>OZ002743.1:35441128-45441128 GCA_963924295.1 Dioctria rufipes | reverse complement strand
TCTAATAGTGTTCGAGTTCACGGCCTTGATTGCTGCTTAACTGTCAATATAAATCCTGATAACTCGATCACTGGGTACAACAGAAGTTGTTGCCAGCAGCCTTGTAGTCCGGTAGGCGGTACGATTCCTACATTTGAGGGAATGCTGAGTACAACCCGGCCCCCACTCCCACATCCATCCTCGAACCGTATGTGAAGACACATACATATATCAGAGTCTTTTACCATGCGATTATCATTCCATTCTTCTCTATTAGGAATGCTAGTTCAGAATCCTTTCTGATAGTCTAATCTAGGGACGGTATACACCGTAGCTCCCCGTATACAGTCCCAATAACAGAACTTCAGTATCCTAGGCTATCTTTTAACTTCATTACAGCATTGAATGCGTTAATGGCCGTCTGGCTATCAATATACATACATTTTCATACATAGCTGAAATATATATTTTTTTTTAATTTTCTAACTATTAAAAATTTGTATAACCTATTGGCAATTTAGCGAGCTCTAAATTTAATTATAAAGATTATTATGACCGACATTATCCAAATTTTACACCAAATTACATATAATTTTATTTAAAGTTTTATTTTACATCTTCATCTAAGATATATTCGATATTTGGATAATTATGTTCATTGTCAGTGATCTTCACATATCTAGCTAACATTAGAATATTAAAAATATAAGATTATGTAATGTAGTTAGTTAAAAATATTACTGCTTTATTTTGCTGAACAAAATACATAATTTACATATAGCTCAGCTCCGGCAGTTTTTTTATTACATTAATTTAGAAACGTTACTACCACTATAGAAGATTGAAAGCTGTCTTAATTATAACTTCAAAAATATTCAAATACATCAATTCAACTTTATATATTATTTAAGGCAGATTTAAATCTTAAAATAATTTTTTTCTTCTCACATTACATATTATATGTACATAAATCTAATCTAGTATATTTACTTCAAGTTTAAACGTATTAAAAAAATATGAATAAACGTTAAAATTATAGTGTTAACCAAAAATTAATTAACAAATTTTAATTGATTTTGTTTCTATGGGTTCATCATCAGTTTGTCTGACTAAAGAAGGTGCCGTTGCGGCTCCAGCTCTGGGTGAGCTTAATTTATTTATTTATTTACTTTTTTGTTTTTAATTTTATTTTTATTTATCATTTTGTTATGTTTACATGTATAATCACCCTTCCTTAGCTATGTATATAATACATATACGTTGTTAGTTACATACATACATATATAGAAATAGTTGAAACAGTTTTATTAGAAATTGTAGAAAAATCTGTTTCTGTATTATTTGCTAAATATCAATATATTATATAATCGAAAATAGATATGTAAAATGCATCGTTCTGGATGAATATTTTTAAGTTTATTATTATAAATAATTAATTTTTTATTTCCACAAAGTTAAAAAAGCCTGAATGCAATAAAAAAATTGTTTCTATAAGAAGAGTTAGTTTTGTGAATTTTAACGGTTAATGCTATATTGTGAAGAATTCATTTAAATTCATATTTATTTTAATTGTCCAAACGAAAATGAAACTCTTATAGAATGCAATTTTTTTTTACAAAATTATATTGTTTAACTTGTAGCATCCATATAGATAGCTTTATTGAAATGAAATGCAAATGTTTGTAATTGTGACTTTTGGGCTACAATATAATTTATTGCTTAATACTTGTAATTTGGAACGCACTAATATCCTAGACAGACTGTCTCGATAATGACTCAATTTGAAATTCAGTCATTTCAAGGAAATGAAGATGTGACATCACAAAATCTAGAAGGTACAAGATCCAAAAAATTTAAAAAATCCGGAAATGACAACATCCAGAAGTGACAAAGTTCAGAAACGACAAAACATACGGAAATTATAAAAATTGTTATTATTATATTCTACAAATATATGTATAAATTCTTTAAAACTTACATTAGTGAGACAAATTTGTTAAATAAATGTACTGGTTGGTACATTGGGATGTGGTAATGGAGAGGAAATCTGTGTCCCCCAGGTGAATGCACCCGAGCTTCACCCAACTGTCTACAGTTGATATGCATATGACGAAAGGTGCGGCTCAAAGATCATTTTTTTCAACTTAACAATCGCTAGTCAACGACACATTTAAGGGATTCCTTGATTCACACCTTTCTTCATATGCATATAAACTAGGCACATCTGGGTAGCACCAGAACTTCATCTTGGATGACACAGGTTCCCATCAGATGTAAATCTACCATCAGCAAATCCCAATATACCCAACCGTCATGAACAAATCAAACTAAGAGGAAATTCAGAAAAAATACAGAGATTTCTTCTGGATTTCCTCTGAATTTTGTCACTTATGGATTTTATCACTTCAGGATTTACTTCTGCATTTCGTCATTGTGGGTTTTGTTTTTCTGGATCTCGTACCCAACCCGTGACAGACTCCCAAAGAAAATTAGTTCATTTGAAATGTCACTGACAGCTCCTCACTGTATATAAAGACCATGGTAGAGTTTAATAATTCAATTGAAGGATATCAAGAAAATTTGCGTCCTGTAGCTGCAAAGCACTTAGAGAGATTTTTTATTGTTTTTTTTTTTTTTTTGTTTATTATTATTTAAAGAGGCCAA
The DNA here is from genome assembly GCA_963924295.1 of Dioctria rufipes. Lineage (NCBI taxonomy): Eukaryota > Metazoa > Arthropoda > Insecta > Diptera > Asilidae > Dioctria > Dioctria rufipes. The sequence continues at coordinate 45,438,485 of OZ002743.1, read as the reverse complement.
AAAGAGAAAAAAGCTGCCAAGAGATTTCATTCATGATCAGCTGATTCCTGTCACTGCTGACTTTATTGGAAAATCTTTCTTTTTTCCACTAAAACCAGTTCATTTTAATAACGGTAGGTGTCATTTTTTATTGCAATTTCACTAATATGGAGAAAAATTTGTTTGTGTGACGGACGCACTGCACATTTGACTATATTTAATTAAAAATGAAGTCATTATGGAGACAATCTGTCTAGGGTATAATTCATATAATATTTAAAATCGAATTAGAATGAAAAATTTCCAATTTCTTATATTCCAAACAGCTTTATAGATTGTCAAGTATATCAATTATGTATCTTCTTGCTTATACTACTGTCTCTGCCACATGCGAGAATATTTATTTCCCGTAGAGCATGTATTGATTATATTTTGATAGTTTCCACCACATTCCTGATGATGATGACCTCACAAGACTGCCTTTCATAGAGAATATTAATCATACTATTATTCTAGTACTTTCCCTGCATTTTTGCTAATAAAAATCAAGAATAAGGCTAACGGTATTAATAGAAAAGGATTCGATTGCTGTCTCACCAGAATTCCGACCTCTCATCAGACCTTTGCTAAACAGCTCAAATTAGCCCGATATTTTTGGTCGGTCCTTTTTATGTTTTATTGTCCCTAGTTCATGCATTTTAGTAATAATAATAAAACAAAAACTGACAGTAGCTCTATTTCTTTTAATTGTTCCTGTATTATGCAATATAATTACTATGCAAGCTCTCCTTTTGAAGTCTTCCAACTCGGACGAATTCCTTGTATGCTCTTCAGTCTTTTTTAGTGATATTTTATTGTCGCGACAAAATGTATCTTTAATTTAAGTCCAGCCTTTATAATTTATATAACGTCTTCAGTCCAGTCCTGGTCCGAGCATGTTCAAAGTTAGTTCCTCGTTGAAAACTCGGGTTCTCCAGTGTACTGTTAGGAGTACTTACAAATGTCTGTAGGCTTTGTCTCATAGATTTTGTGATTATGCCGTTACATATCCGTGCAGAAGTACATTGGTGCTTTGTTTTTATAAATATTTTATTGGCTCTCCACACTGAAGACAGCTAACCAAACCCAATATAATTCTTGTCTAGTTTATATGAAAGCTAAATTCTTCTTCCGTACCACATGATTTGGTAATTATACTACCAAGTAACAGAAATAATTCAAAACCTCCACTCCATAACCAACCGTCATATACACAAATTCAGGAGGCCGCGCTAATTACATTAATTTTCATTTGCTTTGTTTTGGAGTGAATCACTCCATTAACAGCTTCTGAAGCATATTATCTTGATCCTGATGTTTGTGGATTAGCAGACAGAAATCATTTGCATAATCTCTAAATAACAAAGACGGTCCGTCAATACCCTTAAAGGTCTCGCCGAGTACTATTGGGTGGCGTACTTTTTCCCGATTCTCGGGACGTTTTTCCCGTCGGAAAATCCATTTTCATGCACTTTGGTCATATACACCCCCAGTTATGTACTACATTTCACATATATTTGTACAGTTCTTTCTTTCATGCCCATTAGTGCTCTTTTGTGAACATTTTTCTCAAAGGAAGTCATTTTCCAATGCATCAATTCTGAATAATCACGAACGATAAAAAAGTCCACTTTTTCATCCAAAAAAAGTCGCTCAAAATACATCTGATAGTCAAAGTTTTCCCCCACTTCATTGAAATAAACATTGTTAATAAAATGTGCTTAGAGTATCATAGTGCATCGTTTGACATCTCTCATGTCTGTTGATGACAGGCCAATATTTGTATAAAAAGTGGACACTCCTCTTTATTCTCCTTATGAAACTTTTATAAATTTCCTAAAGCCAAAAGTTTCTTCAATTGATATTCTTATTGACTTACTTTAAATATTTTAATTTAATTCTTCCATTGATTTATTCTTAATTAAGAAAACCAAATGGATAAACTGTGCATCTTGTTTTAATTTCCTACCTAGTAGCTGTCGGGGGTATGCATGACAAAAAAAAGGTGAAAACTTAATGTTCTGTAAATGTCCATCATAAATATATTTTCTTCTCTGGGAAAGGAGCATGCATAAATAATGAATATGAATTTACTAACAATAAACAAGCAATTCTGTATTGCATCCAATCTATGTTTACATAGTTCATGTTGCTTGTTGACCTCATATGTATGCAGGTGTATTTTCATTTCATGATGCATAAGAAAAATTTTTAATTAATTTTCAAATGATTATACTATAAATGTGCTTTACAAATATATTACTAGATACTTAATATATATTTACATACAGGCATTAAATATTACTATTATTATAATTAAAATTTAACACAAAAAATATTTGCTTTTCAAAACCGCTTTGATAATCGATTTGTTTTGTACTAAAATGTTGCTTCTCTTTTTTCTGTTTGCAGTTTGCGTTCAATGGCCAGAAGGTAAGGTTTTAACAGCTTGTTCACAAATAATATGAAAAAGCAGCAAAGAATTGTTGAAAACAAAAAATTAATTATATTTGAGAGATTGTTTAGTAATTTCTTTGTGGGTTTCTCCTTTTATATATATATATACATATATACATTATATATGTATATAAAAATAAGTGTTTTTAAATTTGTTTCAATTTTCGTTCTTGGTCTTTTAGTTGGCAGACAAAGTATATATATATATATACAATTATAAAAGTTTTAATTTTAGGATTATGTACATTTGTTTCTTTAAGTAATTTAAAAAAAAAATACATACATATTTATACTATTTACTACTACATACTATTCATTTTTCTCTTTCATCTTTTTTTTTTCTATACATATAATGTAGTAAAATTTATAATTATTATTATTTTTTTTTATTTCGGTTGCACAATGACAATTTTTCAATTTAAAAATAAAAGTACATTACTTTAGCATAATATTATTTCAAAATAAAATTGCCTTGTTTAATTTTCTTTTAGTTTTATCCTCATTACATTTTATATATTCTTTTTCATTTTGTTTATAGTTTTTTTTTATATGTAATAGTAAGACGTAAATACAACTTGCTTAGGAATTTTAAAAGAACAAAAAAAAACACGTAATTTTATTGTCAAGTTTTTAATGATTTCATTCAGCAGCAGTCATAAATGTAAATTTCACTAATTTAGAGTTATAAATCAATAGTAATATTCAGTGAATTTAATTTGTTAATTTACAAAAACAATAAATCATGTCAGGTTACCGGTTACCAGTTACGTGGCCATTTCTTGGTGCTGTAGGCGCCTCAACATTAAATCCAACAGCACCGACTGCCACACAACTAGGTCCAACAACGCCACTAGTCCTAGCTCCCCGTGCCACACAAAGACGGAGGTATTTAGATATTATTAAAAATTAAATTATAATATAATTTAAAAAAGAAAAAAAATAATAATAATATATACATATAAACAAATATACTGAACTAAAATTATTATTAAATAATAAAACTAAAATATTCATAATTTGTCATAATAGTTTTTGCCTCTTTTTTTTGACAAAAATTAATTAATTTTGTGGCGAATGTCGATGCATCCCTAATATTAATATATTGTCTGCCGGTTATGCTTTTTCTGTCCACCTTACTTAATATACTACAATATAGATAAATAAATAAAAAAATAAAAAAATGTATTATTAACAAAAACAAAATCCGTTCAATTTACTGCATATATTTATATTTAATATTTGCATTGTGGATGGGATGATGTGACTAACTGAAATGCACGCTATTTTCAGAATTTGTTTGCTCTATAGACAAAAACCAACAAACAAACATAATTTTCCAATTTGATTGATTGCTGCATCCTCTTATAAAATATACTACATATATACATATAATATATATATATATTCATATATAACCACTGTAGATGATTTTATTGTTTTTCTGTGAATTTGATTGAAAATCTCACTAATTTTTAATATACCTATAGTATAATTATACTACAAAAAATACTTACATAATCAGTGATTTTTTTTTTGATTTATTGTTATGCACGAAGTAATAATCGTTTGTCTTTTTTTTTTAGTTTATTGTTTTTTTATTTTTATTTTGAGGACATACATATGTATGTATTTCAGGAAATTGCATTTGAAATGGCAAACCAAAGAAAAAAGAACTTATATTGATTGTAAATATTTTAACCATAATAAAAGAAGAAGAAGACAAACAAAAAGAAGAAAATAATCGCAAGTTTTATTTTCGTCTAAAAGTAGGTAATATTATTATTATATACTTAAATTATAAAATGGAATTTTTATTTCTGAATGCTATAATTAATTATGCATATATTTATTGAATTTTTATTATGTCTGTTAGTTAAAAGCGATTGATTTTAGTGTATTTATTAAGGCTGTCCCGATATTAAACTTGAGAGAAACGTCATTCGAAACATAAAGCTAAGTTTACATTAGTGCTGGGACATCGAAACGCAGCATCGATGTTGTCATCGCCAATGACCATCGATGTAGCAATAATATCGAGCATATAACATCGATAAACAAGCAACATCGATGGTATTGATTTTAAATAGAAATTACACATATCTGTTTTGATAATGACATTTAAACCTATTTTAATTTAGTTTAGTTGTTCGTTTAAAATTTAAAAAACATCGACCTTGAGCCTGCCCACACGCTACCTACATCTTAATATTTCTGTGTTAATATTTCTGTGTTTCAATAGAATTAAAATTTGTTATCAACAAATAATACTGGAAAGGAATTGAATACTCTTAAACCTTTCCGGATTAATAGAGGGTAGTAAGGCTTTATTCACAGAACTGTAAAGAAAATATTATTTATGAGTGCTTTTCTATAGTATTATGCCTAATCACCAACCATTGCTAGGTTGAACAGCGAAATTTAGACAGTTGTGGTAGATACTAAATTGGTGCCCAGCTTAATTAAGAAATTTTAATGTAACCGGTAGCTGATCGGCTAGTGATATAGAATTTTTAAGCCTTATGTGTTTCTTTACTATAAGTGGCGCCACTAAGATCAAAATCAACCCTTTTCATTCTCACATCGTTTTTAAAATAGCTGCCACCTTCCAAAGTTAAAAACTCATTTATAAGCATATTATGTGTTTACCGTAACCCATGTTGCCACAACTTTCTTTAATCATTTTCATTAATTTGTCTAAAACGAGTAACGATGGAATTAAAAACTAACAAGGATATATTCCGCATCTGATAACATTTTATTACTGCACGGAAAACAGCTTAGTATATCGACAAGTGACTCTTTAGTGTGAACAGAGTCAAAACTTTTCTAAATATAGTATGGAGCTACTCATATCGAATATTCAAAAATGCTCTTAGTCGCTGTCACAACAACAAGCACCTCAGGAGTTTCTCAGCTCTTTCAAATGTAAACAATTCAAGCAGCTGAACATGCCCTCGTTCAAGCATCTCTAAGAAAAGCCACGCTAATGTACACGATCTTTATAGGTATCAACACTTCCTGTTCTCTCTAAATTCTAAGGCTCGGACAGCTAAGGCGATATCATGGCTTTGTAAAAACCTTTTACAACCCCCAGACTGGTCTTGGAATGTAAAACCACCCTAAATTCCCTCTCTCGGAATAACAGGGTACTCGGTTTTTTTGTGCCAGGTCATAGCGATATCGGTGGATAAGCTTGCTGTTCTTAGTGGCTCTTCCTCCACGATTTGGATTGCACCAAAACACGTTGCTAACATTTCGGTTTAGGCCGACCGCCAACACAGTCGTCGGTTGGATGAGCCTTCGGATCGAACTACGAAGGAACTGTGGGGCAGACCTAACCCAAACCTAACGAACAAGCTATTGGGATTAAGAAGCCTAAACAAGCTGGGCACTCTCTTCTACACAGGATGTGGTTGGAGATACAGATTTCTTGGCTCACACCTCCTGGACGAACTGCATAAAGCCGGCAAGGAGTGTTGGGTGCCAATACCAAGCTTCGAAAGAGCGTCCGGTTCGGACCTATGAACAATTGCTCGCAGATCTAGAGGATGAACAATGAGCCTTGTTGTGGTCTACGTTGCAGGGATCCCACCTGCAGTCTTAACCTCTATTCAATCCATCCATCCAATAATTTCCACAGTTAACCCTAAAGTTAACCTAAAGATTTAATTTATATTTTATTGTGTTTTTTTAAACAACAATGTTAAAACTATTCAAAACAGCTCTGTTGCTATAAGACGAGTTTCTTAATAAAGTTCTATACGCACAAGGATTTAAAGAAGATAAAAAACAAAGCAAAAATTAAAAAAAATCCACGTTAACATATTATTCAATATCGCTTTTAACGAACAACATATAATTTTCAGTATAACTTCAGTTCAGTAAATATGCAAAAATATAAAAAAAAAATTGGAAAAAGGCAAAAGAAACAAGAAATCATTTTAAGCTTATCTTTTTCATTGAAAATATCATAAAAACAAATTCACACGTTGTTTTATAATTTAATTTACATTTATTCAATGTTGTAAATAGTATCTTTATTTGCCGGATGTTTAAGAATCTTCAAAATTTTTATCATTTTTTTTTTACTTTATTAGGCGACGAAAATTACTTATTTCATTTTTATGGGCGCTATTTTCTTTTATTGAAAAATTAATATAAATATAGTAAGAATGCGAAACAAGATATAAAATGTAAACAAAAAATACAATGTGAAACTAAAATTTGTAGCTTAGCACGTTTTTGAGTAATTTATATAGCAAAAGAAAGGATTGTATTTATATGAGGGTGGGTTTCTGCTACATATGTAGATGAGTTTGTTTAGTTTGAGTATACCAAAAAAGAAATCAAAAAAATATTTACTCTAACTTTGGATTGCTGGATTATTACAATTAGAAAGATATAAATAAAATATTAGAAAAAATTTGGAAGAATATCATTGTCCAAGGTTTGGGTATGTTTTTTTTTTCTTTTCTTTTCGAATTTTTCAATTTCAACAAATAAAACATTGTTGGCCTAGTGTCGCATGTAATAATAATAAAATTTGTTCCATAACTTGATCAGATTACAAATAATGATACATATACATAAATACTATGTATAAGACGTTAGAGTTTTTAAAAATTAGATAAAGTTTTATATAGAATCAATTCACCTGCACTGTGTTTTGTTACAAAAACAAAAAACTAAAGAAAATAAAAATTTTCCTTATAAGAAAATTCGCACATAATAATTTGCAACATTAAGGCCAACTTTTTTTTTTTCAAAATCGATTTTTGACACACATAGTACAAACACTTAAAAATAATGAAAACGAATTTTTCATTATTACATTAAAAATATTATTGAATATTTAATTTTATATACTTATTTTTATTATCAATTAACTAACAGCATGCAATTTTTCTTTTTTCTTTTTTTCTCACACACGCACGACTCCTAAAACCAAAAAAAAACCAAAACAAAAAAATGAAACCTCATGTGAAATCGCAACAATCGCTCTGTCGTCTTCATTCAACCCGCTAATGATAAAATCGAAATTATTTTTGTTATCGAAAAAAAAAAAACATTGAAAAAAAATCAAATTGAAAATTTTAAACACAAAAGCTGCAGCACTTCGTGGAGTTGCCATTCAAAGAGGACGAGCGAGGGCTGCATTTCCTGCAGCTGCTGCAGCCGCTGCTGCCTTTGCTAGGCTACCGGCACCTCTGGCTGCAGCAGCAAATGCAGCTAATGCTTTGCATGGATATACGCCGTAAGTAATTAATAAAGAATGTTTTCTAATATATATATAAATATAAATATCTACATACATATTATTTAGTATAAAAAAACAATAAAATACTTTGTTAAATGTGTGCTAAGTTTTTACAGTAGTCGAATGAGCGAATTTAAGTTCTTTGTTTTATTTATTAGACTAAACTGTTGCGAGGATAAGCTTTGATCGCATCGTATGTTGTTTTCAATGTGTTTTTTTTTATTTCTTGTATTTATTAGGTAATCCTTCAAAAATTTGAAACTAATATTCTTCAAAATCTCTACCTGTATTAAATAATTTTTAACTATTACGAAAAATTACAAATGCAACACAATTTTGACTAAAATATATTGAGTACTACAAAATTTTCTACACAAAATTCTGCAGAAAGTTAACGTTTGTCGCAACTTTTAAAACATTACAAACTGCCTCCAATATTGAGGCCAACTCTGTTTCAATAGAACTTGCCATCTTGTGATAGCAATAATAACAGCAATAAATACAGTCGAATGGAAATTTTTTATAACTACTGTAATTTATCTTGTAGTATACAGGGTTTGTCCCAAAAGCCACCAAATATATTTTAATATTTTAATGTTTATTGACATTACCGGTACAAATTGTTAATATTCTTCGAAGCACTCTGCACGAGCATCTACACATTTTTTCCACCAAATCATCCATGCCCGCTACGCCCTCTCAAAGCCCTCCTTCAGAGCTGTCCTCACCGCCGCTTGGATAGCGTCAATGCTGTCAAAGGCATCCTTTGAATGCAAAAACACAAAAAAGTCGGCCGGAGCTAGATCGGGACTGTAGGTTGGGTGCGATAGCTGTGCCAGGTTGTTCTTCGCGAAATTCACGAACGTGCAGAGACGTATGACTGGGCGCATTATCATGATGCAGCAGCCAGGTAGTAGCGATGTTTTTTGGCTCGGCACGCGGATGACACTATTCCTTAATCTTTCCGGAACATTCGCGTAGTAGAGTATCAACTAATAACCGACCACTCATTCGACGGTCAGAATTCAACAAATTAAGCACACGAGTCACATTTTTTAATCGGTTTGGCTTGTTGTTGGCCGTCCAGAGCGCAGGCCCTCCTTGAACTTCGTCACTCTCCTTGAAACTTGCACATACGATAGAGCAGACTCCCAGGAGGCTTGCTTGAGCAATTCGTGAGTTTCAACAACTTTTTTATCGTGTTTTGTAAAAAATTTAATCGTCCACCGTTGTTCGGAAGTATCCGCCATCGCGTGTCGTCATGTGATCTCGAATCAAAGATCCACTAAATCAACTATCCTCATTCTACTAATCCTTGCCGTCAAGGTGCGTTGTATACCTTAGGATCCGCCTTCTTTACCCAACTGGTTCGAACACGCTGAGACCAGCAGGTGCGCGGCAAAAAAATTTATATCATAACTTTTGGGACACATTCTGTACACGTTAAATGTGTGAAAATGTGCAGTAGAAATTATAAATATAATTATTTTCGAAAGGTATATTAAAAAAAATCCTTTTATCTTATCGACTATTATTGAGTTAATTTTTTGCAAGAGTGGTAGGTACTCTCTCATGGAAAATATTTTTCGTAAGCACCTAAGATCTGAAAATGGAATATAGAAATTAGAAAGCTTATGTTAGCAAATTCGGTAGTAGTGGAGCAGAATGAGCTTTGAGTCCAGAACGAAGGTATTCACAATGCAACGCAGAGTGAAATTCGAACTTTGAAATAAACAGAACAGAACGCCATATCAGCGCCAAATCGAGAAAACAAACAAACAATTGTGGTTTTAAAAATTAAAAAAATCGAAAAAGGAGATATCTGGTTGCACCATTAGATTCCTTCGAAACTTACTTAAAAAGTAACGTCTTTTTTTCGTTTTTAAATTGTGAAGTTTGCAAAAAATACCTCTTGTTTTATTACTATTAGCATTCATAAAAAATATTAAATCGACAAATTACATGAAAACATGTTAATTATGATAAAAAGACAGTATGGAGCTTTTGCCACGCCATCTACAAGCTGGTAGCTCACAATTTCAGTTTGTAAGCTGTAAGAATAGAACTTATTTTCGTACAGCTCCACGCTCTAGTTCGAGTCATACAGAGATGGCCATATGAACTACTGCGTGCGAATCAAGGATACCAGTTGCCACTCTACGCAACTCTACTTTACTCTGTATTGTGAATTTTGCATAATGCCTGATATCACGAAAGTTGCCAACAGTTGCAGTGATGCATTTATTTCAGGTCGAATTAATCCAACTGTTTCTACATTAATAAAATGTTCTGTAGAGATAGCAAAAAACATTATAATTTAGTATTAATTTTTCATTAAAAAACTTCTTTATATCTAAGTTGCTAAGTTATTTCGTATGAGTTTATTGAAACATAGATGGCGCTAATGTGTCTATAAAGACACTCAAATTGTGGTAGCTTGTATAGTACGTATAACACGCGATAGAAATTAAATATATTTACTATTCCTTATGCGATCAAAGCTTAATTCCTTCACTTCAGATATGTGTTAGTTTCTTCTTTTTTTTTTAAGTGTATATGTATTAAAAATGTTATTTTCCTAGCATTGAAATACGTACAAAAGCGACTGTACATTAAGAAGTCGCCGTACCCTCATAATAACTTCATGTAGTCTCTTTTTTATATATTTTTTTTTTTTTTTTAATATACCTTAGAAAAACATATCTCGCAGACATAGACTTAATTTACAAAAAATTTCCCCTGTAAATAATGATTGTGGAGAGTTGAGTTAATTAATTTAACAGAAATAATTATGCTTGCGTATTGTTCTCTAACTTTCATGCAAGCACTCACTCTCTCTCTCTTTCTTTCTATCTGTTTTTCTATATGCTCAATATTGTTTGCATGGAAATGACAAAAATTAAATAATTTATTAAAACAATTATATAATAAAAACGAACGACACAAATTTTTGCATGTAATGTGTATTATATAATAAATTTGAAAGCGGAGTAAATTTTATTACTAATAATAATTCTTATTTCATTATTGATTTCGTGTCAATTTGAATTTTGATGTTTACGAAATATTTTTAAATTTATTAAAACAAAAAATTGGAGAAAATAGAAAAAAAAAATTTCAGTCAAACTTTAAACGGTACGATAGCCAGGAGGCAGTTTTTTTAATATCAAGTAAAAATTTCTTATACATGTAGAAAAATCTCTTTCAATTTGTTTCAATGTCATTCTTTTACATTATGACCAAAATAAATGTCAATTTATCGATTCTTATGACACGTTCCTGCTCCTGTAAATTGACAAATTTATGAGTCTTTTGAAAAATTCTTTTATGAAAAAAGCCTCCTGTGAACCATCCTTTAGGGGTAAATAAGATGATGTTGATGCCTCAGGTGTTGTTGTAAAGTATAAATTGCCAAATGAGGTCCCTTTTCTTTTTATGCTTATCTACATTATTATGGGGCAGTTCGATAAGACATGAACATTTCTCTACAGATGGTTTAATACTAATTGAAGCGTAAAAAATGATTTGTGAGTAGTAATATTCTCTATATATACTCGAAACAGCATAAACATGTTTTCATATTCCTCTTGACAGAAGCCTTCATCATCTTACGCTCGAATTGGAAATTGAGAAGTTTTCTTTTTTCTGTTTTCTCCTTTTTGTTTTCTTTTGAAATGTTTGACAGATTTTGCTTATCATTTTTAATGGAAATATGTTTCTTTTATACCTATATATACGGAAATGATATCTCCATCTATGTATGTATCTATGTACGGGTATTTGATCAAGTTAATGTATTGGAAATGTTTGGGATTTTCGTGTTTACGGTGAAGATTTATTTTTTTACTTTTTTTTATTTGAAAAGTCATAGCATATAGAGCGAAAGGATAAAATTTTGATTTATTTTTCGTTGCTTTTATATCTTTGATATGAGCATGAAATTTGGCACAATAATACAACGTTACAATTACTATGCCTACCTAGATAGACTATCTACATTTATGTACATATAGTATGTATGCATCTTTACCGATACGTTATGGTTGGGTATGAGTCGAGTGTTTGGCTGGCCATGCAAATATGGTTCTTCAGAAGGGTGGAGCAAATCCATTTAAAAGCTCTTCAATTACAATGCTACCGAGATTGCAAGACTTTACTTATTTCACCATCTCTTGTCCATCGAGTCTGCATTACTACAGAAAGGCAAATCTAACAAAACCGTAGATTGCCTGGTATCCGTTACTCCCATACCGATGCCTTACCTATCCATCAGCGAAGCAGTCGTGAGCATATACTTGGATTTCTTATTCATTATTCGAAGCTGTCATGAAAACGAAATAATTGTACAGGGTATCAGTATCTGCCACCTCTGGACCCATTTGATAACTGAAACACTAGTTATCACAGCTGCGAATATGAGGAACCAACACCCATCGGTTTTAAGGCTCGTTTCACATGGGCCACTATCACGCTACAACCAGTGGTGCCACAATCGCTTAAGATATGCGCCATATTTAGAAATACATTGCTTAGAATTAAACCTTTCGCGCAGTAACGAGACCACAATTCTGTGGCGACCTAATCGCAGTTATGGCAGAACTGTGGCATGTCGCTGCTAGAAACGCTTTATAGCGCGTTGTGGCAGCGATAGCCACAACTTTAAATCCATTTGTTTAAAGCAGTGCTTTCATACGAACCACTAGTCGTATGCTTCATTAGTTAACGGCAAGAACAAGTATTAAATTTCGTTGAAGTGAATTTTTATATACATAAAAATTAATGAACTTGACAAACAAATTTATTATAGAAATAGAAAATAGACTCGCTATCTGGAATAGAATTTGTAGCGCGATAGTGATCCGATATTCGTCCAATATTTAGCACAAAAATTTTAACAATTGTAATTAGAATGAAAAAATTCGCCGGCATAAAAACAGCTCGCGTGTAGTTACGCCATTTGTTTGGAGGTATCTAGTTATAGAACCTGAACCATTTTCTATAATGGACTGTATATAAAGTATGTATGTACATTGTTCTTAGAGGATTACCTTATAGTCCCTGGACTAAAAACTTCGATATTCTAAAATCCCGAAAAACAAAATCGCGTTGGAAAAGTGATATCCCGTAATTTAATATATCGGAACAGTAAATCTTCCAGTGATTCAAATGTTTGCCACTTCTTACATGCAAGATTTTTTTTTTTTTTTTTTTATCAATAGAGTGGCTTCCATGGGTACGATTGCCAACTTTTAATTTGAAATTTTGAAAGTCGAGCTTAGGAGCCTAAAATCCTTGAATGCTATAGAAAAAGTAGCATTCCGTGACATTTTAAATCCGATTTTTTGAGTTCTGAGATTATAAATACCAAGATTTCGAGTCCAAGCCATTAATTATACCACTAAATTTACCTTTTTCCGGTACCCTTACACACATCTAATATCTGTCACTTACAAAAACGAAGTGAGTGAAATTGTCACTTAATTATCATTTTCATCGGCATATGTACTATATATCTACTTAATTCGCCAACAGTAATACGCCCGTCCAAAGTCGTATGTTTTCAACAAATGTCAGTTTAAACGACAATTATAATATCATTTCTGTTACGTAACGCAATTTCTCACTTAAAGTGACAACGATAATAAAGGTGCATATTTATAAAAAAATGTACAAGAGCTAATCCTTTTATGGCATACAAATCTTCTCAGATAATCTTCAATACGGCACATTTAAGTAAATCACAAATTTAGTCACCGGCTGTAGTAGCTATCAACTGCTGACTATTATTTCAATGACGATAAGAACACTTAAGAATGGTGGCAAACGGCAAGTTACATGCTACTAGTGTGCCCAACAGTTTAGATGCTGTCACCATTTTGTTTCTGCTACTGGAATTTACGTAAATGCCCGAATGGATTTCAGGCGTACATATGTTTCATTCTGCAGCTTACAAATTTTATAGTGTGTCCTTCATTTTAGAATAAATTTGTTTCATTTGATCTCAATTATTAATGGATCCAGATTTAACCGAATTCTTTTTACTGTATTGGCAAATACATACTCCATTTTGCTATTTGACTCACTTAAAAATGGAGCACTATACACCCAGCTAGTCTGTCATGGGTATAAAAATCGTACAGAATTCCAGAGAATAAAATCAAAAGCAATTAAAATTCCCACCTCTATACTTAAACCTAGATTCGAAGCATTTTGTCATCATATAAAAGTATAAAATTATAGTTTACTCCCCAAAAACTGTCATTTAAAATAAGTTTTTACTTTTAGTAAATGAAATTATATTTTTTTCTTTTTCTTAAAATATTCAACATCTTATATGCATATTTTACGCTCCCTTTAAAGAAGAAAAGTATTCTTCAAACATTGGCAAGAATCTACTTGTAATTCATCATTTTGGTGCAAAAAGACCTCAAGTAAAACTAAAACGCAATTGTATATCTTCACTTCGCAAAGCAAATTACATTTCCCTTTTAGGCGGTATTTTATCGTCTCAGTGCGGCAAGCACAAAAACCTTTTAGCGTATAAAATTAAAAAATCTCAACTACAGAATCTGAGCATCCATTTCAAGACGAATCGCTTTAAGGCAAAAAAAAAAAGTGAGTGGAGCACACTGATAAAATATCAAAATGAATTTACCTTGCTTTCCCAAGAATATTTGCAAGAGAAAAACAGAGTCAATTCAAGGCAAAATGTGCAAGAGACAAGAATTTTTCCTTCATCGTCTTACTGCAATAATTAGGATCTTCCTGCAGCAGGAGGATAGCAACATCAGCATCTGAAAAATATGTATGTATTCAAAAATATTAGCACGAGAGATTCAATTAAGGTCGTGGCGGTATGGTTTAAGTAAACTTTTGTATACTCCCTTTTACAGAATGAAGTAAGAAAAAAAATCAGCAGTTCCATAGTGTATGCAATGCAACGCTTTTATGGAAAACTTTCAAAAAACTTTTTTGACAACCCCTTTTCAGTCAACACAATATTAACATTCAACAAGAGATTTACTGAAAGTAGTAGGAAATTTAAAATTATTATGAGAAAAGTTTACCGCACTTTGTGTGTGTTGGGAAAATTTCTATAGAACACACGAGTCCTGAGAAATATGAAATATAATTTCCATATAAAAATTAGTATTTTGCATTTCCATTAAACTGTAATACTGCGTGCGTATAGGTAGAGCAAAATCTGTCAAATAATAAAATAAATTTATGTAAAGAGAAGCAATTTTGTGTAAATTTCTAATTTCTTGTTTTCATTTCTCCCAGTAGCGTCTACTATGATCCTTTCTTAGCAGCAGCGGCCGCAACAGCTGATCCAAATTATCGTTTCCAGGTAAGCAAATTGAAATGTTTTTTGTTTTTTATTTAATTTTTATGTTGAATGGGGGTGGTAAGTGTAGTTTTTAAAAGAAATTTTATATTCATAAATAAATATTTATTTATAATTTTTCGTTAAACGTTAACTTTGCTGAATTATTAAATGTAGCTTGCATAATAAAATTGTTGCATTAAATTAGCGATTATATACTATTACTACTACTGTTACTAGGTACTAGATAAAAAAGAATATTTTTAAGTTTTACATTAGCTTTGCACTTATATTAATTATTTTTATTTTGTATGAATGAATTTGATACTAATTTGAAATAATTGATATTGTTAAAACTTTAAAAATAATTTTACATAAATATATAAAGAAACATGAAATCCAGCATTTACTTGATATGTATAGTATGCAATCAAACTTAACATAAATACATATTAAAAGATATATAGAATGATGGCATATATTTCTGTCAATATTAAACTGTTGACACTGCATTAGATCGGCTGGTCTATGTAATCAATTTAATTAGGACCTCAAGTTCCATAGTATGTTTTCACACTCAAAATTAAACGAATGTTTTTATTTGGTAATCCTCGAACCGGTTTTTACGACTACCCATCCTTACTAGCTGCCTCTTTGGTAATTAAAAAAAAAAAATATTGAAATTATTGTGTAAATAATTGTCCAACCCAGTCGTCATCTTTACCTATTTAACTTTTATCTATCAGACAGATATTACAACAACATGTTAAAAACTACAAATAAACAAATCAGTTGTTGTATTTTGATCGTTCAGATCATCAAAGGCAAGTCATTTGTGCCTGCGCCAACGCTACCCAACTATTTCTATCTTTACGCAATGTAATCTTTGTCGGCTACAAATCTTTCGACATTTTTTTGTGAGGTTTTTATTGTATAGTATTATTTTATAAATGCTACTTAGACATGACGTCGACTGTTACTGTGAAATAGCGATTATAAGAACTGCATTTTGCCCATAAGTCCACCGCTAGAGATTTAAATAATATTTTCTTCTATACTAGTATAAACAGCAATGTAACAAGATATATCTGTGTATCTGCAAGAATTACATATTAGGATGGACGGATTGAAACGAGGTTGGGATCCGGACTAAGTCCGTGGAACTTATGCGATAACGAGGCCCATTATTCACCCTCCCAACTTATGAGCAATCGCTCATAAGTCCCAACCGGACACACTAACAAAATTCAAAATTGGCTTTCCAACCCTCTTTACCGGCTTCAAGCAGTTCTTCTAGGAGGTGTGAGCCAAGAAATCTGTAATGTTTTCCTGAGAGAGCCGAACAGTGTCAAAGAAAATAAATCACCGTTTCAAATTCCTCTCTGCATTCTCTGCATACCGGACTGTCAACAAGCCTCTGTGTATGTGACTCATGAGAAGAGAGTACCCGTTGAGAATTGACACTAGAGTTCTCAGGGTGGGCTTATTTACGCCCAATAGCTTTTTCATTTCGTTTGTATTAGGTCTGCCCCACAACTCCTTTGTAGTTCTACCTGAGGGTCATCCAGCCAAAGGCGACAATGGACCCAAGCCGAGATAATATAGGCAAGATGATTTGGTGCGATCCCAATTGTCGAGGAGGATGCCTCCTCCGAGATTGCACCAAAACAAACAAGTTCGTTCGCCTTTTCATTCCTGCCAATGTCGCTATAACCTGGCACCCAAAGCACCAGGACTCTGTTGTTCCGAGAAGGTAAATTCAGGGTGGTTTTACATTCCAATACAATCTTGGAGGTTGCAAAATATTTTGACAAGGCCTTGACAGCTGGTTGGCTTTCCGAATAGATTGCGATCTCTTTGTTCTCAGTATCTGAGTTAATATACCTTCCCGCTTCAAGGTTAGCCTTGACTTCCTCCTGGCAAATCGTGACATGGCTATCAAGTTGTAGAGCAATTTCTATGTGAGGCTCCTCGCAAAAAAACGCCTGCTCCGGTGTTTTCTATCGATTTAGAGCCCTCTGCATATATGATAGGGTTTGTCAATGGTTGAAGCACGGAATACGATTTCCATTCTGCCCTGTCTGGAATTCTCGATTTAAAGTTGCTCTTCAAAATAGTATCGAGAAGGTGATCGCTGTCCCTGTCTATGTCAGACACGATGGACTCTACGAACTCAAAGATCGACTCATGTGGAACTCTTGTACCAGTGTGAATCCAGCTCTGATTGATATGCAGCCTGCGCGCAGCGATTGACGCCCCCTTCATGACGTGTATATGAACGGGGTATATGTTGAAGATGACCTCAAGAGCCCCAGAGCTGGTTGACTTGAGAGCACCGCTTGCACTAAAGAAGCACAATCTTTGAATCTTCTCCAATATCTTACGATGGTTGGCGAGCTCCATTGCCTTCCATCACACCACAGTACCGTAGGTTAGCATGGGTCGGATGGCGCTATTGTAGATCCATAGGATCATATGCGGCTTAAGTCCCTACTTTTTCTTCACTTCAGACTAATTGCTGACTCGAATCCAAAGTTGTCTTAAGTTTTAAGGCCTTTTATGTTGTTTTTATCAATTTTATAACTAACTGTCCTTCAAGCGTAAACGCAAGACATTTGGCAGGCTCATTATCTTTTAGACCAAATTGATATTGTTGATTTTGTGTGTGTTTCTCTTTTGGCGTATGCGTGCAAAATACAGCCAAAAAAGTACAGGTGAGCTATGATAACACTGGTCAACAAAATCAAGGTTTTTTTTCGTGTTCATTTGTGACATCGCTTAGTTTTTTTGGGAAAAAACCAAATCATGCACATTCAGTGACATTTTGGAGCTTGCTACTTTAAATGCTTCCAACATGTCTTCCACTAACGTTTTGTAATTTTCAACTTTTCGCTTTCTTAAGTAATTCCTAAAAACTGCAACCATAATTCTCCATGCCTTTTTTCTGTTAAATTTAATTCTGCTTCAAGATTTGGGTCTCCTATTACGTCGTTCATTTCAGGACCAAAAAAATAATCCCTCTTTTATTTTGGCTTGAGTTATTTTACGGAACTTTTCTCGGAGATATTGGAATCCTTCTCCTTCACGATTCATTGCCTTCACGAAGTTTTTCATTAAACATAATTTGATGTGGAGCGCATGATTTTTTCTTTATCCACTAAAGAAACATATTGAATATTTTGATTTCCTGGCATAAAATGCTCTCTTGCATTCCAATCCCGTTTAAGATAATAATTCTCCTTATCGCGACTATCCCACAAACATAGAAAGCAACAGTATTTGGTGTAATCTTGTTGCATCCCCAAAAGTACAACGATAACTTTAAAGTCAGTACAAATCCCCCAAGAATGTTGATTGTAATTAATTTTTGTCAGCAATTTCTTCATATTTACATTAGTTTCCTTCATGTATACTGCGTGACCAACAGGAACAGAAATGTAATTGTTTCCATTGTCGAGGAGTACCGCTTTGAGATTTGTTTTAGAAGAATCGATGAACAGTCTCCAATGTTTAGGATTATGTTCTATTCCAAGACTTTCAAAAACACCTTCAATGTCGTTGCAATACACTATCACCATCCATACTGTAAAAGTCTACAAAATCTTCGTTACGAGGATGAAACGAAGTAAATTTTGTCTCCTTCTCCAAAAGATTCCACTGCTATAGTTTAAATCCCTCACTAAATCGTTTAGTTTTTCCTGGTTGATTAAATGGGGTTAAGTGGACGTTGACGGCAAGAATTCGATGTCTTTAAAGGCCTCGACGGGATATTCTACACTACTAGCTTCGCTTTGTTCTGGTGATGAGCTTGATGCGACCTGAGGAACTGGATAAGTTTTATCATGCGGTCTAGGTATTCGTTCTGCAGGTGTCTACACTTGTTCAATGCTCCTTCTATAACGCACAGTTAATCCTCGTGATTGATTTTTGCAAATATAACAATCGTTGTCATAATCTACTTATTCTGTCCATATCATTGGTACACCAAATGACATCCATGATCGTTGATGCGCTTTCCAGTCATATAAGTATTTAGCACAACTCCTACAAAATACGTTCGGAACCCATGGCTTGTCTTGGTGTCTTACAGGTATCCTGAAATACATTTTGTATAGTTAACAAAGTGCACCCACGAGTTAGTTTCCTTTATCCAACGGAGTAAATGTGCCACAAATATAACAAAAATTATCAAGATTGCTATTACACAACCTAGATATTATGAATATTTTTATAAGCACTACAAATTTTATCAAAGTAATGGTTAAAATAATTTTTTGTGCAGATATTACTCGAAAATAAAAAAACAAAGACAATTTTTAAGATTTGCTAGATGCTCACATCCGACTAAATTAAATTTTCCCTGTTTTACGTATCACAGTCCTACTCTTCTCCCTTAAAATTTCCGTAAAAGGATCACTGAGAAGCTACAACACGTATGCATTTCTGAGAGTTGTAAATGAAACACCTCTTTTTGAGAATTCCTGCAAAATACGTATCAACCGGAAATTTTTGATATTAGTAATGAACATTATGATACCAGAATCAGAGCTATTTGATTCCTTTGTTCTTATTTCGGAGGCCAGTGTAATTAAAGTAAAAGTGCGAATGAAAAACGACATCATACTCTTGGACATTTTACACGTTCATATGCATCAGTTTCTATTAATTACACCAGATTACCTTCATCTTCAATTCCCTGTATCATGCTTTGTTCCACTACAGAACCATCATCCATTTTACATGTTTTAATCTAACTCTGAACATAAACCGCCCATACTTTAATCGTGCGGTCCTTCGTTATATTTATTTCATTGCGATAACTCGAACTGCATGCGTAATGATTCTGCGCAGTTAAAATTGTTCATAAATTTGATCAGAAATGCTTTGGACAGCAGTGAAATGTTCAAGCTTTAAATAAATTTCGATTTCATGTTTTTTTTTAATAATTATTATAATCAATGTAAATAAAAATACACAAATTAATAATAATCCAATCCATAATGTAGTTATTTAAAATTAGTATGAAAGGAATTAATCAATTTATTTCCCGTTTATGCAACGCTTATTTGCATGTAAAATTTCAAATGTTTATCCTTACTAGCCATGTATACTTCACAAAGTTTTATTAACTATAAATTAACAAAATACTATTAGAACTTACGCTTTTATATACATTTTTGCAATCTTTTATATTTGCCTCGTACATACATATATTCGAGTATAAAAATAATATTTTGTAAACAAAACAAAAAAAACGAAAATTTTTTTTGAAAGATCTTCTATAGCTTGAGGGGTGCTTTTGGTTTCACAGGAATGTTGGTGGTTTTTTACGCATTGTTTTTTTTTTACTACATTACATACATAGGTTGTAAGAAGTTTTTGCACCGAGTGGAATATCTTGGATAAACAATAGGATTATTTGCAAAAAAAAATACAAAAAAAACACACAATCTAAATACATATATAGCTTAGCTGTATATATTCCATGATTTTATTTCTTTCTTGCAGGCAGCGAAACCAGTGACGGAAGTTCCAGCACAACCGGCAATATTAAATGTACTGTCAAGTGAAATTTTTTGAATTTTCAACTTTTCTTTCTTTTCTTTTTTACTTTACCTGATTTCGACTTTTTCACAATTTATTTACGTTTTCGTCAATTTCATTATCTTCTTTTAGAGTATTATGTGAATACATATATTAATATTATGCCTATTATTTTCACTGTATATATTTTATTATACTTGTCATAGATGATAACTATGTAATATGTATATTATGGTTTTTTGGGAATAACCCCCGATAGAAGATTCTTTTTAACTATATTGTTTATTTTTTTATTTTTTTACTAAAACTCGTTTGATCGTTTTTTTTTTTTGTTAATTGGTTGTTTTTTTATTTTTTCTTTATTATATTTGATCTGCTGTACAATAATAAAAAACTGTGTATAGATTACACTTTTGTTTTGTAAATATTATATAAAACAAAAACTATATTTATTTTTTGATTAATTTTTATAACTATCTAATCGTTTTGCATGTACGTCGTCCGTATGTAGAATTTTGATTAATTCAAATTTAAGTAAAATTTAAAAGAAAAAAAGACAATCACGCAAATTGCATTCAGAGACTGTTTTAGGAACATTTGAAAATTTCACGTGTTAAAACACAATTAAATTTTTTTTTATTTTTTTCTTAATTCATTTATATTATTAACAAAAAATATGCTAATGAAAAATATTTCCATTGAAGGACTTACATAAATCCGCTTTATCTCTTATCCACCATAAAAATGTAACTGCGTGTCGCTTATTTAGGTGCTAACAATGGAAATCGGTGGGCATATTGGATAAACAGAAGAAGTTTTTCCTTTTCTTTTTCACCTCTCTCTCTCTCTCTCTCTCTCTCTCTCTCTCTCATACAGATGCTCTCCACCAGACTTAGATATCCGAGGCTATGTTTCTTGAATTTTTGGGTTTTTTCTTCTTTTTTGTTAGGTGATTTCTTGCAGTAAATGAATGACAGGTTTACCATATTATGTCGCTTATTAAGAAATGGGAACTGTATTCGGAAAAGCTTTATGGCTGGTTCTCTTACAATATTTGTCTCTTTAATTGAAAAAAATATATATATATAAATTCTAGTTATTTTGACAATTGTAAGCCATACACGCAAGGGTTTACTCGCGCGTAATTGCGTATAAGAAAAAGCCCATATGTGTATGAGCAACGACACGTGCCACGCGTAACTCTATATAAAGAGTTTGGAAAACCGTACGGTTTTCCTGTATTACCTTTGCCCATACTTGAACGCGATTGCCTATCTGATTTTATTCAGGGCGTGTATACATCATGATACTAACAAAAATTTTAATACTGAGTGGTTTTTAAATATAAAATAATTAAATTTACAAAAATTTTAGTACATAAACGCGCTAACTATTCAACAAGTTCTTTTACTTGAAGCTATTTTCATCGACTGACGATATTTATGAAATAATAGGAGCATCTATCTCGACTATGGAGTTCGCAAATTTTTCACACTTCTGATGCCATTTATGAAATGAAATAACAGCAATTTATAACCGTAAAATCTTAAGCTCTAAGAATATACGCGCAGTTGTGAGGGGAAGAATGTGTGGTGCATAAGCGAGGAGCTTTTATCAGTGCCATAGTTAATCTTGCGAGCAATGTTTCGCGCAATAATTTAGCGAATTGTGCTCGAATAATACATTGCGTGTATGACTTACTAAAGTGGTCGGATAAGGTTGGGTAGTTACGAATCGATTAAAGTCATCTTTCAACTTCCTACACATTGCTTTATTGTTATAAGACTTTTTTTTCCATAGCATCTTCAGATCGATTGTATTCTACCAAACATCGCTTATGGGAACACCCCCCCGCATAAGATATTTGTCCAAAACATTCACCATATCGACATTTATGTATACATAATGTTCCAAATTTGGTAATTTTCGTAATCAACTGTCAAGAAGTGACAGCTAGTTTCTTAGTTAGGACGTCATTCATACAACACCTTTAATTGGAATGTGTGTCCCTTATTTTCGCATTTCCAACAAAATCGTCATATTACATTTTTTAAGAACTAATGTTGGAAACTAAATTCACTCTTAAAAGGAGTAAACAACATCAAAACTGTGGTCTTTCTCTTTATAGGCATTGTTCATATATTATCCTCCTAACCTTGACCCATGTAATTTTGGCTGTTTTCGATTATTTACAGCGAATACTATATCTTGTCTTGTTGCATGTATACACTACTGAACAGTAAGGCTTTGCGGATGACGTCGTTCAACCATTCAACCTCTAATCAATTTCGAGTATTCTATGAAATATAGCTTATAATTCGGTAGAGAGATTTGTTGTGAATTTAGATACTTTCCGCCATTCAATTTCTTATTACCATTTCTTAGATAAAAATAACCATCTAAATAAAAAAAAATGTATTTTGTCGGGAATTCTAGAACGCCAAAAGCAAACAATTTTTAAAAAATGTTCTGGTGAGATTTTCAGATAAAACTGTTTTTATCAATCATAAATTTATTAATTTTGCTATTAAGTACGATAAAAAGTAAGTTCCGTGTTTTTAGTAAAAGCAAATCTTTATTTATAAAATATATCTTTTTTGAACATCATTGAAAGTATGCTCCATCGGAAGGTACGACGTTTGCCCATCTTTCCGGCAATTTGCTGATTCCATCCTTAAAGAATTGCTCGTCCTTCGAGCCGATCCAATTATTGAGCCAAATTTGAACACTTTTGAAAGAATGAAATCGTTCTTCACTTAGGGCTCAATGCATCGACAGGAACAAATTGTAATCGGAAGGTGCAATGTCCGGTGAGTACGGTGGATGCTGTAACATTTCCCAGTTCAGCCCTTCTAAGTAGTTTTTTACTAGTTGAACTATATGAGGTCTTGCATTTTCATATAAAAGTATTATCTTATCGTGTCGATTGTCCCATTCTGCTCATTTTTTTTCAATATATGGTTTTAAACGCATTAATTGCCGCCTGTAACGGTTTCAGATTGCTTCAGCAACTCATTATAAATAACACCTTTCATATCCCACCATATACAGAGCTTTACCTTGTCACTATGAATATCTCGCTTTGGCTGCGATAGACCAAGTTCACCAGGCTTAACCCAAGATTTGGTACGCTTTGAATTGTCATAGTGAATCCACTTTTCCTCCCCCGTAACAATCCTGTGTAAAAAACCCTTTCTTGATTGGCTTTGCAGCAGCATTTCACAAATGGTTTTTCGATTCTCTTCGTGCCTTTCGGTTAGCTCATCAGATACCCAATTTCCTTGCTTCTGAATTAGTCACATTGCTTGCAAAGGCTTTTGCACAATTGATCTGTCAACCTTTAATTCTGCTGCCAATTCTTCTTGAGTTTGACATGAATCTTCGCCAAGTAACTCTTCCAGTTCTTCATCAGTAAACTTTTGCGGTCTTCCTTCACGTTCAGCGTCGTCAACATCGAAAACGCTATCTTTAAACCATCGTCTGCACATATTATACGAAAAAGTATGTTCAACGTATGCTTCTACTAACAAACGATGACCTTCAGCAGCGGATTTCTTTAAATTATAGAAGTATAACAATAGTACAAAACTCTCCATGTTCAATCGCAGAAAAAAAAAATTGGTGTAAACACTTTAACTGATCGAATACAATGGATTCTGATACTGTCAAATAAAATACACGTCAAACCGTCTCAGACGTAATACACACAATAATAGTTACGCCATCTATTAGCAAACGGAACTTACTTTTTCTCATACCTAATACTATTTACTTCAACACCAGTTCCACGGGGAATTTGGTTTATTTTTTTAGACAGGTTGGACGATTAGCTATCGTTTGAAAGCTATACTATCTTTGTATACCCTGTATTATGAAAAAAAGTTATATGGTGTTAAAAGTATCCTAGATCATAAAGCCTTCTCCTACCGCCGAGACGGCGCATCTAATCCCCCTCCTCAACTTACTTTTATACGTATATTTTTTACATATCTTAACCCCGGTTGTCAAATCTTTAAGTTTAATTCGGAACTTTCCTTTTATTCGTGTATTGGCGACAAAAGCTATCACATACTGATGCCAAATACTTTTACCTGAAATATAAGAGTATTTCCCTGGACTTATAAAAATGCGAGTCTCAATACCTACCACCAATGTTGCTCTAATTGCCTTCGCCCTCCTCTTATAAAGAGTCCGCAGGTTCAATAGTGTTTCTAGATGAGCTGTGGATGTTGTGCTTATTGCACCGGTTACACGAAGCAAACTGCTTCGAGATTAACTGCTCTGTAAGCAATTAATTTTCAGAACAGTTGAAGGGACGATATGACTTAGGTTTGGTATATTAAGTTCACCACCTGCGTTGAATATAAAACTCACTTTCACTTTTATCTTTAGGTATAATCTACTCTAAAATCTTTTATAAAGGTGGGCAAGACCTCATAAAGTTTATTTTTGAAATATTACGGAGAGGATTCCATCATTATGTACAGATTTTTATGAGCATATTTTCAATTTAATTATATATAATATGTTACTTGAAGATTTTAGCATCAAATCTCCAATTTTTTTTCTTGGGTCAGTAGCGATCTTCTAGACCACTACGTGGAATTTCGGTCTGTCACTCTTGGTTCACAAATCAGTTTTCATGATATGAAGATATTATGGCCTCTTGGAAACATACGACCGTTGTTTCAATATCATTTCTTATTTTGATTCGTTGTCTGTTATAGTCATCCAAGTTTTTGTCCATAGGAATACAAATAGATATAATATCAGGAACTAATCTAGAATTTAGAATTTAACTAATTAATTATAAATTTATAACTTTAGACCAGTCACCATACATTTTAGTCTAATGTCGTTCACAAGAACTTCTATGTTTTTTTTTCTTGCTTTTTATTTCATTTTTCACTAAAAAAAATATGCGAATTTCACATATTTGTAGCTTTAATAAAATACAATATTTTTAATAACGAAATGTTTTGCAATTTTCGTGGTTGTTGCCACAATAATATACATGTGTATAAATACATAGTCTAGTAGGTACATATCTATATATGTATGCACAGCATGAAAATTTTGAAATAAATAACAATTTACCCTAATATCTATCCTTCATCATAAAGGTATCTATCATTTTTAGAAATTATGCAAACATGTAGCTCTCTTCAAAGGCTGTAACCCGATCGAATGTACAATATCCAAAAAATTTATGAAGATAAACTCATATTGACGTATATATGCAAAAATGTAAATTAGAGGAAAATCCCCTATGGAAATATTCCGTCTGCTTTGCTCAAATATTGGAATTTTGCAATTTTAATTGCCAAGATAGTAGAGATGTTTTAATATTTCGATATAACCTATAGGAAATGTGGTCATATTGTGCTCAGTGTGTTGTGCAATTCTCTCAACCACCATTGACTTTTACCAGTATCCCCCATATTACGGTTGGGTGTATTCGCGCTTGTTTTCATGTTGAAACATCACCAAAAAACATTCACTTTTTTTATACCTAAAAAATATTCGCCTGTACCGTTGTACCTACCTACCTGCATATAATGCATGGAAATATACAACAGTGGTTTACCACTTGAAAATTATTGTTTCCTAGTGAAATGGTTGAGTTTCTAGGTCACAAATATCCTGGATTTAGCAATGTATACAGTTCTGCTATAAGAATAGTCCTAACTACATATGTACATATAACTACTGGTGAACACGAAAAAATAGGTTTTCTTGTCAGCAGAATATCTTCATAACGTGCGCGTCATTCTATTGTACCCCGATGGGTTACCGGTAAGTTATGACAACAAAATTCTTCAAGGATGCAACGAGATGGTAATTCTTGTTCGATTTCCATTTTTATTCCATCCACTTTCGCATGAGTGATTCGCTATGAAAATCTCCTAGAAATTTTATTGAATATCATTTGCAGCACTGCAATGGTTTATTGCCATTTTTTTTTTCAAACTTGCTGTTCTGTATATTCTCATGCATGCATGTTCCTGTTTTGATTAAATCTTTCCAATTTAAGACTATGTATCTCTTTTTGGAGGTTTTTTTTCTCTTTATATTCTGTTGACTGTTATTGAATAATTATAACATCTCCGCTATTGACGTGCTTTACGGACTTGTAGTATTTCATTGATTTTGTTGTAAGTAATTAGTAGTATCTTCTAATCTAACCATTTCTCATAGTTTGAAAAAGCAATAAGCGCACCAATTAGTTCCCTTCTTAGTTATCTATTCCAAATTCTACAACTTTTGAGAATCTCTTTAAAGTAATACCTTTTATTGGAATAGAATCTATTAAAATTATTAACTATTAGATTTCAAAGAAATTCTTGTCAAGAAACTGTAAGAGTAGATTTCTTGGCTTGTTATTCATCATTCTTTCAAAATTCAAATATATAAAAAGATACTATTAAAATCAAATAAGTGCTTTAGCACGATATACATAGACATAGAACGCTTTAGGCTCCAGGATAAAAAGCAAGAAGCTTTTATAATTTTGGAAAAAATTTCGAAATTGTTATCTCTGAAAAAATTTTGAATTTGACGTTTCTTGAGTATGAAAGGAATTTATAAGAAAAATGATTATTAACCATCTGATGACTACTCATCCTGTTAAAGTAATTGTGTGTTGGTTTCTCAGAAGTTTTTCATTTCAGAATACAGGCTATTTTTAATTTTTTTTAATCACAAAAACTATTAAAGTCGATGCACACTTACCGGCACAAACAGGCATCGACCGACACCGGCATTTTTCGTGTATAATGACTTAAAACGGAAAGGAAACTTTCAGTTAAGACAGGTATCGCGAGAAAACTATAGAAAAGTGATCCCATGTTAACTTCGCATTCAGACCAGCAACCGACAAATGCCGGTCTGGTTTCCAGCCACCGATAGCGACCAGTAATGAAGTTTCCATTACGTGCCGGTATCTGCTGGTGCCGGTTGATGTGAATTAGCTAACTTGTCTTCAGAGAAAAATAGTTTGCCTGTCTCTGCCGGTAAGTGTGTATCGACCTTTAATTGGCGCTCCTTTTTTATATTTAAATAAATGCAAAAAATATTTAATTGTTTTGGTTTTGTTTCCTAATCCGACATTCTGTGTGCCTTTTACCATAGATGGCACAAGAACTAGATATCTCATGGTATACCAGAGCAGTGTATTAGGAAATGTACCACAGCAAGTTTTAGAATGTGCCATTTGCTCTTGGCTTTGATAACAGCATTTTTGTATAGATTTGATTAACCGACCTCCTCAACATGGCAGATGCGATAAAATTTGAATCACTCAATGTTGTGATACATTTCGGAATGTCCCTCCATCCATATAAAATTTGTATATTCTTCTTTTGTGGTGAATGCGATATCTAGTACTTGTGCCATCTACATATTCTTTTATGCTAGTTTTCTGGATAAACCTGTTTTTTATAAATTCTGAAATGTACTGTGTACTAGTCCAGCACGGAAAGAGTTAACCTGTTCTTTGTACGACTCTCCATTTTGGTTGTAAAACTAATTTCTTTTGTCCTAGTTGTCCCTATATTATTATCCTCTCTAAAATGTTTTAAATTTTCCCTAGCAGAACTCTGCTGGTTCTTACATAACTCAAATATTTTGATATTATACGATGAGTAATCGTTTTAATCTCCTTTTGGGGTAATTTAGTTTTCCATCCGTAAGCAATTATTTGAAACCTTCTTTATAAATACTATTCAAAGAGAAGCACATTATAATCCGAAATACATCAACGTGTGGTTTCTGATTCCATAAACAAAATTTCCTTATAGAAAAAAGTGCTTAACAAATTCTCTTTTTTTTTTTAACGAAATTCACAAATAGTCTATGTATACTTCATACGTAAATCAATCTCAACCATCCCATATAATTCCCTAAGGAATCTCCCAACAATATCTCAACAATGAAATAACAAATTTAAATAATTTCCCGATTTATATTACTTTCCTGCACCCATCAAAATAGAATTCTATCAAATTTTATTGTAGGGCAATTTCGAATCATAATAATCCTTCTGTGCTGGCAGAATTCGATAAAAATCTTAATAGCGCTTCCTTTAAATGCAATAAATAGAGCTTAAGCGATTTTGAAATACATATATCTTCTTTTTTTATGTCAACTAAGTATATCTCAAAAACTCCCATGAAATATAAAAACATCATTTTTTTGCCTATCTTTTTTATATTATTTGGACAATAAATTATAACAAGTAAACAAAGAAAAAAATTAATAAAAACAATTTAATAACAACCAAAAAGTAAATCAATTAGATTTTCATATAAAATTATTTCTTGAATACTTCAAATTTCAGCGCCGCACAATGACAACGCTTAACAGTAGTCCACATTCGCTCAACCGTATCCAGGTTCCCCAGAATGTATTGGTAACATTTCATTATGTTTACGTGTGGATATTTTTGAATATTGCACGTTTAGTTTTTAATAATTGCTTTGTTTTAATTAGAGGGTTTACGGGTACCTAAGCCTACTCGTAATTATATGTACATATACATATCACTTTAGAGTGATTTTTTTCTACATATATGTATACACTTTACAATGTCTACATATATAGAGGAGGAGGACGAGAGTAAAATTGTTGTGTTGTGATTGTTATTATTCTTATTATTTCTTTATTATTAATTTTTGTTTCGTGTAACATATACTTACTATTTTTCATGTGTGGCAGTTTGTTATTATATTCACTAGTTATATGCATGTGCTTTTATTTATAGACGCTTTATGTATAAAATTTTTATCTATACATGTTTATCATATTATATAATATTTATACGTATTTTTCATAAGTAGTTTTTTCACATAAGTAGTATAATTTTGAGCAAATTTACAAAATTCACAAAACTAATATGCAAAAATTAGAAACAATAGGTTTGAAGACATATAAATATTAGACAGTGCCACCTACATATTATCGTAATCCGCTTAATATTGGTGTTCCTCAAGGTTCTATTTGTTGTCCTACTCTCTTTTTAATCATGTTTTGCTTTTATATTACTTCTAATTACATACTACATAACTTCATAAACCATAGCAATCCCAATTTTGCTTTACTGTTTAAACACTATTAAAAATGCGTATCAACTCAATAGCAATTAGTCGGAAATGCATAATTTATGAATTGGGAGCAAAGTTATTTAATTATATAAAGATGAATATGATCAATTCATTGAAAATCGAGCTCTAGGAGATTTATACCTGTCAAAATATACGGTAACGAAATGAACTCTTATTCTTTTTCTAAACCTACAGGTTCCTAGAGATCTCGCCGAAACAAACGTGCAACGCAAATGCGTCACCGTTCATCGCCGTCCCGTGTGGTTTCCAAAGAAATGATATTTCAGTCGTGTTTGAAATTTCTAGTTGATACAACCAAATTATTAATAGTAGAATGCGTTTTGAAAGTGAGCTTATTTTGCTGCATAAGGAAGATATATATATTATAGATGAAGAAGATCTGTTATTGTTATGTTTAAATAAAAGAAATTAAGTAAATGAAATGTTTCAGAAAAAAAGAGAAGAAGCGTCCTTTGAGCTTTTAATTTTATATTGTAAAGGGGAGAATGCGATTTTATTAAACGAATGAGTTCTTCATGTTACACTCCCTTGTAAAATTCACTGTTTTTGCCATAACTGCATTTTCTGGGATATAATTTCCTTCGTGTTGCGAGACAATCTTATTTATTTCTGTAATTCTACAAAATAACTATAATTATTATAGAATTATAAAAAAAACAACATCTTGTCACAACTTTATCGTGAATTTTCCCACATATTTTGTCATTTATTCCCTGAAAATATATTTTCTTCATTTTGTGGTATATTAAAATAATCGGCCAAGTGCGAGGCAGACTCGCGCACGAAGAGTTCCGTACCATCGTCTAAAATTTAACACTATGTTCTTTTTATTTGTTTTTTTTTTAATGAGAGTAGGCGTCATGTGAGAAAATAATGCTGTCATTTGAAAAAATAATAATAATGCTGTCATTTGAAAATCATTTGAAAAAAAAATGCCAACTTATGATAATAATAATGAATGAGAATGATAATAATAATGAATGTATGGGGGCCCCCTTTAATTTTTAATTTATTTTTATTTTTATTATTTGTTGTTATAGCGGCAATAGAAATACACACTCTGTGTAAATTTCAACTGCCTACCTGTTACGGTTAGTGAGATACAGCCCGGTGACAGACAGATAATAATAAGAATGAAAAACGCCGAAAAAATCACGTTTCTTATATGGGGGCCCCCTTTAATTTAATTTTATTTTTATTATTTGTTGTTATATCGCCAATAGTAATACACAGTCTGTGAAAATTTCAACTGTCTACCTATTATGGTTCATGAGATACAACCTGGTGACGGACGGACGGACAGCGAAGTCTTAGTAATAGGGTTCTCGTTGTTACCCTTTGGGTACGGAACCCTAACAATAAATTAAAATGAATCATGGTGAAAAACTAACTAGACTACCACAAAATCGTGGTGAATAGTCAAAAATGTGACAAAAAATGTACCTAACAATAGATCAGAATCAAGGTGTTATATATTTTTGTCACATATTTTGACATTTAACCCTTGTGTATAAAACTATCTAGTGATTGCGAAACGAAATTTGACTTAGTTACTTGTTGTATTGTACAGGCGCTACTACTGCAAACGTAAACAAAGGGTAAGCCAGCAATGCCTCGCTTCAATATAAAATCAACGATGTCTCGTCCTGATATAGGGAAGCCCTCGATTTTTTCTAATCAATTTTCTGTAAATTTTTTCATTAGAATTTATATGCATTTTTTTAGGCCGACAACGGCACACATAGCTGTTTTTTGTATGTACCTTATTCTAGAACTCCCATATATTGGAGAGAACAAATTGTTCTGTCGATTGAAATGAACTATTTGTACTGTTCGCTTCATTTAAAAATCTTCTATGAAAAGGTATGAGGCGTTCTTTTGTGTATCTTTTATTCTGCTATGTTCTGCGGACACAAAAGAACACAGCTATTATATCTGGAAATAACTCCAGTTGGCCACCAGAGACTGAATAAAAATTCTGCCGAAACATTTTCTATAAACTTTTTAGAAGAAATAAATGCGTATTGCTCATAAATATTTTTAGTGGCCCAAGTACCCGTTCTGGACCTCCAACAATGCATGAAAATATTGTTAGAATTATTCTAAGGAAAAAATTTAAAGTAAATTTCTAAGTAAAAATTACGGCCTTCTCTACATTAGGTCGAGCCATTGTTGATTTTATTGCCCGAAACTCCCATTACATATTTCTCTGTTACTCTCCATACACATCAGTAGTTGATATTGAATTATTAACCAATTACATTTTCAATTGTTAAGCTCAATTGAAATTTTATTCGAATTACCTGTTAGTTGTTTGAACAATTAAAAATTTAATCGATTAAATCTTCAATTTAGAGTGCCGATTTTAGTGAATTGAAAATTGAATCGAATTGATTAACTGCATTTTACTAAACTAGAGAGTTATATTTCTGGATATATAGCTTTACTAATCCTTTTGTATACCGTGCCATTGTTTAGTAGCTTTATTTACACATCCTCTTTTGTACTTAGGAACTTCATGAACTATTGCATCCTCTCAAATTTGAGCAATTAGTGACCATCGTTTCATCATTTATTCATATTCTGTGAAAACTACCCAAGATTGCAATAGCATTTCCCATTTGATATTTGATGTAAAAACTTTGTTTTCATTTTACGACTTAACTTGAACTGAAATAACTGAAACAATGAAACAACGGCCAATGTCTGATTTTCTCTTGTTCCGGACATATTCGATTCTTGAATTAATCCGATTTATATATTTATATATTTGTAACTTTCATCTCTTCATTTTACTCGGAATCAGTTGCAGGACGGATACAAATTGTAATCAAAGCCAATGATCAGCAATGATCACAGTTTAGTAGGCTATCAATATACAGCAATAGACGAGATCTTAAATATGAGTGTAACACAGTGGCTAGTGTGAATTCATATGTGAGTTCCTTAATAATTGGTTCTCTTCTTCTTCTGCTTTTATAATACGCCGCTGCACTTAAGATTCATTATTCGCCTATATAGTCGCCTATCCTTTCCGTTAGAAACTCATTAATTAGTAAGTTCTTTGGAGATCAGGTATTACCTTTTTTTGTTGATTTTTGTGGTATTCTTAAAGCTAAAGTAATTCAACTCTCTCTCTTTTTCTCCATCCTACTCTACGGCCATCTGGTATGGGGTCGTTAATATAGAAAGCTTTGTAAATTATATGTGGCAGTGTCCGCCATTTCTTAAACCTGTGGTACTAGTTTGTCGGTGAATCCGTTCTTCTGGAGACAACAGATGTTGTCTGTGACTAGCACGATAGATAGCACAACAATTAGATATCGCATTCAATACCAGAGCAGAGTATACAAATTTTATATGGCCATTTTCCTAGTAATTCAGATTCTATGTTATTTCTCGGATAAATAGAACTAAATATAATAGACGCACCTATTAGGTTAAGGTGGTAGTCTCTTCTTGTTGATACTGCCATTTCGGAAAACAACACAACCAGGAAATTTCTAATGCAATAACTCGATTGTTTATCGGCTTGTATGGAATGTAACATCATCCTGTTGCTCCAAGTCCATGTTTTTCAGTTCAAGGCATAATGACATGATTTTTCAACATCATCTCCGGGAAAATTAGGCTCGAAAACACGAAAAAGTGGTTCGAAACTATTGAGCCACAAGTGGAACAGTTTAGTTGGTCAACGACTTGCATTTCCAAAGATCTATTAACGAAAACTTACGGCAGGAGGTTTTGAGTGATCCGCTGATTGTAATTGTTGTCAAAGAGTTATTCCAGAGATCTCTCGTGTCTTTTTCAGAAATGTGTAAATTAAACATGTTAAGTCTCATTGTGCCTGCCCATATCAAGACTGTTATAAGATTTCATTATTATCGCAGCCTGCATCTATCTATAGATTTAACATCAATGAACTCAGTTTCAACCTTACAAGCTGTTTCAACAGCTTAAATTGTTTTCGATTAAATTTATATTTTCTTTTAATTTCATGTAAATCATTAGTCGGCTTTATTCATTCATATGTACACGACGCCGCTTGATATTTTTTTCTTTTTCTAAATAAATTATGAGAAATATTCTTTCACCTCTTTATATAGCACTAACAATTGGTTTGAAGAGCACATCCAAAATATCCTTTTTCATCTTCTACCCCACTTCACTTCAAATCAAAATTATTTTTTATGTTTCATGTTCATATTGATAATTAAATGGAGATTGCATGTTTGATGTGGAAAACTAATGTTGTGTGTTTCATATAATACTTATGTATGTGTATAGTTCATTCTGAAGTATTCATAATAGCTAACCGCTAGCATCATGTCAATTAGTAAAACAAAGTTTCTTTCTCTTTACAAACAAATGTTTTGCAGGCAACGGCACCTTTATTAAAAACGCCACTTTCAACTGCTCAGCAAGCATATACCGCAGCGGCAACATACACAGCTGTTGCAGCACGTGCTGCATATGGTGCAGCAGCGGCAGCTCAACCGGCGGTTGCCGGATACGCGGCAGTTGCAGGGTAAGTTTTACAAATTTTGATCCATGATCCCCCCGTATCCTCTATTTGTGCATCCGTTTTCCTACTTAAAGCCTGTTCACTTCCTTCCTAATTTCATTGACTTCAAATGTCCTACAGATGGCTCTACTTAAACCGTCTGCCTAACGACATTTATTTTAAATAAAAGTTTACATTTTGTAGTAGACAATCGCAACAGCATATTTTATGTATGCCAAATATAGCTTGGGGCTGTAATTGATGTTTAGAATTTTCCAAAACACGAATTAACTCATAAATTAAAGAAATAAGATAATTGGGGAAGATACAAAACAAGCAAATAAAAATTGTTTGATTAACATGGATCAGGCCAATTTAGCAAATTTAATTAAACAAAATGACGCAATTTCGAATAAATGTAAAGAAGAACTACGTCACTACGACAAGAAAATTACCATTTATGTCACAAATTTCACATACATATTTTGACAACTTACATGTCAATAATTGCAAGTAGATCTCCCAAATGTCAAATACCTGATTTTTATTTTGGAGCTGAAAATTGGATCCAGAATTTCTAATATCAGGATACCAAGTTCTGTCGATTTCAGATATCAGGGTATCGGGATCCGGACTATGTATCCGGATCCAGACAATGCAAAGAAGATTGAAAATTTCCTCCAGATTACAATATTTCATCTGAAAAATTAAATTTCATGACATTTCCATTTTCCGAATACAGCAATACAAACTGGAGGAAATTTTCAAAATTTCTTGCTTAGTCTGGATCCGGATAGTTTCGATCTGAATCTGTATAATTTAGAATCGGATCCCAGTTACTCTGGATTCTTACTTTCACCTCTTTGAGTTTGACTTGGATACTAGACGTATGCATGAACTTCTTTCATAAAAGATCAAGAAAGACAAATAGAGTTCTCCAAGTGTCGGATTAGCTAAGCAATTCGGTTTTATGTAATTTCATTGAAACTCGAATATATAAGTTTCAAAAATAACAAAAAATTTGCAAAACGTTATCCATAAAGGCCTTAAAAGAATTGACATTTTGTTGTTTGTTTTGGTAATAGGTCAATTTAACTAACTTTAATTCAAGCTTAATCTGTGGGCTAGTAATACACACCATAAAAAGTATAACAACCATCTTGGAGATTTTAGGAGAGAAACACGATGAAAGATGCTTCTTTTTTTGTGGCAGCATCTTTCTTAATGCACCTGCTCATGTCTCGTGCCACGTTGATAGTTAAAACTACTATTGTTCATAATCCACTGATGGATTGTCTGGTAGTTGATCTGCAGTTCGTTTCTGTAATTTCAGTTGAGGAAATTCTCTATTCGATGACGTCAAGCAAATTCATCATCCTTAACTCTACTATGTAGTTGAATTTATTCGTTTCTGTATATGCTAGTTGAAAAAGGCATTGTGAGTTGTATGGAATGTAAAGGAACCTTCGATTTTGAAACAGCAATATTGAGAAAGTAGAAATGTCAAAGCCTATACAGAACAACAAAGTGACGTGAAATAGAGAATTGCAATTGGGATCTCCTCTATTTGATTATTACGGAAACGAGTTGCTGGTATAGTCACAGACCAGGACGTCTGGATACATTCTATTACTAACTCAAACAAAAATTCTTTCATTTTTGACAACTGAGACATTTGCTCAAGTAACTTTGGTAACGAAAAATAAATACGTGTGAAAAAGTTTTTTTTTTTTTAGAAAAGGTGTGCGTATTTCCACGTCCACTAATTCGAGCATAGGTTTTTTCGAACTTAAAACTTCGAAACATCGAAACTGAATTGTTCATTTTTCGAGTAATTAAGGGTAAAGACCTAAAAGAGATAAGTTATCCCCACTCCTCTTTTTTATTTTCTCTTTTATTTCCAGTAATTCGAAACCAATGGAAATCGGACTTCTAAAGATGCATAGTTGATTTAATTTTCGAAACTTATGTTCGTTTTACCAAATTTCATAAAAAACTGCAGTTCTTAAGTATTTGAACTGAATTTTTTAATATAATTTAAATTAATGAGGAGCAAAATATATAATGAAAAGTTCAAATTATGTAGTGAATTTTGTGCAACACACTATCTGGAATCTTTTTAATGGGGAAGTTGGTGGCCCTTTTTTTATAAGAATCACTTCACACTTTAAACTCGATATCTTGACACATTACTCACCTCTTCGTAGTCCATAGTCCAGCTCAGACAACACAACATGCTCTTTCTATCTCTAGATAATATTTAAATGAAAAAAAAAATCATTATTCTGACAATAAAAACAATGTAAAACGCCACATATAAAAACTACATATAAATATCGATGTAGGTGCCAATAACTAACTTTAAAGCGTTATGTAAATGTAGCAAGTTAAATATCGATAAAATTTTATTTGTAATAGTTCGCAATGTTGATGTGAGTCGATACCAGCGCCGACTTTCCAAATTAGTCGGTAACTCGCTAAAATAACAAGTTTCTTTGATTTTCAAGCTTCATCAATTAATCTTACCATGATAGAGACGAAGTTTTGTAGCTAAATATTTGAGTTGCTGTCTGATCTAGTACAATTTTTGCTAAATTTTCAACTTGTTAATAGTACAATGAGGGAGCCAACAGTCAAACTAACGGCAATAAAATCCTCTCGAATCGAAAAGTTCGGCTATTTGTTCATATTAAATGTTTCTCTTTTTCAATATACATACTTACATATGTATGTATTTTATGTTAGTCGAAATATTCTAATGTATCGAAATTATGCTCATCAAATTTTTCTTATCCCTTTTCAGAAAGAAAAAGACAGAGAATTCCAAAAGCAAGCCTGAAGTGCCAATCCTCAAATCCATCCTATCTCTTTATAATTTAACATCTCCATTCAGAATCACTCCCAAATCCTCAAGACTTAATGTAATTATTGAAAGATTTTAGTAATAAAACTACATTGTTTGTGTACAGGTACGGACGAGAGTACGCTGATCCTTATTTGGGACATGGAATTGGACCTGTACCTGGATATGGGGTAAGTAAAACTAATTATTATATTTTATTTTTGTAATTGGATACACTTTAGATACTTTTCAATAATTACTTTGTTTGTTATAAAGAGTTTAAGACCATTTTATTTTATTTATTGACTAGCAAAATACATAGCTTAAACAAAACTAAACAAAAAGAGGTGATGAAAAATTACTTTGATAATGTAAATATTTATGCTAAAAATAGTGTACAGTGGATCTTTGCTATCGTTTTCTTAGTGAAACCTCTTTAGTTTGAAGGGAGGCCTTTTGACTTCAATTATATTTTGGATGAATGCTTATTAACTAGACTTGACCAAACCCAAGATTTGGGTATCTTCCTTAATACTTAATGGAAGCTCGGAATCGAAAGCTTTTTTTATTTGCCGTTCAGCCTTAAATCAATTTCTAATTTGACTTCCCGCCAACTGGGCTTCAGCACTACTCTTCTGATTCTCTCCTTAACTTTTTATTTATGTAAAAGCCCTAAGCCCCATAATTATGAGTTCTCATTTCCAAAAGAAACTTAACAAGCAAAAGAAACGGGACGTGATTAACCAAATTGCACTGTAGAAAAGGGAAAATAGAGTGAAAAATAAAAAAATAAGGACAAAAAAAAATACAATATAAACTCATAAAAACTGTGATATCCCGAGGTAAATAATAAAAGAATATCCTTTATACTCTTTACAGATAATTACAGTTAATATTTCCAGGATACTTTTCTTACAGCTTTTACCTTAAAAACATTCTGAAATTAAGAAACTCTTATTGTGTAAAATAAGATCTTTCATTAAATCACTTGAACTGTGTTTACTTATAATTTTATGGCTAAGTCATATCTAAAAATTTAACTCAAGTCGCTTTTTGGGAAAATTTTAAATAATAAAAATTTCTCTAGACTAAATATAAATACTCATGGTATAGCCTATTTTGCGGCAATAGGTGGAAACTAATTCTTGTTTTTTTCTCAGAAATTCTGCACAATTTTATATATCCAAGACCTATTATCTCTTACGGATTTATGTAAGAGTTGATAAGTCTTAGTTCTCCAGTTATAACGAACAAACAACTCTTTTGTTATATAAAATATGTACACAATGGTCTTAAACTTCTAAGATTCATGACTTAATTGCATCACACTATTCTAAAACAGTTTTACTAATAAATTTTATTATCTTTCTTTTAGGCTGCAATGTATCGTGGAGGCTACAACAGATTTACGCCATATTAAATGCATCATACACGTAGATATTAACAATAATTTTACCAAGGTTGATTTTCAAAAATCCACTTACTCAAAAAAAAAAAAACAAAAACAAAAAAAAAAAAAAACTAGAAGCATCCATGACTTTTGTAGTAGCTGTAGTTAGAATTTCTGCATAGAGAAAACGTGCGCAGGATAAATCATGAACAAATTAATATAAACAAAACTAAATCAGTAAAGAAAGAACAAAAACAAAAACAAAAGAACTATCATGAAAAAAAAAATAAAAAATAAAAAAAAGGAAGAAGTAAGTTAGCACAGCAAAAACACGCATAAAAGGAAATCTCATCATGAGCCACCGTCAACAAAATGCCATTGTTGTCATCATTTAAGAAAAGCAAAAATCGCATCAAATCCAGTACACACACAAATCGTCTCAATCGTTCATCTCAGATGATCGTAATTATTATAAACAATTTTCTTTTTTAATGATAATTGATTCTAGATATATATATACATAAATAGCAAATGTTTTTTGCATACGTATCACTTAAGTAACTCTCTTTAGTTGAAGTAAAGAACAAAGTTTAAATATTAGTGTTATGTGGATCTTATCACTCGTTCACATTGAAGCAACAATTATTCTCCATATTGATTGGAACCAAAAAAAATGAAAAACTGTAATTTTGAAAAAAAAAAAACAAAAAAACTATTAGAAGAAGAAAAAATAAAGATTTATCAATATTTCTGTCTTCGTATTGAAAACAATGAATCGCAGATAAAGGAGATAGCGTAAAAGTTGAACGAAATATTTTTTGTTGTATGTACTATGACGAAGTGAAGTGAAACATAAAATTTTTCAAATTTCGCAAATTCTAAGACATTATCAAAGAATGAATAATCTCTGTTTGTCTGTATATTTTTGTTACATGTTCGTGTAGTTTGTGATTGCATCCTTCTTTCCCAATCGTCGTAGTAGGCAGTAGGTATGTATGTAACTACAAATGTGTATGTACTACTTTTAGTGTTAAATTGATAATTTATCTCAATTTTGTTATTGTAATTGTTATGTCGAAAACCGATATATTTTGACATTTATGTATTTGTATTTTTTTCCGACTAGTGCTGTTTTCTGTTTTCTGTGAATTTTAATGTCGATTGAAGTACGGTTTTGTCCCTATCCTACGAATTTTTGAAGCATTGCAACCTCAATTTATGTTTCATTATTTTAATCTTAAAAATTTAAAAATCTCGATCTACTCTTAAAGAATTAATTCTACAGATCATGTGTAACTTATGGCTAATCTTTAACGTAAACACCAACTCCTTTCATTCAATATATAACAGGATTTCTGTTGTATCACATATTTTGATTCAACTTGTTTTGAATTTTATTAAGGGTGAATTTAACCCTTAGAAGAAATAAATAAAAGAAATTTCCAAGTATAGTAGCGCTATCTGACAGGCGAAAACAAATTCTATAGAAATATCGGTAGGTGGCTTCAATAGTGAAAAATTGGCAGTTTGACATCCCGTTCAAAATGGGAAAGAGCTTGATATTATGATTGAATTAATATAGCCAAGCTGAATAAAAATCGTAGTTCGAAATTTTCTAAAAAATTTCTGGAGTCCATTATTCGAAAACAAAACAACTTTCTACTTAAAATACATTTTTATGAGCATAATACGAAATCGTCCCTATTAAAAATTCATTTCGTTTGCGAGATCTAAGTTGTACTGGTGTAGCTTTGAAAGCACTTGATGAGATGAAAGGAAATTGTTGTGAATATCTCTTTCCTTACCACCAGGAAATAACTTATATTGCAATTGCAGGGCTTTGGTAGGACTTTTAAATAGTAGAGTAATTATTGATAAAAGAACGTATTCGTTAGTAAAGCTGCATTCAATAATATGTAAATGTAGATTTGATGAAATTTTGAGCAACTACTAATCCAATATTAGCTGCCTTTTTTTTATATTGACTTGGTTCATTGAAAATTTTCAAATCGATTTGGTTCTAAAAAAAATTCTATAGGTGTAGCTATGATGTCAGAAATGAGGCAAATTATCAAATTAGGTATGATCATATACTTCTCGGGTGATTTCGTTCTTGGGCTTTTTTGTGTAAAAATGTGCAAGAGGGGAAGCTGCCAAATTTGGAAAGTACATGAACAACTTTGTGTGTTCTTGGGCAGAAAGCGAAAGTGACAAATACAAACTGTCAAGCTAACAAATTAAATTTGAAAATAAAATCATTTTACTAACTATTTTGTAGATTTTGATACGACCTGGGTGAACAGTGCACATCAATTTCAAATTCTGCCGGCTTTTTCACTTTTCACTTGACAATTCTCGATTGCAAATTTTAATTTGTTTGATAGTTGTTACACAGTTACCCTGAGTTTTTCCTTGGGTAGATTTGGGCTAAAAATTTATTGAAGGGGAAGTGTGACGTCTACATAGTTTCCCCCTTCTGAGCACGTGAACAGAGTTTGGGTGCTTTTGGGTGAAAATGTTATAATGCATTCACCCAAATGATTTCAATCTTCACAAAATATCAAAAAAGAACCTGAATAAAATTTGTCTTACAAAAGCATGGCAATGTAATGATTTCGTATGAATTTAGAAAACCATATGCAATCATAAAGTTTTTGATACCCATGTCAATCGATAATCTTGTTTGATCCGGATCATGAAAAAGAATGCGTG
This sequence comes from Dioctria rufipes, assembly GCA_963924295.1. Taxonomy (NCBI): domain Eukaryota; kingdom Metazoa; phylum Arthropoda; class Insecta; order Diptera; family Asilidae; genus Dioctria; species Dioctria rufipes. The sequence goes on along the minus strand of OZ002743.1, from coordinate 45,397,312 downwards.
TTATGCCTATTATGCAATAAAAGTGTGAACGACTGAATTCTTTATCACCTTATGGATTCAGTCAAAATAATAAAAACAAGGGATAAGAGAATAATATTTCTCTACTTCACCATACCCTCACAACACCTAAAAGTCTTTAAACTACTGAAATGCTGAAATAATTCGATTTTTTATTTATATATATGTATATATATTAGCTTCATTTAAATTCTTTTAACTTTTACCGTCACACATAATGAAGGCGAATCATAAAAACAAAACAAGAACGTAATCACAAATTGCTTATATAACGGAACGAACCAAACAAAATTTGGAATCAGATCAACCACAATGAACATTTTTCTTCCATTATGTATCCAAAATGTTACTTGGTCAAAATTCAAAATGGTTACATTTTGGACATAGTCCGGATAATGCAAACGATTTGGACTTAGATTCACCTTTTTAAGAAAAACAAAATGAATATAATTTTCATTTTAAGAGGTTTTCTTCTAATTATAAATACGAAACTGTTTCTGTACAGATGCAAAATTATCAACTAAGTTGTCTCAAGGATACAGAATTGATCCATCTGGTCCATTTCAGTTTGTTTTGTCAACAACTGAACAGAACGGATCGAAATAGTAATCAGAAATATTTCAACTTTTGCGGAAGCAGCGGCATTGCTTAGCCATATATTTTTTGAGCTTTTAATTTTTACCAGAACGGATAAAAATTCTACCTGCGGTCCTGAAAATAGTAAAATATTGTTGTCAACTCATTTTGTTGGTTGTCACTAGAAACAAAATATCAAAAATATGAAAAAATTCAAACAGTGTGAGACTTTTTTTCAAAAATCGCTCAAGCAGAATCATAAACGTTCAAGTCAATCAGTCAGATAGAAAGGAAATTATACTACCCCGAAGCTACTGTATCTTATTCTTTCCTCCGATAGGACTTATTTTCTGGCCTAAATATTGCATTAAACTATAGAGATTCTATCAATGTTTGAATTTTCGAATTGTGTTTTCCATGAAACAATGGAAAAAGCGAAAAAGATGGAAGGCCTTAATCGAGAAACGTCCTTTTTGTATGTCCTACTGACTGATGTAATAGTCTTGCCTTTAGTGCTTTTCAGTTCGATTAGTTGGCAATGGAAGCCATCTCTAACTCCAAAGAAAACAATCTAAAGTGGAACTACAAATAACAGTAATGTACACATCCTAATTCTTTTTTGTTAGTTCCTACCTTCACCATAAACCGTCAACCCATCATGTTTTCTGTATAAAGTACATTTACTGAAACAAAACCTTGTGAATCTATTAAGAATAAAAATTTTGTCTCTCCAATACTCCCGGTAAGCATTTTTTTCTGCATTTTTTGTTGATTTTTCTATGTAAAATACGTAAATCGTATTAGATTCATAACCACCTTCGATAGGTTCCAACTTCCACTTTTAATAACACCGAGGCGTCATCTGTCAATACGCCACTCAAGTTCTCACTGATATAGTATTACAGCGGACCATTGATTTGATATAATTTTATAGAAACAGGGCAATCTTGTGCTAAATGCATTAGTTACAAAATTCTATATAATAGCTTGGAAATTGTATACCGACAATTTTACCTTACCACTTTAACCTATATAATTTCGGAACGGATTAAATCTGTTGTTGATACAACTCCCTTTTTTGAGTTTAGATATCGAACGGAGTAAACCATATCGGTAACACTGTTATTAAAGACTAACTAACTTGACTTTATATAGGTTCTTGTTTGTATTTTTCCTCGCATTCAAACCAGAACTTTTCCTTTCAGCTGACGAATAAGCAAAAAATTTGGTCAAACGCAAATTCTATCGATTTAAAGACGTGATAAAAGGTTTTCATCTCTTCGTGATGCTTAAGTAGTTCTAGCTTCATTATTTCTAGACTCTAATTCACTGCCAGCTCTGACTCACTATAGATAATTACTTCTTCGTTTAAATCAGTAAAAATACTTCGTTTATGCGGATTTTGCACTATTTTGTAATATAATTTAGTGAATTTTAGGTTGAATAAATTTCGGGCGTAGTTTAGTGTCATGAATATGCGAAAATAAATTGTTACTTATAAATTCTGACTCAAAAGAATTGCTTACAGAATTATTCAAAACTGGAATAGCTTTTAACGTGTAACTATTATTTCTGAGGTCATCGACGTTCCAATGACACATATACATTTAATTGTTGATCACTGGAAACAAGGACAAGGACCGTAATACATAGCTTGCTCATTTGCCTTCCCGGAGAAGTTTTTCGCTCTAGAAGTAACTATGGGTTTTAACTTGAAGAAATTTTCAGAAAACTGGGATTTGTTGGAATATTATTAGTCCAAAATTTTTCAATAACTTTTTTTATTCGAATTGTAGATGTTATTAATTCCGCAGAAATCAATCTGGATATTTAACCAAATTCGAATTTAATCGCTTTCTCGTTTTAGAAAATAGTAGTAGATTACCACATTTAATAAAATTCCTTAAAACCGTTTTCAACATAAAATTTACAAATATGTAGGTGTACAAACTCTATGCCCTTATGATGAACAATGGGCCTCGTTATGGCCTACGTTTAAGAGATCCAGTCCAGATCCGAAACTCGTTTCCATCTATTTCAATCCATACCCGTCACAAGTTCATTCAATATTTCGCACTTGAATTTAATGGATATAGAATCTTATGAGTGCAATTTGGTGGTGCAATTATTGAACGACTAATGATTTAAAAACACTGCAGTCTGCCCTGACTTATGGAAAAAATAAATGCATCATTCGACACTTACTTAGGCTTATGGTTATTAGTTTAATTTTATTTTACATGAGGAAAAAACGTGAATATGTAAAGAGAAGCGTACATATATAGAGAAAATGATGATTATTTGAAGAATCCAGATTACTTGTGTAATTTTTACGGTCCAAATAGCTAAGAATCTTGTTTTTGAAAGTTTTGAATTATCGCGCTTTACTGTACTTAAAACTATTGAAAACTAGAGAAATTGAGTAAAGTAGCAAACCAACACCAAATTAAATCAATTTGTATAAAACAAATTTAATTTTGAAGTGAATTTCAAACATTCAAAGTCTTTATCCCTCAGGATGCTGAGAACTTTGAAGAACTGAAAATTCATAGCAACATTGAAGAGAGTAACTTATTTTATTTTTTTATAAATTCAATTATTGTAATTATTGTCAATTTACTATGCACTTGCTTAGTTTTTAAATGTATATAAATCAATATCCCTTTCTTTTTTCTCTCTGTATTTAATACTAGATTTTCAGACTTAATAAAATCCACTAATGAACATGAAGCAAAAATATACTTAAAAACAGTAAACAATCTCGAATATAAAAAATGGCATTATTAAGTTAAGATATTTTATAATAGAGAATACAAAAATCTTTACAAGACTAGAAAAATCATGGGGAGATTAATAAACAAACAAACAAAACAGAATAAAAGTTGCACAAAAATAAAATCCATTTTCATAAACTTTACGCTAATCAGAGTAAGTAAACGCAATGAGATTAATTATTATTATTATAAAACATACAAACAAACAAACAAATGAAATAAAAGAAGAAAAGTGCATAAACTTGTCTTATATCATTATATCTGCATCTATTTGTCTGATGCCAGAAATAATACAGCTTCATACTCGTACAGAGGATGAAAGAAACAAGCTATAGAGTAATTTTACTAAGTATACTTATGTACACACATACATATATTTTAAAGTGCAAAAACACGCAGAAATAATATTATTCTAGTTTAGTGGTAAATAATAATAAAAATTGAAAAAAAAAATATTATTATTTGTAGTACATAATAACAATATGTAATACGAGAAATGCAGCCAAAGTTTGTTGTTTTTAAGAGTATCTTTAATAAAAAAAAATTAAAACAAAAAAAAAACAGCAGGAGAAAAAATTAACAAATAAGATAAAATGACTTATGTATAACTACATACATAAAACACAGAAATACACAAACACACACACGTAAAAATTACACTTGAACTCAGCTTCGGCTAACAACAATAAGAATATAAAATTTGAAAATGTTTTTTGTCTTATTTTTTAGTCCTGTCTATTATAAGAATCTTATTAATTATATTATCATCAGCATTAATTAAATGCCAGAAATAATTTTCGCGCGCAAATTAGTCATAATTTCTCGAAACAAATTTATTATTAAAAGAAAATGAAAGAAAAAAAAAAAAGAAAATAAACATAAAAAATGATAGAGTCTTAAGAGAATTTAAAATCACATTTCGTAGTCATTTTAAATTTATATCGTTATCATTAGAGTTGAGAGTAGGATAACATAAGGCAGCTTTTACCGTCTTTGGTTTTCTATTTGTTTTTTGCTATTTGGTTCATTATTTTTGTTTTGTTCTTATTTGTTTTCTGTTATGCTCTATAGTAGAGAAAAGTATAACGATGGCATTGTGTTTTCTACTCCTATTATCAAGAGAAATCAATCTACGCCATTCAACGAAATGAAAAGATGTATGACACAAAGATATTTTAAATGCCGGATCGGAACGGGTAAATCGAAATTAGCGTTTTGTTTGGATTTAATTGCTATTTATTGCTTCGTTCTGTATTTTCTATGTCCATATAAAAGTATGTAAAATGCATTACTAGGTTTTTCTTTTTCTTTTTTAGATTATCAATATTACTGAAGACAACTGCTTTTAACTATCATCGATTTAAAAATCTCAATCATTTGAGACTGATCATTAGAAGATAATTCAATTTATTGAGTCATTTGAATGGAAGACTTCTATTCAACTTCTCAACCCATTACCCTATAATTTTTTACACTGTACGAATATTAGTAGATGTACCTTGTCTAGTAGGAATGATGTGGGACTCATTGTGAGCTCTTAGATGAAGGTAATGATGAATTTTATTCTGCGGACCCGGGACTAAGCTCAATCTATAATGTTTTTGTTTTTTTCAATTAATCACTGCCACCGAAATAGTGATTTTTTGTCGACTACGAGTCACAATCCGTCAAATTTTGACAGTTAATGACTACGCTTGGCTACGACTATCGTTCACTCCGCACTTTGAATCTACCAAATAGTTGACTAAATTCGACTACCGTCAAGAGGATAATCGATCGTAGACGATTTGACACAACTATACTACAGCAACGACAAAATGACAGTGAACGCGCTCATTGTGGCTTATTGCCTAATTGCCTACCATATAAACTCAATGTATAATCGTACTTACTGCATTTCATAAATATAGTAGCGTCGTGAAAATTATTTCCCTGATTCATAATTCTCCTAAATATAACTGTGATCATGTTCAATTAATGAGCATATCAATGAGTTAATAAAAAAAAAATCCAAATCTAACTCTAGACATACATAATTATTGTGCAACTTGGAGGTAATTTTGAGTGGGTTATTTAATGTATTTCTAGCTCAATTTCTCCGATCAAAGTCAGAAGCTCACCCCTTGGCTCTTTTTAGCAGGCTGCCTGCCATACTTTAGATTACGGAAGTAATTTGTGACAGTAGAGGAAAAAGTGACTATGGTCGTTCGAAAGGAAATCACATACAAAACTTTCATGTCGTTTTCTGGAAAAGGTTAAGAAAAGAATAGAACGAAGAAGGAAAAGCAACACTATACTTATCTAATTGTTTTTAGAAAGACTCATGTGTTAGTAACCAATCGATGTGAGTTAAGGAAATATGCGATGAGGAAAAGCGTTAAAACTTATTTCTAAAATGTGGTAAGTCTCTGGCAAATTTCTCAGATCTACAATTGAATCAGTTGTTTTGAAAAAGGAATCAGTCGCACTGACCAATTTCTCGGATCTTTTCGATCCCTTTTTTTTAAATGTGGAATTCGCCGGTAGAAGTGAAAGATAATTTCGCCAGTTAATGGGATATATTGAGTTTTTATGTAATTTTTGTACATTAGTTATCATCACCTCCAGATGAAGTTGGCCAGATTATGATGACATGTTAATAGCTCAGGTCTTGTAAAAAGATGTATAATACTACAGCACTACACTTTTTCTTCGCCGCATTTTGTGGTGATTGCTAGGCTTATGAGCTATCGCCTTCGCCTCAACCCACGTAACATACATAGGTAGCATCGTGTAACTGCAAATACCACTTTTTGAATATCATTCGGAAGACACCTCGCCAACCCAGTGACTGTATTGAAAAGAATTCTTTTCTTGAGAACATGAAAACTGTAAAAGAAAATGGAGAAGCAATAAGCAACATAAAATAGCAATGCCTGTGTGGTTAAAAGTTCAACTTTTATTGAATATTCTGAGATTTGTTGTGATTTTGTTTGATTTTTCATGTTTTTACATATGTGCTTTTACCCGTTTGAATTTAACGGGGTCGAAACTAGTTACATAATACCGCCCCTTTGCTTTTTTTAAGATACCAAAGCTCAGAGGATACCCTATGATACCGCAGTACAGCCTTAACAGGAAAGAAAGAAGAGATAGGTAATTGAGGACTATTAGCCAAAGAGGTGACGGTGTGCATTACGCTTGAATGTTTGCGGGTCATAGCTGAAGGAAAAACCAGAGCATGGCAAACTGTTCCACATTTGTCCTGTTTTACTTATGAAGGATTCGCGGAAGTTCACAGTATGGCCGAATTTGATTTCAAGGGTGTGAGGTGAGCTCGGGTTAAAACTCGTGTGGTGCGGATAAGAAGAGTTCTACAAGGGATCAGACTAGAGATTTCATCAGAGCAATCGCCATAGAAGTAACGATAAAAAAGAGATAGACATCCGACATTACACTGGTGCTCTAGGGAATCAATAGTTGCTATTGCATGTCATCGCTAAGAAGGTTGAAGCCCTTCTTTGGACTTTTCTAATGCGGACAATACAGTGCATCCATCCCTGCGCAAATATGGGAATTATATTCTAATACAGGCCTTATATGACAATTGTATATTTGGACCAAGTCTGATGGAGTAAAATATTTCGTGTATCTTTGCAAGAAGCCCAGGCATTTCATCTAAGCTCAGGGCTCTTATATGAAATAAAGTAAAAACATTTTTTTACAGAAATTACTTAAAAAAATAACTTGAATAAAATTTCTTTCCATGTTAAGATTTGCATAATATCTATATCAATGCTTTTCCTGTATTCTTTTGTGCAGTGGAGTTTGTATTTTAGTGATGAGTGTTATCATCATGTTTCATGTTATAGTTGTTATCTTCTCAGGAAGTCGTCCATGTAAATTTTTTGGTTGTCCTTCTTTTGATAAAAATTCAGTTTGAAAACAAATCTTTATTGATGGCCTCTTTTCAATTGAATCTACGTAGATCTTTGCATACAACAAATTTCGCTGTCACTTTTTCTGAGTCTTAAAGTAGGAGTAATGTTAACTCGTGAATAATGAAATTTTATTTCGCGAAGTATTCCATAAATTTGCTAATGCCAATTACTCAGCCCTGTGGAGCAAAACGAAAACTAACTGTTTGAATTGCGGGCTCTATTTATTCAAGTTTTTTCAAACGTGGTTTTGAAGAAATTTTTCTGCAATGAGATCTTATCCATGATGATTTCTTCGTGAACCTATAACAATAAAAAAATTACATTTTTCGTTACATAACTTAAGTAATTAATTCTATATCTATGCATCTTGTTTTTCATACAATTAACCGAAAACTATGATATTTGAAAGCTTTCCCTTCAAACAAGTGAAACACAATCCATCGTTAACTAAAAAAAAGAAAAGAAAAAGAAAACAAAAATTTAAAAACTAAAAAAACTGCAAAACAAAAAATTTCGCTTAAATGCAAGCGCAGCACAAATTTATGTTGCCAAATAGCTTTTAGTACGTAAAAATTGCATTCAGCAATAAACTTAGAGTTAGTTACAAGAGTTAAAGTTAAAAGAACATGAAAAAAAAAACGTTTTCCAGTAATTTCTTGTCTTCTTGCGAATATTTCTTTGGATCTTATGGGTATGCGCGACGACTGATTGATCACTGCAAGAACTTTTAATAAAAATAGCGAACGCTTTTACAACTGATATTCTAGCGCTAGAAAAGATATATCCTTGTAAGATGAATATAAAAAAAAAAATGTGCCAAATTGTAAATTGATAAAATGAAATTTGTTTTCTCATGTTTTTGTTCAAAAACTTTTCTGTTTATTGTTTCTATTTGTGTCTGTTGCAAAATCTTTTTTTTTTATTATTAATTCGTGAAAGGAAAATTGCAATTCGTGTAAAATGTTTTCCATTTCCTACCAATGCGACTGGAGTAATGTGAGTCTATCTATAATATAAAATCTCCATTAAAATGTTCAACGCAGTGTTTTTCATTTATATATATATATAAATTTGTATATGTACTACATACACGATGAGATTATTTTCCCTTTTTACCAAATTAGTAGTTATATTTTACTTTTACTTTTTATCTCTTGCAGTTTAGTATCTCGTTTTAAATCCAGTAAATGTAGTGAAGTAATCTGTATATAAATTCCAGAGTGTTCAGACCTGTTATTTTGTATGATTGCAGATTGTTTTAAACTGAATACCAAAAGTATTGGTTATATCAATTTCAATTTGTAAGGTTGTGAACTGTGAGAATAAAATATTATGAAAATACAAAAAAAAAAAAATTGTTGTTTATTTGATTTTGAGTTTTTAGAGTCATAGAGAATCAGCACAGTCGAGGAGCGAGAATTATACTTGTTAAGTAACTGCCTGTAGCTGTACTGACCTTGTTCGAAAACAATTGCTGTGTAAATCAGAAACCCCCCAGCGGCAAATGAAATTATACCATCAAACTGGATGCCTTCTTTGAAAGAAATGATGCATGTTTCTATATTGGACACTTTATAGCACATTCGTACAAGTATGGAAGTATTGGAAGCAAACCGGATTAGATACCCACGCTTATTACAAAGAAGATCAATTTTTACATATATGAATTATTTAGAAAGTTCTTCTTTCATTTTATATCTTGTGTAGTTGCACTTTAGTACAAATCACAACAATTTCGTAAATAAATTTACTCTACGCTAGTAAAAATACAACTGCATGCACTTGGTTTCAAAAACGAAACACGAATGGGCTTCAAAACATACGTCGCATTTGCCAAAAAGCTTCTTCCGGGATCAATCAGGAATGGATCAAAAATTATGCACCTCTTTCATCTTCTTAGACTAAGTTTTACTGCTTCCACAAGCCTTCACGTAGAAGACCTGACCAGATTTCCCGCTGGGCCAATAACCAATACCCACGATGGTAAAACAAGGAATTGAGCAGGGAAAAAATTTACAACAACAGAGCTGAACTCTCAGGGGTGAATTCAAAGTAGTTTTAATAGTTAAGGTAAGAAAATATATGTCGCTTATCCAGTAACTCTACAATATTTGCGAGAGCGATTTTAAGTTCATGTTTCGCACCAGCATCATCCTGTTGATGCCACATTCTCCAAACCAATTATGTATAGAATCCTTATTAAATGCGTCAACTTTTAAAGTTACTTGCTAAATTGGCGTAGTACATTTTTTTTCTCAGTACAATCAGTTAAAGTCGGGTGAAGTATTAATTTTATATTCTTGGTTCGACAAAATGTGACATTTTCTGCCAAGCTAGAGCAGTTGGCTTAGAATTTAAAGCAACAGATTACATAAGCACTATTCGGGATTACATAAGAAAAAATAAAATTGAAAAAATGTAAAGATTTGTAGCAACAGGAGCTAAAAAACCATCATAGGGTGTACATTTTCTCGAAAACCAAGAAATGGCTTTAATTTGACATGACTTAGATTTTTTTTTATATTTTTCTGGTAATGATTTGGTCTATCACCCGATTCCGGCTTGTCGTCGACTTTACGGGACACCTTGTATATACACATGCTACTGAAATATATATAAATGAACTGATCGATTGCATATGGGACCGCATGTATTGAGTTGACTAAACTCCTTTTTATATCCTCGATGAAATCTATGGGATAACTGGAGAGCGCGACCGCTTAGCTGAAATTTTGCATACGGCCTATTAAAAAAAAAATGAGACAAATTGGGCGACTCCTTCGTAAGGTTACTATGCAAAAATTTCTGTTTTACTATAATTTGGACAGTGTCTGAGAACGCGAAATTTTGTATATGACAGTTTCATTAAAATAATAACTAAGTAAAATCGGCTGAATCGGGCAACCCCTTTTTGGTGTTGCTATATAAAAATTTTTGGATTTTTACGTATACTTTATTTTTTTATTTTTTTTACTGTCCGACGAGCCGTTCTAGATATACCTGTATGCTAAAAACCACCTGAAAATTCAGACTTGAACAGATGGGTGACCATACGGAATTACATACGGCCATCCATTTAGGATATCATAAGGATTGGTCTTAAAACCAATTCTAGCCTTGTTATTCCTATTTTTTTATTTTTTTTTTATTTTTTTTTAGCACAATTCATTAATTTTTTCGAATTTTTCACAGGCAAATTTGGGTTAGATTTAAATTCGATCGATCGACTATTCGTGATAAAATTCTGGTACGGAACCCTAATTGCGGTAGCCCGACTTACTCTTGACCGGATTTTTTTTATTAATAAAATAACTCTAATAAATAATACTAATGAACATTTTACATTTTTTTTTAAAGATTTCAAATTTTTATTTTATACTAAATTAGAATTAATTATTTTTAGATTAATTTACCCTTAAAAAGGCAGCAATATAATCTTAGTGCAATTTAGATTTATGCATTTTTCAATACTTCGACCGTTTCCACTTAAATGCATGTCAGCAAACCAACCTGGATGGATTGGATTGAAACGAGGTTGGGTTGGGATACGGACGGGGTTTCTTGAACGTAGGCCAGAACGAGACCCATTATTCACCCTACAGACTTATGTAGTTTGCCACGAAAGTGGCATTAATAATATTGATAACTATGAAAATGAAAATGACATTGCTTGAGCTTCTAAACCAGGATGTTGGATCATACAAGAAAAGAATTTCTAAGAAGTTACTGAAACTGGCTTAAATTATCAATGGAAAGTTGTGAACACAAGTAGCCGATAATTTGACGTGTGAGACCAAATTCTGGGACTGGCACACACAACTAAAAAAAAGGAAGAAGACGGACGCCAACACAATATAAAGAACTATTTTAAGCCCAAGAAACACTATGTTAAAAAAGCAAACAACTCTGATCATCGCAAGCTCTGAATGACTATTTCCTCTTTCCTTCACCCTTTCCAGGTAAAACCGTGCAAATGGATCTACTTCCTGGTGCTCTGCATACTTATAAAAAATACGTAATGGAGCTTATTTCGCATTATTTCTAAAATAGCCACTTGTTGTTGTTGTTGGTTATGAAGCACTATCTAATTATCACCACTATGAAAATTACACTTTTGGAAAGGCTAAGTGACGATTTATGAATATAGCCACCGTGGACAAGCATCGTCTCAATAAATGAAAAACTCAGTTGTTTGGAAAGTTTCAGGTAATTTTTTTATCTTTAAGCTTATTTTAAAAGAACCTTCTTTTTTCGCTCTGACAATTGTTGATGTGTGCAAACTTTGTGTTTCACATTGCTAATTGCTGATTGCTTAGGTTAAATTTATCGGAATGTAAAGACGAATTGCGATTGAAACTAATTGGTGCTTTAAGGGGTTATCTATCAGGCTTAATCGGTGTAGGTATGCCTGATAGAGGAGGAGTACCCGGTGATAAAGGATTGATTTCGTTGGTGGTATTGATGTGGCTTGAATAGCAACCGAAACAAGCTGTGAAAACTCATATCTAATTTACAAACAAATAATGTGTGATACATTTTACCCTGGTTGTAACTTTCGCCTTGAAGTTGATGATTAGCAAGGTTTAAAGGAGATGATTGATGTCCCTTCCAATATCAGGCGCGATAGATTAAAGAAATTCAAAGATGAACTCATATGTAATTTTCACTCCCAAGATGAAAATCATCAATATCTAAGGCTCTATATTCTAGGATCTTTTAATTTCTCTAAATCTAATCCTTCATGTAAGGTGGGTATCAGATGGATTGACTCATCTGTTTCTTGACAATTGCTGTAATTGGAACTACATCATCAAGTAAATTATCACTCATCTCAATTATTTTTAATGCAGTAGAATGACACGGTTATTGATGAACACCGGTGACACATACTCATTATATAGAATCATGAACCAATGTGGTTACTATCCATTACACCATTGGGGTTTCGTTAGATGAGTACTTTATGTTTGTAGTATCACGTTAGAAAAATAACTGGAATGGGCATTTTGAGAGAAAATCACTTCCTTCCGGGATGTATTAAAAATGGAAAGTCCATGAGGCCCGGTTGCACGCAATGATAAATGCCATTTTTTTTTTTTTTACTTTAATAACAGTTAAATTTTTGAAAAGCATTCAACACATAGTTTTCTACTTTAAATATATTGAAAAAATATCTTTTCACAACAAATTTCCTAGGCTATGCTAATTGTATTCAACCCCGCGAAGGAGTTTCCCGATTTGTCTCATTTTCGAATTTAATTTTACTTTTTTTTAAAAGTCTGTGTACAAGATTTCAGCTCTACATTTACCTACACACATTTTTTTAAAACAATTATGTATACGCAAAGTTGTATAAATTTTTCCATGCCGGGCATAGTACAACTGCCCTATATTAATTCCGGAAAACGCATGGACCCAATTTCACCCTTGAATTGTTCTGTTCGATAATGGCAGGGATGTGGAAAATCCCGTCTGAGTAATTGGTCAATTCTACACTGCACTACAGTCCACCTGACACCTGTTAGTACTTACTGGATTTAGCTTCACGTTGCTTACTGTCTACCCTCCAGTCGTATCCAGTGTGACACACGTCATTGAACAATGGGGGCAACAGGGCATTCCCCAGTTCATTAATCGATAAAACGATGGGTCATACAGTGACCCGTGTTACGTATGTACTACTAGATATGGGTTTCATCTTAATAAAATCTAAGGACATTTTGAGTATCCTCGTGCTGATGGTAAGAGGATCTCACCTGTAGGGTACGTGGCGGGTGCCGTTTCCGGTAATATGTCGGTTTGGATATTAAAATAATCACATGTCACATGTAAAACCAGGGTCTAACAATAGATTGGTAGGTTTTTGAATGGAAACATTAGAGCAAATACACATATTGACGCCAAACAATTTAACCAATAACCAAGGTAAAGCTCGACACAGATATTTACTCGGTTTGCCGTGGATTTTGGCAACGGTAAGTTTGGATTGTTCCGTTTCCCAGAATCTTCAGAAAAATTACGTGGTGCATAAGACCAGCAGAGTTTATTGCAATGAACACATTATTTGAACCAACTAAATAGTATTCATGCTCTATCGCAGAGAAACACAAGTATAATTTATAATTGTAAGCCTCGATGGACTAATACAAACCATGTTGTCCGTATGCTATGGGGCTATTGTAATTGTAATTACTTCTCGATTAAATCCCCTTTAGAAAATCTATTTTTGATGAAAGAATTTAAGACGTATGAGCTATAAGCGAAACCGTTCTGTATATGGATCATTATAGGAATCAAATTCTATTGTATTCGAATGATTCCAATCCGTCGGAATTCTCTCGTTACAATATTTCAGAGTCCATAAATAGCATAAAGGATGTTGAAACTGATTCAGAAAAAAACGATTGCGAATGTGGTGAAGGAAGTTGCTGAGGATGACCACAGTAAATTTTTTGACAATTTTGAAATTACTCCGAAAAGTTTTGTACTTCTTCGTTTAGATGCGAGGGTCACAATGCTATTTTCACAGAACAGCGTCACAACTTCCGTATTGTATATTTTTTCCAGTCAGAGAGAATCCAAGGCGGTTCATTGAACATGAGTCGATCGACGACCGAATTGGAGTTTTCCCTGTGCCACATTGTGGTAGTCTTGATGCAGTTGCGGGTGAACTACTTGCTAAATATTTTTATGCACATATATTATGTTGGGATTTATATGTTTACCAAATTAAAATGAAAAGGAATAAACAATATTTTTTAACCGGTATAAACCAGACTTTTACACCGCTTGTTACAGTAGTTTCCTAAGTGGGATTTACGATAAATATTATTTTGGTGATTTAGGTGGTTAGAGGTTGATTAGATTTGGAATTGGCGGATCGAGTGGCCTTTGCACTGCAGCCATTTATTTATTTATTTTTCGTATGCTCCTACTGATTTCTCGGTTTTAGATCCGTCGGTGTAATCGGCTAAGGCTTTATTCCTCCCTAATCTTTATTTTGAGAGTTGTGTGTTTAACGTAATTCTATCTGATATCTATCATACATATCCAGTATTGATTTCCCTCTATTCCTTCGGTTATAGTGCATAGAATTTTAGATAACCATTTACCCGTAGCCGTCTGTCCGAGCTCTGTACAACATTAAACCGGCTGAGTGACGGTAGGTTCAATGGTCTACCTACACTTAGACAGGCCATTCTTTGGAGTTTGTTGTAATAGCTTGCTGAGTTATCTGATTGTGTACAGAGTTTTAAATTCCAGTCGCAGACGCGTACGTGTAATGCGACGACGGTAATTAATTCGTTTGGACAATTAGCGGGCGGTGGGCTCTGGTGACCAATTCCTCAACCTTTTTCTTTCCCGGTGTCGAAACCTCGAGCTCGAGCCTTTCGCCGGCAGGCGGTGAGTGTTGCGTGTTTGTACATTTGCTTTTGTTTGTACTATTCCTTAACAGAGAGCTCTCTTGGCAAAGCAGGCTGCCATCTTTCAGCGAGTAGATAATACTAATTGACACCGCTTGGTTTACTGTTGGCGTGGCGAGCGTTTTTGCTCTCGCTTTTCTCCGGCAGGAGCGGCTGCGACGGCGAAATTATAACTACTGGCGTGAGTGTCGCGAATGGTAACGTGCGTACAAGGTTGTTTGACACACACATAAATAGTCCGAAACAGCGATTCAAGCAGGTCGATGGTTTCGATAAGTTGAAAAGAGCAAGAAATACAACATCAGAAAGAAATTTTCTTTCAGAAGAGAAAAGAAAATTAAGTATATATAAAATACAATATGCCAGAGGAGAGCAAGAGCATATTCTTTTTCAGACGACCAAAAGTGTGGCGTAGTGTAGGTATTTTCAGTTTAGTAGTAAACATTCATATATGATATCATTCATTTTATGTTGCTCTTTGCGGGAATTCTCTTTTTCCGCTAATCCGAGTGGGACTGCTGGATAATTTACCAGCTTTGCTTTGTGCTTACTTCAACAACTTCACGTCAGTCTCAGCTCAGCCAGTGCGTTCTCGATGAGGTGCTTGCTGGTGTGTTGAATGTTTTCGTTTGGAAATCCGCGGGAGATGCTATTGTTTTTGGTGTGCAATTAACAGCTGTATAGAGAGAATTCTTTTATTGTCGAATCATTTATTTGATTACCCGATTGTGTGTGCTGCCTTTATTAGGGCTTATATCGAATAGTTGATAGTGAAGTTATCCAGTGTCCTGGCATGTCATTTTGTGTGTTTTTCTTGGCAGACTAGTGAAAAATCGAAGCCCTGGGCTATGCGGGAGGCAAATTGAAACAAAATCGGCAATAGATCAAAAGAACACAAATGAAATCCGTTTTTGTTCTGATTATATATTCCTTCAATTCCCATTACTTCTGGTAAAAATATAAATAATTCCTAAGCTATTACTTGTGAGTGCTCGGTTTTGTTTTGTTTTTGTGCTGGATCTGTAGGTTTTTTTTTTTTAATTTCTGTTAATTTGCATAAAATCTGAGTGGAAAAAGGTGTGAATAAGTGTAGTGGTGGAGTGAGTACAGCTAAAAAAATCGCAAGATATGGGGAAATTACTCAGTTTGTTGGCCCGGGATGACTCAAACTGTTGCACGCCAAAAACCTATGATGTATTTTTGGATTTTGAAAATGCCGCACCTACAGAAATCGAAAGGGAAGTTTACGATGAAGTGGAGCGAGTATTAAAGGAGTCTGAGGCTGTTTTGGATGAAATTCAGTGCTACAAGGTGAGTTATTTATATTATATGTATATCCGTAGAGACACTTTTGTATACACTAGTCTACCTTGCCTTTGAAGTTTTTTGGAGGCCAGTGCAGCGTTGCCAGAATTATTTTTTAAATTTACCTTATATCAGATAAAAAATTACCTTGTTTTCATCTTCTCTACCGTATATAATTAAAAAAGCACAGTGAAGACAAAAAGAAAAACATTTATTATGTATATACATATATTATATAGATTTAATTTACCCATCCAAATTAAAAACACATTTATTTGAGTACCACTACTTAAAGCAACGCACAGTGCTGAACACATTTCGAAAATTACATAGTAGATTAATATACAAGACAAGAGCAGGTAGATAACTCTTTTTCTAAACATTTATGGATATTATATCATCCAGATCTTCAGATAAGTTTTCATATAAATGTGAATTCATTTTGCTGTACATAGGGACTGTAGGTTCAAATTCCACGCAACCTTCACGCTTAATAACTTCTGATGCCAGAAGAACGCCATTGACTGATTCAGTTTTCAGTTTATTTCTAAGTTTTGATTTCATAAGAAATATTTTTGAAAACACCCTTTCACAGTCTGCGTTCGAGTGAGGCAAAGAAAAAAGTCTCGTTGCAAATTTTGATAAGAATTTGAATTCCTGGCAATTATCAATGTCGTATATTTGACTTAATTTAAAATAAAATTCATCAGCGGCAACATTTTCAATATCTTTGAATTCTTGAGGTAATGAAAAAGATGGTAATTTTCGCCACTCATTATCCAAATCTTGTGCTGGAATGTCATCACAAATTTTACCACACTGTGTGTGCAATTCAAAAAGTGTTGGATGTTCGTCTCTCGTTTTGATATTAATAGCGTGTATTGGTTTTAAAATATACATAGTTTTTAAAATGAAATCACCAAAGTCAAATCGCTTTTTAATTTCCATACAGCTAATTTTGTAGAATTCAGCACACTGAGATCTAAACTCGAATTCTTTACCTTCAAAATTTTCTCCTAAGATTGGCTTAATACGCTCAAGCTCTTGCATTACTGATACAGGCAAATATATTTTCGTTATTGGTAGGAACATTATTTCAAAAGTAGGATCTATATTTTCCACTTTAGCGTTCAAAATGTAAGATGCTTTCATATAGTTCTGTAAAATCTCAATATATGATCTAGAAATTTTACTGTAAACATCAGTTATTACAATTTTAGATGACTGAAAGTATGCATTTATTGAATGGAATTTTGGCAGAATCCATTCTAGAAACAGATAATACAATTTTGTTATAGGTTCTGAAAATTTTTCAAATATGTGTCTTGAGGCAATTATATGTTGTGCAAACCACTGATCAGTAAAAAATATTTGAAGTACAGTCCAATTTTCTAGTAGACGACTTACTACCGGAAATAAAGATAGCCACCTTGTTTGCGTAGGACGAAGTAATTTATGGGGTTGTAAATCATAATATGTTTGAAAAGAACTTAACAAATTCTGCCGTTTGCTACTATGCTTGAAATAGCTATAAATTTCTCTCGCTAATATTTCACCTTCTTTGGGAAAAGCACGACAAGCTGACGAAGCACATAAATGTAGCGAATGACAGATGCATTTAAAAATTTTTATGTCAGGACAAGTTTCTCTAAAACGTGACGAAACTGAATGATGCTCGCCCATCATTAGGCTGCATCCATCACTTCCAAATCCAATTATGTTTTCAGTGGGAATGTTTTTCGACGTAAAGGCGCTAATAATTAAATTGAACAAGACTTCACTTGGTCTACTAATATCAGTGGATTGCATTGGCTGTCTGGATATATTAATAAGCTCATAAAAACTACTTAGAACTGTGCCAATTTGTGAATCAAAATATCTAACCACGATACAAACTGATTTCTGTGTAGATATATCAGTAGCTTCATCAACTAACACACTAAATTTTGTTTGTTTTAATATACTAATCAGATTTTCTTTAAAACTAACTCCTATAACATTTTTTAATATACCAGTTGCCTTGGTCCTCTTCAATTTCATTCCGGCTGCGATTTTCGAATCAGGAAATGATTTCTTAATTAATTCGGTCAAATGATCTATTGCTCTAAATGATATATTGTGCTCAGCTAAAAACGAGCAAAGCTTCAATTCAGCCCGCTCAATGCCAGTCTCTAAACTTTTCTGTTCAGCGCTTTTTGTTGAAGAAAAAAAGGTTGACATTGTTTTGGATGAACAACCAAAAGTACCACATTTGAGTACATGTTTTTTAGAAGCACTATGTCTCTTTATAATTGATAATTCAGCAACAAATACTATACCGCAAATTTTACATTTTGCTTTCAAATCATCATCAGGTACACTGCTTAGCCAGTTTTTAAAATCTGGTTGTGCCAACCACTCCTTCCTGAATCGCTGCTGGAGTCTTTTCCTTTTCCCAGCAGAAGCCCCAAATTCGCCCTCGTCACACGAGCCATCAGAATCGAACATATTTTTTTCCTTAAAATATTAAGCTACAAAATTATAGTATTCATGACTTTGAATTAAATCTCACCTTTTTTAAACTATTCTTCTAAATGCACGGGTAATTTTTTCCGGTGAAATACAAACCTACTTTCTACACTCAATACAACCAGCACAAAAATTAAATTTCACATTGTCGCATTCTCGGTTCTTCCCCTTTTTTCTAGTTTCTACTATGCATTTCAAAAGCTAAATCTGTTACAATTCCACATTCAACATAATTGTTTTATATTGTAGAAGATAACTGCATTCGTGCGCGTAGTACAAAGTTCCAGTTTAGTCGGATCAGTACAGTATGCTGTCTCTGCCGCAAGAAAACTTGTAAGTAACATGATGGGTATGAGCAGGAATGAAGTATCACCCTACCGACAGATTTCGTGCAGAATACTGACTCATCTAATCTGGGTCAAACGAAAGTAATTCTATCCAAATTTGGTTAGATTTTAAATTACCGTGGACTCCTAATACGGTAGGTTTCTTTTACCGTAGGTAGAAATCCAAGTCAAATTACCTTGAAATACGGTAATTACCGTATGTCTGGCAACGCTGGGCCAGTGAACAGCAGTCAACGAATAACAGAACAGAATATATTTAAAGTAATAATGAGTCATCTTCATTAAGATAATTTACATTAATTTTGTGCATAAATTATTTATTTATTTGGGTTCAACACGCATTAAATTGCGCTGTTGTGCGGATGCTTTGTCCATTTATGAATTTCAATATCTCGGATGGGAAGAAAAGAGATAATTTGACAGATGATGTCGGTAATGCAGGTCAAAGGATAACATTGGTCAGGGATTCTGGTGTATTTCGGATTTTCCTTTTTCCTTGCGTAAGGTCATTCATGTGCTCTTTATGAGATGCGCAAGGCATTATGATTGCACGTGTGAGAAAATGTACTGCCCTTAATCACTTAATCTGCGGAGAAGCTTTTATACATATACATCCCTGTGCTTATGAAACAGTAAATTCGGTTGTTTGATTATAAAAGCCAAATAAAACATTAGAGGGTTTCAAATTCAAAAGTATATATTTACAAGGACAACCAACGACAGCTACGGTACAAGAACGTTAGTTACCACGATAATTATAAGATAGTATTGAATTAGACCTTTTGAATTATAGCCGAACTTCAGACATTACGTCTTCTGAACCCTCACCTTAAATTGAATGAAAGTTTTCTTTCTGGCAGTTCAATTCAGGTGATATTCAAATACAATACAAAAACTTTATTTAGGCAAGGCCACGTCCATGAGGTGTGGGTACGTAGGTAATACATAGATCAACAATTTTGGATAGTTATTTAATATGGAAAGTTCTATTGGATATTGATGGAGTTACATCTGACAGATTTCCAATAAACTCGGTCTACCGCAAGGATAATTAATTATTTGTCTTACTGGCTTTTGCATCTTTTTATTAATCAATGATATTCGATCGCTTACTTTTGATAGCGTTTACAGCTTTTCTGAACACAGCACCCTTGAATTAGTTTGTTTACTTGTTTATAATGGACTGTCGTCGAAACGCAAAACAATGTTCACTTTATGGAGATGCCTGGTGTTTTGGACCTAAGCAGCGAGGTACCTCAGGGCTCAATCATGATCTTTTCCTATTCATTCATCACTGCCCTGACTGTAGTGATATTTATATGAAAGTACGCCAACAATTTGCAGCTTTACCTTAGTGGACATATTATGCCTATTTAAGGGGAGTGATAAAAATTTAGTAATACAGTCTCAGTGTATGTTTACTGCGTCGGAACAATATTTACATTCAAATGTTTTTTTTTTCTTTAAGATATTTGATACAAGTGCATAGTGCATCTCCAAGCATTTGCATCTTTGTTGAGCGGCCTGCTACAAAACCACAAAATTACTGTTTCAGACTCTCGAGTGAACGCTATTGTGATATGAGTAGATCATTAAAATAATTCTTTTCTGAAACATCTAAAACTCTATTCTTAAAGTCTTTTCCAAATCTCGGCCAATCTGTTTCCTTTGATGAGTAACTATCTCTTGTTTGTATGATTGAACAAATAATAATGTTGTAGGTATTATAAAAAACTTAACGTTCTTGCCAGAATATATCGTAAAATATGTCATTCTAAAGAGATGAAGAAAGTAGTCAGAAATACAAATAAATGTTATCGCCAAGCTATATTTTCCGCATTTTACCTTTTCTCTTTTAAATCCTAAAAGAATAGAACGGGGTTGTATAGTTTAAGCACAGACAATAAATGCTCATATATCGACAAAGTGAGGTATGAGAAGAGCTCGTAGCAAACCTCACTGCTCTCAACTAAATATATAATGCGTATAAACCAAAATGTATATTATTTTGATTGATTCGTGTGCTCAGGCCAGTAAAAATTATTTACATAGATCTCCGAATTGCTTACACCGCAGAGACAAGAGAATTAGATCTCCGGAGACCATAATAAAAAAGTCTCTAGAGACAAGTCTCCGAAGTATATACACGAAATTTGAAGTTTGGTCTCTAGACATTCCAGAGACCTCTGTTAATTGTCAAACAAGAAATTGTTAGAAAGAATTATCTCAAAAGTTATTAATATTTTTATGTTATGGGAAAACTAAAAAGCTTAAAAAAATATATCCTTGGCATACAAATTTTACGGGATAAACACCACAATTTTTTTTAAATAACCAGAATTCTATTGACGAAACTAATTTTCTGTCCTAAATTCATTATATTAATTATTAATTTTTTTATAAATTTCTTTGTAACAATTTGTCAAACTCCACTTTATTCCATTTCTTTTAAGAGTAGACCCTTACTGACCAGGGGCCGGATTCACCAACTTGGAGAGTTGGGGAGATGAGAGCTCTTTTGCCACTTAACTCTCCACTCGGAATTCTGTAACTCGTGGAACTTTGAGATTTACCAAACTCTCTATTGCACTCGGCAAAACTCTCGGCTGTGTTAGTTGTGGAGAATTAAGAAAAATATTTCTCAACTGACAGTATTGTCTGCTTTTATTGTCCTTTGTGAAGGTACCAATATACCTAGGACTTTCAAATTGAATTATGGATTCACTGCATATCCTAGCTATGTTTACAAAAATATTATGGACATCCTTGAAATACTTACAGAGAAATAAAGATTTTGGTGTCTCAAGGTACCTGCTAAAAATTGTAATTCACGCGAATGGTAAATTTGTTCGTCTTCCAGTACAGAAGAGATGCTATAAAAATTTTAAATATGCACGTTAAAGCTTCTATGTAGGATGAAATCGCATCTACATTTTGTCCCCTAATTAAATATGTAATTAGTTTTTGAGTCCGGTAAATAGTTTTGGAGATAACTGCAAAAGAAGTGATTCAGTCCTTCTTAATATGAAAAAATTATTGTTTTTTGGTACAAAAATGGACATTTTTCAACTCATCATTATGAAGAACTGGTAAGTCGTGGAAGTTCTCTTTCCATGAGAATAATGTTCACAACAGAGTACTAATTGATATGAAACAAAGAAAAATATATGCAAAATATATGCAAACTACACCACTCGATTAACCGCTTCTCCCTCTTTAAATTGATACCAAACATGACGCATTTTTGACGATCTCCCCCATCCCCAAAAGCCCCTCCCCGTGCAGGAAAAACCCCCAATGCTCTACTACCCTCTCACACAGAGTTAATCGTCTTTCAATATTTCGATACTTCTCTCGTTTTCTTTAAATCCCCAAGTATGTTAGAGGCTCTAGAATGGAGAGTTAGGGAGTTTTAATCGGGGAAAACGAAAATTCTCATCTCCGAAACTCTCAAGCTCTCCGAATTACAGAATCCGGCCCCAGAACACACAAATAATCTGCAGAGGAGAGGACAAATGAACAAACTTCGGAGATCGAATCTGGAGACATATTTGGTTTAGAATACACGACCGGACTCCGAAAACCAAAACGTCTCTGGAGACTACATAGGTCTCTTTAGAGATTTTTTGCATCTCCGAAGTCTATACATGGGTCTCTGGGTCTGCAGAGTGGCAGAGTACAAAAAATTGGTCTCTGCAAGCCGAAATTTCTCGCCGGGTAGTTTTTCGCTTTTAGGGATCTACCCAACATAGATTTTAGACTGTAATAGACAAACTAATAACACAAAGACTGAGCAAGTAGAACAAAAATCAACGCCTCGCCAGACTTACTTAATGACAAGTGAGAAGAGTTTCCCATTGTTTTACATTTAAAATGCATATGGTAAGAAAAGGAAGAAAAAAAATCAAACTCTCTTGAAAACTTTTATAAATAAAGATAAAAAATGTGAAAGCGTAAATTGCATGCAAGAAACAGAATGGCATTTTCGTAAATAAATGAGAAGGGGTAGAGCTCTCACGTTTTACTCTCATAAAATGTTCCCGCCCCGCGCTTTTGTGAAAACCGGTTTTTGCTGAAATATTGAGAGAATTGACCAATGTTTTTAATAGCAATGCCAATGTTTGTTAGTATAATTCCACTGCTATTTGAACAGCACGTGCTTCCGCTTACATTCGTGTAGCTGTGAAGAGATTAAGTGGGAGAAATGCATGCTGGATTCTCTGATGTTTTTGAGAAAAATGAGAATTTCACATCCTTGGCCAAAGCGAAATTTATCTTTTTCTTAAATAACAGAGGTAGTGCAGGTAGTGCACATTATTATGAATAGTTTGATAGGATTTTGAGGAATTCAATAAGTTTTTGTCGTTCGGCGGGTAATCCTACGTTCTCTCGATTTTTGTTTTTAACTCGTTCTCAGTTGCACTACAATAGTGTATAGCCAAATTCTTTTCCCCCTTTCATGCAAAAGACAAAAGTATATGACATTACCTGTTTAGATCTAAAAAACACGAAAACTTTCCAATTTTATTCGATTGTGTCCTATCTTCCTAATATTAGGCTATCTTTGGCCTCCCTCGACATAAAATTGACGATCTCGACTTGATCCAAAGGGTAAGCCAGCAATGCGTCGCTCCAATATAAAATCAACGATGGCTCGTATGAATTTTTGAGGTCGAGACATGAAAGTATTATATCTGAAAATAATTTCGGAGAAAAAATTGAGGGATTTCCTACATCAGGTCAAGGCATCGTTATTTTATATTGGAGTAAGGCATTGCTGGCTTTATCCTTTGGTTACGTCAGTCGAGGCATCGTCGATTTGATATACAATATTTTCACGCCATGCTGATAACACAGAAAACTCGTACACCGGAAAGTGGAGATATATGTATCTATACTATATTATACTCCATCCGATCTGGATAATTAGTTTGAATCCCGATATTCATTTTATTTGAACTATTGTCAATTGATGTATTCTGAAGAAAAATGTTCAGTAAGTTCCTAAGAAATATATAGCTATCTGCATTAAAAAAATGTTTGTCTGCCCAGACACACAGCTTGTTCGGACCGTCAGCCATCAATAATTTAGATAAATTCTGAAGAAATATGCAATTGAAGTTTTAAGAAAAAATGAATTTTTGCCTACATTGAAAAAACTTTGGTTCGTACCCATGCTATATTTAGCCGAGATCGCTGAGTTATTAAGGTTTGCTACGAGCTTTCTCTACATCACTTTCTTGGTACAGCTGTCGATATCTAGATATTTCTTGTCTGTGGTATAAGTATTTGCTTGAACTTAACTCTACTCCTTTTTTGCTATAATCTTAAAATAAGTCTGTATTATTTCCAAAATTTCAAATGAACAAAACTTTACTTCCTTGAATTTTCTGTTGCAATTTAATTTTGTATTTTATTTGGCTAATTTTATTCTTTTCTCCTGCTTTAGTTTCAACATCCTATATTAAGTTGCTACGCTGCTTTTTCCCTAGTTTACATAAACATTCAACGTCACAGTAAAAGATAGTTGAACTTTTGTGCAATCTACCAAATAATAAACGAATTGAAATGAATTACATACATAATACATGAAATCTCTGCGCTGTGATAGCTTGCAAATCTACATATACCTTAGTTGGTTAAAGAACCACAAACTTTTACTTCCGACAACATTTAAAGCACTTTTATTTGTCGCATTCATTAACGTAATACAAATTATTTACTGCGTTCACCAGACCAAAAAATATTAATGATTGCTGTACGACTGCGATCATAATGTTGAAAAATACTTCAAAAAGGGGGGAAAAATAGGACGCTCTTCAATAAGGCTTTGCAGGTCTATCTATAAAATACATTTCTTGTCGAATTTATATCTGAATTGCACTTGAGTAATTTTTCTTGCAATAATGAAAAAAGTTATTGCCTGATGCGTGTCTTTAAGCATTTCATTCTTTCCACTCCCAAGAAACTTTATCAATCGAACGACGCGGAGTAGTATTGCTTGTTGGCACAGATTCATAGTCATTAACACAAACAATTCTTCCACTTAAAATCGACAGGGCTGCTTATCTTGCTCGGCTTGGTAGGTAGATTCAATTCTTTTGTTTATTATTATTTTTTGTTTTTCTGTTATACTTTCCCTTTTTTCTAAAGGCATAATATTGACATTCCATTTAATTTATTTATGTGGGCATTGCAGAAATACGCACTGAGATTTATTGACTTATTTCATGTTAAATTTTCAGACCGTTAAGAGTCTTCTTTGGAAGTAAATTTGATTTCAATTTCAGAATTGCATGTACAATTCTATTAAGGAAGTGGCTACGCTGAACTCTATTACTAGTTAAACTCGACTTCCTTGTATAGTGTTTTATTTCCTATCTTTTTTCCAATGAAATAAGGGTAGTTTTTAATTATAGCGGCATGTACGTATTGGTTGCAGACCGAGTCTAGTAATATATAAAATCCATTCAATATTGACATTTGAAAAAGGCAAACTTAATACCTATATATAGATCCGCTGAAAGTATTAAGGCTACAGTAATTTCTATATAATTGATGATTTTGATCCAATTTATTGGCGGCTAATGTTATGTAGACCTTGCCATTCAAATTTCAACATAGCTAACTCATGCCCTTACTTTTTAAAGCTTTATCGACACAAATTATATTATTTATGGTTAAAATATTCACATTATTCCGCAATATATTCCTGAGTTGAAGAATTAAACCCTGTATAATTTTTTTTTAGGGCCCTGTACTTCAAATGAAAAAAAAATGGAACCCTCATAAGGTCATTCTTGCGTCCGTCCATCTACCTGTAACACAGATGTTTTTCTCGAAACGAAGTGACGTAGGAATTTGAAATTTGGCAGAATATTAAGTCTTCGTGACGTGTACATATTTCGACAGTCGAAAATTATGAAATATTTCTTGTTTTAATTTTAATTGTTAGTAGGTATTGAGTCATAGATAACAGGAAAACTGCAATTTTTACAAAGTTTAAATAATTTACAAATAAATATTTTTAAATGTGAACAAATTTTTAACGTCACATTGAATTTTGTTTACGCTTGAGCATACAACCGCTGTCTCTTGATGATATTTTACTGTGCAATAATCGATAGCGTATTTATACTAATGTTTCTGTGGCACAATTCATTAATTTATCGGATATCACAGGCAAATTTAGATTAGAATTAAATATACTTATGATTTGATTTGGAGTCATTAAAAATAAGAAGTCTTAAAATTCTTCTATTCTCCATTGATATATTTAGTTTCACAAAATTTCTGTGCTATAAAATTGTAGTTGTATTCTACAAGGGAAAATTTGAACGATTTCTCATTTTTTGTTTTACCAAAAGTTATTTGTACTTGTAATTTGAAGAAATAGTGCTTTTTATAGATTTTTGTTTCACGAAAATAAGTGCAGTTACAAAATTTGTACAGCACATGAGAGTACTATGTAATTTTTTACAAATTTGTTTCAACTTAAAGTGATAGTAGCGGAAGTGGCGAATTTGTTTTGATACTGTTCCAGTACTCCTCAACGCGAAATTGCGGGATGCGAGACTTTGAGCTCCTCAAGTCTGACCACCTGGCCGAGCGGTCTCCAATTTGGTCTTCTGCCTGGCGTGGAAAACTCAGGCTTCCTCGGGAGCTGCGTTTGCTTTTCTTCGTGCCGGTCACGGAAACCAAGTACAATTGCAAGCAACAGTTTAAAAGAAAACAAAACCAATTAACCAAAACACGAAAAGAAAAACAAACCAATTTATCAAAAACAAAACTTCTGGAACTTTTATTGGACAGAAAAAAAATTGTGCTTTCGTGCAGAGCTAAGAACAAAACGCTTCTTCTCTAATTACAAAAAAAAGATCAAGTCGCCACAATCTTTTGCGCCTCTACTCTTACCTCTAGTACTACCTTTTTCACATGGGTTTTTTACTATTTGTCTACTCAGCGACCCCTAGGTGTGAGTAGTTCTTGTGGGGAGGCCACACTGACCTAATCGCTACCCTTAATTTTCTATAATTATTATCGTTAAAGTCTTATCTAAT
The DNA here is from genome assembly GCA_963924295.1 of Dioctria rufipes. Taxonomy (NCBI): domain Eukaryota; kingdom Metazoa; phylum Arthropoda; class Insecta; order Diptera; family Asilidae; genus Dioctria; species Dioctria rufipes. The sequence continues at coordinate 45,370,380 of OZ002743.1, read as the reverse complement.
TACATTTCACTTTCTCTGCTTTTGACAGGTTAACTTTGTTTTTCTAATTACATTTCACTTTTTTCTAATTTTACATGTTAAATTTCTTATCTAATTACATTTCACTTTTTTCTAATTTTGACAGGTTAATTTTGCTTTTCTAATTACATTTCACTTTTTCCTAATTTTACAGGTTAAATTTCTTATCTAATTACATTTCACTTTCTCTAATTTTGACAGGTTAATTTTGCTTTTCTAATTACATTTTACCTTCTTTAATTTTACAGGTTAGGTTTTCTTATCTAATTACATTGCACTTTTTTCTAATTTTGACAGGTTAATTTTGCTTTTCTAATTACATTTCACTTTTTCCTAATTTTACAGGTTAAATTTCTTATCTAATTACATTTCACTTTCTCTAATTTTGACAGGTTAATTTTGCTTTTCTAATTACATTTTACTTTCTTTAATTTTACAGGTTAGGTTTTCTTATCTAATCACATTTCACTCTCTATCGATACATATTGCAAAGATTCTGTGATATCTATTTTAGTAAGGGTGAAGTGCTTCTACCGATTTCATCTTAATAAGGGCCGAAATGTTTCTTTCATTCTTTAAAAGTTGTTATAATTTTCCCTTTTCTTTTTAATAAATGTCGAAAACTTCTATAATTTTCCAGTTTCCATTACTGTCACAAATGCTTCTACTGTTTTTATTTTAATAATTGCCAAAGTTTTTTTCTTTCATTTCTGTTTTGACAAATGTCAAAAGTTTCTGTAATTTTCTTTTGAATAAAAATGTCGAAGGTTCCTTGTTTTCTTACGTCACAAATGCTTCTACTATTTTTTTTTTGTTTTAATAATTGCCTAAACGTTTCTTTCATTTCTGTTTTGACAAATGTCAAAAGTTTCTGTAATTTTCTTTTGAATAAAAAAATGTCGAAGGTTTCTATTGTTTTCTTACGTCACAAATGCTTCTACTATTTTTGTTTTAATAATTGCCTAAACGTTTCTTTCATTTCTGTTTTAACAAATGTCAAAAGTTTCCGTAATTTTCTTTTTAATAAAAGTGTGGAAGGTTTCTGTTGTTTTCTTACGTCACTTACTGTCACAAATGCTTCTACTGTTTTTATTTTAATAATTGCCAAAGTGTTTCTTCCCTTTCTGTTTTGACAAATGTCAAAAGTTTCCGTAGTTTTCTTTTTAATAAAAATGTGGAAGGCTTCTATGATTTTTATGCTTACAAATGTCAAAAGTTTCTAATATTTCCCATTTCGATAATTGTCACTTCTATTGCAATAGGGGCCGAAATGCTTCTTTCATTTGCATTTCAGTAAATGTCGAATGATTCATTTCCTAAGTTTAAATTACTCTCGACAATTCTCAAAGAGAATTGCATTTATTATTAATCTTAGGTCAGCAACATTAATTTTCTAGTGGAGGGATGACGGAATATTTCTTTGCACCTTTCGGCGGTTCCACGTCTAAGCACAAGCCCAGCCAAATACTTCGGCTTTGTGCGGCCCCGTCTGGGTTCGCTTTATACAGTCGGTTCGTGTGGTGTATTTGTGACGACCAGGTGTCGCGCGAAGTTGTAAGAATGAGTTCTTGATTCCACTGTGGTTCAGGGTTTATTTCTGGCAGATCAGCTGATAGAGATGTCAAGTCTGATTCAGTGTTTTGTTGTTACAAAGAAACTCATTTTTGGAATAATTAAATTTCTGGAAGAATCAGAATCAGATTCATTTGAATGGCATCAACTTAAAGAAATTTGTCGTGGAAGTCGCTGATGCCATTCGTTTTTCCCCAGAGACTTCTCTAGCCCTTCTCCCGAAAGTTGTCATCTTATGTGCTGCTGGTGCTGATTTTATTTTACGAATATTTCGCAGTGATCTAGAGAATAGTAATACTGTTCGGCAACTCAGAGGACATTCAAGCTGTGTAAATGATGCTGCCTGGGAAGCGGAAGGTGAGTTTTTTGGCATCCGTTAGTGATTTTGTTACAATACTTTGAAGAAAAGTAGGGTAGTTTCCCCAGTGGTCGACCACTTAACGAAAAGTTTTAGTTTATATTAATATAAATTGGTTCCCATTAAAGTTATTTTAAATTAACTAACGAAACTAGAAAGCCTATGGGTTGGTGTTTGTGATATAAAACGTTTTCTTCTATAAAAATAAATCGGACTAGTATAATTTTGGAAAAAACGTAACAAATCCACTTTTGCCGATAGTCGACCGGGCTCATCCTATGTACGTCCAGGAGTTCTCCAGTGTTCGACCATTAAACTTTTGGCTGAATTAGTTGAATTACTGAACAAACGTAAAGGATATAAATGACTAGTAATTGAGACTAGGTACCTATACAAATAAAAAATATTTTTTGAAATAACAATTATATATTTTTAAATGTAAAATATTGCAAGAATTTAGTAGGTGTTAGAAATAATAAAATAAAGGTAATCTAATTCATAACAAAAAGAAGTTCATTTTTTTTAAAGTAAAAAATAAAATATTAAAAATTCACATAACAGGTATACCAAGTATCAATACATAAAATATATAGCTTCGTAAATAGCTTATTACTATTATAAATTAAATGAGATCATATGTAGGTATTTTCATCAGCCTATTGTATAGTAGGTACATTAAGATCTTAAAAAGAATAAAACTTATGAATCAATCACAGCAAATAAAATCTTGATTTTCAGCTTCATTGAATGGCATTCCTGAGAAACGAGTACACTTCAAATGATACCACTTTTCACATTTATCGCAACCTATATTTTTATATTCGTCCTCTTCAGCATCAGTATCTAAAACATCCTCGCACTTATGGCACTGAATCTTGGAAGTTAGCTTTCCTGAATTTCTCTTACATGTTTTAGGTGCGTTTTTTTTTCCTTCGCGTGTTTGCCCGCTTCAAAAGCCTTTGCTTTTTCCTTTCTTCTATTTCATCAGATTTTTCTCGCTTCAAACGGTTTTTATTTATATGGAATTCTTTCCAAGCGCGCGATGAAATTGACATAGGTGGCCTTTCTTCATTAGAAAGGGTCTTACCCTTTTTTATAATTATTTTACTTGGGTAGACTAAATACCTATCAAAGCTTGAGGACGGGCCTGGACAGTTATTATAATCCATAAACGATGAAGGATTGGAGCAGTCAGATGGGTTAATATTTTCTATGACAAAGAAAACGAATCATACAAACAAAAAAACTGTATATCTAAATAATGTTAACGTACCTTTATTACAATTTTCGCTGTTGATTTCGTTTTGAATACCTTGGTTTGTTTCCATTTGATCACCAGGAATATTCATTATATTCTCATTTCGATTGCTTGTTACTTCAGACCCATCCACAGGAACCGTATTTTCTGGAATTCTTACAAGTTCATCATTAGTGCCAACTTCATATGTCCCTTCGATATAAATTGATCCTTGTGGATTTGTAGTACGTATATTTTGAGCTTGTTCTCCTGCATTGCAGTTTATAGCATTATCTATTTCACCTATTATAACATCAATAACAGAGGCCTCAATGTTGTTCTTCAAAATGTTGTCTTTAAGACAAAATATAACTTTTTTTGCAACATTATAGTCTTGGTTAGTTATGCTTGGAGTGCAGTTAGTAGAATCATAGATTTTTTGTGGTTCGCCCAGATTTTCCAAGTTGTCTTGCACGCACTTTGAATAATCTACTGCGTCCGGATTAAATGGATATATACCACATTTCTTGAAAGCGTTCTTAACAATTTCCTTCCGATCAGATTTATCTAAAACACTTTTCAAGATCTCACAAAAATTTGTCTTGGTTACTGCCCGCCCAATATTTTGCGGCGTTCTCTGCCATTCCCTGACGGTCTTCTTGTAGTCAGACTTGAGGGCTTTAAAGGCTCCTACATCTGCTGGCTGGAGGATGTGTGTTGTATTAGGAGGGAGAGCGTATAAAATTATTGCATTGTTGCTGCAAAATTCGCTCAACTCCATCGAGAGATGAGATTTGTGGCCATCTAGTAAAAATAAAACTGGACGCCTGATATTATTGCTATTCAGCCACTCGTGAAAACCATTACCAACATACTCATAAAATGTTTCCGTCCTCATCCATCCTGTTTCCGATCTGCCAAGTATCCAATCGTCCGGCATACTGTTCACTACTTTTGCAGGTGGTCGAACATAGGGAAATACTACCATTGGTGGCAATGTTTCACCACTTGCGGCAAAGCTCAAAAGGACAGTTAGGGTCTCTTTGTCATTTCCCGGTGTAACTTGGAATACATTGTGGTAACCTTTTGGGGCAATTACTGTCCCAACTTTTGGAGCCATGCTAAATGCTGTCTCGTCAGGATTGAAAATTCTTCTTGCATCCAATAAAATATCTTCACTGTTTTCAGATATTAAAAAATCTCTTAGGTCTTTGAACCATTTCCGAATTTCCTCTTCTGTTATAACAGCCCTAGCGTTGGAAATTGGTTCAGGCGTGCGTAAGGCTAACTCCGGGTGTCTTTTAAGGAAAGAATAATACCATTTTTTCCCTGGCCTGTTATCTTTAAAAGGTGACGTTCTTTTTTCTTCCCTAATAATTTTTTCGACAACATTTAGTAGTTCCTCCTGTTTTAGAGGAAATCCGCATTTAGCCATTTTTATTAGCCAATCTACTAATTTATCTTCCTCTTCTTGAGAGAGGACAGTTTTTGGACCCATTTTTCCAACTCCATCAGCAATCCTGCCAGTAATTCTATCCAGTAGAGTAGTTTTTGGAACACCATACTCCCTACTTGCCTACCGGATCCCAATTTTTCCCTCTCTAATTAATTTTAGAGCTTCTGCTAGCGCAGATTCGCTATACCGATGAATCACACGTTTCATATCTTTCAAAATAAATTGAAATTAAAAAAAATTAAATTAAAATTTTGTGATTGAAACGGAGTGTGGTCGAATAAAGGACAAAACTGAATTATGTGTTTCCTATTGTCGACCACTTGATAAAACGGTGGTCGACTACTGGATATACGACGTATTTTATAAACTTTTTATAGAAAATGCCACTTTATGCATTTAATCTTCAAAATTAATTGCTTTAAGGTAAAAATAAATAAAAAATTAGTTTCCTATGCTCGTCCATGTGTGGTCGAACTTAGGGAACTAAGCAAATTTTTTTCTCCGACCACACAATAAAAGCTAATATTACTAAAAAATAAGTAAAAATTCAATAGCTTTCATTGAAATTAGAGTGTATTTATTAGTACAACAATGTTTTTATAGTACTTACCTAAAAATTTATTAAAAAAAAAACACTATTTTCAAACACCAAACTCACTAAATATTTAGCTCTAATTTATCGCGTGACATACTCATCAGAAATCTCCGACAGAGTGATGCGAATTGGACGTTGATATTACAACAGTAGTAGTAAAATTCTGTTTGAAGTGACTCAGTAAGAAATTCATAGATCCAAAAATTACACTGTTGGTCAAAAAAAGCATGCTAAGTACTAATTATGACGTGTTTTTCGCTCGAGTGGTCGAGCACTGGAGATGGTCGGACTAATGCAACTCTACCCTATATATGTTTTGTGAATTCACTCAAAGATGCAGAGGATAAAAATTTCAATTATTGGACCGCAAATTGCTCATCGAACTGCCCCAACGAGCTCGAATTTACATAACATCCATAGTCGTTGGAAACACAGCATTAGTTGTATGCTGGTGTCCGATACCTGCTATTCCATTTACAATGCACACGTATGCATGATGCAAGTATTGAAAAATCCAGTTTTTTTTCAAAATCTTAAAATGGGTTTCAACCTTTTCCTCATTCAGCATTACGTGTGGATACCGCATATACTTTAAAAGAATTGTTAATTACACTAGTTTTAAGGAGCTCAACTCCAGAGAGTTATCGGTATAATCGATCATTTAGTTGAATTCGGATAATAATTAAATGGAATCCAATGGAAAAAAATTCCATGTCTTAAAAATTTACGTTTATTACCTCTTCAAGCAATAAATATAATTAAATGCTGTGCCCCAAACTGTAATTTTGAATTACTTTCCTACCACAGAAGAGGAGGGAAACTTGGAAGATTGTGAGGATGAGAATTTAGATGGAATTATATTGAATTTATTGAATTTTTTTCTTAATTATTTTTCATAAAAAGAAAATCTCAGAAAATAATGAAGAGTTATGTGATCGAAATAAATTTATTCTTATTCTTAATGATTGGTTTTTTAACATGCACTAAACTGAAAAATGTTCTCAGTACACAATTGAATGATTTTCGTCTTCTGTCTCAGCTTGCTTCTTAAGCGACTTCTACTTAGTCCCAAATCCCGTGTCTTTTTAATGGTCTTCAGTAGTTTTTAGAAAAGGATTCCATTATGCTCACATCCTTCTGTTCTCCTCTTGGCCTTTCATTTTTCAATCGATTCATTAGCTTTGATATCCACAAATTTGTAAGAAAGCACTTTCAGTTTACAACTCAACTACAAATCTTGTGAAACGACATTTCCACAAATTTGTGACAAAGTTTTATAACTACATTTTTCCTGCTTTTTATCACTTTGTGAAATAGTTATTTGTACTATGTGAAACAGGAATTCATCTTACAAATTTGTAATTGTGATCTGCAAGTACAAATTTGTAGTTGTAATTTGTAATTTTGTGAAATAGGCCACAGGTTACGGGTGCCAATGTGAAGGTATTGAAAATAATTTGTCATATTTTTTTTAGTTAGATAATTTTAATTCAAGTATTATCGATCGTAATGAAAAACTCACCAATGGTTCCCAGTGGGGAACACACCCATTATATGTGTAATAATTAAAGTTAAGTCGTAACTATTTATTTAAATTGCTACACGCCTAAGGGGGTCATCCCGTGTGAGGCACTTTTTTTTTTTTGAGAATTTTTTCTGGCGAACTCAATAAACATACAACTGTGAAATTTTTACCACATATTTATTCATGCCTTGAGTACACTCTACAATTTTTTTCAGCCCGAAATCTCATTGTTAGAGTACACGGCAACATAGTCACTCATCTTCAAAACAAGCATTTTTCGGTAACCACTATTACGGGCTTTCTGCTTATCCAAATTAAAAAAAAACGGCATTTCAATCTGTGAAGTATGATGAATGCAAAGTGTCTACATGAGTACTGAATAAGTCAATAAAATTTCAAAGGAATTCGTTCGATAGCTTTCGATATTTTGTGGTTACCAGTTTGAAAAATACAGTTTTGAGAATAACGCGAATCAGTCACACAGGATGGCCTCCTTAAATTTGTAATTTAACAAGAATTTAATAAATTTTGTATTTGTATACAGAAAAACAAGCAACAGTTTTCTGAATATCAATATACTTGACTAAACACCTTACCCAAAAACCTGTCTGCCTGTGTAGGAAAAATATTAACCGTGACAAAATCTAAATTTAGCGCTGACAGCCAATTGCCTAATATCTTTCATAATTACGAACTACCTATCCTACGTAGTAAAGAGATAATGGATGGATAATGTCTACCGGTAAAATTGCACAAACGAGCTCAAATAACACGAGCAGATAATTACTATAAGGCTTTCATTTCATTTTTTTTTTCTGCTTAAGCCAATATTGTTTACTTTGAAGTGTTCCAAAAGGGCGCACCTGTGCTAGGCGGGTGGACTTACTCTACAGCAATTCCCCTCTTAAATTGGACACCACATTTAGTCATTATAGAAAGACCAAGTTGAGCAAAAGCAAATCAATTAAAGTCTCGTCGGAATTGGTGTCACCAACCCAAAAAAGAAATATGAAACGAATGCAAATACAATTTCCGGTTACATTGTTATGTGTGTATAATATGTATATGGTATGTTGAAAATACTTAACGAAATTGCTTATAACAATATATCATAACGGAAGAAAAACATGCCCAGAATTAGCGTTTGAGGGTGCTTTTTAGAGTTTTGAATAACATAAATAAATGAATTTGACTATTGAAATATTTTGTGTGTGGCTTAGTTGTTTCAAGTCTTTCAAAAGCGAAAAAAAAAATAACAACTGATTCATACAAGTGATGAATTCCCGCACGGCTAGCTTTTTTGCTGTTAGCTTTACAGCATGGTGCGCCGCTGTGAGAGGTCCTACTAAGCTTTAGATTTTATTTTCAGGGCTATCTTGAAGCAGTGAGTTGAGTAATCAATTGTATGAGATGAATTCATATATCAAAACGAAATGCACGAAACTTAAGAACGTAAATAATTTCTTTTTTTTTTCGTCAAGCTATTAGCGGGAATTTGTAAGGTAGAGTTGAATATATGTATGTACTTTTTTTTTTTTATCTAGAATCGGTCGTTAAACTACAAAATTATCAGTTCGTTAATTACGATTTCACTTTTGTAAAGATCTTGTGGTTGAGGTATATACGTAATATGTATATCCATCGAAGTCAAGAGCCGTTGCACAATATTTCCCGGGAAATCGAGATTTAAGTCATATTAAGCGCTTGCAGCACATTGTACTCAATTTGCTATTATTAAGTCAACAATATGGTACACAGCTTTTATTATTATAGTCAATTCTAAGATACATATGTTTGTTGTCGAAATATTTAAGTGGTGCATTTAGGCATCCATGAACTAGAAGCGCGATTACGTTGTAATGAAAGTTTTTTTCGTTAAAATAAATTATAGAAATTTTATACTTTTTAGTAAAAATGAATTGTAAAATTTAAATAATATCATTTGTTTTTGTAGTGATATTTGGTACGTACATACATACTTAGTAATTATGTTTTTTAATTATTTATATGGAAGAAAACCCCTCTGAATAATCTGAGCTTCGAATTCTGAATCTTACATTTGCCGGACAAGAGCACCATAGTATATTTTTCTTCTGTAGTCTTAATTTGCATATTAAACTTAATTGATTTTAACTATATATTATTTTTGCCTTATACAAAATGATTGTATTCGCTGTTTTCAACTCTTGAAGAAAAAGAACAATATTGGCTTGTTTTCAAAAACCAATAATGTTGGCGGATTTACACAAAAATAATATATTCAGCAGTATTAACTTATTACTTAGTCCTTTACTGAGCTGGTTAATTTTTTAGTTTAATTAATTAGAAAGAAGCTTAGTTTGAAATATTGCGGGATCTCCAAGTGAATGGAGTTCTAAGAGTATTAAATTCGTAGATTCCTGAAATGTGCATTATCCGGATTTCCCTCAAATCTGGCAAATTAGAATTTTTCTCAAATGCGATTTTTCATTTGTAAGTATCCAATTAATGCTTTTCCTATCTATTCCTATTCTAAACTGTGCAAACAGAATTTAAATCTTAAGTAAAACTTTCAAGGATATCGTTGACCGACTTTAAATGTGAAATGAAAATTTTTGAAATTGTAATCATCAAAAATAAAAAGCAGTAGAATTCTCTAGAAATGTCTTAAATCCTTGGAGAAAAATTGAAAAATCTCTTATTAGGCTTCAATGTCAAAAGCATCATATCGTTGGCATTTTTTTAAAAACATAATCCGCTTCCACTTCACAATCAAAGCAACTTAAGCCTTTGAACCAGAAGCTAAAAGGAAACAAAAATAATATATTAAAACAACATAGCACATACGTCCGTATCGATTTCGCTATGTTTTTGTGATGACCTAATTTGAGAGTCACATTAGAGAAGTATAGTGGTTGCCATGGAAATGTTTTAGGGGAGCGTACTGTTAATACTTAATTTCACTTGTCCCTCATTGCGAATTCTCAGGACAGGGAAAGTACTTAACAAAAGTTTCTATCATAAACAAGCTCCCCTTTTGTCATTATTTAATCGGGTCCAATAAAAAATGAATTTTGTTTAAGTCGCGCGTTGATTTAAATGACCTTTCGCAATCACTTCAAGTGCGGCATGGTTTGCGAATGGTTATATTTCCTGTGCTTATCACACGTTCTCTATGGGCCGGGTTCCTCTGTTTAGAAGATGCGTTGTCGACGACCTACTTCGAATTGCAAATTTCCGGTAAACACGTTTTTGGTGAAAATTCCCAAAAGTCTTAAGTTTACAAATAAAGCCGAAATTCTTAAAGAAAATCAATGAAATATTTCGGTACAGTTTTCACAGAGTGATGTGAAACTCCAACTAAATTACCACTTGTCGACAGGTAGATATATATTTACTTACCAGGAAAAGTTTATTCAATTCGAAATAAAATAAATAAATGCGGAATTCCTTTATCTCGAGGGAAAACGTGTGTTATATCATCGAAAAAAGTATGTAAATTAAACGGCTTTTTCACTGTTGGCAACTTAACGGGCGGCGTAAGAAGATTTCTTCTATAAGAAAATTTGTAATGTCAGTACAAATCCAAGAATGGAACCAATACTTGAAAAAAGACTAAAAGGGTCATAAAATCCTCCATGTTCATGGCACTAGAAATTTTATGATTTGTTTTTCCACAAACATTACACTTAACAATAATGAGCTCTTGCAAGAGATTATCTCGTTAGCGGATAATATGGTACTTCCGGCCACACTAGCATTCTGTTATTTCTTCCCCTTCCTGATGGATCCCATGATGAATGCCCGGTCGCCATCCGTTTATCCATTTGCGGTGAATTTCCCTGTTGTGGCAGTTTCAATTGAAAATCACGCCAAAAGGAGTACTGAACAGTGTACTAGCTTTCTTCCCCCTCGTAATCAATCCATCTACAGTAATAAAAGCAGCCACAACCATGATAAAATTTAATTAACTTTAGAGATTTTTGTGGATTCTTGCTTGCTATTTCCTCTTTAAATGATAAATGAGGAGAACATAGCTGGCGGCGTCTTAATTTATTTCGGCTTGAAATATTTATGACCTTGGAACCGTTCATTGATAGAAGTGAAAAATCGCCTCAATTATCTGTGGTACATTAAAATTCTCTTTCTGTGTAAATTGTGTGTGGGGAAATGCGTAACGAAATGTTTCAATTATGAATTTCATTGCAGATAGAAATTCTTGTCCGAGTGTCAAGAGTTCGTTTTATAAAAGGAAATTAAAATTAAAGCTGATATATAGCAGAACAGAAATTCAAAAGTAGAGAATTTGTTTTGAAAACTCATATGTTAGGTGTGGAGGTGGATCGGAGTTAATGCCTCACTTACTTATCTAAATAAGTAACCTTGATGGTTGAACTGTACCCACAAGCTTGTGCCAAAGTGCCGCTTACTCGATTGACAATTGGCCCTTACTATTTCAATAAATAAAACAAAAACAGTCAGTCTAAGCGTTATAGATGACGCAAGTTCCAAGGAACTTAGTGTCCTCATTATGGTTATAATGTACATTAGGCCCCTTGAAAAATCCATGAAGAGGGGTGCTGTAATCGATCGATAACATTTCTGAATTATGGCGGCAAGATGTGGTAGAGGACTGTTTGCGATTCGGACCACTTTACGTTCAAACACTGTTTCCGATTATTGACGACAAGGCGGATTTATCTTCTACATAGCGGAATTGATTGGTAATTGGCAGTTGATAGTTGAGGAGATCTGGGGATTTAATGTATCACTTCAAGAATGGGCTACACCTACGACTGTGAGCTGTAGTTATGATAGAATAGTGACACGTAAGAGTATGCAATTTTCAAAAGCTGGAGTTGATAGATGAAAAGCTCAGGGTATATAGTGAGCTAGTTACTCTAATACTGCAAGTCAAGAATTAAGAGATTAAGAAGAAAAATAATTCCGAATATTTTTCAAAACCTACATTAAACGTTCGAGCAATGTAACAAATACTTAAAGTCCTATAATATATTGTTTTTAAGTTAACTCCAAAACCGAATCCGAATTTATGGTGTTAGAAGCAAAACACAGCACCGAATTCTTCGGAAAATACAAAATCATGCCTTTCTCGTTAATCAAAACGAGTTCAAGAACGTTATTACTATATCTATTACGTAGGACTCGAACATAGAATCAATCGGTCATAGATGGAATAGAAGAATTTTTCGAAATTTTTATACTCTTAACGGTAAATTTAAGTTCTTTCTTAGGATTGCCATACAAAAATGTTGTTTTTCACTATATGCTTGGACACTGCCTGGGTACAACCACTGACTTATAACAATGGACTGAGCGATTTGCTAATTCATGTGGCACACATTTTGTGTTTGTGTATATCATGGTTTCACCACGCTTTAAAACGTTTACTACACAAAAAACATTTAAAACTTAACCAATCAATTTTACACCCGAAAATCGAATTAAATTAAAAAAATGTCTTTTTTGCGTTCAAGTGATATTTTAATCGCTTATAAGCACTCTTATAAGGAATTAAACTCATTCTGACTTTAATTTTCAAAAGGTTATTTTTACCTGAATCCTGCCTATGAACAAAAGAAATGGAGCATGATAAACACCAAGGTATTCCCATTAAAATTTTGGCACATGTTGTGTGACTACTGTATATACATTTCTATAGGAGAAACAGAGATAGCGCAGAGAGTATAGTGCTCTCTGCACCGTGCTTTCCTATATATTTTCATGATATTTCGTCACTAAACACTATCTTTGCCTTATTCTTCCTGCGAGTGAGTACAACGCCAAACATAGTGGGATTGAAAAACTGTAGTTTTTGAATAAATAAAATTAATTTTGATATTTTGATATATCCATAGTCCAGTTTCAATTCACTGGTTTTTGCAAATGAATATTATAGAATACTTTTAGGGATGGGCAGAAAAACATTACTTAATTTTACTTCCTTAAAAATCGAGTTTAAGGAATATTTGATGTTATACGAGATAAGCTTCCAATATAAATAAAGGTTTTTTCGAGGAAAACACTGGAGTTTGCATGTAAACATGGTGTTCAAAAACTCAACTGAATCTGTCAAGTCTGCATGTAAACATGGTAAAAGTGGTGGGTTTTTGACGATGAGTCATGAGTGGAGTACGTGCGTCGTCAGAACACATCAGATCCTCATTCTTTTATTATATGTACACTCAGAGAAATTCTGTTGTAATATTAAAAAACACCATTTTGTCAAGCTTGAGAATAAAAGTTTCGTCCACGTGAAAGAATGTTTGTTAAGACTACTAAGCTTTTGTTGGAGCAATTATCGTTAAAGAACGAACATTTGTTGATACTACAAACTAGATTTTGTTGAAAATAGGGAAATACTTCTTAAAAAAATTCGTTAATATAAAAAAAAATATTTTCCCAGAAAGAAAAAATATTTTCTGTTAACAATTAGTGTTGAAAAAATAATTTTGTGTTGACTACAAATTTCTTTTGTACGAGAAAAATAACTTCATTTCAAATAAAAGTTATCTTTTTCAATTTCAAAAAATCGAATTCGTTAAATTACAAAGTTTTTGTCTTGTTTTAAAATTAATTTTGTTAAATTACAAAATATATGCCTTTTTTAAAAAACAATTTTGTTAAATTACAAAATTTGTGTCATTATTGACAATGAATTTTGTTAAAGAACGAATTATTTGTATATTCTAAAGAATTTTTTTCTTTCTGTGTCAACCATACTCATTCAATCTTCATTACAGTTCGACTTTTTGTAATTGACGGTCACGTTTTAGGAGGAACTGTTGCGTGTTTATTGTTTAATAGTGCAAAGTGAAGTGTCAGTACGCTTAAGTTTTATTAGTTGATTGAAATAAGGTGAATATATTTCATGTTTTATATAATATTATATAATTGTGCTTTTTGTTATTCGTTAGAGGTTTTTCCAATATAAGGAATAAAGCAAGTGATTTTTAATTTCTAGGGTACGGCAATATTTTCTCATTTTAGAAGTTCTCCACATAAAGTGTACATTTGCGTTACAGTAATGATGTGTTTTATTTGCAATAAAATATTTTGCAATATAAACGCACTAATTATACATTTTCGCATTTTTCACGGCTTAACATCATTCAGTTCGTATAAATGTTATGAGAAGAGTTGTTTACAAACGTTAATAATAAACATTTAAAGCCTGTTTTAAATCTTCCGTTAAAGTCACAAGTAAATTTTGGTATGCATCCAGATAATAATGCATATTTGATCAACAGGTGAGAGATCCCAACAGTCGCCACATATTGGAAGACTTAAAGAACTCAAGTGATAATATAACAGAAAGTAAGTTCCAACTCGTTTTTTAATCTTATCCTTATCTCGCGAAACATGAATTAATAGAATAATAGATTGTTTATAGTGGAATGTTAATGGGACACTTTATGAACCATGTAGACGTATTTTTAAATGAAAATACGAAATTGAAAATTACTCGTTTCATTTCACAAATGTCCAGATGATTAATGAAATACGTTACGCCAAGTGCATATATGTACTTAAATTCACTAATTAGTATTATTGTTTAAAACAGTTCGGTTGAGTAGCTTAAAGTATTTCACAGCTGTTAAGTCAATGAAAGCTTTAGAATTTCGAAGCGAATACGCGGTCAATCTAGCTTCTTCGAACCTTATCAGGATTAGCTTAGATTATGGACATATTATGTTTACTTATAATTTTTGTAAAAAATCATAAATTTGTTCACTTATACATATATAATTATTTATAGATGGTTATAATGCTGGAATATTTTGTATTCTCCATGGACTTTTGGTACCATCAACAAAAAAGGTGACCCGCGATGAAGATGGAACTAAATCAGTTATAAAATATACAATTAAAGATTCCCAAAAATCTTTTATTTTTTTTGGAAGAACTACGGCAGAAATTGAAGGGCACATAAAGAGCCTTCAAGAAAAAGGAGACCCAATACAACCCTTTGTGATTATCATTGGCAAATCTTTAATCGATCCCTCAGATATCTTATTATATTTTGATGCAACAAAATACAAATTTTATAATGTTTTGAAGGCAGTGGATACTTGTTTCAAACTGTTCCAAGTTTTTAATTTAGAATATCCCTTGCAATGTTATTCCGTTTGGCAATTTTTGCAAAAACATTTTTATAAAATTAACCACAAAAATGAAAAAAAAATTCCAAATATATTCATGCTCTTAACAGAGCTACAAAAGGAGCAAAAATCCTAAATTAAAATGTGATCAACTAAAACGCCAAACGCCAACGCTAAGAAACCAAGTTAATGAATTTTTTTATATTATTTTAAATGGAGAAAATTTTAAAAATTACAACTATTGATTTAAAATTGTATAACTTTTTATTTCATAACCTATTTCTCCTCCAAAATTTGTTTACAGGTTGGGAGGGTAGAATAAAAGTGTGTCGTGGATTTTCCGATAGAAACAACAAAGAAACAAACGGAGCAGTGAGCACTATACAGTAAAATGGGTGATAGAATATGGCTGTGCCTTAATGATATCTATCGTTGTATGTCATTTATAACAATCATAGAAGTAGACATTTGAAATTTTCCAGCAATATACGTTCATAATTAAACGCCCAATTTATTATCACATAAGATATTCAAAACAGTGTGCTATATACCTACAATGTAGAGGTCCTAACAATATTCTTCTATTTGATAAAGCATGTATAATGCTAGAATTTAAGTAACAGTTGAATTTTTTTGGTATTCGATAAGTATCATGCAATACTAACGAAACCAATCTTGAAAGCTGATATAAAATTGGGCCAGTGGTGAATAATCGCCACAAATATTATTGTGAGATTCACAGAAATATTCGTTTAGAGTAAAATAACTGCATTGTTGATTGAAATGAAACGGTTTTTACTATTTACAAAACGAAACTGAAAGCTTAACAATAACATTTTTATGTAACAAATTATATTTAATATGCAATTAAAATTTTGTTGCACTAAAAAATATATTTTGTCTACTTTAAAACATATTTCGTAGAATATGGAATTTTTTTTTAAATTTAACAAAATTGTTGTTAATTAAGTTTCGATATTCCGAAAGTCGAAATTAACTTAAATTTTACTATTAAAAAAACTTTTTTATAAGTGACCAAATATTTGTTGCTTGAGAGGGGAAATGGAATTTAACCAAACCGAGTTTGTGTCAAGAACGAATAGTTTTGTCGGTTGTATAACAACAAAATTTTTTTCATGATAACATCATTTTTTTTATTATTTACATAGATATTTCTCTGGGTGTATGTTGAATTGTTGAGTGCCCTCCGAACAATAAGTAGTGCTAAGTTTTACAAGTGCGCGTTGTGTTTATTTTTTTTAAGAGGTAATTTATTTTATAATTTTTGTAAAATTGTAATTATATTTGCGATGATTAAAATTAGAATTTTAGAATTTTAATTTTAATTTTATTAAAAATTTTACTAACGCGCAAATTGCGTCGCGTGAAAATGTAATGTTATACAAATATTACAAACATTCCATTTCACAAATAATATTTTACACGTCATTATTTGTGAAATGCAATGTTTGTAATATTTTTATAACATTACATTTTGTTAATTTGTAAAAAATACCAAATTCTGAGGAATTTTTTCGTGCGCCATTTTGGGCACCTGTACCAAGCCTCAAATCAAAGAAAACCTACTCCATTTTGTGAAGTGAATTTTGAATTTTCCGAAGCATTGGCATTTTATATATATTTTGTTTGATTATAACATTTGCCACAACTTTGTGCGGTGCTTTGTTTGTTGTGTAATTAATTTTTATTCTGAGGATATTTTCGTCCACCATTTTGGACACCTGTACCGAGCCTCAAATCAAAGAAAAACTACGCCATTTTGTGAAGTGTAATGGCGCCGTTTACCACCAATTTCTTAGAAATGCGTCATTTCAACGACGAAAAAATATCTATTATCGTAACAATTTATTATACTAACGTTCTTCAGTAACCACGAGCAATTGAACTTTGTAAATAAAAAAAAATAAATAAAAATCACCAAGTCACAAACACAATTAATCCAATTGTTTCTCTTTTCCAAAGCATTGGCATTTTATATATATTTTGTGAGATTCATAACATTTGCCACAACTCTATGCGGTGCTTTATAAATTATTAAATCTATTTGGGGCTATTTTGAAGATGACGTTGAAAAATTCAACAATACTGATGAGGAAAATGGATATGACGTTACTTGATTTTAACTCGTATTCACATAGATGACATAATTTTGTTTTTCTTCTTTTAGATCAATTACTTGGATACTCTAATTCAGTGCTTTGGTAATCTTTATAATCTGGATTGTTTAGCCCCATATGGAGGACTAATTGATCCTGAAATAGCTTTAGTTGTTGTTTTGAATCCCGGAGAACAACTGTCAAGAAAAACACAATGTGAAAAGGCTACAGCAGTTATTTTAACATAATAAAAGTGATTGACGAAAACCAAATGACAACTCATGAAGAACATATTGGTCGCATTTTAGGGCGAGTTGGACCATCGGTTAGTGAAAGTTTGATTATCAGATATGCCAGCAGTAAAAGCATTTGCTCTTACTGCTGGTACGGCATTAGTAATTGACTTTCTTCGGAAAATTTTTAACACTTCATACAAAGAGACAAACAGAAAATCTTTCGGATATTTTGTTGCTTTCGTGGAAAGAAACGTGATCAACCAGCACAAAAAGGCTTACTTTATAAATTTTTAAAATCTATTTACGTGCCTTTAATTATGAAAAAGACTACGCATTGTAGTCATGATTGTATTCTATGGATGGCTTTGTTCCAGTATAGCAATCGCTCCAAGAATTGATATCGGTTTAGATCAAGAACTTTCAATGCCTGAAGATAGTATTGGAATATTATAAATCTCTTCAAAAATATTTAAAATGTATTTCATGCTAAAACCTGGATTGAATAGTTTTTGTCAAGGTAAATAATGGTAATATAAGCTTTATGTATTTATAAAAACTTTTTATTTATAAACTTTTTAGTGAAATAAAAGAAGATAGAAGAAGAATTTAAGAAGAAGAAAATAGAAGATATGTAAAAGAAAGAAGAAAGAAGACAAAAGAAGATATAAGATAAGTGTAAAAGTTTTTTTATTGATAAGTTTTGAATATATATTTTTCAGTGTACTTTCTTTAAGGAGTTTTGCTACGCTAAAGTATAACTTTACTAATGCTCCTCGAATATTCGATAATTCCGATAATTCGAGCAATTTGATAACTCGCAACCTAACTTAGCTACCTACTTAATTCCTTTTTTGTTCAGCTTTGATATTATTAAAAAAAAAAAAAAAAATCGCCTCAAAAGTAGTATTGAATAATGGATTTATCTTTTTATTAACAAAATCCTTCGTATGTAGTTCCAAATTTCTTTTTCTTGAAATATATTGAATTTTTTTTAAATAATTTTCAGCAACACCAGGGCTCAGTTCTCTGGCACTGTCTGTTATAGATAAATTTAAGTTTTTCTTGAAGAAACAGTTCTTCATTTATATGGATTGATTCTGGTTCGTCAGTATAAAAACAAATTATCTATTTAACATTTCTTTTGCAATTTTGTTCATATACTTTTTCGAGAATAGTCTAAAAAATGTGTACATATATCTTTTTCTTCTCAAGTGGAATTTTGTGAAGATTTATGATGTTCTTGTTTATTCTTTTACTTATTTCATCTTTAATTGCAATAGGAAGCTTCTAACATATAGCTCATTGCTGACCTTTACTAATTTTGTTAAAACAAATGTTTTAAGGCTCCTTCTGCAGATACCAATATAAAATCTACTCTCACTAGTAAAGGCGTTTTAATTCGTAAAAGGCATTTGATAATAATATCTCTATAGTATGCCATACCAACTTGTGTTATAATTCAAAAGTAATGAACCTCTTTTTATCTATACTCACAACTTCGCAAAACTAATGAAACTGACGAAGAAAAAAATATTTTTTTTATTGTGGACTAATTTAGTTATGAAATCTGAGGGGGGGCCCTTAAGTCTTAATCGAGACATCAACAGTAGTAGTAGCCCCACGAAAAATAACAGTTCTAGTAAAACTAAACGTCATATTTGTCCAAAGTGTGGATTATTTATAAACAGTGAAAAATCATTGAAGGTGCATACAATATCAACATGAAAATATGAGCCGTTGGGGAGTACCAACGACGACGATGCATTCAGGCTCTTTATCGATAGCAGCAGCAGCACCAACAGCATCAGCATCACATTCTTCAACGACCTCATTAACAGCATTAACGAACAATAATAATAATAACAAAGTAAGCAAAAATGTTAGTGCTACAACAAGTGGTGGAAATTTAACGTCATTAACAAATTTATCGACGAAATCATCTAAAGATACTGATCACAATCACCATAAAAATAAGAAAAATCAGTTACGTCAACAGGTCGTTTCGCCATTGACAAATAACAATAACAATAGCAGTAGTAGCAGCTGATCTTTAACAACAAACGTGAATAACACTATAAGGCAGCAGCTGATTCTAGCAATAATCAATCACCAACGCCGGGCTTATCTGTTGGAATAGGAGCAGTAACAACAGCAGCCGCTGCAGCAGCAGATCAATCATCATATCATCATATCAACCGCATCATCATCACCATCATCAAGGTAATTTAATACCACAAGAAATGCATGCGTACAATCCATATGTGCACGGCTATGAATTTCCGCCGCATCCAATTATGGATCAAACAGGAACAGTACAAATCAGTGCCTTCGAATAGGTATCATCCTTATCATAATCCACAGCATCATTTGCAACATCATCAAGGAAATCAACAAGCAACGACTGTATCAGCAGAAACTGAAACATCAAAATGCTTACCTACCTACTTACACAAAACACGCCTAAAACTCTGTTGTGTATAGGCTCAACAAAATCCCTTGCTCAAGTAATAAAATCTTCTTTCTTTAAAAAATTTACATAATATCTTATGACGTACCTACATTAATATTATTAATTAATTAATCGTTGGCGGTGTGACAGTCCCGAACGAGGACGAAGAAACTGCACTTTCTCCATTATATGCCCTTGGTGAAGTAAAATCTTCTCTCTTAAAAAAATTTACCTAATATCTTGACTACAATTATTATTATAGTGAACTCGTACCTACCTTAACTACCTACTTACCTACCTGACTGCGCTTAACGTAGAGTTCTCAATTTATATATGTCGTAGGCATTTAATAAAATCCGTCATTTAATTAAAAGCCTAGTCATTTAATTAAATGCCGGCATTCAATAAAAATCGTATTGATATCTTTCTTTTACCATTATCTGCCTAGGCATTTACTTAAAAGCCGGCATTTAATTAAATGCCGGCTGGCTCTCCAGGCAAATAATAAAATAAGCAAATATATATCAACGCACGATCCGCAAGCCTTTACGCCGATAGTGTAATACCACCCGATTTAACGAAATACTAGGAGAGGGAGATGTGT
The DNA here is from genome assembly GCA_963924295.1 of Dioctria rufipes. Lineage (NCBI taxonomy): Eukaryota > Metazoa > Arthropoda > Insecta > Diptera > Asilidae > Dioctria > Dioctria rufipes. The sequence goes on along the minus strand of OZ002743.1, from coordinate 45,350,111 downwards.
GGTGAAGGGGGAGGTCGCACCCAGGCCTGCGACCCATACTCACACACACCCACACCCACATACACACACATATACACATACACACACATACATGCAGTTGCCTCAAACAGGATTCCCTATTTTATAATCCAATTTATATTTGCAAGCACTGACCGAACACTTCATTTCTGTTTTTTTTAATTGATATGAAGATTTTAATAGGCACTAGTGGTACTATCAAACTTTGCACAAAATAAACTTCAAACATAAATAGTTTTGACAAGAATTATTTCCGTACTTTTGTTAAATTTCGCAACAGAATTTTAAATTGAATAAAGCTGTTCACAAATCAAAATCACATTTGACAATTCTGCACCCAGCTTTGACAAATCTTCCTCCCAACATCTCACTTACTCTTATGTATAACCTCCTGCTCTTGACAAATTACAATTACAATTTAGTAACATACAATTTAGTAACATACTAAATCTTGGCATGCGTGAATACATTCCGTATTCTTACAGCAGGTCTCAACAACAGCATGATCGCTCCTGGTTTAACGATAAGTGCAACCAAGCTATAAAAGCGAAAGAGTCTGCTTTTCGCGCCTATCAATTGCATCCATGTCCGGAAATGAAACAAGTCTACAAGACTGCACGGAACACCTGCAAGTCCATTATCCAGAGAGAAAAATTTCTTTTTGACCAGAATATTAGACAAAGAATCTTGGCAAGCCGCAAAGGTAGCAAAGGTTTCTGGTCCCTGGTCAAAACCATCAGGAACAATTTCACCAGTTCCTCTATACCTTCACTACTTAATAATGGTGAAGTGATTGTTGACTCCCTGGATAAAGCTAATATTTTAGCTGCTAGATTCGCTTCAAATTCTCGCCTTCCACCAACTTCACAAACACCTGTTTTGCATCGCCCGTGTGAATGTGTACAAGAGCCAATACACATTCGTACGAGGGATGTGTTCAGGGTCCTTAAGGGGATCAACGTCTCCAAAGCCGCAGGCCCTGATGGTTTTTCGCCCCTGTTAATTAAAAGCTGCGCCTCTTCCTTGGCCAAACCTCTACGCAAACTCTTCTACTTGTCTTATTCGACAGGAAAATTTCCAACTGCTTGGAAGCTAGCTCACGTTCAGCCTATTCCCAAGAAGGGAGAGGGTAGCGATCCCTCAAATTATCGACCAATTGCGATCACTTCGATTCTTTCAAAGGTTTTTGAATCTATCATTAACTCTAAATTAATGAAGTATCTTGAAACTAATCATCTCATCAACGATCGCCAATATGGCTTCCGAGCTGGACGCTCATCTGGAGACTTGCTGACTTTTCTTACGGAACGTTGGAACCGTAGTCTTCACAATTTTGGTGAGTCTAAAATCGTTGCCCTAGATATTTCAAAAGCCTTTGATAGAGTCTGGCATCCAGCCCTTTTAGCCAAACTCAAAGCACTTGGTCTCTCCCCTCCTCTTCTATTATGGATTGAAAGTTTCCTATCTAGTCGCCAAATACGTGTTGTATTAGATGGCGTTACATCTGAACCGCATCCCATAAATGCCGGTGTACCTCAAGGCTCTGTTATCTCTCCAACTCTCTTTTTAATTTTCATTAATGATCTGCTTTCCCTTACTTTCAATCCCATCCATAGTTTCGCAGATGACAGTACTCTTGATTTCGCTTACTCCTTTGACACTCTTGCGGAATCCAGGGGGAATGCTGCATGTGTTAAGCGAGATTGCATGACTAGATCATTGAATAACGATCTTAACAATATCCTCGCTTGGGGCAAAGCGAATCGCGTCGAATTCAATGCATCAAAGTCCCAAAGCTGTCTTATCTCATTAAAACAAGATCATAACTTAACCACACCCGTTTCTTTTGATGGAGCATTAATTTCTGATTCACCGTCACTAAGCATTCTTGGCATTAATATTTCCAGTAAGTTAAACTGGACAGATCACATCTTCTCTGTTGCCAAAGAAGCATCGAAATGTCTTGGATTTCTGAAAAGGTGTAAGAAATATTTCAGCCCGTCAAATCTAGCGCTCCTCTACAAGTCCTACATTAGACCTAGAATGGAGTACAACTCCCATATATGGGCCGGGGCTGGTCGCACAGCCTTAGCTTCATTGGATATTGTCCAAAAGAGAGCCTTCAAGCTCATTGGCGATTTGGAAATAACTTGTCATATCGACTCACTCGAGCACCGCCGCAATGTTGGATGCCTTTCGCTCCTTTATCGCTATATGCATGGTCAATGTTCTGATGAAATATCTAGTCTAATCCCTTGTAGAATGATTCCTGCACGCAATACTCGCGCTGCAAACCGCGCACATCCTTTAACCCTTCAAATTACTTTCGGCCGTACAGTAAAATTCCGTGATGCTTTTTTATCCCGAACAGTGCGAATGTGGAACAGCTTACCATCTTCTGTTTTTCCTCCGGCGTACAATCTGCGGAAGTTTAAGGGCGACATACATCGGCACCTCCGCCACTCTCCTCATATCCCCTAATCCTTTCCCTATCTCCTTCCTGCCATGCTGTGCTTTGCATCATAGGGTATCCCCTGAGCTTGGCTTAATAATATAAAAAAAAAAAAAAAAAAAAAATTACGCTCATGTACACGAATTTTACACGATTCAACCATTCCTGTTTGCTATATATTCTAAGGCTGGCTCAGTCCATTCTTATTATATGTCAGTGTCTCAGTTGACTCAGTTTCGTTATTTTGTTGTTTTAATGACTAATTAAAGTTTAGTGAGCTATTTGAATCAACTAACAAATCATCAATTTTTTTTTAATTTAAGTTTAATTTTCTTGATTTAATTTATATTAGAAATCTGTTTCAATCTGTTTCATAATTTTACGCAATAGCGAAATGCTCATTTTATGTAATATGAGGGTACATACTGACAAATTACTATTTATGTAAATTTCAATTGAAAAGATTTTTGAAAATCGTTATATTGTCGAATTCAATATAGCGATGTCTAACCTGCGTACTCTCTGCGTATTCTGTGCTCGATGAATGCCAATAGCCAGGTAATATGTATATGCTTGGAATGAACCTTGCCCCCTAAGTATGGGGTGCACTACCATCGATTGCTCTTTATTAATTCATCTATCATGGTTTTGAATATACATATCTATACCTACAAATACTGCAGAGTGCAGGTATACATGTAATAAAATATCTGCACATTTGATGCTGCGATAATATAAAATTACTGATAAATCAATATGTAGCGGCATGTCACTAAGAGCGATGTACAATTACATATTTTTGCTGGAAATTTGTGTGTAAAATTGCATCCTGAATAATGAATATTATCTTAATACGAATAATGTAAGACGTACAAAGGACGATGACCACTTTTCATACATATTGTCATCAGAATGAGGCAGCATTGTATCTTCAAGTACTTTGATATAAGTTTCCTTGGTCATAATTCATTCAATTAAGTGTATAAGACCCACACCATACCAAGAGAAAAATGCCCAAACCATAATTCTGCCTCCGCAATGCTTAACTGTTTTTTTCGTATACCGATTAGGAAGTATGTATGACAAAATTTATTCTTTAAATCATTAACGACACCAATCAGATTTAATAATTAAAGCATTTGCTGAAGATATGATTATACATATATGTACCAGTAAACGTTTAAGAAACAAGAAAAAGAAACCATTCGTTCTCAAGATGTCTTGCCGTTTCTAGTCTCTTCTGGTAAATGTTTTCAGACCTTTTTCTACAATGTTCTCAAATTCTTCCAAAAATGTCAATCTCTCACAATGCAATGCAAATTTTTTTGTTATTATCAGTGCCCATGCAATTGGATTATGTAGCATACACTAAGGAGCGACTAAAGTGGTTTACCCAACGCCAAGCGGTGTATGGTCAACGGAAAGTTGCTCGTTTACGGTTTAAGCATTATATTTGCACCGAACGAGTAACGCACCGCTTGGTGAAGGAAATAACCCAAAACACTCCCAAAACACTAGTCTTTATAGGTTCTACTAAAATAGCGGCGAATTCGCCGATTCGGGGCTATGTAAGAACCCCAAGCCAAAAATTGCTACAGACACTCAAGGTGCATTGTTCCGTTCTAGAGGTGGACGAATTTCGGACCACAAAGCTATGCGGTTTCAAAGCAGAAAAAAAGCCCCGTGGACTAGTGTTACAAATAGTGTGACCTGTTATCAACATTGAAAGACAAGGTACCGTCCTGCACCGACGATAGTGGTTGCGCCATGTGCAGTTGAATGTATCTACGTTTATTGCCAGATATTTAAGACGTAAATGTCTCTTCAATATGACACCGAAGTGACTCTTAAGTGCTTGTGTGTGGTGTTGTGGGTCAGTGTTCTAGGTCCCATCTTCGACTATATATATGTATATATATAATACAAATGAATTGTAGATTTAGTTAATATCAACACAAAGCTAATTAAATAATTCACCTGACTACGAACTTTTGGTCCCCATAGAAACGATGTTCTAGTAATGCCGAAATTCGCGTGGATCAACTGACACATATCCCATTTCATTAGATTTTACAAAGCCGGGCAAGTGAAAAACCTGTCACAGGGGGTTCCTTCACCAACACAAACTTTGCAGATCCCCTGGACTCGCCGATCAATATATGACAACTGATTATGCACAAGACTGTGACGCAACAATTTACATGCTACAACAGCATCTTTGTAATTAAATGGATCTCTGTTATATCCTGTAAACTCCGGAGGTCTTGTCGATATAAGCACGCCACGGAGCACTGGTGTTGTTAGTGTACTGAAAGGTGTTTGAGGTGGTTCGTTCATAACTGAAGTATCTTCCAATTCAGTGCCAGGATCACTTCACTGGTTCGAAGTTGGCAAATCTCTCCCGCACAGAAGCAGCCAGTCCATGTAGTTGTGGAGTGTTGTTGTGTATTCAACACAGTTTCTGGAAATATCAATAATATCTCCGAGTACCGTCAGTGAATGTTTGTCAGGAACATCAAAACTTTGAGCATTACCGAACACTGAATTTATTGTTCTAAGTGTGGCAGTATACAGAGACACATTTATATGGGGGGGGGGGGGGGGGATCTGAATCGTTGAGATTAAATAAAATTAAATAATAATAATATATATATTTTTTTTCTCCAATAACATTAGTTATTGTATTAACCAGAGAATAATAAGCCAAGACTCTGTTTTTCTGTTTTGCCTTCAACCCAGAAAGAAACTTTTCTAACATACAGCGAATCCCATTCTAAGATCGGACAACTTTAGCTAAATGTGTAATAAGTTTCTTGCTAATTTGCTTTTATTTCCTTTGACCTTTCTATTCCCATTAATTTTAAATTTTTGTATATTCCTTTAGCTTATTAATTTTGGATTTTTTCTGATATATTTTATCTCCTTTAGTATAGTTAATAGTTTCAACTAAATTATATTTTAATACTATTACTATTTTCTTTTTGTATTTTTGGGGTTGTTCGTTTCTTCTTTCTATCTTCTTGAGGGTTTTTTTTTATTCTTTATTAATAATTTTTCTTCTTTATATTTACTCATCTTTTTTATATATACATAGGTATATATTGTTTTTTTTTAAACTTCGTAATTAACATTTAAAGTAGTATTGGAGTGAACTCTTGGCTCTGCACTATGTACCTATCTAAATATTTACATAAATAACTAATTAAATTACTTGAAAATAGTTTTAATTTAAAGAAGTGTACCCAACCACAAAAACCGAAATTTCATATGCAACAAGTAGAAGAATTATTTGGTATTTACTTATTTAAAATTTCTTTAAAATAATAATTTTTGCAATTAACATCCTCAAAAGAAATTTATGATTCAAAAAATATTTCATTCAGTCTCATTGAAGATGCTATCACAATACATCATTTCTGCTGTGTAATTTTTTTTTCTCTAAAGATTATAGTTAGAATTGTTTTTTTTTAAACTTCGTAATTAACATTTAAAGTAGTATTGGAGTGAACTCTTGGCTCTGCACTATGTACCTATCTAAATATTTACATAAATAACTAATTAAATTACTTGAAAATAGTTTTAATTTAAAGAAGTGTACCCAACCACAAAAACCGAAATTTCATATGCAACAAGTAGAAGAATTATTTGGTATTTACTTATTTAAAATTTCTTTAAAATAATAATTTTTGCAATTAACATCCTCAAAAGAAATTTATGATTCAAAAAATATTTCATTCAGTCTCATTGAAGATGCTATCACAATACATCATTTCTGCTGTGTAATTTTTTTTTCTCTAAAGATTATAGTTAGAATTGTTTTTTTTTTAAACTTCGTAATTAACATTTAAAGTAGTATTGGAGTGAACTCTTGGCTCTGCACTATGTACCTATCTAAATATTTACATAAATAACTAATTAAATTACTTGAAAATAGTTTTAATTTAAAGAAGTGTACCCAACCACAAAAACCGAAATTTCATATGCAACAAGTAGAAGAATTATTTGGTATTTACTTATTTAAAATTTCTTTAAAATAATAATTTTTGCAATTAACATCCTCAAAAGAAATTTATGATTCAAAAAATATTTCATTCAGTCTCATTGAAGATGCTATCACAATACATCATTTCTGCTGTGTAATTTTTTTTTCTCTAAAGATTATAGTTAGAAGATAAAAGAAAAAAGAAAAAACTGGCATTCATTTCTAGTGCTTCAATAATTTATACCGCCAGACAGGACATCTTGTAAAGTTGAGAGACAAAAGTAGAAAATTTGAAAAAGGCAAGCTTACGAAAACTACATGGAACTTACAAGAACCCACTTAGAATGAGTGCTTTTTTGTTACAAGGTGTTGAAAGTTTTTATATACGAACTTGTATAAACACTTACAGCATGTTGGTAGACTCCTCTTGTACAGAAGCTTTCATTTATTTATGCCTTCATATGTTTACAGCAAAACTGCAGTGAATTTTCTTAAAATGCATCTCTCCTCATATTCATCTTCCGAAGGAGATAACTCTTTGAAAAAAAAAGACAAAAAGCTCTCCAGCTATCTGCGTGTCTTTAAGATGATATTGTATAAAGCGCTTGCCATGCTTGACCTCAGTGTGAGTCATTTGAGATACCAAAAGATGAAATTAGTTAAGACTTAAAGGCACTTTACTTGTTCTTTTTACTGTCGTTGGCTTTTAAAATGTGTCAGAGTTTGAGTGATAAATTTAACTTCATCACGATTATCGAAATGGCCCCATTTGAACTGAAAGGACAGACACCAGGCACTTAAGTGTTGACAGCGGGTAGGAAGTTAACTCCAATACATTTTGAAGTTGTTAGTCATTTGAGAGATACATATTTATACGTATTGTACATAATGTAACAAGGTATATGCAAATAACATTGAAAACATCTTTGGATAAGGTATAAAGGAGCCGATTTTCTTGGAAGGATTTTATATATTCATAACTTCTGTTGATGAAATTTTGTATACTGTATTGAGTAGGGTTCCCATGATTAACTTATGAAGGAAGGTATCAGAGCAAAATAAAGTATTTATGAAATTAGAAGATCATTGGATTTGATTAAGAATAGAGGAATAGGTTTTTACATACATATCTATATGATGAAATGAACTTGCAGTTTTTATTCCGTCTATTTCAAATATTGCATTAGTATAATCCCTACCAAACGTACTTTCTTACATTTTAAGTAGGTACTGTTTAAGCCCAAGACACTGTACTATATTTATTCCCTTCAATATAAAGGAGATTGATTATTCATGTACCGAAATCGAACCATAAATGCAAAATTTAAAAATATCGAGTCTGTAGAATCCGGAAAATTAGTTTTTTCTCGGTCCGTGTTTTTAGCCGATTGTATGCGTTACCCTGTACGAATCCCAATGAATCATCATGTACCGAAGGAATTGTCTACAACCATCTGTCTGTCGTATGCGATAGGTCTTAACTCAAAAAATCCATGACCATCAAAATCAATATGAAATTCCTAGAATAGAGTGTTAGAGTATACTAATGGCGCGGACATGAATAACATGGGATAACTTTTCTACAGTTGTTTCTTTTTGGTTTAACTACTTTATTCAGCTAAATAATCAGTTCTATACGAAATCTACCATAGCATAGTCCAATTTTAGTTCAGTGTATTTCGCAAATGAATATATAAAATAGAAATAGATGGCAATACAACATTTTATAATGTTTTTTCCGTCCACATACCTACTTTTAGGGATGGACAAAAAATATAAATAAAATTATGGGAATATTTCATATTATAAAAGATAAGCTGCCAATAATAATAATAATTTAGAATGTATTTTTTGAACTTGTAATATGAATATTAAAACGAAAATGAAATATGAAATTAAGATAATTGTCACACCCCTGCCAACAAAAGCAGTTCCATATGAAATAGAAAATGAAGCAGACTATGTTATACATGTCATCAGTGGCCAGGACCCATAAAATCTTACAATGCTTGAGAAAAAATGTATGCCATCTCATAAATTAAATCCTCCTTTAAGGAGGATTTCCATTAGGATGGCATGCATTTTTTCTGGAAATTATGAGGGTAAATGCTGCTGAAGTAATCACTGCAATACCTCAAACGTACACAACGTAAACTGTCAAACAGTCAAATTGTCAAATCTATATCCAATGAGCTTCTGAACAAAAGACTACCTCCCAAATAACTTCAAACTTTTCTATAAACAAATATTTAAAAACTTTCATTGGGATAAGTTTTAGGAAATTTTCTGTGTTATCCAGATGTGATCAATTTTTTTGCTAAAAACTAATTTTTTTTTGGTTTTCCGACCCAATAAACGGGAGAGAAAATACATGTTTGTTAATGGAGAATTGTAGGGGTGTTTTTTAAAAATAAGGTAAAAATTAAGTGATCAAAAACCCTAAAAAACTTCAACACCTGTGTGTGACTGTGAGGTAGTTAGTTTTCCCCACCCTAAATTTTTTTGCTCATTTACCCGTGGTATAATTATGCTAAGCTTTCCACATTATTGACAGAGCGGAATATTTCTTTCAATTCAAAGGCTCCACATGAACAAACATGAGAGGTGTTTTAAATGCGCATTATGATAGTCTGAGCATATTTTATTAACATTTTTTTTTATTTTCATAAACATTTTTTTATTCATAAGCACAACAGTACGAATGTGGAAAAGTTTGCCATACTCTGTTTTCTCTCCCACCTATGAGCCACAAACATTCAAGCGTAATGCGATCCGTCACCTACTTGTCTCAATCCATAATCCTCAATTCCCTACCCCCTCTGCTTTTTCTCCTAAGGCCGTGCTACGGCATCATACGGTATCCCCTGAGCTTTGGCAACATCTTAAAATAAAATGTTTATTTCAATTAAGCGGGGGAAAGCTGGGGGATCTAGTACATTTTGGTAGTGCAGAATCGAATTCCTTAGGTCCTGAGAAGAAGTTTGAGTGCCAACGTTCTTATACTCGGATCCCCATACTAACTTTTTTAGTTATTTCCCCCTTTTTTATTATACCCTAGATGAAATCTAAGGGGATACTAAGCTTGTCATTCCGTTTGTAACACCTAAAAATAATGATGGTAGAGCAAAATGGATTGGACACCCATGCATAAAATTAAAAGTTATTTTGATTTTTGCATGTCGTCCGTCCGCACGATAACTCGAGAACGCGGTTACTTAGAGGGCTGCAATTTTGCACACAGGCTTTTTTTTTAAAAAAAAAAAGTAAATTTAAGTTCGAAAATGGGCCGAGTTGGGCAACTCCTTCGTAGGGTTGCCATACACAAATGTCTTTTTTCACTATATATTTGGGCACTGCCTGAGAACGCGTCAACGCAGAGAGCTGAAATTTGGTACATATTGTTTTCACAGCATTAATAAATAAAGTTTCAAAAATGGACTAAATCGGGTAACCTCTTCTTGGTGTTGCCATATAAAAATGTTGGTTTCTTACATATACTGTGAAACCGATCAGTCCTAGACATTTTTATTGTACTGAAAAGTTCTTCATAATACGAAATCCTGTGAAATTTGTTATAATCAGTTTTGCTGTCCGACGAACCGTTCAAGAGATATATGCGAAAAACCACTAAAATAATCAAACTTGCGCAGATGGTGACCATACAAAACTACAAACAAACATTCATCTAGGGCAGTGGTGCGAGCATATGACCCGCGAGTCAGACGTTGACCCACGCAGGCTATTTAAGTGACACATACATTGATTTTCATAAAGTTATTTATTATCATAAAAGAGAGAATAGATAATCAAAAATATTAATCACTCAGTATTTTACTGAACTCAATAAAAAAATTCAAGGAAATGGACAAATTGCTTTTATGATATTTGAAAATATTAAAATATTTATGACGAAGCTAGTCATCTTTACTAAGGATTTGGCAACGAAAATCATGAAATATTTTCTTCAATTACAAACACATTTTCAAAACACAATCATTTTTGGAAATATGCTTGACGTTCAAGAAAATGCAATTAAAAATTATTTAATGATTATATAGGAACTGGAAGGCGTCATTAATCTTTTGATTAATTCCAGCCTAGTTGAAGATGGTTGGAATATTTCTGACAGTACAAAACACCGAAGACCACTATACATTTTCTCGAGGGTCTCGGAGATAAAGTTGTAATATTTCATTTGCAAGTTTATTTTGGTTCCTAGAGTTTTCACTCTGTCCAAAAAGAAAATTCCATTAAGTATTATTAAGCGTAAATCCAGATGAGAGGAGTCATCACTGGCTCGCAACATAGCTTTGTGGTCCGAAATTCGTCCACCTCTAGAACGGAGCAATGCACCTTGAGTGTCTGTAGCAATTTTTGGCTTGGGGTTCTTACATAGCCCCGAGTCGGCGAATTCGCCGCTATTTTAGTAGAACCTATAAAGACTAGTGTTTTGGGAGTGTTTTGGGTTATTTCCTTCACCAAGCGGTGCGTTGCTCGTTCGGTGCAAATGTATTGCTTAAACCGTAAACGAGCAACTTTCCGTTGACCATACACCGCTTGGCGTTGGGTAAACCACTTTAGTCGCTCCTTAGTATATGCTATATAATCCAATTGCATGGGCGATTGCGTGTTTGTTATTGCACTTTTGGGAAGTGGCCTCGTATATTTAGCTAATAATGCTTTCCTTGCATGCGTGGACGTTTTGTAGTGGAATGTTGTGGATTTGATCTTTATTAAGCTCACCGGCTTGTTTTCGTTCGGGACGCGCACACCGCCAACGATTAACCGACATTCAGGATCTAAACCAACAGCCAATTTGTAGTAGTCAGAGTTAAATTTATCCTGGATGTCGGTCATCGTCCTTTCATCATGTGCGCTACATTTCTTGGTCATGGCGGTCTTTCTTCGTTTCTTTGGTGTTTCCAATGGCTCTATTTGTACCTCCTTCTTCATGGAAAACGTAATCGCTACTCCATCGATACAAATAGAACCATCGAATTTTTTCCGCCCCACCGAAGGTATTTTGAAAAATCTTTGCCATTGTTCTAATTTTTCGTCGCGGAATTTTTCCCAACTACCACTGAATAGTTTCAGACCAAGGAGACGTTTGTACAAGGCAAAAGAGTCGTAGCGCACATGATGAAGGCGATGCTTATAAATTGGTATCAGAGGAAAATTTTTAAGCTCATTCGCCTCGTTATAGCGTTGCATTTTATAGAATATTTGTAAATACTTCAGTGGTTTCAATTTTGTTTCATAGAATTTTGAGTCGTCATCGACATATCCAAGAAGCTCGTTTAGATGGTATAGAAGGTCTTGATCTGGTAGGTGTTCGCTGTTACGGGTAAATAAGTAATGCTGTGTTTTGTAAATTTTTGTATTATCTTTAGAGAAATTTCTCAGAAATCTCCTTATCCGAGGATAAGCATTCATCCAGAGGTTATTTTTAAAAAGGGTTTCATATTGCCGGCTGGCAAAAATAAATAGATTCGACCTGTATGAAGAGTCATATAGGGCAGTCTTGATGTATTTCCCTCGTAAACTTCGGTACGCGGGATCTAATTCATATTTCGCCATTTTTTTGTTCATTAAATGGTAGAAATAGTCAAGAAACTTTATGTCTGAGAAGTTATTTTCTCTCCATTCTTTGTTCAACTTGAAGTGTAAATACATTGCGTATTCCACCACAAGCGCAGACATTACCCTGACATCGGATTGTATTGCTTCGGCTATTATTGGATTTGTGCATTTTGATGTAAAACCAGTCTTCACACATGAATATGACATTTCAGTGTCAGTCTCTGAACGCTTACGTTTTGGGACTGTTGCAACTGGTGCTGTACTGCTATCTTTTGTGATAGTAGAAGATTTTTTATTTAAGTTTATTTTTTTCATTTTGGGACCCACGAGTATGGTTGGAAAAACGGTCCGCTCCGATAGAGCCCCCATATCGGAGTAAGGCAATTTATACAATGGGGTGCGCCCGGTGCCCCAAGGAGATCGTTCACGACAGTGATAGAACTACCCACTGCCATTCAGCCCTCAGCACGATTCATTTACACCTTGGCTTGGTAGGTTTTTTAGGGGGTGTGCTCCCCCGGGTTGGTGGGAAAAACGGTCCGCTCCGACAGAGCCCCCATATCGGAGTAAGGCAATTTATACAATAGGGTGCGCCCGGTGCCCCAAGGAGATCGTTCGCGACAGTGATAAAACTACCCACTGCCATTCAGCCCTCGGCACGATGCATGTACACCTTGGCTTGGTAGGCTTTTTTAGGGGGTGTGCTCCCCCGGGTTGGCGGGAAAAACGGTCCGCTCCGACAGAGCCCCCATATCGGAGTAAGGCAATTTATACAATGGGGTGCGCCCGGTGCCCCAAGGAGATCGTTCGCGACAGTGATAGAACTACCATAGAACTACCCACTGCCATTTAGCCCTCAGCACGATGCACTTACATCTTGGCTTGGTAGGATATCTGATTTGAAAAGGTAAACAAATCAGAACGTAAAAGTGAACAGAAATCAGAATTTGGTATTTTTTACAAATTAACAAAATGTAATGTTATAAAAATATTACAAACATTGCATTTCACAAATAATTACGTGTAAAATATTATTTGTGAAATGGGATGTTTGTAATATTTGTATAACATTACATTTTCACGCGACGCAATTTGCGTGTTAGTAAAATTTTTAATAAAATTAAAATTAAAATTCTAAAATTCTAATTTTAATCATCGCAAATATAATTACAATTTTACAAAAATTATAAAATAAATTACCTCTTAAAAAAAATAAACACAACGCGCACTTGTAAAACTTAGCACTACTTATTGTTCGGAGGGCACTCAACAATTCAACATACATATGTATAATAAAAGAATGAGGATCTGATGTGTTCTGACGACGCACGTACTCCACTCATGACTCCACTTCCGCCAGTTCGTGGCTGATCTACTATCAAACTTAACTTAGCCCTAAACTGAGATTGTATATCTTTCTTTTTTATTGCAAACTGCTCCTTTTCTTCTTTTGTTCTAATTTGCCACTTTTTAATATCTAAACGATAAGACACATGAATAAAATATTCAAAAAAGCGAATCCATGAGTGAAGAGGAGATAGCCCAAACTCATATCTCTAATTGTGCACTCGTTTGTTTAAGCATTTATCTACATCGTTCATCTCCGTTGGCTTAGCCTCACATATATAACACTTCGACGAGCTTGTTTGACTAAGGGCACTGCACACTTTGCCATCAACCATAGTTAATTGTAACTCGTGTTTTATTGACAACACTTTGTTGGTTATATTTATAACAGAAGGCACCAAGAAATTTATTTTGTCTTTAAAATACGTTTCCTCTTGACTGGTTAAGGCACTATTCTCTTTTTCTGAAAGCGTATAGGCCTACAGTATCTAGTCGAAGATGGACGGGGATTTCTCCAAATTATTTTATTATCTGAAGGATCAACTAAGCGTAGAGGCACATAGGAGGTGACAAACAAATTTCCATCTTGCGTTTCCGAATGAGTGAAAGATTGTTTGTACTCGTTATGACCTGTGCTGCCATCGAAACCCCATTTTCCTATCATACATAAGTTATTTAATGACGATTCAGACATATTTTCTATAACATGTTTTTGCGACTCTACTATTCGCGAAGCTGTGTGATCTAAGAGACTTTGCAAATTTATTTCCGCAACACTTTCAGTCACTGTTATTTTTTCAGGATAACAACTTTTTTTTGCTTTAAGGATCTCGTTATATGATGGTAAAACTTTAGATGATAATTTAGAATTTATAAATTCTTTTACCAATAAATATTGGTGCTTAGTTAATTTTGCTTCGGTAAGCAGAGATAAAACCTCGTTTGTGCATATATCTATCGTTGAAAAGTCGGTATTCGACTTATAAGAACTTTCACGGAATGACTGAGAAAGGGACTCGTCAATATTGTCTAACTCAACCAATCTTCGTTGTTTTGTACGTGTGCTGCACTCAGAGAAACCTTTTCTAGGCCTTCCACGCTTATGAGTAGAAGTTGAGCCTTTAGCTCAACATCTTCTACAATACTTAACCAATCTGAATTTTTGGCTAAAAACTGTGTTTTATTGCGGTGAGCATTCTTCCATAAAGCAAAAATTCTGTGACACAGATATTCAACACGTGATTTTAAAATATCCAGGTTTAAAGTTTCTACGTACTTGGGTTCCATGCCATCCACCAACATTTCATAAACTTTTTTAGTTCTTTCAGTTTCACCACCACTTTTCGAGTGCCATATTTCATATACATGCATCCTTGAAAATTTACAATGTATCGAAGTACCTGGAAAAACAAAATGTTTATGACGCTATTAACAAAAGCACAAAGTCTGCTGTCAATTTTTATCACACATATGCTACGCAGAGTCTTTGACGGGGCGCGCGTAGACCTTGAATCCTGACCACAAACGCAAATTCTAGCAGCTAATTCTTTTTTCCCTTACAAGTTAAGGACTGATTTCATAATAAAGTGGAAAAACTATTTCTACTTTTTTTTGCGAACTTTAGTAAAAGTCTATGTGAAGTTACAGAAACGTAAAAACATATTGTTTAAAAATGAAGTTCGTAAAAGGGCTAATATTCCAAATTCAATTAAAAAATTAAGTGTCTAAATAACATAAAATTAACAAACATACCTTGGTCTTGAAAATCCATTGCAAAACAACTTTCACTTGTATCACTTTTCCAGGAACTGACACGAAAAACAAAGGGGCTGCAATGACTCACCGATAACACGTGATTAGCGCTCGCTTAATCTGCTCACTTTCGATTGCGAAAAAGGAATGATGGGGTGTCGATACAGACAATATATTTATACCTGTGTATGGGACGGATATCGGTCTAATATAACTAGTCGGTAATTGGCAGAAATTTCGATGTACCTCTTTTTATTTTTGTCGTATGGGATGGACCACTGTGCACTGGCTCGCAACAATTGGCGCATAGCTTTGTGGTCCGAAGTTCGTCCACCTCTAGAACGGAGCAATGCACCTTGAGTGTCTGTAGCAATTTTTGGCTTGGGGTTCTTACATAGCCCCGAATCGGCGAATTCGCCGCTATTTTAGTAGAACCTATAAAGACTAGTGTTTTGGGAGTGTTTTGGGTTATTTCCTTCACCAAGCGGTGCGTTGCTCGTTCGGTGCAAATGTATTGCTTAAACCGTAAACGAGCAACTTTCCGTTGACCATACACCGCTTGGCGTTGGGTAAACCACTTTAGTCGCTCCTTAGTATATGCTATATAATCCAATTGCATGGGCGATTGCGTGTTTGTTATTGCACTTTTGGGAAGTGGCCTCGTATATTTAGATAATAATGCTTTCCTTGCATGCGTGGACGTTTTGTAGTGGAATGTTGTGGATTTGATCTTTATTAAGCTCACCGGCTTGTTTTCGTTCGGGACGCACACACCGCCAACGATTAACCGACATCCAGGATCTAAACCAACAGCCAATTTGTAGTAGTCAGAGTTAAATTTATCCTGGATGTCGGTCATCGTCCTTTCATCATGTGCGCTACATTTCTTGGTCATCGCGGTCTTTCTTCGTTTCTTTGGTGTTTCCGATGGCTCTATTTGTACCTCCTTCTTCATGGAAAACGTAATCGCTACTCCATCGGTACAAATAGAACCATCGAATTTTTTGCGCCCCACCGAAGGTATTTTGAAAAATCTTTGCCATTGTTCGAATTTTTCGTCGCGGAATTTTTCCCAACTACCACTGAATAGTTTCAGACCGTGGAGACGTTTGTACAAGGCAAAAGAGTCGTAGCGCACATGATGAAGGCGATGGTTATAAATTGGTACCAGAGGAAAATTTTTAAGCTCATTCGCCTCGTTATAGCGTTGCATTTTATAGAATATTTGTAAATACTTCAGTGGTTTCGATTTTATTTCATAGAATTTTGAGTCGTCATCGACATATCCAAGAAGCTCGTTTAGATGGTATAGAAGGTCTTGATCTGGTAGGTGTTCGCTGTTACGGGTAAATAAGTAATGCTGTGTTTTGTAAATTTTTGTATTATCTTTAGAGAAATTTCTCAGAAATCTCCTTATCCGAGGATAAGCATTCATCCAGAGGTTATTTTTAAAAAGGGTTTCATATTGCCGGCTGGCAAAAATAAATAGATTCGACCTGTATGAAGAGTCATATAGGGCAGTCTTGATGTATTTCCCTCGTAAACTTCGGTACGCGGGATCTAATTCATATTTCGCCATTTTTTTGTTCATTAAATGGTAGAAATAGTCAAGAAACTTTATGTCTGAGAAGTTATCTTCTCCCCATTCTTTGTTCAACTGGAAGTGTAAATACATTGCGTATTCCACCACAAGCGCAGACATTACCCTGACATCGGATTGTATTGCTTCGGCTATTATTGGATTTGTGCATTTTGATGTAAAACCAGTCTTCACACATGAATATGACGTTTCAGTGTCAGTCTCTGAACGCTTACGTTTTGGGACTGCTGCAACTGGTGCTGTACTGCCACCTTTTGTGATAGTAGAAAATTTTTTATTTAAGTTTATTTTTTTCATTTTTGGACCCACGAGTATGGTTGGAAAAACGGTCCGCTCCGATAGAGCCCCCATATCGGAGTAAGGCAATTTATACAATGGGGTGCGCCCGGTGCCCCAAGGAGATCGTTCGCGACAGTGATAAAACTACCCACTGCCATTCAGCCCTCGGCACGATGCATGTACACCTTGGCTTGGTAGGCTTTTTTAGGGGGTGTGCTCCCCCGGGTTGGCGGGAAAAACGGTCCGCTCCGACAGAGCCCCCATATCGGAGTAAGGCAATTTATACAATGGGGTGCGCCCGGTGCCCCAAGGAGATCGTTCGCGACAGTGATAAAACTACCCACTGCCATTCAGCCCTCGGCACGATGCATGCACACCTTGGCTTGGTAGGCTTTTTTAGGGGGTGTGCTCCCCCGGGTTGGCGGGAAAAACGGTCCGCTCCGACAGAGCCCCCATATCGGAGTAAGGCAATTTATACAATGGGGTGCGCCCGGTGCCCCAAGGAGATCGTTCGCGACAGTGATAGAACTACCATAGAACTACCCACTGCCATCTAGCCCTCAGCACGATGCACTTACATCTTGGCTTGGTAGGATATCTGATTTGAAAAGGTAAACAAATCAGAACGTAAAAGTGAACAGAAATCAGAATTTGGTATTTTTTACAAATTAACAAAATGTAATGTTATAAAAATATTACAAACATTGCATTTCACAAATAATTACGTGTAAAATATTATTTGTGAAATGGGATGTTTGTAATATTTGTATAACATTACATTTTCACGCGACGCAATTTGCGCGTTAGTAAAATTTTTAATAAAATTAAAATTAAAATTCTAAAATTCTAATTTTAATCATCGCAAATATAATTACAATTTTACAAAAATTATAAAATAAATTACCTCTTAAAAAAAATAAACACAACGCGCACTTGTAAAACTTAGCACTACTTATTGTTCGGAGGGCACTCAACAATTCAACATACATATAATAAAAGAATGAGGATCTGATGTGTTCTGACGACGCACGTACTCCACCCATGACTCCACTTCCGCCAATTCGTGGCTGATCTACTATCAAACTTAACTTAGCCCTAAACTGAGATTGTATATCTTTCTTTTTTATTGCAAACTGCTCCTTTTCTTCTTTTGTTCTAATTTGCCACTTTTTAATATCTAAACGATAAGACACATGAATAAAATATTCAAAAAAGCGAATCCATGAGTGAAGAGGAGATAGCCCAAACTCATATCTCTAATTGTGCACTCGTTTGTTTAAGCATTTATCTACATCGTTCATCTCCGTTGGCTTAGCCTCACTTATATAACACTTCGACGAGCTTGTTTGACTAAGGGCACTGCACACTTTGCCATCAACCATAGTTAATTGTAACTCGTGTTTTATTGACAACACTTTGTTGGTTATATTTATAACAGAAGGCACCAAGAAATTTATTTTGTCTTTAAAATACGTTTCCTCTTGACTGGTTAAGGCACTATTCTCTTTTTTAAACTGAAAGCGTATAGGCCTACAGTATCTAGTCGAAGATGGACGGGGATTTTTCCAAATTATTTTATTATCTGAAGGATCAACACTTTCAGTCACTGTTATTTTTTCAGGATAACAACTTTTTTTTGCTTTAAGGATCTCGTTATATGATGGTAAAACTTTAGATGATAATTTAGAATTTATAAATTCTTTTACCAATAAATATTGGTGCTTAGTTAATTTTGCTTCGGTAAGCAGAGATAAAACCTCGTTTGTGCATATATCTATCGTTGAAAAGTCGGTATTCGACTTATAAGAACTTTCACGGAATGACTGAGAAAGGGACTCGTCAATATTGTCTAACTCAACCAATCTTCGTTGTTTTGTACGTGTGCTGCACTCAGAGAAACCTTTTCTAGGCCTTCCACGCTTATGAGTAGAAGTTGAGCCTTTTGTACTCTCTAGCTCAACATCTTCTACAATACTTAACCAATCTGAATTTTTGGCTAAAAACTGTGTTTTATTGCGGTGAGCATTCTTCCATAAAGCAAAAATTCTGTGACACAGATATTCAACACGTGATTTTAAAATATCCAGGTTTAAAGTTTCTACGTACTTGGGTTCCATGCCATCCACCAACATTTCATAAACTTTTTTAGTTCTTTCAGTTTCACCACCACTTTTCGAGTGCCATATTTCATATACATGCATCCTTGAAAATTTACAATGTATCGAAGTACCTGGAAAAACAAAATGTTTATGACGCTATTAACAAAAGCACAAAGTCTGCTGTCAATTTTTATCACACATATGCTACGCAGAGTCTTTGACGGGGCGCGCGTAGACCTTGAATCCTGACCACAAACGCAAATTCTAGCAGCTAATTCTTTTTTCCCTTACAAGTTAAGGACTGATTTCATAATAAAGTGGAAAAACTATTTCTACTTTTTTTTGCGAACTTTAGTAAAAGTCTATGTGAAGTTACAGAAACGTAAAAACATATTGTTTAAAAATGAAGTTCGTAAAAGGGCTAATATTCCAAATTCAATTAAAAAATTAAGTGTCTAAATAACATAAAATTAACAAACATACCTTGGTCTTGAAAATCCATTGCAAAACAACTTTCACTTGTATCACTTTTCCAGGAACTGACACGAAAAACAAAGGGGCTGCAATGACTCACCGATAACACGTGATTAGCGCTCGCTTAATCTGCTCACTTTCGATTGCGAAAAAGGAATGATGGGGTGTCGATACAGATAATATATTTATACCTGTGTATGGGACGGATATCGGTCTAATATAACTAGTCGGTAATTGGCAGAAATTTCGATGTACCTCTTTTTATTTTTGTCGTATGGGATGGACCACTGTGCACTGGCTCGCAACAATTGGCGCATAGCTTTGTGGACCGAAATTCGTCCACCTCTAGAACGGAGCAATGCACCTTGAGTGTCTGTAGCAATTTTTGGCTTGGGGTTCTTACATAGCCCCGAATCGGCGAATTCGCCGCTATTTTAGTAGAACCTATAAAGACTAGTGTTTTGGGAGTGTTTTGGGTTATTTCCTTCACCAAGCAGTGCGTTGCTCGTTCGGTGCAAATGTATTGCTTAAAACGTAAACGAGCAACTTTCCGTTGACCATACACCGCTTGGCGTTGGGTAAACCACTTTAGTCGCTCCTTAGTATATGCTATATAATCCAATTGCATGGGCGATTGCGTGTTTGTTATTGCACTTTTGGGAAGTGGCCTCGTATATTTAGCTAATAATGCTTTCCTTGCATGCGTGGACGTTTTGTAGTGGAATGTTGTGGATTTGATCTTTATTAAGCTCACCGGCTTGTTTTCGTTCGGGACGCGCACACCGCCAACGATTAACCGACATCCAGGATCTAAACCAACAGCCAATTTGTAGTAGTCAGAGTTAAATTTATCCTGGATGTCGGTCATCGTCCTTTCATCATGTGCGCTACATTTCTTGGTCATCGCGGTCTTTCTTCGTTTCTTTGGTGTTTCCGATGGCTCTATTTGTACCTCCTTCTTCATGGAAAACGTAATCGCTACTCCATCGGTACAAATAGAACCATCGAATTTTTTGCGCCCCACCGAAGGTATTTTGAAAAATCTTTGCCATTGTTCGAATTTTTCGTCGCGGAATTTTTCCCAACTACCACTGAATAGTTTCAGACCGTGGAGACGTTTGTACAAGGCAAAAGAGTTGTAGCGCAATGATGAAGGCGATGGTTATAAATTGGTACCAGAGGAAAATTTTTAAGCTCATTCGCCTCGTTATAGCGTTGCATTTTATAGAATATTTGTAAATACTTCAGTGGTTTCGATTTTATTTCATAGAATTTTGAGTCGTCATCGACATATCCAAGAAGCTCGTTTAGATGGTATAGAAGGTCTTGATCTGGTAGGTGTTCGCTGTTACGGGTAAATAAGTAATGCTGTGTTTTGTAAATTTTTGTATTATCTTTAGAGAAATTTCTCAGAAATCTCCTTATCCGAGGATAAGCATTCATCCAGAGGTTATTTTTAAAAAGGGTTTCATATTGCCGGCTGGCAAAAATAAATAGATTCGACCTGTATGAAGAGTCATATAGGGCAGTCTTGATGTATTTCCCTCGTAAACTTCGGTACGCGGGATCTAATTCATATTTCGCCATTTTTTTGTTCATTAAATGGTAGAAATAATCAAGAAACTTTATGTCTGAGAAGTTATCTTCTCCCCATTCTTTGTTCAACTGGAAGTGTAAATACATTGCGTATTCCACCACAAGCGCAGACATTACCCTGACATCGGATTGTATTGCTTCGGCTATTATTGGATTTGTGCATTTTGATGTAAAACCAGTCTTCACACATGAATATGACGTTTCAGTGTCAGTCTCTGAACGCTTACGTTTTGGGACTGCTGCAACTGGTGCTGTACTGCCACCTTTTGTGATAGTAGAAGATTTTTTATTTAAGTTTATTTTTTTCATCTTTGGACCCACGAGTATGGTTGGAAAAACGGTCCGCTCCGACAAAGCCCCCATATCGGAGTAAGGCAATTTATACAATGGGGTGCGCCCGGTGCCCCAAGGAGATCGTTCGCGACAGTGATAAAACTACCCACTGCCATTCAGCCCTCGGCACGATGCATGTACACCTTGGCTTGGTAGGCTTTTTTAGGGGGTGTGCTCCCCCGGGTTGGCGGGAAAAACGGTCCGCTCCGACAGAGCCCCCATATCGGAGTAAGGCAATTTATACAATGGGGTGCGCCCGGTGCCCCAAGGAGATCGTTCGCGACAGTGATAGAACTACCATAGAACTACCCACTGCCATCTAGCCCTCAGCACGATGCACTTACATCTTGGCTTGGTAGGATATCTGATTTGAAAAGGTAAACAAATCAGAACGTAAAAGTGAACAGAAATCAGAATTTGGTATTTTTTACAAATTAACAAAATGTAATGTTATAAAAATATTACAAACATTGCATTTCACAAATAATTACGTGTAAAATATTATTTGTGAAATGGGATGTTTGTAATATTTGTATAACATTACATTTTCACGCGACGCAATTTGCGCGTTAGTAAAATTTTTAATAAAATTAAAATTAAAATTCTAAAATTCTAATTTTAATCATCGCAAATATAATTACAATTTTACAAAAATTATAAAATAAATTACCTCTTAAAAAAAATAAACACAACGCGCACTTGTAAAACTTAGCACTACTTATTGTTCGGAGGGCACTCAACAATTCAACATACATATAATAAAAGAATGAGGATCTGATGTGTTCTGACGACGCACGTACTCCACTCATGACTCCACTTCCGCCAGTTCGTGGCTGATCTACTATCAAACTTAACTTAGCCCTAAACTGAGATTGTATATCTTTCTTTTTTATTGCAAACTGCTCCTTTTCTTCTTTTGTTCTAATTTGCCACTTTTTAATATCTAAACGATAAGACACATGAATAAAATATTCAAAAAAGCGAATCCATGAGTGAAGAGGAGATAGCCCAAACTCATATCTCTAATTGTGCACTCGTTTGTTTAAGCATTTATCTACATCGTTCATCTCCGTTGGCTTAGCCTCACATATATAACACTTCGACGAGCTTGTTTGACTAAGGGCACTGCACACTTTGCCATCAACCATAGTTAATTGTAACTCGTGTTTTATTGACAACACTTTGTTGGTTATATTTATAACAGAAGGCAGTATCAACATCTTCTACAATACTTAACCAATCTGAATTTTTGGCTAAAAACTGTGTTTTATTGCGGTGAGCATTCTTCCATAAAGCAAAAATTCTGTGACACAGATATTCAACACGTGATTTTAAAATATCCAGGTTTAAAGTTTCTACGTACTTGGGTTCCATGCCATCCACCAACATTTCATAAACTTTTTTAGTTCTTTCAGTTTCACCACCACTTTTCGAGTGCCATATTTCATATACATGCATCCTTGAAAATTTACAATGTATCGAAGTACCTGGAAAAACAAAATGTTTATGACGCTATTAACAAAAGCGCAAAGTCTGCTGTCAATTTTTATCACACATATGCTACGCAGAGTCTTTGACGGGGCGCGCGTAGACCTTGAATCCTGACCACAAACGCAAATTCTAGCAGCTAATTCTTTTTTCCCTTACAAGTTAAGGACTGATTTCATAATAAAGTGGAAAAACTATTTCTACTTTTTTTTGCGAACTTTAGTAAAAGTCTATGTGAAGTTACAGAAACGTAAAACATATTGTTTAAAAATGAAGTTCGTAAAAGGGCTAATATTCCAAATTCAATTAAAAAATTAAGTGTCTAAATAACATAAAATTAACAAACATACCTTGGTCTTGAAAATCCATTGCAAAACAACTTTCACTTGTATCACTTTTCCAGGAACTGACACGAAAAACAAAGGGGCTGCAATGACTCACCGATAACACGTGATTAGCGCTCGCTTAATCTGCTCACTTTCGATTGCGAAAAAGGAATGATGGGGTGTCGATACAGATAATATATTTATACCTGTGTATGGGACGGATATCGGTCTAATATAACTAGTCGGTAATTGGCAGAAATTTCGATGTACCTCTTTTTATTTTTGTCGTATGGGATGGACCACTGTGCACTGGCTCGCAACAATTGGCGCATAGCTTTGTGGACCGAAATTCGTCAACCTCTAGAACGGAGCAATGCACCTTGAGTGTCTGTAGCAATTTTTGGCTTGGGGTTCTTACATAGCCCCGAATCGGCGAATTCGCCGCTATTTTAGTAGAACCTATAAAGACTAGTGTTTTGGGAGTGTTTTGGGTTATTTCCTTCACCAAGCGGTGCGTTGCTCGTTCGGTGCAAATGTATTGCTTAAACCGTAAACGAGCAACTTTCCGTTGACCATACACCGCTTGGCGTTGGGTAAACCACTTTAGTCGCTCCTTAGTATATGCTATATAATCCAATTGCATGGGCGATTGCGTGTTTGTTATTGCACTTTTGGGAAGTGGCCTCGTATATTTAGCTAATAATGCTTTCCTTGCATGCGTCGACGTTTTGTAGTGGAATGTTGTGGATTTGATCTTTATTAAGCTCACCGGCTTGTTTTCGTTCGGGACGCGCACACCGCCAACGATTAACCGACATCCAGGATCTAAACCAACAGCCAATTTGTAGTAGTCAGAGTTAAATTTATCCTGGATGTCGGTCATCGTCCTTTCATCATGTGCGCTACATTTCTTGGTCATCGCGGTCTTTCTTCGTTTCTTTGGTGTTTCCGATGGCTCTATTTGTACCTCCTTCTTCATGGAAAACGTAATCGCTACTCCATCGGTACAAATAGAACCATCGAAGGTATTTTGAAAAATCTTTGCTATTGTTCGAATTTTTCGTCGCGGAATTTTTCCCAACTACCACTGAATAGTTTCAGACCGTGGAGACGTTTGTACAAGGCAAAAGAGTCGTAGCGCACATGATGAAGGCGATGGTTATAAATTGGTACCAGAGGAAAATTTTTAAGCTCATTCGCCTCGTTATAGCGTTGCATTTTATAGAATATTTGTAAATACTTCAGTGGTTTCGATTTTATTTCATAGAATTTTGAGTCGTCATCGACATATCCAAGAAGCTCGTTTAGATGGTATAGAAGGTCTTGATCTGGTAGGTGTTCGCTGTTACGGGTAAATAAGTAATGCTGTGTTTTGTAAATTTTTGTATTATCTTTAGAGAAATTTCTCAGAAATCTCCTTATCCGAGGATAAGCATTCATCCAGAGGTTATTTTTAAAAAGGGTTTCATATTGCCGGCTGGCAAAAATAAATAGATTCGACCTGTATGAAGAGTCATATAGCGCAGTCTTGATGTATTTCCCTCGTAAACTTCGGTACGCGGGATCTAATTCATATTTCGCCATTTTTTTGTTCATTAAATGGTAGAAATAGTCAAGAAACTTTATGTCTGAGAAGTTATCTTCTCCCCATTCTTTGTTCAACTGGAAGTGTAAATACATTGCGTATTCCACCACAAGCGCAGACATTACCCTGACATCGGATTGTATTGCTTCGGCTATTATTGGATTTGTGCATTTTAATGTAAAACCAGTCTTCACACATGAATATGACGTTTCAGTGTCAGTCTCTGAACGCTTACGTTTTGGGACTGCTGCAACTGGTGCTGTACTGCCACCTTTTGTGATAGTAGAAGATTTTTTATTTAAGTTTATTTTTTTCATTTTTGGACCCACGAGTATGGTTGGAAAAACGGTCCGCTCCGACAGAGCCCCCATATCGGAGTAAGGCAATTTATACAATGGGGTGCGCCCGGCGCCCCAAGGAGATCGTTCGCGACAGTGATAAAACTACCCACTGCCATTCAGCCCTCGGCACGATGCATGTACACCTTGGCTTGGTAGGCTTTTTTAGGTGGTGTGCTCCCCCGGGTTGGCGGGAAAAACGGTCCGCTCCGACAGAGCCCCCATATCGGAGTAAGGCAATTTATACAATGGGGTGCGCCCGGTGCCCCAAGGAGATCGTTCGCGACAGTGATAGAACTACCATAGAACTACCCACTGCCATCTAGCCCTCAGCACGATGCACTTACATCTTGGCTTGGTAGGATATCTGATTTGAAAAGGTAAACAAATCAGAACGTAAAAGTGAACAAAAATCAGAATTTGGTATTTTTTACAAATTAACAAAATGTAATGTTATAAAAATATTACAAACATTGCATTTCACAAATAATTACGTGTAAAATATTATTTGTGAAATGGGATGTTTGTAATATTTGTATAACATTACATTTTCACGCGACGCAATTTGCGCGTTAGTAAAATTTTTAATAAAATTAAAATTAAAATTCTAAAATTCTAATTTTAATCATCGCAAATATAATTACAATTTTACAAAAATTATAAAATAAATTACCTCTTAAAAAAAATAAACACAACGCGCACTTGTAAAACTTAGCACTACTTATTGTTCGGAGGGCACTCAACAATTCAACATACATATAATAAAAGAATGAGGATCTGATGTGTTCTGACGACGCACGTACTCCACTCATGACTCCACTTCCGCCAGTTCGTGGCTGATCTACTATCAAACTTAACTTAGCCCTAAACTGAGATTGTATATCTTTCTTTTTTATTGCAAACTGCTCCTTTTCTTCTTTTGTTCTAATTTGCCACTTTTTAATATCTAAACGATAAGACACATGAATAAAATATTCAAAAAAGCGAATCCATGAGTGAAGAGGAGATAGCCCAAACTCATATCTCTAATTGTGCACTCGTTTGTTTAAGCATTTATCTACATCGTTCATCTCCGTTGGCTTAGCCTCACTTATATAACACTTCGACGAGCTTGTTTGACTAAGGGCACTGCACACTTTGCCATCAACCATAGTTAATTGTAACTCGTGTTTTATTGACAACACTTTGTTGGTTATATTTATAACAGAAGGCACCAAGAAATTTATTTTGTCTTTAAAATACGTTTCCTCTTGACTGGTTAAGGCACTATTCTCTTTTTTAAACTGAAAGCGTATAGGCCTACAGTATCTAGTCGAAGATGGACGGGGATTTTTCCAAATTATTTTATTATCTGAAGGATCAACTAAGCGTAGAGGCACATAGGAGGTGACAAACAAATTTCCATCTTGCGTTTCCGAATCAGTGAAAGATTGTTTGTAAGAGACTTT
This sequence comes from Dioctria rufipes, assembly GCA_963924295.1. Classification (NCBI taxonomy): domain Eukaryota; kingdom Metazoa; phylum Arthropoda; class Insecta; order Diptera; family Asilidae; genus Dioctria; species Dioctria rufipes. Next base: position 45,323,414 of record OZ002743.1, on the reverse strand, counting down.
GCAAATTTATTTCCGCAACACTTTCAGTCACTGTTATTTTTTCAGGATAACAACTTTTTTTTGCTTTAAGGATCTCGTTATATGATGGTAAAACTTTAGATGATAATTTAGAATTTATAAATTCTTTTACCAATAAATATTGGTGCTTAGTTAATTTTGCTTCGGTAAGCAGAGATAAAACCTCGTTTGTGCATATATCTATCGTTGAAAAGTCGGTATTCGACTTATAAGAACTTTCACGGAATGACTGAGAAAGGGACTCGTCAATATTGTCTAACTCAACCAATCTTCGTTGTTTTGTACGTGTGCTGCACTCAGAGAAACCTTTTCTAGGCCTTCCACGCTTATGAGTAGAAGTTGAGCCTTTTGTACTCTCTAGCTCAACATCTTCTACAATACTTAACCAATCTGAATTTTTGGCTAAAAACTGTGTTTTATTGCGGTGAGCATTCTTCCATAAAGCAAAAATTCTGTGACACAGATATTCAACACGTGATTTTAAAATATCCAGGTTTAAAGTTTCTACGTACTTGGGTTCCATGCCATCCACCAACATTTCATAAACTTTTTTAGTTCTTTCAGTTTCACCACCACTTTTCGAGTGCCATATTTCATATACATGCATCCTTGAAAATTTACAATGTATCGAAGTACCTGGAAAAACAAAATGTTTATGACGCTATTAACAAAAGCACAAAGTCTGCTGTCAATTTTTATCACACATATGCTACGCAGAGTCTTTGACGGGGCGCGCGTAGACCTTGAATCCTGACCACAAACGCAAATTCTAGCAGCTAATTCTTTTTTCCCTTACAAGTTAAGGACTGATTTCATAATAAAGTGGAAAAACTATTTCTACTTTTTTTTGCGAACTTTAGTAAAAGTCTATGTGAAGTTACAGAAACGTAAAAACATATTGTTTAAAAATGAAGTTCGTAAAAGGGCTAATATTCCAAATTCAATTAAAAAATTAAGTGTCTAAATAACATAAAATTAACAAACATACCTTGGTCTTGAAAATCCATTGCAAAACAACTTTCACTTGTATCACTTTTCCAGGAACTGACACGAAAAACAAAGGGGCTGCAATGACTCACCGATAACACGTGATTAGCGCTCGCTTAATCTGCTCACTTTCGATTGCGAAAAAGGAATGATGGGGTGTCGATACAGATAATATATTTATACCTGTGTATGGGACGGATATCGGTCTAATATAACTAGTCGGTAATTGGCAGAAATTTCGATGTACCTCTTTTTATTTTTGTCGTATGGGATGGACCACTGTGCACTGGCTCGCAACAATTGGCGCATAGCTTTGTGGACCGAAATTCGTCCACCTCTAGAACGGAGCAATGCACCTTGAGTGTCTGTAGCAATTTTTGGCTTGGGGTTCTTACATAGCCCCGAATCGGCGAATTCGCCGCTATTTTAGTAGAACCTATAAAGACTAGTGTTTTGGGAGTGTTTTGGGTTATTTCCTTCACCAAGCAGTGCGTTGCTCGTTCGGTGCAAATGTATTGCTTAAAACGTAAACGAGCAACTTTCCGTTGACCATACACCGCTTGGCGTTGGGTAAACCACTTTAGTCGCTCCTTAGTATATGCTATATAATCCAATTGCATGGGCGATTGCGTGTTTGTTATTGCACTTTTGGGAAGTGGCCTCGTATATTTAGCTAATAATGCTTTCCTTGCATGCGTGGACGTTTTGTAGTGGAATGTTGTGGATTTGATCTTTATTAAGCTCACCGGCTTGTTTTCGTTCGGGACGCGCACACCGCCAACGATTAACCGACATCCAGGATCTAAACCAACAGCCAATTTGTAGTAGTCAGAGTTAAATTTATCCTGGATGTCGGTCATCGTCCTTTCATCATGTGCGCTACATTTCTTGGTCATCGCGGTCTTTCTTCGTTTCTTTGGTGTTTCCGATGGCTCTATTTGTACCTCCTTCTTCATGGAAAACGTAATCGCTACTCCATCGGTACAAATAGAACCATCGAATTTTTTGCGCCCCACCGAAGGTATTTTGAAAAATCTTTGCCATTGTTCGAATTTTTCGTCGCGGAATTTTTCCCAACTACCACTGAATAGTTTCAGACCGTGGAGACGTTTGTACAAGGCAAAAGAGTTGTAGCGCAATGATGAAGGCGATGGTTATAAATTGGTACCAGAGGAAAATTTTTAAGCTCATTCGCCTCGTTATAGCGTTGCATTTTATAGAATATTTGTAAATACTTCAGTGGTTTCGATTTTATTTCATAGAATTTTGAGTCGTCATCGACATATCCAAGAAGCTCGTTTAGATGGTATAGAAGGTCTTGATCTGGTAGGTGTTCGCTGTTACGGGTAAATAAGTAATGCTGTGTTTTGTAAATTTTTGTATTATCTTTAGAGAAATTTCTCAGAAATCTCCTTATCCGAGGATAAGCATTCATCCAGAGGTTATTTTTAAAAAGGGTTTCATATTGCCGGCTGGCAAAAATAAATAGATTCGACCTGTATGAAGAGTCATATAGGGCAGTCTTGATGTATTTCCCTCGTAAACTTCGGTACGCGGGATCTAATTCATATTTCGCCATTTTTTTGTTCATTAAATGGTAGAAATAGTCAAGAAACTTTATGTCTGAGAAGTTATCTTCTCCCCATTCTTTGTTCAACTGGAAGTGTAAATACATTGCGTATTCCACCACAAGCGCAGACATTACCCTGACATCGGATTGTATTGCTTCGGCTATTATTGGATTTGTGCATTTTGATGTAAAACCAGTCTTCACACATGAATATGACGTTTCAGTGTCAGTCTCTGAACGCTTACGTTTTGGGACTGCTGCAACTGGTGCTGTACTGCCACCTTTTGTGATAGTAGAAGATTTTTTATTTAAGTTTATTTTTTTCATCTTTGGACCCACGAGTATGGTTGGAAAAACGGTCCGCTCCGACAAAGCCCCCATATCGGAGTAAGGCAATTTATACAATGGGGTGCGCCCGGTGCCCCAAGGAGATCGTTCGCGACAGTGATAAAACTACCCACTGCCATTCAGCCCTCGGCACGATGCATGTACACCTTGGCTTGGTAGGCTTTTTTAGGGGGTGTGCTCCCCCGGGTTGGCGGGAAAAACGGTCCGCTCCGACAGAGCCCCCATATCGGAGTAAGGCAATTTATACAATGGGGTGCGCCCGGTGCCCCAAGGAGATCGTTCGCGACAGTGATAGAACTACCATAGAACTACCCACTGCCATCTAGCCCTCAGCACGATGCACTTACATCTTGGCTTGGTAGGATATCTGATTTGAAAAGGTAAACAAATCAGAACGTAAAAGTGAACAGAAATCAGAATTTGGTATTTTTTACAAATTAACAAAATGTAATGTTATAAAAATATTACAAACATTGCATTTCACAAATAATTACGTGTAAAATATTATTTGTGAAATGGGATGTTTGTAATATTTGTATAACATTACATTTTCACGCGACGCAATTTGCGCGTTAGTAAAATTTTTAATAAAATTAAAATTAAAATTCTAAAATTCTAATTTTAATCATCGCAAATATAATTACAATTTTACAAAAATTATAAAATAAATTACCTCTTAAAAAAAATAAACACAACGCGCACTTGTAAAACTTAGCACTACTTATTGTTCGGAGGGCACTCAACAATTCAACATACATATAATAAAAGAATGAGGATCTGATGTGTTCTGACGACGCACGTACTCCACTCATGACTCCACTTCCGCCAGTTCGTGGCTGATCTACTATCAAACTTAACTTAGCCCTAAACTGAGATTGTATATCTTTCTTTTTTATTGCAAACTGCTCCTTTTCTTCTTTTGTTCTAATTTGCCACTTTTTAATATCTAAACGATAAGACACATGAATAAAATATTCAAAAAAGCGAATCCATGAGTGAAGAGGAGATAGCCCAAACTCATATCTCTAATTGTGCACTCGTTTGTTTAAGCATTTATCTACATCGTTCATCTCCGTTGGCTTAGCCTCACATATATAACACTTCGACGAGCTTGTTTGACTAAGGGCACTGCACACTTTGCCATCAACCATAGTTAATTGTAACTCGTGTTTTATTGACAACACTTTGTTGGTTATATTTATAACAGAAGGCAGTATCAACATCTTCTACAATACTTAACCAATCTGAATTTTTGGCTAAAAACTGTGTTTTATTGCGGTGAGCATTCTTCCATAAAGCAAAAATTCTGTGACACAGATATTCAACACGTGATTTTAAAATATCCAGGTTTAAAGTTTCTACGTACTTGGGTTCCATGCCATCCACCAACATTTCATAAACTTTTTTAGTTCTTTCAGTTTCACCACCACTTTTCGAGTGCCATATTTCATATACATGCATCCTTGAAAATTTACAATGTATCGAAGTACCTGGAAAAACAAAATGTTTATGACGCTATTAACAAAAGCGCAAAGTCTGCTGTCAATTTTTATCACACATATGCTACGCAGAGTCTTTGACGGGGCGCGCGTAGACCTTGAATCCTGACCACAAACGCAAATTCTAGCAGCTAATTCTTTTTTCCCTTACAAGTTAAGGACTGATTTCATAATAAAGTGGAAAAACTATTTCTACTTTTTTTTGCGAACTTTAGTAAAAGTCTATGTGAAGTTACAGAAACGTAAAACATATTGTTTAAAAATGAAGTTCGTAAAAGGGCTAATATTCCAAATTCAATTAAAAAATTAAGTGTCTAAATAACATAAAATTAACAAACATACCTTGGTCTTGAAAATCCATTGCAAAACAACTTTCACTTGTATCACTTTTCCAGGAACTGACACGAAAAACAAAGGGGCTGCAATGACTCACCGATAACACGTGATTAGCGCTCGCTTAATCTGCTCACTTTCGATTGCGAAAAAGGAATGATGGGGTGTCGATACAGATAATATATTTATACCTGTGTATGGGACGGATATCGGTCTAATATAACTAGTCGGTAATTGGCAGAAATTTCGATGTACCTCTTTTTATTTTTGTCGTATGGGATGGACCACTGTGCACTGGCTCGCAACAATTGGCGCATAGCTTTGTGGACCGAAATTCGTCAACCTCTAGAACGGAGCAATGCACCTTGAGTGTCTGTAGCAATTTTTGGCTTGGGGTTCTTACATAGCCCCGAATCGGCGAATTCGCCGCTATTTTAGTAGAACCTATAAAGACTAGTGTTTTGGGAGTGTTTTGGGTTATTTCCTTCACCAAGCGGTGCGTTGCTCGTTCGGTGCAAATGTATTGCTTAAACCGTAAACGAGCAACTTTCCGTTGACCATACACCGCTTGGCGTTGGGTAAACCACTTTAGTCGCTCCTTAGTATATGCTATATAATCCAATTGCATGGGCGATTGCGTGTTTGTTATTGCACTTTTGGGAAGTGGCCTCGTATATTTAGCTAATAATGCTTTCCTTGCATGCGTCGACGTTTTGTAGTGGAATGTTGTGGATTTGATCTTTATTAAGCTCACCGGCTTGTTTTCGTTCGGGACGCGCACACCGCCAACGATTAACCGACATCCAGGATCTAAACCAACAGCCAATTTGTAGTAGTCAGAGTTAAATTTATCCTGGATGTCGGTCATCGTCCTTTCATCATGTGCGCTACATTTCTTGGTCATCGCGGTCTTTCTTCGTTTCTTTGGTGTTTCCGATGGCTCTATTTGTACCTCCTTCTTCATGGAAAACGTAATCGCTACTCCATCGGTACAAATAGAACCATCGAAGGTATTTTGAAAAATCTTTGCTATTGTTCGAATTTTTCGTCGCGGAATTTTTCCCAACTACCACTGAATAGTTTCAGACCGTGGAGACGTTTGTACAAGGCAAAAGAGTCGTAGCGCACATGATGAAGGCGATGGTTATAAATTGGTACCAGAGGAAAATTTTTAAGCTCATTCGCCTCGTTATAGCGTTGCATTTTATAGAATATTTGTAAATACTTCAGTGGTTTCGATTTTATTTCATAGAATTTTGAGTCGTCATCGACATATCCAAGAAGCTCGTTTAGATGGTATAGAAGGTCTTGATCTGGTAGGTGTTCGCTGTTACGGGTAAATAAGTAATGCTGTGTTTTGTAAATTTTTGTATTATCTTTAGAGAAATTTCTCAGAAATCTCCTTATCCGAGGATAAGCATTCATCCAGAGGTTATTTTTAAAAAGGGTTTCATATTGCCGGCTGGCAAAAATAAATAGATTCGACCTGTATGAAGAGTCATATAGCGCAGTCTTGATGTATTTCCCTCGTAAACTTCGGTACGCGGGATCTAATTCATATTTCGCCATTTTTTTGTTCATTAAATGGTAGAAATAGTCAAGAAACTTTATGTCTGAGAAGTTATCTTCTCCCCATTCTTTGTTCAACTGGAAGTGTAAATACATTGCGTATTCCACCACAAGCGCAGACATTACCCTGACATCGGATTGTATTGCTTCGGCTATTATTGGATTTGTGCATTTTAATGTAAAACCAGTCTTCACACATGAATATGACGTTTCAGTGTCAGTCTCTGAACGCTTACGTTTTGGGACTGCTGCAACTGGTGCTGTACTGCCACCTTTTGTGATAGTAGAAGATTTTTTATTTAAGTTTATTTTTTTCATTTTTGGACCCACGAGTATGGTTGGAAAAACGGTCCGCTCCGACAGAGCCCCCATATCGGAGTAAGGCAATTTATACAATGGGGTGCGCCCGGCGCCCCAAGGAGATCGTTCGCGACAGTGATAAAACTACCCACTGCCATTCAGCCCTCGGCACGATGCATGTACACCTTGGCTTGGTAGGCTTTTTTAGGTGGTGTGCTCCCCCGGGTTGGCGGGAAAAACGGTCCGCTCCGACAGAGCCCCCATATCGGAGTAAGGCAATTTATACAATGGGGTGCGCCCGGTGCCCCAAGGAGATCGTTCGCGACAGTGATAGAACTACCATAGAACTACCCACTGCCATCTAGCCCTCAGCACGATGCACTTACATCTTGGCTTGGTAGGATATCTGATTTGAAAAGGTAAACAAATCAGAACGTAAAAGTGAACAAAAATCAGAATTTGGTATTTTTTACAAATTAACAAAATGTAATGTTATAAAAATATTACAAACATTGCATTTCACAAATAATTACGTGTAAAATATTATTTGTGAAATGGGATGTTTGTAATATTTGTATAACATTACATTTTCACGCGACGCAATTTGCGCGTTAGTAAAATTTTTAATAAAATTAAAATTAAAATTCTAAAATTCTAATTTTAATCATCGCAAATATAATTACAATTTTACAAAAATTATAAAATAAATTACCTCTTAAAAAAAATAAACACAACGCGCACTTGTAAAACTTAGCACTACTTATTGTTCGGAGGGCACTCAACAATTCAACATACATATAATAAAAGAATGAGGATCTGATGTGTTCTGACGACGCACGTACTCCACTCATGACTCCACTTCCGCCAGTTCGTGGCTGATCTACTATCAAACTTAACTTAGCCCTAAACTGAGATTGTATATCTTTCTTTTTTATTGCAAACTGCTCCTTTTCTTCTTTTGTTCTAATTTGCCACTTTTTAATATCTAAACGATAAGACACATGAATAAAATATTCAAAAAAGCGAATCCATGAGTGAAGAGGAGATAGCCCAAACTCATATCTCTAATTGTGCACTCGTTTGTTTAAGCATTTATCTACATCGTTCATCTCCGTTGGCTTAGCCTCACTTATATAACACTTCGACGAGCTTGTTTGACTAAGGGCACTGCACACTTTGCCATCAACCATAGTTAATTGTAACTCGTGTTTTATTGACAACACTTTGTTGGTTATATTTATAACAGAAGGCACCAAGAAATTTATTTTGTCTTTAAAATACGTTTCCTCTTGACTGGTTAAGGCACTATTCTCTTTTTTAAACTGAAAGCGTATAGGCCTACAGTATCTAGTCGAAGATGGACGGGGATTTTTCCAAATTATTTTATTATCTGAAGGATCAACTAAGCGTAGAGGCACATAGGAGGTGACAAACAAATTTCCATCTTGCGTTTCCGAATCAGTGAAAGATTGTTTGTAAGAGACTTTGCAAATTTATTTCCGCAACACTTTCAGTCACTGTTATTTTTTCAGGATAACAACTTTTTTTTGCTTTAAGGATCTCGTTATATGATGGTAAAACTTTAGATGATAATTTAGAATTTATAAATTCTTTTACCAATAAATATTGGTGCTTAGTTAATTTTGCTTCGGTAAGCAGAGATAAAACCTCGTTTGTGCATATATCTATCGTTGAAAAGTCGGTATTCGACTTATAAGAACTTTCACGGAATGACTGAGAAAGGGACTCGTCAATATTGTCTAACTCAACCAATCTTCGTTGTTTTGTACGTGCGCTGCACTCAGAGAAACCTTTTCTAGGCCTTCCACGCTTATGAGTAGAAGTTGAGCCTTTTGTACTCTCTAGCTCAACATCTTCTACAATACTTAACCAATCTGAATTTTTGGCTAAAAACTGTGTTTTATTGCGGTGAGCATTCTTCCATAAAGCAAAAATTCTGTGACACATATTCAACACGTGATTTTAAAATATCCAGGTTTAAAGTTTCTACGTACTTGGGTTCCATGCCATCCACCAACATTTCATAAACTTTTTTAGTTCTTTCAGTTTCACCACCACTTTTCGAGTGCCATATTTCATATACATGCATCCTTGAAAATTTACAATGTATCGAAGTACCTGGAAAAACAAAATGTTTATGACGCTATTAACAAAAGCACAAAGTCTGCTGTCAATTTTTATCACACATATGCTACGCAGAGTCTTTGACGGGGCGCGCGAGTTAATTATTTCGTTATCCTCCAGGAGAAAAATATATAAACCTTTAAATAACAACAACTCACTTTCTTTATAAAACTTTATTCAAGATAATTAATAACACTGCCGTTCTTAATTTGATCGCCGTTCTGGTTATAAGTTGTTTTGTACCGACTTCGAGTTTAAGCTCCCGCAGACTGACTCTCTTTTTGTTAAAATTTCGTATTCTGAATTTACCGCTGCTTTCTGCAGTCATCAGCGTTTTATGCAAACTGTGTGAAATTAATTTGATACTCATGCTGTCGGTGCAACGTAAAATGTGGGAACTTTATGTTTTAAAGAATTTATATTTTACCAAGCCATTGGCTTAGGTTTCTTTGGAATTTGGTATGTTTCCGGTAAATCGTGGGAATGAATATATGTAACTCCTCCCCGCTTTAAGTCAGAAGTCTCCGACTTCACATTTTTAATAGTTATATTATTTCTCTTAAGCTTCAGTGTTATAAACAAAGCCAGGCTCAATAAACCTATAATCATCACGACGGTCAAACTTACACTTGTTCCATACATAATATTCTTATGATATTTTAATTCCTGTATTTCTTCCAGGTTTTGTATATTTCCTAGCATAATTTTTTCAAAATTTATGGGCTTTACAAACATTTTCTTTATTTCTTTCGATGGATAATAGTATTTATCTAAAAATGTTATTTTCTTATTGTAGAATTTTCTGTCTTTAATGCCTAAGGAACAATTGTTAAAATTTATTAAAAAATTTCCTGTGAGTGTTATTTTTCTCGTATCACAATTGTGCCATAAAGTCTCATTACACATATTCTTAACTAAAACACTTTCATCATCTATTTCCTCTATACTAGTTATATTACTATATCTCAATTTACAGTTATTTTGCACAATGCAATTCTTGCTAACTTTTAAATCCTTTAATAATTTTTGTTCTTCATAATGATATATTTTATTATTTATTTCCACAATCGGTTCATCGAATTCATCGATTTCTAAATATTCTGAATTTGGAATTGGTTTAATTAGCTGAAGCTCTTGAAGTACATAGCTTGTAGGAATTTTAATCGCAAAGACCAAAAGCTGCTCATTATATCTCATAACACCTGCCTTTACAAGTTTTAACTTATGAAAATCAACCTTATATGCATCTAACTCCTCTAACGTTAACATACTAGGATGTATTATGTTATTTTTTGTCGCCATTATGTTATCTAATATTTGATTTACTTTATTTTCGAAAAATCGAAGTTTGGTCTCTTGCTCTAAAAATAAAACTTTGTAACTTAACTCCTGCATTCGGTCGCTTTCGATTAGCATTTTCAAATCTGTTAATGTTTTATTATAATGTTCATTTATCTTAATCTGTTTGTTTAAATTTTGAATAGCATTATGATTATTTGTCTCAACAACTTTAAGGTGTTCTGTAATTTCTTTCCTATCATCATCATCCATAGTGCCAAATAACCATCTTTGTGCATTACCTGCAATATTTATTAAACCTCTCTTTTTTCTACTAGGGTTTTGAATTGTTTTGAGTTTACTCTTAATAAGATTTATTTCTGTACAAAGTGCTTCCCTATCTTCGACTTTAAGATATTCTGTGTTTCGTTCTAACTTAATTAAAATCTTGAGCATTTCAGTTGGATCTATTACATGCATAATTGTGTCAGTATCGTTTGCTATTTCTACTTCCTTTATTTTGATTTTTACATACCCATTTTCTTCGTTAATAGGATGAACCTGCAATAGCCCTTGCACTGGCGTCGTCATCATTAGAAGTATTATGATTACCTGAAAATTTTTTTGGTCTTTTAATGTTAGACGGATGCACATTTTCTAGAGGATATTTTCTAAAATAGGGTTGATCTTTATGCCTAAGTCTTTTATAGTTCTTAATGTAGCCTTCCTTCCTATTTTCGTTGTACTCTTCTCTACTTTTATTGAGTTTATTTATATATCCTATTTTCTTTTTATTTATCACTTCCATTAATGGAGTTGTGTCTGTTAGATTGTTGGCTTCTCTGGGAGTCATTTCAATTGTCGTATGGTTCCTATCATTATAATTACCTATAGCTTTTTGAATTTTCTGTTCAACTGATATATCTTCCTCAATGGCTTGTACCTTCTCAATTATTGTTGAATGTAATCTTTCTATATCAGCGTTGCCGGTGTGACTGTTTGGTTTCGTCCAATGGACTCCTATACCTTGTTCCTGTAGAAACCTTTTTAGCTGTTCAGATTTAAACTCGTTATCCATTACAATAGTTTTAGGTTTACCAAATGTAGCCAGATATCCCTCTAAAATAGCGATCTTCTTTACCCAATTCCTATCAGTAATTGGATAAGCTACTGCGAATTTTGTTAGTTTATCAATAATAGTTATGAATGCTTGTTTTTTATAATGAAATGTGTCCAGATGAATGACGTCGTTTTTGTTTGTAGGTGTTTCTGTAATACTTAACTTTGGTTTAACTGGGTTCCTATCGTATTTGATACCTTGACACTTTTCACAATTATTTATTACGAGTTGTATATGCTCTTGTAACTTGGGAAAATAGATTTTGTCTTTAAGAGTTCGATAGGTTTCATTGATACCACTGTGTAAGGATTCCTTTGTATGGTATAATGAAATTTGTTTGTGGCATTCTTCTTCATCTTTCATTTCTTGAGCTCTCTTTGTAGCTTTCATGAACTTGATATTTGAATTTCCCGAGAACAACTTTATTATACATTGCTGTACTTTATTATAATCGCTATCCTGAACTTCAGAATATATTCCTATATGTCCAGGTTTAAGATACTTCTTCAATATTTCGTTAATTTTTTCTTCTTCATACTGAGGGTTAATTTCTATTAGTCTTCTACCAAATACTACTTCTAACTCTTTACTTGGATTATAAGTTAGTATTAGTTGTGTTTTATACTTGTTTATGATTTCTTCTTTAATGCCTATATGATCTAATAATTGTTCACTTACTGAGTGTGCAGTACCAGACAGGTCCATATTAGATTCACTACTGTTCTGCTCATTTATTTGTGCAGGGTTTAAAATGCTCGAGCTTTTTAATTGCTCTTGCTCTTACTCTTGCTTTGCTCTTAATTGAAACAAAATAAAGTTACTTTGCTTTGCTCCGCTCTGAAAAGATCATTAAGCAACTTTCATTACTTTGCTTTGCTCTGAAAACTACTCTGCTCTAAATGCTTTGCTTCATAAAACTTTTTGCTCTGGAAATTTTTGCTTTACTTTGCTGTTAAATGCTTAGAATGCTTTGCTCCGCTCTCATGTTTTTACAAAGAAATATTATAACACTCTAATCTCTGGATGAGGAAAATAGAAACAAAGATCGGTATTGGTAAAAAGGGAAATAAATATTTAACTTTCTCCATGAAAATAAATAACATTTTAAAAACATTTTAATTTCAAACATATTATAAACATATTACATATAAAAAGCTATACTCATGCTTAAATAAACTATGGTAATTCAATACAAGAATTGTGAAAATTAAATATAAAAAAATATAAAATTTAGTCAGATATGTTATTATTGTCTAAATTTTCTGCTTGCTCAAATAGGGGCAAATTTTTTACGGCTTCATCAAGAAAATTTCGATTGAGCTTAACTAATAAAATATCCTCAAGTAGCTGATGAGATAACTGATGTCTTAAATCCGATAATACAAGTTTAAGAGCAGAAATACAGAAATACAGTACCAAGAATACCATCTTGGAAAAAGCTTTAAAAGCTTTTAGAAACCTATGCTTATGCGTCACCGACTTGCCTCTTGCTTTCAAACTGTACCAAGAAAGTACATTTAAATCCAAAATTCTGAAATCAAGAGGAAAGCAAAACACGGTATAGTATAGTGTGACGTCATGTTAATGGCATCATATAAACACAAATTGGTAATCATGTAACCTTCCAAAACCTATTAATAAATATAAACGATCATACCTTGTTACTCTATATCAAAGCAAAATTAAGCGGAGTAAACTGCAAAGTACATATATAAGTGAAAGTAAGTGTTTTTTAGAGAAGAGTCGAAGCAAAGCATTTAATCGATATGTTATCAAGGCAATTTGTAACACAATATTGTTGAAGCAACTGAGAGTAAAAAAACAGCTCTTTATGCTTTAGGGAGCCAAAGTATTCGGGAGCAAATGCAGCAAAATATGTTTTGCTCTTGGAGCAAAGTAAAGCACATGATTTAGAGCAATGCTTACTCTTCGCTCTTGCTTTGAAACCCTGTGCGAGTCAAAGTATTCGGGAGCAAGCGCAGCAAAATATGTTTTGCTCTTGGAGCAAAGCAAAGCACATGATTTAGTGCATTGCTTACTCTTCGCTCTTGCTTTCAAACCCTGTATTTGTGGACTATTCTCAATTCTGCTAAGAAAATCAGCCACTTTGTTTTCTTTGCCTTGTAGATATTCGATATCAAAATTATACTCTTGCAATTTCAATATCCATCTTTTTTATTTTATTTTAAATTGTACTCTGCTAGCTTTCTAAAGATTTTTTCTAATGACACAAGATGTTCTGCCAAAGTGGTAGAAAATATTAAAATATCATCCAAATAAACGACACAAATTTGGTTGATATAATCTCGCAATATTTCATTGATAAAACGTTGAAAAGTAGCAGGAGCATTTTTCAAACCAAATGGCATCCTGACATACTCATATAGACCACAGGGTGTCACAAAAGCGGTCTTTTCAATGTCATTTCTAGCTACTAGAATCTGATGGTAGCCTTTTGCAAGATCCAATGAACTGAAATATTGAGCTTTACCCAATTTATCTAGTATGCTATCAATATTAGGTAAGGGATATTTGTCGTCTATTGTAATTGAATTTAATCTTCTATAATCTACGACAATTCTATATTTCTGAGTCCCTGAATTGTCTTTTTTCTTGGGTATCACTATAATGGGTGAACTATATTTACTCTTACTTTTTCTTATTATACCTTGGGCTTCCATTTCGCTAATCTGTTTTCTCACTTCCTCTTCATGTTGTGGTGGATATCTGTACAGTTTAGCATTTATTTGCTCCGAAGTAGTGGTTTTAATTTCATGTACAATACTTGTGGTGTTGGTTAATTTATCCCCTTCTTTATAAAATAACCTTTTATATTTCTCTAGTAATTGTTTTACCCCTTGCCTCTCTTCATTGTTCAAATGATCTAAGGTTATATTTCCCAATCTACTCTCTTCTAATACATTTACTTCTTCTACGGTTTTATTTAAGAATGGTAACTTTACCCCATTTTTTAAAATAACTTCCTTATTTTCAATATCAATTAATTTTACATTATTTTGAACCCAATCCATTCCTATCAAAAAATTATATGTTTTCTCTAAATTAATTTTAACCCATTTCATTCTGGCGTTATATGGTTGTTGGAACTCAATGGGACATTTTGTTTTCACATACTCTGTGTCTTTCTGTATTTCTCCTACTATAGTACTAATACTTATCTTTTCACCTAACATCACTTCATAAGTTTCATTCGGGACATTTTTTGAATTTAATAAACTAATAGTAGAGCCAGTATCTAATAAAGCGATGAACTCTTGATCATTGATTGTTAAAGTAATAAATATTTTCTTCATGTCCGAGGCTAGTTTATAAAAAACTCGTTTTGTTCGGCTTGGTTAATATTTTGTCTAGCACTAATTTCATCAACATCCATCGGTTGGATATTAGCATTATTATGGTTTGCATTATTATTATAATTGTTATTATTATGATTATGATTATTTTGATATGGGTTTCTCCACTGAGCACTATTATTAGGAAAGAAGTTTCTTCTAGGATGACCAGAATTATTATTTTGAAACTGACCAGAATTATTGTTTCGAAACTGACCAGAATTATTAGCATTGCGATTATGAAATCGATCCGAATCATTGTTAAAATTAAAATTTCTTGCCTGTCTGTGATTATTGGAATTCTGTTGAAAATTACTATAATTATGTCTTTGTGTAGGCCTATGGTCATATCTTTCTTTTGGTATTTGATGGAGTTTACAAAATTTTAGATTAAACTGATCTTGACCGATATATTTATTCAGAACTGTTCTAATTTCTTCTAAACTAAATAAATTATTTAATTCTGCAGCTAAAGCACCAGCTGTTATTTCTTTTATTTTGAGTACTAATACACTGCTTAATTGATTAACTATTTCACTTTGGTAATCACTAAAAATTGCACATTCTGCTATATCGTTAACACATGTTGAAATTTTATTTAGTAAATCTAAAATCGTACTTACTTTTAACATACTTATGTCTTGCATTATTTGACCTTGATCTTTTGTTGGTTTGTAATGTAGTTTCAGTTTCCTCTTACATTCTTCCCATGAATTTGGTGGTGAAGTATCCAAGTAATTCTTTGCTGAACCCAATATCTTCTCATTATAGATGACTGTGTACACTTGGTATGCTTGCTGTGGATATTCCAATAATGCTCTATCAACAGCTGATATAAATGATGGTAAAGTCCCTGGTTTCCCTTCGAAAGGAGGTAAATAGCGGAGTTCTTTCTCAATCCTGCTTCTAAGGGATGGTTGTTGAGCCTGCCTGCCTAGGATCTCTGTCAATGCAACTAAACATTGCTCCATTATGTTTGGTTGATCCGGTTGTGCCATTCTTCTGTTGCGGTCAATCGCTAGGTTTCTTTGGTTTCTTCTCTCCAGTATTGTGTTGGGTTAGTGGTCGTTTCTTCGTGATCTATTAAATTTTGATTTAGATCACTGCGTTTCGCACTTTATTATTTTAACACAATGAAAACAAAATAATATTATAAATTTTCATTTACGTTCACTATCACTTTCGATAAGTTCGAATCACTGGATCCTTGTTCTACAGAAAAGGATCCTACCGACTGCGCCAGTTAATTATTTCGTTATCCTCCAGGAGAAAAATATATAAACCTTTAAATAACAACAACTCACTTTCTTTATAAAACTTTATTCAAGATAATTAATAACACTGCCGTTCTTAATTTGATCGCCGTTCTGGTTATAAGTTGTTTTGTACCGACTTCGAGTTTAAGCTCCCGCAGACTGACTCTCTTTTTGTTAAAATTTCGTATTCTGAATTTACCGCTGCTTTCTGCAGTCATCAGCGTTTTATGCAAACTGTGTGAAATTAATTTGATACTCATGCTGTCGGTGCAACGTAAAATGTGGGAACTTTATGTTTTAAAGAATTTATATTTTACCAAGCATTGGCTTAGGTTTCTTTGGAATTTGGTATGTTTCCGGTAAATCGTGGGAATGAATATATGTAACTCGCGTAGACCTTGAATCCTGACCACAAACGCAAATTCTAGCAGCTAATTCTTTTTTCCCTTACAAGTTAAGGACTGATTTCATAATAAAGTGGAAAAACTATTTCTACTTTTTTTTGCGAACTTTAGTAAAAGTCTATGTGAAGTTACAGAAACGTAAAAACATATTGTTTAAAAATGAAGTTCGTAAAAGGGCTAATATTCCAAATTCAATTAAAAAATTAAGTGTCTAAATAACATAAAATTAACAAACATACCTTGGTCTTGAAAATCCATTGCAAAACAACTTTCACTTGTATCACTTTTCCAGGAACTGACACGAAAAACAAAGGGGCTGCAATGACTCACCGATAACACGTGATTAGCGCTCGCTTAATCTGCTCACTTTCGATTGCGAAAAAGGAATGATGGGGTGTCGATACAGATAATATATTTATACCTGTGTATGGAACGGATATCGGTCTAATATAACTAGTCGGTAATTGGCAGAAATTTCGATGTACCTCTTTTTATTTTTGTCGTATGGGATGGACCACTGTGCACTGGCTCGCAACAATTGGCGCATAGCTTTGTGGTCCGAAATTCGTCCACCTCTAGAACGGAGCAATGCACCTTGAGTGTCTGTAGCAATTTTTGGCTTGGGGTTCTTACATAGCCCCGAATCGGCGAATTCGCCGCTATTTTAGTAGAACCTATAAAGACTAGTGTTTTGGGAGTGTTTTGGGTTATTTCCTTCACCAAGCGGTGCGTTGCTCGTTCGGTACAAATGTATTGCTTAAACCGTAAACGAGCAACTTTCCGTTGACCATACACCGCTTGGCGTTGGGTAAACCACTTTAGTCGCTCCTTAGTATATGCTATATAATCCAATTGCATGGGCGATTGCGTGTTTGTTATTGCACTTTTGGGAAGTGGCCTCGTATATTTAGCTAATAATGCTTTCCTTGCATGCGTGGACGTTTTGTAGTGGAATGTTGTGGATTTGATCTTTATTAAGCTCACCGGCTTGTTTTCGTTCGGGACGCGCACACCGCCAACGATTAACCGACATCCAGGATCTAAACCAACAGCCAATTTGTAGTAGTCAGAGTTAAATTTATCCTGGATGTCGGTCATCGTCCTTTCATCATGTGCGCTACATTTCTTGGTCATCGCGGTCTTTCTTCGTTTCTTTGGTGTTTCCGATGGCTCTATTTGTACCTCCTTCTTCATGGAAAACGTAATCGCTACTCCATCGGTACAAATAGAACCATCGAATTTTTTGCGCCCCACCGAAGGTATTTTGAAAAATCTTTGCCATTGTTCGAATTTTTCGTCGCGGAATTTTTCCCAACTACCACTGAATAGTTTCAGACCGTGGAGACGTTTGTACAAGGCAAAAGAGTCGTAGCGCACATGATGAAGGCGATGGTTATAAATTGGTACCAGAGGAAAATTTTTAAGCTCATTCGCCTCGTTATAGCGTTGCATTTTATAGAGTATTTGTAAATACTTCAGTGGTTTCGATTTTATTTCATAGAATTTTGAGTCGTCATCGACATATCCAAGAAGCTCGTTTAGATGGTATAGAAGGTCTTGATCTGGTAGGTGTTCGCTGTTACGGGTAAATAAGTAATGCTGTGTTTTGTAAATTTTTGTATTATCTTTAGAGAAATTTCTCAGAAATCTCCTTATCCGAGGATAAGCATTCATCCAGAGGTTATTTTTAAAAAGGGTTTCATATTGCCGGCTGGCAAAAATAAATAGATTCGACCTGTATGAAGAGTCATATAGGGCAGTCTTGATGTATTTCCCTCGTAAACTTCGGTACGCGGGATCTAATTCATATTTCGCCGTTTTTTTGTTCATTAAATGGTAGAAATAGTCAAGAAACTTTATGTCTGAGAAGTTATCTTCTCCCCATTCTTTGTTCAACTGGAAGTGTAAATACATTGCGTATTCCACCACAAGCGCAGACATTACCCTGACATCGGATTGTATTGCTTCGGCTATTATTGGATTTGTGCATTTTGATGTAAAACCAGTCTTCACACATGAATATGACGTTTCAGTGTCAGTCTCTGAACGCTTACGTTTTGGGACTGCTGCAACTGGTGCTGTACTGCCACCTTTTGTGATAGTAGAAGATTTTTTATTTAAGTTTATTTTTTTCATCTTTGGACCCACGAGTATGGTTGGAAAAACGGTCCGCTCCGACAGAGCCCCCATATCGGAGTAAGGCAATTTATACAATGGGGTGCGCCCGGTGCCCCAAGGAGATCGTTCGCGACAGTGATAAAACTACCCACTGCCATTCAGCCCTCGGCACGATGCATGTACACCTTGGCTTGGTAGGCTTTTTTAGGGGGTGTGCTCCCCCGGGTTGGCGGGAAAAACGGTCCGCTCCGACAGAGCCCCCATATCGGAGTAAGGCAATTTATACAATGGGGTGCGCCCGGTGCCCCAAGGAGATCGTTCGCGACAGTGATAGAACTACCATAGAACTACCCACTGCCATCTAGCCCTCAGCACGATGCACTTACATCTTGGCTTGGTAGGATATCTGATTTGAAAAGGTAAACAAATCAGAACGTAAAAGTGAACAAAAATCAGAATTTGGTATTTTTTACAAATTAACAAAATGTAATGTTATAAAAATATTACAAACATTGCATTTCACAAATAATTACGTGTAAAATATTATTTGTGAAATGGGATGTTTGTAATATTTGTATAACATTACATTTTCACGCGACGCAATTTGCGCGTTAGTAAAATTTTTAATAAAATTAAAATTAAAATTCTAAAATTCTAATTTTAATCATCGCAAATATAATTACAATTTTACAAAAATTATAAAATAAATTACCTCTTAAAAAAAATAAACACAACGCGCACTTGTAAAACTTAGCACTACTTATTGTTCGGAGGGCACTCAACAATTCAACATACATATAATAAAAGAATGAGGATCTGATGTGTTCTGACGACGCACGTACTCCACTCATGACTCCACTTCCGCCAGTTCGTGGCTGATCTACTATCAAACTTAACTTAGCCCTAAACTGAGATTGTATATCTTTCTTTTTTATTGCAAACTGCTCCTTTTCTTCTTTTGTTCTAATTTGCCACTTTTTAATATCTAAACGATAAGACACATGAATAAAATATTCAAAAAAGCGAATCCATGAGTGAAGAGGAGATAGCCCAAACTCATATCTCTAATTGTGCACTCGTTTGTTTAAGCATTTATCTACATCGTTCATCTCCGTTGGCTTAGCCTCACTTATATAACACTTCGACGAGCTTGTTTGACTAAGGGCACTGCACACTTTGCCATCAACCATAGTTAATTGTAACTCGTGTTTTATTGACAACACTTTGTTGGTTATATTTATAACAGAAGGCACCAAGAAATTTATTTTGTCTTTAAAATACGTTTCCTCTTGACTGGTTAAGGCACTATTCTCTTTTTTAAACTGAAAGCGTATAGGCCTACAGTATCTAGTCGAAGATGGACGGGGATTTTTCCAAATTATTTTATTATCTGAAGGATCAACTAAGCGTAGAGGCACATAGGAGGTGACAAACAAATTTCTATCTTGCGTTTCCGAATCAGTGAAAGATTGTTTGTAAGAGACTTTGCAAATTTATTTCCGCAACACTTTCAGTCACTGTTATTTTTTCAGGATAACAACTTTTTTTTTGCTTTAAGGATCTCGTTATATGATGGTAAAACTTTAGATGATAATTTAGAATTTATAAATTCTTTTACCAATAAATATTGGTGCTTAGTTAATTTTGCTTCGGTAAGCAGAGATAAAACCTCGTTTGTGCATATATCTATCGTTGAAAAGTCGGTATTCGACTTATAAGAACTTTCACGGAATGACTGAGAAAGGGACTCGTCAATATTGTCTAACTCAACCAATCTTCGTTGTTTTGTACGTGTGCTGCACTCAGAGAAACCTTTTCTAGGCCTTCCACGCTTATGAGTAGAAGTTGAGCCTTTTGTACTCTCTAGCTCAACATCTTCTACAATACTTAACCAATCTGAATTTTTGGCTAAAAACTGTGTTTTATTGCGGTGAGCATTCTTCCATAAAGCAAAAATTCTGTGACACAGATATTCAACACGTGATTTTAAAATATCCAGGTTTAAAGTTTCTACGTACTTGGGTTCCATGCCATCCACCAACATTTCATAAACTTTTTTAGTTCTTTCAGTTTCACCACCACTTTTCGAGTGCCATATTTCATATACATGCATCCTTGAAAATTTACAATGTATCGAAGTACCTGGAAAAACAAAATGTTTATGACGCTATTAACAAAAGCACAAAGTCTGCTGTCAATTTTTATCACACATATGCTACGCAGAGTCTTTGACGGGGCGCGCGTAGACCTTGAATTCTGACCACAAACGCAAATTCTAGCAGCTAATTCTTTTTTCCCTTACAAGTTAAGGACTGATTTCATAATAAAGTGGAAAAACTATTTCTACTTTTTTTTGCGAACTTTAGTAAAAGTCTATGTGAAGTTACAGAAACGTAAAAACATATTGTTTAAAAATGAAGTTCGTAAAAGGGCTAATATTCCAAATTCAATTAAAAAATTAAGTGTCTAAATAACATAAAATTAACAAACATACCTTGGTCTTGAAAATCCATTGCAAAACAACTTTCACTTGTATCACTTTTCCAGGAACTGACACGAAAAACAAAGGGGCTGCAATGACTCACCGATAACACGTGATTAGCGCTCGCTTAATCTGCTCACTTTCGATTGCGAAAAAGGAATGATGGGGTGTCGATACAGATAATATATTTATACCTGTGTATGGGACGGATATCGGTCTAATATAACTAGTCGGTAATTGGCAGAAATTTCGATGTACCTCTTTTTATTTTTGTCGTATGGGATGGACCACTGTGCACTGGCTCGCAACAATTGGCGCATAGCTTTGTGGTCCGAAATTCGTCCACCTCTAGAACGGAGCAATGCACCTTGAGTGTCTGTAGCAATTTTTGGCTTGGGGTTCTTACATAGCCCCGAATCGGCGAATTCGCCGCTATTTTAGTAGAACCTATAAAGACTAGTGTTTTGGGAGTGTTTTGGGTTATTTCCTTCACCAAGCGGTGCGTTGCTCGTTCGGTGCAAATGTATTGCTTAAACCGTAAACGAGCAACTTTCCGTTGACCATACACCGCTTGGCGTTGGGTAAACCACTTTAGTCGCTCCTTAGTATATGCTATATAATCCAATTGCATGGGCGATTGCGTGTTTGTTATTGCACTTTTGGGAAGTGGCCTCGTATATTTAGCTAATAATGCTTTCCTTGCATGCGTGGACGTTTTGTAGTGGAATGTTGTGGATTTGATCTTTATTAAGCTCACCGGCTTGTTTTCGTTCGGGACGCGCACACCGCCAACGATTAACCGACATCCAGGATCTAAACCAACAGCCAATTTGTAGTAGTCAGAGTTAAATTTATCCTGGATGTCGGTCATCGTCCTTTCATCATGTGCGCTACATTTCTTGGTCATCGCGGTCTTTCTTCGTTTCTTTGGTGTTTCCGATGGCTCTATTTGTACCTCCTTCTTCATGGAAAACGTAATCGCTACTCCATCGGTACAAATAGAACCATCGAATTTTTTGCGCCCCACCGAAGGTATTTTGAAAAATCTTTGCCATTGTTCGAATTTTTCGTCGCGGAATTTTTCCCAACTACCACTGAATAGTTTCAAACCGTGGAGACGTTTGTACAAGGCAAAAGAGTCGTAGCGCACATGATGAAGGCGATGGTTATAAATTGGTACCAGAGGAAAATTTTTAAGCTCATTCGCCTCGTTATAGCGTTGCATTTTATAGAATATTTGTAAATACTTCAGTGGTTTCGATTTTATTTCATAGAATTTTGAGTCGTCATCGACATATCCAAGAAGCTCGTTTAGATGGTATAGAAGGTCTTGATCTGGTAGGTGTTCGCTGTTACGGGTAAATAAGTAATGCTGTGTTTTGTAAATTTTTGTATTATCTTTAGAGAAATTTCTCAGAAATCTCCTTATCCGAGGACAAGCATTCATCCAGAGGTTATTTTTAAAAAGGGTTTCATATTGCCGGCTGGCAAAAATAAATAGATTCGACCTGTATGAAGAGTCATATAGGGCAGTCTTGATGTATTTCCCTCGTAAACTTCGGTACGCGGGATCTAATTCATATTTCGCCATTTTTTTGTTCATTAAATGGTAGAAATAGTCAAGAAACTTTATGTCTGAGAAGTTATCTTCTCCCCATTCTTTGTTCAACTGGAAGTGTAAATACATTGCGTATTCCACCACAAGCGCAGACATTACCCTGACATCGGATTGTATTGCTTCGGCTATTATTGGATTTGTGCATTTTGATGTAAAACCAGTCTTCACACATGAATATGACGTTTCAGTGTCAGTCTCTGAACGCTTACGTTTTGGGACTGTTGCAACTGGTGCTGTACTGCCACCTTTTGTGATAGTAGAAGATTTTTTATTTAAGTTTATTTTTTTCATTTTTGGACCCACGAGTATGGTTGGAAAAACGGTCCGCTCCGACAGAGCCCCCATATCGGAGTAAGGCAATTTATACAATGGGGTGCGCCCGGTGCCCCAAGGAGATCGTTCGCGACAGTGATAAAACTACCCACTGCCATTCAGCCCTCGGCACGATGCATGTACACCTTGGCTTGGTAGGCTTTTTTAGGTGGTGTGCTCCCCCGGGTTGGCGGGAAAAACGGTCCGCTCCGACAGAGCCCCCATATCGGAGTAAGGCAATTTATACAATGGGGTGCGCCCGGTGCCCCAAGGAGATCGTTCGCGACAGTGATAGAACTACCATAGAACTACCCACTGCCATCTAGCCCTCAGCACGATGCACTTACATCTTGGCTTGGTAGGATATCTGATTTGAAAAGGTAAACAAATCAGAACGTAAAAGTGAACAAAAATCAGAATTTGGTATTTTTTACAAATTAACAAAATGTAATGTTATAAAAATATTACAAACATTGCATTTCACAAATAATTACGTGTAAAATATTATTTGTGAAATGGGATGTTTGTAATATTTGTATAACATTACATTTTCACGCGACGCAATTTGCGCGTTAGTAAAATTTTTAATAAAATTAAAATTAAAATTCTAAAATTCTAATTTTAATCATCGCAAATATAATTACAATTTTACAAAAATTATAAAATAAATTACCTCTTAAAAAAAATAAACACAACGCGCACTTGTAAAACTTAGCACTACTTATTGTTCGGAGGGCACTCAACAATTCAACATACATATAATAAAAGAATGAGGATCTGATGTGTTCTGACGACGCACGTACTCCACTCATGACTCCACTTCCGCCAGTTCGTGGCTGATCTACTATCAAACTTAACTTAGCCCTAAACTGAGATTGTATATCTTTCTTTTTTATTGCAAACTGCTCCTTTTCTTCACCACCACTTTTCGAGTGCCATATTTCATATACATGCATCCTTGAAAATTTACAATGTATCGAAGTACCTGGAAAAACAAAATGTTTATGACGCTATTAACAAAAGCACAAAGTCTGCTGTCAATTTTTATCACACATATGCTACGCAGAGTCTTTGACGGGGCGCGCGTAGACCTTGAATCCTGACCACAAACGCAAATTCTAGCAGCTAATTCTTTTTTCCCTTACAAGTTAAGGACTGATTTCATAATAAAGTGGAAAAACTATTTCTACTTTTTTTTGCGAACTTTAGTAAAAGTCTATGTGAAGTTACATAAACGTAAAAACATATTGTTTAAAAATGAAGTTCGTAAAAGGGCTAATATTCCAAATTCAATTAAAAAATTAAGTGTCTAAATAACATAAAATTAACAAACATACCTTGGTCTTGAAAATCCATTGCAAAACAACTTTCACTTGTATCACTTTTCCAGGAACTGACACGAAAAACAAAGGGGCTGCAATGACTCACCGATAACACGTGATTAGCGCTCGCTTAATCTGCTCACTTTCGATTGCGAAAAAGGAATGATGGGGTGTCGATACAGATAATATATTTATACCTGTGTATGGGACGGATATCGGTCTAATATAACTAGTCGGTAATTGGCAGAAATTTCGATGTACCTCTTTTTATTTTTGTCGTATGGGATGGACCACTGTGCACTGGCTCGCAACAATTGGCGCATAGCTTTGTGGTCCGAAATTCGTCCACCTCTAGAACGGAGCAATGCACCTTGAGTGTCTGTAGCAATTTTTGGCTTGGGGTTCTTACATAGCCCCGAATCGGCGAATTCGCCACTATTTTAGTAGAACCTATAAAGACTAGTGTTTTGGGAGTGTTTTGGGTTATTTCCTTCACCAAGCGGTGCGTTGCTCGTTCGGTGCAAATGTATTGCTTAAACCGTAAACGAGCAACTTTCCATTGACCATACACCGCTTGGCGTTGGGTAAACCACTTTAGTCGCTCCTTAGTATATGCTATATAATCCAATTGCATGGGCGATTGCGTGTTTGTTATTGCACTTTTGTCGAAGTGGCCTCGTATATTTAGATAATAATGCTTTCCTTGCATGCGTGGACGTTTTGTAGTGGAATGTTGTGGATTTGATCTTTATTAAGCTCACCGGCTTGTTTTCGTTCGGGACGCGCACACCGCCAACGATTAACCGACATCCAGGATCTAAACCAACAGCCAATTTGTAGTAGTCAGAGTTAAATTTATCCTGGATGTCGGTCATCGTCCTTTCATCATGTGCGCTACATTTCTTGGTCATCGCGGTCTTTCTTCGTTTCTTTGGTGTTTCCGATGGCTCTATTTGTACCTCCTTCTTCATGGAAAACGTAATCGCTACTCCATCGGTACAAATAGAACCATCGAATTTTTTGCGCCCCACCGAAGGTATTTTGAAAAATCTTTGCCATTGTTCGAATTTTTCGTCGCGGAATTTTTCCCAACTACCACTGAATAGTTTCAAACCGTGGAGACGTTTGTACAAGGCAAAAGAGTCGTAGCGCACATGATGAAGGCGATGGTTATAAATTGGTACCAGAGGAAAATTTTTAAGCTCATTCGCCTCGTTATAGCGTTGCATTTTATAGAATATTTGTAAATACTTCAGTGGTTTCGATTTTATTTCATAGAATTTTGAGTCGTCATCGACATATCCAAGAAGCTCGTTTAGATGGTATAGAAGGTCTTGATCTGGTAGGTGTTCGCTGTTACGGGTAAATAAGTAATGCTGTGTTTTGTAAATTTTTGTATTATCTTTAGAGAAATTTCTCAGAAATCTCCTTATCCGAGGATAAGCATTCATCCAGAGGTTATTTTTAAAAAGGGTTTCATATTGCCGGCTGGCAAAAATAAATAGATTCGACCTGTATGAAGAGTCATATAGGGCAGTCTTGATGTATTTCCCTCGTAAACTTCGGTACGCGGGATCTAATTCATATTTCGCCATTTTTTTGTTCATTAAATGGTAGAAATAGTCAAGAAACTTTATGTCTGAGAAGTTATCTTCTCCCCATTCTTTGTTCAACTGGAAGTGTAAATACATTGCGTATTCCACCACAAGCGCAGACATTACCCTGACATCGGATTGTATTGCTTCGGCTATTATTGGATTTGTGCATTTTGATGTAAAACCAGTCTTCACACATGAATATGACGTTTCAGTGTCAGTCTCTGAACGCTTACGTTTTGGGACTGCTGCAACTGGTGCTGTACTGCCACCTTTTGTGATAGTAGAAGATTTTTTATTTAAGTTTATTTTTTTCATTTTTGGACCCACGAGTAGGTTGGAAAAACGGTCCGCTCCGACAGAGCCCCCATATCGGAGTAAGGCAATTTATACAATGGGGTGCGCCCGGTGCCCCAAGGAGATCGTTCGCGACAGTGATAAAACTACCCACTGCCATTCAGCCCTCGGCACGATGCATGTACACCTTGGCTTGGTAGGCTTTTTTAGGGGGTGTGCTCCCCGGGTTGGCGGGAAAAACGGTCCGCTCCGACAGAGCCCCCATATCGGAGTAAGGCAATTTATACAATGGGGTGCGCCCGGTGCCCCAAGGAGATCGTTCGCGACAGTGATAGAACTACCATAGAACTACCCACTGCCATCTAGCCCTCAGCACGATGCACTTACATCTTGGCTTGGTAGGATATCTGATTTGAAAAGGTAAACAAATCAGAACGTAAAAGTGAACAAAAATCAGAATTTGGTATTTTTTACAAATTAACAAAATGTAATGTTATAAAAATATTACAAACATTGCATTTCACAAATAATTACGTGTAAAATATTATTTGTGAAATGGGATGTTTGTAATATTTGTATAACATTACATTTTCACGCGACGCAATTTGCGCGTTAGTAAAATTTTTAATAAAATTAAAATTAAAATTCTAAAATTCTAATTTTAATCATCGCAAATATAATTACAATTTTACAAAAATTATAAAATAAATTACCTCTTAAAAAAAATAAACACAACGCGCACTTGTAAAACTTAGCACTACTTATTGTTCGGAGGGCACTCAACAATTCAACATACATATAATAAAAGAATGAGGATCTGATGTGTTCTGACGACGCACGTACTCCACTCATGACTCCACTTCCGCCAGTTCGTGGCTGATCTACTATCAAACTTAACTTAGCCCTAAACTGAGATTGTATATCTTTCTTTTTTATTGCAAACTGCTCCTTTTCTTCACCACCACTTTTCGAGTGCCATATTTCATATACATGCATCCTTGAAAATTTACAATGTATCGAAGTACCTGGAAAAACAAAATGTTTATGACGCTATTAACAAAAGCACAAAGTCTGCTGTCAATTTTTATCACACATATGCTACGCAGAGTCTTTGACGGGGCGCGCGTAGACCTTGAATTCTGACCACAAACGCAAATTCTAGCAGCTAATTCTTTTTTCCCTTACAAGTTAAGGACTGATTTCATAATAAAGTGGAAAAACTATTTCTACTTTTTTTTGCGAACTTTAGTAAAAGTCTATGTGAAGTTACAGAAACGTAAAAACATATTGTTTAAAAATGAAGTTCGTAAAAGGGCTAATATTCCAAATTCAATTAAAAAATTAAGTGTCTAAATAACATAAAATTAACAAACATACCTTGGTCTTGAAAATCCATTGCAAAACAACTTTCACTTGTATCACTTTTCCACGAACTGACACGAAAAACAAAGGGGCTGCAATGACTCACCGATAACACGTGATTAGCGCTCGCTTAATCTGCTCACTTTCGATTGCGAAAAAGGAATGATGGGGTGTCGATACAGATAATATATTTATACCTGTTATGGGACGGATATCGGTCTAATATAACTAGTCGGTAATTGGCAGAAATTTCGATGTACCTCTTTTTATTTTTGTCGTATGGGATGGACCACTGTGCACTGGCTCGCAACAATTGGCGCATAGCTTTGTGGTCCGAAATTCGTCCACCTCTAGAACGGAGCAATGCACCTTGAGTGTCTGTAGCAATTTTTGGCTTGGGGTTCTTACATAGCCCCGAATCGGCGAATTCGCCGCTATTTTAGTAGAACCTATAAAGACTAGTGTTTTGGGAGTGTTTTGGGTTATTTCCTTCACCAAGCGGTGCGTTGCTCGTTCGGTGCAAATGTATTGCTTAAACCGTAAACGAGCAACTTTCCGTTGACCATACACCGCTTGGCGTTGGGTAAACCACTTTAGTCGCTCCTTAGTATATGCTATATAATCCAATTGCATGGGCGATTGCGTGTTTGTTATTGCACTTTTGGGAAGTGGCCTCGTATATTTAGCTAATAATGCTTTCCTTGCATGCGTGGACGTTTTGTAGTGGAATGTTGTGGATTTGATCTTTATTAAGCTCACCGGCTTGTTTTCGTTCGGGACGCGCACACCGCCAACGATTAACCGACATCCAGGATCTAAACCAACAGCCAATTTGTAGTAGTCATAGTTAAATTTATCCTGGATGTCGGTCATCGTCCTTTCATCATGTGCGCTACATTTCTTGGTCATCGCGGTCTTTCTTCGTTTCTTTGGTGTTTCCGATGGCTCTATTTGTACCTCCTTCTTCATGGAAAACGTAATCGCTACTCCATCGGTACAAATAGAACCATCGAATTTTTTGCGCCCCACCGAAGGTATTTTGAAAAATCTTTGCCATTGTTCGAATTTTTCGTCGCGGAATTTTTCCCAACTACCACTGAATAGTTTCAGACCGTGGAGACGTTTGTACAAGGCAAAAGAGTCGTAGCGCACATGATGAAGGCGATGGTTATAAATTGGTACCAGAGGAAAATTTTTAAGCTCATTCGCCTCGTTATAGCGTTGCATTTTATAGAATATTTGTAAATACTTCAGTGGTTTCGATTTTATTTCATAGAATTTTGAGTCGTCATCGACATATCCAAGAAGCTCGTTTAGATGGTATAGAAGGTCTTGATCTGGTAGGTGTTCGCTGTTACGGGTAAATAAGTAATGCTGTGTTTTGTAAATTTTTGTATTATCTTTAGAGAAATTTCTCAGAAATCTCCTTATCCGAGGATAAGCATTCATCCAGAGGTTATTTTTAAAAAGGGTTTCATATTGCCGGCTGGCAAAAATAAATAGATTCGACCTGTATGAAGAGTCATATAGGGCAGTCTTGATGTATTTCCCTCGTAAACTTCGGTACGCGGGATCTAATTCATATTTCGCCATTTTTTTGTTCATTAAATGGTAGAAATAGTCAAGAAACTTTATGTCTGAGAAGTTATCTTCTCCCCATTCTTTGTTCAACTGGAAGTGTAAATACATTGCGTATTCCACCACAAGCGCAGACATTACCCTGACATCGGATTGTATTGCTTCGGCTATTATTGGATTTGTGCATTTTGATGTAAAACCAGTCTTCACACATGAATATGACGTTTCAGTGTCAGTCTCTGAACGCTTACGTTTTGGGACTGTTGCAACTGGTGCTGTACTGCCACCTTTTGTGATAGTAGAAGATTTTTTATTTAAGTTTATTTTTTTCATTTTTGGACCCACGAGTATGGTTGGAAAAACGGTCCGCTCCGACAGAGCCCCCATATCGGAGTAAGGCAATTTATACAATGGGGTGCGCCCGGTGCCCCAAGGAGATCGTTCGCGACAGTGATAAAACTACCCACTGCCATTCAGCCCTCGGCACGATGCATGTACACCTTGGCTTGGTAGGCTTTTTTAGGGGGTGTGCTCCCCCGGGTTGGCGGGAAAAACGGTCCGCTCCGACAGAGCCCCCATATCGGAGTAAGGCAATTTATACAATGGGGTGCGCCCGGTGCCCCAAGGAGATCGTTCGCGACAGTGATAGAACTACCATAGAACTACCCACTGCCATCTAGCCCTCAGCACGATGCACTTACATCTTGGCTTGGTAGGATATCTGATTTGAAAAGGTAAACAAATCAGAACGTAAAAGTGAACAAAAATCAGAATTTGGTATTTTTTACAAATTAACAAAATGTAATGTTATAAAAATATTACAAACATTGCATTTCACAAATAATTACGTGTAAAATATTATTTGTGAAATGGGATGTTTGTAATATTTGTATAACATTACATTTTCACGCGACGCAATTTGCGCGTTAGTAAAATTTTTAATAAAATTAAAATTAAAATTCTAAAATTCTAATTTTAATCATCGCAAATATAATTACAATTTTACAAAAATTATAAAATAAATTACCTCTTAAAAAAAATAAACACAACGCGCACTTGTAAAACTTAGCACTACTTATTGTTCGGAGGGCACTCAACAATTCAACATACATATAATAAAAGAATGAGGATCTGATGTGTTCTGACGACGCACGTACTCCACTCATGACTCCACTTCCGCCAGTTCGTGGCTGATCTACTATCAAACTTAACTTAGCCCTAAACTGAGATTGTATATCTCTCTTTTTTATTGCAAACTGCTCCTTTTCTTCACCACCACTTTTCGAGTGCCATATTTCATATACATGCATCCTTGAAAATTTATAATGTATCGAAGTACCTGGAAAAACAAAATGTTTATGACGCTATTAACAAAAGCACAAAGTCTGCTGTCAATTTTTATCACACATATGCTACGCAGAGTCTTTGACGGGGCGCGCGTAGACCTTGAATCCTGACCACAAACGCAAATTCTAGCAGCTAATTCTTTTTTCCCTTACAAGTTAAGGACTGATTTCATAATAAAGTGGAAAAACTATTTCTACTTTTTTTTGCGAACTTTAGTAAAAGTCTATGTGAAGTTACAGAAACGTAAAAACATATTGTTTAAAAATGAAGTTCGTAAAAGGGCTAATATTCCAAATTCAATTAAAAAATTAAGTGTCTAAATAACATAAAATTAACAAACATACCTTGGTCTTGAAAATCCATTGCAAAACAACTTTCACTTGTATCACTTTTCCAGGAACTGACACGAAAAACAAAGGGGCTGCAATGACTCACCGATAACACGTGATTAGCGCTCGCTTAATCTGCTCACTTTCGATTGCGAAAAAGGAATGATGGGGTGTCGATACAGATAATATATTTATACCTGTGTATGGGACGGATATCGGTCTAATATAACTAGTCGGTAATTGGCAGAAATTTCGATGTACCTCTTTTTATTTTTGTCGTATGGGATGGACCACTGTGCACTGGCTCGCAACAATTGGCGCATAGCTTTGTGGTCCGAAATTCGTCCACCTCTAGAACGGAGCAATGCACCTTGAGTGTCTGTAGCAATTTTTGGCTTGGGGTTCTTACATAGCCCCGAATCGGCGAATTCGCCGCTATTTTAGTAGAACCTATAAAGACTAGTGTTTTGGGAGTGTTTTGGGTTATTTCCTTCACCAAGCGGTGCGTTGCTCGTTCGGTGCAAATGTATTGCTTAAACCGTAAACGAGCAACTTTCCGTTGACCATACACCGCTTGGCGTTGGGTAAACCACTTTAGTCGCTCCTTAGTATATGCTATATAATCCAATTGCATGGGCGATTGCGTGTTTGTTATTGCACTTTTGGGAAGTGGCCTCGTATATTTAGCTAATAATGCTTTCCTTGCATGCGTGGACGTTTTGTAGTGGAATGTTGTGGATTTGATCTTTATTAAGCTCACCGGCTTGTTTTCGTTCGGGACGCGCACACCGCCAACGATTAACCGACATCCAGGATCTAAACCAACAGCCAATTTGTAGTAGTCAGAGTTAAATTTATCCTGGATGTCGATCATCGTCCTTTCATCATGTGCGCTACATTTCTTGGTCATCGCGGTCTTTCTTCGTTTCTTTGGTGTTTCCGATGGCTCTATTTGTACCTCCTTCTTCATGGAAAACGTAATCGCTACTCCATCGGTACAAATAGAACCATCGAATTTTTTGCGCCCCACCGAAGGTATTTTGAAAAATCTTTGCCATTGTTCGAATTTTTCGTCGCGGAATTTTTCCCAACTACCACTGAATAGTTTCAGACCGTGGAGACGTTTGTACAAGGCAAAAGAGTCGTAGCGCACATGATGAAGGCGATGGTTATAAATTGGTACCAGAGGAAAATTTTTAAGCTCATTCGCCTCGTTATAGCGTTGCATTTTATAGAATATTTGTAAATACTTCAGTGGTTTCGATTTTATTTCATAGAATTTTGAGTCGTCATCGACATATCCAAGAAGCTCGTTTAGATGGTATAGAAGGTCTTGATCTGGTAGGTGTTCGCTGTTACGGGTAAATAAGTAATGCTGTGTTTTGTAAATTTTTGTATTATCTTTAGAGAAATTTCTCAGAAATCTCCTTATCCGAGGATAAGCATTCATCCAGAGGTTATTTTTAAAAAGGGTGTCATATTGCCGGCTGGCAAAAATAAATAGATTCGACCTGTATGAAGAGTCATATAGGGCAGTCTTGATGTATTTCCCTCGTAAACTTCGGTACGCGGGATCTAATTCATATTTCGCCATTTTTTTGTTCATTAAATGGTAGAAATAGTCAAGAAACTTTATGTCTGAGAAGTTATCTTCTCCCCATTCTTTGTTCAACTGGAAGTGTAAATACATTGCGTATTCCACCACAAGCGCAGACATTACCCTGACATCGGATTGTATTGCTTCGGCTATTATTGGATTTGTGCATTTTGATGTAAAACCAGTCTTCACACATGAATATGACGTTTCAGTGTCAGTCTCTGAACGCTTACGTTTTGGGAAAAATTCTAATTTTAATCATCGCAAATATAATTACAATTTTACAAAAATTATAAAATAAATTACCTCTTAAAAAAAATAAACACAACGCGCACTTGTAAAACTTAGCACTACTTATTGTTCGGAGGGCACTCAACAATTCAACATACATATAATAAAAGAATGAGGATCTGATGTGTTCTGACGACGCACGTACTCCACTCATGACTCCACTTCCGCCAGTTCGTGGCTGATCTACTATCAAACTTAACTTAGCCCTAAACTGAGATTGTATATCTTTCTTTTTTATTGCAAACTGCTCCTTTTCTTCTTTTGTTCTAATTTGCCACTTTTTAATATCTAAACGATAAGACACATGAATAAAATATTCAAAAAAGCGAATCCATGAGTGAAGAGGAGATAGCCCAAACTCATATCTCTAATTGTGCACTCGTTTGTTTAAGCATTTATCTACATCGTTCATCTCCGTTGGCTTAGCCTCACTTATATAACACTTCGACGAGCTTGTTTGACTAAGGGCACTGCACACTTTGCCATCAACCATAGTTAATTGTAACTCGTGTTTTATTGACAACACTTTGTTGGTTATATTTATAACAGAAGGCACCAAGAAATTTATTTTGTCTTTAAAATACGTTTCCTCTTGACTGGTTAAGGCACTATTCTCTTTTTTAAACTGAAAGCGTATAGGCCTACAGTATCTAGTCGAAGATGGACGGGGATTTTTCCAAATTATTTTATTATCTGAAGGATCAACTAAGCGTAGAGGCACATAGGAGGTGACAAACAAATTTCCATCTTGCGTTTCCGAATCAGTGAAATATTGTTTGTACTCGTTATGACCTGTACTGCCATCGAAACCCCATTTTCCTATCATACATAAGTTATTTAATGACGATTCAGACATATTTTCTATAACATGTTTTTGCGACTCTACTATTCGCGAAGCTGTGTGATCTAAGAGACTTTGCAAATTTATTTCCGCAACACTTTCAGTCACTGTTATTTTTTCAGGATAACAACTTTTTTTTGCTTTAAGGATCTCGTTATATGATGGTAAAACTTTAGATGATAATTTAGAATTTATAAATTCTTTTACCAATAAATATTGGTGCTTAGTTAATTTTGCTTCGGTAAGCAGAGATAAAACCTCGTTTGTGCATATATCTATCGTTGAAAAGTCGGTATTCGACTTATAAGAACTTTCACGGAATGACTGAGAAAGGGACTCGTCAATATTGTCTAACTCAACCAATCTTCGTTGTTTTGTACGTGTGCTGCACTCAGAGAAACCTTTTCTAGGCCTTCCACGCTTATGAGTAGAAGTTGAGCCTTTTGTACTCTCTAGCTCAACATCTTCTACAATACTTAACCAATCTGAATTTTTGGCTAAAAACTGTGTTTTATTGCGGTGAGCATTCTTCCATAAAGCAAAAATTCTGTGACACAGATATTCAACACGTGATTTTAAAATATCCAGGTTTAAAGTTTCTACGTACTTGGGTTCCATGCCATCCACCAACATTTCATAAACTTTTTTAGTTCTTTCAGTTTCACCACCACTTTTCGAGTGCCATATTTCATATACATGCATCCTTGAAAATTTACAATGTATCGAAGTACCTGGAAAAACAAAATGTTTATGACGCTATTAACAAAAGCACAAAGTCTGCTGTCAATTTTTATCACACATATGCTACGCAGAGTCTTTGACGGGGCGCGCGTAGACCTTGAATCCTGACCACAAACGCAAATTCTAGCAGCTAATTCTTTTTTCCCTTACAAGTTAAGGACTGATTTCATAATAAAGTGGAAAAACTATTTCTACTTTTTTTTGCGAACTTTAGTAAAAGTCTATGTGAAGTTACAGAAACGTAAAAACATATTGTTTAAAAATGAAGTTCGTAAAAGGGCTAATATTCCAAATTCAATTAAAAAATTAAGTGTCTAAATAACATAAAATTAACAAACATACCTTGGTCTTGAAAATCCATTGCAAAACAACTTTCACTTGTATCACTTTTCCAGGAACTGACACGAAAAACAAAGGGGCTGCAATGACTCACCGATAACACGTGATTAGCGCTCGCTTAATCTGCTCACTTTCGATTGCGAAAAAGGAATGATGGGGTGTCGATACAGATAATATATTTATACCTGTGTATGGGACGGATATCGGTCTAATATAACTAGTCGGTAATTGGCAGAAATTTCGATGTACCTCTTTTTATTTTTGTCGTATGGGATGGACCACTGTGCACTGGCTCGCAACAATTGGCGCATAGCTTTGTGGTCCGAAATTCGTCCACCTCTAGAACGGAGCAATGCACCTTGAGTGTCTGTAGCAATTTTTGGCTTGGGGTTCTTACATAGCCCCGAATCGGCGAATTCGCCGCTATTTTAGTAGAACCTATAAAGACTAGTGTTTTGGGAGTGTTTTGGGTTATTTCCTTCACCAAGCGGTGCGTTGCTCGTTCGGTGCAAATGTATTGCTTAAACCGTAAACGAGCAACTTTCCGTTGACCATACACCGCTTGGCGTTGGGTAAACCACTTTAGTCGCTCCTTAGTACATGCTATATAATCCAATTGCATGGGCGATTGCGTGTTTGTTATTGCACTTTTGGGAAGTGGCCTCGTATATTTAGCTAATAATGCTTTCCTTGCATGCGTGGACGTTTTGTAGTGGAATGTTGTGGATTTGATCTTTATTAAGCTCACCGGCTTGTTTTCGTTCGGGACGCGCACACCGCCAACGATTAACCGACATCCAGGATCTAAACCAACAGCCAATTTGTAGTAGTCAGAGTTAAATTTATCCTGGATGTCGGTCATCGTCCTTTCATCATGTGCGCTACATTTCTTGGTCATCGCGGTCTTTCTTCGTTTCTTTGGTGTTTCCGATGGCTCTATTTGTACCTCCTTCTTCATGGAAAACGTAATCGCTACTCCATCGGTACAAATAGAACCATCGAATTTTTTGCGCCCCACCGAAGGTATTTTGAAAAATCTTTGCCATTGTTCGAATTTTTCGTCGCGGAATTTTTCCCAACTACCACTGAATAGTTTCAGACCGTGGAGACGTTTGTACAAGGCAAAAGAGTCGTAGCGCACATGATGAAGGCGATGGTTATAAATTGGTACCAGAGGAAAATTTTTAAGCTCATTCGCCTCGTTATAGCGTTGCATTTTATAGAATATTTGTAAATACTTCAGTGGTTTCGATTTTATTTCATAGAATTTTGAGTCGTCATCGACATATCCAAGAAGCTCGTTTAGATGGTATAGAAGGTCTTGATCTGGTAGGTGTTCGCTGTTACGGGTAAATAAGTAATGCTGTGTTTTGTAAATTTTTGTATTATCTTTAGAGAAATTTCTCAGAAATCTCCTTATCCGAGGATAAGCATTCATCCAGAGGTTATTTTTAAAAAGGGTTTCATATTGCCGGCTGGCAAAAATAAATAGATTCGACCTGTATGAAGAGTCATATAGGGCAGTCTTGATGTATTTCCCTCGTAAACTTCGGTACGCGGGATCTAATTCATATTTCGCCATTTTTTTGTTCATTAAATGGTAGAAATAGTCAAGAAACTTTATGTCTGAGAAGTTATCTTCTCCCCATTCTTTGTTCAACTGGAAGTGTAAATACATTGCGTATTCCACCACAAGCGCAGACATTACCCTGACATCGGATTGTATTGCTTCGGCTATTATTGGATTTGTGCATTTTGATGTAAAACCAGTCTTCACACATGAATATGACGTTTCAGTGTCAGTCTCTGAACGCTTACGTTTTGGGAAAAATTCTAATTTTAATCATCGCAAATATAATTACAATTTTACAAAAATTATAAAATAAATTACCTCTTAAAAAAAATAAACACAACGCGCACTTGTAAAACATAGCACTACTTATTGTTCGGAGGGCACTCAACAATTCAACATACATATAATAAAAGAATGAGGATCTGATGTGTTCTGACGACGCACGTACTCCACTCATGACTCCACTTCCGCCAGTTCGTGGCTGATCTACTATCAAACTTAACTTAGCCCTAAACTGAGATTGTATATCTTTCTTTTTTATTGCAAACTGCTCCTTTTCTTCTTTTGTTCTAATTTGCCACTTTTTAATATCTAAACGATAAGACACATGAATAAAATATTCAAAAAAGCGAATCCATGAGTGAAGAGGAGATAGCCCAAACTCATATCTCTAATTGTGCACTCGTTTGTTTAAGCATTTATCTACATCGTTCATCTCCGTTGGCTTAGCCTCACTTATATAACACTTCGACGAGCTTGTTTCACTAAGGGCACTGCACACTTTGCCATCAACCATAGTTAATTGTAACTCGTGTTTTATTGACAACACTTTGTTGGTTATATTTATAACAGAAGGCACCAAGAAATTTATTTTGTTTTTAAAATACGTTTCCTCTTGACTGGTTAAGGCACTATTCTCTTTTTTAAACTGAAAGCGTATAGGCCTACAGTATCTAGTCGAAGATGGACGGGGATTTTTCCAAATTATTTTATTATCTGAAGGATCAACTAAGCGTAGAGGCACATAGGATTTCCATCTTGCGTTTCCGAATCAGTGAAAGATTGTTTGTACTCGTTATGACCTGTACTGCCATCGAAACCCCATTTTCCTATCATACATAAGTTATTTAATGACGATTCAGACATATTTTCTATAACATGTTTTTGCGACTCTACTATTCGCGAAGCTGTGTGATCTAAGAGACTTTGCAAATTTATTTCCGCAACACTTTCAGTCACTGTTATTTTTTCAGGATAACAACTTTTTTTTGCTTTAAGGATCTCGTTATATGATGGTAAAACTTTAGATGATAATTTAGAATTTATAAATTCTTTTACCAATAAATATTGGTGCTTAGTTAATTTTGCTTCGGTAAGCAGAGATAAAACCTCGTTTGTGCATATATCTATCGTTGAAAAGTCGGTATTCGACTTATAAGAACTTTCACGGAATGACTGAGAAAGGGACTCGTCAATATTGTCTAACTCAACCAATCTTCGTTGTTTTGTACGTGTGCTGCACTCAGAGAAACCTTTTCTAGGCCTTCCACGCTTATGAGTAGAAGTTGAGCCTTTTGTACTCTCTAGCTCAACATCTTCTACAATACTTAACCAATCTGAATTTTTGGCTAAAAACTGTGTTTTATTGCGGTGAGCATTCTTCCATAAAGCAAAAATTCTGTGACACAGATATTCAACACGTGATTTTAAAA
The DNA here is from genome assembly GCA_963924295.1 of Dioctria rufipes. Lineage (NCBI taxonomy): Eukaryota > Metazoa > Arthropoda > Insecta > Diptera > Asilidae > Dioctria > Dioctria rufipes. The sequence continues at coordinate 45,285,780 of OZ002743.1, read as the reverse complement.
TATCCAGGTTTAAAGTTTCTACGTACTTGGGTTCCATGCCATCCACCAACATTTCATAAACTTTTTTAGTTCTTTCAGTTTCACCACCACTTTTCGAGTGCCATATTTCATATACATGCATCCTTGAAAATTTACAATGTATCGAAGTACCTGGAAAAACAAAATGTTTATGACGCTATTAACAAAAGCACAAAGTCTGCTGTCAATTTTTATCACACATATGCTACGCAGAGTCTTTGACGGGGCGCGCGTAGACCTTGAATTCTGACCACAAACGCAAATTCTAGCAGCTAATTCTTTTTTCCCTTACAAGTTAAGGACTGATTTCATAATAAAGTGGAAAAACTATTTCTACTTTTTTTTGCGAACTTTAGTAAAAGTCTATGTGAAGTTACAGAAACGTAAAAACATATTGTTTAAAAATGAAGTTCGTAAAAGGGCTAATATTCCAAATTCAATTAAAAAATTAAGTGTCTAAATAACATAAAATTAACAAACATACCTTGGTCTTGAAAATCCATTGCAAAACAACTTTCACTTGTATCACTTTTCCAGGAACTGACACGAAAAACAAAGGGGCTGCAATGACTCACCGATAACACGTGATTAGCGCTCGCTTAATCTGCTCACTTTCGATTGCGAAAAAGGAATGATGGGGTGTCGATACAGATAATATATTTATACCTGTGTATGGGACGGATATCGGTCTAATATAACTAGTCGGTAATTGGCAGAAATTTCGATGTACCTCTTTTTATTTTTGTCGTATGGGATGGACCACTGTGCACTGGCTCGCAACAATTGGCGCATAGCTTTGTGGTCCGAAATTCGTCCACCTCTAGAACGGAGCAATGCACCTTGAGTGTCTGTAGCAATTTTTGGCTTGGGGTTCTTACATAGCCCCGAATCGGCGAATTCGCCGCTATTTTAGTAGAACCTATAAAGACTAGTGTTTTGGGAGTGTTTTGGGTTATTTCTTTCACCAAGCGGTGCGTTGCTCGTTCGGTGCAAATGTATTGCTTAAACCGTAAACGAGCAACTTTCCGTTGACCATACACCGCTTGGCGTTGGGTAAACCACTTTAGTCGCTCCTTAGTATATGCTATATAATCCAATTGCATGGGCGATTGCGTGTTTGTTATTGCACTTTTGGGAAGTGGCCTCGTATATTTAGCTAATAATGCTTTCCTTGCATGCGTGGACGTTTTGTAGTGGAATGTTGTGGATTTGATCTTTATTAAGCTCACCGGCTTGTTTTCGTTCGGGACGCGCACACCGCCAACGATTAACCGACATCCAGGATCTAAACCAACAGCCAATTTGTAGTAGTCAGAGTTAAATTTATCCTGGATGTCGGTCATCGTCCTTTCATCATGTGCGCTACATTTCTTGGTCATCGCGGTCTTTCTTCGTTTCTTTGGTGTTTCCGATGGCTCTATTTGTACCTCCTTCTTCATGGAAAACGTAATCGCTACTCCATCGGTACAAATAGAACCATCGAATTTTTTGCGCCCCACCGAAGGTATTTTGAAAAATCTTTGCCATTGTTCGAATTTTTCGTCGCGGAATTTTTCCCAACTACCACTGAATAGTTTCAGACCGTGGAGACGTTTGTACAAGGCAAAAGAGTCGTAGCGCACATGATGAAGGCGATGGTTATAAATTGGTACCAGAGGAAAATTTTTAAGCTCATTCGCCTCGTTATAGCGTTGCATTTTATAGAATATTTGTAAATACTTCAGTGGTTTCGATTTTATTTCATAGAATTTTGAGTCGTCATCGACATATCCAAGAAGCTCGTTTAGATGGTATAGAAGGTCTTGATCTGGTAGGTGTTCGCTGTTACGGGTAAATAAGTAATGCTGTGTTTTGTAAATTTTTGTATTATCTTTAGAGAAATTTCTCAGAAATCTCCTTATCCGAGGATAAGCATTCATCCAGAGGTTATTTTTAAAAAGGGTTTCATATTGCCGGCTGGCAAAAATAAATAGATTCGACCTGTATGAAGAGTCATATAGGGCAGTCTTGATGTATTTCCCTCGTAAACTTCGGTACGCGGGATCTAATTCATATTTCGCCATTTTTTTGTTCATTAAATGGTAGAAATAGTCAAGAAACTTTATGTCTGAGAAGTTATCTTCTCCCCATTCTTTGTTCAACTGGAAGTGTAAATACATTGCGTATTCCACCACAAGCGCAGACATTACCCTGACATCGGATTGTATTGCTTCGGCTATTATTGGATTTGTGCATTTTGATGTAAAACCAGTCTTCACACATGAATATGACGTTTCAGTGTCAGTCTCTGAACGCTTACGTTTTGGGACTGCTGCAACTGGTGCTGTACTGCCACCTTTTGTGGTAGTAGAAGATTTTTTATTTAAGTTTATTTTTTTCATCTTTGGACCCACGAGTATGGTTGGAAAAACGGTCCGCTCCGACAGAGCCCCCATATCGGAGTAAGGCAATTTATACAATGGGGTGCGCCCGGTGCCCCAAGGAGATCGTTCGCGACAGTGATAAAACTACCCACTGCCATTCAGCCCTCGGCACGATGCATGTACACCTTGGCTTGGTAGGCTTTTTTAGGTGGTGTGCTCCCCCGGGTTGGCGGGAAAAACGGTCCGCTCCGACAGAGCCCCCATATCGGAGTAAGGCAATTTATACAATGGGGTGCGCCCGGTGCCCCAAGGAGATCGTTCGCGACAGTGATAGAACTACCATAGAACTACCCACTGCCATCTAGCCCTCAGCACGATGCACTTACATCTTGGCTTGGTAGGATATCTGATTTGAAAAGGTAAACAAATCAGAACGTAAAAGTGAACAAAAATCAGAATTTGGTATTTTTTACAAATTAACAAAATGTAATGTTATAAAAATATTACAAACATTGCATTTCACAAATAATTACGTGTAAAATATTATTTGTGAAATGGGATGTTTGTAATATTTGTATAACATTACATTTTCACGCGACGCAATTTGCGCGTTAGTAAAATTTTTAATAAAATTAAAATTAAAATTCTAAAATTCTAATTTTAATCATCGCAAATATAATTACAATTTTACAAAAATTATAAAATAAATTACCTCTTAAAAAAAATAAACACAACGCGCACTTGTAAAACTTAGCACTACTTATTGTTCGGAGGGCACTCAACAATTCAACATACATATAATAAAAGAATGAGGATCTGATGTGTTCTGACGACGCACGTACTCCACTCATGACTCCACTTCCGCCAGTTCGTGGCTGATCTACTATCAAACTTAACTTAGCCCTAAACTGAGATTGTATATCTTTCTTTTTTATTGCAAACTGCTCCTTTTCTTCACCACCACTTTTCGAGTGCCATATTTCATATACATGCATCCTTGAAAATTTACAATGTATCGAAGTACCTGGAAAAACAAAATGTTTATGACGCTATTAACAAAAGCACAAAGTCTGCTGTCAATTTTTATCACACATATGCTACGCAGAGTCTTTGACGGGGCGCGCGTAGACCTTGAATCCTGACCACAAACGCAAATTCTAGCAGCTAATTCTTTTTTCCCTTACAAGTTAAGGACTGATTTCATAATAAAGTGGAAAAACTATTTCTACTTTTTTTTGCGAACTTTAGTAAAAGTCTATGTGAAGTTACAGAAACGTAAAAACATATTGTTTAAAAATGAAGTTCGTAAAAGGGCTAATATTCCAAATTCAATTAAAAAATTAAGTGTCTAAATAACATAAAATTAACAAACATACCTTGGTCTTGAAAATCCATTGCAAAACAACTTTCACTTGTATCACTTTTCCAGGAACTGACACGAAAAACAAAGGGGCTGCAATGACTCACCGATAACACGTGATTAGCGCTCGCTTAATCTGCTCACTTTCGATTGCGAAAAAGGAATGATGGGGTGTCGATACAGATAATATATTTATACCTGTGTATGGGACGGATATCGGTCTAATATAACTAGTCGGTAATTGGCAGAAATTTCGATGTACCTCTTTTTATTTTTGTCGTATGGGATGGACCACTGTGCACTGGCTCGCAACAATTGGCGCATAGCTTTGTGGTCCGAAATTCGTCCACCTCTAGAACGGAGCAATGCACCTTGAGTGTCTGTAGCAATTTTTGGCTTGGGGTTCTTACATAGCCCCGAATCGGCGAATTCGCCGCTATTTTAGTAGAACCTATAAAGACTAGTGTTTTGGGAGTGTTTTGGGTTATTTCCTTCACCAAGCGGTGCGTTGCTCGTTCGGTGCAAATGTATTGCTTAAACCGTAAACGAGCAACTTTCCGTTGACCATACACCGCTTGGCGTTGGGTAAACCACTTTAGTCGCTCCTTAGTACATGCTATATAATCCAATTGCATGGGCGATTGCGTGTTTGTTATTGCACTTTTGGGAAGTGGCCTCGTATATTTAGCTAATAATGCTTTCCTTGCATGCGTGGACGTTTTGTAGTGGAATGTTGTGGATTTGATCTTTATTAAGCTCACCGGCTTGTTTTCGTTCGGGACGCGCACACCGCCAACGATTAACCGACATCCAGGATCTAAACCAACAGCCAATTTGTAGTAGTCAGAGTTAAATTTATCCTGGATGTCGGTCATCGTCCTTTCATCATGTGCGCTACATTTCTTGGTCATCGCGGTCTTTCTTCGTTTCTTTGGTGTTTCCGGTGGCTCTATTTGTACCTCCTTCTTCATGGAAAACGTAATCGCTACTCCATCGGTACAAATAGAACCATCGAATTTTTTGCGCCCCACCGAAGGTATTTTGAAAAATCTTTGCCATTGTTCGAATTTTTCGTCGCGGAATTTTTCCCAACTACCACTGAATAGTTTCAGACCGTGGAGACGTTTGTACAAGGCAAAAGAGTCGTAGCGCACATGATGAAGGCGATGGTTATAAATTGGTACCAGAGGAAAATTTTTAAGCTCATTCGCCTCGTTATAGCGTTGCATTTTATAGAATATTTGTAAATACTTCAGTGGTTTCGATTTTATTTCATAGAATTTTGAGTCGTCATCGACATATCCAAGAAGCTCGTTTAGATGGTATAGAAGGTCTTGATCTGGTAGGTGTTCGCTGTTACGGGTAAATAAGTAATGCTGTGTTTTGTAAATTTTTGTATTATCTTTAGAGAAATTTCTCAGAAATCTCCTTATCCGAGGATAAGCATTCATCCAGAGGTTATTTTTAAAAAGGGTTTCATATTGCCGGCTGGCAAAAATAAATAGATTCGACCTGTATGAAGAGTCATATAGGGCAGTCTTGATGTATTTCCCTCGTAAACTTCGGTACGCGGGATCTAATTCATATTTCGCCATTTTTTTGTTCATTAAATGGTAGAAATAGTCAAGAAACTTTATGTCTGAGAAGTTATCTTCTCCCCATTCTTTGTTCAACTGGAAGTGTAAATACATTGCGTATTCCACCACAAGCGCAGACATTACCCTGACATCGGATTGTATTGCTTCGGCTATTATTGGATTTGTGCATTTTGATGTAAAACCAGTCTTCACACATGAATATGACGTTTCAGTGTCAGTCTCTGAACGCTTACGTTTTGGGAAAAATTCTAATTTTAATCATCGCAAATATAATTACAATTTTACAAAAATTATAAAATAAATTACCTCTTAAAAAAAATAAACACAACGCGCACTTGTAAAACATAGCTCTACTTATTGTTCGGAGGGCACTCAACAATTCAACATACATATAATAAAAGAATGAGGATCTGATGTGTTCTGACGACGCACGTACTCCACTCATGACTCCACTTCCGCCAGTTCGTGGCTGATCTACTATCAAACTTAACTTAGCCCTAAACTGAGATTGTATATCTTTCTTTTTTATTGCAAACTGCTCCTTTTCTTCTTTTGTTCTAATTTGCCACTTTTTAATATCTAAACGATAAGACACATGAATAAAATATTCAAAAAAGCGAATCCATGAGTGAAGAGGAGATAGCCCAAACTCATATCTCTAATTGTGCACTCGTTTGTTTAAGCATTTATCTACATCGTTCATCTCCGTTGGCTTAGCCTCACTTATATAACACTTCGACGAGCTTGTTTCACTAAGGGCACTGCACACTTTGCCATCAACCATAGTTAATTGTAACTCGTGTTTTATTGACAACACTTTGTTGGTTATATTTATAACAGAAGGCACCAAGAAATTTATTTTGTTTTTAAAATACGTTTCCTCTTGACTGGTTAAGGCACTATTCTCTTTTTTAAACTGAAAGCGTATAGGCCTACAGTATCTAGTCGAAGATGGACGGGGATTTTTCCAAATTATTTTATTATCTGAAGGATCAACTAAGCGTAGAGGCACATAGGATTTCCATCTTGCGTTTCCGAATCAGTGAAAGATTGTTTGTACTCGTTATGACCTGTACTGCCATCGAAACCCCATTTTCCTATCATACATAAGTTATTTAATGACGATTCAGACATATTTTCTATAACATGTTTTTGCGACTCTACTATTCGCGAAGCTGTGTGATCTAAGAGACTTTGCAAATTTATTTCCGCAACACTTTCAGTCACTGTTATTTTTTCAGGATAACAACTTTTTTTTGCTTTAAGGATCTCGTTATATGATGGTAAAACTTTAGATGATAATTTAGAATTTATAAATTCTTTTACCAATAAATATTGGTGCTTAGTTAATTTTGCTTCGGTAAGCAGAGATAAAACCTCGTTTGTGCATATATCTATCGTTGAAAAGTCGGTATTCGACTTATAAGAACTTTCACGGAATGACTGAGAAAGGGACTCGTCAATATTGTCTAACTCAACCAATCTTCGTTGTTTTGTACGTGTGCTGCACTCAGAGAAACCTTTTCTAGGCCTTCCACGCTTATGAGTAGAAGTTGAGCCTTTTGTACTCTCTAGCTCAACATCTTCTACAATACTTAACCAATCTGAATTTTTGGCTAAAAACTGTGTTTTATTGCGGTGAGCATTCTTCCATAAAGCAAAAATTCTGTGACACAGATATTCAACACGTGATTTTAAAATATCCAGGTTTAAAGTTTCTACGTACTTGGGTTCCATGCCATCCACCAACATTTCATAAACTTTTTTAGTTCTTTCAGTTTCACCACCACTTTTCGAGTGCCATATTTCATATACATGCATCCTTGAAAATTTACAATGTATCGAAGTACCTGGAAAAACAAAATGTTTATGACGCTATTAACAAAAGCACAAAGTCTGCTGTCAATTTTTATCACACATATGCTACGCAGAGTCTTTGACGGGGCGCGCGTAGACCTTGAATTCTGACCACAAACGCAAATTCTAGCAGCTAATTCTTTTTTCCCTTACAAGTTAAGGACTGATTTCATAATAAAGTGGAAAAACTATTTCTACTTTTTTTTGCGAACTTTAGTAAAAGTCTATGTGAAGTTACAGAAACGTAAAAACATATTGTTTAAAAATGAAGTTCGTAAAAGGGCTAATATTCCAAATTCAATTAAAAAAATAAGTGTCTAAATAACATAAAATTAACAAACATACCTTGGTCTTGAAAATCCATTGCAAAACAACTTTCACTTGTATCACTTTTCCAGGAACTGACACGAAAAACAAAGGGGCTGCAATGACTCACCGATAACACGTGATTAGCGCTCGCTTAATCTGCTCACTTTCGATTGCGAAAAAGGAATGATGGGGTGTCGATACAGATAATATATTTATACCTGTGTATGGGACGGATATCGGTCTAATATAACTAGTCGGTAATTGGCAGAAATTTCGATGTACCTCTTTTTATTTTTGTCGTATGGGATGGACCACTGTGCACTGGCTCGCAACAATTGGCGCATAGCTTTGTGGTCCGAAATTCGTCCACCTCTAGAACGGAGCAATGCACCTTGAGTGTCTGTAGCAATTTTTGGCTTGGGGTTCTTACATAGCCCCGAATCGGCGAATTCGCCGCTATTTTAGTAGAACCTATAAAGACTAGTGTTTTGGGAGTGTTTTGGGTTATTTCCTTCACCAAGCGGTGCGTTGCTCGTTCGGTGCAAATGTATTGCTTAAACCGTAAACGAGCAACTTTCCGTTGACCATACACCGCTTGGCGTTGGGTAAACCACTTTAGTCGCTCCTTAGTATATGCTATATAATCCAATTGCATGGGCGATTGCGTGTTTGTTATTGCACTTTTGGGAAGTGGCCTCGTATATTTAGCTAATAATGCTTTCCTTGCATGCGTGGACGTTTTGTAGTGGAATGTTGTGGATTTGATCTTTATTAAGCTCACCGGCTTGTTTTCGTTCGGGACGCGCACACCGCCAACGATTAACCGACATCCAGGATCTAAACCAACAGCCAATTTGTAGTAGTCAGAGTTAAATTTATCCTGGATGTCGGTCATCGTCCTTTCATCATGTGCGCTACATTTCTTGGTCATCGCGGTCTTTCTTCGTTTCTTTGGTGTTTCCGATGGCTCTATTTGTACCTCCTTCTTCATGGAAAACGTAATCGCTACTCCATCGGTACAAATAGAACCATCGAATTTTTTGCGCCCCACCGAAGGTATTTTGAAAAATCTTTGCCATTGTTCGAATTTTTCGTCGCGGAATTTTTCCCAACTACCACTGAATAGTTTCAGACCGTGGAGACGTTTGTACAAGGCAAAAGAGTCGTAGCGCACATGATGAAGGCGATGGTTATAAATTGGTACCAGAGGAAAATTTTTAAGCTCATTCGCCTCGTTATAGCGTTGCATTTTATAGAATATTTGTAAATACTTCAGTGGTTTCGATTTTATTTCATAGAATTTTGAGTCGTCATCGACATATCCAAGAAGCTCGTTTAGATGGTATAGAAGGTCTTGATCTGGTAGGTGTTCGCTGTTACGGGTAAATAAGTAATGCTGTGTTTTGTAAATTTTTGTATTATCTTTAGAGAAATTTCTCAGAAATCTCCTTATCCGAGGATAAGCATTCATCCAGAGGTTATTTTTAAAAAGGGTTTCATATTGCCGGCTGGCAAAAATAAATAGATTCGACCTGTATGAAGAGTCATATAGGGCAGTCTTGATGTATTTCCCTCGTAAACTTCGGTACGCGGGATCTAATTCATATTTCGCCATTTTTTTGTTCATTAAATGGTAGAAATAGTCAAGAAACTTTATGTCTGAGAAGTTATCTTCTCCCCATTCTTTGTTCAACTGGAAGTGTAAATACATTGCGTATTCCACCACAAGCGCAGACATTACCCTGACATCGGATTGTATTGCTTCGGCTATTATTGGATTTGTGCATTTTGATGTAAAACCAGTCTTCACACATGAATATGACGTTTCAGTGTCAGTCTCTGAACGCTTACGTTTTGGGACTGCTGCAACTGGTGCTGTACTGCCACCTTTTGTGGTAGTAGAAGATTTTTTATTTAAGTTTATTTTTTTCATCTTTGGACCCACGAGTATGGTTGGAAAAACGGTCCGCTCCGACAGAGCCCCCATATCGGAGTAAGGCAATTTATACAATGGGGTGCGCCCGGTGCCCCAAGGAGATCGTTCGCGACAGTGATAAAACTACCCACTGCCATTCAGCCCTCGGCACGATGCATGTACACCTTGGCTTGGTAGGCTTTTTTAGGGGGTGTGCTCCCCCGGGTTGGCGGGAAAAACGGTCCGCTCCGACAGAGCCCCCATATCGGAGTAAGGCAATTTATACAATGGGGTGCGCCCGGTGCCCCAAGGAGATCGTTCGCGACAGTGATAGAACTACCATAGAACTACCCACTGCCATCTAGCCCTCAGCACGATGCACTTACATCTTGGCTTGGTAGGATATCTGATTTGAAAAGGTAAACAAATCAGAACGTAAAAGTGAACAGAAATCAGAATTTGGTATTTTTTTACAAATTAACAAAATGTAATGTTATAAAAATATTACAAACATTGCATTTCACAAATAATTACGTGTAAAATATTATTTGTGAAATGGGATGTTTGTAATATTTGTATAACATTACATTTTCACGCGACGCAATTTGCGCGTTAGTAAAATTTTTAATAAAATTAAAATTAAAATTCTAAAATTCTAATTTTAATCATCGCAAATATAATTACAATTTTACAAAAATTATAAAATAAATTACCTCTTAAAAAAAATAAACACAACGCGCACTTGTAAAACTTAGCACTACTTATTGTTCGGAGGGCACTCAACAATTCAACATACATAAAATAAAAGAATGAGGATCTGATGTGCTCTGACGACGCACGTACTCCACTCATGACTCCACTTCCGCCAGTTCGTGGCTGATCTACTATCAAACTTAACTTAGCCCTAAACTGAGATTGTATATCTTTCTTTTTTATTGCAAACTGCTCCTTTTCTTCTTTTGTTCTAATTTGCCACTTTTTAATATCTAAACGATAAGACACATGAATAAAATATTCAAAAAAGCGAATCCATGAGTGAAGAGGAGATAGCCCAAAATCATATCTCTAATTGTGCACTCGTTTGTTTAAGCATTTATCTACATCGTTCATCTCCGTTGGCTTAGCCTCACTTATATAACACTTCGACGAGCTTGTTTGACTAAGGGCACTGCACACTTTGCCATCAACCATAGTTAATTGTAACTCGTGTTTTATTGACAACACTTTGTTGGTTATATTTATAACAGAAGGCACCAAGAAATTTATTTTGTCTTTAAAATACGTTTCCTCTTGACTGGTTAAGGCACTATTCTCTTTTTTAAACTGAAAGCGTATAGGCCTACAGTATCTAGTCGAAGATGGACGGGGATTTTTCCAAATTATTTTATTATCTGAAGGATCAACTAAGCGTAGAGGCACATAGGAGGTGACAAACAAATTTCCATCTTGCGTTTCCGAATCAGTGAAAGATTGTTTGTAAGAGACTTTGCAAATTTATTTCCGCAACACTTTCAGTCACTGTTATTTTTTCAGGATAACAACTTTTTTTTGCTTTAAGGATCTCGTTATATGATGGTAAAACTTTAGATGATAATTTAGAATTTATAAATTCTTTTACCAATAAATATTGGTGCTTAGTTAATTTTGCTTCGGTAAGCAGAGATAAAACCTCGTTTGTGCATATATCTATCGTTGAAAAGTCGGTATTCGACTTATAAGAACTTTCACGGAATGACTGAGAAAGGGACTCGTCAATATTGTCTAACTCAACCAATCTTCGTTGTTTTGTACGTGTGCTGCACTCAGAGAAACCTTTTCTAGGCCTTCCACGCTTATGAGTAGAAGTTGAGCCTTTTGTACTCTCTAGCTCAACATCTTCTACAATACTTAACCAATCTGAATTTTTGGCTAAAAACTGTGTTTTATTGCGGTGAGCATTCTTCCATAAAGCAAAAATTCTGCGACACAGATATTCAACACGTGATTTTAAAATATCCAGGTTTAAAGTTTCTACGTACTTGGGTTCCATGCCATCCACCAACATTTCATAAACTTTTTTAGTTCTTTCAGTTTCACCACCACTTTTCGAGTGCCATATTTCATATACATGCATCCTTGAAAATTTACAATGTATCGAAGTACCTGGAAAAACAAAATGTTTATGACGCTATTAACAAAAGCACAAAGTCTGCTGTCAATTTTTATCACACATATGCTACGCAGAGTCTTTGACGGGGCGCGCGTAGACCTTGAATCCTGACCACAAACGCAAATTCTGGCAGCTAATTCTTTTTTCCCTTACAAGTTAAGGACTGATTTCATAATAAAGTGGAAAAACTATTTCTACTTTTTTTTGCGAACTTTAGTAAAAGTCTATGTGAAGTTACAGAAACGTAAAAACATATTGTTTAAAAATGAAGTTCGTAAAAGGGCTAATATTCCAAATTCAATTAAAAAAATAAGTGTCTAAATAACATAAAATTAACAAACATACCTTGGTCTTGAAAATCCATTGCAAAACAACTTTCACTTGTATCACTTTTCCAGGAACTGACACGAAAAACAAAGGGGCTGCAATGACTCACCGATAACACGTGATTAGCGCTCGCTTAATCTGCTCACTTTCGATTGCGAAAAAGGAATGATGGGGTGTCGATACAGATAATATATTTATACCTGTGTATGGGACGGATATCGGTCTAATATAACTAGTCGGTAATTGGCAGAAATTTCGATGTACCTCTTTTTATTTTTGTCGTATGGGATGGACCACTGTGCACTGGCTCGCAACAATTGGCGCATAGCTTTGTGGTCCGAAATTCGTCCACCTCTAGAACGGAGCAATGCACCTTGAGTGTCTGTAGCAATTTTTGGCTTGGGGTTCTTACATAGCCCCGAATCGGCGAATTCGCCGCTATTTTAGTAGAACCTATAAAGACTAGTGTTTTGGGAGTGTTTTGGGTTATTTCCTTCACCAAGCGGTGCGTTGCTCGTTCGGTGCAAATGTATTGCTTAAACCGTAAACGAGCAACTTTCCGTTGACCATACACCGCTTGGCGTTGGGTAAACCACTTTAGTCGCTCCTTAGTATATGCTATATAATCCAATTGCATGGGCGATTGCGTGTTTGTTATTGCACTTTTGGGAAGTGGCCTCGTATATTTAGCTAATAATGCTTTCCTTGCATGCGTGGACGTTTTGTAGTGGAATGTTGTGGATTTGATCTTTATTAAGCTCACCGGCTTGTTTTCGTTCGGGACGCGCACACCGCCAACGATTAACCGACATCCAGGATCTAAACCAACAGCCAATTTATAGTAGTCAGAGTTAAATTTATCCTGGATGTCGGTCATCGTCCTTTCATCATGTGCGCTACATTTCTTGGTCATCGCGGTCTTTCTTCGTTTCTTTGGTGTTTCCGATGGCTCTATTTGTACCTCCTTCTTCATGGAAAACGTAATCGCTACTCCATCGGTACAAATAGAACCATCGAATTTTTTGCGCCCCAAAGAAGGTATTTTGAAAAATCTTTGCCATTGTTCGAATTTTTCGTCGCGGAATTTTTCCCAACTACCACTGAATAGTTTCAGACCGTGGAGACGTTTGTACAAGGCAAAAGAGTCGTAGCGCACATGATGAAGGCGATGGTTATAAATTGGTACCAGAGGAAAATTTTTAAGCTCATTCGCCTCGTTATAGCGTTGCATTTTATAGAATATTTGTAAATACTTCAGTGGTTTCGATTTTATTTCATAGAATTTTGAGTCGTCATCGACATATCCAAGAAGCTCGTTTAGATGGTATAGAAGGTCTTGATCTGGTAGGTGTTCGCTGTTACGGGTAAATAAGTAATGCTGTGTTTTGTAAATTTTTGTATTATCTTTAGAGAAATTTCTCAGAAATCTCCTTATCCGAGGATAAGCATTCATCCAGAGGTTATTTTTAAAAAGGGTGTCATATTGCCGGCTGGCAAAAATAAATAGATTCGACCTGTATGAAGAGTCATATAGGGCAGTCTTGATGTATTTCCCTCGTAAACTTCGGTACGCGGGATCTAATTCATATTTCGCCATTTTTTTGTTCATTAAATGGTAGAAATAGTCAAGAAACTTTATGTCTGAGAAGTTATCTTCTCCCCATTCTTTGTTCAACTGGAAGTGTAAATACATTGCGTATTCCACCACAAGCGCAGACATTACCCTGACATCGGATTGTATTGCTTCGGCTATTATTGGATTTGTGCATTTTGATGTAAAACCAGTCTTCACACATGAATATGACGTTTCAGTGTCAGTCTCTGAACGCTTACGTTTTGGGAAAAATTCTAATTTTAATCATCGCAAATATAATTACAATTTTACAAAAATTATAAAATAAATTACCTCTTAAAAAAAATAAACACAACGCGCACTTGTAAAACATAGCACTACTTATTGTTCGGAGGGCACTCAACAATTCAACATACATATAATAAAAGAATGAGGATCTGATGTGTTCTGACGACGCACGTACTCCACTCATGACTCCACTTCCGCCAGTTCGTGGCTGATCTACTATCAAACTTAACTTAGCCCTAAACTGAGATTGTATATCTTTCTTTTTTATTGCAAACTGCTCCTTTTCTTCTTTTGTTCTAATTTGCCACTTTTTAATATCTAAACGATAAGACACATGAATAAAATATTCAAAAAAGCGAATCCATGAGTGAAGAGGAGATAGCCCAAACTCATATCTCTAATTGTGCACTCGTTTGTTTAAGCATTTATCTACATCGTTCATCTCCGTTGGCTTAGCCTCACTTATATAACACTTCGACGAGCTTGTTTGACTAAGGGCACTGCACACTTTGCCATCAACCATAGTTAATTGTAACTCGTGTTTTATTGACAACACTTTGTTGGTTATATTTATAACAGAAGGCACCAAGAAATTTATTTTGTCTTTAAAATACGTTTCCTCTTGACTGGTTAAGGCACTATTCTCTTTTTTAAACTGAAAGCGTATAGGCCTACAGTATCTAGTCGAAGATGGACGGGGATTTTTCCAAATTATTTTATTATCTGAAGGATCAACTAAGCGTAGAGGCACATAGGAGGTGACAAACAAATTTCCATCTTGCGTTTCCGAATCAGTGAAATATTGTTTGTACTCGTTATGACCTGTACTGCCATCGAAACCCCATTTTCCTATCATACATAAGTTATTTAATGACGATTCAGACATATTTTCTATAACATGTTTTTGCGACTCTACTATTCGCGAAGCTGTGTGATCTAAGAGACTTTGCAAATTTATTTCCGCAACACTTTCAGTCACTGTTATTTTTTCAGGATAACAACTTTTTTTTGCTTTAAGGATCTCGTTATATGATGGTAAAACTTTAGATGATAATTTAGAATTTATAAATTCTTTTACCAATAAATATTGGTGCTTAGTTAATTTTGCTTCGGTAAGCAGAGATAAAACCTCGTTTGTGCATATATCTATCGTTGAAAAGTCGGTATTCGACTTATAAGAACTTTCACGGAATGACTGAGAAAGGGACTCGTCAATATTGTCTAACTCAACCAATCTTCGTTGTTTTGTACGTGTGCTGCACTCAGAGAAACCTTTTCTAGGCCTTCCACGCTTATGAGTAGAAGTTGAGCCTTTTGTACTCTCTAGCTCAACATCTTCTACAATACTTAACCAATCTGAATTTTTGGCTAAAAACTGTGTTTTATTGCGGTGAGCATTCTTCCATAAAGCAAAAATTCTGTGACACAGATATTCAACACGTGATTTTAAAATATCCAGGTTTAAAGTTTCTACGTACTTGGGTTCCATGCCATCCACCAACATTTCATAAACTTTTTTAGTTCTTTCAGTTTCACCACCACTTTTCGAGTGCCATATTTCATATACATGCATCCTTGAAAATTTACAATGTATCGAAGTACCTGGAAAAACAAAATGTTTATGACGCTATTAACAAAAGCACAAAGTCTGCTGTCAATTTTTATCACACATATGCTACGCAGAGTCTTTGACGGGGCGCGCGTAGACCTTGAATCCTGACCACAAACGCAAATTCTAGCAGCTAATTCTTTTTTCCCTTACAAGTTAAGGACTGATTTCATAATAAAGTGGAAAAACTATTTCTACTTTTTTTTGCGAACTTTAGTAAAAGTCTATGTGAAGTTACAGAAACGTAAAAACATATTGTTTAAAAATGAAGTTCGTAAAAGGGCTAATATTCCAAATTCAATTAAAAAATTAAGTGTCTAAATAACATAAAATTAACAAACATACCTTGGTCTTGAAAATCCATTGCAAAACAACTTTCACTTGTATCACTTTTCCAGGAACTGACACGAAAAACAAAGGGGCTGCAATGACTCACCGATAACACGTGATTAGCGCTCGCTTAATCTGCTCACTTTCGATTGCGAAAAAGGAATGATGGGGTGTCGATACAGATAATATATTTATACCTGTGTATGGGACGGATATCGGTCTAATATAACTAGTCGGTAATTGGCAGAAATTTCGATGTACCTCTTTTTATTTTTGTCGTATGGGATGGACCACTGTGCACTGGCTCGCAACAATTGGCGCATAGCTTTGTGGACCGAAATTCGTCCACCTCTAGAACGGAGCAATGCACCTTGAGTGTCTGTAGCAATTTTTGGCTTGGGGTTCTTACATAGCCCCGAATCGGCGAATTCGCCGCTATTTTAGTAGAACCTATAAAGACTAGTGTTTTGGGAGTGTTTTGGGTTATTTCCTTCACCAAGCGGTGCGTTGCTCGTTCGGTGCAAATGTATTGCTTAAACCGTAAACGAGCAACTTTCCGTTGACCATACACCGCTTGGCGTTGGGTAAACCACTTTAGTCGCTCCTTAGTATATGCTATATAATCCAATTGCATGGGCGATTGCGTGTTTGTTATTGCACTTTTGGGAAGTGGCCTCGCATATTTAGCTAATAATGCTTTCCTTGCATGCGTGGACGTTTTGTAGTGGAATGTTGTGGATTTGATCTTTATTAAGCTCACCGGCTTGTTTTCGTTCGGGACGCGCACACCGCCAACGATTAACCGACATCCAGGATCTAAACCAACAGCCAATTTGTAGTAGTCAGAGTTAAATTTATCCTGGATGTCGGTCATCGTCCTTTCATCATGTGCGCTACATTTCTTGGTCATCGCGGTCTTTCTTCGTTTCTTTGGTGTTTCCGATGGCTCTATTTGTACCTCCTTCTTCATGGAAAACGTAATCGCTACTCCATCGGTACAAATAGAACCATCGAATTTTTTGCGCCCCACCGAAGGTATTTTGAAAAATCTTTGCCATTGTTCGAATTTTTCTTCGCGGAATTTTTCCCAACTACCACTGAATAGTTTCAGACCGTGGAGACGTTTGTACAAGGCAAAAGAGTCGTAGCGCACATGATGAAGGCGATGGTTATAAATTGGTACCAGAGGAAAATTTTTAAGCTCATTCGCCTCGTTATAGCGTTGCATTTTATAGAATATTTGTAAATACTTCAGTGGTTTCGATTTTATTTCATAGAATTTTGAGTCGTCATCGACATATCCAAGAAGCTCGTTTAGATGATATAGAAGGTCTTGATCTGGTAGGTGTTCGCTGTTACGGGTAAATAAGTAATGCTGTGTTTTGTAAATTTTTGTATTATCTTTAGAGAAATTTCTCAGAAATCTCCTTATCCGAGGATAAGCATTCATCCAGAGGTTATTTTTAAAAAGGGTTTCATATTGCCGGCTGGCAAAAATAAATAGATTCGACCTGTATGAAGAGTCATATAGGGCAGTCTTGATGTATTTCCCTCGTAAACTTCGGTACGCGGGATCTAATTCATATTTCGCCATTTTTTTGTTCATTAAATGGTAGAAATAGTCAAGAAACTTTATGTCTGAGAAGTTATTTTCTCTCCATTCTTTGTTCAACTTGAAGTGTAAATACATTGCGTATTCCACCACAAGCGCAGACATTACCCTGACATCGGATTGTATTGCTTCGGCTATTATTGGATTTGTGCATTTTGATGTAAAACCAGTCTTCACACATGAATATGACGTTTCAGTGTCAGTCTCTGAACGCTTACGTTTTGGGACTGCTGCAACTGGTGCTGTACTGCCACCTTTTGTGATAGTAGAAGATTTTTTATTTAAGTTTATTTTTTTCATTTTTGGACCCACGAGTAGGTTGGAAAAACGGTCCGCTCCGACAGAGCCCCCATATCGGAGTAAGGCAATTTATACAATGGGGTGCGCCCGGTGCCCCAAGGAGATCGTTCGCGACAGTGATAGAACTACCATAGAACTACCCACTGCCATCTAGCCCTCAGCACGATGCACTTACATCTTGGCTTGGTAGGATATCTGATTTGAAAAGGTAAACAAATCAGAACGTAAAAGTGAACAGAAATCAGAATTTGGTATTTTTTTACAAATTAACAAAATGTAATGTTATAAAAATATTACAAACATTGCATTTCACAAATAATTACGTGTAAAATATTATTTGTGAAATGGGATGTTTGTAATATTTGTATAACATTACATTTTCACGCGACGCAATTTGCGCGTTAGTAAAATTTTTAATAAAATTAAAATTAAAATTCTAAAATTCTAATTTTAATCATCGCAAATATAATTACAATTTTACAAAAATTATAAAATAAATTACCTCTTAAAAAAAATAAACACAACGCGCACTTGTAAAACTTAGCACTACTTATTGTTCGGAGGGCACTCAACAATTCAACATACATAAAATAAAAGAATGAGGATCTGATGTGCTCTGACGACGCACGTACTCCACTCATGACTCCACTTCCGCCAGTTCGTGGCTGATCTACTATCAAACTTAACTTAGCCCTAAACTGAGATTGTATATCTTTCTTTTTTATTGCAAACTGCTCCTTTTCTTCTTTTGTTCTAATTTGCCACTTTTTAATATCTAAACGATAAGACACATGAATAAAATATTCAAAAAAGCGAATCCATGAGTGAAGAGGAGATAGCCCAAACTCATATCTCTAATTGTGCACTCGTTTGTTTAAGCATTTATCTACATCGTTCATCTCCGTTGGCTTAGCCTCACTTATATAACACTTCGACGAGCTTGTTTGACTAAGGGCACTGCACACTTTGCCATCAACCATAGTTAATTGTAACTCGTGTTTTATTGACAACACTTTGTTGGTTATATTTATAACAGAAGGCACCAAGAAATTTATTTTGTCTTTAAAATACGTTTCCTCTTGACTGGTTAAGGCACTATTCTCTTTTTTAAACTGAAAGCGTATAGGCCTACAGTATCTAGTCGAAGATGGACGGGGATTTTTCCAAATTATTTTATTATCTGAAGGATCAACTAAGCGTAGAGGCACATAGGAGGTGACAAACAAATTTCCATCTTGCGTTTCCGAATCAGTGAAATATTGTTTGTACTCGTTATGACCTGTACTGCCATCGAAACCCCATTTTCCTATCATACATAAGTTATTTAATGACGATTCAGACATATTTTCTATAACATGTTTTTGCGACTCTACTATTCGCGAAGCTGTGTGATCTAAGAGACTTTGCAAATTTATTTCCGCAACACTTTCAGTCACTGTTATTTTTTCAGGATAACAACTTTTTTTTGCTTTAAGGATCTCGTTATATGATGGTAAAACTTTAGATGATAATTTAGAATTTATAAATTCTTTTACCAATAAATATTGGTGCTTAGTTAATTTTGCTTCGGTAAGCAGAGATAAAACCTCGTTTGTGCATATATCTATCGTTGAAAAGTCGGTATTCGACTTATAAGAACTTTCACGGAATGACTGAGAAAGGGACTCGTCAATATTGTCTAACTCAACCAATCTTCGTTGTTTTGTACGTGTGCTGCACTCAGAGAAACCTTTTCTAGGCCTTCCACGCTTATGAGTAGAAGTTGAGCCTTTTGTACTCTCTAGCTCAACATCTTCTACAATACTTAACCAATCTGAATTTTTGGCTAAAAACTGTGTTTTATTGCGGTGAGCATTCTTCCATAAAGCAAAAATTCTGTGACACAGATATTCAACACGTGATTTTAAAATATCCAGGTTTAAAGTTTCTACGTACTTGGGTTCCATGCCATCCACCAACATTTCATAAACTTTTTTAGTTCTTTCAGTTTCACCACCACTTTTCGAGTGCCATATTTCATATACATGCATCCTTGAAAATTTACAATGTATCGAAGTACCTGGAAAAACAAAATGTTTATGACGCTATTAACAAAAGCACAAAGTCTGCTGTCAATTTTTATCACACATATGCTACGCAGAGTCTTTGACGGGGCGCGCGTAGACCTTGAATCCTGACCACAAACGCAAATTCTAGCAGCTAATTCTTTTTTCCCTTACAAGTTAAGGACTGATTTCATAATAAAGTGGAAAAACTATTTCTACTTTTTTTTGCGAACTTTAGTAAAAGTCTATGTGAAGTTACAGAAACGTAAAAACATATTGTTTAAAAATGAAGTTCGTAAAAGGGCTAATATTCCAAATTCAATTAAAAAATTAAGTGTCTAAATAACATAAAATTAACAAACATACCTTGGTCTTGAAAATCCATTGCAAAACAACTTTCACTTGTATCACTTTTCCAGGAACTGACACGAAAAACAAAGGGGCTGCAATGACTCACCGATAACACGTGATTAGCGCTCGCTTAATCTGCTCACTTTCGATTGCGAAAAAGGAATGATGGGGTGTCGATACAGATAATATATTTATACCTGTGTATGGGACGGATATCGGTCTAATATAACTAGTCGGTAATTGGCAGAAATTTCGATGTACCTCTTTTTATTTTTGTCGTATGGGATGGACCACTGTGCACTGGCTCGCAACAATTGGCGCATAGCTTTGTGGACCGAAATTCGTCCACCTCTAGAACGGAGCAATGCACCTTGAGTGTCTGTAGCAATTTTTGGCTTGGGGTTCTTACATAGCCCCGAATCGGCGAATTCGCCGCTATTTTAGTAGAACCTATAAAGACTAGTGTTTTGGGAGTGTTTTGGGTTATTTCCTTCACCAAGCGGTGTGTTGCTCGTTCGGTGCAAATGTATTGCTTAAACCGTAAACGAGCAACTTTCCGTTGACCATACACCGCTTGGCGTTGGGTAAACCACTTTAGTCGCTCCTTAGTATATGCTATATAATCCAATTGCATGGGCGATTGCGTGTTTGTTATTGCACTTTTGGGAAGTGGCCTCGTATATTTAGCTAATAATGCTTTCCTTGCATGCGTGGACGTTTTGTAGTGGAATGTTGTGGATTTGATCTTTATTAAGCTCACCGGCTTGTTTTCGTTCGGGACGCGCACACCGCCAACGATTAACCGACATCCAGGATCTAAACCAACAGCCAATTTGTAGTAGTCAGAGTTAAATTTATCCTGGATGTCGGTCATCGTCCTTTCATCATGTGCGCTACATTTCTTGGTCATCGCGGTCTTTCTTCGTTTCTTTGGTGTTTCCGATGGCTCTATTTGTACCTCCTTCTTCATGGAAAACGTAATCGCTACTCCATCGGTACAAATAGAACCATCGAATTTTTTGCGCCCCACCGAAGGTATTTTGAAAAATCTTTGCCATTGTTCGAATTTTTCTTCGCGGAATTTTTCCCAACTACCACTGAATAGTTTCAGACCGTGGAGACGTTTGTACAAGGCAAAAGAGTCGTAGCGCACATGATGAAGGCGATGGTTATAAATTGGTACCAGAGGAAAATTTTTAAGCTCATTCGCCTCGTTATAGCGTTGCATTTTATAGAATATTTGTAAATACTTCAGTGGTTTCGATTTTATTTCATAGAATTTTGAGTCGTCATCGACATATCCAAGAAGCTCGTTTAGATGGTATAGAAGGTCTTGATCTGGTAGGTGTTCGCTGTTACGGGTAAATAAGTAATGCTGTGTTTTGTAAATTTTTGTATTATCTTTAGAGAAATTTCTCAGAAATCTCCTTATCCGAGGATAAGCATTCATCCAGAGGTTATTTTTAAAAAGGGTTTCATATTGCCGGCTGGCAAAAATAAATAGATTCGACCTGTATGAAGAGTCATATAGGGCAGTCTTGATGTATTTCCCTCGTAAACTTCGGTACGCGGGATCTAATTCATATTTCGCCATTTTTTTGTTCATTAAATGGTAGAAATAGTCAAGAAACTTTATGTCTGAGAAGTTATTTTCTCTCCATTCTTTGTTCAACTTGAAGTGTAAATACATTGCGTATTCCACCACAAGCGCAGACATTACCCTGACATCGGATTGTATTGCTTCGGCTATTATTGGATTTGTGCATTTTGATGTAAAACCAGTCTTCACACATGAATATGACGTTTCAGTGTCAGTCTCTGAACGCTTACGTTTTGGGACTGCTGCAACTGGTGCTGTACTGCCACCTTTTGTGATAGTAGAAGATTTTTTATTTAAGTTTATTTTTTTCATTTTTGGACCCACGAGTAGGTTGGAAAAACGGTCCGCTCCGACAGAGCCCCCATATCGGAGTAAGGCAATTTATACAATGGGGTGCGCCCGGTGCCCCAAGGAGATCGTTCGCGACAGTGATAGAACTACCATAGAACTACCCACTGCCATCTAGCCCTCAGCACGATGCACTTACATCTTGGCTTGGTAGGATATCTGATTTGAAAAGGTAAACAAATCAGAACGTAAAAGTGAACAGAAATCAGAATTTGGTATTTTTTTACAAATTAACAAAATGTAATGTTATAAAAATATTACAAACATTGCATTTCACAAATAATTACGTGTAAAATATTATTTGTGAAATGGGATGTTTGTAATATTTGTATAACATTACATTTTCACGCGACGCAATTTGCGCGTTAGTAAAATTTTTAATAAAATTAAAATTAAAATTCTAAAATTCTAATTTTAATCATCGCAAATATAATTACAATTTTACAAAAATTATAAAATAAATTACCTCTTAAAAAAAATAAACACAACGCGCACTTGTAAAACTTAGCACTACTTATTGTTCGGAGGGCACTCAACAATTCAACATACATAAAATAAAAGAATGAGGATCTGATGTGCTCTGACGACGCACGTACTCCACTCATGACTCCACTTCCGCCAGTTCGTGGCTGATCTACTATCAAACTTAACTTAGCCCTAAACTGAGATTGTATATCTTTCTTTTTTATTGCAAACTGCTCCTTTTCTTCTTTTGTTCTAATTTGCCACTTTTTAATATCTAAACGATAAGACACATGAATAAAATATTCAAAAAAGCGAATCCATGAGTGAAGAGGAGATAGCCCAAACTCATATCTCTAATTGTGCACTCGTTTGTTTAAGCATTTATCTACATCGTTCATCTCCGTTGGCTTAGCCTCACTTATATAACACTTCGACGAGCTTGTTTGACTAAGGGCACTGCACACTTTGCCATCAACCATAGTTAATTGTAACTCGTGTTTTATTGACAACACTTTGTTGGTTATATTTATAACAGAAGGCACCAAGAAATTTATTTTGTCTTTAAAATACGTTTCCTCTTGACTGGTTAAGGCACTATTCTCTTTTTTAAACTGAAAGCGTATAGGCCTACAGTATCTAGTCGAAGATGGACGGGGATTTTTCCAAATTATTTTATTATCTGAAGGATCAACTAAGCGTAGAGGCACATAGGAGGTGACAAACAAATTTCCATCTTGCGTTTCCGAATCAGTGAAAGATTGTTTGTAAGAGACTTTGCAAATTTATTTCCGCAACACTTTCAGTCACTGTTATTTTTTCAGGATAACAACTTTTTTTTGCTTTAAGGATCTCGTTATATGATGGTAAAACTTTAGATGATAATTTAGAATTTATAAATTCTTTTACCAATAAATATTGGTGCTTAGTTAATTTTGCTTCGGTAAGCAGAGATAAAACCTCGTTTGTGCATATATCTATCGTTGAAAAGTCGGTATTCGACTTATAAGAACTTTCACGGAATGACTGAGAAAGGGACTCGTCAATATTGTCTAACTCAACCAATCTTCGTTGTTTTGTACGTGTGCTGCACTCAGAGAAACCTTTTCTAGGCCTTCCACGCTTATGAGTAGAAGTTGAGCCTTTTGTACTCTCTAGCTCAACATCTTCTACAATACTTAACCAATCTGAATTTTTGGCTAAAAACTGTGTTTTATTGCGGTGAGCATTCTTCCATAAAGCAAAAATTCTGCGACACAGATATTCAACACGTGATTTTAAAATATCCAGGTTTAAAGTTTCTACGTACTTGGGTTCCATGCCATCCACCAACATTTCATAAACTTTTTTAGTTCTTTCAGTTTCACCACCACTTTTCGAGTGCCATATTTCATATACATGCATCCTTGAAAATTTACAATGTATCGAAGTACCTGGAAAAACAAAATGTTTATGACGCTATTAACAAAAGCACAAAGTCTGCTGTCAATTTTTATCACACATATGCTACGCAGAGTCTTTGACGGGGCGCGCGTAGACCTTGAATCCTGACCACAAACGCAAATTCTGGCAGCTAATTCTTTTTTCCCTTACAAGTTAAGGACTGATTTCATAATAAAGTGGAAAAACTATTTCTACTTTTTTTTGCGAACTTTAGTAAAAGTCTATGTGAAGTTACAGAAACGTAAAAACATATTGTTTAAAAATGAAGTTCGTAAAAGGGCTAATATTCCAAATTCAATTAAAAAATTAAGTGTCTAAATAACATAAAATTAACAAACATACCTTGGTCTTGAAAATCCATTGCAAAACAACTTTCACTTGTATCACTTTTCCAGGAACTGACACGAAAAACAAAGGGGCTGCAATGACTCACCGATAACACGTGATTAGCGCTCGCTTAATCTGCTCACTTTCGATTGCGAAAAAGGAATGATGGGGTGTCGATACAGATAATATATTTATACCTGTGTATGGGACGGATATCGGTCTAATATAACTAGTCGGTAATTGGCAGAAATTTCGATGTACCTCTTTTTATTTTTGTCGTATGGGATGGACCACTGTGCACTGGCTCGCAACAATTGGCGCATAGCTTTGTGGTCCGAAATTCGTCCACCTCTAGAACGGAGCAATGCACCTTGAGTGTCTGTAGCAATTTTTGGCTTGGGGTTCTTACATAGCCCCGAATCGGCGAATTCGCCGCTATTTTAGTAGAACCTATAAAGACTAGTGTTTTGGGAGGGTTTTGGGTTATTTCCTTCACCAAGCGGTGCGTTGCTCGTTCGGTGCAAATGTATTGCTTAAACCGTAAACGAGCAACTTTCCGTTGACCATACACCGCTTGGCGTTGGGTAAACCACTTTAGTCGCTCCTTAGTATATGCTATATAATCCAATTGCATGGGCGATTGCGTGTTTGTTATTGCACTTTTGGGAAGTGGCCTCGTATATTTAGCTAATAATGCTTTCCTTGCATGCGTGGACGTTTTGTAGTGGAATGTTGTGGATTTGATCTTTATTAAGCTCACCGGCTTGTTTTCGTTCGGGACGCGCACACCGCCAACGATTAACCGACATCCAGGATCTAAACCAACAGCCAATTTGTAGTAGTCAGAGTTAAATTTATCCTGGATGTCGGTCATCGTCCTTTCATCATGTGCGCTACATTTCTTGGTCATCGCGGTCTTTCTTCGTTTCTTTGGTGTTTCCGATGGCTCTATTTGTACCTCCTTCTTCATGGAAAACGTAATCGCTACTCCATCGGTACAAATAGAACCATCGAATTTTTTGCGCCCCACCGAAGGTATTTTGAAAAATCTTTGCCATTGTTCGAATTTTTCGTCGCGGAATTTTTCCCAACTACCACTGAATAGTTTCAGACCGTGGAGACGTTTGTACAAGGCAAAAGAGTCGTAGCGCACATGATGAAGGCGATGGTTATAAATTGGTACCAGAGGAAAATTTTTAAGCTCATTCGCCTCGTTATAGCGTTGCATTTTATAGAATATTTGTAAATACTTCAGTGGTTTCGATTTTATTTCATAGAATTTTGAGTCGTCATCGACATATCCAAGAAGCTCGTTTAGATGGTATAGAAGGTCTTGATCTGGTAGGTGTTCGCTGTTACGGGTAAATAAGTAATGCTGTGTTTTGTAAATTTTTGTATTATCTTTAGAGAAATTTCTCAGAAATCTCCTTATCCGAGGATAAGCATTCATCCAGAGGTTATTTTTAAAAAGGGTTTCATATTGCCGGCTGGCAAAAATAAATAGATTCGACCTGTATGAAGAGTCATATAGGGCAGTCTTGATGTATTTCCCTCGTAAACTTCGGTACGCGGGATCTAATTCATATTTCGCCATTTTTTTGTTCATTAAATGGTAGAAATAGTCAAGAAACTTTATGTCTGAGAAGTTATCTTCTCCCCATTCTTTGTTCAACTGGAAGTGTAAATACATTGCGTATTCCACCACAAGCGCAGACATTACCCTGACATCGGATTGTATTGCTTCGGCTATTATTGGATTTGTGCATTTTGATGTAAAACCAGTCTTCACACATGAATATGACGTTTCAGTGTCAGTCTCTGAACGCTTACGTTTTGGGAAAAATTCTAATTTTAATCATCGCAAATATAATTACAATTTTACAAAAATTATAAAATAAATTACCTCTTAAAAAAAATAAACACAACGCGCACTTGTAAAACATAGCACTACTTATTGTTCGGAGGGCACTCAACAATTCAACATACATATAATAAAAGAATGAGGATCTGATGTGTTCTGACGACGCACGTACTCCACTCATGACTCCACTTCCGCCAGTTCGTGGCTGATCTACTATCAAACTTAACTTAGCCCTAAACTGAGATTGTATATCTTTCTTTTTTATTGCAAACTGCTCCTTTTCTTCTTTTGTTCTAATTTGCCACTTTTTAATATCTAAACGATAAGACACATGAATAAAATATTCAAAAAAGCGAATCCATGAGTGAAGAGGAGATAGCCCAAACTCATATCTCTAATTGTGCACTCGTTTGTTTAAGCATTTATCTACATCGTTCATCTCCGTTGGCTTAGCCTCACTTATATAACACTTCGACGAGCTTGTTTGACTAAGGGCACTGCACACTTTGCCATCAACCATAGTTAATTGTAACTCGTGTTTTATTGACAACACTTTGTTGGTTATATTTATAACAGAAGGCACCAAGAAATTTATTTTGTCTTTAAAATACGTTTCCTCTTGACTGGTTAAGGCACTATTCTCTTTTTTAAACTGAAAGCGTATAGGCCTACAGTATCTAGTCGAAGATGGACGGGGATTTTTCCAAATTATTTTATTATCTGAAGGATCAACTAAGCGTAGAGGCACATAGGAGGTGACAAACAAATTTCCATCTTGCGTTTCCGAATCAGTGAAAGATTGTTTGTAAGAGACTTTGCAAATTTATTTCCGCAACACTTTCAGTCACTGTTATTTTTTCAGGATAACAACTTTTTTTTGCTTTAAGGATCTCGTTATATGATGGTAAAACTTTAGATGATAATTTAGAATTTATAAATTCTTTTACCAATAAATATTGGTGCTTAGTTAATTTTGCTTCGGTAAGCAGAGATAAAACCTCGTTTGTGCATATATCTATCGTTGAAAAGTCGGTATTCGACTTATAAGAACTTTCACGGAATGACTGAGAAAGGGACTCGTCAATATTGTCTAACTCAACCAATCTTCGTTGTTTTGTACGTGTGCTGCACTCAGAGAAACCTTTTCTAGGCCTTCCACGCTTATGAGTAGAAGTTGAGCCTTTTGTACTCTCTAGCTCAACATCTTCTACAATACTTAACCAATCTGAATTTTTGGCTAAAAACTGTGTTTTATTGCGGTGAGCATTCTTCCATAAAGCAAAAATTCTGCGACACAGATATTCAACACGTGATTTTAAAATATCCAGGTTTAAAGTTTCTACGTACTTGGGTTCCATGCCATCCACCAACATTTCATAAACTTTTTTAGTTCTTTCAGTTTCACCACCACTTTTCGAGTGCCATATTTCATATACATGCATCCTTGAAAATTTACAATGTATCGAAGTACCTGGAAAAACAAAATGTTTATGACGCTATTAACAAAAGCACAAAGTCTGCTGTCAATTTTTATCACACATATGCTACGCAGAGTCTTTGACGGGGCGCGCGTAGACCTTGAATCCTGACCACAAACGCAAATTCTGGCAGCTAATTCTTTTTTCCCTTACAAGTTAAGGACTGATTTCATAATAAAGTGGAAAAACTATTTCTACTTTTTTTTGCGAACTTTAGTAAAAGTCTATGTGAAGTTACAGAAACGTAAAAACATATTGTTTAAAAATGAAGTTCGTAAAAGGGCTAATATTCCAAATTCAATTAAAAAATTAAGTGTCTAAATAACATAAAATTAACAAACATACCTTGGTCTTGAAAATCCATTGCAAAACAACTTTCACTTGTATCACTTTTCCAGGAACTGACACGAAAAACAAAGGGGCTGCAATGACTCACCGATAACACGTGATTAGCGCTCGCTTAATCTGCTCACTTTCGATTGCGAAAAAGGAATGATGGGGTGTCGATACAGATAATATATTTATACCTGTGTATGGGACGGATATCGGTCTAATATAACTAGTCGGTAATTGGCAGAAATTTCGATGTACCTCTTTTTATTTTTGTCGTATGGGATGGACCACTGTGCACTGGCTCGCAACAATTGGCGCATAGCTTTGTGGTCCGAAATTCGTCCACCTCTAGAACGGAGCAATGCACCTTGAGTGTCTGTAGCAATTTTTGGCTTGGGGTTCTTACATAGCCCCGAATCGGCGAATTCGCCGCTATTTTAGTAGAACCTATAAAGACTAGTGTTTTGGGAGGGTTTTGGGTTATTTCCTTCACCAAGCGGTGCGTTGCTCGTTCGGTGCAAATGTATTGCTTAAACCGTAAACGAGCAACTTTCCGTTGACCATACACCGCTTGGCGTTGGGTAAACCACTTTAGTCGCTCCTTAGTATATGCTATATAATCCAATTGCATGGGCGATTGCGTGTTTGTTATTGCACTTTTGGGAAGTGGCCTCGTATATTTAGCTAATAATGCTTTCCTTGCATGCGTGGACGTTTTGTAGTGGAATGTTGTGGATTTGATCTTTATTAAGCTCACCGGCTTGTTTTCGTTCGGGACGCGCACACCGCCAACGATTAACCGACATCCAGGATCTAAACCAACAGCCAATTTGTAGTAGTCAGAGTTAAATTTATCCTGGATGTCGGTCATCGTCCTTTCATCATGTGCGCTACATTTCTTGGTCATCGCGGTCTTTCTTCGTTTCTTTGGTGTTTCCGATGGCTCTATTTGTACCTCCTTCTTCATGGAAAACGTAATCGCTACTCCATCGGTACAAATAGAACCATCGAATTTTTTGCGCCCCACCGAAGGTATTTTGAAAAATCTTTGCCATTGTTCGAATTTTTCGTCGCGGAATTTTTCCCAACTACCACTGAATAGTTTCAGACCGTGGAGACGTTTGTACAAGGCAAAAGAGTCGTAGCGCACATGATGAAGGCGATGGTTATAAATTGGTACCAGAGGAAAATTTTTAAGCTCATTCGCCTCGTTATAGCGTTGCATTTTATAGAATATTTGTAAATACTTCAGTGGTTTCGATTTTATTTCATAGAATTTTGAGTCGTCATCGACATATCCAAGAAGCTCGTTTAGATGGTATAGAAGGTCTTGATCTGGTAGGTGTTCGCTGTTACGGGTAAATAAGTAATGCTGTGTTTTGTAAATTTTTGTATTATCTTTAGAGAAATTTCTCAGAAATCTCCTTATCCGAGGATAAGCATTCATCCAGAGGTTATTTTTAAAAAGGGTTTCATATTGCCGGCTGGCAAAAATAAATAGATTCGACCTGTATGAAGAGTCATATAGGGCAGTCTTGATGTATTTCCCTCGTAAACTTCGGTACGCGGGATCTAATTCATATTTCGCCATTTTTTTGTTCATTAAATGGTAGAAATAGTCAAGAAACTTTATGTCTGAGAAGTTATTTTCTCTCCATTCTTTGTTCAACTTGAAGTGTAAATACATTGCGTATTCCACCACAAGCGCAGACATTACCCTGACATCGGATTGTATTGCTTCGGCTATTATTGGATTTGTGCATTTTGATGTAAAACCAGTCTTCACACATGAATATGACGTTTCAGTGTCAGTCTCTGAACGCTTACGTTTTGGGAAAAATTCTAATTTTAATCATCGCAAATATAATTACAATTTTACAAAAATTATAAAATAAATTACCTCTTAAAAAAAATAAACACAACGCGCACTTGTAAAACATAGCACTACTTATTGTTCGGAGGGCACTCAACAATTCAACATACATATAATAAAAGAATGAGGATCTGATGTGTTCTGACGACGCACGTACTCCACTCATGACTCCACTTCCGCCAGTTCGTGGCTGATCTACTATCAAACTTAACTTAGCCCTAAACTGAGATTGTATATCTTTCTTTTTTATTGCAAACTGCTCCTTTTCTTCTTTTGTTCTAATTTGCCACTTTTTAATATCTAAACGATAAGACACATGAATAAAATATTCAAAAAAGCGAATCCATGAGTGAAGAGGAGATAGCCCAAACTCATATCTCTAATTGTGCACTCGTTTGTTTAAGCATTTATCTACATCGTTCATCTCCGTTGGCTTAGCCTCACTTATATAACACTTCGACGAGCTTGTTTGACTAAGGGCACTGCACACTTTGCCATCAACCATAGTTAATTGTAACTCGTGTTTTATTGACAACACTTTGTTGGTTATATTTATAACAGAAGGCACCAAGAAATTTATTTTGTCTTTAAAATACGTTTCCTCTTGACTGGTTAAGGCACTATTCTCTTTTTTAAACTGAAAGCGTATAGGCCTACAGTATCTAGTCGAAGATGGACGGGGATTTTTCCAAATTATTTTATTATCTGAAGGATCAACTAAGCGTAGAGGCACATAGGAGGTGACAAACAAATTTCCATCTTGCGTTTCCGAATCAGTGAAATATTGTTTGTACTCGTTATGACCTGTACTGCCATCGAAACCCCATTTTCCTATCATACATAAGTTATTTAATGACGATTCAGACATATTTTCTATAACATGTTTTTGCGACTCTACTATTCGCGAAGCTGTGTGATCTAAGAGACTTTGCAAATTTATTTCCGCAACACTTTCAGTCACTGTTATTTTTTCAGGATAACAACTTTTTTTTGCTTTAAGGATCTCGTTATATGATGGTAAAACTTTAGATGATAATTTAGAATTTATAAATTCTTTTACCAATAAATATTGGTGCTTAGTTAATTTTGCTTCGGTAAGCAGAGATAAAACCTCGTTTGTGCATATATCTATCGTTGAAAAGTCGGTATTCGACTTATAAGAACTTTCACGGAATGACTGAGAAAGGGACTCGTCAATATTGTCTAACTCAACCAATCTTCGTTGTTTTGTACGTGTGCTGCACTCAGAGAAACCTTTTCTAGGCCTTCCACGCTTATGAGTAGAAGTTGAGCCTTTTGTACTCTCTAGCTCAACATCTTCTACAATACTTAACCAATCTGAATTTTTGGCTAAAAACTGTGTTTTATTGCGGTGAGCATTCTTCCATAAAGCAAAAATTCTGTGACACAGATATTCAACACGTGATTTTAAAATATCCAGGTTTAAAGTTTCTACGTACTTGGGTTCCATGCCATCCACCAACATTTCATAAACTTTTTTAGTTCTTTCAGTTTCACCACCACTTTTCGAGTGCCATATTTCATATACATGCATCCTTGAAAATTTACAATGTATCGAAGTACCTGGAAAAACAAAATGTTTATGACGCTATTAACAAAAGCACAAAGTCTGCTGTCAATTTTTATCACACATATGCTACGCAGAGTCTTTGACAGGGCGCGCGTAGACCTTGAATCCTGACCACAAACGCAAATTCTAGCAGCTAATTCTTCTTTCCCTTACAAGTTAAGGACTGATTTCATAATAAAGTGGAAAAACTATTTCTACTCTTTTTTGCGAACTTTAGTAAAAGTCTATGTGAAGTTACAGAAACGTAAAAACATATTGTTTAAAAATGAAGTTCGTAAAAGGGCTAATATTCCAAATTCAATTAAAAAATTAAGTGTCTAAATAACATAAAATTAACAAACATACCTTGGTCTTGAAAATCCATTGCAAAACAACTTTTACTTGTATCACTTTTCCAGGAACTGACACGAAAAACAAAGGGGCTGCAATGACTCACCGATAACACGTGATTAGCGCTCGCTTAATCTGCTCACTTTCGATTGCGAAAAAGGAATGATGGGGTGTCGATACAGATAATATATTTATACCTGTGTATGGGACGGATATCGGTCTAATATAACTAGTCGGTAATTGGCAGAAATTTCGATGTACCTCTTTTTATTTTTGTCGTATGCGATGGACCACTGTGCACTGGCTCGCAACAATTGGCGCATAGCTTTGTGGACCGAAATTCGTCCACCTCTAGAACGGAGCAATGCACCTTGAGTGTCTGTAGCAATTTTTGGCTTGGGGTTCTTACATAGCCCCGAATCGGCGAATTCGCCGCTATTTTAGTAGAACCTATAAAGACTAGTGTTTTGGGAGTGTTTTGGGTTATTTCCTTCACCAAGCGGTGCGTTGCTCGTTCGGTGCAAATGTATTGCTTAAACCGTAAACGAGCAACTTTCCGTTGACCATACACCGCTTGGCGTTGGGTAAACCACTTTAGTCGCTCCTTAGTATATGCTATATAATCCAATTGCATGGGCGATTGCGTGTTTGTTATTGCACTTTTGGGAAGTGGCCTCGTATATTTAGCTAATAATGCTTTCCTTGCATGCGTGGACGTTTTGTAGTGGAATGTTGTGGATTTGATCTTTATTAAGCTCACCGGCTTGTTTTCGTTCGGGACGCGCACACCGCCAACGATTAACCGACATCCAGGATCTAAACCAACAGCCAATTTGTAGTAGTCAGAGTTAAATTTATCCTGGATGTCGGTCATCGTCCTTTCATCATGTGCGCTACATTTCTTGGTCATCGCGGTCTTTCTTCGTTTCTTTGGTGTTTCCGATGGCTCTATTTGTACCTCCTTCTTCATGGAAAACGTAATCGCTACTCCATCGGTACAAATAGAACCATCGAATTTTTTGCGCCCCACCGAAGGTATTTTGAAAAATCTTTGCCATTGTTCGAATTTTTCGTCGCGGAATTTTTCCCAACTACCACTGAATAGTTTCAGACCGTGGAGACGTTTGTACAAGGCAAAGGAGTCGTAGCGCACATGATGAAGGCGATGGTTATAAATTGGTACCAGAGGAAAATTTTTAAGCTCATTCGCCTCGTTATAGCGTTGCATTTTATAGAATATTTGTAAATACTTCAGTGGTTTCGATTTTATTTCATAGAATTTTGAGTCGTCATCGACATATCCAAGAAGCTCGTTTAGATGGTATAGAAGGTCTTGATCTGGTAGGTGTTCGCTGTTACGGGTAAATAAGTAATGCTGTGTTTTGTAAATTTTTGTATTATCTTTAGAGAAATTTCTCAGAAATCTCCTTATCCGAGGATAAGCATTCATCCAGAGGTTATTTTTAAAAAGGGTTTCATATTGCCGGCTGGCAAAAATAAATAGATTCGACCTGTATGAAGAGTCATATAGGGCAGTCTTGATGTATTTCCCTCGTAAACTTCGGTACGCGGGATCTAATTCATATTTCGCCATTTTTTTGTTCATTAAATGGTAGAAATAGTCAAGAAACTTTATGTCTGAGAAGTTATTTTCTCTCCATTCTTTGTTCAACTTGAAGTGTAAATACATTGCGTATTCCACCACAAGCGCAGACATTACCCTGACATCGGATTGTATTGCTTCGGCTATTATTGGATTTGTGCATTTTGATGTAAAACCAGTCTTCACACATGAATATGACGTTTCAGTGTCAGTCTCTGAACGCTTAAGTTTTGGGACTGTTGCAACTGGTGCTGTACTGCCACCTTTTGTGATAGTAGAAGATTTTTTATTTAAGTTTATTTTTTTCATTTTTGGACCCACGAGTATGGTTGGAAAAACGGTCCGCTCCGATAGAGCCCCCATATCGGAGTAAGGCAATTTATACAATGGGGTGCGTTCGGTGCCCCAAGGAGATCGTTCGCGACAGTGATAAAACTACCCACTGCCATTCAGCCCTCGGCACGATGCATGTACACCTTGGCTTGGTAGGCTTTTTTAGGGGGTGTGCTCCCCCGGGTTGGCGGGAAAAACGGTCCGCTCCGACAGAGCCCCCATATCGGAGTAAGGCAATTTATACAATGGGGTGCGCCCGGTGCCCCAAGGAGATCGTTCGCGACAGTGATAAAACTACCCACTGCCATTCAGCCCTCGGCACGATGCATGTACACCTTGGCTTGGTAGGCTTTTTTAGGGGGTGTGCTCCCCCGGGTTGGCGGGAAAAACGGTCCGCTCCGACAGAGCCCCCATATCGGAGTAAGGCAATTTATACAATGGGGTGCGCCCGGTGCCCCAAGGAGATCGTTCGCGACAGTGATAGAACTACCATAGAACTACCCACTGCCATCTAGCCCTCAGCACGATGCACTTACATCTTGGCTTGGTAGGATATCTGATTTGAAAAGGTAAACAAATCAGAACGTAAAAGTGAACAGAAATCAGAATTTGGTATTTTTTACAAATTAACAAAATGTAATGTTATAAAAATATTACAAACATTGCATTTCACAAATAATTACGTGTAAAATATTATTTGTGAAATGGGATGTTTGTAATATTTGTATAACATTACATTTTCACGCGACGCAATTTGCGCGTTAGTAAAATTTTTAATAAAATTAAAATTAAAATTCTAAAATTCTAATTTTAATCATCGCAAATATAATTACAATTTTACAAAAATTATAAAATAAATTACCTCTTAAAAAAAATAAACACAACGCGCACTTGTAAAACTTAGCACTACTTATTGTTCGGAGGGCACTCAACAATTCAACATACATATAATAAAAGAATGAGGATCTGATGTGTTCTGACGACGCACGTACTCCACTCATGACTCATCGTCAAAAACCCACCACTTTTACCATGTTTACATGCAGACTTGACAGATTCAGTTGAGTTTTTGAACACCATGTTTACATGCAAACCCCAGTGTTTTCCTCGAAAAAACCTTTAGTTATATTGGAAGCTTATCTCGTATAACATCAAATATTCCTTAAACTCGATTTTTAAGGAAGTAAAATTAAGTAATGTTTTTCTGCCCATCCCTAAAAGTAGATATGGAGGACAGAGAAATGATTACAAATATTGTATTGCCATATATTTCTATTCTATAATATTCATTTGCAAAAACCACTGAATTGAAACTGGACTATGGTGGATTTTGTACAGAATTTATTACTTGAAGAAGATAGATTCATAATCAAAGAGTCACCACATGTCACACTGGTTTCCCGTATATGGAGGAAGCGTCAAAAATAGATAACTTCTTCAGTATGTGATTGCAATAAATGAAAACCACTCAGTTTCAACTAAACATGTGTCTTTAATGATAGAAATAAAAAAATTGATGATTTAATATAAAAAAAAAATAACCATAAAAGAAAAATACGTCGAAATTTTTTCACATTTTATAGAACATAACAAAAAATCATAAGCATAGAAAAAAATAACTCAATTTGGTAAAGTTAAAAGTTTTATCTTATTAAAAATAGTATTTATTTAAAAATGAATAAATCTGTAACCATATACTATAGAAAATACACTATACACATAGGTATAGTTAAGTTAAAATTACTTATTATGCTACATATCCTAAAATAATTTTATTGAGACTTCTTAAGCATACTTTTTTATACATATCTACTATGAAGACAAAATATTCTTATGATAATAAATCTAAAACCGCTTTGGTCAATGTAGTCTTCTTTTTACGCGGTAGTTTTCTCAACCCCGTAATCAAAGGATCTGAACTTAAAAGAAGTCGGTGTAACAAATCCGTATTAGTAGCGATCCGGGAGATTTTTCGGCTGTGGTTCAGTCTAAATATCTTTATGTCCTTATTTTTGGCTTCGGCTGCTTCTTCGGATAACTCTCCGATAGGCAGAAGAGCAAAGTCAATTACTTCTGAACCGTGAATAAGTATCTTGTGGACAGACGCAGGAAGGTAGTACCACGGATATTGCTTTACAAGTTTTCTAGCGGTTTCAATGGAAAAATCTCTAAATTTATCTTTATTTATTTTATAACCAGATGCCATTGCCTTTAATATAGTTGCACACCTATCGATGAGACACTTATCTATACCAGTTATCTCTGCAGAAACTTCAGAATTTTCAAAAAACTTTCGGGCAGTATTGCCATCATTTGAAGTTCCACTTCCGCCAGTTCGTGGCTGATCTACTATCAAACTTAACTTAGCCCTAAACTGAGATTGTATATCTTTCTTTTTTATTGCAAACTGCTCCTTTTCTTCTTTTGTTCTAATTTGCCACTTTTTAATATCTAAACGATAAGACACATGAATAAAATATTCAAAAAAGCGAATCCATGAGTGAAGAGGAGATAGCCCAAACTCATATCTCTAATTGTGCACTCGTTTGTTTAAGCATTTATCTACATCGTTCATCTCCGTTGGCTTAGCCTCACATATATAACACTTCGTCGATCTTGTTTGACTAAGGGCACTGCACACTTTGCCATCAACCATAGTTAATTGTAACTCGTGTTTTATTGACAACACTTTGTTGGTTATATTTATAACAGAAGGCACCAAGAAATTTATTTTGTCTTTAAAATACGTTTCCTCTTGACTAGTTAAGGCACTATTCTCTTTTTTAAACTGAAAGCGTATAGGCCTACAGTATCTAGTCGAAGATGGACGGGGATTTTTCCAAATTATTTTATTATCTGAAGGATCAACTAAGCGTAGAGGCACATAGGAGGTGACAAACAAATTTCCATCTTGCGTTTCCGAATCAGTGAAAGATTGTTTGTACTCGTTATGACCTGTACTGCCATCGAAACCCCATTTTCCTATCATACATAAGTTATTTAATGACGATTCAGACATATTTTCTATAACATGTTTTTGCGACTCTACTATTCGCGAAGCTGTGTGATCTAAGAGACTTTGCAAATTTATTTCCGCAACACTTTCAGTCACTGTTATTTTTTCAGGATAACAACTTTTTTTTGCTTTAAGGATCTCGTTATATGATGGTAAAACTTTAGATGATAATTTAGAATTTATAAATTCTTTTACCAATAAATATTGGTGCTTAGTTAATTTTGCTTCGGTAAGCAGAGATAAAACCTCGTTTGTGCATATATCTATCGTTGAAAAGTCGGTATTCGACTTATAAGAACTTTCACGGAATGACTGAGAAAGGGACTCGTCAATATTGTCTAACTCAACCAATCTTCGTTGTTTTGTACGTGTGCTGCACTCAGAGAAACCTTTTCTAGGCCTTCCACGCTTATGAGTAGAAGTTGAGCCTTTTGTACTCTCTAGCTCAACATCTTCTACAATACTTAACCAATCTGAATTTTTGGCTAAAAACTGTGTTTTATTGCGGTGAGCATTCTTCCATAAAGCAAAAATTCTGTGACACAGATATTCAACACGTGATTTTAAAATATCCAGGTTTAAAGTTTCTACGTACTTGGGTTCCATGCCATCCACCAACATTTCATAAACTTTTTTAGTTCTTTCAGTTTCACCACCACTTTTCGAGTGCCATATTTCATATACATGCATCCTTGAAAATTTACAATGTATCGAAGTACCTGGAAAAACAAAATGTTTATGACGCTATTAACAAAAGCACAAAGTCTGCTGTCAATTTTTATCACACATATGCTACGCAGAGTCTTTGACGGGGCGCGCGTAGACCTTGAATCCTGACCACAAACGCAAATTCTAGCAGCTAATTCTTTTTTCCCTTACAAGTTAAGGACTGATTTCATAATAAAGTGGAAAAACTATTTCTACTTTTTTTTGCGAACTTTAGTAAAAGTCTATGTGAAGTTACAGAAACGTAAAAACATATTGTTTAAAAATGAAGTTCGTAAAAGGGCTAATATTCCAAATTCAATTAAAAAATTAAGTGTCTAAATAACATAAAATTAACAAACATACCTTGGTCTTGAAAATCCATTGCAAAACAACTTTCACTTGTATCACTTTTCCAGGAACTGACACGAAAAACAAAGGGGCTGCAATGACTCACCGATAACACGTGATTAGCGCTCGCTTAATCTGCTCACTTTCGATTGCGAAAAAGGAATGATGGGGTGTCGATACAGATAATATATTTATACCTGTGTATGGGACGGATATCGGTCTAATATAACTAGTCGGTAATTGGCAGAAATTTCGATGTACCTCTTTTTATTTTTGTCGTATGGGATGGACCACTGTGCACTGGCTCGCAACAATTGGCGCATAGCTTTGTGGTCCGAAATTCGTCCACCTCTAGAACGGAGCAATGCACCTTGAGTGTCTGTAGCAATTTTTGGCTTGGGGTTCTTACATAGCCCCGAATCGGCGAATTCGCCGCTATTTTAGTAGAACCTATAAAGACTAGTGTTTTGGGAGTGTTTTGGGTTATTTCCTTCACCAAGCGGTGCGTTGCTCGTTCGGTGCAAATGTATTGCTTAAACCGTAAACGAGCAACTTTCCGTTGACCATACACCGCTTGGCGTTGGGTAAACCACTTTAGTCGCTCCTTAGTATATGCTATATAATCCAATTGCATGGGCGATTGCGTGTTTGTTATTGCACTTTTGGGAAGTGGCCTCGTATATTTAGCTAATAATGCTTTCCTTGCATGCGTGGACGTTTTGTAGTGGAATGTTGTGGATTTGATCTTTATTAAGCTCACCGGCTTGTTTTCGTTCGGGACGCGCACACCGCCAACGATTAACCGACATCCAGGATCTAAACCAACAGCCAATTTGTAGTAGTCAGAGTTAAATTTATCCTGGATGTCGGTCATCGTCCTTTCATCATGTGCGCTACATTTCTTGGTCATCGCGGTCTTTCTTCGTTTCTTTGGTGTTTCCGATGGCTCTATTTGTACCTCCTTCTTCATGGAAAACGTAATCGCTACTCCATCGGTACAAATAGAACCATCGAATTTTTTGCGCCCCACCGAAGGTATTTTGAAAAATCTTTGCCATTGTTCGAATTTTTCGTCGCGGAATTTTTCCCAACTACCACTGAATAGTTTCAGACCGTGGAGACGTTTGTACAAGGCAAAAGAGTCGTAGCGCACATGATGAAGGCGATGGTTATAAATTGGTACCAGAGGAAAATTTTTAAGCTCATTCGCCTCGTTATAGCGTTGCATTTTATAGAATATTTGTAAATACTTCAGTGGTTTCGATTTTATTTCATAGAATTTTGAGTCGTCATCGACATATCCAAGAAGCTCGTTTAGATGGTATAGAAGGTCTTGATCTGGTAGGTGTTCGCTGTTACGGGTAAATAAGTAATGCTGTGTTTTGTAAATTTTTGTATTATCTTTAGAGAAATTTCTCAGAAATCTCCTTATCCGAGGATAAGCATTCATCCAGAGGTTATTTTTAAAAAGGGTTTCATATTGCCGGCTGGCAAAAATAAATAGATTCGACCTGTATGAAGAGTCATATAGGGCAGTCTTGATGTATTTCCCTCGTAAACTTCGGTACGCGGGATCTAATTCATATTTCGCCATTTTTTTGTTCATTAAATGGTAGAAATAGTCAAGAAACTTTATGTCTGAGAAGTTATCTTCTCCCCATTCTTTGTTCAACTGGAAGTGTAAATACATTGCGTATTCCACCACAAGCGCAGACATTACCCTGACATCGGATTGTATTGCTTCGGCTATTAT
This sequence comes from Dioctria rufipes, assembly GCA_963924295.1. NCBI lineage: Eukaryota > Metazoa > Arthropoda > Insecta > Diptera > Asilidae > Dioctria > Dioctria rufipes. The sequence continues at coordinate 45,246,369 of OZ002743.1, read as the reverse complement.
TGGATTTGTGCATTTTGAAGTAAAACCAGTCTTCACACATGAATATGACGTTTCAGTGTCAGTCTCTGAACGCTTACGTTTTGGGACTGCTGCAACTGGTGCTGTACTGCCACCTTTTGTGATAGTAGAAAATTTTTTATTTAAGTTTATTTTTTTCATTTTTGGACCCACGAGTATGGTTGGAAAAACGGTCCGCTCCGATAGAGCCCCCATATCGGAGTAAGGCAATTTATACAATGGGGTGCGCCCGGTGCCCCAAGGAGATCGTTCGCGACAGTGATAAAACTACCCACTGCCATTCAGCCCTCGGCACGATGCATGTACACCTTGGCTTGGTAGGCTTTTTTAGGGGGTGTGCTCCCCCGGGTTGGCGGGAAAAACGGTCCGCTCCGACAGAGCCCCCATATCGGAGTAAGGCAATTTATACAATGGGGTGCGCCCGGTGCCCCAAGGAGATCGTTCGCGACAGTGATAAAACTACCCACTGCTATTCAGCCCTCGGCACGATGCATGTACACCTTGGCTTGGTAGGCTTTTTTAGGGGGTGTGCTCCCCCGGGTTGGCGGGAAAAACGGTCCGCTCCGACAGAGCCCCCATATCGGAGTAAGGCAATTTATACAATGGGGTGTGCCCGGTGCCCCAAGGAGATCGTTCGCGACAGTGATAGAACTACCATAGAACTACCCACTGCCATCTAGCCCTCAGCACGATGCACTTACATCTTGGCTTGGTAGGATATCTGATTTGAAAAGGTAAACAAATCAGAACGTAAAAGTGAACAGAAATCAGAATTTGGTATTTTTTACAAATTAACAAAATGTAATGTTATAAAAATATTACAAACATTGCATTTCACAAATAATTACGTGTAAAATATTATTTGTGAAATGGGATGTTTGTAATATTTGTATAACATTACATTTTCACGCGACGCAATTTGCGCGTTAGTAAAATTTTTAATAAAATTAAAATTAAAATTCTAAAATTCTAATTTTAATCATCGCAAATATAATTACAATTTTACAAAAATTATAAAATAAATTACCTCTTAAAAAAAATAAACACAACGCGCACTTGTAAAACTTAGCACTACTTATTGTTCGGAGGGCACTCAACAATTCAACATACATATAATAAAAGAATGAGGATCTGATGTGTTCTGACGACGCACGTACTCCACTCATGACTCATCGTCAAAAACCCACCACTTTTACCATGTTTACATGCAGACTTGACAGATTCAGTTGAGTTTTTGAACACCATGTTTACATGCAAACCCCAGTGTTTTCCTCGAAAAAACCTTTATTTATATTGGAAGCTTATCTCGTATAACATCAAATATTCCTTAAACTCGATTTTTAAGGAAGTAAAATTAAGTAATGTTTTTCTGCCCATCCCTAAAAGTAGATATGGAGGACAGAGAAATGATTACAAATATTGTATTGCCATATATTTCTATTCTATAATATTCATTTGCAAAAACCACTGAATTGAAACTGGACTATGGTGGATTTTGTACAGAATTTATTACTTGAAGAAGATAGATTCATAATCAAAGAGTCACCACATGTCACACTGGTTTCCCGTATATGGAGGAAGCGTCAAAAATAGATAACTTCTTCAGTATGTGATTGCAATAAATGAAAACCACTCAGTTTCAACTAAACATGTGTCTTTAATGATAGAAATAAAAAAATTGATGATTTAATATAAAAAAAAAATAACCATAAAAGAAAAATACGTCGAAATTTTTTCACATTTTATAGAACATAACAAAAAATCATAAGCATAGAAAAAAATAACTCAATTTGGTAAAGTTAAAAGTTTTATCTTATTAAAAATAGTATTTATTTAAAAATGAATAAATCTGTAACCATATACTATAGAAAATACACTATACACATAGGTATAGTTAAGTTAAAATTACTTATTATGCTACATATCCTAAAATAATTTTATTGAGACTTCTTAAGCATACTTTTTTATACATATCTACTATGAAGACAAAATATTCTTATGATAATAAATCTAAAACCGCTTTGGTCAATGTAGTCTTCTTTTTACGCGGTAGTTTTCTCAACCCCGTAATCAAAGGATCTGAACTTAAAAGAAGTCGGTGTAACAAATCCGTATTAGTAGCGATCCGGGAGATTTTTCGGCTGTGGTTCAGTCTAAATATCTTTATGTCCTTATTTTTGGCTTCGGCTGCTTCTTCGGATAACTCTCCGATAGGCAGAAGAGCAAAGTCAATTACTTCTGAACCGTGAATAAGTATCTTGTGGACAGACGCAGGAAGGTAGTACCACGGATATTGCTTTACAAGTTTTCTAGCGGTTTCAATGGAAAAATCTCTAAATTTATCTTTATTTATTTTATAACCAGATGCCATTGCCTTTAATATAGTTGCACACCTATCGATGAGACACTTATCTATACCAGTTATCTCTGCAGAAACTTCAGAATTTTCAAAAAACTTTCGGGCAGTATTGCCATCATTTCAAGTTCCACTTCCGCCAGTTCGTGGCTGATCTACTATCAAACTTAACTTAGCCCTAAACTGAGATTGTATATCTTTCTTTTTTATTGCAAACTGCTCCTTTTCTTCTTTTGTTCTAATTTGCCACTTTTTAATATCTAAACGATAAGACACATGAATAAAATATTCAAAAAAGCGAATCCATGAGTGAAGAGGAGATAGCCCAAACTCATATCTCTAATTGTGCACTCGTTTGTTTATCTACATCGTTCATCTCCGTTGGCTTAGCCTCACATATATAACACTTCGACGAGCTTGTTTGACTAAGGGCACTGCACACTTTGCCATCAACCATAGTTAATTGTAACTCGTGTTTTATTGACAACACTTTGTTGGTTATATTTATAACAGAAGGCACCAAGAAATTTATTTTGTCTTTAAAATACGTTTCCTCTTGACTGGTTAAGGCACTATTCTCTTTTTTAAACTGAAAGCGTATAGGCCTACAGTATCTAGTCGAAGATGGACGGGGATTTTTCCAAATTATTTTATTATCTGAAGGATCAACTAAGCGTAGAGGCACATAGGAGGTGACAAACAAATTTCCATCTTGCGTTTCCGAATCAGTGAAAGATTGTTTGTAAGAGACTTTGCAAATTTATTTCCGCAACACTTTCAGTCACTGTTATTTTTTCAGGATAACAACTTTTTTTTTGCTTTAAGGATCTCGTTATATGATGGTAAAACTTTAGATGATAATTTAGAATTTATAAATTCTTTTACCAATAAATATTGGTGCTTAGTTAATTTTGCTTCGGTAAGCAGAGATAAAACCTCGTTTGTGCATATATCTATCGTTGAAAAGTCGGTATTCGACTTATAAGAACTTTCACGGAATGACTGAGAAAGGGACTCGTCAATATTGTCTAACTCAACCAATCTTCGTTGTTTTGTACGTGTGCTGCACTCAGAGAAACCTTTTCTAGGCCTTCCACGCTTATGAGTAGAAGTTGAGCCTTTTGTACTCTCTAGCTCAACATCTTCTACAATACTTAACCAATCTGAATTTTTGGCTAAAAACTGTGTTTTATTGCGGTGAGCATTCTTCCATAAAGCAAAAATTCTGTGACACAGATATTCAACACGTGATTTTAAAATATCCAGGTTTAAAGTTTCTACGTACTTGGGTTCCATGCCATCCACCAACATTTCATAAACTTTTTTAGTTCTTTCAGTTTCACCACCACTTTTCGAGTGCCATATTTCATATACATGCATCCTTGAAAATTTACAATGTATCGAAGTACCTGGAAAAACAAAATGTTTATGACGCTATTAACAAAAGCACAAAGTCTGCTGTCAATTTTTATCACACATATGCTACGCAGAGTCTTTGACGGGGCGCGCGTAGACCTTGAATCCTGACCACAAACGCAAATTCTAGCAGCTAATTCTTTTTTCCCTTACAAGTTAAGGACTGATTTCATAATAAAGTGGAAAAACTATTTCTACTTTTTTTTGCGAACTTTAGTAAAAGTCTATGTGAAGTTACAGAAACGTAAAAACATATTGTTTAAAAATGAAGTTCGTAAAAGGGCTAATATTCCAAATTCAATTAAAAAATTAAGTGTCTAAATAACATAAAATTAACAAACATACCTTGGTCTTGAAAATCCATTGCAAAACAACTTTCACTTGTATCACTTTTCCAGGAACTGACATGAAAAACAAAGGGGCTGCAATGACTCACCGATAACACGTGATTAGCGCTCGCTTAATCTGCTCACTTTCGATTGCGAAAAAGGAATGATGGGGTGTCGATACAGATAATATATTTATACCTGTGTATGGGACGGATATCGGTCTAATATAACTAGTCGGTAATTGGCAGAAATTTCGATGTACCTCTTTTTATTTTTGTCGTATGGGATGGACCACTGTGCACTGGCTCGCAACAATTGGCGCATAGCTTTGTGGTCCGAAATTCGTCCACCTCTAGAACGGAGCAATGCACCTTGAGTGTCTGTAGCAATTTTTGGCTTGGGGTTCTTACATAGCCCCGAATCGGCGAATTCGCCGCTATTTTAGTAGAACCTATAAAGACTAGTGTTTTGGGAGTGTTTTGGGTTATTTCCTTCACCAAGCGGTGCGTTGCTCGTTCGGTGCAAATGTATTGCTTAAACCGTAAACGAGCAACTTTCCGTTGACCATACACCGCTTGGCGTTGGGTAAACCACTTTAATCGCTCCTTAGTATATGCTATATAATCCAATTGCATGGGCGATTGCGTGTTTGTTATTGCACTTTTGGGAAGTGGCCTCGTATATTTAGCTAATAATGCTTTCCTTGCATGCGTGGACGTTTTGTAGTGGAATGTTGTGGATTTGATCTTTATTAAGCTCACCGGCTTGTTTTCGTTCGGGACGCGCACACCGCCAACGATTAACCGACATCCAGGATCTAAACCAACAGCCAATTTGTAGTAGTCAGAGTTAAATTTATCCTGGATGTCGGTCATCGTCCTTTCATCATGTGCGCTACATTTCTTGGTCATCGCGGTCTTTCTTCGTTTCTTTGGTGTTTCCGATGGCTCTATTTGTACCTCCTTCTTCATGGAAAACGTAATCGCTACTCCATCGGTACAAATAGAACCATCGAATTTTTTGCGCCCCACCGAAGGTATTTTGAAAAATCTTTGCCATTGTTCGAATTTTTCGTCGCGGAATTTTTCCCAACTACCACTGAATAGTTTCAGACCGTGGAGACGTTTGTACAAGGCAAAAGAGTCGTAGCGCACATGATGAAGGCGATGGTTATAAATTGGTACCAGAGGAAAATTTTTAAGCTCATTCGCCTCGTTATAGCGTTGCATTTTATAGAATATTTGTAAATACTTCAGTGGTTTCGATTTTATTTCATAGAATTTTGAGTCGTCATCGACATATCCAAGAAGCTCGTTTAGATGGTATAGAAGGTCTTGATCTGGTAGGTGTTCGCTGTTACGGGTAAATAAGTAATGCTGTGTTTTGTAAATTTTTGTATTATCTTTAGAGAAATTTCTCAGAAATCTCCTACTCCGAGGATAAGCATTCATCCAGAGGTTATTTTTAAAAAGGGTTTCATATTGCCGGCTGGCAAAAATAAATAGATTCGACCTGTATGAAGAGTCATATAGGGCAGTCTTGATGTATTTCCCTCGTAAACTTCGGTACGCGGGATCTAATTCATATTTCGCCATTTTTTTGTTCATTAAATGGTAGAAATAGTCAAGAAACTTTATGTCTGAGAAGTTATCTTCTCCCCATTCTTTGTTCAACTGGAAGTGTAAATACATTGCGTATTCCACCACAAGCGCAGACATTACCCTGACATCGGATTGTATTGCTTCGGCTATTATTGGATTTGTGCATTTTGATGTAAAACCAGTCGTCACACATGAATATGACGTTTCAGTGTCAGTCTCTGAACGCTTACGTTTTGGGACTGCTGCAACTGGTGCTGTACTGCCACCTTTTTTGATAGTAGAAGATTTTTTATTTAAGTTTATTTTTTTTATTTTTGGACCCACGAGTAGGTTGGAAAAACGGTCCGCTCCGACAGAGCCCCCATATCGGAGTAAGGCAATTTATACAATAGGGTGCGCCCGGTGCCCCAAGGAGATCGTTCGCGACAGTGATAAAACTACCCACTGCCATTCAGCCCTCGGCACGATGCATGTACACCTTGGCTTGGTAGGCTTTTTTAGGGGGTGTGCTCCCCCGGGTTGGCGGGAAAAACGGTCCGCTCCGACAGAGCTCCCATATCGGAGTAAGGCAATTTATACAATGGGGTGCGCCCGGTGCCCCAAGGAGATCGTTCGCGACAGTGATAGAACTACCATAGAACTACCCACTGCCATCTAGCCCTCAGCACGATGCACTTACATCTTGGCTTGGTAGGATATCTGATTTGAAAAGGTAAACAAATCAGAACGTAAAAGTGAACAAAAATCAGAATTTGGTAGTTTTTACAAATTAACAAAATGTAATGTTATAAAAATATTACAAACATTGCATTTCACAAATAATTACGTGTAAAATATTATTTGTGAAATGGGATGTTTGTAATATTTGTATAACATTACATTTTCACGCGACGCAATTTGCGCGTTAGTAAAATTTTTAATAAAATTAAAATTAAAATTCTAAAATTCTAATTTTAATCATCGCAAATATAATTACAATTTTACAAAAATTATAAAATAAATTACCTCTTAAAAAAAATAAACACAACGCGCACTTGTAAAACTTAGCACTACTTATTGTTCGGAGGGCACTCAACAATTCAACATACATATAATAAAAGAATGAGGATCTGATGTGTTCTGACGACGCACGTACTCCACTCATGACTCCACTTCCGCCAGTTCGTGGCTGATCTACTATCAAACTTAACTTAGCCCTAAACTGAGATTGTATATCTTTCTTTTTTATTGCAAACTGCTCCTTTTCTTCTTTTGTTCTAATTTGCCACTTTTTAATATCTAAACGATAAGACACATGAATAAAATATTCAAAAAAGCGAATCCATGAGTGAAGAGGAGATAGCCCAAACTCATATCTCTAATTGTGCACTCGTTTGTTTAAGCATTTATCTACATCGTTCATCTCCGTTGGCTTAGCCTCACTTATATAACACTTCGACGAGCTTGTTTGACTAAGGGCACTGCACACTTTGCCATCAACCATAGTTAATTGTAACTCGTGTTTTATTGACAACACTTTGTTGGTTATATTTATAACAGAAGGCACCAAGAAATTTATTTTGTCTTTAAAATACGTTTCCTCTTGACTGGTTAAGGCACTATTCTCTTTTTTAAACTGAAAGCGTATAGGCCTACAGTATCTAGTCGAAGATGGACGGGGATTTTTCCAAATTATTTTATTATCTGAAGGATCAACTAAGCGTAGAGGCACATAGGAGGTGACAAACAAATTTCCATCTTGCGTTTCCGAATCAGTGAAATATTGTTTGTACTCGTTATGACCTGTACTGCCATCGAAACCCCATTTTCCTATCATACATAAGTTATTTAATGACGATTCAGACATATTTTCTATAACATGTTTTTGCGACTCTACTATTCGCGAAGCTGTGTGATCTAAGAGACTTTGCAAATTTATTTCCGCAACACTTTCAGTCACTGTTATTTTTTCAGGATAACAACTTTTTTTTGCTTTAAGGATCTCGTTATATGATGGTAAAACTTTAGATGATAATTTAGAATTTATAAATTCTTTTACCAATAAATATTGGTGCTTAGTTAATTTTGCTTCGGTAAGCAGAGATAAAACCTCGTTTGTGCATATATCTATCGTTGAAAAGTCGGTATTCGAGTTATAAGAACTTTCACGGAATGACTGAGAAAGGGACTCGTCAATATTGTCTAACTCAACCAATCTTCGTTGTTTTGTACGTGTGCTGCACTCAGAGAAACCTTTTCTAGGCCTTCCACGCTTATGAGTAGAAGTTGAGCCTTTTGTACTCTCTAGCTCAACATCTTCTACAATACTTAACCAATCTGAATTTTTGGCTAAAAACTGTGTTTTATTGCGGTGAGCATTCTTCCATAAAGCAAAAATTCTGTGACACAGATATTCAACACGTGATTTTAAAATATCCAGGTTTAAAGTTTCTACGTACTTGGGTTCCATGCCATCCACCAACATTTCATAAACTTTTTTAGTTCTTTCAGTTTCACCACCACTTTTCGAGTGCCATATTTCATATACATGCATCCTTGAAAATTTACAATGTATCGAAGTACCTGGAAAAACAAAATGTTTATGACGCTATTAACAAAAGCACAAAGTCTGCTGTCAATTTTTATCACACATATGCTACGCAGAGTCTTTGACGGGGCGCGCGTAGACCTTGAATCCTGACCACAAACGCAAATTCTAGCAGCTAATTCTTTTTTCCCTTACAAGTTAAGGACTGATTTCATAATAAAGTGGAAAAACTATTTCTACTTTTTTTTGCGAACTTTAGTAAAAGTCTATGTGAAGTTACAGAAACGTAAAAACATATTGTTTAAAAATGAAGTTCGTAAAAGGGCTAATATTCCAAATTCAATTAAAAAATTAAGTGTCTAAATAACATAAAATTAACAAACATACCTTGGTCTTGAAAATCCATTGCAAAACAACTTTCACTTGTATCACTTTTCCAGGAACTGACATGAAAAACAAAGGGGCTGCAATGACTCACCGATAACACGTGATTAGCGCTCGCTTAATCTGCTCACTTTCGATTGCGAAAAAGGAATGATGGGGTGTCGATACAGATAATATATTTATACCTGTGTATGGGACGGATATCGGTCTAATATAACTAGTCGGTAATTGGCAGAAATTTCGATGTACCTCTTTTTATTTTTGTCGTATGGGATGGACCACTGTGCACTGGCTCGCAACAATTGGCGCATAGCTTTGTGGTCCGAAATTCGTCCACCTCTAGAACGGAGCAATGCACCTTGAGTGTCTGTAGCAATTTTTGGCTTGGGGTTCTTACATAGCCCCGAATCGGCGAATTCGCCGCTATTTTAGTAGAACCTATAAAGACTAGTGTTTTGGGAGTGTTTTGGGTTATTTCCTTCACCAAGCGGTGCGTTGCTCGTTCGGTGCAAATGTATTGCTTAAACCGTAAACGAGCAACTTTCCGTTGACCATACACCGCTTGGCGTTGGGTAAACCACTTTAATCGCTCCTTAGTATATGCTATATAATCCAATTGCATGGGCGATTGCGTGTTTGTTATTGCACTTTTGGGAAGTGGCCTCGTATATTTAGCTAATAATGCTTTCCTTGCATGCGTGGACGTTTTGTAGTGGAATGTTGTGGATTTGATCTTTATTAAGCTCACCGGCTTGTTTTCGTTCGGGACGCGCACACCGCCAACGATTAACCGACATCCAGGATCTAAACCAACAGCCAATTTGTAGTAGTCAGAGTTAAATTTATCCTGGATGTCGGTCATCGTCCTTTCATCATGTGCGCTACATTTCTTGGTCATCGCGGTCTTTCTTCGTTTCTTTGGTGTTTCCGATGGCTCTATTTGTACCTCCTTCTTCATGGAAAACGTAATCGCTACTCCATCGGTACAAATAGAACCATCGAATTTTTTGCGCCCCACCGAAGGTATTTTGAAAAATCTTTGCCATTGTTCGAATTTTTCGTCGCGGAATTTTTCCCAACTACCACTGAATAGTTTCAGACCGTGGAGACGTTTGTACAAGGCAAAAGAGTCGTAGCGCACATGATGAAGGCGATGGTTATAAATTGGTACCAGAGGAAAATTTTTAAGCTCATTCGCCTCGTTATAGCGTTGCATTTTATAGAATATTTGTAAATACTTCAGTGGTTTCGATTTTATTTCATAGAATTTTGAGTCGTCATCGACATATCCAAGAAGCTCGTTTAGATGGTATAGAAGGTCTTGATCTGGTAGGTGTTCACTGTTACGGGTAAATAAGTAATGCTGTGTTTTGTAAATTTTTGTATTATCTTTAGAGAAATTTCTCAGAAATCTCCTACTCCGAGGATAAGCATTCATCCAGAGGTTATTTTTAAAAAGGGTTTCATATTGCCGGCTGGCAAAAATAAATAGATTCGACCTGTATGAAGAGTCATATAGGGCAGTCTTGATGTATTTCCCTCGTAAACTTCGGTACGCGGGATCTAATTCATATTTCGCCATTTTTTTGTTCATTAAATGGTAGAAATAGTCAAGAAACTTTATGTCTGAGAAGTTATCTTCTCCCCATTCTTTGTTCAACTGGAAGTGTAAATACATTGCGTATTCCACCACAAGCGCAGACATTACCCTGACATCGGATTGTATTGCTTCGGCTATTATTGGATTTGTGCATTTTGATGTAAAACCAGTCGTCACACATGAATATGACGTTTCAGTGTCAGTCTCTGAACGCTTACGTTTTGGGACTGCTGCAACTGGTGCTGTACTGCCACCTTTTTTGATAGTAGAAGATTTTTTATTTAAGTTTATTTTTTTTATTTTTGGACCCACGAGTAGGTTGGAAAAACGGTCCGCTCCGACAGAGCCCCCATATCGGAGTAAGGCAATTTATACAATAGGGTGCGCCCGGTGCCCCAAGGAGATCGTTCGCGACAGTGATAAAACTACCCACTGCCATTCAGCCCTCGGCACGATGCATGTACACCTTGGCTTGGTAGGCTTTTTTAGGGGGTGTGCTCCCCCGGGTTGGCGGGAAAAACGGTCCGCTCCGACAGAGCTCCCATATCGGAGTAAGGCAATTTATACAATGGGGTGCGCCCGGTGCCCCAAGGAGATCGTTCGCGACAGTGATAGAACTACCATAGAACTACCCACTGCCATCTAGCCCTCAGCACGATGCACTTACATCTTGGCTTGGTAGGATATCTGATTTGAAAAGGTAAACAAATCAGAACGTAAAAGTGAACAAAAATCAGAATTTGGTATTTTTTACAAATTAACAAAATGTAATGTTATAAAAATATTACAAACATTGCATTTCACAAATAATTACGTGTAAAATATTATTTGTGAAATGGGATGTTTGTAATATTTGTATAACATTACATTTTCACGCGACGCAATTTGCGCGTTAGTAAAATTTTTAATAAAATTAAAATTAAAATTCTAAAATTCTAATTTTAATCATCGCAAATATAATTACAATTTTACAAAAATTATAAAATAAATTACCTCTTAAAAAAAATAAACACAACGCGCACTTGTAAAACTTAGCACTACTTATTGTTCGGAGGGCACTCAACAATTCAACATACATATAATAAAAGAATGAGGATCTGATGTGTTCTGACGACGCACGTACTCCACTCATGACTCCACTTCCGCCAGTTCGTGGCTGATCTACTATCAAACTTAACTTAGCCCTAAACTGAGATTGTATATCTTTCTTTTTTATTGCAAACTGCTCCTTTTCTTCTTTTGTTCTAATTTGCCACTTTTTAATATCTAAACGATAAGACACATGAATAAAATATTCAAAAAAGCGAATCCATGAGTGAAGAGGAGATAGCCCAAACTCATATCTCTAATTGTGCACTCGTTTGTTTAAGCATTTATCTACATCGTTCATCTCCGTTGGCTTAGCCTCACTTATATAACACTTCGACGAGCTTGTTTGACTAAGGGCACTGCACACTTTGCCATCAACCATAGTTAATTGTAACTCGTGTTTTATTGACAACACTTTGTTGGTTATATTTATAACAGAAGGCACCAAGAAATTTATTTTGTCTTTAAAATACGTTTCCTCTTGACTGGTTAAGGCACTATTCTCTTTTTTAAACTGAAAGCGTATAGGCCTACAGTATCTAGTCGAAGATGGGCGGGGATTTTTCCAAATTATTTTATTATCTGAAGGATCAACTAAGCGTAGAGGCACATAGGAGGTGACAAACAAATTTCCATCTTGCGTTTCCGAATCAGTGAAAGATTGTTTGTAAGAGACTTTGCAAATTTATTTCCGCAACACTTTCAGTCACTGTTATTTTTTCAGGATAACAACTTTTTTTTTGCTTTAAGGATCTCGTTATATGATGGTAAAACTTTAGATGATAATTTAGAATTTATAAATTCTTTTACCAATAAATATTGGTGCTTAGTTAATTTTGCTTCGGTAAGCAGAGATAAAACCTCGTTTGTGCATATATCTATCGTTGAAAAGTCGGTATTCGACTTATAAGAACTTTCACGGAATGACTGAGAAAGGGACTCGTCAATATTGTCTAACTCAACCAATCTTCGTTGTTTTGTACGTGTGCTGCACTCAGAGAAACCTTTTCTAGGCCTTCCACGCTTATGAGTAGAAGTTGAGCCTTTTGTACTCTCTAGCTCAACATCTTCTACAATACTTAACCAATCTGAATTTTTGGCTAAAAACTGTGTTTTATTGCGGTGAGCATTCTTCCATAAAGCAAAAATTCTGTGACACAGATATTCAACACGTGATTTTAAAATATCCAGGTTTAAAGTTTCTACGTACTTGGGTTCCATGCCATCCACCAACATTTCATAAACTTTTTTAGTTCTTTCAGTTTCACCACCACTTTTCGAGTGCCATATTTCATATACATGCATCCTTGAAAATTTACAATGTATCGAAGTACCTGGAAAAACAAAATGTTTATGACGCTATTAACAAAAGCACAAAGTCTGCTGTCAATTTTTATCACACATATGCTACGCAGAGTCTTTGACGGGGCGCGCGTAGACCTTGAATCCTGACCACAAACGCAAATTCTAGCAGCTAATTCTTTTTTCCCTTACAAGTTAAGGACTGATTTCATAATAAAGTGGAAAAACTATTTCTACTTTTTTTTGCGAACTTTAGTAAAAGTCTATGTGAAGTTACAGAAACGTAAAAACATATTGTTTAAAAATGAAGTTCGTAAAAGGGCTAATATTCCAAATTCAATTAAAAAATTAAGTGTCTAAATAACATAAAATTAACAAACATACCTTGGTCTTGAAAATCCATTGCAAAACAACTTTCACTTGTATCACTTTTCCAGGAACTGACACGAAAAACAAAGGGGCTGCAATGACTCACCGATAACACGTGATTAGCGCTCGCTTAATCTGCTCACTTTCGATTGCGAAAAAGGAATGATGGGGTGTCGATACAGATAATATATTTATACCTGTGTATGGGACGGATATCGGTCTAATATAACTAGTCGGTAATTGGCAGAAATTTCGATGTACCTCTTTTTATTTTTGTCGTATGGGATGGACCACTGTGCACTGGCTCGCAACAATTGGCGCATAGCTTTGTGGTCCGAAATTCGTCCACCTCTAGAACGGAGCAATGCACCTTGAGTGTCTGTAGCAATTTTTGGCTTGGGGTTCTTACATAGCCCCGAATCAGCGAATTCGCCGCTATTTTAGTAGAACCTATAAAGACTAGTGTTTTGGGAGTGTTTTGGGTTATTTCCTTCACCAAGCGGTGCGTTGCTCGTTCGGTGCAAATGTATTGCTTAAACCGTAAACGAGCAACTTTCCGTTGACCATACACCGCTTGGCGTTGGGTAAACCACTTTAGTCGCTCCTTAGTATATGCTATATAATCCAATTGCATGGGCGATTGCGTGTTTGTTATTGCACTTTTGGGAAGTGGCCTCGTATATTTAGCTAATAATGCTTTCCTTGCATGCGTGGACGTTTTGTAGTGGAATGTTGTGGATTTGATCTTTATTAAGCTCACCGGCTTGTTTTCGTTCGGGACGCGCACACCGCCAACGATTAACCGACATCCAGGATCTAAACCAACAGCCAATTTGTAGTAGTCAGAGTTAAATTTATCCTGGATGTCGGTCATCGTCCTTTCATCATGTGCGCTACATTTCTTGGTCATCGCGGTCTTTCTTCGTTTCTTTGGTGTTTCCGATGGCTCTATTTGTACCTCCTTCTTCATGGAAAACGTAATCGCTACTCCATCGGTACAAATAGAACCATCGAATTTTTTGCGCCCCACCGAAGGTATTTTGAAAAATCTTTGCCATTGTTCGAATTTTTCGTCGCGGAATTTTTCCCAACTACCACTGAATAGTTTCAGACCGTGGAGACGTTTGTACAAGGCAAAAGAGTCGTAGCGCACATGATGAAGACGATGGTTATAAATTGGTACCAGAGGAAAATTTTTAAGCTCATTCGCCTCGTTATAGCGTTGCATTTTATAGAATATTTGTAAATACTTCAGTGGTTTCGATTTTATTTCATAGAATTTTGAGTCGTCATCGACATATCCAAAAAGCTCGTTTAGATGGTATAGAAGGTCTTGATCTGGTAGGTGTTCGCTGTTACGGGTAAATAAGTAATGCTGTGTTTTGTAAATTTTTGTATTATCTTTAGAGAAATTTCTCAGAAATCTCCTTATCCGAGGATAAGCATTCATCCAGAGGTTATTTTTAAAAAGGGTTTCATATTGCCGGCTGGCAAAAATAAATAGATTCGACCTGTATGAAGAGTCATATAGGGCAGTCTTGATGTATTTCCCTCGTAAACTTCGGTACCCGGGATCTAATTCATATTTCGCCATTTTTTTGTTCATTAAATGGTAGAAATAGTCAAGAAACTTTATGTCTGAGAAGTTATTTTCTCTCCATTCTTTGTTCAACTTGAAGTGTAAATACATTGCGTATTCCACCACAAGCGCAGACATTACCCTGACATCGGATTGTATTGCTTCGTCTATTATTGGATTTGTGCATTTTGATGTAAAACCAGTCTTCACACATGAATATGACGTTTCAGTGTCAGTCTCTGAACGCTTAAGTTTTGGGACTGTTGCAACTGGTGCTGTACTGCCACCTTTTGTGATAGTAGAAGATTTTTTATTTAAGTTTATTTTTTTCATTTTTGGACCCACGAGTATGGTTGGAAAAACGGTCCGCTCCGATAGAGCCTCCTTATCGGAGTAAGGCAATTTATACAATGGGGTGCGCCCGGTGCCCCAAGGAGATCGTTCGCGACAGTGATAAAATTACCCACTGCCATTCAGCCCTCGGCACGATGCATGTACACCTTGGCTTGGTAGGCTTTTTTAGGGGGTGTGCTCCCCCGGGTTGGCGGGAAAAACGGTCCGCTCCGACAGAGCCCCCATATCGGAGTAAGGCAATTTATACAATGGGGTGCGCCCGGTGCCCCAAGGAGATCGTTCGCGACAGTGATAGAACTACCCACTGCCATCTAGCCCTCAGCACGATGCACTTACACCTTGGATTGGTAGGATATCTGATTTGAAAAGGTAAACAAATCAGAACGTAAAAGTGAACAGAAATCAGAATTTGGTATTTTTTACAAATTAACAAAATGTAATGTTATAAAAATATTACAAACATTGCATTTCACAAATAATTACGTGTAAAATATTATTTGTGAAATGGAATGTTTGTAATATTTGTATAACATTACATTTTCACGCGACGCAATTTGCGCGTTAGTAAAATTTTTAATAAAATTAAAATTCTAAAATTCTAATTTTAATCATCGCAAATATAATTACAATTTTACAAAAATTATAAAATAAATTACCTCTTAAAAAAAATAAACACAACGCGCACTTGTAAAACGTAGCACTACTTATTGTTCGGAGGGCACTCAACAATTCAACATACATATAATAAAAGAATGAGGATCTGATGTGTTCTGACGACGCACGTACTCCACTCATGACTCATCGTCAAAAACCCACCACTTTTACCATGTTTACATGCAGACTTGACAGATTCAGTTGAGTTTTTGAACACCATGTTTACATGCAAACCCCAGTGTTTTCCTCGAAAAAACCTTTATTTATATTGGAAGCTTATCTCGTATAACATCAAATATTCCTTAAACTCGATTTTTAAGGAAGTAAAATTAAGTAATGTTTTTCTGCCCATCCCTAAAAGTAGATATGGAGGACAGAGAAATGATTACAAATATTGTATTGCCATATATTTCTATTCTATAATATTCATTTGCAAAAACCACTGAATTGAAACTGGACTATGGTGGATTTTGTACAGAATTTATTACTTGAAGAAGATAGATTCATAATCAAAGAGTCACCACATGTTGGGGATATGGAAACTGAAAATATTTCCACGAATATTTTTGTCGCTCTACCAGATTTATGGCGTCATGTCATAATACGAAATACACTGAAGCGGAAGTAAAATTGGATGTGATATTTGCGTTATTTTCCGGACACATATATGTAGATAATAAAACGTCCTAATTCCTCTGATAATAACACACGATATCATGTCCATGACAGCACAACATCTCATTTGGAGAGCATGTACATTCATATGAAATTTATTTCAGGGGCCATTTACCTTTCTGGGCTATCCACCTTTGTTAATTTTTTAGCTGAACGCAACACTCCATGCATCATCCAGAGAGGAAACATGTTTTAACCACCCATGCCTTTTATATGTATGTAATACGCCTCCATACATATTTATAATTTTGCTTTATCTCAGCATGCTACATACATATAAGACCACCAGTTTAACTTAAGCAATCTTAGCCTCTCATAAAATATCTACCTTTTTCAGGGCGTGGGCGTCTGAATATATGTATAGCTTCAATGAAATCTCGGGCATATTCATTAAACTTAAATAAGACCGCAGTTATGCTTTAATTGAAACGATGGTAACAACAATACAATGTATATTGCATATGGTAGATATATATCTACGTGCAATTTCCAAATTTCATCTCTTCGAAGGTTTAAACCCACCACCCACTATACTGATTATAGGTTATGGTGGTCGTAAATTATAGGTAAGAGAAATTCATTTACCCTACAGGAAAACTCAGAACAGTTGCTTATGGACAACCCTCTGTTTCATAATTTTACGCAATAGCGAAATGCTCATTTTATGTAATATGAGGGTACATACTGACAAATTACTATTTATGTAAATTTCAATTGAAAAGATTTTTGAAAATCGTTATATTGTCGAATTCAATATAGCGATGTCTAACCTGCGTACTCTCTGCGTATTCTGTGCTCGATGAATGCCAATAGCCAGGTAATATGTATATGCTTGGAATGAACCTTGCCCCCTAAGTATGGGGTGCACTACCATCGATTGCTCTTTATTAATTCATCTATCATGGTTTTGAATATACATATCTATACCTACAAATACTGCAGGTATACATGTAATAAAATATCTGCACATTTGATGCTGCGATAATATAAAATTACTGATAAATCAATATGTAGCGGCATGTCACTAAGAGCGATGTACAATTACATATTTTTGCTGGAAATTTGTGTGTAAAATTGCATCCTGAATAATGAATATTATCTTAATACAAATAATGTAAGACGTACAAAGGACGATGACCACTTTTCATACATTTGTAGCCCCGACTTGAACGGACATGAGAGATGTCTTAAACGATGCATTATGATACTCTGAACATATTTTTTTATTAACACTGTTTATTTCAATTAAGCTGAGGAAAGCTTTGGCGGTCGGATGTATTTTGAGCGACTTTCTTGGGTGAAAAAGTGGTCTTTTTTATCGCTCGAGCACTAATGGCCATGGAAGAAAGTACTGAAAAATTATATACGAAATGTAATAACTGGGATGTCTGTGACCTAAGTGCATGTAAATGGGTTGTCAGCAGCAAAAACGTCCCGAGAAGGTTTTCTGAATCGGGAAAATAGTGCACCACCCGATAGTACTCGGCGATACCTTTCATGTGATATGCAACAGCCATATTGGGCATCTCGCCGCCTGCCCCCCCCCCCCCCCATAATCCCTGAAACCTTAAAGTATCCAGGTCAAAATGTTGTTGGTAATGAGCTGAGGTGAACAGTGAAACCCGTTTTTCGATCGAACATAACTCTAACGACTTAGAGCCGATCTAAGGTACGAATAAACATGTAAAAAAGCTCGAATTGGTCTAAGCCCAAATTCTTATGATACCCTAGATCGGTGATGGCGAACCTTTTCGAGAAGTGGGTCAAATTTTGTTCATTATTGTTTTTTAATTCTAGCTCGTGAGTCACTGGCGTCACTTAGAAAGGAAGTGGGAGATGGTTAACAACTACTTTTTTTGTCCTCACTTTCAAAGTCCTCTAAAACTTTTGCGTTTCCTTTTTTGTTTTACTAAAAGTTGTAAGTTGCAAGTGAAGAGCAAAAAATAAAAGTTTACTTCAGAAATTGATATAAATGGGGTGATACCATGAATACCACACCAGGTGACACCATGCCCAATCGGGAGTCGCCCTTTGCACTGAGTATTTGAATGAACAAGGAATAAACAAAATCACATATGTATATTATGAAATATTATTTATAGATATAGTTGTAAGTTTGTAAGTATTTATATGCATAATAAAGTTGAAGTATATTTAATGAGAAATCTGTTGTTGTTTATTTTCAGATAGTTTCTTAATATTAAGTTCATATGCCGTATTCATTAGTTTATCGCATTTTACAGTCAATTCATTTCCAAGTTTATTTCCATTGGTAGATTTTACAAAATTGATTAAAGAAAACAATTTTTCTCATGAATATGTGGACCCAAACATTGTTAAAACAACATTAGCAAGTTTCTTCATTGTTATAAAACTATTTGCACTACATTTTTCCTTTTCCTTGAAATTCAACTACTTAGTTCCATTTCTAAATCATGGATACATAGTCGATAACTTCGGTTAACTCCATTGTTTCGAATTCCATTTTGAATGGATATAAAATAAAGTGAAATGTATTTTCCATACTTTTAAATTGATTAAATCTCTCCTCAAAATTTAACGCGTAAGATTTGTTTATGACTACGTAGGTTCGATAATATCTCTGCATATAAATCTCTTTCGTTTCGCTTGGATGATCACTGGATACATATCTCTAGCTTATTTTTCTATTTAACACGTTCACGCTAGCGCGTAGCACAGGTGGCTCACGTATGAGTATCCTATCGGGCGGCGCGTACCCCCGGTGGCTCACTTATTAGTGTTCCATCAGGCAGCGTATACCACCGGTAGCTCGCATTAATATGTCTCATCGCGCGACACGTAGGAGTGTCGTCTTGAAGTGAAAAACATGAATATCGGCGCCGGCGCGCGTGAACGTGTTAAACTTAACCGTCTTATATCCAGTTGCTAAGTTCTTCCCAGATATAAACAAAAATGTATCCCATGTATCACATACTCAACCTTTAATCCTCCTTTTTTGTTCAGATCTTTCACTTATGGAATGCCCTACCTCCATTTACTAGTTTCACATCCTCCCTCGATGTTCTTGAGAAAATCCCAGTCGCTATTTTAAGGTACCAAAATAAGATCTATGATCTTCGGTACTCTTTAAAAATAAAATGTCAATAGCTCGTAAATGGTTAAAAATTTCTTCAGGACTGTAAACAATCAAATTAAATAGGAGACTATGGACATCTGAATTTCAGAAGTATCTACTTGCATGTCATTTTTTCTGTTTTTATTCAGAAGATTTAGTTTGTTTGGGTTCAAGCCTTAATTTTTTACCATTATTTATGACTAAAAATAGATAAAGCCTTTATAAATTTAGTTGGTGAAATTGAGTCGGCGGTTAGACTAAATTCTGCATTTATCCCTCCTGACCAAAATATATTCTAGAGGTCCTCCAGCAGACTAGAGTAATGCTAAATAAACCTGCTGTTAAAGATTTTCTCAACGTAAATGACAATGCCACTACAATTTCTCTCATTATAATCAGTGCAGATATATATCCAGGAGAAACTGAAGCAAACGAACACACAAATGGTCCCATTTCCTGCAAATTCGTGCTGTTAATTTCTTTTATATACTCATTGATTTTATTCAACCGTTCTTACACACATCTGCATAGATACTTTCGCCTAGCGTGCCTAAACATCGATAAGAATCTAATAAAAAAAAAGGTCTCGATAATTACTAGTTCTATACATCTTCTTGCACTAAGTCCCTTAAATTCTTAGTCTCTCCATGCAATGTAACGGGCTACTACGCTCATGCCGTAATGCCAACCGGTATAACCAAATATTAGGAGAAAAAGATAAGTGGTGAGGGGCAGGTCGCGCTCAGATCTGCAGTGTTACCCACACACACACACACACACACACACACACACACACACACACTTATAACAGCTTATTTCCGTCTGGGTATAAATAATATAAATATGCTTACTAGAATATATTTTTGGCGATTGCGTGGTTATTGCACTTTTGGTGAAGCTGTTTCTTAAGGTGCATTGCTCCTTTCTAGAAGTGAACGAATTCCGCAACACCAATTCTTTTTTATTTACTGATCTCTTGTTATCAACAATATCCTTAACTTGTTTCCACAAGTTTTCAATGGGATTTAGATCCGAAGATAGAGCTGGGCTATTCAAAACCCTAATTTGTTTCCGGACCATACCACTCCTTTGTTACCGTTGCTGTATATTTTGGATCGTTGTCTTACTGAAACGTCCAGCGCAAAGGCATATTGTCATCAGAATGAGGCAGCATTGCATCTTCAAGTACTTTGATATAAGTTTCCTTGGTCATAATTCATTCAATTAAGTGTATAAGACCCACACCATACCAAGAGAAAAATGCACAAACCATAATTCTGCCTCCGCAATGCTTAACTGTTTTTTTTTTCGTATACCGATTAGGAAGTATGTATGACAAAATTTATTCTTTAAATCATTAACGACACCAATCAGATTTAATAATTAAAACATTTGCTGAAGATATGAATATACATATATGTATGTACCAGTAAACGTTTAAGAAACAAGAAAAAGAAACCATTCGTTCCCAAGATGTCTTGCCGTTTCTGGTCTCTTCTGGTAAATGTTTTCACACCTTTTTCTACAATGTTCTCAAATTCTTCCAAAATTGTCAATCTCTCACAATGCAATGCAAATTTTTTTGTTATTATCAGTGTCCGTGGCTGTTTCGTCAATTTTTATTTTAATGACCACCGCTGTATAATTGGATAGATTTCATTCGATATATTGTACAAGCGTACAATTCTCTGATTGAAATTCAGCAAATGGTATGCTATCTTCATCTGTCCATTGAGAAAACCAGCTTTTCGAAATGCTCGCCTATATTTCAGTTTCAAAATAATAATAATAATCTCCGATGTGATCCAGGCATTTTTGTAAAATTCTTCACTCCACGAGAACATTTGCCTACACACAATTGCTATTACGCCGAATGGGTGTAAATTATAATTGATATACATATATGTAATTATATCTACATTGATACAATGCAAGTGAATCTTTTGATTTCAATTTCGTGTATGCATTTTACATGAGCTGCTACACTCACTATAAATACCGTCCACGGTTGCTTTCTTACACCCTTAAGATATACCAAAAACCATATGCATAACTGTTAAAATATGCATTATAATTGTTGCGAACGTCTAACTTGTTTAATTTTTTTGTTTTCGACGAAGCACTGAAAGCACCCATCTTAGCCGGTTAACCAATTGCCGGAGAGTTGAGGATGCATAAAGTTGCTTGGAAAACGCAAGTTGGCTTAGCTAAAAGTCAAAGACATTCGTCCTAGCTGGATGGGAAAGTTCCAGAGGGTCGTGCAGCAGTGACTATAAAATTATTTTTAAAATGGAGTCTTAAGCGGTAAAAGAAAAACAGCACCCTGGATGCTATGCTATCATTTCTAATTTGTTGTGCTGTTTCACAGTCAAAAGATTCTCTTTTGTTTAGCAAAAATAAGTTATAATTACCATCCTGCAACTGAAATCGCAAAGAATTGTTAGTACAAAAATGTCATCGTGTACAGTGTTGCATTTATTCTCTAACCTTAACTTTATGACTACCACTTGCCTTAATACAAGCCACAAAAGTCACTGTTTGCTTCTCGCATATTCTTCCAAGAGCCACGTTTTGTAATACTGGCACGTAAAAAGTTTTTTCCAGCAGCAACTTCGAAATAGGCAGCTTTCATCAGCTTTCATGCTTCCTCCCATACCCCGCTTCGGGGGAGCACACCCCCTAAAAAAGCATACCAAGCCAAGGTGTACATGCATCGTGCCGAGGGCTGAATGGCAGTGGGTAGTTTTATCACTGTCGCGAACGATCTCTTTGGGGCACCGGGCGCACCCCATTGTATAAATTGCCTTACTCCGATATGGGGGCTCTGTCGGAGCGGACCGTTTTTCCCGCCAACCCGGGGGAGCACACCCCCTAAAAAAGCCTACCAAGCCAAGGTGTACATGCATCGTGCCGAGGGCTGAATGGCAGTGGGTAGTTCTATCACTGTCGCGAACGATCTCCTTGGGGCACCGGGCGCACCCCATTGTATAAATTGCCTTACTCCGATATGGGGGCTCTGTCGGAGCGGACCGTTTTTCCCGCCAACCCGGGGGAGCACACCCCCTAAAAAACCTACCAAGCCAAGGTGTAAATGCATCGTGCTGAGGGCTGAATGGCAGTGGGTAGTTCTATCACTGTCGTGAACGATCTCCTTGGGGCACCGGGCGCACCCCATTGTATAAATTGCCTTACTCCGATATGGGGGCTCTATCGGAGCGGGCCGTTTTTCCAACCATACTCGTGGGTCCAAAAATGAAAAAAATAAACTTAAATAAAAAATCTTCTACTATCACAAAAGGTGGCAGTACAGCACCGTTTGCAACAGTCCCAAAACGTAAGCGTTCAGAGACTGACACTGAAACGTCATATTCATGTGTGAAGACTGGTTTTGCATCAAAATGCACAAATCCAATAATAGCCGAAGCAATACAATCCGATGTCAGGGTAATGTCTGCGCTTGTGGTGGAATACGCAATGTATTTACACTTCAAGTTGAACAAAGAATGGGGAGAAGATAACTTCTCAGACATAAAGTTTCTTGACTATTTCTACCATTTAATGAACAAAAAAATGGCGAAATATGAATTAGATCCCGCGTACCGAAGTTTACGAGGGAAATACATCAAGACTGCCCTATATGACTCTTCATACAGGTCGAATCTATTTATTTTTGCCAGCCGGCAATATGAAACCCTTTTTAAAAATAACCTCTGGATGAATGCTTATCCTCGGATAAGGAGATTTCTGATAAATTTCTCTAAAGATAATACAAAAATTTACAAAACACAGCATTACTTATTTACCCGTAACAGCGAACACCTACCAGATCAAGACCTTCTATACCATCTAAACGAGCTGCTTGGATATGTCGATGACGACGCAAAATTCTATGAAATAAAACAGAAACCACTGAAGTATTTACAAATATTCTATAAAACGCAACGCTATAACGAGGCGAATGAGCTTAAAAATTTTCCTCTGGTACCAATTTATAACCATCGCCTTCATCATGTGCGCTACGACTCTTTTGCCTTGTACAAACGTCTCCTTGGTCTGAAACTATTCAGTGGTAGTTGGGAAAAATTCGAACAATGGCAAAGATTTTTCAAAATACCTTCGGTGGGGCGGAAAAAATTCGATGGTTCTATTTGTACCGATGGAGTAGCGATTACGTTTTCCATGAAGAAGGAGGTACAAATAGAGCCATCGGAAACACCAAAGAAACGAAGCAAGACCGCGATGACCAAGAAATGTAGCGCACATGATGAAAGGACGATAACCGACATCCAGGATAAATTTAACTCTGACTACTACAAATTGGCTGTTGGTTTAGATCCTGGATGTCGGTTAATCGTTGGCGGTGTGCGCGTCCCAAACGAAAACAACCCGGTGAGCTTAATAAAGATCAAATCCACAACATTCCACTACAAAACGTCCACGCATGCAAGGAAAGCATTATTAGCTAAATATACGAGGCCACTTCCCAAAAGTGCAATAACAAACACGCAATCGCCCATGCAATTGGATTATATAGCATATACTAAGGAGCGACTAAAGTGGTTTACCCAACGCCAAGCGGTGTATGGTCAACGGAAAGTTGCTCGTTTACGGTTTAAGCAATACATTTGCACCGAACGAGCAACGCACCGCTTGGTGAAGGAAATAACCCAAAACACTCCCAAAACACTAGTCTTTATAGGTTCTACTAAAATAGCGGCGAATTCGCCGATTCGGGGCTATGTAAGAACCCCAAACCAAAAATTGCTACAGACACTCAAGGTGCATTGCTCCGTTCTAGAGGTGGACGAATTTCGGACCACAAAGCTATGCGCCAATAGTTGCGAGCCAGTGAGGACGTCTCGGTCTCCACATTGGTACCAGTTTTGCCCAAAATGTGGTACTATGTGGAACCGAGACGTCAACGCCGGCCTTAACATTTTGAAAGTTGGCCTGGCTCACCTGATGGGTGCCCCACTGCACCCCAACTACAGCAGAAGCACCCGGTTATGACATTAGGACAATGTATGGCTGTGTTGATTTTATTATAACACAGCTATGGCTCCTCGAAAGAGGAGTTTAGTGCGACATTGTGAAACATTGTGACACATTAACAAAGGTGGATAGGTAAGTGGCCCCTGAAATAAATTTCATATGAATGTACATGCTCTCCAAATGAGATATTGTGCTGTCATGGACATGATATCGTGTGTTATTATCAGAGGAATTAGGACGTTTTATTATCTACATATATGTGTCCGGAAAATAACGTAAATATCACATCCAATTTTACTTCCGCTTCAGTGTATTTTATATTATGACATGACGCCATAAATCTGGTAGAGCGACAAAAATATTCGCGGAAATATTTTCAGTTTCCATATCCCCAACATGTGGTGACTCTTTGATTATGAATCTAACAACTGGCGTACATATATATGTACGTACATAGGTGGAACACAAAACTTTATTATCTCATCAATTCGTTAAGCATGCGAGAAATGGGCACTAGAGAAACACAGTTCTCCTACATCGAGGCTTGGCTTGAAATGCCTTGAAATTGTATATCTATGGTGTGGAACAAGAGCTGTTCACCCTTGCAATTATTTATCTAACCAATTCCATCTCACTTTCTGGAAATTAAGTGACGAGCCAAAATCAAGTGCTCACTCACAACCAGTTTTTATGATAATTTTTGGAACGTTTTGCTTTTTGTGATAAAAAAAGTGTTTATGAAACTAAAAAAAATATATCAGTGATACGGGTATCATGTTACGACATTCCTAATGAAATCCAATCTTGTCTGGTAGTTATTATCGCCCGTCTGAGTTGAACTTATCACATAAATAGTTTAATATAGCTCTTCAGGTTCAGGGGTATTTCCAGTGCGACATTGTTGCATTAATATAGCGCCCTGCAGTTCTGATTGGTTTTGAAGGAAAATTGTATTTAGCGGTTGGTCTTCGCATCATTATTATGGGCTTAATCATTCGCCGTGCCCACCATTATTACATCGTTATTTCAGCATCGATTTTAGAGAAAATAAAATCCTCGGTTTTTTTATAATACTTATATGTGTTGATGTGATCTGACTTGCTAAAAGAAGTCAAAGAAGTCAACAGGTAAAAGTGGCAGATTTTGTTCGTGTTATATGTATACGTATATCTCATTCGCGGAGTTCCTGAGGGTTCGGTATTAGCGCATCTACTTTTTATGTTATTTATTAATTATCTCGTGCACGAATCCCAAGATGTCAAGGTATGCTGATGATGTTCAATTGTATCGGAATCAACCCATGTAAGGAGATTGCGTCGAAAAACTCAATCTTGATTTATCTAGGGTATCAAAAAAAGGCTCAAGGTATTGATTGCATTTTATCGCAGTTACTCCTCTCATCTGGATTTACGCTTAATAATACTTAATGGAATTTTCTTTTTGGACAGAGTGAAAATCTAGGAACCAAAATAAACTTGCAAATGAAATATTACAACTTTATCTCTGAGACCCTCGAGAAAATGTATAGTGGTCTTCGGTGTTTTGTACTGTCAGAAATATTCCAACCATCTTCAACTAGGCTGGAATTAATCAAAAGATTAATAACGCCTATTTAATATTCCCAAAATTAGATTTTTAACGCGTAAGATTTGTTTATGACTACGTAGGTTCGATAATATCTCTGCATATAAATCTCTTTCGTTTCGCTTGGATGATCACTGGATACATATCTCTAGCTTATTTTTCTATTTAACACGTTCACGCTAGCGCGTAGCACAGGTGGCTCACGTATGAGTATCCTATCGGGCGGCGCGTACCCCCGGTGGCTCACTTATTAGTGTTCCATCAGGCAGCGTATACCACCGGTAGCCCGCATTAATATGTCTCATCGGGCGACACGTAGGAGTATCGTCTTGCAGTGAAAAACATGAATATCGGCGCCGGCGCGCGTGAACGTGTTAAACTTAACCGTCTTGCTAAGTTCTTCCCAGATATAAAAAAAATGTACCCCATGTATCACAAACTCAACCTTTAATCCTCCTTTTTTGTTCAGATCTTCCACTTATGGAATGCCCTACCTCCATTTAGTAGTTTCGCAACCTCCCTCGATGTTCTTGAGAATATCCCAGTCGCTATTTTAAGGTACCAAAATAAGATCTATGATCTTCGGTACTCTTTAAAAATAAAATGTCAATAGCTCGTAAATGGTTAAAAATTTCTTCAGGACTTTAAACAATCAAATTAAATAGGAGGCGGACATCTGACTTTCTGACTACTTGCATGTCAGCCAATAACAAGATATTGGTGATTTTTTTCTGTTTTTATCCAGAAGATTTAGTTAGTTTGGGTTCAAGCCTTAATTTTTTACCATTATTTATGACTAAAATAGATAAAGCGTTTACAAATTGAGTCGGCGGTTAGACCAAATTCTGCATTTATCCCTCCTGACAAAAATATATTCTAGAGGTCCTCCAGCAGACTAGAGTAATGCTAAATAAACTTGCTGTTAAAGATTTTCTTAACGTAAAAGACAATCCCACTACAATTTCTCTCATTATAATCAATGCAGATATATATCCAGGAGAAACTGAAGCAAACGAACACACAAATGGTCCCATTTCCTGCAAATTCGTGCTGTTAATTTCTTTTATATACTCATTGATTTTATTCAACCGTTCTTACACACATCTGCATAGATACTTTCGCCTAGCGTGCCTAAACATCGATAAGAATCTAATAAAAAAAAAGGTCTCGATAATTACAGGAAACACTGAATTGTTTAAAAGGCAGCTAAGCTAGCTATTCGTAAAATCGCCTCGGTGTATAGTATGTATAATAAATTGCTAGTTTCAATCTAAATTTAGCACAAACCTTCGATGAAAAGTGCAGGGAACTTGTTTAAGCAAATTGTTCAAACTTAGGAATTTGCTGACCTCAATTTTTCCCTTTCATATTCCTCGCCGGCACCAAATATTCTACACGGAACACGTTGCTATTGCTGCTGCTGTTGCTGCAGCTTAATTTGCCGGCGGGCAGCAAAACAAAAAATGAAGTTGTAGACGATGCGACGCCAATAAATTTTGCAAGCAAATAAGCAAGGAGCTAAATCCAGTGAGGGCATTTGGATTTGTGTTTACTGAATGTGAATGAATCGATTTCATCATGGTGAAAAAGCAAAAATCAAGAAAAAATGTGAATGCATTTAAAACTGCACGAAACTGTGAATGCCGTAAAAGCTTTACTTAAGGGAACAGCTGGATTTTGGCTTTCTTTTCCTTTAATCTTTATCTCTCATGTCGTATGGCATTCATTCATTCATTCATCTTAAAAGGAAAAACGACCTAAAAGCAAAAGTTCAGAAATATAATAAAACTTTATCAAATGTATACTAAAGTATAACGGGTACATAAAATGAGGTTTTTGTTACACAGGGATCAGTTTGTGGTTTTTTGTCCTTCTGAACCATTTCATAGCTTAAAGATAAAATTTTATCCTCTTCCAAAACACTGAAAATAACTTTCGACTAGGGAAGGCAAACGAACAGAGGAAGAGTCCAAGTTCAAAAACTCTTTCATGTTATTTCTTATGAATTTCAGATAATAAATTTTGTGAGGCATGATATACGGGTAAAATGTACATAGGCTGTATGAAAAAAAAAATTAAAGGAAACTTGTGCTCTTTTGTGTATCGTATCTATATCGCCCATATATTGTAGAGAACATCTTGTTTTGTTTCTTGGTGTTAGATAGAGCTCCGCTAAACTGAAGGAAATTGCAATTTATAAATTTTTCATATAAGTGAAAAATTCTACATTAGCTTCAGCAGGTGCCGTAACAACTCAACGTGACAACAAAAAAAGAATTTCGTGATTGAGATACAAAAATATTTTACACAAAGTATTTAGAAATAATAATAAATAAAATATTCTTCTACCGTACTCAATATAAGTGCGAGTATCAGCGATTCTATTGAGAACTGTTGAGTGGACAACTCCTCAAAACGAATGGAAGGAGGATGACGAATACGCAAGACTTCTCTTTAAAAAAAATCCCACCAACAGAAAGGTTCATTAAGTACAGATCAACTAGACAGCCAGTCCCCTTTTGATGCTGGAAATCCTCAGCCGAAACCAGTGCTAGTCTTCTGGGATTTACCAACGAGAGATGACAGTATGAAAAATATATATATATGCAGCTTGAGGACATCAGGGAATATCCTCAGAGTACAATGTTTTACGTAATTTCTAGCGAACATAGTACTGGATTCAAGTGGACATCATAGTAAAATCCCATAATTTTCATTTATGTATAGAAGAACTGTTTATTACATAATGCAGGCCGTTGTGAGCGTGTCATAATAAGATGGAGAAAGTTATATACAGGTGCTTCAAAAATTTTATATTATTGTGCCAACCGCAGTCTAGTCGAGAGCTGCATACTTACTGAATCTTTAACAGTTATCTGTTGAATTCGGAGAAGTTCATTCACGAGCTTATTGCATTATTGATAAAATTCGCTGATTCCCGGCAGGGTCAACCTCTCAAGAGTGATTTGCTGCACATTGTTATTCTTAAATTGAAGGAGACTTAATGCAGGTAAAAATATCGCATAGTTTCACAATAGTTGCATGTGGTATCAAATTAAAGATGAAATCCCGAAGAATTCAAAATCTGGTTAAAGAGCATAAAATATGAAACAAAAAACTAAAAAATTTGGCAACTTTTTTCGACTCGAAATTGTATAACTCGTGATAGGAGAGAAGGGAAGAGGTAACTGAAATGGGTTTTTATAGTAGACCTGTTCGATGAAAACCCTGGGTAAACCTAGGGCTACCAGCGGGCTACCAGCGGGCTACACGTACACTAGGTTTACCTGGTGTTTTAAAAACTTGTTCGAGAACGCATAAACCTTGGGTAAATATTGGAGGGGAAAATTTATACGGTGTTTTACACTCATCGAACAAACCTGATATGTATCCCCCTCCACGACACATTTTTATATCTGCATAGTTATCAAAATGAAGAAGAAGATTATAATATATCATTGATAAACCGCAAAATCTAAACAAAAATTCGAAATCATATTTTAACAATTCATGTAATGCTTATGACAGACATAGGCTATCGATATCTTGATATTCGGAATACCCCGTCTATACACCATGTGTTTCATCAAATACGATAAAAAATTAGAAACCTAATTTGTCGTATATTTACAATTAATTGTTGCCATTTAGCCTGCATTAAAGCGAATGTATTTTTCACTTCCATTTCCAAATTGTTTACGCTTAAAAATCTGTCAACTGAATTGAAATGTCAAAGTACGGTTTGTCACATCAATACTCAATTTTATGTTTGTCAGGGGTGGGTCCTTTAATATCTAAATATCGATACCATATGTCTGTCATAAGATGTTTGTGCTTAAGTGGTAAGTTACACCGAAAATGCGTATCCTAATTTGGTAAGGCCAATGTTGGTCACGCCGACTTCTCTGTTGTTACTGTGTATAGTTCTTACAGTTCTTTTGGTTCAAAAGCGCACGGAAAGCAAGCAAGAATGGATCAGAATTCAATATTCCAGTGATGGGAAAATTAATTATCAAATAAAATTAAGTCCGACTATATATCCTGAGGACTCTTCATTAAGAATCTCCTCCACTAATGACCAGTCTGTACAATCGTGAGAAATATAAATAAAGCCTTGTGAGCACATCCCATTTCACTCAGTAGTAAGTAATTATAGATCTGAAAGAAAAAAAAAAAAAAAAAAATTACTCAAAATAAAAAAAAAAACTTTAACTTTCCAAAATATTTGTTAATTTTAAGCGTGAGCTACATCGTTAATTGGTAAAAGTAATTAGCTTGATTAGCATTTTAGTAATTTTCTATTAGCTATGAAAAAAAATTCACATAATTAGAGCATTTACGATGCCAACTTTGACTGCTTATATGTTTCGAGAAATTCATCAAAAGTCTGCGCCCGTCTGAACTAGTTCCTAGCCAACCATAACATCTGATAGCAGTCACATAAATAATCTCGTTGAGGATGTCTAACACTGCAGTGAAGGGATTCCGATTAGAATCATAAAATTGTTTACATAAAATTAATATAATTATGTTCTGAGAAGATTTGTACTCAGCGCTATCATCATTGGGCACCTGCAATTAACTTGTATGTATGTCAGATTCACATCATACGGAAGACCAGTTGTAGAGAAGGTGTGCTCATGTGCTACAGCTGCATGGCGAATATATGTATCATATCCATAATAAGTTCATTTCGGCACAAATTTTACCAACAAATGTTTGCGAATTCTTTTCCGCGTTCATAACTGGGTATATGAATGCAGCTGTACGTATAATTCCGGATAGATTAAGGAAGGTGTATCATGTCACACTTGCCAAGTATTGGAAAAGGAAGTTAAAGAAGACCTAAGTATAGATGTTCAAGTACATATGTATGTATATATAATTTTCGCGTACGACTGCACATCTTTTTTGTAATTTTCAAAAGGACTCTGGAATAAAGGGCGGCCGACTGTTTCATTTCGTTGTCTGGCTGGAAAAGTTGAAAGTTTTTTAGAGCCTTTTCATGGCTGATGTGTATGAGAAGTTGGCAGAGATATGTGTGCATTTACACCTTAATATTTAAGGTAAATATACCTTTGCAAGATTTCGCGATTACACATACTAGATATTTAACTGCAATTCAGATGGTGACGTCAGAGCGAGGTTGAAATGCATGATTGCAGGAGGAAACTTCAACGAGACGATATAAGTGTTATAGCTATAGCTTATACAGTATTTACCCTATATTATGTTTATATATAAAAGTATATTTCAGAATTCTCTCTAATTTCCACTAAATCAAGGGAAAAAAAAGATTAAGTCACCGTTGTTAGTGCTACTTTAACCTCATCTCAAGAGTCAAGGCAGCAGATGGTTTTGCGCCTCTCCAAATCATATAAGCATCTGTTTCCGAGGTAAAAGCACTTAGGAGGTTATGAGGTAGGAACAGAAAAGTACAAAAATGTTTTTCCTTATACTTGGATATTTATGAACTCGCTTTGTGACATACCTACATACATCTGTGTACATATATATGAAACGAATTCGTGATGATGTGTTGTTCTCAAATGGAAACATAAAATGTCACCAGACTGATATTTATACTCGCAGTGTGTATGTGTGTAGGTTCTTTTCTATTGTTTAATATAAATGAAATAGGTTGATTTGTTTGTCATTAATTGTAGTTTGGAGTGACGGGTAATTTTATTCTATGTTAAGAGTTATTTGTTGATAATAATGACAATTGGCGACAAATGGGGAATGATTTGAATGGAATTAAATTAATATTTTTATATTTGATACCAAGAATGCAATTTTCCCCTAACAAATTTTTTATAAAGAGGTAACTACAGTAGAGGTGGCTAGCTCATTATAACCACTTGAATTTTCTGGCATTCAGTGGGGTAACTTTTTATACCCTAGATGAAATCTAAGTTTGTCATTTCGTTTGTAACGTACAGCAATAACGATGGTAGTGCAAAATGGATTGGACACCCACGCATAATATTAAAAGTTATTTTAATTTTTGCATGTCCGTCTGTCCGTCCGTGCGCACGATAACTCGAGAGCGCGTGTACTTATGTAGAGAGCTGAAATTTCGTACGCGGACTTTAAAAAAAGAGTAAAATTAAGTTCGAAAATGAGACAAATCGGGCAACTCCTTCGTAGACCTGTTCACGAGCGCGATACGATACGTACGATATTTTGGTGACGTCCTGTTCTTTTCTTAGATCTACATATTTCTATTTGCGACTGGTTATTATCGCGCGATACGTTCACAAGGTTGACAGAGACTACAACTTAATTTGTTTAGTTTTTTAGTGACAAGCAAATATTAGTGTGAAATTTACATATATTTATGTTTTTATATTTATATATTTACATATTATAATGCATTTCGACATCACTGCAGAGCTTTAGCATCCGATTACAAATGTAAACAAACATAAATGTTGAGGTTAAGGTGAAAATCGCACCAAACTAACAGCATTGCTGCGATAAATTTTGGTATCGCACGAAACGTAGAAAGAGTAAGCATATTCAGCGACAAAAACATTGCTGTAGCCAATCAGAGCTCTGTCACATGCGATAAATCGCGCTCGTGAACAAGCCTTAGGGTTGCCATAAAAAAAATCGTTTTCCACTATATCTTTGGACCTTGCCTGAGAATGCGTTGACATAGAGGCCTGAAATTTGGCACATGGTGTTTTCATAATAATAGCAAATAAAATTTGAAAAAATGGAATAAATCGGGCAACCCTTTCTTGGTGTTGCCATATAAAAATTTGGGTATTTCACGGATACTGTGAAAACGATCAGTCTTAGACATTTTTATTGTACTAAAAACTTCTTCAGAATATGAAATCCTATAAAATTGGTTCTAATCATTTTTTCTGTCCGACGAACTGTTCAAATATGTATATGCGAAAAACCATTGCAAAAATCAAAATTGCTCAAATGGGTGATCATACGAAATTTCATACGGGCATTCATCTTGGGCAGAGGTTTGGCCAAAGCGTCGACCGCGTAACTATTCCTAGTCGCCCGCCTGTCATATGTACCTTCACATCTCGACATGAAACAAATGTTTTGTTAATTCCAGTTCCTCGTTCTAAATCTACAAAAGTTAAAAAAAAAAATTCAACTGATAAGAAATTCTTTAAAAACGTATCATTTGATAAGAGACTCGATGATTCTTTAGTTTTCCTCTTAAACTTTCTCAATTATTTTTTCGAATATTTAAAATTTTTTTTTTTTTTTTAATTTTTCTTCATTTTTTTTTTTTTTAATGTTCTTTCTCATGCTTCTACTAATGTAGAACGGGTATGCTCAGCAATTAACATTAATAAAAGCAAAATAAGACATGAACTCAGCATACACCACACAGTATTCTTCATTCTTTTCGATATTTTTTCTTAATTTATTTATGTTTTCATTCTCATTCAATGGTGAAATAAATATAAAAGAAATATTAATAAGATTAAAAGGATTTTTGGACGTGGACTTGTTGAGAATCGAATCCTTAACTTAAAGTTCGATATATTTTTGAAATAAAGAGCTTCGTTTCAAAATATTTATTGGAATTTGTGAAGAAAAATATCCATGTTTGTGGAGATGTGTAGCATATTTAACAACATTTTTCGGTTCACTTACCTCTGCGAACCAAATTTTCTACCATGACACATGAACAAATCATCGCTCCCGTTTGATAGATGACCATTTGGAAGCATGTTTACGAATAACTATAACATATGAACCACAATATGAAAAGCTAGCCGAAAATATGCAATGTCCTGTTTCCAGTACATCCTCTGATACGACATAGAAAATAATAGGTAATATATGTTTACAATACATTGTTCGCATGAATAATAAGGAAATAAAAAACATTGTTTTATTTATAAACTAATTAGTTTGTGAGAAGAAATCATTATTATCTCTTAATAAAAAAAACTTGATATTAAACATGTATTAGTATTATCTATGGTTGTTTCAAATTAAAAAAAACTGGAAATTAAGGTCTTAGACCAATTCTAGCTTTTTTATTTGGTTCTTTTATAAACAGATCAAGTCAAGTGTGTTTGCGTCTTATAGATTCTTCGCTTCCTTCCTTCTTTGCATTTAATTCATAATTTTCCTCATCCTACGAGTTTGACTTATTTAAGACGTTGGGGCTTATCTTTGGCCCTCAGTTCGATTCGATGTCTTCTCTTTTTGATTCTTGGCTTGGGTGTTGTTCACTTTTCGTGATGTTGTTTGTTCTTCTTCATACAGCTGCTGCGTCGTATTAGCTTTAATATACCTATGAATTTTTCACAAAAGTTTGTTATTAGTTTGGGAGGGGCTGGGAGAGTAAGGATTGGATATGTTCAGGGAGTTTTAGGAATTTAAGGACTTGAAGGTTCCTATTTTGATAGGTTTCATCAGGGACATTATTAGGTTCTTGGGCGTTTATTTGGGACTACCCCCTGCAGTAATCTCCTTTGTGTCATAGAAACATATTCTACTTTCATGTAGGTATATGTTTCTAGTATCAGTAAATAGGGATTTTCTCGACTTGGTTTTTGGATAGAAGGAGCACATACTCCTCGAAGGGAGTTATATGGCTGCCCCCTTTATAAACAGGTCAAACAATATACATATACCTACACAGCGGAGCAATTGATTAGGTACACGGTTGTAAATGCCAAAAATGAAAATTACGAACACATGCAGACCAATTTGGTACAATATGTATGTTTATTCTTTTAAGGATTTAAGATAATATCAGATAATACCAGAATTATGAAAAAATCTTGGTATAAAAGGGGTGCAGTTATTTATTACTGTACTTTTTACTACTAATATAATTTTCTTAATCTACGAATCTGTAAGTGTTATTGTTACTACTTTTAATAATGCGTTGGACCTCCGTTATTGCATATTACTTAGAAGAGTCTGTCAGCATACTATCGAGAAGAGTCCTGATAAGAGTTAGTGTTATTTCATTCCAGGCAGCCAAGACACCTTCTTTCAATGCTTCAACGTTTTTGTATTGCTTGCCGTTTTCATACACTTTTCGCGTGAACCATCCCCACAAATTTTCGACAACGTTCAGATCTGGAGTAGGGGCGGGCCATTCCAAACCTGTCATGTCTTCGGTTCGAAATCACTCAGTTACTTGACGAGCAGTGTAGATTGGTGCATCGTCCTGTTGAAAAATCCATGATATCACATCGATACGAGAACTTCATCTTTGTCAGCGGTTGCTCGTTGTAGAGGGTTTATGTACTTCATAGCATCTTGTTTTCCTGTTAGTATTTGAAGCTCGAGCTTGACTTTATAATTCCTGTTTGTAATCAAATTTGCTGTGCTGATTATGAAGAGTTTATAACAGCTGCTTATCACACGTTCTCTATAGGCCGGGTTCCTCTGTTTAGAAGATGCGTTGTCGACGACCTACTTCGAATTGCAAATTTCCGGTAAACACGTTGTTGGTGAAAATTCCCAAAAGTCTTAAGTTTACAAATAAAGCCGAAAATTCTTAGAGAAAATCAATGAAATATTTCGGTACAGTTTTCACAGATTTATTTACAAACTGAACAAACTGAACGTGCACACCGTATTCCTCTCCATTCCCTCCTTAATGTGTGTTTGTTGTTCGCTAATAAATTATCTCATCAGTCTACAGCACAAATTTCATTTTAAAATAATTATAGAAGGAGGCCATTACTTTCTCATTGACCCAGGGCCTCCACACCCTTTAATCCTTTAAAAAGCAAGGAACTGTGGAGCAACAAATTCACAGATCTGACCAGCTGTGTAAGTGCTGTCAAAGCGTTCGCTTGAAGCAAAAATAACGTCATGGGTTGTCTCTGGTGGCAATGGCACTATGAGTTCACTCACACAAACGAAGTCTAATTGCGATTTGACATTATTTTAAAGGCAACAATTATTATTATTAAGACCACTCTACTATTATTATATCATATTATCCTCAAAATAAATAGTTCAATACTACCAAAAGAAATTGAATTAAGTTTATTTTTTAATAACTTACCAAAAGTTAAATTCTTCTTTTTTTTCTTTCTTCTTTTATTTCACATATATATTATCTTAAATTCTTCTTTCTTCTTTTATTTTACATATGTATTATCATCTTATTACAATTACCATAACACTAAAAAGTTTATATTATAAATACATAAAGCTTTAATATAAATATTACAATTATTTACCTTAATGAGGTCAAAAACTATCATTTCTGCTCAATTTTAATTTGAAGTTGAGCTGCTCTGCTCTGCTCTGAACTTTTTTCGAGTTCATTAAACAAACCTAATAACTAAAATACTATTTAATTTCATTACATAGGCTAAGCCTTATAATGAATTCATTTCTATTAAAGTTAGACAGCAAGCAGCTAACTATTCCTGCTCTTCTAGCTGTTAATAGATAACCAATTGCTGCTTCGGTTTTACGTTTGTGGTTTTATTCTTTTTCAAATACAAAGAGCCTCGTTGATGAAAATTTACTGTTTCATTTTATCTTTTTTTTTTTTTAATTCAACCACCAAAAAGTCCACATAAATTCTACAAGTCCTATTACATATTACCTTAAAACATCTCACACACTTGGATTGCATTTACATACTTATCTTTTTCTTTATAGATCTGTCAGACACATCAATGATAACGATATAAACTTAAAACCTAGTTCCGTTCTGATTTCTGTTTACCTTTTCGTGCTGATTTCTGTTAACCTTTTCGTTCTGATTTCTGTTTACCTTTTCGTTCTGATTTCTGTTCACTTTTACGTTCTGATTTCTGTTTACCTTTACATTCTGATTTCTGTTTACCTTTACGTTCTGATTTCTGTTTACCTTTTCAAATCAGATTTCTGTTCACTTTTACGTTCTGATTTCTGTTTACCTTTACGTTCTGATTTGTTTACCTTCTCAAATCAGATTTCCTACCAAGCCAAGGTGTAAGTGCATCGTGCTGAGGGCTAGATGGCAGTGGGTAGTTCTATCACTGTCGCGAACGATCTCCTTGCGGCACCGGGCGCACCCCATTGTATAAATTGCCTTACTCCGATATGGGGGCTCTGTCGGAGCGGACCGTTTTTCCCGCCAACCCGGGGGAGCACACCCCCTAAAAAAGCCTACCAAGCCAAGGTGTACATGCATCGTGCCGAGGGCTGAATGGCAGTGGGTAGTTCTATCACTGTCGCGAACGATCTCCTTGGGGCACCGGGCGCACCCCATTGTATAAATTGCCTTACTCCGATATGGGGGCTCTGTCGGAGCGGACCGTTTTTCCCGCCAACCCGGGGGAGCACACCCCCTAAAAAAGCCTACCAAGCCAAGGTGTACATGCATCGTGCCGAGGGCTGAATGGCAGTGGGTAGTTCTATCACTGTCGTGAACGATCTCCTTGGGGCACCGGGCGCACCCCATTGTATAAATTGCCTTACTCCGATATGGGGGCTCTATCGGAGCGGACCGTTTTTCCAACCATACTCGTGGGTCCAAAAATGAAAAAAATAAACTTAAATAAAAAATCTTCTACTATCACAAAAGGTGGCAGTACAGCACCAGTTGCAGCAGTCCCAAAACGTAAGCGTTCAGAGACTGACACTGAAACGTCATATTCATGTGTGAAGACTGGCTTTGCATCAAAATGCACAAATCCAATAATAGCCGAAGCAATACAATCGGATGTCAGGGTAATGTCTGCGCTTGTGGTGGAATACGCAATGTATTTACACTTCAAGTTGAACAAAGAATGGGGAGAAGATAACTTCTCAGACATAAAGTTTCTTGACTATTTCTACCATTTAATGAACAAAAAAATGGCGAAATATGAATTAGATCCCGGGTACCGAAGTTTACAAGGGAAATACATCAAGACTGCCCTGTATGACTCTTCATACAGGTCGAATCTATTTATTTTTGCCAGCCGGCAATATGAAACCCTTTTTAAAAATAACCTCTGGATGAATGCTTATCCTCGGATAAGGAGATTTCTGAGAAATTCCTCTAAAGATAATACAAAAATTTACAAAACACAGCATTACTTATTTACCCGTAACAGCGAACACCTACCAGATCAAGACCTTCTATACCATCTAAACGAGCTTCTTGGATATGTCGATGACGACTCAAAATTCTATGAAATAAAACAGAAACCACTGAAGTATTTACAAATATTCTATAAAATGCAACGCTATAATGAGGCGAATGAGCTTAAAAATTTTCCTCTGGTACCAATTTATAAGCATCGCCTTCATCATGTGCGCTACGACTCTTTTGCCTTGTACAAACGTCTCCTTGGTCTGAAACTATTCAGTGGTAGTTGGGAAAAATTCCGCGACGAAAAATTCGAACAATGGCAAAGATTTTTCAAAATACCTTCGGTGGGGCGGAAAAAATTCGATGGTTCTATTTGTACCGATGGAGTAGCGATTACGTTTTCCATGAAGAAGGAGGTACAAATAGAGCCATCGGAAACACCAAAGAAACGAAGAAAGACCGCGATGACCAAGAAATGTAGCGCACATGATGAAAGGACGATGACCGACATCCAGGATAAATTTAACTCTGACTACTACAAATTGGCTGTTGGTTTAGATCCTGGATGTCGGTTAATCGTTGGCGGTGTGCGCGTCCCGAACGAAAACAAGCCGGTGAGCTTAATAAAGATCAAATCCACAACATTCCACTACAAAACGTCCACGCATGCAAGGAAAGCATTATTAGCTAAATATACGAGGCCACTTCCCAAAAAATGCAATAACAAACTCGCAACCGCCCATGCAATTGGATTATATAGCATATACTAAGGAGCGACTAAAGTGGTTTACCCAACGCCAAGCGGTGTATGGTCAACGGAAAGTTGCTCGTTTACGGTTTAAGCAATTCATTTGCACCGAACGAGCAACGCACCGCTTGGTGAAGGAAATAACCCAAAACACTCCCAAAACACTAGTCTTTATAGGTTCTACCAAAACAGCGGCGAATTCGCCGATTCGGGGCTATATAAGAACCCCAAGCCAAAAATTGCTACAGACACTCAAGGTGCATTGCTCCGTTCTAGAGGTGGACGAATTTCGGACCACAAAGCTATGCGCCAATTGTTGCGAGCCAGTGAGGACGTCTCGGTCTCCACATCGGTACCAGTTTTGTCCAAAATGTGGTACTATGTGGAACCGAGACGTCAACGCCGGCCTTAACATTTTGAAAGTTGGCCTGGCTCATCTGATGGGTGCCCCACTGCACCCCAACTATAGCAGAAGCACCAGGTTATGACACTAGGACAATGTATGGCTGTGCTGATTTTATTATAACACAGCTATGGCTCCTCGAAAGAGGAGTTTAGTGCGACATTGTTGCTGACATTGTTGTTGTTATGAAGAGTTTGGGCAACCCGAAAATTTTCCACTGTTCTCGTTCTGTAGTAGCTGTAATTACTCGTCCTTTATAGTGAGCTCCATAACCCTCTTGTTGATTTCGCAGGATTGATTCTACGAGCAATTCCTCTCTCAGAATATCCTTCTTCTGTTAAAGCCTGTGAGCTTTTGTTCACGTCCCATTTTATTTTTACAAGTTTTATACTAAATAAGTTTCAATATCTACTAAACTTATACTTTTTATTTTCTGAACTGAGCGACAAAATGAAATCGACCAATGTACCTATTCAAATGCACCCCTTTTATATGCAGATTTTTCCTTAAATCCTGGTATTTTTTTCTTAGAATTCCATGTTCATGGGAGACTGGCTAGAATTATCTTGTATCTTGTACCAAATTGGCCTGCATGGTTGTAATACCCATATCTAGCATTTATAACCGTGTACCTAATCAATTGCTCTACAGTATATGTATGTAATTTAAAAGGTCCGAATGTCAAGTTTAATATTATACATATTTTAATCCAATAGTTCTTCATTTAAAATATGGTATCTGCATATGTACACCTTTATTGTTTCTGATGGATGAAATTCTCTCGGTAAGGATTATGTCTCATAAACTAAGGATTTCAAAATGTACCAGACGTTTTTTATCGGGTTGGGGGGAATTGCCTGCCCAAGGAAGGATTGTGATATTATTGTTTGGCAAGAAAATTTTCACGGATTTGGCTGTGTGGCAAGGCTCGTTGCCTTATAGTCAGAGTGTGAATAATGTTACATCGCTGAACAAAATCTACTAAAAAATATAAATTTAATGTTTAGATGAATACGCTATAAAAAGAAAAGAAGAAAGAACCATTATTTAAAGAATTCATAGTTGAATAACGAAGGCAGAATCCGTATTCGTTATGCTGTCAAAACTATTCGGAATCGACACGTGGTCTTCTTGAAATGCGAAAGCACTGGGGTCTTCCAACTATTTTCCAGGCAGAAATACACGCCATAGAACTCTGCGCTCACGAAATAATTCATAGAAATATGCGTGGAGCTAAAATATACGTAATATCAGACAGCCAAGCAGCACTTGAAGCGTTAAACTCGTTTACCTTTGTGTTTAATCTTGTGTGGGACTGTCTTGAAGCAAGCAAGGTGACGCTAATTTGGGTGCCAGGATATGAAGGCATTAAGCACAACGAGATTGCAGACCGCCTGTAAAGGAAGGAGCCAGATCTCCGTTTATTGGTCCAGGGCCCGTCTTTGGACACCCAAAAGTCAAGTCTCAGCTCAGATCAGACTTTGACTGGATTGAAATTTTCATCATTATCCTAGTTTGATGCATGTCATTTCTTCAGTGTTTTTATTCGGTGTTCTAAATTCTGAACATTTCTGCAAACATGTATTCTATGTTTAGCCGAAATGGTAAACCACTGAAAGTAGTGGATGGCTTTAAATTCCGTTTGGGTCGTCTGACAGAATAGGGTCAAAGATGCATGAATAAAATCTGCAAGGCTGCATTTTTGACGGAAGTCGATGGGAAAGTATTAATCCGAATAAGTGATATTCATAATCATCAACTACATAAAGGGTTTTCCAATAAGAGGTGTTATTTTGATATTCAAAGAGAAATGCCATTTTTTTAGATAAATGATCGGATCTTTATTTCATTATAAAGAGGAAGGTATGCCGTTAATAATGGAAAATAACATCAGCCAAATGACCACCACGACCACGCCTGCAGGACCATATCCTTTTCATGAAATTTTCCATAATCAAATCGCAAAGTGGATGCCCTATGTCCTCGATAGCCTCACGAATTCCATCTTTGAGGTCTTGAATCGACGCTGGGCTGTTGGCGTAGACCTTCTCTTTCACGTGGCCCCAAAGGAAAAAGTCGCAAGGTGTTAAGTCACAAGATCTCGGTGGCCAATTGTGATCACCTCTTCGAGAGATGACACGGTCCGGAAACTTTTCCCGTAAAAGATCAATGGTTTCGTTGCTTGTATGGCACGTAGCGCAATCTTGTTGAAAGTAAACGTTGTTCAGATCAATACCATCCAATTCCGGCCATAAAAAATCATTAATCATCTGTCGATAGCGCAATCCATTCACCGTAACTGTTGCTCCAGCCTCATTTTCGAAAAAGTAAGGTCCATGACCCCGCGGGACCATAAACCACACCAAACAGTCACACGTTGAGGATAGAGAGGCTTTTCAACAATAACTCTTGGGTTTTCCGAGCCCCAAATGCGACAATTTTGCTTGTTGACGAGCCATCGAGGTGGAAATGGGCCTCATCACTCAAGATGAGTTTTCGATGGAATTCCGGATCATTTTCATGCATTTCAAGGACCCAATCAGCAAAGACTCGACGTTGTTGATGATCGGCTGGCTTGAGTTCTTGTGTTAACTGAACTTTATAAGACTTAAGACCCAAATCTTTATGCAAAATACGGTGTAATGACGTTTGTGGAATGCCTAATTCCAAAGAACGACGAGGAATGGACAAACCTGGGTTTTCTTCAACACTTTCGGCTACGTGCACGGGTTTTATTCTTCACATCACTAACTTGTCCCGACAGCTCGAATTTTTCTACCAATTTCTGTATTGCGGTCCGACAAGGTGCTTCACGACGACCCAAAAATGTTCGAGTTTTACGAACCGTCTCTGCCACATTTTCACCATTTTTATAGGTAATGAATTTTAATAATTTCAATGCGTTGTTGAATCGTGTATCGTTCCATTTTTACTAATGGCGTAGTTTCTACTTGTCAAGTGTCAAAAAATGACAGCTCCAAAGGTGACATCTACCGAATTAGCGGGCTAATTAAAATAACACCTCTTATTGGAAAACCCTTTAGAACCTACGCTGCG
Organism: Dioctria rufipes; assembly: GCA_963924295.1. Lineage (NCBI taxonomy): Eukaryota > Metazoa > Arthropoda > Insecta > Diptera > Asilidae > Dioctria > Dioctria rufipes. Next base: position 45,204,204 of record OZ002743.1, on the reverse strand, counting down.
CCGTCAATATATTTCAAATAGTGTCAAGATGAAGAAAACAGACGTAAGCCAGTCATAGAAATATCTAAATATACGTAAGTATATTATTTATTAACAATAGCCATGCGCTTCACAAATTTTTTTTGAACTAGCTTAATTTTGAATTGTGCGCTTCGCCCATATGCTCGTATATTACCTACTACATACATACATAAGTAAATCAATATAACTTTTTCGTTCTTTAATAGGTCTAATACCATCTTGGCACATTCTATTTCAATTTTCATTAATGTTGACTTATTTGTTTTATTTCCAGGGTGCCGGAAAAGAGATTCGTGAAGCTATAGCAGATCCTTCCCCACAATGTCAAGAAAAAGCATGGAATGCAGTCTTACCATTAGTCATAAAACTGAAACGATGCTATGAACACTCCTTAGAACTGGAGAAAATCGTCCCCAAACTTCTGGGTCAGTTAGTGGGAGGACGATTAAATCCTACACAACACTTAGAAACGCAGCAAGCATTAGTTAAACAATTGGCAGAGATACTTGAATTCGTATTGAAGTTCGACGAGTACAAGGTGAGTAACTACATAATCATCTTCATCGATGCAATACAACAGATTACATGACCTGTTCGATGAGAATACGGTGCGCTGCACCGGCACATAAGCATATATGTAGATTAACTGTGGTCATTTGTGATACCGTAAATAGCAGTCATGGTACGATGATAACCGTCCCATTCATGGAATGTGCGTATCTCCATATCTGCAAGCAAAGCATTTTTTTTTTTTTTTATTACTTTTCTTAATTTATTCCGCCAGCATAAGTTGGATTCAGTTGGGGCGACGCGACGTGTCATGCAATCAAGCTGTGATGAGACAGGGAAGTGAATTATGCACCAATCCGATGATGTATTTCCTACTCGTTGTACAGCCACAACTTAATCCGACTTATTCCATCATTCATCAGCTAAGCTTTGACATGCTAAAAGGTCTTGAATAGCATAATCAAGAGTTAGTTAAGTAGTTCATTACTCCCTTCCCTGTATACCGGCAGCTCATATTGTACTGTAACATGTCAACTAAGAAGCGCATTTCAAATTGCTCACGTGTCTTAAGGAGTTTTATAATGTTGATGATGTTGAGTGGATCGCGTGCCGAGTATATTTATCCATAGCCCTATTTTCAGTCCAGCAGGCAAATCGATGATAAACGAGACCTAATTTGTCGTAATATTTTCAATGTGACGGCGCGGGAGACGTCTAGCCTCTTTATGATATCTGTGCCATGGAAGGTGGAAAGTTGTTGTTAAGAGATTTAGCAAAATTCTAGCACTTGTGTGAATTTGATTGTGAATTTTTCAAACGGCTGAAAGATTTGAAAAAAAAAATTATCGGGCTTTGAAAAATTATTTAAGTTTAAAAAATCATTCGTAGTGGAGCAGATGTTATTCTCACAAATTTATTTATTAAAAAGAGAGAGAGACTCAAACTCAATCCATTAATAGTTCTAGCATGGAGCTACCTTAAGGTACTGGTTTCGTATTGCAAGAATGCTGTCAAGATACGAAGCGACCTCGATCGAATTCGGGACAATAATGTCTTACTCACGTTTGAGTGAAATGAGATACCTCTCCGTGTAATTCGCTCTGAAATAAGCGACCGATTGGATGGAGTCCAACAAGTTGGTAAAATTAAGAATCTTGTCGCCCGAAACTATATGAATAGGATTGAAAGTGATAATCAATATTTTATCAGCATAAAAGGGCTGAGGGTCTTAGGTGATATTATCGAGTATAATTTTCAATCTATAGCCAATCCAAATGCCTTGGAAATATTCAGAGCAACGATAAATATTTCAAGATAAGCAAGACTGTACGTGCATTTGCTGTTCTTAATCAAAGTAAAGTTATTTTTCGCATTTTCTTAAGGACTCTTGATAATTAGACCCCGATTGTTTTGGAAACGGTAAGAGGCAATCTTAAATTAATTCCAAAAAGAAAAAATACAGAGTGTTTACTATCGAATAAGACTTAAAACAGATTCATAAGGTGCATACCGATAAATTTGTGTCTTATAGAAGACTATCGCCCTGTGAATGTGAAGTTTGTCGGGAAAAAACTGAAACACCCTCAATATGTAAATATCAGGGACCGAATCAGTTATGACTTTTTACGAAAAAAGCCAACTTTACTTGTTATTCCTGACCGATAATAATTTGAAGCTAAAAAAACTAAGCTGGAAAAGCTTTTTATTTTATCGGGCAAAAATAAAAGGCCAGCTTGGCTAGAAAAAATAAAAATTCGAGCTCGCTTTTTATATTTTTACCGAAAAAAGTATCAAGCCGTTGGCTTAGTTTTCTAACTTCAAAACTATTACCGGCCAGGAATAACAAGTAAATCAAGCTTTTTTCGTAAAAATTCATTACTGATTCAGCCCCTAAAAGTAAAAAGCCAGCTTGGCTTTTTATACTTCCGGCTGAGACAACTTACAACTAGATGTGAAAAACTCCATATAAACCCGGATCACTTTTTGAAAGCTCTTTAACTTTTTATTCAACCAAAGAAAGCTATCATTGCGAAGAATTTATGTTGCATAATACAACAAGAGAGAGAGAGAATGTATAGAGCTTTCTATTAGAGGGCCATTAACTCGATTTAATTCGACCGATTTTTTGTGAGTTTTGCACCTCTAGATGTAAGTTGTCTCAGCTTCCGGCTTCATAACCTGTTACTTCCAGCTCGAAAAAATAAAAAGTCGAGCTGGCTTTTAATTTTTGCGAGAAAAAATAAAAAACCTTTCCAGCTTAGTTTTTTTTTATAAAAAATTTAGTTTTCAAAAGCTTTACAGGAATCGAAACGGGTTTCACGAGACATCTTTTGGTATATTCCACTAAATTCCACGATCATGATTTATCCCAGCTTTTTTTGTTTAAAATTGTCAAAATACCAGTTATCTTCGGTCCCTGGGTAAATATGTATGGGTAGAACATGCATAAGCTTCCATGGAACTACAAAATATTTACTGACGGATATGATACATGAAATAATTTGCGCAGGGTCTTAGTCAAGGAGGGAGCAGCAGTGTTGCAAAATCATGGGCGGGATTATATCAGAGAAGCCCTTGCGGCATTGGGTGATAACGAGACGAGTGGTATTCGTTAATAATTTTGGTTTACCTAAAAATAAAACTGAAATCACACAGTTTCTTAGATGCGAGTACACCACATAGATATAGAAGTCAAAAATAAAATTGTGTATACTGCAACAAAAGAAGACAGAAAACAGACGACAGATGACGAACAAAACAAACACACAATTAAGTAATAAGCGGCAATGAGATCCTTTGCTGTACATGGGACATGAAACCGAGTTTTGTACACTGAATAGTATCCCTCGATAGTAAGACCCGTGATCTCGTATATTGCGGTCTTGCTTGCACATGAATTTCAGGCTTCATACGATCTACGGCTACTGCTATTGAGGTGTTAAGGTGAAAACCCAATGAACGCGGCAGGCGTCGCGTCGCTTTGACAGTTCAATACAATATACGTCTTTAAGTTCGTGCTGACCAAATGGCTGCCGCGCTTGCCGGATTCAACGCGAAAGTAGAGCAATGTTCTACTTTTAGCGCGCGGCAGACGCTTTGACGCTTTAAACTGTTTATATGCTTGGTAAGCTACAAACGCAAGAATTGCCACATCTTATAACTCTGATATATCCATTATTTCACTTTTAAATAATAATTCAAAATTTTCTATCACTTTTTCTTTTTATAAATAAATCTTAAGTGTACCAACGCGACGCGTCCATTGGGCCATGCTCAAATCCTACACGCGTCTGCCGCGGAGAACTGTCAAAGCGACGCGACGCCTGCCGCGTTCATTGGGTTTTCGCCTTTACTCAATTCAGGCAGATTCCAAAAGGGTTGTGTGCGTAGGTTGCACTCATAGGCGTGTGGGCTGGAACGGGATAGCTCTGGCCCAATTGCCATTCTATGCTATGGTATTGGAAATTCGTTTTGACCGTCACCTCTCTGTGGGTTTTCTTGAAAGGGAGTCATGAACTGGAGGAGGAGCCTAATCGACAATTGCTCGGTCAATTCCAAAAATTTTCACCGACAGCTCTCTCACTAATGAGGGAGGCGATGGCAATGGTTCTTGAACGTTTGGGTACTCATTTCGAAGGCACCATCGCAATGGCAATATGGAAATCAAGGCAAAAGACATTGCTATTCTCTCCGACAGGCAGGCAGCCTTGATTGCTCTAAGTGGCACAACATCATTTCACGATTCGTAATACTTAACTTTACATTAACATAGATGTCTTGGACAGCTTTGCAGATTGAACAAATTCATAATCATCAAGTTCTTCTTGATAAAATGTTCTCAGGAAAAACTTAAATGCAATCTTAGATGTAACCGAAACTGCAATATATATGTAAAGCAATATGGTTAAGACGACTAAGACCACCCTGTGTTAGCTGAACTACTTAAACAGTACTAATGATTAAAAAAAATATATGTATATATATATATCAATTACAAACCTCAAGTGTCCAAAATTGTTCGTGTTTATGTGTACACTCATCCACACCCTCTTTTCTAATCCCAATTTACTAAATCGCTTTTTTTATCGTTGTTTTTTCATTATTTTTTCTTTTTCTTTTAGATGAAAACTCCAGCGATACAAAATGATTTCAGCTATTATCGCCGAATAGTGAGTCGACAGCGAATCGACAACACAAATCAAATGCTTGTCACCACCGAATTAGCTAATCGAATGTCGTTGTTTTACGCCCATGCAACGCCAATGCTTAAAGTTCTTAGCGAAGCAACATCGAAATTTGTTCACGATAATGCTGATGACGTTGAAAATACCACCGAAACCCTAGGAACTATGGCTAAAGTTTGTCTGCGAATGCTGGAAAATCCGTAAGTTATCCACACTTGACCATATTCTTTCGATTTGATATGTAGTCATATGGCTAGATATACGTATGTATTTGGGAATTTTATCTATTTTTATATTTTTTTTTTTTTTTCAGAAAGCTTTTATCACAAATTGAGCGTGAGGAAACACATTTACTCGTCCTAAGGGTAATGGTAGGCCTCGTAATTCTATATGATCATGTCCATCCTATTGGGGCTTTTGCACGTGGAGCCCATGTTGATGTGAAGGGTTGCGTGCGATTACTGCAAGCTCAGCCTGCCATAAAAGCTGAACCACTTTTGAATGCTCTGCGATATACAACAAAACACTTGAATGAAGAGAATACGCCTAAGAACATTAGAAATCTTCTAGCTGCATAATAGTTTTTATCCTAGTCTGGGCCTCTCTATAAAACACACACACATACACTTCTCCTCACTTTTCTGCTTTCTTCACTTAATTTGTTTTACCGTTCACTTACAATTTTGTGTTTCAACAAAAATCTTTTTAGAAGCTCTTTTGTTTTGTTTTTTGTTTTATAGTTTAGGAGAATTGCCTAGTTCTTTGCTTTAAGTATTTTTCTTTTTAAGAAATGTATTTAATTTTAGACTACTCTTTAGAGAATTAGTAAAGTAAAAAGGAAAATGAAAATATCAGCATTAAGTAAATAGGATAAAAGATAAAATGAAACTAAAGATAAAATACAAAGATTTCTAGTGTAATTTTTAAAGATATTACCTTTATGGAAAAGTTGTTTTTATATTTATAAAATAAATTAGATATAAAAAAATTTTTTTAAGCATAATAAAAGAAAAGTGTAAAATTAATCAAGCTGTAATTAGATATTTAAAGAAAAATTTAAGAAATATAAAAAGATAAGAAAGTGAAGGAAGTAAGTAGCTCAAAAACAAAGGCAACCTTCACACCTTCATAGCAACAGAGATAACACTTATCAGCGATTTTTTTTCGCTATAATTGGCCTTATCGTCATTGCGATTTAATGCGATAAGTGAAATTAAATGTTAAAAACACGCTGCGTGGATTGCGCTTTGTCACAGTTTTGTTGTTATTGCCATCTGCTGTTTCGAAGCCCGTATTGCAATAATTTTTATCCTAGATATGGAGAAAAAAAATACACGCGACGCTCAATGGCAATCAATTTATTGTGCTCTAGTTATTTGGAGTTCATGGATGCATACATATTTATATATATATATAATATATTCAATTCAAGAATTACATGTTATCAGGGCAGGGCTATCATGCAAGTGTTATTTATTAGGTTTTTGGATGCCCGAGTTCGAAGTCATAAAAGTTAAAATTCTGAACCTGCATTGAATTATGGAGATGATAAATTTTTTGAAGTTTTCAAGCTTAAGCGGTAAAAAGGTGGCTGATAATGATTACAATTTGTTCACTTCAGTTCACATGTAACGTATTAATATTAACACTGCTCTTTTCTAAGTAGTATCTTTGTGTAGGGGAGGCGAAATGAGTTTTATTATCTTGTTTTTATTAATGGGCTCTTACCAGAGAAGCTCATAAAAACAATTTTTCAGATAATGATACCACGTGGCTCTTTGTTAGTCATGCTCAACTACCAATTAATCTTTAATTTTGACACTTCTTGAAATTGTTATTCATCACTATCTCTGCATCAGTATAACGTAATTTTCTGTCGTCGTTTCTTATTCAATGTTATTCAATATTTGTTTTCGTATATTCTGCCGATGCCTTGGAGGGCCGTTACCATTTCAAATTATAGAATCGGTTCCTGTTATTCCTCAGAAAATTTGATATTACGCCGCGACTTACTCAAAATTATTGACTTTTATCTCACTCATGATGGAGCTACCCAAAACGCGACATTCTTATGTATGGATACTCTCAATTTTTCGCCGTTGTCGATTGAATTCAATAAAGAAACCGTTTTAAGTTTTCGAAAATACCTTGGTCCATAAATCAAGGGCGTCACATTTCGAAGGGTTTTACAATGCTATCACAATTATGTATCGAGTCTTCGGATAGAGTGTCATTATCCAAGAACAAAATGTTTGTTTTTTAAGTTTCATGTTTATCAAAATGTTTCTCAATGTTGGGCACATATTCTACATGGCACCACAATTTGAAGAATGCCAGCGTGCATCCAAGTTTGGTGGTAATGATCTTTACGCCAACATTTAAGTGGACATAATTTTGTAATTTAAGCCTGTTTCATCAAAACTCTGTTTGTTCTGCTGAATAGTAGAATTCTTCATCGATCGTTTTTTTTTTTTTTAATGTTTCTTTGAACACGTTCATAGCAGCAATGTATCCAGATAACTTTTCCCCGCCAATATAAAGTTGGCGTACATCATATAACTTTTTCCTACTATCAAGCCACCCATTGCTGACTGAAACATTCAGTTTCCTCTGGTAAATGTGCAATCATCGGAATTTGTATGTATCTTTTAACAGCCAAGAATAATTTGCCTGATGATGCTAAGTAAGAATAAAGTGAAGAGCTGTATTTTTTAGATTTAACGAAGCTAAGTAGAGCAAATCTAAATTTTCTTCCCAACAATGAATTAAAATTTAAAAGATACACAAATTGAATCAATGAATGCCTCCGCCTTAACTTTAAACTGTTTAAGGGGCGAGCCCAATCGTTTAGCCAAAGCTTAAATTAGCATTATTAAGAAACGTCATTCATGCCAGCATTCAATAGAATTTGAGATAATCAAGTAAGTTTAAAAAGAACGCCCAGTCTAATTGCGTCCTCCTGATAAGACAACCACCCATATAATACAAACCTTGGTCACTCTACGTCTGCGGGTTTTACACAAAACTGCTGCATTTTTGATACAAGAAGGTTATGTCATCCTTGACGTGGTGGCTTGGTGGTTGTCAAGTTATTCTACCTGGAATTTCATTTGAATAAAAAGTATGAATATGTCTTTATTCACACCGCCCAACGGTATTAAAATTTGTTCCCTTGGGAATGGGATAGAGCCGAACTTTGTCTAGACAGTTCGTCAGGCGATTCGTTCCTTTAATGTTCCTATGTCCTGGAACCCAGTGAAGGCTAACGATATGTCGACTTCCTAATTTTGTGAGCTCTTCGCAACATTGTCTTACCAGCCAGGTTGTGGCTACTAAGTCAAGCCCCTTAATAGCGGCCTGGATATACATATATGTGGCAATATTTTGCTTCGATATGACATTCACCTCTCCCGGCAGCGAGCTAAAGATGTTGTACCCTTAGGGCTTAGAGTTCCAACACCTTGAGTCGAAGTAAGAAAAGAGTAAAGACTACAGACATTCAGTATGTACATAGTAGCAAATACAATGATCCCTCGATTAAAACAAACAACAGAAACATGCATAAGCATCTTTGTCTAAAAACTGAAAGGAACTCGAAGATTTCATATTTATAAATAGACGCGTATGTCTAATTAGTCTTGTCACCTTGGAGCTTCTAGCATGATCAGGGTCGCTTTCTTCAATATATAGATCAAGTAAATATCCAACATTATGAATGCATTTGGTATTCCCTTTGCAGTCAGCACACGAGATGGAGGATATTCTTCTCTATGTCACTGTAATCATCTTCATTGTGATTTTCCCCGTCTAGTTCAACAAGATCTTTATTAGTAAGTTCAGAATCTATTAACTTGGCGATGTCAGTCATATCGACATCTCGGAAGCTCAACTTTGTTTATGCCATGTTCGCCCCACCCTTGGGCATTGTATGATAATATGTAAAATCCTATATCTATAAACAAATATAATGTCGCGTAAACTAAGATAAGCACACGTAGATCGCGAAAAACTACTTAAAACTAAAATCGCGTAAATTGAGGAATTATTAGCGAATAATTTTTAGAGTGCAGGAACTGGAAAGAGATATATTTGGTAACTTTTCTTATTTTTTACTTGATAAAACACGTGAAAATTATATAGGATGCGACTAGTTTCAATAAAAACTTGAATGCAGTTTTCGGGTTTGCTTTTAGCGGGTTCAACTGTATTTTGCATGATAACTCTGCACCAACCTAGAAATTATTCCCCTTATCGAATATGGATGGCGTCTTGCAAATACATATTTTCCAATAACTAAAATGATTTATTCGCAGAAACGAGGCTGCGATATAGTAACAAAATATGGCCGGATTACATTAACAACGCCGACGCGTCAGCGTGGTCGTCGTTTTATGTCAAAAATATTTAGAGACAGTACTGCATATATGAAATGCTGTACATTACCCACGCCGGCGTCGTCTTTGTCATTGACCCATCTCCTAATTTTAACGCTGGCGCTCCATTGCTGTCAATATGCAAGATCTAAATCTATTATGAAAAAACATGAAAAAATGAAATGATATTCGAATTTCTGAAAATAAATAATTTTATATTTTAAAAAATGTCACTTGAAGGAAAAGGAAATATCTTTTTTATTATTATTTAAAATTTTATTGCAAACCGGCACAGATTACAAGCAAATAACTCAACTGTAAAATGTATGGCGGTGCCGCCCAGTGTTAAGTTGAAAACACAGTGAACGCGGCAGGCGTCGCGTCGCTTTGACAATTCAATAGAATATACCTGTAAGTTCGTGCTGGCCAAATAGTTGCCGCGCTTGCCGGATTCGGCGCGAAAATAGAGCAGTGTTCTACTTTTAATACGCGGCAGACGCTTTGACAGTTCTTTTGATTTATTTTAAACTGTTTATGTGCTTTGTAAGCTGCAAATGTAAGAAATTCCACATCTAATAACTCTATTTCATTTTTAAATAATAACTCAAGCTTTTCTATCACTTTTTCTTTTTATAAATAAATCTTAGGAGTACCAACGCGACGCGTCCATTTGGTCTTGCTCAAATCCTACACGCGTCTGCCGGTTCATTGGGTTTTCGCCCTTAATGTAACTTGCGCGGCGTTTTGCTCGGCGTTTGACGACGACCACGCTGGCGTCGACGTTGTTAATGTAATCCAGCCAATAGAGACAGCTGGCACATACCATAACTATATATAAGTATTCACACAGTCACCAAATACACAAACATACACACACACGATAAAATATCTAAATGGAAACAACAAATTTTAAACGTTTATATTATAAGAAAGAAACTTTTTAAAAGCACAAAAAAATTTTGAACAAAAGCTTTTAGTCAGATTTTTGGACAAAAAAAAACGCCAAAAAGTGTTCTGTAATTAAACAAAAGAATAAAATTATGTTAGAGAAATTGTGAATTTGTTCTTTTCGTTTTACAATCAACAAATAGAATTTAGAGAATATTTTTAATTCGTAATTTTATTCAATTCCGATGTTATTATTATTATTAGATGCGCATTTATTGTTACCAAGTATTGTATTAGTGAAGTGCATGTTTTAACTACTACTAAAGGATTTTATGACTAGGAACGTTTTTTACGAAAATGTGTTTATAAAAGAGAAATCAATCATTTTTAAAAGGAGAAATATGTTTTATTATTAATTTACAATGAAAATTAAATGAGCAAAAGTGATACTATTGTGGAAATGTACAGTAAAACCCATATTCTATGTACTTACAGTGAAAGTTTGTCCATAATTTATGTGAAACGTGGAACCGATTGATACACATCACACATATGCGCAATGCTTATGCAATTGCCAGCAAAATTATTTATCTTCTAATTTCTTACTGTTTTACTTTTGATTTGATGTGACTTTGCAATGTTTATTTGTTGTAAAAATGGTAACCTTCCAGTGAAATATTTCCTTCGATTCAACCACTGACATATAATAAGAATGGACTGAGCGTTCTGCTTCAAAAATGCCACAAATATTGAACAGACTTTGAAAACCCTTTATTTCGTACAATTGCACACCGATTCATAATTTATTATTATTTGTCGATTGGGAACACTAAAGATGTTGAAAAATAGTATTGCATTACACAACAATTATTTAGGAAGTTAACATTGTTTTAATTAACACAAAAATTAATTTTTAATGTTACTGTAAAATGTGCTCGACTGCAGATTTGATGTCAAACTTTATTGAGCTTGTAAGACATAGACGTATATAAGCAATAAATTTGTCTCAATTTTCATGTCAATTCCAATGCATTCTAATTAATACAGCCGTACCAAAAGTTAACCTAATGACAAGTTAGGAAGCTGGCGAGATTTCCGAGTGTTTTACATTTAAAATGCACGCGGTAAGAAAAGGAAGAAAGAAAGAAAAAAAATCGAAAAAAATCAAACTATCTTTAAAACGTTTTACTCTCATAAGAAGGTCCCGCGCTTTTGTGAAAACCGGTTTTTATGAAATATTGATAATGTTTGGTCACATGTTGTTGCTGTAATTCTATGATATTTGAACAGCACGTGTTTCTGTTTACATTCGTTTTGCTATGAACAAGTGGGAGAATTCATGCTGGATTCTCTGATATTTTCGGGAAAAATGAGAATTTCATTTGAGAGGAATTTTACATCTCCTTTCAGCATCTGGGCCAAAGCGAAATTTATCTTTTTCTTAAAAATGGGAGGTAGTGTGACCCGAAGTACATTATTATGAATAGTTTAGTTCGATATGATTTTGAGGGATTCAATAAGATTTTGTCGTTCGGGTAATCCTACGTTCTCTCGATTTTTGTTTTTAGCGCGTTGTCTCAGTTACACTGCAATAATGCATAGCCACGATTTTTTCCCTCATTCATGCAAAAGACGAAAGTATATGAAATTACTTGTTTTATTCTAAAAAACACCAGAAATTTTTCAATTTTGCTCTGCAGCTTCTTACAAGTTAAGATTAAGATCATTAGGTTAACTTAACTGTTTCCAAAATTAGTTACAGCTCAGTGTACATTTTGAGCTTGAAAGAGACAATAGATTTTAGCCAAAATTTGTGCCATTTTTGACTATCGTGAAAATTATTATTCAATGGCCCGGGTAATATACATTAATTTTAATCATCTAATTATTTCGGAATAGATAGGTATTTGCGAAAAATTTTAAAGAAACGACGAGACAAAGATGATCGATTTGGATTGTTGAGTTTTGTTCTGACGATTCGCGCAGTGAAAAGTGTCACGTTATTCGCTGTAATCAGTTCAGTGAATGAAGTGTTTTTATGTTAATAACCTTAAAATGTACATGATAAATACGATCCCGTGCCTAGAATAACTCTCCAGTGCTGTACGAGTTTTATTGAGCGGATCGCTTAAGATTAGTCACAATATCACCTTCAGTATCTACTTTGATCATGACTTTAACTTTATAATCAATGAGATATCATTCGTCATTCGTCTTTCATTCCATGTACCTACATTGGCAAGATACAGTAATTATAATAGAATAAATACCGACAGTCTTGATTACACAACAGTTGATAGATATGTTTTTGGACCACACGAAATCCGTAGTGCTGATATTTATCCCAGGTGCTCTCCGAAAATTGCTTATTTGATTGCTTAATGTGAATATGTATTCAATAGATTCAATTTAAAGGTATATTAAATTTCAAGAAATCAATATAATAAAAGAATCAGGATTTCCAAAAGACCATATTTCAGCAGATTGTTGTCATTGGTACTTCAAACCTTCGCCAGAATAAGAGCGATATAACCTCTTATACTATTGATCTAAACGAACTTAATAATTTATTTAAGTCTCCCACAAATTCTGCTCCACCCTGTGTTTGAACGGCTACTTAAAATTATGCCGATAGTTAGCCGACCTTTAGTTTTATATGTGTAACTTTGACGGAAGTAGTAAACGTCGTCAATAGTCACATGCTAGCAGCACTTGCTACCCCACATAAATTCTTCATCCAGTCATAGCTGACTCGCTCCTGTACATCTGACACTCTCACTCTTCACATATTCTCGGTTAACATCGGGAGGACAGTAGGGGTAAAATATTTTATATTATCCATTGTAAAAATAAAAAAGTAATAATGCTCAAGCTCAAAATGATTACCACCCAATAAGTGTTTTCCTTTCTTAAGATCGTTGAAAATTCATGAGTTCTTAAATATTTAATTGAATAGTTAGATATTTAGCTCTGGTTAACCAATTACCAACTGGTTTTCACCTCTGATCAAAATTACAAAACAACATACCCGCAACTCGCTCGAAATTGATCAGATTTCACGTTCATTTCGAAGATTCAAATATTGGTGCGTCATATTTCAGTGACAATAGTAACACGGGCCTTCTTTTTATGATGTCAAGGCTCAAGTTAGGTTATAACCCATAATGCCAATAACACAGCCCCAGCAGGTAAAGAAAAACGAGTAGGAGTTTGTTATTACTAAGTTGGGACTTGAACACTGTGGCCCATAACTGAAGGGGTAGACTCACGAAATTTCATAATGCGGCCGAATTCGACTTCAAAGGTATTGCATGCGGTGGCGTTGCGTAGAGAGAATTCTACAAGCAATCAGACTAGCGATTTAGGCAATAGCCATAGATGTAGCGATGAGACGGTATATTGAACGTTAGACAGGAGCACCGGTGATATTTGGACGAAACACACTGCGTTGTTCGCATTAAACAAAGGTTTTATGCACCTTTAAAAGCACTTCAATTCGCTGTGTAGTGCATGCAAAATGTTGTTCAGAATTATTTCCTATTGAACGCCCTGAAGAAGCTCCAAAATGCTCTGTATAAGACCCCCTTTTATTTATTACGTTTCGTTCCTAAATATTGTTCAATCTCACTATGCTGATGATTTCAATTACATATTTCTTCTCTCATTGATATTAAATTTATTTATGATTTGGTTTTTCTTCGAAAATTCCTCATTGTCGATTGTAATTGCATAAGAAATGGTGATATTTTGTGCTGAAGATATATGCATATATTTGCAGCTCTTTGAGTAAACAAGGAAATTCTCCACTGGCTATAATTTTTGCCTCCATGTACAAAGCACGAAGTTAATTTATGAAAAACTGTTTCCTGTTTTCCTGACAGAGTTAACCACAGAATAAATTTGCTTCCGAGCCATTGAAATAGGAGCTTTTTTGCAAGTAAGATCTAAAACCTTACCTGGGAGGCTGGAAGAAACACGTCACACCAACAAAATTTCCGTTACAGGTTAAATAGTTTGAAATATCTTTTATTCTATTTTCATATAAAATTCAAATTTATTTTAAATAATTCCGTATTTTAGATTCATACGGAACGATCATTCATTGTTACACAATTAAAGCTAGAATTTTAATTTAGTATTTTCTTTCGTAATCAACTAAATCGAAGGAATATTTATTGAATTCCATTTACTTTATATCTTTTATCTCTAAACTTAAATTTTTTATTTTTTGATTATCCTTAATTGCTATCAACTCATCAAAACATATTTATTTCGCCTATTTACATAATTTATGATCCAGTCAAAAGCTTAACTATTAAAATTTTCACTGTCAAAGCCACATTTCATTTATTTTTTACAAAATCTCTGCAAATATTTTTTGATACACTTAAAAAGTCTATAAAATACCAAACACCACCAATGATAATTGATAATGCATTTATGTTGAACAAAGTTCTCATTTTAAGTCTAAAGTAAGTTCGAAACACTAAAATGTGATTTATGATAAAAATTCTAAAACACAACATTTACTCCGTTAACATTTATGTTGATAAAAATGATGATTTTGCGAAAATTCTGCTTGAAAAAGAAATATCACGAATAAAAGAGTGAGAATTTATCAAAGGAAACAGTAAAATGTAAAATAGAAAGATGTGAAAAGTAAAATAAGAGAGAAAATAAACGAAACACATTAAATAAAATTTTATTTTATTTTCTTCGCGTTGTTCTTTTCAATAAAAAAAAAACCGTATTTACATCCATTATTCAATTAAAACGATTAAAATTTATGTGTGTGACTACAATTCTTTTTGTTTTGTTTCCTATTTATACTAATTTCTTATAAACTAGTACGCCTCCGCCGCTTTTTCAACTTCTCTCAGTTATTATTAGGTCTCGGCTTCAAAATAAGTTTTCCAGTATCATCACAGCTCATATTGAAATCGGCTAAGACTAATCGCATCCTGGATGTAATGATTTGTGGAGCTATAACTAATTTGTGAATACCAATTATGAAGAGCATAACTGGAATAAAAACTAGATTCAAGTAATCAAAGCGATATTGTATGAGCTTATGCTATATAGAAAGTACCACTTACTCAGGGTTAAGGTGGCACAGAAAAATACTGGATGATTTAGTAAGGACTCTGTCAATGGTATTACAGATGTTTTCGGATCACGAAGCCAATACCAAGCTCCTATTGCAGTGCATATTGATATTGTCGCTAGAACGACTATAGAAGGAAATTAATAAAGAATTACTGATTGTTTGTTTTCTAATGTTTGTAAAAAAAGCAAGAAATAATTTAAATATCAGTTGAAGATATTTTGAAGTAAAATAAAAAATAACCGGCCAAGTGCGATTCAGATCCGCGCACAAAGGGTTCCATATCATCGTACAAAATTTAACACTATGTACTTTTTATTTATATTTTCAAATGAGAGTAGGCGTCATGCGTAATGTCTACTTATGATAGTAATAATGAATGAGAATAAAACGAGGAAAAAAACGCCGAAAAATCATGTTTCTTGTATGAGGGCCCCCTTTAATTTTTAATTTAATTTTATTTTTATTAGTTGTTATTTCGCCAATAGAAATACAGTCTGTGAAAATTTCAACTATCTACCAATTACGGTTCATGAGATACAACCTGGTGACGAACGGACGGACAGCGAAGTCTTAGTAATAGGGTTCCCGTTGTACGGAACCCTAAAAAAGCAAGTTCTTATTGAAGATAAAAAAAAGACATACACGCTCTTGTATGAACACGGTGAATCCAATCCGGTTTAGTAAACAGGGACAATTTAACACTTATGTAACTGTTTTGTAGTGTAGATGGCTTTTTTGAACGCTCCAAAAATTACATAGTTTGCAAACAAGGCTAACTACTAGAAAATATAGGAAAGGGAAATACTCTCCCATTCCGGGATATATATGACGCAGTTTTAACAGAAAACGAAATTTATAAAATCATCAGGAATGTGTTCAATATTACAGCTATAGCTGCTTCGATAGCATAACAACCCTTTATAACGCAATAGTGAATTCTTTGGCAATACAATACAATTTTGAAAACTTGGTAGATTTTTTGTCTTGCATTGTAATTTATCCAACATCTACACCTGATAGGATAGGATTGGAACTGCCACATGATAAAATCGATATTAAATAAATAATGACGAAAACATTGTGAACTGTTAGAAGTTCTAGTAGACACTAAAATTTACAATAATCGTCATATTTATTCCTTCTCTGCGTATTATATTCACGTGCGTATTAATTATTTTGCATATCACGCATATTGACACAGTTGGTTAGCTAAGTTTACTTTTCTGTTATTAATTACCTCTAATTCTATGGCTATGGCTAGGTAAAGTGCAAAAAACGTAGAAAGGGTTACATTTTGGGTACATTTTGAAGCGAAGCTTTTCGTCTTTTAGATCTGATATGAAAAGTTGTTGTTGATGACGTGTTTACTGATAATAATAGTAGTTCAATAAAAGAACACCGAATTAAAAGTCCGAAATTTTAGCTTTGTTGAGCCATAACTTCAAAACGGAGAGGAGGAGGGGAAGAGTTTATAGACCATTGGAAAGATCCAACGATTGTCAATCTAACAAATTTTAGAGAATCATCATAAGGTGCCACATTCAGAAGTTACAGGGTAATCTATAAAAACATACACACATATTTTTTAAGTCCCGTTATCTCGGAAACCGTTAGGATTTCCCTCCGCCCACCCATTCAATTCTTTGCATTCAAGTGTAACACCACATTCGAGCCACCCTGAATAACATTAACATAGTTACAACGCTGTGAAAATTATTTTTTATGTGTGCACAAATAATTTTGTGAAGAAAATTGGATGCACAAATAATTTTGTGAAAAAGTTTTTGTTCTATTTATTTGTTGAATGATAAATTTTTTTTATTTTTTTAACTGAGTTGTGTAAATAAAAGCTTTACAAACATGGATCAGTTTTTTTTTTTATTTTTTAGGAAACATATATCCATTACACATTACATATGTCTGTACAGCAACAGTCTCGAAACTACTGTGCACAAATAATTTTGTGAATGATTGTATAAAGATCCCAAAGTCTGTATGGAAAGCAATAATAAAATTACAAAAACAGTTCACGCAATTAAATTCCGAACACAAACAATAACCCTTCGGCTTCAATATGGCAGAATTGCTTTCTAGGGGAAAATATAGAAGAACATTTTTCTGCCATGTTAATACATCATTGATTATATACTGCTGATAGAAAAAGTTATATACAGCGAGTACTGCTTCTGCGTGTGGCACTAAATCGAAAGCTTTGTACGAAAGCTCACGCTACTACTACATAGTTATATGGAAGTTCGAAATCGAGAGCTTTATTTTTTGTCATTCAGCCTTAAGAACTATAAGTTCAGTGTCAAAAATGTTGGAAAAACTGGGAACCTCAATTTGGCTGCAATTAAAATGGTTTTTACATGCGAGTTGTACGCCACCGCCACGAGCTTCAGAATCCGTATTTGTCTTTTCTAAAACTTGGTAAGAATTGTCTAAGATTTCACCATCACGAAAGCCATAATGCCGTCAAGTTTCAGTGAAAGCAACGATAGCAAAACAAGTTGCAACAGGGGATTGTGGAATTTTTATCTGAATCGCCCTTAGATTTTGATAGTAAAGGGAAAGCGAATTCAGTTTTTTGAAATAATATTGCTTATTTTAGCTGTATTTTTGGGGTGGAGCCTAGAAGATACAAATAATTTATTAAAAGCGCCAGAGGACCAAAATAAGGGATCTAATAACTTGTCCTGCACATCTGCTGAAACAGTTAAGACAAAGAATGCAACCAGTTTGGAGTATTTACTAATGTTACGGTAAGAAATACCCTCTGTTGCAATGTTTTTGGATTTGAGATATTTCAATATGTCATACATCACACACCGTTTCAGGAGAGAACCGAGTGACGAAAACTCTTGAAGGTTTTGGTATTGTACTCAAAGAGGTACCAATAATATTCCATAATGTGAACACAGAAGTAATATTATTTGTTATTGTGGATTCAGAAGCAAGAGCTGGAGTTAGTTGTATTATCCACGCATTGGCTCAAAACGCTGCATACGGCCACACAAGCTGCAGGAGAATCTTGACTACCAGGAGTTGACAGATTCTGCGGGTTGAATCATACAGTGGGTAAGCCTCCTGTTTTTTTAGAAGAATCAGCATAGAAAGGAGCATTACTACCTGCTCTTCGAATGCCTTTACATCGTATCTGGCCACATCATGTCCTTTAAAGAATCATTTCGTGATAACATGACTCCACAGGCTACTTCACCTAGAGTTGAGTTTCCCATTGCTTAACCAAGTGTGGAACACTGATCAGAAAATTCTTGAACTTCACCAGTAGCGTGATTTAATTTTTCCCATATTTCCGTAATTTGAATTGGTTTTTTTGTAAGGTTAATGTCGAAATTAGGGAGATTATGATTATATCTTGGAGCTCGACGGTACGATAATGAGTATACATATGTATAACATCATAGCAACATGCAAAGATAGGAAATGTAATTATCAATAGAAGCAAAGAACAGAAAACTTTACTTTTTCTACTGATTTAAGCTCATCAATTTTAGTATCATTTTTAATATCAATAATTTTATACATTCCTTTCGATTAAATCATACAGGTACAATTTCATTTTTGCAAAACCACCAAGCATACAGTCCTCCTAAAGGGAAATTTTCTCTCTAATCGATAAAGTGTGATAATATTATAAGAAATAAGTTTAGATTTGGTTAAAGATAAGGAATTCATTCTGCCGTGACCCTTGATTTTGTTCAGTGCTAATTGCAGCTTAGCGTCTGTATCAATTCACAGGTATCCAGAAACAGAAAACGAATCAATGTTTAACGCTAAATTAGTTCTTTAGTGTCACATAAAGCCGTATTTTTACAACTTTTTTTGTACGGTAGCAGGGTTTCCTTTATGTACGCAATAGCTAGTAAAATAAATTGAGCAAATTAGTAGAGATATTCCAAGCTAGTTACACTCAGTCGTCAGTTCATTTTCTTCACTGTGAAATTCAACCTACAAGTGAAACGCCTAATTTGCTGTTAATTGAATGATTTGTGCATTTTTAAGAAGTATTACTCCGCAACTTATCTTGCCCAGGAAAAAATCTGGGCTATGGTGATAGCGGATATTTTTAGAATTGTCCTTGTTGTAAATAAAATTGAAAAATTATAATTGCAATATTTAAATAGGAAAACTTGAATTCCTTCAAATAAGTCGATAATCATGAATAATAATGTTATAAACTGCTTAAGTTTTGCAGAAAAACTGACTTAAAAAGTAAATAAATTTAACAATAACTAATAAGTGGAAAATTCAGCATTTTTATCTAAATAAATCACCCCAAACGTTGATTGTAAAACTGATTACATGGTGAGTGAAGAGCAAACAAGTTACCTACAAAATTGTTTAGTATACTTACGTCTCCATCGCAATGTAGAAGGATGATAAGAGGCTACAACTTCAGTTAATCTTCTTTCAAAAGCTTTCAAATCTGTAAAATATTACAAATTACACTTAAAATCCAAAAGAAAATTATAAAAACTAACCAAAACTCTCCTTACCTTCACAAGCAGAAGACTCCATACTTTTGTGAATTACAATTTATTTTATTACGAATTTGCTGAATGTTAACTCAAAATTTTGTTGTTATTTACGTTTTAAGAACATATTACGGATTATTTTAAATGTACCCAAAATATAATATTATCAACAAGAACTTGCGTTCAAAAATGTCATTTTGACAAATTCAGTGCAAGCAATAATGCAAACTTGCAAATTAACAGCTGATCGCATAAGTGTTTTTAATTTTGTTAGATTGGTACTGCGGAGTTGGCATGGCATCACCTCATTTCAGTGGTAGCGTATAGATTTTTTCCAATAGGACATTGCCAAATTTAGATTACATGATGGGCTCCAAATTATTAATGCTTAAGCTTAGTACTGGGTTCGAGTAATACAGAACGAAGTTCAGGTAAAAATTCACATTCCATACAAATTTTACCGCTGGTAAAATAGATTTCTTTGATGACGATATTTTTAAAAATACTTTTGATCAATTCATGATTTTAACAGCTCTTACCTTGTTTTCTCCACATACAACTTACATCAACTTATATAAAGCAATTTTTTTTTAATTTTACCAATAGCCGAGGCCTTCGCGACGATTTCATGAGTCAGTAGCGATGACGGTTAGTACTGATTTTGTCTATCAATTTTACTTACTAAAAACGCTTTGCGTCCGACCAACTGACTAGTCAGTTCATTATAATATGTCGTTAAGCGGTGCAGACATTCCTCATCTGTATACATTGTTAATGATTTCTTCCTTATTGTGTCATATTTCTCTAAAAAATTAAAATTAAAATGTCATTCCCACTGAAAAGAAAGAAGATTAGAAATATAAACACAAATTTCCAGTAGCATTTACTTTTTATTTTCGATTTCCGTCATCTTAATTTGATAATTTAGTGAACGTCAGTACTGATTGGCCAGAAATCTTGTACGAACTGACTAGTCAGTTAAAAATACTTGTTAGAAGGGAAAACACAAGTCTAGGTTAGTGTCATAGTCAGTTCTACTGACTCGTATAATCCGCAAGTTAAAATTTTGGAGAGTTTTATTGAAGCCATCTGTAGGCCAATAGTGTAAAGGACCTTCTATTCTTTTGAACGGAATTGTAAACATGTGTGACCTAACATTTTCCGTTAAAAATTTCGTTCGATTTTGTCGAAATTGTATGAAATTTTTCGAGGTGCATACTAAACTTTAATAAGAATGGAGAACGAAAACAGATGGTTAACAAGCAGAGATTTGTGTGCCACATTGAAATCCAGTCCTCTGTTATTAATTTTGTAAATATTGTTAGAAATTGAAGATGGAGTTTCTCATAAATATAAAAAAAAAAAAATACTTTACACGATTATAAACGATTTTATAGAAACGTTCGTAGATATATAGTACATCAAGTTGATCATTTTTTAACATTTTGAGGCCTCAGTTGGTATGGACTTATCATCCCAGGGTAGTGGGTTCGATTACCACCTGGTCGAGATTTCGCAGCCTAGAGCACGGGTTTATCTATAATAAAATTTCTTTGTATTTTATTTCTAAATTACAATGGAGTCAGAAGGGCAGGCATTAAGAAAATTGTATGAAAATGTTCGTGCTCTTTGAAGTTAGGCAGCAAATCTTTACAACATCAGCAGGACTAAAGAGGATATTTTAATAACAAATAACTGAAATTTATACTTTATTTCTATTTTCTATTAAACTTAAATAGAAGTTTGAAATATACAAATTTGAATTCATTCGTTAATTATTATTGATTAGGAAAATCTTGGTTACACCACTGATTAACCGTAAATACTTATCTTAACAAGTACCTACTTACAACTTATTTTGAAAGTCTTCGATATCTTCTTATAAAAGACCTAATGAATATACATTTAAGATTAATTTAAATAAATTATTACAAATAAATAAATAAATAAATAAATAAATAAAATAACTTAAACTTAACGTAGATACATACATATAATTTATTGAACTTAATATTACATCTATCATTTTTTCGAAATTCCGAAAAATTACATAAGCTCTCTGATTCAAAACTATCTTCTAAAACTTTTGACTCGAATTTACTTAAGACTATTGCCCTGAAAATGGTTTTTGTCTTCTGTACGCCAAATCATCCTTATAATCATTGCTGTTGCCGCTATCGAAGCTACTGGAAAAGCTTCTTGCTGTATCCGAACGTCTTAAAGGTGCTTCTACTGATTCTAATGAACGTTTCCAATAACCAGACTGCTCACCTCCATAATCTTCTCCATGATCATCATAGTGATGCTGATGATGTGCATGTTCATAGTAGATTACCTGCCGTTAGAGAGATTTATTCTTTGAAATACAAACAGCTAATAGTGCACCAGTAGGCCGAAAATAGAATTTTTTAAGAAGAGAATAACGAATTTTTAGAAATGTATTGAAACTGTTGCAGTGAAAAACAAATTTAACTCAAATAGTTGAAAGAAAATGTGTTTTGGCTCTTTGTGCAAGCAAATTGTGTCATAATAATAAATTTATAGATTTGCATATAAAAAAAAAGCTAAGACAGTAGTTTTGTGGTTGATTGAGAAAATAGTGAGGTTGGGGTGTTTACCTCTTCATCTTTACCCTTATGTCCGATGTTAGTGTACATAATTCTTCATCAACTAGTAAATGCTAGCTTTGTGCTATGCGAGTATATGCTGCGGATTATATTAGTATTGTAGTTGTCGCGTAAAAAAAAACGATTATGGGTTTACTAGAATAGTGAAGGAAGTTATACCTAAACTGGTCACTGTACATTTCGCTGGAACTCCGCCGTAGGATTTTGAAGAAAGGAAGAAAATAGCAGACGGATAAGCTTCCCCTCAATAATACACGAATATATGTTACGTGTATATTGCAGACTTAAGTTGGTGCTGCACCAATTCAACATATTAGCAACTGTATTAATCTGGTAAATTGGATAAGTTTTGGAATACAGTCAATATTTATTTCATAATATTTTTGAAAATATTTCGGAGCTTAACCATGGTTCGATATTAATTTTTGTCAATTAGACTATTAATATAAAAACAACTGATCTAATTTTTGGAATTAAACCTCATGGGGATGGGATGATCATAGGAATGCTCCAAATTATAGAATTTATTTAGAAGCTAGCACTAGACATTCTCAAAAGAACCGATCGACAGAAGGACAACCAAAGCTAACCAGCATGAAAGTATGTATGTTCTTGGATGGCGTTTAATGTACTCAGGTAATGGATACTGTAACGTTGTTAAACAATCCAGTTTCGCATTAATAAAAATGTGGTTGATCTCGTTATGTTTTTTCGAAATTTCAGTGGCACGGGCGAAATGATGTAGAGATTGGCGCATGCATGTTTTGCCGAAGCTTCGAAGTATGGAAATTTTACCAATGCTTCAAAGCTTCGAAGCATGAATTTTTCCTGGTGTCTGTTCTGTAGTATTAAAGTTAAATTATAATATTCGAGGTGACTTGAAATAATTTTTGAATATTTTAAAGAGATTTTCGGGGATTAGACCTATTATAAGTCTTTTGGTTATGATAATAATATATAAATATATTATATTATATGTATGATTTGAAACGCGATGGCGTTAAAGCTCTTAACGCTAATTTCACACTCTTTTTGTCTTGTTTTCAGCTAAAATTTGTCACACTTATAATTCTTGGATGAAAATACACTTTAGAACTTTATATAAAATCAATACGATGGTTCCAAAATGGTGTACGAATTTTATCACTTATGGTCAGATTCGACTAAAATCGATATGGCGGATTTTAGGGATTGCAGATTACGAATTTGTTTGATCTTAACTTGCTTGGTTATATGAATAGTTTCAAGATTTGACCCAAACAGTTATTATTTTTTAATTTGACAAAAGAACATGTACAATATATAATTTTTTTTTAAAAAACAAGCTCACTTGATATGATATGGACCACGGTGGTAGTGGGTAAGTTGCCTTACACGAATGCCTGTTAGGGAGGGGGGAGGAGATCTTGGCATAATATGCCGTGACCCTAACCACTGGCATTGCATCAGATCATGGTAGGTATATTTGTACTCATATGAATAAAAATAATTTAGATCACCAAAGCATTGAACACATATCGAAAACATGAAAGTATTTCAGCAAGGAGGTTTTAACATTAGGATATACGCATTAGGCATAATTTAAAAAAGGACTAGGGGGAATAAAAAACTAATTCATGAAATCCAATAACAAAAATGTTGGTCGTTAAATATATCGATAAGAACACAACAGTAAATTAGTTCTTAACATTAAAAAAAATAACACAAAAAGAAAGGACTCATAATTTGTTTAAGAAATCGCTATTTTGAAATTAAAAGACATTTGCCAATATATTTTCCGACGACAAACAGTTACCTTGCGCCCGCTGTAGAAAATATTCCTTCTGACGCTACAGAAGTTGCGGTAATGCACAGATCTTCTTTGCTAACTGTGCTGGAGAGCTTCTCTTCCCGAGACTTCCACCACTGAAAAGGGTCCAAATTAATTTCAATTTTAGGCTCAGCGAGGTAGTGCTTGAGTTGCAAGCTTGCGTTGGGGGTGCATGTTCATCACGAGGTTTCTTGAAAAGAAAATTCAGGGCACTTTAAAAGCGGATCTAAAATTTGGTAGTGTTTGAAGAGCAGAATATAGTTTCTTCTTTTATTTGTGTCCTGATAGCGCTCTTTATGTAATCTGAGAACTCCGCCCTGAATGAAGACTTCTGAGCAAGGGAAACACATAAGGTAGTTCCACGTGAAGTTGATTCCGATTGCGAAGCAAATAGATGAAATCGCCTTCCCTGAGTTCGCTTCAGGAACCAGTGGTGCAAAGGTTATTCACAAGCCGGAAATTTTGAATCAGACACGTAATACCCAACAGATTCTATCAGGGTATTAATAACAATGTAAATGATACTTTTGAATTGAGTTCTAAAATTTTATTTAAATTTTTAAATTTTGGAGCCCAATTTAATTAATTTTCAAATAAATTTATCCATTAAACCATTGTAAATTTGGAAAAGAAGTTTACAGTTTTCTTAAATTATTTATTAGTTCTGTTGAACGTGCCCATAGATTGCCCCAAAGATTGATATATCGGGAAAAAGTAGCTACGCTATTTAACGTTGTCCAAAACTTCATACATTTCAATTCTCTCGAATTCTTCATCATACTTCGGTCATTGGTAAACCGTTCTTGTTTCGAAGGACTCAACTTCAAAGCCCTAGATGATTTCATAACCTCTGAGGTTGATTTTAGTTCAAGTCGGGCCATAATGACAATATTATATAAAAGTGTTAAAGTATATTGTCATGAAAGATCAATAAGTGCGTCAAGTTTTAGCTCAATGGTGCAACGGGAAGTGGGTCAAATTAGCATTACAAATTTTGAATCATGGTCGCATGGTAGCTCCGAAGCTTCGGATTTCTTACGTTTGAAGGTCGAAGCTTCGAATACCAACAGCCCTAATTGGCATACTATCAACTGAAACTTATTAGTGAATATCATATTGGGATTGCTTTAGAGGTATAGCAAACTTTGGCTTTAGGTAAATTAAATTAAATGCGATCCGATTTATCCTAGGTAAGGATATCATCATTAAATTATCTAAACTTACGCTAACATGAGAATTTACAGCATAATGAAAGGAGTAAACAATCTGAAGGCGGCTGTCGGGTATAATATTGAAAGTACAATAATTAATTAGTTTATATAACTAATAAATTGAAAAAAGAAGATCATATTAAGTTCGAGGTAGTGCTGTAATATAATAATAATAAGTTTTGCACTTTGTTGAAGAACCAGTACCTTCTGTTGAAGATATTCAGATCAACAGTCTCTGCTTGTTAAGAGAATTCTAGAATATTCGGTTTGATGTGATAAGATTCCCTGTTGAAAGTTGGACTGATTGATAATGAGATGAATTTTTTCTCCCCTTTTAACATGGATGTAAAATATGATAAATTGCCGTCATCTGGATGCTTCTTTACATTTCAAAAAAATAATTCATCGAATCCAGCCTGTAAATTCGAGCTTCAGCCCCACAAAATGCAATATGAGATGAATAGTATGACAGAAAAAGAAAAGCAAAAGGAAGTAGAAGCAGACCATAAGCAATTAGAGCCGACTAAAAAGAAATCCATTATCCACAAAACGCTCTGCATATGAATATGAATCATGCGTGTATATTTGGCTTTAGTACGTACGTAGAATGTTTGCTTTTCCCCAACAATTATATACATACATCCCATTTGTTCAATAAGGCCAAATACAAACATCAAAATGTTTCCTCAATATTTTACGAATTTTATATATTTTGTGTGACTGCAGGATAATTTTCAAATTTTTTGACTGCAAATGGGGGTAATTCAGGTGTGAAACTTTCTGAATTTCCATACATGTAGTTAAGGACAAAGTGAATTTTAATAATTTCAAATTTTGTTTCCGTAAAATACAAACCGAAAAAATCAAATATCGCTTTTAAGTACGATCTTATTGTGGAATATTTTAAAATACATAAAAGAAAGCGGTTTGCATGAGAAAAAGGAAAAAATATAATATACTTTTTTTTATCGATGAAAAATTGAAATTGTTAGGTTTTCAGAGGTATTTTGCTGAAGAATCGGGATTAAATAGGATTGCACGATGGCTATCACGTTTGTTTGTATCGGAATAAAACGTCTCATTCATTCTGAATGATAACATCCAAAATTGAAGAACTGAATAAGAAATTGATTTCCTACTCACCGTCTACATCTATTTCCAAATTTAGAAAAAATGGTTCGAGAGACAAATATTTCTATCAAATATTGGTTATACTATAGACAATTATATTGCAGATTGATCTACAATGTAGACATTGTACCTCGAAGAAACTATGAAGAAAACATTAAAATTATTGGATAAAGAACAATTTTTAAGAACTTTTATTTTTAACGATTCTGAATCAAATTCATAATAATTCGTCCGAGGAGGTTGTTTTTTCTTCTTGTATTGAATTTGAATTTGATTTAGAATCGTTAAAAATAAAAGTTCTTAAAAATTCTTCTATTCTCCATCTTTGACCGATTCTAACAAGTGTAGGTTCGATTCCCGTCCGGGAAAAAAACAAATTAAAATTATTATTAACCTAATATTCATGAATTGTTTTCATGCATAATTTCCGCCGTATTTTAATTCCAACGATAAACAAATCAAATAAGTATTTATTACGTCCTTTCACGGCCACTAATTTTCAAGTTTTGGTGACAATTTAGTCAATTCTTAATAAAATCTGTTGTGATTTCATTCAGTCTAGAATAACCCAAAATAATTTGTTAAATTAAAATTGTGTCATGACTGTACCTAATGAAAGATAACTGTAGAATGTGTATTTCAGCATAGTTTTGTTTTTGTAAATTGCAAAAGCAAATTCTGTAAATTGCAAAAGCATAATTAGGAAAAAAAAATAAATTTGCTGTGCAGAATAATTTTAACTTCGTTGTTACATGCGTACCTTTTGTGGCTGTTGTCCTTTCTTTAGATCAAGCCAAAATCTTGCAATATTGATCAATAATCCAATTAGCGCGATCGCGAAGAATTTGATTTGTAGATGCGCTGACAGAACTTTTAGTAAAAGTTCAATTTTTCCTTTAACTAAAGTTGCAAGCAGCATGAGTTTCATTAATATCTTCTTCTTCTTTTTCTTTTTTCCTCGTTGTACTGAAATATAATATGATTTTAAATTGACATTGAAAATAAATATTTAAAAAGGCTGTATTTATGCCTTTTATGTGAATGTATTTATAATAATTTCCAAAATAAGATGAAGTTTGCAGAACACAAAGAAAAACTCACTATCTTTACACAATATTGTTCAATATTATAAAAAACGGAATGTAAATAAAACCAATTAAAGTGGTTAGTAAGTCCACACAAACCGTAGCTTCAAAAATATGACACAAAAATAAATTCCATGCAAAAAAAAATCACACTTCTGCAAAAATCTGAAAGCTTCCCAGCTTTGTAAAAGAAAATTATCTTCGTCGAAATTTTGAATGTATTGAAATGAATTTTTCGACAAAAGCTCGCTTATCAAACGTAAATTCTACAAGCTTCGAAAGTTTTTTTTTTATCCCGAAAAGATTCCTTTTTAAGATAACTTTCTTTTAAACAAATAAAAAATAAAGATTTAAGCTGCACAAATCCCCAAACACACCTCCAACACTTCTACCATATTTATGTGGAAATTTTATGCCAAGCTTATTTCCATGTCCACTAAGGCCTTCATCTAATCCTTGGAGTAAATTAGCAAAGTCTGCATGTTGTTGTTGTTGTAACACTGAAGATATGTCCTGTAGTGGCTTCTTCTTTTTTCGTAATTCATTGTCAGATGCAAGAGCACCGCCAACAAAAGTTTGCCGCTCTTTGTCCTCCTCTTCAGAATTATCTGGCAAATCGTATTCTTCTTGACGGCCAAGTAACCTGAAATTTGTGAAAGATTATAGCGTTTTAATAAAAATATTTGCGTAGAGATTGGTTTCTAGATAATAATAAGAATATTTTCAACATTTTGAAAATATCTCTCAGACCGAAATCGATTTTTCCAATTTTACAGATAATTCTTAGAACAAATACTGAAAGGGGAATGCCCATTTTAGGTCCGACATGAACAGACATGATAGATGTATTAAACGATGCATTATGATACTCTGAACATATTTTATTAATAATGTTTATTTCAATTAAGCGGGGGAAGGCTTGGGAAGTGGGTCAAAGTTTGATCTATAGTACATTTAGGAAATCTAGTACAGAATCGAATTTCTTCGGTTCTGAGAAGAAGTTTAAGTACCCACACTCCTATACTCAGAGGTTTAAAAACCCATCCCGATACTCACTTTTTAGTATTTCCCTCTTTTTTATTCCAATTGAGGTACTACATTTTTCGCACCTTAGATCAGCTCTAACGGCTCTAACTCGGTAGAGTTATATCCGATCGGAAAATGTGTTTCACTGTTCGTCTCAGCTCATTGCCAGCTACAATTCGCGAAAGAAAACTTTTCTTTGCATGTTTTTATAAAGAAGGGGGGGGGGTGGCTCGGGGGGGGGGCGGTTCCAATACGCCATGTTACATATCAAATTAAAGGGCTTGCCGAGTACAATCAGGTGGTGTACTTCTTTCACAATTCAGAAAACTTTCTCGGGACGTTTTTGTCACCGGAAAATCCATATTCATGCACTTGGGACAGATACACCCCAACCCCAGCTACTACATTTCGCATATATTTTTGCAGTTCTTTCTTACATGGACATTGGTGCTCTGTTGTGAAAATTTTTCTCATAGGAAGTCATTTTCCACGAGGCACCAATTCCGCACAATCACGAGAAGTAGCAAAGTCCGCTTTTCACCCAAGAAGGTCGCTCAAGCTACATCCGATCGTTAAAGCTTTCCTCCGCTAGATAGAAATAAATATTGTTAATAAAATATGTTCAGAGTATCATAGAGCATCGTATCTCTCATGTGTGGAGGTGTCGGACGTAAGTTTGAATGAAATGCAGGCATTCCTCATTTTTCTTCTTTAATTAGAGCTGTTTCTAAATAACTTTTATCTACTGAAAGGCCCCTGACTAAATAACTTTGTCGGTAAGGGCGACATTCGTGACGAAAGAGGTTTAAGGTAACAAAAGTGAATGGATTTACATGGAGTTTTTGATTTAGATGTTTTACATACTACATGGGAACATTTCAATTTTCTACAACGGGGTTCTTTTTTGTGGGGAATAAATTTATTCAGATTTTTCATGTAAGCTTCTTTTTTGACTTGGAAGTACTTACATTAAAGTGCGATAATATTCTAAACTAAAAAAGAGCTAAACTACAACATTTGCAAGGGAACGTAGATGCGAATTAACATGCATACATCAGATAGATTTTGCACCGGTATATGAGTTTGTAGTGAAAATGTAATGACTAAAAAGTAGAAAATAAAATATATTAAAAAAACTTTTAAAATAAATAACTTCCGTAAATAAATTGAACTGAAAAGTAAAAAATGATTTTTTCTTTCTCAGTGATATACACAAGAAAAGTTTTATTGCAAAATATGAAATGCTAGATCTCAAATTAAATCTCAAAAGTTTGGGCATGAGTTATAATTAGACAATTGTGACTTTAGTTATGGATGACGAAATTTTTAAGATTTAATCTGAGCTCTAGCATTTCTTATTTTGCAACGAAACTTTTCTTGTGTATATTACTAAGAAAGAAAAACTCGCCATAGGCGTTGCCACCTCGAGTATCGGATCTCTCATCAAAGCGGATGTTCAGCAGAGATGGGCAAATCTGAGTACTTGCAGGTGTACAAAACTGATCCTTGGTGGGTTTAATGGGAATATATCCGATTTTCTCATGGGGCTCGGAAGGAAACAATGTAAAACTGTGGTTGGCATCATCACCGGCCACAGCTCAATTCACGCTCATCTAACAAGGATGGAAATTGTTGACAACCCTGAGTGACTGTCCTGCCTGGAGGGAGAGCTGGAGACAACCGAACACTTCGAAGCCTTCGCCCAGTGTAGGCTGGATACTCTAGGCTCTGCCCTTCTATCTGTGGATGAGCTGAAAAACCCATCTCACCAAGACCTGATGCGCTTCATTAAGAGGACAGGAAGGTTTTGGTGAATGGCCTTCTAAAAACAAATCAAATATTTCTACTTTTTAGTGCAATTCATTTACGAAAGTCATTTATTTTAATAGTTTTTTTAATATATTTTATTTACTGAGTTATTCATGCAATAAATTCTTGCTAAATAAAACTTAAACAAAAATCTTCATAAAAGTTAAGTATTATATTTGAACTTTGCGGATTTTAACCTACGAAACTTCAAGTATAATATAGGAGGTCTGCAAGGAAGTTGACAAAGCGATTGAACAGAAATATCCTAATAAAATCTTTTGTCAGCAATTCGCGCTTCATAAAGTAGCGTTTGATTGCGGAGTATTTTCAGGGCAATAATTCAATGTTGATTTTTATTTGAAACATAAGTACATGACAGAATTGTCAAAATTTGACTATTGTCTGATGGATTATGGACCCAAGTAGCCGTATGTGACCGTGGTTATAAAATAACTAACCCAGGCATATATCTATTCATTCACTTTACTACCCGTTTTAGTTCATAAGAACTTTTAGGTTGCGTAGAAACTTTTTTATTCTAACATTTGTAGCTTAAAGCCTGGTATCGAATTCGGGAAAAGTAAAATTTAACGCGGTCTCCAAATAATTCATATTAAAATAGCTAGTAAAATTTTGACGGTTGTTAATTTGGAGAAAACATAATAATTAATTTTTATATCTTGATAACAGAAACGAAACCCCTTAATCAATCGAAAAACAATACGCAAATTTTCATAGAATTTCATTTTACTAGTAATTTAATGCTTTGTGCATTAAAATGCCTAGTAAAATGTGTGGAGAATTTATAGTGTCATATATTTTTATAAACAGACAATCTTCAGTTTTTACCAGAGAACTCCGTACTGCACTAGCAAAATCATTAGGAAAATGTTGCTTGCTATTTTACCAGCGCTAAAATTTGTATGGAAATGTCACATTTTACTCGAACTCGATACTAGGCTTAAGATCACAAAAATACATCAGCATAACCAATAGGGAATTCAAGGTTTCAAAGTAACGTTTCAGCAACCGAAAGGTTGCATACCGGTCATAATATTACTTCTTTGGCACAGTTTGTGTTAATTTCGTCATTATCAGTTTAGTTTTCCTACAAGCTGATTAAGTGGTAGAGCAGGCAAATTTAGAGGAAAATGTAGAAACTTACACTTTCTTACACTTTGATCAATCAAGAGGTTACAAATCTATAGAAAATATTTATGTTGATTAATACAATAACTTTTTGTAGAAGTAGAAAATAATATGGTTGATGGATCAGGTACTCATGAGACTGGGTAATGGACATGACTCATCAGAAAACTTGTTTTATGTAACCAAGTGACCGTCATAAGAGCTACTCAAATAAACTCTAAAATGAATCATTTTTGTGGTACGAATCCCGTTTGAAAGATTATTGGATATTATTTTATGAAACGCTCTAGATACAACATCGAGTTACATAGTATTGGAAAGGGAATCGTATAAGCTACCAAATAATTAAAAAAACAAAAAAACAAAATTTATTAGGAATTTTGAATAAATCGCTCCCAAAGTAAGAAATTTGTAAAACAAAAGCAACAAACACTACTTGACATTTTGTTCAAAACTATCGATACTGCATGAATAGGCAATATGCTTCTTAAAGTGAAAGATATTGTAAGTTAAACAAAATTTATTTTAGCCTTCTAGGCCATTTCCTTCCTGAGATATATATTAAAATTCAAAAGTCTACATTTTCAGTTTCACAAAACAGTGTTGCCAGCATAACTCGGAAAAAACGCAATGTGGGGCAAAATTCTATACTAATTTTTTTCTTAGCTCGATCCCAGCTATCTAAGTTTGGCGTATGTTACCATACTTCTGCAACACCCTGTATATGTAATAGAAAAGTATAGTTGGCGTGCATAATATGGATTTCATCTAGGGTATAAAGAGTCTCTTTTTATGAACAATTAATACTTTAATTTCGCATTTAAATTTTCTGATAAAAATTCGAATTTTGCAAAAACAAAACAAAATGAACATCTACATAATATATTTTATTAAATTGAAGTATATTACGATAAGCTTGTTTATTTTGCTTTAAATTTCTGATTATATCTCACTTGAATTGTCTACATTTCATAAAGGTTTCTAAAGTACGTGAATAAGTGAAAGTTTAGTATTCGAATAACCTTTTTTCCCCAGTCAATGAGTTACCTACGTTTTAAAACTTTTTTGTTTCAAATAATTTCAGAAAAACATTGTAGTGACGTTGCGGAAAATAATTTTAATAACTTTGTTTTCGTAAATCGTGTGCAGTAAATTTTATAACCATCAGTTTTCAATTGAATTAAAACTCAAGTTTCTTTACAACTGTCCAAATGAGAGTTGAGGATACTATTAATCCGAATTAGCAACTTCTTGGTGAAAGCAACCCAAGTTGCAAGACGGTTTCTTAACTGTTCTGCAACCTTTTTTGGCTACTTGGGGAGCTGCTTAGATTGAATGTATGAATCGAAAATGCCAATAGATGAATCCTCATTAAAACCCATCAAAATTAAAGTAAGTGATTTATTAAATTGAGATATGATTGAGATATACACTTACTGATTTGTCGTTGTTTCCACGAAATCTCGAATGTAGTTAACGCCAAGCTCTATTTTATTTAATATTGCAGATGGTTGCTCTTTAAGTTCTTCTTTTGTACTAAATCCTCTCCTCTCCAGTGTTTTATTCATCTGTTTGTCAGCTTCCACTAAAAGAAACAATGTATAAATTTAAATTTATTACAAAGATTGATAAATAAATAACAGTAAAATAAATAATAAACTTTAACGCTTTTATTAAATTCAAAATAAAGTTTAGAGAAGTTGCATATGACATGAAACAACTTCATGTTTTGAGATCACTTTTTTTATCAGAAGACTTTTAATGATAAGTGCATTCCTAATTGAATCACAGTTCTTTTTTATACGATTGTGTTTCTTTTGTTTTGCTGTACAAATTCATTTTCCTCAATCGCATTATGCAATATTCGGAGGAATTATATAAGATTATTATTGAGAGTTAGATACATTTTTCGACTACCTGAAATGTTTCCCTTGACTCAACTGCAAATAAGGCTAGACTCTTATATTTCGTATAATTGTTTATTGGAGTTTCTTTATAAGAAAACAAAATTTCTAAAAAAAAAAAAAAAGAAAGATCGTTTGCAAATAATTAACTAATGAGGTGTACATTACAAATTTCATTTGGAACAAAACTAATTTCCTTCTAACAGTTAAAAATCAACCGAACAAGCAGACTTCAACCATGCAGAAATGAATATAGTTGTTTTACAAGACATTGCGTATCTATGTTATTATTTTCCACATGTTCGTGACGATACTGCGTTACGAATCTTCATAAGAATTGTTTCCGCTTCTTGAGCAAATCGATCAAAAATATCTTTAAAAAGAATTTGCTAATTTGATTTAACACAGACAAGCTACATTAAAAGCGCGGCCCCCGAGCATGACGGTCAAAGTCGACCAATGGTTGCGCACACACTATTGGTAAGTATTACTTAATATAGAAGACGTAACAAGGTGCTTTTGGCTCTTACCGATTAAATTTCTGTTGAATAGGCTCAGTGTATACCTGTAACTAGTAGACTTGTTGTTAGATATTTACAGTTGTCCATGACTGACACTCTTTAAGTCTTCACCAGTTTACACATGCCAAATCACTCTATTAACTAAATAGTCTTTCATGTTGTTTGTTTTTGTTTACATTGACGATGGACACTTAATTGGAACTGCATTTGGATGCATCTTAAGTTCCTCTTGAAGGAAAACCAGTTCCAAAACTTTTCTGTTTGCACCTTAGTACCTAGTGTATCTAGTCATCTGTCGGCGAACCAGTAAACAACATGTTCCACTTATGAGTTCCGTTGCGGCAGGTTTAGACAAATCAGGTTTCTATTAATATAAGTCCAAGTATGGCCTGGGGACCTTTTTCTTCTTAAAAGTTGTTGCTAACTAAAGTATGTTATAGTGAATGTAAACATTATTTATATTGAGTCTGATTTCCGTGTTTGTTTGCTTTTTTTACATTCTTATTACAAATAAATGATTTCATCAGTTCATTAGTTCAAAAAAATTACTTAACAATCAGCTCACCAGATGGGTCGCAGTGAAACTGATTGCCTGAAACCAGTTTCTCCCAAAAAAATTCTTAACACAAAAGTTAGGGTATACCTACTCGAGATGTTGTGGTCCAGACAAGAGATTTCACTTTCTAAACTTAACAAAATGACGTGTAAAATTGTGATGAATGGAAGACCATGGACATTACCTACCCAAATAATTGGTTGTATCAACTATTGACTAAAGAGGAGTGAGATGTTCGCGGTGGGAATTAAATAGAAAACCATAAATTGGTGTTATGTTCATACGGAATACAATACTTTAATCATGTTAAGCAAATTTGGGATTGCCGCTTGACCAATCGAGTAATTTTTCGCCTAACAGCTAACAACTAATCAGCAACGACAGTAATTATCGTTAATTCGGACGGCGAGTGTTACATTTTATGAAAAGCCTTTCACCGTGTCCTTTAAGTTTTGCAGAAACTCTAACTCTAACTAACTGCCATTGTGCAGTTATATCGTTTACAATGTTGAACAAAACCAATAGTTTCGCTCGCATATAAAATCGACAATTCCTTGACTTTATGGCGTAACCAAAGGTTAAGCCGCAGCAATGCCTTGCTCCAATATAAATCAAAGATGCCTCGACCTGATGTGGAGAAGCACTCAATTTTTTTATAGAAATTTACTCGAAATTTTTTCTTTAGAATTTCTTACAGAGATCGACAACGGCACAAAAATATAACTCTAGTGGCCAACACAGTGAATAAAAATGCTGCCAAAACATTTTCTGTAAATTTATAAGAAGATAACTTTAAAGGCGTGGCGCATGCGTGAGCAAGGTGACTCGACCCCGTTCGCACTAAGTAGCTTGGCTCGTGAAACCACGCACCGTGGGAAGCAAGCTTCAGAGGCCCAACATACGTTGTCGCCCTCAATAAAACTTCTTGAAATTTTCTGTAAAATTTTAAGAAAAAATTGAGGTCTTTCCTACATCAGGTCAAGGTATCGTCGATTTTATATTCGAGCAAGGCGTTTACTGGTTTTTGTTCTACTTGCCCAGTCTTGTTTGTATGTTAGTAGTTTGTCTAGAATTCTACTTTGACGTGCGGGTGCGGCGTTTGCTTTGACAGCTCTTTGCGTGTTTTAAAACTCAAGAGGTTTTGTTTGCTTTTCTACGAAGAGTTGGATAATTATATAGGTACTTGATAGACTCAGAATACTTAAGTAAAAATCTTGGTCCTTAAGTACAATACTAAGTCTTAAATACAAGTAAATAGAAGCAAGTACTTACGTTCAAGTACCAAGTATGGCATTTCAAAAGTATTAAGTAATAAGTCTTAAGTAAGGCAATTGTACTTAAAGTAGTACTTAAGTCATTTTTTACTTAAGTAACGCCCAGCTTTGCTCTAACTCCCATGAATAATCATTTTAGGACATTAGATGGAGCTGATAGATCTACATTGCATTCTGTTTCGTGTGACAGCTTTGACTTTACAAATGCCATGAACTTCTACCCGATATTACTTCTATTAAAATGATATACCTCCCTACATAGTTGATCTTACTTGTTCCAATTTATAGCCTAGTTTGTGAAGTTATCACGTTTAAATATGAGGTCAATCGAATTGCATTTGATTCGTTTGATTTTTACATTGATCTTCTTTTAACTTGACCATCTCCAAAGTTCATCGTTTGCTACACGGCTACTTCAGAATTTTTTGAAAATTGGACAAAATTCCTATTAAAAGTTTGCACTTTGCAGTTGGTATGTACTAAAATGGGTGATCTTCTACGCTTCACAACTATACAGCCCTATATACTTACATTAGATGGTTAAAAAGTTTGTATTAACTGCGATCTTCACTTTTTGATACTTACCTAGTTTCGATTAACTCTAATTTTTTGTTTGTACTGAATAAGTCTCAAAATATGTAATTGAATTATTCGAAACAGTTCAATTGCGAAATTTTCTAACAAAATGCTAAGCAATTATCAAGAAGTAGATATAGTATGCATTTAATCTATTTAGCAAAGATCAAAAACTAATCTTTTGTATCATTCATTACCATCTATATATATATGGAGGTATATGTAATTAACTATAGTTACCTTTAAGATCATCCCATTGCGTTAAAAGATCAATATTCCAAAGGTTGAAAAGTCTGGCAGTCTGTTGTCTCGCACATTCCCATGGATGTTCTGTTGTTGGACAGAGAATTAGTTCTACATATGGCGATTTTTCTGAAAAATAAAATAAAAGATTTACACAGTTTTTAAACCACAAAATAATTGTTGCTTTTTCATAGTATTTTTAATATAAGTAGCTAATTGAAAAAATATCAAGAACAGTGTCCAAGGGTACTATGAGAATATATAAGTCTTCCCGTTGATAATAAGTAAAATTTTTTAAATAAGCTAGCATTATCAGCTTACCTGGTGCTGTTGTAGTGACATCTAGTTAATTGATATAGTATATATGTATGAACCGGAAAGCACCACAAATTTTCTCTTACGATTCTTTTACTCGAACCAAAGCATAAGCTAAATACCAGATCACTCAGACCAATAAATTAAAGAAAACTAGGGCTCTCAAGCGAGTATTTTTCGCAACAGCATACTAGTATCATAAAATTGCACAAAGAACATAAAAAAGTTGAATTCGGTTAAAAGAGAGAAGCTTTTCATTCATTTTACTTAAAGATTCTCTTCATGAAAGTTTTTTTATTGGTTTCTTAGGTTTGTTTTGATTTGAACCAATTTGTAATTTTTCTTTATGGAAAGATGTTTGTTTTAATAATGAGCTTTTATTTAGTGTTAAAATTGTATATATTTTTTAAAAAATATTAGGA
Organism: Dioctria rufipes; assembly: GCA_963924295.1. Classification (NCBI taxonomy): domain Eukaryota; kingdom Metazoa; phylum Arthropoda; class Insecta; order Diptera; family Asilidae; genus Dioctria; species Dioctria rufipes. Next base: position 45,166,963 of record OZ002743.1, on the reverse strand, counting down.
AAGTCGAGCAATGCTCTCCGAAAGAAGAAAATCTATTCTGTCTAAAGACTGGAACGAAAAGTATTGTCGCCAAATCATATAGAGTATAATATGTGATATGTGATATACAATTTTCTTAGAAACCACAAGTATTCCGTGGCAGAATAACAATTTTAATGGGTCAGTCTTGGAAAATCACAAGAAAAATTGTGGAAGGAGATTGCGCGAACTTATAGAGCAAATAAAACTAAATCTAAGCTAATCATCGCGAAAGAGGTAGGAGTGTCGATTAGAAGAGTTCAGCGTATTATAAAAAATGTTAAGGATTTTCAGCCTTTAGAGGATAAGATAAAATCGCACAACAGATCCAGTTGACAAAAAAGTCAAGTCTTGATTTGAACAAATATCGCTCGAAAATTGAAAACGAGTCACACAATGATTCAACGTATGAAGAAAAGAAACAAGCTAAAGACGGATGAGAAGCAAAAATCGCCAAAAAGAAGTAAGGAATAATTGGACAGATCAATTTTGCGAGTTCGTAAATTTTACAATGGAATTTTAAAAAATCAGACAGCTGTCTTGTTTTGGATGACGAATTGTATTTTAGAATTGATTTTTCGACACTATTAGGTCCCCAATTTTTGCACCATTAAAGCTGGTACAGTACTTCCCGATGCAGAAAAGTTAATTAGAATAGAAAAATTTCGACCAAAAATTCTGATTTGGCAAGTTATTAGTCAATGTGGCCTCAGGAGAAGGCCGCTCTTCACAAAAGGAGAATCGACGCAAAAACTTATGATAACGATTGCTTGAAAAATAAGCTACTACCATTTTTAAGACAACATAGACGCTCCGTTGAGTGGTACAATAAGAGCAACTTCGATTTTGTTCCAAAAGAAGTGAACACAAGCGCCAAATATTCCTGAACTGCGACCTATTGAACGGTATTGTACTCTAATGAAGCATAAACTACGAAAGGAAGAAAAATTAACTAAAACCATGACAATTTCAAAAAAGATTGGTTGAAACAATCAAAATTGGTGGCTATATAGGTCATTATGAACTTGATGGAACGTATTCTCGGAAAATTTAAGGATCTCTATAAAAATAAAAAATAATAAAATTGGTGTTATAGTAAATCTTAAATACATCATAAATGATTGATATTTAATATTGAATTAAAACATTTCTTAATAATTAATGGAGTTTTTTCAGTTTATAGACTTTTCGTTCTAGTCCTTATAAACCAATTTGAAATTTTTCGTTTTCTTCAGAACGAATACAACCTGTGTTTTACCAATTCCTTGAAATTCCATTTAAAGACTTCATATACCGATTTGACCACGCAACTTTAGATTTTAAGTTTTAAGTTTCATTCCATATTTTGAAAACCGTTTATTGTATTCGTTATCTAGAAAACAGAAAATTTCAAATTCGTTTATAGCTTTGAAACAGAGTATACATATAATGAAGAAATAATTTTATTGACAGAGTATTTGCTTGAAACTTTAATTCTTTCGTTGCTATCTGTTCGATATAAATGGGGTTACTTTTCTAATTCACTATCAGAATTAGCTACTCCGGATAGACTGTTGCTATCTTCATAACTAAAATCAAATATATTCTATTAGTGCAGGGGAAAAAACTTCATTTCTGTCATAATTTAGATGACTGAGCATTGATGGCATGCTAATAGGGCGTTTTTGATGGAACCATAATTGTACGAGTATTGCTCCTTTAGTATAGTTACGTGTAAATTATGTCGAAAACTTCACAACGTAACAAATTTGCGCATAAATTTCTATTTAAAATCAATTGGAATCAATTGATTATGTCCGAAAAGTTTTTGCATGCGCATGTAACTTTTTAATCTGACAGTTGGCATTTGAGAAATGTTGAAAAATTCTTTAACAAAATTTCCAATTTTGAAAAATGTTAATAGTTTTAAACTTGAACTCAATTGTAAATCTGTACAGATACACGTATTGTATGCAAAACTTCAGTACTCATCTTAAAAACCAATCTGAAAATGCTTTCGGCATTAATATTCCTCGAAAACAAATTTTAACTCTTTTCATATAATTTAGGATTATTTTTATTTTGTAATCCTTGCCTAGCCCTTGGAGCACCTGCAGCAAGCTGAGCTAGCCCGACTTTCCTTTTACTTATTTTAACACAGCCCTTTCCGATTAAAAATTTTAATACAGAATTCAAGAAAAAAATTAACAAATAATTGATAATAGACCCGTTGGTTCGTCACTTTCACTATAATTTTCATTTGATCGAAAACATGTTTCACTAAAAATTTACTTTTCTTGCTTTTGCTTTTGCAAAGTCTCTAATAAATTCCTGATAGTCAAAGTAATCACATAATTCGTTTTCAATGGGCCATTCCACACGAGTATTCCTGATGCATTATGCAAACCGGTTTCCTGGGGAAGAGGTGAGAAGAAGCAGACAGATATCTCTCCAAAGTGCAGAGATATCTCTTTGCTTTTTCACACCTCTTCCCCAGAAAATGGTATGCATATTGCATCAAGAATACTCGTGTGGTTTGGCCCATAGATCACAGATAATTTTAATAATTTTCAGTTCGAGAAACTTCGCTCACCTGACACCACGACGGAAACTTATAAACTTAACAATATCCGCAAGGCAATGACAGCGTTGGGTACAATCGACATAACATCATTTTTTACGATGAAATTCAATTTTTCAATTGAGGATTGATCAGCAGGCAAGATCACAGCCAGATTCATAAATTCGTCATGCAGATCAATGCGATCAATATACATGTCCTCCCCATCTGTTAATATTCTATGCAAGTCTCTGCAGCTCTTCATTATTTCTTCTTTCGCCTGTAGTTGTTGAAATTTCCCTTCATTGTATCAAAGACGTGATAAAAGAATTCTGTTCTTGTTCTTTCGGTTCTGTTACACGATCACCTCGAGCATTTTAATTGGAATTACGTTCCTTACGCCGAACGTGGATCGTGTTGTTAGGGGGAAAAATATCTGCTCTACATCCTCCTCAATGTTAAGTCTTTTGCTTCGTTCAATATTCTAGAAAACTTTCTTCAGATCTATACTGCTTCAGACAATCTGTGGTTTTGTCTAGAATGTTACAGTTTTCAGCTATATTCAAAGCAGGACTTTGTAATAATTTTGAAGCGACATTAACTTTGTTTAAAGAATATCGAACCAATTGGTCAAGCTACAAATAAATTTATAATTCACGATGGATTCGACATTGAAGTGCATTTTAGATTTCTCCAAGCTAGTACCACACGGGTTTGATGGCATCAACCCTACTTTATCAACACGTATCACTGACAGCTTTAAGAGTTAGAGTTAGTAATGGGATACTATAGCATCGCATTCGGATAAAATATTGAGGTAGAAACCGGATCACTTGACTCACTTTATCTTTGAGTCGACACAGATCTGAGTTACTCATCTCTAATTGAGAGCGGCCTTATTACCAGACTAGACTGTACATCAAAGACATTAAAAATCGATACTCTGACCTCGCGATAGTATTGATAGTTTCGGCATAACACTACCGATACTATTAAATATATCGATAGCTTTTGTATTTATATATAAAAATATACGTATAATCGTATAATAAGTTATACAGCATGATCGTCATATAGACAGTTTTGCCATGAAATAAATTCATAGCTCTTGCAATCGAAAAAACTTAAAAAAAAAAAATTTTTCTATGCAAAAACGGGCATTTTGAAATAGCAGGAACAATATTACTCATCAGTACGGCTTGGTTCCTGCCTACCGTATACGCCACAGTGCACAGCCAAGCAGACCTCATATACGTACTTAAAATAATCTTGCTAAATACGCAGTATTTCGCTTCGTATATAATTTACACTTAAAAATTATATTAAGTGTATATATGAGGTCAGATTGAATGTGCACTGTGGCGTATACGGCAGGGAGGAACCAAGCCGTACTGATGAGTAATACGGTTCCTGCTATTACGAAACGCCAGTTTTTGAGTTCTTTTCCACGTCATATGGATGTCATAAATACTTTAGGTTGGGTTTTGTTGGGTTGTGTCGAATAGATTTTTCGACGAATTGTCATTCGGTGAATTATTTTTAATGAATTTTTTTTTCGACGAATCATTTTTCATTTAAAATTTGTAGACACAATTTTTTTTATTTTATTAATAAAAAAAAAAAAAGATACGCGAGTCCGCCGGCCGTCTTAATCGCACGGCGCGCCTGTGGCACCTATCTCTTTACCCCAATCTTAGCCACGGCACTGTAATACTCACTCCTATATTTACTATTTTAATTCCCTTTTTTCTTTGGGTGCGTATTGGTTTCGATGATATAGTTTAGCATTTAACTCTTACGTTTTGATTTCTTTTCTCCCAAAAAGTCGTAGCAGATGGTGAAAAGAATAAAATGAATTGAATTGATACAAAAGAGTATCGTTTATGCATAAAAGTTAAGACTTGGGTAGTTTTCTTGAATTAATTTTCGTTTTCTTATATGGCAGTCAAAATTAATTAGATTAAATTATCTGAAAAAAATATTTACAATAATTTTTTCGTCCAATTTTTTTACTTATAATAACGACATTTTATTCTTTCGTTTTCATTCTGTTTTTTTTTTTCTGTAGTATAAGTGGCAAAAGAAACGTTGTAGATTAGATTTCCTCCAAAATTTGAATATATTTCATTGCTTTTCATACATAAATTCGAAACTAGTTATGTAGGTCCTTATGAAACTTTCCATATTAAATTGCAGACATTTCAGATTATATTTACATAATAAAACAAAATTATTTGTAATTTACACAGTTTCTCCACTTAATCCACCATTTAGCGACGATACTTAAAATTATACGAATTTTAATACATAAGTATAACAACTTTCATCGCAGATATGGAAAAAATTCTGAAAAATTACAATTTATTTTGCTTTTTATCCCGACGTGTTAGTATTTTTCGAAAACGGAAGTATTGCAAAATATATTAGTTAAATGATGAGATCTATCGGTATATCTCCCTGAAACATTATGATCATGCTATAGGATTTAATTATAAATGTATATAAGTACATAATACCTGTTGTTTTGCTAAATGTATTTCACCAATTTACAAAACTTTGCAGGCACCTTGGTATGATTTTCTACGTCTCGCCACCATAGAGTAGCACTGATTTTACATTGTATCTAAACATTCGTGTTTTGTTTATGCTATATTTTCACAAGAGTTCTATATTTGGAACATCTGGGAAAAAGCATGTTTTTATTTCTTTATTCGGGAATTGACACTTGACATCGTTTTCTGTGCCATCAGATTCGGTAATTATGCTACCGAGTTAACATAAGCCCTTCACTATCTCCACTCTCTCGTTAATTATGTGAATTTTCGCATTTCTTTCATTTTTGATTAAGTCTCAGACCAGCTGGATTACTTTCTTCACCGACATTTTATACCATGATATGATAATGTTAATAATAAGCATAATCCATACCGTTGAGACGATTCATCAATCTCCACTTTATATGTCTCACGGATTATTGTTGAGTGCAATCATATCAACAACTCTGATGGAATGTTATCTATTACTAGAGCTTTACCACCAGTCAGTTTATTGTTTCTATTCTGAATGCTTAAGGTGTCTACAAAATACGTAGAGGTTGCACATTTTCTCTATATAATTCTTCTGGGCGCTCTATACAAATCCTATTTATAGTTTTGAGCAGGCGCGGATCTAGCATTGAAATTAGGGGGGGGTCATTTTACAAATAAAATCATCGAGCAAAAAAAAAAAAAAAACATCCAACGCCGGTTCGCGGTCCATGGAGAAAAAAAAAAAAAAAAAAAAAAAAAAAAAAAAAAACAACCAACGCCGGTTCGCACCGCAGTACCTACTGCAGTACTTGCTATACTGCTATACTAGGAAATCCGGAAATCCGCATTATTCAGGCGGTGCGGATGATGTGTATACTTTCTTTTTTAAAAACTAATATTTTTAATAGAATAGGGTGCAAACTGCAGGAGTCATTCAAGCCCAACTTTTCTCAGTTTTACACACTGGTATATATAAAATGGACTGCTCGATATGCTATTTCATGCGGGTACAATTTTTTGTGTCAGAAATAGTTCATACGTCGGTGCCAACATTGAAAAATCCATTGGCGGAAAGTTGAAAAGCGAAACCTCTCGAATTTCTATTAACCCAAATAATTAATTTAAAAACATTTATTTCGACAAACTCACTTATTTATTTATTGTTTACAGCCCTTTCTCAGTTCGCACGTTACATAGGAAAGTGACCAACTCAAAAAATGCAACTTTTCAGGAGAGCGAAAAAACGAAAAGCTGTACATAGAATTAATTCTAGCTTAACGTAGTAATTGTTTGCTAAAAATAGTCTGAACTCTTAAATTTGTTAGTAAATATATTTCTGAAGATTTATATAAAAGAAATTTTAAGATTTTGTTACCGCAGTTGGCGAGGTTAGCTGTTAATCCCGCATCCACTTAAGTTGTGTCGCTTTTCTTTGTTGCGAAATAAATATTTTTACAAGTTTTTTTAAGTGGCACAACTCAAAATACGATTTTTAAGAATTAAATTCCGTACTTTGAACTTTGTGGAAAAATGTCATAACTCATAATATAATTTGTAAGAAATAAATGCTGTTTTGTGGAAAAGTGACACAATTTAAAATAATACTGTTAAAATGTCGAAAACATATTTACGTTTGTTATGAAGATCGTCACAACTCAAAAAGTGATAGTGGGCACGCTTAGGCGGAGACCAAACCAGTTTGGAATAATTGGAAGCCTTTGGTCACAGCCATGTAAAATTACCAACCACTTCGGTATGGTTTGTAATTACGCGGAGGAAAAACCAGAAATTTTGACCGGTTTGGTCCCCGCCTAAACGCGCGCGCCCACTGACACACTGTTCTATGAAGAATATCTCTGTTCTTCAGTAACAGAAAAGTGACACTACCGCTATCTAGCGGCAAAAACAATCAGATAGAAATATGCCAATTTCATGGTGTAATTAACTCAAAAACGAAAAATTTTGAGCTAGGTCACATTTCTATGTGACGTGCGAATTAGTAGTTGGTGGTTAGATCGAAAGAGAACGCTATATAGAAATGAGCCCACTTTCTGCAGTGTATTTCTATGGACGTAGTCAGTCCATATTTTAAATGTCAGTGGTTTTACATAAGAACGCTGCAAATATTTTAGAATGTTAGGAGTGTTAGAGTGTGTGAAATTGCCATCAGCAATTGATTCAAATTCCTCAGTTAAAAACAAAAAGTATTTCCCATAGAACGACTTGGGACAAATAAAAGTTTTAAATTTCAACCCAAGTCGTTTCAATAGAAAAAAGCCCCACGACAAATCTTACCTTCAGTAAGATTTGTCGAAAATAAAAATACGATATGTATGTACATATATACCTACATACTTATCGGGCGCAGAAAATTTACTCGGTGAAGATTTAAACGATCAAGTCTTCACCAAAAAGCCTCCTTTCAGCAAATTGTCGCGAGCGGAATACATTCTGGGTGCAACAATGTATGCACGATAGCAAGACGATGGTTTGATATTTATGAAAATATCAAATTTCATTTCAACCATCGTCCGCCGCGGTAGGCTGAACACTAATTGTAAACAGGTAAAGAAAATAGAAGTTGCGATAAGAAAAACAAAATAAACGTTTTGTGAAAATAACCATAAGAGGAAGTTTGTGAAAGAAAAAGTTTGTGAACAAAACAAAAGTAAAAAAAAAATATATATAAATAAAATAAAAGTGTGCGAGTTGTCTTAATCATAGCTTCCTGAAACGGCGTAGAGTGATTGCCTTCGACTAAGCTAAGCCCCGAAATATAACAGAAGTTAGGACTAAGTTAAGTTAGGGCTCTGATGTGGTAGCGAGGGAGTCTGTTTTGTGGCTTGGGAAGTGTTTCTCTGAGGTCCGAAACCAAAATTTCGAGAAAAACCTATACACATACATCACATGCATACAATAGCATTCATTAAAATAAATTTTTATTTTTTTAAGTTTCGGAATAAAGTTTTTTTTTAAGTTGAATTATATAAATAAAAAAAGTATAAAATAAAAAAAATTATTTTTTCAAATAACTCAATGAATTAAAGATATTTTCTCAAATTTAGGGGGGGGTCATGACCCCCACGACCCCCCCCCCCCTGGATCCGCCACTGGTTTTGAGGAAATTCTCTTCTGTTTTTAATCGCCGGTCAGCAGCTTTCTATCATCTAATGAAAGTTGGTATTTATCCGTTGCTTTGTCAAATTATCATACATACAATCTCTCAAGTTAAATTTAAGTTATAAATATTGATGAAATTAAAAAATAAATCATTATAATTTTAAAGTTCGTAAATATGGATATAGGTATACTCACAAACTATTTTTATTGCAATCAAATCATCAATAACGGATCGATAGACATTATTAAATTAAATTATTAAATTTTTTCTGGTAAGCTTTAGGATATTTATGTTCGAAAGAGTTTAATGTACCTAACAGGTGCGACTATAGATTCCCTATTTATTTACCATAGATAGATAGATAATGTTTATTCATTAATTTCATTACATTCTACGCTTAAGTGATGCTATCTCAGTCTATAATGATAGTAAAAATTCATAAAGAAATAAACTAAGACAATGACTATTGTCGTCTGTCTGGATCTAGCATATATAATTTATTGCTATTATTATTTGCACAATTCTTGACATATATCCCTTTTCTTACATTTTAGCATTATAGAAAGGGTTATAACTAAAGCTAACAGATGTTTTTAAGTAAGCTCACAAAATTCCTCTTAAGCAGTGCTATCGCAGTTTAGAAGGTACCTTAAAAGAAGAAATAAACTAAGCTAATAGTAGTAGTACTAGTGACGTCTGTCTGTACCTAGTATTGAAAGACCCAATTATAAAAAAAAAGGAATAGAAAAGCTATCAAATGTTTTTCTTTTCCTTTTCCCCCTTTTTAAATGTCTTCGTAAAAACCAAAAAGCCAATTAATTAGTCCAAGAGGAAATCAAAAATGAACAAAAATTTATGAAGAAATTAGCCAAAGTTGTGAATACTGTCGCCCATCTGGGTCCCAGCTAGAGCTGGGCAAGTACCAAAGAAAAAGTACTTTAGTACAAGTACAAGTACCGGAGGCCTGAGACTTTCAGCGTAAGTACAAGTACCGCATGTATGAAAAGTACTTATAACTAAGTACTAAGTCTATGAAAATAACTGAGTACTTTTTGAAGTACTTTTTAAAGTACATTTTTAAAATCATTTTACGTTGGCAGTAATATAATGAAGTTTGTCGAGTTCAGTTAATAGATATTAATAAATAAATACCTTTTGAAAACTATAATATGTATAGTAACCAGTGGCTACTATTTAAAGTTTTTTATAATTTTCGACGCTGCAGGTAGAGTAAAACTTTCACCTCTCATTGCTAAACTCATGAAAACTATTAGAGGTCCGCCCGAGCACACCCATTATCGCCTCCAATAATGCATAACAATTCTAAGAAAAAAATTTCCAGTAAATTTCTAAGAAAAATGGAGGCCTTCCCTACATCAGGTCGAGGCATCTTTGATTTTATATTGGAGCGAGGAATTGCTTGCTTACCCTTGGTTATGTCCACTGACGTTTATAAAATGGACTGCTTACTTTTCTATTTTACGTGGGCACAATTGTTTGTGTCCAAAAGAGTTCGTACGTCGGTGCCAATATAAAAAAAAATTGGCGGGAACTGGGAAAAGTGTACACGCACCTTCCGATCTTCTACACAAAAGCATTATTAAATAATTACAGAGGATAACATTGTACTTCATGTACTAGGGAACTAGTTTCCGCCTTGTGTAAACCAAAGTCATAATTATGTGATAAAAGTATACTCAATTAATAAATCTCTACAGTGATATGTAGCCATATTCAATACAATACTTAACCGAAACAATCATTCGTAAGGGTAACTCACACCCATTTAGATACTTTTACCTAAGTATCGCGCCTCAATGGCTCTTGTTACAAATGTTATTTAGTTTTAAGGTGTTTTGAGGTATTTTTAGTGTCATTTAGACAAGTGTTTTCTGTATACCGGGAGCAAGTATACTCTGTACTTTGATTCCCAATGATATAATCGTACTAGCACTAGTAATAGTTGAATCTTCCACCTATTATATAATCCCATAATTGTAAAGCCATATCAGCAAGTCAGGCAGATACATATGCACTACTGTGCGGAATTAGGTTTAAGATATAAAAAAAAAAGGAAATGTGTGATTCATAAATTTGGACTCAATAAAATAAAACTTGAACTTGTGTCGGGTTTTGTTTTTTTGTGTTAAAAAACTTTAAATTGTTCCGCAAATTGTGTTAATTTTAAATAAAAACATTTGAAGTGACAATTTAGTGATAAAATCTTGCACTTAAGTTCATAAACTTGTGAATATTTCAACAATGAATTGCGCTGTGCGGTTCTGTATAAATAATCGCCGAAATAATCCCGGAAAGACGTTTTTCACCTATGGTGAAATGCTAAAATTAAACTACAATATTTCTTTTCCACAAATACGTACAAAAGAAGTGAAAAAAACGAAAAGGGAATAAAAATATCATAATAATTCTTTGTTTACGTTTTTGTGTTCCCAACTTTTTTTTGTCGTTCAATGTGTCAGTGGCAGTTCACAATTTTAGTTTATTTTAAACAATTACGCCTAACTCCCCTTCAAAAATATTTCAAATTTATTACTTCAATTAGCGTAATGAATACATAAACACAATTCTACCACATACTGCGAAATGCCGCAACTTTTCGGTCTTATTGCGCTTCCTTTAGTTATATGTTCTAAGGTGTGTTATTTAAAACGCTTCATTTAATTTAATTTTTATAAATATGATTTTTTTCTTTATTTATTTATTTGCTGTCCGCAGTTTCATTATAACAACTAAAAACGATTTTGTTCGAATTTAATCATTCATTTCATACAGCTTTTTTTAACATTCTTAGATATAGGTACATCTGTATTTTTTTCAATTCGTTTGCCTTAAGCGTTTTTATATGTATACGATGTTGAAATTAACAGCTGAGATTTGTAATTATAATGTAATATTGTGAAAGTTACCAGGTGGGTAAAAAAAAACTACCTAATTAGTAGCGTGAGAAGATGAGATATGTACGTTTCAATATTAAATTTAGGAGGAAGATACAAACCTATTAGGTATGTTTTATTGATTTGATGTATATTTACTAAAAGTGAAAGTTTTGAGAATTACAAACGGAGAAATTTTTTTATTTTTCTAACTGAGCATATTTTATGATTGTAGATGTGAATGGGCATGACATGGGCATGGCATGGGTAGTTTTTTTAGTTGTTTTAAAGATAGTTCAAGCTGGATAATTACTTACAATGCCGGTTCTAGGAAATTTTTGAGGGGGGGGGGAAAGTCGTTAGTTGCCGGCCCCTCTAACAGCAATATTTATTTGGAGCAAATTTTATTACAGTTCCAGGGTACACTAGGCACCATATGTATATGATAGATGACCGATTATATACTGCATACGCTGGAACTAGAACTAGAATTGTTGAAAACAATTTGAATTTGAAACATTAATGATTGTTAAATATAAAGAATTTTGAATTCAAACAAAAATTAAGATATTATAGATCTTAATTGCCGTTTGAATCTCAAACTGTATTAAAATAAAAGAAAAGTAAAAAATCGTTTCGTTACAAATGCACTTTATTTTATTACCACAAAAATACAAATCAAAAATTTTATTATGTTATTTTAGCCGTTTTTCAATATGAGTCTTCCCGGCTAAAGCAATTCTGGCGTAGGTTACAAGGATTTAAACGACTTTTTAGCCAGATTCAAAGGCATTGACTCCGGGTAAAATGGCTAAATTTAGCTGGCATAAATATATTTTTCTGGCAACTCTGTACTTGTGCCTCCTCTCTTATATTCTGTATACACTTGAGAGAGATTGGTGAATGATGGGAAACATAGGGTTGCCCAGTGGCGGCTCCAGCTCGTAGGCCGGGTAAGTCTAGCCCTATCCACCCTTTTTTTTATATTTATATGTTAAAATTCTTGTTAATTGTGTATTTATTGTGCAACATTTTCATGAGCTTAGGGAGACCGCAGACTGCCGAGTCAATTAGTAGTCCAGCCAGCGACTGGTCTGTTGACAGGTCACCGAATGATTGATTTTTAATCGTTGCTGATTGACTATCGTTGCATGTTGCGCATATTGCATCGCCTTCTGTCAGATTAGTAATCGAATAAAAGACGTTGAGTTTGAGTTTCGATTTTCGTTAAAATTTCACAGTGTTGTTAAACACTAGGTAACCAATTAAAAATTACAATAAGAAACATAAACCCTGTAGTAATTTACTGGTGGTTAAGGAGAAGGAGAAGAAGAAGAAGGATCTCAAGAAAAAGGATGTGGAAGAATCTCTCCATTCTTTCCAAGCATAAACATAAATACTTAGATATGAATATATTTAAAATGTAATAAAATAAGCCGAACTTTACTTAAAAGTTGAAATTCTCATCAAAGCTGTAAGATTCCTAAATTGCTGGGAGCTTCGAGGAAATTCATAAATAATATGAATTTTTTTTCAATTTTCAGGGTGTTCTTTTCAGAAAAGAAATAAGATCTCACCCCGTAAATTTTATATGTAAATCCGTTTTTTTTTTAAATGTTTAACAAATCAGTAGTTTAGTCAGGACAGACTTTATTAAGATTTAACAAAAGAAACAACTTTACTTACGGCGCTGCAATAAAAAAAAATCAACTGATTGATATTAAAGTTGCTGATGCAAACTAAGCACAGCAGTTCGGTTCGATTCAGTCAGTTGCCAGTCGTCAACTCGCTTCTAATTTTTTAGTTGCTAACTAAAGTAAAAAAGAGCAGTTTGCGGTGCAGAACGCTGTTGAGTATAATGCACAAAGTCAACTGGCTTTTTAGTTACCGACTTCAGTCGATTATTGTGCAGTGCCTTATACATAGTTACGAGTGATTAGTTGAAACCGTGTGAAGTAAGGTGGCAGTACTGCTTGTAGTGCAGGCTTCTTCAAAGACGAACTATGAACAATCAAATGCATGTGGTAATGGTGAGTCTTTCAGTAGTTCCATTGTTGATAACTCTAACTTATACGACACTAATACTCGTAAAAAGCTAAAAGTAAATGAACTTTCCACAACTAATGAAATGAAACTACCGCTTGACCTTAACTCATGAGTTGTATGATTTATTTTGATTTAAATATCATTTCTTAAGTTTTGTGACTCTAATAGGCAATAAAATTTATTCTCTTGAAATAAAAAAAAAAAAAAAAAAATTTTTAATATTCATAGTGGGAGCCTGGCTCCATACTTTTAAATCTAACAATGTGATATGATTTTATGTTAAATGTTGCATATAAAATCAAATAAAATATTTATATGGTTATGCAATATCAAATAATTCCTCTTTTGTTTAGCTAATTATGCCTATTTGCCTTCAGAGTAAAAATGCCCTCAAAATGCCTTAAAACTTACCATTTTGCATTTTAATTTCAAAAAATTTCCGGAGAGAGCTCCGACCACACTTTTTACCGGGGGGGGGGGGGGTGGTATTCCATACCTTATAGGCCCCCTGGTATTCACGACTCCCCTAAATTGTGCCTACCGAAAAAATAAATTCTGGAGCAGCCCCTGGGGTTGCCAGCCACCTTAGTACATTTGTACAATTTTTGAAGTCATTTCATATATGATACAAATTTATAATTTGAGAATTTAGTGGAATTTTTAGTTTAATTAGCTTACACAGAGGCTTACGGACTTAAATTGACAGTAAATTGATTGACTGTGTAAGTATAAGCACAGTTCAAAGTATGATATCAGTAAAGGAGTTTTAGGTTCCGGAAAGAAGATTGAAGTGTGAGGTATGGTCTGAAAAAATTTTCCAATTTTTGTAATTAGATTTTATCTCGTTTAATTATGAGTTCAGAAGTTCATCGTATTTCCATCCCCTTAAAACTAGCGCCCGGGGCAAGTGCTCTTGCATGCCGCTCCATAAATCCGGCTTTGATGACTTAAAATGAAACGAAATTCAAAACTAATTTTGCAACTTGATCTTTTCAGATTTTAATTAATTTTATTCATAATGAGTTTATACTCAAGTTCATTATTAGTTTAGTTCTATTTACACAAAAAACAACTACAATAATCGAACCTGGTTGTCATCCAACTCTCGTGCTCAAGAGAATGGATTAAATTTTTATATTCTTTTTTTAATTTAATAGAAAAATAGTACAAAAGATGAAAAATTTAATTGTAAAGCAAATAAATGGCAATTATGATAGAAAATGCTCACGATATCATTAACAACGCTGATCCTTCCTCGGGATTCAAAAACGTGAATGTAAAATTTGCTGGAATTCATTTTTGTTATCGTTTAGGAGCACCATCGAATACACCATGCTTGCAATTTCGATGCGGTCAAAAAAAAATCTCTGGGCGAGGGCGGTTTGTAGATACATTGGTTGGCATTATTGAAAATTATTCTGCGTTAGATCGATTTCGACGTTATTAACGCAATCTGACTTAGACAGCTGAAATTTCGCACAGAGGACTTTTATTATAAGATTAAAACGTCCAACTACTTCTCACCATTTCATGAAACAAATGCGAAAAATAATTAAAAATCCGAAAAGCACAGTTTAAAAACAGAAGGGCGGTTGTATTTACGATTTATTGGTTTTGGACCATGTAAAACTTTCTGGGACAAACGGTGAAATAGTAGGTACGTCAAGGAGACGAAATGAAAGAACAATAGACAACCATTCATCAAAAGTATTCATCTTAATGAATACAAGGGTCGGTACTATCTGCTGCAGAAAAAAGTTGATTGAAGTAGATATTTTCTCAACACTAATATGAGTTATCTCCCAGAAGATAATGACACAGTGGTAGATTATTTATGACTTCACCATTAGTAAAACTTATGGATTGAAAAAGTAATTCAAGGAGATCTTAAAAAATGAATTTATTCTAATACATAACTTTTCTCTCCATCATCTTCAGAGCATTCGAACAGAAATAAATCAGCAATCAAGAGTAATATATAGTAATCAAAACAGGAAATAATTTCCGAAATCAAAAATCTACTGGACTAAAAGCCATCTGACAACCCAAAGATTTAATAACTCTAGCATTATTGATAACTGTCCCACAGAACTCATCAAGCACGTCTAGGATACTACTTAATAAAGACGGAAAGACGGAAAGACCATAGTTAATCTACAGAAAAGGCATGGTCTTTTCGATAATCACCAACCAATTTTCTTATAAGATTTCAAAGTAATCCTATGCAAATTGGAATCCGATTACTTCAGGTACAGTCTGGTGACTTGGCATTATTCTCTCTAAAATATTATTTTTAATGGTTATCAATGAATCAAAGAAGATTGATTTGCAAGGCAGAAGTAGAATAAAGAGCATAAAACTTCGCTCAATACTTGATTGGAACTCATAAGATACTTTTAGCTCTATATATATGTTCTCCTTAACTGTGGTTATATAATGTCACCTTATCCTATACATCAATCTTCTCTATAACTTTTATTTGAGGTTTCCTGGCCGCACCAATGGTTTATTTGCATTCCATTATCACAAGGTCATAATCACTACCGATGATTGCTGACTGATCGTTATATGATGTACATAATTTATAATTTTCCAAATCCGGTAGTACCCAAGCCTCCTTGTATATCTTTTTGAATTTTAAAATATCCCCCCTCCAATAACTGGTCAGTGAGAGCTAAAAATTTAACTTATAGTTTCAACAGAATATGTATTAAAACAGTTATCACTTAGCGAACGCAATCAAACGGAAAAAATTCATATGTGAATACATTGCCTAAAAAAGTTTGAAGTGGGTGCTGTTCAATTTCATGTGCCTTCTTGACAGGAAACGTATAATAAGGTCAAAATGTTGATGAGGCGACGGCATTAATAATGAGCGATTGATTTACATTGGAATAAGTTTTGTTTTTATTTTTCCTTCAATTCTTTGAGCTAAAGAACTTTCTCTTCATGCAAACAATGCGTGGATGTTGAATATCGAAATATGTGGACTTCAAAGTGGACTTATCGAAATTGGTGTGAACATTTGTCATGCGAACTGAATAATAAAAGTGACCAACCTTAAATTTTACTCGGACGACATTCAGTCAAAATCGATGAATGACTTTTATCTGTAATTACTTGAAGTGCAGTAAGATAACAAATCATTAACACACAAAGTTTTTCAATTTTATGTCGGTTTATCTCTTTGTGCAGTTTGTAGAGGATGACATAATTATGGTGCTGCATAGATGGAATCGAGGCTTCTCTTTGATAGAAAATTGAGCTAAAAGTGAAGATTGGGAGAAGATGGTGGTAGCCTAGAAAGTAGATCACATACAAATCAAAAGAAAATATATAGCTTGTCCGATTCTTACATGTATGTAAATAGATTTACTGACAATTGGCTTAAAAAATAAGTCAAAAGGAAATTCATGCAAGGTAGATAACGAGCAGAAATATATTCATTAAGAAATTTCCGCATGAATGACTTAAACATCGAAAAATTACATGCTAAAATTCGAACAGAGGATAATTTCATAAGAAAACGATTGATTTTTTACCCAGCCATTTAGCTATGAGCAACTGTTCAGTTAGTTTTTCTATCCATCGGTAAATGCTGTCTGGATTAAATGAATTTAAAATTCTTTTTAACCATTGAACAACCCTTTTTTTATCTTCTTATCTCTCGGTCCCCCAAAATTTTATGACTTTTTTGGTAAACCTATTTTGAATGAGAATCAAGTAATTTCAAAGTATTTACAACATATGGCCTGTAGACTAATTTGCCCATTTCCATTTTCTGACCTTTCTGGGTATACTATATTTTCACTTATACATACATATATAGTACTTTTGTCTGAACTGACAGTAAGTGTTCAATGCTTTTCCTATCACATTAATTCTTTTTGCATGTGTAATTATTATCGAATGAAAAAAAGGAAGCAATTTTTGGTGAAGTAAAACAGTACAGAATAACATTCGTCAGATAGTATAGTGAAAATTATGAGATCAATGGAGATAAAGAAGCTCATGATTTTTGTTTAAACGGCGGCTTCCATATTTCGTCGCCTGAATACTATTTTGCCCCATACGCAAAATGTAGTATAAATGCTTTATTATAAAAAACTGTTCTATACATTTTTTTTAAATTTGTATAAAACTCAGTATTTTTCCGTCTAAATATTTCTTGAATTATTTTTGTTTCAATAGAAGAAAATTTCTGTTAAAATTTCATTAACTTCAACCTACAGATTTCCAAACATTACATTGCTTGTATGATATGGGGCAAAACAATTTACCAATAAAGTTAAAAGAAATATTTTATTACTTCATCATATTTATTTAGCCTTGAATATTTTCTAGTTTTTCTAATCAAAAATACATTTCTTCATTAGCATGATTTTTGTACCGGGTAAAGTTTATATTTGTTCAAGTAGGCCTTTTTGGTATTCTCCGGTACAAACGAAACGCAAATAAAAGGAATTTTTTTAGTTATCCTACTACACAATCATTTGATTCAGGGCGACAAAGTTTCAAGTCTTGGATCCACTCATTAACAGATGCCAAACAACAGAAAAAAAATGAATGAAAATAGGAGAATGCAAACAAAATTCTCCATTGAAATTTTGCCGCCCTAAATAAAATAATTGTGTGATAAAATAAATAAAAAAAAAAATCCTTTTTTGCTTTTCGTTTCTACCGGAGAATCCCAAAAAGGCCTATTTGAACAAATATTACTTCATTGAAGTTAATAACAAAACAAAGGAAAATAAAAAATAACAGAAGCAAAATAAAATATGCAAAATAACTTACTAATATTCCTTATTTGAGTATTAAAACTGTTTGATAATAATTTCTATTTGCATCTGAAAGATAAACTAAAAGAGATTTTATATCTTTTGCCTTATCTTTAAATCCAGTTTGGTTAATTTTAATCGGTACATTGTTTTGAAATAAGGACTGTTTCAGAAAAAAAACCGACCACCTTTCCACGTTTTCATTACTTACAAAATTATCGACCTCTGGTAATACTGCATCTATAAAAAGGTGTGCACTTATAATTGCAAGCCATTAAGTGCAAAAATCTTTTGCGGTACAAATGGAAGTCAGAAGAACGCCGCAAATAATTTCTTTCCACCCATATGGGAAATTCGAATATGTTTCAAAGAGGGTTAGCTAAAAAATTGAAAATTCCGAAGACGACCATTCAAAATATTCTCAGTAAATTTTGAGAATCTTATAACTAGTGTCCAGAGAAAGTCCTGGTCAGGAAGGAAATCAGATTCCATAGAACAAAAATTTTCCAAACAAGTGGTAGACAATTTTAAATGAAATTCCAACATGTCGTTGAGAGATATGGCTGATAAGGCTGGAACGTTATATGCTATAGTCTATCAAATTAAAAGAAGAGAAGGTCTACGAAGTTTTCATATTCAGAAAACACCAAATAAAACACCAGAAAAGAACCAAGGTGGAAAATCTAGGAGCCGAATTTTGTATGAAAATTTCGTAACGAAAATGGCTTAGGTGAAAACGAATTTCAACCAGTGTCTTCAGAAGTGCTTTCTTTCATCCTTTAGAAACCATGATGCATCAACTTTGTTTTGGTCGGACTTAGCGACATGTAACTATGACAGAAGAGCGAAAGATTCCTTCGATGCCCAATGCATACGCGTAGTACCCAAGGAAGCGAAGCATCCAAATTGTCCAAAACTAAGTCCAACCGGCAAATATTGGCCTAATATTGACAAAAAAATTTAAAACAAAAACAAAAAACATTCCGCTAACATAGATATTTTTAAAAGGCAGTCCAATACGATCGACACAAAAAGTTTATCAATTTTGTAGCACGTAGTAATTATATCATGTCGGTTGTGAATAATGTAGATAATTAAGCAATAGTTCAATAAAAATTATTTGATAACCAAAAACAAAAAAAGAAGGTATCTGTTGCTGCTTTCATTGTTCATAGGTGGTCTTTTTTTTTTTTTAAACAGTCCTTAAATTCTTCAGTGTTCCAAGTTTATTTCTGACAGCTGTAATTAAAATTGACTCAAAAATAAATTGTGCCTGTACTGCAAATATTTCATAATATACCTTAAAAGGCTGTTTTTTTTTAAGAATTCTATTTACATATATAAAGCAATATCGCTGCAACTACACGGAGCAATCCAAGATTTTGGAAAAATTGATTTTGATTTACGCAGTGTTCTTAGCAAAATGGAGCAATCCAATTTTTAAATATAGTTTTAAATTTCCGGACGTGTACCACAACAATATTTAAAAAAATATTTTAAAGTATTTTATGTATTTCTTGCCATGTATAAACAAATTTGGGTTTGGGTATGCCAATACTAACTTTTGTGGGAAAAATATGATATGGTGCAAACATGACATTATTTATCTCGATACATGTATAACTTAGAAAAAAGCTGATTGAAGAACTTAATTCAATTTCAGTAATAAACTCAAAAACTTAAAATGTTAAATTTGGCGGATGAGACAAACCAAAATTCAGGCGACGATTTATGAAATCGACAAAGAAATGACTCAGCAAGGAGATTTTGAAAACGTCAACCGAATATTTGCGTCAAAGGATAATAAAATGTGGAAATTCGATCTCAAAGTGATCAAGCTAGGAATGAAGTTATTATTACATTTCGTCTGGGCGTGACAAAATAGTACATAACGGTCGGTGCCAATGGAAGAAAGGATGCATTTTTGCTTTTGTTTTTCACCGCCAATCAAGAAAATTATTATGAAATCCCTTCCATCGAGAAAAATACGGAAAAAACCATATGAGAATCTACTAGAATTTATTCCACGTGTATTAGGCAATTTTGATTCGGAATTCTTATCAAAGTGTCTAACAATGGTCGGTGGTACAATGATGAAGAACAAACGTAGTACCTTTTTTTTCAAAACTTCTTGATGGCAAATAATGTTTTGTACAAAGTCAGATTCGAAATTCTTCGATAACACCTCTGTCGTTTTGTATAGTGGTGGAAAAAGAAAATGAATAGTGTCGACAATGTGTGAATGTGTGGAAAATGCTTTATTGTTACAGCAGCGAGAGGAAGACTAAAAGATGGTCAATTGCAGTTTTCCCCAACATGATATATCGACTATGAATGGATTTTTGGCATATTCATACATATGATTTATATTAAAGTAGATCCGAATTTTCAAAAAGGAAAATATTCTTATGTGAATACTTTCTTTAGCCAAACCGTACATATTAATTCGATGAGGAATTTCCGTTGCTCCGTTACTCCATCGTTATACCTTCCTCTGAGTTAATCAGATAGAAGTGTACAAATTGATGATGAGGTTGTCGATATCGGTAGACCTAATTTTCTTTTATTTCTTCTCTGTACGAGTTGGATAGAATTCATACATAGTTCTAACGCTATGGCAAATTCAACCGAAAACTCTTCCATCACAACCAAAGGAAATCGTCAGCTTTCATATTTTCTTTGCAGATAAAATGAGCATAGATAGAAAGACCAAAGTAATCTGTTGTTTCATTTCGATTATTTAAAGACGGTGTTACAAAACTTTCGAGTTTACAAAAATTAAGTTCCAATTATGAATTTTAACGCGTTAATTTTCGCTGAAAATATTTTAATTAAATTGTATAACATTAAAAAAATTGGATGTTCGTCGCTTAAGTCTTTCGTTTTGATGGAACAATGAGTTGCTTTTTTCTTTTATATAGGGGAAGGAGTAAAAGGAGGTACTCCATATTTTGATTTTTAGATATATTTCGATAATATTTTCTTCAGCATGTGTCAAGCTTGTTATCTGTTGAACAGAATTTTTCTATAGAAATTAAATTAAATCATAAATAACTCCAGGCAATATCGGTTGGTATGACTGAAGTTGATTTGGGGCATTTAAGCAAATTAAGGGGAAGAAGATATTATGAAGTTTAAGGTAAAAAAAACTTTTTTGATAATGAAATCGACGATTTTGTGGCTATGTTGGATAATCGTGTGAGAAATTGAGCACGCTCTATAAGATAATCATATCAAGAAATTCTGTTCTCGCTCGTTAACTTTGATCGTGACTCGAGTTGAAATTTGCGGGTTGCAGCGCAATAATGACCGGTAATCACAAGCCTATTATAGTTTAAATTCCGACAGGATGCATAAGGACTTTTCACAAAAATACCAAAAATGAGTTTTAACAAAGGTGTGGAAAAGAAATTGCATGTGTATGAAAATTGCGATCAGATAGCATATTTCTTATGGCGGAGTAAATATATGAAATTTTTTTCAACTCTACTAACTCAGGCCAAGACAATGGCTTACCGCTGCTGTTTTGCATTAAAAATTATTAGTGTTCTGTTTAACACCAATAATTGATAGGAACTCTTAGAAATAGATCAAACTGAAAACTAGCAGTAAATAGTTATTTATAGAAAAAATAGTTTAGGAAATAGACCTTTTCAAAAAATAATGCGGTAGTTTTGGAAGAATTATTAAACACATATTATTGTCAAAATGTTAAAAATTGGCTAGGCAACAATCAAAGTAGGATTGCAATAGGTGGGACGTTGAAATTTTAAATACTAAAGATGAAGGAAGTTCGTATATTTCATCCTGTATCCAAGTGATCGGAATTATTTGGACGAGGTTTGGATGCTTATCTCTTTCATGTTAGCACCCTATGATCTAAAGAGCAGAAATGGATAAGAATATATACATATGTAATTGACAGTGTAAATTCAAACTATAATTTTCCCTGAGATTGTACTTATAGTTAACCGAAAACCATAATTAGTCTTGAGGTACGTGTGATCATTAAAATATCATTACCTATCCATTTAAGATTACTCTTTTGTTCCAATTTTACTAGTGGGAATGGGTATGATATATATAGATGAACTGATTATAATATCGGTAGTTGATCTAGAGAATGCAAGGGTAAAATTAATAAGGTTCCATAATTAAATAGCTCCTATTTACCCAATTATGTATAATAAGCTCTTTAGTGCTCAATTCAATTCTAATGCCATACGGCATCGGACGTATAATTGATAACACAGAATTTTATTTCTTTGGATCTAAAATCGAACTTCACTGGGATATAACAAACGATTAAAGCATTATTCACTAGAAAGTGAATGAAATGATGTATTTTGTGATTCCTCATCTGATGGTTATATGCCCATTTAAAATTCTAAGTCAAATTAAAGTACTTACGACTAAATATTCCCTGCGTCCAATGAGAAATTTAAGGGAATTGAAGAAAGAATAGTAGTTATGAAAATACAAAAAGTGAAAGCTCATATATTATACCAATCCTACAGAAATCTCGGCAGAGAATCAAGTGTTCATACTATTGCTACTATATGTAATTAGATATAACTAATTCGTGTACATAAGTATTCTATTATAACATTAATTTTTTGAACGAACAGAAAGTAAGATGATGAAGATGACCCTGAGCCTGAGAATGATTATTGTGACCTATAAAATCGTGTTAGCATAAGAAAACTGAAAACTATTCGTGGCGTTGTGATAATTTGCTTGCCAAACAAGACATTGTGGTATCTGCATGAAAGATAGGAAAGTACATATACCTTCTCACGTTATTTTCTATAATTTTCACTGAAAATCTGAGACTTAACCAGAAAATTTCTCAAGTCGAAAATTATGAAATGTTTGTATTTTACTTAAACTAAGATATTTTATGAATTTATATGTCAAATTGTGCTCTACATAATACTTTTTTACATAAATTTATCGATTTTGAAATGATTATTTAACAAACAAGAAAATTTTTATTACAATAATTTCTTGGGGCTTATCAAGTCAAACATATTTTTGCAGCTGACCGAAAATACTATCGTTAAGTAAACTCAGCAAACTCAAATGTCCAGACCTAATGCCATGCTTGTATTCCAAGTTTTTAGATCTCTTGACTAAAGCGCAAATCTAAACCGAGTTAGTAAATTGTAAGAAAAATTGAAAAAAAAAAAACAACTTCCAATAGAAAACAAAGTCTGAACGGAAAGATTGTCCTCAAAGTTTTCGTCAATGCACTTCAATATCCAATACATCTAAAAATAAAGATTTCACTGATTACGATAATTCGAAAGCTATCGTAGAAGTAGAATGTTCTAATTAATGAAATCAGTAGTTGGAAATTGGGTCATAATAGTACTAATAACTGATTCTTAAAATTTAGTTCACACCTTCTGAAATTTTCTAATTATTTAAGAAATATTTATATGCAAAGAGAGCCAGTGTCCTCATTCCATAAAGTGCATAACGTTATATGCAGTTTATTGAAAAAATCGGGGTCACAATATCCGCGATAATGTGTTATGATAATAGAACAAGAGCATTGCTAATGGCTTTCGAAATTCTTCTTTTGTCAAGTTCATATCGGTAGCACTTGAGGCCCTGGAGGTAGGTAGGTAATGATACTAAAATAAATCAAATGAACAGTTTATAAAACCAATTTAATTTTTGAATTAATTAATTTTATGATTATTTTCGATGATAAATAATTCTACCTTATTAGCCAATTCTGATTCTATTTCATGTAGAAAGTTATAATCATCTGAAACGTTTTTCATCTCTAAACATCAACTCCTTACAGATAGCAGACTAAAATATTTTTCTCTTATATTATCTGCAGTAATTCAGAAAAATTAGCCTATTACTAAATAGTGTAAGTAAATCTGAGTGCTAGAAACAAGCAACCTTATTGACGATGACATTGTGTATACCGATTAATAAGCAAATATAATGAGAATAAGTTGACGAGTCGAGAGAGACACTTGAAATATGTTAAGTAAAAATCAAGACAAGCTGTGAAATTATGAACTAACTCTTCACACTATTTATAAGGATTTTCCTATCACGAACGGCAATATACGTAAAAATTATATTTTACAAAAATATTATTTCTAAGCTTGAAAATAATGTCTTTTTTTATTTCTGTACTAAATTCTAATGAGTACGATATCGAATTATAAGTAGATGATACCCGCTAGGTTTCTGACAGAATCCTAAATGCTCAAGGGGAAATTGGGATATTGGGGAAATTGGGAATTTTCCGTTTTCTCGTGAAAAATACAATCTGTAACTTTTGCAAATTTCTGGAAATTTCATCTACACAGCTCAAATACTATTTAGACTAGATAACTTATCTAGTGCGTTAGAGCAGTCTTGAGTATCCCTCAATTTATCGAAAACGATTTATCACAAGTTATAATCGTTCTCGAGAAAACGGAAAATTTAAAATTCGTTTATAGCTTTGAAAAGGAGTTTATAACATAAATTCTAACATTTGTATAGAGTGCAACGACTTATTGACTTGAAAAAATTGATAAATTTTTGTATACGCAATCTACTCAACACATAAAACAACACCTGAGGCCCAGTCACCAAAAAATAGAATTTGACAAACAAGTCTGTCAAATATCGTAAGATAATATAATTTCTGAATTAAAAAGCCTCTAGTACTCTTTTCACATTAATCGAAAAAAAAAAAAAAAAATAGTCCGTCGTAGTTGATTTTAGGAAACTAAATAAGAAAATTATTGGACATGCATATCCATGGCATATTACAGAAATTCTTGATAAATTAGAAAATTCTGAATTTTTCTCTACTTTAGTTCAGACAAATGGACTTCAGCAGATTAAAATTAGTGTGAGGGATAGGGTACAAACAACTTTTTGTATACTCCTTCCAGTAATTACCAGCATGTTAGATTGCCACAAGAGGTTAACAATATCCGGGATATCTTTCAGCGACTAATGAATAATGCTCTGGCGGGCTTGAAAGGAACAAAGATCTTCATCGAAATAAATGAAAGACATTGTTGTTTACGAAAGAACACTACGGATGATAATAATAAACCTTTCTTGAAACCCTAGCTAGCATATTTAGATTAGATTTTCAATTCTGAATCAGTTCTGCCATCTGCTTTAACCTGAAAATTTAAATCATAAGACAATACTCCACACCAATTAGTGCCACGGATATACCTAAAAGGATTTCTTAAATTGACTCTTTAACTATTACAGGCGGTTAATTAAAAATTTTCTCGAGATTTCTCAGCCACTCACTGAACTAAATACTACGGAATGATAAGGTTTTTATATACATAGTCGCCTCATTGTATCGAACCGCTTAACCTATTGAAGGAAAAACTAAGGAAAACTAATTAGTCCTCTTCTACTAAAGTATCCCGGATTTTATAAAAGAATTTATTTTGACCATGAATGCTAGTGCATATGTAATTGGATCAGTTTTATCCGAAAGAGTTTGTGGTAATGATTTTCCCATCGCATATGCTTCTAGAAATTTAAGAAAAGCTTAACTAAATTATTCTATAATTGAAAAGAAGCTTTTGATAAGAATGCTCTTGATTGAAATCCGCAATGAACATGTCACACATGGAGACTTGCAGAACCATTGCCAGCGAACCATTTTAACAGAGGCAGAATAGATTGAGAGATTTTATTGTACGGTAGAAATTCTCACAAAAGACAGGGGTGAGTAGAAAGCTTCTGTTTACATCCTACGTACCTAAAATGAGGTTAGATATTGCTATTGATGAATCTTGCAAAAGGACCTTGAACAACACTATCTACTCCACGATCGATATAGACGCCCTGATCGCAAGAAAAAAAAAAGATAATGAAATTATAGCATTCTGAAATATGCTACAAAGAGCTAGAATCAAAAACCACGTGACTAGAGATGGGGCATAACTAAATAAGTAGAGGAAGTATTTTTGAAATATGGTAAGAAGAAATATACATACATATAAAGAGAGTGTGCAACCTCTATAAATTAATATTCGAGCATCATTCTACATGGAACTAATAACCGTAAAGTTTTATTGTTAGCTACAGAAATTCAAAAAGTCCTATTTGAGTTGATAAAATATCAATAGATGTCCTTGAATTAATTCTTGAAAGGTCAAGGAGCGGTCTGTACAGTTTTAACATAAATTTCACAATCCGACAAGGATTGATAGCCTGAACGCAACAAACACTGGATATTGAGGAATTGACTTAACGATTATAATTATGTTGATAACATCTATTTATAAGCCTACCGACACTAGGATCTGAGTATATAGGTACTACATTATAAACCTACTTATAATTCAAAATCTAGCAATAGAAGCAATCATAGAGGAGGAACGATATTTTTTACCTCGATATCACTGTCTAAGGCACATGATCTTTAGAAAGCTACTAATCCACTCAATGTTTTTTTTTATGCATTAAAGAAGATTGATAATGATGGGGAAGCTAATCTAGAAAACCATTTATAACGCAATAGTGAATTCTTTGGCAATACAATACAATTTTGAAAACTTGGTAAATTTTTCGTCTTGCATTGTAATTTCTCCAACATCTACACCTGATAGGATAAGATTGGAACTGCCACATGATAAAATTGATATTAAACTGAATAGAGAAATAATGACGAACACATTGTGAACTGTTAGAAGTTCTAGTAGACACTAAAATTTACAGTAATCGTCATATTTATTCCTTCTCTGCGTATTATATTCACATGCGTATTAATTATTTTGCATATCACGCATATTGACACAGTTGGTTAGCTAACTTTAGAAAATATTGCGACCATTTTTATTATTGAAAAGCTATTGAAACGTGCGTGTAAATTTTAAAATCCCATACTACCTTATGACTCTATTGAAATACTGGTTTTTTACATAAATTTTGAATATAGTTTTTTAGCTTTCACAGCATGCTGGCTAGCATTTAGTTTCTATGAGTTGAAAATGACTAAATAAATCAAAAAAATTACAAACCAATGATAGAACTAAATACATTTTATTTCAAAACAAATGTAAACAATTTTAAAAGTAATTTTATTAATTATATTCATATTTTTTCATATTCTTTTCCCTTACCCCACTTATTAAATCACTTGAACTACTAGGACGTTTACGAGCTCTAGTTGATCCACCAGATGAACTGGACGGTCTTTCTGCATCTAATAAACTTACAAAAATGCTATTTTCCATTTCTTGTACCATTCCACTATCCTTATTCAATTCTTCAATAATCCATTCATAATAATCTCCAACATTCGTAGCAAATGATGGTCGACTAGGATCACTTTGTCGAAGACCATTTCGTTTAGTAAAATATCCGAACGATGTAATTCCATAAACTTTTCCATCAATAACAAATGGACCACCAGAATCACCACGTGAACTTAGGGATTGTCTAGTATCAGAAAGAAGGCAAAACACATCATCATTGACAACAACTTTTACGTTAAGCTTCTGACAACTTATTCTATCGATAACTCTCATACGAGCTTTTTGTAATATTTCAGATGCTTTTCCAGTATTAGTTACACCCCATCCAAGAATCCATCCTTCTTTATTTGCTGGGACATTATCGGCGAATTCATTCAGAATAGCTTTTTGCACCATGGAACCAAATACAAGAGGCTTACGAAGAAAAACAATTGCAATATCACTTAGGCAGAAAATTGTGAATTTATCCACAATTAAACATTCGCTTGAGAATCCATCATGTAAGACGAACTTTTTCATCCATCTAACTTGTGCCGAATCTTTTTCCAATTCGGAGTGAACGAATCCTGTTTTTACTTGTACTCTAGGAGTACTTATTGGATCTGCTATACAGTGACCAGCAGTTAATATGGCACTGTCTGATATAATAGCTCCTCCGCAGTTACTTACTTTCACTTCGAAATCGTCAATTTCCATAATTGTTAAATGTGCCATAAAAGGAAATTCAGTAAAATCTTTAACATCTTCACCTGATAGAATAGGATTGGAAATGCCACATGATAAAAACGATATTAAGCCCACTAGAGAAATAATGACGAACATTGTGAACTGATAAAACTTTGGTAGATACTAAAATTTCCGACTAAAATTCTTATTTTTATACTTTATCTAATATAAAATTCATTGTTTGATTTTTGTTTATGTAAATGAAAGAACATACTATTTGCTTGATGACAATATTTGTATTTTTATTATGTTTTCAAATCGAAATCATTTATATTGACACAGTTGGTTATAGTTGTGCGAAAAATAATTTCGATAATTTGATTTTTGCAAATTTAATCTATTTTACATATGCACATTAGAGCTTCATCATGATTTAGTCATATCTGTATAACGATGAGAACTAAAGGCAATTTGTATACAACGTAGATGCAAAATCAGAAGCGAAAAATCCATATTTAAGTAAAAAAAAAATTTAATTTTCAAAACTCATTGTGTGTTAAAGTGAGAATCTTAGAATTAAGTGTTGAAAACTATTAAAAAAAAAAAAAAGAAAAGAAAAAAGAACACAATAGCAGCAAACCCTTACAAATTTAAATAAAAAAAAAATCTTTTAAGAATGAAATGTAAAAAATTCAAGTAGGTTGGCGCATGTATCTTAATCCACCATTAAACTTTTCGAATAAAACCTGCACACACTTTTCAAAATTTTTTACAAAAATTCTTCATTTGAGTCGCAGTTCACAGCTAATTTAAATATTCATAAGAGAAGTTATCCAGACTATCTAGTCTGCAGGTGAATTTTAATTAAGAATTAAGATTCACATTTGGAACTAAATAAATGCTGTATGCACTGTGTCCAATAAATACTTAATCAAATCACAAAATTCTTTCACGTGCGTACCAAATTAATTTCGATCAAATAGAAAACGTGAGGAAAACGAGTTTTTATTTTTATTGCGAACATTTTGCGACCAATAGCAAAAACAAAAAAAAAAAACAGCACTTTCTCGGATATGGAAATTTAAATTATGCTGACCAAAGACAGTTATAGTCTATCCAGAGGAGAGGTGAATCATAAGATTCACACGTTTTTTTTTGTTTTTTGTTTTTTTAGTTAAAGTAATTAAATACAAATCTGTTTTTTTTTCAAATATACCGCTAGCACGTAAGAAAAAAAAAAATTATTCCACACTTTGTCGTTTTATAACAATATAATTTACCTTTTATAGGAATTTGTTCTGCTAGCACTAATTGTAGTGTGCCCAGCAGAAGTGCACAAAACTTAAATGTCATAATTACGTTTTCAAGGCACTTAAATATTTCGCACAAAATACACTAGATTTTATGTCCACACATTTGTTTAATTTTATACCGGCGAATAATTGTAATTAAGTAGGTAAGCACAACAATTATAAAAATCACAATGCACTAATTGAGTCTGAAAATGTATAACGCTTCATTTCCAACTCACTATGGAAACGATACTAAATAGATATGAGCCGGTGATCACCGCGTCAAGTTCAAGGTATGATTAAAGCTTGATCATGATGCCGAAAGAGTTTTTATACTTCACGATCGTGGAATCACCTTGATGGCAGGTAAACAACCGAAAAGAGAAACCATAACAACTCGATGATGAATAAATTAATCCACTACACCATGATCGCGAAAAGCTCTCTCAATTTTTTTTTATATTTATTAGTAATTGTTCAAAACCTTACAAATGCTTTAAGGCTTTTTTTTATATATATAATTTGGTTATTTTTGTTAGGAGGACTCACTCTACATACATACATGGGATATGTAAATAAGACAATAGAAGTTTCCATAGAAATTTGAGCTCACTTCTGACTACGTATCGTAATTTAACTGCTTCACTCATTATCACCAATTTCTTGGTAGTGATCAATCGAGGACTCAAATAAATAATAATAAAAAAAAACACATTTTTTTAATTTCTTTCCTATCATATATGTATGTAGGTATCATCCCGTTATTTCTTGGCTATTTATCAGAATTCGAATATTTGTTGCGTTGCGCACGTATTAAGCCATTCGCACAACTATCAAAGAAACATACTCAGCGTTGCTCAGAGGATAAAGAACGTGCGCGCGCGGTGGTGAATAGCTTTCTTTTTTCTTCTTGTATTTAAAATACTTTGCCATTGCTGCAACTAGATTGTTACCTGCGTTATTTATGGGATGCATTTTTCTTGTCGGCCTCATTTTTCCTTAGATGAAATTCGAACACCACAGCTATAGGCACATTGCGACTAATATTAAAAAAAAAAAAGAAAAAAAAATGAAGAAGAAAATGATTTTCCTCTGAACCCTTTCGCGCAGAATCTATGATTTTTTCTTGTTTTTCAAATTACTACTAAGATTTTGTATTTGTATTCATTCATATATATCCAGGTGTATGTGTTTTTGAGACAACTTCCGGTAGCGTGTGATCGACTGGCTACCAGACGATCGATCCGATATTCTTTATAGATCGAATGATTTTATAACGAAAATATATTTAAACTGAGGCCTGTGGGCAGATGATTTTTAAGATTTCTTAATATCATGGTTGGACGCTTTCTACTCTTAAGGGCCTGAAATCATAATCTTTTTGACTTATCTTTTCCTAGCTAATCATCAATCTTCTAGAGAAAATATATATAGAACTTGCACGTTTGATTTCTACTCTACTCAACTCTTATCCAGGTTGATGCCCTTATTTCTACTTATGTTATCCCAGATCTTTGTATTCTGTCAGAACTGTAGGAAGAATTCCGAGTTCCTTTACCTTGAGGATTCTTTTCTGCATTTGTTGGTACTCTGGAAATGTTTTAGAAAAATTAACGCCGAGCGGAAAAATCAATTCATTATTTTTTATGTCTCTATTTATCTTTTTTTTTCTTTTTCTTTGTTAATCCAGCACGTTCTTTGTCATGTTTATTTACCGGGTATGGCAGTTGGTACATGATAAAATGGTGTAGTATGAAGCTGGTTTGATCAGAAAAAATAAAAGAGTCCAAACTAACTAAGATCGGTAGTGAATACCATTAACCGTACTGCAGTCATATTTTGAAGTAACATTAAATCCGTGTAAACTATGAAAGGTTAGGGTGGAAAAAATAGGGTAGGCATTGAGTGGATGCAATTACACAAGTCTATATCTAAATGTTGCAAGTGCTTATTGATCTTACCAAGACTCAATGTATCTGCTCGTGAATATCATGTCCTCTGGTAAATAGTTTTTAATGGTGGGCCAATTATTAAGGGCTCATGGTCCTCCTAGGTGAGGCTGGTCTAGAGACTAGCAACCTTCGCCTGGACTCTAGTTTCTAAACTGCGGATACCTTTTGGATTAAGTTAGAGCTCTGTTGATAAATGAGCTCTAAGCGAAATGAGCTGATACAACATATGGTTATGTGATTCAGCATAACTTGATGGGATGGTGCGGGAGAGTATATTTTCGTAGGTGAGAAATGCTTTTTCCACTCTGATAAAGATTCAGCTGAACAATATCGGGAAGGTATTGGCTGAGTATTATGAACTAAAAAAAATAGATCCAATCTAATTAGTCATCAGCGTCTGTCTACCAAACTATGAAATAATGATTAGCGTGAAATGATTATTTTTCACTAAAGAGTTTTAAAAAAGTACGATAATTATTTATACATTTGCAACTGAATGAGGAATTGGATTTGATAGGAAACATCGTCTTGTTAATGGGTGATTTAAATTTTCACACCAGTCCAGACAATACCGATCCCAACAAGAAGATGTAATCTTAACGAAAGGAATTAGGAATATGTGACGGTAACCAAGAAAGTTTGTGTTGCAAGTATGGAAAGGAGCCTTAAGCCATTTTGCTCGCAAACTATGAAAGCAGTTCTGTTTAATATTCCCCTGTGTATGCGAACTGGCGGCCTACCTGGACATGTTTGAGAGATTTTGATAATAAAAAAAAAAAAAAAAAAAAAGGTATAAAGTTTAATAGAAAGCAGAGATCTTACTTTTTGATTTGGCACCACCCACTTGATAGTCGGAAAAGAACATTGTACAAATAATGAAGAATTTATATAATTGTGTAAAATAGGCTACGTATTATTAATTTAGTTATATAAGATAAATTTAGAGTACTTGAAGTCTTAGTTAGAAATTATTGAACAAATTGAAATATTATAACTTACCTTTTTGAATAACTTTTCGCACTCACTGAATTTTAATTTTTTAAGTATAATTTAAAAATTCAACGCTAGTTAAAGTTCCGCAAAAGCCAGTTAGCGACGCGTTGCTATAATAAAAACGTTATTTATTCTTTTTTCTTTGCTGCTCGATATCATGAAATATAATTTTAAAACTTTAAAGTGATATCTAACGTGAAATCTCAGCCCAGGGTTCCTTTAGAAAAAATTTAAAACCAAATTTCACTAAACGGAAACATAAAAGAAAATATTCAACAAATTTTGTGGTAATAAAAGTTAGCATCAGTTAAAAAGCCACTATTATTTTTGATGGATGTACTAAAGTACCATATTCGAGTAAAAAAAAAATTGCACATGGTTCGATTTTCGAGACGAAGGGAACCATAGCTCGCTTCTTATCAGTCTCTTGAGCAGTGCGGACGTAAAATTTAGAACGTGCATAAAATTTCTTTTAAATTAAAATTGTTAAATAAAGTCAGTGGAGAAGTAGCAAGTGAAAGGAAAAGGAAAAACCTCGTTATTAAAAGGGAAGGCCCATTTTGGACCCTATATGAACACACATGAGAACTGTCTTAAACGATATTCTGAACATATTTTATTAACAATGTTTATTTCATTTAAATGGGGGAAAGCTTGGGGGAGGGCAAAGTTTGATCTGATACATTTTGGTAAATCTAGTACAGGTCCTCAGAAGAAGTTTGAGTACTCACACTCCTATACTAGGAGGCTTAAATTGCGATCTCCATACTCACTTGTTTAGTATTTCCCTCTTTTTATTCGTATTCAAGTATTAGATTTCTCGTACTTTAGATCGGCTCTAACTTGGTAGGGTTATGTTCGATCGGAAATTGGGTTTCACTAATCGCCTCTCTGGTAACTTAAAGTTTAGTGAAAAGTGGGCATTGCCCTTTAAAATTGCAAAGGAGGAATTAAAAGTATCTTTGGACTATAGTATAATCGTAACGGCACGATTTCTGAAGGTCAAGGTGAAGGGCAGTATAACATCTTAGTCTGCACATAGGTAATATTACACAGTTTTCTTATATATATTTTCTGGTAAAATTGGTAGTGACTGACTGGCTTAGTACCAATAATTTTATTTTCAATTTATACACATAGAAAGGTAGGTACCATATAATATTGTTGGGTACTCTATTTTTTTTTTAATTATATTTTATATGGGCTGGCGCCCATTCAAGGGCATTCACAAACCACCCGGTCATTTGAGCTAGCCAGCACGTATTATGGAGTACGTCGCAACAAGCTACTTTAGGTAGAATCTCCATAAATATAAAAGGATATACAAATAAACCAGAACATTACCAGATTCAAGACGTGTGGAGACGTAAGTATAGTGAAATATATTTGAAGTTCCATAGAAAAAAGCCGAAGATCTCAATAGTTTAATTTAGAAGACTTGTGAGATGGCACAAAAATTTCTTACAGAATACCGGCCAGCTGGGTGTTTCAAACGATGTAGACATTAAGTAGGTGTGGAGTTATAAAAAAATCCTTTATATCAACAGCACAAGAAAATTCTTAGGGGCCAATACGAATAAATGACGGATATAATTTGACAAAAAATTAAGCACAGAAGGACACTCAAAAATATCTTCAGCTTTATCAACAAACCACACTGGTTGAAATAGCTAAAAAACGAATAATCTCAGCTGCACAGGAAGATTTAATGCAGCGTTCGTCGGGATAAAATAAGACAAATAAGAGATTTGACTTCTGAAGCAGAATACGCAGCAAACAGTGGCAATAAGAGATAACGCTCCCTGAAAAGTGCTCTACAAAGATGTGATATAGAGCCAGGATTAAAAGTTACAAAATGACAGTAATAACTGTAAATATACATAAATCCTGAATAGAAATAAAGGGGAAGTCGATTGCATGATAAGAAAGCAAAAATAAAGGAAATACGAATTAACATGAACTGCAACTTCCGCATCGTTTTCGAAAATAGCAACTTATCGAATAAATAAATCGAGAGACATCTTTTCTCAGCTAGCCCTAATATGGAACTCCAGAGAGATTTCAATCAAGACAACACTACTGCTGTTCAACTGAACGACAGTCTTATTATATTGTTACTAAACGTGGAAATTCATTTAATTCATAGTCCGTTAATTTTTGGAATTTTGTAAACAGGTGCCTAAGTCGATTCGCTTAAATTCGGAGTATCAAACCAAAAATTATAGAGATACTCGATCTAGGACAAGATAGATCCTTCATCATATATCCACTCATAACGAATTAGTTGTACTTTCTAGACGGACAAATTCATGGACAAAAAAATATAACGAATATCCCGTCACAACGCAGAAAACAAAAAAATCTTTTAAATTTTCCGAACATCGAAGCCAATTTAACAATTTCCATTTAATTCAAAAAAGTGCAAAACGCATTTCTCAGCACATATCCATGAGATTTCGGAATCAAGTAGTCTATGCTTAAAAAATTCTAAAAACATAAGAAAGTTTATTAATTTATACTAATCATATTATGTATGTTCACTCCTGCAAATAAATTAATCAATCTGAAAGCTAGCAAATGACCATCTCTCCGCGGAAACAACATTTTAGATACCGGAACGAACTGGAGAAACACACTCGCATTCAGATTCAAACAGAACTGTACATAAACTATGCTTACTATTCTACAATTTATACGAAAGTAAAAAAGAAAATTTATGTTTTTAACATTTTCACCATTCGTCATATTTGTTTAAAGGTTTTTGTTGTAATTTTTATGTTGCTCAAAAGCTTGTTTTAGTGTGTCAGATAGAAGATCAACATTTATCGAAGACACCCACCGAAGCTTTAATAAGTTTATCGTTTAGTGTGTGGTTAGGCGTTATGTTTATTCTAAAAATTTTTTTTTTAATACTGCGTATAATAAGAGTTTTGGTGTGAGATTGTGTTTATATCTATGCATTCTACAAAAGATTTATAATAATAACAAGAAGAAGAGATGAATTCAGTTCCATTTTCAAAACTCATATCTCGGGATTAGAGCAACTGAATCGAATTCACAATTTTGAAAATCGGTCATAGAAGGAGAATAGAAAAGTTTTAAGAACTTATATTTTTAACGATTCTAAATTAAATTGTTTTAATTTTTAGGAGTCTGTACCCAAAGGGTAAAAACAGGAACCCTTTTACTAAGCCTTCGATATCCGTCCTTTCGTCTGTCTGTCACTGGGCTGGGCTGTATCTCATTAACCGTAATAGGTAGGCAGTTGAAATTTTCACAGACTGTGCTTTCTATTGCCGATATAATAATAATAAAAATGAAATTAAATTAAAAATTAAAGAGGGCCCCCCACACAAGAAACGTGATATTTTGGCGTTTTTTCTCGTTTTCTTCTCATTTATTATTATCATTATTTGACTCCTATTTTCCTAATGACTCCTACTCTCTTTTGAATAAATCAATAAAAAGTACATAGTGTTAAATTTTGTACGATGGTACCATTGACATGTAAATAAATGGACTGCTCATTGAAGCAAAAATGCATGAAAGTAAATGGCACCATTTTCATATTCCTGTCTCTTTCCATGAGAGCATACTTTCCCCTGTGAAAACACTTCCTCCGGCTCCTTAAAATTTAACAATACAAATAGTCCCAAATACTTTTGGGTAAATTCGGTAAGTCCCACTGATATGTATATAAGTAAATTGCCAAATAATTTAAATATGACGTCAGTTTACGACAGTTGGTATCATTGATAGTGAGGGCATACTTTCTGAAATCAAAACTGGTGGCACATGAAACAGGAAATCAGTCAGTTAATTTAAATACATGTCAGTGGATAGTACGGAACCCTTCGTTCGCGAGTCCTACTCGCAATTAGTAGCTTTTTATATGTTTTAATCAAATTAAACAAGAAATTCTAAGGGAACCAATGCTTCTCTTGCTTCCCGAGACGCAATGCCACTGCTGTACATATGGAAATAAATACATATATTATAGAAATTCCATAATGGAAATATTTGATAAATTTAAATATATGTAAATCCTTTCACTTTTAAAACTAAAGCTTGTCATTACAGCCAAAAAATTTTAGTTTAGACACAAGCCATTCCAAGGTATTTTAACAAATTTGTCCAAGAACCATTCCGAAGTTGTTCTTGTTGCCGCATAAAAATAGTTAATTCTAATTTGGAGCCAGAATTAAAAATAGCTTTTAGAAGTAATGTGACGAAATATATTTATAATAAATTTAATAATTAATATATATAATATATTTTATAATAAATTTTTTTTCATGAAAAAAAAAATTTTATGAAGTTATAGTTTATATTTTAAAATTACAAGAAAATACAATAATTAGTACTTCATTTAAAAATATCAAAATTAGTTTTTTTTTTTTACTTTAAAAGCTATTTTACCATTTGGAATATACATAATGGTACGAATTTACAAATTTTTCTCTGGTGACCTTGATAGTCACTTTTCCAGGCGTAGACTATAGATGAAATCTATAGAATATACTAAGTTTGTCATTCAGTTTGAAGCGCACGTATAATATTAAAAGCTATTTTGAATTTTGGTCCTTTCGTCTGCCTGTCCTCTCGATAATTTGGGAACATGTCAACTTGTGTAGAGAGCTCATATTTTGCATATGGCCTTTTGTTTTTTTAAATGGGACAAATCAGGTAATGTCTTCGTAGGGTTGCCATACAAAAATTTCGTGTTTCACAGCATTACTATAGTATAGTAAATGTGATTTCAAAAATGGACTAAATCGAGCAGCCTGTTAATGGTGTTGCCATTTTTTTTGCGTTTACTATGGAAACACTCACTCCTATACGCTTTTATTGAACTGAAAAATTCTTTAGAATATAAAATTTTATGAAATTGGTTATAACCATTTGTACTGTCCGCGAACCATTCTAGGAATAGATTCGAAGAATCACTTGCACAAAGTGGTTGGTTACCATACGAAATTACATATTGGCATTCATCTAGGGGTATCTTAAGAATTGGTCACAGGTCAATTATAGCATTTTTCTTATTTTTAACTTGCGAATCGAACATCCTTGCATCAAATAAGTAAGTAAGTAAGTAAGTAATGTAAGTAAGTAAGTAAGTAATGTAAGTAACGTAACTATAAAGAACAAAAAATAATAATATATATGTATATACACTATGCTTAAGAAAAATTTAAAAATAAACAAAAAAAAAAGAACTAGAAGTAAATTATAGAATATACAGAAAATTTTAAATAATAAATAAATAAACTGCGACAATGGTAATCAAGGCCGTCTGTCGGGATTAGCAACTTAATTATGTATATTTTCTTATTAATAGCTTTGTACTTATTATTTATAAAAAAAAAGTAATAATTGGTTAAGCATTCAATTCATTCACAAAAAAAAAAAACGATATCTCCAAGCTGTTGTTCCATATAAAAATAAACCATTAAAGTTGTTCTTTCAATTTAAAATGTCTATAACTTCAGTTTCAGAAAGTTTATTTTTCCCAAAGACTCTAATGCGGAATTCTATAAGAACAGGACAAATTCCGAAAAAATGTAATAAGTTGTCGTCCTCCTCTAAGCTATAAATCGAGCAAAGTGCTCCACCGGAATTTTTAAACGGACTGGCGTTCAAATTTATAAGCCCTCCCCTATACCTGGTAATCAAATTAATTTTTTTTTCGCTGAGAATTCGTCCAGAAGGTAGTTGTTCTCATTACAATATTGAAGTCTATCATAAAGCTCATACCTTACTGAGCTCTTAGCCTTGTCAGTAGCTCTTTACATAAGTAGTGTTTCCTTTCAACAGACGAGATTATTTAGAATTGCTTTTAAATAGTCATAGGACCGACCTAATATATTCATATCTAAACTATGGCAACATGTAGTCAAAATGGCAGTTCAAGGTGTAAATGTATATATTAGACAGACCAAACTCTAAATTTATCATATAGTTGGGGGATAGTTGTTGGCCAACGAAGCATTCTTTTATGGAAGTAGAGTTGTAGTTTTTTAACAGGGTTATATTGATGAAAACCCCACACCTGTGCTTCCAAAGAACTCACCTTGAGACAGCGTTGTACAGAACAAATTTGTCAGAATGCTTAATTCCTTCTTTTCCCAGAAAACTTTACCAAGTTACATTAATAGCTGTTTTTGTAGACTGTAGACGGTTTTTAAGGTGGGCTTTGAATGACAGCTTCGGTGTTAAGGTAACCCCCCGAGATAGGTGTATTCCTTAACAAGTTCTACTTGCACATTGTTATATTGCCAATTTTCATTACTCTTCCTGGGTCCTGACCCACGCTGGAAAATCATAATTTTAGATTTTTCCAAGTTGACAACCAGATTCAATAAGTGGCAGTATTCCTGAAGATTATTGATCATACACTGGAGTTTATGTGGATCAGCAGATAATAGGGTTTGTGTCAAATGCTGCTTTAAAATCTACAAAGAAGGCATACACCTCTTTTTTATATTGAAAGAATGTGAGAGTTTGATAGCATTTACCATGCATGCATCATACATCAATGCTATCCTCACGATATCAGTGGAATTTATGAAGATGCGGCTGACAACTTTTTAGCTAATTCATTCCAAAAATATTTCTTGAGTTCTTTTAGTTGGAAATAAGTAATTGAGGTGATCAGTGGTAGATAAGCAAAGTAAAAAAAACAAACATTTTATAAATTAAGTGACATTTATTAAAGCCAAGCTAACTGGTTGAGAAAGGGCAATTTTCTATTTATTTCTCCTCGTAAATAACACAACTTTATGGGAAATAACGAGAATGAAAGTGTGAACACGAAAAAGTTTTTATACTTACCATCCATATCCTGCACCTTTATATATGTATATCAGCAAAAAATCTGTATGTTGATGGATCGCATAAATCACCGAAATAGTGCTTGTCACTAAATCTAACTTTACACAATTTTTTGCTAACCATTTACATTCTATATCTTTCTAAAGGCAATTAAATATTTAAAAAAACGCGAACTCAAAATATACTTGAATACGTAATTTTGATGATTTTTGATGACTTTAGTTCATTGACTTACTGCGTATTAATAACGAAGAAAGCTGCATTTCTATGAAAAGGTTTTAATGCAATTAGCGAACTTTGTGAAGATTTTGAATTTTT
This sequence comes from Dioctria rufipes, assembly GCA_963924295.1. Lineage (NCBI taxonomy): Eukaryota > Metazoa > Arthropoda > Insecta > Diptera > Asilidae > Dioctria > Dioctria rufipes. The sequence continues at coordinate 45,127,730 of OZ002743.1, read as the reverse complement.
GCAGTAACCCAGTTTTAGTTTTCCAATATCATTATACGATTGGTGTTTATTGCAGTCGTTAAATTAGGGGCTTATAGATTTCATACGGGTCGTTTCTGCATGATTTTTATCACTGTGACTTAAGTAGTTAAGCTTTTTGTTAAAAACTCATCCAACTCTGTAGCCACCAAATGCGATAATGATTTATTCCATTCATTTCATTCTCTTCTAATAAAGAGTAAATATCAATCCGACGAAGATGTATTAGGAGAAAATCTCAAACAAGGAAATGTGATTTATCACCGAAGGAGAAGAAGACATAAATTAAAGTGTATGTTTGAATCGGAACTAAGTAGACCACAGATGGATCAATAATGGAGGCATATCGTATACTTAAATTGTACAATACACGACGAACCGAACCTAGAGCATTATTCTAATCAATACAACTATTTCTGACTTATGTCGGATAGACAAAATATGGCTGAAAATTTGTAAAGAAAAATTGTCGAGAAATTTCATAGGAAAATGCTATTGAAAATAGATGCCCGCATCTTTTTGATATGAAACTGTGAATTTTTTTTTCTATGAAAGGGATGTAAATTGAAAACGATCCAAATTTTTTGTATTTGTAATAAATGTACCGTTTAGCATTAGCACTTGTTTATCTTTGATTTTTTATATTAATGTTTACTAGATTCATTTTCCTAGAGAAATGTCAATTTTTAAAGGGTTATTCCACTAGCAGAATAGACTTTTACTGCATTTCTAGACATTTTCATATAACACTATCGCCTAGTTAGTATCTACCACAAAAGTGTAATATTTTGCTGAAGTATAATTTGGAAATTAAGGGGACGGGGGCTTAAAAACTTAACTTAATGACAAAATACGCAGAAGGATAATTTACTTGAAAAACAAAAGGTAATAAAAGTGTCATGTATCCTTGCAGAATTCGTAAAGTAAATTGGGATGAAAGAGAATTTACGAAGGAGAATTTTTCAAATCTTACCCTTTCAGATATTTGTGATAAAAATTTTAATTGACATATCTTATCTACTCAAAGCAGTCAGACAACTTTGTAATTGTTATATTTAAGGTCTTTAATCAAAAGTAGATATCTACAAAAATGTACTTTGGCGCTACGTACGTTTGAAGTTTTGAAAATTCACCCATTTATATGGAGGTTTGCATTTTGGTACCAATCATTTTAATCATTTTGAAGGGAGATACAGTTTTAGTGCGTACCCAGGATCTGGGTCCTCGGATCACACCAGATGTCTGATCGTAAGGACTGTTAGAGAGTTGCAACTTGAGTTATAGCTTGAACAGTTATAACTTGAGGTATAGCTTGAGGAGCTGACGATTACTTGAGGATTGTTACTCTTGGTCAGTAACAGTTGTTGCTGTAAAAATTTAATCCTTTAATCCTAATGATCGTGCGATGAAGCCTGTCTGCAATTTCTGTTTGCAGACTACAGCTTGAGGGTTTTGCTTGAGTTACGATTGATTGGTTAGACGATCCTTCGGGTAGAACAACAAAAAAAACTGTGGGGCAAACCTAACCCATGTCTATTCTTACTGGACACTGTTCTCTAAGGGTCATCTACATATGATAGAACTGGTTGATAACAATACATGCAGAGGATGCGGAGAAGAGTCGGAAACGGAAAATGTTATAGATTCCTTGGCTCATACCTCCTGGATGAATTGCACGAGGCCAATTTTATGCTTTATAAGAGCGTCTGGTTGGCATCTATGATCATTGCTCATGGGTCTGGAGGGTGAACAATGGGCCTTGTCGTGGCCTACGTTCCAGCCCCCCCCCTCCGGGGGACTCAACCTCTCTTCAATCCTCTTTTCCATCAACCTATACATCCAATTTTGTCATTCCGTGTGTAACGTACAGAAAAAATGATGGTAGAGCAAATGGATTGGACACTCACGCATAACATTAAAAGTTATTTTGATTTGTGTATGTCCGTCCGTCCGTTCGTCCATCCGAAAGCGTATACTTAGAGAGCTGAAATTTTGTACGCGTGCTTAGAAAAAAGTAAAATTAAATGAGACAGATCGGGCAATTCCTTCATGGGGTTGTCATACAAAAATTTCGTTTTCCACTATATATTTGGACATTGCCCGAGAACGCGTTGACATAGAGAGATGAAATTTGATGCATTGTGTTTTCATAGTAATAGCAAATAAAATTTCAAAAATGGAATAAATCGGGCAACCCCTTCTTGTTGTTGCCTTATAAAAATTCAGGTTCAAGAGATATCTGTTGTTAGTTACACCCACCGGTATTACTAGGGAGGAACTTCGATAAAAATGTTGCCCGGTGGTTGGTCATGCGTTCCGAAAAATGCGACCAGACACAGACTCGTCGCCACAGGCATAGAGAATTTTTTTCAAAATACTTTGGTATATATAACTCAAAAAGATCATTTTTGTAGTTATCTACTTTTGACTAAACACCATAGATATTCTGACGAGCTTCTTTTAAAATCCTTTTGGAGATCTTTCCAATGTTTTCCTTTGATAGTAGATCCAAAGCAGTCTGAAGAAGTAAAAGCATTTGAATTCCGTGTCTAAGGCGGCTTAGTTATTATATGATTTTGTTTAGTTATTCTGATGCACATTTCTACGCCATAGTTTTCTGCTTTGATAATAATAGAATAATAGAACCTCAGTGCCTTGTATAGTTTACACTTGAGCCCCCCATACCGTGTATTCTAGATCTTCGATTACCACTTTAAAGCGGCACCAAAATTTTAGGGTCATGAGTATTGCGTATGAGAGCTTAGAAGCAAATGAGTCATTTTCAAACTTTTCAAAGATTTCTTGATTGCCGACTAATTCCCTAAGTTTGCGGTCTATCAAAATTTCACCGTTTTTCTTAAAATCTTTGATTTGTGAAGATCATCATATAATTTAAAGATTAAAAAAAATAAACAGAAGAAATTGTTGCTGTATTATTTCATTTTATTTTATTTATTTTATTTTATTTATTTATGTTACCTTTTTTTAAAAAGAAAATATTTATGCTAACTTCATTAGAAAACATTTTTTTTATAAGTTTTGTACATAGGAAAAGTGGAAAAGCTTTTGGTAGTTTTTTTCAATATGACGTATCGCTAAGCGTTAGTTCGATGTGAATATTTTATTGAGGATAATTCCTACAAACTTTATCCTTAATTTTTTCCTGAGACAAGAGAAACTCTATTCTGAATGTTAAAGCCTTCAGTCTTTCCCAATTTCGCAAATATGTTTGAGTTCCTTCAAGTGCTCCTCGGTCAGTTTGTTGAATATGCCCAATTAATGATGGACCATATACCTATTATTATCTAATTACATTTTTTGCTAATCGATATATGATAAATAATGTTTCTAAAAAAGTACAATAAAAAGAAAAAAATTAATCAAGCCATGAGTCGGGTTTTCAGGGTTGCGTACCAAAACTATATTAAAAAACAGTATATCGACCGAATTTAAGTATATTTAAATAAAATCCAAAAGGTAATGCCTATTTTATGCCCGATACCTCCAAATATGAGAGACATGTCTTAAACGATGCATTATGATACTCTCAACATATTTTATTAACAATGTTTATTTCAATTAAGCGGTGGAAGCCTGGGGGTGTTTAATCTAGTACATTTTGGAAAATCTGGTACAGAATCGAGAAGAAGTTTCAGGTACCCACACTTCTATACTTGGAGGTTTAAATAGCCATCTCCATACTCACTTTTTTTTTATTCGAACTGAGGTACTAGACTTTTCACACCTTATATCGGCTCTAACTCGGTAGGGTTATGTCCGATCAAAAAATGGTTTTACTGTTTGCCTCAGCTCATTATCAGCTACAATTACTCATAGAAGAATTTTTTTAGCTGCATACGTTTAGGGTGGGACTGGGTGGTTCCAATAACGCATGTTGCATATTTCGCCGAGTACTATCGGGTTGTGTATACTTTTTTCCAGGACCGAAAATAGCTTGAAAATTTTAAACAAACAAAAAGCTGGGATAAATCATGATCGTGGAATTTAGTGGAATATACCAAAAGATGTCTCGTGAAACCCAAATCGATTCATGTAAAGCTTTTGAAAACTTAACTTTTTATAAAAAAAAGCTAAAAAACTAAGCTGGAAAAGCTTTTTATTTTTTATCGCAAAAATAAAAAGCCAGCTTAGCTTTCTATTTTTTCTGGCAAAAATAAAAAGTCAGCTTGGCTTTTTATTTTTTCGAGTTGGAAGTAACAGGTTTTGAAGTCGGAAGTATAAAAAGTCAAGCTGGCTTCTTATTTTTAAGCACCGAATCAGCTATGAATTTTTACGAAAAAAGCATAATTCACTTGTTATTCCTGGCCGGTAATAGTTTTGAATCTAGAAAAGAAAGCGCAACGGCTTAATACTTTTTTTTTCGGTAAAAATATAAAAAGCGAGCCCTGCTTTTTGTTTTTGCCAGATAAAATAAAAAGCCTTTCTAGCTTAGTTTTTTTTAGCTTCAAGTTATTATTGGTCAGGTATAACAAGTAAAGTTGGCCTTTTTCGTAAAAAGTCATAACTGATTCGGTCCCTGCTTTTTTCCGATTCAGAATACTTTCCCGGTCGATTTTTTTGGTCGGAAAACCCATTTTTATGCGATTGGGTCACATACATCCTAGTTACTACATTTCACATATATTTTTACAGTTCTTTCTTCTATAGCCATTAATGCTGTATTATGAACATTTTTCTCATAATTTTCTTCAAGAAAGAATTTTTTGGGATATCTCCGGTATATAGCAAAAGCTAAAAAATGTTCTAATTTGTTATTTCATCACACAACCCATTAATTTTTGATGACAAGTTTCAAGTCTTGGTTTGACTCATCAACAGGTCCCAAATAGCGAAATTGGGTGATTAGAAAAACAAATGAAAAAATGAAAACAGAAGAAAGAAATGAAAAGTTTAAGAAAAATAGAAAAAAACAATTTTTTTATTTATTAAAAAAATTTAAAAAATTGTTTTTCTAATCACCCAATTTCGCTATTTGGGACCTGTTGATGAGTCAAACCAAGACTTGAAACTTGTCATCAAAAATTAATGGGTTGTGTGATGAAATAACAAATTAGAACATTTTTTAGCTTTTGCTATATACCGGAGATATCCCAAAAAATTCTTTCTTGAAGAAAATTAAGTTTAACCCGGTAAAAAGTCCAAAAGAGTAATCTCTTTTTATTCATTATTCCTCCTGGGATTGTATAGGAGTGTTTTTTCCTCATATAATTCACACCCAGAATTTATTCTGAGTTTATATGAGAAGAGATCGGTTTGATCTATTTTCAAGCGTCTGCAGCAGGCAGAAAACCAAGCTGCACCGATGAGTGGAAGGTTTTCTGCTGACACGAAACGCTTCTTCTTCTTCCTTTTTCTTCTTCATTTTTCAGCCCACTGCGTGGCGTATACAGGTTCGATTCGCTTCGAATGAATCTGTTTTTTTTAAATTTTTTAAATTTTTTTAATAAATAAAAAAATTGTTTTTTTCTATTTTTCTTAAACTTTTCATTTCTTTCTTCTGTTTTCATTTTTTCATTTGTTTTTCTAATCACCCAATTTCGCTATTTGGGACCTGTTGATGAGTCAAACCAAGACTTGAAACTTGTCATCAAAAATTAATGGGTTGTGTGATGAAATAACAAATTAGAACATTTTTTAGCTTTTGCTATATACCGGAGATATCCCAAAAAATTCTTTCTTGAAGAAAATTAAGTTTAACCCGGTAAAAAGTCCAAAAGAGTAATCTCTTTTTATTCATTTTTCTCATAGGAAGTCATTTTCCACGACTCACTTCTTCCGCGCAATTACGAGATACATCCGATCGCCCAAGCCTTCCTCCGTTTAATAGAAAAAAAAAATGTTGTTAATAAAATATGTTCAGAGTATCATAATGCATCGTTTAAGGCATCTCTTATGGCTGGAAGTGTCGGGCCTAAAGTTGTATGAAAAGTGGGCATTCCCCTTTGTCTGTGATAACTGAAAAATGAAAGAATTGTGCCACATTGTTTAGTAAATATTTTATCGATTGTTGTGTTTCCCGTTTAATTAGCTCTATATTTCATTTGTTATCTTATAAGGGTTCCATTTCTTTCTTTTGCAATACGGAGCCCTCAAAATATTAAATTCCTTCTGTTTAGAATCGTTTTTTCCTCTCTACTTCAAATCATCTTAAAAAGTTCTACATCTTTTATTTCAGTGTTTAGAATATAGCTGAACTTTCAATTTTTGCAAAACAAAAAACTGGAGGGCTTTTGTTAATTATTTTCTACATAATTAAAAAAAAAAAAAAAAAAACGCACCACTTAGCTTGCATGGAAAAATAATTAATGTTGTTATTTCCTGGTATGAATAATATGGAAGTATTCAGTAAAAAAGTCTACACCAGGTTCGATTCCTGCTAAAACGCTGATATTAATTCTAATGTGAGCCTTCGTTATGATATCTCGTATATTATTCTACAGATCTTAATACCTATTCACGTCTCTCTGAGATGATTATTATTACCAATTAAATCATTAAGGCCATTTGGTTATATTTTATACGCCGGGTTAGAAGAAAAAGTGTTTGAAAATGTAGCTTTTAAAAACACAAACATAATTAACATTTGAATATCTTATCTATCTCACGTTTTGACCGTATGTCAGCTAATTTTTGTGTTGAAAGTCTGCAAATTGTAAGTTATGTGATTATTCGCATAAGACTTAAATTAACAGAGAAAGTTGAAAGAAATGATTTTATTAATGATTTTGGCAAGTTTAATTGCAAAAGCGAAGATATTTCCCACGAAATTTGTTACCAATTTAATTTTGAGATTTTAAGATTTTTTTATTAAAGAACGAATAATTACTACAGGAACTCCATTCCACTTTCTAATATATATATGACTTGCATAGCATAAATTTAAAGCATTTTCAAAATTTATGTTTTTCTCTGCCCATTTAATAATATTTAACATGACTACAAAAGGATTTCAAGTTTTCAAGAAATATGCTAAATTTAAATGGATTCCATTTGTTTTTTGTTTACTTTTACCTTTATGCAGAATTTATATATATTAACATGGCTAATGATATATTTGTTGTCTTGTGGATATTTTTTAAGGTTAAGGTGTGTATTTAAATTAAATGCAAAAACTAATTTCTTTTACTGTATCCAGAAAGAAATCAGAACTAGAAAATGCCCGATAAACATAATTGCGGGTTTGTTTTGCTTTTCTTTTCTTTCTCGTGGGTAGTGGGAATGGTCAAAAGCAATTGTAAATGTCGAACAACTTTTCAACTTTTCAGTTACACTAAATACTTTACCTTCACCATTATGTAGATATGAAAAATCAAAGTTATCAACAACCATAAGGGAAGATGATTTCTCATAATTAAAACCATTTTCGAAATAAGAACTGTGAGACTGCAACTTCTGAGTAATTTTAATAGAAATCAAACCACGAAGGTTAAATTTCGATTTCATTATACGTTGGAATTAATATTATTTTGGTCGTTTTACTTTACAAAAAAAGAGGAAGGAAATATTCCAGTAACAAATTAAAATCAAAGTTAATCTTCTTGTTTTAATAATTTTCACAAATGTAGTTTCATTTCTTCTTTTCACAAACGGAGTACCATAATTCATTCTGTGACGTATGTTAAATTAATTTTGCAAAGGCTGCGGATACAGTAAATTGGAAAAGTGAAACTAGATTTAGCGAAGTTTCTAGCCAAAATGATAAATGCTCACATCAAATATGACATTTAGTTTTGCGAATTTTTAGTTTAAAGTGACAAAATGGAATTTTGTGAAAAAGGAGAATTTTTCATCAACAACATTTTCAACGAACAGAGAAAATTGTTAATACATCCAAATTCCAATCAATTAATCAAGAGATCAGTACAGCTTGAAGGTACTCGGAATTTTGATTATAGAAGAATGTCAGTGGAAGCTTTTGACATTACATAAAAAATCACTCAGAGCTCAGAGGTTTTATCATTTGAGCGACTTATAGTAACTTTAAGGTAAATAAATTTATTCTTGTTTATATAAGGAAAACTAAATTTTATTTACTTATATAAGACAGATTTTTATAAAACAATTAAATGCAAAAGGAATGCATATTTTTAGTTTCCGAAAGTTTTCTGATACAGAGTATATGGAGTATATAAAACATTTAAATAAAGTAAGTAAATGATATTGAATTGATTGCTTTAAATGATTTTAATCGAAACGAAAAATCTATTCATGAAAAAATCCGAGATTCTTAGATTTAATATTTAATTTAATTTTTATTTCTTAAATTTTTCCTAACTACATATTAACCAACATTCTTCAATAGTTCTACACTATGCTTTTTGAACAGCTCAAATTTTTACTATTATACTATGAAACCTAACCCCTAAGAAAGCAAAAATATAAATATGTACATACGTAATATAAATATGTACATACGTAATGCGCCGATAATTAAATACACCCTGAAAATAATATGAGTGCAATTTAAAATAAAAAAATAAATGTAAATTTAGTAATTCATCCAGATTTCCAGATATTTCCAAACATAAACTTGGTAGCACTAAATCCATATTAGCAACACCCACTGACATGTATAACTTTGACGGCTTATGTATTAAAATTACTTACTAAGCCTGTGGTCACTTTCCATTAGCACTTTAATCCTTTCTCTGCTTCTCATACGGATTTTAAGGTTAGGCAAACAAAAAGTGATTAACTTTATTTCCTTAAAAATTGAGGGAAATTAATATTTGATGTATTAGGAAATAAGTTGCAATTAAAAGTAACAATTTCAAATGTATTTGTAATTTTTTGAACATGCATTATTAATATTACAAAGAAAATCAAACTATAAATTAAAATAATTGTCACACACCTAACAAAAAAATTGGTCTCACATAAAATAGCAAATCAGGTAGTCCATGTTATACAGGGTGTCCCAAGAAATACTGGAAAGCGGAAGTTCAAAGATAGAGCACACCCATGGGTACCCGAATCACCCCCATGTAATTGAGATAAATTGCAGTTTTTTTTTTCAATTTAGTTAAAATGTTAGGCCCATCCTATGCAAGAAGATTTGATTCCGTAGCTCATACCATTGCGCAAAAAAAAATGTTTATATTCCATAAAGTTCAAAATAATTAAAATGTGCCAAAATCTTTGAGGGCGATTTAAAAAAAAAAGTGGCATAACTTTTTGACCCAAAGCTATTTTGAAAGCTTCCCTATTTCATTCGCTATTTACTGTGTAAATTTCATTGCGATATCTCTATGGTATCATATCTAAAATTGGGTTCAAAACGTATACTAAGTCTTAAATCTATGCGAAGTGGAGTACTACATTTTTCACTGTTCACCTCAGCTCATTACCAGCTGTAATTCACAGAATATTATTTTTATTTGGATAATTTTAGGGGGGGGGGGGGGAGCGTAGGAATCCCCGGAGTGGAGGTAGTGGTAATACGGCATGTTGCATATCAAATTAAGGGCCCCGCTAATTACTATTCATTTGGGTACATTTTTCTGATTCAGAAAACGTTTTTGTCGCCGGGAGGCCCATGTTTGTTGCATTTTGGGTCACATACACCTCAGTTACCACACTAAAAGTATCAAGAAAAAAAAATTCTTCTGCGAATTGAAGCTAGTAATAAGCTGAGGTGAGCATTGAAGCCTGTTTTTCGATGGGACATAGCCCCACCCCAGTTCGAATAGATTTAAGACTTAGATATGATTCCATAGTGATATCTAGTATGAGCTACGAAATCAAATCTTTTTATATTGAATGGGCCTAACATTTTAACTAAATTGAAAAAACAAAAAAAAATCTACAATTTATCTCAATTATCCAAGTCACTATGACCAAATATATCTTCGAATTAGTAGTTTGGTTAAAAATCACAAAAAAAAAATCAGAACTCGTAAAGTACGCAAAATCTCAGAATATATATGGGGGTAATTCGGGTACCCCTGGGGGTGCTATACCTCTGGACTTCTGCTTGACAATATTTCTAGGGACACTCTGTATATGTCAGTGACGATACCTCGATTACCCAAACTCAACTAGAAAACTTTAATATATACCCACAAATATGTTAGCATAAGAAAAATATGCAAAAGACTGGTACCATCGAAATTGATTTCCATTCATACTGGATTTCTATGAAATTGAGTATAGCAACGTATTGACATAAAAAAAATTATTTATGGGGTTACATAACCAGACTAACTTTTGTGCTAACCAATAATTTATTTATAACAAAATAAGTCTAAGGTACACATTTGGGGCTCGAGAAAAAAGGCGATCTTCGAAGCATAATAATAAATGAATCTATAATTAGTCTCTCGACCAAGGCTCCCAAGATATTATATAACATATACAACGCAAGAAATGCTTTGGAACCAAAATGGAAATCAGGAAACATGGTCTTTTTGTATGCAATGTCTGTAATTATAATTTCTATAGAAAAAAGTATAGGTTTGACACAATGATTAATAATAGTTTTTCATAGTAATAAAAAGAAAATTATTTTTATGGGAATAGCAATAAAACTGATAATATTATATTACACCTCTTAGATGTAAGTACAAGTAGAGGTAAAAAAGCTAGAATTGGTTTAAGATCAATTATTATGATACCCTAGATGAATGCCCGTATAAAATTTCGTATAGTCAATATATTTCTAGAACGGTTCGTCGGACAGAAAAAATGATTATAACTAGTTTTATAGGATTTATAGGTATTCTGAAGAAGTTTTTGGTACGATAAAAATGTCAAGGAGTGATCGTTTTCACAGTATATGTAAAAAACCTTAATTTTTATAAGGCAACACCAAGAAGGGCTTGCCCGATTTAGTCCATTTTTGAAATATTATTTGCTATTAATATGAAAACACAACGTACCACATTACAGTTCACTATGTCAACGCGTTCTCAGGCAGTGTCCAAATATGTAGTGGAAAACGAAATTTTTGTATGGCAACCCCACGAAGAAGTTGCCCGATTTGTCTTATTTTCAAAATTAATTTTACTTTGTTTCTTTTTTTTTTAAGTCCGTGTACAAAATTTCAGCTTTCTAAGTGAACGGACGGACATGTAAAAATCAAAATAACATTTTGCTCTATCATCTTTATTTTTGTGCGTTACAAACGGAATGACAAACTTAGTATAACTTATGATTTCATCTAGGGTACTTGATACATTATAAAAAATTAAATATACTATATATTGTGCTGAACAGTTCATAATTCCACAATAAATTCTAGAAAACACCATAAATCACCGTCTTTCCCCTTCTCTGCTAGATTCCAAACAGATTTCGTAAAAGGATATAAAAAAATAATAATAATAAATATGCACACATAATAAAACTGGTCAAATAAAACATTAATATCCATAATAAGCTAAACTTAACGATCTATAACTTTCTATTTGCATTAATAAAAGCTTTACTATTGAACATAATTCGAATCATAACACTTCCAAGAGTTACAATTGCTTGTTTTGTTGTCATAAGAAAAATTAAGGAAAAATATAAAAAAAAAATATTAATAAATTCGCTTACCATCACTGCGTAATTCATATAATTGTTCTCTTATCTTACTAGCACTCATCCCAAATAATCGATTAAAAAAAAAGTTTATAATCGTTTAATTATTTATGAAGAGTTTACATTTTTTTTCATGCTCGAGATGACTCTTCCACGGACATCAATACATAGCTGAGCTTACCTCATACGCTCAAAAATTCCGGAGGTTTTCCAAATTCACTAGAATCCCCGTTTTGTATTTATATGGAAGATTATCAGTATCATGAACTGGAGTTGAGTAAATACGAGTAATGCATTATTTAGTTCGAGATACTGTTCAAACTATGTTATAGGTCCTTCATGGTGTGTATAAAAATTTATGTTCTCTAACATTTATTGGAACATTATTTTTGTAGTAAATCATTTCCTGAAAAAATGCCGATAATTATGACCAGAAAGGCGCCCGTTGATAATTTTTACCCACATATTAATTAAAGACTACTGTTGACCCCGGGATTGAATGAAAGCTTAGATATAAATTTTGAAAATTGATGATTCTATGTTGTCTGAAGCCAGATTTTTTTTTTGTTTTTTGTTTTTTTTTTTTGAAGACAGGGGGACAGGTGAACCTTTCTCAAAGCATGGTGGCCAAAGCGCCCATTGTGCTGTCCTGCTAGAAGGCCATTCACCAAAACCTTCCTGTCCTCTTGATGAAGCACATCAAGTCTTGGAGAGGCAGGCTTTTCAGCTCATCCACAGATAGAAGAGCAGAGTATCCAGCCTTCCGAAGGCCGGACACGCACACAAAAAGTGTTCGGTTGTCCAGGCAAGACAGACACTCAGGGCTGTCAACAACTCCCATCCTTGTTAGATGAGCGTGAAGTGAGCTGTAGCCGGTTACTTTTCGAGCCCCATGAAAAAATCGGATATATTCCCATTGGGCCCATCAAGAACACCTGCAAGTATTTAGGTTCGCCCATCTCTGCTGATGCTGTCTACGAACATCTGCTTTAATGGGAGACCCTATACTTGAGGTGGCAACGCCTACGGCGGGTTCCGGTCTGAGGAACGGAGAAACAGAGCCAGCCCTAGGTAAAAGGTCAGCCCTTTCATTCCTTATGATCCCCATGTGACCAGGAACCCCCAGAAGGGGAAGATAGCTTAATCTGAAAAGAGATCAGACGATGAAAAGAGGTAGTCGGTTGCGCATGCTTTTAACAATTAAGCACAAAAAGCTTCTCATGCTCGGAAGTCATTTTCACTCAACCTTTGTACTTTGCCGATAGTATTTTTCGCAGCATGATCCAACACACGTTCTTCCAAGTACATGGATTTTACAGTGCCTGGTTTGCCGTGACTTCAGATTAGCCTTTATAAAGATCCTGTATCCCTTAATATATTGTGTAGCCTGTCGAACGTTTTCTCATTTTGTTAATATCGGTGTAGGAAATGATCTCCCTCGTATTGTTTCAACCGTATTGTAATGTGCCTACATGAAATCAATTTTTGAGATCTCTTGAAAAGAATAATTTTGCATTTTTGGAGGATTATTTACAAGCCCCTTCTAAATACTTTAAATGACTTCTTACAATGTTACGACCGAAAACGGATGCGGATTATTTGAAAATGATCTGAAAAACTGAAGTGGCTATAAATTAGTAACAAATCATTTATTTATGTTAATATAAACAATTTTTCTTATTTTTACCATTATTAATTATTTTTGTATATTTTTATTATTATTTGTGATAGAAGTTAATCTAGAATTCTAGGACTAATTTGCTAGGTTTACGGCCACTTGGCCATCTGGGCAACTTAAAGCTCTGTGTTAAATTACAAAGCTACATTAATTTTATACATAAAACTATGTATTTGGTGGTTGAGTCATGCGGTAAATTTTCTGTGTGGTAATTTTAATACATTCTCAAACAATTTCTTATACTAAAACTTAGTCTAAACCTGCCTGTAAAATTGCTCCTTGTTCAGAATCTTGTGTCCGTGTTGCTATTTCTTACGCGGCGAGAAGTACGTCCGTGTCCACTTCATTGTAAGTAAAGAGTTCTGTTGTGGTACCTTGAAAGGAAATGGGTCGCTATAAAGGGGGAGTTTGAGCAAAAACGCACAAGAGGCCCGCGACTGCTTGATAAAGAGTTGCTTCTTGATTGACAGAAAATGACGATTTTTATTACATATTTACAATCTCTTCATTATCAAAAACTAATCGAACAATTTTTCAATTATACAGCTTAAACTATGAGGTGCAGTGAGCGTGGTATTTTTATGAAAAATTTACAAAAATTTGTAAGCCCCTTTACCACTCATGTAATAATTTCGTAGAACTGGAAAAAACAATTATAATAGTAGAAAAAAAGACAAAGTACATAGATAATATTCACTGAAATTTATTCAAGGTCATTTCTTCTTACATTTCTAATTTAGGCTAAACAACATTTATGTACAAATCTTATCAATGATTTTGCATTTTATTTTAGTGAGGCTTCAAGTTAATGTAACAAATGAGAATAAATGAGAATAAATGAGAATAAATAAATAAATAAATAAATAAATACAGTTATGCATAACATAATCAAAACAATTCAGACAAATACTTATCTCTAACTATAAATTTTTGGTCTTTAAAAGCTATTCACAATATAATTATTTTTATTTCCGGTAGAGGAAAGTACTACTCTTTTGAGATATTGTTGGCGCATGTGATTGTCCTGGTACCACATTGTTGATATCATTTCTGGAATAATGAGCTGAATATGGGTCAACAAGATAGGACGATGATTCTCCTTGCCAACCACTATGCTTATGTCCCGAATCAGAATTATGTATATGCACATGTACTTCTTTGGACTCAGGTCGGGCCCATCCATAGTTATGAGGAATTGATTCATGACCACCATATGAATATGGACCGTGAGATTTGTATTCATATTTGCTAGCCAGAAGTTTTGCTAGTAGCCCTCCGAAGTTAACTAGTAGAAGAATTTTCAAGAGAATAACACTCTTCAAACCGAGAAATACGAGAACACCAATTAGAGTCATCATTATTCCAAATTTAAATGCTAACGGTATTATTAACATTTGCATCCTTTTAACTTTTCCAAATGTTCTTCCTGAAAATAAAATTGAAAAAATTTCATTGGAAGGATATAGAGTGAAACATTTTTGTAAATGTATTTAATCTTAATTTAGGTTATGTGTGAAATTATCTTAAATTGTAATGTCTTTATGTCTCCTGAGGCGCTACTTTATCGTGAAATCCTAGACCTGACTTCATCTTAAATTGCATCACCGAAATTGCGCTCCGTTAAAATCAGAGGTAAAGGGCGAGCATTAATTTAATTGAACTGGGAGCTGTATAAATAAAATGCCAAATTTAGAAGATGCTGCAACAATCAGAGGCTTGGAACAAATAGGGAACATGATCCGATATACTTGGAAAAGTTTTAGCATAGAATTGATGGTCTACCTACAAGTGGCAGACTTCAAAAACTCGACTAAATTAATCAAGTATGAAGTTTCAAACAGGTTAAAAGGCCTTCCTGAAAGCATTTTTTTCACCAAGAACTCATCTTGGAATATTCAGTTTTTCAAGATACTCAAATCGTATGGAATAGCCCTATTACACCGTTCGTAGATATGAAAGAAATATTTGCCAACATTCTTTCCTTTAATCCTTAAAGGCAGAGAGACTAAAAAATGATTAGAATCCTCATTAATTTTATGGATAGGAGTAATTTATAAATATAGTGGCTCTGGTATGGTCGTGTTTATTGCTGATCTCTGCCAGCTCTAGCAATGATAATCAAAACTATGTAGATAATCTGGTCATAAGAATTACGAACAATTACGATAATATCCAATATAATAGAAAATACTCGAAGTATAGCTTAGACCATAACTGGTTGTTAACAGTCCAAGTATTGACCCGAAAAAGGCTCAAGCTCCAAGTGATTCTGCTTTTATAATAAGTGATTATAATACCAATAGCATGTAAAGATTGCACAGCATTACTTGGCTTAGAGAACGTATATATACAGCCAAATATAGGGTCCTATATGCTGTTTTTTTTAATCATTTTCTAACAGAGTAATAGATAAAAAATATTTTCATCCTGCATCTGGCAGCCGAACAAGTATTACCGAAAGTCCTCTAGTAGAACTATACGCATTTGAAGAAAATTAAAGTGCAGCTCGAATTAAATAGTCTTGCAATGTCTCAGTCGAGCCCAAAAAGATAAATCACTGTCTTATTTTTTGGTCCATCGAGGAGGAGTGTGGTATTTACTTAGATCCATCAAACACAATTGATGCAAGCATCTTCTTTCATAAAGGACCCATTCAATAAGATGGAAGGACCTACGGTAAGATATGGTGTAAGAAAAGGTATGATACATCTGGATCAGACAAGCAAGTCCTTTGTACCTGGGATACTATGTTGTTTTTGCAAAGCCAATCCAATGTCTCCTTTCAGTTCTCAGTACTTTGAGGCTACAATGGGCAGAAACAGAAAAAATAAATGTATGTATTGCAATATGCAGAATTCAAAAAGTTGAAGCCTTAAGCCATAAGCAGTCATCCATTACCGCCATCCTAAGAATAAAAATCAAATCTGAAAATATGTAAAAATTGGAATATTTGAAACACTTTGACGTATATGGCAGGCAGGAACCAAGCCGTACTGATGAGTATACGGTTCCTGCTGATACGAAACGTCTGCTTTTGCATAGAAATTGGGGAATCATATTATATTAAAAAAAAAAAAAAAAAAAATTATTTTAAAATCTTTTGTTGCAATTGTGCTTAACAACATAAATTTTGATGCAAAATCTCTCATCAGTAAAATTTTAGAAAATCTGAAGGTACGACTTTTATGTTTACGACGGCAGCATAAAAACGTTTCACTTCCGCATCATAGGGTATACTTTTGGGTGAATAGAATGGTTATAAACGGATTCAGTTCCTGTGGGTGATCTATAGGTTGGTGTTAATATCACAGTAAGGCTTACAGACTTGTAGGCGGGTATATAATAACAGACTTCGCACTCACTCCAAAGTAATAATAAATAACATTTATTCATTCAGCAGGTATTCTCTCTATTAATTGTGACTCAGGATAAAAATACTCCACTTCAAATAACTGAGACTTTCCCTAGACCCACAAATACATTCGAAGGGAAAGTTATCACATTTATCGGCCTGTACGTGTAAACAACATCTACGAAATTCACCCAGTCATCTTAGCATAACGAGCTAAATCTTTCGACAAAGCTCTTAAATCCAAAATAAGCCACAAATTACTGCCGCACTCAAACCTTTTTTTTTTGCCACTCCTTCACAACAAGCTGCTCATAAAATTAAGACTTAGTTTTATTGTTGTTGTGGTTATTTTAAGTAAGCTCAACCAGCCGCAACTTCACATTACGAAATGTCGTTTTTTTATCTATAATTAATTGGGAAAATGAAATTAGTAACTAATTGTAAGTAGTAATAAAATTTACAACACGGCTATAATATTTGTAAAAAATGGAAACACCAAAAATTCGCTGTCATCTTTTTCCTATTAAAACAAAGTTTTCGCACTTCTTCTTACCTTGAAACAAAACACTTTCACTGTTTCCGGTATTGTCGCTAATCTTGCTCGAGACTTCTGTGAGACCAGATGACGAGAAGTTCGTTGGAATTTGAACTTCTCTTTCGTGTTCATTGGTTGAACAATCTACACCTCCTATGACGATCCATACCGCGGCTAATGACATTAGTTTCTTGGATGGTATCATTTTAATTCGCTTAAGCCTAGATGAAAAAAAAAATTTTTGTGAGAGTTAAAAAAGGTGTGTAAAAATGGAAATTGATTGTTTTTTGCTTGTTTTAATTTCAGATATTTAAAAGCGGAAGAAACGTAACTTAGCTTGATGAGAAATTATTTTTGTTTGGTTTAATCAATGTCAAGTTCTTGTGAAATGTATGTATTTGTATAGGTTAGGTAGTTGAGGTACATGTAACCAATAATTATTTTATTACTATACTATGCATATTTGTTGTTGTTTTTTGTTTTTGCTTTAAGTGGAATCTTCGAATTTTGAAATCAGGCCTTTCAAGTAGTTATAATAAATAATATTTTTTTGCTTACACTCTTGAATTATAGCCCAAAGTTTCAGATGTTTATCTTCTGGTTTTCTTCAACAATGAACACCAATAGCACTATTCTGCCAACCGCTGAACTGAGTTGAATCAGTCTGTTTTTATTGACATATTATACATATATTTGTAACCCTTAAAGGGTCAGAAAAAAAGTAACGAATCGGTACTGTCATACTTTAGAAATGTTTAGAAAAACACAAGTATACAAAAACTTCTTTTGTTTTAATTTAATTAATTATATTTTATTATATTTTACACATTTAATATTTTTGTTTTGTTTTAACTTCAACATCTTTCTAAAGAAGTTGAACAAGCTCATTTAGTTGCTGTGCAAGTATTACTTTTAGAATACTTCTTCTAATTTGAGGTGTTACTAAGCTTTTAGTAACTGATTTGAAAACAAAAAAAACAAAAAAAAGTTTAGGAAAATTTAATTTATTCACCGGCAACGCCCACAGTATGAACAAAATTATGGAGGAAAGCCAAGAACCATTTATTTGTAAAAATTTTATCTCAGATTTCAGCCATTCCACACGAAACCGATCACCTTGAAAGCCGACCATCTCCGATTTGGATGAAACTCTTACAGTTTGTAGGGAATACCAAAATAGATGACTCATATTTTTGTGTTTTCCTTCCACACCCTCTCCTAGGGAGTTAGAAATTTCGTGATTTTACGATGAAGCGTCATTTTCAAAAACAAATATCTCGAGAACGGAGCAACAGATTTTTCTGATTTAAATGCCAAATGAAGCTTAATATCTTTGATAAAACAAATATAGCAAGACTAATCGAAAAAATTTTTTAATAATAGTATTTAAACAAAAAAACATAGTATTATTCACTCGAGAGGACTTCTAGCACTTTTCTTATTATTTTTATTTTAAAGCTAGCAATTATATCTATCTATTGCAATGGTTTTCGGCTTCGTTTTTGAGATATGAATTTTTGAATTCACCAAAGTAAATGGGAACAAGCCACCCCCACCCAAAATCTCGACTAAACATTTACCGATTCGCAAAATTCCTTTTGCTAATTATTTTGTGATTTTTTTCTGATTAGCATATTCCTCCCCCCCTCCCCCTCCCTACAAGTTCGTTGCGAGAATTAATTTTCGCTGGTCGAAATTTCTGCCTAAAAAATTGATTTCGAAACTTAAATCCAATTTTTTTATTTTTTAATAGATGCAGAGATTATCTATACGAAAATTTAGGAAGATCAGATGTCATTTATCTATTTAAAAATAATAAAAACTATAGAAAATTTACTTTCCGTCATCTACCGGCGCTGTATGAAAACTCTCGCACATGGGACTTATAGAATTAGCAATCCACATATCTTCTTTGTAGTTGGCATTTTATTTGAATGAATTTCGTGCTTTCGTTCATATTTTACGCCAAATTTACTGCGATAATTTCATGAACCATTTCCAACATGTTGGTATAAGCGTATTAATCCTTGGTTTTGCCTACTTTTTTAAAATAAAGTTACAAAAAAAAAAATACATTCCACTCAATGTAGTGAAGGTTACTTTGCGTATATGGTAACTTTAAAAAACAGGCTAAACGCGAGTCGGACTCGCGCACTAAGGGTTCAGTATCATCGTACAAAATTTAACACTATGTACTTTTTATTTATTTTTTCAAATGAGAGTAGGTGACATTTGAAAAAATAATGCCACTTATTTAATAATAATGAATGAAAATAAAATGAGGAAAAAAACGCCGAAAATATCACGTTTCTTGTATGGGGCCCCTTTAATTTTATTTTGTTTTTATTATTTATTTTTATAGCAGCAATAGAAATTGGAAAAAATATACAAATATTTGTAATATTAAATTCTCGTGTTTAGCACTCAAAAAGTTTAATTAAATTATAAATTTTGTGTTTTCTTTTAACATCAATAACGTGTAGAATGTACACATTAAAAACTTCCATATTAACCTTTTTTGGAGTTAACTTGTTTATATTTTTGCCGGCATATGCCACATTCAGAAGGAGTTTGAGTTAGGAGTTAAAATTTAACTCTAAATGTAAACATCCAAATGGATATATTTCATTTTAATCCAAATTGTGGGACCGTATTCGACACCGATTTAAATTGAAAACAACACTGTTTTTCTTACTGTACATACAAAAATTTCGTTTTCTACTATATATTTGGACACTACCTGAGAACGCGTTGACATATAAAGCTAAAATTTGGTACGTTTTGTTTTCATGGTAATAGCAAACAAAATTTAAAAAATAGACTAAATCGGGCAACCCCTTCTTGGTGTTGCTATACAAAAATTTAGGTTTTTTACGACATTTTTATCGTACTAAGAACTTCTTCAGAATAAATATAAATCCTAAAAAACTGGTTATAATCATTTTTTCTGCCCGACAAACCGTTCTAGAAATATATTCGAAAAACCACTTCAAAAATCAAATTTGTACAGACGGGTGATCATACGAAATTACATACTGGCATTCATCTACTTATTATTATTATTACTTATTATTCAATCAATTTAACATATATTTATCAAAAACTAATATTATTTATTTATTTATTTATTGTATACAGAGGTATAAATCTTACAGACATTTCATGTACTTAACTATAATCTTAACAAGTGGCAAGATTCAAGAGTTATAATGCTCATAGATGACTTTTTTAAAAGTTGTACTAGACATTGTCAAATCAACAAGAAGATACACCGAATTGAATTGAGAAATACAATTTGAGATTACTTCATAACTACCATAATTAGTTCTATGATGTGATTCATAAAGCAAGTTCCTCGGACGTATAAGTCTCTCTGGAGAGTATATAAAAATTAATGACAAGAGCTGGGGGCACTTTATTTTATATGAGAGAATATCTTTAATAAAAAGGGCACAGCTTACTTGTATTCTGAGTTCTAAAGTCGACATACCCAAAAGCAGGCATTTTGTACGATACTGAGGAGTAGTATTAGTTCGAAAATGAGATTTAAATAAAGCAAATTTAGAAAATGATCTCTGAACAGGCTCAAATCCGTATGACTACCATAAAACGGGCACCAAATAGCGAATGCATATTCATGTACAGATCTCACTAAAGAAAAATAAAGAACTTTCAAAGTACTCAAATCACTAAATTCCTTAGAATTCCGTTTTAAGAACCTCAGGTTTCTGTTTTCTCTAGAAACAATATCTTGATAATCATGAACAAAAGCTAGTTTGGCTAAATTTTTAAATATATTTTGTATAGAAAAAGCTTGCAGATTTGTTTTTTAAATAATTACATTTATATTCTTATTTCTGTGTAGACCTTATTTGAGTAGCACTGAGAAGTATTGCCAATAATAATTTTAAAATTTTATTGAAGTTATAATAAAATTCCGTCTTATGTAAATCCGCTAGACTTACTCTTTTTTTCCGCCAATAAAATCCGTTAAAATACTTTCTTAAATAGAATGTATTATAACTACAGTAAAATATATATTTTATTGTATTTTTATAATTAAAGTAATTAACACTCTAAATTAAACAAAAATTATCTTGAATGTTGACTATACCTTATCTGGAAAGTCGTCGGTATAACAGAATTTTCCACGTCGTTTTAGTCCTGATCGTATATTTAAAATTGCGTTAACCATATCGGTTTTCATTTTATTTCTTGGTTTTATTTTCACTCCATTTATATTGCATATAATCCCAATGCTTACTCAATTTTGGTAAAATATGGGCATAGGAAGTTTTGTTTCTATAACCCTCAATTGTAATGCGGAGGCAAAGCTATACCCAAATACTCCAAGCAGAGACAATTGAGGAGTGTTGGTTGATAATGATGAAAGTGCCAATAATTTGAAATAGGAATAAAACAGAAAAAGATGTTTAGTTTTCACAAGGAAGACATACAGAAGTAGATACCACCAAACTTGCGACGGTTATTTTATGCACATGTGACTTTATCAGGATTATGGGCGGTGGAACGTACAGCATTTTCATCCGATACTACTAAATTTGTAAAAATATTTTATTCGATTCAGCCATTAATGCTACAATTGAATAAAAATCTCATGATTCCGCTGAGAAATCCATTCCGTTAAAAAATCTGTCAGCCATTAGAATACCTTTTTCCCCGTTTTCCTTCATATATATCCGTTAGAAATGACGGGAAATCCTTTAAGTTGTCAACACTCATACTGAATGTATTATAACAACGTAAAAACGGTAAAACGACGAATTACAGTTGCTCATCAGACTGTATTGATGCCTTTTTTTAACTGCTCTGACCTTTCATAACGCTGAGAGAAAACATCGAATGAAGCATCATTTCATTAAATGGTTGAAATAAACAAAATTATTGTGTTCCGTTGTATGTGCGCTTTTGTGTCATCAGAAAAATAGTAGACGTTTTCTATTAAGTTAAAATGACCCCTCATGAAAGATATAAATTGTCTCTGAACAAAAAACTATACTAAAGTCGTATCATACTGTAAATATATTGAAAATATAACAAAAGTTTTGTTTATAAGATTTTGTGTAGAATTACATCTATAGTACATAACAAATGGATGAACTGTAGCCTGTATATTATTCCAATGCTATCCTTATCGTTTATCTTGTAAAACAAATGAATTATTTTTTGAAAAGTCACATGTAACAACAGCAATAATTCATCATCATATAGCCTGGACTTGAATTTCCTTAAATACAAAGACTATTTATATATGATAAAGGAACATTTTAAAAGAGCTTTCAATTTCTTTAAGAAAATTTTAACAAAATTATCGTCGGATACTGTTTCATCTTTCAACATAGAACGGGCTGTTATTGTTCAATATTTGAAGTTGATAACTCCTATTTAATTTTTCTGGAAAAAATTTCACTAAATTATTTTGCAAGGCTGAAAATCAGCATTCACGAAGTAAGCAACTTGTAATTTTTATTCAGTCGTTATAATTATTGCAAGAGTATTTCATCCCCTGCTATCAAAACTTTAAATTGAACCTTAGATCATAATTTTTTTTTTTTCCGATCGGGAATCGAACCCACATTTATTAGAATCGGTCAAGGATGGAGAATAGAAGAATTTTTAAGAACTTTTCTTTTTAACGATTCTAGATCATGTCATAAATATCATCAGTTTAATGTTTTGGTGAATCAAACTCCCACTGAATGTTTACCATTACCAGTCCTGCTAGAATGTAATTCTTTGTAAGGAAGAAAATTCTGTTCTGAGTTAAGCTCCATGAAATTAGCATCCAACTCCTTAAGATTGCTCAAAATTCGTTTTTTTTTAGTTGTTGTTTCTTGCCGTCTGTATCCAAACAAAATAGGGTATCTTTAATGGTTTTACTGAAACCAAATTTCTTTTTTCGGGCAGTAATCGGCTAGCATCGTCTCTTCAGAGCTAGATTACCATCCTCAGCCTTACCTAACGTGTTGAACACTTTTATTTATCTTGAAAATTCTGAGCGAATCTTAGAAACAGTCCAATTTCATTCTGTCTGTTTTTCTGCAGACTTTGTATTCATATCTTGTAAAATATCGGTGTCTAAATGACTTGAACTGTCAATTAGCATATTTGGAAGAATCTTTTCTGAAATTGCTGGTATAATTCCCTGGAGTTTTCTACTTTTAAAACCTTCTTCATCTAACCTTATTTTCTCTATTGGGAACTATGCAAAATTAAGGGATTTGATTTCGCAACTCACTAGGTACACTATATTTGCTACCGCTCCTAGTTTGCAGCTTCATTCCTGAACAGCAGCCCCCTCGGAATAAACTGCATTTGCATACTCTGGTGGGGATGCAGATGATTTGCCGGTTTCATTTGGTAGCTGTAATTGGCTATTTCCATTTTGGAAAGTTTTATCCTAGAGAATGCTGCAACTTTTAAGTCGCTATTAACAAAAGGCATCTTAACAACTATCCAAGCTTGGAAACTTCTAAGGAGCCTCGTACATTCAAAGTTATCCCAACTGCATATAGTTATGAATTCCTAAAAAGTAGGTAAAAACCTTATTATTTGGCTGTTGCATCTCTTTTATAGTTTTATATAAACAGATGCTATATGCTAATAGTCTAGGTGTCTACTTTTTATAGCTATTTGAAATTATAGTCGTGGCATATAGATTATTTTTTCAGCGTAGAATGGCTATGAAGGATCTTATTAAAGGATTACAACAACTTTTTGGCCAAAAGTAATATCCCAAGTTGGTCTCCATATTGTCTTCAAAACACTTACATTTCCTTAAATAAATACTAATAACTTATTGCTTTTTAAATAATCACACTATGTCCACCTAGCCAGTTCTTGGAATACAAATTCTCCGTTTTCTTTATTTAGCCAAAAGTACCCAAGTAAACAGCCCATTACCCTGCCTCTGTGAAATACCCTACTTGAATAATTAAAACATGCTGGTCCCTTTTTGAAATTTTCGGAGGATTATGGATAATTTACTCTTACATTGCATATAATATCTACTTCCGCTTCTTTACTAATACAGCTGAATTTTTAAGTGTACGAGGTCAATGAACAATGACCTCGTACACTTAAAAATTCAGCTGTATCTTATGGTAATACAGCTGATCAAATCTTAAGTGATATTAGGGGCAATAAGATAAGACAAAATAAAGGAAATCAAAATCACGCAAAATAGGATATCCAAGGATAAAGTCAAAATTGTGTTTGCACATTTTTTTCTGCCCATTTCTTATTAAATCCAGAGTCATCATTACCATTCAAATAAGCAATCAAAGACATCTCTATTTTTCGTACAACTAGAGATATGAATTTTTGAAGAGATCAAGGCATTTTCGAAAATTATTGAGGCTCATATTTTCGAAAATTCTTGTGTTTTGTATCTATACTATTAACTTACACAATTAATATACTCGACATGGATTCCTTGTCTTCTATACTAATTTTTCTTAAGAACGCGTCTGAAAGTGTTGCCAATATTTGTGTAATGACTAGGAAATGCTACTGGTGTTGCATTGAACACAACAATTGCGTTTAAATGTGCCCCAAGTAGATCCATAATTGATAAAACTCTCCTTGTTATAAACAACATAGTTTCCAAATTATTCAGTTAAAATACGTGCAAAAATTTGGAGCAGATTTTAATCAGTTACGGTATTTATTTCCGTTTAGTAAAAAACATTTGAACCAATTTTAAACGACTGCTTTTTAGCAACAAATTAGAGATAAATTTTTTCATGAATTTTATTTCCCATATTACGTTTTAGGTCCATTGTACTTCTTGGTTCAGTTAAAAGCTTTAACAAATATAATTAATTTCCCTGAATTGGTGAATTTTTTACTTATATTAAATTTGTAAAAACAATTGAGTTTCCACACTCAATCTTGATTCCCACAGAACACAGGTGTAAAGTGAAGACATCAATTATTCTAGTTTCGTTACGAGTAGTAAAAGATTGAGGCCGTAATACGACTACTCGGATGGAATTGATTAAGTCAGTAATTGACCTGGAAAGCGTAGTGTCATTTGTTTCGGATTTAAATTGATTTCGTTTTTTCTAATAGACGTGACAAAATTACCGGTAGGTAGGTGATGATAAAGTTTATAAGATTGCGGTTCCAACATAGATGAGCTGGTGACAAAAGACAAAACATAAGACATGACACAATGGCAATGATTTGCTTGATCTTCTTAAGTGAGCGTATCTTAATGCTTTCTATATTGCCTGGCATTGCTGATGAATAATGACCATCCGCCTTTTTGAATGGTATCTCTCAAGATGTGTTTTTAATGCTTTATTGTCGGGCTCTTTTACGCATCACGTATGATTTTCTCAAAAGGCCCACATTGGATTATGTTGAGGGAAATAAGTCACAACCATAACTTGACCAACTTAGAGGGAGTATGCTCTTTAATAATAATTATTGTTTGTTTGTTCAATTTGTAGTGGGTACTTTTTCTTTCGAGTAGACTTTACCGCAATATGTTTTCAATTGGATAAATAATACCGATGATATCCTTAGGTATATGAATTTCTTTAAACATACTTTCTCTTAAAATATGTTTTGCTCCGTTATTGCAAAATATTTTGCATTTGAACGACTTTGGCAAGAAAGCTCATACATCATAAGTATACCTTTTTTCGTACGAATTTTTCCCGTGCATTAAAAGTTAAAATAAAACAATTGTGTTAAGGAAACATTTAAGTTAAGCGAATTTCTTAATGACTTTGATTTTATAAATTGTTGTTTAACCTTGATGTAGTAAAATTTAAAAGGTTTTCATTAATTTGAACTTTATACGTCTGAATATAACAAAATTTAATCATTAATTGAAATTTTATTTAAGTATGACAAATGTCTATTTGATATTTTCCCTGGAAGTTGGAATGAAATGTCGTGTTGGATTTGAGAAGAATAATTATGTTGACAATTTTCCGATAACTCAAAAGTAAAAGTGAATGAAAGTTTTTTCGGTTAAATAAAAAAGACATCAAACTTAAAAATGATGTTCACAAAAGTGATAATTTGGTTTGTCGTCTCTGCAAAACAGTGGAGTCTTGTCATTATTAGAGACTATGTAATGGGAATTTTGAGTAAATAATACTAACTTTTTTTTTAATTTACTATTATTAATACGTTTTTCGGCTATGGATGGCTATATCATTTTATGAAAACTTTAAGATATTTTGCTTCATATAATACAGGGTGTCCCGTAAGTGGTGTCATATCCAAAGGCTATGGATAGGTTATGCTTAGACGATCAAAATATTGTACGGTGAGGGGCCGGGGGGTGGGAATCCTAATGGTTTTCGAGATGACGGGACTTAAAGATATTTGTTCATAATATTTATTGATTAACCTGTAACTTCTGAACGTTTCCAACGGTCTATAATTTTTCTCCATCCTCTTCTCAATTTTGAAGTCAGGGCTCAACAAAGTTAAAAGTAGGAATTTTTATTCGTTTGTTTTTTATTTAACTACTATTTTAATCAAAAAGTACGTCATGAATACCAGTTATTCATATTGGATTTACGAAGCCCAAAATCTTAGCATTAAAATGACTTATTACACTCTGTACGGAAAATGTAACCCTTTCTGTGTTTTTTACACTTTTTCTTAAGCATCTCTACCTGCAAAAAAGTGCAAAAAACAGTTACATTTTCAGTACAGAGTATTATAGGTCAATTTAAAGCTAAGATTTTGGGCTTCTTAAATCCAATATGAAAAATTGGTAGTGATGACATGTTTTTTGATAAAAATAGTAGTTAATTAAAATAAAACGAGTTATAATTCCGAAATTTGAATTTCGTTGAGCCTTAACTGCAAAATGGAGGAGAGGAGAGGAAAAATTTATAGAATACTGGAAAGGTCCAACGATTATCAATTGAAAAAGTTTTAAATTATCATCACAGGGTGTAACGTTCAGAAGTTACAAGATGATTTATAAAAACATATCGAAATATCTTATCTCCTCCCCTCCATTCAATTTTTTGCTGGTCTAAGCATGACCTATCCGTAGCCTTCGGATATGACACCACCCACACCCTGTAAAATACCGATATACACCCATTGTTGTATCTGAAGAGTAAATTGTTGTGAAAATATATTTCATTACAGCGTTGTAAAATAATACAAGGCCACAATATAAGCGTGTTGTACTTATATACCCTCAAATAGGTAGTATATAAAAATCATGTTGTATCATAATTTTCATGTTTTTTTTTTTTTTTTTATTTAGTTCAGTGATTGATTCTTTATTGTAAATTCTTACGGGAATTTTGCATCTCTTACATTTACACATCAAAGATGTAAATCCCCTTCCTCTGATAATTTTCGGAAAATGACCTTCTAATGCGTAAGGTAAAGATAAACGGTGAGAGACTTTTGGTTTCCAGTCTCCGGTTTACAAAAAAAAAATCTCGGAAATGCTTACATGGTAAGAGACTTTTGTCTCTGGAGACCAAAAATTTAGGTATCCGTACACCATAATAAAGAAGTCTAAAGGAGTCACGTATCCGAAGTGTTTCCACGAAATTTTAAATTGTGTGATCTCCGGAGATCTTTGTTAATTGCCAAGTCAGAGATTGTTAGAAAGAATTATCTCAAAGTCAGCAATATTTTTATGTTATCCGAAAACTGAAAAAGCTTAAAGAAGTATATCCTGGGTGTATAAATTTTACGAGATAAAAAGGATAGATAACAAAACAAGATTTTTTTTTATAACCATAACTCTCTTGGTGAAAAAAATTTTCTGCCCTAAATCCATTATATTAATTATTCATTTTTTCATTAATTTCTTTGTAACAATTTGTCAAACTCACTCCATTTTATTGCTTTTGCTTCGAGGAGGAGACCTACACTTATAACTGACCAGAACACACAAAAATTTTCCGGAGACCTGGAGACGACAAGTGTACAAACTTCGAAGACTGGAGACCGAACCTGGAGACCTGTTTGATTTAAAATACACGACAGGAGACTGGGGACCAAAGACGTCTCTAGAGACTAGGTATCTTTAGAGAGTTTTTGCGTTTCCGAAGTGTATACACAGAGGGTCTCCAGAGACCAAATTTTTTGGCCAAATTTTCTCGTCGTGTAGCTTAACCTTTCGTTTTAAAATAAAAATTGTAATCTCTCTAAGAAAGTTATTGAGAGATTGTAAAATGTGGGTGGAACATTCTCACATTCGAATTATATTCTGAAAGTTTATACAAAAGAAAATATCATACATAGATTTATATATTACCTAACAAAATTAATTTTTCACTTGAGATGTGAACAATTTGAAGTCAATACAAACAGAGTAACAATCTGAAGGAACTCAAAGCTACGTATTTATTGGGAAATGCCCAAATTTTTTTGTCTTATTCAGAATATTTCAGAGATTATTGAAACTCTTAATAAAAAATTATTACAAAAATATGGGTTCCGCGTGTGATTCAATGCAGACAGGCTTAATGTTATACTTGAAAAGAATCTCGTTGATTTGTGTACCGATAAGCACTCTTATTACTTAGAATCGTATATATGTACGCAATACTTTTGTTTTGACATGGCACAACATATTGGTCTGGTGCAGTAGTTGTGCCATTCGTTTTTTCAGACCTCTTTTAATTAACTTCTCTGGCTTCTGAACAATTCAAAATTTAATTGCATAAATAATAAATTTTTTTAAAAGTTTCCCAAATGGAGCAGTACTAACACTGGGGAACAAAAAAAAACAATTTTTTTTTCTGTGGCATTAGGTTTGGCAATGATTTTAGTAAAAAAATAATTTACAGATTAGATAACAGATATGTCGGCTCCAGGTTTAGCTGCAGTATAGTTAGAGTAGAATACGGGTAAAGGCAATTAGCAACGGACAGCAGTTTTAAGGCCCAGCTGAGAATAAATAACGTGTCGAAAGGTAGAAGTAAGGCACTTTGATTTGGAATCTTGAGTTCACGATAGCTAGACTGTAGATCCCAATCGGGCGGATCGACAAGTTGCGCGCAATCAAGAAAATTTTAGAATCATCTTACAATTGCGTTTTTTGATTTTGGAAAACATGAGTTTTTCGCGTTAACTTTGTGCAAACGATCCCGACAGCTTTTGCTACATATGTGGTAAGAATTGTCAACAAATACATTGAAGAAACATTAACGATTTCGTAAAACAAGCTTACCAAGCGTATTTTGGAAACCGTTTAGGTAGCAGGATAAATATTGTGTGCCGCATAAAGTATATAAAGCTTGTGTGGACTCTCTCTGATACTGGTAGCATGACGGACGCCAAGGATTTGAATTTGGAGTACCGATGACGTGGAGTGAATCAATGAATAATATTGATGATTGCTACTTTTGTGCAGTAAATGTGAAATGTATGAACCGGTACAAAAAGCGCAAGCGGGCTTATCCTAATATAAAATT
Organism: Dioctria rufipes; assembly: GCA_963924295.1. Lineage (NCBI taxonomy): Eukaryota > Metazoa > Arthropoda > Insecta > Diptera > Asilidae > Dioctria > Dioctria rufipes. The sequence continues at coordinate 45,098,163 of OZ002743.1, read as the reverse complement.
GTCTAAAACACCAATACCACACAGTGGAGATTTGTCAGTACCGATATCTACTACCTTATCAACGGATTCCTCTGATGATATTGATATGTTAGTCACTCAAAATGAAAGCAACAGTGAAAGTAAATTTGAAGGATGCATTCCTACACTTCAGTGTTTTTCTCAAAGTGACCTCAATGACTTGATCCGAGATTTAAATTGATCAAAGAAATCAGCTGAACTTCTTACCTCCAGACTAAGGAAAAACATTTCTTTCAGGCGGGCGTAAAAATAGCATCTTAGCGAAATAGAGAGGAAAAAATTCTTCTTCGTTAGGTACTTCAGTGAAGAAGATGATTTGGTGTATTACAATAACTTTCCTGCAGTTTTAAACTTTATGGGTCTAGCGGAATATTTGTCAGAAGATTGGCGACTCTTCATGGACAACTAAAAACAAAATAACCATTTTTTCTTCGGTCTTTGGGATAGTCGTGCAAAAGAAGAACACTGGAGTAGAAAGGAATGGCCGCTGAGAGAAAAGCTAACATCATTTACGAACCATTAATAGACCACGAAAAAATCTTTCACCACTTCATATTAAGCTTGGGCTAATGAAACAGTTCGGCAAAGCCTTAAATAAGAGTGGCGATTGTTTTAAATATATTTTCCATATATTTCCTGTACTTAGTATGGAAAAATTAAAAGCAGACATCTTTGATGGTCCACAAATCCATACCCTTATAAAGGATTGTTTTACAAGCCACATGATTCAGATAGAATCTGAGTCCTGAACAAGTTTTGTATCAGTTACCAAAAATTTTTGGGGAACCATAATGCAGCGAAATATCCGGAAATAGTCGTCGCCAAAATTCTTGAAAATTTTGAAACATTGTCAAACTACATTTTTTAAATGCCATTTGAACAAATTCCCTGAACAAATTCCAACAGAACATGAGGATAATGGAGAAATGGTACCAAAGGCGGTGGCACGGTCATATGATGGCGGACTATTGCCGGACCTTACAAAAGGACTCTCCTGGCCAAAAACAGTAGATTGTCACATAGAAAACGTTTTTTTTTTGTATTTCTTATTTTCATGGAATTTATATTTGAAAATAAAGGTTTCAATATATTTTTAATATATTCTCTACATCCTTATGTTATTTCTCAAAAACTAGGGCCAATTTAGCAAGTCTGATATTATTTTCATATTTAGCGGACTAAGATTACTCTAAATCGGCTCTCAAACCCAGTGCTTGTATTTGAAATCTACTCCCAATTAATCGAGAAGTATAATTTTCTAACCTGGGCAATAAAACTCTCGCATCACTATGTCTTTACTTTCAAGCTATCCAAAATGTTTCCCATGCTTCTGAAATTGAAGCTTCAAGCGCTATCAATAGTTGGACTGGCTGATTATCATGTGACGCCAAATCTGTACTGTGTTGACTGAGGTAAGGCCCGTGTTTTTTTTTGTTCCAGACTTTGCTTCATTTTCTTCTGTTAAAAGAACCCCGATAATCTAGATATTCTGCAATGACAGCTTTATTTGTTTTTTATTAGAACTGTGCTGGCGAAATAATGAAAGATTTCAAATTGTTATCTCTCACCAAATCGAATCAATTAATTCTGAGCTACTCCACCCTGATAAAAGTCGTCCCAGACAATATATAAATTTGATGTCCCATTCAATGTCTATGCATACATATACCTATACATACATATATACTAGTAATCTTTTCACATAGAGTGGGCCCAATAGAGTGGAAAATTCTATATTTATAATGTGCTTAGGGCACTCCTTCAACACGTAGGTTTAGCCCAAGGCATTCATTCTGTATCCATTTTCAAATTCAGTCTCTTGATGTATACTATTCACAAGTGGACTAATTTCACCCGATCTGAGTCATTCGCTAAATTCAGTGGATAGAGGGCTTGAAAATATGGTCATTAAGTTATTAACATTGGTTTATCCAATTCTTTTTAGAACACTTTGTCGGACAGTAGTATTATTATAGCTAACTTCAAGTTTTTACATTCCAATGTATTCTTCATTACATTAAAAACATAGGACTAACTATTCTCATTTTCCAGAATACACTAAAAATTTGAATTTTTGTATGAAAGCCATACTAAATTTTCATAAAATATATGTATAGAAAATTTCAGATGTAAAGAAAAAATATAAGCCCATTTATTTACTTATTTATTTATTTATATTTGTTCAAGATGACATTTTTTTGGATTCTACGGCACTATTGTGCAAAAGTGGAAAAAAAATATTTGTTATTCCATCAAACAACCCGTTTGATTTTGGATGACATGTTTCAAGTCTTGGTTTTGGCTCATCAACAGGTCCCAAATAGGCAAATTCAGTGACTTTAGAAAACAAATGTTTTTCTTTCTTTCTTTTTTCAGCCCACTTAACAATTTTAATTCATTCGAATTAATTTGATTTTTTCAACTCTTTCCAAAATATTTTTGCTATTTTTTTGAATACTTCCATTTTTTCAATTTAATTTCCATTTTCAATTTTTTTTTTTTTTAATTTTGGCTCAATTGATCAAAATTTATACTGTTTGTACAGAATTGTATAAAACAAAAATAAAAATTATATTTGAAAAATAAAGCTCAGAACAGAACTAGTTAATTATAAAATGCACTATATAACCACTTACTGAACTGATTCTTCTGCATCGATATTTTGAGATTTCAGTAAAAATTTAAACTCCAAAGAAAACTCCCCACAATAAAATCAAATGGAACCCGAAGCCCGATGTGAAATAAATAAAAAAAAAAAACAAAAGAAATTTAAATGTTACGAATCTGATTTTGATCCAAAAACTTAATTTCGTTTTGATTACCAATCATTGCTCTAATTAAGATATCAAGCCAGCAGACAGATAAAAGAGTGACGAGTTTCAATGAGGGCATATTTTGAATAGTGTCTGAGATCGTACGTGAAAAGAATGAAATTCCAATCAAATGAAGGTCATTACTTCGATTAAATAGAGACAAACACCTGACCCAGTAGTAAGTCTCAACAAAGAAGCCAAGCAGCCATAGAAAATAAAATTGATGTCGATGTGAATAAAGCTGTGCGGCACAACAACAGCATTCATTCAGATATTTTTACTCTCTCTCAACTGGAAAAAAATGAAACATTGTCTCGTTAATTTCAAACAATCATTCATGTTATCTATAGAAATGCTAATTTGTTTCAGATATATTTTTTTTTTAGTTTAAGGAAGAATAATAAAGTAATTAACTCTGTGACTAGGTAGATTCACTCCGTAATTCTCTCACTCGAAATTCTGTTTCGAAATAACTTCAGCCCAATCTAATTACACCTTTTAAGTTTTGGGAAAACGCACTTAAAGTTCAATTGCCAAAATGAAGTGTTTTTTATAAAGTTTCATTAAAGCGGATTATAATATGTACCTACTTATATCTATCAATACATTAGTAATATTTAGTAATAAAGCTAGTATGGATATTATTTAGAAGAAGACAGAATTGTAGATAGGAGAAAAGCCCAAAAACTTAATTTTTTCACAAATTATTATTTTGATTATTTTAATTTTCATATCTTAAATCCAATATAGGTTTTTTGCTTTTCACACTTGGAAATATTCCTGAATTTTCACATTATGAATTCACTAAATTCACTATACTTTCTGGTGGACATTTTTTCAAACAAATGCACCATGTTAATTTATATGTTTTTGCAGTCAAAGAATATCCATTTTCGAAAAATTTTTTAAGAGTCTAGCAAAAATTATAGATGTATTAATTTTTTGGGGAAAAAAATAATTCTACTAAGGCTACAATTTTTAAATATTCTCTCCACAAGTTTTAGTTGAATTCGCATGCAAAGCTTTTATTTTTAAACAAATGAATTGCCAATTTTATTTCTACTGTTTTATAGAAAGTAACTCTTTTTGTACAAACTTTGATTGTAGACTGCAAAAAATGTCTCCAGAATAATTTCTTTAATGGAACAAATCATATTCCATATCCATATCTCCAAATATTTCTGGCAAGTGTACTTGCGATACGCAAATATCTTTCGAGCAGGAGGAGAGGTTATGCGATCCCATCAAGTTATAACATCATTAAATAAATTAAATATTTATTATTTTCTACAAAATACCCTGTTTTGAAAACTATAGGGTAATATATATGAACACATATAGGTTGCGGTTAGTTATATGAAATGAGTTTACTTTCAGTTTCTTAATTCGATCCTTTTTGAAGTTTTTCCTGAACTAATTTACCGTTATATTCTCCAAATAGCCTCTCCATAATACGCCTCTTTACTAAGAAAATGAGCATTCCCAGATGGGCCCTCTATCGGCTCCACAAGTTTTGAACTGAAGGACAGGGTAAGATACCTAGGTGTCATATTAGATAGAAAACTAAACTGGAAGCTACATCTTGAAGACAGAGCGAATAAAGCACTTAAAGGCTTCGCGATGTGCCACAGAGCTATAGTGAAAAAAAAACCGTTATCCTACCTATGCTAACCTATGGTGTAGAAGGCAGTGGAGTTCGCCAATTATTATAAGATATTGGAAAAGATTCAAAGATTGTGCCCCTTTAGTCTAAGTGTCGCTCTCAAGTCAACCAGCACTGAGACTCTTGCGGTCATCGTTAACATACACCCCATATAAATGCACATCAAGAAGGGGGCGCCAATGACTATACTTAGGCTGCATCTTAATTAGGGCTGGATTCACACTAAAACAAGAGTTCAACATTAATCCACCTATGAATTCGTGCAGTCCATTGCACCTGATATAGACAAGGAGCGATCACTTCCTCGAGACTATGTTGAAGAGCAACTTTAAATCAAAAATTCCAGACAGAACAGAATGGGAATCACATTCTATGCTTTTTTCAACCATTCACAAACTCTATTATATATACAGACGGCTTCAAATCTGAAAAAAACACCACAGCAGGAGTTTTTTGCAAGGAGCTCTACATAGAATTTACCATCCTTGAAGTGGGAAGGCATCTCCTTAACTCAGACACTGAGAACAAAAAGATTGTAATCTGCTCCGACAGTTAAGCAGCTGTCAAGACCTTGTGAAAACCCTTTACAACCTCCAAACTTGTATTGAAATGAAAAACCCCTCTGATTCCCCGCTATCGGAACAACAGGGTACTCGTTTTTTGGGGCCAGGTCACAGAATTATGAGCGGGAATGAAAAGCCAGACGAACTTGCTCGTCCTCGTGCAACCTGGAACGCATCCTCCTCCACAATTGGGATTGCACCAAAACACCTTGCCTTTAATATTTCCGCTTGGGCCGACTACTAATAGATTCGTCTTTGGTTAGATAGCCCTCAAGGTACAAAGCTGTTGGGCAAACTTAACCAAAACTCAACGGAAAAGCTATTGGGAATAAACAAGCCAACCCTGAGAACTCTAATTTCAATTTGACTGAACACTCTCTTTTTAGGGGTCACCTACACAGGATGGGACTTGTTGACGATCCGGGATGTATAAGATGCGGAGAGCAATCCGAAACAGTGATTCATTTTCTTTGTTACTGTGCGGTTCTCTCCGGAAGACGTTACATATATTGGCGCATATCTCTTGGAAGAACTGCATGAAGCTGGTAAGGAGGTTTGGGGTCCAATTTTGAACTTTGCTAGAGCGTCCGGTCGGGACTTGTGGTGAGCAATTACTCATAAGTCTGGATGGTGAACAATGGTCCTCGCAGTAGCCTACGTTCCATTCGGGTCCCAATCTCGTCTCAATCCAATCCAATCCAATTAATCCAATCTAATTCAATCCATATTCGTCAAAACTAAGTTCGACTTGGTGCGTTTTTAAATTTTTTTTTTAATTACATTGTCTCGTATGGGTGTGATTTTTGAGACACCCTGTTTGTAAGAATGTGCATATATGTATATTTATGTGAAAAAATTTCAGCAAACCAATATTAAGTCGAGTATTGTAGGTATATTTTTAAACCGAATTTTAATATAAATTTAAGCATGATAAATACGGAAAGGAAATATGGTGGATTTCCGATAATAAGACAAGCTATCGGCCCCGAAAAAGACAAAGACTTAGGCCAAAGATTTGTGAAAGAATTATACTATTTGCATTCGATAACTTTGCTGAATGGTTTAACTTACGTTGGCATCTTACAAGAACAAAATCAAATAAAACATCTCTTCCTATTACTTACAATTATGCCAAAACTTTAATTACTGTTATCACTTTTGTAGACTATTAATCTTTTCTTTCTGATTGTTATGATGTCACTTTCATCAATCGATAGTACCTACCACATACTTGATGCGATTGAAGTTAAATGTTAGATGAATTAGAAACGATTTCAGATTGGCGAACCTTGGTAATCAAATCCGTAATTAACAATTTCGTTTCGGTTTTGATCAAATTTTTATAGACCTTCTCATATTGAGGAAAGCGATTATTAATATTTCGCTGAAATAGAATAGCTTGTTCAACATTCGGGTCGTTTTGTGGAAGATGATTACCCAATTTTCGGGCTAATTCAAGTCCTTTACGGATGACTTTTGCTCTAAACGAAACTGATTCAAAGTCCTCTTTATCAGGATCACTGTCACAATCATTTGTTTCATTAATTAAATTAAAAAATAATATAAGAGCCCATGTTACCAAGCGAACGGAATTAAAAAATGACTGCTGAAATTTTTGGTTTTTGTTTTTAAAACCCATATTTTAAAAATCATATAAAAGTGAAATCATGTAAATAAAGAACCGCGTAAATCGGGGATAATGTGCCTGTGATAACTGAATTAATTCTGCCACATTGTTCTAGAATATTATTAAATACGTTATCAATTTGTTGTGTTTCGCCTTTAATTAGCTCTATATGTCATAACCTTTAAGCACTACTTTATTATCAAATTTCAATAATATTCAAATGGACGGACGCAAGACTGATCTTATAAAAGTTTATTTGATTAGAAAGAGCTGGCTTAGAAATTAATGCAAAAAATAATTTTTCCAGCAACTATGAAACTGGAAAAAAAGCGACAATTTCATGTTATCTATAATTCTATACCTGCTAACCCTGTTAATTTCAAATTTTTAGCCTTAGAAATCTAGAAGATAAGAAGGTGAGCTCGTGTTTTTTCGCTCATTTTCGGCTATTTCTTTATAACCAAGTCACCAACAATTTTGAAAAAAATCTCTGGAAACCTTAAAAGGAATACTTTCGAGGTTTCTAAAGTTTTCAAATGATACCGTACATGATACAAACAAACAAATTTTTTTAAGGGGCCTCATAAAATGATGGTTTTCGGTGACAGATCGCAACAGCAATCTTATTAGGATATTCAGATATTTTCTTTTTGAGGTACGGAACCCTAAAAAACCAAAATACCAGTTGCTACGAAAGACTAAATAGTTCACGCATTCTGTGAAATATAAAACTAATCGTTGGTTCCATGGCGCCATTTTATAACTTCATTGATATATGCAGAATAGCTTTAAATGATTGAAATAAAAAACAAAAAACAAAAATAATTTTCAACGTAAATTAAAACGCCATTAAAAATTAAAAAAAAAAAATATTAAATAATGCTTCACTATCGATATATGTGCGCATCATGATGATCTAACATTCTACCAAATTTCAAATTGTACGTCTGTCTCGTTGTTTTCAAAAAAATGTCTGTGACAGACAAACGGACGGATGCCCGAGTGATCTTATAATGGCTTCATTTTTTTCCTTTTATTAGACGGAATCCTACTATAATTCGTTAAATTAGAGTTAAATTCTTTAAATTGGTCAACAGAAAACTTGAAAAAATGTCAGTATTATCACAGCCACAGTATATAGTGAAACCTCTCCTAACGGGCACCTTCTATAAGCGGACCCCTTCCATGAGAGGAATGGGCAATTTACCCCTTTTAACCGGACACCTCTTCTGGGCGGACGCGGACAATTTTTACTGGAATTTTGGTCGAATTGCTTCTCATAAGCGGACTGCTTCTTTGCAATTTTATTGAAATTAATTTTTTGTTAATTCTTTAAAAATTCGATTACAATAATAAATATACATACACACATACACATATAGTTTACATATAGACAAAGAGCGACGATTGTAACAAAAATAAGTTTTTCCCACAAGAGGACAAGATGCTACATTCCATGTTCAAAGTAATTCGAATAATAATCTTAAGTTCGTCTTTCGAGTATTAGTGTATGACAGATTCTTCAGTAGAACCAATCAGAATCCATTTTGTTGGGAAACTTTTCGAACAAAAATAGTAGTAGTAGTTTTGAAAGTCCAGTGAGAAAAATTTCTATCCATTTCATTCTCAATTATAAAGTTTAACTGTCGACCATCTGTTGGCTTTGTTTAGTACAATTTGATCATTATAACTTTGATGTCCTAATTTAATAAGTACGGAAGGAACGAAGTGTTTATAGGAAAAGCTTTTTATAAAGTACTCAATGCTTTATCGATCACTTTTTACCAGAACCAAAAATAACCATCAATTTAGATATTTCAAACAATAAAATCGTATGGAAATAATATGATATACAAATGAACAGGATAAATCTTATCCTCATAAGGTCAACTTTCAATTTCTGGGGTACCTAAAAGTATAACCAATAAAATAGAAATTGCACCTTAATGGTTAGATTCATTGTTTTTGGTTATCTGATAATCATATTAATTCACAATTTTATTGTTTTTGGTTATTAAATAAGAAAAATTAAAGAAGTTATAGATTATAATAACTTCTTTAATTTTTCTTTATAAAGAGAATTATTTCTCGATTTATTTTTATTGATTATAGGATAACCATTTTTTCACAATTTATTTATTTTGAATGTGCAATAAGAGTTATCAATAAACTTTCATAATTCTTGAGTTAATTTTCCATTTTATTTTATTGGTTCAACATTCCCTGAATTTGAATTTATTTTTGCGATTGATTCACAAGAATTACACTATTAGACATGATTTCTGTCATATAAATTCTGTTAGGCGAGTCTTATAAATTGAAATGGTTATTGATAACTTTTATTTCATAACCAATATGATAGCTGAGAGATAATGGTTATCCGATAACCAATAAAAATAAACGGAAGATTAAGTCTTATTATTGAGAAAAATTAAAAAAGTTACAGATATATCTGATTTCATAGCCAAAAAGAATAAATTGTGATATAATGGTTAAGGGTTAACAAAAAAAAAGTAAAAAGATAACTATTAAAGTTCGATTTTTATCATAAATCTTATAACAATTCCGGTCCCTGCTTTTTACACATTAAATGATTTCCAAAATAGAGGGTATATTTGTGAAAACATTTTTATAGTTCCAATGATGGATTTGAAGATGACAGATTGGTTGTGACCAACGAGGTAAGAACTAAAGGAGATGCAAATGAGAAAATATCGCGTACCCAATTCTAACACAATGACACTGATATTGTACATAAGCACCGTAAAATTTGTACACCTGTACACAATTGTACAACCTATATGCAATTTTAATCGCTTTTATTTTCATATACTCAAAAGTCTTTACTGAATTTGCAAACGTGAACGTAAAAAAGTTAATAATTTTGAAGAAAATTTCAGTGGTAAAAAGTTTGTGAGTAATATTTGCTTCGTGGCCCCTACGGTTATTTCACGGGTTTTCCTGCGTCAATACACCAAGCCCAAAACTATCCAAACCTAAGTATGGATTTGACAGCGAAGACCAAAAATGGCGGAGTGAAACATACACGGATCGTACATATGATTGCATCTCCTTTAGTTATTACCTCGTTGGTTGTGACCAATTTCCGACAACTTCCAGTCCACTTTTTCATATGCGACAATAATCTTAACGTACATGAAGAATTGGTTTGTTACCTGAGCAAGAGTCAGTTCGGAAGAAGACAGTCGATATTGAAATTGATAATGAAACTGATGCTGATGCTGTAACTGTCGCAGAAAATTCTTTTGGTTCTCACAAAACTCCCATAAAGCAGGCAGTGCAGGAACTTCAGAGTGTTGAAAATGTAGTAAATTCGAATACAAAAGTGTAGTAAAAATGTAGTAAATTACTTCTACTAAGCTTAATTGAAAATTTTCTGTAGGTAGGTACTTAGTATAGTACTTTTTTATTAATCATTCTTAGTTTGATGTGATTATTTTATAAACATGAGGTGACAAATGCAAATTTTAGTAGAGATACCTCATTAAATTATTAAAAAATTGAGTTGTTAATTGGCAGTTATCGACTAATGAGAAAACTGAACGAATTGTTAGAAAATTTTATTAAAATATTTATAGATATGTAAGACCATACAGATTTTATTTAAGAATTTCATTTCAAAAAACAGTTTACATATAAAATTATCAATCTTCATAACAAAAAAAAAAAAAACAAAATTAAAATTTTTATTATACTTATAAGTTACACGAACTTCACGTATCATTGCTAAATTAAGTAATTTTATGAAAATTGAGTAAAAAAAAAACTCTTTTTGCATCGAAATATGTTTGAAAAAGAAATTTCTTTGCAAAAGGAGGGCGTTTCATATCGGCAGGAATCGTATATACTCACCAGTACGGCTTGTTTTCTGCCGTATATGCCAAAATGAACAGCCAAGCTGATTTCATTAAACACTAAAATAATTTTTAAATATGAACTATATCAGCTGAAATAGGTATTTAATTCGTTTTGATGATAATTTTGCAAACACATACATACATACAGATTTTTCCTGCTCTAGAACTTTTAATATTTTCCCACACATTCATTATAAAACTTTTGAAAAACTAAGAAATTTTTGATAAAACATTTATATCGAAAAATTTCTTGATTGGTAATTTAATTAAATATATAATTGCTTATTTTCCATAATTCTTAAGAGTGTACTAGAAATGAGTTGGAGTGTAGTAAGCAATTCTAGGAGCTAAGGTGTAGTAAATCTTCTTCACATGTAGTAGAAGTTCGAACACTGAAAGCAGGTCAGTTCTTACAGAATTTTGCTCTAAAAACAGTAGATCAACGATGACAAATGATTTCAAATTATCGAACACACAACGAAAATGTGATTATCCCAGAAGAAATGGATGATTGCTTTGAAATAAATACTTTCACATAACTGGAAAGTACGTTCCTTCATAAAAAGTGCAAAAGTGTAATGTTAAGTATTAAACAATAATAATTTTGATATTACTGAGTTCAAATAAATGTATACTACATATATGCACATACATAATATATACTAGTATGTATCTATCTATGCATAGTATTCTTGGTGGTTTTATTTCGACTCCCTCAATAACGGACATCCCGCTAAATAGCTAATATTCCCTTCTCCTATGCCTATACGCCTTAGAGAGGTGTCACTGCATACATACATATGTTTATTTGTGCACTCTTACATATTAAGTTCCAATCCAAAATCCGTATTAACATACAAACGTAATTAGACAAATTCTTTGAATTACATCACTGGAAAAACCACTGTGTTGCGTTTAATACCACAATTTTACCGTTTAAAGAGAAAGTGCATCAGCTGAAAACCTAAAATCGCTCCACATGAATGGATAGCAACAGAGCTTTTCAGTAAGAAATGCAAGTTAATCAGTCGCTCGCTCATTTAACAGAAACAAAAACGAAAAAAACATAAAATATACGTGGTACTGACCTAATGTATTGTAAACCAGAAAAGAACTGGATCAAGACTTCTTTGCACGAATTCTGACGTATGTATGACCGACCAGTTTTAATGTACCAGGTAAAAAATTATAAAAATTACTGGTCAAAACAAGAAGCGGTGTAACTGCTGTACGGGTCCGGTTAAATATCTTCAGTTAAAATGAGGTTAGAATAATATTCCAATCTGATTCGGAGAAATTCAGGCGAAATTATTCTAAATAATTTCTTCAATGCGTACAGCACCAAAATTATTATTATTTTTTTTTTTCAAATTATCACACTACAGCAGTTACCGGCGAAAGCCTTTTTATGACGTATATTATGTTTTGTGTTAACTTCATATGAAAACACCACACCTGAATTACCGAATCACTTTTATACACATTAGTATGTACGTATATATGTAGCACCATTTAACTTTTCACTTTTTTAACCTTTGCCAAAAAACAAAAATCTTTTTTGAATTCGACTGCACAAAAGAAAACTTAGGAAAAATTATTCAAAAATACCTTTTCGATATAACACAGTGATTAAAATCGCAAAGAAGACACGGATTTGGTGAACGCGCATGCGTAATCTACATTCGTTGAGACCGTAACATACCAGTCAAGTCAAGCATTGGATTAACACTGCGGGAAATGTTTCCGTTTTTCGATTCGGCTGCCAGCAGCATCTTAACCTCCCGGAGGTGGTTTCTACTGTAACTTATCATCACCTGTTGGCTTCTTAAAGACGTGCAGCTTTCAGTGTTACGTGGATGGAAGATGATGCGACGACAATTTAGATTGATTCTGTTTAACCTTTTTGTACCCATAGTGCCTATGGCTGTACAATTGGGCACGTAGTTTGTTGATTAATTTGATAAAAATATTTTTGTAGATAGGTATGTATGCAAATTAGATTAATTGTTGAATTTGAATTATTTTAACGAAATTTAGAAAAATTTTGAATATGACATTTCACATGCAAAATAAACTAATTATGGTCATTTCAATTTTTAATATATTTGTACCCTAGATAAGCGTTAGTCAACCTGGTGGACGGTATGGGTTTTGTCCTATGCTGAAGCTACTATCCGTTATCACTGCGGATCTTACCCGGGGTTTATACGAGATAATGCAGATTGCATGCAACTTGCACTGCCATACTTCTTGCACGTATAATCCTTACTGCCATGCTGGCAGCTCAAGGTAAGGTATTTCCATTACGAAGCACGTTCCATCATTAGTGACGAATTATCGTGAAAATGTATAAGAAAGCACGGTATAGAGAACTCTCTCCTCTCTCTGTCTTTTCTATAAAAATGGTCACAGAATTACGTCACAGAGTATCAGCTGCAATATGTCAAAATTTTATTGGGAATACCTTGCTTTCTATATACCTTGCTGGCAGCTGATAGTAATTTGACATTATACAGTTTTCAAGATGTCGGAGAAGAAAAGCTCGAGAGAAATTACTAAATTTATACTGGAAAATGAAATTTTCTGGGATCATTTGCGTTACATTATTAATTTTTTCTTGGGTTTTCATCATTCTGCTACTTCCTTTATTGCTATAATTTTCCAATATACGACTTTACGTCTAAACGCCATTTTTTAGATGAACTTGCATGCAAGATGATAATACATCAACCGAACTGCCTTCTGCTGTCAAGTTTAAAATCGCGTTAGAAGGGAGGCTTGCATGTAAGCTGTACTATCTCGTATAACCCCCGGGTTAGACCTTTTGACAGAGCAGGTTATACATATGTACTAAACTTTACTTCACATGAGGAGGGCAGGGTGCATATTAACCACGGTATACTGGCAGTAAAAAGGTATAACTGCTATGAATGAACCAAAGCTGGCCATGTTGAGCGCCATGTCACCATATGTACAATTTTACTGCAAGACAATTAATTTTTTATTTTTTATTTAGATTAATTTCAGCAATCATGAAAAAAATATTAACACTTTAATGCATGGATTAAAATTTCTGTAATTCCTTGTAGTCCAGTCAATATGGATTAAAAAAGGCCTTTGCTCTACAAAAGGTGGAGTAGAAAATGATTTTGATATATGTTATTTAGCTCAGGCCCCGATGAAAAATTTAATTTTTTGTTCTTGGTGGAAGGGGGCGGGGGATGCGTCGGCGCGGTCCGCCGTCTTTTATTAATGGTACAAAAAATTGGTTTTTTTAAAATAATTCCTCAACGATTCCTACTACAGAAATGTCCCACACAAATTTGAAGAAGACTAAATTGCTTATATTTCTTGTATAAACACTTTTTTTGTAAGTCGGATGTGTAACTAGTTACAGCAACGGAAACGTGAACATGCTTCCAAAAATCGGTCAATGAGAGAAGTGTGTATCCCGTATTCCAGAAGGTGATTGATAATTTCGCTCCTCAGTCCCCTTCAGATTTCAGACCTATAAGTATTCTATGCTTTTTATCGAAAGTACTGGAAGAGCTAATGAATAGGCAGTTAGTTGAGCATCTCAATTCAGAAGAGCTCCTAAGCAAATGACAGTCTGGTTTTCGTCGTGACCATAGCTGCGACGAAACAGCAGTACTGAGAATATCTACTGGAGAGCTGCCCTAGACCTAAACAACTTGGTTGCCTTGGCACGGCTCGATTTTTCGAAAGCTTTTGACAGGGTTGAACTTGGTGGGATCTTGCTTTGGAAACTCAATTACTTCTTTGGTTTCAGCTGCTCCGCCATCGCTCTTATCCGAGGCTTTCTGACCGACCGAAAGCAAGTGGTAAACGTGGATTCTAATACTTCCTACCCCCTTCCTCTGCTGTGTGATGTTCCTCAGGGCTCAATATTGGGCCCTTTGTTATTTAGTTTATATATAAATGATCTTTCTGAAACCGTTCGGGACGTCCGCATGGACATGTATGCTGACGATGTGCAGATCTATTTAAGCAGACCTGTTGGTTTGTTTGAGGACTGTATTGCTTCCATTAATGATTATTTGGATAGAATCAATATCTGGTCCAAAGCTAATGGCCTAAAGCTAAACCCAGACAAGTCCCAATGTTTTGTATACCATAATGGCACCTTTGACCAGCATGATTCACATCTTGTGGTCTTGGTGGGTGCAATGCCTAAAGTTAAAAATCTAGGCATCATTTTGAACTGACATATGAAGTCCTGCGATAATACAAAGTTAATTATTGGTAAGGTTATGATGTACTTCATAGGCTCTGGCACTTTGCCAACTCCTTATCTTTCACAGTCCGCTCAAAACTAGTTTAAATCCTAATTCTATCTTACCTTATTTTCGGCAGTTTGATATACTTACCCTAAACTCGATAGCGTTTGTCTTCGAAAGACGGAAGTTGCCTTTAATGATTGTATCCGCTTCGTTTATGGACTTCGTAGATTTGACCATGTTTGACCTTACCACACAAAATTGCTAGGTTGCTCAATTAAAGATTATTTCAAGCAGAGAGGACTGATTCACTTTTATAGCTTGTTACATACATACACACCGTATTATCTGCGTGAATTTTTCCAGTACCCAGTTACCGAACACAATCAGAATATGATAATACCTCGTTTTCACTAATTACTTATGGAAGTCTCTTATCCTGTCCAAATATCCCGTCTCTGGAATAGTCTTCCCCCCAGTTATCAGAGCGCGCGATTTGTCGGTGCATTTAAAGATCTCATCAGGGTCCACGTTTTCAATAAATCTTCCCCTTTTTCTATTCTCTTGTATCACGGCGTAGCTCATTTTCAGATTTTTTACAATTCATTAAGATAATTTTATAATTTTCAATTTTCAATTATTTTCAGCTATGTTTATGTTTTGTTTTATTTCGTGTATTTTAGCTATAAGTTTTTAATTTTGTTTTTATACTTTTTCTGTAATTTTTATATTTATTTTCAATTTTTGCTTAGTAGGTTTTTATTTTTAATTTTAATTTTATTTTAGTTCGTGTATATTCTTAATTTATTTTCATTTATTTTATAACAAGCATCTAAATGTAGTTCCGATAATTTTTGTACTAAAAAGATTGTGAAATCCTGTGTATTTTGCCAGAATAATAATATCATATTGTATCTGCATGTGTATGTGTTTTCCTGCTATCATGATTAATCTGGAATCCCTTTGGATTTTGCGTATTTCTCCGTTGATGATCATCTAGACGAGAAAGAACACATTATTATTGCGAGCTGAAATTGGAGGTTGACAGTAGTGCTAGCGGTTTTTTTTTAACTATTACGACCATTACCAATTAACATATAACAAAAACATGCAGACTTTTTGAGTAATGCTTCCTGGCTTCTTCTGATATAATTTTCAGCTCCATTAAGAAAATACTGGACCTCGTCAGCATATTTAATATTAGTAAGTGTTGTATAAAGATGAATCTAACCACAATACGCTAACGCCGGGCCGTAATTAATGTAACTGATATCACTCCCACAAGTGATAGAACTTTTTTAAAGGTAAAAATTAAACTTAAAAAAAAAAAATTTCTGCTTTTCTGCAGTACCTAACACTTAAAAAGGAAACGCAAAATAATTTCCGTTTTATAATAAACTTTATTTTCAAAATATTTTCCACAGTTGTTTAATTCGAGTTTTGTTCCATTTGATAAAAACAAAAACACAAAAAATATGAATTTTAGTGCAAGGATATGTTTTTACTTAACACTTATTCTAAAAAATTTTCTATTGCTCAATCAATCAAAATTATCCTCCGTAGTAGTAGAAGTAGAATTATCAATTTCTCGGCGACTATTAACATTACTTGTAGTTATCCTTCCAGTTTGTCCACTGGGCCTTGGAGTTGGATGAGCATGATTTTCACGTTCTTACAAAAATTATGTAAAAGTTTAACTACTTTTAATTTTTTACAAACAAACCATCAATACCTTGTGCTCCAGCAATCGTGCCTAATCCATAAATAATAGTAGAATCACGTGGCGGTACATTTCGACCAAACTATAAAACCAGAAGTTATACTATTTTATTATTTTTGCTCTATGATTTAAGAAAAAAACCATAACTATTATTTACACCTCACTCACCGAAAGTCCTATGAAGAGGAAAAAAAACAACAAAATTATCACCTTTTTCATTATTAATGAGAACGTTGTGCGGAGAGTGAAATGATATCAAAATAAAACTGGTGAATTTTTATTACATCAATCTCTTATATACTCGTCAAACCTTAGTTAGTATAGCGTGTAAGTTTAGGAAAACAAACAAAAAATATTTTTGTCAAAACTCAATAGTCCGTAGGAATTTCGATTAACCTTTTCTGCTTGTTTGCTCTATATAAATGCCGTCTGTTCTATTTTTTAACCATATGCCATAATTCCGATATTCATTTTCACAATCATAATGGCACCCTAATTATGTTATTAGACCTATTGTTGGGTAAATCGAATTATTATTTTTGTATTGCAATTCATTAACTAAAATTATCTGAAATTATTAAAGCTCTGACTATGTAGAATATTGAAAAATAAAAAGAAAAATGTTTTAAATTGGCAAATTTACACTATGATAATGTTTAAATTTTCGCAATGGAATTCTACTACCGTTGAATAATTTCGGAAAAGTTATGGCTTAAAATATTTGATTGAAAGGGGAATTACCGAGCAAGACAATACGTTTTGGTTTTGTTTAAGTGTCCATGGTTACCCCTTATTATCTATCTGTCTAGGAAAACTGTTGATATTAAGACTTATGGAAAATAAATCATAATAAAAGTAAGTAATAAAAATGTAGTTGTATGAAATTTTATAGTTGTGTTTTGTTAAACCATAGGAATACCCACCTATTTCGAATAACATGAACTACCAATGGTGGAGAGTTTTTGTCCACAACTGAATTAAGAAAATTATAAGTTTTGTCATATCATTAAAATATCTTAAATTCTTTTAATTAAATAAAGTCGAGAATATTCAAAATAGTGTTATTTTGAGAATTCGGTTTTTTTTTGGGTAATTTAGTAGGTAGTTAAGAATATATAAACGAAAGACAATTTTTTTTTTTACTTCTTAGAATTTAAAATACGGGGTGGTGCGAAAACGCACCACTAGGCTTTGTAAGAACAAAACAAAATACAGTTTTTATATTTCTAAAAAAATGTACTTTTAGCCATCTTCATATAAACTAAATTTTTTAATAGTTAATAACAAAAATAAACAAATTCTATGTAAAAAACAAAAATGATTTCATGACACATTATGAAAAAAGTTAAAAACAATAATTATTATTATTTCAATTTATCATGATATGATTACAAGCATTTCTCGTGCAAAGCGATCTCATATGTTTCACAATTTGTTATTGTGTGAGACTATGACATTGCTTACATTCCTTATAATGTTCCGAATTCCAGGCCTCAGTGATGGATATGGGCTTGCGGTATATCCTTGTATAGTCGGTTGCCATATTTTTCCAAAAGGACTTGAGATAATTGGCTACGAAAATCTAAGCCATCTAGTGTACACCCATAGGTTTTCGTAACTAGCTATGCACTGGTAACTGTGAAGTCGATCATCCAACGACAAAACGATTGGCATGTACCATCTTTTCTCCGAACACTTACTCGGTAGTTAGATATATGGTTATCTAACTGGTCGACACCTCGCATATACATATTTTACCTTTTAGCAGTTACATCTACTTTTTTGTTCTTTCTGCACATATCTTTTCACGTGACCTATAGGATTGACACCATGACTGTTAGATAGCATAGTAACTACCTGATTGACTTTCCATCTGATTATTATAAGTTCGTTATCTCTGTCAACAAAAGATTCATGTTGTCCACGTTTCATTTTGGTCAATAATTTAAAACTAGTTTTAGCACTAATATACAGTTGAGAATCATCGGTATATAGGTGGATTTAAGAGTATTTTACTATAGAATGTAACTCATTAATGTACAATCCAAATAGCACTGGCCCTAATATCGAGCCGTGGGAAACACCGCTTAGAGCTCTCAGAATCTTAGATATTGGTCGTTCGAAATTTCGAATATAATTTATCTAACAGCATTTCGTGGTTAAGACTATTGCAAGCCTTTAAAAAATCCTGGTTAAAAAATCTCTTTTTGGTCCAAAGCGAATCTCAAATCTGCAGTGACTTTTACTAAGCCAGTCTCGCATGAACGATTCCTGCGATAGTTATCTCGACTACCATTACGTAAGATATGCTTCAAACAGCTGAAAAGTTGATTACTGAAAACTTCTAAAAGGTAGTATAATATGCTGATAGGTCTGAAGTCAGGGGGAGTAGAAGGGCAGAGATTTTTTGGATCGAAAATAACAAGGAGAGCATTTTTCCACATAGCTGAGAAATTAATTTATTTTTATAACGTTTTTCACTTGATTTCTTTTAGATTAATAGTTCTTAATAAGTCCGTTGTCGTCCGTTTTATATTCGTCTTCTTAACTCTAGTGAAATTAGTCATAAAACATAAAAATATCCTGAAAACTAACTGGTACTACCTTAACTTGTATATCTGAGTGATATAAATATGTTAAGCACCATTTTTATAAGGGTTCATGTGACTGAGAATAATAGTGTTTAGTGTCTTTATAAAACTGTGTGTGTGTGTGTTTTTTAATAAATGTTTTTCTATTCCATTCTAACTAAATGCTGCTTTACTACACATCAATTGAATATTCGGAATGAATAAAAAAATGCAATGCTGCATTGCCGAATACTCGGTAGGTCCATAAATAAGATGAATTTCATTCTTGTTGCTACTTTAAAGAAGAAGAGTAAATTAATTGATTAAATTGAATTAATTTTTTTTTCAGATTTGGTGTTTTAGGTGTATTTGTATAAATGTGTAAAGTTTCACCACGATCCGAGAATTGTCGCGTAAGTAAACTTAGGCCCATAAATGTCTGGGAGAATTGAGTTTAAAAATTTCTGATCTAGTTGTCTAATTTGAGTTTGTTTTTGCATTTTGTCGATAAATGTCTTATGCACATGATACATTTCTTTATTTTTTCTTTTAGCTGGAACTTATTTTGCATATCTATGATCTTGCGATAAAACAAAGTACTATGATTTTTATGAATCAAATAATTTTTATCTAAAGTCATTTTCGTATAAGTAATGGGGTACTAAAAGCAGCAGATTATCATGTACTTAGAAAATTTCTTTTGCGTAGTCTATACCTTGGATAAGTTTTTCACAGCGTTAGTATTTTAAAAAAAAATATTATTTTACTGATTTTATTAATTTATTATATAGTTTGTTTATGTGCAGATATTTTGCTGCAGAAAGAAGAATGTTATTTAATGCGACTGGCATAATCTAATGAAACAACTATTCATCAGTGTAGACCGGTCGCTATAATATATTTTTCCTGATTTCTTTTAAAAAATATTTAAAATTAATTTTTTTCCTTAATATGTAAAATAACAAATATTCTATCAATACTCAACAATACTGCAAAATTGTAAATAAAACAACACGTTTTAGTCTGTGGCATAATTTTCTCATTTTTTCATTAACAAAATTTCAACAAATTTCATTTAAAATTAATTTTTTTTTTTTTTTTTACAAATATTTATATTAATAGTCTTCATCTTCAGGCGGTTCTGTAGCATATGTGAGCTCGTTTAAGTAAAACCATTTCTGTAATTGAAACATAAATGAAATGAAATTTATTAAAAATATGCTTTAATGTAAATAATTATAAAAATAAGCTTGCTTAGCATAGTATATAGCGATATCTGTAGTATTTAGAAGTTTTTCACAACCATATTTTCCTATTTATTTTTGTATTATTATTAAATTTAATACCGTGAAGATTTCAAGATACAATCGTAATAATAATTGATAGTGATCGACCATTTAAAATAATTCTTAGTAGAGTAGAGTACCATTACCATAGTCATTAATAATATCAAGTATTTAAGAATTGATAATTCCCAGTACTAATACTCCTGTTCCCATTCTCGGAATTGCAAGTAATATTTTAAATTCCGGAAAGTAATTGTATTTGCGGTTCCATTACAAAAATACTTAGAAATATTACTTCAAAAACTTCAGTACTAAATATGATATTGTAATTAATAATGAAATGAACTAAATCAATTGTCTTTTTAATTTTATTGAAATTTTTTTATTTATTTATTTATTCGAGGTGCAATAAAATTAAGTAGTGTAGACAAAAATATTTGCTTTCAAAAAAATCGTAGGTCAAGAGGTTAAGAATACAAAGTCACGCACTAGGAAACTATTTATTATTTGCTATGTTTTCATATTTCAATTTGCAATTTCATAAAAAAAAACAATAGTTAATCTTAGTTATATACACCTTAATTTAGTAGAAATGGTACACCAAATAGTAAAATATCATGTTTAGTACTGAAGATTTCGAAGAAATTAAAAGTAATTGAAAGTATTTAAAAAGAATTGAAAGGAATTATATAGTAAAGCCCAAATACTTTTTAAATACTTTTGAATATTTATAATTATTTTTGTAATTGAACTGCAATTTCAATTACTTTCCGGTATTTTAAAGTATTATTTGTAATTCCGGGAATGGGACTGTAAAATTTTAATTCTAATACAGGAGTACACTGAAAAAAAGGATTAGTTGCTTTACACCAATAAATTTGTTTCATCAACAAATAATATCAGTTGGTTTTCAGCTTACGAATCATATTCGTTAAGAAAACTTATTGGCATTAGTTGATTTAGCTAATCGTGTTTAGTAATAACATTTGTGAATTCAACTAATTGTTTAGTTAGTTTTGATAATCTTTCGGAATTTCGTATCCGGGCATATTTTATATTTTCAACTAATCATTTTATTGAATTAACTAATTTTTATATAATAAATTTCGACAAAATAAAAATAATCAGTTAAACAGTCGTTTTTTAATCCAGTCTTTAGAAGCACTTATTAGAACAATCGACTAATTAATATTGCTCTTCAACAAATTCAATTCTCCAAATTAACTAATTGATTGGTTGATTTCGCATACCGCATTATTTCAAATAACTGAAACATTAGTTTGAACACATAGTAATCAACTAATCGAATTTGTTAGAATATGTAATGAAATTGGAAAGTTCAACTAATTGTTTAGTTAATCATAATAATAAAATCCTATGAATTTAATTATTTTTGTGATTATTATTTTTAAATGTTTTTATTATCTGCCCGCAGTAGGCTGACAATATTTTTAATAAAAAGGAAGAAAAAAAGCGTTCTGTATGTGCGAAAATTCTATGTGTGCTCAATAGTACAACTGAGAGTTTCTGCCTACTGTAGACGCTGACGAAAATATTAAGCAAACCCCATATATACATTCAGTATAAGTTCTAAGTGTGAATTATATTAGGCAAAAATTTCTTATTTGTTGATTCATCAAATGTATAAGTCGAAATTACGAATTGGGTTTTAACATGTCCAAACAAAATTCAAATTGAAAAAAACATGCGTCAAAGCAAAGGTTCAGATTTTTCTATTTAACAAATATATTGATTTAATTTAATGGTTTTGCGCATCAGTTTATAGAACGTGATGCGATAGTAAAAATGGTTATGATTCATTTTATAGATAATTTTTCAGTACAAGAACAAATTGGCCCTAAACGTTTTCCCAAAACATTTAAAATATTGTTGGTTTCAAGATTTCTTCCATTTATGACATTATATTTATTATTTTCTCGAAAATGCCATAGACGAACGGATAAACGGACAAACGGACAGACATAAAAAAATCAAAATAACAATTATGCGTGGGTGTCCAATCCATTTTTCATTTATCAGTAACATGCGTTACCAGAGAAATAATAAACTCAGTATGACCTATGAGATTTCATCCAGGGTATAAAAATAAATATTAATTATCCAGTGATTTACAATTTAAAGTTATGCGAAAATAATATTATTCTTATCAACTAATGTAATTCGTTGATTTAGAAAATTGTGAGGTTACATCATATTAAAAAAATCTATCAATTTATTTGTTGAATTTATTAATTGCATATATTCGCTAATATAACAAATCATATTCTTATAAATAAACAAACAGTTTCGTTGTTTTTGCGAAAAAACTAATAATTTTATATGTTGATTTTACTAATATGTCTTCCGAAATATGATTAGTTAATTTATCATCAAATATTTGTTAACTGAACTAATTGAATTCATAGCTACAACTAAAGTATTTTCTAAAACAACTAAGGGCAAATTAACTAATTCCAATTAGAAATTGCAACTAATTACCACTTACAATTTTATTAATCACTTAATTGTTTTTCCAAATCGATTTACAGGAATTACTAATGTACAATTAACTAATAGTTATTTGTCGTTTTAACTAATAATTTTTTTTCAGTGTATTAGTACTGAGAATTATCAAATTCTTAAATACTTGGTATTGGTAATTAACAGGTATTAGATCCATTATATACTGAGTATTTTACAGCTCTGATTCTTAGGAATTGCAGAAATTGGAATGGAACTAGACACCTTCCATTCTTCAGTCGTCTACAATTTGTGAGGATGATTCAATTAAATCGAGAAACTCTTCTGTTTACGTTTGTTTGTTTTTTAAGTTTTAGTTTATTGTATTCATTTTACTGATAGTAAATATTATCATTAAATACGTATTTTTTTTTTGTTTGTTGAAAAAAAAAATATTCTCAAAGCAATCGAAATTTGCCTAGTTACGCCACTGTCGAGGATAGAAGTCAAAGAGCTGTCTGATGCATTGTTCGTCAGCGAAATTTTCAAAACTTTATTTGTTATTCAGAAGTATTTTTGGCAAATTAAATCGCTTAATGAAGTTTTGAAAATATGTTCAAAATATAGGCACTTTCAGAAGAAAAAGTAAGCAAAAGTTTCGCGAACATAAAAAAAAACCAGTCTAGTTGCTTGTTTGCAGGAATTTGAAGATGGGCCAAAGTCCTTGTACTGGTAAAATGTTCCAGGACAAAGTATTGTTAAAATTTAATTCGGAAGAAAGAATCAAAATACCTTAGTGAAGATAAGCTAAAGATAATAAAATTCCTTTTTGGAATGTAGCCTTAAGCAGGAGAATCAAGATAGCAAATTCCAAAACGTTGATCTTATACTTGGTGAAAGCAGATCAAATACACAGTAAATGTTGAGTCGGTGTGACACTTTAAAAAAATCGATTATTTGGTATACATTTTTCGATAGTCTTTGCGAAGAAGAATTGTATGGGCCCGGAAAGCAGATTAGCTCTAGGTATGGTATGATTGATTGATTTATAACAATGAAATCAATATTTTTATCTTTCAACGCGTTTTTCTCAAAAACGATTTTTTTTTTAAATTTGGTGCAGTTCTAACTCGAATACAAATCATTCAATCGACTTGAATCTTATTTTAGTATTTGTTTCTTCATACCATAACCTTCCAGTTTATCAATTGGATATAAAATGTCAATTTACCAGCGATGCAAACAACCATCAGATTTTTATGCGTAATTTGGAATTTTTTTCCAAAACTCCGCCATTTTGTTTGATTTTATTTTATTTTTCTTTATTTCAGGCACTCTGCAGGCCACAATCACTGCAGCAGTGGGATATCTTTTTTTTAGACTCAGGAGACATCGCATAACTCGTTAAAAATTTATACCCAAATATATCCTTGAAATTTCAAAACATTCGATGTAATACTTTTCTTTTAAAAGATTCCCGTAAATCACCTTTTCTTTTTGGGCAGTCACGCTAGTGGTGCCTCTTAAATGATTTAAATAATAAATAATTTAAAAGGAACTACAGTTGTCCGAAAAGAAAATACGTGAAATTTCACTTTAGCCCATCGAGGAAGAGTTTTGTGGAAGTACATGTAACCAAGTTAATGCAATTTTCTGCGAATATATTTCATGAATAGCCCAATAACTCAGATTATAAGATATGAGTAGTCTAAGAAAAAAATTAAAAGCTTGCATAAAATTCTGTTTGATGAAAAAATACGTTAAAATAAGTTTTACTCAAATATAAATAAAAATTGGCTGATGAGTTGGCCAAAAGCGGATCTGAAATGGATAACTCCGCAGCGATAGCTTATGTGAGGATCCCGATCGGAACTTTAAAAAGGAGATTATCAGGGACGCCTAACAAAAGGCAAGCTTTCAGTGGAGCAACAGGGAAACCTCCCATAGCGCGAGGCAATTGTGGCCTGCATATGACACAAGAGAACTGCTTAACGGCAGCAGAACATATACCAGTAATCTAGTAGGGGTCTTTCCGGGGGTCATTGGGCCATAGGAGGCTATACTAGAAGACTGGGAGTAGCGGCGAATGATTTCTGTAGGAGCTGTAATGATTTGGAGAAAATCAAGGCCGTCCAACTGGTACTTTGCGAATACCCAGTTCTGATGAATAAAAGAGGTAGGCTATTAGGTGGCTATTTCTTTCTAATCTGGAGGAGCTGCAAGAAAAGAGTACAGATGCATCCTGAGTTTCCTAAGGAAATAAGGAAATCAGGATGGTACTAGGATGATTTTGAAAGGTTATCCCATGAGGAGAAGGGGAACAATGGACCCACTGGTCTAGTGGCACTCCTCCTACTTAATCAAACCTAATCTAGCATTATGTGTATTATAAATATTTTTATGAAAAAAAACTAAATACTTTTAAATATTTTCTAACTAAACTTTGATATTCTTAATCTATAAATAAACTATTACTTACCGCCGATTCTGTACAGTTGAAATTATAATCCCAATCACAAATTCTGTATTCTTGATTGAAAGATGTTTCGTTTGCACATAAGTGCGGAATTCGGTTTCCTTCTTCGTCACACATGTGGAATATCTAAAAAAAAAAAATATTACTTATAGGTATTTATAAGAAAATTTATGAAAAAATAAGAGCAAAAAATATATTTAACTTAAGGCCAACTAAATATATTCAATGCTGTCAATATTTATGTTTAAGATTGAATTGTGGCTGTCAGTTAAAATGGTAATTCATATAATAGTTCAAGCAGCAGGTAAAAAATTGGACACACATCAACCAAAATTCAACAAAAAAGTTTGTGAGTTTAAAAAGTTCGTTTTCTTACTCTCCTATCTAATATACAACTCTTAGCAGTAACGTAAACTTTCGAAAAAGTTAAAAAGCGGGAGATATAGTAGAAGATTTATTATGTGGGTGCATAAAGATTTTCAACAGCTTATTGTAGATTGATTCATTTTCATTTTTCAGAAATCTCAGAAAATTAAAATGTTCCCAAACCCCCGATAGATACTTCCCAAGCCATGAAACAGTAATGGATGAACGTATTTGTCCTCATCCGAACTCCGGCAACGTCGTTTATTGTTTCTTATGAAAAAGAAACTACCACCACAGGTCAAAATGTAAACCATCATATTTGCTTAACTATCATTCATATAGCAAAATTTGTTTAGAGTAATTGTTAGCTCCGTTCTTTGGCTTTAAAAAAGTGGTAACCTCTATTAATTAAACTTAATTAACAAATTGTTAAAAAAAAAATTCAGTTCAACTGAAGAAAGTAGGATTTTCCCACATAAAAGGTAAAAATTGACAACAGCAAGACTGTGACTTGTGATAAAGTTCAGATGAGAGCTTTCGCTCATAAAATTGTAGTGCTTTTTCGTTGTAACTAAACTGTTTTTGTAGTTCTGTTAAGAAATCTATTATAGATCACTTTAAAAAGTTATGCAACCAAGCTCAAAATTACTGAAAGAAGATCTGAATAATAAACGAAGTTTAATGCAAGTTCATGCAGCTTAATACTTATCCAAAAGAATATTTCCTTTTTGATCGTACCCCAGAACTACGGTATAAAACTTAGGAGTACGTTTGAGCTATCATGTATTGATTGATTTATTGATTGAAACAGAGGTTTGGGACCTCGAGGAATCCCCCGAACGTAGGCCAAGTCAAGGTCCATTGTTCACTCTCCAGACCAATGAGCGATCGCTATCATGTATTAGTTCAAGTGTTCTGTTTCAGGGCTCGGGAAGTATCTCCCATGAATTTGGAAAGTCTTCAAGTTTCCTGCTTATCTGCACATCTTACATTCTTCAAAACTAATTTCCTTACTTTCGCAGAAACAGCAAATTGAAATTAAATATTTTTTTCTGCAGGGCAACCCAAAATTGAGGTGCAAAAAATTCGATTACAATTTCACTGATTCTCGTGTTCGGTAAAGTTTTATAATTACAAACAAAACTATTAAATTATTAAAATTGTATTAAAATTCATAGAAAAATTCCAATACTAAAATTTTTAGAAAAATTGAAAATTATAAACTTTTTTTTTTCATATCAAGCATCCTGAATGTTTAACTGAATTTTACAATTTTATAACTTTATCTTACACTTTTAGAGAAGAGCTTTAAGTTTATATAGCAAAAACTAAAAAAAACTACTTTTAGGCGCTTACTGTGCAGTTGGAATTAAATTGTGATCACACAAAACTGAGCTTCTTATTATTACCAATGAACTTAGCTCGCAATAATATGGGAGCTTTTGAAAAGTTTCAAGTTTTATTTATTTTTTTTTTTTATAAGATATTTACCTGGCAGTTGTACTCGATGTCAGCGTAAAATCCGACCGATCTCTGCATGCAGTCAAATGAGAAAGTAATATTATCTAAATTCGTCCATTCCTTGGTCTTGTGATTTTGAAATACTGGACTGGCAACATTCTCTTCTAGACTAAGAGCTGCAAAGAGAATGGGACCTATTTTAAATGATTACAGTCGATCAAGAATAGCATTATTCGCTTTTTTTCCATGATTCAATTAGTTAGCGTAACTGTTCACTTGCCTCAGTAGGAAAAAAATTATTATGCGGATAGTTTAATGAGGCGCCATAAGTTGGTTATACGAACGTACGTCTAGGTACGCGATTGCAATAGTTAAATAAAATTAAAAATTATGCCAATATCATGTATACATACATAGATGAGTAATTTATTATTCAAATTCATTTATTAATTCCTACATGCACACAATAGCAAATTTCTACTAGGCGACCAGCAAAGCAAATAATTAATTAATCTAAAGAAATGCAGGTAATACAAAAATAAACAATAATTAAAATTGGAACATCCACGTAATTTCCAGAAAAAAAAAATAAAAACTAGAGCAATATTCAGAGCATAAATTAAATGTTTAGAAATATTAGAAATTTATATGAAAGACAGACTCAAAAATAAAATTAAACTTATAATTTTAATAAAAGATAATAAGGAAAAGAACATTTTTATTTTAGTTTTATCTGAAATGCCTTAAAAAGTACAAACTAATTTGTTCAGCTATTTGTAAATTTTAACATTTTTAGGAAGCGCATTTTGAAATATTTATTGTTCATGCATGGCTCTAAATAGCTGAAAATAATATTTTCTGCTTTTTAGGGTATTTAAGGTAAATAAATTTATTTAACTTATTTTTTTTTTATATATATATACTTTTCAGTCTTTTGCCTAAGTTCACCAGACCTGTTTCAAAAAGTGGACTAAACAATTTTCAAGGGGTCGTTTTGGACCCTTTACTAAATGATCACACTTGTTTTGACATGAAAATGTATTTGTATTTTCATCGAAACTACGTACTATATAGCGATATCTATGCGAAGTTTTTCGATATGAAATTTTCTGTCGCTTATCATTCATAGTTATTTTTGATTCAATATTATAAACACAAAAAAAAAAGAACAAAGAAACACTTCTATATTGAACTACAAGACAACCCGCCAACACGCCCGATGTACAGATAGCGAATGCGATGTATTACCCGTTTTTCTTCTCAGATGCTAATTTATTCCTTTTAGTCCTTACTTTCCCTACCTTCCTTCTTTGATTAGGAAAATAGAGAGAGATCCGACTTCTTGGTGTTATACACGTACACACAATTTACATATGAGCTATCGCAATCCCCTCTCACCGTGCTGACGGGCTGCCAATGCAGATCTTCAGCTTATCCACTACTTATCAGCCCGGGATTTTGGCCGATGTTAATACTCACTCACGCTTACAATATTATAAGTACGGTAATAGAGATTCATCATCAGAGAACCGTCAACCGAGCTTCAACCTCCCACCTAAATATCCTATCCAAGCATTCTAGAAGTTAAACTGGCTTGTCTGGGAAACCTATAAAATCCGTCTCTCCTCCAAATCCTGTCTGCAAGCCTATACGTGAACAACGGAAGACTATTGGTAGTACGTGTATCTAAACGGAAGCCTTTAATTGGTACGTGTGCAATGGAAAGCTATTATATTGCCAGTACGTGAACAAGGGAGAACTAGTGTTAGTAAGTATTGCCCACCTACTACAAGTGTAGTAGATACACTACAAATTTCATCTAAAAAATCTGCTTCTCACTAACAGAATTCTTGGTTTCTTATCTTCCGAACCAAAATAAAATTTTTATACCTTTCATAACAAAATTATTTAGAAAAATTGATTTGAACCAATTGACTACGACTAGCCATCTGCAGATTCAGCTGCACATAAAAACATGCAATTATTACTTAGCTGAGAGTTAGTGAGCGTAAAATGGTGAGGTTACTTTGTAATCAAAATAATTTTGTTATTTTGTTAAGTAAGGTATATAGTAAGTTTAGCCCTTGGGAAGGTAAGGAACTAAGCTTTAAATTACTAGAAGACTATTTTCCTGTATGGATAGTAGTTTAGGATCTATAGCATATATAAAGTCAATGTTTGGCACTTTTCCATAAGTAACAATATAGACCATTTTAGAAAACGGACTCCCAACGCACACATATAAATTTCTGTTTCATGGGTTGGGAAGTATACTCGAGGGTTTTGCTTACCCGCATCTGTTTTTCTTCAAGAGGGAGCCAGTATATGAACAAATGTATATAGGTGAGCGGCAATACAGTTAATTCTAAGGCTATCCAGGTGGCGTTTATTGCTTTTATTTGGTGGCGAATAGCTGTACTTTTTGCCATTTAAAAAGAAGAAAAAGAAGTTTAAAGAAAATTGCCCTGGTCGAAGTGGGTAAAAAAAAATTGTTCGTAAACCTTATGAGAGAGTCTAACTAGAAGACATTATTGATATAAACAATAAACTAGGCCACGACATAGCCCTAATTTTTTCAAAATATTCGCTATGCGCATTTCATTTAGGTCAAAGACAAAAATAAAACTCCGGAGAGTGGAGGAGTATGGTCTTGTTTGAGCCCTCGTTAACACTGACCGTATACCCTGTACTTTCAAAGAAAGAGCGTATTTAGTGAAAAACTAGCAATTTTTTTAATCACCCTGTAGGTCCGAAACTGTTGATATGCCCTCACCCGTCCCCTGTATACAATTCTTTATTTTTCTAAGTGAGCACTATCACCTCCTACCCTATGGGCCTCCGTGAGACGGAAACTCCCGGTATAACATAACTTTATTTACATTTGAGTTGAATGGTCATGTTTTAGTGGAAATTTCATTCAAATATTCATGACACCTGATAAAAGGCACGCTTGGTATACGAAAATGGATGTTTTTTTTTTATATTAATTTTTATTCAATAATTATTGTACCGAGTTTAATTGATTTCATGCACCAAACTGCGGTATAAGTTCCTATTTGCATCGTACGCATTCATGTATGTAGTACATAAGATTTCCCTTCTGCGCCTAATTAAGTCTCTGAAAATTGATTTTTCACGGTCAAGCATCAATAATTTAAAATTGAATGTTGAAAATTTGCTTGTAATTAAAAAATATCCATATTCATAGGTAAATGGATTAATTGCAATAATTAATAAGCGCGCAAAATTTATGATAACTATCTACTAGACACGCAGGAAGCAGTGTTGGTTTTTTTGGTTCTGCTTGATGTTTACATTTTTTTTTTACATACTTCTACATACCTACATTTTACGTTACACTAACACTGTAGTAGTCAATAAAGCAGCGTTAGACTTTCTTTTTTTTTTTTTTATTATTATATCAATCATATTTAAAATCGTAGAGTACTCACCTAATATTATTGCACATAGGTGTAGGAATTTGTAACTGAAATCCATATTTACGTGAGTGCATACATCTGTGGCCGTTATACTTCCATCGAATATGATTTTCCTTATAACACGTGCATAGTAGAATTATTTCCGTCTCTCCCTCGGTCACGATATGTGTTGTCTTCAATTTTTCGTGCTGTAAAAGCAATAAAAAAGTTATGGAATAAAATAAAATTTTAATTTTTTTTTTTGCTTTTTAAGAAAGGAATCAATGATTGCTTGAACTTTATGCATAAATAAATAAAGAAGGAAAAATTCATGGAACCTCTTGAGGTGATTGGCCATTGTGTATATTGCGTTACTTTCTTGATATAACTTCGCTGCATTCTCTGCCCTGTTAATATTTCTCAATCGATTTTTGTTTTTTTTTATCTTAATCTGTAACTTTTTCATCATCATCTTCATCATGATCATCATCGTTCCGCGGCTATTATTATTTATCTCTTTGCATAATTTTAAATATTCCCAAAAACAGATTTGTCAACACTTGTTTTAGTAGGAAGGGCAAAAAAAATTTATATACGATGACTTGAGCCGCTACCAACATTTCAAGGAAAAACTTTCAAATTTTCCTGACATTTACACAGATTGTTAGACTCGACTTTGACTATCTTATTTGGCATTTATATCTTTAATCTTAAGATCGAAATTTTTTTGCAAGAAGAGGAACAATAACTTTATAAACGCGGTTGGATACGGTAAGATTAATAGAGGTGCACATGGTAAATAACATGGTAACAACAGTATTGGCGAAAGAAAGCCAAAAAGTGCGCCGCCGTCACCGCCGACAATGACGAAAATAACGATAGTTGTGATACGATGCGCTCTACAGACTTTCCTTGTGCATTTAGTATGCGCAGTGATCTTTAAATTATGCTGGCAGGATGGTGCAATAAATGTCACTTGTGAATTTCATGAGTTTTTCCTTATTGCTGGCATTCATTTGCAAATAAAATTAGTAAAAGTAGTGCTTATGTAGTTACGTGCGTGGGGAATTCACCGCAATTTAATAGCATCGAACAAATTTGTGGTTTATTCGGAGGCCAGCATTCAACTAGAAACAATTTAAATTTAAATTTTAAGTATCGTTTTTTTTTTTTAGGAAAGGTTTCGCTAATTGGAAATTCATCGTAGTATAATTGGTGGAGTTTTATCTCTTTTAGCTTACTATATATAAAAAGTGTTATAAATTAGTTCAAGATTAATGTTAC
The DNA here is from genome assembly GCA_963924295.1 of Dioctria rufipes. NCBI lineage: Eukaryota > Metazoa > Arthropoda > Insecta > Diptera > Asilidae > Dioctria > Dioctria rufipes. The sequence continues at coordinate 45,066,321 of OZ002743.1, read as the reverse complement.
AATCTAGATACAGACAGAGCTTTATATGCAAATGGATCATTCAATGGTAGTGATTAAAAATACTTAAAAGCAGTTTGGAATTTAATTTAATTTTTTTGTTTATATACTTTGAGGAGAACCATGAATAGGAAAAAAAGTCTTAAACTTATCTACAGTCCATTCCAAGAGTAAATCTAGTCCATATATAAAAGTTATTCTCGTTCATACATTATGTACGTTCATATTTTTTTAAAAATTAGAAGATTATTTCACAGGACGGATTTTGGTATTTGATAAATTCGGAAATTGAGGATGTTTTGAAAAAAAAACTGGTAATACTGAGTGCATTCTCGATTAAAAAAAAAAAACAGGTGATTTTTACATTTCCGAAGCAAAAGCAAAAATACCCCAAATATCAATTTTGAGTCGAATCAAACCGTAAATGGGAAAATTCGTGAACCATCTCATATTTTCAGTTTCTAAATTTTTACCGAAATTTCAAAATTCGTCTCTCCAAAACCTGTAGATATCGCATTTGAATATAATCAAACCATGAATTATAAAATTAGTGCTCTATTTTAAATTTCTAAATTTTGACCCGAAATCCACCATCATGAAAACTTCCAGATATTAATTTTGTGTTGAATCGAAAATGTTTTCAAAAATTAAACAGTATTTCTCAGTTCACTTTTTCAATATTTCAATACATACACACCGTAAATTTTTTCTATAAAAATCGATTATTAACTCTATTTTCAAATAAAATGGCTTTATAGTCCAGTCATTTGGTACCTGGAAAGTTTTCCGGAAGTTTTGAAAATTGGTATTTTTATAGATTTCAACGTGATATCACCTTTCCGACTCATTGTACGATGAGAAAATATATATAATAAATTAAACTAGAGAAAATTTCCTATAATTTATGTCTTAACCTTTTTCTTTTTTTCTTTTTTAAATTAATGGTTGCAGCGTATGAGCGCCCGCACAGTCTACTGCAAAACGCATATTTCGTATATGTATTAACGAAAAATATTTTACTATCTATGCGTTGAAAAGCCGGCCTACTGTCAATACGTGTTTTAAAGTAGATTTTGCGACGCCATTCATTAAAAAAAAAAAAACAAAACAAAAAAAAAAATGTTAATACATAAATTATAGGAAATTTTGTCTAGTTTAATTTATTTGAGAAATATTTTCACCGTAAAATGAGTCGCAAAGGAGATATTGCCAGAAAACTGTTGTTGCCTAAATTCTTTCTTAAAAATTTACTGGAAATTCTTTCTTAAAAATTTACTGGATATTTTCTTAGAAATTTACTTGGGCAGAAGAAATGAAAGCTTATTGGCAATTGGAGGTCGACAAAGGTACGAATCAAAGCATTGTATCTGAAAAAAACTCCAATCGGTCACAAAAGTGAATAAAAATCCTACCGAAACATTTTCAGTAAATATAAAAAAAAATCAAATTCTTATTGCATTTTTACGCATCTACGCTCACAAAAATTGTTGTCGGCCTCCAAAAATGCCTATAAATTCTAAGAAAAAATTTTCAGTAAATTTCTAAGAAAAAATTGAGGGCTTTCCTACATTAGTCGAGTCAAGGCATCGTTTAATTTATATTGGAGCGAGGCATTGCATTGCTCTGGTAAAGGATAGAAACTTGGCTATGTGCCTGAACATTAATAACAACATTTCTTAGCTATAATTTTTGTCGTAGCAAACTAACTTGGTTAGTTGATAAAATTTCATTTTTGTGATATGCGTTCTTCATCTGTATATTTACTTATTTGTCATAATAATAATATTCATCTCAGAATTTTCTCCTAAAAATAAACTCACCGAGGTCGCGAAAACTTTGGGAACGGATTTTATTATGCACACCTGTGAGCCTGAGCACTAATTTTAAATAGTTACTTAGTGGCGCCAAAGGATAATACCTCATTGTAAACATAGCCTAGATGCTATAAAGCCTGCAGCTGGTAGTTATGATAAAAGTGAAACGACGGAATTTATGGTGGAACCCTCATAAGATCGCTCTTGCACCCCTCCGAATCTCTTCGAAAACGACGTAAAGTAGGAATTTTAAATTTGGCAGAATGTTAGATTTTTTTTTGCATCGATACCCCAGTTTGAAGGGCCCACATTCAAGGATTCAAAAAAAAAAAAAAAAAAAACTACCACAACTGTTGGTGACACCCCCACCGGTCTTTCAGGTTTCTAAAGTACTGAGTCATAGATAATAGGAAAATTGCCTTTCAGTCTAATGCCGCATTCACAATGCAGAGTGGAGCAGAGTGGAGCAGAGTGAGCTTTGAGTCCAGAACGAAGCTGTTCACAATACAGCGCAGAGTGAAACTCGAACTTTGAAGTTAAACGTAACAAATCGCCATAAACCGCCTTAGCAACGCCAAATCAACATGGTTGGCGTTGTCAAGATAATAAATCCGAAAAAGGAGACACCTGTTGCATCATCAGATTACTTCGACACCAGATAAAAATTAACGTATCTTTTTTAGCTTTTAAATCATGAAGTTTGCACAAAATACCTCTTGTTTTTTATCAGCGTTCATAAAAAATATTAAATCTGGGAAATAGCATGAAACATGTTAGTTATAATAAAAAGAAAGCTTTTTCCACGCCATCTACATGCTAGTAGTTCGAAATTCCAGCTTGTAAGCTTCCGAATATTGCAGAGTGAAATTAGAATAGAATCTATTTTCATGCAGTTCTACTCTGCGCTACTCTGAGCCAAACAGAGATGGCCATATGCATTACTGCGTGTGAAAACAAGGATGTCAATTGCTACTGTACTCCACTCTGCATTATGAATGCGATATTAGTATCTATATAAGTAGCTCTAAAAATATTCATTCGGTGAAGCTAAACGTCACAATGCAATTGTTGCAGCAAGCATGTTCGCGGCAAGCATTATGCTGCTGAGCTAACCTCTAAGGCGAAATGAAAGCATCAAATGCAGTAGGTATAGGAAACTTTGCAATGCAGTTGAAATTTGTTTACGTAAACATAACACCTTAAGACAGAGTGTTGGTTTTTCTATAATTTTAATTTACTCGATTTTCTTTTAAAAAATGCATCCACAGGAAATATTGGAGCTATTTTGTTTGCTATGTTGTGCATATATTTATGTTTTACTCCATTATGTTGGCAGAACTGCCGCAGCAAGTATCAAAATTGGGACATTTCCAAACCGAGCAACAAGCATCATGATGCTTCGAAAACGTCTAGTACCATATGCTTGCCATGATATAAAACCGACCACATCACAGCTGATGCTTGCTGCGAAGATGCTTGTTGTGAAGATGCTTGCTGCGAATATGCTTGTTTTTTTGTTTTATATTATTAAATCAAGATCAGCGGATACCCTATGATGCAAAGCACAGCATGGCATGAAGGAGATAGGGGATATGAGGAGAGTGGCGGAGGTGCCCATTTATGTCGCCTTTAAACTTCCACAGATTGTATGCCGAAGGAAAAACAGAAGATAGTAAGCTGTTCCACATTCGCATTGTTCGGGATAAAAGAGCATCACGGAATTTTACTGTACGGTCGAAAGTAATTTGAGGGGTTAAAGGATGTGCGAGGTTTGGAGTGCCAGTATTGCATGCAGGAATCTTTCTACAAGGGATTAGACTAGATATTCACATTGACCATGCATGTAGCGATAAAGAAGCGAAGGGCATCCAACATTACGGTGGTGCTCGAGTGAGTCGATATGACCAGTTATTGCCAAATCGCGAATCAGCTTGAAGGCTGTATTTTGGACAATATACAATAAAGCTAAGGCTGAGCGATCAGCCCCAGCCCGTATATGGGAATTGTATTCCATTCTAGGTCTAGGACTTGTAGAGGAGTGCTAGATTTGACGGGCTGAAATATTTCTTACAATTTTCAGAAATCCAAGACATTTCGATTTTTGGCAACAGAGAAAATGTGATCTGCCCAGTTTAATTTACTGGCAATATTAATGCTAAGAATGCTTAGTGACGGTGAATCAAAAATTAATGCTCTATAAAAAAAAAACGGGTGTGGTTAATTTATAATCTTGTTTTAATGAGATGAGACAGCTTTGGGACTTAGATCCGTTGAATTCGACGCGATTCGCTTTGCCCCAAGCGAGGATATTGTTAAGATCGTTATTCAGTGATCTAATCATGCAATCTCGTTTAACACATGCGGCATTCCCCCTGGAGTCCGCAAGAGTGTCAAAGGAGTAAGCGAAACCAAGGGTACTGTCATCTGCGAAACTATGGTTGGGATTGAAAGTACTGAAAATTAAAACGAGAGTTGGAGAGATAACCGAGCCTTGTGGCACAACGGCATTTATGGGATGAGGTTCAGATGTAACGCCATCTAATACAACACATATTTGGCGACTAGAAACACTCAATCTATATAGAAGGGGAGGGGAGATACCAAGTGCTTTAAGTTTGGCTAAAAGGCTGGATGCCAGACTCTATCAAAGGCCTTTGAAATATCAAGGGCAACGATTTTGGACTCACCAAAATTGTAAAGACTTACGGTTCCAACGTTCCGTAAGAAAGGTCAGCAAATCTCCAGATGAGCGTGCAGCTCGGAAGCCATGTTGGCGATCGTTGATGACGTGATTAGTTTCTAGATACTTCATTAATTTTGAGTCAATGATAGATTCAAAAACCTTTGAAAGAATCGAAGTGATCGCAATTGGTCGATAATTTGAGGGATCGCTGACCTCTCCGTTATTGGGAATAGGCTGAACGTGAGCTAGTTTCCAAGCAATTTTAAATTTTTCTGTCGAATAAGACAAGTAGAATAGTTTACGCACAGGTTTAGTCAAGGATGAGGCACAGCTTTTAATTAACTGGGGCGAAAAACCATCAGGACCTGCGGCTTTGGAGACGTTGGTCCCCTTAAGAACCCCCTGAACACATCTCTCATACGGACGCAGCTGCATCACGAATTCGCGTCGGTGCATCCACTAGCTATTGCAAATTAAAAGATTCACAGAAGAGTTCAACGAAACGGCCCGCTAGACTTGTGGTAGAAGAATGTCTGAGTCACGGTATGTTACGAACATCAAAATCGCCTGTCAGGACCTTTTTGGAAGAGGGGGAGACAGAAAGCAAATGATAAATATTGTTGGAGATATTGTCAAATACAGATACCGTGTCGTCATCAGACATATTTGATTTGCTTGTGTAGCTTGAACCTAATCCAGATGTAATTAAACTCTGGATTGGCAGAAGAAAAATCTTAAAGAATGGTGGAGGGCACGTCATTTCGAATAAATATTGCGATCCCCCAATGCTGAGAAAAAAGAGGCAACAAGCTGTAACCAGGGACGTGATTAATATAAGCATAAGAAACGACCTTGGTTAGCGCAAGAATTGCCGGATTTTTTGAGTTAAGGTGGCAGTACACCGAAAACCGATTTGCTTTTAGTCCGTGAATGTTGTAGAAATCTAAAATGAAATTCTGCATGCTGAAGGCAAAAACAAAATAAAGCAAAAAAAACACACAACATCACAAATAATTGGGAGCCACCAGCTTGTTACGAAGATACTTGTTGCGAAGATGCTTGTTGCGAACATGCTTGTTGCGAAGATGTTTATTGCGAAGATGCTTGCTAGTAAGATGCTTGCTGGGAAGATGCTTGCTGCGTCGATTGTGTTTTGGACTTTATATTCAAAAATTTCCAAAACAATTACGACTGCAGTTTATATAATGACATGAGAACTGTGATCGTTTAACAGATTTATTTCATATTGGGATTAATTAGCCTATCCAGTTTGATATGAAAACAATTTTAATTGAAGAAGTAAGAAAAAAATCTCTTTAAAAAACTTAAATCTCTGACATCAATATGGAAATGGTGAACCGGAAACTTTCTCAATTTAAACAAAACTTGTAGCCACTTTTGTCTTTAATTTACACATCAATTTCAAAAATATTTGAAAAAACAAAAACTTGTACCTACTCGTAGCCTTTTCTCTTTTCCTTTTAATTTCATCTCTGATTTTGACAATAATATTTATCTTAAATAAATTATACCGTTATTTATAATTTACTATCTATCAACAAAGTTATTATCAGCAAGACATCCACTTCAAAATGTATAAATTTTCTGTCTAAATTGCACTGCAAGTGAATTACTCTAATTGCTCCGTATACATTTCGCTTACAAGACTTTTTTACGGTAACCGCACTATACCGTGTGTTTTGCGGTTAGTTTTGCTTTCTGCTTCACAATTGTTTACACGTGTTTTAAGATCATAAAATTAGCCAGAGCCGTTACGTTACGTCTGAACGTCCAACAATACGACATACAGTCCAACTACTATGGTTAGTAACAAGACTTGAACTGTACCACTAACAAAATTGCTTCATTTTTCCTCTAAAGGTGAATCAAAAAAGAGAAGAAAAAAAAAACATAGAAAAAAAAGAAAAAAGAAAGTACACGCGCACAGAAAAAGTGATCAATTTATGCAAATTTCGTCAGGAAGGTTTCCAAAGTATATGAAAAGAAGAGCATTTTACGAACGAAATCTGTAACTGACTTCCTTCAAGAAAGTTACAATTTCGAATTTTTGCGTAAGCAATTAACATTAGAATAAGTCTTTTGTGTCAGTAGTATGTCTTCTTGGTAGACACGATCTATTCTTGGAGGTTTCTTGAATCGATTGAAATGATCACGCTTTAATTATACTCGCACGCGACAGGATAGCTATCTACTAATCAACTCTAGCTTGATTTAATGGGGGTAGTACTATACATGTCTGTCACCGGTTGAAAGTGAAATTTCTTAAAGAAAAATCGTTTCTACTCTCCACGCCATCGCTACTTGCCACTAAATTGACGACAGGTTTATTCCAATAATCTACTAGTGTTTGTAACACTTAAAAAATTATGAAGAGCGCCGCAAATAACTGGGGATCTACATACATATGTGTGTGGAGAGTTATGCATAAAATTGCATACTTGCATTTTGCATACATCTAAGAAATGCACTGCCTTTAGCTGATAGTATACCTGTGCGGAGTCACTTTAACCGTCAATATATGTATATATGAGTATCTTACCTACAAGGTGCCGTGTATGTAATACTTTAAACCCCGCAGAGAGCTACCATTATTTGTGATATTATATGGAGGCCATTTGCGCAATATTTTCTTCTGGGCATTTGACTTGTCGTTGCGCGCGCCGCGCTGTTTTATGTGTTAAAATTGGGCTAAACTTATTGAAATGCCAATCATTAGCTTTTGAGACAGATGCTCGACTAAAAACCTTTGGCTATTTCGTTAATTTGTGTTATGTCATTGCATGTAGGACTGTGCAAATTGGAACTTTTTGTCGGCTTAAGTCTGATTTATATATTATTGATTAGGCGTGCTTTTATGAAATTAGCATTTAATGTTGTTAGTTTCGGCAACATTTATTCTATTACTGCAAATTTCAGTTTGGTATAAATTTAAAACATATGTTTTGTTGAAGTCAATTACGCATGTGACATGAAAATATGAATTTCCATGTGTTTGTACAAAATTTATACTGCAAGAGTTCATACTGTGATTTAGAACATAACTAGCTTGTTGCTCTGACCACTATTGGTCTAATTATTTAAATAATGATAAAAGAGTCAAGGGAACCTAGATTTTGTATAATGTGTCGACTCAGCACATAATCTGTTTGGATATAGATGTGCAGGTCTATAGGTACATATGTATCATCAATATACTTTACAATGTTCAATGGCGGAATAGAAAAAAAAACAAATTAACGACACTTAGTTCCGCTAATTAGTTTTATCTGCTTGGGATAAATAGTAACTATAAAAATGCATGTTCAATTCAGGGAGGAAGAGGTCCTGTGAAGCGCAATGCTGCTCAAGGTGAAAGCTGTATAAGAGGAAAGCATGCATACTTGAGAGAAGAAATTTGTTGCTTTGCTGGAAGATCGCATTGTATCTCTCGAATGGACACTGTAATAGAGTAAGTTTGGCAAGGAGGTCATAATAAAAAGAAGTTATGTGTTCAAAAGGCGAGAAATAAACTCTGTGAAATAAAATATGAGATTTTTTGACTACATATGTTGGTACCGTAGTAGAATATAATGGAGACGTTGTTACCGTCCATTAAACAAAGAATTTAAGTACTCATGAAAGTCCGAATAATAAAATCTCAAACAGTAAGTTGATCATGGAGAACTAGAATTAGTTGATGAATAAGTTGTTGAATATTGGATATCAAGTGTGTATGTTAGTAGTGCTTATATGGTTATGGTATGCATGGTCAGCTATAAGATCCAAATGGTCAATCTCGAAGACTATCCACGCTTGAATACGGGCATATCTTAATCTTCACGTGCTGGCTCTGATAGCACCTATTAAGGGTTATGCTGCCTGTATAGGCTAGATATAATTCTTTTTAGCCGTTGTTAAAAAGATCTAGGCCAGAACGGAGTAACGAGTCCCGTTACAAAAAAAATATCTTGCATAGTGATACCACTAGGAATATTCATGGTCTGATGATCATATTTTACGAAAACCATACCAAATTGGTAGCCCCCCCTAACTTGGTACAAAGGGGTTGAGGAGCCCTGGATAATTGGAATTATTCAACTCAACCCTTTATGGGAGCATCGTGGTGGCTGTGGTGAAGGGTGCTGTGACCCTAGAGATTGGATAGGTCTCGTTTCGACCAGTAAGTTTATGTCATGTCATGCTCTATTGGCATGTTGGTACTCATTGTCGATAACTAATCCGAGCATAAAGAATGCCATGAGATTAAGCCATACTTGGCAGGTGCTCACGTAAAACCACAAGGACTTTCTGTTCAACACAGGGTCTGTTCCCAATAATACCCCAGACAGGCTAGGCTGTCTTCATAATAACTTAATTTCTAATTAAATGGACTCAAATCAGTGTGCCCAACAAATGAAGTCCATTAAGGACTCATTTGCAGCATTTCGGTACATTTTCAAATAGAACAAATTTTACTCCATTTAGTAAAATTGCAGTAAAAATGCCACCTACCGTCAATAAAATGAACTGAATTAATATTTTCCGTTTGAATAGGCGGGCGCATGTTGCTGCTCTAGCGGAGGAATTTATATCTTGCACTCTATCAAAGTTTCTTGAGTTCATAACTCTCTGTTTTATTTTTCATGCTAGACTTGGTTTGCTGCCTCCTTACATTGGCGAAAAGTTTAATTGGAGTACTACAAATAGATCAAGGATTATTCTTCGTCGAAGTGGACTCAGTTGAGTGGAAGATCTGTCTTTTCTAAAATTGCGGTCATCTGTAACTCTCTCCCCAAAGAGATCAGGGAATCAACTTCCATGAGCTCATTCAAGGATAGGGTCCTCGAATATATGAGTGGGTCTTGGTGGCATTAAATTCTGAATATTCCCTCTGCCTCTCGGTCTTGCTTGTGTTGACATGATGCTTTGATGGTTTCAGTGGTGGTCTGACTGCTGTGGTGATTCTACAGTACTTAAAGTTTCTTAGTGTTAAGATTGAATTGATTAGGACTTTGTGACTTTATTGGCTGTGATAATTTGAATATCCTCATTTTGTTTGTGAATGTCAGGGCTATTTTATACTAATGATAGGTTGTCCGATTTTATTGAGTATTAAGTGTTAAATTTTGATGATATTGATTGTATGTGTGATTATATTGTGGTAGGTTGGATATCTCCTATGCCTTGCTAGTGTGATTTCATTATAATATGAATAATACAAATGTACCTGATTTTAACTGGTTAGATTTAAGTTATATTCTGTATTTGCTGGGTACTGTAAATTCTTTCGACTGTTAGTTGATCTTATGGATTTTGATGATCAATTATCGGGTTTATTATTATAAGCATCTTTGGGAGTATTTATCTCTGATTTTGTATGTTTTTATTTTATTTTTATCGATGCTATTAATCTAAGGTACTCCTTTTATTATTCATATTTCTTTGTAATTAAACATATTAGCTGTGCAGTGTAATTAAACTGATTAAAGGCCTGAATCTGGGTCAAAATTGAAGTTTAAAATTTATTTAACTGTCTTAAGTTAGTTCATTTCTTAGTCAGGATTTGAAAAAAAAATAACTTTTTTTATTCTATATTTATATCTTAAGTTGCCAAGTCTGGCTTTCAGATGTGTTGTTTCTACCTACTTAAGTACTTGCTCAATCAATTTAATTGTTATATTATTTAATTTTTCTTCTTTTTATTGTTTGCTAATGTTCATGCTAATAATTAAGTAACCACTGTCGATCTGTGTACCCACCGTTTAAGGACGTGGCCCATTTTTGTATTGTACTATGTATATTGTAATAAAGTCAACAGTGGCAGCAGCCATCAGCCGATCATGAAATTTCTTTTCTTCCAGCTTTTGTTCTCTCTTTGGCCTCTTTGCAATTACAGCGAATACTTGCAAATTTTCTTGACAACATTTAAATACTGCGTTTGCAGTAATTTTTTATACAAATCGACATATGTTGTGACAAGACAATAACAGTTGCAATAATTTAAAGATTTAGTAATAATAAAAATATAAGTCTTAATCACCACACCGAATTCATATTGCTATTACATTTATGAATATATTATTAGGAATTGTAGACGAGCGCTAGATTTGACGGGCTGAAATATTTCTTATACCTTTTCAGAAATCCAAGTTTTTTTGATGTTTTTTTGGCAACAGAGAAGATGTGATCAGTCCAACTTAACTTACTGGAAATATTAATGCCAAGAATGCATACACCCCGTAAATCAGTGCCCCATAAAAAGAAAGGGTAGTCGAAAAATTATGATCTTGTTTTAATGAGATGAGACAGCTTGGACGCGATTCGCTTTACCCCAAGCAAGGATATTATCAAGGTCGTTATTCAATGATCTAATCCTGCAATCTCGTTTGATAGATGCGGCAGGCATTTCTTCTGGAGTCCGCAGGAGTATCAAAGGAGTAAGGGAAAGCAAATCATTAATGCAAATTAGGAAGAGAGACGGAGAGATAACAGACCTCTGGGGGACATTGGCATTTATATGGTGAATTAAGATGTAACGCCATCTAATACAACACGAATTAGGTGATCAGATAGAAAACTTTCAATCCATAATATGATTGGAGGGGAGAGACCAAGTGCTTTAAGTTTGGATAAAAACGCAGAATGCTAGACTCTATTAAAGGCCTTTGAAATATCCGGGGCAATGATTTTGGTCTCACCAAAAATGTGGATACTACGGTTTCAACGTTCCGTAAGAAAAGTCAGCAAGTCTCCAGATGATCATCTAGTCCGGATGGCATATAGACGATCGTTTATGTGTTGTTTGACTTCTGGATACTTCATTAATTTTGAGTCAATAATAGATTCAAAATCTTGGAAAGAATCGAAGTGATTAAAATTGGTCGATAATTTAAGGGATCACTACCCTCTCTTTTCTTGAGAATAGGGTAAACATGAGCTAATTTCCTGGCAGTTGGAAAGATTCCTATCAAATAAAATAAGTAGTGTGCACAGATTTAGGCAAGCATGAGGCGCAACTTTTAACATTAACAAAATGAGAAACCATCAGGTGCTGCGGCTTTGGATACGTTGGTCCCCTTAAGGACCTTGAACACATCTCTCAAGCGAATGTGTATTGGCTCTGGTACACAGCAGCACGGGAGATGCAAAACAGGTATCTGTGAAGTGGGTGGAAGACGAAAATTTGAAATGAATCTAGAAGCCAAAATATTATCGTTATCTAGGAAGTCAACTAACATTTCACCATTGTTAAGTAGTGTAGGTATAGAGGAACTGGTGAAGTTGTTCCTGATGGTTTTGACCAGAGACCAGAAAACGTTTTGTAGGGAATTTTCTAATCTTCAATTTATGTCTAATGCATTTTTCTCAATATATAAAAATACATAAACGAATTATTGACAACAACAAAAAACGCTACTACCAAAATGAAATTATTTCCTTATATTGACCCAAGAAGCACTTTAAATAAAACTCGTAAATTCTTTTGTCGAATTTGTTCACTTAAGGTGCACGTCGCCTGCCTAGCTCATTAAGTTATTTCTCTTTACATTAACATTAACAGCTCCGAATTAATTGTATGACTTTAATATTTCATTATTGCAGTTTTGCTACCTTTTTGGCATATCTTTTTTCTTTTCAAGCGTAAACTGTGAAATGATGTACTCGTCATTCTATTTATTACTTGGGTGTTAATATTTTTGGTGTTAGCAAAATTAACACTTTTACAAGCAAATATAACATTACTCAGGTTTGCATATTTCGTACATCAATCTTGCATAAGGAGTGATTGCTTCTCTAATCATTCCACGAGTTTTTTTTTTTTGTCTCTTCTTTATAACGAATATTTACAAATGAGTAGTAGTAATCCTATTCCAATGTGTTTGAAGTTGAAGTACTTTCCACAGTAATTTTGAAAAACAGCATTGCCAGACCCATTTTATATTTGTTAATTGAAAAGTCTTTTAAATTTTTTCTCTAAAAAACATTTGCGAACCACATTCAATAGACCAATTTAGCTTGATAAATATAAATCATTACTTTCACTTGGATTTGCATAATCAATATATATCTTAGTTAGTTAGTTAGTTTTTTGCAGTAACGTAATAAAATTTTTTGTATTACCTGGTATCTTTTGAAAGAGTTCTGTCTACATCCTTGATGAGAAATTATATTTGCTCTCGATATTTCTTGAAATTTCAAGAATTCTTAAAAATTTATTAGGGCTTTTAACAGACATCGAAGGGCAGAATAATTGGAAGTTTCGAATAGCCTGCTTCGCAGTCTATCAAATTATTCAAGGCTTCGAAATCGAATCTTTCGAAGCATGAATTTTTTGCCGAAGCTTCGACATCTTCGAAAAATCAAAGCATGAATGTTTTACCTATGCTTCGAAGCTTAGAAGTATGTATTTTCTCCTGTATCTGTAGTTTTGTTAAAGTTAAATTAAAATAATTGCGACCTCTCCGAGACTGTAGAAAGGTAATATGTTCTGCTAGATAACTAGTTGCATCATTGTGAATAATTTTTTTAAATAAAAAACTTAAATTAATTCTAGCAGCCTACTAATTTATTTCTAAAAGACGTAATGTGGTCATATCAGCGTAGGCCATAAATGAATCTTATACAGTCATTAAATGCCACATCTAGTTTCTTGCGGCAGACAGAGTCTACACGATTGAAAACTAGTTGTCCACTAGAGAAATACTGTAGGAGGAGAGTTTTTATCAGCTTTAGACGCATATCAACGCTTAGAATACTGGTAAATAATCATAGGCGACGTAAGGCAAAGTAAATTTTACACAAACAAGCATTAATGTGGTCACAACATTTCATATAAACATCAAGTATAATTCCAAGATTACGTACTTTATCCACAAATGGCAAGATATTCAAACCTAACTGAATAGAGGGAAGAGATAGTTGATCTTTGAAGCCCAAAGGCGTACACTGTGACTTTCCAGCATTTAGCTTTAATTTATTCAATATGGACCACTGAAAAATCCTATCCAAACCTTTGTTGATACGCTCTACACAATCTTCCATAATCCCAACTGGTCGACTCAGATAGATCTGCAGATCATCTGCATACATATGTATACGTACATCTTGTAAAACTTTCGGAAGATCATTTATAGAGAGACTAAACAGTAGAGGACCAAGGACAGATTCCTGAGGTACCCCGCAAACTATTGAAAGTAAATCAGACGATACGTAACTATCAAGTACAACCCTCTGAAACCGATGAGAGACGAAGTTAAAAATCAACCGGAGAGCAGATGAATATTTTTCGTTATAAGATTGGAAACCCAATGTGGCTCAAAACATTTAACGCTAATTTCACGCTTTTCTCATTAAGCTACTAATCAAAAGATTTGCTTACTACTTAGATGCAAATAAACTTTTAAAATTTTATGTAATAAAAACTCAAAATAGCGGATGAATTTTATCAGTTTTGGTGGTGGAACGGATAGAAAGAGGAACAAACTTTGATAAATACCCTACAGATTTAATAATAACAATATAAATGATATTTTTAAATTCCGTTTTATTTGAAATAAAAATGGTAGAATTTTACAGCCCAATTTAATTAGTTTTAAAATAAATTCATCCGTTAACCATTGAAAATATTTCTTTGTTTTAATATTTATTACCTAATTCTTTTTATCGTGCTCTTGGATTGCTCCAAAAGTCCGTAATAATAATAACTGCGCCATCTATCATTGTACATTCGAATTCGCTCGTTAAAGCATTCGTTCTTCGATGCTTTAAAAATTTTAAAGCATTCATATAATTTTCATAATACGAAGGATTCGATGACAAGCTTCGAAATTTTATTAAATATCAGGTTTTGGAAAGTATTTTTATATATTATTTTTTACTTTCTAGACTTTTGGAAATGCGTAAAAATAGTGCTACAAATGTTGAACATAGTCATATGGTAGCTTCGAAGCCATGAATTTCTTCCTTTTGAAGGTCGAAGCTTCGATAACCAGTAAAAAAAGATGAAATATGCTTGAAAATAATCAATAGTTATTTTTGTTGTAGAATAACACTTTCAGGCAAAATTGATTTTGAAATGGTGAACATTCTTAGCCACTAAATATGCCTCAAAGTTGTGGTGTGGATCTGTTTTTCAAGATCCGGTCTGGACTTTTAATTCAAATGAGAAAAAAATATGAATAGTTTTTGTTTCGTGAGGTTTACTGAACGAAGACTTTTTTAAAAGATGACACAAATTGCATCAACCGAGGTCTAATGTCTAAGAATTTTCTACTCAATTCCACGTAGATGCTAAAAGATTGTTATAAGAAAATATTTTACGACAGCCTATTAGATATTTATTTAACACTTTTTAAATTTATTTTACTCTATTCTTCTGCTAATATCTGTGCTACTAATACTTTGAAACTTTTATTTTTACTGCAAGTTTTTGGCACAGCAACTATAGCAATGTATTAAATACTATCCTTTATCAATATTTACTGTAATTACGTAATTTCTTATTATTTCATACACAAATTAAAAATTCATTGGTCATGAAGAGAGATTTTTTTTTATAATACGAAAAATTTACAACGTGTCATTTTTTAAAACAGAAAATTAACGATAGCAGAATTTCACGTCAGGACTTATAACCTGTCATCTGTAGCAGATGTTAATTGTTTTGAACCATATCTTGATTACAACATTTTGTTGTACCGCATCCAATCTAATCTTGTTATATATGTAGACTGCAGTTTCAGTTCTATGCGAACATATTGCATCTAGTTCAGAAAAATTTCTTTTTTATTATTACTATTACATATGAAAACTTCAAGGACTTGATTTCCAAATTATAAATGAGCCAATTTGCTTTTATTCCATAAACGGATAGTTAGGTCTGTGCAAACTTTTCCGTTTTATCAAACAAAATACAACTAAGAAAGAATTAATGTACCGACCTGAAACATCGTGATACCCTCAACTGATATGCCTATAAGAGTACACGTATGAGACAAGGCGACACGAGGCGATGCGAGGCGAGGCGAAGATATATCGCAAGACGAAGATATATCAAGAGTTGAGCGAGGCGAGACGAAGATAATTCGCGCATTGCCACAGTGTTGTTATGAACACTGTAATAGTATAACGTGCAATCATTTTCTTTCTTAATTTTTGATATAGCCTTGCCTTGCCTCGCTTCGCCTTGCCTCGCTGCACCTCGTTATGCAGGTACCCTAATGGAAAACAAGTCGACATTTTGAAATTCTTTTTAAATTGCCAAATAGAAACAGACCGCACTGATGTTACTCTTGTGTAATACAATTTGTATGGAAATTTGATTACTTCGAATAAAAATTTATTTATCGTTACGTTGGGTATTTTTCAAGAAGTTTGTGAGAACGTAATTACAGCATATGTATGTATGGTACGAGAATTGGACTACCAAGTACCAATACTTTTATGAGTAGGTGTGTAAAGAGTTAGAAGTTTTTGAAAAGTGTTTGGAAGTTTTTGAAAAGTGTTTGGACAAGGGTTAAGACTTATTTGCCAAATGGTAGACTGAGATGTTGCCTTATTGCCATTAACCGCAAATTTACTTAACTTAAAACGGACAAAGAAAGTTTTTTTTCAAAAACCCGTACAAGGAATTCATTATAATAATCAAACACTCATTTGAAACAGATAACAAACGAATATGTAAGTTTCGTTCTTCAAATATTCTTCTTTACAATGTTGTACAGTTCAGATCTAAAATTATTCAATATTTTTTTAAACATATCTTTATGTTTTATTATGTTTTCAATCGTTTGTTTATCAGACTTAGTTAAAGAGGTCTGTCTGGTAATCAAAATTTTCAGGTATGATGCTTCCGTCAATTCTTTACCTTGCTATCAGGATAGCTCTATTTTTAGAAACATCAATAACGTTATAGAAAAAAAAAACCAACCAAACTGACATTGGCTTGTTGTTCGAATTATTTGTACTGATTATTCCGTATGTAACGCACAGAAATAATTCTAGTAGAAAAAATTGGGTTGGACATCCACGCATAATATTAAAATTTATTTTGAATTTTGCATATCTGTCTGTCTGTCCTTTCCCACGATAACTAGAGAACGCGTTCAGGATATGAAATCCTATGAAATTGATTATAATCATTTTTACTGTCCGACGAACCGTTCGAGAAATATGTACATATATGCGACATTACATACGGGCATCTCTTCGATCAATTCTAGTTTTTACATGTTTGTTATTCAGATAACAAACTTTCGTAAGAATATTAAAAACAAAAAAACACATCTGTCTTCATCTTGATGAGCTTTACAGTTTAAGCTTTTTAAATGATATTAAAACACTGGAAACATGCGCAACCAACTATTATAACTTCCTCTAAAATATTTCAGTTAAACAAAAACATACTCGTACATGTTAGAATGTGACACAATATCTCTGTTGTATTCCAATTATTCACGCAAGTTATTTTTTCTGAAACATGTTTGCACGTGATAATTTAGAAATGTACCGTTTTCTGGGTCTTTTTTATGTTTGTAAATGTGAATTGTGGTGATTGTTTAAATGGGAGTTCTCTTGCAGAAGGGCTCCAATAGATTTAAGGAGGGAACAATAATCTTGTTGAATTTTGCTAACACTATGATCCTATTTAACTTCATAACGTTTTATTTATCTAAATTTTTGGTAAAAACTGGTTCTTACATGTAGAATGGATTTCTATTGGATTTTCTGGAAAATAATTAAAAAAAAAACACTTTCAAATATCCCTGCATTCTTAAATACTTATAATATATCTTTTTATATATGGTCCTTGAAGACCCACGACTTCTTCCTTGTTCCTCAATATAGCACCTACTAATGGTATGCAAGAATCAATTTTATCAATGTCTTCTTCAATAGCATTGAGCTTAATATTTCAAAAAATCTACTAAAATATCTGAGCATCCTTAAAGTTACTCTTATTTTTCTAACTTTTAATTATTTATAGGTACTATCTTAAACTTAGTAATTAGGCCTTTGATAAAGTTCATAAAAAATAAATAAAATAACCCATTGAGAGAAGCCTTCATTTCAATTTGCATAAATCTATTAAGAATATTGAAAAAATTTTGAAGTATACTAATACATAGAAATTCAACAGAAATAGAGGCACCATTGCCAAAAGTATTAAGTAGCATTTCTAATCATCATCAATGCTACTTGAACCAACAATTACATAAACATTAGCCTGTTCCTTCTTCATTACAATATATCATTACTGCCCAAATATGATGAGGTTACTTGAAGATCTTGTAAATGAGTTTTTTTCGTAATCCGAAAAAATTTCACATTTATGAATATAAATCGTTTCATTTGCTATCAATTTCAAATGAAATCAATTAAAAATAATTAGCTTCAGTTTCAGTAACCTCGAAGCAATTAGGAAGTATAAATATGTATAAAAATTTCGACTGACTTTGATTTCTCTATTTTAATTTCAGAATCAATTGAATTCGATTAAGATCTTGACTTTGTATTGTTGTACATATAAATCCTCCTAGAAAAGTTTCCTCAATTAAAAAAATTTTTATGAATCTTCTTTTCCGCTTACATTGATTCTTAATTAAAATTATCATGCAAAAAAACAGTAATATAAAATACAAAGTCCTCGGAATATAATAAACATGAAGGAAAAAAAAATTACTTAATTTTCCGCTTTAAAACCTTCTGTGTGCTGCTTTTATCCCCACAGGCATTACCTACTTATGTATGTATGTAGTAATTAGCAATTCGAAATTCCTTGGATTTATTGCAAAGGTTTTTTTCTTTATTTGCGTAACCATTAAGAATTCCTTTGAACAATTATTACATGCACTGATGAAATCCGACATTAATGAAACTGTGAAATATTCACCGCCAATCAATGCTTTACCAATCAAGGTCAGATTAGTCTGTCTTAAAAGTGTTCAAGAAGTTTCCAGCAGCATACCCAGACTTGGTAAAGAAAATGTAACTAAACTTCATTAACGATTACAGAACACCTACTGGAACGCCATTACATGGACAGTGTAGAACCGATACAAAAGTTTGTTGATGGAAGTGTATCTGTTGCATCAATGCACTTTGGAATAACTTCGAAAAATAAAAAATAAATTTGAAGATATTCAATCGTAATACCTTAAACGGTCAAAATGGCTTAAGCTATAGGTAAATAGACTAGAAATAAGTAATCAAGCATTAGTAATTTTAGAGTGGTACCCTATCAAGAGTAACACAATATTACAACCGAAGCTAAACCTTATTAATTGCTTGTTTTTTTTTTGTTTTTTCTTTTTCTTTTTATTTTTAATTTATTCCTTATTTACTGATGCATGTTGGTTGATTACCACACTCCACAGAGACAAGAAGAACTGCAAATACTGACACAATTTTCACAAAAAATCTGTAGATAGTATTTTTCAGTCCCACGGTGACAGTAACAGGAATTTCGTATCTGTGGTGGTTTTTCACTATAATTATAAACTCCTTCACTGTTGTGGCACTGAATTTGTTCACTACTTCAATAATTAATTGCAATTTACTTTTCAGAGCAACTATATATATTTCAGTATTTTGTTTTGTGAAATTTTATTTTATTTTTTATTTTAAAAACTTTCAAATCGCACTATTGCATAATATCACTTTTGGTCTGATAGAATCACTGATCACTGGATCCTTTCCACACAATACAGTTTTCGATCAAAATCACTACGCGAAATTTAAATAATCACAGGACTAAAAAATATTTCAATTTCGATCGCGTTCTATACTCTTCTTCCGTACTAATTAGAGCCTCGATTAACAATATTTATTAGGAAATTATTGTTCTTTAACAATTAACAGGCTTCAGCAGCACGAGTACATTTGAAATGCGTTTGAAAAAGACGACTGGTAAGTATTTTGCCGTACAAATCAATTTTATATATGAACCCCTCCACGCGAATAATGTTGAATTTAAGATTGTTTTTCATAAACGCACTCCTCCGACGATGGCTTAAATTAAATTCACTGCTGCTGCAACAGCAGCAGCAACAGCTGCAGAGAGAGCAGGAATATTACATTTTAAGACTTAAGCTAAAGTCTTAAGCCATGCGCGCATATTGTCCATAACACCAGTTGAATGCGCAGCGTCATGGTACCTCGGCAGACAGTTGTTGGCGGTAAGAGTGGTATAAGCCATGCAGATGCAGATTGAGGAGAGCACCATCGAATCGACAAACTAACAAACAGAAATGAATGAAATTCCAAAAGTGCGGATACCTGAAGAGATGCATGTTTTGCGCTTGGAAGTCTCTCTGGGGAGACTTTTGCTTTACAAGCTATGTAGTGCTGCTAACATACCACCTAAGTTATTTACCACTGTTAAAACGAAACAAATATCTTCTCTCTTCATTGGGGTTCATTATAGCGTTTTGTGTGCATTGCTTAACTCTATCTGCCCTACGGCATTGCCATACTTATTAGTTATATAATAAGGTAAGTAGTGTGACGTAAACTGAAATTGTGCACTAATTAATTTCAAGGTTTCTATGGGCTTTTAATTATGATCTATGCATACTGATGGATGGTTCGTGTTGTCGTTTTCATTTTGATTTTCCCTTCGTCAATAGATGAACCATCGTGAATTGGTGTTAAATATAGGTGAAATATAAGATGAAATATGTATATGTAGAGGTATATTTTGGATAGAGAGATGAGAAATATTTATTTTAGTTCAATAAACGATAGCAGAATCCATGTTTTTGAAACTGTTTTCTTTTTTTTGTCTTAATTTCATTAATTAGTCATTTTCTCCCAATTTGTGAGTGGATATATCGCTTAAAGCTTTAAAAACTAAATTCAATCTGCATTAAATATACATCTATACATGCCAACAGAGAAAATGACTTACTCAACGATAACTTGGAAGTTTTGATCTTTTAAATGCACATTATAACGGAAGATGCTCTAGTGTGTTGCATACTTTATTTTCTGTACACCCTGTATTACTATTATTTTCAGGAAAAACACCGATCGGTTTGTTGTAAAATATATAATTTTTTAATTCATTTACTCGACGAAGTCTTCTGGAGCTGGTTTTTTTTTGGTCTGCGCATATAAATTTTATTTGAAAAAAAAAATCCTGAAGAGGGCTGCACTTGGTTCCGAAACGTCGAGCAAATAAATTAAAAAATTATGTATTTTACAATAAACCGATCGGTGTTTTCCTCAAAAATCAGTCATCTAAGTAACCCCATCAAAAACATAAAACCGAAAACCATAAAACGATGCCTCGAAAACTTACCAGGCTGATTTAATGCTAATGATCTTAATTTTTCCAAAACAGATATGACTAAATTAATTAGACAAGACAACATTTAGATGAAGTTCTTAGAGAACTTTTACGTTATTATTTATTATTGTTTTATTATGTATTAAGGGTAAATTGAATTCCTTTACTTTTTTCATTATTTCGACTAACTTAGTATAGAGCAATTTTAGCTTACATTTTTTTTTCTGTTAAGTTGACTAAAATTCTATAATTAGAAAAAAACTAAAAACAATTTTTTTTTATACATGTTGTTTGAAAAATAAAAGATAATTAACGATTATTAAATGGACACCTTTTCGTCTTAATAATGGCAAATTTATTAATGAAATCAGAATCTTTAATGTATGCACAATGTTATATGCGCAAACTAAATTACTAGATAGTCTTTCTTGACATGTAGTGGAACGTTGTGAGTATAATTGCTTAAAATAGAAAATAAATTAAATCTCATTCCTTTTTTTCTTTATAAATTCAATTTTGTGTTAATGTTTTTCGTATTATCAAAGAGGAAATCAAACTCCAATGAAATCAGTGTTTTTTTTCCTTGTTTTTTTTTAATGAGTTTTATTGAATTGTAAAAATTTTGATTTCATGGGAATGACAAATTCTGTACGTGGGAATGGCAAAAATTTAATGAAAAAGAAAAATTTTAAAATACTATTGAATGCACAATAATTATATTGTACATAAAATTAATATTTATTATAAAGATGACTTCATTGATATCAAAATAAATTCCATAAAATACTTCACTTTTAATTACAAAATATTGGAATAGACGAAGAAGCGAAAGCAAACAAAAAAAATTATGCAAAATGACGGGTTGCGTCGGGGGATCCTTTTCCGTATCTCTTCTCAGAGTAGTTTCTACTAAAATAAAGAACGAGAAGCAATGTGTTTAAGTGTTTCTTAAGAATATAAAATATTATTTTATTTCTGTACTAAGAGTTCAAGCATCAATATTTGTACAGTTTAGTGTCCTCATTAATTATTGCAAATTTGCAACCTTGAGCAACCGTCGTTCGCGCCGCTATATTGGAAAAATGGTACCAAAAACTAGTTTTTCGAGACTATCTCCTCCTTAGAGCCACCTAAGTGAAAGATAGCTCTTAAAAAAATAATAGAGCATGAAATTTCCTGCGACTTTTATATAAAAAAAAATTTCAATCAGATGAATTGCCCACGAGTTACAGCGAAGTGACGCTCATCAATAAGTAATGACCATTTTAAGCCCTACATGAAGCATGAGAATTGTCTTAAACGATGCATTATAATACTTCTCAACATATTTTATTAACAATGTTTATTTCAAATTAAGCGGGAGAAAGCTTGGGGTGGCAAGAGTTTGATCTAGTACATTTTGGTAAATCTAGTATAGAATCGAATTACATAGGTCCTGATAAGAAGTTTGAGTACCCATTTTCCTTCTCGGAGGCTTAAATAGCGATCCCTGTATTCACTTTTCTAGTATTTCCGTCTTTTTTATTCGAAGTGAGGTACTAGAATTTTTGTACCTTAGATCGGTTTTAACTCATTAGAGTTATGTTCGAACGAAAAACGAGTTTCACTAAAGAAAAATTTTCTCTGTATAATTTAAGGGGGACGGCTAAGAGCCCCGGCAGGGGGGGCGGATCCAATACGACATGATGCATATGAAATGAAAGGTCTCGCTGAGTACTATCGAGTGGTATACATGTTTTCAGATTCAGCCAATTTTCTCTGGACGTTTTCGCTGCTGGAAACCATTTTCATGCACTTGGGTCGCATACACCCCAATTACCACATTTCAGATATATTATGCAATCTTTCTTTCACGGCCATTAGCGCTCTGTTGTGAACATTTTTCTCATAGGAAGTCATTTTCAACGACTTACCAATTGCGCACAGTCACGGCCGGTAATAAAGTACACTTTTTCACCCAAGAAATTCGCTCAAGATAAATCCGATCGCTAAAGCTTTCCCCGCTTAATTGAAATAAACATTTTTGATAAAATATGTAAAGAGTATCATAATGTATCTTTTAAGAAATCTCTCATGTCTGTTCATGTTGGGCTTAAAGTTGCATGAAAAGTGGGAACATCTATTTCTGCAATTCGTGAAATCGTTACATTTCGTGCAAGTTGAAGAGGTAAGAAGAAGCAAAGAGATATCTCCCCAAAGTGTAGAGATATCTCTCTGTTTCTTCTCACCTCTTCCTGAGAGAACCGGTATGCATATTCAGAGATGCATGTGAAAATAGGGCAGAGATTTTACGGACTCTGGATAACGGAAGAAAAGACGTCAATAAATAACGAATGGTGGATCAGACTAACTGGGGATACCACATGCAAAAAAAAAAGAAGAAAAAAAACTCGGCTCTCACTCTACCTGATGGTGGTGCAGAAATAGTACGTATCTGATATTTATGAAATTTAGAGAAAAAATGTAGCGATTTTACGAATTGTACAAATTTTTTGAGCTTGACTCCACTGTAACTTGCGAACTATTCATCTGATTGAAAAATCTCCAGAAAATTTCATGCTGTATAATTTTTGTAAGAGCTATTTTTTACATAGGTTGCGCTGGGGAGAAGATATTCTTGAAAAATGGATTTTTGGTACCATGTTTCTAATATGCCTGTGCGAGCGACGGTCTTTTAAGGTCGCAAACTCAGAATATTAATGAGGCAGAAACATCAGGAATTAATTCATAGTAGCGATGCAGTTTTTAGTTCTCTCTCTTCCCTTTAATGAAATGTTGATGAGAAATGACGGTGAGCTCCATCTATTTCTGAATATAGGAACTCTCTAAGGCCATTTTCAACATTATAATCGCTTTCTACCAAAACTTTTTGTCTCCTGCACTACTGAAACTGGCAAGTAAATTTGAAATCTCGCAAAGAGTTGTCTCAATCTAAATAATTCTAAGGAGCTCTTACATTTTGGCCTTAATTAGTAAGACATTTCAATCGGTACCTATTTTTCATACTTGAGTAAATACTTGAGTATTAAATTCTTTAAAACATAAAAATAAAATAAAATGAAACTCCAGAAACAGTCAGTACTCAAGGTTTTTTTTCCTTTCCACTTTTTCCTTAGTCACAAAAAAAAAATTGTTTAACAAATCTTCATCTATACAAGACTCACTATAATAAATCATTCAAACGCTGTTCAATTTCATGACCTCGAATTCCACTTTGCGAAACCTTTTGTAGTTATATACCAATAAGCTATTCAATTTCGCAGTGCACAAGCATAATTGGTAATAATAGAACATAATAATCTTTTAATCTCTTTAACCTAGAAATCTATAGACTGTATTAATAATAATATTAATAATAACCCAACTGTCTTCAAATAATTTATGTAAAAATTGCCTTGCAAAACTCAAACTCTACTAAAATCTCCGTTATGTACTAGATTTTATTATACAACTCAGCAATTTGGATGAATATTTCATAATATATCGTAAATTATGAACTAAAAATTTAAATTGCTATTATTCAATGACCATTACTTAGTTTTACTTGCAAAATGCATTTAGGTCTGGCAATATTGTCCAAGGGAATTGCAAAACTGCACTAAACAAGTGGTAAGCGCATGCGCACATTAATAATGATGAACGAAACTCTTTAGGCTGCTGCCAAATGTTGCATGTAGAGAGATGTCCCCATGAAAAATGCTGACCATGTTCAACTTATTTCAGAAACAAACGCTTCGATAGGCAGCACTCATTCATTGGGAGCACGAATAAGGCTCGTTTATAGTAAATTAATTTTGCTTGATTGATCACTGATCACTGAACAAATCAGAGATGGCTAAAATGGATGCCATTCGTAATTCGAATAATACAAATATAAAAAAATTATGAAAATTTAAATAATTGAATAATTTATGATGTTAACTTACCTACCTATCCCCGTGCTCCCATGTGCCTTGCTATAATAATGTAAAGTTCCTCCAAAGGATGGCACAGCACAGCTAATAAAGCAAGCCGGTCGAGATGCAAGATAGAAGAAGAAGAAAAAAATACACCAAAGAAATGTACCTATCTTGACCGCGCTTACATAGTTGAAAAGGAAAGGGGTTAACCTTGTACAAAATTTATACTGTCCGAGTCCGTCAGCTGGCACGTTTACTGTCAACATAGCTCGCAATCGCACATAGTCGAGGTATGACACAATTTTTCCAATTTAATGCACTGCAAGAGTGCATTGTTCGCACCGCGGTGCAAACGGAACCCGAATGGATACCATGCCATTCAGGGCATTTCACACATGCGTTACGCATCGTTAAAATTATTGTATAATTTAAATTCTTACTTTACTTACTTCACTTATAATAAATACCATAAAAACCATCATTATGGTGCTACGTATATTCGCAGTCATCTAGTTCACGCTATAAAAAACCGCCGTGTTGCCACCCGTCTCAAATGAATAAGTTAATGCGGTTGTTAAAGGACACCGTGTTGTGACCCTATTATGAATTCAGACAGACTCTGAGAGTAAAAGTGTCGCCACAGGTGAAAGGTTGATGATTGATTTGATTTGATAAAATTTTTATGATTAACTTTTTATTTTTAGCTGTCTGAAAATGTGAAAAGGTATCTACACAGAAACAAAGGCGGGTGTTGTTGTGGTGCGACGGCGCAAATATCTTGTTTAATGCGAAATAACCTTGAAAAAGTATTAGAATCTGTGAAGGTGGTGGCATTTCATTCAGACACTGCAACTTTCGTTTGATTTGCTGCTGTAATTTCTTACGTCAATTTAGGTTATTAGAGGATTACATTTTATGAATGCCGGAAATTAAGAAAAAGTATTAATTTATGTGGGTGAATGGTGAAGTTCAAAGTAAATTTCACACTTTATTATTGCATAAGAAGGAGAGGTTGAAACATGGTGTATTAGATGAAATATATTTTTTTTTTGTCTTTAGATTGGATTTTTTTTTGTTGAGCAATCAAATCGAAAATAAAATTGTAATCGACCAATAAAAAAGAATAACTACGTGTCCAGTTGGACGACCGTAATTGTTATAAGATCTATTAAAAAAATTGCACTTTTGTTTTTTATATTATTAAGCCAAGCTCTGGAGAAATCCTATGACAGCATGGCAGGAAAGATATAGGGAAAGAATTAGCGAACATGATGAAAGTAACGGAGATACTGATGTATGCCACTCTTGAACCTTCGCAGATTGTAAAACGCAGAGGAAAAACAGTAGATGGTAGACTATTCCACATTCGCACAATTCGGGATAAGAAAGAATCACGGAATTTTACTGTATGACCGAAAGTATTGTTATTAGCGTGGCCTTAATACGTTATTTAAAACACAATATTTCATTTACAAGTTCATTCTTTTTTTAACTTTACTGTTTACTTTTATAACATTCACAAACAATTATCAAATCAACTCTCTAGTTATCGCTAGTACCGTACTTCTAATTATCGTAAATTATTGCAAATAGTTTCCTTCGTTCACTTCACTGTCTGAAATAAGACTTCCTTCAATAATTTGTCCTCGAACCTTCCCGAAAATTTTCTTCTCGAGACGTCGATACCCCGAATCTAAAGATGTCGCTTGACCTTTTTGTGATACTCTTAAAATTCTCCGAAAGTTGTTTATGTCCGTACTTAATTAGTTATTCCTCGCGAAGTATGTTGACGTTACGTTTTGAAAGATAAGAGAATGTGTGCGGCTTTCAGTTCGAGTATTGCGTGCAGAAATTAATCTACAAGGGATCAAATATAAAGGACATCCAATATTACGGCAGTGGGTGCTCGAGTGAGTCGATATGACAAGTTATTGTCAAATCACCAATTTGCTTAAAGTCTCTATTTTGGACAATATCCAGTGAAGCTAAGACTGAATGTCCAGCCCCAGTCCAGATCTGAGAATTGTATTTCATTCTAGGTTGATATAGGATTTGAAGAGGTGCGCTAAATTTGATGGACCTAAATATTTTTTACACCTTTTCAGAAATCCAAGACTTTTCGATACATGTTTGGTAATAGAGTAGAGGCGATCTGTCCACTTTAACTTACTGGAAATATTAATGCCAAGGATACATTAAGGCGGTGTATCGTAAATCAGTACTCTATCAAAATTATGATCTTGTTTTAAAGAGGTGAAACAATTTGGGACTAAGCGATGATGTTGGTAAGGTCGTTATTAAATGATCTAATCATGAAATCTTGGTTGACAGATTTGGCATTCCCTCTGGAGTCCGCAAAAGTATCAAGAAGTAAGCGACATCAGGGGTAGCGTCATCGGCAAAACTATTGATGGGATTGAAAGTAAGGGAAGGCAGATCATTAATAAAAATTAGGAAGAGAGACGGGGGGCACACCGGTATTTAAAGAGTAAGATTCATATATAACGTCGTCTAATACAACACGAATTAGGCGACCAGATAGAAAACTTTCAATCCATAATAGAAGAGAAGAGGAGAGATCAAATGCTTTAAATTTTGATAAAGGGGCAAGCTCTATCAAAGACCCTTGAAATATCTAGAGCAACGATTTTGAACTCACCAAAATTGTGGAGACTACAGTTCCAAAGTTCCGTAAGAAAAGTCAGCAGGTCTCA
Source organism: Dioctria rufipes (assembly GCA_963924295.1). Lineage (NCBI taxonomy): Eukaryota > Metazoa > Arthropoda > Insecta > Diptera > Asilidae > Dioctria > Dioctria rufipes. The sequence continues at coordinate 45,038,926 of OZ002743.1, read as the reverse complement.
GATGAGTGTCCAGTCCGGAAGCCATACTGGCGATCGTTGATGAGTTGATTATGTTCTAGATACTTCATTATTTTGGAATTAATAATAGATTCACAAACATTCGAAAGAATCGAAATGATCGCAATTGGTCGATAATTTGAGGGAATGCTACCTTCTCCATTTTTAGGAATAGGTAGAATGTGAGCTAGTTTCCAAGTAGTTGGAAAGATTGCTGTCGAATAAGACAAGTAGAATAGTTTGCCCAGAGGTTAAGCCAAGGATGAGCCGCAGCTTTTAATTAACAGAGACGAAGGCCGATCAGGTCCCGCGGCTTTGGAAACGTCGATCTTCTTAAGGACCTTGAACACAGCTCTCGCACGGATATTTTTGTTTTTTTTTTCTTCAAGTTCAAGTTCTTTATTTGCGCTAAATTATTTACACTTAACCTAACAATTCTTTTCTTATCTAAACCTATTCCCTGATTATAATTCCTACGGGCTTTTCTTTGGCCCTGAGTTCAATTAATCTAGCTGAGTTTTCTTATTTTCTAAATACATGAATTACTAACTAACATATGACTTATTTCTAAACTACGGCTAGCCTCGCACGGATATGTATTGGATCTTGTAGTACACATCCACACGGGAGATGCAAAATAAGTATGTGTGAAGTCGGTGGAAGACGAGAATTTGAAACGAATCTACATAGCACCCTAAATAGCCTTATCCAGGAAGTCAACTACGATTTCATAATTTTTAAGTAGTGAAGGTATAGAGAAAGTGGTGAAGTTGTTCTTGATGGCTTTCGACTATTTATTACTTGGTTAACCCTTAACCATTATTTATCGATAACCATTTTAATTTTTTTTTTTTTTTTTTTTCAATAATAAGAGCAAGAAGAATTTGAAAACCGGACACGATTTTAATATGCAACAATTTATAAGAATCGCCTAATAGAATTTATATCACAGAAATAGTGTCGACCTACTCAGTACTCATAAAAGGGGCTAGGTACATGAAAATATTTCCGGCATAAATTTCGACTTACGCTTTTCGTATTTTCGTATGTTTGCGAGTAGAATCGCAAAAGTAAAAAAGTAAATGGATTTGAATTCTGTAAAATGGTTTCTTCTCCAGAAAGTAATAACAATTTGAATGAGTTGCTCGAAATTATTATTAATAATGTACCTAATAGAATGTCATTAATAATAATAGTAGTATTTTTCTTGGTCACGTTCTGAAAAGTAGTGCTAAAAAAAGGAATAAGTCGAAATCCTTATCAAACCTGGCTATCAAAGTAAATGAAAATTGTTGCTTTCGATATTTCTTCAAAATGTATCCAAAAATTAGCTGCAACTAGCTAGATGTGGAATTCACTGCCTATCAATATTTGCAGTTCCGGAACTGTGGGCGGTTTCCGGGATAGGCTTGACACACTTGAATAAATTAAAAATTCTTTTAGGCATGCTGTTGGTTTGTGCACGCAATGTTTTTATTTCACTTTTTTTTATAATTGTTATTTCTGTATTTCTTTCTTTTGTATTTAAGACTTAGCAATATAATCTTTTTCTTTTTATTTTTTTACATAAGTTTATTTTAGTTTTTATATATAATATTCCTTTTATTTTTATTTTTATTCATATTTTTCTTGCGGTTATTTTTATAATTTCTAAATTTTCATGCTAAGTACTTTTTAAAAGGCTATGCCTTATTTTGCACAAATTTTCTTTCAAATAAATTTGATTTAATTTGATTTGAAACTAGCTGCAACTTCGGTTTCTATTATATTTTTTATTCACAATCAAAATTTGACTTCATATTCATTATCAACAACGTTGAAGATTTATTTTTTCCCGCACGCGAATCGAACCTACACTTGTTAGAATCGATCAATGATGGAGAAAGAAGAATTTTTTTAAGAATTTCATATTTAACGATTCTAAATCAAATTCATAAATACAAGAAGAAAAAAACAACCGCCTCGTCCGGGGTTTGAAACCGGGACTTTCCGCTTGCCGGGCGACTGTTCTTACCACTGAGCTAACGAGACAGATGATTTTCCCTCTTGCATTTATGAATTTATAATTAACCTACTAAGCCACGTTTGCTTTGAGCTGGCATTAACCAGTAACGATGAAAGGGAACAAATAAATTGTAAATTCAATTTTTATTTATTTTTTCCCCGGACGAGGCGGTTGTTTTTTTCTTCTTGTATTTATGAATTTGATTTAGAATCGTTAAAAATAAAAGTTCTTAAAAAAACTCTTCTTTCTCCATCGTTGAAGACTCCTAAAAAATTAATTCAGTGCAAATCGAATTGAATTCATAATCAGCTACCTCGAAAATCTTTACGCAGGAAATTTGAAAGAAATTTAATATTTATTTACCATGACGCCAGTTCTAAGCTGTACTGGTGCCGCGGTTCATTTTTGAAATTTGACTTCGAATTCGTGATCAGTGACCCCGAATTGAATTCTTTTTTGACTTTTGGCAGGAGTTTTGGTATTTTCGGGACCACTGTTCATCTTAATAAAAAAATGGCGGCCAAAAACAATTTATTTAACAATATTTCCTTTCAGACTCATTAAGAATGAACTGAGCGAAATAATTATAGGGACATCTTCTCTTAAATACTTCCACTGATTAGCAATTTCTTCTTAAATCAAGAAATTTATTTATAAATGTTGCAACAACGCCTCCAAGAATTCCTCTTATTACAGTTTGATTTTATTTTTCTCAGAATCGGGCACAATATTTCGGATTACTCATCAAAGTGTAAATGAAGTGGTGATATTCAGTGCGAAATAATTTCAGGGACAGGGAACTTGAAATTTTTCTAAAATAATTTATCGACACTATTGATTTTCGATTTTTTGTTTAGGTATTAGATATTTGAATGTTGATTTTATAGAGATTTAATAAATTTTATAATTTGTAGTACGTCACAATGCCGCGTGGAGAACTATTAACTCCTCAAGAACAAGGCGAAGTGCTTGCTTATAAGGAATGTGGCCTAAGTATTCGTGAAATAGAAAAATTGGAAGATCGAAAACTGCAGTTCACAATTTCTTAAAACCAAAAGATAAGCTTGCTAAAAACAAGAGGGCCAAAATCGCGAATATCACCTAAAACTAAACGATACGTTTTTAATGAAGTATCCAAAAGTGGAAAGAGTGCATCGAAAATCTGCCATGAAATGGAGCTGCCAATTAGTGTTCGACGAGTTCAGCAAATTTTGAAGAGTAATGACAACTTGGAATGGAGAAAAAGGATTCCCAAACCAAAAGTTACAGAAAGGCATTAGAGGGCTAGGTTGGACTTTGCCGAAAAATACCAATTTTGGGACGAAGAATGGGCAAACGTCATTTTTAGTGATGAATAGAAGTTCAACCTTGATGGCCGTGATGGATTGCAGCATTACTGGCACGATAAAAGGCAAAATCAACAAACACGATTAAGCCGAAACTTTGGGGGAGGGAATGTGATGATTTGGGCTGGAATCAGCTATCAATCCAAGACTGGTATTTGTTTTATTTCTACAAAAATGAATGCTGAGAAGTACGTAGAATTATTGGACAGTGTTATGTTTAATGAAAATTGTAACGTTTTTGGGAAACATTCAATATTTCAACATGATAATGCCGCTATACATGCAGCCAAGAAAACAAAGAAGTATTTAAAAGAGAAGAAAATGCCTGTCTTGCAATGGCCAGCATGTAGCCGGAATCTCAATCCGATTGAGAATGTTTGGGCGATTTTAAGCAGAGCGGTATACAAAGAAGGTAGGCAATTTAACACTGTTGAAGATGAATGGGCGAGGATCGATCAAAAAATTATTCAAAAACTATTTAACTCGATGCCAAATCGATTACAGCAGGTAATACTGAATAAAGGAGGAATAACCAATTATTAATTATATTTTTTTAATTTGTTAAATGCTAAAACATGAAGTGTCTTTATAAATATTTCGCATATAAATATGATTTTTTTAAATAATGTATAAATAATTAATAAAAAGAAATTAATTAAATAAACTCAAACTTTCCTCTTTTTCGAAAGTTTGATAAAAATATATATGTAAGCCATGTTTGTCAGATCCATAAGGATCTTTGCAACATTTTCTAAGTGTGCTTATAATTACTTCGCTCAGGTCGGTGAATTAAATTTCCTATTTAATACTTAATTTGCCAAGTAATATTTACGTGTGGCCAGAAATCAGTCTTTATACCAATGCTAAATTAAAGATTTTTTCTTTTTGTTCTACGGTAAAGTTTTGTTGAAGTAGTTATGAGCCTTGAGAATGTTGTCATGTTACATGTATATTAGAGGGATTTATCACCTCTTCTAGAGATGCCTAGTCAAAAGCGAAAAGCCACAAAAACTCTTGAAGTGTTTCATCTATTCTATGGAACAGCCTAGAAGAAATTTATGTATAGATTTGTACATAGAATGGAGGCCAAACTAAACTAGCATAATCCAGGACTAACGATTTTCAGTAGGGATACTTTGTTATAAACAAATCATTTCATTACAATACGCAGTGTAGTGCAATAATAGTCCTGGGAGCAGCTGCATTAATATAATCCTCGAAGGAAAGACGAGTATTAAGGTAATTATAAATCTAAATTAAGTTAAAGGGCATCCGTTTAAAATATAACTTCCTTTTACTAGAAAACGGCATAGTGATTGGTTGTGCACTTACCGTTATTGAGAGGACGATAGTTGGTAGAATACCATCAATGAAAGCTGTTTATGTTAACAGATTACAGTCCAGTCAATAGGGACTAAATAAGGCCTTTGCCATACAAAAAGTGGGGTAGTTGTGATTTTTATATATGTTATTTATCTCCGGGCCCCGATGAAAGATCCAAGTTTCGACCCTTGGTGGGGGGGGGGGCTCCGCACGATCCACCATCTTGGAATAAAGGTACCAAAAATTGGTTTTTTTTTCAAAATTATTACTGAACGGTTGATCCAATGACAAGAAAGTAAAAACATAAATTAGAAGCACCCTAAATTTCCTACATTTTTTGTAAAAACACTTTTTTTGTAAGTCATAAATGTATACATATAGTACCATTTACACAGGGTGTTTCGTCCATGGTGGTCCATATGACAGGAGGTGATAGTCAAACAAAAAATTGTATGGCAAGGGGGAGCAGCATCTCAACTGTTTCGGAGTTACAGGGTGATTAAAAAAATTTGCTTGTCTTTCAAAAGTACAGAGTGTACGGCCACTTACAGAGGTTATATGCAGAGCTTAATGGTCTTTCCAACGAACTCTCGACTGTAAATTGTGGACTCTCGTATTTGATTAGAGCACAGAATTTCAAATTCACAAAATGTCTGCAGTTCGTAATGCCACAATTTTTGACCTTCTTGTACAAAGAAATAATCAGAAAAAAATTCCACTCTTTCGAAAAAAAAGCAGTGTATAGTATATTCATCTTAAATGATAAGCACAAATTTTTTCCACGAATTTGGTCCATTGAATAACGTCGTCGTTTTTTATTAGATTTACTTATCAAATGTATTCCAACTGACTTGAACCATTTCACGAATCCTTTTCTCATCTACTTAAATTAGACAGTACTTCACATAGCATAGTACAAAGCTCCGTCGATTTTATTAACATTATTGGAAGCTAACATGAGCACATTTAAAATAGCTTCATTGACAAACAATTTCTGTTTTTTATATGTTGCTATTAAATTTTCGCGATAAAATTGATTGATAAAAACCGCCACTTAAAACAAAAGAAAAACAACAACTGAACATATGAGAAATATAACTATGAAAAAATTTTAAATCGCCGTTCATAACAACTGACAAGTTACATGAATCCTCTTAATAAGTATATCGGAAAATTGCTTGAGGCCTCATAGGTACTTAAATACAAATTTTGTCGCAATAATCGCAAGCAGAATATCGATTGCAGATGAGGTTTCGTTAGAAAATTATTAACATGAAATTAACCCCAACCACTATCAGTGATCTTTGACTCAAAAAACATTTCTATCTATTCAAAATAACTAAATTCTTTGAAGAAAATAAAAATTAGAAGTAAACCAGTTTGAATATTGCACCATCTGTAGCTTTTCAAACCAATAAAAAGTGTCACTATTGAGGATTACACAATTAACTTGCAGCATCAAAATAGGACAAAACATAAGATCTATGAGCTAGACTCACCGGGCATTTATTTAAAATTACATAGATTGACTTCAGAAAATGTGTGATGTAATACTAGTATTTAAGGTGCGCGCGCATAATTACTTTACTGCATCGGGGCTGTTCATCTTCTTCGGATTAGTTCATGCAGATTGACAGCTTTTATAGTTTTTTGTTTAAAAAACACATCATTATAAAATTTTTATTTATCTTGAATGTGAGCTCATGCATGATTTTTTTTTCCGAATAATTATTGGAAGTTCCCACGATGCATATTGCCAAGGTGCGAGACTTTTTCATTTGTGAGTACAGTACTAGAAAACGTGATCACTTGTCAAATTAAAAAAAAAAAAACAACTTCAGAATTTTAAGCTGTTTATAACGGTAAAAATTTGCTTTAAAACCGAGCACAGATAAATGTCAGTCCTGATCAAAGTCACATCCGACTTCTAGGATAAACTTGATGCTTGATGTTGTAACTATGCTGACCATCCCGATTTTTCAAAACCTTAAGCATGAAATATAATAACTATTACAAAAACTGTTCCTCAAATTTATTATCTCTTCCCCTGCCGTTACTTAATTTAAAATTTTATCTTCGAACTTTTCCAGAGGGAGTGTATTAGTGAAATTCTATTATCTATATGACATTCCTCATTACCGCAGTTCCTCAAGGATCCCTGTTGGGTCCACTGCTCTTCGATTCTAATATAAATGAGATTATACTATCAATGGTGCATGATTGCTCTGCTCAGTCCACTTGTATATGCTTGCTGACGAATACAGCCCAAAATAATTGCTGAACTTTTGTTCAAGTTACATAAGCTTATTTTGGATCAACTCTACCTATTAGCATGTAGTGGTAATTGTTTGGCTAGTATACATGCTCATCTAAATATTTAGGTAACTAATTAAGTACTTCTAGTAAAAAATCTTACCATGTATTTTCAGTCATACTATACAATATTTCTGTGTTCTTTTGTGCCGTAGAACCGAGCAAAACAAAGATATACAAAAGAACGCCTCATACATTTTCATAGAAGATTTAAATGAAGCGAACAGTACAAATTGTTCGCTAGAATCGAGAGGAAAATTTGTTCTCTCCAGTATATTCTAGAACAAGGTACACAAAAGAACACAGCTAATATTTTAGTAGACAAATGTTCCCAATGGAAAAAGCTTTTTTTCTATAAATTGAGATCTATAAGAAATTCATACTAGCAAGTGCTTAAAGTAATCAAACTACATATATTATGCTACTAGAGTATACGGTGAGCAGATGGCATAAGAACTAGATGTCGCATGCAGTACCAAAAAAGGATACAAAATTTATGTGGCTGGATGGTCCATTCCGGAATGGACCACAACATTTGAAATGATGTATACGTCAAGTGATTCATATTTTTTCGTATCTGAAGCGTAGAGGAAATCGATTAAATATATACAAAACTGCTATTATGAAAACATTTGCTTTCGGCAAGTTGTGATCCATTCTAGAATGCACTACCCATTTCACAATCTGTACACTCTGTTCTAGTATACCATGCGACATCCAGATCTTGTGCTATCTATGCTGCTATCCACTAAACTACGTGCGAATCTAGTAAAATCTCTGATTTATTTTTACCCAAAACTGGAATCGGTTTACTCGATTAGGATGTATTAGATATCTTTCTACGTCATAATCAGGTTTATCTGCAGCCTCCCTTCCAGATATGCACATATATCTCCTCTTGTAAACAGCTAGCTAGTTTTTCCTAATCATCAATTGACCATATATTCTTAAAATCAGCCGGTTGTATTCTTTGTTTGACTATATATCGAGCAAGTATTACTGATCATTATTGTATAATGGAGAATATAATATGTAACTCAAACTGTTCCCTAAATATAAGATCTACAGAGAGTCGCAGCTCTAATCCTAATTATAAGACAACTACCAGCAACTCATAGAAAACATCGCGAACATAGATTGGACATCCGTCTAGGATTCCCAACAAACAGAAGAAGCCACTGACAATCTATATGGTATTATTTGTCTTTAAGCACTCATATGTATAACGATAGAATTAAAAAAACATAATTCGAGATTCCATTGCATCAAAAATTGGGCAACTCTTAGAATAATTACCTCCCTTCGGAAGAGAGATAAAATTACTAGAAAACTTTTACATTTTACCTTTTCCTAATAAGCTTAAATGTGCTATTGTTACTCCTGTCCAGTAGCGTATCTAGGGGGGGGGGGGGGGGGGCACTAGAACCTCGTAGAGCTTTATTTGGTTTAACATCTCAGTTAGGTTAGTGTTTGACAGTTGGCTGCAGTAACTATATTTACGAGGTTTCGATCAGCAAGCCCCGTAATTATGTAATTTATCATGCTGTTTTCCGATAACTTCTCGCTTTTAGCTAACGCAGTCACTTCATAGAAGTATGACTCTACTGGTTGCTACGACTAATCTGTTTCATATGAACATTAGCCTCATTAACTGGCAACAGAAAACTTTCGATAAGGTTACTTTTTAAATTTGACCACTGTTCGTGTTGCACTATTCGGTCTCAAAATCTAACTACATTTCTAAATCGAAGCGAAGTGTAAAGGATTGTCTTTTAGTCACTCAATTTGTACAGTCGTTGCACCCCATCGACTATTTCACACCACTGAGTAGCTGAAGGACTTCCTGGCATACCAGGTGAAATCTTTGGTATCAGACTGGCTGCTTCCTCTATTCTCCGCTGAATTTCTAAATCCATGCCGCTTACGTCCAAGTTCATAAATGAATCAGCATATTTTACTGCTAGCTGTGCGTCCTGTTTTCTTAAAGAAGAACCGATTCAAATATATTTATAAATAGTTTTTTTTTTTTTTAACTTGTTTTGTTTTTCACTTCGCACTATAAATAACCAACCTTTCTGTTCGCGAGGAATACTTCAAGTATGTCCTAAACTCCCTATCAAGAAATGCCAACGGAGATGATCATGCTCAACGGGTAAAGGCGAAAGCCCAATGTAAGTATCGCGGTCGGCGCGTTTTTCGCTTCTTTCGCGGCAGACGCGTGTAGGTTAGAAGCAAGACCAAATGAATACGTCACGTTGGTACTCTTAATATTTATTTATAAAAAGAAATAGTCATAGAAAAGCTTGAGTTATTAATTAAAAGTGAAATAATGGAAAAAACAATCGACAAATATGTAAAAGAATTGTCAGAACCACTTCCGTCTGAAAATGAGATGACAATTGACAATGAAAATAACTGTCAATAAAGTTGATCTAATTTCGCGTCGAATCCGGCAAACGCGGTAGCCATTTGGCCAACACGAACTTAAACGCGTATGTTCTATTGAACTGGCAAAGCGACGCGACGCCTGCCGCGTTCATTAGGTTTTCACCGGTACAGCGGAAATAAGCTGAAAGAGCATTGGAGCCCGAGGGAAGCAAAGAGATAAGGTACTTTTATTGGATCTACCTTATTTCATCTCATACAAAAAGGCAAATCTAATATTTCTCCACCACAAATGCTTCCAGATTCAACAATCGAAATGGATAATTTTCTTATAGGAGATGAAGCTTATCCTTTAAAACATTACCTCATGAGGTGGTATCCTAGAAAAACATTAAATCCGATCAGAGAAAATTTTAATTTGCGTTTGCCCAGCGCAAGAAAATGTATAGAATGTGCGTTTGGTATACTCTACACAAAATGGCGCTTTTTATCCACGGATATAGAAATGTCCTAATGATGCTTGCATACTAATAAAGGCAGGATGCATTTTGTATAATTTAATCAGGGAGAAAGATGGAAATGCAGACTTTCATTTCAATAATGCAATGGTGGATATGGGGCACACCATGTCAGGTGATGAGCATGCAGTAAAAGCCCGGAATAAATTAGCGGATTATTCAATGCAATTTTAATATGTAATGCAAGATATATTACATTAATATTACAGGTATAAATGCATATAACTACTTACATTTTTTTAAAACTATAAAAATTACTTACCATTTGTATTGCAAATACTATAGATGCGATTTCTGTCCACAGTTTTTCCACCACTATTCTGTTTTTATGATTAATATTATCATCTTGCCATAATGCCGGCCGGCATGGCACTTCAGATAACAAGAGCTCCTTATCAATATTGGCAGTCATGTTACCTCCTAAAACTCTCACAGAATACTGAGCAAAAGTGCATCAGAAATGAAGCCAAATGAAAAAAAAAATTTAGTCGCGCGATGATTTTTAGAAATCGGATCAGTTTCCATGACTAAATTTGCATGCAGAGCTCGGACTTAAGCGCGCGCAATCAGGCGTAATTTCAATGGTCACTACAATGCTTACCCTAAGCATGGTTTTCACCAACGAAGTTACTGTCCCAAGTAACCTCGCTCTTTGCCCCTCACCTCCTCTTGACATATTAATCAGTTTACTTGCGCCAGTATTAAAACGAGCTCCACGAACTTCAACTTTTTAGCGAAGTGGAACCTGAGAAATAGTCAAATTGAGTATGTTTTCTGCAATTGGTAAACGTTTTGATGTATGTATTCATTTATAATATCATCTGGTGTGGAACTTGTGAAATGTGGACATATTTGTTTTTTAGAGAAAATGGTTTCAAGTGAAATTGTGCAGCAATGTAATTAAGGGCAATTTCGGAAGAAAAAAATTCTAAGAACAAGAAAGTGTGAGTACATTCCTGGCATATTAATTGCTAAGGAATAATATTTTTGCTTATATAATTCTCTTTTAAATTTCGTATAAAAGCCAACACACAAATGTTCTGACATTTCACAAGTTCCACACCAGCTAATATTGTTAAAGACTACTTAAATAAAAAAATATACGAGTTGCAGAAAATGTACTCAATTTGACTATTTCTCAGGTTCCACTTCGCTAAAAAGTTGAAGTGAGTGGAACTCATTTTCGTACTGGCGCAAGTAAACTAGTGAGTATGTCAAGAGGAGGTGAGGAACTGAAAACGAGATCACTTGGGACAGTAACGTCGCTGGTGAAAACCATGCTTTAGGGAGGACACAGTTTTTTGTAATCATTTTTAGTATGTGCACAAAAATTTATTCACTTTTACCTCCATTAAATGTGGCATCTGTAACCAATAAATAATGCGATAACGTAGTTAAACATAATATTGAGGAAGCACACATTCACGCAGATTCAAACGGCGGAAGAACCTTATACATGATATCGTAAAATTAACACAATCTCAATAGGGATTATTTCCTCCCCGCTTTTAGAAAACCTGTTCCTCTCGATTTGTCGATCATGTTGATCCTTTTTTCAATCCTCTGCCGTTGCCTTATTTTTAAAATGACACTAACACAATCACCAAAAATAACGAACCACAATCAATTCACAAAAATTGTTTTAATATCGTTCAATTCTCACTTTGATTAAATTTTTGGGTTACATAAATAAAATTGTGGAGAATTCTTATTCCACTTCTGAATATACAAAAATTTCTCACTAAATTATTAAGCTAACCCGCCGCCGCACCTCTCACAAAATTTCATTTCGCACGTGCTGCTACTAATAAAAGATTTTACTTTGTACACTACTCAAACTCTTCGCTCTTCAAAACAACACTCCGTGAGTAACAGGAATGCCAAATGTATTTAGTCACTGACGGGCTGCCAGGTGGCAGTTTATTTTACGGGGATTTAATTCTAACATTAGTGTCTTCTACTGTTTCTGAATTTAATCTGGTATGCAATTTAATCTGGTACGCAATTACACCATTATAATTCTCTCTCAGACTAAAACCATCCCATGATCCAATCTTATTTTGTTCAACTGCAGACTAAAACCATCCCATGATCCAATCTTATTTTGTTCAACTGGATTTTCAACAGATTATAGTTAAGGAGCTTCATCATCTTGAAACACATCATACGCCATCTGGTTTCACTAAGTGCTAGAGTTACGATGTTGTAAAATTTCACAATTCCTTTATAAATTAAACTGCGCTAATGTGGAACAATTTACCATCTCTGATTTTTCTTCTTTTTCTAAGCTACAGTTGTTCAATTCAATGTACATCAGTGCATAACTTCTTAAAATATCATTTTGGATATCCGAGATAAGCGCTGTTTACGTAGGTCTGAAAAATTTAAATGACAACATCAAGATCAGCTTTTCGTCACCCCAATATTCTCAGGATTAGGCTCAGAAGAGTTAAGCTCAAATATTTTATCGTGTATTTTATTAGTGATAACTTATAAGGGACTATAAATTTATCTACGAGTACTACCAAAAACAATTTAATTTTGATTGTTGTTTATTTTAAATTTTAAATACACAAAAATTTACCATTCAGGAAGTAAAGTAAAATTCTATTGTTTTGTAAATGACTGTGTACAAAAGAGATATATGTAATCAATCAGCTTTTGTCAGTCCTCTATTCCAATCTTTACGTAACGTCAAGTCAACCTACTGACATACACCGTGTCTTGAAGAAATTCGTCATAATATTTTCAAACCGAACTCTAACGCTATGAAAAATACTCTATAGTTAGTATAGCTGCGCGCGCGCGCAATGGTTGCATTCAACCTTCTTAAAAACCTAAAACGAAGAAGATTCCTCTTCGAGTAACCTCAATAGGAAGACAAGACCATACCGAGTGATAATTTACCTGACCTCTCTTACCTGTACTGGAACATCAACTCTATGGCATGTTATGCAATTTCCAACTTGGATTCTTCTTCCTCTTCGAAAAATTCACGTTCGGTGAACACTTGGCAGATTAATTAGGCGGACTGGTACCGCATTTGGTTGGTTGTTAGCAACCACAAGTATTCCCTACAGTGATAAATATTTAACTCGATGTTGAAGGCAATGGTGGCAGCAGCGGGTCGACGGTGGCATTGTAAACGTATAGGCACATTCTATACCAAGAGTAGTAGCTTCTCTGCTTCTGGGTATTATCACATTGAATTACCTAGAGTACATACATAGTGGAAATGGCATCCATATGAAATGGACAGCTCTTTCGATATTTGATCGATGCCAGACTATGGATGTGCAGCTGGAAAACTAGCAAACTATACCATGACAAATATTGTTAGAAACTGGATTGAAGAAGCATTTAATTAACGTCCAAACGATAAAATGGAATATTGTGTATGAAACGGGGATCCAAGCCATGGCATGATTTTATTACGGTGGAACCTTTGGCCCCGCCAGAACTCAACTCTTCCCATACTTGCATTATGGCGAGTTCAAAAGGCTATGTATAACGTAGGCAGTAACTTTTACTTTCATTATTGCATCCATATCCACTTTTGTGACCAATCGGTCTTATGTAAATGAACTTTATGGATAGTAAGGTCAATGGGGCACGTGGTTAAAGAAGGCCTCCATTAGTGCACGCAACAGAGAAGTATTTCCTTTAGGAATGAGATTTTCCAAAAATAATTTCATTTGCAGAACTCAATTATTATTGCTTAGTTTGGAAAGAGATGGTTTTTATGTGTCGAATGATTACAAATATGAACAAAGGATAAGAGTTTTGAAATATTATTTAACGGTAATTGCTCTTACTTCTAATATCATTCAGAGGTTATTTTGCATTATTCGACTGACATGTAAAATTCGAACATCAAATTCCAAATAGGTGGCCGTTTGCATATTAAAAACGAAAGACTAATGAGCCCCACACCCAAAATCGTCTATGATTGCTTATCGAAAGTGACTGAAGAAAAGTTAATTTTTATTCAGAGTAATCAAAAGAAAGTTCAGCTGTGTGAGGAGAAAAACCGTTTTCATTTCTAAAGTGTACACTATTGGAAATTTTGGTATAGATTTTTTAAAGATAGTTTATTTATCTTTTTTTTTTATGTAGAGTAAGTTAAAACCACGGAAACAATTGTCATAAATATCTTTCATTCTAAAACCTAATAAATTGCAAACCATGTGATCGGTTGAATATGCAAATTTCATTCAAAAAGGTCACGCCGATCTTCTTCCAATAAATACCGACTTGCAATTTATTCGGTTTTATTAAAACAAATTCACAGAAACACTTTGTTTGTTTAAACAGTAATTTTTTATTTATAACAATAAGATACCTTTCTTTCGTGTCCTATGAATGAATGAAAATTTTGTGGGAATTTAAGGCTCGATAACTGAGGCATTTGCTCACTAATCGTAACATGTTGGATATTGGTATAAAATTACCGGAAATGGCGCGTGGTATATGAGGCCGCACCAATATTATTTCCATTTTATTTTTGATGTAAACGAATCTATCTCTACGATCTGCTGTGTATTCCCGGGAACACAGTAGAGGACGTACACGTTAATTGGTCGCCAACTTTCCTCACACTATAAAAAATGTGCACAATTGCTGCCACAAATATTAGGTATTTTTCCCTAAATTGTAGGGAATATTCCCCAAAATGTAGTGAATGTTCTCTCCATTTTTGGCAATACTTCCTACATTTTAAGGAATATTCTTTACATTTAAGAAAAAATCCCTAAGCTTTGTGACAACAATTGTGCACATTTTTTACAGTGCACATGTATTTGTGTCCTCATATTACCCATTGGGACGATAAACCAGTGCTTCTGAAGGAGCTTAATTTATGCGCTTCTCTAGCAACTATTTGCAGCTCTTTAGAAACATATTCAACGCGGAAAATAAGCAAAGGCGCAAGTAAGTAACCCAAGTGCTTCTAAAGCCATCACCTGGAAGCTCTATAGAAGATAATTTGATGAGCTCCAGTAGATTGAAGTGCAGCAAGGGGTGATCTCATCTAATTTTCTACGAATCTAAACTGTGGATTTTTCCACTATTGTACGAAGTAGCTCTCATTTTCAATGTTCAGAGTGGTTAGAAGTATGTACATAGTCTGAAGTTTTGGTTACTAAAGTGAGAATAATAGGGAGAATATGGGCTTATTTAATCAACTTAATAAAATTTAATATCACAAAAAATCATGAACAAGTGTAAATACCTTACTAATATTCTCAGAAAACGCAGTCTTGAAATCCTGTTTGAGATTAGGGAAAAGACACATTCAAAAAAATTCTTTGGCCATCATTTAGAGCGCTTAAGAAGCAGCATTGAATCCCTTGCCTCTGTGGACATGCCTTTGTCAAAAAGCAATGAACTGGGATAAGAAAAAAAAAGCGCTAAGAGCCTCCAGGGAAGTGCTTCAGGAGGGCTCTTCGAGCACTCTTATTCCCAGTGGGTATAGGTTGCGGTCCCAATCACCGCACGCGCATAGAAGAAAAATGTAAATTTTGTTCTAAAGCAAATAAATCACAAACAGGAAAACTTTTATTAACAATTAATTAAGAATATTGTTAGGATGAATATTTGAGGTTTTCTCATAAAAAAATTAAGATATCGTCCTTTTATAATAAAAAGTTAGAAAATTACACTTTTTTTTTTTAATTTTTGATAATATATATACTTGCGGTCTCGTAGACCGTATGCCTGTCCTGCTAGCGTATACCACTTACGGAAGGCAAAGAAGGAAAGATTCTCATTGCAACCAGTGCACTGGTTTGACCCTGCGATATCCGCGACAGAACTTATGACCATTTAAATGACTACACTTCCTTCAAAAAATGAATGATTTTCAAACGTAAATTTGATGGAGAATGAATAATTTTATGAGGGGGATCTGAGCAAATATATGGTCGAGACACTCCACAAAATCTATTGGCTTACCCAACCCCATCCTTCTTACTTACCGACCACACAGAACATAAACTGGAAACTCAGCACAAGTCATCAATTTTCGTTCAAAGTTTTCGGAACTACTACATATATTTAAAAAATGACTCCATTCAAACTTTACTGTGTTCTATTTTTCCTTTCTATAGTTTCCTCAAAACCCATTAAGGATTAAAATAAAAAAATCGAGAGTGGACTTTTTGATATATTTAAAGATAACGGACGTATACATTATCCTTGAACACAAATTTTCAGAATAAGGACCTCGACTAATTTTTTTCAGAGACTCCAAGCCTTCCTTAGTCAGTTTCGAGTCGCTCAGTTTCACTATTTGAAATCTATTGTTGAACCAATCCAACACTTGAAACTTGCTGCCCTAAATAAATAAGGTGTGTAATGAAATAACGAAAGCCAATTCCCCCCCCCCCCCTCCACCGATTTCGATGAAACTTTCAGAACTAGTTAAGTATTAAAGTATTGGACCCGTATTTTATTGTTTAGCTCAGACCTAAGGTCTTGAATACTGAGTGACTCAAATTTTAATGTTTTCATTATGGACGTGTTTCATAATTTGCTCATTAATTGGGATCGGATTATTCGATTTTCTTGTGCGATATTCCAATTTAAAGGAATTAAATTAAGTTACTTAAAATAATTAGAAAAAAAATAAAAAGAAAAATAAAGAAAATATATAAAAAAACACAATTTTTATTAATTTTGGATTTTTGACCCCCCGCGGAAGAGAAACTCCTCCCTAAAAAATACTTTTTTTGAAATGCTATAACATTAATATATATCATATCGAAAATTTGTGGATGTTCAGCTTTTTGTTAAGGAGATACAATTTTTTTATTAGCGTCTCTGTAAAATTTTATATGATAATTTTCGAATTCACTCCGAAAAACTGATTTTTTTTATTGTTTTTAGATAGATACTTAATGAAATATGTGTTTAAAAAATATTATAATAATATCTCTGTGTTTTTATTTCATAAGATTTATAATTTCATTTTTATTACAAAAGAATACTCGTTTCTTAGGAGAAGGCTGTATTTGTCTGATCTTTGGCAAATGAAAAAAGGAAATGTTTGGATTTGCTTTTCATTAAATACAATAAGATGGAAGTACATTGTGATGGAAGCCTTTCTGGTAATACCAAGGGAACGCTAGGGATTCTTCTCAAAACTCACTTCCCACTCTGCAACTTTGTGACCGAGGAGCCCGCCGTAGCTGTCAGATCCTCAGTGATACCAGTGGTATTAAACAGGGATTAACGATCAGCAAAGAAGATTGTCACCGAAGCCAAGGTGATATGGGCTGTCAAGTCCTTCAAACCTTTTAAAGCTCCTGGCGGTGATGGCACTAAGCTCCTCATCACCGAGATATTTAGGGTCAGTCTGTGCACGGGATATATCCCCAGGGCATGGAGACTAACCAACATTGTTTTTATTCCGAAATCGGGTTAAAAACTACCCAGGAAGGCCAAATTATACAGGCCTATCAGCCTGACATCTTTTCTCCTGAAAACTCTAGAGAAAATAATAGGCAGCCATATTCAAACGACGTCCATCAAAATTATCCACTCAATGCCAATCAATACGCCTACAAATTTGGAAAATCCACCGAGGACGCTCTCAGCAGTCTGGTAGAGACTATCGAGAAAGCCTTGCAGGAAAAGGAGGTCCTTATATGTTCCTTTATGTGCATACAAGGCACATTCGATAACATTCTCCTTGACTTGATCAAGGGAGTATCCGAAGATAGAGGCTAGAAACCTGCATCGTCAGATAGATTGGTAACATGCTTGAGAATGCTGCATAATAGCGATGCATAATAGGATACGCTGATGGCATTGTCACCTGTGTTAAAGGAAAGTTTGAATCAGCTCCTCCCTGAGCTTATGCAAACTGCTTTTAACATCATTAGATGGGGCCAGAACAGTGCTAGTTCCTTTTACTAGGAAAAGGAGTCTTCAGATCCCATCGTCTAAGTTAAATGGAAATGCAATAGAATATTCCAAACAAGCAAAATATCTAAGAATAATCCTAGACAACAAGTTTACCTGGAATCCTCACTTGGAAATGATAACTAACAAAGCCATGTGGGCATTCAGCTCTTGCCACAGGCTTTTCGGGAAGAAGTCGGGTTTGAACCCCAAAAGGACCTTATGTTTGTTCCAGGGCATAGTCAGCCCCATACTTTCCTTATGGAGAAAATGCGTGGTGGCCTAAAACATTGCAGACAACCACCAGAAGAACCCTTGATAAGGTGCAAAGGAATGCATGTTAAGGCACCACTGGTGCCTTTACATCGTGTCCTCAACGTGCACTTGAATCCCTCTTAATTCAGAGGGAAGCAGCGGCTAATATGCTTCAAAAGCAAAGGTCAAATGAGTGCACTTCCTCCAGGGTGGGTCATCTCAGTATCTTCAAGCAGGTCGACATTAATGACCTGGAAGCTCCAACAGATACTATGGCCAAGAGACTTTCTTACTAGACCGAAGACTCCAGCTTCCGCAACGGGCCCAAGTCTGGTATACTGACGGATCCGTGAAGGACGGGAAACCAGACGCATTGGTGGTTGGTCCAGAAGTGGAACTATCTATTCCGCTTGGTGCCTCACCTTTCATCTCTCAGGCAGAAGTCTATGCTATAGAGGTTAGAGCTCAGGAAACCCTAAATAAGGGCTACAAGAACTCTAACATCTACATTTGTTCAGACAGCCAAGCTGCACTCCTAGCTCTTTCCTCTCAAGTTTTTGAGCCAAAATTAGTCTGGAGCTGCTACTCGAAACTCCAACTACTGTCTAGGGACAACCAAGTAACCTTAGTCTGGGTCCCTGGACATGAAGGAGTGGACGGTAATGTAAAAGCGGACGAACTGGCTAAAACCGGAGCTCAATGTCCGTATAATGGTCCCTAACCGAACTTTGACTTACCAATGTGCTCAGCCATTGCAGGTCTAAGGATGCAAATCACTGGAAGAACAGTTTCTGCAATCTAACTGCAAAAGCAATAATCGAGCTCGTTAAAAGGCACGATTTCTCCTAACAACTTTAGGAGAAGGCGCAATAGATAATCTATAGTCGCGGTGTCCGCAAGGTCCTGGAGTCCAAGTCACCCCTACTCTTAATATTTACATTAAGTACGGTTTAAGTGGGCTAACAAAATATTACAATATATTTTAGGCCACTTTGGCTTCCGTTCTTAAGTCCTTTTCTAAGAACAAGTTAGTTTTCTACGGATCGGCATACTATGGTAGTTAAAAGAAATTTTGAAATAATTCATATAAAGCACACCTGAATATATTTGTTTAAGGTAAATACAGTAAAATCTCTCCTTACAGGCAGCTCCAGTAAGCGCAGACATCTCTTATAAACGGACCAACATACCAAATTACCAACACCATTAAAAAGAAGTTAAAATTTTTCAGCATAAAATCCAAATATTGATTGAATCTTGCACTATACTCTAAAATCATGCATTGTGGTTTTATATCCTAATCAGAATATAAAGTTAAAAACACAAAATTCGATTAAAAAATACAACTAAAAATCTAAATTGAGTTCATAAGTTCAATTCGGTCAATCCAGAAAACTGTCCAACAACTACCATTTCCTAAACAGTCTATTCGGGAAGTATAAATGAGAAAAGTAGAAAGTTTAATTAAAGTCAAATTATTTTAACAAAATGTAATAATTGCACAACTTGCAATGAGAATTTTATGTACAATCACGTACATATCCAATTTGACATGTTTTTCTCTCGTCATTGGCCATTATACTTCGATCGAACCATTCGATCAACAGCAACAACAACCGCAATTATTATAGATAGTAACGGTTGTATCGCGTCCGATAGATATCCCATGAATTTCATGCCCAATTGCCCAGTAAATGAATGGTATAAAATTTTCTCGAAAATAACTATTGCGGGCGGTCACATCAAATTTGGTATCTTTTGTGAATTACAGCATAAAATATTTCGCGAAGATGACATAACCTGAAAAATATAAGACACCGAAATTATGTAATTTTTCTTTTCGTAATTTTTAATTAAGGAGCCTTGCAATGCCAACAATAAAAATCTTGAAACCCAATTCAAAACCGCTTCGGCAATTTGATAACTTACAAGCTTAAAAATGAAGAGCGTCGTTGTCTGTCTGTCTGTCTGTCGACTTGTAAGTAATCGTCGAGCAGTGATCGTTATAGTAATTTTATCAGGCCAATACTGTCTTTTAGGGCGCTCAAGTGGAAAAAACCTAATCGGACATTTTCTAATTTCACTTTCGTCTATTATTGTCCGATTAATGACAAGTTGAAGGCAATCAGCGGACATGCAGAAAGCCCCATTCCTCTTGAAAGTCTTGAGCCAAATAAGTTCAGATGGTCTGCAATGGTTTGGGCCGAGTCGAGGTGATTTAAGTTTATAAATTTCATGCTGTCGCGGTTTGTTATGATTTTGGTTTTTCTTTTTTTAGTGTTACAGTTTTTTTATGCAATCATAATGAGATCGTGCGAACTACATATAATATAATGCTGCAAAAGATTGCTCTTGTTTTAAACGATCTCTGTCAAATTAATTCTGTTGTATCTTTTTTGTGTAACAATTTTGATGAGTTTTTAATTTTTGTTGATATCATTGCATAAAATGTGTGGGAGAGCCTTGACCAATTCTTTGATAATAATTGGGTGTTTTTATTTGGGTCTTCGCCAAAATCAAATTAAATGTGTTGATTAATTGGCAGTTCAGATAATGTCGTAAAATAAATATAAAAATTTCGAATTTGGATATGTTCATTATAGTTTCTGAAATTCCAGTTCAAGTTAGTTTTGCATTTATATGTACACTTACGGACAAAAGTCTGGCCAAAGCTTTGAAATGTAAAATTTTAAGAGTTTTTGTTTTCTGTTTTGATTGCAAAGCTTTTGTGCATTTATAGATTAGAGTAAATCTAATTGGATAGAGGATAAGAAAAGCAATTCGCTAAACTTGGAACAGAAATCTAGAAACTATTATTTCATGAGTCTTATTCTACAATTTATATATTATTACACTTACTAATAATTTCCTTAAAGCTGAATAAATCTGCATTTTCTTTCCTCTTTTTATTTCCTAATTTTTTTTTATATTGATTGCAAATCTTCAGCAAACTCCTCAGTTCAAATGTGGCCTTTTGTTAGAAATTACATTGAATTTGTAAGGAATTAGTTATTTTTTACCACATTTTAGTTTTAGAAATTTTAAGCTTTCGTGAAAGAAATTTCTGGTTTTATTATCAAAAATTTGTGTTTTTTTTTTATTTGAAATAAAATTCGTGACCCTATTTGGAGGAAAATGGGTTTAGATTTTTGAAAAAGATGTTGCGTTTTTTTTTTTTTTTTTTTTTGTAATGAAAAACCCCAAAAACCTGTGTTTTCCTCTCGTTCCTACAAACTTTTTCATATACGCTCTAATTTTTATTATTTTTCGTATGTAAATTTCCAAACATTATTTGGAAATGCTACCTGAACTGTTTTTCCAAATTTGTTAATATTTATAATTTACTTATAATAATACTTTTATAACATTAAAATTGAGACCCCTGTGACTTAAATAAAATTTATTGCTACACTTTTATTTTAACACAAGAATGTACATTGAGGAAATTTTATTCAGTACTCCAAAATCTGGCTAAATCCGGTAAGTAGCTTATTTTGTAAACCTCTGTTTTGATAAATAGTGAATGATGAATTTTTCTATTAATTTTAATTATCAAAAGCTTTTCGTGGTGACGACAGGATTCAATACTTCAAGGAAATACTCGGTTTTGTATATACAGGGTGTTTACCCTTAGGAGGTCAATAGAGCAGGAGGTGATAGTACTCACCTAGACAAACAAAAAATTGTATGACAAGGTGATTAAGAAAAAAGCTAGTTTTTCACAAAACACCCATTATTTTAAGAAGTACTAGGCGCACGGTCACGATTAAGTGCTCATGCAGAACTTCATGGATTTTCCAACAGCTACTAAAGCAGCCCCCAACCCTCTCCTCTCAGGAGTTAATGGGGTCTAAACAAAGTATTTCGGATTTTTTTACTTTTTTATTTTCTTTGACCTCTATTTTTTTCTTGCAAAACGGTCGTTAACATAACTTTTTTTTTTATAAAAACTGTAAATCTGTAGACTCTCCTCTTTAATTTGGCCTGTTATATCCTATGTGCTATTTGCAGCTGTTAAACAGTTATTAGCTCAAAATTTATTCATGTCATAGAGAAATTAGCTGATATATTTTTAAAATGACATGTTTTCAGTTACTAACGGAACAAATTTAGGTTTGAGAATAGATTTCAGAATAGGTTTTGAGCTAATAACTCTTTAACGGCTGCAGATAGCACATAGGATATATAGGTAAAATTAAAGATAAGAGTCTACAGTTTATAGTTTTTATAAAAACAAGTTATGTTAAAAACCGTTTTGCAATTAAAATAGAGGTCAAAATAAAAAAAAAGTTAGGAAAATCCGAAATTCTTAGTTTAGACAAGAATAACTCTTGAGCGGAGATAGATACGTTACTGGTTGAGCAGTCGTTGGAAATTTTGCATATAATAAGCTCTTAACTGTGACCATACACCCTGCACTTTTTAAAATACAGGGCGTTTTTTGAAAAACTAGCTTTTTCTCATTAACTGTAACTACTAAACGGTTGATATTGCCCCCACAACCCCGCCCAACCCTGCCACACAATATTTTTTTAGTCTAGGTGAGTGCTATCACCTCCTGCTCTATTGACCTCTTAAGGGGAAACACCCTGTATGTACATAATTTTGAATTGTACTTTATAAGAATTCTTACGAGTGTGGCCTTGGTTCGTTATTCAAAACACAATAGTTCAGATATCATCCACAAGTTCTTTATTTCAATCAACTATTTACTTTTATAAAGTTCACAAAAAATTATTAACCAACTCTATTTTAATTATCGCTAGTACTATATTTCAAACTATTTGAATACAATTAGAACACTTTTGCCTGTTATATACTTTCACTAGTAAACACTGCACTATCTAAGACAAGACTTACTCCTAGCGGTTACAAGTGCTGTATTTATACTTTATAAATTTTCCAGAACCTTCCAGAAGATCCGAGAAATATCGATTCTCCAAACCTTAAGTTGTTTACTCTCCACATCTTATACCGGGGACAGACTTGCAGTTTCAAATTGAGATATTTATATTGCAATTATGTCATATTGCAATAATAGAATGTTAGAGACACACCTGCAGTTTACGATACTGAGAAATTAATTAGAGAACTTATATTTGATTTATCACTTGATTTGTCATTTAATTTAACTAAAGAAAGCTCCGCGCACATACAAAATGCGAGCAAACATTTTGAAATTACTTGTCTACATATATGGAAATTAAAAACGAAATAGACACTTCAACTTAACAAGTGTCAAATATTAAATGTCAGAAAAAGTTGCAGACAATATTGCAGTATA
Organism: Dioctria rufipes; assembly: GCA_963924295.1. Lineage (NCBI taxonomy): Eukaryota > Metazoa > Arthropoda > Insecta > Diptera > Asilidae > Dioctria > Dioctria rufipes. The sequence goes on along the minus strand of OZ002743.1, from coordinate 45,015,598 downwards.
AAATTCGGTTATAAAAGGTTCATATATTAAATGATTATGGTTTATAACTAGGGTCAGATTGCAATACACTCTCTATACCGCAAAATTTTTTGCAATTTCAATATTGCATTTTATTAGAACGAAACCTCACGCTACTACTACATAATTAAATTTTGAAAGCTCAGAATCGAGAGCTTTATTTTCTGCCATCCTGTTTTAAATACTTTGCTCGTGCTGGAATTTTTGCATGACCGTACTTGCGGTGTATTTGTGATCGTTATCCTACTAAAACTATTAATATTGTGACATATTTCCTCCTCTGTCTTATACTATCGGAGTCGTGAATGGCATCGATTTTTTCCATGACATCTAACATCAAATATTCCATCACTTAAGCATATGGCGGCAAATTTTGGGGGAAACAAATTTCTGATGATTAAAAAAATAGTACCATCAAATATTATACAAAAAAAAATTAAAATACCTCATTATGGAGGAATAATTGCTATAACTCTTGCCATAATGATGATGATGATGGCAGTTACAGTAAAAATCCTCTTCGTAGTTTAGAGCGCAACCGCGACGCCAATAAAGTTCCACAGCTATTCTGGTACTCTGCCCCTTAATCTTCAATAAACCAACCAACCATGGTCTGAGATCTGATGTAAAATTGATTGAAATTATTGTTGTAGTATCAACAATTTCGTTAATTTTTACGTCAGATCTCGCACCATGGTTGGTTGGTTACACTGGCATGTATATAAATGAACCGTTCGTTGAACAAAAATGCATGAAAATGAATGCACAACTTTTAGATTGCGTTCTCTTTCATTATTTTCCACTGAAGTATAACGAGATATTTAGATTAACTTCAATGGATTCTTGCTCTTAAAAACATAATTCCAATTAGAAGGCATTACATTTCCCTCTTTTTCCGTGCTAGCATTATTATGAATTCAAAATGTGTGCCATATGAAATAGGTGATCATACACTCCACGTTGGAATATTTTGTAATCTTACTGCTTAGAATATAGAGAATACAGCTTAGTCAAATTCTGGTTGTGTTAGAATCTGTTGCCGCTGTACAGTGGTGTAGGAGAAACAACAAAGAGACCGGAGCAGCAAGATATATGGTTGAAAATATTGCGCTTGCTCCCACCGAAAATGATCTTAGTCGCTGCCACTACGCCAATTATCCCAGGTGTTTCTCAGTTGTTTCAAATGTAAGCAAATCAAGCAGCTGAACATAAATTTCTCCAATTTCCCCAACTTCAAGCACCTCTAAGAAAAGCCACGCTCATGTACATGAATTTTATATATATCAACGGTTTCTGTTCTCTCTTTATTCTAAGTCTTATTGTCAAAAGAGCACAAGTTTTATAATTGCAAATAAATCCTTACAAAAAGTAGAAGTAAATATCATACAAATAATTCAAATGTCTGATTCTTTAATCGCCGTAATAGAATATGCTCGACATAGATTTGAGGAATATGAAGTCTAATCCAAATATGTCAGATGCAATTGGATAAGAAACTGACAAGACGAGAAAAAATATTCGAAATATTGAATAGGTTAACTGTGGTAGTTTTTAAAAAAATAACTGAAAAGTAAAGAAAAATAAACAAAATATAAAACCCGAAATTTTGAATTTGAAGCGTCAGGAGTGAGGAGGGTTACGGGCTGGTTTAACATTCATAGGAAAGATATTAAGATTCTGCATACAATGCCGTCTTAAAATAGTCTGTGTACCATGTACTTTTCAAGATATAGGGTGTTTAATGAAAAGAAATCATATTTTACTAATCACCCTGTAACTCGGTAGAGTGACATTTGGCCCCCCCCCCCGCCTCCCTGCCATACAATTTTTCACTTGTCTGGACGAGAGGTATCATTTAGCAATATATAATCATATTAGTCTGAAACACCTTATATATATTATTTTGAAAAAATCTATTTTTTATATTATATTTTATTTTATTTTTATATTTTATTATAATTTTAAATTCTTTAGTCCTCAAATATATTTTTGATAACTTTGGAACACGGCTAAGTATTACGCAACACATACTGGTTTAGCGGTATTTTGTGGCCAATCTCTCGTGCCTTCAGAAAGAAAAGATTGGAGAGAAAACTAGGGCATGACATTATTTAAACTTCACGTGGTTGATGGGTAGAAAAACGGCTCCCAAACGACTATGATTGCAGGAAGAGATTAATTTTAAGGCGGCCAGAATAATTGTATGTATGTATGTACATGCAATTAGATTGGAGGAACTAACGAAATGTTTGTACTGTGTACATGCAAAGAGGAAGAAGATTCTGTATGTACATAAGTAGGCATATCGTGGGAGTGAAATGTGTGTCTTAATAATAAAATAAAATTTATGCTTAATTGCATTTTATTATAATATAAATGGTTTAATTTATTTTTAAAGCAAGTTTAAATTGAATTAAGTTTTTGTTTCCAGGGTCAAGTTATGATACGGTTATGATTCAAGGCATTGGATACCTGAGTCACAACAGCGGCTAGGTCCACCATGCCCCAAGAGGGATGATATATATAGAAATATTATCCTTTGTTTCTATGTTGAGAACCTTAAATCTAATCAGAAAATTCCCCATTTTGGGAGTCGGCAACAGAGGTATCTTAACTCACACTTTATTTGTAACCAGGTTATGCCAAAGTTAATACCTAATATAGGTAACTCTTGCCAATTGAGGTTACAGATAAGAAGCCTCGAAAATTAATAAAAGCAATTGGACTTGGACCACAAATCCTCAACCAATTTGCAAAGCCATTGGAATGAAAAAAATTAAAAATTAAATCACCATGAATTTTCTATTGCTGAAAACCGACTAGCACTTTTCCTAGAAGGTCCGTTCAAAACCACCGAACCCTGCAAAAGTAGACCATTCCACAAAGTGTTTTTAATATAACACATTTATTTTTATTTCTTTTAGAATTTTCCTTTAAAGTTGTTTACAATTGTTATAAAGTTATATCACATAGTAGCCCACCTGTTTCACTGATCCCTACTATGCCTGTGATAAGTCCCCATTGCTTATAATTCGATAAAAGAATGGATCACAATCCAAATTTTATATTAAGTATATTTATTCCTACTTGCATTAGGTTAGCATCCTTCAAGCTATTTTCGGGCAAACTTGTTTCTCAGAAACGTAATGCGTCCTGGAGTAGAGGATATGTATTCCCTCCCGACCTAATATTCTCTGAAAGATCTAAAGGGCTGAATATAGTGTAGCTTAAAATACTTAAGAAGAATATTGGAAAAAAAATATTACGAAAAAACATTTAAAATCTGCGCAAAACAATGTTCCTAGATGCGTCAGTGTCCTTACAAACTCTCTTATAATAAGTTATAAAAGATCCCTATATTATTATTCTTTGTATAACACCTTACAAATAATTAACAACTTAAGAAATAAATTAGATTTAGATTCACTTAGTCTAAATATATAATAGCAGCTCTCTAGTTTTCTCGAAAAAAAAAATTCTATCTATTATCGAACTGGTTTATGAAGATCTCGCAATGAGATTTTCTAATTTATCTGCAATTCACTTCACTACCAATTGAACGACATGATATCGTCGAATCGTCCATGAACACTGCACTGCCGGGATCCATCATGGAAATTTCTTTCGATGGGAACTTTAGCATTAAAATAGCAAATGTCATGGTAAGCTAGTATAGTACAGGCTGGAAATTATTGATGGTAAGGAAGGCTAAGCGTAAAAAAATTTCTGCATCCGTCTTTAATTTTAGCCCGACACACGAGGCAAGATTACTTCAATTTTCATAACTCCAGCAGAGAGCGGACTATCCCCCCCCCCCCCCCCCCCCAATATAAATTTATTTCTTATTGACTTTATGGGAATCAGTCACGCAGGGGTGTTTTATTTAAATTATTTCGCTAATTTGTTGAGAATTAATTTTTATTATTATTATTTTTGCTATTATTGAGAAAAACTTCCAAGTGATTATATTGCGTGACTTGAAACTTATTGCTGGTTTTAACACAACACTACTGGACAATGTGAGATGAGCTGTGTAAAAGTTATAGCTTTTTTTTTACAGTAATTTCTAGTCTATCACGATAATACGGCAATTTAATGGAGTAAATATGCAGTAATTTACTCTTCTTTATAGTGCATAAGTACACATAAATGTACATGTACACTATTTTACCAAGGAAGGCTATAGGAAAAAAGTTGTTAATGGTTTAAGGCAAATGATAATCTGGATGAAAATCCGTAAATATAAAGTGATTCATCATAATTTTTATTTTACATCAAATTCTTCAGCAAGTTAATTCCCAATAATTGACGAAAATTGCAATTTTAACATGGCACAATTCTATGAATGGACTGACCAATTTTTTTAATTAACAACTGGAATTGCAACAAAAAATTCAGATCTCTATGTCAGCGCATTCTCAACTAATATCAAGATGAAGCCTCATCATCAGCTAATATAGGTTGCCTTGAATTAGTGTTCTTTAGCAATTACAGTAAACGGAATGTAGTAATTCTCCTTCACAATTTCTGAAACTTTATTGAGAATGAACTCGAAGCTCTATAGGATTTTAAGACTCACGAAACTTTAGGCCTTAATAATAGGATAAAAATTGAACAATGAAATGGTTTGAAGACTGCTCCCAAAAATCTGGAGTTCTAAGCAAAATGTCGACATATAAGAGGTATATACGGAAACTCAAAAAGATACCATAGCAGATTCTGAGAATTGTATATTACTTGGCCATTGAATTATACTCAAGCCAATCATTAGCATATTAGCCTTAAAGTTAAGTTTTTCACTTGACAATAAGGTACAACATATTTTTTTTTTAGTTTTTATTGAATATTTTTCAATTCATTTAAAGTAATAATTAAAGAAAAGGATATTCAAATACTTATAATTAAAAACTAGTATTTCGTCCAACTACCTCGATTTTTTACTAAATATTTTACACGATTTTCCATACCTTTTATGTTATTTCCTTCAGTTTTTTTTTTATTAGATCATCATGAAACCATACTTCTTTAATAGAATTGATTAATTCTACTTTATTGCGATTACTTTTTTTTTTTAATACTGCCCATGCATTCTCGATAGGATTCATGTCCGGGAAATTCCCTGGCCATGGTAAAACTTTAATATTAATTTCTCTTTGGGATATTTTCGCACATTTAGCAGTGTGGCAGGGTGCGCTGTCCTGTATAAAAATATATTCGTCGTTTTCTTCGTACAAACAAGAACATCCTTGAAAACTTTCATATACTGGTCGGAGTTCGACAAAACATAATGTTCCGAGTTTTTCCCAGGGATCACACTCCATATCATCACAGCTATTGGGTTAATTTACCCTTTGCTCAACACATTCAGGGAGCAGTCTTTCACCTAGTCTCCTTCTTACATACAGTGTTTGCTTTTCAATGACTTCGATCCTGCATTCATCAGAGAAGAAAACCTGTGAGAATTTTCAATTCCAAATATTTAATATCCTTGAGATTAAGAAAAATTTATGCTTACATTTTCCCACTTATATGTTAAGAAGTATTTCTTTATCATTGCAAGAGTCATCTTCGGTTTTTGGTTATCCTCATGCATTCCAAATGAGCTTCATTCATCCGAAGTCTTAGAATGTGCTCTGAAATTTCAACGCCCTATTTCGAAACCACTTTATGGACCACTGTTATTGAAGTCTTCCTATTCCTTTCAACAACTGAAACAACTTTCCTGTAAGCCCGTGATATTTTTTTTCCATAAAGTTTTGCAATGCTCCTTCTTGTCCAATCGAACTTCTACTCCGTCATCTACCATTTTTTAATACTTTTTACTGACGACACATTTCAACAAATTTTCTGTTGCGAAAAAGTCTTTTTCTGCAATAAATTTGCCACAATTATTTTGTCCTTTTTTTTTCATTATGTCCAAATTTTTACTACTACACACTAAGCTCTATTAAAAAAAATATTACTTTTAAGATTTTACGAAATGTCGGTTAAAATCCTATCCGTACACTGTATTCACTCACAACAACCATTTAAATGTTAAAAGTCCCTTTAACACTCGCGTATAACCAGAACGAAAATTTTAAAATTTCCATAAAATAAGAGTGCCTGCAAATTTCTTTAGAATAATATAAATTAGATAATTAAAAAAAAAAGGTAATAAATGCATAGCAAAACAGCCAGGGTATTTATTGCTCTTAAAATATGGAAATATAACAAGGGACTTGTACCTGTGGTCATTAGGCCGTTTGCCCATCAAAAAACGAAAACGAAAACGATGAACCGAAAAATTCAATTTTCTCCCCGCAACAGCGAATATTTGCAATTAAACTTAACTAAAAGGACGAAAAATTTTATTTTTTCATTATTCGCCAAAATTTATTGATTTTTTACTTTGCTTTTCGAAAAAAGCTCTTTTCAATGTTTTCGTTGAATTTTCGTTCAGAAAAACAATTAAATGTACTTTTCTCGAGAAACAATGTAAAAAATTAACAATTTCTTTTTAGTTAAGTTTATTTGCAAATATTCGCTGATGCGGGGTAGAAAATTGAATTTTTCAGTTCAGCGTTTTCCTTTTGGTCTTTCGATGTACAAACAGCCTTACTGTTTCATTTTGCTTTGAGTATAATTCATTGGCCAAGTACTGCATGTAGATATGTCGATGGATCCACCTTTTTATACTATGATATGAAAGAGGATGACTTTTCTCGTAGAGATGGACCTGGCGTAGTTTTCACCAAAAACGCATTGCAATTTTCCAAACATGTAATGAAAGATAAAAGATGCTGTGAAATAGTGACATCGGAGTTAAGGTCATATGACTTTATTTCTCAATTGAAAAGGGAAATAGCTCAATTTTTGTGACTTTATTTCTCTGTGCAATTAGGAAATAAACGCATATGACTTTATTTCGCAACAGAACTTTTTTCTTCACTTTTACTCACAACTTACAAAATATTTTCTAATGAACTATTTTCTTTGACAAAAGTAAAAAATTTCCTACTCTCGAGGTTTTATTGCCGTTTTTCACTGAAGATAACTGGACTTATCTTTCGAGTATTATTATTTAATATTAGGGCTTGTACCTACCTTTGGAAGAGATAACGGCTTTTATACTTAATGGCGTATCAATAAAAATACTACCTTACGTAGTTTTTAAAGTTTAGGATTCGTCGATGAAAATGAGTAGAAAGCCCGTAACCTCTTGTAACTCTTAGTAAATGAAATTTCCTGCCAAAATCTATCGAAAATAATTCATTTCTCCGTTTTGAATTCTGTTGATCTCAAACAGAATTTTTTCCTCAAAGAATCAACTTGTAAGTCTATTATTTTCTGACAAAGGAACTCTTACAAAAGCAATAAATAAAAAAGCTAAAATTGATCTAAGACCAATTCATATTAAACCCTAGATGAATGCCCGTATGTAATTTCGTATGATCACCTCTATATGCAAGCTTCCGCATATATTTCTAGAACGGCTCGTCGGGCAGTAAAATGATCTTATCCAATTTCATAGGATTTTATATTCTGAAAAACTTCTCAGTACAATAAAAACATCTAGAACTGATCGTTTTCACAGCATTCGTAAAGAAGATAAATTTTTTTATGGGAATACCAAGAATAGGTTGCCCGACTTGGCCTGTTTTTGAATTTATATTGACTATTTTTATGAAAACGCTGTACACAAATTTCAGTTCTCTACGTTGACGCATTCTCAGGCAATGTCCAAATATATATCGAAAAAAACATTTTGTATTAGAACCCTACGAAGGAGATGCCCGATTGGTCCCATTTTCAAAGTTATATTTTTGTTTTTTTTTTGTTTTTAAAGCCCATGTGCAAAATTTCAGTACAGAAAGCATCCTTGAGTTATCGTAAGGACGGATAGATGGATAGACAGACGAACGGATGGACAGACGGACATGTAAAAATCAAAATAACCTTTAATATTATGCGTGGGTGTTCAACCCATTACATTACAAATGGATTACAAACTTAGTACATGATGAATTTATACAGCCCAAGTACATTCATGTCATTGACTATGAGTATCCTTGAATTTTGAATTTTCATACTCTTATTATATTATTATATTCTGTTTTAGACACTTAAAGTGGTCCATGCATACCATACAAGATGTAATCCGATCTCAGCATACACCCTTAAAGTCAAATACGGTCGTACCGGGAGATTTGGCATATCCTTCATAAGCTAGAACAGTACGAATGTATAGAACGGTTTACCATCCTCTGTGCTTCCCTCCCCCCCACCCCGGACCAATTAAGTGCCGGAAATATTTAAGCGCAATGCGCAATGTCACCTCCTTGACTCAACCCAATAATCCTCAATTCCCTAACCGTTTTTTCTTTCCTACCAAGACTGTGCTAGACATCGTAGGGTATACTCTGAGCTTTGAAAACATCATGAAAAGTCCACATCAACATCATTATAAGAAAAAACGAAGTCCTTATAAGTTCACTCTTGCGTCTGTCCATCTGACTGTCACAGACGTTTTGCTTGAAAACAACGTAACGTAGGGATTTGAAATTTTTACAGAATGTTAAGTCTTCGTGACACGCACTTATTTCAATAATCAAAAATTTTGCAATAGTTTATTTTTTATATTTTTAATGGGGGTGAGTTAGGTCGTTTGAAAGGGCTACTTTTAAGGCTTACAAAAATACTTTATCTTTAAATTTTTAATAAATTGGTTATAAAGAAAATATCCCAAAATTTGCGAAAAACATCCCCCCGTCCCCCTGATCTGCTAGGTTTCTAAAGATAAAATTTTTAAATTATCAGAGTTAATTCGTATTGAATCATAGATGCCACTTTTCTCGTCAGCCTCATAGTTTGTTTTTGTTTACGATTCAGCATCAATACAACCGCACTGTGCATCAAGTTGAATGCTTGACAATTTACTGCACAATAATCGGTAACATATTTACTAATATTAATTATATATTAAATATAATATATTAAATATACTTAAATCCGGTCGATCGATCAACTATTCGTTGACAAGGTTCTGGCAATAAACTCTTATTGAGCGAGCCCTACTCGCTCCTGAGCGGGTTTGTTTCAGTTCTAAATTACACCTACATATATTATTTCCAATATTTCCAAGTATACAAGGATACATACTAGCATTACTTATTCTAGATTTTTTTCTCTTTCCTTGAAGTTAAGTTAAAAGTCATAATTTCGAATTTTTCCTTCTACAATTTGAACTATTAAAAAACAAGTAAATTTTAAGAATTTAATTCAGAGCTAAGAATAAATTTTCGGAAAATCTATCTCAGTCTCCGATTTTCTGAACCTCAATTCGATTTACAAAAACAATCTTGTATAGAAGATCGCCATATAGTAAAAATATTATAAGTCATATTTAACCAATTCCATAGATTTTTACATGCCGAAGTAGGTACTCTTCAATTCATTGACAACATCTGACGCTGAACTTTTTTGGAGCATACGTAAAAAATCAGAATCTGTGTAAATCACAAACCTACTAAGGAAAGGGTTGCCGAGTTAGCCTATTTTCGAAATTGTACCAAAAATTATTTTCATAATTACCCACTGGGATTTATGTGTCGAAAATTTCTTGGCTAATCCAAAAAATATACAATTTATTCGTGGAACAAAAATTTACACCCATTTTTGTCATATGATAGGGAGCTCTATGCAGCATAAAAATAAAATCTTGTCCATTAGTGAACATTAGTATTTGCAATCTCAATGAAAACTGTCCGCAGTATGCTTTCTAACGAATTATTGGCGCTTTCATCACTAAGGCATATCTGGAATAACAGCTATATGTATCTATTAAAATTTACTAAAGTTATATTTTTGTTTGGATGCTTCTTTATCTATTGTAAGTTTTTTTTTCTCAACACAGCAATCAGTTTGGACTTATGGGTGGGTCTACATGTAAACTTTTAAATTCATCAAAATAAGCTTCATGTGATCTGTCCCTTTAGTGGTTCTTAGACTGCTTACACAATTTCTTTCGTGGTAGCAAATCAATATTCCTCAATTAATTTCTTAAGGATGGGATCAATTGAAAATATTGATTTTTGACACTACTCTTGCCTTATATTTTTAATTCTTTTTTCCAACGTCCGACAGCTGATGTTAATCATATCATTCATTTTTCTTTTCTTTTAATTGAATACAAAACTTAAATGTTTTTCAAATTAACACTTCGTTCGAAAATTTGAATACAGTCAATAAACATCAAAAAATCTCATATTAGAAAAACACAAACATAAATACGCTTTCTGTTTCAAAAACGGTTCGCAGACTAATACAGACCTGCGGTTTCAATATTGAGATATTGATATTGTAATTATATCATATTCCAATATAGAATTTCAGAGATACACTTGCGGCTTACGATACGATACTAAGGAATTAATTAGATAGCTTACATTTGATTTATCACTTGATTCGTCATTTAATTTGTCATTTGACTTAAGAAAGTTCCGCGTACGTACAAAATGCGAGCAAATATTTTGAAATTACTTGCCTATATGGAAAATAAAACCGAAATAAGCACTCCAACTTGACAAGTGTCAAATATTAAATGTCAGAAAAAATTGCAGTCAAGATTTCAGTATAAAATTTGGTTCTAAAGGTTCGTGTATTAGATTATTATGGTTAATAACTAGGGTCATATTTCAATAAACTTTATATGCCGGGAAATTGTTCGCAATTTCAATATTCAGTTCCAATTTTCTACATACTGAGTATACACCGAGTTTATAGAGAGTTGTTTCTCAGTACATAGAGACACACTTGTGGTTTAGTGCAAATTGCAATATTGAAACCGCAAGTCTGTCTCTAGTATAGGACAGGTACTTATAATTTGTCATATCAAAACATGTCCGAGTGATAAACATAAATAAATATAGAAGTATATGATTAAATATTTTGTATAAAATTTAAATTGCGTCTATTAATTTGGACAAGGAATGTAAGAACATTTTAACATTGGTTTCGGCAAATCCGTTCTGATGGTTTTAAGCCGGTCAGAATGAAAATTGTTTCTATGCACTAGTTGATACCCAAATCTAATCACGCTGGAACTTGCACAGATGACGGATATACCACAAGTTGTGAATAAATGTGATGTTTGGGTGCTGATGAACTAAGCCACACAAATTTAAAAAAGTTTCATTATGTATGCATTAGTCACCTGAATCGCAACTTAAAAATGAAATTGAGGAGCATTTTTCCAAAGGTCGATGTCGATGTTCAAAATATGTAAAAATGAGATATGTACATCAAATGTTGAGTAATGGGAAGATCTACTTTACTGCTTATATTGATTTTCTTGAAACAATTCAAAATTCCATATAGCTGAATTTTTGAAAATTTTGAAATTAATTATAAAAATTCGAAAAGTGCATCAATGTTTTAGCAAATTTCAATAAATACATCTGTCTAAAATATATGAAGTTTACAGCAAATGCCGACAAGTATAGACACTTATCAAAACATTGAAATAACGCTCACTTTTCTCTTTTCATTTTTTCTTGAAATGTTTTTATAAATTCTATGCATCGAATCCATTCGTTAATGTTTAACAAATATTAAAAATTATTAAACTTTTCATTATATCGTCTGTTTACAGTAAAGTACTTTAAAGTTTCTTCTGAATGATTTATTATTTCCCATATTGACTTTTGAAAAAACGCTCCTCAATTGTAGTAAGTTAAAGAATATTTTAGTTCAAATTGCTTAGAATTTATCTTCAATCAACAAAAAGTCAAGAATGGCAACATTATTAATTGAAAATTAGTTTACTATATAACTTTTTGATTTGAAGGAGGCATTTGATATGATACTGTATATCATAATGTATAAATAAAAATATTAAGTGATTTAGGAATTATACAAAAATCAAACAAATTATAAAGTAATTATCTGCAAGCAAGACAGTGTTGTACGAAAATGAAAATAGTTACAGTGACAATGAGAAGTGATGGATACGTACTGGAGTCACACAGGGATCAATTTTAGTTCCGCTTCTTTACTATTAACATATCCAAAATTCACTGCAAGCTTGGTTATCTGCTGAATATTATATATATACTGACGATACCCTACTCCATTACGCTGGGAAGTTTGACGAGAATATAGGTACAAATGGAAATAAATGAGGACTTAATACGATACAAAAAATAGCTATAATATATACATCGAAAAGAAATTACAGCTGTACCCATATACAATACATTATGACTATGTTGCAATTTTGATTACTACTATGTAACAAAGATAATTAGTGCCTAAAAGAGAATAATTTCAAAAGTAAATGTTAATGGTACTTTTCCTCTTTCTTGCTATTATTCCGGGGATCCCACAAGGATCAGTATGAGGACCGCTTCTCTTTAATCTGTACATTAATGATATCGGTTATATCGTATATAATGTACAATTACATTTATACACCGCTGGTGTTCAATTGTACTTAAGCATACCTCTTCGGTTGATTGAAGATTTTATTTCCAGAATCAATGATGATCTTGCTGCAATTCACAGATGGTCAATCAATAATAAACTTGTTTCTCAATACTAATAAGTCACAGTGTTTGGGTTTGTGCAACTCACCTCCTTAAAAGTGGGATGGAAGTAAAGTTCAATTGTCCAATTGTTATGGGTATGTTGGGTAAAATTTATGGTGGCTTGCGAAGACTTTGGCTATTTCCTAATATCTTACCTACGAACTCACGTTTAAGATTTGTTGAGACTCTTTTGTTGTCCCATTTTACTTACAGCAGTCTAATTTACCCAAAGCATGACGCTTGCTTTCATTTTTAATATGTGCAGATCTGCTTATATTAATCCCATTAGGTTCTCGTTACTAGAATGCTCAATTCAATTTAATTTAAAACGCATGTCATAAATATTCCTATTCAATTTAAAACACACTAGCGAGCCGATGTATCATTATACAAACGTAAAATTTTTGCATTCTAGAAGACGAATGAACTGACGTATACCGCGTTTTCGTACATTGAAATATGAGGAATGTTACTTTATCTAATTTGCTCGTCTATGGAATTCACTTTCTCAGTGTGCGGCTTCTCTCAATGAATTTAAAAGGAATTTGTTTGATAGTATCCTTTTAGTGTTATGGGATGTTGATTATGACTGTAGAAGTTATTCTAATTTCTCTTATTTATTATTAATATAAATTCATTTAGTTTTAATTTTATTTTACTTCCTCCAAATATGTGCTGTTTTTTTTTCCTTTTTCTTAGTCAATAGTATCTACTACTTCTAAAAACTATGATTATTTCTACTTTCCGAGTAGCTTGACCAGCTTATATGGGGTACTAATTAAGATTTAGATCTTTTGTACTGAGTTGAATAATAAACGAATTTTAATTGGAAAATAGAAGAGCACTTAACTAATATCAGCCCTTAACTCTCGATAAAGATGTGCAATTAGTTCAAATAAAGATGAGAGATGAAGAGAGACGTGGAAAAAGGTGGTTAGCTCTAATAACTTCGCCAAAAAGAAGGCAAAAAGGTTCAACTGGTGTGACATATTTTATATTGTTATTTTAAATTTAGTTATTTCTTATAAATAATTTTTGCACAAATTTATTTATCTAGGCCTCGCGATAACAAAAAACATTTCTTACCCACTCCTGTCCGTATTCAAATAAAAGCTTTATTAATACATATAATTCAAATATATATATATATATATATGTGTGCGTGTATAAATAGCATAATATATAAAAAAATAACAAATCCTTTTTTTTAAGTAAATCTTAATATTCCAATATTGCGAAGATCACAAATTTATCTGTAAGGATATTAGGAAATATACGTTAAACATTTTATACAATCACAAATAATATAATTCACAGCTTATACCTTTTTATTCTTCTTGATTGGAGAAAGTCTTCTTAAAGTTGAACAATTGCTGTCTCTTGTGTGATTGGCTAAGGTTATTCCACAAACTCATGCATATATGTATATGTATTAAGCGTTCACATCAGACAAAACATATAAAATAAAAAAAGTATTAAGAATATATATATGTAAATGTGACTACGAGTAGGTTGTCTTAATTAAAATATAAAAAAGTTACTTACTAAAAACATAACTTACTCTGATTGTGAGTCAAGTACCAGTAGTCCATACTGGAAGAGTTATGAAATTTATGATCCATTCAAATCTGCAATAAACTTTATAATGAAATCTAGTATAGTATCGTCATCGTATTTCGTCAAAATTTGTCAAAATATAAACATCATAAAAGGAAATTTTGTGTAATAAAAATGTAATAAAAGAAATTCACTACTGTCATTAGTGTCTATGAAAACAGATAAAAGTTTTATCATCATTTCAATATGGCAAACAGAAATGGGGCTTAATATAAATACATACTGCCTAATATTATACGATTTCGATAACTTCTGTCTTAGATTAGATTACTCATTTCAACCTACCTATGAAAAGATAATAAAAATTTAACCTTGATCTAAAATGTCTTGACTTAGTGCAAATCAATTTAGCGCCCTTTTTGTCTTCTTGATCGTTCCACCTCATTCTGAATTACGTTCTATCAATTGATGATTGGATTAAGATGTAATGGAAGAAGAATATTTAATTTATTCGAAGAAAAAGTGAAAGTAATTCAGTTAGAATATTGATATTTTTAATTGAAAGTATATTCAGATATTTTAAGTACCCAAGCAAATATTAAATTGAATAAAAAATTACATAATGGCAGATTTGCATTCACTTTAACGAAAAGCGAATCTATTAGCTGCATCCACAGCTCTCGAAGTTATATAAGCAATTTCAATTCGTAAAAATGGATAATAAAATTTGAACTACGATATTCCACAAGGATCCATACCAGGCCTACTTTCATTCTATTTACACATAAATAATTTTCAATAGAGAAAGCAAAAATTCTTCTTTTATTTACGTTGCGCTAATTATATGTTAGTCTACGTGAACTTTTGACTCAGTAGAATTAATATCAGATCGGTAAGTCGCAGTTATCTAATATTGTAGATGCTTCCTTGTGCTTTAGTTATAGCCTTGTGTATAAAACTATCTAGTGATTTCGAAACGTAGTTAGACTTGGGTACTTGTTGTATTGTAGAGGTACTATTCCAAACAAAACCACACTCTTATATTTACAGACGATGTCTCGGCTTGCTGTCGTAACCAAAGGGTAGGCCAACCAGCGGGAAATATGTCAAGCATTTGTAAAAGGAAGCGTTTGCACACAATAGCCAGAAAATATCTTTTCCAAAGCGTTCTCTTATCATAGCCAAAGGAATCTTCGCAGAAGCAGATCTCTTCTCTGAGTTTAGGCTTATTCGTTTTTTGTTGTGATATGATATATGTACATATAAAAACGCAGCAGAAGTTTCCATTATTTCCGAAGAGCTCTCTTACCATAAACAAAGGAAGCTTTGCTGAAGCACATCTTTTCTCTAAGTTTAGGCTTATTCATAACCTATCTGCTTTTTGTTGTAAAAAGATGACTCATATGTACGCATCTCAAAATTTTTATTCTTTAGTAGTCAGTTGAAGTATGCGGTTAATTGAAATAAAATTTAATTTAAAATTAAACGAAATTTTTAATAAAGCCCTTATCATGATTCCATCTGTATTCCCTACAAGCGCTCCAAGACTACTACTATACAATCGCTCCAAGAATGCTACCTCCCAAGAGCTCCAAGAGTGTCACCCTATAAGCGCTCCCGTTGGCCAGCAATGCCTCGCTCCAATATAAAATCAAGATGCCTATACTAATGTAAGGAAGGCCCCAATATTTTCTTAGAAATTTACTGAAGATTTTTTTCTTAAAATTTTTAAGTATTATTGGAGTGGGTGCTTGGACTGCTAACAATATTTCTATGAGGTTAGCCCGCAGAGCAATAATCATTCATTTCTACTTAGAAATTTATACAAAAAGTTTCGGCAAAATTTTTATTCGGTCTGGTGGTCGACTGCAAGGTATATAGAATACAAGCTATTCCCATTACGAACCATGTTCCACCATTAGATGACGTAATATCGTGAAATATATAGGAAAGTACGGTACAGATAACACAATACTCTCTCCTCTCTCTGTCTTTCCTATAAAAATGTATATACATTAGTCACAGAATTACGTCACAGGCTATCAGCTGGAATGTGTCAAAATTTTAAAGGGAATACCTTGTCTTCTATATACCTTGGATCGACTGGAGTTATTTTCAGATAAAATATGTCATGTGTACCGTTGCCGGCCTCCAAAATGCATAAAAATTCTAAGGAATAATTTCCCGTAAATTTCAGAGAAAAAATTGCAACCTTTCTACATCAAGTCGAAGCGTCGTTGATTTTATACTAGAGCGAGGCAATGCTGGCTTATTATGGCATCAAGTCGAGTCGAGACATCGTAGATTTTCTATTCAAGTGAGGCGTTACTGATTACTCTACTTCCCTTTGTATGTTATATGTTTTCCTTGCCTATGCTCTTACAGCTTATTGCTTAAACACATTCCCTTTTCTATACTTCAGTTGCAGAACTTTTAGCAAGTGAGCAAAACTGTTCAAAATGGTATAAGTGGAGCTATCTGACATTATAACAAGGAAGCACTTTCGCAATCACTAGATAGTTCTAAATACAAGGCTTATGGAAAGTGCTGATTTGAGCAAAGTATCCCCGATAATGGCCAACGGCACTGTTATCGCCTAAGTCAACATTCTACATTTTGTTACCATGCCTATATTGACTTTTTGGAGCTGCAAGGTCTTTCAAACTCCAAATCTTAGGGCTCTATTCGTAACTTATATTGCGCAAGGAATTTGGTACCTACGGCATAGCGAATGGTAAGTCTATTTTCATTCTGAAGCCAGGAAGAGTATTTCACACCTGCACCATAAATCTTACCTTCATCTTCTGAAATGTATGGAAAACGTTTGCCGATGAACATATAAAGAAAAATGCTTTGCAGTAAATATACCGTGATTGACGGGTTGACGTTTCATTTATTGGATACAGTAACTGTACGGAGAATGGGATCACTTTTCTAAATATTGAAGAAACCACCACTTATGCAAGACATCTCGTCAGCATTTAAATAATCACACAATTGTAATCAATACGGAAAGTCAACATAAAGTAAGAGTGATAGAGAAGATGGGCTGCTCACAAGATGTGGTACTTTGATCCTCTTCTCACATACACCTATGTACATGGCATGTTGTTGGTAAATTTCTCTGCTAAAATTACTTAAATAATAGGGATTTATATGTAAAGCATATGCAGATTATGTCTCTCTTTACTTATCAACAGTTCCAGCATGGCGGCTGCTTTGGCATTCATACAGAATGGTCCTAAGTTTGTTGAAGACCTGTCATGGGAAGCCAGAAAACTAAGTACTCTCCATTGTAACATTTGTAAAATTCTTTGATTTCACTACACTTCACTATAATAGATTGGTACCGAAATAACTGGTAAAGATATAGTGAACCATAAAGAGCAATGTATTTTTTTAAGTTTCCAGAAAAGGTTTTTGAAAAACTCGTATAAAGAAAGGAGTAAGATTATTTCTCTTTCCTTTCGAGATAACAAAGAAATTGCTTTGTTTTTTTCTAAATATTTTCCTTTACAATTTTTACACTTTTCCATACGCTTGAACTAATCCTGAATACATTTACCTCACCAATTCGCAGTTCGCAGCTTAAGAGCTGTATTTTAACCTTAATAAAATGGAATAAAGAAAGTCATAAGGTTGGTTCGAGCTTTTTGGCAATTCTACTGTTTATGCAGTCAATAACTAGAACATCCGAGATGCTATGTATAATGTAAATGGGTATGCCCTCAATTAAGAAAAATTCGCTCTCTTAGACCTTTTTCATGCATATTAAAAACAATTACCGCTAGTCCAATGAATTTGTACCCACAGCTTCTAGTCTCACATTTCAGTCTCGTCTTCAGTTATTGCAAGAAAGGTATATTTATCACGCTTAAATTGAACAGAGCCTCACATTCAAACTCATCATGGTTTTATGTTAAAAAAAAAAAAAAAATATTAATTGAGTGGCATTCCCATGACATGAAGTTTAAGTATAAATTGCCATGAATATTAAAAGAAAACTTTAACGCGATTATCTCGGACTGTGCGAATATGGAACAGTCTACCATCTTCTGTCTTTCTTTCGTCTTACAACCTGGGAAGTTTTAAAAGCGACATAATCGTAAACCCTAAATCGTAATCTTCTTCCTACCATGCTGTACTTTACATTATAGGGTATACCTTGAGCTTGATTTAATAATAAAACAAAAATTAATCTCTTTGAAAGGCTGGAACGTAACTTTATACGTTTTATATCCTTGTTCTCGAAATTTTATGTATGCCATATTTTTTTTTATCTTTATCTGAAGATTGAACTATCTGAACAAATTCGTTTATTATTATCATTATTAATCCTACATCCTTGGTGACTTCTATATTTTCTAACTAGCTTTATTTGGTATTACTAGTAGTAGTTTTTAGTGCATTTTAAATAAAAGCTTTATTTTTGTTTTTGTTTTTTTTTTGTTTTTAATATTAACATTTATATCTCTTAGTCGCAACAACTAGCCTTTAAATGCCGAAGTAAGGCTCGTTTTTACCTATTTGCAGGTAAGCAGCTGAATCTAAATGAGAAAAGAAAATATTACAAAATCGGAAAATGCATGTAAAGGGTGCAGTAAAACTCACTCTGAAAACAGTTACATCTGTTTTAAGAGCATATGAAAATGCTTAGAGCCTGGATTTAAGGTTTTTTGTTTTAAATTTAAATATTTCCGATTTTAAGGACCATATTCACACCCAAAATAAAATTATAATTAAATAAAATTAAATTCTTTATTTTATTTTAAGTGCACCTCAATAATATGTCTTTGATAAAAGTCGACCAATCTGCCAAAGTTGTGTTCTTTTCTTTTGCTTTGATTAATATTTTCAAGCAAAATATACCAGCCCTTGGTATTTATTTCATGGTGCTAAAAATTTATTGGTATTTCTCAGGATAAGAGTGTTGCAAAAAAAAAGAAGGATCGTTTTCCCCTGGGTTACCTACAAAATCCAGTTTTTACAAATACCTTTTTCCTGTTTTTTTGTTTTTAAATCCATTTTTCTAATATCCATTTGCGTCATAATCACATTTTCATTAGTTCTCTTAATCTCAGTTGGTTTTTAATAGCCAAGTTGCAACTATGTATTGTAACTGAAATAGTTCATATTTAAGGAAGCCTGAAGAAGGCAAATAATAATAAATTAATTCCAAATGGATAAATATACCACTTGGGTGTAAATGGGAAAGATACCTTTAGATGTTCACATCGATAGTAGCAGAAAATCACACATGTAGTGACTTGTATTAAGAAATAATTCGCACAATATGAAAAAACGATCTTCAACCCAATCTTATCCTTAACTAATCAGAAAGAAATAATTAAAACAAACATTGCTTTAAAAAAGCAACTACAATTGTCTTTTGTCACCCTCAATTTTGGACTTATTTCACAACAATTTCAGCAAAAAAAATAACAAAAAATGGCAACAATGGAATTGGATGAATTAAATAGTTCGGAATAGCCTAAAACTTTTTACGTATAATTAAAGAAATCTTTGCCTATGGTGGCCATAAAGATTATTTATTTCATTTCATGCAAATAATTTAATGAAAAATTCCAAGTGAACATCTTTCTGCAAAATATGGAAACTATAGCAATATTTTAGTCTCCTAAGAAGAATTATAAAAAGCCTTGGCTCAGTACCTGTAAATGGCATTTCTGATTATTAGTCATAGTTGAGTAATAGTTCCGAAAATAGTGATACCAAAACAATTACCAATTGCTTTAAAGGTGAAATGAATAAGTTAAAAAGCAAAACATGAAATAATCTTATTATGCGCCATAGTTTGATCTTTCAAAAAAGTAGACTATTTCGAAAAAAAAAAAACATTTTCTTGAATGCTTAAGTTAGACAAAACAGTTGACTCAAAAAATGATTCACAAAATAAAAAAATTAAAAGAATTATTGAAAATTGAAATAATTTAACCAAATTGGAATGCTACAAAATTTTAACAAATCCTAAAAAATATATTAAGCCTGTACATGAAAGGGTTTTATTTTAATTAATCGATAATTTATTGATTTCTTATAATAAATAAATGAAAAAGCTATAATATAAGTGATTAAATAGTATTATCATTTAGGAAAGAAAAATCGAAGTAAAAATATTGAAAACGTATTAAATTGAAGTCCTGTATTTGGGACTTTAGCTAAAATATGAGATTATCTACAGATTTTTTAAATCATCGAATAAAAACAGTATGAATTATAAAGGAATATGATTTTAAGAATTTTTTAAAAACGACAAATTTCATTGCATTGGTTTGGTATTTAATTAAGCTTTCTTCTGCCCGAAGGACACATGCATCGATTAATAACAAATTACATTTCTGCATGAACTAAAAGTCAGTAACTACAATAACTTGTTCATTTCATCGCAGTTTATGAAGTTACTGTAGGACAATAAATTTATAGGTGCTTTTTCGGACTGAAATCGCCAATATTTATGGCAAAAGGCTGATCCTAATTACTGTTTTTTCTCCATGAACCGCACTACTGGAACTGCTTGAGCATTTTGCAAACCATATAATTACCAAAATGAGAATATTTCTTTGTGTCCTTACTTACCAAGATTTGCAAATTACAGGTCCCGAAATCTTCTTGTTGAGCCAAATGATAACACTCAGCAGTACCTCAAGATGAATTTTCGGTTGGAAGTTTTCCTGTAGTCCTAAACTTGTAGGAAGAAACTGTATTTTAGCTTAGTTTATTAGTAATTACGATAAATGCATTTTATAAAAAAAAAATTAAAAACAAAATAAATGTAAATTTCAATATGAAAAGCGGAAAAAATAGTGCAAAACCATGATTGATTTTTAACATGAAAGACATGTACCGAGGTACCGTCTCGGAGTCAATATACTGGTATAAAGCCGAAAATCAAAGAAGAAATTTTGCGAGTATACTATGTGTTTCGATCATCAGCATAGAACAATCTCATCAGCACAGCAATTAAACCTTGATTGATACTGCCTACTGTCTATACATATTACACACCCAAGAATTTCGTTGTAGGCCTATAAAGATTTATGTAAAAATCTAAATATGAATCATTTTAAAGAAAATAAATTTTATACATATTAAACCGATATCCGGGCATCTCATTCTACTTAATTTGAAAGCTGGAAAAGCGGTTACACCGATAAAATTGATTTTTTAAGATAAAAGACATGTACCGACCGTCCTGCCCTGTATACCCTCAAATCTCTTAATGGAACTATAATTTTCGGCCTTAGGCACTCGGTACATCTCTTTCATGTTAAAAAAAAAAACTTAATTTTCAATAGCTACATGACTTTTAAATCCGTCAGTAATTTTTGAATCACCCTACATAGACATTCTAGATACAAATAGAAAAAAAAAGCCGATCATATAAATTCTATTTTCAACAGTTCTTTCACCTTCTATATTACTCGAAATTATATTTTAAATTTGATATTGCGTTTTAAAAATCTTAATTTCCTTTCAAAATCTTTAAAATTTCACACACATAAAATTCGTAAGTTCAACAACTTTTACCAGAAATCTACGCATTAAAAAATTGTAATAACATTGAGAACGGGCATATCTTAATATTCCATATTATGTACCTACCTACCTATCTACTGTAGAACTTTTTTTGATATTTTTAAAATATTTGTTTTACATTTGATAACAGCTTAAACCAGAGCTATGAAAATAAAAAGAATATTTTTTCTAACATCTGTTTTTTTTTCTGACATCGCGCTTTGTTTAATATTCATTATAAAACCATATGTGAAAAATGGTGTAGAAAAAAACAATTTCAAATTTCGCATACAATAGCTGCTGCTGCAGCTTATAAAAGATTATTTCCAATTCCTGTCTGTGAAAATAAGATTGCAATCCGATGATAATATGTATTAAAAACGAAAAAACAAAAAACAAAAATTTAAAAATAATTGGGTGTGTCCTATTTCAGCAAACAACACACCTTTAACATTTATACAAATATTTAAATGCAATTTCAGGTTAATCTGCGCGCGCAGTTTTTTTTTTCGTACAAAATATAATTCTTCGCATGACTATACTATCTACGAAATGTTGTTTACTTGAAAGAATTTTTTCTATAAAAACAAGTAACAAAAATACCTGAAAACAAAAATTTAATTTATAATTTATAATATGAATAATATACCAAATTTCGCAGTATTTTTTACTGTTTTTTTTTTTCTGTTCATTTTTTTTCTCTCTTTTATTTCATGCAAACCGAAATAAGTATCCGGTAACACTATTTATTATTATTTTGAGCACAAAATCATAAACGCCATGATCATGACGTAATTGTTTATTTTTGTATGATTCACACACGCATAAATGGGGTCTCTCCATCCACTTTCTCTCTATATACATATATGTAGATATATATATACGAAGCGAAATACTTATCAGACTCTGTTTGCATGAAATCGAAATGTCATTTTGCGCACTAATATTTTTATTTTTATTTTTTAATTTGTCTGTACTTTCACATTTCAATATATTAAAAAAAAAATAAACAAAAATAATAAAAATTTAATGAGAACAAAAAAAAAACGCAAAAAAATTTACTGCGTATTTTCATGTTGACAACGATAATTATCACATAATCAGCAGCTGTAGCGGGCGCCTTCTCGTCATAATGTTGGATATAACCAGGTTCCACCTAACCTCTTTCAGGCTATGTCTGAGCTAAAAATATATTAGACAAATAGCATAAAAACAGACAAAGCCTAGTAGAGGCTAGATTTATCCTGTTGTTCCTTCCGGTCAGGGGGCTCCCAATGTAACTTTCGGTTTTTTTTTTGTATAGCGGTGGGCTCCAGAGATCATCTCGATACAATACGACATCTTCCGATTCTTGTAAGATAATCGTCAGGCGGTTTCGCCGAGTTCTCGCGCACTATGAAGATATTCACTTTCGATAGCTAACACCCAAAAATCTTATACTATCAAAATAGATAGATAATTGAATAGAAGATACTTAGTATGTGTAGAAAAGTAAAACGCGCACGATCAGAATATGGCGCGCTCTTCTATAATCAACACACAGCCGCTTACTCACTAATAATAATAAAATCAGTCCCACTTGGCTTAGCGGCTAGTTCAAGTTCAGTAGATTATAGAAAAAAAAGTTCGGGCGCATATTCTCTATTCGCTTTGTGGTTGCTGCTTAGCTAAATAACACTACTAATACTACCTCTGATGATGACGCGATGGCAACTTATTATAATCGCGACGGACAATTTTACTTGAGTTTACATATAGCAGCAGCACTAACTACATACTATATAAGTATAGAACTCTGTGTGTGAAACAGTACTAGCGCGACGATTATTATTATAAAAATATTCACATGCGCACAGGAGACAAGCACACTATTATATGAGTTTAATATGATTGCGGCATTTTCACTTGCTCCGATTATTATACACTCGATTTAAGCCCCAACTGCTTTAGCCAGCCAATATCCTCTGGAACAAGCCTTGAGCAAAAACAAAGCCGTTAATCCAACTTGACTTGCGCACACTTCACATTTTAATAAACTCGAGTTCGAAATGAATTTTTGCTTTTATAGTCCACCAGAGAAGTTCTCTGACTTGAAACTGTCTCTCCGTCGTACAGTTTTCTTGGTTCATTTTTTCACCACTTTGATTTTTCTTTTTTTTCCCTTTTTTTCCTTTGATTTTTACTTTTTGGATCGTTTTGGATATTTTTTTTTTCATAAAAGAAAACAAAAAAAAACTCACTTTTTTCACTTCTTCTTCTTATTTTTTCTTCTCACTGCCGCTGCACAAATAATATCGAATACGAAATTAATAAAAAAAAAAATAAAAAAGGCTGGAGGTTTTTTTCGTTTTTGTTTTTTTTTTTTTTTTGTTTTACTTATACTTTTATCTTTGTTCTTTTTCTTATGCACTTCAAGAATTAAAACGCCTCAACTCTCGCGATCTTTGTTGTGCTAAGACACATTTAACCGAATCCGCGCGAGACTGTGCTGACACGATTATTCATCTGCCGCCCAAAAGCTCTGAATTTTGTGGTGTATCCAATGAGAAAAGTTGTGCTGAAATGGTATTTTGCATTTTTTCGGTCCTCGTCTTTATTGAGAAATCTTGACCTTGACAATTTTGGGTAATAAGTATGGGATCTTGTGTTGTTGGGGCACTCTGTCGTGCGATCTCTAGCGCTATGTAGGTATAATATGATCGCTCATAACTGCGATATGTGATCGCGCTTTGTATTAGTTCTTTTATACACATGTGGAAAACAACATACATACTCGCATTTAGTTAAGTAGTATAGTTGGAAATTTGCTGTTCGCTCTATACCATATTTTGACTTGATCGCAAGCTGCTACGATAATAAGTATCTCATCGGTCTGTTTGATTGGATGGATGCATTACAAAATTATTATATGTATCTGTTCTCGCTTAACTATTAAGGTAGGCAAAAAATGCTTATATACCTACCTAGCACTGGATGATATAAAAAAAAAAATCGTCAAGTTATTATAGTATAACCCACCTGACTGACTACCTGCGAGAAGAATGACTATCAGTTCTAAGAAATTATTTGGTGATCCAAAATGGCTTGAAAGAAATTTCGTAATTGCAACGTAATTTTGGTGACCCTGGATATGGTCGTCGATGGTTGAATATAAAAGCCTACATGAGAATTCAATGAAATAGATGATTTGGTGAAGGAAGAAATTTGATTTAAAGCTTGCTTAAAAGCCATACACTCACTTTTGGGACACTTGGGAAATTGATAAATAGTTTTCAATAAACAAAGAATTAATTTCTTATTATGTATACTTAAAATTAAATCTTAGTTCTTGCGATTTTTTGAATTAACTTATACTGCGCAAAAATAAGGATGAATTTACATTTTTAGTAGAAAGAGCTTAATGTTTTCATTTATCTCCCACTACATCTTCTTATATCAACATCAACTTGAAATTGAATTCTTTTTCTGTTTAGGTTGCTTTTTGAGTATAAGTGGAGTGATCTTATAATATGAAAATTATTAATTAAATTAAATAAATTATGATATAATAAAATATTGTTGAATTATTAAAAAATTACATCTATTGTCTGTTCCACATGATTTTTCCGTCACGGAGGTTATAGTACTTACGTATACAGACAAAAACATTTATGGCAGGGGGGCCATCTAAACCGTTTCGTAATTAAAGGGTGCTAGTTTTTCACAAAACACCATGTATCTTAAAAAGTATAGAGTGTACGGTCGCCCTTTAAGAACACATTGTATGAAGGACCTCACAGTTTTGCCAGCGACTGCCCAGTACTCCTCTTCTCTCCGAGTTATGGTGGTCTAAAATAAATTTCGAAATTTTTTACACTTTGACTACTGTTCTTTTTTTTATAAAGCTGAATAACATAATATCTTTTTACAAAAACTTTAAACTCCTCTTTAATTTGACATATTTTATCTATTTACATCTGTAGCCGTTAAAGAATTATTAGCTCTTAACTTAATCAGGTCATAAGGAAATTAGATGATATTTCTTTAAAGTTACTTGTTTTCAGTTACTAGGGGAGAAAATTATTCGTGACCTCAATAGGTTAAGACCTAATAAATCTTTAACGGCTACTGTTAGCATATTGGAGAGTCCACAATTTACACTTTTTATTACAAAAAAGTTATATTAAATAGATTTTTTTTTTTGTGCAAAAGGTGAGCAAAATAAAAAGAACTAGGTAAAAAAATCCGAAATTTTTATTTTAGACAACCATAACTCCGATGATGAGTATGAGACTTGTTGAGCAGTCATTGGAAAGGCCATGAGGTTCTTCATACAATGAGTTTTTAATGGTGACTATAATCTCCTGTACTTTTAAGATACTATCACCTGCTGTGCTATGGATGTCCGTGTTGGAAACACTAATCCAAAGACTTCATTTTTACTAGGAATACCTATAGGCCCTTTCGAAAGTTTATTAAAACTGTTCAATTTATATTTGAAAAAAAGTGATCTCGTCATATACAGCGTGGAGCATTTATGAATCTCTATGATACACATTATGCATATTCTTATAACCAGAAAATTATAAAATTCAACAGCAAAGTAATAAAGGATGTGTAAATCCCACCGTATCAGCGATTTTTGATAGATCCAGGAAGTGGATGGAAAGTAGGGAGAGGAGGTAAGGTTGAAGGAAGGTGTTAAAAGTATTTTATTAGTTTTTAGCAGTCACCGAATAAAAACCTATTTTGGAGCATTTAATGTAAAAATCAAAGCTTCCTTTAATATACAGGGTGATTCCCCTTAGGAAGTCAATAAAGTAGGAGCTGATAGTACTCACTTAGGCAAACCAAAATTGTACACAGACTGGGGGACAATATCAACCGTTTAGGAGTTACAGGGTTTGATTGGTTGAGAAAAACCGCTAGTTCTTCATAAAACACCCAGTATATTAAAAAATACAGGGTGTGTGGTCGAAGTTAAGAGATAAATATATGTAGTACTTCATGGCCTTTCCAATGACTGTTCCACCAGCCCGGTATCTCTCTCTTCTTAAGAGTTATGGTTGTCTAAACCAAAAATTTCGAATTTTTTATTTTGACCTAAATTTTTTTTTTTTTTTTTTTCAAAACGGTAGTTAACATAACTTTTTTTTATAAAAACTATAAACTGTAGACTCTCCTCTTTAATTTTATCTATAACTACCCTATGCAGCCGTTAAAGAGTTATTAGCTCAAAACCTATTCTGAAAGCTATTCTCAAACCTAAATTTGTCCCATTAAACACGTCATTTTAAAAAAATATCGGCTAATTTCCATATGACATGAATAGGTGTTGAGCTAATAACTCTTTAGCAGCTGCAGATAGCACATAGGATATAGTAGGTCAAATTAAAGTGGAGAGTCTACAGATTTACAGTTTTTATAAAAAAAAGTTATGTTAACGACCGTTTTGCGAAAAAAAAATAGAGGTTAATTTAAAAAGAAAAAAAACGAAATATTTTGTTTAGACCCCCGTAAGGGGGAGGCGATATATGGCTGGTTGAGTAGTCATTGGAAAAGCCATGATGTTCTGCCTCTTAACTGTGACCGTGCGCCCAGAACTTTTTACTGTTTTATGAAAAACTATATATTTTTTAATCACCCTGTAACTCCTAAACAGCTGATATTGCCTCCCCCATCCCCCTTTGCCATACAATTTATTGTTCATCTAGGTGAGTACTATAACCTCCTGTTCTATTGATCTGCTAAGGGGAAACATCCTGTATGTTCGAGTAACATATATACTGCCTTAGCCCTTAGTGCACTTTTAAGTAAATATTTGTTTTGCGATGGCTAAAAGGAAACATCGTACTTTGTCTATTAAGATGATTTTACAGCTGATAAGGTTTCCAGCTGACTTTTACGTTTTTTCTATTAAAAATAAATTCAGATTTTAGAAATACTTAATGATGAATAGAGCAGTAAAAGTTTGGCAGAACGGAATGATGCTGGAAGAGAGACAATAATAACAAAAACGCAAATTGTGTGTAAATTGAAATCAGTTGTAGTGCATACGCAATTTTTAATTTTATACTTCTTAGTGAAATTTAAATTCAGAATATAGACCCAATTGAAATGTGGAAAAATGATTCCATCTCATCTGAACATGATTATTTCGATTTTGTAAATATAGAGAGTGCAATAAAATATATATAATCAGTCAAAATCTTGAATTTAAGAATATGTGGAGGGGGTGGGGGAATAGTAATATATTTAAGAGAAAATGTTATTAGCTGAGCAACGATATGTAAGTACATTAGTCCTGCATTGACAATTATTCAAAAGTTATAAGGTTCTATGTATATGTTTAAAACTGTATTGAAATCCAAGATTTTTGGTTACTCTGTAATACTAAGGCTGTTGAGATATTTAGGTATAGTTTCTTTACAATTTTCTTCTTTAAATCACTTACACTATCACGCCGTTTAATATTGTATATGCATTCTTTAATTATCCTATATATTCAAGATTAGTTCCAACTGCCATTCACGAAAAGCTATTCGAAAGCAAGTTGGTTTTATGCAGCCTAATAGAAGCGTAGTATTAACATTTAAAATAAATGCATCAAAATATGTACTCTGTTTGAAAGCAGTGCCGTATAGATGTTTTAAAAAAAAAAGGGAGGGCTCCCAAATTTTCAAAAATCATCCAAAATAAATCATATAAATAATATACATTATATCTACTACAGTCTGTAAATACAATTTTATATTTAAAATATTTCTGATATGGGAAACAAAATAAAGCAACATATAATTCGACCCTATGGGCGATTAATGATAGTCGCTCAGGGATAATTTGCCTAGATGTGTAATTTGTACCCATTTTAATAGATTCCTGTAAGTTTTGTAATTTAGGTTTATCAAATATTAAAGAAAGAAAATTTGTTTTACGTCATATTATAAAAAAATAGTCATCATGGGGTGTAAAAAATTAATAAATATACAATTGAAATCGGGAACATTTTCAATGTCTTTTTCGGCGAGACGCAAAATTCAATTGAATATTTAGGGCCTGTCTGGATCCAAGTCTTCGTCTTCGTCTCTTTATTACAGCTAGTGACGCAACACAACAAGCACAGCTATTATAATAGTTGGACGAAGACCAAGCTAACCTGTCCGAATTCATTCGTTTGCTCAGCTTGATTTCACAGACAGCAAGCAAACATAACCTCACAATGCGTTGTATATTTAAATAAGTCAACTCGAACCTTGACTCGGTGATCAAGCTAACCAAATGTCAAAACTGTTATACAAACTAGCAAAGCTCGGTGGCATAGACATGGATTCGGATAGAGCTTGTCTCGATGTTACGTCACTAGCTGTAATAACAAGACGAAGACAAAGACTTGGATCCGGACAGGCCCTTACTAAGGTTCATAGTTGATGGGAGTCAAAAAGTGCAAAAAAGCTAATGGAAGGCAAGCTAATGTTATTGAACCCAATTTGCAAATTACACTGTACTCGGCATACTCTCTTTAGATTTGTTCACGTAGTCATTTTTGGGGCAATGCATTATAATGCATTTCCGTTTCTTTACATTTTCGTGCAAGAAAATTGCATGAATTTTGCTTACGTCACAGCTTCTCTTGTATGAATTGACCCGAAGTTTATAGCTACTGCAACATTTATTCAAGCAAAACTGAAGAAAAGCTTCCTTTTACTTTTATATTTTGTATTGCTTTGGTATATGATTATAATTTTTGAAAATTAGATAATTATTGATTTGGAATAGCCGCCTGGCTTTGCCATATTTGTAAATACACTGAATCGCGTAAAACCTTACGCTGCGGAATTTGGAGTGAATTCAAGATACGCTACATTGCTTTCCTGGCTTACTTCCTTTTCTGTAGTCTCTTCAGTAAAGTCTAAATCATGTGCCGAATTTTCAATTTCACCAAAGCTATGTATAAACTAAAATCATCTTTTAAATATGACTCTAAACTTCTTCTTCTTGTTTTTGATGAAGTTGTAAGAAAACTGTTCGCATAATTTTCTATACTTTTTATTAAAATGAAAAGGAAAACCTGCGTATACGGTAGGTTAGGTTAGGTTAGGTAATAGGGGTGCCGCCAGACGACTAGCCTGCATCACTTAGACCTCAAATGGATCCATTGTGTCCCTAGACCTCATAGGATAACCTTAAAAGCCTCAGATCCATCCTGCTTTCCATTAGCAAACTCAGGATTTACCTGAGACTTTTCACCTAGATCCATCCTGCTTCTCTCAGAAAACTCAGAATACATCTAAATTCTACACTTTCCAGCTCCCCCAGACTTGAAAAGAAGTAGCTACCCAATAGCCTACCTCTTGTATTCATCAAAGCGTATACGGTAACTACTTGCTATGCGCCAATTTCATTATATTACAATTATTTTATTCTATTCGCCCATTGAACGATCGGCCTTAGACCCCTCGTCCTCTTCTGATATGGCCTTGTTTCAAAACTATAAACGAATTTCACACGATTTTCACACATTGTTTCCTATCTAGGGTAGGTGTATGACCAAAGAACTGTGCTCTTTCTGATACTTCTGGAACTCATTAAAACTTTGAGAACAAAATTGCATAAAATGAAAACTGGACTGATCATCATCCTCAAAGTATAGATCCCGTAAATACTATCGAAAATTTCTCAATCCAAGCAACTGCTATATCTCATTGATGTGCGGTAGGAATTTTTTAACGATTTGGTGTTGATGACATCATCCAAAATGCGAGGCAAGTTTCAGGGCAGATGGACCTCGACTTCAAATTCGAAACTTGTTGAAATGTTCTGATTTCTAAAGGATTACCCCAGACAGGATAACTTCAATCCAATTTAATAATAACCCGGAAGTTTGTTCCACATTTGAGCCTGTCCTCAGCTCAATATAGTTGAAATCGCAAAATTGTGAACGCGTTACTAGATAAAAGTAAATTTAAGTTCGAAAATGTATGTTTTCATAGTAATAGTAAACAAAATTTCAAAAATGGTTTAAATCGAGCAACCGCTTCTTGGTGTTGCCCTATACAAATATAGGTTTTTACGTATACGTTTTTATTGCAGTGAAAAGTTCTTCAGAATGTGAATTCCAATGAAATTGGTTATAATAATTTTTACTTTCCGATAAACCATTCTAGAAATAGATGCGAGAAACCACTTCAAAAATTAAACTTGTACAGAGAGATAGTGAATGTACGAAATTACATACAAATATTCTTCTGGTATCATAATAATTGCTTCTTAGACCAATTCTAGCTTTTTTATTTATTTTTTTGTTAATTTAATTTGTGTCTTAAATTCTGAAAAAAAAAAGTGGCTTTTCTCTAATTTAATGGCATCTGCACAAATTTTTACAATTGTCCTGGACTTTTTGAATTCCTTGGTACATACGATTAGGTTAGGTTAGGTTAGGTTAGGTAAGAGGGGTGCCGCTGGAAGGCTAGCTTGCATCACTTAGACTTCCAGTATGTACATTGTGCCCCTTGACTTCATGGGATAACCTTTGAACCGCCCTAGATCCATCCTGCCTGGCTGTCAGTATATATGCAGATGTGCTTTTCAGACTCTCTACACATAGATACCAATAATACCGCCTGATAAATAGCTACAAGATCTGCCTGAAAGCCTTTACATTTGTCCGGTAATCTTTAAGACTCATCTTGGATCCATCCGTAAAGATAGAAATATCGGATGTTGCCACCAGCTGTTTTCCTTCCCAACCATTCCTGGTGGGCATCATTGTATTCACATCCAGAACAAAAGTTAGGACAGATACTTGATAGTCTGTTTCTAACTTGCAGTAGTCACTGAAGTCTATCTTCATCAGTATATAGGAATGCTCAAGATCCCTTTCTATCCACCTACACCTCACTCTCATTCTAACAGCACAAATCGCCCCTACACTTCTGCAGTCGAGGTCCAGCAAGAACAAGTCAAGTATGACCTAATAATGACCCAATAATTCTCACACGACCCTCTGGGTTCTGGTTCTTGACAGCACATCCAGGTTACGTTCCCTAACGTACCACTCTGGGCTTCAATCCCTATTTGCCGTACATACGATTACAACTCCTAGTAGCCCATCTTTACCCCGGTGCATTTCAAAAATGCGCCCAAGTCTAGCCAGATATTCTTTAATCCATTTTGTGTTACGGTACCTACTAAAGGCGAATTCCCAATTATTAAGTGACAAAGTGAGATAGTGCCTTACAGATTTTATCCCGGCTTCCCAAACTCCAACCAATTGCGAAGAGGGTGGGGAATGGGCTCCGAAGTGAATGGAAGTAAGCATTATGATCACTAATATCAAATAAAGAAAATTTATTTTGCTTTTTAATATGATAATAAGACAACTTTCAGTCATTCTAGGACCACCCAGTTGATGTCGCATCTATCAAAATGCTTCTCCTCGAAATCTACGTATTGGGCTTTACCTCTTAGACGTTTTCCTGGCAGGTTTTTGCGTCATCCCGAAATATGTAGCCAATCTAGAATTTGACTTTCTTGGTTTTGTTGGTTCATTGTCAACCTTCTCCTAGCCTGAACATCTATACAATTTTTCTTTTAAGACACCCGAAGACCCGGGAGCCTATTCTTGAATAACGAAGGCACATTCCGTATTCGTTATACTATACTGTCAAAACCATTCGGAATCGACAAATGTGGTACTCTTGAAATCCGCATTCGTTATATACCGAACGCAAACCCTTCGTTATTTAACGAGTGGGTTCAACCATTCGTTATGCCAAAACGAAGAGTGAATCAGCTGCTATTTTACGGATGATAATGGGAGATAAAAGATGTGCAAAAATATCATATGCTCAAAAAACTAAAATAATTGAGTTTTTAGAGGAATACCTGAAACTGAAATTTGGTAAATATGATAATTCTTTCAGTTCAAAAGATGCCACGGAATTGTGACAAAAGCTAGAATCAGTATTGAATTCCATACCCGGAGCGCAAAAGGACTGGAAAAGTTGGAGAAAGGAATGTACATAAATTCATATTAATTTTTTTATCATATTATATTCAAAACAAAGCTAATAGAAAATCCAGAGTTATCAGGATTTAAAATGTATTGTAAAAGGAAAATCTGCGGTGGCAAAAAAATATTTGCATGGCACTGGTAGAGGTTCTCTTGCAAAATTTTTCCTATCCAGCAATGAATTAAGGTAGCGATTATCGTAATTCATTTTCTACAGATTCTGCAATTAAGACGCAAACAATAATGACAATTCACTGAAATTAGCTATTTTTTACAAATTATATTTTAAAACATGAAACATCAAATTGTAAATTGACAGATTTAATCCTACCACACTCGTTATGTTGAACAACTTTCTCACCACTTTGACTTTATAACGATGAGGTTCAAGAATACGAACGGGGCATTTGATTCGTTATATAACGAATTCGTAAAAACCATTCGTAATTCAAGAATAGGCCCCCCGGTCTTGTAAGCGAATCTTGAATTGGTCGAACTATGTCCAATCTTTCGTTTACCCAACCATTATGAAGATTTCTTCATTTCGAATCTCTGAAAAGACCCTTGTGTAGTTCCGCGTCAATGTAGCGCGTTCTAAACAATTCTTGAATATATTCATTCTTAAAGCAGTTGAACTTCAAATCATTTATTTCAAAAGTTTATGACACCTCAAAACGATATTTATCAATGTTGTTAATATTAATGACAAAAGACATCAAACCTGTGCAACTTCTACCACCTTAATAGGATTAAACCATCACAGCAACCAATATAATTCGATAAAAACGGGTATGCATAAATAAATCCATGAATTAAAAGTTATAAAGCTTTCATCTAAAATTATATTTACGCCCTCTGAAAATTGTGCTTTGCTTTTTTTATGCATTTTATCTTCTCGACTTGTATTTAAATTTCTCGTCCATATGTGTGCCTGTGCAGTATCTTTCCAGATTAATTTGGCAGTTATTTTCGTTTTTTTTTTCTTCGGCTTATAACTAGATTCGGGTTTCTTTTTTTTTCTTTTTTTTTTCTTTTTACCACCAAGTCTGTCTGCAATATGCATGTGCAGAACTCAGAACTAAGCATGCAAATTGAGGGCACCAACAAATGAATGCGCGCGCAACTTTAAATCTGAAGAACGTCTTCTTCGGTACTGATGCCTGGTTGATCGCTTATATGCTAGCCGGCGGGAGAGGCGTTAATGACAAAATGACACATCAACAAATGCAGTTTACATGGATTTTACATGTTTTTGGCACCACATTTTCAAGACAAGACAACAATATTAAATAAAAATCTAGAAATGATCATGCTTTAGCTCCAGATGCAGAATTCAAGGTCGCGATCACATCCACCCAACGGAAATGGATAGAAGAAGATCACTCAAGGAATGTCTGCGATTGCCTTATGTCGACATTTTTTTTAGTACATATACGCGATTCTGTTCGTTAACTTTCTGGTTTGTTGGCGTTTTATTTTTTTGTATGAATTCCTTAAGAAAGTTTCTCTGCCATCAGTTTTTTTTTGTTTTTTTTTCTTTTTTTTTTTTTTTTTGGTTTCCACAGTCTCATACTTCTCGTACAATACACTCTGGGTGGGGCACACATTTTAAAAATTGATTTAAGAAATTCGTTAGAAAACCCATTTCAACTTGAATGCAGTTGTAGTTGTATGAGATTTGATTTTTTTTCTGTTTTTATTCCCTTTCAAATTTATAAGGACAGCTTAAAGAGGTCCAATATAGCGCTTTTTTACTATTATTGCCTACCACGATGGATATCGCGTTCTTTATAGATATACTCTTGGCAGTTAAATGCATAAATGTGAAACTGCTGTTTTAATATATATATTCCACCTCGCAGTCATTGACGTGAAACTTGTTTTCAGAGTTTTTATAAAACAAAGAGTAGACAGGATGCAAGAAATTCATAATTAATCGTGTTACGTCTGCTGGCATTTTACGTAAAATTAATCATTCTTTAAGTGCATCAGAAATACAATAATAAAATTAAAGCTTGATTTAATATTTATGCCCAGAGAACAAACTCATTATGGGATGACACGAGGTATAAGATTTGAATAATATGTACTTAAGGATTTAGATATGTCAATATTTTTATTTTCTGACAATAGATGAGCAGAGAACTTAATGATCCATGATGTGATCATATTGATCGAAATTATAACTGCACAGTTTTCACTAACATTAATCTCAAACTAATTCTGAACGTCAAAATTCAATCTTAACCCATAAACCTTAATCTATTTCAAACTATGCCCTAAGATCTACCTCCATAGATATCGATCCGAATATATCGAACACATCTTCACCAAGCATCAACCTGTAACTTTTGAACAATTTCTTGCATAGCATCCAAAATCCTGATAGGAAGCATTCCTGGAGTCATCAGTATTTCCTTAGAGCGCAGCACTTTAGTCATTCTGCGGTTATTAATTAATGAATTTAATTTAAATGAGTTTACGTATTTGAAGTAATACATACCCTCAAACTTGTACCACCATAAGAAAAGTTTTTGGCTGCATATTTCATTCACGTCTTCAATTTTTCATTGGTAATTTGGATTTCTATCTCGCTTTACTGGTACTATTTCTATGATATCATGTGGATTTATATCTATGAGATCTTAATCATCAGCTTATCAAAGTACATGCGCATAATACCATATTACAGAACTTTAGTGTGAATATGAATTTCTCCGAAGTACGCTTCTTTGATTTTATTATCCAAGAATTTCTGCATGATTTTATGCGCAGTGAAGATCTATTCTGTATTTGATCTTCAATCTCTGAACTGAAGAAGTATGAACTGATCTTTCCTCACCCATCCACATACAGACTTAAGCGTCCAGCTATTTGATATATAAAATCGGATTTAGCAAAGAGAGCAGGGTGCAAGTCTAATCCGCCCCCTCACGGTTCATTTTGGATTAAGTTAAAGAGTTATAACTTTTTGGTGACTAAAATAACGTATGCAAACACCTAGTCCTTATTTTGACAAGGACTATAATACGAATTTCTATGACTGGATATAGAGGGAGTAAGTTGATCGGTTCTTTTCTGGAAAGTTTTCTGATAAAATGATAGAGGCCACGAGGTCACTTAAAGGTATTCACACTAATAGCCACTACATACCACCACCAAACATATGAGCTGTTAAAGTCAAAAGCAAGCTAGGTAGGAGAAAAAAGTACAAGTCCGTGTCAAGATCGGATTCATACCCAGAATATCTATTTGTGAGTAAATTATAAAGTAATACTGGATTTTTGCAAAATAAAGATGAATTTTTTAGATGCGAGCAAGTAATTTAACTAGGTCTCAACTTTGAACAAACTTACTTAGGGGAAATTAAACTAGAAAACACAGTTACCGGTTATTTTCGGAGTATTTAAGAGGTACTTATGTACATAATACTGGATTTTTATGAAATAGTGTTACAGTTTTCGGGTGCAAGAAAGCAACTTTGCCATGACTCGACTTCGCGAATACTCATTTATATGGTAAAACAGGATAACAGAGGCAATGGAGGTAATTTTTATGAAATTGAGTAAATATATGGGACAAAGCGCGGTTTGCCTAGGTCTCGACTTTAGGAAAGCTCATATCAAAGGTAATACGGAATAATGACTCTGACTCTGTTAACAAGCTATGGGCTCTGAGTCTTCATGCCCGGTCCTGACTGTACGGTAAGTTTTTTATTTTGTTGATACCTATACAAAATTATATTTTTAATAATAATAATACTTTTATTACTGGTTACTGTATAAAGATTACATAATCTTGTTAACATACAGATAAGAAGTGGAATTTAAATATACAGAAAAACTAATAAAGACTAACGATATATATATAAAATTGAAATGAAAATATAATGGTCAAATAGCAAGCAGAATAAACCTAATTACTGGAAAGAAATTTTAGTACATATATGTATAGAAGAAGGGAAAAGGAGAAAGAAAAATATATAATAATAGTAAAAATTAAAACAATGAAATAAGAAGATGAAAAATTAAGATCTAATAAAAATTAACAAAGTATAATAAAATAGCAATAACGACGAACCAGGATGTGCACTAATTCGATGAAAAGGACTTTAATCGCTGAAGGAATTCTCTGCTAGAGCCCACCGCCCAAGGTCAAACGGCAGTAGATTCCACTTACGTAGGGTTTGAACAAAATAAGAGCGTTCGCCATAATGTGAGTTACATCGAGGAAGGAGAAAACCAATACTTCTGGATGAATGCATAAATCTTAATTTCTTGTAGAGATATTCGGGACACTTATTAAAAAGTAAATTATGCAAAAAGAACAGATCACGATTTTCAAGGTGAGTATCTAGTGAGTGACCAAGAACAGAGCTTGAGTGCATTGAGATATGAGCACTACGCGATAGATTATAGACAAATCGTATAGAGTCATTAAATGCTACTATAAGTCTTCTGCGGCAGACTGAGTCTAACTTTGGAAATAATATGGTACCGTACATGAAATGAGGTACAATAAGAGTTCTTACTAATTTCATGCGCATCTCAGTTGAGAGAAGATATCCATGGACCCATAACTGGCGCAAGGACCCATAAACTCTGCAAATGATATTGATGACATGAGTACAGCAGGAAAGCTTAGAATTCAGTTCAACTCCTAGATTTCTGACTGAGTTTTAATACGGTAAGATAACATTATTAAGTAAAACAGAAGGCATATCAGATGTTTCAATAGCATTTCTATAGATGGGCATACAACACGACTTATTGGCATTTAAAATCAATCCATTTTCAAGTGACCACTCAGATATCCGATGCAAATCCATATTTATACGAGCAGTGCAGTCCTCTTGTAACCCAATTGGTCTGCTGAAGTAAATCTGCACATCATCAGCATAGAGATGAATAGATACGTCCTGGACAATATTGGGAAGATCGTTTAAAAATAAACTAAATAAGAAAGGACCAAGAATCGAGCCTTGGGGAACACCACATTCAGTAGGGCGAAACTGTGATATTATATTACGCACTTTGACAGCTTGTTGTCTATGTGAAAGGAAGCTCCCAATGAGGTTAACAGCAGATGAAGAAAAATTAAAATTGCTTGCAAGTTTATAAAGAAGGCGAGTATGGTCGACAGAGTCAAATACTTTACTAAAGTCGAGCAGAACAAGTATCGTTAGGAAATCGTGATCAAGGGCTTCAGTAATATCAGATGTTACTTTTAATAGAGCTGTTTCATAACTGTGCATTTTACGGAACTCAGATTGCCAAGGCGATAAGAACTTGTTCCGGTCAACAAACTTAACAGCTTGGTTATATATTATTTTCTCAAACACCTTACTGAAATAGCAGAGTATACTGATTGGTCGGTAGTCTTTCTCAGAAGAGGCGATAGATTTTTTTATTTGGCACCTGTTGACAAATCCATTAACAGGACCTTTGTGTAAATATCTATATTAATTTTAAATAAATAAATTGATGGGACCTATCAATGCAATATTATGCAAGTACCTAGGGCCTACGAGGGCCGTATGATGGTCCTTGGTAACACGGAATAATAACATATGTAAGTGGTAATTTTGAAGAGATGGTGAGAATCTACTGAAATTACTGGAAAAGTTTTAAGTTCTACATATTATTTTCTTCACCTTTTAAATATCGAAAACTATACTTATAATTTTATATTTCCCTTTATTTCAAATCATTTTATTTTATGAATTTATTTGATATTTTATATTGGATTTACTTTGGGGCTTAAACAAAACTATGGTGAGTTAAAAGATGCAAGTTCACTAGTCGAGAATTTTTTGCAGAATAATTATTGAGAAAACTATTGCCTTGATAGACTCGACAGATACACCAACTGTCAGGTCATCGATGTGAAAACTCTGGCAAAGGCTTTGTACAAGATAAAATAAATTGTTTTTGTCACTACGTTTTTACATAGTAGGTATATTACATTATGTTCGATTTGCCATTGGGAAAGCTTTTGTGTTAAGGATTTTTTTATTAAACGGATTCTTTTTCGCTATCTTGGCTTAGAAATTTGTGTACTGATCCTGTTATTCTATCAATAATAAAAACACCTACTGAATTACTACAACGTATTCAAATATATGCTGCATTAAATAAAACAAAAAATGCAGTGAATCATAATCTTTACTTTTAATATGTCAGAGAAGAAAAGGCATTGAAAATGAATTGCTAGAACTCACAAAGAAAGAACTGCTCTGCAATAGTGATATTGTCCAAAAATATAACCTATAATGTCATTGGAGATGTGACAATAACTTGCCATATCGACTGGCTCCAGTACCGTCTTTCGCTCCTTTATCGCTGGTCAATATTCTGATGAAATATCAAATGTGATCCCTTGTAGAATGATTTCTGCATGCAATACTCGCTCTGCAAACCGCGCAAGTCCTTTAACCTTTCAAAATACTTTCAACCACACATTAAAATTCCGAGATGCTTTTTTATCCCGATTTGTGTGAATGTGGAATAGTCTACGATCTTCTGTCCTTCCTTCCTGTGGCTTACAATCTATCAAAGAGTGACATACATCAATACCTTTGGCACTCTCCTCACGTCCCCTAATTCTTTTCCCTATCTGCTTACTGTCATGCTGGCTTAATAATATAAAAAAAATTATGTTTGGGATAGTGATAAAAAGATTTTCAAATTTCACTGGTGTCATGTATCACTGGCGTTTATTCAAATAAATCTTTGATCGATATATTGTGGATATAGATAAAGCAAATGGTTGTTAAGGCAAATGATATAACAAATGAAAATATAAACAAGGTAAACAAAAAACAGTTGATGACATAGCATATAATCATAGACAAGCAATATTGCTTGTCTGTGCTACAATTGTCATAATTCAAGTTAGTATCATGAATCGAAAAGTCAAATTTCCTCCCTTTCCAAGTCATCTATGAAGTCTATTTTCGGTAAACTAGGGTACCACAAGTACAATTTAGATCAGTGGAGAATGAATGGTACATTAAATATATCGTATAGAAACTAAGAAATTCTTGGAATGTTTCGCTTTAACAGAAAGGACTGATTTCCTTGAACGTAAGTATATCGCTTGGAGTTCAAATAACTTATCCTTCATCTCGATCTATTTTCGTCATATTTTAACTTGCATTAATGTAATTATGTAAGAATTTTCATTTTATAAAAATTATCTGTGTATATTTTCTCTACAAAAAAATATGTAAATTTAATATATAAATAAATATAAAAGTTCTGTTTTAATAAAATACACTCTTTTTCAAAGCTATAAAAGAATTTGAAATTTTCCGTTTTCCCAAGGAGAATACAATTTGTAATTTTTGCCAATTTTTGAAAATTTTATCTACACAGCTCAAATACTATTTAGACTAGACAACTTATCTAGTGCATTAGAGCAGTCTTGAGAGTCACTCCATTTACTGAAAATGATTTATAACAAGCTGTAATCGTTCTCGAAAAAACAGAAAATTTCAAATTCGTTTATAGCTTTAAAAAGGAGTTTACATATATTGAAATTTGTAAACTTATTCAATGCGTCTTGAAAATATTATAAATTTCAAAAAATCATATTTTAAATATTTCTTAATCATTTTGAAAATAAAAAATTGTTAAAAAATATTACGAATATTATATTTATTATTATTTGCTCAAAAATCTCCTCCTCCCCTAAATGGAGGGCAGCAGGGGTAGCGGTCACTCCCCCTGGATCACATTATTAAAATATGGAGCCTTCAAAACAAGGTGATATAAATTTAAGCATAAATATCTACATACTGATTTTCTTTGCGATCGGTTAATTTGGAGGAGTTTCAACAAATGTTCAATAACATCAATTAGAAAAACGACTTTAAAAATTGAAGCCCCAGCATGGGATAAATGTCATCGGACCTATTTTACTTGACATAATCAACTCTTGGTTGTCAACTGGTTAATTTGCAGAGGTTTTGTTAGGAGTCCCTTATCGTACCTATACAAAAACTGAGAAATTTGAATATATTTATTTATTTATTTATTAAAAAAATTTACAGCGATTCAAAGCTACCGGGATCTTTATATCTAGAAATTACAAAAGTAAAATGAGAAAAAAAAAACATTTTTTTCTTCCCTTATCCTTCATAATATGCATAAGAATTGCAGAAGAAGATTTCAAAAACAATAACAAATATTAATTAACAAAGCTAAATGCTATATCGATAAGTATTATAGAATTCAATGTAAAGCTACTATTAACAGCTATTGAAAATTAGATTAATTACTATCAAAAATTTAAGATAACATGAAATAATTAAAGGTAAAAAAATTAAAATTAAATAATAAAAGTTTAAGGAAATTTGATGAATCGACAAGAGGGGAAATATACAATGATTCTTGGTATTATATTATTATTATATAATGGTTATTCTGATTGCGAAAAGAAGGAAGTCTCAATCTCATTTCTGATAACAGTTCTAAATGAGTAGAGGGTAAGACTGAGGATATCAACATCGTTTAGCAGGTCATTATGATTTTTATGAATCCTTTAAGAAGTAGATTTATAACGCATATTGGTTCTGGCAGAAGGGATTTGGAAAGTTAAAGGTGAACGGGTAATTCTGGTTAATAATTCAGGGCAACGAATATGGTTAGGTATTATCTTAAACAAAAAAATTTCATCAAGGAAAAGACGCCGCTTTTCACAGGTAGAGATACCAAATTTGTCAAGCCAAGAAAAATAATTTAGATAACATCCATCCATTTTGTATTGCAGAATTCTAGTAAATTTCCTCTGCACAGATTCAGTCTGCTGTATATACACACACCATAAAAACGATTCCAGATAGTGCACGAGATGACTTCTTATTAAGGAATTGTACAAGGGTAATAAATGATTTACAAGCTCGGAATAAGAACCCAAGTGATGTAAAAGCTTTGGAAGTAATCCAGTTGATGTGTGATTGAAATAATAGTTTCTGGTCGAATATAACACCCAGGTCTTTCAATT
This sequence comes from Dioctria rufipes, assembly GCA_963924295.1. Classification (NCBI taxonomy): domain Eukaryota; kingdom Metazoa; phylum Arthropoda; class Insecta; order Diptera; family Asilidae; genus Dioctria; species Dioctria rufipes. The sequence goes on along the minus strand of OZ002743.1, from coordinate 44,973,925 downwards.
CAGTAACACGGTCAAGACAGATATCGGTAATTTTCTAATGGTAATGTATGGTATTTGTTTTTCTAGAAAAACTTAAGGTTTTACATTTGGAGATATTCAACGGTAAAAAATTATCGTTGCTCCAGTTCTCTAAAGCTATAATATCTCTCTGTTAAGATGTGCAGTCCTCTTGCGTCTCAATAACTTTAAAAATTCGTGCATCATCCGCGTATAAAAGACATTCGCTTCTTAGTTGGAGGGGTAGGTCATTAATGTAGATGAGGAATATATAAGGACCAAGAATGGTACCTTGCGGGACACCAGACGCTTGCACAAAAGGGGTGGACTGATAACCATTTAAAACTACTATCTGGAGCCGTTCACGGAGATATGATGCAAACCATCCTATTATATTTGCATGAAAACCTAAGCAAGACATTTTTAGTAATATACGAGAGTGCATGAATCAACTTGTTTCCCCTCATCAAGTGCAACGGCAATTTTATTAGTATATATCGCCAAGTTTGTGACAGTGCACTTACCCGGAAGGAATCCAGGTTGTTGAGAGTTGAAAACGGAGATTGTTTTGGGAAGAAGTTAGTCGTAAATTAGTTTTTCAAACACAAGAGCTAGACTATTTGAGATGGATATAGGTCTGTAATTTGCTATGGATTTAGGATCACCGCATTTAAAGATAGGAGTAACTAAAGATTTCTTTAGCGTGGATGGATAAAATTTGTGATGTAATGACAAATTGAATAATACGCTTATTGGGGTACTTAAGACTGCAGAGCAATTCTTCGAGAAGATGTTTGGGTACAGCGTCCGGTCCTGCTTTCTTACTTATATCTAAATCTAGAAGAATTGTTTGTACATCTAGCGAAGTGATTGAAAGCACAGAAATAGGAGGAAGATAGAGGAGATGAGAGGGGTGTTGAGGCAACTATGGATGCGGACAAGTCATTATCACTAGAGTTGTCCGAATATACTGTCTTGAAATAACGAGCAAGACTATCACAAATATCTTGAGGTGTATTGAAATATGTCTTATCATAATACATTTCACTAGGAAAGACGTTTGATAATTTCAGCGTTTTTGTATAAGCCCAGAATGCTTTAACGTTGCTTTTTAAAGCTCGCTCGGTTTCTTCTAAATATTTCTTAGTCTTTTGGACAATCGATGATATAGGGAAAGACTCGCATAAATTTCGATGTGTTTTAAGTGTTTAAATTTACGGCGATACTTTTCTTTTAAAGCTTGGATTAATTCGCGATTATACCATATATGCGAAAACCTTAGAGCTGCTCCCTTTACCTGAAAATATTTGAAAAGGTAGTTCAACTATAACTGATTAAATATGTAGAACAGCATAGCATTATTTGCAAATATCACATCACTCTTGTGAAATAGTTTGCAACTGCCTCATATGGAATCGAAGAATGCTTTTGATGAAGGCAAATTTATTATCGCTATTTTCCCAGACATGCAAAGGGCTTTTAAGGGGTTACATGGGTTTCGAAAGGTTAAAAAGAAGCATTTTTTTTTCATTTTTTTATGCAAAAGTTCAACACATATGTCTAGAATATTTTTCCAAAGTTTCAAGTCAATCGGAGTAAAAGTCTAGGAGAAGTAGGCTTTGGAAATTATCCTCAGCGATGCAAGTATATTGAGTCAGCTACTTAGCTATTGTTTGTCTGTCTCTCTCGCTCGCTTCTCTCACTTCTGATGATCTTTGCTTTATGGAGCTGGCAACCGTCGACTCTATGTAAATTAAAATACTTTTTTTTCGTTTTATTCCTACTTAAAACTTTAATCGGTTTTTTTCTAAAAACACTATTTTTGAACTCGGTGTACATGGTTTCTCAAAAACTAATGCACCGATCTTATTGAAATTATGCAGACTTCTTCAAAATAGAATTGACTAGTGACTGAATGAAGGGTTTGGTTTCTTTTTTTTTCGATTACAACTAATTTTCCAAGACTATTCATTGTGTAAATTGTACAAAAATTCTACTGCATTGCATACAACTCTGCTGAAAAATCAAATTTTAATTTTTTTTTTTAAATTCTTCATTGAGTCAGGAGCTATACTTATCTACTAACAAAAAAAATAGTTTTTTTTTTTTAATTTTAGATAAGGCTAACTCATGATATCCTGACCACTGCAAGAACACTACTTTTTTATGGGTCTCCGGAAACCAGGTCCCACCGGCTGAATTTTAGCAATTTCTGAATGAAAATTTTATAAAATATTCACTAAATTTTGCATTTTGCTCTTTTATATGTTTATAATTTTTAATAAAATAAATTATTTATTATATAAAAAAAATTGAGAAAATATGCATTTTTTTAGCCTTCGAAGCCCATGTAACCCCTTAAGACGGTGAATATAAATATTCTCGTGAACAAATTAGATAAGTACGGAGTGAAAGGAAGGGAAGCGAGTGAATTGCTTTCAGTTATGTAAACGAATTTATGGGCAGGAGCAATAAACTGTGCGTTAGGAGTAAAACAATGAATTGTGTTTAAAGTATTAATTAAGATTTTTAAACTAAAACGTAGCATTTGTGCAGAAATGTAAATCTGGTTAATGATATACAGCCGTAGCAACTACGAAATAATATGAATTTCAGGCTTTTTATACATACATCTTCCAGAACCCAAAATATGATTATGTACTGAAGCATTAAACACAAATTGGGGGTAGAACTTCTTGAAGCTTGGAGGGCTACTTTGTATGTCTTGATTCTTTTTTTTTTATGTGTTTACTGATATAAAATATATTTTTATTCAGTAACGACTTTTTTTAATATCGACGCTGGAAAGCATAAACCGAAAAAAAACACTGCCTCGAATAGTCTGAGTCCCATATCTCTACGATGAAAATAAAATAATTTACGCCATTGAAAACGCCTGTACGTTTTCGAGTAACTACGGCTTGATTTGCAGTAATAGCGTAATAGGGTCAAAACCCGCTACTTTTTAAACAAATGTCGCTTAAAGCAAAGGAAGTTTCGCAATTTTTTAGGCGAGTTACATACAGCATTCGAGGTTTGATGGCTGGAGAGCTTACATCATTTTTGCAGATCGTAAAATGATGACTTCTGTTATTAACTCTCGACATTTTCAAGTACTTATTGATTATGACAAATAGCTTCTAATTTTCTTGCTTAGTTTTGCCTGAGAGATGCAATTAATCTATTATTTTTGACTTATAGATAACTCAGAATACGGTGTTACTACTACATGTCTTGTTCTCTCCTATTAAACATCAAAAGTTAGAACTTGTTTTAAACATAGAACTTAGATACAGCTCACATATATCATACAAATAAATAAGGTAGGTATATTTGATACAGCATTTCCGTTGCTAAAATTCTTGAGGTCCGTAAGACAAAAAACGGATTGCTGTAACTGGAAAAACTAATACTTATACTAACTTTAGCGTAATTCTACTTGGTGCAAATTGTAGATATAATTAAAAAAAAAATCGGTCCAAAAATAGCACTTCTATCACAAATAGTTTAGAAGTTTTCTTCTGATTTTGAAAAAGTTTTGGGCTTTAGTGAAAAGTTACATTTTGGTCGGTTACGACGTTTATGCTTTTCAGCATCGATATGTTTGCTCCCACAAATGTTTCAATCTAGATACGATACAGTCAAGAATGCATTTTTTTTAATGTATACTTATTTTTGGAAAAAATTATCGTTGATTTTGAGCAACCATCTTTTTTGTTTTCAAAAATAAATCATTTTGCACTAAATCATGAAATTTATGAAAATACTTTGCGCAATGGCCTATCCAAGGAGTAAAGAGCAGCATTTGAAATCTATGGTTTTAATTTCACCAAGTACACTATAAAGCTTGTAAGCATTTTAAAAAACACCTCCCTACTGCAATAAATTACATCGGAGGATCCGAACGAACATTTCAAAAGATTAAATTATAAATTCATCTGACGAAAACAAAAAAAAACAAAATAAAAAAAAATTCCAGAATTCTGCTTTAAAAAAAAACACAATTTAAGAAAAATATTCTTCTAAAGCCATAAATACAAATTATCATTGCTGTGAAATTGATAACATGACTGATAAAAAGGCAAACGAAAAACTTGACTAACATAAACTTTGATAATAGCTATTGAAAGTGAAAGCTGTTTACATATGAACGGGAATCCATACAATATAGAAGCTTTCGATATACATAGGTATGTAAAAATCTTATTTAAATAGAAATTAATAAAAGTTATAAAAATAAAAGTAAGAAAATTATCTGGGTTTAATATTTTTTGAAAATAAATCTTTTCAGAGAAAGATGGATGCTCTTTTCTTCAATTCGATAAGTATATTGTTAACATTCTTATCTTATTTATTCATTACTAATAAAATCCTAAAATAAATTTCATTAAAATTTTATATGATACGAAGAAAAAAGTAAATTTTCGAGTTTGTAGATAAAAGAAAGCTAGTTTAAAAAACAAAAAAATACACTCCATCAGAGAACGATCAGAGACGAGTTCAAAAATTTTACTGTAGTAAACTATATTGAAAACCGTAGTTATGCTAATAGAAATCAAAGTTATGCTTAACCACGAAATATTTTTGAACGAGAGCTTAAAGCATCCCTGATATTATTTGCAATATTATGCGTATATATTTTTTTAAAGTGTAGTGCGTTGTCATTCAAAAACTCCAAGGTTAGCGACAACATAACCATGGACATGCCGTTCATAGATTAGCATAGATAACCATTGTTAACAAATACAATTAAAAAATATAGAGATTTGTTTTTTTTTCTGACAACCGGCTTTTTAGTTTTCATTTCTAGAAGAGAATTTAATTGAATAAACTTTGATTATTTATGATTGTGGACAAATACAGCGGAAAATGTGAGTTTTTTTATGAGAGACGATATCCAGTTTTACATTAATATGACTGACTGAAAAACGCGTTAATGTGTACTTAAAAGATATAAGCGAAAATTGCAAATAACTTCAGAGGCGCTTGAAAGTGTGGAAATTGATGAGTAAAATTATGAGGAGGTAGTTTGCTGTCATTTGTTGAAAAATATTTCGTTGTTAAATGACTTCCATTAGCATAACTGCGACTTACCACATAGTTTGCTAAAGTAACATTTTCAAACGCATTCCATTTTAGATTTACACGGATATGGTGGCAGCTACCTTAGTAAATCACAGCATAAGAATTCAAATGAATTAGTTCACACCACATTAGATTTTGTTCATGGTTGATTTCACAGCGATATATCATTTTCTAAGAAAATATTGCTGGCATGTGTTGGAGAGTTAAGCCCAAAAAAAGTTTCTAGGAAAACATCGCCATTTCTATAACTAAATAATTAGAAATTTTTTATTTAATAAATAACGAATTTAACATACGTTCCAAAATACAGCTTTTCGGCATATCAACTGGAATGAAAAAAACAAGATAGGACTCTATATTAACTCAAATACTTCAAAAATGATAATATATGTAAGTATATGTAAGTATATGGAAACAAAGCAACATGACCCGCATACGTCTAAGGTAAAAGTGCCTACCATTCTCTTACCAATCCATCTTTCAAAATGTCAAAAAATGTTTTGGCTCGCCTTCGAATGAATTCTTGAGCTTTTTTTTAATCCAATCGCGCATACTTTTGAACTTATTTATATTATTAAGCCAGGCTGAGGGGATACCCTAAAAAGAACGGCGTAACAGGAAGGAGATAAGGAAAGTATTGGTACTGATGTATGTAATTCTTCAATCTTTTTCACTTTGCCCCAAGCGAGAATATTTCCAAGATCATTATTCAATTAACTAAATCATATAATTTTGTTTGACACATGTGGCATTCCCTCCGGAGTTCGCAAGAATTTCAAAGGAGTAGAAATCAAGGGCACTGTCATCGGCAAAACTAAGGATAGGATTGATGGATAGCAGATCATTAATTAATTAATTAAGGGGAGAGAGGGGAGATAACAGACCCCTGGGGCACATCGGCATTTATAGGGTAAGGTTCTAATGTAACTCCAACCTCCAACTACAACCTCTATTAGACGATCAAATAAGAAATTTACAATTCATCATAATAGTAGACGTGGAGAAAGACGAAGTGTTTGTATGAGAGGCCAGGATGCCAGACTCCAACAAAAGCCTTCGAAATATCTAAGGCAGCGATTTTAGGTTCACCAAAATGAGGACTAGCAAGTCACATTGTGCAGTATCTACTGAGCACTGATGGATAGATGTTTTGATATCCCTGTATATGCACCAATTATCTTCAAGCAGCATGTTTCATACAGCGTTAATATAGACAGGACTTTCTTAATGTAGCTCGTTCTCAAACAAACTCTGCCCACGTTGGAACTCATTGAACAACCATTCTACAGTTGTTAAAAATGCTGATTTGTAGTCATGTTTTAGTTTCAACAATCACGGTTATTCGTCAAACATATCTAAAATAATAAAAAAATTTTGGCTGTAAAATTTACTCGTGCTAATAACATTTTTTTACGAATGAGCTATTTTAACCGCCTAAGTAAAAATAAAGAACGACCTTGCTTTTGATTTTTCTTACAGTCAAAATGCGAAAAAATACATCAAAGAATCAGAAAATAACATTTCAAAAAATGTTCACAACACCCTAAAATGTATGGCAAAACATACTTTTACTTGACTATGAGTAATTAGCTTACAAAAAAAAGTTGTCAATATTTATAACCTAGATGAAATGTGATATAATCAGTTTGTCATTCCGTTTGTGTAATACGTTGATGCAGAAAGTGAAAATTGTAGATCTAAGTTCGAAAATGACCAAAAGCATTGCCATAGGAAAATTCAAAGTTTAACGATTTATTGAGCATATTTTTCAAGCAGACGGGCAGCTATATTTACAGATATTCCTCTAGAGAGTATGCCCAATCGGTCTTACAAGAACTGTAATATTTTTTGATGATTCTAACGAAGTTCTGTTCAGTTGTATTCACTTGTGTTTACTGTATGACAGTACCTTATGAACTAAAATATTCAAATCGTAGAAAGTATAAGGAACCGAAAATCTCTGAAATCTTCTCATTCGTCTTCTTTAGTGAATTTTAAAAGTAATCAAGTGATTCAAATAAAATAATTCTCACGATATATAATTAACCAACGAAAGAAGAGATAAACTAATCTGAAGAGGAGGAACGAATTCTTTTTCAAATTTTGAATGCGATCGAAAATGTCAAGCATAGAAAGAATAATTTTTCTTGCACAAGCAGAATATTTGAATGAACATAAACAAAAACAGGTAAAAAACCTAGAATTGGTCTAATTGTAAGACCAATTCTTATGATATGCTAGAAGAATGCCCGTATGTAATTCAGTAAGGTCACCCATCTGTGCAAGTTTGATTTTTAAGTGGTTTTTCGAATATATTTCTCGAACGATTCATCGGACAGTAAAAATGACTATAATCAATTTCATAGTTTTTCATATTCTGAAGAACTTTTCAATACAATAAAAACGTCCAGGATTGATCATTTTCACAGTATACTTAAAAATCTAAGTTTTTATATGCCAACACCAACAAAGAGTTGCCCGATTTAGTCGATTGTTGAAATTATATTTACTCTTCTTATGTTAACGCCTTTCACAAAATTTCAGCTCTCTACGTTGACGAGTACTCATCAGGCAGTATCCAAATAAATATATAGTGAAAAACAAAATTTTTGTATCGCAATCCTACGAAGGAGTTACCCGATTTGTCCCATTTTCGAACTTAAATTTACTTTTGTTTTAAAAAAGGTCGTGTACAATTTTAATTCGCTAAGCACACGCGCTCTAGGCGGACCGACGGACAAACAGACATGCAAAAATCAAAATAATTTTTATTATTATGCCTGGGTGTCCAATTCAATTTTCTCTACCATTATTATTTCCATACATTACAAACGGAGTTACAAACCTAGTCCATATACCCTATGATTTCTTCATCTAGGATAAAAAAAAAAAACTTCTTGAAGTAAAATACCTGCAAACTCTTCAAAAAGTTAAGTTTTTAAAGCTGAGTTCGAGCACGGACAACAAACAAATAAATAAAAAAATATCAATATAAGTTCGGCTCACTTTTCAATGCTCTTTAAGTTCACATTCAAACAAAGAAAGCTATCAGTAATAAATAGAGACAGAATGTATTGAGATTTCTATTAGGGGGCCATTAGCTCGTTTTAAAACATATCTTTCGTACCGCTTCTTTTAAAGGTTTTTCATATCTAGATGTAAGTTGTGTCAGATTCGAGTTTAAAATTAATCTCAATATTAGAAAAAAAAATAATAATCCCAAGAAGAATTTTCTGTGATTGATTTTTTGAACAATGGATGGAAGCATGGATTTATTTTTTACAAATGTAGAATAAATTATTTTTTAGGTACTGGTTAAGAATAATAAAATACCAAGAATCGACAAGAAGAGTAAATAATCTGTAATAATTTCTCAAACAGAACCTGTATAAAAAAGTTTCGTTTTAAGCTTCCGGGTTGCCGTCTTTGATAAGAAAAAGCTTTAGGTGAATCCAGATCTGTTAGAATCTGGTTATAGCTTCTTGTTATAAGTATTATTACTCTAAATCCAAATTCAGTTCGATTATTCACAAACACATTGCGAACATCAAAATCATGAAATTGTAGAAAATATCTAGTGTTGTAAATTGTTGCTTTCTAAAAATGATTGAATTTATTGAAGGAGTCTGCACTTTGATGATTTTCAGCAAAATTAACCAAGCGCATAAATTGTTCTTCTCAAACATGGCTACACCGAAATCTCACACTATTCGTGGTGAGTTAATTTATTGAATATTCTTTTTTTTTTTTTTGTTCTTGTGAATGTATACTTGTTTTACGATTAAGTAAATAATTAAATAAATAAATCAAGATAAGTAAAACGATCTCTCTTGACAAATACATTTGGATAAAAGCATTTATAAAAAAATGTTGTGCATTGTATTAGAATAGATAGAATAGAATAGAATATTTGTGTATTTGGAAAGATACTGCAAGTTTTTCAAATCTCAGTTTGAATACAATAATACAAATTAAATGTTAAGAATACAACAACAACAAAAGTTGGAAAACAGCAAATGATATTAGGTGGGGAAAAAATAAATAAATAATGCATAAATAAAATTAAAATAAAAACAAAATAAAAACGAAAAAATTATAGCAAATGAGAAGAAATAAGAAAAATCCTCATTTGAATAAATACGATAACAAAAGATATTTTGTGTCGAAATGAATTCCAGATTTGAGCAATTTGAATAATATAAGATCTATCGAACACAGAGGTTTGTAACCTCTGGTAGAGTTCAAAGATTGAAGCATGATCCTTAAATAAACGAGCTGAGAGTTATATAGTTAATTGAATAGGACTACTAATGCTCTACCTACCCTTTAGATATACTACTTCGAATCTTCGTAACCCGAAAACATACTTTACACAATCGTTAAACGCAACATGTAACAATCTGGAGCATTGTGAATCTATAGATAGCATCAGAAAAACAAATGAACTGTGTGTGAAATGCTGTAATATTAAAGACTTAACCAGATGGTAGCACACCTTAGGGGAAAATATTCTAGCACACAACCAAAGGCGGCGGAGGCTGGCGCAAACCTTTGATAGGTTAAACTTAACGAGATTATAACACATAGGGAATTGAAAAACTACATTTCAAAAAATAAAAGGAAGGGATGAAGAGTCAAATGTTGTGCAAATCGCAGTTCATCCGAGCCACACAGTCTTCGTCTGATCGATAGAATATCTGTAGGATGACTGAAATAGACCTGAACGTCGTTAGCATAAATATGGATGTTGACATCTTGTATTATTTCAGGCAGATCATTATTATATACACTGTAGAAAAAGTAGGATAATTCCCCAAATTTAAGACATGTTTTTTCCTCAAAATAAATGTCATTTTCTCTAATAGAAAAGAAAAATCAGTTTAATTTCCCCTAAATCAATGGAACATTCAATGAAGTAAGGTATTTGGCACCAGTTATATAGGTTTTCTGGTCAATGCCATCTTTACCCAAGGATCCTATGGGTCCGATCCAGGGCCTCACGATCCATAGGGCCCCTAGCCCCCGCGATAGTAGACCAACCGATGACCAACTCTTCAACCAGTAAGACAACCTATTACAATCTGTGTTTGCAGCCCCAGTATTTTTTGAATTTCCGGTATTTTTTCATAGTGTATACTTTCAGTAGCTAAACTCAATTTATTTGGTAATCAGCGAAAATTTGTATACTATTGGTTCATGTTAGGCCTAATGCGCATTGGAGACTTTTTGTCACACAATTTCTTGATCCCTGTCACCGTCCTGTTACCGTGAGGTAGTTTAGTACGCGCACAGTGAATAACTGTCACCCAAATAAAACAGATGTTGGCTACCAGCATTCATCAATATAGCTGTGTTATGTATGTGTATTTGTCATAAGGATATAGAAAATATCAACGCTATTGGGTTCTTCCAATTTGGTGGAGCGAAAGGGTGCTTAAAGGACAATTTCACTTAATGTTTGATGAACTGCGAACCTATCATTTTCATATAAAAGTGAAGGTATGGTGATTGTTTCATCATCCAAAGGTTGCTATCCGGAGGAACCAAAACGTTACGTTGCTGTGACGTCACTTCATGCGCGATTAACACAAGAGCCTAATGGAATTGACGATGGTGACAAAACAGATACGTGATAAAAAGTTTCCAGTGTGCTATAGGTTTTAACATACTCTACGTTATTATTTATGTTGATAACCCAAAATATTTAAGAAAAAAATTCTGTTAGGCGACCTCCGCCTCCTAAAGCGCCCAGGGCCCCCACTTGGATGAAGACGGGCATGTTTCTCGTCTCAAATACCGAAATTCATTCAACATTTCATTGATTTGTGGGAAATTAAACTGATTTTCCCTTTTTATCAGATAAAATGACATTTATTTTTACTATTACCTATTCCCTATATTTTAGCAAATATTCTCTACATTTTAGAGAATATTCACAACATTTTGGGGGGGGGGGGGGGGGGGGAAACAAACAAAAATTTGAAATGTCTCTACATTTTAGGGGGTATTTCCTACATTTTAAGGGGAGGGAAAAAACAAAAAATAGTAAAGAATTCCCTACATTTTAGGGAAAACCCCTATCTGAATTTTTCCCTAATCTTATCGAAAAATACCTAAACTTTCTGGCACAAATTGCTGCCACTTACTTGGGGAAAAAAATATTAATGTGTAGGCAGAGGGGGAGAGAACCAAAAATGGATCCTTTTGGTACTCCACAAGATAGACAAAGAAAATTTCAGTAATTATTGTCCCCTAGAGTGAACTTTTGCTACCGCCCGTTTAAGAATTCCTTGATTAAATGAACAGCTTGATCCGAAAAATGGAATTTATTAAACAATTTTTTAAACAAGTTGACATAGCAAACATTGTCGAAAGCTTTGGAGAAGTCTAAAAGCGCCAGAATACAACAGACAGCGGCGAAATAAAATATTATTAGGATTTGGTAACAGTACGTTTCATATAAAATCTATAGATGCTATGCCTTTCCTTATAAATTCATCGAGAAATGAGTATACATATGAAATTTCTATACTTTTCCATATAAATTCATGCTGAACTGTCGTAGAGTAAACAATTTTTTCGTTAAGAAATTTTCTGGCTTTCCTTATAAATAAATTGGGGACACATACAAAAGTCTGAGAAATGAGTTTATGGAGAAATCCGTTTTAGATAAAAGTATTTGTAAAAGAATTTATCTTGATAACACATTTTTTTTTTTTTTCAAATTGCTGAAATGCAGAAATATAACGCCACTTACAAATAAGCTTAGATACACTAAGGTAGATCGCTTAAGCTATCACTCCATTAATGAAGCTACGTAAACAGACCTTACATTTCAGAAAATTTGTCTTTCTCTGGCTCGATTAAGACTAATTAGGACAAGATTTCAATCAGAAGTCGAGATATGGATGAAATAAAATTCAAGCAAAAAACTTCATTTAAATTGTCAATTTCATATGCATATGATTACACATATCTCGCCAGTAATTTAAATTACCGCCCACAATTTCCTATATAAACTGCAAATAATTGCACGTAATAAAACTCTGAATAGGGAAATAAGTGAACACCACTGGTAACTCTGCGAAGATTCATTAGTAGGCGCAATGTGGGTGAGAAGAAAATGAAAGTGACGTCATAGTATGTCCTTGAAGATATACAAAAAAAAAAACAACAACAATTTTATCAGATAAAGTTCAGACCCGGTGCGGCATGATAATCTATAAAAATTTTTATTTTTAGAAATGTTCACCGATTTCGCTGGTTGAAAAAAAAATTAATATTTTTCAATTGTCGCTAGTCAGACATTATCTTTGGGTCGTTTGAAATATTTAGTGGTCGGACGGGCCAATTAGACAAGTTATTAACGTCAGCGATAGAAGAGAGTAAAGATTGGCTGGCTGACTTGGTTGTGGCGAGAGTACCACCTTGACGAACATCATCATTTCACAATTAGAAATAGTATACGAAATGGCAAGTGCGTCTACTACATATACAATGTATGTACAACGTGCATGTATTCTTGTATCTATTGGTCTATGAAGCGGCGAATCATTTATAGTTAGTATTAGTAGTAGTAGTACCTACTAGTCACTACCAGATTCTCTGTGTCGATTGACATTCAAGTTCAAGTGGAAATGCGAGTTTCTTTTGCATATATACAAAATACTAGTATAAAAGAGCGGAACAACTTCTCGCAACGTTTATGACTATCATCCAATGCGCGTATTATAATAGCCTGTGGTATAGCTTTGTAGGTGTTGAGCGACTAAGTGGAATAACTGACCTCGAACTCTACTCAAAATGTGATTGAACTGTTCCGTTTCTCTTGCAAGGGGATTGCAATTAACAACCCCGCATAGTCCCGCAAATCCCATACTGGCCCATTTCATTTCACAGTTGGTGTATACAGTGGTCATCGACTTATTTCGTAATTGTTTTGTTTTTTTTTTTTTTAATTATTTTTACTGTTTTGACAAAGGCAAGTTGCAACAAAACAACTTCGCCTTCTTCTAGCTAGCCCCCAAATGAGCTTTATTTTCCGATTCGTCGCTATATCATCATCGGCTCTGTTAGCTTACGCGATTACACCAAAACTTGACTTGTGGTGTATTTCGATATGATAATGGTGGAGTGCCGAGTGAAGACGCAATTATGACCGCTATGAAAATGCGTATGCAAATATTGCGGGTACAAGGCGCATGCTCACACTGCTAATAATCTCATTAAATTTTCAAGCTGTATTCTGCTCTTGTATTATTGTACAACTCGCTGCGACTACAAACTTATACCTATACTAACCTTTTGTTGCGCAGTTGTTTACGTTTTCGGCGGGATTAAATTGAACTTGGGTTGGTTCTGTCGGTTTAGTAAATAGCTGCGCGAATCGCAGCAAAGAAGCTGCGACGACGTGAATGGCTGTTGGCTTGGCTCATTTGACTAGCAAAAAAATAAAAAATAAAAATAAATAAAATAAAAAATAAGCGGAATTGGAAGAAGCTAAATTAAAGTAATATAAGTACACATATGAAGAAACTGCTGTTTCTGCTCGGGTGGGTGTGGGAATAGTTGAGCGACAGCGCCGAAGGACAGGTAAGTAATCCTTGAGTTTCGGGGGCGGAGGGCAAAAACCATTTAACGTTGCACAGAGAATTTGTTTTAATTCATGTCACCATATATTTTAATTGCAACCGATTTGTAATATCGTTCTTTTCAATGTAAACAGCTTCTTTGTGTGTTTTATAGCGGAAGTAAACTTGTCAGAATTCGATAGTTGGGAAGTCTGAATGACGAACAAACAATGGAAAATTATTGTTTTTTTTTTTTTTTATTGAATTCGTGTTATATTTGTTTTATAGTCGAATTTATGAAAACTTCTATTGTATAAATAGAATTAAATAAATTAAAGCAGGTAGGCATAGTTGTCTGTCCGAATCGAAAAAATTCTAAACTTGGATGGAAATTTCTCGCCATCATAAATATGCGAAATAAAAATTTCCTATACAGCATCCGAAATTATATGGACCAAATAAGTAGATAAAATAATAGAAAACGAAATGAAATTAAATGCAATGAAAACAAAAGAACTCTGTATAGAATCTAAGAACTTCTATTTCACTATAAAAATCTACGTACTATAATACGTATGACAGACATGCGTATCGATATCTAGATATGGAAGGACCCCTGATAGACATCAAAGAGGGCATTGCTGTGAAATTATGAATAGATTAGTACTGAATAGAGATGTTTGGTGTTTAACAATTAAAATAGCATTGGATAAATACATGTTAATGGTGCTTGCATTATACAAATCCCCAAGTGCACAGAATCGTCGTTTTTGCGATAATTTTAATGAAAGGCTAAGTAGCTTAGATTTTAATATAAACTGGTTGGATTCAAATAATAATTATAGGAATGATATTGAAAATACATTGATTATAAATTAATGCCAGCAGATAATTGTAAGCCCAACTAGAATCACACAGAACTCGAAGAACTTAATTGATTTGGTGATGACAAATAGTACATTCTTTGTAGCAAAAACGGATAGTACCTACATTAAATATTTCGGATTATGAAACAATCGTTATCAGTTGTGAAATTAGTGTAGCGAGGACCCATAGAAGAACAAAAAGCATAAACGTTAGTGAAATAAAAGATGAAAATTTGGATTGCATTAGTAGATCCATAGAAAAGTGTCCAGCACTTTGAGAATGACTAGTTTAATTTAAACTTAGAACGATTAAATAACATTAAAATTGCAAAAAGGAGTCGTACATTAATAACGAACTCAGAATGCGATTGGAGTAATTATCGTGTAACACGAAATGTATATAAAAGAAAATTAGAAATGACAAAAAATAATTATATCCAAAACAAAGTAAGTAGCTGTGTTGATCAAAAGTCGCTATGGAAAACAGTTAAATTAATGGTATTAAAGGAAAAGAAAAGTGAAATTAATAGTGTTTTTTTTGATAATCTTTTAAAGAAAGGTAATTTGAATTTAGCGAATAAGTTTAATGAATTTTTCGTAAAAAGTGTGATAGATATAAAAAAATCGATACCATATGTGCAACATGAAAACCTAACAAACGAAGTAGAAACAAGATTTAAATTTATGAGACTAACTTCAGATGAACTTGAAAACACTATACGTCAAATGAATAACAAGAAATACAATAACTTACTTCATATACAGATGATATTAGATTCATTCACGAAGTCAAGGCGAACACTATTTGATATAATCAACAAATGTGGACAGTTTCTAGATATATAGAAAAAATCCATAGTTACACCAATTAAAAAAGTAAAAAAAACAGCAAGATTGTGTAGAGATTAGACCAATATAGTATTAATTGGAAAGGAAGCCGTGGGGAAAAGTGTCTATAGACAATTTGAGACGTAGCTTGAAATGAATAAATTGATAGTAGAAAATCAGTCTTTCTTTCGAAGGAATCATTCATATGAAACTGCTATTAATATGGTCCTTACCGAACTGAAAGAACAATTAGCAAGGAAAAAAAGCTAATATGTGTATTTCTGGATTTGCAACGTGCTTTTGAGACAATAGACAGAGACATACTACTGCTAAAATTACAGAAATATGGAGTAAGAAATACTGAGTGGCTGTAGTTCAAGGATTTTCTAACTAATAGGCGGCAAAAAACCAAAGTAAACGGCCAGGGGTCCGAATCTTTGCAAGTTAATCTCGGAGTTTCTCAGGGGTCTGTGTTGGAAACATTACTGTTCGTGATCTTCATAAACAATCTACAACGAGTTTTAAAATATACACATATACAAGTTTAAAATATATACATATACAAGTTGGTGGTAGTAAATGACACAATTGAAGAAGGAAGAAATGATATGCAAGAATATTTAGAAAGCGTGAGTGAATAGCTAAGAACAACCAAGTTGAAATTGAACGCGACAAAAAATAAGTGCATGTGCTTAAAGGATCAATATAATCATAATTTAGTAATAGATAACTCGAATATCGAGCAAGTGTATAAAATGAAATACTTAGGTCTGTAGTTATGGACTACAAGCTCAAATTTAGTGATCACATTATATATATATATTTTTGAAGATTGCAAAAAAAATCGGTTTTATGCGAAGAATCCGACGAAATTTACACTAGTGTCTGAAATAAACATATACAACGCAACGCACTTCGAATTCTATGCTGCAGTTCTTTTGTTTTTTTTTTTTTTTTGTTAACCAAGGGAATCAACTACAAAGACTCCAAAATAAGGAAATGCATTTAATTTTGTATTGTGATAGATATACGAGTGTAAATTTTATATTGTAAGCATTAAAATCGTTAAGTGTAAGCCGAAGGTTAAGAAACATGTTAATATTTGTTTATAAATTAAAACACAATCTTGTTTCAAATTACTTAAGTATACATATAAGATACGTAGATGAATGTCAACCACATGCATTGAGAAATGTTGATCAGTTTAGACTGCCAAGCTTTACAGATGCTAGCTCGCAGAACTCACTTATCTATAAGGGCTTTAAAGAGTTTGAAGCCGGGACCTGCCGCTATCCGTGCGATTGCTCTGTGACATCATTACTGGCTAATACCAGCTGAAAACAAACGTAGCCTACTAGGCTAGTTACAAATTAAGAAATACAAAAGGGAAAGTCATCTGTCTCGTTAGCTCAGTGGTCAGAGCAGTGGCCCAGAAAGCGGAAGGTTCCGGCTTCAAAATGCGGTCGAGGCGGTTGTTTTTTCCTCTATATGTATGATTTGATTTAGAATCGTTAAAAACAAAAGTTCTTAAAATTCTTCTATTCTTCATTTTTGCACGATTCTAACAAGTGTGGGTTCGATTCCCGTCTGGGAAAAAATAAAGGTTACTAATGGTCATCGTAGAAGTACGTTACTAAAGGCTTTATAAGTTGATGATGGAAATGTTTCAATCACCGGTCGATATAGCTTAGAATAACCCTTACTATGAGATATATAAGAAAGTTTTATAATTGTTTTTATCATATCTAATATAACCAATTCAAACAAATTTTGATTGTTCTTGGAATCCTTGAAATTTTTTTGAGGGCCCTAACTCACCCCTATTAAAAATTATAAAAAAAATATATTTCATAATCTTTGACTATCGAAATATGTGAAAAGGTCAATTCTACAGTTCAGTGACCTTTAACGGGGTCCCATGTCATCATTAATATGCCTCAAAAATTTCGTATTTGAATATTCCGAGGATCTTTCTAAAGATCCCTCCAATATCCGTACGCACAAACCATCTGGACCATTATTCTAACCGTCATTTCACCTTTAAATAATTTATTCAGATGACAAAAAATTTAGTTTTAATAGTCCAAATGGTCTGTGCGAATACTAGAAGGACCTACGGAAGAGCCCCGGGATTTTCCAATATGAAATTTTTGAAATTTTTTTCCCATCGTATAAATAGCTTGGAGTACCGGGAAGTCCTTAGACAAAAAGTCCTGCCTATCTTGCGCACTATCCTGTCGATCATTTAATTTATCAACAAGGTAATGCTACGATCCACATAAGAAACTCCACAAGAGCTGATACTTGCGACACGATATAAATCTGCTCGGCTGGCTGATACGTTCTGCTGATGCAAACCTTGTGGGAGATGATTATTTCAAACTGTTTATAAAGATGCCATACAATTTAACACCATCAGTGAGCTTAAAGATACCGTTCAAGCCATCGTGTCGAACAAAGGTAGGTAGGTATTTATTTATGTTATGTGCGTCTATAATAGGGTAATGCTCATTTTACACATTCCCACAACTTTTTATCGAATTACTTCACACGTACCATTCTAACGGCAAATCTCTTTTTGGTGTCAGCGATTACAAGAAGGGCATAGTGCGTCTACAACTTTGCAATGCAGTATGTAAGGATTCATTTGAAAGTAAATACAGTTTCCATTCCAACGGTATATCAGTTATTTACATCTGTTGGAATTATGAATGCCTTATGCACATGCAGACGATCAATTCGAGACTTAGCATACCAACTCTTCTCATTTCTCGATATTACCGGGTTTTTCATCCGATAATAGTCTTTCCCGGATATTGAAGATAAATAAAATTGTCGTCGGAAATATTATTCATCCCAGATAATAGAGTTTCGGGTTAATCGAACCACGGATAATTGAGTTTCGAAACATTCCTAAATTATGTAATGT
Source organism: Dioctria rufipes (assembly GCA_963924295.1). Taxonomy (NCBI): domain Eukaryota; kingdom Metazoa; phylum Arthropoda; class Insecta; order Diptera; family Asilidae; genus Dioctria; species Dioctria rufipes. Next base: position 44,955,650 of record OZ002743.1, on the reverse strand, counting down.
TACTATTATGAATTGATATCACCTAATTGAAAATTTTACATTATGTTATATTTAATTAAAATCCTTAAATATTGCTTATTTTTAGACCTGTCTATGTTTTTTAGAAGTAGCTTTGGTGATATTCACAGTAAAATTTTAATTGCAACTAAATTTCACCGGGGTCGGATTCTGTAACTCGGAGAGTTTTGGAATTTGTGAGATGAGAATTTGCGTTTTCCCCAATTAAAACTCCCTAACCTCCATTCGCGATTCTCTAAAATACTTAGGGAGTTAGGGAAAACGTGAGAAGTATCGCAGTATCGAAGGACGGCTAACTCTGTGTGGGAGGGTCGTAGAATATTATGGTTTTTTTTCTTCGGATTTAGGGTCTAGAGTACAAAAATATAAATGAAAAATAAAGATTTGTTCACCCTTCATTTACATATATACTAGGGAAGAGTGGGGTACATTCGTCATTGAGGTCCATTTGTCATAATCATCTTCATTATGAAAACTAGGAAAACTAAAAAAACATGATTGTAAATGTCCTACATGTGCCATTTCTAAACATGTGTATATTTTTAGGAATTGATCTCCCAGATCAACACCCTCGAGTAATACTTCTCAAGCCATGAAACAGACTTCCTCACTACTAAATGAGAGCCCTAAGGTAGTCCTAACATTCTAAAATATTTTCACCTTAAACTACTATTCATACAGAAAAATGGTCTTCTGATAATCTCCCGAATCGAAATAAAATTTGTATACCTTTCTTAACAAAATTATTTAAAAAACATTATCTTAACCAAATTACTAAGATTTCTCAAACAAAAACTCTCGCTCAGCTAAGAGTTATTGAGCATAAAATTGTAATGTTACTTTATAATCAATACTGTTTTTTTATTTTGTTAAGTAAGTTATGTACACAGTAAAATATTTTCAACTAGATCCGTATTAAAACTCAACTAGAGTGGATCTCCTAGATATTCTAGTGAAAAATCTAGTTGGAATCATTTAAGCAGAAGTCCAGTTGACTTTTTTATTAGATTTCTAGTGAATATGTAACAGATTTCTGAGCATGAAAACTATATATCCAGTCTTATGAACTGGGTTTCAAGTAAATTTAAATGGTATTTCCCTTTTGTCAAGTAGATTAACTATTAAATTTCAAAATGTTTTTCTAGTTAATTTAAGAAGATTTCTAGTTTAAGCAGCCGACCGAATCAGTTAGATATATCGCCTAAGTTGACAGTCAATTTAAGCCGAATTCAGTTTAATTAAAGAGGAATGTAGTTTTCACAATCAGAACAGATTTCTAGTGAAATTGAAAATTTTCATTTAATTTCACTAGAAATCTGCTGCGGTTGCGAAAACTACATTCCTGTTTATCCTCGCCAATTTTCGTTTCCAACATCCTGCACCCTGTATAATATCCTTGTAAACATGTTCTTATCAGGAAACGATTTTTATTATTTAAGGGGAAATAATAAGCCAAAACTGGATAATTTAAATATACACTTATTTATTGATTTTAATAATAAGAGAAATACAAATACATATGTAGTGTATATATGTAAAAGTGGACTAAAAAATTAAAAAAAAACAATAGTTCTATTTAAAAACAAATTATAGGTATATCCTTAAACACATTCATTTCAATCAATCAACGGCAAGACTTTTGCGAAATAAGGACACTACCCCTAATGGGTTTACTTTTTTGCTTTTAAAGATATAAAAGCGTCAAAAAAATTAAAAACTTTCGTCAAATGCGTACTGTACTTAAAATTGAATACATAGTGAGCCTTATACAATATATCGAAGGCATGGCGTACATCTTGTCCTGTCTCTATAAAAACATCCTCTAAAGCAACATAAAATACTCCCGTTTCCAAAGGTCGCTCAGATCTACAGATGATTATGGGTTGAGCCTCACTTTTTTTTTTTTATAATGGTATTGATGTCATCTTCAAGCTGAAAATACGAAGAGTACAAAACAGTGGTCAATTAGTTGTTGAATTCCAAAATTATTTTCAAACTTACATTGATCCACTATATTAGTGGCAATAAAAATGTTTTGAAGTTTTTTTCTTCCCAATCCTCCATATCTGTGGAAATTTGACAATATGACCGTTTTATTTGGCGGTTGGGTAGTTTTTTTAAGACAGTTGAGAGCATCCTTAAATTATCTATGAAAGTATTTGAAAAAAAATAAAGATAAAATATTTTATTAGAATTAATATATAATATATACAGGGTGTTATGAGTTAATAATAATAAAATAATATATATCGTAGACACTCGATGCAACTTAGCACTTCATGAAGAGTCTAGACACTTCATGAAATGTAGGCAGATAGTGAAACAGTTCGGGCTTAACCACTTTTACATTAAGTGTCTGAAATTTTTAGTCACTTCATGAAGTGGTGACAAGTCTGATGTAAATAGTAAATGTTGTATAATTTCTTACAATAGCGCCTTTAAAATCAATGATCCTTGGGAACAGGTCAAAGATGTATTTCACCGATTTTCCGGATAATATCAAAGCTCGCCTGGCACCATAAGTATCTTCCATTAATTTAATTATTGTTTGGTAGTTTTTCTCCACAGGCAAAATAGTTTTAAGTTCAGCTATCTAAGTAAAATTAATACAACATATATATAGTAAAGTCTTATAAGTCTTATGTCGTAGAACCCAAGTACAAATCAGTTTACTTTAATAGATTTTCATTTGAGTGAACTAGATATGCATTCCAGGAATGTATTACAACTGAACCTTCAAATAATTAACTGGAAACACATTTGAAAAAAACTGAATTTCTCGAATTCTGAAAAAACTAGAAATAAAAATAAGAAAGCATTTATTTATGTCCGGAATCCTAGTTGAATTTTAATTTTAAATAGAAATCCAGTTAGATATAATAACTAGACATGCACGCAGTTAAATTCAACTAGAAAATTTTTTACTGTGTAGTAAGTGTAGCCCTTTGGAAAGTAAGGAGCCGAGATTAAAATTACTGGAAGACTATTTTTTCTATATGGATAGTAGTTTAGGCTTTATGACATACACAAAATAAATTTGTAGTCACTTTTCCATAAGAATCAATATAAAACATTTTAAAGAATCGGACTAGCACGCACACACATATACATTTCTGTTTTATGGCCCAGGAAGTATTTCTCAATGGTTTTGCACAGATGCGCTGCGAGCTGCACATATTTTAGTGTTTTGTGCCCCTTTGCTATAATTTTTGGTTCACAGTAAATAAGTTGTCTCTCGAGAGATTCTTAGTTCCAATATAAAAATTATATAATCAATTAGTGCTTAAAGTTATAAACAAGTTCCTGAATAAAAATCAATGTGTTTTTTTTTTTTTTATAAGTAAAAAATTAATTTTAGGTGTTGTTCCCCATGTGCCACATTCGTCAAATTAAAAAATGCACAGTTGAACATTTGTAGAGCCGTACGTAGTTGATATTTTAGTGATGGTGAGAAGTGGCGTTGAAATGAAACTGCCAATTCCCAATTCTGCCCTCCCAACCTTCCCGCTCAGAGGGCACTTTCGGCAATTTGACGTCACTTTATAAATTTTTAAAATTATATATTCCAAATAGAATGCGCGGATATATTACTTGTGGTACTAAAGTGTAAAGTTTAATATTGGACGGACGGCTGGACAGGTTCGTCTTATCGCTCATTTGAGTGTGGGCTGTAAATGGAAAACCCTCTGGCGCGCATGCCACAGGATGCGATGGTACCAGAGCTTCATTTTGGGAGTCGCTACTCTGTGAGTTTTCCTGCAAGGAAACAGTGGGCTGAGGTGGTGCCTTATGGAGCCTTCCCCGATCCGCTATAAAAATTTGCACCAAGGGCTCTCTCACTAATGAGGGAGGCGGTGCGGGTATATGTATATATATACTTTCTTGAACCTGACATTGGGTTGGATTACTCACTTGAAACAAAGGCACATCACTCTCTTCCAGGCTGAAGTCTTCGCCATCACAATGGCAGCGAAGATAGCCCGTGATATGGAGGTCAAGGGAAAGGAAATTTCTATCCTTTCAAATAGCCAGCCAGCCTTGATGGCTTTCAGCGGGCCTCGGATAACATCTAAGTTACTGGGGGACTATAGATCGTCCGTGAATAAGCTGTGTATCCACAACAAGGTGTTTGCCTCTCCTGTGGGTTCCTGGTCAAATGGGGATCATGTGGAATGAAAGGGCTGACTTTCTAGCCAGGTCTGCCTCTAGTTCTCCGTTCCTTGGACCGAAACCCACCATTGCGTTACCACCTCAGTTATCGGGTCTCTCATCAAAGCGGATGTTTGTATGAATCATCAGAAGAGATGGGCGATCCGGAGCACTGGCAGGTGCTTAAAAGCTTTTCTTGATAGGCCCAATAGGAATTTCTCTGATTTTTCCTTGGGGCTTCAGAGGAAACAATGTAAAACTGTAGTAGGCATCATCACCGACCGCAGCTCACTTCACGCTCATCTAACAAGGATGGGAGATGTTGACAGCTCTGAGTATCTGTCGTATCTGGAAGAAGAGCTTGAGATAACCGAACATTTTCTGTGTGCTTGTCCGGCCTTTGCCTGGAGCAGGCTGGATACGTTTGGTCTGCCCACCTGCTCTGTCTGGATGGGCTGAAAAACTTACCTCACCAAGATCTGATGTGCTTGATTAAGAGGACTGAAAGGTTTTGGTGAAAGAGTTTCTAGTAGGTTAGCACAATGGTCCACTCTGGCCTCGGCGCTTAACGTATCTACGTATCTCCTCTTCCTGGCCTTAAAAAAAAATTAAAAAAAAAAATATCTTTAAAGTTTTTCACCTCATCATGTAGTTTTGGTTAAATACTGTTTAGAAGTGAAAGTGATGAATATATCCCACTCCAGTTCAACATCAGCAGCTTGTCTTGCATGTTTATCGTTTTAGTGACGTCACATATATAATTTTACCCTTGATTCTTCGCACTTAGAATACACAAATGAAATATCTTCGAAAAAAACGGGCATTTCACTGTGTTCTTCTAAAACTTTGTCTATTTCATTCTTAAGCTAAAAAAATCTTACATTAACCGAGTAACGAATTAACGACTAAAAAATCAGCAGACTTTATTATGCAGGAAAAAAAAAAGTGTAATTAAATGCAATACATTGTCTACCTTTGTTCTCTCAGCAAACTCCACCGACTTTTTTTTTCGTTTATAATGTTTTATCAACCCACGTCCACCCTGCCTCTGAATTTCAACAATGTCTCTGTTTCTAAGAGGAGCCATAATAAAATCTCTGCAACCATAACAAATTGCGAGTGCACTGAAACAAGTAACTTTTTGCACTTAAACTTGTCTGGAGATTAATAAAATCCAAGAAAAAAAAACATATCAAACCGAAATTATTTTTCCATTATGGAAGCTTTTTACCTGGATTTGGAAGGCTACTTTCAAGCTATTTTCCATCATGTATGTATTGTGTGTGCAATCAGACCATTGCCGTGCCGCATCATCGTTAATTTCCAATGTGACTTTGCAGGTCTCGAGATGGAATTGCGTCTTTTCAGTTTCTCTAGATGCAAAATACGACAAAACGCTAAAAAATATTAACGCTAGCCTGGCTAGCTTTACTGCGGTGTGGGGTGGTACATGGTCGAGACTGGCATTTATTTCGGAGACTAACAAAATAAAATAAAAAAAAACAAAAAGAGAGACAACAAAAACGGAATTAGTGTTTAAAAGCGACAACAAAAAAAAAGAATTTGGTAAAAATGACCGGTCCCATAAAAACTACATATCTGGACAAGTTAAGTCTGAAAGCTTGCACCGCGCATAATTTTTTGTTTTCTTTTATTGTTTGCTCTTGCAAACAATCCGCTGAGTCAACTTTTCGGTTCAGGTGATCTGCATCGGTCAAGGTCGCCTAGAAGTTATTCTTTTGCATCTTCGTCTGGTATAATAAGACTAATGGCTATTAAATCTTTTTAGCAATGCAATATATGCAGATGTTTTAATTTTCTTTTTTTTTTTCTAATTATAGCCTTTTGAATATTTTAAATATTTATAAGATTTGCACTTTTCGGTGAAGTTTAGTTCACTTTTGCTATGAGAATTTATAAAATAAAAAAACTTAAGTTTGTAAATTACAAAAAAAAAAATAAGGATCTTACTGATTTGGATTAAAATCTATAAAATTAAGTGTCCAACTTCAATAAATAGTATCGGACTCATTCAACACCCCTTAACATGTTCGATTTGACGTGAATATAATGCAATGAAGTCGAGTCTTTCACTCGTTAAAAAAAACAAAGTTATTCAAATCTTCAGAAAAGACAACATCGCAATTGTCCATCCAGATAAAATTAATCCCAAAATTAATCACATGAAAGTCATTTAAATTTTTAGATAAAACGCTTGTGATATTAGTTTTATATTTATGATTTACTTGTCATTATATGTGTATATACTAGGGGGAGTCCGTCGGCGTTGCCCGGTGATAAATGGGTGGAGGTGAAGGTGGGCTGTTTAGGGATTTAATGACTCGATCGCGCGATTCTATACTATAGGGTTCCTTTCTGTTCCTGTGTGTGTGTGTGTGTATGTTTGTGCCTACATGTATGAGTGTGCATGCATACATTCATATGTTTGGTCCCATTTTCGAACTATATTTGCAATTTTTATGAAAACGCCGTATACAAAATATAAGCTCTCCACCTCGACACCTTCTCAGACAACTACTAATTTATACATAGTGAAAAACAAAAGTTTTGTATGGCAACACCAAGAAGGGATAACTCGACTTAGACCATTTTAGAAATTTTATTTAACATTGCTATGAAAACATCACATACCAAATTTTTTGTGTGGCAACCCTACGAAGGAGTTGCCCGATTCGTCCCATTTTTTTAAATTTAATTTTTTTTAAAAATGTCGTGTACAGAATTTGAGCTCTCCACGTCGACGCGTTCTCAGACAGTTTTTTTTAGATCTCAACCACAGTGCCATCTATCATGTCCAAAACTATTTGATCTTTCAAGCTGGAACTAACCAAACATATTCACAAAATGTCATTGAAATCCGTTTGGCGGTTTCGGAGATTAGCCTGTACGTGATTTTTATATATTAAGATAGAATTTTTATATTTAATTTAAGCTTTTCAAGATAGAATTAAACTTTTTCCAAAATACTTAAAACTTCTTCATAAAGAATTAAGGCATGGTTACCGTCGAGAGGCTTAAAATATGCATCAACTTTGGGAATTTCTTTTTTTTACCGGTTTTCGTTTTAAAAATAATGAATTACAAAATACCAGCCGCTTGAAAAAAAAAACATTTTTTTGCTGTTTTTTTTTTTAATTTTGTTTCAACGGACGAAAAAACTAGTTATCTCTAAACCAACTTTTGGCAAAAATTGCTCCTGATGGCCCCATTTAATTGCCTTTCAATTGCGCAGAGATTCATGTCAATCGGATCATCCGTTGAAGTTGTAGGAACACTGAAAAATGTTCCCAGAAAAACTCATATACATAAATTTTAACGTTATAAAAAGTCTTTGACAACTTACATACCTACTTCAACTATTCCAGCACCCTACGAGTAAGAAACTAAAGGAGGCCATTACGTGTATATGTCGTAGACATTTGACGTAGCTCAGCATTTCACGAAAAGTCACTTCATGGAGAGTAGACAAATAGTGTAACGGTTTTGACTTAACCACTTTTTACATTATGTGTCTGAAATTTTTAGTAACTTCATCAAATGCTAAAAGCGTTTACGCCGATAGTGTAAGACCACCCGATATAACCAAATACTAGGAGAGCGAGATGGGTGGTGAAGGGGGAGGTCGCACCCAGGCCTGTGACAGGCACACCCACACACCCACACACTCACATACACACACATATACAAACATACACACACATACACGCGCCGGGTGGTATTACACTATCGGCGTAAACGCTTTTAGTATTTGATGAAGTTACTAATAATTTCAGACAATAATGTAAAAAGTGGTTAAGTCAAAACCGTTACACTATTTGCCTACTCTCCATGAAGTGTCTAGACTTTTCGTGAAATGCTGAGTTACGTCAAATGTCTACGACATATATATATGCCATTTTTGCGTGGCGAGCGTGACTTTTTTCTCACTTTCTAACATATGGTTACATCTCTGTCTACCTGTACCCTAGGTGTCACATTTGTTTATGTTCGGTAAAGAAATTTGTTGTTGATGGACCTCTCCTTTAGGTTCTTACTCGTAGCCAGCACCATACTGAGGCCCTTCTTCTTTCTCTAAGAACTTGTTGTGCTGAATCTGAAGGTTAACGGTTTTCCGAAATTTATGAGGGTACCTCAGGCAGCGCAGTGGCGGATACAGCGGGGGGCGATCGGGGCGATCGCCCCCCCCTAGAGCTCTAATAATAATAAATCAAAATTTATATTCTAATCCAATGAAATAGAAAATACAAAAAAAAAAAATTTTAAAAAAGACCGTTTCTAAACTGCCATTAAAAAAATAGAAAATAATTTCTCCCTTCATTTCTCCAGAGTTTCCCTTCATTTTGCATTTAATTAAATTTTTAAATTATATTACATTTGTATATAAATTTTAAAATTTTCAAGGTATACAGAGAAAACAAGATCTGGACAGCTAAGTTACACTACAGTGAATAACAATTTCCCGAAATTTAAATTTGGAACTCCTAATGTTTATCAAAATATTTAATTAAATTACTTTCCTTTGAATATGCTTTCTTTGTGTACCATGAAAATTTAAAAATTTGTATACAAATGTAATTTGATTAAATGGAAAACTCTAGATACTTATTTGATATATTTATTGTTTTTTCCTTTTTAGTCATAAATTATTCTCAAAAAATGTAAAATTATATCACTAATGAATTTTCAGTACAAGCATTGTTGCACTTTTTTGTGATCGAAAGCTCACAAAAGCCGGGTATTCTGATGAAAAGTAGTATGTTGGGAAAATTATCATAGCCGGGATAATTAATCTCAGATTCAGTTGTCCTGCAAATATTTAATTTAAGGCAAATAGGATAAAATATATATTAACCCTACGTAATTAGCATTCCTCGAAAATTTCTTCCACCATTTAAGTTGCAAGAAATTGCAGTCCAGCCCAAGAAATTATGGTGTTTGAGCGAAATGCAAGCGACCTATGTATGAAAAACACCAGTAGTAAGACAAGCAAGAAGTGTATAATGTCAATTTTATGTGGGATTAAATTTTACTATGCTTACGGGATCAAAAACTTATATTATATAGATAAAAGAACTCTGGCGATATCTGAATGCTAATGAAATTTTCATGCCAAAACGAAATGAGAAAGCTATACAGAGCAGTCCACAGCTGATGGGAAGTGCGGTTATAGGGGGCGATGGGGGCGATCGCCCCCCCTAGAGCAAACGTCTGGATCCGCCCTTAGCGAGAAAAGGTGTTATGGGGGCCTATTCTTGAATAACGAAGGCAAATTCCGTATTCGTTATACTGTCAAAACCATTCTGAATCTACACATGTGGTATTCTTGAAATCTGCGTTCGTTATATACCGAACGCAAACCCTTCGTAATTTAACGAGTGTGTTCAACCCAACGAGGTAATAACTAAAGGAGATGCAATCATATGTACGATCCGTGTACATGAGCGTACCCAAAATTGCCCTGCATTTGTGTATGTTTCACTCCGCCATTTTTGGTCTTCGCTGTCAAATCCATACTTAGGTTTGGATGGTTTTGGGCTTGGTGCATTGACGCAGGAAAACCCGTGAAATAACCGTAGGGGCCACGAAGCAAATATTACTCACAAACTTCTTACCACTGAACTTTTCTTCAAAATTATTAACTTTTTTACGTTCACGTTTGCAAATTCAATAAAAACTTTTGAGTATATGAAAATAAAAGCGATTAAAATTACGCATAGGTTGTACCATTGTGTACAGGTGTACAAATTTTACGGCGCTTATGTACAAACAATATCAGTGTCATAGTGTTAGAATTGGGTACGCGAAGTTTTCTCATTTGCATCTCCTTTAGTTCTTACCTCGTTGGTTCAACCATTCGTTATGCCAAACGAAGAGTGAATCAGCTGCTATTTTACGGGTGATAAAAGATGTGCGAAAATGTCATATGCTCAAAAAACTAAAATAATTGAATAGGCCCCATGGTCGTCGGACCACACAATACAGTATGCTATATCGTGTGGCTCTGTCATCTAGCGACAAACAAGGTCGTACTCACACTGCGACATTGCTGCATTTACTATGCGATTGACACCTGGCTGGAAGAGAAATTGTGGCCAGCCAGAGAAGAAGAAGAACTCGCAATGCCGGACACGCAGGAACTCACAAGCGACCACCATTATCGAGAATAGAAGGTTAGCGTGAGTGTCACACTAATAACGTGGAAAGTTTACCAAGTGATAATCCAGCAAGGAAAAATATAAAAACAGCGGAAATAGAAACCCGATCAAAATTTTAAATCAACAAACTCGCGGTCGAAAGTAGCCTGAGACGAGGATATAAAGTAATGGAAATTATTATTTTTCTATAACGTTTCATCACGTGTATACAATTGTTTTCATTGTAGTTGGGCAGTTGCCATTGCTTATTCGAAAATTGCTCTCCAGTATGACAACTGTCGAAGGCGGTACTTTGCCAAATATCCAGGCTGTATTTCTGCCCAAGAACAGTGGAAGAGATAATTCCAATCATCTCTTGGTTCGGAGAACCGAACAAGTTGCTATCCAGTGACAATTGCCAAAGGCAGCGTGCTTCTACTGACGCGCAACCAAAGATGAAGTCCTGCCCACTAGGACTCGGTCCAGAGAAAAGAATCGTCGTATCCAATAAAGAAGATTTTGAATATAGTAACAGTCCAAGAGCACCACTAGAGCCCAAAAGTTGCATATACATAAGTAGAGTCCAATACACTCTAGCGGACTTTCTTACATAGAATAACATTTTGCTTTAACTATATTTCTTAGGGTTTCAGATTGCAACAAAATAACAACGAAAACGAAGTAGGCGCAACGGCATAATCATACCTTCAGGGAGCTCCTCCGAGGGATTTTACATCATATAAGTCTGTGTTTCCTTAGTTTCTACAAGACAAAAACATTTATTGCATTTTTATATGCCAGCGTGGCTCTTCATCTAAGACCCTCTGGAGGATGTCAGGTCTTGATAGCCTACATTCATTATATTTTTTTTTTTATATTGCTACATTCTTATACGCCAGAGTTACTAACTTTATACATCAATTAAGTGACGTCAGGTTTTAGTCGTCTGTACATCGACCAGTCGACGCAAATTTTTATGTGAGAAATAGACCTGTAATAGACAAGCCCGCTACAATGTTCCCTGATATAGTCTAGCGTTAGTTAACTGTCACGCAGGTTATCTCCGCATAAATTAGATTTCCAATTATCTCTAGTAGAAATAATACAAGTTTGTTGCTATTTTTCACACATAAAGGGTTTTCCAATAAGAGGTGTTATTTTAATTAGCCCGCTATTTCGGTAGATGTCACTTTTGGAGCTGTTATTTTTTGACATTTAACAAGTAGAAAATACGCCATTAATAAAAATGGAACGATACACGATTCAACAACGCATTGAAATTATTAAAATTCACTATAAAAATGGTGAAAATGTGGCAGAGACGGTTCGTAAAACTCGAACATTTTTGGGTCGTCGTGAAGCACCTTATCGGACCGCAATACAGAAATTGGTAGAAAAATTCGAGCTGTCGGGACAAGTTAGTGATGTGAAGAATAAAACCCGTGCACGTCGCTCAAGAACAGCCGAGAATATTGCTGCTGTAGCCGAAAGTGTTGAAGAAAACCCAGGTTTGTCCATTCCTCGTCGTTCTTTGGAATTAGGCATTCCACAAACGTCATTACACCGTATTTTGCATAAAGATTTGGGTCTTAAGGCTTATAAAGTTCAGTTAACACAAGAACTCAAGCCGGCCGATCATCAACAACGTCGAGTCTTTGCTGATTGGGTCCTTGAAATGCATGAAAATGATCCGGAATTCCATCGAAAACTCATTTTGAGTGTTGAGGCCCATTTCCACCTCGATGGCTTCGTCAACAAGCAAAATTGTCGCATCTGGGGCTCGGAAAACCCAAGAGTTATTGTTGAAAAGCCTCTCTATCCTCAACGTGTGACTGTTTGGTGCGGTTTATGGTCCCGCGGGGTCATTGGACCTTACTTTTTCGAAAATGAGGCTGGAGCAACAGTTACGGTGAATGGATTGCGCTATCGACAGATGCTTAATTTTTTTATGGCCGGAATTGAATGGTATTGATCTTTACAACGTTTACTTTCAACAAGACGGCGCTAGGTGCCATACAAGCAACGAAACCATTGATCTTTTACGGGAAAAGTTTCCGGACCGTGTTATCTCTAGAAGAGGTGATCACAATTGGCCACCGAGATCTTGTGACTTAACACCTTGCGACTTCTTCCATTAGGGCCACGTGAAAGACTAGGTCTACGAGAACAGCCCAGCGTCGATTCAAGATCTCAAAGATGGAATTCGTGAGGCTATCGAGGACATAGGGCAGCCACTTTGCGATTTGGTTATGGAAAATTTCATGAAAAGAATATGGTCCTGTAGGCGTGGTCGTGGTGGTCATTTGGCTGATGTTATTTTCCATTATTAACGGCATACCTTCCTCTTTATAATGAAAGATCCGATCATTTATCTACAAAAGTGGCATTTTTCTTTGAATATCAAAATAACACCTCTTATTGGAAAACCCTTTATAAAAAGAAAACAAAAACGTGCTACATTGTTCAAGTTTTATTACTATAAGTCACGTTAAAACTACCACAAAAAAAGGAGAGAAATAAAAAAAAAGATATAAGCAGCGATTGTCCTGGAACTGTTGAAATGTTATTACAGTTCTCAGGTATATGATTAATAGTTGTCGACAATTTTCATAGTAGCACCAGAAATTGCATTTGCCTCTTGTATGGAAATTGCAAATAACTGCACTGACTATAGCTGATAATGAAATCGCAAAACAAGTAGACTTATTGAATTCCAAGTTGTACGTAGAGGGAAGCCAACTAATAAGTAGTAATAGAGTCCGTGTTGTTATATAAACCTACTAGGAGGAGCCCGTTGTAATTCTTATGAAAACGATGTGTACAAAATATGAACTCTCCACCACGACACCTTCTCAGGCAACTACCAAGTATAGAGTGAAAAACAAAAGTTTTGTATGTTAACAGTGATTTAATTCATTTTTGAAATTTTATTTACCATTGTTATGAAAACAACACGTACCAAATTTTTTGTATGGCAACCCTACGAAGGAGTTGCCCGATTGCTCCCATTTTTGAACTTAATTTATATTTTTTTTACAAAAGACTTGTGTACAAAATTTCAGCTCTCTACGTCGACGTATGCGGCAGTGTCCAAATATGTAGTGAAAACTTAAAGTTTTGCATGGCAACACCAAAATGGGTTGCCTGATTTGGTCAATTTTCATGAAAATGCCGTGTACAAAATTTTAGCTTCCACGTCGACGCGTTCTGAGGCAATTTTTTAGATCTCGACAACAGCGACATCTTTCGTGTTCAAAATTATCCCATCTTTCAAGCTGGAATCAACCACACAGATTCATGAAATTTCATTGAAATCGGTTGGGCGGTTTCAGTTATTAGCGTGTACAAACACTGCGACACGTGATTTTTATATATTAAGATTTGAACAAGTACATGCCTTTGGGTTAATGATAAAACCAATGGATTTTATTTTTGCTTCAAATATTGTATTTTAAATAAGGATGAGATGTATGAATACGTCTTTCCCTAACCCCAGAAACGTTTACTGGCAAGTAAAGCACTTTACCCTTCTCTTATGATACATAGTGACAGGGTTTAGCTCATAAGTAGAATCCGTTTTATCCTTAATCCTTTCAATAACAATAAAATGATCAGAATAAATAAAGGTACTTTTCATTAATGCATTATGTTCAAAAGGTGTAATTCCACTAAAACTGAAAGGCAACCATGAGCAACCAGTAGTACATATCACCATCCCACATAAAATGTGAATCCGAATTATGAGAAATGGGAACACCTCCGCAAATCGCCCGAAAATCTCAACTAAGATTTGTGTCTGACGCATCATTGTGGTATGTTGAGTTGTGCAAAAATTGCCAGAGGCCAGTGATGGCCAGAGGATGCTACAAATCTGGTTTCCCATTCAAAGTGTACAACTAACTCATCCCCAAAGAATTTCCGGAGTTGTTATGCGGTCGGTCAACATTTACCAATAGAATAGACCCGCAGTTATGTAAAGGAAACGAATGTATATACATATGTATAATACAATATGTAGATAAGAGGCACCTTAACTATGTAGATATGTGTGGAACTTAAATATTAGGTGGACAACTTTTATTTATATATTCTTTCCTCTATTTACACTGCTTCATACAAAGAGAAAATCATGTAGAATTTGTTCAAACTTTTTCAAAACAAGGGTTGAGTTTGCAAAAAAAAACTGAAAAACCTTTCTGAAGAACTATTAACTCTAGTCGGCACCATTTATGAATTGTTTTTCTTATAAAACTGCATTTCCGTTGGACAATAACTTTGATTGAGTATTTGATGCAACTCACGGTTAGAAATTTTGGTGTAAATATTATACATGAATAATATATATATAAATCCTTACAAAAGTTAATATAAACTTTATACTTTAGCTTGTTATAGATTTCTATATCAATAGAGTATAGAATTGATACCATGAATTATAGGTGGAACTAAACCATTTTATATATTACTTTTATATGTAATTCCATATTATCTTCATTTATATTATGTTTCATATAAATTTTATAATAACTGGGATTAAATTATATATTTGGTAAATAAAGTTTATACTATATATTGTATATTGTGAATTTATATTAATTTTATGTACAAATTAATGAAACATCATATTTTAGTGAAATTTTTCATTTCAATTATTTTGAATATATATTTATTTCTGTATAAATGTACAAAAAAAAAACTTAAATATCAATTAGTGATACTAATAGTAAGGTGTTATTTAACAACCACATATGTTTTGTTTGTTTCCTCGAAATCGCGGAGTCATATGATCTTGTATTGCTAAATTCTGATAATTCCAACAAACCTAAATTATTTTCATCTGAGTTCTCTACTACTTCATACGTGCTGTAAAACTCGCTAAGTAGAATGCACTTAATTTGAAAAAATCTTATTAAACTTGGGTCGTCTGGAGTAGTATTAAATAGTCCACGACGATAATGACCAAATTGTTCAATCCAAGAAACTGTTTTAATTTCCTTTGGTCTTATACATATGTCTTTCAAGTACTGATAGTGTGCGTTAATGAAAGCAGTTGTAAGATCCATAATTTTACCCATTTTTATTAATGCATTGGAATGAAATATTTCCTAAGTGGTTGCAAATTTTTGTTGATGCCGCATTTCCAAAGACTTTGATATGACTGATGAGTTCACAACAAAATAGCATAAAGAATATATTTCCAAAGAAAGAATCGTTATTTTTTTCACACTTATACGAATTTTTGCCAGATATATATCCTAGGTAGTATGAAATTTATTCCAAAGACATATAAAGAGCACGTCGAAATCCTAACTGAATATTATATTTATACCAAAATCATATAAATAAAGTAAGTAATTATATGCGTATTTGATACAGTTTATAGTTTCGAATATAAATTCTATAACATTTTCGGATACATTTTATCTTATATGCGTATAGAAACAGTTTTTATAGGAAATTTCGTATTAACGTTAGACTGACATTGTATACAAATGATGTATATATTCGACTTTATCGTTTTCTATATGAAATTTGCAGTAGAAAGACTTAATATTAAAAATTATATACATTATTTTTATCTTTTACACCAAAATTTCTAACCGTGAGGTAGATCCGGTGCCATACGTATAATGCAATATGGACCGCTAGATCATTTATTTCACATGAGCTCTATTTTCAGTGGATTTTTTTTTTTATAAAAAACTACTTCACGCTGTATAAACATTAAAAAATTTTCATAACATTTAAAATTTTTTTAAAACAATACAAGTGAATGCGACTTTAATCTAGGTCTAGGAAAATCATATTATCTGCTAATATATGTATGTAGGTAGTCCCTATCGTGATTATTGTGTCTATTCAATTGGCTCAAGTATGCAAATCTTATTAGATAAACCCTAGATGGAATCTCATAGGCCATAGGGTATATTAACTATAGTTTGTAACGCATAGAAAAAATTCAATAATTAGACTACCACGCCATAATATTAAAAGTTATTTGCATTATTGCATATCCATAACTCTAGAACGCGTTTACTTAGAAGGCTGAAATTTTGCACATGGGCTTAAAAAAAATTAATTTTAGGTCGAAAATTGGACAAATCGGGTAACTTCTTGGTGGAGTTGCTATAGAAAAATTTCGTTTTTCACTATCAATTTGGACACCGCCTGAAAGCACGTTGAAAAATAATAAATACCTACAATTTCAAAAAAGGGACGGTTCTGGCATACAAATAATGATATTTTTTATTATAGTACTGTGAAAACGATCAGTTCTAAACGTTTTTATTGTACTGAAGAGGTCTTCAGAATATAAAATTCTATGAAATTTGTTATAAACATTTTTACTCTCCGATCAATTGTACTAGCAATAGATGCAAAAAACTACTTTACCAATAAAACTTGCACATGGGTATGACCATACGAAATTACATACGGGCATTTATCTATGGTAGATATCGTATGAATTTGTCTTACGAGAGGGTTCCTACTCGTCATCACGGATTTCATCCAAATTCACAGTATATTTTGGGCTTGACTAGTAATGAATATAACGTAAGTGAAAACTCCAGATGGTCAAGCGAAACCGAAATAATGCAGAATGTAGGTGGACCCGGGGTTGAAATTAACACATTTCGGAAAACTTTGATATATAGCATCTTGCGGGTATATTCGCAACATTTAAGCCACTTTCTTTTCGTTATAATTATCTATAATCTGTTATCTTTCATATACAAAAAAAAACCAAAAGTCATTATCCCACACCTTGGGGACAAAGCGAACAAATCTATAGAACTATAGGGAAAAGGTGGGGACTCAAACCACGGATGATCCTATGTATATGTACTATAGTCATCCGACCATGTTAACCTGGCTCTGGGATATGGTGGAAGGTGCTGGAGCTTGCCAATCATCGTAAGATATTGTAAAAGATTTAAAGATTGTGCCTACTCAGTGTAACCAGCACTCGGGCTCTTGAGGTTATCTTCAATATACACCCCGTGCAGATACATATTAAGAAGAGGGCCGCTATCGCAGCGCTGAGGCTGCACCTGAATCACAGCTGGATCCATTCGGGAACGATGATTGCACACAAGTCTACCGACAGGAAAAGTGACCACCTCAACGAGACCATGCTGATTAGCAAGTTTAAACAGACAATCCCATCTAGAGAAGAAAGGGCAGCAAACTCTGTTGATAAATACTATAATTTATACAGACTGCTCCAAATCTGAAGATAGTACCGGAACGGGCATCTTCTGTGAGAAGCCGCATTTGGAACTTGCCATACCCCTGGAAGGCTATGTTACGATCTCTCATGCTGAGGTTAAGGCCACTCTTGAAGCTGGAATAAACATCCTTGGCTCAGATACTGAGAATAAGGAGATTTCCATCTGCTCGGATAGCCAAGCAGCCGTCAAGGCCTTGTCAAAACCTTTTATAACCTCCAACCTAGTACTGGAGTGTAAGACCACCCCGAATTTCCTCTACTAGTGTAACAGTTTACTCGTTCTTTGGGCGCGTTTAATAATTGATAACAGGGATGTTGGTAGAAACGAAAAAGTGGACGAGCTGGCGCGTCTTATGGCGGCCTCGGAGGCACCTCCCTCCACAATTGGGATCGCAGCCGGACACCTTGTCTCTACAATTGCGACTTGGGCCGATTGCTAACACAGTTGCCTTTGGTTAGACGACCCTTCGGGTAGGACAACAAACGAACTGTGGGGTAAGCCTAACAAAGTTTCACAAAAAAGCTGCTAGGACTGAGCAAGCTCCCATGAGAATTTTGGTGTCTATTTTTACTGGACACTGTTCTCTCAGGGATTACCTACATAGGATAGGTCTTATGGATAACCATACATGCAGAGGATGTGGAGAGGAGTCTTATCAAAATCGGATGATAAATTCAATGTCAAAAGGTCATTCATATATACCAATGGGTAAAAGTTTCTCATTTTCCGAATTCGGGTGTTCTGAGGGAGGTGGGGTAAATATTATCCAATTTGCCAAATTCGCTTTGCTAGTTTTTTTTTGTGATATTTTTCTGATTTTTTTTTAGCATATTTTCCCTCCCCTCCAAATTAAGTGGCGAAATTTAATTTTCGGGGCCAAAATTGTGCCTGAAAAATTAATTTCGAAATATTTTTCTACAAGTTATCGATTAATCCAATTTTTGGTTTTTTTTTATGCGCCTGTATTAACAGATTATTTGTACAAAATTTCAGGAAGATCGGATGTCATTTACATATTTAAAAAAATTGAATCTATAAAAATTCTGCATACCCACTTTTCGCCATCTACAGGCGATCTTTGAAAACATAGAGAAATGATATTTACAGAGTCGGCAATCTACATACTTGCTCTGTTGTTGGCATTTTACCCGAATGAATTTGACGCTTTTGTTCAAATTCTATTGCAATTTAACCGCAACAACTCCCACGAAAATTTGCAAATTTGAGCATGTTCCAAGGATAAACCTACAAATCCCCGGACTTCCCTAGATAATGCATTATTTCGGTTTCGCTTGGTCATCTGAAGCTCCCACTTGCGTCACTTTCATTTCTAGTCAAATCGTATTTATACTGTGTATTTGGACGAAATCGATGATGACGAGTAGGGACCAGATCCTAGTTAGACTACTTCTAGCTGTCCTATCCCTGTTTAATTTTATTTTTATACTTTAAAATCATATTGTTGCGAGCGTGGCCTTATGGTTCGTTATTTAAAACACAATATTAAATATGTAAAATGCAAGTTCTTTATTTCACTCTAATCTTATACAATTCACAAACTTTCAATTAATCAACTCAACTTTAATTATCGCTTAATACTGTACTTTCAATTATCGCAATCTAATTACAACACTTTCGCACGTTTATTACTTTCGCTTGTTAACACTGCAACGTCTAAGACACGACTCTTTTCTTGGCGGTGACAACTGTTATATTTATACCCTAGAAACTCTCCAGATTATTCTGGAGTGTTCTATTCCAGAATCCTCTTAACTATTCTATTCAATCTATTCTTAACCCTTCCCGAAGATACTATCATCGATTCTCCGAACCTGAAGTTGTTTACTCTCCATTGCCAGTAGATGTCGCTAGTTTGCTCTTTCTATTGCACATAACAATATCATTGCCAATAATTTCATATCATTCATTATTATGATGACATAAGGCTGACCAATCCCAGGAAACATCGACGACAATATTTTTATTTATTTAAGATTCATCAAGCTCTGTTTAATACAAAAAAAAGGAACAAATCACAATTATTGGATTACATTGACTTGAATAACGAAAAACCTTAAGGAAGCTGATCCTTAACTTCCACGATGGATATACTATTCATTCAAGACAACCCATCGAAGCCGTAACGAAGGTCGATGCTTAAAATCAAAGTCGCACCAGCTGAAATAAGCGAAAATAGATTGTAGTAAAATAAATCGTAGCCTTACAATAACAAAGTTGGTTATGAGCTAAACTCAATATCGCCATAGCGGAAATAAAAAAAAACATCATATAAAGCTTCTCCCTCCCTCTCCCAGAGCTTACTCTCCAAGACAAGGGCCTCCCAGGTTCACTCAGAAACTACAGCTCAGAAACCAAAGTAAAAGCAAGTGATATGAATGTGTGTATGAAAATTGTTTGCATTCTCAACGAAATCTCAGATAAGTCGGGTTGGAAAGCCTGCAGTTAGCAGTATGCCAGCTCCTGATCACTGAAGGTCTCCAGCATCACTTCCATCCTCCAACAATTTTTCTTCCTCATCGTTCGATCGTAATACCCAAATATTCCTAACGCTAGGCAAAACCGTGAATCTGGTCAACTAGTTAGCTAAAAGCCAAAAAGTCATCTCATAGATCCATGACTTTGTCCGGCCGGATGACCAGAGAGCCACGCCCCCGTGAGAATCAAACGAGAAAAATTTGTGCGGCCACCTGCCATTTCCATGATAGAAGGCCAGTGGGAAAGATAATCATTCAATAAAATTCAAAGAAAATTCAACAAAATTTAACACTTTCAAACTTGAGGCTTGACCAAAGTCAAACCTAAAGTCAAACTTCTGATAAAACCTTAGAATATAGAGAAAAACAGGAAGTGTTGGTACATGTAAAATTCGTGTACATAAGCGTGGATTTTTTCAGGGTATCGTGGTCAGAATTGTATTGAAGAAAGAGACAAAAGTATTTTGAGCTGTTAAACGAAGTTTCCAAATTAGCAACAATTTGAATCTGGTCAAACTATACGTGGGAAATCATTTTTTAGGCAAGTATAGTTATAAAATATTATTTTGTGTACTTTACACACATTTTCATATTAAATTAAATTGTAATTAATAACAAGTTTGTGACAGCTAAGAAACTCCCTGGGTATCTTGGCGTAATGGCAGCGACTAAGAGCACGACGACTAAGAGCATTTTCGGTGAGAGCAACTTTTTTTTTTTTTTTATATTATTAAGCCAAGCTCAGGGGATACCCTATGATGCAAAGCACAGCGTGGCAGGAATGAGATAGGGAAAGGATTAAGGGATATGAGGAGAGTGGCGGAGGTGCCGATGTGCCCTTAAACTTTTGCAGGTTATATGCCGGAGGAAAGACAGAAAATGGTAGACTGTTCCACATTCGCACAGTTCGGGATAAGAAAGCATCACGGAATTTTAGTGTACGGCCGAAGGTAATTTGAAGAGTAAACTGTAGTATTTTCAACCATATATCTTGTTGCCCCGCTCTCTATATTGATTCTACTACACGGCTGTACCTGTGCTGAGCTGTCACTACTAGCGGCAACAGATACTAACACAACCAGAATTTGACTACGCCAAATTTAGTTTATCACACTTCCGGTACTCTCTATATTTTAAGGATAAAACAACAGTAGCAAAACTTAAACTTTTAAAATCTCAAAAACTATTTTAATTCATTCAAACTTTCAAAAACTTTACCAAAAAATCGATACTCACGAACGAAATAAACTTTACTTGAAAAACATTACTTTACTACAAACACCAGTCAGCTTCAGGTCCGCATATAACCTGTACTGGCTGTGAGGCTTGAGGTCAATCATTTAGCAAGATGCCAAATGATCATCTCACTCAGGTCTCAGTCCCCTGCAAAAGTCACAATTAGACCATGAAGTCTAACTGAGGTGGCCTCTCGTTGATCGCCATTTTTATTATGGAGCTATGTAGTGATTGGATTGGACGTGAAGTCCAGACTTCCAGCATAAGCAAATAGCGCAGGGCGGCACGCTAGCACCTCGAATAGTGCGGAAGAGTTATAGGGGGGTTAACCTAACACCTACCGTCGGTCACGATCCATAAACAAAAGATCATCGTGCCAATCAAAATACCCTAGACACCACATCCAGCCTTGAGGAGCCCTTACATCACTTACCAATTCGCTTCATGAAGGCGCAGATGTTATGCCTTCCTGTAGCTTGCCCCATCTACCCAATCGACACTGAGGTCAGAGTATTTTCTAGTATCCCTGTGATGATCTGTAATTTACAAGTGAAAGTGCGGACCTATTCAACCATCATCAAATGCGAGGGCTCTAGGAGAGGACGTGTTATGCTGCCTGCCTCGTATGACTTCATCTCTAAGAGTGAGCCGGCATGGCGAGAGTGCTGCCAAAAATGACACGACGGTACGAGTAGAGCTCTGACGGGTGAAGGTCGTAAAAGATTGACAAAAATATGAAAGCTACGACTTTGGACGGACTGTCAAAGTAAAGACAGAGGTTAAGTAAAGTGAACGGACATTCTAATCATGTCCAAAAGACCATCCGAAAAATGACCTTAAAAGTTTGAAGAAAAAAAGGAAAAAGGTTTGTGTGAAAAAGCCGCAGACAACGACCCTGTATAGACCATTCTAAGATAACAGTGGATGATAGGAGTCACACCCAGATTTTCCCTGATTTTGAATCTGCAGAGATAGAGCGCGAGTGAGCAACGTGGCTATAAAAAGAATCCGTATATTAGTTGCAAACGAATCTCGATTGGGGGATTATCTGTTGGGAGAATAAAAAGAAAAACAAAGAAAGAGACACTGAACCAATTAACCAATGCGTAATGATGAGTGATATAAAGGTCCCTTCTGGACCGGATATGTTGCGACGTTTTTTTTTTTTTGGCACGATATCTTTTTGTATATGGCAGGAGACAGCGGCAGGTCTTCGTGGAACCCCCCCCCCCCACACTCTCCACCAATAGCCGAGCTGAGATAGCCTGCCACCCTGCACTTCAACGCTGTCTACCGAGTGATCTGTCAGTTTATGCTGGCAGTCTGGACTTCACGTCCAAGCCAATCGCTCAACTTAGTTCCATAAGAAAGTGGCGCCCAACGTGGGGCCATCTCAGCAGACTTCGGTGGTCTTACTGGGGACTGGGACTTGTAGTGAGACGATCACTTAGCATTTTGTTAATTGAATGACCTCAAGTCTCATATCCAGTGGAAGTTACTTGCGGACCTGTGTCTGGCTGATTTGAGTAATGTTTCAAGTAAAGTTAAAGTTTTCGCGAGTTTGAGATTTGGTATTTTGGTAACGTTTTGCAAGTTTAAAGTTTTCGAAAGTTTGTTCTCAGTAAAGTAAAGTTTTTGACGTTGTTTTTTTAAATTTTGTTGAGATCTTTCCAGCTGGCCTTCTGCTATGGAAATGATGGGTGGCCTCACGAATCTTTTTATTTGTGTTCTCACGGAGGTATGTCTCTCTGGTCATCCGACTGGACGGAGCATGAATCTGTGAGATGACTTTATGGCTTGAGTTAGCTAGTTGACCAGATTCATGGTTTTGCCTGGCTGAAGGGCTAGTTGGACAATGTGATCAACCGAGGAGAAAAGGAAGGGATTATTGGAGGATGTAACTGATGCTGGAGACCTTCAGTAATCAGGAGTTGGCATACTACCAATTGCCTGGCTGAAGAATCTCTAGCAGCATTTTTAGTCTTTGACGTTTTCCGACCCGACCTCTTCTGAGATTTCGCAAGTTTTTCATGCACACATCCACATCACTTGCTTTTGCTTTAGTTTTGATCTGAAATTGTTGAGAGAGTGGACTTGGGAGACCCTTGTTTTGAAGAATAAGCTCTTGGAGATGGAGGAAGAAATTTTATATGAATTTTTTGATTTTTGTAATGGCGATATATTGAGTTTAGCTCATTGAACTTCTTAGATTTTCTTTGAATATTTTGAATTAGTGCGAGAGTAGGTTAGTGAATTTCTATAACAATATATCAAAGTTTGGTTGTTTGTAGAACTGCCGCTGAACGTAATTATCGAATAGCATTGGATTTTCCTTTGAATTTTGTTAAAGAGAGCACGGCTCTAGGGAGTAGAGTCTATACGCAGATTTCTGTAGATGTCTAGTTTAGCAAGTAGCAACACTGAAGTTGCACATTCCCTTCTAGTTGAACGTTAACCCTCTGGTGAAGTTTTGAATTTAAAAATTTTTTAAATAAGAACACTTTCTGATTTTTCCCAGATAATACTGGTCTTCTTCTCTGATTACCGCAAGCTTCTGCACATACGGCAGAGTTACCCAGATTGGACTAATTGTGTTATACGATCAATTTTGTTGCCTTTTTTTGGGGACTGATACATCGAATATGGCTACCATGCGAACGCCACCTTCCGCCACATACATTCCAACAAAGTTGCCTGAACAGTGCACCATCTGTCAGGATGGAGACTGGTCAGCCAAGAGAAAACCAGTTGTGACTATCTGCGGATATGTGTTCCACAAGGCGTGTTTACGCACGTTGATAGGTGAACAATCAAATTGTCCGAATTGTAGGTGTCGTCTCACATAGTATGACTTCACGGTCTATGCAAGTGCCGTTCCGAAAAGCACTTTTACGAAGCCGGTAAATCATGAATTTCGACAGCCCGTGCCTACATTCAATCTGCCTCCATTAACGATTCCACCGCCAAATCGAGGATCTTTGTCTTCGAATATACAAAATCTACATTCAGCAATCTTTTCACATCCCAATTCGAGGATGGATAGTCCAGCACCTACTACCCATGGTCTAGTAGCTTTAGAAGCCTAGTAGCTTTAGAAGCATTGATGAGTGGCCTTCGAATTCAGATGCAGGATCAAATACGAGAAGAAATCACACAGAGTATGGGTATTCTGAGAGATAAAATTTTTAACCGTCTTAATCAGCCAGCTCCTGCTGCACACATTCCCCCCGTAGATACTACTCGACCACCACCACATATGGGTGCGCCTAGAGTACAACGAAGACCAAATAGTTCACAGGAACCGAGGCCTAATAACATTCCTCAGGCCCAAACTTACCACAATGACAGACCTCAACGTAATTCTGGGTCACGGCGCTCAGGTAGTCCTATACGTAGATGGAACATTTCGTATACTGGAGACAGTTCCAAATTGTCAGCAGTTGAGTTTGTATTCCTAGCTGAGACACTACCTACTCCGCTCTCGAAGGAGATTTTGACCTCCATGTTCAAAACATGAGCACGTTGCTCGCATGTCCGGCCATGGATTGGTATTGGTCGTTGATCCGTCTGAACTCTACCCCAACATGGAAGTACATCAAGACAGCCATCCCATCTGAGAGGGGAGGTCCTAAGGATGATTTGAAGGTGCGAGTTCAATTAATGCCCCGTAGACAAAAATCTGGCGGATCTTTTGCAACTTACCATCAAAATCTGGTGCAGTTGTCTGATCTGCAGACTTTGATGCCAGATAGCAAGTTCCTGGAAATAGTTAAGGCCAACCTGTTGCCAGAGATTCAAAACAAGATTTGTCTGCACCCGACGAATACTATTGGCCAGTTGAGATCCCTCGTCACTCACATTCAAGCTACATAACAGCGGATTGCAACTGCTGGTGCCCTGAACCCGTATCGACATCATCGAGTGAGTGAAGTTGAGGACGCATCAAATTTTTATCCTGATGTACACATATTACCCGGATGTCACAATGGTATGATACACCTATCAGCTGTCACGAATAGACCAGCAGCAATTTGTTGGAACTTTTATCAGCAAGGCCAATATTATCAAGATTGCTTACAAGAAAGGCAACAAATGCTCTGCTATGGATGCGGATGCAAGAACATCTTCAAGCCAAACTGCAGAAATTGCCTACAGAAATACGAGAGACGGGTCAAGAATCCCAATATCTTTTCTTGAACAATTGCGATGTCTCGAATGGCTAGCCTCGACAACGCAAGCTCAATCATTGAACACGGAAGACAGTCTGCTCAATCAGCAGACCTCGGCGAAACAATAAACTGTCCGTTAATATCAATCAGTGATTCTAGTGGTGTTGACAGCCCACCTGACAGTCCCAACGCTGAGAATCGCTCGTTAATAGGAGCAGAGAACTTAATTGACTTCTTTGCAGATTTTCAAGCCCCCGTTTCCACCAGTACACGACACTTCTGATAAGCAATTCTCTAGCAGAGTTTTTAATTTTTGACACCCTGATAGAACCAACCGTACTTTCTTCGAGTTATGTTGCTGAGCAGGAAGTCCGGTCTCCTCTCATTTCGATTTTGAAACGGCCACCAAGCTCTGGTATGACGAGTGGGCGTCAGCCTGTTTTACATACACTGACGCCCTACCACACACGTCTATGAATTCACAACGCAGTGCGATACCGTATCTTCTCTTCAGCGGCGAAGCTCGTAGGAATCATACACCCGGATTTGGACCTTAATAAGAAAAAGAAACGATCTACTGTTCGTTGGCGTGAATCTTGTCGAAGAATCAAGACGGAACGAAAGAAACTGGCCCACATTTCAATGTCGATGCCAGAGCACATTCGACCGAAGTTAAACTGCTCGGACGAACTGTGACTGTGTTACTTGATAGTGGTGCCACTGTCAGTATCCTAGGCCAGGGAGCTCTAGAGAGACTGGCGGAAGCAAACGTCGACTGGAGGAGGTATCACACTTGTGCTGTTTGCTTTTGTACACCGCGAGAAAAAAGATGTGTGGGCTTTATCTACGATTCACGATTCACAATTCAACTTGTTTTTTTTATTTGTTTGTAATCAAAATACAACTTCACAGTTTTACAGAGTTATATATACTTAGTTTATTTTTAAAACAGTATTCTGAAAACTTAACTTATAGCACTGTGGTCAGTCTACCTAGAACTGAACGGGCAGGGAGGTGTGGATTCGACTGCATATTACAGCTGCAAAAATTGCTGGAACCTATCCGGATATAACTGAATTACGGGAGCCTTTAAACGCCACATGTGGTCGACGATAAGACATATCAGCATCTTAGCAAAATCGGAGCTTTCCTAGACCCAGTCACGGTATGACTGCGTTGCTGAATGAAATTTCGAGATCCCAGTGTATGAATGGAACAGAAGCTATTTTCCGGTGATTGCGGCCCGCGTGCGTGGCGCCTCCTTCTTCTACCAATTCTCCTTAATTAATTTGTCCTTGCGTCACCACAAAAGTTCAGCGAGATGTTTAATCGATTATTAAATTAAATAATGCACAGGCGATTGAAGAAGGCAGGTTAATACTCTTCTTGGCGCTCAATATATAGGGTTTTCCAATAAGAGTGTTATTTTAATTAGCCCGCTATTTTGGTAGATGTCACTTTTGGAGCTGTCATTTTTTGACATTTGACAAGTAGAAACTACGCCATTAATAAAAATGGAACGATACACGATTCAGCAACGCATTGAAATTATTAAAATTCACTATAAAAATGGTGAAAATGTGGCAGAGACGGTTCGTAAAACTCGAACATTTTTGGGTCGTTGTGAAGCACCTTATCGGACCGCAATACAGAAATTGGTAGAAAAATTCGAGCTGTCGGGACTTGTTGGTGATGTGAAAAATAAAACCCGTGCACGTCGCCCAGGTTTGTCCATTCCTCGTCGTTCTTTGGAATTAGGCATTCCACAAACGTCATTACACCGTATTTTGCATAAAGATTTGGGTCTTAAGGCTTATAAAGTTCAGTTAACACAAGAACTCAAGCCGGCCGATCATCAACAATGTCGAGTCTTTGTTGATTGGGTCCTTGAAATGCATGAAAATGATCCGGAATTCCATCGAAAACTCATCTTGAGTGATGAGGCCCATTTCCACCTCGATGGCTTCATCAACAAGCAAAATTGTCGCATCTGGGGCTCGGAAAACCCAAGAGTTATTATTGAAAAGCCTCTATATCCTCAACGTGTGACTGTTTGGTGCGGTTTATGGTCCCGCGGGGTCATTGGACCTTACTTTTTCGAAAATGAGGCTGCAGCAACAGTTACGGTGAATGGATTGCGCTATCGACAGATGATTAATGATTTTTTATGGCCGGAATTGGATGGTATTGATCTGGACAACGTTTACTTTCAACAAGACGGCGCTACGTGCCATACAAGCAACGAAACCATTGATCTTTTACGGGAAAAGTTTCCGGACCGTGTTATCTCTCAAAGAGGTGATTACAATTGGCCACAGAGATCTTGTGACTTAACACCTTGCGACTTCTTCCTTTGGGGCCACGTGAAAGAGAAGGTCTACGATAACAGCCTAGCGTCGATTCAAGACCTCAAAGATGGAATTCGTGAGGCTATCGAGGACATAGGGGAGCCACTTTGCGATTTGGTTATGGAAAATTTCATGAAAAGGATATGGTCCTGTAGGCGTGGTCGTGGTGGTCATTTGGCTGATGTTATTTTCCATTATTAACGGCATACCTTCCTCTTTATAATGAAATAAAGATCCGATCATTTATCTCAAAGAATGGCATTTTTCTTTAATATCAAAATAACACCTCTTATTGGAAAACCCTTTATAATAAATTGAGGTTAGTGACAGCGCTAGTAATTTTTAGGTGGAATTAATTTCGTTTCCACTGACACTGGATACAAATTCCAAATTGATTAACTAACCGGTAGTTTTACTATCCCGGAGATAATACAAAAATTCGAAATTAAAACAATTTAATACTTTTAATATGATGATTT
Source organism: Dioctria rufipes (assembly GCA_963924295.1). Taxonomy (NCBI): domain Eukaryota; kingdom Metazoa; phylum Arthropoda; class Insecta; order Diptera; family Asilidae; genus Dioctria; species Dioctria rufipes. The sequence continues at coordinate 44,927,369 of OZ002743.1, read as the reverse complement.
TCACGGACCCTTGTTTTCTTTTCACGCTGTTCTGCTCTCAAGCTCCAAAAAGCAAGGCGCTCTTCTTCTTCCCTTTTCTTTTTCATCTTGCGCCCTCTCTCCTAGTTAGGTGGCTTTCGCTTTTTCGAGTCTCTTCGCACCGTCCTCATAGGCAGTAGGTTACATGCAGCGTGCTGCTGCTAGCTGTCAAGTGGCATACTACTGCATGCAGTATGCTACGACCATAACAAAGTATAGTTTTGATATAAATGCGAATCGAATTATTATCTTATCACCTCAAAGGCAGGTAAAGCACTGGACAGACTTCCGATCAAAAATTTCACAATTTCAAAGTGGTCAAAACTATTTGCTTGCAGTAGCGTAGGTATGTTTTTTGTGCTCCAATTCGAAACTTAGCATTTCGGATTTTTTCTTCCTCCCGAACGCCTTACCCGTAAAAAGCAAAGTGTTTGTTCCTTAACATACATAAACTAGTTTATTAGTACAAAAAAAAAAAACATATTAATAAGGATTATTGATTTAAATGCGAAATCAAGAGGTAGGCCATCTATTATTAAATAGGAATGCACATTTTCAATTCACCAAACGACCCACTTACCCACTCTTTGAGCATCACTGAATTGGTATCGTCCATTATTGTATGGTGAAAAAAGTGTCAAGAAAAAAAGTAAATATGGCGCCATTTGTTTAAGTGTCGCTGGTTCTTTTGTGTTATTTGCATTGATTTTTGATAAGTTTTGTGATTTTTACAGTGTGACAGTTAATTAAAAGTGTCTTAAAATAAAGTTGAACTAATTATTCAGGTGGGCATAGCAGTACATTTATGAAATGCACGTGTTAAATTTGTAAATCGGGAGAGTTTTTGCAAGGACCACATTTGCTTGTGTGTGATGATGATTTATTCCTTCCGACGATGTGTGTATAAATTTGCCATGAATCCGTACGCGGATTTTAATACATTTTCCGTGCTGGCCACAAAATATTTGAATGTGTTAGTGAATATTTTATATGCATCGTCGTTCTTTGTGCTCTCATCATCGCGTTTTCAATTTCAAATGGCAAATTTTCGCCTGTATGCGGAAGAATTATAAAGACGCGAATGTTTAATCCAAATTTTTTGATTCTACTACAGAAACAATCAATTTCTTAACAATTTTTAATTCGAGTGCAAAATGGAAAAGGATTTTTGACAAAGTTTTTCTCGATGCTCTGAAAGTACTTTGCTGCATTTGCTCGGCTGCTGTCTTGCGTCTTGTAATAACCTACCTACCACCACCCGCGGGGAAAGTGTACCTCAGTTTGTCAGACAGAAAGAAGAACCTTTTTTTTACGAATAATTGCAACCACTGCATTACTGCAGTCATCCTGAAAGAAAAATTAGTTAATTTTAACGAGATTAACATAACTTCGACGCATTAATAACCAGTTCTTTTTTGCAATTGTTTTTCAGGTTGTGTGTATCACGGACTGGGAGCGGGATAAATCGAATGAACGCCTTTTATCTACCTGCGAATTTTCAAATGCTGCCCGCAATGATTCCGACTTAGATCAGCTGGTTGCCCCAGGTAAGTGAAGATTTAAATCTTTGATTTGATCCGTTCGCGCAGAATTTTTGTGTTAGGAAAGCTAAGCTAAATTAATTCTCAAATTTAAATAATAATTTTTTTTCTGAGACGTTGCATAGTTAGAAATAAAATTCACCTAAAAAACTTACCTCTTATTTTATGATTATGTAGAAAATAATCTGCAAAATATTAATCCTGCCAATGTCCAGTGATAGATTCATTAGTAAAATGTACCTTTTATGCAATGTACCGTTTAAACTAAACCTTGCACTTGCAGATATTGTAGGTATTAGAATTAAAGTGTAGAAACTAAGATAAATTTCGTCGTAGTGCTGTCATCATGACTGCTTAAAATTTCAAGATTTGCTTTTGATATTATAATTTTCTTGACTTGATATTGGGTTAATTATTCACTTGAATTTTTTCATTCAGGTTAATATTATCTTCCCACAGATAGGTTTTCACAACCTCGTTTTCAGGTTGTCATCCTTTCTTCACACTAATCACTAATGTTCCGGTTGTACTCTGGATCAATTGGAATCTGTGTCGGGGGACTCGATTTTAAATTTATTCGGGTATCCGGATACAATCGGTTCTTATTGTTTAGTACTCCGGTACATTACTGTATTTGTGAATTCAGCTATAATAAAGGAAATTTAATTCTGCTACCCGAATCGTGCTTTGCTTGATTTTCCATGTTAATTAACCATATTAATCTTTCAATACCCGATTCCAAGAAATCGAGTCATCACTTCTCGATCCCAAAGAAATCTGGTACCCGGGTTACTCGACTCTTACTTGTTGAACAAAAAATGTATGAAAGCAAATGGCACCACTTTTTTCTATTTTCGACTCTGTCCGTAATGGCCGCTACACACGCTCAAGCAAATCGCGCGATTTGTGCATGCCCAGTTGTATGATTTGCATAAGCATTGTAGCGAAAATCGGGAGACTGAATTTTATGCAGACTTTAGTTCAACTCTAGACGAAAGTCGTCAGATTTGCTTGTACGCAATAGTTTCGGCCGATTTCATTCATGTCAAACATCAATCTCAATTCAAGCTGCGACTTTCGGTACACACGTTCATGCAAGTCGTGTAACTTGGTATGTGTATGCTCGAGCGTGTGTAACGGCTTTAAAAGCATATTTTTCTACTGAGCTGTAACGATTGGTAACGAGAAATTGCTTAAGGTTCTGCAATATTTACTATCAAATCAGCTTTGTAAAAAACACTTCTTCGACTCATACCTAATTAAAATAAAAAAAAAAATGAGTGTCAAATACTGTTGGGGTAAATACAGTAAATCCCCATATAATTTTAAATATGGCACCAGTTTACGACAGTTGGTAGCATTAACAGGGAGAGGATTATTCTGAATTCAAAATTGGTGATGTATGAAATTGTGCCAGTACGGAGACAAGCTCTACACACTTCAACTTTGTAGCTAAGTGGAACCTGAACAAGTAAAAAAGCTAGAATTGAAAGTTTGGTTTTTTGAAGTAGTTTTCGCATATATTTCTAGAACGGTTTGACGGACAGAAAAATTATTATATAACCAATTTTATAGGATTTCGTATTCTGAAGAAGTTTTTAGTACAATAAAAATGTCTTAGACTGATCGTTTTCACAGTATACGTAAAAAACCTAAATTTTTATATGGCAACACCAAGAAGGAGTTGCCCGATTTAGTTCGTTTTTGAAATTTTATTTGCTAGTACAATGAAAACACCATGTACCAAATTTCAGCTCCTATATCGATGCGTTCTCAGGCAGTGTCCAAATATATAGTGAAAAATGAAAGTTTTGTATGGCAACCAAATGAAGGAGTTGCAAGTCCGTGTACAAAATTTCAGCTCTCTAAGTATACGCGTTCTCGAGTTATCGTGCGCAGAGACGGACGGACGGACGGACAAAAATCAAAATAACTTTTAATATTATGCGTGGGTGTTGAATCCATTTTGCTCTACCAGCATTATTTCGAGGTGTTACAAACGGAATGACAAATTTAGTATACCCTACCTATAGATATCAGCTAGGGTATAAAAATGGTCTAGTGGGGTATGTACAACTTTAAGGAGCGTTTACAATGGCAGAGTAGAGTGGAGTCACCAGATTGCATTTGCTCTCGTCACCTCACCAACGTGAGATTTGGAATTTTTCAAATCTGACGCTACTCGCAAAGAACTTATATTAAAGTGCAAGCTTGAGACAAGGAGGGAAAATGCAATCTGATGACTCCACTCTACTACTCATTGTAAACGCTCCTTTATAGAAGAAGTACAACACTACCCAGCAGCGGTCGAAGTCATTACTGACCTAGTTCTAGAATACCTGCTTACCAGAAATCGCAACTAGTTTCAAGTATAACTGCACTCCATGTAAACAACTCATTACTTTTACACGGTGTTGTCATAGGGCTGAACCAGTTCTTCCCTGCTTGTATTACCAGTATATATCCTAGAAGTAATTATCGGATTATTTCCTTTTTGCTTTTTTAGATTAATTCTTGAAGATATTACTGGATAACTTTTGTCATAAAATTTTTTTAGAATCTGAAATCTGGTATTTAATGATTCATTTTTACTTTAAGGTATTGAGAAGTAGAAAAAAAAACTAGAAATGCTGGAAAGGGGAAGAATTGAAAAAATCATAATAACGAAAACATTCCAAAGTATTCATAATTTACAATTTAAGGAAAAATTTTCCTGATGATAAAAATCTTTTTTCTAATTGGCAATGTAACCCAAACGTATTTGCACACAACATTTTAGGAACGTGTTTAACTTTTCAACCACAAGTTTTTATATTGCAATGGAAACATAATATAATAATGTTTCCTAACCTATCAACCACTGTCATTATAATATGATAAAATCGATTACTGAAGTCATTCTATAATCACTTGCTTGTAGGAATGTGAAAGCAAATCTAAAGTACCTCCAGAACTATTTCTGCAAAAAAATGCCGCAAATCCGCTGCTGGGTAGGTTTGCACTGGATTTTCTTGGTGTTACAAAGACATGAAATGTGTTCGATGAAAACACCAGGTAAATCTAGGGCACCCTACTACCGCACTATCTTGTTCTTTGAAAAACCTACGGCTACACGGGGTTACCCAGAACTTACATTAAAAATTCTTTTCACTTGAAATTTGTTTATGATTGCAGCTTATAAAACTACTTCTTAAACCTAGATAACTACATACTAGTCTAATATAACTAAGTGTAAGCCAGCAATGCCTCGTTCCTGTATAAAATTAACAATGCCCCGACGTGATGTAAGGAGGCGAGCCCTCAATTTTTTCTTAGAAATTTACAGGAAATTTTTTCTTTAGAATTTGTATGTATTATTGAAAGCCGAAACGTGCTTGGACCGCTAACAATTTGTATGACCGTGAACAAGTAGATGAGCAATAAACATTCATTTCTTCTTAGAAATTTACAGAAAATGTTTCGGCAGAATTTTTATTCATTTGGTGTTATTTTTATATACAATACTTTCATGTCGACGGTCATCGGCCTCCAGTAATGCATAAAAATTCTAAGGAACAAATTTTCAGTAAATTTCTAAAACAAAATTGAGGGCTTCCCTACATCAGGGGTCGGATTCTGTAACTCTGAGAGTTTGGGAGATGAGAATTTGGGTTTTCCCCGATTAAAACTCCCTAACTCTCCATTCGAGATTCTCCAACATACTTGGGAGTTAAAGAAAAAGTGAGAAGTATCAAAATATTGAAAGACGGATAACTCTGTATGGGAGGGTCGTAGAGCATTAAGGGTTTTTTTTTTCTATGGATTTAGGGTCTAGAGTACAAAAATATAGGTGAGCATTTTCTGGGGGAGGGTCTTTTGGGGATCAAATTAAAGAGGAAGAAGCCGGTAATCGAGTGGTGTAGTTTTTTTTAATCATTTTTACTTCATAACTGATTTTTTCCCGCCGAAAGACGGATTTTTGCACTTGGGTCATGTACACCCCAGTTCCTATATTGTATTGTATTGTATTTAATTAATAGTTTTAAAAAACTTTTCTATACATTTGTAAACTTAATAATAATAATAATTATAATTCATGTGACTACTTCTCTATACTTATTTTAATTGTTCTGCGAACACAAAAGAACACAGCTAAAATGGCACAAATTTTGAACAGACTGCGAAAACCTTTTATCTCGTTCCCAACAGGAAGGGATTGGATACCGTATTGAAGCCGTATTGCACCTTTGGCAGCTATCATCAACCCATTTCTGCACGAAAACTTCGATGAATTTTACACAAGATGTCTGCAGGGTAGTGATGCCTTTTCTGTTGAAGTAAATGTCGATGAAATCGATGAATAATCTTCGAAGAAAGCTGTGATGAATAATCATCGATAAAGACATGATGAATAATCATCGAACAACACGTCAAGAATATTCCCCGATGAAAATATTGATGACCAATCAATTGCTGCAGATTCAAGAGTGATACTATGTAACTCGAATCGCGGTAACCCGGGGGTAACACCTGCAAGTACAGCTTGCATGCAAGCTGCACTGCCATACTTCTTGCACGTGTAACCTTTACTGCCATGCTGGCCGCTCAGCTTTCAGCGAACTTGTATAATGAAAAACCATGGCAGGGCAGCTGAGATGATAGTAATTTGACATTATGCAGTTTTCAAGATGGCGGAAAAGAAATGCTTAAGAGAATTGGTTAAAATTATTCTGGAAAAATGATATTTTCTGGGATTATTTGCATTACATCATTTACCAACACCTTCCTTTATTGCTATAATTTTTCAATATACGCATGACTTTACGCCGCAATGCCATTTTTTAAATGAACTTGCATGCAAGGTGATAAGACATCAACCGAACTGCCTTCTGCTGTCAAGTTAAAAATCAGGTTAGAAGGGAGGCTTGCATGAAATTGTACTTGCAGGTGTAACCCCCGGGTAAAGTCGAAGCGCTTTCTATAGCTAAATTTCATGTTAAATTTTTAATTAAATATTTTTTATGTAATTCAGCTATTAGAAATCGTATGAATTTTACTCGATTTAAGCTCCATAGTAGCGCTCAAGCAGAATGAAATGAATTTTAGATAGAAAAGAAAGTTTAATCGGTTACCGATACGAGGAAAATATTTGAAAATTTAAATAAATATGTTCAAAAGAGTTACACATTTCCCATAATAATAATAATAACAATTATTTCTCTTAAGAAAATCACTTTTCTATCATTTTTTAATTTGCACAACCGCACATCACCTGATTTAAACTTAAGAATTGAAACTGCAATGGTATTGAGGCAAATGACTCATCAACAAAATTCCAACTAGAAAAGAATAAAAATGATTTGAACTCCAAAGCAGGGTTCCGTTTCTTTTCTGCAAGGATACTTATTATGCTCGATGAATTCCTTGATTCCTACATTCATACACGATTATTTATCCGCTGGGATTGTAATCATAATTTATTATTATTTGTCGATTAGAAACACCAAAGATGCTATAAATTGTATTGCATTACATAAAAATTGTTTAGGAATTTAAACTTGTTTGGCACCACTATTTGGTGGGCAGTCGTGTTTAGCCCGAATTTTGGTTTTTAGAACGTTTATCTTTACTTTTTACTGCTTTGTTTGTGTCTTGAGTGTTCTAGTTTGTTTATTGTATATTTTTTTGAGTGTAATTTTATGTTTTTAGTGCTAGCTAACCTCACTTTATTTAACGTGTTTCGGTTATATTATCGTAGTACTTTTTTTTCAATCGCGTCGTTATTTAATATTAATTATGGATTGCTGTGGTTTTTGCTGCGCCGGATTTGATGGCTCGAGAATGCGGCCTTAAAACTGTTAAAAAAGACTTGCAATTTTCTGTGGGTCTGCGGTTTTTTTACACGCTCACGTTGTACAGACGTGACTTGGACAACTTTAAGAGCATGGCGGTTGCCCTATCGGATACTTAATGCTCACTTTATTCAGCAAAAAATGGGTGACTGCTCCAGTTCAATTGTCGTTGACTGTACTCAACAACCAAAATTGGACCACAGTTTCATAAACAACCGCTTTTATAGCAACCACAAGAGCAATCCTATTACCAAGAGGAAAAATTTTTCTAAAAAGCAGGAGATTTTTCCGACCGTAGAATTCAACCCGCAGAATCCGTCAATTCCTGGTAGTCAGGATTCTCCTGCGGCTGGCCGTATGTAGCGCTTCGAACCAATGCGTTGACAATACCACTCAAGTTCTTGCTTCTGAATCCACAAAACAACAGAGCAACAGAGGGTATTTCTTGCCGTAAGATTAGTAAATCCTAAGACTAGTTGCATCCTTTGTCTTAACTGTTTCATTAGATGTGCAGAGCAAGCTATTAGACCCCTTATTTTGGCCCTCTGGCGTTTTTACTAAGTACCTTCTGGGCGCCTTCACCGACCATGTCCCTCTCTTAGTATTCGGTTATATCGACCGGCGTAAAGGCTCGTACCACCTTATGAAGAAACTAAAAATTTTAGCCATTAGTGTAAAAAGTCGTTACATATCTGCCTACACTTCATGAAGTGCCTAGACTTTTCATGAAGTGTTAATATACATCAAATGTCTACAACATACATATGTATATACAGAACTGTCAAAAGTAATCAACGCATATTCCTTGTTATACACAAATTATACAAATAAAATGTTTTAATTAATTTAACTCAAAAGTTCCACAAATATCACATAGTCTGCACTTTAACAGAACTTCAATAAGGATTTGTAACACCAAGAAATATCCAGTGAAGTTCGAACTAGTGTTGCATTCCGCTATAAAACTGGTCTCAGTGAACATTTTCAGTGCTGCACTGCTAGAAAAGTGCTACACTAGTGTTGCATAGTAGTTTGTGATTGCGGCATATATAAATACTTCTTCAAAAATTATAAAAACAAAAGAAAAAGTTATAATTAGTCCAAGGCAAATAATATTAAACCCTAGATGAAAATAACAGTTGAATAAAGCAAAAAACGAAATTTTTGTATGGCAACCCTACGAAAGAGGTGCCCGGTTGGTCCCATTTTCAAACTTTTTTTTTTTTAATGAAATTGGTCGCAATCATTTTTATTGTCCGACGAACCGTTCTAGAAATATATACGGAAGAACACACTTCTACAATCAAACTAGCATAGAGAGGCGAATATACGAAATTACATACGGGCCTTCCATCTATGGTATCATAAGAATTGGTCTTACGCCAGTTCTAGCATTTTTACTTGTGCAAGCCTTGTAATGTTCACATCACAACGTATGCTTCTACTGGTGTTTGACGCTTGAACGTACAGCCCAACTTCAAATCATTTGCTCGATGAGTGCCATTAAATAAGTCGGAACCGAACTTAGCTGTGAATACAGTGTATGTAAAAAAATCACTCACTGACACTCGGATTGAATTTAATTGATAAAGTTCATTATTTTTTCACAAGCATTAGAATATTGAAACAGAACTGTTTTGAAAATTTGAAGTGTATATTTTTATTCACTTTTAGTGTTTTGTAAAATTATTACGCACTAAGGCATTTAAAATTTGTCATTTATGGGTAAATAACCGCTCATATTGTAAGGGGGAATTTACACTAGTGCTTTAAGGAGGATTTACATTATGATAGCATGCATTTTTTCAGACATAAATTGTGAGAGAGACAGTACATCGTATAGGGAAATTTATTTATGAGTGACAAAAGGAGCAAACGCCTGCATACTTTGCAGACCTCACCTTGTCTGTGGGTGTGTGTGTTCCGATAATTTTAAGTCCGTAAAAAGTTTTCAAGAATATTAAGTTTTTATTGGTGCTGACTGTCAGTTTTGACTACTAGCAACTAGTTTTACTGTAATTTTATAGCAAATATTTATGTAATTACCTAACATATCTGTCAAAATGGAAGAAAATATATTTTAATTTTTACTATCTGTATTTCAAAGTTTTTAAATATTTGTTTATAGAAAAGATTAAATCTTTTTAGTTGGAGATCTTCGTCCAGAAGCAGGAAGCAGCACATAAATAGATTCAGTAACAATGTTTTATCTTCAACACCCATAAAAACTTTTATGCTGGAGAGCTAGGAATAAAATTTTTCGGATAAGCACACATTGACAAAACGAAGTCGTCTGAAAAATGTGTAGAAGACGTTTGCTTCCCTTGTCATTCATAAATAAATTTCCGTATGCGATGTTCTATCTTCTTCACAATTTCTGGAAAAAAGGCATGCCATCATAATGTAAATCCCCTACTCGATGTTTTCATCGAACAAACTTATTAACAACTCATATGGCTGTTATGTCTGTATTTGTTATACACTACATTTTTTTGCTGCAATACAGCAAAGGAAATTTCAACGTTTGTAGACTACTTGGGCAAATACTTATATTCAGCAAGTTTTTTCATATTAATGGTACAATTGCACCGGAAATTTTTTTTTTTGCAGGCGGAATTGGACGTGGAAAATTAAATATTTTAAATTTAGTTGCACTGCTAACGTTTCGGGTGTTAATCATATCAATTATGTACATACATATAATTCTAATAACTAAGGAAGAGTTGTCTCTTAAATTATAGACATTTCCTTTGTTTTCGAGAAAATGTACACCCTGTGATGGTTTTTTAGCTCCTGTTGCCACAAATCTTTACTTTTTTTTTTTTTTTTTTTGCAATTTTATTTTTCTTATGTAATCCCGAATAGTGCTTATGTAACCTGTTGCTTTAAATTCTAAGCTAACTGCTCCAGCTTGGAAGAAGAAAATGTCACATTTTGTCGAACCAAGAATAGAAAATTAATACTTCACCCAACCTTAACGGATTGTACTGAAAAAAAAAAAATGTACTACGCCAGTTTTGCCAGTAACTTGCTACATTATTTCTTATATTACGGGAAAAAAAATTTTTCTTCAAGAACCCAGTTTCGAAAAATATCTTTTTACCTACTAAAAATGATTCTAGTGTACCCAAAGCTTGCCGTAAGACCTTAGTTTGAGTGAGACAGATAGTGACGCTTTCAAGTTAGAAATGCTAACTTTTGTTATATTTAGGACAAATTTTCCTTAAGTTTAAAATTAAACATCAATTATTTGGATGCTAAGATTTATTATTTACAAAAGATGTTCAAACTGCCTTTCTTCAGCTGCAATACAAGTTCGACATCTTCTTAAAAAGGATCGGGTTATCAGACGGGCAAATCTTCCATTGTTGACAAATTCAACTGCTTTCGTAATTCTGGAGCTCATGTTTTTGTAAAATTCGGTGAGCTATACTTTTAGGCACTCTTGTGCTTTCCTGGATTGCACGTACCAAAGTACTTGGGTCTTCTTCAACTGCTTGAAGTACTACGTCCTCGTAAGGTAAGGAACTCTTCCTTCACCATGTACTTGGTTTTGAAGTCGGCGCTCTGTGGAGAGTAGACGATGCACATTTGTAAAAACTCAATGATTTGACGAGCTAGCGTCAATATCTTACTCACTCACACTTCATAACTCTCCGTATCACTCAAACTAAAAAGATATTTTTCGAAACTGGATTTCTTGAAGAAAAAAAAAATTTTTATTTTTTTTTTTCCGTAATCTAAGAAATAATGTATGTGTTATACCATTTTAGTATCCTTATTAAATGCGTCAACTATTAAAGTTACTTGCCAAACTGGCGTAGTACATTTTTTTTTTTCAGTACAGTCAGTTAAAGTCGGGTGAAGTATTAATTTTCTATTTTTGGTTCGGCAAAATGTGGCATTTTCTTTAAAGCTGGACCAGTTGGCTTAAAATTTAAAGCAACAGGTTACATTAGCACTATTCGGAACTACATAAGAAAAGTAAAATTGAAAAAAAAAGTAAAAATTTGTATCAACAAGAGCTAAAAAACCATCAACACAGGGTGTACATTTTCTCGAAAACAAGAGAAATGTCTATAATTTAAAAAATACATATTACTATAATTTGGTCTATCACCCGATCCGGCTTGACGTCGACTTACGGGACACCTGTATATGTATATTTTTAGACACAATCCAAAAATAATGCCAGAAATTCTGTTATATTAACTTAATTAAGTAGGTTGAGTAATCGTAATATTTCAAAACTAATCCTTGATTTTTGATGCAGTTTAAACTTTACTTGTAAATTTATACTTCTAACTACAAAATTTCATATGTATAGCTAGTCGTCCGAGGTGGCCTTAGTTCAGTTCAACCGAATTGATCAATTTACAGCACTTCTAAACAGTTATGGAGTTCAATCAGACTGAACCGCCACTGAAAAAATGTTGTGCAAAATATTTTGACATATTCTTCAACAGCCGAATATCGATCATTCGTCGTTGTTACTTTATATAATTTCCACGATATAAAGAGGCTTTTTTGGCAACAATTCCTGGTGGATTTTCTTTACTAATATTCTACATTTGGTTTGTTCAATCCACACAGCTGTACGAAATGTCCTTGGCAAATGTTCTGATGATCATTTTGTAGAAATTTATTTATTGGGTCAACCTTTTGCTTCCTGACATCTTTTAGTTTTAAGGAATTTTTGATATTTTGGGAGCAATTTTACGCTCCTTTCTTAATCTTCTGGTCAAACATACTCTTCTGTTGTATAATATACATAGTATTACAGTCCATTTAATCAAAAATTTTTCGAATATTTTCGATGATTTTTTCTGAAATAAGAAAAGGCAACAACAGTGTCCTATGTCATTTAAGTTTGTGAGCCACAATCAAAGAGACAAAAAATGTGAGAACTCTTTACTTACCTCATCAGTGGTCAATAAAAACGACAAAAAGTGCAAAATAAATACAGTAGCGGTAATCAAGGTAGACTCAAATCTAGGTTTCCGCAAATTCAAGTACATGCTGGGCCAGGATTAGATCTACGGTTCAAATGTTGAGCAGCTTAAATGTGATCTACCAGAAGTAGCTCCCTTATGAATAGATGTGGAATAGATCTAGACGAAAGATCATTAATGAATATAAAAAAGTGTCACAAAAGATTTTACGAGGTCGAAGTGACTATATGAGAGGCGAAGTCTCTGTTTGCACCCACCATATTAATAATAATATAAATAAGAGAGTTAGTCTTTGAATTTGACTAAAATTACTAAAAAATTAGTGGGTGGTACTTGTGACTGTTATTAGTTAGGTGATTCAAAATGATTCATTAGGTTTACGTTAATGAGAGATTCTGGACCTTTTCTTAAATATCAAAATTAGACCCGATGATTTCTTTTTGGGTAAGAATGGGCTGAACATTAAGAACTTTCATGCCTAAGGAAAAAATCCAAATTAAATAAAATGAAAAGAAATAAGTTGGAGTTTAGCCATGATTTTATTTTATTTTGCTCCTAAATTATTCTGTTATTTTAAATATGTATATTATGTCAATGACTCATTACAGTAGTTGTTGATGGGTGCAATTGACAACAATAATATTGACATGTGTGAATCGAACAAATCTATCGACTCGAATCATGATCAAATAATAATTTTCACGAAAACAACATTTTTAGCAAAGCTTATATGATCCTGGTGCAGGCGTAATACACTATCTATAATTATCTGTGACAATTTTTGTTTAAAGTCCACGAAACATACGGCCATCTCTAAAGATTTTATGAATGAGCATTTCTTATTTATTTCTTTTGTAATCGTCGCAGTGGGCATGGTGTTGGATTCATAATTTCATTTAATTGCATAAATCCTGCATACAATCAATTGAAAATTGTACTTATTATTGAACATAATAACATCCAGTCTTCACGTATAATTAGCTTTGCTAAAACGTAAGAGGAAGGAATGTGATTGATCTTGAAAATTGAATGAATATGACGTAGAAATATTTATTTCGAAAGAAACAGAGAAAGTAATAAAAAAAAGCATCCGAGAGCATTTACGAGTTGGCAAAATTCCTAAAGTCTTTATTTACAAATTTTATTAGTTTCTGACGTTCTAAAATTAGTTGAGTTGAGAAATTAAAGGGTGATATTAAAATTTGTTGGTTTCTTGTATAAATTTCAACAATTAGTGTGTACGTATGTATGTATTTTTAATATAAGCGCTTCATTTCTATACATATAGTCTTCATCAGATCAACAGATATAATAGTGTGTGTAAGAATTTTTGTATTTGATTGGTTTTACCAGCGAACATAGGCTAAATATATAGTTTAAGAATTAATTGTTGTGGTATATTAACATTTAAGTACAAAGTTGACTAGTATGGTAGAAAAAAAATGGATGAAAAAATTATTTATGTACGTATCCATATTTATGCAAGGATCTGCTCCATAAACAAGGGAAATTTTTAGTAGTTATCATCGATTATATAGGGTGCTTCCTGGTGAGAGGACCAAAAGTACAGTATATATGATCACCGTTTACGATTTAACAGAACTCTTATTCTATTAATTTTGAACTGCGATTCCAGTCTAGAGAGCAGAGAAACTATATAAGTTTTCTCTGTACCTCTAGTTCTTCTTATTAATTTTCTCTTTAAATTCATATGAAGTACAGAAATACAAAAACAAAAAAGCCGGGTTTTATATGTACGTTAATTTATTCAACTTTAATTAGTAGGAAATATCCCATTAGGAGGATAATATCTGCATTTGAACCATTACCATTACTGAGTTTTTTCTCAAAAAGAACATGCAAAAATTTTTGCATGCTGTTATGCTTCTTTTACCCAAAAATTCGAAAAACATTGCTTATTATTAGACGTCATAAAATTTGGCCGATCTTAAATTTTTGAACTTGACCTTATTTTTTTATTAAAGGAGTTCACAAACAAAATTTGACAATGCAGAAATTTTAATTGATATCTCACATGTCAGCACCGCTTTATCCTCAATTAAGACATATTAACAGTTCATCTGACTTAATTCCATTTTTTTTTCGATGTATTAATTATATTGAGCTCTATCAAGCTTTTTACCCTATCAAATAGAATGTTTCTGGCCTTGATGATGCCAACCCTCGATTTATTAAACTATTGTTGCTGAATATTTCGATGTTTATCTTAAATTTAATAAACTGTTGCTTAATGTCATCATCTGTTCCTGAAATTTGGAAAATCGCTTGAGTCTTGCCGATCCCGAAGAAGATTTTAGCAATTACTTTCTTCGACTTTAGACTAATTACTTTTCTTTGCTTTCTTGCGAAAGTATTGGAAAAAATCATGGTTGCTCAAATTCCGAAGTTCCTAAGTTCCTAATAATTTTCTGAGCAAATGCCAGTCCGGTTTTCGCTCACAGCATAGCTGCAAAACTGCTCAGATAGCCCTGGATGTGGATAATGCACGTATCTTAGTTCTACTTGATTTCTCTAAAGCGTTCGATATTGTTAATCACTCGATATTGCTTGCTAAATTGAGTTGGAAATTCAGTTTCACTACCTCTGCTGTTGGCAGTTTTCTTACTAATAGATCTCAGCAGGTTAAAACAAATGGTTGTTTATCTTCCATACGGCCGTGTGTTGCAATGTGTTCCACAAGGATCAGCTCTCGGGTAGAGCTGAAAATTAGATCCGGATTGTCTAATATCCGGATACCCGGATCTGCAAACTATCCGATTCCTGAATTCCGGATCCGCATCCGAGCTATTTGAACCTGGATCAGAGCTATCCGGATCCAGACTAAGCAAAAGGAGTTCAAAATTTCATTCAAATTGCATTGCTTCATTGGGAAAATATAAAATTTCATTTTCCCAATGAAACAATGCAATTTGGAGGAAATTTTGAACCTTTCTTTTCTTAGTCTGGATCCGGATAGTTCGGATCCAAATCAAGATATCTTGGATCCGGATGCGTATAGTTCGGCTCCGGATTATCCGGATACCCGGATTTGAGGAATCGGATCCTAATTATTCCGGATAATCTGGATAGCAATTATCCCGATACTTTCAGCTCTACTCTCGGGCCTCTATTGCCTTGCTCTTAACTTAACAACTCTTAAGGCTAAACCACAATTTACGTATACGTAAGTAATGTTATTTACGTAAAGCGAATGCGACCTTTAAATTTAACAGACGTACACAAATAAACTTTAAGGCTTCAAGCTGAAGCTTTCGTTAAGTTTAAATGTCGAATGCAGTCAGTAAAGGTGCGGTAAGAATCGCTCATTCCGTAAAACCGCAATTAGTCCAAACAATTGAATTATTACCAAATGATTAAAAGTGCAATGTAAAAATTAAAATAGTACTGCGAATTAATAGAAAGCATAAATCTTCAATTGAATCAACTTCCATTAGTTATTTTGTTGTTGTTTGTTTTTACCACTTTATAAAATTGAAAACATTAAATATCAAGATTATAACTCTTACGGAATGTGATATCTATTTAGGCTAAAAATATCAATTTCTCGTAAGTAAACAGTCTCGTTCAAATTCGTAAAGTTCTTTACTTCAATTGTAGCTGAGCCTTTAGCGCACAATACTTACGGAAAATTTGATATTCATGCTTAACGAAAGTTCCCCTTTCCTGGGGTAAGTCTGTTTAATTTAAAGGGCACGTTCGACGCACTTAATACCTTTACGGTGGTTCAGCCTATACTTAAGGGCTAGGGAAAAGTGAAAAGTGTGAAAAAGTTCAAATCGCCGGGGACGATAAAGGGTAAAAGGGTATCTGTTTTTGATGTAATTAGTCTATTACCTTTTATTCAAAATCACAACAAATTTTAGAATTTTCGGTGACAATTTCAAATGAAAATTTCATTGCAACGGGTTTCCTAGAATTACAGTTGGGGTTTGCTAATTTTCCGCTACATCCTCACGTCGATCGAATTTTCGTATAGAACCCCCTCCATTTGTGTAAATTTATAGGCCAAATTATGTGCGGCATATCTATATAACATAACTAAATGTCAGTACCGTAATAATCAATTGCATACTACATAGTATCCGTATCCATTGCAGATAATTGCTGCAATAAGGTACACGTGAATCGGTAAGCTCGACTTTTTTAAATGTGACCCATATTTTATCGATTATGTTTTCAGTGAAAGGATAATAATTATAAGCTTTCAACCATTTTGTATCATGCTTGAAGCCATTTAGGTAGGTAAAATGCATATATCTAAGGTCAATTTTAATTAATAGCAATCTAAATTACCTACTAAGATTACAATTAAACCAATAAAATTTAAACATCGGTACATAATATTATATCCCTCTCCAAATGCGGCTTTCGTCTCTATTATTGATCCGAATTTACTTCAGTTGCCTGGGTTGCAAGGATATAAGATTGGTTTTGCCCATCGTCTACTACAGTATATCCACCCTGTCTGTACTTACACACGTACATATTTAATAAATGTTTTTCAGTCATGTAATATCTATATCCCATACATATTACATTTATTATTGTGCATACGTCTGGTTTAAAGTATATTGCATTTCTTAATGTATTTACCTTCGGTACTAGGAATGATTTGTAGTTCGATTAGATTCGACCAAATACGGGAAATCCTTCAACTTCAACTTTAATGACCGCTTTTCTTTTCAAGGGTATATTATACATGTGCCACCTATGTATGTTTGAAATTTGAATTTTACCTTGGTAGAGAGGTGAAAACCTTTGCATGCATGCAAATCATGTATTCAAATTGTCTGGTGTTATTTTTAATCATTGTTGTGAAATTGTAATTAGTATTTCCTCAACTTAACATTGATTAATTTATGTTTGTGCCTGGTAAATAATGTCCTAGAACTGGGCCTAAACCCATAAATTACATAATGTATATGCAAATTTTATCTCTTCACATTTTATTAAATTGCTTTGGATACGGTCTACGGTCATAGTTTTATACATAAAAAAAATAAGCGACAAATTTCAATTAAAATCGAAATTATCTCTAATTATTCGGAAAATTTAACATTAACTGAACATTTTCAGCAATATATGATAATATTGTAATCAAAACGTCACATATTGGAGTTTTAAGTATTATTTATCATAAACTAAATTGTTATCGTTATTAATGGAGGATATGTCATTTATAAAATTATTTCATTTTATAAAACATAAATTGTATTTGTATTTATTAAATCAATATTTAAAATACTATAATTATTACTTTTAAATTTCATTAAAAACAATATCCAAGAGGCTACATCTGATCCACTAAAGGCTGCATGTTAATTACAAAGAGTACCTATTACAAACACAAATCTTTTTAGTTCAATGTCATCATAGTATAATTGTTTTGACTTTATTTAAATCTTACTATATATTAATATTCAAATAATCACAATTACTTACTATCTACTTTATATTAAAACGCAAAACAGTATTTTGTAGCCTACTCGTCTCTAAATTTATACTTTAAATATAAATTTTTTTCACAAGAAGTAAACTGTATATTACACAGAAGACGTGGAGCTCGAAATCTGAAATTTTGTATATAAGTTGTAGATCAAAGTTTGCAAATGGGCGAAATCCAGCAACATATTTGCGTTTCTAAATTTGCAATGTTTTCACAAATACTGTTCAAACATTCAGTCCTAGACGTTTGTAATGTACTGAAGAGAAGGTCTTATAATTAGATCAATTATAACTTTCATAGTTTTATAATGCCGTAGAAATTTTCTTGGATTAAGTTAATTTTCTTCTTTCTTTTAATATATTTTCTTATTTGACACATCGCTCATGTTATCTTTCTTTTAATATCGTTGCCATAGCCACGAAACTTTGAAACTATTCTATTGAGCTCATTTGTGAAAACGAAAAATATAATAAATATACATATTTAAATACATATGTATATCTTATTCATATATCTTATTCAAGTAAAGCAATACAGATAAGATTCTTAGAGCTTTAAGAGTACGGTAGTTCAAAATAAACCAAAAAATCAGGTTCGTGATTATGGCATAAGGGCGACGATATCTTGATGGCATTGAAACTATTATATGTTGACTACTTCCACAAACAGTAAAAATTTAATTGCGGGGTAGAGATGGATTAATATGTCGATACATATGTACATATCTATGATATTTGATCAAAGGTACATAAATCCAAAAATGTACGTTGCGCTACTTGCGGAATTGTGCGCTTTTAACCGAAATAATATTAATTTTTTTTTTTTTTTATTTATGCATTCTGGACCCGTCATTTTAATCATTTTGAAGGGAGGAGAAGTTATGTAGTAGTACAGAATGACAGATTTTTTTTTTTTTTTTTTTTTTTTTTTTTTTTTTTTTTTTTTTTTTTTCAAACACTTTGATATGCATATCTCCAAAACGCCATTATTGGCAATATGTACTATTGACCAAATACCATAGATACGTACTTCTTCTAATTTTCCGTTATCAATATATGTATTCTTAAATTCCATAGCGAACAAAGCTTTCCTAAATACATTCCAACGGCATGCCTTCTAAGATTTCATATTTGGAACTAGAGTTTGTTATTATATTATTATTATAATTTAAAATAAATGCACAGCCAAGTATAATTACAATTGTAATTAGGTGCAGAAAAAATAGAAATAGAAATAATTATAATTGAAATTATAGCAATTACAGTTATTCCCGATTACTCCATAATAGAAAAGTATTCAATTTAAATTAATTGTAGAAAATAATAGTAATGATTATATATAATAATAACGAAAATATTTAATTATAAATATATCAAATTAAATTTTGTTTAACCAATTCCAAAATGTCATCGGTCATACATAATAAGCGCACGATAAGTCTGGCCAAAACAATACGGATTTATTATAAAAGCCATTTCCGATCACTTTGGATCCAGACCATCTCCGAGTTTTTTTTTTTTTTTTTTCAATCAGAAAAATCGGTTGTTCGGTTCACCAGGTATGATAAATGACGCAAACTCACGAAATTCTACCGGGGGAGATTTAACCAAAAATAAGAGTGAGCTATATTGGTATTCCTTACAAATTGTGAAAGTTTAATTCAAATCGGAGATGGCCGGGTCCAAAACAAGCACTTTTTGATCGTTTTCGTGTGGAATGGCTGATAATGTACTCTGAAATAGCAATAGATACTTTTTTGGTTGATAATGACACAGGATACAAAAATATCATATATTTAACGGTCAAATAACCGAATTGCTTACTATGATAGCAGTGCTCTTGCCCTCAGAAGGAGAGTCATTGGACACAGTAAGCAGGAAATCGTATCTGGGGTTACTACTTATACATCTACGATCATTAACGACTTGTTTTTTTATCATCATTATTGTCAAGCTCCTCATCAGCCCCAATATTTAACCTCTTCCTTATATCTGCACAACCCCATCCTCACCTATGTACCTACCCGCTCGCCTTCTCTCTTTCTCAGCCACTTGCTAATTTGTCAATATCCATTAATCCCTCCACCAGTTCTTTTTCCCCTTTCACCACCATCAATCTCATGCCCAAATGTCTAAAAACAATTGACAATTGTGCTCGCATCCTTAATAGTTTTACATATATCATATCTTCTAACTTTTAAGAAAAAACGAACTTAGTGAATAAATACACACGTCGTTCGGGTATTAATCAGGCAAGACGTGTAATTCGGAGTTCGGAAGATTTGATCAGATGCACTATTCTAAAACGTGTATGTATAAACAATCCGGCTTAATAAGCTCACTCAGATCTCTTTTAGTACACCAAGAAAATATACATAAGAGATCGCCTTTTTGGATTTCCTGAAAGTTTTATCCTGTCTCGTACTATATTTACTTGAAGGTGGACGTATTGCCAATCTTCCTGGCTGTACGAAATAACCTAGCAGTCCAGCAAAAGTTATTAAGCCTGTCATTTCACCATGGGACCAGGCATCTTCCGATGTGTTAATAGAATCAGAAGCTTTTAATGAACAATGCATAATTTCTTCCACTATCTTCTCAACAGCAGTATACTTTTTTTAAAAAATTGCCTACAGTTCATTCTACCTGCATATCACGTTATATACATGCGTTTTTTTCCATTTCATCTTAAAATATGCAAACATACATATATGTCCATTTCAATTTATTGCTGTCTACTTTACTTACATAAAAAAAAAGGTACATACATACATTTTTCTAATAGCTTCAATATTACGTGTTTCAAAACATTTTCCCCAACACACACTCTTTCTCGATTTATGTGCATTTTTAATAAAGCTCATTTGAAAACATTAACTTTTCTCCGCCTACAAAAAAAAAATTTTTTTTTTGTAGTTTTCCTTGCACAATTATTCTCACCCGCCGCACACGGAAGAAAACATGTGAAAAGCTTTTAAAGCTCAAAATCAATAAAACCTTGCCTTGACTGATTTAGTTGTCGGTGTCAAGTCTCACATGAGATTGAACTACTTTCAGTATATTATATCCCTTTTGGTTTCATTACACCTAACTAGAATGCAATTAGTTAAGGAACTATATAACTCCTTAAATGTATAATTTATATCCATAATAATCATAACTCGAATTTTTACTTAGCAAATGTACATCAATTTGCTCAAAGCTTCTAAAAAATTATGGATCTCATTTTATTTCGATCACATTATTATATGGGGATGCTGTTAGGGATGTACATATATACATTTATTTTAATGGCGTATAATACAAAAACAATTTCATTCGTGACCTAAATTCATTTTTTGGTATATAGTTGTATGGCTCCTTGTGTATTTGATGCTGCTATGTGCTGAGTGCTAGCCTTTCTGTATATTACTATTAAAACTGGGACAGCCACAGCAGGGACCATAAGAGCTTTTTCTCTCTCGCGGATGCTGTTTCCTGGTATCTAGTATGATACTATATACCCTTGTGCTTGGAAGTTTTGAAATTTGTAACAAGATGATAGAATCATCTCCTCAGTCCGTTGAATTTAGTATACCTCTGCGTACCTACATCTCGTGAATTTTGTGAACTCTAGCCAAAACTAAAAAATCTTTCTAAATTGCCTTCTCTGTGATGTGAATGGATGTAGATTTTGTGTGTTGTGTTTTACCAAAATTGCGATTTTCCTGTGTTAAAAAGTGCCGTCAGATTTTCAGTTATATGTATACATATATTATGTAGTATCCTATCATCTCTCTATATACAATTTGACTATAGCTGACATAACGCGACAGACCGCGACACCACATATGCAATCAGAAAGTCGGGAAACCCAGAAATGTCGTCCCAGCAGAATAACGATGTAGTAAAGCCTCCTGCCTATTTCGTTTTCCTTCTCTGTGCTGACAGTTGTTTGCATACACTCAACCATGGTGGACGGGCGGAAATCAATCCCGCAAAACTTTTCGTTAGCTGTGTGACCCGGTTCAAATAAGCTTAAGAAAGCTCTGTCGGATTATGTGAAATATTATTATTAACGTTTATTTATAATATTTAAATAAATTATAAAGTTTCTGTTATAAGGTGTCTATAAAAATAAATAAAATAAATTCCTACACATAAAATAATTGTTCACTGTGAAAAAATTGAATATGAAGGATGGTGCTACTGCTAGTGCATTTATAACTACACAATATTCTTTATCCCTGAGATAAAAAAGATATCATCTTTTTATTTTTAGTGTTTGTGAAGAAATAGTCGAACGAAATTTATAAAAACTATTATGGAAAAATATAAAAAACTTCGACAAATGTTTAAATTGCATTTAGGATAAATTGATTTTTTTGTGCAATGTTGTCATATTTCTACACTTCATTGCATAGTTATTGATTGTGCAGCTCCCATGGCCCACATTTTCTACGTCTTATGTATAGCATGAAAATGAGATATAAGTGGGAAATACGTTTGCACAGGTCGTGCTCATGCAACAATCCTTTGTAGCTTTTTCATTTCTACACATTTTCTACGTTGTATAGGTATGTACTCTCTCAGTCTCTCTTTCTCACCCCTCCTATATGTTATAATATCGTCCGAGGATATTTGGCGCTTTTGTATAATGCTAATCTCTGCGCACGTGTAACGCATGCTTTTACCAATCCTATTTTAAAGAGAAAAAAAAAATACTTTTTTTTTATAATATGTTTGTATTTCCTATTGGAGAATACATTCTGTATTATGCCTATACTACATAGTGAGATTTTTTTGTTTTTGTTGCTTTTGAAGAAAAGTTTGTGCAAAAGAAAAATAGTGAAAAAATAACAAATTTCGTTAAAATACAATATTTTGTGACTCATTTAATTATCTTTACTATAGTGTGAATATACCTATCTAGAATTGGAAGAGAATGATTAGAAAGAAAATATCATTTAAGTACGGAAATCTCTCGTATAGCAGCGATAAAGCTCACTGATTGATTTCCATTGATCTTCTTCTGACATCTTATTAAAGTGAATCCTGCTCTAATTTCAGATCCTGTTTTTTTTTTTTTTCTAATAATAACACTTATTGAAGAAACATTTTTATATCCCCCTTTTTGAAATTTTGTATCCCTTTGTGATATCTACAATGAATGTCGTTTCAGTTTTTCTTCGCTCCCTATATCTATAGAATGTTGTCCTTGGTTGATCCTTTGTGTAGTAATATAAGCACTGTACATACATATATGTATATGTACATACGTATATTTCTCAAATACTTAAGTGATAAAAAGAATTTTAAATTTATACTAAGAAATTTTACTATTTGTGAGCTTTTTCTGTATCATTCTGTGATGTGTTTCCTTTGTATAAATTTTACGTACAACTTGTACAAGGAGAAGATTTTTTTTTTTTTTTTTTTTTTTGTGAGTACTATACATAATATTGATTGTTGTTGTGTAGCTTTTATTGAATAATTCAATATGAATTCTTTAAAATTTCCGACATTTTTGTATACATATAGATAATATATATGTATATATAGATATTATGTAGGTATTATAGTGCATATATACCTACTTGATGTTGGCTTTTGTTTTTATTATTTATCACTTTTGATTAGAGCGCATGAAAATTTTACATTTTCTCTTCAAATTTTCAAGTAAACTGAAATGACTACACTGAAGAAGTTTTTGGGGTCGATGAATTTAATCCTTCAGCTTAAAGCTTTGCCACACTCTTTTACTTCAAAGGATTATTTCATTTTAGAAAACTGAAATTTTACCTCTTTTTTTTAATGATCAGCATCATTTTTATTAAATACTTTCTATGTCAAAGAAGGTTAGATGAAGAATTTCTTTGCCGGTTCAAATTGTTCTCCAACCTGTCGACTCGGCTGATATGTTATTCATGAATACATATATGTATGTATGTATATGTGAGAGTCAGAAAAAAATAAAACATTTGTCACTGGTGATCGAGATTAAACTCTTTTGATATACTCTGATTTGTAGTTCTATACCCTACTAACTGGATTCTCCAGCAGCATCTTTTCCTAGTCTTTGCTTAACTTTCACTTTTTATTTGTGAAATTCTTTTGAATTAGGTGCAGTGCATTTCATTCAGTTTTTTAAAATTCTGTCAATCATCCCATTTTTAGATTGTTGTAATTGAATTTTATTTGGAATAGAGGCCGAAGGCAGTTTATAATCACAAACCGATCTTTTGTGTTGTGCGTCTGCCTTGTTTGGCACAAGCTGCATTGGGCATTTTTAGGAAAACCACTACCACGTTCGGATTAGCTTTCTGATTATCATTTATTAATTAATTGTCGGGCTTGGCGAGCAAGAGCTACAAATTCTCAGAACTCATACTCCCGAAGATTCTAAATCTAAATCTACCATTTTTTTTTTTTTTTTATCGACAGTTATAGTCGAATAAAAAGTGCTGTATTTTATGATGTCATAACTAAGAAACTAAGGGTCACTTCAGGACAGTTGATGATTTTTTTTAAAGCCTTTACATACAAGGTATGTCTGATGATAATTAGTGAGAATAACTGCATAACTAAATATTTTAAAGTATTTGACCAACATTTTCATCATTATTAATTTTAGACATCCACCTTTTAAATGATATTAATTTTATTACAATATTTTAATATTTTATTAAAATACGATTTTTTTTTTCGGGTAAAGAAAAATGAACATGCCCAACATGACAGGAGATGAAAGAAATGATGTGAAGATGCACTTGCTCTTTATCAACAAGATGAAACATTCATTGAAAAAATAATCACAGGGAATGAAACCTGGGTGTTTGGATATGAATCTAAGACTAAGAGACAGAGCCTAGAGAGGCGCAGTTCGGGGTCATCTGCCAAAAAGATTGCAAAGATCTCGAAAGTCCAAGATTAAGGCCATGCTAATCACTTTTTTTTATGCCAAATGTTTAATCCACCATGAATTCGTTCCAGAAGGAGAAACTGTTAATCAGTATTTCTACAGTCATGTTCTTGAACATTTACTCCAAAAGATGAGGAAGAAAATGTCAGATTTGTGGAAATCAATAGTTCCTTCTGGTCCACGGCCACACACGGCAATAACGGTAAACCAATTCCTGTCCAAAAAGGGGGGGTCACAGTGATGCCACACCCCCCTTATTTGTCAAATTTGTCGACCTGTGACTTCTTCTTGTTCAATAGAATCAAAAGGATCATGAAAGGTCACAAACTCAAATCTGTCCAAGCATCTGAATTCCAAAAATGTTTTCTCCACTTGACCAAAATATGGGAAATGTGTGTAATGGTGCTTTATTTGAAGGAGATTGATAGAGCTTTAAAATGTATATAAGGTTTTAATAAAACGTTTTTTTTTTTAATATTTTGAATTACATATGAAGTCATTCTCACTACTTATCAAACATACCTTATATATGGGAAGTTTACGGAATTTCTTGAACCTGACGGGATCTCGCAGTATAGATAGCGGAGATTTTCTATTTTGGCCAGTATATATATCTCAATGCGGCGCTCAAATTTAGTGTCTCAGCATTGTGTCTCGGGTAGTTAGCGGCTATTAAGAAGCGATCAACTCTTCAAAATTGTTTATTGGCCAACATAAAGGTACGATAATACACTGGGACTTAATGTTGTGATACTTATATGTTGCAGTTGCAAAAATTGTACCCAGTGCTTGAACGTCGCTACAGCGCATTTTTTGATTTGCACAACTTCAAATTTGCAATCTTTTAAGAAAGTTTGCAAAAGTATTTACCCATAACGTGCTACATTGCAACTCAAATGTAACTTTTGTTTTAAATAGTCTTGGCAATAAAGAGTGTACTTATTACAGTCGTGAACATTTTAATGCAAGAATTACATAGCGAAAAATATTCTTAAGTTTGTCACTCGAGCACTAATTGCATTTCATTTATTTTGATCATGACACCGACCACTTCTGGCCAAGATATTCCCATTACAAACCACGTTCCGCCATTAGTGCCGTATTATCGTGAAATGTATAGGAAAGTAAGGTACAGAGAACACAATACCCCTTCTTTGCTCTGTCTTTATTATAAAAATGTATATATATTAGTCACAGAATTACATCACAGACTATCAGCTGCAATGTGTCAAAATTTTAATGGGAGTACCTTGTCTTCTATATACCTTGCTTCTGGCTATTCTTGTTGCTCCTCTCACCTCGATTAATAGAAAAATACGCACCCTATTCCAATTGTTGAATTGACCTAAGCTAATTCTTAAACTAGGAAAAGAAATTATGAATTGTGTTTCAACTAAATTTTGACTACTCTTGCAACCTGCTATTTAAATGCCTACACATCGTAACTTTTCGGATTTCAGAGCTTTTTTCACATAGCACGCCCTTTTTTATAACAATGTGTAGTAGACCTCACATAAATTCCAAGGCTTAGGTTGGACAGCTTCTCATGCAATTATGAAAGTAGTATACAGTCCTTTCAGTTTTTATCACTTTGCTCTTTGCCCAACTTAGGAAGGCACCGCAAGTAATTATTGATATTATTTTGGGATTTAGTTACTCTTCGTTGTCATACATGCTTTGAAATATAGAAGAACCCATTTATTCAAATTTATCATTTTTCACGACTAGTTTATCTATTATATCTTTCACATTATCACGTGTATCAAAAAACTTTAATTGTCCATTAACAATGACTTCTACTTGTATTAGTTTATTGGTTTGCCAAATGCTACATTAATTTTGCGAATGGTCTTCGGTGCATTATTTCACTTCACTTTAAACTAAATTCACTCATAAAATTTAATATTTGAACAAATAAGGTGATCGGACTCAGAAAGAGTTCGATATCACAGCTGAATACTTGTTTTCAACTTGTAATCGAACACGATAAAAACAAAAACACTTGGAAATTCGTTGAAAAACTGGTCAAAGTGTGATCCTTGTAAATATCAATTCTTGAGGGTACAATATGAAGAAATTCATCCAATAAATATCTGCTGTAATTCGAGCTTGAACTACCAAGTTTAAATATCACTCGCATTCGCAATATCATGCAATAATCGATTTTCAGCATTCAACTATTGGTGACTTCAGTGGGGCCCAAACCTAAATCCAAACTCAAAAAGAATGTATACCGAAGTTTTAAGTAATTGGTCTGATACATTTCTAAACTTTCAAATATTAGAAATGTTGTTTTTTAAGATGTATTGAACTTTTTGAACTTTTGCTGGGATAATCTTAATACAGCTGCGCACGTGTAACGCATGCTTTTGAAGACTGATCTATTACAATCAACCTAAAAGAATTTATATATCCCAATATTCGAGATAGAATTAATTGCCGACCTTTCATTCATACATATAAAGAGACTAATTTCTCTCAATCTAACTTCTTTTATGAACGACGAATACATATTTAGAATTTTTTCTCAATATTTCTCTTTCTTCTACCAAAATCAAGAATATCATATCGTCAATAAATCGAACGCTATTCTGAGCAAAATTGCTTCGTAAATTTTACGACACATCTAAATTCCACTTTTGAGTACCTACTCGATACAAATTTGTCATAACTTGAACAAGCTCAGCAAAGTTCAATTTATTTTTTTCTCGTCCTTGAAATCCTTCTGATGATATCATCAGGAACGTTAATATGCCATAATTTGACCTATGCAACCTTAAAGTATTTAATGAAAATCTTACCTTATATGTATTACAGCTCCTATTGGCTTCCTTATCGTATTGCCAGTAGAATGACTCAACTTAATGGTGGGCGCCGATATGTCTCGATTTCAAACCTATAGAACCTTGAACCATAATGTCCTTTTCATTACAACACCCACGCGTTACATTTTTGCGTATATAAGAAATAACGATGTGAGGTAATCTCGTTCAAATAATTTTTCGCAAGGCACGTGATTGGAGTAGAAGAATTTTTGTAGTTACATTTGTACATTCACATGGGCATTCTTTCATTCGGCACCTTGTCAACTGAGGCGTTCCATAATTTTTGAGGAAAATCGTATATGACTATGTGCATAATGGGAGCTTTTTAAATATACCCAACCTTTTTACGGTAATAACTGCGTGGGAAATTGTCCTTGATGTACCCTTTATCAAATGGCGTCAGCACTAAAATAGAAGACCAGGCATGTCTTATATTGGTTCAATACTTATTGACATCTACGTTTTAATCTCTCTGTGGACATCTTTCTGTAGATTCTCTATAAGGATTAAGGCCAGGACTCTGCAGTAACCAATTAAGCCTGTAGACAATTTTCTCACTCTTTAATAACACTTAAGATTCAGCACAAGGACTTTGCCACCCCCTTGCTGAATGAATTAAATTCTTGACCTTTAAGACAACGAACGATCATTTTGGCCAACATATTCAAGGCGCTTGAACTTGAAACTTTTGTTACTATTAAAAGAATAGAATCAAGTTTTTTCTTTTATACTCTTAATATTCTTAGCAACTCTCTTTTTCATGCTAGAAATTAAAGTACAGGGTGGGCCAAAAGTCACCATGGGGTTTAAAAATTAAATTGGTAACATATGGTAGGATGAAAAAAAGGAGGGGTAAGGTGGGGTGGGGAAACATGCTTACCTATGAAGAACAGACAGTTGGCTATCATGTAAAAAAGGAATGAAGAGAAACGGTCAACAGGGTGTGGAGCAATGTACAAACGAAAAAGTTAGTTATTTTTAAACCCCATGGTGACTTTTGGCCCACCCTGTATATGTACATATACATATATATATATATATATATATCCACATACGTTCATATCTATGTATAATTGCATTGTTTGCTTGTGATCTATGTCACAGTTCTAGTATATTATAATATATACGCAGAAAGCATAATTATGTAAATACTAAGAATTGGTATTATCGATCGATCTGATATTCTCTTCCTTGTTATTGAAAGCTTTTTGATAATTCACTCTTTCTTGTATTAAAATACCGATGTAATAATACATCTTAAAATTACACCTAAGAATGCATTCTAAAGATGTGCATTTCATTTCATCATAAAATTAACAGGCATCTGCAAAAACAACTACGTCTGGTTCTGTGATATCCATATTTATGATGAAATTAAATTCCTTCAGTTCGAGCATAAAATCCATAAATTTGTGGTGTCACATCTTCTTTGTCCAATGCTCAATACGAAAATACCCTTTCCAGCGGTTGGAAAAAGTAGAAAGAAATTAGTAGAAAGCTTTTCAACGATTAACTTAAATAGCTGTATAGCCTTTTTGGGATGACATAATATTCACATTTATCACATGACAGACAGTGAATTAGTTAAGATCTCTGCTTCTAACCGTATTCATTTTGATTTAATTGTCAAACAGTTCACTCAAATTTATGTAACTGTTGTTGTTGGAAAATTAATAATGGTCTTTTAAGGATAATCACATATAAACACGGGGTCAGGATGGTTCTTATAACGTTAGTCAACAAAACGTCAAAAATTCCATTACACCTTACACAAAAGCTGGCCTTCTTAATAAGGGAATTTTATATCCTTGGTTCAAATCACGCTGGGAAGAGAAATAGAAATAAAATGGATACTCAGTTTAAACCAAAAATAAAAGTAAGAATTTTGCCTCATTGTGTGTCATTGTCAAAAAACAGTTTAAGCTTGTCCTTCGTTTGCTCTCAAGAGTCTTCTAGTTAGATAATGGGAAGAAATTTCTCACAAAATGATCTGTGATGACCTCAGCATGACCTCATTTTTGCTTAAAGTTTTTCTAGAATCTTATTACCATTTGCAAAGTATGAATGTGTCCGATTGTTTCAGAAAATTGTACTAAAATTTAGTATAACTTTCACAATTTTCTTGGTTGCTACACAAATAATTTTCACCAACGAAAACAACTACTCTAACTACTCTATTCTTTTGAAATTCTTCTTTTTCGGAGAGGAGCTGGTTTTCCCCCATCTTTACAATAACAGGTTTTTATAAAGATAGTAGCAGAAAGGTGTCTCCTTGAGTGAAAAAGATAATCGGTAGGGTTTTTATTTATGTTTTTTTCCCAGATTCCCTTTTGCGTTTGAGTTCAGTATTGTTTTATTAATTGTTAAGAACTGAACAAAATGAGATTACTAACAGCCGAATTTCGTAGGAGAGGAATGTGAAAACTTTCCTTATTTGAAAATATTAATATTCAATATTATTAATCTATTATGCAATTTTATTGAAAACAATAAAATATTCGTTAATCTTTAAATATAAAACTAAACATATGCTCATCTGCTTTTCCCTATACTTGCTTATAGAAACCATGAAAGAAGTCTGAAGCTAATTAATGCAATGTTCAAAGTGAGAGATCCATTCGAGTCTATTATAGTCCTAATCTTTTTATTGTGGTTATTACCTTTGATTCTACACTATAACACAGCAAAAAACAAATAAAACAATAAAATGTTGAATTTTACGTACATAAAACGAACACGCTTTTCCTCCACCAAACTGCATATGGAACCTAAGTCCCAGAATGGTCCTGGACTTCATTCACAGTCTAAATCTAGAAAGGGAATAAATTGAACGGAGGCTCACAATAGATCTTTCAGGTCGCAGTGAATGCGAGGCCAACGCCTGTACACTCTTCCATAAATTTAATCTAAATCTCTACGTACATAATTCAATTAGTTTATGCAGGAGATAATTTTTTTGTTTCATCGAGGATCATTACCTTGATTCCCTCGTAATAGTCCAACCAGCAGCACTATGAACATAAAAACTGCTTTCAGACTTAAATTTTAAAACTATTTCAGTCGATCCACAAGTAGATAACAATGATGATGCTTGTCGAAGATGATGAATTAAAGAAAGGGACATGTAAATCTAAGCATTGATTTCACTCATATCCAAACTTTTAGGATCACTCCCTTTCTAGCCAGAACTCTTATACATTACATTCCAATAGTTTCATCTATATCGGCGCTAATTATAAGATATAAAAGCAATACTCATTACTTGTGTTACGTTTATATTTATTGATGAATCTCAAATCTGCGCGTCCAAAATTGTATAATCCCCATTAATTTATCAAAATTCAATTTTGCACTAATATTCGCTATGTTTATATAAACAATTGACTAAAGAAGCATTCAGTGATAATTTGTTGTGGATATCCACATATATCCAATATTTCATTATAATTACAAATACTTACGAACATAAGCAAACAAAAATATCAATTCAAATAGCAGTAAAGATTTTCACAAAAAAAAAAAAAAAATAACCAAAATTTTAACATCTGATCGCTCCTCTAACATATTTATTGCTAATGTCTCGTATCTACATAATTTAATTTAAATATTATTGTGTTTACAGTTATACTATATATTATATATTGCACAAAAACTATATAAGAAAGAAAAAAACAATATATTACGTGTTGAGAAAACACAATGATAAGTTTTATTCATACAGAAACAGCACAATTTAATAATAATAAATAATGCTATGTCAAAAAGAAATTATTAAATGTGAGGACAATACAAAAGTGTGCAGTAAAAGGGAAGTTTACAATAATAAATAGCTTTAAAAAGTATTGTTTTACGACTTGAAAAAATATGTGATAGTGATGTGCTATGTGATTAGTTTCTATATACATATTATGAAGTTTATCTAAAAAGTTTTCTTATTTATACTTGTGAATTATTAAAGAGGAAAAAAATGAGTTTAAAAATATATACATAAAAAATAATATATTGAGCTAGTTTTACTATAAATCTTAAATAAAATACATACATCATTATAAGAGATTTGTGAATATAAAATAAAAAGAAAAACAAAAATATGCATAAAACAAGGACATAAATTATTCGAAAAGTAATATTATAGTTGAAGTTACTTAAAAAATTACTCACTGCCGGTATTTAAATGTACGTACGCTAAATAAATTGAGGATTATATACATGTATTTACACGCCGTAATTTTAACAGTAATGTCATACAGACAAGGGGAAATTTTAACACTAGGATTATTCTAAAAGATACAGCTATTAAATTCAGGTAATAAATAATATTTGTATAAACAAAATTACAATTTCCGTAAATTATCTTTAATTTATAATTTTTAAGGAATTTTCCGAAATTAATTTTTTTTTAAATACCTCTTCAGTTAATATTTTGGAAGGAAACTAAAATGCTGCTTATCTAAAACAAAAGTAACAAAAAATACTAAAATTTGTCTAAAACCATCGTATTAGTGTCAAACAACTTTAAATTCTACAGAACTATCTTATTTTATAACCTATCTTACCGTATGTAATTTCGTATGGTCACACCCATCTGCGCGCAAAGTTAATTGTTAAAAAGTGGTTTGTCACCAGTGAAAATAATTATAACAAATTTCATAGGATTTTATATTCTGAAGAACTTTTCAGAACAATAAAAACGTTTAGGACTGTTCGTTTTCACAGTATACGTAAAATACTTCAATTTTTGTATAACAACACCAAAAATGGGTTGCTCGATTTAGACCATTTTTGAAATTGTAGGTATTTACAATTTTTATGAAAATTCCGTATACAAAATTTCACATCTACATCGACGCGCTCTTGTGTTAAAATATGTATATACAGACAGTCCTCGCTTTTGCGGGAGGTTACGTACGTTCCAGGAATATTCGACGTAAAACTGAACGACGTAAAGCGAACCACCTTTTTTTTATACATTTCTATACAAATAACAGTGACGCAATCATTACAATCAGGGATTTTAAATAGAAAAAGTCCCACAACAGTTTCTGTTTTGCATTTTTTTTTTTTAATTTCCATGTACGGTCCAGAACATTTGCATATAGGTAAGGTTAATGTTATTATTTACATCGGAAATCCGTTTAAAATTAGGGATATTTTTCTCGAATATTAACAAAATGGGTAAAAGCTTCAATTAATTTTTTCGAAGCTAGTGCTCTTGCCTTGTTGCCCGATAAGTTATTTGCTATGTATTCACGATATGTAGCCAATTTTTTTCCAAACTCCTGTAAAGTTGACCTCTTCTAATGACGAAGCTACATTGTTCACACCTTCTAAAATGTTGAAATTTTTCCAAATTGTTTTGAGATCTATCCCAGGGCGGATGACTCTCGTATTATCCAAAGGCAATAGATTGTAAGTTAAGTTTTTTCAAGCACAGTAATTCTTGACTTTAGGTATGAAGTCTCGCGTTAACCATTCTTCGAAAAGATTTCAAATGACATGAAGAGCACCTTAAGCGTACTTTTTAATGCCTTTGGGTTTTCTCTGTGTTACCGACGCGAGCTTGTCAGTGTCGCGCAGTGCATTCGTGCGACGTAAAACGAACGAATCAAAACGTAAATATGAGCGTTGGTCTCAAAATGCTGCTTGACGTACAACGAAACGCCGTAAAGCGAGGACTGCCAGTAGTAAAAAAATAAAATTTTTGTATCGTAATACTACGATGGAGTTACAAGGGGCCAAATTCCAGAACTCAATTCGATAAGAGTCGAATCGAGCATATAAAATAAGATAAAATTCCAATAAATCGAATAGCAAAAATCCATAAAGCGGTCGATAAGAAATAAATAAATGACTTGCTTGCTGACTTTGGCATTCAAATTTCTTGGAATTTTGTTTAATTTTTCTTTCGCCTGTTTTGCTTTTTCGATTCTGATCTAATCGAGTTCTGATCTGCCATCATTATTTCTCTATGCCTCACAAACCGAATGATAAACTTAAGGTCTGTCTGAATCTAAAGTCTTCGTCCTGTGATTACAGCTAGTGGCGTAACACCAAGCTCAGTTATTATAATAGAGACGAATTGATATTTTACGTTTTTGTTAAAAGGTTGTGCTGTTTTATTTGATGCTTGTATACCTCCGCCGTGCATTAAATTGAAAATAAGCTTTCTTGTCTTTGAAATGCAAAATCAAGGCAGTCATATTCTTAACCACCATAAATACAGTCCAATTCACTAACAAATTATAAATTTTTGTCGATATGAATTATATTGTACTTACTACGATAACCTATAAGGCAAAGAAAAACACTAATTTTATTAGGCACAAATTATGACTGCTTTATAAATGCAAACTGTCAGTTCTATAATCAGCATTTTGTACGATAACGAAATTTTTATTTATTTTTTATTTCGTAATAAGCAAAAAAAAAACAGAAACTAATCTGATAATATCTAAACATCAATCCACTTCGATAAACTCAAGTGTTTACATGAGAATAATTCCACTCCACTACCGAACTAACGCCGGTGTAGATAAATCCAGTCCGGTTAGTATTCACATTTCGGATTATCTCACTCCAAAGTACGCTAATCCACCCCAGTCCGATTTTTCTTCTATAAAATCTGAAATCGCCAAACGGCAGAGTTG
This sequence comes from Dioctria rufipes, assembly GCA_963924295.1. Classification (NCBI taxonomy): domain Eukaryota; kingdom Metazoa; phylum Arthropoda; class Insecta; order Diptera; family Asilidae; genus Dioctria; species Dioctria rufipes. The sequence goes on along the minus strand of OZ002743.1, from coordinate 44,893,188 downwards.
ACATTGACAATGAAGAGGAAATTTTCAATTTATTTGCCAACTCTACCCAAAGGCGGAATTTTTCAAGCAAATTGTAAAAAAAAATTTATCTTATTATATCTGAGGGTGCTATATTTTCTAGGCTCTCATTGCCCTAAGCAGGCAAAGAACCTATTGAAGCTGGCACTTCAATTCCATATTTTGGAAGCAATCTGTAGACATGTCATCCAGAACGCTGCCTCATTGAGAGAACTACATCTTCGCCACCGTTGGCGATTCACATGAGCATTCACTAAGAAAAAAGGAACATTTATGTAAATTTTAATAGAAAAATTAACTTAATTTTAATAAAATAAATTCACATAAAAATATTAATATCAATTCTAAATAGTTGTTTGTTATACTTCGAAAAACTTGGAAAAACTGTCGCAAAATTTCTATAAAGAATAATTTAAAAACATTCATTTCGCAATATTTAATTACAAATTCAAAAATTACTTTTATTTTCTTCCATTTTGACAAATAATTTGACTTGACAGATAATTTTGACAGATATATGCCATAAAATTATAGTAAAACGTGCTGCCAGTAGTCAAAATTGACGGATTTCAGTAAGAATGTTCTAGTTTCAGTAATTATAAAAACTTACTATGCTTGAGAACTTTTTATGGTTTCGAACACGCACACATTGACTAATCGAGGTCTGGGAAAAATCCTGAACGCGTTTGCTTCTCTCGTCACTCGTAAATTAATTTACGTATACGATGTAAATACTATCTCCCTCACAAATTCTGTAAAAAATGCGTGCCATCATAATGTAAATCCTCCTCTAGTTTGCCTAGCTTGATCTCGACAGCCAGTGAATAAATATAACCTCCAAATATGTTGTTTATTAAAATAAGTCAACTCGACTCTTGACTCCGTGATCAAGCTAACCAAATGTCTAAACTGTTATACAAAGTAGTAAAGCTTGGTGGCATAGACATGGATTCGGATAGGGTTTTACTCGATGTTACGTACCTAGCTGTAATAACAAGACGAAGATGAAAACTTGGATTCAGACAGGCCCTTAGTATACTCGATGATTTTATCATTTAGACTAGCGTATAACAAATCTCGTTGCACAGTAAGAAATTACTGTATAGGAAAATCTACAAAAATAAATAAAATAAAACATTGTTATACATAATGAAAGCTTCTGTCAATGACTATTCTAAAATTATTATTGTTTTCCATCACTTCGTCTTGTTATAACAGCTAGTGACTTGTTATCGAGTCAAACTCTATTCGAATTTAAGTCTACGCCACTAAGTTACTTGCAGTAGTAACAGTTAAAACATTTCATTAGCTTGATACCTGAGTCAAGTTTCAAGTTAAAATAGATAACACATTGTGAGGTTAAGTTTCTTGGCCATCAAGCTAAGCGAACAAATCGAAACATTTTAAATTCGTTTTAAACTTGATGAAAAAAAGTAAGTTCAACTAATGCGCAAATTTTTTAAAGTTTTGATTTTTTATTTTCATCTTATGCAATACGATAATTATATTTCTGTTGCAAAAAATTTATCAATTTCGGATGGAATTTTACTACATTTATGTTGGTCATGCGTTATTAAACTGTGTAAAAACAAAATGCGAATCTGGGCAGATTAGTTCCACTTACGTTTCACACTTATAAATTTTTCTGTGATGTTAGTAACTGTTATAGCTCGGAGAAGACCAAAAATAGTGTTTTTGGAAGGTTCGAATACGTGATATTTTGTCAGTAAATCAATATTCACAAAATGGCGAGTACATCATCTGTTAAAAGGTTTCGCTTTTGTTTAAAGTGAACCTTCAAATACAGTGCTAGTTATAGGGAGCATTGCAATTAAAACAAGTAAAAAACTAGAATTGGTCTAAGACCAATTCTTATGATACCCTAGATGAATGCCGGTATTAAATTTCGTATGGTCACCGATCTATTCAAGTTTGATTTTGAAGTTGTTTTTCGCATATATTTCTAGAACGGTTTGTAGCACAGAAAAAATGATCATAACCAATTTTATAGGATTTCGTATTCTGCAGAAGTTTTTAGTACAATAAAAATGTCTTGGACTGATCGTTTTCAAAGTATACGTAAAAACCCTAAATTTTGTATGGCAACCCACGAAGGAGTTGCCCGATTTGTCTCATTTTCGAACTTAATTTTACTTTTTTTTTTTTTTAAGTCCGTGTACAAAATTTCAGCTCTCTAAGTATACGCGCTCTCGAGTTATCGTGCGTACAGACAGACAGACGGACGGACATGCAAAAATCAAAATAACTTTTAATATTATGCGTGGATGTCCAATTCATTTTGCTCTACCATCATTATTTCGAGGTATTACAAACGGAATGACAAACTTAGTACATATACCCCTATAGATTTCATCTAGGGTATAAAAAGAGGTTTAAAAATTCGAAAATCCAAAAGAAGTCAATAACTATGCTACAGATAAAAGTGAAATCAGTAAATGTCTAGAAAGAGTTTTCGTAGTCTGAACGAAACTTATGATTTTTGCATGCGCAACAATACCGTTTTGGGAACAATTTCTGGTAGACCTTCTATCTAGCGTTGAGCAAAAAAAAAATGTGATATGTAAGCGGTTAAATTCAGTGTGGCCAAAAATTTGATCATATAAACCTAATGAATACTAAGAAAATAAATGCTCGGTACAACATATCCTTATTAGACGCCATCGATATTGCAACAACTTTTTGGAACACCGTATCAATCTTAAAATAGTTTCCAATTATAATTAAAAAAATATAGAATTTTTCGTTACCAGTTCTTATTCATATATGTACGAAGGCAATTCTTATCCTTGATTGACATTGACCTAAATATATGTATGTATTTTGTCACGATACAACTCTTTACGAACTAATTTTAAACTATACATTATGTCATTGTTGCATTTATTCATTACTGAAAATTCAATATTGAGGTTCCTAAGAACGTGTATTGCGGACACATGCGTTAGTGTGCTTCTGCCGCCCCTGAAAAGTATATACATCAACCCAGGCGAAAGTAATCTTATTTTACCAATCACTGCATTCTGGGAATTTTCCAGCATATTTAGGAAGGTCAATTACATTCTCCCTATTCATAAGGGGCAATAAAACGAGCATAAATAGACTACAGAAACTTTTTTCAAAGTCCACGATATAACAAAGTTCGTTATTGCCCTCGAAGACGATTAAGCGTAGAAAAACGTAAAGGTTTGGATTTAATTTTATACACTTACTGGTAATTAATTATACATAGATGCTCCTGGAAATCCTTCAGAATATCAAAGCAAGAATCTTGTACATTCTACCTTTTTTTTTTTTTAACTATTTTTTCTCGTGGTGACAATTATATCGTCGATTTACTGTAACAACAAGGTAACTCCCATTTTCTAGTTTTGAGAAAATGTATGTAAATTTGAGTTTTCAGTTGGACTTGCCTATTTTTGACACAGCGAATCTACCTTTTATATGCGTACCTCACTTTTCCTCCTGAAGTTATCCGTCTGATAGCCTGATTCTTTGAGAAAGTCAGTGTTAAGTTTGAACAAGTTGCGACTTGTTAGTCAGCTTCCAGAATAGAAAGAGTGAGTGTCTGTCGCACGTCATTGATTTCGAATGACGTGTTAATAGCCGAAAATTCTCAAAGAAAATCATGAATTGTTTAATCAATGTATGCCGATAATGTGGTGATTCTGAAGACTGTCTACTAGTAGTATGAGCTATTTAAAAGAGCAATTGAAGCCGAGCAACGGTCGGGATGTCCTTCGACCTCAAAAACACACGAAAACTTGCAAAAAGTGGCAAAACGGATTCGTTCATACAGACGATTGACTATTCAAGAGCTTAGGGATGAACTAAACATCTCGCATGGGTCCGCGCAAAGCCAGAAAAATGATTCAATGGCTTCCTCTTTCATCACGACAACTCCCCGTGCCATATCTCGCTTTTAATACGCGAGTTTTTTGCCGAAAAGAAAATCCCTGTCAGTCCACATCCCCCCATGCTACTTCTGACTCTTTCCAAAAATAAAAACTGCACTAAAAGGAAAACGTTTCGACACTTGACGGCCCTACCAAAAGGAGCTTTCCAGAAATGCCTACAATCACGGAATCGACGTTGGATTAAATGCAGCCCTAGCCAAGGAGAGTGCATTGAAAGATATTAATTCAAATTTAATGTAAACTTATTATTTTGTTTGTAATAAAACCATTCACCGTATTTTTTTTATCACACCTCGTATAATAGGATATATTTCAAGCATAGAGCCGACAGAGATTCAAAAATACAAATGGAGTTATCTTGTTTTTGCAGTAAGCCGACGATATTCCTCATCCTTTGTCTTGTCCTGGACTTACAGAACTGAAATTTGTGTACACTTTTTCCTCTTCTAATCTACTTTGAAATGTTATAAAATTACTTGATTTACGTCAAGTTAGACTTTTTAACATAAGTCATAATACCTCGAATTCTCAAAATAGTTCCGCCATTTTTTTTTTTGTTCTTTTTTTTTATAAAGATTTGGGGGGGGGGGGGGCTGAAAACTTTCACCATCATTCCAATTCTTTTCATAGATCTTTTAGCCTACCATTTGCTAATTTGCCTACCCAGCACATTTTCTTCTTAAACCGAGTACAACGTATTAAATTATTATAACTGTGTCAAACTTATTATTTGTTTACAGTTTGCAGAACTTTCAAAATTGAAAAGGTACAGGGATTAGTTACTAACATTTGACTATCCGTTAGTTAATTGTTTTTTAAGAATTTCCAGTAACATTAACAATTCTTTTCAACTCATTATCATCGAGTGTTTTAATGTATGAAAAATGCTATCAGTTTTTGTGGAATTTCGTTTCAAATTTCAATCATCTCTAACGTTCTGTTTGAATCGAGCTCCCAAACTAGGTCCAGGTCTTTTATTTAAGATAGCCATTGCTATTTATTCCAATTCCTGCTTTTACATATGTATATCCTGTTGATACGTTCTTTTTGAATTCATAAGCTAAGGAAGAGTATAATCTGTATATATACATTACATACATGAAATATGGTCATAAGAGAATACATATGAAATGATGCGTATTGATACTTCCCTGGTAGCCCAATCATCATGAGTGCACTGATGAGCTCATGATGATTGGTTATATGTCCAGCACCGGGACTAAACTCATTTATATACTTCGCAATTCAATGATTAATCAACACCATTTATTTCCCGTTTACTCGCGCATTAGATGCACTAAACCTTAAGATCAATATCCATACCAATTTATTGTTGATGAGTTAACAATGGAACTAATCGGGAAATTCAATAAAAAAGTTACTTGTCGTACAACAACATAATATATACTCTCATTATCGTACTTGACTAAAAAGTTGTGTTAGTTAACATAAGAGCACCAGCCCGCACCGATACTAAAATTTTGTAAACTGATGACCGTTGACTACCAGGGTAGAATGACAAAACTCACATATTGTTAGTATCGAATAAACTCCACAGGTCACATATTTGGATGGCTATTTTTATGGTGTACAAAATTACCTATAAGGTCAACCCGGCTAATCTATGTGATTCGTTTGATTTTTTGTAATTTCTGTTTTTTATAATTATATGTAAAAAACTCACAGCCTGAGTTCAAGTATAATGTCAATACAATTTAAGAAAACAATTTCTATGACTGTTTTTTTGCGTTTATGCTCATCAATCATTGCTTGAAGCTTTATTCGTACGTTTTTAAAGTACAAACCTTTAAAGATTAACTGTAGGGGATCTCCTTTTTTTATCTTTACAATACCTTCATCTAATTTTCTCAGAATTCCTACAGGCCTTCTTTAAGAAATTATGACATTTTATAAAGTTCAAAGTCTTATTTTTGGGATATTTACTACCCAGATAGAAAATAATTAATTAATTAATTAATTATTATATTTCAATTTATTATAAAATAAAACTGTTTATGATTTCAGATTTTATGAGCTATCATCAACATGAGTTCCGCACCGGCACAATTAGCTGTGGCATCAACAGCATCAACCCTTGTAGCTTCTGCACCACAAATGCAAAAGGACTTCTTTGAAGAATCGCTGGCTCGTCAAAATAGCATAGGAAATCGTGTAAGAGTAAGTAGAAGATTCATGAACCATTTCCTTTTTTGTTTGTTTTTCGCTGTTAGTTAATACCATAATCATAAAATCTGAACGCTATGCATATGAAGGTCACCATTGATTTTCATGCCTAGGATTGCTCTTCTAGGCTATTTTTAGGCTCTCATTCAGAGTTGCCCAACACGCAAAACACAGTAATTCAGTTCACAAAACCTCTAGCATCGATCAACATTTGATTGTATATACAATAATTTCATCGCGTGATTACTCTGAATGCCTTTGAGTTCTTTCATTAAAGCTTTCATTTTTTCAATGTTTTGGTATTGATTGCTTTCTTGCATGAACAAGGGAAATCCTAAAATTCCTTTGCATGGAGGTAATAAAATTCTGAGAAATGCCGACATTCTGATTTTTGTCATAATTATGTTTACAGTTGGTTTTACCAACTTTTTTTATAGGAAAAGTTAAGGATAAGGATTCCTTGGAAATTAGATTAAATACTTAGAAACAATGTCAGCAATAAAAGAATTTTGAATTTTTTCGTATTTTACATAATTTGCTATAATGCTTTTTGAAATCAAAATAATAATGTTTCCGGTTAAGAAAACAATTTACTCATGTTTTGGTATGGTAAGAAAACATACCTCTCTCCAAGTTAACACAGAAACGTTGATCACCCTTCTTCGATAGTTTGATTATATTTCCTTCTTTCTATTCTCGAGGAAAGGTGTTAGTATTCTAAGCCTCCTTAATGAGTGGATGTAGTATTTAGACAGTTGCTGTGAAATTTGCAAAGCAATTGTAGGAGGTATGCTGATATTGCTGAACGGTAAGCTTGAGCCTCCATGAAACTAGATTCTTATTTTTCGAGTTTATCTGTATGTAGAGGAAGACAGGAGAAAGGGTCAATGTTTTACTAGTATATTACGTGCGGTCTTCTGTCAGATGGTATGAGTGATGATATATTATAACTTCCGTTGATTACCTTCGACATGAGTACGAAGGTGCTGACGTATACTTCGACGTAATTCATTTTGTAATGGATACTATTCATGACTTCTCAAAGTTGGGCTTTGTTTGAAGCTGACACGCACTTCTTGAGCTTCCATCACTCATCTATGCATGTCTGATGACCCTAAAATTTCAGCCGCCTTGTGGAAAATCTTACTGACAATATGGCCACTTAACACATATTTAAAACGACAAGTTGTGATGGTAGCTGCTGAGTACCATTAATTGCTGCACTCCTGTTCCAGACATGCAGAAGTAAACGCATCCAAGTGACTTTTTAACAAGGCTAATCTTGATATCGATTATTTCACCGATGACCAAGTTGAAGGTTTTATAATATCGCGAACATCATACTTCCAATCTCATTAGTGTTGTTTGTATGCTCATGTTTACTACAAATGTGTTCGAATTCTGAATTATTCAAATCGACCGTGGCATTTATATCCCCCATGGATGAGGGTTGGAGATTTGGAGAAAAACGTCTTCTTTGGATGCAGCATTAGTGCCTTATATGGGGATGTATAAGGTTATATTGCGAGTACTTGTTCCTATCCCGACGCAAATTAATCTTTGGAGTATAACATTAAATTTATTACTGATATATGTATATGAGCCTTTTGTGAACAGTACTCACAGTACATCTCTGCGAGAAGAGTCGTCCTCTTCTATACTAAAGTATAAAAGGGTAAATCCATGACGCTGCAAACCGCACTCGTCCTTTCACCATTCACAATATTTTTGGCTCTACAGTTGAATTTCGAAAGTGAGACAGTTTACTTCTGTCTTTCCTCTCCTTCTTTTTGTCTTTATCTCATTCCTGATATGTTATGCGATATACTGTTTACCTGGCTTCATAATATAACAAAATTCTTTTGGGTTAAATTCGTAATTCCGATTTTCTAGGTACATATATATGTATGGATATGATTATTAAAATTTTAATGTTGATTATAAAAATGGACTAAATCGGGTAACACCTTTGTATGTTTACCATACAAAAAGTCCTGTTTTTCACGTTTACTTCGAATATGATCAGTTCCATACGTGCGGAGAATTTCCACGAAAAGTAAAAAGATATAAAATTGGTGACTATTTCACCCGTCTTCCGAAAAACTTGTCGAAAGGAATTTGACCTAATAGGCATATTTTCAAAACAGGCAAGGCATTCATCGATGCTACAAAATTAGGTTCAGATCAATCATACTTTAAATTTTGTTTTGATTTTTTTTTTAAGGTATTAACAATCATATAGCCAATTAACACTCATATTGTAATGTTACACTCATGAAATTGTAATGCATTACAAGTCATACAAATTCGGCAGATAGGGGTTAAATATGTTACTGACATTTCAAATTGGACAAAGCAACAATAAAATAAAATAGATAAAGTAGCCACAGTTATCAATTTATTGTTCAACTTTACCTCAACTTGAAGTTGAGGCGATGAATTGATATGTGTGTGGGCTTATTGAACCCTCAACCTCCGGTTGAGAGTGAACTTGAGCTGTTGATGGGTGTCGAAGATCAACTTTAGGTTTGCATAAACGAATTGATTCGTGTGTGCAAATTTTTTAGAGGACACATTGTCCGTTGAGCTTTGCAATTTTAAAATGAATGTTTGTACATTTTTTTCTGATAATTTAATACTATGGTAATATATGTTTATACAGGGTGGCCCAGACTAATATGACTATATTTTGCCAAATGAATACTTTCGTCCAGGCAAGTAAAAAATTGTATGGCAGAGTGGGGGGCAAAATGTCACCACATCGAGTTACAGGATGATTAGTAAAATATGTTCTTTTTTCATTAAACACCCTGTCGATCTATTTTAAAACGGCATTGTATGCAGAACTTCCAACGACTCTCAACCACCTCTGTACCATTCCCCAGAGTTATGATACTTCAACTCCTCTTTAATTATACCTATATAAGACACCTACATATGTTCTAACTGTAGCCGTTAAAGAGTAATTAGTTCATAACCTGTTCAGGTCGTACCGGAATTAGACGATATTTTTTTTAAATGACGTGTTTTCAGTTACTAAGGGAACAAATTATCTGTGATCTGAATAGATTAAAAGCTAATAACTTCTTAATAGTCACAGATAGAACATAAATATAATTAAAGAGGGGACTTTAGGCTCTCGAAATTTTGTAAAAAAAAAAAAAAAGTGTTTTTAGTGGGGGTATTTAAAAAACACGGGAGGGGTACAGAAATGGTTGAATAGTCGTTGGAAAGGTCATGAAGTTCTGCATACAACGTCATCTTAAAATATACCGTACAGGCTGTACTTCTGAAGAGTTAGAGTTTAATGAAAAATGAGCATATTTTACTAATCATCCTGTAACTCGACAGGCTGACAACTTTGCCCCCCACCCTGCAATACAATTTTTTACTTGTCTGGACGAGAAGAATCATTTGGCAAAATATAGTCATATTAGTCTGGGACACCCTGTATATATTTCTACTAGATTTATAATAATAATTTTAATAAAGGATAAACAATTCTGGAAAGAATTTATAGAATTATGCAAATGTATCTTGTTTGGCAATTAACAATTTCAAGAGTGTCAAAAGTTCGACTATTCATACGCAGAAAATTTTTGAAAACATCGGGCTCGGTAAATTCATTTCAGAATATTTCACACAATTTAATAACCGCTGTTTAACCAAGCTCTTTTTTCCTTCTTACTTTTTTTTAACTCAAAACAGCACCTGCTGGAATAATAATCGTTTTCTTTTTTGTAATTAATCGCGATGCTATCTTTTTTAAGTTTCAAGAGCAATTGATTTGAGGTCTATATTGAGGAAAAATTTAGAATTGTGTAGGGGCCACTTAAATCTGATGTGTCATTAAGCCTTCGAGAGTAAGAGCTATTCATATTTGGAGAAATTATTCTGCCAGATTTGAAGTGCTGGAGGAGGAGAGCTGTTTTGAGCCCAAATATCTTGATAAATTATTGTTATTAAAGGTCACCCCATAGCATAGAAGAATTTATTACGACTCAAAGATTTTTCACTCTCTGCACAAGCGACAGACTTGAGCAGCACATCGGGCAAACCATTGGCATTAAAATCGTCACGATGTGAAATTATATATTGTAAAGGATGTAAAATAAATGCCTTAATTGTTACTTTTGACTCACGTATTTGCGTATCAGATAGACGTGACTGTCGTGCATATTCTGTAATAGGTTACTAAAGATGTCAACCTGATAGTATTGAGGTATGTCACTTCAATTCAAAGCAAAATATACTTCTGAGAGTTGCGAAAGTACACGACTTTATAATCTCTTTACGATACAATTTTTTTTTTATATAATGGAAACATAGATTATAGCTCATGAAAAGGATGTCATTGTAACGAAGCTCTGGGCAGAACTGATTTTGAAAGCAATTGATATCTACATATATTATAAGAGTCAATAAAGCAGTGATGGTTTGGAAAAGTCCATAAATGTGTGAACAATAAAATGCAACTCACCGAATTTTCTCGTTGTTTATCTTTATTTACTTTTGTAAAGGTTACAGCTTTATTTGAATGTTTTCCGTTAATTATGATATATATGACAAATTTAAAGCGTAAATTCAAAAACACTTGGTCGTAATAAGGCACTGCAAACCGCAGGTAAATAGTTTGAAATGATGAAAATTAAAGGATTCTATGTAAAGGTTTGCGAGAATATTTATTAATTCGGAAAATATACTGTGGGTGGAGGGGGAGCCTACTTACTCATGATCATCATATAGTTCTGATCGACTTCTGTCTTTTCACATTATTGTCTTAGTTTATTTTGAATATGCATGCTTGTGCTTATATGTGTGTTATTTTAGTTAATAATGCACTAGAAAATCGATAAAACTTATTTTAGAACAAAAATAACATTTTAAAAAGTACTTGCGTTAGAAATAAGAGAAAGCTGGTAGTGAACCTAGGAAGTAAGGTCTGAATGTAAAATAGGTATAATTAAAATATTATTACTGCTCACTTTGTGTTATAAAAGAGCTGAAGATATTCTTCCTAAACTGACAACTACAAATGTTAACCAAAAATAATCCTTACAATTATCTCTAATCTAAGCCTTATAATATTATTTGATTACATAAAATTAACAAATTCATTTAATAATCATTCAGGGTAGCATAAAAGGCAAACATTTGACCCGAAGTCATGCAATGCGCGAATCAACCTCACCACCGCGTACACCTACGCCACGATCAGAACATTTGGCGATATCTCCGGTATCATTTTCGTCAACCGAAACTATAAGTGATTCTAAACTGCACGTACAATCATCTTCGTTGTCAACGTCTCCATCGATAGAAAATCAAACTGTTCTGACAAGTATCAGCAGTCAACATCCTCAGCAACAAAATTCATCGACTATTATGTATTCATCTAATGAAAACAATGGAAACTGCGGTGGTGTTGTTTGTAATCAAAATCAATTAGATGTTGATTTTCCGAAACTTTCACCACCAAAATCTTCAAAATGTTCTCGCAACACAAACAACATGAACCGTGAATTAGGCGATAAAGTTTTAACAGTTGTCGATCAAAATAAAGGAATAAACAATTCTTCGGGTGATTCTCCAATGCAACAACAACAGCAGCAGTCAATCCATAATTTCGGTGGAAAGAAGAACGGTGATCTAATTAAAGTCAATGGACAGATTAATAATAACAACAATAATGTCAATGCGCCAATACTTGGAGGTAATCAAATATCTATAACACCTCAACATCAAAATCGTATTCATCATCAAACAACAGTTCCTGGGGAACAGATTGAAAATGATATTCTTCAGTCACCGATTAGGAATTCATGTGGTAGTACCCCTGAATCGGTATCAAGTTGCCAGAAAATCTCATCGTTTGATAAAGAGAATCGATGTCTGCGAAATGATGCTCAAAATAACATAAATACTTCTACATACACTCAAGATGATTGTCAAAACAATATGAGTGATTGTCCACATGATAGCTATTCAAAAGGTGATCGCTTAGGTAAGAAACATAGAAGTGGTGCTACGTCAAAAGGTTCAAAACCACGGCTTAAAAATATGGGCTCATCGTCAAGCATGGATGGTGGTAACAGTACATCAGGATTTATATCCCGAGGTAGAGTAATATTAAACATGCATATATACATACAAACCACGTTTATGGTACTATAAAAAAAAATATTTTTTTTTGTTATTATACAGATAGTTCCATTGAGCAATTCACCGACCAAACTGGAGTTGATTTGCTACAATTCTTTAAAGAAACTCTTAATAAAAATCCCAAAGATAGGAGCACCTTACTTAAAATTGAAAAAGAGTTAGTAGATCTCGCAAATGATAAAATGTATGAACTCTTTGTGAACCTCTTCTTGTTTCTGTAATTTAATGTGACTTCTTTTTTATAGTCAACATGAAATAACATTTCCTGCGACATCATCGTATAATCGAATGCTAATTCATAGGGTAGCTGCTTTTTTCGGTATGGAGCATAACGTAGATTCCGCTACACAACAATGTGTCATTGTAGCTAGGACTAAAGCTACACGAATACCAGAGGTTCGAATATAAAATTATATATCTCCTTGCTCTAATATCTAAAAAAAAAAAATTGTTTTGTTTTTGTAGATACGGTTTAGATCTCTTCTTAGGGACCGCCTTTCTGATGAACCTCGGAAATCAATTCTCAAAAGAGATTCGCACAGTTTTGAAGATCCTAGACAAGGCTTTTTAATTGCCGACAGAGGTTTATTAGATCGTAAAGCTAAAAGTTTTGAGGAAAGAGAAGAAGAGTATGAAAAGGCTCGACGACGAATATTTAGAGCAAGAGAGCAGCAGCAGCAGCAGCAACAACATCATCAAGGGGGAGATGGAATTGGAGATGAAGCATATTGGCACTGGTCCGGTTCTGATAGTTCAGAACAATCAACAAGACTACGGCAAAATAACAAGTTATTGAAAGTTCAATCACTGGTAAATTTTATTTGAAAATTTATAAATGCAGTAATGACGATTTTTTTTTCTCTAAGTCGATTGATTCTCGATGTGATGGTCGTCCTAGCGTTTCAAAAAGTCATAGTTTTGGCGGTTACGGAGGTCCACCACCATGTGGTGGCCCATTAGCAAGAGGTGATTCAATGAATTCCACAAAAAGTGCAGATCCGCGATTATTTTCCAAACAAGATTCAATTGGAAGTAACAATACACCATGGCGTCTGTCACCTTCTAGCAGTGGGTAAGTCGAGCTATCCATTTCTCTATTATATTTTAAGTAGTATTATAAAGAGTAGGAAATTAACGAAATATAAAAATTTGTTTTTTTATATAAACAAAAAGAATAAAAAATTATAATAAATTTAATTAGTGTATATTCCAAATACTTAAAAAAAAAAACAATGGAAAATACGGCAGCGATTACTTTTTTGTGTTCTTTTCCCCCAACCAGATATAAAACACAAACACAATCTCTGCGATCTGATTCGGTAACTCCCTCACCAACTGGTTATGGGAGTGATGATCACACACCAGAACCGTCTGTTGCCCAATCACCACCAGCTGCCTCTTGTGGCGTTGTATGGGCTGTTACAGATATGGCTAGTGTGCCAAGAGGCAGTGTTCTTATAAATCCACAAACGTTACAACCAATCGTCAATCAAGACGGGTAATTATTTCGATTGAAAAAAAAAAGGTTTCAAACAAAATTTTTACAGGCAAACATTGTTTTTTAATGATTTATTCTTTATAAATTCTCAATTTACATAATATATATAACAAAATATGGTTATTGTCCTGTTTTGGTTTTGCTTATATACATACATATATATATATATATAATATAATATAATTAAATTGTATCCTCTCCCTTTACGGGTGTTTTCTTATTTAATTTGCCACACTTTTCTACTTTTTAAACACGCAGAACACTAATTACTGCTAAAATTTGTTTGTACAACACAAAATATATTAATTATAATAGCAGCAACCTTTTGAAATGTGATGGCAATTAACAATAACAAAATTTCAATGCTATGATGATGATGTCATGAATTTGTGCAGTTAATCTAGTTTCATAAAATTTCTTTAGGTTTTTCATATTCTTTCGCTCTTATAATAGATAGAATTTTTGATGAAATATCGCACCTCATTTTATATTCGTTTTTCACCGCAAAGCGTTTTTATAAGTTTTTTTTTTTTTGTTTTTTACTTACTTTTTAGATATTCTTATTAAGCTGTGCCTCATTTTATAAAATCAGTGTATTAACACAAAATAAAGTAACAAAATTTCAAGGAATTAAACGAAATATACTATTTTTTATAAAGTTAGAAGTTAGCTAACAATTTTTTCTGTTTCGACTTGCTTATTGAATAAAATAGATTTTGTTATTCGACTTTAACGTACATAGAGCGCATTAAATTAATCTAACATAATATGTTATTTTCAATAAAAAACTCGAAACAGGTCTATTCTACAAAGTGAAACGCAGCTTTAATATTTTCAGTTATTTGATGACACATTACATTTATTTCAAATAGCTTGAAAATTAGCTTAACCCCCTCGGAAAATGACTGTTTTTTATTTATTCAAAAACAAAAATTCTAATTATTTCCATATACCAAATAGGCAGATCACAGAGCTCACAGAGTAATAATACTTCTAGCTAGTAAGGTAAAAAAAAAAATTACCGTTGAAATTCGGCCTGGGTGAATGAACATACATATGTATATACATGTAGCCTATCCATCTGCACCAACAAGGCAAATATGCCGCAAGCCTTCAGGCAGACGAAATTAAACAAAACTTTATAAACCCTGCTCATATACACTAGATGTGCCCCCTCCATTCCCTCACCGACGGGTAGACATCTAGTTGATAATCAGGTAAATTGCTGATCGAAACCCGTAGTTATACTTAAGTTTTTACAGTTGATGCTAGTTTTGGGTTCATTGGCATCTTGTCCAGAATTTTTTTCTAGATTAGGTATATACTTCACATTTTAGTTATATAAAAAGCAGTCATAGCTTTTATATGATATTATGATTTGAGAATGGGCACACTGGTTTTTATAACTGTTGAGGTCTGATAATATTCGTGCCAATGTTTTCAAACATTGAAACTAGTGTATACTAGACAAGGGATGAGAAATATAACGGCTGACGAAATTAATGCTGAAATGAAGCAACCGAATTCTGATGAATTTTTTTTTAAGTATTTAAATAACTCATCGTTATAAATATACAAAAAATCGAATACAGAAGCCCAAAAGAAGTTTAATCAAGTCACTTTTGAATTCATGAAGATTCCATATTCGAAAATTCAGATATCCCAGTATTTGCAATTCTGACATTACTGGTAATTTTTCCAACCTTATCGAATTTTTTTAATTAACTAGAAAAAGCTACATTTAGTTGGTCTAAAACCAATTTTATCAATATTCATTCTTCAGTACGTTAAAAATGATTGGGACTAATCCCTGGAAAAATTTCAATTTTTTGTATGCAATCCCACGATTTACTTCATTTTTACAAAATTGGATCTGGATTTGATATCTGATACTATCCGAGTCCTGAAATTCAGCTAATCTAGATCCGCACTAACTGGATCCAGACAATGCAAAGAAGGTTGAAAATTTCCTCCAAATTGCATTGTTTCATCGCGAAAATGAAATTTAATGACATTTCCATTTTCCGAATAAAAGAGTGCAATCTGGAGGGAATTCTCAAAAATGTTTTGCATAGCCTGGATCCGGATAGTTTGGTTCCGGAACCTAATAGTTCAGATCCCGATTTCAGGAATTATTCCGGATAGCAAACTATCCGGATACCTTCAGTTCTAATTTCAACTAATATCCAAATATGTATGTATAAAAAATTAATGCTTGTATGGAAAACACTACCAGATCTTATCCGTTTTCGAACTATTTTTATAAGAAGCCGAATATTATATTTGAATTTTCTAAATCAACGAGCTCTCAAACTATCGTGCGGACAAAGAGACTAAATGTTGGATGATCAGGTAAGAACTTACATAAAAAGGTGTCTTGTGCGTATGTACATATGTATATAACATACTTATATCCATAATATTTTTTATTTCAAGTTACACGCTAATTCCTCAATAATATTTATTTAGTAATTCATAAACTGCAGTGCTGTTAACTCGCAGAAGATATAATATATTCCTCAATGAACTTAGAAAATATTATTGTTTATCCATTAGTAAGAATTTTACCTGAAATATTTAGTGTTATTCTGAGTTCCGGTGGTTATAATTTCATGAGTAAATAAAAGGAAATTTATGCTATTATAGTATAATTCATATTAATTCCGGAAAAAACAACGAATTATCCTTACGGATGATTTGTGATAAGTGCGCACGTTTTTTTTCCGTTCAGAAATAATTATAATAGGTTTGCTCGATGAAAACACCGGATAAACCTAAAGCACCCTAGTGCTACAGTATCTTATTTTTTGCAAAATCCTAGGGCTACCTGGAACTTACACTAAAAACTTCTTGGGGTAAGAGTTTGACATTTGAAATTTGTTACTGTTGGGGCATATAAATTACTTCTTGAGTAAAAATTGTAAGAAAAGAAATAGAAAAATAGCTAGGGCACAATTTATTTGTCTTCACCCATTTTATAGATAAATTTTCACAATTAATTATACGGAGAACTGCAAGAGAAATGTTATTACACTAAGTTTACCCTAACTTCAAATAACTTGATCGATGAATGCACAAAACCCTGGGTAAATATTGTAGGGGACAA
Organism: Dioctria rufipes; assembly: GCA_963924295.1. Classification (NCBI taxonomy): domain Eukaryota; kingdom Metazoa; phylum Arthropoda; class Insecta; order Diptera; family Asilidae; genus Dioctria; species Dioctria rufipes. The sequence continues at coordinate 44,876,285 of OZ002743.1, read as the reverse complement.
TTTGGTTTCAGTGTACAAACGTAATATGTACATACATATATGCGTTTAGATTAGTCCTTAACATATGACGTTTCAGCTACTACTTAGTTCTTGTGTTTTTACTCTGGTAATATGCACTGTGGTTGATTTATAAAATATGCAGAAAAAATCTTCCAAAACTCAGAAAGATTAAACCATGACAAGAACACACTGTATTAATAGGACATCAGTTTTTTGTTTTCATTCAATTTTGGTTAATCAGGAATTTTTCATGAACACAATTTTGAACTCATTCACATTTCTAATAAAACAATTCGTTTCGAGATGGGATCATACTAACTGTTATTAGAGAAGTTTTTCAACCTACACATGTTTTTGAGTAGTAAAGCCCATTCTATCTAAATTGATCTACTATATTTATAGCCTGTCTTGTCTTCTAATTGGCTGTACACCGAGTTCAAGGGGTCATTTACTTGGTTTGGGATCAGTTTTACCAAGGCAGCTCCTAATAATAATAATTTTGTAAGGCGTTATGAGGTTTTACTCAAGCGGTTTGTTAGAAGATAAGATTGCGTATGTTTAGGAATCTATTACCCACATTTGTGACAAGTCATCCGCTGTAGATTGGCTACCCTGCAGTTTCCTACCTGCGACTGTCCGCATTTCCTCTTAGCTTTAATCGAAACATCTTCAGACAAGAATACGTTTAGTTAGTATGAATTTTTATTTCTATAACATGTTTTATTAAATTTCTTCATTATTTAGTTATTGTTTGTTACCCATTAATGTAGTACGATAATGGCATTTAAGTAAATGTAACTGGAAATGGAACATACATACGTATTAGAAAGTTTATTGAAATGATAAAAGTTAATTTTTGTAGGCAAAAAGTATATGATACAATTTCAATAGGAAAAGGTTAATACTATAAGTAGTATCACTCTGAGTCTATTGTTACCATCCTTTTTATGTTTGAGATACCGCATACACAGGAAACCTCATTGGCATGCCAATGTTATTTCATTTTGTGTAAAGCCAAAATTATATAAAAATTTAACGTTTTGGAAAATCTAAAATGACGCCGAACCAATAATGTGGCTTTTACGTACGGAAGAGTCTGTAATAGTGAAATAAAACTAGAAAAATCATTTGATAGAAAAGAAATGTTGTAAATATACAAACTGTAGAAAATTAAGGAGTATTTTTATAATACAATAACAGATTGCAAGAACTCTCCTTTTCAATATCATAAAATAAATTGGCATTTCAATAGTAGGTCTATATATTTACACAAAAGTAAAAAGCCTCAGTAAAAATCAAGTAAAAGCTTTTTTCCTCTAACGAAAATACTAGATGAGAATGAAAAAAGTTAACAGAAAACTTTATGAGTAAAACCCACTGTATATAACATGGACTGCCTGATTTTCTATTTCATATGGGTCAACTTTTGTTGGCACGGGTGTGACAATTATCTTGATTTCAAGTTTTACTTTCGCTGTAATATTCATATTAAAAGTTCAACAAATTACAAATACATTCGAAATTATTTCTATTCTTGGAAGCTCATCTCCTACAACATCAAATATTTTTTAAGAACTTGATTTTTAAGGAAATAAATTTTTGTCTGCCTATTCCTAAAAGTAGGTATGGGGGACAGAAAGGATTACAAATACTGTATTGCCATCTATTTCTATTCCATATATTCATTTGAAAAACCACTGACCTGAAACTGGGCTATGGTGGATTTTGTATAGAAGTTATTGTTTGTAGTTCAACGGAAAAAAATAGTTAAAACAAAAAGAGAAAACTATAGAAAAGTAATCCCATAATAATGTATACAATTTTAGTAGTATCAGCAGCACTTTATGGACTGCTGATACTACTGAAATATGAAATAGAAAATGAGGCAGTAAATGTTATATATGTCAGTGGTCAGCAGTCCATTGTAGACAGGGTATTTCCCACTAGGAGGTCAATAGAGCAGGAGGTGATAGTATTCACCTAAAGGAATCAAAAATTGTATGAAAAAGAGGGAGGGGGGGGGGCATATCAACCGTTTTGGAGTTACAGGGTGATTAAGAAAAAAAGCTAGTTTTTTCACAAAACACCCTGTATCTAAAATTACAGGGCTTACAGTCACAGTTACGAGATCATTGTATGCAGAACTTCATGACTTTTTTAACGACTGCTCAACCAGCCCCATACTCCTCTCCCATCAAGAATTATGGTTGTCTAAACTAAAAATTTCCTATTTGGGGCTGGTTTAGCAGTCGTTTAAATGGCCATGAAGTTCTGCATACAATGAGCTCTTAACTGTGACTGTAAGCCCTGTAGTTTTAGATACAGGGTGTTTTGTGAAAAACTTGCTTTTTTTCTTAATCACCCTGTAACTCCTAAATGGTTGATATGGGAGGGCATATCAACCGCTTAGGAGTCATAAATTTTTGTTCGTCTAGATGAGTACTATCACCTCCTGCTCTATTGACCTCCTTGTGGCAAATACCCTGTATATGTCAGTGGTAAAGCCTGATCAAATCGACATAAATTTGTCAGCTGTCAAAAATGAAGATACATTTTTTTTATTAATTTATAATTGTTTTAATAAAATCGGACTTATTTTTTTTTATAAAAATCGCCCTGACAACTGAAAGTATTATTTCAAGTGGCAAATGAAAGAATAGAATGAACTTACTCATTCACTTTACCCTTAGATTATATAGCAAAAAGCATAGGTTATGAGCATGATATAAAGATAACAAGGTATGGCCGATTCGAGAGGAATTTTTTGTGTGCTACGTTATGATGTGGCTTAAGTCATTTCCAGAAAATTTGTTTCGAATTTTTCGTATTTTATAGACTGAAATACGTTTTGAATATATTAAAATATTTAACCAAACATTATTTTCTTCGTTTGAATTACTTCGGGAAAAGTAATTATGTGCTAGTGGGAAAGCAAAGAAATTTCCAAATAGAAATTTTTTCACTGTGATAAGGACGATTGAAATTAAGATGAGACCTTTTTTCATTTTTAAAAATTTTCTTAGTGGCCCATTTATTTTGCGATAATATTTCTTGGCGTTGCCTTTGTATGGCTGATGTCATATATACATCCAATGACAATTCGTAAATTCAAATAAATTGAGAAATGTCAGAAATATCGAACTGACAAAAACTAATCACCCAGCCCTCTTGTCATTTCCCCCGGGTCCAAATAAAAAATGCTTATCACACGTACACGAATTTTACACTGCATAGCGTATCCTTTTTATACCTTAGATGAAATCTATAGGGTATACTAAGTTTTTCATTCCGTTTGTAACACCTCGAAATAATGATGGTAGAGCAAAATATTTAAAGTTATTTTGATTTTTGCATGTCCGTCCGTCTGTGCACACGATAATTCGAGTACGCGTATACTTACAGAGCTGAAGCTTTGTACACGAATTTAAAAAAAAAGTAAAATTAAGTTCGAAAATGGACTAAATCGGGCAACTCCTTCTTGGTGTTGCCATATAAAAATTTTGGCTTTTTACGGATAGTGTGAAAACGATCAGTCCTACACATTTCTATTGTACTAAAAACTTCTTCAGAATATGAAATCCTATAAAATTAGTTATAATCATTTTTTCTGTCCGACGAACCGTTCTAGAAATATCTGCGAAAAACCACTGCAAAAATCAAAATTGCTAATAAGAAATTTCATATGGACATTCATCTAGGGTATAAGAATTGGTCTTAGACCAATATTAGCTTTTTTACTAGTTGCTATATAATATAAGACCTTACCCTGTATAAAAATGTTAACTTTTGTTCAGGAGCGGAAATGCATTCAACTGTCAAATTTTTCTAGTCCGGCAATTTAACATACACGTTAGATTTGTTCGCGTACTTCTCGTGCAAAAAATTTCTGGAGGAAGAATGTAAAATGCATAAAAAATTAAAAGAACGCTTTTCATGCAACTTCGTGAAAAACAAGAAGAAGAAGTGTGGAATAACATATGCGAATAGGTTTTTTTTTTTTTTTAACTTGTTGCACTTGCAAAATTCTTACGAGAACATTGAATAGTCAAACTATCTTCATTCGACATTTTTATTGCGTTTTAAAAACTATTAACATAATTAAAAAAAATTGAACCTTTCCTATGAGAGCTGTCAATTTTTCTTGCAATAGGTGCAGTAACTAAACCCTTCAGGTAAATTCATGCAAAAGGGGAAGCTGTGGAATATGCAAAACTCTTGTAATTTTGGGTGCACAAGAAAGTAAACGAACGGAAAATGTGTAAGTTCGTGCAAATTCATTGCAATGCATTGACCCAAAACTGAGTACGTGAACAAACCTAATATGGGTAAAAAACTTTCGAGCCTGGGTAAAAACTTTCGAGTAAACATACAGACCTAATGTTCCCTTAACCATAGTTGACGTCTGTCAAGCCTACTGGAAAATCGAAAAACATTTCGTGAAAACATAAGTTATTGAATTTATTTTCACGCAAATTTTGAAAAATTCAAAGAAAATTTTTAAATAATATACTAGGGCATTTCTTACTCCAAATTAACAAGCGGCGAACTTGTTCTTTCGCTATACGTTAACTCATGTTAATTAACATGCTAGAATATTCTATTGTGGCTTTTGAACAGACTATATAGCTTTCAAAAAATAGTCAGCTACTAGTATGACTACTTGTTAGTAATACTTATTTATATACCTACATTTTTAATTGAAGTCGAATATAAAATACTAAAATTGTCAAAATGATAAGATGTATCTATGAACGTCTGTGTATATATTTCACATTGACAATAGAAAAAAGTTATAATTGGTCAAAGACCAATAATATATATTATATCAATGTCTAAATATAGTGAAAAACGAAATTTTGGATGGCAACCCAACCCACCCTATGAAGGAGTTACCTGATTTGTCAAATTTTCGAACTTAATCTATAATTTTTTTAAAAAGGTCTGCAAAATTTCAGCTCTCTAGTAAACGTGTTCTCGACTTATCGTAAAGACAAACGAACAGACAGTGCTAAAATCAATACTACTTTTAATATTAGGCGTTGGTGTGCAATCCATTTTGCACTCAGCATTGTTTCCATGCATTACAAACGAAATGACAAATCTTGTATACCCTATGACATTTCATCTAGAGTTAGAGCATTCTCTATACTTGTGTTTTACGTTTAGTTTTAAATGAGTTCAAAAATAAATATTTCTTCTCACTTCTTAAATTAAATTTCTCTGAACTTGAAGTCTACAGTCCTAGGGCTATATGTTGGGATATGGTGCTCCATGCAAAGAATTAAGTTAAGCGAACAATTGAAACCTGTTTGCGATTTCAGCTAGTAGGGGTACAGAAATACAAATACGTTTTTTTTATGATACCAAAATGTATGTAGTTTAATATTTTAAAATGCAATCGCTCATTGGCCTAAACTTATCAACAATTTTAACCGGAAGAAGTTCACTCGTATGGTGGAAGAACGATTAACAAATCTACTAGCACAAATAAACTGTCGGACTTACACCATGTAAACCAATTTTGTTATATTGAGTACAGTAAAACATGTTATATTAATAAAAGAGTTCCGATAATATCTGGCTGCTAAACAAAATTTTACTTTAACCAAAACCTTTTTACATCATAATAATCGGTATAACCCAACTTTTATTCGTTCGTTTTTGAATTGTGAATTTTAAGTGTGGAATTGATTAGTTATTCGTTTTCGATGGGTAAGCGGCCTAACGAAATGCATAGCGTGGCTTTGGATGTTTATAAACAAATGGGAACAAGCACTAATAATAGTCCCCATAATAATAATAATAATAGTCCCCATAAATTTCAAGACACTGTGTCCGTCAGCAACAGTTTCAAATATACGTGACAGACTAGTACATATTTTTGTATTCCAATTTCTGATTATATCCATTTTTAAACATAGATCTCCAATTTTTCTTTAATAGCCATTCAAAACATTTCAATACGTTCTCAAACAAAGTCTAAATATATTTTATATGGCAACTGTACGAACTTATATCCACAGTTATTGTTAAAACAAAAAAACGTATAAAACTAACTCTACATCAACGTATTCCTACTCATCTATTGTGTGCACGAACAGGCAAAAATCCAAATTCTTCCTTTTAATATTATGCATATGGGGTAGTTTTCAACAGTGATGACTCTATCTTAAAACATGGATTGACCATAATTTTTAATTTTTCTAACATCATTCAAACACAATTTATTTATAAAAAAATAATTAAAAAAAAAAACTCGTCCCATTAAAGTTCAAAACGGAATTTCATTAAGAAACAATGTTTAAATAAAATAAATACGCAGCCGCCTAAATTATAATAAAAATTTATCGCGACTAAAACGATTTTCTTATTGACTCCTATCTTTTTAGTAGATCTGGCCGGTAATATTTTTAAAAGCTTGCTACATTTTTATATGTATAGGATGATGGGAAAAAAAGTGGGAATGAATATGCCAAGCAATTCTTTGGCGTGTCCTGATCACCGACCGCCTCCTTCCTAAAATACATCTCTTAAAAAATAGAAAGAGATAAAGATTTTTCCTTCATATTTTACTAACTTGATTTATTTATTAGTCCAGGAGCTTTAGGATTTCACTTCGGAAAAAGTCCAACCAAGCCAAATAAGGTGTGAAAAATCCCCGGAATTCGCGAAAGAGCAGAAAATTCTCTATAAAAAAAAAAAAAAAAGTGGAATAAAGTTTATTTATAACACTAATAGATTTCCCGTAATGTAATGTAATGGCATTGAGGTTTGTCTGCTGTATCTTCTCGTTTTGACATTTTTATAGACAAAGCTCTGAGGATGCCCTAAGAAGGCGAAACGCGTCAGCTGTTGTTTGTTAACAAACTTAATAAAAAAGTTTTTGTGGAAATTCGGAACAAGTGTTTTTTAGAAAAAATGTTAACTAGTAAATTCCACCAAGTGATATCCAAGAAATCAATTAATTATGTGTGAACACTCCAAAACTGTTTCAATTATTATAACGTCAGTATAATCTTGAGCGTGTTTAACAACACTTGACAGACAGCATCGAAATCAATCTGAGCTTGTTGTTACTGTTGAAAAAGAATTTTTCTGCGCTCACCGTGATATTCATCGGCTCGTCAAAGTAGGTGTCAGCAGATGAAGATTTTGCTGCTCGACGACGTTGCTCCATAGCTTTTACGCTGTTGATGATAGATGCTATTGTTGTACCCATCGATAACTATGAAAGCGTTTGTTGAACCTTTGTATATAACCAATATACTTTGAACAAATCAAATCCAAAGATTCATTCTGATACCATACAATCCGATGTAAGAGAAATCCTCCGTCGATGACATATATATTTTTTGTAAAATCAAGTTCAGCTACCGATAGTTTGAAAACGTGTCAAACAAAACTGAAATTTCTCCCATACGCAGGTACCCTTCAATAAATATTGCCAGCGGGAAGGGAGCTAGAAAACATAATCTGATGTTTCATACCTTTTTTCGTTAGAAATTACTACTTCTATCAATAAACTTTATTCCACCTTTTTTTGTAGAGTTTTCTCGATCTTTCTTTTTCAATTTCATAAGTATACCATATTGCCGTAAGACCGACAGAAACGAAGATATTCGCAAAACAACAAAAAAAAACGTTTTTGGGCTGTCAAGTTTTGCGGACAACCAAACTTTTAAACTTTTCACACCTTTTGTGGAGAGCTGAAAAGTAAGTGTATACCAAGCTTGGTTGCCCTTTTGCCGAAGACGAGCCCATTTTTTGCCTAAAATTTTTGGACTATATTAGATAGAAAATCGTTGGACAGGTTTTCTTATCCTCTTTTTTAAGTTATTGCTTAACAAAGTGAGAATTTAATGTTATTTCATTTTTATATGTCTTCAACATCAATATTTCAAATCGTATTTAAGAAGCCAAAAATATTTTGCCTTAAAATGTCCTATTATATTTTGTACACAGACAAAAAGGCAACCTTTTATGCGTTTTTGTGTTTTTTTTTTTCTTAAGCAAGCCCAGCTAATTTACTCTAGGAGAAAAATCTATAGGCTCAACGATTATCTATTTTTACATATTTTAAATTATCATAGGTTGTATCCTGTATTTTTATGGTGGTTCATATAATGCTAAGTATAAAATTTTAAAACACCCAAACGATGCATTTTAGGGGTTTTGGGTTACAACAAATATTGCTTAGGACATCATCAAGGAATCGATTGGCATACCCCATCTTTCTTATTTTCCCGACATCCTGTATGCTGATTTGTATTTTGGGAAAAGTATTGAAGTTTTTTGAAAATACATTTCAAAAGTGTGCGCAATATTATTTTCACCGCATCAGCAATATTAAAAACTTCGAATGTTGTTTATGTCATTATTTCTTTGTTTTGGTTTTTCGAGTGTAGATTATTTTTAACTCAACAGAAACACTTTCGCCAAAATGAAATCTAGTTTGCTTTCAATTTTCCTACACATACTATCACAAATTAATTAATTAATTATCACCATGGTAATCCAAACAAATACCATTTATCACTCATTCATTTATTATTATTTTTAATATACTTATGTTAGCAGTTTTTGTTTGTTTTTATATGTTTGCCCGCATATATCTTTGCTTAGTTGTTGTTTTACCAATTTTTGAAGAGTTAAAAAATTAAAAGAAAATAATACCCGGCAGTGAAGTATTTTCATAGATAAATTTTTTAATATCTATTCGTTTTGCATTTTTTTAAATCTGCTTTTCCTGAAATACCTTTTTGTTTGTTTTTTCAAATAATAGTTATAAATATAATATATAAATCTTTATTTTCTGGTCGTAGAAAATTTTATACATTGTCAGAAATTCAATGTTGCAAACATATGCATCTTAAAACTAAAAGGTCTACTGAGATCTAAATCGTAAATTATTTCACCAAAATGCGGACTAGAAATTACTTTTCTGACAATGTCATGTTTTTTTTTTTTTTTTTTTTATTGTTGTACTACCCCTTTTCATCATATCTTCCATGCGTGAAAATCATTTTCATTGTTATTATATTTTGTTTATTTGTTCATAAAACTATTTTTAGTAAATTAATTTCTATTTCAGTACAATTTACCATTTTGACCCGTCCAACTTGCCACCTAGCCAAGCAGTTGGCCCCGGAATGTACAATAATCATAATTGTAATAATAACCATAAAAATATAGGGACAACAATGATTCGTAATAATAATCGAACAGAAAATAAAAGATCTAAGTCAGAGCAGATAAATAGTAGTGATAATAATAGTGGCGGTCAAGCTACTACGACGTCATCAACAGTAACTGAAGGTTCAATTGAGACGTTATCAGAATCTTCCTCACAAACTGTACTGAATGCAGGAAATCGTGATGACTCTGAAGATACTTCGGTTGAATTAGCCAAAGAAAGTCATATTCATAGAGAAATGTGTGATATCCAAGAAGGTGAAAAAAATAGATTAGATGTTTATAGTAATTAAAAATTCTATTTATAATTTTGTTATTGTATTTTTTAGAAATTATAAATAGCTCTTCTGATGGAAAAAATAAGATAGCAATGAAATCGGACGATACCGATGATGGAGAAGATCAGAAGCCAACATTAAAAAATCAGGCAACTAGTCCAAATATTCATTCACCAGAACCCATAGAGACATCAGCTCAGATAAGTGAAGTAAGTACAAAAAATATAGATTTCCTCTTTTATTAGTATGTATGTAGCTTGAAACATTAGGATTGAAAAACCAATATATTAGAAATTTTTTCGATTAGTAAATCAATGTCCAGATTCAAGTCGATCGGAATGTGTTGAGTGTCTAAAACTAAATAAATAAGAATAAATGACATTTGTACAGCTTAAGTCAAGAAAACCGTTTTTACTTGTCGTTTTCGTTTAAACATCACTTTCGCTGTGGAGGTAACCTAAGTGCTGTCAAAGCGTTCATTTGAAGCAAAAATGATGTCATGGGTTGTCTCTGGTGGCAACCCAAAAAGCATCAGAAGCACGTTCATAAAGGAGGCTGCAGCCGGCTATGGTAGCTGTAGATGTGGCTATCGTCGTTTGGAAATGCATTAGCCAGTTTTTTGCCTTGGCTAAATAACAGTTCTGATTTGACAAAACCCAAGCAATACTCATTGCATAAATTGTCTATCCACTAGTGGAGTTCTATTAAAAGTTATGTCAAACTGTATTAATCGTAGGTTCTTGATACCCTAAAAATTTCAAACCAAAAATCTCTTTTTGAATTATCTCTAAGGGTTAGATTTACAACAAATATTTTGAAATATTTTCTAATAACTCTAAAATCAAAAATTCATACTTTTAGGTAGCGGTAAATAATGGTAGTTCTGCAGATTCGAGCGAAAGTAGTTCTAGTAGCAATCATGCATCAAACTCCACAAGTTCGTCCCCTTCAAATGTACAAGAAAATAACAAAAAAGATGACGCTAAAACAACAAGTTCAAATATTCCAATAATGAGTTACGCTACAAATTATCAACATGCTGATAGTGGTACAGTATTTCCATCTCAAGGAAATGCGCCATACCCCACGACAACATATCAGCAAGGGGTAAGTCGTATAATTTAGGGTTGGTTAGTTTTTTTTTTTTTTTATTATTATTTTCATTTATTTATTTTAGCCTGATGGAAGTGTATATGCAGTTCCGCAACAAATGGTTTACACTTATCCTCCTCCAATGGTAAATTGTTAAAACAGAAATTCTTAATAAATAAATCGCAATTCTATTATTTTGTAATAGGATGGCGAATTCCAGGGATATTTTATGCCGGTCTATGAACAGCCAGGACAAAGAGACCCAAACGGATTAGTTCCTGCTTCTGCACAAGCAATATTTCAACCTAGTGGTGGAACAACAGCTGTAGTTCCGGTAGCCTATCCGACTGCACCGTTTGGTGGGAGCCCTTTATATCAGGGTCAAGTTGTATATTCTCCAGAGCAATTTGCACCAAGTGCATCAACACCGGGCCAAATACAACAATACCAGATGACATATCCAGTAGGTTATCCGTATCCTTATAATGGTGAGTAGAGTAAAAATTTATAACTAAAAGAAATTTTACATTTAAGAATTTATATTATAGGTTATTGGGGTCAAGCTATGACATATTATCTGCCTCAAACTTTGGGTAATGCTGTACCATCTTCCTTAATTCCGCCGCCATTACCAGCAGCGGTCACATCCAATAACACTGGAAACAGCACAGGAATAAGTACGAAACGTAATTCTCCGCCACAGCAAGGCATGTCGAGCGGTCATAGTAGTCAATCAACAACACCTGCAAATACATATCAATTCGCGCAGAGTGTTCCTTTCGCGCTGTCGACAGATCCAAATGGACCAACGATGTATACCATTCCTCAGGCGACAGTTTTTCCTAACATGCTTCCATACGGACCTCCAAGTACACCTTCAGCATCTGCAGGTGTTCTTACTTCAATTACTCCTCATCAACCTAATGCTGTGATTAGCCCCTTAATAAGTCATCCTTCAGGACCAACTGGTCCTCCCTTACCACTAGATCCATCAGTAGCGGCGAGCTATGCTGTTGCTAATGCTGTCAATAATGGTAGTCATGCAAATAATAGTGGTACACCACATTCTGCTCCAAGCACTCCGCTGTCAAATCCACTTCCGTTACCTCATCAACAAAGGAATCCTCCACTTTTCGCAACACCTCCCATTATTCCGAATGGATTTAATACGCATATGCACAATCATAATTTCACTGATCACTCAGGTTCTGGAAGTCACTCACATATGGGTTATGACAAAAAGAATTCCAATGGTGGAAATGGAAAAAAAATTAACGGTAATTATATACCAAACGGTCGGCAAAATAATTATATGAATAATCAGCAAAACCAGCGTAAACCAAATTTTGGAGAAATTTCAAATATTTCATCCAGCCAAAATGGTATAAGTAGACAGCTTCATATGACACAACAACATAAACGGATGAACAGCGATAAGAGCCAGTCTGGTGGAGGTTTGATGGGCAGCAGTAACATTGGTTGTAATAACACAATACAAAATTCTGAAAAACCTCGCACCGGTATTCGACCGAAGCCAGGAAATCTTGATTTAAGACGAAGCGCTAGTCAACGGAACTCACCAAGCACAAATTCAATAGAGAGTAACAATAATTCGCCCAACAGTATTGCCTCGAATCATTTAAGTGGCGGGTACTCTACTGAACATCCACAGTCAATGTACATGACAAGAGGTACGCACATTCCACCTATGCATCCACCAACTGCAGCTGCTGTGGTTGCAGCAGCAGCGGCTGCTGTTAATGACGCAGCTGCTGCCTGCCATCAGCCATTAATCGGCGCATACAATCATCCTCCGGCAGCAGGAATGTATATAAAATATGGTCAAGCGTATTTCCCTCATGTAAGTTTACCTAAGGACAAAATTTTATGATAAATAGTATTTGAAAATGAAGTTACGATATTTACATTTAGACTTTCTCTATAATTTGGTAGGATATTATAACCAATCCTCTTTCTATTAATCATGGTTGAACAGTGATCAGCCTTAATGCATTTCAATGGATCCCAATTTAGAGGCAGAAATTTAATTAAATACAGACAAATTTTTGTGACTCGAAATGTTCTCCATAGAAATAGATTAGCGTCTATATTCACTTATTTGTGCTTATACGAATCTCGTAAGTTGAGATTTCGAATTTTATAATGTAAAAATCTGTCACCATTCTAACAATATGAATTGCCCCACCACTACCATATGGTCAGATTAATTTTTACGGTGCTTTGGGCAGAGGGTTGAAACTCAATTGAATAATGTCTTCTCTCCATGATCTCTTACTTATGTCTCAATATATTTATGGAAATGTAACATGTAATAGTGTCCAGTGGGTTCCAATAAAGGTTTGTATCGTGTGGCAAATCCAATTCCACTTCCTTCTTTTTCTTTATTGGTCTCTAATCGAAACTAGTCTAAACCAAATCAATTAGTTTAAACTCACAGCTTGATGGAATTAAATGATAGCTCAGACTTTTATCATAGTTTCTTTAAGATTTTCACGATTTTTAATAAAATGCTATTTTCGAAACTTCCCGAATATATTTATATCTAGTTGTATTAAACTATATGCATTCTCTTTATGCAACTATAAGAAGAAGAAAATATACAATTTTGTTTGGATGGTAGGAGTAGTTAAAAATGTTTCCTTCATATTTTACGATACCCCCGCTATGAAGATAGTTTAGATTTTCATCTCCCCCTCTGCTATCAGATTTAAAAAGCCCAAAGCTCGTTTGCTTTGAACAAACTATTACAACCCTTTTCGGAAATGCTTTACTATGCAATATAAGTGCATTATTGTCGCTCCTGTAGCATACATTAGTGGATTACCCAATTCCTCTCTGGGGCCTTTAACAAAATAATTGTTAAGCTGATCGGGCTAAAATCCTTTTCAAGCTCATTTCTGCGATTGTGATCTTTCGGAATATATGTAACCTCAAAACGTCCTCAAGTCTATATACATATGTGTAATGCAACCATAAAAATCACCACAAGTCATTGAAAGCAGAGTATTTGGTCGCAAGTTCCATCTACGTTCTCAAAATTAATGTGCTGCTCTTTCCAGCAGGGTTAGCCTTCTTTCACTGAATACAGTTAATGTTTAAATACTTTTTGTGGTCTACACTTTATGTTTAGTCGTACAGTTATTCAGATCTTTGTTGTTATATAGATTTTTTTCACAGTTCCATTATGATTAAAGCTCTAGCATAGGGCTCCTGAAGTATGACAAACCTCTTAGAGAGCTGCACATTAATTTGTGAGCATTTCAGAATTTATGTGGTTAATTGATTTGGATTGATCTCTCAGATCGCAATTCCTTCTAACACTGAAGAAAATTTTCATTAACTAGTTACATTAGGAACCAAATGCGTGACCCGGATGGACTTCCATTGGATTACCTTAAGCCTCGTCCGATCTTAGCATCATTACCAATTAAAGAGTCCTTGTAGAACTGGCCTTCACATTTTATTGTTTGATGCCCTAGAATGACGTCATAGCAGTAGAAGCAGGGTAGTGGCTTTACGTGGCAGTTTTGCCTCGACGTGTCCCCACTTTTTATCTCTCAAAGCTTACTCATTCACAAGCTGTTCGTAGACGTCGTAGAGCACCTTGCTTTAAAAAACCACCTTCAAATCAAAATTATTTTATGTTAAAAAAAAACCAAAAAAATCATACATTTTTTCTTTTTGCAGCCATCGGTGGCACTGCCAAATAACAGAAGATCTCCACCAAACGACATGAGACCCTCTTTAGCACCTTTAACTGGAGTATATCCAGCCGTTAATATGATGCTTCCAGGTAAATACCATAAACACTTTTTTTCCTTAGTTGCCATAAGCACACTACAATGAAATATCAGATTTACGCAAATCATACTTTTCTACAGCTCCTCGTCAAATGCAGCCGAGGCATCCAAATCCTAACTACAAGGGAAATAAACCGTCACGCTAGAGATATATGCAAAACAAAAAATAAAAAATAAAACAAAAAAACAAAAAATGAAAAAAAAAATATAAAAATAAAAATATTTTTAATCGTCATAGAAAACAGTAATTTTCCGGTCCACACTATTTTTGAGCCATTGATGATACAAAAACAAAAAAAAAAGAAATAATCAACAACAACCAACCAGAAATCATTTCATTTTACTGTCGCACTTTCCCTTCAGATGTAAAATACTATCTAAAGAAAAAACAAATAAGTGAACGTTGTTGAGTTACCATCCAATACACATAGAAAACGACGATTATATCTCCCATTATCAAAGATTCATTGAAAAGAAAGGAAAACAAGAAAAGAGGGGTAAAAATGTGGTCTGTGAATTATTTGCCATATTTGACTTAATTACTATAATTAATTTAACGGAGAGAACGATAAAAGAAATAATAATTAATAATATTTATGTAAAAACAGTGAAATAAATTATTTTTAAGTTAAGAGAAAAGCGAATATAATCTCAAAAGTATTTGCGAAATAAAGATTAGTTTTCAAACGACTTTTCTAATTGCAACCACAAAGTTTGATCGAATTTGATTTTTTGAGGAGCAAATTAAAAATTAATTCTGATCCTTTTATGGTGCAACTTTTCTGGCTGGCTGGAGTGTTACTTTTATTTTAGAAAGGCGATTTACATCGAATGCATAGAACATTGGATAAAATAAATTGTGCAGTGAGTTGTAGCTCATCAAAATTTCCATTACTAAATTGACATTGTTATGGTCGGTTCGAAGTATTATTACATTAAATTGTTTTCTTATTTTTTTTTTTTTTTTCATTATCAAAACATCAAAAGTTTTTCTCAATAACAATTTGGATAATTGTTCTAGTTATATTTTTCTTAAATATGATATTGCATAGGGATTTTCCTACTTACGAAATATTAATAACTTATTTTCAACCGGGAATTACCTTCAGTTTTATCCGACAGGAAGCTCTTACTTAGATTCAATTGGTTTTATTCGGATCTGAAATAGTGTAAAATTTGAAAGCCTAAAACACATCTTCTCCAATCACAAAAACCAAAGTTAAAAAAAAATAGAAGAAAAATATTAATCTGGGTAACAACTGTATTCATATTTTTCCAAATGATAAAAATACAGAGCATCAAAACTTTCAGAAAACATTACTTACCGTTGTAATATGAATTCCTCAAAGAATACTTCATAATTAAATTTTTAGCACTTTGTTATTGAGGAAGGGGACGGCCTGTGATTATATGTAAAATATGTAATCCTTGGGAAGGCGTGGTTGCTCTATTTGCAATAACATTGGAAATTGTGGATTTCACTTTGGGTTTTTGTAATTTGGCATTGTTTAAGATGGGAACTTTGTGTTGAGGAGATTTTATAGCTTTCCTGTATGTACTATTATGTTTTTGATTTTATAATATTATCAAGGCTGAATTTCTTTAAAGTTGCTGTATGCAACTACTAGAATCAATCTGGAGGATCATCAATCCACTTATTAGATATAAAGCTACAGGTCTACGCATGTTAATTAAGCCTCACCGGATTAATTGTTAAATGCTAGGTGAATATCATAAATTTTATTCCTTTTATGATACATCGGACCAACTTAAAATCAACCACTCAACTTGTGCGGCTTTGTTCCAATAATTTGTTGGTCTGTATCATACTAAGTGTATTCCTTACCTTACAATATTCTAATTACGAAATCACTTGGCTGCACTTTTGTGTTCAAAATAGAAGAAAAAATCCCTTTCATATCTCTTCTTTTCACCCTTTTCTTAGTTTTAAATAACCCAAGATTAGTTTTCTATAGTAAGTTCTTCAGAATATGGCTATATTACTCCAAACTAGAGATGTGTCAGTCCGGAACAAACGACCGGAATGGGACCATCCGTGCATTCAGGTGTACACACCGAGGTGCTTTTCAGCACCTCGGTGTACACATCACATAATTGAAAAAGTAGTAGAGATAGCAACTGAACGGTT
Source organism: Dioctria rufipes (assembly GCA_963924295.1). Classification (NCBI taxonomy): domain Eukaryota; kingdom Metazoa; phylum Arthropoda; class Insecta; order Diptera; family Asilidae; genus Dioctria; species Dioctria rufipes. Next base: position 44,859,753 of record OZ002743.1, on the reverse strand, counting down.
GGTGTGCATTTCGATTCGAAATGTCAATTTTGAAAGTTCTTTAAGAATAAAACTACGCTAAACGTCAAAACTTCTAAGCGCACCGAGACACTACGCTACCAGACCGTAGCGTGAAAATGTGCACACCGATGTGCTTGGCAAATGACAACGCTTGGTCGCCTGAGCTCCATGGTGTGTAAAAATGTGACATTCTGCGTGCGGCTGAACGCACGTCATAATTAATGGAGCTATCGGTCACTCGTTCTATGTTTAAACAAATTTATGCAAACAGAAAAAACTTACTGATCTGAGCACATTATATGGATTGATTATCTTTAACAATCGAAACGGGTTCATAACTAGTGGAAATAGTCAAAACCAAACTGCTTTTTTTGTAATGAGACATTTGACAGACTCTTTAACCGATTCGCCTTTTCTGATTGCTTATTTTAATATTTTGTAGGATAATTTTTATATTTATATATGTACATATTTATTTATGAGTGAAGGTAAAAGGTAGTAACGAGAAATATTAGATGAAAGCCAATAAAAAAATAGTAACAAGCGGAAACTTAAAAGATGATTAAGAAATTTATATTTATTTATACCTGCAGGCTGCAATGTGCTTTACAATAGTAAACTTAGCCCAATATAAATATTGATCCTGTACTTAATTATTTAGCTTATGTGCATAATGGAACGCAAAAGTGCGCTCACCATTAGCATCCCCTTTATCAGTGTACTGCCAAATCGAAAACCCCGTCGACTAATTTTGTGTTTTTTATTTGTTGGTGAAACTGAAGCGCATTGTTTTTACATTTAATTTATGTTACAATTGGTAAAAACGAGTCTTTGCATACCAGCAACCTAGTCCAACGCGAAAGGCATTGTCCAAATACTTAGATGGAGAATTGTTTTTGCTAAGTACGTTGGAACGGGTCTGAATTTAATGATCCGAATCCTGGTCCTATTTAATTTATTCATGTTTTACGTTCGTTGTTAAGCATCTTTTGGGCCTAATCCGAATAAATGTAGACGCGCTTAGATGGGGATGAAGCATTAGAAATATAGGAAATATCAAGCTGCAAACATCACAATGGGATATTTCTTTTTTTTTTTCTGCAACCATAGTCTGCTTTGGGGTGTTTTTATTCACATAGACCAATTTTGGCGCTAACGATTCAACTGTTTACAATAAAAAAAATGTTATAGATATTTTTTCCGTTATACCCCCGAGAGTGTCATTCGAAAACGAAACGATTGCACACACTTCATTGGTTCCTGTTCTGTGTGACTACTTTTAGCTTTTTTTGTAAAAGAGCCAAATTCTTACAGGTTTTCGTCTACGGCGGTTTCCTTGCTTTTTTTTGTTGTTATCTCATCGCATTATGTAGAATTGAACTAATATCATGTGTCTGTACTTCACTAAAATACAAGCATAATGTATAAAAAAGTCTACGAAATCTTAAGTTGAGGGTACACCAATTAATACGTTGTCTACACTGCACTCTGATAATGCGTCGAATTCACGTGCCTGCCAGCTAACTAAAATAATTCATTACTTCTCATCTGAAGTTTAATTTGGTGATCGTATAACATAAGAAACCTTAATCAAGAAGTATAAAATCGGATAAATAAAATCATAATTTTTCAGGCATAGGGATTGCCGATAACGGGACTTGATATCGTCGATACTTAAAATTGGAAAATGCAGATGTCGATTTTGGAATGTAAAGTGAAGAGAACTTTTTCTCAACTATCCTCGATATGAATGAAACAGGGTTTCGCCCAAATATTATATATATATTTTCAGGCAGCACAATAAAGAAAAAAAAGTTTAATTACAATCGTGTCTACTATCTTTGTCATGAAAATAGCTGCTTTGTAACGGTGGCCCTTTACTGGTACGCAGAAGGGAGCATTGGAAGTACATATTTTAAGACTATTAGAATTGGTTGGAATATTCTCAAGGAATCACAAGAAAATTATAAAGGCATTGCGATTATTGGAATTGATTAGATTTTGCATTTGAAATATGTGGCCCATGCTCAAAATCGCTTTGATTCCACAATGAATACGTGCCGGGTGCAAGACAATGGGTGAATTCAACAGCGTCATCATATTGCATCTGCTGCTGAAATTGCTTACATATTGAGACATCATATCGTGGTTTTCCAAATGTAGAATAGAAATAGATGGAAATACAACATTTGTAATATTTCTCTATCCTTAATACCCACTTTTAACGACAAGCAAAAAGATCGCTTAATTTTATTTCTTTAAAAACCAAGATTATAAAATATTTGATGTTGTAGGAAATACGAGTAAGCTTCTAAGAATAGAAATAATTTCGAATGCATTGGTTGAACTTTTAATATATAAAAGCAAAAGTAAGACTTGAAATTAAAATAATTGTCAAACCCCTGCCAACAAAAGTTAACCCATATGAAATAGAAAATCAGCAGTCCATCTTATATATGCCAGTGATGGCATCACTGGAACATTGTATAGATGTAGATGTTAATGTAGATGCTATGTGTTAGTCGTTAAAAGTAATGGTCAGCACCACAAAATCCTACAAATGGATAAAATTGCTTTCAACATATTAATTAATTCCGCAGTTGGAAAATGTGAAACCTTTATCAGCAATTTAGTGAAATAAATTTTAGAAAGAAACAAATTTTTAAAGCAAAAGAAACTAATTCTATTATATATAAATAATTCTTTTTTCCACTAATATCACAATTAATTATTTTTTTAATATTTTACATTAATTAGAATTATATCTCTCCATTCTTTTGTTATTTATGCGCTTACGCCGAAATAACAGCTGTATCACAACAAAAGCATTACCGCCTGCTATGAGGCGTTAGTTTCTTGATTTTGACGAATCAGATTCGTTCGTGATGCAAAAGTGAACTTTTGATTCAGTAGCTGATGGTATTATGATGGAGGTGCGACATTTATGAATTCTTGAGTTACTCAAGCAGATCTTCAATGTGCCAATCAATATTATAAATCTAGCAAAAGAGCCCCAGCAGTTCTATGCCAGAGAGCTCTTGGTAGAGCTCTCTACCGTTGAATCTTTCACGCATAAACACAACGGACAAAAATAAGAATTTTTACTAGCGTAGCGTTGATGATCTTGATGAAAAGTTAAGCCCTTAGACGCGAGTGCAAATATAAATTACTCGCAAATACCACGTGAAGCCAGAATCCAAAGCAGCCTCAATATTTCTGATAAAAAGATGATTGTACTTGCAAGAAGAAAGAAAAATAAGACTGTATTTGGAAGTACTAGAGCTTCCATAATCTTTATAACTTCTTGTCCGAAGACTTCAACTCATCAGCTGTATACATACAATGACAATATGACAATAAAGGTTGGAAGTGGAAGTTGCAGGAAAAATGGCCAAAGCAACCTCTGGTACGGACAGCAGACGAAGCAATGTCAAATAAAGTTTGATTTAACAGGTGCGTTTACTAGGTCCTTACTCCTGGACTGCGTGTTTCTTTCTTCAGAATGAAAGATATTATCTCAATTTTCCAACAGCTATGGAAGTATGAGCATGTAAAGTAGAAGTGAGTGAATTGCAGGCAAAGTTATTTTAAGCATTTTAATTTTATAATTGCGCACTTGATTTATTATGCTCCATAATTTAAGCTAACTGAAATTCCACAGTGCAGAAGCTTTAACAGTATGTATTAGATGTAGAGAGCTAGAGGAGACAGTAGGTGTTAAGTAGATAAAAAAAATCGTAACTTTTCTCTTCAAGCCACTTAACTAATTCACTAAGTTTTCATAGAGGTACTACAACAGTCCTAAAAATTTTTTCCAGCTTCAAGAGGGCTTCTTGGGTGTAATTATGCAATTCGGTTCAGAAACTTTCATTGGAAGCTTGTAACAGAATGGGGGCGTGTGAAAATCCAACAAAATTAAGTAATTTCTGAAAAGTATTGGAGAGACAATGTAGTACATGTACTTTTTGCTAAATTTTATTCATATCAGGCATTAAGTCACCCAAACAAGCCTTTCATTGTTCCTTATTTTTCTTGCTTCTACTCATTTTTGCCGCAATTTTCACGTGTTCTCACTTGGTACACACGATTCGAACTAGTCAAAACAAACCTACGTAATTTCATCCATTCATTCACTCAATAGTTCCGAATTATATCATAAACGCGACAAGAACGAGTTACTTACTAAAATCGATTAGTAATACGAAATCTGGCATTTTTTCAATTATTTATTTCAATTTGAACAATTTTGTTGATTTGAACTCGAAATACCAAATAGGGAATCCGTAATTAAATTTGGATTCAAGCAACGAAAAACGAGATAAATTTCTCAAATATCTCGTGCTTAAAAGATAGTTGATTTCCAATAACAAAACAATTAAATTAACATTCACGCGTCTTCCGCGTTGTTTCTGGATTATTTCTGGATTCCACTTTATAGATTTTTTTATATTTTTACGCTTTTTGTACAAGCTATTATGTACAACCGTTATTTTAATAGTAAGAGTTAAACATTTATGCTATTGCAGTGAATGGCTGAAAAGTGTAGTAACTGCGGAGGAAGTATTCATAGGTTCATAAAATACCAAACCTTCAAGGGCGGGAAAGGGGTGAAGAACAATTTTGAACGGCTTTACATCAACGATTCTGATCGCTAAACGTATTCTTTATTTGACGCGGTAAGTACCAAAAGCTTAGAATATAGAAAACTAAAAATGTTTAATATATGATTCAAAAAATTAAGCTGAATGTAGTACAAAGTTTACACCAATTCTTGTATACAGGCTGGGCGAAAAAAACGTTTTTTAATAAAATCGTAATTAAAATAAAAATTATATGAAATGCAAATATGTCAAGAATTACGTAACTCATAAAGAAATCTGATTTTGATTAAATCCACTTGCAAGCAATTACAATCGCCGTAATCTTTAAAAAATTGATATAAAAAATATTCAATCGTAACAATGTTCCTTGAACCCCACGTTTCACGGGTAAGAGTCGAGCAACCCGGGTACCCGATTCTTTGGAATCGGGGTATTGAAAAATTAATATGGAAAATCCATTCGTTTCGTATTTATCGGGTAGTAAGCAAAACAGCAGAAAGTACACTTATGTGAAAAATTCGATATAGTTGCACTACTTGATAAACATATAATTTCTCCTTCAGAATCTGATGACATAATTTATGCTCTCACTTCGCGATTTACCAAGAAACTGAACGTCTTGTGAACACTACACCTCGAGATCTATTACGTATCGTCACCTTGTCTCGCTCAACTGCCTAGCTGCCTCGCTTCGTTATGTACGTATCCTAATACGAAAACATTTGAATTACTTATTTTTCTGAAAATTTCTTTATTACCACGAAATAATGGTTGTTCTTCCATCGAACTTCACAAGCTATTTACAACCTTGTGATCAGGCGTTATTAAATACCTGAAAGCCTCCTACAGAAAGTTTCTGTTCTACAATTTATAGCTAGTGGTTAATCTAGAGAAGAGGTACTAATGGGGTAAAAATTTTGGACTTTTTACATCTACTGTCTGGCGCGAAGTGTAGCAACCGTTATAATTAAAAACTGTTTCAATCATGCTGGATTTTCTTTAGTAATGCCTCCCACACTAGAAGTTCCTTGTCCCGAAGACGTTAAATTACACAATAGTTTACGCGGTGTCTAAAAATCTCAATTTAGCCACGGGATATTGAAAATTGTTTGAGCCTGGCTTCAATTTTTTTGCCACATTAATCCTCTAAACAGAATGCACTTGTTATTTTCAGGGACTTGACTTGAATTCTTGCGAAATATAGGCCGTCATTCTTGTTGCATTTAGTGATGCCTTCCAATTGAAATATTTACACATCAGTTCTATTACAAAAAAAAAACCTTATTGGTGCAATTTTGACATTGTAAATATGAACATAAATTAAATGTTTTAATTAATACTGAGCCGTAAAAAAATGATAACAAAATTCACTATAACCATGTAAAATTAATCAATATATGTTTGCTAACTGAAACTGAAACCTTTACTAAACAATAAGAGACTTGCTAGACAAGCAATTATGATCATGATCACTTTTATCTGGTTACGTTATATGAAGAACGCGTTTTTGATACCGGAAAATTAACTCTATTTGGAAATAATAAGAACAAACTTAAATGTAAAGTAATAAAAACTTTAAACCTGCTGTTATACCTAGAATATATGCAGGGGAAATTTGGAGGAAGTGATTTATTATTTTTACATACGATTTCCATGTGAAAACTGCACATATGTAATTAGAAAAGAACATACTTCGAATAAACAAACGCCTTTAAGAGCTTCTGAAATATCCAATCTAATTGGTTCAGAATATATTTATAGGTATATAGGTCTGTTTAATGAGCTCGCCTAGGTTACTCTAGCGCAGAAAAGAGCACAAAACAGTGTTTAATGAATTCTGAATACTACTCTAAAGTACTCTAATATGAACTGAACTGTGTTTCAGGAGTGAGATCTTAGCGTTCTCCAGAATATTCTCAAGTGGCTAGCTGTGGTTCTCCTCTTAAAATGTTTGAGGGTTAATCGGTCGAAGTCGTTTTTAAAATTTTGTAAAATGTATGCTTGCCAACGCTCAAAATTATCTTTAGCGACCCAGACCAGTCAAGGCACTTAAAAAAACAGCTATCCTCCTTTCCACCACTCTCTCCATCTCTCTAGTCTGACTAATTGTTTTTTTTTCCTTATATATTTGGGCATCTTCACAAGCCAAGGACTGGTATTAGTGAAGAGCACTTCTCCTATTTAACAATTCTTTTCTTTTTAGTCACTAGTTATCATTGTTACATAGTAATCAGTTTACACATCATACTATTGCAACATTCTCATGTGCAAATTTCTTTATTAATTTCTTGAACTTGTGCACTTGCTCTGTATTTTTTATTTCCTCTGGTAATTCATTGTATATGGGTACAGCCGTGTGTTTTAGACTCTTGAGTTTTCTGTCTGTTCTAGCGTACGATAGACGCAGATGTTGGCGTAATCGTGTGCCGTAGTTATGTGTATCACCGTGCTCTATTAGGTTTATGTTCGACTTTATCTTCTTTTTTCTTATCTTATATATCATTTTAGCTTTTTCCACATAAATTAGTTGTTTTAAGCTCAGAAAATTTGTCGATTCATACAACTCATGCGTTGGTGTGAGTCTATGTAAATTAAATATGGACTTTATTGCATTGTTTAATACCCTATGCATGCAGTTTAATAAGTGATTGCTACATTGTGACCAGTTAATTATATTGTAAGTAATTATTGGTAGTATAAATGCATTGTAGATTAAGATTTTCGTCTGACGATTAAAAAAGTCTCTTCTCCTCATGATTCCTATAAGTGGTGCAACTTTTTTCCTCACATATGTTGTGTGTTGTTTCCAAGTCAGTTTATCGTCCATTATCATCCCCAGATATTTAATTGAGTCGACTCCTTTAATGGGTTCTGGTTCCACTTGCAGTTCAATGTCCAGCTTTTGCTTGCCTGTCTGTTTGAAAACCATGAAGCTTGTTTTCGATGTATTTATTGTAAGTTTATTTCCATATAGCCATCTTGTGTACCGTATTAAGTCCTCATTTATTAACCTCTCTAAGTCATCGCCATCCTTCCCACTATACAGGAGCAGGGTATCATCAGCATATATGTAGTATTCCGCGGCCAGTCCAGCCTCCATTAAATTTTGGATGTACAGAGAGTAAAGGAGCGGACCTAGAATTGATCCTTGCGGGACTCCAGTACTCATCGCTTCATTCTCACTAAAGCTGTTTCCCACTTTTGTACAACACTGCCTTGCTTGCAGATAATTACTTAGTAACTGGTTTGCTTTTCCTCTAATTTCCAATTCGGCTAATATTTCTATTAATACGGTATAATCCACAGTATCAAATGCTTTCTTCAAGTCGACAAATCAATATAATCAATATAATATAATATATAATCAATATAACCCTTTGGAGCCATGGTCGGCTACCAATAGTGCATGAAAAATCTAAAGAAAAATTGTCAAATCATTCTAAGAAAACTGAATGCTTGTGCCCTTGGGGCCGAAGGAATAAACCACAAGAATCAATTCACTAATTCGTGTGAACCGTTGTTGGTAAATAGTCGCTCATTGAAATTCTCAAAAACAATTTACGAATCAATTTCTAAGAAAAGTATAATTCTTCCCTATAATCGTAAAAATTTTGAACAACTCAGCCTTGAATCAATATCGCTATGAAAAATCACCGGGGGCCTATTCGTTGATTGCATGGAACTAAGTTTCTACTAGAAGAACCCTAGAACAAAATTTGTTAAGTCCGTTTGTTGGTCCTGTTGCGAGATCCCCATCAAGTTGTTTTGCCATCGATTTTATGCCGGAACATTAGATTGGTAAAAAAAAATTGTGATCTCTGACCAATTTCTTAGACACAATAACTGTGTTTTTTTTCGGATTATGGGTCCGGGACAGGATCAGAAGTAATTTCCGCACTAAATTATTTCGATAGAGGTATGATTTAAAATATTCTTGGCAAAATACAAATTTTCAATCACATAACATTGGAATAATGAAAAATGTAGATATAAGTGTTAAATTTTTAAAAAAACTTTGCCAAATATATTTTAAATCATAGCGCTCTATCGAAATAATTTATTGCTGAAAGTACTTCTGACCCGGACCCATATGCGAAAAAACACAGCTAATAACACTTTTAAAACTCGAAATTGTGTGCTTTTTCATCTATATGAGTAATCGGCGCAACAAAAATATAAAAGCATTATAATAACCGGGTTGCTAGGCAGTACATGCCTTTTTCTAAACAACCAAACACTCAAATAAATTTGTATTCCAAAATTACTTATAATTGTGTGTATGAAGATGACCTTTCGATGTAAAAACACAAAAATTCTAAAAAATTCATACATGTTTCAAAGATAAAGAGCTACGAGCGAATGACTAATAAGTCCAATCTACATCGAGAGGTATACTATACACTAAAAGCTAAAGGCTACACGAAGCTCTATTTCAGCTTCATGAAGTCCAATCTGCTACAAGCTTCACATTCGTACTGACAACTTAACATTAATAAAGTGAAATTTTCTTTGAGAGTTTTTCAAATTTTTAGTGCCATTATATTGTATTTCTATGCAAAATATTAATTATTTTTATTTTTATTTTTTCGTGTTGACGCAGCAGCGCTAAAGTTAAAAATTGGGAAAAGTACGCTCCAGCACAAGCATTCAATAAACGCCGGCGTCAGTTATACAACTTTTAACATTTAGTAACGTTATTTTCGGTGTTACAGCCAGTCAACAGCTGACTTTTTTTAGTGAACTCTGAAATGTCTCAAATATTCTCAAGAAAAGTTGATTAATTTGATTAATCTAGAGAAAAAAATAGAAATCAGGAAATAATAGTTGTCATCAACCGAAAAACTCAATTTATTCCACTTTAAAATCATAAGAACGAATTATAAAATCCAGGGAAATAGGATAAACTAATAATTTGACTGAGAAAATAATATATTTATCGCAGATTTTTAAGAAAAACGCAACTTTTATATTTTATCGGTTGAAAAACTCGGCTTGTAAAACATAAAAGTTATGTTTTTATTAAAAATCTGAGAAAAATATGCTATTTTATTAGTGTAATTATTAGTTTTATCTTATTTCCCATGATTTTGTTAATCATTGGAACAAAAATCTTGTTTTAAAGTGGAGTAAATTAACATTTACGGTTTTTAATTAAAAAAAAAAAACGCAACACCTTTTTCAAAAATCTAGGCCCGGTAGCATTTGAACTGAACAGTTTTTAATATTTTGGCGAAGGTTTCAAATTAATATCATAAAAACTGTGGAAAATAAAAAGGGGGAACAAAATGCTTACAAATTTATTCAGCCTTAAGGGTCACTTTTTTTTATTCAGAACCGCGTGAATGTGGAACAGTCTACCATCATCTATCTTTCCTCAAACTTCGAAAGTTCAAAAGTTAAAATATTATCGACGGAGTGGCGCCATCATAACTAATAGCTCTAAAAATTTATATCATTACTCCGGTGCGGGCTCAATTTCCTATGCAAAATCTTAGAGTGAGAGAAAATGTTATTCGTAGAAATATTTGTTGTGCTTATTATGTTAAATTTAATAAGGGCAGAATTTTTATTTTGCTTTGCAATACTGTGCAGCGTGCATGTTAAGCTGTATAAATATTTTCTTTATTTTTTTTATCCTGTTTCTTCGAGTCGCTTCCAAAACTATGTCTACTGTTCACACACAATCATCGGGCTATCCCACACGTGTATTCTTGATGCAGTATGCAAACCAATTTTTTAGGGAAGAGGTGAGACGTGTCTTTGCACCTCTTCCCTAAAAAACCGGTTTGCATACTGCATCAAGAATACTCGCGTGGGATGGCCCATCTAGTGTAGTGCTTGCATTTAGAGAATGTCCTTGAAATCGAAAAAAGTAAATAACTTCGGATCAAATAATTTGAAATATGATTGTTTCAAATTTTTATGAAATTTGCTTTCTCCAAAACTTATCAACAAAAATGTTTTTTTTTTATCAGATTTGAATTATTTTAATTAAAAAAAGAAGAAATACAAAATCAATAAAAAAAAAACTATGCAAACATAACAAAAATACACACACATCTCGTTACAGAGAACATTTTATATACATCTTCTTAAAACAAAACAAAAAATACAAAAATAAAACAAAATAATTTTATTATTTCTTTTATTTATTCTATATGGTGCATATACGCATATACATATACGAGTATTGTATGTACATATATAAGGAACACAATGAAGATATAAGGAGAAAACTATAAAAAGCTAAGAACTCTATTATATACACAGATTTACTTTAAAGATAAAAAATTTAAAAAGCAGTGTTAGGTAATTTTTTTGTTATATATGCAGAAGTTAAAAATAAAAGAATAATTAATGTGTTATTATTTAAAAATGAAAAAAAAAAAAATGAATAAGATGAGAGGCAGAAAATACGCAAAGTGAAAATGTATTTATTTTAATTTATATACACTGAAAAAAAAAATATATGAATAAAAAATAATTTAGCTGTTTCATATATTCCCTGCCACCCACGGTACATAATACAAGGTACCCCAAGGACCACCACCATTAGTGGACGAATTGACTTCTAATTGTATAGAAAAGCACGATAAAGAGCAATGTGTAAAAATTTAATGAGAATACCTTGTATTCTCTGTATTGTCCTGCCACCTAAGTGTCAACGGAAAGATTAAATTTCAACTGAGACAATCTGAGCAGAATTCGAAAGAGGCTCCTCCACAATTAATAGCACTGAGACTGACAAATGAAGTATCACATGACGGACTCAAGTTTTTTGTTTATTTTTTAATAAACATCGGCTCAAAGATGCGGATCTCTAAAGAGACAAACATGAGGCTCGGTGCTTAACGCAATCCATCGTAAATTTTAAGTTCATTTTTAGCTTGATTAATTGATTCGATATTCTAAATAAAATTAATGTCGCTTCAAAATTGTTACAAAGACCAGCTTTGAATATAGTTTAATAAGGTAACGTTCTAAACAGTACCACTGATTTTCTGAAGCGGTATAGATCTGAAGAAAGTTTTTGTAGAATACTGAACGAAGTGAGATTCTTAGTATCTGAGGTGGAGGTAGAGCACATATTTCCCAATAACAACACGGTCCGTTTTCGACGTAGAAACGTAATTTCGAATAGAAAGCTCGAGATGAACGTGTAACAGTTACGAAAGAACAATTTAGAACAGAATTCTTTTACCACATACAGAGTAGTATCAATGGAAGAGAGATTTCAACAACTACAGGCGCACAGCAATGACTTCAAATTTCTGTATGACATTTTTGCTCTCAAGTTTTTATATTATTAGATCCTTTTTGAGTTAATGGGGGTTTGTGATTTTGGGTACTTGTTATACGTAATGTTCACGTATGAAGGTGATTTTCAGCTGAGATCCTAGTAGATCGTCTAAGCTTTCCAACGAATGCCGAGCCATCAACCTGAAAAGATGGAGTATACATAGTTGTATCGCGCACTGGATGTACACCGCCATTGTAGACCTATTCTCACATATGGAATTCTGGTGTGGATTGCTCTAGAGCAGGGGTGTCCACCCTTTCAGCTTCTCTGGGTCGCATTCACTGACATATATAACATGGACTGCCTGATTTTCTATTTCATATTGGTCATTTTTTATTGGCAGGGGTGTGACAGTTATCTTAATTTCAAGTTTTACTTTCGCTTTACTATTCATATTAAAAGTTCAACAAATTAAAGATGCATTCTAAATTATTTCTATTCTTGGAAGCCGATCTCCTTTAACATCAAATATTTTTTAAACTTGATTTTTAAAGAAATAAAATTAAGCAATTTTTGTCTGCCTGTCCCTAAAAGTAGGTATGGGGGATAGAGGAAAGATTACAAATATTGTATTGCCATCTATTTCTATTCTGTATAATCACTGAATTTTGGGCCATACTTAAAATATACTAACTTTCAAGATAGCTGATAAACACAACACGAACTTAACAATTTTAAGAAATTTTAAGTTCATTAATTCATGAATTTTTTATTATAAAATTAAAGTAATAGCAACATACATGAAATTTGATATTTGACATTGTTTTCAAGACAATAATGGTTCGATCGAAGTAGTTGCAATTCTCAGTGTTATCTCAAGGTGCTCATCAGATATTTTGCTTATATTTTTATATTTCGTGTGCTTCAATCTTGAAAATAGTTGCTCACAAATGTAGGTGCTTCCAAATAGCGATGGCATGAATAATGCATGATTGTGAAGCAAGGGATATTTTTCTCTGGGAAGATATATCTTATAAATGTCCAGTAAAGAGAAATTATTAAAGTTTTACTTTAAGTTGAATGTCAGATTTTAGCTCTATGCATTCCATTTGAAAATTTGCAGGTAATTTGTTTATGTCGACAGAAAATTGAGTCGCAAATATGTCAAAAAATTGATGATTCTCTCATCAATCTTGAAATCTATCTCACATTCCAGTATCAAATCGAAAAGCTAGTTTGCATGTTTTTTTTTTTTTTTTTTTGTTTCTCACAGGACAGCGTTTAGCTAACGTTTTAAAATGCATAAAATTGTTTACCTGAATTTGTGACTGCCATAGTTTCACTTTCGAAAGCTGTTATAGTTTGAAACATAGTATTATGAGCTGCTTTTCACCTTGAAGTCTTCTAAAAATGCTAATTCTGTGACCCAGTTATTATCACAAGCTCTGGCACAGATTTTGTTTTTGATTCCGTAAACGGCTTGATTTCATTTCGCAAATCATAAAATCTTTTCAACATTTTACCTCGACTTAACCATCTTACTTCCGAAAAATAAATAATTTCCTTAATGTCTTCGGTGTCAATTTCGCCACAACACACACCTGAAAAGTCTTATTAAAATACAGAGCTGCTTGTCTAGGTATTACAGGTGCTCTTCGTACAACATCAACAGCAGCAATGGAGATTATGCTCCGGCTCTTGCACCTCTACATCCATTGGGAAATGTATAGCTGCAAAAAGTGCACTAAGGCTTAGAGAGTCGGGCTGCTGGAAAACAATAAACCTTGGACACAGCAGAATACTGAAGATCTGATCACGTGGCAAATGACTCTGATATATGTGTCTTTACGGACGGTTCGAGAATGGATGTAGGAGTGGGAGCCGGAGTGTACTCGGCATTTCTTCAAATACAGGAATTGTACCGACTACCCAGTAGTCCAGTAGAGTTCCAAGTGGAGGTTTTTACTATAACTAACGCAGTAAGGCTGATTGGAAACAACTTATAACGTATCTAGTTATCGACCTATCAGGATTTGTATTGACAGCCAAGCTTCAATCATAGCTCTGGACTCTAGTGCCATAGTTGAAAACGAAGCTGCTGATGCTATAGCCAGAAAGGATTCCACTATTAATATATGTCTAGCAGAGGAACCCATAGGTCGGCCACTAGAGTAAATGAAGAGGATTCTAGATGCACAAGCCTATAAGCTGGCAAATCGCAGATGGAGAGAACAGAACACGAGACAGCTCCGGCCCAAGATAGGTCTTAGGAAGACTGAAGCTCCGCTGAGGAGGAATCGGAATGACGTACGTAATCTTACTACAGTTATCACTTTTGGCAAACATTCAGAGCGAATGCAAGCTCCATACAATGACTTCTGCAGAAGCAGTATGGACGAGGAAGAAGTTGAGAGTATTCAGCACTTGTTGTGTGAATGTCCTAATCTTGCTAAACGTAGCGGGAATACACTTTTTCTTCAAACTGGGGAAACTATCAGGCAAAGAGTTTGGCGACCTGGTAAGCTTCATTCATTCTTGTGGCTGATTTCAGTGCACGCCCTAAATCTGAGGTATCTTTTCCAGGTAAGGTCCCAGTAAGGTGGCATCACAATGGACCATAAATGGTCATAGTGTGTTTGGCCGTCACACTAACCTAACCTAACCTATCATTCTAAAGTTGAAAAGAAATAATTTTTGTTTTTTAATTTTAACGATTTTCCCGCCAAAATACCTGATAATCGTTACATTTTCTTGCAAGTTTTTAAAACATGTACCTACTTACATGCATACAACCGTTTCTGAAATAAGCCAGTTTATATGATTCATTTTTTCATTCATTTCGTATGATGGGTCAAAATTCATTGGAAAGCGTAGACGGTTTATTATCATCTGAGCTGAAATTCACCTTCGTAGGCTGTATAACAAGGAAGTTACGGGGTGCTGGGAGAAAAAGTACCCAAAATCACAAATCCGCCTAACTTCCGTTAGGACGCATTTGCCCCCCCCCCCCTAGCTCTTGTGGCATCTATGATAGAATATAAAATCCACGATGACTGGACCTGATGTAGAGAAAGTCGCAATTTTTTCTTGGAAATTTACTGGAAGTTCTATTGGAGGCCGATACTGTTGCTTGGGCCACTAACAATTTTTATGAGCATAGACTCATAGATGAGCAAATAGCACTCATTTCGGCACAACTTTTATTCTGTCTGGGCGCCGACTGGTTATTTTCAGATGAAATCATACAATATGTGCCGTTGTCGGCCTCCAATGCTTAACAATTCTAAGGAAAAAATTTCTAGTAAATTTCTCCGGTTTTACCTACATTAGATCCAGACATCGCTGATTTTATATTGGAGAGAGGCATTGCTGCCCTGGTAGCCCAATCATCATGAGCGCGCTGATGAGCTCATGATGTTTGGTTGGATGAATGTAATGCTGATTTTTGCTTTAGCACTGGGACTAAACTCATTTATATACTTCGCAATTCAATGATTGCTCAACACCATTTGTCTTCCTTTCACTCGTACATTAGATGCACTAGACAGTATCAGTATCCATATCAATTTATTGATGAGCTGATAGAAGAGTTGGCGCGAAAACTCATCGAGGCGCTCAGTATAAATCACTTGACTAAAAAAGCTGTATTTTTTTGTGTACCTTGTTCTAGAACTCCCATATACTGGAGAGGACAAATTGTTCTGTCGATTGAAGCCAACTATTTGTACTGTTCGCTTCATTTAAATCTTTCTATGAAAAATCTATGAGGCGTTCTTTTGTGTATCTTTTGCTCTGCTCTGTTCTGCGGACACAAAAGAACACAGCTAAAGTTATGTTAGTGAACATAAAAACCCCAGCCTCGCTTATAAAATCTCTTTTTGCTGAGGTTGCGTCTAGTGATATATTTGTTATTTCCTTTATGTGAAAATTATGAACTCGACTTTACAGAATATGGGAAAATAAGAATTGTAAAATTATTATGATAAGCATTTTTGTCTTTAAGAAATGAATTTGGAATTTGGAAAAATATGATATGGAATTTATGAATGTAGATATACATAGATGATTGAGGTATAAAGATGTTTAGGCTGGATGCATAACTCTCGCCTCGCTCCAATATAAAATCAAATTTTTCTTTAAAATGTTTATGCATTATTGGAGGCCGAGAACGGGTGCTTGGGCCACTAAAAAATTTTTATGAGCGTAGACTCGTAGATGAGCAATAAGTATTCATTTCTTAGAAATTTACAGAAAATGTTTCGGTAGAAATTTTATTCAGTCTGATGGCCGACTGCAGTTATTTTCAGATATACTTTCATTTGTGCCGTTGTCGAGCTCCCCTAATGCATTAAAACTCTTAAGAATAAATTGAGGGCTTCCCTATATCAGATTGAGTCGAGATCGTTCATTTTATATTGGAGCGAGGCATTGCTGTTGGCATCGACCAATGCATAAAAATTCGAAGGAACAAATTTCTAGTAAATTCCTAAGAAAAAATTATGGCCTTCCCTTCATCAGGTCGAGAATCTTTGATTTTATATTCTAAATGCTCTTACGGCTTATCCCTTGAAAACTGTTCAAAATGGTACAAGTGTAGCCATCTGACATTATAACAAGGAAACATTTTCGCAATCGCTATAATATTTTATACCCAAAGTTTCCTAGACTGCTTGCCGCGTCGATTGCGATTTGGCCTTTATATTCGCGGCCACAAGCCACGCTGTGAGCTGTGGTCTAATTTGTCAAATTTCAAATTTTGTGGTTCATGAGCCCGATACTACCAACATGGAAATATAAGAAAACGAGGTTATTTGGAATTTTGTTTATCATTGTGAAAGCTATTTACCTGTGAAAACTATTTCATATTGGATTGTGGATCTTGCAAAAAAATAAAATTGAAGAAAAAATACATTTATGCATATGCCCACTTGTGGCCAATGGCCGTGAATGTAGTTTACTTGGCTTCAAGAATCGGCCACAAGCCTCAAGTGGGTTGTGGCCTGTGTCCTGAGGTCGTGAATGTATTTTGGGCCTCATTTTCGCACCTTGGGTTATGTCAATGTTTATGAATATTAAAAAAAATAAATAAATAATACAAGAAAATCTTTGATTCAATGAAATTTTTATTTTGAATATAATAATTTTTACATATTTTTCTACCATTTTTACAATATGCCTTTTTTATTTTAATAAAAACCATGAAAACAATTTCCAAATAATAAAAGAGTAAATAAAGGTAACAAAAAGAGATTACAATGGTAAAGACGTAGTCTATCCTATTCTATACACGATGAAAAGTGTCTATTAAGGACTTATATATTTCAATTTATATTAATAATTCATTTTCATCTTGTATTTTTGTGTCATTGTAAGTAGAGAGAGGTAATAAAATGCAAACGCATTTACGCTGGTTTTTTTTCAATATTTCTCAAGAGGGCGGCACATGGTATTTAATTGTTGTAAATGTTTTAGTTTTTGCTCTCTAATTTTTATTTTGTCAACCGAAATGATTATATTAAATTTTAAAATAATTATATCGAATTTCAGAAAGGAAATATGTAAATATCCTCCATCATCTAGAAGAGATTTAATAACCATTCACACGTGTTTTCATGCAACTTCTCTAGTTACAATGCTTTTTACTTTGGCTACCCAATTAGTACATACATAAATAGAGTTTATGGGCTTTTGACACTATTTCTTCGGCTAAGTATTAATAATAACAGTAATAATAGAAATTAAAAATTAAAACAAAAAAAAAAAAAAGTTCTTAAAATATTATAATCAGTAAAAATTATAGTCACATCACTCTTCGTGGCTTCAATTGCTTTTTTCGCATAAAAATATTTTTTTAATTGGCAATTTATCTCTTGTTCGTTTGAGTTTTTTTTTTATTATTAATTTTTCATTTGTTTGTTTTTACAGTAATTGCTGCCTTCTAAAAATCTTGTGTGATTCCATTTAACTCATTTTTTAAGACTATGAAATTTTCTATTTAAAATATCGTTTTGAGTTCTTACGCAAATTTGTTGGTTGTAAATACTTGATTTTTTTTCTTTTTTTTTTTATTTAACATTTTGTATAACACTTTTTCTTGTATTGTTGTTTTCTGCACTTAATGCTTTGTTGGTATTTCGTTTGTTTGTTTTTCTTTAGGTGTTTTTTAAGGTGTTGTTCATACTACAATATCACAGCTTGTTTTCATTTTTTTGCTTTTGCTTACATTTATTATGTTTTTAAATTTTGTTTTATTTTACATTCCAATGGCATTTTGTTATTATACCCTTTTTCATGTTCGTATTATTCGTTTTATTTTCTTTTTCTTACAAAACATACTATTTTCTCGAGTGTTATATACGTTACGATATTATTTGTTTATCGTGCTTTAATTTTTTTGAAAAATTTCATTTTCATTTTTTTTTTATATATATATAGTTTAACGAGTAGATGATCTTTTTTAGTTTTGTTTAAATACCTTTTTAAAGGAAAAATATTATGAGCACTACTAGCAATCCAAGCACAATGCATATAGGATTTTTGGGACTTAAAATTGTTTCACCCTGTATTCATCCTGATAACTAAGCTAAAACGATTGTTTGTTTCAGAAAAATTTGATACCATTTCTCCATACGCGGGTTTGATTTTTTATCTATAAGAAGTGGCCTACCTAAAAGGATGTGCTGGACAATGAAAAGTTAATCCTTGAAGAAATAACTTGACATTATTAATCGTGTGTAAAAACTGGGAACGACCGTAACTAGCATCAAGCGAACAATTTCTAGATATGTATAAGAAAGGGTTACCGGACTGAAGGAAAATCAGGTCATTCAATTCCTGAATAAGAGATATGGCCGCTAAAATGGGAACATCAAGGTCTACGGTTGAAAGGATTAAGAGGATTTCGTAAGTTAAAGAAATCATCCAAAGTTCAAAAAGTTGCCGACTGTTCTTTGAGCATAAAAAGAGAGTGCGAATATTGTGTAAAGTCATGTTTGTGAAAATCTGATTGTTGTAACAATGATTTCAACCAGTTACCCACCCGGACATGATTTTTATTAGGGATCATAACTGTTATGGGACTTTTTGAAAAAATCTTAAAATAATAGTTAAAATTTAACTTTTTTAGTCCTATATAACTGTTTTAAAAGACTTAAAATTCTATTCTATTTCAAATGAATATAAAATTGAAAAAAGCATAAACTAACTACCAAAATTACTCACTAGAAACCACCACAAGCTAGACATTAGAACTGACTGAGAACACTAACCAAGATTCGAAACGAAAATTCGATATAAAATAATGTATTGAAAACGTATAATTTTTATGTCTGACGGTACGTACACAAACCCGAACGCTGCTGTAGCGAGGCTGGAACGAAAATTCTATTTTCCGAAATGTATGTTAAAAATATATTAGGTGCTTTCGGCAAGCACATTCTCAGTGATACAAGTGAGATATTCTCAGTTGGCTCACTGAACCTGTACTTTCGGTGAACTGTCTCAGTTCCATATTGAGCTACCAATTTCGAACACATCCACTGAGCAAGTGAAACTGAATTTTCTTGTCTCAGTTGACTCAGTTTCGTTATTTTGTGATTTTAATTAATAATTAAAGCTTAGTGAGCTATTTTAATAAACTAACAACACTTTTCTCAATTTATTACTATCCATTTTATGTGTTCAAAATTATTTAAATGTCAATATTGGCAAATCAGCTGATTGGTTTGAACTGAGACAACTGAGACGATTGCTCAAAGTTTTGTCTCAGTTGTCTCACTGAGGCAGTGCTTGCCGAAAGCCCTTATTATATTCTATTCATATCCAGTGGAATACTTTTACCGAAATTGAATGAAGTTTACCGATTTGGAGCCGATCATGTGTCCAAAAAGTAGAACTTTTGTTTCGAAACGGAATATCGGTTAGTGTTCTCAGTCAGTTTTAATGTCTAGTTTGTGGTAGCTTCTAGTGAGTAATTTTGGTAGTTAGTTTATGCTTTTTTTCAATTTTATACTCATTTGAAAATTTCCCCAATATGGGTTCATCCATATCTATTTAATATCGTTTTGAATATGATTCCTTGGATGCTGATTTATATCAATTTTACATCCTTTAGAATACGTTCTGAATATATTCTTTCGGATACGCACCGATTATCACACGATCATTTTTAACCGACGTCCTAAGATTCGCTTGGCAGGGCGGACATGAGTCTTATAAAAAGCATATGGAAGGAATGTTTTTTGTTATCAATACGTGTAGTCAGAGAACATGCTCTGATATCCTGTGGAGCATATCGAGAAGATGATCAGAACATGTTCTGTGTTATCTGGGCATCAGAATGAATTGATATAAAAGGAAAAAAAAAACATTAATATTGTTTTTAAATCTGCGAATCCACCAAACTGCCCAGATATTCGCTCCTGTTTGTGTTCTGTGCCAATTAATTTTTAAAAAAAATCTTTTTTTTTTTTTATATATAGGAATATGAGGAAATTTAAGCACCTGACAACACAAGAAAGATACATTTTTATTATTAAATTAATAAAAGACGATAAACCCTATGAAGAAATAGGTAAGCTTCGCAATAAGCTAGCAGGTTATCCATAAAGTGGTGGGAACCTTCATTAGGGAAGGTCGTGTAACGACGGAAAATTTCATTTCATTTTCAGATAAAGAATTACGTTTCTTTTCAGTAGCGGACACTCGCATGTTAGTAGTAAAAATTCGCGGGAAATTGGCATCAGAAGAAATTTGTAGCTTTAATTGACACTGTATGGAGGAGGCTTTATAAAAGTGGGGAATATGGACGTGTTGTGTGAAAAAAAGATACGAGTTTTTGGTACGGCATACTTTGGAAAATTATGAGTCTTATTAGAATGCGACATTTCGTATGACTGTACTTACAAGGAAAGATATTTTTATTTATACATAGGTCAAATGTAATAGCTGTGTTCTTTTGTGTACCTTGTTCTAGAACTCCC
This sequence comes from Dioctria rufipes, assembly GCA_963924295.1. Taxonomy (NCBI): domain Eukaryota; kingdom Metazoa; phylum Arthropoda; class Insecta; order Diptera; family Asilidae; genus Dioctria; species Dioctria rufipes. The sequence goes on along the minus strand of OZ002743.1, from coordinate 44,838,931 downwards.
ATATACTGGAGAGAACAAATTGTTCTGTCAATTGAAGCGAACTATTTGTACTGTTCGCTTCATTTAAATCTTTCTATGAAAATCTATGAGGCGTTCTTTTCTGTATCTTTTGCTCTGCTCTGTTCTGCGGACACAAAAGAACACAGCTAATGTGTAAAATGTCTCTAATATCTAGCTGAATTTATTAAAACGTGTTGTTATACCCAAAGGCCAAAAGACAGAAGGAGGCAATTTAATTTTACAGAAAAACAATGCCCCCTTCGAGCTATCTAAAAAAAAAATACTATATATCATTGTTTTAGAGTCGACACTTCAGAGTCCTTGGGCCGGATACAGCAAGTGTGCATTTACACGTGTACACTGGCAAATTGCGGAATCCAACCCTTGACTAATCACTAATTGAAAATGTATGTGCATGGCGCGGACTGCAAATATTTTGAATGAACTCAAGAAATATATTGATTTTTTTTTTTTAGTTTTTCCCGTGGATTTCCCTGACACACTTAGACTTGCCGCAGTACCAATACAAATAATAATCATTCAACATTTTTAAAAATATTTCCAATTAATTGTGATTTTAACAGCTGTCACTTCGTTTTCTCCACACAAAATTTACGTCAACTTTTTACCAGCGTTAAAATGCTATTTTTTGGAGACCGCATTACATTTTATCAATACCCGGCTAGGCTTAAGTAACGATAAGAAAAGTAGTAATTTAAAGACGAAAATAAGTTTAATTAAAAACAACCATAGATAATACTAATACATATTCAATATCAAGTTGTTTTATTAAGAGATAAAAGAAAATAATGATTTCTTTTCATAAACTAATTGGTTTATAAATAAAACAATATGTTCTTTTATTTCCTTATAATTCATGCGAGCAATGTATTTACAATACATATTACCTATTATTTTTTATCTGGTAACAGAGGGAGGATATTGCATATTTTCGGCAAGCTTTTCATATTGTGGTTTATATGTATACTTATACAAATGGCCATCTATCAAACGGGAGCGATGATTTGTTCATGTGTCATGGTAGAAAATTTGGTTCGCAGAGTTAAGTGAACCGAAAAAGGTTGTTAAATATATTGCACATCTCCATAAACATGCGATATTTTTCTTCACAAATTCCAATAAATATTTTGAGACGAAGCTCTTGATTTCAAAAATATATCGAATCTTAAGTTAAGGATTTCAGTCTCAACTAGTACATCCAAAAATCCTTTTGAATTTATTAATATTTCTTCTACAGTTATTTCATCATTGAATTGGAATGAAATGATAAATAAATTAAGAAAAAATATCGAAAAGAATGAAGAATTCTGTGCCAAGTATGCTGAGTTTATGTTTTATTTTGGTTTTATTAATGTTAAATGCTGTGCATACCCGTTATGCATTAGTAGAGGCATGAGGAAGAACATTAAAAAAAAAATAAGAAATATTCGAAAAAATAATTTAGAAAGTTTAAGGAAAACTAAAGAATCATCGAGTCTTTTATCAAGTGATAATTTTTTAAAGAATTTCTCATCAGTTAGATTTTTAAAGGGATTAAAATCAAAAACGCGCAGCCTAACTTTTGTAGAATTAGAACGAGGAACTGGAATTAACAAAACATTTTTTCATGTCGAGATGTGAAGGTACATATAAGACAAGCGGGCGACTAGGAATAGTTACACGGACAATGCTTTGCTATATACCATACATATTGTCCAAAATAGAGATGGTGATTATCCTTAAACGAAAAAGGGAGAGTTCCAGTAAACCATAAAAGCACCGAATAGGGGTAGCAGAATAATGTAGATAGGAACCACCCTCCCATGCTGCCAACTACTGAATAGTTGCAGTGGAACCTTACGTGTATGCTTATACCAAGTGATGATATTAGTTTTTTTTTTTAAACAACAGAATATGACTCCTAATATAGGATAATAGGAAAGTTCGTGAATTTCCGTACTAAGTACTCATTTTTCCGAATAATTCAAATATTTATATTAAAATAAAATCATATAACGAAATTGATCTCTACTCGTGTAAACAGGCGTACTTCATTCGCGTTGTATCTTTAATTGAATCTATTACTATTTAAAAACTTAAAGCTATTGAATTCGTTTTATCGCTACAGACAATATATTTAGTATGTCAAAAATTCAACTAAGCAAAATTTAGCGGTAGTGTGTTAAGATTATCTTCTTATAATGTTGTTTTATATTTTACATTAATTCTTGTTATCTACATAATTTTTTAACATATCATATCAATCGACCAGAATAATTATTTTTACAAAATTAAATTATATACAGGGATCACATTCTCCACAACATTGGCGGAGTCCATTCAGCTGGCTAACTACATTTCTACTCTACTACAATATAAAGCATTCAACAACCGTAATCGGCTAATTTCTGTGACGCCTACTTATTTGTTTTCAATAATTGAGGAGTGGGCGAACAAAAGGACACATGTCCCATTATTAAAAACTTAAAAAAAAATGCATAAAACTGTATAAATCAATGGACTTTGTGCTAATTTTGGGTGCTTTATTGAAACAACAGTGATTGAAAATAGAGAAATATCAATATAGCGGACACGATTCCGTCAAAAAACGACAAGAAGCCGAGCACGGACATGTGCTCTTTTGTTCGCCCACTCCTCAATTGTGTTTATATTTGATCAGTGCGTATACAACATTTCACGTTATAGTAGAAGTAAATTTTTCCAACACATGTTTCAGCATTCGAAGACAAACATTTTCTGTAATGGATCTTATTTTATCACAGTAATTTTATAGACAATTTCATTTCAAATCAGATATCTAATTTCAGTTCTTTGATGTATAATTTGACTAGATTTATAGAAGATTTGAATGAAAAGAAAGTGAGATATGTTTGCGCAATTTGATAAGCGCGCGCGTAGTTAAATTTAATAAAAACATATTCCAAATTAATTTTTGAATGACATGAAATGAAATGATACAGATCGAAGGGGGTACACTACAAGCGAATTTCCCAAATTTAATGTCTCTTCCGGAAGCCATGCTAATGTACAGGATTAATCTTGTATTCTAGGCATAAAAACCTTATTATTCTCATATAAGCAATTATATCTGCCATCAGGCATTTACTGAATTGTTTTGCTGGATATTCTTAAGAAAAATAATAAAACACGGGTTACATTTTGGGTAAAGTGTTATAGATAATTTTAAATCATCATGCGATGTATCGTTCAAGATGTTACAGGTTGATTCATAAAAGCATACGATTATAAAGTCCCGTTATCTTAAGAGCCGTGACCCTCCTTTTTACTGGTGCTCATTATGAAGCTAACCTGAAGTACAATTGATGCTGTTCGCATTGAACTCTTATTTCAGTTACTCAAATGAGTAAGCAGCAAAATTGATTACTTTTGAATGACGGCGTGTTTTATTCCCAAATAATTTATTAAATTCAGAATGTGCGAGAAATTATGATTAATAAAAACTAAAATAAATAAATAATTGAAATCCCCCTCCCCGCTCCCCCCCCACGCTGTTGGGAATTTATACCTGAAGATTTTGTTCTTGAGAAACTTTAGAGATTTTCTATTTTTTGAGAATTACATAGTTAATTCATTTTGGAAATAGTTGATATAGACGAGCATAGAACTTTCGGCTTGAAGTCACTTTAATTTCAAGAAAGCATCTTTAGATTTAGAAATTGATGGTCTTCTTAACAATAATGCTGTCGCCTTTTTTGACAGGTACATATTGTATATACATAGTAGTTTCTCATTTTTTTTTTTATAAATATTAAAATAAGTACTGGAATGTTTTGTTTTATTAAATCTTATTTGATTTTATTTGTTTTTTTTTTAAGACGACAGTGATTCTATTCCTTTATCTCAGACTATAAAAATTCAATTAAAATGTTTTGATTTTTTTTTACTCTCTAGATTAAAGATAAATGAAATTCTATGAAAGAGCATTAAAGAATTAAAACTTGACTTTCTCTATCGTGCAATACATCAATGGTTAATTCCCTGATGCTTTTCTAAGAACTAAATTAATGAACCCGAAACGATAAAATGTAAGTCAGATTAGCGTTTTATTAATATTTTTGTTAGTTGTCCTCTCTATGGATCTCTCTCTTATTACGCTTTTTCTAGTTATGTATGTACATATGTCTGTATTTTTCTGTTACGTTATAAAAAACCGAATGGGATCGACAGCTAGATGTATTGCAAAATTGGAACATATCACGAATATTATGTGGTCGACTACTTGTTAGCATGTTTTCTGATAACGTGCTAGTATATTTTTTTAAATACATATAAGAAAATCCTAAACTCTGCCTGTAAAGTGAACGTATCCGAACAGGCTTTTTTTAAACTTAAGTATAAACTATAAAAAAATCTAAATCTAAGCAGGTTTCTTTTATAAACTTAAGTTGGAATAACCACTAAAAAACATAGGATCTAAGCAGGATTTTTTTATAAACGGAATAGGTGCAACTCTGATGAAACGTGGACGAACAGTACACAGCGAATTTAAGCTTCCAGTTCCGCTTCTCGATACTTCAGTTTCATCGATGCATCTTAATTCCCTGAGGCTGCAGCTTTGAGACAGGCAGTCCTTATCATCATAGATGAGATAACAACAACGATTTCAAGGCGCGGGCTCAGAAGCAACAAGCCTCTGCAAGAAATTTCCGCAAATGAGGAGATTTAAAGGGAAAGCGGTATTTTTGGGAGGCGATTTTTCAATAAACTCTACCAGTTGTTGCCACATGAACCTGCGTGGGCATTATCGCAAGGAGCATTAAATCAAGTAGATTGTGGCAGCTTTCCACGGCACTATCACTCAAAGCAAACATGCATAATGAAGGACAAGATGAGTACAACAATTGGCTCTTACGATGCTAGAAAAGGAAACCATAATTCCTGGACTAAACCGTGCGTGGCGACATAATCGAAATCCATGTGGTAGGTATGTCACCACATGTGTTGTTGTTGAAGGAAGAAGTTCTCATAATGCTATTACGAAACTTGAACGCAAAGAAATCATTATACAAGGGCACACGTATAAACTGTCAGAAGACTTCACCGAAATTTAATCAGGATAAGATTATTACCGAATGTAATCAAGGTGAAATATTTCTTATCCCACAAATGGATTTGGCTCTATCAGATACACTACCTTGACCCATTCATCATCCTACGACGATGACAATTTCCGATAATCACAGCCTATGCGCTGACAATCAACTAATCACAAGGACAAATATTCTACCATATAGACTGTTATGTAACTAAACGCCATCTAAAGTTTCAGATGGAATACTAAGTCAACTCATGGGGACTTATCTTAATGCACATAATTGTAATGTCTGCGATGACGTTTGCGATGGTCGCACTTCCTCTTAGGCATGGAGCCGACCCATAGCAAGTTTTCTCTTAAGTCTTTATATAATTAGTTTAAGGATTAGAAATAAAGAGTTGAATTACTGGATAAGAAGAAGTAATCTTTTATTTGAGACTGAGCGTAGAAACAGGGATTGGAGACATAACATAGACATGGATTTAAACACTGCAGTTTTCTTACATGAACAACTTTAAGTAGCGTTATCGCGATCCAGAGTATCGCATCAGGTAAAAATAAACAATGAGAGCTGCTGAATGATGGAAGAATCTTTACAAGGATTGTAGTTTTCATGAAATTTTTAAACAGCAATATTATGTAAAAGATGTGATCCCGTTGAACGGGCAACTTTTTCTAGTTAAAATCATATTGGACTAAATTGATTTACAATATGAAATATAATGACCGAGCTTTGAGTTTTATTTAAGCCTTGGTTTCCAAAAGAATGCGGCGGCGTATTTGCGCTGCAATCAAGAATAAAGAAACTAGTAGAGATAGTTTCCAAGGAACAGCGTAACGGAATTGCACTGGGATCAAACAGTTTTTGATTCCGAAATAAAATCATAGTTTAGTTTTTTTTTTTCAAGTATGCGGTTATATTTTTTACGATGGGTAATCGAGTGTTTTTACAATTGGAACATAGTTTGTAGGAAAGAACAGTACTCAAGACTGTTAACTAGATAACTATGTTTCGCTTGGAAAATTTCAATTTAGTTTTAATAACTATAATTTAGTTTAATAACAAAAATTGATTAATAACAAAAAATTGTAATATTTAGGCAAAATATATATTTAGCAATAATTTCCTATGTGTTTCACAACAACATCTAAGGCTTAAACTTTCGAGATGACGGGCTTAAGTTAAGCTTGCCTTAAGCCAGTGATATCACTTAAGCCTTAACTGTGAAACCGAAATATGTATTAAGCCATCGCTGTGGCTTAGCCTCCTGACTGTGAAACCGGCATTAGGGATACGAGGCAATAAAGTGAATGCAATTTTTACAAACGCAATTGTTGGAGAAACCATTTAACGTAACTGCGCCGTGATTAGCGCAAACGATTTCCGACGCGGAATTGCGCTACCGCATTCTTGGAAACTTGGAAGCTTTAGTGAATAGTTTCGTGTAATATGTGCGCTAGTGTAGTTTTCATAGCTTCACCCCCCCCCCCCCCCAACGAAAGAATAAACATAAATTATTTCTCAGCTAGAATTGATACTGCATATACCTAGTTAATACCAGTTAAGTAGAAAACATCGTCGGTTTATGGGTTGTAATGTATTATAAAACAAAACATTATTGTCGATTAATCGCATTGTGCTTTGGATGGATATCTTTGATTATAAATAGTTTTTTTTCTTTTGCAACTCAATGTTCTTTTCTAATTCCCCAGAAAATCTGTGGAAGTAGTGAACAATCGTTAAAACGTAAAATTACAGATTCAAATTATTTTTGTCAGATGTTGGTTTTTTATAAAGAATATCTTGTAAACAATAATTATTATTGAAATTACCAATTTCTGTACCTAAGGGCGAACTCTCTCCATATTTAAGAGCAGATTCAAAAAAGTTTTTTAGAAGTACGTAGTAATTAATCTTTAAAAATGCTTTTCACAACTTTAGAAAACACATACCTACATAAGTAAGGATTGTTTTTACATGTTTCTTGTATATCACAGCGTAGATGTTGTCTTTTAACTGTATGCTAACCCTAATAACTTCATAATTAAGATGTCTTCTATTGTGTAACGTGATTTCATCATCTTATAATAATAAATTCTGTACAAAACAACAAAAATAATAAATAGAGCTTAACACCAACTCAGTTGGTAATTTTCATCAGCAGCTGCTCAGAAGCACTTATTCACATGATAATTGCTCTGTATGTATGTACGAATCTGATTGGTGTAATTTTACACAACAAGTTAGTTTTCCCTATATATGTACGAAAAATTATCTACTAAGTTGGCATGAGCTATAGCAATAGATTCAATTATTATTTCTCACAATTACAGGACAGACATATTATATTATTATGTATTCCTACCTAACTTGATTTAACGAATTTACTTTTGTATGTCTGTCTGTTCTGGATCTTTCGATATTATTGTGCATTTGTTTGATATATTTGTAACACTTTTTTTTTTTTTGATTTTACATACATTTCACCATTTTTACAACACTTAAACGATATAAAGCTATGAACTGGATGTTATCTCATTTTTTTATTTTTTTTATTGATTTTATATTATCATTTAACTTTGATATTATTTTGTAAATAGTTATTATAACAAAAACATTATTCGCTTCGGATATTAACAATACTCTCAGCATATAGGTCTTATTTTCTCTCCCTTCCTATTCCATTCATTCATTCATTTCAAATATCATTTTTCACTAGAAAACTTTGCATAGTTTTTTTCTTTTTGTTTGATTATTTTGTTTTTATCTTTAGATATAGTACTGAATTCAATGTTCATTACAGTCTTAGTACGCCTTCAGAAAACAGAAGTAAATATAATCGCTGTTTTGATCACATTTTCTTTCTATATAATTATAACAAATTACACACATATGAGATATACACATACAAAAAATACATACTTAAGAATGTTCTTGTTTCTCTTATTACCTGCGTCCTATGGACTGTGGGCATTTTATAGATCTATTTTAAGTAAAATTAGATTTGATTTTCTTTACATATTATTACTGAATGGACAATACTTCTTTTTGTTTTTTCTAAAAAAAAAATGCTTCTTTTACGATAATAATTGGAAAATTCTATAAAAGTTTCTCTTGATACATTTTTACTGCTATTTTTAGATCGATAATTATTTCGATTCAGTCTTTTCAGGTATGTTTTTTTTTTTTTGTATTTTCAGTGACTAAAGGTAAAATAACAAATTCAAGCTATATAAAAAAAAAATTATTTTTAATTGTCAACGGCTGTGTGATATTTCTGTCCTTTAAAAAATATATATATATACGACTAGCGATGTAAAACTATGTATGTATTATAAAACGTATCTAGTTTTTGTATATTCAAATTTAAAAGGATTTATTCGTATTTTACATTGTAACTTTTGGAAAAAAAACATTGTCGGCAATGTATAGCCTTTTAGTGTCTCTACATGAATTATTTGGGCGCTGCCGGTTACGCCAGGAAGTATATAGGGACTAAGCTGAAACCTTTATAAAAGTAATGCAAAATAGCAGACTAGATTTGAGTTCGGCGGTACTAAAGAGAACTGTGTGTGGAAAGGAACGTATAATTTTTGATCACTATTGCTATTTTTTAAATTCTTTGGTATTCGTATCTGAAGCCATCAGATATATATTGGTATTTGGGTATTTACAGACACCGTTATTATTACGCAATGGGAAACAATAGCTCTAGTACTTATCCAATTCATTTAAGAATAGCTCCTTAAACCGTTGTAAAACAATACAAATTTGTTGCCAACTGCATGTTTCTTAATGCATAATACTTTCTCAGTATTAACCATGGATAAAGAAATACTAAATACTCATATATGCTCATATATGTACTTGTAATGAGTTCTCAAAATTAGCACCGATTTTTATTAGTGTGTATTACAATTTATTACACGGCAGCATAAAAAAATTAATTCAGAGCAGTAAGTAATGAAGTGTTTTTCGGGATATTTGAATTTTTAAATGGAAAACATTTATAAGACTTAAAAATTATATGGGGGTAAAAAAAGAGCAGGAGTAAATTAAAGGTAAAGTTTTCGAAGCCTTTATGGAATGGACAGAGGGTTAAATTATCTCGCCAAATTTTGACAACAGAACTACGGAAGGAAGACTGAAGATACGTAATTAAAATGTTCAACCACTTTGGATGTTGAAACCTCTTGAAATCATATCACTTAATATTTAAAATTGCTCGATTTTTACCATATTTAATTTAACTCTGATATTTTTTAGCTTGCCATAAGCACTTGTACAGTGAATTCTACCCTACAACTTGACATGAAGCATTACGCTTGCAAATCATATAATATTTTAAGAGGTTACATGGGTTTCGAAGGTTAAAAAAAAAGCATTTTTTTTTTTTATTATCAATAGTACAATGTCTAGAATATTTTTCCAAAATTTCAATTGAAAAGTCTAGGCGAGAGAGGCTTTGGAAATTATGCTCATTAGACTAGACCGGCCGGGAGCGGCGCAAGTATATTGAGGCAGCTGCTTAGCTATTGTTTCATTGTGTTTGTCTGTCTCTCTCCGGAGAAAAGGTCCAACCAGCTGAATTTTCGAAATTTTTGAATGAAACTTTTATAAAATATTCATTAAATGTTGGTCTTTTATATGCTTAAAATTTTGAATAAAATGGTTTATTTTTATATAAACAAAAATAGAGAAAAACCATTTTACCCCTGTAAAAGTTGCGCAAATTCAAAGTGATAAAAGGTTCTAAATGGCATAATAGTAACGCTTTCATAGATTAATCTTGAAGCAAGACATTCCAACACAATTTGGAATGGCTACAGTCCCATCGGATCTGATTCATTCTTCGCCAGATCAGTGCCAGCACCGCAAAAAAAAAAGACACAAGTAAGAACACGACCGCGGCATATGAGTTTCATCAATCCTTCAGCGTGAACAATAATTTTCTCTTGGGCGATATACCTCTTCCTACTTTTTCGAATATGAAAAAAAAAAAATCGTTAAACTAGTCGCTTCATACACATTGCTTTAATTATTATAATAGTTTTACCATCGACTAAATTCACGCTTCTAGCGCTATCAGCTTTTATATATGCATACTTAAATAAAAAAGAAAATTTTACACTTCCTATTAAAATATAAATTCACATTAATAAAATTCATCCCATTCAAAAGTAATTTTTGTTGATATCACAAAGGAAATTTCGATTAACATATTAAAAAACAAAAATAGCTTGAAACAATGTAATTCCACTTGATACTTGGACACTTTTATAATTTGTTTTTCAAACACAACATCTTATACCTGTCGTGCTCTTATTCAGGTACATTATATATAAAAAAAAAAGTTCTTATTTTAATTGAGTGTTAGTATTCATCACAAAAACAGCAGTAAAAATGTTCACTTTATAAATAAATTTTCTTAATTGGTGCTCAATCATTGGATGTTTTTTAAGTAGGTATTTTGTTTTCCTTTGTTGTTGTTGTTCAGGTGAGCACCTTTCTATTAACATAGGTGTATATAAAAATAAAAAGATCTTCTGCATTTGCATTATTATTATTTTCTTAATCCTTCTTGCAGTTCTTCTTTCACCCCTTGTTTGTTTTTTATCCTAACGTATATAATATTTATCATGGCAATGATTGTAAAACTCTGTTTTTTTTTTTATATCACATTTCTTATAAGTTGTTTCGTTAGTTTATTTTTTGAGTTGGAATTTAAACTACACTCAATGGCCATTTTTTTTACAATATTTTTCTTAAAATTTTCAAACACTTTCAACTATTTGTTAAGATTATATTTTTGTTTTTCATCACATTTATGATTTTGTTGTTGTTGTTTTTTTTTTTTACTTTAAGATTGCTTTTGAAGGTATATTTTTTGTCGGATGTAGTATGGGATTTATTCTCATTCAATTTTAAAGTGATTATAAATAATTTAATAATAAAAAACAAAACAAAAATTCAAACAGCAAAGAGCTTTATTGCTCTGTTAAAATATTTTGAAAATTTTTGGTATTTCTTTATTATTATACTCTGACTAAAAGTTTTGAAGATCCTACACTCTGTTCTTGAAGTTAAAATGTTTTTTAGCAAAATGAATAGAAAATCAAAATAGTTATGGATGCATAAGCAATGAATTGATTCTGTACAAAGTAGGGGTGTAGAGCATTCCTCACTCACCGTATTCTTTTTTGTGTATGCGACATGTCTTTACATGTTTCAATGAATATATAACAAGAACACGCATCTGAAGCATAAAATCAGCACAAGTATTTAGATTGTTAAATTGATAGTGTATTCCGGAATGGACCCCAGCATGTTTTATATACATTTGATCTACCTCCTCAACACGGCAGATGGGAGAAAATATGAATCACTCGACATATCCATCATCTATGATAAAATGTAATACAAAGTTCTCCTCTGGATTTTTGATGTAGTCACATATAAGGCAAATTGTAAGGCAGATTATATTTCTGGATAAAAAGAAGGAGCCCGTGAGCACATGCCGCATTCAAATATAAAAATGTTTGAAACAAATTTTAACAAAAAGAATTCACAATTTTTAACGGAGCACAGGACAGATACCCGAATCAATCCAACTCTTTGGAACCGTTCTCCGTATAAAATTCTAAAGAAAATCTTTCGAATAAAGTAATAAGAAAAAACGAATGAAAGAGCATGGAAAAGTAAGCGATAAGTATGGTAGATATGCTCATGTATACTTTCTCGTGTATTATTTCCTATTTAATTTGGTCGTTAGACATCAGAACTCAAAAGTAAAAAATACAAGTTAATTGATTTGTCTACCTGATAATAATTCTCGTTTCATATTTTTCCCTGAAAGGTATTCTATTTTCAACATAGAATTAAATAATGTATCTTAAAACTGATGTCGGTAGTATATAAAAAATCTGCATCTGGAAATATTTGTATAGCAACCCATAAAAAAAATTTGCTTTATTGAGCTGCTTTCTCAAGCAGTGTCGAAGTATACAGCGAAAATCAAAACGGACAGACAGAAAAAAGGATACACCAAACAGAAAGTGCCCTTTATGCGTAGGTGCTCAATTCATTTTACCGTACTATTATTAATTCTTTGAATTACAAGCGGAGCAAGATCTAGGTATAAAAATGAATGCTATGTTCTCATAAAAACGTCCCAGACCAGATATCTAAAACCCAAATTAATACAACTATTTTGGGCCGATTTCGGCCTAAAATATGGTCTACAAATTAGAAAAATAGTCGTATTTATATTAGAGCGAAGTGTTAATGGCTTTTGTTCTACATAACCAGTTTTTTTCAAGTACAATATTTATATGTTTGTCTATGGTAATGCGAAATGCAGTTTACCACTATATTTGTAAACAGGTATTGCCTTCAAAAACCTTAGAAAAGGCATCAACATTTTTTCAAGATCAAATAAATGCCGACGCCATCTAGCGGTGTAATTTTTTTTTAATTCTTGTACAAATATGCACCACAAAGGGTAGCTGTTTTCTGGACAATATTTTATCGAGCCGTATTGCAAGAAAAAAAAGTGTTTTCTTTAATATGTAATTAATAGCCTCAAATTCATGGTCCAAAAATTTTGCAGGGCATACTTATTAGCTGTGCTCTTTTGTGTACGCTATCTAGTTCATTGCACTGCTGCTACAAGGCCTCACACAACCAACGCACAAATGTAAAACAAATGTAAAAAAAAAATGTTGGGCTCTAGGAAAGATGGCGGATAAACGCTGGCAATGCGATATATTAATTATAAAGAAAAAAAAATATTAATTTGTGTAAATTTGACAAAGGAAGCTGAAAATCGTGGTCACATAACCAAAGCATTTTTTTAGTAAGATTAGCGACCCCTTTTGACAAATAGAACTATATTCAGCGAAGCAGTGCAACACAGACATAAATGATGAAAATTTAAGTATCAAAATACTAAATCAGTTATAGCTACGAAGTTATGACTAGCATCAAAATGAGCCGAAAAGAATAACCTGTTAACAAAGAGTATAAAATAGTAATAAAGACAGCTACCGGTTCATATTTTTTTTTCTTCAAATTTAATTCATTCTGACATATGGATGGAGTGATAAGAGCTAGTTATACTGCATTAACCCTTTAGCAATGTGATATGAATGATGATACTGCATAACCGCGAGACTAGCAATATCATAACCGCGTAACTGCATAAAATAGCAAAATCCAATTTCGAAGTTAATGGTAACATAGCTAAGAAACTACTTGTTTTATCAATACTATGTTTAAAATCTGAGTTTACGCGTGTACACAAAATTTTGTACCTTTTTCCGATTCCACAAAAATGGAAATGAGGTTTTCTGTTAAAATTGTGTAACGGTAACCGATATTTTCTCACGGGCATTTTGTTTATGAATTTTGAAGAGGTAATACATTGAACCTGTGAATATTTTCAAAGTTATTTGTTTTCTTAATTATTTATATTTCAAAAAAAAAAAATTGTAAATAATGGCTGCAATTAAAGCGAAGAGGAAAGCGTGTAGCAAAAAGATCTTTTGGTTAATTTCATGGAAATTAATGTGGAATTTGCCAACAACAAGCTAGTTTTCTTTTCTCATTTTCTTTTAACAGAAATTGCAATGGTTTTGATGATTTTATACAAATTTTCTATTTCGAACAATATTCAGCACAGAAAACTTTTCATTTAGCACTTAAGTGTACACAGATCCTTCCGGAATCGCTCGACATTCAAAAGTGTGCACCTCGAGGGCGCGGTGAGTTTTTTAAATCATGCACACTGCCAAATTTTTCACAATTGCGGAATCTATCCCCTGATAATTTTATTTTGACTTTGACTTACGCCCTAATGATATTAATAGTCTCGTGGTTATGCAGTATCACCGACAATATATTTATTAACTTGCTGATATGCAAGAAAGGAATTTCAGTATATCTAAACGGTGAGTCATTTGGTTATATTAAATTAAATTAATTTTCGCCAATTTTATAAACTGTACTGAAATTCAAATTTACCTCGCAACGGAGTTTTAAACAGTCTAGTTACTTGATGTTTATATATTATTACAAAAATCTTAAATTCTTTGACTTGTCTGTACTGTATGCGAGTAATACAAAATTATTTCTTCCCAAAATGTCTTTAAGGGTAAAGCTATCTATTATATTCTTATACTTTCTAGTAGTATATAGGAAGTAATTGAAAAAAAAAACCTTATTTAAAATTGTGAAAAAATAATTGTTGATGTTTCCAAGCCACTAAAAATTCCCATTTCTTCTATTCTATTTTTATGAACTGAAACTGATCAAGTAAAGCTATTTTTCATGTTGTTATACATTTGCAGTTCTGTATTAATTTTACTCTACCAAAAATACAATTATTATACATATATGTATATAGGAAGACAAATATCACGACAAAAACTATTAATTTCAGTGCTTTAAAAAAAAAAATCCTAATTTGTATAACATATCAAATTACAAGTAAAGTAAAAGTTTAGTAAAATATCAGTATCAAAAAAAAAATCCCTTCAAAATATACACCTTCAATAAAGGCATAAAAAGCAATCCCAAAGCATATTATATTCTTATAAATGATTCTTGCGCGAAATACATACATATACATTGATATATAAGATATTCTTTTTTATATGATCACATTTCTAGTTGTTTAGCTTTCATAGTCTCTCTGCGCTGTCTCAAGAGGTAGTAGTATAAAAAATATATTATTTTATAATAATGTAAAAAATTAAAGTTGCTAAATATTCTTCTCATCGTTTTCTCCTTTTCTTAATCGTCTGATTTTTTTTCCATTTTAAATAAAATAAAAACAAAACAATGCTATCGAAGAAATTTCGAAAAAAAAAAAATATTATTTAGTTATTATATGTAATAATGTAGTGAACTAGTATTATAGACTTCACTATTTATTATATTTTCTTTAATAATTCAAGGAATTTTCATTTATGCGTTAGCATGTCGCGCGTACTATCATCGCGAAATATCTCGTTTTTATTTTTCATCACAGAATTTTGTAGGTTATACATACTATTATTTTTTGCTTTTCGTTTCTTCTAATATTCTTCTATTTAACTTCATTTCTCCTCTTTTTCTAATCTTCTTTTGATATAATATAATATACATATATGTATATATAAGTAATAAATTCTTTGAATGATAATTTTATTGAAATTAAACGAAAAAAAAGTATAAATTTGGAGCAACATTACTAGGTAGATGTCGATTTTCATTCTTTTTCTTCTTTGTTTTAAAGAAAAAGGCGATAATTTTGTTTTTATATATTAAATTTCTTAACTTATTTCGAGTAATTCTCGCTTGTCTGACTCATTTCGTAGTATGTATATCAATTTAACGTGTGTGGCGCGAAAATATGTTAAATCAATTTTTTTTACTATATAGTATATTCTTCTTCTTCTTGTTTTTTCTTAATTTTTTTAATTACTTAAATCTGACCTGATTACGTCAAGTACATATTCATCACGAATGTCATCTGAGACTGGTATATATCCAAGAGCTGGATGAATGTTAGTAGAATATAATGGCTGCCATTTTTGTCCTAATTGTGAGCTTATTTCCTGTAATAAGAAAATTATGAGTAAATAAATAGTTATCGTTTTAGTCCTAAAAATAAAAATAGCACCCATGCATTTAGCACTATAGAAAAACTATGCCAACTACGGATATTAACTTATATTCTTGCCAAGTATACGGAATAGAGCCTTATGTCGATTATTTCTGCCCTTCGTATAATGAAACATTTGGCAAGGAGGCGAGCTATGGAACTACCAATAAGATATTTGAAATGCAAATCGCAAAAAGCTATTCTGTTCTAGAATTAATAATTTTAATATATAACGAAATAAAACAGTTTAAACCGCGAGACCTGTCTGAATATTTAAGTAAGGTTCGCTCAAATGACAAATATTCGATATGGTTTAAATTTACCAACAGCAATGGTGACTAAGCAAAACGTCCTTCAAGGATCAATGATGTATATAGAGAAATGAAAGCAAACAATGAAATTAGACTGGATGTATATAATTCCACAGATACCTCATCTGCCTGGATTCTATCCCAACCGTACTCGACGAAGAAGTATTGGATAAGAATTAACAGAGCTATAAACTGCTAAACTCTCAATATGCATATATGCTCGGATAGTCAAGCCAAGCTTTCTTCACCAAGAACTTTAAAGAAGAAGAACGCTTAAAGCGTTAAACTCGTTCAAATTTGAGTCTAAGCTGGTTTGGGACTGTTTTACCGTCTTGAAGCAACTGGTGACGCTGATTTCGGTGCCGGGACATGAAAGCATTAAGGGCAACGAGATTGCGGACCGCCTTCCAAAGGAAGTAGTCAGATCTGTTTATTGGCACTAAGCCCATCTTTGGACATCCAAAAAGGCATCTCTTAGCTCAGATCAGGCTTTGGGAGGACAGAATCAAAAACTCACACTGGGAAAATATCAAGGGGCTGAAACAAGCGAAGAAAAGTAAAAATATTCGCAAGGGAGAAGAGAAGCATTCCTCACACTTAGCGGAAAGGAGTTAAGGCTCATAACGGGCTTATTTACTGGGCACTGCTCATTTAGATATCATCTTAAGAAGATGGGTAAGGTAGATGATGAGACCTGTCGCTTCTGTAAGGAAGACGATGAAACCATGCCTTATGGGACTGTGAAGCTCTGCGCGCATAAGTGCAAGACATCTAGGAAAGGAATTTCCACTGCCAGAAAATGTCACAAAATAGCTCCCAAGTGAGCCATAGGTTTTATAAAAGACCTTAAGTTCGAATGGGCGGCCTAGGGCATCTAGGGGTAAGCTCACGAAAGATCTTATAAATCGCGGTGACTAGATCAGAGGCGGGAACTCTGTCTGCATCCCCCACAAATATTAATAATAATAATATTGATAGATTCGCTAGGAGTGTGCGAACCCTCAAAATACAGACGGGAAGAAATAAAATCATCCTGATGTCGGTACCGCCAAACAAGGAAATTACTAGTGACCAAGTTAAAATATGGACTGACATTTTCTTTGTTGAACCAGATCCATTTTGTGGAACCTTACCTTCAAATGACACCTTACTAAATATCTAGGAGAAAAACAAAGCAAAATTGCCGATATTTGGACGGGCTACAAGCTTGCTATGAGGTTTTTTCCTTATAATATGTAAATGAGTTAAAATAATTGCTTCATGTTGTATGGTATGTAAACGCCAATAGATTTTTGGTCTCAACATTCCTAAGGACTACTATGACAACCTGAAGATCGCAGTAGATCAGATAAAAAGTTCTTCAGTACATACCTACTCTTCTTGGACATTCGCATATTATTTCAGTGCGCTTGTATCCGCGTAAAATTAAATAGTCTGCAAGACTTCGGTATATATATCCAACAGATGACTTTAGAATTCAAGCCCATTTTCATTTGTCCCGAAAGCTTGTCGGCACTACCGGACGGGATGGGCAGCTAAACCGTGCATATTTAACCTCGAAGGCCTCAATTAAAACGATAAAATTTTGGGGGCTATAATACCTCTTACTGCCTATTTACCATAAAGATAGAAGTTCACCAAGGACCTATAAAAACCAAGTCCACGTGCTCTTGGTTTAATGCATGGCTAAAACTTTTTACTTTACCCCAAAATTAATATATAACACCGGGTTACCTCTATAAAAGATCCCAGCATATTAGAAGCAGGAGTTGAATCCAACATTGATACCTCTAATTTTTTCAAATTTCTTCCTCGAAGCCTTGCAATTCCAACTAGATTGTGCGCATCCAAAACGTAACCTATGAAATAAAAATAGTTGGAAAAATTATTTATTATATATAAGTGCCTTTTCACTGAGCGAACAAAAATTCTATATTGCTGTCACGCATTTTACTGTGAAAACGTATATATGTATGTATATATAAAAAAAAGCAAAGGTACCATGAATTACTATTTCTTCCAAATTCTTACAACGCCATGACATCATCACAAATGGATCCTGACCAGATCGCATATACAAATCCATTATATTTCGTTCAGATTCTTGAAATGCCTATAACAGAATAAACAAAAAATAAGAAAATGTTACATAATTAAAATTTTACATAAAATACCGAATCAACCCATTGTATACTTTTAAGAGTATCTTGATAGTATTGAGACATAAGATCTAAAGCTTCCACATTCATCTACAAAAAATCCAATATTAATAATATGATGCATATGTTAGAAAAGAATTACATACATAATTCGAAAATAGAACTCGTAAATGTGTAATGGGCATGCTGCGACGAAAGAGAGTATGTTGTAAAACTTCAACAGCTTCATAAGCATAAATAAGCGTCAAGATCAATTTTATATTCTTAAATTTACTAGCAAATGTCGCCCATGCTAGTTCCGATATTCCAGGAGAGCCTCTCTCTAGTCCATGTACAAAAATCATAAATTTTTTCAATGGAAGTATTTGCAATGTTTTCAAAATCTCATCGTTTAGACTGTCATAATCAAGACTCAACACCTGAAAGAATTGAGTAATAACAAACACAACATTAATATAAGATATTATATGCACATGAACAAAATTATATTACCTGAAGAGAAGTACATTTCTCAAAGAACACATGCTCTACACTTAATATTGGATAATGACTAGGATCGAACTTGATCGATGCAATTGTAATTTCCTGCAAATCTTGCGGTCGAGCTAATGCTTTTAGGAAATCTGTAGCATAATAAGTAAGACTCTCAATTGCTCCTAAGTCAAGAACTTTAACAGATGGATTCTTACGAGCTAAAAGGATTTTAATGGGCTCCACAAATATCCTTAAAATAAATGGAAAAACGTGAATTTTAAAGCAAAATCATAGATACTCTATTTTACTGTTCGATATCGTAAAGTTCCTCATCAGTATAATTCTCCCCTGGAATCGCCAAGCCAGCTGAATTTGTTTGAAAACGTAAACCAATTACGTGACTATTTCTAGCAATCCTAAAAGAAATTGTTATTTGAATATTTCCTTTTCTTTTTATTTGTGGCACACTTACATGTACAAGATTCGCCTTACTTTCTCTACATGATAAACATTGATGATGTCAAAAACAATTGTTAATTCATTGGTCAATTTAAGTAGATTCTGCATAAAAAATTTACACTTTCGAGCATTCTCTATGTTTAATTTAAATTTGAAGTTTTGAAAGAATCTGAAAATAAAAAAATTATTAATTTCTGTAATTGTCTTAAAATCGTAAGAACTGTGGAACTATAAAAATTAGAAACTAGAATAATCCAAAGTCAGTTTTTATCGTCAATACTCAGGATGACAAGAATCTTATTCATATTTTGTCGATCCAGTTTTCATCTGTTTTTAATTACAATCATTAGCATAAACTTGGTGGATGCCAGAACTAAATCAAACCTTCATCTGCTTATTACAACTAGTATTATTATGTGACTTTGTAATTTGCACAATATTTTCTCCCTCCCTTAAATTATAGGAATCATGTTTAGTTCCGATTAGTGATAATTATCCTGAGAAAATTTCGCAAACTTGAGTATGTGTGAAGAATGGTAGTATTAAACATATCAGAATACCACCACATTGTCTTTCACCCAACGTTTATGCCATGACAGAGGCTCTTGACTTTAATTAAATAAAGTATTTTTACTGTTTTTGTAAATATATTCTGAATAAAGCAGCTAACAAGAACGAAACAACAATATAAAATTGTACTTCGACAATATTTTTTCTTCAGTTGCAAAGTACACGCACACATTGACAAAGTAAAAACGCATTGAGTGCTGGAAAAGTCAGGCGGGGACAAACACAAATTTATTAGAATATTTCGTTTTGTAATCAGATATACGCGTAAATAATCACCACGTTTAAGATCGATTGAACATTGGTAATTGGGTTGAAAATTGGTCACAAGATTTGATTGTAAACAAGCAGATCATCTATATTGAAACCGTGCCTGGAATAGATACTGAAGAGCTATGGGGTGCAATGAAACCTACCACAAGAGTTAATGAACCTTACCAGGCCCCAAATCTTTGTCTACTAATTTCCCCAGTTTGCAGAAGTAGCTACCAAGCGTATTCCTCCTTCGCTTAGCAAGGTTAGGGCATTCGCACATAAGGTGCTGAACACTCTCAACTTCTTCCTCGTTCATACAGCTTCTGCAGCAGTAATTGAATGGAGCTTGCATGCGCTCTGCATATTTGCTAAAGAGGCAGTAATACCTGCAGTAAGATTACGCACATCATTAGGGTTCCTCCACAGCAGATATTCACTCTTCAAAGGACAAATGTCGAGCCAAAGCTGTCTTGAAATTGCGCATGAAGTCAGTTCTCTCCATCTGCGATTTGCCAGCTTACAGGCCAGTACCTCTAAAATCCTCTTCACTGATTTTAGAGGCTGACCTACGGGTTCCTCTGCTAGACATATATTCATAGCAAAGCCCGTTCTGGCCAGCGCATCCGCTGCCGCAGGACCTCCGCCTGGAGCACACTACAGTGGTACGGTAGGGGGTACGATTCCTGTATTTGAGGGAGTGCTGAGTATACCCCGGCTCCCACTCTCACATCAATTTTCGAACCGTCCGTAAAGACACATATATCAGAGTCAATTGTCACGAGATTCCTCTCTACTAGGAATGCTAGTTGAGAACGCTTTCTCAAAATCTAGTTTGGAACAATGTAAACCGTAGCTCCCCGAATATAGTCTCAATATTATGCTGTGACCAATGTCTGCTATTAGCCAGCAGTCCTACTCCTTAAATCTTAGTGCGCTTTTTACAACTATACATTTCCCATGGATGTCGTTGGTGTCATTCAAAGATCTCCTGTAATGCCTAAAGAGGCAGCTCTCTGTATTTTAGAAAGACTTTTCAGGTGCGTCATTTTCTCAAGAGCATTCCACCACACCAAAATCCCACATGTAAGGATAGATCTTAGGATAGCGGTGTATATCCAGTACACGATCCCCATTTTTTGCAGGCACACAGTGAAATGGCCGCCATCTTGACGTGCTCATTCACATTTATCATCCAATTGATTTGGAGACCAGTATCACTCCCAGGTCTTCAGTTTTAAAATCAAGAGTAATGTTACCCAGCTTGGGGTTGTGCAAGTCGGAATAACTCTCCTCCGTGTAAAGAGGACAAGCTCGGTCTTTGCTGGGTTAGCCCTAGACCTCAAATTATAGACCAGTTAAGAAGCTTTTGTAATGCTCTTTGAGTTAGATCTCTGATCGCCGGTAGAAATTTCCCTGAGACCAGGATGACCAAGCCATCATTTTTATATCCTCCCTTTGCAAAGATATGAGAATACCATTAACCACCAATAAGCACAGTCGAGATGAAAGTACTCTTCCTTGTGGAGTACCTCTAGACTCTCTCCTGCTAACCTTATTGTTACCAAGTTCTGCGTTTATTAGGCAATTACTGAGCATTGTTAATCCATCTACATATGTATATAGCATTCACCTCCTAGACCAATCAGGGTATCAAGAAATGCACCTATAGTGTGTTCATTTTTCTCGATTGAGTTTTGAATGGTTCCTACTACGTCATAAATATAAAAGTAAACTAAAAGTACACAATATATCTCTATCAATCGACATTAACTTCCAATTCCTGTCATGCCTGCCAATATCGGGCACATTAATTCAGGCTGAAACCTCCAGATATCGATTTTGAGTCCAATGGAAAAATTCTTCCATATTGGCGCAGCAATTTTTAAATTTCTAAATTTTCAACAAAAATTCTTCCTCAACGACCATGAAAACCCCAAAGATTTCGGTTTTAAATCGAATCGGCCCATAAATGGAAACATTTTTCTGCTATCTGCCTGAAGTTTTCTAAATGTAATTCGTAATTCACATAAAAATCAATAAGTTGATTTTAAGTCGAATCACTGCCTTCTTTTCCTTCCTTGCATATGTATTTGAAACATGTTGTTTGAAAGCTTTTAGCATTACGAATTATGGCGAAATAAACATGTTTCATGTTTAAAAATTTATCCTGAATAAATCACACTTCTAGTGACGATAGTTCTAACGAGTATTTATAGGCCAAAATTTTTACTTTTAGGAAAGTGAAAGTAATTGTGAGTATTTCAACAAAACAATTAATTATTTCCGCGTTTTTTAAAACTCTACTCAATTCGCTGTGAAATGAGAGTACAGCTTTCGCCAAAGGCGAAATTTTTTTTTTTGGGTTTGAAGTCTCTTTCCCCTGAAAATCATGAATATACATAGTTTTCTAATAAGTGACAAATTCAAATGCATAATAATTAAACTTATGAATTTAATATAATAATTAAATTTCTTTTAGTTACATTTCATTTGTTTGTTAGACCTCATAAAAATATCAACAAAGTTTTTTGATCACCAATTTGTCATTCTCTAATTTTGAAAAATAAAGTACCATTTAAATTGCAGCGAAAGCTTTTCTCTTTCTTTTTCAGAAGTGGAATATGTTCCACAGACAGCCAAATGACAATAGATGAGTGGCGATGTCCACCGTAGTGTAGTCTTGTTATGGCCTAAGAGATTAGGTATTTTTAAATATTGTTAAATATACTCGTCCCCTTGGAACTGCTATGTGCAAAGTTTGGTGCTTTAATATCTACGGTCTAGTGTTGTAATCCCATTTACTTTTCTATTCTTATATCACATACATAATTGAGTTACTTGATTCTTATTAGTTATATAATTTTATAAGGCAGCATTACATGAAATTCGAACACATCACTGGATTGAAAAGAAACAATATAACTGCCAAAATTCAAATATTTATAATAGATGAAACAATTAGAGTAAACGATCAACATTTTTTTTATTATAACAATTAACAATAAATTATTGCTCGGTGTACGAGATCTAATCTCAATCATATCATTGCGGCATGATGATTTTCATAACAGTTATTTCACATTCATTTGACGTCCTTTCATTCGTTTTTGTAATTATTTCCTGATCTTAAACTATGAATACAAAAAATATATAAATCACAGCCAGTAAGTAGTTAGCTACTGATAAAATTGGAGGTCAATTTTTTGCTGGGTAATTAATTCTCTGTTATGTATTTATTTTGCGTGCTCTGAAGATTTTGTGGAATTTGCTTTTATTTATTTCAAATTTATTTGTATTCACGGACAAACTACAAAAAAAATAGAAAGTGGAAGACAATTAATCTGTCTTAGCTCGTATCGTAAATGACATGACGCTTTGTACTGCGCTTATGAATATGAAGGCATAGTCATTTTAAATCCAGCTTTTGGAATTTTAAAAACTTATTATCTCTTTTATGTTTTAGTTCGATATAAGTTTAAGGTCAGATAATAAAAATAAAATGACGCTAGCAAGTTCCGGTCACTTACATAGAAAGTGAACAAATGTCTCATCTTCGTTGACTTTTTTACAGCTACGGTTAAAGGAAGTACCCAGCCTAGCTGCATGCTTGCCGATTGTTTAATGGACAGTATATAATATATGTAATAGAGAACCGAAACCTGTCTAGCCAGTTTGTCAACCGATTTGTTTCACTTTATGTTTGTGTCCTGGAACTCAATAAAAAGTAAGTAGATAGTCAACTTCTTAATATTGGGGTTACCTGTAGAAGTATAAAATTCAATGACAGAAAATCCCCAAACAAGAACTTGCAAGAGGGATGATCATGCAATATAATCACACGTGAGAATCTATTACATATTTCTCTCTTGTGGACTTAGTTTCTACTTATACATATTTTCATGTGCTATTCATTGATAAAAAAGAGTACATCGCTCCAAACTTTTGCATAGTTTCCCACGTTTGGATTACTTAAAAAACGAGGTCATGATGGTCGGTGAGTTATTGTTCCATGGATTTTTTTTTTTTTTTTTTTTTTATAGATTTTAACAACATTGGTTGGTTTTGTTTTTGGGAATTATATGGTGCTCCGCAATATTGCGAGCTTTTCGCTTTTGTCACCAACATAGAAGAAATTATAGGCGAGCCAGTCGCTCTGATGGCAACCTGACTGTCGGTGAAGATGACGATATTTTGATTGAATGGCAAATCTTACTTAGCTTTAGATAAGCCACCTGGACGAATAGACGATATCGAATGGACGATAGAGTTATTTGGTAGTTAGTAAAATTTGAATGTTCTTAAGGCTGACCACCAAGCTAACTCTCGTAACAAAGCCTTCTCATCTCTAACAGAAATTGCATATTGCACTGGAGACGACGATCTGTAGAAAGTTGATGATCTGTCTTGGCGAGAGTTCTCTTGCAAGCATAAAATGCTACAGACCTTTTGTTGACCATTTCTCATGTGTTTTGCTTCTAACTTCGAAAAATTTTACACTGGAAGAAGATAGATAATGTTTGCCCTTTTAACTTTCAGAGGATGACTTTTGATATTTTGGTAAGTAAACAGTATTTATTAACTGTGATTTAGTTGGATTGACATTCAGTCTACTGTTCTTAAGTTTATTGCTTAATATATCTACAGCACATTTTATAACTTCACTCATTGCGTAGAGAAGCATGCTTAATATAAAGATATCTACATCGGACGTTTAGGTAATCACCTCCATTTCGTCTCTTAGAAAAATAATTACTGATTAACAACTAAAAGCAAACAGCTAACGAATACATAAGAATTTGCGATACATCTAAAACTTTAATACAAATTTTAATTTGATTCAAACTATAATTAAACAAAAATTTAAAATATCGGGCCATGAAACAATAGAGGCTACGATCTTTTTAGGTAATACAAAAGAACTGCGTGAACAGAATAAAAAATTTAAAATATGAAAAAACAAAAGTTTTTACGAGCTTGAAAGAAGTGATTGTGCAATTGCGATGGGCAAGAATATAGACATTAATATGGATAATATGAATGAATGTGTAAGTGAATTTGATACTGAATTTAAATGAATTGTAGGTGGTTTAACTAATGAAGAGGTTGTTCGGATTGAATATAGAGTATGTAAGAATCGTTACACTAATATGTTAAGGCAAAAGAAGAGCGAATTTATTAAAGGAAAAATATCGAACGCAAATGATCAAAAAGAAATGGGGCAGATAATTAAAAATTATGTTTTGAAGAAAGAAATTATGACAACATTTAAAGAGATACAATTTGGAAATTATGTGAGTGTAGAAGATAGTGAAATGGCAAACAAGCTAAATCATTATTTCACAAAAGTCCCACGAGAGCAGTGAATAGTTAAACCAACTTCATTCAACATTTTTATTGCGTTTTAAAAACTTTTAAGGAAATTGAAGTTTTCTAATGACAACTGTCAGTTTTCCTTGCAATATAGTACAGTAACTGTGACGTATGCAAAATGTGTAAGTTGTTAAATGCATTTTAATAAATTGTCCCAAAACTGAGTACACGAACAGACCTATTATTTATGGGGTATCAAACAATAGGTCTGTTCGCCGCGTACTAGCTTGGAAGTACAAACTTGTAAAACTTTTTGTAAGTTTTTACTCGAAGGCGTTCGTGTAGTCGGAAATTGAGAGAGACAATTTTGACATCATTGTTCCCCTCCGGTTAATTTATTATTTGATTTAACCTACGAGTAAGAAACCAAGATTTAACTCACTGGCATGTATATAAATGGACTGAGTGATCACCTGTCTCATGTGGCAATTTCAGAAAGTAAGCTTTCACTGTCAATGCTACCGATTGTCGTAAACTGAAATTATCTGGGAATTTACATGTCAGTGGGATTTACCGAATTTACCACAAAAGTATTTGGGACTATTTGTGTTAAATTTTAATTATGAGTCGAAGCAAGCATTTTTTACAAGGCTGTTTTGGTTGGAAATACCACTGAACCTAAAACAATTTCTCGTTTCCAATCGTTACAGTTCAGTGAGAAAGTATGCTCTCACGGAAAGAGGCAGGAATGTAAAAGTGATGCCATTTGCTTTCATCCATTTTTGGCTCAACGAGCAATCCATTTATATACATGTCAGTGATTTAACTAAAGAAAAATCGTCAAGTAAAAACATCGAAAGTGTCAGTTTTGACAATGTCGCCACCGCCGACTTTTAGTTATTTTTTAAGTTCTTAATGTACAAAAAATGGAAAAACCTGCTACTCCTCCTCCAAAAGAAGTAAATGTTCTCAAAAACATTTCTATGTATTCAAAGTCGTAAATTAAATTTGTTTATTGTACTACATAGAATGTAATTCTTCAGCATGTATATTTATTTCAAATAGGAGCACAATAATTCAATAATTATTATTTTTTCCTCCAACTACCACTCTAATTCTAGCATGACTCATCAAATTTACTTTATTATGCTTGAACCTCTTCTCTGAAAGCATCTAGCTTAGAGCTGAAATCATCAGAATAATTTGGTATCCGGATTATCCCGATCCAGATGAAGCAAAAAATGTTCAAAATTTCTTCCAGATTGCATTACCTCATTGGGAAAATGGAAATTTATATGTTTCCAATGAAGTAATGCAATATGGAGGAAGTTTTGAACTTTTTTTGCTTAGCCTGAATCCGGATTTCAGGAATCGGATAGTTTGCAGATCCGGGTTACCGGATCCAATTTTCAGCTCCAATCTAGAGAAGAGTATGTGATTTATATTATTATATTGACTTTATTATAGAGTTTTCCTATTATTTTATATAGAAGCCGTTTGTTCCCGATTTCATACTTGTGCGGGCTATTCAATTTCCGATTATTCATATTATTCATTATTCAAATGCAGATTGCAGATGTATGTGAGGATCATTCAATCATCAATCTCATAGTCAATGGGCAAATCTCTAACTAGGCCTTTTAGCTTAGAACTGAATACATTAAGGCTTGAGCTTGCCTTAATAACTTCAAGAAGATGGTTATAGATTTTGGTCGCCGTGTAAATAAAAACTTTACACGTAATATTGAGTTGATTTCGGAAGTTATTTCGTCTATAAGCCTGCTCAAGTTGAGTTTCTCATCAATATTTATACCTAGGTATTTCACCTCAGTTACCCGTTCTATTTGCTTGGAGTTAGATAGATCTCAGCTATGTTTCGTTGTTTAAGCACCATGTATTTTGTTTTATCCTCATTGAGAGAAAGTTTGCTACCATTTGTCCAATTTGTTAAGCTTACAATATCATCTGCAAATAAATGGTATGCACTTTCCTTTGTTGGACCCATTATAGAGCCTTGAGGTACACCCGTGCGAAATGTAAGAAAGTGCTGAGTGTTCCATTTATTTTAGTTCTAAGCATTCTGCGTGATAAATAATTTTGATGAGATTATTTTTTCCTCGTAGTCCTTGTTCATCCAAAATCTCCAGCAATGTCTTGTGGTCAACTGTATCGAAGGCTTTTCGAAAGTCGATAAACACAACGCCCACATACATACCCACGTCTAAGCATTAATTTATCATGTGCATGGATTCAGTTATCCATACCCCATTTCTCTTGAAATTCGTATTGGTTTTTTCAAATCCCCCACTGGATAAGTATTAAATCAAGTAATCCACTTTAAATATTTGACGTTACACAAGTTTTTACTCTGATGTCGATTTCCACTGATATTTTAAGTAAAGTGTTCGTCAATCAATAAAAAACGAGTTCAATGGAACAACTTTTAACGCGTGTAATTTGTGAGATTGAAATAACATCACGAATAACGTAAAAATTATGAAAATTGTAATTTTAAAGATTTTGGCGTGATTGCATGCGGATGAATTTGGTGGAGTAAATAGTTGAAGATTGATATGTGATGCCAAAACCCTCGAGACCACTTCCCTCATGGTTTGGGAACAGAAATCTATGTGTGCGTTGGGAGTCCGTTCTCTAAAACGTTCTATATTGATACTTATTGAAAAGTGCCAACCATTGACTTTATATATGCTATAGAGCCTAAACTACTATCCCATATAGGAAAATTGTCTTCTAGTAATTTACAGCTTGGTTCCTTACCTTCCCAAAGGCTATATTTACTATATACCTTACTTAACAAAGTAACAAAAGTTTTGATTACAAAGTAACCGTACCATTTTACGTTCACTAACTCTCAGCTTAGTAATAATTGCATGTGTGAATCGTATGCAGCTACATTCGATATCAACAGTCAAAACCCTCGAAACCATGAAACAGAAATCTATGTGTGCGTTGGGAGTTCGTTCTCTAAAATGTTCTATATTGATACTTATGGAAAAGTGCCGAACATTGACTTTATATATGCTATAGATCCTAAACTACTATCCACACAGGAAAATAGTCTTCTAGTAATTTAAAGCTTAGTTCCTTACCTTCCCAAGGCTTACACTTCCTATATACTTTATTTAACAAAATAATAAAATTGTTTCAATTACAAAGTAACCTTACCATTTTACGCTCAATACCTCTCAACTGAGCGTTGATTGCATGTGTGTATGGGCAGCCGGAGTCTGAATCTGTAGGCAGCTAGCAGCCCACGGCATCCCATGACGGCACAGCGACATTGCAATGATTACTCAGCTGAGAATTTTTGTTTGAGAAATCGTAGTCATTTGGTTAAGATTAATTTTTTTAAATAATTTTGTTAGGAAAGATATGAAAGTTTTATTACGGTTCGGAAGATAAGCAAGCTTAAAATTATCAAAACACCATTTTTCTGTATGAATAGTAGTTTAGGGCGGAGGTGCAATTCATATCAAACTTTTGTCAGTTTTACATAAGAACACTGCAAATATTTTAGAATGTAAAGTATAGTTCACACAAGCGAAGTTACTGTCCCAAGTAGCCTCATTTTCAGTCCCTCACCTCCTCTTGATATACCCATCAGTTTACTTGCCCCAGTACGAAAACGGTTCCACCCACTTCAACTTTTTAGCGAAGTGGAACCTGAGATATAGTCAAATTGAGTGTATTTTCTGCAATTGGTACAAGTTTTGATTTAGGTAATCATATCTGGCGTGGAACTTGTGAAATGTGAAGATATTTATTTTTGAGAGAAAATTATTTCAAGTGACAAATTACATATTAAAAAAGGTCATTAATTGTGCAGCAATGTAATTAAGGGCAATTTCGGAGGAAAAATTCTAAGAAAAAAGAAAGTGTGAGTACGTTCCTGGCATATTGATTGCTAAGGAATATTTTTGCTTACGTAATTATCTTTAAAATTTACGAAATTTCTTACTGAAAAATAAAAAGCAGTCCTTTGTATAAAAGCCCAAACACAAATGTGCTGACATTTTACAAGTTCGACACCAGCTGATATTATAAATGACTACCTGAATCAAAACGTGTACCAATTGCAGAAAATACACTCAATTTGACTATATCTCAGGTTCCACTTCGCTAAAAAGTTGAAGTGAGTGGAACTCGTTTTCGTACTGGCGCAAGTAAACTGAAGGGTATGTCAAGAGGAGGTGAGGGACTGAAAACGAGGCTACTTGGGACAGTAACTTCGCTTGTGTGAACTATACTTAGGACTCCGTTGGGCCTCGCATGTGGTAGGGAGGGAGTCTGTTTCATGGCTTGTGAAGTATTCTTAAGGGTTTTGATGATGCTCACCGACATTCAGTTGCGTGCATTTTTCGGTGTAACACCGCCGATTTTTCGGGTGTAGCACCAGGGTCAGTTGACGTACAATTTTTCGAGGAGTGCGGATCAATGGAACGATTTTGGTGTAACACTGCAAGAAAAGTGCAAGAATTCTGCTAGCAAACGTGATCAATGGAAATCGGTATAAGCCGTTCGCGTACTTTACGAGTGTCACTCTCAATTCCTTACTCTATCATACAATTTGATGTTTTCACGTTTTTACTTGCAATTGATTCAAAGAGGGTTTTTGTTTTTGCTGCCGGAACGTGAACTCTGGGATATCCGGGGACATGTAGAACCATGTCAAAAAACTGTTACTTCCTAAGTGTAAGGTTCGTGTTTTTGCTTGTTTTTTATTGTATGCGTTACTGTAATAGTTACATACTAAATAAATATCATCTATCTATCTAGTTTATAAAAAAAAAATGTGAATACTGGAGGGCACTTGTAAATAAATTAATTTAGGGTTCTACTGTAACGGCGTTATACCTTATCGAACGAATCGAGCAACTGTTTTCTGCAGAAAAGAAAGAAAGAAATTAATTTTCTCTTTTCTTTCTACTTAAGTTCCATTTATATGTAGTCAAGCATTCGTGCGGTTTACATGATAATTACGTATGCATTCCTTTAACTCTTATTCCAAGAGGAAAATTAATGTAACTTGCAACATGAACTCAGATTCTTAAAAACATAAGCCTGATATACATTACACCACCCCGGCCTTCTTACATTTTACTTTTACTGTAAGCATCATGTAAACATATTGTAGCATGTACTCGAGCAAATCAACGCTTTCAAAATTTTCTAACTTATATACTAGTTCTCTAAGTGTGACACATCATTTGCGGTTTCTGCGAGTTTCCGTTTTATTATTATTACGAAAGCCTGGCCACAATTCCCTTAACTACAGTATTTTCTTAAAGCTGCCACCCAGCCAATTAACGGAGCGTAAACAGAAGTTGTTTTCTTGTTCACCTTTACCTTTGCCCGCGATTAAAATAATGTTCACGCATTTATGTTACTTTCGTTGTCTATCGAATATTGATGTATGGTAGTAGGGTAAGTGCTAAGCTGTTACAATAATTATAGCTCTCAAAATAGACCTAACAACTTGTGAATAAAAATTTCTCAATCAAATTGGGAAACCTTTTTTGTTTTTTTGCAATTCAAAAGTAAAATCAAAAATCAAAGATTATTCAAGCAAAGAAAAACCTTCGACATTTCCCTTAAGATCATAATTAAACTGGAACAAGTCACTTAATTAACATAAATATGCATACTAGTGTCTAAGATTATTCTGAATGAATTAATGAATTGTGTTTTTCTCACACGACATGGATTAGATCGAATCTATAAATTTTAATTAGTTATATATTCGGGGGCAGGCGGCAAATGTTTTAAAAAAAATGACATTGAAAATAATTGAACGTAAAAGTCTAATTAAAAATCCCTAGAAAAATCTTTTTTTCATAATACAAATAAAAAAAAAGAAAAGCTATAGGAAAATTGCGACGCAAAAATTTTATTGTTATATATCTACCTTTTCTGAAATAAAACACTCCTCCAGTGCCAACATGTCGATGAAACATTGAAAAGGTCCTTGGAATCTAGGTGCTCGTAGACATTTGCAAGAGCAAGGGCAGGTAATGAGCCCCATTGCGGAATCCTATTCATGTTTTTCGTTTAACGATCGTAGAAAGTTCGCTGGCAACAACTCACTTCTGTGTGTTCCAAGCACGAAAAAAGAAATCGCTAAAAATTTGAGTCACACAACGAAAATTTTACATCACACAACTAATTGAACGAATTGTATCCGAAAATTAATAATAATTTGTTAACGCGTACAATTTGTGTCGTTCGAATATTATTGGAATTTCAGAATAAAAATTGCTGAACACTTTTCGCACTGAGAAAGTGGAAAAAAAACCCTCTCAGTCACCTTTCACCACTTGATGTTGTGTGTGCAAATGCAAAATGCACGCACCTTGAAAATAAAATTGACAGACAACTTTCCAGCACGGTATACTGACAAACAGTAACTTTCCAGTGAATGCAAATTTTTCATTGTCATTTGTGTGGAGTGGCAATATGACAAAATTAAAGTCACTTAATTGAATTGGAATTTCAAGTTTTGTTCTATAAATATTTAATACGAAGAATTGAAATATATGAAGAAAATTCTATTTTAATTGCAAGAATTAAATTTGTCATTACTCTTATTGAACAAGGTAATTGACATAATTAAGAAATTTCAAGCATTTAATTGAATTCGTTGTAAACACAAGTCAGCTGTTATTTTATGTTTACAGTTAATTTCGGTGGCACCAACATAACAAAATAAATATAAAAATTACAGTGGCTTTTTTTTTAAGTCACAGTGGAGTCAAATTGAAAAATGTTTTTGAAATCAATTTTGAAAATAAGAAAAACAAATAATTGCTTAAAGTATTTATTTAGTTTAATTAATTTTATGTTTTTATATATACTATTCCTTAATATTACGAGAAATTCTTCGTTGTTTTTATCTTTATTCACAATAGTAAGATTTGTTTTGTTTTCCAATCCAAATTCCAAACTGACACAATAAATAAAGTGACAATTGTCAAATGTAAGTGATTAAAATTTAACCAATATATTTTAAAGTCGATAGAATAATATTTAAGGATGTTGGGAGTAATTTGCTCAATCTTTATACTGTTTCTTATTGGGTCGGTGCAATGTTCCGATGGAATGGACTTTGGGGACGCAATGGCTCTTATTATTGGGTTGACATTAACTACCTTGGGAATACTGGCCTGCTTAGGAAAATACGCAAGAAATGCTGCGGCAGGACGATATTAAGGAGGATAAACTACTAGATGTTATTCCTTTAATAATAACTTGTATGTTAATTATTATAAACTGCTCTTTTGTATTAAACACTACGTGCACCTAAATTGAAGTGTTTGAGGTATCCAACCAATCCTTGTTTGTTCCTTATGACCACCCCATATTGATCATTCTTTTTTGGAAAATAGAATCAATTCAAAGAAATGATAAACTCCTCTGTCTGCTTCTGACTAGGTACTTATTAATAGTGTAATTGATTGCTATATAATACAGGAACGTTTAAAGGTACATCTCGACTATCAAATTCAAATTCAAAATTTGTATATTACCTATATACCTGGCATAAGTGCCACGACGTACAGCGTTTAAGGTAATAAGTACATTGTTGGAATATAGTAAGTTTTCTACGATATATGTACATATAGTTTGGTTTATAGGTTAGATATTGTTACATAGCAAAATTGATTAAAATAGATTAAAATAAAATCAGAGCTAGTATTACGAGTATATACATAATCGACTTGAGATTGAATATACACACAATAGGTATCTGTGATATAGATATAGTTTGGTTCGGTTTACAGAGACCGTTGAGTATTACCATCGTACAGGTCAACTTTCAGATACAGGTTAACTATTGGTTACTTTTCATGAAAGAATGGGTATATATTGGTTAAAATGATCATACAGGTTAACCAGTAGAGGTGTTATTTGTCCTGGAATAAGGTGACCAACCCTAAGGATGGATTTCAGATTTAGCATATTAGTTCGCTTAACCCTATCAGACCTATTATCATTTAGCAAATCTCGTCGAATCGAGCTATTGAACATGGAATTACTACCAACTTCAAAGTTGAATATGATTTCGCGGATGTGATTCTATCACGGAATTGTGATTCTATTTTTGAGTGTAAATGTTTTAATATATATCGTAGCTGAGCTATAGATTTAGCTTATCAGCCAAACCATTAGCGACATCCAAATTGCCACTCACTCTGGATTAAGATAGTTTAGGGTCTTCTTTGCAAATTCCTCAGGTAAGATGATTTCCCTAATTTCCCTCGGCAGTCTGTTCCAAGTTGTTACCCCATGTGAGAAAATATCCCTACTGCCGAATTGTGTATAAACGCGCGGGTAAATCATTCATTTTTTGTCCCTTGTGCTCCACAGGAACCGATCTCGCACATAGCCGGATAGAAGGCCCGTTCTAGACTTGTGTATGAAGGATAGAGCGTTCACTTCATACAAGCATTGCGAGACGACCCTGGCATTAAGAGGTCCAGCAAAGGGCCAACGTGTGCCCTTCGTCGAAGATTGAATACATATCTGGCACAGGCTTTGAGTGCACGCAGTAGTTTAATTGTACCAGCCTGAGATACTGGGTATATGACGATACCCACATAAAGAAAGTGTGGTAGTATCAGGGCCGTAAACAGCCTAAATCTCGTGGTTTCGTCAAAATACGGTGATGCTGCATAGAGAGATCGCAAGCCGTGATACACCCGCGAGCACATCGGGTTTATATGTACCTTCCGTGTGAGGTTGGGATCCTTGAGGAGGCCCAAATTTTTCACTGTTTTTGATGTGAGAGATATATCATGGCCCATTATGCTTATTGAGGTTATCTGTGACGATAGCTGAGAGCTTCTGTCTGGTCTTATTGCATATCCAATCGCTTGAGTTTTGGATGGATTCAACAACAGTCCAGCAGGTAACACACTGATACTTAAACTAGCACTGCAGTTAACTAAAATAATTCAGCGTGTGAAGTAGTAAAGACGTGGTAAGAAGAGAAAGGATTAGCAAAGTGAGGTACAATATTACAGACTAAAGCCTACTTTGTGAGATTGACTTAACGAATAACACAGATTATACGATTAAGCGATTAATAGTTATAATATTCAGCATGTCCTAGACATTTGACGTATCTTAGCATTTTAGGCACTTCATGCAGTCTAGGCATATAGTGTAACAGTTTGCGCTTAACAACTTTTTACACTAAGTGGCTGAAATTTTTATTCTCTTCATGAAGTGATACGAGCCTTTACGCCGATAGTGTAATACCAACCGATATAACCGAATAGGAGAGGGAAGTGAGCGGTGAAGAGGCGTATGTATGGTCTGTGTGTTCGAGTCGCGTATGTGTGGGTATGTTTTGCAGATTTGTGCGCAACCTCCCCCAACACCGCTCATCTCCCTCTCAGTCGTATTGCTAAAATATTTCATACAAGTCATTTGCATGATCCGGCTGATGCAGGCCTGTGCCGATGTATATGCTCAAAATAAGTCATTACTCCGCTTGAGATGCTCTGTCTTCTCTAATTATTACAACAAAAAAAAACCAGAACAATAAACATAATTGAGCTTTGATAATGTTAAATCGCTTTGGTGGGGTCTGATTAGTTATACCGAACCCGTATAAGTTGTATTAATTTTAGAGAAATGCTGTCTGGATATATTTTATGTCCTTTTAACTTTATAGATGGACGTCTCGTAATCGGTGATGTCAAAATAAAGGATGGACAGATATTTTGTGGCGTATTCAAAAAATATCTGCAACCCTTTTCAAAAATCAGCTTGTTGTCTTCTAAAAGTTGTGTACAACAACAGAACCTCAATAAAGTGTATATAACAAATTTATCACCTCTCTAGTTTTTACAATTAGTTAAATTTCCTTCTGACCAATCCTCTGAAAAGGTATAACGCTTCGATATTTGTGCAATGTTTGTAGGGATCTCTTCGGCCTATAAGTTTGAATCTGTGTTAAGAACACCAATATTATTTTCTTTTCTTTTTATGGTTAGCGACATTATTCGGGTAATTGTTTTTGTTCTCATAGTTCAGTTGCCGCTTTAAAGATAACCATATAGAATTGCAATGTTTTAAATAGTGACGAAATACGCATACCATCTACATAGCTACACTTCATTGAAACTGGCTTCTCTTCTTATTGTCCAGATGTAAATTATTATTATTAAAAGTAGCTTTTGAAACTCTATAGATAAATTTATATAATATTTTAAATTGCTGTTTTTTGCTCATTTTTAACTATTTTCCATTTCAGATAATAATTATTTGACATAATGATGAACAGAACTTAGATATATTTTTATTATGAGTGGCATCCTTTTGCGCAGTATTCGTTCAGTACGATGTTCTTATCTTGGAATTCAATTAAAAAATGCAAGAGGTTTCTCTTATTTAACCTCTCAACAAATTATCCGTTTAGAAAATAGTAAGGAATCTGCAGTAATACCAAATAGAAGAAATTTTTCATGGAATCAGGCAGCAGCTGGATTCTGGAAAACAATTTCGAACAGCACACCCGTAGCATACGTACAGCAAAGCTTGATACAAATTCATGATTTTACGGGGCTCCCATGGTGGGGTACAATAATATTAACAACTATCTTATTTCGGTCTCTTGTTACCTTACCATTGGCTATTTATCAGGTAAGTAGCTTAATAGAATTAAGAAAAACTAAAATATTAATTCCCTACCCGTTCTTCCTCTCCTGCCAAGGCTTGCTACTGCATCATAAGGTATCCACTTTGCCAAATCTCAGTAAAAAAATATATATATATAAGACTGGAAAGAGTTATTTGAAAAAGTTATTAGGCAGGTCTTTACCGAAAGTTTTAAGGAAAAACTATTTAGATCGATTTTTTAAAACTAATTATGAAACACTTTCTCGTCCAACTACACCATTAAAATTTTGAATATTTTACCTTACCAGGCCAATGATTCTATTACGTGCAGTATATTAAAATAACAAAAAATCGGCCAAGTGCGAGTCGGACTCGCGCACGAAGGGTTCCGTACCATCGTACAAAATTTAACACTATGTACTTTTTATTTATTTTTTCAAATGAGAGTAGGTGTCATTTGAATAAATAATGCCTACTTATATAATAATAATGAATGCGAATAAAACGAGAAAAAAAACGCTGAAAAAATCACACTTCTTCTATGGGGGCCCCCTTTAGTTTAATTTTATTTTTATTATTTCTTGTTATAATAGAAATACACACTGTGACAATTTCAAATGTCTACCTATTACGGTTCATGAGACACAGCCCGTGACAGACAGACGGACGGACATCGGAGGCTTAGTAATAGGGTTCCCGTTTTTACCCTTTGGGTACGAAACCCTAAAAAGAAACAATTAGTGGCATGTCATGACTGAGATAGAAGATTTACCTTCATATGGCAATCTCAGGCTCTTGAAATAGCTAAAAACTTTTCTATGAGTTTCCTGCCTTATTTCACTTGGGAACAATTTTTAGTTTTGCTTATATTCGAATGCCTTTAATACCCTAGGCAGACGGATAAAAACAATGATCATTCGTCCGTAATCAGAATTTTCAAAAATAGCTTTACCTTTGAATTTTAATTTTAATTATTAAAAATGTGCTGTCAATTACATATAAAAATTGACATGACTTCTATTTTTTCACAAAATCTTGGGTAACTAGATTTTTGACAAATTTAATTACGACTGAATAATCATTGATTTTGTCCGTCTGCCTAGGGTATAAGTAATGTTCCGCAGCTGTCTTTATTCTGTCAGACTATTTGTCTATTTTGCTAATGCAGTACTTTTTTGGTTACTACTCGAGTAAGCGATACTTCTATAGTCACAATATCCTTCAAAATCGGTCACAATTATAATAGACCGGGAGATGAGAGAAAATCTAAGTCATTTGTTACAAGTATGGCAACCCTTAAAGGGTTGAATTAGGTGATTTAAGAAACAAAAATCATAATTTTAGGTCTGTCCGGCGCGGCGCAATTACAGGCTAATTAATTAAACTTATTGAAAAAATTACGGTATTCAAACGATTTGTTAGTTTTTTTGTAGTCCATGAAAATAAAAATGACGGTAGCGCAATGCCATATTTTTTTGCCGGGGCTTATGGCCCGCCATATTAATTAAAACGCATAAATATTTTTTTTTTAACATTTGTTACAGGATAATTTTTTTTTAAATGACAATATTCAAGTAAACATCCACGAGAATCACAATGCCATACCATTACGACGCGACGGTTCCAAATAGCCGTTATACCGCTGCAAAGGACGCAGATTTTTTTAATTATGCAAAACGATTTTTTACAGCATGGCACTTGAGTCCTGAACTATCTAAAAATCTACGTCTTTGCATATCTCCATTTCTGGCGGATTTATTCATGAATAACTTGGAAAATAAAATATTTAACTCGAATTTTCCGCTTTTATGTAACGTCAAGTATTGGTATTGATATGTACGTGGATGATGTGTTATGTCGCATGACAGTTTTAATCAGAAAACACAATTCACAATAAAACCAACATAACATCAATAGAAAAACATAACAATAAACACAAATTTAAAATATATAGAAAACCGATATATACTGATATAGTCATACACAAAAACTCTTTTATATATCGTCGGTGATATTGAATAACCGCGAGACTACTAATGTCACTACCGCGTAAGTTAAATACAAATTTATAATTTCAACAGACACTAAACTTCTTTTTCTTTTATATATTGACAAAATTATTGGTACTGAACCCTAGGATTGGACGACAAACATCATGTTTTTGGATTTTTGGCATAAAATTGATAAATCAAGTTGTAATTCTTACCTAAAATTGGATTTTGCTACTCTATTCAGATACGTGATTATGATATTGCTAGTCTCGCGGTTATGAAGTATCACCGACGATATGCCAAATATAAACAGTCTTCTATTGAGAACATGATTCATAGGGCAATATATACCCCCAATGATAAGAACGACACTACGGAGGAAATCAAAACTATAAAAAAGATAGCAAAAGACCACGCAAAACTTAGGTAAACCTGTGTAAAAGATAAGATATTAGAAATACAAAAGAACGGGGTTTATAGATTGAAATGTTGAACATGCAAGGAGTGTACATTGGACAAACAGGACGTTCATTCAAGGAAAGAATAGATGAACATACCGGCTCCTACAGAAATAAAAATAACAAATCCAGTTATTCAACTCATTTATTAGACAAAAATCATGTATCTGATGTAGATGCAAAGATTTTAATGTGTGTAAGAAAAAATTAAATCTATTGAAATTATTAGAGACCTTTCGAGCATTACCAGACAAGGAGCACCCCTGCTTTAACGACCAAATGGAACTCTATTACTCACCACTCTTCAAGCCACTATAAGAGAGCAGTTTGGGAGCAATAACTGATGATAGCCGATGTGCTAAAGCCGGTGTGCATTCAATTGTTTAAAAAAGTAAGTGTGATTAATAAACTCATATAACGTTTGATGGCGGAAAACCCTGTGTATGTATGTAAAAAACTTCATACATTTGTTTATCTTATTATTGTTACAATAACAAATCTGAAAATCTTTGAATATTTAATTTTTATATCCCCAATAAATTACATAAGTTTGTAAATCAGTAAGCATGTATGAAAAGGCATTTTGATTTTTGTATGCTCGTCTTCTGTTCGTTTACACCATAACTTAAGAGCACGTTGATGTAGAAAACTGAGTACGTAGCGGGTACAATCTGATTTTGCATGTACATTTGAATACTGGCTGAGTTAAAGTTTCAATAATAATTATATTAAAATCGATAGTCGATTTTCGATCAATCTCTTCATAGCGTCGCCATACAAAAATTCAAATTTTGAACGTACATACTGAGAAAATGGTCTTAGGCTTTTAATGTACCGAAGGTGTACATTAGAATGTAAAAACCTGACCTTGTAACGAGCCATTCTACAGGAAGAAATGCAAAAACTGCTTACCGATCTGACGGAGTCATTTTTAAAATAGAAAGATTATATTCATCTTGGATATCGTGGAAATTTGAGTTTTAGACCAATTATACATTGCTAATAGTAAACTTAGTCTATAGTAATTCATGTTAAAAAATAAACAATAATTTTTAACTTCCGGTAATTTATTAAATCTTTCTCCAAATTCGACTAATAATGGTGCGTGGAAGAATACACCGCTCGTTACGCACTTATTTAACTTATTAGATATTTTGTTCTACGGCGCGAATTCATCAGATAAGTTCAGTAATCTTACATTATTTTCTAGTCTAACATATGAATATCTACATGTGCCAATGGATTACACGATTAAAAAGAACACACACACTTTCATTTGAAAAGAATCCCAATAGCGAACTGAACTCTTATTGATAACATTCATTTCAATTTTCAGTATAGAATAACGGCAAGATTAGAGAACATAACACTTGAAATGCCGAGTATAGTTAATGAACTTAAAAAGGAAACAGCTTTTGCAATAAAGAAATTTCAGCTGTCTGAAAAGCAAGCCAGACTACTTTACAACAGATCTGTAAGATTTCAATCGTCCATACAAGAAATATAATATAATTTAGTACCTATTTCAGCTTAAGAAACAATGGACAAAATTGATTATACGTGATAATTGCCATCCAGTTAAAACTTTAATTATCCTATGGGGTCAAATACCGCTTTGGATCTTTCAATCTGTAGCTCTTCGAAATCTAGTTGCAATGCTTCCAGATCCAAATCTTCTGGATGCAAAACTTATCTTTACAGAATTAACAATTGGAGGCTTTGGATGGATACCAAATTTAACAGAGGTCGATAGTTCATTAATATTACCTGTAACGCTAGGTTTATTAAATTTATCCATAATACAAGTGAGAATTTTTCTTTTTTTTTAATTAATGACATCAAATAGATGAAATTTTAAAATTAAATAATTCGATTTTAGATGCAAACAATTCTTCGAGTCCAACCACCTACTCGACTGCAAAGGTATATTGTCAACACATTTAGAGTTTTATCTGTAGCTATGGTGCCAATTGCAGCAAGTGTTCCATCGGTAATTAATTTTAAATAAAAAAAAAAAAAACATTAAAATAAATTAATAGCTTCTGGTGTTTCTGTTTATATAATTTATTAGTGTCTCTGTTTATACTGGGTTACTTCAAGCGCTTATGGACTAGCCCAAAATATACTTCTAGTCTCTCCGACGGTGCGTCGAATTGTGGGAATTCCAAAGACAAAAAGTGAAATTGAGAATCCTTATCGGCTTTTACTGATGTCATTTAAGAAGCTAACGATGTAGTCGGCCATTAATTTAATTTTTTCATGGAATTGTTTACTTCTCAACATTTTTATTGCGTACTACTTGTACTCGAACATTGTAATAAACAAAGCTCACTGGAAAACACATTTTTTCTTTTAATTTTTTATGCTTTATTGAATTGATAAAGGGAAAATGTTACAGGGTGATTGCAAGGAATGATGTGATATAAGCTAATGAAAAATTATTTTATTTATACAACCAACTTAAAGTGAAAGTTTAGTTGAATTATTGTTATGCGTTCGAAAGAAATACAAAGTAACGAGTTTTCAAATTTTTACATTTAAGGAAAACGGACGATCGGAATCCAATATTTTAGAATATATTGTATAATATCAAATCTATAAGGTTGTCTATTTATATGACTACATGATCCATTCAAGCAACTTAAAGCGCTTATCCAGTCGAAATCATAATTGAATTAAATAAAGTAAGACATATCAATCTGAAAACTGTCGAGAATTAACGCTATCTCAATGCCAGATTCGACCCTTCAGCAAACTTGTAGAGGCAAACGAGACATGAGGTTTTTCTAAGCGTTCTTACATTTCTTAAATTGTGTTATTTTTGTTGCTCTCCCAAAGATGGGGCTTTCATTTGTCGCGTATTAGGAAAAGTACACAATGTTTGAGAAAGTTTTGA
Organism: Dioctria rufipes; assembly: GCA_963924295.1. Lineage (NCBI taxonomy): Eukaryota > Metazoa > Arthropoda > Insecta > Diptera > Asilidae > Dioctria > Dioctria rufipes. The sequence continues at coordinate 44,797,684 of OZ002743.1, read as the reverse complement.
TTGTTGTTATAGATGTTGGCACGCCTCTGCTCACGGTGAAAGCCTTACAAATGTTCTTTTTGCTGCTGGAAAGGGGGGGGGGGGGAGAGGGGGGAATTTTTGAGAATTATTGTTGTATAAAATGATAGAAACGTAAGCTTGTGCACATATACCTTATACTATATATCTGCAGAAGGGCGTCTGATTGACACGGTTGTTGTAGCTTGCCATGCTTGCAGTTGTCTATATGCTGCTCTTGTAGTCCCGTGTTCAAAGTTATCTTCACGAGATTTTCTCTTGTCTCCCGTGCCTTTGCTTGATAATATTATTATTTTATTGTGGGGCCAGATTGCACGATTTTTATTTTTTTATATTATTGCTACTCGAATATTTAATAAGCTCAGAGATTCCGCCAAATACTCTGTCTGCTTTTGAACTGAGCTTAAAATGATTTCTTGAATTTTCGATGGAAAAGTAGCAACTGATGACTATGTATATGGTCATCGCTATTTCGACCATTCATATGATTACTTCCATTATAAATTATATTAGAGTTTGTAGAAAAATGTATCCTTTTGCCTTATTGCCTAAGAAAGATATTATGTCATTTTTCAAGGGAGACTACAAGTCTTTCGTGACCGGAGTAAAGTAAGGATGCAGAACAATTAAAAATATTTATTTCGCCTGTTTAAGTTGTTTGTAAGAACGTAAACGATATGCAAATCAAGGGTAAAGATATTGCTACCCTTTCGGATAGTCAGGCAGCCGTGATGGCTCTGAGTGGCCCTCAGATAACATCCATGCTACTGGAGGATTACAGGTCGTCTGTCGCCGTGATGGCTCTGAGTGGCCCTCGGATAACATCCATGCTACTGGGGGATTACAGGTCGTCTGTGAATAAGTTGTGTATCCACAACAAGGTGTCACTTCAGTGGGTTCCTGGTCACATAGGGATCATGGGGTATGAAAGGGCTAACCTTTTTACTAGCACTGGCACTGATTCTCCGTTCTTCGAACCGGAGCCCGCCGTAGGCGTTGCCACCTCGAGTATGGGGTTTCTCATCAAAGCGGATGTTCATAGGAAGCATCAGCAGAGATGGGAGAACCTGAGTACTTACAAGTGCTTTCTTGATGAGTCCAATAGGAATATCTCTGATTTTCTCATGGGGCTCGGAAGGAAACAATGTAGGACAGTGGTTGGCATCATCACCGGTCACAGTTCGCTTCACGCTCATCTATCAAGGATGACAGCCCTGAGTGTCTGGCCTGCCTGGAAGGAGAGCCTGAGACAACTGAACACTTACTGTGTGTTTGCCCGGCCTTCGCGCGGAGCATGCTGGATGCTCTAGGGTTTGCCTTCCTATCTGTTGATGAACTGAAGAATTTTCCTCACCAACGCCTGATGCGCTTCATTAAGAGGACAGGAAGGTTTTGGTGATGGGTTTCTAGCAGGATAGCACAATGGGCCGCCTTGGCCTCCGCGTTTAGGATCTCTCGTCCCTCTGCCTTAAAAAAAAAGAACACAAATGCATAAGCTTATATAACATCACGCATTTTTGAAACACCACACAAAAAAATACTATTGCTCCGTCTGCGGCTAGTATTCTTTTATTAACGAACTTATGTAAACTATACGCCCGAATATTCCTTCTCAAACTCTCTTCACAATATTTGTGACTCATCACCACATTCGCACTATAACCTCTTAAAATGTTTACAAAATTTCAAACAATTAAATTCCTTTCCTACGTCATTCAGGCCAAAATATTATGTTTCCTCGCACTGTGTAAATATTTGAATAAAAAGATAATAAAAAAAAAACTCAAGACTCCCACATAGTTCAAAATTTACCTCAAGCGCCAGAATCAAGAATTCGAGTAGCACACTAATTTTCATTTCGAGGAACAACAATGAGAGCTTTTGATAAAAAGATGCATCCCTTATCTATACCTAGATAAACTTTGATGCTTTGTTTCTTGAGTTTTCATTCCAGTAACATGCATCTTCATCTATGCTACAGAACCTTGTTCTCGCAGCCTAAAGATTAAAATAAATTGATTATTGATGGATGGAAAGTATGTGAGCCACCCTGTAACTATAATATGATAACGATAAGAAACCAAGAGAGAGGTCTAAAGATCGCCGGATGATACTGTTTAACTCAATTTAAATTAATCTTAAGCTTCTCGCAATACGCGAAAGATGTTTCAAGCAAAAGTACACGCGCTCCGTTTAAAGTCGATTCAGTAATTAATTATATCCAACTTGTCGAGTGTCGAAATGGGAAGTTATTGTTTTGTGATTTGCTGTGTTCTTTTCATAAGCACTGTTTCATCGGTTAGTATGTTCATAATTAATGAGTAAAATTACTTCAATTAAATTTCATTTATTTCAAACTTAGATTTTTGTACGGAATGAAGGTGTTAAAACAAGAACATATCACCGTGATCCTCAAATATCAGAACTACTAAGAAGTCAGCATAATCAAAATAGACAATCTAGTTCTATAAATGAACGTAATTCGGATTATACAAGTGAAACTAGTGGTACAAAAGTAAACAATTATCAAGGGTCAAGTGGGGTTTATCACATTAATCAAGGAAATACACAAGGAAAACAGCAGCAGTCTGAAGGCAGATCATATGCATATGTAGGAGATAATAGCATCGTATCTTACCTAACCGAATGTCCGCCGAATGCAACAGGTCAATTTGCGTATTTATATGATTGCAGACGATTTTTAAATTGTTGGAAAGGTCGAGGTTACATACAAAGTTGTGCTCCAGGAACAGTTTTCAATCCAGATACCCTAGAATGTGATAATCCAAAGAAAGTTGTTTGCCTTGGTGTTGGTAGTAATTCGAAAAATGATAAATATGATTCAAGGACTGGAACTTTTGCAAGATATACGCAAGATGGACAAAGTTCTAGTTCACATATACCAAGAGCTATAAGTGTAACGAGTACAACTATAAATGGTGGTGAAGTGAAATGTACTCTAGGCTTTAGCGGTATGGAATCGCATCCATTTGATTGTACGAAGTTTTTAAATTGCGCTAATGGAATAACTAATGTTCAAACCTGTGGAACCGGTACAGTTTTTAATCCAACATTAAATGTTTGTGATTATCCGAATAATGTTGATTGTGGAACGAAATCAAGACTTACACAAGGAAATACATTTGGTGGTAGAAGCATTACGACAACGTCATCAACAACAAATACTCACGAAGTTAAGTGTCGTCAAGATGCTAATGGTATCGAACCTCATCCGTATGATTGTACGAAATTTTTAAATTGTGCTCATGGTATAACTCATATTCAAAATTGTGGTCCTGGTACAGTTTTCAATCCTGAAATTAGTGTCTGTGATTATCCTTATAGAGTTAATTGCGGCACTAGAACTTTTCGAGATGATTCTAGTACAAGTAGTAGTAGTACAACGCATTATCAAGTTCGACGACCAGTTGGTGGTAAGTTTTTTTTTATTTTTGTACAACTAGTTATAAACAAAGGAATTATTTAGTTCTTACAAAAAGTTTAAATATATATTATTTATCGTCTATCAGTTGTGATTTGCGTTCCTGCTCGTATAGCATAGCAAATTTAGACACAGTACTGTTTGTTGACCATTCTAAGACGAAGCTATTGAGGCTCTGAACATAATAATATCTTAGCGATAGGTGGAACTGCTGGCAATCTTGAAGGCATGTCCAATGATTTAATGGCGATCCCAAATATTAAAATGTTTATCTATATATAATCTAGCTGCCAATAGAGTGTTTGACTCGGTTACTTTATCCTCTAAGCTTGTAACATTATGTTGTGATAATTTCGCTTCTCTAGAAAATCGGTATAACGTCACTCTTCACTGAGTTCTATTATATAAAAGCATTAAATTCCATTAATTCTTTGGTGAGCTGGTTAGACAAGTACTATGAATGGGGAATTTTCCTCAAAAATAGATAAACATATGAACTTCCACATACAGGGTGGTCCAAAAGTTTTATTTGGAATACAGACACTACAAAGGTAATGTTACGAACAGATAATAGTGTACATAAACACTCCAAAATTGGACGCCTAAAAGCTGTTACATAAATTCCTCCTCTCGTCTTGTGTACGTGACTGCCCCACTCTTGCTGTACTCTTTCAATTAAATGCTGTCTACTCGTACTTAGTTTTTGGAAGACATACTCAAACGCTTTCGATTGTGTTTAGGTTTGGGGAGTGGAGAGTTTCCAGATCAGTATTCCGACGCAGTTGAAATCATCGCTTTCACCAATGTCAGAGTCACTTTCCCTGTATGCTTATGCTCCATACTAAATAAACATGAATCCTTTTGTAGACATTCTCAGTATATAGAGTAGAGCATATTTACAAGATATGAAACCTAGATTTTTCACGAAAGCTGATTCCTCCTGCGATCATTACTTTAAGGTCAAATTTCAACTTTTGAACTGGCGGAATTCAATTTGAATCAATTTTTCCAAAACTACATATCTTTTCTGTTTAGTGACAGATGTATCACGATGGAAGATTCGTTCGTGTGTGCAAACCATTTTGGATTTGCCAGGGGAACTATAATATTCATTTTCCTTTGTATCTTTCTACTAAAACTAAGCATATGACTTTTTTCTATTTTATCGTGTGTTTTCTCCATTTTGTCCACTGTAGCGCCATTTATGAACTGTCGATTGTAAGAACATTTTTCCCACGTTGTTGATAATTTTCCGATTGGTTGATTCTCTTGGTCACTGTCATGGTTTGAATACCTGAGTTGTCTTATACCCGTCATTTTTCTATTTTGGTCTTTATTCGTAGTGAAAGTATTCTCAATCTACCGGAGAGCCTAGTGTTCTATACATCACTTTCGCTTCATCCTCTTCCTTCTACAACGTACAGTCTTCCTGTTAATACCTAGTGTCCTTTATATTTTGGGCACGGATATTCCCAACTTGTTGAAGACTTGATTCCTCGTTTTTATTTGTATCGTCTTTCAAAACATTATCACAAAATGCCCAAGTCTTCTAATTAATGAGCTTAAAAAATACTGTTCAGGTCAAGTACGTATCAAAAATTCAAGTTTATAAAAAACTTTTTAAAGGGTATTCTAATAGGTAGCGCTATATTCTAAAGAAGGACATACAAAGTACTGCTCGTTCTCGGTAACATGATGGAACAGTGATGAAATTATCCCCGAAGGTTATGGTTTCTGTCCCTATTAGGTAAGCAGTGACGTATTCATTCTTTCATAATAATTTCTAAGGACTTCCCAAAAGATCTATTCCGTTCTTAATTATGATCGAGCCATTATGTCAGGTGAGACATAGTCCAATGAATATCTGGAAAGACATAAAAGAAAGTAATGCCTCGTCACACATATTAAAAGCAAGCGATGCCTATAAATCGTTGAGTTTTTATTCGAAGCCAACGATTCCTACCTTGTGCTCCGAATGTCGAATCTTTATTATTATTGGTTTTATCGCTATCAATTAGCGAATATCGCACCACACGGAAAATACTAAGAAAACAGAACACAACAATTGTAGGGTGAGGCCCAAGTCGTAGGAGTAGAAAATATATTTCACCTGCTTGTTCAATAAGTTATTACCTAGTTTCGTACGGTAAACCATAAAAGGAATTGAAATCGCAATAATCTTCCATTCTAGGTAATGCACACCAAAGTTCTACCCAACAAACATATCAGCAGGCAAACGAACACAATACCGGATATAGAGTTCATACAATCGATTTATCAGAAGACAAAGATGTTCAAAAAGCTGATCAATTTCCTGGTAATTTGGTGCAAGGATCTAGTCAAGTACATTTGAATACCAATCAACAATCATCAGGATCCAGTTATCAACAACCTGGTCAGGGACAATCAGTTTACAACTACCAACATACACATAATCGCGATTATCCTAATCGAAATTTCCAATATAATCCAGATCAAAATCAACAATATAACTGGACTGTTACGAGTAATTCAAATCCATCTTCAAATCGGCAATATAATTGGACCCGAACAACTATTACACAACCAGGCGAAACTAGACAATATAATTGGACTAGAACTGAGACACGATATCCAACTCAAGGTAAGTATTAATAGTTGTCACTTGAAATTGTAATTACCCAATTATGTTGTTTAAATTCAACAGGTACGACAAATGTTTATGTAAACACACAATACCCTGGCTCTGCAGGAACATCTCAATCGTGGCCCCATCAAACGACAGGAAATAGAGTGAATACAGGTCATCGTGGTACGACTTTTTCTACAGATAATGCCCGCCATATAGAAGATACCCAACGTCAAGTGAATACAGGTCATCATGCTACAACATTTTCTACAGATAATGCCCGCCATATAGAAGATACCCAACGTCAAGAAAGACCTGATTGGATCAATAGTCCACCGGTAGGGTATAATCCTAATAAAAATCAACCACATCAAGCAACTTCAGCAACAAGTCCGACAATAAATCGATATTGGCCCACATTTCAATCATCATCACCATCGACATCAACTTCATATGACAATCAACAAGCAACAGTCCAGCAGTATCCACAAAGTAATTTCAATAATCCCCAAAAAAATTTATCTGATAGTGGATCCTCTTCGTCTACAACAATTTACTATGCTCAACCAGTTGAATATTCTGATGAATATTTTGACAATATATCTGGAGGCGATTTACCTGCAGCAGATTATAATATTCACACAGTTCGTGATCAAACGAATACGTTAAATTCAAATTTTAGGCCTGATGAAAGTATTAACCAGCGGCCTGAAAATGTACGTCCTCCTCCACAGTCCTCTACCGATTTTCCAGTAAATACTTCTCCACACTCCTTTTCTTCGTCATCCAATCGACATAATTTGAATTTTCATATAAACACAACATCAATTAAAGATAGCGATTCAAAGCATTATGATTCGCCCATTTTCACGCCATCTTCTCATCTACTTCCACCTTTTGCTCCTACGAACACTAAAAGGCCAAGATTTTTACCAAATGACAATGATGACTCATTTTCTTCATCCTCAAATTTTCATAATGTCCGTATTAATAGCACATCAAGTGATTACGATTCAAACTTATATGGAGGTTTGCTTCCACCATATCCTTCAGTTAATACTGAAACCACATCAATTCGTACACCTTCCATTTATATACTACCACCTTATCCTCCTTTACCTACCGACAACTCGAATTATACCAAAATTAATACAAGTACAACATCAATTAGGGATAGCGATTCAAACCATTATGGTTCACCAGTTTTCACGCCATCTTCTCATCTACTTCCACCTTTTACTCCTACGAAGACTAAAAGCCCAAGATTTATGCCAAATGACAATGATGACTCATTTTCTTCATCCTCAAATTTTCATAATGTCCGTATGAATAGCACATCAAGTGATTACGATTCAAACTTATATGGAGGTTTGCTTCCACCATATCCTTTAGTTAATACTGAAACAACATCAATTCGTACACCTGCCATTTACATATTGCCACCTTATCCTCCTTTACCTACCGACAATTCGAATTATTCCAAAAATATTTCAATCTCAGGGGACTCATTTGTATCGTCTTCGCATAATGTTGCAGCTCATGTAAACTCTAGCGATGATTTTATGATTTCTAATTCCAATGATAATCAAAGACAGCAACCAATTTACTCACCCTCGACTTACGATGAAAGACCTGAAACCAGAGATTTCACACGAGAAACTGTCACAATTAAATCAAATGTTCGGACTTTTCCAATTTATCCATCATTGGACAGTACTTTATCATCAGCAAACACCTCATGGCACCCACCTATATACAGCCCTTCATACTCATCTATATCGCATTCTAGAAATTGGACGACACATACTAAGTCGAATCCATCAAACATTCTACCACAAGTTAACCAATGGGTTCATAATGTAAACAAAGGCATTATTCTAAATCCAATTGATATCGCTAACACTGAAAATGTAACAGATCCGTACAACACGAACTCCACTCCGGTAGTTGTTTTTGATCGAGAAGATAACCAATATCCAAGTGAGACCAGAGTTATTCCATTATTTTCCCGACTACCACCTCCAGAAGTTCCACAGAATTCTCCTTCTACATACAATCGAGAATATTATAAGCAAACTGCATCCACAATAGGTGATGTACCACTTGAATCTAATACCGATGATATATCACAACTTCCCATCAGCGAAGCAATTAAAGCTCTTTTACGTCCATATATAAATCGTAGTGGTACTGTAACGGAGGAAGATGTACAGAAGGCGGAAACAGTCATAATGAAAATAGGAAAATCTTCACCTGATGCTCGAAAAGATACTGAATCTGAATTTGTAGATGAAAATAAATTTGAAGAAACTAAGAAAACTGAGCCGAAAAACTTTGAAAAAGAAGTTGAACTTATTTTTACAGGTGAACAGGAGAACTTAAGTCAAGATACATCGAAGTGGAAACATGACCATTCTGAGACTCATCATAGACATATTCATCGTCATGGACATCTTCATCCGAATGATTTTCATAGCCGAGAATTTCATCAAAATCATCCACACTTATTGAATCCGTTTTCATCAAATGCTGGTGTTCGACCTACTAGCACTCAGCCCAATCGGGTTTCCCCTCCTCCTGACTCTGAAACTATTTCTGCACCCGATTTGTATGGTTCAGCTAATAGTTTTCGAACAACAACTCCAATGTATCCGGCAAATAGACGACATGACTGGGATTATAAAGGTACTGGGCAGACAACAGTTCCTGTTGATGAAACAATTTCTGGATCAGACAATGGTGATTTTGATTGTCGTAATGGAAAGTGGGTGAAGAGCTTTGAGGTACGGGTTACTACACAGTCAGGATTTAACTTAAATGTTAAATAAATTTCAATTATATTTCTTGTAGGTATGCGATGGCGTTAATAACTGCGGTAATCGTATGGATGAAAATTATTGTGATCATTTGGGCTATGAAATTCGGCTTTCCAATGAAGAAAATAGTAAGAATATGGGTCGAGTGGAGGTTAAGAGTAAGTATAATGTTATGATGAGTGTTGTATGAGAATATTATATAAGAAAATAGTTTTAGGTTAAATCTAATACGCCTTTTGATTTAATTGATAAAAAGCGAGTCAGGCTCGCGCAATCAGAGTTCCGTATCAGAACTTTATCCACGAATCAGGGAGAGTTGTCTTATAAGTTAACACAAAAAACATTTTTATTAGCAACTATTAGACTGACGAAAAAAGGGGAAGTTTTCCTGATATCTTGAATTGAATTTCACCATAAAGCCGATAATGATAAGAATGTTGTTGAGTTCATGTTAATGCGCAGAGCTTGACCTTGAATGAGAAGAAAAAATACAGCTATTATCTCTCGTAAACCCAGATATGATGTCTTTGAATAGTGAAAATTTTGTTAGGAATTATTTATCGGTTTTATAGCAAAGTTTTTGTTGTTGGAACCGTAATTGTTCCCTCGATATTTTGATGGCCTGCGTCGCACCACTACTTTGGTCGTAGAATAGACCTTCAAGGTTGACGGAACCGAAGCTGCTAAGCCTGATAGCATATGTGTATAATCTCGGATACCTTACCTCCAACCATGGGGACTAAAGAAAGCGCAAAAGGCGTTTCGTATCAGCAAGAATTTAATACTCTTTAGTACGGCTGTTCTTCTTGCCGTATACGCCTGGAAGAAAGCTAAGTTGACCTCACATATATGCACTCAGTTATAATTCTTCTTGATTTTTCTGTATGAAATTTTCTAGTCCCGCTTAGGGATAAACTGCTGAGTACAAAGTAAACACTTAGTATTTCGCCTCATATAATTCACACTCAGAATTTTGACTGAGTGCATACATATAGGTGGGGTTAACTTAGTTTTTTTCCAGGCGTATACGAAAAGCAAGAACCAGCCGTACTGAAGAGTATTAAGTTCTTGCTGATATGAAACGCCTTTTGCACTTTCATCAATTGCAGTTGCAGTTCTAGCAACAATCTTTTTTTTTTGTTATCAATTTTTTAAATTGATAACATTTTTCTACGAAAAGTCTTCTTGATTTTTCTGTAGGGGGTCTAAATTAGACCTTCTTTTACAGTTTTATATCACTTTTTGGCACAAGACGCACTAGTCCTAATTTATAGTTCACCTTAAATGTGACCTTCTTGAGCCATTCAGCTGAGAGTTAGTCTATTAAGAGAGTTATTTGGGAGATAGAGTCTTCAATCACTTTCTTCAGTATCTTCCACTCTGCCACTTTTTAGGGAAAGGTTTGAAGCGTTAACGAGCTTTAGTGATTCGATCAATCAACACATTGATCGGGGAAATAGCCAATTTGTTCATGCTTTACTAATTTCCATAACTTCATAGCCTTAAAACCTGTTATAGCCATTCCGAGGTGAGAACCAAACATACATACTGGATTTATGCTGAATCTAGCTTCTTCTGCTTGGTGAATGATTTAAAAGCTTTAGAAAGCTTTGACCACCTTAGCTATTTCTTCCTCCTTGCTTTAGTCGGCTTGAAAGTTGAGTCCTTAGAGCAGCTGTTCTTTGCAGAACGGCTTTCAACATGAAGATAGTACTAGCGGCAGCTTCTACCAGGGTTTTCTGGACGTTTGAAGTTTTTCAAGCAGCAGTCCGATGGCAGAGTACACTCTATATGTAACATAAATTGTCAATGTTTCGATGATGTCAGAATACACACGAAATGTAAACTGTCAATGTTTCCGCGTGCAACTGTAATGCGAGACATGCCGTAAAACCTGAGCGTTGTGTTGAGCAAGACTATTTTGTGGTTAAAGTCCGCTATATAATTAGACCTAAATAAATACGGAAACGTTCCATGATTGAGCTCTACAATAGGAAATTTTCACGCAGCAGTATCTTCATCCGCAACATAGACCAGCATAGTGCCTCTCTGATGAGTTGATTTTCATTGAAATTTTTTTATGTCCTACTCGTAGCAACTAATTCTTTGTGGGCTTCAATTGCGGTTTCCAATTGTGGACTTGTATTAGTATCGCAATCTTTTCTTACCGATAGATTTCTTGTTTCTTCTGATTAGAGCTACGCACCTTGCACATATAATGTACAGATCTAAGAATTAAAATTAAATTTCTACTGATTTTCACTGCTTCATAGAGAGATTCCATAACTGGATATTCTTTTTTTCTTATAATTTTAGTTCTTGGAAAATGGGGATATGTGTGTGACGATAAGTTTGGATTGCGAGATGCCGATGTCTTATGCCGTGAGCTTGGTTTTCCTTTGGGCGCCAGTGAGGTGCGAGGTAACTCGTTTTATCCACCACATGCCGAAATGATTGCACCAAATGGAGATGTCTTGTTCGTAATGGATGAAGTCGATTGCAAAGGAAATGAAACTTCTCTCAAAGAGTGTGACTTTAAAGGATGGGGAATTCATGACTGCAATGCTGACGAAGTTGTTGGAGTTGTTTGTAAAGTTCCAGTTATGAAATGCCCTCACGATTTTTGGCTGTGTAAGACTTCAAAAGAATGCATTCCACCAGCTTTTGTATGTGATGATGTTTCCGACTGCGCAGATGAATCGGATGAAAGTGATGCAATTTGCAATGTTTGTATACTTTTCCTTTTATTATCTATTTTTTTTATTGTCGAAATGCTTTTATGTTTTTGTAGTCCAGCATAGAGTATCGTTTATCGGATGGAGATGGAAGGCTGGAAGGACGAGTTGAAGTAAAATATCGAGGTGTTTGGGGTTCCGTTTGTGATGATGATTTTGGTGAAGCTGAGGCTCATGTTGTATGCCAGTCTTTAGGATTCTTTGGTAATTCGGTAAGCATGTGTTATCTAATTTTCTAAAATACCATGAATAGATGAACTAAATATTTCGTTTTTGTTTTTAGCAAATTCTTAAAAATACTTTCGGTCCAGGTACTGGTCCAATTTGGTTGGATCAAGTTTCATGTTTCGGAAATGAAACCTCATTAGACAAATGCAGCCATTGGACCTGGGGTGAACATAATTGTAATCATACTGAAGATGTTAGCATAAAATGTTCTGTTGGTACAGGACGACCAACGAATAGAGAGGTTGTGGGCGTAAAGGGAGGTGTAAAAGGAAGATCTTCACAATTGCCGGATTTCACGTCTTCTGAAGAAGTCGACTTATTCCCCTTTGCTTTAGAAAGATCAAGTAAAATCTTAAACAAACACAAGACCTGTGGTGTTATAAATACAAATGCCACTGATGAATTTGAAAGGAGGGAGGAACGTTTAGAGCGCGTAGTTCAAGGAAGTAAGGCGAAAAGAGGTCATCATCCATGGCAAGCAACAATAAGAACAAGAGGTCGTTCCGGAAAATCAACTCATTGGTGTGGAGCTGTTTTAATTTCCGATCGACATCTTCTAACGGCTGCTCATTGTTTAGCTGGATACGGAAAAGGAGCATACTTTGTCCGGCTTGGTGATCACTATGCAAATATTGCAGAATCATCGGAAGTAGATGTGTTTATTGAAAATTGGCATATACATGAACAATTTAGAAAAGGCACTCATATGAATAATGACATTGCTTTGATAGTCCTAAAGCATCCAATACGTTTTAATGATTATGTTCATCCCATTTGTTTACCTCCCAAGGATGCTAACTATGATGAAGGAAGAACATGTGTAATTTCAGGCTGGGGGTCAATTCAGTCAGGAATATCTAGTAAGTAGATCTAAAAATAAAATTCTGTAAGGCAAAAACGAATATAGATTTCTTTTAGCACCGGCTAATCATCTTCGTGCAGCAAAAATTCCAATTATATCTCAAGATGTTTGCAAGCAACCGCATGTTTATGGTAATTCGATAACAGACGGCATGTTTTGTGCAGGTTATTTAGACGAAAGTGTTGATGCTTGTGATGGAGATTCTGGTGGCCCACTCGTCTGTCATAATGATGGTAGTTATTATTGCATAGTTTTTTTTTTTTGTATAAATATTAATTTTTTATGCAATTTCTCTTTAGATTATGAAACACTTTTTGGAATTATTTCGTGGGGTCAACATTGTGGATATTCCAATAAACCTGGAGTTTATGTCAAGATAGCGCATTACATTGACTGGATTTATGAAAAATTAGGAATTTTTCCGAATACTAGAGGGGATATAAGATAATATAGATTATATAAGAATATATGCATGTGTGGGTGTAGATACATTGAGATATAAGTAGGGTGCTTATGTTTAGACTTTATTTTAATACACGTGTGTAGTTTGTACGTATATGAACTTTAAAATTTATTTCAAAGCATTTTGGTCATTTCTTTGTAGATCTCATAAATCTACAAGCAAATGTAGATAAACTTGAAATGTAAAAGTTGTAAGGAAAATTGATACGTAAAAGAAATAAAGAACTTCTTACCATTATTAATCAGTTTTTCCAAATAAGCAATTAAAGCCTCTTTGTACGGCAACCGGCCCAGTTAGTAAATAGGCTGGTGAGAGCTACTCTTGTAAAATTCAAATGGACATTCACTATGCGATTAACATTTGTAGGATTTAGGAGTAAAAAATGTTCACCGTTATCAATGGCTTCAACGTAAAAATATCTATGACATCAAATCCCCTCTCATTTTGCACTGTTTCCTATATATCATGTTGATATCTCATCAATAAATAAACACCATGATACATGGAGGGAAGAAATTTCCAATAAAAAAATCATCTTTTCTAGAGAACTAAAGAAAGTTTTCTTTCTACAGACATGGAATTAGCAAAAAGATACATCAAAATGAAGTCAGGAAAGACCTCCAAGGAGTTCTTATATAATTCTTCAATTTGCTACTGCTCTTGGTTTGTTTTGTTAATATTTGTTACTTTTGAAAACTATTTTACATTTCATATTGTTACGTGCAATAGAAAAGAAATAGACAACTGGTGACATCAACTGGCAATGGAGAGTAAACAACTTCAGGTTCGGAGAATCGATGACGGAATGTTCGGGAAGGTTCAGGAATAGAATGAATAGAATAGACAAGAAGGTTCTGGAATAGAACACTCTAGAATAATCTGGAGAGTTTCTATGGTATAAATATAACAGTTGTCACCGCCAGAAAAAGGAGTCTTGTCTTAGACGTTGCAGTGTTAACAAGCGAAAGTAATAAACTGCGAAAGTGTTGTAATTAGATTGCGATAATTGAAAGTACAGTATTATGCGATAATTAAAGTGTAGTTGATTAATTGAAAGCCTGTGAATTGTATAAGATTAGAGTGAAATAAAGAACTTGTATATTAAATATTTAATATTATGTTTTAAATAACGAACCAAAAGCCACGCTCGCAACAATATATTAGTATATATATACAATATCGCAATTGTTGTACCTGCATAATTATTCTTGGAAGTTGGATTGATTCGCCGTTAAATATTGCTTATGATCGCAGATAAATAAATCACTCGATTTTTTCATCACTATCACTGGCTGCCGTGCTCAATTATACCTTGACTCGATCTTACAAGTCTTTTCACTTATTTATATGTTTTATATATGTTTATCTAATTAGCGCGAACTACAAAGTCTTTTGTGATATTACCCCTAAATGCCCTAGGGCGCCCATTCGAACTTGCATGTTAAGAAGGAGGCCATCCTCAGTGCAATTAGACTGCAGAGGGCGAATCTCCTGAGCTCAAACAATTTGGTTGGTCACCTGAAAGTCCTCCAAGAATTCCTAAAGGAGCCTATGGCCAACCCAATTCCAGACGTTATGCCGAAACGCCATAACTTTGAAACACTATTTAAGGTGATTTTGGGGGAAAAAGGATCTCTTAAATGGTACACGGATGAGTACAAAATGGAAAGTAGAGCAGACGTGGGCATATACGGGCCGAAGTGCCATCTCGTAAATGCACTGGAGCCCTCTCCAACCATTTTCCAGCCAGAAATTCTCACCATAGAACTCTGTACTCGCGAAATAATTCATAAGAACATGCGTGGAACTAAAATATACATAATATCAGATAGCCAAGCAACACTTAAAGCGTTAAACCCTTTTAGCTTTGAGTCTAAGCCTTTTTGGGGCTGTTTTACTGTCTTGAAGCAACTGGCCGAAGGAAGCAAACAAGGTGACGCTGATTTGGGTGCCAAGATATGAAGGCATTAATAGTCTAAGAGCCCGCATAAGTATTGAGTTAAACTTAAAAAGTTTATTACTCTTTTTAAGTGGGAGTTCCAGGTTAGTCTGCTATCTAGGGTAATGTCTAAATACTTGACCTCCTTCGAGAATTTCACTACTGTTCTCTCAAGAAATGTTTACTAGTGCGACTGCAGTACATGAATATCCCTGTCGTATTCATTCTCTATTGAACTCCCAGAAAAGATTTATTTATTTATTTATTATGGGGTTCATGGCAATAAAAAAATGAAGGAATGAAAAGGAAAAAAGAAAGGGGGTCTCAGAGCAATGGTCCAAGGCTAGCAAAGTGGCACAGAATTCATCATTCGAGTATTGCCAGTGAAGGTTAGGGGTTTGACAGTTCAAAAACAAAGCATAATTTCAAGTGTTTAACAAATTAATAAGGTGGGTGCAGTGTGTGTGTGTGCATGCATCATAAGTTAGATTTATCTCGTGAAAATATATTCTTTTGTACTTTGATTAATTAAAGTTGTGTGACCGTGAGCAATATCCGCGGATCTGTTGTCGATCTTCAGCATCAACAAATAGCACTGGTATGTTCGTGCCCTACATTGGTATGAAGCATGTAGGTATATTACCCTGGTATGGTCGGGTGAATCGACGGTGGATCCGCGTAGGTATTGGATGAGTGAGTTTGAGTGATTATGAGTGGTAAGGGTTAAGTACTCACTGAGTAAAATTTAAATTTTACTCACACCCCAAACTTTTTCATTCTTTTGCAGAGAAGTACTGAGTCACGCCTAGAAGAACATCCTTGACCATAATAGGAGCAGTGTATTTCGACAGAATATTTTGGATTCATTTTTATTTGGATACTTCGTTTTTTTTTTTTTGTGCCCATATTTAATATAAAAATTAAAAATTGAATCCAGCGTGTATTATTTGTTTTATATTAATAATTCAAAACTTAATACCTCATGAGCTAAAAGAACTTATTTCAGAAAGGTTTCTGCACTAATTTTTTGCATCAAATTTTTGAAGTTTATTCATGTCAATCTTTTTCAATCCATAAAAAAAAACGGACGCAGATTAGTCCACACACAAAGCATGCTAAGTTCAAATATGAGGTGACAGCAAATTCTTCGAGTTCCACATAATTGTTAATAATTGTGATTGAAGCAAATAGTGTGGACATTCTTTAGTGAAAAATTAGTTGTGTTTTTGTGACCATTAATGCAAAATATCATACAGTTCTTGTGTGAAATACGTTTATTCGTAGCAAAATTAAATTGGGTAACAGTTTTATAAATTTATTTAGGAAAAAACAGGATGTGTCTAGTAATGACAGACAGTTCAGTATGAAGTGTGGAGTGGATCAAGGTTCTATGATTAAATTGTCTTGCTATCTGAATCGGATATGTATGTGACACACAATAAACAACTTCTTAAGCAGTTAGCAGTATACATATATGACATCATCTACTACAGCATCATTGCGGGCATCTGACCCTCTTAATAACCCTCAATGAATATGCAAGCCGGGATATTGATGGTCCTGAAGGAGATCATAGCAAATGTTCGTTTGACAAGAATTGAGAGCCTCACGCACAAAAAAAAAACATTGTACTTGCGTTAAAATGTAAATGTGCTCCCAGCGGTACGCAAAATTGGAATAGATTATGGGCTTATAGCGCTCTTACAAGAGTGATGGAGTATATATGTAAGATTCCGCCATTATGTTGACTGTGCTCGCCGCAGCGAACCATAGCCAAAAAATTATAAAATTGATACAGGATCCTTAAACCAACTCGAAGTATAAAAATTCTTCACAATGGTAGACTGTTTGACAGTTTCGATAAAGTAATCAACTACAAATCTTATCAGGAATGCATACTATCGCCATCTAGAGGCATTCTTCACCTGCTTATCGCTCTTCTAAAGCCTCGATTTACTTTTCGATTGAGGCTTTTAGTTTACTGAACTGTTGCATGTCTGATAGTTACATGGACGCATGGGCTGTTCTTCTTAAAATTTCACTATTACTTATGAAAAAAACAAAAACAAAATCGAAAAATTATAATTCGAACTTATATAGTCGATCAATGTTGCTACGTCGATTTCTGTTTTCTTGCAAACCAAGGGCCAAGGGTCAATATAGGATACAAAATCATTCCGCTGAATTTTCCGATAGCGCGATATAATTTCCATTGGTGTGTTTCTCGTGGCCTTTTAAATCTCACTCTGTTATTTTAGAGTCGATATTGCAGCATTTTATAATACGCATCTCAATAGACATCGTTTAATATTAACGTTTAATAGCCTTTGAACAGTATAAATCTAATATTTGAGGAAAAAATCTATGTCATCAATTAATAGTCAATGGTAAGTCGCAGAAAACATAATTAGCCATCAAGAAGTATTTCTTTGCGTTACAAACGGAATGACTAACTTGATTTCATCATTTAAAAATGGACAGCTTCTATCAAACAAGGCAAAGAGAACCTGGCCTGGGGCATAGCTGACATATATGTATTTTTACTAAGAACTCAGGTTAAGTGGGATCTGCGCAAGATGTTCCGTGTTAGTTCACTTCAAAACAAAAACTATTTCAACGTAAATGTTGTCGTTTTCAGTGGGAAAGCAATAACTTTTTTGTTACTCAATATTATATTTTCTTGTCTTATTTTAAATGAGAGGTAAGAAAATATGTTTAGCTTCGACCAGTGTTTAAATAAAAGAGAAATATTATACCGCAACAAAACCATACAAAAAAAATCTCAAATGCTCCAGTTCCAGTCATCAACACCATTGCTTTAGAGTGTCGCAACTAATGTTCAAGAGTGACGCGAACATAAATATGTGAAATAAAAATAAAAACTCTACCAGACATTAAAACCAAAATTATTATATCATAAAATATATTTCTTTAATTAGATACGAGAATACATTTAGCTAATTAATAAGAAATAAATTAAATAAGGTTCAAATTTTTCACAACATATTATAATGTCTAAAAGTGGTGCAATCGTCACTCATAAACACACCATTGTGCGCCACTCTATTTTTATCTAGGTGTATTTCTTATTGATTGGAATTGAATTCTGAAATGAGGGATTCACAATAAAATTTCATATTATTTAATATCACAATTAAACCATAATATGGTAATAAACTCTGTAACTGTTTTTAATAATTAAAATAGTTGAACGAGAAAATTTTACTTTTCTCACCAAAAAACCATTTAAGGGGAGGTTACCGTTCATGACGATGAGAAATTCGATTATCTTTTTCCACATAATTATCATCCTTAAAGTGTTTAGAATACGTGGGTAAAAGGATATTTTCATATCTAAAGTATTTTAGAATTCACAGCCTGTTGAGAGCGGAACTGTCCGCCGGTTAGAAAACAAGTAGCTGAGGCGCTCGGAGCACGCTTGCTGGGGCTACCTGAGGTACTTTCATAAATTTCGGCAAACCATTAACCCTCAGATTCAGCATAGTCAATTCTTGAAGGAAGAAGGTGCTGTAATAGCTGGAGTAAGCTGTCAAAGATTTTTTATAACGTTGAACTCTAGATGAGTTTTTCTGGGAACAATATTTTTCAGCGCGCGGGGCACTCTACAGCTTCAATGGATGAACCGATTCACATGAATCTTTTCGCAATTCAATTTGCGGAGCCATGAGGAAGCAATTTTTGTCAAAAATTTATTTACAAATAGTGTTTTCGTCCGTTGAAGCAAAAAAAAAAAACAAGGCAAAAAATGGTTTTTGTTTTTAAACGGCTAGTATGTAAGGTAAGGTAAGGCCCACCAAATTTTATCAAGTTTAATCATTTTCAACCCTATTTGCTTCGAATGAATTGACAGAGCTGTGGAGCGCCCCGCGCAGACTAAAACACGCCGTGCATGGTTTATGCAGTTAGATTATTGCGACGCAAATTGTATTTTCAAGATTACCTCATATCTTTCAAATACAAAACTATAAGTGGGAATACTATTTCCTAACTTTTTCTTCTTGAAAGCCAGCATAATCACCTCAAATCGCAATTTTAATTTGAAGACTGCACTTCGAATTGATTCTACAGAATTGATCCATTCCGGCTACCATAACTGTTTTTAAGTTTCCAAATTAAAAATTATGTAATTTTTAGAGCATAAAAAAGATCGTATTTTGAAAAAAAAATGTAATATATTCTAAGAAGTTTTAAAAAGGTTTAACTAGGGATCTTACGAGTATACATATGTATATGGCTCCAATAATTATATGCACTTTTACATATACTATAGAAGAAAACCGTTTCCAAAATTATATTAGGTATACGTTTCCTATTTAATGAACAAACTGGAACATTTTTGCCTATGAGATTGCCTCCCACGTGAAATTACTTGCTATTATTTCCGTTAAAATGATAATTAAATTGCCCTTCTGTACAGAATATGTGCCTTTGTATGATAAGGTATAAACTGTATAATTCCGAGAGTAATGGACCACTCAATATTCAGTTTCATGAAAACAAATGTGTTTACACTTTGGAAGACAATCTTAAAGCAGTGTTCCATGTCCACTTCATTGTTTAATGTCTCCAATTTCATCTGCATCTACGTACATACATATATTGTATATATACTTCATTAATCTATGCTATTACTTTTCTCTAGTTATAAAGTCTAAAGATAGACCCAAATAGTATTAAAACGTGTGATAATTTTACTTTATTGTCATGTCGCGCGCCATGCCGGTCAGTTAGGTAAACAAAAGTCGATACTTTCCCCTTGTCTTTCTCAAGAAAGTGACATTTTTGCGGCAAAGTGGCACTCACATTTTTCTGTCTGGTGAGCTTCCATCCAAGTTCCAAGCTTGAGGAGGCAATTAATCATTCATCACAATATCAATTACCAGGCATTCAGTTCAGTTCAGATTCTCATCTCAGATTTGCTAAGATTAAAAGATAGCAGCACATAGGCGGCAATGGGATAAGTAGAATGATAGTTACAGCTATGGTTCCATAATACAATAGCAAAGCAGTGGCAATAGCATCAAAGCATTAAATAAGCTAAACTAAACTGAATCATACATCACAAGGAAAGTAAGAATTCATTGCTATTATGACGACATTACATTACAGTGCCAATTTCAATGCCAAATAAATGAATCACCACCGGTCGGTGCCTTTAGCGCCAAATAAATTCTGTTTTGTTGTTGTCGTCGAGACCAATTTTGAACATTTACGTCGCAGTACCCCACTGGAACGTTTTTTTTTTTCTCTTAGAAAATCAAGTTTCATCATCGATATGCAGTAGCTATTCATTGAGTGAGTGCATTTAATTAATATTCCATACGAAAATCACTACACGAACAAACGATAATAACGACTGACATTTTAAAACATTTAATTTTACAAAAAGCTTAGTGCTTTAAGTGATGTAACAGTCCGTTATTCCGTTTTATCCGAAGAAGGGAAACAAAAGCTCTTTGAGTTGACAGTAGTTGTGCTGTGCTGCCTGCAATGTATGTTTCTTTTGATGTAGAACGGAACGGTAGAGACGTAGAGTGATCGAAATTTCGGGAGAGCCAAGAAATTCCATCAGGGAGTTTGCACAGTTCCTCCGCTTTTTCTATGAAAGTGTGATTTAGAGAAAAAACTAAAGTAAATTTTACCAAAAAGGTAGTGTTTGCAAGTGTTAATTAAAGCAGTTTTCACAATTTAAAAGTGATATATAGTGGGTGCTACAAAAAAACAAGAATCCTTCGCCTTTCGGCCAATTTTATCTCGTGCTTAAAGTTTGAGGTGAGTGACGTAACACGTAACAATTTTGAAGTTTACATGAATCTGCAAAATTCTGAGAGATGGATGAGTCAAGTCAAATTTGTTGTGCTGCGCTTGCGTTACCATCATTCATTACCCTTTCCGAAATTCCGAACAGCACGAGCACCTGTCCCGACACTTTTTTTTATGGTCGTCGAATGCTTCTATTTTTGTGTGTAAAATTTCGCAAAATCTTCACGATTTTATTTATTTATAGATGAAAGGCTGACATTTTCAAATATATTTTAAATGGAGTAACTAAACTACATGATATACATATACCGTGAATTCTTTATTGGATCTATATGGATTGTTTTGTTTCGTGTTTCTGATGACAAATAAATTTTCTCAGTGTTACCATTGTCATCATACCAAGACATTAGATTTAGTGTGAAGAACAAAGGTATCTTTATTTAATTAATTAAAAGAAAAACTGAGGTTTCTGATAGCTTTGATTTTATCTCGTGTATTACCGCATAAACATACACGTGAGAGTCGATTAGCAGTAACTAGGCATGACATCTATGTATTGTCGGTCATTTTCACCATCTTGAAAAATCTGTACAGAATACAAAATGCATCATAGTAGAAAAATATTTATTTTGTTTTTACAGTATTGAATAATTTTGGGAGGTTGTCAAACTCGAAGATTTCACCGTGAACCCGTATTTTAATTCTCGTTGTCAATATCGAGAATTTTTTATTCTTGGGGAAATTGAAGTCAATTAAATTTCACTCGATGCATTCGATTGATTCAATTTTGCTTTTGCATTTTTTTTTTGTATCACTACTGTTTTTGTCGTATCGCTCACTCACATTGTGTTTTAGCCTTAACGATTTTGTGTCACAAAAAAGTAACATTTTGTCAAAGAGCAGAATAACGAATGGATATTTTTGTGTTGATGATTGACATTATTGGCATAGAAAATTGCGCAGAAAACTTTGAACCACTTTCATCATACCATATACCTACCTATATTTGCCAATATCGTTTTAAATTATACGAAAAGTAGGTACCTATTATACTCAAAAATGTACTTAGTTTAGTTAAAGAGGGGATCGTGTAATTAAAATAAAGTTTTAAGAAAAAAATATGCATGGAACTCCTGCCATGATGATTCCTTGGTGATTAAGCAAATATCACTATTTGCTTGACTTTGGGCTAATCGAAATTTCTTAGGGTAGCGATCAGGTAATCGTTCGACTGCAATTTGAACTCTGGTTCAAAGAAAGGCGGATTTTTCATCAAAAGCGACAATTCGACACAGGAATACTTGACCTTCAACATCGAATCTTTGTTTTAGAATGCCAATGAGCATATGTCTATTATTGACGTTCTTAGCCTTTGGTCATCGTTTATGGTGGTACGTAGAGTCGTTTCACATGAGCGACTTTCAGTGTCGCGATTCTTTGCGACAGAAAAAAGTTGGTTTTACACGACCACGACTACAAAAAGTATTTCAGTTATAAGTACCTTCAGAGTAATAGACGTGCAGTTTTTGTTTTGTTCTTGTATATTCTAATGGAATTATCAAGAAGCTGTTTTAGCACTTGATTTAGTTTTAAAAAACACAAGAAACAAGAAATACTGTTCTGAAAGCACCTTTTACTAACGGCCGTCTTTTAAAAGGGGCATTTCACACGAACTTCGGGGAGCTTCTTCAAAATGAAGGTAAATTTAAATCCTTATTTTCGTATGTCCATAAGGATCTTTCAACGAGCTTTTGCACCTGCAGTGCAAAACAAACTTACATAGCACAAAAATCCTTCACTTGGAGAAAAATTTTGCGATCTGAAATTTGGTATATAGTGGTCTCATAGCAATAGTAAATAAAATTTCAAAAATGGATTAAATCGGCCAACCCCACGGTATTACAAAAGTTAGCTTTTTCACTATATATTTGGACACTGCCTGAGAACGCGTCCACAAGAAAAGCTGAGATTTTGTACCCAGCGTTTTCATAAAAATAGTAAATAAAATTTAAAAAATAAACTAAATCAAGGAAACTTCGGCAAATTTCAATGGGTACTCAGGAATTGATAGGAATGATAACCCAGACGTATTGGTGGAAGCATCTATGCCCCTCATTTGACTGGAACCATTTTTCGGTATCTCTTACAATACCGTAAAACTTACAATTCAAAACTGGGTTCAAAACCGAATTGACCAAATGTAACTTCAATGATAGGTTCCAGACAAGCCAAAAGATTCATTTCAGGACCTTCACCAAAGAAGAGCCTGGATCTTTAGAAGCTGTCTAAAAATCAATGAGTCCTAACCAAACCGGACACTCAAATATGTACATGCATCGGATAGGTATATCGCCCACTTATGTATGTAGGCGATGTCTCGAAGAGGATGAAACATCGGAGCACGTCCTATGCGAATGCAAGGCCTTATACCAATTATAGCTTTTTCCCTTGTTCTGATTTCTGATTATTATTTCATTTATTGGATCGATCGTAATCACTTCGAATCGATTCAATATCCCTCCTGGAGCAAATCGGATCAGTTTAGTAAGGTTGGAAGTAATATGGAACCGTTTTTGAATTGATCTATATATCAATCACGTAATTCGATATCGGACAGACATTTAATATTTTGTATAGTTCGATATGTCGAACAGTTGAGGAAACGATACATTCCATTTTCGAAAAAAAAGCTTATATATTGGATCGAGTTTAAAACGAACGTATATGTCAACCTAAGTTGCACTACACTGCAACAAATCCCTAAAATTGAGGGCTCACATCAAAACTTATCATAACCACAATGTTTTATATTTTCTTGAATTTTTTTCTTTTTGGACTGCACCTTCTCACACCACATGTTGTGACGAAATATTAATATATATTCTATGATAACAGCTTTAAATCAGCCGAATATAATTAGCAAACACAAAGTTAATGTAGCCTTAAAAAAAAAAAATGCAAGCCAAAAAATTTTTTTTAAGTTCACCTCAATATTATTTTTAATTCCTACTTAATGTATGTCAACAGCTATGTTCTGTACGGCGTAAGAGTACTATAGTTATAACATCCACTGGTAGGTATACTTATGCTTCCAGGAAAAAGCGTTTTTTCCGTCGACATCAACAAGAACTCCATTCTGGAGAGCACCAACAAGGGCTATCTTGTCAATCAGCGGTAGCACATTTTACCAGCTGACATTAATTAAAATAAATTAATTAGGTAACATTTATGCATATAGTCGTGTAAAGCAAAATCATGGTTATGATTTAAAAGAACTTCTGTTAAGCTTTATAAATCAAAATTCCTGAGTGCACTACTGTTGTTTATGTTATTATCCCATTGGAAAAATAGAACACTCCAAAATAGTTCCTGAAACACTTCTCTGGATGCTAGTAGCGCTTCTTTTCTCTATCCCAGTTCATTTCTTTTTTACATAGGCATGTTCGCAGAGGTAAGCGTTTCACTCCTGTTTTTAAAAAGTGCTCTTGGAGGTGTGCTAAATCATTGACAAAGAAGTTTTTTGCAGGTATCTTTAATGAGCTTTTTGAATAATCATCTCAGTTCATCTTCCTTAAACTCAGAAAGGCCTTCAAGACTGCTTCCTGAGAACAGTAGTAAGGCGATTGCGTTTGTTTGTGATTATATATAGTTTTAAAATTTTATGAAGTTCATTAAATAGGCCAATAGCCTCCATTTTATTCTCACTTTTGTTAACCAAAACTTCATTTCTAACCACTTTGAACTTCACATTGAAAATTAGAAATATGTTACTTCGCACAATAGTGGAACTAGTCGTGAAAATTTCGATAATATCAGGCCCGCCCTTCTGCTGACTAGTAAATATTCTTCTCTGTGTCAAAATTTGAACTCTCCATGTCAACACGTTCTCAGGCAGTTTCCAAATATATAGCGAAAAACTAAAGTTTTGCATGGCAACACCAAGGGGTTACCCAATTTAGTTCAATTTTGAAATTTATTTTATTTTGCTATGAAAACGCCATGTTCCAAATCTCAGCTCTCTATGTCGACGCGTTCTCAGACAATGCCAAAATATATAGTGAAAATCGAAATTTTTGTATGACAACCCTACGAAGGAGTTGCGCGATTGGTCAAATTTTCGAGCTTAAATTTAAATTTTTTAAAAATCCCGTGTGGAAAATTTCAACACGTTCTCGAGTTATCGTGAGGATGGACGGAAGAACGGACAGAGAGACGGATAGAATATATCATCCTATGAACCATACGAAATTATATACAGGCATTTATCTAGTTTAGGGTTATCGTAAGAATTGGTCTTAGATCAAGGTTAGCTTTTTTCGTTGTTATTCTAAGAAGCGGCTTATGATTAATGTTTGTCGAATATCGAATTACATGATGTCTCAGCATCGGAGCGGTTCAATATCACCAAAAAGCTCACATTCTTGAGCCATTTTAACTAGATATGCTTGGAAATGATGTAAGAAAAACACAAAAAGGGTTGCATTTTAAGGCAAATTCTAAAATAATACTACTTTCAAACTTCTTCAAAAATTTCAATGTGATAATCGGAAATTCTTTGAATCGATAATGATAGTAAGCGTTTGGATTCGCATTTGCTGACTATATTCAACCTTATATAGTTTTATTTTTAAAAGTTCTACTTGGGTTATCCGAGTGCCATACGGCAACAAGGGGAATAATCACCTAATTTGAAAATTGCAATGAGAAATCTTGCTAGGCGATCAGAGATAACCACACTGATGAGACCTCTCAGATCGCTGGGTCGTAAAGTTCGATATTTTTTCTGCATCTCATTCTAATTTTGTACCATTTTATAGTGGCAGAGTAAAGGTACGTTTAGCTTGTGCCTCTTCTCGTGCAAATGAAGCATGCGACTAAGAGCAAAATAATGTATATGATGGCGGCGCAAGCATCAAATATGAGCGCACGTGTTCTTATTCGAAATTGCGAGCATGTTGCAACACACCGTGCGACACTATATTTCAGAGATATTTGATAGTTTTCACATGATCATCAGTATGGTTGAGTTACTCGATATCTTTTAGCAGTATATGTACATTACAGAAGATGTTGGTATCTTGTTTGTTATCATTGGTCTAATCATTCATTCGTGGTAGTTCCTGAAAAACACTTTGACATCCTAGTAAAATTTCTGAACAGACCACCTCCGTCCATTCGAATTTCTGCTAAAATGTTCGAACAAAATCACGCAACCATTTCTTCCACTTTTTTTTTTATTTGTTTTTAACACGAAATTATTCATAGTGCTTGCAGGCATAACAAAACTACAGAAAATAATTGCGACGATAACATTTTCAGACTGATTCGATGTTGTGCCTCTTGATCATGTGAGAACAGTAAGCGGCACGAGACTGTCAGCATGCCTTGCGCCTATTTCCATATTTCTCGAAAAAGAGAAAAACATATAAAAACAGTTTCGAGGTTAATTAGTGCATATAGAAAGATCAGGCATTCTAGATTCAAATTTAGTCTAAATCTCGAAAACACATATATTTTTGCTTTATGAAAAAAAACTGATTCACCACTATATCTTCCCTATATACATATTTTTGATAATAATTATTTTCTGCCTA
Organism: Dioctria rufipes; assembly: GCA_963924295.1. Lineage (NCBI taxonomy): Eukaryota > Metazoa > Arthropoda > Insecta > Diptera > Asilidae > Dioctria > Dioctria rufipes. The sequence continues at coordinate 44,771,195 of OZ002743.1, read as the reverse complement.
CGGACCTTATCCTTTTATTTCATGTATTTTTTTTTACAGATTGAAGCTTTGCAAATCGTTATACCGGCTGTTGTAGCCATGTTTGCGCTGTGGTACCTTTCTCTTGCGATTGATGAGATCCGGTAAGTATTTTTTTTAACAGTATATTAATTCAATCCTTATTATGCTTCATTCAAAACATAATAATGGCTATCAGCTTTAGTAACAGGCTAGCCTAAAATAGTAATATAACCAATCATTGAAATTCATATAATTCTTATAAGTTAAGCGATAATTGCATGTTTGAACGTGCTTGTAGTTGTTTACTAATCAAGAAAGTAATAACCAACAAATGTTTTTGAAATTCTTTCAACAATAATTGCAGTTTTGTTAACAGACAAAAATATCTAAAACGTGATAAAATACAACAAACTCTTCAGCTAATGTGATGGCGCAGCATATGTGAAATATTTGAAAAAAAAAAATTATGATAATGGAGGAGGCAAATGTTGATAATACAAAATAAATAAATTAACACAATACTGAGGTTTTATGTTATCTAATATCTTAGGCTTGGAGGCCATAATAATCAACTGCTCATATGTAATTCATGTCTAAAAACGGGTAACTCTTATTTGAATTTATCTTAAAGAGTCTACATACATATGTATATCAATTCGTTTTTATTTTACTCTTTTTATTATAGCAGCTAGTAACTAGTTGCATCACATTTATCTAGTTAATCTACGTACAGTTGTTTGTATTTATTGTCTTGATAACCAAGTCAAATTCATGGGATAGATAACGTCATATTGTGGCTGCGTTGTTTTTATCCATGATGAAAGGAAGATTCACCTGCAACTTCAAAATAATAAAAAAAAAATATCAAATATCCACCAAAGAAAATGTATTTGATTGCAGGTATGCTTCGCATTTTTGGAACTTTCTAATATTATTTGAATAAGTAACTGTTAAAATGATACGAATATAAAAACTTGTGAGAAAGATAAATGGTCTTAGCTATCAGAACCAGCTTAACACAAGCTCGCTGCATGGACACGTTTAATAAATAAACATGCATGTATTGTTGCATTTCATCATTTAGTCGGTGTTAGTATTAGTATGTTAAAATAAACATAAGCCAAAAACCGGATAAAATTACATGCAATGCACAAAAACAATTAAATATTATATAAACGTTTTTGTAAAACATGCTTAGAAACGTCAACAACAAAATTCTCAGCCATATTGTTAACAGTAATGCACATGCGATTAATAGGTTCATACATGCTAAAATTAGACCTTGAGGAGTTAACATGCAAGAGGGGTAGCCTTCTCAAATTGAGCCTACTATCACGAAAAAAGATTTTGTTAAGCAACAACGGGGAATCAATATTCGCGTTTAAGAGCTCAAGGGGGTGCATATTTAAAAGCTTCAAGCGATCCTCATAGGGTGGAAGAATTAATGAATTATTCCAGGGTAGGTGCCTGAGAGCAAATCGTAGGAAATTCCGTTGAACAGACTCGACACGGTCGATGTGTGTACCGTAAAATGGAGACCAGACCTGGCTAGCTATTCAAGAAGTGGTCTTACAAAGCAAGTGTACAAACGCAACGTTATGGTAGGATTCGAGAACTCTCAGGACCAACGTTTACTGAAGCCCAGCATGGAACTACTCTTTGATACCATGTAATTTATGTGGGAGATAAAATTCAATCTATGGTCACATTTGATACCCAAGTCACAAACAACACCCCCACGGCTAATCGAGGAATTCGAGAACACATAATCGTAAGAAATTGGTTTCTGATTCCTGTGGAAAGTCATAACCTCACATTTGTCTATATTGAGCGTCAAGTTATTGCTTTTACACCAACCGTAAAATCTGTGAAGGTCACTCTGTACCTGCTCACAATCGTTAAAAGATTTAATCTGGGCGAAAAATTTAATGTCGTCAGCATAAATCAAATAAATCAAGACCTTGCAGTACCTCACAATAGAGACAATGTCGACAATAGACAGAATAAAGAACAATTTGGCCACGCGTATATAAGCAATAGCATTAAGTTTTTTTTTAGTAATTTACACAAAATGTTTCGGCAGAAGTTTTATTCACTGTTGTTGGCCGATTTGAGTTACTCATTAGGAAAAGAGCGCTCTAAGAATCTTCCTGAAGCGCTTCCCTGGAAGCTTACAGCGCTTTTTTCGCTATCCCAGCTCATTGCTTTTTTACATAGGCATGTCCGCAGAGGCAAGTGCTTCACTCCATTGACATAAGAATGGACTGAGCCATCCTATCTAATTCCTATAGTCAAAAATGGCACAAATTTTGGTTAAAATCTGTTTGTCCCTTTCAAGCTCAAAATGTACGCTGAACTGTAACCAATTTTGGAAATAGTACGGCTGTATTAAATGGAATGCATTGAAATTTACATAAAAATTCAGATAATATATTGTTTATATAGTACATCCATCTCTTACAAGTTTACTCAATAATGTTTGACATCAAATGTGCAGAGGAGCACATTTTTCAGTAATATTAAAAATTAATTTTTGTGCTAATTAAAACAAGTTTAACTTCTTCAACAACTTTTATGTAATGTCATACTATTTTATAACATCTTGAGTGTTTCTAATCGACAAATAATAATAAATTATGAATCGGTGTACAATTGTATGAAGTAAAGAGGTTCTCATCACTGCTTGTTCAAAATTTGTGTCATTTTTGAAGCAAGAACGCTCAGTCCATTCTTATTATATGTCAGTGACATCAGCCAAAGTGCTTCTGCTGTCAAGTTTAAAATCGCGTTGGAAGGGAGGCTTGTATACAAGCTCTACTATCTCGTGTAACCCCCGGGTAAACTAAATGATTGGCGAAGAATTTTTTTGACAGTGTCGTTTCAAAGCTTGAATGAGCTATTTCAGTGGTTTTTCCTTAATATCACAAGAGGCCTTCAAGACTGCTTCCTGAGAACAGTAGTAAGCCGCTTGTATTTGCTTGTGATTGTTTGTGGTATTCAATTTTATGAAGTTCAATAAATATACCAATATTTTCCATTTTATTCTCACTTTTGTAACCAAAACTTCAGATTACTTCTTATCATCCTGCACTTCACATCAAAATGCGTTACTTTGCACAAACCATCCACGGATTCGACGAAAATTCAATGGTACCACCCCTTGTTGCACTTCTGCTGGAGCTCATCAAATAATCTTCTATAGAGCTTCCGAGTGATGGCTATAGAAGCTCTTGAGTTACTTACTTGAGCCTTCGCTTATTTTTTTTACAGATCAGTGAATATTCTTCTAAGGAGCTTCGAAATGATGTGAAAGGTGAAGGGAAGCAATTAAATTGTGCTTCTTTCAGAAGCCCTGGTTTTTCGTCCCAATGGGCATTTTCAGATACAATACTTTCATGTGTGCCATTTTCGACCTCCCATAATGCATAAAAATTCTAAAGAAAATATTTCTAACAAAACATAGGGTGGGTTTCTCTCTGCATCAGGTCGATGCATCGTTAATCTTATATTGGAGCGAGGCATTGCTGGCTTCCCTTTGGTAACGGCATCAAGTCGAAGTATCGTCGATGTTATTCTCCAGCGAGGCCGAGGTTTACTGGTTTTTGTTCTACATGTCCAATCATTTAATACGCTGGCCCAAAATGGACGTATTCGTAAGTAAAGTTACTTATGTAATGCGAATGCGCCCTTTAAATTAAACAAGAAATAAACTTAAGCGTCCATAAGGAGACTTTCGTTATGTTTAAATGTCAAATTACTGCGGTATGGGTCGCTGTTTACGTACTGTATGCTGTTTAAATACTGAAAGTCAAATGCAAATACAGTACCTGGGATGTATGTAACCCAAGTGCATGAAAATAGGTTTTCCGGTGGCAAAAACATTCCGAGAAAGTTTTCTGAATCGGGAAAAAAGTACACCACCCGATAGTACTTGGCGAGATCTTTAATTTGATATGCAACATATGCGGTGTTGAAACGAGACCCCCCCCCCCCCCCCCCCCCCCCCCGGGCCCTGGATCTCTATCCCAACCCTAAAAGTATACAGAGTAAAATTTTCTCTTCTATCCAGATACTTACAGAAAATTGTGACTGAAAGACAACTTCATTCCTTTATGTGGGTTGTACTGTATTACCTAGGAACAACCCTGTTTTTGCCTCGGCCTATCCTGACCTGACCATATCTGTAAGGAACGAAGAAAAATAAAATCATTGAAATACAAATAATTCAGTTGTGCAATAGATGCCAAAGTCAATCTAGACTATTCGTCAAAATTTAATTTAATTAACTTCTCAAGAATTGCTTTAGCCAAATAATACTGATAAGCATTACATTTCATAGCTCCTCCCTTTGAACGCACAATAAATTTTCGAGATTATGTACCCACCAAGGCCGTATTTTTCAAATTTCCGGTGTAATTAGGTATCCTATTTATTATGGGCACGGTAGGGTGTTAAATGTTGTGTTTAGCTCGAGAATCGAGATATATTAGAATTATATTTTCCATTTCTTTGGTCATATTGATTTGAATAGTTTTTTTTTTTTTTTTATAAAGTTACTGTAAATTCAAATTTATTTTGAACTCAGTACTTTTATAAAAAGTTTTTTGGTTAAGTTGAATGCATTTTGCGTCCATTTTTTTGCTATGGTACATAGGTTCGTTTATTCACTTCACTGAGTGGTAAAATTGCCATAAAAATTGTTTTTTAAAAATTGTTTTTTTAAGTTTATTAAAATGTGCGCAATTTCGGATTAATTTCTTCCAAAATTATTCTTGTGAGTGAAATTCATCAAAATTTTGCAGCCCTGCCGCAAAAAAAAACTAGATTTACTTTTGCATATCTTAAGGCGTTTCATTTACCCCCAAATTTTAAAATTGTAATGCAGGCAAAATTGTTTTGTTTTCTTTTGATATAAATAGCTAATTAGAGAATATTAAATGAACACATCAATTTACACACAAATTATGATAACGGATTCCTTGAAATCAAGAGAATATTCGTGCAAAGATTCTTGTTTATTCATTAAAATTTTATGCCTATTTAAATTCTTACCTTCGTATAACTAGGTACAATGATTTATCTAAATGAAGTTTTGGATTTTTCTGCCCCGATGAAATTATTTACATAGAGCGTGTATAAAAGTTTCCTACATATACCTACGGATCAATCTATTTTTAGCGCGTCTTCTTTCGATATCTGTGCAGTGAATAAGAATTAATTAAGAAAGTATCTACGAGTTAATTAGTCAAAGTAATAAAGACTTCAAGGTTTAAAAAATAAACAGATAAACAGATTAGTTTATGCTGATGGACAAAGTGATGAGAAGTATGTATTGTTAGATATAATCTAGAAAAAAGTGTTATTTACAATTGATATTATGTACGACAAACGTTATTATTAATGCACTTTAGTTGATAGTTGAGCTCGCTTCTTATTAATAATGTCTTCGGAAGAAGAGCTTTTTCCGTATAGGTCTAGAATGCTATAACAATATACATATGTGTGATTTGCGAGCCGTGTTTATTTTATTGTCAGAAAATCGTGTCATTGAAAAAGAGGAAAAGTTTTTTGAACGTAATTTTGTCGTTAAGATTGAAATACTTTCCTTCAATTTCAATCAAGTTTGGACAGAGTCTCCAATCTAGGAAGTATCGATTGAACGGTGGAAAACTATCTGATGACATCAATGCATATTGAACCCCGACAATTCGCAATATTTTGTCAGATAATTCCCCTGATACACTAGTTGACACCAGAAAATTGGAAATGTTGATCTAAAGGCCGACTTCCCCTGCCATCATTCGTGATGGTGGGTGTGTTCTAAAAGAGTATGTACTAAAAAAATATGTTCTTAGTTCTGTCTGGTCTCAAGTGTGTCTACTCGAGTGTCAGGGGACTAAAAGGTGGAAATATGAAATGTGGATTCTCCAATATATACGATCACGCATGTTGTCCGACTAGAGTAGGGCAACGAAGTTGTCACGAAGATTTGACATTTGTGTGTCTGTTTGACGGTGGCAGGCAGAGCAAGTCGAGTCTAGCTCAGTACTGTCTATACATGAAATAAATATTTTCCTGTCTTTCGTGCTTTGTGTACCTAGGGGACTAAGGATTTTCATTGCTATCAGCGTTTTTTTTTCCACATTGGATATAGCCTTTGTCAATGTGAATGTCCTATTATTCTCAATAACAACAGGTTTACACCTTGCCTAAGGAACATTTATGTATTTCACATTACAACTTTCTAACCACAACCTTGATTCAAGTTGGAGATAGTGTACAATCGGTTCCTTTACCATAACTTTACCAAACCACTTCGGTGCCAGCAACTTCATTTTTGGAGATGTTTTATTAAATCACTGGACAAGGAAGGCTCGTAAAATGTTCCTGGGGGCCTATTCTTGAATTACGAATATGGTTTTTACGAGTTCGGTAAATAACGGATAGTTGAACCCCATTCGTATTATATACTGAATGATTTGCGTACGAAAATGACGAATACAGATTTCAAGAATACCGCATGCATATTCATTTCGAATGGTTTTGACAGCTCAACATATACGGAATCTGCCGTTGTTATTCCATAATAGGGCTCCTGGTCGGATTCCAGTTCTCTTTTCTTACAAGGGCTCTCTCATGGATGCATCTACCTGATAATAATCTTATCTGTAGGATTTTTTCCTCATAAATGTAACAATACTTTTAAAGTCATGTGCTAAATAAATAATAAATTTTGTCAATAGTAATGAAAGGAAATATTAAGTAATACATAAGTCTGCTAGTAATAGTTTTACCGTCATATCAGATCAAGTATACCACTCGTGAGAATTATAATACCTACATGTAGTAAAAAATGATTTTTTCAAGTTTATTTGCTTTAGATTTTAGTTATCTTATCATAAAAGAGGAACAAAAGACATTGCACTATTATTTCAAATGTATATGACTAATCTACCGTCCGCTTAGTCTAGTCATACGTGCATTTTTTAACGTACCAATGTCATTCAAAAGCTTTCTTATCATAAGTAATGAAAGAAGGTCGCTAATTTTTAAGGTGCAAATTGATTTATACAATTAGAGCTGTCCTAAGAAACATGCAACCACATATTTCACCTTGGATATTATTTAACCTTCATCTTGGAGTTTTAAAGTATTTTCTATGAATGTAAATTTTCAATTCGTATCAAAAAGAAATACATATTTTAATATGTAAATACATTCTAAAAAATTAATTTTTACTGACTTTTCTGATGTAATATTACATATTAACAGATTTTCCTAATTTTTAATAATTATGTGTAGAATTTTCAATTATGCCTGATTAGTTTTACTCCGTGCAAATGTAAATTTTCACAACTAGAGATGTGATTTTCTTTGAATTTGTAAATTTATGTTGTTATATATGTTTGATGAAGCTTTAGGGACAAAGTCTGCTAAATTTTATAGTATATTACGTATTAAAACGAATATGTAATCATCATATGTATGTAATTTTAACAGGAATATGCTAACAGGTCCGAGCTCTCAAACTTGAAAATTGGTATATGTTCGGTTTGATTCTGTGGTGTGGCGGAGTTAGAAAGAACAAAATCAAAAGAGTAAAATTTAACCTCAATGGAGTATCAATACTCAAACTTGGATAAATTTTGGTGGAGTGTTTTGCAACTAGGGGCAGCACCAAAAATAATCGAGATAGAAAAGATGACGCCTTTGATTAAGAAAATATTTTTCACAAATCACCCTATATCTTTAAAAATTTTAAAAGTACAAGGTGTACGGTTACCGTTAAGAACTCATTGTATGAAGAAACTCATGTTTCCTCCTCCGACTACTAAATCAGTCCCGTATTCCTATCCTCTCCAGAGTTATCAGCTTATTTGAAAAAAAAAGAGGCCAAAGTAAAAAAAAAATGGTAAGAAAATCCGAAATTTTTATTTTAGACCGCACTTAACTCCTGAGAAGAAAGGAATATGGGGCTGTTTGAGAAGTCGTTGGAAAAGCCATGAAGTTCTTCATGCAATGAATGAGTTCTTGATGGTGACCGTACTTTTTAAGATACAGGGTGTTTTGTGGAAAACTAGCATTTTTTTCATAACTACTCTGTAACCCCGAAATGGTTGAGATACCCCCCCCCCCCCTCCATAAATTTTTTTTGTCTAGCTGAGTACTATCACTATTACAAAACTTTGCACCTTTGTTAGGTCGATACTGCAATATGCCAGCCTTGACTGCACTCCGTGGCCTTGCTTAGAGTAATCCTTTTATTTTGCCTGCCTATGTGAACCGTTTGAATTGGATTTCCTTGCAGACGCTTGAAACTAGACGTAATATCTCTAGAATTGTCTTCATTTTCGATATTTTAAAGGGAACAATGAGTTCTCCTCTTCTGCTAACCTCAGTAGGTATATCAACGCCTTCGAGCAGGAGACTAAACGGAGTTGACATGAACCGTGATAGAGCGTAACCACTTTTAAGTTGAGTGAGTAAACCAGTGCAGTCGAGAACATTTCTCGGCATATTGAGTTGCCATGCTAATTAAAAAAAAATCTCTTAGATATTCGCGTAGTTACAAATATATATACATAACACACATGTTGTCATTGAACATATTCATTGGGAATTTTGTTTGGGCGGAAACTGGTGGAAAAAATATATATTTATATCAGTTGGTAATCTGAAAAATATAAAAGTCCATGTTAATTGGGTAATTTTCATTTTTCCTATATCTTACTACGTCTATGCGTCGGTTCCAAAAAAAAAAAAAACAAAAGTACGAAAGTCACAAGCTCCCGCTTTGAAATCTGACAGTCAGGGTCTAATAAGGCTGAACCTCACGCACACATACAGCGTTTTGGTTACGCTCATGTACACATCTTTTTTACATAATGGCTACTCCATTAGTTTTCTGCTCTAAGATCAACCCCGAGTCGCTCGCTCAGAAGCCATAATTTCCTCCATCTTCCTTACCATCGAACCAACTATGGAGCAAACGAGCCTTTAACTACTATATCTCATTTCTTTAATGAGCATTTCGACCTTATCAGCTCAAATTTGATGTTAGTTAATTTATCTGTTTCTTTGTTTTTGCCTTCTTCGTATTTTTTTTGTTTTTTTTTATGTTTTTTATTTATATTTTTTTATTTTGCATTTTTGCATGATATGTTTTTTCTTGTAATAAATAACTGTATAATTAACATGATAAATTTTGAATAAATAATAATAATAATAATCATCTCCTGCCTTATGGACTACCATGGCCTTGAGGATTTCTCAAGGCGTTGTCAAAATTTGCAACACGGGTTTTTAAATGAGGCAACACAAAACCTAGCCTAGCAGTTAGCCTCAAGGCCTAGCCGCAAGGCGCGCTTTACTCAAAATTGGAAATTTTTCTCTCTCAGGCCTACTATTTGGCAAATAAGAATCACTTGAAATTTATAATCAACATTTTTGAAAACCGATAATAAATTATTTCTGCCCAGAATGTAAAGGAATTGTCGCAAATACTATCAAAATTACAAATCAAGCCCAGTAGTGTCATTTTATTTTCAATTCCCTGAGGCAAGCCTGAGAGAGGCCAGGCCTGAGGCTTGCTTGGATGTATTTCTGACTTTAGTAATCTGACAATATAGACTTAACTTACTAACTTACTAAAAACTATAGAACCCTGTTATTTACATTATGGTAAATTATTTTCAGCAGTAGTTTTATTAATTTTTCTGAATACATTCCACATTCACAAAATTCCACAGAACGTGAATTTTCCGGACTCCGCTTGTTTAAGCAGACCAGATAAACGAAGAAAATATTCTGACAACTTGCCCATGCATTTAAGTTGCTTCTACTGTACATACCATGCGCATGCTTATATATACACACATACATAGTTTTCCTCCTGAATTAACAATGTTACAATCTATCAATATTTCAACCTTGAACTTTCATTGCAAATAATTTAGTTTATCATCAGTGCACTGAGATCTATTATTGCTAGAATAAAAACGGATAAAAAAATAAACAACTTTCGACCTTTTCTTGACTTCAAAGTCAAAGCGGTCGTTGTCACTTTATTTTTAAATGCATGTTTCCTGAAAATGCGAAGCCACTATAAGCTCCAATCCCAGTTCATATACTTACTATATATATGTAATACTCGTTCACTCGTTCACATACATAATAGATGTTTATTTATATACAAAAGAGTAATAAATCTAAACATTTGGCTTCTGTTGTTACTGAATATGTTTTTTTCAAAAACTAGAGGCTCACAATAATTTGTGAAATTCCCAAAATATTTAATTCAAAATGCATACATTGGTACTTTACTAATTATCCTCATATTATCTTGCGTAACAATTTTAATGAGCTGTTAAACCAGAAAATCACATAATTGTTTTTTGTTTTTTTAATTGAATTACATTTTTCATTATTCTTTTTGGCATATTTCCTAGAAAAAAAAAGTGCTTTGGTTTTTTTTTTTGTTTTTCTGTTTTATTTTTTTTTTAGATAGGTTTCGTTTCGTCAACATAAAGAGTCCGTGATGAAAGTAATCTATTTTGAGACACATGGGAAAGTTATCTATTCCGAAATGTCTAGGTACCTAGCTATTTTGTACAGAAACACATACACGCATACATCACATTCTGTCTAATATATTTGGGAAACGCGAGGCTGAAACTGCATTGGTAAAGTCATTATGAATCTGAAGAAAATATCTTAAAATAGACTAAAAGAGGAAATTACGTTAAGATAAAAGAACTCTCGAGGAAGATTTATACATTTGTTTCAATTTTTAGAACTCATCTCCTTTTAATTTAATTCTTTTATGTTCTTTAATTTGATCGTAGTCCATTTTTTTAAAAACGCCTACAGAGTAAACATGCACATTTTACAAATTCGTCGGTTTTGTGGACAACAGAAATGAACATTTTTACATATTAGCTGCTAGGATGAAAGATCCTGCTTTGATTCTGCTCCTACGAAAGTCTAAAACGATTACTAAATAAAAAAAAAAAAAGAAATTATCAAATTTGTTTCCATCTTAATAGATTTAAAATTCATTTGTATATTATTTCAAAACGGACCTTTTAGATGTCACAACATGTCTTTCCAAAAATATTATTTGAATAAAATTTAAAAAAGTATTTTTTCTATTATAAATCACACGTGTATGCTGCTATTTCTGGTATCATAAAAAACAACAAAAACATCATAAAGCGCTTGAACTTTTTTCTCTGCATGATATTTTCATAAACGTCTTGCATTTCCAAGTTGATATCATGCAGAGTCTTGGCAACAAATGCAATAATTTCACAGAGAATCATGCGTCAGCGATGATTAGATAAATGGTCATTGAAACATTTCAAAAATCTCATCGTATGCCGTAATGCTAACTATTTTTTTTTTATTATTATTTCTTTCTTAATATTTCAACTATTATTATCATTTTAAAAGCTTTTTTTCCTTTTATTTACCATTGCATCGATTTTTCTTTTGTAAATTCTTTTTGCTTGATTATATTTCTATTTATTTTTATTTATTATTTCTTTTGTTTATTTATTTATTTCTTTTTATTAGGAGACACTTGGGGTGGACATCGATTTTTGATATTTTTACAAGTAATAAGACTGCTACTAGTAATAAGGCGATAGATGATAAGCCAATATCGGCTAAAATTAAATCTGCAGAACCAGCAGAAAATACTAAAAAATTAGAAACACCAAAGATTCCTGAAAAACTGCCTGAAATAAAGGAGTCTCAACAAAAATTGCCTTTCAAAGCTTCAGAACCACCAAATATTACACAACCGTCGTCGCCGCCGCCAGTAGAATTACCAAAACCAGTATCACAACCAAAGCCAGCATCGCCAAAGAATACAGAAAAAAAAATTGAATCACCAAAACCGGAGTTACCTAAAGTTAAACAACAATCGCCGCCCAAAGAACCAAAAAATCCTCCAACTTCAAAAGCTCCTGCAACTCCAGCACCTTCTTTTTCGAAGAATGATAATAATTTTGATGCCAAACTTTTGACGAATTCACCAGCAGCCTTTGCAAATGGTGACCATTTTACAGAATTAACGAAACCGAGCACAAATCTCAAGGATGCTACTTCTTCTTTCCTTGAAGGAGAAGGCATAGTATCGAATTTAAGTCAACCAAACATTAAAAAAAGGTAGGAGAGCTTTGATAAATCAAATTATAGGTGTATTTTTAGAAAATATTTAACATTTTCATAAACATACATTTATAGGTTTTCTCATTCATTATTAAGTAATATGGATCAATTATGTGAGATGGGTCAATATGACCCAAAACACGCCAAAATGTTTTAGAAGCTATAAATTTAGTTTGTTTGTGATAATATCCGCCAATGCGAGAATAGAATTTACGTCATGGATTGATCAATATTGGTCCAGTTGTATTACATTATTGGTCTAACGATTCAATTCTGGAGTTTATTTTATCTACATTAGGCACATTCAAAAATTGAACTAATTATAGTTAATTAAACCGATAATGTATAACGACTCGTCTAAAATTGTATATTGGTGCCAATTTGAAATTATTACTAGTACTAGGAAACAAAAAGGCCTGAGAGAAAGTAAAAATAAACGATATTGAGGAGAAGATACTAAATAAAATATATTAACAAAACTTTTAAAATAAATAACTTTCGCAAATAAATTGCACTAAAAAGTAAAAAAAGTCTGAGTTTAAACCAAATATTTAGTTTAAACTCGACCAATGAGTTTCACAGTTTGGTTTAAACCATGCCATCCCTCCTCGGTTTAAACTCAAGATAAAAGTGTGACATTTTATTTTGACAGGAGCATTGTTTCTTTGTATCAAGAAAATAATTTCATCATGGATTTAGATTTAGAAATTTCTAGCGATGAAGAAGTCTTTTTTCGATTAAATTTACAACTGTGTTCACGACTGAAAGTAATTCGAAATCGGCCAAATCCTTTTAATGAGTGGGACGACGTTGATTTTTGTGCTAGGTTCCGTTTAAGTAAAGAACTTTGCCACTTTCTCTTCCAATCTATTCTTGTCCATTTTCTTGCGCTCTATTATATATCTCTTTTATGTGCAGGGAAGGCAATAGCTCAAATTCACTTATGCTAAAATTTGCAGTCTTTTTGAATGTTGGCATGTTTAAAATTAGCAAATATAGCTACATATTTTTTATTTTTTGCTTTCTGGTCTGTTTACTTTTCCGATTGACAGATTGATTGATAGAAAAATTGCTTCACAATTGTGGCGATAACTAATTTAGTTAACAACTTAATCAGTATTACCACCGTTACTAAAAGAATGCACTGTGAACCCTGATTTGGTTTAAACTGTTTAAACTTGGAGGATGGTTTAAACTAAACTTTGGTTTAAACTCGACTGTGAAACTGGCCATTTGTGATATACACAACAAAAGTTTAATTGTAAAATAACAATTTCTTTAAAATTTGGGCATGAATTGCAGTTAGACAATTGTGATTAGTTCAACTTTTAAGATTTAATCTGAGTTGTAGCATTTCTTATTTTGCAATTAAACTACTGAGAAACAAAAAATCATTTTTATTTTTTAGTGCATTTTATTTACAAAAGTTATTTATTTTAAGTTTTTTTTAGTATATTTTATTTTCTACATTTTAGTCATACTCTCAAAACTCGACTCGAATTTCAACTCTCCAAAATCGACTCGAAACTCAATTCGAAACTCACTCTCGATGCTCTACTCTCAAAATTCGACTCTCAAAACTCGACTCTCAAATCTCGAAGAGTGGAAATTTAGTTACCACCTCCACCCCAAAACTCTCCAACACGTAAGAATATGTTACCCCATCGGAAAGCGTCCCATTCACTCATTCTAAATCAAAAAACCCCATGTAAATCCATCCACTTTTACTACGTCGCGAACGGCACTCAGGCGCTCAGGCACTCAGACACAAGCTTTCTAATTCAGGGGGTCTATAAGTTGATAGAAAGTTATTAAAAATAAAAAATAAACTTAACAAAATTAAAAGGATTGCACCCAGTTTTAAAAATTCGGTAATATTATGTGCATACGCGATTTTACCAGGTTTCACCCCGTCTTTATGGCATAATTTGCGTTTATTTGATTGTCCGTAGCCCTTACGTTGAGAAAAATACTAGACAAATTTGACGAACCACAAAAACGAGAGGGAAGGCATTGTATTATTCGGATTAAGCTTTAAATAGTCAAGCTATCAATAATAAAGTTATCTGGCTTATGGACAGTTTCACAGTCGAGTTTAAACCATCGTCCAAATTTAAACATAGTTTAACCAAATCGGATTTCTCAATGAATTCTTTTAGTAACATTGGTAGTACTGATTAATTGTGAACTAAATTAGTTATCATTATCGCCGCCATTGTGAAGCAATTTTCCTATCAATCAATTTGTCAATTGGAAAAAGCAAGCAGACTAGAAAGTAAAAAATAAAATATATGAAGTTATATTGACTATTTTTTAAATATGCCACCATCCAAAAGGGCTCAAAATTTAGTAGAAGCGAAGTTGAGCTATTGCTTTCTCTAGCGCATAAAAAAGGCATATACTAAAGTGCAAGAAAAAGGAAAAGGATAGATTCGAAGACAAAGTGACAAAGCTCTTTATTTAAACGGAATCTAGTAAAAAAATCAGCATCGTCCCACTCATTAAAATGATTTGGAAGGTTTTTAATTACTCTTGGTCGTGGACAGAGTTTTGAATTCTACTCAAAGAGGCGTCTTCATCGTTAAAAATGTCTAAATCTGAGTCCATGATAAAATTATTTTCTTGATACAAACAAACAATGCCACTGTCAAAATAAAATGTCATACATTTTAAGTACTAGGTCTGTTCACGTACTCGAATTTGTGTGAATGCATTATAACATTTTCACCCAAAAGCACCCAAACTCTGGTAACGTACTCAGAAAATGGGGGGAAATGTGTAAATGTCACACTTCCCCTTAATAAAAAAAAAACTAAGGATAACTATGTAAAAACTGTCAAAACAAATAAAATTTATAATCGACAATTGTCAGAAATTTTAACTGTCAAGGGAAAAATGGAAAATGTGGCAGAATTTGAAACTGATGTGCACTGTTCGCCCAGGTCGTATCAAAATCTACAAAATAGTAAGTAAAATGAATAGAAATGTTATGTTTGGCATTCTATTTTCAAATTAAAGTTGTTGGCTTGACAGTTTGTAGTTGTCACTTTCGCTTTCTGCCCAAGAACACACAAAAGTTGTTCATGTACTTTCCAAATTTGATAGCATCCCCTCCAGGCACATTTTCACTCAAAAAAGCCCAAGAACGAAAACACCCGAGAAGTACATGAACAGACCTAATTTTGTCATGAGTTTAAACCGAGGAATGACACAGCTTAAACTCTAGTTAAAACCGGGGTTTAAACCAAACTGTGAAACCCACTCGTCGAGTTTAAACTAAATATTTGGTTTAAACTGAAACTGGCCATTAGAGAACACTTCATGGGGTCGAGACAGTTCTCAATAGGGTGATTTCGGTAAATTTTTACAAAATCCACTTTTATAATACTGACTTCACATATAACCTCTGAAAAATCATTTACATATACAGTAAATAGGTAGGACGGAGTATGTCAATAGATTCCTTGGAGTGTTGTATAATACTTATTCTCAAAAATAATTCCTTTCCTATCAATTTCACATTTTAAAATTGTGTAGTAACTTAAATGCTCGTAAGTCCTTTCTAGGATATCGCAGGATCAAACTATAGCACATGTTCCAAAGAGGAAATTTTATGTTACGATTTATGGACAAATACTTCACTTACAGAATTCTTGAAAAAAGTTTCATATAAATTTTATATATTATCCTTATTTACCATTTTCAAATTATGAGACTATCTATATTTCTGTAGAATATATATTTGTTTTCCCTGCTGGGTAGGTGAGTCTGAGTACTAATTAAAAGTATTTCCTGGAGTATTTTTGTCAAGAGCTTAATTTATCTGAGCAACTTGCGATTTTACAACACATTATGTCTGTTGTCACCGCCCAAATAAATTTACTGCTCAAAATAGCACCATCATCCGCATATTTTTCTCAAGATTTTGTAATTTTGTTTTTATCCGAAAAAGAGCTGTCGTATTTTATTCTACGGTGCATCTTGGAAATCACATCATCCCAGACGAGATCATTGAACTCTACACGAGCACCCATCGCTGAGATTAAAATACATAAGGTAGCAGCTGTGATTCTATGTGCAAGCTTATTTATTTTTTATTTCTAAATCACTAAATGCCTTCATGTATGTATATACTACTTATATACATACGTTGTAGATAGATAGATACTTAAATATATCTTTATCCCAACCAACATAATTAAAGGGAATTTCACTTATTAATCCCAGAGGCGGATGAGTGAGGGACTTTGTTTCGTTCACAGCGGGTTTCTTGAGTTTCAACATTTTTTGCATTTTGTTTCAATATTGTCCGACGATTTACATTTGCATTTTTTCACAGTTTAATGAGAAAGTGTGAAAATTTCATATTTATTCTATTCAAGGCACTTAACCATAGCAACAGGTTGCCAATTTTGGTTTGAAAGAGGAATTAAGTATTTGGCTTGGTATCTTGTTAATTTTGTTGATTAGCCAAAAATTTTATTTTTTCATTGTAAAGAGGGAAATTATTAGTGGTATGAAAGTCGTTGTTTATATAATACTTTTACAGATTTTCTTATTATTTTGAATAATTAAACAATTATACGAGCAAGATAAAGGCTCTATTCATTATTTCTTAAATTCTTTATTGTAACACATAACAGATTTTTATTTCTCTTAGATTATAAGCGAAATTGTCCTACAATGACATATGGTAAACTAAAACCCATTTATTTTCTAGAACCATAACAAAACATAAAAAATTTCCTTAACAAAAAAAAAAATAATGATATGTAATACATATAATAATTGGGAATGGACGTGAAATTAGGTAGTTTTAAAGTATTAATTTGAACTTTATGAAAACCTCAGATTTGTTATTTTATTCGAGTGGATGTTGGTAAAGCGACATCATTTTTAATAAATATTTGCACACACCACAAATGAACTTCTTCGCGCTATTCTCTAATTCTGTATATACATATATGTTGTGCCCGTTTAGAGTACAGACTGTATCTATCGTTCCCCTGGTTTAGACCTGCTATAAAGATCATTACAGTAAAGGCAGGTCTCCTCGGAATCATCATCGCTTGGGTCGAAATCCTCGCTAGGCTCATCAGCCGTAAATCTTATGTTTATGAAATTGGAAAAAAGGTCACTGTGTCATTTTATAGTAGTATGTCATTTTAAGATAAGTTCACCAAATAAAATATAAAAATAAAATAAATATTTTTCTAAAATTTGTTGGTATTAAGGTTCTTTATAACATTATTCGTTTTGGACGTTTATGAACGGAACACTTGGTATATTTGAATAATGATTTGATTGAGAGCATGTAAGACAGAGACCTGAAATTTTGTACACAGCAACAGTCTTATAAATATTGCAATCTATATTTAACAATAGGAAAAATCTACTAACTACTACGTACAAACATTTCACGTATATACAAAAACATTCTGACACCATCGATCTCAGATTTTGTTTGCAATAATTCCAATACAATTTCAGTTCAGCTATAATTCAAAAATGAACTAAATCGGGCATGCAATGCAAAAATTCTATTTTTCTTTCGTACAATTTTTATGGATTGAGTTTCTTCGAAATTTAAAAGAGAGACAAGAGTTGTGTCCACTGTCCATCACATCTCAAAAACGAAACGGAGTTTCAAGTGAACTGAAAAAGTTTTCTCTACCAAATACAAGCTGCTTTGCTGACCTTTTTTTGCGGCATTCAAGGTATTCTACATTAATGTTCTGGTTGTACCCGGGTATTCGATTCCAAGTTTACTCGGGTACCCGGGTATCCAGATATAATCAATTCTCGATTCCGAATATCCGGGTATCCGGGTTCAATCGGTTCTTAATTTTTAATTTAATGCAGGCTAAAATAGTAAATAAACGACAAATTTAAAACTTGGAGCGAAAAAAGAAAAAAATGCAGTATTTAGCAGTATTTAGTTTAGGTGCAAAATGTATCGGCAGAAATGGTGGGCTCAATTCACAATTTTGTGTAAAACGAAGAAAACTGTGGTCGAAGGTTTTTTATTTTTCATTATTTTTTTTTCTCATTATTTTTACCGGGAAGTGAACATTTTGGCTCTTTCGACCTTAATAAACAGTACTAGCCGAATTAAGTGAGGCTTCTCTATGGTTGTGTTGAGCTCAAGTTTTCTAGTGTGGGAGCTCAGTGCAGGTAGTACAAACAGCTAGCAGAGCTCGAAGAAGTAGCAGTCAAGTTATTCTAATAAGTGTGCAAATTTGTTGCCATTTCTACACGCTGCCATTGCTTTTTGTGCTTGCATCTCATTTGCTCTGCATTTTCCGTCCGGTAATATCGTCCCCTTCGAGATATTATGAGGGGAATAAAGCTTCACTCGTGTACACGAATTTCATGCAATACTCGCATATTTGTTTGATTTGTTCTAAGCTTTCGACTCCTTGTTAACAAAAGATGTTTGGTTCTTCTTCTTCTTTTTCGCTTTCTTGAGAAAGTACAGACATATTTTTGCTTAATTTGACACATTATCATGTTATTGTTAACAACTAGATGGCGCTATGCAACGTAAGAAGTGACGATGATCAAGATGTACCCAGTACTTTTTGAGTATATTGATATCTAGTCCATACCCACTAGTTTTCTGAAAATATTGGGAGTATTTGATGACACACATTGTGTGTAAACGGGGTATTCCGAATATCTAGATATTGATGGCCCATGTCTGTCATAAACATAGCACTATACAATTAATCCGGTAGCATATTGTGAAGATGAAGATCCTAAAAAGGGTGATTCAAAACCGATAGTCAGTCAAACTGACAAAAACAATTGTGCTCAGGTATGGACAATATTAACTACAATGTGACACTTCATTCGGCATGCGTAACGAATGAATGAAAACATTTGAGAGGGTGGTGTTGGAACACTTGAAAATTTCTATGCGTTCGCTTCCACGGTAATCTTCTAGATTATGTAGAAAAGTAGCTCATTTATTTGTACTTTATTATGCTAAAGCCATCAAGATTACCAGAGGGAAATTTGTAAGTTTTTACCATTGTCTATATTCCAAGTGTTAAAAGAGCTTTCGTTTAACACTTTAAAAAAATCCCCCTGAGCTATTACCAAAATCGAGAAAATATGTGTGCAAAATCAGAACATGTAAAATAAAATGAACGTACGATATTATATTGCACTCATTTTTCATTTTTATATTAATGTTATCATTATGAATTTATTGATGATAAAAGCAGTGAACATTTCCAATATTTCATCATAAATTGACTGATGAATGTATCAGTAAGTACCGTCATTATCTCAACAAGAAAATAATGTAACAACGGCGCACCGAGGGGGTGGGGACGAATCCGGTCCCCCCCCCACCCGGTCAGTTTTTTAACAGATTTTACAAATAATATATAAAATGTAATCTGTATATTATTACAAAATGCTCCGACTCCTTTGGACTTGGGACACCTATGCCCCCCCCCCCCCTCCCCCCAAGGCCAAATCCTAGGTGCGTCACTGTAATGAGGTCAGTCCCGGGTCCAAAACTCATGATAAAATCATTGATAAAATCATTAAATCGTGTGTACTAGGGTAGGGGAGAAGACTACGTTCCCTTATGCTCACACTTTACAAAAACTGGAAACTCATTTCCAAAAAGAAATTTCCTCTGGTATCTTATTGTGCAACGGCATTTATCTCCTTTGATACAACATTTTGTCAATTTTGTAGCCCAAGGGATTTTCGTTTTCTTAGTAATGATTGATCCTAATGTGGAATTTCTCGGCACCAGTTCTTTAAAATGGTTGTTGCAGGAAGGAAATTTTGTAAATACTAAAATCGAAAATACTCTATACATTCACAATAAATGTGTATGTAGTATGTGCATTTAAAGTATTCCCTTCGAACTTAATATAACAATTGCGGGTCCTGTTATTTACCCCAAAAATAAAACAATCAATATTATTTATTTGTCATCAAAGAAGGACCAAACTGTTTTAGTCACGCAACTTTCCCAACTAACAATTTTCATCTCATAAAGGTCTACAAGCGTCTTATGAGAGGATATATGCACTTGACTGCCCTTGTTTTTTCAGTCTTGTAGAGTTCTACGAGTGCTTTATGAATGTGTTGTCAGAATTAAATGGCGCACTTATGCGAGTTATTTTTCTCTTATAAAAACACGTTAGCCCTTTGTGTAAGAGTTAAGTAAGTTTCATAAGAACACTATTTGAATTTTAATGAGAGTATTTAAGTACTCTCATAAGGTTATCATTATAATTAGTATAATCTTCTTATAAGAGCTACGCTTTCCTTGCCAGAACTTTTATAAAGAGAGCTGTATACTCTCGGCGATCTTATTTTTGTAGAGTAAAGAAATTTCATGAGAGTTAATTTATTAGAAAATCGGTATATTACATTTTCTATGATGTATAAGTGGACTAGAATTTAATACAAATATGTATATATGGACTTTAGAAAATAATGAACATAATTTTTTCGCATATATAAGCCAAAATTTTATTGGGATTGAAATTTTATTGGTAATAATAGACATTTCACTTCGAAAAAAAGCAATGCGCCTCATAATTAATCAAAATCTAAAATTTTATATGAATTGTTTTATAATATGGGAGAAAATAAAAAGTTCAGTACTGCTCCATGATTTAGTTTAAATTCATATAAAACACTTTATTTTCTATAAAACGTAATTTTTTATATTTTATAAATACTAAATTGTGTAAATTAGCTGCATTTATGGAATTCTGTTTTTCCCTAAAACCTCCATATCAAAAGAAAATATGGCCGCTTTTGACTAAGTATTCTTACGAGAATAAAATTCTTCATATAAGAACTTAAACTTTCCTTACAAGTGTTGTACACTTTTTTTTCTCCATATAAGAGTGCTATTCTATTTATGCGTATAGAGCTTCAATTCTTTTTATGAGAGTGATACTCTACATAACTCTTGTTATAAGAACTAAAGTTTTTATATGAGAGTAAAATTCTGCCTATGGAACTTCAATTCTTTTTATGAGAGTGATACTCTACATAACTCTTGCTATAAGAACTAAAGTTTTAATATGAGACCTTTTAACTCTTGTTATGAGATTACAACTCTCACAATAAACATGGAGCCTTTATTATGAGCGTTTTATACTAGAATTGACATTTGCCATTCATGAAGAGTCATCGAAAGACAGATTTGCGCATTAATTTTGTTAGAACTTTGAAATAAGGTATAAGTAAACTTTTTTCTGACGTTTTGCAGCGTATTATGGAAGGGAATACAACTATTATTTTATTACTTTTCGTGTTAATTTAAATTAATCTTACTTGTGATGGTATTATAATGTTGTCAGAAGAAATCGCAGCATCGTGACCTTCATTCGAGATGTTTTGAATAGGAATGATGCTGTCATATTCTGGAGAAATACATTTTGAATGTATATCATCATATGAAATAGTTAATATTTACCTTTAGGTAAAACTCCCGAACACTGCGTAGTATTATTGGGATAAGTTTTAAAATTCACAGAAACTGTTTCTTTTACTGCAACATTCCTGGGCTTATTTAATTCAAGATAAATTTTATTTATTTTCCTTCGAAGATTAGTAGATCTTTTAACTTTCTTCCAATCCATTTTCACAAATCAATACCGAAATTGATGAATGAGTGACGTCTATGGTAATTTTAATGATGACAATCGTTTTGCACTAGTAACAGTGTTCATATAGGTGTGTTAATACTTTATCACTCATAGGAGCATCTTTATGAGTTGTACTATACTTGAACTCTTACAATAACTTTCATATAAGTATCATAACACTTAAGTACTCATAAGTACATTTTTTTGAGAGTATATCTCTTTGAGAGTTAACATTTCATAAAAAATACTCAATAAGAATATAAGTTTTCTGGCACTCAAAACAAGAGTACAAAGATGATCTTAATATAAGAGTAAAAGTTTTAAAAGTTCTAGTAGCATTAATCTCTCATAATAATAGTACTATGAGACATATTTAAGTCTTATTATAAGAATTATGTTATGAGAATATCCAAGAGTGTTAAGAGGTTTTTATGAGATACTTTTGCAATTTGTAAGAGTCTTTCTCTGGAGAGTTTGTTAGTTGGGTTATTAAAGAAGGCGACATTTATTAAGACTCATTATTCTCTCCTGTGTATTTACAATGCGACTGACTCTGTTCATTATTCAATTCCCCAGAATCTATTTTTTCATGAACTTGCCAACAAATTAAATTTCGCAGTTTTTGTAGTTTATATTTTTCCTGGCCCTGATAACTATAATTATGTAAATGCCAACTGGGAAGAGTTACGAACAGGTACCTCTTCAGAAATTTTGTTTCCTTGATAATAAGTAATAGTCCAGTCAATAGGGACTAAATAAGGCCTTTGCCCTACAAAAGGTGGGGTAGTTGTGATTTTTATATATGTTCCAGGGCCCAATGAAAAATACAAGTTTAGACCCTTGAAACGGGTCCGCGCGGTCCACCATCTTGGATTAAAGGTATCAAAAATTGTGTTTTTTTTTTCAAAATAATTCCTCAACGGTTGATCCTCAGACAAAAAAGTAAAAAAAAAATTTAAGAAGCTAAATTCCCCACATTTTTTGTACAAACCCTTTTTATGTAAGTCTGATTTGTAACGAGAATTTCGGATTTTCTTACCTTTTTTTTTACTTTGATTTTTTTTTTTTTTACAAAAAGGTGGTTACCATATTTTTTTATAAAAACAGTAAATTGTGGACGCTCCTCTTTAATTTGACCTATTATACCTATCTGCTCACTGTAGCCGTTAAACAGTTATTAGCTCATAAGCTATTCATGTAATACTGAAATTGGACGATAGTTTTTTAAATTACGTGTTTTCAGTCACTAAGGGAACAAATTGTCTTTAGTTTAGCTCACCATAACTCTTGAGCGGAGAGGAGTTCGGGCTGCTCGAGAAGTCGTTGGAAAGGTCATTAAGTTCTGCATACAATGAGTTTTGTAAGTAGCCGTACACTCTGTACTTGTAAATACAGGGTACTTTGTGAAAGACTATCAAATTTTCTTAATCACCCAGTAACTCAGAAACGGTTAAGATGCATCACCCTCCTTGCCATACAATTTTTTATTTGACTAGGTGACTACTATCACCTCCTCTCCTATGGACCACCAAGGACTGAACATCCTGTATAAATGGTGCTATATGTATACATTTTTTTTGGAAGAATGTTCACGTTTCCGCCTCTGTAACTCGTTACACATCAGACTTACATAAAACGGGTTTTTACAAAAAATGTCTTCTTCAAATTTATATTTTTACATTTTTGTCGTAGGTTCAACCGTTGAGGAATTATTTTGAGAAAACCAATTTTTGGTACCTTTAATCCAAGATGGCGGACCGCACGGACTCCCCTCAAGGGTCTAAACTTGGATATTTCATCGGGGCCCGGAACTGAATAACATATATAAAAATCACAACTACCCCACATTTTGTAGGGCAAATATCCCTACTGACTGGACTATAAAGTAAGTTGAATCGATTTGTTTTATAAATTTGTCAATAACAAAGTTCAAGTGCAGATATTCACTTTTGAGAATGTATTCAACCAATCGTAAAATATAACCCAACAAATCTTCTAACTATAAATTTTTATTCCACATCTTTTTTACCTATTGGATATTTTTTTTAAGAACTTGCCTGTAAGATGGATATGTGAGTTACTGAGAAAATTATTTTTTTTTTTAACTATCTACAGTCCCATAACATCGCTGATTTATATGTTTATATGAAAAGGGTCTAATATTTCTGATTTTTACTCAAGTGTAGTCTTCAGACAGCCGAGTGATTTCTTAAAGGTCTCCATCTATTCACAAACACATTTAATACAAATTTATTTTTAATTTAGTTACAATTGAGGAACCGCAATAAAATTCACCTATTAAATTAATTTCGAAAATTTCGAACTGTGAACTGCGAGATTTGCGAATTTGGCAAGTGACAATTCTCGTAATATTTGATGAAATTTAATTATTATTGAAAAAGTTGGAAAGGAATTTTATATATTTATTGTATATATAGTCTTTTGATTTTTTGTGGGCCATCAAATATATTCTATGTACTGTTATCGTTATTTATCTAAACAGTTAAATTCTCACTTCTTCTATTGTTTAACAACATTACACTTCGATCAGCTGATATTGAAATTAAATTTATTAAAGCCTCACTTAAATTTAAATTTAAATTAAATTTTCATTAAATCTACTCAGTACGCTTGGTTGCTGAAATGATTGAAATTTAATTTAATTTTGCTTGGTGTGAATACTGCATTTCATGAAATCAAATTTTCTCTATAACGGAAAATAATATTTTATACCTCTTCGAACATAATAATAACTTATGGTTTACCAGTTTATTCTAAACATTTTCATTTAGAAGGACACGATTAGATACTTTTCAGCTGCTAATAATTCGAATTCTTGTTGCATTAAGTTCGTTAACAATATGCACTCACGAAACTATGTTTTAACACATGCTTTCAGCTGATTGAAATTAAATAGTACAAAGTGTTTCGAAAATACACCACAATACTGAAATAGGGGTGAAAGTAGAGGTGATTTGCGTTCAAAAAGTATCCTATACCTAGTTGTACCATTAACAAAATGGCTTTCGGATAGTCTAGATTTGAATTTCTTTTGGATTACATATTATGGAATGAATTGCGAACCAGGGTGTGTCGTTGAATCTGCAATGTAAAGTAGCCAATTTTCCACTAGAAGTTGTACATACTTACCAATTTCCCAGTGCCATAGCTCAATATTTTAATAGAAAGCCAAGGGCGGCCATTTTGAATAATTCTTAGTTTTTATATGACCCAAAAAGGCCAGAAATTCCTTTCGTATGTGATATAGTATTTATGACAGGACTAGGTAAAAATACCCGATCTACATACTTAGTTGTATTTAGAAACGGTACAAAACGTTGCAATTTTTATCATGTTACCGGGGCAGGGTATCTAGGCTTTCTAATTAACAAATTGCTTAAATTTCCAAAACCTGGACTTTGTAAGGGTCTAGACGAAATGCAATAGAAAAATAGTGGATTTTTTTAATTTATGAAAACAAAGCATTCCTCAGAACTAATTGAGAGAAGATCAAATAAAATCAGAGGTCTGGTAGTGCTATAAAAACTAGTCTTTACCAATAAATTCTCTATTAGATTTAAAACATTTGTTATATGGGGAAAAAATGTTTTTTCTAACTTGGGAGTGAGTATACAAAGAAAACAGTCTTAGTAACTTTTACGTGCGATCAGTGATAACTATACCTAGACGATGTGTATATAATTTGGCTCATTAAATTTCGTTAAATTGTTGTAATTTTAGTATACATAGGTCGTTATTCAAATAGTAAAAACAGTTTATTTGATTCTCGACACATACATAAAATATTAAAATGGTGCTTCGTTGACAAAAACCGTTTTAGCTTTTGCAAAAACTTGTCAAATCAATCCGTTTTTTAAAAATCATTAAAAATTATTGCGTTTTTAACCAAATAATTTTTTTGATTGCATGGATAAGAAAATAATTTTTTCATCTGCAGAAGCTGTCTGTCTAAATGAGTCAGATAATATTATGCCCTAAACCGACGCCTTAAGGTCGATGCACACACGAAGCCAAGCTAGCTAATTCACATCAACCGGCACCGGCAGATATCGGCACGTAATGGAAACTTCATTCCCGGTTGCTCGGTAGCTAGAAACCACACTGTAAAAAATGTGCACAGTTGTTGCCACAAATCTTAGGTATTTTTCCCTATTATGGAAAAATACCTAACCTTTGTGGCAACACTTGTGTATATTTTCTACTGTGCAGACCGGCCTTTGTCGATTGCTGGTCTTGTTACAAAGTTAACATGGGATCAATTTTCTATAGTTTCCTCTCGATACCTGCCTTAATTGAAAGTTCCCTTTCCGTTTGATGTTGTTATACATATGTGCAGGAAAAATGCCGGTGCCGGTCGATGCCTGTCTGCCTGGGTTGGTGCTGTGCTGGTAAGTGTGCATCGACCTTTACAGGAAATAGCCTAACCGCAAAACTTAAGTACCTACTTATATTTAGGAGTTAGGACAGTTTATGGAAATATTTTCCGATCTTTGCAATTTAAGTAAAAAATTAAATATAATTTTAATTTAATTTATGTGTCTTGTCAATGCTCCCGTAAGATATGGAAACGGGTACAATTAACAAAATTGTATTTAATGTCATGCTTTTTTTGTATGCCGATATGAAAGACAATTAAATTGCAATCTGTGACGGGAGGATTACATGAGCAATTATTATTTTTATATAGCTTGCGTGCAAGCTGTACTGCCATACTATTTGCTCATGCTGAAAAATCATGGCAGCTCAGATTTTAGTTTTCAATTGGCTAAAAAAAACTAAAAATAAATTAAAATTAAAAATTAAATTTGCAAATTTATTCTGAGAAAATTAGTGTTTGTGGGATCATTATATTAAATCATTTACCCATACCTTTCTTTTTTTGTCCGATTCTTCCACTTTATTCGTATCGATGCCAATTTTATAAAGTGAACTTGCATGAAATGTGACAATACATCAAGGGAAACTGTCTTCTGCTATCAAATTTAAAGACACGTTGGAAGCGAGGGTTTCATGCATGCCAGCTGAACTTACTCGTGTAATCGCCGTGTGAAATTCGCAATATTGTACCAATTTCTAACTGTATTAATGTTGTTCGCATGCACCAAAAATTATATATTTCCTTAACAACCAATAAATATCTCAAACTTCTGCGTATGGCCTAGACTACTGCCTTCTTTATTACAGGCCATGGCATTATACAATGTATCAATGTATATGTATGAGAAACGTGTCGTTTGAAAGCTTTTATCATTGCGTATTATGGGGAAACAAACACGTTTCATGTTTAAAAATTTATCCTGAATAAACATTTCTGGTGACGAGAGTTCTAATTTCACGCATTGGGTAGAGCTTAAAAAAACGCGGAAACAGTTAATTGTTTTGTTGAAATACTCGCAATTACTTTCACTTTCCTAAAAGTAAACATTTTGACCTATAAATAGTCGTTAGAACTATTGTAGCGTAGTAAACATTAAACGTGTTTATTTTCCCATAATTTGCAGTGATAAAAGCTTTCAAACGACACCTTTCTCATACATGCAAGTAAAGAAAGGTCTTAACTATAATAAAGAAGGCAGTGCCTAGACACATTTTTTATTTTTATTTTTTTGAATGCATAGTCTCAAAATTTCCAGTAGCCACCACAAGTTAGATTTTAGTAAAATCTTGTACGTGCAAGATTTGCGGCCGACAGTATCTTCTTATGCCTGATTCTGAAACGAATATACCTAATATTACTTGGCTAAAAGCACATGTCAATATAAAATTTTAGAAAATTGTTTGATTTTAATTTCCTTTTAAATTTGAGTTAGTTAGTTTTCGAATTTCCATTTATAAAAATAATTCTTTTTTCCTTTGATATTTCTTTATGCAGACTGTGCAGTTATTTGGCAGTTGTTGCTCTTGCTGCTTAATTCACTACTTTGGTATGATGCCAAATCAGACTATTTACCATAATTTCTATCCGGTTAAACTTGGCAAATGATGGTGTTATATACATTTTAAGTAAGATTTTCGACTAGATTTTTCTTGGCAGATGTCGAGTGATTCTATAATTCTATATGAACTCCTCATAAAAATTAAATAAAACAAATAAATATATAAAGCATTTTTAAGAAGGAAAAAAAGCTGGAATTGGCAATTCTTACGATATCCTAGATGAAGGCCCGTATATAATTTTGCATGGTTACCCAACCCCTCTGTGAAAAGGGGAATGCGCTCTTTTCATACAAGTTTAGGCCCGGCACCTCCAGACATATCGTAAACGATGCATTATGACACTCTGAACATATTTTATTAACAATGCTTATTTCAATTAAGCGAAGGAAAGCTTTGACGACCGGCTGCAGCTGGAGCAACTTTCTTGGGTGAAAAAGTGGACTTTCTACTTCTCGTGATTGCGCGGAAGTGGTGAGCCGTTGAAAATGACTTTCTATTAGAAAAATGTTCAAAACAGAAGCACTAATGCCCGTGGAAGAAAGAATACAAAAATAATTGCGAAATGTAGTAACAGGGGTGTATGAAAATGGGTTTTCCGGCTGCAAAAACGTCCCGAGAAACTTGTATAAATCGGGAAAAAAAGTAAACCACCCGATAGTACTCGGGCGGACCTTTAATTTGATATGCAACATGCGGTATTGGAACCAGCCCACCCCCCTCTCGCCGGGCGGTTCCTTCCTCCACCCTAAAAGTATGCAGAGAAAAATTTTCTACAAATTGTAGCTGGTATGAGCTGACGCGCACAGTGAACCTCGTTTTTCGATCGGACATAATCCTACCCGGCTAGAGACGATCTAAGGTGCGAAAAATCCCCCCCCCCCCCCCGCTTAATTGAAATAGACATTTTTAATAAAATATGTGCAGAGTATCATAATGCATCGTTTAAGTCATCTCTTATGGCTGGAGGTGTCGTCAGGCCTAAAATGGACATTCCCCTTTGATTATTGCAGTGGTTTTCCGCAAATAATTCTAGAGCAGTTTGTGGGACAGTAAAAATAATTATAACCAATTTCGTATTCTGAAGAACTTTTCAGTACAATAAAAACGTCTAGGACTGATCTCTTTCACAATACACGTAAAAATACTGAATTTTTGTATGGCAACATGGGTTGCCCGAATTACTCCATTTTTGAAATTGAAAGTATTTATTATTTTTATGAAAACGCAGTGTACGAAATGTCAGCTTTTTACGCCGACGCGATATTATGAAGAAGTTACCTGATTTACCCCATTTTCGAACTTAAATCTAGTATTCTTTTAAACTAACTAACTCTGTAGATTCTGAAGTGATTTATTACTATACATAGTTTATACCTATAATACTTACATCAACACCAATTTTTGAACTATTCTTAAATTTATTTGTTTAAAGACCTCAAGGATTTTTCTTTTCTTATTATTTAATAAACAACGATGCTGACTTTTTACTATGTACTTAAATTTCTGTAAATAGAACTTTTATGCTTTACATCGTTCCTATTTTCCAAGATTTAAAAAAAATTATCGCGTATGTATACAAGGACCCAAACATAAAAAAATCATCTTTCCACCATGCCCAGTTTTTTCTCTGTTAAAAATTTCTCTCACAGAAAAGATTTTTCCTTAAAATTTTAAATAATCGGGACTCGGGAGCTAATGTCAGTCGCATCATTTATAAAAAATAAATATTTTTATCCAATTTTAGTGTCAATGTACGCTTTATTTTTACAAGAATATTATAGTTCCATCCATTGCAAAGTTATATAACATAAAGTAAATAATTTGCAAAAATAAAACAAACCAAAAATATTTGGACGATGGAAACAAACAAATTTATTTTTTACTTTTTGGTGCTCAACGCTTTTTTTAGATTCAGGTTCATTGCCAATATTCTCGAATTTTACCAGAATGAATTCTTCAGATTTGTTTTTCTTTTTCGCTTCTTGGTACTAGAATAAAAGTACATAAGTGTGATGTATGTGATGCTTCAATTTTATACTTGTTCTATTCTTCAATTATACTGTTGCTCCCCCCTATCTAATTGTTAATTCCGCATGTAGTTATTTATCTCCTAATGACGTCATTAACATGGCTTGTATTTCTTGAAGCTTACGTAATGCGCAGACCTTCGAGAAAGTTTTCCCACCCTAGTGGAATAAGGATTCGAGTAAGCCAAAGCCAACCTTATAGCACTAGCATATCGAACACCGAAAACCGAAAAGTTCTACACCGAAAATTCGCTTTTGTCTACACATAAAAACCGAAAACTTTTTTTCAGTTAAGTAGAAATGACATGTAATTTTCATAAAAGTTGTATGATGAGGGCTCATCCGAAAAAGCGTGTTTTAACGTTATCCCTTAAGGGGTAGTCCCTATCCATATTATTATAAAAAAAAAACTTTTTCCGGTAAATTTAAGAATGTTTTAACAGTCCAAAAGTGAAGTTAAGTAAGACCGAAAAAAAATGTTCGCCCCGAAACGTTTCACAGTGTGAAAACTGAAAAGAAATTGACAGATGCAACCGAAATTTCGTTTTTCGCCTGATACGACATAAAAGTTGTGTTTTTCTTAAAAATCTGCGATAAATGTAACTACTATTTTCTTAGTAAAATTCTTAGTTTATCCCCATTGGAGCAAAAATTTATTTTAAAGGGGAATAAATTGAGTTTTTCGGTTTACATTTTTCGGTTCTTGCTTTTGATGTGTAAGTAGGAGCGGGCGAAAAATATTCAACAAAGCGAAATCTTGTGGAAATCAAGAGGACTGTGGCCAAAAAGTCAGGTCTCATATCGTCACCTTAAAGCGTTTAAGGCTTAGGCCCAATCTATATCGAGAGCAACACGTTACAAGCTCCAATCTTTAAGCTACAAATTTCAATTTGCACATATGTATGTATGGCATACTGCAGAGAGTTTCAACCTGCATGGTGTAGGTAGCTACATGGGCTGACTACACTGTAAAAATATTAGGACTATTCCCTAAAATGTAGGGGATACTCCCTAAAATTTAGGGGAAAAACCTACATTTTAGGGTATATTCCCTTTCTCGGAACAACAGGGTGCTATGGGTGCAGGACAAAGCGCCATTAGCGGGAATGAAAAGGCGACGAACTTGCTGGCCTTGGTGCAACCTCGGAGGTATCCTCCTCTACAATTGCGATCACTCCAAAAGACCTTGTCTCTAATATTTCGGGTTTGGACTGCCAACACAGTCGCCTTTGATTAGCTGACCCTTCAGGTAGAACTACAAAGGAGCTGTGGACAGACATAACCCAAAAAAGGATAAAGGTACTGGGGCTAAAGAAACAAATCCTGAGAGCCCTGATGTGAATTCTCACTTTGCACTTTCGACTCAGGGGTCACCTACACAGGTTAGGGCTTATTGGTGATCCTATATGTAGGGGATGCTGAAAGGAACCCAAGACGGTGACTCACTTTATTTGTCGTTGTCAGGCTCTCTTGGGAAAGCGTTACAGATTCTTTGGCGCACACTTCCAGCTACATGAAGCCGGCAAGGAGGGCTGAGAGCCAATACATACATTCGTATGGGCGTCCGGTTGGGACCTATGATCAATTGCTCATAGGTCTGGGCCTGTTATGGCTTACGCTCCTCACTCTTCAATCAACCATGTCAGTTGTGGTAATCAGTCGCCCAAACATCATAGTAAAGTCTTTGGCTAAATCTGAAATAGCAAAGGCCCGGAATAATTTTATTCGGGAACGGAAGCTGACGAACGCTGGCGAGATTTCTGCTAGAATGCGAATTAAGAAACAGATCTCAACAGCTCTACATTTGTATCAAATTTAGTTTCATGATACTCGGCTGAATTCATCTACATATGATACTGCTCCGCATTTTTGAATTTACCAGTGCTACACATTCACACAGAAAACTACAAATTATTTATACGGGACTCGAGATTTTCTTCTACATCACCAGATTTTACTTGCAACATACACACATACATATATCTAGGATCTCCTTTTTGCATTAATTCTCATTTCTTTTATTTTCATTTGACAAATATTAAAGTTGCTTAGCTTGCAAAGCTTTCCATAAAAAATTTTCCCTAGCCTTAAAAAACCCGCATCATGAGGTTACGTAAGAGATATCCCATCATGGTTCATTTCTGATTACACAGAAAGGAAGTAAGAACGGATTAAATGTGAAAGCTTTTTAGCTCTACCTTCAATATTGTTTGTTAATGCAGCACAACACTTGTTCTTTTTTTAAACACATAATACGTAACTCGCAGAGGCTTAATAGCTTGCTTTTATTAAACCTAAAGAAAGTTCAAGGTCTTTTCATCGTTTCGATTTCATATTAGACTGGATGTATTGCGTATGTGTGTATGTGCTCCTCCAAAAGCATTGATTTGTTTCTGTTTGACGAATAAACAATATTTCATTTCTATTGTACTGAATACCTCATGTCCTATGGTTCATGAAGATTTTATATTTATGTAGTTTAACTCGTCTGGAGTTTCAATAGCAGCCGCAGAAGAGTCTATTAAGTTTATAGACAATTTACAACTGTGCACATCCTTGCCAATCAACAATATTCAGTATCCAAAGAACATTGTACACTTCATCCAGTCACCCACTTCATTGTGGTGCTTTCAGTCAAGGACCAGCTTAGGATCACAGGTAGAGTTAGACTGAAATTTTCGACGCGAGGCTAGCGGCGCGTGCGACTAGTTGGAAAAACATACAATTTTCGGCCGTCCGAGAGATAACCTTGTACTTTAAAACGGGTGTGAATATTACAGGTGAAATTTTTGGAAATTCAAGTTGAACGGGGTGCGAATCTTATAGTACATGCAATTTTTATGAAGTAAAATACCCGACACTCATACTTCTTGTTTAAAGTACAAAGTTGTCCCTTGAACTGCCAAAAACTCCATGTGTAGGATTCTCACCTTGTATAAAGTTGAAGGTATGCTAACACTCGAACTGCCAAAAATTTCACCCTGTTTAAAATACAAAGTTATCTCTCGGACTGCATGTGTAAAATTCGCACCATGTTTATAGTAGAAGGCTTTCACTCCAAGGTCCAAAAAACATACCAACAACATTGCCGCCCCGTTCAAAATACAAAGTTATCTCTTGGACTGCCAAAACTTGCATGTATAGGATTCACACCTTGTTTAGAATAGAAAGCTATCACTCGAATTTCCAAAAACTGCACATGTAGCATTCGTACCCTGTTTAAAGTACAAGGTTATCTCTCGGACTGCCACAAATAACATGTGTAGGATTCTATTTTAAGTAGAAGGCTATCACTGGAACTTCAATAAACTGTACCTGTAACAGTCGCACCCTGCATTTGAACTCTTGCATTTACCAAAATTGCATGTATAAGGTTCGCACCCTATTTAAAGTAGAAGAGTATAACCAGGGACGAGCTGGGTCTTCAAATAATGACAAACCAGACCACAAGGGTATTAAAAAACAAGTAAAAAAGCTAGAATTGGTCTAAGACCAATTCTTAGGATACCCTAGATGAATGCCCGTATTAAATTTCGTATGGTCACCTATTCAAGTATTGATTTTGAAGTTGTTTTTCGCATATATTTCTAGAACGGTTTGTCGCACAGACAAAATGATTATAACCAATTTTATAGGATTTCGTATTCTGCAGAAGTTTTTAGTACCATAAAAATGTCTTGGACTGATCGTTTTCAAAGTATACGTAAAAAACCGAAATTTTTATATGGCAACACCAAGAAAGAGTTGCCCGATTTAGTCCATTTCTGACATTTTAATTGCTAATGTAGTAAAAACATCATGTGCGAAATTTCAGCTCTCTACGTCGACGCGTTCTCAGGCAGTGACCAAATATATAGTAGAAAACGAAATTTTTATATGGCAACCCCACGAAGGAGTTGCCCGATTTGGCTCATTTTCGAACTTAATTTTACTTTTTTTTTAAAGTCTGTGTACAAAATTTCAGCTCTCTAAGTGTACGCGTTCTCAAGTTATCGTGCGCACAGACGGACGGACGGACGGACGGACGGACGGACATGCAAAAATCGAAATAACTTTTAATATTATGAATGGGTGTCCAATCCATTTTGCTCTACCATCATTATTTCGAGGTGTTACAAACGGAATGACAAACTTAGTATACCCCTATGATTTCATCTAGGGTATAACAAGTAAAAAAACTAGAACTGGTCTAAGACCAATTCTTATGATACCCTAGATGAATGCCCGTATTAAATTTCGTATGGTCACCGATCTATGCGAGTTTGATTTTTGAAGTTGTTTTTCGCATATATTTCTAGAACAGTTTGTCGCACAGAAAAAATGGTAATAACCAATTTTATAGGATTTCGTATTCTGCAGAAGTTTTTAGTACAATAAAAATGTCTTGGACTGATCGTTTTCAAAGTATACGTAAAAAACCTAAATTTTTATATGGCAACACCAAGAAGGAGTAGCCCGATTTAGTCCATTTTTATACCCTAGATGAAATCATAGGGGTATACTAAGTTTGTCATTCCGTTTGTAACACCTCGAAATAATGATGGTAGAGCAAAATGGATTGGACACCCATTCATAATATTAAAAGTTATTTCGATTTTTGCATGTCCGTCCGTCCGTCTGTGCGCACGATAACTCGAGAACGCGTATACTTAAAGAGCTGAAATTTTGTACACGGACTTAAAAAAAAAAAAGGAAAATTAAGTTCGAAAATGAGACAAATCGGGCAACTCCTTCGTGGGGTTGCCATATAAAAATTTCGTTTTCCGCTATATATTTGGACACTGCCTGAGAACGCATCGACGTAGAGAGCTGAAATTTCGTACATGATGTTTTTACTACATTAGCAAATAAAATGTCAAAAATGGACTAAATCGGGCAACTCTTTCTTGGTTTCGGTTTTTTACGTATACTTTGAAAACGATCAGTCCAAGACATTTTTATGGTACTAAAAACTTCTGCAGAATACGAAATCCTATAAAATAGGTTATAATCATTTTGTCTGTGCGACAAACCGTTCTAGAAATATATGCGAAAAACAACTTCAAAATCAATACTTGAATAGATCGGTGACCATACGAAATTTAATACGGGCATTCATCTAGGGTATCCTAAGAATTGGTCTTAGACCAATTCTAGCTTTTTTACTTGTTGACATTCTATTTGCTAATGCAGTAAAAACATCATGTACGAAATTTCAGCTCACTACGTCGATGCGTTCTCAGGCAGTGTCCAAATATATAGCGGAAAACGAAATTTTTATATGGCAACCCCACGAAGGAGTTGCCCGATTTATGTCATTTTCGAACTTAATTTTACTTTTTTTTTTTAAAGTCCGTGTACAAAATTTCAGCTCTTTAAGTATACACGTTCTCGAGTTATCGTGCGCACAGACGGACGGACGGACGGACATGCAAAAATCGAAATAACTTTTAATATTATGAACGGGTGTCCAATCCATTTTGCTCTACCATCATTATTTCGAGGTGTTACAAACGGAATGACAAACTTAGTATACCCCTATGATTTCATCTAGGACGTGTGGTCGCGTTAATGTGGAGACTACCGATCCAAGACCACCTGCCCATCGGGCTAGCGCCCGATCGCCCGTACTACCAGTTCGGCTCTTAGTATCACTAGAACTTCCAAAAAACTTTTAGCTGTATTATTATTTATTATTAATTATTTTATTGCATCCTGATACAGAATTCAAAAACTATATGTAATATAAAAGTTAATAACCTAGGCTAACCGCTCACAAAAACCCCGAAGCTTATGTTTGAGGGCTGTGACTAATTTATTACTTTCTTTATAATATTATAACCTATTCAGGTCATACCGAAATTAGACAATATTTTTTTTATGACGTGTTTCTTCAGTCACTACTGAGAATAGGTTTCGAGCTAATAACTCTTTAACGGCTACAGATAGCACATAGGTGTAATATGTCAAATTAAATTGGAGAGTCCTCAGTTTTGTTTTTATAAAAAAAGTTATGTTTACCACTTTTTTGAAAAAAAAAAGATGTCAAAGTATGTAAAAAAATGTAAGAAAATCCGAAATTCTTAAGGCGTGCGTGGGTTAGGAAGGCCATGAAGTTCAGAATACAACGAGCTATTGAGTGTGACCGTACACCCTGTATATCTTAGATACAGGATATTTTCTGAAAAGCTAGGATATCTTCTTAATCACCCTGTAACTACGAAACGGTTGATATGCCCCCCCCCCCTGTGCAGTTTTTTATTTGGCTAGGTGAGTACCACGGTACAGAGAATACAAGTTTCGTAAGAATACAAGGTATTCTCTGTACGAACCATGTTCCACCATTCAAATTTAATGAGAATACTTGTATTCTCTGTTCCTTGGATGAGTGATATAACCTCCTGCTCTTTAGAAACACCCTGCAAAGCCACATGTCAGTGGATTGAACTAAGATTTCAAGATAATTTAATTCTATCAACAATGGCTGTCTTTGGCCAAGTGGGGGCCCTGGGCACTTTTAAGTATGGGAGCAGCACCTATCAGAAATTATTTTCTAAAATACTTTGGGTAATCAACAGGAATAATAATGTAAAGTATGCTAAGGCCTACTAGAGACATTTTGTCACCACCGTCAATTCCATAGGCTCTTATGTAAATGCGCGAATGAAGTGACGTGACAGCAAGGTGACTTTTTGGTCCTCCGGCTAGCAACTTTTGGGTGACGAAACAATCACCGCGCCCTCAAGTCGCAATTTGAAGACAAAAATGTGAAGAGAAATATCCATGAACATGTGTATAGACCTTCAAGTCTCTTTTCGGATTCAATTGCTGGGGCAAGATGTTATAACTTCGAAAGGTTCGACGTTCGACAATTTATCGATAATCGGTATGTTGTAACACTTTCGACAGGCGATAATTTCGATAGCATATCACTGAGTTTTTCTGAGAGTGATAATACAAGCGAAGATTAAAAAATTAGATTTAAATGTTACATTTTTTTTAATTTATTCAATATAAATGATTTTATATATTAAGTATATAGATTCTTCAACCTTGAAGTTATAAAACTTGTAAGAATATTTCTTGAATTCAAAAATTAATAAGACAGTACATTTTGCTAGGCATATCCATAACATAATACCGCTGCCTTAAAAATTTTGTTTTGTCCCGGTAATTAATTATTTCTTCGTCATTTTTGTTATTATCCACAAATAAAGCCAGTACGCTTGAAAAATTTATAAATTCCAATTTTATTATTATTAATATTTATCAACAACTAGAAAAAGAATCTATAAATGCCATTTGTGCTAGGGGAAAAAATTCGGATATAATTTCGAAACAAGCAAAATCGCCTATCGAACGAAAATCTTATAACATACCGTCAGAGCAAAATCTTCGCTTCGATGATCGCTTTCGATGCGAAGTTAAGTATAACATGTCGCCACTGGTCACATATTGGAACTGTAGTAGTAAATCCTACAAATCTTTCAGCACTCATACAGAAATATCAAAGAAATTTTTCAGAATAGGATCGTAGTTACCAAATATTAAGTGAATTTTTTTTAAGCAGCCTTTCGCTCCAAATTCTAAGGACCCAATAGCGTTTCTTTCGTTGATATTTTCTATATCACAACTGCCTCCTCGAAATTTATATTGGTGAATAGTGATATAAAAAATGAGTTCTTGGGATGACAGTTACTTACTGTGTGCGTAATAAACTAAGTTGCAAAACAAAGTCACCAATGCGCG
This sequence comes from Dioctria rufipes, assembly GCA_963924295.1. Lineage (NCBI taxonomy): Eukaryota > Metazoa > Arthropoda > Insecta > Diptera > Asilidae > Dioctria > Dioctria rufipes. The sequence goes on along the minus strand of OZ002743.1, from coordinate 44,733,676 downwards.
TTAGACATAACATGAACTAGCAGTATAAAAATGGCGCCAATCATCAAATACGTTGCGTTTGTCTATCGAAAGTATACCATGAAAAAATGCCTGAAATTTAAAAAATACTGGGACTGTAAGCAGTCACTATACGTTACTTTGTATGAAAATATGTTGCCATGTATAAAAAGTTTAAATAAATTCCACGGTCTACTACTTTCAGTTGCCAAACTAACTTGAAATAGATTGTCTTACTGATTGAAGAATTGGTCATCGGTTGGTGCAGAGGCTAGGGGGCCCATGGATCGCGGGGCCCTGGGCCCATGCGTAAAGATGGCACTGCTATCAATTCATTTGTTTCATTCCGGCATTTAAATGAATTAATATATTTGTCCTTTTGTCTAGGATAAAGGATATTATCTTAGCTACTAGGTATGTAAGTATATATCTGGCAAAAATGCAACAACAATAAAACCATAATGTAATGGAAAATAGATTAAAATGCCGCCACTTGTTGAAGGAATTAAAAACTAATAAAGAAAATAATTATTGCCTCGATTGCCGTCAATAAATAAAATCTAAAAATGAATCTATGCCCCAGGAAGAAAAGAAAAAACGGAAACTTTCCCCCGGCGCGGCATGAAATACCATCCGCATCCCATCATTCCTATATAATCCCATCCCATCGGTTTGTTATGCAATCGTTCGTTTTCCCTCTAATTTATTTTGGCCCCCTACCAAGAAAGTAACCAACAACTCACACACAACACAAGCACAACTCAAGTTCACAGAAGAAAGAAAGAAAAACATTGACTGACGTCGTGTTACCATGTTACCTTGAATTTGAACGAATGTTTGTTTATTCAGCCATAATAAACCGTTGACGATGCGATTGCCGATCGTACTCATTACATTACATTCTCACCGGTACGGGACGAAAAACAAAATTCAACTGAAAATAACGCAAACTTATTCAATAAAAACAATTATTAACTAATGAACGAGTTTTAAAAATTCACAATAATAAATTATAGCAACGACCGAATTTGTACGTATGTATATGCCTTGCTTTGCGGTGCGGTCTGTTGTCACAGTGTACAAGAAAAAAAATCAAAGCCGGCTCTGTTAACCACCGATGAAAAGAACTATATATAAAAACTTATTTAAAACAAGGCATGAATGAGGCAGCACGGAATTAATATATGTATATGGTTAGTTGATCTGCCTTCGTGTTCGTATACAAAAATCTCGAAATTGTCCGGACGCAAGGGGCCGACATGGGGGCGAGTTTTGTTTCATCATTCACCGCCGTATCCGTATGGCACCACCAGCACATTAAATTAGGGGGCAAATAAACGGCAAAGCAAGAACGCCAAGAACAGTGTCAGTTCATTATTTCGTTGAAAGTTGGTTCTACCGGTTGTTAATTCAGAGGTGAGCAGTGCACAAAATTGTTTTTTTAAAGATTTTTTTTTATTTATTTGGTTGAAAGTGTATAATTCTCGATTAATATTTACAACTAAGTTTATAGTTTTATAAAAACAAAAAAGATATTTTTTGTGCTGATATTACATAACCACTTGAGAAGGAATTCTCCTATAGGTCCTTTTCTTCATTTAAAGGAAAAAATTCTTGGAATTATTGTTGAAGTTTTTTTTTCTGTTCCCATCTCATTTCTTTCTTACTTTACACAATTTATTAAGTGAAACAAAGTGTTAAACGACAAAAAAGCCGCTCGCCAGTCGCTGTGTAAAATTAATTTTATCCATTTCACAATACATTAACAAAAAATTGTGAATGAAGTTTTTTTTTTCTTTTTTGTTCGAATTGTTCCATAAAATTGATTTTATGTATTAAATTACGCGAGCCCAGCGTTAGTTTTTTTTTTAGTTTGTTGGCATTTTGGCAATGGACATCCGGCACGGTTAGCACGATCCCGGGAAAATTTAAAAGGCCGACGAAAGGCTTCTGAAAATAGTTTTGTGGTCGCAGAAATGCAAACTGAAGGGGTAAAAAGAAAAGCAAATGTGTTACTGTGACTCGACTTAATATTATTTTTGAATTAGCTGGTTGATATTGACTCTTCAAATTAAACTGGTTGCATGTGCCCGTCCATCCTATTTAATTGACAATGGAATTTCAATAATTGAGTTCCAACAGCTCACGAGTTAAGCCAAGCATAACCAAACCGCCAAAAAAAAATAAAACAAAAGCAAAAAAAGTTAACCGGCCAAAGTTTCCTTTGCTGGATGGCGATGTGAATGTATTGTTCTCCGTATTTATGCTATATTGGCATGAAGATGAGATTTCTCCATATAAAAAAAAAGAAATACGTAATAGATTTGCGTTATTACGAGGTACTAGAAATTATTTTCTTTTCTTTTAAAGAATATCGCCAAAACTGAGGTGTGTAAATGGTAATGTTATGTAAATATTTAAATTTAGTTATCTCAGTCTCGGAACTTTCAGTTATATAACGGCGCGGGTGTCGCGCTTATTCTCGAGCATGCACTCTGTAGGCACGGGAGCTTTTACAGTGGCATTGTTAATTAGTTGATCTATTCAGAAATTTAGTTAATTTTTGTAAGGAAATAAATAAAATTTATAAAGTGACAGCTGTGGCCGATGTGTAGATTACTGCGATTAAATAGATTTTTTCAATTACTATTGTTATTTTAATTGTAATTGTGGTACATAATGTAAACAAGAAACTAGCTAGGGATGTTCTTGGATTCTACAGTTCCCTGGTAGGTACCTACCTACCTACTAAAAGTTGATTCCTGGTTTCTATTGTAATAAAAGGGCCTGGGCAAAATCCTCGAGAATACTTCACAAGCCATGAAAGAGACTCCCTCCCTACCACACGCGAGGCCCAACGTAGTCCTTACATTCTAAAATATTTGCAGTGTTCTTATGTAAAACTGACAAAAGTTTGATTTGAATAGCTCCTCCGCCCTAAACTACTATTCACACCGAAAAATGGTGTTCTGATAATCTTAAGCTTGCTTTCTTATCTTCCGAACTGTAATAAAGTTTTCATACCTTTCCTAACAAAATTATTTAAAAAAATTTACCTTAGTCAAATGACTACGATTTCTCAAACAAAAATTCTCGGCTGAGTAATTATTGTAATGTCGCTGTGCCGTCATGCGATGCCGTGGGCTGATGATATCGAATGTAGCTGCCTACAGATTCGGACTCCGGCTGCACATACACACATGCACAGCTGAGAGGTATTGAGCGTAAAATGGTAAGGTTACTTTGTAATCAAAACTATTTTATTATTTTGTTAAGGAAGGTATGTAGTAAGTGCAACCTTTGGGAAGATAAGAAACCAAGCTGTAAATTACTAGAAGAAATAGCAATCGGTGGCTGATTGGAATGTACGTAGGTATAGTCAGTTTTTCTGTTTTAACTCTATTGATTGACATGGGTTTAGCTACCATTACTCGTCGGGAGTAACGGCCTGAGTTCTTAGTAGCCATATTCAACCTAATTCTTTTCCTCGCAACTCTATTAATCCTTCGTTTAGCATGGGTCAGATAAATTTATCTACTATGTCTTTGCACCATTATTACATGGCTACCCCGGGAACCAATCAGATGAAATTTTACACACGAACAATCTAATTAAATTAAAAAAATATCTCTTGTTCAAGTGATATTTTAAACGCTTATAAGCACTCTTATAAGATATTAAACTCATTCCGACCTCAATTTTCCAAAGGTTATTTTTACCTGAATCAAGGAGCATGGTAAACACCAAGGTATATAGAATACAAGTACTCCCATTACAAACCACGTTCCGCCATTAGTGACGAATTATTGTGAAAATGTAGCCCAGTACAGAGAACACAATTCTCTCTTTCCTATAAAAATGTATATACATTATGCACAGAATTACGTCACAGGCTATCAGCTGCAATGTGTCAAAATTTTAACGGAAGTAATTTGTCTTCTATATATACCTATATACCACTATCTTCACCTCATTCTTTCTGCGTTGATTGTATTTGCAGTCAACATAAAAACATCAATTAATGTTGGTAGCTCCAACTCTGCCATAACGCGATAGAGAAATCTATAAAACTTGTGCCATTCTTTCCTATAGTAAAATGACAATGCGCTAAGTCCATTGTTATAAGTCAGTGGTCAGAATATATCCCTTGATTTGCACTTGGTAAGATGTACAAATAGAACTTTTATTCTGAATGTATATATTCGAGACAATTTTTCAATGGTGGTCAACTCCGCAATTAATCGGTAGCTGTACAAATAAAGTTGATTCCACACAACTCGCAAAAATCACCGAAAATTTCAAGGGAATATTCAATAGTGTAGAATTATTCAGTATCAATAGCCCTTTGATTTGTGCCAAAAATTCCAACTCTAGCCGGAACGGAAACGGATCATGTGCAACGAAACGAATGCCGAATATTCATCATCGGCAATTGTTTTCGTGAATCTCTTACACGACGTGCTCTCACCTTAACTCGCTGAATATTTGCGAGTCGTGTGGGAGCAGCTTAAGCTATCTGTCATACAAACAAAAAAGAATCTTGTCAATGGGGTTAATAATCCGGAAGCACGAACGAAATCTATATTTAAGTATTTGCAATGCAACAAAAAAAATTTCACAATTACTACGCCTGGCAATTCAGAATCAAATATCTCAAAAGGTGACACCTGATTTTCTTATTTCGCAACGTACATACTGCCATTCTGACCAGATTTTAGTTCTATTTTGCGAACCGATTGGATACATTTCCAGTTGGGGTAATGAATTTTTTTCTTGTGAAATTCTGAGAAGTTGATGTAGCACTATCGACAAGAGGTTCATAAATCTTTTCATACCCAACAAAAATAAGTTATACGCGGTAGACCTGTATTAAATGATTTTCTCTCAACGGTGATCTGCAAGATGTTGATGTGACCTAGACAAGTTATAGTCAACGGTACAATTTTCTTTGGGAACGTTTTAACGAAGCGGGTATTTATTAAGTAGAATACGAAGTTTATTCGTCGTAATTGTGTAAAATAAATTATAGGTCTAAATTCATTGAAAACATGTTGCTTGATACATTGTTCCTCCTTCTCCTGATTATATCTTGCATATCTTATCTCGTAAATACCAATCATTTCGTATAACTTCAATACATTTTATTGTCTAAATCATGTCTTTGAAACAAATTGTAAAGTTATCAATATTGAATTTGTCTGGGTCCAAGGAATCAGTTCATATTTCTAGCAGTTAAGTTTCCACGAGAGAAGGTCGCGCTCAATTTATTTCGGGAGTATCACCTTTCTTACATAGCCATGGATATGAGAAATTAGATGTACATACACCTAATTTATACATTGCCGTTTCGACGCAAAAGTCTGCTAGGCCATAACAATTTGTATTGGCAGCAGATTTTAGCGACTCAAAAATAAATAATAGACATCTAGGTTTACATATTTTATAATTGCTGCACTGGATATCGCAGCGTGAATATGTATCCGGTCATTATTTTTCCCTGCAATAACAATAAACCAAATATCAATTTTCCTTCGATATATTTATTCAGGTTTGGCTATAATGAGTGTTCTCGTAACTTTCTTCATATTATCTCGACTACCACAGAAAAAAAATATTCGCTTGGCTTTTACATTAAAACAATCAATCAAAATTGACCAGGACCTATGAACATACGTTAAGTTCAGAGTTTTACTTGCTAAGAGAAATAAACTTGATCTCACTTCAAAAACACAACTTTCTTGGTGTTTTTTTTTTTTAGTTGACTAACGTCGTAAGTATAAAAAATTGTTTTTAAAGTTCTACCAAATGCTACTGCCCAACCCCAGGTAAACTATAGATCGATATAAAAAAAATTGCTTTCCACAAGCTGGCAATGACAGACTCGTGGTGGTGAAACTATCAAGCGTGGACTTTAAATGTTACTGACTGCTGCTTCGTAATCAATTAATTATATTATGTCATTACGTGAGTCACTATGTGTCTGTCGTAATATGTACTACCTTTGCGGTTGTCTTCTATTTTTATTGCAATATTTCTCATCACTAAGCCTTCAATAAAATTTTATTTTATTTTTTTTTTTCATCCACTATTTTACTTGTGTTTCTTGTGGTTGAAAGGTTGTTAGTCCTATAATAATGATGATGATGTTGCACAGGAAATTAAAATTTTTCTCATCTTTTTCTTTCTATTCTATTTTTTTGTCAGCAGAGAAGACAATAAGATGAATGCAGATTTATGAGTAAATTCTGCATGATAAAAAGATCAAATTGTGCTTTGGTTTATGTAGTATAGACGAGTACATTATACGAAAACCTGAGAGAAAAGTATTCAAGAATGAAATAACCGGATGCCGTCATTTAACCTATACTTGTAAAAGTGAACAACGTGGAGCTATATGGGTTTTAATATAGTTTTCATATTACACTTAGTAAGCCTAGCCTATGTATTTGTGGCTTGGTTTCTATTGCGGCTGCTATTGCTACCGGCCCGACTATGATTATTATTTAATTGGTCACTTGTGTCTGCGATCATTGTTTCTCTAGAAATTATTTTTTATTGTTTATCAGATGAAAGCCAGTTATTAATAGCATCGACTTGCGCTGAGCAGACGAGGCTTATTGTTAAATCAATTGAAATATGATAAAAGAAGCGTGCGCATCTAAAGGGCTACGTAGTACTGCATTTCGACGGTAGTGTGATTAACAAAATTAAAGAATGCGGAAGTCAAACAGACTCATTAACAAGCAAAGTCGGAAACTCTTAAGAGATTGAAATTTTTTTTTAATTTTTGTATACCTACTATTTGTTTTTTACACACAAACAAAATTTAATTTATGTAATCCTTTAAAATGTACGAAAAAATAGTAGCGCTTTTTCCTTATTTAATATTGACAGAATGACTTGTACCGTGACTTTATAATTTATATTTTTTTTTCTGCTTTAGTGAACTGAAACGGGTATGGTTTGACATTTTTTTAAACTTTATATTTCCCTTTAGTCAATAATAGTATAGAAATTATTGAATAAATCTTAGAAATCTTAGACAATAGCGATAAATCATACAATTTCAAACTGAATGAGAGAAAGATTACCTTCTAAATTGTAATAATTGATCAAATCTTGAACGAAGAAATGTTTTTCAATATTCGGGTATTGTAAAACGTGAGCTTGGATGATTGTTTCCTTTAGAGTTTAGTAAGTGTAAAGCTTGTAACTTCAACTTCCATTTATTGATCCTAAAGCGCAAAACAACGTGTTTCTGAATCATAATGACTCGTATGTCTCTTTCACAAGCATCGTCGTATTGCCGGTTTAAATTGATATTCTTTCTGCTATTGCTACAATAAAATCTAACTCTGAACTTAATAAGGTATATCCTTCTATCACTATTCTATCTAACGTGCTATCAACTATCACACAAATCTGACTTCCAACTTAGCTATCATGACATTAATCTTACTGGGTAACTGGAAAATGTCGAAAGTTATATCAGTTTACTCAAAATTTCTCTCCTCAAGGTCTCCTATGATATTCGAGCTATTTTAGATGGGGTTGATGACTACTAAGTTTTACAAAATTGATCACAGAGTTCCTAAGTTAACTTGCACATACTTGGCATACTTGTTAATTTTTCTGAGGGTATCTATATTACCACTATCAGGCGGCCGCAGCTTACTGAAATAATTCTATATGATTTTCTATACATAGTTTCTCAAGATTCCATTCGTGGTCCATTATTGTTTCGTCTGTTCTTGAGTGTTACACCCAGAGACTATGGATACGTCATGCTTAGACTAGCAAAAATTAACAGGACTTAAAAGATATTTAGGTATATTTTCATAGATCATCCTATAACTTTTCCACGTTACACCCTACTATGATTATTTAAACTTTGATAGATAATCGTTGGGCCCTTCCAACGGTCTATAAACTCCTCCTCTCCGTTTTGAAGTTATGATTCATCTAAGTTGAAATGTCGAAATCTTAACTTTGTTTTTGTATTTAACCACTACTTTTCTTTTTTTTTTATCAAAGACCACGTCATCAACACCAATTTTTCATATTGGTTTGAGAAGTCCAAAAGCTTCGCTTCATGACCTATCACTCTGTACCCTTAACCGTTTTTTGAACTTTTTCTTAAGCATATCCAGCGAAAAAGTTAATTAAATGCCAGAAAGTAGGCAATTATCTTTTGGGAAAGAGCTTTTTAAGCCATCTACAATGGATATGTTCAGATTATCTATCTTAACAAATTTATAACAATCATCATATGTAACGGTCAGAAGTTACGTGGTGATCTATAAAAAACGTTCTCAAATATCTTTAAGTCCCGTTATCTGGGAAACAGAACCCCAACATAATAATCAGTTTATAACTATTAAATTATAATCAGAAAGTACGAAAAAGATGGGCGGGTGCTGTTTCTTTTTTTCTTTTTTTTTCTTTTTTTTTCTTTTTTATTTTTAACATTGCCAAAGATGTTTTACGGTTAAAACTATTTCATTGTTCACAAAAATTTTCCTTATCTTAATTGGCATGGAAATAAAAGAAAGCGCTATCTTTTCATGTGAAGTAAAAATAGATAAACGGTAGAACAGCATGTCAGACACGTCATTCTACACTCCTTCAATTAATTTATGATTGCAATAAAAATTTCAACTACCTTTTTCAATACGAAATGCGATATCTACTCAAAACAGAACTGATATAATCTGCACTGAAAAACTTTGCTTGATTTAGAGTTATGTTGGGCACACATTTTCACTTTTTTTTTAATTAATAATAATATTACTGCACACATAATATACAAACATGCTCTTGTTTCTCTTATTTTATTATCAATTTATTATATCAATTTTTTTCCTTAACATTTGTTTTAATTTTATTTCTTTTTTAAACATCATTAAGCAATCAAGAGAAAATCCATGCTCTCAGTGTTGTTTCAACAACGAGCAAAGTATCGTCGGTCGAGCATTGCAAATTCGCCTGCTTTCGCGATAATTAATTTTGGTTTAAGATAAATATTAAAAATGATAAAGTGCGAAGTGGCACAACATACACACGGGATGTAGAGTACAAGTAGTAACGCAAACAACATTTTTGTTTTAATGGGTGCATTTCCTTTAACATTTTATCGAATCTAAACATCATGCAAAGTGATACTGTTTTTATGACATGAATCCTTTTATCCTTTTGAAGTTCACACTTAACACTGCGAATTGCGAATAGTCTGTTGATATTCCTACTCACACAGCATATAAGTATATAGGGGAGAATTTATAATGCTAAAGGGTTGCGTTTTAATGAAATTTACCCTTGTTCAGACACACAGGCACCCATCAGCTTTAAAATTTATTTGACAAACAAATTTATAGTGTACCTCATGTGATTCTAAGTGAATAGCAAAACCATCAGCAGTACCATTCTCTATAAAAACAAAAAAATCATTAAATTTTCTTTATAATTGACACTGCGTTCATAGCTGAGACTTAAGTTGTTTCAGATTATTTAGCTTAAAATAATAAGACTGCATGGCTGAATTACAGTGAGACTCAAGTCTAAGATTAAACTATGGTTCATGTGCGTATGCGATCCCTTTGGCGAATGAAATTTGTTGGGTGCGCAATTAATTATACAATACAAAAGTGGAATTAAATGAACTTGATTCCTGCATATATGTATGTGTGTGTGTATATAGCTTGGAACATAAAACTCGCGTATAGAGAGATATTGATCGGATGTATTTTTTCCTATACCTTCTCGTGAACAAATGCTATTGTCCTCGTATTTAATTTGAAATGTAATAAAAATGAACCGAAAGTGCAATTTAATTTACTAAGAAGGGGTGATTCAGTTGTATGTAATTCTCTATAGATAATGATTAATGAATGTTTCAATTTACTATGAATCATATAATTATTTGTCCGTTATGGTAACAGTTTTTATATAGTACCCTACTTAAATAACAAGCAACCGTTTTTTGTTTTAGCTTAGGAAAGAATTGCAACATAAAATATTCACTTATTGGCGACAATGGGTGTCTTGTCGTTCCAAACATGTTAGTTAAGTGCTAAGGCCTATTCAGTTGTCCAGCTGAATGTTGTATTATACTGACATTTAAGGATAGGCCTGTATGTTGACTTTAGTCTGTTTTTACCATTGATATTTGAAAACCGTTATAAAACATGAAATAGTTTTTTTTTTTTTTTTTGTAAAGGGTATTTAATACTTTTCGCAATTGTATTCGCGCTACATAACAGATCTATTGCTGTATGATTTCATCTCTGGTATATAGGTCAGTTTAACCAAACTGGCATATCTCTAGCTGTATGTGGCGTGACACCATCTTACTGAAACCATGTGCAAGAAGTAAAGGAGGGCGGTGCTCACTACTTCGGCATAAAAATCTGTTATTCGGTGACATTTTGTCGAAAAAGTACACCACACTGAAACCTTGAAACTATGCACCTGCCTTTGAAGTTTTAATTGAGGATAGCCTTGTGACCAGTAGCGGCATTATTGAAACAATGGCCTGAAAATGATTTCCTACGACAATAACTCCGGTTGTATCTGCCAGCACAGCACAGCGCACTTCATCACTATAATTACAGACTCCCGAAGTATCGATGTACTCGTAGTTTATCACTATTACTAACTGTAAATCACTTAATTACTTTTTTATGAGATAATTCACTAAAAGAACACTGGAATTGTCTTCCTACAATCACACGAACTGACACAAAAAAAAAGGCGAAGCCCTCTTGTCATTTTCCTCTGGTCTACAAGTATCAATCAATTCTTATCACCCAGAGAGAGCTGGAATAAATTTGATTACTCCTATTATGTATAATTATTAATTATCGAATTCATAAAAAACATTTTTATCATGGGGAGTTATTTTTGAAAAATGATTTTATGGATTCGATCAATGAAGTCGAGATTAGAGCTGAAAGTATCCGGATCCAGACAAAGAAAAAAAAAAGTTCAAAATTTCGCCCAGATTTCATTGTTTCATTGGGAAAATATAAATTTCATTACTTTCCATTTTCTCAATGATACAATGCAATCTGGAAGACATTTTGAAGATTTTTTGCTTAGTCTGGGATCCATATAGTTCGGATCTGAATAATAGCTATGAATCGGGATCCGGATAGTGAAGATCCAGATCGGAATAGTCTGGATCCGGATCCAGAATCAGATGATTCACAAATCCGGGTATCCGGATCCAATTTTCAGCTCTAGTCGGGATCTCAAATACGTATCATGAATAGAAAAAGTTCCTTGAATTTTATTCTATTCTACACGTTGGATTATGTCTGTTCCTTTACTTTCAAGAATTATAATTCCTGCATTTTTTCTTATTTACATACATATGTGGAAGGCTATATAATATTGTCAAAGTTATTTGCACCACCTTCCAACTTACTGAAAAGTCAGAATGAAACATATGATCAAATAAACAGCTTATATCATTTGGCATAGTTACTGTAAAAATTCTTAATTTTCCTTAAGGGAGGGGAAGTCTTGCCAATAGGAAAAAAATCATATTAAAATAATTAGACTAGGTATATTATAATTAACAGACGTATTGAATCTCTGAATTAAGAACGCCTCAGCTAGACATGGTCTAGACATTGCTGGGTATATATATTGTGTGAAGTAGTAGTCGGTATTTCTTCTAAGGAAAATTTTCAAAATTTCATAAAAATGTCTGAAATATCTACCCTGATATAATCCTCTCTTAGCATAATACAATTTTCCTCTGAAGAAAAAAAAAATTCTCTCCAATAAAACAGGGACACGCAATGTTCATGATAAATCAAGGAATTTCCCCTTGCATATTCCGCATAGTAGATATATGTACATATATGTACTTACTACACATACTATATATGGACAGAAACAATTTTCATAAATTTTATATGCACTCCTCTTGTTAAAGCCGACAAATTAAATAATCTTCCTCATAAACGCAAATTTCCTATTTCTTTAATTTTCCAATTTTACTCAGCATTTATATGCGGCCGCTGTCCTATAATAGGAAAGGCTATGCATGACCGAGTCGAGTTTCCTTAAACAAGGATATTAGAATTACCCCAACAACATGCTACAGGCTTTGTCCTACAACCCCTCTCTCTATTATATCCTTTTCCTCTTTCCCTCTATTCCCGATACCTATGTACCTTCTTTCCGCAATTGCTTGCTTGCTAGGTAGTATTGGATGCATGCACGGACGTTTCTGTGTACATCCATATACAGAAAATGTTATGCGATGTGACGGCCGGTGTATATCCTTCAATTGGGATGGATGGATGTATGCTTTCTTTCCCCACCACGCTCATTTTAGTTCCTTTCATTTTCCGATTGTGTTCGTTGTTGTTAGCAGCGCGCTCGCAATAAGGTCTGGGCGCGACCTCTAAAAAAGAAATTTTTTAATTTAATCACTAAAAATAAAAATATCGAAATAATAGTAGCGCAGTAGTAACAGTAAATACAGTAAAATACAAAAAAAAAAAACAGTTCTAGTCATTATCATAAAAAATAGTTAGTTCGATAAAAAGGCAAACAGGAAATTCAATTACCGAAGAAATTCTCATTTCGTTTTCGATTCGTGATCAATCAATATTAATTTACCGCAGTTCAAGGAAATAAATCTCTAATAAAAAACAAAAAAAAAAAATATTTTAAAATAGTGTGTCTACCGCCCTTCTCACTTTGAGCACTATTTTTTTCATTTTAGTGTGGTAAATAAGAGACTGCATTTACAGTATCCCAAATGCAATAAGGCGCAAGTAGTGAAAAGTGATATTTAAAAAAAAAAAGTTTATAAGAATCAAACGCACAAAAAAAATTAATGACCAAATAATAATTATAATAAATTCTAGCATAGAATAGTGTGTACAGTGCTTTTTTGTTTCTTTTTGAAATAAAAGAGGAATAGTAGGAGTAGAGGAGGTTCAGATCAACGCACATCATACATCAATTTTCAACTTTTCGTAACTTATAACTGAAAGCTTTCTTCAAATTGCCGCTTTCTGTGAAATTTACAAAATTTTACGTGAAAATAATAAGAATAATTAGCAAATAAATAATACACTAAATACCAACCACCTTGGGCGGCTTAGAATCACCCCGCCCTCAATATCGAATATATTTAAAACTATAATAATTGCTGCTAAACTACGATTACTCACAACTGAAACGTACATATTTTCGAAAGAAACGAAACTTTATACTTATACTCATATTTAAAATATTTTCTACGTCTATATACACAAAAAAAGTGAAAATAACAAAGTAGTTACGAGGCTAGGGATGCTAATATTTTTTTAAAAACAAAATATTTTGTGATTTAGTACTAAGTTAGTACGGTAAAAACCGCAGCGCATATTTTACATAAAACACAATACTTTTGGGAGAAAATTTTTAAAATTTTACGAATACGAATTCAAGGAGACCAAAATTTAATATTAAATTAATTACAAAAAAAACCCATACACACAAACGCACACAATCTAAAACAAAGTTCGAATTCAGCAACAAGGAGTTAAGGGGAAACAAAAAGCATGGGTGGATGCGCTTCTAAGGAAAAAAAAGATAAAGTAGCCGGAGACGCCACTACCGATAATAATGATGCTGCTGCTTCTGCTGCAGATGGTGGTGATACAACAGTTGACACAGAAGGGTGTGTATCAAATTCCAATAAAAATTGTTCATGTCTAAATGATTATATTAAAAAGAACTAGGGAAGACGATTGATGATTAGATTATACTAGACAGTTTTGCTGAATTAGTAGATAACCTTTCCTGACAACATGACAGTTTTGAATTTTTTTTTTTTTTTAACAATTCTGCGATTGTGCACGCACACGCGCCCTTTTACACGTATTTAATATCTTGAGATGCTTTGGCGACCTTTCAACCACAATTCATCTTTCTGTTTCTCCCCTTTCTTTAATTTTTATACCCTAGATGAAATCTATAGGGTATACTAAGCTTGTCATTCCGTTTGTAACGCATAGAAATAATTATGGTAGAGCAAAATGGATTAGACACGAATAATATTAAAAGTTATTTTGATTTTTAAATGTCCGTCCGTCCATCCTCACGATAATTCGAGAATGCGTTTACGTATGTCGAATTCTTTTCAACGAGTTCTACAGCGGTGCAGTCCACCTCTACGTGTTTTTGTTGTTGCATTACAAAAGCAAAAACAAAGCTGTACTGCACCGGTGTAGAACTCGCTGAAAAGAATCCGACATTAGAGAGCTGAAATTTTGCACACGGCGTTTTCATAAAAATAGTAAATATAATTTCAAAAATATACTAAATCGGGCAACCCCTTCTTGGTGTTGCCATATAAAAATGTAGGTGTTTTACGTATACTTTGAAAACGATCAGTCCTAGACCTTTTTATAGTACTGAAAAGTTCTTCAGAATATGAAACCCTATGAAATTGGTCATAATCGTTTTTACTGTTCGACGAACCGTTCCAGAAATAGATGCGAAAAATCACTTCAAAAATCAAACTTACAGAAAGAGCTGGTTTTGGACCAATTCTATGATTGAACTGTAGATCAAAATTTAAATGTGGCTGCTTTTACTTACTTAACATAAATTTTTTTTTTTTGCACTGAAATAGATTACAGCGGAAACTCAATTATCTGGGACGCTCGAGACTGGGCTGATCTCAGATTTTCGATTTTCTCGGTTAATCTAATGTTAAAAAATCATCATACATGATATATGTACTCTATAAGCTTTATTTACCTATTACTTTGAGAAAGCGAGCTCTTTTAAGGAAATGTCATCCCTACAAGAAAGGTTTTCAGTAGAATTCACTTAATGTCGGTGTTTAAACTTTTGTAGTACAATACTAAGCTGTAATTTATCTTTTTGTTTAAATTACCAGGTTGCGAATACTAAAAAGCCGATTTGCGTCCAAGTTAAATATGCGGGTGTAAAGTAAATGTCGTTTTGAAAGATACGACTATATTAATTTTTTCGTTGTTGTGATAAAATTCACAGTAACCTACCATTCTTCAGATTAAAATAAATTCAATTCAAATTGTGTTGTTTTAGATAACAGCATCTTTCAAATTTTATTTAAATTAAAAGAAGCGAATCAAAAAGGAATTATAGAACATTGGAAGTCAACGTTTTATAAATGAAAATAAATAAAGCAAACTTTTGTCTTAAAATTGTATTTAGTTCAATTTATTTTTTAGCCAAATTTAAAGCTCTTGGTCTCTCCCGTCCTCGTCTATTATCGATTGAAAGTTTTTTTTATCTGATAGTCTAATATGGGTTGTATTTGATGGCGTTGCATCTGAACCCCTCACCCTATAAATGCCGGTGTGCCTCAAGGCTCTATTATCTCTCCGTCTTTCCTCTTACTTTTCATTAATGATTTCCTTTCTAAAACTTTCAAACCCATCCATAATTTTGCCAATGACAGTCTTACGGACTCCAGAGGGAATGTCGCATGTGTAAAACCGGATTGCATGCCTGATTCAGAACGAACTAGAACCAGTCTTCTTGCATGGCTATTGACTACATCACTAGGTGGTCGCACGTAGGGGAAAACAAGTGTTTCTTAAAATATGTCTCCCACATTTTTCTCCTTTATATAATTTTGCAGCTCATCAAACCATTGTCGAATAAATATTTCTGACTTCAGTTAGCCTTTTCGAGAATTCGATGTGCAAGCTCTGGTTTTGCATTTCAGAAAAAGGTTATACCACCAGATTAGCTGAGGGCTGTCAGTGCTGACTTTATTGGAAAGAGCTTCCACGTTTCAATGAATTCACCTCATTTCAAAGGCGGTAGGTGGGGTGACACTTTACTGCAATTTCACAAAATGGAATCAAATTGGCTTCATTTGAAAATAAAGCGATATGTTGCAAATGGATCCTTGATCGACTCCATTTCTTTGGCACACTACACATTTGACTCCATTTAATTAAAAATTAAGTCATTATGGAAACAGTATGTCCAGGGTATAATAAAATGAATGATCAACCCGGTTAAATTGAGTGTCCCGGTATTTTTTTTTTTTTTTTTTTTTTAAGACGACAGGAGACCCTATCCCAAGCACGGAGGCCATAGCGGCCCATTGTGCTGGCCTGTTAAAAGGCCATTCACCAAACCTTCCTGTCCTCTTAATGAAGCGCATCAGGAGGGTGATTCTTATCTTTTGTCGTACTATTTAGTCATGAATTTTGACATATTTTGTTGTACTTTTTCTTTTAACACAGTTCATTTTGTGTCTTCATTATTATCTACCACAAAATGAACTATAATGATCTTTCGGTGAACAAACGTCAAACAACACGACTAAATATACGACAAATTAGTCAACTGCTCCTACAGGTTGTGACAAAAATTTTACACTGGTAAATAAAAATTCTACACCTAATTAGAGCATTAAAAGTGCTTAAATTCGAAATATTATTTTGAATTTGTAATGTGAAGTGAAATTTTCAGTTCACTCTACGTTATGCAAGGGTTGCTGACCTGAATAAACACACGAAAAAATCAGTAGAAAAGTTCATTTCATTTAGTCGTATGTTTTGACATTCAAGTACGACAAAATATCAGAACACCCTCCAGGTCTTGATGAGGCAGATTTTTCAGCTCATCCACAGATGAAGGACAGATCCTAGGGTATTCAGCCTGCACCGGGCGAAGACCGAACACGCTCACAAAAAGTGTTCGGTTGGCTCGGGCTCTCCCTCCAGGCAGGACAGACACTCAAGGCTGTCAACAACTCCCATCCTTGTTTGATGAACGTGACGTGAGCTGTGGCCGGTGATGATGCCAATCTCAGTTCTACATTGTTTCCTTGCGAGCCCCATGAGAAATTCGGAGATATTCCCATTGGGCCCATCAAGAAACAGATTTCACCTGCAAGTACTCGGGTTCGCCCATCTCTGCTGATGCTTTCTATGAACATCCGCTTTGATGAGAGACCCGATACTCGAGGTGGTTAATCGAAAGTTAATCGAGTTTGCATTAGTTTATTTCGATTTATAAAAATAGCAGGAAAAATTCTAGATAGTGGGTTAATACTTGTAATAATAATCTGTTCCTTAACCTTTTTAGGTGCAATTTCAAAATTAAATTAAACCAGGATTTCTTTTTTTTTTAAGGCTGCCATACATAAATGTCGTTATTTTTCACTTCAAACATTGATTAAGCTGTATTCTTTTGGTCCCATGTAGTGTACTGCAGAACACAGGAAATTGCGAATTGAAATGACTTGTAGTCACTCTATGTACAGTTAGAAAATTTTTTTATAGCATAGAGAAAATAATCTAGATGCCATGACTTTAATTCTTACAAAACGTTAAACCTATCAAATTTTGTCTCGAAGTTTATCAAGTTCTATTTTGACATTTTGCAAGGATTCAAGTCATGGCACTTTGATCATTTTCTCTATACTTTCAAAACCTTTTCTACTTCTTTGCACCATACAAATCAATTCAATTCGAAATCTCCTGTGTTCTGCAACCAAAAGAACACAGCATTATATGTATCTGATTCTGGGCACATCTATTTATATATAATCAAATTACGCATATTTTTCTTGTTCTCTACTCTATTCCGCGAATACAAAAGAACAGATATACTACATTATTACTACTACTGAGTAAATTAAAGGGAATCATACCTGATAACAATTTCCGCGTTGTTCTTAATTAATGCCATAATAATACATATTAGTAAAAGACTCTCTGTATAATTGCACCATACTTACTTTGTGTGAGGAGGTTATATTTCGCAACACTCACTTAAGGGGGGGGGGGGGGGGGGAGGGATGTGGAAGTAATGGCGTTTACTAAAAGCTGAAGTTTCTCATTGGAACCTATGTGAACAAAAGTGTTCCGCCGTCCCAAACAAAATCAGTACAGTTTTTTGTTTTTATAGAAATTTGCCAACATTTTCCAAAATAGATGTTGCTACGAGAAATGTAAAATTTACGATAATTGGACAAATGAACTTGGCTTGGTAATATAAAATACAACAAGACAAGTACAAAACAGGTTGCTTTACCATTTCACGTCATGATTTAAATTTCAAAAACTTATTGAGCATACCTTTACTCTGTTTATCGTGAAATTTTGCTTAGTCGCTGCTTCCCTTTATTCATAACGTTGGATTTTCCAACTTTCTTTAAAACAACAGCCACTTCAGTCTGTTGTCACACCTGCAACTCATACCATTATTGTTGCTTTATCATCTTACCAAACAATTGTTTCTTTTTGTCTAGATCAGCTGTTTCTCTCCAATTTGACTGTGTTGATTTCTCCTATACCTATTGGGAAAAACAGCTCTCTAAAAAACTTCCTGAAGCCCTTCTTTTCTCTATCCCAGTTCATTGTTTTCTTAAATAGGTATGTCCGTGTTGAGGATGAGGGCTCGTGGTTTATAATTTCGCTCTTTGAATTATATGGAGATGCTGATTCCTTTCCTCTAGATGCAATCAGCTTGTCTATTTGCTTAATTGGGTTGCCTCACTTACTTCCGCTCATTGAAGTAAGCACAATTCGTATAAAAGGGTAAATGATTCCAACACCAAGGAACTATGAGATACAAGTACTTTACTAAAACAAACCAATCAACTTAACTTGAACTTTATTTCTTCAATTTCAAACTAGAAGTGACTACTCGGAATACACAATTCATGTCAACCTTTATTTTGCAAAACAAAAACGAGAACAAAGGATTGCTACGGTTACTGAGAGTATGAAATTATTCTATCTAGCAAGAGAAGTAGTTCGATATTTTATGGAATTTAACATAATAAACTAATCCGACAATATTTATCGACCTCAAGCTATACATGTGTACATAAATACGATGAATTCTTTAACTGATGAAACTTATGATTTAGATGGGTGTAAAGCCTGAACATTCTCCCGCCGTTAAGAACCATGGTTCTTAACCAATGGGAATCTTGAAGACTCTGTTAATCGCTCTCTTGATTGTTCCTCGTTGCGTTTTAACCAAAACTACTCGTACGATATCGTCCTTCCCTGGGAAAACTTCCAGAATCCTGCCCATAAGCCACCTTGTGGGTGGTAAGTTGTCTTCTCGCAATACGACCAGATCATTCACCTTTACGCATTCTTCCGTCGTGTTCCATTTCTGCCGCTCCTGAAGTGACGAAAGGTAGTCGAGACGCCAACGTTTCCAAAATCCTTGCATCATCGCCTGTATTTGCTGCCATCGACCCAGATGAGACGTTTTTCTGTCAGAGATATTTTCTTCTGGGAGATTAGTCAAGGCTTCTCCGACCAAAAAGTGTGCAGGCGTCAATACATTGAAGTCATCAGCATCAGAAGACAGTGCGCATATCGGGCGCGAGTTTAAAATGGCCTCGATTTGCGTCAACAATGTTGTCATTTCCTCAAAACCCAGAAGTGTTTCTCCAACAACTCTTTTTAGATGCCATTTTACGGAGCGCACCGCAGCCTCCCAAAGCCCGCCAAAGTGGGGGGCACCTGGAGGAATAAAATGCCACGTAATATTGTGCTGTGAAAGAAAGAATGCAATTAATTCATCTGAATTGCAAGCTACCGCTAATTGATGTAGATCATTTAGATATTTTCGTCCACCAACAAAATTAGTGCCATTGTCACTGTAAATGTCTTTCGGGACACCCCGACGCGACACAAATCGACGCAAGGCTGCAACAAACGTTTCACTGCTCAAACTGCTGACCAATTCTAAGTGTAGAGCCTTGGTTGCGAAACAAACAAAAAGTGCAATATATCCCTTCATACTTTTCGACCCTCGTCCGGTTCTAGTACTCAATGTAATGGGGCCTGCATAGTCTATGCCTACTTGGGAGAACGGACGTGATATGGTGACGCGGGCCTTAGGTAAACTTCCCATCAGTTGAGGTGTCATTGTGGCACGTTGCCTAAAACAAATTGCGCATTCTCGGAATATCTTTCGTCCAATATTCCGGATTCCTGGTATCCAGTAATTTCGCCTGATAGCACTTACGAGAAGCGAGGGCCCAGCGTGCAGATATGTTCGATGAATATCTCTTACAAGTAAAACTGTCATCCTGTGATCCTTTGGCAAGATGATTGGATGCCGAGCATTGAAATCGCAGTCTGCATTCTGAAGTCGTCCACCCACTCGAAGAATTCCTTCATTATCTAGAAAAGGATTTAGCTTTTTCAATGAGCTGCTAACAGATATGGGTTGATTTGATTTTAATTTCTCAATTTCCTTTGCGAAGGACTCTTTTTGGATCCATTTAAAGAATATTACTCTTGAACGATTCACTTCATTTGCGACTAAAAGATCGAACCTTCTTTCTTTAACTGGTTTTCTTGTGTTGGAAATGAACCTTAGGCAGTACGCAATTATACGTACCATCCTCTGATATGAAGAACAATCGTTAGATATACTATTGAGGGTATTATTTGGTACCGTTTGAAGATGCAATAAGATTTTTTTTTTTCGTTTTTCTCTTTGGACGCCATTTACATCTTCAGGTGGTACAAGTAGTGGCCAAATATGTTCGTCTAGAGACAGCCATGTGGGCCCTTTGCACCACAGTGAAAAATTAGTCAAGCTGGCTGGTGAGATGCCACGTGAAGCACAATCTGCCGGGTTGTCGTGTGAAGAAACGTGTCTCCAATCCTGTCTCGGAATACATTCCAAAATTTCCGCTGTTCTATTCCCCACGTATGATGTCCATCGTCGCGGAATGTCAGAAAGCCAAGCTAGCACAATTGTTGAATCAGTCCAGGCGTAAACAGTAAAGTGTACTAATGAAAACGATTCCGTGACCATTTTCATGAGGCGAGTAAGAAGTAAAGCAGCGCAAAGTTCTAATCTCGGAAGCGATATTTGTTTCAAGGGTGATACTCTAGTCTTTGCTGTTAGCAGTCGCACACAGTGTTGCTCATTCTGATCTTTGCTCCGGCAGTAAATTACAGCTGCATACGCCAGCTCCGAGGCATCTGCGAACCCATGTAGCTGAAGATTTTGATCCGACAAATAAATTTGTCGAGGAATACTGATTTTTTCTATCATTGGTAAACCTGCTTTCAGGATCTTCCACTGTTGAATTCTTTTTTCAGGTAGATTTTCATCCCACTCATATTTTTCAATCCAAAGTTGTTGAAACATTATCTTTATGGTTACTATCACCGGGGCTAACCATCCTAGAGGGTCAAAGAGCCTTGATGATTCAGAAAGAATTTTTCTCTTAGTGTTTGGGTTTGAACCACATTCTGATATTTTGAAGGAAAATGTATCTTCAACTGGATTCCATTGAATGCCTAGGACTTTGGATAACCCGGAATTATCATTTAAAGGAAGCGACTCAGTGGCTGAACCTTCGTAAGTATTTAAAACTTTTAGTGAATTAGACCGCCATTTGGTCAATGGAAAGCAACCTTCCTTGAGGGTATTGGTTAGCTGTTCTTTGAGTTGTATAGCAGATGCAATAGAGTCAGCTCCGGATAGTAGGTCATCCACATAAAAATCATTTTGAATAATTGAGGACGCTTCAGGCCAAATTGCTTTCTTGGATTCACCTATTTGGTATAACACTCTTGTGGCAAGGAATGGAGCCGAGGAAGTTCCATAGGTTATGGTCTTCAATCGATAGTGTTTAATGGGAAGCGATGATTTTTCTCTCCATAGGATCCGTTGAAAATTTCTTACTGGTGGAGTGACTAATACCTGTCGATACATTTTTTGCACATCGGCTGTCAATGCAATTTTATGTTTTCGGAATCTGAGTAAGATGGATGTTAAGTCTCGTTGGAGGGTAGGACCAACCATCAAGTTGTCATTCAATGAGATTCCCGAACTAGTCTTGCACGAGCCATCAAATACAACTCTGATCTTTGGATTGGGCTCATTCTTGAAGACTGCATGGTGTGGAAAATAGAAACAACTCTCTTCGGATATGTGTACTTCACTTTCAGGTATTAGTTCCATATGACCTAGTTCTTCATATTCCCGCATAAAAGTTATATATGCGTTTCTGTAGTTGATATCCTTAGAGAAGCGCCGTTCAACCGATTGAAGTCGAATAGTAGCATTTCTTTTGGAATTTCCAAGCTTATCTTGCTTTGGTCGCCACGGAAGTGAAACAACATACCGTCCATTTGCTTCACGGTAATAAGTTGACTTGAAGTGGTTTTCGGCTTCAGTTTCTTCCTCGCTTAAGGTAACCTTTTCCACACCCAGTTCATCGGCTTTCCAGAAGGATTGTAATGTTCTGTCTAAATCCGCAAGGAGAGTGGAAGTCATATTGACAGCAGAGGCTTCCTTACTATGGAGTGCGCCAGCAGTTATCCATCCAAAAATCGTCTCGTGAGCAATTTGGTGACCGCACTTGTCATACAATTTGCCTTCACGTAAGACTTCGAAAACTTTATCAGCACCGAAAATTATGTCAATACTGGATGATTTGTCTGAATCAGGATCTGCCAGTGAAATGTTGCATATTTGATCACTCCACTCTGTAATTGATGTTCTTGGGGGAACATATGAGGTTAAATTTTCCATTACATACGCTACTATCTTTACACCCTTTACACCTTCCCATCGTGGAAAGGCTTCTAAAATTACCTTTCCTCTAGTAACGCCCAATCCAATAGAAGACAGTCCGCTCACTGACAGTCTCGCACTTTCCCTCTTGATACCTAGTCGTCGAACGCAGCTTTCTGAAATTAAGGATATTTGAGAACCGGAGTCCAAAAGTATTCGACACGATTTCAATTGTCCATCAATATTCTTTATGTTGCATGTTGCTGTGGGTAGAGCAGCAACTGAAGGAGAACTGCATACTAATTCACACAACTTATTTTTCTCGGCAAGAGTGTTTAAGGAAGCTATTTGGGACGTTGTTGACTGTGGTAATGATACAATGTTGATTGAAGCGTCTGGGTTGATAGAGTCTTGATGGTTGATTGAAGTGTTATTGTTTGATGGACGAGTTGTACTTGGTGGCAAAGACTGGGAGTTATGTAATAACCAATGATGCTTTCCCTTACATCTGTTGCATTGTAGCTTTGAATGACAATTTCTGACTGAGTGAGAGGCATTGAGGCATTTGAAACAGAGCATCTTTGCTATAACAAAGGATTTCCGAGCATCTACGGTGTCAGTTTTAAATTCTGGACACTGATATAAAGGGTGATCAGCGTTACATCTTGGGCATGTCGAGCACTTGGTTGATAATGAAGTATGTAATGCTTTAACGGAGGTTGGTGCCCTTTTCATGCTAATGCTTGCAGTTTCTAAGGCGTCACATCGTTTGTTGAGAAACGTGAGAAATTCTTCAAAGGTTGGAAAGCTCTTCTCAGCTATTTCTTGCGACCAGAGCTCTCTGCTCTCTGTATCAACTTTAGCAAGAATGATATAAATTAACCAGGGATCTCGTCCAACTGCATCATTGCCTAAGGCCTTCAACCCGCGTATGACTTCATCGCTGGTGTCACACAAGTTTCGTAATGTCTTCGCTGAGATATTATTGATAACAAATTGCTCCATGAAGGTTTTTATAAACGACGTGGCAATGTGGGCTGGTTTGTCGAAACGTTTTTTGAGTTTTTCCCAGGCCTCATCATAACTAGCGTCTGTAATAGGCAAATGGCGGATAAGTGCTGCAGGGTTACCTATTACTAACCCCTTTAAATACTGAAACTTGACCGCTCCACATAAAGACTCATTTGTGTTTATTGATGCTTCGAAAAGATCTTTGAAAGAAGGCCACTCTTTATAATCTCCGGAAAAAGTAGGTATATTGAGTTTCGGAAGGCGTGCAGTACTGACATGATTCTGCGATCGGTCAAGGGTTTGAAATAAAGATTGCTGCTGAATCAAGAAATTGTTCATCGTAGAGTTGAGATCACTGGTTTCTTGAGATACTTTTACTCTATCTGTTTGGTGTCTTAGAGCACGTAGCAATAGCGACTTTAAATCGTAATACCGTTTTTCGTTCTCTTCTATTTCAGACTCCTGAGCGTCAATTAACAACAGAGAATCTTCGATTGAACAAAATTCCTTCCACGTTTCTTCAAGACTTTCAAGGCGCGTTGTGATTTCTTCTCGTGAAGTACTGTCAGATATGCTATCTGTAAACGTTTTTAAGCGAGTGAGACATCCCTTGCAACGGCCTCGTTTTTGAATTAAGGATTTTTTATCGGACATTGTCTCAAATTAAATTCGTGAAATTGAATCAATTCACTCAAAATTATTCTTTGATGATACTGACCACGGTGGTACTCAATGCTTATTGCAATTGATAAATATCTATCGCTCTGTGCACGGTTATATGTAGTTATACGCCCGTTACTCAATGTATAAATTTTAGTTCATATATTGTTCACTAATTCTTTCAATGATTTAAGAAAGATAATTATCTAGCACTGGCACAATAGATTAATTAGCACACATATGATTATATCGTTCTTCTTTTTATTTTCTTTTTTAAAATTACTGATTAAGTGCACCTTCGATGCTTTTTCTATAAAATCCGGCTTTGAAGGACCATGTTGAGGATGAGGGCTCGTGGTTTATAATTTCGCTCTTTGAATTATATGGAGATGCTGATTCCTTTCCTCTAGATGCAATCAGCTTGTCTATTTGCTTAATTGGGTTGCCTCACTTACTTCCGCTCATTGAAGTAAGCACAATTCGTATAAAAGGGTAAATGATTCCAACACCAAGGAACTATGAGATACAAGTACTTTACTAAAACAAACCAATCAACTTAACTTGAACTTTATTTCTTCAATTTCAAACTAGAAGTGACTACTCGGAATACACAATTCATGTCAACCTTTATTTTGCAAAACAAAAACGAGAACAAAGGATTGCTACGGTTACTGAGAGTATGAAATTATTCTATCTAGCAAGAGAAGTAGTTCGATATTTTATGGAATTTAACATAATAAACTAATCCGACAATATTTATCGACCTCAAGCTTCAGAGGGTATGCTAAATCATTGACAAAGAAGTTTTTTGAAGGTATCTTTTCAAAAGCTTTAATGAGCTCATAAGTGGCTTTCTGAGAACATTAGTAAGGTGCCTCTTCCTCATGATTATTTGTGTTATTAAATTTTATTGAGTTCATTAAATAAACCAATATTTTCCCTTTTATTCTCACTTTTATTAACCAGAACTTCAGCAGATTACTTTTAACCAGTCTGAACATCACATTGAAAATGAGACATTCATTACTTCGCACAATAGTGGAAAAATCCACACATTCGTGGAAAATTAGGCGAAATCAGCTCTTGTTGCACTTTCGCTAGTGTCATCTATAGAGCTTCCAACTGATGGCTATAGAAACCCTTGAGTTACTTACTTGCGCCTTTGTTTATTTTTCTAGATAGCACCGTGAATATTCTTCTAAAGAGTTTCCAAATGATGTCTATGGAAGCGCTTAAATTGTGCTTCTTACAGGAGCGCTTGTTTTTCATCATTCCTAATTTAATATAACAAAACGAATACTGCTGTCAAAAATTGCATCCATCTGTGACCCGTTACGATGGAAGCATGGATGTAGAAGATTGTGGTAATGGGATATAATTGGAATAATTTCTGAATCTAATCCAAGTTTCTCAAACGTACTTTCAATCTTACATCCAATTTTATACTTTACCCTGAAGTGTTCTGTCATCTTCATAAAAAGTTAAGGTGAAATCCAAAAACACTACAATTGCAGCAATGCATGAATAAAACATGACAGTGATTCCATTTGAAATTTGCATAAAATCAATCACTAAAGTGGGCACTTTAACAAATAGTATTTCAATGATTATATGATGATTTGAAATTGAAATCTGACGTTAATTATTTCTCATATTCTCTATTTTCGTTGGCACAAACAAATTATCGAAAGTTTTTTATTTATTTAAAATTATAACCTAGAAATTAAACGTTTGCGGTCTTAATTTTGCAATATCAAAATGAGAATTTTTCTTGGAAGATGTGTTCAGCAACTGATATGCCAAATAAAAAATATGTACGTTCGTAAAATCTAAGATATACACTTTCCTTGCTTGATCAAATTGTATTAATTGCAATAATTTACTAATATATTTCTCCATTCGTTTTTTTTTTTGCAGAAATAAATCCGACACAATGGTTGATGCAGCAGTTCTTCAAAAATTGGAAGATGGATTCGCTAAATTACAAGCTTCTGACTCCAAATCCTTGTTGAAGAAATACTTGACTAAGGAGGTTTTCGATAATCTAAAGAACAAGAAGACACCGACTTTCGGTTCAACTCTTCTTGACTGTATTCAATCAGGTCTCGAGAATCATGATTCTGGTGTAGGTATTTATGCTCCTGATGCTGAAGCCTATACTGTCTTCGCCGATCTTTTTGATCCAATCATTGAAGACTATCATACAGGATTTAAAAAGACCGACAAACATCCAGCAAGAGATTTCGGTGATGTTTCTGTTTTTACCAATCTTGACCCCAACAATGATTTTGTTGTATCGACAAGAGTACGTTGTGGACGCTCATTGGAAGGTTATCCTTTCAATCCATGCTTAACTGAAGCTCAATATAAGGAAATGGAACAGAAGGTATCAACAACTCTATCCGGTTTGGAAGGTGAACTCAAAGGAAAATTCTATCCATTAACTGGAATGGAGAAATCAGTTCAACAACAACTCATCGATGATCATTTCCTTTTCAAGGAAGGAGATCGCTTCTTGCAATCAGCCAATGCTTGCCGTTATTGGCCAAGTGGTCGTGGTATTTATCACAATGACAACAAAACATTTTTGGTTTGGTGTAACGAGGAAGATCATCTTCGTATTATTTCTATGCAGATGGGCGGTGATTTGGGTGAAGTATATCGCCGTTTGGTAACAGGTGTTAATGATATTGAAAAGCGTCTACCATTCAGTCACAATGACCGTCTTGGATTCCTTACTTTCTGTCCCACCAATTTAGGAACAACCATTCGTGCATCCGTACATATTAAAGTGCCAAAATTGGCTGCTAATAAAGCCAAATTGGAAGAAGTTGCAGGCAAATATAATTTGCAAGTACGTGGCACACGTGGTGAGCACACCGAAGCTGAGGGTGGTGTTTATGATATTTCAAATAAGCGTCGTATGGGTCTTACCGAATTCCAAGCTGTTAAGGAAATGTACGATGGTATTGGTGAACTCATCAAACTCGAGAAAAGCTTGTAAATTGTCAACATTATTTAGAATTATATAACCATCACCGCCACCTGCAATAAATTGAATTAGAAATTGCAAAGATCTTGAATGAATTCTGAACATCTTAAAAAAAAAATGTTAGCAAAACAAAAACTTGAAACGAAATAATAAAACAAATCTTTATTGCTATCATCTGAGTAATTAACTGTTATTTTAAGTTATCCTTTTTTGTAAAAACCGCTCTTGGCGTTTAATTTAGATTACCTCTATGCAAACTGAACAGTATTTGTGTAAGTTAAACGTGTTTTATGTTGTATAAAGTTACAAACATGTAAACAACGCCAAAAAATGATTCGTTTTATTTTCACTGTTGCATGTTTTATTTTTCTAGATTGAGCACTTGACAAGACGTTTGTAATTATCGAGGGTTGTTTGATGTAATTTGAAATGAAGTGTTTTGTTTGTTTGTTTTGTAGTGTTTAAAGTGTGCATATTTTATATACATAACTAGAAAAATGTTTCCTCACTTGTGGCTAAAGATACTTTTTAATGGTTAATCGTCATTGCGGGAAATTTTTATTGCCACAACCCCAACGGGGTACAGTATAGTCGGTACTTATAAGAGTCGCTTGAATAATAAATATTAAGTGCTTTAACAGGGGCTTAGTAGGACTTCTCGGAGGCGCCTCTGCGGTGGATCTTCCACAATTTGAAAAATGTAAGCTGTTGCCTTTTTTTTCTGTTGTATAGTTATTTTTGTTTCTTTATTTTTTTATCTTTTAAATTGACCATTTAAGTAATTCAAAACAAATAAGCCACTAGTTAGCTTTCGGCGTAACACATATTACTTTGAAATGCAATGATTCAAATGAAGTCTATTATCAGAGACCCTATTGGTCGGTACGGCTAGTTATAGGAATATTTGCCTAAAAAAAAACAATGGATGAATTTTTAAGATATTATATGTGGTATACGTGTGTATATTCTTTTTCTGCGCACAGGTATTAACAGGTATAGTAGTTGGATATATGTTGTGCGATTAAGTACATTCTGCATTTCTTTATTTTATTATATACAAGTAACCAGTGCGCGGTTTTTTTTTATTACAAAGGGATGTTGGAAATCTTTGTTACATGACACACTTGCATTACGAAACCGAGTATTATCAGAGAATAAAATTAACATTAAAGTATATAATCGCGATAGAGTCATAAAAAAAGAAAGGAACAAGGGGGGAATTTTTTTAGAATCGTTAATAAACCCTTTGATCATCATATTTAAACAAAACTGGTGCAAAGCAGAAAAATTTTGTTCTTCATACGGAATAGTAGAATACAGCTGCGGTGTCAAGTTCCTTATAGTAAGATGTCTCGTTAGATTTATCGTATTGGTTCCAACGGAACATTCTTTCTTCTAAATTAATTCCATGGTTGAATACCATTCTGTTCCTCCCGTCAACCATCTTTAAGAAATAGGAAATTTGTGCTTGGAGGACATTTAGGCCTAGACGGAGTTGTATAGTATGCTAGATTAATGGAGTCCTAAAGAGTGTCAATTCTTCCCTCACTCCCCCGAAGCCCTCCCTCAGAGATGAAGGTCGCATAAATCCGCCGTTTTTTTCTTCCAGGGTTTTTAGAGGCATCTGAAAAATTTGAAGTGTCAAAGATGCCATGGATGGCAGGCAAGACTGAGACAGAATCATTACGACCAGATCCTCTGCAGCTTAGCGGTAAGTAGTGGGAGCCCGATGTGTACTTTTTTTCGTCAGGCATGATTTTTATGATTATGGCACGTGGTAGTGCATGTTTTTAGGTTACCCACCCCATAACTCTCCCGCAATTGCCGAAATGCTAGAACGCCGCCCCGCCGACTGCACGTCACCTCCAACTCTCACTCAACCCTGAATCCATAACAAGGTAATTTGTTCCCGTAGTGACTGAAAACACGTCATATAAAAAATAATATCGTTTAATTTCGGTATGAACTGAATAGGTTATGACCTAATAACTACGGCTGCAAATAGCACATATGTATGCATGTACAAGGTGTTAACCATATTGTTGAAAAAAAAAAAAAAGATAAGAATCCGAAATTTTTAGTTTAGCCGACCCCAATAACTTCTTAGAGGAGAGGAGTGCGGGGTTGGTTGGAAAGGACACACCCTGTACTTTTTAAGATACAGGGTGTTCTGTGAAAAACTAGAATTTTTTCTTAATCTCGCTGTAACTCTGAAACTGTTGAATTTTTGTTGGCCTAGGTCAGTATCGTCTGCTCTATTCACCAACATGGAAATAAAAGAGATAACGGGATTTAAATATTGGGTATGTTTTTCATAGACTACTATTAATTCTTAACGTTACACCCTATGATGATGATTTAAAATTTATTGGATTAATAATCGTTGGAACTAATGGTCTATCAACTTTCCGCTCCTGTCACTCCTTGGAAGTTGTAGATCAACAAAAAAAAATTCGGAATTTTAATTCGTTTCTTTTTATTAAATTAATATTTTCATCAAAAAGACATGTCATCAACGCCAATTTTTCATTTTGGATTTAAAAGCCCAAAAGTTACCCTTTAAAATTACGCTGTACCCAAAATATAACCCTTTCTGCGTTTTTTGCACTTTTTCTTGATCAAACTTACCCCAGCGTGGCTTGTGGTTATGTGTGTTGTGATACACGTGCGGCTTGTGGCCCGAGGAGGCCCAAAACACATTCACGGTCAATCAATGCATGCTTTTGAAGTATGGAATGGAAATGTATTGCCATAGGCCCACAGGTTATTGGATACACGCGTCTGAAGCAATGGAATTGTATTGGCTACACGCCACAAGCGAGGCCCAATCTACATCGAGAGGTACACGCTACAAATTTCAGTTTGCACATACATACATATGTCGTACCGTAGGGCAAGCAACATGGTAAAACTAGCTTCCAATGAAGCTGTAGCTAATTTAGGCAAATTTCTGATTTTTCAGTTGTAGCTGAAATAACATCAACATGATAATGAAGTAAAAGTCAAATGTTTCAT
Organism: Dioctria rufipes; assembly: GCA_963924295.1. Taxonomy (NCBI): domain Eukaryota; kingdom Metazoa; phylum Arthropoda; class Insecta; order Diptera; family Asilidae; genus Dioctria; species Dioctria rufipes. The sequence continues at coordinate 44,703,474 of OZ002743.1, read as the reverse complement.
ATCAAAAACATTCTGTGGTTACGATAAGTAGGCAATATGGATAAAGAGCCCGTTGGGAAAAAAATATTGTATGCAAGAAAATACGAAATATGGCACTAAAAACTTGAAAAACACTCAAAGAAAATTTTACTTTATTCATGTTAAAGCCATAGTCCACACAGGGGCGGATTTTGGCACTTTTTACCGGTGAGAAGTATTCGGGGGGAGGAAAATGCCGAGATGCCAACCCAGTGTGCAAGAAATCTCATTTATCGTTACCTAAATCCGTTTTCTTAACGCTTGATGACAAAAAAACGGAATTTTAAATAAAAACAAGGAATACGAGTTAAAACAACAAAAGTTCTCGTTTTCGTTCCGAAAACTTTCCGAAAGTGAGAAAATTTTATCATTTGAGCGATAAAATGGCATCGAATCCCCGCGCTTGGTATGTTCTTGGAAAAAAACGGGATTGAGGTTTGGTCGATTTCTGATGTAGTGTTGCATTTTGTATTTGGTCGCGCGTGAGTGAAGAAGCAGTAATTTTTGCAAACAATTGTACAGGAAAAACAAAAAATACGAGTTGAAAATATTATAAAACAGGTGAGTAAGCTTTGCTTTGTAATATTATGAGGTGCATTAGATAAACAAAATCAAGAATGTAGCATTGTCAAATACTAAAACTTATGCAGAGTTGCAGACTGTAACATCGCCGCTCCTGGTAATATCAAAAGTTTATTTAGGAGTCACATATTTTTTTTTTTTTCTTTTACAGATAATACAAAAGTGTTAACCGAAATTTTGCATAGAATTGGTAATCTTGAGAACAAAATAACAAATTTGCCATCGTGCTCGTGCAGCTCTTACTTTGAAAAAGTACGTAATGATATCAAAGTTCTGACTAAAGAAGTACTACGTCTAAATAAAAAAATTGCCGTAGTATCAAATTTAGATACGTCACATGATTTTGAGCTACTACCACAATTTCCAATTAGAAGAACGAGTAAATAATGAAGAGAGTGCTGCAAATCAATTGGTAAAAACAATTTTAATCGCCTAAGCTATATTTTGATTCAGCAATAATGTGAGCATATGTATATTTCAAAATGACTTTTTCCGAAAAACTGGGGGAATAGATGCTACTCATTTCCTTAAAAGCAACCTGAGAAACTTAATAGTAGATGAAGTAGCCATCCACTTTTCATGGTTTGGATACCATAACAATATAAGAATAAAATCATTCACAATTATAAAACTATTGAAAGGTACCTTCAGTCTCGCAAGTAACAGCGCTTAATAAATATATTTTGTATTGACTTGCAGAAGTATGTTACAGCAGATTTCATACATCCGACGTGGATATGGACGGCACCTTAAAAAAGTATTTTAATTACGCCAAGGACAGGTTTCCAAAACAAAATAAAAAGGATACTTTGACGTCAATAAACAAATCTGGAACAAGCAAATCACCACCAAATATGGAGAAATCAAATCTGAGCTCAACTTAAATTATAATAATAATATAATGTCATTACATAAAAAATATACAAAAATAAACAGATATGTCTAATCCTTAACCAGATAGATTTTAAAAAGCAACGCTAATTAATTAAAATCCGTATGTCACTAACATTAGCGATACGAAATGGATAATATTTTGGATCCGAACTCGATAAATTTTTCGTTAAGAATGAGATCAAAAAACGATAAGTTTCCGAGGTTTTTATTGGCATGTAAACGTATCACTTTCTTATCGCTTCTGCGATGCGATGTGAGGGGAAATATCGTCAACTTGTAAACCTTTTCATACGTTAGGCGGTCCGATAACTTAACGCTGAAGATATCATTGCGATATCATTTCATCGCTAAACCGATAAAATCTTCTCATTTTCGTAACGAAAACGAGGACTTTTGCACACTGGGAAGTTTCGATCGGGAGTACGGGCAGCAAACCAATACTACTGCAAGCCGGCCAGGCCATTTTGAAATTGCGAAATTTCTGTAATTTCTCATCAGAAGGTTGCACAGATGTTTATTTGCGATTTGAGGTGATAATATAATAATTTAATAATCATTACGTGTTGTAAATTTGTGATACAGTAATTGTTTACATAAAAAACTGTGACTTAATTGAACACACAATTAATTTCGGTAATCATATAAGGAACTACGCGAAGCAACATTATTGTTATGGCACGTCGAAGCCAAGGGAAGGAAATTCCTTCCGCCCCTAAAAATTTCTCGTTTGGGTTGGGTCAAATGAATATGAAGCTTCCCAATAAGCAAAAATTCCAGATGTGGAATTTTCTCACGGAATTCCGGCGGAAAAAAGTGACGGCATTCTCACACACACAACTGGTTTTACACGCTACAGCGAACGCCATTTTCAGCTTTACAGATGTGTTGGAGGTATACCAAAAATTGTTAATGGCTATACCAGTGGGCTATACTAGCTGTGTTCTTTTAGTTCCGTGTAGTGTTCTGCAAAACACAGGCGATTGCGAATTAAATTGATGTGTAGAGTGCATAGCAGTAGAAAAAGTTTCGAAAGTATACAGAAAATAATCAAGGTGCCATGACTTCAATTCTTACAAAACTCTAAACTTGTCAAACTGTGTTGCGAATTTATGAAGCTCTATTTTAACATTTTGCAAGGATTCAAGTCATGGCAGTTTGATTATTTTCTCTATACTTTCGAAACTTTTTCTACTGCTTTGCATCCTACAAATTATTTATGCTCCCTTGTTTAATTACAAAATTTAGAAAAAGCTTTGAAATCCCTAGGAATTCCATATAGAAATGCCATGGAAAAGTCTGGGAATTCCATGCGAAAATAATAAGGAAATAACATGGAAATCCGATAGATTTCCACGTTTAGTTCCATCTACCAATACAATCAAAGACTTGGAATCTCGGCGCAGTTCCCTTCGGCCAAAGAAGCGGAATTCCGTGCGCAAATAGTACGGATTTCCAGGTAAACTCGTCAAAAATGACAAGGAAAACGACCGGAATTCCGTTCGAATTGCTTATTGGGTTGTAGCATATTGCGCTTCATGAAACTTACCCCACGGTTACACCTGCAAGTACAGCTTGCATGCAAGCCTCCCTTCCAACACGATTTTTAACTTGACAGCGGAAGGCAGTTCGGTTGATGTCTTATCAGCTTGCATGCAAGTTCATTTAAAAAATGGCATTGAGACGTAAACTCTTGCGTATATAGAAAATTATGGCAATAAAGGAAGCATCACAATGATAAAAACCCAAGAAAAAAGGAAAATGAAGGTGTTGGTAAATGATGTATTGCAAATAATCCCAGAAAATTTCATTTTCCCGGTATAAATTTATGAATTTCTCTCAAGCATTTCGTTTCCGCCATTTTGAAAACTGTATAAATGTCAAATTACTATCTCCCAGCTGCCATGGTTTTTCAGCATGCAAGTTCGCTGAAAGCACTGCCAGCATGGCAGTAGAGGTTACACGTGCAAGAAGTATGGCAGTGCAAGTTGCATGCAAGCTGTACTTGCAGGTGTAACCTCGGGGTAAAATAGAGCCATACCAAAGAACAACGATTGTTATTGTTGTTCGTTGGCCATACCCTCGATGTAGATTGGGATTTGTGACCCTAGTAATACCAGCTTTGAAGATGAAAAAGAAAAGGGAAGTTTTTGCAATATGGCGGGAGATTTGTAATTATTTGGGACTTTTTTCATCAGTGCGAAAGTGTTCACCTATTTTTCATCACTGCTCGCAGAAAAACTCATTAAAATATCTTGTTCAGATTTTTGAAAAATCAATTCTCCACAATTTAATTAAAAAATCACTTTAAAAATTCAATTCGAGAACACGATTTAAAAAAGGGGCAAGATCTATATTTAAATTAAAAAAAAAATGTTTTGCGCCCCTTCACATATTTTTTCTTCAGTTTAATTTTGTCCTAATAATTAAAAATTCGATATTTTCCCATCTGTATATGTATTGAAGACACAATTTTATAATTATAGTGCAGCATTTTGTCATCAAACACATGTCGAATTCTTCTAGAGTTTTATACCGGTGCAATGTAGCTTTACGTGTTTTTGTTTTTGTAATGCAACAACAAAACACAAGCTTCACTGCACCGGTGCAGAACTCGTTGAAAAGAATTCAACAAGATATGAATGGAAATGGAATGTATGAACTAAATTTCCCTGGAAAAGACAAGTTTGCTGATACAGCGACTACTGTATACTATACATACTAGATAACGCTAGAAGATGACTGTGTTCAGGTTCCTAAAGCTTATTAAAATTTCTTTTTATCATCTCAAATATCCCCCCCCCCCCACACACATTTATAATTCTACAGCAAAGCTAGCAAATTGTGTTTTGTGTCAAGTTGTTGGGTTGCTAACTTCGAATTCAAGCCGCAAATATAATCCTTATTTCGTGTTAATTAGAAGGTGAAAAATACAATAATTGTACAAAAACCTTGTTAATTAAGTGTAAAAATGGTACAAGCTTGGTATATGGATGATGATAAATCGGATCAGAGATTGCCACACCATTTGGATCCGCCGGCGTACTTGTCTCCAGAAGACCTTTATCAAAAGACAGGCGTGGAATATTTCAAGGTATAATTTAATAAAATTAATATTGTATGAAGCTGTAAATTGTCTTGTTGCTTCAAAAGCTAAATCAGGAATGCAATGAAGTAATTTTTAACGTAAATTCGGTTTGTTTCGACATATGTCAGCCTTATTACCTCAATTATTTTTCATGTCATGTCGGCTCTCGCAAGGGAAAATTTACAGCACAACCTCATTTTGTGGTAATGCAGTTCGATGATGATAGATTTGATTGATAATTCCGCATGAAAGTGAGAAGTTACGATATCGTTTTGTATTCAAGCCTAGTATCGAATTCGAATAAAATGTGACATTTCCATACAAATTTTTGCGCTGGTAAAATCGTAAAGCCTAGTATCGAGTTCGAGTAAAATGTGACATTTCCATACAAATTTTAATGCTGGTAAAATCGCAAGCAAAAATTTTACTAATGATTTTACTAGTGCAGTACGGAGTTCACTGGTAAAAAGTGAATATTTCGCTATTTTAAGGTAGATGGCACTGCATGTCTCCACTTATTTTACTGAACATTTTAATACTCGTAGCATTAAAATGCTGGTAAAATTATGACATTTCCTATTTCTATGACAATTTTCAGATTGTTTTTTTGAACTTATTGAAGAATTTAATTTTAATTGAAAATTTTTAGACTATTTTCTTAATTTATTGAAGCATTTAAGTTCTTTTAACAATTTTCAGATTAATTAAGTCAATTTTTAATTGTAAGTTGTAGAAACATTTAACTAAACTTTATTAACAATTTGAAGTTTTTCAGCGATAAAATTTTTAGACATCTGTCACTTTGTGTTCTCCAAATTAATATACGTCAAAATTTTACCAGCGATTTTAATGTGATAAATTTGGAGACCGCGTTAAATTTTACTTTGCCCGATCTCGATACTAGGCTTAAGCAAAAATTTTACTAATGCAGTATGGAGTTCACTGGTAAAAAATGAATATTTATCTATCTTAAGATAGATGGCGCTTTGTATGTCTCCACTTATTTTATTGATCATTTTAATGCGTGCATTAAAATGATGGTAAAATTATGACATTTCCTGTTTCTATGACAAATTTCAGATTGTCTTTTTGAATTTATTTAAGGATTAATTTTAATTGAAAATTTTCAGATTGTTTTTTTGAATTTATTAAAAGATTTAATTTCTCTTTACAATTTTCAGGTTAAGTCTATTTTTAATTTTAAAAACGTTTAACTAAACTTTATAAACAATTTGAAGTTTTTCAATGATAGAATTTTTAAACATCTGTCACTTTGTTTTTTCCAAATTAACATACGTCAAAATTTTACCAGCGATTTTAATGTGAAAAATTTGGAGACTGCGTTAAATTTACTTTGCCCGAACTCGATAAAAAGTGAAATTTCACTATTATCAGATAGATAGCGCTTTGTAAATCTCCACTCATTTTACTGACCATTTTAATGCGCGGAGCATTAAAATGCTGGTAAAATTTTGACATTGCCTGTTTCATGACAATTTTCAGATTGTTTTTTATTTTTTTTTTTTTTTTTATTATTAATTGAAGGATTTATTTTCTATGACACATTTCGGATTGTTTTTTAATTGATTAAAGATGTCTAAGGGATTCATTGAGAATTTTCATACCTTTTAAGACGATTCTGCGTTGTCGCAGCGTAAAAAGTTGGTAGTCTTAAAAAACGAATTCTGTTCTCTAGTCGCCAAAAAGAGGTTGAAACTGGCTCCAATAAAGGGGAAAAATGTACATGTAAAAATTGACATCTGTCACTTTGTTTTCTCCAAATTAATAGACGTCAAAATTTTACCAGCGATTTCAATATGAAATATTTGGCGACTGCGTAAAATGTTACTTTGCACGAACTCGATACTATAGGCTTAAAGCCTAGTACGCTGTTCAAGCGAAAATTTCGTTTGCATTCTGGGCATATAATTCTACATGGAAAAAAGGTGTGGAGAAAATTTTAAACCACAAATTAAATAACATTAAACTGACTGAAGTAAAACACGTAAAATGACAAATTAAATATATGTGCCAAAGTGCCAAAGTGCCAAACATCAAAGGGTATATCTGTCAACTTTTCCGTGCGAAATATATGTCTGGATATATAAATCGTTGCGAAAAAATGTCTCCACTTCATATTAGCGCCATCTGCATTCCATGATCTAAATATTGATTTTTTCTTTCGAACAGCATACTACTTTACAAAATCTCAAACCGAAATTTTCATGGAACTTTTCGCCAACATTTTTTTTACATAGATTTTGTATAGGAAACGAAATTTTCGCTTGAACAGCGTACTAGGCTTAATGATTCAATTATATCTGAAATGTTTTTTTTTTTATTATTGCCAAATCCCAATTTCCATTAAATTTCGCGAACATATGCATAGCAGATTTGAAATTATTTTTGAGAACAACATTCGGAATACCAGAAATGCATTCTTTTTAGTCTTTCAGAATATTCTGTTTTTTATTCTATTTCAAGTTTCCCTTTCTGGTTGTGCATTGTCGTAATATTTAAATGCTATTATGCTGAGAAAACGGAATTCCGTTTCCTATCTAAATAACCTAAGAAAAACTTGACGGAATGAAAACGATAGATTTAACGACAATCGGGGAAAAATTCCATGATGTCAAAAGTTTCTAATTGCAGAACGGAAAGCATACCAATACTAACGCAAGTAAATAGTTCCGTCCATTTTGGAATTGAGAATTTCCGATCGGACGGCTGTGCAGTTCTTTACCTGCGATTTGAGGTGATAATATAATAGTACTTTAATTTTCATTACGTGCTGTGAATTTGTGATACAGTTATTATTTATATCAAAGACTGTAGCTTAATTGAACATACAATTAAACTCGGTAATCATATAAGGAACTACTGTGGAGCAAAATTTTTGTGACGGCACAAGGGCAGCAAAATGCTCCTACTTCGTGCAGCCTATGTGTACGCTAGCACTTACGGATGCTTTGCTCATTTTAAGGCGCGCGTTCGCGTTAGATAAATAACTTTACTTGCTTAGACGTCCATTTTAATGTCGAATTGCATAGAGCTCACCCAAGGAAATACTTTTTTCTGCTTTTCTTGTGTACACAAACGCAAAAATTTAGAGTCGAATTTAAACAAAAATTTCATTTCAGCTAAATGCTGATACATATATGGAAGATGGTGCTTTGGATAAGATTCGAAAAACACGAGGCTACACATATGAGGATGAGGTATGTACGTACAAATTTTCAATTTAGAGAGAATATTAGTGGGCCGCCTTACACGTTGCAGTATACTGAACTTTTCGTGAATGAGGGGAGGAAGATATAATAAGGTTTGACCATAAGTTATTCAGCAATTTTTTTTTCCTTTCGTTTATTTTCGTTAAAATGTCTACGATTTTTTATTTCTATCGTCCCAATACCAAGAAAGGGCAGCAAATCAGTTAATTTTCTCTTTATTGTGAATTTGTGCAATTTGCAAATAAATGACACGCCAATAAAAGGTTTCATAGATAAAAACGATCACGTATTGATTGAGCTGGCTTTTGATTAAAAATAATTGTTATGCCTCATTTTCATCGTTAAGTTAATTCATTTGACTAATTGAGAAATATCTCCATCTTTTTCCAATTCATGCAACAGTTACTATAATCTTTTCATCCTCGCACATCTCAAATTTTGTTCACTTAAACCACAAGAATATCGCACTTACAAAGCCAAATATTTGATACAGCCAAACTTTTCATTTAAAATTAACACATAGCGACACGTGCGGTGAAAATATATATTTATTCATCTTCTTAATATTTAAAAATATTATTTAATATAATATTATATATATTATATATATATATATTATTTAATTTTATATTTAGTATTTAGAACGACAAAATTAACGGGAAAATTAGTCAAACGACGAGGCATTACTGGATGTTTAATTTTCTTTATCGAATTGCGAAAGTTAACAAGGGCGTAAAGTTTATCTTTCGGATAACATGTTAACCTTAAGCCTTGTCTATACAACTATCATGTGATTACGAAACGAAGTTTGACTTAGTTACTTGTTCTATTGTAGACGCGCTACTACTGCAAGCATAATCAATTAGTAACATAAATGCCTCGCTCCAAAAAAATCAACGATGCCTCGACCTGAAAATAGCTCGCAATCGACCACAAGACTGAATAAAAATTCTACTAAAACATTTTCTGTATATTTTTAAGAAGAAATGAATGCTTATTGCTCATCTACGCGTCTATGTTCATAAAAATTGTTAGTGGCACAATCACCCATTGTCGGCGTCCAGTAATGCATACCAATTCTAAGGAAAAAATTTCCATCTAAGAAAAAATTTAGGCTTTTCCTACATCAGCTCGAAGCATCGTTGTTTTTATATTAAAGCGAGGTATTGCTGGATTGTTACGGCATCGTCGATTTTATGTGTTGCTACGTCATGAGGTGACAATTTCGAGCGAATTTGTTTTGAGTTTTTCGTATTTTATTGACTGAAATAAGTTTTGAATATATGAAAATATTTAACAAAATATTAGTTTCTTCGTTTAAATCACTTCGGGAAAAGTAATTATGTGCTAGTGGGAAAGCAAAGAAATTTACAAATAGAAAATTTTTTTCACTTTGATAAGGACGATTGAAATTGAGACGAACAAATTTGTAATAATTGTCACTAAAGGAGGCAAGCAACCAATTGACAGATAGAAGTGAAGCTGAGCTGTTGCTTTCCCTAGTACATAAAAAAAGGCATATATTAAAGTGCAAGAAAACGGACAAGTATAGATTCGAAAACAAAGTGACGAAAGTTCTTTATTCAAACGGAATCTAGCATAAAAATCAACGTCGTCCCAGTCATTAAAATGATTTGGCCGATTTTAAATAACTCTCTGTCGTTGACAGAGTTTTAAATTTTACTAAAAAAGGCTTCTTCATCGTTAAAAATATCTAAATCTGAGTCCATGATAAAATTATTTTCCTGATACAAACAAACATTGCTACTGTCAAAATAAAATGTCATACATTTCAAATACTTTTATCATGACTTTAAACCGAGGGATGGCACGGTTTAAACTCTAGTTTAAACCAAACTGTGAAACTCATTCGTCGAGTTTAAACTATATATTTGATTTTAACTCAGACTGATAAGTTAACTTTCGGATAACTTTCTGGAATGCTTAGAACAATCGGACAACACGCTACACACTACTATTTTTGCAATTAGCGAAGAATTGAGGCATCAACAAAAGATTTTATTAATAAAAACGAATCCAACAAAAATAATTGCTCATGGATTGAGCTGGTTATAAATTAAAAATAATAATTTTCCGGCCTACTTGATTACGACTTTTCTTTTTAGATTATCGAAAAATATGTCTAAACATTCTTTAAATTAAGCCAACAATCGACCAACAAGTTATATAAAATTAAAAAAATTAAAAAAGTAAAAGTTGACCGGCCAATTTGATGAAGCTAAAATTACCTATCTAAATCTTAAGGACGACGGACCTGTCCCTCTCCAGCTCCGTATTTTAAAAAGTTTTATAGTGCTGCACGGTTGTCTTCTTTCCATTTTAGCTAAAATTATTATAATATTGTCTTATATCATGAAATAATTGATAACTAATTACAAATAAATAAAAATAAAAGATGTGAGATCGGCTCGCTATGTTTCTAATTAGCAAACTTAAAAATCAAATAAATTTGACATTAGTTTATACTTCTTTGGGTTAGTTTCTGCATGAGCGATATTTTAATGGTTTGTTTATTTTCTATACAGAAAAAAAAAACAATACGAGACGGTGTAGAAAGGGAACCAAACACCAACACATCTACTTAATGGATTAAAAAGGATACAATGAGTGCTTTGGATAATTTAGCACGTGAAGGAAGCTATTTAACCTACCTAAAATTTTGAAAATCAAACACCTCATCCAGAAATTGAAAATGGTGTCGGTTGTGCGACATCTATTATCTCAAAGTAACAAACTTCCATTTTTATAAATATAATATTTTGTAAAAATTATAGATTAACTGCTCAAAGGAATGTTTACCAGACTACGAAAAAAAACTAAAATCATTTTTCTCTGAACACTTGCATACTGATGAAGAAATTCGCTTTGTTCTAGATGGATCTGGATACTTTGATGTAAGGGAGTGAGTTCCGACATGCCATAATAAATGTTAACCCAGATTTTGTAAAACTTTTGTATAAATTTCAGCGGTGACGATAAATGGATACGAATTCAAGTTATTCCGGGTGATATGATTGTCATTCCTGCAGGAATCTATCATAGATTTACACTGGATACTAACGTTAGTTATTATTACAATTTTAGAAAAAAAAAGGAAAATTATAACAATTATTTATGTTTTGCAGAATTTCATTAAGGCAAAACGTTATTTTATTGGAGAACCTGTTTGGCTTCCTTATGATAGGCCTGCAGATACTATGGATTGCAGAGAGAAATACTTGCAACGACAAGCATGTGGTTTTACATAGAACGTTTAGCGGTTTTCTACTGCGTTTTGAACTGTTGTGTATTTTGTTATAATTGAATTGAGCTATTTAACTATTAAAAGACGACGTTCTTTGTTAATCGTTATTTTATAACTGTGCTTCTAATCTTTTTGAATGAGCTATGGAATCTATAATTGCTTGTAGTCCTGAAAGAGTTCGTTGGCAAAAGAAGCAAACATCTTTCATTGATGTTAAATTCAGAATATATTTTTATGGTAAAAAGGGAAAGAGTCTCCCATTGAAGGAAGAGAGGTGTAGAGGATAGGCGGATCTATGCCAACTCGGACTAATAGTATACATGAAGGATAAATGTTTTGGCTGAGTTGAGAGTAAGCCCATTTTTCTGGTGATAAATGGTGAAAATTTTGCTTAACTTGCGTTTAGTGAGAGAATCAGTAATGACACGGCTTCAAATATATATATGTATATATATATATATGTACATAACATCACTCTGGATAATTATCCTGTGATTTTTTTGTGATTCCTGTTTTTTAATTTTTTTCCTTCATAAGTGGCCGTGTAAAGTTAATTGGAGAGACGTCACTACCAAAATTTCAAAAATCAAAGATCAAACTAAAGAGGAGAGTCTACCTACAGTTTACAATTTTATAAAAAAAAAAATTTAACGAACTTTTTGAAAAAATTAATAGAGCTCAAATTTAAAAAAAAAAAAAAAAGGTAAGAAAATCCGAAATTTTTAGTTTAGGCCCCAATAACTCCTGAGATGAGAGGAATACCGGACTGATTGAGCAGTCGTTGGAAGGGCCATGAAGATCTACATGCAATCTGTTGTGACCGTACGAGCTGTACTCTTTAAGATACAACAAGAAGTGAAAAACAAATTTTTTTCTTAATCACCCTGTAACTCCAAAACGCAATACAATTGTTTGTTTGGCTATGTGAGTACTATCACCTCCTGCTCTATTGACCACCATGGTGGAAACACCCTGTATACACCAGTTAGAAGCATGCTCGAAGCGCTTGAGTGGTTAAATATTACTGACATGACAGCAAGAGTGAGAATGATAGATCAGATAAAACAGTACAGTATTGTTTTTATATGATACAGAAGATTCTAAATCTGATAACGAAATGGTTAATGAAATTTTCCCTTTCTTAATTGCTAATAATACCATTAACCAATACACAGATATTCATTTATCATCCCACTATAGATATGTACTTACAAACATTAGTTTATGTGCCACTAGAGATTTCGGAATAGAAATACAATACTGTTTGTTTTCTTTTAACTACAATATACCAATATACCATAATACTAGGTTCATTTAAAGTCAAGTAGGAAGCTACTGAAGATGGCCAAATGAGTCCGAAATGCATTTAGCAAAACTTCTTTAAGTAGTGTTTTTCAAACGTGTAATTTGAGCAATAAAGGTGGTTTTTATTAGAAAAAACGTGTTCTCGTTTTTGTTCTTTAAAGATACAATTTTAAAATTGCAAATTTGTAATCTAAAAAAGTAATCATTCGCCAAAAATTATTACTTTTCTGATTAATATTATTAATCTGTAATCATGATTACAGATTGCAGATTGTAATCTTAATCATCAATCAGACTGCATTTCGTGCCCAACCGAAATTAATTGTGTGCGTGTTCAATTAAGTCGTAGTTTTTTATATAAACAATAACTGTATCACAAATTCACAACACGTAATAATTATTAAATTATTATATTATCACCTCAAATCGCAAATAAACATCTGTATAGCCGTCCGATGAGAAATTTCAGAAATTTCGAAATTTCCAAATTGCCGGGTTGCGGTGGCATTGGTATGCTGCCCGTACTCCCGATCGAAACTTGATAGCACGGACTTTTTCCAACCCCGAATACTTCTCACCAGTAAAAAGGTCCAATAATCTTCCCTGTTTGGGCATACTATATTTCCATGCTGAGTTCTGTCCGAGTTGAATCCGAATTAATGCTACTATGTTTCCATGCAGAGTTCAATCCGAATTGGATCCGAATTAGCGCTCATGGAAACGAGAATTGAGTTGAGTTTCGTTCAATATATATTAACTCCACGAAACCAGTCGGTTGAGTTGGGTTTTGTGTAAGTATTAGTTAGAGTAGTGCGGATGGGTGGCTCATTCAATACAAATGCAGAAAGTTTGTATGAAATATATTACATGTCAACTCAATTCAAGCCGTTCATGGAAACAGCGTCGAGTTAACTCAGCCAGCAAAACTTAACGCTAACTCAATCCTAACTCAATTCTGGCTCATGGAAACATAGTTGAAACGAGAATTGAGTTGAGTTTCGATCAAATCATCTTAACTCCATGAAACCAGACGAGTTGAGTTGGGTTTTGTGTAAGTATTAGTTAAAATAGTGCGGATTCTTGTTTTATCCAACACAAATATTTCATCTGTCAACTCAAACCGTTCATGGAAACAACATCGAGTTAACTCAGCCAGCAAAACTTAACGCTAACTCAATCCCAAATAAACTCTGGCTCATGGAAACATAGTACATGATGAAAAAATTAATCTTTGTATCATCCGCTGTCCAGTAAAGGTAAAACTGCACACTGCATGCACTAATCCAGCACAACGCATTTGAACAGAATGCACTCACCGGTATGAAACTCTCAATGTTTTTGTAGTTTATTGAAATCTGATTTAAAAATGTCACTATACCCGTTCAGAGCGTACTTAATTTTGTTGTGCTTTAGTTCTTTCTTTATTCTGGAAAGGAGGTGATCTTGCTTTCCTTTTCTGTACATTAATCATAGTTTCTGTAATTAACTTCTTAATACCCTAATCGCTGTACCCAACGCTTATGCCGGGGTTTGTAATAAGAAAACGTTGAATTTGAATTTTCAATATCCGCATGGAGGCTGCTTAAAATTTTTTCTAGGTAAAAGGGCAATTTTATTTATTTTGTAGGTATTTTCCTAATATTCCCATCGACATTAACATAAATCGATGTTTCTATTCTTTTTCTCAAATTAATAAAGAGAAACGGCTTTCCGCAATCGTATTAGTCGTTCTCTCTGATATAGTTGAAATAAAAGCCCAAGGTGTATAGAAGACAAGTATTCCCAGTAAAATTTTGACGTATTGCACCTGGTAGCCTGTGACGTAATTCTGTGACTAATGTAGTATATACATTTTTATAGGAAAGACAGAGAGAGGAGAGAGAGTATTTTGTCGTCTGTGCCGTACTTTCCTATACATTTCACGAGATTACGTCACCTAAAGGTGGATGTTATGGTCGTAGCATATTGCATGCAGCAGTATGCTACACTGAAGTATGCACCTTGTGCTGCCACTCTGACCAGACTGCGCGAGTGAATCCTGGCTGGACAGAGTACGGAAAAATTTTCGACAGGAGAAGAAGAGGAATCCGAGCGGCCGGAAACCGAGTGAACTTGCTGGCATTGTGATTTTTGGTGCGGAGATACAAGGAAAGTCACGCACGCGGGTGAACCGAAAATTAGATTGATACCCTTTGAGTAGACTCCACAGGTGTTAAAGCATAATTAAAAAAAAAAAGGAAACCTCAAAGGAAGCTGTATATGCAGCCCCACCAAAGAAAATTTACAAAAGAATTTGTATCATGTCAAATGGTAACGAAGTAAACAGACAGAAAAATTTTAAGAATGAAATCTGGAAATTCTCTGCAAGTTCCCTGACGTTGCACCCGTAAGGTGGCATAATCAGCCGAGATACAAATTGAAGGAAATTCCATCTTGTGTGCGAATCATAAAAGCGCAAGGTTTTGGTAACTGGGGGCTGGTTTAGGACAGAGGTTTAGCGATCACCGCGGAGGTTATACTCCAGGATATTGTCGTCACGTTCCATGTTTTAATTGTCCAAATGTGTGGTTAATGCTGTGCCCCGTTGAATAAGAACCGCCAATGCCAAATATCGAATATTTATATAACGGAAGATGTAACTAGCGGTGAAACAAACCCAGTAACTGGATGTTTTGTGTGCAGTTTAAGTCTAAATCCATAGTGATTGCCACACGATAGCTTTGAGAGGTCAGGAAACGAGTTTAATGAAAGACCCTCATACAAATGTGAAAAATTTAATTAGTATATAAGCTAATCAATTTCTTTTTACTACTAGTCTTTATACATAACGCAAATTTAGTTCGGCATTTCCAGATTTTTTTTTAACGTAGTAACATATAATGGACATTACTGAGTCCATTTAGCAGTATGCTTATTCCAGAGTAGCAATAGAGCAGTAAACAGACTAAGTTCCAAATTCTAACCAATAGGTTCAACTGCAAGTCATGATGGTATAACTTTGTTTTAGACATCCTGAAAAGTATTAAGTCACTAATAGTAAAAAATTTCCGGCAAGGTAATCGACAGCAGGGAACACCAAACCACTTAGGGAAATAAACTTTATTTTCATAAAACTACAGCTCGTCGTAAAACAGAAAAGCCCACACTCCCGCCCCCCAGGAAGCTCCTTCGAGGGACAAGAGATGGTGTAAGTAATTTATTATAATTGAAATTTCATATAGTTTATGTAATTTACCATTTAGTATATTGGGGCCTATTCTTGAATTACGAATGGTTTTTATGAATTCGTTATATAACGAATGGTTGATAACGAATCGAATACCCCGTTCGTATTCTTGAACCTCATCGTTATAAAGTCGAAGTGGTGAAAAAGTTGTGCAACATAGGATTAAATCTGTCAATTTACAAATTGAATATTGTCAACTGTTTCATGTTTTAAAATATAATTTGTAAAAAATGTCTAGTTTCAGTGAATTGTCATTATTGTTTGCATGTAAAATTGTTGAAGAATCTATGGAAAATGAATTACGTCCTAATTTCGCCCAACAGTCCTATAATCCGAGAACATCCCTGGTCTTGAATTTTTTTCTCATCTCAGCCTCCTTGGCTGGTCCATCAGGCAGAGCATACTCTCTAACGTGTTTTACCATACCCTCTCCCTCCGATCACTATGGTGTCGTGTTGAGCACTAATACAGAAATTTTTTAACCTCTACTACTAACTCCAGAGACATACACGTGCATTGAGTGCACAAACTGGCGTGCATTCAGGTACGACCTAAACCATAGACTTAAACTCATAAACATCCCTACGGAAGAATACATCTCAAATCACGAGAATGACAGGTTCATATCCAGCATTAATAAAGAAATACTGGACTGAACTCAAAGGCATTCTGCTGTAACTAGAAACTCTACACACCATAAATACCACAACATCTCTTTCACGACTAAAAGGCTCTTAAAACTCAGAAACATCTGGCTCAGAAGCCTGAAAAGAACCTTTCACAGGCACCTCGACAATGTAAATAGGGAATACCAGGAAATGTATTCCAGAATTCAGTAACACACAACATTTCCCTGAGCAGGCTAGTGCATGACGATGTGCACATCTTCAACTCCACAGCTTTTGAGTCCCCTCTTACAACATTTTCTTCTGCCAACAAGGCCTCTAATCCTAACGATCTAGATTTACCTCTGCCAACAAAATTCAACTTTTCAAAATAAACCTTAATAACAAAAAATCTGCTAGGCCGGACCTTATTTCCAATTTCATCATTCGTAAATGTCCAGACGCACCCGATTTAGTCCTGTCTACGTTGTTTAATCACTGCATTGACAACGGACACTTCCCCGCAATCTGGAAGGAGTCAAAACTCATCCCTATAGCCAACAAGGAGAACTCTAAAGAAATTAGTGACTTCAGACCCATCGCCTTAATGTCTAATATTGGAAAAGTGTTCGGAAGGGTACTGGCTGAAAAGCTGGAAAAAGCAGCAAGGAGTTGAATATCATTCCTGAGAACCAATTCGGCTTCAAAAGCGGCCACTCCACTGAACAGGCTATCATGCTTCTGTTCAATCAAATCATCCACAATCTAAGGAATAAGAAGTGTATAGTATGTTTAGATATAGACCTAGAAAAAGCCTTTGATCCCATCTGGCACAAAGGACTTATCTACAAAATGTTACAATTAAATCTTCCCGTATGGCTGGTAAGAACACTCACTTGGTCTCTCGCGGATAGGAAAACTAATATTACTATAGGCAATCAGTCCTCTCGAACCATCCCAGTACAATCGGAAGTCCCGCAGGGCTCCATACCTGGACCTCAATTATTAGATATTTTTTATATGACTTCCCCATTAATGACCCTCTCGGTGAGAAGCCAGGTACAATCCCCTACGCGGACGACACAATCTTAATAGCCAGTGATGAACGGCCGCATGACGCCTTGAACAAGCTGAAAAATCTAATTCATAGGAATAAAAGTTAATCGTTTGCAAGAAGACCAATCTTTTATTTACACAGAGGCTAATCACTGTCCGCCATTTCAACCCTGCATTGACAAAGCAAAATGCTGGTTCTCGACAGTCTCAATACTAAATTCTCTAATATCGTTTTAATAATTTAATAAACAACACCCTTGTGTATAGAACTATACACAAGGGTAGCACGTAATACCTTATGCTTATGATACACAGGGTAAATTTAACTGAGTATTTGTTTCAGAGTAATTGAATTATCGAGTTTTTTTTTTTTTTATATTATTAAGCCAAGCTCAGGGGATACCCTATGATGCAAAGCACAGCGTGGCAGGAAGGAGATAGGGAAAGGATTAAGGGATATGAGGAGAGCGGCGGAGGTGCCGATGTATGTCGCCCTTAGACTTTTGCAGGTTGTATGCCGGAGGAAAGACAGAAGATGGTAGACTGTTCCACATTCGCACAGTTCGGGATAAGAAAGCATCACGGAATTTTAGTGTACGGCCGAAGGTAATTTGAAGGGTAAAAGGATGAGCGCGGGATGCAGCGCGTGTATTGCGTGCAGGAACTATTCTAAGAGGGATCAGAATAGATATTTCATCAGAACATTGGCCATGCATATAGCGATAAAGGAGCGGAAGGCATCCAACATTGCGACGGTGCTCGAGCGAGTCGATATGACGAGTAATTGCCACATCGCCAATGAGCTTGCAGGCTCTCTTTTGGACAATATCCAATGAAGCTAAGGCTGTGCGATCAGCCCCGACCCAGATATGGGAATTGTATTCCATTCTAGGTCTGATGTAGGACTTGTAGAGGAGCGCTATATTTTATGGGCTGAAATATTTCTTACACCTTTTCAAAAAACCAAGACATTTTGATGCTTCTTTGGCAACCGAGAAGATGTGATCTGTCCAGCTTAACTTACTGGAAATATTAATGCCAAGAATGCTTAGTGACGGTGAATCAGAAATTAATGCACCATCAAACGAAACGGGAGTGGTTAAGTGAAGGTCTTGTTTTAATGAGATGAGACAGCTTTGGGTCTTAGATGCATTGAATTCGACGCGATTCACTTTGCCCCAAGCGAGAATATTGTCAAGATCGTTATTCAATGATGAGTTAATTGGAGACCCCTGATATACATAAATCGGGGTAATTTGAATGGTAATGCGCGTGCTTGACGTTTAGTCTGGAAGCGTCAGCAGGTGATACAGATAATAATTTTCAAATTGTCATTTTTCATTTCCACTTTGGTTTTGGCACGATGATACACACTCGAGACTAGACACTACATAAAACTGATTTTTGTATAGAATATGTATCAGCCCATGGTACACGTAGTTTATACACGGTTGATACACGTTCTTGAGGCAGCAAAGAAAATTCATCTTTTCCACATATTCTATACGCACACAAACCGAGTACACACATCCATCATCCGAGTCTAACCCTCTGCTCTAAATTGAGGTATACACGAAAATGTTCTAAAATAGTGCTAAGAAAACCAGTTTTTAGTACGGTGTATAGCGTGTGTATCATCGTGTGTCACCAGACTAGGCAAAACTGTCCAAAATGGTACAAGTGGAGCCATCTGACATTATTACAAGGAAGCATTTTCGGAATCACTACATAGATACTTCTATACACAAAATAATACTTAAGATATTTTCCCCCTGAGGGAATTAGTTATAAATAGTTTTTAAGTTGTTGGTTGTTGTTAAAGCCCCAGGAGAGGCATCTTTCTATTATAAATAGCAAATTCAATAGGGCTTAATTTTCTCCATATTTTTCGACTAAATTTTGGCTCAACTTTAAATTACCTATGCGTCCATTGTAAGCAGCGCGTAAATTTGACATTTCCCTCCGTTCCGTTGCATTGCGTTGCGTCCATTGTAATTCAGTCTTAACACACTAGTTAACCGCCACCTGAGACAACTCACTTTGCAGTCAAACAGCTGCTGTTTAGTTGTGGAACAACACATTGCCAGTAACTATCTACTGTTCGCCCATTTAAGCGCGAATTACAATTACGACTTCGACTTTGCTCAAATGGTAAATATATGTCGCAAGATACAATTGCAACTTCGACTTCGACTGCGACTCCGACTGAAGTTAAACTTTGCTCAAAGTGCAAAGTTGGTGTTCGCTGCGGCCAACTTCAGTTCAATCGCAGATGTCGGGACTTCTGGTTTGTTTAGGAGTTGAAGTTTTAATTTAATTACAAATTTCACCTCAGCGTCGACTTCGACTTAAAATCAAGTCGCAGTCGACAGATCAGACGTAATTGTATTTCACGCTTTAATTCCGTATCGTACTTAATAATCAATCTATTTATAATTGAAGACTACGTTCAGTTTATCTTTACGCCTCAAATTATTTGTTAGGATATTGACGATATTATTTGAAATTCAGAAAATAATATAAAAAACATGTTTCAAAAAAATATATAAATATTAAAATTATCCCTTAAAATGTGCCTACCCCCATCTTAATACACCATATTCATATAGATATTTTCCGTACATCGGGTAATAATTTTGTGCAAGGAAAATTCCCGGCATTTATGGCAACTTTGCTCGTGTGTCGACGATGTCGATAGGAAAACACAAAAAAAGATACGACAGTCGCGGTTAGTTGTATTAAGATCGTGAAAAAACAATTTTTGTATGTATAAAACCATAATAAAAGCGGAAAGCGTGTTAAGAAGTGTTTCTGTCGATTTCTATTAACGGGATTTAATAAAGGATTGGTGCTTTGGGAAGCTATCGCTTTGCTCGGGAGTTTTTTTAAGTGAAAAAGTCGGGAAGGCAACGACAGCAGAAGAAAAAATTTTAATCAAACCATGCGATAATCGATTCTGAGGTGTTTGATAGTGTGCAGTATGTGTTGGATGTGTTCACGCGCGGTGACACACAAACACATTGGCAATATGTAAAATTTTAAAGTTTTCGTAGTTTAGTGAAATTTTTTTTTGCCACCACAAGAAATATAATAGAAACCTACGGATAGCGGTCAGTGTTCGCCTAACTTAAAGTGTTTACTGTGATTTATCTAATTTGCATGCGAGTGAAGAATTTGTGGTGTAGATTTTGTGATTTGCGGAAAATTGCATTCGCGCGGCTTTAAAAAAGTCTGAAATCCACGAGATGCACCAGAAAAGATGCAGTTGATAGTGTGTGTGTGCAGTGTAATAGAAATTCGTAATCCAATTGGAAAGAGTGAGAAGGAGGCCACTCTTAGCGGAGTGGAAGAATGTGTATGTGAATGCTACACGTTGGTGCTCTTGTAGAGATAGGGAGGCAGCAATCAGCATACGTGTATAAATTTTACCATACACACATATTCAACCCCATTCTAGTGCTACACTGAGCCATCACATTCGTTTGGAGGAAATCTTGAAATTATTGACCCCGCAGGTACACATTTCTCAGTTAATTACTTTCAGGGAGATTAAAGAGTTTTTCGGCGCTACACTAAAGTATCAAGTGTGGGGTCTCATTGAACGGGATTTTTCATGCTCATTACAAATATTGAATTAATTTCGCGACTTAGGTAGTTGAGTATTTTTTGACAGCTGTACAAATTCGGTGTATATCGGGAAAAACAAAAGAAACGCGCTACCGCCAGCCACTATAATCAGCAGCCAGATAAGTTTTTTTTTTCAAAAATATCTGCGAATATTTTAAAATCGGTCTTTTGTCTCTCGTATATGAAATCTCTTATCGCGCATTTGATATCACAGGAAAGAAGGGAGGAAGAGTCGGAACGAGGAACTTGGTATTCAGTGTACAAAATTCAATGCCTTCTCCTCCGTCTCTGGCCCCATCGTCCCCGCAGTCTTCACCATTGACGTGTGTGTTGCTTTGCTTTTGCTTCTGGTACAGCGGCTGCTGCTGCTGGATATACATATTACATACCTCAGTCGGCACCTCTTAGTATTGACGAACCCCTTTCCTATGCTATCGTCTGCAATACACCGCGTACTTCTCTATGTGACGCGATTTTATTGCCTCTGGCTGACCTTTTTGGTGTGCCTTTTCGCTTCTTTTTTTTGGAAGTCTGTACATGCGATTGTCGCCGCATCACAACTGTGCAAGTACATCTCAACGGAATCAGATTTTTTTTTTTTTGTATCTACTCCTCCCAATTTAATTTCTCTTCTCTACTTCTACTCTCGTTTTGTTTCATGAAACCATCCGCCTATCTTGTTACACATTCACCGATGCCAAACTCGGGTTTTTTTTACTTTAAAGCGTTTTGCTATGTCCCAAGGCTACTATTGAATGCCCAGGCCACGCCAGTCTAATTTACAGATTAGTGCTCTCTTAAGTGTAATAACTAATAAGCTGCTTCAGAAACGATAATCTCTTGAAATTGCTTTGGATACAGCATCAGATACAGTTTGCCTGTATACCTACTTCCGCTTTCTAGGGTAATTAACACTTTGGAAAAATTGGAATGCTTGAATTATGGTATACCAAAAGTTTTCCTGCATATAAATTTAGGGTGCCTTATTAATTATTTATTATTCTGCTCGGCGTGTAAGATTGTTAAAATAGAACAATGTCCGTTTGGGGTCATGTGGAATCTAAGAAAAAGAGACAGAATAATTTTGTGAAAGTACATAAAGATAAATTAATACTTAATAGCCACACATGATAATTACGATTGTTGCGGGCAGGAAAAGTCGTACACCCAGAGTATTTTGTGTTCTAATTGCAGATCAAATCGTGCAATACACGTTCGACTCTAATAATTTGCTTTCACTACAACAATGCATCATCCTGCGCTTAGCTTAGCATCTGACAAGGTAAGCAGCTATGTGACAAGAAAAGCAGAACAATAATGTCCTTCAGGATTAAAGCAAAGCATTTGATTGGATGCACCGTCACGTGATAATCTGTAAACTTAAAATTTTTTGGGTTTACCTTGTCTGTTATTTTCAGCTAGAATATGCAATGCTTAAAGGTTTTTCAGGTGGCTGTGCTGGTTCCTATGTTTTTGCAATCTATACACAACTTGGCTATCGTATCATGTTGCTGATCATCTTCAAAAATTAAGTCAAAATGGCGAATCGAAGTGTGTTTAGTAATTTGTGGTCTGTGTAAAAAGTGCATTAAATCGGTTAGCGATAAAGATAAAGCTCTAACGTGTGATGGAATATGCGATAAACGGTATCACGCTGACTGTTGCGCGCAGTAAGTACATAAACATTATTTAAAATAATGGTTTCAATCGCGCCTTGGATATTACAGTATTGTAAGAAGATTTTAAAAATATTTACAGAAAATTACTTGCTAGGGTTGAAAATTATCAACATTTTCAAATAATATTAGGAAATGTACAAGAAACTATGGACAAATTTTAAAATAAGATTTGCAATATGTACCTATAGGTATTACAAATGTAAATGCGGTCAAACAGAGCAGTACAACTACACTTATGAAATCAATTTTACAAGCGATAATTACCCAACCGAAAAACCATAATCAAGTGATGAGACTAATAATATAATAAAATCATTGACTGAATCTAGTATATCAATTGTTCCGATTACCCAAATTAAGCATACACGGTGTTTCCTCAGCGGACAGTATATCAGGAGGTGATAGTACTCACCGAGCAAACAAAACATTGTATGGCATTGAGGCCATATTAACCGTTTCGGAGTAAGGTTGATTAAGAAAAAAACTGGTTTTTCACTTACACCCCCGAATCTTAGAAAGTACAGGGCATACGATCACAGTTAAGAGCTTATTGTATTCAGAACATGGCCTTTTCCACGACCGATTAACCAGTCCCTTATCCCTCTCCTCTCTGAAGTTATGGTGGTCTAAACTAAAAAATTTCGGATTTTTTTATTTTGACCTCTATTTTTTTTTTTTTTTTTTGCAAAAAGGTCATTAACAAAACCTTTTTTTTTATAAAAAACTGTAAACTATACACTCTTTAATTTTTTGACCTATCATACCCTATGTGCTATCTGCAGCCGTTCAGGAGTTTAAGCTCACAACCTATTCAGGTCGTACTGAAATTAGCTAATATTTTTTTTTTAAATAACGTGTTTTCCTCACTAAGGGAACAACTTCTTTTTGAGAATAGGCTTGCGAATAGCCTTCACAATGGGTTAAGATCTAATAACTCCTTAACGGCTGCAGATTGCACATAGGGTGTATAGGTCAAATTAAAGAGGAGTGTCTACAGTTTACAGTATTTATAAAAAAAAGTTATGTTAATGACCTTTTTGCAAAAAATTATAGCGGTCAAAGTATGATGCTCTGCATGCAATGCTCCTAATTGTGCTCGTACGCCCTGTACTTTCCAAGATACAGGGTGTTTTGTGAGAAACTAGCTTTTTTTCTTAATCACCCTGTAACTCCGAAACGGTTGATATGAGCTCACACCTGCCAACTGACATGTATAATATGGACCGACTACGTTAATAGAAATGCACTTCAAAAAGTGGGCTCACTTCTATAATGCTGACTCTTTCGGTTTAAGCACCAAGTACCAACTGAGAAGAACAAATAAATAAGTGGGTCCGTTGCACTGACATATACATATATAAATGGACTGCTTGATCTCCTGTTTCATGTGGCACCAATTTTGATTTCAGAAAGTATGCTCTCACTGTCAATGCTACCAACTGTCGTAAACTGACGTTATATTTAAATTATTTGGGAATTTACGTATATGTATGTCAGTGGGATTTACCGAATTTACCACAAAGGTGTTTGGGACTATTTGTATCGTTAAATTTTAGATATGAGTCGAAAGAAGTGTTTTTTACAAGGATTTTTACAAACAATTTTTCGTTCCTAATCGTTACAGTTCAGTGGGAAAGTATGCTCTCACGGAAAGAGACAGGAATATGAAAGTGGTGCCATTTGCTTTCATGCATTTTTGATTCAACAAGCAGTCCATTTATATACATGTTTTTAAATTCATTATTTAGGGTTTTTACTGATAAAATTCTTTTATCAAAGGTAATATATTCACAACTTGCCGCCAATGATGTTTTCAATGTTGGCACCGGGCGTAAGAACTTTCTTTGAACATAAGCAATTGAGCCCACATGAAATAGAAAGTTAAGCAGTCCATATTATATATGTCAGTGCGCCTACCATACAATTTTTTGTTTATCTTATACATATAGCCATTTCACACGAAACCGATCACCTTGGAACCCGACCATCTCCTATTTGGATGAAATTTTCACAGTTTGAAGAGAATACCAAAATAGTTCATCCGTATTTTTATGTTTCCCCCTAACACGCCCCACCCCCCGCTAGGGGGATCAAAAATTTCGTGATTTTACCATGAAACGTTATTTTCAAAAGATCATATCTCAAGAACGGAGCAACCGATTTTTATGATTCAAATCACTGACATATGGACTGCCTGATTTTCTATTTCGTATGGGTCAACTTTTTTTGGCAGGGTGTGACAATTATCTTAATTTCAAGTTTTACTTTCGTTTTAATATTCATATTAAAAGTTCAACAAATTACAGAAGCATTCGAAATTATTTCTATTTTTGGAAGCTTATCTCCTAAAACATCAAATATTTTTTAAGCTTGTTTTTAAAGAAATAAAATTAAGCAATTTTTGTCTACCTGCCCCTAAAAGTAGCTATGGGGGACAGAGAAAGGATTACAAATATTGTATTGCCATCTATTTCTATTCTATATATTCGTTTGGAAAACCACTGAACTGAAACTGGACTATGGTATATTTTGTATAGAACTTATTGTTTGTAGTTCCGCGGAATAAAGTAGTTAAACCAAAACGAGGCAACTATAGAAAAGTGATCCCATAATAATGTCAAATAATGTAAGCAATTTCAGTAATATCAGCAGTCCATTTTATATATGTCAGTGATTCAAATGCCAAATGAAACTTAATGTTTTATATTTTTTTTATAAAAAAATAAAGCAGCACCGAACGAAACATTTTGTTTTTTCAAAAGAAAATGTATTATCTACTATTGAGGATTTCTAGCACTTTTTTTTTACTTTTATTTTGAAGCTAGAAGCATTATCAGCTTGTTTTCATCTTTGTGTCTTCGGAAATTTTATAGATTTATATATGTATACGTAGTTTATCTATAAGTTTCTTACCAAGTTGTAAGTAGTTTATGGTTAGCTACATATTCCAGAAACTACATTTGTGTGGATCGCTTTAACACATGTCATTTTGCGCTTGGATTTTTTTTTCGATTTAAGGAACAGAAAAGAATACATTTGCCTAAATTTCTCCCTTGAAGGTTAAAGTAGTAATAAATGGAACTTTGTAATTTCAGTGACAGATCAAGTTTTAATTTCTGCAGAAGAAGACGTAAGCGCACCGAGCCTATAGTCCGATACATGAGTTTGCGTACACGTTTTTATTAATTCAATATTTCAAAAATTACATGTTTTACCGAAACGAGTAAGATCAATGCAAGCTGTGAAATAAATAAGTAAAGCGATCGAAGTACTTTATTCGTAGTAATTTAAATGAAATTATTTTTAAAATCAACGAGTCCGAAAATTTATCGTGTATGTCTCACGTTTATCTTATTTTCTAAAAGAAAAACTAAAGATCTACGCATGTGGGTAAAAAACGTGCAGTGATAAAAATAGGGTTGTATGGAAAAAAGCACAATAAAGTGCTTGCGAACGATACAAAATTAGCAGTGATGAATTGCTATTGTTAATGTCAATTTAGTTAATCGTGTTGGAGGTAGGTAAAAAAGTGTCTTCTATTTGATACCAACCTATTTTTCAAAAAGTTGCAGGACCATCTAACCGTCAAGAGGGGCTTTGAGCTTACCTGACTTTGAAGTTGATTGGCCATCAAACGTAGACTCTATAAGCACGTCCGTCGGAAATTCTGGGAGATTTGTTCAGCCTGACTTAGAACAGAGCCAAAGTTAACTTAATGGCAAGTTAGAACACAAGAGTTTTCCGATTGCTTTAAATTTAAAATGTACACGGCTAGAAAATGAAAGAAAGAAAAAAATAAGATAACAAAAGAATCAAACTCTTCTTAAAACAAACTTTATCTTACTCTCTTACTCTCATGAAATGAACTCGTGCTTTTGTGAAAACAGGTTTTTCTGAAATATTGAGAGTATTTGTTCCAAAGTTGTTGTAAACTTTCGTAAGTAAATTTCATGACAAGTACTTTCATAAAAATTTTGTTTACTCGTTTGCTACTGTTTGTTACGTAAGTAGTGTTCAGCACAATGGATGCAAATAAAATTAGCTCCTGCTCTCTAGATGTAGTTATTTTCTTCCCACTTTCAACTTTCATTACCTTTACTTCTATGGGCCCAAAAAGTGGAAAGTTACTTTCGTAAGTAGACCATTTGTATGGAGGCGTCAAAATGAAAGTTACTTACGAAAGCTACTGTCTCCGTGTAAATGTACCTTAATCGTATGTTCTGTTCCAAAGTTGTTGCTGTAATCCTATGATATTTGAACGCTCGTGCTTCTGTTTACATTTGTGTTGCTATCAAGAGATTAATTGAGTGTAACTCATGCTGGATTCTCTGATATTTTTTAGAAAAAATGAGAATTTTCTTTAACAGAAATTTGGTGGCTTTAGGGTAAAACAAAAAAATATGAGTGAGATATTTTCGTATTCCCTACAAACTGAAAGTTTCACCCAAATCGAAAATGTTCGGGTTCAAAACAAGTCCTTTTTGATCGTTTTCGTGTGGAATGGCTGTATAAATAACGAGATCATTGCTTTAAAGTTAAGTAATAAAAAAAATTCTTGAAGCCAAACAGATATTCATTGCAAATGATGTGTGAAATGTAACAAACAAAACGGAAGGTCACAGGATATATTTGCAACGATATGTTAATATAACGCAAACACCATTTGCGCGTGAGAATTTTGTTCTATATGTTATCGCTATAACTGCAATCTTAAAATAGATGCATGCAAAAATCCGATCAGTATAGTAATAAATCAACATTAATGTCTGCCAATTAAAGGTAAACAATTCAATCATGTTGCAGAAGGTACAAGAAATTCTGAAGCTCATGTGATCTATAAAAGCTGCCTATACCAGTCTGGAAGCAAACTAAAGTGACTTTCATTCCCAATGTAGGCCGAAGCGGACACATAACTGCTAAAGATTTAGCTCACATCGTTTGTTCTGAAGACTTTTGAAAGGCTCTAGAGCCTTCTGTGGACAACATGTTCAAAGAAAGTGAAATTTTTAAATTACAGCTATATGACGTAGTGTAGTGGAAGCATTGAAAAATCATTCGAGAACAAGGAATACAGTATACTAGTCCAGGAACTTAGGCAAAAAATGGGTTCATCTTCGGAAAAAGTCCAACCGAGCTAAAAATTGGTATACACTTACCTTTCTGCTCTCCAAAAAAGGTGAGAAAATTCCCGGGAACTCTGTTGTCCGCATAACTTGTGACAGTCCAAAAAAGAGAAAATATTACATTTTTTCGGTGTTTTGCGAGTATCTCCCTTCCTGCCGGTCTTACTGCCTGGTATAGTGTATGTTTATGAAAAAGAAAGTGTGGGAGATTCTCTACAAAAAAAAAGTGGAATAAAGTTTATTAAAACACGCATTGTTTTCCTGGAATCTGGCATTGAAACTTCAATAAAAATTTGATATGGATATTTAATTGCATGTAATAATCGAAATCGAGGTTTCTGTGTGGTATCTTCTGGTTTTGACATTTTTATAATTATTCGGGAACAAAATAAACACTCTTGTTTTGGATCTTGTTATTCTTTCATAATAAGGATTTAAAAGTTTACGGTAAAAAATTAAGATTGTCAGGTTAAGTATAATCTAATCTTTTTCTTCGTGAATATTAACAATACATACATAACTAAACATGTATGTAACTAAGTTCTGACAGCTTTATTCTCTTTCAGTTCCTTCTTATTTTTTCTCGATTTGTTCCAAGATTCCTCGAAATCAATAGAATCGGTTTCTAGGTCGTCGATATCGTTTGTTTTTTCTTTAAGTCTTCGTTTGGGGCAGCATTCAGGCAAGATGTCCCATGACAATTGCCACAAGCTGATGAACATTGGAGGTCCAACTTTCGACAACCGCACAATGCGGCAAAGGCTTTCGAACAATTACAAAAAAATCTGTTCCAAAGACGCTTTGCAGCAGGAGGTTGCAATGTTTTTATTGGCTCCAATATGTCGTTTTTGGATATCCATACACAATGTTGCTGGTTCAGCTGATTTTCTAACCAATACTGCACCTGGTAGTAAATATGATACAGGTGCTCTTTAGCTGCGTGAAATCCTTAAGTTCCTGGGGTGTATTTCCTGATATCGAGGGAGTCTATAACAATGTTAAAATGTTCAGGATACCCTGATTGGTGTACAGGACGAATTCTATATTTGTAGATGGATTAACTCAATGCTCAATAACCACCTAATGAAACGCTAAGCTTGGCAACAATAAAGTTAGCCGGAGAGTGTATAGGAGTACTTCACAATGGGGGATAATACAACTGGCTACAAAGAGAGATAATAAAAGCGTTATCATATTATGTTCATGATTTAGTCATTTTTATCTCGGGAAAGTCCTTATCGACGATTAGGAAATTAACTTGAAAAACTTCTTAACTCGGTTATAAGTTGTAGTCTGGAGCTTAAGCCCACAAAGGCTGAACTAGTTCTCTTTACAGGGAGAAGAGTTATCCCGACTTTTGCTCCCCCAAATCTTGAATTTAAAACTGACGTGAACTAGCTAATAGCGATACTAGACTCCGAAATTAAATTGGAAGATAAATCTGAATGATCGCGTCAAAAAGGGGAAGATAAACAGGATTTGTATTGCCGTTCCAGTCAAGCTGCAATCAAAGCTCTGTACTCGAACACCATTAGATCGCTCTGGAAACTTGGTGTTAAACAGAGCTATTCTCTGTTGGGTGCCTGTCCACAGTATATGGCAGGAAACGATCAGCCAGAAATAGATCAGCTATGAATACAGATTGTATCTTCCATGGTGGTCCATAGAGCGGAAGGTGATAGTACTCACCTTGCCAAACAAAAAATTGTATGCAGGGAGGGAGGCCATATCAACCGTTTCGGAGTTACAGGATGATTAAGAAAATATGCTAGGTTTTCACAAAACATCTGAAAAAGTACAGGCTGTATGGTCACCGTCATTGTATGCAGAGCTTCATGGTCTTTCCAACGACTGCTAAGCTAGCCGCATACACCTCTCCTCTCAGGGGTTATGGTGGTCTAAACTAAATATTTCGGCTTTTATTACCTCTTCTTTTACTCTGACCTTAATTTTTTTTTGCAAAACGGTGGTTAACATAACTTTTTTTTATAAAAACTATTAACTGTGGACTCTGCTCTTTAATTTGAACTATTACACCCTATGTGCTACCTGTAGCCGTTAACGAGTTATTAGCTCTTAGCCTATTCTCAAAGTTAGTCTCAAGCCTATTTTCAAAGATAATTTGTTCCCGCAGTGACTGAAAATAGTAATTAAAAAAAATAATCGTCTAATTTCGGTTTGACCTGAATAGGTTATGAGCTAATAACTGTTTACCGGCTACAGTTAGGGCATATGTAGGTGTAATAGGTGAAATTAAAGAGGAAGTCGACTTTTATAAAAAAAAAAAGTTGAGTTAACCACCTAAAAAAGTTAAAAAATCCGAATTTTTTAGTTTAGACCATCATAACTCCTGAGAGGAGAGGAGTATGCGGCTGGTTGGGCAACCGCTGGAAAGGTCACAAAGTTCTGCATACAATGAGCTCTTGACGTTAACCGTATCGTACACCCTGTACTTTTTCAGATGCCATAAAATTGTTTGTTTGTTTAGGTGAGTACGATCACATTCCGCTCTGTGGACTACCATGGAGGAAACATCCTGTATATGCTTGACTGAAGAATCCTTTGGTAGGCCCCTAGAATCAGCCAAGAATTGATGGACCGCAGATTTAATGATGAAAGTACTAGCGGAAAATATCCCGAATTTCGCTGAAGCCAAAAAAGTGTAAAACATATTTTCCCAGCGGAGGTCTTCAGTGGTTGAAAAAGTTGTTGACGACAGATTGAAAAAAATATTAATACGAAATGGATGGTTTCTTAATAAAAATTTGAATTTCATGAAAGGCATTGGAACTAAATATGCCTTGACACGGATACGGCTGAATTTACAAATATTTAGCCAAGGAATACTACGTTGGAGGAGTCTTTATTTGAATTAGTAGATATTCGACCGACACTATGTCTGCTTAATGAGATCGAAAAAATATCAAAACAGGAGGGCAGTTCACTGTAGATTAATGTCGATTTCCATGGAAGCAAACCATTGGTGCACTCTTTCTGACATTGGAGCACTGAAGCCAATCGAAAATACTTTGTCATATTCATTGCATATGTGTGCACAAGTATTATGTATTGATTGATTGAACCAGAGGTTTGGGACCCCAAGGGATCCCCCGAACGTAGGCCAAGTTAACTTCCATTGTTCACCCTCCAGACCCATGAGCGATTGCTTATAGGTCCCAACCGGACGCTCCTATAAATTTCAGTATTGCCTCCCCCAGTTCTCCTTGCCGGTGTCGTGTAACTTGTCCAGGAAGTGAGAGCCAAGGAATCTGTAACGTATTCCGGACAGTGAAAAAGAAAGTGGAACACTGTTTCAGACTCCTCTCCGCAACCCCTGCATGTAGGATCATCAACAAGTCTCATCCTGAGAAGGTGACCCCTGGGAGAGGAGTGCCCAGTGAGGATGGACACCAGAGCTCTCAGAGTTAGTTTGTTAAGTCCTAGGAGCTTATTTGTTTGATTTGGGTTTGGTTTACCCCATGGTTCCTTTGTTGTTCTACCCAAGGGATTTTCTATTCAAAGGCGACTGTGTTGGCGGTCAGCCCAGCTTGAAATGATTGAGACAAGGTGTTTTGATGCAATCCCGACTGTAGAGACAGGTTCCTTCGAGGCTGCACCAAGATGAGCAAGCTCGTCCGCCCTTTCATTCCCGCTAATGTTGCTGTACCCCGGCACCCACCGCACTATCACCCTGTTATTCCGAGAAAGGGAGTTCAAGGTGGTTTTGCACTCCATCAATAGTTTGGAGGTTATAAAGGGTTTAGGCAAAGCTTTGACAGCTGCTTGGCTCTCTGAGTAGATGGCTATCTTCTTGTTCTCACTATCTGAGTTAAGGAGGTGCCTTCCCGCTTCAAGAATAGCCTTGACTGCCTGGAAAACCGTGCCATGGCTTTCAAGGTGCATGGCCAATACCTAGGTATTTCACCCTCTCCTTTAACTCCAAGCGCGTGGAGCCAATCAAGGGCAGGTTTAAACTGGGGATATTCCTTTTCATGTTAGCGTTTCCATGAACTTATGCAGAAGAACATTATTAAAGGCGCCTTCTACATCGATGAAAACAGTCAGCGTAGATTGTTTAAAGAGGAAGCCCTTTTCAATTAAGTGAATCACCTCGTGGAGGGCCATCTCAACAGATTTTCCCTTTAAGTACGCATGTTGATGCTGCGATAGTCTGCTTCTGGGAATGGAGCAACGAATTATATATACAGTACTGTGTCGAAAGCAATCAATGTTTTTTATTACAATATACACAAAGTTTCCTTCTTATACTTTATGAAAATGACCCAAATAAAATGTTTTAATTCATATGAAAGCCACTTCGGCAGAACAGATTGTAATACAAAAAAATATCCAGTGCAAAATTAGAGTGTTATTTGGCTATAACCCGAATGGAGCGTTCAATTGTTGGTCAAAAATAAGAGCTATAAATGAGGAAAATTTTATATGTATATGTTGACTTCTATTACTTCTTTACCATTCGACTACTCGTCATAAAATTCTCACAATGAAATTAATACAAATTTACGAAATTGAAATGGCACAAGTTTGACAAATATTCACACAACTTATTTGATTTTGGGTGACAAGGTTCAAGCCTTGGTTTTGACTCATCAATAAGTCTAACCTAGCGAAATTGAGTGACTCGAAATAACAAATGAAAAATGAAAAATTGAAAGAAATAAAGAGATGAAAAGTTGAGAAAAAAAAGAAAAAAATGTTTTATCAAAAAAAATTAAAGCCAGATTAATTCGAAAGAATTGAATCTGCGTACGCCCGCAGTGGGCTGCCGGAGAATCCAAAAAAAAAAAATAAATGCTTTCTTGAGCAAATATAAGTTTGCCTCGGTAAAAAAATCATGAAGTAGTGTTGTTTCTTCATCCTTGGTGGCATATAGGAGTTTTTTCCCTCATATAATTTACATATAGAATTTATTCTGAGTTTATATGAGATGAGATCAGTTTGATCTGTTTCAACATCTACGGCAGGCAGAAAACCAAGCCGTACCGATAAGTATAAGGTTTTCTACTAATACGAAACGCTTATTATTTCTTTTTCTTTTTTCAGCCCACTGCGGGCGTACGAAGATCCAATTCTTTGGAATTAATCTGGTTTTAAATTTTTAACATTTTTTTAAATAAAAATTTTTTTCTTCTATTTTTTCTTAACTTTTTATCAATTTCTTTCTTTCCATTTTTCTATTTTTCATTTGTTGTTTTGAGTCACTCAGTATCGCTAGTTCCTTTGTTCCGCGCGATGTTTAGAAGAATTCTTGGCATTGATTCCACGAAGAATCTAAACATTCTGGAGTCAAGGTTAGCCAAACATCAGAACGGGTCGGCTAGTCGAGAAGATTGATTTTATGCCTCAATAACGAGCTTTTGTGGAGTTTGTTAAATGGATCATAGCGTTATCCTGCTGATAAATTAAATGATCGTCGGGATAGTGCGCAATATACGGAAGGATTTTTGATCTACGAACTTTTCGGTACTTAAGGCTATCATACGACAAGAGAAGGCCCATTCTGCGGTTGCATGACAGATTTATGAAACACGATTTTTGCTCCTTTCTCTAAACAGATTAACTAACTACAGAGTGTAGAAAATGTTTACTGTTATCAATATTTGAATAAGAGTAGTTGCCAACACACTGCTAAAAACACTGGCAGAGACAAAAGTTTTGATTTTCACTATGTACTATTTTTTTTTTAGATATGAGAAGGCCCCTAAGGTTTAGAGCTGCAATTCTATGCGCGGAGCTCTCGTAATAGTTGCCTCAAAAATTTCCAGATTTTTCCCGTATATTGGGAAATTGGCAAGTCTTGCAAGTTTTTCATTGTAGGTAATGAAGAGTTCTTTGAAATGTAAAAGCCTAAACCCATTTTACTGTCCGACGAGTCATTTTAGAAAGAAATATGAAATATTACTTTAAAGCTGTTTGCACAACAACTGCCCTGCCGCTGGCTGTGACGAAGTCAAAGTCGAAATTTTTCTAGTGCAACGTATCCTTGGATCCGTATATTATTTCTCCCTCGATGAATAGATCTTCATATTTGTGTTATCTGCGTCCTTGGGGCTTTTCTTTGACCATCAGTTTGATGATGTCTTAGTTTTCTCCTTCGTTGGTTGTTGTCTTCTTGATTTGGCAACTTTTCGTTTTGTTGACTTCTATATTTTATGGCGGTTACTCTACGTCAGACATAGCTTTTTACCTTCTTACTCAGTTAGTTGAGTTATTTGGGGAGGGAATGGGAAGTGTTGAGAATACGAGGGTTGTGTATATAGTATAGTTTGGGATTGGCACCTTTTAAGTATTGGGTTCAGACTGTCAGAGACCGAATTGACTGGATGACTCCCTCTATAGTAGTTCCCTTTGTTGTTGTAGAATATTATTTTTCTATCTTGGAAAATAAATAAATATTTGATGTATTACCTTAGTTACAAGTAGCGGTGATAGGTATTGAAAACCTTGAGGTATGTGGATTATTGACGGGGTTGAACAGATCTGGGATTTTCTCCAATTGTTTAATGGCTTGGTTGAATTGTTATTCTTGTATAGGGGTTATTTTAACGGCTTCATAAACCACTTTATTGTGAGACCGTTGGTTGTATTAAAATTCTTCTTTATCCATCATTGACTGAATCTAATAAGTGTAGGTTCGATTCCCGTCCGGGAAAAAATAAATAAAAATTGAATTTACAATTTATTTGTGCGCTTTCATCGTTACTGGTTAATGCCAGCTGAAAGCAAACGTGGCTTAGTAGGCTAGTAACAAATTGATAAATACAAGAGGGAAAATCATCTGTCTCGTTCGCTCAGTGGTAAGAGCAGTCGCCCGGCAAGCGAAAGGTCCCGGTTTTAAACCCCGGACAAGGCGGTTGTTTTTCTTGTATTTATGAATTTGATTTAGAATCGTTAAAAATAAAAGTTCATAAAAATTCTTCTTTATCCATGTAGAAACGAATCAGCCGATTTCACACATGGCGGCAACGGCACCATATGTGCAATCAACACCGGCGCGGCATTATAGCAATTGTAGCGGCACGGCAGTGGTTCTGCCGTCGTGTGTGTAAACACCCTAACGATTACACTTGCAAACAGAGATCGTAACTGTTATGGGACTTTTCGAAAAAATCTTGAATTAATAGTTAAAATTTAACTTATTTTTCTTTTAGTTCTAAATTTAGTTCTTATTAAATGTACTTTTCAAAGACTTTTATTATCTTATTATGAGAGTTCCAAAAGATTTTTATTTTTTAAGTGTCATAATAACAGTCTTAGTACACTTTTATACTTTTAGTTCAGTGAAGAGTTATCACCGACTTTCATTCCTATAAGACCTAATTTTTTAATCTCAAGATAACTGTCTTAGAAGAATTTAAAAAAATTCAGCAGTTGTTATAATATTTATAGAAGGCTGTTATTTATTTAAATCCCATAATGAGTTTCGGGAATCTTTTAGTGTCCAGATTGCAGAGAAGACAGTGCGGGTAAGGAAGGAAATCAGGTTCGGTTGACCAAAAATTGGGCAAAGAAGTGGTAGGCAACTTTAAACGAAACATGTCGTTGAGAGATATGGCTGATAAGACTGGAACATCATCTCCTAAGGTCCATCGAATTTAAAGAAGAAAAGTCTACGAAGTTTCCATTTTCAGAAAACACCGGACAGAACATCGGATTCCGTAGCACGGAGAATTTGGGAATTTGGGAGATGAGAATTTTCTTTTTCTCCGATTAAAACTCCCTAATTCTGCCTTCGCAATTCAGTAATATGTTTAGAGAATTAGGGAAAACTTGAGAAGGGTGAAAAAGTGCGAATCGCCAGGGACCATGAAGGGTATTAGTTTTTAGTGTAGAGGATTGGTTTTTTTTTTTATTCAAGGTACATGAATCTATTACCTCTCGACGTCGAGACAGATTGAAATTTTTTCTTTGTAAGGTAGTTTTTTATGGTTGTAAGGTTTTTTTTTTAATTTTTCTGGAATAACTGCAGAATGGGGATGAGGAGAGAAATGTATGTGGTATCAGAAAAAAAGTAGAGCTCGGGGAAAATCTGATAGAGGAGGGAAGTTGGGCGAGGAGGAATGCTTACCAGTCAAAAAATTTTTTTTTTTATGTGGGGCATATACACCCCACCTCTTGTATTTTACATATATTTATTCCGTTCTTTCTTTCACACCCATGAGTACTTTGTTGTGAACATTCCAATTTCCAAGACTTACCATTAAAAATTTTTATAACATCTCTTCTGCACTGGTAGACGACCAAATTGACTATTTTTACGTAGGATTTTAAATTTTTAGTGGGTATCTTGTGTCAGCAAAATTCATATATCTTTGTAAGTATTGCATGGATATTCATAATTTGCTTTTATTTTTGAATATAGCCAGGATATGTGGTTAATTCATAAATTAATTTGAAAATTCCTGGGTACACCTAGGTACTTTTACAAAACACAACAAAAACAGACAAAACTGTCAGTTGAGAATTTTTCCTCTTACTTTTCTTTTCCACTTGCAAAACACCAGAGAAATAACAAGTGGATTAGAGAATTTGGGAATTGTCAAAACAAATTCACACAGAACTCTAAGTGAAGAATTAACTGTCAAATTAACTCTCATTACCCAAATTCCCCAATTCTCCATGTTACAGAATTTGGCCCCAAAAAAAAACCAAGTTGCTACATCCAGTTGCCGGATTTTGTATGAAAATGTCCTAACGAAAGTCGACTGTTGTATTATGAAAGATGAATCTTACGTGAAAACGAAGTTCAACCAAATTCTGGGACAAGAATTTTATGTGACAAAAAAGATCCCAAGTTTAAGAATCGTTGGTGCACCAAGTTTCCAAATTTGGCAAGCAATATGTACATGTGGTCCAAAACCATCATCTTTCGTGACATCAGGCTTTTTTTTTTACCGGATTTAGCAACTTGCCACTGCGGTAATAGTAATAGTTTAATAATTAAAATTATTTGCTAACAACCAAAAAGGGGTTTTCTTTCTGATTTCATTATTCATAGGTGGTTAGCTCTTTTTCTGAATCAGAATTCGTTGTGATGTCACTAGTAGAGTAGTTTCCTATCTGAATCATCCGGAATAATTGGGATCTAATTTCTCAAGTCTGGATCCAAGCTATCCGCTTAGTTTACAGTAAAAAATTTATTGAGGTACAATCATACGAATAAATGAGCAAATTTTTTATTAATTTTATACAATTTTTTTGCGTTTGGGTTGTAACCACTAAGCATACAGTAATTAGAGGAAAATGAGTTGAGTCTTGTATTCTTTGGGTTTTATAGACAAATTCTTTTAGTTGAGAAATTTTCTATTTCTTTTCTTTTTAATAGTTTCATTGGTAAAAGTATGTATTCTTAAAAAAAATCATCAGTGACCGTTTTTCATATAAAAAGAAAGTCTAAAGTCTTCAGTTTAAAATAACCAATCACACTCTGCACCACAAATGCAAAAACTATAGCTCCTAAGCCGAATCTTGCTTTGCTGAGCTACTTTCTCCGTTGGCTGGATATTGCATGATCCAGCAGAATCAATGAAATATTCATATTTATGCAATGATTGGATAAGCAAAAAGTCGATACTTTAGAAGGTGCCATCTAAGAAAAACATAATTGCTAACTATCTAGGTAGCGCACTTACATAAATATTTTGCAATATTTGATCAGCTTCTTTTCAGATTCTCAGTACATTGTACATTTGTGTACCATCTAATCTTTGTGAAGAGTGTAGGTATAAATATACGTCATCTTCCTTATCAATTTTTGGAAACCATGATAAAAAATTCGAATTTCATATTTCATCCCAGTCTGTACTTAAGTTTGTCAATTCGTCTGTAATGCATAGAAAAAATACTGGTAGATCATAATATTGAAAGTTATTTTCATTTATGCATTCCGTCCGTCTTTCTGTCCTCACGATAACTCAAGAACGCACACGACCTTTTTAAAAAAAAATTGTAGATTTAAGTTCGAAAATGGGACAAATCGGGTAACTCCCTCGTACGGTTGCCATACAAAAATTTACTTATTCACCATATATTTGGGGACTAAGAACACGTCGTAGTCATAGCGTGCTGAAATTTTGTATACGTTGTTTTCCCAAAAGTTGACTAAATCGGGCAACCTCTTCTTTGTCATACGAAAATAATGGTGTTTTGCATATATCTACTGTGAAAACGATCTGTCCTGGACGTTTTTAGTGTACTGAAGTGAAGAGTTCTTCAGAATATAAAATCCTATGAAATTGGTTGTAATCATTTTTACTGTCCGACGACCTGTTCTAGAAATAGATGCAAAAAATATTTTAACAAGCAAACTTGCACAGCGGGCTGACCATACGAAATTACATACGGGCATTCTTCTAGGCCTGTAGCGTATCGTAAAAATTGATGTAGTGGCAGTGTGCGAAATCTCTTCAATCCTGGCAAACAATCACATTATTTGCTCTTGTCACAAGAAATATATTTCTTTAAATTAAACCACCAGGGAGTACCTTTTTATTTACGTCTGTATGGCATAGCATATGTACCACATAGAGTCAAATATCCTAATAAGTGCCCATTGAAGTTTGTTATTTATTCTAAATTTTTCCGATTCAGATTTCTCAATATTGCAACGCTGTGCACTGTTTAAATAAAAAAACTCCTTTTCCGCTTATTGTTTTGAGTTCAAGTCACATCGGCTATTCTAATTTTGGAACCATTTACATTCTTCTTCTGCGATAGCTGTTGTACATAGTGAGTGCAGTCTATATCAACGTTTTGTATTTATTTAATGATCTCCAACGTGTTCAAATGGTCAAACTCTAACAAAAGCATTTAAAATTTTTTCGCTCACATTCTTGGAACGACATCCCCTGATCAAATACAACGATTTCAATGTTTAATTCGAAGACAGTTTTTTTTTTAGGGGAATTTAAAATATCAAGGGAATAGAGAATACAAAAAACTTATTTAGTAAGACGAAAAACTTTATAACCATATTTCACGTATACTTTAGCCCAGTTCTTGAAGTGGTCGAAGTTTTTAAAAAGCTCTGCTCTATTTCTGTGATCTTAACTAGGAAAAGTTTCGAATATGATAAAAACCACGATTTCAATTTCACGAAGTAATGAAAACAAAAATGTTTAACACATTTTTAATATTTGAAATTTACATTTTTAATTAAATTTTTAAATGCAATGGCGGACCTTTTTGGGGACTTTTCGTTTATCTGCAGTCGGATATCAAACCAAACCATTTTTTTAAGAGGTTTCATGGTTTTCCATTCATTTGTACGGTCATATGTATATATATATGTATGTATCGATTTTTTTCCTGCTGAGATCATAGTGACTTCCTTCATGAAAGCCAAGTAAGTGCCAGCGCTTTTTAGACTTACACAAAGTTCTTCCGCTGCTCTGTAAGGAGTTTTCTAATTATTTTCCTTAGATAGAAATTAGTGTAGAGAAAGTTTCGCAGTGGTTTGGCAAATAACGGGGTGAAAGAAAATCTTGTTTCGGAAGAAAATTTGAATGTGTGTATATCCATTGATATCCCCCATTTTGGTAGCAAATTGTATTTATATACATTATATACATATGTATAGTATATCTCTTTGTGGCGGTATGCTTTGAAAAACTCGAATATCATAACCTCAAACAGAAGTGTTAACCGGTAGGAACTTGGATTAGCAAACACCGGCAGTGTTTGCAGGCAGCTCTAATGAATTCATTTGTAGAGGGTTGCTATGAATGAGAAGAACAATTCAATATCAGAATTTCTAGATCTATCTGAGTTCAATGAATATATATATATACGTATTACGATTACGTAGTTCTTCTGTTAATCAAAGGAGCTTAATTTAAGGAAAAAATAAAATATAAAGAAATTTTTGTTATTTATTCTTCATTATTCCTTCAAAAACTTTTCCAAGCACCCTTCACATTCCGCTCATCTATCGCCACCAAAGTTCATCTAATAACGAAGCTAGGAAACAGAGGAACAAAATTAGAAATATTTTACGCTTTGAACAAAGAAAAAAATATGAGGGAAAAGATTTTAACTATTCATTTTCCTAGTGCAATTGAAGCAACGAGTTAAAACCAAAAATTTAGAGAACGTAGGATTGTCCGAATGATAAAATCTACTTCTTTTAAACTATTCATAATTATGAATTCTTTGTACATCGGGTCACACTACCTTAATTTTCTTTTAAGAAAAAGAAAAATTGCACTTTCACCACCGTGCTGAAAGGAGATGTAAAATATCTGTAAAATAATGCCGTATGAAACGCGATAAGTCCTATGCTGTGCAAATATGGATATTTATGCCATTGGACAAAGCTGATATGTTTCTATGATTTTTGTGAAAAATTTACTGGGAATAACGCCTAACATTTTAAACTATATGGTACACTTGGAAACGGAAAACCCTTCAGCAAGTTGTGGTCTTTAAGAATGCATTACAAAATATTGTGGAAGTAATATGCGAAATTCCAGGCAGCAGATTACCTAACTTTGATATCTTAGCCTAGCCATAAGGAATAAAATAGGATGGTAAGATGCACTCTGTGAGTTTTCGGAAAAATATTCCGTGTCCGTAATTATTACAACTTTGCGCTCCAGCCTGAAAGATATTCTGATAAAAGTATCAAAATGTAGTCAAAATAACAATTTGAAGGAAGCTAGGCTGAGTGTTAGTTCATGACTTGTATAATGAACTAAGCCATTCGCTTGTACTTAAACCATGACAATAGCATAATGTTAATAAAATGCATTTTTATGCGTTGGGGCGAATTGCTTTGGTTAAATGCAAATTGGCTTAGAAGGGTGGGTTTGACCTTATGCTCCATTTGTAGCTTGGGATAAGAGGAAAATGTACTATGTCGCACTTCATCGCTATTTGTCCTATTTTTAAACAGTACAGTAATATACTTTCAGTTTTACAGTTTTGTATAATTTCTTTAGTGGTGCATTTAAATAGATGAATGCTCATATCCTATTGTCGGCCATCTCCGCAAGTTTGATTTTTGAAGTGGCTTTTCGCATCTATTTCTAGTGCGGTTTGGACAATAAAAATGATTTTAACTAATTTCATAGGATTTAATATTCTGAAGAACTTTTCATAACAAAAAAAACGTCTAGGACTGATCGTTTTTACAGTATACGTAAAAAATCTAAATTTTTATATGGCAAAACCAAAAAGGGATTTCCTTATGTAGTTCATTTTTAAAATTTTATTTACTATTACTGTGAAAACACCGTGTACAAAATTTCAGCTCTACGTCGACGCGTTCTCAGGTAGTGATCAAATATATAGTAAAGAACAAAATTTTTGTATGGGAACCCTACGAAGAAGTTACCCCATTTATCCCATTTTCGAACTTAAATTAACTTTTTTTTTGTGGTAGGCGATCAGAGATAACTACACTGATGAGACCTGTCTGATCGCTGGGTCGAAAAGTTCGACATTTTTCTACATCTCAATGCATTTTGTAAATTCATTGGAAAAAAAAAATATTTTTCTCCAATGAATTTCAATCTAATAAAGACGAAAAATTTCCAGTTTTTCTTTTTAAAAGCCCCTGTGCATGCGAAATAAAAGCTGTGTTGCTTTTTGTTTATCTCCGTTCAGCTGATTAGCCTGAATCAAATTCCTGGTTTACTATTATTTGTAATACATCCCAGAAGATAACTACAACCAATCTGTTGAATGTTATAACATAAGTATACTATATATATAGACATATATACATACTGCTCAGGATAATGCAATGTCGCACTAAACTCCTCTTTCGAGGAGCCATAGCTGTGTTATAATAAAATCAACACAGCCATACATTGTCCTAATGTCATAACCGGGTGCTTCTGCTGTAGTTTGGGTGCAGTGGGGCGGGCACCCATCAGGTGAGCCAGGCCAACTTTTAAAATGTTAAGGCCGGCGTTGACGTATCGGTTCCACATAGTACCACATTTTGGGCAAAACTGGTACCGATGTGGAGACCGAGACGTCCTCACTGGCTCGCAACAATTGGCGCATAGCTTTGTGGTCCGAAATTCGTCCACCTCTAGAACGGAGCAATGCACCTTGAGTGTCTGTAGCAATTTTTGGTTTGGGGTTCTTACATAGCCCCGAATCGGCGAATCGGTGTATGTGTGAATATAGGTTATACTATAAGAATCGCAGTAATTTCGGTACATTTGTGGTACGTCGTACAGGATAGAATATGTACATATGTAAAATCATAAAAATTGTTGTTTACATAAAAAAGATCTTAGGGGATGGGTTTTTCATTTATAAAAAAAGAAATAGTTTTTTTCTTTTTTTTTTTAATTGAATAGCTCATAAAAGTTTTAGATCAATATTAGATACAAAGATCAATATTAGATACAAATTATTTGAAATCATCAGCGAACAAAACGCTATCATTCACATTCAGTTATAAACATCTATTTACAAAAGTTTGTGATCGACAGTCCGGAGGAGGCGCGCTAACTAGGAAACACTTGTACACCATTGAATAAATAACTAATAAGGAAACGGCATATCGGGTGAAAAACTAAGCCACTCGGTGAAATGTATTAGTGTGCTGTGTTTGTAGTCGTTTCGTCATGGCAGTAGTGAAACCGTGAAATTTTGAAGTGGGACATTTTTTATAATCCAAATTGCTATATAAAATAAAAAAATTTTTGGCGCCCTTATCTTCAGATAATATTCCTTGGCGTTGCCTATGATAATTTAAGTGAACTTTCATATAAGTAACCAGCCCTCTTGTCGTTTCTCCCCCCGCTCCCTGGATCGTTTCTCCCCCCGCTCCCTTGATTTGACTGTCATTGAATTGCCTACTCACGTACACTCACTGACATATATAACATGGACTGCCTGATTTTCTATTTCATATGGGTCAACTTTCGTTGGCAGGGTGTGACAAGTATCTTAATTTCAAGTTTTACTTTCGTTTTCATATTCATATTAAAAGTTCAGCAAATTACAAATGCATTCGAAATTGTTCCTATTCTTGGAAGCTTATCTTCTACAACACCAAATATTTTTTAAACTTGAGTTTTAAAGAAATAAGTTTACGCAATTTTTGTCTGTCTGTCCCTAAAAGTACCTATGGGGGAACAGAGAAAGGATTACAAACACTGTATTGCCATCTATTTCTATTCTATATATTCATTTGGAAAACCACTGAACTGAAACTGGACTATGGTGGATTTCGTATAGAACTTATTATTTCAAGTTCAGTGGAATCCAGTCGATAAACCAAAAAGAGACAACCATAGAAAAGTGATCCCATAATAATGTCAATTAATGTAAGCAATTTTGTAGCGTCAGCAGTCCATTGTATATATGTCAGTGCGTACACTGTATTCGCACGAAACCCCGCTTCCTTATTAGTTATTAATTCAATGTTGTACACTTGAATTTAATACTGTGATCTACTACTTTACATAATTTAGAGGTTGAATGTTGCAAGAACACATTTGAATTGGTCCATTGATAAGTGGAAAATATGTCTTTTCAGTGAGGAGTCGAGATTTAGTTTAATTAACTGTGACGAAATGAATAATGTCCGACGACTAAAAGCTGAACGACTCCATTCATGATATTTCAAGGTCACAACCAAGCATGGAGGTAGTTGTGTTATGGTGGGGATCTGTCTAGGTCCTTTCCACGAAATAAAAGGAATAAAGGTTCGTTTGAAATACATATAAGGATATTTAAAAAAAGGGTATGTTGCCCTATGTCGAATGGGAAATACCGCCTAGATGGGACAATGACCAAAAACACATATCCAAATCTGGTAAAAGAACACATTAATAAGAATAGAGGACCTCTTCGGAATCCTTAATCTGCGAGTAAGACGCAAAAGTTCCCGAAATAAAATGGAATTAATGTAAACAATGAAAAAGAATGGGAAATTTTACCTGAGAGCGTCTATACCAAGAAGATGTCCTGAAGTGATTAAAATAAGAGGTCATTATACGAAATACTGAGAAAGGGTTCGCTATTTATAAAAAGTTACTTTGGTTTTGCACACTTCCAAATGCAGAAACCTGCTATTTTTTCCATTTATTTTACAGTTATGAAATTTTTAATTTTTTGTGAAGTATGTTAATTAATTGGTGTTTGATGAGTGGATAAAAGCATAATACATAACATTATTTTTGTTATAAATCAATTAAAATTACGGAAGCAACATAAATTTTTTAAGTAGCTTTAACTTCATGTTATATATTTGCAAGTTCAGTTTAGTTTTGCGTTAAATAAAAAACAAAATCACAATAATTTAAGCCGATTCTTATTTTAACTACGTTCCCACTGGAGTGTC
Source organism: Dioctria rufipes (assembly GCA_963924295.1). Classification (NCBI taxonomy): domain Eukaryota; kingdom Metazoa; phylum Arthropoda; class Insecta; order Diptera; family Asilidae; genus Dioctria; species Dioctria rufipes. The sequence continues at coordinate 44,659,452 of OZ002743.1, read as the reverse complement.
ATATCTGAGAGAGATAGTTGTGAATTGATATTTTCGTCTATACCTACTACTAAATAAATACTTTACCTACCATAAATACATCTATCCTCTCGGAGGTGGAATTTGCAAAATTTATTCATATTTATTTTGTCTAGATTAATTTTTCAAATTTATTAAGTAAGTGACAAGTTATTTTTTTTTACTGCGATGCAGCATCAGAAAATGGAAATAAATATTTTTTTCTTAATTTCAAATTGCTATTTAGTTTGCTAAATGGCTATCATTCAAAATTACATTTTTGTTTCTCATAGAAAATTTTATTGAAATCAAATGCCAAAATGTGATGTAAAAAAATGCTAATGCTTTAAAAATCTAGACATCAAAGTTTATTAACAGGTAATTGATTAGTTTTATAAAAACAAAACGTTAAAAACTACGCGTCAATTTATGGTACCTACAACGACAAATGCGATACAACTAGCTATTGCTGAAAATCTAATCTATGTTCTTTTTGTTATCTTCACAGCCGCAACCTTCAATTATAATGAATAATAATTAATTGCGCCAGTAGAAAAGAGATAATTTTAAGTAATAGTTTACGTAGATTTATTTAGACGGAAAGGAAGAAGAATTTCGATTAGGTACATTTTTTTTTTGCGTTTTTGAAGTACGCCTACCTATCTAATGTGCCCGTGCCTAATTTGCATTGAAGGTTGTTATATATGTATATATATATACATATTTAAAGTATATATATATTTGTATTTATATACATAGATACATAATGTGTAATTACATATATATAACTATCACATTATTACTACTATTCAACCTGTTTCTAAGCTCTTCAGTAAATTAAAAACAAAAGCAGACAAAAAAAAACAAAGTGGATAAAATCATCATTGGTTTAAGTACACTCGCATTATAGAGATAAATACGCCACAACAAGTCAAGTGCTCCCCTTTCTATCTTTCATCCAATGACAAGCGATAAGATGTACCATGACGCACCACAACTTGTCTATAAATAAAAAAAGTAAAATTCCTGACACCATTGCAATTTCATAATACTAAAGAGAAGTGTAAATTTTTATTTTATAGAAAATGTGAACATTTCTTCCCCGCGCAGCCGCCCACCCTACCATCCAATTGACAAACTTTTTCAAATAATTTGCAACAAAAAAGAGAAACAAAACAAAACTCGCCGACCAATAAATAATATAATTACAGCAACAAATCTTTGACCGAAATACAAGAATTTTAGCCAAATTCCAGACAGCATAGCTTTTCTCTCTATACAAGGAAGTTTTTGTACAAATGGAAAAAGCTAAAAAAAACGATTTAAAAGTTGTTCCACTACCTAGTAACAGTTGAAAACAAGTTTGCACTATGGTTTGCGGCGACTCACAGTGTATCATCATGAACCAGTCAGTAATGCAAATATAAACGAGTTTTTGTCTAATTATTATGTACGAAAATCACAATTAAAAACATTAAAAATAAAAATTTATATATTAATCAAGAAGAAGAAGAAATCTATTTACTTTGCGGTACATAAACCTATGTACTCGGTTTTGTTTCGGCAAAGTAATTTGTATGGGAAAAATACTTAATATATTCTCGTAATTGTATTTTGAACTCGATTATCTTCTCTCTTTTAAATGCAGATATTCCGTGCAAATAGATTTGAAACCGAGTTATTTTTAGAATTCACTCTCTTGTGTATGTGAAGGGAGCTAATCGATTGGGCTTGAATTTTATTGCCGAAGATTTTCAAAAAAAAAAAAAAAAAAAAAAATCGTTTCTTTTAATGAAACACGCAAAATATTAAATTGTAGAATAAATTGCATCGATTTTAATTCAATTCAAAAGTTTTATGATATTTTTATGGAAATAGATAGAGAGAGAGGTGATAATATTTTTGTATTTTTTCTTTTTATGTAAGACTTTTTATTCAATTAAAATTTTTATAACAGAAAAAAAAATATCGGGTATAAAGCAAATAGAAATATGTATGAAGAAAAATACTATAAGCAATTCAAAGTAAAAATAAACAATTGGCACAACGATGGAATAAAATTTATAAAAGTCAAAAGAAAACTCCAAACATGGTAGAAATTTATTCCTTCACTTTTAGTACTTATGTAGTAGTTCCAAAAAGAGTTTACTGTGGTCAATATACTCCTAAATCAATTAGGTAATGAAATTAATTTCACACAATTTTATTTAGCTTAGGTCTGTTACATTCAAGACTTGTAAATATTGTGATCGATTTTTAATCTAATTCTTGATGTTCGATCAATTTGAAAATTTGCATTTATTCATGTACTTATGTACCCTGATAATAATATTCTATCAAATTTTAGTTGACCTCCCGCCCCTTCCCTTTTAACCTTGTCGCCCCTCTCAGATTTTCAGTATATCAGAAAACCTTGACAAGAATATGCGCGTATCTATTTCCTCTCATTATTATCCACGGATTTTTACATTGTCAGAAAACTTTAGCAAGCAAAATATATGCATGTCTTTGGAAGCGATTTAGTGAATAGAGTTCAAACAAACATAAGAGACTGGTCTGATAGTGTTAAGAGGTATATGATATATTATGTATGTACAACAATACGAAGCCGCATAAATATCTATCCTGTAGTTTAGAGGCTATGTCTATATCAGTGTATTAATTAAACATTTTTTTTAGTTTGGTTTATAGGCGCGTTTCAGTAGCTTAGAGTTGTTGATATTTTTAGCATGACATAGGATAGTCATTTATAGGCAAGCGAAACAAGGACAGAATGAAAATCGTGTTAAACCTAAAAATTATAGCCCTGTTGCACTCTTAGAACACAAGATATGTGACACAAATAATCTTTGTGCTAGATAAACTAGATAAAAATTAACGTACTTTTTTGTTTGTTTTTAAATCATGAAGTTTGCAAAAAATACCTCTGTTTTTTATTAGCATTCATAAAAAATATTAAATCAGAAAATAACATTAAAACATGTTAGTTATGATAAAAAGAAGTATTGAGCTTTTTACACGCCATCTACATGCTACTAGTTCGAAATTCCAGTTTGTAAGCTTTCGAGAATGTCAGCGTGAAATTAGAATAGAACCAATTGTCATGCAGCTCCACTATGTTACTCTGAGCCAAACAGAGATAGCCATATGTACTACTGCATGCGAAAAAAAGGATACCAGTTGCCACTCTACGCTACTCTACTCTACTCCACTCTGTAAATGCGGCATAAGATTCACAAGGAAAAAAAATACGATAGTAGCTTATATTATATAGAAAGTAAGAGAAACAAAATTAGTACTCAAAATGAACAAGAATGGGTACTGTTTCGAATAAGCTGACCACCAAATGTATGAGTCCCGACTGCGATCGATTCGAACTGTCTTCAAGTAATAGTCAATCTTACTTGCAATAGCCTTTTTTTCTTGACTGAGATATTGATTATTATTTTAATTTGCCACTTCATTGAAACTATCCTAAAAGGTGTCGGGAGCTTTGCAAGTGGAATTTGATTCAGTTTCATCTCCTTTGTTATTTTTAGCAGGCGTTGGAGATGGAGATAGCGATGAACTGTCACTGTTAGAGGATTCGTCACAAACAATTTTTATTTACTCTAATAAAATCTTTTGTCGGGCTCTTTTAGCTTCAAGTGCTAGCAAATAGTTTGTCTTGAATCTTGGGTCTAGGATTGTTGCAATAAGGTAATTCGGATTTTGACCTACGGAGTGGAAACTACTTTCCAATCAAGGAGGCTCTCATGTGAGGTAAGTTAGGTCCTCTGTGGGTAGTCCCGGGTGCAGGAAAAGCTTGAACTAATAAATTTTGTTATTTCCTCAAATGACTTCAACAGTTTTCACACTGTTCCATTAAGTACCACTGTTCAGTCAGTAAATTAGTAAGTGTGTTGTTATCAGCTACATGAAGACAGATAGCCGGTTTGGTTTCATATAGAAGGTAGAATTCCACCTCGTGCTGATATTGATGCTCTGGTAAGCTAACCTTCTTTTAAATCGCCAGCAGTTTTTCCCGAATGATTTAAGTAAGTTAAAAGAAGTCTACCAGTGGCAATTACTTCTAATAGTTCAGGCTGGACTTTCAATGACATATTCACAACTGGATTGAACATCTAGCAGAATCCTACTCCGCTAACGAGGATCCAAGATATTTGCTTTTACTATTGATTAAGATTTTTCAAGAATTTTTGGGTTAAATTCAAGATTTTAAGCTAATTTTGGTTGAAAACTCTGGTCACGACATTTAACGCAATAATAAACCGTATATTCGGCCGCCGGATATCCGACTTCGAATCTTACCGGATATCCGGTCAAACAACTATCCATTTCATCTCTCTCCTTGTTAATTTAACTTAATTTTTTCTTTATGCGGAGCGCTATTATGAACACGTGCAAGCTGATTTAGTTTCATTAGTGACTAAGAAGAGAAAAAAATCCTTCAATAGTGTTGTGCTATTTGGTGAGCAGTGTGGAGTGGATATGTGCGTTGTCCTGTTGAAAAATTCATGATAATAATTCGAAAATTTGATGATATGATTGATGTCCTGCGAAGTGATTTATATTTCTGTTTTAAATTTAAAGTTCTAAGGGTACGTTGTAAGTAATTCTTCTTCACACCCTAAGCGATCATTGCGGCTAAATGGTGACGGGCTAGCAAATATTGTTCTTTCCGTAAAATATTTGGAAATGCATCAGAATTATCTAACTAGAACAGTTTTTCATGAGTACAGGCTACACTTCTCCATTCTTTTTTTGCAATTGATTTGATCTGCCAGCAAATTCTAAGCGAGAACTTGGCCGGTGTAGAAGGGTTTGGTTATTTCTATAGTCGTAGACATTTCAAGTTCCGATTTAACTTTATAAATCGTCGAACAGGTCATACACTGTCTGAGGCTCCTGTTTATAGTCGAATTTGATTTGCTGATTGCAATGTAAAGAATTTCAGGGAACTCTTGAAATTTTCCTCCTCATTCCCGTTTCATATTAGCTATAACCTTTATAGTGCGTCCAATATCCCTCCTCATATGGCAGGAATGCACTTCGATTAATTGTTTCTTATATGAAAACCCTTAGTCTAAACTTTAATATTTACTAAATCAAATCTTTTATATCTTCTACGAACTGAGCTACAGCACAACATCTATTCAACTGTACTCTAGATCATTAATCTGAATAAATTATCTTAAGGTGAAATGACGGTCCAGATGGTCTGTGTGGACGGCTTTAAAGATCATAGAGCCGTAGAATTGGCCTTTTCTTCCTATCGTATGAATAGCCTGGTGTTCCGGAAAGTCCTCATTTAATCATCATTTAATTTATCAACGCTACGAACCACATAAAAAACTCCACAAAAGCTGGTTATTGAGGCACAATATCAACCTTCTCGACTGGCCGACCCGTTCTCCTGATGCAAACCGAATGGGAGATGGTTAGTTCGAACAGTTTATAAAGATGTCAAGCTGTCAAGCAATTTAATAAAATAAGTGAACTTAAGTATCTTTGAAGCTGCTTGGCTAACCTTGACTCCAAAATGTGTAGATCCTTCATGGAATCAATGCCAAAAAGACTTCTGGATATCTTGGTGAGCTATGGTGAAGCTACTGATTATCAATAAAAATTATTCATGAATTTTTGTGCAGTATCATTATTGTTAAATAAAATAAAATTATGTTAGTGCGTCTATAATAATGCAACACCCATTTTGCACACTCCCACAAATTTTTATCGAATTACTCCTCCGTTCTAATGGTAAATTTGTTTGGTGTCAGCGATAACAAGAACTCAAGTCAAGTGCTTTTTGCGTCTTTCAAAATTCTTCTTTGTCTTCCTTCTTTGGATTTATTTTGGTGATTTTACACATCCTTTGGATTGTCTTGTTTAGGACTTTGGGGCTTATCTTTGGCCCTCAGTTCGATTCGATGTCTTTTCTTTTCTTAATTTTGATCCTTGAATTGGTTTTTGATCACTTCTCGTGTTGTTGTTGGTTCTCTTTCCTACAGCTGCAGCGCCACATCAGCTGTAATATGTAAATGAATTTCTCACAAGAATTTATTATTAAATTTGGGAGGGAGTAAGGATTGGATATGCTTTGGGATCTTTAGGAAGTTAAGGACTGGAAAGTTCCTATACTGGCAGATTTTATCAGAGACATTCCCGGGCTCTTGAGGAGTTTGTTTGGGATTACCTCCCGTAGTAATCCCCTTTAGTATCATAGAAATTTATTCTACCTTCGTGGAGGGAGATGCTTCTAGCATCCGGCTGGGCCAAGAGCAAGGATGACAGGTATTTGAAATTTACCTGTATTAGAAGGCCCAGCAAGTTGTTTATGAATGGGCTTGAATGGATAGGGATTTTCTCGAATGGTTTTTCGGTTTGACCGAATAGATACTCCTCGATAGGAGTTATATTGGCTGCCTCGTACAATACTTCATTGAGTCCTGTGCAAGCTCTAAGAATCTTCCTTTCGAGCTTGCTAAGGCGGTCCATATAAGTATGGGTGAAATTATGTGCCATATGGGAAAGCAATAAGTTATGACAGACCTTATTAGTTGTTTGTACATTAGTAGTTTTGTCTGGGTTGTGAGTCTGCCTATTTTAGAAATGTTGGGGGAAACCCATACTTTACCATTTTAAAGAGTATCACGGAGTGAGATAACTTGTCGAATGATACGTGTGATAAAAGAATTCTTCCACAGCTGCGGAAAGCAACCACTATCGAACGATTTTTGAAAATAATTCTCAGCGGGGCTGCCAGGGAGATGCACCATGACTTAAAAAAGGCTAGAGGACCAGTTGTGAAGTCATTTGGAAGCCCATTAATTTGATCGAGTATATCATCTTCTGAAATTGAAGGTATAGTGATTGAAACGTTATGAGAGTCGTTCATATTACTAAAATTGCTATTTTGAGGTTGACAATTTGACGAGGCAAAGGCATTGTCAAAAAAAGAAGCAAATATATCGCAAATTTTAAGCTCATCATAAAGTGTAGAGGAAAGTTCTTTGAGCCGCTGACGCTCTCGGGGAACGTGAGAGGAAAATAAATCGAAAAGAATTTCGTAAAATTTAGAAAGGTCTTCGTCAACATTTTTGCCAGACAGTAATGTGTTGAAGTCAATAGATGTAAGTCTACTGGAAAGTTCCGAAAAGTTAGCCTTTCTAGAATTGAAAAAGTATTGTGTTTCGTCACAATTTGTGAAGTTTTCGGTTTCATAGCAATATGTAATTAGTAGAGGGGATGATATTTGTCAAAAGTAGACATTTTCACTCATCAAATAATAAGTTACTAACGTCAGTAGAAAATTCCAGGTGCAACTGGCTACCCAGGTCATTCTTAACATTACTGATTTGGCTGAGACCAAGAGATGAAATAGTGTCAAGGAAAAGTGATTTCCTTGTTGTCAAGTTATTAAATGGAAGATAGTAATCGTCGACTTCATTTAGTACCCATTGAATATTGGGTAAGTTAAAATCACCAATTAAATTAGTAGTAATTCTTCAAGAGAAAATAGATGTTGAAATGAATAGGTCGTAAATATTCTGACCTTTGTCATCAACAATATTTACGGAGTCTGGAGGAATATAGCAACAAATAAAGTCAGATTTTAAAAGAAGCAACTTAAGAGCAATAAGTTCAATGTCTATAGTGTTAGGAAGCTCAACCTGGCTGCAATTAAACTGGTTTTTACAGGCGATGAGTACGCCACCACTTTGAGCTGTAGACTCAGTATGTCTATCTCTTCTAAAAATTTGATACGAATTGTCAAAGATTTCAGCATCACGAAAGCCATGATACAGCCAAGTTTCAGTGAAAGCAACTGTATCGAAATAAGTCGCAGCAGAAGTTTTGAAGATTTGTGCAGTTTTTGTACGAATCCCCCTTCTATTTTGATAGTAAAGGGAGATCGATTTAAGTTTTTTGGAATATCGCTGCTTATTATAGATGCATTTCTAGGTTGGCGCCTGGAAGGTACAAATATTTTAGTATACATATTATAACTGTTTACATAAATTGTTTCGCAGTGTAAATAATTTCATACCAAATCACACCTTCCCCCCCCCCCCCCCTCCGATTTTAAGGAAATTTGATTGGATGATAAAGTATGCAAAAATATTTGACCAATTCTTTTTATTTTGCAGCTCGAACACACAACTCTATCGGGAATTTCTTTTAATACCTGAATTATTAGAATTGGTGTTGTCCCAAATTTACTACAAATTTCATCAAAATCAGAGGGGCCGGTGTGAAAATCGTCCACATGCTTCGATTTAGTACGGAATCGATGTATCGTATATAATTGTGAGATTTGCTTTCGTATAGCTGTGCTGCTTTCGCATTTTATTAATACATCGCAAATTCTTTGAGGTATCCGATTCTTCGAATACTTGTTAACCACTGACATATATGTATAACATAGACTGTCTGATTTTTTATTTCATATGGGTCAACTTTTTTTTGTCAAGGTGTGACAATTATCTTAATTTCAAGTTTTACTTTCGCTTTAATATTCATATTACAAGTTCAACAAATTACAGACGCATTCGAAATTATTTCTATTCTTGGAAGTTTATCTCCTACAACATCAAATATTTCTTAAACTTGACTTTTAAAGAAATAAAATTAAGCAATCTTTGTCTGCATGTCCCTAAAAGTAGGTATGGGGAACAGAGAAAGGATTACAAATATTGTATTGCCATCTATTTCTATTCTATATATTCATTTGGAAAACCACTGAACTGAAACTGGACTATGGTGTATTTTGTATAGAACTTATTATTTGTAGTTCCGTGGAATAAAGTAGTTAAACCAAAAAGAGACTATAGACTATAGTGATCACTGACATATATATAAATGGACTGCTTGATCTCCTGTTTCATGTGGCACCAGTTTTGATTTCAAAAAGTATGCTCTCACTGTCAATGCTACCAACTGTCGTAAACTGCCGCTATATTTAAATTATTTGCGAATTTACTTATATGCATGTCCGTGGTATTTACCGAATTTACCACAAAATAATTTGGGACTATTTGTATCGTTAAATTTGAATTATGAGTCGAAGAAAGTGTTTTTTACAAGGACTTTTACAAGGTATTTCTCGTTCCCAATCGTTACAGTTCAGTGGGAAAGTATGCTATCACGGAAAGAGACAGAAATATGAAAGTGGTGCCATTTGCTTTCATGCATTTTTAGTTCAACAAATAGTCCATTTATATACATGTCAGTGATAGTGATCCCATAATAATGTCAAATAATGTTTGTAAGCAATTTCAGTAGTATTAGAAGTCCATCTTATATATGTCAGTGTTGTTAACCCGATTTTTTTTGATTTGTTGGGTATTCGATCAAATCGAATTCGGATACCCGATTTTGGAAATGAAGCAAAATTTTATAGTGAATCGTCCCCATTATTTAGAAAATTTTTTTTTTCTGATTTCAATACTAACATTTTACTCCTGATTTTTTGGCTGGCACATGTAACAATAGGAACAAATTTGTTTATAAATTAATTAATATGAAACTACGGTTATCTGAATATGATAAGAAAATTAACATATTTCCAGACACAAACGAATATAAAAAAGTACCTATATAGTTTTGAAATTAAATTTTTCGCCATCTACCGGAATAGCTTTTCACACGATATTAAGCAATAATCATACTCGAGGCAGTTGCAATATTATATATCACTTTATACGCATGCATGTATATATGTATGTAAGAATTCAACTTTGGCATACATATTTAAAAATTTCACACTAGTCCCGAAAATTATTACGACTCATCTGAATTCGGAAATGTATGGATGGCTCTATATATATATATTGCAAATATGAAAACATGGTTTGAAAGCAAATACGTATGTATGTGTATACAATGAAACATTGACAGAATCTTTCAATAATTTTTCTTTTATCTGAAATAAATTGTATTTTCTTGTAATCATATATGAATAAGAAAGTAAAAATGATTGCAGCTGCTTTTTTCTATCTTCGTCGATACAAATACTGTTATCACATAAAGCTGAATAATTTCCTGTTACATAAACACATTTCCCAGAAAATGTTAGGTAAATTATATCAGAAATTAATTGAAAATGAGTGCTTAATGCTCAAGCTGTTAACGATTTGAGTTGTAAAATGCGCTTGAGCAATGTTGATTCTATATAAACTTGAAATTGAAGTCGGACCATGACTCTTCTTACTGTGGGGCATTTTTCATAATACAATTAGTATATTTATTGTAATATGGGTATATGGGTAATTCTCGTTGAATTGGACCTCCCTTTTAAACTAGAATCATAAATAAATTACGTAAAATACCCAAATTTTTGTATAGCAAAACCAACCCAAAACCCGATTAGTACATTCTTGAAATTGTATTTAGTATTTTTATGAAAAATCCGTGTAACTCTGTCTGTCCACGCGTTTCCTAACGACATTTTTGTATGGCCACCGTAAACTTTTTTTTGAAAAGGTAAAACTTCAGCTCTCTAAATAAACGTGTTTGAGTAAATGCGTGAGGACAGACAGACATACATGCAAAAATCAAAATAACTTTAACTTAGTAGGGATGCCCTGTGATTCGTAATAAATTCTTCAAGGATATTTTAAAGTTAATATCTGATGTCTGTAAATTTTCAACAGTGCATTTCGTAATAGTGCAAAGAGCTTTTTGACAAAAAAAAAATTTAAACAGGCCAGGACCAGCCGGAAAATTTAGTGAAGACAAAAAACAAAAATTAAACACAAGATAAAATGAAATTGTGAAATGAGGTGGAAAGTGGTCTTTTGGGATTTTCGGCGAAACGTGACCTAGCGGAACATATCCTTCACAAAAGTTGTAGATAATAAAAAAATCTAAAACTTTCATATAAGGCATTTTTCAACATAAACCTCAAATTTTCCGAGGAAATGGTGGAAAAACTATTTTGTGGTTTTTTATTTTTTGCTCTCGTAAAAACAATTCAATTTACATGAAATTTTGTAAAAGTATACATTTTTTGTATTGAATAAGCATGTTTGTTTTTTAAAGCAGAAAAATAAGTAGTTTCCGAGATATTTACATTTTTCGAGAAAAAAAAATCTTCCACGGAAAACATTATCCGGGGTCATTTTAACCGTCTGAGCTGTCTGTGATAAATTTGGGCACGAGTCTACCTAGATATTAGTTTCAGGCCTATTGCTTAGCTTTTTTTGTTATCGGGCTCGTTGTCTAAATAACCAAGTTATAATAAACTCTATAGGAGTGTTGTGTAGCTATTCCTTTGCAGCCCTCTTATTCTACCAGCCCCATCGACCACTTAAGGCGGGCTTGAACCTTTTATAAGTACCTATTCCAAGTACCTTTTTCTAATGTGAATTTCCGAATCCACAATTTTGTAAATTTTTCTACTACAACTTAAAAGATTTTTTATTATTTTATTATTTATTTAGTTTCAGGATGGTTTCCACCACTTTCATTAATTAAATTCACTCAGCTTTAGTAATATTACATTAAAGTACATTTTGTCATTGAAATTTAATGAATTAATAAAAAATTGAAAATCATAAAAATGATTGAAAAATTCGCTATTCGAAAAGTTGTGCTTTTCGGTATTCTCAATTTTAAGCGGTTTCTTCAAAAATAAATCATAACATATATAGACCATTTTAAAGTAGACATTTCAACGGTTAAAATGAAATATATTAATAATTAATTATAACTTTCAATAAATGTTTCGGCTAGTCCTTGCTTGTGTATAATTTTCTTTCTTTTACCCTTCACTATTTGCTTTGGCACTAGTCTATTATAATAAGAGGAGTAAACATGAAATTCAATGGTAAAATTATTTTAATTACGAATGAATGATCTGATTTAATATTTGCATGCCCGGTTTATTTCGCACAATAACTCGAGAACGCATTAACTGATTTTGGTGCACGGTCTGTTTTTTGTTTTGTTTTTTTTTTTTTTGCATAATTTGTAGATCACTGTACAAGCATTCTCCCCGTTATACATAATGATATAATTTTAACGAATGAATGAATTTGCAATTAAATTCTTTTTCTCGTTCTGAATGAATCTGTATAAATCGACAGAACGATGTCATAATTTAATTCTGTGCTCATAGAAAATGAACGAAACAGAACCATTTCAAGTGTTTGACATTTCTTCCATTTGATAAAAGCAAGAATAAATTCGTAAAAATTGTTGTTGATGAAAAATAAAGCCATTTTCCAACAAAAGCAACTTAAACTCAACTATTACCACCTCGTACTAATTGTAAACAACCCATTCATGAATACAAATTAAAATCGTTCTGCTTAAATCCGGGAAAAGCTTAGATGCATTCAGAACAATTCGGAGTCCGAAAAAAGCGATGACAGATTGAAACTATATCGTTCGGCCCGAGAAAAAGAACGACATGGATAGAAAAAATTCATCTTTTAGGAATAAAGATAAAAAAATGTAAAAGCGCAGATTACATGCAACGAAACAGAATGGCAAATGATTCATTTTCGTAAATAAATGAGAATTGGCGGAGCGTTCAGATTTTACTCTCATAAAATCTTCCCGCGCTTTTGTGAAAACAGGTTATTATCCAATTTGTTTTATGCAAACCCAATGTTTGTTGGTGTAATTCCTAGGATATTTGAACAGCACGTGCTTCTGTTCTGTTTACATTCGTTTTGCTCTGAAGAGATTAGTGGGAGAAATTCATTCTGGATTCTCTGATATTTTCGGGAGAAATGAAAATTTTATTTGAAAGAAATTTTACATCTCCTTTCAGAACCTTGGCCAAAGCTGAATTTATCTTATTTAAGTATTGAGGTAGTGTGACCTGATGTATATTTGTGGTTCGGATAATCCAACGTTCTCTTGATTTTTGTTTTTTTTGTTGTCTCAATCGAACTACAGTTCTTTTCCCCATTCCTGCAAAGACGAAAGTATATGACATTATTTGTTTCATTCTAAACAACCCGAACAGTTTTCAATTTTGTTCGGCTGATTCCTATCTTATTATTAGGTTATCTTTGGTTCTAGTCTGTTTCCTTAAGAGGAAAGATGTTCGATTGTTATCGGTATACGAATGATGAACGACGGAAACGTCGTGGCTGCTGTTTCTTTGTTTCGAAAGAATTTAATCGTAGAGTTTCCAACGTGGAACTCCCTATTTAGGGATAAGTTGAATATAGATAATTGATCAAATCCGTATCTTAAGCACAAAGCACAGATTAAGCAATCTCGGATGAATTAAAAATGGGATGAAGGAGATTTCTCGTCTAACAGACTGAAATTTATTGAAAATAATTTCAATAAATTTACAAAATGCATTTTAAGTGCAAAAAAAAAATTATTGAACTTTTCGACCCAGCCATCATAGAGGTCTCATCGGTATGGTTATCTCTGATCGCCTACCATAGAAGTTCAATGTTGGAGGTCACACCAATTGCCCATATAAATACTTTTTATAAAAAGTATGTGTGAAAATAGGAATAGTTACATAAATTAAATATGCAGACGTACTGGCATTCTACGAACAACTCCATCGATTCTGGTTCAAAGCTAGAAACGAATTTGAAAGTTTCGGTTTTCTCAGGAACAAAAACAACCTGTGATAAACCGCTTTCAGAATATGTAGTGACACTCAAAACTGCTCTAACGCACTGGGTAAGTCTAGTCTAACTTGGTATTTGAATTCTGTAAATGAAATTTTCAGAAACTGACAAAAACACAGGTTGCATTCGTTCTCGAGAAAATGAAAAATTTCATATCCGTTTATAGCTTTGAAACATACGTGTGGAACCGTAGAGCCAGCGTATGAGAAGTTAATGATCTTCTTCGCGTGGCTGAGTCCAGAGGTTTTGCGATTGTATGTGGTAAGCTTTTTATATTTTGGACATTATTTCTCCTCCTATGTGGCATTTTTTAAGGCCGCAGAAGGCTTTGGATCCGGATCAGCCTATGTAACTATCTCGATTAAAAAAAAAAAATAATTTTTTCCTGGGTACCAGCGATTTGAACTGTTTAAACTATGTGTAGAGGGCACGTTTTTACACTTTTATATATATTAACTACATGTGTATTTGAGCCGTTTATTGTGAAAGTGTCGTAAGTCCATTTAAAAAAAAAACGAGTTAGCTACCTTTATAGTTACATTTTTACATGATCTTTTCATTCTGAAATAACTTGTTACTAATATATTAAAAATTATTAAGATTTTGTAACATGAAAATTTGCTGGGTTAATGAAGTAATGAAAAAATTTATTTTGAAAGTGGCAAGTCCCATTATGAGAGTTTCAAATTGATATTCAAAATATTATGTAAAAAAATTTTATGAGATCACAGTTTTGTGTTTAATTATCAAAGTAGCAGTTGGATTATCAATGTGCAATGAACTTTTTATAAACAATTTAATACCAAATTTCACTTTCGATCAGTCGTGGAAAAATACTTGCCAAAAATGTGATGATTTTATGTAAGAGATTTTTTTGGTTAAATAAAAAACTCGAATTTCTTGTGCCAAACAATTTATTCACGTATATTACACATAGGCCTCTTTTTGACTAACTTCGATTGACTATCGGATGTGTGTATGCACTGCATTTGTTTAGCAATGCAACTAATATATACATATATGCAATGTGATTACATTATATTATTACATTTGATAATAACACAAATACGACTACATTTAAACATTAAAAGAAAAGACAAATCTTATAAACGAACACGATGCTCATTTAAGACAGGCAAAATTGGTAAGAGAATCATTAAAAAAGATCAAAATTTGGCATTACATAATTCGGGTCACTATCTCAGTTGCATATTACAAGCGTAATTTGTGCATATTAATTCTGTGTTTTCACAACTTTCATGATAATAATGTTCACATGTATGTCCGGGATGAAAGCATCGCATCCATAGGTTCACAGGAAGAAGCATTATGTATCCTGAAACATCTAAAAACTCTTAGGAATGAAACGCATATTATAGCTCACAGCGATATGTTTTCAGGACAAAACAGGAATATTAAAATAGCTGTAATATGGTTAAAAACTGTCAAATCTACCGACAATAATGTAGATATCATTGACCATAAGTTCCTGCTATCAGAGCATTAATTGTTACCTAATTATGGAGATTTCAGAGTTGTAGAAATGTCGTTAAGAAAAAAAAAATATTTTTTGTCCATCAGGAATTTTACGAAGTCATAAAAAATTGTCGAAAGAATTAGTTCATTCTAAATAAAACGATACGTGAGGAGTTCATTTCAAGTAAGTATCTAGAAAACACGATTTTTAAAAGGCTAAAAAATACTGACGGTATAAGAGTAAATTGGTTTAAAATATGTTGGATGAGAGTTTTGGGAAGCGATCCATATAAGTTATTCTACAAAACGACAACAAACGAGGATGCACTATTCAAAATATTGGACTTATCACCGCAACGGGAATTCCGAAAAACTTAAATAATATCAAGTTGGCATCACTATACAAAAAAAAAATAAGACCACTCACTAATCTAAAATACAAGGAATTAATGGATTTATTACACATCTGCACACCATTTATTTCATACACAAACAGGGGAAGACTGAATAATAATTAATAAAACAATACTAATTTTAATGTAAAAATTATTTAACAAAGAATAAAAGTTGAATATTTTTTTGGTTTTATAACATAAAAGTGTATACATTTAAAGGAAAATTTACTTTACCTATGGAATTGTGGTTTCTTAAGAATTGAAAACGTCATTTCATTGATTTTGAAAGTGGCGTAAGTCCATTTATAGCTATCAAAAACATATTATTTCTTAAATAATGTTAATTATGCTAAATGGGATGATAAATTTGACACCTTTATGGCTGGATTACATTAACAACACCGACGACGGTGTGGTCGTTGTCGTCGTCGTCAAACGCCGAACCAAACGCCGGCCAAGTTACATTAACACTGGGCGGCAGCGCCATACATTAATTTCCCTTACATTTTACAGTTGAGTTATTTGCTTGTAATCTGTGCCGGTTTGCATTAAAACTTTAAATAATAATAGAGAAAAGATATTTCCTTTTCCTTCAAGTCACATTTTTTTTAATATAAAATCATTTATTTTCAGAAATTCAAATATCGTTTACTTTTTTCATGTTTTTTCATAATAGATTTAAATCTTCCATATTGGCAGCAACAGAGCGCCAGCGTTAAAATTAGGATTAGAGATGGGTCGACGACGACGCCGGCGTGGGAAATATAATGCATTTCATACATGCAGTACTGTCTCTAAATATTTTTGACATAAAACGACGACCACGCCGACCGACGTTGGCATTGTTAATGTAATCCGGCCATTAGAAGCTCTAAATCATTATTCTAAATACTATATTATTTGTTACCCATATTTTTAAATTTAATTGAACGCAAACTCTTCAATATCTCGATTCGAACATATGTAAATGAACTTGCGCCACTTTCAAAATAAACGGTTCATTTAATATACCGAACAATACGTGCCCTTATACATATTTTGTGTACACATATGCTTGATAAAGTCGCTGTACAAGCTGTACAAGTTGTTAAAGTGCGTGACTAAGTGTTTCGCCTATACGTTAGGTAAAATCTGTAAGCATTTTGCGATCTGGAAGCGTCATGTGGGGTCATAAAGACCCCACAAATAGTGTTAACTAGTATCAACGACTTTCGTGACAACATCACTATATAGAGCCTATTGGCTAATCTAATAAATTTGTCAAATTGACATGCACAGCTCATTTGGTCTTACCCATATTCGCAACACTTTTGTTTAAAATGCCACGGACCCAAAATGTTCCTTAGGCATTCTGTTTAACTTTAGCGAAGAGGTCAATACTGATGTAAATGTCTATTTTAACGAATTGGTCTATTCTAATGGTACAAAAACATTGGAACACCGTTGGAATATGTTCATTACTCCTATCAGGGATATTACATTTAAAAAAAGCAGTTGTATGACATATTAGTGTTCATCTGCATATCTCTCAGGATCTATCGCTTTTTATGATGTGTTGTGCCTTCTATAATAGATGATTTGAGATCGGTCTGGTGAGTACCTCATCCTATAAGCCATTGCATTTATAATGCGCGCCCTATTCAGGGTCTGACAGCTACACCTCAAGCCCTCTATCTTGTGGAACCTTATGAAATGTTTGAATCCAATAAATTATATTTAAATAGATTTAATATTATTATTCATCAAATGAGTTGAAATCGGGGAGGTAATTCAAGGAAGACAGTATTTCTTTGCTTTTATCATGAATAACCACAACATTTTTATGTGCTGCTAATTTTAATGTAAAAAAAAAAAAAAAAAAATATTAATTGCGTCGCCGCTTTGAATGAAAACAAAATGTACAAATTTTTCATAATAATCATTTTCTACCTGACTCAAGGTTAGAGGGGTTCTCAATAAATTTGATCTTTCACGAATTGTATGGATGAGATCATTGGGAGAAAGAAAGGCCGTAGTGCAAGATGAAACTTAATAAATTGTTTAATCTTGGCCTCACCTCGCTTCATACTGGGCCTTTGTATTTCTTCATTTATTTTAATTAGATGTGTGTATTATCGAAAAAAGCTCTTGAATACTGTCGTATTACCTTTTTTATCTGCTTTTTCTCTCTTGGTCATTTTAAAGCAACAAATTAAATAAAAAAAAAATTCTTTAAGCTGATAACAAATTCATATACATATGTTCCCATTTTGTAGTAATATCAAACCTTAACCTTGTGAAATAAGATACGTTCCACATGTCCAACATTTGTTTTGATTTCGATAAATGACTGTGAGGAAGTTTGCAGACATAATTCCACCTTAAATTATTGTTGGCCATCGGATGTTATCGTTGGCTTGTTTAAAAAAAAAAAATGTTTAACAGAAGGAATTGGAGATGAGCCATTAAGTCACGGTGTGCTTTTATTTTGTATCAACATACTTGGGCGCAAAGTAATGGAACTGTTAAAATGAAAGCTTTCCACAGTTTTTTAACACATGATTATATCTCTGAGTTTTATTTTCCCCCGTTACTTGTTCGCATTATATGGGGCTTATGGGCATAAATATTTAATGAAGAAAATATATAAGGCTTAACATTAATTTTTAAGATGATTTCGTTAAAGTAAAAATTACCTTATTTGGTGTTATGGAAAATGCAGAATGTTAATTTAGATTAAATATAAATATATTAAATTTCACTTAGTGATTGTTGTAGGGTTTTATAAAGAAAAATCGTTTGATCTGTTGGAAAAGAAATGATAACAAGAGTTTATTCGGTCGCAATGGGTACAGAATTGATCGATTGTGACCAACGATCACGTATACCAAAAACTATAACAATCCCACAATATCTAGCAAATTGGCTCACGCAAAAAGTGGACCATTTTTTTTATACCCTTACCACAGTAATTTAGAAATAGATTAGTTTTATGGAGGGGTGTTCAGGCGTTAGCCTCGCATTCACTGCGATTTGAAAGATCTATTGTGAGCCCCCCTTTCTAGTTTTAGACTGTTAATGAAGTCCAGAATCATTCTGGGACTCAGTTTGGTGTAGGAAAAGCATGTTCGAGGTAGAGTAATCTCCGCCTGGCCAATGCTTGGCAGATGCAGAGCAGGTGCTCCCAGAGGTTTCCTGAACAGGAGCGGCAGCATGAAGTCTCAGCCAGGCCCATCCTGTATAGATGATACCTCAGTGGGCAATGGCCTGAGAAGTGCTCTGTAATCATTTTGAGCTCTGTTCTCCTAAGAAGTAGGAGTTCTTATGTTTTCCGCCAGAGGCGTCGATATATTTTTTTGCCTGACGAAGTCTCTGCAGCCTTTCCCAATAACGAGATTTTATTCATTCTCCCAGCTATTTAGGGTAGCTTTGAAGTACCACGAAATAGCTCTGGTCCGACAAAGGGGGTTTCCGCTCCTCTTTTGGCTAGGCCGTCAGTAATTTCATTGCCTTTATGGCCCTCATGTCCGGGCACCCACATAAGATTGACTTTGTTTCTCCTTAATAGATTTTTAAGGGTTTGCAGACTTTCCCAGACAATCATCGACTTGATAGTGTAGGATTTTAAGGCCGAAATATATCAGGATCGAGAATTTGGTAGTTGAAAACCATTCTTTTCCGTACATATACAGGATGATTTTTGGTGAAACATGAGATAGGTTGAAGTGTTAGAAACAAAAAAATTGTATGACATACAACCTATGATTGTGATTTTTAGCTCAGATGATAGTAAACCGTCTAATACTATATTTTCACTGGGCCTGAAATTACGTAATTTCGAGAAATTACGAGATTCTGTTCTCACTGTTTTTGATAATTTCGTTGACAGTTCACTGCTTGTCACGTGGTATTCTCCTTGTTCTTTTCCTTTCTTACATCAAAACAAGAAGTATGATGACCTTAGAATGTAAAGAATATAGGAACAGGAAGTGCTCTAAGCCAAGATTTACCTTAGTCAAATAGAGAACAGGGCAACAAGATATATGGTTGAAAATATTGTGCTTGCTCCCACCGAAAATGCGCTTAGTCGTTGTCACTACATCAAGGTACCCAGGAGTTTCTCAGCTGTTTCAAATGTGGGCAGCTGAGCATACATTTCTCCAATTTCCCCCTTCTTCAAGGACGCCAAAGAAAAGCCACGTTCATGTGCATGAATTTTATAAGTATCAACACTTCCTGTTCTCTCTCACTGATTTATAACAATGGACTGAGCGTATTGCCATTTTCCTATAGGAAAGAATGGCACAAGTTTTACAGTTTTCTCTTTCGCCCTATGGCAGAGTTGGAGCTACCAACACAAAATATTGCTTACTGAACGTTTTCTTATGCCATTTGATGTTTTTATGTTGGCTGAAGATGCAGTCACCACAGAAAGAATAAGGTAAAGATTGTGTTTACCATGCTCCGTCTCTTTTGCCCATACGCAGGATTCAGGTAAAAATAACTTTTGAAAATTAAAGTCGGAATGAGTTTAATTTGTCATAAGAGAGTACTTATAAGCGATTAAAATATCACTTGGACACAAGAAAATATATTTTTTTAATTTAATTCGATTTTCGGGTGTAAAATTTCATCTGATTGGTTGAGTTTTACATGTTTTTTATGTAGTAAACGTTTTAAAGGGTGCTCTAACGTTGATATTTTCTGCCACATGAAATAGCAAATCGCTCAATCCATTATTATAAGTCAGTGCCCATAACGAAGCTGATCACAAATGTAAATAAAGGATTGTTCACGAACGCGATTTATCGCATGGTTGTCGCTGAACTTGCTTACTCTTCTTACGTTTCGTTCGGCACAAAAATTTATCGCAGCAATGCTCTTAATTTGGTGCGCTTTTTATCTTAAGCTCAACATTTTTTTTTTGTTTACATTTGTACTCGGGCGCTACAGTTCCGCAGTAATGTCGAAATTTACTGTAATATGTAAATATATCAATATAAAAATATAAAAATATATATAAATTTCACAATAATATCTTCTTGCCACCACAAAAACAAATAAAGTTGTAGCCGCTGTCAGCCTTGTGAACGTACCGCGCGATAAAAACCGATCGCAAATAAAGATAGATCTATAGGAAGAACAGGACGCAACCAAAATACCGCATGGTATCGTATCGCGTTCGTGAACAGGGGTTTAGTGATTGTGTTTGTATTACTATCCTAATTTGAATTTCTTCTACGAAAATACATTGACTACAAATCGGACATTCTTGACCGTAAATCACTCGATTTCATAGTGAATGACAAAAATATTAGTAATTCTAAGCTTCTCCTAATCCTTGTAAGTAATGTTGTAAAATTTTACAACTTACATTGATGATGTATGTATAGATAAACACAGCTAAATTTATCGTTTCCTTTTTTTCATTCCAATATAAATCGAAGATATCGAGAAGTGCTAATTGAGTTCCATATACATATCTTGAGGATGTCAACCGTTCATAAGTATCTCGGAATATTTTTTAAAGATCGCTTATTAAATAGGTATCTATTGTGAGCTTTTGAATCGGGGACAGAGTCCTGCTCGAGAGTTTTTGGAAAAAGCTATCCTTGCTAATTATCTCCAATACGATCTATAATAACTTTAGAGTTGGGAGAAACTGGTTAAGAACTCAATATTTTTTTCGAGCCGGGAGAAATAACCTTTAAAGTCCATTACTTTTAAAAGCTATGGTTGACTTCTTAGAGTTAGTGATTAGAGAAGCAAGTTTAAAGTACATGACTTTACCGGCATTTGATTTTCGGATAAGTGCAACTGTGTAATTGACCGCGAGAAAAACAATTTTCATTTAAATCAGCATCAACTGCATATGTGGAGAAATAGACCTTGTCCTTTTATGAAATGCTTTCTTTGCTTCTATCTTTTTATCAACATGTAATATTACTTCATAAAAAAAAATTCTGTTTTATGAAAAAATATCCCCAATTAAGGTGGAATAATGATATTTCTAAGAATATTTAAGTTGTTTCAAAAGTGCTCAAATAGGGGTAAGAGGGTAAAAAATCTTAATTGTCATTATATACGGTCCAAATGCATTACTCATTAGTTCCTGTTCACTGTTTTGATCTTCATAATGGCTGAACCAATTAGTTTTATTTAAAATTAACAATTTGAATGAATTCATTAATTAATTTTGCTTGGCAAACTTTTTCCAAAACTCTTAATAGAATTATTTCACAAATCAAAATGTTTTCTCTTCTTCATTTTTTCAGAGTATATTAGCATGGCAAAAATGGACATCGATGACGTCGTCGATTTAAGTATAGGCTCTGGACGAGATTCGTTAACTATAACATCAGCAACCGTTAGAGATCTTCGAGCATTAACACAAAATTCCGGTTTAACAATAACTCCAGCCCCACCGCCATTCAACAGCTATGAACATGAAGATGGAAGATTATCAAGACGTGTCCTTCGCCCACGAACAGAGCCCAAATCTTATGTTGAAGCTCCTGATATAGTACTTTTACCTGCCAAAATAAATGGTCGCCAACCTAATGGCAATGTTGAATCAGAGACTGATGACGAGGAAATGCCTATGATATTTCCTATTAAAGAGCTTTCACCGTCAGAAATCAAGGAACGTGAAAGAGGTCTACGAAAGCTACGAGAAGATCTCCGTAACGAAGAAACAAAATTAGTTCTATTAAAAAAATTAAAACAGTCACAGCATGTTATGAAAGAGAACCTTATAGTAACTCCAACGAATGTTTCACCCACAAATCCTTTAGTGGCGATACCGGCTGCCCTAAGTAAAGGATCGCTAAGTGTTACACCTACAACAGCTGTACCCTTGCCGGCGCATGCGAAAATTAGGCCAGTATCGGTGCTAAAGTAAGACATGAACATTTTCAATGTTATAATTCATAAATTCTTAAAATTGATTTCCATTTATTCTTTTAGCAGTAGTCGAACTCAACCACCAATTATTGGACGAACGAATACAGTTCTTCCACCTCCTAGATCATCTTTGCCTGGTGGTGCTACACTTACGCCTGGAGGACCTCCCTTACGTAATAATTCGGGTCTTCCGAGGACTGGACCGAATCTCACAATAACACCTTCTGTGACAATAACACCTACGTCAGCCCCTCCAGCGGGCATTAAACCACGCAATGTGAGTCGCCGTAATGTATTGAACCAATTCAAACTTTTCATATTATTTTTTTTTACTTTAAACTTATAATTAAGTTTAGGGTTATGAGGTGGACATATTCGGTTTATTTCTTCTTTAGTTCTTTATTGCAAAGGTAAATTAAGCAGGGTTAAATCGAAGCATCTACTTACATATGTACGTACACATATACATATATATATATATATATGTTATTCATATCAATGTCCAAGCCATGTTCTTACAGTGATTTTTAATTCTTAGTACTTTTCATATGAAAAGTTTGTACAGAAAATAACAATAAATTTAAAAAAACTGGTACATACTGGCTCAAGATCTTATTCCAGTCTTGATAAATTTCCGTGAAATACTTCCTATGACATGAAACAGAAATTACCACTAAACACATATAATGTGCAGAATAACATTAGGAGGTCTACACGAAAGCCTATCCGTGTTGTTGAACGTGAATCCGATTATATCAGAAATCTTCCCAAGAGCATTCACACACTTGTATGTTTCCGGAGAAAGCTACGAGATGTGGCTATTAAATAACGAGACTCGTGGCAAAAATATGGTTTATTATTCAAATCTTACAACTTTACAGTTATTCCTTCAACATACTCCCATCCAGCACCGTTGCATATGCATTATCTATTGTTGGTCAGTGATACATGTGATCACGTCTCCAGCGGCTCTGCTGTGTTTTCTTTACTTTGTCCACAGTCTATAAATGGATTCTCTTCAACGTAAACTTTACCTTAAGAAACAGGTAAAAATCACACTGTGTTAAATCAGCCCGAGAGGGTAAGGTGGGGGTCGTCCAGCACTGGGCTCTTCTTATCAGCCAGAAACTGTTTTACGAATTTTGGTTTACCTTGATGGAGAAGTTTGTGAAAACCATTTTGGATCAGACTTTGTTCATGTCAATTGGTCGTGCAAAATTTGTTGTACACCCCCTTTATCAATGTGCACCCATTTTACTATCATTCGAATGCTTAATCGGCAAACGTTGCGATCAATCTTATAACTTTCGCAAAATCTTGGTCGTTTGTGTTGTTGCATGAGAGAATGTTGAAGACGACGAATCAACGTCGTCAATGTTCCCTTATGTCTCATTTGTGCTATTCAAACATTCACATTATATCATCAAAACGTTCGCGCACTTGTCTCTAAACGCTACCAGAAGATTTAAGATCACTCGAAGCGTGGGCGTACCCCGGTGCTATTAGTATATTGTCTACAGAACGCCCAGAATGGTTTTTTAATAGCCACATCTCGATGTTTGGGTTTACTGTTCATTAAACGAAAAATCCTAATTTACGTGTTTTTGACATGAATTATGGTTACAATTCACTAAGCAATTAGAAGACAACAGGTTGTTCTAGCACAAAATATTGCTACGTCGTTAAATGTCTCTTATCACATGAATTTAATTAATTGTTCAGCAGGTGTTCACGCTCCTCTATCAGTAGTCAATTTCTGGTTGTATCTACATCACGATAAGTAGTGAGATATTTGTCCACAAATATAGAATTAAGATCAAAGAAGCTATACGTCATGAAGACAATATCATGATAAAGGAAAACGTATAATTTTGTCGTATCCCTCTGTCGTTGATGATGTCCGCTTTAAGTCAACTTCCTAAGATCGTCAGAATATATACATACAGCCTGCAAATATTACTTCAAACTCATTTATATTTAGAACTGAACTTTTCTATGGACATGAACAATGTTTTTACCATTAGCCTATTTTCTTACACAAAATACTAAGAAAATACGTTTATTGCAAGCTTTGCTATAATTACCCAAAACGAAAAACATTTAAGCGTTTATTTGTACAAAATATCTGCATTATAATAATTGTCAAATATTTACGACATTCAACTTAAAAAAAATCTCACTAGAAAATAAATTTAAACTAAGTTTGCTGGCAAGTATAACTAAAAACGGTTATAC
Organism: Dioctria rufipes; assembly: GCA_963924295.1. Classification (NCBI taxonomy): domain Eukaryota; kingdom Metazoa; phylum Arthropoda; class Insecta; order Diptera; family Asilidae; genus Dioctria; species Dioctria rufipes. Next base: position 44,634,857 of record OZ002743.1, on the reverse strand, counting down.
TGTCTCTTCCAAGTCTGTTACATATGTATGTTATATGAAATAACAGCTCCATTTTACGGAAAAAACATAGAAACTAGTTTTTATGCACCAAACAAACTTCTTTTGAAGACAGAATTTTTCTGATTAGATTTCCATTTAGAAGAATATAAATCGAGCAGAACTGATCACTGTCACGAGATAATACTTTATCTTCGTTATCTGATTTAATATAAACCATATTTGTCTTATCATCCACATATAACAATCACCACAGAAATGTGACATTTACTACCTTTTCGAAACACACCCAGTTGAATTTAACTGTAATATAAAGTTTGAATTCATTGACAGTTAAGCCATTAAATCTACCATCATAACTCTGTAAACTTATCGAGCAAATATCTCAGAATTTTAGAAATAATATTTATTTCAATCATAAAATGCATGCAGCTTACTGTTTCGGATAATTCAAAGGTACCTGGAACGACGATTAATAACTCAGTGTCCATTACACCTGCCCCACCACTTCCACTACCGAGTAGCGATTCATCTACGAAGGTAAATTATTATTTGTGCACATATTCTAGTAATGACATTTCACTTTTTAAAGAGTGATAGATCAACACCTCGAGATGATGCTCAAACACCCGCCCAAAGGCAAGCTGCTGCTAAACTGGCGCTTAGGAAACAGCTGGAAAAAACGTTACTGCAGGTATTTGAAAAAAATTCAATTTATTTTGATTTCGTTAATTGCTTTTTTTTTTATAAATATTTCAGATACCGCCACCAAAACCACCTCCTCCAGAAATGCATTTTATACCAAATCCTAGCAATACAGAATTCGTCTATTTATTGGGTCTAGAAACCGTAGTCGATTACCTTATGACAAAAGATAAGAAACCGTCTCCGGTGTTATCACCATTTAGATGTGCCCAATGTAAAATTGATTTCACACCTGTCTGGAAATGGGAAAAGCAAGGTAAATTCTGACTATACTAAATCGTATCGATGAGACTTGCATAATTTTTTTATATTTTTAGCTGGTAAAGAACCTAAAGTTATCTGTGAACAATGCGTGACGACGAATGTGAAGAAAGCGCTTAAAGCGGAACATACAAACCGACTGAAAACAGCTTTTGTAAAAGCACTTCAACAGGTTTGTTTCAGATAGCATTTCATATCATCTTTATCTATCTGACAATCCTGTGATTTTTAGGAGCAAGAAATAGAGCAAAGATTAGCAATGCAAAGTAGTCCCTCACCAGTAGATTCTCATCCATCGACTCCAGTTCCGCCGCCGCCTCCACCTGCCAAATCTCAGACACCTACACCAACGCCAACACCACGTCCTACCCCGCCACCTCCAAGTCAACCAACACCACCACCTCCCCCTCCTGCACCTCGAACGCCGAGACACGACCAACCAACAACTCCTACGACTCCACAATTACCTGCTCCGTCTTTTGAAAAATTTCCACCTGCTGTTCAACTTGGATCATTAGGAAATATCCCCGGATTAGGTAATTTAGGAAGTTTGGGGAACTTAGGGAATTTAGCAAACTCATCATCGGCAGTGGCGGCAATGCAGGCATTTCAACAGCAAGTTTTTCGAGGTTTGTAAAACGTTTTGTATTTTCGCAATATTTTTTGCATATTTGTTTGACATGTGGTTTCGTTTCATTTTATTTTCAGGTTTGCAACAAGGTCTGGCAACCGGAAATCCACATCATGTGATGACACCTCTCCTTTACTCTTATCAATTAGCTATGGCACAAGCAGCACAGGCTGTTGGTAAGTAATTTAGAATTTATTATGGTAATGAATAACATATTTACTAAATAAACAAATTATTATTATACCTATGTAGATTTCGGAGATACAGAATACTGATTTCCTTGGCACTTAGGCATCAGGCTCATTTGCATGCTTCAAAGACATGTATTTGCCATCGCTTAAATTACGTCTCCTAGGGTGGCTCACTAAACTTTTGAAATTCCAAAAATAATATAATATATTATTTTTGGTAATACTCTTAGATTTACAGTTGGTGTTCCGTAGGTTAAAAGTCTTTTTGTTTGGTAAAGAGCATATTCGCTTAGAAATAGAATGCAGTTTCGTTTTCTACGACGCAACTGCATACAAGACAGTCGTGCTTTCCCAATGTATGTAGGTATTTGTTCAGTTCGCAATGGTATCTGATGATGCTTATTGCTAGTTTGACCAATGCACGGTTGAGGACCTATTAAAGGTGTTCAAAAGCCTTTTCTGATAGTAAGTCCCCTTAACATTTCCTATCACTGCACTGTGTCCTGAATATCAGCTACGGGTGGTCGTACTTCCAGCCGAAATTACATTTAGAATTTGTCTACATTCATTTACTAATTTGGATGCAACCAAATCGCAAGAGATTACCATTAATTCTGCTTGCCTGTCTAAGAAAATAAAAAGGCGCTGCCTGGAAGGCAGTGGAATATACACCTAAGATTTGTCAATTTGATCTGTTTGACCAAACACAGAAGGCTGTGGCTTGGCTTGTATTGTAGAAAGATATCAATATATCAAATGGAGCTGTGAGATATAGAGATACATTTTAATGCATTCTGACATTTGTCTCTTTCGGTAAATTATATTTTGCTAGTTTCATATTTGAATCCTGTCAACAGAGAAGATCAGCACAGATTCCTCGACATACATTTGTCACAGTTTGTTAGGTAATTAGTAATTTTTACTAGGAGAGCTTCCAAATATTCCTCCTGTTTCAGCATTTCTAAGGGGTTGTTATCAATTCCTGCAGCTTTACCATTATCCATCGACTTATTGGCTATTACTTCTCTGTTCTGGATGGTGCTCGAGTATTATTTTATAGAATCACTTATTGCCGAATTTCTGACCTCCTATGGAAAGTTTGCAAATCGTCTTCTTTTATCTCGTCGGCCACAAAGATTAATTTGACTGTAAAGTCCGCTGTATGTGGCTTGCAATTCATTTTTATGCATGACTAAAGGAGTTGGTATTGTTCTTTTATGTTTTATTTTTTGTCAGGTTACATCGATTACTCTCGGTTCCTTAAGATTCGGACATAACTAGAATTTCTTCAACAGTTGATAAAACGGCACCGTGGTGCTGACGTTTCCAGGAAAATGTAGTTGTTTTGCATTTAAGCAATGTATTTTTTCAAAAAATACGAATTATTTGGTGCTATTCTATTTTCAGCTTCCTTCGGTTTCTAACCGAGTCCGTCCTCTCGTCCATTCCCATCGCAATTCTCACGCTTATTTCACTTATAAAAAGCTTGGGATCGCTACTGACATATGCTCCTCTGAAATTTTGAATGTCTACGATTATTTCGATTCCTAGTCTGCATATCCTGTATATGCCTTGTTTTTCAACCACGAGTTCACAGCCGATATTGTTGGGCCGGATTTTTGTTTGCAGCAACTCACCAATCAATAAGATGGCATCTCTTCTGAGGATGGAATTGAAATTCTCACGTCACATACAAAGTTCGTCCTTTATTTATCATCAGCTAAAATGGACCATCGATGGTGTAACTGTGGCTAATCGAATGTTTTTATAATGGCCGCCACTCTAACCTAACCAAACCATCATTTGCTTTCGTAAGAGTGTAGTAAGAGTGTAAGAGTGGCATTTATTCTCTTTCTGCAGTTATAATGGTCTCGGATAGTTTTGCCCTAATAAGATTGGATCTTGCTTCTTTGATGAGTATAAAAGCGATTTTGTGTCGAGTCATCTCTCTAAAGATTTAATTATTCAACACATTCAAATGTATGAAAAGCAAGGATTATTAAGTCACTCCAATTCCGAGTCTCTATTTCCGGTTCGTAATAGTAGGGTTTTGAAGTGAAACTTACGCACGGTAAAGTGAATTGAATTCATACGGCTGAACGTGTAACGAAACGCTGCAGCCTCACTTCACTAGTGCGTACGTTTATTTAGAGAGCTGCAAAAGGGAATGCCCACTTTTCATTCAACTTTAGGCCTGGCATGAAAAGACATGATAGATGGCATAAAAGATGCTTTATGATACTCTGAATTTATTATATTAACATTGTTTATTTCAAATCAGCAGAGAAAAGCATTAGCGATCGGATGTATTTTGAGCGAGCTATGACTGTGCAAGGTCCACAAAAATAAACATAGAAAAAAACATAGAATCCTGCAATTATTAAATAAAAATATTTTACAGATAGATTATAAAGGACAACTAACTGAATCGAACACAAAAAACTGTTTCGCGATCGGATGTACTTTGAGCGAGCTACATATGTCTCACGGTACAGAGATACTTCTATATACCTTGCTATGACTGTTCCAAGTCATAAAGTATTGTAGATTTTAGTTCGAAAATGGAACAAATCAGGTAAATTCTTCGTACTCCATACAGAAACTTCGTTTCTATATATTTGGATACTGCCTGAGAACGCGTAGACATAGAGAGCTGAAATTTTGCATTCGACGTTATCATAAAAATAGAAAATAAAATTTCATAAATGGACTAAATCGGGCAACTCCCTTAGTTTTGCAATAAAACTGTGAAAACGATCAACCCTAGACGTTTTGTTGTACTGAAGTGAAGCGTTCTTCAGAATATAAAATCCTATGAAATTGGTTATAATGATTTTTACTGTTCGACGAACCGTTCTAGAAGAAGTATGAAAAATCACTTTAAAGAGCAAACTTGCACAGCGGGGTGACCATATGAAATTGCATACTGGCATTCATTTAGGTCTAAGGTATCATAAGAATTGGTCTTAGACCAATTCTAGCTTTTTTTCCTAGTTGGATATTGTGTTTGATACGATTACTGACTATCATGCCGGAGACATCAACTGAGCGATCGACAGCCTGTCGTGAGCGAAAACGTGCACAACTTAAACAACCGCTAAATTGTTGCACTCATCGTGTTTTCATAAGAAACAAGAAAGAAAACATTCGACTGCAATTTGTTATAGCATCATTTTTATATGAGAGCGATAGTTTTAGGCTCTAGTACCTGTTTAAGATGAAATCCTAGCTCTTCCGAACAAGAGAGTATAAAACTATAAGTTGAGCTCTTACTTCATGGCTAATGACTTTGAATGTATTGGTGTCTTCGTCGACTTCATGGCTTGATATATCCCGGGTGTTATGGAAGAGCACATGTAAAGGTTGAAAACAGTAATTACACAGAAAAGAAAAAACGGACCAATATTATAGAAGTATAATGTTCCACTTTTGTAGTGTGGTGTATAGTACGCGCCAACTGAGGTGATAGTTTTTCGCGCATGGGAAATATTTGGGCAATTTTCTAAAAGAGAACTCTGCTAATTTTTCTATTAATACACATGTATCATGTATGTATGCAAGTTTTTTATAGGCACTAGTGAGAAGTTTCTCTCCCTTATAGAAATTTCCTACACAATAAAAAAAAAACAGGCATCCATGAATAACAGACCCCAATGACAAGCGACTACTAGAGCTAGAGGTACATTGATGTGTGAGCATAATCTGTTTATCTGCACTGTTAGACAAATGAAATGTTGAAATCACTGTACCTCTTCAGTACTCTAGTATGTATATTAAAATTTTTACAGTGTACTCATTTCATTCTCTCTTTGGTTGTGTGCCAAATTTTAAAGTGGGAGATGACTGGTACCTACTGCGCATCTTGGGAAATTATCAGCTGAGTTGGCGCATACTATAAAATAGACGGTCTTTCTTCGTTTTTATGAGAGACCGTTGCTGGCTCTTAATTTAACTCCTTCTAGTAAAGAAGAGTGCTCGACACCAAATTCCGTCGTGAGAAGGCAATTGGAGAAATCCGAATTTCATTGATCACATTTCTTGCAGTATTACATTGAAACCGTTCCATTAACGTACTCTGATAGAAAAAGTGTATGTCAAAATGATCCTGGTATTACACTCGAAAAATCGGCGGTGGTACACTGAAAAACTCACACATAATATATATATATACCTTTTTTAGATTTAATTCAACTAATTTAATTTTTTTTTTTCAAAAGATTTTAGAAATAATTCAACAATATTAAAAAAAAAAAACTTACACAAATCGATCAACAAATTTCAAATTAAATTAAACGCCTCGATGCCGTGGGCGATTATCTTTATTGTCATAGGCTTAGGTAACTACGAATTTATATTTCTAAATTTATATCAACATTTCTTCTAGATAAAGATCAACGTATTCGTTATTCTATTAAAATAATTCACCAATATCACAACATCAATGTATTTTAAGAAATAAATCGAACAATCTCAAACTTCTCTAGAAAATTAATTTTGCTAACTTTGTTAATTCAAGAAATTCAAGAATTATTAGATTAATTGTCTCCCTGCAATGGCTGTGTTTGAATTTGTTATTTCTCTTATATTGATTTTTTGTTATTTCACGTAATTTTTAAGATTCTATTAAAAGTTGCCAACAGTTGCAACTACAGTGTGTAATTGAAAATAAGTTCAAGTCTTAGCAATGAAAGTACGAATGAATCACAGAACAGACCTATTGCATACAAGCGCGCAACAATTTCACAATAGGAAAGTTTTTCTTAAAATTGTGAAAAAGAAGTATTATGAGAAAATATAGACAGGTAATAATGTAACGACCATGTGATGGAAAGAGACCGACGAAATTGATGGATGAAGTTTTACGTGACATCGACGCGCTAATAGATAGAAACTCAGGTATGACATTAAAAGCAATCCAGCATAGCGTACAGCAAAAAAATATATACAATAAAGCTTATCGAGTTTTCACAATGCTTTACTTGAGTTAAAAATAACTCTGAAAATTAAAAAAGTTCAAGTTGACCACAAACGATTAATACACGCAGATCATATGCCAGGGATTTTTTGAATTCAATACACGTGCATATATTCCTGTACCAACTATTAGAGGATGTAATGTTTCTCTATCTAGTAGCAGAATTAAATCACACAGGAATGCTGCATTACAAAGTGTACGCTGATGCTATAGTAAATTCTTAGAGATTTTGTATTTTTTTTACGTGAACTTTTTGAAAACCTGGATCATTATGAAAGCATCCAAACGAGGGAAGTAATAAATGCTTTTTCCGAAAATATTATTCTCAAAAACTTCTGCCACCATATTTGCCCCATGTTAAATCAAAAATTGCTATAGACAACGTTTGAGTTCCCCGGACATTAAAGCAAGATTAGTGGATATCATTAACGACAGCCTCAATGTTATCACTCAATCTGATTGCCGGAATTTTTGCTTCATCAAATTTGAATATTTACAGCCGCAGGACAGCCATTTACTTAATAATATTGGTGATTTTTTTTTTAATTGTATAACGAATACGTTGATATTTATCTGGAAGAAATGTTGAATTAAATTTGAAAATTTTTGATTGATTTGTGCAAGTTGTTTATTTTTTGTTGAATATTGTTGAAGTATTCTTGAAAAAAAAAATTAAAATAGTTGAATTAAATCTAAACAAAGGTATATATATGAGAAATGTCATTGAGCATCACATATCCATTTTCTACTATTATTACTCAACTCAATTCATCCGCATCACATCAAAATCATCCAAATTTTAATTTTCCATAATTTTTCGTTATTCGCGATGTTGATTTTTTTGCCACAGAAAATTTCAATCTGACAAATTACACGGATATGAGCTACTACCACATTCTTTTTGTTTTAAAAGCTGGTCGTTTTTCATTGATTAACGTGCACTTTTCTTCTGTCACCCCGCTCCTTTTTCTGGCGTAGTTATTAATTAACTCTTAAATATTTAGCATCAATAGATTAACAGTTCAGAGTTAGTAATTACGTGTCGCCTTAAAACTATGTAAGCCTATACTGTCTCCGTTAACAGAAGACAGCTTGCAAGAGATAATTAAGATTAACAAAAAATTAAATGATATGGCGGAAAGAAAAATAAATACGTCCTTAGGTAGAAACGGCAAAGATATTTTATAAATATTTTCTGAATCGTGCTATCCTTATTCTAGGTAAATCAAAAACTCGATTAAAACCGCATTTTTTGGTAAAAATAGTCGTTCAATGAATAAAAGGTACGGAATATTCACTTTGCTGAGCCATATCTTCGAAAAGGAGGGATAAAATGAGATTTATAAAATACGGATGAAAAATCTTTTATCTTTCCTACCTCCATAAAATTTTCACCCCCCCCCCCCTCCCTCCCCCCCCCTATCATCGGGTAAGCACGCATACATCCTTTATAAACGTCAAGACTTTTGAAACAATTTCTAAATAAATGCTTCCTTGCAGCACTAAGCACTGTAGCGAAAATTCTTCTCGAAGAAAATTTTAAAGTTTTCCACAAAGTTGTATGTGTGAAAAAATCAATTCTCTCTATGAAATTCACGTCTTCGTCACATTTTATGACAATAAGACAATTCCAAAAGGAAAAAAAAACTAAAAAATTTCTCGGCTAGAAGGAGAATTTCCTTGTAGCAGCTAAGTATATTCAGGAAGACAATTTTTACACAAATTTTTCTTGATATTCTCTATTTATTGCACAAGCTTAGTGCGTCAAGAATTATGTTTATCTGTTCTTTGAATTTCAATTTTTAATTAAGTACTTTTTTTTAAAAAATATATACACACAATACACAAGTTTTAAAAATCTCATCAACTAAATTGCAATGTCCTTCAAAATAGAGGGCATCATAATGTTGGGTATAATTTTTAGAATCCTAAAAAAAAAAATTTCTTAATAAAAATTTGTCTTTTCTTTACTTTTAGCCGGTAAAAATTCTCCAAGTCTGGCAGACATACAACGAGCAGCCGAAATGCATAGGCAGTATTTGCTTGAAATGATACCGCCTCAAGCACCCGGTCCAAGTAACAGTCGTCAGAACAACTGGAAAACTTAAAATTTAGTCATAAGATAGCAGTAACTGCTTTTTTTTAAAAACAAAAAAAAAAAACAAAATATAAAAAAATAAATATTATAATTTTATTTTGCAAATACTGTCCTTAGTTCGACCACTAAATCAGAACTAAAAATAATTAATTAATTCTCTCGCTAAGACTAGGATCGTTTTCAGTTATTCCTGTAACTTAAGTTAGCTCAATCGAGTATGTCTATAGCAAAACTGATGATAATAATAATATTATTAACAAATTATTAATTTTATTACATTTTAAGGTGGTTTCGTATAAATGCAAAAAACACAAAAAATTTCACTATCTTAGTATTTATTTAAAGAGAATTTAAGATAAAAATTTGTTGAACGTTTTTTTTTTTAATTTTTTGTATATTTTCTGCGCGTACAAATTAATTTTAATTTTTAAAGAAAAAATGAGCAAACTTTGAGAAGCATTTTAAGAGACATTTTACAAGGGCATGGTAACTAATTTAGGAGCGATTTTCGAATTGAACATTGAAAATGTTTTTTAAGTGATTTTTTAATACAAACAATTCGCTCAAAAGCTGATTCAACAGAAAAATTCAAATGATTCGATTGTAAAATGCAGTTGTAAATAAAGGTGTTAAGTGGATGTTACATTCGAGAATTGTTTTTGCTTTTGTTACACGACGACGACGACGACGAACAACTATTGTTATTTTATTTCATATTTTTATTTCAAACAGTTTTAGTTTTTACTTTATACACATACATATATAAATATTTTCTTTCTGAGTTTTTTTCAGTGAGTTATCTTGTGTTGCGATGAAATTCATTTTGAAATTACAACCAACGGAATTCCAATTCTAAAAAGAATAATTTTTGATAATATGATGCACTATAATGGGAGAGAATAGAAATAAAAAACGTGCTATGATATCTGATGTGAACTCCTGCGAAACACTGGAAGTATGCCGATAGAAATTGGATTTTTAGTGGAAATTTAATACAGAGAATTTAATTTCTTAGAAGATTTGTTTAGTCATCTATCTATCTATGCGCAAATCAATGAGCATTGTTCTCACTTGTGCTCTTTAATCTCAATAAATTTGAATTTGAATTTAAATCTATAGTTGAGCACACTTAAGAAACAGTTATATATTTCAACTATTGATGCGAGTCGATTTTGCTATGCGAACCTCAAAATCTGAGAAAGCTTGCAAAGGTGTTTACATATAAAGTGCCCTTTTTTTTTTTTAACTAAGTAGAACCCTTTTTGGAAAAAAATAGTCAGAATTCAAAAGTTTGAAAAAATTTCCACGAGTTTTGATTAAAGGAAGTAAAGAGTACGAATTTCGACACGACAATCTAGAGTTGCATGTTGCCGCTTGCTTGGTATAAAAAAAATGGTTAGGTCAATCATTTGCTGCATTTCTTCTATTTTGATTGTAGTACTGATCACATATGTAGTTATATATAAGCATTTCACTCGAAATACAGTAATATTTACGCATTTGAATTTTGCTGTTTTGAAGAGTTTTTAGTAAAATTAAAAGATTAAATTGTAGCCGCAACAAAAATTTCAACCAAACTTATGTTTTTTTAACTGTGCCTGTAATCCTCTCGCCAATTTTGAGATTACTGTAGTAAGTGAAAGCTGTGCGCAATCGAATTTCAGGACAACTTTTCGATTTTTAGAGGTGTATACACATCGAAACCTTCAAAAGCACAGCTTCTTGTTCTGTACCTGAAGCAAAAGTTACAATGTATAACCGTGTCTCAAGGTCCATATTCATCAAATGGTCATAATAAAATTCGTATTTTTCATTTTTATTCTAACTCATCATAGTACAATACGATTTATATCATCAGTAATTTTTTCATTTTAGCGTTGAATTAATTCCATTTATGACTGTCATTAGATATAACTGTTTGGGAATATGGTCTCAAAAGTAATGGGGCTATTTTGCGTAATTTGACAGCGAAAATATCGATTTTGGGTTTGGCATATCATGTTAATCATACTATAAAGCGTGCCGAAAGCTAGTGAAGTGAAAGCAGCGAATTGTATTGGTTTTAATAAATTTATTATATTTTTATACAATATTGTTGTTGCCAATGCCGGATAGTATACAAATTTGAGTACATATTAAACTATCTATGAACGATGGCGGCGAGTATAGTCAGTCTAGTGGAGAAAGAGCAGGTTGTCTATTATTATACAGAAATATTTATTCAGACTTAAAATGAAAAAATAATGAACTGCAAATTATTAAAATTCTAAAAAGGTGGGATCTTATTGTTGAGTTTCATCTATCATTAGAGCACCTGCTGAAGCTGCTCAGATGACATTTTCCAACCTGCTTTATACCACTGTGACTAATTACTACAGTAAGTAGGTTTAGATTAGCACAATGGTCCGCCTTTTCTGTGCTTGGGATCTTTCATCTCCCTACTGTGAAATAAAGAAGAAGTATGTTTGTAGATTCCTGTCTTATTAATGTTGTAAATTTGTTGCCTGAAAATTTAAATCCTTTCAAAATGTTACAAGCTTAGACTTGTGCTTTTAGTTCTTATAATGTTAAAATTGCCAAATCAATATCGTTTGTTAGCTGTTTGGAACTCGTACCTGTACTGACCGAAATACACTCCAACGTTTAAAGAGGAGAAGTGTGGCTTAACATGATGAACCTACTTGAGACAATGGCACGTATTGCGCAATCTGACGGATTAGTGATTCCCGCCGCTAATAAGATTTCACTTCCCCTTCAGGATGCGATTTTTCAATCCGCCGGAACTGCCACGTTCAAGTATCAAGATTCGATGCACTTGTTTTCAATAATCAAGGGAAACTAGATTTTTCCACTTAGAACGTTTTCGATAATCATAAACTGGAAAATTCGCAAACTTAGTTCTCCCCGTGGATTCAGTAATAGGGGCCAGTATCTTCGCTTGAGTTGTCCCTCAATATCAAACGCATCTTTTGATATAATAAAAATTCCTTAGAAATGGATATCCTGAAAATGTCTATATTTTATTCTAAGTTCTTCGTAGCTGTTTGCGAATGGGTATAATTATGTAAGATTCTTATTTCATGACTGGATTTTTGTTTAGATGATATGAGTACATATTCTTATTTCGTTACTATCTTCGCTATCAGGAAACTATAAAAAGATTATATTAACATATGCTTGACAGGTTTGTCGTTATCAAAATGGTCCATTACTATTATAAGAGTTCTATTGAGTATTTCACTGCAAGTGTGAATGATACCGTTTTTCATTCTTCCAATGGGGCTTGAGTGAGGAATCATGGTTATAACGGAAATACGCGATTTCTGGGCAATATAGATCGAAACTTCTTTTTAACACTTCCACGGCCGCACGCTTCATGCAAGTTTTCTTCTCTACGCGCCGGTATCCACACATAGATTATATCATCTGTCGCCGGCACTTTTTGTGGTATGAAGCAGATTTTGTGGTAATTCTTTCTTCGTTTTAAAGGAATATTAATGGGTTACATTTGAGGAGAAAAAAACATTATGCTCTTGGTGTAATATTTTTACGGGTTCAAGGATAATACAACAGATTTGAATGACTTTTTTTTTTCTCAAAAATTCAATTTTAAGGCTCGATAACAAATTTTTGACCACAAATCGTAACATATTGTCGTCCTCTTTGGAACATCTGCTCAAGTTTGATTCTGTGATATCCTTGATAGGACTTATAAGTATTTAAGTGCCTACACTTGCTTAAAAATAACGAAACATTTTCAAACTTAAATATTGTGTGGAAAGGAGTGGGGGGGGGGGGGGGGTCTAGAACAAAATTGTGATGAGGCCACTTTAAGGAATCCCCCCCCCCATACGTTATAAACCACCCTTTTGATAATTTCTAGAAATTGTTTTCAGGAAAGTATGTATGAGACGTAAAAATTGGTCCGTGATACCAGTTTTCATTTAATAAATTAAATTATTTATTTAATAAATTTGCAAAAGATTTCCACTTTTGTTCGCCTGTTTCCTAACTTTGATCGACTTTCATGCACTTTCTTGCTTGTATATAACTTTTCTTTCGAGAAATGAGAAGCTCGTTTTCGCATAATGGTCTTCTGTCAATGTTTAATCGAAAATAGGTTCAATCAAACCTTTTATAACTATTTCACTGCATGTATACATATATTAATGGACCACTTTGTGCAAACTCTACTCCACTTCGGCTTTTTTTTAGCTTCCATAATACACAATGCGCTAAATTTACCACAACTTTTGACAATGACTCACAACCCTCAACAGTAAGAAAAACGATGAAAAAATTCCTAAATTTTTTGCTGTGCACAACCGAACTGAAGTTTCCGCTCGAAATCTGTGTCCAATAATTCCTTCCAACATATGTATGGGTATGATATGTGAATGCATTGCCATATTTTGATTGTTCTTTGTATTTCAGAGCAATTCGATTCTCTGCTATTTTTGATGAACACTTATGTGGAGCTCACTTTGAACACATTGACAAACACTGCTTAATCTACATCTTATATAAATTCTTATCTGTTGAGCACAGGGCTGCCTTATTTTTTTTTAATACTGTGAATATAGACATACAAGACATCTATATAGTCTTGAAGGACAACATTTTTCTAGAAAGCCTCTTGATATTCCCTTGTGTACGACGTGGTGTTGTGTTTATATATTCTGTAAATTATTAAAAGTACAACGCAATTATTCCTTGTAAGACGCGAATATTTTAAAACAATAATTTTTTAAAGGACAAATAGACTATTGAACTTTTGGGTACTTTCATTTATTTATATAGAAAATTTTCATACAAGTAACAAGCCCAGTAAAAGTACAAGGCGATGAGATGGTAAATGTAGAAAGTATTGTAAGGTATTTCAAAGTATGAGTTAAGTGAGTCACTGTAACATATCAGGGTGTAACTGGTTATGGCTCATATTTCCTAAAGCCTACCGACTTTGAAGAAACGTCATCCAAAAAATACTGCTTTTCCTAGGAAGAGTGGGATTTCTGGAAGAACGTAAAGAAACCGAGGCACACAAATTGTGATGATTATCACGAAATATATCCCAAATCAGAGTACGAAAATGCTCGCTCGAGAGCGGCTCTCGGTAGAGTGCTCTAGAAAAGTTCTTTGTAAAATTGCTCCCGTCGCGAGCTTGAGCTCAAAAATGCTCGCACACAAATAATAAAATAGTCATAATTGTAAACATAATATTGATAAGGGTCATTCTGAAATTTTCAAGTCAGATATGTTCCAAGAAAATATTAGCAAAAAAAAACAAATTTAACTAAATGCTACCGAGAAGCTCATCAGCTCCAATAAAAATGACAATGATCACCGAACACGGTAAATTGCTAATATAAATCCCAAATCAATTGAAACAGATAAACACAAATATATACTGAATTCATCTGGATGGATATAATACCACAATGAGTTAAAAAAAAGTACAAGAATGCGAAAAACCAGTAGCCAGATGCTTTGGCGAAAAGGGTTCTGTACTTGGAGACTCCTCTTATGATTCTGGGACAGATAATTGATATCAGTATGCAATAAAAGTTAAACGAAAACATTTTTGTGTGATGATGACTAGAGAGTGTTTTTAAATATTTTTCTTGGAGAAATATATATATATTTTTTTTTTTGAAAAATGGTAAGTGAAAATAAATAAAATCTTAAATTTAATAAATAATTGGCGAAATTTTCAAGGGTACAGTAATAATGAATAGTTAAATTGAGACGTTTGCTGAATGGTAATAAATTAAATTAGATCAAAGTTTTGCTAGGCACGTATTTGTGAATGTCTATCTCGCTAACACGAATCACAAGGACCCAATTGACAAAAGTACTCCATTTTAGGTTGAGCTACTCCTGTCTTACTCCCTTCTTGAATATACTCCTAAAGACAGTATTTTATATTCCAACTACGAAATTTTGTATTTTCTACCAGTTCCGTTCAAACGTCCACCAACTAGACTCAGCCTTATTAAACTTCTGTTCTTCGCAATAATGTTTATTATCTAAATTGGTTACCAGCGAATCAAATTATAAACAAGTTTTTAAAGTGAAATCTTCCTTTGGTAGATTAATGTTTCGTGGGGAAGAACTCTGATAAACACATTTTATTTTATTGGGAAATATATGTAGGAGCGAGTACTCAGCATACCTATAACAAATAAATACCAAATAGATCACTCAATAAGCAACGACAAAATACAGAAAAAGTTCAGATCGGATCACTATCTCATTATCAGACAAAAGCACTTCCCAGTCCCCATTATGTTCTCAGTGAATGGAAACAACAAGAGACGGTCACAAGATATGAAACGAACACTTTTTAATTCGTGAATAACTTTTTGAACTTTGAAACTAAATCAAGTGTTTTCCCTCATAAATCATACCTAATAAGTTACATAGATTTATGTTTCTGTTATATCAAATTGTTTTTCATCCCTAATAATTGTCAAATCTTTTCTTTGCACTCCCAAAAGAACGCTCAAAACGGAGTAAAAATAAATAGCAGGTATTTCTTTTGAATTTTCTAAAACATTCACTCTATGATCTGTGAGGAGATGAAGCAATATTTGCACGGTTCGGATTGAATTTAAGGAAGAACAGCGTTGCTGTTGCTCTTGCTGTCATGAATTTTGGTAGATAGCAAAACTAATATTCATACTGAGTAAAAGTATTATAGTACAGTCATTTGGTAGTTCTACCTGGAAGGTTTTACAAGAGTTTTGAAAATTGGTATGTTTATAGATTTCGATGTGCTCTTTCGGAATTTTCACTTGCCGCCTCGTATCTTTGCGCTCGCACCGTCATATTGAAAGAATGGCGCCCAAAAACATTTTTTTTTGCAATTATTCCTTTCCGACTTATTTTACGATTAATTAATAAATAATAAATTAAACTAGAGAAACTTTCTTATAATTTAGTTTTAGCGTACACGCGTATTTCGTAAAGTAGTAATAGGAGTAGGTTGGCTTTTCAACGCTTAGTAAGAGATGGAGCCTTATTTTTCCCGACCCCTTTGGATTTAGGACACATATGCCCCCCCCCCCTAAAGCTAAATCCTTGGTGCGCAACTGAGCATAACAGCTACGATGCGTAATATAATAATAAACTTCGAAAAAAAAACGAGAATTTTTAAATTTCGCGCACTATTAATTTTTAATTGAGTCGTAAAACACCGGACTGCTGTACAGGTCTGAAGTACAATTAGCAAGTTTTGCATAGTCGACTGGTTAGTTTAAATTTTATTTTAAACGGGTCATGGTGACTGAACTATAACTCCAAGCAAATTGAAGGTCAGTATATTTAATTTCTAAAGATGTAAAAAGAAAATTAGCAAATAGAACAAATTAACGAAAATTATTGACTTTCAGGAAAATTACCTAACAAAACGTAGTTCTTGCCTTGATTCACTGCAAATGTTTTTACATAAAAATAGCTCAGTTTTCTTTTGAACTCCTTAGTATCGATCATTTTTTTTTTATTTACTAATTTCTAAACATCATTAAAAAGACAAAACATTCAATTATAATTTCTCTTAATTTTTCTGTAGGAGCGATCATTTTGGACTATAGAACATTAGAGCCATTCTAATTTCTATCGGCAAGACGAAAAATCTGTGCCCTATTGTCATGGGCAATTCCACAGAAAATCGACCAATTTTGTCTGAATTTGTGAATTGACCATCTTTGATTTTGATGAAATTTTACAGGAAGGTTGGCTATATATTTTCGAAATATTTTTGGCTGCGATACTCGGAGATACGGTATTTTGAAATTTGAAAAAATTGACAAATATTGCTTTGTTGGTGTGTAGCTGTAAAAATTTATATCTCAGAATGTACTCATCGCATCGCATGTACATAAAATAAACGTTATTTATTTTGGGAAGCTCTAAAGTTCCCGAGAAAAATTAATCACGGTCCTTTTTCTGGAAACTTGTTGGATATTTCCGTAATGCGCAGTCTCGATTTTGTTTTTTTATTTTAAGCCTTAATGGGTTTTGACGAAGTTGGGTAAAGCAGAAAATGAAATTCCTTCAAGTTTGGAAAGAGTTATTTTTTTAAATGAAAGTAATCCAGAAAACTTTAAACTAAAAATGATGAGGTGTGTTGAGTTGTCAGATTATATACAGTGCGTTTGTTAAATAAGTAGGATGGAGAATGCCAATGGATTCCTTGGAGTGTCACACTTTTGTTTAGTCCCCCTCTCTAAAATCATTCTCTCCCCCCGCCGCACCGATTTCACGTTTGAAAATTTTTCGTTTGTAGTCCACTTATGCTCATAAGTCCTTTCACGGGATATCGCAGGATCAAACTTAAGCACTGCTTCCAAAGAGGAACTTTCATCCTTTTATCGATATCCAACCTGTTTCGATTTATGGTCAAATGCCTATCAGTTTGAAAGTTGATTTCTTGAAAAAAGTGTCATACAAATTTTGATAACGTACAATTTTTACAACAAGGACATTATGTTTTTTCTTCTCAATTGTGACAATACACAATACATAAGTGTTTGCCACTTTTTAAAATTTCAAAATACCATATCTCCGTCATAAATGGATCACTACCAAAAATATTTCAGAAAAGTAGATTCTATTTATTCACAATACAGCTAACTAATCTTCCTGTGAAATTTCATACTGTAGATTTATTGGATGGGTACTTTGTTTTTTACAGCTAAAGTTTTGAGATATTGACGACCCATTTAGCCTCGACCACCGGATTTTTGTATTTTTAAAATAAGGGATCAAATAATTTATATTAAGTTTTGCTTTAAAAATTGAGTTAAGTGTACTGATGTAAATACTGGAGGATTTTTTGGCAAGGATGCTATGTCGAAGCTAAGTGTTTATGTGAGAGTGGGCATTCTAGTTCATGATGGGTGGTAGTCAAAACTTATTCCAAAATTGTTGAATAAATGTTGGGAGAAAAAGTCGCTGACGACTCAGAAACGCGTCATAACAGGTGATAAAATCTGGATGTATGTATGACTATGAACAGGAAGAAACAGAGTTTTGATCGTCCCTGTGGAGAGTCAGAACAAAAAACGTTTTCTTCTATTGCAACGGCATATGAACCTATGCAATACGAGGTCTTACCGTGAGATTTTTTACTGTGTTTTACGTTACGTAAAGCAATCCGAAGAAAGCAAACAGAATTCTGTACACACAACTCATTGATTTTTCACTACGATAACACCCAGCTCTACCTCTTTACTAATTCGTGAATTTTCCAACAAAAACAGCACCGTCATGATGTTGCAGACACGTTTAATTATCATATTTTGCCCTGCAAATTTTTCCTGTTTCCGAAAATCAAGACTACAGAAAGTCTACATGGCAGGATCATCACGATCATTATTAGATTTACGGATAATCATTATACTTTAATGAGATAAATGTTAAAGTGATAAGTAAATATTGTTTATTCACTTAACATAGTTTAAATCTTTTATCACCATCCCGGGAGCAGTTGACAAAATTGTGGAACTTTTTGTCGTACATTCTGACATTTCGTCACTATTTTTACGAAATTTTTGTTAACTATAAGAATTCAAATAACACACAGGACATTTCGTTTTATTTTGGTGCCCACCAAAATTTCAAAATAATTTTTTCATTGCAATTTCTTCTTATTTCATTTTGTGGTAAATCAAAATTACCTATGGTGAGATTGAAATACGACAAAACTATGAGAGTCAAAACATTCGTTCTTACGTAAAACTGACAAAAGTTAACTTTGAATAGTTCCTGTGTCCTAAACTATACTATTCATACAGAAAAATTGTCTTCGGATAATCTTAAGCTTACTATCTTATTTTGCCAACCGTAATCAAATTTTTATCTTTCATAACAAAACTATTTCATAAAATTTATCTTAACCAAATGACTACGATTCCCCAAACAAAAAATCTCAAGTGAGTAATAATTACATATGTGAATGTGCCGTAATCCGATGAATTCGAATTCGAATTCGGACTACGGTCGCACATACACTATTATTGGAACTATTAGGCCTGAATTACAATTACGACTGATCAATCGATACGACTTTGCCCAAATGGGAAATGCATGTGGCAAGATACAATTGCAACTTCGACTCCGACTGAAAATAAACTTTGCTCAAAGTACAAAGTTGGTGTTCGCTGCGGCCAACTTCAGTTCAATCACAGGAGTCGGGACTTATGGTTTGTTTAAGCAGTTGAAGCTTTAATTTAATTACAAATTTCACCTCAGCGTCGACTTCGACCTAAAATCACGCTTTATTCAGCTGAGAGTTATTGACCGTAAAATGGTAAGGTTACTTTTTAATCAAAACTATTTTATTTTGTTCAGTAAGGTATATAGTAAGTGTAGCCTTTGGAAAGGTAAGGAGCTGTGCTTCAAATTACTGGAAGATTACTTTCCTGTGTTAATAGTAGTTTAGGCTTTATGGAATAAATAAAATCAGTTTTTAGTAACTTTCCCCTAAGAATCAATATAAAGCCTTTTAGAGAATTGGACTAGCACGCACACATCTGGATTTCTGTTTCATGACTTGAGAAGTATTTCCCGAGGGTTTTGTTATAAGCCAAATTAAGTGAAGCTTCTCTATTGTTTCTGTTGAGCTCAAGTTTTCTAGTGTGAGAGGACAGTGCAGGTATAAATAGCTAGCTGAATTCATGAAGGAGCAGCAGTCAACTTATTCTAATAAGAGTGCTGTCGCGCTGTCATTGCTTTATCATCGACGGTCTGACTTGTTACTTGTGTTTTTTTTTTTTGTTTTGCATCTAATTTGCTCTACATTTTTCGTCCTTCGTGGAGATATACCCCTTTGAGTTCGAAAATGGGACTAGTCGGGTAACTCCTTCGTAGAGTTTCCATACAAAACTTTCGTTTTTCTTTATATATTTGGGCACTGACTGAGAACGCGTCGACGTACATAGAGAATTGAGATATTGTACACTACGTTTTCATTACAATTTCAAGAACAGAGTAAATCAGGCAACGTGTTTTGGTTTTGCCATATAAAAATGTAGATTTTTTATGTACACTGTGAAAACGATCAGTCCTAGACCTTTTTATAGTACTAAAAAGTTCTTCAGAATATAAGATTCTATGAAATTGCTTATAATCATTTTTACTGTCCGACGAACAATTCTAGAAACAGATGCGAAAAATCACTTTAACTTGGGGTGGCCATACAATACTACATACGACGGGCATTCCTCGAGGGTATCGTATCGAATTGATCTTAGAATCAATTTTTTCCTTGTTTACATTTGAGTTCCTATTTTTTCCTCTTTGTCAACATTCAACGAAAAAAAAACAAATTACAATTTCTTTTATTTTATTTTCAGCTCAGTTAGTTTTGAATTAACCGATTTCATGGCCATTGGGGATATTTCAAAACATAAGCATTTTAGGTCGTTGGTCCGAGTATGGCTCTGTTCTATGTACCGACTTGCAGTTATAATGTATATTTACTGCTTGCATACAACATGTAAAGTTCAAAAAAAATTTCATTTTAGCTTAAAATTTTTGTTAAAACCACTTAAAAGTTATTGTTTCTTACTTGTTTATCCATTTTTAGCGCCTTTATAATTACCGTTTTGAATTTACTAGGTATTACTAGCCAAAAGCAAAGCTTTGTTAAATATGCAGGCTATTTTATACAATAAATTCCTCAATATTCAAGCCATCGAATCAAAAATTAGTTAAATTTTTAAATAAAATTTCTGAAAGAAAAACGTTTTGGACTTGTTATTAAAAGGATTTTATGATTTTTAAGTTTAGGGGTATTTAAAAAAAAGAATAATGAAAATTGTGTAAATTCACTTAAAACAAAAGGTTATTTATTTTTGGAAAATTTTATCTTAATAAATCATTATTCAGAGGATAAGATAGGAGGAGTAACACCTAAAAACAGAAAAGTGTGTTAAAATGTAATGTATGTAGATAAGGCGAGAGTATAATATGAAAAACGCTCATAATATTAGAAACTTTTTATTCAGAAATATAATTTAAAACATAAATAGGTATAAATACAGAGAGACATGACATAAAAAAAAAATAGTGATAAGCCATTCAGAATTACGTAAATGTGTGGGATATTCCTTCTCAATTTATTACATGAATATCACTCGTGCATATATACATATACATAATTAATCGTTTTCATTTTTTATTTTGTTACAAAAGTTACAATAATGAAATTCATTAACATTCGATATTTGTTTGTTATCTCAAATTAAATCACCCGAGTGTTCTTCTATGTGTGCTATTTTCAATAAAATGCAGATAATATTATATCAAATTTTCATTCTTTCGAGTTGGAAGCCAGTATATGCATAATGTATGTATCATCTCAAGGTAAGGTCGTAGCCAGAAGGTTGCACTACATATAATATTAATAATAATAATAATTAGTTCATTTTAAATACACATTTTACACTGGACACAGCATCCATCGTTATGTAAAACGAATCTTAAATCCAATACGAAAGTCGTTGTTTCCTAAAAAGTTACACTATTTGTAATCGCGATGAATATGCAACGTTCCAGAAATTTTCGTTATACCCTTGTCTAGCTCAATTCCAGATCCAGATTGATGAACGACTTTAACAGAGCCTTCTACTTGGGTGTTTCCATCTTCGCTCTTCCATAGATTTGCGATAGCTTCTGCTATTACATCCGTACCTTCCTCATCATGGTCTGCAGTAATTGTTAAATCAAATTGTCTTTTATTTCTAACTTTATTTTGATTGGAGTCTTTATTAAATTCAAACGGTAGACACAATACCAGCGAAAAAACTAAGTGTATTATTAAAATATATCTTATAATTGTCGAACTCATTTTGTGTGTATGTAATACATATAACCCGATAGAGCACGTTGTAAATGACGACTAGCAGATCTGCGTCAATAATCTCAAGAAATATGCATAAAGATCCTCTGAACTTTTACTGATAAAGCAGCTTGATGTTGATTGTTATTATAATTATTTGTAATTGTGGAATTTTACGCTTTTTTTGTGTAATTCATTATACAAAAAGCTTTATTGGATTCTGTAAAGATTTTATTTATTTTATGGGTTAATATGAATTTCTACAACGACAAATAAAGTAACATTATATTACCACGAACGATTTCGAAGCGCAGAACTCCACTACTTATAAGATTTCTCTACAATATTATTATGTAAATTCTTTCAAGTACAGGGTAATTCAGTTGGCGTCAACAGAGTAAATTGCACCCCTGTCAAAACAAAGCAAATCTCAGAGTTGAAAATGATAACATGAAAAATTCCGGCCATCCTGTTAGAATCTTATATTTTCCAGTTCAAAATTATTCATTTTGCGTGAGACGAAAGACATATATCGATAATGTTAATAAATTTATATTCTTTAAAGAACCTCCTTCAATATAAATTCTGCATTATACTATCACTTTACGTGAATGGAATAGTCGCTAATGGATTAAACAAGAAGAGGTACTCCAGTAATGATGATTATTTTTGTTTATCATACCACTGAGATCAAAATGAACCCCGTCAGTCATTATGATCTTTTTATAAAAATTCAGGCTCACCATTGATTTGGTTTACTATAGATACTTTAAGTCATTCTAATTTTTTATGGGAACAACTTTTTTCGTTTTATTACAATTTTGTGTAAAATAATAAGTGAAAAATATAATTGTTCTCAGCAATGCAGATGCTATTCAACACTGAAAAATCTTTAAGCTCCCTTAACTCTCAGGCGATGACGGTAGACTACCCTTCAACAAAATTTCTTTCTTTCTTACGGAGATCTATCATCTTCAATATTATGATCCTAAATTAAAACAACTTGTATAATTTAATTCAATTTAAATACATTCAGTATAATATAGAAAATATTAATACTGGCTACCAAATAGCGCATATAAATCTGAAGAATATTCAATAATTTTTCAGAAAGAAAACACTTCTGAGAAGCGATATTCTCCTGACAATTATCGATTTTTTGAAGGGTTTTTATAACAAATCAATAGATTGCCTGACAGCTGTAATATGAATTACATGATGGTACTTCAGTTTCCTGCTGTAATACACAACATCTTTGTAAGGCTCTCCACAACAACTTTGGTGGGATGCAATTATAGACTATTTTATAATCCTGAATTATGCTGATATCTGATTGCTACATCGAATCTATGGCATGTCCAAAGTATTGCTAACTACAAATAAGTGCCTTGCTATTTTTAAGCGCTCTTTTGTGTCCTTCATATTTTGCTCAGTCTCCGTCCAGTGGGAATTTAATGACCTATATAGTCTAGAAAAGGGCGTGGAAAAAGAGGTGGACTTCTTTTCGGAAGATGCCGTTATACATATATGTCATATATGTTTCTAAGAAAATCTAGTACAGTTACTATCAATTAGACAAAAAAAATTATCAAATGAAAACTCTTAAAAGGCTCGCTTTATTCGAAATTTTCTAACAATATTCTTAACATTTAAACTGTTGGCTCTTTTATTTGAGCTGGTGGCCAGTCCCATTGCTTGGCGGGCGTGAGCGTCGCAAGGGGTTCCCATGGCTTCCACCCCAACATTTTTCTTGTCAGTATCAGTTCGTTTTCTGCCTGAACAATAAGTTCTTCTACTTGTCCACATCCAATTGCTTTCTCGATCCCTGCAACATCGGTAACCTGCAAGCAAATATTCTATATATAAAACACAGTCAAAAAATTTATTAGTAAAGTAATGCTAATTGCACACTGGTTTTGCAGAATGCTTGTGCGATTAATTTTTTTTCAAGGTAGAAGGCCGTATAAAAGTAATACCGCATCATTGGACTAAAAGTACGTATAGCAAGCAATGCGGCGTTTACATAATATACGAACTATAATAAGAAGCATTTGTCGAAGCTTTTCTGTCAATTTAGGAATGGGAAAATGAAGATAGCAACTTCTAATTTGAGTACCATTTTTTTGAATTTACACTGTCTAGGTCCACATCTACATATATGTGGCTATGTGTATAATGCATGTAAAGAAAGCCATTTTATTTAATTAAAAGAAAATGTGGACTGTTTACATTGTTTGAAGATTGACTGGAAAAAATTCAGAAAACTGTAGGAAAAAGTAGTTTACGTAGACTTAAAACAAAAATATTAGAAAGAGCAGCCTTATTTCGAATATGTAAGATCAATCAGAACGGCTAGGAGTCAGATTAGCTATTATTCTATCCATTCAAATACATTTTAATGGAAAATGCTTTTACCGATTGCAATAGATTCCATTATTATGGAAGACAGGTTGCTCAGACTGTCAACAGATTTGCTCTCCACAAATACCTGGGCATAGATAAAATACTGTACCTTATTCATCAAAAATTACATGACATAGTAATTCATAGCATGTGGCAATTTTTAGGAGTTTCTTTTTATATAACCACGTTCCATAATCTTGGAGGAGTGTTAATGTCATATAATAGTTGACTATCTTGCAAAATGCTTTTCAGACGCCTATTAGCCTAACCTTCTAATATCGAAGAAAATAACTTAGACACATATCAGAGGAAAACTGTTAACAAGAATATCCAATTTTTAGTACGCTACTACAAGGGAGTATCCGTAGAGATGGCAATTCACGGAGTGCATACTATAAACTAATTAATTCACCACAAAGAAAGAGTCTTTAGCTCAGTTAGGAGTTGATCCACGCCTTAGTCATTCTATGTATGTATAATAATAACAATGTTAATGGCAAAAAAAATTGGCATCTTGAAAAAGCAGTATCCACGTCAACAAATTTATCGTTAGAGGTACGCTCCAGGCAGAATCATCTAATCTTTACTATGTCGTGTAATTGTCAAGAAGTTATTTTTATGTCGATTTCTATGGGACTTCAGGGTAACACCACTGTTGCACGTTTCTACCAGTGCAGCACTGAAAATGCTCGATGGGACTACTTTTATAGCAGAAGTGCAACAGAACTTTCCCACTTAATTTTTTCTCGGTGGTACGGCTGGCAAAGAATGGACATAAAGAGCTCTATAGCACTGTACAAAACTGAGGTTACTTACGGATGATTGACATTTTTGTCCTAAATAAACGTCCATTCTGTAAGGGTTAGTCTCATAACATTAAACGTTTTCTATTTTAAAAAGTGCAAAGAGCAAAAAAATTACAAATGGAAATTGATTTAATGAGTGTTCGCCAAAATAAACATAAACAGACGCGTACGGCTATTTGACATTTAAACCTAACGAAAAATTTCTTACGGACGTTTAAGCCTATTTTTGGTATCTTTTTTAATTTAAAGGCATGTTCGCCTTACGTAGATAACTTTACTTACATATACGTCCATTTTGGACCAACCTTTACAAATAAATATTAGAGTCTAATTCTCATCTGCTATGTTCCGATTATTTTTGAAATTTTTGAGTTAAATGAATTGAAAATATTACTTGGGTTATTTTTATAAAATTTAAGAAGGAATTTGTTTCTATATACCAATAAGGAACATTTATTATATACCAATAAGGAACATTTATTACGTTTGACAGTTCCGTATATATATATATAATATGTGCGTAAAGGAATATGACAGAAATACGTTTGATGGGCTTCATTGCTCCACCACCAGAAAATGTGCAATACACATTTGGTCCTATCCAAATTGACATAAGACTAAATCAAATCAGGGTATAGGTAGCCGCTAACACGGCTGATGTAGTGATCGTGATACATGGGTGAAATTATGTAAGGTTCTTTCTATAAAATAAGCAGGTATTGTAAGAATTGCGGACTGAATGTAACTTCAAGGAAAAACGAACTGAGGACACTCACTACAAGAATTAAATTACCAAACTCTATCCTTCCTGAGTATTGGAGCAAAACAATTCACTATCTTTCAGAGAAATATGTGAGCTATTATCGAGCAAAAACGGACTTGGAAGAAATACCTTGAGGAGCGTGTCAAGAGACCCTGCTAACATTATAATGTCTGCAAGATCAGCTTCAGGAAGAAATATGATCTTCGACATATATAATCTTAGTACGTCCAATTCTTGTCTACGACGATATGGAAACAATTTAGAGCTTCCGCAAGTGATTAAAACCTGTTAATTAAATTAAATATCTCGTTTGCCCTTGCATAGCATAGCTCCTTTATGTGCATTTAAATTCATCTGTAATGTAACCTACGTATTTAATTGTGTGCGACATTTCCTTATTATTATTTAAAATCGATGACTATACTTACACTTGCTACTATTTTTGCTTTTTCCTGAATAATTTTCTCCGTATTTTTACGGTATGCTGCATCACTTGGCATCTTCGCTAAAGCCCTTAAAATTTTTCCATACAATCCAGTAAGGGTATGATGAGGATTTGGGGCAACTGCAAGTCCGGTGAGACCCGTGGACTGACGCAAATTCATTAAATAGGTTAAGTTGCATAACAAAGATTTCAAAAAGCAATTAAGAATATATACCTTTTTTAATAGTCTTGCCATTTGATATAGGGACAGTATTTAGAGCAGGAGGACCACAAGGATATAAAACTCTTATCAGTAAACAAACGAATTAGAAAGTAAATCTTTATTAACAATTATTTTTGAGTACACATAGTATTTACAAAAGCAAAGCAACTGGAACTGACAAATGACAGCGATTGTAGGGCTGTAATTGCATTTTCGAAATTATAGAATTTTATTCGATACTATCGCTTTCACAAACTATTGCTTAGAAACGTTTGTTTTTAATTCCTACATTTTACAACAATTTCTCTTCATCATTTTTATTTGTCTAATCTGTGGAACTGTTCTTTAGTTTTCTAATAGATTATAATAAGCAATATCCAATAATAATAAGGAAAACTATTTAACTAATCGTGTAAACGTACCCGTTTCGGAAACAACTTACAAAAAATAAAAATCACCAATTTAAAACTAAAAAAATAAAAGCACTAAGGGAGAACCGTCAAAACAAGCGGTGTTGTCATTCGTTTGTTGGTTGTCATCATATCGTAGAACTACTTAAATTTCTTTAAAATATTTTCTCTTGGAAAATATAATTAATTCGCAAGAGCTTATTCCAAAAATATATTATATCAATTACAAATATGGCAAAAATGGCTTTTCAACATCAAGCCGGAACGGCAATGGAGTGCTTAAGTGTAAGTATCACAGGGTTTATCTATATTTATTGGTTTACTCCACCCTTTTACGTTGGATAGGAAAATCATTCTTAATTAATATATAAATTTTTAGATTCCAATCACATTGCATAAAGAAAAAGATGTAGACGAAGAAGGTAGAGAAGTGTTGAAATGCGGATTTAAAATCGGTGGTGGAATAGATCAAGACTACAAGAAAAGTCCGCAAGGATATACTGACTATGTAAGTATCCCATGCAAAAAATATAAGAATATACAGGCATATATAATATTATCAAAATTCTGTTGTAAAATGATAAATTACCATAGATGTTGATAATTAATAAAACGAAAATATTGAGTTGCCTCTGTTGTTTCGATAGTTTCGTATATTAGTGGCATCATAAACGTCTCGGAACAAATTAGGCAACCAATGTTAAAGCTGTGGATTCCTCTATCTAATAGCATTTTAGCAAGGTATTTGTCTCTTGGTTATAACTTTAATTGAACCACTTTTCATAGTCAGTTTGTGGCCTAAGGTTGCGTAAGGTTGACCATCATTGGTTTAAACAGAACTTTAACGCTACTTTAGAGCATTCCGTCTTCTTGATAAAGCACAGTAAGTTATAGCAGAGGGTGTATGTCTTCAATTTATCTTGTAGTAAGTGAACAGATCTAAATATTTCGTTCAGGAAACTTTGGGAAGAAATTCGAATTATGTAGTAAGCAGGCAAGGGCTTTAGATCTACATAATTCACACATCGTAAAGACATTGAAATTGAATTCTAAATGTGCAATCTACCTAATACTTCCTTTCATTCTTTTATTGATAACATAAGTAGCTGAACTAATCTTTACATGATCTTTGTTTGTTAGCTTTTTTTATACCGATCTTGAGCTATGGGTAAGGGTTAATTGTGCCTGGTTAGGATGTGGGGTATGCATTTTCAAACGAAACGGAAAAGCTACTGGGACTAAACAAGGTAACCCTGAGAGCCCTGATATCAGTTCTCACTGGGCACTTTCTTTTGTCTCAGGGGTCTCCTACACAGGATGGGGCTTCTTGCTGATCCTAAGTGTAGCAGATGCGGAGAGGAACCCGAGACGGTGACTCATTTCTTTGTGGCTGTCCAGCTCTCTTGGGACAGCGTTACAGATTGCTTGGCTTACACCTCCTGGACGAACTGCATAAAGCCAGAAAGGAGGGCTGGGATCTAATACTTAAATTCGTAGGAGCGCCCGGTTGGTACCTATGAGCAATTGCTCATAAGTCTGGAGGGGGAACAATAGACCTTTATGGCCTACGTTCCAGAACCTCCGTAAGAGGTCTCAATATCAATCTTCAATCAAATCAAGTAATGTCTTTTCGAAACTTACACCTTATATTATTGTACTGCTCCAGGGAGTTTTAAACTCCAAGCTTTGCTAGTTCTAAGATATTCAGTCTTTGCCTGTCTAGGATTAAATTTAGGATTATGTAAAATGCTAGACCTTGGAACAAGATGGCATCTGAAGACAAGTACTTTGAATCTCTCAATTACTTATTCAAAGCCACAAAATACGAACACAAAATTAATCCTTTAAAAAATTTTTATAATCGAAATAATATTTTGAAGTCTCGCCTTCCAGTAGTATAAAATCTTTTTTCTTTAGATTGTATTTAAAAATTACAAAACAAATTATATATATATGTATATATTTTTAGGGAATCTACGTAACCGAGGTTCATGAAGGAAGTCCAGCAGCACGAGCTGGATTGAGAATACACGACAAAATTCTTCAGTGCAACGGGTATGATTTTACAATGGTTACTCACAAGAAGGCTGTAAGTTATATAAGAAAAAATCCTGTTCTTAACTTACTGGTCGCTCGAAAGGGAGTTACATCAACATAAGCCAAAACCAAAAGTAAACTTTAAAGAAAAAAACTGTATTACTAAAACGTATCAAATGAATTCAACTTAATGGAATCAATCCACTTTCGAAGAGAATATCGTAATATTGCGGGTTGTTAAGAGAAATTTTCTTAATTCATACTGCCAAAATAAACGCATGCGCAATCAATATATAAAACGCTTTTTTACTACTTGTATGTATGTATGTCAGTTTTAATTTTTCGCATTCCAAACTTTCATGAATTTTATGTGATAAGAATTTTGTTAATTTTTACATGACACTTTTAATAAATGTTTGTATGAAAAAATTTAATTTAATTACTTACTATACCCAATTATCTGATTTCAAATGTTATCAACAACATTTGTCTTCTCTAAAAAAAAAACTAATTCTCTAGTTGTTTAATAATTGGTGGGGTTTAAAAAAAAAAAAAATAAGCAATGAGCTCTCTAATCTTTAAGAAAAAAAAAAAATAGAATGATTGCTACATTAGAAATAATACATAGGACCGACAGAGCCCAGATGGCCTAGTAGCCGTGGGCCTAACAACCTTTATTGTATTAGGCTTATTTTTAAGGTTGTACAATAAAGAGAAAAATAATAATAATAAAAAATAACATTTGTCTTAAACTCAGCATATGACATGAAGGTTAGATGAAAGAATGTTATGTGAAAAGATAGTGCCCTGTGAAATATTCATAGATAAAATTATTCTGGAAAGATTACATCTCATATCAAGAATATCCACGAGAGATAGAAAGTTTTTTCTAATATGATGGGGGAAAAACAATGGAATGGGATTGCTCTATGGAATGCTACAAATAATAAACCTAAGAAATTTTTGTTGAACATTCAATATGGTTGATAATTATGTATCTTGTAAAAAAAGAGTCGAAACAGACTTGCATACTGTAAAATTGGTCTGACAAATGGATTGAAGAGAGATTTAGTCTCATAAAGAATGTGAAATTCTCTAGACCATCTCCTCGAACACACGCAATGCATATGTGATCTTTTCATATTTTTTTTATATTATTAAATTAATAAATCACAAAATTCCCTATTCAGATTTCTTTTGCTCGCTAAATTATTCAATACTAGATTTCCTAAGCAACACCTTCAGTCATAAAAATTAGTTTGGCGAATGTTCTTAACGATTGCGATTCGAGTCCGAGCTTTCTTCGGACATCCTTTGCTTACTGAACGTTAGTAAGCTACCATAATAATTTTAAGATTGAATCGATTCGGATAGTTTTAGTTTTTTAAATAAATTGCACATCTTTTATTATATCCTTTTAAATTTTAGATTTCGGAAATTTCACCTTGCTTTTCCATATTAACGAAATTTTTTTTCTATAAACATGTCAATAACACCATGATTTTTAGATTATTAGATTTAATGATATACAGGGTGATTCAGATACCTTCCGGTATCCCCCCCCCCCTATAAACCATCCTTTAGGAGCTGTGGCCAGTTGAAGATTTCGCCAATATTCGTGTGAATAAATTACTATAACTTTTGAACCACCCTATATATTTTGGTTATTGTTAGCTTATTAAATAGCCAAGAATAGTAGCTGTCGAAGAGTGTATTGCTCTGTTTGTTTTAATTAAGCATCTTTAAAATATTCGTAAATATTTCCAAAATATTGATTATCGTTATTTATTTCAAAAACTTTTGTGTGTAAAAAAATCAAAATTTTGGAAATATTTGAGAATAATTTAAAGATGCTTACTTAAAAACAGAGCAATACATTTCTCGACAGCTACTATTATTGGCTATTTAATAAGCCAACAATAACCAAAATCTATAGTGTGGTTCAAAAGTTATACTCATTTAGTCCCATCAGGGTTCAAGAATATTGGCGAAATCTTCAACTAGCCACAGCTCCTAAAGGTAGGTTTCTAGGGGGGGGGGGGGGGTATGTGGAACAATTTTTTGATCAGCTTACCTCAAGGAATCGCGTGGTATACCGGAAGGTATCTTGTTCTGAATCACCCTGTATTATGGTGTGGTGGACTAAATATTGGTTAAGGAGAAGATGTCTTCAAAATTTCAATATGAAAAGAATAAAACTTTCCATTGACGTCGTACCCCTTTGAACTCGCGAGAATGTAATATTCTATTTATGTATATATACCTTGCTAATAGACAATCAACACTGCTTATTGAGCATATAGGGCTGCCATCCGCCCGGGTTTCCCCGGATTTGTCCTAGTTTGGTGGGCGTCCGGGAAGCGTCTGGACAGGGTTTCCTATACTATCTGGGTTTTAAAACATTCGAAAATATTAAATAAAAATTTACTTTTTGTGTGTACGGTGTACTTGATATTGCTGGCAGACAGACCGATTCGACTCTTACTGTACATGGTGTTCCATGGAGTAGTGGAAGTGTATAATCTTTACAACAATTTAATAAATTTTACTGGATGTTTTTTCCTAATATAACTGAAAATTAGGGGCGGATTTGATAACTTGGCCGCCCTAGGCTTATGGAAGATGCCGCCCCTCTACGCCCTGTAAAACACGAAAAGTGGCAGCGAAAATACCAAATAACCCAGTACTTATATATGTAGTCTGTAACGGAGCAACATTAAAATGATGCGCTTGAACTTGGAGTAAACTAGTAAGCAAAGATCCAGTTCGATGATCCAAAACTTTCATAACTGTAATCTCCATACGTATAAATTTCTTTTTCGGGGTGCTATGGGCACATTTTTGAATTTTTAAACGTTGACGTGAGGGTTCACAGCGGGCGCGAATACTAAAAAAATAAAATCTCACCAAGTTTTGCCGCCCCCTAAATTTGCAGCCCTACGCTCGGGCCTACTCGGCCTATAGGGAACTCCGCCCCTGCTGAAAACACTCTATCGACTGCAGTTTACGGTTTTATTTTTACAAAACAAGAACATCAAAATTGATGACACAAAATTGATAGATGAGTGGGTGAATTTAAAAACTTTAAATCAAAATCGAGGCGACCAGACAAGCTTTCAACGAAAAATCAACTTTGGCTTAATTTGTTTAAAACATCGAATGCTCATTTGAGCGAGTTATTTAAGATTGCACAGTATTTTTTTTTGCATACCAACTCATAATGCCAACAAAGATAGAGTATTTTCACTAATTTCTCAGCATTGGACAAAAGAAAAAATTCTAATTGATTTTTATAAATTCATAATGTAAAGATACACGGTGAGAGATCTTGCTCTCTAGTCTCTGGTTTACAGAAACTAAAGTCCTTAAAATGTTTACACGTCAAGAGACTTTTGTCTCTGGAGATCAAAAAATTAGGTCTCTGGAGACCATAAGAAAAAGTCTCTATTGTCCAGAAAGAGATTGTTAGAAAGAATTATCTCAAAAGTTATTAAAATTTTTATATATTCTGTATGCATCGCAGGACAAAAAAACTTATCTATCAGCAAAAGAAGAACGTTGAGAAAGTGCAAATTTTGTTGGATTTTCTATAGAATGACTCTATAATAAATTAAATAAAAATTAACAGAAAAATTTGTTAACCTTTCTCGCACCTCCACCGTTAGGGGTACAAAATGTACCCCACAGTTACTATAATGAATGAACCTATATAAATATATTATTGTACATTAACACACTTTGTAAAATAATAAACACAGTAAAAAATTAAAAAAAAAAAAACATTTTTTATATATAATAACTTTACTTAATAAAGTATACTTATATTTTAAATTAAAGGTATAAAGGAATATAAAAGAAAATCTTAGTCTTCATTCTCATATAAAGTGCGAACTGTATAACTTTTTTGTAATGCTGTGATCAGGACATATCAATTTTAAATTAATTTTCTGTCTGTCGATCGGGGTCAAATGGTTTCCTGATTTGACGTTTCTCCTCCTACTTCTGGAGCTAGTTTATACATAGCTGCAAAAATACGTTTAGGCAAATTTATCGGTCGATTTTTCAGTCTTTCTTCAAAGGCAGGTTTTATAAGTTCTTTTCCTAGACTCAACAAGAACTTCCTTCGATAACCATTCTTTTAGCAGTGGATTTTTTGTAGTCCATAGAACGGAGCTGTTCAACGAAGCAAAATCCAAACAGTTTTGGAACAATACAAATGGCCTTCAATTGCTGGTCCCTTTTACTATATACTCATTGACCATCTTATCCATGGTATCAACAGATCTCTTAGTGTGATTATAATGTAGAATCATCTCCGGTTTGAATTTGTTATCATGTTCGGTACTTACTACAATCTTGGCTTTTGGTAACATACGAAACCATCGTTAGATTTTCACTCAATGTAAAAATTGAAGATCCTTCTAGTCTATTTTTGGTGGATAACAGTGCCGATTTAGGACATTTGTATTCGCATTTAGACCAATTCCTTAGGTTGCCTCTTTACCTAATTGTCCTTACTTACTACTTGTATAGTGAGATGTTCATTTCAGCCCACAAATGCGAAATGTCTCCTGATAAAAGGCTATGCATCCTACACAATAGTAACTAAACTAAAAAAAAAAATTGCAGGAAAATTTGAAAATGATTTCAGGTGTCTGACTCGTCCTACGTTGAATTCGCACGTGTATACAGATACTTACGCTAATTATGATATGAGGTACAAAGTGTACCCCAGCTCCTTTCTTTGCATATAAAAGAAAATTCGTACATAAAAATAAGTACGTGAATTACTTAAAATATTTGAAGTTTTCCAAGAGAGACTTTAAGGAAGTTTCGTTTCATAATTATAAATTGTTTTATGAATATAACAAAAACTGTGTTTTTGGGGTACAAAATGTACCCCGTTTCGTGCGAACTCACTCCACAGTTAACTGATAGAGCGTAATAGAGCGGTAAAAACAAATAGTTTCCGTAGACAAAAAATTAGTAAACTTCGGAGACCGGAGACCAAACATGGAAACGGGTTTGGTTTGAAATACACAACGGAAGACCGGAGACCAAAAAAGTATCTAGATTTTTTGCTTCTCCATGGGTCGCTGCACCAGAGACCGAGAAAGTGGTTCTAGAAGCTCAAGTCTCTCGCCATGTAGCTTCACTTTTACTAAGCAAGGAAGCTATTTTGAAAGCTCTATGGTAGACTAAAAAGTAGACAATATAATAAGTTCATGTTTTTAGTCCATTTAATTAATATTAGATAATGTATGTATGTCTTATTTCTACAGAAGTAAAATTGTATCTATCTATATTTTTATACCCTAGATGAAATCATAGGGTATACTAAGTTTGTCATTCCGTTTATAAAGCACAAAAATAATGCTGGTAGAGCAAAATGGGTTGGACACTGTTGGACAATGTTGAAAGTAATTTTGATTTTTTCATGTCCGTCCTTCCGTCCGACCGTTCGTCTATCCATCCGTCTGTCTGCCCGACCGTTCGTCCGTCCGTTTGGTGCAAGAAGTTTTCATAGCAATAGTAAATAAAATTTCAAAAATAGACTTGGTGTTGCCATATAAAAATTTAACTTTTTTACCTATACTGCGAAAAAAAATTTTCCTAGAAGATTGTGTTGCACTGAAGAGTTCTTCAGAATATAAAATCCTATGAAATTCTTTATAAACATTTTTACTGTCCGACGAGTCGTTCTAGAAATAAATGCGAAAAACCACTTCAACAATCAAACTTATACAGAGATGTGACCCTACGTAATTATCTACAGGCATTCATCTAGGGTATCAGAAGAATTGGTCTTAGACAAATTCAAGCTTTTTTAGTTGTTTGAAGATATATTTTTGTTCCTAAATTGAAGAGAGATTTAATTTAGTTCGTTGTCATCGTTTTCTTTTACTGTTTTTTGTAAACTGACCAATTTTGTAATAAATAAATACGGGAAAACACTGTGTAATAATTTGAACCTATTTCGTTAGTAAGTGAAATAAGAAAATTATCTGGCAACAATGTCCGGGTTTCAAGCTAAAATATCCGGGGCTTTCGAACTCGTTGTCCTAGTTTAATGATTTTACAGATGGCAGGCCTATAAGTATACAGGATTTTCTGGACTAATTATGCACTGATATAGCTAGATAAATAGGGAATACCGAGAGGAACAAAACATTTGGTTGTTGAAAGGACCTGGCGGGGATAGTGTTTTACTTGAGTGGTAAGTGCCGTTAAAGATTTTTCTATATTTTTCTTGAATCAGTCTGTAACTCCTAAGCGATACATTCGATGATGATAATTCAAGACTTAGAAAAAAAAAATAATAGTTGGAGTATTCCAAGAATCCATAACCGTACCGTTTTCCTGTTTGCCGTTATCGAAATTTTTGGAATCTTAAGAATAATTTTTATCAAGGAAAACCTTCATCAACAATAGTTTTTCATATCAGAAGAGAAGCTCAAATTCTTAGGCCTAAAAGATGTTCTGTATATACAAAAAAAGCGACCCTTTTTGTGTTTTGTGCACTTTTATTCATTTAAATCCCGCGAAAAACTTCAATAAAATACCATTGAAGAGCTCCAAGGGTGATTATTTGATATATACAAATTTTTCGTAAAATAAAAAATCCACGAAATAAAAAGAAAAAAACGATATCAACTGCATATTTCGCTAGGTCAAAACAAAGTGAGCTTAAAAGTAATTTCATTTTATTGCAAAAAGAAGTTTTATCTTCATAGCATCTCTTCGGCATAGAGCTAAAAAGTTTATAATTTTTTTTTATGAAATCATCCCATTCCTTTTTGATTGTTTGACTGAGAAAAGTAGATTCACTAAGGCAGAACTTTCGGTAAACTATCAGAAGCTCAAATCCCTAAGCCTAAAAGATGCTTTCGGTGAACTATCAGAATTCCATATTAACTTGACCTACAAAGTACCAACGAGTGAGTAACTCTTACATTTGAGACTTTATTCTTGTATCTCACGGAGTTTATTATACCCTAGATGAAATCTATTGGGTATACTAAGTTTGTCATTCCGTTTGTAACGCAGAGAAATAATGATGTTAGAGCAATATGGATTGGACACCTGCGCATAATATTAAAAGTTATTTTGATTTTTACATGTCCGTCCGTGCGTCCGTGCGCACGATAACTCGAGAACGCGTGTACTTAGAGAGCTGAAATTTTGTACGTGGGCTTTAAAAAAAAACAACCATCCAATTTCAAAGTCCAATGAGAAATCTTGCCACCATATAATTCACATTTATTTTTTATAAAAAGTATTTATATGGGCAATTGGTGTGACCTCCATCATTGAACTTCTATGGTAGGCGATCAGAGAAAACCATACAGATGAGACCTCTCTGATCATTGGGTCGAAAAGTTCAATAATTTTTTTTGCACTTAAAATGCATTTTGTAAATTTTTCAGTGTGTTAAGACAAGAAATCTCCATCGTGAAAAAAAAGTAAAATTAAGTTCGAAAATGAGATAAATCGGGCAACTCCTTCGAAGGGTTGCTATACAAAAATTTCGTTTTCCACTATATATTTGGGCACTGCCTGAGAACGCATCGAGATAGAACCCCTTCTTGGTGTTGCCATATAAAAATTTAAATTTTTTACGTATACAGTAAAATTGATCAGTCCTAGATATTTTTATTGTACTAAAAACTTCTTCAGAATATGAAATCATATAAAATTGGTAAAAATTAATTTTTCTGTCCAACTAACCGCTCTAGAAACATATGCGAAAAACCACGTCAAATATCAAACTTGGACTGATGGGTGACCATACGAAATAACATACGAGTATTCAATTAGGAGAGTATCATAGGAATTGCTCTTACACCAATTTTAGTCTTTTTACTTGTTTTTACGTCTCCAAAGCCACAGGTCCTGATGGTTTCTCGCTCCTGTTAATTAAAAGCTGTACTTCATTTTTGGCTAAACCTCTGCGTCAGCGCCATGCCTAGCACTTGGGTCACATGGGGCAAGCTGAGAGAACCCGCCTTTTACATTTAAATATTTGAATACAGAATTAAAAAAAAAATAATTAACAAATAATTGATAGTGGACCCGGTGGTTCGTCACTTCCACCATATTTATTGACTCCAAATCACTCATACATACAAACTTGAACCCAAGTTAACAAATAATTGATAGTGGATCCGGTGTTCGTCAGTCCCACCATATTTATTCACTCCAAACCACTATAATTTTCATTTAATCAAAAATATTCTTACATTCAAAATTTATTTTTCGTGCTTTTACTTTTGCAAAGTCTCTAATAAGTTCCTGATATTTGATGCGATCACACAATTCGCTTTTAATAGATATGGTGACCTCTTACTAAGCCTTTCTGGCTCATTATTGATCGCAGATAATTTTTAATAATTTTCAGTTTCGAGAAACTCCTCTCTCCTGACGCCACTGAAACAATATCCGCAAGTCAATGACAACGTTGGGTACAATCGACAGAATATAAATTTTTACGATGAAATTCAAAACTTCAAATGGAAATTGATCAGCAATCATGATCGCAGCCAGATTGATAATATCGTCACACAGATCAATGCCTTCAATATCAATGTTCTTCCCATCTGTTAATATTCTGTGCAGCTCTTCATTATTTCTTCTTTCGTTGAAGACTTGAGAGCATGAATATCATAAAGAAATTTGAGGTAATTGCTGTGCACCTGTAGTAGTTCAAATCTCTCTTCCATTGATACTACTGCTGTGTCAACGACGTGATAAAAGAATTCTGTTCTGAATTGTTCTTTCGGATCTTTTATACGTTCATTTCGAGCTTCGTATTTGAAATTACGTTTCTTACGCCGAACGCGGACCGTATTGCTAGGAGGAAATATCGTCTCTATCTCCACCTCAGATGCTAGGTCTTTTGCTTCGTTCAGTATTCTAGAAAAACTTTCTTCAGATCTTTCAGTACTGCTTCAGAAAACCTGTAAACACCGAGCCTCATGTTTTGACAGATTATCTATTCTTTTACAAGTGTGCAGTGCATTCGCATGAAATATTGAGGCTTAATTCAATGGCTCTTTTAGAACCGTCTGGGGCCAAAAGTAGGAACCGGATCATTAGACTCACTTTAGATATCCGGATCTTTAAGTCGACTCAGATCCGAGTTTCTTATCTATAATTGAGAGCGGCCTTACCAGAGCAGACTGTACACATGGTGAATTCTTTTCAACAAAACGGAAAACGAGATTGCATGATTAGATTTTGACAATATCCTCGCTTGGGGCAAAACGAATCATGTCGAATTCAATGCATCTAAGACCCCCATATTACTACACTGGAAAGTGTTACGCTTCCACACGCCGACGATATTATGACATTAAGTGAAGGCTCCAACAAGACAACGGCCAGAAACACACTTCCAAATTTTTAAAACATGGCTTAATGAAAAAAATATTTATGTAATAAAATCTGGGATATTACAAAGCAGAAGCTTAGACGACATGGAAAATACATAAATGTTGATTAACTACGAAGTTTTAGATAAGAGGGCTTTTCGGAATCGAAATAGACTTCCTCAAGGAGATAACTGAAATTTTTCAGTTAAAATTAATCAGTTATAAATTAAATTTTAACAGAAATTTAGTGTTACAATTAATTCGTTTATCTTAATTAAACACGTTACTAATTTAAAAATAAACAAAGCAAGATACAAGAATAAAATCTCAAATGTATCAGTAACTCACTCGTTGGTATTTTGTAGGTCAAGACAATATGGAACTCTGATAGTTCACCGAAAGTTCTGTCTTAGTGAATCAACTTTTCTCACTTTGGGCGCGGTTTTCAAGTCTTCAGCCTTGAAGAGTCGCAAGATACTGGACAATTTCGTACAACATAAAAAAATATTTCTTGATTTGTCGATTTTTACCTTAAGCATGTGCAGTTTATATGATGAATATATAACATGGATAATGCTTAAATCTGCACACTCTTTTCTGTTTTGGAAAAATAGTTGAAAATCACTGTAGTATATAAATTTCCTGGAAACTTTCCTAATTTTTTATAAATCACTTTACGACCTCTGAACAACACACGCTATGATGATGACTTAAATTTATATAAATTTATTAAATTTATTAGATGGACAATCGTCGGAGCCTTCCGAAGCCTCAGAAGAATGTTTTTATCTCTTTTCTATCCTTTTCGAAGTTAGGGTTCCACCAAGTCACCAGTCACCAGTTCTGAATACTGTACTGAATAATGTACTCAGTTTTTTCATTTAACTGTTATTATATATTTCATTTTAAACACAATCAATGCCAGTTTCTCATATTGATATGATATGAATTTGAGAACTCCAAGCCTTTCGGTTTAAAATGGCTTTTCGTATTTAGAGATTCAGCGAAAAACGTTAATAAAGACCTACAGGTAGGTAAATTTCTTCTCTGAATAAGCCATTTTCACAGGTAGGTTTAAGTAAAGGTCTTTATGTTGCATATGTGTATATTTTTTAGTAACAGAGCTGTGATAAATATTCTTCATTGTGCTCTTATACTATATAAAATAATTATTTTCGTTAGGGAAATAAGTAAATAACATTAAAAAGCAACATATGTATATAGTTAGGTGTAGGTCTAACATTACACGCACTGTGAAATATGTAAGTATGTATTACTATAAGTTACATAAATTTTAATTTTGCGGTTTCATTTGAATGAGTACGGCATATAAAGAAAATGCGCTCTTCATTACCTGGAAAAGAAATATTTTTTCAAAAATTCCGATTTTAAAAGTCAAGTAAAGAATCGTCTTACTGATAAAAATGTGTGCAAAGTTATTTTGGTGACTCCAGCAGCTACAAATGCTATCGGTCTCTTGGTTCTCTCCATAAAAGTAATCATGTCCTTTTTAAATTTTAAGTCCTGATCTACCCAGTTGTTAAAATATAGAGCATTGGTTAGTTTACTGCTTTCTACTTCAACAGCAGTTCCATAATAGCAAGCTAGATAAATTTGTAACGGTATCGCCAAAAGATATGCGCAAAAATACAATTGCTGAAATAAATCGTTAGCGGTAAATAGAAAAGTCACAATTGTAATGCCAAGATTGAAGGCGGTCACAAGAATTTGAATGAAAATTCCTACTGAGATAATCTGATGAAGAAGTCTATAAAATCTAAAAAGAAGAAAGGTTTTTGTTTAAATGATAATCATAATTAGCAAATTAATTAGAAACACTCACTCAATTATCGCCTTGTGATCTAAAATGCAATTGATAAGATCTTGATGTTTTTGTTCCTTACTCTGTATTAAATCCATCCCGATATTTTCCATTCTAATTCCAAGAACATGGATATGCCCACTCAAAAGGCATAAAAGAGCAGGCGGCCAGCTATCGTTGATAAAGTTTTGACTACCTTGGAAACATAATCCTAGGTACTGATAGGTTCGAATCATTTTGAAGGTAAAATCTGATGACTTCCAATCAAATGGAAACCATGCTGGGTACAAGAGCCGTTTTTCTGTACTTAAAAATAATCCAATTCCACTAATTATCAAAATAAAACTATACAAAGTGGCATAGGATAAAGTTACGATTTTTATAGATTTCATCACACTTTCCATGTACCGTGTTTCAGAGACGCCTATGATTTTTGAATCCAAATGAGCTACAATTAATTTCAATTTAGCCATTTGCTTGTGTCGAAGTGCAAATATAGTGATTTTCAAGCTGCACGCAATAATAGTGAAAGTCAAGCTGAGATTCTCTAATATATCTCGGGTGGCGGTTAGTTGGAAAAATCCAATCACAAGGGAAAGCGGATAGTAGAACGTTACGAATGTGTTAATAAATATTGACCATGCAGTAAATGAAATGGACTTTTTCTCCGGAAAATAAATACCAATATATTGGAGAATACGCCAGTGGAATTTAAAGTACCGATATGAATCCATTTCGTGACTGAAATGTCTGGAATATTCATTTCAGCTTCTTATATACCTTAGAAAAATGAGGTAATGACTTAATTGCTCAAAGAAAGGGTTTTGTACCTTTATATAATTAATTACAAGGGCGGAGCTATGTGGCAATGGTAATTTAGCCTTGATTAACACCGAATATAGTAATTTTGAAGCTTAATTACCGGTCTTAGGAGTCTTTTATTAAAAACCTTTAATTGAACCATTCAAATGTGTAGAACAAATTATTGACATTAAAAATAAAAAATAAATTGATTTCTTTCGTTTTCTATATAGATATTCGGAAATTTCTTAAAATGGTTTCAAAAAGAAAAAATAATACTCCCCTTCCCATGTGTAGCAACGAAGCTGACTCAGTGAAAGAGTGGAGGGGTGTTAGTTAGAATACGCAACGCACACCTGTTATGGGTGCCGGTGGTTAGAAAGTCCATCAACTCTCGTATATTGAATATGAAAAGAAAAATTTGAAGAGATTAAAATTTATTAAAAAAAATATAGAAAAAAACCTAACTATTTAACAAAAATTAGAAAATAACAAGAGAGGAACGAGATCGCACACCAATGCAAGAAAATATTAAACATTTAAAACAAAAATGCCATGCAAATTCATCTGATTATGTTTGCAAGTTCACTTTAAAGCTAAGATAACCTAATATTAACATTAAGTTAACTTTGCTTTAAAGCTTCCCTGGAATGAGTCTTTTAGACCCAATCTACATCGAGAGTTACACGCTACAAGCTGGAATCTGCAAGCTACAAATTTTAGGTTGCACATATGGCATACCGTAGAAACTGCTACACTACTGCCGGATCGGGGAACGGGCAATCGGTCGGGTGGATTTCGGGTAAGGGCTGGCCCAAACTGAACGTTCATATATGTTATTAAAGTTACTTATGTAAGGAGAACGCGCCCTTTAAATTAAACAGAGGTACCCAAAATAATTTTAAGCGTCCGTAAGGTAACTCTTTTAAGTTCATTTTGGACAAGCTTACTTACGTACAATCAATTAAATCAACTTCCATTTATTAAACTTTTTTTTACATTTTGCACTTTTTGAAATAGAAAACGTTAAATATTATTCTCTTACAGAATGTGACGTTTATTTAGGGCAAAAATCTCAATCATCAGTAAGTAAATACTAATTTCGTACAGTGTCGTAAGGTTCTTTATGTCCATTTTGGTCCAGTCGATAATCGTAACCAGTTCACACGTATTTACTGTTTGAAGGCTACGGCTACGGTGGGAGGAGAACTATGAGTTAAAAATACTCACAGCGCGTGAAGCCAAGGTAGCTTGCAAGTGTTGCCAAGACAGCAAATCTGAAATTCTCGTGGTTGCAAAAGCATTCACTTTAATATACCTTAGATGAAATCCTTAGGGTATTATACTAAGTTTGTAACGCATAGAAATATTTATACTAAAACAAAACTGATTATACACTTGCACGCATAATATTAAAAGTTATTTTGATTTTTGCATGTCCGTCTCTCTTTTTCCGTCCGTCTGTTCGTCCGCACGATAACTCGAGAACGCATTCACTTAAAGTGATGAAATTTTGTACATGGGCTTTAAAAAAAAAGTAAATTTAAGTTCGAAATAGGCCTAATCGGGCAACTGCTTCGTAGGGTTGCCGTACAAACTTTTCGTTTTTATTCCATTTTGGGCAATTTTTAATTTTATATTTTCGTATGTTTTTAACAAATTCTAATGGTAATTGAAAAAAGTTTAAGAAGCCCTGCCCTAGATGATGAACTCGTAGGGTATACGAATTTTTTCATTTCATTCCGTTTGTAACACATAGAAATAATGATAGTAGACCAAAATGGATTGGACCGCCAACCATAATATTATAATATTAAAAGTTATTTTGTTTTTGCATGTCCGTCCGTCCATCCTCACGATAACTCGAGAGCGCGTGTACTTACAGAGCTGAAATTTTGCACACAAGCTTTTAAAAAAAAAAGTAAATTTAAGCTTGAAAATGGGATCAATCGGGGAACTCCTTTGCCAAAAAAAATTTCGGTTTTCACTATATATTTGAACACTGCCTGAGAACGCGTTGACGTAGAGAGCTGAAAGTTTTTACACAGCGTTTTCATAAAAATAGTAAATAAGATTTAAAAAATGAATTAAATCTGGCTAATTATAACTTTTTTTCTTGGTTATTAAACAGTCCGGCATTATTCTTAGCATCATATAATTTTTATTTCGAAAAATGTTTTTGTTTTATCAAAACAGTTCAACAAAGATTTCAAATCAGCTTAATAATTTCGGTTGTTTGCCTTAGAAAAAGAATCATTTGAAAATCCAAAGGGGCTGGTTTGGATTCATTTACCCGGACCGGTTCGAAAACTTAGCTGGCTCTGCAAGAGCTCTATACAAAAAACTCACTGTGGGCTGCGAATTCAAAAATTTAACCCCCTATTTGAAAATCACTTGAAATTATTCCCAATAAGGACAAAATTCCATGTCACATTCCAATCGTTCCAAATTTAAAAATAATATTTTCTTTTATTATTTTGAAAGGATATCTTCGTTTATTAATTATTTTAAATAAGCCTAAAAAAAATCAAATATTTTTTTAAGGTTTCTTCACTGACATATACATATAAAATGGACTGCTAATACTACTGAAATTTCTTACATTATTTGACATTATTATGGGATCATTTTTCTATAGTTGTCTCTTTTTGGTTTAACTACTATATTCCGCTGAACTTCAAAGAATAAATTCTATACAAAATCCACCATAGTACAGTTTCAGTTCAGTGGTTTTCCCAATGAATGTAACCCTTTCTCTGT
The DNA here is from genome assembly GCA_963924295.1 of Dioctria rufipes. Classification (NCBI taxonomy): domain Eukaryota; kingdom Metazoa; phylum Arthropoda; class Insecta; order Diptera; family Asilidae; genus Dioctria; species Dioctria rufipes. The sequence continues at coordinate 44,591,335 of OZ002743.1, read as the reverse complement.
CCCCCATAGCTACTTTTAGGGACAGGCAGACAAAGATCGCTTAATTTTATTTCTTTAATAATCAAGTTTAAGAAATATTTGATGTTGTAGGAGATAAACTTCCAAGAATAGAAATAGTTTCGAATGCATCTGTAATTTGTTGAACTTTTAATATGAATATTAAAGCGAAAGTAAAGCTTGAAATTAAGATAATTGCCACACCCCTCCCAACAAAAGTTGACACATATGAAATAGAAAATCAGGCAGTCCATGTTATATATGTCAGTGGGTTTCTAGGAACTGATGACTTTGCTCCTGATGGTTTTGACGAGAGACCTTGCGGTGGATTGGTTATAAAGATATAGCCCAAAATCTGCGAAAAAATACCGTTCACTCTAATCTTCTAGGTTTCTAAAGTTAAGATTTTGATATTATCAAGGTTAGAAGGTATTGAGTCATAGATTACAGGAAAACTGCCGCTATTTTCTATCTTATAGTTGCTGGAAAATGAGAAACTTAGTACATGAGTCAAGAATTATTGTCGATAATGTGAATCTTACGAGTATCTTTGAAGGACTGATTTTTCCCCGTGAAGTCTTGAGTTTAGGGATGGGAATTTAATTTGGCATTTCTTAAATAAAGGGTTTTCCAATAAGAGGTGTTATTTTGATATTCAAAGAAAAATGCCATTTTTTGAGATAAATGATCGGATCTTTATTTCATTATAAAGAGGAAGAAATGCCGTTAATAATGGAAAATAACATCAGCCAAATGACCACAACGACCGCGCTTACAGGACCATATCCTTTTCATGAAATTTTCCATAACCAAATCGCAAAGTGGCTGGCCTATGTCCTCGATAGCCTCACGAATTCCATCTTTGAGGTCTTGAATCGACGCTGGGCTGTTGGCGTAGACCTTCTCATTCCCGTGGCCCCAAAGGAAGAAGTCGTAAGGTATTAAGTCACAAGATCTCGGTGGAAACTTTGCGATTATATCTTTTCTAATTTTTGCTTTTTATTTTTACAACACAATCCCCAATTACAAAATCCTACAAAATTATCTCCCAATTAAAATCGCCAAACAGGAATTCTCTAATCACAAAATCTTTCGCCAAATTCCATGGCATAATTTTCACTTGGGGTTTCGGAGTTTTATTTTGGATTAATTAATTCTTAATCATATTTTCATGAATGTACTAAATTTAATAAATTCATGTGCTTTATGCAGTGTACATTGTCGCAAACTTTTGAATAGTGACTCACACTTGGCACTTCCTAGAAAAATGTCAAAGTCGTGATGGCTTGTGCGTGTGGATTTTGAGCTGGCGGATTTAATGTTTGGGGATTTTTCAACATCTGAGGATTATGTATTGTTGGACTTTTTTCTTATTTTATATAATGTTCTTCTTTATCAATGATCACAATCACGCATAAAAGAAAGAATTTCAAACAGTTATTGAAGTTAGCAATAGTGCCGCAAAGAAATTGTAAAATTTCAGCGAAATAAAACGAAACAATTCTTAAGAATAAAAATTTATTTGCACCATATATACATAATACTAGTATTTACAAAAACAAGACAACAAAATTTCTCAGCTTAACATAATATTATGTATTTCACTGAAATAATAGTATAATTGGCCCTTTTATTGCACATCTGGTGACTTGAATATTGCAAAAGATAGTTTAACCATTAACAACAATACCGGAGAATTCGACAGATGTAATAAAGATCTCATTAAATTTTTCATAAATAGTTAAAGTTTCTGCAAGATATTAAAACATACAAAAGCTAGCTAATCACCTTAGAGCAATACTGATTTACAAATTTTGTCAATTGTTTTACCTAAAGATTATCGCTGTAAAGCTAATGTCAAAACGAATGATAATAATACTAGGATGTGGCTGATAAGAATGCTGTTAGCATTTCCGCAAAGCTCAATAAAACTTTCCTGTGAAGTAGAAAGAAAATTTTGATATTTTTATAAGAAATAGAAGATCAATTTAATCAATCATACTTACATTCATGTGTTTGTTGATGCAACTTGCAGGACGTATCCTAGGATACTGCGGTTTATGACAAGCTAAACTTGCATTAATATACTCGTGCGGAATTGGCATTGTTGTTAGTCTTACAGGTGGATCAGTTCGTGGGCAGATTGCATCAACAACCAAAAGGATCAAATTACTGGCAGGAATTGGTATTACAACAAAAGGTCTTTCGCAGCCACTTGCTGACTTTTTGAACACGGATTTATCCTTTTCATTATATAAACTGAACAATCTGATTACATGATCACAAGATTGAAGTCTAGTCCGATTTATTACAACTTTTTTTGCCCAATCTTTGTTGTTGTTTGAATTGTAGTCTGTTGAATTTTCATCGAAATAATTGTCCATTGCTTCTACTGAGACCATTTGAGCTTTTAGAAATATCCACATTGTACGAAGAATCCATTTAAATATTCGAAGAAGGTGCATAATAGGCTTAAATAATAATTATACAAATTATATTTTATCAAATACTGTTAATATCTATTTTAAATAATTGTAAAGATAGAAAATGTTTTATATAATTATTGAGTGGATTCGTTTGAATCTTACAGATAGAGTAGGTAGGAGGTTCATAAATAAAATATTTTCTATATTATTATTTATGGTGTGCCTCAAGGGAATAATCTCGGCCCGCTGTTTTTTATCCTTTAAATTAATTTTTGTTTGTGTTACAACTGAGTTGAATATATTTTGACAAAAAATGTCTTTCAATATTAACAAGTACAAACCAATTAACTTTGCACGTTGTTTTTATATTACCTTTTCTTACCATATAGATTGTGAGCCCAGCAACAGGCAAAGCAACCTATTTGAATGGATTGCTGGATTCATAGATAAATTTTCGTCTTCATGTGGATAGGTAATAGTGCGGCGGGAATGTAATATTTAGCTTACACATTGGTTTATGACTTTTTGTGTTTGAGCACCACTGACGCTCACGAATGATTGAGGCATTTTACCAACAAGAGAATTTTTACTTGAAAGCAATTGAGATGTTTGTAATGAGCTAGTAGTATTTAGCTCGATGGTTTCAAGACGAGGAATCCACCTTTATAACACGTTGTCGTAAGGAGGTCCTAGACCTAAATCCAGCAAACAGTCATCTAACGTCGTATATTCTTAACTGGAGGGTTTCAGCAGAGGTTTAACTCTCTTTATATATGCTTTGATATGACGGTTGAAAGCCCAGTGATCTACAGAAATCCTACCAGCACCAATTGGCAGGCTTTCAATCATTCGATTGCTGATAGGCTTACCAATATCTCTGTCACGCACTTATCCTCAAGAGCGAACATAGATAAAGGAGTCGGAGAAATTACCACCGTGTTGATCCAATTCTTTGAGACCTCGTGCACGATCAGGAAGACATAACAAAACTCTATACCCCAATGGCTGACACGTGACCTAAGAGATCAACGTAGAATGGTGTGTATGGTGTACAACAAAGCCAGCAAATTAAATGACGCAAATGAGTGGTCAGCTTACCAGAGTGCTCTTCGCCATTACAAATATTCGATCCACAGGTCCAAAAGAAAATTGTGGCTCTTCTGGGAAAATGTAGATGGTATTAATGAGATGTCAAGGTTCAAATGATTACTGTCTAAGATACACAACCAACCTCACAAACAATGACGGAGTGCGGGCGTCTTTGTTTGGGAAATCTTTGGAAATCATGTTAGACGAATACTTCCCCGATGGTTCTGATGATGTTGCTTCATCTCTGCGAATCGAAGCTTTTCATTATGAAACTATTTACGGGGATAGAGACCTGGCTTTCATCACGGATGAGTGGCCAGTGAATTCGTTTAAACCCTTCAAGCCCCTGTGTAAAACTGGCATTTTTCCAGCCTTACTTCAAAACTCGGGTGATTTATTTATCGGCAATCTAGCCCATATCTTAAAGGCATGTACCAAAATGGGCTATACACCAAAGCTGTGGCAAGAGGTCAGGGTTGTGTTTGTTCCATTTCCAGAAGCAGGTTGTTCCATCATCATCACGTGTATTTAAAGGGAAGGTCAGTTTAAACGGCCCTCCACGAGGTTATTCACTCAATTGAAAAGGGCTTCATTTTTAAACAATCTACGCTGGCTGTTTTCATTGATGTAGAAGGCGCTTTCAATAATGTACTTCTACATAAATTTACGGAAATGCTAATAACACATTGAATGAACATGTCTCTGGATTGCAGAATTATCTTTGCCTATTTGGGTGGAGTAAGGAGAGTGAAAAGAGTCCATAAGGGCTACCCTCAAGGCGGTATCTTATCACATTTATTATGGGTGTTCATTATGAATGATCTCTTGCTAACACTCATCCGGATAATGTACGAAGCGGTATGATACGCAGACCGCCTGGTGATCTTAGTTGCAGGTATTTATGAGTCTGAATTCTGCGGACTGGTACAAAATGCGATCCCACTTGTCATAGACTGGGATACGGATTTCGGACTGTGTATCACTCCATTGAAAACCGATCTATACTTTTTTTACCAAAAAAAAGGAACATTCCTAGATTGTACCTGCCCTCTATTGGCTGCACACGTTTGGAGCTAAAGGACTGGGTAAAATACCCAAGCCTTCTTTTGTGTCCCGTCGGAACTTAGTGTTGGCGTTTCTTTGAGCGATTGTAAAGGGGTATGTTATAAATGTAAATCCAGGAAGTTGAGAAAGCTGCCTTCTTGAAAAAATTATTGTGCTTAGCTTATTTGATATTTCGCTTTTTGTTTGAGATTGCATGAAATTTTTAAAAACTATTTTTTTTTTCTATAATCTTTTTTTTTTGTATGATCAATATAAATATAATATATTGTCTGAAGAAAGGGATAAGGCTACATCTTCATCATCGTCAAGCTTGCAAGTAACATGTCAGTAATACCGATAATACCTAAACAAGATGGACTTGGGCCGAGACCTAATCCTGCCGTTTCAGGCATACTCTTTACGTAGTCTTTAATTGCGAAGCATTAGCTAGGCAGAGATTATACTCCACCTCGAACATGCCTTTCCTCTCACAAACCACGTCTGAAATCTCAATGCGGGAATGGTTCAGTCTTAATTTGGAAAGCGAATAATTTACAACGGGGACTCACAATAGATCTTTCAGGTCATGCTTCATTTGCAGCGGAAAATTCAGCAAATCAAGAAAAGTTAAACTTCATAAAAAATCAGAATACCTAGTAACAGAACATTTGGTGTGAAAACGTCATGATAATAATTTTGTACATGCACTGTATCACCACAGTGAAATCTGAATCCTTCTAGGGATAGTTGGAAAGTGCGGAATCTCATGGCAAGTCCCATTATTTGAGTCAAAAATCAAATATTTATTGAGAAATTGCATGTCAAATTTAGATTTACCTTTCTCATCATTACGTTGAGGGGGCTACAAACATTGACCTATCAAGAAGTGTATAAATCTTCCACCTCAAAGTCTATTTTTATCGAAAGCTCTTAAGATTACAAAAACTCTTGCTACTAAGTTGCAGCATTAACAATAATTAAAAAAATTAATCAGACCAAAGCATTTTATTTACTTACCGATAACAATTTTCCAGATGAACTATCATTACTTTTTTCATCAAAGCATATCGCCTGGTAATCATAAATAATAACTTCTTTGTAAATTTTCTCTTCAATTAACCGAAACATCATGTTTCCATTAACTTCACCGAAAAATTTTCCTGTATCACCTAAACTGGGTGATATAATCACGTATCCATCGTTATCAAGAATGTAACAATCGATTTCATCTGATGCACAAGTCTTCTTACAATCTGCACACTATAAAAAAAATTATTATTAACTTATGTGTAAAAATACAATATAATAATGTTAACTGTACATTGCTAGTAATATTTCTGAAAAGTGTATATAAAGCTGAATGTTGAAATTGAAATCCAACGACAGCAGCTGGAGCAGTTTTTCCTCCCTCAGAATGAAAAATTGCATGACTTGCCGTGACTAGAGTCTCTCTAGGATTTTCTATATAAAAAAAGAAATAATTGGAAAATGTAATATTATTAAAAGAAAAATATTTCTTGTTTGTTTATTTCGATTTCAACAAACCTCCACTTTCAAATGGAACGGAATAAACAAAACTTTGAGGTTCAACGAAATGTTGTTCCACAGCTCGTTTATACCAAATTTCATCAATAGATCTTTGATTTTTGTCACTAAATTCTTGTCTGTAAAACAAAAAAATATATAAATAATTATTTATAAAAAAAATATATTTTTTATTTTCACTACCAATGTTGGCAGTTTTTACTTACTCTGGCCGTAATTCGTCAGCCATATTTGTGTGAAACTCCTGCCATCTAGTTAAACCACTGCCAGTTGCAAGAAATGCTACCGTAATTCCAAAACGTTGTTTGAATTCATTCCTAATAAAATACAATTAATAATATTATGTTTTGAAATTTTTAATTGTATGCTCATAAGGAAGGTTTGCATGTAGTGCAAAAAGCTGTTGATGGATTTGTAATAAATTTACCTTGGTAACAAACCCATTAAAACTGCTATTGGGCTATTCCATTGAAAGTGTGCGAATTATTTATTTTATTTTATAAAAGTTTTTCATTTTATGTTAATAAAAATTAATCCCTTGAGAGCTATAAAACTGAATTATTGAAGAAATTTGTTTGCAGAACAAGTAGTAATATGAAAAAACACAGCCGATAAAAGCTATAATCAGTTTAAAATAATTGTCTTATGGCGGTATACCGTGTATACGTCAGGCGCATAGACTAGAATTTTTTCTTTTAAATGTGACCCCAAACATTCAAAAAATCAGTGAGAGCAACTAAAATGTTAATTACCAAAGGCCTCAAAGAACTGTGTGAAGAATTTACATCTTTTAAATTTAAAATTTTTTTTTTTTTAAGTTTTCTTTGTTATGAGTGAATGAGAGGCAGAATAAAAAATTTAGTTTCCTTCGCGCAAAAATTTCTTTGTAACAGAAATATGTTGATCGAAGTTGTTGGCAGCACTGGTTATACATATATTGAATTTTAAACGTGGTGGTAGTGGCAGGGAATAGTTAGTCTGTTATTAACCATATTGTATGTCCATTGCAGGTATTGTCTAAATTATAGTTAGCGCCACGGAAAGCGAGGTTGCCACTTTAACAATTTAACTTGAGTAAATATTTTGTAATTTTTCCAATTCAATTAAGATATTTTATTTAGTTTCTACAAAGTCAGATAAATTTCATGACGCAAAAATGTGTTTTGTGCAGTGGTGCTCTTTAATTTTGACAGTCTATTTGTAAATAAATGCGTTTGTTTTAGTCAGTTATTTATATTTTTCTAAATTCTTACTGTAAATCTGGAAATACGCTACGAAAACTCGGTGCTCTGTTTTATGTAAACGACATATAACAAAAAAAATTCCTCACGACAGCTAATCTTCTGCTCTGTGTTAAAATCTCTAGAATTTTCCTTTAAAATGCTTCTCTAGATCTTTAAGCAACTCAACAAATAATAGGAGTAATAAGATATATCTAAATATTTTCACTTTTAAAACGAAAGCTTTCCTTCTATTAAAGCGAGAGCATTTTAGTTTAGACGCAAGGCATTCCAAGGTATTTTAATAACAGAGACTCATTACACATTTTATTTCATACGCAAGCTAAATTTGTTCAAAAACCATTCTGAATTGCTCATGTTACCGTTTTAAAATAATTTACATCAATTCTGTGGTCTATTTCACGGACTTACAAATTGTAATTTACAAGTGATTTTTAACAAAAATTGTAGAAACATTGTGGTTTCATTAAATTTCTGTGCTACAAAATTGTAGTTGTATTCTACAAGGGGAAATTTGTAGGGAATTTCTCATTTTTTGTTTCAGCAAAAGTTATTTGTAGTTGTAATTCACAAGCTACAAATTTGTAGAAATAGAAAAATCGTAGATTTCTGTTTCACTGAATACAAAATTTGTGCAGCATAGGAAAATATTTCACAAGAGAAAGGTAATTTTATACAATTTTGTTTTATTTAATTTGGTAACATTAATTTCAATAAGAAAATGTTCTTGATGCATCGAAGATATAGCAGCAGTGATAGTAACGGAAGTGACGATTTTTTTTTATGCTTCGCTGAAAAGTATATCGACCTCGCGTTAATTATAACTTATGCGATTCTTTTGAATTCAACGAAAGGTTTCGTATAAGTCGTTGTAATGCAGAGGAAATAATTTTAATTATTGGATTGTATGCAGATGCATTTACCGCGTCTGACAGCAATTGTGAACTTAATGATTAATTCAATATTTCTGGCAAGCAGTGATGCCAGATTGGGCGCTTTTCCGCAAATAGGGCTATCTTTTTACAAAATCTGCGCTTCGATTTTTATGAAAAGCGCTCAACACCCAATTGGGCGCGACACTATTTTTTCTGCGCTTTTTGGGCTCTATTTAAAGATATAAAATAAAGGGTTTTCCAATAAGAGGTGTTATTTTAATTAGCCCGCTATTTCGGTAGATGTCACTCTTGGAGCTGTCATTTTTTGACATTTGACAAGTAGAAACTACGCCATTAATAAAAATGGAACGATATACGATTCAACAACGCATTGAAATTATTAAAATTCACTATAAAAATGGTGAAAATGTGGTAGAGACGATTCGTAAAACTCGAACATTTTTGGGTCGTCGTGAAGCACCTTGTCGGACCGCAATACAGAAATTGGTAGAAAAATTCGAGCTGTCGGGACAAGTTAGTGATGTGAAAAATAAAACCTGTGCACGTCGCTCAAGAAAAGCCGAGAATATTGCTGCGAAAGTGTTGAAGAAAACCCAGGTTTGTCCATTCCTCGTCGTTCTTTGGAATTAGGCATTCCACAAACGTCATTACACCGTATTTTGCATAAAGATTTGGGTCTTAAGGCTTATAAAGTTCAGTTAACACAAGAACTCAACCCGGGCGATCATCAACAACGTCGAGTCTTTGCTGATTGGGTCCTTGAAATGCATGAAAATGATCCGGAATTCCATCGAAAAATCATCTTGAGTGATGAGGCCCATTTCCACCTGGATGGCTTCGTCAACAAGCAAAATTGTCGCATCTGGGGCTCGGAAAACCCAAGAGTTATTGTTGAAAAGCCTCTCTATCCTCAACGTGTGACTGTTTGGTACGGTTTATGGTCCCGCGGGGTCATTGGACCTTACTTTTTCGAAAATGAGGCTGGAGCAACAGTTACGGTGAATGGATTGCGCTATCGACAGATGATTAATGATTTTTTATAGCCGGAATTTGACGGTATTGATCTGGACAACGTTTACTTTCAACAAGACGGCGTTACGTGCCATACAAGCAACGAAACCATTGATCTTTTACGGGAAAAGTTTCCGGACCGTGTCATCTCTCGAAGAGGTGATCACAATTGGCCACCGAGATGTTGTGACTTAACACCTTGCGACTTCTTCCTTTGGGGCCACGTGAAAGAAAAGGTCTACGCCAACAGCCCAGCGTCGATTCAAGACTTCAAAGATGGAATTCGTGAGGCTATCGAGGACATAGGCCAGCCACTTTGCGATTTGGTTATGGACAATTTCATGAAAAGGATATGGTCCTGTAGGCGTGGTCGTGGTGGTCATTTGGCTAATGTTATTTTCCATTATTAACGACATAACTTCCTCTTTATAATGAAATAAACATCCGATCATCTATCTCAAAAAATGTCATTCTTCTTTGAATATCAAAATAACACCCCTTATTGGAAAACCCTTTAGAATGGAAAATGGATTTTATTCATATTAAATGATTTTTGGATATCTCATTCTAACTAAAGAGAATAGGGGAAGTCAAGTATTTCGAGACCTGTATAATATACAAGTATACAGGAAATTTTCCGTCTACTGCGTAAAATGTTTAAAAGACAAGTACCGAGGTACTGGCCAGTTACTGGCTTTGTAGCCGAAAATCAAAATATCGTAAAGAAATTTTGAGAGCATACTGCATGTTTCGATTAGTAGTGCAGGACGATCTCATCAGAACAGAAATGAAGCTCTGAACTGCCTGCTGTCTGCACTACAGTGAACTCATGCATGCATGCTTTCTCCAGTACTCTGGTGTATGTTGGTTGACTCACTCATCACGGTGTTGAAAAACCTGGGATTCTCATGTGAAGCGTAGGCGGATGACATCCCTCTGCTCATTTCCAGGCACAGCATGACTACTGCCTGTGCCTTCATGCGACGAGGCCTCAATATTGTTGAGGACATGTGCACCCGTCATAATATGACAGTGAACCCAACAAAGACCAGCTTGGTGCTCTTCTCCAGAAGACGTAAGCTTGAGTACTTTGTTCTTCCAAAGCTTTTTCGACACACTCTGCAACACTTACTTCATGTTAAGCATCTGGGAGTCTTCCTGGACTTGAAGCTGACATGGGAATCGCACATAGAGGAAAAAGTTAATGCACCTACGAGAGTCTTCGCCCAATGCAGGAGAACCTTTGGCTGCACATGAGGCATGAGACCGAGGGTCGTGCACTAGATGTACACCTCGATCGTTAGACCCATGCTTACATAAGCGTCCTGTGTACGGTGGCCGGGGACGCTTGTGGGGACTGCGATCCGGAAGCTGGCAGGCTTGCAAAGACTTGCCTGCTTGTGCCCTGTTCAGACTGGATACTCTAGGGTCTGCCATTCTATCCGTGGATGAGCTGAGAAACCTTCCTCACCAAGACTTGATGCACTTCATTAAGAGGACAGGAAGGTTTTTGTGGTTGGGCTTCTAGCAGGACAGCACAATGGGTTGCTATGGCCTCCGTGCTTGGGATGGGGTCTCCTGTTCTTCTGTCTTATATATAAAAAAAAAGCCTCTGATGTCCATCCGTCCGTCTGTCACGTACGTAGACAGTTGAAATTTTCACAGAGTGTGTATTTCTATAGTCGCTATAACAACAAATAATAAAAATTAAATTAAATTAAAAATTAAAGGGGCCCCCCTTACAAGAAACGTGATTTTTTCGGCGCTTTTTCCCTCGTTTTATTCTCATTCATTATTATTATAATAAGTAGGCATAATATTTTCAAATGACTGCATTATTTTTTCAAATAACGCCTACTCCTATTTGAAAAAAAAAAATAAATAAAAAGTACATAGTGTTAAATATTTTACGATGGTCCGGAACACTTTGCGCGCGAGTCCGACTCGCACTTGGCCGATTTTTTCATTCCTTGAATGAGGAGTCCATTTCTGATTCTCATTGATTTATACTTTTTACACCTGCATATGTAATATGCTAAAAAAAATAAAACCAGCCAACAAATTGGCTGAGTTTTGGAAAAATCTACTAAAAAATCACTTGAATCGGTTTCAGTTTTGAATTTCGAGTACCTACAAATCATTCACATAAAGATTTCCTCAAACTTTATTTTTAAGAAATTTTATTGAGATTAAATCAAAGAATAGTGCGCGCTTTCGGAATTCATAATAATTTCGAAATATAAATTTGCTTACCCTTTATCATCTTTGGAGCCAAAACTTGTATTCTTCGTAAACCATTCTGTTACTCTAGCATCAAAAACTAACGACTGCATAAGAGTGCGATCACCTGGAACATAAAGTAATTTAAAAAAAAATGAAAATTTCAATGCAACCCAATAAAAATTTTATCAAAAAATAAGTGCGGGAGTAAAAAAATTAAGCATGCCGCGGGAATACAGAATTCCCGTAATAATTATAATTAGTGAAATATCTTCTGTGGATTCATTGTGAATAAATAAAGAGGTGATAGCATGTATGTGTATGTATTTTCAAAACAAAGATGCAATTCCTCAGCTAACATTCTGATATAAACTTTTTACTATAATTTTATTACGTGTGCTATAAAAAGTTTTATGGATAGGAAATTTTCTTTAGAGTGACATTTTGTGCAATTATGTGCTGGTTAGTTAGTAATATATATATATACGTATATATGTATATACGAGTAAGTATATATATCGATAATATGCATTAGTTATTTATATAGTTTATTGTATTACAAACTCCATTCCTGTAGATCGAACTAATATACAAAAATTACAAACTTCTCATCTGTGTTTTAATTATGTGGAGAAAAGGCACTCGTGCAATTCTATATAAATTATGTATAGCTATAGGTTATATATTTTAAAATATAAATTATTACTCACAATATTTTACTGAATATGAAAATTGCTCATTTTATACAAAATTGTGCGAAATTTTATGCCGGTGCAATTTTGTGAACTATTTTATTCAAAATTTCTGTGCTTTTTTTTAAAGTTATTTCTTAAACTGATTCCATACCAATAACAAAATTTTTCACTATGCGTTGATATTTATGAGGATATGGAACTGCTCTAAAAGTATCTTATTATTTGCTGGATTTTAAAATGTGACGCACAATGAATGATTTTTTTTATTGGTATGGGGACTCGTTAGATTTATTGTTGTAAACACTTTTAGACTTTTGTACTCACAATAGTAGGAATCCTTATCAGAAACCGGTGGTATACGGCCCGCGCTTGAGTTAGCTGTGGATTTGCAAATTTCATAAATGAAATAAGCTTAATTAAAAAAAATTAAATATAACATGAAGGGATGAAAATCTATGCCCGTTTATGAAGACAATATTTGTAGATATTTTCACAAGAAAAGTTCACTTAGTCGATACGTATGATTATATAGTTAACTGTTACTTGAAGTTATATACCTACTTACATATTTAGTTTACATTTCACTGTCACACTGATAATTAAACAGGTTTAGGTTTATTTAGATCTAACTAATGCCCTGAGATACGAACAGTGCATACAAATACCTTTAATAACAGAAGATCAAAGTCCAACGGTTATAAAACTTTCAATTTATAAAAACAAATATGGATACATAACTATCGCAGCGCCCCTAGATTTTCATAGAAGATTTACATATATTCAGGAAATATTATATGAAGAAGCGAACAAACAAAATAGTTTTCGTTATCTTCTTGCCACAACAAATAAGTTGAGCAGATAAAACTTTTATTTTTGATAGAACGAAGCACCATAAATATATGCCAATTTAGGCATAGTCTTTAGAAAACATCAATGTTGGGTTCGAAATTAATTTATTTGACATACATAGGTACTCCTACTGGAATAGTCCCAACTCAACAATAAAATTATTTTAGGGTTATTTTTATTTAGAGTGAGAAAGCTATGACCCAAACGAAATTTTTGTTTTGTTTTTTTTTTATGATGTTGCCAAAGCTCAGGGGATACCACTGACATGTATATAAATGAACTGCTCGTTGAACCACAAATGCATGAAAGCAAATGGCACCACTTTCATATTCCTGTCTCTTTCCGTGAGAGCATACCTTCGCACTGAACTGTAACGATTGGGGACGAGAAATTGCTTGAGGCTCCGCGGTATTTCCAGAACTGGCAACTTGGTAATCAAAACTTTCCTACCAAAACAGGTTTGCAAAACACACTTCCTTTGACTCATAATTAACATTTTACAATACAAATAGTCCCAAATACTTTTGTGGTAAATTCGGTAAATCCCATTGACATGCATATAAGTAAATTCCCAAATAATTTAAATATAGAGCCAGTTTACGATAGTTGGTAGCATTGTCAGTGAGAGCATACTTTCTGAAATCAAAACTGGTGCCACATGAAACAGATGATCAGTCAGTCAATTTATATACATGTCACTAGGGGATACCCACTGACATATTTAATATGTACTGACTACGTTGATAGAATTGCACTGCAAAAAGTGGGCTCACTTCTCTATTGCTGACTCTTTCGGTCTAAGTACCAACTGAGAGAGAACTGTAAACAACAAATAAATAACTTGGTTCGTCGAAATAAATGTTTCTAAATTAATTATTTGGGTTAATTAGTGATAAAAAGTGTTTTACCAAAGGCAATATATTCATAGATACTCAACAGAAATTCGAAAGGTTTCATCATAATCGCCTTTCCAGCTGCACGCTAATTTTTTCAACTTCCCTCCAATGTTTTTTTTCAATGTTGGCACCGGCGTAAGAATTTTTTTTGACATTAGCAATTGAGCCCAGATGAAATACAAAGTTAATCAGTCCATATTATATATGTCAGTGGGGATACCCTGTGATGGTGTAGCATAGCCTTGACAGGAAAGGAAAAAGGGGTATAGGGAATTGAGGATTAGGAAATGAAACAATTAGGGCTATATTCACCAAGCCAGGAGCACTAAAACAGAAATTAAATTAAATTTCAATTAAATGGCTTAAACCAAGGCCACTCAACCATACCTATAGTTCATATAATCAATTCATCAATCATTCAAAACTGCAACCAACCAAGCTCACGACTGTATCTTTAATAAACGTTGTTAAAGCTTCTGACATTCAATATATTTTACAAACGTCTAGGGATTGTCAGAGGCATGTAAATACGTAAAAACGATTTTGAAGAGGTTTTTCAGCTAATAATTTTTCAATATTTGGTTTCAAATCGGAGGTCGACAACAACATCAAATCAAAAATATGTTTTGCTGACAGTGAGTTGCGGTATTTATTTTTCAGGTATGTACAAGTGTTGAAAAAGCTTTTTCACACACGTACGCTGAGCTAAACCTGCATAAAATTACAAAGCTAGGTCGCACACATATCTGGGTGGTTTCTTTGATACGAATTTCTGCAATTGCTCATAGTTGTTTGACGACTATTGAAGTTGTGAAGTCAACGATTCCAAAAACCACTGCTTTAGAGATGTGCTGATTAGAATCTCAGTTAATTCTAGTTGTTAGTTTGCTGGATATTAAATTATTTCGTTGAAAGTAATTGAAAAGGGGTTTATAAGCAGCAAAATACTTTTTTTGTCACGGTTGATATCCTGAACCCTTTTTATGAAAAGATTCAAACAGTGATTTTTTTTTTGACCTGTATTTTACGGTGTCAATATATGTTGTTGACGCTAGCTGTCCTCTCATATCCACGAGCGTAGGAAAATGGTCGATATTGTTTCTGTCTAAATTCGTAGAAAACAGTACTAATTTCGATTTGAATCCGTTGATCAAATCAACTATTGTTGGAAACGAGCAGTCTTGATTAGGTTAAGCAAGATCGTATAATCAAGACTCATTTTTAAGTAGATCTCTCTCAGCAGACATTGTCTGCTTTTTTTTTCTAAAAATCCCATAAGCTAAACTCTCAAAAGATAAAACTGCTTCATTATTATTTTACCCTTTGATAGCCAGCGAACAGCACAATATCGGGTTAGGTGGCTTTGCTTAAACAGTTGATCCTACGATAAAAAAGTCTCATACAAATTTGAAAAAGACTAAATTCCCTACATTTTTTGTATAAACACTTTTTTTTTTATGTGTAACAGTCAGAGCCGCAGAAACGTGAACATTCTTCTAAAAAATCGTCCAACTCCTCGTTTTTCTCATTTTAACAAGTTATTAAAGATTTATTAGCCGTTGAAATTTCAACCACTTGTCATAGAGCCAAAGAAAATCAGGAGAAGAAGGCAAGATGTCTTCTGAAACAGGATGTTTTTCTTCGACTCCTGCAATTTTTATTGTTTTTAAGCCGGAACACTAGTTTTTATTGTTAAATGAGAATGGAACAGAGCCAACTTCTTCAACAACTTGGGCTCATGGTAATTTTATCAAACGAGAGATATTTTCATTAGGTAATAGAATATCGTGAGGACTCACACATTAAACAGCTCCCATTAACGTTATTTTGATTAGCTATACATCCACCAGGATGCACAACGGCAGATTTTTCGAAAAGCGTTGTTTCAGAGTAGACTGCCGCAAAAGCCAACAATGACAGCATGTTGATAAGTTTTCTTGATCCGAACTATATACTAACTCCGATTAGAAGCGACGACAAAAAAGTTCAAAGTCTTGCCACAGAAATAACAGCATGCGATAACGATTCGCATATCCTATTCTATTTATCAGAAGAACTGCGCTTCTTCTTCACAATTATGTCATGAAAGAATACCTGTAAAAATTGTGGAGTCACAGAATTCATCTCATTTAAAAAACGGTCGGATGGAATGTTGAATTGGGATATGCGACAGTGGCAGTAAAAAAATTTATACGTAACAAGAAAAATCACTTCAATTTGAAGTAGATTTCGCTATACATATAATGATTAATATGATGATAATATTTTAGGGTTTGATGATCTCACAAAATTATCTTTCGCCGTATATAATAGCGACTATTGCACAGAAAGAAAGAAAACACGAATCTTCATGATATATTATTTTGGGTTTTATTGACTTATTTCAATTATTGCTAATATGAGCAATAGACTTTAAACTTTAAGTTTTGCACTCTTTTTACAACTTCTTTCTTAAACCAAATTCTCTAACGAGTTAACTCAATGACTCTTCGTTTACAAGCACTGACATATAATAAGAATGGACAGAGCGTTATAAAATATGTATGTTATAAAATAGTATTGCATTAAATTAAAATTATTTAGGAAGTTAAACTTGTTTTAATTGACCCAAAAATTAACTTTAAATATTACTGAAAAATGTGCTCCACTCCAGATTTGATGTTAAATATTACTAAGCTTGTAAGAGATAGACGTATATAAGCAATATATTTGTCTCAATTTTTATGTCAATTCCTATGCATTCCATTTAATATAACCGTACCGTTCCCAAAATTGGTTACAGTTCAATGTACATTTTGAGCTTGAAGGAGACAAACAGATTTTAACCAAAATTTGTGCCATTTTTGACTATAGGAATTAGATAGGATGGCTCAGTCCATTCTTATTATATGTCAGTGTTTACAAGTGATAATTACAATTTACTTGACACTCTTCTTCCTTTTACTTATTCTATTAGAACAGTACTCATGTGAGCTGGAACACATCGGAACACTGGGTCTTTTGGAACGAAGGTTGTATGGTATGGCGTTGCCAGATCCGACAATATTATTAATAAATATTGAATAATAAAATAATAATTAAAATAGTAAGTTAAAAAACTGATAATCTTATTAATTTTTAATTTTTTATACAAAATTTACTATGAACAGATTATAAGTTGGACGATTTTTTTGAAGAATGTTGACGGTGGAAACGCTGTAACTTGTTACAATCAGACTTAGATATAACTAGGACCAATTCTTATGATACCCTAGATGTATGTATGTATAAAATTTCGTAAGGTCACCGATCTATGCAAGGTGAATTTTTGACGTGGTTTTTCGATAATATATTTCTAGAACGGTTTGTCGCACAGAAAAAATGATTATAACCAATTTTATAGGATTTCGTATTCTGAAGAAGTTCTTAGTACAAAAAAATGTCTTGCACTGATCGTTTTCAAAGTATACGTAAAAAACCTAAATTTTTATATGGCAACACCAAGAAGGAGTTGCCCGATTTAGTCCATTTTTGAATTTTTTTTGCTAGTACAATGAAAACACCATGTACCAAATTTCAGCTCTCTACGTCGACGCGTTCTCAGGCAGTGTCCAAATATGTAGTGGAAAACGAAATTTTTGTATGGCAACCCTACGAAGGAGTTGCCCGATTTGTCTCATTTTCATGCAAAAATCTAAAAATAACTTTTAATATTATGCGTGGGTGTCTAATCCATTTTGCTCTATGATCATTATTTCGAGGTGTTACAAACGGAATGAGAAACTTAGTATACCCTATAGATTTCATCTAGGGTATAAAAAAGGTGTTTAAAGAAAAAATTTAGGGAATTTACTCTTCTTCAAATTTGTATTAGACATTTTTGTCGTAGGATTAGCTTTTGTGAAATTATTTTGAAAAAAAAACAATTTTTTTTTACTTCGACTCTTTTGTAATTTTCGATATAAATATCTGACAAATAATCGAAATCTTCGGAGTTTAGAATATGTATGTTGTATATATATATACTTTTCTACAATTTTGAGCTTGTTAAATGATGGACTACAATCAACCCAATATTATCGAAAGTTTTGTCCTGAAAACTCCAACAGGTAGACTTACTGTTTGCAGGGACAACTACAATTCTAGCATTGCTGTCGGCAAAATGTAAGCACTGCGCAATATATTATGTATATAGACATTTCATAATTTGTAAAGAAATAAAGTACATATGTAAGTATATGGAAAAGTAGCTTTCTAACTCCTGTTTATTAGTTTTTTACGAATTGTGTATACTTACAATACATTGCAGCGGTATGTTCTGGAGGCAGCGATGTTCTATTCAGTGGCCATTTCCACCCCGGCTTTACCATTTTTTCTAAAAAGTAAAGTAACTCCATTTCGGGACTTGAAAATGTCTTATTGGTTTGCTTACAATACAACCTAAAATTTATAAAACACAGATGTTATTAACTAAAATAAATCCAATTATTTATATAAAAATGTTACCATTGAGGATGTATTTTCCAATTTCTGCCACTGAAGAAACTCAACATATTGCTACCCTTCACATGAAGTCTATGAATTTCATCTTCACTGCGAACCTGAAGGCGATTAATGCCATATTGTTCGGGGAAAGTAATAACAAGAGTGAAAGGAGTATTTTGAATTGGAGTCCAGTAATACTGTCGTTTCATTCGAGTCGCCCGTTTCTATTTAAACGAAATAGTAAATAATATTTTTTTACTTAAGTATATTAGCTACATTATATACGTAGAGTTTTGCATACCATTTTATCGTAGTGTTGTTTCACCATCATCCACTTGCTACCAGCGGATTGATTGATTATTGAATCACGAATCTGTTGATTGTTTATTTATGAAATTAGTAAATAATCGGTGAATTATGTCATAAAACTTACCCCCAATAATACTGGGTTAAAATCCCGAGGTTCGCTATCATCGTCTAAAAGTTCTATTTCTATCATATCGACGCTATTGTATGCAGGTTTCAAAATGTCCTGAAACTGTAAAAACACTTTATTGTAATTAATTGGTATATGTTTATAAAATGTTATATCTTACTATTGGACGAAGGTCGGGATGAATTAAAATGTAGCCATTGTTTGTAACGATGAATGCGTATCCGTTTACACCAAGCTTAAATGAAATTCAAATTTTATATTTTAATTATTATTTTAATATTATTAAGCCAATCCTACCCCGAACTATGATAAAAAGCATAGCAAGACAGAAGGGGATGAGGCAATGGAGTAGAGGATATGAGCATATTGGAGGAGGCGTTGATGAATGCCAGGTTGAACTTAGCAGGTTTTAATGGCGACGAAAGAAAAAAGATGGTAGACTGTTCCATATTCGCACTTCATCACTCGGAGATTTAAAAGAAGAAATCATCACGATCGACTATCATAAGGAAAGCCTCTGGTGGATTAACAGGGAAACCAGCTGTATCGCGAGGCGATACTATTGGTAAGGAATTATATAATATTCTGTCATAGAAAGAGTTGAAATTTGAGCAAGGGCTAAATAACGAATAAATTAAATTAAATAAATTAACCGAAAGGAGAACAAGCGCCTTTCGAAAAATGAGAAGAAACAGAAGATAACCTAAAAATGGACTAAAACCACAAAAGTATGGAAAACTTAAGTAAAGGTAGAATAATTGGACCATAAATAAAAAAAGTTATATGGGTTCTACCGTAGAAGAACCGCATCAATGAAGAATTACGTGAAAAAAAACAAGTATGGAAGTGGAAGAGATGTAAGGATGCAACGGTTTTAATATAAATTCCATTTAGCTTCGGCAGTTATCTGAACCGCATCCCATAAATGCCGGTGTACCTCAAGGCTCTGTCATCTCTCCAACTCTCTTTTTAATTTTCATTAATGATCTGCTTTCCCTTACTTTCAATCCCATCCATAGTTTCGCAGATGACAGTACTCTTGATTTCGCTTACTCCTTTGACACTCTTGCGGAATCCAGGGGGAATGCTGCATGTGTTAAACGAGATTGCATGACTAGATCATTGAATAACGATCTTAACAATATCCTCGCTTGGGGCAAAGCGAATCGCGTCGAATTCAATGCATCAAAGTCCCAAAGCTGTCTTATCTCATTAAAACAAGATCATAACTTAACCACACCCGTTTCTTTTGATGGAGCATTAATTTCTGATTCACCGTCACTAAGCATTCTTGGCATTAATATTTCCAGTAAGTTAAACTGGACAGATCACATCTTCTCTGTTGCCAAAGAAGCATCGAAATGTCTTGGATTTCTGAAAAGGTGTAAGAAATATTTCAGCCCGTCCAATCTAGCGCTCCTCTACAAGTCCTACATTAGACCTAGAATGGAGTACAACTCCCATATATGGGCCGGGGCTGGTCGCACAGCCTTAGCTTCATTGGATATTGTCCAAAAGAGAGCCTTCAAGCTCATTGGCGATTTGGCAATAACTTGTCATATCGACTCACTCGAGCACCGCCGCAATGTTGGATGCCTTTCGCTCCTTTATCGCTATATGCATGGTCAATGTTCTGATGAAATATCTAGTCTAATCCCTTGTAGAATGATTCCTGCACGCAATACTCGCGCTGCAAACCGCGCACATCCTTTAACCCTTCAAATTACTTTCGGCCGTACAGTAAAATTCCGTGATGCTTTTTTATCCCGAACAGTGCGAATGTGGAACAGCTTACCATCTTCTGTTTTTCCTCCGGCGTACAATCTGCGGAAGTTTAAGGGCGACATACATCGGCACCTCCGCCACTCTCCTCATATCCCCTAATCCTTTCCCTATCTCCTTCCTGCCATGCTGTGCTTTGCATCATAGGGTATCCCCTGAGCTTGGCTTAATAATATAAAAAAAAAAAAAAAAAAAAAAAAAAAGGCGTCATTAACTTTTTCCTCTTCCACTCCCATGTTATCTATCGGCGTTTAAAATTAATTCAGTTGAGGGCCAAAGAGGTGTGGATTTAGCTGTCGATATATATAATCAGTGCACCACAAGTTCATATCAACTATGCAGCTATCAGGTTTAAGAATCAATATTTCATATTAATTTCACATACGTCTTGATTCTAATTGTCTTACAAGACGATTGGCTATCTGAAAGGATATAAATGGTAAGCCCACTAATAGTTCCACAAATACAAACGTTGGCACATTTCTTTTAATGCTAGTACTTCATTAAGAGATATCTAAGAACTTTAAAATACGATACGGAGAGCAATACGTCTACCTATATACGTGAAGTTTTTCTTCAATTTATGACCCATCTGTACAACACACCATTGATCCTTACAGAAAGGACACTTCTATTGTTACTTATTTATTGCCGGTCCAAGTATCTTGTCAAATGGTTGTTCGCAATTTATAGCCTGGTTTATTAGCGTGCCCATCTTAGCCACCAGATGACTTCTCATTACTTTGAGTAACCTTACTTGCTTATGATATCCATCAAACTATTCGAAGAAGTTCACAAAGGATTACTTTTTGGAGTTGAATGCAAGTCTCTTAATACTTTAACCAGTTCTACTTCAAGTCAGTTTTTCTGGTTTTCTTTTAATAGCGTCTGGTAAGCTTTGCAAAATTTCTGAATGCTGTCATTCTATTACTTTACTGCTTTAAATCCACCTAGTACCGCAAACGTCAGAGTTTCCACTGCCTTCGCTATAGTGACCATATTAATAATACTGAAAGCCTCTGACGGCGGGAGTCTAAATTTTAGTACGATCTGGGGTCTCCCCAATCCGTCCTCCTGGAATTCTTTTACAAAGCCACATTAATTCAGTCAACTACCATAAAAAGCTTCATGTATGAAGATCCAAGAAAAACTACCTTCGCAATACCTTTAAACCGAGTGAAAAAATTCAAGACAGACATCATAAAATGCAAGTGTTATGTAAATGATCTTTTTCTTGCCTTCGGCTAATGACAAAGTTGGTATCTGATCAACTCTGTGATAAAATGCAACAACTCGATGGTTGACATCTAAGCTTCGTCACACGATAAGTGCTAGTGTTACAACTAACTAAGAAACCAAGGCACTTGTGGGCGCAGTAGCCCAATGGCACGCGGACTGGATTACCGCAAGGGTCGTGGGAATAGATCCTGCGTTTTTCCTATCTAGCCTTCTAAAGTATTTTTATAGAATCTTCCATTATAAATACCTACTCCTATAATTCCACACCTGTAGGTCGAGGCATTAAGACGTTTCATATCTTTAGTGTAAATAAAATGGTATCATAGTTCCATCTCTACACAAAGGCCCATTAGGCTTGCGATAATATAATTATTAGAAGTTAATTTCGCTGTTGTTTGTGTACTGAAAGTAGATCATGGGATTTATTCTCAAGTCTATACCTACATGACAAAAAAATTTCATACAAAGTAACATATAAAAAAACGTCATTGTCAATGCATAGTGTTTGTTCTTACATCCTCACTATTTTTTAAATTTCCCGCTCTTTTTTTCATGGTCACTTTCAGTAGCCAAACTCTATTTGTTAATCAGATTTTCCCCTTAGCGCCACTTTTTGTTATTTCTTCGCGGTACTGTAAATCGGTTTACTCGTCTTTGAACTTGCAATCTTTTACGTTTCCCGTGTTGTGTTTGCGATTGTATTTTGCATTATTATTTCTGTTAATAACCCAAGGTTGGTCGAAAAATAATTTCTGTTAGAACGGCACAATATGCTAAAGTGACATGAGTTTCCCCTTGGCTAAAAACGGTCCTGGTATCACACATTATTTCGACGCTATGATTCAAAGGGTTTCACTAAGAGCATCACACCTGATTAGGATTGTGGTGGTTGCGCTGATTTCTTAACATTTGAGAAAAAGAAAACTCAAACCAAGAACACTGTAGATGATTGGGCCAGGACAGGATTAAGCTTGAAATAATAAATGAAATCATAATAACGATTAAAAAAATTCTTCAGTGCATATTGTTTTACATAACAGAAGATAAACCTTGTAAAAATTTACAGTGAAAACATTGATTAAAACTTTATATACCTACCGTAAATGGCATTAACAGTTTTTTTATATCTCTAATTGGAACATCCGTCCCAGCGACTCCCAGAAGATTTGCTATTCGAGTCTTGAAAATTGGGGGGAAAAAGTATTTTAATTCTTTTCTTCAAAATATATATTAACAATGGAAATCAAATCGTACAAAAGTCTAAAAAAAATTTTTAAAACAAAACGAATTAAACTAAATGTAAGTAGGTATAGTATATGATTACTGACACCAGATCCAAATATGCATATTGTGGGAAATTTAAATTTTATGTTTTACTACTCTTCATCAAAATATAGTTCGTCTTCCATGCCAATAGAATATTAAAACGAATGAATACCTTTTTTTTACTAAAAATTACATGTTTACTATTTAATTATTTTGCCTTGTACAAAGATATTTGAGTTTTATAAACAAATAGCAAAAACCTTTCTTATGACGATGATTGATGATCTATTTCAGTAAGTATACATACACCTCGGCATACCATAAACTTGAATAATATATGCTATGGAGTTGCTAAACAATCTATTTATGTAGCTATTTATCTATTGCTAAGCTAAAAAAATTTTTAAAATTTTTTATATTGTACTTTTAAATACATTGTAGTTGATACTATCTAATGAATGTTGATAAATAATTCCTACATACTATGCCTGATAAAGCTTTATAAATTAGCCCATATTTATTAGATATAAAAATTTTATGTAATTAACTGTTTTTTTTTTAAACCTTCAATTAGTGATTAAATCAAAATTAGTTTTTAGTCTTCTTTTGTTTTTTAAAGATAGTTCCAAGAAAATAATAAATTGTGGATATGTGGTTGTACCTTGATTTTCATGTATGTTTCCAGATAAATACTCTAGACAAACTGTCTCTATAATTACTAACAACATTTTGGTTCATTTTCAAATGGAGCAAATTTTACTCAATTTAGTGAAATTGTAGTCAAAGTGGCACCTTACATAAATGATTGATAAGTTGATTATGAAATTTCTTTGCTTGGAGCTTTTCGTCTATTTTTGATGTTAAAAAAAAAATCACCTAAGTATAGCAAATATCCGCAAATTTTCGGGATACCATTTTACTTACAGTGAGGAACTGTCAAGTGACTTATAAATGTCAATGACATTTCAAATGAACTAATTTTCGTCGGCAGAGTCTGTCACATTTTCATGAAATGACTGAATAGAAAATTCGCCTCGCACTAGTAAAAAAATTTGGAGGGCAAGTGCAGTTATCCTTGTGATGTGAACCAACTAAAAATGTGACAAGGTCAAACTGTGTATTTATCAGGCCGGTGAATAATGCTGATGTAGAAGGGCCATTCTATCAGTTGTCAGTTGACAGAGGATACAGCACCAGAATTAGATTGAATAAGAGTAAGAGACGTGAAAGATATCAAAGATATAATCAATGAACCCTTAATGAGAATAATTAAAAATTGTATCGAAAAAGCAGAGTTTCCAACCTGATTGATAACTACGTATATAGTGCCAATCTTCAAAAAAGTGGATATAAAAGATCCATCCCATAGCGTTGCACAATATAGGTATTCAGTACAATATATAAGAGTACCATAACCATCTTACAGATTTTATCTATGCAATGGTGGAATGGATTCGAAAAGCAAAGACATATGACGGATATTATGACTGATGTTATGGAGTTCATTAATAAAGAGCTCAATGCTGGTTATTGGAGTATTTATTGATTTGAAATAGGCATTTAATACAGTAGATCATAATGTATTAAAAGAATTATTAAGCGATTTAGTAATTAGAGTAAAAGTATACCAATTATTAAATAATCAAGAAAGTGTTGGACGAAAGTGGGAAGCAGATATATTGAGAATGAACTGATGAGTACTGGAGTCCCACAGGGATCAATTTTAGTTCCACTCTTACATTCAAAATTTACTAGAAGCTGGGTAGTTAGCTGCGCTGCGGAATATTATGTATATATGTGGTGACGATACCCTTCTACTGTACGCTGGGAATAATGGCAATGGCTTACAGAGGGAAATACAGGAGGACTTAATATGATACATAAGATAGCTATATGGACATAAACTTACAATAAATACATCGAAAACAAGCTACAAGGTTTTTCAACAGAGAGGCAAGTAAAAATTGGATATTGGATTGCAAGTGGAGGGAGAAATAATTAATTAAAGGAGTTGACTCAATAAAATATTTGGGAATGGAATGATAATTGATGATAAACTGACTTGGAAACAACACACTACATATGTGAGGAAAACAGTGGCACCACTTATAGGAATTATGAGGAGTAGAGACTTCTTTAATCAACAGACGAGAATTTTAATGTACAATGAATTTATACTACAATTACTTACAATATAATTAACTGATCACAATGTAGCAATAACTTAATAAACTGCATGCCTTAATACGCTATTTCAACAAAGCAATAAAGTCCGTATTTAATTTACACAGACTTATGTACACTAACGCACTAACGTGCTGTATGAATCGACAAATTCTATGAGCTTAAAACAATTAATTTATGTAGAAAAAGCGAAAATGATAGATATGTAAGATAAGAAATATGATAATAAGATCGAACATAAACTTAATAAAGCATGGTGAAACACATAACTACGGCGCACGATTACGCCAACATATACATACGTTTACCTTACGCTAGAACAGACAGAAAACTAAAGAGTTTAAAACATACAGTTGTACCCATATACAATGGAATACCAGAGGAAATAAAAAATACAGAGCAAGAAACTAATGAAGGATTTTGCACATGAAAATGTTGCAATAGTACCTATGATGTGTAAACTGATTACTGTGTAACAAACATAACTAGTGACTAAAATAGAGAAAAAAATTATTGAAAAATAGGAGAAGTGCTCTTCACTAATACCAGCCCTTGGCTGGTATGTGCCTAATTAGTTCACATAAGAAAAAATTAATAAGACTAGAGAGATGTAGAAATGAGTGGTAGAAAGGAGGCTCTGTATAAGTTACTATGGAGATAGTCTGTCTAGGGTATTACACATTTATTATTAAGGAGATTAAATTTTGCCCTGGTGTGTAAAATGATTTTAAGTTTCAACCTTCTAAAAAAATCCAGTATCTAGCTAACGTGTAAAAACCCGCCTCAGAATATAATAATTAATCAACTACTGAAGGAATATACGAAATTTTTCAAAATTTTGAGAAATAATTCTTGACGAGATGAAAAGCATTTTAACATTTTAAAGACTAAAACCAGGTCTAATTAAGATCAACAAGTTTATGAGTAATAATATTTCGTAGGAAAAAAAATAAGTGCCTACAAAACTTTATTTTATCTTTCTCTAAGGAGATTAAACAAAAAAAATAGGTAAGGTGAAATGTTCGATGTGTAATGCTATAGTTCGTATTTCTAGAACGGTTGTTCGAGTTTTCTTTTAAACATTTTTTCTGGGTAAATAAATTAATTTGTGTAACACGCCACTGCTTTTCCATAATAAGCGCAGTTGGCTGAATGAATTGCATTCTCAGCATCCCGGTTAGCATTATTCCAGTATTTCTCATAATGAGTTCCAGAAATGTATAAAAGTGCGAACAGGAATTTATTTTATATTAGAGGCCACCTATAATGGGGAATAATTCAGCCCACAGATAATGCCAAGTATTTGGGTGCTAATTTCAACACACTGCTGCCTTTCAATTGCCATGCCAAATCATTCATTAGAAAAACTAACTTCGCATACAGCCTACTTAGCCCTATGATACATTTCATAGGGACGGACTCTCCACAAAAACAAATTTTTTGTTCTATAAGCAACTTATTAGGCCAGTAATCACCTATTGTTTCCCCCATAAGAAATAAAATCTTTCCCACTTACATGGAAAGCCTCCGCATACTCGAAAGGAGAATCCTGAGAGCATGCAAAGAGCTCCATAGAAGAGCTACCGGTAAACACTTCCCAAACAGGGTAATGTACGAGGCAGCCAATATTACCCCAATAAAGGAGTACTTGTTCGAACTTGCGTACAAACAAGTCGACAAAATCCCTAACCACCCAAACCCACTAATAAACACCCTGCCGGACCTTCTCATACCAGCAACCTTTAATTACTCTCACCCCTGCTCCTAACCAAGTCCGACGATAGAAATATCTACCACCTAAATTATGGTAGAATAAGTTTCTACGACCATAAAATGTGATTACTACGGCGAGTAGTCACATTCTAGTCACATTTACTTAGAGAGTGCCTTTCAACAACGCCAATTCTTTAGGAACCATCGATTCGTAAATTCTCCCAACGGTCCACATACTATCCTTCCTATCTCCTTCTCCCACCCTCCCACTAACAAGTAACTCCAATGAGAAAATGACGTCCAGTACGGCTGATATGGCGCATCATTCGTAAAGGAAAAGACGTCAGTAAAACGGAAAGTTGTAAGGAAGATTACTATCAACAATAGGACAAGAGAAGTCATAGAACCGAATTGAGACTACGGCAACTGTAAGAGGAAAATGGCGCAAACGCACTTGACTTGAGTTGATTTGATTTTATATCATTTGCTGGAACAAAAGCACTAAAGTAATATAAAAAAGCTGCTATATTCTGCCAAAATAATTTTACACAATTGTTACAATTGGTAACCTATTAGTGAATAGAATAGCATACAGAATACGTTAGATTCGCGCTCAATCGCCCTAGTTTTATTTAGGCTTCCTTTCCTAAATAGATCCTAGAAAATAAAACATTCAACAGGTCAATCTCATTCAGTGGCTTTGTTGTGTGCCTTTGTTTGCATCTCTATTTTGCCTCCCTATATAATTCTTATTAAAACTACGCAATCGACAGCTAAATACATTTGCCCTTTCAAAAATTTCAGCTATATCTTACTTCAATCCTTAAATTAGAGAGTACCACGGTCATCAGTGTCTAGCTTCAAGGATCTTCCAAGAAATTTGGAGGAAAAAATAATAGAGATGAAGAAAAAAAAAGCCTAAAAATAAAGGTCGTTGGTACTATTATATATATGGAGAATATGTAGCCCAAATTTGCCGTAAACGGCTACCAAAAATTAAATGGATGATGTTCTATAAGCAGCAAAAGAACATAATCAACTTTAGATCTTCGCTCTGTTTACTAGCAAGTTAGGTAGTTACAAATATAGTGATGGAAGATAAAACATCATTTTTCACTAACTCGTTTCGGTACTTTCCATTTTAAGTGTCGCAATTCTCTTTGGATTATACAACACGACTGCTTGCTATAATTCAGTTTGCATCCTAAGCTATTTGAACGGTTTTTTTATATCTATGTTCTAAGACCTTTGCAGTAGGTACACCTGGCAGACTTTAAAAAATACTGTTTGCACAGCTGCAATTATGCATTATAAATTGCGCGAAAGTCGTTTTAAATGAAACTTTGTTGCTCTAGGACGAAAATTTAGTTTAAGTTCCTAATGTCGAAAAATTCGAGTTTATAATAAAATGCCCCGCGTCAAAGAAATTTTAAACAATTATGTAATGTCGTTTCTCCACAAACTTGTTCATGGTACAGACGATTCATACGGCACTTTGATTGACTTATGACAACCGCTTACGAAGCTTACAGAAAAACATGTTAATTGAAAATCCGAGCAACAGACTGCTTTTTAATACCTTGAAAATATTCCTACTATTATTATTACTAGTACTTCTACTAATTAGTTCTTTTTAATTTAAAACACGGCCCTTATGTTATTGTAAAGAAATTACAACATATATTTTTCAAACAATTCTAAATTTTGTAATATGTAACAGTTTTTTGGAACTTTTAATTTTTGGAATTATTTTCATTTTTTGCTAATGTTAGCGAAGAAGCCCCTGAATCATTTATTGCTTGTTTTTCTTAAAATGGTTTTCATATTATTATTATGTTATGGTATAGTATTTCGCAAATTAGGCCGTAAACTTAGCATCCAGATAACTGTGAGAGAACTGTTTCCTTCTTGTTTGTTTAACTAATTATTTATCTTCACTAATTTTACTCAAAATTAAAATCACATTTAGTCTTGAAAATTAAAATTAAAAAAATTTTGAACTAAACTATAAATGTAAAACAATAAAGTAAAAAAAATAAATGGAAAGTGAAGATTCAACTATTACTTCCTACTACTGTCTACTTCACAAACACAACTAATAGTTGCAGCTGCGAATCTCATTTTAGTTGAACAAAAAGTAGTTCCGGATCATCAAATATCTACCAATAACATTTGTAGTTGTTCGTTGTAGCTATACAACAGAAACTAACCTATAAATACAGTTGCAGTTTGTAATTTATAGATAGAACTATATTTTGTCCAACTCTAAGAGTTAATATTCATCCAATTTATAGTCAAGTGAAAATAAAGAATTACATTCAAACGTTCAAAATTTGAAAACACGCTTTTTCTGTTCTTACATTAAGACCCTAAACGAATAAAGGCCTATTCACAGTGTCCATCAATCTTCAGACAGTCAACAGTCCATCAGCTATCAGTCAATTTTCATTGCATTCACACTAGACCGTCATTTGGACATCATTTTTCTTCCATCGCATACAAAACTCAGAGTAATATTGGACACACATATTCACATTGAATCATTACGTCTCATTACCAACAATTGGACGGCATCAAAATAATCTCCGAAGTTCAAGGTCAAGTTCGATTTATTGAATCCAATTTGTATATTACACATTTCTTTTTTCATATCTTTAACCGAACTCCGTACAATCGTACCTATATACCTGGCCACCATTGTGTTTATTTGATTAATGTGAGTAATTTTGTAAAATCTTGTCATAGATCTAATAAGGCCCACTGAACTAGACCGTGGGCCTTATTACCCTACCTAACCTAAGTTCTCGATGAAACTAATGTTCCTATATAGGATTATGAATGTGACATTAGTTTTGTTCCAAAAAATGAAGACAGTTTGGATTTATTCTGTTGTA
The DNA here is from genome assembly GCA_963924295.1 of Dioctria rufipes. NCBI lineage: Eukaryota > Metazoa > Arthropoda > Insecta > Diptera > Asilidae > Dioctria > Dioctria rufipes. Next base: position 44,561,448 of record OZ002743.1, on the reverse strand, counting down.
CGATAAGAAATTTATAACTAAAGCTGTTGGGATCCTTATTATCCGCCTGGGGGGTAAAACGGCCCATTTTTACTTTTATTCGAAATTATTAAAAATAACAGAATTTTGTTGATTTTCTTAGTTTCAGCAAGTTTAAAGAGAATCATTCCGAATTTAATATCACCAAATTCTTGATTTCTTGCATTTTAAAATTGGGTGGCCCTTATTTGCCGCAGGTACCTTATAGCTAAAACTTGAATACGTAGTAGACATATTTATTAATTACTTTGCATAAATCTCTGTGGTATTTCCTTAGAATGTTTAAAATTTGTGCAACCTGAATTTTGGTTATTTAAATAATCTTTTTTTCTAAAGTTCCACACATTTGCTGTGGCTACAAGGATTGACAAAACTGCTGACATCAGCTTTTTTCAATAAAGGAAAACATTAGATCCATCGCGGCGCTTATTAATTATTAAAAATTGTTTCCCAAACGATATTAACACTTTTCAAGTTTACATATAAATGGCGCTCTATGGGAGTTAGAAAAAAAATGACAATCCAGTGTTGCAGTTTGAACTAATTTTGAAAAAACAAAACGAAACTGAAGCAGAATATCTGAACTTTAAAAGTTGTTATACAATAGGTCTGTTTTGTAAACTTATTAAGAAAAAAATAAAGCCCGGGGGGGGGGGGGGGCTGGAAAATTGCACAGCTGCCAAAAAAACTGTCATTTACAGGAATAACTGTCAATATGGCAAAGCTTCCTGCGACAGTAAAAATCTATTTTGTGTTGGAGTGTTTTCAGAGTATATATCGGAGTAAAAATTATGAAAGGCTTCCAGTTTCTATTCAGTAGTTACAAGCTCTTGATTCAGGTGTGTGAGTGAATTATTGACTATATCGGTACCAAAGACTTTTCTACTGGTGATCTTGTCGATCTCTTTGAAAGCATGCGGGGGACTAATATTTTTAAGCCTGTATTTGAATGCATCGCTTAGGTCTATCTCAAGGTATATAGAAGACAAGGTATTCCCATTAAAATTTTGAGACATTGCAGCTGATAGCCTGTGACGTAGTTCTGTGACTAATGTACATATATACATTTTTATGGGAAAAACAGTGAGAGGAGAGAGAGTATTGTGTTCTCTGTACCGTACTTTCCTATACATTTTCACGATATTTCGTCACTAATGACAATTTCGGAACTTAGTTCGTAATGGGAATACTTGTATTCTATATACCTTGGGTCCATCTTAACTCTCTCCTTGATAATTTAGTTGAGACATTTAATTCTTGCGTTCAGTTCACTATATTCTGCATTTACTCTGTTACAGAATCTGTGAAAGATTTGTTTTTGCTTCTTAACCCAGGCTTTTCTAGTCTTGATTAGTTTTAAAGTTTCCTTAGATATATGCTTGAATTTATGGTTCGTAACCGGAATGTCTCTCTTTACAGTTATTAATTTCAACACTAATGGACTCTAATAGTCTGTTGATCTCATTATTTGTTATATTGATATCCTCGGGTATTACTGTGGAATTCAACTTATGATGGATATCTACTCTGAAAGCATCCCAGTTAGTTTCTGCGAAGCTAGTACATATATGTTAGCAATCACTCCAAAATGGTCAGAGAGGGAAGGTATCGTGTAGCAGTCCGTGCGGAATATTCTCTGAAAGTCTTTTTATTGTGACTGTCTTGTAATCAGGGCTGAATCTATGGGGGGGGGGGCAATTGCCCCGGGCGCTAGTTTTAAGGGGGCGGCAATACGACGGACTTGTGAACTTATAAGTAAATGAGAAAAAAATCTCATTACAAGACTTGGAAATTTTTTTCAGACCATACTTCAGTCTTCTTTCCGGAATCTGAAAGCTCCTTTGCCATACTTTGAATTGCGCTTACATACAACAGTCTGTAATACCCTAGACACACAGCACGATCTAATGAATCATTAGTACTAACTATTCTATATAGTATACGTCATTATGGCTCGAAAATCAGATTATAATGAAGTAATGAAGTGTTTTCTTCCTTCATTATAGCTCTAATGAGGAAAAATGTGCTAGATTTGGCATATAATATACCTAAATGTGGAGCTCCTGTGCATCTGCTGATTTGAAAAATAAGAAGAAGAAATGCAAAGAAATGCAAATCGCAAACTATATTGTTAATAATCTTTTTAATATAATGTTTTTCTTATTTGTAAATTGTTAAATTGAAAAATCAAATAAATAATAAAATAAGTAAAATACCAGTTTTCAAACAAAACTGAGGCCAATCCGCATGAAAAAGTAGAAAATAAACTTTTCTTCGGGAAGATTCATAGAGAAAGAGTTATAATTGGTCTAAGGTCATTAATATTATATTCTAGCTAGATGATAATAACAGTTATATAAAGTGAAACCGAAAGTTCTGTATGGCAACACCAAGAAAAAGAACTCCACGATTGAATTTATTTTTGAAATTTTATTTACTATTTTTATGAAAACGCTCTCTACGTGGACGCATTCTCTGGTAATGTCCAAAAATATAGTGACAAACCAAAATTTTGCGTGGCAACACCAAGAAAGGGTTGCCAGTTTTATTCCATTTTTGAACTTTATTTGCAATTTTTATGAAAATACCATGTACGAAATTTTAGCTTTCTACATGAACGCGTTTTCGGGCAGTGCCCAAATATATAGAGAAAACCGAAATATTTATATGGAATTCCTATGAAGGAGTAGCCCGATTAGTCCCATTTTTGAACTTAATTTAACTTTTTTTTTTAAAGCCCAGGTACAAAATTTCAGAACACTAAATGAATGCATTCTCAAGTTATCTTGCGGACGGACAGACAGACGGAGATCCAAAAAACAAAACAACTTTTAAAATTATGCATGAGTGTCCAATCCATTCTATTCTACTATTACTATTTCTATGCGTTACAAACGGAATGACAAATTTAGTATACATCTAGGGTGTACAAAGCAGTTAGCAATTCTTAACAAATTTTTGTCGGCTAAATAGCGGCTGAAATGGCAACTCTGCACAAGACCACATCCGACATGAAGATGGGAGGTAGAGCGAGCGCTATATCTACATTCTGCAGGTTTCGGCACGTCACATAATTTCAAACATAATACAATTTTTAATTTGTATTTTTGTTTTCTCAGTAGTGTTTCAAAATAAAATTGTTTTGCTGGTTTTAGTTCCAGGGTATGTATTATATAATAAGTTATCTGTCATATATGCTGCATTGTAATAAAATTAGCCCCAAATAAAAATTGTTGTTAGGGGGGCGGCAATTAACGCCTCTGCCTCCCCCCCTCAAAAATTTCCTAGATCCGGCACTGCTCATGATGTGATGTGTCGTGACTGATAGTGTGAAGGTTCAATTCAAGTGCATTGCAGGCAGAATATTTTAATAGACGGTTGACTGCCAGAAGCCTGATGGATAGCGTGAATAGACCTTAAGCTGTTAAAATAACATCAATGTCCCATCTAGTCTTCTCAACTTAATATTGAAATCGTTGATTTTAATTGTTTAATATTACGGTTGAAAAATCGGCTTAAATAAACGTCAATTTAAGATTTTAATCTTATCATATTTTTTTTTTCTTTTTTGTAATAGCTTTTTCTCTTGCTCTGTACTTGTAGTAATAAGTCTTGATGAGAAAAAACATAATAAAAAAAATTAATCCATGTTCAAAACAGTGCATCATATATAAGTATAAAGAACTCCCAACCCAATTGCAAAATGTATCATTTCACGATCAATGTTGGGCAGGTACATATGTATGACCGCTGAGAACCATAGTGGCGTAAGTCAGTAATCTCCAAGACAAAATTCTTACATCTTAAGGCTGAACTACAATAGATGTATACGTAAGTACATTTACTTACATAAAGCGAACGCGCCCTTTAATTTCACAGGCGTACACAAATTAGCTTTAACTCGTGTGAGGGGAACTTTCGTTAAGTTTAAATATCCAAATTTCCGTAAGTATAGTGCGCTCATTCCGTAAGAATGCGATGTATCCAAACAATTAAGTTATTACTAAATGTTTAAAAGTGCAATGTAAAAATTAAAATGGAATAAAAATGGTACTGCGAACTAATAGAAAGCATAAATCTTCAATTAAATCAATTTCCATTTGTTAAATTTATCACTTTTTAAAATTTAACACAGAAAATGTCATTAGGACGCTGCGAATTAATAGAAGGCACAAATATTCAATTACATCAACTTCCATTTGTTAATTTTTTCACTTTTACAACTTTTTAAAATGGAAAACATTAAATATCAAGATAATAACTCTTACGGAATGTGATATATATTTAGGCTACAAATATCAATTTTTCGTAAGTAAACCTCAGTCTCGTTTAATTTCGTAAAGTTATTTACTTCTATTGTAGTTCAGCCTTTAACCATCACCCTGCTAAGCACCATCGTGAAGTAAGTAAAAAGTTACAGTTACAGCTACTGATGGCAGTGAGTCATTGTCAACAAACGATGTTGATAATTTTATGGGCCGAGCTGCGAAACCTCAATTTACTCTAAACTATGGAAACTTGACTTACGTCACTCTGACTTTCACCGGCTCATATGTACAAGAGCTAATAAGAGTTAATATTTAAAAACAGGTAGATTAAGACAATTTTACTTGTTTTTTTTTTAAACATAACCTACATATATAACCCTTGTCGAAATTTCAAATTTGTTTTGTGTGTGTTCCAATTGTTCCTTTTTACAAAGTATTAATAATTTTTGAAATAACTATGATATTTGGATTCTTCTAATTAAAAGCATATTATTTCTCAAATCATCAATGCTTTTATAATTACTCAAAACAAATATATATTTTAAGTATACATTTTCGAATAGATTAACACGACTTCTTTGTGTTTACGAAATAATTTCATGTCTACTATTACCATAAAAATGAACTACTAAAAACTACACGAAGCTACCATCTTCTACTAAAATTTTAAAACTGTAATTAACAGAAACCAAAATTACAGAAAAAATTTGGTCTTTAAGAGTAGCCTTCAAATCGATTACGTATACATAACGCTTATAATAGCATTAACTAGCTAGTCAGTACCTACATATGTTTTTTTTTTTATTAAAACTATTTAGATGGTGGGTTCTACATAATATTTGGATAATTCTGATATTTCGCACGATAATGAAATATATTTAGTATACGTTATCTAAGATATAATTACACTCCTTTCTATTGTATGTATATATTATAAGTAGTATGTAAATCAACGCTGGCAAATGTAATTTAACTCAATCTATTCGATCGAACTAATTTTATAACAATTATTATATCCTCTTCTTTCTAGAAATACCTCACGTGTAATTGTTTCCCAGTATGCTTCATTTATTAAGACCTCTTCGGTGATATTCTATTGCAGTATACATACAGGTTACAAGTTGAAATAATTTCATCAATAATTACATTTTGATAAAAGATATTAACCACAAAGATAGGAATAAATGCCTTTGAGGAAGACTTTTAACATAGAACTTACCGCATTTTCTCGCCTATCGAATATTGGCATTGCTACCGTTGTCATAAACTCGTACCTTTCATCCTCAGTGTATTGCTCCAAATTCTGAAAGATAGAAATAAATTCATTGAGCAGTGAAATATGAAGATGGTCTGGATTGGATTAGCATGTCTTTCTGTGGTCACATATTTTTTTTTTTTTTATTCTAATTCCATTGCTGCCGGTGGCAGACAGAAAATTTTGAGACATACACATCTAAGATAAATACTAGAAAAATATGGGTGAAATTCTCTAATATTTAGCTACAGAAAAAGAAAAAGCGATTGGGCTTTCTCCTATTTCGCGTCTCGTCTTTAGGTAAGAGGCATTCTTCTGAATGTACCATACTGTGTTGTCAGAAAATGAATGAAACAAAATGTCATATTAATGCATAAAAATAGAAACAAAATATTCACAAAACACACATTAGCTGCGTTTTATTTTATTTTTCGTGATCCATTGTTGTTGTTTTACGTACATAAAATTGAACTGGATCAGATCAGAGAGATAAAAAACAGCAGCTATTATAATCTTTATTTCCGTATGTATAAATAAATATAGGTCGGTCATATTTTACTCAAACTCCTCAACATGTTCTTTTTATACAATCGGCGGAATTTATTTCTATGTTTTATTTTTAGTAAGAAGATTTTTGAAAAAAAGTCGTTCGCAATCGGCATTTGAGTGCGAATAAATTTAAAGCAAATTGCGATAAATTTTTAAATTCTTGTCGGTTTTCTTCATTTATTATTTTAGTTAACACTAAAATAAAATTTATCTACTGTCGAAATATCGGCACATTCAATTTTTTTTTTTGTCGAGATATCAGTCGTCTGATCAACTAAAATACTTATAACTTATGGTCCATCGCATTAAATGAAATATTATATTTAACTAAAAACGAACTTATTTAAATTTTTTATTTCTGACCACTGACATGTATATAAATGGACTGCTTGTTGAACTAAAAATGCATGAAAGCAAATGGCACCACTTTCATATTTCTGTCTCTTTCCGTGAGAGCATACTTTCCCACTGAACTGTAACGATTAGGAACGAGAAATACCTTGTAAAAGTCCTTGTAAAAAACACTTTCTTCGACTCATAATTCAAATTTAACGATACAAATAGTCCCAAATTATTTTGTGGTAAATTCGGTAAATCCCACGGACATGCATATAAGTAAATTCGCAAATAATTTAAATATAGCGCCAATTTACGATAGTTGGTAACATTGACAGTGAGAGCATACTTTCTGAAATCAAAACTGGTGCCACATGAAACAGGAGATCAAGCAGTCCATTTATATATATGTCAGTGTTTCTGACAAATTTAATAAAGAACGCGATCAATATTTTTCTACATCAAAACTAAATTCAAATCAAACTACTATATCCCCAGTCACTCGTTCGTAATTTGAATTTCCAAAATCGCTTTACCTTTGAATTTTAATTATTAAAAATTGGCTGTCAATCACATATAAAAATCGACAGGCCTTTCGTTTTAATCCAAAAAATGTTGGGTAACTAGATTTTTTAAAAATTTATATACGAGTGAAATATCGCGTAAAAGCAATGTCGGTGTGGGCTGATTACTTCTAAAGAAAAACGTAATTTTTCATTCGCATTTTCCTGTTATTGCACATAATAATTTTTATACATTATTATTGTACTTACTACTCCTAAAATTACCGTATATTTGCGTACTGTAATGGTTTTGTACCGTATACTGTTTTCGTAAAGCAATATAAACATGGTAATTACCGTATCTCTGGCTACACAGGTACCATACCAGCAGTAGCGCGGCGTAGACTTGGTGCGAGGGGAAGCAGTCAGATTATAATTTTAGAAAAGTGATAAATAACCATGCGCGCAAATGTTATTTCAGCAGTTCTAATAAATTATCTATATCCCTCACGATAACTGCTTCTTAAGCACCGCAGGAGTTATTATTTTTTTGAAGAAAATAGGGAACTACCTGCAACAGTGAACTGCGCACATTCGACGCAGTTTACGAAAAGGAGATGAAATGTCGAAGCATATCATATGTGAGTTTCCCGAGCTTACAATTTTAAGGTTGAAAGTCACTGGAGAAATATCTCTCCAAATAAGGTTGGCAAGCTAACTTCAAGGGCAATAATCGAGCTCGTAAAAAAGATAGATTTAGCGTAACCATTCTAGGGGATGACACAATAGATCTAGTTGCAGTGTTCGCAGAGTCTTAGTGGCCTAGTCATCCCTACTTTTAATTTAAGCGTAAGCACATACGATCGAGGACGTTATATTAGGCTTGAATTGCAGTGTTTTGGCCCCCTACTTTCAAATAAAAATAAAAGGAATTAAAGAAATGATCTTAGTCAGGTCGCAATTTATTTGTATATTGTATTTATATTGTATTTAGTTTGGGCTCTATAGCTTATATGAAATAATTTTGTCATTTTTCCATAAGTATCAATATATAGAATATAGAGACAATATAGAGAACGGACTCGCACGCACACATATGGATTTCTGTTTCGGAAATATTCTGGACGGTTTTGCCTACCCACATGATATTGATGGAAGCACAAATAAAAACCATTTCGAGTTGAAATAAATACAACGTTAATCTATCATAAAGAAATGAAATTAATGCCAATACATGCTACCGGTGTAGCATTTTTCAAATGCATCCCTTAAGCTTAGAACAATTTCTTATTGAGTGTACAATATAAGCGGCGAACGAACGGAGCAACAGAGATGTGTGACGTCATACGTAGATCCCAGACGAGATCGAATGCCATACATTTTATTGGATGTTGTTTGATTGTTGATTGAAGCAAAAATAAATCCACCTCCTCCAAGCAGTGGTGTCGATCGTGACAGCTCAGACGTGTTCGAATGCTATACTTATCGTCGCATATTTTTCAATTGATTTGTTTTTGTTCATTTGTTCAGATAGAGGTGATTTTATTTTTTGATAGTTTACAACGAAGGACGAGTAAAAAGCCTTTTTTAATGAATATATTTTGAAGAAATTTTTCGTCGTAATTTTTTAAATTATTTTATTTTTACTTGCTTTAATTAAATTAAAACGAAAACCTAGGGGAAGCAATGCTTCCCTTGCTTCCAAAGACGGCACGCCACTGGTACCAGGTTTAACAAAGTATAACAAGAAGAAGTGAAATAATTGCTCCTTTGGGGTGTATTTCTAACCCAGACAGCAGTTATCGTATGTCACCAATAGCCCACACAAAATCTTCACATAATCTTATCTCGAGGACTTTTAAAACAGAGCAAAATGTTCCCAAGTTATTCTCGAGTCCAGGAGATTAGAAACGAGCAACAAAAACAAAGATGAGTTGCGAAAACCTGCAAACGGAACTTAATAAAACTACAGGTCAAATATATATATAAGCATAGATGGGACAAGAAAGTAGATATCGCGTGGTATACTATAGATCAGAGTATACATTAGATTAGATTTGTTTAGAGGTTTGCAGGCGTTAGCCTTGCATTTAGTGCGATCTGAAGGATCTATTGTGAGTCTCCATTCAATTTAATCCCTTTCTAGATTTACACTATTAATAAAGCTCAGAGCTTTTGGGATTAAAATTCCTCACGTAGTTTGGTCTAGGAAAAGCATGTTTGAGGTAGAGTAATGCCCGCCTAACCAATGCTTCGCAATTGCAGAACAGGAGCAGCAAGGTTTCATGAGCATCCTAACAGAAGTGATAGGATGAAGTGTCAGCTAAGCCCATCTTGCTTAGGTGATACGGCAAGGAGCAGTGGCTGTGTAACCATTTTAAGCTCTGTTCTCCTAAGGAATAGAAGTTCTTTTGTTTTTCCACCAGAGGCGTGAGGATAAATTTTTTGCCTGACGAGGTCCTAGCAGCTTTTGCCATTAAAGAAATTTTTGTTTGATCTCCCAGCTATTTAGAGTAGCTCTGAGGTAAGGATGGAATCTATCCAGTTAACCGTGGAGGGCCTCATCCTTAGCGGCTAATTTAATTGCCTGGAAGGAGGTGTTATCGAAAGCTTCTTCTATGTCTGCGTAGAGTATACATATTGTGAAATTGGTAGTGCACTCCGAAATGTTTTAGAGCGTCCCGATAGCAAATGTTGGTTTAACAGCAGTTTTGTATACATTTGACCGACTTCCTCAGCACGACTGATGAAAGAAAATATGAATTACTCGATCCAAATGTTGTGGTCCATTCTGAAATAGACCGAACAGCCATATAAAATTTGTATACTTTGCTCTGATATTGCATCCGATATCTAGTTCATGTACCATCTATGATATAAGTCATATAGTACAAGCACTTAAGAGTTTTTTAATCTAAGTAATTTTCAAGTATCGATTCTGGTTCTTTATTCAGTTCACTATTTGGCTTTATCGTGCTTTATTGTTGTTTTGAGGTTTGCAAATAAAAAAATCAAGACTCAATAGAAGCTATCGTACTGGTAAATGCTACAAAGGGCGAACTTGAGTATAGAAAGTATAAGAAACCGACAGATGGTTTCAAGACGATTTTTGAAAAAATGAAAACTATTTGTCAAGCCAAGGCTTGAATCTTATTAAACCAAACGGTGGAATGCAATGATTAACACAATTGAATATTATTATTATGTGGTGATCTAAAAGGTGACAACATGGTTTTCCAAAGACACCACTTTATAAACTCTATCACAAACAATTTTTAGTAATTTAATTTTTATTTGAATAGAACTTTTATTATTTTATTTTTATAGAACTGTTTTATATTTTAATATAATACTAATACTTTTTAAATTAGACACCTCTTTTAAAATTAACAGTTAGATTCCTGTTTTACTTCTTTTGAACACAATACAAAATAGACTAACATATCAAAAATATTTTCAAAATCTACTCTGAAAACTATTCCGAATACGTAACACAGTGGTAACTAAATAATTTATATTGTGGAATCATGCGAGAAAAATGAGAGGAGTGCGGGGATAAAAAATAATTAAGCAATATAGTTAGAACGTGAGATATAAGCCACCACTGATCTTCAAACCATACCTTGAACTGTTCAGTACTCATCTAGAGGGCCGTTTTTGGAAAATTTCTTAAAATATAGAGAATACAGAAATTGTGATAAGCCAAATTTAGCGTAGTCAAATTCTGGTTGTGTTAGATCTGTTGCCGTTGTAATGATATCTCAGTACAGCCGTGTAGTAGAATCAATATAGAGGGGGACAACAAGATATATGGTTGAATATACTGCGGTTGATCTCACCGAAAATACTCCTATTCTTGTTCTTAGTCGCTGTCACTGCGCCAAGATACCCAGCAAGTTTCTCAGCTGTCAAATCCTCGATATTTCATCGTTTTTGTTATTAATTTCAATTTAATTTAATATAAAAATGTGTGTAAAGTACACAAAATAATATTTGATTTCCCACGTATATTTTCAACAGATTCAAATTCTTTCAAATTAGAAAATTTCGTTTGACAGCTGAAAATATATTTGTCTCTTTCTTCACTATAATTCTGACATACTTCACGATACCCTTGAAAAAAGTCACGCTCATGCTGTAGTTTCTATATTCTAAGGAAAAGTCGCATCGTTTTGTCAAACTTGCATGTTTGAAAATTTTAGATGAGGCAGCATATGGACTATTCTTTGAAACTTACACCTTTACTCGGCAATTTATCTGAAGTATAGATCAATGAAGTCAAGATCTGGCGGCGCCGAATTGAAGGTAAAACAGTTAACAATTCGCTGACGGCTCTTGATATCTACAGCAAGGTTGCATTCCGAAATGTCCTTTTGAAAATTATGCGACCTTTGAAGGGGCGTTCATTTTCCACTTTTCGTAGTCTCAAAGCTTATTGAAGACTCGATGCAATTCCTTATAATTTTGTCTGTACCTTAGCGTATCGATTTATTGAAACAAAAAAGAAAAGAATTTGTATATTTATTGAACATATTTTTCGTACAAACTTGTCTTTAAGTGGTACCATGATATTAATTAATGTATTTAAGTTTGTAGTTCTCTATCTTAAAACCCCCTTTTTCGAAAAATCCTACGCACGGGCTTGTCAAGGAGTGCATTTTCCCAGCTATCCAAGATAAGGAACTTAATAAAAATAATGTAAAAGCAGTATACTGCTCACTTCGATAAAAACACTTTGTAATGCATCTGTAATCATGCATCATTAGAGCTTGTAATAGCATGTAAATCATATGCACATTTCTCAAATAGTAACATGAAATTGAGTTCCACCAACTTGATATAAACAAGTTTGTAAATCGTTCATATGAAAACGTAAAACTCAGAGTTCAATTAACTACTCAAAATAAACAATGAAAATGTTCATTCAACAAACATACAAATTTGTATGTAATCATTTTGTGATTCATTCATATCACAGGAATAATCAAGCTTATCAGATTACCGTTACAGTGCACTAGATTGCACAGCAATAACAAAGAGCATGCATGATATGCAGATCACATAAGGTTATTTTGGAATTATGCAAATCGATTAGGTAGTAACTTTATTGATTGTACATACATAGAATAGGGTATTATTATGTAGAGTTGCATTTAAGAAAGAATGAGGAATAAAGAAGTAACCTTCTTATTGATAAGACGTAATTGCTTAAATTTGTTACGTTAAAAACCAGAGTTATTGATAACCCGGCTTACCCTTGGTTTTTCAGATACTATTAGAAGACTCATATACTGGTGCGAGATCCGGCCTATAAACTATGGAAGCGATATCGAATTGGAGAATATTGGAGCACTTATCGCAATCTAAGAAATAATGCAAATTATGTTATTCGTACAGCTAAAGAAAGATACTTTTAACGCAAACTAGACATAACCCAAACCGCTAAGATCTTGTGAAGGAATTTGAAATCGTCTGTCATTGTAAGTGGTACCATTGCTGGTGATCTCTCGCATGCTTATGAGCTTAATAATCAATTTGCGTCAACGGCGGAGTCGAATGATGCTGGTTGGTCTAATCCTGCTTAGCTGACAAATGCACATAGCATTGTTCCCTTTGACTTTATTAGGGTGAAACGTGAGTATGTAGCATGTGCCTTACTAAACATAAAATCAAATGCCGTGGGTTGCGTTGGGATTAACCCACGATTTGTCAGGATCATTTTTAGATTTATAATTTCACCGCTAACGCATATTATCAATACTTCTTTTACAGTTCTACTCTAAAGTCGTTCCAATATCTAAAGGTGATGGTAGCAGTGAATACAGACCAATAAATATCTTACCGTTCTTCTCCAAGGACACCGAAAAGATTATGTCCACACAAATTACTGATCATGTTCGAAGTAACAACTTATTTAATTGCTGTCAGTCAAGATTTAGAGCTCAGCATAGTTGCATTACTACTCTGCTCAAAGTTTCAGAGGATATTCGACAGGCCATTCACAAGGATTATGTTACATTTGTGCTTTAATTGAAATTTTTCTTAAAGCCTTTGATACTATTAATCATGATCATTTATGTGTAAAGCTCGTTAAATATTTTAACTTTTCGCCCCATGCATTTAGGTTAATTGCCAGTTATTTGAGGGACAGATTCCAATCTGTACATATTAATGGAAGTTACTCTAACTTTCTTCCTCTTTTGGTAGGCGTCCCGTAGGGTTCAGTTTTGAGCCCTCTATTATTTTCGTTGTACATAAATGATGTATTTACGGTTATTAAAAACTGCAATCCTCATTTATATGCGAACGACGTACAGCTTATATGTTCTAGGCCTATTGGTTTGTCCGAGGATGGAATATGGTCTGTTAATGACGATCTTGATGTGTTTGCCAAATGGACTGCATCCAATGGACTCAAGTTAAATTCAATTAAAGTGTTTAATTATAAGTAGACTAGGTACTAACTGTTCCGATTTTCCCCCAGTTCATATAAATGGTGTAGTAATTCCGCTTGTTACTTCAGCTAAGAATCTAGGTATTATATTTAATAATAGATAGACTTAGGGTGATCATATAAATTCTGTGGTTAGGAAAATTTATTATGGGCTTCGACGCCTTTGGGTTTTTAGTGACATCATTCCCTTATTAACTCGGTTAAAACTAGCACAAGCTTTACTTGCACCGATTTTACTATATGTTTGCGAAATTTATAATGGCTCGATATTATCTCGGAGAGGAAGCTTCTGGTCATATTTTTAGACTTCGGCGCTATGACCACGTTCCAACTTTTGCTGACACTCTATTTGTCTGCTCTTTTCAGTGGTATCTCAAATTCAGCACAGTAGCCTTACTATCTAAGGTCATAAAATTTCAGTGTCCGCACTATTTGTTTAACTTCTTGCACTTCAATAGATCAAGTAGAGCATTAACTCTTATACCACCTACCAGCAGATTTATGGTGAGCGATCGACAATTTTTCGTCGAAGCAATCAGTATTTGGAACTCCTTACCAATTTATATAAGAAACTCATTATGGTCGGGCACCTTTGACAGCTTTAAGCGTATTTTTTTCAATAATCTTACTAATAGCGTTTAATTTCTACTACTACTGATCACTCTTTTATCTTTTATCTCGTATTTTTTTCTTTTTATTTTATTATTTTTATTTTCATGTTTTTTAGTACTGTATTTCCTTCTATTATTTTTAATTGATAAATACTTATATACTTTCTTTTTGTTAATGTATACTATTTATTATTTAGCTTGCTTTTACTTCTCTTCTTTTTGCTTTAATGCTATAGTTTAAGTCTTAATAATAAATTATTTCCTGATTATTAACTTAGAGCAAGTACTCTTAAAAGAAATATTCTTAATGTGCATTGTTTTGAACAAATAAATAATAATAATATAGGAAGGCAAGGGCTTATATTGAGACTCGCAAGGAATACTTCGTACAGAGAGAAGAAAAACATTTGAGCGGAAAGTAAAAAAAAAAAACTTTCCTCAAATGAGAATGGATTGAGGAAAACGCTGTGTATGCTCCTTAAGTCACTACTCACTTCCTGCTATACAATAACTCATACCAGAAATTGCAGCTAATCGACGAACAGTTTTCTTCTACTTCAAGCACATTCACATCAAATCGGTACTGTTGGGAATGTTTCAAGCTTTTCAGCTGGTGGTCTCGCCTGATAAAATTTACTCACCCTTCTAAGCTTGTTTGTTCTACCGACAATAGATTCATCTATGTGCTAGTGCTACACTGATGCACGTTTTATTTTAGTTCTTAAAATTTATTAATTAAAAATATATTAATATAACTATAACTTACCTTTTTTTCTTTTATTAGAGCACGCTTTTGTTCTTCCTCTCTGGAAAAGAAAGCATATCCCTGTTCACGTAAATTAACATAGTAAGACCTCTGTTCCTCGCACTGTTTTACTTCCCATAGCCAATCTGTCATTTTTGGATCCTATTGAAAAATATACAAAAAGAAAAATTAAATTTCAACTTTAGAGATTATATAAATAACCACTAAAAAAAATGTTCAAAATTACCACAATATCAGCATAAACTTGCGTCCATACAACAGGATGATCATGCTTTCCTAAAACTAATGGTCTAGCCATAACTGGAATATATTTTAAGACTTCCTCCCGAACTTCGGCTAAATCACTTAGTTGAACATAAAATCCCTGATTCGAGCAAGCCATCCATTTTATTTCTTTCGTATCCGCAACTTCCTTACCGATAAGATAAGTAAAAACTCTGACTGGCATATAAGGTAAATTCTGCCAATTGAATTGTTCAAAAATATCTTCATAATTAAATGGGGCACCATCTGAGATTAACATGATTGCCTGATTGCAACGTGCACCTAAACTTTCCGTTCTGTAAACTTCCAGAATCTCGAAAGCTTTTGTTAAAGCAGCTGTAAAATTGGCAATATCTTTTGTTTCAAATTCTTCCAAACCCAATTTGAATTCCCGCACATTGCCTAATGTTGCCTAAAATAATAAAAATAATAAAAACAATATGTTTCCGCGATTACTATCCAATTTCTATATATATATATATATATATTTTGATTAAATACTTGAACTAGAATATCGCGGAAACATGGAACAACAGGAACTACGCTCTCGGAAAACTTGAAGATGTTCACAAAGTCATTTGTTCCAAGTGTATCTAATATTGTGTTAACAACATGCCTTGCAATATCTCCGCGCTGTCCAGTCATAGATCCTGAACTGTCCATCAAGACAATTATATCTTTCGGACTAGTCGCTGCTTCAATGTACCACGATCGCAATCTACAATCATATAAATCTACTGGGTCCTGTTCCCATTTTGAGGCCGGAAATTGTCTCATAAATCCGGTCGAACTACCAAAAAACTGCCACGAAAGTGTAGGATCATTTTTGTAATTATCTCGAAATATCTGATCTAAATTCTCAGACCATTTAATATCTTTAATAACGTTGTGAGCTATAAAAGTTGAATGATCGTGTTTATTGTTTTGTTTCAATTTTGTGTTTACCGAACGGAAAAAAAAAAACAAACCTCTGTCGAAAACATTTGTGGGAATATGAACACAACTAACGGTCGTATTAACAGCAATATTAAAAAATTCGGTTTTTGGTGTTAAGACGATTCTTTTCGGTTCAACAATGATTTTTGGCACTCCGCTATCGTCGAAATCTCTGGGCGGTTCAGTAGGAAGACTTTCTCCAGGTTCGAGCATTTCCTTGGCGCTATAATATGAAAATCGCTCATCAGGTTTTTCATGTTGATGTGATAATGCTGTATTCTCTGCGGTATCCATAATTCGCTAAAAGATTGAGATTGAAAATTATTACTAGATTTGGTATTCTAAATCGAATTCTGCTATTTACCCTCACAGCACTGATTTTTAAATCCATCATCATTTTTATTTCATTCGCAATGTTTTTTACAATGTCGGATCCAATACGAGGCACAACTTGAGCTTGCTTGAAACTCTGAAAAAGAGAAAAAAAAATATTTTAAAGGCTGTAAACCTCATATTATAAAATATGGGTGATATCAAAGAACATATAACTTAACAAGAAGCTTCATCTGGTCTCTAAAAATGCACAAGTTGTATGGTTATTTAGTTATGCGGTCGGGAGGTAATAAACGGGAAGAAGCAAAGATTTGAGACTGAGAGAATATTTCTGTTCTCTCTGTTCTCCGCCACCCCACAGCTACCTGTACACACGCCGACGCCAGCAGCCATGCACAGTTTTGTTTCACTATGCTGCCGCTGCCTAGTTGAAGTGGCGAACCGGTTTTTCTATTAATTTATGTACTCGAAAATTTTTCATATGAACATTTTCATAGATTTTTGTGTCCGAGGATACTTTAAAAGAGCAATGACCTTAATTTAACCCTTTGGGATAAACAAGTAAATGTATTTACTGCACGGAAAATTCTTGTTTTTAAGAAAAATATAGAACTGTGGACAATTTGTGTGCGATCCAACAAGATTTATTGCAACAGTGAAAGGCTACCTACAATTATAAACATTTTTGCCCAGTCACACAATCAATGCAACTGACTGTGACTAGACAGCTTGTCGCCCACCAATTCTTATCACATCCGCTCATCTTACTATTCTCTCTCTGTTCTACTTCAAGCAATGTAAATGAAAATTCATGAGGATGATGCGGAGCACAGGTACTGCCTCTGGTGCTGTGCTGGTGCTTTGACGATGATCATCCGCCAGCCGCCACTCACCACTGGTGACTGACGGCAGGCCGTCATTCAAAGCAGAGTTCGCATAAAATTTGTGAAAGCGGGTCGTATTATCACCACCGATGAGTGGAGGATCGTTAACAAGCAGAGATTTTTCATACAATTAGTGAGAGCGGGTCGTAATGGAACGACCCGCCATACAAAACTTTTCAATATATGAGATGCGTATTCTTTCTGTTAGATGTTCTTTGGTGATATATATATAGTGGGAAATATTAATTGAATTGTATCTAAAGTTGTGTTGCCTGAAAATGGGATAAATTTAAAGATACTTATTATCTACAGCGGTGCTGACCAAATTGGAGGGACAACGTAAGAGCCATTTTATTCACTGATGAGCTTTGTTGCCCAAACATATAGTCTGCATGGACACCACGTAAAAGTATCTGTAAAATTGGACTTGGCAATGGCACCAATAACCGCACTCTCTCAAATGAAAGTTGAACTAGATCGGTAGGTAATTGTAGAAATTCAAATAATGTGCGAGATAATCACAAAGATAACAAGATGATTATATAGTACATTCTTTTCAAAAATGCTGTTTTCAAAATCCTTTGTTTAAGCTTTTTCCAAAAAGTAGGTACTCCAGTAAATACAAACGGATTTAATGCAATCTTTATGAACGATCTTTCATATATTGTCATGCATATTTATAATACCTTATCAAACTAGGAATGATGAGAGCACTAGCTTTTCACTGAATTTGCTTATGTTTATTTATCCAGTTTAGACAGGTTAGTAATGAAAACTTGTGGGTAAGATAGTGGATGGGTGCAAGAATAATGCATCACCTTACCTACAGATTTCGTGCGGCATAGGCAGCATACTAACCCATCTAAACTAGGTCATTGATGATTTATGACCAGTTCTCTCTTTTAGGTAAAATTTGTTACGTGCAATAAAGAGAGACATCTACAAGAAATGGAAAGTTCACGTAAGGATGAGTAATAAGATGCGGAGAGTAAACAACTTTAAGAGTTGGGAAAATCGATATTTCTGTAGATTGGACAATTTGTATAGTATAAAGACAGGACTTGTCACCGCCAGGAGTGAATCTTGTCTTAGACAGTGCAATGTTTACAAGTGAAAGTATATAACAGACGAAATGCCCTAATTGGATTCCGACAATAGTTTGAAATACAGTACTAGCGATAAAGTTAAAGTAGAGTTGATTAGTAATTGTTTGTGAATTTTAAACAGTAGACGGTTAAAAATTTAAGTGTAAATATTATAAACAAATAATATACATACAGGTCCATAAAAAGTTTAAATAAATTGTATACTTCTTCAATTTATAAAATTTTATGAAAGCGTTTGTTAATATAATATAAAATTGTTTTATATTAATTTTATATATTCATATTTCAATCAACCTCTTGTATAAAATGTGTTTATAACTGTCTTAGATAAAATAAATAAATATAAGATATGTTTTTTTATATCTCTGTTATATTAGGTTTATCTCATTTCTCGAATAAACCATTAAACTGATGGCATACTATTCTATACAAATGCAGTACTTGTTTAAACCTTATTAGTGAATTCAATCGATCGAATTGATTCGAATTCAAACAGGGAATCGTAGTTTTTTGTAAGTATCTTGGGATGTTTCGTACTCTATTAGACAGAAAACTGTGATAACCCATTTGTATTCTAACCAGCGTATTAAAAAATGAGGCCCCCCCTGTTCACATAGAAATGAAAACATTTTTAATTAGAAAAAAAATGTTAATTTTATGAAACAATCTAAAAGTTTATTTAAAAAAATATTATTATTAAACAACCAACTGTGCTATATTACAATACTATAGTGCCCATACACTAATAGTCCTCAGCCATACAGCCGTATCCAAGAATGTCCATGTATTCGTCCATCGTGGCACGAATCAAAACTACATACTGCGTAGTGTGCCGGGCAGTGACAAATTTTCAGTTATGAGTAACTCACTTGATTCTTTTATTTGTATGAAATATTTTTAAGATTTCTATTGATATATATAATTTTAATGGTTTTAATATTACTGAAAGAATAGAGCTTACACCAAAATAGTATCAGGCTCTCAAATATCTAGTTAATGTATTAGATTTATTTTTTTCAAAAACCAACTTACCCAAGATTTTGTGAATTAAAACAAAAGTCCTGTCAATTTTTATATGTAATTGACAGCAGATATTTAATAATTAAAATTAAAATTCAAAGGTAAAGCGATTTTTGACAAATTCAATTACGAACGAATGATCATTGATTTTTCCCGTCTGCCTAGAGTACATTTGCATTATGTGTTTAAAACGAACAATAATTCCTACAATAATATTGTCATTATTTATTATTGTTTTTATTACTTGATTTCTTACAGGTTTCATAGGTTGCCAAGGCATCAAAAAAGCGTTTCTGGCAGTGTTTTCTAGTTCAGAAATGAATCTGCAGCAATAATAAAAATTGTTGTAGATGGGCTTTTATTACCTTGGCATATGAGCTACCCAAAGAATAAAAAATTATATTTATTCGTAAGAAAATTTATTACATACGTGAAAATGTTATTTTTCATTCTCTTACTAATTTTATTTTCTAATTCTATACAAATAATTGCTTTGTGAATGGTAATTAAGTAATCGAGAATTGAAAATATTTATAATTTCTTTTAATTATCACATTTGTGAGAAAAATTATATAAAAGAACCCAAGTATTCCAGAGGAAAACTGTGTTAATTGCTAGGATTAAGATGAGAAATTTTTATATTAAATATAAGAAAGAAAAAAACATTATTTGTAATTATTAACATATACCTACTTAATTTAATGCTGAAAAAAACTGCATCTTTATAACCTTCATCATGTCTTAGCTAATTATTGTTTATGTAGGGTGAAGACTCTCATAATTATAATCACTAATTTCAGAAGGCACTTGCTCATCGTTTAGAGAATATTATGAATTTATTTTGAAAATCTTGCAATAGTCTAGATAGCTTCATCACAGCGGCATCATTATCTTGTCTTTTACAGTTAATTATTTGGACTATTAGGAACACTGCCATATGCCTTTTTGCCTATACTATCATCGCATCGTATTCACATATTCACATACGTTTCCCCATATATCTGGAAATTCTTTCTACACTACATATTTATCTAAAATAAAAGCTCATATCAGTAGAAATCTTTTGTGTTTGTTTCTTTTTTCTTGTCTAGGTTAGGGTTAGGCAAGAGGGGTCCCACTAGAAGTGCCTAGCCTGCTTCACATAAATCTCCAGCGGGTCCATTGTGCCCCTTGACCTCATACAATAGCCTTTAAAACCGCTTTACGTCCATTCTGTTTCCCTTAGGAATCTCAGGAAACATCCCCAGACTTGAAAAGAAATATCCACCTAATATCCTACTTCTTTCTTTCATTAGAGCACTCGAACTCGCAAAATACATGTTAGGCATTTTCGATTTCCTCCGAATGCTTACACATCCTGCAGAAATCGTTCGCCTCTATTCTCAGTCTCCTATGGCCCAGTGACCCGTAATGACTCCTACTAGTTTCCTGGTATTTGTTCTACTGTCAGTTAGCAGTTCTTTTGCCTGTTCCTGTCATATGCAGGCCACAATTGCCTCGCAATATGACAGGTTTCCCTCTTGATCCATCCTAGGCTTACCTTTTGATAGCCGTCCCTGATGATCTCCTCTTTTAAAGCTCCGATCGGGATCCTCACATAACCTATCGCTGGGGAGCTATCCATTTCCAAGCCCTTTTTGACCAACTCATCAGCCATGTCATTTGCTGGGATATTCCTGTGGCCAGGTATCCAGCATAGGGTTACCCTGTGCGTGTAATCAATTCCTCAAGGGCATAACTGCTCCAATTTTGATATAACCAGCACAACATGCAGAACCTTAATGGGTACCTGGCTGTAAGTGTATATGTAGACATGCCGTGCGTCTGGTAAATCGCTGCGAGCTCTGCCTGAAAGACACTACAATTGTCCGGCAGTCTATAAAGCCCTAGATACAACGAGCGCCATACGTTTCTTATGCGCCACGAAATCACTTTGAATCAATGGTTTTCATATAGCTATAGACAATATATGTAAACCACGCCACTTCGTGGCACCACGAAGTTTGATTAAACTTTTAACTTTGTGACGCATTGTTTCTCTCTACGTTTGTTCCCTGTTTCATTTCAAGAGAACAAATGAAATTACTGACAAGTTTGAATCAACAAATTTCACTTTTTTGGTAACAGTTTTTTAATAAACCTTTAGGGCAAGAATACTTGCTTTAATTATTAAACTTCATTTTATTTTGTTCATTTTTGAATACTTTTCACAATTTCACAGAAGTAATCAACACAACTCAGATAGTTCGCTCTGTCAAGTGTAAACCAATGCGTGGCTCTCATTGTATCATAAACGCCACAAAGTGGCGCCACAGCAAAAACGCGTGGTGCTCATTGTATATCTAGGGCTTAAGACTCGTACCACTAGCAGTCTCTGGAATACACTCCAGCCCCTGTGCCAGCACTCGCCTTGGATCCATCAATAAAGATAGAAATATTGGATATTACAACCATCTCCTTCGCATCCCAATCAATTCACCCAATTCAATATGTATTAGTGGCCTAGTTATCCAGTTTAAGGACGAATTGATATAGTATTTTTCTTGTCTAACAGAAGATCAAGTTTTTCTTCACTAAATTGATCCTCTCTTAGTGACGTCATTTTGCGAGGCAATGTCTATCTCTAGACAGACGGGCTAAATTGATGATCATTCAAAAATCTAATTAATGAAGTTTTTCTTGAACTAAAATGAAGTTTCTGTATATTTTTATATGTAATTGACAGCATATTTTTAATAATTAAAATTCAAATTACGGACTAATAATCATTGATTTTGTCCGTCTGTCTAGGGTACCTATTATGAACTCATTCATAGTAGCTTTTCCTGCTAATTTTTTACTATACACTGCAGTATAAAAAATTTCTCTTGTGAGTGAAAAATATAAGTAGGTATTTCCGTAATGTGCCCCATTCAAATCGCTCTTTGTAAATAACTCAATATTTTAAATAATGCTAAAAGTTTAAACAAAATATAGTAAATATACATAGTAAGTATACTTTTTCCAAAAATATGCAGCTTTTATATAGTTTATTAGGTAGAATTGACGGAAATCTATATCTGCAACTCAGGTTAAAAAACATGGGTTGTTGTCAAAAATGCGAAATTCCATGGTAGTCTAATAGAAATACTTTCCATTTGCTATAAATTGAAGATGTGGATATGTTTTCAGAAAGACATCATTTGTATTTGATTTAATTTTTGTTTGCTTTCCAAATAATCGAGGTACCCAACTTGATAATGTAGTAAGTAAATAGTAGATTAATTTAATTTATTATTGATAAATCGAATTCAATCGCAGTCATTTGAACGTAGAACTTGTGGCTTAATATACTTGATGGCAAACTACTGAGCTAATTCGTCTAATCTGAATAAAACTTATTGCTAAATTAATGAAATTTAATAATAAAACGGACAATCCATAGTAAGGATAAAATGACTTTTTTCATAAAAATAAATAAAATATTATTATATATACATTAAGACCTATAACCTAGAAACCTAGATAATATGAAATTTACATGAAGATGAAAAATCAATACAAAACTAAATGATTACCTCTTGGACTTCTTTGCGTCTTGTTATAAAATCTCCTAAATGCCATAATTCAAGTCCTAATTTCTCAGCCCAAGAATGTACTCTAGCAAAAAAATACGGACAAATTGTTTGTTGTTAAAAAAAAACATCAGAATTGGTTTTAATTTCGCCATATCAACTTACACGCTGTATTTCACATTCTGTTCAACCGTTCCTTGAGAAAACTCAACAAAATTTGGAAATATCACGAAACAACACAGAATCCCATAGTATAGATTTAGCTTGAATTTCAACATCTTCTTAAATATGTAATTATATGGAATAACCTAATTAGAATTAATAAATGGCATACAGCTACTGTTATAAAGCGATCACAGAAAACGAATCTACTACACTCAGCATTGTTTATTTTTTATCTTTTTACTCTAAAAAAAGAACAGCACGAACACAAATTTTAAGTCTACAATACTTTTGGGATAGAAATTTAACGTTTAATTTATAATTTCGTCATTATTTTACAGATTTATCTAAAATTTCAATATGGCGACACACGAGCTAAGTGAAAATCTTTATTTTAAGTGGGCTAAATCTGTCAGTTTAAGGCATCGATTTTTTTTACTTTTCTGTTATTTTTTAGTATTGCGCATGTTTGAAAAATTCATTGTGAAAAACGTGCATTTCATTCATAACTTCCGCAGAGCATTTAGAACGCAAGTCACAAATTTAAAATTTGTTATGGACTTATTTCGTAACAATTATACGAACATGTGCTTTGGTCAGTTTTGTTTTGCTATATGACTTTATCTGAATTTGGTTCGTCATACTTGTTGCATTTATTTTCACATGGTCTTGTTTACAAACAAATTGTTTTTTCGAGCTTTCTGCTCTTCTTCTTCATATTTAAGTTCTTCTGGATAGCTTGATACAAGTTTGATAAGTCAATATTAAGCGCGAAATAACTGCTAATTGGAAAAGGGGAAATAAAAAACAAAGTTTCGTGTTATGTAAAGTAGTTATATAAGTGTGCTATAAAAAAATTTGGAAATTGAATTCATTTCATATTTAACTTAACTAGAAAGTTTATTGAATAACTTGAAGCCATTACATTCTATACGGTAGCTGTTCAATATTTAGAAAACATTTTATATGTCGATAAGAGAAATATATTATAAAGGACATTGTTTTTTGGGAAATTAATATGTTTTCTTATTAATTTATTCTTTTCTACACATAATAATTTGTTACACTTCCGTTGATTTAATCACACTTTCTATGAGCGCGGGCATACTAAAAATACAGACATTTTTAATTTTTTCAAATCTTCACAATTATTTCAAATGTTTTCTATGTATATTTTTTTTTAAGAATATCTATGTGGGACTAGTAATACTATAAGCTTTTGATTTGAAGTAAGCCCAGCAATTTTTTATTAGATTTAAGTCAGTAGAATTTGCGGGCCAAGGAAGGATATTAAGATTTCTGTTTATGACAAAGTTTGCAATAGATTTTGCTGTATGGCAGGGGGCTCCATCTTGCATAAAAATGTAATAAGACTTAGTAAAGTGGAGAGAATTAATATATGAAAGAACAACATCGAATAGGACGAACTTATATTGGTTCTGGCGCATCGTTCCTTCAATAATATATATGAGACCAGGACTATCTCCGCTGATGCAGCTCCAAATCATTATCGCCGGTAGTTGTTTGACAGTTTTTAGAATGCAGTCGTCTTTGTATCTTTCTAATGGTCTTCTTCTCACAAATTGGGAAGACTCCATCCATGCGGCATTTATAACTGAAATATCACCTATTTTTATTAAAAATAAAATTATTTAACTTTTTTCCAGATGCCGGAGAAGTTCTACCCATACACTTTAAATTTGCTTCGTACAATTTTCACCGCAATGTTATGACGAATATATCCACTCCATGTTTATTGAGATGCCTTACTAAAACACGAGCGCATGCTCTACGTTGTAGCATAGAATTATGTATAATTTCCCATCCGTTCTCTTCGTCGTTTTCCTAATTCTATGGCAATTTACTCGCTTATTCACCTGCAGTGAGACCCCTGAACAAAAATCTATTGCCACTCTGTCGACTATGGAAGCCGAAATATTTTCTCTCTTTGCATTAGTTTTAAATAAGGCCAAAATCACTTGTCATTTTTTACAACTAACGTATTTTACACGGCCCATGTTAAAAAAAAATTATTTTTAGATGTTGTTTGTTTTCAGCACCCAATAAATTCCAAACACTGTAAAAAATTTAATAATTTTTCTTTTTAATAAATCACTTGAATAATGCATTTTCAATTTTTAAGACACATCATGTTTTAAACTCACAAATACAATTTAGGCTGATTAAGTCATGATTGACTGAACACGAAATGAAAAGTATGATTAGGGATACAATTCGCATACCGGCCCCTCTTTTCAGATAAATTGCATTTTTTCCCGACTAACAGATCCCTCAAGAAGGTGTTGAGATATCCTTTTGTAAAGTAAAATTAATACAAAGAAATCATTTTAAGGAAAAAAGGTAACATTTCTTTGAAATTTCAGAATTTTCATATCGTTTAATTCATTGAACAGGTACTGTAAGTATAGTTCTGGGTCCGAGTTCTTCTATATAGCGCAGCGATAGTCTAAAATTAGCAATATTTCTTAGTCTATAGCTTTCATTATCTATACAGGGTGTACCGTATGTGGCTATGGATAGGTCCTGCTGAGACAAACAAAAAAACAGTTTCCGAGATAACGGGACTTAAAGAAATTTATGTATGTTTTTATAGATAACCCTCTAACTTCCGAACGTTACACCCTATGATGAATATTTATAATTTGTTTAATAGATAATCGTTTAAACTTTGTCTATAAATGGTCTATAAACTCTTCCCCTCCTCTTGTCCGATTTGAAGTTTTGAAGTTATGGCTCAACAAAATTAAAATTTCGGAATTTTAACTCAGTTTCATTTTATTCAACTACTATTTTTATCAAAACCACACGTCATCAACACCAAATTTGGTTTAAGAAGCCCAACGTTCAGACGTTACAGGGTCCTATAAAAACATATATTTTTAAGTCCTGTTATTTCGGAAAGCATTAGGATTTCCCCCACCACCCATACAACCTTTTGTTTGTCTAAGCATAGCCTTCGGGTGTAACACCACATATGGGACACCTTGTATAATGTATATTATGTAGAAAAACTTTTATCTTTGCAAAAGTATTCAGAATACAAATTGTACTTGATTTTAAATATTATTCTTAGGACCTTTTATAGAACTTCAAATATTTTAAGATTCAAACATATTCTGGTAATACGAATAATTCAAACCTTATATACGAATTGGTAGTCTCTGTTTCGATGCAACAAGGCTCGAATATTTGAACCCTTCCTGAGTAATTGTTTATTCTTGATTGTTAAAAATTGAGGCATATGAACACTTTTTGTAGTTTTTTAAATAAATCTTAATCAATTCAGAAACCCCTGACTAAAAAACTTTGTATCTGAATCCCTGAGAGAGTGAGAGTACCGTTCGTGACGAAAGAGTTTTAGGTTAGTAAACGTGGATGGATTTACATGGGGTTCTGTGATTTAGAATGAGTGAATGGGGAGTTTTCCGATGGAGTAAAATTTTCTTACATTTTAGCTGTAGAAATTTGTGCAGCTTAAAATTTAAAACAAAATGTGAAATCCATTACGTGACATGATTTTGCTCAGTGTACAATGTCTTACTTAATTTTGCGTATATTACAAAAAATGTGGTAAGGTACATATATTCTGCTGCATCTAACTTCGGTCTAGCTTTAAGCTATTTAATTAGGCTTTGTTTGAATGTGTGAAAACAGAATATTTAAAGGTTAGTATTTTAATAATTCATAAACTCACTCAAATAATTTCTAGGTATAATTAACAAAGAATTAATTTATAATTGGTCAAAGATAAATTTTTAGAATATTCTAGATGAACTGCATCTCTTTTTTTTTAAAATACTCTGGCGTTAAAGTGGGTTTTTGCATTTTTTTTTTTTTTCAAGACGGTGAAACTATTTCATAAGCAATTTCAAAGATACTTATATTCGGCACCACTTTTCAGTACACTTAAAATGTTTCGAATCGACAGACCATGGATTGCCTAATTAAGTCTACGAAAACCTTTATAAAGATATTCTAATTAAAGTTTCAACGAACGAATTTTCAAGCAAATTTTGAATATACAGGGTGTTTCAGATCAAGGTACACCACCCAATTCCTTAAGGTGAGCTGATAAAAAATCGTTCAATATAGCCACCCTAGGTGCTTCTACAGTTTTTCACGAAACAATACGTAACATCCTTGTTCACAAGGTATATAGAAAACAGGTATTCCCATTAAAATTTTGGAACATTGTAGCTGATAGCCTGTGACATAATTCTGTGACTAATATATATACATTTTTATAGGAAAGATAGAGAGAGGAGAGAGAGTATTGTGTTCTCTGTACTGTACTTTCCTATACATATTCACAATATTTCGTCACTAATGGCGAAACGTGGTTCATAATGGGAATAATTTCTATTCTATATACCTTGACCGATGAGAATAATTTTTAGTTCAGATGACAGTAAACCGTGTAAAGAATCCATCCCTTCAGCCCGTTCATGTATCTAATTATAGGACAATAAAGTCAAAAAATTGGAAAAAGAATTTCTAATTTTTACCGATTTTTCCACCAAAATGACTGATAACCATTACCTTTTTTTATAAGATTTGGAATTATCAGAAATTACCACGGAACAAATCGCAATAAGCAATCCATCATCGAGTAAGCCAGCTGTAGCCAGCACAGTTCTTATTTTCAATCTTTGTTAAAAGAACAAACCAGAAATAAACAAACGAGATAAGATTTTTTTAATATTTACTTTAAAGTCACATTTACAAAGGCAATTTCACTAATAACTACATCTAGAATTCTTAATCAAACTGTTCCTCCCTACCAACTACTAGCCTCAGCATTAATTTAAAGTTGAAAATAAAGAAAAACAAAACGGAATTGCATTAAAAAATAAAATTTAAAAACAGGAAAAACGTTTGAATTTTTAAATCTTACAATTGATTTCGTAACATAAATGACTTTATTTACAATGATGGAGTACACACTCGTACAGATGTGTCCAAAGTTCGTTTTATTTATATGCAGGGCAACTCATATTACCTCCAACACCACCCGTTAAATACAGAATTCGACTCAGCACCCACAAAAGTACCTGCTCCATTTGATTTAATAATGCTGAACATATTTGTGCTAATGGCTGAAATTTTTGCAATGGTCATAAAATTCTTATCAAACTCACAGAAAATTTTATTGTTGTTAAGAACATTTTTGGTATACCTTAAATAGAGTTAACGCCATTGTTAAGACCCTTTCCGCTGTGACCACGAATATGGAGAAAGCTGTTAAAATTCCGAGCGCTGTTATTAACGTGAGAACTTCTACCAAATGCACCGCTACTGGCATTTTGTATTTTACGCTGAAAAACCTTCGGGCCTACCAAAATTGAAAAATTTTGAATTTCGATATTGGGAAATTTGTAGCGTACCAATATTTAAATCAACATTATTCGACTGAACTAGCAGTGTAAAATCAAACCACTGCTTTGCTCTAAAAACAAATTTTGCGTATCAAAGATCAAATATTAAAATTTTCAACACAAAGCAAAATGACAGACACATTTGATGATAACGAAATAATAAAAGTCTATGGTTGCTACAGACGATTTTTTTTCCCAACAACGAGATTATGAAAAGATTCGATTCGATTTTTGATACGTCATTTGACAACTTTGATACTTTGTTTAAGAGAAGAAAATTTTCCAAAGTTACTAAAATTTCTTAAGCTTATAACAGAAAAGTAGGGTCTCTTGATACCAATTTTTAGGGTTGTTACAAATATGAGCGAAGATTATAAGCTTAACTTTTATTTTGTTATTTAATGAAGTGATTATTGCCTAGCCATTTTCTGGCCTATTGTGCACAATTTTTTTCTTATAGTTCTTCCAAAAGTATCGTCCATACGAGGAAGAACAATATCCTTTTGAAAGAAATCTTCTCTAAGTCGCCAGGTTTTAGAAAGATAGTTCAGTGAAAGATTTCTTGATACAAAGCTGTTAAAATCTTCAAATAAAATTACGTTACGTTCCAATCTATTCCTTGTCCTTATTAAGGCAGAGAGCGTTGTGCTGACTCCGTACATCGACAACTTTTTCAAGGCATGTATCGCTTTTGAATATGTCCCTGAAGTATGGAGGAAGGTGAGGGTTGCCTTCGCTCCAAAGCCTGGTAAGGCTTCTTACATGGACCCGAAGAGTTTTCGAACCATAAACCTCTCCTCATTCCTTTTGAAATGTCTGGAAAGTCCTGTGGATGAATATATCAAGGAAGTAACCCTAAAGGCTTCTGCCTTAAACACCTCACAGCACGCTTACCGGAGCAAACAGCTTTCCATTCAATGGTTACTGGACTGTTTACCTTGGGAGCCTTTCTGGACATCGAGGGGGCTTTTGACAGGGCCAACCCCGAGTGCTATGTGAGGCAACTCAGCGATATGGTGTTTATCGTACTATAGTGCGATGAATCGACAAAATGTTAAGACAACGATATTTAACTGCGGAGTTGGGCGGCCGAACCTCTCTGATTGTGCTGATGGAGAGAGGTTACGTGGAAGGTGGAGTGCTTTCCCTAGTACTCTAGTGTACGTTGGTTGACCACTCATTACGGTGCTGAAAACCGTGGAATTCTCATGTGAGGCGTATGGGGATGACATCCCTCTGCTCATTACCAGGCACAGCATGGCTGCTGCCTGTCCCTTCATGCAACGAGGCATCAATATTGTTGAGTACTGGTGCACTCGTCCTTATATGACAGTAAACCAAACAAAGACCAGCTTGGTACTCTTCTCCAGTAGACGTAAGCTTGCGTACTTTGTTCTTCCAAAGCTCTTTGGACACACTCTGCAACTCTCTCCTCATTTCAAGCACCTTAGAGTCTACCTAGACTCGAAGCTGACATGGGTATTGCACGTAGAAGAAAAAGTTAATGATTCCATGATGGTCTTCGCTCAATACAGGAGAACCTTTGGCTGCACATGGGGCATGAGACCGAGGGTTGTGCACTGGATGTGCACTTCGATCGTTAGACCCATGCATCACATATGCATCCTCCTTGGTGGCCGAACAGGAGTTATTTTCAAATTTTATGTCGGTCTCCAATAATATGCATAAAAATTCTAAAGAAAAAATTTCCAGGTAATTTCTAAGAAACAATTGTGGGCTTCCCTACATCAGCTCGAGTTATCGTTAATTTTATATTGGAATTGGAGCATACATTCATGTATATACTATACATACTTCATTCACCTATACTATATATACTTATTATATCACCCACGAAAACCATCCAACGTAAACAGCAGTGTTTTTTTTTCTTATTTCAAGATATTTAAAAACAAAACAAAAAATTCTCAGAGAAATTGTAAACAGAGAGCGATATGTGTAGTGGCAGTGGCATTGTTAATGCCTGAGAAGAGGTCGTATGGGGTTCTGCTAACAAATCCCAGAAAGCAATTTTCTAGTACAACCCAAACGTGGTCATACGATATCCTTGTTATATTATTTTTGGTAAAATGCTGGAATTCTTTGAAAATTTTAGTTACCAGTTTGGGCCTCTAAATTTTGGCCCCCCCATCTGCCCGGGTCTGCGGGAGACCCTGCCAGAAAAAAGTACACCTATGAGCCCCATCTTAACATTTGTCGATTGTAATCTTATACCAGGCATGGCTATCTGCAAGAAGACAATAATAGTTCAAAGGAAAGGTGTGCTTTACGTACTAAATAGTATGTTAGGGGACAGCTTTTCTATATAATAATCGTTGACATTTACGATTCCGTTTGCTAAATTAACGTCATTGTCAGCATTAACAAATCGTATTCAGTTATTGCAGCCCAATACAGAAACCTACAAACGTTCTATATAACAGACCTTCAATGTCCAAGAAGAAATATAGAGTGAGCGACTCTGCTGTAAATTGCATTTTCTATGAACAATTCTTTAGGTTTAGTAAAGCCAGTTCTGTTAATTTTCCATTTTCGAAGACAAATAAGCTTCGACTTAGAAGATGCTCTCTAAGCTCTTAGAAGATGCTCTCTGCTTTGAGAATAAATGAAGTGAGGCTAATGGAACGATATGACTGGGCATTGGATCTGCCTTCTCCTTCAGATACAAACCTTAACTCACCTTTACTTCTGTGCATACTTTATGGATGTATTCCATATAAAGCTTTGATTTGGATAAAAGCAAAAATTCATTTAATTCTTTTTGAAGTAACGCCAGGGAGTATTCCCTCCTTCCTGTTAATTTTTATTTGATTTAAATGTGTTAATTCAATAGTGTGCCTATGTGGTCTTAAGATGCTACATACATGCTGTTTCCTGTTCTCTTTTAAGCCGATAATAATTGTCCAGAGAAGATCTGTTGAATTTTTTTCTTTTAACCCTCTTTTGCACAGGATATAGTGGAAAGTCTTTTTAGAAATTAGCAGATCTTAGCCTATTTTCAACCTTTTTAGGGAAGATGAAGTTATAATAATAATGTTAAATAAGGGAAGTGATGGGGAATTATTGGAAAAATAAAAGTTTAAAAAATTTAATAATTGTCATTAAGGCCACCCGCATTTCATTTGCTACAGAAAACTGCTTGGAATAAATTATCATAGGAAAGGTTCAAAAGCATTATCAAATTCAGGCAATTACATAGTTCATTCGAACGCTATCTAGCGCCGATTCGAATAATACAAGGTATAAATTAAAATTATTAGATTGAAAGATAATACAGAAACAGTGGCTTGACCAATCACAACTGGTTTAGTTCTCACCATAGATTCAAATTAATTTGATAAAGTCGAAGAGATTTCAATTAGCATATTTTTATTTTAAACTTCAGTGACCTTATTCTGATCCACGCGGAGATAGCTAATATCCGCTTTTGATGTGAAAATTGCATTCTACTCATGCAAGCACAGCCTGGGCTTAAGCCTTAAACAACAAAAAGTATACAAAATATTATTTATTACACATAAGTATATTTGTATTTATTTCAATAATTAAACGGTATAATTTATGATGTTACCTTAGGGACTCTGCGACACATTTAACGCCTCTCACAAAAACAAATCCCTAAAATATGCTTTAATTACGATTTAAATATGTAATAAATTTAGCACCATGCACTAATTTCACAGCAACTTCCTTGCAGATGTCAACTAAATTTGGTAAAATGTTCTTCACATTTCCATCACGAAGGTAAGGCAGTACCATCTACATAAACACAGAGAGATTCAAAATATTATTAGACATGGAAAATGAATTATGATACTAACGATAGCCAAATTGTTGGAAAGTAGACTTACCACAGCTGATATTACTACAACGATAGGCCATATTAAAGACAATATCAACTTCATAATCCAATTAAAAATAAACCACGCAAGGAAGGCGATAATTATAAAAACAATTAATGTTGAAGTATCAGTGGGTAACTTGAAATTTTTTATCAACCAATCCGACAGAGTAACTCGAAGAGGTTCTTGCTGGAAAGAAAGGTCATTTTAAAATGGAAACAGTGCACGTACAGCAAAAGAAATATACGCTTTCTGGTACTGAAGGCTCACAAGGACGGGGTTGCTCCATAATGAAATCAAATTAAATCCAAGAAGAAAGCAAATTATTTAATTAAATGAGTTTTCCAGGTAATCAAAACGATGCCAATTAAAATTAGTCTTAATTGATTTGTCAATTTTTTCCGCCTTCTTTGCACTTGATTTAAAAAACAGTGCGCACAACATGTGACTTGTAATTTGAAGGAATTTTTAATGTGTATTATTATACTACACAACGTTTTAATAGGTTTGTAGAACTCTTTTATATTTATAAACAAGCAAATACCTTGATTTATTAATATTAAAGGGTCTTTGAGTGAGATGTGGAATGATTTTAGGGCAAAAAGAATGTCATATTTTAGACTTCTACTTCAGGGTACTGTGCTCCTTTTTATTGTCCTAACCTAAACACTACTGTGACCTCACAAAAAGCCACCTAGCCGGAGAAATATTATCCAAGACACGTGAAGAATTTTATTAACTTCCCATACAAATAACAGTCATCAATTATAGTAAGCAGCACATCAGGCTATATACTGTCATAATGACTGACCATTGCCCACGTGGGTACCTAGATGCTTAAGAAAATGGGCAAGACTACAGAGGATAACTATCGATCCTGCTCGCCAAGGACTCCAATGTCTGGGCAAGAGGTTTGTACCAGCATCAGAATCCGGAAAACTTACTCTAACGAAGTATTAACCATCCTAAAAAGGGTAAACGTGGACTGGACTTAACACGACAGGGGCATAGAACAAAAGATCCTTTAGGTTAAGGTGCTTATGGGGCCGGTTCTCCGACCTCACCCCCTATTTCATTATAATAATAATAATAATTTTTAACAAAATATTACAAAAAAAATATTTGTGGCTCCAATTTATATATGAGTTACTTCAAGTTGCTTAATACTTTCGATATTATCAGCTTGCTGTTGATCTTCATCGTGTTTCTTTTGACCACGAAGTAAAAAATACGTCAGTCTATTAAATAAAAGTTTAGTGTAAGTTAAATTGAAAAAATAAATTAGATTATTTACCCAAAGAGGATAGTATTTGGAATAAAGAAAATTTCTCCAAACAAATAAAAAGCTCCTGGAAAAGAATCCAAAGTTGATGAATATATATAGCTATAAATTGGAGGGAAAATGAATCCTCCGAATGCATCTGTTATTCCAAGCACTGAGTATAACCGCCCTTTAAATAGATAGATTGCTTAAAATATATTCATTAAAAACAAAACAAATTATTACCAATTTCCTCTGTTGTCACCATGGTTGAAATAATAGTTTTTATTGCAATTGTTTTTGCGCTTACGAACATGTCCACTGTACCAGCAGCGTAGAAAAGAATGGAACCTTTTGAGAAAGCCTAATAACAGAGTTTTAAATAATACGAGTTAGAGTCAGAGAAATGTATAATACTATTTTTTTTCTAGGTATAGGTACTTACAAACATTGGCCTTGAAATTACAGTACATATAGATGAAAGAAGTCCCATCATTGAGTCAGACATTTTAAATATTTTGGTGAAAACACCGGTCATCAAAAATGTCCCTGAAAATTTTGGAAGTATTGTTTATATAGATATAGAGTTTTTTTTATATTGTACAAATTTTTAGACGTACATACGTAATATTTCAATTTCAATGTACTTGAGATTCGTATACAGGGTTTCCCAGGCTAATATGACTATATTTTGCCAGCTGATTCCTCTTGTACAGACAAAACGAATTGTTGCAGGAGGAGCAGGGTGGTGGGGGGGGGGGAAATGTCACCCTACAGAGTTAGAGGGTGATAAGTAGTAAAATATGTTCTTTTTTCATTAAACACCCTATATCTTGAAAAGTGCAGGGTATACGGTCTATTTTAAGGTCAAGGAGTTATTGGATTTTAACCTCTCAGGTCACAGATAATTTGATCCCTTAGGGCCGGTTTCACAGTTCAAGTTTAAACTTAAGATGTGGTTTAAACTCAGTTTATCTCTTCAACACAGTTTCACTGTGGTAAGTTAAACCTCGTTTAAACTTAGCTTAAACCACCAAAATTGAGCGTTTAAACTCAGCTTATCTTTAAATGTGAATGAAGTGACATTTCGTGCCTTTCAAAGAGTCTTTACTCATTTTCGTAGGTTTAATTAATTTATTTTATTTTTTTTCACTTTCGTAGGTTTAATTAACTAATTTTTTTGTCACAACGATTTGCCCGGCAATATTTTGACAGTAAATGACTCACAATAGTTTGCTAGTTCACAATTGTACAGAAAATAGCTTGTTACTTCACAATTCCATAGTGCTGCCATATTAAAAAAGGTCGAACGTTGTGAAACTCATTTTGGTTTAAACTCAGTTTAAACTACGAACGGAGTTTAATTAATCCTGAGTTTAAACTCGAACTGTGAAACCAGCCCTTAGTGACTGAAAACACGTCATTTAAAAAAAATATTGTCTAATTTCGATATGACCTGAACAGGTTAAGAGCTAATAACTCCTTAACCTTCACAAATAGGACATAAGTGTAACATTTTAAATTAAAGAGGAGACTCTGGGCTTTCGAAATTTTGTAACAAAAATGTA
This sequence comes from Dioctria rufipes, assembly GCA_963924295.1. Lineage (NCBI taxonomy): Eukaryota > Metazoa > Arthropoda > Insecta > Diptera > Asilidae > Dioctria > Dioctria rufipes. Next base: position 44,526,341 of record OZ002743.1, on the reverse strand, counting down.
TGTTAGTGGAGGTATTTTTAAAAAAATAACGGAAAAATAACAAAAAAACAAAATTTAAACACCGAAGTCTTGAATTTGAAGCACCGTAACTCTGAAAGACCTTAAGATTCTGCATACAATGCCATCTTAAAATAGACCGTATACTCTGTACTTTTCAATATATGGGGTATTTAATGAAAAAAGAGCATATTTTACTAATCACTCTGTAACTAGGTAGGGTGACATTTTCCCCCCTCCCGCCATACAACTTCTTACTTGTCTGGATGAGAAGAATCATTTTGCAAAATAGAGTCATATTAATCTGGGACACTAAGTATACCTAGTGTTGTGCAGCAGCCATGTAAGAAAAAAAGATGCGTCTCCCAAAACTATGGCAGTTAAGCGGCGATAAAAATGCTATCAGTGCGTGCACATTCATATAAAGGCATCGTGATAGTTTCATCACCCAAAAGTTGCTAATCGGACGAACTAAAAAGTCAACTTGCAGTCATGTCACTTCATTCGAGCATTTACATTAGAACCTGGAATTGACTGTGGTGACAAATAGTCTTTAGTGCGCGATAGGCATACTTCACGTTATTATTCCTGTTGATAACCCAAAGTATTTTAGAAAAAACATTCTGTTAGGGGCCCCCATATCTTAAAATGCCCAGGGCTCCCACTTGACTAAAGTCGGCCATGTATGTGTCACTATTTAATATAGCACAGAAATACCTTAGATTAGAGTCAGGAATTATATAATTAAATAATTAAAATATATACTCGAAAATATTGCCGTATAGACAGAGGTCGCAGAAAGAATTTTGAATTATTTTCTAAAACAAAAAGTAGCTTCTTAAAGGCATTTCACTATACTTTACTTTATAGGGCATTTTTTACCCGGTAGATTTCATAGTAATATAGGATATTTCCCTCACATTTCTAAAGAGAAAATCGAAGATTACCTACATATTAGTTTTATATAATATTTCAATGATATTTAACGATATAAAATGACTTAGTTATGTACTTACCGACAGTAACAATAGCCGTAGAGTAAGTGCTATATAGACTGTAATTTTCGCCGTCCCATTTTAAGCCGATTAACGCAAATTGGTATAAATAATCAATCTCACCTGCAAAAGTATATTATTTTTAAATATTTATGTAAATATTTTGAAAATTATTTTTACCTAAAGTCGGGCCCAGAAATAAAGCATATGCACATAAAAGTATAATTAAATACATGCGACTATTTCTTTCCCTTTTTCGAAGTAATACTTTTATGCAATCATATGCTAAAGTTGGATCAAAAAATTCAACAAGACAATTTTTTTTAGAAACAAATTCTATGTCATTGGTACTTTGAGAGCCAATTTTGGTTGAATGAATATTTGCAGAATTATCTACTGAAGACATATCAAACCCTGGATTATCTTGTCCACTATAATTGTCATCCTTTTTCGCTACCTCTTGTTCTGAAGTTGGTTTTACTTCTTTAATGAAATATACTAAGTATATAATCCCGAGAATAAAAAATACGTCTCCCAAAATGAAAAGATCTGTATAATGAAAATATCAATATTTAATATCATAAATCTATCTATTAGAATGCGAATAAAACTTACTGACATAACCGAGTTGAGTATAGAATGTTCCAGCCAAAGGTAAACCAATAATTGGGACTATATTTACAAATATGCCAAATATTCCAAAACTGCAATCAAAATTATTTTTGTATTAAATAATGAAATTAACTCTTTATATTTTATGGAAAATTAAGAATTGAAATAGTATGAAATAGATCAGTTACTTTAGGTTTAAAAATAACCAAACATCAAAAAAAAAATCTGGTGAAATGATTCCTTCAACACTTTTTATTCCCTAGATGAAATGTATAGGGACTAAGTTTTTCATTCGATTTGTAATGCATAATATGTAAAAAAGCTAGAATTGATTCTAAGTCCAATTCTTACGATACCCTAGATGTAATTTCGTATGGTCACCTCTCTGTGTCCAAATTTGATTCATAGGATTTTATATTCGGAAGACACAATATGTATACGTAAAAAACCTATGGCAACCCCAAAAATGGGTAGCCCGATTTAGTCAACTTTTGAAATTATATTTGATATTTTTATGTAAACACTGTGTCCAAAATCTCAGTTCTCTGCGTTGACACATTGTCAATCAGTGCCAAATATACAGTAAAAAACGAATTTTATATGGCAGCCCTACGAAGAATTGTCCCATTTTAAAAGCCCACTTGTAAAATGCAAAATGCAAAAATCAAAATAACTTTTAATAAATCTGTTTAGTTCTACCATCATTATTTTTGTATATTACAAAGGGAATGACAAGCTTAGTATACCCTATGATTTCATCTAGGCCTAGGGTAATAAAATAATGCTGTGCTGGTACAAAATGAGTTGAACACCCGAGCATAATATTAAAAGTTATTTTGATTTTTGAATGTCCGTCTGTCTTCACGATAACTCGCGAACATGTTCAGTTCTTAGATCATATAACGAAAAGGATAGGCTATGCTGTGTAAAATTCCTTAGACACGAAGGCGAAATGATAAGTAGGCTATCGCCTTGTTACTCTAGGGTTATTCTTCAGTTTGACAATTCTGATCTATTTCTGACATTCAGATTTTATCAAAGGAAAGCTCGTGTTTCATTTAGTGAATATGTGATTTAAAAGTGATTATAAGTGATTATATACTTAATAGAAGTGCTATATTATACTCATATATAATATAATATATATATTATGTATATATATATAATATATATAATACATAAATATAAATCATAGAATCGAGACTCCGGAGTCTTCATTTATGGGAATGAAGTGCGCTGTGCTATGCTGCAGAAACAACCGGAGATATTCTCTTAGGAAATCATTTTTCAGGCAAGATTAATTCTTTCAATAATAAATTATATTGTTTTAAATAAAATAACAGTGAAATATTTATAAAAATAAACAGCCGTGTTAGAAAAATTTAACAATTTCCCATGCCGGTTTGTTTGTTTAAAATTGAATTGTTATTTGTCGCCTTAAGTTACAACAGCCATTCAAAGGCAACGCCAAAAAATATTATCTGAAAATAAATGGGGCACTAAGAAAATTCGTGAAATGTAAAAAATTAAAAAATATTATAAAATTATAATCTTAAAAAAAATTTAAAAATCTTGTGATATAATGGAATCTCTTCTATTGAATGTCTTCAATACTTAATAAACTTTCAACCACTAAATTTTTCGCCCGGTGTGAAAATATCGTAGTTTACTACTTCCATGACTAAAACGAATACATCGATGCGGTTCTACTACATGCAGAAAAATGCTTAAGTTTTTCTTCCTCATAGCCTATCCTTTTTGTTATATGATCTAAGGATATTTACGGCCTTTTAAAAAAAATTGTAGATTTAAGTTTGAAAATGGAATAAAATTACATAACTCATTCGCAGGGTTGCCATACAAAAATTTCATTTTTCACTACATATATATTTAGAAACTGCGTAAAATAGTAAATAGAATATCAAAAGTGAACTAAATTGGGTAACCTGTTCATGGTGTTTCCATACAAAAATTGAGGTTCGTTACGTATACTGTGAAAACCATAAGTCCTAGACATTTTCATGGTACATATGTATATAAAATTCTACGATATTGGTTACATATAACATTTTAACTGAAACGAAGCGTTCTAAGAATAAATGCGAAAAACCACCTTAACAATCAAATTTGGACAGAAGTGTGACCATACTAAAATACATACGGGTATTCATCTAGGGCATTGTAAGAATTGGTTTTAGAATCTCTTCTAGCTTTTTTCTTGTCTTACGTTAAGTTTATTTATTATAAAAAAAAACAGTTATTATGAAAATCTGCACAAAAAAGGCTCTTTACAAAATTTACGTACGACCAATAGTTTTCGATACAGTGAACTCTGAAATTTTTGAGCAGGGCGCATCATACGTGTATACGAGGAATATGACTCCTATTTTTAGAAGTAGTTACAGTAGTAACATATCTTGTATTTTTGTAGTATGTCGGAACGCATTATAGACATAGTCTGGGCTTTTCCTTTTTAATTGTATTTTATTTTTTTAATTGTTTATTTTTTCCTTATTTTTTTTGTACATAATGATGAATTTAATTTATCGGTTTAATTTAAAGAAGTTTAGGTATATAACCCTGGCTGTATTTCACCAGCCTCTGCTTGGTAATGTATTACAAAATTAATTTTTGTATTAAGCTAAATTATGTTTATCAAGTTCAATTTTTAATTATAATTTAAATTTATAATATTTCATATATTATCATTAGTTTTAACAGTTGTTATTTTTAACAAGAAAAAAAAAAGGAAAAGGGTTAACTAAAAGTTATATGTAGTTAAGAAAAGGGCAAGTTAAAGAAAAATTACAAAAAGAAGATCTTTAAATTATGTAAGGTATACATATATATAAAATAAAACTTTACCGAAATGTCCTGTCCTCTTCAGGAGTAGTTGCAGTTAAATAGCTGTATATTCCCATTACCATTAAAGTTTGACCTCCCAACATAGCCGGTAAGACCTTTTCAAGAATATTTCCGTATTCCATTGGGATTGTTTCCATAAAATATGCCGAAATAAGAAGTGCTAAATTTATTTTACAGATTTTTACCGTGAAGAAAATACAAACCTGTACAGGACAATGTTTCACCTATCATTGGAAACAGCATGCAAGGCTTTCTCAATCCTTTTCGATCACTCCAGCCACCAGCAAATAGAATTACAATGACAGGAAATATGGCAGCTGAAAATATGATTGATTGCATTTAGAAAAATAATGCTTGAAAATCGGACGAGAAATTTATTTTATTTGCAGATGAAATCATAGAGAATATTTGTCATTCCATTTGTAACGCATAGAAATAATCCTGGGACAGCAAAATGACACCCACCCACGCATGATTTAAATGTTATTTTGATTTTTTCATGTCCGTCTAATAATTCAAGAACGCTAATACTTCCATTTTACCTTGGAGTATTTGGAGTATAGAGGTATGGGTACTCAAACTAATCGCTAGGACGAGCTCTATCGGAAGAGAGATAGAATTTTGAACACGCCCTTTTTAATAAATAGTAAGTACGATTTAAATAATTAAGTAAATCGGACAAGCCCTTCTTGGTGTTGCCATACAAAACGTTGGTTTTTCATATTCAGACACTGATAGAAAATATCTTGACGTAGAGACCTGAAATTTTGTACAGTATTATCGAAAAATAGTAAATACACTTTCAAAAATGGACTGAATCGGGTAACTCATTTTTGGTGTTGCCAACAAAAATTTAGGTTTTTTACTTATAATGTGTGGTGTCAGTCCTATTCGTTTTTATTGTACTGAAAAATTCTTCATAATAAAATCATATGAAGTTGGTTTTAATAATTTTTACTTCCCGATGAACCATCACACAGAGGCGTGACTATACGAACATGCGGACATTCATCTAGCAAGGGTACCATAAGAATTGGTCTTCTTTTTTGGCCAAGACGATCATGCACAAAATTATTTTTAAATTAAAATTTTCACCAGCGGTAAAGGTTCTAAGTTTAAATAACCGTAGACAAAACTTAACGAAGAATAATCAATTAGAAATAGTGATGTTTACGAGGAGATACATATTATTAATCGGACAATTCTTCACAAGGAACCATCCAAATTTTGTACAGGCTGTTGTCAAATTTAAGGATCTCTGTACGCGTAAGTAAGTTTGGTGTAAAGAATACAATAAATAAGGAAGGACTATCAAATTTGAATAAAATGGGGTAATAGCGTAATTTTCTGGTTTATATATAGTTACAAAAGAGAGTATTTATTTTATTTTTTTTTTTTTTAACTAAATTACACAAAACAAACTCTAACTTAATTGTATAGCTGTGAACATGTTGAAAATTAATATCAGATGTTGCTGAAGATAATAAATTATATACAAAACCGATTCAATTACGACTATTACAAATAAAAAAATTTTAAAATATGAAAAGTTTATAAATGAACTAAGAATCAGATACCTATAGCGGTGATAAATATGAAAAGGCTGAGTTGCTCCAAAAAGATCCAAAAAGATCAAGATCAGATGTTCAATCACAGTTAAAGATGGAGAATTGGCTCAAAACAGCCAGCCCTCGGCAACACACATCTGCACAGCGTACATTGTTGTGCGTAAAATGGTAAGGTTCCTTATTAATCCAAAAGGTATATACATACCTCTAGTAGGTAAAGAGCCGAAATTCCGCCGTAGCGAAATGATTTCGAAATAGAAGAAACACTCGTAGCTCTAAACCTCTTCGATTTGTTTAACATAAACAAAGTTTTAGCAGCATGCCCTAATTTACAAGAATTCGAAATATAGATACAAGCAAATATTTTCTATTCATGAAATTTTACTACGGTGAGTATTTATTATTTATTTATTCGATATTGTATTTGCAAAACGCTTTGCAAAAGAAGTCGATACCAGATTATTTTATTAAAAGCGAATTCGATTTCGAAGTTTAACTTCAGCTAGTCGAATTGATTTACTTCGCAATGTGTGCAGGGATATTGTCACTTTTTCATAAGTATCAACATAAATAGAACATTTTAGAGAGCCGACAAGGACGCACACACATGGATTTATGTTTTATTGCTTGTGAAGTGATTCTCGAGAGTTTTGGGATGGTGTTGTGTTTGTGCAGCGCGCACTCCGTACTGTTACTGCACAAATGCACAAGCTATGCGCCGGTATTGTTGGGCCAAAACCCTCGAGAATACTTCCCAAGCCATGAAAGAGAAATTTATATGTGTGGGTGCTTAGTCCGTTTTCTAAAATGTTCTATATTGATACTTATGGAAAAGTGCTAAACATTGGCTTTATATATGCCATAGAGCCTAAACTACTATCCATACAGGAATATAGTCTTCTAGTAATTTACAGGTTGGTTCCTTACCTTCTCAAAGGCGACACTTACTATATACCTTACTTAACAAAATAATTAAATAGTTTTGATTACAAACTAACCTTACCATTTTACGCTCAATACCTCTCAGCTGAGTGATAATTGCATGTGTGTATGTGCAGCCGTAGTCCGAATCTGTAGGCAGCTACATTCGATATCATCAGCCCACGGCATGCCATGACGGCACAGCGACATTACAATGATTACTCAGCTGAGAATTTTTGTTTGAGGAATCGTAGTCATTTGGTTAAGATAAATTTATTTAAATAATTTTGTTAGGAAAGGTTGAAAATTTTATTACGGTTCCGAAGATAAGAAAGCAAGCACAAGATTATCAGAACACCATTTTTCTGTATGAATAGTAGTTTAGAGCGGGGGAGCTATTCAAATCAAACTTTTGTCAGTTTTACATAAGAGCACGGCAAATATTTTATAATGTAAGGACTACGTCAGGCCTCGCATGTGGTAGGGAGCGAGTCTGTTTCATGGCTTGCGAAGTATTCTCGAGGGTTTTGGTTGGGCACGAAGAGTGGAGGCAGCCATAACACAGATCTCCTATGGAGAAAGTGGAGAAGCTTTAAAAGCAGATCTCCTAAGAGAAGCTCAGTGAGCAGATCTCTTTTATAGGCGCAGCTATAGTAGCAGATGCCTAGGTGGGGAGGAAGTGCAACTAAGGCTAGCAGGCATCAGAATTCAAGTCTTGACTCTGTTAAGACTAAATAACAACTTCTTTTTATTGATCTATTCCTAGCTTATTTATATAAAAGTAAATATGTAAGCCTAAACTAAGTTATAATTTGTACATTGCCTTTTCGGGAGGTACCGACATGACCGTGATTTGGGGCACGTTAAGCCAAATTGCTTATTTGCACTTATGTGCTTAACTTCGACAAAACGATGTTACGCAACTAGCTTGACCCGTATTAAGCATGTTGCAAAACATGTAAAACAAACGCGTGTAAACAATTACAGTCACTTCTTATGGGCCATCCCACACGAGTATTCTTGATGCAGTAAGCAAACCGGTTTTTAGGGAAGAGGTGAAAAGACGCAAAGAGATATTTCCTTGCGTCTTTTCACCTCTTCCCTAAAAATCCGGTTTGCATACTGCATCAAGAATACTCGTCTGAGATGGCTCTATGGTTGTGACATACATTTGGCTGAATGCATGTTTTGCTTAATTGCAATAATATTATCGATGACATTTATTGCGATCGATTAATTGAGCAATGGTTTTCAAGTCAATTGAATATTGCAATAATGCAGAATGTCCAGGTCATACCGAAATTAGATGATATTGTTTTTTCTTAAATAACGTGTTTTCAGTCGCTAAGGAACAAATTATCTTAGAGAATTTGTTTGCAAAAAGCTTTGAGAATACGTTAAGAGCTAATACCTTGCTAGCGGCTACATATAGAATGTATGTATATATATATATACAGGGTGGGCCAAAAGTCACCATGGGGGCCAAAAGTCACCATGGGTAATATATGGTAGGATGAAAAAAAGGAGGGGTAAGGTGGGGTGGGGAAACATGCTTACCTATGAAGAACAGACAGTTGGCTATCATGTAAAAAAGGAATGAAGAGAAACGGTCAACAGGGTGTGGAGCAATGTACAAACGAAAAAGTTAGTTATTTTTAAACTCTATGGTGACTTTTGGCCCACCCTGTATAATCCCATTCTAAGAACGGGCAGCTTTAGCTAGTATAAACTTAAGAAAAGTACAAACTCTGTCTGTAACGCGTTCACATTCTTCCTTTTTAATTAAAAAAAATTAAAAATATTAACGTGTTCGAATTCTAGCGTTTTTTTGTTTTGTTTCTTTAAATTAAAAAATAATCACAAAAAATTAAAAAATTAAATATAGAAAAATAAATTAAAAAATAAGAATAATAATACAATTTTTTTTTTTAACTTAACAGAATGCTTTCTAAGGCCGCTTACACATCGAAAAACGAACGAATAATCAGTTCCACAACGAAAATTCATTTATGCTTACATATCAAAAACGAACGAATAAAACTTGGACTGGGTTTGCATCAAATGTAAATAAACGGAAATATATGTATACATGCTTTTATTCCTCGATATATAAATTTTAAATATAATTACTATTTTAAATGAGGAATAAAGGTAAATATCCATATTTAAAAAATTAAATACACTAACGTAATAATTATTGTTACCAGAATACGAAAGAATAGATTCCCATACATAAATTAGGGGGAAACAAATTTTCAGTCTTAGTTGATAACACAAGCCTCAGTAATGTATTTTGATAAAATGTTATAAAAATAAGCTTTTGTGCAATTATTAGATTTAAATTTGAATTACTGCTATAAAGGTAACTGAATTGAAGAAACTTCCAGTATACATAGATACCCATACCATGACAACGTCTAGAACTGATCATTTTCACAGTATACGTAAGAAACCTCAATTTTCGTGAGTTGGTCAATTTACTATCTTTCAACAAAAATACATATAGGTATACAAAATTTCAGGTCTCTACGTCAACGCGTTTTCTATCAGTATCCAAATATGTATATGAAAAACTAGAGTTTTGTATGGAAACACCAAGAAAGGGTTGCCCGTATCATAAAAATTTGTCTTAGACTATTTCTATCTTTTTTCCTAGTTTCTTACTCTAATGGTCACTACTAGTCATATTAATATATTTTGGTAAATACTTCAAAAACTTACCCATCGGTCCTCTTATTCCGTTTATATACGTAACTTTTTTCTGCGTTTCCAGTTCTGCCTTGCAAACTGTATAATTAAAATCATATGTTCCAAACAGTAAACTCTCGAGTGAAATTGTAGTATTGGTATTTGTTGAATTCATGTTGGATTCATCCAATTCTATTCCTTCGCAGTCAATGCCATTGATAGATTTATCTAACACATTTTCGCAAGTAAATTTGTCATATCCCAGTGTGAATCTGCATGCCTATGGAATATGTTTTTGTTTTTTTAACTTGAGCTATTTTCACATTTCCTTGACAAACTTTTTCCAAACCAAGATTTTGAATACCAATAACTAAAAAGCATGATGGCAAAATCCAGCATAAAACAAATGGTTCCACTATAAAATACTTCCGGTACCGCCAAATTTTTTTTATGAGACTGATTTCGGGTTCACTATCTTTCGTTTTCGGCTTCATTGCTGTTTAATTTACTGTTGCCGGTAGTTTTGTTTTTGATGAAAACTGATTTAAATAAAATTGTTTCTACTAATATATATATCAATCCTCACCACATTTACAATATTTATATAAATAATAGTTAATTATTATATGAGTTAATTTTCTTATTTAAAAATATTAATTCAGTTTTTTAAAAGAAGGGTAAGTAATACTTTTACGCGACGTTTTATACACGGGGACCACAGATTAACTAAGTGCTAAGTTTGGAGTGTTCAGATTCACTTCTTAAGATTAGTTTCGTTGCTCTCCGCTCATCTGAATTTTTTGAATGCAAAAACCAGTTAAGAACGGTAAAGTAACTTGTAACCAGGTCGGCACATGGCGGAGGGTAGCAAGAAATCTTCGAAACATTTTGCCAAAAAGCATGTAGTGACTATTATTCTGTATTTATCTACCTATATCTAAAAAAAAAAAAAAAATTTTTAGGAAATATTCAAATGTAGACTAATACACAAGAAATGTAAAGCAGTGCACTAAAAAAGTCAATAATTTGAAATAGGAAGTAAAATGCAAAATGCTTTGATACGTGTATAATGCTCATATAATTGCCATCAGATACAGCTTATATTACGTTATCTTATAATCAGATTCAAAAGTGTTAATTTAAAATCTCTCAATCAAAACAAGTTTTAATGACTACCTCATAAGAAAAATATGTTGTCTTTGAAGGATATATAATGTATAGATATATGTGTTTATTATAAAGGAAATAAAAGTGATAAACTAAATTATCGATGACAGATAAGTGATGTACCTAATTTAAAAATTTGGTGACGTCCGTTTCTGGAACATATCACGAATCATTCAAAAACATGTATGTAAGCTAAAAATTATAAATTGATTACGGGGAAAGAAGAGGAGGAAAGTTTGGTATAATCACACAGTGGCGTATTTAGGAATAACATCTACCGGCGGAGAGGGTGGGGGGCTGGGACTATAACAATCTTGTTATGTCAATAGACTCTTTTATTGATTGACTCATATAAACATTATCTCAGAAATGAACAATTAAAGTTAAATGAAATGAACAATTAAAGTTAAAGCACAAAACGAAGACGAAACAAGTAAAAAAGCTAGAATTTGTATAAGACCAATTCTTATTATACCCTGACCTAGATGAATAGCCGAAGAAATTTCGTATAGCATCCATCTGTGCTAGTTTGATTTTTGAAATGGTTTTTAGTGTATATTTCTAGAACGGTTCGTCGGAAAGAAAAAATTAATAAAACCCATTTTATTTTATTTCATATTCTGAAGAAGTTTTCAGTACAATAAAAATGTCTAGAATTGATCATTTTCACAGTATAGTACGTAAAAATCATAAATTTTCATATGGCAACACTAAGACGGGGTTGCCCGATTTAGCCAATTTTTGAAAGTATATTTAATATTTAAATGAAAACACTGTGTAGAAAATTTCAGCTCTTTAAGTTGACGCGTTCTTAAGCAGTGTCCAAATATATAGCAAAAAACGAAATTTTTGTATGGCAACCCAACCCCATGAAGGAGTTACTCGATTTGTCCCATTTTCGAACTTACATTTACTTTTTTTTTCAAAGCCCGTGTGCAAAATTTCAATTTTCTAAGTACACGCGTTCTAGAATTATCGTGAGGACTGGAGGACGGACAGACAGACGGACATGTAAAAATCAAAATAACTTTTAATATTATGCGTGGGTGTCCAATTCATTTTGCTCTACCATCATTATTCTAAGCAATACAAACAGAATGACAAACTTTTAGTATACCCTATAATATCATCGTCTAGTGTATAATGACACAACAATGTAACACTAAATGACACATAATTCTCAAAAGACACTAAAAACGGGCACAAGAATGTTGAAAAAGATCAAAAGGATAGAAAATAATTTAGAAATAGTCCCAATTATGAAAATTGGGTAAGTAGCAGTTCCAAGAAGTTTCAAATTTCCAAAAGTAACCTAGTAAAAAACAAGTAAAAAAGCTAGAATTGGTCTAAGACCAATTCTTATGATACCCTAGATGAATGCCCGTATTAAATTTCGTATGGTCACCGATCTATTCAAGTATTGATTTTGAAGTTGTTTTTCGCATATATTTCTAGAATAGTTTGTCGCACAGAAAAAATGGTAATAACCAATTTTATAGGATTTCGTATTCTGCAGAAGTTCTTAGTACAATAAAAATGTCTTGGACTGATCGTTTTCAAAGTATACGTAAAAAACCGAAATTTTTATATGGCAACACCAAGAAGGAGTTGCTCGATTTAGTCCATTTTTGACATTTTATTTGCTAATGTAGTAAAAACGTCATGTACGAAATTTCAGCTCTCTACGTCGATGAGTTCTCAGGCAGTGTCCAAATATATAGCGGAAAACGAAATTTTTATATGGCAACCCCACGAAGGAGTTGCCCGATTTGTCTCATTTTCGAACTTAATTTTACTTTTTTTTTTTAAAAGTCCGTGTACAAAATTTCAGCTCTTTAAGTATACGCGTTCTCGAGTTATCGTGCGCACAGACGGACGGACGGACGGACGGACATGCAAAAATCGAAATAACTTTTAATATTATGAATGGGTGTCCAATCCATTTTGCTCTATTATCATTATTTCGAGGTGTTACAAACGGAATGACAAACTTAGTATACCCTATAGATTTCATCTAGGGTATAATAATTTCCCAAACGAACGAATTTTCAACATACAAATTTTGCAATTTAGCACTGAAACTGAATTAAAAATTAATAACCCAACGAACAAACAAAACATTTACGCGTTATCGTTATAGAGTACCGTGATGTAGTATCATAGACCTCTGCAAGTTGCCCCATCATGCCTCCAGCTGAAAATTTCTAACCAAATGCCTGTCTTGTCCTTCCTTTATCCTTCCCACAGCACTTGCAACGCTTCCAAAGTGAGGAAAGCCCCGTAGACTAGCGTTACAAATGCTGTGGCTTGTTATCACTAGCGAAAGACAAGTGTACCGTCCTGAACCGACAATAGTGGTTGCCATGTGCAGTTGAATGTGTCTACGTTCGTTGTCAGATATTCAAAATATAAACGTCTCTTCAATCTGGCAAAGAAAGTGGTTCGAAGTGCTTGTACGTGGTGTTGTGGGTGAGTGTTATGAGTCCCATCTTCTACTCCCATGTAGTATACATAAATGAGCCATCCCACACGAGTATTCCTGATGCAGTATGCAAACAGGTTTTCTAGGGAAGAAGTGAGAAGAAGCAAAGATATATCAGGAATACTCGTGTGGGATGACCCATTGATTTTAGCATGGAAAGCGTATTAGAAAATGTCCCAAAACAGCGTTGCAAAGAAGTTCTGTAGTAAAACAATTTTAGCTTTTTTCCTAGTTTTTAATAAAGTCCTTCGATTAGATGAAATACTTTTCTGCTTTAGAAGAACTTCAGGGAACAACTCCGCCTGCAATTTCACAAGCGTAGATCGGGAAAGAAAGTCTTGGGCGTTATACTCATATTTACTAATTAATTTCTTTAGTTTGATTTAAAACGACACATGTGATGTCTTATGCGGTTTTGAATTAAAAATGTATTCTTTGACAGATAACTTAGACGCATTTTCTAGTGCAGGAATAATACCTCTCCCGTGATTTTTTTCGCTTAAAACAAAAACATTGAAGATTCAATGTATATGTCGTAGACACTTGATGTAACTTAGCACTTCATGCAAAGTTCAGGCACTTCATGAATTGTAAGCAGATAGTGCAACAGTTTGTGCTTAACGACTTTGAATATGGGTAACAGTGGGCGCGCTTAGGCGGAGACCAAACCAATTTGGAAGAATTGGAAGCGTTTGGTCACAATCATGTAAAATTACCAACCACTTCGGTATGATTTGTAATTACGGGGAGGAAAAATCAGTAATTTTGACCGGTTTGGTCTTCGCCTAAACGCGCATGTACTTGCAAACTCTTCTTGAGATAAGAGGACTAACAAGAAGGCGCAATATGGCAGTACAGCATCATAACGTACACAGAAATTATGAAGGGGGTATCTTAGAGTACAAAGACCTTGGGAATGAAACTTTTTTTTCCTATAAAATCAAGATCAGCGGGAAGTTTCGACTCGTTTAAAAAACATGTTCTTAAAAATACATGGTGAGAATGCAGGTAGTGTTCGTCGCATAACCGTTTTTTTATTCGACGGATAAGTTCACATGACATGAGAGGTCAAAGCAGAAGTGGAAACACTATTAGTGTTAAAATTCGCTCCAAAATTCACAATCAGTCGCTAAGTATGAGATCAAATAAACTCATTTTGGAGGAAAACCTTATATGTCAGGCTCAGCATCAAGATAATGCACGAAATGTTTTCAAAATAGCATCCTAAATGCACGAGCAAAGTGAAATATAGTTTACAGTTTTTTTCATTTAATATGAAAATTACCAAAAATGAAGGACCCGATACTGCTAAGAGGAGTATAACGACAGAACAGATCATATTCAAACGACATGCAAAAAAGTTTACAATACTTTAAAAGATACTTCTCAGAATAAGGACGATGACACTGTGGCAATAACCTTCGACTTTATGCAGAATCACCACTGCCCAATCACCAAACCCCGTGCAGAGAGTGCTCTTTTCACGCCAGTTGTTGTCAATGATTTCGGTGTTCATACCCACTGGGAAAAAGAGCCCTCCTGAAGCGCTTCCCTGAAAGCTCGAAGCGTCTCTTTTCCGTATCCCAGTTCTTTAATTTTTAAAATAGGCCTGTCCGTAAAGGCAAGCGCTTCAATGCTGCTCTAGGGGCGCTATAATTGATGGATGAAAAAGTTTTTTGAAAGTGTCTTTTCAAAAGCTTTAATGAGCTTTTTGAATAATCATCGCAGTGCTTCTTCCTTAACGTCATAAGGGGGACTTCAAGACTATCTCCTGAGAGCATTAGTAAGGTGCTTGTGCTTGCTCATGATTTTTTCGGTTAATAAATTTTATTAAAATAATTAAATAACCCATTATACATTATAACAAGAACTTCACCCTATTACTTCTAATCACTCTGAAGTTCACATTGAAAATGAGAAATGCTTTCCTTCGAACAATAATGGAAAAATCCACAGTTTAGATAATATTGTATAGATCTTCCACGTCATGTAATGGCTGTAGAAGCCCTTGAGCTAGTTAGTTTTGCGCCTTTGCTTATTTGTCTGGATAGCTCAGTGAATATGCTTCTAAAGGCCTGCCAAATGATGGCTAGAGAAGCGCTTAAATTGTACTCCTTTTAGAAGGACTGGTTTTTCGTCCCAATGGGCCATCCCACACGAGTATTCTTGATGCAGTATGCAAACCAGTTTTTTAAGGAAGAGGCGAAACGATACAAAGAGATATCTCTCTGCGTCTATTCACCTCTTCCCTAAAAGATCGATTTGCATACTGCATCAAGAATACTAGTCTGGGATGGCCCAATGGATATGATCATAAAATTAATACATCTAACCTTTATTTGTATCATGAAGGAAAAGGTAACAAATCCCTATGAAGTGTGATGCAGCCCCAGCTGCAGGACAAAATAAAAATTACACAGTAGTTCGGTTTTCACTCAGTTTATGTGATGAAGTATATTTGAATTAATTCAGCGTTTTCTCCCATGTGATCGTGATTTTGATAGTCTCAAACGCGTCGTATAATGAAAAATTATTCCATTCATAAATCGTCAGTGATACTGCATCCGCGAGACTATCTACTAATGTTACTACCGCGTAAGTTAAAGTGAAAATAAAACTTTCAACAAACACTAAACTTCTATTTTTTTTTTTGATTACAATCACAATTGGAATTTGCTACTCAATTCAGTTACGCGGTTATGATATTGCTAGTCTCGCAGTTATGCAGTATCACCGACGATATACTCCTGAGTAGTATGGTACCACTGCGGCAAATTCAATATACATCATGTGACAAAAGAAGATATTCTCTCTTTCAAAAACTGGTGGCCGAAATCCTGCAATAAGATGTAATTTCCGGACAAGACCATGAGTCTAAGAGTTGTTATGAAACCCTTTCTAATGAGTTTTTTACTGGCCTAGTGGTGTGAATGCTGTCCACACGTCCTAATGATATTTAGATTTGAGGAAAACGAATGAATAACGTTTTTAAAAGAATTTACTATTTTTATTAATTTTATAAAATGTTTTTTGTTAATATATGTTAATATATATGTTAATTTTCTTAATTTACATAAATTTCTATACACTCCCCCTTTCTTTAAAAAAAAAAGAAGAAAGTGTATTTTCTACTGCAGAAACATGTGAAAAAGCGTTAAACAATTTTTTCTGGTTCTGTACACAAAATTTGAATAAAAACAATACAGCACGTAAAAATATGCAATTCACGAGATATAGTTTTTTTGTAGATTTTTAGATCTGGAATTTCTCGTTTCTGTTGAACTTTGAAAAATCACACATTTATCTTTTCTGAAATAACGAGGGGCGCAACAACCGGTGTATCAAGTGTATAAAAGATGTATGTATATCCGGCAGAAGGGGGCCCCAGATGCTATGTAGCTGCATGTATGTAAATTAAGATGATTTAAAAATTGTTCAAACTCTAAGCTCATTAAATAATCTTCCTACAAAATTTTGCATAGATACATAGCTCACATGATATATTAATATGTATTCTAATAAATCGAAAATGATATTTTACTATGGTTATTAAAACGTATATATAGTTGTGCAGCTGATTAATTCGTGTACGTAGGTGAAGCCTCTCGACTTTCGGCAAAGACGCAGAGATGCAAAGAGGATTGTTAGGTTCATTTGGCACGTCAAGCATTTCAGTGAATGGAAATTGAGACGTTTTTATTGCTTTTGTTAATTTAAGTGGTTAAGTAGAGATGTAATGAATGTAAAATTGTATATTGGCAAATAAACTTTAATTATTTAAATTTCATTTAGAAATATTTAATGGTTTATAAGTATACATATCTGTATATTACTTTTTTTACTATGATAATATTAAAATGATTAAAATGAATGAGTTGTAGTAAGATGCTTCATTTAATTTAATTTAGTTCCCTTCCTTCAGTTTATTTAATCGTAGTGTCCCCAGTTCCTAGCCACAAAATTAAAAAGTCGTCCTATGATGATAATCAGTACGTTTACATGAATACTTGAAGTATACTTCAAGTAGAGATCAAGTAATCAAAATATCATGTAAACGCGCATTGACTTCAAGTATACTTAAGTCAAGTAAATCACAAAATTTTGTTCGATTTACTTGCAGAAATCCATGTAAACGCAACTTCAGTACTTGAAAATTTTTCATTTGTGCGAGATATGAAAACGGCAAAGAGGAACAAGAAGAAGATTATTGTTGATAAATCAGGCTGTGATTTTTAGCACCTTTCTCAAGATATTTATCTAAAAATCCGCAATTCTGTATTGAACTTAATGCAAAGTTGTCAAAGGTAAAATGTCACTTCAAGTAAATTTCAAGTCAAGTAATTGGAATTAATTCAACCAAAAACCGGCCGGATATATGGGGGGCACGCGGGGGCACTTGCCCCGGGCACTAGTTTTAAGGGGGCGGCAATACGACGGACTTCTGAACCCATAACTAAACTAGAAAATATAAGAATGGGAAAAGTTTTTCAGACCATACTTAACACTTCAGTCTTCTTTCCGGAATCTAAAAGCCCCTTTGCTGATATCATACTTTCAATTGTGCTTATACTTATACAGTCAATCAGTTTACTGTCTATTAAATTCAAGTCTGTAAGCCTCTGTAAGCTAATTAAACTAAAAATTCCGCTAAATTCTCAAATTGTACCTTTGTATAATATGAAATGAATTAAAAAATTGTGCAAATGTGGCTGGCAACCCTATGTTCCCCATCATCCATCAATCCTACCTCGAATGTAGACAGAATATTAGATAGTATGCACAAGCACGGAGTTATCAGAAAATATTCTTATGCCAGCTAAATTTAGCCATTTTAGCTGGAGTCCTTTGAATCCAGTAAAACCTCGGATAAATCCTTCCAATCAGAACGACAGTTTGCCAGAATTTCTACCCAGAGTTTTTGAAATCGTCTCAAATGTTAGTAGTTTTAGCCGAGAAGATTCATATTGAAAAACGGCAAAAATAAAAAACTAATCTCTAACATAATTAAATTTTTAATTTGGTATCCTTGTGTTAATAATACCGGAGACAGACTTGCAATTTCAATATTGAATTTTGCACTCAACCGCAATTCTGTCTCTATATACTGAGAAACAAGTCGGTATACGCTCTTTGATCAAATAGTATTATAATATTAGGTAAAATAAGTTCTTTTTTTATTACTTTAAAGAAATTTTGTCGGCCGGTATTTAGATGATAATTTTCAGTAAAATTTGATTCATGGCCGGCCGTGGTCGGATATTGAAGCTCTGTTTCTTTTCGCGGCCAAAATTGCTAAGTAAAGTGTAGATAATTGTTAGCCAAGCTCATATTCTGACAGAATAATTAGCGATTGCTAAACAATTACCTCGCATGGAATTGTTCTGCAGCCGTTGGTTATTTTGCTGATTAGCCCAACAGCTGGTGGCGATGAGCGTTGAGTGGATCAATCGACAATTACGATAACAATTAACTTCCCATGGTAATTGTTATGTAAAGCGATTGTTTACTACTGAGCGACTCAGGTGCTGCAACCGGTAGAACAAACGGCAAGGTTGTTGACGTTTGTTTACATCTGCGTTGTTAGTAAAGTACTTCCGAATATTGGTGCATAAAAGACCACTGACTGGTCTGGCGAGTGCCTAAAAGTGTACAGCCATAGACAAATTAATAACATACAAAGACTGGACACGTAGAACAAAAATATGCAACGCTTTTCTAGAATATAAAAATTAACGATGCCTCGACGATGCCTCGACTTGGCACTTGATGACGTGCACAAAGGGTAAGCCACCAATGTCTCGCTCCATACAAAATCACAGTTGCCTCGATCCGATGAAGAGAAGGCCACAAGTTTTTCTTAGAAATTTACTGGAAATTTCTTCTTTCGAATTTTTATGCATTGGCCGGGCCGAGAGCTGTGCCTTACTCGAATATAAAATCTAACAACGATGCCTCGACCTGATTTAGGGAAGGCCGCAATTTTTTCTTAGTAATTTACTGGAAATTTTTTCCTTAGAATTCATACGCACTTTTGGAGGGTGACAACAATTTTTATGAGCGTAGACGCTAGACAAGCAATAAGCAATTGTTTTTTTTTTTAGAAATTTACACAAAGTGTTTCGGTAGAATTTTTATTTATTCGGTGGCCGACTAGACTTATTTTCAGATACAGTATGTACATCGTTGTTAGATTTTATATTCGAGCGAGGCACTTCTCTCGGAAGGAAGAAATTTCCAGCAAATTTCTAAGAAAAACTTGTGGCCTTCTCTTCATCGGATCGAGGGAACTGTGATTTTGTATGGAGCGGGGCATTAGTGGCTTACCCTTTGTGCACGTCATCAAGTGCCAAGTCGAGGCATCGTCGAGGCGTCGTTAATTTTTATATTCTAGAAAAGCGTTGCATATTTTTGTTCTACGTGTCCAGTCTTTGTATGTTATTAATTTGTCTATGGTACAGTCTTATCTTGGTTAGAGTTGGTTCAGGTTTTCCTAAGCGCCAGGTAGCTTAGTTATATTATAGTTAAGATGGTCAGTTCGGAATAATAAAGTTTAGTCTTAAATGCAATTCGTGTCTTTTATTGTTTGATTGATTCGTGAGTTTGATTATTGCTAGAGGGGCACGACATTTAGATTTTTTATCATCTAACTTAAAAATGTCACATATATCGAAAAGATGCCATAAAGAGGAGGAAGTAGCACAAAAGTTGATTGATGAACAGTACGGAGAAACTACCCAAAATCTGGACCTTCAACTATTCTCAAAGAAGCTGAAGAGGAAAGAACTGTTGATTGGTGTACCAAACTGAAAAATGCGGCTTTCCACTTAGCTCTTAAGACTTGCTGATATTTTCCAACAAATTGTAAATGATGACTAATGAAAAACACCTTTCAAAGAGGGTCGACCGGGTAAAACCTGGTTGTCGTTATATTTGAAAAAACATCCTGAGATAGCTTTTTACACCAAAAGGTATCATCAAAGGAAGAGTCAATAACTGGGTGATAAAACGAGAAATTAAAAATCAGTTATTCTCTTTATTGATGTGCACAGATAGCTAAACGACTTTTGCAATAATGGGATAATTTTGTATGCTCTTTCACCGAACACTATCCCCTGCAACCTGCGGATATAAGTGAAAAAGAATATAAAAGTGATGTGGCAAATTGGGTAAAGCAACCTGAAAATGCACATATAGCTCTAGCAAAAATACCATTTTGCTCTGTGTTGGAAATTGTTTTGGATACAGGAAGCTTCTGATTGTACAGTCCACATTAAATCCAGGTGCTATCAATTACCCAGAATTCAATCGAAAATCTTAATCAAGCAAATCAAGAAGTAAAGGGAAAAATTATTTTCTATTTTTTAGTGCGGATTTTGGAGCAAAGTCAACGTCTTTTTTTGAAATGTTTTCCGTTACTTATTTATTTATTTATTTATTTACACATCTTAGTTCATCTTAGTTTAATTATTATGTAATTGGAGAGAACCTAAAGGCATTTTCACATCAAAAACAAGAACCGAAAAAATGTACACCGAAAAACTGAATTTATTCCACTTTAAAGCAAGATTTTTGCTCCCATGATTAATAAAATCGTAAGAAATAGGATAAACTAATAATTTTACTAATAAAATAGTATATTTATCTCAGATTTTTAAGAAAAACACAACTTTTATCTTTTATCGACCAAATTCTTCGGCCGAAAAACTTTTCGGTCGATAAAACATAAAAGTCTTGTTTTTGATGTGAAAGGAAAGTATACCTTAAATCGAGAAAAGCTCGGGGCGCTCCAAAGGAAGTCAGTTTGGAGAGCTTTCAATTTGCTCCGAAGCAAGCGTAGAAGAAGCTTTTTAAAAAACTAATATTTCGAAGCATCAAGTGCTCTAAAATTACCAACTGTATGATTAAAGTATACAGTTATTTTTCTGCTAATTTTTTCTAGTTGAGTTGTGCACTATGCAGTTGGTAATTTTATTTTGTGATTTTGGTGATTGTGCATTTTTGTATCTTAAAATTTAATTTAATTTTTAATATTAAAGATAAATTTATTTAACTCTAATATTTCATATATAAATTGAGTGCTGACCTCGATGAACATATAATGGTAAAAAGTATATGCAGAGGCAGTGACATCTTTACGCATAGGCCCGCTTGGTCCGGGCCCAGGGCCCCGATATCCATGGGGCTCCTGCGATAGTAGACCAACCGATAACCAATTTATGAATCAGTAAGACAATTTATTTCAAGTTATAGTTTAGCTGTCAGAGTTTCGCTACTGAAAGAAGACCGTGGGATTTATTCGAACTTCTATACATAGCAACAAATTTTCATACAAAGTAACGTATAGTGACTAATCTTTGCAGCCCTAGTATTTTTGAAATTTCCAGCATATTTTCGTGGTATACTTTTAGTAGCTAAATTCAATGTATTTGGTAATCAGCGAAAATTTTTATACTGCTGGTTCGTGTTAGGCCTAACCCGCATTGGAGATTTTTTGTCATTCAACATTTTGGTCGCAATCGCTGTACTGTCGCTGATGGCTACCCAGTAGGAAATGGAACCCGTCCTAGACTGGTTCCATAATTAGTTACGATAACTATGGAAGTAGTTACGTGTTTTCAACTAGTTATTGGACCAGTTATTGCGAACTAGTGAAGGAGTGTGCTTTTGTAACTAGTTATTGGACCAGTTATCGCGAACTAGTGAAGACGTTTGCTTTTGTAACTAGGTATTGGACCAATTATTTTGACCTACTTATATAACCATTCCCACGTTTTAAATAAAAGTGTAAATAACAATGGCAAATAGTTTCACAAATTTTATTTATGTCTTTCTTTCTAGTCTAATTTATACATATTATTGAAATCAAAAAATTATGTAAGTTCATTGAGTAAATGACAAAATCCAATCACAGTGTGAATCAAACTTACGCGAACACGTCTGATCACTGAACTACTTTAAATTACTGCTGCTCGATTCCAAACGGCAACAAAAACATGAGCAAAGTTAACCTAATGACCTCTTTACATTTTCAAATACATGTAGTGCATAGTGACGTAATGTATCACGTAATATATGGAGAGTAACGTATAAAGTAATTGATTTTCATTTGCAGTTCAGAGTTTCGCATAACTATGGTCTTTGGTAGTTAGAGACATAACTAGTTATTTTTGTAACGCATTGCTGTTTTCCTGCTGGGTAGTTTGATACGCACACAATGAGTAACTATCACCTCAAAAATTCATGTTTCATATCACCATTCATCAAATAAATTTCGGGGTGGTAACTGTGATATGTGTATTTGTCATTAGTATATAGAAAATAAAAAAAGAAACGCTATTGGGTCCTTTTGAGAGCGAAAGGCTGTTTAAAGTAAAATTTCACTTAATGTTTGATAAACTACGATTTACAGATTTGATAATTTATTACTACAGATTTTAAGACCTGCTATAACTTATCAAAGTATGTACCAATATGCCATCATCAATTGAAACCGAAGAGACATTTGCTGTAACTCCCAGGTCTATAAACATTTTCATGAATATTTATCTCCACAATTTTATCTTCAAATCGCTACCAGTTTCTTTCAATTTTTTGTTGAATAGAGATGGTCTCATTTGTACTTGTTGTATTAATGCTTCATGATTTATATCTTCCTCACACTATTGTTGTCTTGTAGCAGCCATTTAAAAAAAAAGGAGGAGTACGTTTCTTCCTATTTCTACAGCGTCTCCCAAAACAATGGCAGTCAAGCGACGACAAAAATGTTACCAGTGCATACGCATTCAAATAAACGGGATGGCGCGGTGATATTTTCGTCACCCGAAAGTTGTTAGCCGGAGCTGTCCCCTTAATCCATGGATGAACAAAAACTTTCACAAACGGGAAATATTTCATGTAAGCTTATAAATTGATGAGATAAGTGTGCCTTATTATGTGAACGATGCACTAAATCAGTTCATCGCTGGATAAGATGATTACTACTCTAATTTTTCACTGTACTGTGGGAAAAATTCAACAGAGGCCAATTCCATTGAACTTCTTCGTTATCTTAATTTCTTTAGCAATAATGCTGCTAAATGCGATGCGATATTGAGCAACCTGCACACTTAGAGAGAATAGAACCCAAAAGTCTCCCATCAAAACGTCACAAAACCTTGAAAATACTGGGAGAAAGTCGTATTCGATCAAACAAATTAAGTTATCCTTGCCAAGTGGAACAACAATAAGTGTGTTTCTATAGCCTGAATTCATGATATTGTTAAGCCTTCGACAACAGTATAACGGACGTTGAAGCAAAGCCGAAAGTTATATACGATTATATACCGGTTCACAGGGATAAGCACAACTTGTTCTTATAAAAGCATACAATAACTACTCTTAAAGGAAAATAAAATTGTTCTAGGGCTTAGTTACTCGTAAATCTGCAAATAAAAAAAAAATAAACGCCATCAAGAAAAATACAAACAAATTTCAACTCTTGTATATACCACATTTGCATTCATCACTTCGTTTCAAATAGTTCAAGTTTTATCTTTAGCCAGCTATAGCGGCGCTTACGGTATTTGGTAATTGATAAAGAACTAGATATATCATAATCCCTTATTTCATTGCGATCTCATTTTTCTCTGGCTGAAATCTTGATAGCGAACTCTTTTTCGAAGTTTAGTTTAGATATAGTATAGTACTCCATCTCACCGAAAAAATGTCAAATTTGGACTTGTCTCTAACCAGATGGATTAGGTCATATACAAATAAAATAAATTGTCTCCTTACAAATAATATTTTATTTTGAAAAATAATGTATATTTTAAACTACATTAGAAATTAAAAACTTATTAGGTGATAGATAATCGCTCTACGCTCGCTAATAAAGTATCAGCTTCGTTGGCTACTTGATCTTCAGTGCTCAAGTTTTGTAATCTTTTTTCCAGTGCGGCCAACTCATCGATGTCCATTTTCTGTTGGCAGAAATGTCGCAATATCACCGCTATCAGAAGACACATATCTTCCAATATTTTGGAGGTTTCCGATGATGGATTCTTATACCGGCAACGTATAAGTCGCAACTTACTTTCTGCTAACTCCAAAGGATTCTTTCCACTTCTATCCAACACATGTACGCTAGCACCTCCCTCAAGTAGAATTCTGACTACTAAATTAAAATTGTTCGAACTTGCTGATATAACTGCCAAGTGTAACGGTGTATTTCCCAAAGAATCAATTATATTTGGATTGGCTCCAAATTTTAAAAGTTCCGATACAATATCTGCATAGCCCCTACAAGCAGCCAAATGAAGTGGACTGCGTTTATGCTCGTCCGAGCAATTGGGATCTGTTCCAGACTCAAGTAATACTGTTAGAAGATCAATGTTGCAAGTGGAGGCGGCAAGACGCAATTTTCGTTCTCTTGATTTTGCCAATATATTCGGGTATACACTCCTTAATCTAAGTTTAGTTTTAAGCTTGTGACGCATTTTATATCCGTGGCTACCCGAAGGTAATAGGTTACGTTTAGATGCATCGAAGGACAGAGAATGAGGTAGAGCAAATGCCTCCAGCTGCTTCTCATTGTTATCGAAAATATGTGGCACATCAGCCAAACTGGGAATCACAAAACTACTGTCGTTACTGTCATTACTGGTATCTACTCCAGAATCATTGGAGGCCATTTCGTTCTGTTTTTTTAAAATTGTTCGCAAATTTACGTTTATTGTTTGTTTTCACTAAAATATACTTGCTAGCTTAGATGTCAATTTTTGACAATCAATGAAATTTTTAACAACAAGCAGTCAACAACAACAAGTATTGCTATATGGCAGCACTGACGAAAAGAAAACTGCCTACTTTAAATTGTTATACACACTACTAGCATACAGACTGGCCCACACGCTTCAACATTCAAGTCTTCTCGTTGATTAGAGACACATGGGGGGAGGAAAAATCCCTCCTACGAGTATCTCTCATCCACAAAAAGACTTGAATATTGAAACGTGTGGAGCCAAGGCTACTACATTTATACTGAGACATTTGGGGGAGGAAAAATTCCGTGCTACAACTTTCTAAGCTGCTACCAATGCTACTGCAAGCAAATAGTTTTATTTTAAAATTTCTGATCGGACGGCTATGTACCTTCGATTTAAGGTGACAAAGCTGCGTTTTTTTATATCTCTGATCTGATCCGGTTCAATTTTATATACGTACGTAAAGCAACAACAATGCGTGATCCATTGTGTTGTTTTACGTACATAAAATTGAACCGGATCAGATTAAAGAGATGAAAAAAACGCAGCTAATATAATAATTAAATTCTTATTACATAATGTGAACTTGATACAGTTAATGTTAATATCAAAAACTGTAACTGTCGAGCAGAATTAAGTGATGAATGACTTGTGTAGCAAAATGCTCGTGTTTACTACGTGTGGGTAGGCCCTATAGTTACGGTTGCTGCTGGTTACTGCCACTGTTGAATGCAACCTGCAAGATTTTACCTTTTTATGCTTTGATCTGAATTCGTCCAATTTCAGAGTGACATCAAGACGTCATATCACAAAACCTTAAATGTCATGTCAAAACGGAAGATGCCAAGTCAAATATATTCAATTTTGTAAACATACTAGCTCTAAATTATAATTAAACTATAACTGAATTTAAAGGAATAACAATGAAATTAGTACGTTATAAGCTCTCCATAAATATTTATAATTAACGTTTTCTCTTTCACAGTATTGTTTAAGCGGTGATCCCGCCAAACCTTGCTATGTGATTAATTTCAAAGAGCTCTTGATCATGCTAGATTGTGGATTAGCAGCACAGACAGTATTGAATTTTTTACCTCTTCCACTTGTCCAAAGTTCTAAATTATCCAATTACGCTAACTGGATTCCAAGTCGGGATCATGATGCTCAAATGGATGGTGAACTAAAGGAGTGCTGTGGAAGAATTTTCATTGACTCTGCACCAGAATTCTGTCCTCCTTTAGACAAACTAATTGATTTTAGTGAAATCGATGTTATTTTAATATCCAATTATATGAATATGCTTGCACTGCCGTATATCACAGAGGGTACTGGATTTAAGGGTACTGTGTATGCAACTGAACCAACTCTACAAATTGGACGATTCTTTCTGGAAGAACTCGTTGAATATATTGAAGCTGCACCCAAAGCAAATATTGCAACTCAATGGAAGGACATTTTACATCTGTTGCCAACTCCATTGTGTGATCTGTATAAACCTAGAAGTTGGCAGCATATATTTTCAATAAAAGATGTCCAAAATAGTTTAGCACGGGTAAAAATAGCTGGATATGACGAAAAATTGGTAATGAACTATAAATTTTCTGTGTATTTTTGTTAATTTTAATAACTAAAAAAAAATAATTAAAAGGACATTTTCGGCGCATTACAAGTAACACCAGTAAGCTCTGGATTTTGTCTGGGATCAAGTAATTGGGTACTTAGTACGGGTCATGAAAAAATTGCTTATGTTAGTGGTTCTTCTACATTAACTACACATCCTCGACCAATTAATCAACCTGCATTAAAACTTGCCGATGTTGTCATAATGACAGGACTAACTCAGGCACCCCATGTGAATCCAGATGCAATGTTGGGTGAATTATGTATGAATGTTGGTAAGAGTAGTCTCCTGTTCAAATACCCATAAAAAATGTTAATATGAAATTTTCTTATGCAGCTGTAACATTACGGAATAATGGATCTGTATTAATACCTTGCTATCCATCAGGGGTTGTATATGATTTGTTTGAATGCCTATCAACAAACTTGGACAATGCTGGATTATCTAATATACCCATGTTTTTCATATCCCCAGTTGCTGATAGTTCTTTAGCTTATTCTAATATTCTAGCAGAATGGCTTAGTACTGCTAAGCAAAATAAAGTTTATATACCAGATGATCCCTTTCCACATGCATTTTTAGTAAGAAATGCTAGACTTAAGCATTATAAGCATATTTATTCTGAAGGATTTAGTACAGACTTTCGACAGGTATGATTTACAATTGAATTGATATTTCTGTAATTAATTTTATTTTAAATTTCAGCCTTGTGTAGTATTTTGCGGTCATCCTAGCTTACGCTTTGGTGATGCTGTACATTTTATAGAGCTTTGGGGTAACAATCCTTTACACACAATAATATTCACAGGTGAATTTTGTCAAGTGACAGTTTTATGTATTTTTGATAACAAAATTTTTGTTGCAGAACCGGATTTTCCTTATTTACAAGCGTTGGCACCTTATCAACCTTTAGCCATGAAGGCAGTATATTGCCCTATTGAAACATCTTTAAATTTTCAACAAGCAAATAAGTTAATTAAGGAATTAAAACCAAATGTTCTTGTTATACCTGAAAGTTACACACAACCGCCTCTTATGGCTCCTCATAAACTAGATTTAGTAATTGATCAGATCACAGTAAGTAAAACTATTGATATTAAATTTAATTTTAATGTTTTTGTTAGTTTATTACCACATGCTATTTTAATCTAAGGGTCATAAGACGAATACATTATCAGTTCTTATTGTTTGGGCAATCTCAGTTCACTTTTTAAAGTTTTCCTGACAGCTTGATCGGCTTTAAAGGTAGACTTGCATTTTATTGCCAGCATAGCTTACATCGTTTAGTAGTTACTCAATCCCCATTAAACCTCTACAAAGCTTGTACTAAAGCTGGCTGTCATACCTCCATCCATCCATTCCATTATGGAGAATTCGATATTTTTAATTGCTGTACATAAACTTAAAAGTTTTATTAGTTTTCGGAGAATACCACGTCACGATCTGGCAACTGAGCCCCTTTATTGAAGATGGAATGCTTATATATTTGATTTTACTGTTTTTTTAGCACGCCAAGGTCTCCGAAATATGCTTCTGTTTTGGAAGTAGTTGATGATATTTATTATCTTCCACGTCAATCATTTTTGTTTAAACATTTCCAAAGTTCCTTGTTTTTTACTCGATAACTAATGTCAGCGTGTTAAGAACTGGGACATTTACATTTCACGTCACATACGGCAGTGTTTATTGTAATCACGTTGAAATAAAAATGATAAGAATCTTTTCAAATGTGTAATCTCAATGCAGTACGAAATCGGAAATAGCAGAGAAAACCAACCACTTAACTGGACTATAATATTAACGACGAAGTCATGTGAATGTGTTAACCAAAATATGACTAGAATTTTGATTCGCATTCCCTCAGTGATCCAAATAAATTTCGAAAAACAGGCTAGCTTTTTCCTCTACAAATATTTCATTAAATTTGACTTATAATTTTATCAATAAACAATATTTTTTCAGGATAAACAATTAATCACATTCAAAAATGGAGAAGTTATCAAGCTCCCGCTAAAAAGAAAACGTAATCGAGTGTATTTAACATCAGAATTAGCCCAATCTCTAACACCCAAGGAAGTAGTAACAGGAACGAATTTAACTACTGTCACAGGGATCCTTCAAGTCAAAGATAATTTACATGATATACAACCCTGTGAAGAACCGGAAATAAAATCTATAATTCCAACAAAAGAACAAGCTTTAAAGAAGACCAAGTATGAATGGGGAACTCTAGATGTAGATTTATTCTTAAAGAAACTTATGCAAGATGGCATTACGGATGTGAAAGTTGAGCAAAGCGGAGGTGGTTCTGTTACCATCACTTTACCTGGGGAGGACACTACTATTAAGGTCGATGACAAAAGTACACATATAATCTGTGGAGGAAAGCAGTCTTTAAGATTAAAATTAAGAGATTTTCTTTTAAAGTGTATACAAACATTTTAGAAATATATTTATATTTTATTAAATAGCGTTATTTTAATTGATCGTTTCTGGTGGGTATAAAGAACGATGAAATAAATTATAATTTCCAATTCTATACGAAGACTTATTTAATTGGGAGTATCTAGATCCTCACACCAAAAACCATATTGACTACATCTGAATAAATTGCTAGTGAAGGCAATCACTCTTTCCTGGTTAAATCTGGAGACGAGTGCAATTATATGCTGCCAGGACTGAAACCAGGTGCAATCAGAAGGATAAATGTAACAATGAGAAAAAGTAAACCTAAATAAAGTACTTTACGAGAAGAGCAAACATTAAATACATAAAAGCTGACTTCGATGTAATAGCTTTTTAAGCACCCAGCGAATAATTGCAGAGCATTAGAATGAAAGATACCCTTGTGCATAGCATTTGTTGCCTTTGAAAGAAATGGTCAGTTATAGTCCAGTTAATAAACGTACAACTTTAAAAATGTCATTGATGCATTCGTAGACTTAATTCTGGGCAAGGGCAATTGCGACAGAAACAGCAAATAAAAAAAATAGCTTAGAAACGGAGTCTGATCAAAAATGTAAGCTATGTGTAGCCTTGTTGTCCCAAAAGGACACTAAAGAATAAACTGCGATACGAAGAACTCCTCTGAATTGATATCATCCTGCACCTCATGCACAATAGGGAATGCTAGAAGAGAAATTTGAATGGAAAAGTTGCTTATTGCGGGTTTTCTCACTATCTGATCCGCTATGTTTTGAGATTTGGAAAATTCTAAAAATTTTCCCAGTTTTTTTATTATTTACAGGTTATTGTAAAAGTAATAAGATAAATGATCGGAATGGCGAGACTCCTGCTGGAACACTTCCTAGCTGTTGAAAAAACATCTCTTCCTAAGACAGCCGTGCCCATCTTGTTATTATTGCTTGAATGCCCCGCTTACTACACAATATATCATTACACAGTGCGAGGAGTTACAGAGACTACTACACGGACAAGGTTTACGTAGAGCTTACTTACTATAAACCTTAGCTTATGAGCTTTGTCATAGGTAAAAATCAATTGTAAACTGAAATACTGAATTTTGTACAATTTGCGCTAGATAATAACTTAGATATAATTAGATAAGAGCAGAGGTCTCCTGAAAACAATGGAAAATTATACAAAAGTTAAAAAACGCTGCTGGCTGAGCAGACTAGGTTTAAGTTAGTTAATAATATACAGATGAAATTGTACTGGATACTTAATTCAAATTTACCCATAAGCATATTGCCTGGAAAAAGAAATCAGGTGAAAACTATGCAAATTTAACAAAGTATAAAATATGAATTTAGAAATGTGTAAAAGTAACCATAGGAACTGTGTAACTAAATATGTAATCTGAAGTTGCTCAGATGAGATTACCTGGCTGCCCTGGGCCAATTATATGAGTTACACTAGGCTTAAGGCCTGAATTACAATTACGGCTGATCAGTCAACTACGACTTTGCCCAAATGGTAAATGCATGTGCCAAGATACAATTGCAACTTCGACTACGACTGCGACTGCGACTGAAACTAAACTTTGCTCAAAGTGTAGAGTGAGCACTGTAGACACGTATTTTTACATCCGCTACCTAGATAAAATAGAAAACATTGATTTTCCTTCCGTCTCCCTCGAGAAAGAAGAAAAGAGGATCCAATTACAGATTCGAATAATGTTTTATTCATAGACGGATTAAGGTTAAACAAATTATTTAAGTTTTATATTCTAGGTGTGCTTTTGTGGAGAAAGTGCAGTATGACTACTTGAGCTCTACAAATATTACCAATGCTCAAAATTTCAACGTAATCGGATATTTAATCAACTACCAGTTTAGGGTAAATTTATAGGTAAACACTGTTCAGAATTGAAAATATTTATCTGACCTTATCCATTGGAATTTTCAATTCCGTCAAATTGATAAAAAAGAACAGGTAGGTAACATTTCAGCTGTTTTCTTTGAAACTGGCGGAAGTGCAGCCAATTTGGGTATAGTATTTCTATTTCCTTCTGAATTCTTGAATAAACATAGCTCATAGCTGGTTAAAAAATTTACGCTATCTTTAACTTCAAAACACACAAAAGTTCACTGTTAGATCCTATAAATATTTTTTTAAATGTCAATATTTCGACGTAAAAAAAAGTTGACTTGCACCACTTTCAAAGAAAACGTCTCATTTCAACATAATAAAAAAATTATATTTCTTGTTACATTTTCGGTTTTCACGGTAAAGGAAAGTTTAATAAAGCGTAAAATTACTATGGCTATGAAATACACAAGTATTCTAGTTGTGTATGTATGAATGTATTTATTTATTCATTTTATTTAACATACTCGAAAAATAATCTATCGCCATTAAAATTTTCTCCACAAAGAAAAACCGAAATTTGAGAAATTTAAATTCTCTAGAAAATCCGTTTTTTGCCTTTTTTTACGAATCTAGCAAAAAAATTTAATCTTTTTAAATTAGTGGAAATTGTGAAAGAAAATTAATTGTTGGCCTGGAATTATTTTCCATAAACTTTTCGCATAGTTTTGCTGCGACATAAATAAGTTCAGAAAGCGAGCGAGCAAAGTGCTAGCATTCGTATCTGTGGGAATGTTTGGTTAATTTTGCAATTTTTTGGCATTTTGGGTTTAATATTGACCCACGATTGTAAAATCGTTAATCAGTGTGGTTATTTCTGATCGCCTACCACAGAAGTTCGATCAAAATGCATTGAAAATGCAAAATCGAGCTTTTCGACCCGGCGATCAGAGAGGTCTCATCAGTGTGGTTTAATATTTAACACAAAATGGTTTTTTACCATATAATTATATTTGATTTGCACTTGCTCAGAAACAAACGAAGCATTTTTAACAATACTGAGTACCTTACACTTTACATAGGTTGTGAATAAAACTTCATATGCCAAAAATTTTTGAATTCCAAAAATTTTAGACTCTCAATCTTCGTTTCCTGATTCCTATCGAAAACGGTTTTTGTAGGCGGCTCGGCGTGAAAAAAACTAAATATTTATTGGTTACAGTTGGCGTGGCGAGCGCTTTTTTGTTTTCTTCCGGGCGCAGGGCGGCTGCCAAAATGGCGAGAGGCGGAAACCGTGGCGCTAGTTTCGCATGAACCGGATTCCGCCTGGCGCCCTCATTCGGAAAAGCAATAAAATCGGAGGGGCTTGAGCTTGGATGAAAAAAAGTGGAGACATCGTATTTCATTCAGCTGACTTTGGTCTAAACGAAATGTACAATGACAATAATCACATAAGAACTGTCATTGCAAAGACAAATTTTACCGGGTTATTAGGGTTATTAAAAATGTTTACAAAAATTAGAAATTTAAGATTCTTTAATGAATCAAAGGTGCGATTATACGCAGTTAAACAAGCAGAAAAGGATACAATTAAATATACAAATACAATAAATTTACCAAAAACAAACTTCCCACAACGCTTAGGGAAACTGAAAAGATGTGAAGTAGAACGGTCTCTAGTAGAAGTAAGTTGTTGATTTTACTCTTAGTAACGGACGTATTAATTCTTCTTTAGGGTTGCTTTAAAGATCTATACGAATATCAGGATAACCATAACACAGATCCTAAGTTCGTTTTACATGATGGACCTCCATACGCAAACGGTGAGCTCCATATGGGTCATGCTGTTAATAAGGTAAAAATTTCGCACGTCCATTTATCGTTCATTAATAATACTATTTTTAATATAGTTATTAAAGGACATTACTCTTCGAAGGCATGTAGTTAATTGTAGAAAGGTTGACTTTGTACCTGGATGGGATTGCCATGGTTTACCGATAGAACTAAAGGCTATGTCTGGAAAGATGAACCTAAATCCAACAGAAATACGAGAGAAATGTAAGCTTACAAAATAATATAAAAGCTACTCAAAGGCAAACAAATCTTTATTTAAGCTTTCAATTTCGCTAATAAAACATTAGAACAACAGAAAAATGAATTTGAATCATGGGGTGTTATGGCTAATTGGTCAAATCCGGCTGATATTTACCGAACAATTGATTCTACTTATATAGAATGCCAGCTCCGAATGTTCTTGGAATTTTATAAAAAGGGTCTTGTGTATCGTGACCTAAAACCTGTTTATTGGTCACCATCATCTAAGTAATTCTAGAGAATATAAGTAATATTCACAACGCATGTATTTATAGATTTGTATTTTCAGAACTGCCTTGGCTGAGGCAGAGTTGGAATATGATCCAAAATTCTCAAGCCCCTCAGTAATGGTTCGATTCCAGCTGAAAAAGCTGCCTAAAGTAATGCCTGTGAATACGGAAAATCAGGAAGTTTATGCTCTTATATGGACAACAACGCCATGGACTCTACCATCAAATCAAGCTGTTTGTTACAATAGCAACTTAGAGTATAGCCTAGTCAAACTAAATACAAACAATGAAGGCACTTACTTGATAGCATCAGAGCTTGTCAACAGTTTTCAACTTTCTACACAAATTCAATGTGAGATTCTTGCTAAAATTCCAGGTAGGATTTTTATTTTTATGTAATCAACATGCAGTATGAAAATTTATTCTCATTAGGGGATAAATTAAGTGGAAGTACATATTTGCATCCAATCGATAAACATGAATTACCATTTATAACTGCCGACCATGTACAAGAAACAAAGGGAACTGGCCTTGTTCATACATCTCCAGCTCATGGGCCTGAAGATTTTCTAGTCAGCTTGGAAAATAAAATTCCTGTTGTAAGTATTAAGTTGATTTTCTGTATTCTGAGAATTTTGGTTTTTTGTCTCATATTTGAGAAAAATCAAAGATTTAGCAGTAGACATGCACTATTTCGGATGCTCTTGTCTGTTATTGAAGGTTATTGCTGGCAGTAAAAAGGGGTATCAATTTCGCTTTTACAAATGTCTGATGATTTGGTATCTATTCTATAATTAAATCCGAAAACTGGCAAACACTGGCATGAGCTTTCAGAAGAGCTTAGTTCAATTAGCTTGACATCCTTTTGATAAAAGACGATACAGTGGGTTCAGGATATTAATTTTAGATCTATTAAGAGCAGTAAATGGCGTACAATTTAACATTAAATTTACTACAAACATAATTTGGACGCTTTCTTGGACATTGAGAGAAAATCCAGTACTGCAGCTTTACGAGAATCTATCGTTAAGGTGGATATTGAGGATTGCCTTCGCTACTGGGTAATAATAATGTTAAGGACAAGAATAAATCAGTCAAATCACATCGGGCGCGGCTTAACGATATACGGAGGAAGCTGTAAAAATTGCAAATAAGAATGCATTTATGTTATTTTGTTTGAGAACAAAACCCATCTATGTCCTAGATACAAAACTAGAAAATCGCTTTCTGAAGGCAGTTCAATTCGTTGGCTACATCTAGTTGTGAAACTGTTTCTGGTACTGATACGAGACTAAAGTGTCTGATATCATTAGAGTACATTTCCTCGTCTTCATCGTAATTCTGTTAATATTCGCCATCCACAAATAAATTGAAATTATTTTTGGAAAATGTTCTGAAAGCTCCCGCTTTCCAGTCATACTTGTAAAATGACACTGGACCTCTGCATGAAATGAATAAATAATGTATAGGTATGTATATATGCACGCATTCGATAGGTATATTACTGTATTAAGAAATTTTCCTTTGGTACTTATGTAGTACTTTTGTTGTTTGCGAGCACATGTTTTTCAATGGGATTTAGGTGGAGTCAGAAAAAATTTCCGGTTCGTTATGCGGTGTGACATGTAGACAAGTTGATTTGAATATAGTAGGTCGTCGTAGAGATCTCTACTCTGGAGTTCATAATTTTTCTTATTCTAGTGTCACATCTACATTACAGGAAGGATGAAATGGATTTAAATGTCTTTTAATATCCGCATGCATGCACATTTGTATCTAATGTAATTCCGTAATTTGTTTTTTAGCAATCATCATCAAAATTTATCCAAGCAACGCTAATTTCCTTTTTTTTATTGCAGAAATGTATGGTAGATGAAGAAGGAAAGTACACAAATGAAGCGCCAAGATTTTTAAGAAATAAAAAGGTACTCGAAGAAGGTGACAATATAGTTTTAGACTATCTACAAAATGACATAATTTACTCCGGCAAAATATTACATCCGTATCCAATCGATTGGCGAACAAAAAAGCCTGTCATTATCCGTGCTAGCGAGCAATGGTTCATTAATACGGAAAGACTTAAAGACAAAGCCATTGAGGAAGTATACTAAGCAGCGATTTTTTAAAAATATTTTATTATTGTTGACACTGTTTTGAATTTGTAGATTCAGAAAATTGAAGTTTACCCAAAACTTAATTCGAAAGCTAACAAAAAATCTTTGATAACACAGTTACAAAAACGTCCATATTGGTGCATATCAAGGCAGAGGTCATGGGGTGTACCCATTCCAGTATTTTACGCAAAATCCTCGAATAATATTATAGTTAATGAGTATGAACCCAATCCAATACCTGGTATGGATAGAAGTCTAAAAATGAATATTTTATTGTAGAAAAATTATCGACCACATTTGCTCACTGTTAAAGAAGGAAGGAAACATGAATTTCTGGTGGTCTCGAGACATTAAAGAATTACTTCCGTTAGATTTATTGAATGAAATGCACTTGAACCATGATGAAATTATAAATGGAAAGGTATGCTGCATCGAATTTTCTACTTTTATTTTTTCTATCTATTTCGAATAATTTTTAAGGACATATTTGATATATGGTTCGACTCTGGTATATCTTGGAATATTGCATTAACTGACGCAAAAGTGGCCGACTTGTATCTAGAAGGATTTGATCAATTTACAGGTTGGTTTCAGTCGTCTTTATTAACAAGTGTAGCGTTTAGAAATATTGCGCCTTACAAGTAAGTTTTTACATTCTTTGAAGTATGATTTTGAAAATTAAAGAAAATTCTTTATTTAAGATCCATTTTTGTTCATGGCTTTACTGTAGATGAGAAAGGTCACAAAATGTCTAAGTCTTTAGGAAATGTAATTTCACCAAGAGATATTATTGAAAAGTACGGAGTAGACATTTTGAGGTATGTTATATTCATTTTGAAATATTTTATAAAGGTATTGTATTTCTTTAACAAAGCACCACTTTTCTGATTCATATACCTACTAATAGTAGTTTTCTTCTTTATTTTGCTTTAAAAATAGCTTATTTTTAATGTTAGTTCATCTCCTAGTTTCTAATCACATTCATAATTACTTATCTAGTGATACGGTTTCATAAGCAAATTAATGAATCCTTAAATTGAATAATTATAAATAATAATAATATTTTTTTTTTAACTTACAATTAGTATAGCCCTAGGACTAAGAGTGTACTTGAGTAACTACTTAACGTCTATTTCCTTTAATAACAAATGGTGATGAATGTATGTGTCCTACAATGGTGACCATATAGTTCGGATACAACAATGTTTCAATGTAAATTTTTCGTATTTATAACCTCCTTTGCTGTCCGGAAGAAGTTAATAACCGATTGTCAATAGATAAGTCCATATAAGCTGAGGAAAAAGTTAACGAAAAGAGGGAATATTTCCGCTTGGCCTGGCTGTGAATTATTTTTGGAGGGTTGCTATCTGGTAGCCTGGTATTGAAAAAGGCTACTCCTTCACTCAGTAGAAATAGCCTCACAATAAAAATTAAATAATTAATACGCCCACTGCATCCAATCCAAACGTGAAATAAAATTCCTAACCAATTATTCAAGG
Source organism: Dioctria rufipes (assembly GCA_963924295.1). NCBI lineage: Eukaryota > Metazoa > Arthropoda > Insecta > Diptera > Asilidae > Dioctria > Dioctria rufipes. The sequence continues at coordinate 44,489,478 of OZ002743.1, read as the reverse complement.
TACTCGTTTAAATAAATTTAAATATTTAATTGCTCCACGTGGGCATACTTACCATCTCTAATAAAATTCTGTAACCCGATAGTCGACCAGCATTAGGTTAGAACAGTTACTTCAATACGAACTATTTGACTTGAATAATTTGCTAAAAAATTGTTTCCTGAAGCTCCGGAATAGGTTACAAGCTTTAAAAAGCTGTTAAAGCAGCTAGTGCCATAAGTCGAATCCTTCTGGTTTTATAAAGACGAAGTGGAAGAGAAGAGACAAAATAATACCTGGCCTGGCTTCGGTTCAACAACTTGGTTATTGCTCTGACAGTATAAGACTCATTGTCACATACGCTTCACTCGCTTGGTGGCCAAGAACTAAACAAAAGTCTGTTCTAGATAGTTTACAAAAACTACAACGGCTTGCATGGCTAAGAATAACTGGTGCCATGTATATGTTAAGAAGGAGACCATCCTCAGTGCAATTAGACTGCAGAGGGTACAAACAATTTGGTTGGTGACCTGAAAGTCCTCTAAGAATTCCCAGACAACCCGCCGGCAACCCAATTTCAGATCTTATGCGGAAACGCCATAACTTTAAATATCATTCAAGGTGATCTTAGGGGAGTGTCAACAGTGGCATACTGGGGACCTACGCTTTGAAAAAGGATCTCTTAAATGGTACACGGATGCTTCCAAAATAGAAGGTAGGGCAGGTGTGGGCATATACGGGCCCAAGTGATATGAGGACCTCACAAACCATTTTCCAGGCAGAAATATATGCCAAAGAACTCTACGCTCGCGAAATAATTCTCAAGATTATACGTGGAACAAAAATATACATAATATCAGACAGCCAAGCAACATTCAAAGAGTCAAACTCGTTTATCTTTTAATCTAAACTGGTCTGGTCTGTCTTACTGTCTTGAAGCAATTAGCTGAAGCAAAAAAGGTGACGCTGATTTGGGTCCCAGGACATGAAGGCATTAAGGGCAACGAGATCGCGAGCAGTCTTATAAAGGAAGGAGTCAGACCTCTGTTTATTAACTCTGAGCTTGTTTTTGGACACCCAAAGGCCACCTCTCAGCATAAGTCAGGCTTTGGGAGGATGAAGATTTAAAATAGAACACTGGGAAAATATCCCAGGACTAAGACAAGCGAAAAAGTTTGTAAAGTCCTTGCAACAAAGGACAAAAGTGTTCTTCACGCTCAGCAGAAAGGAATAAGGCTCATAAAGGACCTATATACTGGGCATTGCCCTTTTATATATCATCTTAAAAAGATAGGTAAGGTCGATGATGAGACCTGTCGCTTCTGTATGCAAGACGATGAAACCGCTGAACACATCCTGTGTGACTGCGAAGCTCTGTGCTACATAAGGCTAAGACATCTAGAAAAGGCATTCACACTGCCAGAGTATGTTGCAAAGATGGCACCCAAGAACGTCATAGGCCTTTGTAAAAGACCTTAAGTTCTAATAAGCGGCCGAGGTAACTTAAGGGTAATATCACAAAGATCTTATAGGCGATGACTAGTTTGGAGGCTAAAGCTCTGTCTGCATCCGCCTACCAAATTATAGTAATAATAATAATGCCTCTGACAGATTAGTTTTCAACGAGTCGGGTTTGTTCGAGTTAAGAGTTTCTCAACGTCTAGTTTGTGGTGAGAATTAAGGTGTCTTTCAAAAGATTTTTTTTTACACCGCACAAATTGGCTGCAGTTTAATGGAATTATTTCCCTTAAGCTAAAAGCCAATTAAATATAGGCATTTTGGCGTTTCACAATGGAAGTAAGTCTCCTATAGTGAGAAATAAAATACTTTATTTTGTCCATTTTGTTTCGTGACCCATTTTTGTGGCTTTTGGGGTTTGTGTCTGTGTAGTTCTTTATCTTGGACAATTTTGGATTATTATGAACGTAATTTTTATTTATATTGTTATTTGATATTTCCAAGAGTATTCCGCCCAGCTCTTCAAGCTGCTCAGTGCCTTACTCGGTGAGCTCCTTGTAGTTCAGTATGTCCGCGATAAGTGGTGGTGGTTTGCTAGACTTCTTGTTTTTCTAGCTGACTTTATCGTTGTGTATCTATTTTCCGTCTGCAGCGTTTGGTCGTATTTGCTGCTGGTTTTTGGATCTCCTGTTTCTAGATTATTATCTTATTTCAGTTTTTGGTTGGGGTATATGATGAGGTACTCTCTTCGACTCATCTTCTTAGATAATCATAAATTTCTCTGAGAGAGAAAACGCACAACACATTAAAATTACTATTCAATGAAATATGTAAAATAATAACAAGAATTAATTATTGCAGGTGGTGGGTTGCATCTCATGCAACACAACATGCATCAATAGTGGTTAGCGACAATTTGCTACAGCAATCATCAGAGTGTATAAGTAAAATTCGAGGTATTTTACGTTATTTTAATGGAGTAATTAGTGAAAAGAGCAATGACGATTGCAATTTTCAATATCACCAGTTATCCTATTTGGATAAATACATTTTGAATGAACTCTATAACTTTACTGAAGAAGTACGTATAATATTTTTTTTAAACTCTATCAGCATCTGATCTACTAATCTATAGATAGAAGATCTCTACGACTCATTCGAGTACAATCGGGTAACAGCGTTGGTGCAAAATTTTGTTGCAAATCAGATTTCATCAACTTATTTGCATTTAATCAAAGATCGTTTATATTGTGGCACTGCTGATGAATTCAATACGACAAAAGACGTTATGAGACAATGTTATTATGTTTTATGTAAAGTCCTAAGCCCAATAGTACCTTTCTTGATTGAGGAAAGTTGGAGTTATCACGGTAAATGTTATTATTTACTCGAATTGCAGTTATTTGTACATTAATTATTTCTGTTTTCTTTACAGATCGGGAACCTTTTTATAAGACAACTGTGAGGATACCTGTTGAATGGAAAAATCCACAAATGGAAAGAATATTCAAAATAATTTTCAATGTTCGACATTTGCTTCATCAAAAATCAAAAGATATTAATACGTGGACGTTAAAATGCGATATTCAGTGCAATGACGAATTATTGAACATATTGAAAGTAAGTTATATTTTTATTAGTCCCAGTGCAGATAGGTTATTACTCGAATATTATTGTAAATAGATAGTTAAAAGTTTGGGAACATGTGCAGACATGGGCTTATTAAGAAATTCTTCGTCGTTCAGTAACTCCTTTATAATGGTTTAAATAAACATTGAGTCTACGATTTATTTGAACAGATCTAAGTTTAGATAACGTAACGAGATACCACTCATTATCTCTAACAATATGTTGGAAAAAATTAGATCCACATTTCCGTATATTACACTGGATGAACGCCTACTTGTAATTTTATGGGTCTTATGAGGAATCCTCAAAAAGCTGATTTACTTCAAGAGGCGTCTGGTTGGATATCTCTTAGACCAGGCATAAAATGCAAAATGGATATTTATTTCAAATATATAACTACAAGAAGACTTGCTTAAAAATTAAAAGAATTAAATTGTTGGTTGTATTTCTAAACGTGATCAAGGTAGTATATTGATTGCATATCCATGAAACTATCTACATATAGGTGACAACCAACTAAACTTTCCCAATTCAATATTTTGCAAAAAACTGTAGAATCATCTGGTCAGAAATATTAGTTTTTACTCGGAAGGCTATAATGTACAGGATCAAGATCGTCTTCTGTTGCAAGTCATAACTAGTTTAGAATGCCACAGTCGGCATTATATTGGAGTAAGTTTGAAATTAAAGTTCTATACTCACACATAATCAAATCACTGCCAGGTTAGAGATGATGGTCTAATATCTGAAACGTAATTGACCTATTTCAGATAACTCTCTGGTGCTTCCTAAGTCACAGTGTGATTCTGGGAAATAAGGTAGCCGATGCAGTTTTCAGAGAAATCTCAAGTATGCTCCTGATGTGGATACATCGCAGATAGACACATTTTGGGCGAATTGGGCGAGTAAAAATATTTTTCTAATTTATTCGTCGAGCTAAGTGGACTTACTTTTTAAGCTCGAGAAGGCAAAGCTGTGGTCGGCGTCATTACTGATAATTTTTTTTCAAAATGAGTGTAGTCTTCAATCCATCCGGGATGTCTGTTCTGCCTATATAAAATATATGAGACAAATTAATACTTCCTGTGTAGTCCAGAATTTGCCATGTATACAATGGGAGTTTTTAACACAACTAGTTAATACGTTTTTTCCAAACTTCATCTGAAGTGTCCAGAACACATTTAAGATGGAATTTGCATTTGTTGCGGTAAAAATAATTTGAAAAAAAAAGTACTAAAGTACTCTAATTACGGCCAGTTCACAATTCTCAATGCTTACTCTAATAACTTGTTTCATGTAAATTAATTTTAAATTACTCAAAAGCATCTCTTCCATACATATTCCTGATTAGTTATTTGATCGCTAATATGTCCTCATGGATTGTTATATGAGAAATTTTTAAATACATTGAATGCCGTACAAGAATACTTTGAATTAAAGATTTAGATTAAAAAAACTGAAGTACAACCTCAGCTATCCTGGGGAGAGCTATGTGGAAGTCCTATGCTCTCAAGACGAGTGAAGAAGAAAAAGAAACCATATAAAACAAACTGGAGCCATTTTATCACTTACGGTTCATGATATCCAATTAAATAAATTATGAGTATCTGAGATCACCCAATAATATTAGGATAATGTGGCAATTTTATCTTTAAAAAAAAAAATGTGAATAGCTTTGTGTTCAAGACAATCTTTAATATCCTATCCGCACTGGACTTAATAAGTTCTTTTTATTACTATAATTCGAAATCTTTAGGGAGTTCATTCAAACGTCGGTGAAGAAATAAACTCGACAGAATTGTGCGAAATCCTGCAAGTATCTAGCGTGCGATTGCTTTCGATTTCTGATAATAATTTAGATTTAGATTTATCTGTTAAGTGTATCGATGGCAGTCTTTGCCCACGTTGTCGGCGTTATTTGGTTGAAATGAAAAATTCTGTTTGTCACAGGTGTGATGAAGTTCTTTCAACTAAAGGTTTCAGATAACATCAGCAATTGCGACAAAAATCTAATTTTAGAAATAATTTATGAAATTTTCATTGTATACACATGTGTTGCTAAATAAAATAAAAGTAGATATATTTCCTCGACGGATTTTCTTTATTGTTTAACATATCTATTCAAGGTGCATGTTATATGATTTGCAAAAGTTTTGCGGTGCAATCCTTCTCTAAATTAACTCTTTACATATAAAATAAGTGCAGAGATGTCAAAATCGTCAAATTGATTATCATGCAGGGAACATCTAATGAGCCAAATTGTGGAGAACTATAAAATATGATGCACTCGTCTTAACGATCTGAAAAAAAAGAACATTTTTAGATACTCGGCTGATAATTTTATATTCATATATACATTTAAAAATGTTTGTAATGATAAATCGATGAATCCCCAAGCCCATATTGCAATAGGTTTGTTCGTCCTTAATATCATCATATAAACGAATTTTTTGAACTCCTTCGATTCATTGTACCATTGTGTGTTATACCATGCGTAAGCCAAAGTTTCACTCTAAACAGACAAAAATAAGACGACGAAATAAAATATGTCTGTAGTGATTGGAAGAAAAGAATAAATTATATTTCTAGTTTAAGTATGTAATATAGTTGAGCTGGGGGCAGGTCAGCAAAGTGAATTTATGTTAACTCAAATTTGTTATTTATTAGAAGTAATTAAGACTCTAATACAAGTTAATCTCTACTAAAAAACAAATATTAATAATGCATTTCATTCTTAACATATAATCGCCTACAAATAAGGGCAGCTGTATATATGTAGAATGCTTTACAAGTCTCGAAGTATTGGAATACCGATGTGCTGGTATCCCCTAGAGCAGATAATTGTGGTTTCTCATCATTCCCAACATGGATAGAAGTACAACATTCAATGAATTCCGAAGTATACAGGAAACATGGAAAGTGACATATGATTCATATTCGGACATATTCGACCGAATTGCATGATAAACGTTAACAAACTTTATGAAATAGACTGAACACGCAACTGCAGGTGTATGCTAATCGTCAGTTTATTTATAGTTTTCTGTCTGTCAAATTTCAAACTTTAACTTTAACTTTAACTATTTGCTGACTTCAAGCTGGGTTGTGATTTGATTAAATTACAAATTTCAAGTCCAATGGCTGCCAACTTGAGGGAATTTTAACGTTGCCAAATGTGCGAATGTCAATATCCGAAAGAACATTGATTTAAGGCAATTACATATGGAAGCAAATATCTAAATAATGCAGTGCAACGGTTTTCAGCAAGTATTCCATAAACATGCCCTTCGAAAGCCGCCATACCTAACTGATTTTATACTTTGGCTTCTAATATTGAGGGCTCTCGTCATCTTAAGAATGTTGAGCAAAACGGTTAGCGCATTTCTCTTGTAACGAAACCATCAAATTATTACTCAAAAAATTTTCGCACAAGGAAACGATTTGAATAAAAATAATGTGATGATTCAAATATAACCAAAAGAAAAATTTCATAAAATCCTCAGATATATCGCAGTTATGGACAGCTAAATCAGATAGCACCGTGTGCAGATGGAGAGAGCTTGATATACTCTGGTGAACTCGATTGTACAACATAATGAAGATGATACTACTTGTATTAAACGGAGATCGGCCGATCAAAATACTTGCGTCATTTCATAAATAAAACTTTCCATCTTATCATACTCTCTTAACATCGTTGATAGCTTATTCGAAAGTCTACCTGTGTTCCAGTAATGGAGGGTGCTGCGAGATGGCCGCGAAAGTTAAAAGTAGGCGTTTATAATCTGTTCCAAAATTAAGTCTAGTCGAGAACGGCTTGCTGATCCCTTCTACCAGCAAGCTTGCTCGAAAATTTTTGTTCCATAATTTATGGTATGACGTAAGTTATACACATTCTCATGCGTTTTTATTGCCATCTGCCATCACTTTCGCGATAGCCAAATTGTCTGCCATTTATATCATTCTCTGCTGCCACACCAAAAATCAGCCTTTATGATATCACGTTTTTCAACAAGTCTTTTTAAGTCTTCGCGGCCGTCCCGCAGCACCCTCCATTACTGGAAGCCAGGTAGACTTTCGAATCAATTTATCAACGGTGTTAAGAGAGTGCGATAAGATGGAAAATTTTGTTTACGAAATGACGTAAGTATTTTAGTCGTAGACCAGCTCTTAGTCTATATAATGTTCACCAAAGAGGTCAAAATAAATCTCATTAGTTTCATTTTGCATTTTCGAGAAAAATGGCCACAAAGACTTAAAAGGGTCGATATTTATCCAATGATTTGAAAGAGCGGGATTTCTACTCTTAGGCCATAGCAAAATTGCAGAAAAGATTTTTCTGCCTTTTCGAGAAAAATTACCTCAAAGACCTAGAACGACCCTACGATCCTAGATTCATTTGAAAGAGCGGCATTTGTACTCTCCAGGCCACAGCAAAATCCAGACGACGAAGTTTTTCCATTTTTTGAGAAGAATGGTTTCAAGTTTAAAGTTAATTTCAAAACTAGCAATTGAATATCTGTGCACGTTACATTAGTATAAACTTATTTTTCACCACAAACCTCCGTTATTAATTTCTGTCCATCCATGCAGTATATCATAAGTTCATAAGCTGCCGCAAACAAGTAGATGATCATTTTTATCATTGTTGTTTTATCATTTTCCTGAAAAGCCATCATCAGTTAAAAGAAATGTTTCTAAAAAATTACCAGTGACGCTACCAATCCCATACTTGCTTCAAAAAGAACAATTCCAAGTTCAAGTAAGCTTGCAGAAAACTGAACAATTGCACCGACGGAAAATAACGCATTTATTTCACCGCAAAACCTAAAATAACGGTAGGTATTTAAGAAAATATATATATTTTTTTTATACTACTGAAAACTTTACGCACTTGGTACTTCTTTCATGAAAATCGACGCATTCCTTCAGGATATATATCCGAAGTGTCTTATCAACGTTTTCTGAAGTTGAAAATGATATCATTTCCTTGAGAATCCTTATAAGGGCAACACCATGCAAAGTCATGACGACAAAGAGACCATCGAAGCAAATAGATACTACAATGAAATAATTTTGTTATTGTTTTGAAAAATGTTGTTAAACTAATTTTCTTACTCATCCCGGCGACATAATCACCGCATGTATCGATGACTACGATAATCTCATAGTAAGGGAATTCATTGTGTTTATCCGTCCAAAAAGGATATGCAGTGGGAAATACTGTTAAAATTTTAAATGAAAATATATATTTTATGTTAACTAATATAAAAAGCGCAAAGTGCTACATAAATACGGAGATTAAGTGGGGACCCTGTTTGATACACTCACTTCACTGAAGTCGCCCTATCCTGAAGCAGAAGTGCAAAAGGAAAGTTTTCATGTTGCACCTAGGAAAAAGAAGTCGTCAGTTATCTCAGCCATACCACTTCCAGGCAGGCAGACGTTAGTCATTCCGCATTATTAACAACAATAGTTAGATGGGTGAGAAGCCTGTGAATAGAATGCTTCGTCTGGGTATAAAAGATTCTATTCTTATATGTGTAACTCCGATTTATTGAGTCCAAGGCCTTTTCATAATCAATAACAGCCAGGTATATGTGAGGCCTTATTTTGTGCTTTTAATTCAAAAGATTTAGATCCACGCATCCTTAAAGATGATGTTTGCGTAGGAAATTTTTGTATGGAAACCCTTCCAAGAAGACAACAAATGATTATAACCAACTTCATATGATTTTACGTTCTAAAGAATTTTTCAGCACAATTGTATAGGACTGATCATTTTCACATTATACCTAAAAAACCACAATTTTTGTATGGCAACACCAAGAAAGGATTGCCCGAATATTTGGTCCATTTATGAAATTTCATTTAGGTACTATTTTTCGGAAAGCCGTGTACAAAATTTCAAGTCTACGTTGACGCACTCTATTGAAAAATGAAATTTTTGTATGGCAACCGTACGAAGGAGTTACCCGATTTGTCCCATTTTCGAACTTAAATCAACAATTTTTTAAAAAGCCCGTGTGCAAAAATTCAGCTTTGTAAGTGAACGCACTCTTGAGTTATTGTGCGGACGGACAGGCAAGAATTAAAATAACTTTTAATAATATTATTCGTTGGTGTCCTATCCATTTTGCTCCATCATCGTTATATCTATGCGTTACAAACGGAATGAGTATTTTAGTATACCCTATGATTTCATCATCTATGGTATAAAAAGTCATGTATCTACAAAATTTCAGTAACGCTGCGTATGTACATGTCGAACGGCAGCAAAATGTGCTGCCGAAGTACCCGTTAGAAATCGTGTCGTAAAATGGACGTGCCCCAAAATGGACGTATACGTTAGTATAATAATAATAGTTACTTACGTAAGATGTACGCGCCCTTTAAATTAAACAGAGATGTCAAAAATAACCTTAATCGTCAGTAAGAAAACTATCGCTAAATTTAAATGTGAAATTTTGGTAAATAAAGTGGGGTAATGGCCGCTTATTTACGTACACGTTAATGCTGAGGTTTAAAAATTAAAATATGGGAAGCAAATTGGTTATAATGTCCTTAAATGGTACAAGTCTTCCATTAAATCAACTTCCATTTTATCAAATGCTTCGCTTTTTGCACTTTTTAAATATGACTGAAATAGAAACAGCAATATAAAACCCTTACCCCCTAGAATGTAAGTGAACCTCAATATCATTCAGTTTCGTAAAGTTCTATATATATCCGTAAGATTAGTTGGAAAAAATCACGGTATGCTGACAGTAACAAAGTATGATTGCTATGAACCACGGACGGCCATCTTGAAAATTAAAAAAAAAAATCTGATTTCTTCATGACTTTTGCTGTGACGTCACTGTATAAAGTGTCAAAAATCTAGTCGGCATACCTTGTTAATGGCACTATACCTTAAGTCGAAAAGGAATATGACGCATGGCGGTCAACGATTTCAAGCACCATTACTAACGGAATCATGCAGCAAGATGCTTCTGTATATAATACGGATACTTGCCAAGCTTCTCCCTCCACTGAAGCTGGACATGTTCATCTAGTTAGCTCACAGTAATATAGCAAACCCAAACGAGGATATTTCTGCAATTACAACTCAAAAAATGCCTATTTTGCAAATAGCGGCAACCAGCAACATAAAAGTAAAATAAAAACAACAAAGGATGTTTCTCTTTCTGCTCCGCTCAATCAGCAACGTTAGTCAAAAACTCTCAACATAATTTAAAAGAATTTCTGGAGATGATCAACAGACATCCATCATAGATGGCACAAGAACTAGATGTCGCATAGCATACCGCAAAAAAGTAATTGAAAGCTTGGTTTCTTACCTTCCCAAAGGTTACACTTCCTATATACCTTACTTAACAAAATAATAAAATAGTTTTGATTACAAAGTAACCTTACCATTTTACGCTCAATACCTCTAAGCTGAGTGATAATTGCATGTGTGTATGAGTCCGAATCTGTAGGCAGCTACATTCCATATCATCAGCCCACGGCATGCCATGACGGCACAGCGACATTACAATGATTACTCAGCTGAGCATTTTTGTTTGAAGAATCGTAGTCATTTGGTTAAGATAAATTTTTTTAAATAATTTTGTTAGGAAAGGTATCAAAATTTTATTATGGTTCGGAAGATAAGAAAGCAACCTTAAGATTATCAGAACACCATTTTTTTGTATTAATAATAGTTTATGGCGGAGGAGCTATTCAAATCAAACTTTTGTCACTTTTACATAAGAACACTGCAAATATTTTAGAATGTAATGCCCTAGACACACAGCACTCTTAATGAAGAAATAACTAACGACTCATTAGTGTATAATGATTCATTATAAACTGCAGACACACAGCCATTTCTTTAATTAAGTTGATCTGTCAAACTGGCTTGGATAAACTTATCACATTAAAAAAGCAATATGGATCGAATTAACGCAATAAACTTTGTTTTTATTAATTTTCAATTTTATTTAGTTTTATTTTATTTCATTTAATGACTGTGAAATGAAAAAAACATTATATTAAAAAATATTTTGACATAATTACTTTGTGCTTTGCATTTCTTCTTCTTATTTTTCAAATCAGCAGATGCACAGCGGAGCTCCATACTGAAATTATATGCTAAATCTAGTACATTTTTCCTCATTATAGCTATAATGAAGGAAGAAAACACTTCATTAGTGTACTTCATTATCATCTGATTTTCGAGCCATAATGACGTATACTGTGTGACACACGGCATTTTAATGAATAGTTAGTACTAATGATTCATTAGATCGTGCTGTGTGTCTAGGGTATAATACCCTAGATTGCTCTAGGGTATAATACCCTAGACACACAGCACGATCTAACGAATCATTAGTACTAACTATTCATTAAAATGCCGTGTGTCACACAGTATACGTCATTATGGCTCGAAAATCAGATGATAATGAAGAACAGTAATGAAGTGTTTTCTTCCTTCATTATAGCTATAATGAGGAATAATGTACTAGATTTAGCATATAATTTAAATATGGAGCTCCGCTGTGCATCTGCTGATTTGAAAAATAAGAAGAAGAAATGCAAAGCACAAAGTAATTATGTCAAAATATTTTTTAATAAAATATTTTTTTTCATTTCACAATCATTAAATGAAATAAAATAAAAATAAATAAAATTTAAAATTAATAAAAACAAAGTTTATTGCGTTAATTCGATCCATATTGCTTTTTTAATGTGATAAGTTTATCCAAGCCAGTTTGACAGATCAACTTAATTAAAGAAATGGCTGTGTGTCTGCAGTTTATAATGAATCATTATACACTAATGAGTCGTTAGTTATTTCTTCATTAAGAGTGCTGTGTGTCTAGGGCATAAGGACTACGTTGGGCCTCGCATGTGGTAGGGAGGGAGTCTGTTTCATGGCTTGTGAAGTATTCTCGAGGGTTTTGGCTGTACTGATTAACACACACACAGCACAACATATTCGGTGCGGTGGGAGGGGCGTAAACGTTACTTCTTTCTTGTCTTGTTTTTGGAAATTCTTTTTATTTTGTTGTAGTTATTAGGATTTGATTTGATTTAAAGGAAACAATTCTATTCAACTCATTTGCCCCTGAGAGTAATTTTTTGTAATGGTATTGCATGACGGCATGACGCCAACTAAATCTTCCCCTATCGAATTTAACAATTTTTCTCGAAATTTACAATTCGCCCTGTTATGGACAAACTACAAAGACAAGATACGTAAAACAAAAGTATGCAATCTTTTCTAGAATACAAAATTAGCAAATGGCCACAATTTTTCTTAGAAATTTACTGGAAATTTTTTCCCTAGAATTTATATGCACTTTTGGAGGGCGACAGCAATTCTTATGATGCCAAACAATGAGCAAAAAATTTCTAGTGATAAAATTGCGGCGTTCCCTACATCAGGTCGAGGCATTGTTGATTTTATATTGGAACGAGGGACTGCTCTCGGTCTTAGCCAATGCATTAAAATTCGAAGGAAGAAATTTCCAGTAAATTTCAGTCTTCAGTCAGTTCAGCCTTTGTATGGTATGTTGTTAGTTGACTATGGCCCTGTCTTTGCTAACTCCTTGTATGCATTCGAGGTGGTTTAGACGGTGTAGTTTTTGCGCGCCGCGCACGAAAATGGTAGGAGAGCGAGATGAGCGGAGATGGGGGAGGGCGCGCACAGAACCGCGACTGAGCATCGCGCACGATCATGAAGTTTTTATCAATTTCTCTTTCACTTGTTTTCTATGCATTCGGGAGAGTTCCGAAAAATTTTTATTTTCAGCAATTTCTCTTTCACTTGTTTTTGCATTCGGGGGAGTTCAGGAAATCTTTTTAGCATCAGCTGATCATTCAATGACCCATTTTCGGTTAAAAATATTGTGTGCAATTGTTAATTCGGGATATTCATTTATTGAAGTGTGAACCATTGCTGTGGAAATGTTATGTGTGATTGTTGTGTTTTGTGATTTTAATACGGCATTTTAATTTGTGAAAGCTTAGACCTTAGACCATTGACAGTAAAAATATTGTTTGAGGTTTTCTTTTTAAATTGAGATTTTTGTTTTAAAAGTATTGTGTTGAAAAAATATAATGAGCGTGAGGTGGGACCGCCAATTAGTGGAAAAACTGTTGTTGTGTTATCAAGGCTTTGAAAACTTGTACAACACAAAACACAAAGACTACATAAAAAGAGATAAAAGAGAAAAATCCCTTGAAGTATTTTGCAGTGAGTTGCAAAAAAGAGGTTTGAGTTTTGAATGTAATTATTATATGTTAATAAACATACCTATCAAAATGCGCAAGATATTTACTAAAAATATTACCAGTCCAAATAATTTCCAGTTAACGTGAACGCCACCCAGAGAAGAATGTCGTAGACGACGAAATAAGCGATTAAAGAACTGCTCTTGTTTTCGTGCGCGCCGCGCAAAAACTATACCGTGTTAACGCACAGCAAGTTTTTCCCTTCTTGAACAAAAGAGAATAACCGATCACGCGACGCAAAAACTACACCGTCTAAACCAGCCCTTTGCACAAAATTAAAATGCTTCATTCCCGTACAAGAACTTTGCGGTTTCCTTCCTTTACTTCTCTATTCGTAGATTATGCTCAACTCCAGTCGCCGCAGCGACCCATTGCCTGCATCTATTGAATGAAGATCGGTCTGAGTACGTCTGCGCCCCGCCCACCGAACCGAATAATATTGTGTTGTGCTGTGCATAAATCCTTTACATTAAAAGAAAAATTATGAGAGATACGTCGAGTGATTCATATTTTCCCGCATCTACCATGTTGAGGCAGTCGACCAAATGTATACAAAACTGCTGTCAAAGCAGCATTTGTTCTCGGAGCCTCAGAAACATGTTGTGGTTTATTCCGGAATGGACGTGCCAATTAAAATCTGTATACTTTCTTGCGGTATGCTATGCGACATCTAGTTCTTGTGCCATCTATGGTATTATCGAGTAAGAAGAGAGACATTCCAAACCTACAACAAGCGAATTATTCAAACCCTAACGGAGATCTGAATGGACCAATGTCAGGAAGTAACATTCATTTAAATAATAATTTGTCATTTTCTATTAAGCAGAATCTTAGTTTGGCTGCAAACGACCTCATCACTGTAGCCGGAAAGAAGAGAAGTAGAGTTGTAGAAATGTAAAACACTCGGAAATCTCACCAGCTTCTTAACTTATTATTAGGTTAACTTTGCCGGCGTTGATAACAAGGATGGGAGAAGTAATCAAAATAGGTACGCACCTTTAGATTTCATGGCCGTTTGATAGTAATCCTAATGGAGTCCCTTATAACAGGAAAAGACAAACAGGGAGTAAGGTAAGTATACAGGAATCTTAAACAATAATTTTGAGTTGAATAACACTAACACAAATAATAAAATAACTACCCCAAAGAGCTTTTGCTCACCAATCTTTGTCTTCGGAGTTAGCACGAGTTTACTAACTTCTACAATTAAGCGTAGGATAGATGAACTAGGTCTAAGCAATGTGAACTATTATTTTTTAAATTATTATTATTATTATTTATCTAAAAACGAAGATTTTTGTAAATCATGTCGGTTTACACAGGGACTTAATGTTCAGGGATTTCGCAAGTAATGCCTTCTCCTTTTTCCCTAAAGAAGCTAAAACGCTCTCGATTATGCTATTGGGTTTGGATGTTAAAATTTCTAGAATTTATCGATTTTCGACCCCAAGTTCTTGGAAAATGGACGTGCCGCTAAATATTTACGTCTTTCAAACTGATTCGATTGAGGACATGAAAAGATTGGTGGGCTTACGATTTGTACTAAGACAAAGGATCCGATAGGAAAAGAAAAGAACGAAGAATATAACCAGAAGTTTCAGATGTCAAAGATTAGATTAGATTCGTAGAGGGGTGTGTAGGCACAGCCTCGCAATCACCGCGACCTAAAAGATCTATTGTGAGTCCCCGTTGAATTTATTCCCTTTCTAGGTTCAGACTGTTAATAAAGTCTAGGATCCTTCTGGGATTGAGGTTCCGTACGTAGTTAGGTGTAGGAAAAGCATGTTCGAGATGGAGTAATCTCCGCCTGGTCAATGCTTCGCAGTTGCAGAGCAGATGCTCCGAGGTTTCATGAGCATCCTGGCAAAAGCGGCAGGATGAAGTCTCAGCCAAGCCCATCTTGTTAAGGTGATACCTCAAGGGGCAATGGCCTGAGAAGAGTTCTGTAATTATTTTGAGCTCTGTTTTCTTGAGGAGTAATAGTTCTTTTGTTTTTCCTCCAGAGGTGTCGATAAACTTTTTTGCCTGACGAAGTCCTTGTAGCCTTTCCCAGTATAGGGATTTTTGTTTGTTCTCCCAGTTATTTAGGGCAGCTTTGAGGTAGCATTTTGAGGTGCCACAAAATGGCTCCGGTCCGACAAAGGGAGTTTCCGCTCCTCTTTTGGCTAGGCCATCAGCAATTTCGTTGCCTTTATGGCCCTCATGTCCAGGTACCCACATGAGGATAACTTTGTTTCCTCTTGATAAATCTTTTAGGGTTTGTAGACACTCCCAGACTATCCCTGACTTGATGGTGTAGGACTTTAAGGCCTTGAGGGCAGCTTGACTGTCCGAGAGAATATTAATAGTTGAGCCATTTAGGGGTAAAGCCCAGGGCCTTTGATATATGTCATCTGGGGCCGTATACGCCCAGTCCGACTCCACTGTTCGTTTTTGAACCGTCTGTATACCACACCATCGATCCTTGATGAAAGGACGGTTTAGTGGAACGCCATTGCTGTCGGTTTCCCACAACCACATCGAATGGTCTTACAAAATCCACCTTGGGTGTGATTATATCAGATATTGTCGTCATTTGCTCAAAGCGTATCTGTTTTAAGATACTTAAATGACCAACCAGATTCCCTGGTTTTAACTGTTTCTCCTTTTGCAGTCTTATAGCACTGGAGATTGCTTCCTTTTTCACCTGCAGATGTAGGGGTGGAAGGTTTAGTAAGGCTTCCATGGCTGCTGTAGGACAGGTCCTCATGGCACCAGTTATTCCTAGACAGGCAAGCCGTTGTGTTTTTTGAAGCAGAGCCTCAGCCTTCTTTTCATTAGTTTTTGGCCACCATGCGAGGGCCGCATAGGTGACCATGGGTGGGTCTAACAACCGTGGTGTACATCCAGTACATCATTTTTGGCTTCAGACCCCATGTTCTGCCAATGAAGCGACGGCACGTGTAGAGAGATCCTATCGCTCTTTCCGTCACTCTAGATAGATGCGAATTCCAGGAAAGTTTCTTATCTAAGGTGACCCCCAGATATTTGACTTCTTCTGAAAATATCAATTCCGTGTTATCGAGCAGAGGAGCCTTTAGTGAGAGCTTTGATCTTCTCGTGAACGGAACGATAACCGTTTTGTTTGGGTTTACACTGAGGCCTTTGGTTAAGCACCACGTGCGGACTTTATAAAGGGCTTTTTGCATGAGGTCGGATATGACTTGGTCATGCTTGCCCCGTATCGTGACTACTAGGTCATCCGCGTAGCCTTGTACGGTAAAACCCGAACTGGTCAGCTTCTCTAAGAGATCATCAATCACGATCGACCATAGGAGTGGAGAGAGAACTCCTCCTTGTGGGCAGCCTTTAGCTGCAGTGATCGTGACTGAACAGTTTCCCAGAGTAGTAGTTATCCTCCTGCTTCTAAGCATGGAGTCTATCCAATTAACCGTGGGGGGCTCGAAGCCCTTGTCCTCGGCAGCTGATTTAATTGCTTCGAAGGAGGTGTTATCAAAAGCACCTTCTATGTCTGCAAATGCACATAAGGCCACCTCTTTTGCTTCAAGAGCTTTTTCGAGGTCTTTAACCAAAGTGTGGATGGCAGTCTCGGTAGACTTGCCTGTTTGATAAGCGAATTGCTTAGAATGAAGTGGTGATTTAATCAAAACTTCACTTCGAATATGTAGGTCTAGGATTTTTTCCATGGATTTAAGTAAAAATGATGAGAGACTAATGGGTCGGAACGATTTGGCTACAGAGCTAGCTCTTTTTCCTGCTTTGGGTATAAATACCACCCTGACGTCTCTCCAGCATTGGGGAATATACCCCAGAGCATAACTGGCTCGAAAGATGTTTTGTAGTGGAAGAAGTATTTCTTCAACCCCTTGCTGTCAAAGATATGGACACGCTGGTGATTACTGTGGATATGACGCGAGGTGTGTCATATGTGGGGAAAATCATGAGTCCGAAATCTATTTTAAAATTGAAAGAGAAAAAGACCTTCTCCTAAATGTGTCAACTGTATGGATCCGGATCACTTGACCACCTATAAGGACTGCCCTGAATACCATAAGTATAAGAAAAAAATTAATTCCCTAAAAATTAAAAAAAAAGAAGAAGAAACTGTAATTCTCATAGACTATAAAAAATAATGGAAGTCAATAACCTTCTCTTCCCTCACATCTCATATGTAGAAATACTTAAAAAAAGAGTACCAGAACAAAGTATGACTCAGATGACGTCTGATGGCAATGTCTTGAATGAATTTTTAAATGAAGCGCAATTTCTGTTTAAAATTCTTTTCGTTGAGCTGATCAGGAAAATCAGAGAATTTTGGCCTAAATACAAGGCAATAAAGTCTGAAAATGAGAAAGCAGTCGCATACTTGCATTTCGCAGCTTCAATTTTAAGATGAGTACACAGTCAGATTTAAAAATCCTTTCACTTAACATGAATTCGTTAACCTCATTCTACAGGAGATTATCTTTATAGAAAATGTTGGGAGGATATAAAACCCCACAATAGTTTTATATCGGAAACTGAACTCAATGACAAACATAGAAGCTGTGTTCATTTTTGTACCTTGTTCTAGAACTCCCATATACTGCAGAGAACAAATTGTTCTGTCGATTGAAGCGAACTATTTGTACTGTTCACTTCATTTATAAATGTTTTATAAAAATGTGTGAGCCGTTTTTTTGTGTATATTTTGTTCTGCCCTGTTCTGCGGACACAAAAGAACACAGCTAAGAGTATTTTTCAATAGCTTTAATGTAGTAAGAAACAGCTACTATCATTGATCATTCAATAAAGTTCGATAGAATTTTATTCAATAGCGAAATTTTTTTTATGTGTTTGATTTCAGTACCCTTCAGGGATATTCAAGGTACCTTGAAAAAACTTTTAGTTGGTAGCATCTATATTCCATGCAATACTAACCCCAATGTTATTAGCTTTGATTTAACAACAATAGGCGGTGACTTCAACGCCAGACATAATAGTTGAGGAGACCCACAGAGGACCTTTCCTTACTTTTGACATTTTAGTCCCCAAAGGGACATACCTTTTCCAGATCAGCCTCTAAGCTAGATTTCATTCTCTGCTCTTTGGAACTAATTGACGCGCATAGGGACACGGAGTGCCACACGAATCCTTCCCCCTCCGACCATTTTACAGTGATCACTAATTTCAAAATCAGGGGCTTCGAAACTGTTCCACTCGCACCTATAACATATACTAGCTACGCAGATATTGACTGGGATATTTTCAAATCATATCAATGATGTGTTTTTTTTGTGTCCGGAGAACAGAGCAGAACAATAGATACACAAAAGAACTCTCATACATTTTCATAGAAAGATTTAAATGAAGCGAACCGAACAGTGCAAATAGTTCGCTTCAATCGACAGAACAATTTATTCTCTCCAGTATATGGGAGTTCTAGAACAAGGTACACAAAAGAACACAGATAATATAACAAATAATGAGATCAACTAATAAAATCATACATAATTGTGGAATAAGGTTTGCACTATCGGCCTGGACGTTGATATTGAAAGAGCGTTTGATTCAGTATAGAACAAAGGATTTATATATAAATTGCTACAAATTAACTACCCTAATAGCATAATACTAATTATCAACAGCTTCCTAGAAAATACATCGGTGTATGTATCAATTGCTGATCATGTGTCGGACGGTATTCCAGTCCGATCTGGAGTACCTCAAGGTTCAATTTTGGGCCCTCTTTTGTTCCATATTTTTTTCACGATATCCCCCTCAGAAATTTTTTAACAACGAACCGTCAGTTATTCTTTACGCTGATAACACGTTTGTCCTGTTGGAGATTTAAAATTAACTAATCAAAGTCCGGCATGATTTGCTTCAGAAACGCGAGAGGCAAAGGGCATCATCTGGTGGTTCGCGAGAACAAATTACTTAACTTAAAAATTAACAATAGACCAATTTACATTCAAAGAGGAGATATCGTACCTAGCCATCAACCAACAGATTGTGCTCCAATCTTCAAGCAAGGAAAACTATAAAAAAAAATCAAAAGCGGCAGCAGCTATTCTGAGACCCCTGTTAAACTCAAAGCATTTATCTAAAGGTTCCAAATTGCTAATCTTCTTCCCATCTTAGGCTATGGATTCATGTGCTCCAATCTTCAAGCAAGGAAAACTATAAAAAAAAGCAAAAGCGGCAGCAGCTATTCTGAGACCCCTGTTAAACTCAAAGCATTTATCTAAAGGTTCCAAATTGCTAATCTTCTTCCCATCTTAGGCTATGGATTCATGTCTCGGATACAATGTCGCTTTCAAGTTAGAAACCTTTTAATGCAGCAAGCATCGTACCTTGAATAAAACGGAAAATCTTCCAATCACAATATTCAATAACTTTTTCATTCAGAACAGAAATGATTCTCTTACTGATAATTACTACATATCCCCAATAAACATACTCAACTCTACAAATTATCTAATTATCCCCTTCTACACAAAAGCTTTATTAATTAATAAAAGAGGATAACATTGTACCTCACGTACTAGGGAACAAGTTTCTGCCTTGTATAAACCATAGTAAAATTCCTGTATAAAACTTACCCTTAATTACCGAACTGTTACAGTGGTACGTAGCCTCATCCAATTATAATCAGTGACCTTAACAATCATTTGTAGGGGTAATCCACACCAATTTAGATACTTTTACCTGAGTATCAGGCCTTAATGCTGTTGTAATTTTTATTTAGTTTTAAGATAGTTTTAGGGTCATTTAGAAAAATTTTTATAGTATACCGGGAGCAAGTATACTCTGTACTCTGATTCCTAAGATACAATCAGTTCCCTTAATGCTAAAGCAAGTAATGGTTGAACTCCCATCTATTATTTAACTCACATTCACAATTGTAAAGCCAGGCATATCAATAAGTCAGGCAGGTATATATAAGTATAACTAATGTGCGAAGTTATGTTTAAGAAATGAAAAAGAAATGTGTAAAATAAACTTAAACTACAAATTATAGTTCGTATTTTCCACTTCTTAATTAAATTTTTCATCAAATTCCATTATTTCCTTAGGTAATAAAAATAATTCGGCTAAGAGAGAGTCGGGCTTACGCAATCAGGATTCCGTATCAGAGCTTTATCGAACAGCTCATCAACCAAATTTAAGTATATTTAAATCTAATACAAATTTGCCTATGATAACTGAATAATATTGAAACAGGCGGACATAAGAGTTATTGAGGCCAGCCATTCCCTTTAACTCGTACACGAATTTGTCTATTTCTTTACTATTTTCGACACTCTCGTAGTCCCACTTGTCGTCATCACAGCGAGCTGAAATTTGGTACACAGGTTCATGTCGCGTGACAATTGAATCTGTCAAAATTTGAACCGGACATTTCCATGGAAAATCCGGAAAATCGGGAAAAATCATTTGAAAATTTGGTACAAATTTGATTAATGATAAATCCGTTTCAGGAAAAATGCAGTTTTCCGATTTTTCCGAAAAATTTTCCGGAATTTTCCGACTTTTCCGGTAAAAAAGTTTTCTAAATTATGCAGGATCAAGTTCCCTATCAACTGGCATCATTACTTTCTCTCCGCCAATGGTGAAAACTTGCAGAAAAAATCGAGGAAAATTCATGTAAAACGCTTTTCCGGAGTTTTTCCGACCAAGGAAGCGTTTGAGCGTTTTGCAACCTAAGACAAAGTTGTAGAGCGAAATGAGTTGCATAAAGTTGCTTTTGTGGAAAACTCCATGGAAAACCCGGAAAAGCGGGAAAATCATCGGAAAAATTTTCATCGATACGATTAGTGATAAATCTGTTTCAGGAAAAATGCAGAATTTTCCAATTTAGTTAACGTGAAAAAGGCAGAAAATAAAATAAGTAAAAAACGAGTTTTCAAACAAAACGAAACGGCGGATATTAAATTTTCCGGGTGGTGATGTGAGGTATCATGTAGGTAACGATTAATGTGCGTCATTTTGCGGTAAACTGTGTATCTTAACGTGCCTTTAACATCCAAGAACGCAAGGGATCTGTTCTGTTCTTGCTCAAATCAAACGTAAACTTGGTCTTGGTCATCCACATACCTGAGCCACACTTTAGGTTTTTGTTCTGAACTGCTTAGGGTTATTTTCTCAAAATGCTTCATTCACAAGTCAGCAACTATACGCGCTAAAGGTACATAGGCCCATAGCCACACCATCTTCTTGTAGATAGAACTGGTTGTTGAGACTGAAATATCGAGATGTTAAGCAGAAGTGCTTATGTCGGAGAATGAAATGAGCTGTTGAATGACATTTAGCACTTCCTGTACAAGCACATTAGTAAACAGTGATTCTACATCAAATCTGATCATAACTTCATCTTCCTCAAGCCTTAAATCACCTAAAAACGACACGAAATGTGTGGAATCTTTAATGTGATGTTCCGTCTGTCCGACCAATAGTTTTAAAACACCCACCAAATGCTTAGATAACAGATAGCTAGGGGAATTTATTTGGTTAACAATCGGCCGCATTGGATTACCCATTACTCATTCACCCAATACTAAACAAATTAAGATAATAATACCGTCATAAATAAAAATCAGCCTTAGCGTCCACATAGATAAATGAGAGTCACACTCCATCACATTTTGCCAAAGTTCAAATTCTTACGTCACTTCGGTTTTAAGAAAAAAGTTTGTGACACACATACGGACAGATGCGCGAGGGTCTTACAAGGGTTTCGTTTTTTCCTTTTGTTGTACGGAGCCCTAAAAAGCACTAAAACAAAACTGACAACAAAAGTAACTTTTACCAGACAGAGGCATAACTTCTTCTAGAATATAAGAATTTACCATGTTTATATGTAATATTAGTTGTCCCCATTATACTGTGATAAGTAGATGTACCAATAGCATTCAAGAAATAGAAACTCATGATAGCTACACAATTGAAAAGGAAAAAATGAATTTGTCCTGTAGCAATATTCCAACATTCATCCAATATCTTCTTGGCTTTCAATTGAAGAGATCTTGAAAAACTATCATCTGTAAAAAAAAAGAACTTACGCAGCATTCCTTATAAAATTTAATTCCAGAATGCTTACCATTTTGAAGTATTTCGGTGTCCGTAATAATTTTATAATCAATAATAACATTAAGATTATCCTGGAAACGGTATTGAAAGAAAACGATAACGGACAACTTTATTATTGAATTGAAGACTTGCGTTGCAACAGATATTGACTGTAAATTATGACAACTATTATTTTGTTTTATAAATAGTTTAGTTAAAAATATATCATTTCACCTCGGTAAAGGCAACAATGTCGTCACGGTGCATATAAATATAATACGTATGGCCTAAGAAGCATATGATACTCATTGATGTGAAATATACAAATAATCTAAAATGTTATTTAGAAATATCCACATAAAAAAACGTTCCAGCTAATTATACAAATTTATGAAATTGGTGATTGGTCAAGATGATATGGGATGAATATTTATATAGTCAAAATTATATTTAGGAATGATCTTAAAATTATAACTACATCAGTAACTTCATAAAACATCCACGAAAAGTTTTTCTAAGATGCCTCAACTACGCCATTCTTCAACATTAGAAGGCCTGCCATTTTGATTAGCTGTTTGGCATTTGTTCCACCACACGATGTCTCAGCTTACTACTCGAGATTATTAAGCTAATTAGATGAAGACGCAAAAAAAAAATTGGTACTTGGTTCAAAAAAAATTATATTGAAGATGAACGTTCTTATTTTGCTTCGTTGCTGATACGAACAGAGGTACAGAATGCTTCCCAAGCACACAAAATAGTGTCGAAGCATGACACCATCGCGCTCAAATCAGAATTTAAGAAAACGTTATGCTGGATTATAGAAAAGAAATATTAAGATTAACAGAATAATAAGGAGAAGGGAAAGTATTGGAAAAATTGACTACTGTACAGTAGGGTAGCCCCAAAAATGTATGGATTTGCAAAAGTGTTAAAATGTCTCTAAATGCTCATTCGGAATTTGTTAGCGCTAATGTATTTGAGTCATTGCATAGTAAAGCGACCAAAAATCACGTAAACTGTAACATGATCATCACCAATTTTTTTGAAATTTTACATGCTTGGAGGATTTGTGAAAACAAAAATACAAATTAAAAATTTTTCTTCTACAATGCGTATCGCGAGTTATGGCATTTTCAAAATTTCGCAAAACGGCTGTCCTGATCTTCTTTAAAAATTCATATATATTATTTAATTTTACTAGGAGAGTGAAATATGACTCATTTGAAAGTATTTCAACCTATCTAAGAAAAATAGAATCTAAAAAATATACGCGAAAAAGGACATCAAGGGTAAGGATTTTATCCTTAATCCTTGAATATCCTGGGGACGTACTTTTGATATTGTTCATTTTCTTATAATTTACACCTCATATTATCCACTAAAACCTATTAGAATTTCAACTTGGGATCTCGACGGGATCAAGAAAGTTTCACAAAAATACATTTATAACTACCTACAAATAAAAAAAATTGTTTCTCTACAGGGTATCCCGTATGTGGTCTTTCATCTGAAAGTTATAGATAAGGCAAGCAAAAAATTGTATGTGAGGTGAGGAAAATCCTTACGGTTTTCGAGATAAAGGGATTTAAAATATTTGGGTATGTTTTTATATATTATCCTGTAACTTGTTAACGTTGCAGCCTATGATGATGATTTAAAATTTGGTGTACAAATTTTATCCCTCCTCTTCTCGGTTTTAAAGTTATGGTTCAACAAATTTAAAATTTCGGATTTTTAACTCGGTTTTTTTAACTACTATATTTATCAAAATTGGTGTTGATGACGTGAATTTTTCATATTGGATTTAAGAAGCCCAAAAGTTTTGCGCATCATATTCCGGCGAAGATAACTTTTATCGCTGAAGATTATCATCTTCTATATTGCGGAAGTCACCCCCTTCTAGAATGGATGTGTCCCGAATGCAATACTTCTAGGGAATACGAAAGCAAAACTTCTTGATGAATTGCTTTCGCATTATCTAAGGGATATGAAAGCAATACCTGCAGAGGATAAGAAGAATCACGTTAAAGTATCAATGAGAATTACCTGGAAGAGAGGAAAGTGATATCGCCAAAATGTCTTGATAATATCGCCATGGTAATAGAAGGAATTAAATTATTTTTAAATACAACTTAATAAATGAGAGGAGTGTAAAGTATTATATATGTAGAAAACTTTACTATAATTTACTCCGAAAGCTTATTAAACCAGAATGAACAGACCTAAATTTTCGGATAACGCATCTTCTTCAAATTGCAAGCAATATCGTCTAGAGGAAAAAAAGGTAAAACTGAAATTGGTAGCAACCGAACTCTTATTATTTAATTATTGCTTAAGCAACTTAAAAGCAATTTTCTTACACTTATGTATTGCTCAAATATTTCCAAGATGATAACTGGAAGATATCTTCCAATTATCGTGCTGATGATTTTTCATCTCAATGTTTACTGGGATCTTTTGCTTACTAACACAATAATAACCCTCAAGTAAACGAGTGCAATTCATGAGTAGTTAGTTAACCTTCAGACATGAGTACGGGTGGTAGTCAGCTCATCGTAGACCAAAATAAGGCGGTCGGAAAAGTTGGGTTTCGCTACGAAATGCCGATCGGTAGTATTATAAGTTTTATCGGAGTTATTATGCTAAATTCCTTAAATTTTTTGTGTAAAAACTTTTTTTTGTAAATCTGATGTGTAACAAGTTACAGCGGCGGAAACGTGAACATTCTTCCAAAAAATCGTCGAAAACTTGATTTTTTCATTGAGACCCCTAACTAAATAACTTCTAGTTATAAACTTATTGCAGCGAAATGCTTTTTAGAAAATTAAATTTTTTAACACGAAAATTCGGACCCGGAACTCTAGTTTTTCGAAATTTTTTTAAGAAAAGTGCCGCGTTGGATTTTCAAAAATCGCATTTTGAGAACATTTCATGCACTACTTACACTACCCTTATGTTATAGTCGGTAGAAATATAAAACAATTCGTTTTAGTAGAAAAAGTATACCCATGCACCAACTTTTCTTTACAAAAAAAAGTTTCGTTATAAAAAATACAAAAATTTAATTTTCTAAAACGCCTTTCACAGCAATTAAATTGAAAAAAAAAGAACCCAGAAAAAGTTAGTCAAATCAAAAAGTTATGAAAGAAAATGTGGAAAACAGTTTTCCTGAAAGTCCAAAACAGCCAAAAACTCAGTATTTTCGATTTGAGCGACCTCCAAACATTAATGAATTTCACTGAGATTTTGCATAAAAATTTAAACCTCTAATGTATATTTCTAATTCTGAATGAGCATTTAGAGGCATTTTAACCCTTTTGTAAATCCATACATTTTTGGGGCCACCCTAGTGTACATGTATTGTACAAAACATACTTTTTTAAATTGTTTATACACCTTATGTACAATATACATAATGAATTATAAAAATAATTTTTAATAAAAGAATTGTTTTAATTTGAATATTACAAGAATTCTTATTATTTATGTTATCCAGAAGAAAATAGATAAGATATTTTGAGAAGTTACTAGCACAACTATGTAGGTACAAAGAAAACTGCAATATATCACAATACCAAAACTTTAGCAAGTCTTTGTAATATAATTAAAAAGATTAGATTTTGTAATTGCAAGATTTACTGATCCAAGATTTCAGAATTGCAAGATTAAAAAAAACAGGATCTTGTTACTGAAAGATTTTATAATGCAATATTAAATACCGCTTCCCTTTAAATGACCATGAAAGTTCTTTGTCTTCAAGGAAAGTGCAAAATTATTTTCTTATTTGTTTTTGTTAATAATGTACTTGGCAAATTGAACAATGTTTTCTTCTTGTTTTCGGTACGCTTCAAAAGCCTCATGATTCTTGAGAAAAAAAATTTATTTAACCAAATTTTTATTGAAAACTTCATACTTTCATCCTTTTTCGATAAAGCCCAGACTCTGTCTGTAACGTGGTCGAAAAATATATTTAAAAAATCAAAATATAAAAAAATTAAAAAATTTAGAGAAAATAAAAAAAATATAAAAAAATATAAAAACAAAACAGAAACTTAAGAAAGAATGCCGTTCGAAGAATGGCCAACTTTAGCTAGGTAGTAATATTATATCAGAAATATACACATACAAATTTAAGAATGCTTTCATAAATAAACTTCTCTTGCGAGAAACTACACTTAATCCCATGCTGAGTAGGACAAAATCAATCATTCGTAGCCGTTTTTCATTTCGTTTTCGAGTTAAAATGGAATCTTCTGAGAACATTTCACAGTTTTAAGATTTCAATGCACGTTTCTAAGTTCAACTAACTCTCTAAATCACCAAGTATTTGTGATGAAAAACAAATTAACTATGAAACAGTGAATGAGTTTCAAAGGTGTTAAATACTCTTTTGAACCCAGTAATTACTACTTATCTAACAGTGTTTCGTTTTAAATACATACGTCGTATCGCTTTGCCCCAAACAGTTGAAAAGTGTGGGAATGCATTAAAACTTTTAACTTATAATTAATTGGTGGAAAATTTTTAAAAAGTTTTTAAAGGTGTAACACGCCTAATAATTAACAAAACAAAAAATAGAAAATCTTTTTTTATCATTTTAAATGGTCTATTAAAATAATAAACATAAAAACGTTTAAAGCCATTTCAGGGATAAGGGAAGACAGTCTCTAAGCAAGGTATGCTCGATATTTTAGTTATATTTAAATCATTAAAATAACTCTAGAGTCTAGACAAAAGAAAAATATTTGGAATTTTTTTATGGCAACGAGCGAACTACAGTTCCAACATTCCGTAAGAAAAATTAGATGAGCGTCCACCAGGGGCCGGATTTTGTAACACGGAGAGTTGGCGAGTTTGAGAGATGAAAATGAATGGAGTGAAGGGAAGGAATGTATGTGGTATAAAAAAATTATTGAAGCTCGGGGCGAATATGATAGGAGGAGGAAATTGGGGGGATGCGGGGATAAACAAATTTCAGGAGTTGCAATAAGTCGCAAAACCTGCAAGACCAATGAAAAAACTGAGAAATTATTTCGATAATTAGTTACGCATGGGTGTTATGGGCCATATTTGATTTCGATTAAAGGTAGTTTATAGATTTGAGGCGACCTAACGGTAAATTTTGTTATCGCAATTTTGCCCTATGCCCTCGATAGCCTCACGAATTCCATCTTTGAGGTCTTGAATCGACGCTGGGCTGTTGGCGTAGACCTTCTCTTTCACGTAGCCCCAAAGGAAGAAGTCGCAAGGTGTTAAGTCACAAGATCTCGATGGCCAATTGTGATCACCTCTTCGAGAGATAACACGTTCCGGAAACTTTTCCCGTAAAAGATCAATGATTTCGTTGCTTGTATGGCACGTCTTGTTGAAAGTAAACGTTGTCCAGATCAATGTGTGAGCGGCCATTTTTTGCGTCAAGGTACAAAACTCGTTTTTCTCGGAAATTAGACCATTTATCCGGGACCTGTTTTTTGCATCGGAAAGCGAGCATTGAAGTTTTTTCTGATGGATTTAGGGTCTAGAAGAGTATAAAAAGATAGGTGAACAATTTCAGCGAGAGGGGGTTTTGGGCGTGCGGGTCGTACTATAGGTGGTTGTCCAAAATACGTCATATTTGCTATCAAATTAAAGAGGGAGGAGAGGTTTGTAATAAAGCGGTGTAGCTTGTTTTTGGTGTTTTAAACGTCATAACTGACTTTTACTGTCGAAAACCGGCTTTTTGCATTTGAGTTATATATACATCCCAGCTCCTATATTTTGCAGATATTTCTTCCGTTCTTTCTTTCACATCCATTAGTACTCTGTTGTGAATATTTTTCAAATAGGAAGTGAATTTCCACGACTTACCAGTTCTTCATAATGATAAGTTGAAAATATGTCCATTTTCATACCAAAAACTTTAAAAAGGACTAATTCACTTCTTTTGCAATTATCTCCAAAACCATTTATCGCATTCAAAACCTAATTATATATCAATTAGGGGACAAATGTAGATGCGATTTTATTCTACATACAAACTTTACGTGCATATTTAAAAATTTTATATCATCTCTTCTGTATACTGGAAGACGACCAAATTGACTATTTTCGTGTGATTTAAAATTTTTAGCGTGTGCTTTTAGACACCAATGTTTATCCGCATGTTTCTCTGAAGTATTGTATGATGGATTTCCATAATTTTGTTTTTAAATATAGCCAGGATATGCGGTGAATCTAAAATTTAATTTGAAAATTCCAAGATACCTAGGTACCTTCACAAAACACAACAGAAACAAGAAGTTCGTCTGTATATCATTTCCGTTTTGAGTTTGGAATAGTTAAGATATTGTTGTGTAAATGAAATAAAAACAGTAGTTGAATTTTTGAGGCCAGCCCGTACCTTTAACTCTTTTTTACTATTTTCGACACTCTCGTAGACCCACTTTTCGTCATCACAGCGAGCTGAAATTTGGCACACCGGTTCATGTCGCGCGATAATTGAATCTATCAAAATTTGAACCGGAAATTTCCATGGAAAACTCGGAAAATCGGGAAAAATCATTTGAAAACTTGGTACAAATTGATTAGTGATAAATCCGTTTCAGGAAAAATTCAGAGTTTTCTGATTTTTCCGGAATTTTCCGACTTTTCTGGTAAAAAGGTTTTCTAAATTCTGCAGGATCAACTGGCATCATTACTTTCTCTCCGACAATGGTGAAAACTTGCAGAAAAATTCGAGGAAAATTCATGTAAAACGCTTTTCCGGAGTTTTTCCGACCAAGGAAGCGTTTCAGCGTTTTGCAATATAAGTTGTAGAGCGAAATGAGTTGCATAAAGTTGCTTTTGTGGAAAACTCCATGGAAAACCCGGAAAAGCGGGAAAATCATCGGAAAAATTTTCATCTATATGATTAGTGATAAATCAGTTTCAGGAAAAATGCAGAATTTTCCAATTTTTCTGGAAAATTTCCGGAATCTTATGACAAAAAAGTTTTATAAGTTATGCGGAATCATTTTTTTCCGTCCTACGGCATCAATACTTTTTTCTTCAACAATCATGAAAACCTGCATGAAAAATCGAGGAAAATTCATCTAAATTTTTAAAAAAAAATCATAGTAATAGGAAAAGTCTGTGGAAAACATGGAAAATCGGGAAAATTCATGTTATATGGGATCAAGTTGGAATACAGCTAAAAAGCGCTGTTTAAAACATAATTTGAATTTCAGAAAACCGTTGCAGTACTTCAACGATTTGATACTCGAAAAATTTTTGTTTTCGGATTGGCACCAAACATGACTTAAAATGTCGGTAATGATAAGCTGAACAAAAACTTCCAGGCAACCACGGTGCTGAAGAAATATAAGGATAAATATAAGAAAAATTAAAGGAAAACGGAAAATTAAAAAGAAAATAAGAAACTAAAATTAAATTAGAATTAAGTAAAAATATAATTAAGTACGGTTAAATTGATATTAGAACAATTTAGTTAACGTGAAATAGGCAGAAAATAAAATAAGTAAAAAACGAGTTTTCAAACAAAACTGAAGCCAAGCCGCATGAAAAAGTAGAAAATAAACTTTTCTTCACACACAGAGGTGGACTCAGATTTTATTCGCTCACAATCACCGATATATTTCAGTATGATCAATCTAATAAGTGATTTGATTCATGAAGAGAAAGAATATTCAAGAGAAATGTCCCAATCAAAAAATCTGAGTCCACCTCTGTGTGTGAAGAAAAGTTTATTTTCTACTTTTTCATGCGGCTTGGCCTCAGTTTTGTTTGAAAACTCATTTTTTACTTATTTCTTCTAAATTTATTTAATTTATAATTCAAAATGGAATTTAGAATTGATCAAGTGAATCTGGTGCCAGAATCGCGATATTCTCGGGAAGTTTTTTTTTATTTTTTACAATTTTATATTATCAGTTGAGTGTTATTGCTAAGGATTACTATTTGTTTTTACTATAATATAGTGAGTAATTTTCTTGTTGCTTTGCTTTCACTTTTCAGCAGGACTGTCTATGAAACAGTAAATAATAGACAGATAACGAGTAGTTACTTCAATTTCAATAGACGAAGATTTGACAGTGATGCTAGTGATTATAGCAACGATGAAGATGGTGCTGATTACGTTTATGATCGAGATGCATCCGATGCAGAAACTGAAGGTTTTGTTGAAATGGATGAAGAGGGAGAGGAATTTGAAGATATGGACGAAGATGGAAGACAACAGATGGTGGAAGAATTAATATATGAGACACCGATCAGCAGCAGCGAAGGCACTAATAGCTCCAATAGCATCGCCATCAACAGTAGCACAAGCACTAATAGCATAGCAAGAGATGCTAGTCGCTGGAGTACAGTTCCTCCTCTCACTACCCGCACACGCTCTCATTGCTGAAGGTCCAACCCATTGTTATGAAATGATTCCTAGTGTCTTTCTTTGAATAATGTATGTGGTCTAAGTCCTAGACGACTAATCAACGAAAGGCACCAAGGAGTTGCTATATTAGTAACACACCAGTTTGCGTTCCTCACAGTGTAAAAAAAGCTGTAATTGTCATGATTGTGAAAATATAATTGAAACACAAGAAAAAATAAAAAAAAAAAAAAAACCAAAATGTATTATTTCCTGTATTAAATCTGACATCACACGACTATTCAATAATTTTTGTTCTGATTAACAAGGAGATAAATTTGTACTTTTGGTATATCAATCAACTAGAGGGTCCGGGTATGGTGTAGGGTAGTGTTCCGCAAAATGTGTGCCGCGGCACACTTGTATACCATATAAATATGTTATATAATATAAAACCTACACACTATGTAGCTGATTGTCAAGTGAAACTAATGATTCCCATGAAAAAGCAGAGTCGACGAAGAAAGTTATGGCTTTATACAGGGTGTCCCGGAAGTCGACGTCAAGCGGAATCGAGTGATTGGCCAAATCGTAATAGTTACCAGAAAAATATATAAAAAAATCTAAGTCATGTTATTTTTTAAATTATAAGCATTTCTTTTTTTTCGAGAAAATGTACACCCTGTGATGGTTTTTTAGCTCCTGTTGCTAAAAATATTTACTTTTTTCAATTTTATTTCTCTTATGTAACCGGTTGCTTTAAATTCCAAGCCAACTGATCCAGCTTGGAAGAAAATATTACATTTTGCCGAACCAAGAATAGAAAATGAATACTTCGCCCAACTTTAACTGATTGTACTGAAAAAAAAAAAATATATACTACGCCAGTTTGGCAAGTAACTTTAAAAGTTGACGCATTTAATAAGGATTCTAAAATAATATAACAATTCCTAGATTATTTCTTAGATTACGGGAAAACAAATTTTCTTCAAGAGACCCAGTTTCGGAAAATTTATTTTTACCTACTAAAAATATTTTAGTGAACCCAAAGCTTGCATTAAGACCGTAACTTTAAGATTCAGTTTGAGTGAGACGGAGAGCCATTCCATGAAGTGTGAGTGGATAGTGACGCATTCGAGTCAGATTCGCACCTTTTTCTTAAATTTAAGACAAATTTTCCAAGTTTAATATCAAACAACAATTATTTGGATATATAAGCACTATTCGGGATTACATAAGAAAAATAAAATTGAAAAAAAGTAAAGATTTTTGGCAACAGGAGCTAAAAAACCATCACATAGTGTACATATTCTCGAAAAAAAAAAGAAATGCCTTTAATTTAAAAAATACATGACTTATGTTTTTTTATATTTTTCTGATAACTATTATGATTTGGCCTATCACCCGATTCCGGCTTGACGTCGACTTCTGGGACACCCTGTATATTGCCGAGGCGAATCAAGTCCAATCTCACGATGTGGAGAAAGTTTGGGTAATAATTCGATGGTGCCCAGTAAATTTTTGTGAACTTTAAATACTAAACACCCATCGGTATCGGTGGCTCAAAGGAACACAGACATGTTTCAACGTTTGAAAGACCAGTTTAAGAAACAGGACACTCTCATGAGTTCGTCTTTTAAAACATTAGGCAAAGCGCATAAAGCAAACTACATGATCGCTAATATCTTAGTTAAATCCAAGAAACCTCATTCTCTTGCTGAAACTTTAATTTTATCTGCTTGCAAAGGAGAAGATTATGATAAGCCAAGATATTTCTAACGACATTGAATCAACGTTAATTGAAAAATTAATGTTTAGTGGAGCTTTCGCGCTACAAATCGACGAGTCTACTGATATTAGTGGTCACGCGCTTCTCATCTCAAATGTGAGGTACATTGACTTTTTATTTAATCTTCCACTACCTGGTTATACTACCGGCGAAGAAATATTCAAAGTAACAGACCGGTACTTCAGTTCAGTGAGCATAATTTGGAATGGTACAACTGCATAAGCATTTGCACAGATGGAGCAGCAGCTATGACAGGAAAAAATAGGGGACTTGTAACGACCTGACCTGCAACTTATGGACTGGGTACGAAATCCATTCTTATATAGCATTTCCCTTGGGCATTTACCAATAAACGAGCAGGAAGAATTTATGGAGCTAAAAACAGATCGGACATTAAAACTAAAATTTTCTGAAACAGACCTACTTATGCGAATTGGGGTTTTCAACTCTCACTACGATTAAATTTAAAAAAAAAAAAAATAGAAAACGCCTGAGAATGATAGCAGCCTTATCAACGATTGCTCCAAATTTCGATTGCCTATGCGTATGCAGTGATAGGACCTTCGGTACAATTGTACAAGTCCTTGTACACTTCCACCATTTCAGTACTTAAGTACGTACTTTCGAAAATCTAGTACAATTTGGTATTTTCCCTACCTAGCGAAATTGTTCCTGATAGCTTTAATTTACTCTTTGAATTCAACTCCAGCCTTTTATTTGATTGCAACGAAACTATTAAAAAAGAAGAACTTCCGTGTGAGACCCAATGTCATTTTCTTTGAATGACTTCTCTTTTTACTGTATGCTTATTGGTGCTATTCGCTATGTTCCTAACGAAAATTTTGTTTTTTGTGCAATTTTGAAGACTGAAGATTTTTATTTTAGTTGTTAAGAATAAGTGTGTATATGTACAACAAATATGTTAATATAAATTAATAAAACTGAAAATAATATTTCAGTACAGAACATACTGTTTTAGTATAATTTTCAGATAAACCTCAGTACAAATGTTTTCCAGAAGTCCGATCACTGATGTTTAGTTAAGCAGGCTCACATTTCTCATTTATGGTGTACCTCTAAAATTTCTTGATTTAGTAGGTGTACCTTGAACACAAAACGTTTTCGGAACACTAGTGTAGGGTGATTTGGTAGGTGTACGGGGTACCTTGAACACAAAACATTTTCGGAACACTAGTGTAGGGTACACTCTAAGGTTAATAAAAGCATGGGGACCAACGGCTTGTTCGATTGAAAACGGCACCTAAAGTGAATAATATAAGGAAAATATTAAAAGAGATTTTCACGTTCCATTTTATTTTCTTACGGTTACACAATTAGTTTTCTTTTTTATTTCTTATTCTTCCTTAAAATTACAGCCTTCTTGTGTTTTACCATAATTACATATACATACTATATAATATTTATCTTGTTGATTTTTTATATTAGTTTTTCATTTATTTATTTATTTATTTTTTTTTACTTTTTTTTTTTTTTTTTTTTGTAATAAATATTAATTTACATCATGGCCCATTTTAGTACTATTTTATATTTATCTTAAATAAAATATATCGATTTATATATATTTTGTTTTACGATTAATTTAGACCACTGTATATCTACTATACTTAAAGATTTTGTCTTCAATATTTCCTTCTTTACATTTTATGAATATTTAACAAATTATATTTGTTTTTGTTTTTTACTAGAATTTTCTTGTTGTACATTTTTTTTTATTTATTTATTTATAAATATAATATTATCTGGATTTTTGATTTTAAATATTTTTAATTTAGAACACAGTAGAGATCATTTTGAATACTTTTCAATTTTTTTTTATTTGATTTGATTTTTTTTTTATTTTTTAATAATAATTGTTAATGTTGGTATTATGTTTTTAGAGGAGAAATTTAGAGCAATGAGATATTGTTTGTTTGTTTTTTGTTTTTAATAAATACATACAGACAGTTTTTTTTTATAAATATTTACATTGGAGGAGCTGAAATTTTTGACTTTATTATTCAGCAATTTTTTGTTTGTTTTGTTTTTTTAATGAGATATATGTATGTATGTATGTCCTATTAGCTGATTTACGAAATTTGAATAGGAGAGAACTATTGGAGAATTAATATTTTTTTTTTATGGTAAAATCGTAAGCTAGCCAAAAAGTAAAATTCAAAGTTTTTTTTATTAATTTGCGAATCCACATTTTTCGCGCGCACAAATATGAATTTACTTTCTTTATCGCATTTTTTGCTAATGTTAAAATTTTATTGCTAGGATCTATGTATATTAGAAGAACTAAGGGAATTTTTATAAATGTAGATAGAATTACAAATTATGGAAATTTTCGTTCGATATGGACGATACCCAATAGATCGAATTTTAACATTAAATTCTTTTATGAGTTATTTCGATTCGTCTGTTGTTTTCTCTACATTTATGAAAATTTCCAAATTTGATTTTAAACCAATTATGCCACACAATCTGTGTCCTTTCATCATGAATACTATTACGACGTTTCCTTGTCCATATTATTATACCAAGTGTATTGCACGTTTATTTTCTATTCTACATAGTATGTATTAGATATACCTAACTCGGTAATGTGCATTGCATTTACCAATGTAGTATGTATTATAGTATGTATGTACGTCTGCATGCAAATTACTCGTCGTAAATAATTAGATACATTATTTTATTATGTATTTATTGCATATCTACTGTGATTTTCCTAAGCTCTAATCTACTATAATTGTTTATTCGTAAATAATTCTATTATAATAGCTGCTTGCTTTTTATTCTTCTTCTTACAATAATGTAACTGAATCCAAAAGGAATAAATTATTATTTCTTTTTATAAAAGACACAGCATCAGACAAATATTTTATACGTTTTTTTTTTTTTTATTATTAATGTAATGTAGCTACATATAAACAAAATAACAATATTGATATCACAATAAAAATTATATTTTGTGCACTCAATGAAATATTTTTCTCCAAATATAGAGGAGAAGAGCACTTAAGATTTTCTTTTTTCTTTATTTTTTTTTTAATGACTGAAATTAAATTGAAATAGAGAGCACTTCTATGTGATATCACTAATATCGACAATTGTTACACAAGAAAACTATAAAAAGATCATAGGTTTGCTTACTTTAACCAAGGCTATGCCACAAAAGTGTATAATAATCATTGTAGAAGATAAAATTTTGTCATTCTCGATGAACATTGTAGCGTAAAGTAGATATTTTTTCCAGAAAATTTATTATGTACAAAACAATTCCTCCCCCCGGGTGTAACATTTTTAAATGCTAACTAAATCTAAATTATTTTATTCTATATTTGTGGAGACTTTAAGCAAACGTACTAAGAAAAGTTTGTTTAACCCTTAACCACTGACGTAGTTCATTATTTTAATTTGCGTGGGAATTCGTCAGCGGCCATTTTGTTACCTTTAGTGACGCGGCCGAGACAGGAGAGAGCGAACGTATACAACACTTCTATATAGGTATATTTGATAACGTAACGTAGGTGATTCGTATTGTCAGTGCTAGTGTGACATTTTTGTAACATTGCCTTTTTTCCTTTGTAGATAAAATGAATCAGAAATGTAAAAAAAACCCCCCTTCTCGAGTCTTTATCAAGAAAAAAACTGAAAATTTAACTCAGTAACAAAGATGCGGGCAATATTATAGAATCTTGGCTCGATGAGTCGGATGCATCATCGGCAGATGAAAATGAGTGCATTCATTCTGATCGACACGATTCTTCAGAGGAAAGTGAAATCGAAGAAGTTTCTTCTGCCTTGCAACCTCCTGTACCGCATCCTCAGCCTTAATTAGTTCTGACATTTCCTCTGATGACGATATTCCATTTTCACGGTTCAGTCACCAAACTCATTCTGAAAAAACAGCATCAGCCCCCAAGTATTACATGAATCTCAATCAGATGCAGTCAACAACATCATGCTTCGTCGTAACAAGTACTACTACGGAAAAAACCGATGCATGAAGTGGTCTGCAGAGGGTCCATCGAGAACTACCCGAACACCGGCACGTAATAGTGACTCCTATGAGGATTATTGTGTATTCCCCTGACAGTTGGTCTGCGAGTTATTTTGATTATTGGTTTCGGATAGTATCAAAACTAAAATCATAATTCATAAACTATACAAACCAAAAAATAGAGAGAAAAGTACAAACGACAGTGCAAACCTGAATTGAAAGATTTGGAAAGTGTGGAGTTTGATGGGTTTATAGTGAAGCGTTCAAATCAAATGATTAAGACATAAACGCTTTGTTTGCAACAGACGGAACTGGCCGAGATATTTGACGATGCTTTAACACGTGACCAAAGAAAACAGTTCAATGTTGCTACCGCGATTTCAGATATATTTGATGAATTTATCGGTAAAACACTACAATCGATAAAATTTTATTGTCATTTCGAGGCAGATGGAAGAAGTACATGCCTAACAAGCCATGTAAATATGGCTTGGAAATAAATGGTACTACAAGCTACCTCTACAATGCGTACTTAGTGACGGTCAGCAACTCAATGATGAAGAGAAAAACGTTCTAGTGCCAACACAGTGTGTTTTACGTTTGGCGAAGCCGATTATGAATACAAATAGAAACGTCACTGCTTGCATTGAAGTATGCAAAAAACTAAAACAAGAGAGGTACAACATATGTCGGCACGTAAATGTCATGTTAGTGTCATCAATGCATCATGAAGAGAGCATGAACTCCACTAAAAAAATTCCAGAAATCATATCTTTCTACAACTCGTCAAAAGGTGGTGTGAATTCGTTGGATGAAAAGTGCGCCAAATATAATTGTGCAAGAAGGTCTAGACAATAGCCATTGGTCATATTCTTTAGAACATTGGATATTGCTGTGGCCAGGTGTAACAAAACAGATGTAGTGGAACTAAAGGCTTAACCACAATGTGCATAACCTTGCATATGCAAGGCTTGAAAATATCACGAATGCTTCCTTATGCATCACTAACATTTGTATAGTATTTACACAAACTGTCAAATTTGCTTATGCAAAGTACGATCAGGAGCGTACAGACAGAAGTTGACGAACGGCTTCTTATTCCTATTGTGGGTTGTTATTATGAAAAGCAATTGCTCGTGGCTTTGCATGTGCTAGCATATGCACATTGTGGTTAGGCCTTAAAAGCTGAAATGGAACGGCTAGTTGATTGAGATGTTGTCAGGTGAGAGAGGGAGAAGAGATGATGTTGATAGATGGATGATGCAATCGGTGTGTGTGGGATGGAGAAAAAGAAAAAATTAAGTCTGAAATGGAAGGTGCTAGAGAGTGGTCGAAAAAAAAAAGAAAAAGTTTTTTTTTAAATACAGTAAAAAGATTGATTTAGAGATTTTTTCTTTCGGTAAAAAAAAGTGCTTCTAGAAAAGTAATAAACAAAAATTATAAGTGAAGATTTTAATAAAGAAAAGGCGATAATACAGGACTATCGTGACTTGGAAAATGGATGAAGTTGATATTTTGTTTGAAATGATGCTATTGGGAAAATTGAGAAAAGAAAAATTTCCGTTCTTTTAATGAAGATTGCTGGGAAAGAATTAATGGTGTACACCATGGTTATTTAAAATCAATAAAGTAATATTAAAACAAATAAAAATAAAAGAAAAAAGCACTAAATATTAAATTCAAGTAAGTAAAATTGGAAGTTTATATGGAGGAATGGTAGGCATTACAATTAGAAAAGGAAAAGCCTAGTTGAATAATTACAAAGTGTTTGAATGTTTTGGAATGTAGAACTATACGTGCAATCTGCAAAGTTAAAACTATTAATAAAGGATGATAAGACTATCATTGACAAATGAAAAATAAGGAAATTTATATAAAAAAATAATTAAATTTTTGATTTATTAAGAAGGAAAAATATTTAAAAAAATTACTAAAGTTTTGATTTATTAAGAAGGAAAAAATTTATGAAAAATTATTAACGTTTGGATTGTTAAAATGGAAAAATGTACGAAAACTTATTTAAGTTTTTTCAAATATTAAATGAGAAAACATATTACTTAAGCAATGATTTTGTTTGAAAAAAATTATATTAAATAATCACTACGGTATTTACGTATAACAAAAAGAAACCTATTATATTAAACAATTATAGATGTTTTTCAAATATCATTCGGAAAAGCATATTTTGAAAAATTACGGAAATTTTAATTATTAAAAGAAAAATTTATTGAAAGATCTCTAAATTCTTTTTTTTTTTTTGTTGGTTGCCAGAGAATTTTTTTTATCAGATTGTAGTGAACCGTCTCCAAAGAGGGACCAAAGTATGATGGGCATTGGAGCCTATATTGAGTATATTTTTGATTAGTAATACGATGAGTGTGAACCAGTAAGGTTTGAGAGAGGCGTGATGTAGTGGATGTGAGCATGGGGGTTCATCCTTCTTCTGTTGCTTTCCCTGTTGATGTCCGAGGTGTAGTTGTTTTTTTTTTCCTTTCCGCCCGTTCGTCCGAAATGAAAAATTTGAACAGTAAAGTGGCCTGTAAATAATGTAACTGCCGACAGCTAAAGAGAGTGTGTCACTTACTCACCCTACGAGCTAGCAAGTGCACCAATTAGATAGGCAATAGCATCGACACACTCGCAGGTTCATTTTTTCTTAGATAACCCTCAATGCGTATTCAGCTATATAGATGGCAGCTCTTTCAGTTTTTTTTTTGTGTTTTAATACCTTTTAAATCTCAGTAGTTTATTTGTCGACTAATATTTCCATATCGGATGGCATGGTCCACCATGATAGGCAATTACAAATATGGCGCCTTTCGAGGTGCTTATGGGAGCATATCGAGGGTCGTCCAAATTTCACGTATTAGGCTGTTTACACAGGTATTTTATAATGTCCAATTTTCCCTCTTCAGACCGTCCGGCATTCATGAAAAATCTTGGCAGATATTTAGTTACGCCGCATCTTGAGCGACGATATGCTATACCACAACTTTCACACGAGCTCAAAGGCCTTATTGGCTGTATCTTACAAAGAGATTTGGCACCAGAAATAGAAGAATCAAGGCCTGAAATTAATAAATTTCAGTCTTTAAAAAACTGCCAACTATGTTTCAAGCAGAAGCGACGCAGAACTCGTTACGGGTGTCAAGCGTGCGGACGTCCAATCTGCTTGCATTGCTAAAAACCGGCATGTAATATTTGCTGCTAAAAGCTTATTAGATATAAGATTATTGATAAAAGTTATTTTGATTCTACTAAAATGGTACTAATTACGTCCAAAAACAAAAGAAACAAGAAGTTCCTATGATTTTTTTACTTTATGTTGATTGTTGAAAATTGAGATAGGTTATTTCAATACATATATGAATAATCATTAATAAATATAATTTCTACATAACATTTATTAGGATTATTTAAAGTTATTTAAGACAAAAAAATAAAAATAATCACAATAGTTAAGTATCCCAGAGCAGTTAATGTTGTACGAATGTCATTCGTACGTCAGTGTTAGTGTGACAAAACAACACGTCACGTCAGTGGTTAAGGGTTAAGCATATGAGAACGGAAATAATATTTGACGTGGAAGTGCCCTAGTTACACTAAAATACATTCGAAGAATATTCTAACACTTCGTTCATTTTACATTGCGATGAAAAATTAAGTAAGAAATTAACAGTTCTTCAATTCTCATTGTAATAAAGAGAAAAATTTTATGAATGTAAACCATACCCCGTCTCTCCCCATTCGAAAGCTTATAACAATAGAAAACTTGATCTAACTAGCTATCTACAACTATCCTCAACTAAACAAAAGTTGGCGGCCAAGCAGGGACCTTCGGCTTGTTAAACAA
The DNA here is from genome assembly GCA_963924295.1 of Dioctria rufipes. NCBI lineage: Eukaryota > Metazoa > Arthropoda > Insecta > Diptera > Asilidae > Dioctria > Dioctria rufipes. The sequence continues at coordinate 44,449,091 of OZ002743.1, read as the reverse complement.
TTAATTTTGGAATGCAAGAGATAAAGACACGCACAGACGATAGGAATAGCTTAATTAGGATGAAAAATGTCTTCCGAACAGTTAATAATAAGCTCAGTATATTCACGGTGGAAATATATATAAGTTTAAGGAACAGTAGAACAACTGAGAAATCGCTTTAGTGATTCCATTATAGAGGAACGGACAATCAAATCTGTGGTAGATCCAGTGACAATAGATTGAGCGAATTGCTATTTCATGTGGCACAATTTCTGTATATCATCAGGGTTTGAGCACCCTTTAAAACGTTTACTACATAAAAAAACATGTAAAACTCATCCAATCAGATGAAATTTTACACCCAAAAATCGAATTAAACTAAAAAAATATCTTGTGTCCAAGTGATATTTTAATCTCTTATAAGGAATTAAACTCATTCCGACTTTAATTTTCATTTATTCTTAACTGAATCCTGCGTATGGGCAAGAGAGACGGAGCATGGTAAACCCTATCTTCAAATTATTCTTCCTGTAGTGATTGCATTTGCAGTCAACATAAAAATATCAAATGATATTGGTAGCTCCAGCTCTGCCATAGTGCGAAAGAGAAAACTATAAAGCTTGCGCCATTCGTTCCTGTAGGAAAATGACAATACGCTCAGTCCATTGTTTTAAGTCAGTGGGTAGATCTAAGCGTAATGCCTTCCCATTCTGAGTCAGGGGTAGGTAAAAGACTACAATTCCAAACAACGACTAAAGACCTCATTTTAAGTTCCAGTACCTAAGCCGACTCCGAGTGAAATAAGTGCAAAATTCTAATGCCTATTAAAATTAATAATGATTGCCTCTTTGATATCACTGAAATTATTAATACGAAGTCGGTAAATGGGGAGTTAATATGATCAAGAGAAAGACCCATTTGCTTTCCTCCAACGAATTTAGGAATTAACCGACTGTTATGAGACTTTTTGAAGTGCTCCCGAATTAATAGCAAAGCCAGCCTTAGCTTGTTATACACATAATATGATAATGTGCATATATTTAAATTTATTATTTTTTTTTTCAGATTAATCAGAAATATAGGCCCCATATTACGTCATCGTAACTATCCCTGATATAAATAAATCCTTCTTGAGGTATCATTTATTTCTAGATAAATATTTTAAATAAATTCCACGAATAATCAAACAAAACCAAATATCTATAGATGTATAAATGTTGCAGGCAAATATAGATGGTATACTCAGTTCAGTGGAAGAGAACCGAAAGAATATTGGATTGTTTTTGCCTGACGATTATGAATTCTTTTTAACTTCGCCGTGGCCTAAGTAATTACTGCATAGGGACTACATCACAAAATTGTCTACAAGCTTTTGTCATTTTGTGTAATTAAAATTAATTTTCGTCTTAAGTCGACTGAAGCACCATATCACGAAAGTAAATACACATGAGGCAGATTTGCAGCGACAAGTTGATTTTCAAAAAAGATGTCGAATAATTATACAAATCTTTCACTAAAATTTTTTATTTAAAACTGCTCAATCCAATTTAATAATTTCATATCTGTGAAATGTAATTGAGAAATTGTTAAATTTACAGTGTTTTTGAAAATATTGGAAAATTTTATGAAATGATCGGAGGATACGAATAACCTGCGGGACGATGTTATTTTAGTATATTACAGGAAGTTGCTGAAAATTTCCAAATATATATAAAGAAAAGGTAAAAGAATGAGATTTATTCCACGGTGACCCACCCTGGAACTTGTTAGACCCATGCGACCACATCTTTAAAAAAAAAATTTTTTACCTCAAAATTAGAACCGATTGCAGGGGACGTAGCTAGTTCTGAAGCTCCTAAGAGTACTTCTATTCATCACTAACATGATCTTAAGTGTTAAAAGAAACACGTTATGGTAGTAAAAATGTCCTTACAGAAAATCATCCTTAGTGTCATAATTTCGAAAGAAGAATATATAGCAGAAAAAAAAACAGAAAAGATATTGATTTAGCAAAAGACATTTTTTATAATCCAAATGCTGTGTAAAATAAACAAATTTTTAGCGCCCCCTTATTTTCAAATAATATTTCTTGGCGTTGCCTTTGTATGACTGACATAATTTAAGCAGCAATTACAATTTCATAAAATATGAAATGTCAGAAATGTTGAAATGACGCACAACAGGGCCCTCTTGTCATCCCCCTCCCACCGATCTAAGGTCATACTATCATTGAATTTCTTTAACACGTGCACTGTATTGGCATGGTACCCCGCTTCCTTATTAGTATATTTTCAATGGTTCTGCTTGAATCTGGGAAAAAGATTCAGCCTGAAACAGAAAAAGAACGCAGCACTAGAAAATACTACTACCAGGGGGTAATATGTTTTATTACTGCAGTCAACTATCGCATCGAAAACTTTTGACAATATTCGTTCAATAAATTATTTTCAAAAAAGAAATTGACATTGTCGAATTTCTTTGTGGCTTTTCCTTAAATATTTTTAACTCAATCCAGATTTATAAAATTATTCCCTTTTGAAATCATAGCATTAAGAAAGAAAAATACATGTCACCTGTCCATGCCAATGTGAACGGATAGCAAAATATTATATTAGAGGCTTTTACCGGCAATCTTTTTCTTTCTTGTCGGTTTCATATTATTTAAATTTTTCGACTTTTAGAAAAAGTATCCTTCCTTAAAAACCACAACTATAATTTATCAAATCTTTTCCCAGTTACTACTAAATGAAGCAATTTTGTGATTTACAATGTGCAATGAAATAGAAAAACAAAAAGGCGTAATATTGATTATTATTCATAGTTCTTTACTATTAAAAATTACGTGCATTATGGATACTTGTTTGTTTCTTTGCCTTTACTCAAAGCAATTTATATGTAAACTTTGCACGCAATATAAAAATTCTCGTAACTATGTTCCCTTTATTTTTGCTCTTATAAAAAAATGTATGAATTAATAGATTAAATATTATTTCAGAGATTCTTTGATTAAGCATAAAAACAAAATATTTTTGACTTCAGGTTCAATAAAAACAAAAACAAATAAGAATGATCCATGATATCAATACCAATACTACCTATTTGTTTAAGGTAATTTTTATAATCTCTTATTTAAATATCACTTACGTTTTTTTTATTACAATATAATTAACAGTTTTCGTTTTTTGAAAAACAATTCTTAAAAAATATTCAACAATTTAATAGTTGAAACCTTTTTTTTTTTTTGTGTAGCTGGGTAACGGCTACAAAAATGTTTTCCAATTTTATAAAATATCAATTATATTGTCAATGCTAAAAATATGATAAACACATATCTTATCATTTTTGCCTGCATACTGTGCAAAGAAAAAATAACTCTGTAGAGGATCTGATATTCTGTAAATATTTAAATCAAATTTACATTCGATTTTCAGAATAATAACGTCCCAAAACATAAATATAGTACTACAATTAAAATTTAGTGAATTAGCGTTACGTAAAGTTTAAACTTGGTAGAAATAATGAGTAAATTTACTACATATTATCAAAAACAATTAGAAACAAAGAGGTATTCTTATCTCCTTTTATAAATCTGCTCATTGCGAAATCATGTGATGATCGTGTGTTATCTTTTCTTCAGATTATTAACAAAATTTCTGATTTAATTAATTTTAAATCAAAGTTTATAATAAATAAAGCAGTAAAATTCGTATAATATTACCTCCTTAGTTTTATATTGTGCATTGGTTTTTATTATGTAATTGACTAAAACTAAAATTCAGTGGTTTCTTATAGTTAATTATATCTTATATGGTAGCGGGTACTTAAGATCGGGCCATTTTTACAAATATGTTTTTTTTTTTCTTATAGGTATTTATTTATTTTTTATTTTAGTAATAAGGTACATTCAATTTACAAGTTCTAGATTTTTGAAAAATGTTGATTTGTTATCGTACATGTTATTTCTTTTTATTTATTTTATTTTAACTACAAAATATCATATGTTACCAATTCTTTGCCATTAACTGTAAGAGAAAAAAAGCACAAAAGTTTGATTTAGTATAGAGACAATAGGATTTTTTCGATTCATGTATGTAGGCAAAATTAGATATTTGGTAATGTGATTTACTAATCAAAAAATAGCTACCATATTGAAACACAAATTTATATTCAAATTGATTAAACCCGTGGCCAACTTCTTATATACATTTTTATTTTAATCTAACAAAATTTTCGATAACAACGATAAGTAAAGTAAAGAATTCCTTAAATTGGCTCCTATTGTGATTTCATATACTTATGAAGGGTACAATGTCAAAAGTTTCAGGTTGTAAAACCATTAAAGCTAATTTTGATAAGTTTATTGAATAAAAGAGAAATTTAAACAAATATTTTTAATAAAGTAAAGTTCTCACAATAAATCAAGTTTGATTTCATACAAATAAAAATCAATCTAAATTATAAAAAAACAAAGTCCTACTATAATATGGAAAGCAGTTTCATTTTAAGTATTTTCCAGGGTTAGCCTAATAGTTCAATTAACTGGCGCAAAAACTAGATATCGTCACATGGTATACCAGAGCAGAGTATACAGATTTTGAAATGGGTAGTCTTCTAGAATGAACGTTTTAGAACGTGCCGAGAGCAAACGTCGCTTTAACAGCAGGCTTGTATTCATTTGATGCAAGAAAATACGAATCACTCGAAGTATCCCTCATTTCAAATATTGTTATCCATTCTGGAAGTGACACCCAAGCCATATAACATATTTATACTCTGCTCTAGTACGGCGAGCGTGTACTAAAAGAGAAAGCTTGGTTATTGAAAAAAGTCTCGCTTAGGAAAAAAAAAGTTATTTCTTTCTTTCAAAATTTGCATTCATTTTTTATTTTATTTTTCTTCAAATGATGCCTACACTGATGGGTAAAATCCCTTTCTATTGAACAGTTGTTCAAAAGATATCACTTGTTAGTATATGCTCGCCGCTCTAGTATTGCATGCGACATCTAGTAGTCTAACCAAAAAATGTAGACATAAATATTAAGTTAAAAGAAAAGATATGTCAAAAACAATAATCTGGCGGGCATATTTAAAACACTTACGATAACCACTTGATGCAAGTCTTAAAAAGCAGACAGCACAAAAATGCAAATGTAAACCTTTGGTAATCTCATAATATATAATTTTTCTATTATCGGGTTCGAAGGAAGATAGTAGATAATATTGTATATGAAAGAATGTGGTGAAAAATAAAGAAATTAAATTTTCACCAACAGAAAGTAGTTGGGTGTTAGTAGAAAATAAATTTAAAATTAAATCGTTCGAGGGAAATGCCACACGAGAGTTAATCTAAATTTGATATTTGATAGAATTTTATCTTACAGCATTGAATGTTGGACGAAATGAAATTTATCTTTTTCTTAAAAAATCAAGGTATTGTGACCCGATGTAGAGAAAAAGTTCATTATTATGAATAGTTTGAAAGGATTTTAAGGTTATTCAAGAAAAGTTAACATTCGGGTAATCCTAAGTTCTGTCAATTTTTGTTTTTAACTAGTTGCCTCAGTCGCACTAAGCCAATGCATAGTAAGATAAACAAAGGGAATATTGCCGATTTTAGAGTAACACCAACTAAACAGTTTTAGTAGTTTGGAGCTATGCAGCAGCAGTATAACACCCAAACAGGCGTGAATAAAAAGACAATTCAGAGCAAACAATTGTTGTCATTGGCGTAAAATTACAAATGGATTTCTTTCAATTTGTGCAACTTTTTGTCAATCATGAACTTCGATTTTTCATTTAAAATTTGGACTTAGCTTGTTCTTAGATTTCATGATATTTTTAATTACCCCTTTTTGTCAATATCAATTTCATTATTAAAGTTTCTTGTTCCATTAATTAAAAAAAAAAATGTTTACTTACATTTTTCTCTCCCTATACCTTCATATTTATTATGTATGAGAATTAGAAAACAATATTTGGCTACTACTCAGATTCGAACCACATTACATTTTACAATAGTCGCTCTGTATTGTACCAACTGGATCATCCATTAGCGAATTGTTTGATCCTCCGTTTATTTACATTTGGCTTGAGAAATCAATAACCAGAAGTCTACTTTTAAAAGTTACTTTCTAAATCAAGTCACAGTAAAAAATAGCAAAATATTCCCTTTTCATTTTATTTGGTCTTAAAAATTTGGTTGACAGTTGGCTTTTGTTTAATGGCAGTCCAACAGATATGTTCAAAAGCCACCTTGCTGTGAGAATAAGGATTTTTCGGATCATGAAAATTTAACCAAGTCTTGATGTGGATAATCACGCATTGTTGTTATTTTACGTTCGTGAAATTGAACCGGAATCACACAGCTATTGAGATCTATATATAGGCTTCATTAAGCATATAAAGACAACTATGCTCAAAAATTTGTTGTAAATATAAATAAATACAGTAGTGGCAAAAGCTAGAGATTTGAGTATGGATAGGTGTTTTTTTTTTTGTTAGCACTGAATTAAAATTTACTTAATCGATTTTAGAACACATCCGCTTGTGAGGAGGCTCGGGCCAAAGTTTTTGCTAACACAAATCGATATTTGACTACATTCATATTGACGTAAACAAAAAATTTTCATAGATTACAATCGTAAAAATTTGTTGGCACCCAACACAAAAAAAAATCCTTTCTTTATATTGTTTTCATTTTCGACATTGACCTCCCTTCCTAAAGTTAAACAAAGTGGCAAATATTACAATTGGTTTCAATAATATGCAACTCAATTAATAAAAAAAAAAAGAAAGAAAAACTTTTTTTGTTTTAATTTTTTTATGGTTTAATTTTTTATGGTTATGTTGTGATATAATTTACTTTCTATTTCCATTTTGAAATATTCTTATTAGAAATGCAAGAATTTATTTTTATTGTAAACGTTATATTCACACACATACAGAACTTCGTTGCACTTTTTATTGTTATTTTTTGTTTTTATTTATTTTTTACAAAATATCCTTCATGATGAATATATAGTATATATATTATATGTATATATTTAAATCTAAATTCTAAAATTAATTGGTTTTTATGCACTTCTTTCGTCGTCAACTGACATGAAAATTGTTCATCACATTCTCAATTAATATTTAAACAAAATTGTTTTGTTTATATCGATTTCATCTCTCCATTAGTAAATTACTGTATTAATATGTATATAATTATTGAAAGTGTGATTTTCAATAAATAAATAAATAAAAAAACCAGACAGTAATTTACATCCTTTTCCCGAAATCGAATTACATAATTCCTAAAGTTACAACAATACCTTACCATCATATCTCGCTTAAAACAGACAATTTTATATAATACATTACATAGATATTTTTTGTTTGTTTTATTGAATATATATTACATGCTAAGTTGTTTTTTTTTTTGTTATTAATTTATAGCTAATTTGACACAACCGTACATTTTCTATAATAATGATGTTCTTTGAGAAATTTCGCATGAATTTTTTTTTAAAATATTATATAACGTATAAATAATAATTAAAGTACCTTTAAATAATTAAATAGCGCAACAAAAAACAGACAAAATGGGGAGTCGTCGTCCACTTATTTCCTATACATTCTTAAATACATTTCTTTTAGCGTGTGTGTGTATATAAATCAACTATGTGATACTAAAAAACAAACGAAATTCCTCAATAACAAAAGTTGCATTTTTTTTTTATAATCATCATATTATATATCGTGTATATTGTTCATATTCCCCCACATAATTAAAAATTATTTATTAAAATAATATCAACAATAACATAATTGACTAATTCCAGCTTCACGTTCGTGCTCAACATAAACGAATATAATATGCAGTTACATAATATAATAAATATCTTATTTAACATATAAAATTAAAGTCTTTTCATTTGCTTCTTTTTTAACATTTCATTCCTCAACAATCCCCCATTTGCAATCTTCAATTGGCAGTTTGTTATGTATTTTTATTTGTTTTTTTACATTTTTTGTTAAATATTTTTTTATTGTTGTAATTGTTGGAAATACTTTTTATTTTTGAGCAAACTTAATCAGTTTCAAGTTTGTTAACACCTTAAAAGAAAAAAAAAAAGAAAGATTTTGTCCATTATATTTGAATTTATATTGTGATGAATTTTTTGGGGATAAATTGTGTAGCGAGAAATTAGGATTTTAAACAATATTTTTAGTTTTGTTGGGATTTTTGATTCTGTTATCGTTAACTTTTGCTAAGTTTTTTTTTTTTTGTTGTTCATTTCAAAAATAATATTCGTTAAGTATACTCTTCAAACCAAATTCACTTGTTTATTATAAAATAACACAAATCTAATGATGTTTAAAATATTACAGGATGACTAATCCCAAAATTTAGAGAGAAAATTAGTAGGAAATATTGTTTGAATTGCTCTTGTTGAAAAAGAAAACTTTTGTGTGTAATAGGGATATATTATATAAAACTTAGTATTTAACAAAAAGTGGCCATGTCTCATGTGCGTCTGGCAGCGTGCCTCAGTTATTTATGCATTATCATCATTCAAACAGGATTATGCTCCATTATCATCATTGTCAGCTATTAAGACTATTTAGGAAGAGCTTAGCGAGGATATGCTTCCAGAGTGCTATAGAAGAGAAGGGATCCACGGCATTGATATAAAACTTGGCCGTAATAGCCACGAGACGCGCGGAAAGAGGATGAACACATCATACTCATAGCTGAGAGTGGCACTCGAGAAGCAAGAATTCGTCTCAGGCAGAAACAAAAGGATGCCCTGGATATTACAGTTGCAGCAGGAACTTTGCTTTATGGAGCTGGAATCGACGATTCTATGTAAACTAAAGAAAAAAATTTGGACTTCTTCAAAATAGGATTAACTAATGGCTTAACGAAGATTTGTTTTTCTATTACAACTTATTTTATAAGACTATACGTAGTGTAAATTGTACAGGCGCAAGACGTGATTCGTAAATGAATAAATTTTTTACTCTGCTTTCCAGGGCATATCAAAATAATGTTAAGATTAAACGGGATAGAATATGCGCACAAAAGCCACAACAAATTTTGATTTTTCAATTTATTTTCTTATTTCTGACAGAAGAGTGTACAAGACCGCCAGCTTCTATAATACCTGATAATTTTTATATCTCAAGACAATTGATGCTCAAAAGGAACATTTACCATTGTTTCTCTAGTTTAGGAACGAGTTTGAATGAATATGGGGGCCGAGCTAAGAAAAAAATGCATTGACATCTTGAGAGGGCATTAGAGTTTAATAGGTAAAAGCCTAGTAACTTTAATGTCATAGTATTTATATTATTTTTTTTTTATATTTTCAAGAATAGAATTTCGAGCAAAATCTACCTCCCAATTATGCATTCATCCAATTGGAAGAGACAAAGGTTCACATAAGAACAATTATAATATTATGACAGCAGACAGGTTTAAAAGGCAATTATCGGTTAATAAACCCTGAGCCCTTATTATGTAACTCGTAAACAAAAATAAATTAATTTCCAGCGAACACAATTCTTATAAACGAATTATGAATTTAAATTTAACTAGAAAAGAAAGGATCTGTATCAATTTATCTTTAGAAACTCTTTTCGATCGAAATTTCAGAGCTATGAGATTCGTGATTACTATTTGCTTTACTACTGACATTCAATTTAACTTAAATCTGCTTTAATTACTTTTAGCTTTCACAAATAAAAATATTATTTTGTGTATTGCTAATATTTTTAAAAAATATCTAATTATTGATAAATAATGGAAAATAATTCATATTAAAAGCAGCTCAAACTTCAATCTTCAGAAATTCAAATGAAAAGTATGAAAATTTAATGAATTTGCAGCGTGTTTTATATTCTTAGAACATAATAAATTTAAATGAGTAGGCTATGTTGTTTAAGACAATGGATGAAGAGAAGGACCAAGGAGCTTATTTTTTCGAAAAATCTAACTAATTGGTCGCGCAATGATAAAGAGGCGAGATTTCTCCCGCCTTGCGACATCCTAATACTAATTTTTATTAAATTGATTTGTGAAAACGGCCAAAATTCTTGTGCAAATGCAAAAATTGTCAACTATTAGACATAGTCCTTGGTATTAAATAGAAGCGAAGTGCATAAAATACATAATATATATGTATTAAAATGTAATAACTTTGCTAAATTTAATTTTATACTACGAGTCGAGACCACCCTTTTTAAAACTTGAAATATTTTTTCGTTTCTTTTTCTATGATTATAATATTTGGTACGTTAAATATCAACTCTGGCGTAAAGTGTTAGACAAAATTATGCACCACTTATTCTTGTAGCAAATGAAATGAATATCTTCCTGTAATATTTAAAACGAAAAATATTTTTTTGAGACAATTCTATTGGATGGGAAATTAAAATTTCTTTCTATGAATCTGATTTGAATGCCTTTTGTCTAAAAAAAAAAGAAAAAAAAACTAAATATTGGTATTAATATATAATGAAATTTTCATTATATAGAAAACATCCTAATTTCTGCTTTAAATTATGAAAAATTTATTGTCATTTGCAGGAAAAAAAAATAAATAGTTCATAATATACATTATAAATATTTCGTAATACATACATACAATGTAAGAGTTATTCAATTTTCCATGTGGAAAAGAAACAAAATAAACACAATCACAAACGAAATAACTGAATTTAAACAAAAATAACTATATGCGTCTCCTTCGCAAGACAAACGAAATAAATAATATATAAATATATTTTATGTATACTTATTAAGAATATTTAATGTTTTGTTTTTATCTTTTCATATTTGCTTATATTTATCACTAGGTCTCTTTTTTTGTTATAATAGTTCTCGGTAAATATATAATATAGATAGGTAAATATATAAGTTTTTTATTAATCTACAGCTAGACTTTTTTTTTATTAATATATTTTCCTAAATAAATACTTTGTTTATTAAAGTAATCGTCAACAACGTATTTTGTTATTTTTTTTTTCTAAATTTTCAAAATATCACGACTTTATGTATATAATAGATTTTATATACATAACATTTTATGCATTGTATTGCTTATTACGTTCAACAATATTTATCCTTATACATTAATATTATATAATATATAAATAATGTTTTTTGAGTTATGGGCTTATTTTCACTTTGTATATATAATTTTATCTATATATAAAAAAAGAGGCATCTCAAAAGAAATGCACTGTTTCTTTAATGTTCGTTCTTTTTTTTATATAATAATATTTATACTCACTATATTAAAAACAAATGTTCATAAAGGCTTTACTGCCTTTTATTCTTTTTTTTTGTTTTGTTTTAAAACATCCAACAATATCAGATTTGCATTGTTTTCAACATACAATAAAGTATTAGTACCTTATTTTCAGTTTTTTTTTTTTATTATTTTGAATTGATTCTGAAATGTGCTCTATTATCTTTTAATCATTATTCATTTTTTTTTCTCCTTTACTTTCAAACCTTTAAGACTATTGCTGATTTTTTAAATAATATTGCTTGCTCTGTGTCGTTTTTCTTTTTTTTTATATATATTTTTTATATATTTTTTTTTTACATACTACACTTAAAAGAGGATTTTTTTTATCTCATTCCATTACTTAATTTATCATCTTAGCTAAATATAATAATGTGATTTTCTCATATTAGTGTTATTATTATGTTTTTTTTGTTTTTTTTTTTTGTTTTTTTACTTCCAGTTGATAATATAAGTTAAATATATGGATTCACGTCGTTTTATATTCGTCTACATATTCAGAATTTCTGCCTCCATTTTTATGAAACAATCTTTGGTGTAGCCTCATAAATACCCACAAAAACAAACAAAGTCGCATTATTTACTTTTACTTTACATTGAAGAGACTTAATGCGATTTTTAACACGGGTAAATACCTAGAAGAAATTTTCAGATTTATAAATATTGTTTTTATATAAGGATATTGATCAGGAAGGTTTCTACAGAATACTAAAATAATAACTTTTTTTATAAGTTCCTATTCTTATCTCGCTTTCCTTCTTTCTTTTTTCTTAAAAGGAGTGTTTTAGATTATTTGAAGACCGCAAAATAAGGACTCGTCCACATGGCACAGAAATACTTGCAAAAACCCTTCCAATATATGCGTGTTGAGTTGACAACAAAGTTAAGCAGAATCTATAGTTAATTTTTCCAGAATACCCTTATGCATAATTTATAAGTGCCTTGATTCGTGGAAAATGAAAGAGTGGCAAGATCATAAAATTTGTATTTATATTTTATGGATTTCTACATTGAACAAATACAATTGTATAGCGGTAAAATCTATTCTTTAACTGAGGAAATTTAATTCCCGTAAAGTAGACATGGGCCTCTGTTTAAAAATCTTTAGAATTCTGTATGTGATTTAGCTTTTTAAAGTTTTGAAAGTAAGCACATCACAGTAACAACGGACAATGTGGTCTAAAATTTCAATTCTGGGCTCAAGTCATGGGGCTTGGATATTCCTTGTCTCAAGCGCAAAAAAAAAGAAAAAAATTTTGGTTGTGGGAAAAACTATAGGTTAAAATTCTGTTTTTCTTTAGAAAAAATAAAATAAATCTGCTAACCATTTTTCATGAAAACAATAAAATAATTAAAACAAGAAATTCAGCAATTCAGTTATAAATCTCAGAAGTAAAATTCATATTCATATAAGTGGAATTAACTAGATTAGAAAACATGAAAACCCTTCCAAACATACATATAAATAAAAGCTTTGAATACACGTACTAATTTGGTAAATTTTTAAGTAAATTTGGACTATAAATATCAAGTCTTGGCGTCAATAAATTTTCTGAGCTTCTTGAGCACATCCACATTTTTGGATGAAAATGTGTAAAAATATCTATATTTAATAAAAAAAAAAAATATATATATATAGGAGTGGTATAATGCCCTACACACAGTGCTCCTAATGATTAATTAACTAATGACTCATTAAACCATAATGATTCATTAGGCAACTGCAGACACACAGCCATTTCTTTAATTAAGTTGTACCTACTGTCAAACAGCAGTGCAGAATGAAATCGACGCTACAAGTTAGTTTTTATTTTTTATTTTTCAATTTAACAATTTGAAAATGAAAAACATTATATTAAAAAGTATTTTGATAATATAGTTTGTGCTTTGTATTTCTTATTATTATTATTATTATTATTTTTCAAATGGGCAGTTGCACATCGGAGCTTCAGATTTATATTATATGCCAAAATACATTCAGTTCTAGCACATTTTTCCTCATTCGAGTTTTAATGAAGGAAAAAACCACTTCATTATGATCTGATTTTCGAGCCATAATTATGAATACTAAGTGACACACGACATTTTAATGAATAATTAGTACTAATGATTTATTAAATCGTGATGTGTGTCTATGGTATAAGATGGCTACAAAGTAGATTTACTATTACGCCTATTAGCATCATCAATCATATATTTTATTGAAAAATAAAGCTCTTAAAAAGAATTCTACTGTTAGGGATGACATCTTTTATCAAGTTATATAACTGGCTAAGGTCGAGACTAGACTGAAAATTGGGTCCCGATTTGCTAATATACAGATATTCCAAATACCCGGAGCTGCGGACAATCCTCAAATCCAGATAATCCGAATTCCATGTGAATCTGGATGCAGGCTAAGCAAAGGTTTGAAAATTTCCTCTAGGTTGCATTGTTTCAAATTGAAATGCATCGAGCAATCTAAAATAAAAATAAGATGAACAACAACATTTGATCCAGATCCGGATCAACACAATTTCAAATACTATTACGATTCGGATTTGAGGAATTGGAACCCATTTATTCCAGATATTTTTAGCTCTAGAGAAATGTTATGCACGATTGTAGATCCTCTTCTTATCATGTAAGTTACATGTTTTTATGACTAGATTTGAATAAATCAACTTTACTTCAGTTTTAAAATTATTTACCGAAAAACTTTATAGCTACATATTGGATATGGGATGCCATAGAGCATACTCTATAAAATAAAAATTAATAATAAAGTAGAGGTAATCCAACAGCCAAAGTCGCATTTTGGTAAAATAATTAGCGACTGCTAAACAATTGCATGGAATTGTGCAGCTGTCGGGAATTTTGCTGATTAGCCCAACAGCTGGGTGCTATGAGCAATGCGATTGCTTACTATTAAGTGACACCGGACCAAACGACAAGGTTGGTAGTTTGTTTACATATCTGAGTTGTGAGTAAAGTTTACTTCCGAATATGGGACATAAGCAGACCAATGACTTCTGCCGAGTTCAGTCCAGTGAAATTCAGAGTGGTGTCAAGTTTCCATCTGGTTCGGAGTACTTGCAGTCATTAAGATAGGTCAGTTCACGTGGCATGAATAAAGAATTATTTATGTTAAAAGTAATTAATGTTTGTTTTGGGAAGTTTGATTGTATCGGTTAATTCGATAGTTTTTATTGTTCGTATTGCTGACGGACACGACAAAATCATTAATAGAATCGTTAGTTATGTGACGATATATATGTAATATTAATGGCAAATTACGAATACATTACATTCAAGTTTGCTGAAATTGATACCAATAAAAGAATCATTTCTTTATTTTTTCAAACACAAAGGACTCTGCAAGCTTGGAAAGTATTCCTTAACAAAAAGAAGCTTGTCCAAATTTGAAAAAGTCAGTATTCAAGAGCAACTTTCACATAAATACGGGTATAAGCAGTTGATCACACTAGGACTAGAGCATTGGCAGTTATGATAATAATTCTTCATGCAGTGATAGTTCCTCTAAAATGAGTTCCGCACAAGTTATTGAAACAAACTAATTGAACAAAAAATCTCAATACCCATTTAATACGGATATTAAAAATTAACAAATTTAATATATTTACCGGTAGAAAAAAAACTGTACTTTGAGAAATTTTGAGGTTTTTTCCCTTTCTAAAATACCAAAAATAGACAGTCAATTGTTTCTAAAAACTAACAAAAGCAAAACTTGACTAAGCGTAAAATTAAATCATATTGGGCGCTATTGTTAGGAAACATTGAAAGTTAGCCTTCAACTGAGTTTTCGCTGGTCCGTTAAATTTTCCTGCCCATGATTCATGCCTTGGGTTTGGGTGTAAAAATGATAGAAAGAGAACGAATAAATGCAGTTTCAGATATTGTGAAACTCACAGCAAAATGACTGTTCGTAAAGATGTATTGTTAGAAGAATTTTCTATAATTGATAGATGCAATATACTTCTTTCGCATCTTGTGACCTCGATATTGATACTATATTGAATTTGAAACTAAAGCAATTCACTATTATATAGTCAACCACTTTTGATGCTCAAAATCTAATGTGGATATGTATGATCATGCTGCCTTACGTGTTGCATCAATTGCAAGAGTTTTCATGTTTTCTTTTCCCATAATCCTATCTTTTTCCTACCCCTCCAATCAATTTTATATAACCTATCTCTGTCCTATCCCCCCTCTCACCCCTCCAATCAATTTTATATAATGTGTATACTACTGTAGAAACTCAATCGTGAAAAAAAATTTATTTAAGGCGATGCATTAAAATCAATTCAGAAAAAAAATATATCGCATATTTTGGAGAAAAAATTAAATCTGTCTCTGATTTGAAAGTAAAAATGTCTGGCGCTGTTATTTTTTAGTGGGGTGCTTTAGTAGATTTAATATTGTGTTGTAAAGGAGATTTGATATAAATTTTTGAGTAAATAATAACAGTAAAATAATATATCAACGCAGAAAAAAAAATCCTGTTTTGTTCCTATTATAGATTGGATTTCGTATTAAGTAACTCTTTGGTTATATACTCAAGAATTATAGCACTATGTATAAATAAATAAAATTCCATATTACTTGCTACGATTATAGAAGGAATAGATTGTTTCAACTGATTTAAATAAAACTTAAATTACTAATATTACATACACAGACTTAAATAGCATATAATTATATAAACTATAGTCTAACATCCTAGTATTTTCCTAATAATTACCTTGATAGTTCTGAGGCCAAATGGTGGGTACATTCTAAATAAAAAAATAGGTTTACAATAAAAAAAATGTTTGTTTTAATTAATTTTTTACCATTGGCACGCTGTAGTATTGGTAGAAAGGCTGATACGGCATCGAAGGTGGGTAAATGGTTGGCACACCAGCTATAAAGAAAATATATAACAAATTTAATTTTTACAATTTTTTAAAAGATTTTATTTTAATTTCTGTCATTTATTGCAAATTTAATATTTTTGATATAAAAGACACGATTTATTGAAAAAATAGTTTGCGTTATAAGTTCAACGATATTCTGGAAGGTATACTTATGTATTCTTAAACCATTTTTATACCTAGATAAAAACATCAGGGTGGGTATGCTTGTCATTCTGTTTGTAACGCATAGATTGGCCACGAACGCATAATATTAAAAGTTATTTTGATTTTAAAATGTGTCTGTTTGTCCGCCCTCCAGTCCTCACGATAACTCGAGAACGCGTGTTTTTGAGAACTTAAATTTTGATGGACTTTAAAAAAACAAAAGTAAATTAAGTTCGAAAATGAGACAAATCGGGTAACTCCGTCGTAGGGTTGCCATACAAAACTGTCACTCTTGCTTTTCACTATAAAGCCTAGTACGCTGTTCAAGCGAAAATTTCGTTTCCTATACAAAATCTATGTAAAAAAAAATTGGGCGAAAAGTGCCACGAAAATGTCGGTTTGGGATTTCGTAAAGTAGTATGTTGAAAATATCAATGTTTAGATCATGGAATGCAGATGGCGCTAATATGAATTGGAGACATTTTTCCGCAACGATTTATATATCCAGACATATATTTCGCATGGAAAAGTTACAGATATACCCTTTGAAGTTTGGCGCTTTAGCACTGTACATGTAATTTGTGATTTTACGTGTATTACTTCAGTCAGTTTAATGTTATTTAATTGATGATTTTACATTTTCTCAACAACTTTTTTCCGTGTAGAAATATATGCCCAGAATGCAAGCGAAATTTTCGCTTGAACAACGTACTAGGCTTACATCTGTAGAGGTCTGGAATTTTGTACCCAGCTAAATCGGGCAACCCCTTCTTGGGGTTGCCATATAAAAATTTATATTTTCTACGTATAACGTTTGGGGAATTAAATCGGCACAAAATATAAACAACCATAAATTTATGTAAAGAAAAAAAAATTATTTTTCATTGTGACTCGTTTAAAACTTCATTAAATTAATGAATAAAAAAATTTACACCCAGTCTGTTAGCCTTACGAATTTTTAGTGGGAGCTTTTTCATAGCCTTAGTAAAAATTTGTATTTCAGACGTTTGATCCCATTTTCGAGATTTTTCTTTGTTTTGGCCTGAAATCCATTTGCATATACGTTCGTCTTTAAATTGGCCCACAAGTCTTCTATTGGCCGAAGCTGTGGTATGTTCGGGGGATAATGGTCTTTCGCTACGAATGGGATGTCCAACTGATGCATTTTGTCTATTGACTTTTTAGCGTAGTGTGCAGAAGCTAGATCGGGCTAGATCGTCTGTGCTATGAAGTTTTAAAATGAAGTTCTTCACTTCTGGCAGACAGACTTCAGAATAACGGTCAGCATTTACGGCCAAATTCGATGAGAAAAACCTCGGGCACGACATTCCCTCAGAGCTGCTGGCCAACCACACTAAAATTTTTTCTGGGAACTTGGTTGTACCAAACATCTTCACATGATCAGCAGCAATTGATTGAGGAGTATCGTAGTAATGGCGCCCTTGCCACTCGTTACCATCAAGAGTGAAATATGACTCGTCATCCATTATAATTTTTACTTTACTTTGTGGGTAAAGAATATTTTTTGTATCAATTTCACTCTTCGCTTTTGCACAACCTCCTGATTTTTGGACACTTTAGGACACTACATTCGAGCTCTACGCATTATATTCATTGAAAGTAACTCTTTTTTCACTGTCTTGTGGTCACAATTAAATCTTCGTCCTAGACTTCGATAACTTTAGCAACCTTTCCCACTGTGATCCTCTTCAGTTCACGCCTAACTTCATTGCTTGAAAAAGAACTTTTAACTTTAACTTTTATTATGCGTGGGTGTCCAATCCATTTTGCTCTACAATAATTATTTCTGTGCGTTACAAACGGAATGACAAACTTAGTATACCCTATAGATTTCATCTAGGGTATAAATTTAGATTTGTATGAACTAGGTCAACTAGGGAACTAACTCAAAGAGCATTGCAAAAGCTTCTTAACTGGGCTTAAGGTGCGGTTCAGGATTTAACCACGCAAAAAGCAAATTAGTCCTCTTTTGAGAGGAGAGTTATTCAACTTTCGCATGTCTGTACCTTAGCATGATAACTCAAAAACGCATTGGCTGGGAAATCTGAATTTTTTTACAGCTTATTGTTTATAAAACTACTAGATCTAATAATTTTTAATGAGGAAAATCGGAGAAATTCTTCGTAGTGTTGCGAAAGGAAGTTGAAATTTTATATTATATATATATATATATATTCTATATAATTTTAGATTTACATTTAAAATAGGCAACCCTTAATAAGCTTATCATTCATACATTTAGGTTTAAGGCGTACATTTAGGTTGAGAGCTGGCCTTAATTATGTGTGCTGTATGTAATTACATTAAAATATCCTACGAAATTATAAGCATATACTGAATTAGGCAACCCTTAAGTTTGCATACGTAAATTGTGGTTTTAATTTATTTGGGCCAGTCTCAGATGTTTTAAATACACAGCTTTAAAAATAAAGTCTAACGGTCCTATTTTTAAAACAGATGGGCGGCTTTATTTTACAGATATACATTCAAGATAGATATTGACCAATTACATAAAACAAAACTTTTATGGAAAAGTCAAATTCAAAGCCCACGATTTGGAAAACTGTATAACTTTTTTATTGGCTTTCCAAAGATGTGTAAAATTGTACTTAGTACGCATTACCGATATGGGCATTGCCGCACATATCCCTCATTTTCTCTTCAGCCATGCACTTATGTTTAGCCATAAAACTGGTTAATTTTTGGGAGTGGTAGAGTATTTTAAACCATTTACTCATTCTTGGAAAGAAAAAGAAATTGCAAGGCTCAGATCTGAACAAAAGGGTCGATGGGGGAGGGCAATTTAACATCATAAATCAGAAACTTTCTTACCCGAAGTACCAATCAACAATATGATTTGTTCATTAAATTGCTACCTATTGGCCAGTGTATGATCTTGGCATATAACATTGATCACTCATAATCAATGAGCGCACAAATTCATAACATAAAAATCTTGGACAAGAGAGTGGGCTAGCGCACTCGGTTCCGAATTTTAAGTATATTTAAAATTTGAATGTGATAACTGAAAAATGAATAAATTGTGCCACATTGTAGCTGGATATAATAAATACGTTACGAATTATTGTTCCATAATCATTTTTTTTACGTTATTCAATGGAAAAAACTTTTACTGGTTCAAGATAAGCCTCTTCAGATATACTGTGCCCAGATGGACAGGATTAATATATCCTCTCAGATATAAAAAAATCGAATATAGATGTATTAACGATGTATTAACGATGTATTAACTATGAAGTACAGTAGCAAATATTAATTCTAAATCAGTCTACATTTACCTTTAAGAAATGATGGTACGTTGATTATTATTTTATTATTTTCAAGGTTTAATCAATATAAATAAATAAAATATGATCCCTTAATAATATTAATGTTAAATATTTGTAATTTTAATTATCCACTAACCTGGTGGATAGACTGCAGCAAACTGATCAATAGGCATATTGCTTATCGGAGCTGGAGGCGTAGCGGCGTAATAAACAGCACCATTCGTTGCACAAATCGACTAAGAAAATAATGCACATAAATACCATCAACATTTCCAAAATAAATAAATAAAATAATATAATATAATAAAATACAAAACTTACTTGTTTTTTGATAGCTGGAGCTATGTTAAGTTTCCTATCCCGTAGAACAACACATTCACCCTGTTGATTGGAAAATAAAAAGCATATTGAAAATTTTCTATGGGTATATTAAAAAAACAATCGCGCAAATTTGCAAACAATGTGTCAAAATTATCTCAAAATTTAAATATTTCAAAAAATCTTCTTTATTTTTATATTAAAAATAGTGTAACAAAAACTCATGGAAATTTTAAAACAAAACTCTTGTGAACAAATAATTGGAAGAAATCTCAATCACTCGGAAATAAATGTGCTTTGGACATTAAAAAACCAATTAACGAAACCAAATTCCTCTAAAAATGGCTTTCTATGTGCACAGTGTAACCTCATTTAAGCAAATATATATATTATATATATATATAAAAAGTTAAATTGATGGTGCTAAGAAGCTCTATGTGTTTGAAATCAAATATTATGCGTATTATGTAACTACATTTTATTATAAACTAACTATTTATTAAAATCAGAAAAGTCTTTTTTAGGCAATTATTTTTTTAAGTCCTAATTATATATTAATTTCGACAGGAGACTCCCGCAAATATGTAATGATAATGTATAGTTTTATTTTTCCTTTCAAAATATAGTGCTTAGGACGTTAAATTGACGTGAAAAGAAAATATCAAACTAAAACCAGATTGTTTTCATTTTCATAAGATTTTATGCAAGCGTAATCGCAATTTATTCCAATATTATTGTCAAAATTTGCAATTAAATCTGATTTTATGCTTTCACTTCATGATCGTAATGAAATTGAAACATCACCTAACCCTTGTGCGGACACTTACATAGTTCAACAACTTCTAATAGACCCATTAGGTCTGTTCCGACCTTTTCATAAACGGTGTGTTTATGCTTTTAAGAAAGGTATTAATTGACAGTAAATTTTTCATACGATATGCTGTAAAATACGTTCTCACAAACCTCTCGGAAAGAACAAAAAGTAACGCCAAAAATTTCTTTTCATTCGTAGTAATAAATTCTCCATCAACATCTAAACAAACCGCTTTTATATTATTAAAGTTTCAGATCGCTGCATTTATTCGTTCATTTTTTTTAACGAAAGCGTCTGCACAGAGCTTCTAGTCTGTTATTTCCTGCCACTCCCACCTACTACTACTACATTTCGAATTTCAAAACGATTCGAGATGTTTTCCATTGTAGACTATCAAATGAGGATATCATGAAGTTCCAGATCGCTGAAATTTTTTTTTTTTTGTTTAACGAAAAGGTCTGCAAAGGGTCTTTATTCAAGTTAAAGTAGCTGTAAAAAAAACCGATATAGTTTTTAAGAGTTCTGAGATAAATCATTAAAGATCAAAGATTTTATATACAAAATTTCACGATTGAAATTAGATTAGTTTTCGTGTTTTACAATGGGAAGAGATGAAAAACACCCCTTTCATTTCAGTTGATCTTTAATGTAGAAAAATATTCCCCAAACTCTTACTAACTTCCTGAGGAAGTACGAATAATTCCTCTTAATTTTTTTAAGTAGAAATAACAAACAATGCTTCAATCACATCTACAAATAAGTGCTCATATGTAATTTTAATAAATATAAAGAAAACGATCAACCACCGACAGGAAACAGCACTGCAAAACACATTTACTTACAGCATCTATTTAAACTTTATTATTAAAGAATCTAAAATAATGAATCTAAAATCGATTTATTTGGACGATTACGAGGGGCGCGAAAATTAATTACTCGTTGGACAAATCTAGTCTCTGAATTACTATCTTACCTTGCACAACTTCAAAATATTATGATATTTTCATAAAGAGATCAGCAAATTTTAGCCCCTTACGCAGCCGTTGTTATTTTGTATATGTAATATGTATTATACGCATAGGCACATTTTCTTCCTCACATTTCTAAAATATTGTACCAAATGCTAAGAAAAACAAATTAACTAACTGAATAAAACTGCGCCAAAAATCATTTTGGTAGCAAAAATATTAATAGAGCAAAAAAATTAGGAAAAAATAGTTTATTAAGACCAATCTCTTAAGGTATCGACGAGATTGGTTTTATTAAATATTTTTTTCCTAGTTGAATCAATTAGTGCTTAAAATTAGTCGCTCGTCTGTTCATTAGATTGTTTTTTTCGCATTTCTTTTTAGAACGGTGAGACATTGCTAGACCAATGATTATTTGCCGATATTTAAAATCAGTGCTTTAATTGCAGCTTGATTGTCAATACAAATTCTGATACACATACTCAAGTGATATGCATAATATTAGAGATATTTCCATTAGTACTGCCACGTTATTTATAGTGAACATATCCGGAAAGCGAAAGAATTCGCCTATAACATATTACAGAAATGATGGAGTTAATATATTCACTTACTAGGGAGTTACACACAGTCAATAGAACTTACACTGTCACCGACTGGCTTATCGAAAATCTTATCTTATCCTATTATATAAAAATGGCGGACAATAAAATTATTAGCAATGAATACAGAAGAGGAATTACTGCACCGCTTGACGACATTTTTAAAATGAACTAACTATTCAGTTGATTGAATACAACGCCTTTGTAACTGACAGACATAAGTCATTACTGACACTCGAGGTTGAAGCACAGTGTGAGGGCTAGATCAGCCGATGTTTGACAGTTCCTGCGCTGAGTAAACGCTGCGGTAGACTTAGTTTTTACTACATCCCAACTTTTAGATATGATATTTAGTAGTATGATTTCGGTGTTTACAGACGAAGTGTCTTCTCAAGAAAAGTTGATTAACTGGGATTATAGAAATTTAGAAAGAAAAAAAACGTCAGGAAATAAAAGTTGTCAGCGCTTATACTGCGTTAAACTAAAGTTCACTACGTCTTAGGGTACCAGCACAGCTAGGCGAGTCGTGAATATACATCTCAGGTGTAGTGTTTCACAACAAGGCGTTCAGTTTCTTGGCAATTCGCAATTCGTCATCAGACTCTGAAGAAGAAATCGTGTTATCACGTAATGCAACTATATTGCATTTTTCACATAAGTGTACTTTCCACTGTTTTGCTTGCCACCTGATAAATAAGAAAAGTCTGGAATTTGACGAATTTTATCTATATGAAGGTTTACGGACTGATCCCGATAAATTCTTCCAATATATGAGAAAGAATATAGAAATCTTCGATTGTATTAAGGAAAGATTTCAATATAAACTAAAAAAAAAACAACTACCAAAATTTCCATTCTAAGGATATAAATTTAATCACTTTCTGTTGGTCCAGCCCTTTCTGCAGTTTTGCTTGTATATAAAGTCACAATAACAAGCGATTAGAATTTGGGGAATTCCATCATTCACATATATGAAGATTTACATACTGATCCTCATAGATTCTTCTTGTATATGAGAATGAGTAAAGAGCCCTTCAATTATATCAACGAAAAAACATGTAAGAATATGCCAAAAATTTCATTCTCGAGTGAGATACCTCGAAGTGTCTCGCCACAGCGTTGTTATGAACTTTCTCATAGTACAGCGTACTATCATTTTATTTCTTTAACTCTTGATATAGCCTCCCCTCCCCTCGCCTCTCCACGTTGTGCACGTGCCCCAAGTTATGGAACATCAGCTGAATCGAAGTGCTCTAAGCTCGACACTGTGTTTCAGCCTTGAGTTCCACCGACGCGTGTAACCCTGTGTTAAACCTAATAATTTGTTCGTGTGGATGGAATGAAAATTTTAAAAATCTCCAAATTACTGTAAATAAGCATGCCTTTCATAAAGCAGGAAAAAATACATTGAACACAGAGATAGGATCGTTTGCAAATCGCTCCCAATATTGATACAGTAACATCTTGTCGGAGGAACGAAAGCGAACACTGATTGGAAAAATTTCGTAAAAGAATGTCTCATTATTGAATTAAAATAAGATTACGCTTAATATCACAATAATATTTAAATGCCATAAATATTTGTGTAATTATTATATCTTCCCCTCTTTAAAAATTTTCTCTTACAGTTTTTAACTACAAATATGAAAACTTTCACAATAAACAGAACCAGGTAATAAATAAAGGAGATGCAATCATATGTACGATCCGTATACATGAGCGTACCCAAAATTGCTCTGCATTTGTGTATGTTTCATTCCGCCATTTTTGGTCTTCGGTGTCAAATCCATACTTAGGTTTGGTTTGTTTTGCGCTTGGCGCATTGACGCAGGAAAACCCGTGAAATAACCGTAGGGGCACGAAGCAAATATTACTCACAAACTGTCATTCATGTTTGCAAATTCAGTAAATACTTTTGAGTATATGAAAATAAAAGCGATTAAAATTGCGTAGAGGTTGTACAATTGTGTACAGGTGTACAAATTTTACGGCGCTTATGTACAAACAATATCAGTGTAAATGTGTTAGAAATGGGTACGTGATATTTTCTCATTTGCATCTCCTTTAGTTCTTAGTCTTACCACGTTGGTTTTTCTAAAGTTTTCTAAAGACAACCATATTCAAAAAATTCAAACAGTACAGATTTTTTCTACCTTCCTGCCAAACCCATGTAATAACAATGTTGAAAGTTTTTGTTGTGGTGGTGTGTTATTAGCGGAATATGACCTTGTCACAAAAAATGTACGTCACATGTGATGTCCTAAGAACTTGTAGCACCAAAATATCCGATTCTATAAATTATACTGTATATATTTCTGAATGAGGCTATACTGATAAATTTGTAATATTTACATTGAAAATACATTTTGCGGAAACTCTACTAAATTTAAGGAATGATAAAATTGCAGCTCAAGTGCAAAAACGTTGAATAACAATCGAAAGAAAATAAATATTAACAAATCAGAATGGTATTTTTGAACAAAGTTTCAAAAAAATTAATAAACTGAACAAACAAAACGAAATCTTCCCTGAGTGTTGGTTTTTTGTGAACTTAATTTCTCACATTTTGTACTATTTATGTATCAACATTCCTAAATAAGATAAAATATATTGTTAATAAAAGAATCGGTTTAATGTTATTGGTAAATGATTTCATTTGTAATTAGATGTTCAATTAATACGTACTTCACTTTGAAGTCTTTGTGCTTCTTGTTCCGTTTCAAATGTTACAAATCCGTAGCCCTTGCTGACTCCAGCACGGTCTACAATGATCTTCGTTGATTTTACGTTACCGTAAGCCGAAAATACTCGACATAATTCAGATTCTGTTGTATCACCACTGAAATAAACAATATATATAGTAAAAAAAAAAAATTACTTAAATTCAATATTCCTCTTTTAAAATTTTCAAAGCTTACCTTATACCACCCACAAAAATTCTATTTGGAATCAATGTTCCATATTTTGGAGCGGATAAAGGTGCTTCAATTTGAGCTGTACCATTTGGGGCGGCCATTTTAAAAGTTAATGGTTTCGTCGAAATTTTTTTTTTTCTTTATCTGCTTTCGTACACTTTACTGAGGCTATATTCTATAATAAAAAAATAAAAAAATATTGGTAATTATAAGAACAACTTCACACAAATATTATTATAAAAACCGAGAAGCTTTAGCATTTGGATTTGTTGGTTGATAGAAAACTTAAAAATATATATATATTTTTAAAAAGCTCGCACAGAAAATAGTTAAGTGGGTCATAAATAACTAGGCCTCTGTAAGTCCTTCCTATTTATGTGAAGTAAAAATCTGAAGTCAGATAAAATAAGCAGTTCAGTCCACATTGGAGCTCGTAAAATAATCTTGAGCTTCCAAGTGGCTTACTCCTTTGCTTATTTTTCTGTATAGATCAGTGAATATTCTTCTAAAGAGCTTCGAAATGATGTCTAGAGAAGCGCTTAGATTGTACTTCTGTCAGAAGCGCTGGCTTTTAATCCTAATGGGTCCATATTATTCCATAGACAAACAATACAAAGACTGGACACGTAAACAAAAATATGCAGCGCTATTCTCGAATATAAAATCGACGATGCCTCGACTTGCACTTGATGACGCAACCAAAGGTAAAGCCAGCAATGCCTCGCTGCAATATAAAATCAACATTGCCTCGACGCGATGTAGGGAAGGCCAAGGTATATAGAAGCCAAGTATTCCAATTAAAATTTTGACACATTACAGCTGATGGCCTGTGACGTAATTCTGTGAATAATGGGTGCGTTCACTGACACGATAGCGTCCTGTAGCGTTGTGATAGCGTTGTGTTGTGAACAAATGTCAAAAGAATTACTTTGATAGTTAGTCACTACAGTGGTCACTCTTGTGTAACCAAATTGCAGTGAACGCAAAAGAGAATAACGTAGCAAATCAACTATTTTTGACGTTTGCAAAAAATAAGTAAATTAAAAGTAAACATAAACGTCAAATTGCAAATAGTGTTATCGTTGGGAGATGACCTTTTTTCGACATTACAAGGAAATAAAGTAATGCATTGAAATTGATTTATAATAAAAAAAAAAACTTTTTGGCCCATCACACAGGCCACATTGTTCTCATCAACCAAAATTGATATGTTTTCTGCTTCGATTTCCATATCTATGTCACTTTGACAACACAAATTTATTATCGCACAACTTTACTATCCTAAATAAGGGTAGTGAAATAATGCGAGCTACCTTTTACTCTTGGCCGTCTCAGCGAACGCGTGAGAAAGTAAAAGAAAGTGACTATCTGTCATTTTCTATGTACAGTGAACGCACGATAGCGTTGTGTAGTGACTTGGTAGTGACATTATGTTACTATTTTGCTGTCGGTGAATGCACCCAATGTATATACATTTTTATAAGAGACACAGAGAGGGAGAGAGAGTATTTTGTTCTCTGTACCGTACTTTCCTATAGATTTCACGATATTAAGTCATCTAATGGTGGAACATGGTTCGTAATATAATAATATAATTATATATTATATATAATACCTTGTATTCTATATACCTTGGGGAAGGCCACAAGTTTTTCTTAGAAATTTCCAGAAAATGTTTTGACAGAGTTTATTCACTTTGGTGGCCGACTGGAGTTATTTTCAGATACATACAATGTGTACCGTGCGTGCTCAAAAGTGCGTAATTCTAAAAAAAAATTCCAGTAAATTTCTAAGAAAAAATTGAGGTCTTCCCTTCACATCGGGTCGAAGCATCGTTGATTTTATGTTTTGGCTGCATTGCTGGCATACCTTTGGTTACGTCATCAGGTGCAAGTCGAGGCATCGTCGATTTTATATTCGAGAAAAGCGTTGAATAGGTTTTACGTATCCAGTCTTTGTTGTATATATTAGAACACGTAACCAAAGGAAGCGAAATATTATGTAAAAGCCCTGTCGGTGTGATAGGATTTCAGTTCTTAGGCGAAGGGTGGAAGACAAGAAGAATTTAACTTATGTTAACTTGCTAATGTCAATTAGATGCAAACGTCAAATTCGTTTTTATATTTTGTAAGTTTTTTCAATAAAAATCTTTAAATTGTTAACTTAATTTTGATTAAAAACATTTGGAATCACAATTTTGTGGTTAATCCTTTGACTTAAATTAATAGCAAAAATAAGGCTTTTTATATCAGCAGGAACCAATACTGATCAGTGCAGCTAGTTCCTGCCTACCGTAGACGCCTGAAACAAAATGCCAAGCTAATTCCATATGATCTACGTTAAAGTTCTGAGTAGGAATCTTATTTTGATCTTTCAGGCGTCTACGGCAGCCAGGAACTAGCCGTACTGATAAGAGTATTAGTTTCTGTTGATACGAAACACGTACATATCTGTTGCTATCTGCGCCAGCTGCAGGCTTTGCAGCAAATTGGTTATCAATTTTTTTTTTTTTTTAATTGATAACATTTTTCGAAGTCTTCTGACTTCTTAAATTAATAAATGTGTAAAAATTTTAACAGTAAACCGCCGGGAAGGCGTTTTTAAAGAAAGTTGCAGCGTAAAGTTAAAAATTAATTAAAAATTAAATTAAATTAGTATATTTTGTGGAAATACGTGCAAAAGAAATGAACCAATTGATAGGAAAACAAAAATATAATATGATTGTTCAAAATATTTCGTTGCTACATTTTTGTGTTCTCAACTTTTTTTGTTCTTTATTTTTCAGTGGCAGTTCACAAAATTGCTTCGTCAAACCGCCCTTTCTACCACATATTGGGAAATGCGGCAATTTTCGGACTTATTGAGCTTCCTTTGGGATTACACGAGGAAGTACATAGGCAGTTATGATGATGTTATGTATTTAGAAAAATGACATTGAGACGTAAAGATTTATGTATGCGGGCAATTATAGCAATAAAGGAAGTAGAATCGGAAAAACAAGATAAAAAGAAGAGGCATATATGGGTAAATGAAGCTCGCTGTGCAGCTTGTACTTAATCGTGTAATCCTCAGGTAAGGTTACAAATGCATATCTTAGGTCAATTACCATCTGTTCTGCGAAACTTTGGAGAAATGTGTACACAAATACAGTGAATGTCCCATCGACGGGTGTGTACAAGATCTTTGCCCACGCTTGTCCAGAAACTGAGAGCAAATTTTTTAAAATCTGCCAAATTACATAGATACTGGTATAAGTGAGCAAATAATACATGCTCAGAATACTGGACACAAACGTGCTGCTCTTCTTCAATACAGCATATTTTACTTGTGTGAGAAACTGTCATTTCTTTAAATTCGGGATTATGCCTCGTTTTGTTGCAAAGGGAAATATTGGAGATTATGATCAAAATACAAATTTTTTGTAATAAATTTTTAAATTGATTCTTGATTTCGGCTACTTTTAAATATTTCTCAAGGAGCCCTTTTTTAACCATTTACAACTATTGACCAGCCACGCATATATCACTGAATGTTCTGAATTGCTCCTTCTGCTCCAACTCCAGACATCGTCCTATTTAGATAAACACCGAGACCATCTCTGCCCGAAACTTGCGACACAGCAGATTCCAAAAAAAAAGTAAAAACCTCTTATGATACGCTAGATGAATGCCCATATGAAATATCATTTGTTCATCCATTTGAGCAATTTTGATTTTTGCAGTGCTTTTCGCATATACAGGGTGATTCAGATCAAGATACCTTCCGGTATACCACGCGATTCCTTGAAGTAAGGTGATCATAAAATTGTTCCACATGTATAAAAACATTTTTACTTAGCAAACAAAATAAGTGGCAGAGTAATAAAAAATAAACAAGAAAAAATATATATACTCAGTTAACAAACGCGCTCGATCGATATCTATCCCCCGCCGTCCAGAAAGATATTTCGTGAAGAGAACTTGTACAAAAATTAGAACTGAGGGGGCAGGTGCACTACGTACTGTCAAGCCGAAGAGTGAAAGTGTGTAAATTAATGCGTGAAATAGAGACGTAAAAATTAGAGTAGAATAGAAGAGCGAAACCAAGACTTCCAATTGTGTGAAATTCAAAAAATCAAGAAGGCGCGATTAAAATGCCATCGAAATTCACTATGTTCCAAATGGGAATAACACGAACGAAGGAGTTTTTCAGAACGTTGGATGAATGACGAGGGATAATTAAGTTAAATGGGAAACGTGGGGACCTGACAAACTTCAATCTGGAAAACAAATATTGTGATGTCTGAGATCAAATTAATTTGAACAAAAAGATGAATTTGCGGAGTATAAGGTACCTGTCAAAGGTAGTATTAAGAAAATCCACCGTGTAACCACGCAAATCATGCATCCGCCGTGGTAGACCGTACACATACCTGATAATTGAATTAAAGTAAGTGCGTAGTCAGTCAATATTACCTGCTGAAGTTCCAGTATATAGCTCCGCCCAATAAACGAAGTGAGAAAACAACAGGGCATGGGCAGGCTTCTTCCTTATAAATGTTGGCAGGTACATGTTAATATTCTAGAGTTTGCGAAGACCAAAACCTACCCTGCGGATTAATGCATTAATGTGGGGCGAAAGGGATAGGGTCTATCTAAGATGAAGCCAAGGCTGGACACCCTGTCGCAATAGGGTATAGTAACCCCATTAAGGGAGATGGGATCGAGGAGGTGGTCGATCCCATTAAGGGAGATGGGATCGAGGAGGTGTATTCCGTTCCGTACACTCTCTCTCGTGATGTATTTCTGTGAGTGTTTCCTTTCCTGTCACTCTCGTGATGTATTTCTGTGAGTGACTTGTTTCCTTTCCGCACACTCTCGTGATGTATTTCTGTGAGTGTTTACTGTTCCCTCCTCCGTACACCTTCGTGATGTATTTCTGTAGGTGTATTCCGATCCGTACACTCTCGTGATGTATTTCTGTGAGTGTTTCCTTTCCTGTCACTCTCGTGATGCATTTCTGTGAGTGACTTCCCTGGTAGACATATCATGATGAGCTCATCAATGAGCTCCGCATGAGCAATCAGATGAACGTACTAATGAAATTTATTCACGTTTGAATCAAATCCGGGAAAAAACATTTATTTACTTATTCACAGATAGTATGCATGAGAATTGCATCTCTTTCATTTATTTAGAAATGTATGCTGTGCTTCTCTTTTGTGCATTTTACAATATTAGATGAGTACATAATGAGCGTTACGATGAGCGTATTAATGAGCATGTCAATGAGGGTCACGATGAGCTTATTAATGATCATGTCAATGAGTGTCACGATGAGTTTATTAAGGAGCATGTCAATGAGTGTCATGATGAATTCATAAATGATAATCTGCATTTACGACTGATTCATATTTTTTTCCGAATTCAAACTATAAAGCGCTGAGGCGTAAGGATTTGAGCATAACATCTTGTTCAGCATACCGGCGACAGTCTTTCCGCGGAAAACAAATCAAAAAATTAATTTAAAATAAATAATTTAAAAACTTAAATAAATAAATCACAAAAATCCAATCAAATTTTCCTAATAGAAATGTCATCTGACAACCCTGGTAGACCTATCATGATGAGCTCATCAATGAGCTCCTCATGAGCAATCAGATGAACGTACTAATGAAATTTATTCGCGTTTGAATCAAATCCGGGAAAAAACTCATTTATTTACTTATTCACAGATAGTGTGCATGAGATATTGCATCTCTTTCACTTATTTCGAAATGTATACTTTGCTTCTCTTTTGAGCATTTTACAATATTAGATGAGCACTTCGATGAGTACATAATGAGCGTTACGATGAGCTTTGTAATGAGTATGTCAATGAGGGTCACGATGATCTTATTAATGATCATATCAATGAGTGTCACGATGAGCTTATTAATGAGCGTAGCACTGAGTGCCATGATGAGTTTATTAAGGAGCATGTCAATGAGTGTCATGATGAATTCATAAATGATAATCTGCATTTACGGTTGATTTCATATTTTTTCCCGAATTCAAACTATAAGACGCTGAGGCGTAAGGATTTGGGCATAACGTCTTGTTCAGCATACCGGCGACAGTCTTTCCGCGGAAAACAAATCAAAAAATTAATTTAAAATAAATAATTTAAAAACTTAAATAAATAAATCACAAAAATCAATTCAAATTTTCCTACTAGAAATGTCATCTGACAAGGTGATGACAATAATAAATATTTATTTATTGCTGGTTTAGTATATAGGGAGCAGTTTCATGCTATCTGAGCCCGTCGATGAGATTTAATGAATGCTCATCAGGAGGCTCATGGGGACTTAATTTTCTATATGTTTCTTTTTAAACTGCAAACACCTTGATATTTTTCAGTCAAATTAGTATTGGTTTACATAAAAACTGCCCCTTGCGGGGCAGGAGACAAGGAAAAACTGTGAGCAATTTCTGCTAGGGAAGGTGATGACAATAATAAATATTTATTTATTGCTGGTTTAGTAAATAGGGAGCAGTTTCATGCTATTCAATGAGCCCTTCGATGAGATTTAATGAATACTCATCAGGAGGCTCATCATATGTTTCTTTATGAACTGCAAACACCTTGATACTTTTCAGTCAAATTAGTATTGGTTTACATAAAAACAGACAAGGTAAAACTGTGAGCAATTTCTACTAGGGTTGTTTCCTTTCCGCACACTCTCGTGATGTATTTCTGTGAGTGTTTCTATCCCGTTCTCTCCCGTAAGTTAGAACCGTAGAAAGTAATATAGTATTGGGTAGGAAATGGTTTCGACTTGCATGCATTCATTAAAATACCATTGTAATTAAATAAAGGACAGATACAGAGAAATTATTTGTAGAAATGATTAGAATAAGTAACATACATTGAAATTTTATATTAGGGTAAATATTAAGCCAGAATATATTTTGATTATTTGTTTATGTAAATGGGACTTGTTATTTATTGACGCTGGCGTAACTCACGAGCACCCGGAACCCCTAACAAGGGCTCGCAAGGAAACACGTTACAAAATGTACGATCCCCTGACATGACACACTGACGTCTCAAGCTCAAATAAGAGTAGATCAGATTGCAGGCGGGCCGGGAAAAGCGGAAAAACCTCCGAAGTTTATAGCAAAGGATAGTATGCTATTGCTAAAAACGAGAATAAAGTATCCTAGCCAGCTTGCGCTTCATATTGAGCCTTACCGTCTCACTAATGTTCAGCATGACACTCGTTGTACTGTAACCTTTGCGGAAGCCAGATTGCTTGTAGTATATAAGATTCGGGACAGCAGATGCCGAAGTTATTTATTTCCCAAACCTTGGGAGAGTGCGGGTAAGATAGTTAAATGCCTAAAATCCGAAGGCTGTGATGGATTGGAACACTTGGGAACAGGAATTACCTGCCTAACTTTAAATTACCTTGCCTAACTTTGAATTACCTTGCCTAACTTTAACATTTTTATATAATATGGAGTCTACAAGATGGCGGTCGAATTTTATAATTATGGCCCAATTCAAAATTAATATCTTAGGCCTAGTACGGAGGAGTACGAGTAAAACAGATACGAGTCGAATTTTACCGTTGGTAAAATCCTAAGCAAAAATTTTACTGGTTCATTGGAAAAAGTGTCATTTTTTCTATTATAAGATAGATGGCATTTTGTAAGTCTCCATTCATTTTACTGACCATTTTAATGTGCGGAGCATTAAAATGATAGTAAAACTTTGACATTTATTTGATTGTTCACAAAACGAGTTTATTTAGTTTTTTGCGTGAATTTTCTTGACGACGATACACCCTTACCTACTTATTTGAACAGCTCACTTCGTTTTCTCCGTTAAAATGTTTTTTTTTTTGGAGACTGCGATAAATTTTACTAATACCCATACTAAGGTTTAGGATTAACTATGAGGTGGTTTTAAAATAAATTAAATTCGTAATCTGCAAACCCTAAAATCCCCCAGATATCAATATCGAATCTGGCCAAAATTCGGCTGCCATTTTAAGAGTCATTTTGATTTCTAAACTTCCACCACAAATTCGTAATTAGCAACTCTAAAATCCAGAAGTTATCGACTTTTAGTCAAATCTGACAAGTGTGATAAAATTTGTCCACCATTTTGGATTTTATGTTATATAAAGTTCTAAAAGTGTATTTTCATCCAAGATGTGTGTGACAAATTTTAGACAAGAAAAAAGGGTGAAAAGTTTTGAACTACGTTGCGTTTCAAATCATACATATAATGAAATATATTTTTATAATCTTATCAATCAAAAGACTTATAATACGTCTAGTTATTCCCTGAAAAACTCGAGACACTCTTTAACTTAGAACTACTTATTTCAAGTCACTTCGAATATTATAATTTAATCTTAACACTACAGAGCAGACACCAGCTTCGAAGCTTTGAAAGCTTCGAACTTCGGCAAAACGTTCATGCTTCGAAGGATTCGACTTCAAACCACCTGCTCCAAGTACTATTAACTGCCCTAGTTTCTATCAACTATCACTTTGTAAATATTGTACTATTCACCTTCTTTTGTTTTTTTTTGCTAATAATTAAGAACATTTTTGTATTGTATTGTATGTTTCGTAAATTTGATCTAAGTTTGCTGAAAGTTAATTTTTCTGTGGTAGCTATATTCTGTCACCACTTTTTAATGAAGCCATACGAGATATTAACATTTAATAAGTGCTCACAATATTTATCTTTATTTTATTTTTTAATCTCCGTACTGTTTTACATAGTTATGAAAACATTATCGTTTCCCCATAAAAACGACTTAGTCCACTTCATTCATCACAAGTAAATTCGCGGAAATATTTAAAAGAAAACAAGTAAAAAAGCTAGAATTAATCTAAGATCAATTCTTATTATACCCTCTAGATAAATGCCAGTATGTAATTTTGTATGCTCGCCTCTATGCAAATATGATCTTTGAAGTGGTTTTTCGCATATATTTATAAAACGGTTCGTCGGACAATAAAAATGGTTATAACCAATTTCATAGGATTTCACATTCTGAAGAACTTTTCAGTACTTACATTAAAACAGTCTAGGACTGATCGTTTTCACAGTATACATAAAAATCCTAATTTTTTATATGGCAACACCAAGAAGGAGTTGCCCGATTTAGTTCGTTTTCGAAATTTTATTTGCTAGTACAATGAAAACACCATGTACCAAATTTCAGCTCTACGTCGACGCGTTCTCAGGCAGTGTCCAAATATATAGTGAAAAACGAAAGTTTTGTATGGCAACCAAACGAAGGAGTTGCAATCCGTGTACAAAATTTCAGCTCTCTAAGTATACGCGTTCTCGTGCGCACAGACGGACGAACGGACGGACATGCAAAAATCAAAATAACTTTTAATATTATGCGTGGGTGTTCAATCCATTTTGCTCTACCATCATTATTGCGAGGTGTTACAAACGGAATGGCAAACTTAGTATACCCCTATGATTTCATCTAGGGTATAATAATGGACAAGTCAACAGCTGTTTAATTTGGCAGCTTACCACTACTTACATATTTCGTGTATTTATATGCATTCTTCAGCAAACAAGATCATTTTGACGTGATTTTACCACGCATTGTAGATTACCTGAGACACCTTACAACTAGATGTGAAAAACTCGATATAAACCCGGATTACTTTTTGAAAGCTCTTTAACTTTTTATTCAACCAAAGAAAGCTATCATTGCGAAGAATTTATGTGGCATAATACAGCAAGAGAGAGAGAATGTATAGAGCTTTCTATTAGAGGGCCATTAGATCGTTTTAATTAGACTGCTTTTTTGCGAGTTTTGCACATCTAGCTGTAAGTTGTCTCAGCTAGTACTATGAAAGCGCCATGTACCAAACTTAAGCTCTCTATGTTCCGCGCGTTCTCATCAGACAGTGTCCAAATATATAGTGGAAAACGAAATTTTTGTACGGCAACCCCACGAAGGAGTGGCCCGATTTGTCTCACTTTCGAATTTAATTAAAATTTTTTTTTTAAGTCCGTGTACAAAATTTCAGCCATTATGGCCAGTTTCACAGTCACTCGGCGAATGAGTTTCACAGTTTGGTTTAAACCCCGGTTTAAACTAGAGTTTAAACCATGCCATCCCTCGGTTTAAACTCAAGATAAAAGTATTTGAAAAGTGTGATATTTTATTTTGACAGTAGCATTGTTTGTTTGTATCAAGAAAATAATTTTATAATGGATTTAGATTTAGACATTTCTAGCGATGAAGAAGATTTTTTTGAGTTAAATTTTCAACTCTGTCGACAGTAATTAGAAATCGGCCAAATCATTTTAATGAGTGGGACGACGTTGATTTTTATGCTAGGTTCCGTTTAAGTATCTTATCTTATCTTTTCTTGCGCTCTATTATATATCTTTCTTTATGCACTAGGGAAGGCATTAGCTCAACTTCACTTATGCTAAAATTTGCATCCTTTTGAATGTTGGCATATTTAAAATTAGCAAATATAACTACATATCTTTTATTTTTTACTTTCTGATGTTCACTTTTTCCGATTGACAGATTGATTGATAGAAAAATTGCTTCACAATGGTGGCGATAACTAATTTAGTTCATAATTTAATCAGTACTACCAACGTTACTAAAAGAATACCCGATTTGGTTTAAACTACGTTTAAACTTGGAGGATGGTTTAAACTAAACCTTGGTTTAAACTCGACGGACGGACATGCAAAAATCAAACTTTTTCGAAGGAACAACTTAGAGCAGGTATTTGACAACTATAACTCTGTTGACATTTTTGATAAATAATTTTTTGTGGAAAAAAAAATCAATAAGTTTCCATCTTTCACAAATTTCCTTTCTACTCTACTTTTAATTTGACAGTTAACGTTAAGGCTTAAGGCCTAAGCAAAATTGCGACGGCAGACGGAGAACGACGACGGAACTCCGCTGTCAAACTTCTAAAAGCACAGCGTCTTATCCGAATGCACCAAACTACGACGAACGACGCACTGACAATTATAACATGGACTGCCTGATTTTCTATTTCATATGGGTCAACTTTTGTTGGCAGGGTGTGACAATTATCTTAATTTCAAGTTTTACTTTCCTTTTAATATTCATATTAAAAGTTCAGCAAATTACAGATGTATTCGAAATTATTTCTATTCTTGGAAGCTTATCTTCTACAACATCAAATATTTTTTAAACTTGAGTTTTAAAGAAATAAATTTACGCAATTTTTGTCTGCCTGTCCCTAAAAGTAGGTATGGGGGACAGAGAAAGGATTACAAATACTGTATTGCCATCTATTTCTATTCTATATATTCATTTGGATAACCACTGAACTAAAACTGGACTTTGGTTGATTTTGTATACAACTTATGATTTATAGTTCAGCGAAAAAAAGTAGTTAAACCAAAAAGAGACAACTATAGAAAAGTGATCCCATAATAATGTCAAATAATGTAAGCAATTTTTGTAGCGTCAGCAGTCCATTGTATATATGTCAGTGGAACGACGGTAAGCGGGCGACGATGTTGCCGTCGTCGCTGCAGTGTTACCAACAAAATTAATGGAATGAAATTGTTTTGGCATTCAGTTGAGTGGTAGCAGCCCGCGGTAAATTTAAAATAATGAGCTTTGAAGAAAAAGTACGAAATCAGAATTATTTATGATTTGCAAGACAGGCAAGACAAGTGGCCAAAATAGACGTGGTTTGGATGGATATTTCATAGCGTTTAATATAGTTAATTTCTGCATTTTCAGTTTCTTTTCACACTTTGGGCCATTGCATTTCTTTCAATATAATATAAAATACTGTTATTAAAAATCTCCTTTTAAAACGCTCGAAACATTTAATAAATGAAATTTCAGTATCTTCTTCTTTCACAATCGTCGAACGACAGACGACAGCGAAAAATTAGCGCGGTCGAAACAGGCAGACGATTGTGAAAGAAGAAGATACTGACAGGTCATTTGTTATTTGTTTTGAGCGTTTTTTTAAAAGGAGAATCAAACTAAATGCAAAATATCACAACTTTACCATTTGTATTTAAGCGCCTCGCAATATCAATCCAAATCACGTCTTTTTTGTCCACTTGTCTATACTGCCTGTCTTGCCAATCATAAATTATTTTATGATTTCGCACTTCCTCGATCAATTTTTCTTCAAAGCTCATTATTTGAAATTTACCGCGGCGTGCTACAACCTCAAAAAAACAAAACTGAATGCCAAAACAATTTTATTCCATTGATTTTATTGGTAGTACTGCAGCAACGACGGCAGAAATTAGAAACTGATCAATCCCGACAAGAGAGCCTATTGCCTATCGTGAGTCAGTTCAACATTTCTGACATTTCATATATTATGAAATTGTAATTGCTGCCTAAATTATGTCGGTCATACAAAGGCAACGCCAAAAAATATTATCTGAAAATAAGGGGGCGCTAAAAATTTGTTTATTTTACATAGGAATTTGGATTTTAAAAAATGTATCCCTTTAAAATGTCAGGATTCATTACTGTCATGACGAAACGAATACAAACACAGCACACTAATACATTTCGCCGAGCGGCTTAGGTTTTCACCTGTTTCCTTATTAGTTATTTATTCAATGCAATTGTTATGCATTAGATACAACGGGTGCTTATGCCACTAACAATTTTTATGAGCTTAGCGTAGATGAGCAATAAGCATTCATTTCTTCTTAGAAATTTACAGAAAATATTTCGGCAGAATTTTTATTCAATCTGGTGACCACTGGTATATAAATGGACTGCTTATTGAATAAAAAATGCATGAAAGCAAATGGCACCACTTTCATATTCCTGTCTCTTTCCGTGAGAGCATACTTTCCCACTGAACTGTAACGATTAGGAACGAGAAATTGTTTGTAAAAATCCTTGTAAAAAACACTTATTTCGACTCATAACTAGAATTTAACGATACAAATAGTCCCAAATACCTTTATGGTAAACTTGGTAAATCCCACTGACATGCATATACGTAAATTCCCAAATAATTTAAATATAACGTCAGTTTACGACAGTTGGTAGCATTGACAGTGAGAGCATACTTTCTGAAATCAAAATTGGTGCCACATGAAACAGGAGATCAAGCAGTCCATTTGCATATATATATGTCAGTGCTGGTGACCGAATAGTTATTTTTAGATCAATGGGCCATCCCCACTGACAATGGACTGAGCGTATTGCCATTTTCCTATAGGAAAGAATGGCACAAGCTTTGCAGTTTTCTCTTTCGCCCTATGGCAGAGTTAGAGCTACCAATACAATAATTCTTACTAAGCGTTTTCTTATGCCATTTGATGTTTTTATGTTGGCTGCAGATGTAATCAAATAACTTTTGAAAATTAAAGCCGGAATGAGTTTAATTTGTTATAAGAGTACGGTTAAACAACAGAGTAGGCGCCTCCAGACGGGTATTCTTGTTGCAGGCTTTAACGCATATAGGAATAAGGGACTGAATGTGTGCATGCATTATTTCATTTCGAGTTGAGAGCTAGACGTGAATTTGCGGATACCTTTATTTTGTTGCTGTTGTATTAGTGCGGCACAACAAGTAAATACTGTTTGGTTTTTTATGCAAAATTTCTCTCCAAAGTGCAGCACAATTGTAGAGATTTCTCTGCTTTTTTTACCTCTTCCCTAGAAAAGCGGCATAAGAATACTCATATAGGATGTCCCAATGTGTGCCGTTGTCGTCCTCCAAAAAGCATATAAAATCCAAAGAAAAAATTTCCAGTAAATTTCTAGGGAAAAATTGAGGGCTTCCCTAAGTCATTAGCATCGTTGATTTAATATTGAAGCGAGGCACTGCTGGCTTACCCCTTATTTACGTCTGCAGGTTTAGCGCCTCTACAATAAACGAGTAACTAAATCAAACTTAGTTTAGTAATAACTACATAGTTCTATACACAAGGTTTGTACAATATGCGGTGGATTTTTATAGTTTTGAAGTAGTAATCTACTTTAGTTTATCGCATACTACTCGATGTTGCCTTGATTTATACCGATTTGGTTTTATGTTATCTAACTTAAAGCGCTCTAATTAATACTCATTTTATTATTCTACCACAACGAGTGTTAGTTTTCTAAACTTTTTTGTACTTACTCGATTAATGTCAATTGCCTATATCCTACTTGATGTACCTAAAACGTAGCTTAAGCTGAGGTTCTTTAATAAATGTTTTTCTCTACTGAATCATAA
Organism: Dioctria rufipes; assembly: GCA_963924295.1. Taxonomy (NCBI): domain Eukaryota; kingdom Metazoa; phylum Arthropoda; class Insecta; order Diptera; family Asilidae; genus Dioctria; species Dioctria rufipes. The sequence continues at coordinate 44,409,599 of OZ002743.1, read as the reverse complement.
AGATCAAAAATTGGGTTCTAAAAATTATTTTTTACCTCTGATATGTTCGTTAACATTAAAACAATTGTTGGAATAGATTTATCGATTGCTCTTACAATCCAACCTTAGTTAAGATTTTACATGAAACTTCATCTGTTCATTCATATTAGAATCCAGCATGTAAACAGTTTTTCATTATAATATTCCCGACCTCTATATAGGTCAATAATTATCATTTCCATTATTTAATCACATATCCTTCGTAAGATCTAGTTACCTATAAATATGCAACTGTTTGACTTGGTTCAGCACAAAATTAAGAAAAACAAATATTTTAACAGGAAGTAGCTAAATTACAAAGGGATGCTATTAAATAAATGGATCTTACCCCAAAACTAGTTTTTTTTTCACTATTTACTGAAAATCAGTGATGAAATTAGTTCCCACTTTGCAATGCAACCTCATGAAATATTATCTTATCTGTCAAACATGTATTCTGCAGTTTTTGTCGAATTCGAAATGCTCATTTCACTCACTTTACGGCTTGTACGTTCTCGCCTTAAGAGGTGTATGTGCTTTTTATCACACGAGAAAATTTAGACGATCTTAAAACTCCTTACAGAGAAATATTAGTGGGAATAAATCAAATCGTGGTTATTTGCCCACAGATTCATTATTAGCATCTTTAACCTTGAAACAGTGCTTTACTAAATAAAAAAAAAAGAAAAATAGATAAAAAAAAACAAAAAATTATGTTGGCCATCCGAATCAGAGAGAATCAATTTCACCAACGAAACTGACTATACCAAATATAGGTTAAACAAAAATTTTCTCTCAACCCAATATTTACGGTGGTCCCGCTACCCCCTGGACCAAGTAGTTAGCGAAAAAACACCTGGAACATTACGAGACTATGCTAGAGATGGCATACTAACCCAGTTAAAATTATAACTATTAGAAATAGAGAAAAAATAATATCGTTCATCTTCAAAACACGAAATTTTATAAATTTCCAATTTTATAGGGCAAATGTCATTAGGGAAGAGAGCTCAAATTTCGATTTTCTCAAGACGCAGGCCAACTTACCGTCCTTTTTCCAATTTAAAATTAATGCACGCACTAACACTGCAAGGAATAAAATCACTTTTGCAAATTCTTTGTTTTATTATTTTTGATTTAACAATTTATTTCACGATGCAGAAAACAACTTCTTTGCGAAAAATAAAACTTTTTAGCCCCCTCTCCCACGAACCAAATGAAACTCAATATTCAAGATGGCTACTCGATGTACACGTTTATAACGATAAGAAAGCCTCCTACGGCTACGGATAAAAATTTTCTGGTATTCAGTATGGTAATGCCTTGTTCACATTTGCATATTTACAAAAACAAAATATTAGAGTATTATAGGTAACTAAAATCTCGAGTAGTCGATACATTCTGTGCTCTAATTCTGATTCTTTATCGTACTTTTTTCAGATATATTCTCATTTCAAGTTTGTCGTTCTTTTGTTTCCATCATAGTTTATTTTGACATACTTTTCATCTATCACAAAATGTAGTAGAATGAATTTACAATTAACAAACGTCAGAAATACGCCTAAAAGTATGACAAACAAACGCTTTTAGTGTAATACCCTAGACAGACTGTTTCCATAATGACATAATTTGAAATTCAGTCATTTCAAGGAAATGAAGAGGTGACAGACATTGACAGCTTCTCATATGTGAACAGAAATCATTACAGAGTTAAATAATTCAATTAAATGCTATCATAAATATTTTCGAGTATTTGCTGTAGTTTTAAAGCTTTTAGCAGAAGACAATTTATTTTGTGGAAAGAGCCTAAAAAGAGTAGAAAAGCTGCGAAGAAATTTCATTCATGTACAGCTGATGGCTGTCACTGCTGACTTTATAGAAAAAACCTTCCACTTTTCATTAAATTCAGCTCATTTTAATGACGGTAGGTGACACTTTTACTGCAATTTCACTAAATGGAGAAATATTTGTTCCATTTGAAAATGAAGCGAAATGTTGCAAATGTGTTCTTAATGGACTTCATTTGTGTGACACACTGCACATTTGACTCCATCCATTTATTTAAAAATTTAGTCATTTTGGAGAGAGTTCGATTTGTTTTGATAATTAATAATTTTAAAGTGCAATACTGAATGACTGTCCATAAAATAAAATTTAAATTTAAAAATCATTTATACGTTTAATACCGATTTCCATTGATTGAAATTTTCTGGGAAAAAAAACATCATGATCATGAATCATGATACAAATGTCAATTTCGATGAGACCATTTCAGTGTTGTACTTTTTCTGGCAACGGAGAACTTAACAAACAAAACTTAATTTTTAATATTACTGAAAAATGTGTTCCTCTGCAGATTTGATGTCAAATGTGCTTGAGCTTGTAAGAGATAGACGTATATAAATAATATATTTGTCTGCATTTTTATGTCAATTCCGATGCATTCCAATCAATACAGCCGTACTGTTTCCAAAATTGGTTACAGTTCAGTGTACATTTTGAGCTTGAAAGAGTCGTATGCCCAAATTTTGGGGAAACTCTATTTGACTCTTTCAGCTCAAAATGTACACTGAACTGTAACCAATTTTGGGAACAGTACGGCTGTATTAATTGGAATACACGGGAATTGACATAAAAATACATAAAAATGCAGACAAATATATTATTTATATACGTCCATCTCTTACAAGCTCAAGCATATTTGACATCAAATCTGCAGAGGAACACAATTTTCAGTAATATTGAAAATTTATTTTTGTGTTAATTAAAATGAGTTTAACTTCCTTATTTAATACAATACGATTTTACAACACCTTTAGTGTTTCCAATCTATAAATAATAACTAATTATAAATCGGTGTGCAATTGTACGAAATAAAGGATTTTCACAGCCTGTTCAATATTTGTGCCATTTTTGGAGCAAGAACGGTCAGTCCATTCTTATTATATGTCAGTGGGGATGGTAAATGAATATCTGATATCTATGTATTGGTAAACGGTATTATTAGCAATTAAGAAAGGGAAAATTTCATTAACTATTTCGTTATCAGATTTAGAATCTTCTACGTATACCATATAAAAACAATACTGTACTATTTTGTTATGTAGTAGTTAGTGAATCTGATCTATCATTCTCACTCTTGCTGTCATGTCAGTAATATTTAACCAGTCAAGCGCTTCGAGCATGCTTTTAACTGGTGTACACAGGGTGTTTCCACCATGGTGGTCAATAGAGCAGGAGGTGTTAGTACTCGCATAGCCAAACAAAAAACTGTATTGCAGGGGGACATATCAAAAGCTTCGGAGTTACAGGGTAATTAAGAAAAAAATCTTGTTTTTCACTTGTTGTTGTATCTTAAAAAGTATAGCTCGTACGATCACAGTTAAGAGCGGATTGCATGAAGATCTTCATGGCCCTTCCAACTTCCATTTGTTATTTTGTTTTTACCCCTTTTTAAAATTGAAAATAATGTAATAATAATAATTGTAATAATGTGTACGGAATGGGATATCTATTTAGTCTAAAAATATTAACTTTTCGTAAGTAAACCTCAGCCTCGTTCAAAATCGTAAGTTCAAAATCGTAAGACAAAAAACATCAAGATTCAAAATCTCGCAACACAAAGCAAACTAAATGGTCTGTGACTTAATTCAACAGTAAGCGACGCGAATACCGAAAAGAATAACGATCACTAAATAAATAAATCAAGAAATACTTTTCCCAGATGTCCCTCAAAACCCTTGGAACTTTACCTCAACTATATAGGGTGTTTCTGAGTTTTTTGCACTCAAAAAGCTCATCCCCAAAAGATAGTTGCCTATTTTCTAGCGCTAATTGAACTTTTTGAGCCAAAAAACGCGAAAGGGTACATTTAAGATACAGAGTGTGATTGGTGATTTTAAAGCTAAGTTTTTGGGCTTCTTAAATTGTTATGGAATTATGATTTGAATGATTGGTTTGGACGTGAAGTCCAGACTGCCAACATAAGCTGACAGATCATTCAGGAAAAACGTCAGAACAGGCAGCACGCTAGCTCGCCTCGACTATTGGCGGAGAGTGTGGGGGGTTCCACGAAAAACCTGCCGCTGTTCCATCACCATAAACAAACAAAAATATCGTGCCTGATCATACACAAAAAAAAACGGAGCACACATCCAGTCCAGAAGGGACCTTCACACCACTTACCCTTACTCTTAATGAATGCGCAGATGTTCTACATTCTAGGCCGCTGCCCCATCCACCCAATCGACAATGTGGGCATAAGTTCTAATATCCAGGAGAGTGGGAGGAGAAAGTTTTAACACGTTTAGTTCATTATCACTATAATAAGGTTTATTTTCATAGTATTAATGTCGCCGGCTAAGCCACACAAACGAACGTCTTCGTGCTCTCTTATAACACTCTATTTCTACTTAAGCTCACTCCGCGTAAGGTTGCATTTCTTATTCATGATTTTTGCCTCCAAAGAAGATCAAATTCGACAAAAATATTCTAATTCATATCCTACGATACTAAGTGAGACATTGTCTCCAAAGAAAATTAAATTCAAAAATTGTAATTCATATTATAGGGTATTACGAGCTATTGAGGCAAACCCCAGACAGTTTAGTTTTCTTTTTTTTCGTATTTACCTGATGAGCAAGTTTCCTCCACGAAGGCCTCCCGGGGCAACTACTGTCCTGTAAATAAACAAAAGAAATAACACAAACTTGGAAAAGTCTGGCCGGGATTTCCTTCACATCTTAGCGCTACTATTATTCTATAATTAATATCGTCTACAACTGGGGGATAAGTATGGAGATGACTAACTACAGTATATATATATGAAAGAATATGATTAAAAGAAATCTAGGTTATGTTCATAATTACTAATTGTAGGTATGTGAAAAATGCGATAAAAAAACTATGTTCAAATGCAGCGTTGTTGACTGGATCATGGCTTTCTAGTTACTGCCTGATGTTCTACATTCTAGGCCGCTGCCCCATCCACCCAATCGACAATGTGGGCATAAGTTCTAATATCCAGGAGAGTGGGAGGAGAAAGTTTTAATACGTTTAGTTCATTATCACATTATAATAAGGTTTATTTTCATAGTATTAATGTCGCCGGCTAAGCCACACAAACGAACGTCTTCGTGCTCTCTTATAACACTCTATTTCTACTTAAGCTCACTCCGCGTAAGGTTGCATTTCTTATTCATGATTTTTGCCTCCAAAGAAGATCAAATTCGACAAAAATATTCTAATTCATATCCTACGATACTAAGTGAGACATTGTCTCCAAAGAAAATTAAATTCAAAAATTGTAATTCATATTATAGGGTATTACGAGCTATTGAGGCAAACCCCAGACAGTTTAATTTTCTTTTTTTTCGTATTTACCTGATGAGCAAGTTTCCTCCACGAAGGCCTCCCGGGGCAACTACTGTCCTGTAAATAAACAAAAGAAATAACACAAACTTGGAAAAGTCTGGCCGGGATTTCCTTCACATCTTAGCGCTACTATTATTCTATAATTAATATCGTCTACAACTGGGGGATAAGTATGGAGATGACTACAGTATATATATATGAAAGAATATGATTAAAAGAAATCTAGGTTATGTTCATAATTACTAATTGTAGGTATGTGAAAAATGCGATAAAAAAACTATGTTCAAATGCAGCGTTGTTGACTGGATCATGGCTTTCTAGTTACTGTCTGAGGTCGATAAGTGTAGTTCTATGAAGGATCTTATAATAATAACTATTTAATAGAATAGAATAGAAAATCATTTATTAAAGAACCTCAGCTTACGGTACGTTACAACGTACATCGAGTATACAATAGATAGTGATAATATGTCGAATGAATACAAGGCTTAGAAAAATAACAAAAATGCAGCGAACGAACTCATTGCAGTAGAAAACTATCTAGGGTTATAGGACTTAAATTAAGGTTGATGAAGTGCAAAATACAATAGAAAGAAAAGAGAATATAATGAAGTAAGGTAGAACAACATAAGATAACATAAGATAAAATAAGATAAACAAAACTAAAATAAAAGGAAATAACAAAAGTATGATAAGCAAAATAGAGTAACATATAAGATTTAAAATAACACCCTGACTAATTGCACATAACGTAATGATGCTAATACAACTTAACAGAGTAAAGTGTAATTATAAAAATTAAAGTTCAGAGAATTCCAAACCGAGCACTGTTTGTTGTTGTTGTTTTTTTTTTTTTTTTGTAGGATAGGAATAAAGGATATGCTCTCATCATAAGAGCGCTCGCTATAGATCTAAAAGATGCATCATCGCAAGCTCCTTGAACTGCTTAATGTATTCCTGTTAGAATCAGGCAACGAATTTCACAGGCAGGTTCCCTGAGCAAATAAACCATTAGAACCAAATCGGGTATTAGTTCCCTGACCAAATAAACCATTAGAACCAAATCGGGTATTAGTTCGGTGTGAGACCAGCCTGGAGATATTGAGAGAGCTCCATGTGAGCAATTCACATATGTACTTCGGTAGCAGGTTCCACCTGCCTTTATAAATCAAGCATAAACCCTGAGTTTGGTAAGGGAGCCAGGCATAAATGTTCAAAATAAATAAATAAATAAATAATAATAATAAATAAATATAATAATAATTAATAAATGTTCAATTTGGCTATCTCAGAGGCCTGTAATGGATAGAAAGCAGCATTAGCATAAAAAAAATGCGGCATGACAAGAGCAGATACCAAGGACTGCCTAATGGATTGTGGCAGGTGTAGCGAGACAGCGTATAAGGAACGGAGGCCATAGTGAATTCTAGAGAACATCTTGCTCACTTGAGGCCGCCCAGAAAGTTGGTGATCCATAAGGAGGCCAAGATTCTTAACATGACTGCTCGTTAGAGGAATGATGTGGTCATATAGACGCAACTCTATTTAGCCTACCTTCTTTTCCCTTTGAATTCTGACCTCGATTTTCTTTTTGTTCTACTCGATGTCTTCAGAATTTTAATTTCCCTTTTCGGCTCACCACTCAATGAATGTCAAGTGAATGTCGAACAGAACTCTTCTTCTTCTTTTCTGACAGCACTCCATGCCAAGTTATATAGAAGAAACAAGGTATGCCCAATAAAATTTTGACATATCACAGCTGATCAAACAGCTGATAGTCTGTGACGTACTTCAGTGAATGAATAAAAAAGAAAAAGGAAATCTGACAGTGACAGTACAAGCGCAAAGAATTTTGACACATTACAGCTGATGCCCTGTGACGTACTTCAGTGAATGAAGAAAAAGGGAAAAAGAGTTGCGGGCCGGTCAGCAGGCGACATCCACAGTCTTCCTGCCTTGTCTTACTGGAGGAGTTTTTCATATAAAATTTACTTGTATTTTGTTCAAACGCTATAATTTCCATAAATTTGTTCTAATCGTCAGTGACGTGGCGCTTATGCCGGGGCGCCGGGGTATGTAATAAATAAACTTTGATTTTTTTTTATGCTATTGATTTTTACAACCATTAGAAAGAAAACATATTAGACTACAATTTGTTTTAACTTCATTTTGCTGTGGGGGCGACAGTTTTGGGCCTTAAGCCCAGTATTTTGTTCATTTAGCGGATAAATATTTAGCAGCAATCGAACAGGGACCTTTTTTACGGCTAAAATTGTTCATGGTTTTGAACTATAGGTGGCTGCTTTTGACAATCAGCAGTCGTGCATTTGTGATATTATTTCGTGTTCTTTTAGATTGCTATTGCAATTACCCAATCTCGAAATAGTAAGGAAATATTTATACTTACTATTTTAATTTCTTCTCAAAAGAATTGTCTAAATGAAGGCGGAATTTTTTGTCAGAAAAAAATAATAAAAATACACTGCCACTCTTGTATTCCAATTTCATTCAACTTCAAACGTAAAAATTTTAGCGCGGAAAAAAGGTATTGAGCGGATAAATCTGATGCTAAATATATGTATGTGGAAATTACTGCCATATACTTTTCGAAACTAAACAAACTTTTAGCTGATAAAATACAATACCACTTGCTTCAGCGATTTGGCTAAATATTTCGCAACTAAATTTCACCGCTAAATTTCCATAGGACCTGTTTAAGATGAAATTTTAGTTTTTCCTCCATGACGAGTATACAAAAAGCAGTGAGAGTGAGCTCTGTTTTCTAGCAATGTTCGAGTAATGTAAATCAGCCATTACTGCATGCTGTACCCGGCACGTTAAGGCCTTTTAGTGTGTCGGTGCCTTCGGCGACTTCATGGCTTGTATTATATTGCCGGGGTTACGACTTGGGACACCCTGTATTTAAGCATGCATATGTATGGCCTTAAATGGATATTATTTTACATACGCATCGATATCCATCATTAAAAAAATAGAAATTTTGAAATTTTGTGTAACAAAAGCTGACAACTTATTTAAAAAAAACGAGTGGAAATTAAAAAAATAATTTTAATTTTTCATCTGAATCGGGAGTATTAAAAATAAATATTTAGTAAATATTTTCGTAAATCATAATGTTTATATTTTTCTCCCAACTAGTTTGAAGAGCTCTGGAAGGACCACATCAAATTGCTCTACGGACGATGATCTTTTTTTGAACAGGAAGAAGAAGTGAGTTATATGAGTGAAGTTTGTAGAAATTCCGTGTTCTTTCTGGCGTTCTGTCGGCTGGTTCTGTAGTCTTTAACAGTAATTAAATTGATATAAAATTGAAGTAAAACTATTTTTAAAGTGTAAATGGCAGAATCAAGATCTAGTTTTGGTCGGGATGAGACCAGATATTGTGATGATCCTCCTATGTCTAGACTTTTCGTAATATTTAACAAAACTAATACTGAGGAAGATTTTCGCGAAAGTTTTGGTAAATTCGGCGAAATAGAAGATATATGGGTTTTAAAGGATAAAGGAACCGGAGAGAATAAGGGCGTCGCTTATATAAAATTTGGTAAAACATCTGAGGCTGCTCGAGCCCTAGAAGAGTTGAATGGAAAATGTATTGGGCGCGGAGAACGTCCAATTAAAGTGCTTGTCGCTTCAAGGTAAGCAACTTTTAAATCGTAACTTTCGTTTCGCAATAGTTATGCATTTTAAATAATTTTCTACTAAAAAAGTCGTCAGTCGGGGTCTAAAAAGTTACAAGAAAACGAGCAAGAGAAGTACGTCAGGTTGTTCATAGTAATTTCAAAATCAACTACTGAGGAGCAAATCCGAGACGAATTCTCTCAGTATGGCGATCTGGAACATGTTTCTATAATCAAGGATAGATCATCTGGACAGTCAAAGGGATTTGGTTACGTGAAGTTCCATAGGTTTGATTCAATATTTAAACATTTTAACTTTATATGCAAATATTCACTTGAAGGTTTTACCATGCGGCACTTGCTTTTGAAAATTGTCCTACCAAGTATAAGGCTGTTTTTGCTGAACCGAAATCAAAGAGTTATTCCAGTTCGTCTGATAACCCACCTCGTGGGGATGATTCCGCTAGCAACACAAGCCGTTCCTCCGACACTGGGAATTTCTTTAAGTTTCATTCGCTTATAAATCAACCTACATGTTTGGAGGTAGTTTGCAGTAATAGGGTTAACCAAGATCAACTTTGGCGTCTATTTGATATTGTTCCTGGCTTAGATTACTGTCAAGTGACTAAAGAATGTATTTTTATATTTGATTTAAAATATGTATGTAGATATTTTAATGGCTTAACATTTTTTAGGTGGACCTAAAAACCTTGAAGCGACTGTGGTTTACACAAATCCGGAGGCAGCTTTGTATGCAAGGTAAGTGGAACTAGTCTGTGGAATAACCTTACATTTTGACCGCAGTGAAGGTTTTTTTTTAAATATATTTTATGTAAATCATAGTATAGTGTTAACTACATTAGACAATGTACATAAAGAAATTTCCAAGATCATTGAATATATATATATACATATATTGAATTATCCTGTCTGACCCATCTGATTGTTTCTTACTTAACACAATGAGCATAATAACATACTATTTTAGCTAAAATTAGAAATAATTCACGGTTGAGTAGTGAAGTCGTCTAGATTAATAAAACCCTTATGTATAGAGCTTCCTTGTTATAATGTCAGATGGCTCCACTTGCACCATTTTGAACAGTTTTCAAGGGATAGCCGTAAGAGCATATTGTATATAAAATCGACAATGTACCCGATGAAGGGAAGGCCGCAATTTTTTCTTGGAAATTTACTGGAAATGTTTTCCTTAGAATTGTTATTCATTATTGGAGGCCGACAACGGTTGCTTGGGCCGCTAACATTTTTTATGCGCATGGACTTGTAGATGAGCGAAATAGCATTCATTTTTTTTTTAGAAATTTACAGAAAATGTTTCGGGAGAATTTTTATAGCTAGTGGAGTTATTTTCAGATGCAATCATACAATGTATGCCGTTGTCGGCCTCCATTGGAAATTGTGGCTTTCCCTACATCAGGTCCAGATATCCCTGATTTTATATTGGAGAAAGGCATTGCTGGTTTAAGGAGCGTTTACAACGGCAGAGTAGAGTGGAGTCACCAGATTCGATTTGCTCTCATCATTAGGAATTTTTCAAATCTGACGCTACTCTGTGGAATCTACTCTGGTGAATCTACTCTGGTGAGAAGCGGGAAGATCTTATATTAGAGTGCAAGCTTGAGACAAGGAGAGACAATGCAATCTGGAGACTCAATTCTACTCTGCCATTGTAAATGCTACTTTACCCTTTAGTCACGTGTGCTCTGTAGTAGTAGCGCCTCCACAACACAACAAGGTTCTAAGTCTAATTGGGTTTCGCAATCACTATCTAGTTCTATACACAAGAGTAAAAATTCGTTTTTTGTATACATAGGATAAAACATTGTCAGTTTGCGGGCAAAAACTGCATTGAGTTGAGGATACGAAGCACCGTGGCTTAATAGGTTAGTTACAAATTAAGAAATGCAAGTCGCCCGGAAAGCGTAAGGTCCCGGCTTCAAACCCCGGTCGAAGCGGTTGTTTTTAATCTTGTATTTATGATTTTATTTAGAATCGTTAAAAATAAAAGACCTCTGAGCCGGAAACATCCTGTATAATAATGGCAAAATTTGAGTGAGGCTGCAAAAGAGTTTTTATATATATCCTGTTTACGATCTACTATCTCTGGGCAGGATATCAGCTAATAAACAACGTATCCTTAAAGCACTTTTCATAATTGAGATGGGATCGTAACACTTTGATTTGTAACTCATAAGAACTTCTAAATGCTTTACATTACCAGTTCCTATCATTGAGTGAGAAAGGTGTTAATTGTGACAGATCTGACGACTAGAATGGCGAATTAACATGAGATTCATTTTCATAATTCATTTTCCAAAGATCATTGATAATATTCATTTTTGGGGCAAAATACTTTTGATGGCTGTCCTCTATATACGTAATAAGTTCCTTGTCTGCATTCGTGGCCACGTTTGATCTGGGATGAATACAGTTTTTATTATGTGAATTAGTACTTTTGCGCAGTTGGTTAAAATTCTCAATTGTCTTGAAGCTACTCAGTTCATAATTTTCCCTAGTTGCGCAGAAGGACTGTATTTTACAGAAAAATTTTCAGGACAAATATTTTATGAAAAAGTCGTAATCGGCAGGGACGATAAAGGGTATTAGTTTTTGCTCTAGAGGGTTTTTCATATTCGACATGCAGTGTCTATTACTACCTAAGGTCGAGATAAAATGAAATTTTTTTTCTATAAAGGTAGTTTTTGAGGGATGTATGAAGGTGGGTTTTTTTTTTTTAATTTTTCCGGTATAACGGGAGCATGGAGAGAAGAGAAGGAAAGTACATATGTGGTATAAAAAAATGCGAGATCGAGCGAATATGATAGGGGGAGAAAATGAAGCAATTTATAATAAAATAATAAAAAAATTCAGGAGTTGCAATAAGTCCCTGGGATAAACTCAGAATCTGTAAGATCAATAAAAAAAAACTGAGAAATAACTTTGGTAATTAGGTATGCATCGGTGTTATGGGCTATATTTTATTTCGATTAACGCGGTAATTTGTGGTGGTTCCTTGTCGCAATATAGTTGGACGCCTAACTCTGTGTAGGAGGGTCGTAGAGCATTATGGTTTTTTCCGACGGACTTAGGGTCTAGAGGAGTATAAAAATATAGGTAAACAATTTCTGGTGGGGTGTTTTTGGGGATGGTCGGTCGTACCACCCCTCAAAGGAGGTTGTGCAAAATACGTCATGTTCGATATCAAATTTAAGAAGGAGGAGAGGATAATCAAGTTGTGTAGTTTGTTTTTAATCATTTTAACGTCATAACTGACTTTACGTCCGAAAACGGATTTTTTGTACTTGGGGTCATATACACCCGTTTCTATATTTTGTATATATTTCTTTTGTACAAAAAAAAAACGGCCATTTTTACACCTTAACCTGATTCACTACCTCTGTAGTTATCTCCAAAATCATTTATCGGACTTAAAAACTAATTACATATGTATGTATCTAATTGCGGCAATAAAATGTAGGTAGATGCGATTTCATCTTACATACAAGCTTTAACGCGTATATTTAAAAATTTTATAGTCTCTTCTGTACTGGAGGTGAAGACAGATTGAAACCGTACACTGTTCGTGCTATTTGTATCTTTAGGCAATCAATAGTTCCTGGACCATTTCATGCAGCTGTTGTTGATGTATCCTGTTGTGGTCAAGCTGTGTACATTCTCTATACCCAATTGCCATATGTAATCTTTCATCTGATCTTGGGGTTTTGCTTGATTCTCAGATGTCATTCTCCCAGCATATAGATTTCATTGTGAGCAAGGCTAACTCTCGTCTTGGCTTCGTCAGGCGTCGGGCTGCAGATTTTTTGGACCCTTATACACTCAAAAGTCTATACATTTCTTTGGTAAGACCAATCCTTGAGTATTGGTCTGTTTTGTGGGATCCTTACTATGCTGTTCATAGCAATAGAGTCGAGGGCGTTCAGCGGAGTTTCACCAGGTTCGCCCTGAGGAAGCTTAACTGGAGTGCTGATCTACCTCCGTATAATGCAAGATGCCAATTAATTGACTTACAAAAATTGTCTACCACACGGAAGACCCGCAATGTTATGTTCATAAGAGATCTGTTGGCTAATAAAATTGTTTCTCCTTCCCTGCTCGAGCACATTCATTTTTACATTCCATCTAGGAATTTGAGATTCTTCTCCATTCTGTACGAATCCCTTCACAGAACAAATTACTGCCTTAATGGTCCAATTAGTCGCTGTATTCGACAAGTTAATCTTTGTAGTGGCTTGATTGACATTGTTTACAATAGGTGCTCCACTCATAAATCTGTAAGTAGCTTTATGATTTCATTCTCATAAATTCAACTTGTGATCATTTCATCGGTTAATAGCTTGTTGAGCTTCAAATTTTATTATTCAATTGTATGTAGTGTATCAAGTAAATAATTTTGTACTTAGCTCTAGTTAATACATTCCACTATGCCTATTTTAAATACTTTGTTCTATTCTTTGATGTATTGTAATTGTCTTTTTTGGTCTTATTATCATTGACATATTTAGTATTTATCTGTAACTTTTTTAGTATTTTATTTAATTTTTGCTTTAGATCGTCCTTAAATTTATGCTAATCTTATATACTAAAGTTTTCTTTTTTTTTCTTTTATATTCACTTTTCCCGTAATGCATGTATTTTTTATTTTTGTATATATAGAGGGTGTCCCGTAAGTCGACGTCAATCCGGAATCGGGTGATAGACCAAATCATAACATTTACCAGAAAAATATAAAAAAAAATCTAAGTCATGTATTTTTCAAATTATAGACATTTCTTTTGTTTTCGAGAAAATGTACACCCTGTGATGGTTTTTTAGCTCCTGTTGCTACAAATCTACTTTTTTTCAATTTTATTTTTCTTATGTAATCCCGAATCCGGCTGATGTAACCTGTTGTCTTAAATTTTAAGTCAACTGTTTCAGCTTGGAAGAAAATGTCACATTTTGCCGAACCAAGAATAGAAAATTAATACTTCGCCCAACTTTAACTGACTGTACTGAAAAAAAAAAATGTACTTTAAATGTAACTTTAAAAGTTGACGCATTTAATAAGGATTCTAAAATGATAAAACACTTGCTACATTATTTCTTAGATTACGAAAAAAAAATGTTTTCTTCAAGAAACCGAGTTTCGAAAAATATCTTTTTACCTACTAAAAATGATTCTAGTGTACCCAAAGCTTGCCGTAAGACCGTAACTTTAAGATTTTAGTTTGAGTGAGGCGGAGAGTCATTGCATGAAATGTGAGTGAGCAAGATAGTACCCTAGCTCATCAAATCATTGAGTTTTTACAAACGTGCATCGTCTACTCTCCACAGAGAGCCGAATTCCAAACCAAGTACATGGTGAAGGAAGAGTTCCTTATCTTACGAGGACGTAGTACTTCAAGCAGTTGAAGAAGACCCAAGTACTTCGGTACGTGCAATCCAGGAAAGCACAGGAGTGCCTAAAAGTATAGATCACCGAATTTTACAAAAACATGAGCTCCAGAATTACGGAAGCAGTTAAATTTGTCAACAATGGAAGATTTGCCCGTCTGATAACCCGATCATTTTTAAGAAGATATCGAACTTGTATTGCAACTGAAGGAAGTCAGTTTGAACATCTTTTGTAAATAATAAATCTTAGTATCCAAATAATTGGTGTTTAATTTTAAACTTAAGGAAAATTTGTCCTAAATTCAACAAGAAGTTAGGATCTCTAACTTGAAAGCGTCACTATCTGTCTCACTCACACTTCATGTAATGACTCTCCGTCTCATTCAAACTAGAATCTTAAAGTTACGGTCTTACGGCAAGCTGTGGGTGCACTAGAATCATTTTTAGTAGGTGAAAAGCAATTTTTCGAAACTGGATTTCTTGAAGAAAAAAATTTTTTTTTTCCGTAATCTAAGAAATATTGTAGCAAGTCTTATACCATTTTATAATCCTTATTAAATGCGTCAACTTTTAAAGTTACTTGCCAGACTGGCGTAGTACACTTTTTTTCAGTACAGTCAGTTAAAGTTCAACGAATTATTAATTTTATATTGTTGGTTCGGCAAAATGTGACATTTTCTTCCAAGCTGGAGCAGTTGGCTTAGAACTTAAAGCAACAGGTTACATAAGCACTATTCGGGATTCCATAAGAAAAATAAAATTGAAAAAAAGTAAAGATTTGTAGCAACAAGAGCTAAAAAACAATCACAAGGTGTACATTTTCTCGAGAACAAAAGAAATGCCTATAATTTGAAAAATACATGACTTAGATTTTTTTTTATATTTTTCTGGTAACTGTTACGATTTGGTCTATCACCCGGTTTCGGCTTGAAGTCGACTTACGGGACACCCTGTATATATGTATATATACATATATATATACATTAATTTTTTTTTTAGACGGAATAAATAAATAAACAATCAATCAAAAATCCTCTCACTGTCAATTGTCAGTCGCTGTTTACAACGGCATTGAAATCTTGAATAACTATTTTAATGTCGTTTCCAAGAAAGCTGTTAAAATTTCTTACAACTACTCAAAAGATGCTTTTAAGTTTATTAGCTGATTTCACACGTCAAGTTTAGATATGACTTAATCTTACTTTTTCAGTTTTACTCTTGTGTCTGAGAGAAAACTTAGACTTTAAGCACATTGTTTTAAGCTCGGTTTGTCAAACTCAACCTTAGGCCTGATGCCTTATCTACCAACAGATCATTTACAAGAAAAGCAATTATTGTGCGTAGATCGTTTTTTCCTCTTAGAGGCATAATTTCTGTTTGCAATAATTCTGCAAAATTGTCATCCAGCATAATATTGTTCGTTACTAAAAATCGAGTTTTAATTTTGTTTTCAGAGAAAAGTTACATGGACTGGAATATCCTCCTGGTGAACGCCTTATTGTAAAATTGACCGGTTTGGATTGTAAGGTTGAAACAAATTTATTTGAGAGTAAGTCAATTGAATGCAAAATGTCAACAGAATTTAAAGATATTTTTTCCCTCCTCTCCCCAGAAAAAATTCGTAAAGATTCTCTTTGTAATGTGGAGTTGCCATCAGTTGCGCCTTTGGCTAATTCTGATGCTACCGTTGCCAGGAGATGTTTTATAGTGCTTACCTCGGTAATTAGTTTTGCTAACTGTATAATCTCAATTATATATTTTTCCTTTAATATCATTCTAGACATTACCGCAAGTTGTTTTGAAAAATGTATTTTGTACATTTGGAAATTTAATAGACGTTTACCTGTTACCTAATAAAAATTGTGGATATGCGAAGTATGCAAGCGGTGATAGTGCACAGAGGGCAATTAATACATTAAATGGTGCAGAAATTTGTGGTGTAAAAGTTAAGGTAAACCATTAAATATAATATAATTGTGTGTGATTTTTTTTAAGCGATTCTTTCGAATTTTAAAGGTAATGGAAGCTCAAGAGCCTAATGAAGAGGGAAGAAAACGTATGCGATGGGACTAAAATGTGAGTATGATTACAATTATGATAAAATCATGTGCCAGTTTGTTCTAGAGGAAAATGTTTCTCTCACATTCGCAGTTAGAAGATCTGTTTGAGCTATATATAACGTAAGAAAGGATTTATCAATGTTGCAGGACGACTAATAATATTATTACTTTGGCACCATGTGTTTAGAAAATTCTGAGCGAATATAATATATACATAATATAGTCTGGATTGAATAAAATTATTTATTCAACATACATATGTAAGACGATGTAAATTGGACTGTATTCCAAAAATCAAGTCTGTTTGCGTTCTTATCCTTAAAGTGTTGAAAGCCTGGTGTTTGTTGAGAGAGTGTTGGGAGAAAGACGAACTAGAAAAGAAAAAAAAAAAAACTCAATTTACAAGTGAGTCACTAATTTATGTTTTGCTTAGATTAGCAAAAATTGCATTTGAATGCGAAGTACATTAGCAATATACATGGAAATTCTTTAATGATCTATGGATATTCTTTAAATTAGTTAATTTGAAGAAAGAAAAACTAACAAAAACCTGAATACCAGATGCAAATGGAAGAAAATTTTGTGACACGTTTACTGAAATACCAGATCTATATCATTACGCGTACTTTGTACATATAGTCGACGTAATTGCAAATACTATAACCGTTACAACTTGATAATAGTTTTTAGTTTTTTAAACGATAGCTTTTAGCTTCACCATACAAAGATGTCACTTTATATAGGACCTCAATCATAACCTGTCTTCATGTGATAGATATTCACTGCTAACTCTATATTTGGCGGCTCGTTTCACTGCTGAATACGATAGCCTAGCTGAATGTTATTTTGATTATTATAATATAATTCCATCAATTTTTATTTCTCAAGAACAAAGGCTTATATCGTAGTTTTGCGGCAAGTACTCAGTTTATTTTCTTTAATTTGACGAACGATTTATTTCAATGGCATCTTCAAATTGTCTTATTGGCTAAAAAGGTGAGAATCATTCTATTTTGATAGTTTGATACATCTGTGCTAAATACTAACGGTGGATTTAGCATTTGCTTTCTTATTTTCTTTTTAAACCATGCTGCTGTATAAATTTTTCTGTATTTACAATATTTTGTATTGAATTCCTAACATTAACAAGTTCCCGACTAGCCAGCTTTTCGGTGTAATTTCATTCTGTAGTTATTTTGTTCCTTAAAAAGGGGTATAAGTGACATTTTGTTTAAAATTGCGATAAGTGCATAAATACAAACTAGATATACTCGAAATAGTAGTGGCAAAGAGATATAATTAAATATCCCGTGCTCTTTTATAGCAGCTGTTGTTTTAACGACTCACAAGTAGGCGTTTTTGTTCATAGGCACTTCTTACGGGATGGGGTATAAGTGATTGCAAGGGATTAAATTATTACCTTTTTACTAAATTCAAAAACCACCGAACATAATTTTAACTAATTCAAAAAATTATTAAGATATGCGGATTATTATACTCTAGATGAAATCTGTAGAGTATACTAAGTTTGTCATTCTGTTTGTGACACCCAAAAATAATGATGGTAGAGCAAACTGGATTGGACACCCACGCATAATATTAAAAGTTATTTTGTCCGTCCGTCTGTCTGTCTGTCTGTCCGTCCGTCCGTTTGCCTGTCTGTCCGTCTGCCCGTCCGTCTGTCTGTCCGTCCGTCTGTCCGTCCAACCATCCGTCTGTCTGTCCGTCCACCCGTCCGTCTGTCTGTCCCTCCTCCCGTCCGTCTGTTTGTCCGCCCGTCCGTCTGTCTGTTTGCCCGTCCGTCCGCCCGTCCCTCGGTCTGTCTGGCTGTCCGCCCGTCCGTCTGTCTGTTCGCCCGTCCGTACGTCGTGTCTTTCTGTCCGTCCGTCTGTCTGTCTGTCCGTCTGTGTGTCTGTCCGTCCGTTTGTTGCGTCTGTCCGCCCGATAACTCTAGAATGCGTACTTAGAAGGCGTATGTACACCTGTTTAACAAGAGTCATCATCTCCAGACGCTTGCTGCAGTCTTCTCATTCATATACGAATAAGAGGCTAGAAATGTGGGGGTTCAGTTCAAGACAAATTTCTAACCCAGCTCTAAGCATCTAACATTTTACTATAGTTGTATATTAAAGCATCGTTTTCACAAGTAAAGTTACTCTCCCAAGTAACCTTGATTTCAGCCCTCACCTCCGCTTGACATACTCAGTATGTCTACTTGCGCCAGTACGGAGGCGATTTGTACTCACTTAATCTTTTTAGTGAAGTGGAACCTGAGAAATTGTCAAGTTGCGTATATTTTCTACAATTGTTACACGTTTGATCTATGTAGACATTTATAATATTATCTGGTGTGGAACTTGTGAGAATGAGTCAAGTCAAAGAGGGAACATATAAAAAATATGCCGGTTATCAAAATTTCTGCGCTGCAACTCGTGAAAAAATCTCAAATTTCATTCTTCGGCGAGATACTTCAAGGTATCTTGACACATCACCCTTTGCCACAGCGTTGCTATGAACACTCATAGTATAGCGTGCAATAATTCTATCTCTTAAAGGTCTAAGCATAATTGCGACGGCGACAGCAAACGGCAGACTACAGTAATAGGAACGATTTTCTCCAAGAACGTTTTTATTAATATTGGCCTCTCTCGCCGTCGTAATTGAATTAATTGAATTACGATGGCAAGATAGGCCGACGGGTGACGGCAACTGCAGATTCTTATGTAATACACACTCCATAAAAGGTTCCTGGAGTATGTTTTTCCTATTACTGCAATAGTTTGACGTCGCCGTCGCTTAGGCCTTAACTCTTGATGACTCGCGAAAAAGCTTCGCCTCCCTTAGTTGTGCACATACGATTACCCAATTATTACAAAATACACCGGAAAATAGTGAAGATATTAGCGTTGGTATGTATAAGAAAAAGGCAACTAAAAGTGTGAATAATTTTTAATACATATACTGTTGGCGGTGCAAATCTAGGCTAACATCACGGAACGATTCGTTGTTGTTGTTTTTATCTGTACGATTTTTTTTAATCTAACGCAAATCCCAGGGAAAATTTGTAAATGGGAAGCACGATGATACCTAAAAGACAAACTGGCATATGAGATTTGATTTATTCATTAATTTATACAAGAACTGAATTTTAACACCAATAAAAGTAAACTCAAATGTCCACACCTAATACACATTTCGATTGGATCAATATTTTGTTAATCGGAAGAATTTGCTGGATATGTCAATTCATACAGATTTTTTTCACCACAAAGTTGTGCGTGGCCATCTTATCTGCATTGTATATGGTCTGGACATCTGAATTTACTTACCTGTGTGGTATTAATTAATATTTGTATAATAAATATTTGACGTAAGTATGTATATAATTAAAATCCCCCTCCAAATAATCATTTTATCTCCTAACAATACTAATCGAATGTAAGTTTTTAAAAAAATTTCATATTTTAAATTTGCACTTTCACAGCTCTTTTGAATATACGAGTACCTACCTATTTACATGCGCACTGTGACTCATGAAATGCAATGCTGACGACGACAACAATTTTACTACTGACCATTTAACAATTACCAACAACAACAACAAAAACAACAACAAAACAAAAAAATGCAACGAAATATTTGGACATTCGGCAATTAAAGCTCTAATTTTACTACAATTATAACAATAAATGATGTAAGAGACGGACTAACGGATTTTTACTTCATTTTATAACTTTCCATAGTTTTTCATTTTTGTGCAAAACATGAGCAACATACGCAAGTTTTGTTTTTGCCAAACTGAAGACCACGAACGTTTGACACTATTTTTTCATACGCATTCAACATTTATTACAATTTTAATAGTAGACGTACAATACTTTGTATCATAATTTGATTTCAATAAATAATCTCAAGTAAAAGGGGTGTGTTTCAAATGATTTTGCTATTTTGTAATATAGACGATTCTACAACAAAGTACGGGCCTACAGGAAAGAGTAATCAACCAAGAAAATCTATTCTGATATTCTGTCGGCACAGTGTTTTGTGCTTCACGGTCTATAAGGGTAGTAAGTAAATTTTAAACATTGAAAGCCCCACTTTCTAACACATACTAAAAAAGGTTTTTATTTTAGCGTTTTCAATTAAGACGGTATTAAAATGTGCTGAAATACATCCCGCAGGGCTATATGTATTATAAGCATTGACAATGGAGGTTGTTTGTAATGTGATATAGATTTTGCGGAGTATGAATATATAAAAAAAACCCTGCAGTGTTTCGTTTGGTATTGTGGATAACATATGGGCTCTTTTTTATGGGTCTTGTAATGTAAAACGATTTGGATTTGAATTACATTTAAAAATAATGCTGAGACGGAGGGAAATGAAAATAATTCTATCTGAATACAAGCAAATTCAGTGTATTAGTGGTCCACGAATGCGATCGAGCTAGGCTAGACAATTCTTTCAGGTATCTGATTCTTTGAATACCTGATTACTTGAATCTGTGGTGACACGTCTGTATCGAGTCTTAAATTTCCAAACGCTTGAACAACCATGTAAGTTTACAAAAATTTAATTTCCCAATTCGCGTCTAGTAATATACAGGGTGTCCCGTAAGTCGACGTCAAGCCGGAACCGGGTGATAGACCAAATCGTAACAGTTACCAGAAAAATATAAAAAAAAAAATCGTAAGTCATGTATTTTTCAAATTATAGACATTTCTTTTGTTTTCGAGAAAATGTACACCTTGTGATGGTTTTTTAGCTCTTGTTGCTACAAATCTTTACTTTTTTTCAATTTTATTTTTCTTATGTAATCCCGAATAGTGCTTATGTAACCTGTTGCTTTAAGTTCTAAGCCAACTGCTCCAGCTTGGAAGAAAATGTCACATTTTGCCAAACCAACAATATAAAATTAATAATTCGTTGAACTTTAACTGACTACTGAAAAAAAAGTGTACTACGCCAGTCTGGCAAGTAACTTTAAAAGTGGACGCATTTAATAAGGATTATAAAATGGTATAAGACTTGCTACAATATTTCTTAGATTACGGAATAAAATTTTTTTTCTTCAAGAAATCCAGTTTTGAAAAATTTCTTTTCACCTACTAAAAATGATTCTAGTGCACCCAAAGCTTGCCGTAAGACCGTAACTTTAAGATTCTATTTTCAGTGAGACGGAGAGTCATTACATGAAGTGTGAGTGAGACAGATAGTGACGCTTTCAAGTTGAATTTAGGACAAATTTTCCTTAAGTTTAAAATTAAACACCAATTATTTGGATACTAAGATTTATTATTTACAAAAGATGTTCAAACTGACTTCCTTCAGTTGTAATACAAATTCGACATCTTCTTAAAAATGATCGGGTTATCAGACGGGCAAATCTTCCATTGTTGACAAATTTAACTGCTTCCGTAATTCTGGAGCTCATGTTTTTGTAAAATTCGGTGATCTATACTTTTAGGCACTCCTGTGCTTTCCTGGATTGCACGTACCGAAGTACTTGGGTCTTCTTCAACTGCTTGAAGTATTACGTCCTCGTAAGGTAAGGAACTCTTCCTTCACCATGTACTTGGTTAGGAAGTCGGCCCTGTGTGGAGAGTATACGGTGCACATTTGTAAAAACTCGATGGTTTGACTCGCTAGCGGCACTATCTGGCTGACTCACACTTCATGCAATGACTCTCCGTCTCACTCAAGCTAGAATCTTAAAGTTACGCTCTTAAGGCAAGCTTGGGTACACTAGAATCAATTTTAGTCGGTGAAAAGAAATTTTTCGAAACTGGATTTCTTGAAAAAAATTTTTTTTTTCCGTAATCTAAGAAATATTGTAGCAAGTCTTATACCATTTTATAATCCTTATTAAATGCGTCAACTTTTAAAGTTACTTGCCAGACTGGCGTAGTACACTTTTTTTTCAGTACAGTCAGTTAAAGTTCAACGAATTATTAATTTTATATTGTTGGTTCGGCAAAATGTGACATTTTCTTCCAAGCTGAAACAGTTGGCTTAGAACTTAAAGCAACAGGTTACATAAGCACTATTCGGGACTAAAATTGAAAAAAAGTAGATTTGTAGCAACAGGAGCTAAAAAACCATCACAAGGTGTACATTTTCTCGAAAACAAAAGAAATGTATAATTTGAAAAATACATGACAGATTTTTTTTATATTTTTCTGGTAACTGTTACGATTTGGTCTATCACCCCGTTCCGGCTTGACGTCGACTTACGGGACACCTTGTATATGTGTCAGTGAGTAATACTGCTGAAAATAGAAAGGGTTAGCTTTGCGTTTGTCAAAATAAAAAAAAAAAAAAAAGTCTGATGTCAACCTAAATTCAACAACACCGAAAAGAAGAAAAAAAATAAATAAAGAGGTCCAATATAAATAAAAGAGAATAAAGAATAATTTCCCGAAGGGATGTTACAACTTATTGGCTGACGTTTCTTTTAATGCCTTTCAGATAAGGTACGCTTTTTTAGGACCATCGTAATGAACTGGCAACCTGGTTCTAAGAACTGGATCTCAAAGGTACTAGACTTCGGCCCCCTTTCCGGAATAGCCGTTCATTCTGTAATAGGGACGGTCTGGACAAGAGGAGCACTCGTCCACCATATCGCCATTGCGGCAGCACCTCTTATGGAAGTCAAGTCGCCATTGAGAAGCCTTTGAGCTTGGCCAGTCCCAATTTGGCTGCTTATCGAGCAAGTAATTGACCAGTGGCTAGGTATCCAAGCCATCACAGTCTCCTGGGTCAAGCAGGTATTCAAGCCATCACAATTTCCTGCGTCGAGCATATCTGTTATCTACATGGGCAGTTCCTTCTTATAGAAGAAGTAGCAATTGTGCACACTTTGCCGCAACCAAACTTTGCAATCGCCAAAAATCTTTCGAATGTGTTGAATACCCTTCGATTTTTTGGGTATTCAAATAAACCGAATCCGGATACCTGAAGATTTGAATAATCGGAAAGTCGAATACCCTAAGAATCAATCTTCGATTCGCAAGCAACTACTTGAGCTATGCTATTGCCACGCGTCCCATTTAGAAGTCAGCTATGCAGTTGACTATTTATATCTTTTTATGTTCATCGAATGTGGTCCAAGGTGATTAAAAAAAATGGTCAACATTGGGCCATCTCAGACGAGTATTCTTGATGCAGTATGCAAACCGGTTTTTTAGGGAAGTGGCGATAAGACGCAAAGATATATTTCTTTCTTTGCCTCTTTTCACCTCTTCCTTAAAAAACCGGTTTGCATACTGCATCAAGAATACTAGTCTGGGATGGCCCATTAACAGTAGATTCACCATGGATGGTTTTTTGCCTCGAGGTGATAAATTGTTCTTACATTTTAAATTAATGTGCCACTTGCAATATTTGAAGTAATTCTGCTTGCATCCGTGACGTTGAACTTCTTTTTGCGGCGACTTTAATATGCCCAATGTTTCATGAGCCCTGATAGCTGATCCCATTGTGTTCGGCTGATTAAAATTAAAGTTTCTGATTTTCTTACCTTTTTCTTTTTTTTTCAAAAAGCTGATTAACATGCCCGCCTCTTCCACTAATCTTATTCTATGCGAAGTAAGAGATCGATGAAGTCACCCCACAAGCACGAAACAGCGGCTATGGTACGTGAAGGCAGTAACAAACGAAAAGAATATGAAATAAAAAGCGAGACGATTCGCTAACCATTGAATCCTTGCTGCACTGCAGCGCGAACAAGAACCAAAAAATAAATTTTTATAATAGCAACATTTAATATAAAAATGGAATTTCTTCATTTCGGTACATCTAGAGCCATCTATTTAGTTGTGATGTGAGCTCATTGCTTCTGCATACTTCTATACACAATGGTGAGAGAGAAGTCGTTCTACTGTTATAGTCTGTGGGCGCGTTCACTGCCACTTCGGTAGCGTAGTCGCTGTAGTGTAGTTCTGTCAAACCGACTACGATCGACTATCCTCCTGAGCGTAGTCGAATGTAGTCGACTATTTGGTACATTCAAAGTGCGGAGTGAACGATAGTCGTAGTCAAGCGTAGTCGTTTACTGTCAAAATTGGCGGAGTGAACGCTCGGTAGTAACTCGTAGTCGACAAAAAGTCACTATTTCGGTGGCAGTGAACGCGCCCTGTGTCAAAAATAAGAGGTCGCGTAAAGTTTTCCATTACATGTTTTGCATAATATGCGTTTGGTGCCCCAAAGGTACAGCCGCCACTGGGATGGAGGTAGCTGTAATGTATGGAAAATTAAGGCATGTGCAGTACAAAATAGTGATGTTCTTAGAGGGTTGGGATCTACTTCTTACATGTGAAGTTTCCGTGGTCTGTCTTTGCAGACTTGTAGTTCAATTTCTATCTCCAGGGAGAACTATAGTATCTTTAGAGAAAACTCTGCTGGGGTTGTCTTTATTATGTCGGTATAGGTCCAGCACTTTCTACTTTCATACAAGAAAAACACCTGAGAAAAATATTTATTTTATTCATTCAAATGTTCCTAAGTAGATTTGTTTATGTAATCTTTATTTTATCATTTCTTGGCTCTATTTTTAGTTCAATATCTTTTTCGGGGATCAGTGCAAAAACTGATTTCTTCAATTTCAAGGGAATTTCGGTTTCCTCGCCTACCTTTAACCTGAAGTTGAGCAACAAGTAATAGTATACAGCTTTTATATTCATCAAAGCAAATCGCAGGCCTGTAAACAATCATTTTTGAAGAGATTTACTAATAGCATTATCTCATTGGAACTTACCAATGCAATTTCTTGGTCCAATTCCGAATGGTAAGTACGCATTCATATCCAGATTAGTTTTATTTTCGTTACTAAATCGTTCAGGATCAAATGTTTCCGGATTAGGATAATATTTAGGATCCTTGTGGAACCCATAAACTGGAATCCATAACATGCTTCCTTTTTCTGCGGTGAATTTTAATCCATCCTCATCTTCATATGTATAATTCTTGACACATTCCCGGTCTAAAACAATTACAGGTGGCCATTTTCTTAGACCTTCAGAGACGACCATATCTAAGTATTTCATTTTCATCAAATTTTCATAGGTTAAAGGATTTCCATTTAAACTCTCATTCATGTCGTCAATTTCTTCAATCAATCTGGATTGAATATCAGGATTGACAGCAAGCTCATATCCAATGAAAGTCATTACAGTCGAACTCGTATCAGATCCTGCCAAAAAAAATAAGAAACTTTGGGCAATCAATTCATTATCTGTCCAGATACGTTTTGTATCTCCGTTCAAAATTTTGCTTTCATTATTAATATCTTCATCTTCGGAATCATTGGTTTTGTTTAATTGTCCTTCACGAAGTTTCATTAAAAGTTGTAGCATATCTGGTCTTACGATTCCTTCTCTTTTCCTCACTTCCATTGTATCTATTATAAGCCTATTAAATATTTGCTTTGTCTTCTCACTAAAGAATTTTATGCCTAGGTATTTCGTAATTTTTGGGAAGCATTTCATACTTATAAATTTGATTAGTGCAGTCAGTTTTTGGAACTGTAGAACTTCTTTTCCGATTTCGTATAATTCGTTATCGGGGTTTTTTAATGAATCACATTCCACACCGAAAGCGCAAGTCGCAATAACATCACTGGTGTATTTGTTCAATAGATCTTTTAATTTATATGACTTTAAGCCATTTTTCTTATAATCTTCCTGGATATGACCAGTTAGCTGACTACAAGTCGCTTTTATCAGTTCAAACATTGTCCTCATTTTGCGTCCAGTAAATATTGGACTTAGAGATGATCTCATGTCTCGCCATTGTTTCCCTTTCATTGATATTAGTGCATTTCCAAAAAATTCATCACATGATGTATCGATGACATTTTTGTGATCTTGAAAATATGAGAAATCCTTAACAGTTAATTGTTTCACTAATTCGGGACTTCTTATGAAGTATAATGGTGTGACGAATTCGAAAAGTCCAAGGATTCTGAAAGTGGAGAAAACAGTATAATTTTTTTAGCATATAAACAAAAAGATTTAAAGTGTTAAAAAGAAATAAAGCTTCTGCTTCGATTCCAAGTAAGTAACGCGTGATGTGTAGAACCACTAAGCGAAGAGTAAATATCGAAATAATTTAGAAGAAAAATATGTTGTCGCAAGCAGTACTCTCATTTCACAGCCAATTGGGTAGAGTTTAAAAAAATGCACTCTTCGTAATGTCGTACTCAATGTCGCACTAAACTCCTCTTTCGAGGAGCCATAACTGTGTTATAATAAAATCAACACAGCCATACATTGTCCTAATGTCATAACCGGGTGCTTCTGCTGTAGTTGGGGTGCAAAGGGGCGCCCATCAGATGAGCCAGGCCAACTTTTAAAATGTTAAGGCCGGCGTTGACGTCTCGGTTCCACATAGTACCACATTTTGGGCAAAACTGGTACCGATGTGGAGACCGAGACGTCCTCACTGGCTCGCAACAATTGGCGCATAGCTTTGTGGTCCGAAATTCGTCCACCTCTAGAACGGAGCAATGCACCTTGAGTGTCTGTAGCAATTTTTGGTTTGGGGTTCTTACATAGCCCCGAATCGGCGAATTCGCCGCTGTTTTAGTAGAACCTATAAAGACTAGTGTTTTGGGTTATTTCCTTCACCAAGCGGTGCGTTGCTCGTTCGGTGCAAATGAATTGCTTAAACCGTAAACGAGCAACTTTCCGTTGACCATACACCGCTTGGCGTTGGGTAAACCACTTTAGTCGCTCCTTAGTGTATGCTATATAATCCAGTTGCATGGACGATTGCGTGCTTGTTATTGCACTTTTGGGAAGTGGCCTCGTATATTTAGCTAATAATGCTTTCCTTGCATGTGTGGACGTTTTGTAGTGGAATGTTGTGGATTTGATCTTTATTAAGCTCACCGGCTTGTAATTTTTCTTTCTTTATCATAAAGCCTCTTAACTGTAATTCATCTGACCTTTTGTAGAATGATTTTCCAATCAATGCTTGACAAATAACCTGTATGATATCGAATTATTCCACTAAAACAATTTGAACGAAAAGTACGGGTTCAAATATTTTAAAGTTAAATAAGTCGGAGCGTTTCTTTGAGATAGGTTTTATGAGGCTTATCCTGTCGTAGTCCCCAATACTTAAACAAATATGAAAAAGAATAGAAAAGACAATGGTGAAACAGCATATAGCGATTCGTGGAAAAAGTGTAACAAAAAATTATAAAGGATGAAAAGAGAGAATGAAAATGAAAACCAATAAATCAATACCTAACTCGTGCCTATTTTGAAACATTTAAAGTTTATTCGAGAAACATTTATATTCTATAAATCAAGAGGAGCATTTTAAAATCATATGGTAGGAGCAATTTAAGGTGCATCCACATATAACAAACATTTGTCAAACCTTCGACACACAATTTATATGGTAGTTGCCAAGTGTTTGATAAATCTTTGGCAAATGTTTGTCAAGCAATGTCAAACATCTGATAGGATATTTGTGTGAAAAATGTTTTCCAAATGTTTAGTTTTAATCATGTAGGTAATCTTCGAGTGAAGTAACTTGCATTACATCATCGTTCATCGTACTTGCCTCAACGCTTAAGAAAAATTTGTTAAAAAGGAGATGATGGAACAGAAAATTTTTAGACAGAAAATTAGAGTATAGTTTATTAGTTTTTGTGATTTATTAAATCATTTAATCATCTTTTCAGTTTCCGAAATTTCGCAAGAATCCCTTCAAGTGACTTCGAAATTTTAGTTAATAGAATCGGATCAAAAATAAGAAGATGAAATACAAATTGGTGAAATACATACCTAGTGTAAGTATAGATGAACGGCTGGGCATTTCTCTGAGGTTTTTTGCAACGGGTGATTCTTATCATTCTTAAATGTACATACGTGTTTAAAGTCTCAAAACAGTTGATTTCAAAAATTGTTCCTGAAGTAGCTGAGGCATTAACAGTTGCATTACAACCATTTCATGTCTGTAAGTATTAACATAGCAAAAATCACTTTTACTGACCCTTTATGCCTGTTTTTCACGCCGATACTGAGTAAGCAATGAGTGTAGCATTTTTGCTTACTTCACCCGCAGCCACTAATAACTCACTTTAATTTGTCCTTGTACTCTTTACTCGATTTGTTCCAAAAAATTTGGTATGTAGAATACAGATCTATTAATTTTATAATATTTATCTATTCCCAGTTCTCACTCTCATTTATTATTAAAAAATTCCAAAATTCCAAAATTAATTCTCACTGCCATTTTCCGCAGCTGTTGAAAACTGACTGAAAGAACTGTATAAACTTTAAGAAACATGTAATGGTTTCCATTCGATTTGGATTAAATTGAAACTTTTTTAAGAATTCAAACCTGTAAGATTTGCATCCACACTATTCAAACATTCCACAAATGTTTGACAAATGTTTGTCAAACATTTTGGGAATGTTTGTTATGTGCGAACGCGCCTTTGGATTAGGTTAAATTAATATAGAGGTTCTGGTGGTAATTCCGAACAGGTTCATACTAGTTAGTTGTGTTGTGATAGCACTTTGATGGATCCTACGTGAGAGTTATTTGGATTGTGATGAGAATCAAAATAGCCACAACGGTTGATGAATGCTCTGCACCTCCCATAGTCTCTACCAAGATCATTAAATATCCATATACGTTGGATCCAATAAGATGCTTGTCTAGAGCTTTGTTCAGATGTTCACTACTGATAAAAAAAAAGTGATCAGCCGCAGTTATGTTGATATTCAAATATTTATACCAGGGACCGTAAATAATGTATGAATGCCAAAGCGACAGTGTCCAGTAAGATATACCAGATATTTCGCATGTCTGGACGAATTCTCTTCAATAATAATTTTCCTCACTATCGTTAATGAAGGAGGAGTCCTAAAGGAGATTTTTAATTATTACCGTAGACTTTTCCTTTAAAATAATCTCGCATAAAAATTTGGGTCAGTCAATTCTGGTGAAAGAGTAAGCCAAACGTGAAGTTAAATGTTCTGAAAGAATACTCTTCAAAATTAATATTTTCGAATTATGGCCGACCAAGTATTTTCAAATGCAAAGGTAGTAAGTTTACTATCACCTCCAAAATTGCGATAGGAGTGGTGGAAATGACTCCTGATACTCATACTCTAACTCATACTCTAACTACGCTAGGTATAATTTCCATAAATTTATTTTAAATGTTATTTTTTTTTTAAATATTAGAAAGAAAACATATTTGGCTGCAATTTGTTTTAACTTAATTTTGCTGTGGGAGCGCCAGTTTTAGGCTTTAGGACCTGTTTAAAATGAAATTTTAGTTTTTCTTCCATGACGAGTATACAAAAACCAGTGAGCGCGAGCTCTTACTGCATGCTGTACCCGGCACGTTAAGGCACCCGATTACTCCGCCAGGGGGGGGGGGGGGGGTGGGGGGAGGGTGGCGCAATTTAGGGGCCCTAAAATGGGAACTAAATTTTCAAAGAATTCCGGCATTTTTCTGGATATTTTCAAATTTATTGTTCATTACTCCTGTCTTTCATAGATTATATACTCATATCCGGAATTCATGATAACAAACTCATTTCCCACATTTTGTTATTAGCATAGACAAACTAATAACATAATAGGTACAAGTAGAATGTTATGTAATTTTATATTTCTTACATTTTTGCATGTTTCATGATATGAATTCTTTAAAAATTACGTACTCTAAAATGAAAAAGACGCATTTAAAAATTATTATGAAATTATCTAAATTTTTCCATGTGCGACTTTAACAGTAAACAATTCTTTGGAACCAAAATCTGTAAACCTTAAAATTCATATAAACAAATGCCCAAGTACCTCAAATAAACAAATAACTTAATTACTCAAATGTTTAAGCGTTCATATTTGATGAACGAAGTAAACATTAATGCTGAATTCTTTTCAACGAGTTCTACACCGATACCTCGACTTGGCACTTGATGACGTGCCGAACGGGTAAGCCACCAATGCCTCGCTCCATACAAAATCACTGTTGCCTCGATCCGGTGAAGAGAAGGCCACAAGTTTTTCTTAGAAATTTACTGGAAATTTCTTCGTTCGAATTTTTATGCTTTGGCCGGGCCGAGAGCAGTGCTTCGCTCGAATATAATGTTGAATTCTTTTCAACGAGCTCTACACCGGTGCAGTGCAGCTTTACGTGTTTTTGTTGTTGCATTACATTACATTACATTTTTTTAATTAATAATTTCTAAAAAATATTTTTGTTTGTACATGAATTGCTCAATAAAATTCTAACTTAAAAAAGGGGTTACAATTTTGCCCAGGGAAATTTTCCTATTTCGAGTTTTTACGTTTCGTGACTTTCATATATTTTGACGAAACAAATCTAGTTAGACCAAAACTTTCTTAAGCAAATTTAATATCTAAAGGCGGCATAAAAAATAATTCCCCGGTCTACCCTACGCCATAATATAAAATTTTCAGAACTATCAATAATAAATCAATTTTTGTAATTTTCATTTCACACCTATCTTCAGACATCCAATCACCTGGGTAGATACAGAACTCAAGAATAAATTTAATTAAATGAAAAAAAAAAAAAAAAAATTGAAATTAGTTAATTGTTCCTGACGCTGAGACAAGCACTATATTCGATTTTGTACTAGATTAAAAATGGCGACCAAACGCAGCCATCTTTGAAATTGCAATTTTTCGAAAGCCAAGAAAAAAACACATAGAATGCATGGAGGAAGATATTATTAAGTGGGGATATTTATAAGAAAACAAAGTTTCGTTACCTAGGAAACAATAGTCGGCCATATTGAAGCCGAAAAGTGTAGTATGCAATTTGTGACACCATTCAACGAATTACGTGAAATTGTTTTTGTAATTATTTTTTGTTTGTTTTCTATATACAAATTGCTATTTTTACGTTATGTGTGTAACATGCATGGCTTCTGTATACCGAAACTACATCCAAGCGTAGATTTCTTGGATATAATTAATTAGCCGCCATGATTCCTGGCAGAATTTTTTTGGGGCGGGTATTGCAACCTCTGGTTTTGCGGAGGATGGCCTTAATATGGGATGTTTTATTTATTAAATGAAAGATTTTCAAGTGCATTAAGGGTTGGGCCACTTTATAGACAAAAAAAAGGGCATATTTCGGGAAACCATAAAATTGGATTTACAAAAAAAGGTTTTTTGTTATACATGTAATTGGCAATAAAAAATTATTTTTATGGTGTTTAGTCAAAAGTACATATCTCCAAAAGTTTACTTTTTCGCTACTTACAGAGTTGAGCGCTTTTAACCGAAATAATATTCAGTTTTTTTGGTGTTATGAATTTTGAACCCATCATTTTAATTATTTTGAAGGGAGTTGCAGCTATGTAGTTAGTGCAAAACGACATCGAATTTTTTTTCAAACACTTTTATATACATACCTCCAAGACGCCATTTTTTGGAGATATGTACTTTTGACTAAACACTATACATTTTTTCATGGCGATATACGTAGAAATTACGACTCTGCAGCATTTTTCCGATCACGACTTATTTCTGGAAGGTCAACGGTCGAATCCTCTAAGCATTTGAGAGTATACGCCTAAAGTGAAACGAAAACGTATTGAAAACGTACTTTTGGATTTATAGACCTGTGTGCCATAGAACCTGACAGCAAACCGCTGTTTTGTGCATGTTAATTTGTTTCTTCAAAGCAAGGCGCTTTCTTGTCGCCATTTTTATAGAGATGTTACAATAATTATAACCAATTTAACGAAGTAATTTAATCTTGTGGTTGTGATTCAAAAATCAACTGGTAAGCTTATTACCAGGTAGTACCTAAAGCATTAGCTAAAGAAAAGGAAAATAATAAAATTTTGTTGTTGGATTATTCAATCCACATTCCAAGTAAGTGTTTCGTACAATTTTTTTTGCTGTTAAGCTTGTATAGACGAACAATTTCTTGCTGGTCTCAGCAGACTCATATAAAAAACTGATCGAGCTAATAATTCTGCAATGGTTTTCCCAGAGGAAACCATTGTTAGATGCACGGATGAAAGGGGTCCACATGACCGCAAAATCGCCCGACCAAGGATCTATCAAGACTTCTCTTCAACTTCTGAATGTAGTCTTCATTCAATCCTTATTGGAGAAGAACTTGCCACACACCATGCTCTCAAAAGAGCTATATAAGAAATTTCAGAAATCAGGTTTATGAATATACAAAAATTAAAATCATTACAAAGGATAAATCCACTGCCAATGATTTGACATCGGACAAGGAATTTATAAGTAAATTTAAAATTTTACTTCTCCCAAACTTGTGGAAAAACAGGTATTGCACCCATACCTGTGAACCCAACGAGGAAGATATTTATTGTAATGACTCGATCTTCGCAGAGACTTCTAAAATTCTCGAGGTGAGAAGGCTAATAAAAAAAACCAACGATACTACAACTGAACTTGACATAGTATGCGTCACATTTTCGGGACTAACTCTCCCACCCTATCTGAAACACGATGGTGTAATCTTCTAAATTTATCCACAAAGAGACAGAATCACTCAATGCAGGAACTGCTGGCGATTCGGGCTCTTCCAATCCAAGTGTAAGTCCAAGTCCAGATGCATAAAATGTGGAATGGTGCAATCAGAGTCTCACCCCTCTCCATGCACTTCTCCTCCTAATTGTGCCTATTGCGCTTGCGATTATGATGCTACCAGCAAATCATGCAAATTCTTCAAAGATTGGAAGAAAGCAGCGGAACGTAAAACAAAGAACTCTGCACCAATTTCCTTTTCTGCTCAAAGTTCCAAGTTCTGCAGTCCACTAAAACTATGTCTAGAAATTTTAGACATTAATGTAAATAGATCATACAACCTCACAGAAGAGGACAAGGTAAATACCTTCCTGCCTTAAAAGAAACCATGCATCGCCTACTTGATACTGCCCCACCCCCTAAGGAATTCCCAGCTATCCAACTGACTCAGATTTTGATCCCGACTTAGAAATGAGCACAGATCTTTTGTGTAGCATATTTACAGGAGTAAGATAGTAGTTGTCCGCAACTGAATCGTTTATGCTAGTTTCTATTATATAATTGATTATCGGGTTGGGATGATTTTCACATCTTAATAGGAACTTTTTAGCTGAGTTAGTTAGATACATTAATAGCGGTTTAATATTTGCTTCGTTATAGAGGAATTTGTTCGAATACCATTTACGGCTATTGGGTCGACGAAATTTATCTGCACAATGCCTCATGATTCTTCTTTCGAAGGCTTCAAGTTCTTTAGCGACGTTGGGCGATATTTGGACCCAGGTTGTAAAGCTGTAGTATAAAACTGGTCTGATTAGCGTTTTATTTATCATAATTTTCGCTTCCTTGTCTAGGGTCCTTGAGTTTAGCAGGGGTCTAAGTAGTGCAGTAGCGGCGTTTGCCTTAGATGCTTTTTTTCTGGCATGAGGGTTGAATTTCAATCTATTGTGAAGGTTAACGCCGAGATGAGTAATTTCTTCCTTCAGAGGTATTATTCTGTTATTTTGATTTGCTTTCACGGACCGCCAGATGGTGTCCTTTTCCACTTGCGTTACGGTAGCAAATACATCCACTTCATTAATTTTGAATCCCCACTTATTATAGTATTCAAGGAGTGACGGGATAAAGTGCTGAATCTTTTTGAGAGCCTCCCCATCAGATATTTTCATGGTGTCGTCAGCATATAGGATGGCAGCTGAATTTTCAGAGATGAATTTTTTAAGGGGGAAATCGTGCAGGAAGAAGTTAAAGAGCTTTGGATCCAGAATATATCCTTCGGGTACCCCCGAGTGTACTGGAATTAAGTTTGATGTCTGGTCATCAATGGTTATTGATGTGAATCTGTTAGTTAGAAAACTCAGAATTAACTTTGTTATTGCAGTAGGACAATTAGATTCAATTAGTTTGAATATCAGCCCCTTATGCCATACTTCGTCGAAAGCTTTCTCGAGGTCTAAATCTAGTGCCACTGTACATAGTTTATCGCTCACGAACAGGCGAGAGGATCGCTTGATCTGTGGAGTGTAATTTCTTGAAGCCGAATTGGTTTTCTGGAATTATTTCCTGTTCTTCCAGGAAGTCATCTAACCTATCGGCGATAATTCTCTCAAATAACTTTCAGAGTGTGGGGAGAAGGGAAATTGGCCTAAAATTCTTAATTTTTTTTGAGTTTTTTACTTTTGCTATTGGTATCAACTTGGCCGTTTTCCATTTGAAAGAGAAGTATTCATTATTAATACAATGGTTAAATAGAATTGCCAGTTTGGTGTCCAAGACAAGTGGGCATTTACGTATAATGTAGTTTGGTATACCGTCAGGGCCAGAGGATTTCTTATTATTGAGTTGTATGCTAGAGGTGAATTCCTCCGTTGTTAGTGTCGAAGCAGAATCAGCCTGAGAGAATTGTGTCAGGTTTCTACCCAGGGATTCGTTTTGGAAGTTCCTGTATCTGTTTGTGACTTGCACTAGAAAATTTCTGTCATAAGTTGGATTTCGTTCAGAGTATATTTCTGTATAGAAGTTGTGAAATGCCTGAATCTTCTCCAAGGTAGAGTTAAGTTGATGATTTTGATAATTTTGCGCGCTGTCGTTAATGTTAGTGCCATAGAGCTTTCTCCCTGTTATTTTGTCAATTTCTTTAAATGCCTTTGCATTAATTTGCATATATTCCCTGTTTATCCTATTCCGGTGTCTGTGAAATATCCTTTTTTGCGAACCAAACCATGACTTTCTCATTTTAATTAGCCTTAATGTCTCTTTTGAGACATGTGCATATTTATATGCTATTGCATTTTGGACTCTAGAATGTCTTTCCGTGCTCTGCCTGACCGCTTCCGTTATCTATATGATACATCTATTGAGCTCAGAGTTGGAAATGTTTTCATTCTTGGGGATCCTAATACGGTTAAGCTCCTGATTTAAATCCAATCTGAAATTTTCCCAACGCCGTGTGCTATTGTTACAATACAACTGATGGTTTCGAAAGAAAAATTTTCAAGTAAATTTCTAAAAACAAAATGTATGATTGCCAACGCTCATAATTATCTTTAGCGACCAAGAACATCAAAGGCACCTGAATCAATATAACTCTTTGGAATTGGAACCATGGTCGGCCACCAGTAGTGCATGAGAAATCTAAAGAAAAAATGTCAAATATTTCTAAGAAAACTGAATGCTTGTGCTCTTGTCCGAAAGAGTGAACCACCATAATCAGTCCACCAATTCGTTTAGACTGTTCTCGGCGAATACTTATTGATGGAGGATAGAAGAATATTTAAGAACTCGTCCGGGGTTTGAAGCCGGGACCATCCACTTTCCGGGCGAATGCTCTTACCACTGAGCTAACGAGACAGATGATTTTCCCTCTTGTATTTCTTAATTTCTAACTAGCCTACAAAGCCACGGTTGCTTTCAGTTGGCATTAACCAGTAACGATGAAAGCGCACAAATAAATGAATAAATTTATAATTTTATTTAGAATTGTTAAAAATGAAAGTTCTTAAAAATTTTCTATTCTCCATTATTGACCGATTCTAAGAAGTGTGGGTTCGATTCCCGTCCGGGAATAATTAGTTATTCATTAAAATTCTTAAGAACAATTTGCAAGTATATTTCTAAGAAAAATTTAATGTTTCCCTACGAACTTAAAAATTTTGAAGAACTACTCAGGCTTGAATCAGTGTCACTATGAAATGAAAACTCAATGGGTGGCCATGCGTTGATGATTGCATGAAACTAGCGTTCTACTGAAAGAACCCTAAATTAAAATTAGTTAAGTCAGTTTGTATGCTTCTGTTGCGAGTTCGCCACCAAGTTGTCCTGTCATCGGTTTTATGTCGGAAAATCAGATAGGTAAAAAAAAAATTTACGTTCGCTGACTAATTTGTTAGAAGCAATAACGCTTTCAAATCTCGAAATTGTGTGCTTTTTCATCTATAGGAGTAAACGGTGCAACAAAAATATAAAAGCATCATAATAACCGGGCTGCTAAGCATTGCGTGCCTTTTTCTAAACAATCAAATACTAAAATAAATATGTAGTATTTCAAAATTACTTACCATAGATGACTTTTCGACACTATATAAAATACAAGAAAATTCTAAAAAATCGTACACGTTTCAAAGACGAAGAGCTACGAGCGTAAGACTATTATACCCACTCCAGGCTCCACTATTACTACTCATAAGAAGACAAACAAATGCCCCATCCAGCGTTAGCTATCGCCGAAGATTGGAAAGGTGCGTTACAGCACCAGCATTAATCGTCGGCGTCAGCCACACATTGTGTCGTACCATACGAAAATCGTCTTGTTAAACTTTTACAGCTCACTCTACAGTCCAGCATCACATTAAATTCATCGCAAAGTTGAGGTGGTGCTTGGGGGGTTATGACCCCCCCCCTGTAATCCTTCCACTGGATACACGCCTGTTTACAGTATACGTAAATAACCTAAATTTGTATATGGCAATACCAAGATTGGGTTGCCCGATTTAGCCTATTTTTGAAAATATATTTACTATTTCTATGGAAACGCCGTGCACAAAATTTCAATTCTCTATATTGACGCGTTCTCAGCCAGTGTCCAAATATATGTATGTAGGATATCATAAAGTATGAACACACCCTAGCCAACGAAACTAAGAAGTGTGAACCCCGCAAATGTCAAGAGGAAGAAGAACAAGGAACATTCCAAGTCGGAGAGAGGACACAGACAAGCGAGCCGTCTACAAGAAAAGTTAAAGTTCACCGCTCTCGTTTAGATTACCGATAAATAAATTAGAGTATTTTTTTTGTTATTTTAATGCCCTGGTCAAATACAAATCCCACATGTATGTAGGGACTGAACGCAGCCCACATGGTATAAACGCAACCGATCCACTGAACTGACGGCACCGGAATTGACAAGATGACAGTAGAGAATCAGCTGCGAGCAATCATCGAAAGGGGAGACACCATCCATCAAGAGGAAAAATCCCAAATCATCCGCAACAATTATCACAGTATCCATTCAAATCGTTTTATTAAACTGTTAGTAGT
This sequence comes from Dioctria rufipes, assembly GCA_963924295.1. Lineage (NCBI taxonomy): Eukaryota > Metazoa > Arthropoda > Insecta > Diptera > Asilidae > Dioctria > Dioctria rufipes. Next base: position 44,372,044 of record OZ002743.1, on the reverse strand, counting down.
GAAGAGCGCGTTTTTCTAAGAATTCCTACATGTATATAGTGAAATTGGTAAACTTTTGTATGGCAGCCCCACGAAGGAGTTACCCGATTTGTCCCATTTTTATACCCTAGGTGAAATCTATAGAGTATACTAAGTTTCTCATTCCGCACAGAAATATTGATGGTAGAGCAAAATGGATTGGACACCCACGCATAATATATATTAAAAGTTATTTTAATTTTTGCCTGTCCGTCGGTCTGTCCGCCCGTCTGTCGGTGTTCATGATAACTGGAGAACGCGTTCACTTAGAAAGCTGAAATTTTATACGCGGACTTAAAAAAAAAAGTAAAATTAAGTTCGAAAATGAGACAAATCGGGCAACTCCTTCGTGGGGTTGCCATACAAAAATTTATTTTTCCACTATATATTTGGACACTGCCTGAGAACGCATCGACATAGAGAACTGAAATTTGGTACATGGTGTTTTTATAGTAATAACAAATAAAATTTCAAAAATGGAATAAATCGCGCAACCCCTTCTTAGTGTTGCCATATAAAAATGTAGGTTTTTTACATATACTGTGAAAACGATCAGTCCTAGACATTTTTATTGTACTAAAAACTTCTTCACAATATGAAATCCTGTAAAACTGGTTAAAATTATTTTTTCTGTTCGACAACCGTACTAGAAATATATGCAAAAAACCACTTCAAAAAATCAAACTTGCATAGATTGGTGACCATACGAAATTTTATACGGGCATTCATCTAGGGTATCATAAACCAATTCTAGTTTTTTTACTTGTTAATTTTAATTTTTTTTATAAAGCTGACGGACAGACGGGAATAAAAAAATTAATATAATTTGTATTATTGTGCGTGGGTGTTCAATCCATCGTGTTCTACATCATTATTTCTATGTGTTACAAACGGTATGACAAACTTAGTATATCCTATGAGTTCATCATCTAGGTAAATGGACTAAATCTGGCAACCCCTTCTTCGTGTTGCCATACAAGATTTTTTTTTTCATTTTATTTAACTTTTACCTTCATCTAGGGTATTGGTGATAGAGTAATTATAACTTTTTCCATTGTTCAATTGAACACTGCATGATTTGCCATGTTTTTCAGTCCTAAGAAATATGTATACATATACTTGTATAATATAAAAATGTATGAAATTGACTGTTGACTTCTAAATACAAATTTTAATTTTTTTCACCGGAAATTGCGTATTACCTACCGCAAAACGAAATTTTAACGAAGAAATTTGCCTCAAGAAGAAGCATCGTGAAATTTTTATGTGGGACTTCATTTCATGCGAATAGCGGTGTACTATGCTTAATTTGTAAAAATTTCGATCTTAAGCAGATATGCGCATCACCTCGTACCCAGAAATTGGCTCTGCTTGTCACATCTATATATAGTAAATGATCTGTGGTTAGAGGCACGCTTTTTAGTTAATATCGCTGTTTTATGTTGTTATTTTTCCACACTTTAATTAATTTTTTTAATAATAATAAGGGTGTTGACGAGTTTAATTAAATTAAATTAAGTTTCCACTGAACTATCATTGATAAACATAATTAGCACTCACTTCTCATTTTGAAATTTTCTGTAAATCTCCAAAACTCTATCCGGCAAACCCACTCCCTTAAACATCCATCCATTGGTGCCAATTAATGGAAGTGGTTTGATGTACGTTATTCCTTGTTTCTCGAATATATCATGTTTTTTCGTTGCCCATTTTAAAAACAAATACACAGACAACGCGATCGCGAGCAGAAATAGAAGTATATTGATCATCGTCTTTTTAGCGGGTGTAAGATATCTAACCTAACTTGGCAACAATCTCTCGCTAACTGGAACTTCGCGGAGCTTAAAACAATTTAATACAACTGCGAATAAAGAAAAAAAGCTGTCTACCGTGGGCGACCACTTCTCTGGGGATTCTATAGCTTAAAATTATTGTGATTAATTTGATTTTTTATTATTACCAAATGTTCGGTGTAAATTGCGTTCTATAGAAATTATCGATAAAAAGCTGCAGATTATAGATAATATTATTGGCGTGGGGGAGAATAGGAGATTACAAATTTACCCGTCCTTTTTGTCTTATGATAATATTTGTGTTCTTTTATAAATTCTTTTGGTGCAAGGGTTTATTCTTTTTATACCCTAGATGAAATCCATAGGATATACTAATTTTGTCATTCCGTTTGTAACGCATAGAAATAATGCTGGTAGAGTAAAATGGGTTGGACACGCATGCATAATATTAAAAGTTATTTTGATTTTTGCATATCCGTCTATCAATCCATTCGTTTGTTCGTCCATCCTCACGATAACTCGAGATCGCGAGTTAGATAGATTATGGTGTGATTCTAACAAAATAGAATAGACCAATTTCCAGGAAATTCTAGAAAAATAAGTAGAATCAGCAAAAGCAGAACAAATTTAATTCATTTTACTTTCCCATACTAATTACAGCTTTGCCCAACATATTTATCATGAATATTCCTTGCCTTGCCGTTCTTAGCACCTCACATTTCATATTTGTACGTGACAATATGTAAAGAGTATTTCTATAAGATAATTATAAACGAATAATTAAGTCAGTGTAAACTTAAGTTTTGATGAAAAAGGTTTGGTAAAAGCTGACTTCGATAACGGAATTAATAAATCAATATATTCAATATAAAAGATTGATTTTTTTTTTGTCGAACCCGAACGGTATATGTAATTCGCGTTCACTTAGAGAGCTGAAATTTTGCACATGGGCTTTTTTTTTAAAAAGTAAATTTAAGTTCGAAAATGGGACAAATCGGGCAACTCTTTCGTAGGGTTGCAATACAAAACTTTGGTTTTCTACTATATACTATTTGGAAACTGTCTGAGAGCGCGTCGATATAGAAATTTTGGACATTGCGTTTTCATAGCAATAGTAAATAAAATTTCAATGAGCTAAATCGGGCAACCCCCTCTTTGTGTTGCCATAAAAATTTAGTTTTTTTTACGTATACTGTGAACACCATCAGTCCTAGACGTTTTTATTGTACTGAAAAGTTTTTCAAAATATGAAATTCTATGATGTCAGTTATATTTACTGTCCGACAAACCGTTCTGGAAATATATGCGGAAAACCACACTTCAACAATCAAACTGGCACAGAGAGATAGCCATACGAAATTACATATGGGCATTCATCTAAGGTATTATAAGAATCGTTTTTATACCCTAGATGAAATCATAGGGGTATACTAAGTTTGTCATTCCGTTTGTAACACCTCGAAATAATGATGGTAGAGCAAAATGGATTGGACACCCATTCATAATATTAAAAGTTATTTCGATTTTTGCATGTCCGTCCGTCCGTCCGTCTGTGCGCACGATAACTTGAGAACGCGTACACTTAGAGAGCTGAAATTTTGTACACAGACTTTAAAAAAAAAAAGTAAAATTATGTTCGAAAATGAGCCAAATCGGGCAACTCCTTCGTGGGGTTGCCATATAAAAATTTCGTTCTCTGCAATATATTTGGTCACTGCCTGAGAACGCGTCGACGTAGAGAGCTGAAATTTCGCACATGATGTTTTTACTACATTAGCAAATAAAATGTCAAAAATGGACTAAATCGGGCAACTCTTTCTTGGTGTTGCCATATAAAAATTTCGGTTTTTTACGTATACTTTGAAAACGATCAGTCCAAGACATTTTTATGGTACTAAAAACTTCTGCAGTATACGAAATCCTATAAAATTAGTTATAATCATTTTGTCTGTGCGACAAACCGTTCTAGAAATATATGCGAAAAACAACTTCAAAATCAATACTTGAATAGATCGGTGACCATACGAAATTTAATACGGGCATTCATCTAGGGTATCCTAAGAATTGGTCTTAGACCAATTCTAGCTTTTTTACTTGTTTTTGCTAGTGGTTATTAGCTACTTCTTGCTACTCTTCGTTAACGCTTTTCCTACTACTTCGCTACCTTGTGATGTCAATTATATACTTATTCTTTCATCACCCATTGGCAACTCTGGCTATATGCTTACTTGAAGAAACGGTCGGGAGGTAATAGACAGAAATAAGCAATAATTGAGACTGAGAGCATATTGCTGTGTTCTCTCTGTCATCCGACGCCCACAAATCGGTTAACCGGTTAACGTTCTGAAAGCGATACTATGGATGTAGTGGAAACTCGCAGTATTTTTGTTGAGATTGTTAGCTTCACCAAAGCTCACCTCCACGAGCCGCCCATGCTCCATACGCCAAACGCCTCCAATACTCTCAAGAGCAGGAATCTGTCATGCAGATAACTACATCTACTAATAATACAAATTTTAATTAAACCATAAGTCATCACAATTGTTTCCAACAATTGCAATGCATAATTAGATATATTTTAAGATAAACAGGATGAAACTTAAAACACTGTGAAGTATGCGGCCTGCCTATGGGAATGATTAACGAGTAGATGAATGGATGATTTTAATAGTAAAAACATGCAAGACACCGACTTAAGCAGGGTATTAACAAGCTTGCCGAAAATCAAGAAATGAACAATATTCAGTTTAACCCCATTCTTAGACACTCACCCGTAAGACCGTGATGATGAATTGACTAATGCAATAGATGCAAGCTATATTAAGCAGATAGAGTCATTTCATAATAGATTTCATCATCAAGCTGAACCACAGGAAAACACAGCACCCAGGCTAAAAAATACAAATGACTTACAGATATCCTCAGTCGTATCAATATTACTATAGCTTGCCATAAAGGGAAACCCTTGCTGAAGTAGGACCGCTTTAACCACAACTCAGTTTCCATTTTGAAGATCACTGTGCTACAAAACTGGTAACCACAGATTAAAAATTGATGGTGTTTTATACAAGCTAGAAATCAAAGCCCCTGACAAATCGGATCAATGCTCTTCGACATCTGTGTATGTAAATTCAACGAAGCTCCTGCTAAAAGATAACTCAGTTCGAGTTCTTGAAATTGAGCTAGAAAAAGCTAATCGTTTACTGCTTACTGCATAGTTTTTCCGGAGACAAAAAACGAGGAGCAATAAATATTATGGATAACTTCGCAAATTTACTTTATATAACTAAAATTATAACCTGGCCGAATTAAACATGAACGATCCAAACTGGAATACCATATTGCATCTCATTCGCACTTCAAATGACATTGAATATCATGTCTGTACAAAGAAAGTACGCCGGTGATCGTTGATGTAATAACTTGCAGCAGTCATGCAAACATTAATTCATAATTTGTAGCCATACCATACCAGGAAATTATGACAACTCGAAGCCATCTTTCGTAGTCTCTTGATCTTCTAACCATAGTCAAGATAATATCGTTGAACTAACAAATCTAAAGACGATTGAAGGCCGCACGGTCCTGTAATCTTCCAAATCAACCTGCCATTAGTAAATATAGAGAAGATCATTCCTAGTCTCTTAGACATTTATTGGAGTTTTTATACGCATAATTAATAATAGTTGCTTCGACAAAAAAGTAGATGGAGACTCAATTAAAATTATTAAAACTAGTAGTACAACAGTTAATGTCAGAAAAGGGCGGTATTGAAGATAACACAAAAATGATTGCAGATTGTAGTTGTAGGATGACAGCGTGCCAAACCGCTTCAAATTTACAATATTTTCAGAACTGCTTATCATATACACAAAGCTAGCTTAACTTTAAGGGAATATCAGCCACGTGTTGCTGTTGAGATGTTTCTTTGCTAAATTGAACAGCTGCAGAAAAAGTCGATTATGTGTACACGAATGCATTACTATAAGAATAATGCTGGAATCTTGGAGTAGCTTTCTGCGAGAAGTTCAGCTTGATGACGCTACAACCTATTGAAATAACTTTAGAATAGGCAACGAACCATTTCATTTATGCTACAGAAAACTTAAATAAGAAAAGGACATAACAAAGATGTGTGAAGACAGTTTCGTTTCATTTCATTACTTTTGAAAGTTTGTAATATCATATATAAGGATCTATAGGACTATAAAAAGGTAAAGCAATTAGAGTAACAAGTTGTTATGGTAGAACTTTCGATTGAGAACTTTTTGGACGTAAAGTCCAACCTGTCAGCATGAACTGACAGCTCACTCTCGTGATAAGCGATAGCACAGGGCAGCACGCTAGCATACCTCGACTGCTGCGGGAGAATTATAGGGGTACAAAAAAACTCGTGCCTGACATAAACAAACAAGGCACACATCCAGCCCTGAAGGGGCCTTTACACTACTTACCCTTACCTACTATTACCATGTTTCTATGCAGGGTTGAACCATGGTTCAACTCGGATTCAACTCCACATACATATACGCGGCTCGAGTTGAATTTGGGTCGACTCGACCGCGCTTGGCTGGCGTAGTCGAGTCGAAATGGTGTCCTATAAACGCGGATTAAGTAGTCGAGTTGGCAGCTCACAGTTTGGATTTACTTTGTTTGCTTTTTACTCGAAAGTTTTGTTAGGTTGTATATTTATTGTGAGTTTATTTTGGTTATCTAAACAAAATTTATAACTTTTATAGCTCTATCACAAAAATACCATAAATAAGATGTTATGTTATATGTCACTTCAACTATATTTGGACCCTTTTCCAACTCAATCTCTCAACCCTGCGTGCTCAGAAACAAAAAAAAAACTCAACTCAATCTCGACTCAATTTTTCAACTCTGCATGTAAACATGGTACGTGAAGACATACAGTACGTTTACATGAATACTTGAGTATTTGACTTGAAATTCAGGTAGACTTGAATTTTTCTTGAATTTAATTTTCCAATTACTTAAGTTGAAATTTACGCGTTGAATAAGCGTTTGCATGATATTTTGATAACTTCAAGCATACTTCAAGTATACTTCAAGTATTCATGTAAACGTACTGATAGATGATCCTGTCCTCAGGCCGTGCCCCATCCCACTCTGCGACATTGTGGCAAGATTTTACACTATTCCTGATGACTGACCTGTAGACCTGTAATGAACTTTTGTTTCAGGTTAAGATTTGCGTTGATGGAGATAAAAGCATTATTGTAAATACTACTTGCTACCATAGATGGCATAAGAACTAGATGTCGCATACAGTACCAGAGAAAAGTATACAGATTTTAAATCGCTGGTATATTCCGGAATAGACCACAACATGTTTCAGAGATGCTGAGAACAAATGTTCCTTTAACATCAGTTTTGTATACATTTGGTCGATTCCCTCAACGTGATAGATGCGGGAAAATAATGAATCAGTCGACATATCTATCATCATTTCTCTATTCATGTTGCTGTACTGATCAAACTAAAGGAATGATGCACAGCACAACATATTCGGTGCGGTGGGTGGGGCGTAAACGCACTCACTGTGATCCTCATTCAATAGATGCTGGCATCGGTCGCTGTGGTGACTGAGACGAGCGTAATCTACGAATAGAGAAGTAAAGGAAAGGTATCGCAATGTTTGTGTACGACAATGAAGCATTTTAATTGTGTGCAAATGTATAAAAGACGTTGGCAAAGGACAGGGCCATAGCCAAACTCAGTGCCTCGCTCCAATATAAAATTAACAATGCCTCGACCTGATGTAGGAAAGGCTACAATTTTTTCTTAGAAATTTACTAGATTATTTTTTGCTTAATGCTTGGCTACGCGTCTACGCTCATAGCAATTGTTGTCTATTGCTTCGACTTGCTGTCTGTAGTCTCTATCACAAACTAATTCGATGAGTTGAAATAATATTGCCCAGCGGCATTTGTATCTACACATATATCTTGAACGAGATTAAATAAGAAAGTGCGGAACGTAATCATAATAAAAATTAGAATTTAAAGCAATTTACAAATTCATTTTATAGTTGACGACTGTATCTACTTTGTGCAACTGAAGGATTATAATCTGGCGGTGAAGGAATATCAGCATTTTTCCTTCTAGTAAAATTTAATGGCCTTTTATCCCTTTTGTGTTGGATTTTGTTGACATTTTGGAGCACAAGTCCAAAGAAAACGATTGTTGGAATTTTGACAATTGCTAATCCATATTGCTGCGTGTTCACAAAACTCTCAGGCGGATATATTCCCCTTTGAAAAAGTATTGAGTTTATACCATATTTCAAGTATTCCGCCACTATGACTGTATTAAATGCTGGCAAAGGTGGATGCAACCGAATACTTTTAGTACCGATCACGAACTGTTGGAATGTATCTTGGTGCGACCAGTCCGAGAAATATTGATTTCAAAGCCCTTGGTCGCCTGCATCAAAACTTCCTTGCTCAGCAGCGAATTTTGGTAAATTGTATATGTCTCGAAATTGGACGGAAGACAGAAACGCCAGAATTAAAACAATCCGGCCAACTTATCTATGGAGCAGCAAAAAGTTCTTCCCTCTCAAAGAGCTCAGCAAAATTTTCTTTTCTCTGTCCAGCCCCCTTTTGAAATTCCTGGAGTATTTTATTTAGTGGATTTGACACTACCAAAATTTATCGAATTTATTACCTTTTTGGGCCAGATGTTATTGAGGATTTTTGATGATGTTTGCTGATTTCATTCACGCGCGACTTTTACTCGAGAAGTAAGACAGATTGATTCTTCTTCTTCTTTGTCATCCCCAGCTTGTCATCTGCAGCTTGAGGAAATGCATTTCCCTCGGTCGGGGTGCGTTAATTTTTTTTATGCTTGACGAGGCCAGCCTACACGCTTCAGTAATTCTTGTAGTATATTGCTATATACAATACGCTACGACCATAACAGTGTCCAGTCTTTGTATGTTTTTAGTTTGTCGATGGCTCAATTCTTTCTTAGAAATTTACTGAAAATTTGTTCCTTAGAAGTTTTATGACAACGGCAGAAGAATTGAATGCTTATTGGCAATTGGAGGCCGATAAAGGTATTGTTCTCGAAAATACGCCAATCACCCGGCCAACAAGGTGAGTAAAAATTCTACGGAAACATTTTCAGTAAATTTCTAAATAAAAAAAAATCTTGCACATTTACGCGTCCACGCTCATAAAAATTGCTGTCGGCCTCCAAAAATCCATATAAATTCTATGAAAATATTGCCAGTAAATTGCTAAGAAAAAATTTCCAGAAAATGTCTAAGAAAAAATGGAGGGCTTCCTTATGAAAGGTCATACATCGTTGATTTTATATTGGACCGAGGCATTGCATTTCTCTTGTATTAAACTTGGATGTGCGAATGAACATTAGGAGCATTTTCTGTTAATAACAACATTTCTCAGCTACAATTTTCATCGTAGCTAACTAACTTGGTTACAAGAAATGTTGATAAGGTTTTCATTTTTCTGATATGTGTTCGTTATCTGTATTTTACTATAGATCGCATAAGAACTAGATGTCGCATAGAGTATCAGAGAAAAGTATACAGGTTTTAAGTTGTGGTCCATTCCGGAATAGACCACAACATGTTTCAGAGATGCTGAGAACAAATGTTCCTTTAACATCAGTTTTGTATACATTTGATCAAACTAAAGGAATGATGCACAGCACAACATATTCGGTGCGGTGGGTGGGGCGTAAACGCACTCACAGCGATCCTCATTCAATAGATCCTGCATCGGTCGCTGTGGTGACTGGAGACGAGCGTAATCTACGAAAACGAATAGAGAGGTGTATCGCAATGTTTGTGCGCGAGAATGAAGTATTTTAATTGTGTGCAAATGTATACAAAACGTCGGCAAAAGAGAGGGCCATAGATAAACTAATGCATGCAGAGTAGTGCCTCGCTCCAATATAAAATTAACAATGTTTCGACCAAAACCCTCGAGAATACTTCACAAGCCATGAAACAGACTCGCTTCCTACTACTAGCAGTGTGCGATTTAAACTGGTATTGGCTTCAAGTAAAGCAAACCATTGGCTGGAAATGACGCCACCATCTATGGTAGGTCTTGTGAAACGATTTACGGTGCACGACGACCAAAATTAAGGTGTCCTTGGTTTATAAACGGTGTTTGCTTTAAAGCAGGTTTAGTTTCAATAGAACAAGAAAATACGTAAATTTATAAATTTATTTGTACAATAAAGTTAGGAAAAATACACGTAAAACTGTAAATACATATGTATATAATCTTATACAGTCAAACTTCTCTATGTCGAAATCGCACTTGCCAGTGGAATCAATTCGTGTTAAGGAGAGTAGTTGAATTACGAGGTAAGGAGTTTTCATTAAAGATGTTCTGGTTTTGTTAATGAATTATTTATTATTATTAATAGAATTATGAGTATAATTGTTTTTATTGAAAAAACAGTCAATGTTGTTTAAGGACATTTGAACCTTGTCAGGAACGTCCGTTGTTTCGATTGCATATTGCAAAGTTTTGATGGTTTCCTCTAAGTGATGTTTCGCTGGTACAATCACGTTATTTTCTTTACTTTCCGGTATTTCGTCATCAGAATCTTCATCATTTGTGGATTCAAGAGCATCCTCATCAAGCAAAGGACTTGTTAGCACGTCTTCCTCAACTTCAAGATAATCGGTCCAGTTGGAATTGCCTGCACTATAGTCGTTTTCAATCTGAATTTTCCATGTTTCTTCTAATTAACGTTCTGCAAATGTAATGAGTGGCAATTCATCTTTTTCATTCCAATCTAATTCAGGAGCTTTAAAACCACATTTACGAAAGCAATTTCTTATAGTCGAGGATCCAACGTCTTGAGTCCATGCTTTGGATACCTCTCTTACATAATCTACCAAAGTTAACAAAAAATTTTCTTTTTTAGTTTCCCAGTGATTCAATATTTTTCTTAAAATTCATCGGCGGTAATGTTGTTTCAAAGTTTAAATAATCTCCATATCCATCGGCTGCACTTTGCTAGTCATATTAGGTGGAAAATATAGCAGTTTTATTGCTTTCAGTTTAGGAGCAATTTCCTTAGGATGAGCTAGGCAATTGTCTATAAAAAACAATATGACGGAAACAACGAGGTTTGGCACTCTACCCAATTACGAATAATTTTAATTTCTCAGAGCCGCTCATATTCGCTCCAACTAAAGAGGTGACTCTTCCTTTACTATATTTACTACCAAAACACTTTTCACCCTTCAATGCTAATGTTCGATTTGGTAAACACTTGTAAAGAAGTCCTGTTTCGTCTACATTGAAAATATCATTCGGGTTGTAATTCGACAGAAGCGGTAACAGTTGTGCATTTATCCATTGTTCGCTGAGTGATTCATCTACTGCGGCACTTTCTCCACAAAGCACTTTTCCGACTAAACCGTGCCTCAATTTAAATCTATAGAGCCAGCCTTCATTAGCTTTGAAGTCCTGATAATTTTTCTTCCTAGAAAATTCCAGTGCTTTTTGTTTTATTAAAGGCCCACTTACAGGTAAATTGTTTTCACAAATAACAGAAAACCATTCATATACAGCCACATCAATGTCATCGTACATGCAAGCTCTTTCCAGTTTCAAGCGCCCACTCATTGCGACAGAGTGGTACTTTTTTCGCAGTTCTTCTCTTTTGATCCATATTGTTGACAATGTAAATTTATATGAGATATCCTTTTTTTCCCCTCCTTTTTCAATTATATTTATCAACTTTGGTTTTGTTTGTAGATCTAAAGTTTTAAGTTTTCCTTTGGCCATGTCTCTCTAAAAATTTATAGGTTTATTAGTTAGGATGAAAAAATTCTTAATTTTGTTAATTTTTTACCAGTTCACTTGCAAAAGAAGTTAACTTCAATGGTGAAATAAGCAGAAAAAATTGTATACAATTCGAACACTTCATCAACGCACTTTCGCTGAGTGCAGATCCAAAAATATAGACTCGCAACAAAACTATATTTCTAAGTAGAATTGAAAATGCATAAAGCAAATAGAATAAAAAGTTTCTAAAAAAAATCAACTCATAGCAAACTGTCCAAACAAGTAGGAAAGGTTTAACTGACTTTACTCGAGTTAGAGGAGGGTGAATAGTATGAAAAAAACCAAAAATTTCTGAAAATAAGCTCAGATTAGGGAGGTTTTCGAGATAAGGAAATTCGAGTTAGGAGAAGCGTTTTCTATGAAAGGGAGTGCCAAATTAAGTGCGAAAATTTCGACTTAAAGAGAAATTCGAGTAAGAGGCAGTTCTATTTAGAGAGGTTTGACTGGTTATATATAAATATTTATTTTGGGTATCTAGTAAAAGAAAAAAAAAAACAAGTAAAAAAGCTAGAATTAGTCTGAGACCAAATCTTATGATATCCTAGATGAACGCCAGTATCGAGTCTCATATGGTCACCTCTTTGTGCAAGTTTGAATGTTGAAGTGAAATTTTTCAATGGTAACCCTACGAAGAAGTTGCGTGATTGGTCCCATTTTCAAACTTAAATTTATTATTTTTAAACAAAAAGCTTGTGCGCATAAATTTAGCCCTCTCAGTGAACCCGGTCTCGAGTTATTGTGAGGCCGGACGGACGGACAGACGGATGGTCATGCAAAAATCAAAATAACATTTAAAAATATGCGTGGGTATCCAGTCCATTTTGCTCTGCCATCATTATTTTTATGTGTTACAAAACGGAAGACAACCTTAGTATACCCTATGGTATGGCTTTCTAAATGTGCAAGAGAATGTTTTGTGGTAACTGGGGACTAAACCCCGAGGTGGCACGATGGATTTACACATCCATAGTTCGGCCGATCCTCTGCTGGATGTGCTGTCAAAAATCCATAGGGTAGCTTGCTTAGGAAGAACGGAGTGTTTGCGCACCACGCTCATAGTAGCACTGGAGGTCATGTTAGATTTATTGCTGCTTGATCTTCACTGCGGGAGTGTAGCATGCAATTAGCGCTGTCAGGCTTAGATATGGGTGTTGGTGGACGGAGAGGCGTTTTGGGCCTTGAGTCTTATAGACTGCCGGATAAATGTAGTGTCTTTCAGGCAGAGCTCGTAACGATTTATGAAGCAGTAAAATTGGCACCTATGTACAGAGCGCCCGTGCTGCACATCTGCATATACATGGACATCCAAGCAGCCATTAAAGCCGCTGGATGCCGTGCTGGATACAGTTATGCAAGACTGGCCTGGAGCAATTGACTACATGGAAGAAGGTGACCCTATGCTGCCACAGGGATATCCCAGGCAACGAGATGGCTGATTAGTTGGCCAAAAAGGTTCTGAAGTGGAAGCTCCGCAGTAATAGCTTATGTGGGGTTCCCGATCGGAGCTTTAAAAGAGGAGATCATCAAGGACGCCTATCAAAAGGCAAGTCTACGGCGGATGAGCAGGGAAGCTTGCCATATCACGAGGCAATTTGGGCCTGCATATGACAGGAAAAGAACAAGAGAACTGCTTAATGGGAGCAGAACATATACCTGAAATCTAGTAGGGGTCATTACGGATCACTGTGCCATAGCTGACCATGCTAGAAGGCTGAGTATAGCCGTGAACGATTTCTGCAGGAGCTGTAACAACTCGGAGGAGATTGAATCTTTTCAGAACGTACTCTGCGAGTGCCCTGCTCTGATGAACAAAAGAGGTAAGCTACTGGGTAGCTACTTCTTTTCAAGTCTGGGGGTGCTGCAAAGCAAAGAGTTCAGGTGCATCCATAGTTTCCAAAAGGAAGCAGGATGGGTCTAGGGTAATTTTGTTTGGATTATCAAATGAGGACAAGGGGCACAATGGACCAACTGGTGGACATAATGAAGCAGGCTAGGTACTTATAGCGGCACCCTTCTTACCTAACCTAACCTATTACCCTAACATTCCTTATGATTTCATCTAGGGTATAACAATAATATTATAAAGTATATGTACAGATGCATACATATTATGTATGGTACCAAAACCCTCGAGAATACTTCACAAGCCATGAAACAGTCTCCCTCACTACCACATGCGAGACCCAACGGAGTCCTTACATTCCAAAATATTTGTAGTGTTCTTATGTAAAACTGATAAAAGTTTGATTTGAACAGCTCCTCCACCCTAAACTACTATTCATACAGAAAAATGGTGTTCTGATAATCTTAAGCTTGTTTTCTTATCTTCCGAACCGAAATAAAATTTTTATACCTTTCCTAACAAAATTATTTAAAAAAATTTATCTTAACCAAATGACTACGATTCCTCAAACAAAAACTTTCAGCTGAGTAATCATTGGTATGTCGCTGTGCCGTCATGGCATGTCGTGGGCTGATGATATCGAATGTAGCTTCCTACAGATTCGGACTCCGGCTGCACATAAACACATGTAATTATCACTCAGCTGAGAAGTATGGAGCGTAAAATAATAAGGTTATTTTGTAATCAAAACTATTTTATTATATTGTTAAGTAAGGTATATAGTAAGTATAGCCTTTGGGAAGGTAAAGAACAAGGCTGTAAATTACTACAAGACTATTTTCTTGTATGGATAGTAGTTTGGGCTCTACAGCAAATATAAAGTTAATGTTTGACAATTTTTCATAAGTATCAATATAGAACAGTTTAGAGAACGGACTCCCAATGCACACATTTAGACTTCTGTTTCATGGCTTGGGAAGTGTTCTAGAGGGTTTTGATGGTGCCTAATAAAAGGGTACTTAAGGGGGAATATCAGTGAAAAACAAAAAATCAAATTTTTATCCTATCCACTACTATAATGGTTTGAGCATGAGAAAAAAAAACATATTTGTGCTTTGTGCTTTTAAGCTCTATATCCTTTGCTCAGATAACATAGATACTACCATCGCAGACTATATAAAGATGGAGAATTGGAAGAATTTTCTTTATGTGTAGCACTCACACAGACAGCCAACGGCAACGTCCCACGCATACAACTTATATCGTGGTAGGATCAGAGTCAACCACAGCCGCAGTTATGAAGCAGGACGATATAATATAATTCACACCCAGAATTTTTTCTGAGTTTATATGAGAAGAGATCAGTTTGATCTATTTTCAAGCGTCTGCAGCAGGCAGAAAAACAAGCTGCACCGATGAGTGTAAGGTTTTCTGCTGACACGAAACGCTTCCTCTTCTTCCTTTTCTTCTTTATTTTTCAGCCCACTGCGTGGTGTATAAAGGTTCGATTCGCTTCGAATGAATCTGTTTCTTTAAAAATTTTTTTACATTTTTTTTTAATAAATAAAAAAAATGTGTTTTTTTATTTTTCTCAAACTTTTCATTTCTTTATTCTTTTTTCATTTTTTCATTTGTTTTTCAAATCACCCAATTTCGCTATTTGGGACCTGTTGATGAGTCAAACCAAGACTTAAACTTGTCACCAAAAATTAATGGGTTGTGTGATGAAATAACAAATTAGAACATTTTTTAGCTTTTGCTATATACCGGAGAATCCCAAAAAATTCTTTCTTGAACAAAATTAAGTTTAACCCGGTAAAAAGTCCAAAAGAGTAATCTTCTTATAAAAGGTTACAGATAGAAATTTCAGTTCAAGTTATACTAACATCGCTTGGTGTGAAATTTGTATACATCGATGCAACCTTAAGCGTCTGCTTACCGTTCCCACTTTCCTTCGGCAGCATTTGAAACAATAAAAAAATACATATGTATGTACATAAACTAGAAATAGAGCTTAAATTTCTCTTTTTACTTACAACTGATAGCGCTTGCTGTGATTTCATATAAGACCTCGATAAGTTGCCAACCATAACACCACTTTTCTCCACATTTCTCACTGGAATGTGCTCCACTAGTTCTTCGTGATCCTATACAAATAAAAAATTATAAAGATACGTATCCTAATCGTTTAATTTAATCAGAATAAAATTATAATATTTCAGCTTAAATTAATCCACCTACCACTTTTATTTTAAGAGAAGGTATCGCATTTCTCACCAACTGAAAAGTGGTCCTCACAAAGAGAGTGTCTTTGAGCTGGTTTATACTCTGGCCGGCCAATCGCATCAAGCCATTTCTTTTTTAAAATTTCCTCCTTAGGAGTCCTAAAAGCAAAAAATAAGTAAATTTATTAGGAACGTCTTAACCAAATTAACAAAACTATATGTTGAAAAGTTTTAATTAAAAAATAAATAAATTGTATCTAATTGAGAATATTTTATAGCAGTTTGTCTTACAAAAGGAACAAATTTCACTATCCAAATCAAAATATTAATTTGTCACAGGAAAGAAATTTTAATAAATTACTTCTAAATTGGCTATTTCACATTTTCCTTTTAATCGATTTATCTACTTAAATCCAAATATTCAGATAATTTTCCAAATGTCCCCTGAAAATATTTGTAACCCACCGCCATTGACTTATTGCCGTTCGACTTTGACAGTTGTCTTTTCACGTAAACAAAAAATTTTCTTACAAGTAAGTGCACAACAAAAATCAAGTTTTTATATTTGCTTGAAGAGGATTCAGCAATATTTGGTGTTATTAGGTAAAAGTAAAGTGATTGGAAATAATTTGTGAATATACATGCCTAAGAAATGCTTTCCATGGCCCAGATTTTCCTCTATAACTTCAGCAACCTTTTCCTGAGCACTTCATTGTTCACATTGTATTTATTCACAAGTTTGTTAGCTCTGAATATTGTTTCAAATTGTTTATATTAAATCACTAAAGCACTTGATTAGTTTTGAAAAAAAACTGTTATTTGTTTTCACTACGAAATCACAATTAATTAACAGAAATAATTTACTGCCACGAAAACACAAAACTCACTTGACAGATAAGAATTATATTTCTCTTTCTCCACTGTATTCCGTCCGTTGTTATTGCCTTCCCCTTCAAGATAATTATGAGGAGAAGAAAGCTTCATTCATGTACACCAATTTTATACGATACCCGCATTACTGTTTGATATATGTTCTAAGGTTTTTTCTTTCGTTCGCCCTATGGCAGAGTTGGAGCTACCAACACAAAATATTGCTTACTGAACGTTTTCTTATGCCATTTGATGTTTTTATGTTGGCTACAGATGCACTCACCGCAGAATGAATAAGGCAAAGATAGTTCTACTATGCTCCGTTTCTCTTGCCCATACGCAGGATTCAGGTAAAAATTACTTTTGAAAAGTTAAGTCGGAATGAGTTTAATTCCTTATAAGGTACTTAAAACAATATCACTTGAACACAGGAAAATATATTTTTGTAATTTAATTCGATTTACTGGTGTAAAATTTCAGCTAATTTTGAGTTTTTGAGATTTTGTGTTTTACATGTGTTTTTATGTAGTAAACGTTACAAAGGGTTCTCTAACGGTGGTATACAGAAACACAATATTTGTGCCACATGAAATAGCAAATCACTCAGTCTATTCCCATTGTTATAAGTTAGTGGGCACCCCCAAGTGGCGTGGCTTACATTGGCTCCAGCTATATATAAAGACCATTGATTCAAACTCATTTTGTGGTGCGTAAAAAACGCGTTGGGCTCATTGTGTCTAGGGCTTAAGCTTAAATTGTGATTTTCACGAAATTTTAAAATATCTAAAATTCTACTTAAGTCATGGCGTTTATTTTTTATAGTTTAGTTCGTCTATTAATTGATCAAGTAATCAATTTGAGATATAATGTTTATCGAGCGAAAAGTTTCAAAATTTAGCGCATTTTGCTAATGACGTGAGCTTGTTTCGTAGTTTTTAATCCTTTCGGATAAATGCTTCATGTCACGAAAGCCGGAATTTGCTCATACCATCTCACCTTCGATTAAAACGGGGAAAAACATAAATGCGAACTTTAAACATGACTCCATGTCAACCAGGGTTTTTATTGAATTAATCGCATTTTCTTTTATCGAAACTGTTGGGTGGTTTTTAAACTTAAATTATTTCCTCTATTATTATTATTTCCGGAAAATTGGCGGATATAAACGGAATTTTAATATGAATAGGTACACATTCTTCGGTGCTAAGTAATTTTAGTTCCCATCATGTCTTTTGATGGCAGTGGATAGAAGTGAAACAAAGACAAGAAAATGAAAATGAATGCAATTAAAGCTAGGGCCCATGTGCTTCAACATTCAAGTCTTTACTTAGATGAGAGACACGTGATTGATTGATTGATCTCCTAGACGGAAACACCCTGTATAATACCGGTTTTGCTTTTCTTGTTTGTATAGTCGTTGTGGATAATGATGGGAAATATCATTAAATTTCGGTACCTGCAACGATTCGTTACATGGGAAGCATACAATCGTTACACTGAAATCGGTTGTTATGGAAGCATATGGGTATTGGAGGACATGAAGTCCAGTCTGTAAGTATGGGCAGACAGCGCACTCTGTGATCAGTGTTGTATGCAGGGCGGCACGCTAGCACGCCTCAACTAATGGCGGAGGGTGTGGAGTGAGTTCCACGAAGACCGACCGTTGTTACATACCATTAAAGAAAAAAATTCGTGGCTTATCACAAAAGACGAAGCACACATCCGGTCCAGAAGGCACTCACACATAACAGTATAAGTTATTTTGATTTTTACATATCCGTCCGTCCGCCCTGACGATAGATATTTCGAGAACGCGATCACATAACAAGCTAAACTTTTGCACATGGGCTTTAAAAAAAAAGTAAATTTAAGTTCGAAAATGGTACATATCGGGTTACTCCGTCGTGGGGTTGCCATACAAAAATTTCGGCTTTCACTATATATTTAAATACTGCCACAGAGTATTTTCCAATATAATGAGCTGAAATTTTTGTGCACAATTGCAATTGCTAATGCGATGTTACCTTGATCTCGTCTAAAAAGAAAAACCTCTTTCTTTTGTTGCAATCACAAACACAACATTTGACAACAATTATTTGTCGTAAAAAAAATGAAGTCAAATGAAATTGTTCTTCACGTTGCATGACATAACCCATGCTTCAATATACGTTTCTGATAGGAATTGAAGGTTTGCGTCTTGATTTGTTGTTCGAACTCTGTGCAGTATTTACTGCCTCAGAATAAAGTAATGCTCTCGCGAATTGACCGCAAATATTTTGTTGTTTAAGCGCCACCTATCGAATGCTAGCATAGCTATGAACCATCATCTCGATCAAACATATATATTGTGAGAAAATGACCTCAATCGGTCAAGTTATCCAGAAGTTACACGATCACTGCCAGATGCACCAACGATTATATGTATGTATAAAGATATATATAGTTCAACACTGGCGTTTTCTTGTGTCACTATGATTAATTTGACTATCAGAACCAGCTTAACACAAGCTCGCTGCATGGACACGTTTAATAAATAAACGGTCAACAATACATGCGTTTCATCATTTAGTCGGTGTTAGTACTAGTATGTTACACTAAACATAAACCAAACACCAGATGAAATTACATGCAGAAAACATTAAACAAAATAGATTAAATATTATATAGACGTTTTTTTAAAACATGCTTAGAAACGTCGAGAACAAAATGCTCAGCCATATTATTAACAGTAATACACATGCGATTAACAGGTTCATACATGCTAAAGTTAGACCTTGAGGAGTTAATATGCAACAAAGGTAGCCTTCTTAAATTGTGCCTACTATCACGGAAACAGATTTTGTTAAGTAAAAATGAGATCCAATATTCTCGTTTAAGAGTTGATGCACAAACGTTATATCGGCAACCATACGACGTTTCTCAAGCATATTTAAAAGCTTCAAGCGATCCTCATAGGGTGGAAGAATTAATGAATTATTCCAGGGTAGGTGCCTGAGAGCAAATCGTAAGAAGTTCCGCTGAACAGACTCGATACGATCGATGTGTATACCGTAAAATGGAGACCAGACCTGGCTAGCGTATTCAAGAAGTGGTCTTACAAAGCAAGTGTACAAACGCAATGTTATGGTAGGATTTGAAAACTCTCGGGACCAACGTTTTATAAAACCCAGCATAGAACTACTCTTTGATACTGTGTAGTTTATATGGGAGATAAAATTCAATCTGTGGTCACATTTGACACCCAAGTCACAGACAGAGCTAACACGGCGAATCGAGGAATGCGAGAACTCGTAATCATAAGTGATTGGTTTCTGATTTCTGTGGAAAGTCATAACCTCACATTTGTCTATATTTAGTACCAAATTATTACTTTTGCACCAGTCGTAAAATTTGTGAAGGTCAGCCTGTACCTGTTCACAATCGCTAACAGATTTAATCTGAGCGAAAAGCTTAATGTCGTCAGCATATATCAAGACTTTACAGTGCCTCACAATGTCGTCAATAGATAGAACAAAGAACAACGGGCCCAAGTGACTACCTTGAGGCACGCCAGACGAAGCCTTCAAGGCTCTAGAGATGGAATGGCGGAATAAGATTTGATATGTTCTGTTATCTAAATAAGACTCCGTCCATTTTAGAAATGTTGGGGGAAACCCATACTTTTCCATTTTAAAGAGTATCACGGAGTGAGATAACTTGTCGAACGCCTTACTAAAGTCTGTATAAATACAATCTGTCTGGTAGCCTTTTGCAAACCCGCAAATGGTATCCGAGACAAATTCCAACAAATTAATGGTTGTAGACCTGCCTGAAATAAACCCATGTTGGTTTGAAGAGAGCAAATTCTTACAGGAAGATGATAGTTGAGAGTAAATAATAGATTCGAATAATTTGGGCATGCAAGATAATTTTGCAATAGGTCTATAGTTAGAAATCTCATTTTTACTACCTTTTTTGTGGATAGGTACGATAAAGGAGTTTTTCCATAGCTGCGGGAAGCAACCACTATAGAGCGATTTTTGGAAGATAATTCTCAGCGGAGCTACCAGGGCGAGGCAGCATGACTTAAAAAAGGCTGGAGGGATCCCATCAGGACCAGTTGTGAAGTCATTTGGAAGCCCATTAATATGAATGAGTATATCCTCTTCTGAAATTGAAGGGATAGTGAATGAAACGTTATGGGAATCGTTCATATGACTGAAGTCGCTATTTTGAGGATGAAAATTTGACGAGGCAAAGGCATTGTCAAAAAATGAAGCAAACATATCGCAAATTACAGACGAATCATCACTAGCAGAATCCTTGTACCTCATGGTATTGGGGTAGTTGTCAGTTTTTTTCTTCATATTAATAAATTTAAAAAAGATGCGTGGGTCACTAAATAATTTGGTACGCATCATTTGAACATACTCATCATAAAGTGTAGAAGAAAGTTCTCTGAACTCATTATATGATGTGAGGAAGTTGTTGTGAGTTATAGTGTCCTTGTCCCTCATATAACTTTTCCATAGTTTATTCTTCCTATTTTTAAGACGTTTCAGTTCTTTATTGAACCATGGCGGTGATGTTTTATTCAACCGCTGACGCTCGCGGGGAATACAAGAAGAAAATAAATCGAAAAGAATTGCGTAAAACTTAGAAACATCTTCATCAACACTATTGCAAGACAGCAGTGTGCTGAAATCAATAGAGGCAAGTCTACTGGAAAGTTCTGAAAAGTCAGCCTTTCTAAAATTGAAAAGGTATTCCGCTTCGTCACAATATGTGAGGTTTTCGGTTACATAGCAATGTGTAATTAGAAGAGGGGGGTGGTATTTGTCAAGAGTAGACATTATAACTGGGCTAGGTTCAACTAATAAGTTACCCGCGTCAGTAGAAAATACCAGGTCTAACTGCCTACCCATGCCATTCTTAACATTACTGATTTGGCTGAGACCAAGAGATGAAATAGTGTCAAGGAAAAGTGATCCCTTGTTGTCAAGTTATTAAGTGGAAGATAGTCATCGTCGTCATCATTAAGTACCCATTGTATATTGGGTAGGTTAAAATCACCAATAAGTAGTAATTCGTCAAGAGGTTCCATCTTACCATGGATAAAATTAGATGTTAAAATGAGTAGGTCATAAATATTCTGACCTTTGTCGTCGACGATATTTGTGGAGTCTGGTGGAATATAGCTACAAAGTATGTATAAGTCATATTTTAATAGAGACACCTTAAGAACTATAAGTTCAATGTCGAGAGTGTTGGAGAAACTGGGGAGCTCAACTAGGCTGCAATTTAAGTGGTTTTTGCAGGCGAGGAGTACGCCACCGCCACGAGCTTCAGAATCAGTATACCGATCTCTTCTAAAAATTTGATAAGAATTGTCAAAGATTTCAGCATCGCGAAAACCATGATGCAGCCAAGTTTCAGTGAAAACAACTATATCAAAACAATTTGCAACAGAGGATTAAAAGATTTCTGCAGTTTTTGTCCGAATCCCCCTTACATTTTGATAATAAAGGGAGAGCGACTTGAGTTTTTTGAGATAGCGCTGCTTTTTTTAGCTGTACTTCTATATTTTGGTGCCCAGAAGGTACGAACAATTTAGTAAAAGCGCCAGAGGGCCAAAAAGTGGGATCCAATAACTTATCCTGCTCATCCGCGGACACAGTTAGAACAAAAGATGCAACAGGTTTAGAGGATTTACTAATTTTTCGACAAGAAATACCATCTGTTGCAATATTCTTGGACTTCAAATACTTCAATATGTCCTCGCACATCGTTTCTGGAGAGAAACGGGTGATAAAAAACTCGAAGGTTTAGGTACCGTTCTCAAAGAGGCACCACTACCATTTCCTAGAGAGGACACAGATGAAGTATCATTCGATACTGTGGAACGCTCCCTCACTTCAGCTACAGAAGCAGATGTAACGAGAGCCAGAACACCGCTTGCTGTAGATTGAACAGTGTCCTGATTTGAAAGAATCGCCTCATTGGGGCTATGTTGGCGTCTTCGGTGGTTCCTCTGCTTTTTGGCTGGTTTACTATACGATGTGTATTAGGTACCGGACGGTTAGAGTCTACTCCTTGCTGCACGAGAGGTGATGGTTGAGAGTCAGACAATTCCTTATCCACTGGAGATAATTTCTTGACATCAGTCGCCAAGGAGCTGATAAGTCTCGAGTTTTCGGAAACAGCAGATACCCAAGACCCAATATCGCCTTCAACACGCCTTAAACTACGCCGAACGTCGTCGATTACTGGGATAAGTAACGTGCTGTTGGAATTTTGAGACGCAGATGGTGAGTCATTGGCAAATACTGCATTAACATCAACCAGTGAGTCAGACAAATTTTGAACCTTTAAAGAT
Organism: Dioctria rufipes; assembly: GCA_963924295.1. NCBI lineage: Eukaryota > Metazoa > Arthropoda > Insecta > Diptera > Asilidae > Dioctria > Dioctria rufipes. The sequence goes on along the minus strand of OZ002743.1, from coordinate 44,349,074 downwards.
AGGTTATGAGACTTTTCAAGGAGTGTGTCTGAATTCATGCTCAATACATCCACAAGTTTCAACAGCTTATCAATTTTACCATTTAAAACATTAATGTCATCGGAAAATATTTCAAGACCAGTCCAGTTCATAGATAAGCTATTAAATTTATCCGCAATGAGAGACTGAACGGTAGAGCAAGAGTCAAGACGTTCGGTAAAGCTTTTTAAAAACCTTAATGTGTGGCAGGGCTTTATATCCGAGCATTCGCTGCAGCTTGTAAGTCCAGGAGTAGGAGCTCTAGAGCTCCGTTTTAAGCAAGAAGCGTGGAAAGATTTACCACATATACCGAAACAAGCCACCACCTCCTCTGATTTCTCTAAAGAGCAGACTTTACAAGTTGCCATTCTCAGTGACGGCAATTGAAAAAAAAAAAAAAATTGGAGATGTACAGAAAAAATAAATAAAAAAATAAAGAAAAATTTTGAGTCGCAATGTACTTGCCCGTTGAATGGTTTAAGCCCGCGGAGAGAATATCGAAAATGCACAATTATCTCCGCAAAGCGAGAATAGTCACAAATAGAGGGCGGAAATACCATAGAAAACAATAACAAATGAAAAATGAATATAGATAAAAAATAAATTATCTTTAAAAACAAATACCAGCGATTAAGAAGAAGTTCCCATTCTCAATTCACAAAAGAGAAAAAACAATAAACAATAAAGATGATTCCCTAACAAAAGAATGGCGTATGAAGTTTCCGGAACGGATAAATGGAATGTATGGAATTAAATGGGATGGAGAGATTGGATTGACTTATATGTAGAAAGGAAATTAATAGAAGGTCTTTATTTCCCTATAGATAAAGATGGTCTTGCCGGTCCGTGAAAAATTTCGCCCGGATAATGTAGTCAGTAGATCTAGACGTGTCGAAACCTCTAAATAGGTCTGCATATTTCAAATGCAAAATATAAATATATGTATTGAATTTTCAGGAAAACCAAAATTATAGAATCATGGAAATTTTTTATGTTTATTATTTTGTTTATTTTTAAATAATTTTTTTCTAGTTACTAACCCCTGACTAAAAAAGTTTGTGTGTAATGACGACGTTCGTGAATAAAGTGTGAAATTTTGAAACGCTTAAGTGCATTAAACGTGGATTTATAGAACAAGTAGTGGAAGAAGAGGAAAAGTAGAGGAAGAAGAAGAAAAAGAAGACGAAGAAGAAGAAGAATTTATAATAATAATAATATTGTAATAATAAAATAATAATAAATTGGTCGACTATCTAACTGGAACTCATGCCTAATACCATGTTTTATTTATTTTGTATATGCCCACACGACGTATGGAGAAAAATCGAAAAGAAAATATGTGACTGTTATGCCTTCAGATTCCTTCAATATAAAACATCTACATAATGCTAAAAACGTGAGATAAAAATATTTCAGGTAAAAGTTTTGTTTTATTCTAATTTAAGCATAATAATTTCGAATCACCTTTAATAGGCTCACCTATGATGAAACTGATAGCGTCATCTTGTGCCCCTTTTGAAACCACGCAACTTTTACCTGAAAAAAGCATTTCATATGTGAGGAGTATTTAAATTCAGGTAGGAGCCCACTACTTTCAACTAATTTACTACTTATTTTCCATAAATTAAGCAATCAATAAACAAAGAAATTTGTTAATTTATATAAAATAGATAAATACATTTTGATTTGCACAAACTAAAGTGATTTTTTATCATTTCGAGGCTCTATTAACAATTCAATCTCTTTTTCCGGTAGAAGACCAAAAACCGATTTAGTCAACTTTAGGGGTACCTGTGTTTCCTTGCACACTTTCACTCTGAAATTCAGCAACAAGTCAAAGAATAAAGCTTTCATCTCCATCATGGCGAATCTCATACCTTAAACAAAAGTAAAAATATTTTGTTTTATAATTATTTCACCTTTAAATAAGACATACCAATACAATTTCTTGGACCTATGCCAAATGGTAAATATGCGTTCGTATCGATGTTAGATCTATTCTCATCACTAAAACGCTCTGGATCGAATTTGTCAGGATTAGGAAAATACTTGGGATCCATATGGAAGCCATAAATTGGCACCCAAACCACACTTCCTTCATCAATAGTAAATTTAAGTCCATTCTCGTCTTCATAAGTGTACGTCTTCACACATTGTCGATCAGTAACAATCGCAGGTGGCCATTTTCGCAATGCTTCGGATATGACCATATCCAAATATTTCATTTTGTGAAGAATTTCATATGTTAGAGGTTTGCCTCCTAAGCCGTCATTACTTTTATCAATTTCCTGAATTAGTTTTTCTTGAACATCGGGATTAACTGCCAGCTCATAGGCAGCGAATGACATAATATTGGAACTAGTATCGAAACTACCCCCAAATAATGCGAAACATTGCGCAACTAATTCAAAATCAGTCCACTTGCGCATAGTGTCACCATTAAAAAGGGCGCTATCGTCTCCGACTGCTGCACTATCTTTGGATAATTCTTGCCCCTCTCTCAATTTCATCAAAAGTTCTAGCATATCTGGTCTGAAAATTCCCTCCTTTTTCCGTGTTTCCATTGCGGTTATTATTAAATCTTCAAACAATTTCCTAAGTTTGTCTTCAACTACCTTTAGTCGTAGTAATCGTGAGAGTCGCGGTGCTGATAACATTAAAAAATACTTAATCAACTTTGAAGGTTTCTGCATTTTCAGTATTTCTTGACCAATCAAGTAGACTTCGTTTTTTGGATATTTAAGGGAATCACACTCAACTCCAAAGGCGCACGTTGATATAGCGTCGTTGGTATACCTGGAAAAAATATCTTTAATTTTGTAAGACGTTAAACCATTTTTATCATAGTTTTCTTGCACATGATCTACAAGTTGACTGGTGCATTTTGTTACTAATTGAAGCATTGTCCTCATTTTACTTCCAGTGAACAACGGAGTTAAGGAAGCTCTCATTTGTCTCCATCGTTCTCCTCTCATTGTAACCACTATACTTCCGAATAAATCATCTGAAGATGGGTTCAGGAAGTATCTATGATCTTCAAAATGGGCAAAATCCTTTATGGTTATTTGCTTCACCAATTCTGGGCTTGTAACGAAGTAAATTGGAGTGAGGAATTCAAAAAGTCCATAGATTCTGTAAAGAAAAAACATTTTTTAATACTAAAGAGAATAGTTTTAGTATGGAATGGGAAGATGCTAGTGGTAGATCAAGATCTAGTGGAATGATTTTTTTAAGTCTTTTCTACTGTAGGTAAAATCTATAAGATATACTTAGTTTGTCATTCCGTTTGTAACTCATAGATATGATGCTGGTAGATCAAAATGGATTGGACATCCACGCGTAATATTAAACGCTTTTCTGGTTTTTTCATGTTCATTTGCTCGTCTGTCCGTCTGTCCGTTCATCTGTCTGTCCGCCTGTCTGTACTCACGATGATTTGAGAACACATTTGATTAGAGCGCCAAAAGTTTACACACATCCTTTTTAAAAATAATAGTAGATTTAAGTTCGAAAGTGGGATAAATCGGGTAACTCCTTAGTAGGTTTGCATTACAAAAAAATTGTTCTTCACTATTTATTAAGACACTGCTTGAGAACGCGTCGGCAAAGTGAATTGAAATTTGTATAAACCGCTTTCATGAAAATAGTTCTTAAATACAATTTAAAAAATAGAATACATCGAGCAACTCCATTTACGGTGTCCCCATAGAAAGTTCCCATAAGGTCCAGCAGAATATAAAATCTTATGAAATTGGTTACAGTAATTTTTACTACCCAACCATGTGTTCTAGAATTAGATACGAAAAACAGCTTTAACAGTCAAATATGCACAGAGGGGTGACCATACGAAATTAGATATGGATATTTATCTAGATATCGTAAGAATTATCTTAGACAAATTCTAGCATTTTCCTGCATATTTTCCCTATGATGCGAAGCAAAGCATTACAGGAAGGAGATGGGGTAAGGATTATGGAAAGATTAGGGGATATAATATAAAATATTATTAAACGAGAATTTTTTTGTATATCTACATACTTAGAGATTGTATCTTAAAACGGGACTAACTGTCGAGTTTTGAAAAACACGTATTTATGATTTACGGGTATTTACAAAGGCCCTGGACTGTACCTCTACCGTATTCAAAACTGAAGTATTAGCCATAGGTGAACGCGGTAATAGATGTATTGAAAAAGCTATAAATGGTTCAACCATCAATTGTCCGAGAGAGCTCTCAAGGCTTTAAAGTCCTTCACTATTAAGTCGAGGATAGTCTGGGTGTGTCTCCAGAGACTTTATCCTGCCGCTTCCGTTATGATACTCTTACAGGATTACTTACTTCGCCATTCCAGATATTCTAAGGAAAAGATAAATCCATCGATGTCACGATTATCACAAAACATGACACCGAACCAAATCCTTGACATTTCAGTCAGCAATTTCCATAATTCCGCGCGATTCCTAGTGGTGCCAAATAAACCACGCAAATAAAGGGCAAACCACACGTAGCAGCACGAAGTACGGGCACTTTCTGGACTTGTGGCTAGGCGTGGAAGCACAACTATGTTAACACGTCGTGAATGAAACGGGGGATACTGCTAACTGACAAGAAGAATTAAAAACTAATCGAAATAGGAGAATAAATTGTGTTGACATTCCTAAATAGAAAACGAGTATTGCTAACCTCAAGAGTAGAGGCATTCGATAGTTGTGTTCACAAATATAGAAAAACTAAGATCAGTAAATAATCTGACATTTGTTGGATTAAAACTTACAAACAAAATTCGGCAAGTACTGCAAACGAAAATTATTAATAATATGACATTTTTTGGATTCAAGGTCACGAATAGAACTTCGAAAATACTAAAAACAAAACTTATTAAATTATTTGAAAGTTACTGAATTGAAATAAAGAAAAACAAAGCTTGCTAAATACCGTACATAAAAAGTCAATAAATAATCTGACGCCAATTGAATTGAAGCCACCAATAAAAATTCAGCAGGTATTAGAACAAATATCAATTAACAATTAGGCAATGAACTTTAAACCGAAATGTAAAAGAAAGATTAATCAGAAGCGTAAGAATAGATAAGAATTAATTTGAGAAAAGAAATGTAAAGAATTAAAGAATTAGAAACATATGGCAAGACATGGGAAAAAATTAGGTGTAGAATAGCGCCACTCGGCACAAAATTATAAGTAAGTCAAAAACAAGAAGGAAAAGAAAAGTTTTTTTTGTACAAGCCGCCATACTGTAAGCGTGAAAAAAGAAAAGAAAATTTCTGTGAGCAGCAGTCAAAAATCAAGAAAACAAAAGAAAATTGTAAAAGTCTAGAAAGGAGAAGTAGTAAAGTTTTAAATAAAAAATAAATAATAATAATAATAAAGCAACAAGCAAAAACGATCGAGTTTTCTTTGGAGAGGTCGCATTGCGAGTCAAAGGAGAAAATTTTCCACTTCCAGTTACCGGAATCCCAGGTCGGCGCTGCTGAACTCTAAACAGATAAAATCTTGTAGATGGGGGGGGGGGGGGGGGGATTTCGTGTCAAGTTCTCTTCCTCCCTCGAATTTATACACCGGCTGACACAAAACCTACTAAATTCCTGTTAAAATACTCATGAAACCTCAGATCACTTGCTCTGCAATTGCGAAGCGCTATGCAGACGGAGATTATTCCTCCAGGACCGTACCCTTTATCCACAAAACTACATGTGGAATCTCAATCCCAGAATTGTTCTGGACTTTAAAATTGAAAGGGAGTAAATTGAACGGGGACTCACAATAGAAAACGATTCAGCTAGATCTCGACTTGAACAATCTCGCTTAGGGGTAATTATGGCGTAATTCCCTAGTTGTCAGTCAGCATGCTTTAAATAACTTGTGCTATCTCACAATAAATATATGTCCCCATATTCAAAATGAATAAATAAGTGAAGTAGATAATTCAATAATTCAATAATTTATTTAATATATGCAACAAGATATCTTTTAATTTTGCATACAAGATATAAAATGGAGAGAATTAAATAAAAAGAAAAAAAATTTAAGCTATCTTACAACTATGTGCTTACAATTATCTAACTAATATATAAAGATGAAGAATAAGAAAAAGAAAAGAAAAAGAATAGAAAGATGAAGATATGATAAAAATCAACCTGCAGTTATTTTAGGAGCGGACCCAGCTCATGCATTCGCGACCTCAAACCACTTCAGTGGATACTAAATATTGAATTAATCTCTCTCTGAAAATCCTCGTCGAGCTAATCGTTCTGATATCATTGGGAAGAAAGTTCCATTTACGTGCAATGTGGACAAAGTAAGAGCGTTGCCCAACTAGTGTGCGGAATCGGGGTATAAGAAGGCTGCAGTGGCGGTGCGATTGCAAGAAACCCAGGTGTTCGAATAAGTACAATGGTGAACGTGTGTTTATTAGACGATGTAAGAAACTTAGGGCAGTGACATCACGATAAGCATTCAATGAACACCCTAGAACTGAGGGAGTATATTGTGATACATGATCAAAGCGACGTAGTCCATAAACAAAACGGACACAATCGTTGAATGCTACGTTAAGCTTACGATTACAGGCTGCATCGAGGGAAGAGAAGATAGTACAGCAGTAAACAAAATGAGGAACAAGCAGAGCCTTGACCAGTTTGAGTCGCAAACCAACTGACAATAACCTCCCTGAAAGCCATAAACTGCGGAGGCCACCATAGATTTTTCGGACTATACTACAAACTTGAGCGCAGCAGGTTAGTTTGCTGTTAAGGGCAACTCCAAGGCTAATAACCTTTTCAGAGAAAGGTATTATCTCAGTATTCAGCAGTATGGGAGGCAATAACTCCGTGTCTAGTACCCCACTATAGAAGGCTATGCAGGTCGACTTCTTCGGATTGAGAAAGAGCCGGTTAGATTCAGCCCAAGCGGATATTCGATTTAGATCGCCATTAATGCGAGCAACACAGTCCTCCTGCAATCCAATAGGTCTAGACAGATAGAGCTGCACGTCATCAGCGTATATATGCAAACTCGCATCCATTACCACATGCGGAAGATCATTTATAAACAATGAAAAGAGTAGAGGACCTATAATGGAGCCTTGTAGAACTCCAGAATCGATGGGAAGGGAGTTAGATTTAACTCCTTCAACTAGGAGTTGTTGGAAGCGATTGGATAAAAATTCGCTGATCATTCTAATTGCAGTTCGGGAGAAAAAGAATTTGTCATGCAGCTTGTGTAGAAGAAGTGTGTGGTCAACGCTGTCGAATGCTTTAGTAAAATCAAGCAGAACTAATATAGATAGATGATTATTGTCTAGCACGCCTCGAATATCTGTAGTGACTTTAAGTAAAGCAGTCTCGCAGCTATGCCCAGTGCGGAAACCAGACTGCCATCTGAAGAGCATGTCATTCCGATCGATAAAATTAATTATTTGCGTGGCCATTACCCTCTCCAATACCTTCCCTAGGAAGCATAGTATACTTATAGGACGAAAGTCGCTCGGACCGTTAGGAGCAGAGTTCTTTGCCAGTGGTAATACTACAGAATTTTTCCACTTACGAGGAAATTGAGAGTACGTGAGGCAAGAATTGAATATGTATAGCAGAGAGCTACATATAACTGGAAGGAGAAGCTTAATAAATCTAGGAGGGATACTGTCATCACCAGTGGCATCAGATTTGATATCGTCAATGGCCTCTAACATCTCAGAAACTGTTACACATCGGAAGCTGAAGTTTACTGATTGTTCCACAAAGTTTAAAGGAGCTGCATGAGCAACTATTGGAGTAGCGAGCGTAGACGTTGTGAAAAAATTATTAAGAGCGTTTGGATCTATGCAACACGTTGATTTATCGCTACCATGTATACCCCATTTACGCAGATTAGACCATAGTTTCTTTGGTGTTAGAGAAGGGTCGAGTATTCTGCTAAAATAAGCCTTTTTTGCACTTCTGATTTTCTCGTTTACTAGGTTTCTTACGGATTTATATATAGCACGACTCTGAGAAGTTTTGAACAACTTGTAACGACGGAAAAGATATTCTCTTTCAGCAATCATGATCTCAATTTCAGGAGAATACCACGGACATCCGACATCTTTTATGCGCTTGGTCCGCTCAGGTGCGAATTTATCATGTAAATAATTAACCAATGCATAAAATATTTCTAATTGATCATCTACGGAGTTATAATTTTTAATAAGCTCCCAGTGAAGCCCTGATGCCTCTTCGAGTAAACTCTCAACATTAATTCCGTTGTAGTTGCGATACTTTATAACTCTGGGCCGAATAGTGAAATGGAACTCGTAGGATAGGAAGATGAAGTCATGATCGAAAATACTAAGCGGACTTAGTTGATTGAAGATTAAGACTTTGTTTACGTCAGAGCTGAAGAACATATCCAAGAGTGAAGGATTGTTGCAGTTAAAATAGGTGGCCTCAGTAGAATTTACCACGTTAAGATGAAGTGACTCGAAAAGGTGTAAAAATGAGTCCACGTTTTGATCTCTACGTAGTATATTTACATTAAAATCTCCACCCAAGATTACGTTAGAATACTGATGGGAGATTTGGGTGAATACCTCTTCGAGCTCTGTAGTGTTCTCGGGGCAGAATTTGTTGGGAGGACAGTAGATACAAGCCAATAGTAACTTGTTTGAGCCGCAGCCAACTTCCACACAAATAAATTCAATTTCGTTAATGCTAGAGTGTTTTATAATTCTAGATTTAAGTTCATCCTTTACGTAGACCGCCACACCGCCCCCAACACGATCTTTTCGATCGTTACGATAAAGTTTAAATCCTGGGATGTTTACCATACTGGAAGGAATATGCTCGTTTAGCCAACTTTCAGAAACTAATAGAGCGTGCAATTTTGTGTCGCGAAATATTTGATGCATTTCAAACATCTTAGCTCTTAAACTACGCGCATTTAGATGACAAATGTTTAAACCATTCGATCTGGAGGAAAATAAGTTAAGCATCGCTCTAACACTGTCCAAACTTGTCATATTATTGATACTTTAAGTGAACTAATGAACTCACACGAGGATCCACAGAGATCGAGCAGAAATGGAATTCTCAAAAGAAGCAACATGCATGAGTAAGTCAACTCCAGGCAGAATAAGGATAAAGAGGTAACTAGTATGCAATTGACAACCAGGCTGAAAATAAAAGATTTAAAGATACTAAAAACTAAAAATTCAATAAGAAAAGTTACATTAACATAGAAGCTCAATAGATAATTTAGTCCAGTTAAGAAAAAAAGAAATGAAAAACAAACATAAACAAAAATAAAATCAAAATAAATCATAGAGTAATGTCGTTGTGTATGCATCAATGATAACAGCAAGCCCTGATAACGTTAATTTGAAATAATTTCACTCAGCTGTTCCAAATAGGTCAATTTAAGAGCGGGACGAGATTCATCTGGTTTAATGTACACAAAACCATTCCTAGCGCGTACAGAAAGCAGTTTGCCTTGACGGCGCAGATTTAGAGCCGTTTGCAGAATTTTGTTGTTTTTAGGCGATAAACTCTCGAAACAATAGATCCGACTATCTGTAGTGAAACCGCTATCGATGGTATTCAGCTTCAAACCACCATGGCTTCTGAATTTCTCCATGAATGAACGACGTTCGCTGGCGTTAGGGAATTTAACGATTAATGATGTTGCCCTTTTATGATCGAGATTGTAATTTGGACGAAAAACCTCAGTATAAGATGATGTAGTGTGGCCTATTTTAGCACACATTTTATTTAGAATTTCAGACGGTTTAATTTCCTTAGAGTTAGGTATGCCTGTCACCACCATATCATTGAGACGTTGTATACGACGAAGATCATCGTTATCCCGTTCAAGTTGGTTACACCTACTTTCTAGACTGGAGCACTTCGCAACTAATGTGTTTACTTGCAGTTCAAGGTTAGAGAATAAATCTTGCATTTGTGAAGATAAACGGTTTTCAAGTTGCTGCAATTTTCTGTCGAGTAAAGATGTAAGCTTTGTGATGAGATTTACTTCACTGATGTTAGGCAAATTTAATTTAGCATCACCAGATTCGTTGCTAACGATCGGCTCCCTTAATGCTGCTTTAGCTCGAGTCTGTGCTGATGTAACGGTTGCACTATCCGAATTCTTTCTAGTGCGCTCAGCAGAATGCTGACCTCGAGATGGTTTTTTGGGTGACATAACTGAAGAGGTTATTGACTCGAAGATTGAACAAGTTCACACTAACTTTATGTTTTATCACGTAAACCAAGATGACAATCAATAATGTTTTAGCGGACTAAAAAAAAAAACAAAACAAGAAAACAAAACGATCTGCAGCTGCATGAAATGTAATCGGTTTGGAAAAAAAATACAGGAGCTATCGCAAACACGTCTACTCACTATCACACATCGATCACGAGTTAAACGGAAGGAAGCCTTTATATATTACATTGGAATTCGGAGTTCTTGATTTGGGTGCCGATTTTAAGACATGAGTTAAGAAACTCAAAGGTAGAAATTTAAAAATTTTATTTTTTTCATCATCACGAGAATTATATTTAATTGTTCAGAAGCACCTACGAATAAAGCCAGAAAAAAAACTCCAGATAAGCAAGAAGGGTAAAAAGAAATTCGGGCACATAAGCTTTAAAGCGAGCACTAAAAAGTAAAAAAAAAAAAAGACTTAAAAAATAGAAAAGTAAATAAAGACAACTAATCATAATAAAATAAAGTTGAATGATAAATAAATTTTAATTTTAATAAATTAAAAGCTAAGCAAAAAAATTTAATTGGTTTTCTATCGAAATTCATTTAGTCTTGATTTTCGACAATTTTTTAAAACCGGTCTATGCACGAGTCTACTATAAAGGCGAAAGATCAATAGCAGCTACTTTATGTGTTTATAACACAAAACACGACAAAATAATGCAGTGCGTATGTGTAAATAGATTAACATGAAGCTACAAAACTAAATATCTAAAAAACAGATTAGTCAATTGACTGGATTGAAAAAAGGTCAAACCGCCCATTTTGGGTAGGCAGCATTTTTTTTTCCTATTCCCTTACTTAAGTCTTAAAATTTATAAACAGCCGAAAGCATATTACACAAAACTATGTAATATGAAATATATATTTTTTTATATTATAACCTTTTCAAAATGGTTCAAAATGTCAAAAATATCTACACATTTTATTCGTTCAAGCTTAATGAGCATAACTTAAAGAAATATGATTTTATCACATAACGACTGGACGAAAATTACTTGAAGCAAATCGTTATTAAAGTAGAATAGAATAGAATAGAATAGAAAAGACGTACACAAGATATTACAATCTTTTTTAGTACATTGTTATGTGGTAAATGAACTAACAAACTCAAAAACAAAAGCAAATTAAAAAGATTAACTTATAAAAGAATAATAAAATACTAAAAGCAAAAATAAAAGAGAAACTAATAAATAAGCAAAAAAAAAATGAATAAAAAATATAAAAAATATGTTAAAATATGAATGAGTAAACAAGCAATGTTATACAGGCAAGATAAAAGAAAAAAAAAGACAACAGAATAAATGCAAAGAGAAGAAAGACGATAATTAAAAACAAGTTAAAATAATAATAAATAAAATAATAATAATAAAAATATTTGTTAAGTTTTTAAGGAAACAATAAAAGAGTGAAGGAACCAAACATCGAAATTGTTGTCAGCGTTCAGGGAGCTTAGGTCACTGGGCTACTGCCAGACAGTGAAATGGCACCTCAGTAACCCCTTGAATATGCCGAAGCAACCGGCGTTTTGAATATTAGCTGGTATGTTATTCCATAGACGAAAAATCTGAACATAGTAAGAATCCTCAAAGATGGCTCTGCGAAACCGTGGCATGACCAAATTTCGATTCCTGACTGATTGAAAGAACTGAATATTATCAAGCAAATATTTTGGTGTGTTCGTGCGTAGTAAATTAAACAAAAGTAAAGCGCTTTTAGGTTGAGATACGTGGACAGTGAGCAACCAAGAAGCTGTAATTTATAGGGCGTCACCCGGTCGAATCTGCGTAGGGCAAAGATAAATCTGATGCAGTCGTTGAAGGCAACTTCAAGCTTACGTCTACATATGCTGTTAAGCTTAGGAAAAACTAAGCTACCAAACGTGAAGTGTGGCAAAAGAAGAATTTTAACTAGCCGTAGTCGCATTTCTTTGCTTAATATATTTAAAAACAAATATAAAAGTAAACTAATCACGATCAAAGTTAGTAATAAATTTATCATATTCGGGTTCCGCTAATATTTTTGGCAATATTTTTCGCTAAAGTTTCACACTGTACTGGTACTGAAGTTGCTTCCAGCTTAATTTAATAATTCAGCGTCTGTAGGCTTCAAGTAAAGAAAAATTGGCTGGAAATGACGCCACCATCTACGATAGTTCTTGTGAAACGATTTACGGTGCACGACGACCAAAATTAAGGTGTCCTTGGCTTAAGAACGGTGTTTGCTATAAAGCAGGTTTAGCTTCAATAAAACAAGAAAATACGTAAATTTATAAATTTATTTGTACAATAAAGTTAGGAAAAATAAACAAGACTATAAATATGTATATAATATTATATAAGTTTGAATCTATAATTATGTTGGGTATCTAGTACAAGAAAAAATAAGTGAAAAGCTAGAATTGGTGTAAGACTAATTCTTATAATACAATAGATGAATGCCCGTATGCAATTTCGTATGGTCACCTCTCTGCGCAAGTTTGAATGTTGAAATGGTTTTTTTGCATATACTTTTAGAACGGTTCGTCGGACAGTAAAAATGATTATGAGCAATTTCATAGGATTTCATATTCTGAATAAATTTTCAATACAATAAAAGCAACTAGTACTAATCGTTTTCACAGTATACGTAAAAAACCTAAACTTTTATATTACAACACCAAGAAGAGGTTTCTTTATTCAGTCTATTTTTTAAATTATATTTACTACTGCTATGCAAACACCATGTACCAAATTTCAGCTCTCTACGTCCATGCGATCTCAGGCAGTGTTCTTTTTGGTACTTTCTTCTAAGCTTTCATTGGTTTCATCAACTGTCTGAACTAGTTTTTCTTGAATGTCGGGATTAATTGCCAACTCATAGGCTACGAATGTCATAACAGTGGAACTGGTATCAAAACCGTCAAGAAAAAATAGAAAACATTGCGCAACCAATACATTTTCTTTAAAAGTTATTCTCATACTGTCACCACTTACATTTAAGTTTAGGATTCTCGTAAGCCATGGCAATGTTCTCATTATAAGAAATGGCTTTTGAAGGCTTTTGAAATTTCAGCATATCTTGTGCTATCCATGAGACAAAGAAGATAAGATATGTTGGTATGAAATGAAAGCTCTTTAAATCTTTCTGTGACGTTATACCTAGACACTTTTTAAGATGAATAATGGAAATAAATACCATTTTCTGTTCAAGTATTTATTTTATTTAAATTTTTTTTCCTTCCATGTCTATTCTCTTCATGCTTTCTATTTAAATAGATACCTAATATGAAAGTATAAACGGCTTTTGAAAAATAGTAATTTCGCTTCCTTTTTTAAATCTATTTGCTCTGCTAATTTAAGATGTTTCTTCAGGACTCCTTAAGAGGTATAAATAAGTTCCTTGTTAATATTCAGTAGGTAATATTTCTTCCATTTCCGCAACATTTGCCGTTACCAAACTGCAAAGCTTATAAGCCCACCTTTGGAAATTTCGTCTATCCATGAATATTCATGAGAATTGTTATTTTTCTTCTCCTGTATATTTCTTTTGGATAGGTCTCTTTTATAACGTATCCAGTAACGTACACCAAGCTATCGTATTTCAAATCACGCATTTCTCCAATTTCAAGGTCCGTTTCCCTGCAAGTATCGTCCTGTCCTGCATCTACAGCTTTTAATGACTGTTCACTTAGAACAAAGTCTTCACTTTGTCAAAACCAATCTAAAGCGGGTTTTTCAAAATCATCTTCTTCAACGTTATCCACTGAACAGAGAATATTTTCATTCCGCCCAATAAATATGAAGTCTAATTTAAAAAAAGTTCTTAAACTTAATGGAAGTAGGAAATTAACCTGGTAGAAAAATAACTAGTTTACGATAACATAATTTTCAAATTAAATTACAAATTTTCTAAGATTTTTATACGTTTTTAAAGGGAACTAATTCAATTCGATTGAACATACCTAATAAGTATGATCTTAGTCTATACTTAAAATCTGTAGTAGTAGGGTGATCATTTAAACCATCTTTAGATCTTTGATTTGTAAGTATACGTAGTCCATTTCAAAATTTTCCCTTAAACATGCATGTACATTAATAAGTAACTTATTTGTTATTAAAATCCCCTTTTGGAGCAATCTAGAGCATTCTTTGAAAGAACACTTTTCTGTTTGTATGCATCTCCTTATGCCACTCGAAGTTGAATTGGAGAAAAGTTGAGTAGCATACTTTACTTTTTGTTTTGTGATGCTCTCCGGTGATATGTGCAACTGAGTTAATTTGTGAGAAATACTTAAATCGCTGGATGAGGTCAACTGCATCATGTCCTTGATAGGTTCTACTGTTATAAGTTTTCCATCAATTATGAAGCCACTTTCAATGAAATGACTCCGCATTAAGTGCGGGACATCCGTCAAGACATTGACGCATCTTGAATTATCCACTGGGTTAACAAAAGAATTGTTTTGAATATTTATAATTAATTCTTTCCAAAGAGAGCAATTGGTCGGTCCCAAATCGGAAACAATGCCTACAACAGGGTAACTAATTTTTTTCCATTGCTTCAATTACTTCACATAATATAGCTGCCGTCATTTTCGTATCAAATTATGAAATTTTGACTTGAAGAATTATTTTAGCAGGAATTACTTCATCTTCTGCTCTCGTATTCATAAATTTCTTTTATTTTCATCTCATCAATACTACGATTCATATTTTTTCTTTTAGACCGTAATTTTTCATTAAGTTGGGGACTATTGTGAGAAGTGTAGGAGCTATTTCTATATTTTTGGTCCAACTTCTAAGCGTGGATGGAGCTGGCAAAGCATATTCCTTCTTGCGCAGACGCTTATATGCTCGAGGTCCTGGTTGTGATCAAGATTACAGCTATGTATATGTTGGCTTAATAAGAAAACATTGTAACACCATTTCAGAAAATTTTACAGAAGAGAGAAAAAAGTTGTGTTTGATAATACTAAAAAAATTTTGTCAACATTTTGATTCAGTTTTATTTAAAAACAAATTATAGATTAGTAGAAATAATTTTCAATTAAAATAAAAACCGTTATTTATAATTTTTATGTATTTACGCGTTTTTCGTATTAATTGTAATTGTATACAGGATGTTTCCTCCATGGTGATAGTACTCACCTAGATGAACAGAATAAATTTTATGGCGGGGGGGGGGGGGGGGGCTCCACACCAACCGTTTGGGAGATGCTGAATTTTGATGAAGAAATCAGTGTACATCATTCAATATTATGGCGCATACTTGAGTTATGTGCTTTTCGATATGATAATTTTACAATTCCAAGTAAGCGGTTTTTTTCCGACTTTTAGATGAAATAGAGTTCTGTTCCTTTACTAAAACGTGAGGAATGATATTTTCCTTACAATTAATTAAAAAGCCCAATTTTAAAAAACAGTGGAGTTACGGTGTTTTCTTATTAAGTCGAAGTATAGCTGCTTCGATAGCATAACAAAGCAAACTTTGAGAACTGTCAACTTTAGCCGTAGCAAGAAAAAGTGGCTGCGAGATTTTGGACAACCAAAGGCGGTTTTTATCTTTCCAATCTGTATGTGTGAATTGTCAAGAGCTCTTTTTGTATTGAATTGCCAATTTTTAAATTGAATTGATACACAAATTATAATAAACGACCAGGGATATTTATTTTTTTCTCTCTCGCACTTTAAGAAGTTTTAAATTCAAGTATTATTATTTTCCAATGCTAACGAAATAGCAACAGATCTTTCCATTTTAAAGAAATTTATACCCATACACACATAAATATTACCATAGCTGCTTTATTCCTTAGAGCCAGGAATGTAAGCAACGAAAAGCTGCTATGATAGCAACTATCTTAAAACAAACAACGTCAAAAAGCAAGTAAGAAAAAGAAGCTTTAGAGTTACTTTGGACAGACAAACCATTAGCAGCTATAGCTGTTACGTTGAACACAATCCAGTTAGATTAAATTTTTTGTATGATGCTTGAGGGAATCACATTCAACTTCAAAGGCACATGTTGATATAAAGGTAAGTTTACACTTAAATACAATTATCGGAACTTGTATTGTTACTTATATATCGGCACTTGTACCTACATTTTTATAGCCACATATTTGTATATATTCAGATAAGTTTTGTTTATACTAGAGGACACTTGTCGATATAGTAAGTTGTGGCGCCACTTATAGTGCGGAAAGATACAAGGTTTAGAAATTCCATATCACCTGCCGATCAGTTAACGGTTACATTAAAATTCTTGGCAACCGGTGATTCCTTTCTGACATTGATGTATATGCACAAAATTTCTAAAAGGGGCAATATGTAACACAATGAGAAATTCTTTATACTTTTTATATTGTGCCACTTGTCATCGATTTCTGTTTTTGCACACTTTAACTCCTGAGCGTTTTCTTCTAGCTTATAATTTTTTTCATTAAAATCTTTATATGCTTTCGACCTGACATCCCAAATATCCAATTTTCTTATTTTTCTATGAGAAGTAAGTCCTTTCTTATGACCATGAGGACATGATATTAATTTAATTCAAACGCCCGCAATTCAAAACTAAACGCAAAAGTAACACGACAAGTTAAATCAAGAGCAAATACAACATATACAAAATGTATGAGCATTTGTGCTTCATACTAATCCCGATGCAAGTATCTAAGTTAAGCTTAACATCATTGGTATATCTGGAGCATAAATTTTTCATTTTATATGATTTCAATCCAATTTTATCGAAGTCTTCTTGAATATGTTCCACAAATTAATTAGCGCATTTTGTTATAAATTCAAGCATTGCTCTCATTCTTCTGCCAGTAAACAGTGGACTTAGGGAAGACCTCATTTCTCTCCATAGTTTTCCTTTCATTGCAAACAGTATGCTTCTGAGGAAATCATCATGAGTTGCGTCCACAAATCATCATGAGTTGCGTCTTGAAAATAGGCAAAATCCTTTATGGTGATTTGTTTTCTCCGGTTCCGGATATCTAAGGAAGTAAACTGGTGAGGTGAAGTCAAAAAGTCCATAAACTCTGTAAAGATAAGAAAGGAAAAGTAATTTTTATTTTGAAATGAGTGATGGGGAAATAAATTAAAAAATAAATGATTTTTACTAAATTATTTCTAGTGCTGATCGTGATGAATTTCTCTATCCTTAATTCTACTATTTTAGTGCTGAGCCCGTAGATTATTTTCACCGTAAGGTGGTACGCTTAGTACCTACTCTAATATAGTGTGCTTAACTGAGATAGTGGGTGGGATTATGAGTAGTTATATTTTGTTTACAACTCCCTTTACTTTAAAAAGATATTATTGATTCGACAGTGTACTATTACATGAAAAATTGTGTGAAGTGTGTAGTCCAGATGCAGGCAGGGTAGCATTCCAATATTATTTTATTTAGTATTATTTAGCTCAGATTACAAGACTCATTATTCCAAGTGAGTCCAATAAGTGCCAGTTATCTTGTTTATCTTTTGATCCGGAGCTCAAGTTCTTTTAACACAAAACTCATCGGTTTACCTTACCTAAGGTATTGCTATAAATTTCCTTACCATGTGTAAAGTGGAATTCTTCTTCCGGATTCAGCATTCCTCGTGGATGGTTTGCGCACCATTTTCGAAGTTTGATGTTAGCATTTTGTATACACCCTAATCCTTTCCTTACCTCCTTCCTGTCATGCTGTGTTTTGTATAACAGGGTGTTCCCTGGGCTTGATTTAATAATATAAAAAAAAAACAAAAACTTTTTTAATGTTATTTGAATTTCTTTTACATGACAAGGTTATTTGTTCTGGCCATGACGTCGACTGTACGAAAAAGTCATTTTGGAAGAATCGAAAAAGTGTAAACCGAAAAACTCAATTTATACCACTTTGCAACAAGATTTTTGCTCGAGGAATTAATAAAATCGTGGCAAATAGGATAATCTAATAGTTTTACTAATAAAATAGTATATATATTTCAGATTTATGTTTAATCGGCCGAATCTTTCCGCCGAAAAAGTTTTTCGGCCGATAAAACATAAAAGTTGTGTTTTTCTTCAAAATCTGAAATAAATATAACTATTTTCTCAACAAAAATTTTTAGTTTATCCTATTTCTTTGGATTTTATTAATCACTGGAACAAAAATCTTGTTTTAAAGTGGAATAAATTGAGTTTTTAGGTTTACATTTTTCTGTTCTTGTTTTTGATGTGAAAGTCCCTTTATAATTTTTATTATATAATGCCGGAGCCTCTGCAAAACTCGGATCCTAGATAATTGCACAGTCTGCCCATTAAACCTACCCTGATGACGTGAGAATAAAAGTAATTTTTGTTCCTAGTTTTCTTTAGGATCAGTTGATTATTCGTTGAATTTCAAGCAGATAAAGTTTTTCACCAGTCACTAGTGGTGTTCCTCAGGACTCCATATTGGAGCTTATTCTCTTCATACTAGATACAGTTACTATTAATGATCTTAGTATGCCCCTAAAGATGATACAACTAATTTATTTGCGAACCATGTGCAGCTTTATTTTAGCTGGTCTATATTTCATCAAGAGGATTATTGCATTTATCGTATCAATCATATCTCTGTTCATACGCAACGGTCTATAGCTTAACCAATGTAAATGGCAATGAACTATACTTTGAGATTTAATCTATTCATGAATGAAGTACCTATAGTTACCATATTGCCGATTCTTTATAGTTCAGATTTATTATGGTCTACTTTTCATTACCTTTTCGATTTCCGTAAATTGTTAAAATCTCCACAACATCGTTTTTCTCGCTTGTTTTTCAGAGTACTTTTTTTCAGATCTTACGCTTATGGTTTCTATTTCCGGTTTTCTGTCCATCTATCGATTCCTTCAAGAGACTTACATATTTAGCGAAACATATTTATAGAATAACATAGTTTTGGCCTTCTCTCCAGCAATCACATAAGATAAATGTATTGCCAAAACAATAAAAATAAAATTTTTCAAGTCTTATCTTTATTCATACAATTAATCAGGTTAATAACCCCACGAATGTAGATAGAAAAAATAGAAATATTGCCGTTTTTCAAAGTTACTTAAATATGAAAACAAACAACACTTTTATTTCGTATTGCGCTGACATAACAGCACCAAATTGATCATTCTCAGACAATTTTTTTCGTGTTCATAAAACCAGTTTTCGTTTGAACCTCGAATTAAGAATAAGCTTTGGACCAAAACAAATCATTATTTGTGTTTTCATCAAAATCCGACATAATAAAACGAGCGTGCATCAATGCTATTCAAAATTACATAAATAATCTGCAAAGTCGTCTGTCCATATTATGGTGGGGCGACGATCTTGAAATTGATGTGATGATGTAATCGTGATTGGGGCACATGTTCTAATTGAAACTGTTGAAAATAAATCAAGATATTTTTAGAATTGGGTTTGCTTTTTAATCTAGTTAGTTGTAGTAGGCAATAGTGGGAGCTAGTCCAGTTCTTATTTTTTACATCTTAATCTCCAATTTAATAAAATTGTTGCATATTAAATGTAATGACATAGAGAACGTTGTTTTTGTTTCGTCCATCCGAAATTCAAGGAGCGCCCTAAACCCTTCGATAGTAGACCAACCGATGAATAATTTTTCAACCGATGAACAACATATTTTTGTTTTTATAAGGCAATGGGACAAGAGATTCTAAGTACGAAGACCAGGGAAGACCTATCACCAAAACTTTCCTGTCCTCTTAATGAAGCGCATCAGGTCTTGGTGAGGAAGGTTTTTCAACTCCTCCACAGATAGGAGGGTAGAACCTAGAGTAGCCAGCCTGCTCTGGACGAAGGCCGGACATGCACGCACGAAGTATTATGATGTGTCAGGCTCTCCTTCCAGGCAGGACAGACACTTAGGGCTGTCAGCAACTCCCATCCTTGTTAGACGAGCGTGAAGCCAGCTGTGGCCGGTGTTGATGCCACAGTTCTACATTATTTCCTTCAAGAGAAAGTTTTGTGCACCTGTAAGTACTCAGGTTCGCCCTTCTCTGCTGATGTCTCCTATGAACATCCGGTTTGATAAGAGACCCGATACTCGAGGTGTCAACGTCTGCGGCGGATTAAAAGCGACAAACTTTTGTGACTAGAAGTGTTGGGACGTCCAAATAGGTCTGCATATTTCAAAGCAAAATAAAAATATATTCACTAATCCCTGACTAAATAAGTTTGTGTTTAATGACGAAAGTGTGAAATTTGTTTAAGGTATTAAACGTGAATGGATTTATAGAACAAGTAGTGGACGAAGAAGAAAATGAAGAAGAGAAGAAGAAGAAGAAGACGAAGAAGAAGAAGAAGAAGAATTTTGAATTATAATAAAATTGTAATAATAAAATAATAATAAATTGGCCGATTATCTAACTGGAACTCATGCCCAAACTTTTCTTGTGTTTATCACTGAGAAAGAAAAAAATATTTCATAGTTTTTGGTGCACCGTTTTTTAATATGTTTTATTTATTTTGTATGTGCACTTGATTTGAGCCCACTGGACTTCATGCTATGGAGAAAAATTGGAAAGAAAATATGTGGCAGTTATGCCTTCCGATTCCTTCATTATAAAACATTTACATAACGCTAAAAACGTGAGATAAAAATAATTCAGATAAAAGTTTTGTTTTATTCTAATTTAAAAATAATAATTTAACCTCGAATCACCAACTATGATGAAACTGATAGCTTCATCTTTTGTGCTTTTTGAAACCAAGCAGCTTTGGCCTGAAAAATTCATTCCATAGGACAGGTATATTTAAAATCAGGTAGGTACCCATTATTTTCACCTAATTTACTACTTATCATCCATAAATAAAGCATTCAATAAACAAAGAAATTTTTTTATTTATATAAAATAGATAAGTAGGTACATTTTGATTTGCACAAATTAAAGTGACCTTTTATTATTTCGAGGCTCTATTAACAATTCAATTTGTTTTTCCGGTAGAAGACCAAATATAGATTTAGTCAACTTTACTGGTACCTGTGTTTCCTTGCACACCTTCAGTCTGAAATTCAGCAACAAGTCAAAGAATAAAGCCTTTATCTCCATCAGGGCGAATCTTAAACCTTAAGCAAAAGTACAAATATTTTTTTTATAATTATTTTACCTTCAAATAAAACTTACCAATGCAATTTCTTGGACCTATTCCAAAAGGTAAATATGTGCTCATATCGATGTTGGATCTGTTCTCATCACTAAAGCGCTCTGGATCGAATTTGTCAGGATTAGGAAAATATTTGGGATCCATATGGAAGCCATAAATTGGTATTCCAAGCATACTTCCTTCATCAATAGTGAATTTTAGTCCATTTTCATCTTCATAAGTGTACGCCTTCACACATTGTCGATCAGTAGCAACCGCAGGTGGCCATTTTCTCAATACTTCGGATATGACCATGTCCAAATATTTCATTTTCTGAAGAATTTCATATGTTAGAGGTTTGCCCCCTAAGCTCTCATTGGTTTCATCAATTTCCTGAATTAGTTTTTCTTGGACATCAGGATTAACTGCCAGCTCATAGGCAGCGAATGACATAACACCGGAACTAGTATCGAAACCGCCTAGGAAAAATAGAAAACATTGTGCAACCAATTCAAAGTCAGTCCACGTGCGCTTAATGTCACCGTTAAACAATTCGCTATCGACTCCGACTTCGGCATTATCATTATCATGGTCTTTGGATAATTCTTGCCCTTCTCTCAATTTCATCAAAAGTTCTAGCATATCTGGCCTGAAAATTCCCTCCTTTTTCCGTGTTTCCATTGTGCTTATTATTATGTCTTCAAACAATTTCCTAAGTTTGCCGTCAACTACTTTTAATCGTAGTAATCGTGAGAGTCGCGGTACTGTCATCATTACAATAAATTTAATCGCTTTTGAAGGTTTCTGCAGTTTCAACATTTCCTGACCAATCAAGTAGACTTCGTTTTTTGGATATTTAAAGGAATCACACTCAACTCCAAAGGCGCATGTTGATATAACATCGTTGGTATACCTGGAGAAAATATCTTTAATTTTGTAAGACTTTAAACCATTTTTATCATAGTTTTCTTGCACATGATTTACAAGTTGATTAGTGCATTTTGTTACTAATTGAAGCATTGTCCTCATTTTACTGCCAGTGAACAACGGAGTTAAGGAAGCTCTCATTTGTCTCCATCGTTCTCCTCTCATTGTAAGCAGTACACTTCCGAATAAATCATCTGAAGATGGGTTCAGGAAATGTCTATGATCTTGAAAGTGGGCAAAATCCTTTATGGTTATTTGCTTCAACAATTCTGGGCTTCTAATGCAGTAAAGTGGTGTGAGGAATTCAAAAACTCCATAGATCCTGTAAAGAAAGAACATTTTTTAATACTAATAAAAATAGTTTTAGTATGGAATGGGTAGATGTAAGTGTTAGATCTAGATCTAGTGGAAGGATTTTTTTAAGACTTTTCTACTGTAGGTAAAATCTATAAGGTATACTTTGTTTGTCATTCCGTTTGTAACTCATGGATATAATGCTGGTAGAGCAAAATGCATTGGACATCCACGCATGATTGGAAAAGTTATTTTGGATTTTTCATGTTCGTTTTCTCGTCTGTCCGCCTGTCCGTTCGTCTGTCTGTCCGCCTGTCTGTCCTCTCGATAACTTGAGAACATGTTTGCTTAGAGAGCTAAAAGTTTGCACACAACCTCTTTAAAAATAAATGTAGATTTAAGTTCGAAAGTGGAATAAATCGGGTAACTCCTTAGTAGGTTTGTATTACAAAAAATTCGTTCTTCACTATATATTAAGACACTGACACCGTTTTCATGCAAATAGTACCTAAATACACTTTAAAAAATATAGTACATCGAGCAACTCCGTTTATGGTGTTCTCATAAAAAGTTCTTCAGAATATGCAATCTTATGAAATTGTTTACAGTAATTTTTACTATCCGACCAAGTGTTCTAGAATTAGGTACGAAAAACCCTCTTAAAAATCAAACTTGCACAGAGGGGTGACAGTATGAAATTAGATATGGGCATTCATCTAGGTATTGCATTATTAGGCAATTAAACAAACTCTAGGATTTGCTTGTATTTCTTTTTTAATATTTCTCAGCCAATAGTTACTCTATGATCTAAAACGTATGGCAGGAAGCAGATGGGGAAAGATTAGGGAAAGGGTTAGGAGATATAACATAAAACATTATTAAACGAACATCTTTTTGTATATCTACATACTTAGAAATTTTATCTTAAAACGGGACTAAGGACTTTGATGAAATTGAACCAAAAAAAATTACGTGGACACCGCATAATGTTTTTATTAAGCCTGACGACGGATGTTTTATTACTACCTCTTCTGCGTGGCAATGGTAATTGGATATCCACACTTTACACGTCAATTGTAGTTGAGCCTATTTACGGAGCAACTAGGGGGTAATACTAGATTTTGGGGCATTTGCCTCTATCTGGCATATTCGGTTGCGCGAAAACGATTCAGCTAGATCTCGACTTGACCAATCTCGTTTAGGGGGTAAAAATGGCGTAATTCTCTAGTTGTCAGTTATGTTATCATGTCTAAGTTTTGACGCATGCTTTAAATAACTTGTGCTATGTCACAATAAATATATGTCCCCATCTTCAAAATGAATAAATAAATGAAGTAGATAGGAGTTAAACGGAAGGAATACGTTGGAATTCGGAGACCTCGATTTGGGTGCTGATTTTAAGACATGAGTTAAGAAACTCAAACTCATCACTAGAATTATATATAATTGTGCAGAAGTAGCCACGAATAACGTGAATTAAAAAATCTCAGGATAAGCAAGAAGGTAAAAAATGAAAGGGCAGAAGTTACCCCATGGTTTAAATCTTCAACAAAAATTAAAAAAAAAGGCTTAATAAATAGGAATGAAAAGACAACAACTAACCATAATAAAAAAAGTTGAATTACTTTTAAAATTTGCGTTCTACATAATTCATAGTTACTAACACTTTTGAAAGCAGAACACGAGCGTTCTGCAATTATAGGCGTTATTACAAATTCAATTTATTTTCAACTTGAAATACAAATTTAAGCGTTAAAATAAATTACTTTTCTGCCTTAATTATAACAAGTATTGGTGTAAGCCATTCAATTTCCTCAGATCTATAAATATTCATAGTATTCTTGTTCGATTATTCATCTGTGAAGCTCTTAATTTAACGTATACTTTGCCGTATGTAAATGTACATTTTTCTATTATCAACCACCTCTATCAAAACCCGTTCAAATTAAAAGCTAAGCTAACAACTTTTTATACACTCGAGATGCATTCATTCTTGTCCATTTTGGGTGTGTAGCATGTTTTTTGCAAGTCTTAAAATTTATAAATAGCCGCAAGCATTTTAGACAAAACTGTATTTTTTATTATATAATTTTGCAACTGTTTGACACAATTGACGCAGTTGTCAAGGGACTACTTTGACCTGAAAATACTGTATCGTAGCCAGTTTCGTTTGTGTGTCAAATTTCAAGAAAATCGGTTTGATTAAAAGTGGATCAAAACTTCGGTTTAAAATTTTTCAAGATGGCTTCCTTTGGTGGTTTTTCTGGCCTTCCCCACTCTCTTAGTTTGACCAGAAAATAATGTATTGTTCGTTCGACTTCATTTAGCTTGAAAATATTATATTGTCATTGAAACTATGTACGTATGCTTCAAAATTTCAAGATTTGACGCAGGCAGAGTTATTTTTCCAACTAAGAGTTTATGTTTTAAGCAAAACACAAAGTTTTATACTTATTTCTGCTCAAATAGTTGTACGATTTGCTTCAATAAATAATAAAGTCATTTATTCAAGTTTAATCTGTATGTAGGTATGTGGTGGCGTATTTCGCTGGTCAGATACACTGAACGAAACGCCGACGATTGGCATTTGAAAACAACAAACTAAAATATTTGTAAGTTTTGTTTAACCAATTGAGCGTCTACTTTGCGAATTGCGAGCGACGTAATTTTTCTACATCTAGCAACCTTGTAGTACATAGAATTGTTTTGTTTTGATTTTGTTCCTTTGACTTTATTGAGATAATTGTGTTGAAGATAGTCACTTTAAAGGAGAATAGTCTTAAAATTTAAGAATTTTTGGATTTTGTCATTCCAATAGTATATTATCTACGCTAACAATATAAATCCATATAAATATCCGATTATGTTTTTTAATTCTCCCAAGACCGTTTATCATTATAATCTTTACTGAAATGAATTACCAGATTAATGCTTTTTTACAGTCCTGCGGAAACTCCAAAAGAAATCAGGTCAATAATTCTAGAATTAGGCATAGCTTACAGTGCCATTTCCATGAAGGAAGCCTCCTGTGGAACCAGAGACTCAGTCTAGGAGACTAATACCATCAAGTTAATTGTCAACAACAGGTACAACCATGGTGCAGACAACAGAACTCTCACGTTAATGTTACTATGCTGCAGCGCCGCTGTCACTCAAAAGAGCTACAATCAATTGTTATCCACAGCCATAATCAACATTCATTCTAGTCATCTAAGGTGTTGAGTGCCAATAATTCCAGACATCAATGAACGCATCTACGTCCTACGGTTATCCACTTGTCAACAGTTTTTATATATACTTCAAGAATGTTAGAGGCTAATTAAGCCCCATCTATTAACAACTAGTAGAACAAGTACTACAGGTATATTACTTTCATTCCTTAAGCCTAGTATCGAGTTCGGGCAAAGTAAAATTTAACGCGGTCTCCAAATTTTTCACATCAAAATCACTAGTAAAATTATGTCGTTGATTAATTTGGAGAAAACAAGGTGACACATGTTTAAAGATTTAATCGCTGAGAAACTTCAAATCGTTTATAAAGTTTAGATAAACGTTTTTACAATTAAAAAGGTGGACTTAATTAATCTGAAAATTGTTAAGAGAAATTACGTGTTCCAATAAAATTACAAAACAAAGTAAAAATAAATAAAAGCCTTCAATAAATTCAAAACAACAATCTGAAAAATTGTCATAGAAACAGAAAATTTCATTTTCATTTCATTTATTTGGTTATAATTATTTTGTACAAATAAGAAATTTCTTTATTTATGTACATATCTATGTCACAATTTTACCAGCATTTTAATGCTCCGTGCATTAAAATGTTCGGTATAATAAGTGGAGACATACATGGCTCCATCTATCTTAAAATAGAGAAATATTCATTTTTACAAGTGAACTCCGTACTGCACTAGTAAAATCATCAGTAAAATTTTTGCATACGATTTTACCAGCACTAAAATTTATATGGAAATGTCACTTTTACCTGAACTCGATACTAGGCTTTATGCTTTGAAATTAATGAACTTTAAAGCCTAGTATGGAGTTCGGGTATTGGTAAAATTTAACGCGATCTCCAAAAAATTGCATTTTAACGCTGGTAAAAAGTTGACATAAGTGTTATGTGGAGAAAACAAAATGACAGCTGTTAAAATCACAATTAATCGGAAATATTTTTAAAAATGTTAAGTGATTATTATTTATAAAGGATATAAGTCATCATATCGACGACGAATTCGTTGCTGCGGCAGGTCTAAGTGTGTATCGTCGTCAAGGAAATCCACGGAAAAAACTAAATAAACTCGCTTTGTGAATAATCGAAGAAATGTCAAAGTTTTAACAGCATTTTAATTCTCCGCACATTAAAATGATCAGTAAAATGAGTGGAGACTTACAAAACGCCATCTATCTTATAATAGAAAAAATGGCACTTTTTACCAGTGAACTCCGTACTGCACTAGTAAAGAACTTAGTAAAATCTTTCCTTGGGATTTTACCAGCGGTAAAATTTATATGGAAATGTCACTTTTTACCTGAACTCCGTACTGTTTTACTCGAACTCCGTACTAGGCTTAAGGATCGGAAGATATTAAAAAATATTCGGATGTGATCATGACTTTATTCTTTTCGGGGAATTGTTCTCGTTTGCAATTTTTGTAGATCTTATTCTTGGTAGTTGATTGATTGTGATATGATGACTACTCAAGTATAATTTCTGAAGTTATGTTTGAATATTCAAATAATAGGCAGTACTGTGTTTCCACTCATAATAGTTGGGTTAGTTTCAGCGCCGAATTGCCCGACCGTGACTTTATTCACAAGCTCTAGTACAAAGATTGAAATTGCGTGCTGAAATGAGATACCAAATAAAGTTGCTAGCTCCCGACTAATATTAGAACTACTTGTGCCTTTAAAGTAGCATTTTTCGTTGTATAGAACCTCAGTTAAACTATTCACTCCTCCAAACTTATATGGCTCAACATAAAAAGATGTTGCTTTGTGCACAGGTCATAACAACTATCTAAGTAAACTTAATTTTTTAAATTTAAATATTTTAATTTTTTTTTTCAATTATTCAAAAAGGGTTCACAACGCCAAAAATATGTACACATTTTATTCGTTCAAGATTTTAATGAGTATGATTTATGCAGACGGGAAGAAATATGATTTTATCACATAAAGACTGGACGAAAATTAAGCAAACCATTATTGAAGAACTTCAATTTTGGTAGTTATAAATAATTTCTTTTAATCCCTGCAAATTTCAGCACTTCACTGAGGAACTAAACATGAAACTCACTTTTCATGTGGATACGTTTGATAAGCACTCAGCACTCTATCAATGAGACCTCTTCCCTTAAAAATGTATGCACTATTTCCGAGTAGAGGAAGGGGCTTATCGAATTTTATTCCTTGCTTTTCGAACACATCATGATTTTTGGTAGCCCATTTCAAAAACAAATATAAAAGTAAACTAATCACGATCAAAGTTAGTAATAAATTTATCATTTTCGCGTCCCGCTGATATTTTGGGAAATATCTCTTGCTAAAGTTTCACACTGTACTGGAACTGAAGTTGCTTGCATGTTATTTTAATAATTCAGCATTTGTCGTCGTAGTAGCAGTGTGCGACTTAAACAGGTATAGGCTTCAAGTAAAGCAAGAACATTGGCTGGAAATGACGCCACCATCTATGGTAGGTCTTGTGAAAGGATTTACGGTGCATGACGACCAAAATTGGTTTAAAAACGGAGTTTACTTTAAAACGGGTTTAGTTTCAACAAAACAAGAAAATACGTAAATTTATAAATTTATTTGTACAAAAAAGTTAGGAAAAATACACATAAAACTATAAATATCTATAGAATATTATATAATATATAAATATTTATTTTGGGTATCTAGTACAAGAAAAAAATAAGTAAAAAAGGTAGAATTAGTCTAAGACCAAATCGTATGATATCCTATATGAACTCCAATATGTATGGCCACTTCTCTGCGCAAGTTTAAGTGTTGAAGTGGTTTTTTGCATATATTTTTAGAACGGTTCGTCGGACACTAAAAATGATTATAAGCAATTTCATAGGATTTCATAATCTGAATAAATTTTCAATACAATAAAAACGACTAGTACTGATCGTTTTCACAGTATACGTAAAAAGCCTAAACTTTTATATTGCAACACCAAGAATAGGTTTCTGGATTCAGTCCATTTTTTAAATTATATTTACTACTACTATCAAAACACCATGTACCAAATTTCAGCTCTCTACGTCGACGCGTTCTCAGGCAGAGTTCTTTATGCTACTTTCTTCTAAGTTCTCAATAGTTTCATCAATCGTCTGAATTAGTTTTTCTTGAATGTCAGGATTAATTGCCAACTCATAGGCAACGAATATCATAACAGTGGAACTAGTATCAAAACCGTCAAGAAAAAATAGAAAACATTGCACAACCAATTCATTTTCTTTAAAAGTTGTTCTCATACTGTCACCACTTACCTTTAAGTTTAGGATTCTCGTACGCCATGGCGATATTCTCATTACAAGAAATTTAATAGCTTTTGAAATTTCACCCTATCTTGTCCTATCCATGATACAAAGAAGATAACATATGTTGGTATGAAATGAAAGCTCTTTAAAGCTTTCTGTGACATCATAACGAGACACTTTTTAAGATGAGTGTTGGAATAATGGAAATAAATATGTTAAAACTAGTATAAATGATAGGCACTTTTGTATTTAGTTTTTTTGTGTTTTTATTTTTATGTTAATGTGTTTTGTTTTTATTTTGACACTTGGAGGGAAGGCATGCTCCTGCACACTATTGGGTCCTGCAAGGTAATTCAAAGGTTCAGATGAGTAACATTACTCAGTGAGAAGATTTCTATCATCTACATCACACCATACGCTCATCCATTCTACGTCTACACATTCGATCACTAAGACCTCTAAATAATTGATCAGACCATTGCAATTGATCACTTAGACCATTACTACTGATCACTTAGACCCATTTTCATATTCGGTCACTGAGACCTCTAAATAATTGATCACTGAGACCGTAACTATACCACACACACAGCCACACAAACAATCAACCAAACAACTATAATACAGCTATATTCAATAAAGTTTCGAAACTTAGATTGACTATACTACTCTACTTAGTAATATTAAATCTAAACGAAATATGAATCCACACACGAACTTATCGATTGTTCAAATATTCTTTTTAGCTTGTATATCCACTTTTATTTTTCCAATTATATTCACGCACGCGGGAGAACTGTCTGACGACTAATGCACAGTCTCAGTTTCCTTATTTTCTCCTTGATACCTTTTAGCCTGTTCTGAGAATTATTCCCAGAAACTCAAATTAACAGGAGCAAGGATAATTACTTTTACAAGCAGCCTCTCACCGGTGCCGACCTATACAGATTCTTTTCCGTTCTTTCGTTTCAAGGACACTACAGGGATGGTTAATTAGTTAGTTTTTATTGCATGCGAAATAACTACGCCTAAGGGATCTAAGCATTTTATTTTATTTTATGTTATTGTCGGCATCTACCTTTTATATTTTGTGACAAATAACATTTTCTGTTCAAGTAATTATTTTATTTAAATTTTTTTTTCCTTCCATGGCTATTTTCTTCTTGCTTTCTATTTAAATAGGTACTTAATACGAAAGTATAAACAGCTTCTGAAAAATAGTAATTTAGCTTCCTTTTTAAATCTATTTGCTCTTTAAGATGCTTCTTCAGAAAACCTTTAGAGGTATAAATAAGTTCCTTGTTAATATTCAGTAGGTAATATTTCTTATGCGGTAACGTACTCCAAGCAATCTTATTTCAAATCACGCATTTCTCCAATTTCAAGGTCCGTTTCCCTGCAAGTATCGTCCTGTCCTGCATCTACAGCTTTCAATGACTGTTCACTTAGAACAAAGTCTTCACTTTGTCAAAACCAATCTAAAGCGGGTTTTTCAAAATCATCTTCTTCAACGTTATCCACTGAACAGAGAATATTTTCATTCCGCCCAATAAATATGAAGTCTAATTTAAAAATGTTCTTAAACTTAATGGAAATAGGAAATTATAGAAAAATAACTAGTTTACGATAACATAATTTTAAAATTAATTTACAACTTTTCTAAGATTTTTATACGTGTTTAAATGGATTCGATTGAATATACCTAATAAGTATGATCATTTAAACCACATTTAGATCTTGCGGAACTAAAAAAATTCTCCATGGTATCTTGATTTAGATGACTTGCAGGTATATAGCCCATTTCAAAATTTTCCCTTAAATGTGCATGTAAATCAATAAGTGACTTATTTGTTATTAAAATGCTTTTTTGGAGCCTTCTAGAGCATTCTTCGAAAAACACTTTTCTGTTTGTATGCATATCCTTATGCCACTC
The DNA here is from genome assembly GCA_963924295.1 of Dioctria rufipes. Classification (NCBI taxonomy): domain Eukaryota; kingdom Metazoa; phylum Arthropoda; class Insecta; order Diptera; family Asilidae; genus Dioctria; species Dioctria rufipes. The sequence goes on along the minus strand of OZ002743.1, from coordinate 44,318,063 downwards.
GAAGTTGAATTGGAGAAAAGTTGAGTAGCATACTTTACTTTTTGTTTTGTGATGCTGTCCGGTGATATGTGCAACTGAGTTAATTTGTGAGAAATACTTAAATCGCTGGATGAGGTCAACTGCATCATGTCCTTGATAGGTTCTACTGTTATAAGTTTTCCATCAATTATGAAGCCACTTTCAATGAAATGACTCCGCATTAAGTGCGGGACATCCGTCAAGACATTGACGCATCTTGAATTATCCACTGGGTTAACAAAAGAATTGTTTTGAATATTTATAATTAATTCTTTCCAAAGAGAGCAATTGGTCGGTCCCAAATCGGAAACAATGCCTACAACAGGGTAACTAATTTTTTTCCATTGCTTCAATTACTTCACATAATATAGCTGCCGTCATTTTCGTATCAAATTATGAAATTTTGACTTGAAGAATTATTTTAGCAGGAATTACTTCATCTTCTGCTCTCGTATTCATAAATTTCTTTTATTTTCATCTCATCAATACTACGATTCATATTTTTTCTTTTAGACCGTAATTTTTCATTAAGTTGGGGACTATTGTGAGAAGTGTAGGAGCTATTTCTATATTTTTGGTCCAACTTCTAAGCGTGGATGGAGCTGGCAAAGCATATTCCTTCTTGCGCAGACGCTTATATGCTCGAGGTCCTGGTTGTGATCAATATTACAGCTATATGTTGGCTTAATAAGAAAACATTGTAACACCATTTCAGAAAATTTTACAGAAGAGAGAAAAAAGTTGTGTTTGATAATACTAAAAAAATTTTGTCAACATTTTGATTCAGTTTTATTTAAAAACAAATTATAGATTAGTAGAAATAATTTTCAATTAAAATAAAAACCGTTATTTATAATTTTTATGTATTTACGCGTTTTTCGTATTAATTGTAATTGTATACAGGATGTTTCCTCCATGGTGATAGTACTCACCTAGCTGAACAGAACAAATTTTAAGGCAGGGGGGGGGGGGCTCCACACCAACCGTTTGGGAGATACAGAATTTTGATGAAGAAATCAGTGTACATCATTCAATATTATGGCGCATACTTGAGTTATGTGCTTTTCGATATGATAATTTTACAGTTCCAAGTAAGCGGTTTTTTCCGACTTTTAGATGAAATAGAGTTCTGTTACTTTACTAAAACGTGAGGAATGATATTTTCCTTAAAATTAATTAAAAATCCCAATTTTAAAAACAGTGGAGTTATGGTGTTTTCTTATTAAGCCGAAGTATAGCTGCTTCGATAGCATAACAAAGCAAACTTTGAGAACTGTCAACTTTAGCCATAGCAAGAAAAAGTGGCTGCGAGATTTTGGACAACCAAAAGCGGTTTTTATCTTTCCAATCTGTATGTGTGAATTGTCAAGAGCTCTTTTTGTACTGAATTGCCAATTTTTAAATTGAATTGCTACACAAATTATAATAAACGACCAGGGATATTTATTTTTTTCTCTCTCGCACTTTAAGAAGTTTTAAATTCAAGTATTATTATTTTCCAATGCTAACGAAATAGCAACAGATCTTTCCATTTTAAAGAAATTTATACCCATACACACATAAATATTACCATAGCTGCTTTATTGCTTAGAGCCAGGAATGTAAGCAACGAAAAGCTGCTATGATAGCAACTATCTTAAAACAAACAACGTCAAAAAGCAAGTAAGAAAAAGAAGCTTTAGAGTTACTTTGGACAGACAAACCATTAGCAGCTATAGCTGTTATGTTGAACACAATCCAGTTAGATTAAATTTTTTGTATGATGCTTGAGGGAATCACATTCAACTTCAAACGCACATGTTGATATAAAGGTAAGTTTACACTTAAATACAATTATCGGAACTTGTATTGTTACTTATATCGGCACTTGTACCTACATTTTTATAGCCACATATTTCGACTTGTATTATTCAGATAAGTTTTGTTTATACTAGAGGGCACTTGTCGATATAGTAAGTTGTGGCGCCACTTATAGTGCGGAAAGATACAAGGTTTAGAAATTCTATATCACCTGCCGATCAGTTAACGGTTACATTAAAATTCTTGGCAACCGGTGATTCCTTTCTGACATTGATGTATATGCACAAAATTTCTAAAAGGGGCAATATGTAACACAATGAGAAATTCTTCATACTTTTTATATTATGCCACTTGTCATCGATTTCTTTTTTCGCACACTTTAACTCCTGAGCGTTTTCTTCTAGCTTATAATTTTTTTCATTAAAATCTTTATATGCTTTCGACCTGACATCCCAAATATCCAATTTTCTTATTTTTCTATGAGAAGTAAGTCCTTTCTTATGATCATGAGGACATGATATTAATTTAATTCAACCGCCCGCACTTCAAAACTAAACGCAAAAGTAACAAAACAAGTTAAATCAAGAGCAAATACAACATATACAAAATGTATGAACATTTGTGCTTCATACTAATCCCGATGCAAGTATCTAAGTGTAAACTAATCTTAACATCATTGGTATATCTGGAGCATAAATTTTTCATTTTATATTATTTTAATCCAATTTTATCGAAGTCTTCTTGAACATTGTCCACAAATTAATTAGCGCATTTTGTTATAAATTCAAGCATTGCTCTCATTTTTCTGCCAGTAAGCAGTGGACTTAGGGAAGACCTCATTTCTCTCCATTGTTTTACTTTCATTGCAAACAGTATGCTTTTGAGGAAATCATCATGAGTTGCGTCCACAAAGCATTTATGATCTTGAAAATAGGCAAAATCCATTATGGTGATTTGTTTTCTCCGATTCCGGATATCTAAGTGGTGAGGTGAATTCAAAAAGTCCATAAACTCTGTAAAGATAAGAAAGGAAAAGTAATTTTTATTTTGAAATGAGTGATGGGGAAATAAATTAAAAAATGAATGATTTTTACTAAATTATTTCTAGTGCTGATCGTGATGAATTTCTCTATCCTTAATTCTACTATTTTAGTGCTGAGCCTGTAGGTTATTTTCACCGTAAGGTGGTAGGCTTAGTACCTACTCTAATATAGTGTGCTTAACTGAGATAGTGGGTGGGATTATGAGTAGTTATATTTTGATTACAACTCACTTTACTTTAAAAAGATATTATTGATTCGACAGTGTACTATTACATGAAAAATTGTGTGAAGTGTGTAGTCCAGATGCAGGCAGGGTAGCATTCCAATATTATTTTATTTAGTATTATTTAGCTCAGATTACAAGACTCATTATTCCAAGTGAGTCCAGTAGGTGCTAGTTATCTTGTTTATCTTTTGATCCGGAGCTCAAGTTCTTTTAACACAAAACTCATCGGTTTACCTTACCTAAGGTATTGCTGTAAATTTCCTTACCATGTGTAAAGTGGAATTCTTCTTCCTGATTCAGCATTCCTCGTGGATGGTTTGCGTACCATTTTCGAAGTTTGATGTCAACATTTTGTATACCCCGTAATCCTTTCCTTACCTCCTACCCTGGGCTTGGTTTAATAATATAAAGAAACCAAAACTTTTTTAATTTTATTTGAATTTCTTTTACATGACAAGGTTATTTGTTCTGGCCATGATGTCGTCTGTACGAAGAAAATCGTTTTGGAAAGCTTAAAACTTTTTTCAATAGATATATGGCGGCATTTAGCTGTGCTAGTTTTTGAAGACATTTTAGTAGTGCATAAGTCACAGGACGCAGCTGGTAGCATTTCACTGAAAAATCTGGATCCTTACGACAGAAAATTAAGACGCATTTATATGTATAGTAATAAATAGTGTGAAGTTGATAGAAGACTACTATCTACTTCTTACATGTGAAGTTTCCATGGTCTATTTTTTCAGGCTTGCCGTGCAATCTATCTCCAGGGAGGACCCTGTAGTATCTCCAGTGAGAAGGGATTTTGTCTTTGATATGTCGGTATAGGTTCGGTATTTTCTACTATCATATAACAAAAAATACTTTTTTGTTTTAAGGTTTTATTGAAAAGTTTCTAAGCAAATTTATTTATGTAGTTTTTTTTTATCACTTCGTGGCTCTATTTTTAGTTCAATATCTTTTTCGGGGATCAGTGTAAAAACTGATTTCTTCAATTTCAAAGGAATTTCGGTTTCCTCGCCTACCTTTAACCTGAAGTTAAGCAGCAAATAATAGTATAGAGCTTTTATATTCATCAAGACAAATCTTAATCCTGTAAAAAACACATTTGAAAAGACTTACTAATATCAATATTTCATTGGAACTTACCAATGCAATTTCTTGGTCCAATCCCGAATGGTAAATACGCACCAACATCCAGATTAGCTTTATTTTCGTCACTGAATCGTTCAGGATCAAAAGCTTCCGGATTAGGGTAATATTTGGGATCCCTGTGGAGTCCATAAACTGGAATCCATAATATATTGCCTTTCTCTACGGTCAATTTTAATCCATCTTCATCTTCATATGTATAGTCCTTGACACATTCGCGGTCTAAAATTACTACAGCTGGCCATTTTCTTAGAGCTTCAGAAACGACCATATCTAAATATTTCATTTTCATCAAATTTTCATAGGTTAAAGGATTTCCATTTAAACTCTCATTCATTTCGTCAATTTCTTCAATCAATCTGGATTGAATATCAGGATTGACAGCAAGCTCATATCCCATGAAAGCCATTACAATCGAACTCGTATCAGATCCTGCCAAAAAAAATATAAAACTTTGGGCAATCAATTCATTATCTGTCCAGATACGTTTTGTATCTCCATTCAAAATTTTGCTTTCATTATTGATATCGTCATCTTCGGGATCATTTGTTTTGTTTAAATGTCCTTCACGAAGTTTCATTAAGAGTTGTAGCATATCTGGTCTTTCAATTCCTTCTCTTTTCCTCACTTCCATTGTATCTATTATAAGCCTATTAAATATTTGCTTTGTCTTCTCACCTATGAATTTTATTCCTAGGTATTTTGCAATTTTCGGAAAGAATTTCATAATTACGAATTTGATTAGTGCAGACGGTTTTTGGAACTGTAGAACTTCTTTACCGATTCTATATAATTCGTTATCGCAGTTTTTTAGTGAATCACATTCCACACCGAAAGCGCAAGTTGCAATAACATCACTGGTGTATTTGGAAAATAGATCTTTTAATTTATATGACTTTAAGCCATTTTCCTTATAATCTTCTTGGATATGATCAGTTAATTGATTACAAGTCGGTTTTATCAGTTCAAGCATTGTTCTCATTTTGCGACCAGTAAATATTGGACTTAGAGATGATCTCATGTCTCGCCATTGTTTCCCTTTCATTGAAATTACTGCATTTCCAAAAAATTCATCACATGATGCATCTATGACATTTTTGTGATCTTGAAAATACGAGAAATCCTTAACAGTTAATTGTTTCGCTAAATCGGGGCTACGTATGAAGTATAATGGTGTGACGAATTCAAAGAGTCCAACGATTCTGAAAGTGGAGAAAACCATTAGGATTCTTTGGCTTAATACAGTGTTTTTAGCATATAAACAAAAAGTTACTTAAAATGTTAAAGAGAAATAGCGGCGGTACTTCACTTTCAATTACCTCATTAAAGCCACTTTTCTCAGTATATATCTTTAATGATGAAATTTTCCTTATTATCTAATAAATTAATTCCAAGTAAGTAGCGCGTGGGGTTCAATACATAGTTTTTGTGAAAATGTTGTCTCTTAATTATGCCAAAAAAATATTGAAACAAAAATATGACAAAAGTGCCCACAAAGTATGACAAATTTGTTGTGATGAATGTGTCATTTGTTAGACGAAATGTATAAGGATTTTTTCATGGTCCCGTGAAGTAGGTCAGCATTATATTGAAGAAAGAGACAAATGTATTTTCGGCTGTGAAACGAACTTTCCTAATTTGAAAGAAATTGAATGTAATTTAAGAGTTGTGAAAAGTGAAAGATATTATATTTAAAAAGAGTGCTAAATAAAGTATTAAGTTCCAATCATGCTGGGACCGGGGTGCCTGTATGTACTCGAGTTTTTTACTCTTTGTAGTTGATATTTTTTTGATGAGTCATCTGCGTAAACGTTTTGCACGTTTTAACCCTCAAACTTAGAATTGTACCAACAGATGAATCATTGGCGTAAATGTTGCTACACTTTCAATTTTCAAATTCATGCTTTGAGTACGATCGGAGTAAATTTGTAGAAAGGCGCAAATTTTAGTACACTCTGCACTTTTCAAGATACAGGGTATTTTGTGAAAAGCTAGCTTTTTTTCTTAATCAACCTGTAAGTCCTAAACGGTAGATATTGCCCCTCCCCCCTACAATACATTTTTGGTGCGGCTAGGTGAGTACTATCACTTCCTGCTCTATTGACCTCCTACAGGGAAAGACCCTGTATAACTTGAATCGAGTAAAGTCGAAACGACTATTAATATCTGAATTACACAAGAAAACAAATTAAAAATTAAACATGAAATTTAGCTATAAGAAGTAGTTTCGACTTTACATGATTCAAGTGACATATGTACACTGAAAAAAAATTATTAGTTAAAACGACGAATCATGATTAGTTGATTGTACATTAGTAATTCCTGTAAATTGATTTGGAAAAACAATTAAATGATTAATAAAATTGTAAGTGCTAATTAGTTGCAATTTCTAATTGGAATTAGTTGATTTGCCCTTAGTTGTTTTAGAAAATACTTCAGTTGTAGCTTCGAATTAAATTAGTTCAGTTAACAAATATTTGTTGATAAATTAACTAATCATATTTCAGAAGACATATTAGTAAAATCAACATATAAAATTATGAATTTTTACGCAGAATCAACGAAACTGTTTGCTTATTTTTAAGAATATGATTGGTTATATTAGGGAATGTATGCAATTAATAAATTCAACAAATAAATTGATAGATTTGTTTAATATGATGTAACCTCACAATTTTCTAAATTAACGAATTACATTAGTTGATATGAATAATATAGTTTTCACATAACTTTAAATTTTAAGTCACTGCATCATTAATATTTATTTTTATACCCCAGGTGAAATCTCATAGGTCATACTGAGTTTATCATTTCGCTGGTAACCCATATTACTGATAAAGGAAAAATGGGTTGGACACCAACGCATAATTACTATTTTGATTTTTACATGTCTATCCATTTGTCCGTCTATCCGTTCGTCTATTTTCGAAAAAATAATAGATATAATTTCACAAATGGAAGAAATCTTGAAACCCGTGGTGTTTGTTGTCATACAAAATTTACAATATTTTATTTTGTACTGAGAAATTACCTGCAAAATGAATCATAACCACTTGTACTGTCGCCTCATCGTTCTAGCAACTTATGCGCAAAACCATTAAATTAAACCAATAGATTTGTTGAATCGAAAAATCTGAACTTGCTTTGCCACATCTTTTATTTGAATTTTGTTTGGATATGTTAAAACCCAATTCATAATTTCGACATTCGATGAATCAACAAATCAGAAATTTTTCCTTCATATAATTCACACTTAGAACTTATACTGAGTGTATATATGGAGTTTGCTTAATATATTCTTCAGCGTCTACAGTAAGCAGAAACTCTCATATTAGAGTTTTTGTTCATACAGAACGCTTTTTTTCCCTATTTATTAAACATATTGTTAGCCTATTGCGGGCAGATAATAAAATCATATAAAAATAATAATTATAAAAATAATTAAATTCATCGCATTTTATTATTATGATCAACTAAGAAATTAGTTGAAATTTCCAATTTCATTACATATTTTAACAAATTCGATTAGTTGATTACTAATGTCTTCAAAGAAATGTTTCAGTTATTTTAAATAATGCGGTATGCAAAATCAACCAATCAAGTAGTTAATTTGGAGAATTGAATTTGTTGAAAGAGCAATATTATTTAGTCGATTGTTCTAATAAGTGCTTCTAAAGACTGGATTAAACAAAGACTGTTTTAGCTGATAATTCTATTTTTTCGAAATTTATTATATAAAAATTAGTTAATTCAACAAAATGTTTAGTTGAGAAAACAAAAGATTCTCGGATACGCAATTCGGAAAGATTATCAAAGCTAACTAAACAAATAGTTGAATTCACAAATTTTATGACTAAATAAGATTAGATAAATCAACTAATGCCAATAAGTTCTCTCAACGAATATCATTCGTAAGCTGAAAATCAACTGATATTATTTGTTGATGAAACAAATTCATTGGCGTAAAGCAACTAATCTTTTTTTTCAGTGTAGTACACCCCCACCCCCAACCCACCCCCAGGACCAGCAAAAATTAATTGGCCGTGAATATATCTTTCAATGATTATTCATTGAGGTTTTCGTCGAAGATTACTCCCTGACGTTTTCATTGATGATAATTCCTCGACGTTTTCACCGATACTTCCTCCTCCAGAAAGGTATCACACCCTGCCTAAGACATGGTGTGTAAAATTCATCGAAGTTTCTATGCAGAAATGGTTCGATGATGCATGCCAAAGGTGTAATACAGATTCGGAGCGGTGTTGCATCCATTTCCCGCTGGGTAACGACCCTGCTGATTTTATATTGCCCCGAATGAAATTAAATTCGAATACATTGTGCACATCAATCAAAATTACTTTTAAAATTATTTTGGAGTCTTATAGGGTATAGGGTCATATAATCCATATATTAGGGCAATATGGCTCAAATACGCATATGTTTTAATATCTGTTTTTCTTGTCGTATTTAATAATAATATTTTATTTCAATGCATTTGTTATTTAATTCATTATAACTTTATGATATTATTTTGTTTTTGCTTTAAAAGGTTTTAGTAGTGAAAATGATAAAACCTCAATTGGGCCATAAATCAGGCAACCCCTTCTTGGTGTTGCCATACAAAACTTTGGTTTTTCACATTATTTAACTTTTATTTTAATCTAGGGTATAATGTTATCGGTTTTAGACCAATTATAACTTTTTATTTTGTTTAATTTAACACAGTATGATTCACCATGCTTTCCAGGTAATAGTTCACGGTAAAAAATATGCGTAAACTCGTATATATAAAAATGCATGAAATTGACTGTCGACTTTCAGTTTTTCAACGTGAATTGCATATACCTACTAGGTTAGGAAAAAAAGGAATTTTAGCGAGGAAATTTGCCTCAAAAAGAAGCATCGCGAAAATTTGTATGGAATTTCACTTCACGCGAACTGCGCCTCGTTCGTACCGTAATTCGATATTCAGTAATTGGATTTGCTTGTCACATCTATATATAGTAAATGATCTATTGTTAGAGTCAAGCTCTTCAGTTGATATCCACCGTTTTATGTTGTTAATTTGTCTACATTTTAATTAATTTTTAAATAATAATAACGGTGTTGATGAATTTAATTAAATTTCATTGATTCTCCACTGAGCTATCGTTGATTAACAAAATTAGCACTTACTTCTCATTTTGAAATTTTCTGTAAATCTCCAAGACTCTGTCCGGCATACCCACTCCTCTAAACATCCATCCATTGTTTCCAATTAAAGGAAGCGGTTTAATGTACGTTATTCCTTGTTTCTCGAATAAATCGTGATTTTTAGTTGCCCATTTTAGAAACAAATACACAAACAGCGCGATCGCGAGCAGAAAGAGAATTATATTGATCATCGTATTTTTAGCGGTTTTTGGATCTCTAACTTAACTTGGCAAGAATCTGTCGCTAACTGGAGCTTCGGAGCTTAAAACAATTTAGTACAATTCTGAATAAGGCAAAAAGTTGACTATCGTAGTCGATCACTACTCTGGGAATCTTAATTAATTTATTTTTTATTAGTAACATACAAAATTCACATATTCGGAAATTGCGTGATATAGAAATTGCCGATAAAAAGCTTAGATATGTAATTAAAAATATTTTTTGAGCTAGGTGGAGATTTATTATTGGGGCTACATAGTTTAAGAAATTTTTCTCTTATTCTATAATTTACCTATTTTACGATTTGATTGTGGAGTAAATTGCACTCGTATTTCGTTATGCCTCCCCAAACAAACCGATTGTGCAGAAATTTTGGGCAAGTCTTCGATGAAATTTATTGATTTGAGCGTTGATATGTTTTGTCTATAGAACAGCATTGAATTGAAATGGAAATAGTATACGACTTGAACAATGAAAGCGTGCCATAAAAAAGTTATGGTTATGAGAAAACGCGGTCGTAACCTTGAAGTCTGACAATGAAACGGATACAATCATTAAAACTACAACTAGCCAATATATGGCTTTCTCAACATTAAAGCTAAGAAGGAAAGTTTGTAGTAAATTTATCTAGATAAATATCTTCTTACAACCAGAATTGGTTAAATATATTATATATCTTATGTAGGTCCCAAAAAAGTATATGCACGGCCTAAGCCCACAAGCCACTTTCATAAATATTACAATCCAATATGACATACTAATAAAATAAGAAAAGTTGCAAAAAACGCAGAAAGGGTTATATTTAGAGCACAAAGTGTAATAGATCATTTTAAAGCCAAGCTTTTGGACTTCTTAAATCCAATATGAAAAATTAGTGTAGTTGATGTTTATTTTTAATAAAAATAGTAGTTGAATATAAAAAAACAAGTTAAAATTCTGAAATTATAAATTTGTGGAGCCATAACTTCGAAACGTAGTGGAGGACGAGTTAAGTTTATAGACCATTGGAAAGATATAACGACTGTAAATCTAAAACATTTCATCGTGGAGTTTACCGATCAGAAGTTACAAGGTGATCTATAAAAACATACCTACCCAAATATTTTAAAGTTCCTCTATTTCCGAACCGTTAGAATTAGCTCCCCCTCAGTCATTCAATTTTTTGCTTGTCTAGGAATGAGCTATAGCCTTCGGGTAGCAGACTGCTCATGGGACACCCTGTGTATTGATATGACGCTTTAACACTGTACATATATAATTACACTTTGGTTCACGTAAAGAGGTGAATTTTGTACGTGAACTTTATATGCAAATTTATATTTATTTTTTACTGTGATAAGCTGTCACGGTCGCCACGTGAGAACCCTCTTGATGGTGGTGTAATGATGCAGTATTTTATGAATCATGTTGTTATTTTCAGAGCAGACCGAAGGCATTAAGTCTTTATAGCAGGACCGGCTATTAATACACCAACTCCAGCAGAATGGGAGCAGCTAAACAACAAATCTCCCAAAATAATTACTCCTAACGTCTATGTTGCTTCATAAATGATTGAATTTATTAACTGACTTTACTTACACACGAATTTATACTTAATAAATAAATAAATAATTACTACATTTTCACTTTACATTGCATAAATACCCATTTATAAGCGTTGCACATACTTCCTATTAGGGTCTGTGCGTCATTTCAGGACATTACAAGTTATTACAAATACGCATTTAACACTTATTGAAGCTGCGATGAAATAAAGCCACTTTCATAAATATTTTTTAGAAATTGTAAATCTGGTAGCTCTAATTTTGCCCGTACTGTTTCTAGGAACGTGCAGTGAGTGCAGCAATTATGTTATAATTTGAGGTGAAAGGACATTGGCAGTTTTTGTGTGGTAGATGGACCAAGTGCTGCCCAGAATGAATACTTAGTGCATTTTGTTCCTCAAGCCAATACTAATCTATAAACCGAAGCGCATCAAAGCCTGTCCGAGGAGTCAAGAGTGTCTCCTTCCTCCTCCTCTGAGCGGAAAAATCGAAATTCGGACTTCGTCTGCCGCCCGCAATTAAGTTCCATACCCAACCCCCTAGGTTTGGGAGCTCCCTACGTTCGCACGTTCCTGTACACCTCCCCATGAATGAAGATACGGGAGTCCAAATAAAGCAGATACGATAAATAATACACCAAAACAAAAATGGGCACAGTAAAAATTGTTAAAAAAAAACGTTAATTTATTTCCACTCGAACTGATATTTGTTTTTTTTTTTATTTATACATTAATGCAAGCAACTTCTTGGAGGTACTCCCACTTCTGGACATCATTTGGTCCATATACTCTGTCAATGTCCTTTGGTAGGTTTTTTTTTAATTTTACAGAAATTCCGATTTCTTTGCGTAGTTATGTCAGGTCATTTTAATGTACTGGAAGAGTTATTTCGGAATTTAAAAAATTTATAAACTTTCACTGTGCCACAGATTGTTAAAAAAAAAAAAAAAAAATGCGGAAAACAACTTTACAGATTTAACGAGCACCTTTTCAAAACAGATAGGCAGTTATATTTTTTCAGGCATACATCTAGGCTATTTTATTCAATTTAAATTGAATGTATTTTTCCATTGAGCTCAAAAGAGTGCCTTGGCTTTCACTACTCTAAAAACGATAGGTACCTTATAATTTTTATTATATAATGCCGGAGCCTCTGCAAAACTCGGATCCTAGATAATTGCACAGTCTGCCCGTTAAACCTACCCTGATGACGTGAGAATAAAAGTAATTTTTGTTCCTAGTTTTCTTTAGGATCAGTTGATTATTCGTTGAATTTCAAACAGATAAAGTTTTTCACCACTCACTAGTGGTGTTCCTCAGGACTCCATATTGGAGCTTATTCGCTTCATACTAGATACAGTTACTATTAATGATCTTAGTATGCCCCTAAAGATGATACAACTAATTTATTTGCGAACCATGTGCAGCTTTATTTTAGCTGGTCTATATTTCATCAAGAGGATTATTGCATTTATCGTATCAATCATATCTCTGTTCATACGCAACGGTCTATAGCTTAACCAATGTAAATGGCAATGAACTATACTTTGAGATTTAATCTATTCATGAATGAAGTACCTATAGTTACCATATTGCCGATTCTTTATAGTTCAGATTTATTATAGTCTACTTTTCATTACCTTTTCGATTTCCGTAAATTGTTAAAATCTCCACAATATCGTTTTTCTCGCTTGTTTTTCAGAGTAATTTTTTTCAGATCTTACGCTTATGGTTTCTATTTCCGGTTTTCTGTCCATCTATCGATTCCTTCAAGAGACTTACATATTTAGCGAAACATATTTATAGAATAACATAGTTTTGGCCTTCTCTCCAGCAATCACATAAGATAAATGTATTGCCAAAACAATAAAAATAAAATTTTTCACGTCTTATCTTTATTCATACAATTAATCAGGTTAATAACCCCACAAATGTAGATAGAAAAAATAGAAATATTGCCGTTTTTCAAAGTTACTTAAATATGAAAACAAACCTTTTATTTCGTATTGCGCTGACATAACAGCACGAAATTGAGCATTCTCAGACAATTTTTTTCGTGTTCATAAAACCAGTTTTCGTTTGAACCTCGAATTAAGAATAAGCTTTGGACCAAAACAAATCATTATTTGTGTTTTCATCAAAATCCGACATAATAAAACGAGCGTGCATCAATGCTATTCAAAATTACATAAATAATCTGCAAAGTCGTCTGTCCATATTATGGTGGGGCGACGATCTTGAAATTGATGTGATGATGTAATCGTGATTGGGGCACATGTTCTAATTGAAACTGATGAAAATAAATCAAGATATTTTTAGAATTGGGTTTGCTTTTTAATCTAGTTAGTTGTAGTAGGTAATAGTGGGAGCTAGTCCAGTTCTTATTTTTTACATCTTAATCTCCAATTTAATAAAATTGTTGCATATTAAATGTAATGACATAGAGAACGTTGTTTTTGTTTCGTCCATCCGAAATTCAAGGAGCGCCCTAAACCCTTCGATAGTAGACCAACCGATGAATAATTTTTCAACCGATGAACAACATATTTTTGTTTTTATAAGGCAATGGGACAAGAGATTCTAAGTACGAAGACCAGGGAAGACCTATCACCAAAACTTTCCTGTCCTCTTAATGAAGCGCATCAGGTCTTGGTGAGGAAGATTGTTCAACTCTTCTACAGATAGGAGGGCAGAACTTAGAGTAGCCAGCCTGCTCTGGACGAAGGCCGGACAGGCACGCACGAAGTGTTATGATGTGTCAGGCTCTCCTTACAGGCAGGACAGATACTCAGGGCTGTCAGCAAATCCCATCCTTGTTAGACGAGCGTGAAGCGAGCTGTGGCCGGTGTTGATGCTAACCACAGTTCTACATTATTTCCTTCAAGAGAAAGTTTTGTGCACCTGTAAGTACTCAGGTTCGCCCTTCTCTGCTGATGTTTCCTATGAACATTCGGTTTGATGAGAGACCCGATACTCGAGGTGTCAACGTCTACGGAGGGTTAAAAGCAACAAACTTTTATAACTTAGTTTAACTGTTAGAGTTGGACTATTGAAAGTCGACCATTGGAGTCCGTTCATATGTAGCTTCAGCATTTTTTAATTTCACCGCATTGTTTCAAGGTTTGCTTTCTATTTAGTAATCAGAGGAAATTTTTTTCTTTTTGGTCATGTAAACATAATACCGAGAGCTCTACCTGGCTGACTAATGTTATTCGGAGGTGTATCTAGGTTTAAACATTTTGGGGGAGCGAGCATATATTAAAAAAAGGCGCCACTACAAAAATAAATTTTATTTCATATTTCGAAGTGTTAACACTTATTGCAACATTGAAAAAACGCTGACTCTTTTAAAATATTTTTATTTTTTTATTTTTCTTACTTACTACAAGTGAACTGTAACTATTTAAGTCACCTCTTTCCGATGTACAGCCAACCTAAGAACGGTCAAAATTTCATTGTACTGTTTACTACGTTATTTTTCTTGTTGTTATTTAGTACACAGACGAAATAAATATGCGTTATTTTCAGAATTATACCTAAGTATTAGTTTCGTATTAGCAGGAACCGTATAAATAAATAGTTAGTATTTCGCCACGTGTATAATTCACACTTAAAAATTATTTTAAGTGCATACATGAGGTCAGCCGTACTGATGAGTATATTCCACTTCAGGCCAGTGTTGTATTCAAATAATTATCACCTTCAAGCATTTGTAGTTCTCGACAAGCGTCACGATTTGGAGCGTATAATGTACCATTAAATGTTCGCAAATATTCGTTTAATGTTGGTCCATTTATTAATAGCAATAGTAAATAAAAACTCACGTTGTTCTGGGTGAACAGTGTAACATCGGCCTAATGTATTTACTGCAATTATTCCTTCATAAGCAATAACAGTAACACCTTATGCTCCAATTATTTTGGTGGTTTATTCCATGTGAAATATGTTGGAGCCTCAGAATAAAGTAATATTCTTGCGAATTGACCGTGATTAGTTTGTTATTTAAGCGCCACCTATCGAATCCTAGCATATATATTTGGGAATATGATCTCAATCGGTCAAGTCGTACAGAAGTTACACGATCACTAATGGTGAATTTTTTTCAACAAAACCGAGCAGGCACTGAACTTAACCAGAAGCTGTCACATCTACACAGAATTTAAGCGATAACCACAGTGTTAACTTTACCAACCTCGACTGTAGTATAACTTGAAGAGCCTCAGCTGGTGAGCCTTTCGAACTTATTCAACTCACAATATGAACTTTGACATCTTCTATATGATAGCTGTTAATTGGGCTGTTGACTTGAAAAGTCAAGTTATTTTGTAATAATTTACCACAGCAGGAATAACTTTTCACGTTAAATGTGTTTCTCAATTTTTTTTTCAAACTACTTCCCGTGCACTTTTATCCATAAGAAATGCTGGCACCAAATAATAACAAAAATTAGCTGTCAAAGCTGACAAAGTTACAGCAGAGAAGAAAGTAGACTTCCTCGAGTTTAACTTCAACCATTGGGAGCTTGATAACTTGATATCATATATGCTACAGAGCTGCCAAAGTTGGTGAGGTCGGCCAGGTTGAAAATTACAGCACTGTATTTCATGCTATAGCGCTGTCCCGAATGGGGACAAACTGAAGAATTTTCATGGTACAAGAAAGTTTAAAATCAGTACAGAAACTGAACATAGAGCCGGTTTAGGTTTAGGATCCTGGGTCATTCTCGATCTCGTAGGTCTAATCTTCCCTAACAAATGAATGCCATGAAGTTTTCGGATGGGATGCGCAAATGAATATCCCATGTATGGAATTAAATAGGATGGAGAGACTGTTTTGACTTATAAGTAGAAACAAAATTAATGGAATTTCTTGTAGAAACAAAATTAATGGAATTTCTTGTAGAAACAAAATTAATGGAATTTCTTTATTTCCCTATATATAAAGACTTAACGACTCGACCTATAAAAAATGTGCAGCGGAAGGCTGTAAGGTGGCAGTAAAAAAAGTCTTACTAGTCCGTGAAAAATTTCGACTGGATAATGTAGCCACTAGAGCTAGAAGTGTTGGGACGTCCAAATAGGTTTGCATATTTCAAAAGCAAAATATAAATATATGTACTGAATTTACAGGAAAATCAAAATTCATAGATTCATGGAATTTTTTTGTGTTTATTATTTTATTTATTATTAAATTATTTGTATCTAGTCACTAATCCCTGAATAAATAAGTTTGTGTTTAATGACGATGATAGTGACGAAAGTGTGAAATTTTGAAAAGATGTTTAGGGTATTAAACGTGAATGGATTTATAGAACAAGTAGTGGACGAAGAAGAAAATGAAGAAGAGAAGAAGAAGAAGACGACGAAGAAGAAGAAGAAGAATTTTGAATTATAATAAAATTGTAATAATAAAATAATAATAAATTGGCCGATTATCTAACTGGAACTCATGCTATGGAGAAAAATTGGAAAGAAAATATGTGGCAGTTATGCCTTCCGATTCCTTCAATATAAAACATCTACATAATGCTAAAAACGTGAGATAAAAATAATTCAGATAAAAGTTTTGTTTTATTCTAATTTAAAAATAATAACTTAACCTCGAATCACCAACTATGATGAAACTGATAGCTTCATCTTTTGTGCTTTTTGAAACAAAGCAGCTTTGGCCTGAAAAATTCATTCCATAGGACAGGTATATTTAAAATCAGGTAGGTACCCATTATTTTCACCTAATTTACTACTTATCATCCATAAATAAAGCATTCAATAAACAAAGAAATTTTTTTATTTATATAAAATAGATAAGTAGGTACATTTTGATTTGCACAAATTAAAGTGACTTTTTATCATTTCGAGGCTCTATTAACAATTCAATTTGTTTTTCCGGTAGAAGACCAAATACATATTTAGTCAACTTTACAGGTACTTGTGTTTCCTTACACACCTTCAGTCTGAAATTCAGCAATAAGTCAAAGAATAAAGCCTTTATTTCCATCATGGCGAATCTCAAACCTTAAACACAAGCATAAATATTTTGTTTTATAATTAAATATTTTACCTTTACCAATGCATTTTCTGGGGCCTATTCCAAATGGTAAATATGCGTTCATATCGATGTTGGATATGTTCTCATCACTAAAGCGCTCTGGATCGAATTTGTCAGGATTAGGGAAATATTTTGGATCCATATGGAAGCCATAAATTGGTATTCCAAGCAAACTTCCTTCATCAATAGTGAATTTTAGTCCATTTTCATCTTCATAAGTGTACGCCTTCACACATTGTCGATCAGTAGCAACCGCAGGTGGCCATTTTCTCAATACTTCGGATATGACCATGTCCAAATATTTCATTTTGTGAAGAATTTCATATGTTAGAGGTTTGCCCCCTAAGCTCTCATTGGTTTCATCAATTTCCTGAATTAGTTTTTCTTGGACATCAGGATTAACTGCCAGCTCATAGGCAGCGAATGACATAACACCGGAACTAGTATCGAAACCGCCTACGAAAAATATGAAACATTGTGCAACCAATTCAAAATCAGTCCACGTGCGCTTAATGTCATCGTTAAACAATTCGCTATCGTCTCCGACTGCTGCATTATCGTTATCATGGTCTGTGGTTAATTCTTGCCCTTCTCTCAATTTCATCAAAAGTTCTAGCATATCTGGCCTGGAAATTCCCTCCTTTTTCCGTGTTTCCATTGTGCTTATTATTATGTCTTCAAACGATTTCCTAAGTTTGTCGTCAACTACTTTTAATCGTAGTAATCCTGAGAGGCGCGGTACTGTCATCATTAAAAGAAATTTAATCGCTTTTGAAGGTTTGTGCATTTTCAACATTTCCTGACCAATCAAGTAGACTTCGTTTTTTGGATATTTAAAGGAATCACACTCAACTCCAAAGGCGCATGTTGATATAACATCGTTGGTATACCTGGAGAAAATATCTTTAATTTTGTAAGACTTTAAACCATTTTTATCATAGTTTTCTTGCACATGATTTACAAGTTGATTAGTGCATTTTGTTACTAAGTGAAGCATTGTTCTCATTTTATTACCAGTGAACAACGGAGTTAAGGAAGATCTCATTTGTCTCCATCGTTCTCCTCTCATTGTAACCAGTACACTTCCCAATAAATCATCTGCAGATGGGTTCAGGAAATATATATGATCTTGAAAGTGGGCAAAATCCTTTATGGTTATTTGCTTCAACAATTCTGGGCTTCTAATGCAGTAAAGCGGTGTGAGGAATTCAAAAACTCCATAGATCCTGTAAAGAAAGAACATTTTTTAATACTAATAAAAATAGTTTTAGTATGGAATGGGAAGATGTAAGTGTTAGATCTAGATCTAGTGGAAGGATTTTTTTAAGACTTTTCTACTGTAGGTAAAATCTATAAGGTATACTTTGTTTGTCATTCCGTTTGTAACTCATGGATATAATGCTGGTAGAGCAAAATGCATTGGACATCCACGCATGATTGGAAAAGTTATTTTGGATTTTTCATGTTCGTTTTCTCGTCTGTCCGCCTGTCCGTTCGTCTGTCTGTCCGCCTGTCTGTCCTCTCGATAACTTGAGAACATGTTTGCTTAGAGAGCTAAAAGTTTGCACACAACCTCTTTAAAAATAAATGTAGATTTAAGTTCGAAAGTGGAATAAATCGGGTAACTCCTTAGTAGGTTTGCATTACAAAAAATTCGTTCTTCACTATATATTAAGACACTGACACCGTTTTCATGCAAATTGTACCTAAATACACTTTAAAAAATATAATACATCGAGCAACTCCGTTTATGGTGTTCTCATAAAAAGTTCTGCAGAATATGCAATCTTATGAAATTGTTTACAGTAATTTTTACTATCCGACCAAGTGTTCTAGAATTAGATACGAAAAACCTTCTTAAAAATCAAACTTGCACAGAGGGGTGACAATATGAAATTAGATATGGGCATTCATCTAGGTATTGCATTATTAGGCAATTAGACAAACTTCAGGATTTGCTTGTATTTCTTTTTTAATATTTCTCAGCCAATAGTTACTCTATGATCTAAAACGTATGGCAGGAAGCAGATGGGGAAAGATTAGGGAAAGGGTTAGGAGATATAACATAAAACATTATTAAACGAACATCTTCTTGTATATCTACATACTTAGAAATTTTATATTAAAACGGGACAAGGGATTCAAAAATGGTTCACAACGCCAAAAATATGTACACATTTTATTCGTTCAAGATTTTAATGAGTATGATTTATGCAGACGGGAAGAAATATGATTTTATCACATAAAGACTGGACGAAAATTAAGCAAACCATTATTGAAGAACTTCAATTTTGGTAGTTATAAATAATTTCTTTTAATCCCTGCAAATTTCAACACTTCACTGAGGAACTAAACATGAAACTCACTTTTCATTTGGATACGTTTGATAAGCACTCAGCACTCTATCAATGAGACCTCTTCCCTTAAAAATGTATGCACTATTTCCGAATAGAGGAAGAGGCTTATCGAATTTTATTCCTTGCTTTTCGAACACATCATGATTTTTGGTAGCCCATTTTAAAAACAAATATAAAAGTAAACTAATCACGATCAAAGTTAGTAATAAAT
Organism: Dioctria rufipes; assembly: GCA_963924295.1. NCBI lineage: Eukaryota > Metazoa > Arthropoda > Insecta > Diptera > Asilidae > Dioctria > Dioctria rufipes. The sequence continues at coordinate 44,298,256 of OZ002743.1, read as the reverse complement.
TTATCATTTTCGTGTCCCGCTGATATTTTTGGAAATATCTTTCGCTAAAGTTTCACACTATACTGGAACTGAAGTTGCTTGCATCTTAATTTAATAATTCAGCATTTGTCGTCGTAGTAGCAGTGTGCGACTTAAACAGGTATAGACTTCAAGTAAAGCAAGAACATTGGCTGGAAATGACGCCACCATCTATGGTAGGTCTTGTGAAAGGATTTACGGTGCATGACGACCAAAATTGGTTTAAAAACGGGGTTTACTTTAAAACGGGTTTAGTTTCAACAAAACAAGAAAATACGTAAATTTATAAATTTATTTGTACAAAAATGTTGGGAAAAATACACATAAAACTATAAATATCTATAGAATATTATATAATATATAAATATTTATTTTGGGTATCTAGTACAAGAAAAAAACAAGTAAAAAAGGTAGAATTAGTCTAAGACCAAATCTTATGATATCCTATATGAACTCCAATATGTATGGCCACTTCTCTGCGCAAGTTAAGTGTTGAAGTGGTTTTTTGCATATATTTTTAGAACGGTTCGTCGGACAGTAAAAATGATTATAAGCAATTTCATAGGATTTCATAATCTGAATAAATTTTCAATACAATAAAAACGACTAGTACTGATCGTTTTCACAGTATACGTAAAAAGCCTAAACTTTTATATTGCAACACCAAGAATAGGTTTCTGGCTTCAGTCCATTTTTTAAATTATATTTACTACTACTATCAAAACACCATGTACCAAATTTCAGCTCTCTACGTCGACGCGTTCTCAGGCAGAGTTCTTTATGCTACTTTCTTCTAAGCTCTCAATAGTTTCATCAATCGTCTGAATTAGTTTTTCTTGAATGTCAGGATTAATTGCCAACTCATAGGCAACGAATATCATAACAGTGGAACTAGTATCAAAACCGTCAAGAAAAAAATAGAAAACATTGCACAACCAATTCATTTTCTTTAAAAGTTGTTCTCATACTGTCACCACTTACCTTTAAGTTTAGGATTCTCGTACGCCATGGCGATGTTCTCATTACAAGAAATTTAATAGCTTTTGAAATTTCACCCTATCTTGTCCTATCCATGATACAAAGAAGATAAGATATGTTGGTATGAAATGAAAGCTCTTCAAAGCTTTCTGTGACATCATAACGAGACACTTTTTAAGATGAGTGTTGGAATAATGGAAATAAATATGTTAAAACTAGTATAAATGATAGGCACTTTTGTATTTAGTTTTTTTGTGTTTTTAGTTTTATGTTAAAGTGTTTTGTTTTTATTTTGACACTTGTCCGCTTAACGGCTCAAACTCACTCATTACCAGGGGGAGGGAAGGCACGCTCCTGCACACTATTGGGTCCTGCAAGGTAATTGAAAGGTTCAGATGAGTAATATTACAAGATTTCTATCATCTACATCACACCATACGCTCATCCATTCTACGTCTACACATTCGATCACTAAGACCTCTAAATAATTGATCAGACCATTGCAATTGATCACTTAGACCATTACTACTGATCACTTAGACCCATTTTCATATTCGGTCACTGAGACCTCTAAATAATTGATCACTGAGACCGTAACTATACCACACACACAGCCACACAAACAATCAACCAAACAACTATAATACAGCTACATTCAATAAAGTTTCGATACTAAGATTGACTATACTACTCTACTTAGTAATATTAAATCTAAACGAAATATGAATCCACACACGAACTTATCGATTGTTCAAATATTCTTTTTAGCTTGTATATCCACTTTTATTTTTCCAATTATATTCACGCACGCGGGAGAACTGTCTGACGACTAATGCACAGTCTCAGTTTCCTTATTTTCTCCTTGATACCTTTTACCCTGTTCTGAGAATTATTCCCAGAAACTCAAATTAACAGGAGCAAGGATAATTACTTTTACAAGCAGCCTCTCACCGGTGCCGACCTATACAGATTCTTTTCCGTTCTTTCGTTTCAAGGACACTACAGGGATGGTTAATTAGTTAGTTTTTATTGCATGCGAAATAACTACGCCTAAGGGATCTAAGCATTTTATTAGGTCTGTCTGTTTACTTTTGAGTAAAAATCTTTGTGTAAAAATCAAGTAAAAACTTTTATGTGGTAGAGGGGATAAATCAAGAAAAGTTACCAGACACTTTTCGAGTAAATTTTGTTTAGCTTGTCATGTGTCAAAATTTTGGCTGCTACCTTTCCGTCTAAAACAGAAAAAAGTTAATTAATTTGAAATACGTTTTAAAAAACCCACCCTCTTTAATATTTTTTTTTTAATTTCGACTCTTTAGATTATCATTTTACATTCTTTCGATAACCCAACAAACGGCTTAACCTCAAATTTAATACTTTTGACAGTCAGCTGATTGCATATCAAAGTTACACATCCTCTTGATCATGAGTAAAAATGTGCAACTTTGTGCAAGAGGGGAAACGTATAAATTTACTCGATTTTTACTAGTTAAAAGTAAACAGACGGTTTGTGAGTAAAAATGCGTAAAAGTTTTTACACCGAGTAAAAACTTTCGAGTAAACAGACAGACCTATTTTATTTTATGTTATTGTCGGCATCTACCTTTTATATTTTGTGACAAATAACATTTTCTGTTCAAGTACTTATTTTATTTAAATTTTTTTTCCTTCCATGTCTATTTTCTTCTTGCCTTCTATTTAAATAGGTACTTAATACGAAAGTATAAACAGCTTCTGAAAAATAGTAATTTATCTTCCTTTTTAAATCTATTTGCTCTGCTAATTTAAGATGCTTCTTCAGAAAACCTTTAGAGGTATAAATAAGTTCCTTGTTAATATTCAGTAGGTAATATGTCTTCCATTTTCGCAAATTTTGTCGTTAGTAAACTGCAAGGCTTGACAAGCCCACCTTTGGAAATTTCGTCTATTCATGAATATTCATGAGAAGTGTTATTTTTCAGCTCCTGTATTTCTTCTTTTGGATACGTCTTTTTTTATAACGTATGCGGTAACGTACTCCAAGCAATCTTATTTCAAATCATCCATTTTTCCAATTTCAAGGTCCGTTTCCCTGCAAGTATCGTCCTGTCCTGCATCTACAGCTTTCAATGACTGTTCACTTAGAACAAAGTCTTCACTTTGTCAAAACCAATCTAAAGCGGGTTTTTCAAAATCATCTTCTTCAACGTTATCCACTGAACGGAGAATATTTTCATTCCGCCCAATAAATATGAAGTCTAATTTAAAAAAAGTTCTTAAACTTAATGGAAATAGGAAATTAAGCTGGTAGAAAGATAACTAGTTTACGATAACATAATTTTAAAATTAATTTACAAATTTTCTAAGATTTTTATACGTTTTTAAAGGGAACTAATTCAATTCGATTGAACATACCTAATAAGTATGATCTTAGTCTATACTTAAAATCTGTAGTAGTAGGGTGATCATTTAAACCATCTTTAGATCTTTGATTTGTAAGTATACGTAGTCCATTTCAAAATTTTCCCTTAAACATGCATGTACATTAATAAGTAACTTATTTGTTATTAAAATCCCCTTTTGGAGCAATCTAGAGCATTCTTTGAAAGAACACTTTTCTGTTTGTATGCATCTCCTTATGCCACTCGAAGTTGAATTGGAGAAAAGTTGAGTAGCATACTTTACTTTTTGTTTTGTGATGCTCTCCGGTGATATGTGCAACTGAGTTAATTTGTGAGAAATACTTAAATCGCTGGATGAGGTCAACTGCATCATGTCCTTGATAGGTTCTACTGTTATAAGTTTTCCATCAATTATGAAGCCACTTTCAATGAAATGACTCCGCATTAAGTGCGGGACATCCGTCAAGACATTGACGCATCTTGAATTATCCACTGGGTTAACAAAAGAATTGTTTTGAATATTTATAATTAATTCTTTCCAAATAGAGCAATTGGTCGGTCCCAAATCGGAAACAATGCCTACAACAGGGTAACTAATTTTTTTCCATTGCTTCAATTACTTCACATAATATAGCTGCCGTCATTTTCGTATCAAATTATGAAATTTTGACTTGAAGAATTATTTTTGCAGGAATTACTTCATCTTCTGCTCTCGTATTCATAAATTTCTTTTATTTTCATCTCATCAATACTACGATTCATATTTTTTCTTTTAGACCGTAATTTTTCATTAAGTTGGGGACTATTGTGAGAAGTGTAGGAGCTATTTCTATATTTTTGGCCCAACCTCTAAGGGTGGATGGAGCTGGCAAAGCATATTCCTTCTTACGCAGACGCTTATATGCTCGAGGTCCTGGTTGTGATCAATATTACAGCTATGTATATGTTGGCTTAATAAGAAAACATTGTAACTCCATTTCAGAAAATTTTACAGAAGAGAGAAAAAAGTTGTTTTTTGATAATACTACAAAATTTTGTCAACATTTTGATGCAGTTTTATTTAAAAACACATTATAGATTAGTAGAAATAATTTTCAATTAAAATAAAAACCGTTATTTATAATTTTTATGTATTTACGCGTTTTTCGTATTAATTGTAATTGTATACAGGATGTTTCCTCCATGGTGATAGTACTCACCTAGCTGAACAGAACAAATTTTATGGCAGGGGGGGGGGGGGGGGCTCCACACCAACCGTTTGGGAGATACAGAATTTTGATGAAGAAATCAGTGTACATCATTCAATATTATGGCGCATACTTGAGTTATGTGCTTTTCGATATGATAATTTTACAGTTCCAAGTAAGCGGTTTTTTCCGACTTTTAGATGAAATAGAGTTCTGTTACTTTACTAAAACGTGACTATGATATTTTCCTTAAAATTAATTAAAAATCCCAATTTTAAAAACAGTGGAGTTATGGTGTTTTCTTATTAAGCCGAAGTATAGCTGCTTCGATAGCATAACAAAGCAAACTTTGAGAACTGTCAACTTTAGCCATAGCAAGAAAAAGTGGCTGCGAGATTTTGGACAACCAAAAGCGGTTTTTATCTTTCCAATCTGTATGTGTGAATTGTCAAGAGCTCTTTTTGTATTGAATTGCCAATTTTTAAATTGAATTGATACACAAATTATAATAAACGACCAGGGATATTTATTTTTTTCTCTCTCGCACTTTAAGAAGTTTTAAATTCAAGTATTATTATTTTCCAATGCTAACGAAATAGCAACAGATCTTTCCATTTTAAAGAAATTTATACCCATACACACATAAATATTACCATAGCTGCTTTATTCCTTAGAGCCAGGAATGTAAGCAACGAAAAGCTGCTATGATAGCAACTATCTTAAAACAAACAACGTCAAAAAGCAAGTAAGAAAAAGAAGCTTTAGAGTTACTTTGGACAGACAAACCATTAGCAGCTATAGCTGTTATGTTGAACACAATCCAGTTAGATTAAATTTTTTGTATGATGCTTCAAACGCACATGTTGATATAAAGGTAAGTTTACACTTAAATACAATTATCGGAATTTGTATTGTTACTTATATCGGCACTTGTACCTACATTTTTATAGCCACATATTTGTATATATTCAGATAAGTTTTGTTTATACTAGAGGACACTTGTCGATATAGTAAGTTGTGGCGCCACTTATAGTGCGAAAAGATACAAGGTTTAGAAATTCTATATCACCTGCCGATCAGTTAACGGTTACATTAAAATTCTTGGCAACCGGTGATTCCTTTCTGACATTGATGTATATGCACAAAATTTCTAAAAGGGGCAATATGTAACACAATAAGAAATTCTTCATACTTTTTATATTATGCCACTTGTCATCGATTTCTTTTTTCGCACACTTTAACTCCTGAGCGTTTTCTTCTAGCTTATAATTTTTTTCATTAAAATCTTTATATGCTTTCGACCTGACATCCCAAATATCCAATTTTCTTATTTTTCTATGAGAAGTAAGTCCTTTCTTATGATCATGAGGACATGATATTAATTTAATTCAACCGCCCGCACTTCAAAACTAAACGCAAAAGTAACACCACAAGTTAAATCAAGAGCAAATACAACATATACAAAATGTATGAACATTTGTGCTTCATACTAATCCCGATGCAAGTATCTAAGTGTAAACTAACCTTAACATCATTGGTATATCTGGAGCATAAATTTTTCATTTTATATTATTTTAATCCAATTTTATCGAAGTCTTCTTGAACATTGTCCACAAATTAATTAGCGCATTTTGTTATAAATTCAAGCATTGCTCTCATTCTTCTGCCAGTAAACAGTGGACTTAGGGAAGACCTCATTTCTCTCCATTGTTTTCGTTTCATTGCAAACAGTATGCTTCTGAGGAAATCATCATGAGTTTCGTCCACAAAGCATTTATGATCTTGAAAATAGGCAAAATCCTTTATGGTGATTTGTTTTCTCCGGTTCCGGATATCTAAGGAAGTAAACTGGAGGGGTGAAGTCAAAAATTCCATAAACTCTGTAAAGATAAGAAAGGTAATTTTTATTTTGAAATGAGTGATGGGAAAATAAATTAAAAAATAAATGATTTTTACTAAATTATTTCTAGTGCTGATCGTGATGAATTTCTCTACCTTAATTCTACTATTTTAGTGCTGAGCCTGTAGGTTATTTTCACCGTAAGGTGGTACGCTTAGTACCTACTCTAATATAGTGTGCTTAACTGAGATAGTGGGTGGGATTATGAGTAGTTATATTTTGATTACAACTCACTTTACTTTAAAAAGATATTATTGATTCGACAGTGTACTATTACATGAAAAATTGTGTGAAGTGTGTAGTCCAGATGCAGGCAGGGTAGCATTCCAATATTATTTTATTTAGTATTATTTAGCTCAGATTACAAGACTCATTATTCCAAGTGAGACCAGTAAGTGCTAGTTATCTTGTTTATCTTTTGATCCAGAGCTCAAGTTCTTTTAACACAAAACTCATCGGTTTACCTTACCTAAGGTATTGCTGTAAATTTCCTTACCAAGTGTAAAGTGGAATTCTTCTTCCTGATTCAGCATTCCTCGTGGATGGTTTGCGCACCATTTTCGAAGTTTGATGTCAACATTTTGTATACCCCCTAATCCTTTCTTTACCTCCTACCCTGGGCTTGGTTTAATAATATAAAAAAAACAAAAACTTTTTTAATTTTATTTGAATTTCTTTTACAGGACAAGGTTATTTGATCTGGCCATGATGTCGTCTGTACGAAGAAAATCGTTTTGGAAAGCTTAAAACTTTTTTCAATAGATATATGGCGGCATTTAGCTGTGCTAGTTTTTGAAGACATTTTAGTAGTGCATAAGTCACATGACGCAGCTGGTAGCATTTCACTGAATAATCTGGATCCTTACGACAGAAAATTAAGACACATTCATATGTATAGTAATAAATAGTGTGAAGTTGCTAGAAGACTACTATCTACTTCTTACACGTGAAGTTTTCATGGTCTATTTTTGCAGACTTGCCGTGCAATCTATCTCCATGGAAGACCCTGTAGTATCTCCAGTGAGAAGGGATTTTGTCTTTGATATGTCGGTATAGGTTCGGTATTTTCAACTATCATATAACAAATAATACTTTTTTGTTTTAAGGTTTTATTGAAAAGTTCCTAAGCTAATTTATTTATGTAGTTTTTTTTTATCACTTCTTGGCTCTATTTTTAGTTCAATATCTTTTTCGGGGATCAGTGTAAAAACTGATTTCTTCAATTTCAAAGGAATTTCGGTTTCCTCGCCTACCTTTAACCTGAAGTTAAGCAGCAAATAATAGTATAGAGCTTTTATATTCATCAAGGCAAATCTTAATCCTGTAAAAAACACATTTGAAAAGACTTACTAATATCAATATTTCATTGGAACTTACCAATGCAATTTCTTGGTCCAATTCCGAATGGTAAATACGCACCAACATCCAGATTAGCTTTATTTTCGTCACTGAATCGTTCAGGATCAAAAGCTTCCGGATTAGGGTAATATTTGGGATCCCTGTGGAGTCCATAAACTGGAATCCATAATATATTGCCTTTCTCTACGGTCAATTTTAATCCATCTTCATCTTCATATGTATAGTCCTTGACACATTCGCGGTCTAAAATTACTACAGCTGGCCATTTTCTTAGAGCTTCAGAAACGACCATATCTAAATATTTCATTTTCATCAAATTTTCATAGGTTAAAGGATTTCCATTTAAACTCTCATTCATTTCGTCAATTTCTTCAATCAATCTGGATTGAATATCAGGATTGACAGCAAGCTCATATCCCATGAAAGCCATTACAATCGAACTCGTATCAGATCCTGCCAAAAAAAATATAAAACTTTGGGCAATCAATTCATTATCTGTCCAGATACGTTTTGTATCTCCATTCAAAATTTTGCTTTCATTATTGATTTCGTCATCTTCGGGATCATTTGTTTTGTTTAAATGTCCTTCACGAAGTTTCATTAAGAGTTGTAGCATATCTGGTCTTACAATTCCTTCTCTTTTTCTCACTTCCATTGTATCTATTATAAGCCTATTAAATATTTGCTTTGTCTTCTCACCTATGAATTTTATTCCTAGGTATTTTGCAATTTTCGGAAAGAATTTCATAATTACGAATTTGATTAGTGCAGACGGTTTTTGGAACTGTAGAATTTCTTTACCAATTCTATATAATTCGTTATCGCAATTTTTTAGTGAATCACATTCCACACCGAAAGCGCAAGTTGCAATAACATCACTGGTGTATTTGGAAAATAGATCTTTTAATTTATATGACTTTAAGCCATTTTCCTTATAATCTTCTTGGATATGACCAGTTAGTTGATTACAAGTCGGTTTTATCAGTTCAAGCATTGTTCTCATTTTGCGTCCAGTAAATATTGGACTTAGAGATGATCTCATGTCCCGCCACTGTTTCCCTTTCATTGAAATTACTGCATTTCCAAAATATTCATCACATGATGCATCTATGACATTTTTGTGATCTTGGAAATACGAGAAATCCTTAACAGTTAATTGTTTCGCTAAATCGGGGCTACGTATGAAGTATAATGGTGTGACGAATTCAAAGAGTCCAACGATTCTGAAAGTGGAGAAAACCATTAGGATTTTTTGGCTTAATACAGTGTTTTTAGCATATAAACAAAAAGTTACTTAAAATGTTAAAAAGAAATAACGGCGGTACTTCACTTTCAATTACTTCATTAAAGCCACTTTTCTCAGTATATACCTTTAATGATGAAATTTTCCATATTATCTAATAAATTAATTCCAAGTAAGTAGCGCGTGGGGTTCAATACATAGTTTTTGTGAAAATGTTGTCTCTTAATTATGCCAAAAAATATTGAAACAAAAATATGACAAAAGTGCCCACAAAGTATGACAAATTTGTTGTGATGAATGTGACATTTGTTAGACCAAATGTGTAAGGATTTTTTCACGGTCCCGTGAAGTAGGTCAGCATTATATTGAAGAAAGAGACAAATGTATTTTCAGCTGTCAAACGAACTTTCCTAATTTGAAAGAAATTGAATGTAATTTAAGAGTTGTGAAAAGTGAAAGATATTAGATTTAAAAAGTACTAAGTATTAAGTATAAAGTATTAAGTTCCAATCATGCTGGGACCGGGGTGCCTGTATGTACACGAGTTTTTTACTCTTTGTAGTTGATATTTCTTTGATGAGTCATCTGCGTAAACGTTTTGCCCTTTTTAACCCTCAAACTTAGAATTGTACCTACAGATGAATCATTGGCGTAAATCTTGCTACACTCTCAATTTTCAAATTCATGCTTTGAGTACGATCGAAGTAAATTTGTAGAAAGGCGCAAATTTTAGTACACCCTGTACTTTTCAAGATACAGGGTATTTTGTGAAAAGCTTGCTTTTTTTCTTAATCAACCTGCAAGTCCTAAACGGTTGATATTGCCCCTCCCCCCTACCATACAATTTTTGGTGCGGCTAGGTGAGTACTATCACTTCCTGCTCTATTGACCTCCTACAGGGAAAGACCCTGTATAACTTGAATCGAGTAAAGTCGAAACGACTATTAATATCTGAATTACACAAGAAAACAAATTAAAAATTTAACATGAAATTTAGCTATAAGAAGTAGTTTCGACTTTACTCGATTCAAGTGACATATGTAGTACACCCCCACCCCCAACCCTCCCCCAGGACCAGCAAAAATTGATTGGCCGTGAATATATCTTTCGATGATTATTCATTGAGGTTTTCGTCGAAGATTACTCCCCGACGTTTTCTTTGATGATAATTCCTCGACGTTTTCACCGATACTTCCTCCTCCAGAAAGGCATCACACCCTGCCTAAGACATGGTGTGTAAAATTCATCGAAGTTTCGATGCAGAAATGGTTCGATGATGCATGCCAAAGGTGTAATACAGATTCGGAGCGGTGTTGCATCCATTTCCCGCTGGGTAACGACCCTGCTGATTTTATATTGCCCCGAATGAAATTAAATTCGAATACATTGTGCACATCAATCAAAATTACTTTTAAAATTATTTTGGAGTCATTATACTTATTATTATTATGGGTCATATAATCCATATATTAGGGTAATATGGCTCTAATACGCATATGTTTTAATATCTGTTTTTCTTGTCGTATTTAATAATAATATTTTATTTCAATAGATTTGTTATTTAATTCATTATAACTTTATGATATTATTTTGTTTTTGCTTTAAAAGGTTTTAGTAGTGAAAATGAAAAAACCTCAATTGGGCCATAAATCAGGCAACCCCTTCTTGGTGTTGCCATACAAAACTTTGGTTTTTCACATTATTTAACTTTTATTTTAATCTAGGGTATAATGTTATCGGTTTTAGACCAATTATAACTTTTTATTTTGTTTAATTTAACACAGTATGATTCACCATGCTTTCCAGGTAATAGTTCACGGTAAAAAATATGCGTAAACTCGTATATATAAAAATGCATGAAATTGACTGTCGACTTTCAGTTTTTCAACGTGAATTGCATATACCTACTAGGTTAGGAAAAAAAGGAATTTTAGCGAGGAAATTTGCCTCAAAAAGAAGCATCGCGAAAATGTGTATGGAATTTCACTTCACGCGAACTGCGCCTCGTTCGTACCGTAATTCGATATTCAGTAATTGGATTTGCTTGTCACATCTATATATAGTAAATGATCTATTGTTAGAGTCAAGCTTTTCAGTTGATATCCACCGTTTTATGTTGTTAATTTGTCTACATTTTAATTAATTTTTAAATAATAATAACGGTGTTGATGAATTTAATTAAATTTCATTGATTCTCCACTGAGCTATCGTTGATTAACAAAATTAGCACTTACTTCTCATTTTGAAATTTTCTGTAAATCTCCAAGACTCTGTCCGGCATACCCACTCCTCTAAACATCCATCCATTGTTGCCAATTAAAGGAAGCGGTTTAATGTACATTATTCCTTGTTTCTCGAATAAATCGTGATTTTTAGTTGCCCATTTTAGAAACAAATACACAAACAGCGCGATCGCGAGCAGAAAGAGAATTATATTGATCATCGTATTTTTAGCGGTTTTTGGATCTCTAACCTAACTTGGCAAGAATCTCTTGCTAACTGGAGCTTCAGAGCTTAAAACAATTTAGTACAATTCTGAATAAGGCAAAAAGTTGACTATCGTAGTCGATCACTACTCTGGGAATTGCCGATAAAAAGCTTAGATGTGTAATTAAAAATATTTTTTGAGCTAGGTGGAGATTTATTATTGGGGCTACATAGTTTAAGAAATTTTTCTCTTATTCTATAATTTACCTATTTTACGATTTGATTGTGGAGTAAATTGCACTCGTATTTCGTTATGCCTCCCCAAACAAACCGATTGTGCAGAAATTTTGGGCAAGTCTTCGATGAAATTTATTGATTTGAGCGTTGATATGTTTTGTCTATAGAACAGCATTGAATTGAAATGGAAATAGTATACGACTTGAACAATGAAAGCGTGCCATAAAAAAGTTATGGTTATGAGAAAACGCGGTCGTAACCTTGAAGTCTGACAATGAAACGGACACAATCATTAAAACTACAACTAGCCAATATATGGCTTTCTCAACATTAAAGCTAAGAAGGAACGTTTGTAGTAAATTTATCTAGATAAATATCTTCTTATAACCGGAATTGGTTAAATATATTATATATCTTATGTAGGTCTCAAAAAAGTATATGCACGGCCTAAGCCCACAAGCCACTTTCATAAATATTACAATCCAATATGAAATACTAATAAAATAAGAAAAGTTGCAAAAAACGCAGAAAGGGTTATATTTAGAGCACAAAGTGTAATAGATCATTTTAAAGCCAAGCTTTTAGACTTCTTAAATCCAATATGAAAAATTAGTGTAGTTGATGTTTATTTTTAATAAAAATAGTAGTTGAATATAAAAAAACAAGTTAAAATTCTGAAATTATAAATTTGTGGAGCCATAACTTCGAAACGTAGTGGAGGACGAGTTAAGTTTATAGACCATTGGAAAGATATAACGATTGTAAATCTAAAACATTTCATCGTGGAGTTTACCGATCAGAAGTTACAAGGTGATCTATAAAAACATACCTACCCAAATATTTTAAAGTTCCTCTATTTCCGAACCGTTAGAATTAGCTCCCCCTCAGTCATTCAATTTTTTGCTTGTCTAGGAATGAGCTATAGCCTTCGGGTAGCAGACTGCTCATGGGACACCCTGTGTATTGATATGACGCTTTAACACTGTACATATATAATTACACTTTGGTTCACGTAAAGAGGTGAATTTTGTACGTGACCTTTATATGCAAATTTATATTTATTTTTTACTGTGATAAGCTGTCACGGTCGCCACGAGATCTATTGTTATTTTCAGAGCAGACCGAAGGCATTAAGTCTTTATAGCAGGACCGGCTATTAATACACCAACTCCAGCAGAATGGGAGCAGCTAAACAACAAATCTCCCAAAATAATTACTCCTGACGTCTATGTTGCTTCATAAATGATTGAATTTATTAACTGACTTTACTTACACACGAATTTATACTTAATAAATAAATAAATAATTACTACATTTTCACTTTACATTGCATAAATACCCATTTATAAGCGTTGCACATACTTCCTATTAGGGTCTGTGCGTCATTTCAGGACATTACAAGTTATTACAAATACGCATTTAACACTTATTGAAGCTGCGATGAAATAAAGCCACTTTCATAAATATTTTTTAGAAATTGTAAATCTGGTAGCTCTAATTTTGCCCGTACTGTTTCTAGGAACGTGCAGTGAGTGCAGCAATTATGTTATAATTTGAGGTGAAAGGACATTGGCAGTTTTTGTGTGGTAGATGGACCAAGTGCTGCCCAGAATGAATACTTAGTGCATTTTGTTCCTCAAGCCAATACTAATCTATAAACCGAAGCGCATCAAAGCCTGTCCGAGGAGTCAAGAGAGTCTCCTTCCTCCTCCTCTGAGCGGAAAAATCGAAATTCGGACTTCGTCTGCCGCCCGCAATTAAGTTCCATACCCAACCCCCTAGGTTTGGGAGCTCCCTACGTTCGCACGTTCCTGTACACCTCCCCATGAATGAAGATACGGGAGTCCAAATAAAGCAGATACGATAAATAATACACCAAAACAAAAATGGGCACAGTAAAAATTGTTAAATAAAAACGTTAATTTATTTCCACTCGAACTGATATTTGTTTTTTTTTTTATTTATACATTAATGCAAGCAACTTCTTGGAGGTACTCCCACTTCTGGACATCATTTGGTCCATATACTCTGTCAATGTCCTTTGGTAGGTTTTTTTTTAATTTTACAGAAATTCCGATTTCTTTGCGTAGTTATGTCAGGTCATTTTAATGTACTGGAAGAGTTATTTCGGAATTTAAAAAATTTATAAACTTTCACTGTGCCACAGATTGTTAAAAAAAAAAAAAAAAAAAATGCGGAAAACAACTTTACAGATTTAACGAGCACCTTTTCAAAACAGATAGGCAGTTATATTTTTTCAGGCATACATCTAGGCTATTTTATTCAATTTAAATTGAATGTATTTTTCCATTGAGCTCAAAAGAGTGCCTTGGCTTTCACTACTCTAAAAAAGATAGGTACCTTATAATTTTTATTATATAATGCCGGGGTCTCTACCATACTCGGGTCCTAGATAATTGCACAGTCTGCCCATTAAACCTACCCTGATGACGTGAGAATAAAAGTAATTTTTGTTCCTAGTTTTCTTTAGGATCAGTTGATTATTCGTTGAATTTCAAACAGATAAAGTTTTTCACCACTCACTAGTGGTGTTCCTCAGGACTCCATATTGGAGCTTATTCGCTTCATACTAGATACAGTTACTATTAATGATCTTAGTATGCCCCTAAAGATGATACAACTAATTTATTTGCGAACCATGTGCAGCTTTATTTTAGCTGGTCTATATTTCATCAAGAGGATTATTGCATTTATCGTATCAATCTAAACCCCACCGGAATATCTCTGTTCATACGCAACGGTCTATTGCTTAACCAATGTAAATGGCAATGAACTATACTTTGAGATTTAATCTATTCATGAATGAAGTACCTATAGTTACCATATTGCCGATTCTTTATAGTTCAGATTTATTATAGTCTACTTTTCATTACCTTTTCGATTTCCGTAAATTGTTAAAATCTCCACAACATCGTTTTTCTCGCTTGTTTTTCAGAGTAATTTTTTTCAGATCTTACGCTTATGGTTTCTATTTCCGGTTTTCTGTCCATCTATCGATTCCTTCAAGAGACTTACATATTTAGCGAAACATATTTATAGAATAACATAGTTTTGGCCTTCTCTCCAGCAATCACATAAGATAAATGTATTGCCAAAACAATAAAAATAAAATTTTTCACGTCTTATCTTTATTCATACAATTAATCAGGTTAATAACCCCACAAATGTAGATAGAAAAAATAGAAATATTGCCGTTTTTCAAAGTTACTTAAATATGAAAACAAACCTTTTATTTCGTATTGCGCTGACATAACAGCACGAAATTGAGCATTCTCAGACAATTTTTTTCGTGTTCATAAAACCAGTTTTCGTTTGAACCTCGAATTAAGAATAAGCTTTGGACCAAAACAAATCATTATTTGTGTTTTCATCAAAATCCGACATAATAAAACGAGCGTGCATCAATGCTATTCAAAATTACATAAATAATCTGCAAAGTCGTCTGTCCATATTATGGTGGGGCGACGATCTTGAAATTGATGTGATGATGTAATCGTGATTGGGGCACATGTTCTAATTGAAACTGATGAAAATAAATCAAGATATTTTTAGAATTGGGTTTGCTTTTTAATCTAGTTAGTTGTAGTAGGTAATAGTGGGAGCTAGTCCAGTTCTTATTTTTTACATCTTAATCTCCAATTTAATAAAATTGTTGCATATTAAATGTAATGACATAGAGAACGTTGTTTTTGTTTCGTCCATCCGAAATTCAAGGAGCGCCCTAAACCCTTCGATAGTAGACCAACCGATGAATAATTTTTCAACCGATGAACAACATATTTTTGTTTTTATAAGGCAATGGGACAAGAGATTCTAAGTACGAAGACCAGGGAAGACCTATCACCAAAACTTTCCTGTCCTCTTAATGAAGCGCATCAGGTCTTGGTGAGGAAGATTGTTCAACTCTTCTACAGATAGGAGGGCAGAACTTAGAGTAGCCAGCCTGCTCTGGACGAAGGCCGGACAGGCACGCACGAAGTGTTATGATGTGTCAGGCTCTCCTTCCAGGCAGGACAGATACTCAGGGCCGTCAGCAAATCCCATCCTTGTTAGACGAGCGTAAAGCGAGCTGTGGCCGGTGTTGATGCTAACCACAGTTCTACATTATTTCCTTCAAGAGAAAGTTTTGTGCACCTGTAAGTACTCAGGTTCGCCCTTCTCTGCTGATGTTTCCTATGAACATTCGGTTTGATGAGAGACCCGATACTCGAGGTGTCAACGTCTACGGAGGGTTAAAAGCAACAAACTTTTATAACTTAGTTTAACTGTTAGAGTTGGACTATTGAAAGTCGACCATTGGAGTCCGTTCATATGTAGCTTCAGCATTTTTTAATTTCACCGCATTGTTTCAAGGTTTGCTTTCTATTTAGTAATCAGAGGAAATTTTTTTCTTTTTGGTCATGTAAACATAATACCGAGAGCTCTACCTGGCTGACTAATGTTATTCGGAGGTGTATCTAGGTTCAAACATTTTGGGGGAGCGAGCATATATTAAAAAAAGGCGCCACTACAAAAATAAATTTTATTTCATATTTCGAAGTGTTAACACTTATTGCAACATTGAAAAAACGCTGACTCTTTTAAAATATTTTTATTTTTTTATTTTTCTTACTTACTACAAGTGAACTGTAACTATTTAAGTCACCTCTTTCCGATGTACAGCCAACCTAAGAACGGTCAAAATTTCATTGTACTGTTTACTACGTTATTTTTTTTGTTGTTATTTAGTACACAGACGAAATAAATATGCGTTATTTTCAGAATTATACCTAAGTATTAGTTTCGTATTAGCAGGAACCGTATAAATAAATAGTTAGTATTTCGCCACGTGTATAATTCACACTTAAAAATTATTTTAAGTGCATACATGAGGTCAGCCGTAC
The DNA here is from genome assembly GCA_963924295.1 of Dioctria rufipes. Taxonomy (NCBI): domain Eukaryota; kingdom Metazoa; phylum Arthropoda; class Insecta; order Diptera; family Asilidae; genus Dioctria; species Dioctria rufipes. The sequence continues at coordinate 44,281,622 of OZ002743.1, read as the reverse complement.
TGATGAGTATATTCCACTTCAGGCCAGTGTTGTATTCAAATAATTATCACCTTCAAGCATTTGTAGTTCTCGACAAGCGTCACGATTTGGAGCGTATAATGTACCATTAAATGTTCGCAAATATTCGTTTAATGTTGGTCCATTTATTAATAGCAATAGTAAATAAAAACTCACGTTGTTCTGGGTGAACAGTGTAACATCGGCCTAATGTATTTACTGCAATTATTCCTTCATAAGCAATAACAGTAACACCTTATGCTCCAATTATTTTGGTGGTTTATTCCATGTGAAATATGTTGGAGCCTCAGAATAAAGTAATATTCTTGCGAATTGACCGTGATTAGTTTGTTATTTAAGCGCCACCTATCGAATCCTAGCATATATATTTGGGAATATGATCTCAATCGGTCAAGTCGTACAGAAGTTACACGATCACTAATGGTGAATTTTTTTCAACAAAACCGAGCAGGCACTGAACTTAACCAGAAGCTGTCACATCTACACAGAATTTAAGCGATAACCACAGTGTTAACTTTACCAACCTCGACTGTAGTATAACTTGAAGAGCCTCAGCTGGTGAGCCTTTCGAACTTATTCAACTCACAATATGAACTTTGACATCTTCTATATGATAGCTGTTAATTGGGCTGTTGACTTGAAAAGTCAAGTTATTTTGTAATAATTTACCACAGCAGGAATAACTTTTCACGTTAAATGTGTTTCTCAATTTTTTTTTCAAACTACTTCCCGTGCACTTTTATCCATAAGAAATGCTGGCACCAAATAATAACAAAAATTAGCTGTCAAAGCTGACAAAGTTACAGCAGAGAAGAAAGTAGACTTCCTCGAGTTTAACTTCAACCATTGGGAGCTTGATAACTTGATATCATATATGCTACAGAGCTGCCAAAGTTGGTGAGGTCGGCCAGGTTGAAAATTACAGCACTGTATTTCATGCTATAGCGCTGTCCCGAATGGGGACAAACTGAAGAATTTTCATGGTACAAGAAAGTTTAAAATCAGTACAGAAACTGAACATAGAGCCGGTTTAGGTTTAGGATCCTGGGTCATTCTCGATCTCGTAGGTCTAATCTTCCCTAACAAATGAATGCCATGAAGTTTTCGGATGGGATGCGCAAATGAATATCCCATGTATGGAATTAAATAGGATGGAGAGACTGTTTTGACTTATAAGTAGAAACAAAATTAATGGAATTTCTTGTAGAAACAAAATTAATGGAATTTCTTTATTTCCCTATATATAAAGACTTAACGACTCGACCTATAAAAAATGTGCAGCGGAAGGCTGTAAGGTGGCAGTAAAAAAAGTCTTACTAGTCCGTGAAAAATTTCGACTGGATAATGTAGCCACTAGAGCTAGAAGTGTTGGGACGTCCAAATAGGTTTGCATATTTCAAAAGCAAAATATAAATATATGTATTGAATTTAGAAGAAGAAAATGAAGAAGAGAAGAAGAAGACGAAGAAGAAGAAGAATTTCGAATTATAATAAAATAATAATAAATTGGCCGATTATCTAACTGGAACTCATGCCCAAACTTTTCTTGTGTATATCACTGAGAAAAAAAATATTTCATACTTTTTGGTGCAAAGTTTTTTAATATGTTTTATTTATTTTGTATGTGCACTTGATTTGAGCCCACTGGACTTCATGCTATGGAGAAAAATTGGAAAGAAAATATGTGGCAGTTATGCCTTCCGATTCCTTCAATATAAAACATCTACATAATGCTAAAAACGTGAGATAAAAATAATTCAGATAAAAGTTTTGTTTTATTCTAATTTAAAAATAATAACTTAACCTCGAATCACCAACTATGATGAAACTGATAGCTTCATCTTTTGTGCTTTTTGAAACAAAGCAGCTTTGGCCTGAAAAATTCATTCCATAGGACAGGTATATTTAAAATCAGGTAGGTACCCATTATTTTCACCTAATTTACTACTTATCATCCATAAATAAAGCATTCAATAAACAAAGAAATTTTTTTATTTATATAAAATAGATAAGTAGGTACATTTTGATTTGCACAAATTAAAGTGACTTTTTATCATTTCGAGGCTCTATTAACAATTCAATTTGTTTTTCCGGTAGAAGACCAAATACATATTTAGTCAACTTTACAGGTACTTGTGTTTCCTTACACACCTTCAGTCTGAAATTCAGCAATAAGTCAAAGAATAAAGCCTTTATTTCCATCATGGCGAATCTCAAACCTTAAACACAAGCATAAATATTTTGTTTTATAATTAAATATTTTACCTTTACCAATGCATTTTCTGGGGCCTATTCCAAATGGTAAATATGCGTTCATATCGATGTTGGATATGTTCTCATCACTAAAGCGCTCTGGATCGAATTTGTCAGGATTAGGGAAATATTTTGGATCCATATGGAAGCCATAAATTGGTATTCCAAGCAAACTTCCTTCATCAATAGTGAATTTTAGTCCATTTTCATCTTCATAAGTGTACGCCTTCACACATTGTCGATCAGTAGCAACCGCAGGTGGCCATTTTCTCAATACTTCGGATATGACCATGTCCAAATATTTCATTTTGTGAAGAATTTCATATGTTAGAGGTTTGCCCCCTAAGCTCTCATTGGTTTCATCAATTTCCTGAATTAGTTTTTCTTGGACATCAGGATTAACTGCCAGCTCATAGGCAGCGAATGACATAACACCGGAACTAGTATCGAAACCGCCTACGAAAAATATGAAACATTGTGCAACCAATTCAAAATCAGTCCACGTGCGCTTAATGTCATCGTTAAACAATTCGCTATCGTCTCCGACTGCTGCATTATCGTTATCATGGTCTGTGGTTAATTCTTGCCCTTCTCTCAATTTCATCAAAAGTTCTAGCATATCTGGCCTGGAAATTCCCTCCTTTTTCCGTGTTTCCATTGTGCTTATTATTATGTCTTCAAACGATTTCCTAAGTTTGTCGTCAACTACTTTTAATCGTAGTAATCCTGAGAGGCGCGGTACTGTCATCATTAAAAGAAATTTAATCGCTTTTGAAGGTTTGTGCATTTTCAACATTTCCTGACCAATCAAGTAGACTTCGTTTTTTGGATATTTAAAGGAATCACACTCAACTCCAAAGGCGCATGTTGATATAACATCGTTGGTATACCTGGAGAAAATATCTTTAATTTTGTAAGACTTTAAACCATTTTTATCATAGTTTTCTTGCACATGATTTACAAGTTGATTAGTGCATTTTGTTACTAAGTGAAGCATTGTTCTCATTTTATTACCAGTGAACAACGGAGTTAAGGAAGATCTCATTTGTCTCCATCGTTCTCCTCTCATTGTAACCAGTACACTTCCCAATAAATCATCTGCAGATGGGTTCAGGAAATATATATGATCTTGAAAGTGGGCAAAATCCTTTATGGTTATTTGCTTCAACAATTCTGGGCTTCTAATGCAGTAAAGCGGTGTGAGGAATTCAAAAACTCCATAGATCCTGTAAAGAAAGAACATTTTTTAATACTAATAAAAATAGTTTTAGTATGGAATGGGAAGATGTAAGTGTTAGATCTAGATCTAGTGGAAGGATTTTTTTAAGACTTTTCTACTGTAGGTAAAATCTATAAGGTATACTTTGTTTGTCATTCCGTTTGTAACTCATGGATATAATGCTGGTAGAGCAAAATGCATTGGACATCCACGCATGATTGGAAAAGTTATTTTGGATTTTTCATGTTCGTTTTCTCGTCTGTCCGCCTGTCCGTTCGTCTGTCTGTCCGCCTGTCTGTCCACTCGATAACTTGAGAACATGTTTGCTTAGAGAGCTAAAAGTTTGCACACAACCTCTTTAAAAATAAATGTAGATTTAAGTTCGAAAGTGGAATAAATCGGGTAACTCCTTAGTAGGTTTGTATTACAAAAAATTCGTTCTTCACTATATATTAAGACACTGACACCGTTTTCATGCAAATAGTACCTAAATACACTTTAAAAAATATAGTACATCGAGCAACTCCGTTTATGGTGTTCTCATAAAAAGTTCTTCAGAATATGCAATCTTATGAAATTGTTTACAGTAATTTTTACTATCCGACCAAGTGTTCTAGAATTAGGTACGAAAAACCTTCTTAAAAATCAAACTTGCACAGAGGGGTGACAGTATGAAATTAGATATGGGCATTCATCTAGGTATTGCATTATTAGGCAATTAGACAAACTCTAGGATTTGCTTGTATTTCTTTTTTAATATTTCTCAGCCAATAGTTACTCTATGATCTAAAACGTATGGCAGGAAGCAGATGGGGAAAGATTAGGGAAAGGGTTAGGAGATATAACATAAAACATTATTAAACGAACATCTTTTTGTATATCTACATACTTAGAAATTTTATCTTAAAACGGGACAAGGGATTCAAAAATGGTTCACAACGCCAAAAATATGTACACATTTTATTCGTTCAAGATTTTAATGAGTATGATTTATGCAGACGGGAAGAAATATGATTTTATCACATAAAGACTGGACGAAAATTAAGCAAACCATTATTGAAGAACTTCAATTTTGGTAGTTATAAATAATTTCTTTTAATCCCTGCAAATTTCAACACTTCACTGAGGAACTAAACATGAAACTCACTTTTCATTTGGATACGTTTGATAAGCACTCAGCACTCTATCAATGAGACCTCTTCCCTTAAAAATGTATGCACTATTTCCGAATAGAGGAAGAGGCTTATCGAATTTTATTCCTTGCTTTTCGAACACATCATGATTTTTGGTAGCCCATTTTAAAAACAAATATAAAAGTAAACTAATCACGATCAAAGTTAGTAATAAATTTATCATTTTCGTGTCCCGCTGATATTTTTGGAAATATCTTTCGCTAAAGTTTCACACTATACTGGAACTGAAGTTGCTTGCATCTTAATTTAATAATTCAGCATTTGTCGTCGTAGTAGCAGTGTGCGACTTAAACAGGTATAGACTTCAAGTAAAGCAAGAACATTGGCTGGAAATGACGCCACCATCTATGGTAGGTCTTGTGAAAGGATTTACGGTGCATGACGACCAAAATTGGTTTAAAAACGGAGTTTACTTTAAAACGGGTTTAGTTTCAACAAAACAAGAAAATACGTAAATTTATAAATTTATTTGTACAAAAAATTTAGGAAAAATACACATAAAACTATAAATATCTATAGAATATTATATAATATATAAATATTTATTTTGGGTATCTAGTACAAGAAAAAAATAAGTAAAAAAGGTAGAATTAGTCTAAGACCAAATCGTATGATATCCTATATGAACTCCAATATGTATGGCCACTTCTCTGCGCAAGTTTAAGTGTTGAAGTGGTTTTTTGCATATATTTTTAGAACGGTTCGTCGGACACTAAAAATGATTATAAGCAATTTCATAGGATTTCATAATCTGAATAAATTTTCAATACAATAAAAACGACTAGTACTGATCGTTTTCACAGTATACGTAAAAAGCCTAAACTTTTATATTGCAACACCAAGAATAGGTTTCTGGCTTCAGTCCATTTTTTAAATTATATTTACTACTACTATCAAAACACCATGTACCAAATTTCAGCTCTCTACGTCGACGCGTTCTCAGGCAGAGTTCTTTATGCTACTTTCTTCTAAGCTCTCAATAGTTTCATCAATCGTCTGAATTAGTTTTTCTTGAATGTCAGGATTAATTGCCAACTCATAGGCAACGAATATCATAACAGTGGAACTAGTATCAAAACCGTCAAGAAAAAATAGAAAACATTGCACAACCAATTCATTTTCTTTAAAAGTTGTTCTCATACTGTCACCACTTACCTTTAAGTTTAGGATTCTCGTACGCCATGGCGATGTTCTCATTACAAGAAATTTAATAGCTTTTGAAATTTCACCCTATCTTGTCCTATCCATGATACAAAGAAGATAAGATATGTTGGTATGAAATGAAAGCTCTTCAAAGCTTTCTGTGACATCATAACGAGACACTTTTTAAGATGAGTGTTGGAATAATGGAAATAAATATGTTAAAACTAGTATAAATGATAGGCACTTTTGTATTTAGTTTTTTTGTGTTTTTAGTTTTATGTTAAAGTGTTTTGTTTTTATTTTGACACTTGTCCGCTTAACGGCTCAAACTCACTCATTACCAGGGGGAGGGAAGGCACGCTCCTGCACACTATTGGGTCCTGCAAGGTAATTGAAAGGTTCAGATGAGTAATATTACAAGATTTCTATCATCTACATCACACCATACGCTCATCCATTCTACGTCTACACATTCGATCACTAAGACCTCTAAATAATTGATCAGACCATTGCAATTGATCACTTAGACCATTACTACTGATCACTTAGACCCATTTTCATATTCGGTCACTGAGACCTCTAAATAATTGATCACTGAGACCGTAACTATACCACACACACAGCCACACAAACAATCAACCAAACAACTATAATACAGCTACATTCAATAAAGTTTCGATACTAAGATTGACTATACTACTCTACTTAGTAATATTAAATCTAAACGAAATATGAATCCACACACGAACTTATCGATTGTTCAAATATTCTTTTTAGCTTGTATATCCACTTTTATTTTTCCAATTATATTCACGCACGCGGGAGAACTGTCTGACGACTAATGCACAGTCTCAGTTTCCTTATTTTCTCCTTGATACCTTTTACCCTGTTCTGAGAATTATTCCCAGAAACTCAAATTAACAGGGCAAGGATAATTACTTTTACAAGCAGCCTCTCACCGGTGCCGACTAACCCCGAGGTTACACCTGCAAGTACAGCTTGCATGCAACTTGCACTGCCATACTTCTTGCACGTGTAACCTCCACTGCCATGCTGGCAGTACAGCTTTCAGCGAACTTGCATGCTGAAAAACCATGGCAGCTGGGAGATAGTAATTTGACATTTATACAGTTTTCAAAATGGCGGAAATGAAATGCTTGAGAGAAATTCATAAATTTATACCGGGAAAATGAAATTTGCTGGGATTATTTGCAATACATCATTTACCAACACCTTCATTTTCCTTTTTTCTTGGGTTTTTATCATTGTGATGCTTCCTTTATTGCCATAATTTTCCAATACACGCAAGAGTTTACGTCTCAATGCCATTTTTTAAATGAACTTGCATGCAAGCTGATAAGACATCAACCGAACTGCCTTCCGCTGTCAAGTTAAAAATCGTGTTGGAAGGGAGGCTTGCATGCAAGCTGTACTTGCAGGTGTAACCGTGGGGTAATACAGATTCTTTTCCGTTCTTTCGTTTCAAGAACACTACAGGGATGGTTAATTAGTTAGTTTTTATTGCATGCGAAATAACTACGCCTAAGGGATCTAAGCATTTTATTTTATTTTATGTTATTGTCGGCATCTACCTTTTATATTTTGTGACAAATAACATTTTCTGTTCAAGTACTTATTTTATTTAAATTTTTTTTCCTTCCATGTCTATTTTCTTCTTGCCTTCTATTTAAATAGGTACTTAATACGAAAGTATAAACAGCTTCTGAAAAATAGTAATTTATCTTCCTTTTTAAATCTATTTGCTCTGCTAATTTAAGATGCTTCTTCAGAAAACCTTTAGAGGTATAAATAAGTTCCTTGTTAATATTCAGTAGGTAATATTTCTTCCATTTCCGCAACATTTGCCGTTACCAAACTGCAAGGCTTATAAGCCCACCTTTGGAAATTTCGTCTATCCATGAATATTCATGAGAATTGTTATTTTTCATCTCCTGTATATTTTTTTTGGATAGGTCTTTTTTATAACGTATCCAGTAACGTACACCAAACTATCGTATTTCAAATCACGCATTTCTCCAATTTCAAGGTCCGTTTCCCTGCAAGTATCGTCCTGTCCTGCATCTACAGCTTTTAATGACTGTTCACTTAGAACAAAGTCTTCACTTTGTCAAAACCAATCTAAAGCGGGTTTTTCAAAATCGTCTTCTTCAACGTTATCCACTGAACAGAGAATATTTTCATTCCGCCCAATAAATATGAAGTCTAATTTAAAAAAAGTTCTTAAACTTAATGGAAGTAGGAAATTAACCTGGTAGAAAAATAACTAGTTTACGATAACATAATTTTCAAATTAAATTACAAATTTTCTAAGATTTTTATACGTTTTTAAAGGGAACTAATTCAATTCGATTGAACATACCTAATAAGTATGATCTTAGTCTATACTTAAAATCTGTAGTAGTAGGGTGATCATTTAAACCATCTTTAGATCTTTGATTTGTAAGTATACGTAGTCCATTTCAAAATTTTCCCTTAAACATGCATGTACATTAATAAGTAACTTATTTGTTATTAAAATCCCCTTTTGGAGCAATCTAGAGCATTCTTTGAAAAAACACTTTTCTGTTTGTATGCATCTCCTTATGCCACTCGAAGTTGAATTGGAGAAAAGTTGAGTAGCATACTTTACTTTTTGTTTTGTGATGCTGTCCGGTGATATGTGCAACTGAGTTAATTTGTGAGAAATACTTAAATCGCTGGATGAGGTCAACTGCATCATGTCCTTGATAGGTTCTACTGTTATAAGTTTTCCATCAATTATGAAGCCACTTTCAATGAAATGACTCCGCATTAAGTGCGGGACATCCGTCAAGACATTGACGCATCTTGAATTATCCACTGGGTTAACAAAAGAATTGTTTTGAATATTTATAATTAATTCTTTCCAAATAGAGCAATTGGTCGGTCCCAAATCGGAAACAATGCCTACAACAGGGTAACTAATTTTTTTCCATTGCTTCAATTACTTCACATAATATAGCTGCCGTCATTTTCGTATCAAATTATGAAATTTTGACTTGAAGAATTATTTTTGCAGGAATTACTTCATCTTCTGCTCTCGTATTCATAAATTTCTTTTATTTTCATCTCATCAATACTACGATTCATATTTTTTCTTTTAGACCGTAATTTTTCATTAAGTTGGGGACTATTGTGAGAAGTGTAGGAGCTATTTCTATATTTTTGGCCCAACCTCTAAGGGTGGATGGAGCTGGCAAAGCATATTCCTTCTTGCGCAGACGCTTATATGCTCGAGGTCCTGGTTGTGATCAAGATTACAGCTATGTATATGTTGGCTTAATAAGAAAACATTGTAACTCCATTTCAGAAAATTTTACAGAAGAGAGAAAAAAGTTGTTTTTTGATAATACTACAAAATTTTGTCAACATTTTGATGCAGTTTTATTTAAAAACACATTATAGATTAGTAGAAGTAATTTTCAATTAAAATAAAAACCGTTATTTATAATTTTTATGTATTTACGCGTTTTTCGTATTAATTGTAATTGTATACAGGATGTTTCCTCCATGGTGATAGTACTCACCTAGCTGAACAGAACAAATTTTATGGCAGGGGGGGGGGGGGGGGGGGGCTCCACACCAACCGTTTGGGAGATACAGAATTTTGATGAAGAAATCAGTGTACATCATTCAATATTATGGCGCATACTTGAGTTATGTGCTTTTCGATATGATAATTTTACAGTTCCAAGTAAGCGGTTTTTTCCGACTTTTAGATGAAATAGAGTTCTGTTACTTTACTAAAACGTGAGGAATGATATTTTCCTTAAAATTAATTAAAAATCCCAATTTTAAAAACAGTGGAGTTATGGTGTTTTCTTATTAAGCCGAAGTATAGCTGCTTCGATAGCATAACAAAGCAAACTTTGAGAACTGTCAACTTTAGCCATAGCAAGAAAAAGTGGCTGCGAGATTTTGGACAACCAAAAGCGGTTTTTATCTTTCCAATCTGTATGTGTGAATTGTCAAGAGCTCTTTTTGTATTGAATTGCCAATTTTTAAATTGAATTGATACACAAATTATAATAAACGACCAGGGATATTTATTTTTTTCTCTCTCGCACTTTAAGAAGTTTTAAATTCAAGTATTATTATTTTCCAATGCTAACGAAATAGCAACAGATCTTTCCATTTTAAAGAAATTTATACCCATACACACATAAATATTACCATAGCTGCTTTATTCCTTAGAGCCAGGAATGTAAGCAACGAAAAGCTGCTATGATAGCAACTATCTTAAAACAAACAACGTCAAAAAGCAAGTAAGAAAAAGAAGCTTTAGAGTTACTTTGGACAGACAAACCATTAGCAGCTATAGCTGTTATGTTGAACACAATCCAGTTAGATTAAATTTTTTGTATGATGCTTCAAACGCACATGTTGATATAAAGGTAAGTTTACACTTAAATACAATTATCGGAATTTGTATTGTTACTTATATCGGCACTTGTACCTACATTTTTATAGCCACATATTTGTATATATTCAGATAAGTTTTGTTTATACTAGAGGACACTTGTCGATATAGTAAGTTGTGGCGCCACTTATAGTGCGAAAAGATACAAGGTTTAGAAATTCTATATCACCTGCCGATCAGTTAACGGTTACATTAAAATTCTTGGCAACCGGTGATTCCTTTCTGACATTGATGTATATGCACAAAATTTCTAAAAGGGGCAATATGTAACACAATAAGAAATTCTTCATACTTTTTATATTATGCCACTTGTCATCGATTTCTTTTTTCGCACACTTTAACTCCTGAGCGTTTTCTTCTAGCTTATAATTTTTTTCATTAAAATCTTTATATGCTTTCGACCTGACATCCCAAATATCCAATTTTCTTATTTTTCTATGAGAAGTAAGTCCTTTCTTATGATCATGAGGACATGATATTAATTTAATTCAACCGCCCGCACTTCAAAACTAAACGCAAAAGTAACACCACAAGTTAAATCAAGAGCAAATACAACATATACAAAATGTATGAACATTTGTGCTTCATACTAATCCCGATGCAAGTATCTAAGTGTAAACTAACCTTAACATCATTGGTATATCTGGAGCATAAATTTTTCATTTTATATTATTTTAATCCAATTCTATCGAAGTCTTCTTCAACATGTTCCACAAATTAATTAGCGCATTTTGTTATAAATTCAAGCATTGCTCTCATTCTTCTGCCAGTAAACAGTGGACTTAGGGAAGACCTCATTTCTCTCCATTGTTTTCGTTTCATTGCAAACAGTATGCTTCTGAGGAAATCATCATGAGTTTCGTCCACAAAGCATTTATGATCTTGAAAATAGGCAAAATCCTTTATGGTGATTTGTTTTCTCCGGTTCCGGATATCTAAGGAAGTAAACTGGAGAGGTGAAGTCAAAAATTCCATAAACTCTGTAAAGATAAGAAAGGTAATTTTTATTTTGAAATGAGTGATGGGAAAATAAATTAAAAAATAAAGGATTTTTACTAAATTATTTCTAGTGCTGATCGTGATGAATTTCTCTATCCTTAATTCTACTATTTTAGTGCTGAGCCTGTAGGTTATTTTCACCGTAAGGTGGTACGCTTAGTACCTACTCTAATATAGTGTGCTTAACTGAGATAGTGGGTGGGATTATGAGTAGTTATATTTTGATTACAACTCACTTTACTTTAAAAAGATATTATTGATTCGACAGTGTACTATTACATGAAAAATTGTGTGAAGTGTGTAGTCCAGATGCAGGCAGGGTAGCATTCCAATATTATTTTATTTAGTATTATTTAGCTCAGATTACAAGACTCATTATTCCAAGTGAGTCCAGTAAGTGCTAGTTATCTTGTTTATCTTTTGATCCAGAGCTCAAGTTCTTTTAACACAAAACTCATCGGTTTACCTTTCCTAAGGTATTGCTATAAATTTCCTTACCAAGTGTAAAGTGGAATTCTTCTTCCTGATTCAGCATTCCTCGTGGATGGTTTGCGCACCATTTTCGAAGTTTGATGTCAGCATTTTGTATACCCCCTAATCCTTTCTTTACCTCCTACCCTGGGCTTGGTTTAATAATATAAAAAAAACAAAAACTTTTTTAATTTTATTTGAATTTCTTTTACAGGACAAGGTTATTTGATCTGGCCATGATGTCGTCTGTACGAAGAAAATCGTTTTGGAAAGCTTAAAACTTTTTTCAATAGATATATGGCGGCATTTAGCTGTGCTAGTTTTTGAAGACATTTTAGTAGTGCATAAGTCACATGACGCAGCTGGTAGCATTTCACTGAATAATCTGGATCCTTACGACAGAAAATTAAGACACATTCATATGTATAGTAATAAATAGTGTGAAGTTGCTAGAAGACTACTATCTACTTCTTACACGTGAAGTTTTCATGGTCTATTTTTGCAGACTTGCCGTGCAATCTATCTCCAGGGAAGACCCTGTAGTATCTCCAGTGAGAAGGGATTTTGTCTTTGATATGTCGGTATAGGTTCGGTATTTTCAACTATCATATAACAAATAATACTTTTTTGTTTTAAGGTTTTATTGAAAAGTTCCTAAGCTAATTTATTTATGTAGTTTTTTTTTATCACTTCTTGGCTCTATTTTTAGTTCAATATCTTTTTCGGGGATCAGTGTAAAAACTGATTTCTTCAATTTCAAAGGAATTTCGGTTTCCTCGCCTACCTTTAACCTGAAGTTAAGCAGCAAATAATAGTATAGAGCTTTTATATTCATCAAGGCAAATCTTAATCCTGTAAAAAACACATTTGAAAAGACTTACTAATATCAATATTTCATTGGAACTTACCAATGCAATTTCTTGGTCCAATTCCGAATGGTAAATACGCACCAACATCCAGATTAGCTTTATTTTCGTCACTGAATCGTTCAGGATCAAAAGCTTCCGGATTAGGGTAATATTTGGGATCCCTGTGGAGTCCATAAACTGGAATCCATAATATATTGCCTTTCTCTACGGTCAATTTTAATCCATCTTCATCTTCATATGTATAGTCCTTGACACATTCGCGGTCTAAAATTACTACAGCTGGCCATTTTCTTAGAGCTTCAGAAACGACCATATCTAAATATTTCATTTTCATCAAATTTTCATAGGTTAAAGGATTTCCATTTAAACTCTCATTCATTTCGTCAATTTCTTCAATCAATCTGGATTGAATATCAGGATTGACAGCAAGCTCATATCCCATGAAAGCCATTACAATCGAACTCGTATCAGATCCTGCCAAAAAAAATATAAAACTTTGGGCAATCAATTCATTATCTGTCCAGATACGTTTTGTATCTCCATTCAAAATTTTGCTTTCATTATTGATTTCGTCATCTTCGGGATCATTTGTTTTGTTTAAATGTCCTTCACGAAGTTTCATTAAGAGTTGTAGCATATCTGGTCTTACAATTCCTTCTCTTTTTCTCACTTCCATTGTATCTATTATAAGCCTATTAAATATTTGCTTTGTCTTCTCACCTATGAATTTTATTCCTAGGTATTTTGCAATTTTCGGAAAGAATTTCATAATTACGAATTTGATTAGTGCAGACGGTTTTTGGAACTGTAGAATTTCTTTACCAATTCTATATAATTCGTTATCGCAATTTTTTAGTGAATCACATTCCACACCGAAAGCGCAAGTTGCAATAACATCACTGGTGTATTTGGAAAATAGATCTTTTAATTTATATGACTTTAAGCCATTTTCCTTATAATCTTCTTGGATATGACCAGTTAGTTGATTACAAGTCGGTTTTATCAGTTCAAGCATTGTTCTCATTTTGCGTCCAGTAAATATTGGACTTAGAGATGATCTCATGTCCCGCCACTGTTTCCCTTTCATTGAAATTACTGCATTTCCAAAATATTCATCACATGATGCATCTATGACATTTTTGTGATCTTGGAAATACGAGAAATCCTTAACAGTTAATTGTTTCGCTAAATCGGGGCTACGTATGAAGTATAATGGTGTGACGAATTCAAAGAGTCCAACGATTCTGAAAGTGGAGAAAACCATTAGGATTTTTTGGCTTAATACAGTGTTTTTAGCATATAAACAAAAAGTTACTTAAAATGTTAAAAAGAAATAACGGCGGTACTTCACTTTCAATTACTTCATTAAAGCCACTTTTCTCAGTATATACCTTTAATGATGAAATTTTCCATATTATCTAATAAATTAATTCCAAGTAAGTAGCGCGTGGGGTTCAATACATAGTTTTTGTGAAAATGTTGTCTCTTAATTATGCCAAAAAATATTGAAACAAAAATATGACAAAAGTGCCCATAAAGTATGACAAATTTGTTGTGATGAATGTGACATTTGTTAGACCAAATGTGTAAGGATTTTTTCACGGTCCCGTGAAGTAGGTCAGCATTATATTGAAGAAAGAGACAAATGTATTTTCAGCTGTCAAACGAACTTTCCTAATTTGAAAGAAATTGAATGTAATTTAAGAGTTGTGAAAAGTGAAAGATATTAGATTTAAAAAGTACTAAGTATTAAGTATAAAGTATTAAGTTCCAATCATGCTGGGACCGGGGTGCCTGTATGTACACGAGTTTTTTACTCTTTGTAGTTGATATTTCTTTGATGAGTCATCTGCGTAAACGTTTTGCCCTTTTTAACCCTCAAACTTAGAATTGTACCTACAGATGAATCATTGGCGTAAATCTTGCTACACTCTCAATTTTCAAATTCATGCTTTGAGTACGATCGAAGTAAATTTGTAGAAAGGCGCAAATTTTAGTACACCCTGTACTTTTCAAGATACAGGGTATTTTGTGAAAAGCTTGCTTTTTTTCTTAATCAACCTGTAAGTCCTAAACGGTTGATATTGCCCCTCCCCCCTACCATACAATTTTTGGTGCGGCTAGGTGAGTACTATCACTTCCTGCTCTATTGACCTCCTACAGGGAAAGACCCTGTATAACTTGAATCGAGTAAAGTCGAAACGACTATTAATATCTGAATTACACAAGAAAACAAATTAAAAATTTAACATGAAATTTAGCTATAAGAAGTAGTTTCGACTTTACTCGATTCAAGTGACATATGTAGTACACCCCCACCCCCAACCCTCCCCCAGGACCAGCAAAAATTGATTGGCCGTGAATATATCTTTCGATGATTATTCATTGAGGTTTTCGTCGAAGATTACTCCCCGACGTTTTCTTTGATGATAATTCCTCGACGTTTTCACCGATACTTCCTCCTCCAGAAAGGCATCACACCCTGCCTAAGACATGGTGTGTAAAATTCATCGAAGTTTCGATGCAGAAATGGTTCGATGATGCATGCCAAAGGTGTAATACAGATTCGGAGCGGTGTTGCATCCATTTCCCGCTGGGTAACGACCCTGCTGATTTTATATTGCCCCGAATGAAATTAAATTCGAATACATTGTGCACATCAATCAAAATTACTTTTAAAATTATTTTGGAGTCATTATACTTATTATTATTATGGGTCATATAATCCATATATTAGGGTAATATGGCTCTAATACGCATATGTTTTAATATCTGTTTTTCTTGTCGTATTTAATAATAATATTTAATTCATTATAACTTTATGATATTATTTTGTTTTTGCTTTAAAAGGTTTTAGTAGTGAAAATGAAAAAACCTCAACTGGGCTATAAATCAGGCAACCCCTTCTTGGTGTTGCCATACAAAACTTTGGTTTTTCACATTATTTAACTTTTATTTTAATCTAGGGTATAATGTTATCGGTTTTAGACCAATTATAACTTTTTATTTTGTTTAATTTAACACAGTATGATTCACCATGCTTTCCAGGTAATAGTTCACGGTAAAAAATATGCGTAAACTCGTATATATAAAAATGCATGAAATTGACTGTCGACTTTCAGTTTTTCAACGTGAATTGCATATACCTACTAGGTTAGGAAAAAAAGGAATTTTAGCGAGGAAATTTGCCTCAAAAAGAAGCATCGCGAAAATGTGTATGGAATTTCACTTCACGCGAACTGCGCCTCGTTCGTACCGTAATTCGATATTCAGTAATTGGATTTGCTTGTCACATCTATATATAGTAAATGATCTATTGTTAGAGTCAAGCTTTTCAGTTGATATCCACCGTTTTATGTTGTTAATTTGTCTACATTTTAATTAATTTTTAAATAATAATAACGGTGTTGATGAATTTAATTAAATTTCATTGATTCTCCACTGAGCTATCGTTGATTAACAAAATTAGCACTTACTTCTCATTTTGAAATTTTCTGTAAATCTCCAAGACTCTGTCCGGCATACCCACTCCTCTAAACATCCATCCATTGTTGCCAATTAAAGGAAGCGGTTTAATGTACATTATTCCTTGTTTCTCGAATAAATCGTGATTTTTAGTTGCCCATTTTAGAAACAAATACACAAACAGCGCGATCGCGAGCAGAAAGAGAATTATATTGATCATCGTATTTTTAGCGGTTTTTGGATCTCTAACCTAACTTGGCAAGAATCTCTTGCTAACTGGAGCTTCAGAGCTTAAAACAATTTAGTACAATTCTGAATAAGGCAAAAAGTTGACTATCGTAGTCGATCACTACTCTGGGAATTGCCGATAAAAAGCTTAGATGTGTAATTAAAAATATTTTTTGAGCTAGGTGGAGATTTATTATTGGGGCTACATAGTTTAAGAAATTTTTCTCTTATTCTATAATTTACCTATTTTACGATTTGATTGTGGAGTAAATTGCACTCGTATTTCGTTATGCCTCCCCAAACAAACCGATTGTGCAGAAATTTTGGGCAAGTCTTCGATGAAATTTATTGATTTGAGCGTTGATATGTTTTGTCTATAGAACAGCATTGAATTGAAATGGAAATAGTATACGACTTGAACAATGAAAGCGTGCCATAAAAAAGTTATGGTTATGAGAAAACGCGGTCGTAACCTTGAAGTCTGACAATGAAACGGACACAATCATTAAAACTACAACTAGCCAATATATGGCTTTCTCAACATTAAAGCTAAGAAGGAACGTTTGTAGTAAATTTATCTAGATAAATATCTTCTTATAACCGGAATTGGTTAAATATATTATATATCTTATGTAGGTCCCAAAAAAGTATATGCACGGCCTAAGCCCACAAGCCACTTTCATAAATATTACAATCCAATATGAAATACTAATAAAATAAGAAAAGTTGCAAAAAACGCAGAAAGGGTTATATTTAGAGCACAAAGTGTAATAGATCATTTTAAAGCCAAGCTTTT
The DNA here is from genome assembly GCA_963924295.1 of Dioctria rufipes. Classification (NCBI taxonomy): domain Eukaryota; kingdom Metazoa; phylum Arthropoda; class Insecta; order Diptera; family Asilidae; genus Dioctria; species Dioctria rufipes. The sequence continues at coordinate 44,264,509 of OZ002743.1, read as the reverse complement.
AGACTTCTTAAATCCAATATGAAAAATTAGTGTAGTTGATGTTTATTTTTAATAAAAATAGTAGTTGAATATAAAAAAACAAGTTAAAATTCTGAAATTATAAATTTGTGGAGCCATAACTTCGAAACGTAGTGGAGGACGAGGAAAGTTTATAGACCATTGGAAAGATATAACGATTGTAAATCTAAAACATTACAGGGTGATCTATAAAAACATACCTACCCAAATATTTTAAAGTTCCTCTATTTCCGAACCGTTAGAATTAGCTCCCCCTCAGTCATTCAATTTTTTGCGTGTCTAGGAATGAGCTATAGCCTTCGGGTAGCAGACTGCTCATGGGACACCCTGTGTATTGATATGACGCTTTAACACTGTACATATATAATTACACTTTGGTTCACGTAAAGAGGTGAATTTTGTACGTGACCTTTATATGCAAATTTATATTTATTTTTTACTGTGATAAGCTGTCACGGTCGCCACGAGATCTATTGTTATTTTCAGAGCAGACCGAAGGCATTAAGTCTTTATAGCAGGACCGGCTATTAATACACCAACTCCAGCAGAATGGGAGCAGCTAAACAACAAATCTCCCAAAATAATTACTCCTAACGTCTATGTTGCTTCATAAATGATTGAATTTATTAACTGACTTTACTTACACACGAATTTATACTTAATAAATAAATAAATAATTACTACATTTTCACTTTACATTGCATAAATACCCATTTATAAGCGTTGCACATACTTCCTATTTGGGTCTGTGCGTCATTTCAGGACATTACAAGTTATTACAAATACGCATTTAACACTTATTGAAGCTGCGATGAAATAAAGATCCCATGATCTTTTTTAGAAATTGTAAATCTGGTAGCTCTAATTTTGCCCGTACTGTTTGTAGGAACGTGCAGTGAGTGCAGCAATTATGTTATAATTTGAGGTGAAAGGACATTGGCAGTTTTTGTGTGGTAGATGGACCAAGTGCTGCCCAGAATGAATACTTAGTGCATTTTGTTCCTCAAGCCAATACTAATCTATAAACCGAAGCGTATCAAAGCCTGTCCGAGGAGTCAAGAGAGTCTCCTTCCTCCTCCTCTGAGCGGAAAAATCGAAATTCGGACTTCGTCTGCCGCCCGCAATTAAGTTCCATACCCAACCCCCTAGGTATGGGAGCTCCCTACGTTCGCACGTTCCTGTACACCTCCCCATGAATGAAGATACGGGAGTCCAAATAAAGCAGATACGATAAATAATACACCAAAACAAAAATGGGCACAGTAAAAATTGTTAAATAAAAACGTTAATTTATTTCCACTCGAACTGATATTTGATTTTTTTTTTTATTTATACATTAATAAGCAACTTCTTGGAGGTACTCCCACTTCTGGACATCATTTGGTCCATATACTCTGTCAATGTCCTTTGGTAGGTTTTTTTTTAATTTTACAGAAACTCCGATTTCTTTGCGTAGTTATGTCAGGTCATTTTAATGTACTGGAAGAGTTATTTCGGAATTTAAAAAATTTATAAACTTTCACTGTGCCACAGGGTTAAATAAAACAAAAAAAAAAAAAAACAAATGCGGAAAACAACTTTACAGATTTAACGAGCACCTTTTCAAAACAGATAGGCAGTTATATTTTTTCAGGCATACATCTAGGCTATTTTATTCAATTTAAATTGAATGTATTTTTCCATTGAGCTCAAAAGAGTGCCTTGGCTTTCACTACTCTAAAAAAGATAGGTACCTTATAATTTTTATTATATAATGCCGGGGTCTCTACCATACTCGGGTCCTAGATAATTGCACAGTCTGCCCATTAAACCTACCCTGATGACGTGAGAATAAAAGTAATTTTTGTTCCTAGTTTTCTTTAGGATCAGTTGATTATTCGTTGAATTTCAAACAGATAAAGTTTTTCACCACTCACTAGTGGTGTTCCTCAGGACTCCATATTGGAGCTTATTCGCTTCATACTAGATACAGTTACTATTAATGATCTTAGTATGCCCCTAAAGATGATACAACTAATTTATTTGCGAACCATGTGCAGCTTTATTTTAGCTGGTCTATATTTCATCAAGAGGATTATTGCATTTATCGTATCAATCTAAACCCCACCGGAATATCTCTGTTCATACGCAACGGTCTATTGCTTAACCAATGTAAATGGCAATGAACTATACTTTGAGATTTAATCTATTCATGAATGAAGTACCTATAGTTACCATATTGCCGATTCTTTATAGTTCAGATTTATTATAGTCTACTTTTCATTACCTTTTCGATTTCCGTAAATTGTTAAAATCTCCACAACATCGTTTTTCTCGCTTGTTTTTCAGAGTAATTTTTTTCAGATCTTACGCTTATGGTTTCTATTTCCGGTTTTCTGTCCATCTATCGATTCCTTCAAGAGACTTACATATTTAGCGAAACATATTTATAGAATAACATAGTTTTGGCCTTCTCTCCAGCAATCACATAAGATAAATGTATTGCCAAAACAATAAAAATAAAATTTTTCACGTCTTATCTTTATTCATACAATTAATCAGGTTAATAACCCCACAAATGTAGATAGAAAAAATAGAAATATTGCCGTTTTTCAAAGTTACTTAAATATGAAAACAAACAACACTTTTATTTCGTATTGCGCTGACATAACAGCACCAAATTGAGCATTGTCAGACAATTTTTTCCGGGTTCATAAAACCAGTTTTCGTTTGAACCTCGAATTAAGAATAAGCTTTGGACCAAAACAAAGCATTATTTGTGTTTTCATCAAAATCCGACATAATAAAACGAGCGTGCATCAATGCTATTCAAAATTACATAAATAATCTGCAAAGTCGTCTGTCCATATTTTGGTGGGGCGACGATCTTGAAATTGATGCAATGATGTAATCGTGATTGGGGCACATGTTCTAATTGAAACTGTTGAAAATAAATCAAGATATTGTGAATTGGGTTTGCTTTTTAATCTAGTTAGTTGTAGTAGGTAATAGTGGGAGCTAGTCCAGTTCTTATTTTTTACATCTTAATCTCCAATTTAATAAAATTGTTGCATATTAAATATAATGACATAGAGAACGTTGTTTTTGTTTCGTTCATCCGAAGTTCATGGAGCGCCGTAAACCCTCCAATAGTAGACCAACCGATGAATAATTTTTCAACCGATAAACAACATATTTTTGTTTTGATAAGGCAGTGGGACAATAGATTCCAAGCACGAAGACCAGAGAAGACCTATCACCAAAATCTTCCTGTCCTCTTAATGAAGCGCATCAGGTCTTGGTGAGGAAGATTTTTCAACTCCTCTACAGATAGGAGGGTAGAACCTAGAGTAGCCAGCCTGTTCTGGACGAAGGCCGGACAAGCACGCACGAAGTGTTATGATGTGTCAGGCTCTCCTTACAGGCAGGACAGATACTCAGGGCTGTCAGCAAATCCCATCCTTGTTAGACGAGCGTGAAGCGAGCTGTGGCCGGTGTTGATGCTACCCACAGTTCTACATTATTTCCTTCAAGAAAAAGTTTTGTGCACCTGTAAGTAGTCAGGTTCGCCCTTCTCTGCTGATGTTTCCTATGAACATCCGGTTTGATGAGAGACCCGATATTCGAGGTGTCAACGTCTGCGGCGGGTTAAAAGCGACAAACTTTTATAACTTAGTTTAACTGTTAGAGTTGGACTATTGAAAGTCGACCATTGGAGTCTGTTCATATGTAGCTCCAGCATTTTTTAATTTCACCACATTGTTTCAAGGTTTGCTTTCTATTTAGTAATCAGAGGAAATTTTTTTCTTTTTGGTCATGTAAACATAATACCGAGAGCTCTACCTGGCTGACTAATGTTATTCGGAGGTGTATCTAGGTTCAAACATTTTGGGGGAGCGAGCATATATTAAAAAAAGGCGCCACTACAAAAATAAATTTTATTTCATATTTCGAAGTGTTAACACTTATTGCAACATTGAAAAAACGCTGACTCTTTTAAAATATTTTTATTTTTTTATTTTTCTTACTTACTACAAGTGAACTGTAACTATTTAAGTCACCTCTTTCCGATGTACAGCCAACCTAAGAACGGGCAAAATTTCATTGTACTGTTTGCTACGTTATTTTTTTTTTTATTATTTAGTACACAGACGAAATAAATATGCGTTATTTTCAGAATTATACCTAAGTATTAGTTTCGTATTAGCAGGAACCGTATAAATAAATAGTTAGTATTTCGCCACGTGTATAATTCACACTTAAAAATTATTTTCAGTGCATACATGAGGTCAGCCGTACTGATGAGTATATTCCACTTCAGGCCAGTGTTGTATTCAAATAATTATCACCTTCAAGCATTTGTAGTTCTCGACAAGCGTCACGATTTGGAGCGTATAATGTACCATTAAATGTTCGCAAATATTCGTTTAATGTTGGTCCATTTCTTAATAGCAATAGTAAATAAAAACTCACGTTGTTCTGGGTGAACAGTGTAACATCGGCCTAATGTATTTACTGCAATTATTCCTTCATAAGCAATAACAGTAACACCTTATGCTCCAATTATTTTGGTGGTTTATTCCATGTGAAATATGTTGGAGCCTCAGAATAAAGTAATATTCTTGCGAATTGACCGTGATTAGTTTGTTGTTTAAGCGCCACCTATCGAATCCTAGCATATATATTTGGGAATATGATCTCAATCGGTCAAGTCGTACAGAAGTTACACGATCACTACTGGTGAATTTTTTTCAACAAAACCAAGCAGGCACTGAACTTAACCAGAAGCTGTCAGATCTACACAGAATTTAAGCGATAACCACAGTGTTAACTTTACCAACCTCGACTGTAGTATAACTTGAAGAGCCTCAGCTGGTGAGCCTTTCGAACTTATTCAACTCACAATATGAACTTTGACATCTTCTATATGATAGCTGTTAATTGGGCTGTTGACTTGAAAAGTCAAGTTATTTTGTAATAATTTACCACAGCAGGAATAACTTTTCACGTTAAATATGTTTCTCAAATTTTTTTCAAACTATTTCCCGTGCACTTTTATCCATAAGAAATGCTGGCACTAAATAATAACAAAAATTAGTTGTCAAAGCTGACAAAGTTACAGCAGAGAAGAAAGTAGACTTCCTCGAGTTTAACTTCAACCATTGGGAGCTTGATAACTTGATATCATATATGCTACAGAGCTGCCAAAGTTGGTGAGGTCGGCCAGGTTGAAAATTACAGCACTGTATTTCATGCTATAGCGCTGTCCCGAATGGGGACAAACTGATGAATTTTCATGGTACAAGAAAGTTTAAAATCAGCACAGAAACTGAACACAGAGCCGGTTTAGGTTTAGGATCCTGAGTCATTCTCGATCTCGTAGGTCTAATCTTCCCTAACAAATGAATGCCATGAAGTTTTCGGATGGGATGCGCAAATGAATATCCCATGTATGGAATTAAATAGGATGGAGAGACTGCTTTGACTTATAAGTAGAAACAAAATTAATGGAATTTCTTTATTTCCCTATATATAAAGACCTATAAAAAATGTGCAGCGGAAGGCTGTAAAGCGGCAGTAAAAAAAGTCTTACTAGTCCGTGAAAAATTTCGCCTGGATAATGTAGCCACTAGAGCTAGAAGTGTTGGGACGTCCAAATAGGTTTGCATATTTCAAAAGCAAAATATAAATATATGTATTGAATTTACAGGAAAATCAAAATTCATAGATTTATGGAAATTTTTTATGTTTATTATTTTATTTATTTTTAAATTATTTTTATCTAGTCACTAATCCCTGACTAAATAAGTTTGTGTTTAATGACGATGATAGTGACGAAAGTGTGAAATTTTGAAAAGATGTTTAGGGTATTAAACGTGAATGGATTTATAGAACAAGTAGTGGACGAAGAAGAAAATGAAGAAGAGAAGAAGAAGAAGAAGACGAAGAAGAAGAAGAAGAAGATGAATTTTGAATTATAATAAAATTGTAATAATAAAATAATAATAAATTGGCCGATTATCTAACTGGAACTCATGCCCAAACTTTTCTTGTGTATATCACTGAGAAAGAAAAAAGTATTTCATACTTTTTGGTGCACCGTTTTTTAATATGTTTTATTTATTTTGTATGTGCACTTGATTTGAGCCCACTGGACTTCATGCTATGGAGAAAAATTGGAAAGAAAATATGTGGCAGTTATACCTTCCGATTCCTTCATTATAAAACATTTACATAACGCTAAAAACGTGAGATAAAAAATATTTCAGATAAAAGTTTTGTTTTATTCTAATTTAAAAATAATTATTAAAAATCATCTTTAACAGCACCACCTATGATGAAAACGTTAGCGTCATCTTGTGCCCCTTTTAAAACCAAACTACTTTAGCCTGAAAAATTCATTTCATATGATAGGCATATTTAAACTCGGGTAGGTACCCATTAGTTTCAACTAATTTACTACTTAGTATCCATAACTTAAGCACTCAATAAATTAATTTATATAAAATACTCGTAGATAAATACATTTTGATTTGAACAAATTAAAGTGAGTTTTTATAATTTCGAGGCTCTATTAACAATTCAATTTCTTTTTCCGGTTGAAGACCAAAAAGCGATTTAGTCAACTTTACAGGTACCTGCGTTTCCTTGCACACCTTCAGTCTGAAATTCAGCAATAAGTCAAAAAATAAAGCCTTTACCTCCATCAGGGCGAATCTTAAACCTTAAACAAAACTACAAATAATTCTTTTATAATTATTTTACCTTCAAATAAAACTTACCAATGCAATTTCTTGGACCTATTCCGAATGGTAAATATGTGCACATATCGATGTTGGATCTATTCTCATCACTAAAACGTTCTGGATCGAATTTGTCAGGATTAGGGAAATATTTTGGATCCATATGGAAGCCATAAACTGGCACCCAAACGACATCTCCTTCATCAATTTTGAATTTTAGTCCATTTTCATCTTCATAAGTGTACGCCTTCACACATTGTCGATCAATAGAGACTGCAGGTGGCCATTTTCGCAATACTTCGGATATGACCATATCCAAATATTTCATTTTGTGAAGAATTTCATATGTTAGAGGTTTGCCTCCTAAGTTCTCATTGGTTTCATTAATTTCCTGAATTAGTTTTTCTTGGACATCAGGATTAACTGCCAGCTCATAGGCAGCGAATGACATAACACCGGAACTAGTATCGAAACCGCCGACGAAAAATATGAAACATTGTGCAACCAATTCAAAATCAGTCCACGTGCGCTTAGTGTCACCATTAAAAAAGTCACTATCGGCTCCGACTTCGGCATTATCGTTATCATGGCCTTTGGATAATTCTTGCCCTTCTCTCAATTTCATCAAAAGTTCTAACATATCAGGTCTGACAATTCCCTCCTTTTTCCGTGTTTCCATTGTGCTTATTATTAAATCTTCAAACGATTTCCTAAGTTTGTCTTCAACTACCTTTAATCGTAGTAATTCTGAGAGGCGCGGTGCTGACAACATTAAAATAAATTTAATCGCTTTTGAAGGTTTCTGCATTTTCAGTATTTCTTGACCAATCAAGTAGACTTCGTTTTTTGGGTATTTAAAGGAATCACACTCAACTCCAAATGCGCATGTTGATAAAACATCGTTGGTATACCTGGAGAAAATATCTTTAATTTTGTAAGACTTTAAACCATTTTTAACATAGTTGTCCTCATTTTACTGCCAGTGAACAACGGAGTTAAGGAAGCTCTCATTTGTCTCCATCGTTCTCCTTTCATTGTAACCAGTACACTTCCCAATAAATCACCTGAAGATGGGTTCAGGAAATGTCTATGATCTTGAAAATGGGCAAAGTCCTTTATGGCTATTTGCTTCACCAATTCTGGTGTTTTAAGGAAGTAAATTGGTGTAAGGAATTCAAAAAGTCCATAGATTCTGTAAAGAAAGAACATTTTTTTAATACTGAAAAAATAGTTTTAGTTTGGAATGGGATGATGCTAGTGGTAGATCTAGATCTAGTGGAAGGAGTTTTTAAGGACTTTTCTACTGTAGGTAAAATCTATAAGGTACACTTAGTTTGTCAATCCGTTTGTAACTCATGGATATAATGCTGGTAGAACAAAATGGATTGGACATCCACGCATGACTGGAAAATTTATTTTGGATTTTTTATGCTCGTTTGCTCGTCTGTCCGCCTGTCCGTTCGTCTGTCTGCCCGCCTGTATGTCCACACGATAACTTGAGAACACGTTTGCTTAGAGAGCTAAAAGTTTGCACACAACCTCTTTAAAAATAAATGTAGATTTAAATCGGGTAACTCCTTGGTAGGTTTGCATTACAAAAAATTCGTTCTTCAATATATATTAAGACACTGACTAAGATCGTTTCGACATAGTGAGCTGAAATTTTGTACACATCCGTTTTCATGAAAATAGTACCTAAATACACTTTAAAAAATATAATACATCGAGCAACTCCTTTTACGGTGTTCTCATAAAAAGTTCTTCAGAATATGCAATCCTATGAATTTGTTTACAGTAATTTTTATTCTCCGACCAAGTGTTCTAGAATTAGATACGAAAAACCTTTTTAAAAATCAAACTTGCACAGAGGGGTGACAATATGAAATTAGATATGGGCATTCATCTAGGTATTGTAAGAATTGTCTTACAATTAGGCAAACTCTAGGACTTCCTTGTATTTTTTTTAAATATTTCTCAGCCAGGATTTACTCTATGATCTAAAACGTATGGCAGGAAGCAGATGGGGAAGGATTAGGGGGTTAGGAGATATAACATAAAACATTATTAAACGAACATCTTCTTGTATATCTACATACTTAGAAATTTTATCTTAAAACGGGACTAAGGACTTTGATGAAATTGAACCAAAGAGAATTACATGGACACCGCATAATGTTTTTATTAAACCTGACGACGGATGTTTTATTACTACCTCTTCTGCGTGGCAATGGTAATTGGATATGCACACTTTACACGTCAATAGTAGTTGAGCCTATTTAGGGAGCAACTAGGGGGTAATATTAGATTTTGGGGCATTTGCCTTTATCTGGCATATTTGGTTGCGCGAAAACGATTCAGCTAGATCTCGACTTGACCAATCTCTCTTAGGGAGTAAAAATGGCGAAATTCTCTAGTTGTCAGTTATGTTATCATGTTTAAGTTTTGACGCATGCTTTAAATAACTTGTGCTATGTCACAATAAATATATGTCCCCATCTTCAAAATGAATAAATAAATGAAGTAGATAGGAGTTAAACGGAAGGATGCCCTTACAGATTACGTTGGAATTCGGAGACCTCGATTTGGGTGCTGATTTTAAGACATGAGTTAAAAAACTCAAACTCATCACTAGAATTATATATAATTGTGCAGAAGTAGCCACGAATAACGTGAGTTCAAAAATCTCAGGATAAGCAAGAAGGTAAAAAATGAAAGGGCAGAAGTTACCCCATGGTTTAAATCTTCAACAAAATTTAAAAAAAAAGATTTAATAAATAGGAAAGAAAAGACAAAAACTAACCATAATAAAAAAGTTGAATTACTTTTAAAATTTGCGTTCTACATAATTCATAGTTACTAACACTTTTAAAAGCAGAACACGAGCGTTCTGCAATTATAGGCGTTTTTACAAATTCAATTTATTTTCAATTGAAATACAAATTTAAGCGTTAAAATAAATTACTTTTCTGCCTTAATTATAACAAGTATTGGTGTAAGCCATTCAATTTCCTCAGATCCATAAATATTCATAGTATTCTTGTTCGATTATTCATCAGTGAAGCTCTTAATTTAACGTATACTTTGCCGTATGTAAATGTACATTTTTCTATTATCAACCACCTAGAAATTATTATGAATTTAATTATTTGCTTACGAAAGAAAGAGAAATAAATTTTTAAAAATATTCTCTCTATCAAAACCCGTTCAAATTAAAAGCTAAGCTAACAACTTTTTATACACTCGAGATACATTCATTCTTGTTTTTCGACAACTTTTTAAAACCAGTTTATGCACGAATTTAAAACAACTAATTTTTGCGTCCATAATACAAAATACGACAAAATATGGAAGTGCGCATGTCTGAACTAGATTACAACAAATATAAATGTCTAATAAACATATTAGCCCAGTTAAATGGACGAAAAATGGTCCAATCGTCCATTTTGGGTGTGTAGCATGTTTTTTGCAAGTCTTAAAATTTATAAATAGCCGAAAGCATTTTAGACAAAACTGTATTTTTTATTATATAATTTTGCAACTGTTTGACACAATTGACGCAGTTGTCAAGAGACTACTTTGACCTGAAAATACTGTATCGTAGCCAGTTTCGTTTGTATGTCAAATTTCAAGAAAATCGGTTTGATTAAAAGTGGATCAAAACTTCGGTTTAAAATTTTTCAAGATGGCTTCCTTTGGTGGTCTTTCTGGCCTTCCCCACCCTCTTAGTTTGACCAGAAAATAATGTATTGTTCGTTCGACTTCATTTAGCTTGAAAATATTATATTGTCATTGAAACTATGTACGTATGCTTCAAAATTTCAAGATTTGACGCAGGCAGAGTTATTTTTCCAACTAAGAGTTTATGTTTTAAGCAAAACACAAAGTTTTATATTTATTTCTGCTCAAATAGTTGTACGATTTGCTTCAATAAATAATAAAGTCATTTATTCAAGTTTAATTTGTATGTAGTACATAGAATTGTTTTGTTTTGATTTTGTTCTTTTGACTTTATTGAGATAATTGTGTTGAAGATAGTCACTTTAAAGGATAATAGTCTTAAAATATAAGAATTTTTGGATTTTGTCATTCCAATAGTATATTATCTACACTAACAATATAAATCCATATAAATATCCGATTGTGTTTTTTAATTCTCCCAAGACCGTTTATCATTAAAATCTTTACTGAAATGAATTACCAGATTAATGCTTTTCTACAGTCCTGAGGAAACTCCAAAAGATAATCCCAGAATTAGGCATAGCTTACAGTGCCCTTTCCCTGAAGGAACCAGAGACTCAGTCTAGGGAACTAATACCATCAAGTTAATTGTCAACAACAACTACAACCATGGTGCTGACAACAGAACTCTCACGTTAATGTTACTATGCTGCAGCGCCGCTGTAGCTCAAAAGAGCTGTAATCAATTGTTATCCACAGCCATAATCAACATTCATTCTAGTCATCTAAGGTGTTGAGTGCCAATAATTCCAGACATCAGTCAACGTATCTACGGTTATCCACTTGTCAACAGTTTTTACTATGTCCTTTAAGAATGTTAGAGGCTAATTAAGCCCCATCTATTAACAACTAGTAGAACAAGTACTACAGGTATATTACGTTCATTCTTTAAGCCTAGTATCGAGTTCGGGCAAAGTAAAATGTAACGCGGTCTCCAAATTTTTCACATCAAAATCACTAGTAAAATTATGACGTTGATTAATTTGGAGAAAACAAGGTGACAAATGTTTAAAGATTTAATCGCTGAGAAACTTCAAATCGTTTATAAAGTTTAGATAAACGTTTTTACAATTAAAACGTGGACCTTATTAATCTGAAAAATGTTAAGAGTAATTAAGTCCTCCAATAAATTTACAAAACAATGCAAAAATTTTCAATTAAATAAAAGCCTTCAATAAATTCAAAAAAACAATCTGAAAAATTGTCATAGAAACAGAAAATGTCACAATTTTACCAGCATTTTAATGCTCCTTAAGCCTAGTATCGAGTTCGAGTAAAATGTGACATTTCCATACAAATTTTAGCGCTGGTAAAATCGCAAGCAAAAATTTTACTGAAGATTTTACTAGTGTAGTACGGAGTTCACTGGTAAAAAGTGAATATTTCGCTATTTTAATGTAGATGGCACTTTGCATGTCTCCACTTATTTTACTGAACATTTTAATGCGCGTAGCATTAAAATGCTGGTAAAATTATGACATTTCCTATTTCTATGACAATTTTCAGATTGTTTTTTGAACTCATTGAAAGATTTAATTTTAATTGAAAATTTTCAGACTTTTTTCTTACTTTATTGAAGGATTTAAGTTCTTTTAACAATTTTCAGATGAATTTAGTCAATTTTTAATTGTAAGTTGTAGAAACATTTATCTAAACTTTATAAAAAATTTGAAGTTTTTCAGCGATAAAGTTTTTAGACATCGGTCACTTTGTTTTCTCCAAATTAACATACGTCAAAATTTTACCAGCGATTTTAATGTGAAAAATTTGGAGACCGCGTTAAATTTTACTTTGCCCGAACTCGATACTAGGCTGTACATTAAGATGTTCGGTAAAATAAGTGGAGACATACATGGCTCCATCTATCTTAAAATAGAGAAATATTCATTTTTTACAAATGAACTCCGTACTGCACTAGTAAAATCATCAGTAAAATTTTTGCTTGCGATTTTACCAGCACTAAAATTTATCTGGAAATGTTTCATTTTACTCGAACTCGATACTAGGCTTTATGCTTTGAAATTAATGAACTTTAAAGCCTAGTATGGAGTTCGGGTATTGGTAAAATTTAACGCGATCTCCAAAAAATTGCATTTTAACGCTGGTAAAAAGTTGACATAAGTGTTATGTGGAGAAAATGAAATGACAGCTGTTAAAATCACAATTAATCGGAAATATTTTTAAAAATGTTAAGTGATTATTATTTATAAAGGATATAAGCCATCATATTGACGACGAATTTGTTGCTGCGGCAGGTCTAAGTGTGTATCGTCGTCAAGGAAATCCACGGGAAAAACTAAATAAACTCGCTTTGTGAATAATCGAAGAAATGTCGAAAGTTTTAACAGAATTTTAATGCTACGCACATTAAAATGATCAGTAAAACGAGTGGAGACTTACAAAACGCTATCTATCTTATAACAGAAAAAATGGCACTTTTTACCAGTGAACTCCGTACTGCACTAGTAAAGACCTCAGTATAATCTTTCCTTGGGATTTTACCAGCGGTAAAATTTGTATGGAAATGTCACTTTTTACCTGAACTCCGTACTGTTTTACTCGAACTCCGTACTAGGCTTAAGGATCGGAAGATATTAAAAAATATTCGGATGAGATCATGATTTTATTCTTTTCGGGGAATTTTTCTCGTTTTATAAAGTCTGCAATTTTTGTAGATCTTATTCTTGGTAGTTGATGGAATGTGATATGATGACTACTCAAGTATATTTTCTGAAGTTATGTTTGAATATTCAAATAATCGGCAGTACTGTGTTTCCATCCATAATAGTTGCGTTAGTTACAGCTCCGAATTGCCCGACCGTGACTTTATTCACAAGCTCTAGTACAAAGATTCAAATTGCGTGCTGAAATGAGATACCAAATAAAGTCGCTAGCTCCCGACTAGTATTAGAACTACTTGTGCCTTTTAAAGTAGAATTTTTAGTTGTGTAGAAGCTCAGTTAAACTATTCACTCCTCCGAACTTATATGGCTCAACATGAAAAGATGTTGCTTTGTGCACAGGTCATAAGAACTATCTAAGTAAACTTAATTATTTAAATTTTTTTTTTCAATTATTTAAAAATGGTTCACAACGCCAAAAATATGTACACATTTTATTCGTTCAAGATTTTAATGAGTATGATTTATGCAGACGAGAAGAAATATGATTTTATCACATAACGCCTGGACGAAAATTAAGCAAACCGTTATTGAAGTACTTCAACTTTTTTAGTTATAAATGATGGAATTTTATAAATAATTTTTTTTAATCCCTTCAAATTTCAACACTTCACTGAGGAACTTAACATGAAACTCACTTTTCATTTGGATACGTTTGATAAGCACTCAGCACTCAATGAGACCTCTTCCCTTAAAAATGTATGCAATATTTCCGAATAGAGGAAGAGGCTTATCGAATTTTATTCCTTGCTTTTCGAACACATCATGATTTTTGGTAGCCCATTTTAAAAACAAATATAAAAGTAAACTAATCACGATCAAAGTTAGTAATAAATTTATCATTTTCGCGTCACGCTGATATTTTGGGAAATATCTCTTGCTAAAGTTTCACACTGTACTGGAACTGAAGTTGCTTGCATCTTAATTAAAAAATTCAGCATTTGTCGTCGTAGTAGCAGTGTGCGACTTAAACAGGTATATGCTTCAAGTAAAGCATAAACATTGGATGGAAATGACGCCCCATCTATGGTAGGTCTTGTGAAAGGATTTACGGTGCATGACGACCAAAATTAAGGTGTCCTTGGTTTAAAAACGGGGTTTACTTTAAAACGGGTTTAGTTTCAATAAAACAAGAAAATACGTAAATTTATAAATTTATTTGTACAAAAAAGTTAGGAAAAATACACATAAAACTATAAATATCTATAGAATATTATATAATATATAAATATTTATTTTGGGTATCTAGTACAAGAAAAAAACAAGTAAAAAAGCTAGAATTGGTCTAAGACCAAAGCTTATGATATCCTAGATGAACGCCATCAGTATGTAATTTCGTATGGTCACCTCTCTGCGCATGTTTGAATGTTGAAGTGGTTTTTTGCATATATTTTTAGAACGGTTTGTCGGACACTAAAAATGATTATAAGCAATTTCATAGGATTTCATAATCTGAATAAATTTTCAATACAATAAAAACGACTAGTACTGATCGTTTTCACAGTATACGTAGAAAAACTTAACCTTTTATATTGCAACACCAAGAAGAGGTTTCTGGTTTCAGTCCATTTTTTAAATTATATTTACTACTACTATGAAAACACCATGTACCAAATTTCAGCTCTCTACGTCGATGCGCTCTCAGGCAGAGATCTTTATGGTACTTTCTTCTAAGCTCTCAATAGTTTCATCAATCGTCTGAATTAGTTTTTCTTGAATGTCAGGATTAATTGCCAACTCATAGGCAACGAATATCATAACAGTGGAACTAGTATCAAAACCGTCAAGAAAAAAATAGAAAACATTACACAACCGTCAACCAATTCATTTTCTTTAAAATTTGTTCTCATACTGTCACCACTTACTTTTAAGTTTAGGATTCTTGTAAGCCATGGCGATGTTCTCATTACGAGAAATTGAATGGCTTTTGAAGGCTTTTGAAATTTCAGCCTATCTTGTCCTATCCATGATACAAAGAAGATAAGATATGTTGGTATGAAATGAAAGCTCTTCAAAGCTTTGAGTGATGTCATAACGAGATACTTTTTAAGATGAGCATTGGAATAATGGAAATAAATAACATTTTCTGTTCAAGTAATTATTTTATTTAACTTTTTTTTCCTTCCATGTCTGTTTTCTTCTTGCTTTCTATTTAAATAGGTACTTAATACGAAAGTATAAACAGCTTCTGAAAAATAGTAATTTAGCTTCCTTTTTAAATCTATTTGCTTTGCTAATTTAAGATGCTTCTTCAGAAAACCTTTAGAGGTATAAATAAGTTCCTTGTTAATATTCAGTAGGTAATATTTCTTCCATTTCCGCAACATTTGCCGTTACCAAACTGCAAAGCTTATAAGCCCACCTTTGGAAATTTCGTCTATCCATGAATATTCATGAGAATTGTTATTTTTCATCTCCTGTATATTTCATTTGGATAGGTTTTTTTTATAACGTATCCAGTAACGTACACCAAGCTATCGTATTTCAAATCACGCATTTCTCCAATTTCAAGGCCCGTTTCCCTGCAAGTATCGTCCTGTCCTGCATCTACAGCTTTTAATGACTGTTCACTTAGAACAAAGTCTTCACTTTGTCAAAACCAATCTAAAGCGGGTTTGTCAAAATCATCTTCTTCAACGTTATCCACTGAATAGAGAATATTTTCATTCCGCCCAATAAATATGAAGTCTAATTTAAAAAAAGTTCTTAAACTTAATGGAAATAGGAAATTAAGCTGGTAGAAAAATAACTAGTTTACGATAACATAATTTTCAAATTAAATTACAAATTTTCTAAGATTTTTATACGTTTTTAAAGGGAACTAATTCAATTCGATTGAACATACCTAATAAGTATGATCTTAGTCTATACTTAAAATCTGTAGTAGTAGGGTGATCATTTAAACCATCTTTAGATCTTACGGAAGTAAAAAAAATTCTCCATGATATCTTGATTTAGTTGACTTGTAAGTACGTAGTCCATTTCAAAATTTTCCCTTAAACATGCATGTACATTAATAAGTAACTTATTTGTTATTAAAATGCCCTTTTGGAGCAATCTAGAGCATTCTTCGAAAAACACTTTTCTGTTTGTATGCATCTCCTTATGCCACTCGAAGTTGAATTGGAGAAAAGTTGAGTAGCTTACTTTACTTCTTGTTTTGTGATGCTGTCCGGTGATATGTGCAACTGAGTTAATTTGTGAGAAATACTTAAAACGCTGGATGAGGTCAACTGCATCATTTCCTTGATAGGTTCTACTGTTATAAGTTTTCCATCAATTATGAAGCCACTTTCAATGAAATGACTCCGCATTAAGTGCGGGACATCCGTCAAGACATTGACGCATCTTGAATTATCCACTGGGTTAACAAAAGAATTGTTTTGAATATTTATAATTAATTATTTCCAAAGAGAGCAATTGGTCGGTCCCAAATCGGGGGGCTCCACACCAACCGTTTGAGAGATACAGAATTTTGATGAAGAAGTCAGTGTACATCATTCAATAGTATGGCGCATACTTGAGTTATGTGCTTTTCGATATGATAATTTTACAGTTCCAAGTAAGCGGTTTACGTTTTTGTTATTTTCCGAATTTTAGATGAAGTAGAGTGCTGTTACTTTACTAAAACGTGAGCAATGATATTTTCCTTACAATTAATTTAAAATGACGAACTTTGGTATATTTACCTTATGTTTTTGCGGATAGTAATGTAGATATAATAGAAATATCTGAATCGTGGCTGAATGTTGGCATAGAGGATTATATGGTTGATTTACCTGGTTTTACACTTTTTAAAAATGATAGGACTTTAGCGAGAGGTGGAGACGTGGCCTTTTATATAAGAAGTACATTCAGAAGTAGGGAAATCTGCAAATCAAACTCAACATCATCTGGAGCTGAGTACTTTTTTGTGGAAATATTGCTCGGCTGTGTATATAGGCCATCGCGTATCACGAACTAAGATGACTTTTATAATAATCTTGCACAAATTAGCAGCGTTTACTCTACAAACATTATATGTGGGGACTTCAATATTAATCTTTTAAAAAATGATAACAGTTCTAGGGATTTCTTAGCGTGTTTAAGCACTTTAGGGGTGGATGTAATTAACAAATCACCAACAAGATATCATGGAGGTGGGGGCAGATCCCTGTTGGATATTTTATAGCCAATAGCTTAGCAATGGTGGCTAACCACAATCAATTTCACGTGCTGGCCATAAGTGATCACCTAGCTATTGTAGCATCCTTTGATATATGTACCTACACCATCTCCAGTATGTTCTAGTAACATTACCTTTCGCGACTTTAAATCAATCAACCTAGAGGAATTACACCTTGCAGGTATAGTGACATTTGCTGGGATTATTTATACTCTGTAAGTGATGTAAATGATCAGGTTACTTACCTCACTAACAACTTATCCTACCTTTTCGAAACATTTGTACATCTTAAAACTTGTAATATTAAAAATTCCAACTGACCTTGGTTTACTAGGGAAATCGAACTGCTTATAGTTGAACGCGATTATGCATATAAATGCTGGAGAAGATTCGGAGGTACACTGCTCCGGAATAACTATATCTTCTTGAGAAATAAAGTCACTGCTACAATTAAAAGGGAGAAAACTAATTATTGTCGGAAAAAGTTAGACCCATCGTTGCCCTCCCGCGAGCTATGGAAGAAAATTAAAGTAGTGAATATAACCAAAATAGACAAGCTCAATACGCACCTGAGCTAAATGACTATTTCTGCAGTTCTGCAGGCGTTGTATTTGATATTTTCGTTCCTGCATTATACTCTACAAGTTATTATGACGGGTATTTTTCATTTGTAAATGTGACCGAGGGGGAAGTCATTTGGGCTCTAAGATCAATCAAATCTAATGCTGTCGATCTGGATAATAATAATCTCAATTTTCTCAAGTTAATCCTAAAGTTTAATGATAAAGTTTAATCCTAAAGTTTATGCACTCATATCTATCGGGCAGGCAACAGGCGGAAGTATTTCAATCTATTTCCCCTCTTTCGAATATAGATTCTCACCATCGACCTCTTGATATTTTTATAAATATTAATAAAGAAAAGGTATTACCAGAAGTGTTTAAGAAAAAGTTGTACAAGTATATTGGATATTAATAATTTTCTTTCATATGTTTAATGGTCATTTATTCAAGTTATATTTAGGCGAAATTGTTGACGGCATTTGGAGTTGTTGTTTGTCGCAGACGTAATACAATGAATGCGACATGGTTGTAGTCATATCAAAACAATTCAGCTGAGTCTTGAGTTTTGTGATATCTACGGATATTTTACGAACAAGTATAGTTGCACATAAAGCTTATACGCAGTTATGCCAGATTTAAAAGAAAGGTACACGAAATTTTACCAACAACACGAATTGTCAAACTCAAATGTCGTACAGCGACACGATAATGCGGGCATTTTCGTAATATCCGACATAATGTCGTACTCAATGTCGCACTAAACTCCTCTTTCGAGGAGCCATAACTGTGTTATAATAAAATCAACACAGCCATAAATTGTCCTAATGTCATAACCGGGTGCTTGTGCTGTAGTTGGGGTGCAAAGGGGCGCCCATCAGATGAGCCAGGCCAACTTTTAAAATGTTAAGGCCGGCGTTGACGTCTCGGTTCCACATAGTACCACATTTTGGGCAAAACTGGTACCGATGTGGAGACCGAGACGTCCTCACTGGCTCGTAACAATTGGCGCATAGCTTTGTGGTCCGAAATTCGTCCACCTCTAGAACGGAGCAATGCACCTTGAGTGTCTGTAGCAATTTTTGGTTTGGGGTTCTTACATATCCCCGAATCGGCGAATTCGCCGCTATTTTAGTAGAACCTATAAAAACTAGTGTTTTGGGAGTGTTTTGGGTTATTTCGTTCACCAAGCGGTGCGTTGCTCGTTCGGTGCAAATGTATTGCTTAAACCGTAAATGAGCAACTTTCCGTTGACCGTACACCGCTTGGCGTTGGGTAAACCACTTTAGTCGCTCCTTAGTGTATGCTATATAATCCAGTTGCATGGACGATTGCGTGCTTGTTATTGCACTTTTGGGAAGTGGCCTCGTATATTTAGCTAATATTGCTTTCCTTGCATGTGTGGACGTTTTGTAGTGGAATGTTGTGGATTTGATCTTTATTAAGCGCACCGGCTTGTTCTGTGGAAATGAGCCATTTAATTTGTCCTTGTACTCTTCACTCGATGTGTTCCGCATATACTAATTCAGCACGCACGAGATTTATGAAGAGAAATAAATTTCCATTTTTAAATGATTTAAATGATCAAAAGAGCGAGACTAATTAAAATTTGCATTTCAGGTTTGTTTGATATCGGCTCTTGCTGGAACAAATGCTGGACTTTTAGGAGCTGGAATAGCACCCTTAGGCATCAAAGTAATTTTTTCTAACTGTCGAAATCAAGCTTATACAATCAAATGCCCTAAGATCAAGTATTATCCCCTAGTTACTCCCCAAATGCTTTTCTACTCTTTAATTAACGCTTCATTTGTAAATACCCTTAAATGGTAAATATGTGTTTTTCCAAAGTAGAAGCAAGCTAAATCTCCTATTTCCTAATCCTTTCCGCATCTCCTTTTTTTCGCAACATAGGGTAACCCATGTACTTGGCTTCAAAATATTAACAAACAACAAAGAAAATTATAGAATTTGTCTGAGACATTTTTAAGATACCTAGATGAATGATCGAATGTAATTTCGTATGGTCGCCCTTCGGTGCAAGTTTGAATATTAAAGTGGTTTTTCGTATCTAATTCTAGAACAATTGGTCGGGCAGTAAAATTTACTTTAACCAATTTCATAGGATTTCATATTCTAAAGAAATTTTCAGTATACAATAAAAAAGGACTGATGGTTTTCACAATATACGTAAATAACTCAATTTTTTGTATGGCAACACCATAAACGGAGTTGCCCGATATATTCCATTTTTTAAATTGTATTTACTATTTTTAGGGTTTAAAAATATAAACGTTAAAAACTGCAAGATCGTTATTCCGAAACAACAAAATACTATATCCAATTTCACATTAGGACGTATAGTTAAAAAAAAACTATTTGAACGAATCTCTCAAAACATTGGATGGAAATGACGCCCCATCTATGGTAGGTCTTGTGAAACAATTTACGGTGAACGACGACCAAAATTAAGGTGTCCTTGGTTTAAAAACGGTGTTTACTTCAAAGCAGGGTTAGTTTATATAAAACAAGAAAATACGTAAATTTATAAATTTATTTGTACAAGTAGTTAGTAAAAACATTCATAAAAATATAAATATTTATTTTGGGTATTTAGTACAAGAAAAAACAAGTAAAAAAGCTAGAATTTGTCTAAGACCAAATCTTATGATACCCTAGAGATGGATACCCGTATGTAATTTAGTAAGGTCACCTCTCTGTGCAAGTTTGAATGTTGAAGTGGTTTTTCGCTTATATTTCTAGAACGTCTAGAACTGACTGTTTTCACAGTATACGTAAAAGCCTAAATTTTTATATGGCAAGACCAAGAGGAGGTTGCCTGATTCAGTCCATTTTTAAATTATGTTTACTACTACTATGAAAACACCATGTATCAAATTTCAGCTCTCTACGCCGACGCGTTCTCAAGCTGTGTTCAAATATATAGTGAAAAACAAAATTTTGGTATAGCAACCCTATGAAGGAGTTGCCCTATTCACCCCATTTTCGAACTTAATTTTCCTTTTGTTTTTCTTTAAAAGCTCACGTGCAAAATCTAAGCTCTCTATGTACAGACCGACGGACGGACGGACATGCAAAAATCAAAATAGCTTTTAACAAATTTTTAACAAACTGAGTATTATACCTTATGATTTCATCTAGAGCACAACAATATTATTATAAAGTGTATGTATGTAGATACATGTTATGTATGGCACCTAATAAAAGGGCACTTATAGGAATTTAAACAAGTTTAAGCGCCAGACCGCTCAAACGAGAAAATTTAGTGAGGCTTCACTTCTGTCTCAATTGGAAACCGTCAGTCGGACGCCCGACATATCAACTTCAGGACACTTATAGCAAACAACCTCAGCACTATCATTATCATCCTGGAACAATCTTTGCAAACATCAGGGAAATTTGGATAAAATATAAGGTAGTCGTAAAAGTTCTCATTTACAATGTTTTTTTTACATATAGTTTTGCTAAGAACCAGGCGCAATGGCCAACTGGTGATAACCTTAAAATTAAATATTTTCTATATGGACGTTTAAAGAAAAAATTCCCACTAATCATATCGTCGCTAATAACCTTATCATATTAGGAATATAACAAACAAAGTGCATTTAAAGTTTCATATTTTTAATTAATCCGCAATTTACTTACATGGTACGTGTAGTATTACAAACAAGTAAGCAATCTACAAAAAACAAAACGCAAGTGTCCACGATAGCCACAAAAATTTTTGCGGTAAGTTTAAATTGCCTTTATTTAGCAAATAAATTTTCTTTTTTCCTTAACATACTATTATATACAAATATTTGATTTTTTGTTTATTTTTAAACTTCTTCAAAATTTATTATTAAGTCATTTTTAAATGCATTTTAAATTATAAATAAAATTTTGAATGAATGAATTTAAATTAATCTTCAGAGTCAACTTTTCTCAATGCATCCATATATTCCATAACTGCATAGACCTTTATGATTGTGATTTAGACAACCTGAGTCACAACATGAAATGGTATAGTTCGACGATCCCACGGCTTTGGAACTTGTTACCTACTATTGTGTAGAGAGCGGTTACTGTCGGTGAATTTAAGAGGTTGCTATCTCCAATTCAACTCTAAATGGTTTCGAGAGTGCTGCTTTACTTATCATTAACATAAGATAGTTATTTATCACCTGCTTCAGTTTATTTTTCAATAAATTAAATTGAATTTACTAATTTTTATTTTCTAAATGAAATATCAAAATTTTACGGTGATGTTTAGCAAAATACTGTTTTACGTGATTAACGCCGGAAGGACGAAAATTTACCCCACCACCACAGACTGATTTAAAAGAGAATTTCTACATACAGGCCACAACAAAATTCAGAAAACGAATATTTTTTGGCGTTTATGAGACAAATGCCTCAGAGTTCCAGAAGGATCGAAATTTAAGATCGTGGGGTAATTCATGAGATTTATTCGAAAGAGCGGAATTTCTGTATTCAAGCCATAACAGAATCCCAAGAATGAATTTTTTTTGCTTTCTCGAGAAGCTAATTCTTCTTCATGAAACTCTTAGAAGCTAAAAACCAAGTTATGAAATCTTTTCGAAAGTATGTATTTGCACTAATATTAATTTATTAATTTTTTTACACAATTTAAATTGATTTTTTGTCATTTCGGGGCTCGATGTACAATTCAATTTCCTTCTCTGGCATAAGACCGAAAAATGATTTTTTCAGCTTTAAGGGAACCTGTGTTTCCTTGCACACCTTCAATCTGAAGTTCAGTAACATGTAGTAAAATAATGCTTTTATCTCCATCAAGGCAAATCTTAAACCTGAAATAAGAGTTAATTTTAAGTATAATTTCAATTTATTTTTAAAACTAACCAATGCAATTTCTTGGGCCTACTCCGAACGGTAAATATGTATTCATATCAATGTTAGCCTTATTTTCATCGCTAAAGCGCTCAGGATCGAATTTTTCAGGATTAGGGAAGTACGTAGGATCCATATGGAAGCCATAGATTGGCACCCATATCATGTCTCCCTTATCAACAGTGAATTTCAATCCATTTTCATCTTTATAAATGTACGTCTTAACGCATTCTCTATCAATAACAACCGCAGGCGGCCATTTCCTCAAAGATTCAGAAATTACCATATCCAAATACTTCATTTTCTGAAGAGTTTCATATGTTAGAGTGCGTCCTTCTAAGCTCTCACTGGTTTCATCAATTGTCTGAACTAGTTTTTCTTGAATATCAGGATTAATTGCTAATTCGTAGGCAACAAATGTCATAACAGTGGAACTAGTATCAAAACCTCCAAGGAAAAATAGAAAGCATTGGGCAACTAATTCATTATCTTTCCAAGTATGCTTGACATCGCTATTCAAAAAATTATTATCTTGGTCGATTTCTCCAATCTCGGTTTCCTGATCTTTGGCCAATTGTTGTCCATCTCTCAATTTCATTAAAAGGTCTATCATGTCTGGCCTAACGATTCCCTCCTTTTTCCGTATTTCCATCGTGTTTATTATCAAATCTTTAAAAGTTGTTCTCATATTGTCATCAACTACCTTTAAGCCTAGGATTCTTGTAAGCCATGGCGACGCTCTCATTACAAGAAATTTAAAGAATTGTGAAGGCTTTTGAAATTTCAGCATATCTTGTCCCATCACGTAGATTTCATTCTTTGGATGCTTGAGGGAATCACATTCAACTCCAAAGGCACATGTTGATATAACATCATTGGTATACCTGGAGCATATATCTTTCATTTTGTATGATTTCAATCCATTTTTATCGAAGTCTTCTTGAACATGTTCCACAAATTGATTAGCGCATTTTGTTATAAATTCAAGCATTGTTCTCATTTTTCTGCCAGTAAACAATGGACTTAGGGAAGATCTCATTTCTCTCCATTGTTTTCCTTTCATTGAAAACAGTATGCTTCCGAATAAATCATCATGAGATGCGTCCATAAAGGATTTATGATCTTGGAAATAGGCAAAATCCTTTATGGTAATTTGTTTCACCAATTCTGGACATCTAAGGAAGTAAACTGGTGAGGTAAATTCAAAAAGTCCATAAACTCTGTAAAGATAAAAAAGGAAAAGTAATTTGATTGTGAGTTGAGTGATGGTGAAAATAATATAAAAAAATGAATAAATTTTACAAAATTATTTCTAGTACCGATTTTGATGAATTTCTCTATCCTTAGTTCTACTATTTCAGTTTTGAGCCCGCAGGTTAATTTCATCGCAGGTTGGTATACTTAAGTACTCTGAAGTAGTGTGCTGTAGTGAGACAGTGAGTGGGCCGATGATCTAGATGATTAGATTGCAAAGAAGACCGGTGGTGATTCCGATATTTTGTCATAATTTAATATCAAAATACACCAAAAATGAAATAAAGTTCTGCATCTTTTGTACTTTTATTCAAAATAGTCTGGCATAATACAGAATAAACTTAAAATGTCAATTTGAATTACCACAAATATAAAAATATTCTTTAAAGTTTGAGCATAGGTGTTAAATAAACGTTTATACGGTGCAAATTCATTCAGGTACTTACGACAAAGGATCAGAATGAGCACTCAAGAATGCCTGATATCAGTACATTTAAAATGACTATCAGAACCAGCTTAACACAATACAACAATACATGCGTTTCATCACTTAGTCGGTGTTAGTTGTTACATACATCGAATGTCGCTAATTTCCTCTATTAGTTAGTTACGTAGAACTTCGATTAAATTTTCGATACATTTTCTACGTGTTTTGATTGAATAGAATAGCAACAAAAATCTGTGAATTTCTCTTTATTTATATGTACGGCAATGGGATAAAAAGAAAAGGAAAATATTACAAGAATGTGAAAAATATGAAAAATCACACAGTTTTAGCTACATGATAAAAGTTTTTAAAATTCATAGCGTGGCTGCTGCTTAATGAACAAAAATTCGATAACTCAGTCAAATTTCCACCGATTTTAGTTAATAAAAGCCAGTTAGACGAGGTATCAAATTTTCTTTTATATATAAATAAAAAAAAAATATTACAGATCAAAACATGTACGAAATTGTTGTTAAAATTGAAGAAATATGCAAAAAATTGTAAGCTTCGAAATGTTTTCGATTGTAGTTTCGTGACTTTTCATTGCAACAAAATAAGGAACATATGGTTGCAAAGACCTACCTCTCTGCTTTCGTATACCATAATAAAAATTCCATCAGCAACTCCAATCCTATGACTTTATGGGTGTGATTGTATCAAATATTGTTGTCATTTTCTCGAAGTAAATCTATTTTAAGATTCTTAAATGACCAACCAGATCACCTATTTCTCCTTTTGCAATCTGATAGCACTAGAAATTGTGTTTTCTTTCACCTGCAAATGAAAGGGCACAACGTCTATGGAATGGATGTAGTAGGACAGGTACAAATGGCAACAGATATTGTAAGACAGGCAAGCCGCTGCGTTTCTAAAGATCCTCTGTTCTCTTTTGATTAATTTATGGCACCATGCGAGGGCCTCACAGGTGGTGTACATCCAATACATCATTCCTTCTCTTCAGACTTAATGTAAATCGACGACATGTGTAGAAAGATCTTATCTGCGATAACCGTTTTGCTGGGGTTTATGTTAACCCCTTTATTCAAACAAAACGTGAGGACTTTGGGAATGGCTTTTTGCATGTGGTCGGTAATAAGCGAATCATGCTTGCTCCATATAGTGACCGCTAGGTCATTCGCGTAGTGAACAAAGGACTCCTTATACAAAGATTTTAGCTGCGGTGATCATAACTGAACAGATTCCGAGATGTAACCGTGCAGGGCTTAAAATGCTTATCTGCATCGAAGAAGGCATTATCGAAGGCTCTTTTTATGTCTGCAAGTGCACCTAAGGAAATCTCTTTTGCTTCAAAGGGTTTTTTCGAGGTCTCTGACTAACGAGTGTAGTAGAAGAGTTCTCAGCTTGATAAGCAAAGAAGTGGTGATTTAATAAAAATTTCACTTCGAATTTTTGGTCTAGGATTTTTTCCATGAACTTAAGTGGAAAAGAGGAGGCGCATATGGATCGCAATAATTTGGCTAGAGAATTAACACTTTTTCCTGTAGTTCCCATCATCTTTTTGAAGTGAGCATATACCATTTGAGTGATCCTTAGAAAGTATCTTATGTTGGCTGGTAGCTTCGGGCAATTGGTCTATGCTATCGTACAAAGTCTTTTGAAAAGTTTTCTGACTTCAGTACTTTTCAAATTCAGTTGTCTATTCCAACAACGTACCTACCGATTGCAGGTCTTTTGCTTCAGAGGGCCACTGTTCGAAGTCAAACGAAGTCGGTTCAGCTGTGTGAAGCTGTGTTGTGACTGAGTCTAGCTCCTTCGTTGTGATGCAACATAAAGAAAGAATAAAGAATTTATTTTCTCCATGCTTAGAAAACTTCTATTTATTACATCCACAAATTCAATTTCATCACACTTTCAGATAAAAGAAAAACACAATTTCTGTAGATATTCTCCTAAAAAATGCGTAGTGAGAAGGACCAAAAATTGAAATTTATGTGGGTGCTATTTTCATGAATTTCATTTGCACGTGCTGATGATGAACAAAACCTGGTTCACGGTACAAGAGAGCATACGCAGGTTTCAATTATTATAACACTCCATTTTTGTTCTTACAATTACTTACGCACTTATCTTCAACATTTGAAGTTTATTATAATTTTCGTAGATAATTATTTTTTATTAAATCATCAGGTAATTAAGTTAGAACTTGTTAGAACGTGTTTTAACCGTGGATATGTGTTCGTAAATATGCAAACAAGTTCATTTTTGAAAGTAAAGAAAAAATGGATCTAAATAAATTGCGATAACTGAAAAAGTATTTTCCTACAATAGGCAATGGGGAAAGTCCTAATTGACGTGATCCTAGATAAAATTTACAGTGCAATGCATTAAAATATGTGGTCTTCCATAGTATGAGTTTAAAAAGGAAGCTCCTGTGTATTTAATCAATGTACGGATTATAATATAGCAAGATATTGATTGCAGGTATTCCTCACTTATTCTTATGTATGATGATGCACCGGGAAATGTAAATATGATCACAACACAAAACACTATAGCGACTATTGTATGGAAGGCACTATGAAAAGTCACTATCTCAAGTTGATAAAAGTTCTTACTATGCTTTTATGTAGGAGTAAGTAACGGTAAGTAGGTAAGTTGGTATTTAAGCACTTTAATCTACATATTTGCGTTATTATCTAATCAAGATAGATTTTTGTTCACATTAACAATTACTTTATAATCCAATGAGCTTTCACTATTCAAACTCACTTTTCATTTGGAAACATGTCATAGGCAGTTAGAATTCTATCAACGAGACCTCTCCGTGAAAAAATATATTGACTATTTCCGATTAAAGGAAGAGGCTTGGCGTATTTTAGTCCTTGTTTTTTGAACACATCATGATCACTAGTTACCCATTTCAAAAACAAATAAACAAGTAAGCTAATCGCGGTTAAAATTAATATTAAGTTAATCATTTTCACGAACCGATGATACTTCTTTACACAACATTTATCACTGAAGTTTCGCGCAGTACTGGTCTGGTCAGATCAGGCCGATCGCAGTTTCTTGTAAGCTTAGATGGTGATATAATTTATTTAAAACTCAAGCAACTCAATCCCATACGGCTTATATGTTTAGTAAAAGAATATCGTTGAGAAAAAACCGCAGCTCTGATCTGCAAACTGTATCCACTTTACTATAGAATTTCGTATTTTGGGCAATTATTGACCGATAGAATTTCGGGATGTGATGCAATGGTTCTTGCGAATTTCTTAAAATTTATTTCTTTTTTCGTTTTTTCTTTTTTGTTCAATAATTCCGGTTTGGATGTTTCTTAACAGATTGTAAAATTGTGAAATCGTTTTCGACGAAAAGTCAAGAAAGTAAGAATTTAATAAAATTAACATTTATTCTAATTTCGGAGATTTGGTGAAGAAAGGAAGTGAATAAATCGACTTTGAAGATCATTGCTATTTTGTAAAGTAATATTAATATGAAAAAATTTTATGTTTTTGATTTTTTTTTTGTCAGTTTTGAATTTCGCCGCTTCAAATCCAATTGATTGGTGTAATATATATACAAAATTTTAAAAGTTACTTTTTAACTCATTATTTTCCGTTCAAATTTTCCATCACCCTGGAAATTTTCGAAAATTCTTTTGCAAATAGAACTAACAATATTCTTTTTGTCCAATCTGGTGACAAGAGCAGTGGAGGGGGTTTCGAATTTTCAGTACGGTGCAACATAATGATTTTAGTATTTTTTTTTATGTAAATAGGCTCTTTAGTATATTTGGACTCCTATAAATTTCTTAAAATTAAATGGCAAAAGGCTCAAAAGTTTTAAAAAAAAAACGCTAGTTAAACTAAGTTATAGTCAATAGGGAGAAATAAGAACAATTAAAACAACCAATATACTTAAAATAAAAATGTGAAACAAATGATACAAAATTCTTAAAAGAAAGTAAAAACGGACGCAACATTTTTTAAAAAGATCTAAAATTAAAGAAAAAATTTAAAAGTCCCAAATTTGCAGTTGGGTATGTGGCAGTTCCAAAAAGTTCCAAATTTCCAAAATGATCTAATAAAAAGTAGTTAGCTAAACCAACGAATTTTCAATATTTAATTTTGTTAATTAAAAATAAGAAATCGAACGAACAAAAATATTTACCCGATACCGTTAAAAAGAGTCAAAGCAAAGCGAAACAGTTAGTTTTGTTCTATGTGCACATGACGGAGTTCAGTCCGTTTTGAGTTTAATTATGTGTATAATCTCCTTAAAGAGCAGAAGGAGCTTACGCAATATTACAGGAATTGCTAAAATAATTTTTATACCTCCGAAATGAAATTGAAACTAATTGATCTATATAACGGCATTCACAGCATCATTATTTTTAATTTTTGTTGGTGGCAAACATGTCTCTATGTAAATTCAAGTGTTCTTTGTCAAAGTCACTTTTATAGAAATTAATCATTTTGGATCCGTCTGCTTGACCCAGAACCAATAATTCAGCCTTTTGATATGATTCGCCGCTACCGTGCTGATCCTACTAGAATGGGTGGATTGATTTAAGAGAGGTTGAGTACCTCGGTGGGGGGGGGGGCTAGAACGTAGGCCACGTCAAGGCCCATTGTTCACCCTCCAGACCCATGAGCAATGTTCATAGGTCTCAACCAGGCGCTCTTATAACCCATAAAATTGGCTTCCATGCAATTCATTCAGGAGGTGTGAGCCAAGGAATGTATAAATCATCCCGAAGAGAGCCAAATGAACAGTGACAAAGATAGTGAGTCACCCTTTCGGATTCCTCTCCGCATTCTCTACATATCGGATTATCAACAATTCGTATCCTAAGTATGTAGGTGACCTCTGAGAGAACAGTGTCCAGTAAGAATAGATACCAGAATTCTCAGGGTAGGCTTTCTCAGTTCTATCAGCTTTTCAATTTCAGGAAGATCCTACCCTCTGGCCAGTCAAAACTTTTGCTTTCAGAGCATGATCCAATTGTCCTTTAGATATATTAAAAGTGTACCTACTTAGAGGATGTTTTACACACTAAAATATCTTCATGATTTGGACACAAATAATATCTAAAACTAAAAAAATTCCAACAATTTATGAGAAAATACCTGATATATGTGGAATGTTTACATTAAATTAAGCAGTCGTACATCCTGTATTGTTTGGCATTAATACTGAATGAGGTGAGAGTACTTTACTAGAAAAAAAAATTATGTGGAGGGGGGTAATTTTTACTGAATTCGGCTGTAAACTAGCTACAAGTAGCTGCCAATATCAGTTGAAATGTATTTTAATTTTGTCTCCTTCTCCTATATTGAACTTATGATGCCGCATGACTCAAATAGGTTATATAATGTTAACATTTGTAGTATTTAATACTTATTTATTTTAATTCTTTCAAAACTTAATTGTTTCTTAAATTCTAGCTTGCACTTGGAGTTGCACCACTTTCAAAATAAACACTTTCCCAATACTGTTATAATCACAAAAGCTTCCATCGCCCTAATATTAGGGAATCTGAATTATTTTGACTATAAATTGTTAACAGATAAAAAGATCATATTAAGTTTTATCTATTGTTATCATTTCCACCACTTCTTTCAAAAATGGCTCAATTTGAAAAACAAATTTTCCAATTATCTCTTGCTGCGTGTGTGATTCTGAAGTATCTTTCGAAGACATTTTAACTAAACAATATTACGTACACTGAAAGTAGTCCACTAAATAATTAATATTGTTACGAGCGTGTCTTTCGGCTCATTATTTAAAACACAATATTTCAGAAATAACTCCCAAGTTCTTTTTATTACACTCTACTGCTTACTTTTATAAATTGCTGTGATTACTTTGTTTTTTATTATTATCACATGTTTGAGTGAAATTGCGTGATATGGAAATGTTCATTTCGTCAATATATCCAATAATTTGAGAAAGATGGCATATTTTCGTAAAGCTCCTACTTATTTCACCAGCTTCCTCTTTATTGAGAAACACAGCACTTGTTAGCATAAGTTTCAATATCATGAAGTTTACAACCTTGTACACTTTGTACTTGTAGTCTGCACATGATTCTAATTTATAGAGTGTCACGGAAATTTGTTTTCCACAGGTATGGTTCTACTGTTATTTTAAAAACGGTTTTCTTTCGCCGTCAAAAAAAGACGATATGCGGAAATCTTCGATATATTTTTGATTCGAATATGTGTCCCACATTAACATCCAATGGCTATAGGTTCTAATGAGAGATTCGCATGTTCTAATGCGGGCATTTTCGTAATATCCGACATAATGTCGTACTCAATGTCGCACTAAACTCCTCTTTCGAGGAGCCATAACTGTGTTATAATAAAATCAACACAGCCATACATTGTCCTAATGTCATAACCGGGTGCTTCTGCTGTAGTTGGGGTGCAGTGGGGCACCCATCAAGTGAGCCAGGCCAACTTTTAAAATGTTAAGGCCGGCATTGACGTCTCGGTTCCACATAGTACCACATTTCGGGCAAAACTGGTACCGATGTGGAGACCGAGACGTCCTCACTGGCTCGCAACAATTGGCGCATATCTTTGTGGTCCGAAATTCGTCCACCTCTAGAACGGAGCAATGCACCTTGAGTGTCTTTAGCAATTTTTGGCTTGGGGTTCTTACATATCCCCGAATCGGCGAATTCGCCGCTATTTTAGTAGAACCTATAAAGACTAGTGTTTTGGGAGTGTTTTGGGTTATTTCCTTCACCAAGCGGTGCGTTGCTCGTTCGGTGCAAATGTATTGCTTAAACCGTAAACGAGCAACTTTCCGTTCACCATACACCGCTTCGCGTTGGGTAAACCACTTTAGTCGCTCCTTAGTATATGCTATATAATCCGTTTTGTAGTGGAATGTTGTGGATTTGGTCTTTATTAAGCTCACCGGCTTGTTCTCGTTCGGGACGCGCACACCGCCAACCATTAACCGACATCCAGGATCTAAACCAACAGCCAATTTGTAGTAGTCAGAGTTAAATTTATCCTGGATGTCGGTCATCGTCCTTTCATCATGTGCGCTACATTCTTTGGTCATCGCGGTCTTTCTTCGTTTCTTTGGTGTTTCCGATGGCTCTATTTGTACCTCCTTCTTCATGGAAAACGTAATCGCTACTCCATCGGTACAAATAGAACTATCGAATTTTTTCCGCCCCACCGAAGGTATTTTGAAAAATTTTTGCCATTGTTCGAATTTTTCGTCGCGGAATTTTTCCCAACTACCACTGAATAGTTTCAGACCGTGGAGACGTTTGTACAAGGCAAAAGAGTCGTAGCGCACATGATGAAGGCGATGCTTATAAATTGGTACCAGAGGAAAATTTTTAAACTCATTCGCCTCGTTATAGCGTTGCATTTTATAGAATATTTGTAAATACTTCAGTGGTTTCGATTTTATTTCATAGAATTTTGAGTCGTCATCGACATATCCAAGCAGCTCGTTTAGATGGTATAGAAGGTCTTGATCTGGTACGTGTTCGCTGTTACGGGTAAATAAGTAATGCTGTGTTTTGTAAATTTTTGTATTATCTTTGGAGAAATTTCTCAGAAATCTCCTTATCCGAGGATAAGCATTCATCCAGAGGTTATTTTTAAAAAGGGTTTCATATTGCCGGCTGGCAAAAATAAATAGATTCGACCTGTATGAAGAGTCATACAGGGCAGTCTTGATGTATTTCCCTCGTAAACTTCGGTACGCGGGATCTAATTCATATTTCGCCATTTTTTTGTTCATTAAATGGTAGAAATAGTCAAGAAACTTTATGTCTGAGAAGTTATCTTCTCCCCATTCTTTGTTCAACTTGAAGTGTAAATACATTGCGTATTCCACCACAAGCGCAGACATTACCCTGACATCCGATTGTATTGCTTCGGCTATTATTGGATTTGTGCATTTTGATGCAAAACCAGTCTTCACAGATGAATATGATGTTTCAGTGTCAGTCTCTGAACGCTTACGTTTTGGGACTGCTGCAACTGGTGCTGTACTGCCACCTTTTGTGATAGTAGAAGATTTTTTATTTAAGTTTATGTTTTTCATTTTTGGACCCACGAGTATGGTTGGAAAAACGGTCCGCTCCGATAGAGCCCCCATATCGGAGTAAGGCAATTTATACAATGGGGTGCGCCCGGTGCCCCAAGGAGATCGTTCGCGACAGTGATAGAACTACCCACTGCCATTCAGCCCTCAGCACGATGCATTTACACCTTGGCTTGGTAGGTTTTTTAGGGGGTGTGCTCCCCCGGGTTGGTGGGAAAAACGGTCCGCTCCGACAGAGCCCCCATATCGGAGTAAGGCAATTTATACAATGGGGTGCGCCCGGTGCCCCAAGGAGATCGTTCGCGACAGTGATAGAACTACCCACTGCCATTCAGCCCTCAGCACGATGCATTTACACCTTGGCTTGGTAGGTTTTTAGGGGGTGTGCTCCCCCGGGTTGGTGGGAAAAATGGTCCGCTCCGACAGAGCCCCCATATCGGAGTAAGGCAATTTATACAATGGGGTGCGCCCGGTGCCCTAAGGAGATCGTTCGCGACAGTGATAGAACTACCCACTGCCATTCAGCCCTCGGCACGATGCATGTACACCTTGGCTTGGTAGGCTTTTTTAGGGGGTGTGCTCCCCCGAGGCGGGGTATGGGAGGAAGCATGAAAGCTGATGAAAGCTGCCTATTTCGAAGTTGCTGCTGGAAAAAACTTTTTACGTGCCAGTATTACAAAACGTGGCTCTTGGAAGAATATGCGAGAAGCAAACAGTGACTTTTTTGGCTTGCATTAAGGCAAGTGGTAGTCATAAAGTTAAGGTTAGAGAATAAATGCAACACTGTACACGATGACATTTTTGTACTAACAATTCTTTGCGATTTCAGTTGCAGGATGGTAATTATAATTTATTTTTGCTAAACAAAAGAGAATCTTTTGTCTGTGAAACAGCACAACAAATTAGAAATGATAGCATAGCATCCAGGGTGCTGTTTTTCTTTTACCGCTTAAGACTCCAGTTTAAAAATAATTTTATAGTCACTGCTGCACGACCCTCTGGAACTTTCCCATCCAGCTAGGACGAATGCCTTTGACTTTTAGCTAAGCCAACTTGCGTTTTCCAAGCAACTTTATGCTTCCTCAACTCTCCGGCAATTGGTTAACCGGCTAAGATGGGTGCTTTCAGTGCTTCGTCGAAAACAAAAAAATTAAACAAGTTAGACGTTCGCAACAATTATAATGCATATTTTAACAGTTATGCATATGGTTTCTGGTATATCTTAAGGGTGTAAGAAAGCAACCGTGGACGGTATTTATAGCGAGTGTAGCAGCTCATGTAAAATGCATACACGAAATTGAAATCAAAAGATTCACTTGCATTGTATAGAGAGTGCCAAATTTTGCAGGAAATTATATTGGTGTCGATTGCATCATCTTTTAAGTGCTTTAAGGAAAGTAAAAAAGTTAGGTACACTCAAAGAAGGTTCATAGATTTTTTGCCTTAGTTTACCTTATGTATTATAAAACCATTATTCTTTATTTTTAAATTTTATGCACGCTTCATAAGATAAGTTTCAAAATATTTAGGAAGTTGAACATCCATAACTAAAATTTGATTGTAAAGATCACAGTTTTAAAATTGGTATATTGTAAGTTATGTTGAAAGGACGTATAAATTCAAGACCGATTTAATGGACAATAGTCTGGTCAACATAATAAACGCGACCATATAATCCTGAATAACTGTCCCATCATATCGATTCGATTCTTCTTCGCAATAAGTTTTTGAACTGCATTAAATTTGATTTAATTGAGAGCATGAATAGGTTAATCAAACAATAAGATATGTCAGGTTTATAAGAAAAGACGGATTCATTGTTTTACTGGAAAAGCAAAAAGTGGTAGGAATACTAAAATGGCAAAAGCCTATTGAAGAGGCACTCAGAAGTGAACATCGTGTTTACAGACGAGATTTTTTTTTTTTTGTTGCAGCAGTCCCTGCAAACCTGAATAATTATAGGTTATATACGTTATAAAGGCTGAGGACATCAGATATATAGAAAAAAGTGTGCAGCTCACCGATGATGGTTTGAAGAGCACTTTCCAAGAGAGTTAAATTTCCGTTGCTCTTTATCGAAAAAGGCGTCAAGATAAGTAGAAAATATTATTGAATTGAGAATTAGTTGCCCGCCCTGCAATCAAAGACACTCTTTTTTAAACAGGATTCGGACTGCGCGAGTTATATCTGCTTATACAACCACATAATCAAAGGTCAACGTTCCAATATTAATAAACTCGTAATTTGCATAAAATCATATTTTATTATTCGCGTATAAATTCATTGTATAAATCGTTCACGAAAAAATTGTAATTTAACATTTTTCCAACTTTTGTTATCAGTCGACCGTGTCATATTTCGTCTGCATTTCTGAAAATATGTATAAAAATTGTTAGCTTGCAAAAATATAATATCCGGTAGAAGTAAAGTTGTAAATTGTGAAAAGGTGAAAAAAGGCAGTTCTAGTTCTGACACGAATCGGTCGACATTCAAATCTTGTATTCTTGGTGTAATAATAAAATTTTTAAGTTGAGTTTATTCCAAAAAGAAATCTTTTTTTTCCTTTTTTTTCCTATTGAAAGAATAAAACTCCATTAGTGGCGCAGTCGGTAGGATACTCATCGTCAATGAGATCCAAATTAATATATATACGTATATAAGTTTACTGTGTTACAAATTCGGAAAACACAAACAGTGGATTACTGTTTAATTTTCGTATCAAAGGAACATTGATATTTAGTGAATTTGTCCGGAAACTGGATTTGAGGCACATTTGCATTATTGAAAGTGGTGAATCTTAATTCTTCGGCCTCAACGAATCTACGTATCTGCATATTACAACAAGTGAATTTTGAGTGGACCACGACGAAATTACTTAGTATTGGGTAATTCTTCCAATTCAACGACAACATATATAACTTCAAAGATGGTATTAAATAAAGCGATTATAGTAACCATTTGGTAAGTCCAATATTGATATACTCAAAAATAAATATCTCCTTAACCAAATAAATATAAATCCTTTCCTTTAAATCACCCAATTAAAATAAATTTTTATATTAAAATTTGATGTCTAAATTTAGACCAACAAAATTAAAGGCAAGTAGTCCCTTTTACCAAATTCGTACGAATAGTGAAGAACTAGACTCATCAAGTGATTTGGAAATTGAAAGTGTTAAGAATATTGATTCTGGAATTACCGTGAATTGTGATAATAATTTGTCAACACGAAACATTAGTAAATCCGATAATTTAATTGAAGAAAATACAGTTTCAATTTATCAGGAAATTACCGAAAAGGTAGAAATTAATCACCAACCTAATAATTTAAGTGATTTAGAAACGATTAAATTAGATATCCGCAGTGATTTAGGAAAAATTAAATTAGATATCGGCAGTGATTTAGAAAAAATTAAATTAGATTTCGGTAGTGATTTACAAACAATTAAATCCGACCTAAGCAGTAGTGTTCAAACAAAAATGCCAGATAGTGATATAAACTCTATTTTCAATTCGCTCAGAATCCCCGACGCGGTAAAGGATCTACCGAACTTTGACGGTAATCCGAGAACCCTTTACGATTTTATCAGTAATGTTGAAGAGATATTAGGGTTAATGAGTGAATTAAGTGGCACAAATTACGCGAAAATTATCCTCAGAGCAATTAGAAATAAAGTAGTAGGCTCTGCAAATGAAATCTTAAATTTATATGGTACTCCCAGTAAATGGGAAGATATAAAAACCAATTTAATAGAACATTATTCAGATAAACGAAATGAGACAAGCCTCATTCGCAATTTACACCTCTTACGCCAAAATAACGATACAATAGAACAATATTATTCAAAAATTATAGATATCCTCTCAACTATGTTAAATCATATTAATGTCCACGAGAAGGACAAAAATGTTATTACCGCCAAACCAAATTTATATGAAGAAATGTGTCTAAACACATTTTTATCTGGGCTTAAAGAACCTTTAGGACCTACAATTAGGGCCATGAGACCGACAAAATTATCTGAAGCATTGAATTATTGCTTACATGAACAAAATACTTACTATGTGAAAAACTCAGTGCATAGACCCATAGTTCATACAAAAAGATTTCCAGTTAAGCCGAATAACCCACAACCACAACCAAGATATAATCATCCCTCGAGATTTAATTCCTCCCAGAATTCACGATTCAATAGTTCATATGGGCATCAAAGGTTTCAACGGAGTCCGACGAATCAGTATTCTAATTTTCAGAGAAATCAACAAAATCCTCCACGGCCCGAACCTATGGATACATCTAGTGGTAATTCACATTTAAATGCAAATAAATTTAGCCCACAATGTAATAATTTCTTTAGATCAACCGGTACACCTCGTGTTAACTCAGAAGAATTATTTAATGTCGAATGTAATGATGAAAAGACCGTAGTCTCAAACCAATGGCAAGAAAGTATATCACAAACAAAACCTTTCAATCCAGGAAATTATAGACCGAATTTAGATGAATTTTATGAACCAAACCTTAATAACCAAATCGACGACGAAAATTTTCGCCAAATTGCCTCGGAGAACAAATAAAATTTCTTATAGATACTGGCAGTAACATGTCATTTATAAGACCTGAAATTGTCAGTGCAGATTTGATAGAAACAGTAAACCCAATCGAAATTAGAACAGCCTTTAATACCCACAGTATAAATAAATTAGTAGTGCTGAATGGTCTCGATGAATTCAAGACAAATGAGAGATTGCAATTTCTTTTATTTAAATTTCACAACTATTTCGACGGTCTTATCGGAATAGAAATGATGAAACAATTACGAATCCAACTAGACTTCGATAAATCTATCTTAAGAGTAGGAGGCGTGAAAATACCTCTAATTTACAAACCAAATTTTATGTCTAAAACTTATGTAGTCCCACCACGTAGTAAGATGATCGCTAGATTGCCAGTTGATATTAAAACGGGTAGTATCCATATCACTCCAATAAAGATTAAGGATAATCTAACAATTCCAGAAGGAATTTATGCAGCCAAGGAGTGGTACTCCTAGTAGAAGTAATAAATTTTTCTAATTTCCTGTAGTACATACATACTACCCTCATTTCATTAAGATCATTCATTCAAAATTAACATATATACATACATATATACATACTACCCTCATTTAGAACATTCGAATAAACCCAAAAAACCCAACATAAAAAGTAATCACATATTACATGAAGCAATACCCAGAAAAGAAAATATAGATGAAATTATATTACTTCATCCACAGTGAAAACAAGAAAATTACTTCATAGCATGAACACATGTGGCATATGTGCAAATCGCTGCCGCTACCTTTTTGTCGGCACATGATGTAATAAAAACATTTCACCGCTTTGCATGAAGTTACGTATTCAGCGATATTGAATGTTGATTGCACTAAATGGCAATAAAATAAGGGTCATCAATTCTTGCGAACAATTTACGTTATAGTTGCATCACATAGAATTTCGCTTCACGATATTTTGTAATATGTCGTCATGAAATACATATTTCGACGACCTTAGAATTTATGATAGGTAAGTAGGAAGTTAAGAGATCGATTGTATATAAAGCCATACATTTTTGAATAAAGCAGAACAGTTTTGCTTGAGACTGGAAGAAGTTAGTTTTCACTCTACTCTCCCATCTCTAAAGGAGGCAGTTCAAGATATTCTTGAACGCCTTATCAATTTGGTAACCTCAGCTGGCCATTGGCTTAGCTTCCAAATATATTCCAGCTGTTCCAGAGCAGTATCCAGTACTAAGAAGACGTCCTCACCTGATTATCGAGAAAAGTAAAGATAATCATTAC
Organism: Dioctria rufipes; assembly: GCA_963924295.1. Taxonomy (NCBI): domain Eukaryota; kingdom Metazoa; phylum Arthropoda; class Insecta; order Diptera; family Asilidae; genus Dioctria; species Dioctria rufipes. Next base: position 44,226,126 of record OZ002743.1, on the reverse strand, counting down.
ATGGCGACCCTGCCTCCGACGAATCAATTGACGAAGGAGAATCTTGGAACCCTGTCTACCGAGTTACAAGAAGTATTAAGAGAGGACCCAAGAGCTGGACCCAGGCCGATATCGATAGAAGAATACCGAAAGAGGAAGCTGAATCAACCCCAACACCACCAAGAAGAAAAGTGCCAGCCACCTAAGAAGAAAAAAAAGAAGAGGGCCGGAAAGCTTGTGAAACATCGAAGAGAAATTGCAGAACTACACAGGCTAACAACGCTAGCAACTACGAAGAAGGAGAAAAATTCATTCTTGGACGACATCAGGCTAAAAAGACAACAATTTTGGAGAACCAAAGACAAAACATCCCCCAGGCTGAAGTAGAATTATATGTAAGAGAATGGGAGGAAAGGAGTCCAAAAATAAAGAAGCCACCGCAAATCAAGACGCAGCAGCATCGTCATCAGGAAACTCTTTTCTAACGGCTGAAATTTATATAGATCACGCGACCGACATAAAAATCCTATTAGGAATTATCATAGCATTATTTTTAGCGATATTATTGTATAGACATATTAGAAATAAGTACATAAGTAGAGTAAAGAAGGAAGCTAATAAATTAGTCATAACAGCTTAAGAATTAATACTAATGTGAAATATATTGAATTCATTTTAAATAAAGAAAAATTTTAAATTAAAAGAATGGCTTTGATAAATAAGAATGCAGAACCTAAAGAATGTGATCAAAAAATTAGAAAAGATCATTGAAAATTTTAAAAAGAGTAAAAATAGAATCTATTCAGCTGGATACATACTAGCGAAAGGGAATGAAATAAATGATTTAAAGGCAAAATTTGTAGAAGAATACAATAAGTTACAGCGTGAAGAAAAAGAAATTTGCAAGAAGCTGATAGAAAAATACAAAACCTTATGTGAGGAACTGAATAGGATAATAGACATTAAAACCAAACAGATACGAGAGATACTGGAAAAATCAATTGAAGAAGAAGAATCATCTGTAGATTCAGATTTAGAAGAAGAAAGTAGAGATCATAACAGGATGGCAACTTTTGATATAGCAAGCGTCACTAAAATAGTGCCGATCTTTGACGGAGACTCGCAACAACTAAACAATTTTATCAACTTGACAGAGTATCTCCACGATGAATTAAAAGCATCAGAGGATAAAGAGAAACTGGTAAAATTCCTGATAAAAACAAGATTATCAGAAAGAGCTCGTAACAGAATAGTTAACGAAGCTGATCCCATAAATTTCAAATCTTTTAAGGAAATACTATTGAAAACTTTCAAACCTCACAAAAATGCATTGAAAATCCAAAATGATTTGTCTAAGGTACGACAAGGAGATAGAACTTTGCAGAGCTACGTTGCAGAGATTGATACTCTAATTGCAGATTTGAATAATATTCAAATAACAGAACAAGGTGAGCAGAATAAAGAAATCATTACAAAAATGAATGATAGAATTGCCTTGAATTCTTTTAAATCAGGATTGAGAAATTCAATCAAATATACAATATTTGCAAACAGACCTGCAACATATGCTGATGCTATTGATCTTGCCCAAGAGATAGATTCAGAGCAAGCCAAGTCTGAAGAGAACAGAATTTACAAATTCCAAGCACATGCTCGCAGATCTGGACAATCATATTCAAGAGGCTTTCATAGAAACCATAACCAGCAATCATATAGAAACTACAACAATCAATTTCAACAGAACAGATTTAACACTAACAGAAACACATTTTTCGATAACAATACTAGAACCAACTTTGCACAAAATAACTTCAGAAACAATGGAAATCCTTCTCAAAGACAATTCAATAATACGAACAGAGGAAACATCAGATATCAAAACAGACAACCACGACAAATTAATTTGTTGGAGTCGGAAAACTACGGGATCGTCCCCGGAGAACACCTATCGAGGGACGAGAAATATCAAGAGCAAATCGAAAATTAATTAAAATACATTTCATAGATGTTGGCAAGCTAACGAACTATATAGCATTACACAGTACCAATAAAGCTTCTGCCACATCATGGTTTATAGACACTGGTGCAGACATCTCGATCATTAAGGTGAACTGCATAGATGTGAACTTAATAAACAAAAGTGAAATTTGCAAAATAAGAGGTGTGACAAAAGGTGAAAGTGAAACGTTAGGAACAATAATTTTACAATTTGATGCAGAAGGTGAAAGACTTAAACATAAAGTACATATTGTAAGTGAAAATTTTCCAATAGCGACAGATGGACTATTAGGGAAAGACTTTTTTATAAAATATAGATGTAAAATAGATTATGACACTTTCATATTAACAATTTGTACAGAGCTTAATGATATTAATCTACCTATAATAACCCAAATTCCAGAAGAAGAATCCATTAACATACCTGCTAGATCTCAGATAATACAGCCAATAAACATAGAAGTAAGTGAAGATAGTATAGTACTAAGTAATGAAATCAAAGAAGGGCTACACGTAGCGAACACAATAATACCAGCAAAAGGTATAAAACATGTGAAATTTATAAATGTAACTGAAGATGACATTTGCATAAAAAATCCGCAGTTGGAAGTTGTTCCTTTAGCAAACTATAGATTTGTAGAGAAATTGACCAGACATAAAGTCGAAGAAAAAGAGAGATTTGAACAACTAAAAAAGGAATTAAATGTGCAAAATTTAGATGAGAAAGCAAAAGATACGCTATATCAACTATGCAAGGATTACACAGATATCTTTTACCTGACGAATGACAAACTAACAGTGAATAATTTTTACCAGCAGCATATATCGACACATGACAACTCTCCTGTATACATTAAAAACTATAGACTGCCACAAACGCAGCTAGAAGAAATAAATAGGCAAGTAGACAAGCTACTAGACGAAGAAATAATTGAACATTCAAGGAGCCCATACAATTCACCCTTATTGGTAGTGCCCAAAAAGGATAACAAAGGTGATAAGAAATGGAGAATGGTTGTTGACTTCCGTCAACTCAACAAAAAGATTACGGATGACAAATTTCCTCTAACCAGATTAGAAGATATTTTGGACAACCTAGGAAAAGCTAGATATTTTTCAACTTTGGACCTTACAAGCTCATTTCATCAGATTGAACTGGATGAAGAATCACGACCGCTCACAGCCTTTTCAACAAATAAAGGACATTTTCAATTTAAACGACTACCTTTTGGCTTAAAGATATCAACCAACAGTTTTCAGCGTATGCTATCAATAGCACTCGCAGGATTGGATGCAGAAACATTCTTATACGTTGATGATATAATCACCTATGGAAACAACATACAACATCATAACAGAAATTTGGTGAAAACATTCGAGCGCCTAAGAGAATATAATTTGAAACTAAATCCACAAAAATGCAATTTCTTACAAACAGAAGTAGTTTACTTGGGACACCTTATAACTAGTGAAGGTATAAAAACAGACCCAAAAAAATATGATAGCATAGTGAACTATTCAAGACCAACGAACGCCGATGAAGCTCGAAGATTCACAGCATTCTGTAATTACTACAGAAGATTCATCGCAAACTTCGCTGAAATTGCAAAACCACTCAATCAGCTAACAAAGAAAAATACACCATTCATATGGTCGGAGCAATGCGAAAAAGCATTTCAAACATTGAAACAGAGACTGATAAGTCCCCCAGTTCTCCAATACCCAAACTTTGACGAACCATTTATCCTAACTACAGATGCTTCTGATTCAGCATTAGGAGCAGTACTATCACAAGGAGAAATTGGAAAAGATCTACCAATTTCATATGCAAGCAGATCTTTGAACAAACATGAATTAAACAAACCAATAATAATCAAAGAATTGCTAGGAATTTACTGGGCTATAACTCATTTCAGACCGTACTTATATGGTCGCAAATTCATAGTAGTCACAGATCATCGTCCACTTGTCAGCCTATTTACTCACAAAAATCCATCATCAAAGATGACAAGAATTAGAATGGAATTGTCGGAATACAACTTCGAAATAATTTATAAAAAGGGAGCATTAAACACGAATGCAGACGCGCTTTCTAGAATAAAAATGAGCTCAGAATTATTAAAAGAAATGATACCTAAGGAGATAAATAAAATAGAGAAAATATATAGCATGAAATCACGTGATAAAAATAAGAGCACGGAAGAATTGTCAGGCCAACTATTCATCCATCAATGTGCTTCTATTTCAGAAACAAGATCGATTAAAAAATTGAAATTTATAAATATAAAAGAGGATATCCCACAAAGAAAATATAACAAGAAGAAGAATATATTCATAAAGAAGAAAGAAGTTGCAATCGAGTACAGTAATAAACCATGCCTTAGATTAGGTTTTATCTTGGAGACACTGTCACTCTCTATGATTAGCAACAGAATACAGAAGTTAGCTCTATCAACGAAAGATAACATATTTGAAAGCGTGAACATAACAATATTTAAAGAAGAATTTAATAAGATACAAAGGAAATTAATTAAGGAAAGAAACAATTGTATAAGGATAATTTTATATGAGCCTCCCAAAAGTATAACAGACAAAGAGAAGCAACTGGAGATAATCAAAGAATTTCATGACACACCACACACTGGTGGACACACAGGAATAAAGAGAACTATCAACAAAATCAAGCAACGATACTGCTGGAAGAATTTGAACAAAATGGTAAAATCATATGTAAATAATTGTGAAGAATGCAAATTAAACAAAATTGTAAGACATACTAAGGAGCATTTAACAATTACTGATACTCCCAGTACTAGTTTTGAAACCTTAGAACTAGACACTGTAGGACCATTAAGGCAGAGTAAGTACTACAGGTACATACTAACATGCCAATGCCAATTGACGAAATACGTTGAAGCTTTCCCAATGGAAAACAAGGAAGCAAAAACAATCGCGAAAATATTAATTGAAAAGATCATTTTGAAATATGGTACATTCAAAAAGATTAGAACAGACAAGGGAACTGAATTTGTGAATTCTATATTCAGAGAAATATGCAAAATTTTTCATATAGAACATGTTACATCAACCCCATTTCACCATGAAACCATGGGTGCAATTGAAAGAAACCATAGAGTATTGAATGAATATCTACTCTCTATATGCAAAAATGATCAATGGGACGAATGGTTACCCTATTTTACATTCTCATATAACATAACACCGCACTCGGAAACTAATTTAACACCATTTGAACTAGTATATGGAAAAATCGCGACATTGCCAAATATAGAAAAGCGAGACATAAGCCCAATATATAACATTGAGGACTATGCCAAAGAGGTCAAATATAGAATACAACAAACTCAAGACCTTGCAAAATCAATACTTGAAATTACGAAGAGAAAAAGAAAATCAAGCCATGACAAAAAAGTAAAACCGTTAAATATTAAAGTAGGAGATAAAGTTAAGATTAGAGTAGGAAATAAGAGAAAATCTGAACCACCATACAAAGGACCATACGTGGTTGTAGAAACAAACAATGTAAATAGTAAAATTGATATTAATGGAGAAATTAAGGAAATACATAATAATAGACTAGATAAATACTAATGTAATAAACTAGATAAATATTAATGTAATAAACCAGATAAATATTAATGTAACAGACTAGATAAATATTTAATACCAATTAGCTCTAATAATCACTTATGTATCAATATAAGAAATAAAAAATAAAACGGTGACATCACAGTAAGATAAATCAAAATAAATTATAAGATGCAATTATAACGCAAGTCAAAAAAAAAAAAAAAATTTTTATTTTATGAAACAAAATTTTTTTTTTCCTTATAAAGGGAGGGATGTAGTACATACATACTACCCTCATTTCATTAAGATCATTCATTCAAAATTAACATATATACATACATATATACATACTACCCTCATTTAGAACATTCGAATAAACCCAAAAAACCCAACATAAAAAGTAATCACATATTACATGAAGCAATACCCAGAAAAGAAAATATAGATGAAATTATATTACTTCATCCACAGTGAAAACAAGAAAATTACTTCATAGCATGAACACATGTGGCATATGTGCAAATCGCTGCCGCTACCTTTTTGTCGGCACATGATGTAATAAAAACATTTCACCGCTTTGCATGAAGTTACGTATTCAGCGATATTGAATGTTGATTGCACTAAATGGCAATAAAATAAGGGTCATCAATTCTTGCGAACAATTTACGTTATAGTTGCATCACATAGAATTTCGCTTCACGATATTTTGTAATATGTCGTCATGAAATACATATTTCGACGACCTTAGAATTTATGATAGGTAAGTAGGAAGTTAAGAGATCGATTGTATATAAAGCCATACATTTTTGAATAAAGCAGAACAGTTTTGCTTGAGACTGGAAGAAGTTAGTTTTCACTCTACTCTCCCATCTCTAAAGTCGGCAGTTCAAGATATTCTTGAACGCCTTATCAATTTGGTAACCTCAGCTGGCCATTGGCTTAGCTTCCAAATATATTCCAGCTGTTCCAGAGCAGTATCCAGTACTAAGAAGACGTCCTCACCTGATTATCGAGAAAAGTAAAGATAATCATTACATTCCCTCAAAATTTCTTTATAGAACAACCGCTCAAAGTACAACCTCTAGACCCAAAACAGTACCTAGAAATACACAACTTTTCGATTAATCATCGTGAAGACCAAACACACTCAGATATTAAAAATCTAATACGTATAAATCATTTAAACAGTGAGGAACGAAAGTCTATATTACAATTGTGTAAACGGTTTGAAGACATATTCTTCAAGGAAGGTCAGAAACTCTCCTTTACTAATCACATTAAACATCAAATCCAGACTAAGGATGATACCCCAATCTATACAAAATCGTATAGATATCCCGAAATCCATAAAAAAGAAATCCAGAGGCAAATAAGCAATTTACTCGACCAAGGGATTATTCGACCAAGCTTTTCTCCATGGTCATCTCCAATATGGATAGTACCGAAGAAACTAGATGCCAGTGGTAATCAAAAATGGCGTCTAGTAGTCGATTATCGGAAACTTAACGAGAAGACTATTGACGACAGGTACCCTCTGCCGAATATTACAGAGATTTTAGACAAATTAGGGAAATGTATGTACTTCTCTACCTTGGACCTCGCCTCGGGTTTTCATCAAATAGAAGTGAAACCTGAACACATTCCGAAAACCGCTTTTACCGTAAATAACGGACACTATAGAATATGTCCGTATGCCATTTGGGCTGAAAAACGCCCCATCCACCTTCCAGCGTGTGATGGACAATGTCCTCCACGACCTCCAAGGAAAAATATGTCTCGTTTATATGGATGACATTATAGTCTTCTCTACTTCCCTTCAGGAACATATAGAAAATCTCGCTGCTGTTTTCAGGAAATTAAGAGAGGCTAACCTAAAGGTCCAAGTCGATAAATCTGAATTCCTTCATAAGGAAATAGCTTTTCTGGGGCATATAGTAACCTCCCAGGGGGTCAAACCCAACCCTGACAAGATACGTGTGATAAAAAAATTTCCTATACCAAAAACGAAAAAACAAATTAAATCATTTCTCGGACTTCTCGGTTATTATAGAAAATTTATCAAGGATTTCGCTAAGATAACGAAACCGATGACAGAATGCCTAAGAAAGGATAAGGAGGTAAAACCAGATTCCAAATATATACAATGCTTTGAAACGTGTAAAACTCTTCTATGTAATGATCCTATCTTGCAATACCCTGATTTTTCGAAATCATTTATTGTAACGACGGATGCAAGTAACTTCGCATTGGGAGCAATCTTATCCCAAGGCCCTGTGGGATCTGACAAACCAATTTGCTATGCTAGCCGAACTTTGACAAAGTCAGAGCAAAATTACAGGCATATTCACAGATGATAGTATATTTAAAATGGTTCAACAGGTTTATTCGAAATATTTTTCTAACGGACAGATTAAATTAGTACGATGTATGTTTAAACTTGAAGACATCACGGAATATGATTCTCAAGAAACCGTCGTAAGAAACTATCACAAAAAGTCCAACCACAGAGGAATAACTGAAACTCTAGGACATCTACGAAGGGAATTCTACTTCCCAAATATGAAAAACATAATAAGTAAAGTGATTAATAATTGTGAGGTATGCCAAAAATATAAATACAATCGTAATACGGAGAAACTAAAATACGAGATAACAGAAACACCAAGCAAACCCTTGGAGATATTACATTTAGACATATACGCGGTACATAAGGAAAACTTCCTTACTATAATCGACAAATTTAGTAAATTCGCAAGTGTATATATATTAACGTCGAGGAATAGCATTAATCTTGTACAATCGCTCAAACATTTCTTCGCACACCACGGTGTACCTAAAAAGATCGTCACCGATAATGGTGCAGAATTTCTTTCTACAATGTTCAAAGATTTCCTGAATCTATATAATATAGACCTTCACATAACTTGTGCAAAGAATTCAACAGGGAATGCTCCTGTAGAAAGATTTCATTCTACACTGACCGAGTTAGTTAGAATAATCCATAGCGAAAATAGCTCAAAGCCCATAGAAGATATCATAAATGGGGCGGTCATATCATATAACAATTCTATCCATTCAACCACAAAGTTAACCCCGTTCGAATTAATTACAGGGCATTACAATAGTCGCGAACCTTTCCCAACTCCACAAAATCAAGGAACATGTCACGAATATCTAAATGAACATATTAAGAGATATAAGACCTTGTTTGAGTTAGCACACCAACGAAGTTTAAGTTACAAACAAAACACCATAGGAAAACTTAATGAAGGTCGAAAAGAACCCCCTGACTATGAACATAACGAAAAGATATATGAACTAGAAGATAGACGTAATAAGTTGGCGCCTAAATTTAGTGAACATAGGGTTATTGATAATAATAAGATTACTGTTAATAGTAATAGACGTAAGGTACATAAACAAAAAATTAAACCCAAGCATAAATTTGCAGGTTCATCGAAATCTCATCAGGACAAAGACTAGATACCTACGACCTAAACAATAATCAGGGATTATTATTCTTGAACTTGGGTAAGGCTAGATTAATTGAGAATCATTCAAAATTGATTCATATTATAAATATAACTCAGTACGAGATTAACGCTGAGCTAATATATAAAAACATAGGAAATTTAGAACGCGAAGCGAATTCTGGTAGTGACACTAGATATATACCAACGATCGTTACCCTAAAGAAAAAATACGATCTCATGGTAAACAATTTGGAATTATTGACACCAAAATATAAAACAAAAAGAGGTATAATTAATGGGCTAGGAACGATAATAAAAACAATAACTGGTAACATGGACAATGAGGATTGCGTCGAAATCAATAAACAAATAGAAACTCTCAAATTAAACCAATACGAACTTAACAATCAATTAACGAAACAAATATTGATTAACGAAAGGATGATAGAACGTTTTAATAATATCACTCAGCACATAAATAACCAACAAGGAAAATTAGAAGTATACATTAGTGGTTTCCAGAACAAAATTGAGAAAAGAATAAATAGGCTAGACGAAATGCTTTATATAAATCAGTATTTTAATCAATTAAATTATGACATCGACCTACATAACAATCATATAAAGGAAATATCAGAATCAATAGTTTTAGCAAAATTAAACTTAATATCAAAACACATACTCCACCCGGAAGAACTAGATTATGCCCATAATATTTTAAAGAAACAAAAAGTTGAATTTACGGCTAATGAAAACATATATGAATTACTAGAACTACAAGCCTATTACAATGGATCAAACATAATATTCGTAGTCAATATTCCCATACTTCATCCCGAAACATTTTCCTTCTATCGATTAAAAGAACTGCCAATAAACAAAACCTATATCATAAAAATAGACCATCCTTTCCTTTTATCCAGTGAGAGTACATATCAATATATGGATAAACCATGCCCAGTCATTGAACAAACAAGTTATTGTAAAAGAAGTTCATTAATGCAGAATAAATCAGATGACTGTGTAATAAAATTATTAAACAACGAGAAAGCCGATTGTGAACTGACAACGAAAGAAATCGAAGAGGAAATACTGCTATACTAGAACCAGATTACTTGCTACTTCTAAGTGAAGAAGAAGTGACAATGGATACAACCTGTGGTACCAATATGAAGAAGAAAGCGTTGAAAGGTCCAACTCTCATTTATTTTCACAACTGCACCATAAAAATGAATAATATTCAATATACAAGTGAAATCGCCACCTTTAGAGAACCCGTTATATTTACCCCAACCTTATATAATAAAATAAATTATACTACCATTATAGAAAAACCCAGCCTCCAGAAGTTAAACGATTGGACTATAAGAAACTCAGAATCCATCAGCTTATTAGGCATCCAAACTCGAGGATCCAGTATCCAGATATACAGCTTAACCGGAATATCCATCATCATCATCGTCATGTACGTCGTTTTCAAATACAGAAAAATCTCAGCAACAGGAAGTGTAGAAATAAGCCAACCTGAAGTTCAACATGATGCACCCCCCAGCAAAGGTCATTCGCTCATGTGGGTCCCACCCCATTCGCTTCATTTTAAGGAGGGAGGAGTTATATCTGCTGATACAACCACATAATCAAAGGTCAACGTTCCAATATTAATAAACTCGTAATTTACATAAAATCATATTTTATTATTCGCGTATAAATTCATTGTATAAATCGTTCACGAAAAAATTGTAATTTAGCATTTTTCCAACTTTTGTTATCAGTCGACCGTGTCATATTTCGTCTGCATTTCTGAAAATATGTATAAAAATTGTTAGCTTGCAAAAATATAATATCCGGTAGAAGTAAAGTTGTAAATTGTGAAAAGGTGAAAAAAGGCAGTTCTAGTTCTGACACGAATCGGTCGACATTCAAATCTTGTATTCTTGGTGTAATAATAAAATTTCTAAGTTGAGTTTATTCCAAAAAGAAATCTTTTTTTTTTCCTTTTTTTTCCTATTGAAAGAATAAAACTCCATTAGTCGCGCACTGCAAAACGTGTTCGGGATTGGTGCAAAAATAATTTTTTCGATCTTATCAGTACAAATGAATGGCCTTCATCGTACCTGGACTTTAATACTCTGGACTTCTGCATATAGATCAGTTAACGAATGTAAAATGCAAGAACAAAAAATATTTTAAGATACTGTTAAGAAAAATTTAAGACGAAATTACTCAAGATGGCATCCGTGGCGCTTGTTCTAATTTTCAAAAGCGTTTGAAAGCTAAAATAAAGAGAAAAGGAGAAGATTCGAAACAAAACTCCCAAATTATATTCTATGTACCTACTGTTGTAGGCCTACTCCGTGTTCCTACGAAGAGAGCATCCTGGTTTAGTTATTGCGATAGGGAGACACTCAAGCACACAATAAAAACTCAGTTTTCTGCTTTTCTTTTTCTTAAAAACACATTTTATTCTTCACTTAAACTTTTTTCGAAAAAACAACATTTATCTTTTTACACTTTTTCTAGAAAACATTTTAATTTTTACTTCTACTTTCTTTGGATTCTCAAAAATTACTGTCCAGAGTATTGAGCTTGCTGCCCCCAGGTGCCCATGAAAGCTTTCTATTACTTTCCCACGACGTGAAAAATCGTACGTGGGAAAGTACAAAAAGCTTAGACACAGTCCATATGCATTAATGCAAAAACGTAATCAGATATGCACTTGTGTATGGTCGAAGAAATTATTTCAAGTCGACCAAAGGAATGATTGTATGTATGTATGCACATACGTTTATTGAGTGTATTTTCTGCAATTGGTACACGTTTTGATTCAGGTAGTCATTTATAATATCAGCTGGTGTGGAACTTACTATTTTCCCACTGTTCTACTGCAATGCAATGTAAATGAAAATTCTCTAAAACAAAGTTATCTTGATGAAACCGGTTTCCTGGTGAAGAGGTAAAAGAAGCAAAGAGAACACGCAATGCAATACATGGGCATAATGCGGAGTGCAGGCTCTGGATATGGTGGTGTGCTGAATGCTGGTACTTTCAGGACCCTCCGTCCGCTACTCACAACTAGTAAAATTTGTGAGAGCGGGTCATAATATCATCACCGGTGAGTGGCCGGTCGTCAACAAGCAGAGAGTTTTTATACAACTTGTGATGTGCGAGAGGAACGTAATAGAACGACCCGCCATAGAAAACTTTTCAATATACGAGATGCGCATTCTTTCAGTTAGATGTTCTTTGGTTTTACTCACTGATACATGGTCTCATTTGTCCTTTTTTTTATTATAATTACTGATCACGATGGGGTAATGATTATCCATGTATTCATATGTAAAATGGAAATTAATAGAATTCTTTTATGTCCCCACCCATAAAGAAGCATTTGAATGTTTAATGACTCGACCTATAAAACAAAAAATTTGGGACGGATAGGCTTTATAGAGACACTAGAAGAAACAGTCTTGCTGGTTCACAAAGAACTTCGGCCGATTAATATAGCTACTAGATCTAGAAGTGTTGGTCTGCATAATTCAAATGCAAAATATAAATATCTTGAGTTTTGAGCCAAATTAAAATTTATAGATTCATGGAAATATTTTATTTTATTTATTTTTTAATTTGTGTTGGCCCTTTATATGAATGACGTAATTCTACCAAGGAAAATTTGAAAAGAGAAAATACCTGCCGATTCCTTCAGTGTAAAACATCTTATTCTAAAAACATGAGATTAACATATTTCAGACAAATGTTGTTTTCTTATTTCAATTTAAAAATAATATATAATTGTGGTATCTACATATGATGAAACCGATAGAATCAGCTTGTGTCCCTTTTGAAATTAAACAATTTTAATTTCATTTGCAGTATAGACATATATTTCCAATTAATTAATTCAAATATTTCCAACTAGTTAATTATTAACCATAAATTAAGCACTCAATATATATATATTTAATTTACATAAATCAGGTAAACATATTTTAATTTACACAAATTTTTTGTTTTTGTTTTATTTTTTTATCATTTCGAGGTTCTATTAACAATTCAATTTCTCTTTCCGGCTGAAAACCAAAAATCGATTTTGTCAACTTTACTGGTACCTGTGTTTCCTTGCACACCTTCAGTCTGAAATTCAGCAACAAGTCAAAGAATAAAGCCTTTATCTCCATCATGGCGAATCTTAAACCTTAAACAAAAGCATAAATAACTTTTTCTTTTAATTATTTTACCTTTACATAAGACTTACCAATGCAATTTCTTGGACCTATTCCGAATGGTAAATATGTGTTCGTATCGATGTTGGATCTATTCTCGTCACTAAAACGCTCTGGATCGAATTTGTCCGGATTAGGGAAATATTTTGGATCCATATGGAAGCCATAAATTGGCACCCAAACCACACTTCCTTCATCAATAGTAAACTTAAGCCCATTTTCATCTTCATAAGTGTACGTCTTCACACATTGTCGATCAATTAAAACCGCAGGCGGCCATTTTCTCAATCCTTCGGAGATGACCATATCCAAATATTTCATTTTGTGAAGAATTTCATATGTAAGAGGTTTGCCCCCTAAGTTCTCATTTGTTTCATCAATTGTTTTAATTAGTTTTTCTTGAACATCAGCATTAACTGCCAGCTCATAGGCAACGAATGACATAACACCGGAACTAGTATCGAAACCACCCGCAAATAGTATGTAACACTGTGCAACCAATTCAAAATCAGTCCATGTTCGCTTAATGTCACCATTAAAAAAGTCACTATCGTTCCCAACTGCTGCATTATCTTTATCATGGTCTTTTGATAGTTCTTGCCCTTCTCTCAATTTCATCAAAAGTTCTAGCATATCTGGTCTGAAAATTCCCTGCTTTTTCCGTGTTTCCATTGTTTTTATTATTAAATCCCCAAACAATTTCTTAAGTTTGTCGTTAACTACTTTTAATCGCAGTAATCTTGAGATACGGGGTGCTGATCTCATGAAAAGAAACTTAATCGCTTGTAAAGGTTTCTGTATTTTCAGTATTTCTTGACCAATCAAGTAGACATCGTTTTTTGGATATTTAAGGGAATCACATTCAACTCCAAAGGCGCATGTTGATATAACATCGTTGGTATACCTGGAGAAAATATCTCTAATTTTGTAAGGCTTTGAACCATTTTTATCGTAATTTTCTTGGACATGATTTACAAGCTGTTTAGCGCATTTTGTTACTAATTGAAGCATTGTCCTCATTTTATTGCCAGTGAACAACGGAGTCAAGGAAGTTCTCATTTCTCTCCATTGTTGTCCTCTCATTGTAAGCAGTACACTTCCGAATAAATCATCTGAAGATGGATCCAGGAAATATCTATGATCTTGAAAATGGGCAAAATCCTTTATGGTTATTTGCTTCACCAATTCTGGGCTTTTAATGAAGAAAATTGGTGTGAGGAATTCAAAAAGTCCATAGATTCTGTAAAGAAAGAAAATTTTTGAATACTAAAGAGAATATTTTTAGTCTAACAAAAATAAAAGATCTGTGATAGATCCATTATGAGAACTAAATAAATAAAAGTCTTCGGTAACAGTTATGACTGTAAAAAAATATATATTTAATGAGTAACTTTATCTTATGGTCTAAAACTTTAAGTCTCTTATAACAGTTACATAGACTAAAAAAAACAGTAAAAATTTTAACCATTATTTCAAGATTTTTTCAAAAAGTCCCATAATAGTTACGTTCCCTAGTTTTTTGTCTATCTTCTGTTATTATAAATGTCATCGTAAATTTTCGTTTTTTGTTCTTAAAAGTGTTCGAAGTGTTCTGAGTTTGGTGTTCCTACCAGTAATCGGTACGTTCATCTCACAACTGGAATTGGTGTTTCCGCCAGTGTAGCACCCATTCTCTTTACAATTGGCGCCCACTTATTATTTATTTTATACATTCATGCAATTCCCAGTGTTCACGCTAGGAATAAACTGGCGTAAGTATTGTGTGATTGTATTAACGTTCGGGAATACACGCATTTAACTGTTTGTAAAGTTTATTTAAATCCTTTTCTTTCTTTCTTACAAAATAAAGTTTATAACGTTGAAGTGAAAATTTTAATTCTTAAAGCCCGTAGATCTTTAATTCTTACATCCTTATAATTTTAAACAGATACTCACGCATAATATTAATAGTTATTTTGATTTTTACATGTCCGTCCTTTCGATACCTCTAGAACGCGTATACTCAGAGAACTGAAATTTTGCACACGACCTTTTTAATAATAATTGTAGATTTAATTTTGAAAATGGAATAAATCGGGTATCCTTTTTAGTGTTGCCTTACAAAAATTACGTTTTTCACTATATATGAGAACACTGCCTGAGAACCCGTCGACATAGTGAGCTGACAATTTGTACACACCGTGTTCTTGCAAATAGTAAATACAATTTAATTGTGTTGCTATACAAAAATTGAGTTGTTTTTTACATATTACTGTGAAAGCGATCATTGCCTTTTCATTGTATACTGAAAAGTTCTTCCAGAATATGAAAATCTATGAAATTGGTTATATCCATTTTTACTGCTCGACGAACCGTTCTAGAATATTAGATACGAAAAACCATTTTTAAAAAAAAAAGACTTCAACAATCGAACTTGCACAAACTGTACGAAATTACATGGGGACATTCATCTAGGTATAGCAAGAATTGTCTTAGACAAATTCTAGCAATTTCCGTGTTTTGTTTTTATATTCTTCAGACAAACACGGGGGGTACACCATGATGCGAAGAAAAGTACGGCAGGAGGGAGATGAGATGGGGAAAGGATTAAGGAAGAGGTTATATAATATAAAATACTATTAAACCAGCATCTTTGTATCTCTACATACTTGTAAATTTTATCTTAAAGACGGGACTAAGGATTTGGATGAAATTGGGCCAACTACAGTTTTCGGTTATAAAAAAGCGATTGAGCTAGCTCGTAACTTTGAAAAAGCACATATTTACAATATAGAGGAATTTACAATTAAAAAGAGTTAACTAGGGAGGAATATTATTATAAATCTCAAACGCTCTGGGCTCTAACACTTCTGTATTCCAAGTTGAGATATTAGCCATATATGAATGCGCTAATTCCTGTATTAAAATTGCCTTTAATGGTTCACCCAGCAATATCCTTTCGGATAGTCAGGCCGCTCTCAAGGCCTTAAAATCCTTCAGTATTAACTCAAGAATTATCTAGGGCTGTCTGCGATCCCTTAAAAATGTATGAATGAGAAACAAAGTTATCCTCATGTGGGTACCGGGCGAATTACTTTTGTGGCACTTCAAGGTGTTACTTCAGAGCTATCCTACATAGCTGGGAGAGCACACAAGAATCCCTTTATGTATAGGGAAGACTATAAAGACTTCGTTACGCGAAAAAGTTTATTGACACCTCTGGTGGAAAACAAAAGAGCACGTACTCCTTAGGAGAACAGAGCTTAAAATTATCATAATCACAGTACACTTCTCAGGCCATTGCACTTTGTGGTATCACCTAATAAAGATAAACGTGGCTGAGACTTATACTGCCGCTTCTGTCAGGATGCTCACGTAATTGCGAAGCATTGGTCAGGAGGAGATTACTGCACCTCGAACCAGTAACGCATATAGGATTTGTCTGGGGGGGAGTTAAGAATATGGCTAGATTTCAGAGTGTTTTACATTGTTTTACATGTAAAATGTACACGGCTAGAAAAGGAAAGGGAGAAGAAGCAAAAATAACAAAAAGAAATACCGCAGATTACATGCAACGAAACAGAATGTTTTCATAAAATTAAAAGGGGTGGAGTTTTCAGATTTTAATCTCATGTTCCCGGTTTTCATGAAATATTGACAGACTTTGGTCACATGTTGTTGCTGTAATCCTATGATTTTTGAACAGCACGTGTTTCTGTTTACATGCGTTTTACTATGAAGAGATTAAGTGGGAGAACTCATGACGGTTTCTCTGATATTTTCGGGAAAAATGAGACCTTTATTTGACAGGAACTTCTTTACATCTCCTTTCAGCACCTTTATCTTAAAATATTGAGGTAGTGTGACCCGCTGTATATTATTATGAATAGTTTGACATGATATTGGAGATGTTTTGTAAGATTTTGTCGTTCGGTAATCCTATATTCTTTGATTTTTGTTTTTAATTCGTTGCCTCAATCGCACTACAATAGTGCAAGTTATATACCCAGAAATTACAATTTAAATCACCGCGTCAACTTCCTTTCCCACGCGAACTTCAAGATAAGAAACTCATTGCATTTCGCAACCTTGAAGTACTTGAAATAAAAACATGAGCAAGTGAAGCTCACATAACTTTTCATCTTTTCACACGCTCGCTTAAATTCTAAAAGAACAAAATGCAATTTCAGCATTTGTTTGACTTCATAGTTAAGTTGACTCTTAGTGTCTTAAATTAGTTAGTTTTAGTCTTGATTCGTGTGTGAAACTAACTTCGTCGCTTTTAATAAAGTTGGTTCAATTTAACGGTTGTTTTATTTTTTTTAGAACCAAAAGGTTTCGATACAAATCGATTAACGATTTGTAAGTGATATTATCTTTTTTTTATTAATGATAAAGAAAGATGATTTGTTTGGCGCAGTCGGTAGGATTGCCAAACTAGTGTCGTGAAAAATTATAAGTGTAATATAATTGTTCAAGATCTTATAAAAAGATTATAAAGAATAAGATAAATCATTATACCATATCTAGTGAAGTGATTGGATCGAAAATAGAAGCGTTCCAATATAAACGAAAGTGAAATAGCTAGCAGTGAGTAAAATAATGATAATTGAGGTATTACACTCAATAGTGCGACAACTAGGTTTCTTTTAAGAATTTATTGGCAGAAATTTGATGAAACCTTATTACATACCACGAAAGAAATCACACAAACGAGTCAAGCTCAACACAATCCCTGAGGAAACGTACGACCAGATTCTTGTTGCAAACCAAAACAACTTTAACAACATCATGGCCTTGACTTTTACAAACCAAGATCTTATCAAGGAAGCTAGAGCGGTTCCAGTTTTTCGAGGAGATGGCACTTTTGAATTATCTCATTTTATCAGAGAGGTTGAAACCATCGGCGGACTAACTGCAGACGTAAATTTGAAGGCGTATTTACTTAATATTTTTGTCACAAAAATTCAGGGACCAGCTGCTGAATCAATACGGAGATTAGAAAGCGTAACATAGGATGAAATCAAAAAACAATTGAAAAAGTCATTTGGAGTACAACAGTCATATCTCAAGTTAAAAGAAGAAGCAGATGCTGTTAAATTTATAAATGTGAGTCAATATTATAATGAATTATCAAAAATTTTAGATAAGCTCAATCTTAAGTATAAATTAGATGACGATTCTCCTAATGAATTTAATGTTGCAAATAACGAGAAAAGTATTCTAGAAAAATTTCTTAATAAACTTCCGAGGTCAGATAATATGTACTTAAGAATAAAAGAAGTTAGGTCTTTAGAAGAAGCTTTTTATGAATTAGTTGAAACTGGAATTGCTACTAATCACACATTCACGCAAAGATACAACAATAATAACAGAGGTAATCCACATAACAACAATTTTAATAGAAATAATCAACAGAACAATATTAACGCTCTAAATAATAACCTTAATCGAAATTCATCTTACAATAATAACAACAGAAGTGATAATTTTAGTAGACAACAACGAATAAATCCTAACTACCGTTCTCAATTTCCATCTTATAGAAACAATGAACATAATTACCCTAATTCTTATAGGAATCAAAGCGGTGACTTTACCCAAAATAGATATCAGAATTCTCGAACATATAATAATAATCATAGACAAGTTGAGCCTATGGACGTAGATATGAATGTTATCGAAGAAAATTTTCGGTCACAGCCTCGGAACACTCACTACCGATAGTAGAATTTTCAATTTACAATAAAAAAATCTCTTGTTTAATAGATACTGGGGCATCAATTTCCATAATGAGTGAGGGGGTTTTTCCCAATATCAAACGTTTAAAATTAAAAAATCCAATCGAAATTTTCACACTATTCAACAAAACTGAAATAACTCATGAAATTATTACAGAAGTTCCGAAAGAATTTAATCACGAGGCTACGATGACTTGGAAAATATTAAAATTGAATAATAGGAAATTCGAAGCTATATTAGGACAAAATATTTTAAAAGCTGTTGGTGCAAAAATTAATTTAGATAGTGGTCATATAGAAATTATGAATAAAATAACGAAATTTAGAGATTCTTGCCCTTTTGAAGATACAGACGAATTATACTCTTTAGATCTAAATGGCAAAAAGATTTTTGACTACCTTAAAACTGATCATCTCAACAAAGAAGAACACGACATGTTAAAGAAAATCATTTCTGAAAATAAAGATTTATTTTACCGAGAAGGTCAGCAATTGACCAATATCGTTGATGTCAGACATCAAATTATCACGAAACATAGTCAACCGATATATTCTAAGATTTATAGATTCCCCAAGATCCACGAACAGGAGGTAGAAAAACAGGTTTCAGAAATGCTGTCGCAAGGAATAATAAAGCCCAGTAATTCACCCTACAATTCCCCTATTTGGGTGGTCCCAAAGAAATTAGACCAATCTGGGAAGCAAAAGTGGAGGATTGTAGTCGACTATAGAAAGCTCAATGAAATTACTATAGACGACAAATTCCCTATCCCAAATATAGAATCGCTTTTCGATAAACTCGGCAAAGCCCAGTACTTTACCACTTTAGATCTCGCTAAAGGATTTCACCAAATCCTTGTAGACGAGAAAGACCAATCGAAAACCGCCTTTTCCACACCACAAGGTCACTATGAATATGTCAGGATGCCATTCGGATTAAAGAATGCTCCTGCCACATTCCAAAGAATGGTGAACCATGTTCTAAGGAAATTCATCAACGTCAACTGCGTTGTATACCTCGATGATATACTGATATTCAGTACATCGCTCCAAGAACACGTGGATGTAATTTTAAAAATCTTTGAAAAACTTCGTGAATACAATTTAAAAATTCAAGTAGACAAATGTCTTTTCTTCTCAAAAGAATCCGAATATCTAGGGCATTTACTAACCAATGAAGGCATCAAGCCAAATCCACTTACACTTAAGCTTCCGAAAACTCGTAAAGCAATAAAGAGTTTCTTAGGTATCACAGGCTATTACCGCAAGTTCATTAAGGACTATGCGAAAATTGCACAACCTCTTACGTATTGTCTAAAAAAGGACAAGAAAATAGAAACAAACAATCCAAGATTCGTTGAAGCATTTGAGAAGCTCAAAGAATTAATAACAAAAGATCCGATATTAAAATATCCAAATTTTAATCAAAGATTCGTATTAACGACTGATGCAAGTCAATTCGCTATCGGGGCAGTTTTATCGCAAAACGGACACCCGGTATCTTTCGCAAGTCGAACCCTTAACGATCATGAAACTAAATACAGCACGATCGAAAAGGAACTCCTGGCAATTATTTGGGCAACCAAATATTTTAGGCCTTATTTATATGGAGTTAAATTCACCATAAGAACTGACCACCGACCCCTAGTTTGGTTAAATTCCTTAAAGGAACCTAACTCTAAGCTACAGAGGTGGAGGATAAAACTCAACGAATTTGATCCCGAAATAGAATTTGTTAAAGGTAAGGACAACAAGGTAGCCGATTTTCTAAGTAGGATCGACGTAAATAAAAATGAAATCAACGCTCTAGAAACTAAAGAAAATGACAACCCTGATAATGAAAGTAATGTAGCTACGATTCATAGTGGTGTCGAAAATCTGGATGACCACATCCCCATTGCAGAGAACATCGTTAATAAATATCTCACACAGATTCACTTAGTTGAGAATAAGGAAGAAGAATTAGCGATCAAATACAAAAGATATAGGATAACATATATATCTAGGAAGGATTTAACAGATGAAAATTACTTAAACGATCTTTTACGAAGACTTATAAAAAAGGGAACAACGGCGATATACTCTGAACTAGATTACGACGAATATTCAATCTTGCAGAAGAAATTAATTGGATTATTTAGCAATGAATCGAGAATTAAATTCGTCAAATGTACAAAATTAGCAAAAAACGTCGAAAACGAAACCGAGTTGATACGGATAATAAAAGAAACCCATGAAGCGACTAATCATAGGGGTATCTTAGAAAACTTTTCCGAAATTAGAGATTCTTATTATTTCCCAAATTTAAAAGATTTCATTTATAAATACGTAAATAACTGCGATATATGCAACTTAGCTAAATATGATAGGAATCCAGAGCAGTACAAATATAATATAACAGAAACACCGTCTGAACCTAATGAAATTGTTCATGCTGACGTGTTCTATCTGAAAAAACAAATATTTTTAACCACCATAGATAAATTTACAAAACATTTGTCATTAACCAAACTAAACGATAGGAATAGCGTAACACTGGTTCAAGCTTTAAGGCATAGAAACTCCTTATTTGGAAAACCGAGAAGATACATTTTCGATAACGAATTTGACAGCCTAAATTTAAAAGATTTCTGTCGACTAGAGAATATAGAAGTCCATTTTACTTCTCCACGAAGTCACACGGGGAACTCCGATATAGAAAGAGTTCATGGGACGATAAATGAACATATTAGAATACTTCATCTAACACAGCCAAATTTAGATACGGAAAGTATGATCTTAATAGCAGCGGAAAAATATAATAGCACAATTCACTCCACAACTGGGGTTAGACCGACAGACTTTCTGATGGGAAAAGTCCTAAATAAGCAAGAGATAAGAAATAAAACTCAAGAAAAAAAGGAAAAAATGACTACGAAGTTAAATAAAAATCGAAAGGATTTCAATATCCCAAACACTAAAGAAATTCTCATAAAAAACCCAACAGCTCTCAGATACAAAGAATTGCCCAGGTATAAAAAGATTAAATACCTAACAAACAACAATAAATTAACAGATACTAAAAATAGAAAAATCCATCCCTTTCGTATTAAAAGATACTTTAAACATTTTTCAGAAAATCGTGATGTTCCTGATAATAATTGCAACACTAACTAATCCGTGCCAAGCGGTAATCAACATCGAAAAATTAGAAACAAACGCAGGATATACTGTAATTCAGCAAAATACTATCCCTATAATAGAACACTACAATAAAATCATCCATATAATCGACTTAAAGGATATTGAGGCAGCAATAACGATGATAGAATCGCAAGTAAATATCACCTTTACAGCAGAAGATCAAGTCATTGTCGACACGTTAACAGAAAAGCTAAATCAGGTAAAACATACTTTTAAGACATTAATACCTTTGAGACAAAAAAGAGCTTTAATTAACATTGGGGGGTCCTTCTTAAAATGGATTTTTGGGACCATGGATGAGGAAGATAAGACGGAAATCGAACGACATTTAAAGGTGATCGACGAAAATACTCACAACACCATATTAAATTCTAATAAACAAATAAAAATAAATAATATTCTGCAACAAAACATAAAAACACTTCAAGATAATATACAAAAAAATCATCTACAAATGGATAAGCTCGCAAATCTCGTTGAAACGGATAATAGAAACATCCTAAAACAAGTTCATTATTTACAAACACTTCCACATATAAACCTACTGAGCGAAGAAATCGAAAAGATACAAGAAAACGTCGTCTTCTCCAAACATCAAATTATGAGTAGATCTATTCTTACACCAGAAGAAATCGAACTCTACGATATCGATATCTTCAAAATCCAAGAACTTAAAAGTTCTTTAGCAACAATGAATACCAAACTAATTTTCATAATGCAAATTCCAGTACTAAGTCAGAAAAAAGCGACAAGATTTAGGATTTTACCATTACCTAACAAAAATAATGAGGAAGTAGATATAACAATTTCTGATGCAATAATTTTCGAAAACAAGTCATATTATCTTGACGAGGAAAGATACAAAAAGAAACTAAACCCTACTACTGATTGTATATCGAACTTATTAAATAATTCATATGATAAGTGTCAAAAGGTTATAAGACCAAACTCAGAAGTAATTGAAATAGATATAGGTCTAGTATTAGTAAAAAACGGGAAAAACGTAACTCTAACAAACAGTTGCAACGGAATCGAATATACTTTAAATAAAAATAATTTAATATCTTTTAATAACTGTACGATAAAGTTAGATAATACGAAATTCTATAATAAAGAAAGGGAATTTAAACATACTATTGTAATACCCAACTATTCAGAAATAAAGAATATCAATACAACATTGGAATTAAAAGATTTGAATATAAAACAGATAGAAAACAATAAAGAAATAATAGAAACTGAATACAGGAGAAAACAAGATAGTATAATAACATATACCAACCTGTCATTTACTTCAATTATCATTTGTTTAGTGATAGTAGTTTCTATAATATTATTTTTAAGAAGAAAAAGTCAAACAAATACGGAAAAACAAAATTTTGTCCAGGAGAACAAAAATCTTGAGGATGGGGGAGTTATATACCCAGAAATTACAATTTAAATCACCGCGTCAACTTCCTTTCCCACGCGAACTTCAAGATAAGAAACTCATTGCATTTCGCAACCTTGAAGTACTTGAAATAAAAACATGAGCAAGTGAAGCTCACATAACTTTTCATCTTTTCACACGCTCGCTTAAATTCTAAAAGAACAAAATGCAATTTCAGCATTTGTTTGACTTCATAGTTAAGTTGACTCTTAGTGTCTTAAATTAGTTAGTTTTAGTCTTGATTCGTGTGTGAAACTAACTTCGTCGCTTTTAATAAAGTTGGTTCAATTTAACGGTTGTTTTATTTTTTTTAGAACCAAAAGGTTTCGATACAAATCGATTAACGATTTGTAAGTGATATTATCTTTTTTTTATTAATGATAAAGAAAGATGATTTGTTTTGCATAGCCAAGTTCTTTTCCCCATTCATGCAAAAGACGAAAGTATATGACAGTACTTGTTTCATTCTAAAAAACACTCGCCCCCCTTCTCGGTACGCCCCTTCCTAAAACATGCTTTTCCTCTACAATGTAAAAAATATTAGGACTAAAATGTAATGAATACTACCTAAAATTTTGAAAAAAAAACATCTACATTTTAGGGTATAATCCCTAAAAAGGTAGGGAATATTCCCTATATTTTCATTAAAATGTAGGGAATACTCCGTACATTTTAGGAAATATTCCATACATTTTAGGGAATATTTCCTAATCTTATCGAAAAATACCTAAGCTTTGTGGCAACAATTTGTGGAAAATTTTTACTGTGTACCAAGCTACGTGTGAAATCTTGATCCCTGAATGGTTCTGAACTTTGTTAACGGTCTAAACTTAGAAAGGGAATAAATTGAACCGAGACTCACAAGAGATCTTTAAGGTCACTCAGTGAATACGAGGCAAACACTTGCACACCCCGCAACAAATTAACAAATTTAATCTAATTTAGGGAGCAGTAAGTAGGTACCTACCGCTGAAACGATTCAGCTAGATCTCGACTTTGGGGGTAATTATGGCGTAGTTCCCTAATTGTCTCAGTTGTAACCCATGCTTTAAATAACTTGTGCTATGTCACAATAAATATATGACTCTATAAATTTTTCCAAATAGTTTAATGGATAAATTTATTTGAAAATTAATTAAATAGCGCTTTAAAATTTAATAATGTGTATTTTTTATCCGGGCTTATTCCGGCTTGCGAGTAACTTAGTCCACTGGTTCGTAACTATGAAATAAGATTCAAATAAAAACAAAACCTAATCTGCAATCCCTAAAAACCCACAGATATCGAAATTTAGTCAAATCAGACCATAAGTGATAAAATTTGTCCATTTTGGAGCGTCCCTGATTTTATATTATATAAAGTTCTAAAAGTGTATATTCATCCAAGGTGTATAAATGTGGAAAATTTTAGCGGAAGACAAGACAACAAGAAGCGTGTGTAATTAGTGTTGAAAGTTTTGAACCACGCTGCGTTTCAAATCATACATATAATGAAATATATTTATACTATATGCTTATCATTACCAAAAGACTTATAATGCGTCTATTTCCCGAAAAACTCAGATACTCTTTAAACTATTCAAAAATTATGTCAATTCCCCTTGAATATTATAATTTAACTTTAATACTACAGAGCGATCAACAGGAGAAGTTCATGCTACGAAGCTTCGAAGCACATTTTATCGATTATTTTCAATCACTTATAAATTATTATTAATTCAATTATTCGCTTACGTCAGAATGGAGAAAAATTTTTTTAAAGCAATTCTCTCTATCGAAACCCGTTTAAATTAGAAGCAAAACAAAGAGCATTTTATTTGTTTACACTCGAAATCCATTCATTCCAGTTTTTCGACAACTTTTGAAAACCAGTCTATGCACGAATTTACTATAAAGCGTCTATAACACAAAATACGACAAAATATGGAAGTGCGCATATGTAAATTAGTTAACATGAACATGAAACTACAAAAATAAATGTCTAAAAACATATTAGTGCCGTCAAATGGTCGAAAAAGGTCCAACCGTCCATTTTGGTCAGGCAGCACTTTTCTTTGCTTAATGTCATGTATAAATAGTCGAAGGCATTTTAGAAAAAACTATGTAATAACAAGTAAAAAAGCTAGAATTGGTCTAGAACCAATTCTTATGATACCCTAGATGAATGCCCTTATGTAATTTCGTATTGTCACCCTTCTGTGCAAGTTTGAAATTTGAAGTGGTTTTTCGCATATATTTCTAGAACGGTTTGTCGCACAGAAAAAATGATTATAACCAATTTTATAGGATTTCATATTCTGAAGAAGTTTTTAGTACAATAAAAATGTCTTGGACTGATCGTTTTCACAGTATACGTGTATGGCAACCCCACGAAGGAATTGTCCGATTTGACTCATTTTTAAAGTCCGTATACAAAATTTCAGTTCTCTAAGTATACGCGTTCTCCAGTTATCGTGCACACAGACGGACAGACGGACGGACGGCCATGCAAAAATCAAAATAACTAACTAACGAATTATTTCGCCGATTTTCTTGAAAATTAACACCAAAATTGGTTATTGCCGGATAATGGTTGCAAGGACTATCTAGAGAAAAAAGAAAAAATTTCCCAAACTTTTCAATTTTCAAAATTTATCTTCAAGTTTTATTTTCGAACTTCCTCAAGCGTCCACGGCAGGCAGAAACTTAGCCGTGCTGAAGAGTATTACGGTTTCTGCCAATACGAAACGCTTCTTTCATTCCATTTTTAATTTTAATTTCAATTTGCAATCGAAAATCGTCATTATTATAGTTTCTTTCCTCCACACACGGAATATAGCCTACTTCCCAGGATGCGTTGGGCTTCCTGGATTTTTGTCAGTTATCGTGAATGATGGTTGGATTTTATCGTCGATCATGGATTGTGGCTCGGTTTTATTATTGATCATGATTGGTGGTTGGATATTGTCCTCTATCATTCACCGTGAATGATAGTTAGGTTTCCTTCAGATGTAAATGCTATCAAAAAATCCCGACTATATTAATAATTGCAAGTTAATATACAACCCACACAAGGGACCCCAACTTTGACCGGAAGATATTGAATTGTCACTAGAATTTCGTTTGTATTTCAAATTTCAAGAAAATCGGGTTGGTTAAAAGTGGATCAAAAATTCGGTTCAGGATTTTTCAGGAAACCTTCTTTTGGGGACCTCCCATACCCTGCTTCCTTGGCTGACCAGTAAATATTGTATTCTCCGTTCTTGCCTTAGCTTGAAAATATTATATTGTCATTGAAACTAGGTAGGTATGTGTTCCAAGTTTCAAGAATATCGGTTCGGCAATAGTTTAATAAGTGATTTCAAGATTTGACGCAGACGGCGTTTATTTTCCATTAGCAACAAATGAATCTAAAAGCAACAATAAAACTAATAGCTTATGATAAAAGAAAAACACAAAGTTTGATATTGATTAATTCATTTCTGCACAAATAGTTGTAAATTTGTTCAAGACATATATTTAGTATGTATAACCATGTTTGTATATCACGTTCATTCCTTACGCGTTGAAATGATGAACTTTAACGATCGGAGGATATTAAAAAATAAGATCATGATTTTGTTCTTTTCAGAGAATCTATCTTGTTTTACATATAATGTCTGCAATTTTTGTAAACCTTATCCTTGGCTTCCTGTGCTTCATCAGTCAATTGAATAGATGATCTAGTATGATATCTTACTGAATTACTAATTTTCCTCCTTCGTGTACATATACATAAGCATCGAATTTTCCAGGATTCACAGGAAGGCCATAAGAGAAAACATTTGAATATTCTCCACCCATAATCGTCTCCGGGCCGAGTTGTCCGACCATGACTTTATTCATTAATGCCGATTCAAATTTTGCGGACTGAAATGACATACTAAATAATTTCGCTAGCTCTTCGACCAGTATTAGACCTACATATGCCATTTAAGTAATATTTTTAGTTTTGTAGGACCCTAGTTAAACTCTTCATTCCTCGGAACCTATAGACTCAACAGAAAAACGTCTTGCTTTGCGCACAGTTAGCAAGAACTAGACTAATAATTAATAATTTAAATTTAAATATTTTATTTCTTCTTCTTTAGATTTATTTTCTTAAATACATTTTTCGGATGACTTTTCAATTTTAAAACTGGTTCACAACGTCACATATATTTTTGCATTTTATTCATTCAAAATCTTAATGAGTATAATTTATGCAGACGTAAAAAGAAATAAGCTTTTATCACATAACATCTGGACGAAAATTACTTGAAGCTTTGGAACTTTTAAATTTAAACTTCTTCCTATATCAAAGCCATAAATATTAGTTTGGCAAAATTATTATAAATAATTTTTTTTTAATCTCTTCAAATGTCAACACTTCACCGAAGAACTAGACATGAAACTGCGCCCAGATGGCCTCGATTCCGTGGGCCAATTAGCTTTATTATATTGGGCTTTTAGGTTATGCAGTACTAGTTCAATTTCAATGTCAATTTCAATTTCAATTATACATGAAACTTACTTTTCATTTGGATACGCTTGATAAGCACTCAGCACTCTATCAATGAGACCTCTTCCCTTAAAAATGTATGCAATGTTTCCGAATAGAGGAAGAGGCTTATCGAATTTTATTCCTTGCTTTTCGAACACATCATGATTTTTAGTAGCCCATTTTAAAAGCAAATACAAAAGTAAACTAATCACGATCAAAGCTAATAATAAATTTATCATTTTCACGTCCCGCTGATATTTTGGGCAATATTTTTCACTAAAATTTCACACTGTACTTGAGACACTGGAGTGGAGAATAACTTGCTCCAGCTCCTCCAGCTTAATTTCATAATTCAGCATCTGTCATCGTAGTAACAATTTGCGACTTAAACAAGTATAGGCTAAATGTAGCTAAATAATTGAGTGGAAATGACGCCACCATGGATGCAGTGTTGGTAAGTCTTGTGAAACGAGTTAAGGTGCATGTTTAATGTACGAGCTCTTTTGTTAGGGGACGGTACAATTAAAAAATAAAATGCAAACTTTCAAAGCACATTATACATATTATTATGTGCACTAACCAAAGCCATTATCAAATAATGATTTGATTAATCAAATTAAATCTTTAAACGTTGTGATGAGAACTGTTGTAATGTAGTGCCGGGTTGGTGGAAGTAACTCAACTGAATTTTACTGATAAGAAGCGACGTGATGAGCTATGAGATGAGATCAGTGTGCATGAAGATAACAGATAAGTCAAGTTGCATATGGTAGTTCTGATTGTGCCTCTGGAAAAGAAAACTTGTTCGATTAGAATCTATGGGTAAATGATTAATTTTCAATTTTTTTCTCTTTTCATGGCAGAAGTTTCGAACAGTGCACGTCGACCAAAATTAAGAAGTCCTTAGCTTAAAAACGGTGTTTGATTTAAGCAGGCTTTGTTTCAATAAAACAAGAAAATAAGTGTAGGAATAAATTGTTGTAACAATTCAAAAGAATAATCTCACTTATTTCTGGCTTTCAATTTGCACATGCAAACACTCACATTGCATGTATAGCATTAACTGAATATATATATAAACTCTGCATTGTTGGCGGCAAACAAGGGTACTCGTATCACCAAGTTTGAATATTCAGCCTCAGCGACAAGACAATTGTATAGATTTTCAAGAACACACTGTAATAAACGTTCGATCAGTGAAGTACGTGTTTCATATTTCAAAATCGCCTAATAATTACTCCTCTTATATACGTAAATTTATAAATTTATTGTACAAAAAAGTTAGTAAAACTATACATAAAAATATATGGCATATTCCATATTCCACAAAACTACAAGTGTACTAGTCTAAAAACACTTGTACTAATATTCTTGTTCTATTAGTACTTGTAGATTCTGTGCCACAGAAATTATTCATCTTTTTGTAGGAAATTTTAAATTTCCCTAGACTTGTAGATTCAATGTACAAGTCTAAAATATTTTCCAGGTTAAGCTTGTTTCATGTAGCAAAGCATAAATTCTACCATATAAGATTTTATAATGAAAATATACATAGTTTATTAGACCCGAAAAAAAAGTTTCAATACATCTAATTTTGGAAGTAGCATAGACTTTGTAAGGCTCGAACATATAAAATCTAGCAATCCAAGGAAAAGTATGTATAAGTTGACATTATCAGAAAACTAAGAATTTTATGCATTTTAGAGTAAATTTTCATTAAATCTAATTGCTGCACTACGGTTTAATAAAAAAAAATTATTCTCTCTATATATACTTTTGTTATTTCACGGAATACAAGATGAGCATTTTCATCTGAACTTAAACTACTACACAATATATATATAATTTTATTATAAATAATTCTTTTCCTAAAACACTATTATCAGCAAGTACGCTAACGATGAACTTTTGATGTATTCTGCTTCTCTTCCATTGGATACCGTTATTACTTTCGGCTTCTTATGACCTATACTACAGTGTTGGGCAAAATTTAAATATACTTGCGATTAATGCTTACGATTAAAAATACCAATCATCAATCAGGAACAATGATTTAAATATTTAATCGTTTAAAGAAATCATGTGAAACGTTTAATGATTAATTAATAATAAAAATTAATCGCATAACACTATTAACGATTGATCAATCGTTAATCGCTTAATCGTTTTCAAAAATGATTAGTTTTTTTTTAATTTCCACTAATTATTTTGATTAACTTTCAAACATTATTAATATTTCTAAGTAACCTTGTTAGGCACATATCAAAGAATCGAACATACCTTAACGTATGATGGGGAAATTTGCGCCAATTGCATTCACCTCTTCCCCGTATATTTATACTTAACGGGGTACACTAATTATAGTAACTATTCTTTCCTACTATGTTAATCTAACCTCTTATAAAATAAAGAAGTTTTTTTAAGCATCTTCTGCAAGCCTCTATTCTGCATTTGGTAGCTCGAAATCTAAAATGTTTAATTTCGTAATTTTGGTTATAATTTCTAATACTGTTTTCATGGTTATTTCACTGTTTATATTTCATTTCATTACATTTTTTACTAATAACTAATAAACTTTTCTTTGAGTTATCAATATCTCGTTCACTTTTCAACTTAACAAATCAATCGAAAAATACGATTAACGATTAAAAACTAAGCAGTAAATAACGATTAATACCTGTCGATTGAACTTCAATATTATTATCGACAATAAAATTGATCAATCGATTAAATTTTTTTTTGAGATTAATTTTTCAATTGTAATTTTCAATCGTTAATTTAATTAAAAAATTTAATCGATTAATGCCAAATGTTAGTTACTGCGTAAAGTTAATTATTAGTTACTATGTTTTGTATCCTAACTTAAATGTTAAAACTGATTAATTCTAAATACATATATGTGTGAAAATGAATGTAGATCAATCGGAAAAAAAAAAATTATTTTCAGTATCAAAATTTTACCTTTAACTGACTTGTACGAAATTCTACTAGTCTGAAAACAACAACAAATTCGCTAAGTTTCTACAAGCTATGATGGATTTTCAAGTCGAATTGTAGTTTTCTGGTACAGTAAGTTGTTCAAGTCAGAATTTCCCACTTGTAGAATTATCGTTGTACAATTGTACAATGAATTGTACAAGGATTGCTTTGTGGTATACAAATTTTCCGACTTGTTGAAAAACACTTGTAGTTTTGTGGAATGGGGCCCAGTTCTCATAATACTCCAGTAGATGAATGCCTGCCTGTATGTAATTTCGTATGGTGCACCACTCTTTGCAAATTTTTTTCTGTACAATAAAAACATCTAGGACTAATTTGTTTTCACAGCACACATAAAAAACCTAAATTTTTATATGGCAACACCAAGAAGAGGTTGCCCTCTAAGTGAATGTATTCGCGAGTTATCGTGCGGACGGACGGACGAACATACAAAAATCAAATTAACTTTTAATATTATGCTTGGATGTCCAATCTATTTTGCTCTTCCATCATTATTTTTAAGTGTTACAAATGGGTATAACAATAATATAATCAAGTGTACATATACATATGTAGATACATATTATGTATGAAAATATGCTTATATATCTATAAATCACATAAAGTAAACAATATAATAGGTAATATTTTTCTTTATCGAAATATAACATCACACAAATTTGTTTCTGTTTAATAAAAATTATAATTCAATCAAATTGAAAATATTATAATTATTATTATTATATTATTATAATTATTTTAATCTGATTCTGAGGAACTTTTTTAATATAGTCGTACATGTTTTGAAAGATTTAATTTAAAATAATCGGCCTTGAATTGCGAATTAAAACAATCATAATTTTTAAATAGTCTTTTGATATGTAAATGTACTTAAACGCAGACGATTGCGAACCTTTCTTTTTATTTAGATTTATAATAAAAAGCAAACTTTCAACTCTAGCCGAAGAGTGGGGTAAAAAAATAAGTGCATTATTAGTATTTTTTTTATAACGGAAACATTGCAGTCTTATCAACTCTTTAAAAAAGGCATACATTATGCGAATACTGTTCAATACTGTTCAAACTCAATGTATGAAATAAAATTAGGGAAATGCAAAGCAAGGTATATAATTGAGTCTGTTTATACAACCTTTGGTGGATTAATTATTTCGATGTCTTTTAACAATAACAAGAAGGGAAAAGCAAAATATAAAACAGTTTATTTCGCTGCTTCTATAAGAGAATACCCACAATATGTCATAAATATTTTAAGTTCCCTTTTATCCAAATTTTCCGAATCTCTTAATATGATAACTTGACATGTACCACCTAAATAAATTTTCATCATCTAGCGGATCTATTAAAGTTACACCAGTTTCTGTTATAAGTTTCGAATTCATATAATATTCAATAATTGTTTTATAAAATGCTTCGCCTCTTGATGGATTTCAATATTTTCCCTTTGCATTTCCAAATTAAGTGGAGTTAGTACTCAACAAAAATTTAAAATTAGATACCAGAGAGCCTGTAGGCAATAAAATTTAATATATGTAGGTTTGTTCCCTGAAAGTGAGATAAATCATATAAAATTAGCCTGGACCTAGATCACAGATCACATTAGCAACATCTAGCGTAAAAGACAGAAACCAAACATGCGACAAAATTATACAATTTAAGACAAAAAATGAATGTTTGCAGTTCAGATAAATTGAAATTTTTTGACGAGAATTAACTCTCCTAATTTTTTTTGCACATAATTGTTAATTATTGCAATTTCTCATCGATGAAAATAAAATAAAAACTCGACGTTATATGTTAGATCTAGGCTTTATCTTTAAAAATAGTCACAATCTAAAGGAACGAGAGTACTTATTAACAGGAATTTGATTTTAAAAAAGTTTCCGAGCTAATATCTCCGTTCCAATGCAATTTTTTTATTTTTTCCGACGATAGACCTCTTCGTTATTTTTAATTTAAGATATAAATCATTATTCTGTTACAAATAGTTTGTCAGAAATTCAATTGAAAAATGTATGAAACTTGCAAATCTTGGCATGTACTGAGAGGAGTCACCAAGATAATTAAAATCCATAAAATAATATGAAGCAAGAAGGTTTTATTACTAAATAGATTCCCTTCTAAGAAAATATACGTTTACACCCATGTTTTTCTCAGGATATAATTATTAAAAATTCAATGATCAGACAAACCCGCTGCATCAATGCATTGTCGCCTGCCCGTTTCACGCATTAATATTATTCTATACAAAGTAAGACATGCAGTACGTTTTCATGAATACTTAAGTATGTAATTAACATGAAATCCACTTGAAACTCAAGTGGAGTTTTTGGTTGATTTAATTCCAATTACTTGACTTGAAATTTACTTGAAGTAACATATTACTTTTGATAAGTCTGCATTAAGTTCAATATATGAATACGGATTTTTAGATAAATATTTTGAGAAAACTGCTAAAAATCACAACCTGAATTATCAACAAAAATCTCCTTCTTGTTCTTCTTTGCCGTTTTCATAACTCGCGGAAATGAAAATTTTTCAAGTAGGTACTGAAGTTGCGTTTACATTAATTTTTTCAAGTAAATCAAACACAATTTTGTGATTTACTTGACTCAAGTATACCTAGAGTTAATACGTATTTAAATGATATTTTAATTACTTGATCTCTACTTGAAGTATTCTTCAATGCTGCGCTAACCATTAAATCATAGCTGAAGAACTAACAAGAACCAAAAGGTAAATTTATATCGTCACAAAACATGGAACTTATTTATGTTAGTACATCTAGAGCCATCTATTGAGTTGTGAAACCATTACTTCTGCGTTCCGAAAACGGTGATAGAAAATTTCTTCTACAGTTTGCGCCAAAAATAATAATTCGCGAAAAGCTTTATGCATTACATTGTTATGGTCGTAGCATACTACAGGCAGCAGTATGCTACACTGAAAATAGCAGCAGTACGCACTAGGGGACACACGGCGACGGTGCTGCCACGTTGGGTACGACCACACGATCTGACCCTGGCTGAGGTATAACCCGGAGCGAAAGTGACAGAGAAGAAGAAGAGTTTTTAGGAAGACAGAAAGAAAAGAAGGAAAATTAAAAAGAAAAGCGAGGTTTATCTGGGATAAAAACTGAAATCAAAGTGGAAAAAGAGGAAAAAGGGTGAAAAGTCCGTGCAGGAGTCCGCGCACCATAGCTTAGAAATAAAATTTTTTAAAGCGAGGCCAAAGAAAATCGTCCTCATCACAGTAAATTTTATACGTAATCTTTGTGCCGACGTCCATATCCATTTTTGGAAGGCATATACCAGACAAGAGGCTCGACATCCAGTGCTTTTGAGGTTAAAATCGTCCTCATCACAGTAAATTTTATATGTGCTCTTTGTGCCGAAGTTCATATCCATTTTTGGAAGACATATAACAGACAAGAGGTTCGACATCCAGTGCTTGTGAGGTTAAGATAGTCCTCATCACAGTAAATTTCATACGTGCACTTTTTGCCGACATACAGATCCATTTTTGGAAGACGTAAAGCAGACAAGAGGCTCGACATCCAGTGCCTGTGAGGTCAAATCAATTTTCGTAATATCAATTTTAGAGCATAGACGCAGTAAAAGTATCTGAACAGGATCGTACTGCATCTAGAATACTCCGTGTGGGATAGCCGAATAAGCCTCAAAGAATGTCAATGGTTCACGAGATAATGGCAGCTTTGCTGTTTCTTGCATTTGAATAGAAAAGAACAGACAAGAAAATTATTGACGAAGTGCTACGAAAATTCTACTATATGGTAAATCGAAGACTGCAATTATATTGAATATTTTTACTATGTTGAGTTTCTTGTTTGGTCCATTTATTTCCTTTTATTGTAGATACCTGAACTCATCAATACTGATATCCCTATCAACATAAAAAACTCCAACTCGCTAAAATTATTTTTAGAAAATACTGAAATTTATACCAATCACATACTCATCTCATTGGATGCACAGTCTCTATACATAAAAGTAGACGCAGAGATACTTCAAATTATCGACAGTAAATGGCACACAAGAACCATACACCTATTGATAAAAAATATTTAAAAACATCATTAATTTCTGTGTCATATACTGCAATTATTTCGCTTACAATAAAAACACATACAAACAGAAGTTCGGTTTGGCCATGGGTAATCCATTGTCAGGAATTCTCGCAGATTTCATACTGTACTATTTAATTGATAAAGCGCTAAAACTCACCACACACAAACCGACCTTTATCATGAAATATGTAGATGACATCATTTGTACAACAGCACGAGAACATGTAAATGACCTATTAGACGCTTTTAACAGCATCAATTCAAAACTGCAATTCACGCTTGAAATGTAAAACAGCAACAATACTTTACCTTTTCTCGACCTGCTCCTCATTAGGACTGAACAAGAAAAAAGCATCATCGACTGGTACTGCAAACCCTGCAGTTCCAACAACATTTACACCAAAAAGAAGGCCAAAATAAAAACTCTTGAGATAAATAGCGTTGTTTACAAAGTAAATTGTGACAACTGTCCCACAGCATACATCAGACAAATATCCAAAAAATTAAAAACCCGCCTAGCACAACATGCAAACGCGGTAAAAGCAGTCGCCCGGCAAGGGGAAGGTCCCGGTTTCAAACCCCGGACGAGGCGGTTGTTTTTTCCTCTTGTATTTATGATTTGATTTAGAATTGTTTAAAATAAAGTTTGTAAAATTTTTCTGTTCTCCATCATTGACCGATTCTAACAAGTGTAGGTTCGATTACCGTCCGGGAAAGAATAATTCAAATTTGATGATGCCATAATCATTGTCAATGAAAAAAAAAGAGCTAAACGACAAATCAAAGAAGCGTACCACATTTATATAAATAAGCACAACTTAATTAATATTAGGCTAGACAAAGAGACCATCCAGAATGAATATCACCATATTCGTAATTCTATAAAAACATGAAATGCTCACATCAACACCACACACACTCAGTTCGACACACACACAACAATAACATCTTTTACGAATATCATAATACTGATACTGGTCGATTTGGTCTCATTTTAACTTTATTTGTAAAAATATTTAGTACAATATTTTATTTTATTTAATGTTTCTAATTTATAATTTAATTTATTATAATATTAAGGTAATTTCGTTGTAGTTTCAAAAGTATCTCGAGATGACTGTATATGTACATGTTTTTATAGCCCCAAGAAGAGAACTCGTAAAACCCACTGGTCGAAAGGTTGGGAGTATACATATATTTTAATAAAAAACCTCATAAAAACTACTCTTGTATTTTAATTTTTTCAGCGGGACATAGATCGGAGATAATCCTAAAATAATCGCCAATATAACTCATATAAAAAAATGTAAGAAAATGAGGGTTCAAGCTTACTATTTCAAAAAAATGTCCCTTTACCTGAACAGATGTATCCCAAATGCACCAAAAATTTCCGCCCTACTTTAATTTTGTTTTAGCTACTGGCCTGTTTCTATTGTTGTGGGATGGAATGATTTTGTATTGTTGTAATTCTATTGGTTACAAATATTTGGAAGCTTGAAGACGTGGAAGGAATCCATGCTGACACAATCTTTGAGTCAAAGTTTTCCATACATAAATCGTGCTATACTCTACTAGGGTGAACATATATGTCTGCAGCGTATGTTTATTCAGATGCAGGTAGGGTAGCATTCCAATATCACTTTATTTTACATAGTGCTGGAGGAACAATTTAGCTGTGATTAAAATAGGAGCCATAATTCCAAGTGAATCGGTATATCTGAAGTTACAGTTATCTTGGTTATCTTTTGATTCAAAGCGCAAGTTCTTTTTACACAAAACTCATCCTTTCCTCATCCCTTTCCTGTCATGCTCTGCTTTGAATCATAAGGTATTCGCTGAATTTCTTATACCATGATAAGGCTTGACGTGCAATTATCATTTTGGAAAGCTTCCATTTTCAATAGATATACGGCGTTATTTACTTGTGCTCTTTTTTGAAGACATTTTAATTGCGCAGTACGATTCTAGAGTAGTTCCATAAGTCACAGCACCTAGCTGGTGGCATTTCAATAAATGATCTTAATCTTTACGCCAAATAATTAAGACACATTATGAACAGAGAAGACTCTGCTGGACTCTGTTTTTAATATGTTGGTATGAGTTCAGCACTTTAAACCTTCATACAAGCAAAAATACCTGATACAAATATTTATTTTATTTATTAAAATGTTCCTAAGCAAACTTATTTATGTAATTTTTATTTTATCACTTCTTGGCTCTATATTTAGTTCAATATCTTTTTCGGGGATCAGTGCAAAAACTGATTTCTTCAATTTCAATGGAATTTCGGTTTTCTCTCCTACTTTTAACCTAAAGTTAAGCAGCAAATAATAGTATAAAGCTTTAATATTCATCAAAGCGAATCGTAGGCCTGTAAAAAAAAACATTTTTGAAGAGAATTACTAATAGCAATATCGCATTGGAACTTACCAATGCAATTTCTGGGTCCAATTCCAAATGGTAAATATGCATCCATATCCAGATTAGCTTTATTTTCGTCACTGAATCGTTCAGGATCAAATATTTCCGGATTAGGGTAATATTTAGGATCTCTGTGGAGTCCATAAACTGGAATCCATAATATACTGCCTTTCTCTACGGCCAATTTTAATCCATCCTCATCTTCATATGTATAGTCCTTGACACATTCTCGGTCTAAAGCTACTGCTGGTGGCCATTTTCTTAGAGCTTCAGAAACAACCATATCTAAGTATTTCATTTTCATCAAATTTTCATAGGTTAATGGATTTCCATTTAAACTCTCATTCATTTCGTCAATTTCAGCAATCAATCTGGATTGAATATCAGGATTGACAGCAAGCTCATATCCAATGAAAGCCATTACAGCCGAACTCGTATCAGATCCTGCCAAAAAGAATATAAAACTTTGGGCAATCAATTCATTATCTGTCCAGATACGTTTTGTATCTCCATTCAAAATTTTGCTTTCATTAGTGATTTCTTCGTCTTCGGGATCATTTGTTTTGTTTAACTGTCCTTCACGAAGTTTCATTAAGAGTTGTAGCATATCTGGTCTTACAATTCCTTCTCTTTTCCGCACTTCCATTGTGCCGATTATAAGCCTATTAAATATTTGCTTTGTCTTTTCGCCAAAGAATTTTATGCCTAGGTATTTTGTAATTTTCGGAAAGTACCTCATAATTATAAATTTGATTAGTACAGTCGGTTTTTGGAACTGTTGAATTTCCTTTCCGATTCTATATAATTCGTTATCGGGGTTTTTTAGTGAATCACATTCTACACCGAAAGCGCAAGTTGCAATAACATCACTGGTGTATTTGTTCAATAGATCTTTTAATTTATATGACTTTACGCCATTTTTCTTATAATCTTCTTGGATATGACCAGTTAGTTGATTACAAGTCGCTTTTATCAGTTCAAGCATTGTCCTCATTTTGCGTCCAGTAAATATTGGACTTAGAGATGATCTCATGTCTCGCCATTGTTTCCCTTTCATTGAAAATACTGCATTTCCAAAAAATTCATCACATGATGCATCTATAACATTTTTGTGATCTTGAAAATGTGAGAAATCCTTAACAGTTAATTGTTTTACTAATTCGGGACTTCGTATGAAATATAATGGAATGACGAATTCAAATAGTCCAACGATTCTGAAAGTGAAGAAAACAATTAGGAATTTTATTCTTAATACAATTGTCTTAACATTTAAACAAAACAATACCTAAAGTGTTAGAAGAAATAAGGGCGGTACTTCACTTGCAATTAAGTAGAAATTAGAAAACCACGGAAAAATGGTAATTTTGTTGATATTTTTTTTTAACTTTTATTATTTAAATAAATAGTCGTTAGAATTATCGTCACCACAAGCGTGGTTTATTCAGTATAATTTTTTAAACAAGACTCGTATTTGATCCTCCAAGGCCAAAACGCTCGAGAAATACTTCCCAAGCTATGAAATAGAATCCCTAACTACTACATGAGTGCCCTAGTAGTCCTACACATTCTAAAATATTTGCAATGTTCTTATGTGAAACTGACAAGAGTTTGATTTGAATAGCTCCTAAGCACTAAACTACTATTCATTCAGAAAAATTGTCTTACGGTAATCTTAAACCTACTTTCTTATCTTCCAAACCATAATCAAATTATTATATCTTTCCTAGCAAAATTATTTACAAAAATTTATTTTAACCAAATGATTAAAGCTCTCAACTGAGTAATAATTGTATATCGAATCAATCTGCCTACTGCAGATTCGGCTTACTGCCGCACATACGCTATTCAACTATTACTCGCAGCTGAGAGTTATTCAGTGTAAAATGGTAAGGTTAGAATACTTTGTAATCAAAACTATTTTATTATGTTGTTAAGTAAGGTGTATAGTGATTGCATCCATTGGAGAGGTAAGCAGCCAAGCTTAAAATTACTGTAAGACTATTTTTCTGTGGGGATAATTGTTCAGGATTTATGGCATACATATATAAAATCAATGTTGAGTCACTATTCCATAAGAATTAA
This sequence comes from Dioctria rufipes, assembly GCA_963924295.1. Taxonomy (NCBI): domain Eukaryota; kingdom Metazoa; phylum Arthropoda; class Insecta; order Diptera; family Asilidae; genus Dioctria; species Dioctria rufipes. Next base: position 44,186,446 of record OZ002743.1, on the reverse strand, counting down.
TATAAAACATTGTAAAGAATTGGACTAGCACGCACACATATAGATTTCTGTTTCATGGCAAACGACACGTTTCAAGCCACAAGCCACAGGCCACGAGATGCATGTGTCTGAAGCAGTGTAAATGTATTTCCTAAGTTACATTCGCGGCCACATTACATAAGCCAAGTGTAATCAAATCTTAAATTTTGTGGCTGCTGGCCTCAGTACTACCAGCATTGAAGTACGAGAATGGTAGGTTATTCAATATGGCGGGAAATTTGTAATTAATCGGAGTTTTGTTTATCAGTAAGAAAGTTGTTAATAACAAATTAGAACATTTTTTAGCTTTTGCTATATACCGGAGAATCCCAAAAAATTCTTTCTTGAACAAAAGTAAGTTTAACCTGGTAAAAAGTCCAAACGTAAAGTTGTTAACCTGTAAGAACCATTTCATACTGGGTTGTAATAATTGTGAAAAAAAATAAATAAAACGGAAAAACAATATTATTAATTACATAAAAATTCATACATTTATGCATAATGAGGAGCGTGGCTTCTTGCGGACAGTGGCCGTGAATATAACCAAAGAACATACATATAACTTCTTTGATATAACTTACTTGGCTTCAGCACACAAGCGGTTTGTGGCCTGAGGCCGTGAATGTATCTTATGCCTCAGATTTGAACAATCTTCGCCACGGCCATAGCGTGGCTTGTGGCATGTGGCCGCCAGTGTAACTTTGCCAATACTTTTGCATTGCTTCAGACATGTGCATCCAGTGGCTTTTGGCATGTGACCGTGAATGTATTTTGTGCAGTCATTTTGTTTGAGAAAAACCATTAATTATTATATAACAATAATTTTAATAATAATCTTATATTGCATCGCAGTAGAACTAAGGTAGGTAGATATAACATTTTAAAATTGAATTAAACCTTTTCCAGAAAGAATTAAGCATTTTCCAGAAAGAATTAAACTTTTCGAAAAGAATTAAACCCTTTCCACAAACAATTAAACCTTCTCCATAAAGAACTAAACAAAATCCACAAGCAATAAAACTAAATTTATAAACAAACCAATGATTTTTGTATTTGTTTTTTATATTTGAAATAGTTTTTGGTTAGTGAAGTACGTATTTCGCCCCGCGATACAGGACTAATTTTCATCATCATATTCATTATGAAATTTATCTCCCTAACGATGTGCTCAACAGATGTATTAGTAAGGTCAGCAGATGGGATAGGAATTGGTGGCTGACAACAAACTGTCTACCAAATCGCACCTTGCATTGCATTGATTCCATTTTCTTGGACCGCTAAAAATATTCATGAACGTACGCAACCATTCAATCAGCTCAGTTTTCTTTGAAAATTTTACGTTACAATTTGTAGGCGAGATTAGTGGCCGACAAGGTTTCATAAAAGTTGATTTGATGGGTGCCTGTGGATGTTACAAATTTTTATGATAGTAGGCAAGCATAACTTTTATTTATGAATTTACTTGAAATTTTTCCTTAATAATTTTTATGAATTGGAAGCATCCGAGTTCTTTATGGTTATATATTTTCCGATTGTGTGAATGAATTGAGGAATATGTTGGCTAAATAGGAAGAATTGAATGCATGGATATAACTGCGTTACAAAAAATTATTTGCGCACAGTAGTATCGAGACTGTTGCTGTCAGAAATCTGTAATTTTTAACGGATATATGTATGTATGTTTCCCAAAAATAAAAAAATAAACTTATTCATGTTTGTAAATCTTTTATTTACATTGATTCAGTAAACAATTAACAAAATTTATCCTTCAACAAATTAATAGAACAAAAATATATTGGCACAAAATTATTTGCGCCCGCAATTTTCTTCACAATATTATTTATGCACACATATTATAAAATACTATTTACACAACTTTATAAGTATATTGAGACCATTGGAAATGTGTAATGATTATATATCTAACAAATCATCATCATTGTTTGTAACATTCAGAAGTTACAACGTAATCTATAAAAACATACACAAATATTTTTAAGTTCCATTATCTCGGAAACCATTAGGATTTTCCTCCAATTTTTTTGCAATCAGGTATAACACCACATACGGGACACCCTGTATAATTTCAATATATACCTATAAAGTCATATAAATAGTATTTTATGTGTGCACAATTAATTTTGTGAAGAGAACCTGGTAGACAATCAGAATTGTTTTTGTTCTTCCACTCTCCTAAGGGAAAATTCATCCGTCCATCTTCTTTAGACAATTATAACTTATAATATTTTGGAAATGATTAATTATAATTTCGAAAAAATTAAACACTCTACTGTGCTACACGTCTTAAGTTATTTATAGAAGCCACCTCGAATGGAAATGTGTATAACATAGGTTCGTTCATTGACACGATAGCGTCTTGTTGTGATAGCTTAACGCTATGAAGCTCCCGGGTAACTATGTAATGTGATCATAAAACAATGTCGAAAATTTGTCACAAAATTATTGTGAAAATGAAATGTCACACAATAGTTTGACATTTATATTATGCTGCCTTACCATTTTTATGGACAAAAATTTCACAAGAAACAAAATTTCGTTGTATAACTAATATTTTGCTTGAATATCGTGCGATTGATTGTTTGGAAAATTTGTCTGTTACTTGAAACAAAGAAAGACTTACAAATAATTGAATTTTGGTTGCAGTATAATATTATAGAGTTATCTCTTGGCAGTTTCACAAAGGGCCCTTGTTTAATAATGGAAGTTAGATAGTTTAGTTTAGGAAATTAAACGATTCAATACCTTATATCAAAAATTAGGTAAGGAACATTAAAATACATATATATACACAACTTCAGACCGTGAACAAATAATTATTATATAATAAAATGTTTTACAGGTTTAGTTCGGTAAAACCAGAAGGTTAAAAAACAGAAATTCAAGCATTACAGGACCTTTTTAATGTCTCAGGGTAAGACTACAAGAAATTTAATAACGGCATCATTCAGAAATATTGAAATTGATTATATATTAACCTTTTTTAAAAATTTGTGTATTTTTTACAACTTCAGTTTGGCGACATTTAATTTAAGTGCAATGTATAGATAGTGAACCATTTTTGTCACAAATGACAACAATATATCATACGGTATTGTCAACAATATGAGCGTATCAAATTTCACAGAATTTTTTAACATTACTATGACAACCTTAAATATTGTTTAAATCAAATCAAATCAAATCAAATCAAATCAAATCAAAAAGAATTTATTTATAAGCCACTGCTTAAAGCAACGTACAACGCTGGGCATTACGACATTAGTAGCTTAGTATAAGAGGTTAGTATTAACAGCAAAATAACATAAATCAGAGTAGCTGGTCGGGCCATAGGCCGTCCCGATATTAGACATAAAGAAATAAAAAGAATATAAAGAGTAGATAGCCTTTTGAGATTGGTTGGACGTTAAAAAGTCCTTACAGGTGATTATATGATGATACTAACATGGATACTTATAAAATATATAATACATGAAATTGTACAAGATTAAAGTTAATAAATGAATGAGAGCGAATAATGAATTGAATGCTATAAAATGAAATGAGATTAGCTTATTAGGCATTCAATGGCTGTACATAGTTGTGGTTGTATTGAATGAGAGTAAAATTAATAAATCAGGTACTATAAAATTAATTGAACTGAACTGATATGTCTATGTGATATATTGGCGTCAACCCCTGACAACAGCTTTAAATCATATTTGTCATAACATTTTGTCGCAACAAATGACAACAATGTGTCATTTTTTTGTAGTTTATGTCATATTTGTCTACCCGGGATATGTAAAAAAAAAAACAAAAAAAATTTGAAAAGTTTGTATAACATTAACGGTTAAAGTTGTATTTCATGTCACCGTACTTCTAGTGCAGGCAATGAGAGATATGCTTTTGGTATAATATTGTATGATTAAATCAGACAAGTATTTCAGTAAATTTACTTTTATTTTCAAAATAATGTGAATACATATAATATATACATAACGACACAATAACATACCGAACAACTGTTAACTATTATTCACTTGAAACTATGTACTGCAGCTTTTACTTCAAGATCTCAAAAACAGAAAAATTGTTGTGCAGGAAAATTTTACTAATAACACGCGTTACAACTTAGATCTTAGAACCAGAGGCCAGAGTTCAATTAATTTAAGTAACACAAAACAAACTAATACAAAAACAAAACAATAAAAATTTGCTCTAGGTGTCTCTAATTGATAAACTGGCGTCCTTTTTAAAACTTTTTCAGTTTTAAGAGAAAAGGTCACAAGTAGAATAGCCAGAAAAGAATCAGGATGTATCCGAATGTTAAAGCAATTTCTGATATTTGGAATGCATTTTGATTACTTGGATTATTTCTGTTTTATAAAATTTATTTGTGACTTCAATGGAATTTTTGTGTCTAGATTTTCTCTTGGTTTCAACAAAACTTATAAAAGTCTAAAAACTATGATCTTCGTCATAATCCGAAAATGTTTTGAAATGGTAGTAATAAAATGTTGGTTTAAAATTTACAAGTAAAAAGTTTTAAAAATAGACCGGATTTCAGAAAGGTCTGAAATGTAGGCAAGCCTAGGATTTTGACATGTGATCAAGAACAAGTATTTGTCGAACGAATATAAGATATTGTGAAGTTGGTTTGCCAGTAATATCAACTTAAGTCCGCCATCAACAACAATATTAATCACAATTTCAATAATAAGAAACAAACAGCGGGAAAAGACTGACCTCGTTTGTTCCCCCACATCAGAGGCATCCTGATCTGCTCAAAAGTAAGACGCAATCAATGAATCTGCCGACCGCGCAGAAATTAAAAACTCTATATACTCTACATGTCTTTAGTGGGGTATAAAGTCGTTTCATTACACATATAAAAAAAAAGCAGAATCTCTTCAAATCTAACTCTTTTGGTTGCTTCTTTGAAGCAGATTGGGATCAGGAGCTATTGCGTTATTGGGATACATACGCAGAGAGAACTTCAAATCACGATTTGACATAACTTTTCGTGTGTATGGCCGCTCCCGCAAATGCAACGAATTAGTTTAAAGCAACTGAATTTTTTCAATTCGATCTGTCGGAAATTCTTGAATCCGGATATGCTCCGTGTTTGGTTACACAAAGGTCAGAGTAGCAAAATGAAGGCAACGTCATTATAACGAATAAGCAGCTGAAATGGTGATAGCGATTTTGATGATTTATACGACGACATTTCCCTTGCAGTGGTAGTCTAAAGTAACAATACTCAACACGCTATCACAGAAGAAGCGTTTGTCAACAAATCCTCTAGGAAATTATTACCAACATCCAGACGCATAATTTAAGATAAATAAGGTTATTCAATGAAAAGCATTGGATTAACCAGGACTAATCTACGCCAATCAGGGGTATACCTTTAACTTCAAAACCTTCTACAAGTATAGATCAACCCCCAAAAAGAGTTTGCGAGACGTGTCTTGGTACTGCCCAGCATGAAAAAAGTACACCATTTCCATTTGGAATGAGCAAGTGTGTGAGTTGCCATTCATGGTACCGCGAAATTTATATTAAATTTGAAGTTAACGGCAGTGCTGATTTCATATGCAATTAAATTCGAGTACATTAAGCACATCAATCCAAATTACTTTTAACATTATTTTGGAGTCATTATACTTATTAGGGTAATATGGCTCAAATACGCAAATGATTGTAATATCCCTTTTTCTTGTCGTATTTCAAAAAAATATTTTAATTCAATACATTTGTTATTTAATTCATTATAACTTTATGATATTATTTTTTTCTTGCTTTGACTAGCGAAAATGAAAAACTCTTAACTGGATCATATTTGCCTCCACTACCGTTGTATCAAAATTCAATTTCAAAAATAAACTAAATCAGGCAACCCCTTCTTGGTGTTGCCATACAAAATTTTGGTTTTTCACATTATTTATCTTTTATTTTCATCTAGGGTATAATGTTATCGGTTTTAGACCAATTATAACTCTTTTTCTTTTGTTCAATTTAACACTGCATGATTCACCATGCTTTCCAGGCAATATTTCAATGTAAAAAATATATATTTACTCGTATATATATAAAATGTATAAAATTGACTGTCGACTTCTAAATAAAAATTTTCAGTTTTTACACCGGGAATTGCGTATACCTACAAAACGAAATTTTATCGCGAAAATTTGGCTCAATAAGAAGCATCGTGAATTTTTTCGTGGGATTTCGTTTCATGCGAACAACACCTCGTTCGTACCCAAATTCGATACCCAGCAATTGGATCTGCTTGTCACATCTATATATAGTAAATGATCTTTGCTTAGAGTCACTCAGTTAATATGCACTGTTTTCCTCAAGGGTGTTGACGGAATTTAATTTAATTACATTAATTTTCCACGAGACTATCATTGATAGACGTAATTGCTACTCACTTTTCATTTGGAAATTTTCTGTAAATCTCCAAGACTCTGTCCGGCATACCCACTCCTTTAAACATCCATGCATTGTTGCCAATTAAGGGAAGTGGTTTAATGTATTTTATTCCTTGTTTCTCGAATACATCGTGATTTTTAGTTGCCCATTTTAAAAACAAATACACAAACAACGCGATCGCGAGCAGAAATAGAAGTAAATTGATCATCGTATTTTTAGCGGTTGTAATATCTGTAACCTAACTTGGCAGCGATCTCTCACTAACTGGAACTTCGGAGCTTAAAACAATTTATTACAATTGCGAATCAAGAAAAAAGCTCGCTGACGTCGGCGATCACTTCTCTGGGGACTTTATAGGTTTCAATTACTGCGATTACTTTGCTTTTTATTATTAATTTAAAATTTCACAAGTTCGGTTGAAATGGAGTGATATAGAAATTGTCGATAAAGAGCTGCAGATTATAGATAATCCTATTTCACCCCAAATACGGAGATTAAAAATTTATCTCGTTCTTGTTGTTTTATGATAATATTATGTATGATAAAACTCTTATCTTCTTTTATATTTAAATTGTAATGATGCAAAATAATGACTAATTAAAGAAATAATTTTGGGGCTAATTGGGCTTAATTAATTGGTGTTTTTGTTTATTACATAAGCGGAAGAGTGCCTAAAATGGCATGGTAGTTTATTTTTGCCTTGTATCTGTTTATTCTTTTTATACCTTAGATGACGAAATCAATGAGATATGTGGATCTCTCTAAAGCGGACAGGCATGGTACCAAGAAATAGTGTCCATTTAACTGGATGTCCGTTATTAAGGGATTCAAAATAAAAACATCAAGAATATATACCCATATGTGGTGTATACATAATTATATATAAATATATATATATATTTAGATTGAACTAAGTTAGAGTAAAATATATATAAAGAAACATTTATTGTTTAATACTTAACATTACATATGTGCGGTTTTTATGAAGAAACATACTTTAAAGCTATGTATGTATGAAAGTATTTATTTTGAAGAAATCATCCAGGATTCTAGACATCCTAATCACATTTTCGTTATGTGTCCGAAAATTTCAAATCATTGTAAGAGCTACGTTGTCCTATTATTTTTAGAGTAGTTTTTAGACTTGCTTTATGGGAGTTTTTGTAAACGGTATCATTTTTTGCTACAATTTCAGCAAATTTCAATGTCGACTGTTACCTACGGAATTGACTCTTGCTCAGTATAACAACCTAATTTTTCAGTGCGTTAAGATTTCAATCGCATGTGAAATATTGGTGTGGAAAAGCGGTCGTCTTCTGGGTTAAACCCATCACAAGGACTATAAAATTGTTTATACGAATATACCCTTAACAGGAGACAGTACTCAGCAAAAGTTTCAATTTAGATACCAGCGTGCCTGTAGGCAATAAAATTTACTATATGTAGGTTTGTGTCTTGAAATTGACAAAATTTATATAAAATTAGCCTAAAGCTAGACCACTGACCACATTAGCGACATCTAGCGTAAAAGACAGAAACCCAGCATGCGATAATTTAAGACGAAACATGAACATTTGCAGTTCAAATAAATTGAAAATTTTTTACTAGAATTAACTCTCCTAAATTTTCATTTGCACATAATTTTTAAATATACTATTTTGCTTTGTATTTCAACAACTTTCAACGAAATATTGCAATTTCTCGTCGGTGAAAAATCCTTATTCGCTACGTCTAGGCCTTATCTTTCTAAAATAGTCGCAATCTAAAGAAATGAGAATATCTATTAACAGGAATTTGATTTCAAAAACTTTAATTTTTTGTTTATTTTTGCAGACGTTATTTACTAGTCTTTTACGTTACCTTTAATTTAAGATATAAATCATTATTCTGCTACAAATAATTTGCCAGAAATTCATATTGAAAAATGTAAGAAACTTGCAAATCTTGGTACTGAACCCTCTTAATTTTGGAAATCAGTTAATGTGTAAAGATCTAAAATAAGAATTGCACTTTAATAGTAATTTTTTTTTTCGGTTAACCCTTAACCATAATTTCACAATTTATTCTTTTGGGTTATAAAATAAGAGTTATCGATAACTTTTTAAATTCTTCTCAATAATAAGAGTTAAGAGAATTTGAATACTGCATTCGTTTTTAATATGCAAAAATTTATAAGAATCGCCTAAAAGAATTTATATGACAGAAATCGTGTCGACCAGTGTAATTCTTGTGGATTATCCGAAAAAATAGTTAATAGTTAACTAATAAAATAAAAATCGAAAAATAGTCTTATTATTGACAAGAATTATAAAAGTTGATTGATAACTCTTATTACACAACCAAAATAAATAGACAAAAACAAATTTACTATTTCTGTTAATATCTCCGAATTTTAGGTCATAAAAGAAAAAATATTTAATTTTAGTAAAAGTTCAATATGTTGGAAAGTAATAAACATTAAGAAACTTTAGATCTTATGTTTACTTTTTTTGCAAAGGAGGACATTTTACTGAAGAATTTCCCATGTTGCTAGGTACCCCATGTTAGGGTCATTTGCAACATTAGACGGGGAATATTGTAACTACCAGGTGTAATGTTATGTAAATCGAATCAGCTTAACTAAAAGTATTATTTCTATGTGATTATTTTGCTTTGAAAAAACTAAAATAATGGTTATTTTCGGTCCCTGGTAAAAATTTATGGATAAAGCATTGAAACTTTATAAAAAGTGTTTCCTCCTTCCATACTTATTAAATTAGGATATCAGAGTTATGACGATGAATTTGTACTAAACATGGGCAGAAATTGTTTTTACTATGCTTTCAAAACTACGAAAGAATTCTTTTTTTAAAAGTTACCCAACTTAAAGAATTCTCATTGGTTCCGCCGAATAATCTGTCATACATTAATACTGTAAATTGTACTAAACACTTAAGATTAATTATACGAATTGCTTTGAACATTGAATATACTTCTCTCTTTCAGTTTTATATGAAAGTGTGTTCCTCTTGCCGAATGTGAGGCAGCTGTCAACTGAACCATCTGAATGTGATTGAGACTGAGTTTTACAACACTTGACAGCTTACATCGTTATCGTTTTGACAAGTATTAAAATCATCGTGTTTTTGAGTATTCATAAAAAATTTAAGAATGAATTAGACTATTAAAAGTTCTGAATGATATGAAGTTAAAATTTTCTAAATAACAAATTTTTTTAAACCGCACGATTCTAATGAAAGTAAACACAATGAAAGAAAAAGTAAACACAAAATCATTTGTCACGCACACATATATATATTGTTGCGAGCGTGGCCTTTGGTTCGTTATTTAAAATACAATATTAAATATTTAATATACAAGTTCTTTGTTTAACTCTAATCTTAACAATTCACAAACTTTCAATTAATCAACTACACTTTAATTATCGCTTAATACTGTACTTTCAATTATCGCAATCTAATTACAACACTTCCGCACGTTATTACTTTCGCTTGTTAACACTGCAACGTCTAAGACAAGACTCTTTTTCTGGCGATGACAACTGTTATATTTATACCCTAGAAACTCTCCAGATTATTCTCGACATGATAAAACACCTCATCGTTGAAAACAGTTTTTTTCATATTATTTCCTAATTAATTATTTTTTATTTCTTGTATTTACTGTTAGTTATTCTTAGTGGTTTCTTACGTGAGATGAAATCGAATAATAATTGGATATTTAGGTTTAAACTATTTATTGATAATTCTTCAATATTTATGACATTTCGTTACAAAAACTATAGTCACTGGACATAATCAATAAAAACTACATGGAAGGATACAGAGAAGAATTTAGTTAGCTATAATTGTAACAAAAATAAGAATCCAATTACAAATCGAATAAAATTTTGTTGTTATTCTTGCGTAAATGTTAAATGCATTTAATGCGCTCTGATTCTTCATTTATGCCTGGAATAAATAAACAACGGAATACCTTGATAAGGTTCACACCTAAATAAATTGCATAAAGCTCCAAAACTTTTACTCTTTCGCTGGACATAATTGTTGTCGCTCGTGCTCGATGCATATAAGTGAAGAATCGTGCAGCGGTCATTTTAATCGATTACAATGGAAGTCATACGCCAATGCTCGCCACAACAACAATTGCTACGAGAAAGGAAAGAAATTGGCCTGTTGAAAATCCACAATCGAAATTATCGAGCCTTTCTTAGACAGTGGTCTAGTCGAAACAATTGATATATAATCCATCGACGCAAACCAAAAGCTTGTCACTTTGCCAGAATACTTCAACTATAGTTTGGTTTTATTATACGCTTCTAGTGTCAGATAATTTGTTGATTATTAAGTGAAATATGTTCGCTTTTAAACTGGTAAGCAATTCTATACTTTCCGTCTATCTATAAAAAGTGCATACATTTCAATAAGTGTAGTACATGGTGTCAAATTACCGTGATGAAAAAATATTAATAAATGACAAGTACCAGAGAGTTATTTAACGCACGCAATAAATGAGAACTATTGCTTAATCTGAACATTTTATTGCTCTCCTATTTCACACATTTCCAATAGTTCTAGCAGTCAGGTACGGTGCAGCATATACTAATAAATTTTCACCGGCAACGACATGATCTATGGACTGTTGATTAATTCAGCACGCACGAGATTTATGAAGAGAAATAAATTTCCATTTTTAAATGATTTACTTCCCATCAAAATATTAAGAGTGAGACTAATTAAAATTTGCATTTCAGGTTTGTTTGATATCGGCTCTTGCTGGAACAAATGCTGGACTTTTAGGAGCTGGAATAGCACCCTTAGGCTATCCACATGCACCAATTGTTTTACCTTCAGCACCTATATTACCAAATTATGGACTAGTACCGTATGCTTCATCACCTTTTGCACCAATTGGATGTCCTGCACCGATTATTAAAAGTCACATTGGGTTCGGATATCCTACACCAATATTAAGGCCATCTTTAGGATTAGCCTATCCTTATAATGCGCCAATTATTAAATCTCATGGACACTTTGACTATCATGAGACGCCAATTGTTAAGTTAGCCCCGCTGGGTTTAAATCATGTTAAATCACATTTTGGATATCCTCATGCTCATCTCATTGCTTGATTGCAGGTAAATTTAGTCAATAATGAATAATGAGAACGCAGTTGAAGGTTCAGTAAGAGTTCAAATTTTAGTCAATTGTTACAAATAATTTTATAAGTTTAAAATAAATAAAAACACCATGAAATGAGTCTTTCATTTTTTTTTTATAAGTATGAATTTTCTGGAGTGAATGAACAATAATTTGCATGTGAACCGTGCTATCTTACCAAGGTCCTAAGGATGCTAAATGCAAGTTCAATGAATCAACGATTTAGGAATTTTCCCACCATATAAGTATTTTCTATGCCCTAGCTGAAATCTTAAGGACAATTTATATTGTGATGGCATCGATCAGTCCCAGACAATTTAATTGTACTGACAAGTTTTTCAGAATATGATGTCCTGCGAAATTTGTTATAATCATTTTTACTGGTCGACGCACCGTTTTAGAAATATATGCGAAAAATCACTTCAAAGTTCAAACTTGCACAGATGGGTGACCATATGAAATTAAATACGGACATTCATCTGCGATATCATAAGAATTCATCTTAGTCACATTTTAGCTTTTTTACTTATTTTATCTGAGTCTAGACGCAATTCTAGGAATATTGGAATGGCATGTGAAGTAATTTTTCTTTAAGTCTCTTAACTGTAATTCATCTGACCTTTTGTAGAAATGATTTTCCAATCAATGCTTGACAAATAACCTGTATGATATCGAATTATTCCACTAAAACAATTTGAACGAAAAGTACGGGTTCAAATATTTTAAAGTTAAATAAGTCGGAGCGTTTCTTTGAGATAGGTTTTATGAGGCTTATCCTGTCGTAGTCCCCAGTACTTAAACAAATATGAAAAAGAATAGAAAAGACAATGGTGAAACAGCATATAGCGATTCGTGGAAAAAGTGTAACAAAAAATTATAAAGGATGAAAAGAGAGAATGAAAATGAAAACCAATAAATCAATACCTAACTCGTGCCTATTTTGAAACATTTAAAGTTTATTCGAGAAACATTTATATTCTATAAATCAAGAGGAGCATTTTAAAATCATATGGTAGGAGCAATTTAAGGTGCATCCACATATAACAAACATTTGTCAAACCTTCGACACACAAGTTGAAAGTAATCTAGCAAACCTCGCAATCTTATATTGGAAAATGCTCCGAAACTAATTGGGATAATGACTTCGGGTTTATTTTACATGAAAGATGACAGATTATAGACAATTGTAACGAAATACTCACAAGATTATCATTATCAAAGTTTTTCCGAAAAGAGTTAATTTTAACACCTCAAGCCCTACTTTTACTGTGAATTTGGACGAAATCGGTGATGACGAGTAGGGACGCTCCCCTTGTTAGACCAATTCTAGCTTTTTGACTTGTTTTTCAAAAAGTTCTCTATTCAAATTTCAAAACTAATGCACCTTTGCTACTTTCGAGCCCTTCTAATTATCGGGCCATAGGCATGAGTTCATAGGTAAGAAGGCCCTGGCTATCAGTCCAACAGATAACCAGGGCCTTTCTACCAGCGCAACAACAAAAATTGAACATCCAAAATGGTTCTTGTTTTCCTTTTATAGCTTATCCATAAAACAATCAACGAAGAAGAGCGGGTTAGGTTAGAACCTAGCTCATTTACGGTGACTTCTGTAGAAATTTCCGGATCAAAGTGCCATAATTCTGTTAAAACCGCGAAATAAAATAACTGTCTGTATATTCTGGAAGTTGAAGTGAATTAAGTTTTACTATATAATAAAATTTGACATTTTTAAATGATCATGGTTGTGCTTTTTACATGTGCCATGTAATCGGATCTGTATTGTAAGATTGATCAGATTTTCTTTTTTTTTTATTCGTCCTACCCAAAGTATTGCTCAGTTAAAGTGGTAAAGTTATAACTGAAGGTCGATCAAACTATTTCAAATACTCATTTTACGTAATATAAAAACATGTTATTTCTCTCTCTATTGACGTTATCACGTGAAAAGCACAATACGTAAAGGAAATTACCTCAATCTGCAACTCGGTTATGTAATAAGTTATGCAAATTGAACGTGATCATTTATTTAATATTGCTTAGATCTCTGCATTTATCCACGCATTTATATTTTATTTAACCAATTCCAAGAGCACTTTAATTAATATGCAGCGCGGAATACTGTTACATAAGTGTTTCTACACTAATTTCTTGAATAATAATTGTGTTGATCATTTTAATTTAATTCCATTACTTTTCTAATAAATTATTTTTAATAAACAAAATTTAGACCCACTTCCCTTTTCATGACCCTGTCTGGAATACCAACCCCTTTAAACTTCCATCCATTGTTGCCAATCAATGCAAGTGGTTTGATGTATTTTATTCCTTGTTTATCAAATACATCATGATTATTTGTTGCCCACTTCAAAAAATACACAACCAACGCGATCGCGAGTAAAGCTAGAAGTAAATTGATCATCATCTTTTTAGCGTTTCTGAGATCTTTAACTTAACTTTGCAACAATCTCTCGCTAACTGAAACTTTGGATCTTAAAACAGTTCAATCGACTGTGAATAAAGAAAAAAGCTCCCTTCCATAGGCGACCACTTCTCTGAGGGTTCCAAAGCTTTAAATTGCTGTGATTAATTCGTTTCGGTTGAAATTGCGTCATATAGAAGTTGTCGATAAAAATCTGCAGATTAGATAATGTCATTGTGGAGAAGTGGGAGGACTGTATGTATAGTGATTAAATATATATTGCGAACTAGGAATAGGTTATTTTTAGGACTAAATACTTTAAGAAATTTCTGCTTATTTTATAAATTAGTTCTTTACTATTTTATTGCTGAATAAGTTCCTATTATATTTCATTATTAGACCCCAAACCGATTGATGGATTGATGGGTCTTTTCTATACAAAGGATTGAATTGTAGTATAGACAACCGAAGTGTGCGATAATAAGGTTAAGGTTATTAGAGTAAAGTGATCAATATGTCGAAGTCTGGCGATAAAACAACTATAGATTTAATTTTATAGTAAAGGCATATTTAAAATCAGGCACACTATAAAAGTCCACAAATTGTTGCCACAAATCTTAAGTATTTTTCCCTAAAATGTAGGCAATATTTTTTTAAATTTAGGGGGGAAATTTACATTTTACCCAAGACCTAAGCTTTGTGGCAACAATTTGTGCAAATTTTTTACTGTGTACCCAATATTACCAATTAATTAATTACTATCCATTAATTAAGCACTGAATAAACAAAGAAATTATTTAATTTAGATGAATCTGGTAAACACATACTAATTTTCACAAATTATTTTTATCATTTCGAGGTTCTATTAATAATTCAATTTCTTTTTCCGGTTGAATACTAAAAAACGATTTAGTCAACTTCAGGGGTACCTGTGTTTCCTTGCAAACCTTCAGTCTGAAATTCAGCAACAAGTCAAAGAATAAAGCCTTTATCTCCATTAGGGCGAATCTCAAACCTTAAACAAAAGTATTAATATTTTGATTTGTAATTATTTTACCTTTAAATCAGACTTACCAATGCAATTTCTGGGACCTATTCCGAACGGTAAATATGTGTTCGTATCGATATTGGATCTATTCTCATCACTAAAATGCTCTGGATCGAATTTGTCAGGATTAGGGTAATATTTTGGATCCATATGGAAGCCATAAATTGGCACCCAAACCACACTTCCTTCATCAATAGTGAACTTAAGGCCATTCTCGTCTTCATAAGTGTACGTCTTCACACATTGTCGATCAGTAATAACCGCAGGTGGCCATTTTCTCAATCCTTCGGAGATGACCATATCCAAATATTTCATTTTCTGAAGAATTTCATATGTTAGAGGTCTGTCCCCTAAGCTCTCATTTGTTTTATCAATTTCTTGAATTAGTTTTTCTTGGACATCAGGATTAACTGCCAGCTCATAGGCAATGAATGACATAACAGTGGAACTAGTATCAAAACCGCCCGCGAAAAATAAAAAACACTGCGCAACCAATTCAAAATCAGTCCACGTGCGCTTAATGTCACCATTAAAAATGTCACTATCGTCCCCAACTGCTGCATTATCATTATCATGGTCTTTGGATAGTTCTTGCCCTTCTCTCAATTTCATCAAAAGTTCTAGCATATCTGGTCTGACAATTCCCTCCTTTTTCCGTGTTTCCATTGTGCTTATTATCAAATCACTAAACAATTTCCTAACTTTGTCTTCAACTACTTTTAATCGTAATAATCCTGAAATGCGCGGTGTTGATCTCATTAAAAGAAACTTAATCGCTGCTGCAGGTTTCTGTATTTTCAGTATTTCTTGACCAATCAAGTAAATATCGTTTTTTGGATATTTAAGAGAATCACATTCAACTCCAAAGGCGCATGTTGATATAGCATCGTTGGTATACCTGGAGAAAATATCTTTAACTTTGTAAGACTTTAAACCATTTTTATCGTAATTATCATATACATGATTTACAAGTTGATTAGTGCATTTTGTTACTAATTGAAGCATTGTTCTCATTTTATTACCAGTGAACAACGGACTTAAGGAAGATCTCATTTGTCTCCATCGTTCTCCTTTCATTGCAAACAGTACACTTCCGAATAAATCATCTGCAGATGGGTCCACAAAGGATTTATGATCTTGGAAATAGGCAAAATCCTTTATGGTTATTTGCTTCACCAATTCTGGGCTTTTAAGGAAGTAAAGTGGTGTGGTGAATTCAAAAATTCCATAGATTCTGTAAAGAAAGAAAATTTTTTAATACTAAAGAGAGCATATTTTCTGAAAATTTATCGGGTGGAAACAAAGTTAACCTCGTATGGGTATCAAGACATAAAGGCAATGAAATTAGAAACTGCCTTTGTCAGACCAGAGACGTGGAATTTTAACATGTTACCTTAGAGCTATCCTAAATATCTGGGAGAACAAACAAAATTCACTTAACTGACAAAAGCTACAAGGACTTCATCAGACATAATAGTTTATCGATATTTCTGGCAAAAAAGGAAAGAGCTCCTACGCCTTAGGACAGTGATCACAATCACAGCTATACTCAGGCTATTGTTTCTTGCGGTATCACGCAAATAAAATGGGATTTGCTGAGGCTTCATTCTGCTGCATCCGTTAGGATACTCATGTAACATCAGATCATCTGCTCTGCAGTTGCGAAGCACTGGCCAGGTAGAGATCACTCCATCTCTTCGAATATATTTCTCTTCCACCAAAGTAAGTGTGAAATCTCAATCCCAGAATGGTTTTGGACTTTATTGACAGTCCGAACGTAGAAATGGAGTAATTTGAACGGGGACTCGCAATTTTAGGTCGCTGTGAATTCGATCTAGGCAGTAAGAAATACCCATAGGAAAAGTATTTAAGGAGTAACTAGGAGGTAATACTGGATCTTGAGACATTGACTCACTTAGGGAGTAATTATGGCGTAATTCTCTAAAGGGAGGAAAAAACTTCTCCAAATAAGCAAGAAGGTAAAGTAGTAAATCAGACACATGGGCAAAAATTATCTAGTTCGCTTTAAGTTCTCACTAAACGTAAAGAGGAGACGTAATAAATAGGAAAATAACAACTAACCATAATAAAAAAAAGTTGAATTATTTCTAAAATTTGAATTCTACATACTTCATACTTTCTAACAGTTTTGAAAGCAGAGCACGATCGTTTTGCAAATAGATTCGTGTTTACAAATTCAATTTTTTTAAATTGCTTTAATTATTACAATTATTATTGTAAGCCATTCAATTCCCTAAGATCCATAAATATTCGTAGTAAATTTATGGATTCTTAACTTGTTGTTCGATTATTTATCTGTGAAACTCTTTATTTAATGAATAAATACTCACCGTATGTAAATGTACCAATTATCAATCATCTATAAATAATTATTAAGTTAATTACTTGCCTACGAAAGAAGAGAGAAATAAATTTTTAAAAATATTCTCTCGTTCGAAACCCGTTTAAATGAAAAGCTAAACAAAAAAATTTTATTTTGCATTCGAAATTAATTTATTCTTTTTAAAACCAGTTTATGCGCGAGTTTCCTATTAATGCGAAACTTCAAAAACAAATAATTTATATGTCCATAACACCAAATACGAAAATATATGGAAGCGCGCATGTGCGTCTAGATAAACATGAAGTTACAAATATAAAAATGTATAAAAAACATATTAGTCCAATCAAATAGTCGAAGAAAGGGCTGACCGCCCATTTTAGATAGGTATAATTTATTTTCCAATTCCTCTATTCAAGTTTTAAAATTTATAAATAGCCGAAAGACAAAAAAAAAATTTTTTTATATAATTTTCAGTCTATTTGACTCAATTAACGCAGTTTTCAAGGGACTACTTTGACCTGAAAATATTGTAGGTATTACCCATTCTAATTTCTTTAGCTTCAATATCGAATAAAGTCCTTTTTGACTTTAAGGATCGGAAGATATTAAAAAACATATTCATAACATCACATTTCGTTCTATTTGGGGAATTTTTCTCGTTTCCTAATGTCTACAAATTTTGTCAAACTTCTTCTTGGGTTCCTGCATACTGCATCAGTCAACTCAGTATACTGTAAAAAATAATAGGACTATTCCCTAGATTTAAGACACATTTTTCCTTAAAAATAAATGTAATTTTGTCCAATATAAAGGGAAAATCAGTTCAATTTCCCCAAATCAATTAATTTAGGTATTTGGCACTAGGAAACCTATAAAGTACGTAAAATTCCCGAAATGTTAGCTCTTTTGGATATAAGGAAGAGAACTTTCAATAAATTTGGTATTATGTGTATTTTTAATGGAAACATATTTTCGTTTATATAATTCACACATTGTTTTTGAAAACAAGTCCTATATTGTTTTTCAATATTTTGTTTGAGCGTGTCCAGTTTCCGTACTACTTAGTAGTATGGCCCATAAGAAATAAGGTCTTTAGCTCATTCTTATGTTTTTTCAAGGGGGTGGTGCTCCACCCCGTCCCTACATTTTAGGGAATATTCCCTAAATGTTAGGGGAAAAAAATAAGTTCCCTACATTTGAAGGAGAAAAACCTAATCTACGTTTTCCATGGTGGAGTTTTCCCTAATCTTATCGACAAATACCTAACCTTTGTGGCACAAATTGTTGCCACTCACTTTAGGGAATTATTTTTTACTGTGTAGATGATCGAGTATGATATTTCTTCGGTGCCTTTAAATGTTGTGAGTTACTATTAGTTTTCTACATGGATGCGTGCTGAAATTGAAATGACACACCCAATAATGTCGCTAGCTCTTCGACTGGTATTAGATCTACGTATGTCAATTAAAGTAACATTTTTAGTTATCTATGACCTTAATTAAACTATTCACTCCTCAGAATTTTACATACATATATGGCTCAACGTAAAAATATATTGTACACAGGTGGCAAGAACTAACAATATAAAATTATTATTTAAATTTAAATATTTTAATTGTTCTTCTTCCCATATCAAAGCCATAAATATTAGTTTGATGGAAATATTTTTTTAATCTCTTCAAATGTCGACACTTCACTGAAGAACTAAGCATGAAACTCACTTTTCATTTGGATATGCTTGATAAGCACTCAGCACTCTATCAATAAGACCTCTTCCCTTAAAAATGTAAGCAATATTTCCGAATAGAGGAAGAGGCTTATCGAATTTTATTCCTTGCTTTTCGAACACATCATGATTTTTAGTAGCCCATTTTAAAAACAAATATAAAAGTAAACTAATCACGATTAAAGTTAATAAAAAAATTATCATTTTTGCCTGCCGCTAATATTGTGGGCAATATTTTTCTCTAAGATTCCGCACTATACTGGAGTGGAGAATAACTTGAAGTTGCTTCATCGCGTGTCGTCGTAGTAGCAGTGTACGACTTAAACACGGCTTCAAGTAAAACAAAAATAAAATAAAATTGGCTGAAAATGACGCCATCATGCAATCAGAAGTTATTTGTGACTCTACCGCAGGTTTGCTAAAAAAATTAGGGGACGGTGGGGGTTAATTAAGGTCTGATGTTAAATAAACTCCGGAATATCTAGACACACAGCACGATCTAATGAATCATTAGTACCATAGATGGCACAAGAACTAGATGTTGCATACAGTACCAAAAAAGTATACAAAATTTATATGGCGGGGTGGTCCATTCCGGAATGGACCACAAGATTTAAAATGATGTATGCGTCGAGTGATTCATATTTTTTCGTATCTGAAGTATGGAAGAAGTCGGTTAAATGTATACAAAACTGCTATTATAAAAATATTTGCTTTTGGCATGCTCTACAATATGTTATGGTCCATTCCAGAATACACTACCCATTTCACAATCTGTATACTCTGTTTTAGTATGCCATGCGACATCTAGTTCTTGTGCCATCTATGTTAGTACTAACTATATACATTATAATGCCGTTTTCTTCCTTCATTATAGCTATAATGAGGAAAAATGTGCTAGATTTGGCATATAATATAAATGTAGAGCTCCGCTGTGCATCTGTCGATTTTAGAAATACGAAGAAGAAATGCGAAGAAATGCAAATCACAAACTTATTCTTTTTAATATAAAGTTTTTCTCATTTGAAAATTTGTTAAATTGAAAAATAAAATAAATAAAAACAAATTTTGTCGCGTTGATTCGTTCCATATCGTTTCTTTAATGTCATAAGTTTATCAAAACCAGTTAGACAGTACAAATTAATTAAAAAAATGGCTGTGTGTCTGCAGTTTTTAATAAATCGTTATAGACTAATCAGTCGTTAGTTATTTCTTCATTAAGAGCGCTGTGTATCTAGGACAATAGATAGATACAAATGACCTTTAGTAATCAGTTTTCAAAATTATTGGTAATTTAGGAACATTGATTCACTTATTTAAACATAACGAAGGACTCAGTCAAAAAATTTATTTCTACCCGTCTTGCTCCATAGGTGGGTAACATGAGGTACCCTATGGATCAAGATGGAGTATGGAAAACAATTATTAGATGTAACGAAATTAACATTTATTCACAATCCGTCTGTCTGTCACCAGGCTGCATTTCATGAACCGTAATAGGTAGACAGTTGAAATTTTCACAGAGTGTTTGTATTTCTATTGCCGTTATAACAATAAATATAAAATAAAATTAAACATTAAGGGGGGCCCCCATACAAGGAACGTGTTGACGCCTACTCTCGTTTGAAAAAATAATATAAATAACAAGATGGGTAACCTCTTTCTATTTTATAGCTGTTCAAGAAATTTCTCTTTAGTATATGCTCGCTGCTTACTACGTGCTAATTTGCTTTTTGGGTTTTCTTTTACTTTTAGTTGGTTCTTTTGAGTATTTCTAGTAGGATTCTGTTAACTGAATAAAACCAAGGCAAAGAAGATCTAACAGAAAGAATACGCATCTCGTATTTTGTAAAGTTTTATATGGCGGGTCGTATTAGTACGACCAGCTCTCACAAATTTTACGAAAACTCTCTGCTTTTTGACGCCCTGCGACTCACCACCCAGCCTTCTGTGGTGATATAACGACCCGCTCTCACAAATTTTACGAAAATTCTCTGCTTTTTCACCACACGGTGGCGAGTGGCGGGTCGTCAAAACACCAGCACCAGAACCAGTGCCGGCTCTCTGTATCATGCCCATGGTTCTCTTTGATTCTTTTACCTATCCTTTAGGAAACAGTTTCATCAAGAATAATTTGTTCCAGAATTTTCATTTACATTGCGTTGCATTGAAGTGCAGTAGAAAAGAGGGAGAATAGTAAGATGAGCGGATGGGATAGGAATTGGTGGCCGGAGAGCAGTCAGGCAGCAAAGTGAAACATGAAACTATGTGCATAGCGGAGACAAAGAGAACAGACTAACATTCTCTCAGTCTCAAATTGTTGCTTCTTCCCGCATGTTAGCTCCCGACCGCATCAACAAATAAGCATACAACTTGTGCATTCTTAGAGGCCAGATGAAGCTTCTTGTTAAGTTATATGTTCTTTGGTATTATCAGAATCGTTGTCACTATCATAAAATAGATCTACAGGGAAGAGGTTTTATGTACGTTATTCCTTGTTTATTAAATACATCGTGACTAGGTATTTGTTGCCCACTTTAAAAACGAATGTACAGCCAACGCGATCGCGAAAGTATATAGGTAATCGTCTTCTTAGCATTCGTGAGATCTTTAAGTTAACTTTGCAACAATCTCTTTCTAACTGGAACTTTGGATCTTAAAACTATTTAATCGACTGTGAATAAAGGAAAAAGCTATCTACCGTCAACGACCACTTCTTTGGAAGTTCCAAAGCTTTAAATTACTTTATGATAATAAAAATTACATGTCGATAAAAAGCTGCAGACTATATAATGTCATCGGAGTGAAGTGATAGGACTTTGTATGTATAGTAATTAAAAGTATGTTTGGGACTAGGAATAGGTTATTTTTAGGACTACATATTTTAAGAACCTTTTGCTTTTTTATAAATTACCTCGATTTTATTGCGGAGTAAGTTTCTCTTGTATTTCGTTAAGACTCCTCAAACCGATTGTGGGGAAATTTGAGTGAGTCTTAGATGAACTTTACAGATTGAAGGATTGGTAGGTCTTTTCTATAGAATAGATTGAATTGAAATAGAATTATGTAGTATAGACAACCGAAGCGTGCGATAATAAGGTTAAGGTTATTAGCAGAAAGTGATCTAAACGTTGAAGTTTGACGATAAAACGAATGCAGTCATTAAAACTATATTAATATATTATAATTCTTTAAGTATGCTAAGTTTTTGCCTTCTCCGGTACAATAGAAAAGCAAAAAAATTACTTTTTATTCCAAAATATATATCAAAAAAATGTGTGGCAGAAGGGCTTTCAAGCGACAGTAGGAAAAGAGTCCTGCTAGTCCGTGAAAATTTTGCCCGGAGAATGGAGCTACTACATCTAGAAGTGTTGAGATGTCTGCACATTCCAAACTTATTTCATGTTATAAATATATGTATTGAATGTTTATTATTTTATTTATTTTTTAATATACATATGTTCATGATTTGAGCCCATTAGATCTCACTCTATAGAAAAAAAGTTCCAAAAGAAAAAATAGTCGCATATCTGCCGACTCCTTCATTATAAAACAATCATTGCTGAAAACATGACATGTCTCAGAAAAAAGTTTGTTTTTATTCCAACGTAAAAATAATAATTTCACTTTAAAACTCCTTTAATAGCGCCACCTATGATAAAACCGATAGCGTCATCTTGTGCCCCTTTTGAAACCAAACAACTTTGGCCTGAAAATTTATTTTCATAGGATAGGTATATTTAAAATTAGATAGGTACCCATTATTTTTAACTAATTTATTACTTATTATCCATACATTAAGCACTCAATAAACAAAGAAATTATTTAATTTAAATAAATCAGGTAAATACATTTTAATTTGAACAAATTACAGTCACTTTTTATCATTTCGAGGTTCTATTAACAATTCAATCTCTTTTTCCGGTAGAAGACCAAAAAACGATTTAGTCAACTTTACGGGTACTTGTGTTTCCTGGCACACCTTCAGTCTGAAATTCAGCAAGAATTCAAAGAACAAAGCCTTTATCTCCATCATGGCGAATCTCAAACCTTAAACAAAAGTAAAAATATTTGTTTTTATAATTATTTTACCTTTACATAAGACTTACCAATGCAATTTCTTGGACCTATTCCGAATGGTAAATATGTGCACATATCGATGTTGGATCTATTCTCATCACTAAAACGTTCTGGATCGAATTTGTCAGGATTAGGGAAATATTTTGGATCCATATGGAAGCCATAAACTGG
This sequence comes from Dioctria rufipes, assembly GCA_963924295.1. Taxonomy (NCBI): domain Eukaryota; kingdom Metazoa; phylum Arthropoda; class Insecta; order Diptera; family Asilidae; genus Dioctria; species Dioctria rufipes. Next base: position 44,163,043 of record OZ002743.1, on the reverse strand, counting down.
CACCCAAACGACATCTCCTTCATCAATTTTGAATTTTAATCCATTTTCATCTTCATAAGTGTATGCCTTCACACATTGTCGATCAATAGCGATCGCAGGTGGCCATTTTCTCAATCCTTCGGAGATTACCATATCCAAATATTTCATTTTCTGAAGAATTTCATATGTTAAAGGTTTGCCTCCTAAGGCCTCATTGGTTGTATCAATTTCTTGAATTAGTTTTTCTTGCACATCAGGATTAACTGCCAGCTCGTAGGCAACGAATGACATAACACCGGAGCTAGTATCAAAACCGCCCACGAAAAATATGAAACATTGAGCAACCAATTCAAAATCAGTCCACGTGCGCTTGATGTCACCATTCAAAAAGTCACTATCGTCGCCGACTACTGCATTATCATTATCAAGGTCTTTGGATGATTCTTGACCCTCTCTAAATTTCATTAAAAGTTCTAGCATATCTGGTCTGAAAATTCTCTCCTTTTTCCGTGTTTCCATTGTGCTTATTATTAAATCTTCAAACAATTTCTTAAGTTTGTCATTAACTGCTTTTAGTCGTAACAATCCTGAGATGAACGGTGCTGCTCTCATGAAAAGAATCTTAATCGCTTGTGAAGGTTTCTGTATTTTCAGTATTTCTTGACCAATCAAGTAGATATCATTTTTTGGATATTTGAGGGAATCACACTCAACTCCAAAGGCGCATGTTGATATAACATCGTTGGTATACCTGGAGAAAATATCTTTAATTTTGTAAGACTTTAAACCATTTTTATTGTAATTTTCTTGGACATGATCTACAAGTTGACCAGTGCATTTTGTTACTAATTGAAGCATTGTCCTCATTTTACTGCCAGTAAACAACGGAGTCAAGGAAGATCTCATTTCTCTCCATCGTTCTCCTCTCATTGCAAACAGTACACTTCCGAATAAATCATCTGAAGATGGGACCGCAATAGCGTTATGATCTTGAAAATGGGCAAAATCCTTAATGGTTATTTGCTTCACCAATTCAGGGCTTTTAAGGACGTAAAGTGGTGTGGTGAATTCAAAAAGTCCATAGATTCTGTAAAGAAAGAACATTTGAAATATTAAAGAGAATATTTTTAGTCTGGAATGGGTAGATTTAAGAAGTATTAGTAGCAGATTCGTTCAAAATTTATTTTTAGCTAGGTTACGATGTGAAATTGGATGTAGTTTTTTGCTGTTTCGGAACATCGATCTAGTAGTTTGATATCTTAAGACTTTTCTACTGCGGAGTTCATCAGAGATCCATTTTAATTCCTTTAATTTTTGACTCATCTGTTTTTATTTCTATAGCTTATGCTAAGTTTGTCATTCCGTTTTTAACGCATAGAAATTATGGTGGTAGAGAAAAATTGATTGAACACCAACCCATAATATAAGAAATAATTCAAATTTCACGTCCGTCTGTCTGTTCACCTGTCTGTTTGTCTGTCTGTCTGTCCTCACGATAGCTCAAGAGCACGTGTGCTTAAAGAAACCAAGCTTTGCACATGGCCTTTTAAAAAAAAATTTGTAGTTTGAAAATGGGACGAATCGGGTAGCTTCTTTGTAAGGTTGCCATACAAAAATTTCGTTTTTAACTACATATTGGAACAGTGCCTTAGAACACGTGGATGTATGTAGTGAGCTGAAATTTTGTACACTGCGTTAGTAAATACAATGTAAATAAATTATATCAAAAAAACTTTTAAAATAAATTGTACTAAAAAGTAAAAAAAAAATTTTCTTTCCCACAACTCAAACATTGCGAAATAAGAAATGCTACAACTCAGATTATATCTTAAAAGTTTGGGCATCCGTAATTATAATCACAATTATCTAACTGCAACTCAAGCCCAAACTTTGTAGCATTTCATATTTTGCAACGAAACTTTTGTTTGAGTTGTGAGAAAGAAAAAAAATATTTTTTATTTTAGTGGAGTTTATTTACGAAAGTTATTTATTTTAAAAGTTTTTGTGATATATTTCATTTTCTACTTTTTAGTCATACATTTTATACACTTCCTCTGCACTCTCGACTCTTGACTGTTGTATCTCAACTCGCCACTCACCACTCTCCACTTCATTCTCCAGTCCCCACTTTCGACTCTCCACTCTCCTTCCTTTTCTCTCTCGTGTTGCTATACAAAAATTTAGTTTTTCACGTATACTGTGAAAATAATCAGACCTTTTTTATTGTACTGAGAAGTTCTGCAGAATATGAAATTGGTTATAGTAATTTTTACTGCCAGGCGAATCGTTCTAGAATAAGATACGAAAAACCACTTTAACAACCAAACTTGCACAGATAGGTGATCATACTAAAATGCATACGAGCATTTGTCATCTTAGACAAACTCTTGGATTTTCCTGGTATTTTTAAAACCAAAAGCCGAAAAGTATGACAGGAAGGTGATGGGGAAAGCATTTGTTCTATCTCTCCCTCTGCATATGTACATACTTATAAATTTCATCTTAAAATTGGCACTAAAGATGTTGATGGAATTGGGTAAACTACTATTTTATTGTTGTAAGAAAGTTATTTATCCAGCTCTTGGCTTTGGAAAAACACAAAATCACAATTTAGGGTATTTACAATTGAGGAGCTTATTAGGAAGTAGTATTATTATATATCTCAAATCCCTGGACTCTACCCATACCGTATTCTGAGGTGAGGTATTAGCTATAAGTGTACGTGGCAATACATGTATTAAAAAAGCCATAAATGACTCAACCATCAATTGTCCGAGAGGCCTTTCAAGGCTATAAATTCCTTCACTATTAAGTCAGGCATAGTCTGGACACACCCAGATCCTCTAACCCGTACACATTTATCGGGTCGAAACAAAATTAACCTCATGTGGGTATGAGGACAAAAGTGCAATGAAATTACTGACGGCCTAACCGAAAGAGGAGCAGAAATTGCCTTTTTTCGGACCAGAGCCGTGGCGCTTCAACATGGTACCTCAGAGATACCCTAAATAGCTACGAGAACAGAAAAAATTAACTTTATTGAGAAAGGCTATAAGGACTTCGTCAGGCAAAAAAGGAGATTAGGAGAACAGAGTTTAAAACATTCACAATCACAGCTCTTCTCAGGCCACTGCTCCTTGCGGTATCACCCAAAACAAGATGGGCTTGGCTGAGACTTGATTCTGCCACTTCCGTTAGGATACGCATGAGACCTCAGATCACTTGCTCTGTAATTGCGAGGCGTTAGGCAGGCGGAGATTACTCCACCTCGAACATGCTTTTCCTCCACCAAATAAGTGTGAAATCTCAATTCCAGAATGGTCCAAACCTAAAAAGGGTGTAAAATGAACGGAAACCTACAATAGGTATTTTAGGTCACGAAGCTAAACCCCGTAAACACCTCCATAAATCTAATCTCAGCTAGGGGATAATAAGTTCCCAATAGAAAAGTATTTAGGGAGTAACTTGTGGGTAATACTAGATCTTGGAGCATTGGTTTGTCTCTGGCATTTTCGGTTATGCGAAAATGATTCAGCTAGATCTCTATTGGGAGCAATCTCGTTTAAGTGGTAATTATGGCGTAATTCTCTAATTGTGAATTAGGTAGGAGTTAAACGTAAAGAAGGCTTTTTTGATTATGGTGACATTCGTAGTCGTCGATTGGAAAACATGATTTAAGAAACTCAAAGGTACAAATTTAAAAATTGAACATTTTCATCATCACGAGAATTATATATAATTGTTTAGAAGCAGCCATGAATAAAGGGAGAAAAAAATTCTCCATATAAGCAAGAAAGTAAAGAAGGAAAGGGCAGAAGTTACCCCATAGCTTTAAATCTTTACTAAAAATTTGAAGAAAACACTTAATAGATAAGAAAATAAATAAAGACAACTAACCATAATAAGAAAAGTTGAATTATTTCTAAAATTTAAATTCTACATACTTCCTAATAGTTTTGGAAACAGAGCACGATCGTTCTGCAACTATTGGCAATTTTACAAATTCAATTATTTTCAACTTGCTGTAATTATTACAAGTAAGTATTTGTGTAAGCCCTTCAATTCCTTGAGTTCCACAAATATGCATAGTAAATTTATGGATTCTATCTTAACTTCTTGTTCGATTATTTATCTGTGAAGCTCTTAATTTAACGAATACTTTGCCGTATGCAAATGATTTTAGAAAATTATCAATCACCCCTACAAATTATTATTAATTTAATTATTTACCTACGAGACCCGTTTAAATTAAAAGCTAAACAAACACATTTTATTTTACATTCGAAATTCATTTATTCTTGTTTTTCGGCCACTTTTTAAAACCAGTTTATGCGCGAGTTTTCTATAAAGCGAAACTTCAAAAACAAGTAATTAATGTGTCTATAACCCCAAATACGACAAAATATGGAATTGCGCATGTGCGAATAGATAAACATGAAGCTACAAATAAAAATGTTTAAAAAACAGTCCAGTCAAATAGTCGAAAAAAGGGCTACCCGTCCATTTTGGAAAGGCAGATTTTTTTTGCTATTTCCCTAATTAAGTCTTAAAATTTATAAATAGTCGAATAATGTATTTTTTTATTTATTTATTTATTTATTTTGTTATTATTATATAACTTTGAGTCTATTTGACATAGTTGACGCAGTTTTCAAGTGACTAGTACTTTGATCTGAAAATATTGTATTGTCACCGTAACTTCGTTTGTATGTCAAATTTCAAGAAAATCGGTTTGGTTAAAAGTGGATCAAAAATTCTTCCTTTGACGGTTTCCTCCCGTCCGCCACTCTCTTGGTTTGACCAGAAAATATTGTATTGTCAGTTCTACTTGCTTTAGCTTGAAAATATTATACTGTCATTGAAACTACGCATGTTTTCCAAGTTTCAAGAATGTCGGTTCGAAAGTGGTTTAATAATTGATTTCAAGTTTTGACGCAGACAGAGTTTATTTTTCCATTAGCAATAAATAAATTTAAAAGCAAAAAAAGAAACATAACTAATGAATGGTTATTATGTCGTAAGAAAAACACAAAGTTTAACATTGATTGATTGATTTCTGATAAAATAGTTGAACATACATAATTATGCATGATTTGCTTCAATGTCTAATAAAGTCATTTATATTTATTCAAGGTATATTTATTTTAACCGTCCATTCCTTACATGTTGAAATGGTGAACTATTAAGGTTGTGTTTGCCTGTATAGAATATACAGTAATCGCGAGTAACACGCGAGTTACGTAAATTTGCAGGTACGTAAAATGAGTATTTCAAAAATTTGGAAGATGTTTTGAGTAGAATAACATACAATTTTACAATGAATTATTTTTTATCTCAAGCATACAATATCTTGTAGCGACTGCATCAATACATACACTATTCACTCTCTACTTCTCTTTGTAAACAAAAACACACACACACACTCTCTTACTTTTCTTACTAGCTTCATTTTGCGTGAATATCATTAAATACTACAGAAACTTCTTATAATTGATATTTCTTTTAGTCCTTCATAAAATAATAATAAATAATATACATATATGGTATCTACATACTGTTTCAATTTTGAAATTCGACTTATGTAAAATTCGAGTTACGCAAAAGTCCATGGTCCGCATTAATTACGTATCTCGGCGGATTACTGTACACAATCTTTTTAGATGTTGCAATTAAGATCTTCGGCCAGAATGGAGTAACCAGTAAGGTTTATAAAAGGATATGGCCTTATGGTCATGGATTACGAAGCAATACCAATTGGGTTCTACCAAAGAACATTTAACAGTTAAGTTATATGTTCTATGTTCTTTGGTTCTACTCTAATAGATAGTTATTGCAGTACGATTATTCACCTCAACACGGAGTAGGTCATTTCATGGGAGCATAGCGGTGGTGGCAGCCCATATACGGGCAGAAAGATGGTGTCTGAGACTTCATGACTTAAGCGAACATTCTTCTTTAAACAGAAGAGTATGTCCTTTGTACAACTGCATACTTCATCCGAGGATTTGCAGGATGGTCGGTTATTAATGTATGCTGAGATGTTTGGCTTTCGAAGTGGAGTTATGCTAAATAAACCGAGTGCCGTGACACAGAGATCGGTAGAAATTTTAATTTAGTCTCGCGTCAAGTAGTAAGTCCACTGTCAAGAAGCATGCATTGACATAAATTGATAGGTACTGATCGAGACAAAATATAATATACTCTGCCTCATAACGGGGCTAATTGTCGCCTAAATACTAATCCATGCATTAAGATTGCCGTGAGATTAAGGCTAACAGCTAGGTGCTTACGTTAAACCCACGACAGATTTCTGTATAGGGCCCTAGTTAAACTATACATACTTCCGTACCTATATGATTCAACATAAAAACATGTACACAGATGGCAAGAACTAACTAAGTAAATTTAATAATTTAAATTTAAATATTTTAATTCTTTTTGTTTACATTCATTTTCTTAAATAAAGTTTTTGCATGACATTTACACCTTTTAATAAATGGCTCATAACGCCAAATATTTTTACATTTTATTCGTTTAAGATTTTAATAGGGTTGGGTACGAAATATGGAAAGACAAAATCCAGAGTGACAAAATCCAGAAAAAAACGAATTCCAGAAATGACAAAATCCAAAAAACACAAAACCCAGAAGTGACAAAATCCAAAAGTGGCAAAATTCAGAAGAAATACGCGCGCGAGTTTCTTTTCTAGATTTTTTTCTGGATTTCCTCTTAGTTTGAATTCTTCATGATACCCGGAAATTTTTCGTTTACGTTAAAAACAAACAACTTTTTACATTTATTCACCCCACACTACCACTTCAATACACACATTCATTTATGTACGTACTCATAAATAGATGACACCTAGGCACAGACCTAGATATGTACCATATAAGCACTAATTCATATATTTCAGAACAGGATAATACCTCAACGCAAAATTTTTTCTATGTAAAGTGACTTGCAAAATTTAGACTTTTTTATTTTAATTCAAATTATTATGCATTTTGGACATTGACCCATCTCAAAATCGCGATCAACAAAATTTCAAAATTTCATACATTTCTTGACCGCCGTTCACAAAGATGGTAGGTTTCCATCAGATGGATATGTCATCACGAAACTCTCAACTATATCAATAACACAGATTAATATAACAACATTGACGAGGTGTAAATATGAGAATTAAGAAGCGAAGTTCATGCCATTTTTAAAATTTTTTAAAAAAACAATTTTTACAATTTCGGGATTTTGGCATTTATGTATTTTGTCGTTTCTGAATTTTGTCACTTCTTGATTTTGTCACTTCTGGGTTTTCTCATTTCCAGATTTTTTCATTTTTCTGGATTTGGTCACATCTGGATTTTATAGTTCTGGATTTTGTCATGCTCCCATTTTAACGAATATAATTTATGCAGATACAAAAAGAATACATAACGACTGGACGAAAATTACTTGATGCAAACCGTTATTGAAGTACTTAAACTTTGGTAGTTATAAATGACGGAATTTTTATAAATCATTTCTATTAATCTCTTCAAATTTCAATACTTCTTTGAAAAACTAAACATTAAACTCACTTTTCATTTGGATATGCTTGATAAGCACTCAGCACTTTATCAATAAGTCCTCTTCCCTTAAAAATGTAAGCAATATTTCCGAAAAGAGGAAGAGGCTTATCGAATTTTATTCCTTGCTTTTCGAACACATCATGATTTTTAGTAGCCCATTTAAAAAACAAATATAAAAGTAAACCAATCACGAACAAAGTTAATATAAAATTTATCATTTTTGCGTTCCGCTAATATTTTGGGCAATGTTTTTCTCTAAAGTTCCGCACTATACTGGAGTGGAGAAAAACTCAAAGTTGAGTCCAGCTTAATTTAATAATTAAGCATGTGCCGTCGTAGTAGCAGTGTGCGACTTAAATACGACTGACTTGACTGAAAATGACGCAACCGCTCAACCAGATATTATTTGTTACTCTACCGTACTCTGCCGTCACAGTAATTAAACATTATTTAACATTTTTTTTAATAAATTATGATTAAGCAGATATCTATTTTTTTTTAAGTACATTTTTATACGTTCTTTATTCTATGGACCTTCTAATTATTTTGGTCGAATCTTTCAAATCTTTAATCACTGTAAGTTTTAGTCATCATGTTCTTGTACATGAGATCAGTTTACTAAAAATCAACATATCCACTGAACTCTACGTTTTCAGAAACTAAACCAGCTTCACTTATACTATTAGTATTTAATTTATACCGAAATGTAGTTTTTAGGAGAAATATTTTAAAGAATATACGTTCACAATCTACATTCGAGTGGGGTAGTGAAAATAAATTTAAAACGAACTCACAGAGATTCTTAAATTCGTGACGGTTCTCATTGTAAATTATTTGACTTAATTAAAATTAAAATTCACCAATGGGTAAGTTTATTTGTTTCAGCTCTTGAGGTAATAGGAATGATGGCTGCTGACGCTATTTCTTAAGCATCAATATTCATTATCATCATTATCATTATTATTCATACAAATGTTGGGCAATGTTTACATATACGAGTATTATGTAGTGAAGGATACATGTCCCTAATTAGAAAATAAATAGCTCTTTCTGGATTAGTGATATCAATACTTTTTCAAATAAAGCCATCAAAATCAAATCAACTTCTAAATTCTGTACAATTTTTTCTGTAAAATTTAAGGCACTGAATTTTGAATTCAACCGGTTTTTAATTGAAATTGATCTTCTAAAAAATTTTGAATTTTAGCGGATCGGATAATTTTTCAAAAATTTCCTTTGTAACTGACGTGTGTTCTATGCAGTATTGCCAATCGGGCTGAAAATCTGCTCGATTTTCAACTTAGATAGCTGAAAAAAAAATTTAACTTAACTGACAGCCGATTTTAAGTCGAATTTGATATTGCTACAGACGATTTTAATTAGGGATTGTTAACTCGCAAACTGTGCTTCCGAGTTCAGAGTCAGACCAGAAATAAAACAGAAACAACAAAACTCGATTCGATTGTACGGTATGGCTCAATGGTTGGTATACTTATGCGCCAATCTAATGTGCTATTACCATTTATGTTCATATTAATTGTAATGTAGTTTTAAGACTCAAATGGTAATAATCCTTATATTGAGCTTGTAGAATTCGCAGGGTCGCTTTCAGTTTTAGCATTGTCATACGCTGAAGTTGGGCAGTGCAACAAAAATCTGGGAGTCCCAGGTGGTTGATATTTTTGCTGGGAATACAAGTAGGCGAAGAATGATTCTGGGAGTCCAAGGTGGTTCAATAATTTTGCTGGGAATACCAGTGGTAAAAAAAATCTGACAGTCCCAGATGGTTAAAGATAACTTTGCGGAAAGGAGTCCTTGTGGTGTAGAATCTCGACGGCTATTTTGATTACTAACTGATAGTATCAAATCAGGAGTCCCGGCGGTTAAGATGTCGTTAAAGACAACACAAGCTGGGCTGACCGACCTGTTAATACTTTGTATCAAAGTCCCCAATTCAAAGTATAATAAATGAAAGTTGCATCAGTCGGTGAAATACGGTCCAATTTTTTTTTTTTGAGTTGGTATACAACGCTTCCTATAGAATGCCATCATGTTTGCGCGGGTCGAAGAATTTTATATGGCTCTAAATTATAGTAAGATTGAAAACCAACTACGAATGATTGCTTTTAATTGCTATGCTGAAAATAGTTGCGTATATTCCTTGCTAATATTTTAAAGTCTTATGGAAAAGCTCTACATATATCTGAAGCACATAAATGCAAATAACGACATATAGGGGAAGAGAGAGTAAGATGACGCGTCAGGCAAAATGACAAATCGTAAATTACGTGAGATTTCTCCAACCAATGGCACTAATTCTGTGATTTTTACAGCATTAAGTCGGCTCCGCTTGCACAGTAAAGGGGAAACCAACATGAGCAACCATCTCTTATTCAGGCAATCGCGTTTCATGAATTCACACGCAAGTTCATTGTAAAATTAGGTTCGAAAAAAATTGTGTTATCATCAAATTTGATAAGTCTTTGAATTTCTATCCGTGTTTTCTTAAATTATATGTTTTTTGTTGCTTGAATTAATAAAGTAAATTTCAAATAAAATTTATTCCAATATATTTTACCACTTTAATTTATAAATGCTCGTTTTTGGTAAGTGACGAATTCAACAGGCGGGCAAGTTGACAAAGTCGTTATGTCACCCGAATCGTTCACAAATTTTGCTGTGAACTTATTTATTGAAATTGTATTGAAATTATATGAAAAATGACGAGGAGAATAATTTCGTGAAGCCAGAACTTTGCATGAACTGTAATGACACTGGTAAAAATCAGACGCTTCAATTCTGTTCAATCTGACACTCCGGCAGAAGGGAAGAGCAAAACCTATGTATGCGACTTTTGTATATAAAAATAAATATTTGAATGGATTTTACCCGCCAGCGAAGTTAAGATGACGAATTTGTATTGCTTTTCCATGTGCCTTCTGTACTAAAATATAATTCTCAATAGAAAAAATAAACATTTTACTTTAATTTTAATACTCGATTCCTCAAGCACCCTGAAGTCGATGCAAACCTCTAAGAAGACTGTTCGAGTCTGCTTTCAATTTGATCGCTAGTACTCTCTAATTGCAGCTCATCTGTATATAGAAAACAAACTGTAATAACTGAATTATGTTTAGATCTATTTTACTCTTTGGTTGTTGCTGGCTGCCAACGCAAAAACATCATCCATCTTATCCATGTGAGGAAAATCAATCCTTCTAGTACCACTTTCACTTTGATTTTGCTTTATGCTAAATTACCTTTCCTTTAATTTTTTATATTTAAGAGCTACTTGGTCATCCCTTTTATTTATATTTCGGGAAATTTATTCATCCGAGTTTTTGTTTTTTAATTTCCAGATTTCTACACTGTTTCTCATCCATTGATGAACTTTATATTCCATGCATAAATCTATTAAAATGCATATAGTCGAAGAAAAACTTTCCGTAGACACTAAACTTCATGTTTTTTTTTATTATAAAGACAAAATTATTGCTACTGAACTCTAGGATAGGACAAAAAATATCATAATTTTGGATTTTGAACATAAAATTGTGGGAGTGCTCAATCATTGCAAATATTATAATTTTAGCTGGAAGGTTTGTTTGTTCTGTTTATAAAAAACCAGCTATTTTTGATGTTATGAAATGGATTTTGATCTAAAGCTAATTATGTGCTAGTACCAACTTGTTTTTCACGATTGGTCCGCACCAAAATAAAGACCCGTTCACGACCTTTGACACGCTATATACAATAAATTCCAACTTGTCAAGCACCAGTCACTTACTGGATCAAGGTTTTTTTAATTCTTTCATATATCTGGAAGATGATAGCTGTTATAGTGCTAGTTTTACTTATGTAGTAAAAATCTTCCTAGCAGATGAGTCGACTACTTACTTACTTACTTCACATCACTTAACTAACTAATTATCTATACTGCCGCCGATCAAACCCGTTTTCAATAAATCTTGCAAAATATAAACTGAGATTTCGGTCCTTTCTGATTTGTTGTTGTCCTCCATGGCGTTTTGGTATTTGGAGTGACAAACAAATTAATATACACAAAACGTCAATTTCAATAATACGCAGTTCAATAAGTCCATAGGTGTAGTTTTCAATACGTTTTTGTTTCGATGCGATTATAATGTTAAAGCTGTTCGCAAGGTTTACGTTTTCGTAATTCTTTTGGTACTTAGAGGGAGGTACGTTTTCAATACGTTTTTGTTACGCTATGATTATAGTGTTCATGTACTATAAGACCTTGGGTGTATTAGTGATAAAGCTGTTCGTATTCACATTTTCGTTTCACTTTGATGTATACTGTCAAATGTTTAGAGGGTCTTTATTCAGCTGAACTTCAAATATCAAGTTCTGTACCAAATTCACCATAGTTCAGTGGATTCTCCAAATGACTGTATAGAATAGAAATAGACAACAACACAAAATTTCTAATACTTTCTCTGTCCTGCATTTTTACAGTTGATAAAATAAAAATTTAGTTTTATTTCCTTAAAAAATCGAGTTACAGAATACTTGCATTAAAGAGATAAGCAAATTTAGACCCATCTGAAATATAGAAAATGAAGCAGTCCATGTTATTGGGTAGACTGGGGAGCATGCGACACTTTTTTTCTATTAAACTTTAATTATCAAATCTTAATGCCTAACAGATTTTTTTTTCCTTTCAATTTGTTGTTCTAATATTTGTTTATTACGTAACTTATTCATTTCGAAAACTGTTCATAACGAAAACTGTTCGGAATTTCAAATGTCCCCTAATGCTGGGTAGCTTCGACATGAGAATGGGGAGCATTTGACACCAAAAAATTTTGTAATCGCGTAAATCAGCCTCAAAGACGTAAAGTGCACTTGACCGGGATGCTCTGGGTGGATGAACAGGTGGTGGCAATTTAAGTTCAATATCTTGTTTTAAAATCATAGCGGCATCTTGAACTAGAGACCTGCAGAATTCAATAGTATTCTTTTTGCGAAGAAAGTCAGCTATATAGCTTGCTCAACTACTGTTATCGACAATAATTTCTCCAATATAGTATTTATTACGAGCATTACAGTTAAATTTTACCAGAACACATCGTCACATTTAATAGCATCGTTGTCACAAACATTAATTTGCATCACTGGGTTGCTATCATCGAAATCATAATCCTCGTGTTATTCTTCTTCAAAGCCTCCAGTCGACTTAACTGTGTCCGCAACGCTGAATGATCCTGATGAATCCGACGACTTCAATTTAATGTTTTTTTTTTTATTTTTGTCGCTGAAACTTTCCTTTCCTAGAACATAGTTCTGTTTCCGCTCCAGTGGAGATCAATTCTTCATCTTCCACACTGGACAGTATCCAATACTAGCTTGACAACTTTGGGCAACGTTTTCGAAAAACTCTGAAAAACGACAAAGCAGTGGCACATTCATCTAACACAACTACTCCCCACAAAAGAGATCGCAGTTCTTCTCGTTTAAACACATTAAAAGATGTCAATCGAAAAGTCTGCTTCTTTAACCGTCGCGTCGCTTCGCTGACAAGGCTCGCAAGTGCATAGCACCTTATGACTTCACTTCCACTAACAATCAGGAAAAGTGAAACGGCTGTCATTGTCAGAGGTTTCTCAGGGCAGCTACTATTTACACAGCCTCACAAGTGAAAGTCGACTTCACATCAAAGCCAGATCCTCTAATCACAAATTTTTAATTGATTCCGGATCTTCAGTATCCATAATGCCAGTTCATTTTTTTGGACGCAAGCTCACCTCTGGAGTGCTTATCTTATATGCAGCAAACACTACGGAAATACAAACATTTGGTGAACATCTCCTCGAACTGGACCTTGGTTTGCGCCGATCATTCAAGTGGAAGTTTATCATCGCTGATGTCAAGACTCCAATCATAGGTGCCGACTTTTAAATTAAGTACTTGATAGAGAAGGGCATCATACGTCCTTCTAGCAGCCAGTAGGCATCACCAATCTACCTAGTTCCGAAAAAGTCAGGGGGTGGAGAATGTGTGGCAATTTCCGCAAGCTAAATGCGCAAACTGTGCCCGACCGTTATTCGATCGCACATGTGCAGGACTTTTCAGAACGCTTAGATGGCTTTTGGCTTGTTCGAGTTTGTTGTAATGCCTTTCAGCTTACGAACGCAACACAAACGTTCCAACGATATATGAACTACATTTTCAGAAATCTTGATTTTATCTTCTGTTATATAGATGACATACTTATTATGTCTGAAACAGAAGAGCAGCATCGAAGACAATTAACCAACGTATTTGAGCTACTTAAAAAAAAAACGGTTTGACAATCAATGTCAACAAATGTCATTTTGGTCAAACTAAAGTGCCTTATCTAGGTTTTCTTATTAGTGCTGCTGGCATTAAGCCACCAACCGAACGAATCTCAGCGATTGCAAATTACAAGAAACCAGAAACGCTATTTGAGCTCCTTCGTTTCTTAGGCATCATCAATTATTATCGCAGATGCATTCCCGAAGCAGCTGAACAGTAGGCTATTCTCAACGAATTGCTACACGACTCCAAAAATAATGACAAACGACCAGTACAATGGGATTCTAAAACTGAAGCAACATTTGAAATGTTCAGACAGAGTTTAATTCAAACAACGACGTTGCACATCCTACATCAAACTTCAGTCTGGTTTTGGTCACAGACGCGTCAGACGTCACTTTGGGAGCATCATTAGAACAGCAAGACCCAGGAGACATGACTTGGAGACCTCTTGCCTTTTTTTCAAAAAAACTTTCAAGCACTGAAAAAATACAGCACTTATGGCAGGGAACTGCTTGCCATTTACTCTACCATCAAGTTCTTTAGACATATTCTAGAAGGTCGCAATTACGTTATCAAAACAGACCACAACCCATTGATTGGTCTAAGTTTTTCAGCAGGAAATGGATAAAGCTTCTCCGAGACAACTCCGGTATTTAGATTTTATCTCGCAATTTTCAACGGAGATTATACATGTGACGGGTGTTGATAACGAAGCGGCAGATGCACTTTCTCGCCTCAACTGAACTTAAAGTTGAGCAAGCCAACGATAATGAATTACAAGAGCTGCTGAACAACACAACTTCGCTACGTTTACAAAAATTGGCAGTCAATCAACATTGAGTACTAAGCACTCAATATACAAAGAAATTATTTAATTTACATAAATCAGGTAAATACATTCAAATTTGCACAAATTACAGTCAATTTTTATCATTTCGAGGTTCTATTAACAATTCAATCTCTTTTTCCGGTAGAAGACCAAAAAACGATTTAGTCAACTTTACAGGTACTTGTGTTTCCTTGCACACCTTCAGTCTGAAATTCAGCAACAAGTCAAAGAATAAAGCCTTTATCTCCATCATGGCGAATCTCAAACCTTAAACAAAAGTAAAAATATTTTTTTTTTATAATTATTTTACCTTCACATAAGACTTACCAATGCAATTTCTGGGGCCTATTCCAAATGGTAAATATGTGCTCATATCAATGTTGGATCTGTTCTCATCACTAAAGCGCTCTGGATCAAATTTGTCAGGATTAGGGAAATATTTTGGATCCATATGGAAGCCATAAACTGGCACCCAAACTACACTTCCTTCATCAATAGTGAATTTAAGCCCATTCCCGTCTTCATAAGTGTATGCCTTCACACATTGTCGATCAATAGCAACTGCAGGTGGCCATTTTCGCAATGCTTCGGAGATGACCATATCCAAATATTTCATTTTCTGAAGAATTTCATATGTTAAAGTTTTGCCTCCTAAGGTCTCATTGGTTGTATCAATTTCCTGAATTAGTTTTTCTTGGACATCAGGATTAACTGCCAACTCATAGGCAATGAAAGACATAACACCGGAACTAGTATCGAAACCGCCCACGAAAAATATAAAACATTGCGCAACCAATTCAAAATCAGTCCACGTGCGCTTAATGTCACCATTGAAAAATTCAGTATCGTCTCCGACTTCTGCATTATCGTTATCATGGTCTTTGTATAATTCTTGCCCCTCTCTCAATTTCATCAAAAGTTCTAGCATATCTGCTCTGACAATTCCCTGCTTTTTCCGTGTTTCCATTGTTTTTATTATTAAATCCCCAAATAATTTCTCAAGTTTGTCATCAACCACTTTTAATTGTAGTAATCCTGAGAGTCGCGGTGCTGATCCCATTAAAAGAAACTTAATCGCTTTTGAAGGTTTCTGTATTTTCAGCATTTCTTGACCAATCAAATAAATATCATTTTTTTGATATTTAAGGGAATCACATTCAACTCCAAAGGCGCATGTTGATATAACATCGTTGGTATATCTGGAGAAAATATCTTTAATTTTGTAAGACTTTAATCCATTTTTATCGTAGTTTTCTTGGACATGATCTACAAGCTGTTTAGCGCATTTTGTTACTAATTGAAGCATCGTCCTCATTTTACTGCCAGTAAATAACGGAGTCAAGGAAGATCTCATTTCTCTCCATCGTTCTCCTCTCATTGAAAGCAGTACACTTCCGAATAAATCATCTGAAGATGGGTCCACGAAAAATCTGTGATCTTGAAAATTGGCAAAATCCTTTATGGTTATTTGCTTCACCAATTCTGGGCTTTTAAGGACGTAAAGTGGTGTGAAAAATTCAAAAAGTCCATAGATTCTGTAAAGAAAGAACATTTTTTAATACTAAAAAAATAGTTTTAGTATGGAATGGGAAGATGCTATAGGTTGAAATAGAAGATTCATTCAAAATTTATTTCTAACTAGTTTACAACGTGAAATTGGATTTAGTAGTATTTTGCTGTTTCGGAACATCGATCCAGTAGAATGATTTGTTACGACTTTTCTACTGTGGAATTCCTCAGAAATATATTATGTGTCCTCTAGTTTTTAACTATTTGATTTTTATACTCTAAGTGATAGTGTAAAGATAACATACAAGTCTTCGTTGATTTTATACACAACTTGACGACCCGCCCGAATACAATCTACCACCTATCTCTGTGAACACAATATTCGAACTAACTCTTCCCTTTTCTGTATTCAAATTCCCAAAATCATTAAACCCTGATAAATGCTAATATTGCTACCGTCTACCTCTACAATAATCCTGGAGCTGATATTTATTGCACCTTGTTAAATATTTTCTGATATCCCGAGAATCTATCCATTCTAATTACCCTATCATAAATAATATATTACATTTTCCTGTACTTGGCTCTGGTGCTAGCTACACTGTTGGTTTATCGCCAAGTCGTCAAGAAGGCTTCTTAACCTTGGAAATAACGAATTGGTCCATAATGATCGTGCCAGATGGCGGCGATCATTACAATAGGGTATACTAAGGTTGACATTGCGCTTGTAATGCATTGAAATAATGCTGGCAGAGCAAAATAGATTGAACACCCACGAATAATACTAAAAGTGTGTCCATCCGTTCGTCTGTCCGTCTGTCTGTCTGTCTGTTTTCTGTCCGTCCTCACTATCGTGAGTTATCACTAGAAAACGCGTTCACTTAGAGTGCTGAAGTTGCGCATCCGGAATTAGACAAAAAAAACAAAAAGGCGAATTTAATTGTAATTATGCTCCTAATTCGTAAGCTTGCCATATTAAAACTTCTTTTTTCTCAATATTATTTGGGATCTGTCTCAGAACTCATTGACGAAGACCTCTGAAATTTTGTACCCAGCGTTTTCATAAAACTATTGAATGAAATTTTAAAACGAAACTAATTCGGGCAACCTATTCTTTGGGTTTCCAAACAAAGCTTTGGTTTTTCGCTGTATATTTGGACACTGCCAGAGAATGCGCGGACGTAGAGAATTTTGTACATAGTGTTTCCATAAAAATAGTAAATAAAATTTCAAAAGTAAATTAAATCGGGCAACCCGTCTTGATGTTACAATAATATTGGTCTTGGACCAATCATAACTTTTTCTGTTGTTTTAATCTCTTCAAATTTCAACACTTCACAGAAGAACTAGACACTAAACTCACTTTTCATTTGGATACGCTTGATAAGCACTCAGCACTTTATCAATAAGTCCTCTTCCCTTAAAAATGTATGCAATATTCCCGATTAGAGGAAGAGGCTTATCGAATTTTATTCCTTGCTTTTCGAACACGTCATGATTTTTTCTAGCCCATTTTAAAAACAAATATAAAAGTAAACCAATCGCAATCAAAGTTAACAAAAAATTTATCATTTTTCCGTTTCGCTAATATTTTGGACAATATTTTCCAATAAAGTTTCACACTGTACTGCAGATTCTGGAGTGGAGAATAGCTTGAAGTTGCTTCCTTAAATTAAGAATTCAGTATGTGCCGTCGTAGTAGCAGTGCTGGATTTAAACACATATAGGCTCGGGTAAAACAAACAAAAATTGACTGGAAATGACCCCACCATGGATGGTCTTTACACCCAATCTGTGTTTACAATTTTCTTTCTTCGCGATTTCGAAATTTTACCCAAGCAACTGATAAAAATGTCGACCATTTCAAAACAACAGATAATGTGAATCCTCGAGAGATATACACATACATATGTATATAGGAGGATAAAATCAGTAGTTCGCGATATCGGAGAGCTTTTCTGTTCATTCCATAATCTTATTGTTGATTCTGCTGCAGGAATTCTGTGTTTCCCAGTATGGCAATGTTTCTGGCGAGTTCCAATCTAACCTCAGGGCTGTGATGTTGAAGTTAATAAGTAAGTTTCAATCCGATACCATTTTGTCTTTTATACTTCTTTTATCTTTTGCCTACCACCAGATTACGTAATTTTATAATCGAGATAACAGATGCTATCCACTTTCTCCATTCTTGATTATTTACCGATATGTTGACATTTCAAAATATTTAATCAAGAATATGATTACTAGTAGCTTCGATTAATTAATTAAATTTTATAGATTATCAGGAAATGATGATGTTTATCGCAATAAATTAATTATATTCAATACATAATCCTTTGTACATATTATAACATTGTTATCAGTTATGGATGTTATCAAAATAGGGAAAAATGAGAGAATATGAGGGATTGAGGACAGAATGAGCGTAGTAAAATATATTTTCGTATACCTTGCCACTTCTCTAATCGTTTTTCTATCTTATAGCTATAAGCAAACTTTACGCAATTTCCATCTGTTCCTCGGTAAGGTTTTTCTCTTTAACCTTTTGTAAGACATTCTGCACAAAGATATTAAGATAATTGCAATTTAGCCAGGGATTTGAAAGATCAGAACTTTTTACTAAATTGGGAAAATGAAACTTTTTGACTTTTCGAGAAGAACGGCTTCAAAGATGGATGGTAATTTACCCCACGATCTGAGGTTAATTCGATAGAGTGGAATTTCTACTTTCAGGCCACAGCAAAACTCCTTTACGAGAAGGATATTTACGATTGTGAGGTTATTCATGGAATTTCTGTTTTCAAGCCATAGCAGAATCCCGAGAGTGAAATTCGTTTGCTTCTTCGAGATGTAAATTCTTCTTCATAAAACTGTAAGAAGATAAAAACCAAGTTGTGAAATCTGTTTGAAAATATATATTTGCACTAATTATAATTTTAAAACTTTTTTGCACAATTTAAATTGAGTTTTTGTCGTTTCGGGGTTCGATGTACAATTCAATTTGCTTCCCTGGCGTAGTACCAAAAAATAATTTCTTCAGCTTTAAGGGAACTTGTGTTTCCTTGCACACCTTCAATCTGAAGTTCAGTAACAAGTAGTACAATAATGCTTTTATCTCCTTCAGCGCAAATCTTAAACTTGAAAAAAAAAAAAAAAATTAATTTTAAGTGTAATTTCAATTTAATTTTAAAACTAACCAATGCATTTTCGTGAGCCCACTTCGAATGGTAAATATTAATTCGTGTCAATGTTAGCCTTGTTTTCATCACTAAAACGATCACGATCGAATTTTTCTGGATTAGAGAAATACGTAGGATCCATATGGAACCCAGAAATTGGCACCCATATCATGTTTCCCTTAATAACAGTGAATTTCAATCCATTTTCATCTTCATAAGTGTAGGTCTCAACGCATTGTCTATCAGTAGCAACCGCAAGTGGCGATTTCCTCAGAGACTCAGAAATTACCATATCCAAGTACTTCATTTTCTGAAGAGTTTCATATGTTAGAGGACTTCCTTCTAAGCTCTCATTGGTTTCATCAATTGTCTGAATTGGTTTTTCTGGAATATCAGGATTAATTGCCAATTCATAGGCATCAAGACCGCCAAGGAGAAATAGGAAACATTGCGCGACCAATTCGTTATCTTTCCAAGCATGCTTGGAATCGTCATTCAAGAAATTATTATCTTGGTCGAATTCTCCAATTCGGGTTCTTGATTTCACGGTAACTGTTGTCTATCTCTCAATTTCATTAAAGGTCTATCATATCTGGTCTAACGATTCCCTCCTTTTTCCGTATTTCCAACGTGTTTATTATCAAATCTTTAAAAGTTGTTCTTGTATTGCCATCAACTGCCTTTAAGCCTAAGATTTTTGTGAGCCATGGCGAGGATCTTCTCAAAAAAAAATCTTTAGCTTGTGAAGACTTTTGAAATTTCAGCATATCTTGTCCTATCAGGTAGATTTCATTCTTGAGGGAATCACATTCAACTCCAAAGGCACATGTTGATATTACATCATTGGTATACCTGGAGCATATATCTTTCATTTTGTATGATTTCAATCCATTTTTATCGAAGTCTTCTTGAACATGTTCCACAAGTTGATTAGCACATTTTGTTATAAATTCAAGCATTGCTCTCATTTTTCTGCCTGTAAACTTAGGGAAGATCTCATTTCTCTCCATTGTTGTCCTTTCATTGCAAACAGTACACTTCCGAAGAAATCCATCATGAGATGCGTCCACAAGCATTTATGATCTTGGAAATAGGGAAAAACCTTTATGGTAATTTGTTTCACCAATTCCGGATATCTAAGGAAGTAAACTGGTGTTGTGAATTCAAAAATTCCATAAACTCTGTAAAGATAAGAAAGCAAATGTGGATTTCAATTTGAAAAGAGTGATGGGGTATATAAAATAAAAAAAAAAATTACAAAATTATTTCTAGTGCTGATTGTGATGAAATTCTAGTTCTGCTTTTAAAAAGAACCTGTGCTGTGATACTCTATCCTTAGTTCTATTAATTTAGTGTTGAGCTCGCAGGTTGGTATACTTTAGTACTATAATAGAGAGTAGTTAAATGAAATAATGGGCGGGACTATTATTAGTTATATCTTAATTATGACGGTTTTAAAGATTGCGGACAAGACCGATGGTAATTCAGATCGTTTGTCGTAATTTAATGTCAAAATATACCCAAAATGAAATGAACTTCTGCATCTTTTATGCCTTTATTCAGCATAGCAAGCTAGTCTGGCATGATGCAAAATAAACTGAGAATATCAGTTTGAATTACAAATACAAATTATTATTATTTTAATTTTGCATACTTGGTGTTGAAGCTTGAAGACCAAAAATAAAAATCTCCCTGAAAGCAAAATCAGATGAAAAAAATTTTAATTTTATTATTTCTACTTACACAAGCCCTAGGTTGTGAACAAACTATGCACACTGACATACAGCACATTGATAAATCAGTTTTTTTAATGCAATTAGATGAAATTGATTTACCAGCAATAGGGTAATTAATTTAAATCAAATTTCTCTATTTTAAATCATCTATTTATTTCAATTAAACCTATAATTAGTGAAGATGCTAATATTACAATATTTTATTTAATCTCTTATCATCATAAGTAATTGTAGTCATGACATGAAAGAAGCAAAACTTAAGAACAGCAACACATATCACGATCATTCTTTGTTGTTACTACGAACAGTTGTCAAAGTCAGGGTTGTAAATCAGCGGACTCATTTGTCATATGAACTCATTGCTCAACTCAGGATTTGAGTCCGCTCAACACTTGAGCGGACTTA
The DNA here is from genome assembly GCA_963924295.1 of Dioctria rufipes. NCBI lineage: Eukaryota > Metazoa > Arthropoda > Insecta > Diptera > Asilidae > Dioctria > Dioctria rufipes. The sequence continues at coordinate 44,141,532 of OZ002743.1, read as the reverse complement.
ATGTTGAGCGGTCTCACTGCTTGAGCGGCTTGTGCGGACTCACTGCTTGAGCGTTCTCACTGTTTGAGCGAACTCATCATTTGAGTTGAGCCGACTCAAATCATGTTTTAAATAACATAAGGAGAATCTGATTTAATTAAAAACTGAAATTTCAATCAAATAAGAAAAGATTTCAAAAAAGTCATTCATTATATTATGTATATTATATTAATTTAGCTTTTGCTAATTTTCTTAGCTAACATTTCTTCTTTCTCTCAATATAATGTACTTATTCAATAATGTGTAAAGACCGTGTGGTATTTTACCATACTTGAAAATGATATGAATCAATTTATGGGTTACAATTTTCCATAGAAATACAAATATAAAGAAATATGAACATGAGGAAACTCAGTTTTGTGAATTGTATTTAAATTTTACAGCCGAAAATAAGTGCTAACTTCAGACTTGAAAAGTTCTTTTGTTATGACCATTATTATTGTCATTGTCCGATTTTTATACCCTAGATAAAATATATATAGAGTGTGTCTACTAAGTTTGTCACTCCGTTTGTGATGCATAGAAAAAAAAACTCTTGTAGAGCAAACTGGATTGGACACTCACGCATAATTATGTGATATTTTCAGAATCAATGAAAGCCTGCAATGTTTCGACATGAATCCGTAATCCCAAAATAACAATCAAGCTACATACGTCTATTTGGGATTGTGAAAATGACCAAAATTCAATGGAGGGTCAAAAATTGTTTTTGGAGTATAAGTTTTCCACAGACGAAACCTCGTGCGTATTTGAAAACAAACGTTTTTCGGTGATAAAAAGCCTTTTTACCGAATACAAGACAGCACTGCCTAGTAGTGCTTCGGTAGACAAATTATTTAGCATAGGAAAACTAACGTTAACTCCTATCATCTAAATGACGAAAATTTTGAAATGCAAATGATGCGACATATCAGTGGAAAAAATATAAAGTAAGACGCTAGTTCTATGGAAAAATGTAACTACAATTTCCTTGAATTAAATTATAACATTTTCAAGTATGGTATTTTCCTTACAGGTTTTACAAGTTGTTGAATTTGTACATTATATTGAGAGGAATAAATATTGGCTAAGAAAATTAGCAAAAGCTAAATTAATATAATATACATAATATAAGGAATGACTTTTTTGTGAGCTTTTCTTATTTAATTGAAATTTCAGTTTCAGTTTAAATTTTAATTAAATCAGATACTATGTTATTTAAAACATGATTTGAGTCGGCTCAACTCACATGATGAGTCCGCTCAAGCAGTGAGTCCACACAAGACTTGAGTCTGCTCAAGTCCACTCAAGATTGAGTCCGCTCAACCAAATTTCGAGCGATGAACCACCGCTCAACTGTTGAACGGTCTCACTCCGTCAGTTGAGAGATCAGTTTAGTGAAATTTCAGTTCTTTACATCCCTGATTAAGGCCAACGGTAATGTTGTTGCTATGCCCAATTTAGAATAACTTGTTGGTGGCCCTGCGCATTTTAGAATAATTGGTTGGAGCCGGACGCATTCAGAGGCAATATAAGTTGCATTCTAACTTTGAATCGCTCAATTTTCACATCCAGCGTTTTGTGATTACACAGCCTATATCTATATATATTTTTAGGAGCCAATTTTAAAAACAAATATAATAGTAAACTAATCACGATCAAAGTTTGTAATAAATTTATCATTTTCGGGTTCCGCTAATATTTTGTGCAATATTTTTCACTAAAGTTAAGTTTCACATTGTACTGGAACTGAAGTTGCTTCCAGCTTAATTTAATAATTCAGCGTCTGTCGTCGTAGTAGCAGTGTGCGACTTAAACAGGTATATGCTTCAAGTAAAGCAAAAACATTGGATGGAAATGGCGCTCCATCTATGGTAGGTCTTGTGAAAGGATTTACGGTGCTTGACGACCAAAATTAAGGTGTCCTTGGTTTAAAAACGGTGTTTACTTCAAAGCAGGGTTAGTTTATATAAAACAAGAAAATACGTAATTTATAAATTTATTTGTACAAAAAGTTAGTAAAAACATTCATAAAAATATAAATATTTATTTTGGGTATCTAGTACAAGAAAAAACAAGTAAAAAAGCTAGAATTTGTCTAAGACCAAATCTTATGATACCCTAGAGATGAATACCCGTATGTAATTTAGTAAGGTCACCTCTCTGGTTTTTCGCATATATTTCTAGAACGGCTCGTCGGACATTAGAAGTGATTATGAGCAAGAAATCATAAAACTCGTTTCATTGCAATTTCATCAGCAAACAAGTAACAACAAAAGTATCAACAAAGGTAACAACATTTTTCACGGTACAATTAACACGTACTTTTTGTTCAAATTGTTTTAGTGGAATAATTCGATATCATACAGGTTATTTGTCAAGCATTGATTGGAAAATCATTTCTACAAAAGGTCAGATGAATTACAGAAAGAAAAATTACTTCACATGCTATTCCAATATTCCTAGAATTGCGTCTAGACTCAGATAAAATAAGTAAAAAAGCTAAAATGTGACTAAGATGAATTCTTATGATATCGCAGATGAATGTCCGTATTTAATTTCATATGGTCACCCATCTGTGCAAGTTTGAACTTTGAAGTGATTTTTCGCATATATTTCTAAAACGGTTCGTCGACCAGTAAAAATGATTATAACAAATTTCGCAGGACATCATATTCTGAAAAACTTGTCAGTACAATTAAATTGTCTAGGACTGATCGATGCCATCACAATATAAATTGTCCTTAAGATTTCATCTAGGGCATAGAAAATACTTATATGGTGGGAAAATTCCTAAATCGTTGATTCGTTGAACTTGCATTTAGCATCCTTAGGACCTTGGTAAGATAGCACGGTTCACATGCACCCTCACTCCAGAGTTATGACGCTCCAAATTCAAAATTTGGTTTTATTTTTCGATTTTTTTTTTAAATACCTCCACTAACATACACTTTTTTTACATAATTTTGAAAGCACAGAGGCTCTCATTTAATTTAACCTATAACACCCTATGTGCTCACTGTAGCCGTTAAAGAGTTATTAGCTCATAACCTATTCGGGTCGTACCAAGTTTAGACGATATTTTTTTTTAAATTACGTGTTTTCATTTACTAAGGCAACGAGTTGTGTGTGACCTGAATGGGTTAAGAGCTAATTACTCCTTAAATGTCACAGATAACGATCTTAACGACATTTGCGGCCCAAAGCTGAGGGCACATCTGTCAAGGGAACGAAATGCATCACGTGAGGAAATATAGAAAACGGGAAGCAGGAAATTGCCGAAAGTAAAAGAGGAGGCCATATTGCGATGGTGTCAAGTACAGGCAAGAACTCAAACGGCTCAACCAAGTAAAACTGTTTGGAAATAAAATAAAGTGTAATAGTAGAGCTGTAAGCCTTAATCTCACGGTAGTCTTAATACACGGATTAGTATTTAGGCGACAATCAGCGCCCTCACAAGGCAGAGTATATTATATTTAGTCTTGATGAATATCTACCAGTTTATGTCAGTTCATGTTTGACAGTAAACTTACTGGTCAAAACGAGACCCATCTAAAATCTCTGCCGATCTCTGGGTCACGGCACCCGGTTGATTTAGCGCAACTCCACTCCGAAAACCAAACATCTAAGCATACATCAACCATCCTTCAAATCCTCGGATGCAGTATGCAATTGTACAAAGGACATGCTCTTCTGTTCAAAGAAGAATGTACGCCTAAGTCATACAGACTCAGAACCATCTTTCTGTCCGCATATGGGCTACCACAACTACCACGATGCTCCCAAAAAGGGGCCTAGTCCATGTTGAGGCTAGTAATCCTACTGCAATAACTATCTATTATAACAGAACCCAATTGGTGTTGCTTCGTTATCCATGACCATAAGGTCATGGGTACTCCCAGTGGTAGATATATGTATAAACGAGACTGGTTACTCCATTCCGGCCTAAGATCTTATTTGCAATGTCTAAAAAGATTGGTCCTTTATAGGCAAACGCAACCATAATAGGCGCTGTCAGGGGGGACCACGCAAAGATTAAAATATGCCCGGATTCAAGTCTGGAGAGGCTAGAGATTACGGAAATCATGCCATAATTTTATAGCTGGCCATGCATACTCGATATATAAGCACTACTAACATACATAATTGACTTCCATTATTCATCAACTACACCATCACGCCATCACCATACATTACTACAGTACCTACATAGTCAAATGTTTCATATTTTATTTCGCAGAGACATGCGCCTTTCAATCACACTACGATACTGCAGTATCACGCATTTGTTTTTTTTTTTTCAAGGAGGATATACCAATGCGATTTTCGCTCTTCAATACAACAATCAACCAGTTCCATAAATTTTTTCCATCAAGTATGCATACTTTCCTTTTATACAGCCTTCACCAGCGCTGCGCTTCACAGTCTTCTTTTCCGCCTCTTAAATCCTGAGGCAGTTGCTTCAAGTGCCAAATACGTGCGTTTGACATTGTATGATCCCTGGAAAAGAAAAAGACAAGAAAAAAGTAACTAATGATCGCCGGGTCAAGGGAGTTTTTGGAATTACAGTCACGAAAGAAAAAAGATAAATTTCTTTAAATTATATGGCTGGGAAGTAAAATAAACTCCAATAGCTAAGGTGCATACACCCCTACGGTATAAAGAAAAGAAGAAGGCTTCTGGTATAGATTAAAACCCGTTGGAAAAATATATCGCTACGATGGATGCTCACTAAGGTAAGGATTAACGGAAATCCATATTATATTCACTTAATTTGCAGAGTATCACGTATCAATATTAAAATTTGGACCCTTACGTCTCGATCGTATGTGAGCAAAGTACAAAGTAGTCCATGTCGAAGAAATTCAGCATTGTATTCAATTTGGTCGCCAGATATCCAGGCGCTATCTCCCTGATGTAGGAACTCGCCCAAATCTTGTGTCCGTCTACGCATAAGAAAAGCCTTTGCAGGAGCGCATAGGAAATTTAGTCAACGCAACAACGCCCACAAAAAGACGACAGTGATACGTACCTATAGTTACACTAGAGTTCTTTTTGCTTTTAAGGACAACCACCGCATACCTTCAGGGAGCTACTTCCAGGGACCGAATTACAGTGAGTAACATTTTAAATTTGTGGTACATTGATATATTCTGTGATTTATTGATTGCCTTGACTTACATATGTATAAAAGAGTATAGTACAATACCTAAACGGCATACCTGATTCGACTTCAATTTAAAAATTTAAAATCAGAAATTTCGAATACACATAGCAAGAGACGACTGAAGGACATATTTGTTTATAATTTAATTTAGAAAGAAAGTTTTCCATTTTTGATCATCTATGAGGGAAGATTCTGAATCATATGGCGGACTGGAAGTCAGTTTAGAAATTTAGAGAATAAATTAGGATTGACTCAATATAACGAAAAGACTAGAACAGACATACTCGAATTGAATTCAATTCAGATATTTGAAATAATAAATATTGATTAATTATAGCAAACATTTTCTGACAGATTTGAACTCACTTTAGAAATTTAAGATAATAATTTTTTATCAAATATAACAACAACAATTTTTTTTTTTTTTTTGGAAAGGCAACTTGAGTTGAAATGATTTAAAATAACAGAGGAATTCTGAAAGGCATACTAGACTTAAGATTACTTTAGAATTACTTTAGATCAAGAAGAAAGAAAATTCTGATCAACATACTTGACGTGAAGTCCGTTCAGAGATTTTGAATCTGAATTTAACTTAGAGTTTTGTAATGTTAGATTTGGGTAAAATATGACAGGAGTTTTGAGAGACTTCTGTTACTTACGGTTGGCTTAGGGTTTAAATATTAACTTTTGCTTAAATCTAGTAGGAGAGTTAAATAATGCGTCACTCTCAGCCTCCACGGTCTGGTTTGCCCTAACGCTTCGTCACTGCGAATCAACCGCCGCCCCCACCCCCACTGACCATAGATATAGCACAACAGTTGACGAACACTTAGGGCTACCGCCGCCCCCACCCCAATAGATCTTAGATATGCCACACATTTTGATAACAACCTATGGCTACGAGTGCGATATCAAAAATGAGTACAGTCCAGAAAAAAACAATCGAAGCCCAATGGTGGAGAGTGTGTCACAGAATTTCCATAAGACAACTACTAATAATCATCTTGGAAAGCTTTAATCTCTTTTTAATAGATCTAAGCCCGCATTTACTTTTGATGGTTTTGCAAGACATTTTAATAGCTAACTACGAATCTAGAGTAGTAGTACATTCGTAGTTACTAGAGTAGTGCCATAAGTAACAGTAGGCAACTGGTAGCATTTCTCTGATTAATCTGAATCTTTCCGCCTGAAAATTATCAAACATATCTGCGGTGAAAAATAGTGTGAACTTAGTAGAGGATTGGGATTTACATCTTACATATGAGATTTACGTGGTCTGTTTTGACAGATTTTCCGTCTAATTTCTATCTCCAGGGAAGATCCTGTAGTATCTCCAGAGAAGGCGCTGCTGGACCGTGTATTTAATGGGTCGGTATAGATCCAGTATTATCTAATTTCATACAAGCGAAAATACATAAGAAAAATATTTGTTTTATTTATTAAAATGTTCCGAAGCAAATTTATTTATGTAATTTTTATTTTATCACTTCTTTGTTCTATATTTAGTTCAATATCTTTTTCGGGGATAAGTGCAAAAACTGATTTCTTCAATTTCAAAGGAATTTCGGTTTTCTCGCTTACCTTTAACCTGAAGTTAAGCAGCAAATAATAGTATAGGGCTTTTATATTCATCAAAGCAAATCGTAGGCCTGTAAACAATCATTTTTGAAGAGATTTACTAATAGCATTATCTCATTGGAACTTACCAATGCAATTTCTTGGTCCAATTCCGAATGGTAAATACGCATTCATATCCAGATTAGTTTTATTTTCGTCACTAAATCGTTCAGGATCAAATGTTTCCGGATTAGGATAATATTTGGGATCCCTATGGAAACCATAAATTGGAATCCACAACATGCTTCCTTTTTCTATGATGAATTTTGATCCATCCTCATCTTCACATGTATAGTCCTTGACACATTCTCGATCTAAAAATAATCCAGTTGGCCATTTTCTTAGAGTTTCAGAAACGACCATATCTAAGTATTTCATTTTCATCAAATTTTCATAGGTTAACGGATTTCCATTTAAACTCTCATTCATTTCGTCAATTTCTGCAACCAGTCTGGATTGAATACCAGGATTGACAGCAAGCTCATATCCAATAAAAGTCATAACAGTGGAACTCGTATCAGATCCTGCCAAAAAGAATATAAAACTTTGGGCAATCAATTCATTATCTGTCCATATACGTTTTGTTTCTCCATTCAATATTTTGCTTTCGATATTGATTTTGTCATCTTCGGGGTCATTTGTTTTGTTTAATTGTCCTTCACGAAGTTTCATTAAGAGTTGTAGCATATCTGGTCTTACGATTCCTTCTCTTTTCCTTACTTCCATTGTATCTATTATAAGCCTATTAAATATTTGCTTTGTCTTCTCACCTATGAATTTTATGCCTAGGTATTTTGTAATTTTCGGAAAGTATCTCATAATTATAAATTTGATTAGTACGGTCGGTTTTTGTAACTGTTGAAATTCTTTTCCGATTCTATGTAATTCGTTATCGGGGTTTTTTAGTGAATCACATTCCACACCGAAAGCGCAAGTTGCAATAACATCACTGGTGTATTTGGAAAATAAATCTTTTAATTTATATGACGTTACGCCATTTTTCTTATAATCTTCTTGAATATAACCCGCTAATTGATTACAAGTTGCTTTTATCAGTTCAAGCATTGTCCTCATTTTACGTCCAGTAAATATTGGACTGAGAGATGATCTCATGTCTCGCCACTGTTTCCCTTTCATCGAAAGTAGTGCATTTCCAAACAATTCATCACATGATGCATCTATAAAATTTGTGTGATCTTGAAAATATGAGAAATCCGTAATAGTTAATTGTTTCACTAATTCGGGACTTCGTATGAAATATAATGGAATGACAAATACAAAAAGTCCAACGATTCTGAAAGCGGAGAAAACAATTAGGAATTTTTTCCTTAATATAATTATTTTATCATATAATTTAAAAAGTCAACGAAAAAAAATTAGCTAAATTTTTTAATTAATTTTGACGGGAAATGACTCAAAAGAACCTGAAGGATTCAAGGATCATAAATAAAATAAATTCCAAAAGGACTCTCTCACTGTTTCCGAAAGCAACGCAAAATGGCGATAGTATAATTAACTAAATATTCAAGGATCGTCCTTCCGCCATTTTGTCGGGAAAACGGTGATCCTTTTCGAAAATTCCTTCAGATATAATTTAATTTGAAGGTCCTGCGTCTAAAGAATCCTTTTCCATTTATTTCATTAACAAAAAAAAATTTTTTGTAAATGATATGACAAGACAGATACCTACGTATACATACTTAAAAAAAATTAGCTAAATTTTTTAATTAATTTTGACGGGAAATGACTCAAAAGAAGCTGAAGGATTCAAGGATCATAAATAAAATAAATTCTAAAAGGACTCTCTCACTGTTTCCGAAAGCAACGCAAAATGGCGATAGTATAATTAACTAAATATTCAAGGATCGTCCTTCCGCCATTTTGTCGGGAAAACGGTGATCCTTTCCTTCAGATACATTTTGAAGATCTATCTAGGCAATGCTCGCCTAGCCAGGCTGTTACAGCGTTCTTCCTACACGGTGCTCATTTTCGTTCTTCCTACCGGTGCTCATTTTCGTTCTTCCTACACGGTACTCAGAAATAACGGCACTGCTTCCATTCCAAGTAAGTGACTCCTGATGTGTTGTATCACTAGGCGAACAGAAGAGGGATTATAATTGTAATCCAAAATTCGTGCTCTGACTACACAGTAGATATGGGCAAAAAGTACTGATTCGTTACTTGACTATCGTCTATTAGACAAATACCGAGGTAACAAATCAGTACTCAGCAAAAGTAATCGGTACTTTCTTATTTCGTACATCCTTCGATTATAATTCATAGTTACTTTTTAAATTCATATTATGAGTAGGGCAGAGAGATTCACTAGGCACCTTCAATCTCGCATCTGATAAACCTATCCAAGATTCTACTAGTTGAACTGGCTTATGTGGGAGACCTAGAATATCCGTCTCTGCCTACAAACCTGCCGGTACGTAAACACGGGTCGTGTATCAAACGGAAGCCTTTAGTTATTACAGGTACAACAGAAAGCCATCCTACAGCTGGTATGTGAAAACCCGAGAGCTATTGGTAGTACGTGTACAACGGAAAGCCATCCTGTCATACATCTTAATTAGAATTAGGCAGCCAAAGCAATTACGCTACCATATAAACATTTTACATTTATAATAGGGACCTAAGCAAAAAAAGAAGAAAAAAATTGATGCCAAACCAGCTGCTATCATTCGGACTCCACTGAAGTTACGCAGATACCGAAATTTGACATTTGTGCTAACGACTGAAACTACATATTTGCGCCCGAGCAAACGACACGTCACAGTCTTCATGACATGTTTCCGTTTTTGATTTCACCGAATAACGACTACCCTGTATTTTTCCATTTACGCTTTTCTTTTCCTATAAAGTAAAAGAGTAGCAAATACCGAAGCAAAGGCAAAATGAAATAGATATTGATTGGCCAAAGTTGAGTTAAGTACTAATTTACAAAAAGAACAGCGGAACGAAAAACTACTTTAAATAATGGTATTTAATTAGCGCATTTTGTTACTAACTGAAATATTGTTCTCATTTTACTGTCAATGAATAACGGAGGTAAAGGAGATCTCATTTATCTCCATCATTCTCCTCTTTTTGCAAACAGTACTTACGAAAAAATCATCGGCAGATGGTTCCACGATAGACTTATGATCTTGAGAATGGGCAAAATTCTGTATTGCTTTTCTTTCCACCAATTCTGGGCTTTTAAGGGAGTAAACTGGTGTGACGAATTCAAAAAGTCCATAGATTCTGTGAAACAAAAACATTTTTATATCTAGATGAAAGCATAGAACGCACAGAAATAATGCTAGTAGACAAAAATGGATTGGACACCCACGAATAAAATTAAAAGTTATTTCGATTTTTACATGTCCGTCCGTCCGTGCGCACGATACTCGAGAACGCGTATATTTAGAGAGCTGAAATTTTGCACGCGGCCTTAAAAAAAAATGTAAAATTAAGTTCGAAAATGAGACAAATCGGGCAATTCCTTCGTGGGGTTGCCATACAATATATTTGGACACTGCTTAAGAACGCGTTGACATAGAGAGCTGAAATTTGGTACATACTGCTTTCATAGTAATTGCAAATAAAATGTAAAAAATGAAATAAATCGGGCAACCCATTGTTGGTATTGCCATATAAAAATTTAGATTTTTACGGATACTGTGAAAACGATCAGTCCTAAACATTTCTATTGTACTATAAACTTCTTCAGAATATGAATTCCTATAGAATTGGTTGTAATCAGTTTTTCTGTCCGACGAACTGTTCTAGAAATATATGCGAAAAACCACTGCAAAAATCAAAATTGCTCAAATGGGTGACCATACGAAATTTCATATGGGCATTCATCTCAAGGGTATCATAAGAATTGGTCTTAAGACTAATTCTAGCATTTTTACTTGTTTTTGTTAAGGTCCATTACTTCCTACATGCCTAAACTAAGAGCTGAACATTCGCAAATTTTTGATTTGATATTTATTAATATATATTAATGTTGCAGCATTTAAAAAAATAAACTAATTTTTATGTGGGACTAAAAATCTAAAATTAATAAAAATTTAGTTTTTATTTAATTTTTAATTTTTTACAATTTCTTTGGAAGCCCTATTTAATTTGAAATATCACACAACAAAATTGAGTAATCCGATCTCAAGTAATCAGCAAATTAAAAAAAACATGTCCACAGTGAAAATATTAAAATTTGAGTCACCCTGTATCCAAGACCTGTGGTCAGCAGGCTAAAAAAGCATACGAGTCCAATATTTTTTAATACTAAATTAATTCTCAAAGCTTCATCGAAACCGGAGAGGGTACGGATCCAAAAATTTAAAGCTTTGGTTATTTTAGTATGGAATTACTGTATACTCGTATATACATAAATATGTATGAAATTGGCTGTCGACTTCTGAATAAAACTTTTCAGTTTTTCACCCTAATTCGATTCGATACTCCATCTGCTTGCCACAGTAACTAATATGTACTTGGAGTCACGCTTTTAAGTTAATATGCACCGTTGTATGTTGCTTTTTTTAATAATAATAAGTGTGTTGACGGAATTTAATTTAATTGTATTAATTTTCTACTGATCTATCGTCGATAAACAAAATTAGCACTCACTTCTCATTTTGAAATTTTCTATAAATCTCCAAGACCCTGTTCGGTATACTTGCTCCTCTAAACATCCATCCAATATTGCCAATTAATGGAAGTGGTTTAATGTATTTTATTCCTTGTTTTTCGAATATATTGTTATTTTTAGTTGCCCATTTTAAAAACCAATACACAAACAGCACAAACGCAAGGAGAAATAGAAGTATATTGATCATCGTCTTTTTAAGATTTCTAACCTAACTTGGCAAGAATCTCTCGCTAACTAAAATATTGGAGCTTAAAACAATTTAATCGCCTGTGAATCAAGAAAAAGCTGCCTACCGTAGGGGACCACTGCTCTGGGGGTTCTAAAGCTTTAAATTACTGTGATTAATTACATGATAATTACATGATATATAATTAATTACATGATATATAAATTGTCGATAAAACGCTGCAGATTAAATAATCTCATTGGAGTGAATTGCGAGGTCTATGTATGTATAGTAATTAAAAATGTTTTTGGAACTATAAATAGGTTATTATTAGGACTACGTTTAAGACCTTTTTCCTTATTTTATAATATGGCTGTTATACGATTTTATATTGCGGAGTAGGTTTCGCAAGTTGTGATTTTTATATATGTTATTCAGTTCCGAGCTCCGATGAAAAATCCAGTTTAGACCCTTGTGGGGATCCGTGCGGTCGCCATCTTGGAGTAAAGGTAAGATTTTTTTTTTTTTTAAATAATTTCTCAACGGTTGATCCTACGACAATATTATTGAAATATATATTTGAAGAAAACTAAATTCCCTACATTTTTTGTAAAAACACTCTTTTTGTAAGTCTGATGTGTAACAAGCTAGAGCTGCCGAAACGTGAACATTCTTCCAAAAAGATGTATACATATAGTATCTACCATTTATACAGGGTGTTTCGCCCATGGTGGTCCATAGGACAGGAGGTGATAGTAGTCACTTAGGAAAACAAAACAAAATATGGGAAGGAGGAGCGGCATCTTAACCGTTTCGGAGTTACAGGGTGATTAAGAAAATTTGGTAGTCTTCCACAAAATACCCTGTAGCTTGAAAAGCTCAAAGTGTACGGTCACTTGCAGAGCTCGTTGTATGCAGAACTTCATGGCTTTTCCAACGATTGCTCGACCAGCCCCGTACTCCTCTTCCCTCAACAGAAGAAGAATTTCGTGTTTTCTTACCTTTTTTTTTTTACTTTCACATTTCTTTTTTTTTACAAGAATGTGTAAAACTGTAAATTGTGCAGTCTCCTCGTTAATTTTACATATTATACCTATCTGTTCACTGTAGCCGTTAAACAGTTATTAGCTCATAAGCTATTCAGGTAATAGCGAAATCAGACGATATTTTTTTAAAATGACGTGTTTTCAGTCACTAAGGGAACAAATTATCTTTTGTTTAGACCACCATAACTCCTGTGCAAAGAGGTGTACGGGGCTGGTCTAGCATTCGTTGGAAAGACCATGAAGTTCTGCATACAATGAGCTCTGCAAGTGGCCGTACACTTTGAAGTTTTCAAGATAGAGGGTATTTTGTGAAAGATTACATTTTTGTCGCAGGATCAACCTTTGAGGAATAAATTTGAAAAAAAAAAACAATTTTTGATACCTTTAATCCAAGATGGTGGACCGCTCACCACCTCCCCACCTAGAGTCTATATTTGAGATTTTCATTGGGGCCTGCAACTGAATAACATAACATATAAAAATCACAACTACCCCACCTTTTGTAGGGAAAAAATCACAACTACCCCACTTTTTGTAGGGCAAAGGCCTTATTTAGTCCCTATTGACTGGACTATTAAGGTAACCAGAATATTTTTGTTACTCATTTTATAAAACATTTATTTATATAACGTTACCTAAATAAAGTCACAGTAACCTTTATATAACCCTCCATTTAAGCTCTATAAGGGATTTATGGTGGTCGAACTAGTAACATAACCTAAGTTAAATTGTAAGGGGCTTGCCTTGTGACTTCTTGTAAGGGTTATCGGCTCAACCTCTACCCTAATATAAAATTTCACTGTATACACATTTATAGGAACAGTATTTTAAAAAAAACTACATACCTGATACATCCATAGCTCGCTACAGAGCTTCGATAATCCCACGGTGCCATCTCAATCAGTAAATAAACATCCGCAGTTAGCCAGAAACTCAACATGAGGAGGTTTTCTCTTATCCTCCCACGCTGTCGTCCTCCTGCCCAGGACCTCCCCTATTTATAGTATCGCATTGGAAGAAGATCATCGGCATTGCAAGTCCTCACAGTCACCAAATACTTGCAAATAAAATGTTAGGGGAGTTATTAACGTGGAAATCAGCGTACCGATCTGTGAACAGCTGTCAATACGGCGCACCCAAATCATCCGAAGATTTTCCTCAATTTCATAGGTTGTGGAAACTGGTAGCACTATTGCCACTACCAGGAATGATAAGGAAAAGTGAATAAACACCATTGAAAACAAAACATAACCTCAAGATTAGAATAGGATTTTTCACCCATTTAGAACTATTCAGCCTATGTCAGCAGAATTTGAAGTAACATTTTGTACACTACTTTATTAAAATTTAAACGAATTTCGAATATCAATTAAAATTTAAATTAATTAAATTTAATTTTTACACTAGATGTCACTTAGTAGGAGTAGGAAATGGAAATAGGAAAAAGCCATAAAATTGGAAAAATTGGAGAGGAATTTTCAAGAAACTGAATTGCTTTTTTTTATAGAAGAGGTCTATGAAAAAAGGTCAGGGCACTCTCTTACTATTGTGACTTGGTGAAAGCAACAAAAAGATTTGTAAAATAGAAGAACAAAAATACATCAAATTAAAGTTAATTAATTAAAAAAAAACAAATGTTGTTAATTGACCTTACCTTTCAAATCCGTACTCTTTGATTTTTTTTCTCAAAGCCCGAGAACTCTTGATTGGCGGCCAAGTCCCACTAGAGAAACCGAATCATTGATCCAGGTGCCGACAATCTCAGGAAACAAAAACTTCGAGTGCAGGAGAATCTAAAAAAAAGCTAAGTATCCTTCCAATGTAAGATTTCTTGCGAACCTGGTTCTTTCACATCTTCAAAGTTGCAGAAATTCACAGTCCCTGCAAGAGGAGATTTCGTGGAGTTGGCAATTACATAATTTACACCAGTCCACACAGAAGCGCCTACCCGAGGAACCTTCTATTCAAAGGAGTGAAAGCCCCAAGAACGCTCAAAGTGACTGAGGCTGTACAACTAATCGGCAGCTACAGCATATGTACATATAACCGCAAAACATAAAGCCTGCAACATAGTTAATACAACATAACACTCAGCCTGCTGCACTACACACCCAACATCACAATCAGCCTAGCACTACCCAAACTAACACTCCAGGTAGCAAGAGCACCTGACAGCCAGGTAATGGGTTATGAAGTTATGACTGATTACTCTCAACTACAGTGAGGTCTAAAATTATACATTTATGTTACTTTGGTCTAGAAAAGAGGTGACTTGGAAATGGTTCGTTACAATACAATTTTGTAATGAAACCCTTACGGTTACTACTATATAAAGAACGTGTTTCTTGGGACTTGCTCTTGTATTACGTCATGACTCAAATCGTCTGTGGAGAAATTTCATAAAAGGGTTATGGTTATCAGAAGATCAAAAGGTCGAAATCTGATGATGAAACGGATGCACTCATTAAAACTATAAAAATATAATATATTTGTCTAAGTAAACTACTTTTTGACCTTCTCCGGCACAACCTTAGAACATAATTAAAGGAATCGCAATTCGCCCGAAAATTGCGGCATGTCCCACTATGTTGTAGAGTTCTGTTTATATATTCGTTTTATATTCGTTATGCTCATAGAAGTAGTAAATCTGAAATATTTTTGATGGGGGTTTTGCCGTAATTATTTAACATAAAACAAAATTTACAACTGCTACTGACACATTGAAGAGTAAAAACAAAAGTTGGGAATACAAAAAAATAAACAACGAAATAATTTGAATACTTATCTTTATATTTTTGTTTCCCCTCCCTTTTCTTCACTTCTTTTGCGCGTATTCACGAAAAAAATGTTCTTTCCGGGATTATTTATACAGCATCACACAATACATTTCATCGTTGAAATACATATTCACACGTTTATCTTAAGTGCATCCAAGGTTTAATCACTAAATTGTCACACTTCAAATAATAAAATTAACACAATTAGCGGAACAATTTAAAGTTTTTTAATTAAAGAAAGCACAAAATACAAAACTCGGCACGAAAAATACGAATCTGACATTTAATTCAAATTAACAGAATTGACATTAGACAAGTTAAGCTGAGTTAAATTCTCCTTGCCTTTCCACCCTTCGCCTAAGAGCGAACCGAGATTCCCTCACACCGATAGGGTTTTTCACACGATATTTCGCTTCCTTTAATTATACTGGATGGCGCAAAAGTACTGGCACTATAGAAATTACTTATATATTTTTTTATATGACATCTCCTGTCATTCTGATATTGAAACTTGTGTAGTAAATAAATGTAAAACTACTGAACATGAACCGTTATACTCCCCAAGAACGTGGAATAATCGTATCAATATTTTTACGGAATAATTCATCAGTGACAAAAACACAACGTGAATTTCGTCGACGATTTCCCCGCCGTCCGGCACCGGTTGGTCGTACAATACGAAGCTTTGCCACACGCCTCGAAGCAACTAATGCACATTGGATAAACCTAAGTTGGCAGACCAAGAACAGGCCGTTCAGCCGAAAATATCGATGCTGTACGAAGATGTGGAAGAGTGTCCAGAAACACCAACGAGGCGACGTGACACGCAATTGGGCATTTCCAGGCGGACTCTGCAGCATATTTTGGTCAAAGACTTGAAGATGTATCGGTATAAAACTCAGATGACTCATCAGCTGCTGCGTACTGATCACCGGGCTTGACTAGAGTACAGCCAGCGCATCATAAACCCCAACCTTGAAGAGGATGATTTTTTTTTTTCAAAATTGGTTATGATTGACAAAGCGCATTTCTATCTCTCGGGGCATGTCAGTAAGTAAAATACTCGTTTCTGGGGCACTGCAAATCCGCGCATTATTCAAGAAACACTTTTACACACACTAAAAGCGACTTTATGGCGTGGCGTCTGTGCTGAAAGAGTGATCGGACCCTATTTTTACGAAGACGCTGCAGGCAATGCGATAACTGTCACTGGCACGGGCTACAGTTACGTGAGTTCTTGATACCCAGTTTGGATGGATTGGGGCTGGAGCACATCTGGTTCCAACAAGACGGCGCCACAGCACACACAGCGCGTGACACTATGGACTTAGTGAAGGACGCTTTTCCAGGCCGTGTTATCTCTCATTTTGGCGATTTGCCTTGGCCTGCAAGATAACCCGATCTGACCTGTCCAG
Organism: Dioctria rufipes; assembly: GCA_963924295.1. NCBI lineage: Eukaryota > Metazoa > Arthropoda > Insecta > Diptera > Asilidae > Dioctria > Dioctria rufipes. The sequence goes on along the minus strand of OZ002743.1, from coordinate 44,124,681 downwards.
ACTTTTTTCTTTGAAGTTATTTGAAATTACTGGTGTACGTGAACAAGCCACAGGCTCTCGCAGTCCTAAAAGAAAACATTCATCAAGAAATAAGGAACATATCGCTGGAAGTGTTACGGCAAGTTATGGAAAATGTCATAAATAGGACTGAAATGTCCATCAACTCTCAAGGTCACCATTTAAGAGACATCATCTTCAAATCCTAATGCGACAAAATTTCATGGCACAAGTATACATATATAAAAAACTAATTCTAGTCTTCTAATTTCGATAAGAAGTTGTAGCTGAACCAAATATGGTCATTACTTTTGCGCCACCCAGTATGTTCAGGGTACGTACAACAGAAAAACAAAATTTATTTATTATTCTATCACACAATATTATATTTAGGGTGGCAAGATTTCAAGTCTTGGTTTAAAAAAAAAAAATCGAAAATTTAACTTTGTTGAGCCATATTTTCAAAACGTAGGGGAGGACAGGAAAAGTTATAGACCGCTGGAAAGGCCCAACGATTATCTATCTCTCTAAGTTTAAAGCATTGTCATAGGGTGTAACGTGGAGAAGTTACATGGTGAAAGGAACCAAATATCTTTCAGTCCCGTTATCTCGGAAACCGGTGGATTCCCCCCCACCACCCATGCATTTTGCTCGTCTAAGTATAACATATACCTAACTTCCAGGTTTCACACCTCTTACAGGACAGCCGTATCTAATAATATATCCACAGACGCCTCGAGAGCAGACTCCGCTGTGGCCATTTCAGTCACCGCAGAGAACACCAATAGGCAGGTGCAAATCTGTCATACACTTTCCTCCTGATACAATGTCTCAACGGCCGAACTCACAGCCACCTGGGAGGCAGACAAGTGGGCAGCCAACGAAAAGTGCACCACCGCGATCTTCTCTAATAATCTATCGGATATTAAGGCGATTGAAAACCTTAAAACTAAAAAACTCTGACAGCTAATGTCATAGCAACACTCCATGTAGCCATACAAAGCTAATGAAAACGGGAATTGCCTGGCTAAATGCACAGCTTCGAGCGGGGAGCCTACCGTCCAGCCTTCAAAGCAACCACCTCGTACAGCAAATGGCTTTGCGATGCCTGCAGGCAACTGAAGTGGTGCAACTGCAACCAATTTCTAGCTAGCAACCACAAGAGCAATTACCGGGCCGACATGTCCGACCTATACATATCAGCTATCATAGAAACGGTAAGAGTCAGGCTAGAGCATTTCCCCTCTACTAAGCAACATTTCTTTTGAACTGAATTTTAGATATGATGTCATAGAGATATCTTAATAAAATTTAATAAATATTCAATGAAATGAGGAGGTTTTAAAATAGGTTTGGGTGAAAAAGGATATGTGACTTTTTTTAAATCACCCTCAAAGATTTTGGTAGATTTTATTATTTTGAACTTTATGTAAATTAAAAATTTCTTTTGGCTCAATGGTGTGAGCTATGGAATCAAATCTGTTCCCATTAGATGCGCCTAACACTAGTCTAAATTGAAAAAAAAAATCAGCAATTTATCTAAATTATTCAAGTCACTATGACCAAAAATGTGTGTTCAAATTAGTAGTTTTGTGAATAATCAGAAAAAAAATCATAACCCGAAATCGCATCATGCATGGTGGTGATTCGGATACCCGTCAATATGAGAGACCTAAATTTTACCTTTGGACGTCACTTTGGGGCCACCCTGCAAATAAATATATACATATAGAGATAAAATATATATGTATATATAGAAAACCTATGCAATGGTTTCAAAATGTTTCATCGATAACGAATTTAGAAGCGATTTCCATGGGAAAGGTCCGTTGTCCTTTGTCGAAAAAAGTGTCAATATGAATAGAAAACATAATCTTGCATGTGTTTTAATGGAAAACACGTTGCCTACTATCAAGTACATGTATCTAAATAGCAATTATACTATTTTCAACAGGATTCGGGCTGCGCGAGATATATCCTCAATATTATAACCGACATAATTGCTGTGATCTTTTGTGCACGCTATCCAGTTCATTGTACTGCTACATACAAACAATGTACCTTATTTTCAAAACTTAGTAGCTTCCACACACATATGTATGTAAAAAAAAATTTAATTGAGATCTATGGAAGGTGGAGGATAAACACAGGTAATATCATCTAAAACGTTAACTAAAAAGAAAAAAATATTAAATTGAGTAAGTTTCAGAAAAGGAAAAGGGAAAGCGAGGTCATATAAAGAGACCAACGCATTTCTTAGTGATTTTAGTGACCTCTTTTGACGAATAGAACTATATTCAGTCGTGCAGTGTAACATTGTTCTACTCATTCAAATACTAGAATATGCCGCCGAAAATGACATTACCACCTCACACAGCGCAGTTTCTTCAGCCTTTCGATAGATCATTCTTTAATTCTTTCTAAGAAAATTGTTAATGGAATTTCAACTTTTTCAGAATTCTATTACACCTGATATTATTCGTGATTATGCCTTCACAAGGACTAACGTACAAATATCAAAAGCTGATGGAAATTCTAATGAAGCAGTATCAAAAATGGAAATTTCCAGTGAAGCGTAAAACTCTGTCCAAACATGACAGGCCTCCAGTTGAAACCAATGGTTTCATTCCTAGGCCCAGCAATATTACTTTAGTTGCTACTACAGCTACTACTACAGCCAATTGACATTATTACATCAAGTCCATCAAAACTAATCGCAGGTAGTAAAAGGCATGAGTTTTGACTTCTTTAAAGAACGTGATTCCACAAATCTTAGAACAATGAAACGTGAATCAAATGAAACCGAAAGAAGAAACGATTGAAAGGAGACAAAAGAAAAGGCGACTGTTACATTATTATTAGTATTTAATTTACAGGTAAATACATAACTTGTACTCAAATTAAAGTGATTTTTTATCATTTCGAGGTTCTATTAACAATTCAATTTCTTTTTCCGGTTGAAGACCAAAAAACGATTTAGTCAACTTTATGGGTACCTGTGTTTCCTTGCACACCTTCAGTCTGAAATTCAGCAATAAATCGAAGAATAAAGCCTTTATCTCCATCATGGCGAATCTTAAACCTTAAACAAAAGCATAAATTTATTTCTTTATAATTATTTTACCTTCAAATAGGACTTACCAATGCAATTTCTTGGACCTATTCCGAATGGTAAATATACGTTCATATTTATGTTGGATCTATTCTCATCACTAAAACGTTCTGGATCGAATTTGTCAGGATTAGGGAAATATTTTGGATCCATATGGAAGGCATAAACTGGCACCCAAACCACACTTCCTTCATCAATAGTAAATTTAAGCCCATTGTCGTCTTCATAAGTGTACTTCTTCACACATTGTCGATCAATAGCGACTGCAGGTGGCCATTTTCTCAATGCTTCGGAGATTACCATATCCAAATATTTCATTTTCTGAAGAATTTCATATGTTAAAGGTTTGCCTCCTAAGGTCCCAGTGGTTGTATCAATTTCCTGAATTAGTTTTTCTTGGACATCAGGATTAACTGCCAACTCATAGGCAATGAATGACATAACACTGGAACTAGTATCGAAACCGCCCGCGAAAAATATCAAACATTGCGCAACTAATTCAAAATCAGTCCACGTGCGCTTAATGTCTCCAGTAAAAAATTCGCTATCGTCTCCGACTCCTGCATTATCGTTATCATGGTCTGTGGTTAATTCTTGCCCCTCTCTCAATTTCATTAAAAGTTCTAGCATATCAGGTCTGACGATTCCCTCCTTTTTCCGTGTTTCCATTGTACTTATTATTAAATCTCCAAACAATTCCTTAACTTTGTTTTCGATTACTTTTAATCGTAGTAATCCTGAGAGGCGCGGTGTTGATCTCATTAAAAGAAACTTAATCGCTTTTGAAGGTTTCTGTATTTTCAGTATTTCTTGACCAATCAAGTAGACATCGTTTCTTGGATATTTAAGGGAATCACATTCAACTCCAAAGGCGCATGTTGATATAGCATCGTTAGTGTACCTGGAGAAAATATCTCTAATTTTGTAAGACTTTAAACCATTTTTATGGTAATTTTCTTGGACATGATCTACAAGTTGACCAGTGCATTTTGTTACTAATTGAAGCATTGTCCTCATTTTACTACCAGTAAACAACGGAGTCAAAGAAGATCTCATTTCTCTCCATCGTTCTCCTCTCATTGCAAACAGTACACTTCCGAATAAATCATCTGATGATGAGTCCACGATAGATTTATGATCTTGAAAATGGGCAAAGTCCTTTATGGTTATTTGTTTCACCAATTCTGGGCATTTAAGGAAGTAAAGTGGTGTGAGGAATTCAAAAAGTCCATAGATTCTGTAAAGAAAGAACATTTTTTAGTACTAAAGAGAATGTTTTGATTCTGGAATGGAGGTATAAGTAGAAATTTTTTTTACTAGTAGTGAATTCTCTTCTGCGACTCGGTGTAACCGCTGCCACCAAGTCTGTCATTTCCCCGATCTTTTATTCTTACCACACCAGTAGGGAAGAAAAGAGCATGAGAATGTCAGACATAGTGGCAGTGTTAACACCAAGTCGCAGAAATGAGTTTACTATAGGTGAAATTTGATGTAGCATTTAATATCAATCTACTAGTATGATTTTCTACGACTTTTCTACTTTGGAATTCATTAGAGATCTATTTTGGGTCCTCTAATTTTTAACTTTTCTATTTTTGTACTTAAGTCATATCTATAGGGTATACTAAGTATGTCCTTTCACTTGTAACGCATAGAAATATAATTGGACGCTGCCTAAGAATGTGTCGATATAGTAAACTGAGCTGAAATTTTGCACGGCGTTTTCATAGAAATATAAAAACAGTTTTAGAAATGGAATACATCGAGCAACTCCGTTTATGGTGTTGCCATACAAAAATTTACCTGTTTAGTTATAGTGTGAAAACAATCAGTTCTTTTTTATTGTACTGGGAATTTCTTCAGAATATATAAAATCCTATAAAATAGGTTATAGTAATTTTTATTGCCCGACGAACACCTCTAGAATGTGATACGAAAAACAACAATCAAACTTGCACGTAAACTGTGTTACCTGCCCATTAAATGGAAGAAAGCTAATGTTATACCAATTTTAAAACCCGGCAAATCCTCCAACAATGCTACAAACTACAGGCCGATCAGTCTGCTTAGCGGTCTTGGAAAAATATTGGAAAAAACAATTAAATCAAAAATAGAGGACTTCATGACTGATAATAATATTCTACCCAACAAACAGTTTGTAGTGAGCAGTTTATCAAGAATAAGCTTAACGAAAAACAATCTATTGGACTTGTTCTCTTAAATATTCCAGCTGCTTTTGATACAGTTTGGCATGAGGGCCTTATCTATAAGTTAATTCGCACTGAGTTTCCGTACTAGATCATTAAAATGGTCCAAAGCTTTTTAAGTGATAGATTTTCAATTGTTCACGTTGGACAGGAAATATCCGCACCTTATCTAACCATAGCTGGCGTTCCCCAAGGTTCGGTATTGGGTCCTCTACTTTATATTATATTCACTTTCGTCTCCCAACATTACCCAACTGTTCAATTTCAATATTTGCGAACGATACAGCTATCTTTTCATCTTCAGAAGACACGCCAAATATAATTCGTAGCCTCCTAAATTGCCTAAAAGACAATAGCTAAATATTTTAATAAGTGGAATATTAAACTCAATGGGACAAAAACACAAGAATTTTTTCTTTTACTAGGAAAAGTAAGCAATGCCATCTGCCTCACATGACCCTCACCATGAATGGAGTTGGTTTTCCTTGGACTGACAATATTAAATACCTAGGCATACATCTCTACAAGACCTTGACCTTTAAGAATAATACCTCTAAGGCGGTACATAAAATCAACAACATCTTATACCATTTCCTAAATAGAAAATCATCCTTAAGTATCGAAAATAAACTCGTCCTTTTTGAAATAATTTTTCGATCTATTCTTAACTCATAACGTAAATTGCAGATCGGTCAAAATAAAGTGCTTAAGATGATGTTAAACTTGCCATGGCACTGTTCCACCAGACAGGTACACATCAGCTAACCCAAGAAAGATTAAGCATAATTGCATTCCAATTTTTTAATAAAGGTCAGCTTTCACCAAATCTTAGTAGGATTAAGTTAGTTTATATAAGGCTTTCTTAATGAGGTTTTTTTAAAAAAAAAAATTTCGACATGGTGCTGTTAATATCTCATTATAAGAGCTCAACTTTATAGCCTATCTAAATGTTCAAGTTGCAAAGAACTATATATAGTCTGAACTCTTTAATTATTTCCCATTCAATGTATGTATACCCTGAAATGTTATTATTAGTTAAATAAATAATAATAATAATAAACTTTCTAAAATTTACCTTCTACATATTTCATACTAGCTAACATTTTCGAAACCAGAACACGACCGTTCTGCAATTATAGGTATTTTTACAAATTCAAATTATTATCAACTTGAAATACAAATTTAAAAGTCAAAGAAATTATTTTTCTCCCTTAATTATTGCAATTATTGGTGTGGATGCCATTAAATCCATTAATATTCGTAATAAATTTATGGATTTTTACTTAACCACTTTTTCGATCATTTAACTGTGAAGCTCTTAATTTAACGAATACTTTGCCACATGTAAATGTACATTTAATAAATTTATCAATACCTTTGAATAATTACTACTTAAATTATTTACCTAAATAAATTTTTAAAAATATTCTCTAGGTATATCACAACCCATTTAAAATAAAATCTAATCAAAAAACTTTTTATTTGTATATTACACTCGTAACAATAATCAGCAAGCTTTATACCCTAGACAGACTGTCTCCGTGATGACTTAACTTTTAACTAAATGGAGTCAAATATCTTCGGTAGCACACAAATGAAGTGCATCAAGGACTCGTCGACAACATCTCGCTACATATTCAAATGGAGCTGAAATTGCAGTTAAAGTGCTACCTACCATCATTAAACTGAGCTGAATTTATTGGAAAGTGGAAAGATTTCTCAATAAAGTCAGCAGTGATAGCCATCAACTGATCATGAATGAAATCTCTTTGCAGCTTTTGTTCTCTTTTTAGTTTCCTTCAACAATAAAATCTTATTCTGTTTAATATCTTAATACATATTTTAAGACGACAAGAACTGGCTATCAGATTTCAGTTTCTTTTTATGCAATCGTACTTCATGAAAACTTTTTCGCATTTTTTCACGTACGATTTTCCAATGTCTTGAGAAAGTAATAAACATAATAAAACGCTTTTTCTAATAACAAATCTGCAGGGGGGGGGCAATAATTCGGATCCTCTGGTAGTTGTTGGAATACTTTTTGAACAGTGAAAATTAACTAATAGTGAAAAGGTCTAGATAGGATTTATATATTTTATATGCATGTATATATCATATGTTATATCAATTAGTGAAAAACTTTACAGGCATTCCAATAATAATATATATTAATAAAACTTTTAAAATAATTGCATTATAAAGTAAAAGATATTGTATATGAATTGCTAGAACTAAAATTAAATCCTAAAATTAAATGTATTAACAATATTTGAAATTTATATTATCTCGTTTGACTTTAAATGTTTGAACTCTTTGCAATAAAAATTTTCTTGTGAGAAAAGAAAAATTATATTTTACTTTTTAGTACCTACAATTTATTTATTTTAAAAGTTTTTTTAATATGTTTTATTTTCTACCTTTTAGTCATTTCATTTTCACTAAAACTTCATATAGCGATACATAATCTACCTGACATATGCACATTAATTCGCATCTACGTTCTCTTGCGATCGTTATGGTGTAATTTCTTTTTTGAATGCGATAAATAACTTAGAGGATTATTCTTCTTTATTATATGTATGTAAAACAAAATTGGAACAATTTATTTCACATCAAAACCCATGTAACGATTAAACATAGAAAAATTAAATGTTCATATGTAAGTTAAAGCGTTTTAAATTAAAATCAGCCCCCGCCCCCGCCACCAACCTACACCCCTTATGTATACAAATGCGAAAATAACGCATTGTAACGATATTCTGGTGAAGAAGCTTGTTATAAAGTATCCTAAAGAAGAAAAGAAAATATGCCATTTAATAGCATTCAGGAAGAGCTTTAAGTTTATATCACACAAGTCCCAAATTGGACAATCTCAGGTTGATTAGTTACCACTAATACCAGAGAAACGTTATTTTTCTTACGTCATTAGAAAGTTCCTCCCCCCTCCATTCACTCATTCCAAATCGAAAAACATGTCCACTCACGTTTACTATCCTAAAACTATTCCTAAAATTTGGGAGTTTCATCCCGAAAATCGCCCTCAGGCACAAAGTTATTTAGTCAAGGATAAGTGAGTGGATAAAAGTTATTTAAAAATGGAATCAAAGAATAAAAAAGCAAGCAGTGAAGAGTATTTTCCTGAGCCCGAATTTCCTTGCCGATCGCTTCTTCTTGGACGTGCCAGGAAACACGAGGAATCGGTAATACAAACAACATAATCGTTGCGTTAAGTCTCACGCCGAATTGTCCGACTATGACTTGATTCACCAAGGATGATGAATGATTAAATTTAGCCGCTAGCTCTCAGACTAGTATTAGATCTGCATATGTCATTCAAAATAACATTCTACTTGTGTGGAAGGGATGGTAGTTAAACTGTTCAATCCTCCGAACCTAAAAGGTTTAACATGTTGTTTTGTGCACGGGTGGAAAGAACTAACTAAGTAAACTTAGTAATTTAAATTTAAATATTTTAATTCTTTTTCTTTACATTTATTGTCTTAAATAAATTTTTCACACGATTTTTCCACATTTTAAAAAATGGTTCACAACGCCACATATTTGTTTAAATTTTATTCGTTCAAAATTTTAATGAGTATAATTTATGAAGACGTAAAAAGAAATATGATTTTATCACATAACTACTCGGCGAAAATTGAATTGAAGCGAACCGTTATTGAAATGCTTCATCTTTTGTACTTATAAATTTAAACGTCTTCCTATATCAAAGCCATAAATATTAGTTTGACGAAATTACTATAAATTATTTTATTTTTAGTCTATACAAATTTTAACACTTCACAGAAGAACTAGACATGAAACTGCGTCCAGATGGCCTCGATGCCCTGGGCCAATTAGCTTTATTATATTGGGCTTTTAGGTTATGCAGTACTAGTTCAATTTCAATGTCAATTTCAATTTCAATTAAACATGAAACTTACTTTTCATTTGGATACGCTTGATAAGCACTCAGCACTCTATCAATGAGACCTCTTCCCTTAAAAATGTATGCACAATTTCCGATTAGAGGAAGAGGCTTAGCGAATTTGATTCCTTGCTTTTCGAACACATCATGATTTTTAGTAGCCCATTTTAAAAACAAATATAAAAGTAAGCTAAGCACGATCAAAGGTAATAATATATTTATCATTTTCGCGTTCCACTAATATTTTGGGCAATATTTTTCACTAAAGTTTCACACCGTACTGGAGTAGAGAATAATTTGAAGTTGCTCCCAGCTTAATTTATTAATTCAGCATATGTCGTCGTAGTAGCAGTGTGAGACTTAAACAAGTATAGGCTTCAAGTAAAACAAAAAAAAATTGACTGGAAATGACGCCACCATGGATGGTCTTTACACGCAATCTTTATTTACTTTTGATAAAATAATTAGGTTCCTAAATTTCCCGAGACTGTAATACTTTTACTTGAGAATAATAGAAAATCTGGTGTTTCTGAGCAAAACACAAACTTGTCTGCTTGTTTCTTCGTGAATTTAAAAGTTAACCCAAGCAACTTAATGATCATTTCAAAGCAACAGATACTTTGATCCGTCAAGAAATATAAACATACATATATAGGATAAAACCAGTAGTTCGCGATATCGGAGAGCGTTAGTTTTCTCTTCATTGATGCTGCTTCAGTGATTCTGTGTTTCTGGCGGTTTCCATTCTAGGGTCAGTGTTTTAAGGTTGAAGTTTTTGCAACGAAATGTAATTCCATTTTCTCTTTTTTATTTCTTTTATCTTTTGTCTAATTCCGTAATTATGTAATAGAGATAACAGAAGCTATCCGCTTCCTCCATTTTTTGGTTATTTACTAAGATCGGAGGGCCTAATCAACTTAATCAAGAGTATGATTACTAGCGCGGTAATCAGGAAATATCGAGAATGTTTTGTGTGATATTTTTTTTATCACAATTGATTAATTGCATTGCCTCTACACCTCCCAAACTAAACTCATGAGCGAATGTTCTTTTTTTCTAATTTTTTAACCAATAAGAATCTTCATTTATATTTCACTGCCTTGACACGCATTTGGGGACACTTGGTAGTATAGGTAATTAATGATTTGAAATAAAACTTTTATTTTAAATGATTTTTCAATCGTTATTTATCCTGTACAGCTTTATATCATAAACACGTATAAAATATTATTTGTCTACTTGCTTTTTTCATTCTCCTGCCTTTGTAGAAAATTTATTCATAATAAATTTTTACAGCTGAACGTACATACATTTTTCATATGTAGAAGTACACAACTGAAATGATTGTTTTCATTGAAATTATCTCCCACCAAATTAAATATTTACACAGGAAAATCAATCTATGACAACCTTTTGACTATTAATCCAAGAAGGTTGGTTATTGACTACAGGAACGAATAGCATTTTTTTATCATTAATATAGATATAGAAATCAACAATAATAAGAACGTAGAACATTATGGAAGTATTTTTTCAGCACCATCTACAACAAAAATATAACTGGTATTGAATCTGTGGTTCAGAATCTGTTTATTTTTAAATGAAAAATCTGATTAAAATAATAATAATTAAGATTAGATAAGGACAGCTTTATAATATATCAAATCGAGGTGTCCTGCTCTACTTAATGATACATTCTCGCACAGCTTCAATATAAATTCGCGACCTAGCCATCAAATCTATATCGTAACAATTTTGTGAAATATAGGTGCGTGGGAGGGGCGGAAATGCTTGCAAATTTACTCAGCCTTAAAGATATCTTTACGAATGTACTTGAGACATCAGTGCATCCAACATTTAATAGCGACTGGTGGTCTATTTTTCCATATTTAATTATTCTGGTGACAACTGCAACATTCAAGCCATAATACATTATTAAACAATTTCACCAAAAAAAGAGGAGTGGAGTAAGTGCAAAGCTTCTATTCTCTCAGTAGCATAATTAAGAAATCTGATAGTAGAAAACAGGATATCAATTCCCGAGTAACATCAATGAGTGCTTTTCCCAAATATCCAGGATATTAAACTGTAGTGAAATCTATAATTACGAACAAAACTTCAGCAATGTTAAGTCAGTCCTGCTCTATGGTTGCAAAACATGGATGCAATTAATAACACAGCATCTGCAAATTCTTGTAAATATGTGTTTACTCCAAAAATCTCGCTGGAAAACCAGGACCAGGAGATACTCCGACCAGGATAGGTTCGACTACGAAATTGAACAAAAGCAAATAGAATTGGATTGACTATATACTGGGAGATTGCAAATCAGATTTTCTACTGAAACTTAGAAGGAGACTGTTGAACGAATAAAATAGAACATACATATGTATGTAGGTACTTAGATCAGAAATATTTTCAAAGCAGTCAAAGAGAGAAGAGCTGATCGTTACCACACGGATACTGTTTGTATGACAAATTTGAAAGCATCGACCATTTCTGACTAAATTGAAAATTTGATGTAAAGCGACTGAGAAGCACGCTAATTTAAGCCCTGCATCCAATACCGATTTTCCTCGAAACGTGTCTGACTGAGTTAATTAAAGTACAACTCCATTAATTCTTTTATTTCTGGCTGATTTCTAAATATTTTGCCTGAAAATAAATTCACAACTGTGTTGTTCGGTCTCAATACTTTCAGCTTTAGGATTCGTCAATTGTAAGTGACAATACCCTAACGCTATTTTCCGTCCTGTCAAAACAGGACAATCTCTACTACTAATCCTCGATAGTTTTGGAACCATTTAAGCCACCTTAGCCTCTACAACGAAAACATTTGGTATTTTCCTTGCTCACGATCATAAAAGATCATCATATGAAAAATTTCATCAGATCAGAACTTATTTCTAAAATATTCTTATTATCATTAACTTTTTACAGTCTTTAATTGAGTCTCCAACCAGAGCCTTATAAAATTTTTTTTAGTTAACATTTGATATAAGTTTACCAACAACAACAACAAAATAGTTTAGTGGCAGTTCCAAAACAGTCAAATATTACAAATTTATTCAAACTAAGAAAAAACTGCATACAGAGTCATGAAAATGAAGATCTCCACACATACAAAACACATTTACACATTTAAAAAAAATCAAATATGTAACCGAAATCATAAAACTCGTTTCATTGCAATTTCATCAGCAAACAAGTAACAACAAAAGTATCAACAAAGATAACAACATTTTTCACGGTACAATTAACACGGTAGTTGCGTAGGAAATACACTTTTACTTGAACTAGACTACAAAATATTTTTTGTTCACATGTAAATTTCTATCCTTCATCTTTTGATAGAATTACGATTCTGGGACGGAAAGTAATGATGATGAAATATGTCTGCTTCTTGGCTCACGAATCGCATGCTACATGATTAGTATAAATAGTTTAAGTATTTTTAGTAAAGTTCACTGTATCCAGTAAAGTTATACAACAAAACACTCCTTCAAAATGTTCAAGTTTGTAAGTATATAATATACTCAGCTAAAAAAAAACAACAACAAACCAAACAAACAAAATTTTTCATTTAACGGAAAATCTATTTTTCTTTTTTAGGTGCTATTGTCTGCTCTTATTGCTATTGCTGCTGCCAATCCTGGTCTACTTGCATCTCCAGGAATTATCGCAGGACCACTTCTAGGAAATACTCAACCACTTCTAGGAAATACTGTTATTGCAGGATCTCCACTTATTTCTCAGCCACTTCTTGGAAGGACTATTATAGCAGGATCTCCACTTATTTCTCAACCACTTCTTGGAAGAAGGACTGTTATTGCGGGTCAAATTCCAATTGTGAATGATGTTCCCTTACCAATTGCCAAAACTCTAGGAACTGGTCATATTCTCTCTGGCGACAGAATTGGTTGGTAAAAATTCTGCAATATCTCTCGAATTGAATTGTAAAATGTTGAAAAAGTAAAGAACATATTGTTTTTTTTTTTTATATATTCAAAAATTGTGTATTTATTCGCCTAGTTCTATAAAAATATAAGAATAGCTTGAAAGTAATTAAAATTAGTAGTATGAAAAATTACAAAAAAATTCATAACAAGTAGGTATGTGATATATTTAACTTCAATTCTCGGGTTGTTTGTTTGGGTCAAAACTTTTAATCAGTCTTTCACCCAATTTCCAATGTTTAATTTACTTCAAAAGAAGAGACCGGGTGTGAAGTACCAAATTTATATTAATATTCAAAACATTAGTACACTTGGTCTAGCCTGGACACCTCTTTCTCCCATAGTTTTCGTGATCATTAAACTTCTGCTTCGCTTTACGATTTTGGCAACACTAAAATTCTCATTCTTCAAATTTAAAATTTTTTTGATCTCACCTCAAGGAGGTACTTGAGAGAGAATTTTGAGTGTTGGTGATTCCACATTTATAAAATCAGATCTAGATAATTTGTCCTTAGAACTGGAAAAACTCAATCTAATTTCTTTATATGAAAGGAAACTTGAACAAGATATTACAGGAATTTGGCTTGATGTCGATGGCAAAAATCATCACTCCGTCGCATACCGATGTGTAAGTTATTAACACAACTCAATTATTTTAACGTAAAAACAAAATCATCGCAAATTCGTTCATGAAATTAAAAAAATATAATATATAACTCATTCTATCGAAATTATTTATATAAAAATACAAAATTCATGAAAAATCACTTCAAATATTTAATTACTAACATCATAGTATATTAATATTTAATATATAATTACTATCATCAGACAATATTTCTTGGCGTTGCCTTTGTATGACTGGAATAATTTAGGCACCAACTGACAATTCAATTGTAAACAAATAAATCGGCATTGGTAAAATGTTAAATCTTTTGCCATGGCTCTTTATTTTTATAGATATTTCACTTTTATTTTGTTTAAAACAATATAATAAATAAGTAAAACTATTAAACTTACTTGAAGAATGCTTTCCCACGACAATAACTCCGTTCGTTCCTGCAGGACAGCACAGCGCACTTCATTACGGTTTTTTAAGACTCCGGAGTCTCTATTGCACAAAATGTCGTTCACAAAAGGAATATTCCGCACTTATTTCACACTACTATTCATAAAAATCACGTTTAATTAATTATTTATCCCAATATCGCGAATTGAAATCCGAAACTTATTTTGAAATAATATGAAATGTCAGAATGTTGAACTGACACAAAATAGGCAGTAGGCCCTCTTGTCATTCCCCCCCCCCCCCCGAACATAGGTCACACTGTCATTGAAATGCTTAAACACGTACACTGTATTCGCACGATACCCGTTTCCTTATTAGTTATTTATTCAATGGTTAAATATAGCGACATCTTACGACAGTTGGTAGCACTGACAATGAGAGCATACTTTCTAAAATCAAAGCTGGTGCCATGCCACATGAAACAGGAGATCAGTGAATCCATGTATATATATGTCAGTGGGTACAACCACTGACTTATAACAATGGACTGAGCGATTTGCTAATTCATGTGGCACACATTTTGTGTTTGTGTATATCAGGGTTTCACCACGCTTTAAAACGTTTACTACACAAAAAACATTTAAAACTTAACCAATCAATTTTACACCCGTAAATCGAATTAAATTAAAAAAATATCTTTTTTGCGTTCAAGTGATATTTTAATCGCTTATAAGCACTCTTATAAGGAATTAAACTCATTCTGACTTTAATTTTCAAAAGGTTATTTTTACCTGAATCCTGCGTATGAACAAAAGAAATGGAAACACCAAGGTATTCCCATTAAAATTTTGGCACATGTTGTGTGACTACTGTATATACATTTCTATAGGAGAAACAGAGATAGCGCAGAGAGTATAGTGCTCTCTGCACCGTGCTTTCCTATATATTTTCATGATATTTCGTCACTAAACACTATCTTTGCCTTATTCTTCCTGCGAGTGAGTACAACGCCAAACATAGTGGGATTGAAAAACTGTAGTTTTTGAATAAATAAAATTAATTTTGATATCTTCATAGAATTGAATTATGTTGGTCTGGTGCTACTACGATTCTACAAGTAGGAAATTACTTATTAAGTCTGAACTTTTGATTATAGGCGCAAATTATTTATGGCTTAACATTGGTGCATACACAATTCGGAAACGTTTCCAAGAACTCTCGTTTATTATAAATGCACTTGATTACTAATCACCATCAGACAGCATTATCGATTCCATGTTGTAGGCATTTTGAAATATTTTCAGATCAATCACTGTCAATTTGTTGTTTGTAAGATCAATATCTCTTAAACGTAGTAATTTGTTGAATAGTTCTGGATCGACAACTTCAATTTTATTATTATCTAGAGCAATTGATTCCAAATAAATGTTGTCCTGGAATAAAGTCTTTGGTAGTGCCGTAAGGAAATTTCCAGATAACGCAAGCCGGTCTAGTATTGTTAACCCTTTGAAAGAATGCTCATTAATTTCCGTAATCCTATTATGACTTAAATCGATTCGTAATAGTGATGATGCTCCAATGAAAATCGAAGTTGAAATCTCTTCGATATTATTGTGACTCACATTTAGATAGGACAAATTACCTGCTCCGATGAAAGTATTCCGCGGTGACAATATATATATGAACATATAACTACTTTTTTCCGCTGAACTTCAAGTAATAAATTCTGTACAAAATCCACCATAGTCCAGTTTCAATTCAGTGGTTTTTGCAAATGAATATTATAGAATAGAAATATATGGCAATACAATATTTGTAATCATTTCTCTGTCCTCCATATCTACTTTTAGGGATGGGCAGAAAAACATTACTTAATTATACTTCCTTAAAAATCGAGTTAAAGGAATATTTGATGTTATACGAGATAAGCTTCCAATATAAATAAAGGTTTTTTCGAGGAAAACACTGGGGTTTGCATGTAAACATGGTGTTCAAAAACTCAACTGAATCTGTCAAGTCTGCATGTAAACATGGTAAAAGTGGTGAATTTTTGACGATGAGTCATGAGTGGAGTACGTGCGTCGTCAGAACACATCACAATCAGATCCTCATTCGTTTTTTATATGTTGGATTGTTCATTGTTGAGTGCCCTCAGTAGTGCTAGTGCGCGTTGTGTTAATTTTTTTGATCAGGTAATTTATTTTATCATTTTTGTAAAATTGTTTATATTTGCGATGATTAAAATTAAAATTTTAGAATTTTAATTTTAATTTTATTAAAAATGTTACTAACGCGCAAATTGCGTCGCGTGAAAATGTAATGTTATACAAATATGACAAACATTCCATTTCACAAATAACATTTTACACGTCATTATTTGTGAAATGCAATGTTTGTAATATTTGTATAACTTTACATTTTGTTAATTTGTAAAAAAAAAACAAATTCTGAGGAATTTTTTCGTGCGCCATTTTGGGCACCTGTACCAAGCCTCAAATCAAAGAAAAACTACTCCATTTTGTGAAGTGAATTTTGAATTTTCCAAAGCATTGGCATTTTATATATATTTTGTGTGATTATAACATTTGCCACAACTTTATGCGGTGCTTTGTTTGTTGTGTAATTAATTTTTATTCTGAGGATATTTTCGTCCACCATTTTGGACACCTGTACCGAGCTTCAAATCAAAGAAAAACTACGCCATTTTGTGAAGTGTAATGGCGCCGTTTACCGCCAATTTCTTAGAAATGCGTCATTTCAACGACGAAAAAATATCTATTATCGTAACAATTTATTATACTAACGTTCTTCAGTAACCACGAGCAATTGAACTTTGTAAATAAAAAAAAAAAACATATCACCAAGTCACAAACACATATAATCCAATTTTTTCTATTTTCCAAAGCATTGGCATTTTATATATATTTTGTGAGATTCATAACATTTGCCACAACTCTATGCGGTGCTTTATAAATTATTAAATCTATTTGGGGCTATTTTGAAGATGACGTTGAAAAATTCAACAATACTGATGAGGAAAATGGATATGAGGTTACTTGCTTTTAACTCGTATTCATATAGATGACATAATTTTGTTTTTCTTCTTTTAGATCAATTACTTGGATACTCTAATTCAGTGCTTTGGTAATCTTTATAATCTGGATTGTTTAGCCCCATATGGAGGACTAATTGATCCTGCAATAGCTTTAGTTGTTGTCTTGAATCCCGGAGAACAACTGTCAAGAAAAACACAATGTGAAAAGCCTACAGCAGTTATTTTAACATAATAAAAGTGATGGGCTGAATGGCAGTGGGTAGTTCTATCACTGTCGCGAACGATCTCCTTGGGGCACCGGGCGCACCCCATTGTATAAATTGCCTTACTCCGATATGGGGGCTCTGTCGGAGCGGACCGTTTTTCCCACCAACCCGGGGGAGCAAACCCCCTAAAAAACCTACCAACCCAAGGTGTAAATGCATCGTGCTGAGGGCTGAATGGCAGTGGGTAGTTCTATCACTGTCGCGAACGATCTCCTTGGGGCACCGGGCGCACCCCATTGTATAAATTGCCTTACTCCGATATTGGGGCTCTGTCGGAGCGGACCGTTTTTACCGCCAACCCGGGGGAGCACACCCCCTAAAAAAGCCTACCAAGCCAAGATGTACATGCATCGTGCCAAGGGCTGAATGGCAGTGGGTAGTTTTATCACTGTCGCTAACGATCTCCTTGGGGCACCGGGCGCACCCCATTGTATAAATTACCTTACTCCGATATGGGGGCTCTGTCGGAGCGGACCGTTTTTCCCGCCAACCCGGGGGAGCACACCCCTAAAAAAGCCTACCAAACCAAGGTGTACATGCCTCGTGCTGAGGGCTGAATGGCAGTGGGTAGTTCTATCACTGTCGCGAACGATCTCCTTGGGGCACCGGGCGCACCCCATTGTATAAATTGCCTTACTCCGATATGGGGGCTCTGTCGGAGCGGACCGTTTTTCCCACCAACCCGGGGGAGCACACCCCCTAAAATACCTACCAAGCCAAGGTGTAAATGCATCGTGCTGAGGGCTGAATGGCAGTGGGTAGTTCTATCACTGTCGCGAACGATCTCCTTGGGGCACCGGGCGCACCCCATTGTATAAATTGCCTTACTCCGATATGGGGGCTCTATCGGAGCGGACCGTTTTTCCAACCATACTCGTGGGTCCAAAAATGAAAAAAATAAACTTAAATAAAAAATCTTCTACTATCACAAAAGGTGGCAGTACAGCACCAGTTGCAGCAGTCCCAAAACGTAAGCGTTCAGAGACTGACACTGAAACGTCATATTCATCTGTGAAGACTGGTTTTGCATCAAAATGCACAAATCCAATAATAGCCGAAGCAATACAATCGGATGTCAGGGTAATGTCTGCGCTTGTGGTGGAATACGCAATGTATTTACACTTCAAGTTGAACAAAGAATGGGGAGAAGATAACTTCTCAGACATAAAGTTTCTTGACTATTTCTACCATTTAATGAACAAAAAAATGGCGAAATATGAATTAGATCCCGCGTACCGAAGTTTACGAGGGAAATACATCAAGACTGCCCTATATGACTCTTCTTACAGGTCGAATCTATTTATTTTTGCCAGCCGGCAATATGAAACCCTTTTTAAAAATAACCTCTGGATGAATGCTTATCCTCGGATAAGGAGATTTCTGAGAAATTTCACCAAAGATAATACAAAAATTTACAAAACACGGCATTACTTATTTACCCGTAACAGCGAACACGTACCAGATCAAGACCTTCTATACCATCTAAACGACCTGCTTGGATATGTCGATGACGACTCAAAATTCTATGAAATAAAACAGAAACCACTGAAGTATTTACAAATATTCTATAAAATGCAACGCTATAATGAGGCGAATGAGCTTAAAAATTTTCCTCTGGTACCAATTTATAAGCATCGCCTTCATCATGTGCGCTACGACTCTTATGCCTTGTACAAACGTCTCCTTGGTCGGAAACTATTCAGTGGTAGTTGGGAAAAATTCCGCGACGAAAAATTCGAACAATGGCAAAAATTTTTCAAAATACCTTCGGTGGGGCGGAAAAAATTCGATGGTTCTATTTGTACCGATGGAGTAGCGATTACGTTTTCCATGAAGAAGGAGGTACAAATAGAGCCATCGGAAACACCAAAGAAACGAAGAAAGACCGCCATGACCAAGAAATGTAGCGCACATGATGAAAGGACGATGACCGACATCCAGGATAAATTTAACTCTGACTACTACAAATTGGCTGTTGGTTTAGATCCTGGATGTCGGTTAATGGTTGGCGGTGTGCGCGTCCCGAACGAAAACAAGCCGGTGAGCTTAATAAAGATCAAATCCACAACATTCCACTACAAAACGTCCACGCATGCAAGGAAAGCATTATTAGCTAAATATACGAGGCCACTTCCCAAAAGTGCAATAACAAACACGCAATCGCCCATGCAATTGGATTATATAGCATACACTAAGGAGCGACTAAAGTGGTTTACCCAACGCCAAGCGGTATATGGTCAACGGAAAGTTGCTCGTTTACGGTTTAAGCAATTCATTTGCACCGAACGAGCAACGCACCGCTTGGTGAAGGAAATAACCCAAAACACTCCCAAAACACTAATCTTTATAGGTTCTACTAAAATAGCGGCGAATTCGCCGATTCGGGGCTATGTAAGAACCCCAAGCCAAAAATTGCTACAGACACTCAAGGTGCATTGCTCCGTTCTGGAGGTGGACGAATTTCGGACCACAAAGCTATGCGCCAATTGTTGCGAGCCAGTGAGGACGTCTCGGTCTCCACATCGGTACCAGTTTTGTCCAAAATGTGGTACTATGTGGAACCGAGACGTCTCATCTGATGGGCGCCCCTTTGCACCCCAACTATAGCAGAAGCACCCGGTTATGACATTAGGACAATGTATGGCTGTGTTGATTTTATTATAACACAGTTATGGCTCCTCGAAAGAGGAGTTTAGTGCGACATTGAGTACGACATTAATCAAAGGTTCTTGGGTATATTGGGTTTAAACCGGCTCTAAAAATTATTCTTGTAAATGAAGTGTCCATATCAATGTGTCCATTCGTGGATGAAACCAATTGAATTTAATCCAAAAAGTTAACATTGATAACAATGTATTGCAAATAGATGAAGAAAATAATTATATAATTCAAATTAAATTAATTATTATTGGAAAAGTGTTTGAACACATATACTCAATTAATGATACACCTGATAGAAACTTACCTTTAGAGCATAGTCTTCACAGCTAAAGAACTTGCTGAAATAATAAATTGAATAATAAAAAATCAACTGGAATTGATGGGATCCCAAACAAAGCAATAAAACATCTCCCGGAATTAATGATAAAGCAATACGGCACTTTATTTAACAACGCGCTAAATAATACTTAGTTCCCGAAAAGATGGAAGACCGCATTTACCTATCCTATATCAAAAAAAGGTAATCCAGCACACTTACGATCCATAAGCCTCTTGCCGAATATAAGCAAGGTATTTGAAGTCATCATCAATTCTAGTCTGATAAAATTTTGCGGAAAAAATAATGTTATCCCAGAGAATCAATTCAAGTTTAAACATAAACACTCGATAGTGCACGCTATTAACAAGCTGACTTTAGATGTATAATGGAACCTCAACAGGAACCACTGTACAAGGCCATGCTTAATAGATTTTGAAAAGCTTTTGATACAGTGTGGACAGATGAATTAATATACAATCTTATACAATTTCGGGTTTCACGACCGCTTATAAGAATAATTTACAACATGATAACTAACTAAAAATTTATTGTGACAAATGGAAGCTTAAAATCTACCCTGATATTTAAAGTTTGGAATGGTTTACAACTAATTAAGTCTCTCAGTATTGGTATTGCATATACTAACGATATCATTATTTACAGAGCAGGAAATAAAATAGAACAAATAGAGCAGCTCCTTTAAAATTATCTTAATAAAATACTGTTGTGATTGGAAACTAAAAATCAATGTAATGCAAACAAGGGCGAAACCATATTATTTAGGACTCCTTTTAGCAAAGCAATTAGAAACATCAAAAAGAAATGGAAGCAACTAATAATTACGGTGTACATTCGTACATCAAACTGACAGGAAATCATAATAAAAATAAATTAAATTCTTTACCAGGACTGTCCAGACAGTTTTATCCATCAAAATATTTCCCTATAACCAAACAGATGGCGCTGCATCAGACAACCAAAACATTATCGAAACTTCCATGAAATAATGAATATTTCGAGAATGTAACATTCGAGAGTGTCCATAAAAGCCGAAGCAGCACTCTAACAATTACCATTCCTTTATCAGCCATCCTTGGTAGCGCATTAAACTGCAATTACGAAGCTTGTTAAAAGGCAGAAAGCCCTTCACACAATTAACAGCGGCTATCTCCAGCCACTTTGGGTTATTATCAAGCCAAAATAGAAATAATAGGCAATTATTGGAAGGAATTCTCCGATAATCATCTATCCATTTGTGAGGAATATGAAAACACTGAGGATCCATATTTCACACAAACTCTTTTCGAGAATACCGAAAAACTATATGTTAAACTTTTAACACTATTGAAAGATGGTCTTAATCAATGCCCACTTACGGCCAACAGAGAATCAAGCCATTCTCATACCAATACATCAGATATAAAATTACCTCGAATTGACATACCAAAATTCGATGGTAACTATAAATCATGGAGAGCATTCTATGATTTATTCAGGTCACTCAAACATGAAGACCAATCGTTGTCAAACATACAACGGTTACACTACCTTAAGACCAGTGTCACTGGTGAGGCCGAGCGAATGCTTAGACAATTCGACATAACTACTTCAAATTACGAGAAGGCATGGGATCTACTTATAAAACGATACGACAACAAGCGCGTGTTAGCATCAACCCAATTAAAGCTCCTTCTAAATCAACAACAAATTAAACTCCTACGGCTATAAAAAATCTTCTTACCCAGACAGAAGAAAGTCTTCATGAACTAAAAACCCTGAACCTACCCATCCAGCAATGGGACACCATACTAATACATTTATTGGTATTAAAACTTCCATCCGAAACCCATTATTTATGGGAACAGGAAATTAGCGCAACTAATGATTTTCCTACATATACAAAGTTTATCGAGTTCTTAGAAAAACGTTTTAGAACTCTCGAAGCCATGAGCTCAGTCAGCCAACAAGGCACTCATAAACCTTTCAATTCAGCTCAATACAATACCAAACCTATACCAAAAATAGCATATGGTTTGCATAACAATTCTATGAATGCAAATAGAAATAAGACACCTTGTATAATGTGTAAAGAGCTACACATATTGTTCTATAGCCCAAAGTTTAGGGCTTTAAATGTGCATGACCGACTGAAATATATCAAAGCAAATAAGGCATGCATAAATTGCTCAACAAAAACAACATCTACATCAAGAAAATTACCAGCAACCAGGCCATTACTACCAGCACCCAGGCTATTACTACAAGCATCCCAGCCATCCTTGGTAGCGCATTAAACTGCCAAGTTCCTTTCCGCTTTTATACACCGCATTAAGGTATATAAAAATTATTAGATTGCAAACCGCACTAACGTTTGCAGTTATTGTAACATCTTCTCTACTTCTATACACCGCATTAAAGTGTATAGAAAATATCAGACTGTGAATCGCACTAACGTTTACAGTTACTATTACATATACCCCAATTCTATACACTGCATTAAGGTGTATTGAATCCATTTTGTATATTGACCGTAAACCGCAATAACGTTTACGATCTTTTCTTGCACGCATTCTAATCTTTTCTTTCTCTGTCTCATTTCAGATTAAAACCAAAGTATTAGTATTAAGTTATAGGACTGAATTGTTGATGTTTTTTATATTATTTTCTGTTCTTTGCATAAATAAGTTTTGTATTGTTGTATGCAAAATTTTTTGTACCAGTAGACACTTGTTGAAACTGATTGACTATTTTTTGCAACTAGCACCCTCTACTTTACTCCAATTTTTAAGACAACCTAACCGCAGGTTCGTACATACGGAAAACGATAATGGACCGCCGACACAGCAAAAAATAAATTAAATATTTGGGAGCTCTATTGGACCAGTTTTTGTATTATAATCAACATGTCAATAACCAAATAGCTAAAGGAAAAGCAGCATTCAACTTAAGGCGCAGATTATTCTTTTCAAAGCATTTAAACATAAAAGTAAAAATGATTTCATACCAAGCAATAATAAGGACAATAGAAATATATGGCTGTCCAATATGGTTTAACATCAGCCCCAGTTACATGAAGAGACTTCTTAAATGTGTGCCTAGAAATATATAGAGATCCTAATTCCGACTACACGCATTACATCTCGAACAATACAATTTATAATGCTGCTAACAAATCCGAGTAGACAATTTTATAATGAAGGAAATAAGATATCATTTCACAAGAGCTGCTATGATTGACAACTCTCTTATCCGAGGGTCTACATGACCATAGCCTGAATACCAGGCAAGATCAATCGACTCTGGATTTATCCGCCCGGAAGCGTTCATCTACCTGGATCAAAAAGGAATAATGCAAGACTCTATTGACGTACCGGTTATATACCATTGGCATCGTAGTTCTACAGAAAAACGGATTCAGATCCCATATTAAATTTCCTCAACATCTGTCCAAACTACTTGGAGATTTAATATGGCAGTAAGTAAAAGGAATCAGACCGAAAGGAGAAAACTAAAATCAGAAAAATACTGGTGGTTATAGCCATGATACAAAGATAACAAGGTATGGCCGATTCGAGAGGAATTTTTTGTGTTGCTACGTCATGAGGTGACTAAAGTCATTTTTAGTGAATTTGTTTTGAGTTTTTCGTATCTTATTGACTGGAATACGTTTTGAATATATTAAAATATTTCACAAAACTTAGTTACTTCATTGAAATCACTTCGGGAAAAGGAATTATGTGCTAGTGGAAAAGCAAAAAAATTTACAAATAGAAAACTTTTTCACTGTCCTAAAGACAATTGAAATTGAGACGAACAAATTTCTGACAATTGTCGCCAAAGGAGGCAAGCAACCAATTGACAAATTTTCCGGCCATACCTAGTTAATCTTTGTATCAAGGTTATAGCTAGAGATTTGGTATACTTTGCTTTTGTTTTTATTAAGAGTAATTATGTAACATTAATAATTTAATATAATCCACCTAGTTTCATCTTTAGAAGATAAAATAGTAAGTTTTTACACCCATGTTTTCTTACAACTTATTATTCATACGGTAGACTAGAGTGTCAATGTATATAAGGGGCAAGCGTAGAATATAAGAATTATATTAAAAACAGTAATTTAAAAAATTAGTGAACTATATATATAGACCGTAAGCTTACTTTTTCTTACTTTAGTCAAGCAATTGGTTTATTGATAGCGTTAAAAAAAAATCTGTCAACATTTGTATTAGTCAAACAATAAACGCATTAAAAAAAAAATCGTGGAAGATGGTATGGTGAAGGGTGAAGTAATTGGAAATCAATTTTCTTCCAATTCGGTCAGTCGTAGGAGTCTTGACATTCAAAAGTGTTCAGATAAAGTACAAGAAATTTGTACAAAATATAAATAATGAATCTATGTTTTTTTTTTTTTTTTTTTCATTATAAAAATTTCACGTCCCACCTTCCACCTTCTCTACCGCACCTAGTGCATTTTTAAATATCAAGTCCTTATATACTACTACGGCAGACCGTCGTTTCGTATGACTTCCTCGACAATAGTTTGCCAAGCTAAATATTTTTAGAAGTCCTTGCAGAAAACCATCCCTCAATAATAAAAACTACCGTTTTTACAGTTTTAAAGCGTCGTTTTCACAGTTTTTGTTAATTTTTTTTAAATTGCATTTACTATTTTTATGAAAACGCCATGTACAAAATTTCAGTTCTCTGCGCAGATATATCACGTCGCACGCAGTGTCAAATTATATAATGAAAAACCAAATTTTTGCATTGCAACCCTACGAACGAGTTACATGATGCATCCCATTTTCGAATTTAAATCTACAATTTTTTTTAAAAAGGCCGTGTGCAAAACTTCAGCTCTAAGTGAAGGCGTTTTTGAGTTATTGTGCGAACAGACACACAGATGGATGGACAGATGGACATGCAAAAATGTTATGCTTTATAATTTTTAATATTATGCGTGGGGTGTCCAATCCATTCTGCTCTACCATCATAATTTCTATTCATTACAAACAGAATCACTAGCTAGTATACCCTATGATTTCATCATCTAGGGTACAAAAGATAATTTATGAGAATTATGTGGCGATATTTTATTTAAATTAACTTCCTTATTTTCAGGTCACCGATGACTATGAATATGTACGTTAAAATATCCAGTTTCATTATCTTTAAGAACTAATAAAAATTAGTAAAAGTTTTATAAGCAAAATATAAATACAATTCTCCTCGCTTAGAGCTGGTTAAACTCTCAGTAAAAAAAAAAAAAAAAACATTACCAATTCCATTGCGCCAAAAATAATTGAACTAATCAAAATAAACCGCAAAAATCTTGGTTCCATCCTACAAGTCATAAAATTATATGATCCAATCCCAAGATATTTACTAGGTCGTCTTTCAATCAAATTTTTGTTGCAAGTCTGGTCATTGATGAAATGAGCGCTTTTTCCATTTCAGATCTAAATATATCTAAGCACTTTAAAAGAGATTCTTCTATTCCAGCTAACTAACTCCCTGTAGTTTCGCTCAGGAGACCGTAAAAGCTAATAGAAAGCTTTGAATGGCTGACTACGCTTCACTCAAAAGATACGTTAGATCACTATTACCACCACAAACAAAATAGTAACAGATGGAGAATCGCCTAACAAAAATATACCTCCAAATTTTGCCCATTAACTGCTCACAGCCAGATAAAATTTATGATAAAGCGTTGCTTTACATAGTTACTGACTAATAAAATTAGTATTTGTGTTAGGCGATTCTCCATCTGTTCTTTGTTTATTTGCGCTAGTCCACTCTCATAATATATTACATCATAAGTTAATGCATATGTGTATATACAGACAAGGGTACAATTCCTACTTTAAATTCATATTAAATTTCTATTCATTTTGCGTTTCATTAATGGAAAAAAACAGTTCTGAATACAAAGCGGCGTGGAGTAGAGCTTCAGCGAGTGAATTTATTTAAAATTGCGGAAATGCAAAAATGTTAAACTTAATAATTCCGGGAATCGCGATCGTTTTTATTGTTTACTTGTTTTTAAAGTGGTCGACCAGAAATTATGACTTATTCGAAAGACAAGGATTGAAATACTTGAAGCCACTTCCTTTTCTAGGCAGCAGTGGGGATACATTCAAGGGTATTGGAATTGCCGACAGAGTGTTGAGCACTTACAGAAAGTTTCCAAATGAGAAGTAAGAGGATGTTTTGTTTTTGATTTGTTAATACACAGTTGATTTTGATATCGATGTGTGTAGAGTATTTGTTTCCTGAGACTATTCCTGGTTTTATATGAATCCCTTCGTGCGTGTCATATATCGCTTGTTCGGTTGGATAGCCTGGTTGAAATATACTCCAATGTCATAATGGGGGACTGTCGGGGACTGTATTTTGTAGTCCAAGGAGTAGACCTAAGATCTTAATGAACTTATAACGCTGCTGGTTTCTGTTCAATAAGATTTTTATTCAATGCTTACATTTACCTTATTCTATAAAAATTTTCACGTCTTTAATTCACTTTTAAATGGGGTGGTAGGGGAAACCGGGGACAAAAGTGATTTTTTAAATTTGGTTCAGTTGTCAAATACCTAATAAAGATGCAATTAAATAAATAATATATTCACAAAGTTGACTGAGTCCGCTATAAATGAAGCTAGTTTTAGCTGCTTAAGAGCTATGAGACACTTCGATTGTTACTTTCTTCCTGGGGTATAGGACGAATGTAACATGCAATGGGAACAGAAGTAGGGGAGAGGGGGAAGACGGTCTATTGGGGTAAGAAGAACTACCACTGAAATTCCGAGTTCGAGCAGTTTTTTGAACTCTCCCTGTAAAAATCGTCTTCAGACTGATTCAGCTGTCATTCGAGAAATTGTAAAAAATGGACAGTCGATGTTACTTCAGCCTGTATGAAATTTTGAGAGTTTTTTAAAAAAAAAAGTGCCGATTTTTAAGTTTAGTTTATGAGAATTGGTATTAAGAAGGTAGTTTGTTTTTCATTCAAAATACATGAAGCTATTAATTATTTATTCGAGTTCTCCTTTGGGTTAAAACGGACTAGTTTCCACAGGGCAAGAAGGGCTAGTAGTCTTAGGATGCATTTTTTCGTATATGTACCTACACTCCTACACCTATAAAAAAGAAACAATCGAAATGAAACGTGAACGAAAACTTCCAAATAGAAGGCTCTATAGCTGCTATTAATAATAAGATAAGGCGGTATAAAAAAGCAAGCAAGGTTTTGCGAGTGCCTAAGACAACTCCTATTCGAAAAGTAAGCACACAAAATCTCTCGAAGATACTTGGATGCTTCAAGCAAGTTTAAAATGAAGCTCAATAAAACGAGTTATTGGTCCACATTATTGATTTTGAAAAACTTTTTTTTTTATGGATTAACAACCAAAGATGTGCGATCGGTGACATTTTTGAGTTTATTTTATATTTTTTCTACACTTTTATAAATTCTAAGCATTTACTTTATTTCATTATATAAATGAAAACCATCTGTAAAATACATGCGCTTTTAATTGTTAATAACTTATGACTTTTGTTTTAGAGTCCATTTTACCTCTTGAAAAACTCATTTTTACCCCTCTAGGGCTAGCTTCTAATTTTAAAAAACACGTCAGCAAGCATTTAAAAGCTTTATTTTGTAGGCAAAGCATAAATGAAAATTTTTAAATAGCTTTGGTGGCCATTTCGTGTATAAAGCGATTAAATTGAGTTAATTTCTTAGAGTTTCCGTTTTGACCCTCTCTCCCCTACCACTGTTTGTTTTATGGAAATTAAGTGAAAAATTATTTTAATAACAACAAGAATCAACTATTATTATATATAAAGAAAACACAAAAGCAGAAATAAATTTTCTCTGCCTCTTTACAAAAATACATTAAATATCCATTATTATTGTTAAACTAACAAAACATAATTCAAAATTAAAGTTAAAGCAACAAGTAAATTTTTCATTGCTATAATGACTAATTAAAAAAATATGTGTATATTTTAAATAAGTATCTAATTATAAAAAAAAATACTAGTTTTACTTATTTCTTAACACCCCGGTGTGTCGTATTACTTTTGTCCCCGGTAATAATTTTTAATATAAATATATCATTACACAAATACCACACAAGAATTGTTGACATAAAATATAGAGAATTACATAACCACTATTCAGGAATTCACAGGCAAATAATCACCCCAGTCGGTACACATTAACTATGGATTTCTAGAAGAGTACAAAATTAGAAAAAATTACATGAGTGGCACAAATATACAAATTCAGCTCTGCGATGTGCTACTGATATGAATATTCGGCTGAAACTAACCGATGTGAGAAATCACCCGTGTATGCTTCTAAACTGTATAGCAAAACTTCTCAATATGTTCTTAAACGTTAAAAAAAAGGGCATGTTACTTTTTTCCCCGATCTGTTCTACTGAAATACACTAATTTGTAGCACGCCACTGCTTTTGCATTTTGCATTTTTTTATACAGGACGTCGCTGTCTTTCCATAAGTCCCCCACCTTCAACAGTACGATTAATCAGGACTCATTGTGTTACTCAGGCCAATTTATAACAATACAAATTCAATTAAATCTGAAGAAAAGGAATTCATACGAATGTTTCTATAACTGTACCAGTACGAATAAAGCCTTAAACACAATTGCTCCATAAAACGTTTCCAGAGAAAACTGTTCTTATGACTGTATTAGTTTTCAGCCGACAAAGGATACACACTGTCTCCAAGTATAACAGTCTTAGGCCTATATACAAAGCATGCTTCATTGTTTGATATAGCATGAATATATTTATGAGGATACCATGATTTGCGTCCTACCTTTTTCAAACGGGCTTGATAATTAAATTTCACTTCATTAATAGCAGCTAACAGCTACAGAATGAAGCAAGTTACCAAATTTCCCTTCGCGATATTTAAAAATTTTACTTATAATATCGCATTTCGCCTTATTATTTTATAATACAAAAGTTGTTCGTACTTGTGGAAATACACTTGCTTTGTGTTATAGGTGCCTGGTCAATGCAACTGTTTTGAATCAATCATTTACTCTCAGCTATCATTTTCCTGTAAGAATTTGCTTTCTTCAAACCAACATGGGCTTATTTCGGGTAGGTCTACAACCACCAACTTATTAGAATCCATCTCGGATACTAATGGCGAGTTTGCAAAAGACTTCCAGACAGATAGTATCTATACTGACTTTAGTAAAGCTTTCGACAAGTTATCTCACTCCGTGATATTGTTTAAAATGGAAAAGTATGGGTTTCCCCTAACATTCCTAAAATCAACGGAGTCATATTTAGATAACAGAACATACCAAATCAATTTCCGCCATTCCTTCTCTAGAGTCTTGAAAGCTTCGTCCGGCGTACCTCAAGGAAGTCACCTGAGCCCGTTGCTCTTTATTCTATCTATTGACGACATTGTATCTATTGTGAAGCACTGCAAAGTCTTGATTTATGCTGACGATATTAAACTTTTCGCTCAGATTAAATCTTTTAACGATTGCAAGCTTAAGCAGGGTGACCTCCACAACTTTTACGACTGGTGCAAAGGCAATAATTTGGTACTCAATATCGACAAATGTGAGGCTATGACTTTCCACAGGAATCTGAAACTAATCACTTATGATTATGAATTCTCGAATTCCTCGATTCGCCGTGTTAGTTCTGTTTGTGACTTGGGTGTCAAATGTGACCAAAGATTGAATTTCGTCTCCCATATAAACTTCATGGTATAAAAGAGTAGTTCTATTTTGGGCTTTATAAAACGTTGGTCTCGAGAGTTCTCGCATCCCACCATTACATTCTTGAATACGCTAGCCAGGTCTGGTCTCCATTTTCCGGTGTACACATCGACCGTATCCAGTCTGTTCAGCGGAACTTCTTACGATTTGCTCTCAGGCACCTACTCTGGAATAATTCATTAATTCTTCCACCCTATGAGGATCGCTTGAAGCTTTTAAATATGCACTCGCTAGAGAAACGTCGTATGGTTGCCGATATAACTTTTGTGCATGAACTCTTAAACGGGAATATTGATTCTCCATTTTTACTTAACAAAATCTCTTTCCGTGATAGTAGGCACAATTTAAGAAGGCTACCTTTGTTGCATGTTAACTCCTCAAGGTCTAACTTTAGCAAGTATGAACCTGTTAATCGCATGTGTATTACTGTTAATAATACGGCTGAGTGTTTTGTTCTCGACGTTTCTAACCATGTTTTAAAAAAACGTCTATATAATATTTAATCTATTTTGTTTAATGTTTTGTGCATTTAATTTCATCTGGTGTTTGGTTTACGTTTAGTGTAACATACTAATACTAACACCGACTAAGTGATGAAACGCATGTATTGTTGACCATTTATTTATTAAACGTGTCCATGCAGCGATCTTGTGTTAAGCTGGTTCTGATAGTCAATAAAATAACGTACGGTAGAGCCTAGATGAAACAAGTAATGGGGTAGGAAATTAATGTGAATGATACCGAAGGCCGATAGGATATAAATAACTCACGGATGACATGGATTGATCCAACATTAAAGAAGTAGCTGAGCATGAAATACATGAGAGCCCTACTACTAAGAAAGTCGATATAAACAATATATGGAAGCCATAAGTAGAGTAAACATGAATATGACAAATACAGGTATAAACAATGTTTGGCCCATCACTTTGTTGTTAATTTTCACAAACGAATTTCTAAAGTGGTTGCCGAAGTCAGTTTTGACTTGAACCTTGTTAATCTTTATACCATAGGTGATTAGTATATGAACTAGCTGCAGTGCTGGACCGCTTTATATACGCATGAACCCATTTTAAATGGGTCCGAATGCTGCCCCTGCCAACGAAACTTGTAAGTAGGATGATGGTTTATTCCTGAACACAACCGTTAACCTACCTACAAGTTTTCGTGTGGTAGAGGCGCTGCTGACCCGGTTAAACTGGGTCATGATACATCAGTAATGTCGTGTGCGAGTTAAGAACTGACATTCTCTTCTAACGATTTGATTGGCGACTATTACCGAGTTTGTACTTGAACATGCTTCATAAAATGTCCAAGTAATATAGGAAAGATCATTTTGGGTAGGTACAGAGTGTAAAAACCTGCACTATAAAACCTAGGACATCCTCTTTATGGGAGAAATTTCGCGGGCTTTGTTGTTTTCAATTTTGAAATCTCTTTTTCTTTAAAGCCGATCTATTCTATGATATATTTTGTGGCTAAAGTACCGTCACTGACAGGCATATAAGAAAAGAATTGATCATTCTTATTTCAAAATGGTGCTGACAAGCCTGCAGTAACTATCCTACAATGGAGCTGTCATCTATAGCTCATTAGGATAAAATGAGTAGTGTTTTGGAAATTTGTTTATTTGTTTTCATAGATGTCCATTGGGGTAACACCTCTGCTTATGGTTAAACCTTTATAAATTTTAGAGCACGCAAATATTTTCCTGTTCCCCAAAGTACTGAGTTGTGGTGCTTTTGATGACGGAATTTTATCGGTAGGGTAGCAAGAGTCGATAAAAGGGCAAAAGAAGAACCGTGTCAAGGTAACCTTAAAATCCAAAAACCCTTGGTGATTGAAATTTCGAATGCAACATTTTTTATAATTAAAGATAAAAAATTACATTATGAAAAAAAAATTTAAAAATTTTAAAATTTATATTTTGTATGAATTTCTTGTACTTTATCTGAAAACTTCTGAATGTCAAAACTGCTACGGTTGACCGAATTGGAAGGAAATCGGTTTCCATTCACTTTCCAATCGTCCAAATGTAATGTAATCATTTCTGGCATGGACATCGCGTTCTATGAGTTTTTATAATATTTAAATGTCACGCCTTCCAACCTAACCGTTCTCCAGGATTGACATGGATACTTCATTTACAAGAAAAATTTTTAGAGCAGCGCATAAACTATCCGAGAAACCTTGACTCTCCAGCTGTACGAAATGTTGAAATTTAGAGTAGATTAATTGAAATGCTGTTAATTTGTTTGTTGGATATTATGACCTTTTATTTCCGTATGAATAAATAAATAAAATAATTTTTCCTTCCAGGATAATTGGATTTTTCGAATTGACTACTCCAGTCTACTTGCTTAGAAGTCCAGATATAGTGAAACAAATAACTATCACAGATTTTCCATACTTCCAAGACCGTATTGCACTCATAGATCCATCTATTGATGAATATTTGGGAAAAATTTTATTTTCTATGGAAGGAAAGCAATGGCGAGATATGAGAGCAACTTTAACTCCCCTTTTTACCGGTAACAAAATGCGAATGATGCTTCAATTCATTGTAAAGTGCACCGAACAATTGGTTGATCATCTTCAAGAGGATTATAGTAAAAACGGATTGAAACCACTACGTGTTAAGGATATTCTGTCCAGATACACTAACGATGTTATTGCAACCTGCGCCTTTGGTGTTGAGTGCGATTCTCTAAAAAATCCAAATAATGAAATATTTAAGATTGGCCAGGAGTTAATACAGTTTCAGAAAAATCTTAAGATTCATCAATTTTTATTGATGCGATATTGTCCGAAAATAGCGAAAATATTAGGATTGAAAATTCTGGATAGAAAGGTCGAGAGAAAGTTTGGGGAAATAATTTTGAACACAATGGAAGTGCGGAAAAAGGAGGGCATCGTTAGACCAGATATGTTGCAATTATTAATGAAGGTGAAAGACGGTCAACAGACTAAACTAGAGGATGATGAAAAGAACGAAATTGAAGGAGAAAAAAGCAACTTACCACACGATGGTGATGTGAGACCTAATTGGACCGATACTGATTTGCTGGCACAATGTTTTTTATTCTTTTTGGCAGGATATGATAATACTTCCACCATTATGACATTTGCTGCTTACGAGCTAGCTGTTAATTCTGATGTACAGGAAAAATTATTTAAAGAAATACAGAAGACAAGTGAAAATCTAATGGGTGACTCTTTAACATATGAAGCTCTCCAGAAGATGAAATACATGGATATGGTAATTTCAGAAGTTCTAAGAAAGTGGCCCCAATCCGTTGGAACGGATAGAGTATGCGTTAAAAATTACTGTTATGAAGATAGTGACGGGTTAAAGTTTACCATAGAGAAAGGAAGTATGATTATGGTGCCTATATATGCTCTCCATATGGATCCAAAATATTTTCCTAATCCTGAAAAATTCTATCCAGAACGTTTTAGTGCAGAAAATATCGTCAATAAGGATTTAGCTACTCATTTGTCATTTGGTATTGGCCCAAGAAGTTGTATTGGTAAGTTTTACGTTTATATTGTAATGGTAGTGTGATTTTAAAAATTTATTTCCTCAAA
This sequence comes from Dioctria rufipes, assembly GCA_963924295.1. Classification (NCBI taxonomy): domain Eukaryota; kingdom Metazoa; phylum Arthropoda; class Insecta; order Diptera; family Asilidae; genus Dioctria; species Dioctria rufipes. Next base: position 44,090,812 of record OZ002743.1, on the reverse strand, counting down.
GGTTTAAGATTTGCTTTGATGGAGATGAAGACTGCATTCTTCTATTTATTATTGAAATTCAAGATAAAAGTATGCGAGGAAACTGATGTCCCGTTGAAATTAAAAAAGTCTATTATGGGCCTTGTGCCAAATAAAGAAATTAAATTGTATTTACAAAAATGTTAACAACTAGTAGGTAAATTAATTAGGTTAAGCATTTTCTTAAATTAATTTTACAATTAGATGTTAATGCGATAATTAAGATTACAACTGTTGAAAGTAGGACACTGCTGTATTGTATTGAAAGTAGGACACTGCTGGTGTGTTCAGCCATATGTGAAACGTTGTTTTTCTAATAAACATTTTAAAATTATATCTTACCCTCGGCAAGAATTATTTTTGGGACTATGAAATATTTGCACATAACCCAGGTTTTAAGCAAAAATTAGTTGGAGAACTAATATTTTTTGGGGTCTTGCAACAAATTTTATAGGAATGATTGTCCATAATACAGCGGTTTATAAGTGGACCATGTATATGAAAGAAGATCGATAGGATATTCAAGCTAAGTCCTAAATATCAATTAACGAAGAAACGATTGACCGCCTGCTCGAAGAAGACTTTTGCATAGAAAATAAAAACAATAATCAACTGGGTATTTCAAATAAGAAAACATGGCTTTAATGTTCGTGAGACTCTTTTTATTGTAAATATAATACATATAAAGTAATAAGAGACAGAAAAGTAAAAAATAAAGAAGAAGACATATCTTAATTTCGTTTTTCCTCCTTAATACCTTTGAAATGACTCGCACTTGGATGCACTTTCTGTAGGTTCTGAGTTATTGGAAAGAGATTTGTAATTCATCGAAATTCTTTTCATCTTGCATTTTTACATCGGTGTTATTCCTATAATATTTAATTGGGCAAGACTGTGTTTCGGAAGTATAAATTCCATCAAATTAATTATATATTACTCGTTTTGTTTTTTTTTTTTTCATTTTTCAACTAACACCTGAAAATTTTAATGAAACGAAAAATTATGATTTCTTTTAAATTCTCGTATCCAGAAGCGGCGACCGCATGCGTGCAAGGAACTGGTCATTTTCAACCAAAGAAACACGTAACGGATAATTATGTGCTTATATAATTAAAATTGTAGGTGAGATGAAACCGTATTACAGTTGGAGATTCATCAGTAAAAAGTAACTTTTACAATTTTGTGTGGATATTGGACCAAACACGAACAAAATGCTCAAGAAATAATTAAACAATTGTCATCGAAATATTTCCCTTAATCAATTGGATTGGAAGTGACAAAATGCTAAACTGATGTAAAAATTCAAAAAATTCCAAAAAATTAAAATTTTAGTCGATGTTTTATTCACTTACTTTCTTCACAAGATTTCTGATATGAAAAGAAATTTTAGTTTTATTAAATTCGTCGAAAATACTTTCATGGCTTTAGTCAGAAATGATTTCACAATTTTACAATCTGTTAAGATACATCCAAACCGGAATTTTTCAACGAAAAAAACGAAGAAAGTCTAAAAGATTGAACTGAAGTGAACTGTTCTTTCTTTCGATTGCAAATTATAAGAAATTCGCAAAAGCCAGTACATCGCATCCCGAAATTTTATCGCTCAATATTCGCCAAATATACGAAATTATATCAAAGTAAAGTGGATAAACATCGCAGATCAGAGCCCCTCATTGGCAGCGGTTTTTTCGCGCAATGATGTTTTTTTTAAACATGCATGTATCTGAGCTATTTGTGATTTAGTTGCTGGAATTTTCAATATAATTACAGCGCCAGTAGAGCTTACAATAAAGTACGATCGGCCGGATTTGACCAGAGTAGTACTACGCGAGACTTCAGTGATAAATGTTGTGTAAAGAAATAAGAAATATCCTCGGTTCGTGAAAATGATTAACTTAATATTAATTTTAACCGCGATTAGTTTAATTGTTTATTTGTTTTTGAAATGGGTAACTAGTAGTCATGATGTGTTCAAAAAACAAGGACTAAAATACGCCAAGCCTCTTCCTTTAATCGGAAATAGTCAATATATTTTTTCAGGAAGAGGTCTCGTTGATAGAATTCTAACTGCTTATGACATGTTTCCAAATGAAAAGTGAGTTTGAATATTGAAAGTTTATTGGATTACAAAGTAATTTGTCACTGTGACCTTGTTAATGTGAACAAAAATCTATTTTGATTAGATAATAACGTAAATATGTAGATTAAAGTGCTTAAGTACCTACTTATTTAGAGTATAATTTTATTATATTATTTATAACATCACCTATGAATCTATAAGAAGAAGAAATTTTATCAACTTGCAACTACTTGAGATAGTGACTTTTCATAGTACCTTCCATACAATAGTCGCTATAGTGTTTTGTGTTGTGATCATTTTTACTTTTCCCGCTGCATCATCATACATAAGAATAAGTGAGGAATACCTGCAGTCAGTATCTTGCTATATGATAATCTGTCAAGCTCTTACATTGATCTGAATTATACAGGAGCGTCCATTTTTAAACTGATCCGGTGATCTTCCAATATTTCGATGCATTGCACTATAAATTTTATCTAGAACAATGTCAGTCAGGACTCTCCCCATTATAACAAAAGCATTTATTCAGTTATCGTATTTTATTTAGGTCCATTTCTTTAGAAGTTGTATACTTTCAAAACTGATATAAATAAATGTTTGATAGAAACGGTACCAGATAAGCGGATAAAACTTACGTAATTAACAGGACCCAAGATTTTTTTTTTATTTTGAGATACAGGCCAAACTTAGCTATTCTAAAAAATGGGAGGAGGTACTTTGAAATCACTTTATCGATAAGACTCGAGAGAAAAACAATTTTTGTACCGAAATACTTTTTCGAAAACCAAACAACCAATCAGTTCAAAAAAATCTCAGAACAAATCCAGATGTCTATGCTTATTTCTACCATTTATTTTACCAAAAATCAAAGGTCTCAAGCGAAAACTATTTTGTTTTTTAGTTAAATATATAAATTCAGAATAGAAGTGGGCACTTACATACCAAACAAAAAACAAAATCTGTGTATATACTCGACGTTAGATCTTCCTGTGCGAAGTTCTTACTCATTTTGCTGACATAATTAGCTGATGATTTAATAAAAAAAAAACATATCTACTGTAATAAATTTTGAATGTTGAAGATAAGCACTGTTGTTCATAATAATTTTGTCCACAATTCTCAATACAAGTAATTATAAGAAGAAAAAACAAAAATCATGCCGGACGCAAGCAATACACGTTTGCGTCTTATAATAATTGAAACAAGCATTTTTGTACCGTGAAGGTCAACCAACAATTTGTTCATCAGCGGCACGTGCAAATGAATGAAATTCATGAAAATAGCACCCACATCAATTTCAATTTTTGGTCTTCTCACTACGCAATACAGAACAATTAGAAGTCCAGAGTTTCTGTATTATGAGTTAAAATAAAACTGATAGCTAACATGTGACTAAGAGACAATTTCATTAATTGAGATCGAGAATGTCTTTTTTTGGAGAGCTTCTACAGAAGTTGTGTTTTTTTTTATATCCGATAGTGTGAGGGAACTGAATTTGGGGATGTAATAAATAAAAGTTTTGTGTGTTTTTAAGCATGGAAAAAACAAATTCTTTATTCATTTTTTATGTTGCATAACCACGGAGGAGATAGACTTAGTCACTACGCAGCTATACACAGCTGTACTTTGTTTGAACACAGTTGCCCTATGAAGCAAAGGATCCGAAATAGGTACGTTGTTGGAATAGGAAACTGAGTTTGAAAGGAAATGTAGTCAGAAAACTTTTCAATAGAGCTAAGCTCTCTGCCATCTGGGGAGAATACAAAAAGGCTCTAACGGAATATAATAAGGAATCAAGAAGATCCAAAAGTAGAACTTGGCGGACCCTCTGCGACGGTATAGATCGATTGCCCGCCGCTACCAGGCTCCATGAGGTAATTTCGAAGGATTATTATTATTTAGTGCGACATTGAGTACGACATTATGTCGGAAAATGCCCGCATTATTTGAATGGTATAGGCTCACTTCAAAAATAAAATGGAATTGCACCGAGAGCTATGAGGAAACAGTCAGACCCTTATTAGAAGCTCATTTTCCCGACGGTCTCATTCCCGATCAAGGAATGATAGCTCCAGTCGCAATTGAGGTAGATAATTACAGAGTCGCCAGTAAGAGCCTTACGGGAAGAATCTTCACTCCCAATAAGGTAAAATGGGCCAATGGCACATTTAAGTGCTTTAATTCTACCGGAGGCCTAACTACTGCAGGGTGTTGAAAAAATATTCCTTCCACTACAAAAATACTGTCCAGCCGGTTGTGCTCTGGAGTACATTTCCTAATGTTGAAAGACCTCCCCGTGGTGTTCACCCAAAGCAGGAAAAAAGGCCAGTTCTCTTGCCAAACCGTTCCAACCCATCAGCCTCTCCTCATTTATACTTAAGTTCATGGAAAAATCCTAGACCTGCACATTCAAAGTGAAATTTTGATTAAATCACCACTTCATTCCAAACAGTTTGCTTATCAAGGTAGGAAATCTACTGAACCAGCCATTCATACATTAGTCAAAGTCCGCGAAAAAGCTCTTGAAGCAAAAGACATATAAGGAGCCTTCGATAACACCTCCTTCGATGCAATATCACTCAGATAGAGAAATTCATCAAAATCAGCAGTAGAAATATTTTGTAAAATTTATTTATTTTTTTTTTATATTATTTTCACCATCACTCAACTCAAAATCAAAATTATTTTTCCTTTTTTATCTTTACAGAGTTTATGGACTTTTTGAATTCACAACACCCGTTTACTTCCTTAGATGTCCGGAATTGGTAAAACAAATTACCATAAAGGATTTCCCCTATTTCCAAGATCATAAAGCCTTTGTGGACGCATCTCATGATGATTTCTTTGGAAGCGTACTGTTTGCAATGAAAGGACAACAATGGAGAGAAATGAGATCTTCCCTAAGTCCATTGTTTACAGGCAGAAAAATGAGAACAATGCTTGAATTTATAACAAAATGCGCTAATCAACTTGTGGAACATGTTCAAGAAGACTTCGATAAAAATGGATTGAAATCATACAAAATGAAAGATATATGCTCCAGGTATACCAATGATGTTATATCAACATGTGCCTTTGGAGTTGAATGTGATTCCCTCAAGCATCCAAAAAACCAAATCTACGTGATGGGACAAGATATGCTGAAATTTCAAAAGCCTTCACAAGGTATCAAATTTCTTATAATGAGATCATCGCCACGGCTTACAAGAATGCTAGGCTTAAAGGTAGTTGATGACAATATGAGAACAACTTTTAACGATTTGATAATAAACACGATGGAAATACGGAAAAAGGAGGGAATAGTTAGGCCAGATATGATAGACCTTTTAATGAAATTGAGAGATGGACAACAATTGTCCAAAGATCAAGAAACCGAGATTGGAGAAATCGATCAAGATAATAATTTCTTGAATGGCGATGTCAAGCATGCTTGGAAAGATAACGAATTAGTTGCTCAGTGTTTTCTATTTTTCATTGGCGGTTTTGATACTAGTTCCACTGTTATGACATTCGTTGCATACGAATTGGCTATTAATCCTGATATTCAAGAAAAACTAATTCAAACAATTGATGAAACCAATGAGGGCTTAGGAGGCAAACCTCTAACATATGAAACTCTTCAGAAAATGAAGTATTTGGATATGGTAATTTCTGAGTCTTTGAGGAAATGGCCACCTGCGGTTGCTACTGATAGAGAATGCGTTAAGACGTATACTTATGAAGATGAAAATGGCTTGAAATTCACTGTTGATAAGGGTGACATGATATGGGTGCCAATCTATGGTTTCCATATGGATCCTACAAATTTCCCTAATCCTGAAAAATTCGATCCTGAGCGTTTTAGTGATGAAAACAAAGCTAGCATTGACATGAACACATATTTACCGTTCGGAGTAGGTCCCAGAAATTGCATTGGTTAGTTTTAAAATTAAATTGAAATTACACTTCAAATTATAATTTTTGTTTCAGGTTTAAGATTTGCCTTGATGGAGATAAAAGCATTATTGTACTACATGTTACTGAACTTCAGGTTGAAGGTGTGCCAGGAAACACAGATTCCCTTAAAGCTGAAGAAATCATTTTTCGGTCTTATGCCAGAGAAGGAAATTGAATTGTACATCGAACCCCGAAACGACAAAAAATCAATTTAAATTGTGCAAAAAGTTTATAAATTATTATTAGTACAAATATATACTTTCAAACTGATTTCATAACTTGGTTTTTGCTTCTAACAGTTTCATGAAGAAGAATTAACGTCTCGAAAAAGCAAACAAATTTCCTTCTTGGGATTCTGTTATGGCTTGAATACAGAAATTCCGCTCTTTCGAAGAAATCCCATGAATATCCACACAATCGTAAATATCGATGCTTCTGGGTCTCTGAGGCATTTTTCTCGTAAAGGCAAAAACATCGTTTTCTGAAATAATTATATTAGTCATTTGGCCATAAATAAACTTCTGGATATTTTAAAAGATAGCAATTTAGATATTCTTACAACAGCTAAAACTCTTCTGCGAATGCCAAGATCTTCAATTCAAATGAAAATTGTTTCATCTGTTGAATACTTTCATTTTGGCATTGAAAAAGGTATTATTGCACATCTAAACAATAAGGTGATTTCAGAGGATATAAGTATTGCCATTGTTTCATTTCGGGAATAAAAGGGCATACCTCCTTAATGGTAGCTCAAAATGTAATTAAGTCGGGGTAACAATACATAACAAAGTAATATACCACTTTTACTGGAACGAAACGCTCTGATGATGATTACAGTAGCAGAATTCATCAAAAAAATATCTTGGAATCGTTAGGAATAGGAATGGTGTCACAGATCCCTATAGAACTGATGCACCTCTTAGATCTTGGCGTTACGAAGAAGATTTTAAATTGCATTTTAAAAAGAAATGTTAAAGGAGAACGTATATCGAAACCAAGAAAAGGAAATGATGTCAAAGAAGTTAATGTCTTTATCGAAGAACATTCCGTGCGGAGTTTCAAGTATTAACAAGATTAAAAGCAACTGAGCATACTGTACATAGGCATTCTTGTTTTAAAGAAATTCGGAGATGAAGATGTGTATTATCCCTTTTTGCTATTACATTGTTCGTACAAATTACTAGCTTCCTCTGATTACAGTGAAGTAAATTCAGATAGTGACGATGCAATGCTTCAACATATTGTATAAACATTCTTTTTTAAATACCTATATATATTGAGAGGAATATTTGACTAATAACATTCATAATTTGTTGCATATCGGAGATTGTGTAAAGCAGTTTGGGCTCCGGTCTAAATATAAAATATGGAAACAAAAAGAATGCTAGCGACAAAAGAATATTTACAAAAAAAAAAAATCCAAGTTGAAAATAATGAAAACAGACCTAAAAATCGCCTTATGCCATTTCGATTAGATAAATAATTTGAAGAAACTACAATCCCTTTATTGGCATCTACTGGTGGCCACTATGCAAAAATATCGGACACAATATGTGGTAATTATTCTTTAACTAATCATTTCTTTCGTAACTAATGTAAATTAGTTCATGCATATAAATGATCTTGAGGAATTATTAACTTTTCCATCAAATTGCACGTTTAAATAAGCTACAAATCAACAAGTAAAAAAGCTAGAATTGCTCTAAAACCAGTTTTTATAATACGCTAAATGAATACCCGTATGTAATTCCGTATTTCGTAACCTCTCTATGCAAGTTTGATTGTGTTGAAGTGGTTTTTGCATTTATTTCTAGAACGATTTGTCGGACAGTAAAAATGAGTTTAATCAATTTTATAGGATTTCATATTCTGAAGAGCTTTTCAGTACAATAAAAACATCTAGGACTGATCATTTCCACTGCAAACGTAATAAACTTAAATTTTTATATGGCAATACACAGAAGGAGTTGCGCGATTTAGCCCGTTTTGAAAGTAATTATTTATTATTTTTATGAAATCACCGCGTACAAGATTTTTGCTCTCTACGTCCTGTATCCAAACATATAGTGAAAAACGAAAATTTTGTATAGCAACCCCACAAGAAGCTACCCGATTTGTCTCATTTTCGAATTTAATTTTACTTTTTTTTAAAGCCCGTGTGCAAACTTTCATCTCTAAGTGCACGCGTTTTCCAGTTATCGTGCGGACAGATGGACGGACGGACGGACGATGGACGGATGGACGGACGGACGGAGGACAGACGGACGGAGGACAGACTGACGGAGGACGGATGGACGGACGGACGGACGGATGGACGGACGGACGGACGGACGGACGGACGGACGAACGGAGTACGGATGGACGGACGGACGAACGGAGTACGGATGGACGGACGGACGGACGGAGGACAGACGGACATGCAAAAATCAAAATAACTTTTAATATTATGCGTGGGTGTTCAATCCATTTTGCTCTAGCAGCATTATTTCTTTGCATTACAAATGGAATGTCAAACTTAGTATACCTTATATTTCATCTTAACGGCTTTTCAGAAATTAAGCTTTAATTGCATTATACTGGTTTAGTTGATATCAGTGGCGGATCCAGGATTCTTCTGAGGAGGGGCGGAGGGGGGGGGGCGCTACTATGGTTTAAAAATTGTATATGCTGAAAACTGAACAGAAGTTTGAAGATACTCGCCACCACTCCAAATGTCACATGCACAAAATTTATCATTTAAAAGATACGAGTCGAACAGATTAGCAAGTGGCTACCACTCGCAACGAAGAAAGTTGCTCAGGTTCTTTGCCACTCTGAGAAGCCAAAGGAGATGTTAGATTACTAATTTTTTTTTTTTTTTGTAAATGGTGGTAGTGCAAAACTTCCCAATCATCAATTTTAGTTAGTAAAACTAAGGCAATGTATTTTATTGAAATTCACGAATCATTATAAATTGTATCTTTGTAAAATACAGGAATTAAAAATTTTCATTTATTTCAAATAGTAGTCACAGAACAGATGCAATACATACCTTTTACATATATAGCTTCGTCGAAAAGTTGGAGAGATATAGAGATAAAGAAAGGAATTAAGGAACGTGAGGAGAGTGGCGAAGCTACCGATGTATGTTACCCTTTAACTTTCCCAGATTGTATGCATGCCGAAGGAAAGACAGAATATGGTAGTCTGTTCCACGTTCGCACAGTTTGGGATGAAAAATCATCACGGAATTTTACTCAACGGCCGAAAGTATTTTGAAGGGTAAAAGGATGTACGCGGCTTGCAGTGCGAGTATTACATGCAGGAATTAGGGATCAGACTGGATATTTCATCAGAAGATTTACCATGCATGTAGAAATATAGGAGCGAAATGCAATAAACATTACGGCGATGCTCGAGTGAATCCATGTGACAAGTTTTTGCCACATCGCTATGAGCTGAAGGCTCTGTTTTGGACAATATCCAATGAAGTTACTGCTCTGATGTAGGAGTTGTAGTGGAGTGCTAGAATCGTTGGGCTGAATTATTTCTTACACCTTTTCAGGAATCCAAGATATTTCGATGCTTCTTTGGCAACTGAGAAGATGTGATCTGGCTAGCCTAACTTACTGGAAATGTTAATGCCAAAAATGCATAAAGAATGTGTATCATAGATTAGTGCTCCATCAAAAGAAACGGGAGTGAAAAAATTATGATCAAGTTTAAAAGAGATGGGACAGCTTTGGATCTTAGATGTATTGAATTTGATGCGATTCGGTTTGCACCAAGCGAGAATATTATCAAGGTGGTTATTCCAGCATCTAACCATGCAATCTGGTTTAACAGATGTGACATTCCCTCTGTATTCCGCAAGAGTGTCAAATGAGTAAACAAAACCAATGGAAAGCAGAAAATTGAGAGATGAAGAGATAACAGAGCCCTAAGGCACCCTGGCATTTATTGCCTGAGATTGAGATGGAACGCCATCTAATATAATCTGTATTAAGCGACCAGAAAAAACACTTTACATTCATAATAAAAGAGGACGAGAGAGGAACAGTGCTTTACGTTTGGCTAAAATTGCTGAATTTCAGACACTATGATAGGCCTTTGAAATATATAGGGCAACGATTTTTGCCTCACCAAAATATAGAAGACTACGGCTTCCACGTTCCATAAGAAAAGTCAGAGAAAGAAAAGCGCTATTGGCGATCGTTGCGGATTTGATTAGTTTCTAGATACTTCATTAATTTGTAGTTAATGATAGATTCAAAAACCTTTTAAAGAATCGAAGTGATTGTAATTGCTTACTTGAGAATAGGCTAATCGTGAAGTAATTTTCAAGCAGTTGGAAATTTTCCTGTCGAATAAGACAATTATAATTGTTTTCGCAGAGCTTTAGCCAAGAATGAGGCACAGGTTTTATTTAACGGGGGCTTGAAACTATCAGGACCTATGGCTACGGAGACGTTGATCTCCTTAAGGACCTTGAATATATCTCTCGTACGGATGTGTATTGGCTCTTGAACACATCTACAAGGGAGATGTAAAGTGGGTGGAAAAGGAGAATTTGAAAGCTTTATTGAGGAAGAAGTCAACAACCACTTCATTGTAAAGTAGTGAAGGAATAGAGGCACTGCTGAAGTTGCTCCTTATGGTATTTATCTGAGACCAGAAACCTTTGGTGTTTATGCGTCTGGCCAAGATTCTAACATTCTAGTCAAAAATAAATTTTTCCCTTTGGATAGTGTTTCAGTTCTGGACATGGATGCAATTGATAGATGCGAAAAGCATACTATTTCGCTTTTATTGCTTAGTTGTACTTATCGTTAAACCAAAAGCGAGTTTGCTGTTGTTAAGATCTGCTGCCCTAGACTTAAAATTGTACTAAATTCAAATGTGCATTCATCAACATCCGTTGAAGCAAAACAAACCGAAAATCAAATTCTCTAGTATACTCATTGAGACTTTCTAAATCTACAGATTTATTTCGTTTTTTTTAACGTTTGGGCTAAGTAGTCTATAATAACTATTACATTTTAAGAAAAAAAATAAATTCAAAAATTAATCTCTTGCTTTATGTAAGAACACTCACTACAACAATGCATTGTGAATTGTTCGCCGTTGTGTAATTTCGCTGAATTTATCCAATTACGAGTTATAATTGTTTCTCTAAATTTTTGTTTTGCCACGCCACGCCGATAATATTATAAGAAGACGTCTTTACATCGAAGGCGTATCAAAGACTCTTTGGCAGTTGTTTTCAATTAAAACAAACCTTCCATCGCGTTTACATAAATAGACCCTCCGCTGCTTCAAAGCAAGCAAAGCGACGTTCAGTTACAGGTATCCGCGCTTCCTGTTTTCTCTATAGGCTTCCACAACCACGACCTAAATTGAAGCGAAGGCCAAGGTGCTACCTAGAACCTGCGTTTCTAAATGTATCATATTGAATGCTTCCAGAAATTGTTACGTTTCTTACAAAAGGTGCAGTAGAATAGATGTGATTCATTTTGTTAGGAAAAATGCAAAAGATCTACTGAAATTTTTTTCAGTGGTCTTCAGTGGGGGGGCGCCTCCACCCCCGCGCCATCTAGCTGCATCCGCCACTGGTTGTTATAACAAGAACTATACGAAGATGTCGTCGGTCACTATAGTATATATTGGAACTACCTGTTACCATAGATGGCACAAGAGTTCTTGTGCCATCTATGCTGTTACTGAAGTAGAAGTTGATGACGAGACTCAAGCTTCCATACATCTGGAACGCCGCTAGAGGACACTTACTCATCGTCCATGGCTAACTCCGTCAATAAGAAATTTGCAAAAACAGACAGTTGCTGCTGCTGTGCCAAAGGTATGTTCATGGTTAAATTATGTTCAAATAATTATTGTAAATCCTTCTCATTCCTATTCCATTTCGATTCTTACCAAAGCAAAACAAAAAACCTACCAAGGAAGGTAAGCAAATTATCACACAAAAAACCTACCAAGGAAGGTAATGCCTGCAAAAGTACCTATAAACTCGATGATTTTGGTCTTCCACTAAAGAAAGAGCAATTTTTAAATGAATTCGATAAAAATTTGAAGGAAAGAAATACTAAGGATAAATTTGAACCAGAACTCGCAAAATATTTCAATTTTGATGGGAAAAAAGGGGGAAAACTCATTTAATATTTATATAATTTAAATAATTGCTTCTATGGTAAGACGTTAGGTATTAATATCATTAAGAAATAATTAATTGGTTTCCGTAGGTATTTTAAAAAGCGCCCAATTCGGAGAACTTGAATGTAGAGAAGAAGTAAAAAAGACGTTGAAAGTTGTAAAATGAAAATTTAATAAAACAGAATGTTTGGCATGACAGAAAATAGACCCGAAAGAATGAAGTAGGCTTCTATCATTTGAAGTTATATATATATATATATGTATATTTTTATTTCTGAGTAGATGTAGTGAAAAGAAAAATTGTTCAATGTTAAACCAGCATTTTTAAAATCAAGCATTGAGTGCAGCCATCCCGACTAGGACTAATCGCTTGCATGATTTTCAACATAAATAGAAATTGTTCGTTTTAGTATGGGAAATCTAAATCCATCTAAATATTGGATGAAAATTATGTAAGCTAAACCTTAAACCTCAATCCATACCAATTCCATATACCGATACAATAATCTATTTAAAAATTGACTCCATACCGATTTTAAATATATTCCGGGTCATTTATGAAATATATTTTTTAATGATTCAAGAATCAATTTGTAATCGATTATACGATCTTTTTTTTATTGGGTGCTACTAAAACCAATCCAAAGAGCCGAAAAAGCGGACATTGTCCATATAAAATAATTTTTTTGAACGAAATAGAATCAATCCTTCGATAACTAAGAATTTAATCCGTATCTCAGAACAATTGATTCCTGTCTTACTGGGTTCTATTATCTCGAATAAAAAATTACGGTATCTGGTGGTAGGAAAAAGATAAAAGAAATAAAAACGAGAAAATGGAATCAGATTGTCCCTAACACTACGTTAGAAAAACTTCCCAATCACAACACTAACCCTAGATTGGAACCCGTCAGAAACATTTCGATACTGCGAACAGCATCAACAGCAAGAACATGGAATGAACATAAAAGCTCTCCGATATCGCGAAGTACTGGCCTTAACCTATATATGTATGTGTATATATCTCTCGAGGGATTAAAGTATCTGTAGCTTTGAAATGGTCGAAATTATTACCAGTTGCGTGGGTAAAAGTTCGAAAACGCTAAGAAACACATCAGACAATTTTAGAAAATTAACATAAGAACAGATTTTTTTTGCCTTGTGTATGCCTTATGTGAGCAAGTATCAGAGTCTCGGGCGATTTACAAGCTAATTATTTTTATCAAAAGTAAATAAAGACGTATAAAGATGACGTCATTTCCATTCAATCTTTTTGTTTTTTTGTTTTTGCTTTACTTGAAGTCTATACGTGTTTAAGTCGCACACTTCTAACACGACTACAGACAGACGCTGAATTAAGCTGGAAGCAACTTCAAGTTATTCTCCACTTCAGTACAGTGTGAAACGTTATTGAAAAATATTGCTTAAAATTTTAGCGGAACGCGAAAATGATCAATTTTTTATTACCTTTGATCGTGATTTGTTTACTTTTATATTTGTTTTTTAAATGCGCTACTAAAAATCGTGATGTGTTCGAAAAGCAAGGAATAAAATTCGATAAGCCTCTTCCTCTAATCGGAAGTTGTGCATTCATTTTTAAAGGAAGAGGTCTTATTGATTATGTGCTGAGTGCTTATCAAGCGTATCCAAATGAAAAGTGAGTTTCACGTTAAATTATGCACATTAAAACCTTGAACAAATAAAATGTAAATATATATGTGGAGTTTTTTTTTTATATTATTAAGCCAAGCTCAGGGGATACCCTGTGATGCAAAACACAGCATGGCAGGAAGGAGATAGGGAATGGATTAGGGGATACCATTTTTTGAAAAGGTGGAAAAGTAGTGTGAAAAATTTATTTAAGAAAATGAATGTAAAGAAAAAGAATTAAAATATTTGAATTTAAATTATTAAGTTTACTTAGTTAGTTCTTGCCACCTTTGCACGAAACAACATATTTTTATGTTGAGCTATATATGTATATATATAGATTCCAATAGCAGTATCCAAGGCGTATACCCATAACGATAGTTCGTCCAAAACGATGGGAAAGGCGAGAAGAGCCGTTTGTGCCACTTGAGCCTTAGCCACCTCGAAGGAGTTAGTTGCTTGGCTAGACTGCGTTTAGCGCCACCTTTCTTAGAGCCGAATAGATAGCTGTTTAAATTAGCGTAATGAGACACAGCGTGTGGCAAGAATCGGCGGTAAAAACCGTTTACCGTTTCAGGCATTTTAAATTTTGAAATTGCTTCTACACGATCGGGAACTGGCCTGATGCCCTTCGGGGTAATTAAGTAGCCTAAAAATTTTACCTGCGACTGTGAGAAGACACATTTTTCCATATTTAAAATAAATCCGTAATCCTGCAGCGCTTGAATACCTGTTCAATGTGAAAATAGTGCTCAGCTTGAAACTTAGAAGCGATTAGTATATCGTCCAAATATACAAAACAGAAAGAAAACTCTTTTGCAAAACCATGTGAATAAATCTTTGAAAAGATTGAGCAGCATTACACAAGCCAAACGTCATGCGTGTGAGCTCAAAAAGTCCAAAAGGTGTGCACATTGCCGTTTTTGGGATATCTTCCAGTTGTAAAATGTGTGCAATTTTCTAACTAGTAAACGAAGTCATGTGTTAAAGGTACTGGGTAACGGTCTCGTACCGTACGGAATTTAGCCATTTGTAGCCCCCGCATGATCTTCATTCACTGATAATTTTTCTGGAGAAAGGCAAGGAACTAGGGATGAAATTGCAGTCCCTTTTGTAGTAGTAAATTATGTTTCGACAGTGATGGTGCGATACTTTTTGAGTAGCTCCTGAATTGCTGAATCGATTGCTGGATTAATCAGTTTTGACTGTTGATACGCTGTGCAGATGCTACCAAAGAAATGAGCGGATCAATGAGAGACTTCTTTTTTATATCTACTAGAAGGCCATAATGACACAGAAAATCTGCGCCAAATATAGATCTAGGAATATCTGCAATTATAAACTGTCAGAAAAAACTATGCGTAAGCCTAAGTCCAATGATAGCATTTTCGACCAAATGTTCTACTAGGCGAGAATTTGCCGCCACCAACTGCAAATTAGAATTTAGAAAACGATGTAGAGACGTTTTTGGAATGACGGAAACATCCGTATCTGTGCCGTATCTATGAGGTAATTTCTTTTTGAAGACTTGTCGAAGATGTAAAGACAACTATTGTGTGTGCCGCATCCACCCGTCGTTAATGGTGAAGGGCAGGCTATAATGCCTTGCAGCGCTGAATTTAGATTACTTCCCTTGAATTTGCAAGAGATGATGATGATGTCCTTGATAAGCTTCGTTTGTAAAACACCGTACACATATGACTCCATTTTATTAAAAATTATGTCATTATGGAGACTTGCTTATAATATAAGGCTTGCTGATTGTTATTACAATCGTTAAGCTCTGACCCTGATAGCTTGAGTCATTATTTTATGTTTAATGTTTTTTATGTAGGCAAATTCACAAGATTCATTAGGACTATCAGATTAATTTCATATTTTTTGTCCAAAACTGGACTCCAACAAAGAATTATTTCAGCATGAAAAAGTAGGTAAACCATGCTCTAATCATTATCCTCGATAAGAGATTTTTAAAAGCTTTTTACTGTGGTGACAAATTGAAATCAATTAACGATCTTCACGACAAACGATTTGCAAATCGTCACTTTTCGAATATACCATCAAGTGCAAACCTATAGTCGAAATATACGAAGTGTTGAGGCTGGAGAAAATACCACGAATGTTTATACTAGTAGGTAGAAGATACCAAGGCAAGGCACCCACCCCTCCCGAAGTCTTGAAATTCGTTTATTGCATATGCAAAACCAATTATGGTACAGCATGCAAATGCCATAGGGCTGGATTAGACTAATCAGCTGTTTATAAATACTCCTGCGTCGAAGTTTTTGAGACAGTGGTGGAAATTTCCAGCTTGTTGGGTGCAGAGGACATCGAAAATATTATCTTATATTAACGTCTATCTTAAACAATCCTCAGCACATCAATGAAGATACTTGTAATTGATAATTTATTTTTTTTAAGATTCATCAAGTTCTGATTAATACATGAAAAAAATCACAATCATTAGATTACATTAACTTGAATAGCGTGAAATCTTCAGAAATCTGATCCTTGGTTCCGATTTCGACAAATGGTAATCGATAGAAGCGAAGGGGCGAGGAGCAAGCTAAACAGACAATTTCAAAACCCGCAAAATTCAGGGGAATTAATCGCAATTTGTATCCATTCAAAAAACAGAAAAAAATTCTTGAGTTGTTGCATCTGCCTTCCAGAGTTTCCAATGAAATTAGCTTAAGTCGGTTCAATTATCTGAGTAGTTGAAGAGGACAGGCCCAAGGAAGTCCACAATGATACCCAACCTGAAAAATATAGAAACTTGAGTAAATACCAAATGAAAATTCTTGAATTGTTTCTGTTGGGGACACCACGTATAAAAAAGACAATGGAATATATAAAGTAAAAATTTTTGATATTATCATTAAAAAAATTATATATTTATTAAAACGAAACTATTAACACTTTTCGTCACAAATGTGCATTACAACCTTTAAAATGCTGCAAAACCCATAAAAATAGAGAAAATGTGACTACAAAAAAGCTATGATGCATTTTTCCCATAAAAGTAGAAATAAAGAAGTAACAGTGCCTCAAAGATTGTTTTTTAAAAAGTGTTCTGAGATAAAACCGAAAAACTAGTCACACCCTTTTTTCCATTTGACTGGACTTATATATTTTTTGTCGGATTTTATGTTATGGACGCATAAATTAGTTGTTTTTCAAATTTCGTCTTAATCGGAAAATCGTGCGTATACTGTAAAAAAAGTAAGACAATTCCCTAAATTTAAGACATGTTTTTTCCTAAAAATAGATGTCATTTCTCAAATATAAAGGAAAAATCGGTTAATTTCCCCAAATCAATGGAATATTCAATGGTTGTAGGTATTTGGAGCCAGAAAACCTATATAGTACTTACGTAAAAATCCCGAAATCTTAAGCTTTCTCGGATCATAATTAGGTACTATTCTAATTTTCGAAGTACCTACAATTTAGGGATTGAAAACCTATTCCACTTTTTCCAAGATGGAGCTTACCCTAATCTTATCAAAAAATACCTAAGCTTAGTGGCACAATATTTAGGGAAACATTTTAGGCGAAAAACATGAATGAATAAAATTCGAGTGTAGGTATACCATTCAAAAGCCTTTTGCTTAGCTTTCTTCCTTCATGTCTTCAACTGGGCACCTAAATCGAAGACTCCGAAATCCAGCGAAGTCAGATAAGGGCTTCCTTTTGCTTAACTCCTTCCTAACCAATTCATTTATTTAGTTATCTTGAATTTGGGGGTCATATAATTACTGTGGCATGGCGCAGGATATTTTTATTTATTTTTTGTATATTTTATTATATTTATTTGTATATTTTATATATTTTTTGTATGGAACTCTACGCAGGAGTTACTCCGTATCTCATTTTCAAACTTAAATCTATAATTATAATTAAAAAGGTCGTTTGTAAAACTTTTGCTCAGTAACTACATCCGCTCTCGAGTTGTTGTGAGCACAGATAGGCGGATAGACAAACGGACGAACAGACTGACATACAAAAATTAAAATAACGTTGGTATCCAATCCATTTTCCTCTACCAGCATTATTTCTATGCGTTAAAAACGGAATGACAAACTTAGTATACTCAAAGATTTCATCTAGGGTTTAAAAATATAAAAGTTAAAAACTGCTAGACCGTTATTCCGAAACAATAAGACACTATATCCAATTTCACATTAGGACGTATAGTTAAAAAAAAAACTATTTGAACGAATCTCTCATTTCTACTTATACCTTCCCACTACAGACTTAAAATATTCTCTTTAGTATTAAAAAATGTTCTTTCTTTACAGAATCTATGGACTTTTTCAATTCCTCACACCAATTTACTTCATTAAAAGCCCAGAATTGGTGAAGCAAATAACCATAAAGGATTTTGCCCATTTTCAAGATCATAAATCTTTCGTGGACCCATCTTCAGATGATTTCTTCGGAAGTGTACTGCTTACTATGAGAGGAAAACGATGGACAGAAATGAGATCTTCCTTGACTCCGTTGTTCACTGGCAGTAAAATGAGGACAATGCTTCAATTAGTAACAAAATGCGCTAGTCAACTTGTAGATCATGTCCAAGAAAACTACGATAAAAATGGTTTAAAGTCTTACAAAATTAAAGATATTTTCTCCAGGTATACCAACGATGTTATATCAACATGCGCCTTTGGAGTTGAATGTGATTCCCTTAAGTATCCAAAAAACGAAGTCTACTTGATTGGTCAGGAAATGCTGAAAATACAGAAACCTTCAAAGGCGATAAAGTTTCTTTTAATGTCATCAGCACCGCGTATCTCAGGATTACTACGATTAAAAGTAGTTAACGACAAACTGAAAACATTGTTTGAAGATTTAATAATAAGCACAATGGAAACACGGAAAAAGGAGGGAATCGTCAGACCTGATATGCTAGAACTTTTAATGAAATTGAGAGAGGGGCAAGAATTAACCACAGACCATGATAACGATAACGCAGCAGTCGGAGACGATACTGACTTTTTTAATGGTGAGATTAAGCGCACATGGACTGATTTTGAATTGGTTGCGCAATGTTTTATATTTTTCGTGGGTGGTTTCGATACTAGTTCCGGTGTTATGTCATTCGTTGCCTATGAGTTGGCAGTTAATCCCGATGTCCAAGAAAAACTAATTCAGGAAATTGATGAAACCAATGAGAGCTTAGGGGGCAAACCTCTAACATATGAAATTCTGCAGAAAATGAAATATTTGGATATGGTAATCTCCGAAGCATTGAGAAAATGGCCACCTGCAGTCGCTATTGATCGACAATGTGTGAAGAAGTACACTTATGAAGACGAGAATGGGCTTAAATTTACTATTGATGAAGGAAGTGTGGTTTGGGTGCCAGTTTATGGCTTCCATATGGATCCAAAATATTTCCCTAATCCTGACAAATTTGATCCAGAGCGCTTTAGTGATGAGAACAGATCCAACATTGATATGAGCACATATTTACCATTTGGAATAGGCCCCAGAAATTGTATTGGTAAAGGTAAAATAATTAATTATAAAACAAAATATTTATGCTTGTGTTTAAGGTTTGAGATTCGCCATGATGGAAATAAAGGCTTTATTCTTTGACTTATTGCTGAATTTCAGACTGAAGGTGTGCAAGGAAACACAAGTACCCGTAAAGTTGACCAAATCGTTTTTTGGTCTTCTACCGGAAAAAGATATTGAATTGTTAATAGAACCTCGAAATGATAAGAAGTCACTTTAATTTGTGTAAATTTATATGTATTTACCTGACTTTTATAAATTATATATATATATATATTTTTTTTTGTTTAATTTATGGATAATAATTAATTATTGGAAATATTGGATACCTGATTTTAAATATGCCTATAGGTAGGTTTTATGAAATGAATTTTTCAGGCCAAAGTTGTTTAGTTTCAAAAAGGACACAGACAGATGACGCTGTCGGTTTCATCATAGATGGCCCAATTAAATGTGATTCGAAGTTAAATTATTATTTTTAATTTGAAATGGAAAATAAATTTTAACTGAAATATTTAAATGTCACGTTTTTAGCATTATGTAGATGTTTTACATTGAAGGAATCGGCAGGTATGTGTCTGTTTCTTTTCGAATTTTTCTCCATAGGATGAGATCGTGTGTGCTCAAATCAAGGGCATATACAAAATTGAAAATCAATAAAATAATAAAAATATAAAAGTTCCAACTGATAGCTGTTTCCATGAATCTATGACTTTTGATTTCGCTGAAAATTCAATACATATATTTATATTTTGCATTTAAAATATGCAAACCTATTTGGACGTCCCAGCACTTCTACAATATCCGGACGAAATGTTCCGCGGACCGGCGGGTCCATGTCCATTTTTATGGATGGAGTCATAAAGAAATTCCTTTCATAAAGAATTTCCTTTCTACATATAAATTAATCCATTCTCTCCATTATATTTAATTCCATACATGGAATATCCATTCGCCCTTTCCATGCAGAAATTTTATACGCAATTGGTTTATTAGGGAAGATTAGACCAACGAGATCGAGAACGAATAAGGATTACTCAACCATAGTGGCATAAGACAACGCCATTGTTTAAAATTACATTATGTCATAGAATAACTGTCCCATTAAATCAAATTGCAATCGAAACAAGGTCATATGTAGTAAAACGGAAAGAAAATTTATTTGAAAACTGTTTGTAGTCGGTACTCAAAGTATATAGAAGACAAGGTATTCCCAATAAAATGTTGACACATTGCAGCTGATAGCCTGTGACGTAATTCTGTGACTAATGTACTATATACATTTTTATAGGAAAGACAAAGAGATCGCAGAGAATATTGTATTCTCTGTACCGTGCTTTCCTATATATATTCACGATATCGTCCCTAATGGCGGAACGTGGTTCGTAATGAGAAAAGCTTGTCTTCTATATACCTTGGCCAGTACCTACATAGAATGGACGTCTTTTTCGAAAAAGAATAACACAATTTTACCTCTCCATATATCTAGGGACATCCATCAGCCATTATAACCATATACAACCTATCATTTTGTAGGTTATGGGATTGCTATAACAAAAAATGTTTCTCGTCTAATAACACGATTTCCAATTCTGCGTGCCCCTTCAACCAGTTTGGTACTTTTCTGTCTTGAATTTATGTGCCCCTTTCAACATAACCTACAATATACTAATTTCGCAGCTATCATCTTACAACCAAATGTTAATTATGGATGTTCAACTTCCCAAATATTTTAAAATTTATCCTGTGAAGCGTGTACCAAGAACAAAAAAAAAGCAAAATAAAACACAAAAAGTTGTAAAACTGTAGGTATTTATTAAACCCCCCAAGATTTCGCTAACCGACCCCATTTGGGATCACGGTCCATAATTTAAGAAGCCCTGATGATCTCCAGGGTGTCATAAGAATTGGTCTTAGACCAAATCTAGCTTTCTAAATTGTTTTTTTTTACTATAATAATAAGTCTAGGATAGGACAAGCAATATCACACTTTTGGATTTTAGATATAAAATTGATAAAACAAGTTGTAGTTTCTTAGCTACGTCACTATTAACTTCGAAATTCTATTTTGCTATTCCATGCAGTACGGCCGACGATATCTCATTATATCCCCAACACGCAGTCATTGCAACTATTAATTATTTTAGCTAAAGGTTTTGTTTGCTATGTTTATAATACACCGGCTATTTTTTAGGTTATCAAATGGATTTTGGTCTAAAACTAATTATGTACGAGACTGGTTTGGTCTCATTTCGTCCGCACCAAAATCGAGACCAAATAAGACCTGTTCGCGACCTATGACTCGCTGTATATAAATTCTGACTTATCATGTACCAGTTCTTTTTTTATTTTTTTTTATGTAGGCAGGAGGACGAAAGATTCCAAGCACGGAGGCCAAGGTTGTCCATTATGCTGATCTGCTAAAAATCTTCTCATCAGAACCTTCCTCTTAATGAATCAGGTCTAGATTAGGTAAATTTTCAGTTCATCCACAGATAGGAGGCTAGACCCAAACATATCCAGCCTACTCCACCCTAAGGCTGGACAAGCTCACAGAAAATAGTCGCTTGACTCAACTTTACTACCGCCGATCAATCACAATCACTGCAATTCAATGCATCCTACTGCCATATTGCCCGAGTGAGGAAACTACTACTTTCTAAATTTTTAAATATAATTAAAATCTCTGAATTGAAATCAATGTGAATAAGACAATATTTCTATCCATATATCGCTCCATTCATTTGTAACCTGTTTATATAGTGCACCAACCACACCAAATATAAAGGATAAAGAGCTCATTGTTCTCTTCTACATTCGATCTATTTCATTTCTATTTTCAATTACCATATCCATCCTCCGATCACCACACCATTCTCTTTCGCGTATTTCATAAAGGATTGACAATACACATAGCATAACGTAGAGTTTTAAGGAAATTTAGATAAGTCAAGTACTTTACTTTCGCTAATTTATCACTAATTTGTAATAAAACAAGTAAAAAAGCTAGAATTGATCTAAGACCAATTCTTATGATACCTAGATGAATGCACGTATAAAATTTCGTATGGTCACCACCAATCTATGCAAGTTTGATTTCTGAAGTAGTTTTTCGCATATATTTCTAGAACAATAAAAATGTCTAGGACTGATCGTTTTCACAGTATTTTTGAACTTTTGTTATTACTATAAAAACACCATGTACCAAATTTCAGCTCTGTATGTCGACGCGTTCTCAGGCAGTGTCCAAATATATAGTGGAAAACTAAATTTTTTTATGGCAACCCCACGAAGGAGTTGCCCGATTTGTCTCATTTTCGAACTTAATTTTACTTTTGTTTTAAAAGTCCGTGTACAAAATTTCAGCTTTCTAACGGAATGCGTTCTCGAGTTATCGTGCGTACAGAAAAACAGACGGACGGACGGACATGCAAAAATCAAAATAACTTTTAATATTATGCGTGGGTGTCCAATCCATTTTGCTCTACCATCATTATTTCGATGTGTTACAATAAACGGAATGACAAACTTAGCATACTCTTTAGATTTTATTTAGGGTATAAAAATGTGTGTTGGTACTTCGAATTATTATTGGCAATTTTATTTGATTTGATAGTTATGGGTTTGCTTATTAAAATTTTTAACTTGATTGAGGGCAGGGGTTACAATCCAAGATTCACTTGCAGAGAGTTTTCCAAATGAGTTGCCAGACATGTTCGCGAGTATTCAACACCAGTTTCAGGGCATATAAAATCCATTGCAGTGAAAAGAAAAAAATTCTCTAGTCAGGAGACTGAATTTGTAGATCGCTATGGGGACATTACCATTTTCGAAATAGCGGAAGATTTCAATACCAAAAAGGCAAACGGTAGCAAAAAGCCTAAATGGCAGTTTCGATCAGTCTGACTACCTGAATTTAGTTGGGTTCAAAAAAAGAATCAGAAGCTTTTTTGTAAATTGTGATGACGAATCTCGTTTTGAAAAAAAAATAAATGTTAAGTTTAACAAAAAACAACCGAAATTCCGATTTTATTCAGCCCTAAGTTCGAAATGGAGGAAAATATGGGCATCAAGGCATTGGAAAGCTCCAATATTTATTTATATCTAATCTTAATATATAAAAATCCAGTGTCACTGTGTTTTTACACGTTAATCTCCGAAACCGCCCAACCGATTTCAATGTTTAGTTAGTTCCAGCTTGACAGATAAGATAGCTTTGGATACGATAGATAGCGCTGTTGTCGAGACGTAAAAAACTGCCTGACAACGCGTAGATATGGAAAGCATTTTCATAAAAATTAAAAATACATGTACAAAAATGGACTAAATCGGGCAACTCCTTCGTAGGGTTGCCATACAAATATTTCGTTTTTTAGTATATATTTGGACACTGTCTGACAACTAGTGCACGCAGATAGCAGAAATTTGATATGCAGTGCTCTCATAGCAATAGCAAATAATATTTTAAAAGACAGACTAAATCGGGCAACCCCTTCTTGATGTTGCCATACAAAATTTTGATTTTCCACTATATATTTGGAAACTGTCTGAGAATACGTCAACGTGGAGAAAACGGACCAAATCGGGTGACCCCTTTTTGGTGTTGCCATACAAAACTTTAGGTTTTCACTCTATATTTAGACACTGCCACATGCGTCGACGTAGAGAGCTGAAATTTTGTACACGGGCCTTTTTTAAAAAAAAAAGTGTATAAATTAAGTTCGAAAATAGGACCAGTCTGGCAACCCCAGTAGTTTTGCCATGCAAAAAATTTTGTACGTGGTATTTTCATGGCAATGGCATATAAAATTTCAGAAATCGACTAAATCGGGTTACCCTTTCTTGGTGTCGCCATACAAAACATTCGTTTTTCACTATATACTTGGTAGCTGTCTGAGAACGCATCGAGGTGGAGGGCTCATATTTTATACACGGTGTTTTCATAAAAATTGTAAACAGAGTTTCGAAAATGGGACCGATCGGGCAACTCCTTCGTAGGGTTGGCATACACAAATTTCAAGAACACTCATACACGCACACACACACCCGTCCAGACATATAGTGAAACCGTAGAGTAGAGAATCGCGCGATCGAGTCAGATAATAGCTTAGATATCTCTAACCAACCAAAATGTTCGTCTTACCGAAACTTCCGAACCCTTAACACTTACCAGTAGCCATAAATTGTTTTTTTCTTACACCTATAGTCAAAAATGCAATTTTTGTTAACAGCCCGATTTCACCCATTTTATTTAGATCATAAATTTTTTCAAAATGCTGTATAGGACATTTTGGCTCTTTCAATAAACGCATTGTCGAATTATCGTGCGTATGAACAGACAAACACCACTGACTTGTAAAAATCGCAATTCTTTCATTGTCCACTACCATAAATATTTCTATGCATTACAATAATGCAGAATATCAAAATAGCAAAAAAAAATATGAATCAAATAAATTTATTTGTTAAATAACACTTATATCACTATACGAGGCTCCATAAACAATTTAATTTCTTTATCAGGTACAAGCCCAACAAGTGATTTTTTTTTTAATATCAATGGAACATCAGTTTCCTCGCATACTTTTATCCTGAATTTCAATAATAAGTTGAAAAACAATGCCTTCACCTCCATCAAAGCGAATCTTGAAGCTGTGTCGAGATATAAAATCTTAGTATCACATCAAAATTTTAAAACAAACTTAAAACTTACCTATGCAATTTCTTGGACCAATACCAAAAGCCAAATGAGTAGCCATTTCTTTGTTGACTATATTTTCAGCACTAAAACGTTCTGGATCGAATTTTTCAGGATTAGAAAAATATTTAGGGTCCATATGAATACCATATATTGGTACCCAAATTAAACTTCCCTTTTCTATTGTAAACTTAAGCCCATTTTCATCTTCATAAGAATAATTCTTAACGCATAACCTGTCAGTGGCAACGGATTGGGGCCACTTTCTTAGAACTTCTGAAATTACCATATCCATGTATTTCATCTTCTGGAGAGCTTCATATGTTAAAGAGCCACCCATGAGAGCTTCACTTGTCTTCTGTATTTCTTCAAATAATTTTTCCTGTATATCAGGATTAACAGCTAATTCGTAAGCAGCAAATGTCATAACGGTGGAAGTATTTTCATGTCCTGCCAAAAAGAAAACAAAACATTGTGCTACCAAGTCACTATCAGTCCAAGTACGTTTCATATCACTATCGTCTAGTAATAGTTTCTCTTCCTCAGTTATTTCATCATCTTGAAATTTAATCTGTTGACCATCCTCTCTTATTTTCATCAACAATTGCAACATATCTGGTCTAACGATTCCTTCTCTTTTTCTCACTTCCATTGTACTCAGAATTAATTCCGAAAATTTTTTTTCAACTTTTCTATCAATCATTTTCAATCCTAATATTTTTGCAAGTCTCGGAAAGAATCTCATCAGTAGGAACTGATAAATTTTACTGGTTTTCAAAAACTGCACTAAATCCTGTCCAATTTGATATATTTCATTATTTGGATACTTTAGAGAATCACACTCAACACCAAAGGAACACGTTGCAATAACATCGTTAGAGTATCTGGACAGAATATCCTTAACACGTAGTGGTTTCAATCCGTTTTTATTATAATCCTCTTGAAGATGATCAACCAACTGTCCAGTACACTTTACAATGAACTGAAGCATCAATCTCATTTTGTTACCAGTGAAAAGGGGAGTCAAAGTCGCTCTCATATCTCGCCAATCCTTTCCTCCCATTGAAAATAACATTTTTCCTAAATTTTCATCAATTGATGGATCTATTAGAGCAATACGATCTTGGAAATATGGAAAATCTTTTATGGTAATTTGTTTCAGAACATCTGGACTCCTTAGAACGTATATTGGAGTTTGGAATTCAAAAAAACCAATTATCCTGTAAGGATTGATTTTGCATTTAGTAATTTTATTTGATTTTGTTTTGCAATTTTCTTACTTTTCATTAGGAAATTTTCTGTAAGTATCCAATATTCTGTTAGCAATTCCAGTCCCCTTGAATGTATCCAAACTGCTACCTAGAAAAGGAAGCGGTTTCAAGTATTTCAATCCTTGTCTTTCGAATAAATCATAATTTCTGGAGGACCACTTTAAGAACAAGTAAACAATAAGAACGATCGCGATTCCCGGAATTATTAGGTTTAACATTTTTGTATTGATTGCACGATGTTACATAAATTCACGCGTTGAAATTTTACTTACTATCCACTCCACTTTGTATTCAGAACTGTTTTTTTATTAACCGCACGCGAAAGAAATGATGATTTTTAGACTTTATGTTTAGAGTAGGAATGGAATCACCTTGGTCTTAACATATGTATATATTTTGAATAATGATGTAATACATATATGATAGAGAAATATGGACTGGTATTGGTATTGTGCGATGAGCAATTAACCGAAACGAGGAACACCATTCAAAGTTATTAGATTTTGCGTTCTCTCCAGCGAAACTTTAGGAAAATACTGCAAAGAGCTTTTTTTTATAATAAAAAATACAACAATCTTTTTAAAAGGGAGGTAAGGCAAAAGCTCTCATTTAATGATAGAGTGGAAGTTACAATTTGATTGAAGTGAGACTTATTTTATTGGAAACAGTGAAGCTAAATTTCAATTACAAAACTATGGGAGAGAGATTTTTCTGGTTGCCTTTATTTGACTATCAGAACCAGCTTAATACAAGCTCACTGCATGGACACGTTTAATAAATAAACGGTCAACAATACATACGTTTCACTTATTCGGTGTTAGTAGTATGTTAAACTAAACATAAACCGAACACTGGATAAGATTAAATATTATTTAGACGTTCTTTTAAAACATGCTTAGAAACGTCAAAAATAAAACATTCAGCCATATTAGTAACAGCAATGCAAATAATAGGTTCGTACATGCTAAACCTACACCTAGAGGAGTTAACATGCAACAAACGTAGCTATCTCAAATTGTGTCTACTATCACGAAAAGAGACTTTGTCCAGAATAACAACGGAGAATCAATATTCTGGGTTCAGAGTTGATGCACAAAAGTTTCATCGGCAACCATGCGACGTTTCTCAATCGAGTGCATATTGAAAAGCTTGAAGCGGGTGGAAGAATTAATGAATTATTCCAGGGTAGGTGCCTGAGAGCAAATCGTAAAAAGTTTTTCTGAACAGATTCGATACGGTCGATGTGTATACGGTAAAGTGGAGTCCTGGCTAGCGTATTAAAGAATTGGTCTCACAAAGCAGGCGAACAAACGCAATGTTATGGTGGGACTTGAGAGCTCTCAGGACCAACGTTTTATAAAGCCCATCATAAAATTACTCGTTGATACTATATAGTTTATATGAGAGACAAAATTCAAGTCACAGATAGAGTCCAGACGGTGAATCGAGGAATCCAAGAACTCATAATCATAAGTGATTGGTGTATGATTCCTATGGAAATTCATAACCATTTGTCGATATTGAGTACCAAATTATTGCTCCTGCACCAATTATAAGATTTTTGAAGGTCACCCTGTACTTGTTCGCAATCGTTAACAGATTTAATCTGAGTGAAAAGCTTAAACTCGTCAGCATAAATCAAGACCTTACAGTATCTCACAACAGAGACAATGTCGGAAATAGACAGATTAAAGAACAACTGGCCCAAGTGACTCACTTGAGGTACGCCAGACGAAGCCTTCAGGACTCTGGAGATGGAATGGCGGAATAGTTTTTGGTATGTTCTGTTATCTAAATAAGACTCTGTCCATTTTAGAAATGTTGGGGGGAAACCCATACTACTTTTCCATTTTAAAGTGTATGACCGAGTGAGAAAACTTGTCGAAGCCTTTACTAAAGTCTGTATAAATATAACCTGTCTGATAGCCATTTGCCAACCCGCTAATGGTATCCAAGACAAATTCCCACAAGTTAGTGCTTGTAGACCTACCCGAAATAAACCCATGTTGGTTTGATGAGAGCAAATACTTACAGGAAGTTGATAGTTCAGAGTAAATGATAGATTCGAATAATTTTAGCATGCAAGATAATTTTGCAATAGACCTATCGTTAGAACTATCATTTTACTACCTTTTTTTGTGGATAACCAAATGACTACGATTCCCCAAACAAAAACTTTCAGCTGAATAATAATTGCATATGGAAATATGCCATGGTTCGATGAATTCGAATCAATGTTCCTACAGATTCGGACTACGGCCACACATTCACTAATGCAACTATTCCGAGAGTTATTGAGTATAAAATGGTAAGGTTATTTTTTAATTAAAATTATTTTATTATTTTGTTAAGTAATGTATATAGTAAGTATATCCTTTGAGAAGGTTAGGAGTCAAGTTTAAAATTACTGGAAGACTATTTTCCTGTGTGGATACTAGTTCAGGCTTTATGGCATATATAAAATCAATGCCTAGTAAATTTTCCATAAGAATCAATATAAAACATTTTAGAGAATCGGACTAGCATGCACACATGGCTTGGGAAGTATTTCTCGGGATTTTGCACCAGTCCAACAATCAAAGCAAATAGAAATGTTCGCTGGCCTATTATCTGAGGATTATTATCTCAAATATAATATAAACGATGCTTCGACCTGACGTAGGGAAGCTCTGAGACCGGCAACAGAGCAATTCTAGTCATCGTCGATTTTATACTCGTATGAGGCGTTACAGATTTTTGTTCTGCTCTTGTTCTGCTCCAAGTTCGTAAAAATATTTCGTTGTTCAATCGTAGGGCCCCTTGGTGGTATCCTGAAATAGTGTCATAGGAAATAAGGTCATATGACTTTATTTCTCAATTGAAAAAGGAAAATAGCTCAAATTTTGTGTATGAATTTATTTCTCTGTGCAATGAGGAAATTAAAACAATGTGACTTTATTTCGTAAGTATTCAACAGAACTTTTTTCATGACTTTTTGTAAAAGTCAAAAGTATCCGCCTTTGCCAGAAATCTTATTTTGCTTTTGAAATGTGAAATAAAGCCATACATTATTTCAACTTTTAGTATAACTTTATTTCTTAACTACAAAGTGAACTGAAGCCATACACAGTCATATATATTATTTCTATGTACATACATAGTATATGCTATATTAAAACAAGAGAAAAAGTTATAATTGATCTAAGATCAATAATATTGTTGCGAGCGTGGCCTATGGTTCGTTATTTCAAACACAATATTAAATATTTAATATACAAGTTCATTATTTCACTTTAATCATATAAAAATCATAAACCTTCAATTAATCAACTTAACTTTAATTATCGCTAATACTGTACTTTCAATAATCGCAATCCAATTACAACTTTTTCGCCCGTTCGTTACTTTTGCTTGTTAACACGTCTAAGATAAGACTCGTTGTCTGGCGATGACAACTGTTATATTTATACCCTAGAAACTATCCAGATTATTCTGAAGTGTTCTATCCAGAATATTCTTGACTATTCTATTCCTGAACCTTCCCGAAGATTCCATCATCGATTCTCCGAACCTGAAGTTGTTTCTTACCATTGCCAGTAGATGTCACCAGTTGTCTCTTTCTATTGCACACATAACTATATTATACTCCAGATGAAAATAAAAGTTAAGTAAAGTGAGTAACCAAAGTTTTGTATGGCAACACCAAGAAGGACTTGCCCCATTTAATTAATTTTTGAAATTTTATTTACTATTTTAATGAAAACTCTGCCCTTCAAGTAAGGCGATACAAAAACGTAACGAAAATGTAAACATGCTTGCATAGAAGTGTACGCAAAAGAAACGCTTTGGTGTTGTGAGTGCGAAACAGAAACGAATCATCAGGCCAAAGATAAGTGAAGCTGAGAAACGTAGACTGTTAGTGTGCAGTGGTAGTTGACATTATATTTCGCAAACTGTACTCTAAAATGCTTCGTTTTTGGAATGAAAATTACGTTTAGTTTATGAAACGTTTTACATGTGGATTCAATGGCTTTTGAAGAAAACAACAGATTTTTCTATATTTATTAATTTATTTGATAGCATCACAAACCTTAATAAGAATAGAACAAAAAAGCGATTATTAAGGAACCACAGCATACACTACGTTACAACATAATTAGGAACATTAATGGCCGGTTTCACAGTCAAGGCTTAAGCCACAGCGATGGCTTAAGCCAAGGCTTAATAAATATTTCGGTTTCACAGTCAAGGCTTAAGTGAAATCACTGGATTAAGGAAAGCTTAACTTAAGCCCGTCATCTCGAAGGCTTAAGCCTCAGATTTTGCTGTGAAACACATAAGAAATTATTGCTAAATATATATTTTGCCTAAATATTATAATTTTTGTTATTAAATGAACGTGCATATTTCAAAAGTTATACTTTAAAACTAAATTGAAATTTTCCAAGCGAAAAATAGTTATCTAATTAGCAGTTTTGAGTACTGTCTGGCAGCTAGTGTCAGCATTCCATTTGACGATTTAAGAAGAAACCAAACAGTTTAGGACAAAAATGAGTTATTTATCTGATGCAGAGGATATAAGAGACCAAGAAATGTATAATATAATATCGCAAGGTGTGACCCGTGAAAAAATTATAAAGAGTCGCCCGCAACATTTCGAGAAATGGGATGACGTTGATTTTTATTCTCGGTTCCGGCTGTAGATACATTCGGCTTTGATGGTTCACGTTGCCGAAGCATTCTGCAACAATGATTTTGGATTTGATATCCTTCCAGAAAAAAAACCACAACAAAACTGGTAAATAAAAAGATCTTCTTCTTTTCGCTTAGTTTTTAATCCACAATGGCAATTTTCCTTTAAAAAAATTCACAATTACCGCAGTGCTGACAACTTAATTTTCATCCGCGGCTTAACTAAGCCTCAGCTAACTGAGTATTGTGAAACCGAGTAGGCTTAAGTTCTGGGCTTAAGCCACACCCGTGGCTTAACTAAGCTCTGGCTTAAGCCTGGACTGTGAAACCGGCCATAAGTAGGACATAGATAATTGGAATTATCAATAGAGTACGAAAAGTGCTTAGCAAACAAAAAACAGTACAATAATAATAATACAAGTATATCTAATCAAATATTTTTTTACACTTCAATACCAATACCACTTATCGTTTAGTGATAATGCATTAGCCCCACCCCTGCGATGTGATAAAAAATTTGCACTACCGCTAATCATTTCGTGATAGTGCAACTTGGATTTTAACTATCACAGAGGAATCTAGTGCTATTGAAGTAATTAATGCACTGAAAATTTAATGCACTACGGCCATCTCTTGCTAAATATTATCCGATTTGCAAAATTCCCTTTGCTAGTTTTTTTGTTTTTTTTTTTTTGGATTTTTCGAACATATTTTCCTTCCGCTTGTGATTAAGTTGTGAAATTTAATTTTAATAGAAAGAACAAATCTTCGATTAAATCAATTTCCATTTGTTAATAGAAGGACAAATTTTCATTTAAATCAACTTCCATTTGTTATTTGTTTTGTTTTTACCAGTCTCAGTCTCGTTGAAATCTTAAATTTCTTTACGGCAATTGTGGTCCAGCCTATACATAGGCCCAACCCACAGTACAGAGATACAAGGTAATCTCATTACAAACCACGTTCCGGCATTTGTGTCCGAATGTATAGGAAAGTACGGTATAGAGAACACAATATTCTCTCTCATCACTCTGTCTTTTCAATAGAAACGCATATACGTCATAGGACGAAACACGTCACAGGCTATCAGCTGCAATGTGTCAAAATTTTAACGGGAATACTTGTCTTCTATATACCTTGGGCCCAAACCAGACGAGAACTTAGACGTGACAAAACAATAATGTTGCTTCGCGTAGTTCCTTACATATATGATTACCGAAATTAATTGTGTGCGTGTTCAATTAAGGCATAGGTTTTGATATAAACAATTACTGTATTACAAATTCACAACACGTAATGATTATTAAATTATTATATTATCACCTCAAATCGCAAATAAACATCTATGCAGCCGTTCGATGAGAAATTTCAGAAATATCACAATTTCAAAATGGCCGGCTTGCTGTAGTATTGATATGCTGTTCGTACTCCCGATCGAAACTTGGTAGCACGGATTTTTTCCTACCCCCGAATACTTCTCACCCTACAAAGAAGTGCCATTATCCTCCCCTGTGTGGGCTATGATGACATCGAAATCTTAAAGTTTTATATGGCAACACCGTATTCCTGATGGTTTTGTCCCATGATACAAAATTAACACGAATGCATTGATTATTTATATATAGATGTGCCCAAAATCATTGACGTCTGAGAAAGAAGATGTCGCTACTTGGAAAAAATGTGATAAAAACTTTTATTTAATGGATTAAATAAAACTTTTCCAGCATATAAAGTCAAAATAGTTAAAAACCAAATAAAATACTTTATCCAGTCATTGAAAATTCTTTTATTAAAAGTTTTAAAGCTAGAAATAACAAGCGAAATACAAGTAACGACATCTCCTTTCTAAGACGTCAATGATTCTGGGCACATCTATGTATATATAAATAATCAATGACGAATGGCCGATTCGAATTTTTTGTGTTGCCACGTCATATATATATAATCTGTGGCATAGCGCTATACAAGGTAACAGGGTGTTCCCTACGTACCGCATTTCCTTTATACCACAGATTCCTTACTTAATTTTGAGAAATAAATTGTATGGGTGGAGAGTCGGAAAATGCACCGTGTGGGCGGTAGGGGGGTTTTGTGATTTTGGGTGCTTTTTATCCTAATACCATGTAACTTTCTTGATATACACCCTATGAAGGTAATTTGCATCTCAGGTGATAGTAAACCCTCTACCGTTTCCAACAAATGCCCAACCACCTCTCTGCTCCCTTTCCGTCGACAGTTATAGGATATCAAAGTCAAAAAATTGGATAGTTTTGCAATTTCTTTTTCAATTTCAACGATTTTCTCGCCAAAATGCATGATAACTATACAGTTTTATGACAAGATTTAAAGACCCCGGAATGTTACCTTTAATTTGACTATGCGCATGTACCTACCTAAATGTTACCGTTTTTGAGATATTCCCGTTTTTATGGTGCATAATTTCATTAATTTTGCTAATAATAATAGAAATCGCGCCTAATTTTATGCAATTCCACGCAAATTAACAAAATTCATGAAATTATGCATCATAAAAACGAGAATATCTCAAAAAGGGTAGCATTTAGGTAGGTATATGTATGCGCATAGAGGGTGGTTGGGATGCAAATCACTTTCAATTCTTTTCATAAGGTGTATAACAAGATTACATGGTATTAGGATAAAAAGCACCCAAAATCTCAAAACCCCCGTACCGCCCACACCGTTCATTTTCCGACTCTCCTCCCATACAATTTATTTCTCGAAATAGAGTGAGGAATCCGTGGTATAAAGGAAATGCGGTACGTACGGGACACCCTGTATAGAATACAAATTATTCTCGGTACGAACTACGTTCCGCCATTTTCTATATACCTTGAACGCCATATATAATGATTACTCAGCTGAGAGTTTTTGTTCGAGGAACCGTAGTCATTTGGTTCAGATAATTTTTTTTAAATAATTTTGTTAGGAAAGGTATAACAATTTTATTTCGGTTCGGAAGATAAGCTTGCTTAAGATTATTGGAAGACCATTTTTCTGTATGACTACCAGTTTAGGGCGCAAAAGCTATTGAAATCAAACTTTTGTCAGTTTTACATAAGAACACTACAAATATTTTAGAATGTTAGAACTCTGTTGGGCTCTCATGGGGTAGTGGGAATGTCTGTTTCATGGCTTGTGAAAGGCTCAACTACAATTGAAATAAAGAAATTACGATTTAGAAAGAGACTGAGGTTTACTTACGAAAAATTGATATTTTTAGCCTAAACAGATATCACATTCCGTAAGGGTTATTATCATGATATTTAATGTTTTCAATTTTAAAAAGTGGTAAAAATGATAAAATTATCAAATGGCATTTGATGTAATTGAAGATTTGTGCTTTCTATTAATTCGCAGTAACATTTTTATTCCGTTTTAATTTTTACATTACATTTTTATTCATTTATGTCGTTTTCGTTTGAACAACCAGGTTCGCTCTGGAGGCAACCCCGTTCAATCGAACGGTTTCAGAGTGCACCTGAAAAAGTTCGCTTGTGTATGTATACTAACGTCAAAGTACTATAAACTTTTTGCGAAAACTGGTTGGTAATTTGTTTGGGGAAAAATTTTGAGGATAATATAATAATAGTAGAGGTCTTAATAATAATTGTTGACTTTAAAATTAATTAAATAATATCAAATCACAACTAGACTTTGTTTGTGTGAGTGAACTCATAGTGTACCCGTGTA
This sequence comes from Dioctria rufipes, assembly GCA_963924295.1. Classification (NCBI taxonomy): domain Eukaryota; kingdom Metazoa; phylum Arthropoda; class Insecta; order Diptera; family Asilidae; genus Dioctria; species Dioctria rufipes. Next base: position 44,056,110 of record OZ002743.1, on the reverse strand, counting down.
AATTTTCAGAGTGACACTGATGCTTTTTGGGTTGCCACCAGAGGCAACCCATGACGTCATTTTTGCTTCAAACGAACGCTTTGACAACACTTAGGTTACCTCCAGAGCGAAACTGAAGTTCAAACGAAAACGACATTAGTAATAATTTAATTGTTTGGATACATCGCGTTCTTGCGGAATGAGCGATTCTTAGCGCACTATACTTACGGAATGGATATTTAAAATTAACGAAAGTTCTCCTCACACGAGTTAAGTTAATATGTGTACGCCGAAATTAAAGGGCGCGCTCGTTTTACTTAAGTAAATGTACTTACGTGTATGTCTATTGTATTTCAGTCTTAACACAATGAAATCTGTAAAAGGGACACATATAGTTTCTATAGCCCAACTGAAAATAATATTTTCAAACCTTGCTAAATCCAACTTGTCAGCTCAAAATTTTATAAGCATGTTGAAAAGCAAATGATTTTTTTTTTATGGAAAATAAAAATTAATTTGTTATGAAATTTCAATATTGAAATGAAAACATTTGTAACGCCGAACATTTACTGAAAACGGAACATCGCCAAAGTGAACCAAACCTTACAATCGTTGATCAGCTGTGAAACTGAGCACAAAAAAATTAGAGGTTATGTTGTTTTGAGATTCGATGTTTTGTTGTGTATGCTTTGGATTCAGTAGAATCTCGATTTCTGGGTGAAATTTTACAATTATAAATATGGTAATTGCAATAGGTTTCGAAGGTAGTGCGAATAAGCTTGGAATTGGTATTATGAAAGATGGCGAAGTACTTGCTAATGTACGGAGAACCTACATAACACCTCCGGGGGAAGGTAAGGATGCTGTCGCAATTTTTTTCAAAAATAATTATTAGCAGAATTTTTTAGGATTTCTTCCAAAAGAAACTGCCCAACATCATCGTTCAAAGATATTAGAACTCGTAAAGGAAGCTCTGCAGGTGTCTAAGATATCTCCACCAGATATAGATATAATTTGCTACACTAAAGGACCCGGAATGGCTCCGCCACTGTTAACTGTTGCTATTGTTGCTAGAACATTGGCACAGATCTGGAATAAACCTATTTTAGGAGTGAATCATTGTATTGGACACATCGAGATGGGCAGATTCATAACTGGCGCAAAAAATCCTACTGTACTCTACGTTAGTGGCGGCAATACACAAATCATCGCTTACTCAATGAAAAGGTACAGAATTTTCGGGGAAACTATTGATATTGCAGTTGGAAATTGTTTGGATCGATTTGCTAGAATTATAAAGCTCTCCAATGATCCTAGTCCTGGATATAATATTGAACAAATGGCTAAGAAAGGAAAGAAATTCCTTAAGCTGCCGTACACAGTGAAAGGTAGTATTGCTTGCTGAATTTTACTTCCAATTATATGTTTTCTTGTTTTAGGTATGGACGTCAGTTTTTCAGGTTTGTTGTCTCATATAGAAAAAGAAGCTAATCCTAGTAAATTCAAGAAATCCCACAAAAAGGCATCTGATGAAAAATATTCGGACCAAGATCTTTGTTTCTCCTTGCAAGAAACTATTTTTGCTATGTTGGTTGAAACAACCGAGCGTGCTATGGCACATTGCGAATCCGATGAGGTATACACTTTAATTTACTGAGCGGAATTAAGAAACATTGATAGATATTCTGCAGGTATTAATTGTAGGCGGAGTAGGCTGCAATGAACGCTTACAAGAAATGATGAGAATTATGTGTGAAGAACGTGGAGCAAAACTATTTGCCACAGATGAAAGATTTTGCATTGATAATGGCCTTATGATTGCTCAGGCTGGAGCAGAGATGTTTAGCTCTGGCATACGGATGAAATGGGATGAAGCAACAATAACTCAGCGATATCGTACAGATGAAGTTCTAGTGACATGGAGGGATGATTGAATAAAAATTGTTTTATATTTTAACTAGATGTATATTTATTCGCATCGAGGTGAGTGAGTTCATAATTCAACATTTTTATACAACTCTGGGCTAGAAGGTTTTCCCAGACTCATCGTGATATCCACAGTAGGAGTTTCACCATCCTTAGCTACTCGGCAGAACTTATCTCGAGTTGGTCGGAAATGTATTTTAACTTTACGATTTTCTTCCCCAGTCTCATCCTTTATAAATTCTCTCAGTAAAGGTGGCAATTCTATTACGGAAGGAATAATTTTTTCCTGAAGTTTTGAGTTCACCTTACAATATTCAGCCTCTTCATCTTTTGGGATTAGTCTGTAGTCAGCTTTGTACGATGTGCTATATATTAGACACGGCTTGGGATATTTATTCCCCCGAAAAGTTTTCTCAACTGTTACTTTAACTTTACGTATATTCTGGAAACGACAAATTTGTTAAATTAATTTCGAAACGTTTGTGCACTGTTTGTTGAGTACCTCATTTGGGACAGCCTCAACTTTCAGAATCTTCATAAAGCATGGTTCTGGATATCTTTCAAACATGCTGCGAACAACAATACGGCCGACGCCGTAATTCTTTAAATTTCCTACTATTTCCCATAATGTTTTTCCTTTAAAATCTGTTTTTCTGCCAATATATTTAATTACTGACATCTTCACCGTTCAAGTTGGTTTTGGGAGTTAGCTGTCACTGTCATTATGTCAACAGCCGAATTTTCATACTTTACGAACGTGGCCTTCCCACACGAGAAGTTTTTAGGGAAGGAAGGAATTTCCGACGATGTTCCTTACATGATTACTTTAATTGTGTGGGAGTTCAATTAAGTCACAGGTTTTGATATAAACTTAGAATATAGAGACAACAGGAAGTGTTGATACCTGTAAAATTCGTATGCATGAGCGTGGATTTTTTCATGGTCCCGTGAAGTAGGTCAGCATTATATTGAAGAAAGAGACAAATGTACTTACAGTTGTCAAACGAAATTTTATAATTTGCAACAATTTGAATTTAATTTAAAACTTGTGAAAAGTGAAAGATATTTTATTTAACAGTAGCGCTAAAGAAAGTAAAGAGTGTAAGTAATTATCTGTTGATATTATAGTGATAAATTTCTAAGTGATGTTCATGTATTTTCAGAATGAAGAGTTCGATAAAAAATTGCCACAACAACACTAAGGTACGACGTGGGAAATCACTTTTTAGGCAAGTATAGTTATAAAATATTATTTTGTGTACTTTACACACATTTTTCTATTAAATTAAATTCAAAATACATAACCAAAACGTTGAAATATCGAAAAATTCCTTCATCCACCGAGATTTGTTTACGTTTATGACAGCTGAGAAACTCTCAGGGTATATAGGTGTAGTGACAGCAACTAAGAACATTTTCGATGGGAGCAAGCGTAATATTTTCAACCATATATCTTGTTGCTCCGCTCTCTATATTGATTCTACTAGACGGCTGCACTGAGCATTCACTACAGCGGCAACAGATACTAACACAACCAGAATTTGACTACGCCAAATTTGGCTTATCACACTTCCTGTACTCTCTATATTCTAAGGATATAAACAATGACTATTACAAATTCACAACACGTAATGATTATTAAATTATTATATTATCACCTCAATTCCCAGGTAAATATCTGTACAGCCGTCCGATCAGAAATTCCGCAATTTCAAAATTGCGGTAGGATTTGTATGCTCCCCGTACTTCCGATCCATGGTACAAAGACAACAAATGTGGCAGATTCGAGGGGACATTGTTGTGTTTTACGTCATGAGGTGACTATTGTCATTTCCAGCGAATTTCTTTTGAGTTTTTCGTATTTTATTGACTGATATACGTTTTGAATATATTAAAAAATTTAACTAAACATTAGTTTCTTCGTTTAAATCATTTCGGGAAAAGTAATTATGTGCTAGTGGAAAATCAAAGATATTTCCAAATAGGAATTTTTTTCACTGTGATAAGGACGATTGAAATTAAGGCGAACAAATTTCTGACAATTGTCGCCAAAGGACGCAAGCAACCAATTGGCAGATAATTCGGCTATACTTGTTAATCTTTGTATCATGCTTCCGATCTAAACTTCACAGCACGGAATCTTTCCTAACCCCTTTCTTTAAAAAAAACTAACTAAAAACTTCTTCGTGTGGGCTATGGCCAAGCTTTGAATTTCAAGTAATCCCAATGAGGGCGCCATGCACCACGACGAGTATTTATTGAAACGTCGAAAAACATGGCGGCACTGGCAATTGATGGTGAGTGCCGCAAGTGTCGTGGGGTTTTGTCGTAAATGTCATGGTTCATGCCTTTGCCAATGGGTTGAAATATTGAATTGAATATGAAAGTCGAGGCTCGCGTCTTCCCACACTAGCGAACGACTACCGCCGGATGAAAACAAAAAAACGCTCGCCACGCCAACTGTAACCAATAGATTTTTAGTTTTTTTCACGCCGAGCCGCCTACGAAAACCCCAATTGTTTGTTTTTTTTTAATTGTCGCCGAACGGCCTCGGTGTCAATTTGAGGAGTAAAATAAGTTAAATTTCATTGGAAAAATAAATTTTCTCTCAGCTCCGTTACATGTATCCTTAGATTTTCTTCCTTATTTATTCTTCGTTATATTTGGAGCTGGACGCAAAACTAGCCAAATGAGGAAGGGGAAATGAAATGGCTCGCAATGAGGCAAGACAAATCGTCATTCAAGAAACAAATCAGCTATAAAAAACACAACCAAAGTAGTCGCAATTTAGACATGTTGAAGGAAAAAAATTGAAATGATACTCTTAATGAAGGACAAATGGTCTCTGCTTTTAGTGCGTATGGCATTCATTATACGTTTCTCAGGCGAACTGTAATATGGATCCTTTCCCGAAACTGTTACAATGAAATTTCTCTTAGTTGGATTTCAACTAGATTATCAGTACGTTTACATGAATACTTGGGTACATGCTTTGAAATCCACTTGAAGCTCAGGTAGGGCGGTTGATTGAATTAATTCCAATTACTTGACTTGAATTTTTACTTGAATTTAACTTTCCAATTACTTAAGTTGAAATTTACGCATTGAATGAGCGTTTTCATAATATTTTGATTACTTCAAGCATACTTCAAGTATACTTCAAGTATTCATGTAAACGTACTGTATGAACGAAATGTGTTCTACCGAATTTCTCTGAGGACTATGAAATTTTTATTTCGGTAGGAAAACTCATTATTCAAATTGTGATCATTAACTGCCATCTTATAACAGATAAAAAACACTTCTAGTTGTTTCTACATCGTACAATATATATTTTTAATTTTACATATAATGTAACCACCAACGCGCTTCGTCTTATTAGGACATCATCAAGGCTCTAGTCGTACTGGAGGACTGATTAATTAGGCTGACTATACTCGCATGAGTAGCTAACGCATGCGTAGTACATTGAAATTAGAATTCAAAAGTGGGCTGTTGTTTTTTAAATCTAGTTGGTCGTTTACTATAAAATAGCCATCGTCTTTAGCTTTTTTAATCTCAAAAGTTTCATATCTAACTAGTAATCTCTTTTCTGATAAATTATGTAATAATTTAATGTCGTCTGGATGAGGTTTATGTCCGGTTAAGCTAAGGTATTCAGTGAAACCTGCCCAATTTAGCTTATAGACCCCCCATTTGTCAATTTTATTAATTTTAGGCTTCAATTTGTTGTTGACTAGAAGGTTTTTTATAGTTCTAGGTTGGCTTTATGTTTTTTTCACGTAAATAATTTATTTAAACTTCTTGATATTATTTTTATTGGATCTTGGATCCAAACTTGGTTGTTTGGAAAGAAAAGTCATTTCAATGGTTTTTTTTATAATGTTTTTGCGTCAGTAATTTATAGATAGTTCTATTACTATACCAATTGTTTCTAGCAATCAGTTTTATTGTCATGAGTTCTTTTTTGAAGTTTTCTCGATTTAATGGTATTTCTAGCAATCTGTCAAGCATGGAGTGAAAGGAAGACATTTTAATATTCCACGAATGCAAAGAAAATCTGGATATTACCTCTTCCGAATAAGTGTCTTTCCTAAATATATTAAAATCTAATCTTTTATTCGTTAAAGCTATTGTCAAGTCTAGGAAATTAATGGATTTATTGCCTAATTCTACTATAAATCTTATAGTGTTGTCAAATCTGTGTATTTAAAACACCATTAAGGAAATTATTTAATTCCCTATTTTTTCCTGGCCAAATACAAAATACGTCATCGACGTAACGAATCCAAACTAAAACATATTTTATAAGGGGATTCTCTGAGTTAAAAAAAATGTTCTCTATAGATAATTAATATAAAGTTCACCTAGAAATGGACAAAGGGCAGATATTTAACAAATTTATTAATTGTGAGGATTGTGACGTGTCAATTAGTTTCCTATTGGTTGTCTCAGTTAGCAAATATTTTAATTTGTTAACAGAGACTGGAGGGAAAAGGCTGCAAACATCAAATGATACCAGTTTCGAATTTCTGTATAAGTCAATGTCTTTAATTCTTTTGAATAAGTCCTTAGTGTTTCTAGTAGAATATTTAGACTCAAAAGTAAGTAGTTTAAATAAAATATTAAGGGGAAAAAAAAACATAAAGCCAGCCGTCTTTAACAATAGAACTCTTAAAAACGTTCTAGCCAACAACAAAAGGAAACCTAAAATTAATGAAATTGAATTGAATTGCGGGGTCTATAAGCTAAATTGTGCGGATTTCCATAGTTTTTATGATATTGATTTGAAACCTTCCACAAAATATTAGAGACACTTCAGTTCAAATGCTACCGGATCTAGATTTTTGAAAAAGATGTTGCGTTTCTTTTTTTAAATCAAAAACCTCAAAAAACTGTGTTATTTTCCTCGTCCCCCAAATAAATTTGTCATGTACACATAAATTTTTATTATTTTTCGTACATACATAGATTTTACAAACATTTGTAAATGCTACCGGAGCTGCTTTTTGAAATTTGTTAATATTTTTCATGTTATGATTCCTTTCATAACAATAAGATTGAGACTCTTGTAACTTGAATAAAATTTATTACTACACGATTATTTTAACACGAGAATGAATATTGAGGTGATTTATTTAGTGGTCCAAAAACTGGATTAATCCCGAAATAAGTTTATTTTATAAAAATCAATTTGTAAACCTCTATCGTGATAAAAAGCGAATGATAAAATTGGTTTTTATTCATTTTAATTCTCAAAAGCTTTCCGAGATGGCGGTAGGCTCAAGTCCAGTACAAAATTTCAAACATATTTTTCTTATGTGGCTCTAAAAATTAGTATCTATCCTACACGTATGTACATAACGTATATTTACGGCGCAAGCGCAGCCCGTCTACTGCTAGATGTGTGTGTCACTTTGTTGTTGTAGTGGGTTACGAATGCAATGAGAGAAAAGGGACAATATTTGTTAATATTTTTCGTTTTCGGTTTAGTTAAAAAGTGATGAAAGATATTTATTTAGAATATAAGCCGAGGGAAAATTATTTGGAATATTTTTCTCTTTTCACATTGAGAATTTGTTTTGTAATCGGTTTTTTCGCTCTAGGTGTATTCGAAAAATAATTAAAGTTATCAATTGGGTACATTCTGTATGGACACATATGTGCATAATTTTTAATTCTACTTTAGTTTATGAGTATTATTGCTGATTTTATTAGCTTGGGATAATCTTTTGTTTCTAGGAAACACACTGCATTGCACTGGACAATTACGAATGGATTTGTTTTAAAATTTTTTGGACTAGAAAAGGTTTTTTTCAAATTGAAAAGAATCTATCTAATTATGATTACTTTTTAATCAAAAGTACTTTACACAAATTCAAAAAAAAAAAAAAAAAAAGAAAAGAAAAGACATTGCGAATATATTTCTAAGAAAATATAATGGCAAATATTTAATCCAATTTGTTTTAGCTGTTGTATATATATGTATATAGAAGACAAAGGATGTTATATAAAGTCTGTATGGAAAACAGTAATAAAATTACAAAAACAGTTTATGCAATTAAATTCCGAACACAAACAACAAAAATAGGTACTATACCTGTCGGCCTCAATATAGCAGAATTGTTTTCTATGGGAAAATATAGAACAAGAAATGTTTGCCATGTCAATTCATCATTGATTATGCACTGCTGATAGAATAAAGTATATACAGCGAGTACAGCTTCTGCGTGTGGCACTAAATCGAAAGCTTTGTACGAAAGCTTACACTATTACTACATAGTTAAATGGAAGCTCGGAATCGAGAGCTTTATTTTCTGCCATTCAGCCTTAAGAACTAGATTTCAAGAACATATTAATAGCGCAAAAGCTACAAACCCAAATTCAGTTTTCGCTAAACACCTTAGCTTAACCGGACGTAAGTCTCATCCAGACGACATTAAATTACTACATAATTTATCAGAAAAGAGATTAGTAGTTAGATATGAAACTTTTGAGATTAAAAAAGGTAAAGACGATGGCTATTTTATAGTTAAACGACCAATTAGATTTTAAAAACAGCAGCCCACTTTTGAATCCTAATTTCAATGTACTACGCATGCGTTAGCTACTCATGAGAGTATAATCAGCAGCCTAATTAATCAGTCCTCCAGTACGACAAGAGCCCTAATGATGTCCTAATAAGATGAAATGCGTTGGAGGTTACATTATATGTAAAATTAAAAATATATATTGTACGTTGTAGAAATAACAAGAAGTGTTTTATTATCTTTTATAAGATGACAGTTAACATTAATCTATTCTATACCACCAAGTGTTGTCAATAAAATTTGTGTGATCATTAGTTGAAAGTCAAAGTCGTTAACATTCAAACAGCTTGATTTTGAGGAATTATTCTTTATTAAGAAACAAAATCCCTATTTTCTAGGAAAACCAGGATAGTTAAGGAAATTAACTCCAATCATGAATTTCTTGGATGTAGTTAGAGTGAGAAGTAACAGAAATGATTGGATACCATAACTGTCGCTGATTCAAATTTTCCTCTTCAGCTATTAATCTGTTCAAAAGCTTTCTTCCTGGGGACAGCAAGCGGTCAAGGCACAGAATTTACTATCCACATTCTTATATACGAATTGTGGTATACTCCAAGGCTCGATTATCGGACCTTTTTTGTTCAGTCTCCCGACTATTGTTAAGAATTCATCTATTCGTCTTTATGAAGAGGATGTACAGATTTACCTGAGCAGGCCTATAGGATTACAAGAAGACTGTATATTTCAGATTAACGAAGATCTCCAGCAAATACAAGACTGGTCCTTGGAAAATAAGCTCGTTCTAAATACTAAGAAGTCAGTCTGTATGCCTTTTTACAGAAACTGTATTGAATGAAATGAATTGCCTGCTGTATCATTTAACAACATTGTTTTACCCTATCCCAGCTCCGTGAAAACGCTAAGGGTTGTATGGAACTCCAAGTTTACCTGCTGTAGCCATATAACTAAGACCATAGGTAAAGTATATAGCTGCCTTCTACAATTACGAAGCAGTGCATATTTGTTATCGGTTGTTGAGATGCGCCTCAAATTGGTACGGACGCTTATCGTACCGCCTTTGGAACCATATTATTTCCGAAGATGGATTAAAGCTGCTGTCTAAAACTCAAGGTCACTGTCAATGATTAAGTTCGTTTTATATACCAATTGTCCAGCAATGAACATGTGTCTACATATCGTAACTCAATTCTGGGATACCCATTGGAAGTTCATCTTGCTATCGTGACCTATATTTTCTTCACAAGTTAATCTGCAATAAATGCCCTAATTATCTTTACATCAAACTGCAATTTTTAGATCTGACAGAAACATGAATCTGCACCTCCCACGCTGCAGGTCTCAATTTGGTGAACGTTCTTACTTTGTACAAATCACTCGCAAATGGAATTTGCTGCCCACAAGATTTCAAGGCACAAGCTCGAGCAGGGCTTTTCTTAATTTATTAAATTCCGAAAATTCGGGTTAAAAGTACACAACAGTCTTTAATTTTTGTTTGTTTGTTAGTTTAAGTTTTCACTTTACTTTGGTTATTTATTATTAGTATAATGGTATTTTCTTTCTCTCTTTTTCTACTCTTCCAGTTACTTATTTGCACTATTTATTCGTTTTTCTTATTGGATTACCTATGTATATTTTCTGTACGCCAACAAGATTTTGTAGCCTTTGTACAGTTGTACCATTTAATAAATAATTTATGAATTTATGATTCGCCAAATATTCTACATGCATCAATGTTGCAATCCCCGGTAGCTAGCTCCTGTAGTTGGATTAATTGCACCGACCGAATAACAGCATCAACTGAGTTCTAGAAATTTAGAATCTTTGTTTAGAGGTGCATTTCAAATAACTCGACATCTCGGCCCACTTATCTACATAGAAATTGCCAGCCAATTAGAAACAATTTACCTAAGACCACTTATGCTGTAGAACTTAAAAAAAAACAAAAATCCAGAAATCAATGTAAATGGTTCGATGAAAATCCACTTTCACTTTTTTGCAGACAAATAATTCCCACAGATCAGCTCAGATCAGAGAGGTTTGTCGTCGCTTTCATTACTGACAGCGGAAGAAGGCATTTTCAGTGCGGTTACGATTCAATCACCAAAAACAATGACGTCAATCAGAAGGTTGCTTGGCTTTTGCTTGAATAATTCCAGTCAAGTATAGAAAATCTCCTCGTCACTCTTTCCAGGTAGTTTTAGAGGTGATTGTTATGCAAATCGCGGAATTGGAAGCGATGCGGTGTGCATCACTAACGTACTACATACTAGCTTTCTTCGGCCTTCCACAATCGAAGTGATACGACCAAGAGCAATATTTTCTGAATATGTATGTCGCATGGTTCACTTTTAGCAACATCGCTGACATAATAGCGAGACGTGTAAAATTATACCTATGCTACTCGAATTTGGATGAAAAGTTATGTAACGCTAGCAACTTTAGTTAAAAGTTAAGAGGCAATTGAGAGGAGGGAAATAATATGAGATGCTCAAGTAAGTTTTGAGGAAATTATACGGGCTCAGTTAGGTCTTAAGCAAAATTTTCTTTTTGAAGAGAAGCTATTTCTGTAGAAATGCTGAGTTAATCGATCATTTACTAAGAGGTACTAAGTACTTACTAACATAAAATAAGTTACAATTTTCAGCTTTCTGATGGAAGTCACTAGCCAAAGTACATAGTATCCTTAAAAAAACGGAGAGTGCAAGGCATACTCAGGGTAGATATTAGCTTTGAATAGCTTTGAATTTTTAAGGAGAATCGTCTTAATATGTATTTCATCAATCACTTAACAGTTTACCCCAGGTGGTGTTTACGTATTGACTATCTAGCGCGTCACTCGGCTTTTGCGATATGATAGAATACAATAGAATGGCCCCAGCTAGCATTTAAATCGTTGGAACTTGTGGATAAGTGTTCAGCATCTTCGACTATACGGCTGCCAGTGCTATTGCCGCTAATATCATCCACATATAAGCCCTTGTCACATAAATGTTATTTTCGTATGCTTCCGGATCGTAGCTGGGACATACTTTGCCACTTCAATAAATCCGTAATTTTGAGGTAGCATTTGTGAAAGTCCGGAACGTAGGAGGAACAATCTTTGTGCCATCAAAATTTTGCAATTTTAAAGAAACATTTGATAGCAACTCTGGACCATGGCTACATCCATCATTTATCACATATAAATTTCGTCAATTTGGAGTGGTTCCAAATGTTTTATGGAACGTGGTAAGAACAAAAATTATTGTTTTAAAATCCAGGCCTCTTAGCAAAATAAGAAGAGGAAAACAATTGGAATTTTGAAATTGCAGGTACGAATTTCTGCCGCCAGTGGACGCTTTAAAGTGGATATACTATATGTTGATACTAAAGGTCATGACAGATGTCAATTGTTCTAAAGTATTTTCATGGCGGATTGTCGTGGTATACACTTAGAATATATAGCAAACAGGAATGGTTGAATCATGTATAATTCGTGTACATGAGCGTAATTTGTCATAGGAGTAAGTGAGATGAAGGAAGGAACATTTGTCAAAGCTGAGTGACAAGTTGTCAAATGTGCTTTTGTTTTGTGAATAGGTTTACTCAATTTAAAATTCTTTTGCGAACTTTAAACAAAAGTATCGAAAAAATTCTTTTCAAAACTATTTATATTTGAAGTTTATTCTGTGTGCAGATTTTTGTAGTGCCATTAGTTCCTATTAAGACTTTCATATAAATTAAAAAACAGAAATGAAGTGTTCGGTCAGCGCTTGCAAATATAAATCGGATTATAAACTAGGGGAACCGTGTTTCAGGCAAGTGCACTATCTAAATTATCTTTTTTGTTAATAGATGCAAAGATTTATATAAATTAAATATGTGAATTAATTCAAAATAAGTCGAAAAAGAACATTTTTTACCACAGATACTCCGCTCAAAACCTTTGTTTACTTTTTGCAAATTGACAAGTTGCTTAGAATAGGGATGACGTCTGATTACATGTAAAGCATGGACTACCACACAACCAGAAATTTATTAAGCAAAATCTGGCTTATCACCATTTCTGTTTCCTATATATTCTAAGGGTATATACATAGTTAATAGACAAGATTCCGATATCGAAGTTTCAACAAGTTTCACATAAGAGAGAAAAATGTAAATACATTTCTTCATTTGGTAGAGCTGTATCGCATTTACTGCGTGCCGTTTACATGTTTATGGAGACAGGAACATTGAAATTGAACAAACACTGGCGGTTCATCTGACTGCTACCTATATTTATATATGTATGGTATTGCTACTTTGACTAAGTATTTTGGGAAAAAGGCCGCTTTATGAAACAATTATAGATGAACATTGGATATAACCTAAAAAAAAACGAAAACTTATTTCACATTAATACTTGAAGATTCTCTTGGAAATAATTTTAAGTGTGCATAAGCTATGAAAAAAATAAATTGTTAAAAATATTCCATTTTCTTTAATTTAAATTAGGCTTGTTTCAAAGGCGCCTTCTAATTTTTCGAAGTATCGTACGATATTTCAACAGTAAAATTATCTGCGTAGCTAATTTTTCCACATAAGCAGTCAGAAATATAACTACATATGAAAAATGAATCTTACATTAATTTGATTCTACCATATCCAATATTTATTTCTATAAGGACAAGTTCGAGTTGGTTGGCGGTTGTTTTTTCCTCTTGTATTTATGAATTTGATTTAGAATCGTTAAAATAAAAATAAAAATTCTTCTTTCTCCAGCATATTGAAAAGCTTCAAGCGACCCTTATAGGGTGGAAGAATTAATGAATTATTCCAGGGTAGGTGCCTGAGAGCAAATCGTAGGAAGTTCCGCTGAATAGATTCGATACGGTCGATGTTTGTGTACCATAAAATGGGGACCAGACCTAGCTAGCGCCATAAAAAAGATTTTGATTTGATACTTTTAAGTGAAACTCATTTGAAGGATGATGTACAGGATGGGGGATTTATTTAAACGGTTATTCCATAGTTAGGTGTGATTCTAGCTCGAAGCATATAGGAGGTGTAGCCTCTTACATTAAAAAAGAATGGGAGTTTGAGATGATTAAAAAAGTTGATATTGCATTAAGTGTATGGTGGATAGCCTTAAAATGCCGTGTGTATTATGACTAATCTACAATGCATGGTAAAACCACGTAGTCAAAACGATATCGTTTGCTGAAGAATGCATATAAATACACGTAATATGTAAGTAGTGGTAAGCTGCCAAATTAAACAGCTGTTAACCTGTCAATTATCATAAATGTAATTGGTTTCTCGATTTCATTACAGAATTATATCAAAGGAAGTATTTGGTATCAATAATTTATACTATAGTATAGTAAACTAAGAAATCGTTTGGGACAAGTCGAATAATATAAAATATTGCATTCACGACTGAAAGTACACGTTCCAGTTTACAGCTGTTTTATTCTAAATTCCCCTACATGGTTCTAAATTATGCTGAATACACCTGAGGTATTACTACATTGTTTTTGCTGATTAACTACTATACATAAGCTCATGTCGTCAAAAGAATGAAAGAGAAGAAACATTTTTGCAAGCATGAATTTTCAAATGTCAGAGTGGGAAGCAATCACAAAAATCCATGTCGTTTTGACGACGTGGTTTAACATGCATTATAGATTAGGAATTATTGTGATAGTACCCAGCACGTCAAAAATTAATTTCTGTACACTATTCAAGGAAATAATACAATATATGGAGGATATAGATGGGGATTTAATTATAACAGAAGACTTTAATATAAACTGGATGAAGAATAGTACATATAAGAAACAATTAGACAGAGTGATTATTAGCTGCAGGCAAACAAAAAAAATCCTGAAGTAAAAATAAATAAGGCCTTGAAAATAAGCGACCATGAAATGCTAGAGATTTTATTTGATGTACTATATGTATACTATATAATAACCGAGTAGATATTAAGAAACAGTGAATAGAATGCTTGAAATATAATAAAATTGAATTTATGGAAACTCTAAAGAGATTTAAAATTAAAGATGTCATATTACATGAAACCATACACGACTGCACAAAAGAATTTGATATAAAAATGGATGAAATAGTTAAGAGTTTTATAAGAAAAAAGAAAGTTAACCACTCTGGGTACAAGTTGGTTTTCTGATGACTTAAAAAAAATGAAACAATATAAAATTAATACGTATAACAAAGCTAAGTTGATAAATGATGAAAGTCAGGGGCGTAGGAACGAAATTTTTGCTGGTTGGGCAGGTTTCAAATCTTTACCCCCCCTAACTTTTCGATGATAATAATTTTGTATGAAACATGTTTGTGATTGTTTATTAGTATTATACTCAACAGTTTTTGTTGGTTCTAAATAAGTTCTTCAAAATTTTTAGTTTTTATAATTACATTTTCTTGCTAAAATTACAATATAAAAGTCTTGATTATAATTCTACTTATGTCAACATTAAACCTAGATTACTACAGAACTTTGCCAAACACAAATTTGCGTTTTTCTGACCGTGCCACAAATTCCTTCACTATAACATTCAAATCTAAAGCAGCTGTGAGTTCTTTATGTACATGTAATAGCCAAAAGGTGTGTGAGGCGCTTTTGAGACATTGAATTCCTTAAATAAGTTTTCAACCTTCTTAAAGCGCTAAAAGATCGTTCAGAAGTCGCGGCGGACGCAGGTACGGTTAAGATCAAAATTATCAGTAAAATTACTTCATCCAACATATCCCTAGTTGTCGTCGGTAGCTTCGCGAGTTTATCGCTCAATTCGGAACAGTTAGAGTTCGCAATGTCAGGCACACTTTGGAACAGAAAAAGTTGAGCATGCAATCTGCTAATATTAAAATCTTCAGCAAAGACACCAAGTTCTTCCGCGAGCTTTGCTTCGTCGCCAACTAAACCTTAAGTCGCGTTAACAGTACAGTTTCGAGTGACACTCGGATAGATAAACCACTTTGGTCAAACCTTTCACTCAATTCTGATATTTGCAAATCCAAAATTTCGAAATAGGTTTTTCTTAACGACTCTTTGGCTGAAAGTCGCACCGGTGGAGCAGATTTTGAAGTATGCTCGTAACGTTTGTTCGGTTGTCTCACGCGGGGTTCTTTGAAAGGGTTCAAGTCAAACTCGTTCGATTCTTCAAGTGTTTTTTCAAATAAATGGTCGAAATCGGTGTCTGTGCGCAACAATATAGGGAAATTCCTGGGTGGGCAGGTGCCCACCCTGCCCATACGGTTCCTACGCCCCTGTGAAAGTAGTTGGGAAATGTATAGAGCGATAAGGAACATAAGCGAAAATTCAAAAAGCTAAGAAAAACAGTATTGAAAACAGAATAAAAAAGGCGACGACGCAAAAAGAAATGTGGCGAGTTTTGAAACAGTCTGTTTTAAAGAAGATATAGCCAGAAATAAGAGAAGTAAAATTTGGTAACATTCATATCACAGATAATACGGAAATGGCAGACAGGTTTAATAATTTCTTTATCGAAAGTATTAATAAAATATATGAAACAATACTTAAAGAACAGTACGTGAATGAAATAAGTAAATCCACCAATATTTTTCAATTCAGGGGAGTAAGTGAGGAAAAATTGAGATCCATTTGCAAAAAAATCAACCAAAAAAAGGATTTTAATAAGTATATTGCGAAGATGATCATAGATAATTGGTCGGTGTTAGGAAACACCCTGACTTATATCCCGAGAATAAAACGATGTATGAGGGCAGGTGCCTGGCGACTTGGAAAGAATCGATGATAGTCCCAGTGGAGAAAGTCATTAAACCAAAAAAAAAATGTGAGGATTACCGTCCAATAAACATGTTGCCGATATTTGAAAAGGTATTAGAGTTTGTGGTTCAGCAGCAACTGGAGGTATACTTGGAAAAAAACCAATTAATAATCAGTGAACAGTCCGGGTTCAGGATGAGTTATTCATGTGAAGCTTTTTTGAATTTTATCATCTCACTTTGGAAAGAAGAAATGGATGCAGGGAAGAAGATCGCGACCATATTCTTGGATTTAAAAAGAGCGTTTGAAACAGTGGATAGAAACATTTTGTTACAAAAATTGTGGAAGTATGGAATAAGAGGTAAAGAGTGGAAATGGTTCGTAATTTATCTGCAGTATAGAACGCAAAGAACGAAGGTAAATGGGATTTATTCGCATTCGGTAGAGACGAAACTGGGTATTCCCCAAGGGTCCGTACTGGGCACGCTGTTGTTTATCCGTGAATGATTTAAAGTTGAGTTTAATGTACTCGAAGGTAAATTTATATGCGGATGATACTTAAATATATTGCTCCGGGGTCAGTGCTATAGAGGTCAAATCAAAGCTCGAATTTGATCTAGACAATTTGCATAAGTGCTTAAATAGGAACAAATTGAAAATTAACATTATGAAAACGAATGGTATGTGATTAAACACAAATGATAATTTACCCATAGAAATAGGAAATGAAGATATTGAGCTGCTACATGAAGTAAAGTACTTAGGAGTTATATTGCAAATTAAATTCTAAAAGTCACGTAGACTATGCATGTAAGAAGTTAGGGGAAAAAATTGGGTATTTTAATAGAACGAGAAAATCGCTTTCGTTATTTTGTGCAATAAGGATGTACAATGTGATGATAAAACCACATCTTGACAAATGCTCCACAATATTGTGTCTGTGCACAAAAGAGAGAATTGAACGCCTCCAGAAAATGCAGAATAAAGCTATGCGAAGTATACTGTTGTGTAGTAGATATTCATCTGTTAAATGGATGTTGAATACGCTTAAGTGGATGAAGGTACAGCAACGAATTGAGCTAAATGTACTCTTATTCATTTTTAAAATAAAGAGTGGGATATTACCAAACTACTTTAAAAAACAGATGATTTTCGTGGAGGATCAATTTAAGGAATATGGATGTCAATGTTAGATTAGAGACTTACAACAAAAAAAGAACGCAGAATTCCTTAATATACAAGGGCTTCCAGCTATACAACAAGTTACCTGGAGCGGGATTCTGTAACCACGAAGAATTTGAGAATTGGGGAGATGAGAATATTCGTTTTCTCCGATTAAACTCCCTAATTCTACATTCCCAATTTAGGGAAATGTGAGAGAAATGCGAAAAGAGAGACTGCAATTCCCACCAGTTAATTTGAAAATTTGTAGGTTACCTGGGTTACCTACCTTCTTAAAATACAACAAAAATAGACAATATGCTCAGTTTGGAATTCTTCTTCTTGCTTTTCCACTTGCAAAACATCGGAGAATTTTAACAAGTGGAGTAGAGATTTTGGTTGTTCACAAAACAAATTTGCCAAGTTACAAAATTCCAAGTGGGGAATTAAGTGTCAAATCAACTCTCATCTCCCAAATTCCACAATTCTCTTTGTTATAGAATCCGGCCCCTGAAGATATAAAAAGAAAGAGAGACGTCTGTTAATTGTTTTAAAAAAAAAGGCTGGAGGAATCTCATCCGGACCCCTTCTAAAGTCATTTGAAAGCCCATTAATATGATCGAGTATATCCTCTTGTTGCTTTGTGTAATGTTTTAAAATTTATCATAACCAGAAACGTTATTAAATAAACTTTTACAAAAATTGCGTTTTTCTATATTTTGTAGTATTATCCAATTTTGGGTTACCCTGTACGTAAAAAATTGGTCTGTTAACCGATTAGTTTCCTCCAGGAATAAGAATTAAGTTTATTCACCTAAAAGTAAAAATTTTCTTCCCAGTTTTCTCCAAAGCTTGTTTTTTTCAATTTTTTTCTGAAAAATTTATATAATCTAATCCACATATTCTTTTTTCATTAACTTTTTTCTCCTTTCAGCAAACGGGTTTTCTTGACCCATTATACTGGCTCTGCCTCACGAAATCTTTAGGTAGGATGATAATTCCTTCCTGCCCCCAACCGACAAGTTTTCGTGAAGCAGAGGCAGGATACTGACCAGTCTAAACAGGGTCCTTGCGACGCAAAAGTTTTTTCATTTGGTTTCGTTTTAGTAGCTATTTAATGATTGGACTGCCATCTGTAGCTATTAGAAAAGTGTTCAAAAATTATTTGTATGATCACGTAAATTCAGATAAACTTAGTAAAAAGAGAATCGTGACCGCTTTAAACATTGATTTAAAACTATAGGTGGGAGCATAGAAGGTATTCGTAACATCGACCGACCCATATAGTCGGCGCCACGAAAAATTTAACCAGCGCAAAATTTTGTAATTTGTCCATTTCAATTAAGTTATTTTATTGATTTTCTACAAGGTCAGATAAATTTCTTCACGCAAACATGTTTTGTGTCATGTTTCTTTAATTTAGAGAGTTTATTTACAAACAAATTTGGCTATTTTATTCAAGTCTATTCTGTGCTAATGAAAGCCCTAGCCCACACGTTTCAACACTCAAGTCTTTTCGTAGATGAGAGACACTCGGTGGGAGGGATTTTCCTTCTCCCCACGTGTCTCATCAACGAAAAAACTTGAATATTGAGTCATGTGAGCAAGGCCAAAGGTTACAAAAAATCCCAAAGAAACTTTATCTTCTGTTCTGTGCCAAAACCTTTTGGGATTTTATTGAAAAAATACTTTAAAATACTTCTCTAGGTCTTTAAGCAACTCAGAAAAGAAGTTTTTGATAAATATAAAAATATATAAATATTTTCATTTTTACAATGAAAGCTTTCCAACAAAGCGAAAGTCATTCTAAGGTTTTTTAACTGAACGTCATTACTTATCCATTTGTCCAAAAACCATTCTAAATAATAATGAAATAGTTTATATCAATTCTGGTTATAAATTAAAATTACAAATCTCTTTTAAAAGTATATAATAAATAATAATAATAATATGAAAATATTATGAAGTTATAAATATTTATTGAAATTACAAGAAAACACAAGAGTATAGGCGATATATTGAAAATTGTTTGAAATGTATACATTTTTCTGTTCCTTCTGGAAAATTAGAAGGATCTCTCCATAGCATACCAAAGTGTAAAGTGCATTTCGACATATTGCACATAGATCATTTAGGTCCTCTTCCTTGCACGCATTGCCGAAAAAAACATATACTGCTCGTTGTTGATGGTTTTACAAAGTTTGTTAAATTGTATGCAGTCAACAGCACCCAATCTTCTGAAGCAATTAAATGTTTGGAATTATATTTTACCATATACAGTAGACCTACTAAATTTGTTTCTGATCGAGGTCCCTGTTTTACCTCAAAACAGTTTTCCGATTTTATGCAAGATAACAATATTCAACACATAAAAGTGGCTACGATGTCACCTCAGTCTAATGGTCAAGTACAGCGTGTCAACCGTGTTATTGTACCGATGTTTTCTAAGGAATGCGACATAGACAGTACCGGAAATTGGGACAAATTTTTAGCTAAAGTCGAGTTTGCTTTGAATAACACCATAAATCGAAGTACTAAAGAAACTCCCAGTATGTTGCTGTTCGGAGTGAAAAAAAGGGCGTGATTTGCGATAAAATCATGGAATGTTTAGAAGAATGTATATCTGGTAACGTTGGCAGAGATTTGGTTGAGATCAGGGAAGAGCATTCTGAAAATATTAAGGTTGGTCAAGAGTATAACGAACTATATTACAATAAAAAGCATAAGGAACCACGTAAATATAAAGTTGGTGATTACATAATGCTAAAAAGTATTTGCACAATACCAGGTGTAAATAAAAAATTCTTACCCTAATATCGGGGACCTTATGAAGTTGTCAAGATTTTTGATAACGATAGATACATATATGGTTCAAGATATTGAAGGTATGCAAGTAGGCAGGGTATCATATCGAGTGATGGCTAGTCCTGCAAATATGAAACTATATATGAATTTAAATCCTGAAGTTAATTTGAGCATGGATGGTTGTGACGACTGAGGACTTCTGAATCTTGATATTCCATTGTATTTTTGAAAAATTGTACCTATTTAATATAGTTTTAATTTATTAATTATAATAATAACCAACAAAATATAATTGACAAACCTAATAGTAAAGGTGCAATAGAGTCTGTATAACAAGATTATTAATAGAAGAACGTATGTAGTTAAAGATGTTTATGGAGCTATTGTATTGTTCTGTTTTCAGTAGTTAACTATTGATATAGTTTATCATATGGATCTAATTGATCAGTCGGTTGTTTTCAAATTTTATTTAATTGTTTGCAATTTATTGTTTAGTTGAGAAAAAGGAAATAACGATATAATTTCGTGTAAAGAATTTCAATTCAAAGGTAATTAATTTTGAACATGATAATAACGTATGTATACATTGTTGTGTAAAGAACGATCGGCTATACAGCATGTGATCATCATAATATGATTAATATTTTCTTTCAATTTTATTCTATTGGGTAATATTTGATTTCCGTGATTTAAAAATCGGGTCGATTATTAAGCCAGGATGGTCGAGTTATAGGCGATATATTGATATTTAAAAGCCTTCGTTGCTTTTTTTAAATGAACAAAAGAGATAAAATAAACAAAAACATCTGTTCTTGTTATCAGTGAAGATTCTGATCAGAATCTGGTTTGTGTGTAAATCAGTACAAGCTCTATTGTGCGTGCTATGTATATTCATACATATATATGTGCCGCTATGTCGATCGTTCTCGATTTAATAATTTTGTGAAAAAGGGAGTCAATAAAGTCTCTCGAGTTAAAAACATCTACTTGTTATTACTTGGCCCTTTCCTAGTTCCCTACAACAAGAGTATAATCCAAAAATATCAAATTTTAATCTTGTGTATGGACGACAATGCCCTTTTAAATCTCTTTTATTATTTGGAATATGTACAATCATACAAATTTACAAATTTTCCTCTAGCTCACTTTTCGTGGGGGTTACTGTGAGATGGTAAGCCAGCGCTCTTACCGAGGCCTTTTTTCTTCAAATTCATATTCCTTACTTTGCCACCTCTTCAACAGGATATAATTCGTTAATGTCCCTAATTGTAAGAGCTCGCAGACACTAAAAAGAAGTTATTGCTGCAAATATAGATAGTGTCTGCAATTAGAGTAAAATTTGCGGAAAAAGTAAATCTAGAAATTAGTTGTTAAAAAACAAAAATAGGAACCAAATGTAGGTGGGCGAGAAATATGGATTAGGGAATGGTTATAGTTTATAGACAGAATTTTGGATTTTAGTAACGTGGGTAGAAGTAAAAATTCTGCTATTCTTCAAAACTTTTTGCTTATACCGAAGGAATGCTTTAAAGTTTTCCTTAATTCATTACCAATTGAAAAGCGTACAAAAAAAGGATATAGAATTGAGACTAGCGTTAAGTTTCTGTGTATTGTACAAATTAATTTTTTGTTTTTAGAAAACTTAGGCTAATTCTCATATAAGAGATCTAGATGGCTCTGGAGAAACTGAGTTTTAGCAAATGCTTCTACCTAAAACTTCAACCATTCAACCAATCTCCTTCACAATATTATTATAAGAGTTTTACTGCTTGCCGGGCTATTTTAGTGCATTTCAAACCAAAATCCAAAGACTTTCAGGCTGAATTAAAGCACTGGATTCAAACATAATCAAATCGAAATTGGTCCAGCAATGATGACGCAGTAAGTTGTATAGGAAACGAAACGGTAAATGAAGTTGCAAGGAAATGTGGGGAGCTATTTAAGCTCAATGGAAGTAGGTACGCAGACTTTAAGAATCAGTTAAGATTATTCTAGACTTTCAAATTTTTAGACTGGCTAACTGTAGATAACAGGAGTTTACGACCTGCGTCTTTTCAAGATAGCTATAACAAAAATACTTATATCAAAAGAAAACAGCAAATCTGCTGAGGAAGAGTTGGATACTGGACACTTTAAATGTGGTGTCATCACAGCGGACTATTCTAAAGTTCGCAACTTTAACATAGTCTAAACTAGAAAATTTTGGTTTTGATTTTATATGAAAGTCCATTCTAAATCAACTTGAATTTAAAGTTTTAAAGTTTATGTATTGTTGTCATTATAGTTTTGTTTTACTGCATTTCATTATAGTTAGAGAGATTAGTGCAATAACGAGTGTGGTGTTGTCCATGAGTGATTTAAGGTTCTTTTGGTACCCAGCGGGAAATATGTCAACCGCTTGTAAAGGAAAGCGCTTCCACACCATAGCAAAAAATATCTTTTTCGAAGCGCTCTCTTACCATAGCCAAAGGAATCTTTGCGTAAGCAGAATTCTTCTCTGAGTTTAGGCTTATTCATAACCTATCTCTCTTTTATTGCGAAAAGATGACTCATATGCATCTGAAAGCACAGGAGAATTTTCATTCTGTAATAGGTAGTGAGTCGAATTGTGCGGTTAATTGAAATTTAATTTAATTTAAAATAAAACTGAAATTATTAATGAAGCCCTTATCTTGATTCCCTCGGTATTCCCTCAAAGCGCTACGACTACCCTAAAAGTGCTCCAAGAATGCTACCCTGCAAGCTCTCCAAGAGTGTTACTCTACAAGCGCTTCAAGAGTGTCACTATACAAGCGCTCCAAGAGCGCTTTCCAAAAATCTAGAACTGAGTGCTTCTCTCTGCGGACATGCTCATGTTATGT
Source organism: Dioctria rufipes (assembly GCA_963924295.1). Classification (NCBI taxonomy): domain Eukaryota; kingdom Metazoa; phylum Arthropoda; class Insecta; order Diptera; family Asilidae; genus Dioctria; species Dioctria rufipes. Next base: position 44,033,092 of record OZ002743.1, on the reverse strand, counting down.
TATGAAGAAGGATGCGGTGAGGAAGCGCTGCAAGCTTCCAAAGAAGCACTCCTGCATTCGTCTTTGGGCACTTCCATTTCCATCTGGGTAAATATTACTTCACTCTAAAAATTATTCTTGTCCCAATGGGGAAGACCTGAAATACATTCACAGCCACACGCCACAGACCACTGGATGAACGTATTTGAAGTAATGGAAATGAACTGCCAAAGTTACATTCGCGGCCACAGGCCACAAGCCACGCTATGGCCGTGGGAAATTGGGTTAAATTTCAAATTTTGTGGCTCGTGGCCCCAGTAAACACCAACATTGAAGTATAAGGAGACAAAGGTGTTGGAAAGTTTTTCGATATGGCGGGAGATTTGTAATTTTTCAGAATTTTGTTTATCAATGCGAATGGATTGACAAAAAATAGAACGGAAGAAAAATTATTAATTACATGAAAATTCATGGCTTCTTCTGGCCAGTGGCCGTGAATATAACTTATTTGACTTCAGCAGTCAGCCACAAGCCTCAAGTGGCTTGTGGCCTGAGGGCGTAAATGTATTTTGAGCTTAAAGCAGAATAGTGCATTGAGCTGACTTGCCCTCTATGCGCAAGATTTTGATCCCACAAGTGTATCCCAGGACACCAAGGATGTACAGTGCTACAATTGGCCATATGTGCCCGAAATATATTATGTTCGCTTATTACTTTTTTAATAAAAACAAATAAAATTTTTAAAACCATATAATAAATACAGCTATGATCTGATTCAACGTAAAAGATTCTCTAGTGAATTCAGAAATCCGCCTAGACTTGTCTCATGGAGTATTGTAATTCATAGTAAATGAGAAACTCTTCAACACACAAAAGAAAAAGCAAAGAAAATTCATTATTGCGCTTCATCATCAATAAAACAAACAAAAAACAATAATTATTCGCTGCAATTTCTTAATATTAAAATTACTTTCGTTTTCATTCGCAAGCGCAGACTAATAGGAAAAATTAACTCGGGAAATCCCGCAAATATTTTACAACTCTTGCAGAGACGTGTACGAAACTTGCGCAAATGCCTTAAGGGTATTACGGGCGGTTACAGTTTGGCTCTGTCTGCACATTCTGTTTTCTTAGCTTCTTGCAGTTCCAAACAGTGCGCATACTTAACAAGAGCTTAAAAATTATGCCAAAGCCTTCGGAATTCCCAAATCTCTGACATAACAGCAAAAATACCTGCCGATGATGGTGACTCATGGTTAGTGCGGTTATGCTGTATTGAACTGTGAAGCGAAATATCGATTGCATGCTTGCATGCGGAGAGATCAAAACTGAGGCTATTCACCTAGGCAAGGGAATCTCCGTCTGAAGTGGTTTTTAAGATGTTTTGTTTTTTATTTCTCATGTAGGCATCATAATTGTACAGTTATTTAAAATTCTTAATCTCTTCAAGCGAATTTTATGTATGTCAAGGTAAGCTTCTGTGAACTCGCTGAAGTTGTGTATGCGGGAATCTCCAGTGATCCTCTATTGAATTGCATGGTCACTTTAGTTTGGTTCATACTATGTCCACCAGCGAATGCAAATCACCAGATGGAGATTGGACGTTAAAAATTTATTGCTGATAAACATGCATACATACATATGTGCGTACGCTTTTATATGTACAATGGTGAATTTGGTAACCATGGTCAGTGTTGTCACTTTACAAAAGGAAATTAGCAGCAAATTGTTGTAAAGAATTGCAATAGATCGACAGAAAAGCAGTGGAATTATTGGACGCTTTAATTCTATGTATTTGAAAATTTTTAGGGTTGTATTCACCAAGCAAAATTAATAATTAAGGCTATTCACCAAACACTGAATAGATTTAATGCAAATATAATTTAAGTTTAGTTTTAAGTGAGGGCTTACTCTGTCTTAAATAAATTTAATTTCGATATCATCTGATTGAAATGTCATGCAGTCAAATGTCATATTTTTGATAGCGCTGTTAAAAGATTGAAGAAGCGAAAATTTAACTGTTTAGATATAAGCCGATATCAGTAAAAACAACCACCGTTTTTAGTTACAAGTGGATTAAAAAGTGAATACAAATTATTTTAATTTTAATTATTACTGCTATGGATGAAGTAAAGCCATCCACAGCGAGAGACGATAATGAATTTTCAGATGAAGAGTTTATGGTGTTATTAGAGAATCGCAGTACATACCGTTATCGCCGAAGAGGAGAATAATTGAAAAAAGTGCAAACATGTTCTTAAAATATGATACCGATTCCTTCTTTTATAGATTTAGACTACCCAAAAGTCTTCTAATGAAAATGGTGGAAAAATTGAAAAGAAAACCAGAGTTTCATTTGAAAAGAAATGATCCTGTTTCTGTGAAATACCAATTTCGTATTTCGTAACTCTCTATGGAAGTTTGATTGTGTTGAAGTAGTTTTTGCATTTATTTCTAGAACCATTCGTCGAACAGTAAAAATGATTATACCCAATTTTATAGGATTTCGTATTCTGAAGAAGTTTTTAGTACAATAAAAATGTTTAGGACTGATCGTTTTCACAGTATATGTAAAAAACCTAAATTTTGATATGGCAACACCAAGAAGGGGTTGCCCGATTGAGTCCATTTTTTAAATTTTATTTTTTATTACTATAAAAACAGCATGTACCAAATTTTAGCTCTCTATGTCCACGCGTTCCCAAGCAGTATCTAAATATATAGTGGAAAACGAAATTTTTGTATGGCAACCCCACAAAGGAGTTCCCCGATTTGTCTCATTTTCAAACTCTATTTTACTTTTACTTTACAAAATTTCAGCTTTCTAAGTGAACGCGTTCTCGAGTTATCGGGCGCACAGACGGACAGACGGACGGACATGCAAAAATCAGAATATATTTTAATTTAATATTATGTGTGGATGTCCAATCCATTTTGCTTTACCATCATTATTTCGAGGTATTACAAACAGAATGGCAAACTTAGTACACCCTGTAGATTTCAACCTAGGGTATAACAATGGGCCACAAAGTTAAAAGTTTGATCAAACTTCGTGTGGCGTGGCTTACATTGATTCTAGCTATTATATGAAAACCATTGATTCAAAGTGATTTCGTGGGCGTAGAAAACGATAAAATGAAGATAGTAAACCGTATTGGACGCTGTTTATGTCAATCATCTCTTCTGAGGAAGAGTGCAACGTTCATCGACAATCCTCTCCAGATATTTCAAGAAGAATGGGATGGAGGCATGGGGTTAGACTTCTGACATGGAAAGTCTTCGACTTCGTGTGCATGAATAAGGGCTTTTCATTATGAAAAGAAATTGGAAATGTTTTGTATTTTTTACGTGTAAAGATAGAACTATCAGGTTTTTATAGTTGCCAAGTACAGAGTACGCAGTTATTAAAAATGGAGCGATATACGCTTGAACAGTGCATAAATAATTTTGAAAATTTCGCAGATACAATTCATAAAGTCCGGTTTGCTTACGATAGTCATGAAGCACTTTTCCGTTTAGAAATTGTGAATCTTCGTCCCAACTAAGTTGGTGACGTCAAGAATTGGACACGTGCTTGGTCAGCCATATTTACAGAAACTATTTCAGTTGTGACGAGAAGTATTTTGGAGGATCCAGGTTTTTCCATTCCAAGACGTTCTCAGTAGTTGTGGGCGTATCGCAAACAAGCCGCACCGATTCTACAGAGGGATGTTGGCCGAAAAGAATAAGAAGTCCAGTTCCCAAGAACTGGAGCCTTTACATCTCGTACAATGCTGTACGCTTGCTGATTGAGAGTTGTAATTGCAGGAATATGACGCTATTTATTTCAAGAAAATCATTTTTACCTACGAAGCACATTTACACCTGCAAGGATAAGTGAATAAGCAGAGCTGCCTCATATGAGGTTCCGAAAATCTCTTCATCCGCAAATTTTGGAGCGGTTTTTGGGAGGGGACTCTATCAGATCTTATTTTTGTTGTTGTTGAAAATTACGATAATATGGTAATACGGATGGACCTGTTTTTAGGGTTGCGTACGATGTCATATAGGAATTTGAAATTTCGCATAATTTTATGTGTCTGTGACGAGCACATATTTCGACTGTCAATAAATTATGAAATATTTTTTTTTTAATTTTAATTGGGGGTCAGTTGAATCCCTTCAAAGCTTTTTTTCGTATAGTGTTGGGGAAAGTGCTACGTTCAAGGATTCCAAAAATTTATTTTTCTTGAGTTGGTTATAAAGGTACTATAGACTGAAATGTGCGAAAAAAACGTTCGCTCTCCTGATCTTCTAGGCTTTAAAGTTACGGTTTATAAGAATGCACTACAAATAATGAATGTCAATGCTGTTAAAAAAGAAATAGAGCCGCAATTATGTATGATTACGTCAAAATGTTGCGGAGAATTTGTTAAAAGATTAAAAATTTGTTAACTAAGCTGAGGCGGGAGTTTATCTGATATTGTTTCTCTAAAGTTAAACCGTAATGTCTATATACCTACTGCATAAGCGTTTTTCAAAAAAAAAAAAAAATGTTGCTTTTTTAAATAATTTACAATTCCTATTGACGGGATTTCAGAATTAAGGCAATCATCACCATTCTTCATATTTCAGGAATATATCTTAATGCGATACAACCTTTGCCTCAGCTGTTAAGACTGGAAAAATTCCGTATGACCTGTCGTTTTTCAGGATGAAACCATTGTAATCATCCATTTCATCTTTTTCACGTAACCATCGTCGATGCAAGATGGGGCGTGCTTTTTTAACAGTTTACAATTGGTTTTTTTGTGGACCAATAATCTAGACAAAACTATTACTGAATTTATTTCGAAATTACTTTATACATACATATATACCGTCGTCGTTCTCTTAGTCAACTATAGCCAAACTTGCTACTGCACTTAAATTATGACTTAAAGAAGTTCCTGACTTTTTTTCCCCTTATGCATGTGTGCAAGTACATACACGTTTTCCTGCAAAGGGTTTCCCCCATAATTTAAATTTTTCTTGTGTAACTTTATAAGGCACACGCATGCTGCAACATTATTGGGAGAACACTTGCATGTTTGTGCTCGACTACAATTTACATTGCTTTTTGTCACCTTCTGAATTATGCAAATGGCTAGCATGCTTTATCGATGATGAAAATGCAGAATAACACGTGTTTTATTAGGTTGGATATGTTTGGCATGAGTGGGTTGTTACCGAACACATTTCAACACTACTCGTCATTAAGTGACTAGAAAACTAGAAGGTTGAAAAGACTCCCATCCACATTAGGTGAAGTAAAGGGTTCAAATCAAATGAAGCAATTTATATGAATTAGGAACTAGCTCAAGTTTTCTACTATTACTTGACTTCGTACTTTTTATGAGTTTTATACTTCAGTCAAACCCACCTTGCTTAGGTGATACAGTAATGCCCTAGACACATAGCGCTCCTAATGAATAATTAACTAACGACTCATTAGACCGTAATGATTCATTGGACAACTGGTGCAGACACACAGCCATTTCTTCAATTAAGTTGTTCTGTCAAACTGCCTTTGACATACTTATGACAGTGAAGAAGCGAAATAGATCTAATCAACGCACGCTATAAACTTAGTGTTTATTTATTTTATTATATTCACTGATTGAACCGTGATATTTTTCTGAAACATATTAGGATAAATTAAAAAAATCTTTTTTATATACCTGTTTCAAGTTCGAAGTGAAAGCATTGTGTGCAAATATTATAAAAAAACGATAACTGTGACGCAACTGGAGGAAGGAATTAAAGGCGAATTCTGGGCAAATTGAAGAGTAAGCTAGAAAGTGAAGACCTAATTGTGACAAAGGCTGAAAAAGGAAATTCTGTGGTGTTAATTAAACTAAATGATTATAATATTAAAATACAGATATTTACTCATGATAGTGGAGCACTTGAACATAAAAAAGAGCCAACTCCTACTTTACAAAAAGAAATCAAAAAATGTATAAAACAATTGTAAGAATATTTTTGGCGATAACTTTTTTCGTTACTCTAATATGAACGCCAGAGACTTCACTCTGTGTGGGTTAAATTAAAATTAAACAAGGAGAGTATACCAATTAGACCTGTAGTTTCATATGTCAATGCACCTGCATATAAAGTGTGAAAGAAATTAAACGTAGTAATATTAGGGAAAACTGGTTTTGTATTTAAATATGCAATTAAAAATAGTACTGAACTTAAAAATTAAGTCATTACAAGTGCCAGTAGGTTCACGATTAGTTTCTTTTGATGTAAAAAGTTTGTTTACGTGTACACCTATGGATGAGCTGAAAGGAGTAATGTCTAACATGTTGAATAATCGAATAGTAGACATAGAGCTGAGAAATGAAATTAAACAAGTATTTAATATATGCTTAAACCAAAATTTTTTCAGTTTCAAGATGGATTACCTATGGTATCACCTTTGTCTCCTCTTTTGTCAGAATTTTTTATGGCATATTTCGAAAGTAGTATGTTTGAAAAGTGTCCGTTTGATAATAAAATAGCTTTTTGGTTTAGGTATGTAGACGAAGTTCTTTTCTGATGGCGAGGAGCTGATAACGAACTAGATGAATTTCTACATTGGAATAACACCATAAATAGATCTATTCAGTTCACGATGGAAAAAGATGTAAATTGCGCAATTAATTTTCTAGATCTTAAAATAGTTTATACAGATCAATGTTTTATGTTTGATATTTATAGAAAGTCTACATATAATGACATAGTTATTCCAAATAATTCTACCCATTCATAATAGATTGTTTACAATTCCACTCTTTGTACAGGCCACAAAAAGAGTATATGAATCAATTAAACTAATAGACGAAAATAATGGTTATAAAGAGAGGTTAATAGATAAATTGATAGGGGAAAAATGTAAACTATTAGCCCTAAAGTCTGTATATCCTAAACCAAAAGAAGATAATTGTAAGAGGTGGATAAAATTAAAATATGTTGGAAAAAAAAAGCGAAAAAGTCAAAAAGATTGTACAAAAGCACTTAGATGTTAATACAGGATTTTATAATAATAATATATTGAGGACACTTGTACGTAAAAGTAATCATAAACCAGATAAACTACAGAACTCAGGAGTATACAAAATAAGCTGTATTGACTGTGATAGCACATTTACGTCGGACAAACTGGACGCAATTTTAAAATTAGATTTAAGAACATTTAAATTCATTTAAATATAATAAATTAGACTCAATGGTAGCAAAAAATATAAGTGAAACCGGACAAAACTGTGAAATCAATAACTTAAAGGTTTTACATGTATAAGAAAAAGTAAAAGACTTAATATTCTGGAATCATGTTATAATAAAAAAAGCCTTACAAGAGCACTAAAGTCTCTTAAATGAACACACAGACTTTTTACATTCACCATTGAATTATTTTATTGTTAAAATCTCCACATGTAAATGCTCTCACTACTTTTTACTAGTCTCATTGTATTGGACTGCAATATTTGATATTGTACTTTAGTTTTATTTAGCAACTCCTTGAAAATGGCCTCATAAACCGAAATATGCGTATCGGAATAGAAAATAATTAAAAACCTTGAAACAAGTATATAAAAAAGAATTTTTTAATTAATTTATTTTATATTTCTATTTAACGACTTGGAAATGAAAAAATGTACTTTGCATTTCTTCTTCTTATTTTTCAAATTTGGAGATGCACAGCGGAGTTTCAGATTTATATTATATGTAAGAATACAATACTAGCAAATTTTTCCTCATTAGAGCTTTAATGAAGGAAAAAAAGAAGGGTTTGCCGACACTCCAGGACTATCCTTAACTTTATGGTGAAGAACTGTATAGCCTAGAAATTTGTTTAGCTATTCAAGAAAATAGTGACGATTGACCCATTTTATTGCAGATATTTGTATAGATACAGATCTGTATACTACTATCCTTGCTGATTTAATGGTTCGGCAGATCGCTGTTGTTGTTGGTCTCCTAGTACCATATCGAATAAACTTACAAAGTTCTGGTTAGGCGTGATTATAACAAATATTTTCTGGGATAATTTAAATGATCAATCATGTCTCCTGGTTGGATCTGTCTTCTCTTCCTGTTTTAACCTAATGACACTGGATGTAACCTTAGATTGACTTGCATATTAATGGAAGTCGATAAGATTTGAACATATACTCGTAAAATTATGATCCTATTTGATACATTACTGATTATTGCCTTAGCCTTGGCCTCTCCTATCCAATTTATCTAACAGATCGAAGCCGGCCGGTAAATTTAACTAAAATCATTGCTTCAATAGTGTTATCAATAAACCCATAAAACCAGAGAAGGCAGAGCACTTGAATATTTTAGTCTAAGTCCACATATAATACCTATAGCAATACTGATCACGTAGCAAAAACAAAAAAATTACATAAGTGCAGTAGTGAACGAGATCCGGAACCCTTCCGTTCAAATGTATGAAATCATCGGAATTACGTAGCATTGAGAGATTCCCAAGGCCCAAAAGTGACTTTAATAACTATAAAAGCCCAATTCGGGGTGAATTTGCATCAGTCGTGTACCAAAACATAACGTAACTATACAAACGCTTCTGTCAACCTCCGCACTTTGAAAAATCGTCGCTTAAGAAAGTGCACAGATCTTTTAAGATATATACTTACAACATACACAACCAGTGCGCATGCGCAAACCACTTAACCTGGAGAAAGTGCTTTTTCGTGAGTGTATTGTTTTTTTATTCGCGCGCCAGTTACTCTGTAGGTGCACAGATTTACTCCAAAATTTCCGCTTATGATAAATCGGGAGCCTTTAAGAGTGCAAAAAAAAAAAATACTATAAAACTCGACTCGGGCTAAAACATTGATCGAGTCCGCTAATATTGGAAGGGAGGGTAACGGGTAGCGAATAGAGCGATTGGTGCAACTCTGATCTTTTTTGGTGTGGGATCTTATAAATTGAGGAGTCTAGTGAAATTCAACTTTAGTTATTCAAAGACATCACTTTCGGTGAGACAACTTCTTGTGTGGATTACAAAAAAACTCCAGCACTTGTCTTGTGCTTGTGCTAAGAAAACCTGTGGATTACAATACTTTGGTTTTGCTCGTTTAACAACCTAAGGTAAGACCTCATCAGATGAAAGTGAAATTTTCTTGTAATACCTTTCCTGCTAGATGATTTGTTTGTTTATTTATTTTGTTTGTGTGCACGTGTATAATACTGCATGCAACTCTTGCAGTATTTTGAATTTATTAAGATGCGCCTTAGCAGCAATTGTACTTAGTGATGTTTGTGACGTTCATGATGAGGATGTATCAGTTATGTGGTTGATGTATTTTCAAAGTGATATGGGTTGAAAAGGTGTTTTCTAGACTTTCACTTATTTGAAATTTGAATTTTTTTCGAAGAGGGTTGGTTTATGGTTGAATTAATTGAGGAAGTGTTTTTAAAAAAATTGTTTGTGGTCTGAGTTTAATATTTAGCGGACAAAATTATTAAAAATAATAATAATTTAATGACTTTCTTTTGCAATATGTCCGAGTTAGAATAATGCAAAAAAAAAAACAAGCCTAACTAGTCAGTTTGGTGGCTGATTACCTTTTGTCACTAAGAGCAATACGAATCTCTTGTACCAATTCCAGTGTTTTGCTATACCTAACGAATCTATTTTGTTTCGACATATCTGATGTAGTTTAGACTATTTAGCGAGCGTATTCTCTCAATAATTTCTGCTATATCTATCTAAATAAAATTTTCTTAATATGGACTTCGTACAAATCGGTATCCCACTTTCCAGTTGAATCTTCGTAGTGATAAGCGTATTTTTGTTGTAAAATGAAGAAAACGCCAAAAGATAGCTTCAATTTTTATCAGCTCAATGATAATAAAAGTTCAACTTGGAATGAAGTCCATGGAAACCATCGTAATAAAGAGTAAAAATATTCGACAGTTTCACTAAAATTTAAGTCAAGAAATTTCATTTAAGTCCCAACTCCTTGTTGATAAGATATGCCTACTTCTTAGTTCTATATTGTGAATGGTATATGGGTTTCGTTATTCCTGCATACAGATACGAAGTAGTAGCATTGTTTAAAGGGATACAAACTGCTAAAACTCCCATAAAAACAAGTCAATGAGACATAAGTATTCGAGCATATTGAATATTTTTCCCATTTGTTATTCCTCTTTTTGGTCGCATTTTTTTTAGTATGTTATCAATGCTGTTTTGATGACAAAATAATTCTAATATCAAACTTATTTAAAAAAAAAACCATGGTGGAAAGCCTGCAAAACTTGCAGAATTTTTTGTGCTAGATTTCGCAATTCTAGTAACTAAGAAGATCGGCTCGGCAAATCTATAAACTTACAAAATTATTTTGATCGTTGTCTTTATCGATAAAATATTTAACGCAGACAATATTAGTAGCAAACAGTGTAAGTGGTGGTGATATTGATATCACCTTACATTGCACAAACGACCAAGTCATATATCGAATGTAATGACTTGATTTGACTGAATTTGTTTAAATTCTGATTTCATAATGGTTCGGCAAACCAATAATTGTGTAGAGCGTCGCTGCTTTAAACATTTGGTAATTCTGAATTTTTTTCAAATGCTACCTTAATTGCAAGGAAACATTGCTGATATCTGGCGAATTTTTCGCCAACATTTCGACATTTTAAGTGTTGCGGTTGAATTAAATGAAAAGTCCAAAGCTGTCGAGGTTTTCGGATCTTTCCGAGGTCAATAAATCATGGAGCAATGAACCAATTAAGGGTAAGCACCGAAACGTCGACAATATTACAAGTCGAATTTGATATTATCTTCTCCGTACATATATTTTGATTATTAGGCGTACAATGGAGATCTTTTTAGTAGTAGATCTTCTATTTCTGAAGATGCTCCTAATTCTCGATCAACATTTTTTCTCGTGTATAGATAGGAATTTTTTTCTAAGTAATTATCAGTAATTATCTCATTATTCATTTCAAGTAGCATTAGATCGTACAGAGCATCCTTCCTATTTCATTAACTCACTTGCTTTGTTGCATACTTTTATTGTGTTACATAGCACAAAATTATGAGTTGGTTGAAGCTGGCGCACTTTTATTTTCCGGACATTAAGAAAGGCCTAAAGTTGTACGACCACTTTTGGGTGAAGATAAGAATCTTTATGTTTTTTTCTATTTCTAACGTTAACCACATTAAGAAAGATATTTCTATAAATTTTTACATATGTTCTTATTCTATGTTTGGTGGACCGTGAAGCAATTCTGTATATAACAAACGGTTTTATCTGATAATATGGGACATTAGTACCAGTTTGACCATTTTTTTCGTATAATTATCTTTATAAGAGCTAATTGTAAAATGCCATCTAATTGGTAAACATAAGATCTACGATTGCGTTAATTGATAACCACCTGGAAGTGATCGACCTTAACATCGTATAAGGCTTTAGATCGTTAGAACGTCTGCAGTTCCTTTTATGATTTAGAATGTTTTATTTTTTTATTTTATTTTTGTAACTGATCTACCTCGGATGATATTTATATACACATAATGAATGGAAAAGGCATGTTTAAGAATAATTTATTTCGTTTCGTTTACGAACTGCATTCTTCTTACCCACTAGATGAAATTATTATAAGTTCAACCGGAAGAGAATGCTTTCTTCATGCAGAAATCATGCTATGTTAATTTAAAAATATTTGTTGTTACAAGAATTGTTAAAAATGCACCTATTTTTCTTTTTATTTTTATTTTTGTAAAATATTATACCAACAAAAGTAATTCTTTTCACTGTTAAAATGCTTGCACAATTCATCTATTGTTAATGAGCATTTAGTAAAAAAAATCCTTTATTACTTAAAATTTGTTCTGGCTCATTTAATTTAAATCTGAACAAATATTTCTTAAAAATGAAGTTCATCGTTCACAGAAGTAATTAATTTAATTAATAGGTCTATAAATCATTATAGACTTAGGATCATCACATTTAAACATAGAATCAACGAAAAATTTCTTTAGAGTGGATGGATGCAATGATAAATTCGAAAACTTAAGACTACAGAGAAAATCTTCAAGAAGACGTTTGATACAGCGTCGAGTCAAGCTTTCTTATTTGTATCTAATCCTTGAAGAGTTGTTTGTACATCTTGTGGAGTGATCGGAAGTACAGAAATAGGAGTAGAGGAAGGCTGGGGAAAAGAATATATAGCTAATATAGAGCAGTCACTCACGTACTTATTTACCTCTGCCCATAGTGCGAGAAAAAGGCTTGTTATCTATTAATGATGATCGACAATTGATATATTTTTAAATTGATAACATTTAAAGCTCTAAATAGTTCTTAACACAATTTTTACAATCACTGAAGAAGACTTCATCCTCTTCGTCTATTGAAATTGATCTTTTATGGGATGGGGATGCACTATCAAAAAGTTTCAATATTACCCAAAAGGTATAATAGTTAAAAAAGCTTAGTTTATAGGTATGTCTGATGATGTCCCATGTTGATAGAAAAATAGGTGTCATAGGAATGAAAGATAAGTAATCGACGTCATTCGTACAAGTCACAAACTTCAATTTGACAAAATCAGCTTGGTCAGTAAATACTAGTAATACACACTTTTATGTGGGTACATCATGTAAACATTTTCTTATGGTAGTATTTTGCAAATAAATTTTGCTTTTCTTTCAAATCTTTGTCCCTCACAGATGACAACTAAACGAATTATGTTAGCACAATGCATTTACTCATCTTCTTTACCTTGTTTAAAAATGTAAAATTTTTTTCAGAAAGAGAAATGTATTGAATTGTAAAAATTTTCTTGTACCAATAGCTAACAGAGATGAATTATTTTTAAAACTTTCGACTCTGTGTAAAATAAAAACTTTCGAGTAAACAGACAGCCCTAATTGTGATTTAATGGAGCAGTGATGTAATTTCACTCCATTCATTACATAAATATATGTAGGAATATGTAGCTATTATATTATTAACATCTTTACTACAATACATAGGTAAATATATCGAAATGTACTAAAACTAATCTTTCTTCGTATAATTGGGGGCAGCTTTAGAAATTTGAGATAGGTTTAGAAATCTGGGACATATACGAGGTCATCGGAATAGTCTATTACTAGTAATAGTGAATTCTATTTGCTTGTATTTCTTCAAAGAATATAAAACCACTATGATCTTGATGATAATTAAAAATTCTTCTCCTAATGCTCTCCACTGATTCGGGCCTATAATAAGTACATGTAGAAACTTTTCTATATAATCTAGTCAAAGTTTTTCCAATGAGTGGGTATATAGCGAGTAGGTATAAGTATGTGTCCGATACTACACTGGTAGACAAATCATGATGAGCTCATCAATGAGAGGTCAGATGAACGTCCTGATGAAATTTATTCGCGTTTGAATAAAACCGGAAAAAAAAAATACTTGGTGTCTATTAGATATTGCATCTCTTTCACTTATTTAGAATTGCTTCCCTTTTGTGGCATTTTACAATATTAGATGAGCACTTTGATGAGTACATAATAAAAGTCACGATGATTAATGAACAAAGTGTCACGATGAGCTTATTAATGAGTATGTCAATGAGTGTCATGATGAATTCATAAATGAGAATCTGATTTTACGATTGATTTCATATTTTACGAATTCAACGCTGAGGCGTAAGGATTTGGGCATAACGTCTTGTTCAGAATATGGGCGACAGTCTTTCTGCGGAAAAACAAATCAAAAAATTAATTTAAAATAAATAATTTAAAAATTGAAATAAATAAATCACAAAAATCAATTCAAATTTTCCTAGTAGAAATGTCATCTGTGATGACAAGTACAAATACTTATTTTTTTCTGGTTTAGTATATAGGGAGCAATGAGTCCTTCGATGAGATTTAATGAATGCTCATCAGAAGGCTCATGCGTTGCAAACACCTTGATGCTTTTCAGTCAAATTAGTATTGGTTTACATAATAACTGCCCCTTGCGGGGTAAAAGCCAAGGTAAAACTGTGAGCAATTTCTACTAGGGTATCTTCAATTCGGTTTTCTCTATGCGTGAAAAATCCAAGGAGTAGGCGATTGGTCTTTTTTATACCATATATTAACTCAGAATGGTACACAATAAAGAATGATAGAGCATACCAGGATGCATATATGTAATTCATTATTTTATGTAATTCAGATTTTAAGTCCATGTCAAAAAGATACAAGTTGGTAAATAGCTCCACATTCGCAGAGTAAAGTTTTTTAGCGAGTCGATATGACAAGCTATCATCACATTTGCAATAAGTCTTAAACCTACTCTTTTGAATATTGTCTAATGGAGTTAAGACTGTGTTAAAGTCTCAATGTGTCTACTCCTATAGCAACTATACAACACGGAAATGGTTGATATTACTTAAGTACATACCTCGAAATGGTTTGAATCTTGTTTATTGAAGTAAACTTACCAAGCTTAAAATTGGACTTATATCAGAGAAGTAAAATTTATTCTCGTATGGTCAAGGATGCTCTTGCAATTCTATTTGTTTTTTAGATACTTAGAATTCGCCATATATATTTTTCTTGTTGTACCTGCATAAATGATCTGCTGAATTTGGGAAGAATTGTGTATCTTAAGGAATTTAGCGGATTACTGGATCTTGGAACATAAAACCGAAAAATTATTATTCCATATTACAAGTAAAGCCTTATTCTTTCTTATAATGTCCATATAAGATATTTAAGGAACAATGGCTTTAAACCAGAGAAACTACAGTTAATTTACTCGGGTTTCTAATAGCAAAACTTAAATCTTTCTTTTATGACATGAACGTAAATAAAGTCATTCATAGGTTTCTATTGACCGCATTATAATTGGATATCAGTGACTTTTAAAGTCATGATCCACTGTGTTAATAACTTCCCGTCTCCACGGTACTTCACTTAATGCTTTACATAAAATTTGTAGACAATGAAAAAAATTGAATTTACAACTTGAGTCCATCGTTAAGTAAAAGGTGTGAAAAAAATAATGAAACCAAGTATTATCCATGCCAAGCGTGGGTGTATGGATAGTAATAAAAGCAAAAGAAAAGAAAAAACCTCCATAAAAAGATATAATGAGATGAGAGTGCATGCAAACAAGATCTCAGTGAAAGTTTCTCCTCGAAATAATTATCCAAATTTAGGTTTTGTTTCCGAATCAAATATAATCCAGGCGTGGACTATGTATTCCGCATAAAAAAGAGTGCCCCAAAATGAAACAGTCTCAACTCAAAATGTAATAATTGCGCCGCTTACCTCTGTTATCTCGATTCAGAGCGCGGTTCCATAACATTGAATAACATACGATGAACCATCTTGTTGTGGTAAGAAAAGTAGCAGCACTACTAGCCAGAAGAAAGTCATTACCACACCAGTCATGCGTAAGAAAGTAAAAGTTGTTGGCTGGGGTCATTTCACAGCTTTAAGTTATGAAGCCCGCATCAATGAATCACTCGCTTTCGTTGGAAACCTGTTTGTTTCGTTTTGATATTGCATCAAGACTTAATATGAGAATAATAACAACACCTACGGCAACGGTCAACAAATTAGCCAACGGCTCTATTCGCGTATTACATTTACCATCATCAGCAAATGGGAACGTTGAACTGTATGTGACTCTGCTACCTGGACAAATAGTTTATAATCCATTGGCGCTAAGCCCAAATAAAACCTTGTGTTACACAATACTGGTGATCTCACTCAATTTATTTTTTGTTTGTTTTGTTATTCCAGGTAACATGAAGATTCCGTTGGCTGTTTTGGCAGCCGTACTAATTTCAGCAGTTCTGGCAGAAAACAACGACTCTTGGTCGTGGAATAAAAAGGAGGAAGATACTGCACTAGTAGCTGGCCGAAGATCTGACCAAGGCAATAAAACCGAAGAGACAATTACAACGGACAATGAGAGTCAGGGGCGTCACTTGTATAGTGATCAAGAAATTTACAGCAATACCAATGATACTACACTTGATGAAATCATTGAACAAATTCTTCATAGAAGCAGAGAAGGAAGACAATTGGATGAATATAGTGAAATTTGTACAGATCCGAATGTTCAAGAAGCCCTAGAAAGGGGTGATGATGTGCAAGCTAGAAATTTAATTAAAGAAAAACTCTGTAGTCTAGGATTGATGCAATGTGATAGCGTCGATATTGAAGGTAAACGACCATTTCGTTCACCAAATGGCGGTATTTACGCCCAAGGTCCACTTCGGCCACCATATGGACCACCAAGACCTATGCCACCACCACATCGACCGTCATTTAATATGGGTCCACCACGAAAGGTTGGATATGAAGGTCCAATTCTATCTAAGCCATTTATAAATGGCCCATCAGGACCACATTACAATGGTCCCCCTGGACCTGTTTACAATGGTCCGTATCTAGATACACCACCGTCATCACATTTAATGTCTGGACCTGGTGCGACTTTCTCAAAACCTCCACCCGGTGCTATAATTTATGGTTCAAAGCCACCAGGGCCAGTTTTCGAAGGTGTTGATGCTCCATATGACTTCGAGCATGTTGTTGGTGATAAAATTCACGTTGAACATAGTCAATCTTCATTCGATCAACAACATCATCAATTGTCTCATAACGGAGGATTTCCGGGGAAGCCAACAATTGTAGTTAATGCTCAAGGTGGAGCAGCAGGTGCATCTGGAGGAGCAACAACAAGCGCATCAGCTCTTCAACAGCATGTTCATCATCATTTTCATCACCTTGATGCCGCAAATGGTAAGGTACCAGCCATACCTTTGTCTCCAGTGCCATTACCAACGGGAAATGGTATTAATAGTGAATTCGCAGCTATAGCATCATCGACTGGAGGATTTGCACCTCTTAGTCCTGGATATGATTTCAAGAAGGACGCTTCTCAAGCATCATCTTTCACCTCAGGATTTAATGGAGCAGCTGGTGCATCCCAAGCATCTTTCACGTCAGGATTCAATGGGCCAGTTGGTGTGCCTCAATCATCTTTCACATCAGGATTTAATGGAGCAGGTGGTTTATCAGGTATATCGAGCTTAAGTCAAGGAGGTCTTATATCTGGAAATGCTATTCATGGATTGGGTGGAGTTAACGGTGGTGTACGACCTGTAAGTAGCTTGTACGAAACAGTTAAACCAGTTTCTGAAACTGGACTTGGAACATATGGATCTGGATTCACAAATGGCTATGGATCCGATGCCGGTGCATCATTTGGAAATACAGGTTTTGGCGCCTCCTCATCGGGTGTCTATAATGGAAATACTGCTAGTTTCCATACTTTAAATCCAGATTATTATAAAAAGGAACTTAATGGTGGAAATCAATTCAACAGTGTCTCCGGATATGGACAACAAAATAAATTGACATCGCAACTACAACAACAACAGCAGCAACAACAGTATGGTGGACAATTCAGTCAGTATAATGGAGTAGAAGATTATAGTGCCTTCGAAACTGCACGACAACATAATATTGATTGCGTTTGCGTTCCTTTCAATCAATGTCCAGCTGCTGATCGGATTGGCCGAAAAGACGATCTGATTTTACCAATTGATCCACGTAATTTGGGTAGTGACATTGAAGCCTTGGCAGATGATACGCAAAATTCAACTTCCAATGCAGAGTCGAAAACAGCTGAAGAAATAGATGCAACTGAAATCAAAAAGTTGGCAAAACGTGAGATTGCTGAAAAGAAGATATCCGAAGAAGGCGAAGAAAATGCATCTGATGTTGAACCGGTAAGGATTTTTTTATTATTCTTCTAGAAACTTTAAGGTAGCCTATATATATGTAGGGAAACTAATTTGCACGCACACTTATTAACCTCCACAAAAACACTATTGAAACTTTCAACTGCCATGCCTGCTCTCTTCTTAAAATAACTAATGAGAGTGCAGTAGCGTCTGGTTTTTGATTTAGACTACTTACAGCCTTGTGGGTTGTAAAAAAATGTGACATTTGGTGTATCGTGAAAATGTGGCACAAATGAGTCCATGTCTTTACGATCTGAAAAGATTTTTTAAGAACATAGGTTCACGAATGCCTCTAATATGTATCATATTCACGAAACTTTAGCTGTCTTGCGTTCAACTGGACCTAAATATTGAGTACAAGTTCCTTTTTAATCCTAGAATTACAGCAAAATGGCTCAATAAGTCCGCCACAGGGTTATAAGTAAGCGAGGTGAATTATGCCGTACTGCATTATTCACGTAAATTTGTTCTCATCTGTGGATTGGCTTGTCGGGCCAAAATGAAATCAGAATGATCTGTCTAATTTTCAAAGAGCCACGATCTGTACTTGTATTTCTCGCATATCTGTATTTTGATCACAATAAAAATAAATAGAAACGAAAAGCTTCTGCAGCCCACAAGAATCTTCCGCGCTGGTAGTATACATAGTTTATGTGTGGCACACGTCGACTAACATAAACAGACTAACAGCACGAGAGAGGTTTGTGGGTAATTTTGTAAGATCTTTTTAATTAATTTCATTTTTATTGAGACAAACCCCTTAAAAAATATTCTTCCAGCGCCTTACTGTCAGCAATAATTTTCCACAGACGACTGTGGATTTTCAAAGAAAAAAAGTCTTACCGACATTTGGTGTATCATTTGGTCTACCGCAACCATCCGGTGCATATCCAGTCAACGCATATGGTCACGGTTATCCTGCACAAAATCCCTATTTTGGTGCAATTAGTCCGAATGGTCTTAACTTGGGCTTGGTTAATATTAATCCACTTGTGTCGTTACAATGGACAAAAAATGAGCACGGAGAAAAACTTGTGAAGCCCCTAGTAAATCTTCATGTTACTCCAAACGAGCAAATAATCCACAAGGTTGGTAGCCTATTCCAGGCTAAAAAGGAATTCATTTTGAATCAACATGAACACTTTCATCAACATTCGCATTATCGTCCATCACCACCAGAGGTATATTTTCCTCATCCACCACCACATATTCATCACGGACCTGGATTTTATCCTCCCGAACATATTCATCATGGACCACCAGTTCATGAATTTCACCATCCTCCGGGACATTTTCACCATGGACCACCAAATCTTGAATATCATCATCCTCCTAATCATATTCATCATGGACCACCAATTATTCATGACTTTCATCCTCCAACAAATATTGGAGGATCTTATGGATTTGATCATCCACCACCTCCGTTTTTCCATGAACCGTCTGGTCCTCCAAGTGGTGTCGGATTTGATCACACACCATACGATTTCGGTCCGAATGGTCTGTACGAAAGAAGTTATAATGTTAGCAATCCAGACCGTGGATACGCTAACAAATTTCACTATAACCGTAATAATAGACAAGAGAAGAAAATTCGATTTGATGGTCCTTCGGATGTGCTACAAACTATCCCAACGCAAATACCTGGAAAGGAACCTGGTGGTAGGCATGTAACTTTTCCAAATAGTCGACGAAAACGTAGTTTACAAGAAAATGAACCGGTGGTTGAGCAGGAACAAATCGGTAGTAAAAACAATGAAAGTCGTAGGGAACAGGTATATCGTTTCAGAACAAAGTCTCTAACCATAAGATTTATTATGATATCAAGTAACCGTTATTAATTTATCTTAAAATTTCACAGAGACAAGCCTATTATGGAGGACGTCCTCAACAGCAACAATGTAGTCCTAGCCTAGTTTGCTGCCGTCGTCCCCATCGACCACAACAACAGCAACAGCAGCCACAATTTGGTCGTTGTGGAACGAGAAATGCTCATGGAATTACTGGTCGCATCAAAAATCCTGTGTACGTTGATGGAGACAGTGAATTTGGTGAATATCCATGGCAAGCAGCAGTTTTAAAGAAGGATCCTAAGGAATCAGTCTATGTCTGTGGGGGTACTATTATTGATCAATTACACATCATAACTGCCGCTCACTGTGTCAAAACGTAAGTTGACCTCAAATTGAAATTACTATGGACACCCACCCGCAGATGTTTGAATCTTATTGATTTTATTTTCTTCGCTTTAGATTTGGAGGTTTCGACCTACGTGTAAGGCTCGGGGAATGGGATGTTAATCATGATGTTGAATTCTTCCCATACATTGAACGTGATATAGTTTCTGTACATGTACATCCAGATTACTACGCCGGCACTCTGGACAACGACTTGGCTGTTTTAAAATTGGATCAACCAATTGACTTCATTAAGAATCCGCACATCAGCCCGGCATGTCTTCCAGACAAATATTCTGATTTCACTGGAGCTCGCTGTTGGACAACTGGATGGGGTAAAGACGCTTTCGGAGATTATGGAAAATACCAAAACATTTTGAAAGAAGTCGATGTCCCGATTATCAGTCAACAGCAATGTCAGAATCAACTACGCCATACCCGCCTCGGTTATAATTTTAATCTCCATCCAGGATTTCTATGTGCAGGCGGTGAAGAAGGTAAAGATGCCTGCAAAGGAGATGGAGGTGGACCCATGGTGTGCGAAAGAAGTGGTATTTGGCATGTTGTTGGTGTTGTCTCATGGGGTATTGGATGTGGTCAGGTCAATGTTCCAGGTGTGTACGTTCGTGTTTCCCACTATCTTGACTGGATAAATCAAATTACGAGAAATTACTAGATTTCGACTTGAGTATTTTAAGGATTTAAGTAGTTCAGTTATTGACTTATTTATTCGTAGTCGTAAGTATGTAGCTCGTAATTTATTTTCGTACATCCAACAACAGATAGTTACTGTTTCTGCTGCTGGAGAGGTGTAGAGGATGTCATATTCATGGATGCTATTTTATTATATTTATTACGCCCCAGTGCTAGTTAGTTGCGTTTGAATTTTGGTATTATAATTAAATCACAACCAGTCACAGTTAGTGATGCGAGTCGTTCTTCAGTCCTGTGTCATGCATGATGACAGGGTCTGGAGTGATAAGTGTAATGCGTTTGCATGTTTGAAAGATAATTCTCATTGTTCATATTATTCATAATTTCTTTTTGTTTTACTTGTTTTTTTTTATTATTTGCATTTGCGAAATAAATATAAATATTTTGATAAGTATTCTTCACTCTTTCAATTGTGCATTTCAAAACATCCTGTCTTCAGTGGGAATTTGTTCGGGGACCATGAACTCTTCTACTGGTGTGGGAATATGTAGAACCCAATTTTCTTCTTTAATTGCCTGTAAATTATGAAATTAAATAAATTGGGGCTGTTTTTAGTTTAATATGATGTAAACACTGACATATAAATTATTAAGGACAGAGGGTGTCCCTTTCGTATCATAGAGTTCTTTATAGAAGTTGAACGAGTTGATGTGACCTCACACAATGGACAGAAGAATTGGAGGAGATTCTGCAGAAGGCTTTCAGACCTTGTGTGTTAAGAGCACAACCCCTGTTAAGAAGACAATTGATACTCTGCAGTTTGTTGTAGTATGTCAGTTTTCTTGTCTCACTTTTAAAGCCATTGGAACAAAGTGGTTCAGTGTTAGAACGACAATCTTAATAATCTTCGTCGGTTTTATATTAGACGGATAATCAATAAGGGTAGAAGACTGATATATCTCCGTAATAAATGTACCCTTAGATGCGGAGGCATATGCAACCGATATGAAGTCTAAAAGAATATTTTGTTGTGCATGGACTATGAAATCAAGGGTAGCGCACTGTATTTATAACGAATTGTTTGTAAGACCCATGCTTATTTATAACTCTTGTGCGTGGTGATTGAAGATGAAAGTTGAAGCCTCCAAAAAAAGGCTGGTAGACTTGCAAAGTCTAGGTTGGCTATGTATCAGAGCTACGACCATCATTGAGTTTTCACTTAATATGTTACCGCCTTTAAATCTAATCATTTAAGCTGAAGCGCAATTGTGCGATTTACAGAATATATTCATAGGGACGTACGGTAGGTACAGGAGTGGATCTGGACAGAGATCATTGGCCTTTATATTGGAAGAAGACAATTAGCAAAGCTACAGTGAGTGCTAGAGCTGTATTTCAATTGTTGATAGTAAGATCGATTCTAGGTTCTCTGAAAACACTAAAATTAAGTGTAAAGCCCTAAGTTTAAGAGTACCCGAAAACTTTTAAGTTAATTTGAAAAATTGCTAATGCTATTAGCGAAAATGAATCTACCTATTTACGGGTAACAGGATACATAATGAATAAAATGCTAAACTGTAAGTTGGCGAATCACAATTTTATTAGTAATTTTCGGAATATCAACCTGACGCATACCATAGACAAATAACAAACAGATGCTTCTCTATAGTAAAAAGCCACTAATCAATTCGAATAAATTCATACGAAACAAATAAATGCAAAGCATTGCTTGTCTGCAATCCTGCATGAAGGTCTTCATGTGAATTCAGAGGATTTCAAATATGTGTTCCCTTTATTTATGTTCTTAGACCAAACTTATTTAAAGGAAAAGTCTAAGAATTAATACGTTTTCGGTGTAAAATTTTTAAAATAAGAAAGCCCACGAATAACCTGTTCCAAGATGTACGTGAATAATCCTATTATTTGTCTGTAAACTTAGTTTTCAGCAATTAAAGCAAAACTGTCGTTAACGGTTGACAAAATTAGCAGTATTCATTTGAACAATAAAAGGTACAACAGTATTTAGCTAGCGCAGGAATTAAGAGATTTCTTGATAAGTTTTTCAACGAGTATAGAATACTTCAATAATATTTCGGTGCTAAACTTGAAATCATAGTACTACCAACAAATTAGTTAGTCACTAGAGACTACAGTCAATGCGACAAATTACTAACAACTATCATAATCATTGTATTTACCTGTAAATTAAGATATATTCTATGGCATACCTTCCAAAACTGTCTCATCTCCTGAACCTCTGCCATTTTTCGTACTAAGTACCCCCTAAAGTAAGATTGTATCATGATAGCAGCAACATCTTGCGGGACCAACCATGAAAATGGATAAAACGGTCGTTGACAAACGCAAGCCTTGTTTTCATAAATAAAATAAGCCGCCTTCCATTCTTTGTGTCTTTCACGATGTTTTGCATTTCTGTTCCATAAGATTGCCGCCAAATAATCAATTCCGTTGAAAATCTGCCTTCCATTTTTTAATGCATTTTTTTTAATAGCAGCGAAAGCTGTCTTTTCTAAGGCGGGTATTAGTTGTGGATAGAGTACTCGCTTTAGATAATCTGAAGGATGTTCAATTTTGGCTAATAAGCTTCGTTCGTACTGCTTTCGTTCTTCGTAAGCTTCCAAAAATTTTCTTTCGCTCTTGGTTGCCTCCAAATAGCATGGTAATGGAGTCTGTCGTCCTTTTCGCAATCGCATTGCTTTTTGCACACAAGTTTCTTCTTCCATTCTACTAAATGTTTAGGTGCGTTTTGACTTAGATTTATGACAGGTAAATCTCACAAGATACATCGCTATGAGTCTCAATAAAAAAACCTAAACAGCCTGAGATATGTCAAATTGAAGGTCTTGGTTCCTCAGATTAAATTTTTGTGTTTATGACACTTCTAAAATAAACATTTGGCGCTGTATTGTTGTGAAAGCTGAAGATTTAGCTCGCTATAGAAGATTTTCTACAAGTAGTTCGTTATTATCGATAAAACATTAATGTAAAAGTAACTCCACGAGGAAGGATGAGTTTCACACCAGTTGGATTTGCTTCGTATTTTGTTGATGAATGTAGGTATTTAAATTAGGTACGTTTACACCAGGAGCTGCCTTATTTTCACAGAGAATTACGTAATATTATTCAAACGCAATTCAGTCAATTTATGATATGGTTGAAATCGCCGCAGACGTCGATAGAATATTCGCATTACGCTTATGGCGATTTGAATTGAACTACAATGCAACAACAGTGATGCACTTTTCCAGTAGTGCAGTATTGAAAATGTTCGATGGGAATTACTTTGTATCATAAACACACATATGGTATTCGAAAACTATGTGGTATACTAGATGTGTGTCTTTACATACTAGGTAGATACTAGCTGAAAAAAACTGGCATACCATGAACGGACCTAGTAATGAAGCACAACAATTTTTGCTGGTATCCTAATATTCAAACCTAGTAAAGGCAGTTTTCTATTGGAACCACTGGCATTTTACATAGCGGGAAAAAATTACAACAAAATGTGACATTTTTTCGACAAGCCATTTTTAATTCTATCAAAAGTTTGTGTTAAAAAAGGGTGAGTGCAAGTTTTAATAAAAGGAGGAAGATAAGGTGTAGCACCGAGAAGGCTGCTCGTTTTTTACTCCTAATTGTTAATAAATTTAGCTGCGCGTTTGACCTCTCCAGCATATTTATTAATAATAAATTATTCATATGACATGAAAATAATTTATTTGATGCCATTTTTATAAAAAACTTCTACTTTGAGCGAATGTCAAACTGTACTACAAACAACCGTGTGGCAGGGGTTGGCTATACTATATGATAAAGCTTTCGCATTGTATTGATTTCATGGGATCAATACCATATGTGTGTCTCCAACAGAGCTTAACATTCTGGATTCTTTTTTTTTTTTTTTTTATTTTAATCGAAAGTGTAAAAACTAATGCATTTTAGAACTTAAATTAAGAAAAATTCAGCTGGCAAGAAGAGCAAACAAGAAATTAAAAAAAAAAAACCAGTAAGACAGCAATAAATTCTTCTGAGGTACGGAATAAACTTTTAGCTATCGAAGGATCGATTCTTTTTCGTGTCAAATTGAATTACTTTATATGGACAATGTCCGCTTTTTGATAAAAATCTTAACTTTTGGATAATCTTCTTTTTCCCAAAGATATCTTGCTTGGAATAATTTTGATTACAACTAAGTCAAAATTATGAAAGACAAAAATATTATTTAATTATCTATATTTACATTTTAGGTATCAAATATTAGTCAACACCAGCTCTATCATTTTGTTTGTATATATCATTATTAAATTGTTATACTTTTAAGTTAACAAATTTTTTGTTACTTTTTCTCATTACATCTTTGGATAAAAGAATTTCTTTTATGGTTTTAAGCTCTAGTCTCTCTTAAACTTTGTTTTGTTTAAATTAATTTGCGAAAAAAATCGCTCTACGAAGATCTTTGAGGCAGGAAAAATATTAAAAATTAGCTTGGAAATTATTCATTTCAACTGAGAAAATTTGTAAATCTTTTATTAAGTCTAAAATCTGTTAAATGAAGATAAATCTAGCATCGCTGGTGCCAATAGAAAATTGATCTTATAATCTTATTTGTAAGATTTATTTCCCCAAATAGTTTATTGGAAATAATTGATCTGTTTGAGAGACACAAATGCAGAAATCAACTGTGGAATATAGAATGATTGATAGATTGAAATATTTTCTTTATTAAGAAAAATCAAATATTACATCATAAAAATACATTTGTTGCAAATAAATGTACGTTTCAATTAAATTAATTATATTTCAAACGAGCAACAAAAATCAAAATAGAACATTATTTGGTGGGAATAAATTTTAATTTACTCTGGGAAATAGTCCTTTTACTTCCCCAAATAAGTTGTATATATTTGGTATTCATATAATTATAAATGATAATAAAACACTTCTTGTTCTTTCCACAACGTGCATATATACATATTTTTTTATTTTTTATATATAATGTAACCGGCAACGCGTTTCGTCTAATTAGGACATCATCTGGGATCTTGTCGTACTGAAGGACAATCGTTGATATAGTTCTGGTACAGAACCCTGATTTCCAGAGCTCGACTCCCTCTTGACCGATTTTGTACATACATAGATAATAGACAGAATGTAAGAAATGTAATATTTTCTTTCTGTATCAAAATATAATTACCAACATAATTCTTAATTAGTATTATGTCTTTTAATTGATAATTCAAGGAAGTCAGAACTATTATCTAACCAAAACTAAATGCCGCTCCAGGAGATTAGAATATTGATCGTCACTGTGAGGAAATTTTCCATCGATATAATTAAATGGAAAGGTACTATTCCTTTCGACCTTGAATGTTATGAAAACAGTTTCCATTGAAATGGGGACATTTATCTTTATACATTTTTTTTCAGGATATATACCTACAACGATTACAGGAAGGAAGGAAGGAAGGAAAGAAATAATGAAAAACACTAATCGAGACTACATATCTGCATAGAAATTTCTTCAACCATTCGTTTGTTTGGCAGCTTGATATCCCTTGGATCTTCTATTTGAATAAATTTATGTTCCCACTGTGATAACTATCCTGTTTATATTATAGCAACCATAATAGAGTAATTATTGTGAAAAAATATTGAGTTCGACGACGTTAAATCTCTGGGGGATTATGGTTCTATTCCGATTGCATTCAATGAAATTACTTAAGTAGTTCTTTTAGTTAAGAATTAACTCTAACCAAGAATGGAGCATTATAAAGGTTTTGAGCTTAAGTGTGGGTGTTAGATTGGAATTAATTATTTAAATGGAACGGGGAGGGAATCAATAGAGTTAAGTGTTTTACTGCAGTTTTTGCTCTAAACTAGAATAAAAGTGAGAATAGGTCTATCACATTGGCAATGTCCTTCATATGAAATGTATTAAATGTGTTTTTGAAATGTATTGGTTATATTGTTTTTCTTTCCTCTTCACTTCCCTTGGGAGTATAGGGCCATTCTTTTATTTCTATGCAAGTTTCCCATTTTCGTACATCCTTTATCCATGTTGTTCATTGTCACCCCAATATTCTCTTTTACTGCATTACGAGCAAAGATTTTTTTTACGGGTCTTCTAAGGTTGTAGCTTACCAATTTATATTTTTGTCATTTGATCTGAATTTAGCTTGACTGTTGATGCACAATTAACCACAGATTCGTCATGGGCATAATCTTCTGCGAATAATTCTTAGGTAGGTATTTATTTGGGAATACTTCAATTTTGATTGTGCTGGTTTTCTAAGCAAGTCATGTTTCGCATCCGAATTGTACAATTGACTTCACGTAGAAGTTGAATATTCTATGTTTTGAGCCCCTCGAAATGCATGAGAGCTTTCAAACTAAAATAGTTGCAACAGAAACTTATTAGAGAGAGTAGGCATTAGAACCATGTCAGATTTGGTCGTACAAGAACTGAGGCTTTTCTTATAAGGCCACAAGATTATCAGTTTCACTTGTATTATTCAGCTGGTCCTGGTCCTGAAACTATCTGGTAGTACCTTCAAGTGAGTACTACTGGACTAGTACGGGAGAGTTAATCAAAACCTGCCACCGATCACGAACCATAATACAACAAGTGAAAAAGCTAGAATTGGTCTAAGACCAATTCTTATGATACCCTAGATGAATGCCCGTATTAAATTTCGTATGGTCACCGATCTATTCAAGTATTGATTTTGAAGTTGTTTTTCGCATATATTTCTAGAACGGCTTGTCGCACAGGAAAAATGATTATAACCAATTTTACAGCATTTTATATTCTACAGAAGTTCTTAGTACAAAAAAAATGTCTTGGACTGATCGTTTTCAAAGTATCCGAAAAAACCGAAATTCTTATATGGCAATACCAAGAAGGAGTTCCCCATTTAGTCGATTTTTGACATTTTATTTGCTAATGTAGTAGAAACATCATGTACGAAATTTCAGCTCTCTACGTCGATGCGTTCTCAGACAGTGTCCAAATATATAGCGGAAAACGAAATTTTTATATGGCAACCCCACGAAGGAGTTGCCCGATTTGTCTCATTTTCGAACTTAATTTTAATTTTTTTTTTAAAGTCGGTGTACAAAATTTCAGCTCTTTAAGTATACGCGTTCTCGAGTTATCGTGCACACAGACGGACGGACGGACGGATGGACAGACGGAAGGACGGACGGACGGATGGACGGACATGCAAAAATCGAAATAACTTTTAATATTATGAATGGCTTTCCAATCCATTTTGCTCTACCATCATTATTTCGAGGTGTTACAAACGGAATGACAAACTTAGTATACCCCTATGATTTCATCTAGGGTATAAAAAATAATTCGTGTCTGTCCACAAACTAGCACACCATCCAGCCGTGAACGGGCCCTTACCCCATAATATATCCGAACTAATAATCAGGCAACAATCGTTATAATCGTGTGACCGTCGAATATGATTTAATCAATTTCACAGTTGGGGGTTCTATTATGCTTCTGCTTAAACAATTGATGATGATTTTTTTAGCTTTTTTTTGCAAGCAAGGCAGACACTGCGAATTTACTATGTTTATGAGATATGCACCCAAGTATAAATGTATGTATTTAAAATTCGGGGGCTTTTATGAAATGAAATCGTCTTTTATGACTGAGTTTGTATTCAGTTTACTTTGAAAATTAATTAGGTCTGTTATCTGTCGTCAGTTACTTTTATTTTTATTATAGTACAGTATATATACAGTCTAGGGTAGACAATACTTTCATCTGTAAAACTGGCCTGTGCCCTATTTACGATTTATGTAGGTCCACGTCAGAAAAATCCATAAAATCAGTTCAACTATTATCCGTAATATTATTGGTTGATAATCTAATTGTAATAAGTTTACGTTTGTATATTAAAAATATATGGAACTAACTGTTTTTTCAGTATAGGTACGTAAAAAACCGAAATTTGTCATTATAACCTAGATGAAATCTCATAGGGTATACTAAGTTTGCTTTGATTTTTAGATGTCCGTCTGTTCTCTACTTGAGAACGCGTTTCCTTTGAGAGCAGAAATATTACACACGGTGATTTATAAAAATAGTAACTACAGTTTCAAAAATAGTCTAAATTAGTCAGCCCTTTCTTGATATTGCCATACAGAACTTTGGGTTTTCATTTATTTCACTTTTATATTCATCTGGAGCATAAGATTATCAGTCTTAGACCAATTATAACTTTTTCTCTTGTTTTGAAATGTCGTGGCATGCAGAAAAATTAGCGCTATGTGGTGAAGAGGCAAATACTCCTTTCCAGCTTGGTATAAGGTGCTCCTAAAAACAGGATTTCTAATATTACTTTTTCCAGTTATTTGAGCCGTTAAGGCTATAGCGTGAGAATTTTTAAACAATAATAAGGCTTGGTTCTGGCTATTTTGGTTAGACTAAAAAAATCAATCAAAAAACTATCACTGTAATTCGGTAGGTTAGGTTAGATAACAGGTGTCGCTAGAAGACCAGCCTGCATCACTTAGGCCTCCAGTTGATCCATTGTGCCCCTAGACCTCGCGAGATAACCTTTAAAACTATCCTACATCCATTCTGCTTCCCTATAGGAATCTCAGGATACATACATCTGACCTCTTTACTTTGGAGTTCCCCAAGATTTGAAAAGAAGTATCTACCTAATAGCCTCCTTTTTATTCATTACTCGCAAAGTCGGTGTTGGATGGATTCGATTTTCTAGTCTCTTACTGACCTGTAATGATCCCTATTAGATTCCTGGTATTTGTTCTACTGCCATCAAGAAAAGCTGTCTTGTCCTCTTCTTGTCATATGCAGACCACAATTGTCTAGAAATACGGCAGGTTTTCCTGCTAAGCCACAGGAGGCTTGCGTTTTGATGGGCACCCCTGATGATCTCCTCTTTTAAAGCTCCGATTGGGATTCTCACAATATTACGCTATTATAACTGGGTCATTGATACTGACTTTGAAATTTCACACGCGTATCTTGTAATGGCTTATGTATCTCTTGGCTTATCATCGACTTTATCTATGAACTGTTTTTCTACATCGATCGAAAAAGTTGTTGATATTAAGTTTCACAGTTGCTGGTAAATGTCTACATTAAACGCATTTTAAACTTCGAACTTATTTGAAGTAGCTAATAATTATTTTATTGCACATTAATTGCAATTGGAAGGCATAAGAACGCCTTGTGTGCGACCCTTAATTTTATTTCTACTATACTACTACTTATCTTGTCTTTCTGAGAGTTGCAAAATAAAAATAAAAATTCGAAAAAAATCAAAATTTATTTGCAGAATATGATTAATGCGCATGATAAGTTCTTCTCTATCTGTTTTAGCACAAAAACAACGAACATTTCCAGGTTGACTTAGTACGAAATGTAGTAGTTGGAGGCATGAAGTGGTTGAGAATACGCCACCTGTTGGAGAATAGAGAGCAAGGAATGAATTGAAATAATAAAAGTAAAATAATTTTCGTAAGCAGTAGGTTGGTTATACTTACATATCTACCGGCGTAAGGTGATGGCACATACCCGCCGCTGAATGCTGTATATGCAAGAGGTGCATACCGAAAAACTGGAATTGTTGCTGCAACATGGGCGGCATGTTCAGTATTTGCTGGTGCCTCGGGTGATGGTATAACTTTGGCTAAAAGTGGTGTTGCCACAGCACCTGCAAACGCAGTCGTAGCACAAGCGATCACAAGACAGAATACGACCTGGATTGAATGTGTGAGTTTTTTTTTAAAATTAAATTTAAGTTTAAATTAAACAAGTTCTTTGCTATAAATCTTACCAATTTAAGCATATTGAAGACGATCTAGTTGACTTGTTATGAGTCCAGAATACAATTTAAATTTGCTGACCTATAGGGCAGGCGTGCTTATTTTATACCCATCTGGAAGTTTTGTTTTATCTGTCTTTTAGTGCAGCAATTTAGAAGTAAACCTACGTCACGTAATAAGGCGCCATAGCAAGTACAATAATAGGTAAGAAGAGGCCTTGATTAACGAAGATGTTACTTAAGTGCAATCAGCGAAACTTGTTTCAGACTCTGTCCACTTTGTTATTATTATTTTTAGGCACGTATGAAAATCTCGTTTAATTTCTAAGTAGGTACTTGCCCCTTGGTGATCGATCCACTTTGCGATATAGACCAACTCGCTGAAATGCCAGATTCTTCATTTTTCTTTTTTTTCTTTTCTTGATCTTAAGTACGTTGGCCTGTGGCTTCTTCAGAAATGATGCGCATAAATAAATATTCCGTGATCTGCAGATTTTCGCTTTGGTAATTTCTTGATTTTGTTATTCCGAATCGAAATAATCGTTATTAAGGCGGATCATGGAAACTTTTATTAATAATTATTTTGATTTTTGCATATTCGTCTGTCCGTCGATCTACCTGTCTGTCCGTCCGAGTGTCCGTTCGCATGATAACTCGTGAACGCGTCCGCTTAGAGTGCTAAAATTTTGCACACGTGTTTTAAAAAAAAACAAAAAGGCAAATTTAAGTTCGAAAATGCTAGTAATGGGGCAACTCCTTCGTAGGGTTGCCATACAAAAATTTACGTCTTTCACTATATATTTGGGCACTGCCTGAGAACGCTTAGACGTAGAGAGCTAAAATTTAGTACATAGTGTTTTCATAGGAATAAAATTTCTAAAATGGACTGAATCGGGCAATCCCTTCTTGTTGTTGCCATATAAAAATTTAGGTTTTTTTACATATACTGTGAAAATCATCAGTCTTAGATGTTTTCATTATACTGGAAAGTTCTTTAGAATATGAAACTATGAAATTGGTTAAAATCATTTTTACTGTCCGACGAATTTTTCTAGAAACATATGCGAAAAATCACTTCAAATATCAAACTTGCACAGATGGGTGTTCATACGAAATTATGTATGGGAATTCCTCTAGAGGGTATCATAAGAATTGGTATCAATTCTAGATTTTTTACTTGTTTAGTTCTAATGTCGCAATCAATGTCGCACTAAACTCCTCTTTCGAGGAGCCATAGCTGTGTTATAATAAAATCAACACAGCCATACATTGTCCTAATGTCATAACCGGGTGCTTCTGCTATAGTTGGGGTGCAGTGGGGCACCCATCAGGTGAGCCAGGCCAACTTTCAAAATGTTAAGGCCGGCGTTGACGTCTCGGTTCCACATAGTACCACATTTTGGGCAAAACTGGTACCGATGTGGAGACCGAGACGTCCTCACTGGCTCGCAACAATTGGCGCATAGCTTTGTGGTCCGAAATTCGTCCACCTCTAGAACGGAGCAATGCACCTTGAGTGTCTGTAGCAATTTTTTGCTTGGGGTTCTGACATATCCCCGAATCGGCGAATTCGCCGCTGTTTTGGTAGAACCTATAAAGACTAGTGTTTTGGGAGTGTATCATTGTTGATATACCGTGTTTTCGTTTTTGCTACCGAAGCATAGCACCAGGGACAACTGGGGTTACTTTAAACCTGCACCGAAGTGTCAATTGCTTCAAGTGCTAAGCTCCGTGTTCGAATTAATTTGTGTTATAATCTGTAATCTATG
This sequence comes from Dioctria rufipes, assembly GCA_963924295.1. Taxonomy (NCBI): domain Eukaryota; kingdom Metazoa; phylum Arthropoda; class Insecta; order Diptera; family Asilidae; genus Dioctria; species Dioctria rufipes. The sequence continues at coordinate 44,000,878 of OZ002743.1, read as the reverse complement.
TAGAAGAATGCGGTTAGCTAAAGAAAGCTCTGTTTTTAATAGGAAACTACAGATACCTGTTACAATTCGCTAAGGCTTATCAGGCAGTTCCATGATCTTTAGCTGAGAGCCCATGGCTATTAGTTATGATGGTGTTCATGATGGAATTTTTATTTATAAAATAAATCTGTGTGATGATCCTGCCTAAAAATATCAAATGTCTAAGTTCTAATATGGATGCACCCAGCAATTCTAACATATGAAAAAAATTGTTCAATCGTTCAATAAGGAACTGGTACCACTCCTTCAGATGAGCTCCTCGTGGTACATTATATTGATGAAAGGGTCATATATTTCGAGAATACTCTTATTAGTAGGTCCAAAAAAGCATAAGCGACCCTTCGCGGCTGGAAAAAGTGTTATTAAGACCGGCCCACAAGTATCTAATGATTTCACAATAGTAGAGATGCGTATGAAGACAACATATATGAAAAGTTAAGAGAAGCAAGAATGTGTTTCGGAAGACTCTGGGCACCACCTTATATGACATAACAAACTCACTGCTCCACTACTACATGAAATCAATTTTACTCTACAGAAGTGAATCACAAATTCGGAACTCAATCACACTCCAAGAACCAGTAGTGGTCTCTAGATAGGCAAATACAAAATAATATTCATCAGGCATTAGAACGGAATTCATAGCAGAAAAAATATAGGAAGACTACAACTACATTGAGAAAGTTTGTAAATAAAGAATAATAAATGAAAATTCAAAAATCTGGGTAAAAGACAAAAGAATGGATTAGAACAGAGTCAGGTGAAGAGGCTATAAAAAGCCATAACAAATGTTGGGGAAAAAATAATATAAACAACATTTGCATCTGACAAATTAAATTATTTTTGATTTTGATTGATTTTTGGTTTTTATATTATCAAATCAAATCATATCTAGAGAACAGAGCAACCGATATTGCTAATTCAAATGAAACTAAATGCTTAATATTATTTAAGCAAATACAGCAACACCAAACGAAACTTTTATTTTGTTAATAATAGTATTTTCTTTCCCAAAAATATTGTATTATTTACTATTTGAAATTGGGGATCTATAAAAGTGTTTTCTTGTAATTTTATTTTAGAGTCAGAAGCCTTATATATCCCTGTGCCTAAAATTGTGGTGCTCGTCCTCTTTTTGCAGATAAGTGATTAAAATTATCGTATACCCAAAGTAACGTAAAATGGGAGTACTACTATGTTACTTAGGATTTATGGTGATTTTAAAAATTCATATCTCTATAACGAAGCTGAGCACAACCATAAGATTTAGCGCAGGGATAGATAAGGTTTCTGACTAAAAAGAAAAAAAAAAAGAAAAAGAAAATTATATATCTCGAATTTCAATAGCAAATAATGTTTTTGAAAAATATTATTATTATTAACAAAACGAAAGTTTTGTTTATATTTTTTATGATAAGTATGAAGTATTTAGTTTCATTTGAATCAGAAAAATCGGTTGTTCCATTCTCGAAATATGATTTTTTTCAAATCACGTGGGTATTGTATTCCATACAAACTGAGAAAGTTTCACCCAAATCGGAAATGGTTGGGTTCCAAGGTGATCTGTTTCATGTAGAATAGCTGTATATGTATGGGAATGTCGTCAGGATTTTGACCACTAGCCCCACCAATGTTCGAGGGCGAAAAAATTTCTCTCAGTAACAGTGAACTCAGTGATTTGAAATTTCAATAAAAGTATCTTTAACACCAGTGAATACGGCCAGAAGTGAACAGAATACATGCAATCGTCAAGGTTATCATGGTGAATGTATTGTGTGGTTCATGCCTGAAAATAAACCAAGAGGAAAATTCAATCCTCTAACATGTTTGATTGTGGTGTCACGTAATGCGGTAATGGCGCTTGTCGTCAAGGTTGGCCCACTGAGATTATGTGCTTGAAAGACGCCAAAAAAACGTCCACTATCAATCCCAGCGCAGCTCACCAATAAAACACCAACTAAAAGAAGATGCTCGCCAAAAAAGGGCAGAAAGAGCCCTCTTAGGACAATGCAAGAGAGAAGTGCGTCAATATAACGACATTTTCCGGAAATGAGATTTCGAATAATGTTCCATTCAAATTATGTTAAAAAACAGAAAAATGCAACAAATTCAGCATTTTATTTTATTCAATTAATTTCTTCACGGCATGCGGTTAATATTACCACTTCTCAGATAAAAGCGATTAAAACGGCCCTGCTTTTTCTTGAGAATGGTTTTTTAGAATATTACCCTTAATAAACCGGCAAACGTTAAAGAAACAGGAACAAAAAATAGAAAAAAGCGCTTCGAACTTTATGAAACACAAGTCTATTATTATTCAGAAATTCATATAAAGGCACAACAAGCGATACGCATCTTATACTAGTACCAATTGAAATAGTTAAAAAAATTGCATTCTGGAAAGTTCAAAGAGACTAAAAACTAATACAAATATAATATGGAAAAATATAATAAAAAAAACCTTTTAAAAGAAATAACTTTTGTAAATAAAATACACTAAAAAGGAAAAAATAAAAGTTTAATGCAAAATAGAAATGCTACAACTCAGATTAAATCTTAAAAGTTTGGGCATCCATAACTATAATCACAATTTTCTAACTGGAGATCATGTCCAAATTTTTAAGATTAAATCTGAGTTGTAGTCTTTCTTATTTTGCATTAAACTCTTCTTATTTATATCACTGAGAAAGAAAACAATTAGTTTTTACCTTTTAGAGCATTTTATTTACAAAAGCTAGTTATTTTAAAAGTTTTTTAATATATTTTATTTTCTACTTTTTAGTCATACTTTCGAAACTTGACTCTCGAAACTCGACTCTCGAAACTCGACTCTTGAAACTCGACTCTCGAAACTCGACTCTTGAAACTCGACTCTCGACACACGATTTTCGAAACTCGACTCTGGAAATTCAACTCTTGACGAAGTTCGACTCTGGAATCTCGACTCTCGAAAATAGATCCTCGAAACTCGACTGTCGAAGCTCGACGCTCGAAATTCGACTCCCGAAACTCGACTTTCGAAAATCGACTCTCGAAAATCGAATCTCAAAACTCTACTCTCGAAACTCGACTTTCGAAACTTGATTCTCGAAAATCAATTCTCGAAAATCGACTCTCGCAACTCGACTCTCGAAACTTGACTCTCGACATATATCACACACGGCCCAAATTAGACAGCCCCAAGGGTGGCAGTTACAGCCCCACCCCAAAAACCCCCAACACGTAAAAAAATTTTACCCCGTCGTAAAGCTCCACATTCACCGAATCTAAATAAAAAAACTCCATGTAAATCCATCCACGTTTACTACCCTAAAACTTTTTCGTCACGAACGGCACTCTCAGGCGTTCAGGCGTTGAGGTGCTCAGACAAAAACTTTCTGAGTCATGGGTCTGTAAGTTGATAGAAAGTTATTGAAAAGCAGAAAGACAATACGCTAAGTCAGCATCCAGAAGATTACTTAGCACTAATTACAAAAAATATAATATTAAAATCTACTTAAGCATAACTTCATGTGAACTCAATCGAAGAAAAAAGAAAGAAATAGGAATTAGACAACATAAGATATCAGATGCCTCTTATACAGTACATGGAAGAACGTTCCACAATCGGAACGCCTGGATAAAGTAGGAACCCTCCAAGGTAGATGTACGCTAGCGTTGAATCAAAAAGTTCTGACCTCTCCCAGACTGTAGAAAATTAATATGTTCCACTAGATAACTAGGTGAATCATTGTGAATAATTTTAAACAAAAAATTAAATTAACTCGTTTGACATGAGCTTCGAGAGAGCAGCTTACTGATTTATTTCTAAAGGTATATTGTGGTCATATCCGCGTAGGCCATAAATGAATCTTATACAACAGCCTTTAAATGTCACATCTATTTTCCTGCGGCAGACAGTGTCTACACGACTGAAGATTAGTCGTCAACTAGAGTAGTGCTGTAGAAGGAGAGTTTTTATCAGCTTTGGACGCATATTAACATTTAGAATGCTGGCAAATAACCACCGGCGACGTAAGCTAAAGTAAATTTTAGACAGACAAGCATTAATTCAAATTCAAATTAATTTAATGCAATACAATATTATATATTGGTTCTAGAGATAATTGAAACTAAGATAACAAGACAGAAAATATAAAATTAAAGAATCTAAATTTAAATCAGTTAATTCATATAATGTGCAGCTCCAACGCGAAGATAAATGTATTGTTCAAATTATATATCTTAAATGAAATAAAGAAGGTTATTCTAACTGAGTTCGGACTAACATTTTAAATACACCGATAGTGCCTGCTGTTTGGATAGCTATGGGTTAACTATTCCACAGGCGGATGATATGAACAAGTTACGAGTTTCCATGGCCAGCTTTTGAAATCGTGGCATCTCTATATTCCTATTCCGTTCGGACGTTGTAAACAACAAAAACTCTCTAATATACTCTGGCTTATTTGACTGCAGTATGTTATACAACAAGATAAGCGACTTGCGTTATAGTAAATGCTTCAACGAATATCCTAGTAAATCCTTCGTAATCTAAATATGAATCGAATACAAGCGTTAAATGCAATCTCCAATTTACGTCCACATATGCAAGGTAAGATATTTGCTCAAATCCAAAGCCTTCGCAAACCAGAATATATTTTCCTAAATTGCATATTGACATTATCATCGCAACACTTCATACTACTATTCAAGGTTATACCTAAATTGGTTACCTTATTAAACATAGGTAAAACGGAACCATTTAACACTACTTGTGAAACATCAAGCACATCAAATAAATTGGTGTAGAAGCTTATACACTGCGATTTACAAGGGTTTAATTGTAACTTATTATAATTAGACCAAGCGTAAATTCCGTCTAAAACAGAGTTAATGCGTGCTATACAATCTCTTTAATAAACCCAATAGGATGGCTCAAGTACAATTGTACATCATCTGCGTAGAGGTGAATGCTGACATCACGAACCATTAATGAATGGCAACTCATTAATGAATAGCTGAACAATAACGGGCCCATGATAGAGCCTTGAGGAACTCCTCGTACTCGTATTAGAGATACCGGAGAGGATATTTTATCATTGAATTTTTCTTGTTGACTGCGATCTCATAAAGAACTACTGATCATTATTATTAGTATTACTAAATTTAAAAGAGGCATAAAGTTTCTCCAAGAGAATGCTATGATCAACATGGTTAGTATTAATTTTGGAACTATAATACTGACGTTTAGCCAGTCTCATCGCTCTATTTCGAGCAATTTTATACAAAGACCTGGCTTCTTAGGTTTTAAGCCGTCTATATCGTTGATATAGATACTCGCACTCCATAATAAGGGTGCCGTACCATGGGTAATAATTCGAATCAGTATATTTCACGCGAACAGGTACATATTTATTATACAGGTAACTGATCAATGTCGTACAAATGTCGACTTGGTCATCGACTAATATGCAGTTATACATCCGCTGCCACGGCAAAACCATATGCACTCACCAATTAACAAAACGGTATCTATGTTATTATAATCCCGAAAAGAATACTTTACAGGAGTATGATTCATGCCTAGCATAAGGCCATAGCTAAGAAAAATAATGTAATGGTCGAGTGTAATAGGAGGGCTGATTTGAGCGTGTGCAATGATCTTTTAATTATCTGTCACTAGGATGAGATCAAGAATAGAAAGATTAGCTGTATTGTAGTAGGAAGGATAGAAATTCACAAAATTAAGGTGAAGAGAAAAGCATTAATGTGGTCACAGCATTTCATATGAACATTAAGGATAATTGCAAGATTACATATTTCATTGACAAATGGCAAGATATTCCCACCTAACCAAACAGAGGGAAGGGACAGTTGATCTTTGAAGCCCAAAGCCATGCACTGTGACATTCCAGCATTTAGCTTTAATTTATTCGAAATGGACCAATGATGTTAAATCCTATCCAAATCTCTGTTAATAAACTCTACACAATCTTCCATAAGCCCGCCCAACATAATCTAAGTACATATGTATACGTACACCTTGTAAAATTTTTGGAAGATCATTGATAATGATGGTTTCAGTATGACAACAACACAGAAACTGAAAAGACACATTTTTGAATCGATTGATCTTCTTCTATTCCAACTGACGTGGAGAAGACCCGTAGATTTTGGATTCCTTTGCAGTGATCTTCCTAGAAAAATGAATGAAGAGAGTCCGACTGAAAAAAGCCGCTAATGATTGAAATAGCCCTTCGATTTTTTTTTAAATTGCCACTAATGATAGCTTCATGTAATGGAAGTTTCAGCAAATTGAAGTTAATAACAAAATACGTTCGATCTGGATACAATCAGTTAAGAAAGATTGACAATGGGGCAACTTTGCTTAGTCAACTGATAGACTACGTCAGGATAAGTTAAATTAGGTTATGTTGATAATTTATAGATCAGGGTTGCAAATTTGCATGTTTGCCTCAGATGCCAGAACGAGTCATTACGACTCTATATGGAACCCCTATGCTCACAAGAAAAGTGAATAAGAAACAAAAATGATCTATAACGTGCAGGTGATTCTGTTGGACAAAATATTAATGTTTCCAATTTACAATTAATTGAGTCGTATCCAAAAGGTTTTCCAAGTGTTTGTTGTCCATGGAAGATACACTTTCTAACAGTTTATTCGTAAAAAATGTTCGATCGCTTTCACTTGCTAGTTTGACCACTGGTATCACAGTTAAATTCACTTGTCTCAGATTGAGTATTCACCATCTAAACGTAGCATGAATCAAATTGTTGAGAATTACATTTTAAATTTAAAAAGATAATGTTTTTCGAGCAGAGGAGATAATAATCGATAAATTCCATATAAGTGCGTGAATGGTATAAAAACTCATAAGAACTTTTTCAAAAAATATTCAATGAACACTATGAAAAAAATGTAAAAAGTTTGTAAAAGTTTGCATAATGTAATCGAAAGCGTTATAAACACAAACGTTACATGATGGATTCGCTCTATATTTTTCTTAACTATTATAATAGCTATCTATAATGTAATGCAATGTCGCACTAAACTCCTCTTTCGAGGAGTCAGAAATGGTCGATGCTTTCAAATTTGTCATACAAACAGTATCCGTGTGGTAACCATCAGCCTTCTCTCTTTGACTTCTTTGAAAATATTTCTGATCTAAGTACCTACATACATATGTATGTTCTATTTTATTTGTTCAACAGTCTCCTTCTAAGTTTCAGTAGAAAATCTGATTTGCAATCTCCCAGTATATAGTCAATCCAATTCTATTTGCTTTTGTTCAATTTCGTAGTCGAACCTATCCTGGTCGGAGTATCTCCTGGTCCTGGTTTTCCAGCGAGATTTTCGGAGTAAACCCATATTTACAAGAATTTGCAGATGCTGTGTTATTAATTGGATCCATGTCTTGCACCAGATATCTATAATGTAAGCTCATTGCTTTAATTCCTAATGTATTTTAAGCTGCCGCCTATATACATATTAAAAATGCATTGATGAAAAAAATTGAATTAACTCTCCCTCATCTCAGAGCTATTAAGCAAACTATATGAACTACTAAAACGCGTACGAGCATTATTGAAACATTAAAGCCAAACAAACAGACAAACAAACTGGAAAAAGCCGTAACAAAGGTAATGTTCGCGATGTAGTACTATAAAATTTTATTTCGAAGTTCACCTTTAATTAAATTTCTCATAAGACACGCTATGCCTAAGACCATTAAAGTAAGTAGGTCTCCGCAATTTCGCTAAAAACCGTCAAATGAGAGTTTAATTGCGGGGCACTGCTAACTAATTTCCAATTGAACTTATGAATTTCAATCCGAAAGAACCTTCAGCTATTCTTAGTTCGTACCTTTAGGTATGGAGGTAGTATGGAGTTCCGGTCTTGACATTTCGAGAGCGGAATGCTTGGACCGATTAAGTCAACACGCATAAAAAGAAAACCAACTCCAGGAATGAGCAATTTTACTTTTTATCACTTTTTCTTTTGTTGTGATATCAAAACTCGATTTTTATTGATCATGACCTTCGTTGCCATCCATATCGGGGAAAAAACAATTGCAGCAGCAGCAGCAACAGCAGTACCACCACAGTTATTCAGGTTTTGTACTGCCTGGTACGAAATGCATTTCAGTTCTCTATAAAGCGGTTTGAACTGGTATTTCAATATGGTTTGTGCAATAAAACAGGCAGCACAGTTATTTATGTATTTGAAGTAAAGTAAAATGAATAATGGTAACTTTTTATTAGTGTAATGCATTTAACGCATATGTAATTAGCGCCTTCTAGGTGGTCATTGCGCTTCCGCGTACGGCTGTAGTTTTGTTACATAAAGTTTAAAGTGTATAATTACAGCATTGTTGTAGCATTAGACTAACTAGTCGTATTAGACTAACTAATTAAGTCGCTAATTGCTAATGTCTATTTATAGCCATTTTCGTAAAGAATTTTTATAAAAACTGGATTTCAGATAACTTGAAAAATTATTTTAGCTTTTCATTGTTGGTCTTAATATGATTCAATTTAAAAATTATCTATGTCAGTATAGACTTGAATGTAGGAAACTGGATCGCTAGTGGCAGAACTTTGTCATATTACGGGATATGTTTTGGTTACTGGCGTATATAAGTCTGTAGATTTAGATTTAGTTATTTAGCGGGAAAATTCTCATGGAAATGCCCCACTTTTCCCAGGGAGAACATTACAATTTGTAAATGTGTAAACCAAGCACTTGAAACTTACATTAGATATATGCAATTACATCGCATTCGCATTCTCCAATGTTTCATACCCTCGAAATACTTGTTATATATCTGATTCAGGTGATTCAGGTGTTTATTGAGTCTATCACGTAATAATTCTAAGTTGATTCCTAGATAGCTTCAAAAGATCCAGGGTTTTAGTTTTTGTGGGTCTTTTATTGAATCCCTTTGCTTATCTGAAACCAAGCTCTGAAGTCTACTAATTTTATTTGGGTAGAACTACGGTGCAATAGGAGATCTGCTTTTCGTTTCCATTACTTTCCGAGTGTTTTGGCATGTACTGAAGTGTTAGATAGTTCCTTGCTAGTTGTCTCGAAATATATAAATACATTAGCTTCTGAGATGCCGAGTCTAGAATTTATAAAGAAAAATAGAAATGTTACCTATTAGTAGGGCCGGACTGGGTTTTCGAACCGGCCCGGGCAAATGGTCTCAATCCAGGCCCCTTGGGTTTTCAAAAATTACTTTTTTGTAATGCAAATAACCCAAAAAATTAGACTGATATCTCATTGACAGAAAGTCGCAAGTAGAGCAAGATAGGGGGTTCTGTTTGCAAATCGTTTTTGCACCACTCAATATACATATGTACATGCGGCTCAAATTGAATTTTTCTCACTCAACCGAGCAAACAAAATTAAAATCTTTGCCTGACACATGAATAATGCTAAATATCATACAAGGAATGCTAGGTTCCATGCTTAATACCGAACCACTAATAATTATATAAAATTGATTTTTTTTTTTAACAATTTTCAAGATTTTTTAAAGGAGAGGAAGTACAAAATAATATAGTATACTATATACGAAACATTTATGCACAAAAGAAAGGCCCTTTCATCTTTAACATTAAAACTAAAACAAGGTTTCTCTGTGAAAACAGTATCCGAGAGACCAACAACAATTTTAATCGTGAAGGAAGGAACTGAAGAAAGAAGTGAACTCGTTGTCCACCACTCCTTGGTTTTACAAATTTTTTGTAATCGCTTAGAAATTAAATTTCTCTTTCACTTATTTATATGTCATATGGCCCAATATAATATAAACAAAACATTTTTTCCAGCAACTATGCGACAGACGAAAAAAGCGGCAGTTTTTCTGTTCAAATTTTTACTTTACCAACCCAGAAGATCAGAAGGCGGTATTTTTTCGCAGATTTTAGGTTATATTTTTATATGTAATTTACGAAAACTTTTCAAATTCTTTTTGGAATCCCTTTCAATCGATACCCAACATTAAAAAAAAAATTTTTAAGTGACCCAATCCACCATAAAAATTTAAAAAAGTTTTTTATAACTTTTACTTGTCAATATATTTGAGCGTAATGAAGATTTAACTTTCTGCCAAATTTCAGATTCCTACGTCGCGTTGTTTTCGAGAGAAACGCCTTTGTTGTACGGAAATCTAAAAACACATTTTCCATGCGTTTTTCTAAATAAAAGTGATACTCGTACATACGATGCCAAAAATAATTCCAAATGAGTTAAAAAAAGTGTATACTTTTGAGGCCACAAGATTTGCCATATATAATGCTAGGTTGGCAATACCCACAAGCTACCTTGGTTTCGCGCCCTGTCATTTGGTGCATTTCTGAGCTGTTTTAACTCATAGATTCCCTTTCACCGCCGCCGCAGCGATGACCAGAGTAACATATTGTAAATACGTGCTATGGTCGTGATTAACGCGGAGACCACCACCGGCCCCATGACTACCGGCACATCGGGCTAGCACTCGATCGCCCGTCCTCCTAGTCCGGCTCTGCCTACGAGAGTTGCATTTAAAGTTTTGAGATGTGGCAATACTAAATATTTTTCGAAAACATTTTTCGCATATTTACGAATTGTTTTCGATATTTGTATTAGTTTTCTAATTTGAAGTGAAAGAATAACGAGTGTTTTAACAAAAAATAATGGATATAAGCAGAGATCATATTTGTCCATGAGATTTGTGCGGGTATATTTAGATGGTACACAAGACAACTTTCAGGAAGGTAAAATATCTTCAAAGGATGATCTGTCTAAGTGTAACAGGTGCAGTGCGTACAATATATACCCGCACTCTAGAAACACTATTAAACCTGCCGACACTTAGCAAAGTTGTTCAAAAGTGGCATCATTAATAGTGTATAGAGCCCTGGTAGATGGATATAGGTAGTAAATGGAATTCAAAAAGTCGATCCACTATAAATAGACCAAATCCAATACTGGATAAGGTGTCAGACATAATGGTAGTTAAATACAACCTCTGTTTGCCATTCAAGATAAAGATACTAAACAGGGCGGAAATAGATACAAATCTAGGAAACGAAGCTCTATTTTGGTACACCGAAGATTCTAAAACCAAGAAAGATGTAGGAGCAGGAATATTTGGTGTAAAACCAAGAGCTTATATCTATCAAAGCCTAGGAAAATACGCCTCAATATTCCAGGCAGAAGTATATGCCATCACCAGGTGTGCACTCGAAAATCTCAGCTGCTTTTATAGTAACAAAAAAGAATATATCTATACAGACTGCCAAGCCATTTCATCATTTGAAGTCAAAACGAAGTTAACATGGGAATGCATCCAAGCATTAACAAACCTTGCGTCAAAGAACAAGTTAACACTTCAATGGCTGCCAGGACAGTCGAAAAAAAGGAGCATCTATGACCCTCATTGGATCGGAATCATTTTGAGGTATGTATCCCTTATTCACAATCACATTCAAATAGACCAGAGAGACACATCAATGTTAGGCTCTCCAGACAACCCAAAATATTTATTAAAGGACGTTCATCAAAGAAGAGCCTGAATCTTTTAAGGCTACTTAGGAAAAAACTCAGAATTATTACATGAGTCTTAACCGAACGCTGAAAACTTAATAAATACGTGCATCGGATAGGTATAACATCCACTAATGTATGGGAGGAAATTTCATCCGAAAAATACTGGGATTATTGAATGAATTATAATGGAAAGAGGTGCACAATAAGCCAATGAATAATTGCAGTGCAAACGTCACTCGTCGTCTAGCACTTAATCTAATCTAAGACGTAGGGATATAATCGTAACATACAGTAAAAAGGAATCATGCTTCATTTTAAGCGTACAGGGTTTTGGTATATCTCGAAAACCAGTTAGTCTTTCTGCAGAAATATTTTATACTTAGTTATTTATTATTTTACAGGAGCTAAAAAATGGTTTCAACCAGTTAATTCACTGTTGTCACGTTTATTGTCTGTGCTTTTATCTTATATACTCGTAAAGCTTTAATCCATTCTTGTCACCAGCTGTTATTTATATATCATTTCGAGCATAAACTTCTGTTCTAATTCATCTTCTTCGGTCCTTAATAATCCTACGATTAACCACATATATTCTAAACAGTCCCAAATACTTCTGATCTGGATGAGCACAAGCATATTGATATATTGTGGTCTGCTTGTTTCCTAACATTTTTATAATAGATTTGTCCAGGAATATGGGATAAATGGCGCTGTTTACAGTTAGTTAAGTTAAAAATTAAATAAAAACAAACTTATATCAAATTCGTATCGCGACGAGATCTAAAATCTGTCTGAATCATAAAAAGAAGAAAATGAAAATTTCTAAGACACGTAGGTACCAGGGTAGTCGAGCTCTCCTTCGAAAGAGAAAATTGAGCATTGGAGTTTTTCTTTTTGAAAATAGACAAATCTGCTTGAAAACAAGCCCAAAGTTCGAAAGTTGGAGAATATTCTGAGCATGCCCAAATGGCAAATATCTATAAAATTTCATACATAAATTTCTATACATATATAAAAACACCGAATTCAAAGATACTTATCGTAAAAGATTGAACCCTTCCTCTGTATTCCTCCAAAAAAGGAGACCATTGAGATAAATTGCATTTGTTTGAACAATTTTTTCGTGGCCTCTTTAAAAAATTAAAATGAAATACATTTGTACAAAAAAAAAAAAAATTGTGCAAGCAGCTACAGTTTTTCAAATAATTGAGAAAATAGTATTTTTTTAAAATTCGTTCTTCATTTTCGAAAATCGAGAAACCTACCAAATGGTACAAATTCAGGAAAATGGTTTTAAAACAGATAGATAAGTTGAACTACAAAATTGATTAATTTCGAAAGTTTTCTAGAAGTCAATCTAAACGATATTTTAACCTGCAAAATAAGTGAATGGAAAAGATCTCAATACTAGACAATCCCTTCAACTGATATTGACATTTATTTTTCCTTAAATACATTTTTCCTTTAATACTGAATTCTCTCTACAAGTCCACATACCATCCTTCGGCGGGAATAATTGGGCCAGGTCCGACGTGTTTGACGTCGGACAATGGAACAGCATTCAAAACTGGGGTATGAATGCTTTTTATGGTTGGGCTCAAAATCGAACTTACAATATCCTTATCGTGAAAAAATGTGGTTGACTGGGAAGATACTGCTGACGGGATATTTTGTACGAGATTTCCTACATTTGCAAATGCTGGTTGCTGGAAGGCAAGTAGCGATGGATGACTAATGATTCCATGGGAAGTATATAAGCCGCTCGGATAAGTCGAAGCAATTGCAATAAAAGATAACAGCAACACCTGAATTTGCGAAAAGAATAAATTTTATTTTCGATTCCTTCAAGTAACTTTAGCGGTACTTACCAACTTGAACATTTTGGATTGAGATTTAGTTAGCAAGGTCTGTGTTGTAGTGAACTTTGTCTTTACTCGTTAACTCTGAGTCAACTGCCAATTCTTTCCGTCTTTTTATAGATCTAAAAGACGGGTGTTTCCTATTTCAAGTCCCTATATAGTACATAACACCTTCACTGACCTTGAAAATGAACACTCATAAAATGGCCAAAATGAACTCTGTTTATGGTGGTCAAACTTAATATTTCGCAGGAATGTGAACTTTTACTTCATTCCATTGAAATCTAGAACTTGTTTGTAGCCGTTTACAGTAGCTCTAAGTTTGCATGCGATGCTAATTCATTCAACTTTTTAAAATTTCGTTTGTCCTGGAACAGCTCAATTTGATGCTGATGGAAAAACGATTTTGCTGCAGCTACAAAGATTTGCAAGTCACTCTGGAATAGCACACGGAATTTCAAGATCATTCGTACCAAGTTTAATGATTCAGTCATGCTCCAGTTAGATACAGTCTTGATTTATCTTCCACGCAGACCAAACAAAACAAGCTGCATAGAATAATGTTTTGCTTATTTTGATCACGTGCGATCGTTATGATTTGAAGCATACACTTTCGATTTCTTTTACTTAGACGTGTCATGTCGGTTAAACGATCTGGAAGAATCTCAGTTATGGATTTCCTATGTATGGTCAGACCAGTTACTTTAAAACTACTGTTATTACGTGTTGCGTCTACTTACGTACATTGATCAGATAATTTTCAGAGGTATGACTCAATCAGCTGGAATTCATCTGACCGGTAGACCGGTTAAATTTTACTTCAATGAAAGTATAATTTTACAACTTAGATACAATCGGTGTACACGCAGAGTGGTGATTTTTTTGCAGCAGTAATTTTACCGATTTTATTAAGTTGGGAGGAGGTTTTTGCTGTTAATTACAGTATTGAGGGAAATTGATGTAGTTTGGTAGAAATAATTATGTTCAATGCCATAAAGAAGTTTCAAGTACATTATGGTCTTGCGGAAGAGAGTTCTATTGTACATTTTGACATTAAAAAAAAAATCAATATTAAGCACCTAGTTAGTATACATATTTACTATCTCGTTCATATTTTATTATTGTTTGCAAGATCCCTGTGTAATAGCATATATGAATTTTTTTAGAGTAGCACCATGTGAACAACTTTTCAGGTCTATTCCATTTGGCTATAAGCAAGGATTCTTACTGAGAACTAATGTGGTCAGAGATGGGAGAATGCTGCGAACACTTAGACCATCCAGCAATTCCTTGAATTGGAACAATAAAAGTGTAGAATAAACTAGCAGACAGAAATGAGCATGCTACTTATGATCTTTTATTTTGTTTTTTTTTTTTATATTATTAAGACAAGAAATATTGAAGGAATTATGGGACGTAGATTGTACGACGGAGAAAAGACAGAACCCCTACAAGGTTGGACCCCTGGGTAACTGCCTATATTGCTTAGGCAGAAGTTCGTTATTGCCAAAAAGGTGGATGACAACATTTCTGAAAACAGAATACTACACAGAAATTGGGAGTAGAATCGATTCTTCTATACTGGACCGACTGCCTCCATAAGGACTTAATTTTAAATTCAGTCATTTCAAGGAAATGAAGATATGACAGAGTGTGGACACAAATTAACAATTTAGGCTGATACACCACGATGTGGTAGCGGTACTTATGTTTTGTTTTTGTAAATAGGTTGTTGCTAAAACAAAATATATGTAGCGTTGCTACAATCGTCACCGCTAACAAGTCGGTGTGTTTCGGCCTTTGTATGTTTCTCAATTTGAGTAGAGATCGTGGCACGATTAAATAATTAAATTAAATGATATCATGAAAATTTGCGAGTATATATATGCTGCAGTTGTAATTTGCAAAGCAATACGACAGAAGACATTTTTTATTGTTGAAAGAGGCCAAAAAAAGAAAAAAATCTACAAAAAACGATATTTCATGATTAGTTGATGGCTGCTGACTTTCTAATAAATTCAGTTTATTTTAATGGTGATATCTACGGATATTTTTATTGCAATTTCACTAATACGGAGTAAGCTTTTCTCCATTTGAACTTGCATCGAAATGTTGCAAAATGGATTCCTGATTTACCTTATTTGTGTGACACATTTAATTAAAGATTAAGTCCTTATGGATACAGTCGGTCCAGGGTATTAAGCCTACCAGTTCCAGAAAGTTTTTATTCAGCAGATGGAAAAAGTTTCCGTTGACTTGGGTAGTGTTTCAACCTTGATACGCCGCTGTCCTGTCCCTGCACCACAATCAATAATATTTCGACTTTTAAGGCAATGTATATCAAAATTGAATAATAATTTTCTACAAACTAACTTCAAATTCAACGGGCTCTTTCCGGTTGCATCGAGAAATTAATCAATGCTTAGCTCAATATGAGGAGGAATATGTATAAAAGTCTAACTAAAATCTAAACATAACTGTTATTTTTATACCCTAGATGAAATTTAAAGCGTATACTAAGTTTGTCATCTCATTTGTAACACCTTGAAATAATGATGGTAGAGCAAAATGGATTAGACACCCATGCATAACATTTAAAGTTATTTTAATTTTTGCATGTTCGTCCGTCCGTCTGTGCGTACGATAACTCGAGAACGCGTTCACTTAGAAAGCTGAAATTTTGTACACGGATTTAAAAAAAAAGTAAAATTAAGTTGGAAAATGAGACAAATCGGGCAGCTCCTTCTTGGGGTTGCCATACAAAAATTTCATTTTCTACTACATATTTGGACACTGCCTGAGAACAAGACAACACAGAGAGCGGAAATTTCGTACATTTGGTAAATTTCAAAAATGTACTAAATCGGGAAATCTCTTCTTGGTGTTGCCATATAAATATATACGTTTTTTACGTATACTGTGAAAACGATCAGCTCTAGACACTTTTATTGTACTAAAAACTTGTTTAGAATATGAAATCCTATAAAATTGGTTACAATAATCTTTTCTGTCTGACATTCTAGAAATATATGCGAAAAACCAATTCAAAAATCGAAATTGCACAGATGGGTGACCATTCGAAATTTGATATGGGCATTCATCTAGAAGTTATCATAAGAATCTCTTGACCTGGTATTTTCCTCCGATTCCAATGGGACTCTCGTTAAGCGTTGTTTAACTCCTATGGTTCCTGAAACAAGTCATCATCCGGAACTAGATGTAGTTTTGTTTTTTGATCCTGTAACTTCATCATTTAATGCTTCTAGTAACTACTGTTATAACTTTAAAAAAGCTGATTTTGATAAAATGAATGAATGGTTATCCGCTTGTGATTGGACCAGTGTGCTGGGTGAACGTGACATTTATGAAGCTGTTAACTCGCTTTATGACACATTATTTCTTTGTTTTACTCACGTGTACCACTTGTTCGTTCGAATCGTGATTCGAATTGTCAACCGTGGTTCAATGGCTCTTTGAAGCATCTTAAAAATTTAAAGAATAAAGCTTGGAGGAGGTTCTGTTCCCCAAGGAGTGATGCTGATTACGTTAGTTATTCTAATTCGCGTGCTCAGTACATTTCGTGTTTGACTGACTCGTACAACGATTATGTATTTAGAATGAGATCGGCTTTGCGTGCTGAACCAAAGCAATTTTGGAGGTTTGTTAACTCTAAGCGCAACTGTGACGGATACCCTTCATCGTTGCGACTCGGTAACTTAGACAGTGTGGATCCGTTAGAGACTGCCAATCTTTTTGGTGACTTCTTTAAAACTGCATTCTGTGATAACCACTGTGATATTAGTTATAATGATTTTACCCATTTGACGAAGCTTCCGCTGATTTCTCTTCAACCTAAAGACCTGTTTTTCGATGAAGCGTCTGTCTCTATGTACATTTCTAGCATAGCTGATAGTTTTTCTGGCGGTCCGGATGGCGTTCCTTCCACACTCATAAAACATTGTGCTACATCCATCGTTTCTGTTTTGTGTTATTTATTTAATTTATCTTTAACTTCTGGTATTTTTCCGAAACAGTGGAAGCTTTCTTTGATTATTCCTTTGCTAAGAAGGGCAATAAGTGCGACATTTCTAACTACAGACCTGTCGCTAATTTAAGTTGTATTGGTAAGATATTTGAAGCCCTGGTTTGTGATGCTTTGTACTTCCACTGCAAGCCCTTCCTGTGCTCTTTTCAGCATGGTTTTATGAAGGGAAAATCTACTACGACTAATTTATTGGAGTTTACTAATTTCTGCATTTCTGCTATTGAAAACGGTAAGCAAGTGGATTGCATTTTCACTGATTTCAGTAAAGCTTTTGACCGAATCAATCATAAAATTTTAATTCACAAGTTGACTGTTCTTGGTTTTCATACTGTTTTTGTTAATTGGCTTCGTTCTTATTTATCTGATCATACGCAGCGAGTCATATTCCGCTCAGCCTTTTCTGACGAAATAAATAATACTTCCGGCGTAGCTCAAGGTAGCCATCTTGGACCACTCCTTTTTATAATTTACATCAACGATGTATCTCTGATTTTGGCTAATTCAAGAATTCTTTGCTACGCCGACGATGCCAAAATCTTCCGCATTGTTTCTAATGATGCGGATTTTTAAACTCGGACTTAGACACCTTTCATAAATGGTGTGCTATTAACTGTCTTCGTCTTAATATTAGCAAATGTACTACTATGTCCTTTTCTCGTAAAAGGAGGCCATTGGAGTTTAATTATACTTTAGATGGATGCTTATTAACTAGACTTGACAAAACCAAAGATTTGGGTGTCTTCCTTAATACTCGTCTTTCCTTCGAACATCATATTAATTCAATCGTGGCCAGGGCTACTCTGGGGTTTATAAAGAGATGGTCAAACGAGTTTAATGATCCATTCATAACGAAGATCCTCTACTGCACATTCGTTAGACCCATTTTGGAGTATGCCAGTCCTGTCTGGTTTCCCTTCTATTCTGTATATATAAATCGCATAGAGGCTGTCCAGCGGAGATTTATCCGATTTGCCCTGCGAGGACTTCATTGGGACAACCCTATTATTTTGCCTCCATATGTTGACAGACTTAAACTCTTTCCATTAGATTCTCTTGAGAATAGACGTAAAACTTCCAGGGTTGTCTTTGCATTTCAGTGTATACAAGGAGTGATAAACTTCCCTGAGCTCTTAAATACTTTCAATATATCTGTTCCCGTGCGCTCCTTGAGGAACTGTGACTTCTTCGTTGTTCCTCAGCATAGTACAAACTATGGCATGCACGAGCCGGTTTCATCAATGTCTCGTCTCTTTAACCGCCAGTTTGATTGCATTGACTTTCATCTTTCAAAAAGTCAAATAAGAGATCAGCTTAGTTAATGTTACTTGTTTTTCATTATTATTGTTATGTATACTTTTTATCGTTATTATGGTTATGTATGCTTTTGTTATTTTATTGCTATATTTCACTTTTGTATACTCAGTAATCAGATCATTGATGAAGTTCTAAATAAATAAATAAATAAAAAAGAATTGGTCTTAGACCAATTCTAGCTTTTTTACTTGTTAAGCCTAGTACTAAGGTCCGCGCTAAGCTAAATTTTGTATGCAAATTTAGCAAGCTAAAAGATATTGGCGAAAATTTATCCTGAATTTTAACAAGAGCGGTACTAAGGTCAACGCTCTAAATTTGCTTTGGGTTTTGATTAGAGAAGGCACCACCAGTAAGTCTAAAAAAAATGTAGCTTGAATTTATCCGCCTGGGCCGTTCTTTAGCGCGCTAAAAATATTTATTGTCAGAGTTCTGAGATTTGATAAATGTATTGACCGGATTTTTTTGGTTTTGTACGTCTTTGCTGTAAGTACGGATGAATTAAATTTCTTTTCGTGGCCGTATTTTCAATATCATTGTTAATTCTTTTTTTATTGTATACATTATGCATATTATTTTAATATTTTTAATATTTCCAAATAATTTTAACAACCGGTTTTTAGAAATATTATCACCGCACGTTGTATTTCTATAGAAAAATTGCTAAAATTTAGCTTAGCGCGGACCTTAGTACTAGGCTTTAATTATGGATTTTATTACTAATTTGTCACCAATTGAGTCAGAATTGACTTAAATACTATCCAGTTACGAAAAATCCCATTAACCAGGAAGGAGAGATTAATGATAGAAATGATAGTAATTAAATATTTGAAGTGATTTTTCATGAATTTTGTATTTGTATAAAAATAATTTCGATATAATGAGTTATATATTACATTTTTTTAATTTCATGAACGAATTTGCGATGATTTTGTTTTTACGTTAAAATAATTGAGTTGTGTTAATAACTTACTATCGGTATGCGACGGAGTGATGATTTTTGCCATCGACATCAAGCCAAATTCCTGTAATATCTTGTTCAAGTTTCCTTTCATATAAAGAAATTAGATTAAGTTTTTCCAGTTCTAAGGACAAATTATCTAAATCTGATTTTCTAAATGTGGAATCATCAACACTCAAAATTCTCTCACAAGTACCTCCTTGAGGTGAGATCAAAAAAATTTTAAATTTGAAAAATGAGAATTTTAGTGTTGCCAAAATCGTAAAGCGAAGCAGAAGTTTAAATGATCACGAAAACTATGGCAGAAAGAGGTGTCCAGGCTAGACCAAGTGTACTAATGTTTTGAATATGAATATAAATTTGGTACTTCACACCCGGTCTCTTCTTTTGAAGTAAATGTTTAATTTGGAGATTGAAAGACTGATTAAAAGTTTTGACCCAAACAAACAACACGAGAATTGAAGTTAAATATATCACATACCTACTTGTTATGAATTTTTTTTGTAATTTTTCATACTACTAATTTTAATTACTTTCAAGCTATTCTTATATTTTTATAGAACTAGGCGAATAAAGACACAATTTTTGAATACAAAAAAAAAAAAACAATATATTCTTTACTTTTTCAACATTTTACAATTCAATTCGAGAGATATTGCAGAATTTTTACCAACCAATTCTGTCACCAGAGAGAATATGACCAGTTCCTAGAGTTTTGGCAATTGGTAAGGGAACAGCATTCAGAATTGGAATTTGACCCGCAATAACAGTCCTTCTTCCAAGAATTGGTTGCGAAATAAGTGGAGATCCTGCTATAATGGTCCTTCCAAGAAGTGGCTGAGAAATAAGTGGAGATCCTGCAATAACAGTATTTCCTAGAAGTGGTTGAGAAAGCACTGATGGTCCTGCGATAATTCCTGGAGATGCAAGTAGACCAGGATTGGCAGCAGCAATAGCAATAAGAGCAGACAATAGCACCTAAAAAAGAAACATAGATTTTCCGTTAAATGAAAAATTTTGTTTGTTTGGTTTGTGTTTTTTTTTTTAGCGGAGTATATTATATACTTACAAACTTGAACATTTTGAAGGAGTGTTTTGTTGTATAACTTTACTGGATACAGTGAACTTTAGAACTGTGTCTTTACTAAAAATACTTAAACTATTTATACTAATCATGTAGCATGCGATTCGTGAGCCAAGAAGCAGTCATATTTCATCATCATTACTTTCCGTCCCAGAATCGTAATTCTATCAAAAGATGAAGGATAGAAATTTACATGTGAACGAAAAATATTTTGTAGTCTAGTTCTAGTAAAAGTGTATTTCCTACGCAACTACCGTGTTAATTGTACCGTGAAAAATGTTGTTACCTTTGTTGATACTTTTGTTGTTACTTGTTTGCTGATGAAATTGCAATGAAACGAGTTTTATGATTTCGGTTACATATTTGATTTTTTTTAAATGTGTTTTGTATTTGTGGAGATCTTCATTTTCATGACTCTATATGCAGTTTTTTCTTAGTTTGAATAAATTTGTAATATTTGACTGTTTTGGAACTGCCACTAAACTATTTTTTTATTGTTGTTGGTAAACTTATATCAAATGTTAACTAAAAAAATTTTTATAAGGCTCTGGTTGGAGACTCAATTAAAGACTGTAAAAAGTTAATGATAATAAGAATATTTTAGAAATAAGTTCTGATCTGATGAAATTTTTCATATGATGATCTTTTATGATCGTGAGCAAGGAAAATACCAAATGTTTTCGTTTTAGAGGCTAAGGTGGCTTAAATGGTTCCAAAACTATCGAGGATTAGTAGTAGAGATTGTCCTGTTTTGACAGGAAGGAAAATAGCGTTAGGGTATTGTCACTTACAATTGACGAATCCTAAAGCTGAAAGTATTGAGACCGAACAACACAGTTGTGAATTTATTTTCAGGCAGAATATTTAGAAATCAGCCAGAAATAAAAGAATTAATGGAGTTTTACTTTAATTAACTCAGTCAGACACGTTTCGAGGAAAATCGGTATTGTCTGCAGGGCTTAAATTAGAGGCTTCTCAGTAGCTTTACATCAAATTTTCAATTTAGTCAGAAATGGTCGATACTTTAAATTTTGTCATCCAAACATTATCCGTGTGGTAATCATCAGCTCTTCCCTCTCTGACTTTTTTGAAAATATTTCTGCTCTAAGTACCTACATACATATGTATATTCTATTTTATTTGCTCAACGGTCTCTTTCTAAGTTTCAGTAGAAAATCTGATTTGCAATCTCCCAGTATATAGTCAATCCAATTCTATTTGCTTTGTTCAATTTCGTAGTCGAACCTATCCTGGTCGGAGTATCTCCATAATATTTTCTTTGAGAATGAGTCCTGGTTTTCCAGAGAGTTTTTCGGAGTAAACACATATTTACAAGAATTTGCAGATGCTGTGTTATTAATTGGATCCATGTCTTGGAACCATAGAGCAGGACTGACTTAACATTGCTGAAGTTTTGTTCGTAATTATAGATTTCACTACAGTTTAATATCCTGGATATTTGGGAAAAGCACTCATTGATTTGGTTACTCGGGAATTGATATCCTGTTTTCTACTATCAGATTTCTTAATTATGCTACTGAGAGAAAAGAAGCTTTGCACTTACTCCACTCCTTTTTTTTGTGAAATTGTTTAACAATGTATTATGACTTGAATGTTGCAGTTGTCATCAGAATAATTAAATATGGATAAATAGACCACCAGTCGCTATTAAATGTCGGGTGCACTGATGTACATTCGTAAAGATATCTTTAAGGCTGAGTAAATTTGCAAGCATTTCCGCCCCCCCCCCCCCCGCACCAAACTAAAATCAAACGATTCTGGGACGGAAAGTAATGATGATGAAATATGACTGCTTCTTGGCTCACGAATCGCATGCTACATGATTAGTATAAATAGTTTAAGTATTTTTAGTAAAGACACAGTTCTAAAGTTCACTGTATCCAGTAAAGTTATACAACAAAACACTCCTTCAAAATGTTCAAGTTTGTAAGTATATAATATACTCAGCTAAAAAAAAAAAACACAAACCAAACAAACAAAATTTTTCATTTAACGGAAAATCTATTTTTCTTTTTTAGGTGCTATTGTCTGCTCTTATTGCTATTGCTGCTGCCAATCCTGGTCTACTTGCATCTCCAGGAATTATCGCAGGACCATCAGTGCTTTCTCAACCACTTCTAGGAAATACTGTTATTGCAGGATCTCCACTTATTTCTCAGCCACTTCTTGGAAGGACTATTATAGCAGGATCTCCACTTATTTCTCAACCAATTCTTGGAAGAAGGACTGTTATTGCGGGTCAAATTCCAATTCTGAATGCTGTTCCCTTACCAATTGCAAAAACTCTAGGAACTGGTCATATTCTCTCTGGTGACAGAATTGGTTGGTAAAAATTCTGCAATATCTCTCGAATTGAATTGTAAAATGTTGAAAAAGTAAAGAATATATTGTTTTTTTTTGTATTCAAAAATTGTGTCTTTATTCGCCTAGTTCTATAAAAATATAAGAATAGCTTGAAAGTAATTAAAATTAGTAGTATGAAAAATTACAAAAAAAAATCATAACAAGTAGGAATGTGATATATTTAACTTCAATTCTCGGGTTGTTTGTTTGGGTCAAAACTTTTAATCAGTCTTTCACCCAATTTCCAATGTTTAATTTACTTCAAAAGAAGAGACCGGGTGTGAAGTACCAAATTTATATTCATATTCAAAACATTAGTACACTTGGTCTCTTTCTCCCATAGTTTTCGTGATCATTAAACTTCTGCTTCGCTTTACGATTTTGGCAACACTAAAATTCTCATTTTTCAAATTTAAAATTTTTTTGATCTCACCTCAAGGAGGTACTTGAGAGAGAATTTTGAGTGTTGATGATTCCACATTTAGAAAATCAGATCTATAATTTGTCCTTAGAACTGGAAAAACTTAATCTAATTTCTTTATATGAAAGGAAACTTGAACAAGATATTGCAGGAATTTGGCTTGATGTCGATGGCAAAAATCATCACTCCGTCGCATACCGATAGTAAGTTATTAACACAACTCAATTATTTTAACGTAAAAACAAAATCATCGCAAATTCGTTCATGAAATTAAAAAAATATAATATATACTGTAATTTTCTATTAAAATTAGTATAAATAAAAATATATAAAATTGAAGAGATCGCTAACGTTAGTTGAAAAGTGATGGATAAAATATGTCACCAGAAATAAAATGAAAGAATAGTAGAATTCTTATGATCTTAGATCCAATTTGCATTACGGCAATGTTTGTAATATGAAACGAAGAAAATATCCGAATAAAATTTGTATGTAAGGTATAATCACATATTTAACAAAAATTTATCCTTAATATACCATTCACAGCCACCGTCGTTGAGAAGGTTGCCTCAACCTTTGTTACTCGCCAAGAGAGATTTCTTTTGAAATTACAACACATAATCAACTTGGCAAAATTCGGCTAAATTATTTTTTTAAATATAGAACTAACTACATATATACCTATGCAGAGGGCAAATATCCTCAGGACTGAGAATTGGTTTGGCCACATGAAAGTCCTCCAAGAATTCCTAAACGATCTGAAAGTCGACCCAATTTCAGACGTTATACCGAAATGCCAAAACTTTGAAACACCATTTAAGATGATCTTAAGGGACCGTCAACAGTATCACACTTAGGTATCATCTTAAAAAGACCTGTCGCTTCTATGGAAGACGAGGAAGCCGCTGAACATGTCCTGTGTGACTGTGAAGCTCTGCACCGTATAAGGCTAAGACATCCCGGAAAGGCATTTCCACTTCCAGAAGATATCGAAAAAATGGCGCTAAAGAATGTCATAGGCTTTATAAAAGACCTTAAGTTCGAATAGGTGCCCAGGGCATTTAGGTGTAATGTCACAAAAGATCTTATAGTTCGCGGTAACTAGATGGGAAGCGGGAGCTCTGCCCGTCTCCCTCCATAAATAATGAATATTAATAAAATAGAACTAAGGGCCTGTCCGGATCCAAGTTTTCGTCTTCGTCTTGTTATTACAGCTAGTGACGTAACATCGAGACAAGCTCTATCCGAATCCATGTCTATGCCACCGAGCTTTGCTAGTTTGTATAACAGTTTTGACAATTGGTTAGCTTGATCACCGAGTCAAGGTTAGAGTTGACTTATTTAAATAGACAACGTATTGTGAGGTTATGTTTGTTTGCTGTCTGTGAAATCAAGCTGAGCAAACGAATAAATTCGGACAGGTTAGTTTTGTCTTCGTCTAACTATTATAATAGCTGAGCTTGTTGTGTTACGTCACTAGCTGCAATAACAAGACGAAGACGAAGACGAAGACTTGGATCCGGACAGGCCTTAAGTATTGAATATAGTTATAATTTTATTCGCGTATCAAAAATTGTCGTTGTTGCAAATCTTGTTGAAATGCGGGCACGCCCTTGCTTCTATAGATTGTCCCCGTTTGCATCTACGATAACACCGAAGGCTGCAAAAAATTGTATGAAGGGGGGAGGGACAACATTATCGGGTTCTGAGATAACGGGCCTTAAAGATATTTGGGTTTGTTCTTATAGCTGAACGTTACACCCTCTGATGTTAATTTAAAATCTGTTATACAGATAATCTGTGTATATTTCCAATGCTCTATAATTTGTCTCCCCGCTCTTCTCTGTTTTGAAGTTATAGTTCAACAAAATTAAAATTTCGTTTTTTTTTATTTAACTACTATTTTTATCAAAAAATACGTCATCAATAGCAATTTTTCATATTGCATTTAAAAAGCCCAAAAGCTTCGCTTCAAAATTATCTGTCTGCCAAAATGTAACCCTTTCTTCGTTTTTTGCACTTTTGTTAAGCATATCTATATTCATGTTATATGTTAACGAATACTTGTACTCTTCGTCATTTGGAGAGAAGAAGAAGAAGAAGAAGAAGAAGAAGAAGAGGAAGAAGAAAAGGAAGAAAAAGAAGTAGAAGTAGAAGAAAAAGAAGAAGAAGAAGAAGAAGAAGAAGAAGAAGAAGGAGAAGAAGAAGAAGGAGGAGAAGAAGAAGAAAAAGAAGCAGAGGAAGAAGAAGAGGAAGAAGTAGAAGAGGAAGAAGAAGGAGAAAAATCCAACATAACCAACGGCTGGCTACGGTATAGAGAACACCCTCTCTCTCCTCTCTCTGTCTTTTCAATAGAACTGTATATACATTAGATCACAAAACACGTGACAGCACATCAGCTGCAATGTTTCAAAATTTTAATGACCGTGTGCCGTGACGACTGGCCATCTGTAAAAAGTTACAAGACTAGTCATACATTAAGCCTGACTTACAATGTGACTCTGTCGCGGGATGCTATCGCTGTTGTTAAACCTGTCAAATGTTAAAATGTATAAAAATCACAATGCGCAGGTCCAATGGATTATATTCAAAATATCTTTTGGGAACTATCGGCTAATAGTTGTTGTTAGCATTGTGGGTACATAAAAAGATGAATTGCTCAGCCAAACTTAAATCTTAATATTGATTTCTGAAATTCTGTACATTTTTTATTATATTATTTTTTTTTTATCATTGCAGATCAGGGCGACAGTAAAACGAAGGTTATAAGCTAAGAGAAATTTGAATCGATATCAGAGGCTAAAACAGGCTCAATATTTTGTAAAAAGTAGTTAAATCTGATTTTTGTTTTTACTACTTCATTCGAAGTAGAAATGAATATTAAACTTTGAAACTTAAAAGAAATGAAATGTTTTAAGATAACATTGTATAGTAGATATCAAGAGTTTCATTTTGTATATTGAAGTTTTGGAAATCAGGAACCAAAGATAAAAGATTTTGTTAATGTAACTGTGAACTCATTTGTTAATACAAATTATTTTTGTGCAAATACCAATCTTGATTTTATGAAAATTGCTCAATTTTTATGTGGGATGTATTAAGCATACTTTATATCATTATTAAAATAAGAAATTTTTTTTATCCATACTTTTCTATTGAGATGGGAAATTATGTTTCTATTCCAATTGGCAGTAGTTTGTGCTGATAAAAAATTGAAATCTACTTATCAGCACATTTTCTTTTCGCTCTAGTAGTTTATCAGATTATAGATATTATTATTCTAGATATTATATTATTATAAATTTGGTTCATGCTGGACCGCTGTATATAAAAACATTTTTTGAATTAAACGGCCGTTTTAAAATACTAATTTTTTTTTAAGTTTTAATTAATTTGGAGAAGTGGAACAAATATTTCTCCAGTTTCGAGATATCCAGGGATAAAATGTAAATGTGAATATCTAATTTTTCTATATATTGATTGTATCTTTGACTATTATTGCACTTGCACATCTGTGATTTAGTTTATTGCTTGTATTTATCTTTTACCTAATAAAAATTTACTTAATAGAATGAAGCTATTTTAATCTATTAATTAATCAAAAATTAATTGAAATCTCCATTCGGAATTAATCATACTTTTTGTTTACAGCAGTTTTATAGTGAAAATTAGTTAAAACACTTTCATTGAAACTTTCATCTAAATTTGAACTTTGATCGGTACACAAAAAAATTTTTAGCGCTCCTATAATATTAGGATTCATATTATTTTCACACGATTTTTTATATTTCACTTGTCTATTTGTCTCTAAATTTGGTAATCAATTTTTGACAAATTTCCACACTTGATCTTAGCTCTGAATTTTTCAGGATTTATGTATTTCGGATAATAATAAAATGTTCAATTGTTTCCAATGTGGTTCATTTATTATGCGAAGCAATTTTGAAAAAGCGGTAGAACGGGTAATACAATTTTTAATAAGACTGGATATAAAAGGCTTTCTTGTATGCACTTTTGGCTACTATAATGCAATTTCCATACTAACTAAATAGTCAATAGAAACATTCTCGATTTTCTTGAGAAGAGAAGATGTAAGACTAATAACTCGAAAATTTTATGTAACTACTAATCTAATGAGTAGGTTTAGATTATCCCTAACATCCTCAATGAAGGGGTATGTAGTTGCCCACACTGTAAAAAATACACAAATTGTTGCCACAAAGCTAAAATTTAGGGGAATATTCCCTACATTTAGGGGAATATGCCCTACATTTTAGGGAAAAATACCTAAGCTTTGTAGGAATAATTGTGAAATTTTTTTATTAACGGGAATCGGGCTTACCAACAAAAACCACTAATTGGTGTAAGCTACAAGTGCTGAGTGTAAGGGTTTCGGAAGCTTTTTACGGACGTCTCTAATATAGAGAATACGTGCTACTACAATGCTATTTAATATTTTCAGACAATTTTTTTTTGAGTCGTCATATTCCAAAAAAGAGAACAAAACCAGGTTGGATATTAACGTTGAATTATACAAAAGCCAAAGTTACTGCTTGTAAATATTTCTGTACTGTATTTTAACATGTTATTGAATATTTTTGTTTTTTTGTTTTTTTTTTTTCAGTGCAGAAAAATTAACAGCTTTTTGCATAAAAGTGCAACATACATGCAAAATTAAAATAAATTAATAAATATTCCTATTAATGTTGATTGGCACATGCATATACGTACATATGTAATCACAATTAGTATAAAAAATTCATCTTCATCCAATTCCTAATAAATTATTCAGCAGTAGCATTTAAATATGGTGCAATGTCTATTGTTGTCACGTGCACGCTGACATAGACCATGCTACCCATATCTTCTGTTATAGAATCAGAAAATTCCAATCCTTGAGGTTTTTGATAGAACAATTGCCAAGTGTTGGACATGCACATTTAATGATGAAATAATTCTTCTGCATAAATCATGCCCAACAAACTCTGTTAGGCAAACACAGGTGAGCTAAGTATAAATAGCGAAAGGATTGGTAATTAAAGCACAGTGCACCAGTTAACAGTTCACCGCTAAGTTCTCTGCAATAATAAAAGCAAATAAATCAAAATGTTCAAATTCGTAAGTGTTTTAAAATAATTCCAAATTGAATTGAGTATATTTCTCAGATATCTATGTAGGCTATACTATTGGCTCTCTTTGCTTTTGCTGCTGCTAGCCCAAGTGGTTTAATTGCTGCCCCAGGTATTATAACAGGACCTTCAATTATTACACTTCCACATCCACTTCTTACGAAAACTATCGTTGCTGGACCAACTTTAGCTCATGCACCACTCTTACCATTACCTTTGGCTAGGACTATTGTAGCTGGACCTCTTCTTACCAAAGTCTGGTAAAACTGTTATTAAATTTAATATTGTCGAAAAATATATAGAAAATAGTTTGAAAATTATTATATAAATAAAAACTTATATTACCAACAGTTTGCAGAAAGTTTTTGTTTATTTTGTATATAAATGTCGCGTTTAGTTTTTCAAAAAAAAAATCAGTCTACCTTTGGGGTCATACAGAGGTCTTAATATTTATATGGTCTTCTTATTCAATGGGTTTTTCTGTATTTTTTTAAATTAAATTTTTCGACACTCCTCAAAATATATTACTTTTTGCTCTCGCACACGCTTTTTGAACAGACCTAAGAGTTTTGGCGTATTTATAGGTGTTATATGCACAGAATGTATATACCAAATTTTGCCAATTACACAAGTTTACAAATTCGGGTCAACTTTTGGACCCGAGCAGATGAGAACGATTTTTAACGTTATTTGATGCTCTGAACTCAGATCTTCAATCCGCGTGTCAAGATTGGTTCTAGTTTTTGAGTTCGCGCTAGGTGGCAGCACTGCGCTCTTACAACGGCTATCAGCTGACCACGTTACATCGAACATCTTTTGGAACTTGTTATACCCTAGATGAAATCATAGGGGTATACTAAGTTTGTCATTCCGTTTGTAACACCTCGAAATAATGATGGTAGAGCAAAATGGATTGGACACCCATTCATAATATTAAAAGTTATTTCGATTTTTGCATGTCCGTCCGTCCGTCCGTCCGTCTGTGCGCACGATAACTCGAGAACGCGTATACTTAAAGAGCTGACATTTTGTACACGGACTTTAAAAAAAAAAGTAAAATTAAGTTCGAAAATGAGACAAATCGGGCAACTCCTTCGTGGGGTTGCCATATAAAAATTTCGTTTTCCGCTATATATTTGGACACTGTCTGAGAACGCATCGACGTAAAGAGCTGAAATTTCGTACATGATGTTTCTACTATATTAGCAAATAAAATGTCAAAAATGGACTAAATCGGGCAACTCCTTCTTGGTGTTGCCATATAAAAATTTCGGTTTTTTACGTATACTTTGAAAACGATCAGTCCAAGACATTTTTATTGTACTAAAAACTTCTGCAGAATACGAAATCCTATAAAATTGGTTATTACCATTTTTTCTGTGCGACAAACTGTTCTAGAGATATATGCGAAAAACAACTTCAAAATCAATACTTGAATAGATCGGTGACCATACGAAATTTAATACGGGCATTCATCTAGGGTATCATAAGAATTGGTCTTAGACCAATTCTAGCTTTTTTACTTGTTTTGTACTGTGATTGTGCTTCGGAACGTGTGAAAATGCAGAGAAAACGTTGCAGAGTCTATTCAAAGTGTTTTTTTTACGTTTGTGGATGTTATATGCTCGGAAAACGTGGAAATATCATGACAAGAACTTTGTCAAAGCACTCATTCACGAAGGACCGGCTTTCCAGTACTTAATCAAGTTATTTACAAAACTATCATCATCAAAAATCAAAGAAGGAATATTTGTCGGACCTGATATTCGAAAACTAATGGCTGATGCAAGCTTCACAAAATGTTTAGCCCCTGATGAAGCAGCAGCATAGGCATCGTTTAAAAGTGTTGTTCACAACTTTCTTGGTAACCACAAATCATCGGATTACAAAGAAGTAATCGACAATTTTTTGCAAAATTACCACAAGATTCGAGCTTGAATGTCTCTCAAGATACATTTTCTGCATTCACATATTGATTTTTTCCCACAAAACTTGGGCGACACGAGCGACGAGCAAGGGGAGCGGCTACATCAAGATATAGCGAAAATCGAAAGGCGATACCAAGGATTTTGGGACGAAGCCATGATGAGCGACTACTGTTGGACCCTAATGCGTGAAACAGATCCCAAGCAGTATAAAAGGATCAGTTCAACCTCTGTTCATTTCTGATTTATACTTTTCAATTCAATAAATGGCCGTTAATGATCAAAAATAGTAAAATAATGAATTTATTGAATATTTCGAAAACTAGAACCAATTTTAAAAAACTGGCTGCTGATTTGGATTCAGGTCCCAAATTTACCCTATAAATAGCTTTTGGTTGCTCATGTCCAAAACCGTTAATACAAAAATTTATTTAAAATACAGTGAAATTTTGAGATGATTTCTTATACCGAACTATTTGAATTGGGTAACAGTTTTCCGCCATCTATTTATAGTTTATTCAATTACTTGCAATTAATTAGTATGAAGAATTAAGTATATTAGTTAAATGAATTCTTTCAATAATATTTTCCAATATATTAGAATACTTTTCTGGGATTATTGCTTTATAACCGAAAACTAACGCTATTGTCATCTCCGAGGAGCATTTGATTAATCATTATTTTTTTTATTTTTTTATTTTTCGTATAATTTTTAGGTTCTCAAATGAAGGATCTTCAAGCTTCATTTTTATGATGAAATAAATGTTTAACACTAACCTAATACGATATTTTACAGCGCCGAACTGGATTTTCGCACTAGTCTTGGAAAATAAACCCCCAAACCAGCCCGTTTGGATATTTAAAAATGAGTTTCTTCAGTAAGAAATTTTAATACAGAAAATATGTATGCACAAAATATATATAAGAGCAGTTCTCCCTTTTACCCTTAAGATTAAAACTGAAATAAGGTTTTTCTGTGAACACAATATGCGAGAGACTTACAATTGTACTCGTAAAGGAATTAAGGAAAGAAGTGAACTCCTAACCCCTTCGCCCCTATGTTTGATTTTGAAAATTTTTTGGAACTGTTTAAAAACTTTTAAGTTATACTAAGCTTCCACACTGGCAGTAATTTCATCAATTTATTGTTAATAATACTAACGGACGACAGCTAACTTTTTCATATTTTGATTTCTGCTATTCAGAATTTTACTTGGAACTGACAGTGTATTTGTAATACTGGAAATTTGTCATAAGTAAAGGCGGATTGTAAAAATTTTGCTCATTGACCATGTATACTCTGCTTTAAAATTTATTTATATGCAATAAAATTTCTTGAGTTTTTAAGATTTAAAAATAAAAACAATATGCAAAAACAGTTTTGTTTTAAAAGTACACATTGCAAACTCTTCTTGAACCCTTTTTGATAAATGGAACATTTTTTTACACGTTTTTCAAAATAAAAATGATGTGATGCTAAAAATAATGCAAAATGCTTTTAAAATAAGAATAAGTGCTTTTGAAGCCACCCCAAATAATATTTTCCCAATTTTTATGGTTAAATTAAGATTAGGTACCAAATATTTACGTCGGACTTCAGTAAGTAGAGAATGAGAAGACGTCGTATCGACGTAAATAATTGGAAATTGGAGAATATTTTCTAAAAGGCCAGAGGACATATTTCCTTAATTTAGTAAATTGAACGTAAATTTTACGTTGTTTTGACGTAAATTTTCCTTAATCTCATCCTATTTTCTACCTACCCTTAACTTATGTTAATAAGTGTGTGTTAATGTAGAAGGAATTTCATTTTATAACATTTGTGTGTGTGTATCTTTTCTCTAGTATCTAGGTAATGTGAATATAATGAACAGGTCACAACTCTAATTTGAATGATAATCAAATGTATTGCTTTAAGGGGGGGGGGGGGGGGGGGGGTAAGGTTAATTTGGTGAAATAAAATCATATTTTCAAGAATTTTTTTAGACGATACATGTAATGCTGGTTTATTTAATTAAATTGAATAGTACAGCATCTGAACTTTATTTTCCTAAATTTTTATTGCAAAATATTGACAATGGCAGGAAGGAAGTCTCCACAGGCGACTCGAAAAGAAGTTGTTTTGTGGTGAACACTATAACTCATCACTGGATTATCTGAAACAAAAAAATCGAAATGCGTTTATTAGGAGAGGTGTTTCTCGAGGTAACAACGTCGAACTTGTTTTTATAATCAATTTTTCCATTATTGGTAGCACTTGGAAATCAAAAACACGATTTTCGATAAAAAAATCGGCAAATTTATTGTTGTAAAATAAAAATAATAAAAAAAAAGACTCGACGTTGTTACCTGGCGCTGTATGTTTAGAAATAATGTTCACCGATTTCAAAAATGACAACTTTCAGAAAAACGTTTTAAAGTTTTGTACACTGAAAAATCCAATATGAAACTCAATAATTCTTTTATACTTACACAGAGTCGTCGATGCAGGTCCATAAAGTACAGAGATGTTATCTAGAATGTCTAAAGCATCTTTTTGTACTAGCCTACGTAAAATTCTTCCTTCTTTTGTGTCATGCGCAGCTTGTTCATCCGCTCTGCTCATTCACAAATCGTCAACTGTGAGCGCCCATTTATGAGAATTCGGCCCTATATTGATCTGCATATCTTGCATAAAGGACAATAAAGCAAAACAGCCTTCATTAAATGTACATGCTGCTATATGAGTTGCAATTTCCACAATGGTTGAGGTATACTACTAATTGATTTTGGAGAAATTTTCCAAATAAGCTAGTTTAGAGTCTCAATGTTGTTTTGATTAAATCCTCCAAGATATCGCTGCAAAAGTGCGTCCTTGCTTAATAAAATATCTAAAAATTATGGACTTATTCAAACTAATTCATTCAGCTCAAATTCACAGTGCTAAATTTTGAAAACACAAAAATTTTATTGATAAATATGGAAATAATTTTTCGAAAATGATAACGCACTCTAAAAATATTATATTGTATTATTTACAAAAATAATAATATTAAAGTTTTTTACATTATTATTAGATATTTGAAATTAATTGAAACTTTCTTTAATCGTTCTGAAATTTAGAAGTATGAATTTAATTGGGTGGTTTTTCCAGTAGCTATGGAAAAAATGAAATTAAAGTATTTTGATATTTTCCTATTCAGTTTCTCAATATATGGCATCCTTCTTTTGTTAAATAATATGGCACATATAATTACGTTTATCAACTTAAAAGTTGCTTTGACTTAAAAGTTTTATTTTGACGACGGCTTTTCTAGAGGTCAAGGCGAAATAATCAAAATTTTCGACTTTGAAGAAAAAAATCTATGTTTAGGTACTTTTGTGCTTAAAGGTAACGACAATGCTCTTCTATAAAAATATTTCGACATAAATAAGAGCATTTTACCCTAAATTATGAAATGTCGCCCTAAATAGGCAAAACAGATTTTCACAATTGACAGAATTGAATTGTATATCATGCTGTAAATTTTTAAATTGATTTTGTAATTCATATTTATTTATAAACGATGCAGTTCTATTGCACTTGAACATAAATCAAACTATAATTTATCTAAACTAAAGATTAATTTGTCATATTTTAAAGTAGGGGAAATAGGGGATAGTTGCAACAGGGGCAACTTGAAGCAGTCCAATTTTAGATCCTCGGAAACAATTTTGACCAAAAGTCGTACGCCCATGTCAAACATCTCTCTTAGATGTTTTATTCAATGTGCTTATTCAGTCTCTCACAGACCGTGACAAGGAGCAGTACGGCAAAACTTGTTTTTGGAATGCTTTTGTAAAAATTGTCTATCGATGAGGTTATTCTTGCAAGTAAATATACATTATTATTGGCAAGCTCTAATATGTATTTTATGGATATTAGTATTGCGCAAGGGTGTATGGATGCAGTGATTCATTGTTTTACATAGTATTTTTTTCCTGGAGTGAAGTAGGTTGCAACAAACAGCTAAAAACAATAAAGTATGATTCAGTTTTTATTTATTGTGTATTTTTTCGTTGAAATATTTTTAAGCTTTGTTTATTGTTATATTCTGTAATATATGTATGTATATGTGTATATTAAAAATAAAAATGGCTAGGTGCTTACATATATGGCCAAGATTAAATGTTGTTATATTATTAACCTTCAAGGTAATACAATGTAAGCCAAAACAACTTATAGAACTATTTACATAGCTTTCGACTGTAAATATAAATAACTTTTAGATTTACATAACATTATACCTAGTAGTTTCAATATGCCCCATTTATTGCTGCAAATGGCCAATATGTGTTTTAATTAATTATTTCACAATAAAATTTCATATTAAAATACGTTTAAAACATGGTATAATAAACTTCTTCTTTTGAGCTCCTTGGAAAATGAAATGATAGCATAGCATCCAGGGTGCTGTTTTTCTTTTATCGCTTAAGACTCCATTTTAAAAATAATTTTATAGTCACTGCTGCACGACCCTCTGGAACTTTCCCATCCAGCTAGGACGAATGCCTTTGACTTTTAGCTAAGCCAACTTGTGTTTTCCAAGCAACTTTATGCATCCTCAATTCTCCGGCAATTGGTTAACCGGCTAAGATGGGTGCTTTCAGTGCTTCGTCGAAAACAAAAAAATTAAACAAGTAAGACGTTCGCAACAATTATAATGCATATTTTAACAGTTATGCATATGGTTTCTGGTATATCTCAAGGGTGTAAGAAAGCAACCGTGGACGGTATTTATAGCGAGTGTAGCAGCTCATGTAAAATGCATACACGAAATTGAAATCAAAAGATTCACTTGCATTGTATCAATGTAGATATAATTACATATATATCAATTATAATTTACACCCATTCGGCGTAATAGCAAATGTTTGTAGGCAAATGTTCTCGTGGAGTGAAGAATTTTACAAAAATGCCTGGATCACATCGGAGATTATTATTATTATTTTGAAACTGAAATATAGGCGAGCATTTCGAAAAACTGGTTTTCTCAATGGACAGGTGAAGATAGCATACCATTTGCTGAATTTCAATCAGAGAATTGTACGCTTATACAATATATCGAATGAAATCTATCCAATTATACAGCGGTGGTCATTAAAATAAAAATTGACGAAACAGCCACGGACACTGATAATAACAAAAAAATTTGCATTGCATTGTGAGAGATTGACAATTTTGGAAGAATTTGAGAACATTGTAGAAAAAGGTGTGAAAACATTTACCAGAAGAGACTAGAAACGGCAAGATATCTTGAGAACGAATGGTTTCTTTTTCTTGTTTCTTAAACGTTTACTGGTACATATATGTATATTCATATCTTCAGCAAATGTTTTAATTATTAAATCTGATTGGTGTCGTTAATGATTTAAAGAATAAATTTTGTCATACATACTTCCTAATCGGTATACGAAAAAAAAAACAGTTAAGCATTGCGGAGGCAGAATTATCGTTTGGGCATTTTTCTCTTGGTATGGTGTGGGTCTTATACACTTAATTGAATGAATTATGTCCAAGGAAACTTATATCAAAGTACTTGAAGATGCAATGCTGCCTCATTCTGATGACAATATGCCTTTGCGCTGGAAGTTTCAGTAAGACAACGATCCAAAATATACAGCAACGGTAACAAAGGAGTGGTATGGTCCGGAAACAAATTAGGGTTTTGAATAGCCCAGCTCTATCTTCGGATCTAAATCCCATTGAAAACTTGTGGAAACAAGTTAAGGATATTGTTGATAACAAGAGATCAGTAAATAAAAAAGAATTGGTGCTGCGGAATTCGTTCACTTCTAGAAAGGAGCAATGCACCTTAAGAAACGCTAGCAAGAGATCAGTAAATAAAAAAGAATTGGTGCTGCGGAATTCGTTCACTTCTAGAACGGAGCAATGCACCTTAAGAAACAGCTTCACCAAAAGTGCAATAACCACGCAATCGCCAAAAATATGTTGTAGTAAGCATTATATTTATATTATTTATACCCAGACGGAAATAAGCTGTTACAATGCACCATTTTTCTACGCATTTCGCGAAGCGCAGACGGAAACAAGCTTCACACCAAGTGCCTGAAATCTTCAGTCTCTTCATGAAACGCGACGGGCTTATGCGCTCATGCTGTAGTATCAACCGATATAACCGAATACTAGGAGGGAGATGGGCGGTGAAGGGGAGGCTGCGCACACATCTGTGATATTACCCATATACACGTTGTCGTGTCGCGTTTGTCGGTCGCGTGTCCGGATCGCGCGAGTGTTCGAGTTGCGAGTGTTCGAGTCGCGAGTGTTCGAGTCGCGAGTGTTCGAGTCGCGAGTGTTCGAGTCGCGAGTGTTCGAGTCACGAGAGTTCCTAGTCGCGTTTGTCGAGTCGCGTTTGTTCGAGTCGCGAGAGTTCCTATTTGCGAGTGTTCCGAGTCTTATCCAGCTTAATCCCTCTCATCTAAAATCTAATATACCTAAATCACTTTCCAAAATCAATCAAGTAGTTAATACCGAAATATTTACAAGAAAATAAATATCGCAACAAACAAGTAGAAAACTAGAATTGGTCTAAGACCAATTTTTATGATACCTTAGATGAATGCTCGTATGAAATTTCGTATGGTCACCCATCTGTGGAAGTGTGATTTTTGAAGCGGTTTTTCGCATATATTTCTAGAACGGTTCGTCGGACAGAAAAAATGATTTTAACTAATTTTCAGGATTTCTTATTCTGAAGAAGTTTTTAGTACAATAAAAATGTCTAGGACTGTCACATTATACGTAAAATACCTAAATTTTTATATAGCAACGCCAAGAAGGGTTGGCCCGAATTAGCCCATTTTTGAAATTGTATTTGTTATAACTATGAAAACACCATGTGCCAAATTTCAGCTCTCTACGTCGACGCGTTCTCAGGTAGTGTCCAAATATATGGAGGAAAACGAAATTTTTGTATGGCAACTCCACGAAGAAGTTACCCGATTTGTCCCATTTTTAAACTTAAATTTATTTTGTTTTTTATAGACTATGTGGAAAGCTTGGAATCTTTGAGCACACGCGCTCTTGAGTTATCGTGAGGACAGACAGGTGGACAGACAGACAGACAGACAGATAGACAGACAGTCACACAGACAGATAGACCGACGGACATGCAAAAATCAAAATAACTTTTAATATTATGCGTGGGTGTCCAATCCATTTTGCTCTACTATCGTTATTTCTGTGCATTACAAACGGAATGACAAACTTAGTATACCCTGTAGATTTCATCTAGGATAAAAAAATGTTCTAAATATTCTGAGACACTATTAAGATACAAAATTCCGGCACAATTCTTCAAAGTAGCGTACTACAGCCAATAGTTCCTATTCCTCAGCTATAAAGCAATAGATGACTACATTCCGAAAAGTATTCTATTGGCAGTTCATTTCCATGTTCCCCTAAAATTTTAGATTCCGGATCAACAAACTTATCACATCTTTATGCTGCGGGCCATGGCTGAGAAGAATATATTCACAACGCAGTGTATCTAGAAACTCTAATATATTGCTTGTTGCTTAACTCGCGACAATCACAGAGGTCCGCAGATGAGAAATGCGTTTGATATTTTAATTCTAGCTGTCGTATCTTTATTATGTTATCTCTACAGAAACCTTCCTTTTACCGATTGCTTCATCTTTCTGTCCGATGAACAAGGGTTATCACCCTTCACGAATCAACTTTATATATATGCGGTTGGCGAGGGGTTACGGCTGAAGGGGGACGCCAAACTGTCATTTTTCCGTTTGGTTAAAACGCGATCTTTTTAATAGAAAAACCAATTCATTGCTTTGTAAGATGACGGAAACAACCATTTTTATTTTGTTTGTTTGCAGAGGTTACACAAAAGTTTACACAAAACTTGACTTGTCAACTATCCTAATGGAGATTTAGACAATTAATAAATGTAACTAAGTAGAAAGAGTTGAACAAAGCATTTTTTTCAATAATACTAAATATTTTCCGGGATCTCTAAATCATGCATTTCAATTTTTGAGATTGTTGTTCGTTTTCATAAAGGAAATCAAATTTTACATCCGAAGAATTTTGTTATGTCAACTTAAGCGCAATACACATTTTTGCATTGATTGAGTTATATAAAAGACAATAGAAATAAAATCCGTAAATAAATTCATTTTTATAATTTCTTCATTTATTTCACTATAAGTGGCGAAACGTAGGTTGTGAACAAGAAAATGCCGATTTATCCAACTAGAATAAGGCAGAACTGTCCTGCAATAACATGAAACGAAAAAGTTTAAATAAAATAATCAAAGCAAAAACATTTCTCACATGCTTTTCCTAATACAAATCCCACATCTTGGAATGAAGGCGTTTTAAGTGAGAAAAAAAATAGTTTTTTTTTTCTGAATCTCGCCAATCAAATATACTCACGATAGTCGTGATTTTTTTTTCTAAAGCATATTGTCTGGTAGAAACCAAAACTAGACGACAAATGTCGCGTTTCTTATCGCGGCATTAAATCGCGCAAAAATATACTCAAAGAACGATACAATTTCGCTTGAAAGCAAAATCGAATTGTCTCGTCCACACAACAAAGCCGGACTACTTCTAAGCTTGAATCTGTGGGTGGATTTACTTAGGTAAAGCAGTTAATCTTGTAGTTACAATTTCGTTTTCAATGTCACTGGCAGCGACAGCGGACATCCTACCTCGAGATCAATTTAGACACTCTCCGAGAAATAAACTTGTTCTTATAGAGTTCAAGCGGTTCTTACACGCAGAACTGGTTCTTTCTCGGTACTTTTAGCCGACCGCGCATGATGTTTAAGGAAATGCAGAGCAGTAAGTAAGCGAATTGCCGTAGGCTTCTGGCTCTATGCATGCGCCAGACTTAATTAAGCATAATTGGCTTGGGCGATCATTTTCTTCTGGACGACATCCACCGATGAAAACGAGAGCAGCAAATGAGCGAAAGTAAACTTCAATTCATGGTCATCCACGTGATGTTGACGCGCTGCAGCCGATATCGTAGTAGTGGTAGTTAGTTGGTTGTTATGTTGTCGAACCCGGTAATGCACCAGGGTAATGCAAGAATTAAACAGATTGCGGTATTTGGTTTGGATGGGGTATAAAAGCACTGACACGAGTCATGAACGATATCAGTCAATCAGACAAGTTCTATCGCTTCAGTCTTTCAGCACAGACCTCCTTTTAAAACAAAAATCAAAATGTTCAAGTTGGTAAGAATATCGAAATTCATCTTTGAGATTGGGAGGCATATTTTGACTATTTTTTCTTCTTCTTTCTAATCAGGTGGTGTTGTCTACTCTTCTCGCCGTTGCTGTTGCCGCTCCAAGTGGTCTGCATCTTGAAGGACCAGTTGCATATAGTGGACCACTTTTAACGAAGACCATCTTAGCAGAACAGCCTCTTATCAAGACCGCTATCATTTCTCAGCCATCTCATGTTGAAATCAGTGAACCCGTTGTTGCTAAGGTTGGAGACATCGTTCAAAGCGTCCCAACAGCTGTATCTCATCAAAGTTCAACTGTTGTACACAACAGAGCTAATATTGTTACACCAATTGTTGCTCCTGCTGTTAAGACCATCACAGCTCCAGTCTTGAGGACAGTCGCTGGTCCTACTCTTGTTTCTGGTCATACTCTTGTTTCTGCTCCTCTCGTCAAAACCATCCAGGGTCCTCTTACCTTGACTGGACCAACACTTTCTTATGCTGCTGGTGCTCCCGTCTACAAGTCATATGGATACGGTGCTCCTCTTGCCTGGTCTGGCTCATTTGCCCATGAATGGTAAACGGCTTAGCGATTGATTTGACTGAAAATGTAAAAACAGCTCTATTGTTCCTACAGTGGAGGAAAGATTAGAGTTGAAATAAATTTTTGTTTAATTTAATGGAAAAATTGTGTGTTTTTAATAACTTTAAAAAGATTTCTCCAAACTTTTCAGCGAAATTACAGAGGATGTTTCTCATGAGAGAATATAGCAAGGGAATCGAATGACCCAGCCTAGCTCAATAGTCTATTGTCACTTAGGTCACCCGCTTTTGAGAGATATGATGCACTTCACCAATCCGTATTATTGCGTGAAACATTACATTAGGCCTGAAAACTTTTTATTCAGCGTGATGTCCTGCCCTGAAGTGACATTAAGAAACTCTTCTAAAATTATGCAGATGTATTAAATAAGTGGGCAAGCTTTAAAGTTACCTGATTGAGGCATTCATTTGGTGGTTCGAAATTCAACTAAAATTTTAGTTTAACTATAGAATTCCCTAATTACCTAGAATATAGATAAGAACAAATTTATTTTTCCACGATAGGTGGATGCTTGAGATAAAAGATAGCTTGGTGTAATCTTCTTTTCCTTTCTATAACTACCGCAAAGGTGATAACATCTGATCCAGATATTATTATATGTTTTTTTTTTAAATCTATTTTTGTGTTAGAGGTTTTTAAAATTTACCTAATAAAAGGTGTTCAAAATAAACATGATCAGGTTCTAGTGGAAAATATTTCTTGGTATGATGTCAAGCCCTACGAGGACGAATTTTTACTTTTCTGAAACCACTCCCAATATTGTTTAAGCTATGACATTTTCCGTCAAATGTTCCTGATCATTAAGGCAAATACTTTCTTTGGGAATTTTCTTCCTTTGTTTTTTCTTTGGTAGGTATGTAACTAGTTTTTCGTCCCATGGTTGTATCAAAAAACGAAAAACATTTTCTAACGGCTGCAATAAATGACTTGAGTAAGGTGGCAGCTTTAATATTATAATGCTATTTTTAAATTTCCATTAAAATAACGTCAATATTGACATGGCTCAAATATCCATTTACCGTAGTTTAAAATTTTTGTCACAACGTTGGAAGCAGTTGACTACTGTGCTGTACGTAAGGTTGAAAAATCTTTCAGCAAATCCCTTAGAGCTAGCTCTTACAAATAACAGCCTTACATGATAAAAAGAAAATAATGCAAATTCTCAGGCTCAACTGCAAAGCTATCAATAAATTTTATAATATTTCCTATTAAAATAATATTCGTGACAGTATAGTGGGGGATTTTATTTTTTTATACGAGCATTCAATGGCATCCATAATATGATGAATTTTCTAATTTTCTTATTATCCTTCCTCCCAAGAAGTCATTATATTTAGAATTTTGTTTACTAATTGTGACGAATTGATATTAACCAACTAGAAACGACCATGTTCCAGCTGCTCTAATATATATTTTTTTATTTTTCGGAATATGTTACCAGGTACCACAAGAAAATGTATACCACGTCTTTTCTTCTCGCTGGATATACCTTTTTGTTGATTTTTTACCTCACCAGATTTTTTATGATGTATATATCTCTCAGTGAGAGACATGGAGGGTACTTTTTCAAATAGACGAACAAACACATGTTAACTAATGTACCGTAGATTGATTTAAATAAAACTTCCTTCTAAAGATATCTGCCGATATAGTTGTTTATAGACCATATAACAAAATATATAACCACATTTTCTACGATATCATGTATAGAATCAGATAAAGACGTATCCGAAAAGAAAGGTGAAACTTCGAAATCATCCTCGTTGAATTTAGAAAAAGAAACTTTTAGACTCTGAAGTCTATTAAAACAAAAATTTTAAGTTTTCAATGTTAAATACATAGCTAAAGACAAGTTTACACCTTAAGTATGAGATCCATATTATTTATATAATTCAAGTTATTTGAAACCTACCTATAAAACTAAACTCATTGACGTCCAATTCGAGTAATAAGACCCACTGCAAAGAAAAGAAAAGTATGCTAACTTTTCAAAGTAAAGAGATCACGAACCAACATCGTTTTTATATCCTAGATGAAATCATAGGGTACACTAAGTTTGTCATTCCATTTGTAATGCACAGAAATAATTCTGGTAGCGCAAGGTGAATTGGACATCCACGCATAGTATTAAAAGTGCGATCGGAAAGCTGGTGGGCATGCAAAGGCTTGGTTGCATAGGAATTATGGGCTACATGCGATCTACTTAATCTGCCACCCCTGGATTGCGCTCATGGGGATGTTAGGAGGACGACTGGACTGGTTCTTTCCCATTGCTTATTGGCGTGTGGGTTGGAATGGGAAAACTCTGCTTCTCTGTGAGTTTTCCTGGAAGAATATCGTTTGCTGACGAATGTGGTTTATCGAGGCTTGCCGGATTTGCTCTAAAAATTTCCACCGACGGCTCCCTTACTAATGAAGGAGCCGGTGCTGGTGTTTACTTTCTTGAACCTGAAAATGGGTCGGAGCACTCACTTGAAAGCCACACTACTGTCTTGCAGTCTGAAGTCCTCGCCATCACAATGGCAGCGCAGATATCTTTTGATATGGGGTTCAAGGGAAAGGACATGTAGCCTTGATGGCTCTGAGTAGCTCGGATAGCTCCGTGGATATGCTATGTATTTACAACAAGGTGAATCAGCAGTGGGTTCCTGTTCACATGGAGATCATGGGAAATGAAAGGGCTCACCTTTTAGCTAGGTCTGGCTCTATTTCTCTGTCCTTTTGACCGGAACCCCGGTTATCGGGTCTCACATCAAAGCGGATGTTCATATGAAACATCAGCAAAAATGGGCGAACTTAAGCACTTGTAGGTGCACAAAACGATTTCTTGATGGGCCCACTAGGAATTCTCCTGATTTTCTCTTGGAGTTCGGAAAGAAACAATTTAGAATTGTGGTTGGCATCATCACCGACCTCAGCTTGCTTCACGTTCATCTAATAAGCATAGGAATTACTTACAAGCTCTGAGTGACTGTCCTGCCTGGAAGGAGGGCCTGAGACAACCGAACACTTTCTGTGTACTTGTCCGGTCTTTACTCTGAGCAGGCTGGATATACTTGGGTCTACCTTCCTAACTGTGAATGAGCTCAAATACTTACCTCAACAAGACCTGATGCGCTTCATTAAGAGGACTGGCAGGTTTTAGTGAAGAGGTGTCTGTAGCAGGTTAACACAGAGGGCGCCCTAGAGATGAATTTTATATTTTATCATAGCATAGGCGTATATTTTAGCCACATATTTTGCCATTTCACAGCAAATTTGTCGTACTTTTATAATCACCATATTCATTTTGATTTATCCTTTTCAGCAACTAGAAAATAAACTAAAATGAATTTGTACTGAATAAACGGTAGAATATACGCCTAAAAGTACGATAAATTATTCAACTGCGTCCGAGATTGTGACAAAAATTATAAACTATGGTTTGGATATTCGCACCAAATTTTTAATTTTTAATGTGAAATGTCATTTTTAATTTATTCTACATAATGCAAGGTTTGCTGAGCTGAATAATAACAGAAAAAAGCAGAGGAAAAGTTCATTTAAGTAAATAAAAGATCAGAATCACACCCCTGGGGCTGGGTTGTAATAAAATTCAAATCACAAATGAGAAAGACAAAATGAATTCGAAGGAAGAACAATGTCACTATGCCATAATTTGTAATTCTCATTATTGAGTGACATGACATGTGTCTTAAATTATAGCAGCGACAATTTGAGAATTGCGGAGTAATTAAATACCTTTTATTTTTTTTAGGATGAGGACTGTAAGACTTCAACTGCTATTATCGAGGGATCCATTTGACAGCACAACAGAAGCTGAATTTATGAAGGTCTTTAGGCTTTCAATAGCTATTTGTTGGGAATTTTTAAGCATAACAACACCATTCATAGAAAATTGTAGGGAATATACCATTTCCAGTTACCTCATTATATTTTTTGGCAACAGGTAATCAATAACAAGCTCTTAAGGCTCTGCAAAACAATTATTTAATATCTGTTAGATTCCCATTATTTTTTGGTAGCGATGTCACTTCAGTTTCAATATGCGTAGAAGAAGTTTATTGATTTATGTAATTGCGGATGATGTTATAAAATTTTCAGTTTCCGATGGAGATCAACATTAAACTGAAGTATATATTCGCAAAAGTATATATATAAAAGTCCCCAAATGTTTCTGTTTTGCATCTTATTTTTAAGTTCCAAGTACGATCCTGTAACATTTGCATATAGGTGAGGTTAATGTTCAAAATTAGAAACATTTTTCTTGAATATTAAAAATATGGTTAAAAGCGTCAATTAATGCAAACAATGTCGCACTAAACTCCTCTTTCGAGGAGCCATAACTGTGTTATAATAAAATCAACACAGCCATACATTGTCCTAATGTCATAACCGGGTGCTTCTGCTGTAGTTTGGGTGCAGTGGGGCACC
This sequence comes from Dioctria rufipes, assembly GCA_963924295.1. Taxonomy (NCBI): domain Eukaryota; kingdom Metazoa; phylum Arthropoda; class Insecta; order Diptera; family Asilidae; genus Dioctria; species Dioctria rufipes. Next base: position 43,955,927 of record OZ002743.1, on the reverse strand, counting down.
CATCAGGTGAGCCAGGCCAACTTTTAAAATGTTAAGGCCGGCGTTGACATCTCGGTTCCACATAGTACCACATTAAAGCGTCAATTAATTTTTTCGAAGCCTCGTTATTAGATTGATTCCCTATCAGTTTTTTGAGTTTCACTAAATTTTCGTTAAACAATTTTTGCACAGCGTCCCCACTACGTCTCCACTGTCGAGATCTATTCCCGCTAAGTTATTTGATATATGTTTACGATGTGCGGCTCACGAAATGCGGCCAATTTTTTTTCTAAATTCCAGTAAAGTTAACTTCTTCCAACGACAAGTAGCTATATTGCTCACACCGTCCAAAATGTTTAAATTTTACAAGAATGTTTTGAGATCTATCAGAGGGCAGATGACTCTCGTATTATCCAAAAGCAGTAAGTCTTTTCAAGCACACTGATTCCCGTAAACCATTCATCGAAAAAGTTTCCAAATGATAGGAAGAGTATCTTTAGCCAGGACACTCTGGAATTGATGAAAAGTCAGACTTACTGGCAAAAAAGGAGCATTAATGCCTCTCATAGGACCAAAACCCTTTTGCGGTATCTCTTGCAATACCGTGAAGCTTATCATGCAAAACTGGATCTGGAATCAAATGGACCGGAGATGAACTTCAATGTGAAGATTCAGGCAAGCCAAAAGATTCATTAAAGTTCCTTCCTCAAAGAAGAGGCTAGCTCTTTAAGGGCTATCTAGAAATCAACTCAGAATCATTACGGGAGTTCTAACCGGACACTGTAAACCTAACAAACACATGAATCGGATAGGCATCTTCCTTACTGATGTGTGTAGGTTATGTTTCGAAGAGGATGAAACATCGGAGTATGTCCTGTGTGAATGCGAGGCCATTGCACAATGTAGATACCAGGCTTTTGGCTCTTACTGCTCTTCCCAGAAAGAGTGGGTTTGTAGTAATACAAGCGGTGCACAATATGCCAATGATGGCTGCGGTGTAATGGCCACTCAGCCTTCTAAAAAAAAAAAATCTAATCTAAAATCTAATCATACTTTTTAATGCTTTTGGGTTCTCCCTATGTTACCGACGCGAGCTTGTCAGTGTCGTCCAGTGCATGCATGAGACGTAAAACGAACGAATCGAGACGTAAATATGAGCGTTGGTCTTAAAATGCTGCTTGAAGTAAAATGAAACGCCATAAAACGGGGACTACCTGTATTGTGAAATCGATTAGCCCTAGAACTAAAAATTCTTCAGAATAAATGATCTTATGAAATTGGTTATAATTATCTTTACTGTTTGTACTGTCCGACGAGCCGTTCTTAAAATATATCCGCAGAACTACTTCAAAACTAAAAACTATTACTAAACTATGTATTAAATTAACGGAAATTAATCTATGGTATCCTAAAGAATATTGATCTTAGACTATTATCCTAGCTTTTTTATTGTTCTAAAATGGTAACACTCCTGATCGCGAATCTGTTTACTGTTGCATGCAAAAGTGAATATTACGAACTCAGAGAGAATTAATATGAAGTAAATACACAGGGAATTTAATTATTATGAAATTGACTTGTCGTCTACGGCAGGCAGGAACCAAGCCGTACTGAGAGTAAACGATTTCTGATGTTATAAAATGCCCTCTTTTTTGAACAGTTTTTGTCAGTCAATAAATAATATAAAAAGTGCAAATGAAGTAGTAGAAGAAAAATGAATATGAGGAAAGTTGGCAAATAAAAAAAAACTAATTTTGACCGATCAAAATTTTCCTAGCCCCCCTTAAAGTACGTAATGTCAATGGATTTCCAAAGTCGATCTAGTACAATTTGAAAAACGAAATATAGTTTAGAATATGCTCTTTTTGTTATAAATTTTAAATACCCATATGAATATCCCACGATTTCAAATGGCAAAGTTATTCAATAAAGAAAAAAAGTTGATATATCTGCAACCCCCCCCCCCTGGAAAAATTAACCGACCCGTATCTGTCAGATTTTTGATCAGACAAAATTTGTAAGAGCTAGAGGGATGAAACAAAAACACCATTTATATGAGCGAAAATTTGGTATTTTCGGGTATGAACTAAAATCGTCGGTATGGAATTTATGGAAATTATAGCCACCTTCAAAAATTGACGAATTTCGCTAAAACTTTACAGATATATTTTTGATCCTGGAAAAAAATGAGGGAAATCATATGGGCAAGAAAATTTTCGCTATTAAAGAATTTGAACCATCCACAAATATCCCCAACTTGAATACAAAATAACAATAAATCTTACTCCTCCACGTCGCGTCTCATCGCATCATACATTCATACCTGCAGGCATTAATGATAAATTCCTTTCCACTACGTTTGGCTGCTGGTTCCAGTGATAAAAGCCAAATGGTGTTAATCATGTCACTTAGAGACATTGCAACAACTCTGTAGTGAATGCATCGCCAGACATGCACGCAAGACAATATAATAATGGATCACTTAACCTGGCGCTTGGATGTTACATAAGTTTTACGGGTCATTACCACGCACTCAACGAAAACTTATATAAATCCCAAGGTTTTTGGTGGAATCGAATTCCTTTCTGGTCGATTATTATCTCATTGATATGCCGGCGTTCAATGATGTGTGAAAAATCTAAATGGCCGGCACACAAATTTTATTTGTTTATAAAGAGCCCCAGGTGATGTGAGGAATTTATTGCTGCTCCAATGGAATTTTATAGAGCGAAAAATAATTAACTCAAAATTTCATTAATTAAAAGTTTTATTGAGGCCGGGCACCTGTATTTTAATAATGTAACAGTGATCTTGACCTAAAATTCTCAGTGAAAATGTATGTACGAGAGTGTTTTGAAGGGAAGGATGAAAATGTTCCCCAATCCTATGCCGGTGGCTTTTCTGCTTCTGCTCGTCTGTCTGCAGCTCTCTTAATGGCATTTACTATGACACCCAAAAGATCTAATAGAGGGCCTAACTGAACAGGAACGGTTGCTGTAGGATCATCCAATAAGGAGGTAGGAATCTGTAAATTGGGTAGTTTTATTTCATCCGTAAAGACGTGTGTATGTGTTGGAACAACATCCAGAGGAAGGGCACTACTTCCGTGAGTATTTCCAACTGGAATGTATGTAAACGGAGCACCATCTTTAATTCCATATATAGCATTGATTGGTTTAAAAGCGCGTTGTACCGGTATAATACCCTCAGGAGTCGTTTTGATCTCAGTTGTTTCTGGATGTAGAATTCTAAAATTTGGCTCCAAAACAGGAAAGTGAACTCCATCTGGAACCGCAATGGTTGAAGCAGAAAATGCAATAAGAGAAATTAGGACAATCTGGAAAGGAAATGTTAAGAAAAATTGTTCAAGTGTAATTTAAATACTTACAATTTTAGACATTTTGAAACTGTTATTAGTAACAACTAATTGCATACTATGAACAGATGAGCCGAACTCTCTACTTTTATAGTAATTTTTTTTGCTGTGATAATTGTTTTAGTTCCCTGAGGGAAGATGTTTTGTTCAGAACAACTAGTTTGTTGTAAAATTCCAATGTTATCTGAGAATGCAAGACCAGTCCAATATTCAATTTATGGTTTTAATGGATTTGATAACTACAATTTTGGGCGATATGTAGTAAAAGTAGTTTACATATCAAAAATTTTTGATTTTAATCTTAATTAAACGAGCCTAGCGGGTCTTTGATTTTAATTCATAAAATATTTTATAATAATAAACATTTTAACTAGTTTTTTGTTGTTAAAACTGTAATTTTTACTTTAATTTGTTAGCAGTTGAGTTTGTTTTTCAAAATACAGATGGCGTTAAGTTGAGTTAGTTAATCAAGTGCATTTACAATAAACGAGAGTTCTTGGAAAAATTGTGTATGCACCAATGTTAAGCCATACATTTGCGCCTATAATCAAAAGTTCAGAGTTTACGTTTTTGTTAGTATAATAAATAATTTCCTACTTGTAGAATCGTAGTAGCACCAGACCAACATAATTCAATTCTCTGAAGATATCAAAATTAATTTTATTTATTCAAAAACTACTGTTTTTCAATCCCACTATGTTTGGCGTTGTATTCACTCGCAGGAAGAATAAGGCAAAGATAGTGTTTAGTGACGAAATATCATGAAAATATATAGGAAAGCACGGTGCAGAGAGCACTATACTCTGTTTCTCCTATAGAAATGTATATACAGTAGTCACACAACATGTGCCAAAATTTTAATGGGAATACCTTGGTGTTTCCATTTCTTTTGTTCATACGCAGGATTCAGGTAAAAATAACCTTTTGAAAATTAAAGTCAGAATGAGTTTAATTCCTTATAAGAGTGCTTATAAGCGATTAAAATATCATTTGAACGCAAAAAAGATATTTTTTTAATTTAATTCGATTTTCGGGTGTAGATTTGATTGGTTAAGTTTTACATGTTTTTTGTGTAGTAAACGTTTTAAAGCGTGGTGAAACCCTGATATACACAAACACAAAATGTGTGCCACATGAATTAGCAAATCGCTCAGTCCATTGTTATAAGTCAGTGGTTGTACCCACTGACATATATATACATGGATTCACTGATCTCCTGTTTTATGTGGCATGGCACCAGCTTTGATTTTAGAAAGTATGCTCTCATTGTCAGTGCTACCAACTGTCGTAAGATGTCGCTATATTTAACTTATTTGGGACTTCAATTATATGCATGTCAGTGGGATTTACCGAATTTACCACAAAAGTATTTGGGATTAGTTATATTGTTAAATTTTAATTATGAGTCGAAAGAAGTATTTTTTACAAGGCTGTTTTGGCTGGAAATACCCCTGAACCTGAAGCAATTTCTCGTTCATAATCGTTACAGTTCAGTGGGAAAGTATGATCTCATGAAAAGAAACAGGAATATGAAAGTAGTGCCATTTGCTTTGCAGTCAGTAGTGCCATCTGCTTTGCAGTCAGTCGTTGTAATTGTTTTTTGGCTACGAAGAAGAAAGATGTGAAAGAGCTTATTGTAACTGTGAACTGAGATTTATTTAAATGACAAATTCGAACGTCGATCTAAAAATTACAAATCTGAAAAAAATTATGAAAACGCAAATAAAATGAAAAATTATTTAAATTTCTTTTAGTTGCCAGCCATGAAAGGGCTATCGAAGGAGCAGGGGCTAGATTCCGTTAAAATTCAAATGACAAAATGACTTCGCAGGAAGAACAATGTCACCATGCCATAATGCAGTATTCTGATTGTTGAGTGATATGACATGAAATCTTAAATTATAGCAGCGACAATTTGACTCTTCAAGCTTTCACTAGCTATTTGTTGGGAATTTATTAGTGGAATAATCCCATTCATGGAAAAATGTGGGACATATCATTCCAGCCAAAAGTCCTAAGGATCCTAACCGTATTGCATTTTATGGCAACAGTAATCAATAACAACTCTTGAAGCTTTTAAAGACAATTATTTAATATCTAATAGGATGTTATCATGTAGGACAAGATTTTTTTTTTTTTTTTGTTTTTAGAAATTTGGCATACCTATACATATGTATGTTTAGTATTTTTATATTTTCTAAGTGTCGGTATCTTTTATAACTTTTGTATTAGAATATGACAGAGGTTACAAGTTACAGCGGCAACGGCTAAGTGACTTCGTCTGCAATAATTGGCATGAAAAAAGTCCTTTGTCATGTCAACAGTTGTAAATTGTCCTTGCAAAAATGGTGGAGTAACGAAAAACTTCGGGTAAATTCTTGCTAGATGGGAAGCTGTGACGTATGAAAAATTCATGCAATATTTTCTAACGAGAAAGTAAACGAATGGAATGTGTGTAAATTTGTGCAACTGCAAATGCATTATAACGTATTTTCCAAAAAATTAGTCCGCGAATACACCTAGTTTGGAAATTAACATAGTAAAATTAACATAGTGAAATTTTCGCCAAAACGTAGCGCAAGTGCACTGTCTTATCAAACTAAAACAATTTTAAAATTTTGTTAATGCTACTCAAATGAGGAATGTTACAAGTTGCTTTGACCTTGAGAGCATTTAACAATGTTGGATGCATCCTATAACTAGTTTTACATGAGAGTTAGATTAGGTTAGGTTAAGTTAGAGTGCCGACCATCGTTAAAGCATGTATGATCAGCCACACTTGACCGTCTATGGTCCATTGCAATGTCACTTTATTGGAACCGTGCCTGGAAAAGATATTTAAGAGCTAGGGGGTGCGGTTGGATGAAACCAGCTACCAGAGTTAATGAACCTTACCCAGTCTCCCAACTCTTTGTCTGCTTATTCCCCCAGTTTACAGAAAAAGTAGATATTTCTCTTACGTTTAGCAAAGTTACGAAATTCGCACATCAAGTACTGAATGCTCTCAATCTGTCTTCCTCGTCCATACAGCTTCTTCAGAATTCATTGTATGGTGCTTGCATGCGCCCTGCCTTGCCGAAGAGGCAGTGTCCCGTGATAACTGCAATACGATTTTTTACACGTCATTCCAGTTCCTCCTTGGTAGAATTTCTGTCTTTCCAGGACAGTCCTCCGGTAGAACAATGACCTAAGTGTAAACAGCACATTTTCCAGAAATCGCGTGTAAAGTTTCCTAAAATTTTAGAAGTTAAGTTTTGTATTGTTATTAACATTATAAAAAGTATTTTTTATACAAAGTGATATTTCTTAGTTTGAGCTAATTGGGTAAATATTTTTTTCATTTACCCCAAACTGTAAAAAGAAGGATTGTGGTATTAGGTTTACCAACTTGTACTAGCTGTTGCAGGTCCAACTATAATACGACCTTGATGTACATATCCAGATAGACAGAATAAAAAGTCGGAACGTTTTAACAACACAAATGAATATTTTTATTTGGAACGATTAACTTTAGTTTCAAAATTAGACGTTTTACAAGAAAAACTAATTATTTAATTACTGTATTTTTAATAAAATACTTTCTTTCTTTTTCCTCTGACAATTAAAACAAAAATATTTTATATATTTCTCAGCCTACTCAAAACATGAAAACTCCAACTCATACACATAATCCACTCTGTTCAGCAACAATGTGCTAGATTAAGCGATAGCGAATTTATCAAATGTTATGATGCTAGAATCTGCAATAACAGATGTCAAACAAAACGGACAGAGGTTAAAACAATCAAATTACAGTAAACGCTACAGGATCAACCTTTAATTGTGTGATTGTTCCACTAAATTCTCTTTTTTGTTACAAGTTATGAACGTTTTATGACATTGTTCTTCCAGAAGAGATGATAATTGACATATTCACCATTTGTGCCATTGTTGCGTCTTAGACAATTCCATTCAGTGCTACAGTCCAAGCACAACTGACAAATCGGGCGTTGTCATTTCACTATTGAGATGAAGCTGGCGCCAATGCTACAACGATTTAAATGCTTTCCAATGGAATTCAATAGAACTATAATTGTTACTCAAGAAAGAGTCATGCTTTTAGAACATTTTTACACATTTACCTAAATTTTCCATTTTTTGCACTTAGGTCATTGTTCCACCGAAGGTGCAATATGTCGGGTCACAGCTGCCTTGAAATCGCGCTTGTAGTGAGTTCTCCCCATCTGCGATTTGCCACTTTACAGGCCTATAAATCTAAAATCCTCTTGGCTTATTATAGGTTCCAATTCCAACCTATAGAATCCACTGCTAGATATACAATAAATGAGATTTAAATGAAATATCAATGTTAACCGTGGATGCTTTAGAATCATGTTGGACTAGCAATAAGAGTTGAATTCGGATCATAGGAGCTCTGGTACGATTTGAAAGTGAGGAAAGTGAACTTTCCTTAGCTCTATCGTTGGTTGTTAGATACTATTTTTTTTTTTTTTTTAATTTGGAACGATTTTTCATTATTTCGACTGATTTAAAACATCTTTGGCATTCTTTAGAAAATTTTTTTGTTTTGATTTTTTTATATTTTATGCGAATTTCGAATCATTTTCTTGCTTGCTTTAGCATATTTATTGTAATATTTTCCATTGTCTTAGTTTTTTCTAGATTATTTAGTCGCTTTCATCTTTAAGCCTTCATGAAAATCATTTAAAGCATTAATATAAAAAAAAAATTGTCCTTAAACTCGCCACGCTTATTGTTATTGAAATTATTATTTCAGCTACAAAATTAATTGATCTATTTTATAATTCCCAGTAGGTCGGTTCCCTGAAAAATATTTCAAAAAATTGACAAAAGTAAAAACTCATTTTTTGGTTTCCATTTTGCAAAACTGAATTTTGTGGTCAAAAGGCGTTTGGTGTTTATTCGCTACAAACTATTTAGAGTATTTTCAAAATTCATTTTTCATTGCGTTTTTATAGAAGTCGGTTCGATATTACTTTTTCGTGCTTCGAGTTGAGTTGGCATATTCCTCTAAGATTTACAAGGTGTGCCTAATAAAATTTTTGATATTTGAGTCATGACGTCACCAATATTACATGATGGTTTCTGGAGAAAAAATTTAAAAAAAAAAATGTAAATAAAAACAAATCGTAGAAATCGTAAAAAATTTTTCGATTTGTTTGTAAACCATAATTTATATTAAGCGTATATCTTGTATATCGCATTTTTGGAAGTTCGAAGATGATACATTTCTTTCAGCTCATTTTTCAGAAATTTTTATGTCCAATTTCGCGGAATCGGACGATTATTTATCCATTTCTAAAGTTTGATCATTGGCAATTATTAAGTATAAATTAATTTTCAATTTATAATTTTTCTAACGAGGGAATGCTTTTATTATCACTAATTAGCTGCCGATCTCATTATATGCAATGTCCCCAGGTCAAGTTCTACCACAGTTAAATTACATAACCTTAAAACTCAATTTATCATTAAAAATTACAAAGAAATTTAATTTAATTTAATTTATTTTCACGGTTAATTTCAGAGACATTTTAATAAGTTTACCAACTAAATGGGAAAATGAAAATTTTCGGATGAGTGAGCAGAATTTATTTAAAACAAAAAATTAAAATGATCGCAGAAAGTCGTCTTTAGTTGTGGAGCACATTAATGACAGGGGCGGCTGCAGCGTAGACCAGTGGCGTAGAGTAAGCCTTAAGGATGTGAGATGTATAAGTTCTGACTCCTGGAGCAACAATCGGGGTGCGGACATCAGCGTGCTCATGGACTACAGTTTGACTCTGATGTGATACAGATGTTGGGATTTTTTGAAGGATATCACCAACTTTAGTAATGGTCGGTTCATGAATTTGGATTGTTTCTGGAGCTAGTACAGTCTTTACGCCAACAGTAGCAAGAATTGGTGAGGCTGCAATCGAAGTAACAGCTGCTCCGTCATGTTCATGGAAAATAGTTGGGATAGCTGCAGCAAAGGCCAGAAGAGTTGAGAAGATAATCTTAAAGAAGTGTTTTATTTAGTTAATAATTTTATAAAAATAGTAAAAAATTTCCAGTCTCCTACCAGCTTAATCATGATTCTAGAAGTTTAGATACTTGCGGTGTGTATATGTTGCTTTGTACTGATTTGATGTTTTACTGATGCGTTATGGTCTCAGGCGTCAAGTTTTTATATGATTTTCAATAATTACCACCAGAACTGTAAGCTTTCCTAGTCTTACCTGCAGAAATTATGTATAGAGTATGATTGAGCAATAGTTGCGTTGGTAATATCTGGTGACATCTCGCATCATACTTAGTAAGAAGACACTAAGTAAGACAGCAACTTCTGCGCAATGCAATGATCTTGATCAATCATCATTCGCGCCATCATACAGTGATGTTGTGCAAATGGATCAAATTCTATTCGTCGGCTGGTGGATTGTATGGATCGGGTGTGATCTGATACCTCATGGCAATGGCTGTAATTGAACTTTGATGACTTTTGTAGATAGCCATGGTTGCTGACAAGATGTCCTATTTGTGGCTCTGGTGGTTGCTTCGGTTTCAAAGTTCTGATTTGATTCATTTGCTGTGCTAATTTCATGAAGGTAAATTTTCTAGGTGATGCAAATGTGAGTTAGTATACAAAGATTTGTCACTTAATGTTTGTGAAGATTTTCCTAGAATTTATTTAATTTTGTAAAAACTCAAGAAACTACTTTCTACTTACAGTAGGTAGTTAGTTAGTTGGTTGAAGAAGGTGAGGAGAGTTCGGAAAGTGTTGTAACTTTTACGAGGGTGTATTGTGGTGATCCATCTATTTCTTTGAAATAAGCTGGTGGTGCAACATCGGCTTAAGTGAGTTATGCTTAGTTCACTTTGGTTTAGTTGCGGATTTCAAAACAGATATTTCTGGTCATTGATTCACACTCAACTTGAGTAGTCTGGAGTTTGAATTTCTGTGGATATGAAGATACTTTTCAGTTGACGTTATTTGTTAATCAAACTAGCTAGTGGTTTAGTATTTCTCCTGGTGTACCCAAAGAACCTATTATTTTTTCTATCAAAGAAGTCGTCATTAAACACTTGATCTGAACATTGTTGCTTCTCTAATACGTAAAGTGCTAATAAGTCTACTGGGATTAATGCAATGTCGCACTAAACTCCTCTTTCGAGGAGCCATAACTCTGTTATAATAAAATCAACACAGCCATACATTGTCCTAATGTCATAACCGGGTGCTTCTGCTGTAGTTGGGGTGCAAAGGGGCGCCCATCAGATGAGCCAGGCAAACTTTTAAAATGTTAAGGCCGGCGTTGACGTCTCGGTTCCACATAGTACCACATTTTGGGCAAAACTGGTACCGATGTGGAGACCGAGACGTCCTCACTGGCTCGTAACAATTGGCTCATAGCTTTGTGGTCCGAAATTCGTCCACCTGTAGAACGGAGCAATGCACCTTGAGTGTCTGTAGCAATTGTTTTTTTTGGGGTTCTTACATAGCCCCGAAACGGCGAATTCGCCGCTGTTTTGGTAGAACCTATAAAGACTAGTGTTTTGGGAGTGCTAATTTTACATCAACGGCTCCACAAGCTCTCTTGTCTTAGCAATTTTTGGCTCAAGCCTCGTTAAATGCCTGTCGATTGAGACTTCCGACAGTATATTGATCACGTTTTTGTTGCTACAGCAATTGCATATGTAAAACATCCTTCGGACTCCTTAGTTCTTATAGCCTTATAGGTTAATTTTATTACTGAGAGTCTTCGTCAATAATTGAAAAGAATAAGAGAGAATAAGATACTCCGATCAGGAGCATTGGCACTTCTAACACATCAGTAAGATCTAAATTGAATATAACCTTAAAATCTAGAATCAAACAACAAGTATCGAAGCTCTTGTGTTGCCATAAATCACAGTCAACTAACCTGATAGGTTTGTGGATATATCGAACTGGATATTACATCTAAATTTGAACTTCCTCACTTTAATCGCAAAGGATCGATATTCCAGTAGGAATAGGGCTATTTTTTTATTTACTCTTAGTTTGACAAATCAAATTAGAAATTACAAATCAATTTACAAAAAATGTTGTTAGGCTGGATAATGCAATGTCGCACTAAACTCCTCTTTCGAGGAGCCATAGCTGTGTTATAATAAAATCAACACAGCCATACATTGTCCTAATGTCATAACCGGGTGCTTCTGCTGTAGTTGGGGTGCAGTGGGGCACCCATCAGGTGAGCCAGGCCAACTTTTAAAATGTTAAGGACGGCGTTGACGTCTCGGTTCCACATAGTACCACATTTTGGGCAAAACTGGTACCGATGTGGAGACCGAGACGTCCTCACTGGCTCGCAACAATTGGCGCATAGCTTTGTGGTCCGAAATTCGTCCACCTCTAGAACGGAGCAATGCACCTTGAGTGTCTGCAGCAATTTTTGGTTTGGGGTTCTTACATAGCCCCGAATCGGCGAATTCGCCGCTATTTTAGTAGAACCTATAAAAACTAGTGTTTTGGGAGTGTTTTGGGTTATTTCCTTCACCAAGCGGTGTGTTGCTCGTTCGGTGCAAATGTATTGCTTAAACCGTAAACGAGCAACTTTCCGTTGACCATACACCACTTGGCGTTGGGTAAACCACTTTAGTCGCTCCTTAGTATATGCTATATAATCCAATTGCATGGACGATTGCGTGCTTGTTATTGCACTTTTGGGAAGTGGCCTCGTATATTTAGCTAATAATGCTTTCCTTGCATGCGTGGACGTTTTGTAGTGGAATGTTGTGGATTTGATCTTTATTAAGCTCACCGGCTTGTTTTCGTTCGGGACGCGCACACCGCCAACGATTAACCGACATCCAGGATCTAAGCCAACAGCCAATTTGTAGTAGTCAGAGTTAAATTTATCCTGGATGTCGGTCATCGTCCTTTCATCATGTGCGCTACATTTCTTGGTCATGGCGGTCTTTCTTCGTTTCTTTGGTGTTTCCAATGGCTCTATTTGTACCTCCTTCTTCATGGAAAACGTAATCGCTACTCCATCGGTACAAATAGAACCATCGAATTTTTTCCGCCCCACCGAAGGTATTTTGAAAAATTTTTGCCATTGTTCGAATTTTTCGTCGCTGAATAGTTTCAGACCAAGGAGACGTTTGTACAAGGCAAAAGAGTCGTAGCGCACATGATGAAGGCGATGGTTATAAATTGGTACCAGAGGAAAATTTTTAAGCTCATTTGCCTCATTATACCGTTGCATTTTATAGAAGATTTGTAAATACTTCAGTGGTTTCTGTATTATTTCATAGAATTTTGAGTCGTCATCGACATATCCAAGCAGCTCGTTTAGATGGTATAGAAGGTCTTGATCTGTGTTCGCTGTTACGGGTAAATAAGTAATGCTGTGTTTTGTAAATTTTTGTATTATCTTTAGAGAAATTTCTCAGAAATCTCCTTATCCGAGGATAAGCATTCATCCAGAGGTTATTTTTAAAAAGGGTTTCATATTGCCGGCTGGCAAAAATAAATAGATTCGACCTGTATGAAGAGTCATACAGGGCAGTCTTGATGTATTTCCCTCGTAAACTCGTAAAAGAAGTAATAATTATTTTTTAAATTTTCGTGGAAAAAACCATACAGAAGTATTTATTGAATTAACAATAGAAATAAAGAATAAAAGAGATATATAGTAATCAAAGTCAAGTACAAGTTAAATTAATTTAATTAGGCTGGATAATTTCTGATGCTAGTCAATCTAGATTAGTTAAATCAACATATCGTATTGCAATGTCAAAGGTTGCAATGTCCGAAGGTTCCATTGATACCATGCTTTATAAGTATGGGAGAAATGCGATTCAGTTGAATACCAAATGATATCCGGGAAAATAGCAAGCAAACACCATTTTGTCGAAACTTATAGTAGATCTGATTGTGACAGATATTCAGTACGATTACCTTTGCGGGAAACAACAACCTTATTAGAGTTCTCCTTTGAAACAGCTTTTATGGATGAATACATTAATTTGAAGAATATGACTACAATCGAATTCAAAGATCTTTCTGTAGCTAGCAGAGGATCGTTTGCTGAGGAACTTTTAAAAACAGCTGTGTTGAATTAATTGTACGTATTTCCTGATGGAACCTCAATCCAATTGACCCAAATTAGTTAATTTAAATCATCGTCAAGCGCCTGAGTAATGAGCTCACAAATCCACTTTGCTCGCTACGAAAATGTTGGACTTTGATGCTCTATCGAAATTTCATAACTCGTATATCAAATTACTGAGAATTTTTGCTTTTATGTATCGTTTTTACTGTAATTATTTAGATAAGAGTAAGAGTATCTGTAAACATACTAAAGATGAACTCTATACTGCACTAACATGGCTAGTTTGTATTGCACAGCAAACGGATTTCCACGAACAGTATGCAAAGTTAAGCATGGGGAAATGTCTGAACATTGATAGCTTGTTAAGGAGTCTCAAGCCATTTATGAATTCAAATGGACTTCTACTTGTAGAAGAAAGGTGATAAAATGTTGATATTCACACAGATCCCAAACACTCAATAACCCTTCCCAGACATCACATATTCACTAAAGCGCTCATGACTCACTATCATAATCAGGAATAAATTTTTGGCCGATACTCGTTCCAGAAACATTGAACAGCTGATGGAATACGACAGGAACATATTCAACCCAGTAGACCAGTTTCACATTCTTCGGCCCTTATTTGTCACTAGCCTCATAAGAGGTCGTCCATCTACAAAAACGTATTGTTGCATATTTATATGTTTTGCTACTAAGGCTGTATGTATCGAATTAGTTTCGAGTCTCAGTACCGATGCATTTATAGGCGTTCTGAGATTTTGTTAAGTAATAACGGAAAATCAATATTCGCGTTTAAGAGTTGATTTCCAAAAGTCACATCGGCAGCCGTGTGATGTTTTCCAAGAGAGTGTCTATTTAAATGTATCAAACTACCTTAATAGGGTGGAAGAATTAATGAATTATTCCAGGGTAGGTGCCTGAGAGAAAATCGTCAAAAGTTTCTCAGAACAGACCTGGCTAGCATATTCAATAAGTGGTCTTACAAAGTGAGTGTACAAACTCAATGTTATGGTAGGATTCGAAAATTCTCGGGATCTTCGTTTTATAAAACCCAGCATAGAACTACTCTTTGATACCATGTAGTTTATTTGGAAAATAAAATTCAATCTTTGGTCACATTTGACACCCAAATCACAGGCAGAGTCCACACGGCGAATTGAGGAATCCGAGAATTCATAATCATAAGTGATTGGTGTCTGATTCCTATGGAAAGTCATAATCTCACATTTGTCGATATTGAGTACCAAATTATTGCTCTTGCATGAATTGTACAATTTTTGGAGGTCACTCTGTACCTGTTCACAATCGTTAACAGATTTAATCTGAGCGAAAAGCTTAACATCGTCAGCATAAATTCAGACCTTACAGTACCTTACAATAGAAACAATGACGTCAATACACAGAATAAAGAACAACGGGCCCAAGTGACTCCCTTGAGGTACGCCTTCAAGACTCTAGAAATAGAATGGCGGAATAAGATTTGGTATGTTTTCTACATAAGACTCCGTCCATTTTGGAAATGCAAAGTTTGTATAAATACAATCTGTCTGTTAGCTTTCTCCCAACCCGCCAATGGTATCCGGGACAAATTCCAACAAGGTAGTGACTGTAGACCTACCCGAAATAAGCCTATGTTGGTTTGAAGAGAGCTGTCGGTGTCAAGATGTCAAATGGTATAATGAAATGTGGTATCACGTCTGCCAAGTACCACTAGACTTAAACACAAACGATCGCGGATTGGCAGCTGAATCCCCCACGGTGAGCAGGATGTTCGAGAATAAGTCAGCTTTATCAACATAAGTTATTTTTATAGTTTTCTTATGAACTGTACTAACTTCATATTGTGTCTCACATATTGGCAGAACTGTTAAAAATATTTAATGTCAATAAAATTCTTCTTCTTCTCTCACATTCCATAAAAATTTTCACATTTTTTTTTTCATACTAAACCTCGCATAACAGTATTTCGTAGTCATTATTCGATTTGAGAACCCAACATATTTGGATTATCATCAGGGGCTCCCAAAGTGGGGGACCTGATGACAATCCGAGAATTTTTGGGTTATATAAATTCAAAACTCACTTGCAGAACTTCTTCTTCCCTGGGAAGTGGGTAGACATTAGAAACTTATATGCCTGTTTCTGTTTAATCACTGGGTTACTCTTTTCTTTGCTTTGAGCTGCCTTAGGCCGGGCGCCCACTGGAGTGGTGTGTAAGCAATGTGGCAGTGGCGTGGCGATTAAATGGTAAGTGAAAAAATTTATCCCCGTAAAAACAAATAGAATAGCGCACATTGAAATAGAGTAGAGATGGCGTGGCATTTGACAAGTGGCGTGGCACCACTTGATTGCCACTAATCTCCGACAAGTTTAATTTTCGAGTGGTAAGTGACAGTGGATGTCACTTCTCCTTAGTTATTACTGTTGATGTTGAATTACTTAATCGATACGCTACTTGCCATTTTGATGCGCGCTTAATAATATTAATACCAATCCGCCACCATTCTACTGCCACACCACTTTGTTGCCACATCGCACGCCAAAACCACGCCACTGCCACATTGCTCACACACCACTCCAGTGGGCGCCCGGCCTTACATGTTAGCGCTATCTAACACAAAATATTGCTTACTGAACGTTTTCTTATGGCATTTGATGTTTTTATGTTGGCTGCAGATTCAATCAACGCAGGAAGAATAAAATAAAGATAGTGTCGATATTAGTTCTAAGAAATAAAACAATTGTTTCCTCCATTGAAAACATTTTTTAAAGGCCTGCGACGAAAATCGACGCTGATGTACCTAGATCTTCCACGAAGCCGAGACTGCCCAGACACAACTCAGACTCACAACTTATTGGAATAGTCTTCAGCAGCCACCAATAATGCACACAAGCTTTGAAGAAATATGGTCGATTTAAATTCTACGAAAGAAATGAGTTTTCGTCAATGTAGAAAAACATTTTTGGTTCGTGCCCATGATATATTTAGCCGAGATCAGTGAGTTATTGAGGTTTGCTATGAGCTCTTCTATACATCACTTTCTAAGTACTACCGTCGATATCTGGGTATTTCTTGTCTCTGACAATATGTTTTGTGCCACCTGAAATAGCAAACAGCTTAGTCTATTGTTATAAGTATTTAAGTGCGACCAACAGCAACAACATTGCACAGTTTCGGCGTGTCTCTAGTGTTTAGTTTCTTGTGGAATTCTTTATGGTTCATATGCCTGGAATTCCTATATGGTTCCACCCTGATTTGGTTATTTCTTCCTTACAGATCTTTATATAGCCATAATGTGAGAGAAACTATCCCCGAAATATCTCTGAAGTCAATAAATAGATACAAAATTCGTGCGAGCAAGTGCGAGAATGTTGAAAGTAATGAATTTCAAAATTTGATCACATTTTGATGTCCGAACTTCGGCCGACCATGCGGTGAGGCTAGAATTATCATTACTATTATTATTATTATTATTACTCAACAGTCCGCCTAATGCAATGTCGCACTAAACTCCTCTTTCGAGGAGCCATAACTGTGTTATAATAAAATCAACACAGCCATACATTGTCCGCCTAAGCTTAGTGATCAAAAATATAATAGAGGGTTAAGAATTTCTTTAGTAATTGGAATTGAACATGTGGCTTTAAATAAAGGTTGAGGTCCATGAGACTCAGTAAGCTTAACTTACTGATGTGGTTTTTCAAACCAGCATTCGCGTTCGTAGTTGGGTGTTGGGATTTTATACGAATAAGTCCAATGCAGAGACTAATCTGGGTCAAGAGAGACTATCTTCACCCCCTCTCCTTTTTATCTGAACAAAGATAATTTCACTAATCTCTGATAAAGGATGCAATCTCATTCAGAACCTTTTCAGATACCTAGTAGATTTGCTTTTAATTCTTATTTTGAGCTCTTATGTGAAATGCTATCCAGGGGGTGAGCTTAATTTTTTTTTTTGCAACAACTATTAAATCTCTTGAGTCTTCGACCTAAAATGTTTCCTTTCAAGTACCTAATTTGAAAAAGTGAATCTCTTCACCTACTTCGTATTCACGTTTCTTAGGCAAATCTCAATTACACAACACACAAGAAAATACAGCAGAAAACTTTTAAGACGACGATTTCGGTTCACTTTTGAAATCGCAACTTGAAAACAACTTGATTCAATTAAAAACTTTTATTCAGTTCAATAGCACTCTAGCGAATTTCTAACTACCATTCATGGACAAGAGGTGCATGATACGAGTGCACTGCTGTCGCAAGTAAAGGTGACACAAGAGCAGCTTTTCCATGAACAATGTGTTGACTTTGGTGTGAAATAGCCTCTGGGTAGGTTTTGATGATATGAGCACCGCCTAAAAGAGGTGCACTTACAGACTGATGATTAACATAATCTGGATCCTGAACAGTTGCTGAATATTCGTATCCACTGGCAAGAGATGGAGCTGCAGCATAGACTAGAGGAGTATCAATATGTCCATAGATACCAGGACGGGCAGTAGCAATAGCAAAAAGTGCAGATAACACCACCTTTAAACAGGAAAAAAACAAGCAAGTAAAAAAAACCCATTAATCAGAAAAAATCCATAGTTTCCGGAAGAGACTCCATTTAGACTTACCAACTTGAACATTTTGTAAGTTTCTTGGAGGTCTGTGTTACTCGAACTGAAGACTTAAGAAGTTTGGTACGAAAACAATGCCGGTGCTGCTTATATAGAACGATCACGAACTTTTCTGTAAGTAAAGAGAGCGCGCGCGATCAGTGCAAACCGCACACATTAGCGCCCGCTAGTTCCGTGTCTACCTACCTTGCACGTCGACAAATTGCTCTCTTTTTCAATGGATTTACGACATGTCCGCTTGTGAGTAGTACACGGTGATAGTACACGGTGATAGGTGACCTTCATAATTCATGCCTTTGCGCTTAATACGGTTAAATATCCGAGTAATTTGCATCGTCATTTCTGTTTCGGGCTCCATTGGGCGTCTCAATTTGATTTGAAATCATTTGAAGAGGAAAAAATGTAAACAACCCCTTGGGCGACGCTTTTATTGAAAGGAATTCAAAGCAAGGAACAAGCTGTGCTCCCACTAACATAATCTATGGATATCCTTTTCAATTCGTATATCGGGGAAGATGAGGAGGTTTTTGAACAGAACAGGGCGGCTAAGGAGGCGGATTGGCGGGTAGACAAGTATGAGTAAGTGAGATGACCCCAAGTTCATTGAGTATTTTGCGTAGTTATTTACTTTTTTTCTAATTTGATTTAAGTTGTTCAATTAGCGTAGCTCTAACCGCTTTTCTATTGAGTTAATGTGTAACTAGCCAACTTGAAGATATAGGAAGAGTGATATGTGAGTAAACACTGTGAAAGTGAAATTTATGAGGTTGAGTTTGTTTTTATCTTTACACTTTTGAACTAGAATTCTTAAAATTTTGATTTTTCTGAGATTTCGTACTCTAGTACGTTGGCGAATTTTACACATATAGAGGAGATTTAAAAAAAGTTTAATTTCAAAGATAGGCTGCAAACATTGCTGTCCGGCTGAAAGATATCTCTGGCAGCATTGATGTGTATGGGATTTAGTTAGGTTGGTATCCAGAATAAAGATAATTTATAAAAAGGAAGGTGGCTGACATTTGCAAGGCACTCCATTGAATTATAATGGTTTTATGGTAGAGAGATGAACGCACAATGTACAGTAGGAATGGAGATGAATAACCATTTATTTTTTTTCAAAGCATTTTTTTCTCTGGAATAAGATGTTATGGACTATAACATTGATGCCGGGATTGAGTTTGGAACAACTATGATATTTGACTTCATTTGATATTACAGTTCTTCTAGACTATTTTTCCAGTCAACCAACCTTTTAAAAATAAAAGGTGCACAGTAATAACTTAGATGTTATATACTCGTAGTTTCAGGGTTATCCATTTATGGAGTAATTGAAATGGTCTTGCAGTTACCTATAGATTTTAACTTTCCTCATAGGGCTTCCCGCATTCCATCGACCCTGTTATGCATAATTTGTTGTATTTCCACTTTTACTTATTTCTTTTTCTTATTGTCTTTCCCAATTTCCCAATATCTTGACCTTCCATTACTTTTCTTTCTAATATATATATATATATTAATTTATTGCTTATTGAGTCAATCAAATGTGTCGACTATTGCGTTTGTGATTTTATTTCGATAAAATATCAGGCCTAAAATCAGGAAAAATTCTATCCAGGAGAAAAACAAGTTGCATTTTCGTATTAATATCGTAAGATTGACTTCACATAGGATTTCAGTATTCTGGTGGCGGATGAAAAACTGCCAAATCCATTGGAAGTACAATTTTATTTTTGCAGACTTTCAACAATGTCTACTCTTGTTTTTTCGCTTTTAGAAATGATACAAGTTAGTTCAATATTTCATTGCTTGGATTTTAACCCTATCAATCAACAATCCCGTCTCTCATTTAGTCACCGCGACCTATACAATCTTTTGTCATATTACCCCTATGTATTCTAGGGCACCCATTCGACAATAAGGGCTTTTACAAATTCTATGAAATTCTTAAGGACATATTTGCAACATCCTCGGCATTGGGAATGTCATTTCTAGGTTTTCTAGCCTTATGCGGTGCAGAGCTTCTTAGTCTAACAGAACGTGCTCAGCTGTTTCATCATCTTCCATACAAAAGCGGTGGACCTAATTATCGATCCTATCCATATTTTTAAAATGATATTTAAGTGCACAATGCCCAGTCAAGAGGCCCGTCATTATCTTTAATTCCTTTCTGTTGAGCATGAGGAATACTTTGTCGTCTGTTGCGAGTATTTGGCAAGCGTCTTCACTTATCTCAGCTTCGGGGAATTTTCTCAGTGTGCCATTTTAATTCTGTCCTCCCAAGGCCTGACTTGTGCTGAGAGGTGGCTTTTTAGGTGTCTTTTTACGTGTCTCTAACAAAGACCTGAATCCTACCCTTGCGCCCGTAATGCGTTCATTCCCTGGCACCCAAATCAGCATCACCTTGACCAAGATAGTAAGTTAGACCAGCTTAGATTCTAAGTTAATGAAATTTAAAGCTTCGAGTGTTCTTGGTTGTCTGATACTATGTAAACATATTTTTGGTCTATGCATATTCTTGTGAATTATTTCTTGAGCACAGAGTTCTATAGCATGTATTTCTTCTGGAAAATGGTTAGTGAGGCCTCCAGTACTTTTGAAAGAATGCGCTTCGGCCCATATATGTCCGTGCTTGCTCTACCTTCCATTTTGGTTCCATTCGTGTACCATTTAAGAGATCCTTTTTTAAAATGTACGTCCCCAGTGTGCCCTGCTGATGGTCTCCTAAGATCACTTCGAATAGAGTTTTAAAGCTATGACGTTTCGGAACAACGTCTGAGATTTGGTTGGCTATTGGATCCTTTACGAATTCTTGGAGTTATCTACCAATGGTTTAGGCAATCTATTAACAACAGATAATGCACTATGAAGTAGTGTTTAGCCAAAGCTCACTGGATATTCTTTGATGAAAAAAAAGCAAACAAAGTACATGGATTAAAGGATAGGAGATGAGAGAAACAGGTACCAGGCTACGTTCTGGTTATGATTGTAGATTATTCCATATATATATATATAAAAAAATTATGAAAATTCATGGTGCAGTTAAAATTACAGTATAGAGTGGTTGGCATCAAATTATGGTGGATATTAGTTAAGTTGTCACGACTACCAGAATCGATGAAGTAATCAAACTCTAATAATACGAACAGATAATATACTGTGCAATCGCATGGTTTCATAACAATAGCAAGGCCAATATGAAGTCAAAAGAAAGAAATCTCTCTCCGTTTCTTTGGACTTTAGTGGCTGACGAACTGATCGACTATCTAACCAATTTGGTTTTTTTACGCAGTTGGGTATGCCAATAGTATTGTCGTATTCTTCAGAGATAAGTTCCTATGAAATACAGTAAGTTTTTAGGATCGAAAAATGTAAGGAAATTTGTCTATAAATCCAGACAAAACATTTGTACTTCTATTCATAAAGAAGAAACAGTTTTGAGAGATAGAGTCTTTAAAAATCTCCAACAAATAATTAAAACTGGTGAATATAAATCGAATAACCCCATATTAATCATGACAGTGTTGCCAACTGCGAGAAAATAATTTTCTATCCCTATATATTTTTACTTTTCGAATATCTTTCATATATCAAAAAGGAAGTAAGGAAGCAGTTCTTGTTCATGCAGAGCGGCGGTCCGTAAGAAATACGAATTTCGTACATCATCAGATTAATCTAAAGCAGTTGATCACAGAAAAATAGCCCAGGAAATAGATATATACAGGGCTATAGAATACGACAAATAGCAAGGTACATTAAAAAGCTTCAACATATGTATATATTAGAAGATTTATTTGGTGCAATGGTGCCCTATAAAGGATCACACCGGCAGCGTTGCTGCTAGTATGGATTATCAAATAGAGCAAATTAACGCCTTTTTTTAAGTGAATGTTCCTTCGAGTTAGAGATATTCTGGTTTCTCATATGTTTTCGAAGCTTTCTTCGTTGTTATAAGGTACAAAATTTTTTAAAATATTTTTATTGAGTTTTTTAAAATTTATCTGGAGATAGCCTTTAGCCAAGTCCATTAGAAATTTATTTTGTTAGTTGTAGTATAGCAGCATACTTTGAATATTCTAATTTCCATCTACAATGATGAAAAGACGGAAATTAACCTTAGAATATGCTTCAGGGTGAGCAAGACATGAGTAGTGTCTTATGTGTATATTTAGTCAAAGAATTTCGCGATAACAAGTTTTTTTGTTCTCCAACTATTTTCATTCAATTAAACGTGGTAATAAAAAAGTAAATAAAGAATGAATTGGAATAACATTAGAAAGTGAGCCAGTAATTTTTCCAGATGTGCGCCACCAGCTTAATTAAGGCATGCGCTGTAATATGTAACATAAAATAGAAAACTATGAAAGTCAATTGATTGAATTAGTTAGTAATTTGTCGCTTGTTTGCATTAAATTACTATTAATTTGTGAAGAAATAAAAAAAAAATTGCCGGACTTTTTTTTTATATAGAAAAATATAGATGGATGTTCTATAACAGTAGTTAGTATGGCTACACAAACAGTAGACATAAACATTAATTCTGGCAAAGACTAATATAATTATTGGATTATTTATGGTAAATTCCTGGTGAAATTTTTATATCCTTGCTTGACGAAGTTTATATATCCGCGTATACAAAGTTGAAATTAATAAAGTTGAAGTTAAAGTATTAATTAATGCTCTTATTATATTATTTTGTTATAGAAAAACGATATGAAAATAGGTCAACTCTTCTAAGAAAAAGTCTAGGAAGGAGCGAAGAAAGCAAGATGTTGTTTCTGGACATGCTGCCGACTTTTCTTCACATTATTTTTATATATTTTTTTATAATGTCCATAAAAGGCAAAAATCTTCAATTAAATCTGCTTTCATTTGTTATTTTTTTTTGCTTTTGTCACTTTTTAAAATTGAAAACATTAAATTTCAAGATAATAACCTATACGGAATGTGACGTCTATTTAGGGAAAAAATGTCAATCATCCGTAAGTTCAAATTCGTACAGTTCTTTACGTCTATTGTGGTTGAGCCTTTTGTTATTCTGTTTTAAAGCTTAAAAACAATTATGTTAAATGGTTTTGCGACCCATGTCAAACATTCTAAATGTGCATGGAATCGATGCTTTTTTGTGGCATGAAGACGAAGGAGTATCAAATGAAATCGGAAACTGTGTGTTCTCTGTGTAGGTAAAGGCAATTTCCCTATATACTTTATTGTATAGGAAGAATTTGAAAAAGCAACTAAAAACCGACTTTGTACACAGAAATAAAAAGTAAATTGGCAAATTGATAAAAATTTTATCCTAGAATTTACTACCAATCAAATTTTAGTAGCGCAAAAAATTCGTGTTTTTAAATTTAATAGCAAAAAAACTTGTAAAAAAAATCAAAGCCGTCATATAGCCTTTGGCGAAAGTAACTTTAAAATTCATAAATGCTCAATTAGTTAAGTTTTTATTCGAAGATTGCAAAAAAAAAAAACTACTGGCTACTGGTTACTGGCTACATGGTATTTATCTGAAAAATTTGCAGTGAAAAAACGCCTTAATTTGACACTCGAAGGCCAAAGGTATGAATAAAGAAAAAGATCAGAATTTGACGTGTAGTACGGTTAACTTATACAAAGCCACGAAAAAAACATGCATTAGAAAAGTGTATTTGGAGTATTTACAGTAGGTACTTAGTGAGTTGGAAATTCGTCGCCTACAGGTTAGGGTTACCTTGGAAGCAGAATTGCCATGCTGATTTATAACAATTTCGTAATATAGAAATATTTAAGTACCTAACAACAAAATCTGAAAAGTTTCGCGTGATATTAAATGATAATCGTCGACCAGATATAGATGAGATTTACTTTAATAAAAGAGATCAAGTCATTCATAGTGAAATGAAAAAAAAAAAAAATATTTTTCGTTTTGGGTTGAATAGCATTTTGAAAATAATGTTGGGTGAAAGTGCGGTAAAAAATTTAATTTTACATCTTATTACAAGAAGTATAATAGTCGTGAAGACAAATTTGTTGGTCGCTACGTGTTTTGATAGCCCACGAGTTCCTGGTTACTAGACCAACCAAATATGTATGAAAGTGTACGTATATCCTTGTTAGTTGAATTTATTGTGAGCAGAACTGTAAAATTCAAGTACTGTTACGATTATCATTGCCAATACCAAGTATTAAAGAATTGATAATACTCCCGTATTGGAATTGAAACTTTACAGACCCATTCTCGAAATTGCAAATAATACTTTACAATACTGCAAAGTAATTGAATTTGCGTTCCAGTACAAAAATACTTAGAAATTCCCAAGAATTTTTCAAAAGTATTTGGGCATTACTATATAATTCTTTTCAATTCTTTTCAAATACTTTCAATTACTTTTAATTGCTTCGAAATTTTCAGTAATCAACTTAATATTTTAGTATTTGGTGTGCCATTTCTACTAAAATAAGGTGCATTTAACTAAGTTTAACTACTGTTTTTTTATGAAATTGCAAATTGAAATATGAAAATATAGCAAATAATAAACATTTTCTTAGAGTATAACTTGTATTTTAAACCTGTTGGCCTAAGATTTATTTTAAAAGCTGTTTAATTTTATTGCACCTCGAAAACAGAAAAAAAAATTTAGTTACAATCAAATTAAAAAGAAAATTGATCTAGCTCATTTCATAATTAAGTACAATAGCATGTTTAGTACTGAAGCCTTTGAAGTAATTAAAAGTAACTGAAAGTATTCGAAAAGAATTATATATAGTAATGCCCAAAAACTTTTAAATATTTTTGAATATTTCTAAGTATTTTTGTAATGGAACCGCAAATTCAATTACTTTCCAGTATTTTAAATTACTTGCAATTTCGGGAATGCGACTGTAAAATTTTAATTCCAATACAGAAGTATTAGTACTGGAAATAATCAATTCTTAAATACTTAGTATTAAATACTGAGTATTTTGCAGCTCTAATTATGAGGCTATTATTCCTGATCTATTCTTAATTACATGCAATTCAAACAAGTACATTGCGCGCACTTACCACTACATAAAATTGATAATCTTTGGCAACTCAGTCACATTGCCACGAATTGGACAAATTTACGACATCAAATGCCATACTGAAATAAGATAGAGTTTCTTGGCTATTGTATACCGTCCCTCCTAAAACTATACAGCGTGAACCAGTACAGTTTTCATATCGGGGGAAATAAACAGGCTTGAGAGATATTTTAAAAGATCGGGGCATAAGACCCTTTAGTTTTGTTGCAATTAAAGGAAGTTGCATATTATTGTTTGTCATTCCTTATTTTACTTTTCTTGGAAATGTGGGCGTTGAGCTGGGATTAGAAGTTAACTTGTTGTCAGCGTGCCTCCAGTTTGATTTTAAATGTACATGCCTGCCTGAGGCATCTCAGATAATCCGCCAAATTGCTGTCTCATCACATGAGCTTAATATTACCCTATTTTATCTTTGTGAGCTTAATTTTGCTTAAACTTGATTCACATCGTCAGTGGAAATAAACGGTCGCGTTTCTTTTCATTTAGACAGTCCATTTATCCATGATTTGTCCAAATCTTCTCATATTTCTCCGTACATTCTCTTGCATGCACATTAAAAAACGAAGCTTATGCAAAAGTTTTATATAATCTAATATACTCTAAATAACCAACGTACCTTAATGCTCGTGTTCGATCCCCAAAATATGATTGGCTTCTCTACCTCTCACTACCGAATATGGATAGGCTACCAGTCAGTGCTTAAAGAACTTGTTCTCTTTTGGCATCCAGCAGGTTTGTAACTTTAGCTCGAATACCATAAGGCGCCATATCTGCTATTGGTTTATTGTGTATCATGAGTGTTCTGTCGTGTCGCTTTTCGCGATTTCTCAATTCCTTGATTTATTATACCCTAGATGAAATCATACGGTACACTAAGTTTGTCATTCCGTTTGTAACGCACAGAAATATTGTTGGTAGAGCAAAATGGGTTGGACACCCACGCATCATATTAAAAGTTATTTTAATTTTTGCGTGTCTATTTGTCCGTCCGTCCATCCGTCCTTTTGTATGGCTCTCCGTCTATCTGTCTCCAGAACGCGTTCACTTAGAAAGCTAAAATTTTGTGCGCGACGTTTTCATAAATATAGTAAATATAATTTTGGGCTAAATCGGGAAGTCCTTTCTTACCCACTTTTCATATAACTTTAGGCCCGACACCTCCAGACATGAGGGATGTCTCAAACGATGCATTATGATACTCTCTGGACATATTTTATTAACAATCCTCATTTCAATTAAGCGGGGGAAAGCTATAGTGCTCGAATATAGCTTGAGCCACTTTTTTGAGTGAAAAAGTTGAATTTTCTATTTCTCGTAATTGTGCGGAACTAATGGACACGGAAGAAAGAAATGCAAAAATTTAGTAGCGGAGGTGTATGTGACCCAAGTGCATGAAAATGGGATGTGCGGCGGCAAAAACGTTCCGAGAAATTTTTTTAAATCTGGAAAAAAGTACACCTCAGCGAGACCCTTAATTTGATATGCAATATGTCGTATTGGAATCACTCCCCCTCCCACCCTCGCCGATGGTTCCTACCCACCACCTTAAAAGTATGTAGAGAAAAATCTTCTTGTGCGAATTGTAGCTAGTAATGGGCTGAGGCGAACAGTGAAACCCGTTTTCTGATCGGACGTAGCACTATTGAGGTAAGGCTGATCTAAGGTGCGAAAGATCTAGCACCACAGTTCAAATAAAAAAGGGGAATAACTAAAAAGGTGAGTATATAAATAGCTAGTTAAGCCTCTGAGTACAGGAGTGTGGGTACTCATACTTCTTCTCAGACCTAAGGAATTCGATTCTGTACTATACATATATTCCAAAATGCTCTAGATCTTTCCTCCCATGCCTTCCCACACTTAATTGAAATAGAAATTGTTAATAATGCATGTTTTAAGACATCTCTCATGTCTGTTCATGTAGGGACTAAAATGGGCATTCCCCTTTAGATTTTTACGTATACTGTGAAGACAATATTAGTCCTAGATCTTTTTACTGTACTGAAAAGTTGTTCAGAATATGAAATCGTATGGAATTGCTCATGATCATTTTTACTGACTGACGAACACTTCTAGAAATATATGCGAAAAACGACTTCAACAATCAATCTCACAAAGAGAGGTAACCATGCGAAATTACATACAGACACTTATCTGGTGGTGTCATTGTTTTTACATAATTTCTTTTTATCTTCATCTTTCTTTTTTATTATTCTTTTTGTTTTCATTATTATATTCTCCTTTTGCCTATATATTTAGGTAGTTTTCATATTTCCACCCATTTTTGTACTTTTATTGTAAATAAAGAAATTTTTATTGTCAACATTTATGTGAAAACTCGACAATTTTCTTCTCTATCTTTTGTTTCAGTATTACACCGCTGAGGTAACAGCAATTTTTACAGTCTGATCTATGATCGTAGTGTGAATTAATCGACATTTTTTACGTCCACCGTTTGTGCATAACTTCCACAGATCATCGAAAAATTCGTTTGTTCACGGGCAGTGGCTTCCCCGCTCGTTACATGACAGGTATATCAGTTTAAAATTATTCTGTGAGCGTTAATTAAGAAAATTTAACGGTCGACTGACTTATTAATGACCTTATTTCAGGTCTGCTATTCGTTTTATTAACGTCAGGAATGTACGGGCGAATGACATTGATTGTCAGATTTATGAAGTTTATTGTGTAAATGTAATGAGTGATGGCATGCAAAGAAAATAATTATGTTGAAACACTAAGTGAGAAACAATCTTTGGTGAATAATAATTTTGATGCATATAAGGTTGACAGAAAAAGTTCATGAGGATAGATGGTTCACAATTTCCCGTTTCACCTGGCATTTTCTTGAAATCTGAAGATCTTTTCTCTTTTACGAAATTGTTAAAGAATACTTGGATTATCGAAAATTATTTTCGTGGGTGCCCAAAATACACGAAATATAACACAACGTTCTGAAAACAGGTTTGTGATGCTAGGGAAGGGGGAGAAATGGCTGCAATTGCTCGAGCTGGAGCCTCGATCGAACTTCTGTTTCCAAAAATCGTTTTGTTATTAATTCATCGCGAACTCAAGCTGTCCAGAATATATGTTTCTACACTCTCAAATCAAATATTTCTTACAATAAACAGAGAAGCCAGAAAAAATAAAAGGAAAAACAGCAAGTGACAGTAATTAATTAGAAAAATTCGTTGCCATATTTTCGTTGCTTCTAGCATCCATGCACTTCGAAGTGTGTGGTCAGGGCTTGAACATAACTATTAACATAGATGGCACAAGAACTAGATGTCGCATGCAGTTCCAAAAAAGTATACAAAATTTATATGGCTGGGTGGTCCATTCCGAAATGGACCACACCATTTGAAATGATGAAGACGACGAGTGATTCATATTTTTTTCGTATCTGAAGTGTTGAGGAAATCGATCAAATTTATACAAAACTGCTATTATAAAAACATTTGCTTTCGGTACGCTCGAAAACATGTTATGGTCCAATTTAGAATGCAGTACCCATTTTACCCAAATTACATCATACCTTTAGAGGAAGGGGAAGGGGGGGGGGAGCTTTTACTGGTAGTCTAAATTCAACACACAGCGACCAAATTTCGACGGTGCGTTAGTCGCCATCTTGAATTTAAGGGGGAATTAATTTTGCTCAATATCTAAAGGCAATGACTTAAGTTGTTGTATATTTGATTCTCTACAAGTTTAGTCCTTACAGTTTTTATCGTGCGATCGATATTTTTCGAATTAAGCAGAAAAAAGTGGTAAAGTATAAATATCGAATTATCTTGTTTATTATTAACTTTGGGACATTCAAAGTTGTATAAAATTACATTTCCTACAATTTTGATCTCTATGAATTTTTTCCAAGAACCAATATTTAAGGTCCTACGCTTGCGAGAAAGGCACAGAGCAACGTAACAATTGTATTTTGCGAACCTTTCCACACCACCACAGGGGTGAAACTCCCGGCGAATTTTTTTACGCGATGACCTCAGTAGGCCTAATCCACGTTTCATTCCTTGCTAGTTCATTGCAGTTTCTGCCGGGCTCTTCCTTATAAGTGTTTGAAGTTGGAATTTCGATTTTTTCTTGAAAGCGTTAAGAATGTGATATTTTTTTCCTCTTTGTCCTTATAAGCTTCAGACGACCAGACCTTTCTTTCAAGATGTCGTTGTCAGAGCTACTTGACTCTTTTTTTCAACGACGGTCCTACCAAATCAACACCGTCGGTTTCCTCTTCGAAGAACTCCTGACATTCAATGGTGATGTTTGATGTTGATTGGGCAGGATTCACCATTATACCATCATCTTCGTCGTCATTAAGTAGCTCCTGAAGTTCGAAAAATTAATTTTAAGTATCGATTTTTTCCAGTTATTGCGGATATGAAAATCTATTAAAATTACTGGACGAATAAAAGTGTACCACTTCAACTTGAATTTCACAATTTTGGTAACGTGTGGTGGAAAAAAAAACCAAATTTCTAATGCATCTCCTACTTCCTAAATCAGATAGATAAAATTAGATTTTTACGTTGGTGGCATAAATGTTGCATTTGGATTACTATTGTGTTCCAATTTTTTCCTTGATTCGATTCAATTTAACGTGTGAAATAAAGATTCAATTCACAAGGTTTTATTCCTGTTTAGTTGTAATAAATCGAAGATTAAAAACTGTAATTTTTAATATTTCCGAATATGAGTTTTTGTTTATCGTGTTAAAGTGAAAATATGCATTAAAATATGTGCAAATATATGAAAAAAGGTTTACATGTGAAAGTTTAAGGGCACCTCTACATTGGCAGTTACTAATATTAAAAAAAAAAAAAAAAACTCCTATCTATTCCAGCAACTTTTCAACTCCATTATCCTTTAATGAATCTTTTTGAATATCTGTTTTCTTTTCTTCCTTAAGTAGGAACCTAGAATTATTAAAATTTACTGCGTTTACTTATATTCCGACATAAAAATATAATTTAAAATTAAAAGAAAATTCAAGCAAGCGAGAGCTTCTAAACTCAATACTACGGAGTGATTCCCTTGGAAAAGATGAGTTTCTTTCATCACTGTTCGTCTTAGGAGTAAGTTAAAAAAACCTTGCAATAAGGTTGATCAATTTTCTAAGTCTATTCTTTAACATTGGGCGTAGAATAAGGTGAACGTGTTCTTTACAAAATTCTATAAATTGGTGTTTACGTCATATTAACCGCAAATTCTGATATGATAATAAGGGAACCTTTTTTGCAGAATAACGAACTTTTCTGATAGCAGTAGCATCTGGAGTGCCCATTAAAACAAAGTCTATTGTAAAGCTACTATTTTCATTCCTTAATGACCCTCGACGGATTAATATAGCTTAAAGATTATTAAAATTGTTTTTATCTCAATTAGATACATTCAGATTTTATTCATTCATCCACATTGATAACAATTTTTGTAATTAAGTTATTAAAACCTCTAGCAGACAAATTTTAAAGGTGTCCTCTTTTTATTATAGCAACAGCAAATCAAGCTTCTTTTTGCTGGTTAAACCTGAATAATAAGTCATTTAATTAGCGCGACACAGCCCAGGTCAGAGGCATGAAACACTCCAATCTCAATTATGCAATCCCAGTTGCAATTGCAAATTTACCTAACCAAATTACGAGAGTACGCATAAATGTGAAGCGCGCAATTGTATAGGCGCCGACAGTTTAATCTCTGAAATTGCAACGAAAAATTTATGGGAGCGAGCAGCGTTTTCACAAGTGCCTAGCCAGCTAGTTAGTCTGGTATAGGGTACTTAGCCCAGATACCTTTGACGGTCGTTTCTTCCGTTGGACAATATTGTGACGTATTGGACAAGATAAACAGTCGCATTGTTTGTACTTGAGATCACAGCAGCCTATCACGAGGATTTGTCATCGGTTAATGGCTGCCTTATAATAGTAATGCGCAGTTTTATGAATTGCCCGCGATTATTATGCATTGAGTTTTCAAGACAGTTTGATTGAAGCTTAAGTGATTGTTTTCATAATGTGAAATGGATTTATGCGGTTTAATGTTTTTATTTACATATGGGCAAAAATTTGTGAAATGAAATAATTATTTTGAATTGATTTAAAGGGATAGAGGAGATCTGATCGGTTATTTTCATAATGAGTCATTTGAAATGAAAGGGTAAACATGAGAGTTTGTTCCTTTTTTAATGTCCTGGAGGAAAGGGAGGTTAGAGTTAAAACAACTATTACTAAAACTTTGGACTGTAGTTTTTTCTCGTAAGCTAAAAAAAGGTTTCTATGGAGTGAACATTGATAGAAATAAAACTTAAAAAAAATTTTAGTCTTAAGGACGGTTAAATATTGTGGACCACTTTGATAATTCTGTAAACGTTCAATATAGAAACATATCAAAGTCATCCAAGTTAATGTCTATACTGGATCCTCTTGTGAATAAATACGTCCCTCTTCAATAATGAACATAAGTTGTCTGTCTTTGTTTTATGTTAAATAAGGAGAGAATTTCATCATAAAAAATTTCTGTAAATTGGAATTAAGGATAGGTTCGGTATGAACTGCGCATAAATATTTGTAGCGTTGAGCTCAGCTGATTGCAATTCAGGCAATTTAGGATCAAAAATTCTGACGAAGAATTATTATTTCTGTTATTTTTTTCTGTTAAAATTTTTACTTACTAATTTACAGCTCCACTAATTACTCAATAGATATAGGATGTAAAAGCTTACTCCCAGTCAGACCGATTGTAATTGAAAAGTAGCAATTTTGTTTTAACTTATTATTTCTACGGAACCAATTTAGTGTTGCACTGAAGCCCATTGAACATGTTTCTCTCATATTCCTAATAATTGTGTACATACAAAGTAAATATACAAAACTGTCAAAACATAATCAATGTGCTACATTGATATAAAGAAACAAATTCCTTCTTAAAATTTACACAAATAACCCTAATAAAATCTTTTAATTCATTTAACTCAAAAAGCAGATGACAAATCAACTTCAATTGTTACGAAATCAACTGTATTTGTAACGAAAGTGCAAAAGCTTTTTTGTATCAGCAAGAACAGAATACTCTTCAGTGCGGTTCATTCCTACTTGCGGTATCCGCCTGGAAAAAGGCTAAGTTGACCTCACCTATATACACTCAGTTAAAATTCTGAGTATGAATTATATGAGACGGAATACTAAGTATTTACTTTGTACTTAGTAGTTTAGCCCTAAGTGCGACTAGACAAATTCATACAGAAAACTCCTGATGATTTTAGACGTAGAAAATGCTATCAATTTTAAAAAATTTGATAACATAAATGATTGGTTCTAAACTGCAACTGCAACTGATAAAAGTGAAAAAGTTGTTTTGTATCAGCAAGAACTTAATACTCTTCAGTGCGGCTCGTTCTTGTTTGCCGTATACGCAAAGTGATAACCTTTTCTACGACAAGTTGTCAGGTCAGGATTTTTTTGTATGTATTTGTAAAGCACCGAGAAAATATTCAGTGCAGAGTAGTGGTGTTGCACTTCTGCTATAAAAGTTGTCCCATCGAACGTTTTCAGTGCTGTACTACTAGAAAATGTGCAACACTGGTATTGCACTGAAGTCAATGTGTCAATTGTAGAGTATATCCAAAGTCGAAGTAGTGCCATTAACACCGTTCTGACTGGTTGCTTTCAAAATATCCAAGAACGTCATGTCAATACTTACATGATACAATAGACGACACCAGTAAATGAAATTATATCTGCCGTTATTATCCCCTCCAGTGTGCGTGCAAGAAGGAGTTTTAAGCAAGCGATTCTTTTAACATAAGTTGTCTCTAATTTTTGGTATGGTGTCTATTGGGGCTGAGATCCTGAAAAACAAACATGGACAGCCTTTGCTGTTCTCAATACCACAGTGAGCTAATCTGACAATATCAATGATAAAATGGCTCTATCGTTCTATTTCCGCTTTTAAAAGTTCCAGAAGGGATCACTTTGAGTTTGGAGCTTTATAATTTTAGATATTTTCATATTTTCCTCTGGTACCAACATATATTAGATATGGAATTCTAAAAATGAAAATACTGGATTTAGAAACCCGGAATTTAATATCCAGGAAAGTGCAATGTTTTGAATTTATTAACGTTTTTTGGAAATTTTGATAATGAACTCCCGCCTAAAACGTAATAATCTAAAAATTATTTAATTTCTTTATTTTTATTTTAAAAAGTCCTCAATGCTCCGATATTTTCTGGAATATTGTGGAATTGAAACAAACGGAAAATTTCGGTAGACCAAAGAAAAGAAATCTTGTAATAGTCCCGCAATATAAAATTCCGAATTTTGCAATCATACAATAAATATGGCAAATTTTATTTTTGTTTCTTTCTTCAAATTCTTGATTCCGTAGTATGAAATCAAATTAAATGCTTCGGTGGGAAACAAAATTTCGGAATACAAGATTTAGTAAATTATTGTAATGCCGGAATGCCTTTTCCAAAAAGTAAGAAATTTAATTATTTTATATTTCGGGATATTTATTTTCTGGGATTTTCAAAATTTTGGAACTCGTTCTTATAAATTGTAAGATTTTTGTACTTCGGGATTTTTCATTGCGAGATATTTGTTGGATTTGCAGGATTTTATATTATGGAATTTTGTATTCAATTGATAAATGTAATGTATCCGCTAAGTGTGCTCCTGATATTCAGCTTTAAGTCAAAGAATCGGAGTAAAAATTATTAAGTTAAAAATATTTCACATAAAATAAGTGAAAAATATTGAAATTAAATGATATTATTTTCAAGAACATCACATAAGAAGTAGTTGAAAAAGCACCGATTCCGAGCTCATTAACTTATGTAGTTGAAGCACCCTGCCTATACACTTGAGCTAATGATGATTGTAATGAATGCACTTGAACTGTAGCTTTAGGCATATTCGCTGCAATAATACATTTTGACAATAATTTAAAAAACCGTACCTCTGTTGTAGCCTTCGAAAATAATCTAATTAGTGTGCACGCGGTACCGCTGAATTCGTTCAAAAAGAAAAGAACATCGCAAAAAGTTTTGCTTCCAAAACAAAGTAAATTTCCCGCTGGAATTCTATACGAGAGTGCATTTTACATAACGACAATTGCAAAATTCCACTTCGGATGAAATTAAGTCTTTGGGCTATTCGAGATTAAAACCGCTGACGGATTTCCAAATCCTATCCACAGACACTCCACCTAATAATGTATGCTGCTGTCCCGTTGCTGCTGCTGCTGCTGCTACTGCAGTCCAACATTATTACAATGATAAAATCTCACGATTTTTACCGTTGCATTTAATATACAATATTTTTACAATTAGTCCATTACGGAAATTGCAAGTATTGAAGGCTGATACCATAACAGTCGGCCTGTCTACCGCAGATAAAGACATAAAGACAATCCGAGACGAGATCATATTGCTCCGGTTTGTACCTATGCGCCACAAAATAGTAATGCATCAGCATACGACCTTCGAGGCCAAATTTCCACGAGAAGCACCATAACATACTCCGTCACGCTCAAACGGGTATTGTTCATTGCGCAATAGAAATATGCGCAAGAAATGAACGACTGCGCTACCGGCAAAGAAATGAAGATTTAGTGGAGTTCTTGTATAAAAAGGTTCCGTTGGCTGAGCAAAGTATCAGTCCACATTTCGTGCTTCACTTACAATCAACACAGACCTCCGAATTCATTCAAATTCAAAATGTTCAAGTTGGTAAGTGTCAATCAACCAGTCAGAAGTGGATGGATGTTTTTAGTTAATTCCTTTTTAAAATGGATTTTATGACTTATACTTTTTTTGTTTCTTTTTTTCAAGGTGGTGTTGTCTGTTATCATTGCTTTGGCTGCTGCTCGCCCTGGATTTTTGGGACATTTGGATGCTCCTCTAACCTATGCTGCTGCTCCAATTTTGCATCAGGACTATGTACAAGTACATCAACCAATTGTGACTAAAGTTGGAGCCTATGTTGAAAGTATACCGACAGCTGTATCACATCAGAGCTCCACAGTTGTTCACAATAAAGGACACATCGTAACTCCAGTACTTGCTCCAGCTGTTAAGACTTACGTTACACCTGTGTTAAATACCTACAGTGCTCCAATATTGAATGCTTATTCAAGTCCTCTTCTGTATGGATACGGCCACCATCATTAGGATGACTATAGCAATTTTGTGATGAATTTTATTTTTATATATTTTTTTTGGAAAAAATGAAAATCTTTTAAATTAATTTTATTTGAATTTTACTTTCACCCTTTTCACATTTCACCTCTTCACCGTCCCAAGATTAATTTGAAATATTTAATCATTTTCGTGATCAAGAATAATTTTGAATTATTTTTCTAGAAGTGTATAGATAAATATTTCAACATTAAATAGGAGGATGTGCCCAGGAGATAGATTGCCTCCCATTTAATGTAAAAGGTTTGGTACGCCAGAACATGTATGTTTCAATTGGACTTAATAAATATTGGTTATCGGCGATCGAGACTGGAACCTTGGTAATTTGATTTGTACATTTGGTGCATGGTTTTTTCTGGTCCAGACGTTAACTTCTTGTTGTTTTGACTGAAAGAATATTATTTTTTGTCTCGTCGAACTTGGAGGGCACCGAATAAGTGAAATAGATCTTTTCGACTTTATCTGTGATATTTGGTTTGAGATATATAGCACCGTGTCCGTAAAAAAAGACGGTTCGATGATTCCTTTTGCAGAAACGGCATAAAAAAAAAACAACAAATTGTATTTCTTGTAATGGTAGCCTATAGGTAAATGATGTATACACCTACACTATTGTAATGACTATAGAATGTAGAATATTATTAGTTTCCATTTATTTAGCTTATGTACTTCGGGAATGGTTTTATGTAAAAACAAGTAAAAAAGTTAGAATTGGTCTAAGACCAATTCTTAAGATACCCTAGATGAATGCCCGTATTAAATTTCGTATGGTCACCGATCTATTCAAGTATTGATTTTGAAGTTGTTTTTCGCATATATTTCTAGAACGGTTTGTCGCACAGAAAAAATGATTATAACCACTTTTATAGGATTTCGTATTCTGCAGAAGTTTTTAGTACCATAAAAATGTCTTGGACTGATCGTTTTCAAAGTATACGTGAAAAAACCGACATTTTTATATGGCAACACCAAGAAGGAGTTGCCCGATTTAGTCCATTTTTGACATTTTATTTGCTAATGTCGTAAAAACATCACACGCTCTCTACGTCGACGGGTTCTCAGGCAGTGTCCAAATATATAGCGGAAAACGAAATTTTTATATGGCAACCCCACGAAGGAGTTGCCCGATTTGTCTCATTTTCGAACTTAATTTTACTTTTTTTTTTAAAGTCCGTGTACAAAATGTCAGCTCTTTAAGTATACGCGTTCTCGAGTTATCGTGCGCACGGACGGACGGACGAACGGACGGACATGCAAAAATCGAAATAACTTTTAATATTATGCATGGGTGTCCAATCCATTTTGCTCTACCATCATTATTTCGAGGTGTTACAAACGGAATGACAAACTTAGTATACCCCTATGATTTCATCTAGGGTATAAAAAACAGTAATATCTCCGTAGAACAGAGGAGGAAAGCCGTCCTTTAAAATAACTTTTGCCTTGGCTTGATGTATGCTGCCAATCTGTTAAAGATTAAACCATATGGACGGATCACTCTGTATACATATGTGATTTTTTCCAGTATCCGCTTCACAAGAGTGAACGTTTTACTTGAAAAAAATATTTGTTATGAAAGAAAAATAACTTCTAAAAATTTTATTAGGAATGATGCAAATTTAGAAAACTTGTAAGGGGTTGAAATTTTGCATGCATTTTTCTTTAATTCAGACAAAAATGTACAGTGTAGAAAGATATAATTAAAAAAAAAAAACAAATGTTAGATTTATATAAAAATAAAAAATAAAAAATTATATGAATTTATTTTGGTAGGAGGTGACTTTCGGTCTATTTGATATGAGCAGAATAGAATAGAAATTATTTATTTTGATCAGGAATATAAAGAATTTTTTGAATAAGTTTCAATTCCTAGTCGGAAAAAAAGCTGTTCACTCCGATCTCAAATGAAACTCCTACGAAATATTTTTATCGCTGCTATTTCCAGCAAATCATAACAAAATCAAAAAGAGCAATTCCCTATCATTTTGGTTACAAATCTTTGTTTATTCGGCAGAGACTATAGAATATAAAGAAGTAGGTATGCTTTATAAGTTTTGACATTTAAGCCGTGACATTACTCCGGCTAATTTTGAATGGTGTATTATGAGGAGAAAAGCAGGAGTGCCACAAATCACAGGAGTCTCAAAAATCACAGGATATTTCCTAGCGAGAGGTCCAAAGGGGAATGATAATAGTACTCACCCAGGCAAACAATAAATTGTATACCGGCGAGGGGGGGGGGGTGAGTGGGTGGGTGTGAGGGGGGAATATTAACCGTCTCTGAGTATAGGGCGATTAATAAAATAAGCTAGTTTTCCATGAAATACCCTGTAACTTAAAAAGTACAGGGTGTACACTCACCAAAAATAATTGTAAACTGAAAACACTTCATTAAAAAAAAATCATCTGAAAAGATTAAGCTCTAATAACATACGGAAGGACATACAGTAAGCGAAATTTCCATAAAAACAATGATTCTTTTCTAGTATTTGTGAATATTTGAAGTATAGAGGGTGATCCATACTTTCCGTTTGTGCAAACAAATGTTATGTTAATCATTCCTTAAAAAAAAGAAAAGAAAAAAAAGACCGAAGTAGTAAAAAAACAATGGTAAAAATTCGAAATTTTTATTTTAAAGCACCATAACTCCGGAGAGGAAATCAGTGAGGGGGTAGTTAAGCAGTGGTTGGAAAGGCCATGACATTCTACATACAATGAGATGATCGTATATCCTGTGCTTTTTAAAATATGGGGTGTTTCGTTAAAACTAGTATATTTTCCTCATCACCCTGTAACCTCGAAACGGCTTACATGGCCTTCCGCCAATATACGATTTATTGTTTGGTTAGGTGAGTACTTTAACCTCTTTCCCTTTGGAACTCTCACCAGGAGACACCACGCACAATTACAGACTGACTTTATACGTATGTTATTACACCACATGCTCATAAGAGATATCATCTATACCAGGAAATCGGAGAAGTTCGGAGCAATGTTCATTTCAGAGAAGTTCTAGGAAAAGGGTTATTTTGCCTATTAGTTTCTTAAACGTAAGACATTTTTCATGTGAACAGAATTACATCCCATCATATATGTACATTCTTGCATACAAGGTAGGCGAAATATTCATCTCTAAGTTTCACCTTACAATTTTTGGATTTGCAGACAAGTGTAATAAAAGCAATATTCTTAACAAAAGGCAAAAGTTCTATCGACTACCAGACTTGGTCTTATATTCATGGGGAAACCTTCGAAACGCCAATATTTATATTTTGTGAGGCCATCCTATGGAAGAAAAAGGAAAATATTTTTGGTAAAATGTCACTGACTTGACTCTTTGTTATCTGTTTTCCTAGAACCATTTTTTTTTATAACCATATATTACTTTTTAGGTTTTCTGAAAACTTCAGGTTAATACCATGATCATTAAAAGTCTAAATTTAAATATAACATGAATACAAAATATACAATTTTTTCGTCCCCTAATATCAAAGACTTTTCAAAGTGTTCTTGTAATTTCTTTCTACGCTGTGTCATCTACCTCTGGAATATTTTGATTCTATTTCTGATACCATCATTCAATCGGAAACGAAAATAATTTAAAAGGACTCATCCGATATACACAAAGTACGTTCACACCTGGTGGTTAGGATTGTTATGTTTTTTTTTTCTCTTTACATTTATTGTGTGAAAAACGTAAGTTCATGACCTCACTGTAACCATTTCTTTCAAGAAAAAAGGTTAATAACCTAAAATTTATCAATTGAATAGAATCGTCTTGACTCTTGGCTATGCCTCAAAAGAACTTATTCATAAACAAGAATGTAAATAATTCAATTTTTATTAAATGTTACCCCAAGCTTCTCACCGAAGGGCTCAATATTGTACGCATCTTTTCAGGAGTTATGAATTGAGGAGAGTCCTGCGACCCTCTGAGAGTGTTATGTAAAAAAAGCTTTCAAATGGCAATTTCTAATGTATTTATGTATCATTCCTTTTCAAATTGAGGGCGATGTCCTGTAAGGCCTACAGGAAATGAAATGTTTTTCTTTAATTAAACAGTATCAACTTTGATCCTATAAAAGACGATTTCGATTTGGGCATGCATTAACATTTCCTTATTGATTATAAAGAGAAATTTAACTGAATTGCTCATTTTTGAATCTATCAATCTTGCTGGGAGTATATTAATGCACTAATTGATGATTATTATTAATTAATTTAGTAGACAGATTTTGATGAAATTTTAGAAACGGGTCTGGAATATACAAAATAAGAGACTACGCTAGATTTTAACTTCTATTGTATATTAAAACTCAACTGTTTTTGAATTTAATTTTTTATTCTGCAATACTTACTACTTTGAAAACCTTATAATTTGCCGATTAACTATATTAAAAAATTCATAACATTGTTACTAATTACCAGAGAGGCAGTGTATGTGGCTCATTTTAAAGAGAAAATTTTAATCTTTGAGGGAAAATTATATAAGGAACGCCTTTTATTATTTTTTTTTTTTTTTTTTAAATTAACGCTCATAGTTAAGTTAGAAAATTATAAAATTCTCAAATTGGAAACGCAATGTGTTATAGGAGAGAGCTTTATCCGTCAATAAAGATCATAGAAATTTATTTTGTTATCATTTATCCTGTAAAATGTTTACACCCAGGATACATTTTTACTCTCCTAAAATGTGACCTATTAATAGGTCCTTTAAGAAGTAGAAAGAATTACTTCAATATCTACTTCTGTTCAAAAGTTATTAATATATTTATGGTATCAGGGAAGGAAAAAGTTCAATTAGCCAAAAGTCTCCATTTAGAATGGACAGTGAATTTTGTAAACTAGTTTATTCAAAAACCGTGTGAAACTGGAGACATTTCCAAGGTTTACCGCTTTAAGTTTATCATTTAATTTAATTTTTATCGGATGTGAAGCAGGTTTTGTCATTATCAGGCAGATTTACGAAGGAAAACGGATGAAACTGAAAAGGCAGGTTCACTTAGTGATGGAAAAATTCTAAAAACAAGAAGGAATATGGAAAATACTGCACGAGAAAGGACAGAGATTATGAAGTTATGAACCTTTTATATCTCTAGAAAATAATCGCATAAATTCTAAAGGTACTCAAGCAAAGGACTGCCTGCAAAAATTTCTTGTTGACATAAGCAAACATCATGCAGATGTAGATGAAGTCAACAGAAAATCCTTATCCACTATTTTCCGGAGACGAATAATTTTTTTTAATTGATCTTCAGTATCTATCTTCTGGCATAAAATACAAAGGAAAAATTGTCAATATATGTCAGAAAAAGTTTCTGGATACCTCTAGTCCGTAGTATTCCTATAAGGATCAACGGGAAAGAATTGGCAAGCGAAAGTTTGCGGAAGAAAATTCAGCTGTTGAAAGAAGAGTAGGAAATGGAAAAACTGATGTTTATCTATTAAAAAAATTAAATTAATGTGTGGTCATTAACTCCTTTAAGATTCTTATTATTCCTTATTGAAGACATGTGCTCAAAATGAATCATTCTAAAATATTCGATTAAATTGAAAAACAATGCCAGCGACATATAGGCCGCAATAATGGCTATATGTGCAGTTTAAATGTTACGTGCTAGCACGTTTTATGAGCTCTTACAAGAAAAATATATCCTTTAGATGTCAGAAAAGTATATTCCTCGTGTTTTCAGAAAAAATGATAAGGAGATAAAAATCAAGCTATGAAGGCTATAATTACTCTTCATTTTTAATTTAATAAAACAAAATGGTTTAGGTGTTCCTATTCACTAGTTACCCGGCAACTAAACGAATATGCTCTGGTCTACACCGGGGAATTTAAAACATCCACTCATCTCTCAGAGTCATCCACTTCACTCCAAGCTCCCTCAACCAAATGGAAAGTGAAATCCCTGATCGTTGAATGTATATATATATATATTACCCACAAAGCAGCCCATTAGCGTGGTAGAGTACATGTGGCACACCTTGGTCGTGTTATTTTAAAAAGATTCCAAAAGGGATCTCAGTAGAGTGATCACACTAGGAGGGTGCGTACGCATCCCAAAAACCACATGAACAAGAGTAAAAGTGCGACGCGGAACTCTACGCAGGGCACGTTAGTGGGTTCGCTGACTAATAGGGTAATAAATGAAACCCTGAAACTGGCTGCTGTCTACACTACAGTGAACTCAGATACTCTTAGGAGGTCAATAGATCAGGACTTGATAGTACTCACCCAGAAAAACAAAAAAAAAAGGTATGGCGGGGGGAGGGGGGGGGGCAATATCAACCGGATAGGAGTTACAAGGTGATGAAGAAAAAGAAAACAGTTTTTCATAAAATACCCTGTATTTTAAAAAGTACTGGGTGTACGGTCACAATTAAGAGCTTATTGTATGCAGAACTTCATGGCCTTTCCAAAGATTCCTCAATGAGCCCCATACAACCCCTTCTCTGAGGAGTAGCGGGGGTCTAAACAAAATATTTCAGATTTTTTTTACTTTTTTTTTTATCTTGACCTCTAGTTTTTTTTGCAAAACGGTCGTTGACAAAACTTTTTGTTATAAAAACTATAAACCGCAGACTCTTCTCTTTAATTTGACCTATTATACCCTATGTGCTATATAGCAGTAGAAGATATCCATGTTACATGTACGCTTCCTGATGTATGCTGATTGTTAAGAACTATTTTCTCTAATTGCTGTTGTGAGTCAAGGTGTTACACCTTGGTAGCGTCTCTTATATGATACACCAAATTATCTGGAATTTAACGTTAATTAAAAACACTGACTTTGCTGTTGTCGATGGTTAAAAATGACTGTCTAGAACTTTTATTGAACTAATAAATTTATACAATTTTATTGCTTGCACTACATTGAATTCAATAAATCAATGAACTCATGCAAGAATTTCATAGCAAAACTTATTTAGGAATGCAGAAATACAAAAGAGATTACATTGCAAATATGAGAGAACTGTACTGTGTACTTGATGAGAGAATTTGGAAATTTGATTCTTTCCTGAGTGCACTCACCTCGTAATGTTTATGTAGTATTGAGAAATTGCATGACCTAATTTACTTATTTTTAAAATGAATTGATATTTTACATCCTCCCCGGCTTGAACTGTGGTTTAAATATGATTGATCTGATTGATGTGCTATCTTGGTTGAGATATAGGCCGTGGACTCCTCATACAACAATTGCCGGCTTCAGCTCTATACTGATGATGTTGTACTCATATCTGACAATCTAACTATTCTGCAAAATATGATTAGAAGGCTAGAAAGGTACTGTAATCTGTGGAGTTTATCTGTTAATTTGTCAAAGACTAAGACCAAAGGTGGGGTCAGGACAAGAAATGAAAAATGGTTCTTCGAAAACAATGAAATCGAAATAGTTAAAGAATATGAATATCTAGGCGTGATTTCCACCCAAAGACTATCCTTTAAAGGCATATTCAGGTAACATTAATTGCTGCAAAGAATAGTATAACTTCCACGTGGAATAGTTTTATTAATAAACGCGGCATAAAAACTTCTGACAAATTCAAAATGTACAATGCCGTATATAATGCGATCATGTCATATGCTGTGCAAATTTGGGGATTTATGGCCCTTGACGAAGTCGATAAGCTTCTACGTTTTTTTGTGAAAAAATTACTTGGATTTTCCCCTGACACACTAAAGTATTTGGTGCACTTGGAAACGGGGGTGCCTTTAGCCTTTCTGTGGACTTTAAGAATGCATTATAAATATATTGTTAAAGTAATCTGTAAAATGCCAGGCAACAGATTACCCAGCATTCTTACTAACTTAGTCATTAGGAATAAAATAGGTTGATGTGATGCACTCTTTGAGCTTTTGGGAAAACATTCCGTGCCCGCAAATAATACAAATTTGCGCTTCAATCTCGGAAGATATTCTAATAAAATAATCGCAGTTTAGCCAAACTTTCTTAGAGCAATTTAGGCTGAGTATTAGACATGACCTGTATTATGAACTAAGCCATTCGCTGGATGCAGGTATTACCAACCTTTTAATGTACAGAGCTGGTCTGCTTTGGCTAAATGCAAATCTGTTTAGAAGCTCACCTTTATGCTTCATTTGTAACTTGCGAGTTGCGACAAGAGGAAAACATAGTACACTTTATTGCGATTTGTCCTATTTTTAAACAGTACAGAGCACAATTTTTGAGTAGTGATACACTCTCAAGTAATGCAGTGGTTGATGTGTTGAATGGCAAGGATTGGACAGCCTTGAATGCATTCTTTAGTGGTGCATTTAAATGTCGAAAATTTCTAATGGATGAATACAACGACGAGTAATTTAATGTAATTTTTCTTTTTTCTTTTTCCCTTAAAGAGCATGGGGCGGTTTAAGTTGAAGCTACTTATGAGTATCCTTGTTTTATACTTCCTTTATTTTTCTGTAATGAAAGGAAAATAGCTGTTTTAAGAGAGATTGATTGAAAGAAAGGTTGTCGCTGACCATGCCAATCTAGACAGACGACTATAATAGTCAGTGTCGAATCAGTTTTTGTTGGAAAACCCTTTTAATATGTACTCTGTCCTTTAATATTTTTGTTTGTTTTTTTTTTACATATTATTATTACAAAGTATTTCTGTTTATTAGATTTACTATTATTTTGAACACGTGAAATGAATTTGAGCTTATGAATTCAATTGTCTACAGAACAAATAGATAGAAATTGTATTGCGCTGATGGGCCTATAAAATACTAATATACAAGTCTGTTTCTGTATAAAAACATTATTATTATTATTAGATATTCACTTTTAGTACATTGATAGCATTGTATTTTAATAGAAGTTGGATTTAATATTAATTTAGTCTATTATTTTTATATGAAATTTATTAGCTGAGAAACTTAGTCTTAAACCGTAAAATCATGCAATTTGTAACCCACGTAGGGGGGGGGGGGTTACGGGTGAGCCATTTTTGCATTTCATACAAACTGTGAAAGTTTCATCCAAATCAGAGATACAAAGTACTCCGCATTTTTAGCATAAGTCGAAGAAAATTGTTCAGCACTCAAACGGTTAAACTGTAAACTTTAAAAGCAATATAGTAAAATAGATAAGTTATTAAAAGTACGTATTAACATATTCAGAATATTACAATTTAATAAATTTTGGGTGTTGTCATATATACAATATCAAAGATATTAAATTTTACTCCCAAATTTTCAACTGTGCGGGTACGGTGTTCGTAGGGAATTGTAAGAATACCCAAATTATTGCGAGCAAAGGGAAGAAGAATTTAAATGTAAAAGTCACTTATTTAAAATAAAATCTAATTTTAGTTAATCCTCAAAGCCAAAATTTATTTATTTTATTGTTAGTCAATTATTTTTACTGTTAATTTTGTAGCAATTAACTCAAGACTTCGTTATTACTGACAGCTCATAAAAAAAATCTCACCTACTCCATTATTGTCGTACAAAACTCTGCTATTATATATATATATGTCGTAGACATTTGACGTAACTCAGCATTTCACGAAAAGTCTAGACACTTCATGGAAAGTAGGCAAATAATGTA
The DNA here is from genome assembly GCA_963924295.1 of Dioctria rufipes. Taxonomy (NCBI): domain Eukaryota; kingdom Metazoa; phylum Arthropoda; class Insecta; order Diptera; family Asilidae; genus Dioctria; species Dioctria rufipes. Next base: position 43,911,029 of record OZ002743.1, on the reverse strand, counting down.
ACGATTTTGAATTAGCCCCTTTTACATTATGTGTCTGAAATTTTTAGTAATGTCATTAAATGCTAAAAGCGTTTACGCCGATACTGTAATACCACCCTATATAACCAAATACTAATAGTGGGAGATGGGTGGTGGAGGGGGGGGGGACGCACCCAGGCCTGCGACACACATACCCACGCACCACACATACACACTCATATACACACATACACACACATACACGCGCCGCGCGTGTAAATAATTGAAAAGTCCTTTGTTGTTCTATCTCAATTGTCCGGGATACATATTTTTTAAAACTTGAATATATTTTTTTTTCCTTTTGACTTAATCTGAGGTGTGCTGTTAGAAGACTGAAGAAAAAAAATTCTTTTTCTTTTTAAATGTCATAAACAACAAAGCCTGCTTAGCTACGACTTTCTGCGTTCAGCAAGGTATTATTAGCGCGAATTTAGAACATTGATTTACCATTTTTGGCTTGACCAGCAGCGTCATCACAAACCCAATCAGACCTGGTAGGGACCCGCCATATAATGCTTCTGCCTTCTCTATCTCTCTCTTTGTAGTTTCAGGGAATAAATTTCAAAAAATATATTCTATCGATTTTACAAAGTATAGATTTCAAAATGGATTGCAAGCATATAAATAATTTTGCTATTCAACGTCGGACTACTGCTAAAGTATTGGCGAGACGAAAAAAAATTTTGATTTCATAAACTATATTTTTTATGTGAACTATTTTTTCGTATCAGTTATAGTTGCCGAGATATAGACAAAAAACTGAAAAAAGTGTACCTTTTTTCCAAAATGGTGGCTCGACCGCAACGACGGAGACTTCTAGTATGTTCAGATCTTTACCGATTAATGATTTTATTTGTCGAAAATTGGACCAATTTGATTGGACTACTAATAACTTTTCGAAAATACTGGGAAAACTATCATTAATTAAAAAAAAAAAAAGAAAATAGTTGCTAAAATCCAAATTCACCAGCAAAAAATATTTGAAATTTTACATAAATGGAATAGACTTAGGCATGCCTTAACCGACACAATTATATATGATCTACTCATGGATGATATAATACGTGTTCTAAAACGTAACGACTTTTAGTAGTAAGTTCCAGAAATCTTTTACTAAATCGTTCATTCGTTGTAACGGGAATATTTAAAATATGAAATGTACACATCACAAAATGTACAATAGAATAATTTAGTCAAGTTCTATTGGTGTGTAGAAATTTTCAATACATATCCAGATTTTGTTTTGGGAATATAGTGTTGCAATATCTATCCAAATTAACTAGATCCAGTAACTACTGGAGGTTTAATAAAACTAATATCACCAGAAAATATATTTAAAATTTTGAAAGGATTCATAAATTCCCAGCCTGTCGTAGGTATAATTTATCTAAATATCTACATTTCTGCTTTATTCCACTGAAAGGGTTAAAAGTCGTGCAATTTACATTGAGAAATTCAATTATTGTGAAATTTTTTTTCTTATTAAAAGGGTTTTGTCACTGAGCTGTATATGCAATTGTTATTTGTGACCCATAAAATATGACTCCCAATATTGATGTTGTTTTTCTTGATCACTGCGTTGCAATTAAATCAAACACCAAGATCTATAGACTGTAGGCAATTTCAGGCGCTATGAGTGAGTACTATGCCCGGAAAAAATCAAGTTAAACTAGGTACATTTTCATAATTATTTAGACGTTTTTAGTTGAGTGGTCGGACGTGATTTCCGATTTAGTTATTTACAAATAGTAAAAAGAAAAGATAAAAGAAAAAAAAACAACTAAAGAAACAACTAAAAGCAAATGCTTAGAAAAAGTATGCGGTAGTGGCGCAGACTTCAATTACATGACCATCGTCGTTGTATATAAATTTTCAGGGTCATTTCATAGTTTCTATGGCAATTTTGGAATTTGGTAATGACACCTGAAACAAGAGAAATGGTCGTGATAGTAGTGTTACAAGTGTTTTGTTTATTGTCTGCAACATATAAAAAGGTTTGGTGAGCCAGCAAAAAGTAACAGTCCGTAACTGGAGTTTCAAACATTTGTCAGCACAGACCTTCTAGTAAATCTCCAAGTTTTCCAAAATGTTCAAGTTGGTAAGTGTCTGCCATCAGGATAGATGGTAATACATAATAGTATTATCACGCCTCCATCAAAAAGTTATATTCTAATTACATTTCCCGTTAAACAATATAGGTGATGTTGTCTGCGATTCTAGCTGTTGCTGCTGCACGTCCAGGATTTTTTAAGCATTTGGCATCTCCAGTTATTTATGATACACCTGTTGTTCATCATGAATCCATTGTTAAAATATCGGAACCGGTCGTAACAAAAGTTGGAGCTGTTGTTCATAGTCTTCCAGGTGCTGTATCTCATCAGAGCTCAACTATTGTTCACAACAGAGGACACATTGTCACTCCTGTTTTAGAACACGGCATTAGAACGTATACTGCTCCCATTGTGAATACGTATACTGCTCCAATTATTAAGACCACTGTTGAACATCATTTTTAAAGATTTTTCTTATGAATGAATGACATCCATTAGATTGTAGAGACAATGTTTTCATAAATATGTAGCAATGTTTAATTGATTTTTTAATATATCCCACACCTATACCATAGACCATTTTCGAAATTTTAATTCACCCTATAATCTTTGAGTTGTGTAAATGGTTCTCGTTTATGTCGAACTGGGATATCCTATCTTGGCTCATTCCAGTCATATAGCACTGCTTTTTTAGGGTTTTATTCGTGATGAGCCGCATGAAGATTCTTATCCAGTTTCCTAGGCCGTATTTTGACCTCCATGTAATTTATCAAGGAAGACGGCGACTCAAAACATTCTTTTAATACATCTGAGTTACTGTATTATATTGAATTTGACTGTAGTGATCTTAAAGTTCAGTTTCATAAGACTCACGTCACTGATTATGATTATGATTACATTTGACAGATGCGTTTGGGACCCATTTGAAAGAATGTCATCACATCAAGCTGTATGGTGATGAATATATAGACTTAAGTGAATTTTATATTTATTCAGGGATCGATATCAGGGGAGTGAGGAAGATTTCGTAAGACCAAACTAATCGAAATATCCTCCAAGATTAAGTAAAAATGCAAAAGATTGAAGCCTGTGAATATTTGAAGTAATGTTCGAAACTACAATACGAATTGAGCTGATGTTTGATTGTTAGGCTTCCATGATTTTTTAAGAGGGCAATAATTCTTTATAATTAAGAAAGAAACTCGCATAACACGACTTACTGGCTTCACGAAAACTGCTGTTGGAGATAGAGCTGAAAGTATTCAGAAAATTTACTTTACGGATAATCCGAGATAATTAGGATCCGATTCCCGAAATCTGGGTATCCGGATAATGCGGATCCTAGTACCTGGATCCGAACTATCTGGATTTAGATCCCAATTATCCGGATCCAGACTAAACAAAAAAAGTTCAAAATTTCCTCCAGATTGCATTGTTTCATTGGAAAAGTATCAATTTCATAATATTTTCATTTTCTTAATGAAACAATGCAATTTTGAAGCTTTATTGCTTAGTCTGGATCCAGATAGTTCGGATCGGGATCCGATTAATATGGATCCGGACCCGGATAGTTTGGATCTGGATCTCAGGAATAGAATAGTTCGCCGATCCGAGTATTCGGATACCTAGATATAATCAAATCCGAATCAAATTTTCCGATCTAGTTTACAACAACTTATAATTAGATTAAAAAACAAACGCACATTACAATTGCGAAAGATATTTTGAATTGGGACGAAACTGGCGTTATTATACAGTCTTAGATGCACTTTAGTTATTTAATAATTTAGCTAAATAATTTCAATAATAGTTGATATCATTAGTTTTCCGCCTGTTTACGTGCTTCCGAGAGAATAATTCAGATATGCATTTTTAGCTAGAAACTCTCCAGATTTCATTTGATTCTTGTCTAAATACGGTTGGATGACATCGGAATTATTGCTTGATATTTGGATACATATTATCTTAAGAAATATTTTTGGTTCTGTGAGCAATCCAATTATATATGTAATATTGTAACTTGGAAGTGACAGTTTTTAATGAGAATAACGTAATTGTACTATTTTTTTTACTTTCAAACACATCGAGTCGCATCACATTTAACCGTATTTCATCACTATTATCATAGGGAAATATCTTTTTGCATTAAGTACTTTTCTACAAAACTGGCTATCACAGACTATTAAAAAGACGTATTGACCTCGCTAATGCATTTTTGGAATAATTAAATCTTATGTAGTAGTAGTGGTAAAAGAAGAATTTGCTTCCATTGATATTTGCAACTGTTACATATAAAAGTCCATCCAGAGTTGAGGGGATGTGGTGTCCTGAAATAAAAGAACAGGTATAAAAGAAAACGTCGTCAACATACTTATAGGTAGTTTTTACCTGTTATTTGGTTGCACTCGTACCTCAGTAATCCATAGAAATAATTTTGCAAAGTAATTTATTTTTCAGATGATCAGGTATAAAAAGCAGAAGGGTCATTCCATAGTAAACCGACCAAAAATCACAGAAAGTGTGATATCATCATTACCAATTTTGTTAAAATTTTACATACTTGCATATGCACTCTCTTAGCATGAATAAAAAAATATATATGAATTTTTAAGGAGTACCAAAGCTCGCAAAAAAACGGATTGTACAGGGAAAATTTTTAAATTGTATTTAGGTTTTCACAAACCCTTCAAGTATGTAAAATTTCAACCAAATTGGTGATGATTATTTCAGACATGTTGACGATTTGAAATGGAATGACCCAGATTTAACATATATTTACGGGTCATACAAAGCAGGGTATTTTTCCCAATCGCGACTAGTTCCTGGGAGTTTCATCTGCGGCATAAAAAGTATATGTATATACTATCCCGGTTTGTTCCTGAGAGCATCATCCTATTTGGTCTATACTATGATACCATAGAGATTTGACGGCGTGGAAGATGAAATAGTTTCAAATGTCATCGAGTTCCTATCCAGTGAGCGAAATATGTAGATAACTGAAAGTAAATTAAATTTATGTTAATGAAATAGATAATTGAATGGATTGCAAATTGTTTAGAATTAAGAAAATTACTTACAGTGTTAAGATAATGTAAGCGGTCAGGAAACTTACACGAATGAAGAGCTCTTTAATAGAGTATCTAGGGAAAATAAAATGCAGTATCTAATTAAAAATAATTAATTAAATATATGTATATTTACTTGGTCCAGATTTCTTCTCGGGTCACCTAGAAAACATATCCTTACATTAACACCGACGGGAAAATGATCGATTTTCCTACTGTTCTTCATTTTCTGGAGAACAGAAGGAAATTTATTGGGCACAGACAGCTCCCAAAGCTTAAATTGGAAAATATTCAAACCCGCAGGAAAGGCCAACAAGAAATCTAAATAATTTGAGACTTCTGTCAAAAGGTAAAACTATACGCAAAGTTTTTCACTTTGGAGTCGGAATTCAAATTTTTAAATAAATATAAAAGAAAATATAAATCATAAAGAATTTTTTGGAAAATTAAAACGAAAGAAATAGTAAAATAAAAATTATTATTAAAAATTTTCAATCGACTGGAAACGGTTGTCCCAATTGGGAAATTTATTGGAAATATCGGCCGGAAATTCCAAATAGGGGTCATTTTCTGATAAATGAAAGTGCTTTTGTAGGTGAAGCCAACAGCTCCCCGGTTTTGTTAGAGTGACTAGATATAGATGTAGAATATAATACAAGTTTTTTATATATAAAGCCAGAAGTAAAGGTGAAACGGGGAAAAATTGGTTTGAGAAGACAAAAAAAAAAGTAGGGATTTTAAAAGGAAAGTAAGGAAAAAGAAGGAAAGATAAGTACTGCATTTTCTTTGGATTTTCAATTGTATATGTATTCATTTTACATACATTGATTAGGTTCGGTTCTACATAATTCATGTGTGACCTTGCTACGCCAAGTTAATGACATCATGGTTTCGAAAAAGTTAGGTTAAGTGGAATTAATAACAGCTTATTTCCTTTGCTTTAACTTTAATTCTCTTTCATTACAATTATAACGTAGTGAATTTTCGTGCTTTCCTTGAGTTTGAGTTTAAGTGGACTCAAAATTCACATGGCGCCCAACAGGTATTTTTGTCACACTTAGCGAACTTTAAAACAATTGTGTAAATCCATCGCTTTCTCCATTGCTAGCTGGGGAATTATAACGCACGATAAGGAACGCGTAACACTTTGTGAAATATTATATAATATGGGCAGCATACCTTGTATTTGTTGCTATATTTGATATTACTTTATTTATATTATCAAATCAAACCATCAAATCATTTGAAGTTGAAAGAAGTCGTAAGTGTTTGTAAGCGGCCTCAAAAGTCCGACCAGAACCCCATTGTCTTTTTTTTCGAAATAAAACATTTTTATTTCGTCCAATTGCTTAAGGTATTTTTTTCATCCTTAGGATTCATACTAAATTTCCATCTCTGATAGTATGTGTAAGTAGGTTATTGCATCACCCTGTACTTTGCTTATCAACTCTTATCTCAACTTGCGGTTCACTTATAAATGGAATACCAGGGGAACAAAACTACGATTTGAAAAATTGAATAAAGCTCATTCATAATATTTTTTAATTTATTTTTTAACAAATTAAAGTTTAAATAGTTGGTTTTTTGTTTCTTTTATTCCACTTTATGTAATAACAAATTATAGTTGTGTACAAAAAGCCTCAAATATTTAAGTAATCTCAGATGAGTTAAAATATGAAATAAAAATTTAAAAACTTCCTACGAGCACTAAACTTAACATTTACCAGGACTTCCATCCTCCGTAGCCTCCATGCCAACCATGAGAGTCGTACGATGAGTATATTCCTTGATCATAGGCAGGATAATGTGACACATCCACTACAGGAGTTGCATAGGTATTAATGACTGGAGTCACTATTGGAGCAGCTACCACTGGAGTGACAATTTTTGTGGGCTTAGTATGATAAATAGTTGAGCTTTGATAGGATATAGCAGGTGGAAGTACATGATGAGAATGTCCTAAATCGTAGTGTCCATCGTAAAAGTGTGGTCCATAATGAGAAGCATATGAAATTGCTGGTTCATGTAAAAATCCTGGTCTGGCTGTAGCAATTCCCATCATGGCTAACAAAAGTACCTTTAAAATTAACGCAACAATAATTAACTAAATATTACACAACAATATCGTAAGTCTTACTAGTTTAAACATCATTTTATCGAGAATACGTAATCCACTTTGATACCACGAAGTTGACTGCATCCAAGTGGATATCTATTGCTGCTTTTATACCTCAAAGTTATTTAGTACTTCCTCTGAATTATCGTGCAATCAAAAAGACAATAATAAAGGCGGCTTTGATAATGAATTGTTCTCTTTCGTGGGTTTTTAATGAACTTCGTAGCCTTGTACCAGCTCCAAAATTGCTGCTGAATTAACTAAAAGTCATCAAACCAAAAAGTACGAATTATCAGTGCACGGAAAATTTCGTCTACTATAGTCCAGGGAAAAACGAATGGTCATCGTCTTTGGTTGACTGAGTAGGTATAGGTCTCCATTGACCTTAGGTCGACCGACAGTGTGAATTGAAACGTTTTTCTTGAGTTTTAATTTCTTAAACTTATCGGTGGTATAATAGATCGAGCTACACCTTTAGACAGATTTAAGTGGTGCGATAAATCTAGGGAGCTGTAATCGCTCTTGTTGGTTTGTTAAATAGTGCCATGTTCGGTGCTGAAATCAAAATACAAAATTTAATGGATTATTTACATTATGCGTTTTTCTTATTGTTTTAAGGTGCAGGAATTTTGTAAATTTATAAATTTCAGTAGTATCAAGAGACCTTGCAAGTCTCGGTACTTTGTTGTAGAAGAAAAAATTCTGTAACACGTTATTGCTCGTGTGTATTTTATTCGATTTGGTTCTAAAAGTTTTTTGGTATATGAGTATACATTTTATAATAACAAAAAAAAAATTGTCTATTTTAGTTACGAATAATGTATGGCTGCCCCTAGCAGCGTTCTAGATATGAAAATTATGTTTTTTTAAAATAATTTTTGATCTGTTTATTTTGAAAGTGACTAAAGTCAGTTTATGAATTACGAATGAATGACTCAAAAGGAACAGAACTTTACCCCCTATCTTAAATTCATTCGAAAGAGGGAAATTTCCCGTTCACGTCAGATGAAAATCCCAAAAATGTTTTCGGCCTTTTTGAGAATAAATGGCCTTAAAAGTCCAGAAGGATCGACATTGAACCCATAATTCTAGATACTTTAGAAAGAGCGTAGTTTTTACTTTCAGGCTGAAACAAAATTCTGAAATTTTTTTTTGTCTTTCCTAAAAGTTGGACTCGATGACCTAGAATAATTGATTTAACCCTCAAGATTTTATATTTCAGGCTGGACCAAAACCTAAAACATGATTTATTTCCTTTTCTAAAAAATGGCCTCAAAAATTTAGAAGGATTGATATTTTACTCACAATTTTAGACTCATTCGAAAGAACGAAATTTCTACTTTCAAGTTGAACATTGCCTTCTTTCTTACAAGACATGGCGTTATAAAATGCATATGTGTGAGAAATGTGTTATTTGAAAGCTTTTAGCATTGCGCATTAAGGGAAACAAATACGGTTCATATTTAAAAATTTATATAAAATAAGGAACATTTCTGGTGACGATAATTCTAACTATTCTATTTATCGGTCACACTGTTTACTTTTAGAAAAGTGAAAGTAATTGTTAGTATTTCAACAAAACTACGAAGTCTTTCCATACATGTTCCGCTCAAGATGAAAGATCTTTTTTAAGCTTGAATTATTCTTTCCCTGCAAATCATGAAAATACGATTTTCTAATGAGTGACAAATTCAAATGCATAATAATTAAACTTTGGAATTTAATATAACAATTGAATTTCTTTTAATTAGATTATAGATTTGTTTGTTGAAATTTAATTTCATAAAAACATCAGTTTCGCTTTTTTTTACCTCCAATTTGTCATTCTCTAATTTTAAAAATTTTGTTTACTAAACCTATCGAAGTGCAGTTCTTCAATCTCAAATTCAACGTTTTCATTGCCACCAAGCTACGTTCCCCAGAGCGACCCCATTTAATGATAATTCTGCGTTGGCTATGCTTTCTTCATATTCCCCATGCGCTGCAGTAGAGGATATGTCTTTGGTGCAACTACCTTCATCCTTTTCGACAACTTTTTTTAAAAGTTCATCAAAGCCGTGTATGAAATCTACGAAGTCTTCTCGTATGCAGGGTTTACCGGAAGAAAAATCGACGTACCGGATTATGAGGCTAATCTGAAACAAAAAGAAACAAGCAAGTCCACCAATGAAAAAAAAAGTTTTTATACAGAGTAAGAAATAAGTTAATCTTTTACTCTCAATTAGTTAAATTCTACTAATTTTGGTAATATTCAACTTAATTAACTAGTCGAATTTTACTAATTCAACATTGAGCAGTTTTGAGTATTAGTAAAAATAAGTAAACGGACATTCAATATAAATTAATTAAGTTTAACTAATTAAGATGAGGACAGTAGTCACAAATATAGGTCATATGAAAATGTTACAAAATTCTGCATCTAGAAGGAGTTTGGAAATAAATTACCTGTGCTTTTCCAGATAAATCTGGAGTTTCATCAAACTCAACCGAGTAAGATACAGCATCATTAACACGCTCTAGAATTTTCTTCTCTATTTCAACCCTGCAGCAATCGATGAGTTGATCTTGGACAGTTTTACAAATATAAGTTGCCAGAGATGATGCAGTTTTGAGATGATTTTCCAGCATTGTGTCACCTGATTCAACACTGAATCTGAGCAGTGCCCTGAAGTCTCCTTTGTTTCGCACAGGATCTGATTTTATTGAAAGTGGTCTATCATCCCTGTGCCCACGGAGTGGAATGTTCTATCACGCACAAAAAAATATTGTTTTCACAATAGGCATGAGCCTTTATCTATTCTCTTGAGTTTGGGAACGATGATCTTCATTGATGAGATTATGAATATTGGATTGTGGACTGTGTAAATTCTTCAAGAAATCTTTCCCCGCAGAGACTGCATTTTTGGGATACAAATGTTGGGAATGGACTTCAAGATCTCCTTTTATCCCAACTAGATTCTTGAAATTTCTGAAGGGTTGGGTAACAAGTGCACCTAGTGGTGTACTTTTTTGGTAACCTTCGCAGTGTAAACCATGGACAATATTTACAAAATAGTCCCTTTTTCACATCAGAAAAAACCAGCCATTCTTTGTAATCCCATAAATGTTTCAACGATGCATAATGCCTAATTTATTTTCCGGAAATAGTCCTGCTGGAGAATGGAAATATATGATCCTTCGGTGGAGTCCAAGGGTTTTCCAGTAACACTTGTTTTACTTGATCACATACCTGTTGTTCTATGAAATGACCCGTGTCACGAGAAAACTCTGGCGTAACAGTATAAAATTGGTTTTCGTCTATATGTTTCAAAGTAAATGGCACCAGCATCGATTGCGTCGATTCTCGCTGGACCTTCAATCCCTTGTCTGAATGTAGAAGTCTCAGTTGGAGTGTTAGTGTTATTTCGCTTGGCTAGATTTGGTTGATCTGAAAAGTTCTTTTCTACTTTTTTCTTCTTAAGAGGTGGAAAAAAAGATGAAATTGGAGTCTGTCGAGAAGACTGCGAAGGGAAATGATTAAAAAAAATGTGTTTTCAACATTGCTAAATAATACTCAATTTAAAATTTCTCCATTTTATCTAAAAATGCAATGCCAAATATATGTAGGTGCATATACTTACCATTTTCTAGATGTTTATAAGGGCTAGGAAACACAACGAACGCTTCGAATACTTGAACAACGTTTAACAAAGAAAAATTATTAAGATAGATTTTCAGTAAATTGGAAAAATTTCACGAAAGTTTGTCAATACATCTTACTAGCACGAGCACCATAGACAAAATATAACTACAAAGACTGAGTAAGTGGAACAAAAATCTACATTCCTCCCCCCCCCCCCCCGCCGCTTTAAATCCGCCCTTGTGTTTAGTAGCAAATGGAGAAAGAGAAAAGGTTTGGATCGACATTTAATCCACTGCGATATTTATTCGAAATAATGAAATTTTTAGTATCAGGTGCGACTAAAATCCAGAAAATGAAATTTTTTACCTTTTCGAGAAGAATAGCTTCAAAGACCCAGAAGGGCCGAAATTTTATCTATGATTCTAAATACTTTAGAAAGATGTCCGACAATAATTTTGTTTAATATTTTCGAAAAAAAAAAATGGACCCAGAAGTACTGACATTTAACGCACGACCCTAGGTTCATTAAAAAGAGCAGAATTTAATTAATTTCCTAAGTGGAAAGTGATAATGAGTTTTTTAATCTTTCGAGACTCAATAAACTTCCTCATAATCAGAGCAGCAGGTGTCTGCTAGTGAAACATTAAAAATCGAGTCGGTTACATGACTCACGAGTTACACATTTCCATTGTAAATATATCGAAGTAGATTTTAAATAATTAATATATCGCCTCCGGTAAGAATACGTTTGAAGCGAGACTACTACAGGTGTTTGAAGGCCAAGTTATCGTCATAATTCATGTAAGTGACTGAATCTCACCTTTGAGTTTGTGCTGATATCAGATAGAGATCGAAGGGATAGATGGGCGCCGTGCCATGTTGTATTATATCTGCAGCTTCATAGGAATGTGTCAACCTTCCTGGATTGGGAAACATATTGCCGATGGACAAGTTATGAAACGTTTACATTGCATTACAATCGGACGTTGTAAAAATAAAAAAAAAAATATAAAAAACAAGATTAATTCGCGCCTCTAGACTCGATGACTGTAGTGCCGGCAGATATATGGATAATATAACTGCGTTATTAATTCGACTTTATGATCTGACATGCAATCAAAATTCATATCTCAATACATTTTCCATTCAGATTAATTAATATGTTTTCCAGGTACGCGACGAGATGCATGACAAGAAATATGCAGGACCATTGAAACTTGATTAAGATTTGTTTTTGGGCTATGGTTGTGTTCGAAAGTTTTCTAAATGTAAATACATCCATAAAGTGTCATTTGTACAGCCGGTCCTGTATCTACTATTAAAAATTATATGAAAATAAAATATGGAAACTGACAAGCTGTTAATTGGATACGATTACGCATTGTAACTTTTGTTGCAGTGCAGGACGAAAGGCTGCTATCTTCGAGGAAAACCCACAAAGTTGATCAGGATCACAGCTAAAAATGATAAGTGATAAGCACAATAAATTGTGATAATAAATTTTTTCTCCAAAATGTAACTATTGAATTTAAATTTCTTTGATTCCAGTACACTTTTTATCACTGTAGTAACTCGGTAAAACTTGAAACTTGATTCAAAATTGGTGCTGAGATAGCAGAGATTCGACTCATTGTCTGTTCGAGCAAATTGAACATTTAAAGAATGTAGGTCAAGAGTGGAGTGCGGATAAAAAACCACATAGCGAGGTAAAATCATATAGATCAGTCTGACATAATTTCTCCTAACAACCCCAGAGAAAATAATAGACAGCTATATTCGGACGAGGTGGCTCAAAAGCTGTCCACTCAATGCTAATCAATATGCCTAGCTATCCGGAAAATCCAACGAACATGCTCTCAGCTGTCTGGTAGAGACTACCAAGAAAGCCTCACAGGAAAAGAAGGCGCTTATATATTCCTTCATGAACATACCATACAAGGCGCATTCGACAATACCCTCTTTGACGCGGTTTAGAGGGTATCCGAAGATAGAGGCATAGAAACCTGCATCATCAGATGAATGGAAATATGCTTGAGAAACACTGCATAACAGTTACCCTAAATGGCGAATCCACAACAATCATGGCTACTATAGGCTGCCCGCAGGGCGAGATTCTATCACCACTTCTATGGCTATTAGTTATAGCTCATCCACGAGCTATAAAATTTACTACAAGAGGCCGGCTTTAAGACCCAAGGATACGCTGATGACATTGTCATGTGTGTTAAAGGAAAGTTTGAATCGGCTTTATCCGAGATTATGCAAACTGCCTTCAACATCGTTACCAGATGGTGCCAGAACATGGGACTATCAATAAACCCAGGTAAAATCGTGCTAGTTCCCTTGAGTAGGAAAAAGAGTCTGAAGATCCCATATCCTAAACTAAATGGAATTGCAAAAGAATATTCCAAAGAAGCAAAATATCTAGAAGTAATTCTAGACAGGAAACTTCCCTGGAATTCAAAACTTAAAAGAATAATTAACAAAGCCGTGTGGGGCATTCGGCTCATTCCACAGACTGTTCGGGAAAAAATGGGTTTGCTCCCGAAAATGAGCCAATGGATCTTCCAGACACTAGTTAGACCCATACTTTCTATCGGGGTAAACGTCTGGTGGCCTAAAACATTCCAAGCAACCACCAGGAGAGCCCTTGATTAGGTGGAAAGGATGAAATATTTAGGCGCCACTCGCGCCTTCACATCGTATCCGCAACGAACACTTGAAGCCATTCTTTGTTTGCAGTCACTCTACCTCCTTATTGAGAGGGAAGCAGCGCCGAGTATGCTCCGAAAGCAAAGGCCAGTCGATCGCACTTCCTCCAGAGTGGGTCATATCAATATCTTCGAGCAGATCAATGTTAATAATCTACATGCTTCAACGGATACTTTAGCCAAAAGACTTTCCTTTGAAAGAGGTTACCAGTTACCAGTTCCCGTAACGGGCCCAAGTCTGGTATACTGACGGATCTCGGAAAGATGGCAAAACAGGCGCAGGGTTGGTTGGTACAGAAGTGGAACTATCAATTCCGCTTGTGGTCTCATCTTCCACTTTTCAGGCGGAAGCCTATGCTATAGAGGTTGGAGCTCAGAAGCCTAAAAAAGGGCTGCAAAAACTCCAACATCTACATTTGTTCAGACAGCAAAGCTGTACTCCTAGCTCTTTCCTCTCATATCTTTGAGTCGAAACTAGCTTGGAGCTGCTACTTAAAACTCCAGTTATTGTCTAGGGACAATCAAGTAACCTTGGTTTGATTTCCTGGACACGAAGGAGTGGACGGTAATGAAAAAGCAGACGAACTGGCTAAAACCAGAGTTGAATGTCCATATGCTGGTCCCTATCCGACATTTGGCCTACCAAAACGCCACTTTAAGGGGGAACTGCTTAAGTGGGGAACTGCTTAAGTGGGAAAACAGGCAACAGGATATCCATTGACGTAGCGTGACGGGTATGAGGCAGCCGAAGAAATTCTTGAATCGCTCTCCTCTCCAAACGCGCCAACTTATTTGACTTAGCAGACAGTTGCTCAGGCAAATCTGACAGTGAACTGTGTCGACTGAAATCTCGGTGCATGTTATTTGTGAGTGCCCAGCATTAGCAGGTCTAACGATGCAAATCACTGGAGATCAACTATGGTAGCGATGTCTCCTTGGTACGGGAGGCCTAGTCGCATTGCAAGAACTCCTTTTATGTAATAAGAACAGCTTTGTAACTTTTCACAAAATGTCGTATATTCTAAGTTGTGCGCATCAGAAACTGCAGAAACTGCTTCACGCTCATCTAACAAGGATGGAAGTTTGTGATAACCTTGAGTGTCTCTCCTACTTGGAAGGAGAGCCTGACGCACCCAAACACTTTTTTGTGTTTGTCCGACGTTCGCCTGGAGCAGGCTGGATACTCTACGGTCTACTCTTCTCTCTGTAGATGATCTGAAAAGCTTTCCTCACCAAGACCTGATACACTTCATTAAGAGGACAGATAGGTTTTGGTCAAAGGGCTTCTAGTAGGACAGTAGATGAGCCGCTCTGGCCTCCGTGCTTGGAATCTCCTGCCCCGTGCTTTAAATAAAAAAAAAAACTCGAGACCGCTCAATTATATCTTTACAATGTTTTACTTCAATCAACTATCCCCTCAATAATCCATATTACAACACATTACATCATTGATCATAAAAATAAAAAATAAAAAAACTCTGTCCCAGTTCATACCGAGCTATATTGCAAAAAACACATGACATGAACCGAAAATCTTTCGAGCTTCATTAAGCTAAAATTATCAGATTAAAAACAAAAACAATCCTGGCTCTTTCAACACTAGCAATATTTTCTCCAATTTCTTGGAAATACCTGCTGAAATCAGGTGCGTGATTCCATCTGAGCCATGTAAGTGTTTGCATGGAAAAATCGGTGTTTCTGATAACAATCACAGTATACATGGCTATAAAATTGCTACTCTTCAACAATAAGTAGATCAAGTAGTTACCAGATTTTTTGTTTGTTTTTATAGTTACATAACCTCCGATTGTAATTATACAGTTAATAATTTTTTAATGTCGTTCAGCTACAATTTTGAATTAGGCATACAGTTTCAATGATCCACACATCAGTCTTACACGCAAATTACTCATATAAAATGTTGGCACGCGTAATTATTCCACTTGATTGATGAGGAGAGCTTTTTAACAGTGGCTCTGAATTAAAAAGCCTTAAGACAAGTTGCAGACCTTGGATTGTCAATTTATGGTTTCTTCAAATCAGTTGGACAAATTCACGCCAATCTACCCGAGCTAACTAGATAATTCGCTCATTAATGAGATAAAATTGAATTGGGGTATCTTAATTACAGGGGGCGCTATTATTATGAATTTTCTCAGTCAGTTTTTGAGAACAATGCGAAAAAGTTTAATTGCATAAATTTGGAAAGGTTAACTGTGTGGGCCATGAATGGGACCTAGAAGAATTTGATTTAAAACAATCTTCAAATTGGAATTGAAATTTATTGTTATTATTAATTTTTTTTTCTATTTAGGAGGTTGTTTCTAAAATTGGCCACTTGCACCATTTGTCATTTTGAGAGAATAAAAGGCAGTTCGAATAATTCTCGAGAAATGTTTGCCAGTTATATGTATATGCACAGAGAATTTTACAAGCATTGAGGAATTTCAAAAAATTTTCAATGGGTTTTCTTTGGATGAGGCTTGTATTTTTTAAAGCTGATTAGCACATAGTTAGTATCCCTATATTGTCTGATAAAGTACAGCAATTAAAGCAAAAGTAAAACTATGACCGGTATGATGGCAGTCACAACGGCAATAAACAAAGGTTTAGCCGCCAGGTCTGTGCAGCAATTCGATATAAAATAAACCGCCTATAACTGGTATACGACAGGTGAAAGGACAGGGTTTGAAATTGAAGGCTTCATAAATATTCTGGTTAGGACACCAAAGATTTTTGCATAATTGATCTCTTCTGACTTGAAACTTGTGTGAGATTTAAGCGAGTTTTGCAATATACCGCTGTGATTGCTGCCAATCATATTTCATAAAATATATTGAAAAATATGGTGTTAGCCGGTTTGCGCATTATCTTAACTCAACTTTGAAGACATTTCATAAAATTAGATATCTGGATCGAGAGAGGAGCAAAGCGAAGTTTTAATTTTTGAGCTTGTGATATTAAATGTCCTTCCAAAAGATCTATTTTCTAGCTCACTCTGGAGTAGTATAGTTTCCTCGAAACGAAAGGATAAGTGTGATGACACGGAATTTTTCCTGAAACATAAGGAGGACTTTCAAAATTTAATCCTAATTTTGATATTTAATCAATTTATTCATAAAAAATAAAATTACAGCTTTATGATTTTTATGCATCTCGTTTAACAAGCAATATTCAAAATAAGCCAGAGAAAAATAACGAAATGAAAAAACAATTAATGGATATTTTAAGATAAATTTTTGAAACTAAAACAGATTTAGTTTAATAATTTTTTTGTAGTTTTTAGTTTTTATTTTTCTTTCTCTTTGTTCATTTTGATTTTAATTTTATTTCTTTAGTTATTAGCTTATTTTCTTTATTTACTTCTTACATTACTTTAACTTTTCACGTTTTTAACTATTCTTTAACTTTTCCAAATTTGTTATATCATTCATTTTAAGGTTGTATTGGTGTTATTGGAAATATCTGTTTACTATCTTTATAACTTTTAGAATAAATAAATAATTAAAATAATGAATGACTAAAATCAGATAATCTGGAAAATACCCAACTTTTTGATTTATTTCAATTTTGGTTTTTATTTTCTGATATGTCATGACTTTCCTTGTAGACTAGTGGTTGTACCTAGTTCTATTGGTCTAAACTCATATGTCGTTCTGTTGTTTCCCAGCAACAATATACATTATTGTGTTGGTTAACATTTCTCCGTGATCTCCAGATCAATTTATGATCTTCAGCGACCTCGAACTGCTTTGCTTTTCGTAAGGGCTTTCCCGTTAAATTGATTTTTTGGTTTCCTCTTTACCTTTCGCAGCTTAACTTGTTCTTAATTTTATCAACAGCAATGAAACTTTGAATCATTCTAAATGAAACGAGAAGGCTACTGGAATTAAACAAGCCAAGCCTGACAATTCTAGTGTCAATTCTCACTAGACGCTCTCCTCTCAGGGGTCATCTGTATATGTAGGATGGAGCTTGTGACAGATCCGGTATGCAGAGGAATCCGAAGCGATGACGCATTTTCTTTGTCACTGTTCGGCCCTCTCAGAAAAATATTATAGATTCCTTGGGTCACACCTCCTGGAAGAACTGGGTAAAACCGGAAACGAGGGTTGGGAACCAATTTTGAATTTTGCTAGAGCATCCCGTTGGGACTTATGAGCAATTGCTCATAAGACTGGAATGTGAACAATGGGTTTTGGCTGTGGCCTACGATCCAAGGACCCTTTTCGGATCCCAAATTCGTTTCAAACCATCCATCCATCTATTCAATAATACTTTTTTTTTTATTGGTTTCCAAGTCTCCAGGGAATGGATGTATTATAAAGAGGTTGGGATCCGTTCTGGGTTCTTTGAGCGTAGGCCACAACGAGGCTCGTTGTCCACCCTACCAACCGGACACTCTAACTTAATTCAAAATTGGCCGCCAACCCTCCTTACTGGGTTCGTGCAATTCGTTCATATGGTATGAGCCGAAGAATCTGGAACATTTTCCTGAAAGAGCTGGACAGTTACAAAGAAAATGAGTCACCGTCTTTGCAGTCAACCTGCATATATTGTTTTTTGCATTTCACGCCTTTACACTCACGGGTGTGAAGGAAATTTCTTTGATCCGTCCACAGCTCTGGGCCCTACTGGGCTATCTTCAGTGGGGGTTTTACTCTATTTTAATAACTTTGACATGTAACTTTTTCTGCACTACACGAAAACATTTTTATACAAACACTTGCGACTACGCCGAATGGGTGTAAATTATAATTGATATATATGTAATTATATCTACATTGATACAATGCAAGTGGATCTTTTGATTTCAATTTCTTGTATGCATTTTACATGGGCTGCTACGCTCGCTATAAATACCGTCCACGGTTGCTTTCTTACACCCTTGAGATCTACCAGAAACCATATGCATAACTGTTAAAATATGCATTATAATTGTTGCGAAAGTCTAACTTGATTATTTGATTTTTTTGTTTTCGATGAAGCACTAAAAGCACCCACTTTAGTCGGTTAACCAATTGCCGGAGAGTTGAGCTGAGTTGAGCTTTCATCAGCTTTCATGCTTCCTCCCATACCCCGCCTCGGGGGAGCACTCCCCCAAAAAAACCTACCAAGCCAAGGTGTAAATGTCATCGTGCCGAGGGCTGTATGGCAGTGGGTAGTTCTAGCTCTGTTGCGAACGATCTCCTTGGGCCATCGGGCGCACCCCATTGTATAATCGCCTTACTGCGATATGGGGGATCTGTCGGAGCGGACCGTTTTCCCGCCATACCCCTCCTCGGGGGAGCACAACCCCTAAAAAAGCCTACCAAGCCAAGGTGTAAATGCATTGTGCCAAGGGCTGAATGGCAGTGGGTAGTTCTAATCTAACACTGTCGCGAACGCTCTCCTTGGGGCACCGGGCGCACCCGATTGTATAAATTGCCTTACTCCGATATGGGGGCTCTATAGGAGCGGACCATTTTCCAACCATACTTGTGGGTCCAAAAATGAAAAAAATAAACTTAAATAAAAAATCTTCTACTGTCACAATAGGTGGCAGTACAGCACCAGTTGCAGGCAATAACCCTGCTGCAGGCCTAAAACGTAAGCGCTCAAAGACTGACACTGAAACATCGTATTCATGTGTAAAGACAGGGTTTAAATCAAAATGCTCAAATCCAATACTAGCCGAAGCAATACAATCCGATGTCAAGGAAATGTCTGCGCTTGAGGTGGAATACTCAATGTATATACACTATAAGTTGAACAAAGAATGGGAAGAAGATATGTAACTTCTCAGACATAAAATTTCTCAACTATTTCTATCACTTGATGAAGAAAAGTAAGGCCAAATATGATTTATTTTATTTTAAATGAAAAAATTTTCGTTAAGATTGTTGGAACGATAACATGTCTATTGGCTGCCTTTATGATAAAACGGCATTAATAGGAGGCCAACCACAAAGAATCGCAGTTTTTTTTCTTATTGTTTTGCCTAGTACTAGTAGGATGGACTAGTTTTGTTCTCTTCATGCCCTACATAGAACGATTCTGTTGGTTCAGTGTTTATTATTTATTTAATAAATTTCACACATTTTTATATCTATGATTTATGTAATCTGCTAGGAATTTACACTATATTTAAAGCCTTTAAGTATAAACGAATGGATTCGCTAAATAAAATCTCTGTTAGGTTAGGAGACAGTTTGCCAGATTTGGAAATTATAAGATAATAGCAATATTAAATCTTCTAGGATCATTGTATTGTATTTATTCGTTTTAAATGTCTCTTCATACATTTTCGTACATATTTGATTATTTTATGTTAAAAAACTCGAATTCTAAAAATTCAAAGTTGTTACTACACTACGCAACGCTTTCTTTCGTTCACCGTGACAAAGTGGGTAGCGTAGTAATTAACTGTCAAAGTAATTCTTTTGACATATGTTACTACGCTACGCTAACACTACGCTACAAGACGCTATCGTGTCAGTGAACGCACCCAGTGAACGCAGAAGAAAGTAAAAGGAAGTGTTTCGGTAGCGTTTATCTGTCATTTTTCGTGCTCAGTGAACGCACGAAAGCGTTTGGTAGTGACAAAAAGTGACTTTTAGCACGCTTTCTTTCTGTCGGTGAACGCACCCACTGAGTCCACTGAGAGTGACTTTTAGCGCGCTACCTTTTACTATCGTATTTTGGAGAGTAAAATGTAGCGAAGTGATGTATTACCATGGATACGGATACAAGAACGACAATAACATGGCAACTTTATAGGTTAGCTTATACAGTTCGAGCATTTATTATATTTTTCTCAATGATTGTTAGTAAGTTATGTAAATAGAGGCAATTAAATGGTATTTCCAAAGTTAAACGTATTATTTTATACAGTTATAAAGGCTATCTTACTTTATTTTAAATGAAAAAATCTTCGTTGATTGTTGGAATGATACCATGTCTATTGGCTGCCTTTATGATAAAACGGCATTAATAGGAGGTCAACCACAAAGCATCGCAGTTTTTGTTTTATTGTTTTGCCTAGTACTAATAGGATGGACTAGTTTTGTTCTCTTCATGCCCTACATAGAACGATTCTGTTGGTTCAGTGTTTATTATTTCTTCTTTAATAAATTCCACACATTTCTGTATCTATGATTTATGTAATCCGCCAGAAATTTACGCTATACTTAAAGCCTTTAAGTATAAAGGAATGGATTCGCTAAATAAAATCTTTGTTAGGTTAGGAGACAGTTTGCCAGATTGGGAAATTATAAGAAAATAGCAATATTAAATCTTCTAGGATCATTGTATTGTATTTATTCGTTTTAAATATTTCTTCATACATTTTCGAACATATTTTATTATTTTATGTTAAAAAACTCGAATTCTAAAAACTCAAAGTTTTTACTACACTACGCTACGCTCTCTTTCGTTCACCGTGGCAAAGTGGGTAGCGTAGTAATTAACTGTCAAAGTAATTCTTTTGACATATGTTTACTACGCTACGCCAACACTACGCTAACACTACGCCACAAGACGCTATCGTGTCGGTGAACGCACCCTATAATATTCATTTGCAAAAACCACTGAACTGAAACTGGACTATGGTGGATTTTGTACAGAATTTATTACTTGAAGTTCAGCGGAAAAAGTAGTTAAACCAAAAAGAGGCAATTATAGAAAAGTGATCCCATAATAATGTCAAATAATGTAAACAATTTCAGTAGTATCAGCAGTCCATTTTATATATATGTCAGTGGATGTACCAAATAATCGACTACGCTGAATACTGACATGTCTATAAAATGAACTGTGCAAAAGTTAACAGACGGTTTGTGTGTAAAAATGCGAAAAAGTTTTTACACCGAGTTAACAGACAGATCTTATGTGATATTCTGTGGGCGGCTGAACCACTGACATATAATAAGTCAAGATGGTACAAATTATTTTGGCTAAAATCTGTTTGACTCTTTCAAGCTCAAAATGTACACTAATTTTCTAATAATCTGGCATTGCTGTTAGAGAAATAGTAGAATGTAAAATTGCATACATTTAGGCTTATTTAAACTAGCGGCTGAAAAAAGAATGCAATTAAATTAAATTTATTTCACAATTTCTAGTTTTCATTAGCTAGTTTATTTGTTTTACGTAAAAGTATATTTATTTTCGTATTAATTTTTGCGCCCGTTTTTGATAATTCTTCTTGGTATAAAGAAAATGATTTAAACTTTTTAATTCAAAGATATTAATTTTTTTGTAAGATTATCGTTAAAGACTAAATTTTTGGAAAATACGTTATAATGCATTTGCAGTTGCACAAATTTACACACATTCCGTTCGTTTACTTTTTCGTTAAAAAACATTGCATGAATTTCGCATACGTCACAGCTTTCCATCTAGCATGAATTTACCCGAAGTTTTTCGTTACTCCACCATTTTTTCAAGGACAATTTACAACTGTTGACATGACAAAGGACTTTTTTCATGCCAATTATTGCAGACGAAGTCACTTAGCCGTTGCCGCTGTAACTTGTGACCTCTGTCATATTCTAATACAAAAGTTATAAAAGATACCGACACTTAGAAAATATAAAAATATTAAACATACATATGTATAGGTATGCCAAATTTCTAAAAAAAACTTTCACCAATCATATTGAACATACTATTTTTATTTTATATATTTATGTTT
The DNA here is from genome assembly GCA_963924295.1 of Dioctria rufipes. Taxonomy (NCBI): domain Eukaryota; kingdom Metazoa; phylum Arthropoda; class Insecta; order Diptera; family Asilidae; genus Dioctria; species Dioctria rufipes. The sequence continues at coordinate 43,888,772 of OZ002743.1, read as the reverse complement.
AAAGTGCGATTACATTGTTAATAAATTCACAAACTGCAGCTACGCATCTAGAAACTGTAGTCTATGATATCGCTAACAAAAAATCTTGTCCTACATGATAACATCCTATTAGATATTAAATAATTGTCTTAAAAAGCTTCAAGAGTTGTTATTGATTACTGTTGCCATAAAATGCAATACGGTTAGGATCCTTAGGACTTCTGGCTGGATATGATATGTCCCACATTTTTCCATGAATGGGATTATTCCACTAATAAATTCCCAACAAATAGCTAGTGAAAGCTTGAAGAGCTTCATAAATTCCGCTTTCGTTGTTTTGTTGAATAGAGCGCTCGATAATGGCAGTCGAAGTCTTAAAGTCCTCATCCTCAAAAAATTAAAATTGTCGCTGCTATAATTTAAGATTTCATGTCATATCACTCAACAATCAGAATACTGCATTATGGCATGGTGACATTGTTCTTCCTGCGAAGTCATTTTGTCATTTGAATTTTAACGGAATCTAGCCCCTGTTCCTTCGATAGCCATTTCATGGCTGGCAACTAAAAGAAATTTAAATAATTTTCATTTTATTTACGTTTTTATAAATTTTTCAGATTTGTAATTTTTAGACCGACGTTCGATTTTGTCATTTAAATAAATCTCAGTTCACTTCTAATATTGAATATACCAATTTGTTTCACTTTATCTATTTGCACGGTTACGATAAGCTCTTTCACATCATGCCCACATAAACAGATTTTATTTAATATTGTCTCTCGTTTAGTTTCTTCTTCGTAGCCAAAAAAAAATTACAACGACTGTAAATGGACTGCTCGTTGAACCAAAAATGCATGAAAGCAAATGGCACTACTTTCATATTCCTGTTTATTTTCATGAGATCATACTTTCCCACTGAACTGTAACGATTATGAACGAGAAATTGCTTCCGGTTCAGGGGTATTTCCAGCCAAAACAGCCTTGTAAAAAATACTTTTTTCGACTCATAATTAAAATTTAACAATTTAACTAATCCCAAATACTTTTGTGGTAAATTCGGTAAATCCCACTGACATGCATATAATTGAAGTCCCAAATAAGTTAAATATAGCGACATCTTACGACAGTTGGTAGCACTGACAATGAGAGCATACTTTCTAAAATCAAAGCTGGTGCCATGCCACATGAAACAGGAGATCAGTGAATCCATGTATATATATGTCAGTGGGTACAACCACTGACTTATAACAATGGACTGAGCGATTTGCTAATTCATGTGGCACACATTTTGTGTTTGTGTATATCAGGGTTTCACCACGCTTTAAAACGTTTACTACACAAAAAACATTTAAAACTTAACCAATCAATTTTACACCCGTAAATCGAATTAAATTAAAAAAATATCTTTTTTGCGTTCAAGTGATATTTTAATCGCTTATAAGCACTCTTATAAGGAATTAAACTCATTCTGACTTTAATTTTCAAAAGGTTATTTTTACCTGAATCCTGCGTATGAACAAAAGAAATGGAGCATGATAAACACCAAGGTATTCCCATTAAAATTTTGGCACATGTTGTGTGACTACTGTATATACATTTCTATAGGAGAAACAGAGATAGCGCAGAGAGTATAGTGCTCTCTGCACCGTGCTTTCCTATATACATATTTTCATGATATTTCGTCACTAAACACTATCTTTGCCTTATTCTTCCTGCGAGTGAGTACAACGCCAAACATAGTGGGATTGAAAAACTGTAGTTTTTGAATAAATAAAATTAATTTTGATATCTTCATAGAATTGAATTATGTTGGTCTGGTGCTACTACGATTCTACAAGTAGGAAATTATTTATTATATATTATTATTATTATACTTTTGATTATAGGTGCAAATGAAGATAAGTTTTATTTATGGCTTAACATTGGTGCATACACAATTCGGAAACGTTTCCAAGAACTCTCGTTTATTATAAATGCACTTGATTACTAATATTTTAATATTAACTAACTCAACTTCAGATTGGTCTTAACGCCATCTGTATTTTGAAAAACAAACTCAACTGCTAACAAATTAAAGTAAAAATTACAGTTTTAACAACAAAAAACTAGTTAAAATGTTTATTATTATAAAATATTTTATGAATTAAAATCAAAGACCCGCTAGGCTCGTTTAATTAAGATTAAAATCAATCTGATATGTAAACTACTTTTACTACATATCGCCCAAAATTGTAGTTATCAAATCCATTAAAACCATAAATTGCATATTGGACTGGTCTTGCATTCTCAGATAACATTGGAATTTTACAACAAACTAGTTGTTCTGAACAAAACATCTTCCCTTAGGGAACTAAAACAATTATCACAGCAAAAAAATTTACTATAAAAGTAGAGAGTTCGGCTCATCTGTTCATAGTATGCAATTAGTTGTTACTAATAACAGTTTCAAAATGTCTAAAATTGTAAGTATTTAAATTATTTTTCCTTTCCAGATTGTCCTAATTTCTCTTATTGCATTTTCTGCTTCAACCATTGCGGTTCCAGATGGAGTTCACTTTCCTGTTTTGGAGCCAAATTTTAGAATTTTACATCCAGAAACAACTGAGATCAAAACGACTCCTGAGGGTATTATACCGGTACAACGCGCTTTTAAACCAATCAATGGTATATATGGAATTAAAGATGGTGCGTAGTGCCCTTCCTCTGGATGTTGTTCCAACACATACACACGTCTTTACGGATGAAATAAAACTACCCAATTTACAGATTCCCACCTCCTTATTGGATGATCCTACAGCAACCGTTCCTGTTCAATTAGGCCCTCTATGAACCTCTTCATGAACAGACCATTACTAAAGTTGGTGATATCCTACAAAAAATCCCAACATCTGTATCACATCAGAGCCAAACTGTAGTCCATGAGCACGCTGATGTCCGCACCCCGATTGTTGCTCCAGGAGTCAGAACTTATACATCTCCTTTACGCATTACTTATTATAACTGAACATGTTACTTCAACGAAACAATCATGACTTTGCCTATCTCAGAATCTTGCAATAATTATAGATGAAAAAAGCACATATTCGGCCCCAACACATATGTATGCACATATACACACACACAAACAGAAAATTGCACAAATAAGAAACAAATCAATTTATTAGCAGAGATGTCCGTACAAATACATTTATTCTTGAAATTGTCCATTTGTTATAAATTCACCTGTCCTGCATCCCGTAAATCCTTGTATGCCTGGAGTAGAAGTTTCCATTGAGAAAACGTATGGATAAGCGGCACCAGCTGCAACATACGGTGATGCAACATATGGCGAGGCTACATATGGGGATGCAGCGGCTACATATGGGGATGCAGCGGCTACATATGGGGATGCAAGAGGAGTCGCAACAGCATGATTAACTACATGAGAGTTGTAGGAAGTGGCGTAGGGCGCAACTACTGCTGCGGGCACTACTCCAGCCTGGACACAGGCGAAGATACCAATGAGAACAAGAATCTAGAATTTTTGTTAATTAATTAATCTTAATTAATTGTTCTAATTCTTACCATGAATCTACCCATCATTTTGCATAGAGTTTAAATTGTCGGTTTGGAACTATTTGATAAGTCTGGAGGTCTGGGTGGTCACAGCATCGATATTGTTGTAGGAAATATCCAAAGTATGAAGATTGGTGAAATTCGTTATATTTCGGATGTCTGTGATGCTGTTATTGGAAAGATATAATTTCTCCATATACTGCGGCGATAGGGCTGTGATGGTACTGATATTATTGTTGTTGGGTTTAACGAATTTCGTTGCATTAATTACCAGTGATGTGAGCTGATTGTTATCCAACTGAATGAGAATAACCTGATTTTTTAAATCTAAATGGAAATCTTTTAACTATTTCCAGACAGCATTATCGATTCCATGTTGTAGGCATTTTGAAATATTTTCGGATCAATCACTGTCAATTTGTTGTTTGTAAGATCAATATCTCTTAAACGTAGCAATTTGTTGAATAGTTCTGGATCGACAACTTCAATTTTATTATTATCTAGAGCAATTGATTCCAAATAAATGTTGTCCTGGAATAAAGTCTTTGGTAGTGCCGTAAGGAAATTTCCAGATAACGCAAGCCGGTCTAGTATTGTTAACACTTTGAATGAATGCTCATTTATTTCCGTAATCCTATTATGACTTAAATCGATTCGTAATAGTGATGATGCTCCAATGAAAATCGAAGTTGAAATCTCTTCGATATTATTGTGACTCACATTTAGATAGGACAAATTATCTGCTCCGATGAAAGTATTCCGCGGTGACAATATATATATGAACATATAACTACTTTTTTCCGCTGAACTTCAAGTAATAAATTCTGTACAAAATCCACCATAGTCCAGTTTCAATTCAGTGGTTTTTGCAAATGAATATTATAGAATAGAAATATATGGCAATACAATATTTGTAATCATTTCTCTGTCCTCCATATCTACTTTTAGGGATGGGCAGAAAAACATTACTTAATTTTACTTCCTTAAAAATCGAGTTTAAGGAATATTTGATGTTATAGGAGCTAAGCTTCCAATATAAATAAAGGATTTTTCGAGGAAAACACTGGGATTTGCATGTAAACATGGTGTTCAAAAACTCAACTGAATCTGTCAAGTCTGCATGTAAACATGATAAAAGTGGTGGGTTTTTGACGATGAGTCATGAGTGGAGTACGTGCGTCGTCAGAACACATCACAATCAGATCCTCATTCGTTTTTTATATGTTGGATTGTTCATTGTTGAGTGCCCTCAGTAGTGCTAGTGCGCGTTGTGTTTATTTTTTTGATCAGGTAATTTATTTTATCATTTTTGTAAAATTGTTTATATTTGCGATGATTAAAATTAGAATTTTAGAATTTTAATTTTAATTTTATTAAAAATTTTACTAACGCGCAAATTGCGTCGCGTGAAAATGTAATGTTATACAAATATTACAAACATTCCATTTCACAAATAATATTTTGCACGTCATTATTTGTGAAATGCAATGTTTGTAATATTTTTATAACATTACATTTTGTTAATTTGTAAAAAATACCAAATTCTGAGGAATTTTTTCGTGCGCCATTTTGGGCACCTGTACCAAGCCTCAAATCAAAGAAAAACTACTCCATTTTGTGAAGTGAATTTTGAATTTTCCAAAGCAGTGGCATTTTATATATATTTTGTGTGATTCATAACGTTTGCCACAACTTTATGCGGTGCTTTGTTTGTTGTGTAATTAATTTTTATTCTGAGGATATTTTCGTCCGCCATTTTGGACACCTGTACCGAGCCTCAAATCAAAGAAAAACTACGCCATTTTGTGAAGTGTAATGGCGCCGTTTACCGCCAATTTCTTAGAAATGCGTCATTTCAACGACGAAAAAATAGCTATTATCGTAACAATTTGTTATACTAACGTTCTTCAGTAACCACGAGCAATTGAACTTTGTAAATAAAAAAAAAAATTACATATCACCAAGTCACAAACACAAATAATCCAATTTTTTCTCTTTTCCAAAGCATTGGCATTTTATATATATTTTGTGAGATTCATAACATTTGCCACAACTCTATGCGGTGCTTTATAAATTATTAAATCTATTTGGGGCTATTTTGAAGATGACGTTGAAAAATTCAACCATACTGATGAGGAAAATGGATATGAGGTTACTTGCTTTTAACTCGTATTCATATAGATGACATAATTTTGTTTTTCTTCTTTTAGATCAATTACTTGGATACTCTAATTCAGTGCTTTGGTAATCTTTATAATCTGGATTGTTTAGCCCCATATGGAGGACTAATTGATCCTGCAATAGCTTTAGTTGTTGTTTTGAATCCCGGAGAACAACTGTCAAGAAGAACACAATGTGAAAAGGCTACAGCAGTTATTTTAACATAATAAAAGTGATGGACGAAAACCAAATGACAACTCATGAAGAACATATTGGTCGCATTTTAGGGCGAGTTGGACCATCGGTTAGTGAAAGTTGCCTTTGTTTTTTAGGTGGATTATCAGATATGCCAGCAGTAAAAGCATTTGCTCTTTATGCTGGTGCATTATTAATTGACTTTCTACTACAAATAACATGTTTCGTTTTAACACTTGATACAAAGAGACAAACAGAAAATCTTTTGGATATTTTGTTGCTTTCGTGAAAAGAAACGTGATCAACCAGCACAAAAAGGCTTACTTTATAAATTTTTAAAATCTATTTACGTGCCTTTAATTATGAAAAAGACTACGCATTGTAGTCATGATTGTATTCTATGGACAAAAGAAGATATAAGATAAGTGTAAAAGTTTTTTTATTGATAATTTTCAATCCATCATTGCTTCTTTAAAATTCAACTGTGGTTAGGATATTATCGTATTAGAGTAAAGGAACTAAAAACAAATTCAAAAAATGGATTAGTAAAACTGGCCGATGATTGAATATAAAAGGCGTTCTCACTTGAAATTGCGCAAAAGCTTAATCTTTAAACTCGGCTACTTAAGCCGTTTGTATTATTCAAAATGAATGGCCTCTTCCAAAAATATGATGAATATCAATTTTGTTCGGATGTTGATACTTTTAAAAACTTCAAATAGCTATTGAAAATTAATAAAATCAAATCGAAGGCACATAGATCAGTAAAGTTGTTGTTGTAACTGGTAAGTAGTTATATCTTAGTTCACGTCGTGGTAATTACTGTCAGGCCGACATGCTTGAAAGCTAATGCAGAGTTTGGAGTGGCCATGGCAATATAAAAAAAAAATCATACCGCATTTGGTTAGGATGAGGTGGGAAAGGGAAAGGGCTTATGATAGGTTACATTTGTTATCAATACAGAGCATTTTCGAGAAAACAAACAAGAAAACACGATACATGGGGCATAATTAGAACCCTTTTATCTCGATCATAAAAGGGGGCTATCTGAAATTATCAGTATAACACTTTCCTTTTAATATTATTTGTAGAATTACAAAATGTAGTCGAAAAATGAATCTTTAATAAGGACGAATACGACAGTTTTGAATATATATTTTTCGGTGTACTTTCTTTAAGGAGTTTTGCTACGCTAAAGTATAACTTTACTAATGCTATGTAAATTTTATTATTTAGACTTTTTCGATATCTCCGCACATTTTCAAGCAAAATGCCCAGATAACACGTTACGTGGAACACCTTGTATATAGACCATTTTATTAAATTTTTAAAGCTTAGTGTGGGGGAATTTATCCTTGGCATTTTCATCCAATAACAACATAACGGTTGTCGCGAAAATATACATAGGTAGGTATGCATATATGTACACGTACATATATTCAATTTTTTTATGACCATCCAGAGAGCCAATTAATGTCATATTTACTGATATTTATACTTATCTCAAGCTATTAATTTTTGTCCCAAACGGAATAATTATTAACAATTCGATTTTTTTAATTAATAATTTCTAAAAAACATTTTTGTTTGTACATGAATTGCTCAATAAAATTCTAACTTAAAAAAGGGGTTACAATTTTGCCCAGGAAAATTTTCCTATTTCGAGTTTTTACGTTTCGTGACTTTCATATATTTTGACGAAACAAATCTAGTTAGACCAAAACTTTCTTATGCAAATTTAATATCTAAAGGCGGCATAAAAAATAATTCCCCGGTCTATCCTACGCCATAATATAAAATTTTCAGAACTATCAATAATAAATAAATTTTTGTAATTTTCATTTCACACCTATCTTCAGAGATCCAATCACGTGGGTAGATACAGAACTCAAGAACAAATTTAATTAAATGAAAAAAAAAAAAAAAAATTAAATTAGTTAATTGTTCTGACGCTGAGACAAGCACTATATTCGATTTTGTACTAGATTAAAAATGGCGACCAAACGCAGCCATCTTTGAAATTGCAATTTTTCGAAAGACAAGAAAAAAACACATAGAATCCATGGAGGAAGATATTATTAAGTGGGGATATTTATAAGAAAAGAAGCCGAAAAGTGCAGTATGCAATTTGTGACACCATTCAACGAATTACGTGAAATTGTTTTTGTAATTATTTTTTGTTTGTTTTCTATATACAAATTGCTATTTATTCGCCGATTCGGGGCTATGTAAGAACCCCAAACCAAAAATTGATACAGACACTCAAGGTGCATTGCTCCGTTCTAGAGGTGGACGAATTTCGGACTACAAAGCTATGCGCCAATTGTTGCGAGCCAGTGAGGACGTCTCGGTCTCCACATCGGTACCAGTTTTGCCCAAAATGTGGTACTATGTGGAACCGAGACGTCAACGCCGGCCATAACATTTTGAAAGTTGGCCTGGCTCACCTGATGGGTGCCCCACTGCACCCCAACTACAGCAGAAGCACCCGGTTATGACATTAGGACAATGTAGGGCTGTGTTGATTTTATTATAACACAGTTATGGCTCCTCGAAAGAGGAGCTTAGTGCGACATTGCATTAGATCTTGATCGACAGAAATGAATGTCTTGTGCATTGGCACACACAAATGTAAATACATAATATTTCATGGGATTTTATATATATATATATATATATATATAAAATTCCTTATATTATAGAGCTCTTTCCTGAATCGTCAAAAGTGGAATTATAAAAGAGGTTACGTTTTGTTTTTATAACTTTTAATCTAACCTATAATTATAATCATTTTATCTACGATCTGTGTCAGTTTGTGCGGAATGTGGAAATGTTTTTGTGTCAGTTTGTGTGAAATGCAAATTCAGAAATTCCAGGACATTGCATTATTTCCAATTGTGGAAGTAGGAGTCGAGAGGATAATACTCTATTTTATCGCTTTCGTAAGGTGATAACGCAAAAATCTACTCTACAGGATCAAATAAATTTGCTAATTTAAATTCTTGGAATAATAATTCAGATTCAATACACTCACAGTTCTCTTTAGCTGCTGAAGTAACAATTTTTTGAAATCAATTCATGACAGCAACCTGAAGATTGCTTTCCTGTAGCTGTCTAAAAAATTTCCTGCTTTTTAAATGGCCAAATCCTTTTCTTTTGATATACCTTTTTATCTACATGGATGCCATATGATTTCTGAAAGCGTCAGATATTGAATCAAAGTATAAATATATCTCCTGCAGATTTAAACTTTGTTACTACTTGCATCCTCTAAGGTAAGCAATAGTGGTCCTACATGGCTGCAACATTTAGCGAAATAGGCTACACAAGCTCAACTGGCTGTTTCAAAGGAACCATTTACACAAACTGTCATTCAAGCCTTTAGCGAATACAAATCCTAATAATAAAACTATAAATATATAATGTAAATAATAATAAATAATATATTTATTATTTAATATTTATTTCCTGTCTAATTTTTTCAACGGGCTACTTTCAAAATATTTAAAGGTGCCTATACTTTTTTGAAAGCCTAAAACCATTTTTGGAATTAACAAGTAAAATGCTAGAATTGTTGTAAGACCAATTCTTATGATACCATAGATGAATACCCGTATGTAATTTCGTATGGACACCCATCAGTGCAAGTTTGATTTTTGAAGTGGTTTTTCGCATGTATTTCTAGAACGGTTCGTCAGACAGTAAAAATGGTTATAACCAATTTTATAGGATTTCGTATTCCGAAGAACTTTTCAATACAATAAAACCGTTTTGGACTGGTCGTTTTTACAATATAAGTAAAAAATCATAAATTTTTATATGGCAACACAAAGAAGGGGTTGCCTTATTTGTGCCATTTTTGAACGTACATTTACGATTTTTATGAAAACACTGTGTACAATATTTAAGCTCTCTACGTTGACGCGTTCCTAAGCAAGCAGTGCCCAAATATGTGGTGAAAAATTAATTTTTTTTATGGCAAAAATCAAAATGATTTTTAATTGTATACGTGTAGTTCAGTCAGTAGGTACTCTCTGTACTTTTTAAAATACACGGTATTTTGTGAAAGACTACCAAATCTTCTTAATAACCCTGTAACTCCAAAAAGAATGAGATTCTGCCCCCAAACATTTTTTTGTTTGACTAAGTGAACTATCATGACGAAATACCCTATATACATGATACTATATGTATATTTTTTTTTAGAAGAATGATCACGTTTCCGCCGCTGCGACTCGTTACACATCAGACTTAAAAAAAAATGTTTATACAAAACAAAATGTTTAGGGAATTTAGTCTTCTTCAAATATAAATTTTTACATTTTTGTCGTAGGATCAACCTTTGAGGAATTATAATGAAAAAAAAAAAAAAACAAATTTTGGCAGAGAAAATTGTCCCAACACAACGAATTCCCATACTTGAGTCAAGCAAAGTTGGAAGAATTTCTTAAAATTCATAAGACCACCATCCAAAAGGTATTAAAATATTTTAAGAAAAGGCTAACAACTCCGAGGTTGCCTGGATTGGAAGCGAAAAAAGGAACACGTGTTGCAACAAATAGTAGAAAATTAAATCAAAAGAGAGCGAAGCCTATGGATTACGGATTCGGCAGAGAAACTTAAAATCCTGAAGTCTGCCATTCAAGACACGAGAAAAACATAGAAGTTGAGAAGTTTCAAGGTGTCCAAGTAACCTGTTCGCGATGATGTGAAGCAAAAAATGTGTAAAACTCGTTACGGAAAGCTATATACAAATTCTTTAACGAAGTTATCCTAGTACGTTATGTATGACGAAAGTTACTGTAAAACGGACTTAACCGAATTCCAGGTCAGGAGTGTCAGCCAGACGTCGGCGAAGAGTAGTCCACATTTCCAGAGTTCGAAAAATTTCAAAGGAAGCACAAAAATACTTTATCTGGTAAGTGATCGTTTACTGTGCCCGAAAATCCAGACCATTCATCACAAAAGGGAGCGTCAAAAAATCTCATTTAATATTAGAAATACCGCTGATGAGCTACGTGGCGGGATCGAAAACATTTCGGAATAGCCAAATAGATGCCTGCACGGCCCCCATTTCTGCTTGAAAGTTAGATTTGATCGGTTTTCGCGAAAAATTATTTTGATGTATGTGTGTTACTACCAATGGGTCGATCAACGAAGCTGTCCAGTATAAAATGCACCCGCGATGGTGGAAAGTAGTGCACCACCCGCTCGCAAGACGTTTAGCATGATGTATATATTTGTATATGTAATAAGGAAATAGGCTGAGCACCCACTAAACACAAATCGAGCAATCGAAATTTTCAACAATAACAGAATCGTAAATTTTACAAAAACTCATAGTTTTTGTAGCAGGTGTAATAAAAGAAGTAAAAAAATTTATATGGATAAAAGAAAATAAAATAAATTTGCAACTGTTTTGAAGTTAAGAATTTTATTATTATATAAAAAACATTACGCCAATAAATATAATTTTTTACAAATTTATAACTATGACTCTCCGACCACTTTTCATTTCATTTCATATAGGGAGAAATTTTATTATTCCGACCCGAATGGCAAGAAAAATCAGTTGCAGATAATGATATGGAATTGCATTTCGTACGATGAAATTGGACCAATTGTCAGAGGCCCAGACAAAATGAATCAGTCACACTATCCTTTAGATATTAAATAATGTTACACTTGTTCCAAGGGATAATTTAATTTACATCCACTTTTTCCTGCAAGAAGGCAATGAATGCACATATAGTATACATATTCATACTAGTTGGAATGTAAAGAAATATCTGCGTAAAATTTCTGAAAATGTTTTGAAATAAATGCAGCAACCCTCATTCACAATGAAACCGCCAATTGCAATGATTGCGCGAATCTTTGGCATTACATTTTAAATCAAGAACTTCATATAAAATATGAAAATCACCGCATGAGACGTGGAAGGATGTTGTAAAGGCCTAGAGTGGGGTTCCTAGAGAAATATTGAAGAATCTTATAGATTCAATGTCTATTAGAGGACTCGAAGCGATTATTGCATCCAAAGGGGGCAAATGCAAGCTATTTGGTGATGGTTAAGGACCTTAATCTTATTATTTTATTTATTTATATTTACATTATTTGCTTTTTCATAATACTTAAGATTAAGCCTATGTCTAAATGCAAACAATGTTTTAACCCCACGGCTACTGCTATCTGGACAGGGATCTTAATGTTATTTCTGTTTTTCGTTTCTCTTTATTTCGAAATGTTTAAAAAAAACCAGTTCATCCGATTAATTTGTATTCGACTAATTATGTCAATATAAATGAATGTCGCACTAATTTGATCATTTAGATATTTCTGTTCTTGTTGATTATGCAACTACCTATAAGAAGTTTGTAAAATAAATTTGAATTGATAAAAAATGTTAACTACAACAGTTATATTGATTTGTTCCCCTCTTCTTTACGGCGACTATACTTACTGTCCAAATAATTATCCTAATGTCTATATTTAAGGTATTGCGAACAGAATATACATTCGGCGGACATATAAAAAAATGATTTCGAATGAAGCAACAGTAAAATTGATACACTCATTGAACGACTTTGATGGAAAGAAAATTTTCGCTAATTTTGTTGCTAAGTCGATTCGTTTCAGTACCTACTGTAACATTTGAAAAGGCCACGAATTCAAAGTGTTTGTTGCTCTTAGGGTAGGGTCGCTTTATAATCATATGACTGAAACCTCAATCACTTAGTACGAATTTGGATAGATGATTTAGACAAGGTACAAGGTAAATAATAACAGAAAAAAATTTGATTAGTAGTTTTTTGTAATGAACACGTTTTTAGAGAAGTCTAATAGAGTTATACAGGTAGTACTGGTACAGCATTGAACCACAATGCATTGACGGAAGTAAGTCATGTTTTTGTCGAGGGATTTCAATGACTGTGACACCACTAAAAGCTGGTGGGAAGAACGGCAAAGCGCCAATAATTCGAAATTATAACTGACCACACCTGTACCTGTAGATGACCTTGATATTGCCGTAAAGTATATATTTAGTATCGAAGTAAACAGCTTCATGATATTACGCAAAAACTTCTCTTTGCTTGTGTATTGCAGCTGATTTTCTCAAAAGCCCAAGGGCGAGGTTCATTAACTTGTTATACCTGGAGCCGGATGGGCTATTGATGTAATTCAAGATTACCAATGGAAGACACTTCGACTCTTAATACTAATGATGACTGCCGTTGCTATAATTTTACTCGCTCTGGTTCAGGGAAGGTCCAACAAATGAAAGTGAAATGATCTTATAAATGCGCCTCATAAGGTGCACTCAGCCTACTCGAACAATTTTGTGAAATTGGAGGCGTCAATTTTATATGCTATCGAGATAAGCATTATGTCGACGTCCTATGTGCGAAGCAAATGAGGTGAAAGGTCCATTGATATTACAGCGAAGTTGAAGGTCATTGAATTTTCCGTGCTATTGGCTTTTTTCTCGGTTAGGAGTTTTTTTTAGAATTGGCCTCATTAGCCAATAATTTAAGTACTCACGATTACTATCGAGTGCTGGTTACAGTTCAAGTTCATACTAAAATATCAGCCAGAACAGGGTTATTTTTGGTAATGAACTCGCGGGCGTGGTAGATGACGTTTACATGAACAGTTATATCTCACGAAGATTTAAGATAATTTTATACATTTTTTAACTTTTATAAATAAAAACAATTTTAAGTGATTTTATGAAGAATTAGAGGTTTCTGAACTTGCAGTTTATTGAACCGAAGTGAGCTATATGTATATATATAGTGTTGAAGCATCAAAAGATCAGAGATAAAATTATTGAGATGAAGGAGGTAATTATCATTATTACTAACTATACAGGGTGTTTCACTATCGGTGCGCATAGCTCAAATGTATGATAGCTGAGGTGAAGACAAGCAAAATTATAAGGAGATAGGAGGGGGGGGGGGGGTTAAGACGCGTCGTTTCGGTGGTAGGGGCGTATACGATTTTTAATACTTTTTCCACTTTACACCCTGGCTTGACTTGATTTTGACGACTTACAATTTCCGACAGATGGTTCCATGAAGGCTAGTTGGGCATTCTTTAGAAAGCTTCGACGGTTTGCTATCATCAAAGATTAATCTCATGAGTGAGTTGGGTGTAAAGTACAAAATGTACTAAAAATCGTATACCCATTGTACTGCCGAAACGACGTCATATCCTCCCCACCCCACCCTTGCCATCTAATTTTTTGCTTGTCTCCATCTTAGCTAACAACCCTTGAGTTTATGCGGACCGATAGTGATACACCCTGTATAGTTAAAAATTTCTAGCCATATAATCTCTTCATTGGGATAATGATAAAACCCAGAGTTGAGAAAATTCAGAAACGACAAAATACATAATGTCAAAATCCTGAAATTGTAATAGATAATTGTTTTTTTTTTTTTTATATCTTAAAATGGCATGAACTTCTCTTCGCAATTCTCATATTTACACCACGTCGTTGTTGTTATATTAATTTGCGTTATTAATATAGTTGGGAGTTTTGTGATGACATATTCATCTGATGGATAGCTAGCATCCTTGTGAACGAAAAAGGTTAACCCAGCAATGCCTGCACATGGGTTACGATTTGTGAACGGCGATCAAGAAACATTATATGAAATTTTAAGGTGTTGATGGCGATTTTCAAATGTTCAAGGTCCAAAATGAATGATAATGTCGGTCGGAGAGTTGCCATACAATAATTGATTTGAAGTAGGTATTTTTTATTAGAAACTAATATTCATAAATACAATGGGTAAGAAGTTGGTTGATTTTTATATTTTATTTATTAACGAAGACAATTTCTTTACAGGATTAAATGCTCTTATGTTTATATGTTGTATAAGCAAGCCGTGTTTTTTTAGGATTCATATATATTCCCATACAAAATCCACCAGAAATTGCCCAACTGGTTATATTTTCACTGGAGATGGAGATGATTCATTAACAATTAACACTAATTTTGATCGAACGAGCTACGCGTAGTGCTGCATATGCGTACCATTAAATTGTCGTTCAGTGCTAGTGAAAGATGTTTGCACTACCAATGCACGAATTCATTATCACTCATTGATAGTGAAAAGTATTTGCACTACCACTAATCGTTTAGTGATAATGCAATATACTCTGCACTACCACTAATCGTTTAGTGATAATGCAATAGACTCTGTACTACCACTAATCGTTTAGTGATAATGCAATAGACTATGCATTACCACTAATCGTTTAGTGATAATGCAATAGACTATGCATTACCACCATTCGTTTAGTGATAGTGATAAAATATTTGCACTACCACTAACCATTTAGTGATAGTGCAACCTGACTTTTAACTATCACAGAGGCCTCTAGTGCTAATGAAATAATTAATGCACTGAAAATTTAATGTACTACGCCCATCTCTGTTTGATACCTCACTTAAAAATCTCTTTTGCTGAAGTTGCGTCTAGCGATATATTTGTTATTTCCTCTATGTGAAAATTATGAACTCGACTTTACAGAATATGGGAAAATAAGAATTGTAAAATTATAATGATAAGCATGTTTGTTTGCAATTTTGAATTTGGAATTCGGAAAATTATGATATGGAATTTATGAATATAGATCTAGAGGATTTATATATAAAGATGTTAGGCTGGATGCGTAACTCGCGTGCGAGTATCTTTTCTGGATTTTTTTATGGATTTCTTCTGAATTTTATCTCTTCGGGATTTTGTCACTTCTAGATTTTGTCACTTCTGGATTTTGTCACTTTTGGATTTTGTTCTTTTGGATTTCGTCACTCTGGATTTTGTCTTTCTGGATATCGTACCCAACCCTCTCTTCATCAATACTTTAAATTGCCAAATTTTATTACTCACAAAAATTGGAATCAAATTAAATTCCATGTGTAGAAAATTACGATATTTTCGTTAGGACTACATTTTGATGTGATACTTGATCGATCCCAAAATTTTAGAAATAAAAGTGGCATGAATACTAGGTTGGCTGATATGACACTCTGGGTAGTGTCATGTTTTTCTGACAGTCGAAGAATATGTACAAAATTTCAGATTTATCTTGTTTTGTCAGAGTTAGAAAATACACTTTGCATTTAAGGAATATACTCTTCTATACTCCTACTTGGCAATCAATTCACTTATTCCCTGAATCCCTTATGATTTTTATTTTTGTCCATGAATAATATGCAGTTGAATATGGATCAACTGCAGCAGCTTTAAGGAAGGATGTATATATTAAAGACAATTCTAAAAAAATGTTTCTTCATTTTATATTGTAAAAAACAAAGCTTGTCGTATCAAAAGATCTGCAGGTAGATGATATTGCCATTTTGGTAATATCCACTTTGACAATAATGTGCTTTTAGAATTTTCAACTTTTTAATAAATTCAATTACGGCATTCTTTTGACTTTCAGTAGAAAGTATACCACTTTCAAAATACTGTAAAATATTCTTAAAGCTTTTTTGAATATAACCCAGTTAAGGAGCCCTTTTTTGAAATCTCTTGGCGCTCAATGTTTTCTTCGATTAGGTCTTGAAGACTGTTTAGTTATGATATGTGCCAGAATAAATATATCTGGATCTACTTTACTAGAAAAGGATCAGAAAGATTAGGTTCGGTAAGGCAATGGCATCTTACCTTTTCATCAATCCACATTTGAGCACGTTTCCAATGTGCGAGAGTGGCTGTTCCTTACTAACTTTTAAACTAGGTCTTTGTTGTTTCTTTTCTGTAATTTTCTTAGAAGTTTGTTTAGAAAGTTTGAATGAATCGTTATTTTTACCGTAAACAAATTAAGTTAGCTTTTTAATGATGATAGTTTTGGTAGTATTATTATAAATGTGAATTAACACTAGAACTACGAAATGAGCCAAGATGATTCAAATCCGATTTAAAAAAATATCCAGTAAATCTACTGTTAAGAACGCTTCCCAAAATATAGAACAAAAACGAGGAATCAGAAGCTATCGTTATTTAAATATTCATAAAGATATCTAGTAGGTTCCTTCGTCAGCATATTATATGTATAATTTCATACATGAAAATCAAATATGTCTGATAAGTTTTAAGAGAGCATTCAAATATCTTGTTGTGATGTGAACTGATGTGAATGTTCATGGGTAAGAACTCTGCAGATAACCGCATTATTGTCGAAGACATCCATGCTAAAATTGCAGCATTCCTGACTTCTCATTAATATCAAAGTTTTTTATAATTACCGGAGGTCATTTCTATTTACCAACAATAATAATATTTTCTAGTGCCATATTGCGATTGATCATGAAGAAATTTACTTAAGTTCGTCATTCATGTATTGTACACCATCCGCGATTAAACCAATGGATCTATCACGATATATTTGAGCATCGTCAGCATATTTGTAGGTGTGTTTTTGAACTTTTCGCAACGCATGAAGATTATTTAGGTATGAGCGAAATAGCAATGGTCGCAGTTTCCTTTCTTGCGAGACTGCATGGACCAGTTGTAAAAGCGTATAATCTACATTGTCTTTGGTTTCACTTTTTCACTTGCTGGAACCTATCAGACAAAAAACTCTTTATACTTCCAATGGCTGACGAAGAATAGTTATACAATCACAAGAGGAATTTGGCATTATTCACACTGTCAAAAGAGATTTCGAAAAATCTGGCATAAAATCATATTTTTCATAAGCCCCTTGAACTTTATCTCGGTAGACATATTTGAAACTAAGGCCATAACCATTTGGCATCACAGGTACGACGTCATTTTCAAATTGCATTGGATGAAGATAACGTACATTGATGAAGTATCCATTTAACTCATATAGATTGAAGTTATGGACATCTATTGTTTCGCCTCTTTTAATTTGAACTTTGCTAAATTAGCTGAGAAATGTTCAGGAGTCAGATTATGATCCAGTTTTTGCAGAAAGTAGTGGCACCTGACGGTGCAAATCTTTAATGTTAGTAGATTCTATACTTGTGCATAGCTGTGTCTTTTGGTATCAATTTTTAGTCTTTAATATTTTCGATGCAAGAACTCCCAACACAATTTTTGAATAATTTTACGTGACTTTAAAGGTTCATGGCCAGGGCCGGACTTCTTCTATCTGGCTCGAGCATGGATTTTCAAAAATGACTTTTCTAAAGCAAACAACTCTGATTGTTAGGCAGATTTACCACTGAGTCCAGCACAGCACAAACAGAGTAGGATAGATTTTTCTATTCGCAGATCATTTTTACACTCAGTATACAAAGTTAAAATGTTTGTCAGTCGAAGAGAAGTCTTCTGTAAAACGAAATACTACACATTTATATCAGTGTCAGTGCAAATTTTAATTAATATTTCTCTTTAACTTCTACTTTTCACGCTAGATAAAACAAAACTTTTATTTGTTGTCATTTTGTCTGGTGTTGCCTGGTCCACTATGAATTCCAACCAAACAAATCTAGTCTTCTCCAAGAATTTCTGTTTTGCTTTTCTTTTGTTCGGTCCAGTGGGAAGGCAGTATTAACATAAAAAAACAATAAATTTGACATAGAATAAAATATTTATTAAAAAAAATACGTTTTTAGAAAATACACAAAATATAAAAAAGATATAACCAAATTGTAAGTATAAATGTACAAAAATCAAGAAAAGGAACAAATAACAAATTAAGGCTAGGGAAATATATCAAATTACATATAAGTCTTTCATGTTTTTCCGATTATCTGTCAGATTATGCAAAAAAATTTCATTTTCAATCGTCATTATAATGTCTTTTTCGGAAGACATTAGCAAATGATCTTGAGAGAAAACTTCTTACTCTATTTAAAATAAACTTTAATTTAGAAAAGGACCTTTCGCATGCAACTTGCTAAATAGAAAGGATTAATAAATATTTGTATGCTTTTTCTAGATCAGGGTATGCCTCAGCATATAAATTATATTTTTGCAGAACGTAGTAGCAAAAAATTATACATTCTATGCATAATCTGTGCTGTCGATCACCGTTTCCTGCTTCAATATCGTCCTGTTCAGATTCTTCTTTGGTATACTCCTCTGACAATGCTGATGACAACTTATTCCGCTTGGAGCCAAAATCTGAAAATTCCATATGCAGATTATCCTGCGTCACTTCAGGATAAAATTTGGTCAGCTTTTCACAGACTTTTGGCATAATATTTTTCGATAGATTAGGAAGGCTAGGGAAACTAGATTGGTGAAAGCATTCAAAGTCCTGGTACAACTCCTTCTTCTGGGTACACATCTTTCTCTTAACTTCCAGCGGGATTTCATTTCCAACGAATTGTTCATTTAACTTATGTATAAACCCTTCGGTCTCTTCGGAAATCTTATGAAATTCTCTGGACAGATTCTTCAGAGACTCTTGCAGTCCTTACCTTACTCTACCATGCGATATCCTTGCAAGAAATCCATACCTGATGTTTGTAGATACTTAGAGAGAGGGGAAGTAAGCATAAAAATTCTTTTGAATAACATTGTGATAATAATTGTCTCATACTTCAAGAAACCATCAAAAAGACTTTGTGCTTTAAATATGACCTCTGCTTTGAAGTTCTGGGATTCTGCTATTTCTAATAACTAATAAGTTTGACATAACTATACGAAGACACCGTTATTGGTGCCAAAAATTTTAAATAATGCCTTGTATTTGGCGCACCATCTCCGATGATATTGAAAAAACTTGTTGATACTGTTTTCCATATATTCATTTTTAAATATGAGTCTTTAACAAAGCCTGCTGTTGCGCCTGAAAAGCATCATCATTTGTGGTTTCAAGTTCGTCATTTTTTTTATATATTGGGAATCCTCCGATTTATTTGTTTTCGCAGTAAACAAATCCAATATTCTATGGCAATTCATCGCTCTTTTATTCAGGTTTCTTTTTTGTTTCTCCCTTTCCTTTTCTGCTCCACCTTGTCTCTTTGAAGTTTTGACTTTTTCGTAATTTTCTTTACTAATATCACTCATCTTTGATATTCTACTAAAGCCTGTCAAAAATAAAGATATGTTGAAATGCCAGACACAGTATTAGCGGGATCTAACATAGCGTTTTCGAAAATTAAATGATTTACGAATTGAACGAAATTACTTTTAAATTAAATGAAATCCTTTTCGCATGAAATAAAACCTTTTTCATGTGGATGAAACTTTATTTCAAATGAAATGAAACTTTCCAAGTGAAATGAAACTTCTTTTAAATGAAATGAAAGAAAAATCGAACTTAATTTCAATTTTGTAACATAACGACTACTTTTATTATCACCGTTTGAAAGTGTAACGAGATTTGTTGTGCGGTTCAATTTTAGTCAAGATGTCTTACTTAATACTCTTATCCAGTTAGCAAGGTAAAGTAACCAAGCCGTTTTTAGGTCATTATTCTTGGAATTTTTAGAAAAACGCTTCTTCGTTATAAGGAATTAAGCTTATTCCGACTTTAATTTTCAAATGTTATTTTTACCTGAATTCTGCGTATGGTCAAGAGGGACGGAGCATGGTAAACACCACCTTATTGTTTCTGCGGTGATTGCATCTTCAGCCAACATAAAAATATCAAATGGCTTAAGAAAACGTTCAGTAAGCAATATTTTGTATTGGTAGCTCCAATTCTGCCATAGGGCGAACGAGAAAACTATAAAACTTGTGCCATTCCTTTCTATAGGAAAATGACAATACGCTCAGTCCTTTGTTATAAGTCAGTAGTCTACTCTAAAGTGAACTGGAGTATCCTAGAGCAAGATTTTGTGCTCTACCTTTTACGAAGGAGTAATTCAGAGCAGCCATTTGACAAAGTCTGTTGACAGTTCTGGTAATAGTTCAAATAGTTGTGTTTTTGTGTGTTAAAAAAAAGGTATTTTTACATTGTAAAAAATGTGCACAATTGTTGCCACAAAGCTTACATAGGTATTTTTCCCTAAAATGTTGGGAATATTCCCAAAAATGTACGGAATATTCACTACATTTTAGGGAATATTCCCTACATTTTAAGGAACAATTATAAAACTTTTTTACAGTGTACATTAATCATGCATTAATTTAAACAATTGTGTTTTTTGGTGACAGATCTCAGAAAATTTTTGTTTCATGAGCTGCCTGCTCTTTTCTGCTCTATTTTTAATTTGACAGTTAACTTAAGTTGAGCTGCTCTGCTCTACTCTGCTCTGAAGTTCATTAAACAGACCTAATGTTATCAAACAAGGAAGGCTAGCTTCTATGCTAAATAGTAAATACCGAACAATATAAAATTAGCTTTTATATTCTAGAATTCGTAAGATTTTAAAAAAGAGGAAGCAAGAAATTTATGGAGAAAACATGCTTGCATAAAATTTGTATAAGAGCGGTTGGCCCTTTCACCCTAAATATTAAAACTAAAACAGGGCTTCCCTATGAAACAATATTCGAAGACCAACAATTTTTCTCCTTAGGAAAGAAGTGAATCGTTATTCCCGTGACCCTACTGTTTATATTTTTATAATTTTTGTAATAAAATTACCTGATTTTTTTAAAAATTACAAAACAAAAACAAAATTTAAGTACAGTTTTTCCACATATGTATTTGTTTTTCAATTTCGAACTTTGTTTTAAAAGGATACAAAAATAAATCATGGTAACGAAAAATAGTGAATACTGTATATGTCCATAAAAAATACAGCATAATAAGACATTAGTAAAAGCCTAGAAAGCACAACTACATAGGTAGATATAGCAATACTTGGAATTCCTTCTTGTTAAAAATACATTTTACTTGCGTTTTTCGAAATAGAAATTACTATTATGTTATCAAATTCCAAATGCTTTTTTTAAGCAAGTAAAAAAGCTAGAATTGGTCTAAAACCAATTCTTATGATACCCTAAATGAAGTGGTTTTTTCACACATACATATTTCTCGAATGGTTCGTCGGACAGAAAAAATGATTATAACCAATTTTATAGAACTTTGTATTCTGAAGAAGTTTTTAGTACACAGGATATGTAAAAAACCTAAATTTTATATGGCAACACCAAGAAGGGGTTGCCCGATTTAGTCCATTTTTGAAATTTTATTTGTTATAACTATAAAAACACCATGTACCAAATTTCAGCTCTCTATGTCGACGCATTCTCAGGCAGTGCTCAAATATATAGTGGAAACCCAAATATTTGTATGGCAAGCCCACGAAGGAGTTGCTCGATTTGTCTCATTTTTGAACTTAAGTTTACCTTCTTTTTAAAATTCCGTGTAAAAAATTTCAGCTTTCTAACGGAACCCGTTCTCGAGTTATCGTGCGCAAAGAAGGACAGACGGACGGACGGACGGACATGCAAAAATCAAAATAACTTTTAATATTATGCGTGGGTGTCCAATCCATTTTGCTCTACCATAATTATTTCGAAGGGTTACAAATGGAATGACAAACTTAGGATAACTCTTTGATTTCATCTAGGGTATTCGTGTGCTTTCGATGCCAGGTGATTTGGCATCTATAATGCCATATTGGTATTTGGTAAAGGTCACAAGCTACCTTGGTTTTGCGGTCTGTCAGTGTTTATTGGTTTCATGGAAATTCTGAGTATTTTTATACCCTAGATGAAATCTATAGGGTATACTAAGTTTGTCATTCCGTTTGTAACACCTCGAAATAATGATGGTAGACCAATACGGATTGGACACCCATTCGTAATATTAAAAGTTATTTTGATTTTTGCATGTCCGTCCGTCCGTCCGTCCGTGCGCACGATAACTCTAGAACGCGTATGCTTAGAGAGCTGAAAGTTTGTACACGGACTTAAAAAAAAAAAGTAAAATTAAGTTCGAAAATGAGACAAATCGGGCAACTCCTTCGTGGGGTTGCCATATAAAAATTTCGTTTTCCGCTATATATTTGGACACTGCCTGAGAACGCGTCGACGTAGAGAGCTGAAATTTCGTACATGATGTTCTTACTACATTAGCAAATAAAATGTCAAAAATGGACTAACTCGGGCAACTCCTTCTTGGTGTTGCCATATAAAAATTTAGGTTGTTTTTTCTGTGCGACAAACCGTTCTAGAAATATATGCGAAAAACAACTTAAAAATCAAACTTGAATAGATCGTTGACCATACGAAATTTAATACGGGCATTCATCTAGGGTATCATAAGAATTGGTCTTAGCTGTTTTACTTGTTAACTAATTAGTCTGCTCCCACCGCAGCAGCTGTGGTGTTCAACCAGACTAGATGGTAAATACGTGTGGTCGCGATTAATCCGGAGACGACCGGCCCAGACAACAAGCTAGCGCACGATTGCTCGTACTGCCAGTTCGGTTCTGCCCATGAATGTTGGGATTACGAGTTAATATTTAAGATAATTAGCTATTCGTCAGCATTTGCACAATTTTCTATTGCCTCCCATGGCAAGGATTAGGACTTGCGCTAAGAGCTACATCGCAGAAAGAAGATATCAAAAAGCTCAGCGGATTTATGTGGTTGAGAAAATGTGCGGAGCTTAAATCTGTTTAAAAGTAAATTCGATTGATAGAGTTGTGAAGCATTGTAGTCAGTAGGTGGAGCATTTACATTTTTAAAGATCTGTTTATAGAAACATGTGTATAAATACGTCACTCAAACCAGAATGTTGAAGAGATACACACCATGATGTAATTAATCATTATTATTAGTTATTCATTAAAATGCCGTGTCACGAATAGTATGCACAATTATGGCTCGAAAAGCAGATCCTAATGAAGTACACTAATGGAAGTGTTTCTTTGTTTCCTTCATTAGAGCTCTAATGAGGAAAAATGTGCTAGAACTGAATGTATTTTGGCATATAATATAAATCTGAAGCTCCGCTGGGCATCTGCCCATTTGAATAATAATAATAAGAAGAAATACAAAGCACTAACTTATTATCAAAATAGTTTTTAATATAGTGTTCTCTTTTTTCATTTCCAAATCGTTAAATTGAAAAACAAAATAAATAAACACTAAAAGTTTGTAGCGTTGATTAGATCCATTTGGCTTCTTCACCATCATAAGTACGTCAAAACCAGTTTGACAGAACAACTTAATTGAAGAAATGTGTGTCTGCAGTGGCCTAATGAATCATTATGGTCTAATGAGTCGTTAGTTAATTATTCATTAAGAGCGCTATGTGTCTAGGGCATAACATTAAATTCTCCATCTATCACGACCTTGTTATAACGATGTGTGCATATGGATAGAGTATTCACGAATTCAGCAGAATTATCCATACTTAATCTGGACAGTAGGCACAGGCGAAGAGAAATTGTTCATTATACGTTTTTGTTGTTGGCATCTGAAGTTTGATTTAGATTTAGAACTAAGCGAGGCTAGTGGCCTTTGCATTGAAGTGATCATTGGCTTATTGTGTACCGCTTTCTTTAAAATTCATCCAACAATCCTACTCTTTCTAGTAAGAGCAGAGTATTTTTGAATGAGGTTTCCTCAAGGTCGGCAGGCTTTAAGAAGTATGAGCCAAGGGCCTGGAACCTACATTATACAATGGCCTCGCATTCGAATAAGGCGTGGTCCGATGTTTAACCCTCTACGAGATACAATATATATACATATCCGATGCATGTGTTTGTTTAGTTAGCACTGTCTGGTTAGGACTCTTGTGATGATTCTGAGTTGATTTCTAGACAATCTTAAAAGATATGGGCGGTTTTTTGGCTGCTATCTTAAGTTCATCCCGGAGAAAGTTGTTTGTTTTCTTTAATTTTGAAAATATTTGTCTACGTAAATTAAGTTGCGACCGCCATATCATGGTAGAAAAGTTATGAATACGTCAAAATTTAGGGCTCAATTAGGGCTAATTTAATGCCACATTGTTTAAAAAAGCAATGGATAATCCGACTTTACTAAAAAAATACTAGAGCATTAAAATCTGGCATTAAATTAGACCTAATTGAGCCCCAAAATATTATGCAGTGCCAATGCTATTTAATCTATTGTTAGTAGTGGTGGTCCTAGATTTTAGTAAAATCGGGTAAGACATGGCTTTAAAAAAAATACTAGAGCAATAAATTCGGGGATGTAGCATTAAATTAGCCCTAATTGAGCTTTAAATTTCGACTTATTCAAAACTTTTCTACCATAAAATGGCGATCCCAACTTAATTGACATTATTTGTCTGTCTCCGAAAATACCTTTTTTATTATTGACCTACATTGGAGAAATTTTAGAAGTTAGAACCGAGTTGAAGTGAAAATCCATCGCAGGATCTCTGGAGTAGCAGCATAGATGGCTCAAGATCTACATATAAATATCGCAGGATATTCCAGAGCAGAGTATACAGATTGTGAAATAGGTAGTGTATTCCGGAATTGATCACAAATTGCTTTAGAGCGTTCCGAGAGCAAATGTTTCTGTAACAGCAGTTTTGTATACATTTGATCGATCTCTTCAGAAAATATAAATTTCCCGACTTATCGATCATTTCAAATGTTGTGGTCCATTCCGGAATCGACTACCCAGCCATATAAAAAGTGTATATTCTACTAGGTATGGCATGCGATATATATAGTAGTAGTCAGAGCATTTTTTCAAATTGGATACTAAGGTCACAAAGACCCTATACTCTATAGACATTCTTCCGAACTATTGTGAATCAATAACAACTGAAATTGGTAGTTACTTTTATTTGTAATTACCTTTAGATTTATGTATATATCTGTATTTCTCGTATCTTTTGAAACCATTATATCAGGCTAGTACGTACCTAGTAGGTAAATTGAAAAATTTCTTTCGGAATGTACAGTTCTTTCGCAATATCCATTTTTGCGAAATTCATTAACCATTCATAATGCAGAAAACTAGAAACAATTCACTTTGCTTTGACACAATCAGGTGATTTATATAGCTGGATCTATTTCCCACTAAATCTTGCACGCATGCATTTCAACTAAACGGACTCTCGTAAAATATCGCACAACTGAAAATCACTGAAAAACTTGTTTATTGGACGATATTAATTTTATGGTGTGGTGTGCCGGTGAACTGTTGTATATGCGCGCAAAGCAATGGTGATTGGCGGCTGATAATGCGTGGGATGTGGAAGTATTGAGAGTACAACCGGCAATCTTCTACAGTTTGCTCTTAAAATGACATTTCAGTCCTAATCAAGGTAAATGCATTTTAATGCTTAAACACAACTATAGTAACATTAGCCTTAAAACTTACTTGGCTTTGAAACATCTGCGCGCGCAGGTATGTAGTCTCTAGGAAGACATATTCAATCCTAGGCACGCGCACACCTCCAATGAGTCGTCTGTCTCAAGTGACAGTGTCATTGTCATCAAGTCTAGTGCTGAAATTGGAATCTTTTAAGGCCGTTATATGTAATCGATGGAGTGCGGCGGATTTAACGGCATCTCGTATACACAAATCGATTCAATGTTTCGAGATAGTAAATTGGGCAATCAAAGTTAATTGCTCAGCTGCCGTATAGATAGTTATAAAACTGGTAATGTCGGCTAACATTATAAGGGGAAATGTGTTTTTTAATCGTTCTAGCCGCACTTGCTTAAATCCTGGACATTTACCTTAGAGTGTTTACTTTTAATTGAATAATTGACCGGCAATTAGATGAAAAATTTGTTTCTCCTCTCGCCTGGTTGATAATCACTTCGCAGTGAAAAACATTATTCACCTCTTGGATTTCTTACATGCGTATAAGGAAATTTGTCAATATAGAAATCATAGATTGTAAGTGCCAGAGATCAATGACAAACAATGAGCATTGGTTCACAGGCACTACGTCCACATATTCCCAGCATAATATAGTTGGAGGAGATTGCGAGTCTATACGCGTACTAACTTAGTTCCCACTGCATTTCTTGCTGCTTTTATCTAATGACACAAATCAGCTACAAGAGTGCTGTGTATAATAGCTGTCCCCCGTGTTCTATGTATACAGAGCACAACGTTACCTGGTAATGAGTAATCATGGATATGGAACTGTGGAAAATGCCGTCTTATATAAGATTTTACATACATTGCTGGAGGCAATCCAGAGGGGCACCTAAAGTATTAAAACTCGTGATCTTAACAGGATATGGATATATCTATATATACTATACTATATGCATACACTTACACCACGTTCTCAGATCCGGTTCAATCTTGTACGAAAAGCGTGGTAACTAGATACATGTACTTTATACATAGACACGTCTAGCCAGCATCAAGGTAAGAACTTTGTATAAGAGCAGACAAAAACATTGAGAGTTGATTGTCTTCTATTGTTTTACCCACCTCATTAGATCCATTCTTAAGTTAACCTGGTTAAGCATTTCAGTAAGTGACGTGCAGACTTTTGCTGATTAAATCGATATTGAAAGCCTATTAGTGAGCAGTTTTGGTTACAACAACAAGAACAAATAAGTAAATAAGCCTGGCGAGGATAGACTTTAAAAAATGAGAACAGTAAATTTCTTTTTAAGTTAAGTCCCAATGAGTTTAAGAAAACACATGTATGATGGAATCAGTTAAAAGAATCAGATAATTTCAAAATGT
Source organism: Dioctria rufipes (assembly GCA_963924295.1). Taxonomy (NCBI): domain Eukaryota; kingdom Metazoa; phylum Arthropoda; class Insecta; order Diptera; family Asilidae; genus Dioctria; species Dioctria rufipes. Next base: position 43,861,350 of record OZ002743.1, on the reverse strand, counting down.
ATACAAAAATATTAGTTGAGTTTTGTTAGGTGGTCATATTGGTTATTGAAGGACACAGTGGTCTTACTAAGGCTCACATCTTTCAAATATATTTTTATGTGATACTGCCATTGCTGAGCAACAAGGGCAACTACTAAACAATTCCTTAATATAATGCTCTACTTAAAGGACGAATCCGTTACTGTCTTTCTAGTACAGGTGGTTGAGTTTGAGAGATCTAACTGGGTAGGTATACTGCTTGGATGTTTCGTCAATTTTTACCACATATATAAGTAGGTATGATATAGGCTGGGAAGTTTACACGGGAGCTAGTGAGGAGAGCAATTGTTGTTGTTCAATAATAAGACTGATTCTGCTGAACTTTCTTTTACTGAAATCAAAAACTTATGCTGGAGGGTGAGGCGAAGGGTTATTTTACTGTCCAAGGTAAGACTTCTGCACTGCCTACCCAACCGAGGCGGTTTTATACAGAAAGATTGAGCGATCGGACTAGGTAAGAGTTTTAAAGTTCGGTTCGTAGCCTATGCTACCAGTGTTAAGAGGATAAGCTGTCTTGAGAAGGCAACTGAAAATCGAAAGTCTGTAGAGATCGTAGTGTATCGCATATTGGAAGAGTGCACATGTGCTTCAGAAAAACGTCACTAGACTTCGTCAAGTTTTTAGGAGATAATTTAATAACCTTATTAGAAAAACAATAAAACCGGTATTTTTGTCCTATGAGGAACCTGATTCTTATCCTGGAGCAATACAGATAATAAAAACAATAAAGAGTGATGCGAGTGTTAATACAATGTCGCACTAAACTCCTCTTTCGAGGAGCCATAACTGTGTTATAATAAGGCCAACTTTCAAAATGTTAAGGCCGGCGTTGACGTCTCGGTTCCACATAGTACCACATTTTGGGTAAAACTGGTACCGATGTGGAGACCGAGACGTCCTCACTGCCTCGCAACAATTGGCGCATAGCTTTGTGGTCCGAAATTCGTCCACCTTTAGAATGGAGCAATGCACCTTGAGTGTCTGTAGCAATTTTTGTTTTGGGGTTCTTACATATCCCCGAATCGGCGAATTCGCCGCAGTTTTGGTAGAACCTATAAAGACTAGTGTTTTGGGTTATTTCCTTCACCAAGCGGTGCGTTGCTCGTTCGGTGCAAATGTATTGCTTAAACCGTAAACGAGCAACTTTCCGTTGACCATACACCGCTTGGCGTTGGGTAAACCACTTTAGTCGCTCCTTAGTATATGCTATATAATCCAATTGCATGGGCGATTGCGTGTTTGTTATTGCACTTTTGGGAAGTGGCCTCGTATATTTAGCTAATAATGCTTTCCTTGCATGCGTGGACGTTTTCTAGTGGAATGTTGTGGATTTGATCTTTATTAAGCTCACCGGCTTGTTTTCGTTCGGGACGCGCACACCGCCAACCATTAACCGACATCCAGGATCTAAACCAACAGCCAATTTGTAGTAGTCAGAGTTAAATTTATCCTGAATGTCGGTCATCGTCCTTTCATCATGTGCGCTACATTTTTTGGTCATCGTGGTCTTTCTTCGTTTCTTCGGTGTTTCCGATGGCTCTATTTGTACCTCCTTCTTCATGGAAAACGTAATCGCTACTCCATCGGTACAAATAGAACCATCGAATTTTTTCCGCCCCACCGAATGTATTTGGAAAAATTTTTGCCATTGTTCGAATTTTTCGTCGCGGAATTTTTCCCAACTACCACTGAATAGTTTCAGACCGTGGAGACGTTTGTACAAAGTAAAAGAGTCGTAGGGCACATGATGAAGGCGATGCTTATAAATTGGTACCAGAGGAACATTTTTAAGCTCATTTGCCTCATTATAGCGTTGCATTTTATAGAATATTTGTAAATACTTCAGTGGTTTCTGTTTTATTTCATAGAATTTTGAGTCGTCATCGACATATCCAAGAAGCTCGTTTAGATGGTATAGAAGGTCTTGATCTGGTACGTGTTCGCTGTTACGAGTAAATAAGTAATGCTGTGTTTTGTAAATTTTTGTATTATCTTTAGAGAAATTCCTCAGAAATCTCCTTATCCGAGGATAAGCATTCATCCAGAGGTTATTTTTAAAAAGGGTTTCATATTGCCGGCTGGCAAAAATAAATAGATTCGACCTGTATGAAGAGTCGTATAGGGCAGTCTTGATGAATTTCCCTCGTAAACTTCGGTACGCGGGATCTAAATCATATTTCTCATTAAATGGTAGAAATAGTCAAGAATCTTTATGTCTGAGAAGTTATCTTCTCCCCATTCTTTGTTCAACTTGAATTGTATATACATTGCGTATTCCACCACAAGCGCAGACATTACCCTGACATCGGATTGTATTGCTTCGGCTAGTATTGAATTTAAGTATTTTGTAACAAAGCCGGTTTACACACATGAATACGACGTTTCAGTGTCAGTCTCTGAACGCTTACGTTTTGGGACTGCTGCAACTGGTGCTGTACTGCCACCTCTTGTGATAGTAAAAGATGTTTTTATTTAAGTTTATTTTTTTCATTTTTGGACCCACGAGTATGGTTGGAAAAACGGTCCGCTCCGATAGAGCCCCCATATCGGAGTAAGGCAATTTATACAATGGGGTGCGCCCGGTTCCCCAAGGAGATCGTTCGCGACAGTGATAGAACTACCCACTGCCATCTAGCCCTCAGCACGATGCACTTACACCTTGGCTTGGTAGGAAATCTGATTTGAAAAGGTAATCAAATCAGAACGTAAAAGTGAACAGAAATCAGAACGAAAAGGTAAACAAATCAGAACGAAAAGGTTAGCAGAAATCAGAACGTAAAAGTAAACAGAAATAACAACGTAAAAGTGAACAGAAATCTGATTTGAAAAGACAAATCAGAACGTAAAAGTAAACAGAAATCAGCGTAACTAAACTTAGTCAAGAATTGAAGGTCTGCAGGCTTCTGATATCGAATTACTTCCTGGGCTGTGGGATGGCAAAATGTAAGTGGAGTTGCTAGCTTATATATAAATCATAGTAACTCAGCCATTCTGTTAAGTATTAGAGATCCTACTGATATGAAATAGCATATTTCTTTTAAAAAGTACGCCTTGTTCGTTCGACAGGTTGTTTTCATATCCTTAGAGACAAATGGGGCTATTATTTCATTTCCTTACAGAACATTGACAGATCCATTATATTTGCAACATCAAACTGCTGCTTTCCAAGACGATGTTACTGACTCTTCTTCCATTTATGATCTTTTGATCCAATTAAAAACTGTTGTACGGTTTTGTGTATTATCCCTATAAACTGTATGGAAAGCATCCTGTTTAATTTTATCAGAAACCTTTTCTCCAGACGGATTTTTCTAATTTCAAATTCAATACACAAGTTTCCGGAAAACATGGCATCGACCAAAACCTTCGAGAAATGCTTCCGAAGCTATGAAATAGGATCCTTTAGTACCATATGAGAACCCTAACTCAGTCCTAACATGCTAAAAGGTTTGCAGTGTTCATATGAAAAACTAACAAACGTTTGCTTTGAATAGCTCCTGCGCCCTAAACTACTATTAATACAGAAAAATTGTCTTCTGATAATCTTAAGCAGACTTCCTTTTCTTATCTTCCCAACTGTAATCAAATTTTTATATCTTTCTTAACAAAATTATATAAAAGAATTTATTTAACCAAATGACTACGATTCTCCAAACAAAACCTTTCAGCTGAGTAATAATTGCGTATGGAAATGTGCCTTGGTCCGATGAATTCGAATCAATCTGCTTACAGATTCGGACTACGGCCACACATACACTATTGCAACTATTACACAGCTCAGAGTTATTGAGTGTAAAATGGTAAAACTCCTTTTTAATCAAAACCATTTTATTATTTTGTTAAGTAAGGTATATAGTAAAGCCTTTGGGAAGGTAAGGAACCAAGCTTAAAATTACTGTAAGACTATTTTTCTGTGTGGATAATAGTTCAAGCTTTTATGGCATATATAAACTCAATGTATAGTCACTTTTCCATAAGAATAAATATAAAATTTTTTATAGAATCGGACTAGCACGCACACATGTGGCTTTCTATTTCATGGCTTAGGAAGTATATTTCTCGGAGGTTTTACATTACCACAATAGCCTATTGTAATGATGCCAGCTTTTCTTAGAATTTTGAGCCTCGGGTGAGATTAATCTACTCATAAAACATCAGAATTGGTGACAAGGAGTCAAGGAATTTGTGGCTATGGAGGGGACTTTAGTTAATGCCCAAATATTCAAAGGAATTATATTTGTTATCACTTAGCATTAGAATTTTAAGAAAACTGAACTAACCGATCACATTTTTTCCATTGCTAAGGCTGCCCAAGATATCTCCTCAAAATGTATCAGAAATACTTGTGTCCATCGAATCTGACTCTCCTCTACCATGATTATCAGTACAGGAATGAAAATTATATCTACCAAGTTTTTGGGGTACACAGTTTGTGTATTGTAGTTCGCTACATTTTGCATTTTACATAGGAAAAGGTAATCCGTATATCCACAGTCTGACTGAAGTTATATGTTTTTATATTTTATGACTCTCCTTGAGGTTGAAAAATATTGTCTTGATAATCTAAGCTATATTAGTCTACTGTACTTAGCTATTTGCGCCTCATATTCTTCTATTGAATTGATGCCTCTAGCCTATTTAGGACCATCCCATATTTGATTCATCTCAGTTCATATCATTCAGAGTAGTTGCTAACTCAGAAAAATATTGAATCACTACTACTGCATTAACATTGTCATTTATAGTTCTGTAAACAAATCCAATCCAGTTTTGTTGAACCTTGTGAGTTTTTGTTCTACTTCTTACCATATAACCGCAAGTTGACCACCATCCTCTCACAAATGAATTCTATACAAAAACAGATAGAGCTCTCAACTGCAGCTGAAATAATCACAAATAATCACTGATAAATGATGGGTAATTAAAGATATTGAAAGAACTGTATTAGGTCTGTATTAGGTCTTAACGGCATACTATACATCACCCACTATAGCACAGTCGTTCATTGAGCAGAAACAAGTTCCTCACTATGATAGCCGAGCAAGTGCCACACCTACAGCACCTTCTAGAGCCAAATTACATAACTTGCATAGTTGGTTAATTCGCCATTTGCCGAAAGGGTTAAGACCCACACGATTTCGTATTATTTCAACATCTCATTCTCATCTGACTGATATCTGAATTATTGGGGTTCATTTCCGCGTTCGGATACTAATCCCTGTATACATGTATGGTTCATACCGGGCAGAGCAGCCGGGCGACCTAGTATTGTTTGTATGTAGTTTCATTAAAACCTCCTTGAATTAAGCTGAGAAAATCAGGGAGCCTCCGACGCTATATATACCTACATACATACATATATATACTCACACCCATCTTTGACGGTACCTACATAAAGGTACCCATTCTAATCGCTTCAGATCAAGATAAGTTGTCCGCAGATTTACGGCTTGTATGAAAACAGTTGTAAGCAAGTGTCAACGACGAGTTATAAACGGAGTTTCCATTATCGCGACAACAGAATCCCATTCATATCTGGTATCGTTTCGTTTCTTCACAATATCTCTGCTAGAAGAGCCTCATTGTTTCTTGGCTGTATCGCTGGAGCAGTTCTATGGAGTTGCGCAAACTTCATTGAAGTCGTGTTTTTATCGTCGCTAAGTACTCCGCGCACTCACCTTGTTTTTGCAGTGCGTTGCATCGTAAACAACCTTCAAAAATATGCAAAAGTTCGCATTGCCACCGAGTTGGCTCCCAGGCATGGGACAATTCTGACAGATTAATTTTTAATTAGCGCAAATTGGCGTTCATTTTCCTGGGATTATGGTGTTCGCATCGAGCTATCTGAGTAGCGTATAATTGGTGGTTGCTACGGTGATTTGTGCTGGACATTAACTTTTAACTGGGTGTGGGTAGTTGGATCATTTTCTTGTATGTAAATATTCCTTGATTAGATTCGATTTATTGCTTGGCCATAAATAATTTCCCTTCTTTTCGGTGACAGGTTTTTAGTTAAATTTGCGCACGCACCTATTTGTTAATTGCACTAAGTGAATAAGGTTGCGGTAGAAAGGTGTTTACGGCGTTTTTATGAAGATTTTTCTTTTTTTGTGTGATGCTTGTATAGTACGAAAAACCGTACATTATTATTGTTTAATTCTGTCCATCCCATAAAATAATCTAGTACACCTTTTGCGATCCAGAAATATTTGTGAAGTATCTCTTATACAGGGTGTTTCCGCCATGGTGATCTGTTGGGCAGGAGGTTATAGTACTCACTTAGACAACCAAAATATTGTATGGCGTGTGTTGGGGGGAGGGGGGGGGGGGGAGCAATACAGTTTCTGAGTCACAGGGTGATTAAGAAAATATGCTAAATTTTCATCAAATACCCTGTATCTATAAAAAGTGAACCGTCTCTGTCAAAAGCTTATTTATTGTATGAAGAACTAGGGTAACTGCTGCACAGCTCCAGTATTCGAACACTTTTCACTTTATGTAATAAAAATAAGAAAAGTACACGCATTAGCCTTAGAACTCCGTTAGAATGTTGTTTTTTTAGATGCACATCCAAAATTTGGGTAATACACGTATCGGTGTTGAGAAAATACTTATCAATCTGTGTATGTACTTCACATCAATAAGTTCAACACGTGTTTTATGTAAAGTGCAATTAGTGCATTGGACATCAGAGAAAGTGAGATAAAATTATTAAATATTACTTTATTTAGTTTAACTGCCTTTGTATTGATTGAATATTGTATTTTATTAGTATTAAATTAAAAATATGATAGATATTTTATTAAATTCATAAAATTTTTGGATGTGCAGTAACTAAAACAGAAAAAAAAAACAAATTTGTTTAGTTTCCCAGACAGGCTGTCCAGACACTGCTTCAAAAGAGATTGTTTCCTGCTTACTCTCTAATACAATTATAAAATATGTTTTTATATAGGACAGAAAGAAATAAGTACATAATCGATTAATTAAAAATAAAATATACCTCGGTAGTAAGTAATCATAATAATTTTCAAAATAATGGATGACAGTACTTATGCATACAAACCGAAAAATGTATAAAACGATCCGCTAATGATGCAGAAATGACTTAAGCTCTACTAAGTCGTGTTAAAAAGAAAAAAAAATCTGTGCTGAAAAATAATTATGGAGTGTTGTTGGCAAGTGTGGAATTTCATTTAAACAAGAGAACTGTGCAACATATTAAGAGGATTGTCAACGAGGAAGAACATGGCTGAATTCGTTCTTTAAACTAAACACATCATTGACTGCAAGACAAGCAAAAAGCATTACCAAAGGCAGAGCGGTGATTACTGTTTTTGAAATAGCAATTCTCGAGCAATATTTAAAAAGTATCAAATAGGACGACATATTAAATGATCCTGCCCGAATACTAAATGAGGATGAAACGAGTTGTTTTTTTGTCCGAAAACCAGTAAAGTAATTACATACCGTGGATTCAAAAAAGTTTATCAAATTTTCTGCAGGCAGAGAAATGTTGTCCAATGGTAAACTTTTCATATTTGCGTCACTAAAGGATATTGTAAATAACATCCCAGCAAAATTGTTTTTAGGAACAGAAAAAGGATGGATGAGGAGCGATATCTTTTTCGAATATGTACTTAATGGTGGAGTTAATGGGCGTTTCGAGGAGTAAGAAAATACCAGACCGCAGACACACTTTTCATGGACGGCCAAAAGTCACACTTGACGTTAGAGCTGAGTGAAAATTACAATGAAAAAAGTATAATTTTATATGCATTGCCACCAAGCACCACTCATATGATGCAGTCAGCTGACGTCAGTTAGAAAACATCGTTCAAGAATGGTAATCAAGAATGTTGGCGAAAACTTATAACAAAAAAAAACTTTCTGTCCTTTGCTGGAAACTGCAATGTTGCGAAAACTAAAAATTGGGAAACACGATTAAAATACTTCAGGAAATGTGGGCTTTACCCTTACGAGTTACGACCCGAAAACAGTTGTTTTCAGTGAATGTGTGAAAAATGCAACTACTCCAACTACAATGCAAGAATCTATTCCAGTACAGAAGTTTCACACAGCTATTGAGCTAATGGACCATAAGTTAAGAATGAAAATGTTGACGAAAATTAAGTTTTGAATATCATCAAGTTAGCCGGAGCAGAAGCTTCGACAGAAACGTTACCAGAGCTATATCTTATATTCAACGATCTTACGGGAGGCACATATGATTTGAAAGACGGCAGAAAGTTGCAACTGGTAAGAATACTGATTAGCTATTGATTCTAATTAAAAAGTTGAAATTATTTCTCCAGAACCTAGTCCTTTCTGTGTGTCGCTGGGATCAATTCGATGTCATATAGAGAACTAATGAAAAAGGAACAAAGTCTAAAAAAAGTCAATTAAGAAAAATAAAAGCAATATTTTAATTAAATGACATAGCGATGCTGAAGATGACGATTTAAAAACATTGGTTGTGATTCTGGCATTAGGTGGTTGGTGGTACTACCCCAAGCACATTCCACTGTTTTCACTATTTTACGAGGAGCAAGCAAAGACTTCGTGTGCTGGAAATATTAACAATAAAACTAATAGGCGATAACTTTTTTGAGACTACTGTTTTTTTTTAGTTATCTACTTTATAATATTTTTGAAATTTATTTGGTATTTTTTTTTTCATTATTATCAAGTTTGAAGTATTTTCCTGCATAATTCTTTAGTTTTTTTTTTAAGAGAACAGTGCCTTAAATGTGTTTATAATTCTTTCAATTAATAAAATTATAATAATCACCCTTTTGATTGTAAGAAAGATCACACGACCAAATGAATAATTTTACTTTAAAATGCGCCAACCGCTATCCATGCCCGTCAGCAATCTAATCCTCTACTCAAGTCCTTTCCCAAGCAAAACTGCAACACATCAAACACAGGCATACTTCGTCACTTGCTATCTAAACCCTAATTTATGCCGGCAATAAACCAAGCTACACTCGTTCGCATTTATGCACATATTTCAAGCATTCAGTTTCCTTGAAATGTCGATATTATTGCTCATATAGATAAGGGAAGGTGCTTATGCATCTTCTGGTTTGGCTCTAGGAGGGCTTTTATCTGGGTTCTTTATTATCTTGCCGGTCATTTGCTACAAAATGTATACGATTTTATGAAAAAGCTCATTTGTGTTTATTTTTAATAAAAAAATGGGAAATAAATTTCTTCCAAAAAGCCTTTGTCCGGACACTGAAACTGTAGTGTCCGAATACTAACTGTTGGTGTCCGAATACTAACTAAAAGCGAACTTTCAAACCCCAAAACTATAACAAAATATTATTAAATGATCTAAAAATATTTACTTCCTAAATATAAACAGCTTAAATAATAATAAAAAAAAAATTTATTATTGCATATTCTTAATAGAAATAAAATGATTGAGCAAAAAAGGAAGATGAAACATCAAGTGTCCGGGTACTAGTACATTTACCCTATATTGTCTTTCCAACGACTATTTAATTTATCCGATAGTTCTCTCCCCTCAAGAGTTATGGTGGTACAAACTAAATTTTCAGAATTAATTGCCATTTTTTTTTTATATCAAGGTATTTAACATAAACCGTAAACCCTGTACGATTTAAGATAAAATGTGTTTTGTGAAATTCTTATGTATTTTATTAATCACCCTGTAGCTCGAAAATGGTTGATATCGCTCCCCACCCTGCCATAATTTTTTTTTTGTCTAGATGACTGCTATGACTTTCTTCCCTATGGACCACCATGGTATCCTAATGGATCTGCTAGTTAAAGAGGCGGGAAAATTACGAATTATTGTTATTTAAACATTCCCCAGGAAGCCATTTCGGTTTAGTTAGAATTGTGAAATATTATACCCCAATGTGACAATCTGATCTGTCGTCTATTTAACGTTGAGGTCCTGATGTAAAAATATCTATGGACTAGTAAAATACATTAGCAATAATGATTATCTTAGTTTAAGTCACTTGAGCGCCAACTAACCGTGGAACCAATCGTTCCGCTGACAACAGGACTTTCACTTAAATCCCATTGGAATGGAATAATATTTCACTCAGTTGTTTTGAGCCTACGTAATGTTCTAGGTGCGATATTTGCATTTGCCAAGAAATAGATGAATTCATTTTTCTACCCCAAAAAGTTTAGATAAAAAATTGAAATAATGACAAAATAAAAATTATACGCTGAATTATGTTTTAAGGGGGTTACCATTGAAATCTTAAGACAAAAAAATTTAGTACAACTTTGCATCAAATCTGTGCATATTATATCATGATCAAAAATGCGCATAATTACAGAAAAACGATAAAATTCCCAACGAACATTTTGTCCTTAATGTTTCTGAATTTCTATTTTACACCGCATGTATGTAATGTTTTGTCGCATTTTCCATATAGTAACATGCCTCAATGGGCGCAACATAAGAGATGAATACGTAAATGTGTTTTTGAAAGTTCTAATATAGGGTGCCATTGCTTCATTGTTACTTCCTATTTTGGAATAGTTACCCAAATGTTTCCTTATGTTGTTCCTTTAAGGGCAGTCCGCCTAGAGGCATAGATTGTAGTTCACGAAAACATAAATGTGCCCAGAAAATTTCCTCAATAAGATATGTTTCAATATGTGAATAATCACTGGATAATTACAATATTTATTTTAGACATGTGCGTATCATGTACGGTCATTCGCAAACTATAATGTATAATGAAGAGCTGAGATTTTGGGGTTAAAAAAAAAAACAAACAAAAAATCACACGGTGCTTTGAATTTTTTTTAAGAGTTCTTCGTTAAAACAGATTCAGTTATTTACCGAAAGACAAAAGATAGTAGGACTTTATTAGGTGTTCCCAAGTACATTTCAAATATCACAAATATTAGAAATGGAAGTTACTGGTATAATGGACTAAAAAAGAGTATAACAAATATTTTATCACAAATTCAATGGCCCAAAGTGTCTCTTTAATTATTAATATTGATGATGTGCCTATCGCATCAAGCTCAAAGAGTGAATTCTGACCAATTCTTTGTGCCATTGATGAAGAACCTCCATACACTGAGAATTTTTTTTGTTGGAATTTATTGCGGGAAACAAGCATTATTAAATGATTTTCTGCATTTGTAGAAAAAATGTCTTCAATATTGAAAGAGAATTCGTTTGAATATTACATCCTTTGTTTGCAAAAGGATTATTGTTAAAGTTTGTGTGTATCTTAGGTGCACGTGATAGCAGCCTAATGTAAAGTCAATAAAAAGGAACTCTGAATATGTGGGCACATCTGTGCGGCACACAGTGATGGCAGTTACTTTGACCCAGTATACACAGGTCAGTATACTGACTCTGCCGCACGAAATCTGTAGGTAGGGTGCTGCTTCATTCATGCCCCCATACATATTCTTACCCACAAGTTTTCGTGAGGCAGAAGCAACATACTGACCCGTCTAAGCAGGGTCTTTATAACACATTTATAGGCACTGATTAGGGATTCTGATTTTGTTGGCACATATGATGGCACACGGTGCAAACAGTTCTTTTATCAACACATTTATAGACACTGACTAAGAATTCTGACAATGGGGCCACATCTGACGGCACACAGTGGAAGTAGTTTCTTAATCGACACATTTATACGCACTTACCAGGGATTCTGACTTTGTTGGCTCATCAGCTGACACAAAGTTGTAAGAGTGCCTATATAGAAATATTACCTGGCGGATATAAGTTCAAGGTATAAATTGGAAACAATGCCTACGGGTTAGCCCTAATGGGCACAAATTATATAAATTGCCTTGCTGGGAATATTTGATCTGTAAAATGTAACAAAATATCGAAATGACATTTTGATTTGTTTTTAGATGCAAAAACCTCTTTATGTCTTTAAAAATATATACCTCTTTAATCTATCACTATTTTGCAATTAATTACTGATAATTTTTTCTAAAAAAATCTTCGTTGAATAAAGATTTTGGTGCCGCTTCAGTTATTTCGAGGTTTTGTAACTGATTTTGCAGAAAATTTAATTCGGTTTGTAAGTTTTCACCCAGTTGAAAAGCAGAAACCAGATTTTATTATATTATAGATATAATAACATAGAATTTCAAAGATGTTTGCATACATAGAGGGTTCGTACTATAATTTTACAAATATATATGAATAAAACAAATACCCTTATTTATCATTATCTCAAATATATACATATATCGCGTGCATATATTAACGTAAAATTTCATATATTGTATAAGTATATGTCAAATGACACAGCGTCGGCACATTTACGTCACTGCAACGAACTCTAACGTTTTTGTTTAGACATTAAAACTCTCAATGTTACTATACATAGTAAAACTTTAGACATTATGCCCACATAATTTCCACACTGCGTTGTCTCATTTCCGTAACATAGATAACTTCGGAACGTCGATGTTTCGTAACATGCGTTTCTTTATAGGCCCATGCTAGACAGAAAAAAGCGTAACCATGATCATTGTGCGTAAAAGGGTGTTATTTGGGTTAGGTAATAACGTGTCAAAAACAAGATATCCGGGCTTTGTATTTATGTAATTAGCTTCAGATAACTATGAAATTCATGAAATTTGCAGACTTTGCTACATAACTACGTAATAACGGCACATCAAGTAAATAAATTGGTACTTGACTTTTGATTACTAATATAGCTCTTTTATTCTTTATTTCTATTGTTAATTCAATAAATACTTCTGTGTGGTATTTTCCACGAAAATTTAAAAAAATAATTATTACTTCTTTCCAACAATATCACAAATTTACTACTTGACAAATCTATTTGAAAGAAAATAAGAAAATAAAATTATTCGTGAGACATAAGCGACATCTATATCACAATAACTGACTTATCACAGAGCCTTCCTAATATGTAGGTACTGTATGGAGCCAAATTAATATAACTACTCAAAAACAAAAGTGCAATTTTGTTTTTCTGGTCGCCAAAAAGCAAATGCGTTTCCTGGTTCCGGTTTAATTGTTAACGAAACTATTCTTATGTTAGTACTCATTCTTGGCACACAAAACATTGTTTTGGTTACTTACACGAAAACTTGTAGTGATTTTTCGCAACTGGTCCTTTTGCATTTGGTATCTAGTCAGTAAGCATCAGTGTAAGTGATATTATCTTTTTAAATATGTAAATTTGGTTAAAAAAGATTTCTAATATAAATTAAATCAAGAAAATTAAACTTAATTTAAAAAAAAAATTGATGATTTTATTTTACATAATTTTGATGCAATTTTATGCGTTAAATAAGTAGAATTAAAGGGGTTAGTCTCTGCATCGTTGTGTACTTGGCACGAAAATTTAAGAGAAGCTGTCTGTATACCAGTTCTAACTAAAATAAAAAAATGCGTGTGCGGAGGATGGTTTAAGGAACATAAAAAAATAAAAAATAAATTATCGCAGGAGGGAACAGATTTTTCAAAAAAGAAGTCTAAGCGACGAGCTGCGGAGGCATGATTAAAATGTTGTTGACAAAAATAAATAAATAAAAAGGCAAAACTAACGACGCTAATGAAAAAAAAACACAGCTGCAAAAGCTCACGAAAGACTAAGAGTTCAGACACCAACACCAGGAATCTAGTAGGGGTTCTTACGGGTCACTGGGCCATAGGTGACCATGCTAGAAGACTGGGGATAGCGGCGAACGATTTCTGCAGGAGCTGTAAGGAATCGGAGGAAATCGAATCCCTCTAACACGTGCTCTGCGAATGCTACTAGGTAGCTACTTCTTTTCAAGTCTGGAGGTGCTGCAAAACAAAGAATTTAGGTATATCCTGAGTTTTCTGAAAGAAGCAGGATGGATCTAGGTAAAGAGTCTTGGAGATATCTTGAGTTCCCTAATGGTAGCAGACAAGACACAGTTGATTATTAGAAGAAAGTTGAATACAATTTGCGTTTCTTTTTCCGTTGTTCACAGTGATAATTATTTGAAAGTGTTTTACAAATTCTCACAGATTATTTTCAGCGATGATTTGACCTCCAAATCCTCACGGAGTCTGCAAGATTCTTGCGACAGCATTTGAGTGCAAAATTTCGTCCCTCTTATATACACATAAAAACCCTTACCTGAAAGTACTAAATGATCTTGGTTTGCTACATAAGGCGTCTTTATGGAACAACAGGAATGATACTTTAGTGCAAGATTATGCGCTAAGTCACACAGCAAAATTCATGAAAAATCTTCCTTCCTCTAAAAATATCCCCACACCTGCTGCCTGTGCCTTCATGCAATGAGAACTCAGTACTGTTGGGGACTAGTGCACACGTCATGATATGACAGTGAATCCTACAAAGATCAGCTTGGTGCTCTTCTCCAAGAGACGTAAGCTTGGGTACCTTGTTCTTCCAAAGCTATATGGATATATTCTGCAACTGTCTCTAAATGTCAAGCACCTCAGGGTCCACCTTGACTCGAAGCTGACATGCGCAAAATATAAATGCGGCTATGAGTTCTTCGCTCAATGGCTGCAAGTGGGGCTTAAGCCCAAGTGCTGTGCACTAGTTGTACACCTCAGTCGTTAGACCCATGCCCACATATGCCTCTTGTGTATGGTAGCCAGGGAAGCACTGATTCATCCTATTGCTCTTTGGCGTGTGGAGTGGAAGATGAAAACCCTCTGACACCATCCCACTTGATGCGATGGTTTCGATTTGGGCGGCGCTTATCTGTGCGGTTTCCTGAAAGGTAATCATGGGCTGAGGGATGTGCCTTATCAAACCCTGATGGCTCTGAGTGGCCTTCGGATAACAACTAAGTTACTGGAGGACTGCAGATCGTTCGTAGATAAGCTATTTATCCACAACAAGTGGGTTCCTGGTTACATAGGGATCATAGAGAATTAAAGCGTTGACCTTTTAGCCAGGGCGAACCCGAGCACTTTCAGGTGCATAAAACCTTTTCCTGTTGGGCCTAATAAGAATTACTCTGATTTTCTCTTGGAACTCACAAGAAAACAATTACAGAGCTGTGGTTCGGCTTCATCACACGCCACATCTCACTTCATCTATATCCAACTAGGATGGGAGATATTGACAGTCCTGAGTGTCTGACCTGCCCGGAAGTAGAGTCTGAGACAACCGAAAACGTTCTGTGTACTTGTCTGCCTTTACACATAGCATGCTGGATACTTCTGAGCCTTGTTCTCCTATCTCTGGATGAGCTGAAAAACTTACCACATCAAGACCTGACGCGCTTCATTAAGAGGACAGGAAGGTTTTGGTGAAAGAACTTTCTAGCAGGTTATCACAATGGGCTGTGCTGCCTGCCATGATTTGGATCGCTCGTCCCCCTGCCTTATAGAAAGAAAAAAGAAAAAAAAGCCATAATCCTTATCCGAAATAATAAAGAACTTAGGCATGGTTTTCTGCTCATCAGGGATTGCATACGAAGTTATTTCAAAAGTATGCCCCTAAGAATTATAGTGTTATAAAAGTAAGGACAGGTAGAAGAAATATTAGGTTTAAACTTTTTTGTATTATCAAATAAAATTAGCCGAAGCTCTGTCTGTAACGGTTCAAATCCCAGAATGCTTTTTTGTTAATGAAAATAATATCAAATAAAAAAAAAGAAATAAAAGAAAATTAATAATAAGTATTTAAAAAAATTTAAAGATTAAAAAATAAATGAAAATTTACAAAGTTAAGAGAGAAACAAAGTTAAGAGAGAAACTTAGCTAGTTTTATGTAAAGGAAAGCAAAATTAACATTTTGAATAGTTTTTCTTCCTTGTTTTCGTATCTTTTAATGCATTATATTTTTAATTAACTTAAAGAAACCTAAATTTATCCCAGTGGTTATAATAATCTGGCCGGCCCATGCAGTAGGTAGTTTACAAAACAATTATAGAAAGTCAAAGAGCGCCATCGTACGTCAAGTATAGGTACTAAAATTGATAATTAGGTTAAATGGGTATTTTGACTGCAGTTTTTTTTAACATTCAAAATTTTTCTCAATGGCCAGAACACTGAGCTATCTCCGCTGATTTACATCTGCAATAATAGGTGATATATTATGTAGGTTCTCCTAGCTAGGTACACCATGACCTTGGTGTGCTTTAAACATTGTTGGTCTATGCTTTAGGGAATTATTGAGCTTTACTAACAATAAAATATGTTTGATGCAATTTATATATATGTCAAGATATTTTAGAATATCACCACAGCGCACGCTATTCAATGAACAGTGTAAAAACTGCCATTGTATTTATGTAAATTATGCTTTCATTCTTCGGTGAGCATCAAATCAATGAAATACAAATTTCGAATGCTGTTCCTGCTGCAATTCACAATTATTGGCACACAAGTATTATATGTGACTCGTTCTGCATCAGTGAGTTTTCTCTTTTGACCAGAAGAACCAACCTAAACGAAATAAACATGGCACTCTTTCCGATTGTCGAGTGTTGATTTTTGCCAACGCTCGTCTCTCGGCGATTGAAATAATTCCACTAGGGACTCTATGGATACTGTCAAGTGTCGCAGGTATTTTTACATGCTTCGTCAAGAGTAATAGCGATTACATAAGCACAATAAAATCTGTGACCACTAAATAAAGTACCTCGAGGTAATTGGGTTAAAAAAATCATGTAAGACTTTTCACATGTCTTTTGTTCCATCGCGACCTCTCCGCGGGCTTGTTTTCTTCTTGCTATAGGCAAGGTCGCAATGAATTGTAAATTATCGCTGACAATCGTGATTCAAATCGCTGACATACTTCAGGTGAGCATAAAACATAAACAGATCATGAAATCTGCGCTAATTGCTGAAATCAATACGTAATTTATGAGTTTTGTGATAAGTTCGTCTTTATGGCTATATATCTGCACTCGGCATGCAATGTATACATATATCGATCAAGCTGTAGATAAATGTCGCTGTTGTGAGGTAAATGAATTATGCCAGATGGTCTAAGAGTGATTAACATTGTTGCAAAACTGTGTGCGGAAAATGATGAAGGAAATTAAGTGGAAAATTTACTCCTTTTTATGGATTTTATGGGTGGAGATCTGTATGATATTTTTGAAAAACATACATAATTTATGGCAAGGCAGGAAGTTGTAGATACTCGGCATATGAAATAGGAACTAGTTTTTATATGAAGGAGAGTTACACTTTTCACTTAAAATATAAACGGAAAGTGCTATTTAATTACTTCTCTATGGTTTGGCTGTGTTTGCTTATGTAGGTCTGAAAATGTAAGCCGAACATAATAATTACTTACCCATTGAAAAATAGATTTTCCACATAAATTGTGTTTATGGATCGATTTTTTAAACATGAGTTTGGTTATAATACACCAAGATCTGTAGAGCATTTGCAGAAAGCTTAAAAGAAATTTGCCTATATTGCTTTAACACATTAAATTTTTCTTTTTCACAGAACTCATCAGATTTTAAAATTTTTCATTATTTTAAAATTTTTGTTTTTAAGGAAGGGGAAAGAAAGATACCAAGCATTTCAGCTAATCGATAGATAGGAGAGCAAATCCTAGAATATCCAGCCTGCTGTTATTCTCCATTATTCTTATTTACCTGGGTCACTTTGTTATAGATAAACAGCTTATCGAAAGACATCATGCAGTCCCCCAGTAACTTAGATATTATATATCTAAGAGGATAGCAGTGTTCTTTCCATTGATTTCCATATCCAGAGTTATCTTGCTGTCATTGCGAAGGCGAAACTTCAGCCTGGAAGACAGTAGGATGCCTTCAAAGTGAGTACTCCAACCCAATGTCAGATTCACAAAAGTAAACACCAGCACTGCCTCCCTCAATAATGAGAGAGCTGTCGGTGAAAATTTTTAGACCGGACCGGACCGGCTCGATAAGGCTTTTCTTTCAGCCTACGATTGCCTTTCAGGAAACGCACAGAAAAGCGACGTCCAAAATGAAGTTCCGGTAACATCGCTTTTTCAATTCCAGCCAATATACACTAATCCAGTATCACTTTTATTTCGATTATGTTAAATGGCGTGATATGAGCATGCTACAGGATTAAAGTAAAATTATGTAATGTTATGTAATGTTATTCGGCCAGCTTGGATTCTTAAAATTACAATAAATCTGCAAAAAGGTATTCTTATTATTTCAGAAATTAATGAAATCAAATAATTACCTTGACGTGTTTTGACTTTCTGAGCGTGTTCCAAAATAGGTTAAGGTAAGGAATGTTATTGGCGAAATTACACGACCCAGTTGAGTATTTTTAATTAGCTTCGATCTATAAAATGATGAATTCCTAGCTACCTGGAGTTTTGCAGTTGAGATATCTACCGGAAAAGAAAGCTGGAAGTTTGAGTAAAATTTGCTAAAATTGAATTTAAGTGATTTGGGGAGTCATTAATCTACACAAAAATAAGAAGAAGTTTATAGGCATATCAATTTAATGTGGGGCACGATGTATCAAGTCTGGTTACTATATTTGCAAACTGCTAGACTCCTTTACTCTTAACCTGAACATTACCTTTCCTTACCATCTGCATCACAACATCACGTGCGTAACATGAAAATGTCTATTCTTTTGAGAATTCAATTCAGAATTTAATTTATGGCATGAAAGCCGAAATATTCCTTAACTAACTACCGATTGCGTAATTTATCTTCAATTAATTTTGAAATTCACGATATCAAACGGCTTTAATTACAACACTTGATGAAATTGAACAAGAAAAAATAATTACGATTACATTAATTGACTTCCGAAGAAAGAGCCAAATTTCGTGGAAAAAGCCATATTAGAGGAAGGAAGGTAAGTAATAAATAAAAAATATTTAGGAAGGCTCTTTCGATGTGTAAGTGATTAAAAAAAAAACCTAATTTAACCTTGGCACAAAAAGTAGCACGAAATTAAGCATTGAATTCAGAGCAAAGCGAAAAAAAAAGAAAAACACGTGAGAAAATATTGGAGGATACCATGGAATTGAAAATGGGATTCCAAAAATAAAGGAGCTACTAGCACCTGACTATGGAGGAATGAGGAAAGCAAAGTTAAATTTCCTTTTGTTCTCTGGGAGTTTTGAACGCTCAATCGGCAATCTATGAAATAAGTTTGTCTGCTCTCATAAGCACGTGGTACCACCCATCAAAATTCTTTGGACCTACGTCTGCATCTTAAATGAACAACAATTACAACATAATAATTGTTTTTAACAAATCTGTAAAAAATTAATATTAACGTAACTACAAACGGCGACTGCTATTCCTGGGCCGTGCACGAATCCTTATCTATTATATGTAAAATTGTATTCAATTCCGGTTTTATGAGTTTTATATTTTTTAGAGCTTATTAAGTATGCATGTGCAGAATGTTATACCTCAAAAAGCAGGAGCAGTCATTTTGACTGCCCTAAGTAACAACTAGTTCAAATGACCCTAAGCAACAAGGCGATCGATAGAGAAGACAATGCCTAATAATATAAGTCTAAATGGAAAAAATAAATAAAAGCCTAATAATATAAGTCTAAATGGAAAAAATAAATAAAATAACAAATGGAGAGAAAAAATTATTATTATTATTTTTGCACAAAATTTTGCCAAAAGTAGCCTTTCTTATTCTATCTAATAATAAATAATAGAAAGGAAAAAAATCGTTTCGTTTTAATAACGATGTACTTCTTGCATAGATCAAAACTCCTTAAAATGTGTTCCTTACTCTCTATAAACGGTTAAAATTACCGCTCCGGTCTTTTGAGGTATACAACTTCCACGGCCTTCCTAGTGTTAAAGCAAAAGTTGCTAATATAGAGTATGTTATCAGACTTTCCACATTTTATATTTATATTTTCCAAAAATCCAAGATTCGAAATTTTACGAAATCCATATTTTTCAAAGTTTTTTTTTAGAGGTTGAGCTAGAGATGAACAAAGTGACTATTTTCATAGCATCGACTCATTGAATCTGACTCTTTAAAAAAAGCCGACTAATTCAGCCGACTCAAAATGAGTTAGGCCTGAAACACAATTGGAGCTTTTCAGCTTGAGATTTGTTGATAACGAAAACTTTTTTGCCAGCTTCAAACTGGCTTCAGACTTCAGATTTGATCAAATTGTAAATTTAAAGTCCAATGGCTGCCAATTTGAGGGAATTTTTAATGTTGCCAACAGTGCGAATATCGAATATTAGATACGAATGGCTTCTCTTAACATATTTTTTGACACAATTCAGAAGTAAACAGCTATCAAAAATATTAAAATGGAAGAAAACTATTTTTGACTAGACTAAATATTTCGAGGATTTGCTAAAGGCGATAAAACTACTAAATTTTACTGTACATAATTCAAAGACTAATATAAATGGGAAAATATTGGGCCGTTAACAGTTCTGTCATCTTCTCGTTTCAAGCTACAGATTTCTTTACGGTTTTCTCGTCTTCTCATTTCAGATTCGAACACAATTCAAACAAGCATATAAACACTCCCTGATTTTCGGCGTTATTGATGTCAAAATCTCAGATTGCTCTCAGCATAATGCAACAATGTCGCACTAAACTCCTCTTTCGAGGAGCCATAACTGTGTTATAATAAAATCAACACAGCCATACATTGTCCTAATGTCATAACCGGGTGCTTCTGCAGTAGTTGGGGTGCAGTGGGGCACCCATCAGGTGAGCCAGGCCAACTTTCAAAATGTTAAGGCCGGCGTTGACGTCTCGGTTCCACATAGTACCACATTTTGGGCAAAACTGGTACCGATGTGGAGACCGAGACGTCCTCACTGGCTCGCAACAATTGGCGCATAGCTTTGTGGTCCGAAATTCGTCCACCTCTAGAACCGGCTTGTTCTCGTTCGGGACGCGCATACCGCCAACCATTAACCGACATCCAGGATCTAAACCAACAGCCAATTTGTAGTAGTCAGAGTTAAATTTATCCTGGATGTCGGTCATCGTCCTTTCATCATGTGCGCTACATTTCTTGGTCATCGCGGTCTTTCTTCGTTTCTTTGGTGTTTCCAATGGCTCTATTTGTACCTCCTTCTTCATGGAAAACGTAATCGCTACTCCATCGGTACAAATAGAACCATCGAATTTTTTCCGCCCCACCGAAGGTATTTTGAAAAATCTTTGCCATTGTTCAAATTTTTCCCAACTACCACTGAATAGTTTCAGACCGTGGAGACGTTTGTACAAGGCAAAAGATTCGTAGCGCACATGATGAAGGCGATGCTTATAAATTGGTAAAAGAGGAATATTTTTAAGCTCATTTGCATCATTATAGCGTTGCATTTTATAGAATATTTGTAAATACTTCAGTGTTTTCTGTTTTATTTCATAGAATTTTGAGTCGTCATCGACATATCCAAGAAGCTCGTTTAGATGGTATAGAAGGTCTTGATCTGGTACGTGTTCGCTGTTACGGGTAAATAAGTAATGCTGTGTTTTGTAAATTTTTGTATTATCTTTAGAGAAATTTCTCAGAAATCTCCTTATCCGAGGATAAGCATTCATCCAGAGGTTATTTTTAAAAAGGGTTTCATATTGCCGGCTGGCAAAAATAAATAGATTCGACCTGTATAAAGAGTCGTATAGGGCAGTCTTGATGTATTTCCCTCGTAAACTTCGGTACGCGGGATCTAATTCATATTTCGCCATTTTTTTGTTCATTAAATGGTAGAAATAGTCAAGAAACTTTATGTCTGAGAAGTTATCTTCTCCCCATTCTTTGTTCAACTTGAAGTGTATATACATTGGGTATTCCACCACAAGCGCAGACATTACCCTGACATCGGATTGTATTGCTTCGGCTATTATTGGATTTGTGCATTTTGATGCAAAACCATTCTTCACACATGAATATGACGTTTCAGTGTCAGTCTCTGCACGCTTACGTTTTGGGACTGCTGCAACTGGTGCTGTACTGCCACCTTTTGTGATAGTAGAAGATTTTTTATTTAAGTTTATTTTTTTCATTTTTAGACCCACGAGTATGGTTGGAAAAATGGTCCGCTCCGACAGAGCCCCCATATCGTAGTAAGGCAATTTATACAATGGGGTGCGCCCGGTGCCCCAAGGAGATCGTTCGAGACAGTGATAGAACTACCCACTGCCATTCAGCCCTCGGCACGATGCATGTACACCTTGGCTTGGTAGGCTTTTTTAGGCGGTGTGCTCCCCCGAGGCGGGGTATGGGAGGAAGCATGAAAGCTGCCTATTTCGAAGTTGCTGCTGGAAAAAACTTTTTACGTGCCAGTATTGCAAAACGTGGCTCTTGGAAGAATATGCGAGAAGCAAACAGTGACTTTTGTGGCTTGCATTAAGGCAAGTGGTAGTCATAAAGTTAAGGTTAGAGAATAAATGCAACACTGTACACGATGACATTTTTGTACTAACAATTCTTTGCGATTTCAGTTGCAGGATGGTAATTATAATTTATTTTTGCTAAACAAAAGAGAATCTTTTGACTGTGAAACAGCACAACAAATTAGAAATGATAGCATAGCATCTACGGTGCCGTTTTTCTTTTACCGCTTAAGACTCCATTTTACAAATAATTTTATAGTCACTGCTGCACGACCCTCTGGAACTTTCCCATCCAGCTAGGACGAATGCCTTTGACTTTTAGCTAAGCTAACTTGTGTTTTCCAAGCAACTTTATGCATCCTCAACTCTCCGGCAATTGGTTAACCGGCTAAGATGGGTGCTTTCAGTGCTTCGTCGAAAACAAAAAAATTACACATGTTAGACGTTCGCAACAATTATAATGCATATTTTAACAGTTATGCATATGGTTTCTGGTATATCTTAAGGGTTTAAGAAAGCAACCGTGGACGGTATTTATAGCGAGTGTAGCAGCTCATGCATACACGAAATTGAAATCAAAAGATTTTCTTGCATTGTATCAATGTAGATATAATTACATATATATCAATTATAATTTACACCCATTCGGCGTAATAGCAATTGTGTGTAGGCAAATTTTCTCGTGGAGTGAAGAATTTTACAAAAAGCCTGGATCACATCGGAGATTATTATTATTATTTTGAAACTGAAATATAGGCGAGCATTTCGAAAAGCTGGTTTTCTGAATGGACAGGTGAAGATAGCATACCATTTGCTGAATTTCAATCAGAGAATTGTACGCTTGTACAATATATCGAATGAAATCTATCCAATTAAACAGCGGTGGTCATTAAAATTAAAAATGACGAAACGGCCACGGACACTGATAATAACAAAAAAATTTGCATTGCATTGTGAGAGATTGACAATTTTGGAAGAATTTGAGAACATTGTAGAAAAAGGTGTGAAAACATTATCAGAAGAGACTAGAAACGGCAAGACATCTTGAGAACGAATGGTTTCTTTTTCTTGTTTCTTAAACGTTTACTGGTACATATATGTATATTCATATCTTCAGCAAATGTTTTAATTATTAAATCTGATTGGTGTCGTTAATGATTTAAAGAATAAATTTTGTCATACATACTTCCTAATCGGTATACGAAAAAAACAGTTAAGTATTGCGGAGGCAGAATTATGGTTTGCGCATTTTTCTCTTGGTATGGTGTGGGTCTTATACACTTAATTGAATGATTTATGACCAAGGAAACTTATATCAAAGTACTTGAAGATGCAATGCTGCCTCATTCTGATGACAATATGCCTTTGCGCTGGACGTTTCAGGAAGACAACGATCCAAAATATACAGCAACGGTAACAAAGGAGTGGTATGGTCCGGAAACAAATTAGGGTTTTGAATAGCCCAGCCAATGCTTTGGAAAATTCAAAATTCACTTCACAAAATGGCGTAGTTTTTCTTTGATTTGAGGCTTGGTACAGGTGCCCAAAATGGCGCACGAAAAAATTCCTCAGAATTTGGTATTTTTTACAAATTAACAAAATGTAATGTTATAAAAATATTACAAACATTGCATTTCACAAATAATGACGTGTAAAATATTATTTGTGAAATGGAATGTTTGTAATATTTGTA
This sequence comes from Dioctria rufipes, assembly GCA_963924295.1. Classification (NCBI taxonomy): domain Eukaryota; kingdom Metazoa; phylum Arthropoda; class Insecta; order Diptera; family Asilidae; genus Dioctria; species Dioctria rufipes. The sequence goes on along the minus strand of OZ002743.1, from coordinate 43,837,330 downwards.
TAACATTACATTTTCACGCGACGCAATTTGCGCGTTAGTAAATTTTTAATAAAATTAAAATTAAAATTCCAAAATTCTAATTTTAATCATCGCAAATATAATTACAATTTTACAAAAATGATAAAATAAATTACCTCATCAAAAAAATAAACACAACGCGCACTTGTAAAACTTAGCACTACTGAGGGCACTCAACAATTCAACATACAAAGAATGAGATGAGGATCTGATCTGTTCTGACGACGCACGTACTCTACTCATGACTCATCGTCAAAAACCCACCACTTTTACCATGTTTACATGCAGACTTGAAAGATTCAGTTGAGTTTTTGAACACCATGTTTACATGCAAACCCCAGTGTTTTCCTCGAAAAAACCTTTATTTATATTGGAAGCTTATCTCCTATAACATCAAATATTCCTTAAACTCGATTTTTAAGGAAGTAAAATTAAGCAATGTTTTTCTGCCCATCCCTAAAAGTAGATATGGAGGACAGAGAAAGGATTACAAATATTGTATTGCCATATATTTCTATTCTATAATATTCATTTGCAAAAACCACTGAACTGAAACTGGACTATGGTGGATTTTGTACAGAATTTATTACTTGAAGTTCAGCTGAAAAAAGTAGTTATATGTTCATATATATATTGTCACCATATAGCAAACAAATGTTCAAATGCAATACAGTGAAGTATAATCCATTTCTATCATGTACCATTTTCGTAGCGAAATTCACCATATATTTAGGGGAATTTCCAAAAGGAAAAAGTGTGTTGCCATGGAAATTATTACAATGTTTATGGGAAAAACGCAGATAAATTTATGGGATGGAAATATTTGAATTAAATCCTATAAAATCAAGAACTGCATATGAAAATGTACTATAGTTATAGCTAGTTCTAGTATTTTATTTGAATTCTGCCAATAACATATGGGTGAAGTGTCTATAAATGCAATACAATATTTTTAGGAAAATGTACAATTAAGATTTTTTTCAGTGTAGCATTATAGTATCAGATACCTACACGGTGAGAAGTAATCGAATTTAATGATAATTCTGCGTTGGCTATGCTTTCTTCATATTCCCCATGCGCTGTAGTAGAGGATATGTCTTTGGTGCAACTACCTTCATCCTTTTCGACAACTTTTTTTGAAAGTTCATCAAAAGCGTCTATGAAATCCACGAAGTCTTCTCGTATGCAAACAATGATGATAAAACATTTCAGCAAATGGTGAGGCATTTTTTATTTCTTTTACTGTTAGTTACTCTTAGTGGTTTCTTACGTGAGATGAAATCGAATAATAATTGGATATTTAGGTTTAATACCAATTCTTACCATTCTTATTGATAATTCTTCAATATTTATGACATTTCGTTACAAAAACTATAGTCACTGGACATTATCAATAAAAACTACATGGAAGAATACAGAGAAGAATGATTCTCAGCATAATTCTTAAGTTCATCGGCGACATATTTATGTTCCTTCTTGAACATTGTTTGGGACATTTGCTTAGTGTTCACTAGAAACCAGACACAAAGTATCCAGCATCTAGTTGTCTACGAGTATATCATCACATTAGCCTTTACAAATAGCTGGAAGTAGTCGACAGCTAAAATTTCCTTCAAACGTTTCCTCCAGCCTTGGCTCCCTCCAGTGATGACATCCGTGGAATAGGTGAAATAGGGCCGACCCAGGATGATCGGAAAGTCAACGCCTAAAGGAAAAGTATCTGCAGTATTACAGCAGTTATGATGGATGAGACAAACACAAACGCCTTGCACAAACAGGGTGGACTTTCCCCAGGGGCCGTAACATACTATCCAAAAAGACATGAATTCATTAATTTATTGTAATTTTGGAAAATTGGATGCATCACCGTCGTTTATTAATAAAAGTTCTCACCAGAAACAAGTTAAAGTTGCAAATGTCAAAAACGCCAGCTGTGTTCAATTCGGATTTTTCAATCAGCTTTAGAAGATAGCTGGCTATAAAGCTGGCTGAAAAGCTGCAATTGTGTTCGAGGCTTTAGGTGGCTCTTCAGATCGCAAACTCATTCAATGAGTCCACAGGCTAATGTGGTGTCAACTCCCACTCAATGTGTAACTTAAACACATTGTCAAAGTGAGTCACTGAATTCGGAACGTATTGCAAGTTTGCAACTATGCTTTTAGCTAAACTCGTTAATGAAACTCATCGGATCCATAAATACGTTTATACCTGTTATCTATTCGGTGTGATATATATATCATATATCGTATATCGCACCAGAAGCCCAGAAAAGGGAAATAGAAAAGCAAACTACGTTCTCAGTTTCAGTGTTCTTTTCTCTTACTTAATGCCTTGCTTATCTGTGCCTATGAGTACGTTTAAGCGACAGTCCCAAATCAGGACTAGAAACCGGTTGTAGGCCAAAATCTGGACTACCCGTATAAAGGGCACAAATTGGACTAGGAAAATTGCACACACATTCAAATAAATCAGGCCTAGGCCCAATTCAATTGACGTAAGTCCAAATTTCGGACTTGCACTTTTATACGGCAAAAAAATTCGGACTTTGGCCTTTTGCACCCGAAGACTGTGGATAGGTGATGCTTAGATAAGCAAAAAATTATATGGGCGGGGGAGGGAAAATCCTAAAAATTTTCGAAATAACAGAACTATACGATTTTTGGGTATGTTTCTATCAAGCACCTTGTGACTTCTGAACGCTACACCGCATGATGATTATTTAAAATTTGTTGGATTGATAATCGTTGGACCTTTGGCTGACGTTGAGCTGAATATGAAACGAGAAATCGCTTTAAATCCGACATTTATGATCAGAGCAAGTTGAATCATATTAAAATTGGAGCTCTCGTTTTTAGCTCAGAATAATTATAAATCGAGATTTTCTTTGTAATTATCCTACTGAAATAAGAGAAAATTAATTTGCAAAAATATTTCGCAAATTAAATTACAGCTAAAAAAATCATCGTTTTAGCAATGTTTATCCTAAACCATAAGCACTATTTGGGACCTTTTGATGAGTTAAAACCAAGACTTGAAACTTATCACCAAAAATAAAATGGGTTGTGTGATGAAAAAACAAATTAAAAACATTTTTTTAGCTTTTGCTATATACCGGAGAAACCAAATAAATTCCTTCTTGAACGAACATAAGCACAACGGTTGGTAACTACATGTTCCTAGACCACTCTGTATAAAATGCTCATTACTGTAAAATAAAAGTAATGTTACTTCTGGGAGCATCTTACTCGATCCAGTCCTCGAACAAAATGGCCGACAGAGCTTTCAGTACTCTTTATGTAGGATATTCTAAGAATAGTCGATAAATTATAAATTTTATGGCAACAACATAATAAATTCTAAAGATTTGGGAGACGATTGATATTTTTCATCATTTTTTTTTTATGAATCATCCTATGAGTTTAGAGGATGTATCAAATATTGATGATTTAAAATTTATTAGAAATATATTCATTTATTTGCTCTAACCACTCTTTGATTTACTTTCGTGAAAATTCACATGTTTTTTCACTAGTTAACCTAAACGCTATATCAAAATTCATGTTATTTCTACGTCCAATTGATTCGATCCAGGACTATTGTAAGGTATAGTCTCATTTAGTTATCATTGTATATAAAATAATCTCCCAAACAGTATTTAGTAAAAAAACATTATTTTTTAGTGCCCTTACCATTGAATTATGAAAATTGTAAAGACCCTTGATCAGGACAGCTCTTTTCTAAGGAATTCCAACGTTTTAAGTATAAGGAACTATCTTTTATAAACCCCTCAGGATTCGGTTTATTGTCTGTCAGCTTTCGTATAAATTATACGCAAAACTATTCGCGACAGGACCTAGGTAATTTCCTGTCAAGTATTCCAGTTTTGAAATATTTATAATACTACATTATGTCCAATCCTCCGAGATGGTATAGGTTTTCTCTGCTTTTTCAATGATTGGCTGAAGTGAAAGACGACTACCGATAGCTTTGGATATGTTTTTAAGAGTTCTGCCTGAACGCTACCTTTTTCAACGGATTTGTCATTTTAAAAGGAGATTACGAAGATTATTTCTGTTCTAGGTAAAAAACGAGTATTTTTTCTTTTGAATATCTTGGACTGTTCTTCAAGTCGCCACAGGAATCTTATCTGAAAAACATTGAAAAAATGCAATTACCAATCATCGGAATAACCCTTCCCAATCGTCTGTTAAAAATATTCATCCGTTACTTTTAACAGCAAAACTTTTCTGGAGTATTAATCCGACAGCTGTTTGATAATTATAGCTCTGTCCTAGTACAGAACCTCACTGTAACTATGTTTTTTTAATTGCAGGGAGACGAGAGATCCCTAGCACGTAGCGCCTTAGGTCTTGGTGAGATAAATTTTTCAGTTCATCCACAGATAGGATGGCAGACCCAAGCATGTTCAGACTACTCCGGGAAAAGGACGGATAAGCACACACAAAGTGTTCGGCTGTCCCAGACTCTCCTTTAAGGCGGAACAGATATTCAGTACTGCCATCTTTGATGGATGAGCGTGAAGCGAGCACTGGCCGGTAATGATGCCAACCACAGTTCTACATTCTTTTCTTCCGAGCCCCAAAAGATAATCAGAGAATTTCCATTGGGCCCATGAAGCAAAAGTTTTGTGCACCTGAAAGTACGCAGGTTCGCCAATCTCTGCTGATGCTTTATACGAACGGAACGGAACGGAGAACAAGAGTCACACCTAGCTAGAAGGTCAGTCTTTTTATTATCCATGATCCCCATGTGACCGGAGATACTTTGTTTTGGATATGTTGGTATCACCCCCTGTTGTGGATATGTTGGTATCACCTCAAAATAGTGGCCCTGTTATAAAAGTCACCTCTACAACAAGGACATGGTATTCTATTCCCAACAATTATTGAATTAAATTTCATGCGTATTATTTTCTGTTGTTGCATTTAGTAGCTTTTTAACTTTTTACTTGTACTGTAGTCATGATTGCATATTATCAAAAATACAATTTTTCTTGTTATACGTAAGGCCAGTCATAGCATTTTTTAGCGTACCCAAACGTTTCTTCTCCACCCATGATAAAAAATTCAACGCAACACCCCTAAAATAGCTATCTTCCGGTTGTACTTGGACTCTGGCTTAAATGTTTTACTATAAATTTGCTACTCGTATAGTCGGTGTCATTAAAAGAAAAGTGAAAAATCCATTCACATAAAGGCCGCGATTGCTTTGCAAGTCACGCCAATCCACCTTAATCAGCATACTGCGATTGTGAGCTTGTTTTTTGTGAAAAAATTTGATTTGATCTTATTACCATTCCTCCAGTAATAATTGTTGCCATACTGGTAGCCATAAGATAAGATGAATACGCATACAATTACTTAGAAAATCTGTACAAAAAAAAAAACCTGGGAGCCTAAGCGCTCCATCACTTCTATTTTATAGATAGAGCCCATGAGAACCTCTACCAACCAAACGCCGACACTGGGGTATTTTGGCATATTTTCAAAAGACAGAAGTCACACGCGCAGGCGTGTACACAAATCATAACCGCGCAATAATTAAGAATTTTCCCGGGCAATTTTTTTCCGATCCACCACGATATTACCTTACCGCGCTCTAACGATCTACAGGTAATAATAGTATGAAGTAATCTGATCAAGGCGCGACGGCGGACGGCGGGTAGTGGTACAAATGTACGAAAAGTAAAAGAACTTTGGCTACATGAGGTGAGGTCGCTGAGGCGGCCCCAACATATAAGCGAAGCAGTTGTCTGTGGAAAATAAAAGCGCGCATTCGCAATTTACTTGTAATAGTGGCACAGTGGTGTAATGTGGTACAGCCGGGCTATGGATACATAGAGGGGAATTTATGCTGGATGTTGTTGCTTTTTATGCTTCTTGTCAACACCATGTTAGGTTGAATGTTCGATTGGCGTAGCTTGTTGGTTTGTTTTTTCCTACATTTATCGCATGGACTATTCGGAGTGAGGGAACCCTTCTCAAGCGGCATTTTACTGTATAAATACACAACTGAGGTCAAATTGAAATCATTCAATCTCTAGCAGTAACAAATCTTGTAACTAGTTCAGCAACACATCAAACAAAATCTTGCCAAAATGTTCAAGTTGGTAAGTGTTTAATATCCTCGGACAAGAGAATTAATATTCTTTTCGATAAGTTATTTACCAGGATTTTCTTCTATATTTTATAATTGCAGTGTATCCTTCCACTTTTCTTCGCCGCTGTCTCAGCCGGATATTTGGGTGTTGGAGCTCCTATTGGATATGGTCATGGATTGGACTATGGACATGGTTTAGGGTATGGACATGGCTTAGGATATGGACATGGCTTAGGATATGGACATGGACTAGGATATGGAGGATATGGACACGGTTTAGGTTTGGGTATTGGTCATGCAGCTTATGCAGCTCCAGTCATTAAGACCATTGCTCCAGCTCCAGTTATCGCTCATGCACCTGTTATTAAAGCTGTCGCTCATGCACCACTTGCCACATCATATGCAAACACCTATAAAGTTGCTGTAAAATCTGCTCCTGTTATTGCTGCTGTTCATACTGCTCCAGCTGTTGTTGCTGCTCCTGCAATTCATGCCGCTCCATTGGCAGTTGGACATGGTTACGGATTGGGATATGGTCATGGTTTGGGATATGGTCATGGAGTAGGATATGGACATGGATTAGGATATGGTCATGGAATAGGATACGGTCATGGATTAGGATACGGTCATGGATATCTTCATTAAGTTTTCACAAAGATGTTATTATCATTTTTGAACTTATCCAAATTCTTAGTGATCGTGTGCTAAATTACAATTCGCCTGCCAAAACGTTTAAAATTCAAATTTTCTTGCATTCTTGGTTATATGTAGTTTTAAGGATGCGACAACGCAAGAAAATTTGAATTTTCATTGTTGAGTTATTTAAGGAAACACCAAAATTTTTCGTTGTGTAAATATATAATGTATAATTTTAAATTATCTGTAAAATAGCGCATTTATTTCATCAGATCATTATAAAAAAAAAATACTTTTACACAAAAACACCTGTAAATACCCAGTCACCAGTGATTGACTTAAATAAATTATTTTTATGCAAAAACTTTTGTCTTTCATAATTGTTGTAGTTTGTGGAATCTGATCCAGTTCCAGGTCTCTGGGAGTCTGGTTGAATTTTTCAGAAATGTTTGTACATATTGTAGTGGTAATAGTCTTAGGAGTAAAATTCAATCTACTTTCAAGATATGGAATTATTGTGCAATCATTCCCATCGAGTTTTATACTTAGAAGCCATAAAACGAGTATAAACGCTTTCTCTTAAAAAAAAAAAGAAAATTCGATTATATAAGTCATGAGTAATCATAATGAGAGTTGTCCTGCTAAGTAAAAGAAGTGACTGAAATTCCCATAAGACTCTCTGACATTGGTATCCAGTAGTGTTGCAATGGAAGCAATTAAGCCGCGCCTATGGTAGTAAGAATAGTGTTTGAACGATGGGAAATACATTCATCAAAGATAATTAAAGTATTTTGCGGCCAGATTTTTGCACTGATTTCACAATAAAGAATGAATCATAGAAAATTCTCGGAATTATTTTAAATTACTTAGGGGAATGCTTTTAATTAGTTCAAACCACATCAGAAAAAAAATCAATGAAAGGTTACACTAATTTTCTTCTAAATAATTACTAGTGCAGCGCACTTTAGTCGTGATTGATATTAAATGGTTTTAAATCACCTGTAAAAAGACCTAAGCGTAATGAATGACTTTGAATGACTATGAAACTTAGGATTGAGATAAAAAGGAATTATATTTTCAATTTTTATTTCAACGAGTGTTTGTGTGTCGGGAATCTGAGTGAACTCTTTTAGCATTTATTTGTTCACTTAGTAAACGCATAGCTTAAAGTATGTTTAGCTAAAATTATCATACATTATAAAATAAATGGTTTTGATAACAATTATAAAAATTTCATATATATATTTTCTAAATTATTATATTAGCGGGCAGCTGTTTGGTTGTTAAAAGAAAAAATCTTGAAATCGTGGGTAATTTCACTTCTTTTTCCTATTCGTCCAAAATTAAATTGTAAGAAAAAAAAATGGTTTTTTCGAGCCATTGTTGTTTTTTCGAAATTTAAATAGAATACAGTTTTCCACTTCATTGATGAATTTTTCCAACCTCTAGAAGTTTTAGATTGAAATATGATCTTACTCATCCGAAAGTGTTTCACGTTATTTCTATGAGTTTTTCGAATTGCCAATTCAGTGTTGTGTGAATTTTTGGGCTTCTGAATATTATTTTCTTCAACGTGACTCAGTTCAAGAAAGCGGAATTTGTTTATTTATATAGTTCCAGTCTAATTAGGCAGGGAGAAATTCTTGGAGTGCGATTAAATTTTGAAAAGACCGAAATATTTTTCATACATTTCGTGAATGTTTTTTATGGATGCGACCTTGCTAAGGTTTTTGTGACTTCCGTCCGATTGGCATTCTTAGCTCTATAGAGAAAATTGATGTTTCAAAAAAAGTACCGGCGACTTAAAAATTATTTTGCCCAACAAAATGAAAGCAATATTATCTGCCATTATAGTTTAAGGGGGTATTCTAGTCTAGAAATTCGAAAAAATATATTTTTTTTGTTTTCATATTTTCAAAGTTTAACTATTCAAGAATATGCCTACAAGAGGATTTTTCAAAATGGTGGCTTGCATCTTTTATATTTAGTGTTCAACTGCATCCAGCTGCTAACAGTTGAATTCTAACTTCTAAACCACTTGGACTTTAAGGGGTAACGCTACTGTAACGGCTAAAAAAAAAGGTTTTTTCACGAATTTTTTTCTCGCGAAATTAAAGGTGTTTGAAAAAAACCTTTTAAGGGTATTATCGGGCATACATTGAACTTTATTGATAAATTTTTGACAGCGAAAAAAAAAACAAAATGGCGGCTCCATAGCCATCTTCCCGGGACATGTTTCGGAGCAAGTTTAACACGCTTAATGGCGACCTCCATTTTCAAATTAAAAAAAAAAATTTCTCGCACGGGACCTTTTTTTTTCTTATTCTAGAAGGTTTAAACTATTTTTTAAGCCAATAAAAAAAAAACGGTTTTTCAAAAAACTTACAGTGGCATTACCCCTTAAACGCGTTTTTCTCGAAACTGCCTTTTTCAAGACGATGCCCACGATTTCTCAAGTTCTACTGGACCGATTTACTTGAAATTTTTTTGAAAGTCTTCTTTATAGACTTGTCTATATCCGGAACTAGCCGCATCCCCAAATATCAATTTTTACTATTTTTGAAACATTCGAAAAAGTCAAAAAAAGTGGTACAAAAATTGCTTTTTTTTTCAGGCAGCGGCTATTTTGTGAAAAAATTTTTTTTCAACTTTTCCCTAGTTCCGGACATAGCGACATTACTCTAGACTAATAATCTTTTTTATTTTTTTTTTTCGGATTGCTAGGCGGGTTGGAATCGTGGGCATGATCACGCGCCAATTTTTTGAGGCCCCCCGCCAGGGTTGTTAAAGAATGCATTATTTCTGAGCTGCATTCCTATACATTTTTTCATTCAAATAAACGAATTGGAAGCTGCAGTCAAAGTATGTTTAAAGAATTGGAATGGAATTAAATGAATTCTATTCCCCAAAAAAATTATGCCGAATGCATTCTTTTTCCTTTTAGAAAAAGAATGCATTACTTTGAGCTGCATTATTTTGGAATGCATTGCATTCATAGAAAACTTGTGTGAATTCACTTGCATTCACTTGCATTCAGCATTCACTTGAATTCAGTGAAATTATTCCATGAAATTATTTTGTAATTAAGAATGAAAGAACAAATAAAGCACTTTTAAGCATTTTTTTTTTTACAGAATTTCAAATATTAATTAATTTGTCGAATTCTACCACATTATGAAAGTAGATGTATTTTGTTCGCATAATTTAATTCATCTGCTTCTCCTCCTTAAATGATTTTTTCACATAACAAATGAAAAATAATCATTATTTTCGGTCTCTGGAATATATCTCACGAATCTCGATCGCAATAATATCCTCACATGAATTTTCGGTAATTTTATCGCTGGGCAAATGTAAAAATTTCTAAATTAACCTGATAAAACTTGAGGAGCGAAACAAACTGAACTTGCAGCACACCGTATTCCTCTCCATTCCCTCCTTAATGTGTGTTTGTTGTTCGCTAATAAATTATTTCATCAGTCTACAGCACAAATTTCATTTTAAAATAATTATAGAAGGAGGCCATTACTTTCTCATTGACCCAGGGCCTCCACACCCTTTAATCCTTTTAAAATCAAGGAACTGTGGAGCAACAAATTCACAGATCTGACCAGCTGTGTAAGTGCTGTCAAAGCGTTCGCTTGAAGCAAAAATAACGTCATGGGTTGTCTCTGGTGGCAATGGCAACCCAAAAAGCATTAGGTTCGCTCTGAAAATTTTCTCGAGTACACTATGAGTTCACTCACACAAACGAAGTCTAATTGCGATTTGATATTATTTTAAAGGCAACAATTATTATTATTAAGACCACTCTACTATTATTATATCATATTATCCTCAAAATAAATAGTTCAATACTACCAAAAGAAATTGAATTAAGTTTATTTTTTAATAACTTACCAAAAGTTAAATTCTTCTTTTTTTTTTTGTTTTTCTTCTTTCTTCTTTTATTTTACATATGTATTATCATCTTATTACAATTACCATAACACTAAAAAGTTTATATTATAAATACATAAAGCTTTAATATAAATATTACAATTATTTACCTTAATGAGGTCAAAAACTATCATTTTTGGTGAATTACACCAATAAAAATAATCATCAATCCAACTGGATGCTGGACGTGAAAGATAAGTTGAATTAGTGTTAATATACTATCAGTATTATAATATTGATGTTCAATGTGAGAGAAATTCAATCCAGGTTTTAGCACGAAATACATAGGCGGCCCAATACTTAAATATTTTTGAAGATATTTAAAATATTCCAATATCTTCACGCATTGAAAGTTCTTGATCTAAACCGATATCAATTCTGGAAGCGATTGCTGTACTATAATTTAATTTTATATTTTTTTTAAATAAATGTTCTAAACAAAGAGGAATGCCCATTTTAGGCCCGACATCAACAGACATGAGAGATATTTAAACGATGTATTATGATACTGCGAACATATGTTATTAACATGTTTATTTCAATTAAGCGTGGGAAGGCTTGGGGGGAGTAGGCAAGGTTTGATCTAGTACATTTTGGAAAATCTAGTACAGAATCGAATTCATTAGGTCTTGAGAAGAAGTTTGAGTACCCACATCCTTAGACCTACTCGGAGGCATAAATAACCATCCCCATACTCACTTTTTTAGTATTTCCCTCTTTTTTTTATTGGAACAACGGAGTTTCACTTTTCGCCACAGCTACAATTCGTAGGAGAACATTTATTTTCTTACTTTTAGTGATGGAGGGGGGGGGGGGCGGGGGGGGGGAAACATCGTTTAAAACAGCTCTCATGTCTGTTGATGTCGGACCTTAAGTTATATTTATAATTCTGCCTTTTAAAATTTGCATTAATTTTGTATTTTATTTTTTCAAGTGACGACCTACTCTGGTAGGTAATCTCTTTCTATTGAACAGCTGTTCAAGAGATTTCTCTTGAATAGTGTACGATCGACGACAGTTGTGTTTAGAGACTACTTGTATACCACAATCATATGTCTGAGCTCTTGAAGAGAATTACAATTTTTTATGGCGCTAATTGATTTCCCAAGACATTTGACATTGTAAATTAGTAATTCAAAAGAATGCTTTATGGGTTAAACAATTTGACTGAAACTTGGCAATACCTGACAGAGTCTGAAAAGTCTCGTATTTGTATACCCAGATGACATTGTTATAACCACACCAATGTTTGGGAAGAACGTAAGAGTTTTTTGCTTTTAGATTCTTAAAGTTATATGAAGCAGGTTTGGTTATCAATTATGATAAATTAAAATTTTCCATCCAGAGCTGAAGTACTTAGGGTATGTTGTATGGGGACTACTTGACCTAAAAAAAGGTCAAATGTATTTTAAATATTGCTTATTCCTACCTGCTTCTTTTCCTATCTTCTATCCTTCTTCTTGTTCATATCTTTCTTCTTTCTTAAAAAGCAGAGCAAATTTGTTTGGTCTACGGAATGTGAGGCGGAATTTCAGATCCGACTTGGAGTAGTCCTCTCCGTGTTCGTCAAATAAAAAAGAATGAAAGCAGATATAGAAATTGATCCTGGGAAACACAAATTTTGTTGACTCATATCTGACACTTGGTTTTGACTAAATTTTGGTATCTGAATCTAAAAATGACCCCAGTTTTTGTCCATCACGTTAACTGTTTTAGTTACAGGATACCCTTTCTTCGTCCCAAAAGTCATACAAAATGTGCTTACAAAGGAAAATAAAGGAAAAGATTACCAAGTATACTATTCACAGAGTAATATTTTATCATATAAAGACTATATATAGTTACTGTAAGTCAAATTGTGTCCATCAAACAAGTAGTAAAGTTCTTTTATCAAACGGCAAATATACATGCTTAAAAAAATAATTTCATTTATAGCTTTCCTGGAGTGTTCAGTCTGTTGACAATCGCGCTTGATGCTCTAACAATAGTCAGCCATCATATGTATATCCCACTACCCTAGTGTCTCCATAATCTTCAAATCTTTTTGGAATCGTTCACCCTATTCATCACTAAGTCCACCAGGATTTTTCGGGAAATCAGTTAGATGGCTATGTAGAAAGTGCACCTTGATGCTCATGTTGCAACCAAGCATTTTGAAGCTCTCGAAGAATTGATGGATAATTTCGGTGGCTGATATAGAATGTTTGGATAACCAGATTTGAGTTCAAATCTTGGCATCAAATTTGACAGCACCCAATGCTTTTCATGAGCTCTGCTGGCCCACATACACAAAAAACAGGGATTCTTGGTATATTCACTTTGCTGGCCAAGATGGAAGCAAACTATTTAAAGGTCAACACAGATGATCCATTTGTGTATGTGATATTGCAAGAAATCAATGACTTTCTTTATGTATGCATATTCCTAACAAAAACAAAGTGAATGGTCTATTGGAACTGAACCAAATAAATTTCCATTGTGGAGGAGGACACACTTCAAGCTCCGCTTTGAGCTACCGATGAACAGTCGCCATTCAGTTCCGTTATAGGTTTGAATTCCCAAAACCTCCATAAACTATGTACGTTATGGCAATACACAATCCACCGTCACTTCCAAAGTATTGCAAAAGTAATCTTTCACTTGCTCGAACGTCGGATTTCTTCCTCGTCGAATCTTGATGCTAGGCATTCTGAAGCCTTTTTGGATAGTCTCAAATCTCATGTCAAATCATTCAACTCATACTGATCAACTCCTTTACGAACGATGTCATCTTCAATTTCAAAATCTTAATCGTTGGCGTCACTTCGATTTTCACCATACTCGTATTTCTGTAATTTGAGAGGGTAATTCTTTGAAAACTGGCACTGGGATTTCAGCTGAATGACGCACCTGGTGTGTGGTTGAGGGTAAACTAGGATACTCTATTTTACATTTGTTTTTCTTGTTATATCCTGACGTTTTAACTATATAAAGGTAACAGACACTTGAGTGATCCCTGGGCGCTCGCCAAATCATAGGTATACCAAATTGCATATTATCACGTATTCCCTTCGTCCACATTGCTAGCACAAACACACCTTGTGAGAGGCCCAAGATTTATATTGATGACTAATTTTCACTTTGAAATATTCAAAATAGGCTTGCCTGACAAATGCGTTGATGATTGTCCTCTGACTGGGAATGATGAAACTGCCACATATATAACAAAACGAATCGGGGCTGTTTAAGCACTTACGACGCGAAATATCAGAGGCAGACATGATCTAAAGGAAAGGAAATAAGTACACAATGTAAATAAAAAAAACTAAACACTAGTACCTGCTTGCATACAGACAAGAACTAGGACTCCATCTCAGAATGCCCTTTACTATAAAAGCCGACTCAAAACATCTCACTACACTATATCAGGTGTAACTGAATATCCTAGACAAGTATCGACAAGTGAAGGCAAGTATAACGGCATCATTTACCCAACTCCAATCGTGGAAGGCTTACTTCAGCACTAGTGGTTTATATGATCCAGACTCGATTTAGCAGAGAGTGATCACATTAAGATAAACTTTAGAGAAAAAATTTTACGTGATAGAAATAAATTAACTACAGTCTTGAAATCAGCATGCCTATTTAACTATAAAACAGCTGAAAAATTGAACTCAATAGAAATTGTGAAATTGATCTCCAGTGTAATTTATGTAAGTAGTCATAATGGAAGATATGTCTCTGAATTTGAATAAGGGAAATTAGCTGCATGATTTTTTTTCCTGACAGTCATCAAATACGTTTCGAATGATTTAAGCAATAATTCAACTAGTCCCCCTCTGAGAACCCGAAAGAGAGATTAACAATACCAAGTCTTCTGCTAGTTCTGTCTTATCAACTTGCCCACTTTAGTTCGCTCTTGACAGGCTCAAAAATGAACATATATATCAGATATATCGGTGAGCAAACCCAGTAGTCGTGAGACTACGTCATCGACTATCATGGATAATCATAAAATAACGGACGTTGAAGGTGTTAAACATTTCACAAAAGTTTCTGAAACTACTAGCTCATCCTTAATGTTGTCAAATTGCGTTCTGGTAAATCTACACTATGCAAATGCAGCCTTTGAGATAATGTACAGGAGATTTGTGTCAAGGTGCTTTACTTACTTGAATTCCTATTTAGAATTAATGCAGAGATTTCATATTATTAACTAAGGCAATAAATATAAATATTCTAGGGTAAAAAAAGACTAATCGCGATAACCTCCATTTAAAGCAGATAAAGAGAGCTTAATGCAGGTATATAAAACATGCCCCCTAGCAAGGCTCTATAAAATCATGTGAAAAGATGATTTTCGAATGCTCTTGAACTCTAGGAGAAGCAAAACGGTAATTTTACCCGATTTGAAAGGAAGACCTCAGAGCTCTTGACAGAAATAGACTTTCAAGGATCGGAATAGGAGATAATGCCGCAGGGTGGATTGGCGCTTTGTAGTTTCTATCTCAATCATAAATTGGAGCCTTCACAATCTTATTAGATACTAAGAAAACATGAATTTTTTCTACAACAAGAGGTTGTAATATTTGGAAGAATTAACTAATTATGGAATTATACCAGTTATAATAATATGTTTGAGTCAAGTGTAAGAACCCATCTTAAGTCCCACAGGGTAATATTAATTCACTGGAGAAAAACAAAACCCCAAAAACCCCAACCCACAAAGAACTTCTACCGTATAATATCGTGTTTCCTTTGAATGAGGTGCATTGAATGGGCTGAGAAAATTGTGGTATACTTTCGTTATATGTCGTTTTATGCATGGGTGAAAAACCTTTAATAAAGAGCCTGCTGTCTGCTTCTGTGGCAACCACTGCTATTTTGGGTCATATTATACATTTTCTTGCCATACTTCAGATTGTATTCTGTTTCTAGCTGCAGGATGCAGAGGTGAACGTATCTCTTATTGAGGATTTAAGGATTTAAGATTTTTAAATTTAGATAGAGTCCATTGAGCCCATTTCAAAACAAATACGAGATGGAAGTATTAAATAAATCAAATCGCAGTGTAAAAAGTAGAAACATTAACTTCTACGATAACACGATAGGAAACGAACTGGAAACGGATAGTTTTTATAAGAAATCGATAAATCTAAGTCCTATCAAAACTGTAGAGTTACTGTACTTGCTAGTTTTGTCCGCAAAATCTATTCAATTTGATGAGGAGTTATCATGCAGGTATTTCCGGTAAGCATTCGTAGATACACAGTTGCAAGAAAACTAATCCAATCTACGGAAATTATTATAAAAATTTCATAATCACGCAATCATCAGATTCCAACCAATTCAAAAGTGCTCTACTATAAAAATATGTCTTTCGTTTGGTTGCAGAGCCCACACAAGTGCGCCGCCACTATTACTTATATGTAAAAGATTTCAGAGGAAAACATCAATGAATTTGAACGCATGTCACTTAAACCGATTAGAAGAGACGGTGACAGCAAACAACTTACAATAATAGGGCAGCAGTAAATTAAGTGCTGTTCGCACAGGTGTCCAACAACTTTTTCTGTTCGCAAGGCACTCCATTAAGTGAAGTGCTCATGCGTAATCGCGGTCATATTATTCGCGGTTGTATTATTTACCTTCAGGCATTTTACTAATGGGTCCTCCCTTTTTGGAAGGTGATTATTAAGAATTACAATTTGTGTCGCATTCAGAAAGGCCCCGTTTGTGACGAATTGATACCGATCCGGATCATCAAATTAGATAATCTGCGAGCTTGGAGTTGATGAGTAAATTTCCTGTTTGTCTATTAATAGACTTCCTTCTTTCTTGAAATTTGGATCTTTTATTGAATAATAATCCATTTCATGGATATAAACAAGTAGGTGAATAGGCATTTTATTTTTTATTATAAAAAAGACTTACGTGAGAAGATTGGGTAGACCATACCAGGTTGTCATAGTTTCAGAGTTTTTTAACTTCTACGGCAAATTGCTGGCTGTGTCGCCAGATTTCTTTGGGGTGTACCTTTACTTTATGAGTTAAGAAATTCCTAGTCATAATCGTGATTTCTTTCTTTATTTGGTTTTTCATTTTTATCACTAAAGTTTAAAACATGTTCTTGCTCTGTTTTCTTAGGCTCTATTTCCCATTTTTTCAGGGGAGCGTCCGGTTGGGATCTATGAGCAATTACTTATAGATTTGGAGGGTGAACAATGGGTCTTGCTTTGGCTTACGTTTGTGTACCCCTCGTGATCCCAATAATCTCTTTCTAATCAATCAAATCAATGCCGTAAACCTTAGCAAAATTTAATTTTTGCGTGTGATCCGTGGTTAAAAATATTAATTCTCAATTAAACATTTTATATGAATATGAAAGTGTTTGAAAAATTAAAACGTTGATTTTCAGTCATATATTCTACCACTTTGACAATCGGCTGAAGTGGTTCATATCTAATAAATTGGTCTGTAAAATCGATGCGAGGTATTAAAAAAAAAAGTGGATCTGTATTTCCTGTCTTTGAAATAGGAAAATAGTGTTACAAAATTATCTCAAGTTATTTGAGCCTTCGATGAGATTTTTGAACCGTCTAAAATAACTATATATTTTTAGGTACCTAGCCCATGAAATATTTATGCCTAGAAGTTTAAAATCGGTATGTCTAGGGTTGCCAAAATAATCTTAGAAACATGGGAGGCAATATGGGATGAGCTCTCATGTGTTTACTTATCACCTTCTAATGAAAACGATCGGTCAAACATTTCTGAACTGTATTTAAATTGTTGGAGACTTCCTAATTACGTTGGAGCTATTGATGGTAAGCATATCATATTGTTTGCCCGTCGCGAGCAGGTTCATCATACTATAATTATAAAGGACGTCATAGCATAGTTTTATTAGCTATATATGATGCTAATCATTGCTTGACAATAGTTGATATTGGAGCCTATGGGAGTCAGAGCGATGAAGGGATTCTGCAGGAAAGCTTTTGGGGAAAGAAAATACTAAGAGGGTATTTCCTACTCCAAAATATTCCAAGTTTCATAATTTCCGCTCTATTTCATAGGTGATGCTGCATTTCCTCTTAGGAGCAATCTGATGCCATTTTAAAAAAATATTAATATTTATTTGCTTTAATAAAAATAATTATTACAGGAAAGAACTTGGACGAACAAAGGGAATATTTCAACAAACGTATATCAAAGGCAAGAATGACAATCGAGTATACGTTTGGGATAATGGCTGCTAGATGGAGATTGATAAGCAACGATATCCACTGCTGCTCTGAAAACGTCGATAGAATAATTTAGGCAATATGCCTTCTTCGCAATTATCTTAAGCTGAACAAAGAATCATATAAATGGCGAGATTATTCCTGGAAAATGGCGGAAAGAAATAGAAAATTTAAGAAGTTTACGTCCACAACGGAACAAAAACAATCCATCGAATGAAGCATTTCGCTTGAGGAATGATTTGTCAAAATTTTTGTTTAGCTTGAAATAGGTGTTCTTAAAGTGAATTAGATGGCCTTTTATGATAATTCAGCTGTTTTTATTATTATTAAAATATAATATATATCTCAGGCATTTCATTTTTTATATTTCTGCAACTCGTTCTTTACAAATACCATTATATTCGATTGCAGCTGCAGTAGTTCTAGAGGCGATAGGTTCATGGAATTCATCAATGTAGATCAAGATTTGAAGAAGGAGTCTAAAAATTGTCCTCTTCTGGCCTTCTTACTTCTTCGAGCAGATCTTTCAAAAAATCCTTAAAATTATTGGTTTTAAATGCTTTATTACTGGAAGATGGTGTCGAAGTGCCTCGTCGGTACTCAAACTTAGAGGTCGAAGCTTGTGGTGTTGCTGAGCTTCTTGACTCCAACATGCTTTGAGAAGAAGACGGATTGCTGCTGTTATCAAAATTTAAAATTACTGGATCCTCTTCTACTGACATTGAATTTATATCAATTAAGGGCTGTAGGGATGTGAGCGGTGGTGATCTATTCATATCAAAAATGTCTTCCAGCTCAGAGATCACGCTGTCTTCTACGTCAAAATTACAGCTTGTTCTAAGAAATATAATATTTGAGAATATTTTTCAATGATAACAAAGCCAAACCTACACTCTCGGAAGGGAAGAGTCCTTTAAAAATAACAATAAGTCGAAATACTTCCACTTTTTCCTATCTATGGTAGCACTACCAAACGGTTGTTTTGTCATTCGAAGTTCGCGAATGAACTAGTCTCTTAGAGATTTCCACCTCAAACGACACTTGGATTCTAAAAAAAAACAAATCTGCATTATTTTGAATGAAAACTTTTTCAATATGAAGTACTTTCAATTTCGATGAAATTATTAAATTCTTTCCAGATTTTATCTTTCTTATCGATCGTCCTATATTGCGGATAACTTCTGTCGCATAAAATGTCATGGCATTTTACCGCCTCAATTAACTTTTCTTCCATCTTTTAATATCTTCTAATATCAACGAGGCTCTTTAATAAATGCTTTTTTTTAAATAATTAACACTAACAATTGTTTAAATAAATTTAAAATCAACAAAAAATTATATTTTACTTTCAGCGATTCGATAAACGTCAAAAAATACATATGAATGCAGCCCAAAATCTTAATTTTGCTAAACGCACCTTATACGTTCGACAAATTTCAATTTTCATTTAAGTTCGACGTTAACGTCGAACCATGTCGTCAGCATTATATTTTATACCATACACTGCCGTGTTATTAGAACCCAATTGACAGCGTTTATTACGGCGTTTTTGTCGTGTTGCCCACATTGTATTTTAGCCTTTAGGAAAATATAAGCTGACGTTTCCTCCTGCCATTGAGAGGACCTTAGTTGAGCATTCAAAATTTCTAAAATCTCGACTTTTTGGGTTGACTCGTAAAGGTGTACAGGAGCTTGCCTTCCAATTAGCAGAGAAAATTGGCTTTACTCATATTTTCAATTTAGAAAAAGGAAGAGCTGGACAGGAGTCGCAAAGTGATTTTCTGATAAGAAATAAGGACATTCCCCTGCGTGGTCATGTCTCAGGCTTTCAATAAACTACAACTTGAAAAGTTGTTTAAGACTTATGAAGAGCTATTGAGTATTCATAGCTTTTGCCCAAATAAAATTTATAATGTGGATGAATCTGGTATCCGCACCTTTCAGAAGCCTCAAAAATTATCGCAACAACCGGTAGAAAGCAAGTGGGTTGTCTCACCAGCGCTGAACATGGATTCCATGTAACAGTTGTGTGTTGTATGAATGCAGCTGGTATATACATCCCTCCATGTATGATATTTCCCATAAAAAATATGAAAAATGAACTTGTAGACGAAGCACCTACTGGCGCACTGCCAATAGAACAAGAATCGAGATGGATGACTATAGAAGTGTTTTTAAGATGGCTGAAACATTTTCAAGTCTATGTAAAGGCAAGTGTTAAGGATAACGTGCTTCTTATTCTCGATGCACATCCCAGTTACAAAGGATTAGAAGCTTTGAAGAATGGAATTAGAGCATGGCATAGATATTTTATGTCTGTTCCCACACTGCACTCACCGGATGTAACCACCGGATGTGAGCTTTTACCGACCATTAAAAACTTATTTTGATCAGGAAATTTCAAAGTGCTTAAAAAGTCATCCCAGTCAGGTCGTTACTCATATACAAATCAGATATTTGTTTAACTAAGCTTATGGGAAGACAGCATCAGTTCGAAATGCATACCATGAATTTAAAGGCACTATTCTTTGGCCTGTAGATCCTCATATCTTTCCTGATTATATGTTTGAGCCCGCTGAGACAACAAACATTCCGCTGAATGCTCAAACGTCTGAATTTCCTGTAAGAAATCAGCCCCTTCCTCAGCCACAGAATTCAAAAAATTATTACATGAATACCAGTATAAATGAAGATGATAGACTGCCACCAACGGCCAATAACTAACTGTAAAGCTGGTTATTGTAAGGAGATTTGTTATTAACTTCAACCTTTAATATGAGGGAAGTAAAGAACAACAAATGAGCTCAAAAATTCACCTCAAATAATAAAAAGGAAAATCACGAATGCTCTTTTTGGTGACGATACGGATGAAGAAGACTTTGCGCCTGACACACAAGACGGAGATGAGGACTGTGCATGCATATATTTTAACGAGCTTTTCTCGCGCTCTAGGTCTGGTGAAGGCTGGTTTCGATGCATGATGTGTTCTCATTGGGCTCATGCTTCTTGTGCTGACATGCCTAAGAGCATAAAGAACTTTATTTGTGAACTATGTGCCTAATTATTAGTTACTATTGTTGTAGGTCATTATGTCCGTAGCTCGTATGTCATTTTACCCATACTATATCGATAAAATGGTTTTTGCTTGATTTTTTATAAATGGTTAATAAATTTTGTGTCCTTGTTTTTTGTTTCTTTCAAAGACTTTGCAATTTGTTGATTATGAACCAAAGATGATTTATAGAGATTTTTACTGTGTTAACTTTCATGGTTAAAGATTTATAAATCAGAATGAAAATACTTTGCCATTTTGTATGACCTTCCCCTAATATTTAAATTGATTTTTTAATTTTATGTTGTGTTCTTAAGTATTAGTGAATAGTCATGATCCTCACATGTCTTGCGGTACAGCAATAATAAAAATAAATAAATAAAATAAACAACAATTAAAAGTCTTACACATATTTACTTAACTAGGCTATTCTTAATTTAAAACGAGTTGGAAAGAGAACAATTTGGTAGAGAATGAAAAACTTCAAAAGTTAATGAGGTATACAATTTAATAATTTCCGTGCACTTCAATGTGGTGCATAGAAACAAGGTTATAGAATGCCGTAAACATTAGTGCGGTTTGCAGCAAAAAGAGATTTCATACCAATTAATTCCAGCGTATAATCAAAGGTCGAACACAATTGCAACCACACCAATTACAACTAATGACCAATATTCGTTGGCAAAATTCTTCGACAAGACATGAATTAATTTACACTTGCTTTTATTATTTATAACGCGAAATTACTCTTCTGGTATGTAAAATAGTACTGAGTACATTTAGATTAACCATTTTGTATTAATTTTTTATAAAAGTATTAGAAAACTAGCTGAAGTTGCCCGTTCTTAGAAAGAGATTCTCTCTTAAGTTTATAATATTTATTTTTTACATATCTTTTTAATTTTATTTATTTATTTATTTACTGCTTTTTTTTCATTAAAAAGTAAGGCATTCTGGCAGCCAAATGCGTTACACACAAACAGAGTCCGGGTTGTTCTTAAGTTTATAATGCAACAATGTCGCACTAAACTCCTCTTTCGAGGAGCCATAACTGTGTTATAATAAAATCAACATAGCCATACATTGTCCTAATGTCATAACCGGGTGCTTCTGCTATAGTTGGGGTGCAGTGGGGCACCCATCAGGTGAGCCAGGCCAACTTTCAAAATGTTAAGGCCGGCGTTGACGTCTCGGTTCCACAGAGTACCACATTTTGGGCAAAATTGGTACCGATGTGGAGACCGAGACGTCCTCACTGGCTCGCAACAATTGGCGCATAGCTTTGTGGTCCGAAATTCGTCCACCTCTAGAACGGAGCAATGCACCTTGAGTGTCTGTAGCAATTTTTGGTTTTGGGGTTTTTACATATCCCTGAATCGGCGAATTCGCCGCTGTTTTGGTAGAACCTATAAAGACTAGTGTTTTGGGTTATGTTCAGTCCACAGACGTAGTTCAAATCCCTCGAAAAACTATTAATTCCTAGAAAAGAAAGAAAAGGAATACACAAAGTATTTAAATCTTAAAAATATTATAAACAAGAATACTTATCTAAAATCCAGGGAATTTCTCTCTTTAGTCCAGCAGCGTTCCAGTATTTCCAAAATCAAGAATATTATCTAAAAAAAAAATACAAATGGTTTATTAATTTTAACATTAACATGTAAAAACATTATAAACTTACCTTAAACATACATTCCTCCTACATTTGTTGATGACAGCAATTGACATTACGTCAATCAGCTGTATGAGGTACGTTCAGACATCGCATCAATCGTTGCTAGGGCAACACCGAGAGGCGACAGCTCATAACTGGATGCGGCGGTTATATAAAGTCGACGAGCCGCAGCAGAAAATCATTATTGGTCCAGAGCTCATCTGGTTTAGAGACTAATCTAAATACAAGAATATTCCCAACCTCATTATAGAAGATTAATTCTATATTTCAGAGAATAATCTGAAACTCCTATCATTTCCAAAAATCCATCCCACAACTAAGCAGAAGTCTAATTCTGCGCAGAGATTAATCTGTGACACTCCTTCCTACACCTAAGCAGAAGATTAATGCTGCGCAGAGATTAATCTGCAATACTCCTGCCCACGTCTAAGCAGAAGAATAATTCTGCTGCAGAGATTAAGCTACTCTTCTTCTTCTTCTTCTTCTTCTTCTTCTTCTTCTTCTTCTTCTTCTTCTTCTTCTTCTTCTTCTTCTTCTTCTTCTTCTTCTTCTTCTTCTTCTTCTTCTTCTTCTTCTTCTTCTTCTTCTTCTTCTTCTTCTTCTTCTTCTTCTTCTTCTTCTTCTTCTTCTTCTTCTTCTTCTTCTTCTTCTTCTTCTTCTTCTTCTTCTTCTTCTTCTTCTTCTTCTTCTTCTTCTTCTTCTTCTTCTTCTTCTTCTTCTTCTTCTTCTTCTTCTTCCTTCTTCTTCTTCTTCTTCTTCTTCTTCTTCTTCTTCTCTTCTTCTTCTTCTTCTTCTTCTTCTTCTTCTTCTTCTTTGTAGTAGCATATTGCTACACTCCTGCGCACGCTCAAAATACTGTCAGAGACTAGTCTGACTAAGTTAACAATTATAGCAATTTACTTCCTTGTGCCCTCACGCACGAGCAGCATTAATATTTTCCCTTTTTTTTGTGTGTTTTTATGACTGATAATAATTCTAGTCCTCTCTCCCTTTTTCAGAACGAGGAGAAAATTGGCAGCGCCTGAGCGCGAGCTAATTGATTTTTATTTTAAATTATAATTTGTGTATTCATACTGAATTTTTTAATAGTTTGTAGGTTAGTTTTTAGTTCTGAATTTTAGTAAATGAATTTTGTGATATTAGGTTAAGCAAACGAATTTATAGTATTTTAATTTGAATAAAAAATTTTATATTTGAATTTGAAAAAACTGAGTTGTCCATTAAAAACCGGCACTCCCTCCCACGAACGAGACTAGCTCTCACAGGTTATTTCCTTCACCAAGCGGTGCGTTGCTCGTTCGGTGCAAATGTATTTCTTAAACCGTAAACGAGCAACTTTCCGTTGACCATACACCGCTTGGCGTTGGGTAAACCACTTTAGTCGCTCCTTATGCTATATAATCCAATTGCATGGGCGATTGCGTGTTTGTTATTGCACTTTTGGGAAGTGGCCTCGTATATTTAGTTAATAATGCTTTCCTTACATGCGTGGACGTTTTGTAGTGGAATGTTGTGGATTTGATCTTTATTAAGCTCACCGGCTTGTTTTCGTTCGGGACGCGCACACCGCCAACGATTAACCGACATCCAGGATCTAAACCAACAGCCAATTTGTAGTAGTCAGAGTTAAATTTATCCTGGATGTCGGTCATCGCCCTTTCATCATGTGCGCTACATTTCTTGGTCATGGCGGTCTTTCTTCATTTCTTTGGTGTTTCCAATGGCTCTATTTGTACCTCCTTCTTCATGGAAAACGTAATCGCTACTCCATCGGTACAAATAGAACCATCGAATTTTTTCCGCCCCACCGAAGGTATTTTGAAAATTTTTTGCCATTGTTCGAATTTTTCGTCGCGAAATTTTTCCCAACTACCACTGAATAGTTTCAGACCGTGGAGACGTTTGTACAAGGCAAAAGAGTCGTAGCGCACATGATGAAGGCGATGCTTATAAATTGGTACCAGAGGAAAATTTTTAAGCTCATTTGCCTCATTATAGCGTTGCATTTTATAGAATATTTGTAAATACTTCAGTGGTTTCTGTTTTATTTCATAGAATTTTGAGTCGTCATCGACATATCCAAGAAGCTCGTTTAGATGGTACAGAAGGTCTTGATCTGGTAGGTTTTCGCTGTTACGGGTAAATAAGTAATGCTGTGTTTTGTAAATTTTTGTATTATCTTTAGAGAAATTTCTCAGAAATCTCCTTATCCGAGGATAAGCATTCATCCAGAGGTTATTTTTAAAAAGGGGTTCATATTGCCGGCTGGCAAAAATAAATAGAATCGACCTGTATGAAGAGTCATATAGGGCAGTCTTGATGTATTTCCCTCGTAAACTTCGGTACGCGGGATCTAATTCATATTTCGCCATTTTTTTGTTCATTAAATGGTAGAAATAGTCAAGAAACTTTATGTCTGAGAAGTTATCTTCTCCCCATTCTTTGTTCAACTTGAAGTGTATATACATTGCGTATTCCACCACAAGCGCAGACATTACCCTGACATCGGATTGTATTGCTTCGGCTAGTATTGAATTTAAGCATTTTGTAACAAAGCCGGTTTTCACACATGAATACGACGTTTCAGTGTCAGTCTCTGAACGCTTACGTTTTGGGACTGCTGCAACTGGTGCTGTACTGCCACCTTTTGTGATAGTAGAAGATTTTTTATTTAAGTTTATTTTTTTCATTTTTGGACCCACGAGTATGGTTGGAAAAACGGTCCGCTCCGATAGAGGCCCCATATCGTAGTAAGGCAATTTATACAATGGGGTGCGCCCCATGCCCCAAGGAGATCGTTCGCGACAGTGATAGAACTACCCACTGCCCACATGATTGTTGTCTAATAAATGAGTCGCATAACTGGATTTGTAATTTTTGTTTCTGAAGGAGCTGGTATGTTCATCTATTCTTTCCTTGAATGAACGACCCGGTTGACCAATATACACTCCCTTACATGTTGAACATTTCAAACTATAAACCCCATTCTGATACCTGATATAAACGCAAAGATTCTACATGTGTGTAATAAAGGAATGAAATTAAATCTATTGGAATCATTAGAGATATCTCGAGCACTACAAGACAAAGACCATCCCTACTTTAACGACCAAACAGAGCTCTATTACTCACCACTCTACAAGCCACTGTATGAGATCAGTTTGATCAGTTTGGGTACAATACAATTTTAGTGTACTGATGATAGCCGATGTGCTGAAACCGGTCTGCACTCAATTAAAAAGTAAGTGTGATTGATAAATTCGTTCTATATCAATATGTCGTAGCACACAATCTCTGCCGAAACCATACAATTAATATAAAATATTTTTACCAGTAATACCAAATTGTCGCAAATTCTTCCATATAAGCTTGGGTTGAAAGGTGGGGTTAAGCTTGGGGCCAAAGTATAAACGCTTAGACTGTCTAATAGCTGAGGTAACTTTGTTACGAGCAATTTTGTATAAACATCTCAACCGGTCAGTATTGAGCCGTTTATATCGATGGCATAAGTATTCATGCTCCGCAATTAGAACACTTATTTCTCTCGTGAACAACGGACAGCCGCCACAGCGTTTACGCCTGCATACTACTGGCACAAGTTTATCATGGAGATAGCCAGTTAAAGATGTAGAAATTTCCAATTGTTCGGGCACAGATTGGGGAAATATAAATATCATTCCAGGGTAGAACAGGACATTCTTCAAACAAACCATGCACATCTATATTGTGGTAGTCACGGTACGTAAAACTATTGCAGGTACGATCAGAGTTCAAGGTAATATCATAGCATAAATAAAGAATATCCTGATCAAACTGACTTGGCGGACTAATTTGGCTATGAAACAAGACTTTAGTACTATCAGCTGACATTAAAACATCTAGAAGTGATGGATTGGAGGTGTGAAAATATGTAGGTAATGAATTTATTACGTCTAAATGAATCGACTGTACACAATTTAAAAATTGGAGAGATAGCAGACCTATAATTGAAGTAACGTAAAATGTTCAAGGCAAACCCAACTAATTCCTGTATTAATATACGTAGTATGTCGATTTTCGTTTAGACTGATGTTTTCTCACTATACCATGAACAGTTTATGCTATGAACTTGCTATGAGAGCATCCTCCAAACCCAGCAGTTTTACTAACCTACTTACATTCCTAATATGTTATCCGACTACTTGACTTTCGCAAATAATATGCACCACTAGCCAGTATTTATCCACAGTGTCATAAGAGACAATTTATAAAGTTTAATCTAAATCTAATCTAAACTCGTATCTATATCCAAACAGTAATAAGTAATAAACAAATATCGCAACCCATGTGTATAACTAATTAATGCAATCTTATCAGCAATAATCACTGCATGAAATTTAACAAATAGCATGAAAATAATCTCATGAGATCATAAAATGCACGCAATAAAGTCGCAATAGTCATAATTTCATTGGGTTTTAGGTGACACTAACCGGCCAGCTATAGGCAAAAGGTTCTGCCAGTTAGCAATGCAGACAATATCTCTAGCATTCTTAGGCCATGTTTGACTAGTGTTTATGTCATTCCAATCGGACAGATAACAAGACATGCGTGAGGTTTTTTTTCTTATTTTTTGTTTTTGTTTTTGGACCATGGCGTTGAGACCGGTCGTGGTTGTTATCTTGAAAATGACCAGCAATTTGAAAATTATTGTGGTATTTGCCAGTTAAGGTTCGATTTTAAGTGGTGAGAGAAAAAAATATGAACTGAAGCCGACCTTGCCATGGAAGGCAATAGACCGTGTCGTAATTGAAACTACCGTCGCGTCGATTAGCGCTAAGTATTGAATCCCGGAAGAAATATTAAATAAAAGTGTTATTCCTTATTTTTTGTGGTTGTGTTTTTTTTTTTATAATTATTTTAATTATATTCGAGAAAATTGATCGAATTACGTTTTATTTTACTAAGAAAGAAAAAAAAAACAAAAATTTTATGTGAAAATTGTGCTTCCTCTTTGTTTTTTTTTTTTGTAGAAACGAAGTAGTAAATAAAGTTTTAGTAAAACTGATGTGAAGGACTCATGATTACTTAACTGGAGAAAAACAAGAAGAGTAACGTCTTTAACTTAACCTATTTACTCAGGCTTATCCAGATGAGTCCGGACGTGGAGATTTTAAGGTTAACATATTAAGATTAAGCGGCTTACTCAAAATTAATCAATTAAATCGCTGTCAATTATGATTGTAATTCACTCTAAGACAACACTTCTCTAACTATCGGCTATTTCGTTCATTCACACTCTTTAGATTTAGTTTAATTATTTTTTTGTAGTTTTTAGTTTTTATTTTTCTTTCTCTTTGATCATTTTGCTTTTAATTTTATTTCTTTAGTTATTAGCTTATTTTCTTTATTTACTTCTTACATTACTTTAACTTCTCACTTTTTTTACTATTCTATAACTTTTCCAAATTTGTTATATCATTCATTCTAAGGTTGTATTGGTGTTATTGGAAATATCTGTATACTATCTTTATAACTTTCAGAATAATTAAATAAGTAAAAGCATGAAAGCCTAAAATCAGATAATCAGGAAGATACCCAACTTTTTGATTTATTTCAATTTTGGTTTTTATTTTCTGCATGCACTCATTCGGCATGACTTTCCTTGTAGACTGGTGGTTGTACCTAGTTCTATTGGTCTAAACTCATATGTCGTTCTGTTGTTTCCCAGCAACAATATAATATTATTGTGTTGGTTAAAATTTCTTCGTGATCTCCAGATCAATTTATGATCGTCAGCGACCTCGAACTGCCCTGCTTTTCATAAGGACTTTCCAGTTAAAACGATTTTTTGGTGTCCTCTTTACCTTTCGCAGCTTAACTTGTTCTAAATTTTATCAAGAGCAATGAAACTTTGAACCATTCTAAATGAAACGAGAAAGCTACTGGAATTAAATAAGCCAAGCCTGCTGGTGCTTGTGAGAGATCCGGTATGCAGAGGAATCCGAAGCGGTGACGCATTTTCGTCACTGTTTGGCCCTCTTAGGAAAATATTATAGATTCCTTGGATCACACTTCCTGGAAGAACGGCGTGAAACCGAAAAGGAGGGTTGGGAACCAATTTTGAATTTTGCTAGAGCATCCCGTTGGGACTTATGAGCAATTGCTCATAAGACTGGAATGTGAACAATGGGTTTTGCTGTTACCTACGTTCCAGGGACGCTTTTCAGATTCCAACTTCGTTTCAAACCATCCATCCATCTATTCAATAATACTTTTTTTATTGGTTTCCAAGTCTCCAGGGAATGGATGGATTATAACGAGGTTGGGATCCGTTCTGGATTCTTTGAGCGTAGGCCACAACGAGGCACGTTGTCCACCCTCCCAACCGGACACTCTTACAAGATTCAAAATTGGCCCCCCAACCCTCCTTACTGGGTTCGTGCCATTCATTCAGATGGTATGAGCCGAGGAATCTGAAACATTTTCCTGAAAGAGCCGGATAGTTACAAAGAAAATGTGTCACCGTTCCGGATTCCTCTGCGCATCCTCTGTATACCGGTGCCATCTGATAATTTTCACTAGAGTTGGCTAAAGGCCTGGCTTGTGTTGTCCCATTAGCTTTTCGCTTCGTTTAGGTTGGGTCGGCCTACAGCTTCTTTGTAGTTCTACCTGAAAGGTCATCTAACCAAAAGCGACTGTATTAGCAGCGGGCCCAGCCAAGATATTTGAGGCAAGATATTTTGGTACAATCCAGATTGTGGAGGAAGATGAGCAAGTATGTCCGCCTTTTTATTCCCGCTATCGTCGCTGTGACCGAGCACCCAAAGCACAAGTACGCTGTTATTCCAAGAAAGGGAGTTCAAGGTGATTTTACATTCCAATACATAATTCAAGGTTGCAAAAGGTTTTGACAAAGCTTTGACAGCCGTTTTGCTGTTCGAGTCGCAGGTGTGTGTGTGTGTGTATGGGTTTCTCGCAGGTCTGCGCGCGACCTCCCGCTTTACTTCTCATTTTCCTCTCCTATTAGTCGATTATATCGGTTGGTATTACAATCTGCCTACATTTTATGAAGTGCTAAGTTATGTCAGACCCTAGAATGGCATACTATTCCCACATCGCCGAGGCTTGTCGTAAATCCTTAGCTTTATTGGAAATTTTCCAACAGAGAGCCTTCAAGCTCATTGGCGATTTGACAATAACTTATCATGACGACTCACTTAAACACCGCCTCTATGTTGGATGCCATTTGCTCTTTCATACATGATCAACGTACCTATGAAGTATCTAGTCTGATTCCTTATAGATTAATTCCTGCAAACAATACTCACGCTTCAAGCGGCGCACATCCTTTTTCATTGAAAATACTTTCGACAGTACAGTAAAGTTCCGTGATGCTTTCTTATTCCGAAAAGTGTGAATGTGGAATGGTCTACCATCTTCTGTTTGTCCTCCGGCTTACAATCTGCGAAGGTTCAAAGGTGACATACATCAACATCTCCTTCACTTCCCTCATGGCCGTTCATCATTTCCCTATCTCCTTCTTACCATGTACTTTGCATCATTGGGTATTCCCAGAGCTTGGATTAATAATAATAAAAAAAAAAAATAAAAAATATTTTTTATTGCTTTTGTAATTGAAATATAGCATCGTTAAATTTTACTATTGGTCTTCTGCTGTCAAATGCTAAAGAGAATAAAAAATTGTTTAAACGTTGTTTACACCAATAATATATACAAATGTATGTATAAGCTTGGAGGGATAGTTTTTCTCATAAGCTCAAATAAGTAATCTGTTAAGCATAATATCAAAAAATTAGCGGCAGTTTTTTGCATTTCTTTTCTACCCTATTGTGTCCAATACCTAAGTATTGCAATTCAAGTCAAAAAAAAAAAAAAAAAACAGTCAATGTAAGATCAAGGAGTCATCTTTGCAATCTTGTAAGAGTAATATTTATTTAGAAATGTATTTCGTAACTAATTGTAAAGAAGCCATTTGCTCATCAATTCTTTGGAGCAATCTGAAACCTAACAAAAGACGAAAGCGAAGTAAAATGACACAACAAAACAAACCAACAAAAGAAGTTACTTGAGATGACATAGGCTAATCTAGATTCCTTTTATAAAACAGAAGGTTCAAGCAGCATCGAAAAATTGAACTATTCTTGATTTCGTAATAAAAAAAAACAAACGAATCGCAAAAATCTATGTATATATCGAGTTGGCGGAATCTACAGACTCACAATATTATTACCATCTTTTACCCGGCGAACATAACCAGAATAGCGCGCATAACATAAGTCTCCGATATAAATCGAAAGTCCACCATGAGACTCAAATGCAGTCACTAAAGTCTAGTCTTTGGCAATACACTCAAATACACCAGTAACGAGTTGCAGCGCACAGAAATCGGACGCAAAACGAAATCAATCTAGCAATTATCGAGATTAACAGATACAAAATCCACCTAAATGAGTAGTGCCGTTATATTGAAAGCAAATTTAGATATTAGGAAATCGATAGTGTTCGGCACTCTATCGTGGTTTATCTCCATAGCCACAACCTAAAATTCCAATCGATAGTTTTGCACCTTATTCTGATTAAAATGCTGCCGAGGTAGTGTTGATGCTTCCAGGTTAACTGAACCTGAAACCAATTTAAAACTCCCAACCAACCAACGAACCAATTCATGTGAAAGTAAATTTCCAATAAATGGACAGGACTCAAGGGATAAACACTCAGAAAAAATTGAAAGTTATTTTTACTTTTCAGGACGAGTAGACATCTACTTGTAGTAACAAGTAACAAGTAGTTACTACTTAAGCCTTACATAAGTACCCAGAGGGATTTGGCTTGTGCAAAATTTAGATTAATCGAGCTCAAGCGATTCTTTGCTATTGCTTGCATAAGGTAAAGAGCATAAGGTAAAGAGCTCTAATCGTAATCAGTTTAGCTGAAATCAAAAATACCAGGCTCCCACTTCTATGTGGTATACCTACCTGTTTTGTAGGCATCTCCGTAATCAGGATCCAATTGACCGCAGCGTTTAATTAAAATTAATTAGAATTCAGCCAGATTGTCCTGAACATTGTTTTTTGATTACAGAAAAACTGATTTTTTATGTCTTTTAAGATAATTTTCATTTACTTTAAAATAGTACAGCTACAGAGGTTGTCATTCCCAACCAGAGAATTTGACTTAGTCCGGCTTTATGCTCTGTTCATAAATGAAATGAGTCGTCATATTAAGTTGCCTACACGATTATATAACATGTGTCGGGTGACTGGTGTTAATCGATTAGTCACGTTTCTTTCTATCTAATATCCACGTATGTAGAGGGTCAAAATGGCGCTATGCTGTACCATTCCAGACTTCTTAACTATCTTACTACGCATTTGACTGCCTAATACTAGCACGCCATTTGTATACAGAGAAAAATCACGTTATGGCTATCGAATCCAATTACCGGTTGTGATTTTATTATTAAATATTCTGATATGCAATTGGAGCTGTTAATTGACAATCATATCCAGCTCCAGTTCAAATCGCTCACGTTTAGCTGTTAAGCGAAAATGCCTTGCAAATATACGTTTTTACTTAAGTTTGGAGGTCGTGTGGTCCAAATCGAAGCAATATTTATTGGATTCGAAACATCGTTTCTCTTCTCATAAGCTTTGTTAATAACAAGTAAAAGAAAGTGTGCAAAATATTTGAAGTACTTAGTTACATGAGTAAAATTGTAGTTATAAGTATTAAAACATTTACTAGGTGCATTTGCTATAACTTACTTTAATTGTCCTTTATTCCAGGTGCTAGCCAAAACCTTGCAGATGTGGTGAAAGTGGTTTCGGCTTCAGAAAATAGACAGGAACTGCAACTGAAGTGGAACCAGACATTCAAGGTTTCTTTAAAGGAATGACGTGAAATGGGAGCTGTGGGATTCATTTCGATCATATCAAAGAATCCTTCAAGTGTATACTTGTAGGTATTCTTTACCGTAATTTTCAGTGGTTAGAACTTTCCACCATTAGGTTGGGTTAGGTGAGGAAAGAGGGGACAACTAGGAAGCTATCCGTCATCACTTAGTCCTTCAGTGAGTTCATTGTGACCCTTGACCTCATGGATCTATTCATAGGAATCTGAGAATACATCTGAACTCTTTACTTTGCAGCTCCCCCAGACTCGAAAAAAACGTAGGTAGCTACCTATTGGCCTACCTCTTTTATTCATCATCATTCGTCATTTCTTTCGGCCGTACAGTGAATTCCGGGATGCTTTTTTATTCCGAATAGTGCGAATGTGGAATGGTCTACCATCTTCTGTTTTTCCTTCGGCATACAATCTGCGGAAGTTTACCGGCGGCATACATAGGCACCTCCTTTACTCTCCTCACATTCCCTAATCCCTTCCCTATCTCCTTCCTGCCATGCTATGGTTTGCATCATAGGGTATCCCCTGAGTTTGGCTTAATAATATAAAAAAACGTGCTGGACTGATTCGAATTCCTCCGATTGCTTACAGCTCCTGCAAAAATTGTTCGCAGCAGTCTTCTAGTATGATCTCCTGTGACCCAGCGATCAGTAATGCCCCCTACTAGATTCCTGGTATTTGTTCTACTGCCATTAAGGAGTTCTCTTGTCCTTTTCCTCTCATATGTAGGCAGCAATTGCCTCGCAATACGGGCAATCCATCCATCCTATCATATTTTTTTTTTCATGATTGGTAACAACATCTAATGTCTACGTGTCAGACCTGGGGCGATATAAGATCAGCAATTGATTTTAAATGGAATGCTCTATGGAAGGCACAATTCTCATTGATTCTGATTAGGGTACCCGTACCCGTACCCGTACTTGAAGGATTTCACGTCAACCTTCTTGGCGATGCTATTGATGTCTCCGATAATGTCGAGTGCAGCCACCACTACCGCATATGTAAATCCTCCACATTAACGTTTTCTTAGTGAACCAGAGTGTTAGGTGTTCAGCAATTAACTTCAGCCTCAATGTATGCAATTCAATGTATGTAAAAGGCGTATAGTGTTAATTGCCGCCACTGTTTTAGTAATAGATAATAAAAGAACCAGATCGTTTGCCGATCACTTTAAGGCTTTAAATGAAGTAAATACGTACATACATAGTTAAAATCTTTATCATAAGATTGTATTGTTTGATATTATCTCGCATTCTAGGCGATTTGGATTATCTTAGAGAACTCCACAATTTCAATTATAAAATATATTTATTTAATTTTGTGTTTTTAATCAATTTAAATCTTCGATATGTTTTTAATTTTTCCAAATAACGTTCACGAGAAAATCCATTGCGACCAAAGAACTCTAAAACAAATTTCAACTCTTTTTTAAACTTATTTCTTCTTCTTTCTTGCAGTTTTTCATTCTTCACTATAGCGTCTTGCAGAATATGCTGCCTTTTTGGAGTATTGAAACAATTGTGACTGATGGATCCAAGACTGATATTTATCGCAGTAATATCGCAAACTGAGCTACCCAATGGATTGATTGGGATTTCCTTACATCGTTTGCTTAAAAGATGAAACACGTGTAATTAAATCCGATTAAATGAGAAAAAACTTTTATACTTTTATTTAATTTTTCAATAAAAAGTTTCACTTTGTACAATGAAATTGTTTTTCGAATATCGAATGTTTTATTTTGCACTAAAAATCCGTAGCATTGCCAAAAGACTCGAAGGTCCATCATTATTTTGTGAAAAATATTTTCATCAAGTAACTAATTAATTATTTTATGTTAGAAATACACTCAGAGAAATTCACACCTTCTGTATCAAGAGAAAAGAGAAAATCTATCTTAAGAAAAAAAAAACTCAATTTTTTTTTAAAATTTTCAACTTTACAAAATTTCGGTTACGATTGATGCGCTAAATATCATTCTGTTGTAAACGTGCCTTTAATAAGATATAACAGATCAAAGTTCGCCATCATTTACGAATATATTTCAATTACGATTATTATTAATTCGTTTACGTACATAAAAGTAAATGCAATGGTGTGTTAGTTGGTGTTAACACGGGAATTTCCCTGTGTGCATTGAAAAAAGGAAAACGACTTACGTAAATTTTTGAAATATTTCTCCTGGTGAAAATAACTAATAACTAAAAATAAACGAAAATGCTAGCTTCAAAATTAGATTTCAAAAAAGCTAAGTCTAAATACTTTCCAACCTGGTCCTTTACAAAATTAGAGAAAAAGTTATAATTGGTCTAAGATTAATAATATTATACCCTAGATGAAAATAAAAGTTAAATGAAATGAAACCCCAAAAATCAGCATGGCAACAATTTTATTTCTAATTTTTATGAAAATGCCGTGTAGAAAATTTTAGTTTTCCTTTCCACATCGACGCATTGCCATGTAGTTTCCAAATATATAGTGATAAACCAGAAAGGGTTGCCCGATTTAGTTCATTTATGAAACGCTGTGCACCAGATTTCAGTTCTCTACGTTAACACGTTCTCAGACAATGCCTAAATATATAAAGAAAAATTAAACTTTTGAAAGGCAACCCCATGAAGGAGTTGCCTAGTTTGTCTCATTTTCGAACTTAAATTTACTTAAAAAAAAAAAAAAACGTTTCGGTACACTAAGAGAACACGTTCTCGAGCTATCGTCAGGAGAGACAGATGGACAGACGAATAAGAAAAAATCAGAATAACTTTTAATATTATTCGTACGTGTCCAACTCATTTCTATGCATTATAAACGAAATGATAATCTTAGTTAACTCTATGATTTGATTTAGGGTATAAAAATCTACGAATATCCAAAAGTGTTCTAATGTGAAATAAGCCTTGGTGTTAAGTAGAGGAGAGAGAGAGAGAGAGAGAGAAAGGAAGAGTCTGTCAGTCTGTTAAGTGTGTGTCTACCCAAATCCAAGAAACTAATCGTGATACATCCTCTTATATTGACATATAATTAAATCTACGTTAGTGTTTTACTGTTTGTTTTAATACCCTACTTCCCAAATACGTCCAAATATCACAGTTGTCTTCAAAAATTATTTTCCAAAGACTTTGATTTAAAATAACTTTATCACGATGTAACATAAAACGCACCACTGCCGATTCAAAGATGTTTACATGTCCATGGATGAGTTTCTAGCATTAAATAAATAACTAAATAGGAGGCGATCATATTTGTGAATACAGTGTATATGGTAAGTGCCTCGGATTGAACTGAATTTGTCTTATATTGTCATTTCTGAAAGTAAACATTTCAAAGTTCCGGGAGATCAGCGACTTTGTAAATTTTATTATTATTCATAAACTTTAGAAATTTGAAATAGTGTTGTTTCGAAAGCTTGAATACTGCACTCATAATGCAGAGTGGAGCAGAGTGAGCTTTGAGTCTACAACGGAGAACGCCAAATCAACAACGAACTTTGAAGTTGACATAACAAAAC
This sequence comes from Dioctria rufipes, assembly GCA_963924295.1. Lineage (NCBI taxonomy): Eukaryota > Metazoa > Arthropoda > Insecta > Diptera > Asilidae > Dioctria > Dioctria rufipes. Next base: position 43,801,247 of record OZ002743.1, on the reverse strand, counting down.
GCAATAACAACGCTAAATCAGTAAACAGGTAAGCTATTATCGTTGTCAAAACAATAAATTCGAAAAAGGAACACCTGCTGACATAATCAGATTGTTTCGAAACTAGCTAGAAATTAACGTACATTTTTTCATGAAGTTTGCAAAAAATACTTCATGTTTTTTATTAGCATTCATAAAGAGTATTAAATCAGAAAATAACATTAAAACATGTTAGTTATGACAAAAAGAAATATGGAACTTTTTCCACGCCATCTACATGCTAGTAGCTTGACGTTTCAGTTCGTAAGCATTCGGAAATGCCAGCGTGAAAATAGAATAGAACCTTTTTTCATGCAGCACTACTTTTCACTACTCTGAACCACACAGAAATTGCCATATGCACTCTACTGCGTGTGAACAAAAGGATGCCAGTTGCCACTATACGCTACTCTACTCCACTCTGCATTATGAATGCGGCATTAAAGGAGCGTTTACAATGACAGAGTAGAGTGGAGTGAGCTTTTACCAGAGTAGCGTGCATGCACAATACAGAGTGAGCTTCATTCAGATTTTCGAAATCATATGTAAATTGTGTGACAGATTATCATGTGTTTACAAAACAGATCACAAATGGTGTTAAATTATAGAAAATATTTCTATAATTACACCAGAATGAGCTATGAACGATTTGAATTATCACAAAATATAAATTAACATTTATTACGGACACTTTCGAAATGAACGACTGCCATCTATATTCCATAGATAAACCATTTCGAACATAAGAAAATTTTCATTCTTAATTGGCTTTATTTTGTTAAAATTGTATCATAAAAATACTAAATACATTTTTAATTTCTTATAAAAAATATTTATTTTTGAGTTTTTTGTTATAATTTATTAATTTTCGTTAGTTAAATTTTGTATTTATCAGTGCGACATCTGTTATAAACTAGTATTTCGAAACAAATGTTGAAAGCTTTCGAAACTATCAACGTGAGATTGGGAATTGTTCCAATCTGACGCTACTCTGTGAAATCCACTCTGGTGGGTAGCGCGAAGAACTTATATGAGAGTGCAAGCTTGAGTAAAGGAGAGAAGATGCAATCTGGTGACTCCACTCTACTCTGCCATTGTAAACGCTCCTTTAATGTTTTGTTAAATCAACGTTGCGCACTAACACATTATCAATTTCACACTATACATTAAATTTTTTTATAATTTTACTCGTCTGTGTCTCTTCTTCAAACGTAATATGTGGCTGTGACTCTAATTGCGATTCGCTGTATACAAATTCATTCCTGTTGCATTCATTCGTACCGCGTCCTTCAATTTACCCAAACCCAAACACCCCTTTGCGCACCAGCCTGCGTAGACTTGCATATAAATCACCGACAAGATCTGTTCAAGGGTTCGATCCTTCCTGACTGACAATATGCAGTAAGAATTTTTTCTTTCGATCTAAGGGCTGGGCGGGGGGGGGGGGGGTAGAGTGATCCAAACACCTCCTTTACGCAAATTACCCAGAAACCCTTCCTGACTTAACATATTACTTCAACGAAACAATCATGACTTTGCCTATCTCCGAATCTTGCAATAATTATAGATGAAAAAAAGTACATAATCGGCCCCAACACATATGTATGCACATATAGACTCACACAAACAGAAAATTCCACAAATAAGAAACAAAACATTGAGCCGAAAAAGCTATTTATTAGCAGAGATGTCCGTACAAATACATTTATTCTTGAAATTGTCCATTTGTTATAAATTCACCTGTCCTGCATCCCGTAAATCCTTGTATGCCTGGAGTAGAAGTTTCTATTTAGAAAACGTAGTTACTGTACGGATAAGCGGCACCAGCTGCAACATACGGTGATGCAACATATGGCGAGGCTACATATGGAGATGCAGCGGCTACATATGAGGCTGCAAGAGGAGTCGCAACAGCATGATTAACTACATGCGAGTTGTAGGAAGTGGCGTAGGGCGCAACTACTGCAGCGGGCACTACTCCAGCCTGGACACAGGCGAAGATACCAATGAGAACAAGAATCTAGAATTTTTGTTAATTAATTAATCTTAATTACATTGTTCTTATTCTTACCATGAATCTACCCATCATTTTGTATAGAGTTTAAATTGTCGGTTTCAGTTGGTGGTTTGGAACTATTTGATAAGTCTGGAGGTCTGGGTGGTTTCTTTTATACTTCCTCTGCTCCTCCATTGTGACGGGAGCCACCTGTAGAATACTGATGGACTTTCTAAACGAAACCAAAAGTGATTTTTGATTGTGTCATAGTGTGAGGAGTCCCAAGAAGGCAAATGTATGTCGAATTATCATGTACTTTCCATTGATTACATTTTCGGGGTCTTATGCCGTGTCAATTAGTGTTCGTGATGCGACAAATACTATTATTGCAGCTACCGAACTTGAATACTAATTTCCTGGTATGATTTTATTGTGGGTGGATATTCCATTGTTGATCACTTAGTTACCGTCAAGTTGCTACAATTGGACCAGTTTGGTGTAGACTCTTTGAACTATGCTTTGGGTACGTATAGTATCTATGGCAATAGTGATTAGTTATAGAAACTCTTTGTAGGCAACAATACAATTATTCACGATGACCTTGAGAATGTATTTTGGTAGCTGTGGCTTACTTGTCAATTTATGAAAACTAATTAAGATCTTACGAGATATGTGAGAGATGTATCCTCATTTCAATTTAATTTCATTCATTTTTTTATTTTATCTGATATGGAAATTGTTTTGTCAACACAATATATTACTTCCTGGTTAAAAGCTGTAATGATTTATTTTAAGAAGGAAGGCTAATTTTGATAAGTTTATGAATTCCTTCATCTTAGATTTTTCCAAGTATATGGAATCGAGGCTTCTCCAACAATGAAAAAATAAAAAGTTAAGCGAAGAATTGGAAAAGGCACAGAATTTTAAATACGATGTGTGCAGCTTCCAATCTTGATGGGATATCTATAAGGAATTACTCAGCAGGCTATCTGCCAGGTTATCTGCCAGGAAATAGATAGCCTACTCAGACGTGGCGGGTTCGAATAGATACTATCATGATAATACATTAAATAACGTCAATTAAGTTGGAACCTCCATTTCATAGTAGAAAAGTTTTGAATACGTCAAAATTTAGGGCTCAATTAGGGCTAATTTAATGCCACTTTCGCGAATTTAATGTTCTAGTACTTTTTAAAAAAATCCATGGATAATCCAACTTTATTAAAAATTGGGACCACCACTACTGAGAATAGGTTAAATAGTATTATTAGAATTTGACGTCATTAAATAAACGCCATAAACGCAAAATACATTTTTTCCGTGTCGGCTGAGGTGAACAGTATGATGTTAAGCCACAACACAAAGGTAGGTATGAGACGACTGATTTTAGGAATCTGAAAGATCACTTCAAAGATTTTTATTCCAAAAAGATCAAATTGGCCATTTTAACCTAACACAGCTAGTAACATCGCTAGTAGTGCACTGGAATTTTAGTATATTGAAGGTGTTCTAATAAAAACTAAATCTAAAAGATGACTTTTTTCAGGATATAAATCCAATCATTGCTGGTGCTGTTTACTTAGACCGTAGTCAGTTTGACATACTTGGTATTATCCATAGTCATATTGTTTAATAAGCTTAACATCGTTTCTACTCAAAATCATGGAAAAAATTCTAAAGATATAGGCCACTATAAAAATTTATCAAACGTCAATCAACAGCCTTCATATTGCAGAGCTTTGTATAAAAATAAGCGAAATCTATCTACATATATTCATTTCTGATTATCCATTAAGTATGGAGCTCGTGATAGAAGAAAAGATAATAGCCTCCACAATAGCACATGAAACTCTATCGAACCCGACTCTTCTAAAGGGTGCCTTGAAACTCTTTGAATTAATTGCTACAGGGTACATTAAATATTGTGGCGAATATTTGAATATCAACATAACTGGGGCTGATAACTTTTTTTTTATCAGTAGTAAACATCTGAGCAAAGCTCTAGACAAGCATCTTATTGGATCCAACGTATATGGATATTTAATGATCTTGGTAGAGGTTAAGGGAGGTGCAAAGCATTCATCAACCGTTGTGGCTATTTTTATTCTCCCCACAATCTAAGTAATTCTCACGTAGGATCCATCAAATTGCTATCACAACTAACTAGTATGGACCTGTTCGGAATCACCACCACCACCACCTAATCCAAAGGGGCGTTCGCACATAACAAACATTCCCAAAATGTTTGACAAACATTTGTCAAACATTTGTTGAATGTTTGATTAATGTGGATTCAAATCTTACAGGTTTGAATTTTTAAAAAAGTTTCAATTTAATCCAAATCAAATGGAAACCATTACATGTTTCTTAAAGTTTATGGCAGTGAGAATTCATTTTGGAATTTTAGAATTTTTTAATAATAAAGTAATCATAAGTGAGAAATGGGAGTAGATAAATATTATAAAATTAATAGATCTGTATTCTACATACCAAATTTTTTGGAACAAATCGAGTGAAGAGTACAAGGACAAATTAAATTAATGAGTTTTTAGTGGCTACGGGTGAAGCAAGCAAAGAAGCTACACTCATTGTTTACTCAGTATCGGCGTGAAAAACAGGCATAAAGGGTCAATAAAAGAAATGGTTGTAATGCAACTATTAATGCCTCAACTACTTCAGGAACAATTTTTGAAATCAACTGTTTTGAGACTTTAAACACGTACATTTAAGAATGATAAGAATCACCCGTTGAAAAAAAACCTCCGAGCAATTCCCAGCCGTAATAAACTATACTCTAATTTTCTGTCTAAAAATTTTCTGTTCGATCATCTCCTTTTTAACAAATTTTTCTTAAGCGTTGAGGCAAGTACGATGAACGATGATGTAATGCAAGTAACTTCACTCGAAGAGTACCTACATGATTAAAACTAAACATTTGGAAAACATTTTTCACACAAATATCCTATCAGATGTTTGACAATTGCTTGACAAACATTTGCCAAAGATTTATGAAACATTTGGCAACTACCATATAAATTGTGTGTCGAAGGTTTTACAAATGTTTGTTATATGTGGATGCACCTTAAATTGCTCCTACCATATGATTTTAAAATGCTCCTCTTGGTCTATGGAATATAAATGTTTCTCGAGTAACCATTAAACATTAAATGTTTCAAAATAGGCAAGAGTTAGGTATTGATTTATTGGTTTTCATTTTCATTCTCTCTTTTCATCCTTTATAATTTTTTGTTACACTTTTTCTACGAATCGCTATATGCTGTTTCACCATTGTCTTTTATATTCTTTTTCATATTTGTTTAAGTACTGGGGACTACGACAGGATAAGCCCCATAAAACCTATCTCAAAGAAATGCTACGACTTATTTAACTTTAAAATATTTGAACCCGTACTTTTTGTTCAAATTGTTTTAGTGGAATAATTCGATATCATACAGGTTATTTGTCAAGCATTGATTGGAAAATCATTTCTACAAAAGGTCAGATGAATTACAGTTAAGTTACTTCACATGCCATTCCAATATTCCTAGAATTGCGTCTAGACTCAGATAAAATAAGTAAAAAAGCTAAAATGTGACTAAGATGAATTCTTATGATATCGCAGATGAATGTCCGTATTTAATTTCATATGGTCACCCATCTGTGCAACTTTGAACTTTGAAGTGATTTTTCGCATATATTTCTAAAACGGTTCGTCGACCAGTAAAAATGATTATAACAAATTTCGCAGGACATCATATTCTGAAAAACTTGTCAGTACAATTAAATTGTCTAGGACTGATCGATGCCATCACAATATAAATTCTCCTTTAAATTTCATATAGGGCATAGAAAATACTTATAAGGTGGGAAAATTCCTAAATCATTGATTCATTGAACTTGCATTTAGCATTCTTAGGACATTGGTAAGATAGCACGGTTCACATGCAAATTATTGTTCATTCACTCCAGAAAACTCATACTTATAAAAAAAAAATGAAAGACTCATTTCTTGGTGATCTTATTTATTTAAACTTATAAAATTAACAAGTTAAGTGAATTGACTAAGATTTGAACTTTTACTGAACCTTCATCTGCGTTCTCATTATTCATGATTGACTAAATTTACCTGCAATCAAGCAATGAGATGAGCATGAGGATATCCAAAATGTGATTTAACATGATTTAAACCCAGCGGGGCTAACTTAACAATTGGCGTCTCATGATAGTCAAAGTGTCCATGAGATTTAATAATTGGCGCATTATAAGGATAGGCTAATCCTAAAGATGGCCTTAATATTGGTGTAGGATATCCGAACCCAATGTGACTTTTAATAATCGGTGCAGGACATCCAATTGGTGCAAAAGGTGATGAAGCATACGGTACTAGTCCATAATTTGGTAATATAGGTGCTGAAGGTAAAACAATTGGTGCATGTGGATAGCCTAAGGGTGCTATTCCAGCTCCTAAAAGTCCAGCATTTGTTCCAGCAAGAGCCGATATCAAACAAACCTGAAATGCAAATTTTAATTAGTCTCGCTCTTAATATTTTGATGGGAAGTAAATCATTTAAAAATGGAAATTTATTTCTCTTCATAAATCTCGTGCGTGCTGAATTTCTCAACAGTCCATAGATCATGTCGTTGCCGGTGAAAATTTATTAGTATATGCTGCACCGTACCTGACTGCTAGAACTATTGGAAATGTGTGAAATAGGAGAGCAATAAAATGTTCAGATTAAGCAATAGTTTAATTCTCATTTATTGCGTGCGTTAAATAACTCTCTGGTACTTGTGATTTATTAATATTTTTTCATCACGGTAATTTGACACCATGTACTACACTTATTGAAATGTATGCACTTTTTATAGATAGACGGAAAGTATAGAATTGCTTACCAGTTTAAAAGCGAACATATTTCACTTAATAATCAACAAATTATCTGACACTAGTCGTACGGAGAAGCGTGTAATAAAACCAAACTATAGTTGAAGTATTCTGGCAAAGTGACAAGCTTTTGGTTTGCGTCGATGGATTATATATCAATTGTTTCGACTAGACCACTGTCTAAGAAAGGCTCGATAATTTCGATTGTGGATTTTCAACAGGCCAATTTCTTTCCTTTCTCGTAGCAATTGTTGTTGTGGCGAGCATTGGCGTATGACTTCCATTGTAATCGATTAAAATGACCGCTGCACGATTCTTCACTTATATGCATCGAGCACGAGCGACAACAATTATGTCCAGCGCACACATGTTTTTTTTGTTGAAAGAGTAAAAGTTTAGGAGCTTTATGCAATTTATTTAGGTGTGAACCTTATCAAGGTATTCCGTTGTTTATTTATTCCAGGCACAAATGAAAAATCAGAGCGCATTAAATGCATTTAACATTTACGCAAGAATAACAACAAAATTTTATTCGATTTGTAATTGGATTCTTATTTTTGTTACAATTATAGCTAACTAAATTCTTCTCTGTATCCTTCCATGTAGTTTTTATTGATTATGTCCAGTGACTATAGTTTTTGTAACGAAATGTCATAAATATTGAAGAAATTAAACCTTATTAAATTTTGCAAAATTATTATTCGATTTCATCTCACGTAAGAAACCACTAAGAATAACTAACAGTAAATACAAGAAATAAAAAATAATTAATAAGGAAATAAGTCAACAATATGAAAAAAACTGTTTTCAACGATGAAAATATTAACTATCATGTCTGGTTGATAATTTATGATTACGATTACAATTTGTAATCTATAATCATCATTACAGATTAATAGTATTGTAGATGATTACAATGATTACAATTTTAGTTTATAAATGAAAATTTGAAAGATATTTTAAAATACGTAATCATGATTATTTATTTGATTACGAAAGTAGTTGATTACGTCCAACAACAAGCATAGCATAAACTCCATACCAAAATTATTCTTATATATAAAAAAGTACAGACGCTGAGAAGAAATGTACAGATGTCGACGGTAGCACTAAGAAAGTGATGTATGGATGTATGGAAGAGCTCAAAGCAAACCTCAATAACTAACTGATCTCGGCTAAATATATCATGGGCACGAACCAAAACTTCTTTTCAATATGGGCAAAAATTTCTTTCTTTCTTAGAATTTCAATCAACAACGGTCCGAATAAATTCTGTATATCGTCAAATATCCAAAGATATAATGAAATGACAAAACATAATGTGTTAGTTAGTTACACCGTAAACACAGTAACATTATAATTTATAGATATTGAGAGGTAACACCACTCTAGGATTTTGGAAAAATGTAATCTTTTTGCTTAAAAAATATGTTGGGGTCATTAAAACAATATGCCGTCGCCCAGATAACAAAATGGAGTTCTAAAAAGATACTTTTTGGACACTGGCGATCGGTTCCAAATCGGTAAACTTCATTCAATTTTGGTAAAAGTATTCCACTGGATTTGAATAGAATATGTTTCTAACATGCATTTTTGGAAATCGAACTTTCGTTCCTGCCTCAGTACAGCAGGCTTCACGCTTGTGCACCGTTGGACATAAAAATGATAAGTTTTCGATACCTTATTTTATCACCAATTATCACACGATCATTTTTGACCGACGTCCGAATATTTCGCTCGGCAGGGCGGACATGAGTCTTATAATAAGCATATGGAAAGAATATGTTTCTTGATATCAATACGTATAGACAGCGAGCATGTTCTCATATCATGTGGAGCATATCGAGAACACGATCAGAACATGTTCAGTGTTATCTGGGCGGTTCTGTAGCAAAACAAAATTTAAAAAAGTTTAACTAATATCGATTTTGCCACAGCACTGATGAGCGCATGCTGAGCTCACCACCATTCACCAGGGTGCGCAAATGCTATAATAAAAACAGCAACAGCGGCATAGATAACACACCCACAGACCTCGTCAGGCAAGGGGGCCTCCGAAATTTAGGGACCCCAAGCAAATAACTAAAATTTTTAAAGAATTCCGGAATTTGCTTTCTGGAATTTGTTAGTAGAACTCGTACGACTTCTTCTCAAGCATTAAGAATGTCACTGCACACATCCTTCTCTGTTTACTGATTTTATTTTATTGTCTTTAAGATATCCTGAAATGAGAAAAAATAAACGTTGCTTGCATTGTCTATGTTGTATGGTTTTCGTGGGTGATATAATATGTATGTAGTATAGGTGAATGAAGTAAATATAGTATACATATGAATGTACACTCCAATTCTAATATGATATTAACGATGACTGGACCTTATGTAGGGAAGCCCTCAATTTTTATACCGTACATAGAATATACTAAGTTTGTCATTCCGTTTGTAACGTATAGAAATAATGCTGATGGAGCAAAATTGATTGAGCACCCACGCATAATAATAAAAGTTATTCGGTTTTTTTCATATCCGTCCGTCTGTGCGCGAGACGCGTGCACTGGAAAAGATAAAATTTTGCACACTGGCTTTGAAAATAAAAGGTAAAATTAAGTTCGAAAATGAGACAAATCGGACAACTCCTTCGTGGGAAAAATTTCGGTTTTCACTATTATTCGAACACAGCCTGAAACTGGATCAACGTAGAGAGCTGAAAATTTTTACACGGCGTTTTCATAAAAATAGTAAATATAATTTCAAAAATAGCCTAAATCGGATAACCCCTTCTTGATATTGCTGTATATGTTTCTAAATATGCTGTGAAAATGATCAGTCTTAGACGTTTTTATCGTACTGAAAAGTTCTTCAGAATATGAAATTCTTTAAAACGAACTGTTCTAGAAATATATGCGAAAAACCACTTCAAAAATCAAACTTGCACAAATGGGTGACCATACGAAATTAAATACGGGGATTCATCTTGGATATCGTAAGAATCGATTTTAGACCAATTCTATCTTTCTTACTGGTTAAATATTCATTTAAAAATGGAAGTCGCAATTTGTACTTCCTGAGGTATAGTCGATACTGTACTTTGTAGATCACAAAAAATTTATAATTGAGATCAGCAAGTTGTGGAACATATACATACATATTTCTAGTTAACCTAGATATGCTGGGAGAAATTTTAGGTGGTTAGACTTATGGAAATCTTGTGTTTTGGTTTAATTTGATCTAACAATACAAAATAAATTTGTTTCAGTAGCAATATTCCGAATATTCAATACCATAAGATGATGATCTAATATTCGAAGTAGTTGGTTTCTTTCCACCAATTGAATACAAGATGTTTTGCACCATATGACTTCGAAAGGCCAATTGTTGTAGCCTACCGCCACTTTTCTTATGAGCTGCCAGGAATTTTGTATTGCCGAATCAATCATCGGAGCAAAAAAGCAGAAGCACCGTGTTTCCCACGGATGTTGCAACAATATAAGCTAATATTTTGATCCAACCGATCAACACCCTCATGTACTTGTTGTAAGTATGAATAGTGTTTCGCTGACTAATGCAAATATATATATATTTTTTTTTTTCCTTTGAGAATATATTCAACATAAATGCTCTGGATAAAGTTTTGTTTATATATTTTCCTTCAGAACAATTAATTTATAAAGTAATAATAAAAATGGAGAATAGAAGAATTTTAAGAGCTTTGTTTTTAACGATTTTAAACGAAAAAACAACCGCAAAATAAAAATTGAATTTAAAATTTATTTGTGCGCTTTAATCGTTACGCGTTAATGCCAGCTGAAAGCAACGTGGCTTAATAAGCTAGTTATAAATTAAGAAATACAAGAGAGAAAATCATCTGTCTCGTTAGCTCGGTGATAAAACCAGTCGCCCCGAAAATTGAAGGTCCCGGCTTCAAACCCCGGACGAGACAGTAGATTTTTTCCTTTTGTATTTATGATTTGATTTAGATTCGTTAAAAGTGAAAGTTCTTAAAATAGTTTTATTCTCCATCTTTGACCGATTCTAATAATTGTGGAACGATTTCCGCCCGGGCAAAAATAAACAATAATAAAGTACGTGTTCTAGTTTATGACAATATTAAATATTAATATTTGTGATGAAAAATATATTGGAATAAATGTGGACTGAAACCGCGTATTCATATTTTTTACGAAATTATTCTCAGTTCATTTACAGGAATAACCGGAACAATTGTGGGAATTTTTGAAAAAATCTTGAAATAATAGTTAAATTTTAACTTTCTTTTTTAGTTCTATGTAACTGAGATAAAAGACTTCTAAAATTTTAGATCATAAAATAATACTTATTTATTAACTGTGTATTTTTGGACAGTCATAACTGTTACCGAGGACTATTATTTATTTGAGATTTCTGATAAGAGTCCTAAAAGCTTTGTACCTTTTTAAGTCTCATAATAACAGTCTTAGTAGACTCTTATATTTTTTATAAAAGCCTCGTCATAAGACTCCCATAAGACTTTAGTATTTTAGTCTCAAGATAGCTGTCTTAGAAGACTTTTATAAATTTCAGTCAGTCAATAATGGTTGCCAGAGATTTTTATTCAATTAAGCCCCATGATAAAAGTCTCTTAATACTTTTATCTTTTCAATTTTTGGATAACAATCTGAACTTTCATATTTTACAGTCACTTATAATTGCAAAAAAGATTATTGAACTTTTCGACCCAGCGATCAGAGAGGTCTCATCGGTATGGTTATCTCTGATCGCCTACCATAGAAGTTCAATGTTGGAGGTCACACCAATTGCCCATATAAATACTTTTTTATAAAAAGTATGTGTGAATTATATGGTGGCAAGATAACTCATTGCGCTTTGAAATTGGGTGATTGTTCCCCCTTTTTTGCCTGGCGGCATATGGATAAACCAAGTAAAAATTACATGAAGGAGCAATTGGTGTGACCTCCAACATTGAACTTCTATGGTAGGCGATCAGAGATAACCATACCGATGAGACCTCTCTGATCGCTGGGTCGAAAAGTTCAATAATTTTTTTTGCACTTAAAATGCATTTTGTAAATTTATTGAAATTATTTTCAATAAATTTCAGTCTGTTAGACGAGAAATCTCTCCTTCATGTCACTTATAATAGTTATAAAATACTTTTAATTATTAAAGTCTCATAATGGATCTACCACAGATCTTTTATTGTTGCAGATCTTGGTATTTAAAATCGGATTTCTGGAATTAAATAGTGCGCAGATCCGGGTATCCGGTTATCCTCATATTAGCAATAAATAACATTTATTTACGGTCGCTGTATACCAGTTGGGCTCGTTAAATTAAATAACTTAGAATAAATTGGAGAATGCTTTATCTATCTTAATGCTGATTCGAGTTAATTTCCAAAGACGCACTTCAAATTGCTTTTTACTTTTTGCTATATTCCTCGCGAAACATATATAAATGCAAATTTTTAAAGAGTTATTAGATGAATTCAATACACATACATTTCCTCTTCATTACTAAAAACCAGAGGAAGCACACTGTTGGGGCTCAAAATTCTGAGCATTCAATCACTCGAAAAATGTACATGTAGAGCCACAGAGCAATGAAATAGACTGAACTACGTTATTCATATTCTTTAATTGGTCCACTAAGTTTCTTAATATCAAAACACGGGTATTTTCTGTCTTCCTAGTATAAAAACAGCATTTTTAATCCATATACTTAAAGTTCTCACTCCCAAACATACCCTAAAACTCCTATAATAATTTGGGCGTAATGATTTTCGCCTATATTTTTTTGCGAAATTTTTGCCGATAACTCTCGGCCCTATATTATTTTAGTGTTAATTAGTTATTGTGCCTGTGAAGATGTGCGAAGCCAAAGTGTCCAATCTTAGGAAATCAACACTGATCAACAGGGATTGAATGAGCTAGCACAAACAAATGTTTATTGAGCGATCACGCTAGGGGTTCATGAAGTTATTATTATTATTAATATTGTTAAAGAGAACCTCATATATAATCAAAGATGGTGTATGCACTTTCAAATGTTTTTTTTTATTTCGTCATCTTGATAGTCAACACGATCAATTAGCAATGAAACATGTTTGAAAACCTTAAAATATTTCGCGTAAATATCCCGGACCTTGAAGTTTTCGAGGTAGTTAGTGCATCTAATATGAAATGATTAAATTAAAAATGTACTAGATTTAAGAGGTAGTCAATAAGGCAACTCCTTGAAAAAAAAATTGTTTTTCTATATTATTTATGGCATATGTTTAAAGATCAGTAACTAATATCAGTTTCGTGTCAAACTTCGCTTTATACAAACTGTCGACGTACTGTTGAGCATTTTCTTGGTAATTCTGTAATCATTTTGTGGTATTTATAGCCAGCTAGTACACTTGCTGATTATGGTCCGACAGGAATGATCTATCTAAACAATTAGCTTAAGACGAAAGAATATGCTCGGTACAGTGGAATCTACTACAGATCAGTTTTAATCTACGGCTACCCATGCAAATATATTACATTTCCGTCATTTATGCACTCGCGTAATATTGTTCAACATTGAACGCTACAAATTAGGCTAGATCAGGCTAGAGTCAGAACCATTCCATACAGCGCAAAAAATAATTAAAATTTCAAATATCAACGAAAAATAGCAGATCGTTAAAACTGATGGAAAGAATCAATCTTACTACATCTTACATTTTGATGTCTATCCACCCTTGTTACAACATCCACAGGGGCTGCATAATGCATAGTTCCCTTTTTCTCATATATCGGACAGTAAATGTTACTGAGTGAATTTTAGTCTAAGGGATCTCAGACAACAACCAATATGTGAAACACTAGACCAATGACTTCAACATTATGCCATATACCTATATAAAAATAAGAGAGATAAGAGAGAGAAAAAAAGAGTTTTCTTTTTTTTTACATAAATTTATTGTCAAAGGTACACATTAATAATTGTTCAGTTGTCATCATTTAAACTTTTCAAACAAAAACTGGAGCAGCAGCTGTGTACTTTAGAGGTGAAACAGGTCCAACATGAGCAGCATAAGCAGTCGAAGCTAGTGGAGCAGCATATGAAGCTCCTAGTGCAGGTACCGCATACGGGGAAGCATATGAAGTTGCTACAGCGGGAACTCCATAAGGAGCAGCATATGAAGCTGCTACAGCTGGTACTGCATAAGGAGAACTATACGAAGTTGCCACAGCTGGCACTCCATAAGGACCAGCATAAGAAGTTGCTACAGCGGGCGCTGTATAAGCAAGAGGAGATCCTGCAGCAACTAAAGGAGAAGCCGCAAGTCCATTATAGTTACGAGCGATGACTTGTGAGCTCGTTGCAGTTACAACTCCTGGAGCAACTAAAGGACTACTATAAGCAACAGGTCCAAGGACTCCTGGTTTAGCAATGGTGCATCCAATCAAAGCAGCAACAATAATGGTCTAAAATAAAAAAAATAAAAAAAACAAAATAAGTAAATTAATTAAGGAAACAATCTCAACTTACGAATTTGAACATTTTCTGAAGTTTTTGTAAGTAGGATGTTGGTACAAGGAAGGTTCGCAACTGAATTGTGCTCTTTGGTTCTAATACAAGCGTTTTTATTCAAAATTTTTCAAAAGTGGTAACCTTGAAATACATTCAATATAACAATGCACCTAAAAATATTTTCGAACTAGATTTACTTCAGGTGCAATCAGATAATTAAAATTCAAATCTCATCGCGACAACGGTTTTCGTCATTTCCACTGACATCGAAAGTAAATTGTTGTGCTGTATAGATGAAAGGAATGGACAATGCAGACCACGCTGTCACCAAGCGCAATGAAGGTAAGTGAAGATTTTTAGGTGATATGGGTGGAAACTATTGTCAACTACTCATTATTATGTCATAACCTCTTACTTAATCTCAGTCAATCCCGCTATCTTTAATTAATCTAGCCCCCGTACTAAGTGCAAGCCATCAGAACCCGGTCTTACATAGGTAAATATTGCTGACATATGAATTTATTTCTAGTTGAGATATCTATGCAAAAGCCAACCAACTTGAAAACAAATCGGTAAATCTTTAAGTACACATGAGGATGCAAGAGCAATGAATTTTCGATGATAGCGAATGGCATGAGAAATACCAGGGAAAGTATTGTGATATGAAATAGGCCTGGAATCGATTTGGTTCACTTCACAAATAATTTTTTTTTTTTTTTTTTTGAAGTAGGTAGGTAGAGTGAAATATAAAAACTGAAAGCATTGCACTCCTATGTGACATTGATTTTTAGTCTGGTTCTGCTCAACGAACTGCTCACATTTCATAGAAAAAAAAAAAATGGAAAATATACATACAAATATTCCCAGACTGATGAGTATCTATATAATTCCCGATGTACGTACCTACTTAGGTCCTGTCTTAAGAAAAAGAATTTTTTTATCGATAAAGATTTTCTGATAGACTGCTCTTATTGCCCTGACGTGCATCACCTACACCTACACTGAGCTGAGAGTTATTGCTCCTGTAGCATATATACTGCTTCAGTGGATCCTGTGACTACTACTGACAGTCCTATTGTCACAGCAACTAGCTCTCAAGTTTTTAATAGGAAATTTAATGAAAATGTACAAGCAAATAAATTGAAATTGAAATTTTCTTCCTGCATCTGTTGGATGTAGATCCTGCGCTATTTCTGCACCTCTGAATGTAATGAAAAATACTTTACAGAATTTTGTCACCAAGATTAAATTGGTAAAAAAAAGGCAGCACGGGCAAATAACAAAATTAACAGTTCATTTTGAATGTACTAAATTCTCTCTGATGAGCATTTCAAAAAATAACTTTAAATGAGTAGTTTGGAATGCTCATACATAAGTAGCTCATGAATAAGAATTTCCATATCCAATTGCAAACGTTTCACAAAGAATTCACAGGCAAACTGTATTTAAGGCCCTAGATAAGTCTAGATAACTCACTGCATCTCTGTCGATTGATCTTGATCTGTCGATCCTTCTCTTCATCTTATAAACAAAGCTTAAGTTCAGAGTGCTTGCAAGTATAATCTAAAGTTTTCGTTATATTATTATAATTTTTGGATCAAATTTCTTCGTTCTCTACTCATAAAATTTATAAAAATTAATAGGGTGCCATTTATTCCCATCAGGGTTCACGAATAATGGGGAAATCTTCAACTGGCCACAACTCCTAAAGGAAGGTTTCTAGGGGACGGGGGGGGGGGGGGGGGGGGTATGTGGAACAATTTTTTGATCGGCTTACCTCAAGGAATCGCGTGGTATACCGGAAGGTATCTTGATCAGAATCACCCTGTATAATATTAATATAATAAAAATGAAACCTTCTCACAAATGGAGAACGATTATTATTTTCTGGTTTCTATTACATGTTAAAGTTTATACAGTTCTTTCAGTTTTCAACAGCTGTGGAAAATGGCAGTGAGAATTAATTTTGGAATTTTGGAATTTTTTAATAATAAATGAGAGATTAATAGATCTGTATTCTACATACCAAATTTTTTGGAACAAATCGAGTGAAGAGTACAAGGACAAATTAAATGGCTCATTTCCACAGAAATTCAAACTCCAGACTACTCAAGTTGAGTGTGAATCAATGACCAGAAATATCTGTTTTGAAGTCCGCAACTAAACCAAAGTGAACTAAGCATAACTCACTTAAGTCGATGTTGCACCACCAGCTTATTTCAAAGAAATAGATGGATCACCACAATACACCCTCGTAAAAGTTACAACACTTCCCGAACTCTCCTCACCTTCTTCAACCAACTAACTAACTACCTACTGTAAGTAGAAAGTAGTTTCTTGAGTTTTTACAAAATTAAATAAATTCTAAGAAAATCTTCACAAACATTGAGTGACAAATCTTTGTATACTAACTCACATTTGCATTACCTAGAAAATTTACCTTCATGAAATTAGCACAGCAAATCAGAACTTTGAAACCGAAGCAACCACCAGAGCCACAAATAGGACATCTTGTCAGCAACCATGGCTATCTACAAAAGTCATCAAAGTTCAATTACAGCCATTGCTATGTAGTATCAGACGAAAAATTCGAACAATGGCAAAAATTTTTCAAAATACCTTCGGTGGGGCGGAAAAAATTCGATGGTTCTATTTGTACCGATGGAGTAGCGATTACGTTTTCCATGAAGAAGGAGGTACAAATAGAGCCAACGGGAACACCGAAGAAAGGAAGAAAGACCACGATGACCAAGAAATGTAGCGCACATGATGAAAGGACGATGACCGACATCCAGGATAAATTTAACTCTGACTACTATACAAATTGACTGTTGGTTTAGATCCTGGATGTCGGTTAATCGTTGGCGGTGTGCGCGTCCCGAACGAAAACAAGCCGGTGAGCTTAATAAAGATCAAATCCACATTCCATTACAAAACGTCCACGCATGCAAGGAAAGCATTATTAGCTAAATATACCAGGCCACTTCCCAAAAGTGCAATAACAAACACGCAATCGCCCATGCAACTGGATTATATAGCATACACTAAGGAGCGACTAAAGTGGTTTACCCAACGCCAAGCGGTGTATGGTCAACGGAAAGTTGCTCGTTTACGGTTTAAGCATTATATTTGCACCGAACGAGCAACGCACCGCTTGGTAAAGGAAATAACCCAAAACACTCCCAAAACACTAGTCTTTATAGGTTCTACTAAAATAGCGGCGAATTCGCCGATTCGGGGCTATGTAAGAAACCCAAACCAAAAATTGCTACAGACACTCAAGGTGCATTGCTCCGTTCTAGAGATGGACGAATTTCGGACCACAAAGCTATGCGCCAATTGTTGCGAGCCAGTGAGGACGTCTCGGTCTCCACATCGGTACCAGTTTTGCCCAAAATGTGGTACTATGTGGAACCGAGACGTCAACGCCGGCCTTAACATTTTGAAAGTTGGCCTGGTTCACCTGATGGGTGCCCCACTGCACCCCAACTATAGCAGAAGCACCCGGTTATGACATTAGGTCAATGTATGGCTGTGTTGGTTTTATTATAACACAGTTATGGCTCCTCGAAAGAGGAGTTTAGTGCGACATTGTTGCATTTTTATTTTCTTGCTTGAAAAATTACATTTGGTAAAACTTGGAGTAACAATAGCTTAACTAACTATAAACTACATACCATGATAAAGTTTGTCGAAAACGATTTCTTCATTTACTGCTTTAAAACTGGCATGCAGTACGCAAGTTATCCGTGAATCGCAGCAAAATATTAATTATACCTTTCACAAGAAGAAAAGAAAAAATAAGAAACATAATCAGCGCTACTCTCTTTGTGAGATTTTTAAATCCAATGAATCTAAGTATATCGGGATAACTCTCAATGATAAGTTGAATATGTTGGAATAAGCATCTAAACAAAATAGTCCAGAAAAGTAGCAAACTTTTCCTAAAATGACATATAAACTAAAACTAATTTATTTTCTAGAACTACAACAAAAAATAAAAATTTTCCTAACAGAAATAAATAATGGTATATAATACATATAGTGACTGGAAGTGGACTTGAGAAAAGGTAGTTTTAAAGTATTACTGTGAACAACCTATATTATCTATATGAAAACCTTATATGCGTCATTTTATTCGAGGAGATATTGGTAAAATGACATATTTTTTCCACATATCACAAATGAACTCCTTCGCGCTATCCTCTAATCCTGCACATATATTATGTGCCAATTTAGAGCACAGACTGCACTGTATGCATAGATCCTCTGGTTTAAACATACTATAAATATCATTACAGTAAAACAGGGCTCATCGGAATCATTATCATTTTGGTCGAAATTCTCACAAGAGTGATTACCTGTAAATCATGAACAAATGGAATTTTACTTGATAGTTAAATGAAAACATATCTATAACTGAATATAACATGCATTATGGAGCACCAGGATAAAATGACACTATTTGTTAGCTCTGTACTCAGTGGCGTGCTCCAAAAAATTGCATTTAATTTTAAAATGGAAAAAAGTCAAAA
The DNA here is from genome assembly GCA_963924295.1 of Dioctria rufipes. Lineage (NCBI taxonomy): Eukaryota > Metazoa > Arthropoda > Insecta > Diptera > Asilidae > Dioctria > Dioctria rufipes. Next base: position 43,782,311 of record OZ002743.1, on the reverse strand, counting down.
TATCATTTTATTCTAGTGTGTAATTTTAGAACTATCGATGCGGAACTATAGAAAACTGGCTGGCTCAACATAGGAAAGCCAAACATAACGATTTGGCTATACAAGGTAAGTAGTCAGACCCATTATCACCTATGCTAAAACAGCGTGGTGAAACAGGGGTACACAAAAGACAACAATCAGTATGCTAAATAACTCCAAAGGATGGCATGTCTAAGTGCAGCTGGTACCATGAGCACAACATCTACCAGCGCTGTAGAAACGTTATTAAAACTACCGGCACTCCCCAACGTGTTGAAAAAGAGGTTGGGTTAATGGTGTACAAAGCCCTGGCAGATGAATAGGAATGGGAAAGTCTATCCACTAGAACTAAACGAATAAAAGCAAATTCTATACTGGATATGATATCAGACAGAATGGTAGTTAAATGCAAACAGGGTGGAAATAGAAACAAATCTAGGAAACGAACCTCTATTTTGTTACACCGACGATTCTAAAACCAAGAAAACTGTAGGACCAGAAGTATATGGTGTAAAACCAAGAGCATATATCTATAAAAGCCTAGGAAAATACGCCTGAATATTCCAGGCAGTGAACATTGAAGATGAAACATCGGAGCACGTCTTATGCAAATGTGAGAGCATTGCACGATGTAGAATCTAGGCTTTTGGGTCATATTTTTCTAAATTCTGACGACTTCGAGCAAATGTCATACAAAAAGAAATTGTTCTTCCTAGGAAGAGTGGAATTGTTGGATAAACTATAAAGGAAGGGTTGAACAATAAGCAAATGAATGGCTACGATACAAAGGCTATTCGCCCTGTTATAAACTTGAATCTAAATCTGCTTCTGAAATATCACTCTCACAAGCTGCACTTTTGAAAAATCAGAGTGTTTTGTGAAAGGCCAGCATAGTTTTTTAATCACCCTGTAACTCCGAAACGATTGATGGGAGGCATATCCCCTACGATACATTTTTCTTTTTGGCTAGATGAGTACTATCACCTCCCGCTCTATGGACTACTATGGAGGAGATACCCTCTATTATTACTAAATGAATAATTTACATATATTTAAATTTTAATTAAGCATAAAAGAAAATATGACCAAATAATGCTGTAACGAAAAGGAACAATTATTAACTGAACGAGATACAGAACTGGATTCACTGACATATAATAAGAATGAACTGAGCCATCCTAATGCCTATGTATAGTCAAAAATAGTACAAATTTTGGATAAAATCTATTTAACCTTTTCAAAATATACCCTCAAATCTAACCAATTTTGGAAACAGTACAGTTGTATAAATTGGAATGCATTGAAATTGACATAAAAATTCAGACAAATATTTATATTGTTTATATACGCGCCTATCTCCCGCAAGCTCAATTATGTTTGACATCAAATCTGCAGAGGAGCACATTTTTTAATAATATTAAAACCTAAGTTTTGCGCTAATTAAAACAAGTTAGACTTCTTAAATAATTTTTATTTAATGCAATACTATTTTATAACATCATTAGTGTTTCTAATCGACAAATAATAATAAATTATGAATCGGTGTACAATTGTGCGAAAAAAGGGTTTCCACAGCCTGCTCAAAATTTTTGCCATTTTTGTAGCAAGAACCCTCAGTCCATTCTTATTATACATATATCAGTAACTGGACTGCTAATGAACTATTATGCAATTTATCTCTCTACGATATTTAGCTCATGCAGGCGCAAGTCTGACTAGCGAGTTTGTTTTTTTTAGTTTTAGCGAGTTTAGATATACAATTTTTTTTATCTAAAATAAAACTATAAATAAAATTATGTGAGCGGAAAATTTTCGAAAATTTAAAATATTTTTTGCATTTTTTCGAAAAGTTATCGCCCTTCAAAATCTGCCGCCTAGATCCGGTATGACCTCCATGCGACTGAATGGCATATTAATTATTTCAAATTGTCTACTCTAGCTTTCCATCATATTTTTGTCTTAATTGTTTCATACCAGAATTATTTTTTTCTTAATATATAAATTAATCCTAAAACTGAACTGTAGAAAAAATATGTGCACATCTTTAAAATGCACCTCTACAAAAATCCCAAATTTAATTCGCGCGAATTTTAATAAATTCAGATCATCACCCGTGGAGCAACAAAAGTGATTGATTCGCTGCACGAGCGCCGTAACAAAGTATTGCAAGAAATACACAAATTTGTGGCGCAATGCGGGCACTGTGGCTTGTGACAAATATTTTAACTAATTTAAGTATAAAAAGCCCCGACGACACAACAGAGGGCAGATTCAGTTCAACACTTTCGTTTAGTAAACAAGTCCACTTCTCCTCAAATTCAGTGAAAATGTTCAATTACGTGAGTGATAAAAGTGTATTAAGATTAGCAAATTAATATTAAGCAATTTTTTTCATATTTCAGGTAGTTGCTGTCTTAAGCTTAATCGCTTGCGCATCCAGCTCTGGAGTAGTTGCACCCCTGGCATATTCAGCACCAGCTTTTGTTACGGCTGCTAGTTCGCAGGTAGTTGCCCGTAACTATAATGGAATAGCTGCTCCATTGATATCTGGACCGGCATTTGCTCATGCTGCTGCAGCACCAGTCGCCTATTCTGCTCCACTTTTACGTTATTCAGCAGGCGCTCCAATTGCTGCTCCTCTGACTAATTATGCCGCTGAATCTCTGGCTGTTCCATTCGCAAGATCTGCCGCTATTCCTGTGGGTGCATCTCTAGCTGCTCCAGTTCATGCATCAATTCCAGCTCAGTTCGCTACTCCATATGCTGCAGCTTATGCGGCACCTTTATCTGCTCAGCTCCAAGGACCGTTTGCTGCTCCATTTGCCGCCGGTGCAGTTCCTTTACCGTTTTCGGGTTCGTTTGCGAGATATAATGCAGTGGCACCTGGTGCATATGCTACAGGTCCAGTAGCTGCACCATTTGCAGCACCATTGAGGTACGCCACTGGTGCAGACTATCCTTCGGTATGGTGATTATGTGATTATTAGATTGCTTTTTTAAATATTATTTTTGTTTGTTTTTATTTACTACATTTCTTTTACCCCGACTTGACCCTCTCTATTGTTATTCGTTTGAGGCATCTAATGTGTTTCAGGGATTCGGCTTAATTATCTGTTATTGACCGCGGCATGTTATAGATTGTATGGTTTTTCAAGTCTAGTACACTTAGGATATTATATTACATATATGGCGTTTTTCACATAAGTGTTCCTTTCGCTGTTTTGCTTGTCACCCGATAAATACGAAACGTCTAAAATTTAGCGAATTTCTTCATCTATTGTAAAACTCACTTCGTTATTCTAGTATTAATACGTAAACTGGCTCGGATGTCCTTTTAAGAGTGACTGACTGCCAAACCTGCGTTCTGCCTGTCGTACCCCACCCGAGTTAACTGCGCACCATTCTACTGCAGATATATTAATACAAGGAGACAGGGATTTCGTATCCTTTGCTTTGCCAGTATTGTTGGCCAAACTATAATGAGGTCTACAATATGAGCAATTGTTAGTGTTGCAACATGAGTCCACTAATTATTTTGATATTTGCATTACATCCGGACATCCTGATAAATCATCGGCTAGTTAATTTATAACTATACTACAAAGAATTCTACACTACAACATCTACTGTCAGAACAAAATTTAAACCTTATTGATCAATTCAGATTAAATAAGGTATACACACACACTTTAATCTTAGAAGTTCCTTGAGTTTTTATTTAAAAATAACCCTATTGTTATTCAGATCTAAGGACTCGTAGTACTGGTTGAATTTAATCATTGAACTCGTATGCGGCTCTATAAAGCCATAATTGGTTTTATGTTGTGGGATATAAAGCAGTTGCCGAGTTCGGATATATCTTTCCGGTGCATATACATTAATCAAATACAGCAAATCCATGCAATCTACCACAAAAGATCCCTAATGAATAAAATTTCAGATATTTCTCTTCTTGCTTGAAGAGATTCGAAACTCATAAATAAGCACCTAGCTTGATAATGCGGACCAAGTCCTTGCCAACGGATTTTGTTAAAAATATATTTTTGAACTTTCTTTGAATAGACACCAACCTGGAGTCATAAGATTGCATATTGGAATTCCAGACTTGGGATGGATATTCTAACACAGAACACACCAAGGCAATGCATAAAGATTTAAAGATAAATGGGTCCGTAATGTCCTGAGAGTTACGACGTAGAAATCCAAGGTTTCTACCCCACACAGCACAAATGTGTCCATGGTACGTTACTGGGAAATCCTGTTAGAATATGTATATGAATTGTCCGTGGGAGATCCCGTCCGGTCCCAGTTAACAACTTAGGACATCCCTGGGAGTGACGAATGTCCGGAGTTGGGATGTCCCTGGTAGATCCCATATACTTCGCACAGGATTTCCTGTTGTTGTACTTAGGCACAGTTAACGCATTCAATAATGTAAAATTCCTGCTGCAAGCGTACCTAGGACGTCTTACGGATCTCCTAGTTTGCTGGCAAGATGTACGGGGAAATATCTGAGGATGTTGTTTGAGATTTTCTGGAATTATAAAATTCTTTTTATGGGTAGGCATTTTTACAAAAAACAAAAATAATTATTATTATAATGGCTGGAAAGTTTATGCCAGAGCTGTATGTATTGCACAAGACATAAATTGAATATTTTTAGCACAAAAATTACTAAAAAATAACGATCTGAAATGTACAACTAATAAACTTTGCCAAAACAAGAAGAAATTGCAGAAGCGAATAGAATTCTGATATAGCTTCACGCATGTAGCTGGCTTAAACAACGCTGTTCTTATATGGCTTCTTTCAATACATATTTTGTTGTTCTGATTTTGTTCTCCAAAAACGACACACGGAAGCACGCCAAGCAACAAATTAGTGTTTTCACCAAAGAACCACACAAACCACGAGAATCAGATAACATACCGGAATAAATTCAGGAAGGGGGAAAAACAACTTTCCTGTGTTTGTACCAAAATTGTCCTGCACATCCCGTATGTATTTGTCTGTAAATACTGACAATGTTCCCATAGAGAGTAGTTGCGGGATATCGCAGGGAATAACTTATGTGAAATTTCTAATACTTCCTAGAAATAAGGTCCTAAGTACATACTGGATACTTCCTGTTTATCCCGGTAAAGCTATGGGATCTTTGGGACAAGAATGGGATATCCCTGGGTAATTTTGTGCTATTTGAGCCTGGCTTTAGCAGCTATGTAGTCATAATGCTTACCAAAAGTAAGTTCTTAATCAAATATTACCCCCACATCCAGCACCTCACAGACCCTCATAACCTCATTGCCATCTATGTCCTATTTCATCAGCAGAGGCTGACGTGAGCGACCAAACTCATTTGGAAGCATTTAGGCTAAAATAATTTTCCTTACACCACTTAGAAAGACTATTTAATTCAGATTGAAATGATTCCCGAATCATTAGCGTTTCGAATTTGAGCATACAATTTCATATCATCTGCATATAGAAGATATTTGCAGAGAGAGAAGCTTTTGACAATATCATTGATATATAAAAGGAATATAATTGGACCCAAATAGCTACCTTGGGGTACACTTTGACTTGGGTTCTATAACATATAAAGAATGTCCATCTATTCTCACAATTTGCGGTCTGTTAAAAAGGATTGAATCCACTCTAAGAGCTTAGAGTGAAAACATAGAGACTCTAGTTTTTTTATTAATATCATATGGTTGACTCTATCGAATGCCTTCGAGAAATCAGTATATACTACATCAACTTGGGTACCATTACCGATTGAGTTTAAAGTGTAGTTAGTGAAACTTATTAAATTATTTACGGTAGATCTTTTATTCATAGAGCCGTGCTAACACTATATAATGTCATAGGCATGTTCATTGTTCAAGCACAGAAAAGTAAAACAGTTTCAACGTAGAGCGAAGCCCATTCATTTTGGAGTAGGTAGAATATAGAAAAGTTTAAATCCTTAGATCAAGATATTTCATTTAATTGCGGATCTATGCTCCATAACACGATGTTCTCGTTGCTTATTATTGAGCAGACGGGTCTGGTGACCTCAAGTTTTTTGGCAAATAGCGAAAATTTCTGATAAGAATACCAGCTAGCCAAACGTCAGCAGATAGCAATTTATGAAAAACTTTTAAAGAATTTTCATCAAGTTTTTCGCACCTTTTATGAAGGAGTCGATTGTATATAAAGCACTTGATTTTAGCAGTCTGCCAGAACGTGTTTGAAACTCTTACCAAACCACTTATATCTACAACTTGGCTGCAGAAATATTTTATAGTAGTTGTGAAAACTTCCTTTCTGTAGTCATTCGTTAAAACTTGTATGTATTTGTATAATATGGCTTCTATTGTTGTCTTATCCTTTCTTATGAAATTTACTTCAGAATTGAGTGAGCAGGAAAAATAACTTCGTCATCCAATATAATTTTGTTTGCAATAATGTTTGCGTATTAATATTAATATTGGAATAAAATTTCACGCAACTTTAATTTAATTGTAAAAGTTATACTTCTAGCTGGAACAAATACTACGCGCCTACTAAATTCTGAAAATTAATGAACTTAAATAAATATTTATTATTAAATATATTTTTAATGTTAAGTTCCAAATTTAAAAATTAAGAAGAATTCATAATTTTTTTGTTTTATTCGTAAAAAAGATTTATCAATAAATGAAAAAGTTAAATGTTAATATGTTGTTCGCTGCAATATTCACTTTTTTTTTTTATAATCAAATGGCCGAATGTTTTCACCCCACTTTACATCTCTTCTAAAACATTTTATATACGTGTGATATCTCTAGGATTGGAAATGTCAAAGTACACTCCATTTAATACTTAGTTTTACACAGGTTAATTGGTATTTGTGAAGAATAGTTCTTATTAAATTATTTAATACCCATGAGAATAGCTTACATTTTTTACGAAGTTATCATAAAAGCTACAATGCAGTTTTCGAGTTTTATAAAATCCCTTGCTCAATTCAAGTCGCAACCAAATGGTTTAAGTGTTTTAATTTAATTTTTTAATTTCTTTACAAAACTATTCGATAACTAAATTGCTCCGGTAGCTAAATTGTTTCAAAAGGCCATTAAAAGTTTTTTTTTTTGGAACTATTATAAAATACTTATAGAATAAATTAGTTTCCGGAGCAGAAGTGTTTTACAAGAGATTCAAGAGGTTCGGAAAGAGTTCTCAGTGCTACCTTATAAAACAATTTAGCACCGGAACTCAATAGGAAAAAGCGGTACCTCTATAAATCATTTTATTTTTCGTGTAGCTATTATACAACCCTTATAAAATAAAAATCTAATTCCTGCAAATTAGCAGCTGTATAAATGTTCATTGAGTGCTTTAACTTCCCTCAAACGTATGCGATTCCAACAATCCATCTGTGGCCCACAATACAATACGCAATATTATAGTGAAATATATAGAAACCTCAAAGTATTACAAGTTATTTGATCCTCCCAAGTACTTATAATTGGTGCGGAAGTGATTGAAAATTTATTTAAAAGCTTGGATGGTTTACTATCATCTGAGGTGAAATGCATCTTAATAGGATATATTGTTCAGACGTTATAGTGTGATTCATAACATATAAAAAAAAACTTGAACCTCTTCTTTCATAAAGCTTTAGGATTTACTATACTCTTGCATACAATTTTTTGCTTGTCTAATTGAATAGTGTTATTATTAGTAGCAGTGATTTTATTTTTCTAATTTGTTTTATAATTATTCTCTTTAGTTTCATAGTATCAAACGTTGTACGTAGCTAAAACATGGGTAGATGGTAAATGAAATGATGTCTTTTTTGTTTTGTTTTTTTTTTTAACAAGAAAGCATCTGCAAATGTTACATAGCTATAATTTGTTAATAACAAATTTTTAAATAATGCAACGCTTATATATTTAATTATCTAACCATCCTAGATATCAGATCTCACCCATCTAGCTTATATCACTAATTTATTGCATACCATTGTTTTCGTGTTGCCGGCAATTTCATATCTTACCAATTCCGTCATGAAATATTACAACAGTTAAAAACAAACAAGAAATGCACGCAATCACATCGGCTTATTTTTTCCCACGCTTACGCAATCGAGTGTGGAAAAGTGTGTGTCGTCCATTTACGAGATAGAGGTTGGTTAGCATAGACTATTTTATTTAGAATCATATTCTGAATAAAATAGCATTTTTAAATATTTTAAAAATGTTACCATGGCTAATAAATTGTCAAGCGTTCACGGGGTGTTGTTATTGTCTTGCACCCTTTTATTTTGCCCTGGGACGCCGCATTTTTGCGACAATAGTCCCAGCATCACTCTACACCCAAATATGGCTCTCAGAGCCGCATCCGGCTTTTCATTGATCTAACTGCGGCTCCCACCGGAAATTGACATCCGTTTTTTTTTATTATTTCAGAACTTTTTCACTTAATCTTTTTAAATTAACTTTGTATGTATTTTATTATACGAATTTTATGTTGTGTTTATTTTAGTTTTTATGCCTAGATATTTTGCAATTTTTGCCAATAATTAATTGAATGAACAATGATATTATTTGTGTTGTTTTTTTTTTGCATGATCTAAAACATTGCGGTCGTTTTTAATTTTTAACTCTCGTTAAAACAGAGTACCTACGGAATCGCACAATCTCGATCGTTATTCTTAATGAGAGATGCCAGATAAGTTATTAATGTAGATGACAATCATTACTTAAAAACTTTTTCAGATATTCAGATCATCAACAGAATAATTTGTTAGGCGACAATATTAGAAATTGTTTTAAGAAACGTAATAATATACCTACTATTAAAAATTCCCTCATTAAACCATTCAAGTACACCCAGCCATAAGCCTATCAGTCACAGTCGTGAAGAAATGAAATTTCCAATAAAGTTGGAAATGACCAATGAGTAATTTCGAGTGCGTACACACGGTTAGAAATATATTACTAAATTTAATATATTTTAATCTATAACTTCTTTTTATAAAATTTTTCGAACAGATTCTTTTAATTTGTAAAGTATGAAGCAAAGGTATACAAAACAATTGCAATTATTTATACGAATTTGATATAAATCTGAAATATTACTCTATAATAATTAAATGCATAAGAGCCTGTATAAATTCTATATGGTAAAAATATAAACTCTCCCTTATTGTGGATAAAAAAAGAGTACGCATACAATGCTCTTCAATAAAAACGATTATAAAATACTACCACTTTCTTATCGCCTTCAGGAGAATTGAAAATTACCGTAAGCTTACAACGAATTTTATAAAAATTCCTATTAAAGTAATACAAAATAAGTATAAAGTAATGTGCGTCGCTTTAAACCTTTACATGGGATTGCAAATTGTGTGACAGTTGATGTGCAGATTTTGGAGTGTGAAGACAAAATTTAGAGAATTGAACTGTTACAGTGAAATAAAATTATTTAAATAAGTTCGTGAAAAATGCTTTACGCAAGTATATTTGTGACCATTAGTTACCCCGATTTTTCTAAAAAAATATAAAAATTAAAAAATTTTCAAGCGCGATAAATGATGAAGTAAACTTCATGGATTTTGTTTGTTCAAGTTAGTTACACGTTTTTCGTTAAATAATAGATAATGTAACCTTTTTCAGGGCTGTTTAGTTTCTCATACATACTAGTATAACACACATAATATATATATATATATACATATATATCATATTTCGGTTTTAGGATATACAGCACGGTATACAAAGTAAAAAGGTATGATGCGTTCGGGCTGTCAAGTGCATGTGACGTCATGTGAATCGATTATTAAAATGGGAAAAATGAAGTGTTAATATTTAATTGTACATAAAAGATATGGGATAGGATAAATTAATAAGACGATTATTCAATTCCTATGGAACTCTGGACTTATTGTTGTCATATGCATTCGTTAAAAAATCATTATTATCTACCATAAAAAGGAGTGCTGTAGTAGACAACCTTGTGGAACTCGGGAATATAAATTTGTAACTGCTGAATAATTTACCATTCTGATAAAAAGTGAAAATAGAGGCGATTTTCAATCTAAAATCATATGTATGTACAATTTTTGAATTTCGGCTTAGTTTTGGAGAATTTTATACTTTTAATTTTGTATACCCTAGAAGAAATCTATTGGGTATACTAAGTTCTTTATTCTATTTGTAATGCATAGTAATAATGCTGGTAGAGCAAAATGGATAACATTAATAGTTATTTTGATTCTTCCATGTTCTTCTGTCTGACTGTATGTCCATCTGGCGGCGGAAAAAAGTCTCCGACGGGCAGGACTGCCAACCTGAAAGGCATATGAGAATGAATCAATGAATGTTTAACGACAAAAATTATGTAAGGGCGATTCTAATTTTTAAATAATATATGAGACTTCGACGACACTGTAGGCACTGACTAAATTTTGCAAAATCCGTATGTCACTTGAAATACGTTTCAAACATATCCTCTTTGGCAGTGGGCGAAAGATGTAGAGAGTTGGCTAATTGGAGGAGTTAATGCATGTATGGTAGTAGTTCTGGTATGTCGAGTATGCATAATATGCTATAAGATTACTGGCATGATTTCCGTAATCTCTAGCCTCTGCTTCTAGTAGTCCCCGCTGACAGCGCCCATTAAAGGTTGTGTTTGCCTGTATAGGATATATACAATATTTTTTAGATGTTGCACATAAGATCTTAAGCTCGAATGGAGTGACCGGTCCCATTTATAAAAGAATATCTACATGTAAAGATACCACTGCAAAGCCATACCAATTGGGTAGCCGACATTGCTAACTTGGTACCACAGGGCTTAGGAGCCCTGGATGGTTCTACTATAATAGACAGTTATTATAGTAGAATTATTCACCTCAACACGGAATAGGCCTCTTTATGGGAACATCGTGGTGGTTGTGGTAGCCCATATGCGGGCAAAAGGATGGTATCTAAGCCTGCATGACTTAGGTGGACATGGTTCTTTGAACAGAAGAGTATGTCCTTTGTATAATTGCATACTGTGTTCGAGGATCTGAAGGATGGTCACTTATAAATGTATGCTTGGATATTTGGCTTTCGGTGTGGAGTTGCGCTAATTCAACCGGGTGCTGTGATCCAGTGATCCACATAGATTTTAGATGGGTCACGCTTTTATCAGTAAGTTTAATATCAAGCATGTACTGCCATAAGAAAGTACTTATTGCGACAGGATATACTCTGTCTCATAATGGCGTTGTTGTCACATTGCTACTAATCTGTGCATTACTCTAGCTAGATGTCGACGTAAAGCCACAAGGACTTTCTTCCTGTCTTTCTGTTTATTTGTCTGTTTGCCTGTCCTCACGATAACTGGAGAACGTGTACACTTAGAGAGCTGAAATTTTCCACACGACCTATAATAGTTGTGGATTTAAGTTCGAAAATGGGAAAAATCGGATAACTCCTTCGTAAGAGGGTTGCCATACACAAATATGGTTTTTAATATATACTTGCACATTGTCTAAGAACGCATCGATGTATAAAGCTGAAATTTTGTACACAGAGTTACAATTTCAAAAATGGACTAAATAGCGCAACGACTTCTTGGTATTAGTATACACAAATTGAAGTTTTTTACGTAGTCTGTGAAAAGCATCAGTTCCATATGATTTTAGTATACTGAAAAGTTCTTCAGAATATAATCTCTTATGAAATTGGTTATAAAAATTTTTACTGTCCGACGAACCGTTCTAGATATAGATGAGAAAAACCTTTCCAACAATCAAACTTGCACACTACGTAATTACATACGGCCACGCATCATAAGAATTAGTCTAAGACCAATTCTAGTTTCTTTTCTTATTTTTTTTTCGATTATTCTTTTTATTATGGTAAGCACCCCTCCTTAACTCAGGTACCATTGATATTTTCCTAGAATCTTGATCTCGTCTTTAAGGACTATTTCTACTGAAAACAAAATGAATTAGATTGCTGTTTATCATTTTTAATAACATGTTGCATCAATAGATAATGCGACGACTTATTTAGATTAGGATGTTATTGGAGAATTTTTGTGAAATATGAAAGCCGAAATTCAAAAATTGTAAATAGAATTTTCGACTCAAAATCAGCTCTACTTTCACCTGTTGCAGTATCGCAGAGCTCTTTTAAGACACCACATTACTCAATGTGATAAATATTTGGTCAAAATACTTTTATTGAAAAGAGAGATAAAAACAAGAGTTTTACGTAGAAATACAAAATAAAAATTATCACACAAAACTATAATCCAAAACAAATTCACGCTACACCTAGATATTTAATATACAAAACCTTGCTTAAGTTCAGATAAGAACACTGGTCCTATTTTCTCAATATGATGTTTTGCCGTACAGTTAACGGCCATGATCTTTAGAAAATTAAAAGTTTTTAGATTTAAAGATAGAATTGTGCTGACGTTATAAAGTCCTCGTAGATTTGCATTAGCAGCTCTCCATTCCCGGACGTGCTTTTTCGTGTTATTTTGAGTTAGTTGCTTTTCAAGCATTTCCATGTGTATAAGTCCATTAATAACGAATGATTGTATAGATTTTGACATAAACATATATGTTCCATCAAGAGATTTATAGCATAAAATTGTCCTTTCTTTCAGAGACTTTGCAAATTTATTAAATACGTCAATCATGTCATATATTTTAGGAGTAACACCGATTGCATTTTCACCAGCACGTAAAGCCTCATCTCTAAAGTCATAAATTGATTGGATGGATTTCTTGATTCCAATTTTGAATTCATCGATTGTAAACACCAAAATGTTTATAGATTGTAAGTTTGTACGTAGTGCCTTGCCCATTTTCCTAATATTAAATCTTAACCTCCTATTAGCTAATTTCATTCTTTCATCTTGAGATTGTGACAACTTTATGAAAATTGCGCGATACTTCGATTCGAACATATTGACTTCAGCTATGTATTCAAAGAAGAAATTCACAAGATGATTTTTCTCTCCAGTTATTTTCGCTTCCAATGTAAGAATATGATTTTGAAATACACGAAATTTTCTTCTTAACCCTTTTATAGCTGTTATAACTTCTGAATTTACATGCTTATGCTCAATTTCCAATCCATTATCTTGGTTTTCTCCTTCATCATCTAGATAGTCTTCATCTTCCTTTTCTCCGGCCACTTTTTTATGGTCTATGCTTTTATTCAGATCTAAAATAAACTGATTTTAATTCCTGATTTTGTTTAATCATTTTAAGTACTCACGATCAGTGTGATTCAATGCTGGAGCTTCGATTCCTCCAGGGTAAATAACTTTCCGCCATTTTTGTGTATATTGATGCACATCTGAAGAAAACCAAAAAATAAATAAAAAGTTCATAATAATTGTTGTTGTGACGTTTATTCGAATACAGCAGCTTAAGATCACAGGAACAAAAGACTAAAACCTGTGAAACTCAATACTAGCTGTGTTCTTTTGTGTCGAGATTCAAAATGACTTTGCAGAATTATTTTCTGGACCAGTTTCAAATATTTTATGACAATTTTCTAAACATATTAGTAATGTTGATAAGCGCAAAGAATTTAACAAATGCTTAGAAGTTTTACAGAACCCTATTTTTTTTATCTTTTAAGAAAAATAGAGTAGAACTTTTGAAACACTTAGAGTCACTTAATATATTTTCTTTGCCTAAACCTTTTTAATCAGCAATGAGTTGGCAGAAGTCATAGTAAATAACACTCCTACATTAGATAGCAATAAAGTAGAGGGATGCTTTTTGGATATATCCTTTCAAATAAAGAAATACTTTTAATCGGGAAATATTCTTCAAACGACACTGGATCACATGAAAAATGTATCAGGTTCGACATCAATTAGTAATTTCATTAATAGTTCTATCTGGAAAGAAAAGTAAAAGTTTTTTGTATGAAAGGCTGTTCACTATTCACTTATACGCGAATGAGTTTAAAATTAACAACCCCTTAAGCGCTCATGCGGGAATACATACTATATTAGGAATTTATTATTTTTTTCCAGCGATACCAAATTTTTAAATTTCCAAAACAGTAACATTTTTATTGCGGGGTCCAGAGATAACAAGGAAGCAACATAATTAAAGAGCTTCGGAAATTGGAAAGCGAAGGGCTTGAAATAAAACAGGAAAATTTTAACATACATTTTTTTTTAGGGCAGGTATTAGGAGATTATTTAGGTCTAAACAGTTTACTTGGTCACACACAAAATTTCGGGTATCAACCAACGTGTCGTATCTGTCGTAAAAGGAAAAAAACGAAATCAAGAGGGACACAAAAGAGGAAATAGTTTCTTTAAAAAATTCTTTCAATTATAATTCAGACATAACTTCTGGTAATTCAGCTCTTACAGGGATAAAGGAGAACTCAATATCTAACAAAATATATTCATTCCACGTTACAGAAAATGTAGCATGTGATATATAAGAAATTGTAGTATCCCTAAGAATTATATATTTGCTATAGCTGGTATGGGATAATAATAAAACCTTTTTTCTTTTTGCCAACGTTTCCCGTTGTGATATCATTCATGATATATTTCTTGGAATATGTAGATATAATAATAATATTTTATTTATACTAAACCTTACTTCGCTTTAGAAATATTTAACTATTAGAAACATATGTTTAAATATAATGAATGTGAAATTCAAAATATAAGTCCTCCAAATGTAAGAAAACCATGTGAAAAATGGGAATTTTAAATTAACCACGCGAGATGCCATTAATTATAGGAGAACTAATACCGAGAAATGAAGAACTCTATGATTTTCTCTTAATTTTTATTAGAATTATAGATTTGGTTTTATTTCCTTCTTTTACTGAAAATATTATCCAGTTATTAGGTATTCTAATAGAAAAGCATAATGAACTTTATCAGTTATTATTTCAAGATTATTTGAAAATAAAATAACGAAGAAATGTGGTCCTATAAGAAATTTATGGTGCTGTCAACAAACCGTACATTTGTATGAAGTTTTAGAAATGTTTATAAAAAATGGTAAATGTTTTGCTCAAGAATTTGAAACTAAATCTGAAGCTCATTTTAAGGCTTATGAGATTAAAGTGCCTTTAGTAAGCAAAATTGGCAATTTAAGCGATTTTGACGGTCCGCCTATTCAAAAATTTTGTCTAACAGATTCTAGAGAAATAATCAGGTTGAAGAAATAGTACTATAATTAAAAACATAATTAATAACTGTAGGTACTAGAAACAAATAAAATCGGTTACAACTATAACTATATGTACTATAATAATTTATTAATTAAATATTATAATTAAATAATGTATATATGAAGAATAATAAAATAATAAAAAGAAGTAAGTGAAAGTAAATATTTTTTTTATTTGGAACTTTATATTATAACCACGCAATTACTTTTGAAATAAAAGTTTCTAATCTTTGAAAAAGAAATTTAAAAAATTCCATATTAATTGCATTAACATTTATATTCAAAATAACAGCCTTTAGAATTAAAGTCGTAGA
Source organism: Dioctria rufipes (assembly GCA_963924295.1). NCBI lineage: Eukaryota > Metazoa > Arthropoda > Insecta > Diptera > Asilidae > Dioctria > Dioctria rufipes. The sequence goes on along the minus strand of OZ002743.1, from coordinate 43,766,786 downwards.
AAATTTGGTTCGAAATCGTACAAGTATTTGTTTTTACATTTTTGCATATCAAATTAAAATTTCAAAAAATTTAGAATAAACTCCAGTTTATTTTGCTTTACAAACGAAATTCTTTACATTAAAAGTATGTTCTTTTTTAATTAAAATTTAATCGATTATTGACTGTGGAATCAAAATTGAAAAGGTTTTAATTTCTTCCCTTTAAAAACAAGTATTTTCCTTAATTTAAAATAAAAGCACGGAACTTTTGGCAAACATTTTAAATGTAAAAATGCTTGTTTATGTATTGAAAATTTTTGTTTTTACCCTTGGTTTTTTTCTCAGTGTAGAATCGTTAAAAATAATGGTTCTTCAAATTATTCTATTCTCCATCTTTGACCAATTGCAACAAGTGTGAGTTTAACTCTCGTCCGAAAAAATAAATAAAAGTTATGGGCTGACTGAAATTTAGAAAAGCCTTCTAAGGCAGTTATCTTGAGACTAAAAAATTAAAAGTCTTATGGAAGTTTTTATTAATAAAAGTCTCTGCTAACTCTTAGCACTGAGCTAAAAGTATAACAGTCTTCTAAGACTATTATTATGAGACTTAAGTAAATTAAAAGTATTCGGTAACAGTTATAATTAACTTTAAAATAAAAACATTTATTGAAACTCTTATTATGAGACTTATGATTTTTTTTTTATCAATTATTAACTATTTACCATTACGTCTCAAGTATACCATTCAGTCGTGATTGGAGCTTTTTAGCTGATTGCCAAAATAACAGTTATTTACGGTCCCTGTTTAGAAATAATAATTTGCTGCATTCCAGGTTCGTAAGGACTCATTTCATTAAATTTTTAACGTGTTACCACACGTTTCTCAAAAATCACTACGACTTATGGTACGTATGTAAATCTTCATGTTGTGGATGATGGAATTTCTCAGATTCTATTCGCTTGTTATTGTGACCCCATACACAAGCAAAACATCAGAAAGGGCTGCACAAACAGAAAATGAGTAATTTTATATCCTTAGAATGGAAATTTTGGTAATTTTGTGTTTAGGTTATATTGAGATCTTTCCTTAATAAATCGAAAATTTCTATACTCATTCTCATATATTGGAAGAATCAATCAAGATCAGTCCGTAAATCTTCATACATATGATGAAATTCGCCAAATTCCAGACGTTTCGTATTTATCGGGTGGTAAAGAAAACAGCGGAAAGTACACTTATGTGACAAATGCAATATAGTTGCATTACGTGACAAACACACAATTTTTCTTCAGAATCTGATGACATAATTTATGCTCTCACTTCGCGTTTTACCAAGAAACTGAACGCCTTGATGTGGACACTACATCTCGAGATCTATGTTCACCTCGGCTCGTTGTGCACGTACCCTAACAAACATAGTTGTTTAAATGTAGAAGAAAAGAAATTATATTATAAAAAAACGCCTTTAATGCGCACCAGCTATTTTGACTAAATTACTATGTATTTTCTTTGACAGTCTTAAAATAAATACAACTGTGACTGAGAATTTTTAAAGAAAAATATGAAATGACGTATGTAAGTAAATTTTGTGTGCGTAATCACGCGAACTGTGTAAATATCTCTTGATCCCATAATGTGAGCTAAGCTTTTTAATATTTGTTCTTATCCTGAATTAAGGGCCAAAATTATTATGTTAGAAAGTAACATTTTTGTATAACAGATGTCACTTTTATTTGTGCTATTGCATATGAGAAAATTTTAACTTGCCTGCATCTTCCTCTTTGTCAATATAATTTTCTTCATCAGAATTATTGTCTTCTTCATTGGATGGCATGGCAGATGTATCGTTAATTTTAATCCTTATATACTGCGCGCTGCACACTTCATACATAAAAATCAAGGACACAAAACTTAAAAATGTGGAAGCCTTCATATTAACGAGATAACTGTTATCCAAAAACTGTTGCAAAACGAACCAATTTTTCTGCTATTTGTATGCTAAATTTTAACAAATATTAACGTTTGCAGCTGTGCGATATTATTGCTTAAATGATACTTTTAATGGTATTTTCTTGTTTTTTTCTTAACTTTATAAAGCATTTTGTATATTCAATTGGTATTGAAGTTGAAAATAATTTGGTGTTATTGGCTTTTCATGTACAATATTGTAAAACATATGTTTCTTATATAAATAGAAATTAAGTCGTACGTACATATATTACGTAAACTGCGAAATTCATAACTCAACAGTCACAAGAACTACTATCAATTGGTTAGACTTATTTTGTTGAAGGCCTTCTCATTTTCGAGAAGACGTTTCCTCTTTGCCATTTATCTAGTTTGAAATTACTTCATCTATGGAATTTCATGATTATGATCTATATAAGGACTCAGTTTCTTCGCGATCTTGTAAAAAGAGAGTGAATGCAAAATAAACATCCCGATTTTACCTTCGAGAATTGTGTAAAGCTTTACTCGGTTTTGATTGTCTCACAATTGCCAAAAAGTATAATCTTAAGAACGGATTTCTGACGATATATGGTCATTGAGATAAATTTAAATATAAATACATATATGGTCATGTTCAATTTGGAATCGTTAAAAATAATAATCTCAAAAAATTCTTCTATTCCATTTATTACCAAACATTCCAAGAATCATTCATTTACACAGTTTATCACTCGTAGACTGATTTCCCAAATATTATCTTCCCCAATTTTATTCTCGACATTTAATGAGAAATCTGGGGTATTATAAAATGGCGGTAGGTATTCACGGGATACCTTTTTTGAACTATTCCTTTCTTTTTTAGCTTTTTTTTTCGGTTGGACTGATTAGCAATAAGTAAATAAATAAGAAAATATTTAGTAAAAAAACAAGAACAAACTTCAACCAAGTCGTCTTCGGTGAGCTGCGATCTGTATGACCAAAATTCACATTTAGAGAAGACGGTCACGTAACAGAATACTCAGTCAAAATTTACATAAAAAATGGATGAAATTTTCTCTACCAACATTTCTACGGAGTGTCTGAAAAAATTGTTTTTGAACAAGTTATATCGCTTTCACGTGGAGACTCATCAATAGAATTTGCCAGAGTAAATTTTATTAATATGAATTTTACTTAAAAAAAAAATAAGAATAGTTTTGTAGCATTAATCTTAAAACAAACAAAAAAATCGGTGTTAAATTAAATCCGAAAACGGTGTTCCATGGAGTCCATTCTTTTTCGGAATTTATTTTACATCAGCATATAGGTGAATTATGTACGAACCGTTCGGGTAATTATAATTAACTTCCGAAAGTTGTAAAACATTGATTTCCAGCGAATATTTACAAAGCACTCTACAAATAACTATTCTTTTCGGAACAAATAAAACATACATCTAATGAGTATAATATCCTTTTATTCGAAAAGAAAATATTATATCCATTCGGATAGTTAAAATTAATATCCTTTCGATCACTTAGGAAACACTGTTCCGAAAACTATTCTTTTCCGGACAAGTAAAACAAGCATTTATTATACTTTATTTGAAATTGTTCAGTTCAGCGACGTAGTATATTCCCCAATGCTTTCCCTTGTTATTATAAACATATACTCCTAAAAAGAAAGAAAGGAAAACCCACCAAGAATTCAAACTTTAAGAGAATCAATAAAAAAATACTTATCTGATAGTGTGGAACTTCCGCCATTTGAACCAACGACGTCCAAAAATTCCTCCAATTAGATTTATCACCTAAAATATATGAAATCATTATTAATTTCAACAAATTATATAAAATATGATCAACTTACCTCAAAAGTCACGTATCCCAGGTATATTTACAATTCATAATGACATATAATGACATTAAGTCAGTCAGCTATTTTCGCCGCAGTCACAAGTCAAGCAAATGCATCAAACGTTGCTAGGGCAAAAGCCGATGAGCTGCAGCAGGAATATAGTACATTCTTGGTCCAGAGCTCATCTGGTTTAGAGATTAATCTAAATTTAAGAATAATATTCCCAACCTCCAACATAGCAAATTAATTCTATATTTCAGAGATTAATCTGAAAAGTCCTATCATTTCCTACACCTAAGCAGAAGATTAATTTTGTCGCAGAGACTAACCTGCTACGCTCCTGTCCACATCTTAACAGAAGAATAACTCTGCGCAGAGATTAATCTGCGCTACTTCTTTATTGAAGCATGTTGCTACACTTTTGGGAGCACGCTGCAGCACTTCTCCTACTTCATTTCACAGAAATCCATTCATTCCGTTCATAGACGAGTAATTTTATTCTTTTTCTTCCTTTTCAGAAATAAAGAAGTGGACTACCAGTGACATGTTTTGGACTTAATTTTGTGTGGGGAGATCTCCATTTGTATGAATTTTAGTTAGCTGTTAAGTTTCCATTTTTATACCCTAGATGAAATCTATAAGGTATACTAATTTTGTCATTCCGTTTGTAACACCTCGAAATAATGATGGTAGAGCAAAATGGATTGGACACCCATTCATAATATTAAAAGTTATTTTGATTTTTGCATGTCCGTCCGTCCGTCCGTCCGTGCGAACGATAACTCGAGAACGTATATACTTAGAGAGCTGAAATTTTGTATACGGATTTAAAAAAAAAAAGGAAAATTAAGTTCGAAAATGAGACAAATCGGCTAACTCCTTCGTGGGGTTGCCATATAAAAATTTCGTTTTCCGCTATATAACTTAACAAATAGGAGTACATGCGACGGGGAATACAACACCTAATCACGTGTAATCATCATATCTCGCAGATATCAACATTAAGCCAAATCGTCTCCAAGCCACCTGTGGGAATTGCAGCGATTGCAGTTTTAACATCATGTCTCATGCTTGCATGCCAACCGTGGGAATTATCTTAGCTTCAACTTGGCGCTTTACTTTTAGATTATTTCTTAGTTCAGTTCTCATTTATATTTCACGAAATAAAGTCGGAAGTTAATTTAAAGTTGTTCTATTTATTTTTTTTTTTCACAAACGTATAAGTGAAATTATTAACTTATATTTGGACACTGCCTGTGAACGCGTCGACGTAGAGAGCTGAAATTTCGAACATGATGTTTTTACTACATTAGCAAATAAAATTGCAAAAATGGACTAAATCGGGAAACTCCTTCTTGGTGTTGCCATATAAAAATTTAGGTTTTTTACGTATACTGTGAAAACGATCAGTCCAAGACATTTTTATTGTACTAAAAACTTCTTCAGAATACAAAATCCTTTAAAATGGGTTATAATAATTTTTTCTGTCCGACAAACCGTTCTCGAAATATATGCGAAAAACAACTCCAAAAACCAAACTTGCATAGATCGGTGATAATACGAAATTTCATACGGGCATTCATCTAGGGTATCATAAGAATTGGTCTTAGACCAATTCTAGCTTTTATACTTGTTTTTATTTGAATTGTTGCATTTGTAGTGACTTAAGATATTTTTGTTTGTGTTATCTATTAAATTTTTATATTTGAATTTATTAAAAAGGCTAAGTTAGATCTCACAGACATCATCATTTTGATCAGTAAAATTGAATAGTAAAATTCATTGGTGTCGTATCACTTCATCTGTGATATTAGGAATTATTTAAATCCAAATTATATTCAGCAATAAACTTTTCTAGGTGTCCCAGGCGATAATTGATATATTTGGTGTGATTGTTAGTTCCCAATGTGCCCATCAACGGCAATGTGATATTTTGAAATAGCGCATTTATTTACTCCGTAAGCTATTATGTATGGAGGAGTTCTTAGTATGCTGCCGATCTGCATAATAGAATCAAGAATGAAATATATTACTTTGTGATATAAATGTGGATTTACGTTTTGAAAACTTATTGTTTTATAACCTTTTGTATTCACATTGCTCCTTCGTTGGAAACATCTTAAGTGAAAGAAGAAAAACGAATGTGTATTCCATCCCACTTTTTCCACGAAAGTTGGCGATTTTCTACATAAAAATCATAGGCTTCTTCATCTACTTCGGTCAGACTCTCTTCCCAAGAGAGTGAAATAAAAACCAAGTCAAACGCTATCGAAGTTTTATTTACACATGTGTAAAAGTACTTGTAAATAAATAATAAACTTTATTGCTGGCAAAGGTACTGAAGATTTTGGAAATCTTAATAGTGTGCAATAAAACATAGGAAAAATTCCAAATATTAACAATATGTGTGTAAATTATAAATGCGGAAAGAATCATAACAAAGATAAACGTATACAAATACTTAGAAAAATTTGGGAAATATATCAAATAACAAATTTTAAGCTTTTATATAATGTTAAAGTAGAAGCACAAAAGCTAAAATATATTTAAGGGAAAAAATGAAAAAAAAACAAATATTAGGAATAATAATAAATGATACAAAAATATAGTCGAGAGCCTCAAACAATCCATATTAAGGTAAGCGGGTCGAAACCAGAAGCCTGCAGAATGTCCCAATCGATCTAGCCCGCTGAAAGCTTCCATTTAGAGACGCCCACCAATTTGAATAAGGAAGCTAGGCAGTAGAAGATGACGATGTCGAGTGGAGCTGAACACGGTCCCGGAGATAAGCTGGCTCTTTCGTATAGATCAGGTTGTACAAGAATTTCTGCCTTCTGTTCATGAGAAATATTTCAAGTGATCATTCAATGAAGGAGTTGATATAGGACGAAATATGAGAAAATCTGGGCAACCCGAATATAAATCGAATCGTGTTATTAAAAGCTACCGTTAAATTCCGCTGACAGCAAGAATGCAATATTAAACTCCCAAAGATAAAGTGGGGTAGCACGAGTGCAGTCTGACAATATATTTGTCGATATTCTTAACATTCGCAGGGAAGAATATACCTTTCCAAATGTATTAGATATATAATAACAACAGCTAAGCTTGGAATTTAACTCAACGCCCAGATTTTTAACTGACCTAGCATATGGTATGACGATGTCGTTGATCTGAACTACTGGTAGATCATTTAGGTCATAATCCCTTCTATTCACAAATAGACAATTCGATTTACTTGGTTTCGTAATTAGATAATTGCGATTAGCCTATCTAAATAAATTTATCATCATCAGTGTAAACGTGGGTCGAAGTATCTTTCAAAATTTTGAGTAGATCATTTATGTATAGTGAGAAGAGAGAGAGGACCCAGAATAGAGCTCTGAAGTATACCACAGTGAAGAGTTAAGGGAGATTAAACTGATTGGCTACGGCGTAGTAGAAAATCTTTGATTAGAGTCATGGCTGTAGATGAGAAACTAAAATTTTGCCGCAATTTAAGACCAAGAACATCATCATTAATAGAATGGAACGCGTCTTTCAATTATTCACTTTTGAAAACCCAATTTGAAAGACACGTTACAAGTAGCGTTTATTTCATGGGTATATTCTGAGGTATAAATTTTTGAAGTACCTACCAAGCAAAATTTGCCACTTTTTACCACTTTCAAAATACAATTTCTCCGTCAAATATAGACAAAAACAAAACATATTTAATTGAACTACTAGCAAAAATAAGACTAACCAACTTGTGAAATTTTATCAAAATCGGAAATGGTCCATTCAAAACATGTGTCGATTTTCTGTGGTATGCCCCTAGCGCAATATTCATTTTATTGTTGTATTTTTTTTCCCCCTAATTATTCAATTCAAACAAGTTTTTCTAACCTTTTAATTTTTAAGTAGAATAAAATATGAAACATAAATAAAATTCACATGCGTCGTTTCTTAATTAAATAGAAAACCACACCTGAATTCAATTTAAACTGAGAAATCAAATCATAATTTGTTTTGTTACCAACTTACAAGATTTCATCACAATAATTCGATTTCAATTTGATATAGAAAGTTCCTAATTCGTTGGCCGCATATTGTATACATATTTACACACGTTTGAAATACTTAAATATTGAAATATTCTGCGAAATTTTGAATGTTTCCTAAAACAAAAACGTAATAGCCAATTGCATAATTCAAGATAAGTATGTATATCCAGCATTTGTTCAAACAATTTACAAATGTTTTTTACTGTTTGAAGGTTATTATGGATATAATGCGTAATATAAAATAAAGAAATAATTAATTTCATGCAGTAGTCGGCTAGTTTCCATACTGTTACTATGAAATTAACTGCAGTTTTATCGGTTTTGGTTCTTTCGATCTTCGCTGAATCCGAAGCCTTTCGCCAAGGATCAGCGGGTTATTTTTGGAGAGAATTGATTATTTCGGATAAAAATAAGGTCGACTCAAGAATTCGTAAGATTTTTCTTTTGTTTTTAATTAATTTTTTTTGTAGATTCTTTATTTTATTTACATTTTAAAATAAACGTAAATAATATTTGCTTTTATAAACAATCTATTTAAAACTTTAATAAATACTGAAGACTAAATATTCTGGACATTAATTGAAGTAAAAACTACTGAACTCTTATTTATTTCAATGCTACTATTTGCAAAAATTATGAATGTGTTAACTAGACGGTTTTGGGGGAATGGTAGTGGATACGTACATCGGGCGAGTTTAATTAGATCAACAAAATTATTTTGATTGCAATTTTGCTATTTTGCTATTTTGTCCTAATTTTCGTTCAAACCAAAAGCAGCCTACCCAAACCAGTTTAGTAATAACACATGATTCAGTAGAGCAGAATTTAAAAGTTTACAGTATCAAAATCCTACATCAATTTTAGTACAGATTCCAAAACAAAAGACTTTTAATAGGACATGCTTAATAAAGTGTTAATATTTTGTTCTCAGACCAGACAAAACTGTTATCTAGCGCGTACAGGTTATTCGTATATTATAACTAAATAGATTCACTTTCGTAACTCCATTTTCGAGGCTAGATTTTCTCCATCCTGTTGACATAAGCGCTCCCTCTTATTTATTTTTAATAGGCAGTTCATGCAACAGCAAACGGCTTACACCAGTTACTTACTATCGACTTAAATTGAGAAAAAAAAAGATCTACATATAATTATTAGAAAAAGCGACTAAACTTAAATTATAACAGAAACACTGCAACTAAAGCTAAGTCAATGTAAAAAGAAATAAAAATTTAAAAAAAATTAGAAAAAAATAAACATTAGAAAACTCAATAATAAAAAAATAAAGAAAATAAAAAATTAGCATGAACAAAGTAAAAAATGGTATGAATAATAAATTAAAAGCTGCTAAGGAAATAGAAAATTGAGCACAAAATAAAAATAACTTCAATTCAAATTCAAAAAAAGGAAAAAAAGTTTGAAGTAAAAAATTTTAATTTACTAATACTTAATAATTAATATCAAGAGGAAAAATAAAAACAAACGAATGAAAGAACGAAGATATATTGAGAACAGAAAAAAAAATAATAGAAAGAGACAAAAATAAAAGTATAGGTTCTGAAAAGAAAAACACCTTCTAAGAAAACTATTTATCCATGGCATTACGTTTATAAGTTGCAGGACATGAATGGAAAAGGTCAAGATCATTCAAATAATCATTATGAGATCTTTGAATTCTAATGAAAGGAGACTTCCATAATATATTTGTGCGATGTGATTCAGGATTAATAACGAGATGGAACATTTATGCAAATTTTTCAGAGAATGTCAGGAGCAACTTAAATAAGATTAACTCGTAAGTAAAGTTATCATAGACAGTCTACTAAGGCTATCGTTATATTCATAATTGGACTGATCAAATTTGAATAATATAAACCGAGTAAAACGTCTTCTTCGGGGGTCGCTAAACAGGGAATCTTATCTAGTCACTGTGACTTCTAAGACCTCTTCTAACATTAACTTTTATGTACCCCTAGGTGACCAATCGGGCTCATTAATAAAATTAATAGTTGCAGACGACATATGACAGATGTTTTGTCATTCTCCATACAAAAGCGACAAGTTTCATTGTCGACTTTACATACATTTTTCAGATGGTGTCTCAATATATTATGAAATCCAGTTAGAAACAGCAGTTTTGGATCTTTGACCAAATGTTGTTGAGTTGTTAGTGTATCGCCAACCCGTGACCTGACAGTCTACTTTAACTGATTTTCTAGTTGCTGCGACAAATGCACAGAGCAATCTTTTTTATTCAAATTCATTATTTTGTATTACTATTTATAAAATCCACAACTGAGGTAATAAATTTATATTTTTTCCAGCACAACCTACAGTAGCAACAGTTAAAAAAACAACAACTAGAAAGCGGACTACTACAACCAGAAAGCCAACTACTACAACTAAACCAATAGTACTGAGTGAAGGTATATCTAAAATATTTTCTCTTATAAGCTTAAATATAATTTAGCGGCTATACAACTTTGAAGCTGCGCAATACCGCTGCATAGTTTTTGGAATTTATTTAATTGTTTTTAGCTTTTTTTTATTGATTTACTTTTCTTTTTATGTGTAACTTCAAGGTCAAAATAGCTCAGTTTACATTTTGGTGTTGAAAACAAAAACTAAATTTTTTTCTTAGAATTGGCATCAGCCCGATATCGATATGAAAATATTTTTCATTTTGGGTATAAACGCCATGCTTTCACACCTTTACACTTAGAGAAAATACTACAAATTAGAACAGTGTGCTTGAGATGCTTAAATTATATCTATAGTGTCCCATTGAGGATTCTCCTTTAAAACCAATGAGGGGAAAGTGGGGGGAGTGTGGCGGGTATCTGCGGGGTAAGAAGGGGAAAGATATAGAGGGGTAGGGGAAAGAATCTGCTCTGAATCAAGGAGTTAATTTGTTGGAAAACTCTTGACTATAGTCACGGTAGTATACTGAAGGGTTATCCAAGAAACTACATAGGTATACACTGATACCATGCAATTTTGCGGAACGCTTCTGTACTTTAATTACAAATTAAGAGAATTAGTAATTACATTGATAACTGAATAGGGGTTGGGGTTTTCCCTTATATTAGATAACGATTACATGTTACATTTGTCTTCTGTTGTTTGCAAACATATTAATTTGGGCAGCAATATAAAATGGCATGCATACATTGGTATTCAATGCGGTAAGCTCTATTATAATCAAGTAGCAACTTGTTGTTAGAGGTCGAGCTTAGGTATTATAGTAGGTCATTATAGTAGTATAGCACTGGGTCAAACGCCGACTAATATATTCTCCCAAAGGATTCATGTCGAGATGCCTCTAATGTAGACATATCGATAATGAAGCAGCATTCTGGGAAGGTAATGGTTGTTTAGCTCATCAAACATACATGGCCTAATTTAACATTCTGTATAATCGACCAGAACTTTCTGTAGCCGAATCTGAGTCTTTAAAAGCTGCTTGGAGAAAAGAAACCGATGTGATGTACAGCTTTAATCAATAGTACCTTTTTTTTATGAAAATTTTAATATCCCGGCTTGGATAAATAGGCTGAATGTATTGGACAAAAATCTTTTGGGATCAGGAAATACATTGCAGAGGTTTGAGTTTTATGCATAGCCCCAGTGATTGCCATGCTAGCAACTATTTGGAATTTTTTGATCTCTTGAGGTGAATGTATGAAATAAGTAAGAACAGATTGGGCTACGGTCGGGGCAGAATGTGCGTATCTCATTTGTCCCTTATATATTTGTGATACAGTGGAGCCCTTTTTAACCCACTCTGTCGCCCTGTTTCCTACTCTATGGAAATTTATAATTACTCTTTTTCGTGAAGCTAAACCACAGTCCATAAACCATTTGTTTAGCGATATAGTGACTATCTCTATAAATTGTTATTAGAAATATATAATATTAGTCTAGGATATAAGCCATCGGTCTATTTAGTAGACCAAAATAGAATTCACACAACCATTAATTAGACATATATAGGATGCATCGCATCTTTAGATAAATCATGCGATATTACTGCTTTCCAGGTAGAAATGAACTCTTATACTCACACGTAAATACAAGATGCTTACTATAAAATTTCATAGCATAGCATAGCATTTTTCTTAGATGTTTAAATTTAAACCTAATTATTTAACCAAAAATTTAGACTGCATTGGCGTGGCGTCTTTGGAAGCAAGGGAAGCAAGACTTCCCTTAGGTTTTCCGATTTAATTTAATTAAAACAAATAAAAATGAAAGGAATTAAAACAATTACGACAAAAAATTTCTTCAAAATATTTTCATTAAAAAATATTTTCCCCCTAAAGCCTTTCTATTTGTCCTTCGCTGTAAATTATCAAAGAGAAGCAATTATATAATCACCTCCATCTGAACAAAACAATCTAAACCAAATAATCAAACAACATGCAACGAAAAATATAGCATTCGAACACGTCTGGGTTCTGTCAGTGATATCAGCCCTACACCACTGAATGGAGGAGGTGGTTTTATTTTTGCTTCTATCAGCATTCGAGCAACATCCAACAAAATGTATTTCATTCGAACTCGTTAGGAATCTACCTATGACGATACACATCTCTGTTGTTCGTTCGCCACTTGTAGTATAGTCAGATGTTTCTAAGCCTAAGGCATTCAATTGAAAAAATGCCTCTATGGGACGTACAAATACATATAGGTTGATTTTATTCATATGAATAATAATTTTCTTATGATAGGTCAACGCTGTATTTGTTTCAACTGGTGGTAGATTTATTTGTGCTTCCATCAATTTCATGTAGTAAGTCAGTTAAGAAGCACTTCGGTTGTAGGAATAGAAAGCTGTTAATTCTTGAGGGGAGTTTCATGTTGGATAGGGCAATATTACTTAAGAGAAGAGATGGCTTGAAATATGATATTGGTGACAAAATCGTACAGTCGGATCTAAATAAGCAAGTCAGCAATTATTGATATTTTAATTTAGCTTATATTTAGCTTATTTAGAATTTATTTGTCGCTGTCATGCCATTATCGCTATTTTGATCTGCCGTACTCATATGTAACTCAGGGAAATCAAATCGATATTCTGTTATTCTGTGAAAATCTTATCTTTTTTACTTTACGAATGTATAAGGTACTTCTGATTTTCGTTTTGAAGAATAAGCTCAAATACTGGAAAAACGTTTACTCCTATTATTGCAACATCTCAAAGGATTAATTTCTCAGTTTCATGAAGGTGACGAATAATGCACTCTGTTATAAACGAATTTGAAATTTTCCACTTTCGTAATTTGCAAATCCTTTGAAATTTCATTTGCAGAGCTCAAATGCCGTTATTACTAGACAACTTATCCAGTACATTAGAACAATCTTGAGTATCTCTCCACATTCTGAGAACCTTTTATTATTGCCTTCGTTTTTGAGAAAAAGGAGAATTTCAAATTTATTTACAGTTTTGATTGAAACAGAGTATATTATATTCAAGTAGGTACATTGTTGCGTCCTGACTATGATCATTTCTTTAATTCCTTTTATTTTAATTCGAAAGCAAGGAACTAAAAACTGCATTTCATGCCTACTCTCAAGTCCTCGATAGTGTGGGTGCTTAAGGTTAAGAGTTGATCTACTATTCCTCACCTAGAGTGGTTAAGTTAAATCTATCACTTTTACGAGCTCGATATTGCCCTTGGAGTTAAATCTGCGAGATAATAAAGAATCGCGCAAAGAAATTTAATTTAATAAAAATTTCATCAATAATCAGCGGAAATTTATTTTCGAACCGTTTATTTTCCACGTTTCTTTACATTTTCAATGCAATTCCTTTAGATAATTTTTTAGACTAAGAAATATTCCGATTTTCTGAATACCAGGCTTTAAAAATTAAAAATATTTGCAAATGATGCGAATAACCCTAATCCGATTCTTATTAATTTTGTAATTGGAAATTATCTCCTGTTTTCTATTGATATACATGAAATAAAAATTATAAATTTTTTATTCAGATAATCCTATTCAGGCTACTACTGAAACGATAACGAAAAGCAGTTCAAAACCTGATAGTGTAGATGCTGCAGCCGCCGCTCTTTTAAAAAATGGTAATAAAGTATAAAAATATTTAACGCAATAATCTAATGTAAACAATTTCAGATATAATTGAAAAGATAAAAGGAAAGTTTCAACCCCTCGACAATGCAGTGGAAACATTAGAAAAGAGTCTAACGGAAAAATCTGAACAGCAACGGGAATTCTACCAACTCAACATCGGTCCTGTGAACTCACTTATGCCATACGCATCTAAATTTCGTCAACTTTCTACAGATCCTGAAATGAAAAAGTATGTCACGAATATAACGGCTCTTACAATCGATCTTGCAAATGAAGTAAGCTATGCTACTCACTCTAGCCACATGATACAGCATATTTTATATGGTTTTCGCCAAGCCCTAATCCAATCTCGTACAGAAGCTTCCAATCTGAAAGATGAAATTCTCAAAATAGTTGAGAGTTCGACAAGTTTTACCAAAGATATTTCCAGTGAATCTCTCCAGATATCAAGTCTTGCCGACTTTGGGGCTCAGAAAGTGTTCGAATGTTTAGAAAAGTCGGATTCTTTGTATAAAAAAGTTTTCACTGGAATGCAACAAATGGTTGTTTCTGGACCAACATTTATAGAGAAAGTCTATTCAAAACTAAGTGAAAATAAGGATGACCAATGGAAATGGTCAAGAGCAGCTACTGAACTGAAATCATTTATAGATACACGTCGTGATTTGACGGATAATATTCAAAATTTTATTACTACTAGCAAGACTAGTCTATCCTGCATTCATATGATAATAGCTACCATCGAAGAGGAACGACCCGGTCTTATAGAGGCCATTAAAAAAAGTTTGAATTAAAATGTAATATTTGACTGTGTAACTATATATCTATGTATGTGTACATATGCTAACATAAAAGTGTTTTTTTGTTTTGAGAAAATAAATTATATCTATGGTTTTTTGAAGTACTTATTTAGGGGGTATTTAAGGGGTAATTAAGGGACAACGAAATCATTTAGAGAGTATTTAGATGAGAACGACTATAATATAATAATATCCTTGGGTAAGCTTAGATTTATCCTTAAAGTACTCAAATATTGAGTTGTTTATACGATTTATATTCAAGTCTCATTTTCCTTGCAGAGCTGTACTCAAGAAGGAAACAATACTCATGATGATACATGTTCGAGTTCAAGTAAAATTGATTTACATAATAGTAATAATATAATATCATAAATAATAACAATTATAACAGCTGATTAAGTTTTTATTCAAATAAATAATAGGCCTATATGGTACATCTGGGAATGGCTTGCAGCTAGGAGCAGGTATAATAACAGAATTGTATGACTTCCGAGACAATTTAAGATTTTCCCAACGTTATAATCTGCAAAGAGATCTTATTCGAATTTATGTTTTGTTGTTATTTATGTACATATGTGTATATGTACCTCTTCGTCATTGCCTGTTTGGTACCAGTGGTTTTTGCACCATGGAAACGGAGTTTTTCTTTAAGTTGTTCCATATTTTCTATATTTTGTTAAATAATAATTGAAATATAAAGTAAATATTGAACTGATTTGACATCTGAAAATAGCGGACTGTCCATAAACCCAATGGTACTGCCTAGAAATCTAGTAGTTAGTTTTACATGTATGGATTTGCATGTCCCATTTCTTTCGCCGATCTTTTAACGATCGCATAAAAGTCGGCACCTGATATAGCAGTATTTACCAACCCAGCGACTTGGACTGATACCTGACACATAAAAGTGTGTTCAATATCGACAGGAGCGATAGTGCATGCGATAAAAATGTCTCATTATTTTGTGGCTTCCCTAAATAAGATTACTGCGATCTTTAACGACTTAACTAAATTAAGATCATTTGATAATAAAAATAATAAAAAAAAATTATTTTTAGAAGCTTCGGAGCTGAAAACACAAATAATCTTTCACACTAGAGTAAATAGACATATTCGTACACATGCGATGGGTGTACAATTTTTGCAGAGCGAGCCTGAAATTAAAAAGCAAAGCACAACTCAGTAATAATTTTTTTCTCTCTACTATCAGCACTATCGCTGCTTTCTTACATCCCAGCTCACAAGTCTAAAGAAAACACGTAGCTATTTAAAGGAAAAAGAAAACTGTCGCTCTACAAACCCATTCTTTCATTTGTATAGTGGCAGCGCTACATTGCCAGCGTACTTCACGTCTTGCGTGCGGTGCGTTACTATAGATATGGGAAAAGCAACTAAGAGAAGCGAACAAGAGGATATGAAGCTACATACATGCGCGGCGCGCACCCGATAATGGTAAGGTAAGAAAGAAACGATGTAAAAGAAATGAGTCAAACAATATGCATGAAAAAGAAGAAAACCTCTTCTCCTACTGACTACTGCCACTAGATGGTGTTTACCGCGGCTAACAAAACGCGTCTCATTGCACGTCGTCTATCTTCTCTTTTCACGTTCTATCTACATTCCATTCCATTATATGAAAATTTCGCAGTTAAAAACAAGCACACACACACTACGACAGATTTTGCTGTTGGATTGTTTCAGTTCAGCTGCTCTGTTACCACTACTCGTGGAGGAGACCCCTATTCAATGCAGCGATACAGTGCAGTGCGAGTGAAGAGTTATTTTGCCTTGCCATGAGAAAGCAGTGAAGTGATTCTAGCTTCTAGCAGTGTCCAGTGAGAAGTGTTTTGTTGTGGCGTGCACTTTGATTCTTTTCATGTTGTGTTGCGTGTATTAAGAGAAGGGCTTGGCGGCTTTCTTTGTTTCCTAACCTTTGTGCACCTAGAAATTGCATTTTATATCGAAAATGAATGTGGAGAAATTCATTGGAGCTGTTTACATCCGGACCTCACTATGGGACAAGAAGGATATCAATCATCACAATCGCTATATTCTAGACAAACTATGGAAGGAAGTTGGATGCGAGTTTAGTGTCTCAAGTAAGTAGATCAAGATGGTAGAAATCGTTTGGTTTTATTCGTTTGTATATTTTTTTTTATCTTTTTATCGGTTCAATTCATTTGTAAGCTGCCGCTCTGCTGCTTTTTCTATTCTCTATAGCTCTACCATGAGCGAGTCGTGTTTGTATACGAATTCTCGTGTCTGCTTGAGGCAAACACTTGTAATCTCAGCACTATGCTTGAAAGCTCGTTTTATATCGATACTCCCTGCAGCTCGATGTGATGAGATTCGTAGTAATAAAGTAAAGCGAAAGCTTTGTTCGGACATGAAAAAAAAAATTGTTTTTGTTTTTTTGTTATAGTCAATGGATGGAATTTAGTTGCAAATGCGAATAGTTTTTTTTTTTCTATTGAATTCAGTGAGCGGTCTCTCCGTAGCCATTTTTACCATTGGTGCCTAGCCATAGGTTTTCACATTTCTCGCGTCTTTAGTTCTCTGAAAACTACTTTGAATTAAGCTCTTTTGCTATCTATCTACAGAATTTCATGATAACAAAATAAAACTCTTGAAAAAATATCTCTAGATTTCTTCAAGAAATAAGCAATTGTTTTTCTGTCTTGTAGGCACATTTATTTATTAATGCAAAAAACTCCTCTTTCGAGGAGCCATAGCTGTGTTATAATAAAATCAACACAGCCATACATTGTCCTAATGTCATAACCTGGTGCTTCTGCTGTAGTTGGGGTGCAGTGGGGCACCCATCAAGTGAGCCAGGCCAACTTTCAAAATGTTAAGGCCGGCGTTGACGTCTCGGTTCCACATAGTACCACATTTTGGGCAAAACTGGTACCGATGTGGAGACCGAGACGTCCTCACTGGCTCGCAACAATTGGCGCATAGCTTTGTGGTCCGAAATTCGTCCATCTCTAGAACGGAGCAATGCACCTTGAGTGTCTGTAGCAATTTTTTATTTGGGGTTCTTACATAGCCCCGAATCGGCGAATTCGCCGCTATTTTAGTAGAACCTATAAAGACTAGTGTTTTGGGAGTGTTTTGGGTTATTTCCTTCACCATGCGGTGCGTTGCTCGTTCGGTGCAAATGTATTGCTTAAACCGTAAACGAGCAACTTTCCGTTGACCATACACCGCTTGGCGTTGGGTAAACCACTTTAGTCGCTCCTTAGTGTATGCTACATAATCCAATTGCATGGGCGATTGCGTGTTTGTTATTGCACTTTTGGGAAGTGGCCTCGTATATTTAGCTAATAATGCTTTCCTTGCATGCGTGGACGTTTTGTAGTGGAATGTTGTGGATTTGATCTTTATTAAGCTCACCGGCTTGTTTTCGTTCGGGACGCGCACACCGCCAACGATTAACCGACATCCAGGATCTAAACCAACAGCCAATTTGTAGTAGTCAGAGTTAAATTTATCCTGGATGTCGGTCATAGTCCTTTCATCATGTGTGCTACATTTCTTGGTCATCGCGGTCTTTCTTCGATTCTTCGGTGTTTCCAATGGCTCTATTTGTACCTCCTTCTTCATGGAAAACGTAATCGCTACTGCATCGGTACAAATAGAACCATCGAATTTTTTCCGCCCCACCGAAGGTATTATGAAAAATCTTTGCCATTGTTCGAATTTTTCCCAACTACGACTGAATAGTTTCAGACCGTGGAGACGTTTGTACAAGGCAAAAGAGTCGTAGCGCACATGATGAAGGCGATGCTTATAAATTGGTACCAGAGGAAAATTTTTAAGCTCATTTGCCTCATTATAGCGTTGCATTTTATAGAATATTTGTAAATACTTCAGTGGTTTCTGTTTTATTTCATAGAATTTTGAGTCGTCATCGACATATCCAAGAAGCTCGTTTAGATGGTATAGAAGGTCTTGATCTGGTAGGTGTTCGGTGTTACGGGTAAATAAGTAATGCTGTGTTTTGTAAATTTTTGTATTATCTTTAGAGAAATTTCTCAGAAATCTCCTTATCCGAGGATAAGCATTCATCCAGAGGTTATTTTTAAAAAGGGTTTCATATTGCCGGCTGGCAAAAATAAATAGATTCGACCTGTATGAAGAGTCGTATAGGGCAGTCTTGATGTATTTCCCTCGTAAACTTCGGTACGCGGGATCTAATTCATATTTCGCCATATTTTTGTTCATTAAATGGTAGAAATAGTCAAGAAACTTTATGTCTGAGAAGTTATCTTCTCCCCATTCTTTGTTCAACTTGAAGTGTATATACATTGCGTATTCCACCACAAGCGCAGACATTACCCTGACATCGGATTGTATTGCTTCGGCTAGTATTGGATTTGTGCATTTTGATGCAAAACCAGTCTTCACACATGAATACGACGTTTCAGTGTCAGTCTCTGAACGCTTACGTTTTGGGACTGCTGCAACTGGTGCTGTACTGCCACCTTTTGTGATAGTAGAAGATTTTTTATTTAAATTTATTTTTTTCATTTTTGGACCCACGAGTATGGTTGGAAAAACGGTCCGCTCCGATAGAGCCCCCATATCGGAGTAAGGCAATTTATACAATGGGGTGCGCCTGGTGCCCCAAGGAGATCGTTCGCGACAGTGATAGAACTACCCATTGCCATTCAGCCCTCAGCACGATGCACTTACACCTTGGCTTGGTAGGAAATCTGATTTGAAAAGGTAAACAAATCAGAACGTAAAAGTGAACAGAAATCAGAACGTAAAGGTAAACAGAAAACAGAAAGAAAAGGTAAACAGAAATCAGAACGAAAAGGTAAACAGAAATAACATCGTAAAAGTGAACAGAAATCTGATTTGAAAAGGTAAACAATTCAGAACGAAAAGGTAAACAGAAATCAGAACGTAAAAGTAAACAGAAATCATAACGTAAAGGTAACAAATCAGAACGTAAAGGTTAACAAATCAGAACGTAAAGGTAAACAAATCAGAACGAAAAGGTTAACAGAAATCAGAACGTAAAGGTAAACAGAAATCAGAACGAAAAGGTAAACAGAAATCAGAACGAAAAGGTTAACAGAAATCAGAACGTAAAGATAAAGAGAAATCAGAACGAAAAGGTAAACAGAAAGAACAACGTAAAAGTGAACAGAAATCTGATTTGAAAAGGTAAACAATTCAGAACGAAAAGGTAAACAGAAATCAGAACGTAAAAGTAAACAGAAATCATAACGTAAAGGTAAACAAATCAGAACGTAAAGGTTAACAAATCAGAACGTAAAGGTAAACAAATCAGAACGAAAAGGTTAACAGAAATCAGAACGTAAAGGTAAACAGAAATCAGAATGAAAAGGTAAACAGAAATCAGAACGTAAAAGTAAACAGAAATCATAACGTAAAGGTAAACAAATCAGAACGTAAAGGTTAACAAATCAGAACGTAAAGGTAAACAAATCAGAACGAAAAGGTTAACAGAAATCAGAACGTAAAGGTAAACAGAAATCAGAATGAAAAGGTAAACAGAAATCAGAACGAAAAGGTTAACAGAAATCAGAACGTAAAGGTAAAGAGAAATCAGAACGAAAAGGTAAACAGAAAGAACAACGTAAAGTGAACAGAAATCAGAACGTAAAGGTAAACAGAAATCTGATTTGAAAACGTAAAAAAATCAGAACGAAAAAGTGAACAGAAATCTGATTTGAAAAGGTAAACAGAAATCTGATCTGAAAAGGTAAACAAATCAGAACGTAAAGGTAAACAGAAATCAGAACGTAAAGGTAAACAGAAATCAGAACGTAAAAGTGAACAGAAATCTGATTTGAAAAGGTAAACAGAAATCAGAACGTAAAGGTAATCACAAAAATATTTGATAAAGAGTCATCCTCGTTTTTATTATAAATTCAAATCGTTTGGGTGCGAAGTATAGAAACACGAATATCGAAAAGACAAAATCTAAAATCTGTTCTGCATTTCTTTTTACCCGTAAATGCGGAATCCTTACGAATATTTATTCTTGTTTTTTATTCAAGTAAAACTACTGCGCTAGATGAATGCTCGTATGTGATTTCGTATGGTGGCCCCGTTGTCCAAATTTGATTTGTTAAAATGGTTTTTGGCATCTGTTTCTAGGCAATTTGTCGAATACTAAAAATAATTAGAACTATTCATAGGATTTCATATTCTGAAGAATTTTTTGCACAATAAAAATGTCTAGGACTAATGTGTATACGTAAAAAACCTTTTTCATTATATGGCAATACCAAGAAGGGTTGCTCGATTTAGTCCAAGTATAAAATTGTATTTACTATTTTTATGAAAACTCCGTGTAAAAAATGTCAGCTCTTTACTTTGATGCGTTCTCAGACAGTGTCCAACCCTACAAAGCAGTTACCATATTTGTCCCCTTTTCTAACTTAAATTTACTTTTTTTTTTCAAAAGCTTGTGTGCAATATTTCAGCACTTTAAGTGTGCACGTTTTCGAGTTATCGTGAGAAAGGACGGACAGATAGACGGACGAACATGACAAAATCAAAATAACTTTTAATATTATGCGTAGGTGTCCAATCCATTTTTCTTTACTAGCAGAATGATAAACCTAGTATACTTTTGGGGGTAAAGTCTTAAATAAATTTAAGAAAAATTTGTATTTTTCTGCAAAATTACCTATGATTAATGAGACCTGTTGAGAAAACATGTTCTATAGCAATGGTCAATATTTGTTTCACTATTTTAGTACCTCCTTCAGGAATTGTTCATTATTTTTTAATAATTAATATTTTTTTAATAATAAATTTAATTCCTTTTCCCTCATAACTACTTAAATAATTCAATTCAAAATTCTACTCTCCTCATTAGATTTAGAAATGTTTTGTTTGATGGTTCACCTTCCGTCCGCATACTGGAAAGTCTATTATAAACATAAAAATTAAACCTTCACACTACTACTTGTTAGTCAATAATAATTTCATTTGAATCTATTCCTTATATATATATTATATTATTTTTCTATAATAATACAGGAGACTGTGCTAGAGGACGTTGGAAAGCATTACGTGACAAATTCCGAAGTACTTTGGCGAAAATATCTCAAAGGCAATTAAGTGGAGAGGGTGATCCCAATGATTGTATCATTTCATGGCCATACTATCGAAGTCTGCTATTTCTAAAGGAACAATTCAATGAACGCAAACCGTTTCGAGACCATTCAGCGTACAGTGACTCACTGCAGGATCCCGACGACAATGATAAAAGCTGTGATAATTATCATGATAATTCTTTAAGTGCATTTGGTGATCCTCAAGAAAAATATTCTCCTGCTTCCGCAGATTTCTTATTGCCTCGAAGTAATAATAATTTGCCGTCACCAACTACACATGATGAAAAATTTACAGAAAAAAAGAACGATTATGGTAAAAGGCCACGACCGCCAAACGATGATGTTGTCAAGGATCTTATGCATGTCGAGAATAAAAAGTTAAAATATCTCAAGTCATTGAAAGATAAAGTGGAATCAGCTGATGAGGATATGAGTTTTTTCAAGAGCATCATTCCACATGTGAAAGATTTGAATTCAATAGATAAAATGTCGTTTCGGATTCAAGTTATGCGCTGTGTCCAAGAAGTTCTTGCCAAGAAGAGTTCTAATAATCCACAGTCATCTGGTGATACAAAAAGTGGTTTGCAAATAAATGGAGAGCCTTATACAATTACAGTTACTAGTGCCACTGCTTCACAGTAGTAAGAAGTTATCATTATTGCTGTAAATTTAAGTTATTTAGGTACACATGTTTTTTAAGTCTAATATTAAAATAAAAATGATTTTGTAATTAACACTTTTTTATACATAAATTTTGAAGGAAACGAATTGGATTTTAACACGACTATCACCAGTATGGCTTTTCCGAAAGTTAAATAGTTATTAGATAAGAACACAACCATAAATGACACAAGAATGAGATATAGCATGGTATACCAAAGCACAGTATACAGATCGTGAGATGAGTGGTGCATTCCGGAATGAACTACAACATTTTTAACAGTGTGCATAGAGCAAATGTTGGTTAAACAGCAGTTTTGTATTCATTTGATTGACCTCCACAACACGGCAGATTTAAGAAAATTGAATCACTCGACGTATCCATCATTGCAAATATTGTGGTTCATTCTGGAATGTCCCACCAGCCATATAAAATTTGTTTACATATTCTGCTCTGATCTTTCATGCGACATCGTTCTTGTGTCATTTATGATACAAATATTTCTTTTGTCCTGCAGGCTGCCCGAATTAAAGGACTCTTTAAAATACGCCGATCTTTGGTCTGCTTAGTCATATTAAAAAAATCTTAACTGTTGTTTTAATTATCCTCTGTCCCATAAATTTTTTACACCAAGAATATAACATGTTAACAGTCCTTTATAACATAGAAATAATTGACTCAATATCTGCTTCCGTTAAAAAATTATTAATCTTTTTATTTATCCAAAAAATTGACAATTTAATTTCCAAAGTGGAAAAGTGCATCCTACAGGAAGCCGGCAACGTAAAACACTGATTGTGCTCTGTAGGAGATTTGATACACAACAATACTTAATATTACTTTATAGGAATCTTTAACTGACACTTTGATTAAAATTATCGTGGAAAAAGGACCTTTAGCATTTAATTGAGTCACTGAGTGCAATTTATGTCTGTTTTGTAGTTGGTTAGAGCTGTAGCGAAAATTCACTTGGTCCTGGCAGACAATGCGAAAGGAATTTCCAAACATTTGCGACTATTTTTTTTTACAAGAATCGCGTTATGATGGGAAATTTAGCATCATCAAGGGTTCAGGTTTAATTGACGCCGAAGCTGTATTACCTTACACTTTATTGTTTTCGAGATAACTGATGGGTCAATTCGGATATTCTAATCACAGTGTGGCATTCAAGTTGATTAATGATTATTCAAAAAATAATGTCGTTAGTTAAGATCCGGAATTCTATGGCTACGAGTTGTGAAAAGTTTTCCAAATTATTTGTAAATTTTCTTAAAAAAGGATTTTTTATCGTACCCTGAAGTATCCTTAACAGTAACTTTTCTAGCAGGAAAAGCGATGCGTAAGCGGACGAAAACAGTTTTACAAAAATAATCTTAATTCACTGTAAGATGCTGAAGTGAACTGAAGGCTTTCGTATGAAATCGGGTCCAATGGTATACTACTCTTGCCAGGCAGGTGGTGGTCCTTCGAAGGATTAGTGATAAGGTAAATCGTACTATTATCTCCTCCTAAGTACTTGGGTTTAAATATGAAACTATGAAGACAAATCAGCCTGGCTAGGCGACTCTGCAGGGACTGAAGTTGACATATTTCAAAAAGTACTATTAGTACTTAATAAAGAATTCGTTTTGCTTGGTAGTACAGCGATTTTGTTTTTTATTAATGTTAGATCCCCAATTATCCATCATTTCTCCTATGCGATGGTTTACCTTGAATGCGAACTCTAGAAACGTGTAACTGTATGAGGTATGCTAATGGTGCTGGGAAATACGTTCATTTATAATTCCTGTAATTATTCATGGCAAGATGATTCAATACTAAGAACGCAAACACTCTTTGACGCTAGCAGCATTTATGAGCAAAATTCGACCTTCGGTGGAACACGCTATCCGAACTTTGATATGTTTCAACAATTTATGACCTTAGAATTACTCTTTTTGTTTCTCTTGATCTGAATTTTCCGGTTTAACTTTCTTGACGCCCTTATTTTTCTGCTCCATATTTTGCTCCAGCGTCATAATTTAAGATGACTCGGCAGCACGACGTTTTCGCTGCTTTCTCTCAATCAGCTGATCGCTCTCAACCAATGAAAACGATTTGCTGTCGCTGTCGCTGCCACTATCGTGCCAATCTAATTCAGGCTATAAGCATGAGCTCTACATTGACTATATGAGAGAAAATCATGTTTAAATCGTAAATTCTTGGTCACCCTGTAGTTCTAAGCGAATTGAGAGATTAGCATCATGATCCAATCACGCGTTCCAATATATTTTTTAGATTGCTTTGATTTGATACTTCTCATCTGATTTAGTTTTCTTTCAAATTTCATTCCAGGCTATTTCCATATGCAGAACAACAGCAAAATTGCAAAAACAATTACACATAAAATAATATTAATAATAACAACAACAATAACAACACTTCTATCTGCAAGTTGGTGGAAGAAATATGACAAAGTTGGTGAGATCGTCCAGCTTGAGGTTGAACTAGAATAAGTCGACTTTCTACTCTGTTGAGAGCTTTGAAAATTTTTTTTCTCAGGCAATTTAACCTGAGAATAAACAACTAAACTAACATTTCCAATATTTTGGACTTGACCAACATTGACAAAACAGCGACCAAAATTGCGAATAAATCTTTAGGCTCAATTAGATGTCGCTAAACCACAACGACCAATTCGAACGTCACGAAATCAATTTTAATTCCAGCCCAACCTTTAAAAGTATTTCCGGAACCGGAAGTGATGAACATCCATTAACTGCGGAGGTTGGAGCACCACTTCTGTAGCAGTTCAAATTACTTTTCATCATTGCTCGTCATGAAGTATATAATTATATATGTAGCACAGGTAAGCTTCAAGTACTCAGTACTCACGTTTTGTCGCTCCCGCATAAGGAGGTGTAAAAGGGTATCAAACATCAAATGACGTATTTTATCAGGTGTGTAGCTCCATAAAATTACTTCATATTTGTACTGGTTCTTGAGAATATCTGTAGTATACTTGAAACGAATGGAAAATGGTAGTTGGTGGAGGAGTTTTAATTGGTCTGCTCGAGTACATACCCCCGTTATAGTAGTGATCACAGTTCATAATTTTATAAATGGTGACTAGAACTCGTGATAGTTTAAACACGTGAATGCACAATTTATAGAGAACTTTATTAATTTTCCTACTTAGGTTGGCAGCAGTCATTACATTCCACTTTTCCTTTTCTTTATTGCTTAACCCTAGGGGATGAAAGCTCATATTTCGAGAAAGCACTACTCTCTTCATGCAAGCGCACGTTTTGTTCAACTAAAAAGGCGTGAGAATTATTTGCATTTAATATTTTATTAACCAGTTCATGCACCATGTTGAATTATATAAAATTTTATTGGGGAAAAAGAAATCCACCAAGCCTCACGAAGCATTTGATTTGCTGGATTAGGTGTTTGAAAATCTATTTCCATTGCTGTCACATAGGTAGGTACAAATTGCTTCTCTTTGCGTCTCTAACGTGGGTAGGGTAAACATCTTATAGACTAATTTGAAAGATTTTGATATATCATTTGAGTTCAAGGGTACCTACTTCAAAATATTCACTGCATTGAAGGAATGATGATAAAGGATTGAATCAGTGAGAGATGAACATGAATAATCCGCCTCCTATGATCGAAATAGGAGTCCAAGTTATTCAGGAGAATGCGTTTGGAAATACCAGAATTCTTACCCGACCATTAGGCATACTTTTCTTTCTGCTGGAGCAAGCAAATGTGGATGACAAAAAAAAAACTTCAAGATGCATTAATTTTTTTATTTGTATTCGACTTTTTATATATTCATCTTTATGTATTGTGTAGAACATAATCTTGCATACCTTTGAAGCACTGTTGCCAACTGCTCAGTTTTTGTTGAAAAACTCAGTTTTGAAACGCTCAGTTTTTTTATTTAAATTCCTCCGCTTTTTACAGGTGTTACTAAAATTGTAATCGAATTAATGAATTATCGAACACTCTTAATACACCGCTGTACTGTACTTTACCGAAAAGTTTGTGGCGACTGAGGATTATTTCAATTAGAGATGGAATTATTATGGGATTATGATGCATTTATCCCATAGCTAAAGTTGAAACAATGAGATAGAAATTAGGAAATAATAGAGTTTTATTAATCTATTTTTTTTTTTTTTAAATTTAAGATCGAAATCTACATAAGATAGACGATGAAGAGGGAAAGCAGCGAGTTTTGACCTACTTAGTCGCCAATTTAATGTATGAGGTATTCTTTAAAAAATTATCACTTTTTAAGGAACTTGATGATTCTTTAGTTTTCCCTAAACTTTGTAAAATCTTTTTTCACGTTATGCCTTCCTCGTGCTAATTCTCTGCAATTAACATTAATAAAACCAAAATAAGAAATATGTATACTCCTCTCTGGAATTCTTTATTTAACATCACAATATTTTTTAAAACTAAAGGACATGACCTGAAAGGGAACTACTAAATCATAACATGCGTTATAGGATTTTAAACGTTTTTTTTTTGTAATGAAAAATATCTAAATTTTGTGAATGTTTACATTATAAATAATAAAAGAA
Organism: Dioctria rufipes; assembly: GCA_963924295.1. Lineage (NCBI taxonomy): Eukaryota > Metazoa > Arthropoda > Insecta > Diptera > Asilidae > Dioctria > Dioctria rufipes. The sequence goes on along the minus strand of OZ002743.1, from coordinate 43,739,734 downwards.
AGCGGAATGTCCATTTTAGGTCCGACATCTCCAGAAATGAGAGATGTTTGAAACGATGCATTATGATACTCTGAACATATTTTATTAACAATGTTTATTTCAATTAAGCGCGGGCAGGTTTGAGAGGATCGTCAAAATATGATCCGGTACATTTTGCAAAATATAGTATACAGAATCGAATTCGGTCCTAAAAAGAGCTTTGAGTACCCACACTCCTATATTCAGAGGCTTAAATAGCCATTCTCACACTCACTTTTTTAGTATTTCCCTCTTTTTTATTCGAACTGAGGTACTAGATTTTTCGCACATTAGATCGCCTATAACTCAGAAGTGTTACGTCCGATTGGAAAACGGGTTCCAATGTTCACCTCAGCTCACTACCAGCTATAATTCACAGAAGAAGGGTGATTCCAATATCGCATGTTGCATATCAAATTAATGGTCGCGCCGAGTTCTATCGAGTGGTGTACTCTTTTCTGGATTAAGAAAGTTTCCCGCCGAAAAAACCATTTTCATTCAGTTCTTTCTTCCATGACCATAAGTGCTCTGCTGTGGACATTTTGCTCATTGGCAGTCATTTTGCGCGCAATCACGACAAGTAGAAGAACACACATTTTCTAGCAAAAAAATCTCGCAAGCTACATCCGATCGCCAAAGTTTTCCCCCGCTTAATTGAAATAAGCATTGTTAATAAAATATGTTTAGAGTATCATAATGCATCGCTTAAGACATCTGTCATGTCTGTTCATGTCGGGTCTAAAGTTGTATGAATAGTGGGCATTTCCCTTTATAGTTGTGATATAACTTTGTTCAGTTTTTTGCGCAACTTCTCAGTTTATAGAGAGTTTTGGTATGAAAATTCTTAGCGAAATATATTAATCTGAAAAAACTCTTCATGCAAACGAAAAAAGAAATTCCATTGCAAAAAGTGGGCATTTCATATAAGCAGGAACAGTATAATCGTCAGTACGGCTTCGTTCCTGCCTGCCGTATTCGCCAAAGCAATGAAATATCTTTTTTTTTTTAAGATTTTTCGTTTGCAGAAAGAGTTTTTTCCACTCAATTCTCGAGCTGCAGACTTAGCAGTAAACTGAGTCAATTTCAGTTTGACTTATTTCGCTATGAATTTTCACACTTAAAAATTATTGTAAGTCTATATATGAAGTCAGCTTGGCTGTTTGCATTGGCGTATATGGCAGGCAGGCAGAAGCCAAACCGTACTGACGATTATACGGTTCCTGCTTATATGAAACGCCCTCTTTTTGCGCTGAAATTTCTTTTTTCAAAGATTTTTCGTTTGCATAAAAAGTTTTTGCCACTCAATTCTCAGTTTATGTAAGCCAATCTCTTCATTTTTCTAAAAGGTCTCACTGTTTTGCAATAACATCGGCTTCCACCGCCACTTGAGAGCCAGCAATCCGCAATATTTTTCGGTTATGAAAAGGAATAAAAAGAGGTCACATGATATCAAGTCCTCTGACTGTAGGGATAATGAGTCATCAGTTCAACTCAATATCCTGAGAATCGTTTTCCATGCTCTTTTTCGAAAAACATCCGGCATTTCCTGGGGTAATCTACTTTATGGAAAAAAAGCTGTCTTTTAAATACTCACCCGCACAAGATGATTTTGCCTCTACGGTCCTGCGGTTTTATTCCTATCTAGTGTTCTTTATATTTTCATAGCTTTTTTTACCACAAATTCCCTTACTCGTCTCTTTCAGTAGCATACACGGTGTCTCCTCCATGGTGGTCAATACAGCAGTAGATGATAGTATACTCACCTAGCCCAACAAAACACTGAACGGCAGGGGGGGGGGAGGCATCACAACCGCTAGTTTTTCACAAAACACCATGTATATGAAAAAGTACAGGGCTTATAGTCACTGTCAAGAGCTTATTACGAGCATCATCGCCTATTCAGAGATTACTCAGTCAGTCCTCTCAATAGTTTTGGTGGTACAAACTAAAAATTTCGGATTTTCAAATTTTTTTTTTTTAGTTTGACCTCTTGTATTTTTACAAAAAGTGGTTAATATAACGGTTTTTTACCTATTACACCGTATGTGCTAACTGTAGCCGTTAAACAGTTACTAGCTCATAACCTATTCGGGTCTTATCGAAATTAGCCGATATTTTTTTAAAATGACGTCTTTTAAGTCACTAAGGAAACAAATTATCTTTTGTTTTAAACCCCCATAACTCCTATAACTGTGACCATACGCGCTGCACTTTCAAAGATACAGGGTGTTTTGTGAAAAACTAGCTATTTTTCTTAATTATCCTGTAACTCCGAAACGGTTGATATACCCATTCCCCTGCCGTACAATTTTTGTTTGTCTATACTCTAGGTAAGCGCATCGGGGGTTTAAGTCCTTTGTAAGGTTTTTACCTACGGCAATTATGAAAAGGTCCTCTTGAATATGGTACATTTTTCCTTATAACTATGACAGATGGCCGCATAATGTGATATCTACTTCAGGCTAATCACCTTTTATAGTAAAAAAAAAAAAAAAAACGATTCAAGCGACTGAAGTAGGACGTTTCGGATAATAGAGTCAGGTGCCTCTTGACCTATGTATTATCCGAAGTCCGATGACCTATACTTCCAAATAGAGTGAAAGTAAAATATGAGGATGACCTGGTAATTTTAGTAACATGGAAAGGTGGATATTAGGATCTCTTCCATTCCACAAGGAAAAGTAATATACTTACAATGAATCTACACCCTCTTTTGGTTCTACTCGTCTGCAATTAAAGGAGAAAATAATTACACTAGAAAAAAGAAATAGAGAAATTACGCTTGGAAGGCTTGTAGAGATTATACCATGTGGCGCAGAGCTACAATCAGCCTCTATTTTTAATTTTTAATTTATTTAATTTTTTAATTTTTTGTTATCTTTAAATCAGGTTCTAAATTGCAAGCTCCAAGAATTTCAGTATTCCTTACGATACCGTATTTCCAGGATTGTGGCTTAGACTTTCTGACAGTACGGTCGACTTTATCTTGAGAAACTCACGGACAGAAAAACGAATGAACTGTAATGGAAATTCTACCTAAACTCAACGACGAAACTATTGAGACTAAACAAGACTTCCTTAAAAACTCCAGTGCCAATTATCTTAGGATGGGACTAATTAGTAATTAATAACTCAGAATGATATGAGGAGGAAAACAAAACAGTTTCAATCGCTCTTCTTCAAACCATGCATCCATCTATGATATAGAGCTAGAATACAAAATTTCTCTGCTATTAAGATATCAGAAACAGTACTTACGAACTTTACCCAACACATTTTTGATATAAAATCAAACAAGAAAGAGTCAAGCTTTAAAAAGGAGCCAATCACGTTATTCTGTCTGTGATCGTGCGATGTGGCCTTTTTCAACCAAATTGGGGGGAATGAATATATTCTAGGGATATAGATGTCACTAGCAATATGCTGCGAGGCGAAAACTTATTTTTAAAATCCTTAGGCTTGTTTCTGAAATGAACAGGATGTAGGATGTCCAAAAAAGGTTAAATTGTCTCTTACTCTCAAGGAATGAACAAATTGTTAACAAAAATAACATTCCGGTGGATAAATTATCCAATAAACTATAAACATGAGTATACTCCTAATGCTTAATTAAGTAATCAATTAATTAGCAATAACTTCATTGAGTTCTACCTTCCTTCTATCCCCGATAAGAATTATAATTTTCTTCAATATTTTCCATTCATATAATGTATGTAGAGATAAATCTACTGAACACGTGCACTTGAGGTTTTAAGGTGGATTTCACACGCAAAACGATCATGGAAAGGTTTCCTGTTACGATTTGCGCCATCTGGTCTAGGGTAGATTGTGATCTAGAATTACATAATCGAGTATTTTGAGACAAGCTCGTTACAAGGTCAACTCGATGAAACACAGCTACAGTAACACATGGATGGGTTCAGTTTCATGCTTCATCGAATGTTTCACTCTTATTTCCTCGCATCTAACTAGAACCTAACCTTCCGGAAGACTGCTGATGATAGTGAAATGTAAATAAGTCGCCTACTCTCTTATTGCTGTCTCTATGAGTGATCTTCAAATGACTTCATTTCAATTATTCTTTTTTTTTTGTGTTGTCATTTCGTACTCTTCTTATTATTTTTATTTTTTACATTTCAAATGTGGTCAGGGAGATTAAAAAGTTTTTTTTACTCTTTCATGTTTCAAAGATTAGATCCTATTGTCAGTATAAAAGGGGGCTCGAAATACAGAAGCTTCACAGTTCAGTGTTGGATAGACAACATTCAAAACAAATCGTGTTCAGATATATATATACAAAAAAAAAACAAATCACCCAAAAATGTTCAAATACGTAAGATAGAATTTTTCTCAAATTAAATTAATGTGTTAATTTTAAAACAATTTTAGTTGGTTTTCGCTTGCATCTTGGCATTTGCTGCTGCCAGGCCTGGTGCTCTAGTTTCAACACCGGTAGTATCCACTTATGCAACTGCACCCTTGGCTGCATATTCTGCAGGATCACCGCTGACTTATCCTGCCTTCCAGGCTGCTCCTGTTGCTTATTCTACCTATGGAGTAGTGAAGCCTTATTCATATGTGCTCTGATGGGATTCCCCGAGAAAAGACCAACAACAATGGAATTGATTTTGGTTTAATATCTACGTGATATTAATATTTTTGTTAATAAAAAAAATTTTGCGCAATTATAGTTTTTTTATTGAGCTGAAAATTAGGCTTATTGCTGAGTCACTTAAAAAATTTTCAACACCCATGTAGCTACTTTATATCGACAAAATTCACACTTTTTATAATTAACTACAAACCCGGATCAATAGATAGGTACTAACTATAGATAACATTTCTTTTACTACATTTTACATTTGTATCTCTCAATGATTTGAGTCACAATAATAACATTTCCGAGGTATATTAGATTATGTGAGTGTGAGTGTAGTGCGACATTGTTGTATTATGTGACTGTCGATCAGGCTCTATCAAGTGGCAGGGCAATTACTTATTCTAGAGAGTTGCAGTAAAACTAAAATATACCCCTTTCTAGTAAGTTAAAGGCCACATACGAATGTATCTCTAATGGATCCTTTTTCACATATAATTTATCATTTCTTAAGTTGTCGAGATTGGAACATAAACAAATAAGGTATGACAGCGGTAACAAAGTTCCTAAAATCTACACAGAAATAAATAAATGATAAGTCTCGACTCCCCTTAATTAATACGACCATGGCCGGTACCGATTTTAAGTTTCGCTCTATAAATTATCTAATTTAGTTCCTTATTCGCTGTCGGACTACATAAATAGATTACTTACATCTGTATTAATTTCCTTGAAATTATTTGTTTTTTTATGCCACAAATGCTGAATAGAAATCTTGAAGAAAAATTGTCGAATAAATTCCTGAGAAAATAAATACATCTTTTCTACTGGAATAAATATATTTAGCGGGTTCAGTTTGTTGGATTTACTTTATCGTTTAATTATACTTTTTTTATAATTTTGATATTCTTAATTTTTGTTATTCAACCAATCAGATTCAACTAACTTACAACATTCATTCCGTACCATATTTACAAGCAAGGCATATTCCTTTCATGCACTGAACAATGAATGTGCCAAAAGTTGCCGAAAAGTTCATAACTCAGATGAGACGCGAATACGATATTTTCACCAGTGAGACGGCAGATGGCTTTTCTCTCTTTTGTTCACCACAAACATCACTTTTACTTGTTTTACAACAATCTTTCGCCGCGTTTTGGGTATTCATAAAATTTTGACGATGATTCTTGGCATCATGCGGATCCTACCACACATGATAAAGCTGCCAACTGTAAAGAAAAAGTAATTTTAATTATATAGCTTATATTTTAGTCACATATTTTGACATTTCACCACAAAATTTGTCGTACTTTATTATTCACCATATTCATTTTGATTTATCCTTTTTATCAACCGCAAGATAAACTAAAATAATAAATAAATAAATGATTAAACGTCAGAGTATACGCCTAAAACTCCGACAAATTGGTCAACTGCTTCCGAGATTGTGACAAAAATTATAAACTATAGTAAATTGATATTCTACACCGACTTAGAGCATTTGCTTAAATTCGAAGTAATAATTTTGAATATGTAATGTGAAGTGTCATTTCAATTCATATTACGTAATGCAAGGCTTCCTTAACTGAATAAAAACACAAAAAAATTTTTACAAATTTCATTTAATTTTGTCATATATTTTGACATTAAAGTATGACAAAATATCAGAGTCACCCGCCTAGTAAGGCTCATTAACTCTTGTGGCTGGTTTCAACGTTCCTCCTAAATCTGAGGAATAACAATGGACCATATATGCATATGGTCTAAGCTGATCGTATATTCTTTCAGGATGACCGTTACTCCAAACTAACCTAAACTAACCTTTATCAGATTTATCTTTCAAACAGACTTCTGAAAATAAACTTACGGTTCTTTTGGGCGAACAAATTTGTGCTAAGAATGAACTTTACTATGAAGTTTGCAAATTTACAGATTGCAGATTAAGAAAAATAAAACTACTTTCATTTATACCAAAATGGACAAACTTGTCACATAATTTAATTTAATTAATAATTGCATAAATGGGGGTACGATTACTAGCAGTTTAGAATTTCGACGTTTGTCTCAAGCTCATTACCAATTTCAACTGAATTACGATATCAAATTGAGAAGATGGGTTGGCTATTAAAAAGTAGATGGCCTGATTTTTGACTTTAATTTTTTTTAAGTAATCCGTCGCTTCATGGTTCATTAAGTTCAAAATTGAGATCAAAATTCCCAATTTTGTACAGTGTTAACGAAGTTCTAATCTAATATTCAGCAGCTCAATGGTTCTTTACTCCGATTCTAATGTTTCCATTCTTCCATATGAAGTATTCACCTATAGGTTTTTACCACACTTAAAAAATACAAAAAAAAAATTCTTACATTCTTACAAAAAGAAAAACAAATTTTGAAATCTTATAATAATCATTTATTCGATTTATGCCGGTTATAGTTCAAATGAAAATCCTACATCGTGATGATGTACCTCAGACTTACAACAGATACGAATATGTCAGAGGATTATAGCTGTTGCGGTACTGATAAGAAGCATATGGCGATGGATTCACCAATGGAGCTGTATTATACAGTAATGGTGATGAGTATCCCAACGATGATGAATACGGAAGCGGATTAGCGATTAATGTCACCGGTTGAGCGACAGCAAAAGCCAAGATACAAGCAAAAATCAGCTATCGGGAATTAAAAAATAAAATTAAGTTATTATAAAAAAAATTTCAACAACTTACATATTTAAACATTTTGGAGACTGCACTTCCTGAAATATGTTGGACTTACGAAAGAACTCAGATAATTGTTAGCTTTTTCTTAAACAACGTTCCTTTTATATACACTGAGAATTGGACAACTGGATATAAATAGATCTCATAAACTTAGACCTGTTTGAAGGAAAGCGGGCGTGAATTCACCATTGGCCTTGATGCTATCTTTTATAAGGGCGATTATATCCAGTCCACCTCCCATAGTGCCTACACATCTGGTTTGCAATAATACCGAGATCAAAACCAAACTTAAGCTCGAACAATTCATTTTCTGATAATAATAGCATTTCTTACATTCACGAAGATTTTTTTTTTTTATTATTTTCACAGATTTGTTCTGCATAATATTACGATTATGAAGCTAAGTGAATTTGCCTGAAGGGCAAAACAAGTTCAATTAAATTTGAGATTTCTTATGTGTCTCGTATGATAATGTTACCCATCTGTTCGAAAACCAGTTTTAATGTGTAATCAGGGAATATGAAATGCTGCAAATTAAATAACTACACAAAAAGAAAAAATCAATTGTGGTAGCCACTAGATACGATAAGATACGAGATACGAGGTTTCTCATTATTGATTACATTTTAGATGTAGGTATTCAATTACGTTTAGTTTTCATTAGCAATTATTGTAGAATATATGGACCAGAGACAGAAAAATTGAAACATATAAATCTGCGCTAATTCTGTTTTTTGAACAACTTACTGAAGGTCATCTTTTTGGAAAAAATTTCACCCTTCTTAAGAAAGCTTTACTTTTTACTAATACGTTATTTTATAGAAGAGAATTTCTCTGGGCATATTTTATAATGAGACACACGATGACTGAAGTGGTTGGATAAAAACGATTTAAATATAACAGCATTTTCAAACTACAAATCTTGAGACTATTTTTCCAACTCAAGTCAAAAAATTCTTTATTATTAAATCCACATACTTTAAGCCTAGTTTTCTACTTATTTGTAAGTACAATATACAAAACCTGATGAACTATGAACTAGAGAAAACAAAAAAGAAAAACAAAAAAACATAAACAAGGAAAAAGAAATGAAAAAGAATAAAAATGCGAAAAGAAATAAAATAAGCTAAATTCGAATACTAATAGAGATCATGTATTCGTGCGAAACTGCTAAGAATATATAATAACAAGAAAATTAATAAAAAATAGTAAGAAGAATAATACATAAGTATTAGTAACACAAAAATACGAATATTAACAAAATACTTATATATGGAAAAATAGATGAATAGTTTCATACAAACAGCTAGACACCTAGCTTCCAATTAAATTACGCAAAAGCAAAATTATCTTAAAATCAAAACTCACTTTTGAGGTGAATTCAGAGACCAATTTTACAATTGTACGAGTGGGAGCTGAGATGCTCCATTAACAGAAGCAGACTATCACAGCATCAACATGCGTACTTAAAGGAAAGTCTGTTGAAACGGCCTTCCACGAGGTGATTCACTCAATTGAAAAGAGCTTCCTCTTAAAATAATCTACGCTGGCTATTTTTATCGATGTAAAAAGTGCATTTAATAATGTTCTTCTGCATAAGTTCACGGAAATGCTAACAAAACATGGAGTGAACCGATCTCCAAAAAATTTGATTGCACAAATGGACTGACCGTCAAAACAGTCGCCTTCGGTTAGAAGGTCCCTCGGGTAGAACAACAAATGAACTGTTGGGGTAAGGCAAACCCAAATCAAGCAAATAAGCTCCTAGGTCTTAACAAGCCAACCCTGAGAGCTCTGGTGTCCATTTTCACTAGGCCAATACTGAAAATTATAAGAGCGTCCAGTTGAGACCTATGAGCGATCTCTCATGGGTCTGGAAGGTGAAGAATGTGCCTTGAATTGGCCTTCGTTCGGATGATCCCTCGGGATCTCAAACCTCTATTTCAATCAATCAATCATTTTGTGGTGCCCAGATTATATCTGTACAAAGTGTTTCTTAAATTTTAACGGATTATTGTCCCCAGAAGGATATTGATCTATTTAAGGTTTTCAGCATTCTTCCTCAATCCACGTGGTCTTGAAATGTATAACTGACAATCATCAGCATTGAAGTGAAATTTACAATTCAAAATTACTAAAGAAATATTTATGCAAACTCAAAATAGCAAATACTTTTCATATTTATCGGAGTTATCAGAATTTATAGATACATGAATCTCATCTTTAGTAGGGCTGTGGTTCAACTTTGTTTAAGCTTAATCCAGATTGAAAATTAGAGAATTGGTTAACTTGTGCAAAATAAATGTTATCATAAGGAAAATCAAAACCATCTGTGGGATTATGAGGTGCTCAAGAACATATTATTGTGATCATCAAAGTCAATATTCAAATTCTTAAGTTGTTGCCACATAATGTCAGTGGGAAGCTTGCTATCATACTTGAAATCAAAATGGAGAGTTTTTGAGAATATTTAATCTGCAAATTTACAGCATTAGCAAAACACGCTAAAACTCCTAGCATTCTCCAGTGTTCGAAAACGTTACCACTTTCTGTAAGTAATATTTCTTTGTAGGATTCATGTTCGAATTTTTTCGAATTATCCTTTTTTTAGATTCGAGCTTCCTACATCATGAAATGGGATGATTAATATCTATCTCAAACATGAAAGTTACAGTACAAGTAGTTTGGCAGACTTCAATGTGTCAGTCAAAAGCCAATACAACAAAAGTTGATACCACGCAAACGCAAAACGCATGAGCCGTAGTTTCTCGATCAGACTAAGAGCTAAACAAGTTTTCTCTAATATTTTTCCATGCGCTAATTGAGCTAGCCTGCAATTAGTAATTATGAAAATGTTTAGGTACTTAAGAAAATACACCGGTTTTGACACAAGACTTATCCTAAGATGTTTACATTAAAGACAAATCACCTTTATACAGAAATTAGAAACAACATAACAATATATTTAATTCCATTGACCTCTTCGGAAATAGTCTTTCTTCCTCAAAGCGTTTTACTTTGTATATAATAAAAACTCGTTCTCTTCCTCTCACTCCCTGAAACCCTTCGTTTTCCCGTTTTTCATTAAAAAGAACGAAATTTTTAATCTATCTTATATATTACTTATATCCCAAGACCAATTTCAATTTTTAAATATTTGTTGCTACCATTTCTCTGAACTATTTACGTAGTTGTGACAACCATCTAATTCATGGAAAGAGTTGTAAGAGCTATAAGCAAGCATATTTTTACAACTAATTAGGAACTATCAGTTTTGAGGTTGTGACAACTATGTGCAAACCTATCTACTTATCCACATACGAACCTTGAACTATTTTACTTACTTAATGAGCTGTAAGGACTACATGTGAACTTAGCCTGGTAACCAAATGTGAACTACATATAACCCATAGTTGTTAAATTTGGTTGGCACATAGTTCTTACAACCATTCCTATATTTTGGACAGAACAAACATTTTTGGTCTTGTTGAATAATTCAGTCGCTGTCATCTCTTAGTCTCGATGATCTTGTAACTATACATTTCGTTCTGTACTAATAAATTTCTGAATAAAATTAGATAACAATAAATTGTAAAAAAGTGGCTACAACCATATACTCAGCAAATCTGCAATGTATATCTTCGAATCACAACTCCATAGTTCTCATAACAACAACGTGGTTGTGAATTATAACTCTATAGTTTTTAAAATAACTACTCAGTTGTAAATTGCTGTTCTATAGTTCTCAAAAGGACCACATAGTTGTAACCTACAACAAGTAAGTAGTTCTCAACGCCACTATACTTAAGTGTAATATACAACTCTCGAGCACTCTGGAGAGACACACTATTTTTATACAGCCCTGTGGTTCTGAATAGAACTACGTAGTTGTTGGTTACAACTGTGCAGTTACGAACAGAACCTCACGGTTGTTAGAGGCAACTGTGTAGCTGTGATCGAGAAAATTATATTTCGAGTAGAGCTTTTTAATTCTAATTCACTATAAATAAGAAAAACAAATTCATTTAAATAATTTTAAGTGGATTTTTCTAAAATTGTGCATTATATTTTATAAATATTATTAACACATTTCACGTATTTAAAACACAATTTTTTTTTTGATAAAAGATTTTCCATTTTCTAAATTGATACAGTTTAGCACGATGAAAGTAATACAGACGATTGTTCTGTGTGAGTTAGGGAGTAATAATGCAACAATGTCGCACTAAACTCCTCTTTCGAGGAGCCATAACTGTGTTATAATAAAATCAACACAGCCATACATTGTCCTAATGTCATAACCGGGTACTTCTGCTGTAGTTGGGGTGCAGTGTGGTACCCATCAGGTGAGCCAGGCCAACTTTCAAAATGTTAAGGCCGGCGTTGACGTCTCGGTTCCACATAGTACCACATTTTGGGCAAAACTGGTACCGATGTGGAGACCGAGACGTCCTCACTGGCTCGAATCAATTGGCGCATAACTTTGTGGTCCGAAATTCGTCCACCTCTAGAACGGAGCAATGCACCTTGAGTGTCTGTAGCAATTTTTGGTTTGGGGTTCTTACATAGCCCCGAATCGGCGAATTCGCCGCTGTTTTGGTAGAACCTATAAAGACTAGTGTTTTGGGAGTGTTTTGGGTTATTTCCTTCACCATGCGGTGCGTTGCTCGTTCGGTGCATATGTATTGCTTAAACCGTAAACGAGCAACTTTCCGTTGACCATACACCGCTTGGCGTTGGGTAAACCATTTTAGCCGCTCCTTAGTATATTCTATATAATCCAATTGCATGGGCGATTGCGTGGTTGTTATTGCACTCTTGGGAATAGATTTTGTTATATAATTTCTAGCTTTCTAATATAAATAGTTACGCTCCACAAACGAATAGCTGTGATACACAATACCGTAGTTGTCTATCCCAAATGAATGCTTGTGGATCGTATAGTATATGCAAATCCGCCATATTTATTAAAGGAAATGGGCTTTTGTCCATTTTCGCAAAAAAATGGGCGTTTGAAAATTTCAGTTAGTCACTAATTCGAGTACTCGTTTTATATCATAAAATAACTTTTTGATCACTCGGAACCAGAGCGAAATTTCTCTTGGAAATTTCCCGCAATTATTTCGACAAAACCACTTATTTATTTGTGTTGAGACTGCTATATAGAAGTAAGCTCACTTTCTGCAGTGTAGATTTATGAACGCAGTCAGTCCATATTAAACATGTCAGTGAGCCTAACAAATAATATCCTTCTTTATTATGAAGAACAAGAACTTTTATCTTGTCGTTTCCATGTGTTTACCTTTTATAATACAATATTAAATACAACCCAGCAAACATTTGGATGAAAAATCTTCAGGGCGATATGTGGATGATATTGCCAAAATATCTTCCACGCGAAACTAAAGAAAATACTGTGAAATGATTTCTTCCTTGTCTTGCGTAGACGAAGAAAAGATGAAATCACAAACAATTTTGTTTTCTGATTTTAAATGTGGACACAAGAAGACAATTGTTTCGTCCAGGTAATAAGAAAGTGAATCTTCTGCGTTTCGCAATGCTTGCTGGGGAACCTCTTTCTTGTGTTCCTGCCCAGCAAACCTTGACGTTTAAGTTTTCAGTTCTAGCATTTGGTCCATTTTAGTTTTTTGCCTTTGTTGTTTTTTTTTTTTTACATATTTGTGAAATGACGCATTAGAAGTATGTTTGGCGATGTTCAAAAAAAACATTTTATTTGTAATGTCAACACAAGTAAATCCATACAATAGATGACAGTAAATATGGACAACAAGAAATCTCAAAATTATTTTAAAACAAACATTCTTTAGAGAAATTTCATTGTGCCAATACAGATTTTTTTTTGCCCAAGTAGACAACTCAATTCGTTCACCTATATTTCTATCACGTTATTCAACCCTTCCAGCCGACAAGATTGCCCTACGAAAATCCCAGAAATCCACAAAACTTCATAAAACTCAGTCGTCTCTAATTTACTATGATCCCATGAGGGATTATACCAAATCTGTTCAACTAACTCTGTAAAGTTTCCAAAATCTCCTCTAATACTTTTGTAAACAGACTGGGTGACCTCGTAGCCAATGATTTTCATTTTCTAGACGCATAATGATCAACAACAAACGGGGCGGGGAGGGATCTGTTTTGAATGCCTACACTACCAACAACCCGATAACAAAAGGGTCAATGAGATTGTGGGTGAGTGTTTTCAAAACATAAAATTTAAAATTCCATTCACGCATAGTGTAGGTGTCTAGCGTAGCAGCTGAGTGTCCGCATGGTGCGTAATCAAAACACGTAAATAACTAGCGAAAGTAATTAATTCAACTAGGCGGCGGCGGCGGTGGAAGTGCTGCTATAATTAATTAATTGCCTTTGCGATACTAAGGAAATTAAAAGAAAATCGCTGTTTACGCAATGAAAGAAAACCGTTTTAGGGTAGAACATTACAGGATAACCTTGGAATTGGTAAACAGAAGCCCAAGTCCTGATTTGAGAAGTAATCGAAATTAAGGATAGATTTCAATTTGCATAAGTAAACCTTGGAGATTTATAAACCATTCGTGTGTATGTGTGTGTATAATTTTCACATACAATTACTGTAAGGATTCATTGTATTTTTTTATACAGTAATGTACCTTTAATGGAAATGAGTGAGGCTACGCATCAAGTACATATTAATGTTATGTTATTGCACGTTTTGAACGGCTAGGTAAACAGTCGTCTCATAAATTAGTAACTGTATTTATGTACCTATCTGAAAAATTATTTGTGTTGAAAACTAAGATGCTTTCCTTTCTGCAAGTGGCTAGGAAATTTAAACCGAATATTTTATGTTTTTAGATTTTTTAACCCTTGTAACTATAATCTTACTTTTTTTGTTGCATAAGTAGTCACATAGAGTCTATTTGAACTCATTCCCATTTAATAACTTTCAGATTTTCCGAATCTATACAAAACGTATTCATTTATTGCAGCCACAAAAATAAGGAAAACAATGTCAAGCGGGCTTTTTCGTGTGTGTTGCATGTTTCAACGCTCCTCTTTATAGTTAAGTCAATAGGGCAATAGGGGTTTTTGCCCTACAAAAGATGGGATATAAACGATTTTGTTATATATTATTTAGTTGCAAGCCCCGATGAAAAATCCAAGTTTTCGCCTATAGGGAGGGGGGTACCATTTTCCGCCATCTTGGATTAAAAATACAAAATATTGTTTTTCAAAATAATTCCTCAACGGTTGATCCTACTACAAAGCTGTAAAAATATACTATACTATACTAAGACTACATTCCTTATATATTATGTATAAATATCTTTTTTTGTAAGTCTGATATGTAACACCAATTACAGCGGCAGAAACGTAAACATTCTTCCAAAAAATCGTCCAACTCCTCGTTTGTCTCATTTTAACAAGTACTTTGTAGATATTGATTACATAAAGATGGTAGTTTTGTCAACTGATTTTTACACCACCACGAGGTGGAGTAAACGGCGCGTTATTTTTAGTTGTGATATCTCCAGTAGGCCGTGAATGTTCTATTTTTTTGCAATTGAGTACGGCTCTGTACACTTATATATGTCCACGAGTATGTTTCTATTATTTCTTTCTTTTCATAATCCAGGTCGGCTTATGTTTATACCTTCGCCGGATGAATCTTTTTTTTTATTCCACACCATTTTTGGACTTGGTCTCAGCTCCTAAGCGCATGGTACCGTTCAGCGTCCTCCGTTTCCTCTTCCAAGCTGATACCATATAAAGCAACGAGAATGTTTATACATAAAATGATAGAAATTAGTTTTCTTCAAATTGATTATTTTTTTCTATCAGACAGTTTTGTTGTAGAATCAACCGTTGAGGAATTGTTTTGCAAAAAAAACTAATTTAGTGTACCTTTCATCTAAAATGGCGGACCGCGCTGACCCTTCCCCCCACTCCCACGGTCGAAAACTTTGCTTTTTCATTGGGGCGCGGAACTAAGTAACACATATCAAAATCGTTTTTGTACCATCTTTCGTAACGCAAAGGCTTTTTTAGTCCTTAATGACTGGTCTATTAGTCAAATTATAGAATTTCATAATTTTTGCAAATTTTGGCAATTTTTGCAAATCCAAATTCAACTTTGGACGTCATGAATTCTACAGTAAAGAGAGATAACCCCAAGAGAATACCAGTATACCAGTTATCAACTGTAATGATTCGCCCAGTACTTGAAATGAATGTAATTAGCCTCTTACTATTCGTTCTGATGTGTTTTCCACCATGGATTGATGGTCCATCAGGTTTTTCCACTTATTAGGCATAATATTGGTTAAGACACCATCTTCCATCTAAAGTGAAATATCAAAATACAGAGGTCTTACTTAAATGAATTAAAAACGTTAATGTGACATTTATGTAGTTATACGGAATAGTTCACCTTTTATGTAGGAGTCCGGGTTATAATGACGAAAGGGGCATAACGACGACGTTATGATACCACGAATGCAGGATTAAGTATTGCCAACATTTGGTCAACATTTTTTCAAATTAGTCTATGTTTCTTGTACGAAAAAGCAGACGAATTTTGAAATTAGAGTACGTACAAATTTTAGCTTTGCCAAAGATTGTATTTGATGAAATATTATAGGCGTTTTGATTTGAATGGTGAGTAAGTCTAGTATATTTATGGTGTGCAGCTTGTCGGGATAATGATAGACTTCATATTAGTTCTCGATAAATTTTGCATAACATGTCGGGGCATGATAATTTTTCATTTTCACATTCTGGTAGAATCAACAAAGAATTTTTGGGTTTTTCGGATGTTGGTTGCTCGAAAACCTAGAAATAGGCATTTTGCAAAAAGGAATATTTTTTCAACTTCTATGAATACAAAAGAAATTTTGGAATGTCAGCCTATCCTAAAACTTTCAAAATGTAAGAACTTTTTTAATGGTAAAATATCAGATGTCTTCAGTTTACATTTTCGAATTCGAAACTCGAGGTGCATCTCATTTTAGAATGAATAATTTTATTATAAAAAACTATTCCTCTCTTATGGTCAATAATTAATAATAAAATGTTTTGTTCCAATTGACCATACTTGGTATTAGTATATATAAAGCTTCAAGAAATCGATTCAGGGATTTAAGAAAAATTATTCGACATTATTCCCGGGCTCCCTACTATCAGTAGCCTTCAGATCTTTATTATTTAGATGGGAGGCTTTTAGAAATCGTCGTAGCAAGATTAAGTTAGATTAGGTGAGATGCTCTCATCTCTCCTTTTTTACTCTCTAGAAAAGTCACAATTTTAGTCCGTGGAATAATATTGGAACTTGTCCCACGAATATTTGAGCTATATGATATTTTCCTATATTGAAGAGCACTTTATTTCTAGCGTTTTTAAATATTTTTATATGATTATCTTATCATAAGTTAGTAGTGTCACTGTTTTAGTAAGAATCTAATAAAAGCCACACATATTCGAAAATTATGTCTGAAAGTCCTTATTTTGGCCTCTGATGAAAGTAAGAAAAAAACATCAGCAAAACAAATGCTCTTTCTAATATAAGTGGAACATTGCTTTAAGTGGCCTGTCAGAGGACAGTACCCAGTTAAAAAGTCCACTATAAGGAGGAATTTATAGGGTATTCTATATAACAGAAACCCCAGTGAATCAGGAAGGATATATGTGATGTGAAGGTGAAGGTGACAGAAGGTGCCCATATTTCAATGACATAATTGAATTTTCGAATCTATTTTTTGCAAATGCGAAGGATACAGGAATACAGTAAAGAATTTGTAACAATTTGGCCACAAAGCTTAGGTATTTTTGGATAAGATTAGGGAAAATTCCCTAAAATGTTGGTAAGTTAAGCTGGACAGATCACATCTTCTCGGTTGCCAAAGAAGCATCAAAATGTCTTGGTTTTTTGAAAAGGTGTAAGAAATATTTCAGCCCATCAAATATAGCGCTCCTCTACAAGTCCTACATCAGACCTAGAATGGAATACAATTCCCATATCTGGGCCGGGGCTGGTCGCACAACCTTAGCTTCATTGGATATTGTCCAAAAGAGAGCCTGCAAGCTCATTGGCGATGTGGCAATTACTCGTCATATCGACTCGCTTGAGCACCGTCGCAATGTTGGATGCCTTTCGCTCCTTTATCGCTATATGCATGGCCAATGTTCTGATGAAATATCTAGTCTGATCCCTTGTTGAATAGTTCCTGCACGCAATACCCGCGCTGCATCCCGCGCTCATCCTTTTACCCTTCAAATTACCTTCGGCCGTACACTAAAATTCCGTTATGCTTTCTTATCCCGAACTGTGCGAATGTGGAACAGTCTACCATCTTCTGTCTTTCCTCCGGCATACAACCTGCAAAAGTTTAAGGGCGACATACATCGGCACCTCCGCCGCTCTCCTCATATCCCTTAATCCTTTCCCTATCTCCTTCCTGCCACGCTGTGCTTTGCATCATAGGGTATCCCCTGAGCTTGGCTTAATAATATACAAAAAAAAAAAAATGTTGGGAATATTCCCCAAAATGTAGATTTATTTCCCTAAATTTTAAGGAATAGTCCTACTTTTTTTACAGTGAATATAAACTTTTCGATATACTTACAAGTATCTACGATGAAAAATAATGAAAACAATTAAATGTAAATTAGTCACATACAACAACATTGCGAAACCGGCTGTTGACTATAACCCTTAAGGAACTCGTCGAACAGAAAAACCAAAAAGTACTTGAAGATGAATAATTTTGAGTGGAAATGGCCCTTTTACAATCGAAAAATCTTTTTATAAACGAAAAGAGATTTCTATGCAAAAGCAGGCGTTTCGTAATAACAGGAACCATATTACTCATCAGTACGGCTCGGTTCTTGCCTGCCGTATACGCCAAAGTGTACAACCAAACTATAAAAGAGCCTTTTCCACGCAATTCTCGAGCTCTATGAATAATATTTCTAGAAAATGTTTCAACTGGGAGATCCCAGATTAAGCTGACGACTACTGCGCAAAATAGAGTACGATGGAAAGTTAATGCTGTTGCAATACATACATATGAGCCGGTAAAAATCAGTGTGGTGTACGTCAAGTTTATACAGTTTAGAGCAAATTGATGTTTCGCACCTCGGTCCATAAAAAGTTTGGACGTCTTTCGTTGAAAATGACAATGAAATACTACCATCAGTAGCTGTAACTGTCAATTTTATTCCTGAAATTTATCAAGAGAAATTTGATTGTACGGGGTCATTGCGTTACTACAAAATCTAGGCGACTGTGAAACGTGGTATAGAAAATATTATCACTTGTGTAAATTTTGGAAAAATACAATAAAACTAGGAGAATCTATAACGTCATTCACTTGAAAGAAATTTTAGCATTGGTTTAATACTTAGATCTACCTGTTCTATCCATGCTGCAGGATGAAACAAGAGGGACAATGTACATATGTTTTTATTCAATACCCCAGTTACATACATACAATCAATGGTACGTAGTAACTTAAAGTTTATTTTACTGCCACGCTTATTTGAACTTCTTCGATATGACCTCAATAGCGCGATGATGATTTCGAATTTATTTAAAAAATCTGAAAATTCTGCAACTTTCGTTTAGTATAGAGCCCGTCGAGTGCATTATTATTATTATTCACCTGCCGCACTGCTAATGACACAATCCAAAATCCAATCTTGACTTGAATACTAATTCTCCGAAATTAAGTCAATTTGGCACTGTAAAGTTGCAGTGTGTACTTGAAGACTCCGAAATTACACCTCAAGGGAATAGTCTATATCGTGGGTATATAAAGCGAGTGTCTTCAGTTACCAGATACCACACAGTTCGATATTCAATTCTAAGACTAACCGACTTTATTGAATCAAAATCATTACAAAATGTTCAGATTTTTTACTGTCGTTCTTATGGCGCTGTTTGCTATTGTTGCCGCTAAGCCTGGATTACTTGCACCAATTGCATATAGTGCGCCACTTGTCGCTGCTCCAGCTGCTGCTGTAGTATCTCGGGAATATCATGGAAATGGATTTGCTGCTCCCTTCATTGCTGCACCATATACTGCTGCTTATAGTTCACCATTTGTAGCTGCACCAGCTGCATACTCTGCACCACTTCTATTCAGATAGACGAGGTTCGAATCGATATGCGATCATATTTCCTTTAATTTTGTTTTTTTTTTGTTTTTGTGAAATTCGAATAGAAGTTTTAGTGTGAAATAAAATATATTTTAAATTGAAATTATTTTTGTGTTTCCTTAAATGAATAAGTGTTGTCGGATTTCTGGAATTCATAAATAATTCACAGAAAGGACACATATAGGTTTTGGTCTTAAGAATTGAATTGTTATCTGTTCAAGATCTAGATTGACTTACTTATCAACAAGGACATTTTCTCACTCAAATACTAAATTCGATTTACAAACATCGAAGGCTTATTATTTTAGGTAGATTACAGACTTGCAGGCCTTTTCGTCGGTCATAATTCGAAAGTTTAAAACCTGAACTTTGAAGTATTCTATCAATTCCCACCGTGAGCGGCTATGTACAACCTTTGCAACATGATTGAAAAACAACGAATCACAAAATTCTTGGCGTAACCTTTTGAGGTTGAGCGTAAGCTTTCCATGTGCTTTTTCATTGCTGTTGATATTATCACCTATTACAAAAAAAATGATATTTTCTCGAGGAATGAAATCTAGTATTTGGCTTAGTCACATATTGCTTCTGCACCTAGAACGTAACAGTACACTATTCTCTAGTCTGCCAAACTGATACGTAGGAATGTTGTAGAAATGTAGACTAATGTTCGGCGACCATTGGTGAACCTATTTAGACCTCTACCAGATTATAGGAAGAACGCTAAATCGTTCCAGAACTACGATATTGTACAGGTTTATTTGACTGATGGCCTCTGTAACTCAGTTGGTAAGCACGCTAACTACCTTCACATGGGTCATTGGTTCGAATCACATGGGTCATTGGTTCGAATCACTCCTCGACACGATCATACGCCTTTCCTCGTTCTTAGTTTCTGCCTACAGTTTCTTCTCTCATATACCTATGTACTACCTTGCCTATTAAAAACTCCGTAAACCCTCAATTTCAGCAGGAATGCAATTTGTTATATTATTGGATAGCTGTTGCAGGCTAATCATCTGCATAGTGAACTCAAGTGATTTAAGCATCTGAAGCAGATCCTCGGATAATAGAGCGTCAAGTGAACAGGCTATGTGGAAATCATATGCTCTCAAGAGTGAAGAAGGAAAAAATTCTCTGATGGCTTCATTCAATTTCTCATTTGGTAGAAAATTTCTCAAGACCGTGCTTTTTTTCCAAAAACCAAGATGGTCACTGTTAAATCAGTTCGCTATTTGAGGGATCATATTTAGCAAAGAATATAAAACCGAAGATTCTATAATACAAAGATATTGTAGGCACAGTGTGTAGTAGTTTGGCCTCAGTGAAACATAATGTGGAATGTCCCCTCCGAGATTCCACCTCTGTTGAGTAAATATTAAAACTTCACATTGAACGCGGCCTCCATTGAGCACCGCACAACTGCCTGGACCTGATGTAGAGAAGCCCTAAATTTTTTCTAAGAAATTTACTGGAAACATTTTCTTTAGAATTTGTATGCAGTATTGGAGACCGACAGCAATGCAAAATCAACTATATCTCGACCTGGGGCCGGATTCATTAACTCGGAGAGTTGTGGAGTTGTGGAGATGAGAGTTCTTTTGACACTTAACTCTCCACTCAGAATTCTGTAACTCGGAGAATTTGTACTGAGAAGTACCAAACTCTCTATTCCACTCGACAAAACTTTCGGCTGTGTTAGTTGTGGAGAAGTAAAAAGAATATTTCTCAACTGACAGTATTAGCTGCTTTTGTTGTATTTTGTGAAGGTACCTAGGATTTTCAAATTGAATTGTGGATGCACTTTATATCCTGGCTATGTTTTCAAAAACAAATTATGAAAATCCGTGCAACACTTACAGAGAAATAAGGATTTTGGTGTCTCAAGGTACCCGCTAAAAATTTTAAATTACGCGAAAATGGTCAATTTGGTTGTCTTCCAGAACAGAAGAGATCCTATAAAAATTTTAAATATGCACGTTAAAGGTTGTATGTAGGATTAAATCGCATCTACATTTTGCTGCCTAATTAGATATGTAGTTAGTTTTCGCGTCCGATAAGATGAAAAAATGGGCGTTTTTGGTACAAAAATGGACATATTTTCAACTCATCATTATGAAGAGCTGGTAAGTCTTGGAAATTCACTTTTTAGGAGAAAATTGTTCGCAACAGAGTACTAATGAATGTGAAACAAGGAATGGAAGAAATATATGCAAAATATATGTATATACTGGGGTACATATGACCCAAGTGCAAAAAATCTGTCTTTCGACGGTAAAATGTCAGTTATGAAGTTAAAATGATCAAAAAAAAAAGTGCACCATACGATTACCCGCTTCTCCCTCTTTAATTTGATACCAAATATGACGTATTTGGGATAACCCCCAATGAGGAGTGGTTCGACCCCCATCCGCAAAAGACCCTCCCCAAAAATTTTTTCATCTACATTTTTCTACTCTAGACCCTAAATCCGATGGAAAAAAAACCCCAGTGTTCTACGACCCTCCCACACAGAGTTAGACGTCCTTCAATATTGCGACACTTCTTACGTTTTCGCTAACTCTCTAAGTATGTTAGATAATATCGAGCAACTGAAAAACTATTCGAGTTACAGAATCCACCCTCTGATGTCAATTTTTTCCGTGAAATTTTTTGGATATATTTTCTTTAGAATTTGTATGCATATGTCCAATAACAGGTGGAAGGGGGGCGACTAATAAACTAATGATTGATGAGCGTAGACACTTGTTAAGCAATAAGCATGCATTTCTTTGAAATTTACAGAAAATGTTTCGGCAGAATTTTTATTCATCTAGTGGTCAAATGAATTATTTTCATGTGTCCGTTGTCGGTTGCCAAAAATGCATACAAATTCTAATGGAAAAATGTCCAGTAAATTTCTAAGTAAAAATTGAGCGCTTCCCTTAGGCCGGGCGCCCACTGGAGTGGTGTGTAAGCAATGTGGCAGTGGCGTGGCGATTAAATGGTAAGTGAAAAAATTTAGTCCCGTAAAAACAAATAGAATAGCGCACATTGAAATAGAGTGGCGATGGCGTGGCATTTGACAAGTGGCGTGGCACCACTTGATTGCCACTAGTCTCCGACAAGTTTAATTTTCGAGTGGTAAGTGGCAGTGGATGTCACTTCTCCTTAGTTATTACTGTTGATGTTGAATTACTTAATCGATACGCTACTTGCCATTTTGATGCGTGCTTAATAATATTAATACCAATCCGCCACCATTCTACTGCCACACCACTTTGTTGCCACATCGCACGCCAAAACCACGCCACTGCCACATTGCTCACACACCACTCCAGTGGGCGCCCGGCCTAAGAAGATTTGTTGGGTGTGAAATGCTGTGGAGTTTCAGATACGCAACTCTATTTTAGAAAATTAAGTTCTATAGACAGGTTATACCATATACCTGACATCTTTGTATTAAGACACGCCACTAATACAAATTGTGCCAACTTGTTCGGCAACATGTTGTGAACTTGTTGGAAGCCGACATGTTAGCTTAAATACCTTAAACGTAACAAGTGTATCCATTTAAATGCTCGCCAACTTAACTGTTTATATTCGCAATGAGCAGGTGTTGTTAGCGTCTTCGGCGTTTGTTATTTTTGCCGGAAGTTATTTCCACAGAAGGAGAAAGAAACCCTAATAGCTCAAATCCATACCAACGCAAATCAATTGTTTTTTTTTTTAAGAAAATTAAACCAGAATTTCATTCAATGCGTCATTTCGATTATTTGTATTTTTATGGTCACTACTCTTAGCATCCCACAGTACCGAATATTTTTCATATTTCTAAATTAATTTTATTGTAGGAGCGTTTTCCTACTCCATTGTCTTCAACTTACTGAAAGAACGCTAGAAATTTAGCCGACATCGAACAAGTTTCCAACATGTGTCTGAATTTTCATATAGCGTTTCCACTTATACAAAATGTTGCCAACTTATTTCAAAACTTGTCGGGTAAGAAAATTTGTATTAGTGGAAACGAGGCTTTATAGAGTCTTTGATAAAACAGTAAAGAAGCGCTACAACAAGTTTACACGAGCTTTGGGATACCTATCGCTCAGAGTATATTATCTATTGAACTCAAACTCATCTACAGAATATCGCATGCGAAACAATCAGAACGCAGCGCTACAATTCAAGTGCCGAATGCGCAATTCCTCAGCTGAAGTAGGAACACCGATCTCTTATTGTGGGACTTCTTTACTGATTTATATTATTTGATATTAGTACCAGGATTTTACGAAAGAATCACCAGTTGAACCCTTTTTAGAATTACCAGAACCAGGAGTTGTCTAGTTACTTGGTCAATCTTTATCAGAGACCGCAGCGTGGCGAAGAACCGTATTGACCAATTTATGAAATCACCAGAACTTACAGCAGTTTGCAAATGTATCCGGACAGTGTTGACCTTGTTAGCACCTCAAGTGAAAGACTAAAAAAACTTTGAGAGATCTTACAATTGGCTTATTGATTTTCAATACTTTTCTTGTCTTCTGTCTTCTTTTGTTCGAGATTCGAATCTTTAAATACATTTTGAAAAATCCTTTAAAACACTCTCTTAAGCGTTTTCTGAATTAAAGATTTTTTCCAATTATTCTTCTTCTTAAGGTTGATACTAATTCAATATCCTCCTCAACCAGAGTAATTTTGAGTGCTCTTGTTGATACACGAATTTATTTATAAGCCTTTGTCCATCCTTTCTTTTCCATTCAGTATCGTCTGGAATTTTTTGTCCGCTTTTTTTTTTCTTTTAAGATTAATCTTCAGACGTTACTCAATATTTTTCGTTTTTATCACACTATACAAAGAAAAATTTTACGTCTTCAAAGACAAGGCGCACGCATCTTCCATAAAACGTAAATATTCACCCATCTGCTCAGCCAGACATTTTAATCACACTTTCTGTTGCATTTTAAAACTGCATTGTAAATGTTATAATTACAGATAGTAGGACTATGGCACAATAATGAAACAGGAACGTTATATCTCATTCCACCCGACTGATAGAAAACTTTTATCACATGAATTTTAGCAAAAATGATAAAGTTCCGCATTGCCTCCGAGGCCGCTGAGATAAATTCTCTTTATATTTAGACTTCCTCTGAAATCCCAAGTATATTGCGCAGAACTATAGCCTAACTGCAGAGAAATACATTGGCTTCAATTAGTTCAGAAGAAGTTTTGCGTTAGATTAGTTCGAGACGAATAGTCTGTCTTGGGAGAAAGGATAATGAAGACAATACTGAAAAGGTGAAAGAATAATATTGTTGGTTTTCTAATGTACCGTAATACAGGATCAAATATTTTAATTCCAATAGAACCTACCTCACCTGGACTATAGTCCTTACGATCTCATCAATTAGAGCATCCGAAGTGGTAACCTTGAAATGTGACGAAATGGAAAGATCGTTCGATTATCATGATATTTACTGTACAGTGACGAATTTACATGTGACACATAGTCAAGAAGTTCAGATATCCGGATATCAGAGTTTCCAAACGATCAACACTAAATTCATGAAGTTTTATGATTCAGAAATTTTATACATTCCACACAAATTGTTCGAAGTGTTTAACAATTTAAAAAATTTAGATGTCGCTTATTCCGGAGTTATAGATATCCCGCGGAATACTTTCATCGGAGCAGATAATTTGTCCTATTTAAATGTGAGTCACAATAATATCGAAGAGATTTCAACTTCGATTTTCATTGGAGCATCATCACTATTACGAATCGATTTAAGTCATAATAGGATTACGGAAATTAACGAGCATTCATTCAAAGGGTTAACAATACTAGACCGGCTTGCGTTATCTGGAAATTTCCTTACGGCACTACCAAAGACTTTATTCCAGGACAACATTTATTTGGAATCAATTGCTCTAGATAATAATCAAATTGAAGTTGTAGATCCAGAACTATTCAACAAATTACTACGTTTAAGGGATATTGATCTTACAAACAACAAATTGACAGTGATTGATCCGAAAATATTTCAAAATGCCTACAACATGGAATCGATAATGCTGTCTGGAAATATGTTAAAAGATTTCCATTTGGATTTAAAAAATCAGGTTATTCTCATTCAGTTGGATAACAATCAGCTCACATCACTGGTAATTAATGCAACGAAATTCGTTAAAGCCAACAACAATAATATCAGTACCATCACAGCCCTATCGCCGCAGTATATGGAGAAATTATATCTTTCCAATAACAGCATCACAGACATCCGAAATATAACGAATTTCACCAATCTTCATACTTTGGATATTTCCTACAACAATATCGGTGCTGTGAACATAACAATATTTGACAAACTCAAACGTCTCAGAACGCTTAATTTGCGTAAGACAAACATTAGAGGAATCGATTTCGGAACATTTTCTAAGCAGACGAGTCTAGAGATTCTGGATTTATCCTACAATAATTTGGGTCATATAAATTTAGACGTCTTTGTGCCGTACCTTTCCAAATTACAGGAATTCTATGTTGACGGGAATAATATAAGTGAAATTAAAGGAAAAATGTTTTCTTATGCTTTTCCTGGTCTATCAACCATCGGACTTTCAAATAATAATTTCAATTGCTCCTACTTGCATCACATCCTTACACCTCCGTATCTGTCGACTTTTGTAAAACTTCATATTGAGACTGAAAACACAGGTGAGAGTGTTACCCACATAAGAAGTATATCTTGCCATAATGACAAGGATTTTAACGCAAATACCAATTCAACTAGAGGTTCGGAGAATTTATTTGAAGACCTGGAGTCGCCTACGGGCTTAATTAACAGACTAAAGCTGCAGGAGAGTCAATTGATGCTACATTTGACACTAATGAAGGCCTTTGTGGGAATCCTGTGTGCCTCGGTGTTTTGTTATATAATTTTTAGGGTGGCTAAAGTGGTTACTGCAAACAAAAACTCTCTTATTCGTAGTATTGCGTACCGTTCCACTGCGACCGTCAACACTAACATGGATGCTTAGAAGAGCAAGGCTAAGTTTAGGATAAGTTCAGTTTTGTACAATTTATTGCCAATAAAGATAGATTTCACCGGAAATGATAAAACTTGAAAAGTTTCTTATTATTTTCATTTTGTCGAGATTCGCATGTGCCATATTCACGTGAGTGCGCGTATGTTTGTAGTTGCTCGTCACTTCAGCTTGAATGATTTATTTTTGGAAGTATTGGACTGGAAAAGATCAGTTCTTGTTTTTTGTTTGTAAAGCATGAGGGGCTCTTAAGTATTTTTAGGTTACAGTATGCATGAGGATTTTCCGAAAATTGTCTCTTTAAAAGTTGTACCTCCGTAAAATTAAAAAGCTTATTACGGTGAATTTTCAGAATCAGACAAACAGCTCTATGGAAACAATATTTGTCTGAAATTCTCTCGATGTTTATTTTTTTGCCATAAACCTACACACAGAAATGACTGACAGTAGATATACCGTAGATATACTGTATGTGTAAAAATATTTTATCCTTATATTTTCTTACCAATTCCTGTAAATATTTGCAGGGCATCATACATAGATACTCACTCATCTTCGTAACTCTATCCTTACTATATTCCAGGTGTAACCGATAACCTGTATTTGAAGATCATTTTTGTTATTATTCAT
This sequence comes from Dioctria rufipes, assembly GCA_963924295.1. Lineage (NCBI taxonomy): Eukaryota > Metazoa > Arthropoda > Insecta > Diptera > Asilidae > Dioctria > Dioctria rufipes. Next base: position 43,712,581 of record OZ002743.1, on the reverse strand, counting down.
TTTGGCCTCATAGGTCGATGATAGCGTCAATCTAACTCAAAGTTTGACCTATTTTGGATTTGTACATTGATTGGGTGCTATTTAGCCCATATACATATATGTCGAAAACCTTTTATTGAATATCCGATAATAAGGATTCGACATCAATTTAGGTATTTTGCACGGGGATTTCTGGCGCAGTGCCATTCGGTTGACTGCAATTCGCAATTTTCTACCGATTGCTAGCTATAAATTTATGTGTTGTTCAAATGCGTTAGAAATTATTTTGATTACAGAAAAATATTTGTATGGCAACTAAAAGAATTTCCAAAGAATCGCAATTACCAATAGAATGGAAACATTCATACTCTCACCGCATACACGAAATTTCGTATACATAAAAAAAAAAAAATGTACATACAAAAATGTGAAATCGATTCAAGCAACCTTGAGGATGTTGTCAAGTCGAACTATTGAATTCCGTTAGAAAGGAGCAATACATATTATTCCTTCCCAAAAGCCATTCATAAATCAAAGAATATCAAATGTTTTATGCATTTTCTTGGAAATTGTATATGGGCGATCCATAAAAAAATATACTTCCCTGAGTAAAACAGTAGTATTCATTTATTATGCTTAAAAAAGAAATACATAATAAAAAAAAATTAATAAGCTAAGCCTCTCACATAAACATATGCTCCTGTATAAGGGCAGCCCTGCAGAGAATAGTGTAGAGTTATCTATATTGTTTTAATATTTACATACATCATAACTTAACTTCAGCGAAATTTTTTAACTTATAGTATGTATGTGTACAATAGCCAGGTACTATTTCATTAAAAATGTTTTATTATGTAATGATCGTGTTTAGTTCAAAACTCTGTTCAACAAATTAGAGTTTTCACAAACGAAGCGTTTGAGAGTTAGTTTACAATTAACAATGATCAAATTTAACTTAACCTGTGCTGGTATTATTATTTGGCAGTAGTACACTTGCATGGCTTTGTGCTAGTGATTTGTTACACCTAGTTACTTTAAGGGGATGGTTAACTGGTTTCGAGTAATGTAATTAGAAGTACGGACTGGGAGACTTTCAATATTCTTATATATGAATTTAAGTAACGTTACCATATGGATTTGGCGAATGTTCATTACATTGAAATCAGAAAAAGGTTTAGTTGTTGAGTAATATTTTGATTTTTTTATGCATATCTTGATTACTTTACTTTGCAAGTTGTTTAAAGGAGTTGAAGTACTTGTATATAGAACTCCTCATGCTATTATACCATACTGGATTAGTGACTGGACTAAATTCAATGTATCCCTATATAGAATTTTGCGCAACATATATTGTAAGATGTGTTTTTTTGCATTTGAGATCACTATTTATAATTACCCCTAAGTATTTAATCTTATTATTGTAGTTTATCTGGAACTTATTTAGTAAAACGGTATGTTGCCGTATGTTATAATTTCGTTTGTTACCGAAAGTCATATAATATGTTTTATTTAAGCTCAAGAACAGTTACTATTACACAAACAATCGAAAATCTTTTCAAGCCCTTTGTTTGTTAAAAACATAACTACTGTCCAAATTTTTGCTTTGAAAAGCAGAAACAGTATCATCGGCGAAAGCAACCAAATTACCATCAAATTCACTATTTTTTAGCTTACATAAATTAAGTATAGCAGTGCCTTGTGGTACACCGTATATTACGGTTTACGGTGTAAAACGCTTTCTTCAAATCTAAGAATATCTCAACAGTACATTCATTGTTATCAGCGGCATGGATTATATATTTAGTGATGTTATAAAGATCGTCTGAAAGTGCTATAATGCTCGCTTTAAATCCGTATTGGTATGGTGCTAGGATATTATTCGCGTTTAGATATTCTAATAATCTTTGCTTTATACATTTCTCGTAAATCTTACTAATATTTGATAACAGTGAAATGGGTATGTAGTTATTTGGGTCAAGTTTTTCCTTGTTCTTATATATGGGTATAATTACCGCCTCTCTAGCTCTTAAATATCTTTTCCAGGCACGGTTCCAATAAAGTGACATTGCAATGGACCATAGACGGTCAAGTGTGGCTGATCATACATGCGGAGGATGCATAAAGTTGCTTGGAAAACACAAGTTGGCTTAGCTAAAAGTCAAAGGCATTCGTCCTAGCTGGATGGGAAAGTTCCAGACGGTCGTGCAGCCGTGACTATAAAATTATTTTAAAATGGAGTCTTAAGCGGTAAAAGAAAAACAGCACTCTGGATGCTATGCTATCATTTCTAATTTGTTGTGCTGTTTCACAGTCAAAAGACTCTCTTTTGTTTAGCAAAAATAAGTTATAATTACCATCCTGCAACTGAAATCGCAAAGAATTGTTAGTACAAAAATGTCATCGTGTACAGTGTTGCATTTATTCTCTAACCTTAACTTTATGACTACCACTTGCCTTAATGCAAGCCACAAAAGTCACTGTTTGCTTCTCGCATATTCTTCCAAGAGCCACGTTTTGTAATACTGGTACGTAAAAAGTTTTTTCCAGCAGCAACTTCGAAATAGGCAGCTTTCATCTGCTTTCATGCTTCCTCCCATACCCCGCCTCGGGGGAGCACACCCCCTAAAAAAGCCTACCAAGCCAAGGTGTACATGCATCGTGCCGAGGGCTGAATGGCAGTGGTAGTTCTATCACTGTCGCGAACGATCTCCTTGGGGCACCGGGCGCACCCCATTTTATAAATTGCCTTACTCCGATATGGGGGCTCTGTCGGAGCGGACCGTTTTTCTCGCCAACCCGGGGGAGCACACCCCCTAAAAAAGCCTACCAAGCCAAGGTGTACATGCATCGTGCCGAGGGCTGAATGGCAGTGGGTAGTTCTATCACTGTCGCGAACGATCTCCTTGGGGCACCGGGCGCACCCCATTGTATAAATTGCCTTACTCCGATATGGGGGCTCTGTCGGAGCGGACCGTTTTACCCGCTAACCCAGGGGAGCACACCCCCTAAAAAAGGCTACCAAGCCAAGGTGTACATGCATCGTGCCGAGGGCTGAATGGCAGTGGGTAGTTTTATCACTGTCGCGAACGATCTCTTTGGGGCACCGGGCGCACCCCATTGTATAAATTGCCTTACTCCGATATGGGGGCTCTATCGGAGCGGACCGTTTTTCCAACCATACTCGTGGGTCCAAAAATAAAAAAAATAAACTTAAATAAAAAATCTTCTACTATCACAAAAGGTGGCAGTACAGCACCAGTTGCAACAGTCCCAAAACGTAAGCGTTCAGAGACTGACACTGAAACGTCATATTCATGTGTGAAGACTGGTTTTGCATCAAAATGCACAAATCCAATAATAGCCGAAGCAATACAATCCGATGTCAGGGTAATGTCTGCGCTTGTGATGGAATACGCAATGTATTTACACTTCAAGTTGAACAAAGAATGGGGAGACGATAACTTCTCAGACATAAAGTTTCTTGACTATTTCTACCATTTAATGAACAAAAAAAAAGGCGAAGTATGAATTAGATCCCGCGTACCGAAGTTTACGAGGGAAATACATCAAGACTGCCCTATATGACTCTTCATACAGGTCGAATCTATTTATTTTTGCCAGCCGGCAATATGAAACCCTTTTTAAAAATAACCTCTGGATGAATGCTTATCCTCGGATAAGGAGATTTCTGAGAAATTTCTCTAAAGATAATACAAAAATTTACAAAACACAGCATTACTTATTTACCCGTAACAGCGAACACCTACCAGATCAAGACCTTCTATACCATCTAAACGAGCTTCTTAAATATGTCGATGACGACTCAAAATTCTATGAAATAAAACAGAAACCACTGAAGTATTTACAAATATTCTATAAAATGCAACGCTATAATGAGGCAAATGAGCTTAAAAATTTTCCTCTGGTACCAATTTATAAGCATCGCCTTCATCATGTGCGCTACGACTCTTTTGCCTTGTACAAACGTCTCCTTGGTCTGAAACTATTCAGTGGTAGTTGGGAAAAATTCCGCGACGAAAAATTCGAACAATGGCAAAAATTTTTCAAAATACCTTCGGTGGGGCGGAAAAAATTCGATGGTTCTATTTGTACCGATGGAGTAGCGATTACGTTTTCCATGAAGAAGGAGGTACAAATAGAGCCATTGGAAACACCAAAGAAACGAAGAAAGACCGCCATGACCAAGAAATGTAGCGCACATGATGAAAGGACGATGACCGACATCCAGGATAAATTTAACTTTGACTACTACAAATTGGCTGTTGGTTTAGATCCTGGATGTCGGTTAATCGTTGGCGGTGTGCGCGTCCCGAACGAAAACAAGCCGGTGAGCTTAATAAAGATCAGATCCACAACATTCCACTACAAAACGTCCACGCATGCAAGGAAAGCATTATTAGCTAAATATACGAGGCCACTTCCCAAAAGTGCAATAGCTGGCACGCAATCGTCCATGCAACTGGATTATATAGCATACACTAAGGAGCGACTAAAGTCGTTTACCCAACGCCAAGCGGTGTATGGTCAACGGAAAGTTGCTCGTTTACGGTTTAAGCAATACATTTGCACCGAACGAGCAACGCACCGCTTGGTGAAGGAAATAACCCAAAACACTCCCAAAACACTAGTCTTTATAGGTTCTACTAAAATAGCGGCGAATTCGCCGATTCGGGGATATGTAAGAACCCCAAGCCAAAAATTGCTACAGACACTCAAGGTGCATTGCTCCGTTCTAGAGGTGGACGAATTTCGGACCACAAAGCTATGCGCCAATTGTTGCGAGCCAGTGAGGACGTCTCGGTCTCCACATCGGTACCAGTTTTGCCCAAAATGTGGTACTATGTGGAACCGAGACGTCAACGCCGGCCTTAACATTTTGAAAGTTGGCCTGGCTCACCTGATGGGTGCCCCACTGCACCCCAACTATAGCAGAAGCGCCCGGTTATGACATTAGGACAATGTATGGCTGTGTTGATTTTATTATAACACAGCTATGGCTCCTCGAAAGGGGAGTTTAGTGCGACATTAATAACACATCCATGAAAAAATAAAATTAAATTAATTTGAATAAAAATTCATTTAATATTAATACTAACTTTTATAATGTCATGAGATAATAAAGAAAGTACATGGGTAACATAAATATGTATACATAACGTCAGTAAGTGCACAACTAAATATCTCTCACAAATAATATAAATAAGTAAATTTTCCCAAAAGTATGAGAAATAAAATCCTAGTGAGAAGAAAAGATAGTAAAAATTTAATTTGAATTATATTAAAAATAAATTACGTGTCCAAATTTTTTAAGAGTTTAAACAAGTTTTTTTATTTTATAATAAGGAAACCCATTATTATTTGCGATATTCCCACATAATCCTGCAAAATATTCCCAGGTATTTGCCCTTACTGGGAGGTGAGCAGACTACAGCAGTTTCATAAAACATCCTACATATGTCTGAAGAGGGAATTAGGAATAATTATATTGTATCTGAGTACAACAAAAGAAAATCCTGTAGGAACAACAGAGGATCTACCTCTAGAACATATGAGTTCACAGTTCCAGACATTCAGTAGGTACCGACTCCTATAGAGATATCTCATATTGTAAACAGAGACCAGAAGAGATATCCCACTGAAGATTTACATAAACAAGATTTCCTATTACCATTCCACGGATACATTTGTATTGTGTGGGGGGTATTTGGATAAGCACCAAATACCACACCAATAAGGATGTTCGAAATCTATTTAAATTGCAAATATGTATCTCTGCCCTGCAAACCACCTACTATCAAAAACATTTGATTCATTTTATTTACAAAAAGAAAAAAGTCGTTTGCTGAATGATTTGACAAAGTAGAAGTCACGTGCCGTACACGCATTTGTAACTATTTTATCTGCGTGACAACGCTGGGACAAAGGTTGAAATATTTTCTTCACCATAACAAAAACTGTTATCACTTTCGACGAATATATTATCGCAAGTCTGGTTAATATGGATATCACCCAAGGTCTTTGGCTTCCTTGAAAATTGATATATTTTTTTGTTGTCACCAAATTGTCGTAGGGCAGGGTACATTATATCGTTCGCGTTTTTCTTATGTAAGTAAATGAGCGTCCACGGAATGTCATTTGTCACGATGCCAACGAAAAACAAAAATAATGAAGTAACGAAATTTGTGTCAGATATGATCGTGCCACGACTATTAATTCGCACTTCAATGAATTACGTTAAAGTTGGACTGTGGTCTGGGTCATGTCCAACAATTCTACAACACAAGGTTTGAAATTTTTTCTGAAGCTCTAAGAACGAATGCGGGAATGTATAAAAGTCGCTGTTTCATCGAACAATGGTATCAGTTTTCTGTGGATTATCTATAAAGCAATACAGTAAAAAAACTAATAGTAAAATGGTGAAATTGGTAAAGATCATAAATATCGGATCAATTCGGTTGGATAACTTAAATTTTGTTTTACAGTTCTTAGCTGTTCTGTTGGCGCTCGTCTGTTTTTCTGCAGCAAAGCCGTTAGTGGCATACTCTGCACCTTTGGTAGCAGCACCAACTGTTTATGCTAGGAGTCCATATGCAGCTTATTCTGCATACACTGCTCCTTATACAGCCGCCTATTCTGCTCCTTATGCCGCCGCTTATACTGCACCATTTGGATATGCAGCACCTTATTCAGCCGCTTATACAACAGTTTTCTAAATAGGATTTATTTAGTTTATGACTTGTTGTCTGATATACATTTGTTGGTTAATAAAAATTTATTTTGAATATTGATTTTGGTTTATAATTTGAACTTTATTATATTTATTTATTTATCAATCTTAAGAACAGCTCTACTAAGGCTATAAGTCAGTTCGTTCTTCTATCTGAAAACTACATAAAAAAGGATGAAACCATTAGTCTTTCTGTGAGACTAGGCTCAAGTTGCGGATAGACAGAAATCGCAAATCGACAGTGAACGACTATGAATAAAAAATCTACCGAGTATGAGTTCAAATATTTGTATTTTATTGGCTTGCTTTGGAGTCTAGTTTAACGAAATCCTTCATTAAACTTTCTTTTAAATCAGCTTGAGTCAGCGGTTTTAGAATATCCAGGAACTAGTTGGACTGCAATGAAATGTCACAAATCCAGTTTCGCAAGGTATACTTCTGCATGTAACAGAGATTATTAGACAAAACGTACAGGATAAATGCGCTAGTATACTTTGTCTTCTTGACTTTACACAAAAGCATTTGATTGTGTGGATGTAGATATATTATGCAGAAAGTTGAAGGAAAGGCTTTAATTGTGTAGTTGAGCTTTTAAGCGCATGCCCTCATATCTTTCTGGAAGATGTCAGGTGGTTAAATCCGATGATCTATTTAGGTGTACCTCAGGGATCAATACCTGGCCTTTAGTTTTTTGCCTATATATAAATGACTTAACTGAGGTTCCAAGATTCTGCTCTGTTAAATTATACTTTGATGATGTCCAGTTACTTTTACCAATGCGAGTTAGTGAATAGGCCAAGAAAACAAGCTAGATTCAGTTGTGAGTAGGGTTTACTATGGATTGAGAGGCTTATGGGCTCATACATCTTATACTCCCAAAGAGGTACGGCTCTGTCTTGTTAAAGTCTTGCCTATCCCAATTATTACCAACAAAGACGTTGTATATGCGAATCTTAGTGTTAAGCTCAAGCTTTTTCATCTACGGCACGCAGGTATTGGAAGCCCTGCAAATTGAGATTCGATGTCTGCGATCTGCGGGCAATTTCTGGAGGATGTTATTCGCCCATTTTATTAATATATAGGTATAGTCAGCCATATTTGCGTGTATGTAGAAAACTTCCCTTATTGTTATAAGTACTTTAGTATTTTGTATTTCGATTTTTAATTTATTTTCCTTAAATATTTTTCACTTTATAAAAACTGCAATTTCTTATTTTGTAATCTCTTAATTTTTTTTTTTTTTTGCTCTCGTAATGTTTTGATTTATTATTATTATTGGCCATTTTTATTATACACTTGTTTAACTGGTATCTAGTATTTGGATTTTATGCATGCTAACGAGCTTTGTACTCATTTATGCTGAATTACAAAATTGCTTATAACAACAACTTGTATTGGGGCCCGTTTATAAAAATCCAATTTTTTTGTAATAATGGTACTCTATTTAACACTTGCATCTTTAACAAAATGTTAAAAAAAACAGGGTTATATGAGATTAAAAAACGGGATTTAACTCTAGTTTTATAGACATTGACTATACGCTTACCTTTTTTACTGAAATCCTTTTCACGGGTATATTACAATGCAATTTTTCTAATTTTTTTATAAATTATTTATTGAAATTCTATAAATTTTTACTTACTGTTGTCTTCAATATATTTTTTATACGTAAATTCTATCTTGGATGTACACTTTCCGCAATACTAGTTTTATTTCATGCAAATATAGTTAAAACTATTTTTATTACATTATCCAATTTTGCAAGATTTTCGCACATTTGAATTTCTTTTCTGTGCAAAATTCGCCGTTGAAGTGATTATTTGTTATCGTATCACAATTTTTAAACAACTAGCTCTGTTTGCTCATGTATTTATTGCTTGCTGTTGTTTTTTCTTATTCGTTGTTATTTCATTTTTGTTATTTGATCTACATATATAAAAATCAACCTTCAAAATTATGGAATTTTCATAAAAATAGGTATACAACATCTAGAAATAATAAAATAAAGGTGTTCCAGAGAAAACGAGTAGAAATATATATTTGTTGCATTATTTCATTAAAAACCAAAATATAATGTCTAAAGAATAATATTTGCATGTCTAGAAATTTTATGCATAAAATCGAAAACCCGTCAAAGTGATGGGTTCCGTAAATCTAGTATTAAAGAAAAAACCTTTTTGTTTTAATTAGCATTGTCAAAAATCTCTTTCAGTTCAGACATGACAAGAAAACTATAACCTTAAGGAATTTTAATTTAAGACAATTTTGGAATATCCTCTGCACTTTTTCTCTTTGATTCAGGACAATTTCGTGATACATCCCGATTTGTTGTTACTATTCCTACACTCAGGATAGTACCTTTAAATAAGTTTTGTATTGCCCACATTCATTTTGGAACAAAGATCACCACTTCGAGAGATATACGCAGATTACTTTACTGCTTTTTTTTTTCTTGAACAATAGGATTAAAAGTTTCTTTTTGAGATTCAAAACGAACCGCCATTTTTTTTTTTTTTTGTATTAGTTATGGAATTTTAGAGTCAACAAAATGATTTTTTTGAACGATTCAATACTAAAACAGTTTACAAATAATGTAATATATTTGAACCTTTCTGCTGTATACTCTTTGACCATCTTATCCCACAACAATTTTAACCCTTGTTCTTTTTTTGTCATGTTAGTCCAAATCACATAAAGTTTTTGTCAAAGATAAACCTCTAGTAGATAAGTTATATATTTAGTAACACATTAAGTGCAACCAAGATGCCTAAGAAAATAGGGAAAATTTGGTTCGCACGTTCTGAGGTCTACTTCTATCTTTTTCCACAATATACTTGAAGATTCGTTGTTTATTTTATATCTATCCTAAAGTGCCTATTTTTTATGCTATATTTGGCTAGTTTTAATTTCGTTTACACACTCTAAATAAACACTTCACTTTTATGGTAACGTCTAAGATGTAAAATAGGAGTACAATTAATATTAATAAAGTTTCCAACAAATATCTGTTTCCTATTATTCGAAAGTGTTCTGGGCACTCTTCTCACCTTTACAGGATGAGACTTTGTTGATAATCCTATACGCAGGCGTTGCGGAAAGGAATCCAAAATGGTGACTCACTTTCTTTCTCATTGTCCGGCATTCTCAGGAAAATAATACAGATGCCTCGGGTCACACCTCCTGGACGAGCTGCACGATGCTGACAAGGAAGGCTGGGGTCCAATATTTAACTTGTTAAGAGCATCCGGTTGGGACCTATGAGCGATTGCTTTTGGGTCTGGAGGGTGAACCATGATAATATTTATTAGAAAAAAAAGCATAGCGAAAGATTCGCTGATAAAGCCAAAGCTTTGAGGGATACCATGTAATTTGAATAGCACAGCTTAGGAAGGAAAGTAATTGGAAATAGACAATTTCCCATTTATAGGTTGAGTTGGAGAAGTAGCAATGTATATGGTACGCCTAAGGTCCTCTGGTGTATATTTAAAGGGAGCAACAAAAGATGATAAACTGTTCCATACCTACGAGTACAAAGAATTCTACAAGGAATCAGAATAGAGACATTTTATATTTACGGACAATACTGTCAGTTGCTGTCCTAGCAACAAATGTGAAAATCGTTTTCTTATTTAGGCCTGATATGAGAGTCGTAAATTTGCGATGTTTAGTGGAGTGAAAAAAAAAATAAAAAATTTCTTGTAGTTTTTTTAAGAAACCTGACAATTCATGTGATATTTGAAAATATTACCAACTATAATTTACAAACACCAAGATCTTGAAATCAAATCTATAAATAGAAATGACTTGGGTTACATATTTGAAAAATATTAGAAACTAAGGACAGGATTGGGATTCAAGACGTACTAAAGGAGACGGATTTCGTTCTGCGAAAACCGGATATTGTTGTAAAATTATCTCCAACTTACGCATCAAAAAAGTTTCTATACAAATAATTCCAGGAAAATTAAAAATAGATTGTTTATATACTTACATAAGAAATAATCAAGGTTATAACAATGTGGGAAAGAAGGTGTATAACCTCTGGCAAATTCTTTGTCTACAAAAACAAGTTTTACCATACTATTTCCACAAATAATGTAAAAATATTTCTTATTATACTAATTTTCAGTATTCCATGAATATGAATACCAAATATTGTGGGTTACTAAATTTGACCCACGTCGTATCATGTGAGAAAAGTTATATCTATGTCAGTATACATATGAATATCTAACTTTGCATATAAGACTAAAATTAGATTTATCTTTAATTTTTTCTATCTAGTTTATAGGAAAACAGATATTTTTACACGGTAAGCTTTATACATTTTGTCATAAATAAATTTGGAAATATTATATACTTGTTTTTTTTTTTTTTTTTTTTTTTCCAATAAAAAAATGGACTTTCACAAAAAGGTTCATTTTGAAGAACTGACCAATGATATTCCTAATAATTTTCCAACTCCAATGCCTATTTTTACAGATTTTTTGAGGAATTGACTCTGCTCAAAAATAAGTAGATGGCTAGTATCTACCTACATAGTTTTGTAAATTTTTAGACAAAATACATTTGTTATTATGAGAGCCTTACCCTTTCTCACCGAAGTCTATCTTTTGCCTTTTAAACTTGATCCCGCTTTAAAATTGTTTTTTGCAGAACAAATATCTTTTTTCACTAATTTTGTTGTAAATAATGTAAGACTTTTTACGTAATTGGAAATTATTTATTTTGAATTATTGATGCATGGGAGGGAGAGAATTGAAATTTTGTAAGATTTTTTTATGATTGAAAACAACTTGTGAGGATAACGTCCCAAAATTATTGATGTGGTTATTAGATTAAAGAAAATATTATTATTTTTCCAATTATTTTCTTTAATAAAAATTATTTCTTAAAGCGACTGTATAATTTAGAAGATGTTAACAAATTTTCAATTTTCAATTATTTTATCTATGACTGTGAAGCAGATATTTACTACTGCCACCTAAAATTTGAACTGAATACTTACATATATTACAAGCTACATATCAATTTTATTTATTTACTCTTTTTTGTAATTTATACGTAGTCTATGATAGTAATTTCATAGACAAATTTGTCCAGCCTCTCATTGAAAATTAAACAAAGTTAATTTCTAATTTTTCAGCCCATAGATACACAGTAAAAAATATTTACGCAAATTGTTGCCACAAAGTATTTTTCGATAAGATTAGGGAATATTTCCTAAAACGTGGGGGTTTCCCCCTAAATTTTATTGGAATTTTCACTACATTTTAGGAAAAATACTTAAGCTTTGTAGCAACAAGTTGTGCATTCCTTACAGTCTGAACAAATGTATGTTCGACGGCTTTCCGTTGTTTTTTTAAATAGTAAAAACAGGTAACTCTATGGAAAATGGATGAAAATTCTATGTTTTGGAAAATATAGGCGCCGGTATATTTTCAGAGAGAAAAGCACATATGGTAGAAAATTTACTGGGATAGACGTAACGATAAGCAAAAAATATCGATATCGTACTAGAATCGAAAATTTTATCACGATTCCGGGTATATTTGTACTCGATTACTTTTGTTTTCGATACGACGCATATTTGACTCTTTGATACACAGCATTTTTTCAGATTTTTATCAATTCGTAAGAAGTCCTATCTCAATCGTAGAGCGAAACAATGAATAAGTTTCCCTAGATATATGTACATATATTACGTATTTGCATGCATGTGCATGCAATAAAAAATATATTTCTCTATTAGATACGGGTTTATAAAAATATAAAAATGCAATGATGATGAGAACAGTATTTAACTCTTGAACAGTCACTGATCCTTCAATCAAACCCAAAATATAACAAATGTGCACAGACTAACCAAGCCCGTTATATGGGCCAAAGCACAATTTGGCAAAGGCACTGGGGGCCTCACCAAACATTTCCAAACATTTCCCACACCATAGAGCTCTGCGCTCGTGAAATAATTCATAAAAATATGCATGGAGCAAAAATATACATAAGATCAAACGTCCAAGCAACACTCAAAGCGTTAAATTTTTTTACCTTTAAATCTAAGCTATTTTATGTCTTGTGAAGCAACTAGCCGAAATAAATAAGATTAAGCAGACTTGGGTGCCAGGACAATAAGATAATAAAGGCAACGAAGTCGTAGATCACAAGACCCCTGTTAATCGGCCCTGAGCCTGTTTTTTAACACTCGAAAAACTCTGGGAGGACAGAATTAAAATGGCATGCTGGAAAAATATTCCGAGGTTCGGACATGCGAAGAAATTCGTTACGTATTCGCAACAGAAGATCAAAGAAATTCTCAGCAGGAAGGCACTGAGACTTATAACGGGCCTATTCATGGGGCATTGGCCATTTAGATATCATTTTAAAAAGATATGTAAGTTAGATAGTGAGACCTGTCACTTCGTATGGAACACGATGAGACAGCTGAGCACGTCCTCTGTAACTGTGAAACTCTGGGCCGTATAAGGCTAAAACATCTCAAAAAGTCATTTGCCAAAAGATGTTGCAAACACACCCTGTTGCAAACACACCCTGAGGCATAGGATAATGCCATAAAGGAACTTACAGGTCGCAGTTACTATATGACTCTGCTTGCATCCCCTTTTTAATAATAATTATAATCCAAGAACTTAGGTACTCACTACAATTCCTTAACTTTTTTTTTGCAACTTGCTTTTTGCATTTCAAAAAAAAATCTTCGTATTCCATTCCTTCTATGTGCACAATTGTCGATGATTTTATGCATACGAAATTAATAACATTATTCAACTCGCCAAAGGTTGAAGGCTGTTGGATTTTGTATGCTTATTATAAATATTTTATGCAGTAAATTATCATACACTTTACCCTACGCTTTATGGCAAGCCATGGCAATTTCAGGTATCTCATAATTCCCAAGAATACAAACTTTGGCGGAATTTAGAAACCTAATTATTATATTAATTATATTATTACATATTATATTAACTAAACATAGTTTCTGTTTTTTTTTTCCCAAACTTTTTACTAAAAGATCTTAAGGTATACATACTAGTAGAGCTTGACTATATATTAAATTAGCGGGATTCGGACTTCCTACTTTTTGGTGTCGACTATGAACTATTTGATTTCATCTTGTACATTTTATTGTTTTTACTATGAACCGTTGTTGCAAATGTGTTTTTATCCCGAAGGATAAAATTAAATCAAGTACGAAAGGACCCTTCGAAGTTATCGAAAGAGGAGAGAAACATTGCTTTCCAACATCTTTGTTTGCTAAGTTATTTTTGAAGCACAAATATCTACAAACTGTCGAGAATTTTTTGAAAAATTAAAGTATACTTATACCTTTTTTTCGGACTTAATTGATATCTACTTTCCATCAAAGGATTAGGAGTAGATACTTTTTGTTTGATCTCGAACTTTTTATTTACATATTTGTTCGACTTATGCATACCAAAGTGATTGTCACTTTCAATGTTTACTCTTGTGGAGCTTCAGATAATCTCTAAAATGACTACTAATACAGTGAAACATAGTTGATGTCTATTGTTTCACATGAAAGAAACTAGAAGAATGTTACTTTCTATTACCCCCTGAATAATTAAATGTTTTCACGCAGTTAACTGATTGCCATAAAAGCAGACATATACATGCATGTACATTTCTTAAGTAATTTCACAATAGTTTCTTTTCCTTCTAACCTACCATATCCCATAGGCCTAAAACAAATTCTCATTCCCGATATAAATCTTACTCTATCAAAATGCCAAAGATATGTTCACCTTTTCCTTAAGGAGTTTCATTCTAAAACATAAACAAAATGTTAAAACAAAGTTTAATCATCTCGAAATCATCAATATTAAATTATGAGGATATGAAAAACAATTCTAAGAAAATTTATTCTGAGGAGCTCTGCTAGAGTTGAAAGAACTCACGATTTCGTATTAAGTAGGCACTTAGGGCGCTTTTCGTTTGCTTTGCTAAGAAAATCATGAAAAAATAGCGTGAACTTTCTGCGTAAATTATTCATTTACAGATGGCTTGAAGTTATACCCTACGTCGGAAAACAGAGTGAATTGAAATTTTATGAACAAATAACATGAAAATAATCGGAGGAGTGAGCTGTCTAATTGTTATTACCCAACTTACTGCAACCGGTGCCAAATTGAGTAACTGCGAATTTGATTACCTGCGAACTAAATTTAATTTCGAAAATTTCAAGATCATGCGTTCTGCATACAAAAATTTCACGTTGACGATGGAAAGTGAAATACCTATAAAAACCGTCGGCGCATACAGTTTGGCATCACAAACCGTCTTCGCACTTCAACTGAAGCAAGCAGTCAACCACACTTAAGTTTTGCAAAAATGTTCAAATTCGTAAGTTTAGCGATAATTCTAGGAATCGTGATTTTTGTTAATATTTTAATTTGGATTTTTTTCTAGATCACCGTTTGCTTAATGGCTCTAGCCTGTGCTGCAGCTAAGCCAGGAGTACTTGCACCAGCAGCGTATACAGCACCTGTTGCGGCTCCATTGGCTGCAGCTCCATTTGCAGCAGCTGCTCCATTTGCCGCTGCAGCTTATGCATCTCCATATGCTGCTGCTTACACTGCACCTGTCGCTGCTGCATACAGTTCACCATTTGCTGCTGCATATTCATCACCACTCGCTGCTGCTTACACTTCACCATTCGCTGCTGCCTACACTTCACCAGTCGCTGCTGCCTATACTTCACCGATCGCTGCTGCATACACTACTCCTGTAGCTGCTGCCTATACTTCACCAGTTGCTGCTGCTTATTCTGCACCAATCGCGGCTGCTTATTCGGCTCCTTTTGTCGCCCCTTACGCCTCTAGCTATAATGCTCATAATGTTGCTCATGCTGCAGCATTTCCAGCTGCATATGCTGCAGCAGCGCCATATGTTGCCGCACCAGCTCCAGTAGTAGCAGCTGCAGCACCTGCTCGTTTGCTGCTTAAGTAAGAAGTTGTATAATTTGAACAGATATTGTGACTGCATCTTTGCCTCCTATTGTAAATATAACTCTTATCATGTAAAACATAATTGGTTTTAATTATCATCATCGCTGATTGAATCCACCTCCATTGGCTTTCCATCACCTGAGCATATTTTCACAAGTTAGCAATATCTGAATGAATGGAGGATAAAATCCTCTTACCTTTATTTGTGTACCGATTTGTGGCATTCTGCATTTGCTGGATCTACCTAGACCATTTTTTGAGGTGTTCGTAGCTGACAGCCACAGTCAAATCTTGTGTGGAATAGACTATTTGTGTATATAGGAAATGGAAAATATATTGGTTATCGTAATGATTCAAACCTAGAGGCCTGTTCGATTCCGCGATCAGCTAAAGTATAAAAAATTACCGTTTAGCATTTTACAGGTAACAGCTCTGTTTAATTTGGCAGTTCGTAACTATTTCCATATTTCATATTATTATATTATATTACTTTCAACAGCGTTGAATTATTGTGCATTCTATAGGAAGCACTACTCAGGGTTCCCGTAATCAATTGATGGTCATAAATTGAAAGTTGTAGATTTTTTTCGGACCCGACTTCCCACGAAAGCTTTGAGTTCACTCACGTTGTACAAATATTGTGTTTGGCTTGTTATTTTTCCAATAAATAACTATTCAAAAACTAATAATGACAAAAATACTGGGCTGTTTAATGCAAACAATGTCGAACTAAATTCCTCTTTCGAGGAGCCATAACTGTGTTATAATAAAATCAACACAGCCAAAGATTGTCCTAATGTCATAACCGAGTGCTTCTGCTATACTTGGGGTGCAGTGGGGCACCCATCAGGTGAGCCAGGCCAACTTTCGAAATGTTAAGGCCGGTGTTGACGTCTCGGTTCCACATAGTACCACATTTTGGGCAAAACTGGTACCGATGTGGAGACCGAGACGGCCTCACTGGCTCGCAACAATTGGCGCATATCTTTGTGGTCCGAAATTCGTCCACCTCTAGAACGGAGCAATGCACCTTGAGTGTCTGTAGCAATTTTTGGTTTGGGGTTCTTACATATCCCCGAATCGGCGAATTCGCCGCTGTTTTGGTAGAACCTATAAAGACTAGTGTTTTGGGAGTGTTTTGGGTTATTTCCTTCACCATGCGGTGCGTTGCTCGTTCGGTGCAAATGAATTGCTTAAACCTAAACGAGCAACTTTTCGTTGACCATACACCGCTTGGCGTTGGGTAAACCACTTTAGTCGCTCTTTTGTATATGCTATATAATCCAATTGCATGGGCGATTGCGTGGTTGTTATTGCACTTTTGGGAATGGGTTTTGTTATATAATTTCTAGCTTTCTAATATGCGTAAGCAGGGACGGGGTGGTTCAAATAAAAGTCAATTTCGGTTTGTAACTCACCGTTTTGAATGCCATGTAAGTTTTTTGTTTTCGTTTTCAAATTGCAAAAACCTTTTAAATTGGTCACAATTCTTATATATATTTATTCCGAGTTTTCTAATACACTATAATTTTTATAACTTGAATTTATAGCACACATAGTGAAAATTAACCGCGAAGATTTTTTAGTAGTACAACAAATCAACTGGAGAGTTAAATTAAAAAAAAAACAAGTTAAGTTTGTAGGTATAAAGTTAATTGTAGAGAAAGTCAAATAAATACTTATAGCTTATTTTCCACAAAATATTATGATCTTTAAGAAGCCCAAAACCTTAGCTTAAAAATGTACCGAAAATATAATCATTTCTGTGTTTTTTGCACATTTTCTTAAGCATGTCCAGCGAAGATGGCTGAAAAAGTTCAATAACTGCCAGAAAGTAGGCAATTATCTTTTGGAAATCAGGTTTGTTTTTTTAATCGAAATAATTTTTTTGTTTAGATATAAAGGTGCAATCCGTTAGATGTAGAAAATTTCTTAAAATTAATCCAGAAATTATTATATAATTATCTGAAATTTGTAAAATTGTTAAAAAATGTCATCTATTTCACTAATTTCCAGCTAAGTGAAAGTCATTTATGACTCGATTTTGATATACATCTATAGATGTGCCATAAAAGGATCAGATAAGTTTTTAATTTTTCTTTTTTGGACCTTTCGGGCTAAAGTTTTAGTTAAACAAAATATGACAAAATGAACACTTTTCGATCAAAATTTTAACAGCGTTCCAATGTAAATCAAAAGTTACAAAGCATCTAAAATTAAACATTGTAAAGTTATTTACGCGATTTTGCATAAAAACTACAAGAAATTTTATGTTTACAGCGTAATAATAAAATAAGACAATTGTCAATAAATGATATTATCATGGACCCACTTGCTATTTAAAGTGGTACTATCACGGACACACTTATTTTTTTGTATACAAAAGTTTTGGTAGGTGGTGCGTGGTGCAGAAAGCTTATACAATGTACATTCAAGAGTACTGACTGATATATTGGAAGAAAATTATGGGGTTGGACGTGTGCCGGAGCAATACCCAAAGTACAGGGTGGGCCAAAAGTCACCATGGGGTTTAAAAATTAAATTGGTAACATATGGTAGGATGAAAAAAAGGAGTGGTAAGGTGGGGTGGGGAAACATGCTTACCTATGAAGAACAGACAGTTGGCTATCATGTAAAAAAGGAATGAAGAGAAACGGTCAACAGGGTGTGGAGCAATGTACAAACGAAAAAGTTATTAAATTTTTAAACCCCATGGTGACTTTTGGCCCACCCTGTACAAACACCACCCAGCAGCGAATATTCGGATTCATGAAGATCTTTATCATGATAACATTGATGAACATAGTGAAAATGTAATATATGAAAAAGTCACTTCACGGTAATACAGAAATTAAGTGAGTCACTGGTCTTTCCTTACAGTGGCACGTGCGTACCATGTAAAAAGAATAAGAGGCAGACAGTGAGTGAATTTGCCGAGAACAAAGAAAGCAATCTTCTTATCTTAGGTTTTATGGCTAAAACACAGGATATAAAGGCCGTATATTTTGTAATCAAGGACAACACTGATTCGTACGTAATGCAGAAAGAAGCCATTATGGCTACTATGACATTCACCCTTTCACTGATGCTGTCGCTGCTCGTTGGCGTAAAAATTTACTGACTTAGTGCGATTGCACATTATCTTATGAAATTCTAAATAACCAGTAATTATTGGATAATTGTCAGGAGATGGCTGTGTTAGCTGAGTAGAAAAGAAATTCTTCACAATTCACCATGTGTAATTAGTTTGTGCTAGTAGTATCTCTGTTACCTGTGCAATGAATATCGAACTTAAAAGATTAACGCACAGATAATATTTTCTCATGCTCAAACCATTATAGCGGAGGATAGGCTAAAAATTTAATTTTTCCGTTCATTGGTATTCCCCCTTAAGAAAATCTGCAAAAATACAGAAATGGCTACATTTTGGGTACAGAGTGTAATAGGTCATTTTAAAGTTAAGATTTTGGGCTTCTTAAATCCAATATGAAAAATTAGTATTGATGACGTATTTTTTGATAAAAATAGTAGTTACATAATAAATAACCGGCCAAGTGCGATTCGGACTCGCGCACGAAAGGTTCCGTACCATCGTACAAAATTTAACACTATGTAGGTACTTTTTATTAATTTTTTTAAATGAGAATAGGCGTCATGTGAAGAAATAATGCTGTCATTTGAAAAAATAATAATAATGCTGTCAGTTGAAAAAAAACATGCCTACTTATGATAATAATAATGAATGAGAATAAAACGAGGAAAAAACGACGAAAAAATCGCGAGACTTGTGGGTCCCCTTTAATTTTTAATTTAATTTTATTTTTATTTTTTGTTGTTGTATCGCCAATAGAAATACATAGTCTGTGAAAATTTCGACTGTCTACCTATTACGGTTCATGAGATACAACCTGGTGACGGACGAACGCACAGCGAAGTCTTAGTAACAGGGTTCCCGTTGTTACCTTTTGGGTACAGAACCCTAAAAAACGAGTAAAAATTCCGAACTTTTAATTTTGTTGAACCATAATTTCAAAGAAGAGAAGAGGAGGAAAAAATTTATGAACCATTGGAAGGATCCAACGGTTATCTATCAATGGAGTTATTAAATTGTCATCATAGGGTGTACCATTTAGAAGTTATAGGGTCATCTATAAAAACATACCCAAATATCTTTAAGTCCCGCTATCTCGCAAACCGCTAGGATTCCGCTCTCCCCACTTGTATAATTTTTTGCTCGTCTAAGCATGACCTATAAACAGCTTTCGGCTATTGCACCACTTACGGGACACCCTGTATACCTTAGATGAAAATACAAGTTAAATAAAGTAAAACCCAAAGTTTTGTATGGCAACATCAAGAAAGGGTTGCCCATTTTTAAAACTATAGTTACTATTGCTATGAATAAATTTCAGCTCTCTACATCGACGCGTTCTTCGACAGTGCTTAATATAGTATGGTGAAAAACAAAATGTTTTTATGGCAGCCCTACGAAGGAGCTGCCCGATTAGTCTCATCCTCGAACTTAAATTTTCAAATTTTAATTTTTTTTTTTAAAGTCCGTGTGAAAAATTTCAGCACTCTAAGTGAACGCGGACAAACAAACATCCAAAAATCAAAATATCTTTTAATATTATGCTTGGGTGTCCAATCTATTTTGCTCTACTAGCATTATTTCTGTGTGATAAAAACGGTATGACAAACTTAAGGTACGCTTACAAATTACAACATTTACTGGGCAGCTTTTAAAGTTGCAGCTGCAAAAGTTGCAGTGCTGTTTGCACACAGTGGAAAAATTTTTGATACGAAACTTCGAAAGCCCAAAGTCTCCTCTTTAATTTAAGCTAGTACACTTATGAACTATCTGTGACAGTTAAGAAGTTATTAGCTCTTACGATAATTTTTTTTTAAATAACGTGTTTTCAGTTAATATGGACACAAATTACCTGTGGCCTGAATATGTTAAATGCTAATAACTCCTTAACTGTTACAGATACAACATAAGTGTTCTACGTTAAATTAAAGAGGAGACTCTGGGCTTTTGAAATTTTGTAACTAAAATATATGTTAGGGGGGTATTTAAAAAAAAAATAACGGAAAAGTGAAAAAAAAAAATAGAATTTAAAAACCGAAATTTTTATATTGAAGCATCATAACTCTAGAGTGGAAAGGGCTATGGGGGTGGTTTAACATTCAAAGGAGAGACCTTAAGGCTCTGCATAGAATTTCATCTTCAAATATACCGTATACCCTGTTCTTTTCACAATATAGGATGTTTAATGAAAAAAGAGCATAATTTACTAATCACTCTGTAACTCAGTAGGATGACATTTTGCACCCTCTTGCCATACAATTTTTGATTTGCCTGAACGAATGGAATCATTTGCGAAAATATAGTCATATTAATTTGGGACACCCTGTATGAGGAGATTGATCTTCTAATTCTGGGCATGATAATGATCGATTCGGAAATTCCACAAGAATTCTTTCGCTTCCACCAACTTCTTTTTCCAATTTACCTTACATCCATTCCTTAAAATAATAATAAAAAAACAACTATGACTTTTTAAGAATTTGAGATTGAAATTTGGTTACTTCCAGCGCAAATTTAAACAACCTCTTAAAAAACTGCACGCGCAATCGCAGCAAAAGTTTCAACTAAACAAAAATTTTCATATTACGCATGCAACCTTCACTTTAGAGTTTTACACATTGCAACTTCTCCAACTTCTCAGACTGTAGCAGCACGAAATGTATGCATTGTGTAACCGTACCTTAACCCTCCTTTTCTCTATATAATTGCCCTACCATTAAATTGAGCTCACTACTTTTCTTGCTGACCGAACTTTATTGAACAATTAAAAAAGTTTCTAGATTAGTCATTTTTTCTGCAAAAACGGAATCAATATTTTAAAAACAGTAGTAATTACTGTGCGATTTTGGAAGCCAAATCGAAGGACTTTCAACTAAATAACGTAAATGGATATGGATGGGGTAAGAATCCCGCAACCCCAATGATGGCAATCTTTTTTAAACCTACTATTAAATTTATTTCGACTTCGGAACTCATCTCGGGTATTTAATTGATGCTCTGGTGGAGATGGGAACAAAGAAAGGTAAATATGAGGTTGTAGTTACCTTAAAATGTCTGAATTTCATTAAGAAAAGTAACAATTCCCTCCTCATCTTAAGCACTACGAATATCACATATATCATATGGGGAAGCAGTGACATCGACAGACAGGTTGAGTACCTTTCTGAATTAAAAATTGGTTTAAAAATGCCAATATAATAAATCAACCAACTCTATAATGCCATTCGACAAGTAGTTGTCGACATAAGACTTGTCAGTATGATGAATTGTATTGATAATTGGTACATCTCAGGCAAAAATTTCCTTTTGGAACATACCCGCATAAGGTTAAATATTAAAGCTTTTTATATCCAAAGGGAAGACAAAAGAATTCATTGAGTCACGGACTAATGTTTCTATGGAGATTACATTAGAACGGGATTAAAGAAACTTGATGATAGAGAGTCAATAGAGAACGGGGACCTAGATCTTATTAATTATTTAGTACTACAAGCAAAGTTGCCCTTTCAAACGTATGGAGATAATAAGAGTTGACCCTGCAGTAAAACAGAAAACTGGTCAAATAATGGCCAACTAGAGAATGTTCTTCAAAAAGGCGTAAGGAACAGAACATTAGAACAAAAACAAGCAGACCCTCATTAAATACATCAAATAATTGAAAAGATATATGGGAAGATATTAAAGAAGTTTCTGTGAGGGTATTCATTACCTAACCACAACCGCAAGACTCAAACAGTTCTGTCTTAAGGTAAGCTTAAAAATATATATCCTTAGGGTACAAATTTTAGGGGATAAACACAACAAATTTGTGATTTTTTTTTTCTTCAAAAATAACCAGAACTGTATTAACGAAACAAATTTTCTGCCCTAAATCCATTATATTAATTTCCTTAATCCTTTTCTTTTCCGAGTAGACGTACACGTAACTAGCCAGAGCACACAAATAGTCTCCGAGGACCTGGAGACGACAAATTAACAAACTTCGGAGATCGGAGGCCGGAGACCGAACCTGGAGACCTGTTTGTTTTAAAATACACGACGGAAGACCGCAGACCAAAAAATTCTGTAGAGACTAGGTCTCTTTAGAGATTTTTTGCGTCTCTGAAGTGTCTCTCGCCGCGCTGTGTAGCTTCACATTTAGGATCATACTAACAATATCGGTCTTCTACAGATGATGGCTGTATTAGTAGCACAGAAGAGACTGCTACAAGCTCATTTTATCAACTCAGTTATAATAGAATACAAAAAGTAGATCCCATAAGATTAAAGGATTGATCGTAGGCCTTCAAATATGGTGAAAACCCCCTCTGACAGAATCTCCACAACGACGTCGGAAGAAAACCTTTAAAGCAAAACTAAATTTTGGGCTATATGTCAAGGATGTGAAAAAACGTGAAAGTGGCATTTATATCAAGGATATTGTAAAAACTGTATGCATCTGAAAAGTGAATTGCACAGATCTGTGTACGTCACCCTCGTATCAGCTTCGACCAATGAAATATCTAACTAATGCAAACAATGTCGCACTAAATTCCTCTTTCGAGGAGCCATAACTGTGTTATAATAAATAAAGTCCTAATGTCATAATCGAGTGCTTAAAAATACCTTTATTAATTTATCGAAAATTATGACTTTATTCTTTCTTATAAACATGATCAAGTGGCTGTAAAGATGTACAGTTTTCTGATAAATTATTAACTCCATTATCTTCATTATAAAACTGATTTAAATGTGCATCTTGATTTTTGTTATTTTCTAGTGTTGTCGATAATGTTGATGATGATGCTGCTGCTGCTGCTGATAAAGGTACAGAGCATTGTAATGACATGTGAGTGCAAACAGAGTGACTTCGACAAGAACCTGTCGATTGACTATAGTCTTTCCCATACATAACACCAAACAAGACTTCCTGCATCTTTATACGGAAAAGTAATTTTTTCTCTTCCGGCATCTTTTTCACGTACGGATGAAAACTCATTAAAAAGTGGTAGTCATCATCCATATCATGCTGTAGGCCCTTTTCTAAGAGCGAAAGCTTTTGTTTTTCCAATTCCAAAAATTCAAAATGTTGGGGACTCTTTCGTTTTGCCTTTTGTTTAGAGAAAGTTGGAGGAGGTGGTGGATCGACAAATTGCGGACTCATTTCATATGGCTTTTCTTCGGTTCGCAATGAATTATCTTCTTCGATATTTGTATCACCCAAGAATTTATGATTGAAGTGTTCGGTATCATCATTTGCTAAGGATTCAGTGTTGTCAACTATGGTCAAATTTTCATTTGTAGGTCGTGGCAACATAACATCTTTTAAGAACAATAAACTTTCAAAGTGTATCCATTTTGATTTCCTGAGAGTTGATGTTTGACTTCCTGATTTTCTCTTCGAAACATTTTTCAGTTCTTTTCGGAACGTATCTCTTAAATTTTTCCATTTTTTTCTTGCTGCATCTTCTGAAAATGAAGTTATAAATAAAAAGATGTAATTAAAAATGTTTTGTTATTGGTTAATTCAATAGAGGCCCGCATAAATTCAGAAAAATTATTAAAAGAATAAAACCGAAAAAACTTGAGAAAACAATAATCACATTTTCGGATTTTTCAATAAAATGTTTCTTCTTTAAACCGCAGTCTCTCTTTCCCATATAAAATATTGTCTCATTTTATTTATTTTCAGGGAATCGAAGCATCTAATGAAGTGTTAAGAAAACTACATAAAAACTAAAACTAACTTAAATTACGCTGATATGGTTAGAAATTAAAATACTGGTATTTTCAGCATCCTGAGGACGGATAAACGAACATGCAAAAATCAAAATACTTTTTAATATTATGTGCGGGTATCCAACCCATTTTGCTCTACAAATAGAATGACAAACTTAGTATACCCTATATGTATATGATTCCATCTAGGATATGAAAAACAGGAACCGAAAATAACTGGTATTTTTAAAATTTTAAACAGAAAAAACTAAGATAAATTATAATCGTACTAAAATACTTCCCGCGGGACCCGTTACGATTCCTGTAAAGCTTTTGAAAATTTAACTTTTATTAAGAAAAGGTTTTCTAAAACTGTTATTTCTATCATAAAATAATTTAAAGTTAATTTTTTTCTCTCAAAAATGTAAAGCCAGCTTAGCTTTTTATTTTTTCGAGATAGAAGTAACAGGTTTCGAAGCTGGTTATTTTTTCAAGGAAATATAAAAAGCCAAGCTGGCTTCTTTATTTCTTAAGCTGAGTTGCATTTTTTGCTTAGAAAAACTATGATATGGAAACTCTATTCGCTTTTCAAATATTTGGTCGGTATTACGACGCGGCAACGGCATAATGTGAGTTATCCGATGTGAAAATGGCCTCATTGTTTCAGTGTAGTTGTGCGTTGATAACGTATGTCGATATCGATACCGATCTTCTTAAGTACTGGCAATCCCAGAAGTATTTATTTCATGTTCTAGGAAATATAGGCCATATTGTCCACCCCCCCCCCCCTCTGTTTCAATTTTTCGGAAGTAAATATTATCCGTTCTGCTAATGCAAACAATGTAGCACTAAACTCCTCTTTCGAGGAGCTATAACTGTGTTATAATAAAATCAACACAGCCATACACTGTCCTAATGTCATAACCGAGTGCTTCTGCTATAGTTTGGGGGGTGCAGTGGGGCACCCATCAGGTGAGCCAGGCCAACTTTCAAAATGTTAAGGCCGGCGTTGACGTCTCGGTTCCACATAGTACCATATTTTGGGCAAAACTGGTACCGATGTGGAGACCGAGACGTACTCACTGGCTCGCAACAATTGGCGCATAGCTTTGTGATCCGAAATTCGTCCACCTCTAGAACGGAGCAATGCACTTTGAGTGTCTGTAGCAATTTTTGGTTTGGGGTTCTTACATACCGCCGAATCGGCGAATTCGCCGCTGTTTTGGTAGAACCTATAAAGACTAGTTTTTTGGGTTATTTCCTCCACCATGCGGTGCGTTGCTCGTTCGGTGCAAATGTATTGCTTAAACCGTAAACGAGCAACTTTCCGTTGACCATACACCACTTGGCGTTGGGTAAACCACTTTTCTTAGTGTATACTATATAATCCAATTGCATGGGCGATTGCGTGTTTGTTATTGCACTTTTGGGAAGTGGCCTCGTATATTTAGCTAAAAATTCTTTCCTTGCATGCGTGGACGTTTTGTAGTGGAGTGTTGTGGATTTGATCTTTAATAAGCTCACCGGCTTGTTTTCGTTCGGGACGCCCACACCGCCAACCATTAACCGACATCCAGGATCTAAACCAACAGCCAACTTGTAGTAGTCAGAGTTAAATTTATCCTGGATGTCGGTCATCGTCTTTTCATCATGTGCGCTAAATTATTTATATTATTTTTTAAACACAATTTATTACGACACTTCTCAATTGCTTAAAAAAGTTAAAATCGCAAGTAATATAAGCTTTTTTCTTAAAAACTGAACTATGCAGTTCCGTCCCTGTTAAAAACAAAATGGTTGATTAGAGGATTCAAAAAAGCTGCGCGAATAAGTCACTGCAGGCGATGCCGTCCCCCTCAATTTAGGAACCATCAGTGAGCAATTAAAAAATTTAATAACAATGAAACATACTATAATATTATAAAGAGTTATACACTGCAATCCCATGCACACATATATGAACTCTGGCAAAATAGAATTTTAGGAGTCGATTGAAGTTACCGAGTATTGGTCCGGCACACGTCCAATGCCATAATTTTGCTCCAATGTATCAGTCACTACTCATGTTTACATTGAATAAGCTTTCTGAACCACGCGCCACCTAGCAAAACTTTTGTAAATAAGAAAATAAGTGTGTCCGTGATAATACCACTTAAAACAGCAAGTGTGTCCATGATAATATCATTTATTGACAATTGTCTTATTTTATTATTACGCTGTAAGCATAAAGTTTTCTTGTAATATTTATACAAAATCGCGTAAATAAAAATACAATGTATAATTTTATGTACTTGTAACTTTTGATTTACATTGGAGCCCTGTTAAAATGTTGATCGGAAAGTGTCCATTTTGTCATATTTTGTTTAGCTAAAATATTAGGCCGAAAGGTCCAAAAAAGAAAAATGAAAAACTTATCTGATCCTTTTATGGCACATCTATAGATTTATATCAAAATCGGGTCATAAATGACTTTCAGTTAGCTGGAAATTGGTGAAATAGATGACATTTTTTAACAATTTTACAAATTTCAGATAATTATATAATAATTTCTGGATTAATTTTGAGAAATTTTCTACATCTGACGGATTGCACCTTTATATCTAAACAAAAAGAATTTAATTGGATTAAAAAAAAACACCTGTTCTCAAGATATCGGATGCAAGCCGAAGGTCAATTTTCAATTTTAACTGGTATTTCCTCTAAACTAAGAATTCAATATTATTTCAAAATTCTTAATAAGTCATTATATGTCAGAGTGGATATAATTGAGTAAAACGGGAGGTAGGTCTAGAAGCACCAATGTTGCTTTTATAAATATATAGAAATTGAATTAGATTTACTTGGACTCAATACCAACTTGTTTTCAAGAAACTATTCGTAGATATGTTGGAATCTTCCTGTGGTCCAATTGAGTGGCTCAGATATAATTGAACTTCATCAGCATATAGTATATGAATGTAGCAATTTCTTAATTGCATTAGACAGATCATTTATAAAAAGCCTAAAAAGAAATGGCCCAAGGTCGGAGCCCTGAAGTACGGCACAACAGATAATGCGAAAAGTTGACAATGAATCAACTTCTTTTACTGCTTGATATCTGAAGGATAGGAAGACTTTGAACAGCTTCACAGCTGAGCAAGAGAAATCGAAAATACTCTTTAACTTATTAAGAAGGCGAATATGGTATACAGTATCGAAGGCTAGTCTAGAAGTACAAGTATGCTTCAGATATCAGTGTCAAGTACTTCATTAATATCAAAAATGTCTTTTAAAAGAATAGTTTTACATATGTATATGTAATTTGAAATTGAGATTGCAAAGCAGATAATAACTGATTCTGGCCTATAAATTTGCAAAAAAAAAAAAAATGGTAAAATACTGATCGATCGGAAGTAAATAAAAATTTGTTTTGAACATCTAATAATCAGTTTAATCTAATGATTTTTAAATATCCTCTCTGAATAAGAGATGGCCACTTGAATATAATTAGAAATATTTTAATTATACTGAGAAAAAAATCCAGGGAAGTGTAACACTTCTTACTTATTTTTATTTTTTATTTTATTATTTATTAGATACATATTAATTTACATATGTTCTTTTATCTATGTCAGGTATTTTCTAACTATAGAGAAAAATAAATAAATAAATTTCTTGCCACCGAACGGTTAGTTTTTTCGCAAATGGTAACTTTTTAAAAAAGTTTCCTCCCATATTTTTTATTTCAGGAGATGTTATAAATTCATTAAAACTATTTGCATAATTTCCGGCTTAGTTTGCAGAAAAGTAAGCCTAGATATCCATACGCAATTCATTTCAATAATAAAAATTTTTATGTAAAAATTTTCCCATCGAAACGCCTCACTATAGGTCAAACTCTACTTAATTGTGGCTACAGTTCATTATTTTGGCCACCACTGTATATATGAAAAACACTGCAGCTTGCCGTAACTAATTCTAGCAACTTCACTCAACAAGGAAAGTAATACAGAAATCAAAGTGAATAACGGAATATTTTATATCAATTACATGTAAAATGCCTTACATATCTACATAGAAGTAAAAAACATCAAACAACTTACTTGGAATTCCAGTTTCTTCTTCCACCTCTTCCCATAACTTCTTAGAAATGTCCCTGTTGTGATAACCTCGAGTTGTAAGATCCCACAGAGCACTTCTAGTTCGAATTTTTTCAATCAATATCATCTCGGTACTCATCGCGGCGCTAATTCACTTTTGACAATGTACAGACAACAAGACCAACTGCTTCCGCTAGACTGAAATGAAAATTTTCATGCAATTTGCTCAACGCAATTCCGCATGTCACGTACCCACGATGTCGCTTCAACCGCGCCTACCGAATTTCCTTCAGAGTTAACCCATACACATGAAAGTGTCTATATAAAACTTATGAGTAGTAATAGCAGCAGCGGTTCCGCTTCGTCTCGCGCGAACCATGTATAGAACTAATGTCGTCACATCAGCAGACAAGCATAGTTTATCATATTTTCTCTCTCGTCTTCGCTTTACTTATTTGTGCTTCGCCACAAAATTTCAGAAGAAAAAAATTAGTTGCGCTGCGTTATCGATGGGAGTCTTGTTTGTTTACTGTTGCCCGCT
The DNA here is from genome assembly GCA_963924295.1 of Dioctria rufipes. NCBI lineage: Eukaryota > Metazoa > Arthropoda > Insecta > Diptera > Asilidae > Dioctria > Dioctria rufipes. Next base: position 43,683,459 of record OZ002743.1, on the reverse strand, counting down.
TCGTGCGAATACGCAAGCTCGCGTGTAGAGAACACACCAGAGAATTTTGTGTATTCATGAGTAAATTTGCGAATTCGCATGAAGCGAACGGCAGTGTGTCAGTGTGCCAACACTATAAAAAAAATTAAGTTTTCGATTGACTTCACTTTAGCGTGACATCGCAAATGAAATCAAGTTGTCGGCATCGTATTTGGAGAGAGGGGAACACTCAAAGTCAGAATTTGTGGAATCCATGTACAGCCGCAGTCACAAAATTTGTCCAAACAAAAATTATCACGCGACTGCTGTTGCTGTTGATTTTCTTTGTGAGCTCTGTTAAGGTGCCTGTACAGGTGCTGTCTGTCACTTTACTCCTAATGGAGTAGAATTGCTCTATTTTTCTTCTTTTATATGAGAACTTTACACGGTAAGTAATAATTATATTACCAATAATGCCATTACTTCGGAGGAAAGTCTTTTTTTATTACTCTGTCATCATGTTTAAACCTTATCTTACAATCTCATTAAAAATGGAAGGATTTGGTTCAGCAGTATAGCTCTCAACTCACCGAGCGAGAAGTTTATTTACTATATTGTGTGAATTCTTTAATGGATTTTCGGAGAAATGCTTACATTGCTATAATTTTAGCATTAAGCACAAACCGATGTGGTAAGCTAGCTACAAAACCGTGAAAAGTATACCGATGTTAGTTTTACGGAAGCGAAAGGTTACAAAAACTATTTTCTCATGAATGAAGGGCACATTTAATAAATTACTGCGAATGATGAAACCAGTTTTGGTAAGGATGGACACTAATATGTTACTCTCAGTTACCTAGCTCACAGGAAGAAACTGTGAAGATCTCATGTTTTCAGCTGTAATGTCACCAGCTTTAATAAGTGATGCAGTTATAAGGTACCTGCGGCAAATAAAGCCCGGTGGGTAATAAAGCACTCATTTAAAAATTTCTACTAAAATGAATGGGCCATCCCAGACGAGTATTCTTGATGCAAAATGCAAACCGGTTTTTTAGGGAAGAGGTAAAAGAAGCAGAGAGAAATCTCTACAATTGTGCTGCACTTTGGAGAGAAATTTTGCATCAAAAATCAAATGGTATTCACTTGTTGTGCCGCACTAATACAACCGCAACGAAATATTTCTTGTTCAGTGGGGTCCGAGAATTTTCATGAAATATCTGATTTCATTCTTGATTTGCACGCACACATTCATAGTCCCCTATTCTTATATAAATGAAAGCCTGCAGCAAGAATACCCATGCGGAGGCGCGTACTCTGTTGTTAAACCGGTTTGCATTTTGCATCAAGAATACTCGTCTGGGATGGCCCAATCGCAGCAACCTCATACTTCATGCGCACATGCATTAAGTCGTCACGAATGCCGTCAAGGGGGCGCGTCCGGCATCTCGCGCCGCCATCTTTCTAGTAGCGAGCAGTACGTGACCGAGAGGAGATGGCTGCTTGGAATTATAATTTTCGCCTACACAAACACTTAAGCTCTGTTGTTTAATTGCTATTTCCACATGTAGTAATATGTTTAGTTTGAACGTTAGGTAAGGTAGTTTATGATTTCGGTGTTTATTTTCGCCCACATTTGTCTCTATTTGATTAATTTGTAATTTCGTAAAATCTTGTCATAGGTCTAATAAGGCCAACTGAAGTAGACCGTGGGCCTTATTATCCTATCTAACCTAAACTCTCAATGAAACTAATGTCCCTATATAGGATTATGACTGTGACATTATTTTTGTTCCAAAGAATGAAGACTGTTAGGATTTACGTTGTACGTTAAGAAATTTATAACTAAAGCTGTTGGGGTCTTATTATACCCCTGAGAGGTAAAAGGACCCATTTTTATTTTTATTCGAAATTATTAATAATAAGCGAATTTTGTTGATTTTCTTAGTTTTGGCATGTTTAATGGGAATCATTCCGCTGACTAAGATTTTGAAAAATGTAATTTTTACTTTGGGCCTTATTACACTGTGGTAGTTTAGAGATAACCATACCGATGAGACCTCTCTGATCGCGGGGTCGAAAAGTTCATTCTTTTGCACTTAAATGCATTTTTGTAAATTTATTGAAATTATTTTCAATAAATTTCAGTCTGTTAGACAAGAAATCTTCTTCGTAGTTTAATAAGGCCCTTGGAAAAGGTTTTATAAAACTGAATTATATTTCAAATACTCACTTCTGTTATAGTTTTTCTATTTATTCTGGTTGTGCAAATAAATAAACATCACGGAAAACTTATTTTTGTAGTTCCATAACACCAAATACTTGATTTATTGCATTTTAAAATTATTTGGGCCTTATTTGCCGCAGGTACCTTATGTATAAACTTGTAAAGCGCTTATACGGGGTGTTTTGACCTAGATGTTCCATAGAGTAGGAGGTGATAGTACTCACCTAGTCAAACAAAAAATTGTGAAGCAAGGGGGGCATATCAACCGTTTCGGAGTTACAGATTAAGATAATATCCCATGTTTTCACAAATTACCTAGTAGTTTAAAAATTACACGGTGGTGCGCGCACACTAAGAGCTAGCTCTTTAACGGCTACAGATGAGTGTAATAGGTCAAATTAAATAGGAAAGTCCACACTTTAAAGTTTTTATAAAAAACAGTTATGTTAACCAACTTTTTGCAAAGTAAAACAAAAGGTAAGATAATCCCAAATTTTTAGTTTAGACCACAATAACTCCTCAGAGGAGAGGAGTATTGGGTTGATTGAGCAGTCGTTGGGTTGGGAAGGCCATGAAGTTCCGCATACAATTAGCTCTTAGCGGTGACCGCATGCCCTGTACATTTTCAGATACAGGGCGTTTTGTAAAATTTGCTATATTTTCTTAATCACCCTGTAACTCCGAAACGTTCATATGGTCCCCCTGCCGTACATTTTTTATTTATTTTTTTTTGTCTGCCTAGGTGAGTACTACCTATAGACCCCCTAGCTGGAAACACACGGAGCAGTTGATTACCGCCATTTGAAATTTTCACACAGTTAGAGTTTAATTTGAAATTACAGGCTGCTGTATATGACTTGAGTATTTTGTCTAAATCAGCAATAAATATAAAATAATTCTTAGAATATTTATTTTTGCTGTATTTAAGCAGGGACTATTTGAATTACAAAATAATCCATTGTAGTGTTTAGTTATTGCGAATACCTACATATGTATCTTTATATATGAAATCTAAAGGGTATACTAAGTTTGTCATTCCGTTTGTAAGACCTAGAAATAATGATGGTAGAGCAAAATGGATTAGACACCCATGCATAAAATTAAATTTTTTTTTATTTTTGGATGTCCGTCCGGCCGTCTCTCCGTCCGTCTGTCCGCCTGTCCGTCCGTACGTTAAAAAAAGTAAAGGTAAGTTCGAAAATGGGATAAATCGGGTAACTTCTTCGTATGATTGCCATACAAAAATTTCGTTTTTCACTACATATTTGGACACTACCTGAGAATGCGTCAACGTCGGGAGCTGAAATTTTGTGCATAGTATTTTCATAAAAATAATAAATATAATTTTATAATTCGATTAAATCGGGCAACCCCTTCTTGGTGTTACTATATAAAAATTTAGGATTTTTACGTATACTGTGAAAACGGTAAGTCCTATATGGTTTTAATGTACTGAAAAGTTCTTCAAAATATGAAACCCTATAAAATTGGTTAAAATCATTTTTTCTGTCCGACGAACCGTTCTAGAAATATATGAAATGACATACGGGCTGTCATCTAGGGTATCATAAGAATTGGTCTTAGGCGCCTCCCACACGGGTCTGCACTGCGCGGTTGAGATGTAACATGTTTTCGGTATGCAGCGGTGCAACATGCCTTGTCAGTAGGGAAACGGCATTGAGTAGTGAATTTTGTCGTCTAATCAACAAAATGTCTGCTGATTTAGTCCATAGCATATCTGACCGTGAGGGAGCTTCATGCGGTATAACATCGACGGAAAAAATGTCGTACCGATAAAATGTCCCTACCGAACCGACCCGTCAGGCAAGGGACTTAGACCAATTCTAGCTTTTTTACTTATTGAAAAAGTTGAAATTGGAACACCGGAAATCATTGTTATAAGTTGTTGTTCAAGAAAGTCGCTCAAGCTACATCTGATCGCCAAATTTTTCCCTCGCTTAATTGAAATAAACATTCAGGCCTGCCGGGGAATTTGATTCGATTAAATCTATATCAAATCGAATTTTTTTAAGGAGCATTTTCTATTGTTTAATACAATTTAATCGAAGATTTTTCAAATTCAATAGAAAGCAATTGCCAGTTATTTGGGATTGACGCTGAAGAATTTTCGATGCGATTAATTTTACTAATAAAAAATGTTATATGAAAAACCTTGATTCGATGGAAGCTAGATCGAGTCGAGTTCTCCGGTAGCTGATTATTAATAAAATATTCTAAGAGGATCATAATGCATTGTTTAAGACATCTCTCATGTCTGGAGGTATCTGGTCTAAAGTTGGCATTCCCCTTTAGAGAATGGGCATTTAATTACACCTAAGTGAGCCCTACAATTTTAAGGATTTAAAAATTTTCCACCATGAAATGACGGACCCAGCTTAATTTACGTATCATATGTTAAGAAAATAACGGTCCTGACCAAATATGATAGACATAGCATTATTGAAAAAGAGAAAACTTTTTCAGTATCCACTGCACGCATTTGCTGACTCTTTGGGAATGAGGGTTTATGCTAAATGTAACCGGATAGCGAAGGCCCTTCTACGAAGTGTCGGTACGACATATATCCCGTCGAGGTCGTACCGCATGGAACTCCTCATGGTCATACACGGATACTATGGACACGTTTTCGACCAACTGTTAGTAGTTTTTCAACCATGGAAAAGACATATCTACGTCAAGTAGAGAAGAAAATATTGTGTTATATGTATACTTGCTCGAGTCATCTCGCCAGCTATTATTAGAAATACTAATTTGAGGGAATATGTTAGCCCTGAAGAAAGGATTCTAATAACCAATAAGGTATGTTAATAAAATTCATATTCTAATATTCTCAATGTTTACTGAATTAAGATAAAATATAAGTTATACATATGTATATGTGTTTATAAAGTGTTGTTATTATTACGTGGGTATGTATTAACATGGCCATCAACTACAGCATTATCGCTTCCTTGAAATTGTCCCCTTGGTGATCATCTGTCATTAGAGTAATGAATGGGCTGAAATTAATTAGGTAGTTGAGGATATATTACGGATCCTGAGAATTATGATGATGATTCCTCAAATGAGAACTTATACGATGGTTCTGAGCGCACAGCAGATGTTGTAGGCTCCAGAGTATTCATCCCTGATGACATATTTGTTCTTTTAATGTCATCGATTAGCATCATGGCTTTTATTTTAAAAGTTCTTATTTGGTCGTCAGTCATGCTGTTAAATTCGGGTAATAAACTCATGAGAAATAAACTCATAGGATTTCTCTCTATTATCAGAGAATCACATTTGCAATGCTTATGTAGAATTTCTTCGGCCCGTTCTTTCCTTTCGATTTTATTTCGTAAATAGTCTACGAAAGTTTTATCAACGTCTGGGATTGGACGTCGGCGTTTGCGACCAACAGAATACAATTGAGATTCGGCTGATGGTTGCACATTTGTTGTGGTACGAATAGAAATACTAGGAGCTGTTTTATTTTGAGTATTGACATCTACAGTTCGTGATTCGTCATCAAATATATCCGTGACTTCTGGTGAAAAAGTCGTTTCCCTTTCAGTTTGTGGAAGATTACCTGAATTTTCTGAAGTATTCGATGGTTTCATGTAGGGTAGTATAAATGATAAATAGTCTGCTAAGTAGTATGGTTTTCGTGCCTTCGACCCAGATCCACTTGGTGGACATTTCAAACTTCTAAGAAACGAAGATCTTATATTTCTCCATTTCTCTTTACAGTCGTTTACTAAAACAAAAAAAGAATATCAATTGAATTTTATTTTTATTTTTAATTTATCTTTAAAGTATTTTGCTGAAGGATGCTCGCTTGCCTCTTTGGGCCTGTATTTTGCTAGAGGGGATAGTACAATATCTGATGTAATAAAAAAAAAACACCGTCAGTAATTTGGGATAAGTTACACGATTCGTACATGGGTATACCTTCTACCGAAAAATGGATTCTTATAGCCAATCAATTCGTTGATATGTATGAAATGAACGAAACTGGTTAGAAGCAATTGATGGGAAGGATGCAGATGAAATATTTACCATATTGGAAAAGGGATTTGCTATGTTCGAAATAATGACGGAGTAATCTTTCGAGTCTCCAGTTTAAATCGTTTATTAGAGAAAAAATTATTTAAATTCACCAACTGGTGGTTCCTTACTTCAGGATGAAACCATAATCAAGAAGTATCATATTTTTTGTATTTTTTGCATAGTTATAAGATTGTCGAGACGAAGAGATGACAGCGACATTGAATTTTCCGACAAAACCAAAAATGTTGCTTCTGTGCAGAATACAGGAATGGTTGAACGCATTTTGTGCCAATCACATTTAACAGCTATGGCTTATAAAGGGTTTTCCAATAAGAGGTGTTATTTTGATATTCAAAGAAAAATTCCATTTTTTGAGATAAATGATCGGATCTTTATTTCGTTATAAAGAGGAAGGTATGCCGTTAATAATGGAAAATAACATCAGCCAAATGAACACCACGACCACGCCTACAGGACCTTATCCTTTTCATGAAATTTTCCATAACCAAATCGCAAAGTGGCTGCCCTATGTCCTCGACAGCCTCACGAATTGCATCTTTGAGGTCTTGAATCGACGCTGGGCTGTTGGCGTAGACCTTCTCTTTCACGTGGCCCCAAAGGAAGAAGTCGCAAGGTGTTAAGTCACAAGATTTCGGTGGCCAATTGTGATCACCTCTTCGAGAGATAACACGGCCCGGAAACTGTTGTTGAATCGTGTATCGTTCCATTTTTATTAATGGCGTAGTTTCTACTTGTCAAATGTCAAAAAATGACAGCTCCAAAAGTGACATCTACCGAAATAGCGGGCTAATTAAAATAACACCTCTTATTGGAAAACCCTTAGTACGCATTTGATTACCTTACAACTCATTAAGCGTGTAAAATGGCTCAAGATTCATAAATAGATAAGGAGACAAGTTCGCACATAGTTGTCACAACCTAAAAACTAATAGCTCCTACTGCTTGCAAAAAAGGGTTCGGTTATAACGCTTAGAACTCCCCAGATAACACAGAACATGTTCTGATCATCATGTCGGTATGCTCCACAGGATATGAGAACATGTTTTCGAACTACACGTATTAATATCAAAAAACGTATTCTTCCTATATGCTTTTTATAAGACTCATGACCGTTATGTCGAGCGAAAACTTCGGACGTCGGTTAAAAATGATGTATCATAATCCACAAAAACATATTCAAAACGATATGGATGAAATCCATATTCGGGACGTTTTCAAATGAATATAAAATTGAAAAAAGCATATACTCTACCAAAAAACACCGTAAACTAGACATTAGAACTAACTGAGAACATTAACCGAGATTCGAAACGAAAATTCGATATTACAGAAACCCGAACGCTGCTATGCGAGGTAGGAATGAAAATTCGATTTTCCGAAATGCATGTTAAAAATATATTCTATTCATATCGAGTGGAATACTTATATATCATCTATGTCCAAAAGTATCTTTTTAGAACATGTTCCATATTTTTATCTGGGTCCTCCCTCATGCGAACTAGATGGTTCTCACAACTAAATAGTTCGCACAAATTTTTAAAACCTGAATTCAGAGTTTGTTTATTACAAACCCCGGCATATGCGCCACGCAACCAAGCGTAGGATATAGCAAGAAATTGCCAACTATTCACAACCAAACTTATTATTGTGAGAAGGTTCTTACAACAGTGGTATAGTTTACTAGAACTGAATAGTTCCCGAATTGCGACTTGGGTATGAACTTGTGCAAGATACTAGATCTCAAAACGTTAATATAAAAGAAGATCGTACCAATAATATTAACTTCAGCATCACCTGTAGTTACAGTACGTATAAATACTTGGCTAATTACTTCATCAAGCTAAGTACATGCGCTTCCATGGAAGTATAATTATTGTGTATAAGTAATATGAAAAAGTAAATAAATAAAAGACACTTACCAGAAAGGTTTACTTTTGCGGCAACTTCTCCCCAGGCTTTGTCTGTAAAATTTTTTCTCGAATACTCTGGTATTTTATAATTATACAAAAGAGAGTGCTTCTCTATTTCCACGATTAGGTTTAATTCAGCGGACATTTTCTTCAAGACAAAATTCACTTCAACTCGGCAAATGCCGCTTATCGACTAACAAGCCATGCCGCAACGCTGCGGCTGCATACATATCTACCGAAAACTTGTTTCATATCATCGCAACCGCGCTGTGCAGCAGAGCCATATATAGGTATCGATTCAAATACACAAAGGCGACAGTGGCTCGGCATGCTGCACGTGTACCGAGTCAATGTTGTACCGATGTCGTACCGACCTGGCAAGGAAGGGGCTAACTACACATACATATTGGATGGTGTTGGTGTGTATGCTTGATTTTGTTTATCGGAGGATGCTTATAACTGTATATTTAATTCCATGATTGGGTATACCTATGCATATGTATAGAACTTCACGTTTTTTTATGTACAAACAAATCAACTGCATTTTCTAAGACACCATACCCTTACAAATTCTTGAAATAATGTAACGCGATATTTCATAGAAATTTTGCTCGAATAATGTTAGAAAGAGCTTTTTTTTACAGTTGTTTTGTTGCAGTGGCGTGAACAGTTTTGCGTGCTTGACGAAATATTTTAACCCTTACCTACAGACGTATAAATCTATCATATTATCACAGACGCGCGGTCCCATTGACTTAAAAATTAATAATATAAACAAAATATTGAAATTTATATATGTCTTATCATGAGAGCTAAAAATCATAATTCATTTCACTAAATTTAAAATTTTAGCTTTTATTTAGTAAATTTGCACATAACTCAAAAGTTCTAAAAAATTATAATGGTTTAAGTATAGAGTATATATAAAGGAAACAAAATAACAAAAAATATAAGACGAATTCATTAATTTCATTCAATTACGATCCATTTCACCAGAAAATCATATTAAAAATTTTCGGCTATAGGAAACCTGCAAGGTGTGTGCTTAATGCTTTTGCACCATACTTATCTATAGATTTCTATCAATTTCAAAATCTGATATTTCATAAAGCGGCTATCAAAAATTCTAGACACCGTTTTCTTTTTACTTCCTTTTAATGTCGCACTAAACTCCTCTTTCGAGGAGCCATAACTGTGTTATAATAAAATCAACATAGCCATACATTGTCCTAATGTCATAACCGAGTGCTTCTGCTATAGTTGGGGTGTAGTGGGGCACCCATCAGGTGAGCCAGGCCAACTTTCAAAATGTTAAGGCCGGCGTTGACGTCTCGGTTCCACATAGTACCACATTTTGGGCAAAACTGGTACCGATGTGGAGACCGAGACGTCCTCACTGGCTCGCAACAATTTGCGCATAGCTTTGTGGTCCGAAATTCGTCCACCTCTAGAACGGAGCAATGCACCTTGAGTGTCTGTAGCAATTTTTGGTTTGGGGTTCTTACATAGCCCCGAATCGGCGAATTCGCCGCTGTTTTGGTAGAACCTATAAAGACTAGTGTTTTGGGAGTGTTTTGGGTTATTTCCTTCACCAAGCGGTGCGTTGCTCGTTCGGTGCAAATGTATTGCTTAAACCGTAAACGAGCAACTTTCCGTTGACCATACACCGCTTGGCGTTGGGTAAACCACTTTAGTCGCTCCTTAGTATATGCTATATAATCCAATTGCATTGGCGATTGCGTGTTTGTTATTGCAGTTTTGGGAAGTGGCCTCGTATATTTAGCTAATAATGCTTTCCTTGCATGCGTTTTGTAGTGGAATGTTGTGGATTTGATCTTTATTAAGCTCACCAAGCCGTTTTCGTTCGGGACGCGCACACCGCCAACCATTAACCGACATCCAGGATCTAAACCAACAGCCAACTTGTAGTAGTTAGAGCTAAATTTATCCTGGATGTCGGTCATCGTCCTTTCATCATGTGCGCTACATTTCTTGGTCATCGTGGTCTTTCTCCGTTTCTTCGGTGTTTCCGATGGCTCTAGCTCTATTTTAGCTCCTTTTAATCTTTTCGTGAATTGCCTTGTAGTAGGATCATAATTTCACAAAAAGCGTGCAATTCGTATAAAAAAAATACTTACGTAACAACAGAAGCTTTCAAGTTTTAAATAACAGTTTGTAAATTACAAAAGTTTTGTATTAAAAGTTTTTTTTATTAATTAAAGAATTCGAATAAAATTAAAATCGTTTGTTTTATCGACTCGTGTGGTACAGCAGTGTACACCATCTTGAAAATATATAGTTAAAGCTTTTCCGCAAGGGAAACGTATTTTATTTTACAGGAAGTCGTGCGGACAAACGGGAGACAAGGACCACGGTGTATTCCTCTTCTTCTGGAAGAAATACACAACAGGAGTGAGTATATGTTTTATAAAAAGGGAGTCTTTAATGTTTTCTTGTTTGAAGTTTTTTTATGCATTTTAATTTTTTTGGTGCTTTGAGACCGTATGACATTTTTGAGCTTGTGTACTATATGAATGAATACCAAATTAAAGGGTCTCTTCTTTATCGAAATCATATACGCAGCCATTCCACACGAAAACGTTCATTTTGATCCGATTTTGCCTGATTTTGCACACGACTATCTGAGTTTGTATGGAATACGAAGATATCTCACACATACTTTTTGTTTTCCCTTACTACGCTTCACCCACCCCTGCTAGAAGGGTCAGAAATTTTGTGATTTTTCGATGAAACTTTATTTTCAAAAAGTCATATCTCGAAAATGGAGTAACGGATTTTTCTGATCTATATATCACATGAAGTTAAATACTTCATATTTTTCATAAAAACGTACAACAACAGCGAACGACAATTTATAACAAACTTGCGAACATTGGAACATTAGTTAGTTTGTAATGCAAGAAAGTCAGTAAAATAAGTAAAGAAGTAAAAGTTGCATGTCAAATTTTTATTATTCGACTTGCTAGAGACTTTGCAATGATCGAAAGGCGAATATGTATAGAAATATGTAATTTTCATTTCCAATTATATTGCGTAGACTCATATTGCTACTGTTGTAATACAAGAATAACGGTTCAATAAGAGCAATCGGAAAAGCATCGAAACCATTTCCTTATATGGAAATGTTTGCTTCCCTACACTGTCATACCAGCCCTGCAGGTATGCAAATCCTACAAACGTTGAATTTAAGTTTCGTTAAATTAAAATATCTCAATAATTGGTAAAGACATTGTTGTTGTTTAATAGCTCGTAGAACGCAGAATTAAATTGCGTTTTTATATGATAAAGTACGTTTTATGGAAGTCTAGTCCTTAATTCTACATCTGATAAGGAAACATAGAATTTTATAGGCCTTTTCGCTGAAAAGTAGATAATATCTACGAAACTATTATTAATTGATATGGCAACCCTTTATCAACAGTTGCGTCTACACATACAGCATTTGAACTTGCAAAAATTGTTCAGCTCACTGAGTACCTAGTGTAGAGGTTTGCTAAACATTATTTCATTTGCAGTTATTTTTTTTTTATAATTTTTCCACTCCCAGTTATAGTTCATTATCGAAAGTTTTTAACAAAAAGTACAGCAACTTTTCTAGTTTTGGTGCTTTTAATGCCACGTGGCGGTAATTTTAAGCCAATCAAAACTGTTCGCTTAGTTTATTTAAAGGTGCATTTTTTGAGTAATAGTATTACGCACAAATGTTTTAAAAAAGCAACGTTATTCATCGCTAACTTTGGTTACATCTTGAACACACAAAATTAGATAAATTGCCTTCCTTTAACTTCCGTGCAAAATTCAGTTAAATAAAATTTTTCTTAAAATTATCTAAGGCACGTGATAAATTCCTTCCAGTCCTTAATATAATTTTCGTTAACGACACAGCCTCCAACTTGAACTTTCCTTCAATAAGCCTTAATTTATCCTCGTTTTCAAGATACAATTGTGTACCATTTTTACGCGTTTGTTTCATCACTCTCTTCATTCCAATGCTTTGTTATAAATTACAAAAGAACTGGGGGAAAAAAGTTCGAGAGGTCAATTCACTTCGTGAAATTTCATAGTAAGCAAAATTAGGAAAAGGCTCTTGTTTTCTCTACGAGTTATTCCCCTATTGTAAAATTTTTCATTCTGACGAACTAATGTTTTCTATCCAAAACTTTGACGTTTTCCTGTCTAGTTTTTGTGCATTGACCCGCACACAATTTCTCCATTTCTGGTCATTGACGCTCTTAAACAATTTCACTGAACAATTTGTTTACGTGAAGGTGTGAAAATTTAAATTTACACAAGAATAATTCTTGCCATCCGTGTGTAATAACTGAAGCTTTCCGCCCGAGTAATTAAAGGAATAATTTTCTTACGAGATGGATGAATAAAGGTGGGTGCAGTAAATAAAAGGAAGTTATTTGCACTGCTTATCCATAGATATTTTGATAAATTTTTTGATGAACATTTTTGAGTTTTTCCTCATTATACTCCAAGGGATGGGTAAAATGCAAATTATGTGATATATAAAGGCATCCTAGATGATTATACAATGTCAAATTTATGAAATAAATGGAGAAGTTTTTGGTAAATGATAATAAAGATTCGCAGAATTCAAAAAGAAAACAAGTGGTAATCCGTCTCCTGGTACCATGTATACATATTATGTACAACATTTCATTTATGGTCCTTCGAGCCGGATACTTCTTCAAAAACAATATCTTCATATCGTAGATGAGGACTCGAAGTTTATTCGTTTTTTATAACCATTAGATTTCATCCCGCCACAATGAAGAGTTGACTAATTTGGAGAGCAGAAGATATTAGAGTTAGGTACACGAATTCTGAAGCAAACAAAAAGAATTTTGGGCGGATTTCCAAAAATGTCACATAATCCTTTGTCTGTGAAATTGGTAAAAACAGATGTAGCGAGTCTAGATAGAAATTGTCAGAGTATACTCTATTTACTCTGCTTTCATTTTGGTTAGTATTGCAAAGATACGTCGGTCTAAGTGCATCTAAAGAGAAATTTTCAACTTGGAATAAAGCGAGCCTTTCAGTAAGCTCTGAAACTAACTGATGAATCCAAATTTGTGTTGGCTCGAGGTTTGAAATTGCTTTGACGATAAATGTCTTATGGTTTTGAGGAATTCTGAGCTTAACTATAATACACTTTATAAGCGCTGGCAACCTTAGCTGTTTTGTGCGCGTTTTCGGGATAGACAATATTTCGTCACTTGAAAATTAATTTTCCTTATACGCCATTTTAATGAATTTTAAACTAATATTCAATACAAAGATTTCTACGAACTCTCTTTTCAAATATGTAATCAGTTTGTTCTTACCTGTCATGGATTTTGAGATACTTTGTGTGAATTTTGACGTATATTACATAAAAAGATGGTAATAATCATATTTTTTTAAGTATATGCCATTTTTTGGGGTATATGGCAATGAACCCATAAATATATCAGCTTTTTTGCCTGTAGAATGAAACAACACTGGTTATCCAGAAATGATATAGCCAGCACTGTCATAAAATTATTTCGACTGGATTACCAACATATAGAATTCGTTACACACTACTCCAATTCTTGTTACAAAACTGTCAAACTAAATCAGTCACACAAAAACTATCTGGTCACTCTCAGATTCAGAAAGTAGACTACGTGCATAGCGCGATTGATAGGCGTTTGCAGGGAGTCGAGATAAACAGTCTTCTATCAATTTTGAAGATATTAAATTAAGACTGCGATTCAAATGAGACCTAATGATTTTCTTATATATTCGAGTAAAACTGATAGAAAAAAAGTGTTTTGCAATATAATCCAAACTTATCTTTTTACTGTCCAATATAAAATATTCTCACGAGAATTTGAATAAATAAAAACCATCCAAGAAAATAATTTATTTTCCCAATGTGAAACAAGATAAAATTAATTATATAAAGTGTTTATTACCTTTTTTGTAAGAGGTTGATCAACATATTATTATAAGACTGTTCTTAAAATAAAGTAAATAGTTTTTTTCAGGTTATCAAAATTTGAATTGAATATATGAATTTTCTTTTGCTATTATATTTGTCAAGAATTGATTATTTTGTTACGTGATATTAAACAAATATATTAAACCCGTTTAAAAAACATCTTTTGTTTGAAATATCTACAGAGTTATTTAAGCAATTAGGTACTTGTAATGTAATTGTTGTTCAGGTCTACCAAGAAACTCGATTAAATCAAATCGAAATACAAAGCTATATAGACGAAAGAAAAATGAAAAACAAAAATGTCGAAATATTATAGTAAAAACCTTCAAAGCAGTTGATGAGAAGTAAGCAGACAACTATTTTGTGGATAAACCTGATTAGTAGTTTTTGCCGTATGTGATTCATTTAGGCATACATTTTAAAAACCCTATAACTATTAAAACGTCATTCTTGAGATCCTAAAATTATAAATTTGGAAAACTTTGAACTTGTTTTATCGGAATTGGTGTGACTAGCATGAACATAGAATAAATTCTCGGGTGACGATTGGATGATTCTCACGTGAAATATATATGGTTCAATTAAAGGTAGTTGGCTAGATGATATGGAGTCAAAAAAATGATCCTCACATTTTTAATATTGCTCATTATCAAAAAATACGATGTAATGTAAACAGTTGAGACCCTAGGTGGGTATTTCTGGCTAAAACGATAATAGGGATATGCCAAGGTGGGAAAGCTATGTGTTAAAATTCAAGCTTTTGCTCTAAAACATTCAAGAGATCATAAATAAACCTTGGCAAATATAGATGATAAATTGTAGATTGATTTCCTTATATAAAAATTCGGGTATTGTTTTTTTAACAATTTTTATTACCTATAAAACATTTTACTTATAAATTAAACTATGCCCACCAGCTGAAGCTCCTATTGTGTATTGTGACGCTGGAAATGCAATTGAATGTGCGATATTATGTGCATTGTAGGATGAAGCATAAGTAGCCACTGCGGGTGGTGATATGGTTATAGGTGTTGCAAATGGAGTAGTAAAAGAATCGGTGATAGATACTGGTGAAGAGTAACCAACTGAAAATGGCGCTGCATATGGTGAAGCATAGGCAGCAAATCGAGCAGTGGCAGCAAAAGGTCCGTTGGCAGCAAAAGGTGCAGCGGCAGCAATAGGTCCAGCGCCGATAAAATGTCCAGCGGCAGCAAAAGGTCCAACGGTAGCATAAGGATCAGTTACCCTAAAAGGAGCAGCAGCAGCAGCTTCAAATGTAGTTGCTCCAGCAAAAAAGTCTGCAGCAAGTGGTGCAGAGTATGCTGATGGTGAAAACACTCCTGGCTTAGCAATAACATAGGAACAGGAAATACCCATTAAGCAAATTACGATCTGATAATTAAAAAACCAAATTATTATTTTTTCGTATAAAATTGCATTTTTAATTACTTCAGCAGACAAAACTTACGAATTTGAACATTTTGGACAGGTGAACTATATGTTGCTTGAGCCTCAATTGGTCGGAGTGAAGGGCGATATGATAATGAATTGTCAATTTCATTTTCTTTTATAGAAATTTTCTTCACCAGTTTTTGTTTGTTTTGGTATTCAATACACGATCACCGGTTGAAACCGAAAGTAAACTGTGAACATGTCGAGACGTTTTTTTGTAAATTTGAATGCATTATTTTAAGCAGTATCTATGTGCGTATTTGTATTGAAAATAGAATATTTCTTTATATTATGTGTGATGTGTGATTTTCTAATCTACTTCTACATATATAGAAAGCTGTTTTGCTAGCCTTCCAATGTTACAATAGTTTTTGATTGTTTTTCTAGATAATTGTGATGAAATGGTGTATTTATTATGCATCTGTAATCAGAATCCTCATACCCTCTTCCTACCTGCAAAAAAGCAAGATAGTGTAGCAAATACAGCTAACCACAGGGCTGTAAGGTCTGTTCAAGGTAAACCTATGAAACAAGTAAGATGACAATCTCCGGACTCAGAATTCTATGGAGTAAGAACATATATCTTAGGTTAAGGGATTTAAGAAATGACATGTAACCCGGAAAGCAAGATGATACGCGGCTGATTCGCACATCATATCCCGGTGAAGATTATCATCTTCTATATTGCGGAATTCAGCCCCTATGGTAACGGATGTGTCCCGAACGCAATACTTCTAGGGAACACGAAGACAATAATTCTTGATGAATTGCTTTCGTATCATCTAGAGAATATGAATGCAATAGCTGCAGAAGATAAGAGGAAGATATCGTTGAGGATTCACGTTGAAGTATAAATGAGCATTGCCTGGAAGAGAGGAAAGTGATATCGCCGAAATGTCTCGACAATACCGCCATGGTAATAGAAGAAATTGAAAAATTGTTTTAAATATATCTTTATAAATGAGAGGATTAAGATTAACTTTTAATAACACAGAAATAGTTCAATGTTTTTTTATGATAATATTGCGAAAAATCATGGGGAATTTCTTTTAAAATTGCGAAAAAAATGGTGATATTTCAAGTATCAAAAACATAAATCTTACTTTAAATTTTACGCAATAAATAAAACCTACGTAATCAACAGGAACTAAAATTAATCAAAGAAAGCTAGTCTGCATTCTTAGTAATTTTATACGAACAATTACATGTAGAGTTCCCGAAAACTAGAGTATGACTCGAAAAACTTTGTGTGTTTTCTCCGGTTACAGCTGTTTACCAAATTATAGCGGATATATTAGATATTACGGTAAAACTTGAAAATGTTTTTGCTTTAGGAAGTATTCATTCCACAATTGATAAATGGAACTTGATTCATCTTCACTAATGATTGGAACTCAATACAGCTGAAGATTTTTGGACTAATGTATCGATAAAAAAAATTCTGCTTTCTCTATAACTCAATTGTGTAAAAAATAAGTTGAGAAATAGACTAGCTATTGATACTGCAGATAAAATAATGCAGGTACGATTTTCAATAATACCTCTTGGTTGTACACATTTTAAATGCACCAAACAAATGTTACAAAAATTCAACTCTGAAGAGCTCTACAAAAGTAATTTGCAAGAAGATAATGACGGTCTCCAAGCATTTTCATAAATTTAGGTAAATTAAGCGTGATACACAGTGCTGGCTTTTCCAACCTGGCCGGCCTCACCAACTTTGACAGTTCTGTAGAATATATGAGATCAGGTTATCAAGCTCCCAATGCCAAAGGTAATGAGGTCAGCCAGGTTTAGGTTGAACTCGAGTAGGTCTACTTTCAACTCTGCTGGAACTTTGTCAGCTTTGACAGCTAATTTTTGTTACCATTTGATGCCAGCATTGTTTACGGGAAATTTGTTGAAAAAACAGTTTGGGAAACATATGTAACGTGAAAAGTTATTTCTGCTGTAGTAAATTATTACAAAATAATTTCAATTTTCAAGCCAATAGCCCAATTAACTGCTATCGTATAGAAGTTGTCAAAGTTCGTATTGTGAGTTGCTAAAGTTTGCAAGGCTCATCAGTTTGAGGTCCTTAAAGTTATACTGAGGTCGAGTTTAGAAAAGTGAGCACTGTGTTTCTCGCTTTATTTTGATTATTTACAGGAATTTATAATTTAAAATACCTATAAGAATATATTTATGTATATGGAATGTATGGATACATGTGCAAATTAAATATCTAAAAAAAAAATTTAAATTCAAGAAAACAATGAATTAGTTTCATAATTAAGCTTGGGGAATTTTTTTATTCTTCCTTAGTAACTTGCGGAAAATTTTTGTTCGGACAGGAAAAAATTCAATAGTCTGTCTGGCAACCCAGCTGAGCTCTCTATTTTCCTCTCATTCGTAACAGAAGGCTGAACTAAAATAGACGTAAATAACTTAACGAAATTGAACGAGACTGAGGTTTACTTACGAAATTTTTAGCCTAAATATATACATCACATTCCGTAAGAATTATTATCTTCATATTTAATGTTTTCAATTTTAAAAAGTGGTAAAAGTGAAAAAATTAACGAATGGAAGTTGATTTAATTGAAGATTTATGCCTTCTATTAATTCGCAGTATCTACCATTTTTATTCATTTAGTAATAATTTAATTGTTTGACACATCACAGTCTTACGGAATTAGCGATTCTTACCACACCTTTACTGACTGAAATTTGATTTTTAAACTTAACGAAAGCTCTCCTCACACGAGTTAAATTAAAGGGCGCGTTCAATTTACTTAAGTAAATGTACTTACGTATACGTCTATTGTAGCCTAAAATCAGAGAAATGAAGGATTCTCGGGAGAAGTTGGAAACTCTAATTTCTTGCTAAAATTCGAGATAAGTTCGAGAAAGCGAGTTCTTCGATAAAATGTTTTGCAGGGGCTATTCTACCCATATGTATAACGCCCTCTGGGGCATGTGTTGATCTTGGAAGTCACTCTTTTTTTATCTGAGCCATTTCAGTCTTGCTTATTGATTTTTATCGGTAGATCACC
The DNA here is from genome assembly GCA_963924295.1 of Dioctria rufipes. Taxonomy (NCBI): domain Eukaryota; kingdom Metazoa; phylum Arthropoda; class Insecta; order Diptera; family Asilidae; genus Dioctria; species Dioctria rufipes. The sequence goes on along the minus strand of OZ002743.1, from coordinate 43,664,814 downwards.
AATAACCAATTTGCTTAACTAAATTACTAGCACTCGATTTTCCGGCGTTGTTTTTTCATAAATTTTTCTACATCCTTTAAATACCTATCTAATTTGAACATGCTTTAAGCTAACAAATGTGTTTTCAGTGGGCGTGTGCTTGTAGAAAATTCTAATTTAGCTGTCATTTACACATGCACAGAATAATACAATTAAATTCCTAGCACAATATCGAAGTAAACCATCTTTATATAATATATATGTATTAATAGATTTATTATTATTTAATTAAGAATAGCAATCAACTTGGAAAATTATCAAATGAAAATGTCCAGTACCGTCCTTTGCATGTATGTAGAGAATAAACAAAAGCATTGTTACAAACAAGCACTAAACAATGAATCTACTTAGCCCGTTTCGTAATTGATTACATCTGCAGAAATTGGATTAAGTATTTAATCCCAGTATTCCATCGGATGCTCCACTATTGATAATTGAATGGTATTGTCAGCCGGGGACAATAAATCCTCTGCAATAATATTGTGTAGATAACAAGGAAATCGCCAGGAATTTAAAGTTCTTTAATTGAAGATAGGTAAAATAAAATCAATTTCAAAATGCGAAATAAATGTGTACAGTTACAGAAGAGATAGGGTAGAGAGGTGAAAATTATTTAGAACCTGCACCTGTTGATTGACTTCAATGAAATTAAATCACAAAAATGTAGTTAGAAGTATAAATCGTCGTAAATGATACAATTACTTCAACTGCCGAATAACATGAATCCGTAAAAGATATCCGCCCACCAGGTAGCACTGCAAATTGAGCCGATGACAAACTCCACCCCAATTTATACTAAAGGAAGCAGAAGTATTTTCGTAATATGAAAAGTTTAATCTCAGATGTAATGAAAAAGATTAAAAGTTTGTAGATGACATCCCTCCAAAATTTCTTTTACATAACTGAGATACAAGGAAAGAGAGAAAGTAGGTAGCGGTAGCGGATGTTGTTCATCATCAGGAATGAAACTGAAGACGTGAAGAATACAAAGCTAACGAAAAATACATTGCGGACAGCAATTTTCAGTGACAAAACCAAAGACATAACCAAGCATGTAAAAAGTTTAATGACATCCATGACGAGCAGTATTGAAGAAGACGAAAAAGTTTGCCATATTTGACGAGTATGAACTAAATGTATCGTAAAAGAGGACTATGACTACTGAACGAAAGACGAATTTTTTGAATTTTCGAGTAGAACGTACGCCACGGAATCAAAGTTCGATGAGATATTTACAGTAAGGGGAGCTCATTGCCTTTTGTCGAACCAACTGAAGGCCATTCAAACATTTATTCAAGCAAGTTTTGATTCGGATGTATTACATATAAGAACCATAAAATAAAGAAATTTTTAATTTCATTGAAATATTTGCTGTACAATTTTTACTTTTACTCTAAATCGTAAAGATATGTTTGTATTGGGTCCGGGTTCAATATAAGAAACACGAAATAATTCACTAATGATTTTAGAAATGCTGATAGATTTTTCACAGCAGAAAAAGAGAGAAGGGAGAGAGAAGGAAGAGCGAAAAATAGAGAGAGAGAGAGAGAGTGAGAGATAGAGAAAGAGAGGGAAAATAGAGTGAGAGGAAAACATTTTGACTAAGGCTCAAGATACATTCACGACAACAAGCCACAGACCGCTTGAAGCACGCGTCTGAAGCAATGTAAATGTATTGCCAAGGTTACATTCTCGGCCACAGGCCACAAGCCACGCTATGACCGTGGTCAAGGTTGATAAATTCTCAAATTTTGTGAAATATTCACTATGGCGGGAGGTTTATAATTAATTGAATTGTTTATCAATCAGAAAGTTGTTTACCTGTGAGAACCATTTCATTCTGGATTGTAGTAAGTCTGCAAGATAATAAAATGGAAGGGAAAATGGAGGAAAGAATTATTAATTACATGAAAACACATACATTTATATATAATAAGAGGCATGACTTCTTGTGGCCAGTGGCCGTGAATGTAACTTACTTGGCTTCAGTAGTCGGCCGGCCACAAGCCATAAGGAGCTTGTGACTAGAGCTGAAAGTATCCGGATAATTTGCTATCGGGATTATCCGGAATAACTAGGATCCGATTCATCAAATCCGGATATCCGGATAATCCGGATCCTAGCAGAGAGATCCGAATTATTCGGATCTGGATCCGAACTATCCGGATCTGTGTCCGAACTATCCGGATCTGTATCCGAACTATCCGGATTTATATCCGAACTATCCGGATCTAGACTAAGCAAAATAGTTTCAAAATTTCCTCCAGCTTGCATAGTTTCATTGGGAAAATGGAAATTTGTATGAAGTAATGTAATTTGCATGAACTTTTAAACCACTTATGCTTAGTCTGGATCCAAATAGTTCGGATCCACACCCGGATATTTCGGATCCTGATCCAGATAGTTCGTATCCGGATAGTTCGCATTCGGATTTCAGGAATCAGATAGTTTGAAGATCCAGGTATCTGGATATCCGGATATTAGAAAATCCGCATCCAATTTTCAAGTCCACTTGTGACCTGACGCCGTAAATATATTTTGGGCCTAATGTTTATTGCTTACAACTTCTTCCTCTATTTGCCAGGCTCTTCAATTAAGTTTAAGCTTTTTTCGAGTTAGTATTTATGGCTATAGGTTTGCTGAACGAAAAGTCTACGGCAGAATATTGGGTTTCAATCACTTTTCGATCATCCAAATGTAATAAAAGCATTTCAGCTATGGACATCGCGTTTCTTAAATTTTTATAATATTCAAACTGATGCCCTACACCGCTCTTCACGATTGATATGCACAATCTACCAAGAAAAACTTAATTCACCCATGGATAACACTCGACCCAATTATTGGACTCATCTCTCTAATTATTCCAAGAAGCGCAAAAAAATTACTTCAAATCAAAGTAACATTGGTAAAATTGTGGAAGCTTTGTATTCACATAGCAATCGCCACATTTACGATTCCATTTCAACGTTCTTAGGTAAATTAAATTATTCGTAAATTTGCATTTTTTGGAAATGATCAAAAGGACAACTACGATAGGAAAAAATTATCCTAAATATATTCCTACGAAGGACACATCTCCATCTTATACAAGCCGTAATCCTATTTTGGTAAGGTGTTAACACCACATGACATTTAATTATCTCTCTTAGATCCTGTTCATTCGTGGACGTCTGTTATCCGTGAATTCGATTTAATAAACTTTTGCGTCGGCGAAACCCCTTGTAAAAAAAATTTTTTTGGTCATTGACCTTGTTTGAAGTTTGCCTTTTGATATAGGCTCGGCATCAGTAGAGAACAGCTATAGGAAACGTAGAACTTTGAACCTCAATCCAGGAAACTTGCAAAAAGTCGTGATTTATGTTCATACGTAGCCATATATACATGTATATGTACACATCCACATGACAGGATCCTGAAGGATAATATCCACAAGAAATATTTCCTTTTTTTTTAGAAAAGTTATCACATAGTATGTTGTTGACAAGGTCATTGGCACGAAATCCCCATAAATTGTACACACTGTAGGTGATGGACACTAGAGACACAATTATAATGGGCTTGTTCGAGATGAACATGGGCTTCATTCAAATTTTTCCTAAATATTAACTTTTGTGGAATTTCTTTGGTATTGTATCACATTAGGATAGGTACATGTAGTGGTGGATATGTACATACATTTCAAATGTTCATCGGTTATAAAAGGGTTTTACTTTTTAGAATGTCAAGAATATTTTTGCCTATCCCTATCAAACCGAGTCGAAACTTACGTCAAGAAGGAAGCCAATACCAAATTGAACTGCTGTAGTGGAATAATGAAATTGAAGGTAAGGGTATGGAAGAACGGTGAATGCTAGCAGAATAAATTTACCAAAATTCAAAGATGGAAAGGAACTGAACAGAAGAAAATATGATTGGGGGAACTCAAGCGATTCAGGATTTTTTTTTTTAAATAGAAGGATCAAAGAGTTGTAGGGATAATTGTCGTGACCTCCGGAGTTCTATCAAAATTCAATCAACTATGTATAAAAACTAGGAATGACTGAAAAATTAAAAAAATGTATTGTAGAATAGTTTTCAGTCATCTAGTGCTGTCCTTATTTAGATAGACCGATGATAAGCAGTGCTTTCGGGTATTCAAAATATATACAGAGTGTCCAGTACATGGTATTACATCCGAAAGGAATGGATAGGTCATGCTGCGCTAAGCAAAAAATTGTATCGAGGAGGTTTCCCTAACGATTTCCGAGATAATATGACTTAAAGGTAATTGAGTATTTGTTTTTATAGATCACCCTTGTGATGATTATTTAAAATTTGTTAGATAGATAATCATTGTGATAATTAACCTTTCCAATGGTCTATTAATTTTGCGCCTCCTCCTCTTAGTACAGGGTTACCTGGAAATTTTTTCGGCAGTTTTGAAAATTGGTATTTTTATAGATTTCATGTGATCTTTCCGAATTTTTACTTTGCCGTATTGAAAAAATTGTGCCCAAAAACGGTTTTTTTTGCAATACCTCCTTTCCTACTCATTTTACGATGAAAATATTTATATAATAAATTAAACTAGAGAAAATTTCCTATAATTTATGTAGGTGATAACCTTTTTTGTAGTAAAATGAGTAGTTTCAGCGTACGTGCTTCGCAAAGTCTACTCCAACACACATATTAACAGTAGGCCGGCTTTTCAACGGGTAGTAAAATATTTTTCAATAATATACGAAATGCGAGTGTTGAAGTAGACTTTGCTGTACTAGTATGCTGAAACCATTCATTTTGAAAAGTTATTAAGGGGACTAGTAATAATTTCACCAACATTACACGGGTTTCAACAGGTGTAAAGACCGCAGATTTGCATAATTTCCGTAGAGCTCCGCACACCTTGCCTATGACACTGTTAATCTGATCAGACCAATTCAGAGTAGGTACTATTAACAATTATCCCAATATTCTTTACACGTTTGCTGTATGGAACGACAGTATTGTTAAGCATAGAAAAGGTGGAAGTATCTAACTGGGTTTTGTATACAATTATAGAGTCAGTTTTGGCAGCGTTTAAGTGGACCGTATTATCAACAGCCCATTTGGAGACAATTCAAAGACCTTCATGCAATCTGTACACGGCATTTTCTATATTTCCTAAAGGTGTAGATATGTAGAGTTGAATGTCATCTGCATACGGGTGAGAATTACAGACACGCAGAATAAGTCGAAGGTCGTTAATAAAAAATGGAAAATAATAGTGGGCAGAGAATAGACCGTTGAGGTACTCCACTAAGAACGGGTAGAAAATCAGAGGCAGTATCCCCACAAAACATCTTTTGTACTCGTCCGTTTAGGTATAATTCAAACAATTTCGCACTAAACTCCTCTTTCTAGGAGCCATAACTGTGTTAAAATCAACACAGCCATACATTGTCCTAATGTCATAACCGGGTGCTTCTGCTGTAGTTGGGGTGCAGTGGGGTACCCATCAGTTGAGCCAGGCCAACTTTCAAAATGTTAAGGCCGGCGTTGACGTCTCGGTTCCACATAGTACCACATTTTGGGCAAAACTGGTACCGATGTGGAGACCGAGACGTCCTCACTGGCTCGCAACAATTGGCGCATAGCTTTGTAATCCAATAAGTTTGCAGGCAGGATAAGAGAAATTTAATATTGTACGCAGTTTATTTAACAGAAGTCTATGTTTAACCTTAACAAAAGCTTTTGAAAAATTTAGAAGACCGAGCAAAATGTGTTTGTCACTATTCAGGGAGGTTTTGATATCATCGATGTTTTTTAACAATGCTGTGCTGTATCTGCGCTTTGATCTAAATCCCAATTGTAGGCTAAATAACAAGTTTCTACTATTTAAAAAGCCGATTATGTGACTATGCATGATTTTTTGAAAATCTTCGACAAGTAAGGTAATATGCTGAATAGGTCTAGCAGAGTAGCAAAAGTCAAAGTAAAGTGAGTAGGATCAGAGTTGAAAACAGAAAGCTATATGTATTTACTAGGTTGTACAATTACTTAGCAGAAGTAATCCGAGTAAGTAGATCAGTATTGAAATCACCTGTCAAGCATCTGGTCTAAAGTTATGGGCATCAACGGTACCTGATAGTATTGCCCTAATCTGGTCTACCTTGCCAATCTTACAGAACATTGAAACGGTAGTCTTCACAATTTTGGTGAATTCAAAATCGTTGCCCTAGATATTTCAAAGGCCTTTGATAGAGTCTGGCATCCAGCCCTTTTAACCAAACTTAAAGAATTTTTCTCTCCCCTCCTCTTCTATTATGGATTGAAAGTTTCTTATCCGGTCGCCTAATACGAGCTGAACTAGATGCCGTTACATTTGAACCGCGCCGGGGGGAGCGGGTGCCCCAGGGCTCTGTTATTTCCCCATCTCTCTTCTTAATTTTCATTAATTATCTGCTTTCCCTTACTTTCTATCCTATCCAGTACCCTTGATGTCGCTTACTTCTTTGACACTCTTGCGGACTTCAGAGGCAATGCCGCATTGACTAATTATCTTGCCAATATCCTCGCTTGAGGCAAAGCAAATCGCGTCGAATTCAGTACATCTAAGTCCCAAAACTCTCTTATCTCGTTAAAACAAGATCTAAGCTTGTCATATCTACTCACTCGTGCACCGCCGCAATGTTGGATGCCTTTCGCTCCTTTCTCTCTCGCTACGTGCATAGTCAATATTCCGATGAATTACCTAGTCTGATGCATTTTAGAATGATTCTTGCTCGATATACCCGCGCCGCAAACCGCGCACATCCTTATACCCTTAAAATAACCTTTGGCCGTACAGTAAAATTCCGTGATGCTTTTTTATCCCGAACTGTGTGAATGTGGAAGAGTCTACTATCTTTTGTTTTTTCTCCGGCCTACAATCTGCGAAATTTTAAGAGTGACATGAAATAAATCAAAAGTATGTTTCGACATTCTCGAGAACTGCAGAAATTATATATATAGTAAGTAGAAAATATTTCATTACCAGACTTGACTATCTTTTCTAGTACTACTTATATGTATGTCAGGATAAAAATTTTCTTGTTTGGCCAGCAAAATAATACGTCAGAAGACCTTTGGTTTTTTAATTTTATAGCACTAGCACTAGAGGAATCTTGTGTTAAACAGTCTGACTTTATTTACAGATCTTACTTACATATATGTCAGTTATATCTACACCTAACCTAACTCTTTTTCTGCAGAATCACAATACTGAAACATTATGAGCGCAGGGAGTAAAACTGCTAAGCGTATCGTTGGATCTATTTAAAAACTCTCTCCGGACATGGAAATCAATTTAAAGTAAACTAAAATCCTACATACACACAACTCGATAGGCAATGCATGTGTGTTTATGTATTTCATTTCTTCTATTGAATTTGAATTTATGATAATGCGCATCACATAGTAGGTACTCACACAACATCAGATGTTGGATCATTGGTGAAGCATGGCTTATATATAAAATGTTGGTGCCTATTGTATTTGCATGGATTTGTAGTGATAATTTTAATCCCCAATAATTTGTCCAAAACACACTTTCAAGGTGGGCGCCTTATTAAATTGAATCAATGAGTCATCACACTGCACTCTATGTATGTGTATGTGATTAAACATAATTCGAATATTAATTAAATGGGAATTATTTACCTAAGAATGTCGCACTAATTATAAGCGAGGATAATAATTATGAAAAGTTCAAAGTGAATTGTTCCACCATTGTTTACATATACACCTACACACTTACGTTGTCGAGTGCAATAATGAAATATCACACCTCCGCCTTTTATCTTGTTCTTTTAGAAACGAAATTCTTCTTATGTAGGTAGGTCATCAGTTTTCGCTTTACTATATCGTCATAGATGAGTCAATGAAATCAACGACAAGGAACTCTAATCCTTTATTGTCGTAAACAATAGATTAAGTTTATTTTAGTCCTTTTCAATTTTTAATTAATTTTGCTTTACCGACCGTAGAAATTCTATATAGTATAGCGGTAAATATTAAACGATTTCTTTCTTTTAGGAAGAATGTGAAGTGAGTAGCATTGGAACATATTCGGGATAGATCTACCCCATGATTATAGTAAACTGTCTAGGCTTTCCAAATATCACTTCTCCATACCCATCTTTTCAAGAGTAATGGGACGTCAAAATAAGATATTAGTAAATTTATTTTTGTAATTTTAACAATTTTCCCGCCAAAGTGCACAATTACCATAGCACAGTCCTGTAAGATCAAGAAAACTAGGAATGTTACCTTTCATTTGATCCTGTACATGTACTTATCTATATGAAACTGTTTTTTTTTTATAGACCAGCTTTTATTATTCATTATTTCGTTAAAATTTAAAAATATTTGGAAATTTTTCACAATTTTTCTTACTTTGACGTCTCACTACTCTCAAGAAAGGAGGATGGAGAATTGATTGCAAAGTGTGTGTAAATTCTTGAAAGTCTATTATCATCCTGACGTGTTAGTCATCTTCGTATGGTGTATACAAAAAAAAAAAAACCGTTACATTTTATTAGAAGAAAACCTACCCAAAATCACAAAACCCTCCCCTACACAATACATTTTCCGCTACTCCTCCCATACAATTTTTTTTCTACATTGATTCCTCACTACTGGAAAGGCGCAAGATTTGGAGCACCCTGTATATACCGAAGCCATTTGAATTGGTTTACACCGTACCTATACAATTTTTTTAGTACCAACACTCCACTTTTAACTTTTAGTACGTTACGCTTTTTTTTACTTTCCTTTTTTTTTTAAATATTTAAATAGGTTTCCCCCTTTTCTAGCCTTGCTGACTGAAGAAAGGAAATGTAATGATCGTGGTTGGATTTGAAGGCAAATATGGGTGTTATAGCATCACTGGGAACAAAATCTTCGAAAAATACTTTCCAAGCTATTAAATAGGCTCCCTCATTACCACATGAGAGCTCCAACTGAGTCTTAAGGCTGGGTCGTTGTCCTAAATTGGACAGCTCGATGCATAATTCGCAACATGGGACGGGGCGTTAAGATTTCTGAATAAATCGCAAATTGATTAATGGGGTATTTATTTAAACACTTGAGGCAGCAAAATAACGTTTTCTAATTTTTAAATTTGTCCCCCAATTTTTATTGAAAATGATTTGTTTTTAATTTCTCTGGTTTGCGAAGCGGGGCTGCGACCAATTTGAACTAAATTAAATAAATTTTTAACGTAAGCTTTTTTCAGTTAATAAGCAGAAAATAACGTTTTCCGATTTTTAAATTCTACTTATTTTTATGAAAATTTGATGCAATAGATTGCTTTCTTAATGAGTAAAATGCAAGTAAAGCAATATATTGCGTCAAATTGTGATAGATATAAGTAGAAATTCAAAAATCGGAAAACGTTATTTTCTGCTTATTAACTGAAAAAAGCTTATGTTAAAAATTTATTTAATTTAGTTCAAATTTGTGGCAGCTCCGCTCCGCAAACCAGAGAAATTGAAAAAAAAATCATTGAATTTTCATTTTTAAATCATTTTCAATATAAATTGGGGGACAAATTTAAAAATTAGAAAACGTTATTTTGTTGCCTCAGGTATTTAAATAAATACTTCATTATTCAATTTGCGATTTATTCAAAAATCTTAACGCCTCGCTCCATCTTGCGAATTGTGCACCAAGCTGTCCAATTTAGGACAACGACCCCGCCTTAACATTCTAAAATATTTGCAGTATTCTTATGTAAAACTGACAAAAGTTTGGTTTGAATAGCTCATGTGCCCTAAACTACTATTCTTATAGAAAAATGGTCTTCGGATAGCCTTACGAGGGAATACTAGTGAAAATTGAAAATTGGTCTTCGGCTTGCACCCGATATCTCAAGAACAGGTGTGTTTTTTTAATCCAAATAAATTTTTTTGTTTAGATATAAATGTCCGATCCGTCAGATAAGTGTAGAAAATTTCTCAAATTAATCCGGAAATTGTTATATAATTATCTAAAATTTGTAAAATTGTTAAAACATGTCATCTCTTGCATCAATTTCCAGGTAAGTGAAAGTCATTTATGACCCGATTTTGATATACATCTATAGATGTGCCATAAAAGGAGCAGATAAGTTTTAAATTTTTCTTTTATGGAGCTTTCGGGCTAAAGCTTTAGCTAAACAAAATATGACAAAATGAACACTTTTCGATCAAAACTTACACAAAGTATCCAAAATTAAACATCTTAATGTTATTTACGCGATTTTGCATAAAAACTACAAAAAAACTTATGTTTACAGCGTAATAATAAAATAATACAATTGTCAATAAATGATATTATCATGGACACACCTGCTGTTTTAAGTGGTATTATCACGGACACACTTATTTTTTTTTTGTATACAAAAGTTTTGCTAGGTGGCGCGTGGTGCAGAAAGCTTATAAAATATACATTCGAAGAAAATTATGGCGTTTGGACGTGTTCCGCCCCTGCAAACATTTATGGTGAATTCTTTTCAACAAAACCGAACAGGCACTGAACTGAACCAGAACCTGTCAGATCTACACCGAACTATGCCCTGTCCCGAACGGGGACAAGCTGAAAAGAATGCAAGAATGTAGGATATCCGAAAATGTTCGTCATTTATTATTTTAATACAAAAATAAACCACTTCAATAAAATTATGATGAATTCTTTTCACCTGAACTGAACCATAACTCGTTCGGTTCCTACACCTAAAGTGTTTTCTTCACCACACCGACACAGAACTGGTTTCGCACGTAAGTTCTTTTCATAGCGATTCTATGTTCGGTTTCTGCACCGGGTTCGAACTTTCTTGTTCCATGAAAATTTGTGGTTACGGTTCGGAGCTAAACGTCAAATCGAAAGTATTTGTAATTAAAGTGGGGATGTGTGGACTGTGAATATACAATTATTTTATTGAAGTGGTTTATTTTTGTATTAAAATCATAAAGGACTAACATTTTCGGATATCCTACTTTCTTGCATTCTTTTCAGCTTGTCCCCGTTCGGGACAGGGTTAAGTTCGGTGTAGATCTGACAGGTTCTGGTTCAGTTCAGTGTCTGTTCGGTTTTGTTGAAAAGAATTCACCATTAGTGTATTTTCACAAAATGTCCACACATCCCCACTTTAATTACAAATACTTTCGATTTGACGTTTAGCTCCAAACCGTAACCACAAATTTTCATGGAACAAGAAAGTTCAAACCCGGTGCAGAAACCGAACACAGAATCGCTATGAAAAGAACATACGTGCGGAACCAGTTCTGTGTCGGTGTGGTGAAGAAAACACTTTAGGTGTAGGAACCGAACGAGTTATGGTTCAGTTCAGGTGAAAAGAATTCACCATTAGATTAAATTCCTGTGTAGCGAAATGAATTCGAAATAGAGAAATCGCTTCCAGCTCGAAATCTCTTCGAATTTTTTAACATAAACGAAGTTTTAGCTGCATGACTAATTTCCGAGCTTTCGCTACTAGATCAAAATCTCTTCAATTTTTTTACCCTAAACGACGTTTTCAAGCATTTCGAAATTTCCAAGAATTATAAATAGATGCGTCGCTCGTGTAGCTATAGATATTTCTTCGATTTGCTATATACGAAGTTACAATACCTTATGTCAAATTCAGAGGAATTCGTTAAAGTAAATATTTTTTATTCATGAAATTGTTCTTCGTCGGCATTCTAAGTTGAGATTTTATTGGGTGAAGTGCAAAGTGAAGTCTTACTACGGTGAGTATTTATTATTTATTTATTCGATATCAAATTTACTTGCTATTTGCAAAACAAACTACCAATACATACAAGAAATTCGAAATAAAGTCTAGCTAGGGAATCACTGTCAGGTCATCAATACGATTCGATATCGTTTTCCGTTTTTCTCTCCTGCAATTCGCAAACACGTCGCAAGCGAATTCGATTTCGAAGCATAATTTCACCTAGTCAAATTGATTTACCTCGAATTCGATTCGACTTTGAGCTGCATTGCTTGCAGTGGCGAGCAATACCCAAAGTACAAACACCAGCGTCAAAAATTTACTAAAGTTAGTCCGATTGAAATTATGAAATTGTAAATAACCGGTAATTATTGGATAATTCTCATGTAGGGTGAACAGGAGATGGCTGTGTGAACTGAGTAAAAAAGAAGTTCTTCCCAATTCACCATGTGTAATTAGTTTGTGCTAGTAGTGGCACCTGTGCAATGAATATAGAACTTAAAAGCTTAAAGCACAGATATTATTTCTTCATGCTCAAACCATTACAGTGGTAGATAGGCTAAAAATTTAATTTTCCCGTTCATTCGTATTCCCCCTTAAGCTTGTTTTCTTATCTTCCCAACTGTGGTGGAATTTGAATCAATCTGGCTACAAATTCGGACTACGCCGCACATACACTAATGCAACTATTACTCAACTGAGAGTTATTGAGCGTAAAATGGTAAGGCTCCTTTTTAATAAAAATTATTTTATTATTTTGTGAAGTAAAGTACATATGTTGCATATAGTAATTGCAGCGTAGTGTAGTGTAAGGAATCAATAGTCAATAAGTCGGAAGGCCTTCTTTCGGACTTTGCCCAATGCAGACAATAGAGTGCGTCCAGCGCCTGCCCAAATATGAGAATTATATTCTCGTCAAGGCTTGAATTGAGATTTGTAGATTTGTGCTAAGTCTAATGAAATAAAATATTTCCTGTATCTTTTCGTTGCTAATTTTTAAGCTTGAAATTATATCATTTTCTTTTATTTTACGAGCCGACAATTGTGTATTATTTTCAGGCAGCCTTAAGGGGAATATCAGTGAACGGAAAAATCAATTTTTAGTCTATCCATGAGAAAATATTATCTGGGCTTTAAACTTTTAAGTTCTATATTCATTGCACAGGTGACACAGATACTACTAGCACAAACTATATAAACATGGTAAATTGGGAAGAATTTTTTTTATACTCAGCTCACAAATCCATCTCCTGTTCACCCTACCTGAGAATTATCCAATAATTACTAGTTCTTTACAATTTCATAAGATAATGTGCAATCGCACTAACATCAGTAAATTGTTGACGCTGGTGTTTGTACTTTGGGTGTATTGGTCCGGCACACGTCCAACGTCATAATTTTCTTCCAATATATCAGTCAGTACTCATGTACATTGTGTAACTTTCTGCACCACGCACCAACCAGCAAAAGTTTTGTCCCTGATAATACCACTTAGCGTCCATGATAATGTCATTTATTGACAATTGTATTATTTTATTATTATGCTCTAAAATAAGTTTTCTTGTAGTTTTTATCAATTACCGAATCAGTTATGACTTTTTACGAAAAAAGCCAACTTTACTTGTTATTCCTGACCGATAATAATTTTAAGCTAAGAAAACTAAGCTGGAAAGGCTTTATATTTCATCTGGCAAAATTAAAAAGCCTGTTTGGATTAATTTTGAGAAATTTTCTACACTTATCTGACGGATTTGACATTTATATCTAAACGAAAAAATTTATTTGTATTAAAAAAACACAGCTGTTCTTGAGATATCGGATGCAAGCCGAAGATCAATTTTCAATTTTCGCTGGTATTCTCTCTTAATGATCCATGGATAACATCTAACTGACGGAAGTCTGCAGGACGTTTTTGAATGAACTGTGTATTCACAACAAGGTGTCCCTACAGTGAGCTCTCGAATGCACAAGGATCATGGGGAATGAGAGGGCTGACCTGCTAGCCCGTTCCAACTCAAATTCTCCCCTCTTTAAACCAGAACCCCTGTATGTCATCAAATTAGATACGCACATCGAGCATCATGCGAACCTGAATACTTGCAGGTGTACAAAACTTTTTCTTGATGGGCCTAATAAGAATTTCGCTGACTTTATCTTGGGGCTCAGAAGAAAGCAATTAAAAACTGTTAACTTTTCCATCCTTTTCTCGGAGCAGGCTGGATATGCTTGGATTTGCCCTCCTATTTGTAGCTGAGCTGAAAAGCTTTCCTCACCTAGATCTGATGAGCTTGGTGTTTTACATATTTCAAATTTAACTTATCAAATTTTTAAAATATTTTGTTCAAATTTTGTTTTACAGTATTCAGTAAATACTTTTATATTTCAAAAGAAGTAAGAAGCAAATTTGAAATTTGAGTCCCTGTGTATAAAATAAAAGAAATTCTTACCACGACCGAGTGGAAATAATTTTTCAAAGAGAGTGGCAAATTCAGTTTCATCGTGCATACTTAGGTCAAAAGTTTAGTAAGTATCATGGCTTACAAGTGGGTGGCCGATGGTTAAAATCTCATTTAATCTACGTGCTAACCTATATTCAAAGTATGCGTTTAGCGCCTCATTTCCTGTTACAAAAACTTAAGGAAATCGTGCCCAGGACGTGGAGTAGTATAGCTATATAAACAGGGAAAATCAAGACCCTCTTTTCATTTGGGAATGTTTTTTTTCTTCTAAGAATAAGTATCAAACGCAATTAATTTAGAAAGATAAAGCTAAGGGTGTACTCGAAAGCAAGAACAGATCGGATATTTAAGTTTGGATTCTTTCTTAACTAAAGCGATTATCTTTTCATTTTTCCCAACCCTTTTCGATTTTTTCAAAATTTGTAGAGAGAAGCTAGCGCGTAAACAAAAAAAAATACACAAATTCTACGAACTAATGTCTAAACTTAATTTTCCGCAGAGTGGATTCGTTACGAGTAGATGCAAAGTACAAGGATGCTGATGCATATTAATAGTGTGTTCACGTGTTTATAGACCGATGACGTCATCTATGTGCGTTGAGAGTATTATTCATTCATAAATGCGACGTAGAAATTCCATTCTATTTACATTTTCCATAAAAATTACATAGGTGTAATCACACGAACAATTTGAACATGTGTATGTAGTTGTTTAAATATGAGGATAGGTAGAATATTTATATATGTTTCTGTGTGGTGCATCTACCTTCTTGACTATATTTCTGTCCTCCCACTACTCTCGCTTTTTTTTTGTGCAGATTCTTGGGTGTGTAATAAGTGAAGTAACCAATTACTCAATAACATTATGTTTTCCATGTGTAGTTTTCCGTGGTCACCTCAACAAAGGTAATATCATCTATTGTTATACCCTAGATGAAATCATAGGGTATACCTACTAAGTTTGTCATTCCGTTTGTAACGCACATAAATAATGCTGGTAGAGCAAAATGGGTTGGATACACACGAATAGTTTGATTTTTGTATGTCGAAAATTAGATCAATCGGGCAACTCCTTTGTAGGGTTGCCATGTAAAAATTTCGTTTTTCACTATATATTTAGACACTGCCTTAGAAAGCGTCTACGTAGAGAGCTAAAGTTTGGTGCATGATGCGTTTATAGCAATAGTAAGTAAAATTTCAAAAATGGATTACAAGCTCGACGAACTCCTGTCCTAACGTGGTCTGCTTGACCGAGACATGGCTTTGTGGAAAGATGCAGAGCTTTTTGGTCCCTAGACCTTGGTGTTTCGCCGTGACCACCATCGTCTGCCTTTGGATGCTCCTGTTGGAGGTGGAGTGTTTAGTGCCGTTCGTCGCATCTTTTCATGCATATTAATCAATTTTGTTAAGTCGGGCGATCTAGAGTTTATATGTGTAGCTCTCAAGCCCTCACTCAAAAACAAATACATATATTGCTACAGCCTAAATTCCTCCATGCTCATCAACTAAGATATTTGACTTGCTGGCTTCATGTATTGATAGGCTTACTGAAGTTTTGCTGCCTGCCGACGAATTATTGCTTTTTGGTGACTTTAACTTGCCTAGTGTTAACTGGGAACACTCTCTGGACGATGAGGGCTTGCTGCCTTTATTCTCGTTGACTCCTCAACATACCATATCTTTTATTGACAACAATAGGGGTATTTTGCACTCATCGAACAAGTTTTTAAAACACCGGGTAAATCTAGTGTAATGACGTTTCTCTGACAGTTCTCCTGACTATAATTAATTGTAAAAAGTTATTTGTAAAATAGGTGAAGCCAAATAAAATGTGCTCTAGCTATTTATCTATTTATTTTCTTCAAATTTTTGCTTATTTTTGCTCAAGAAGTAATTTATATGCCCCAATCAGCAACATATTGCAAGTGACCGTTCTCAAGTGACAAATGTCAAACCATTACCCCAAGAAAATTTTAGTGTAAGCTCGGGGTAGCCCAGGTTTTTCATATAACAAGATAGTCTAGCCCGGTGTAGAAATAGGTTTACCCAGGGTTTTCATCGAACAGACCTATTATTTTTTCGGGCCTAATGCAGTCTAGCGGTATTATTAATGACTCTGGAAAATCTCTTGACCTGGTATTTTCTTCCAATCCCAATGGTACTCGCGTTAAGCGTTGTTTAACTCCTATAGTTCCTGAAACAAATCATCATCCAGCACTACATATAATTTTGTTTTTCGATCCTATAACTTCATCGTTTAATGCTCCTAGTAACTACTGTTATAACTTTAAAAAAACTGATTTTGATAAAATAAATGAAATAAATGAAATGAATAAATGTGATTGGACCAGTGCGCTGGGTGAACGTGACATTGATGAAGCTGTTAACTCGTTATTTCTTTGTTTTACTCACTGTGTACCACTTGTTCGTTTCAGTCGTGATTCGAATTGTCAACCGTGGTTTAATAGCTCTTTGAAGCATCTTAAAAATTTAAAGAATAAAGTTTGCGGTAACATAGACAGTGTGGATCCCTTAAAGACTGCCAATCTTTTTGGTGACTTCTTTAAAACTGCCTTCTGTGAGAACCACTGTGATATTAGTTATAATGATTTTACCCATTAGACAAAGCTTCCGCTGACTTATCTTCAACCCAAAGACCTGTTGTTCGATGAAGCGTCTGTCTCCAAGTATATTTCAAGCATAGCTGATAGTTATTCTGGTGGTCCGGATGACGTTCTTTCCACACTCATAAAACATTGTGATACGTCCATCGTTTCTGTTTTGTGTTATTTATTTAATTTATCTTTAACTTGCGGTGTTTTTCCGAAACAATGGAAGCTTTCTTTGATTATTCCAATGCACAACAAGGGCAATAAGTGCGACATTTCTAACTACAAACCTGTCGCTAATTTAAGTTGTATTGGTGAGATATTTGAAGCCCTCGTTTGCGATGTTTTTTACTTCCACTGCAAGCCGTTTCTATGCTCTTTTCAGAATGGTTTTATGAAAGGTAAGTCTATGACTAATTTCTGTAATTTTGCTATTGAAAACGGTATGCACGTCGATTGCATTTTTATGGATTTCAGTAAAGCTTTTAACCGAATAAATCATAAATTTTAATTCATGAGTTGACTGTTTTTGGTTTTCCTACTGTCTTTGTCAATTGGCTTCGTTCTTATTTATCTGATCGTACGCAGCGAATCATATTCCGCGCACCTCTTTCTGACCTAATAGCAAATACTTCCGGCGTTCCTCAAGGAAGCGATATTGGACCATTCCTTTTTATACTTTACATCAACGATGTATCTCTGATTTTGGCTAATTCAAGAATACTTTGCTATATTGACGATTCCAAAGTCTTCCGCATTGTTTCTGATAAAAACGAGTGTGGAGTTTTAAACTCGGACTAAGACACTTTTCATAAATGGTATGCCATTAACTGCCATCCTCTTAATAGCAGCAAATGTAGTACTATATGTCCTTTTTTTCGTAAAAGAAGGCCATTTTACTTCAATTATACTTTAGATGGATGCTTATTAACTAGACTTGACAAAACCTAAGATTTGGGTCTCGACCAGTTTGATTGCATTGGCTTTCATATTTCAAAAAGTCTCTTATTTGACTTAGTCAGCTTAGTTAAAGTTACTTTTCTTTTCATTATTATTGTTATGTATACTTTTTATCGTTATTATGGTTATATTTCACTTTTGTAAACTCAGTAATCAGATATTTGTTGAAGTTCTAAATATGTAAATCGGGCAACATTCGGGTGTTGGTGTTGCCATCTAAAAATTTAGGTTTTTTAAGTATACTGTGAAAATGATCATTTTTAAAAGTTTTTAACGTACTGAAAAGCTCTTTAAAATATGAAATCCTATAAAATCGGTTATAGCCATTTTGACTGTCTGACGAGCCGTCCTGGAAATATATGGGAAAGACCACTTCAAAAATCAAACTTGCACAGATTTGCGACCATATGAAATTTTTTACGGCCATTCATCTAGGGTATCTAAGGTATTGGTCTTAGACCAATTCTATCTTTTTTACTTGTTTTTTTTCTCTGTCTTCGGGCTAGATTGCACAATATACGAAACGCGGAAAAATCACTATCTAATAACATCTTTTTAGAGGTCTAGTTGAGTTTGCTTTATCGTTGCATGTAGCAAAATGCATCATTGCTCTGAAAAATGTCACCGTGAGCTTAAAATATTCTGGGGGAAAAGTTGTGAACTTCTTACTTACTCTTATGAGAATATTCAAAGGGAAAAAAGTTGATGTGAGGAAAATTCTCCTAATCTGAATTATTGTATGTAACACTTCAATTCTTTCAGTAGGTATATGCACGCTTACTTACTTATTGTATCCTCTGCCAATTCAAATCCTAACTTCACCTGCACACATACATACATAGATGCTTACATAATTTCGTTATAACCAAATATTTTTTTTTCTTCATATATTCTCTCATGTCCCTACTCTTCAGAAATGTGGACACGCGATATCAATTTGAAATCCAATAATTAAACAGGTGGTCATCCCTGTTATAGGTAAATTTGTCACGCGCAACTCAAATCTATAGATACAAATTTCAATAATGGCCCAAGGTAGTTGACCCTTTATATTTATGTACATAGGCCCCCTTCATTGCACACGGTCTCTTGTGCAAATAAATCCTTGTAGACTTCAGGAAAATTGGACACCGCACGTGCCGTAATTCATAATACTTTGGGTGCCGGTAACTGGCACCCGACACAATTCCTAATGAAGACTAACACCTATGTACAGATGGTGTGGTGCACAGAGATTTATATCTGTTTCCTTAATACATAATATCGGAAGGATTTGGAAATATGTGATATGTCCGTTTTAGGCACATATTTAAGGTATGAGTTTTATATTCGGACGGTATTTGTAAGGTAGGCACGCTAAAAGAACTGTCTTCATGTTTTATATTACCGCGAAAACCACTATTCCCGTTGATATTTATTTCTGGACTACGTCCTCCATTGGAAGCTAAATCAATGTTGATCATAGATAAAATCATAACTAGAGCAGCATCTGTTGAATATCGTAATTTTCCCATAAGTTTTTCCTTCCTTAATGACATATCTGCTAACCTCCTGCAACTTATAAAGTATTAATAATTTGAAGGCCGAACGTTGTAGGAGTTAATATGTTCAGGTTTTATATAGTAGGTGTGACGTCTTTAGGCAACTAAGGAGATAAAAAATTTCAGACAAGGCTGGAATTTTTGTTTTGTTAAAATTGTTGATTAGTATCCTTGTACGTATGCAGAAACTCAGAGCTTTCTAATAATTATTGACCTTTGAATACTTATTGGCCAATTTGGAAGCTTTTGCAATGACTTTTCTGTTAAGTTAGATAGGTAATTTCGCAAGGAATAAGAAAGACTAGCTCACCAGAATATACTACCACTTTAAACCCCTTTCTTTGTAGTGTGATGATAATATAATTAACTACACTAATATCTTGACCCTAGATGAGAATACTCCTCCTTGCGCAGTTTTTCTTTACACGCTTCACATATTCTTGTTGTTATCCAATGCAATCAGTTCCTAGATTTGGCATTAAGAACCAATTACCAATTTACTCTAGTTTCTTTGCAAAGTTCTGCATATTTCCCATTACCTACGCATCACTAATCTCCTTCGTAATGTCCAATCTGGTTTTCGTCCTAATCAAATCATAATTACGTTACAGCCTTATTGAAGAAATAGATTTGAATAAATTAATGCTACTGGTACTCCATAACTTCTGTGTAGAAAACTCATTACTGAAATTAATATTTTCATAAGCTTAACGAAGCTTATTTTTAATTATCTAACGGAATGTTCTCCGAGTGTGTTTTAAACTGAAACTATTCTATCTTCCTTAGAATTAATTCCGGTGTACCGAAAGGCTAGATTATTAGTCCGCTGATTTTTTGCATGCTTATTAATGATTTGTTTGACGACTGCCATGTGTATACAGGGTGTCCCGTAAGTCGACGTCAAGCCGGAACCAGGTCACTCACACTTCATGGAATGACTCTCCGTCTCACTCAAGCTAGAATCTTAAAGTTACGCTCTTAAGGCAAGCTTTGGGTACACTAGAATCAATTTTAGTAGGTGAAAAGAAATTTTTCGAAACTGGGCTTCTTTAAGAAAAAAATTTTTTTTTCCTTAATCTAAGAAATAATGTAGCAAGTATTATACCATTTTAGAGTCCTTATTGAATGCGTCAAATTTTAACGTTACTTGCCAAACTGGCGTAGTACATTTTTTTTTCAGTACAGTCAGTTAAAGTTGGGTGAAATATTAATTTTCTATTCTTAGATCGGCAAAATGTGACATTTTCTTCCAAGCTGGAGCAGTTGGCTTTGAATTTAAAGCAACAGGTTACATGTGCACTATTCGGGATTTCATAAAAAAAAAATAAAATTGAAAAAAAGTAAAGATTTGTAGCAACAGGAGCTAAAAAACCATCACAAGGTGTACATTTTCTCGAAAACAAAAGAAATGCCCATAATTTGAAAAATACATGACTTAGATTTTTTTTTATATTGTTCTGGTAACTGTTACGATTTGGTCTATCACCTGGTTCCGGAAAACGTTATGTAAATAGTCCTGGCTTTTAATGTTCAGGACAAAAAATTTAAATTAATTATATTATTATATTTTCATTGTGATATTATTTTAAGAAAAAAGGGAATAGTTGGCAAGTTCTAATCCTAATAAGGACGGGGAGGTCTCCTAATGCATTAAAGAAAAAGAAGACTCGTATTTAAGTGTAATAAAAAAAAATAGTCAGAATTGCTAAATTAAATTTTGGTGCTAATTAAAGTTTTTATTAGTTACACGTAGATGATCAGAGTTTTTAATCGGATGCTTTATAGCCACAAAAATTAGATAACCTTATTTCCAGATATCCCATTCTTAGGTCCACCGAAGATATTTTGAATCAAGGTAAGCCAAAGAGTGCCGGTACTTAGGCACATCCAAGAGCCCGATCACCTAGGTGCATCCAAAAGTTCCGGAGGTTCGATACGGCCCCGAACCTATCATTGTCCAGCGCCTAGAAAAAGCGAAGCTCGCATTTTGTTTTCCAGTAATAGCGGAGGCGAAGCTTGTGTTTTATTGTTAAACATCACCAGAAACGAAGCTTGTGTTTCATTGTTCAACACCATCCGAAGCGAGGCTCGCCTTTTATAGTCTAGCACCAGCGCAAGCTAAATAAGAATTCGACTTGACCAAGACGTTCACCCAAGGCTACCACACAGGCAGTCCAGCATCAAAAGGTAGTTTGGCCAACTTTTCTCTCCTGTTTCAGAATTTCAGAGATAGGTGCCGAACGTTCAACCAGAATATTCACCGAGGGTTTGATCGACTAAAACCAGTAATCAAGATCACCAGAGCTTCTGCTTCAGCACGAGTTATCTATTCCTTTGGTGGAAGACCCTCGACTACTTGACTACTTATCTATCAAGACATGACTTTTGCTTTCAGCCCATTTCAGGCAGACTTGATACATCCTTCTGTGTTGAGGTCACTCGGCATTTCTTGTAACCCAGTTAACGCAAAATTTGCCTACACCGCTATACATTCTGCCATCCTATGTTTCTTGCTGGTTCTCGAAGGTTACCCTTGTGAGTGATCATGTCTGAGTGATCACGAAAATGTTTTCTTAAATAAAAGTATATATTTATTTATACGGAGCGTGTTTTTATTTTCATAATTCCATAATTCCTGCTGACGACCCCCAATGACTTAAGCAAGATATTATTTTTGGATACCTTAATCCCCTGCTGGTAGCAGAAAAAACAAATTCACCACCAAGCTGATGAGAGAAATCTTCACATCACAAAAAACACACCGGCGCTCTGCTAACAAAAATTAATAAAATTAATTGAAAAATAAACCGTAAATTACTAAAAAAAACATTTACAGTGTAAGTATTTGTGTTTAGCTTAACTGAAACCTATAATTATATTAAAATTACAGGCATAGCCCTAGATAACCACCAAGAATTACAACATACTCTCTATTTTTAATAAAATTCAAGTGTGACGAGAATAAAAAACTAATATCCAAAACGGACAGGAAAAGTTAATGATCATTACATATCTAATTGAATTTTAATTGTACTTATAAGAAATTTCCTCACAATTGCATAATGAAAATTGAACCGAATTAAACTTTAATTAAAAACAAGAGAAAAAGTTATAATTGGTATAAGACCAATAATATTATACTTACCCTAGATGAAAATAAAAATTAAATAAAATGAAAAGGTAAAGTTTTGTATGTCAACACTAAGAAGCCCAATTAACAATGTAGGTCGAAAAGATATCGGCACAACTTGTTAAGATGGTAAAAATTCTTCTCCCATGGATTATCGAGCCATTGCTACGGATTTTTAATACATGTCTAACCACCTCTCAGTTCCCCTCTATATAGAAAACTACTGGTTCCTAAGATTAAAAAAAAAAACAAAGGAACCAGCTGATTACCGCCCTATAGGTATTCTCTGTTTCTTGGTCAAAATATTAGAGAAGTTATTGTATCTCCAAATAATTCAATATTTGGATTGTCGTAACCTCCTCAATCTTTACCAATCGGGTTTCCGTCGTTTGCATAGTTGCGAAACGGCACTGATTGAAGTCACGTCTAACATCAGAAAATCACTTGACATGAGTCATCTATGTGTCTTAACTTTACTCCACTTCTCTAAAGCTTTTGACTCAGTTAATCATCCCAAATTACTGTCTAAACTAATGCTTTACTTTAATTTCTCAAATTCGTCTGTCGCCCTCATCGGTAGTTTTCTATCAGGAAGATCTCAACGTGTGAAAGTCGGTGATCTTGTATCAAGTGCATGTCCCCTAAGTTGCGGTGTACCACAAGGGTCCATACTGGGTCCGTTATTGTTCAATATGTTTATAAATGATTTGCCGAATTCTATTCATAATTGCAATATTCATTTATATGCTGATGACGTGCAGCTTCAAATCAGCAGACCTATCGGCCTCTTAGAAGATTGCTTGGATCGCATGAATTCCGACCTAGAAAATGTTTCTCGTTGGGATACTAATAATAATTTAAAACTGGATCCACTCAGATCTCAGTGTATTTCCTTTTATCGGAATTATATTATGCTCTCTGATCTCCTCACTTTAAATGATATTACTCTGCCTTTTTCTAGACGTGTCAAAAATCTTGGTGTATTAATTGGTACGAATATGAAATGCTTCGACCATATTGGCAATATGGGTGTCCTTCGGCGGCTATGGTTATCAGCCAGTATTCTGCCAATTGGCACCAGATTATTGCTGGTCAGATCACTTCTTCTACCTTATTTTACGAATGGTAGCTTAGTTTTTCCACATTTGGATTCCATTTGCTTAAGAAGGCTGAATATAGCCTTTAATGACTATGTAAGATGTGTGTATGGACATAGATGGTTTGATCACATGTCGTCTCTTAGTAACAACTTGCTGGGTTGTTCTCTCAATAAGCACCGTCAAAGAAGGCTATTATTCTCTTTCCATAAAATTATATATACAGGAAAGCCAGAGTACCTTAGCAATCAACTGCGATTATTGAATTCTGCACGACATTTTAACCTGCTTATTCCTGTTTTCCATTATTCTGTTCAAAGCGACTCTTACTTCGTTCAAGCTTCGCGTTTGTGGAATCGTCTGTCGACAAATGTTCAGCGCACTAGTTCGATTGTTAAATTCAAGGAGATTATTAAAAATTGGAATTTGTAAACTGAAGTATGTCCGGGATTGGTTCGGTAATTGGTGGGGCATGCCCTTCATGGGTAAATATGTAAATGAAGTTAACATTTTTACAATTTTGGTTCAAACTTCAAAATTAATTTAATTACTGTCTTTTTTTATCGTTGTTTCGTTTCTATAACTTTTTAATCTTTTACTTTTATTTTTATATTCTTTCGTAATTTTCTTTTTATTCTTTATTATTTTCTTTGTTTTGATATACTTTAAGTTATTAATTAATTTGTCTTATTTTATATGTTGGCTACCACTATTTTTGTGTACTAGTAATAAAAAGTCAAAATACTCTTGTGTACATGTGAATTAATTAAATAAATTGAATTCAAATTGAACTTTTAGTGGACCTGACTTACATAAGTATATTGGTCAACTAGACGTCCGATTGGATAATTCCCAATACGGCGAATAAACTAGAAGTATTTTGGACGTAAATGTAAGATAATATAGGGCAGATTGGAAATGTGGCAAGGCATTATAAGAATAAGCATCTTAAATTGTCGTCTCTTCGCTGTCTATTCGACCACCCCGCATATTTTCAAACTGCAAACTTAATAAGGCAAAAATCAAAATGTATATTAGATCTAACGAAATTTAATTTATTAAATCGATTTTTCACATCAACATAAAAAGTTAAAAAATAAAATTTTTCGTAAATATTACAGCTGTAAATTTTCAACGGGCCTTTTGAATTTAATATATTTAAGAAATATGTATGTAATAAAATTCTTTCGTGATTTTTTTTTTTTTTTGTGTGTATATGAAGAAAACAATTTTTTTCCTAATTTTTCGCCTATAAAAAGTTTCTGGCTTACAATTTAATCCTCTTAAGTCCAATTTTCCCGTTTAAGAAATTTTGTTTTGAAAGTAAAAGTCTTTGAGCATATTATGACTATAAATCTACCTGCCATCATTTTCTTTCCTATAAATAGTCTTATGAAGGTATTCTGTCTCTAAACTGTCCTATTAGGGAATTTTGTCTATACAGGAGTATACTTCGACATTATGTCTTGAAATCGTCCTATTAGGAAAAATTGCCTTAAAAATGTGCACAGTCATTCTGGTTAGTCTTAGTAACCGCGAAAAGATACCAAGAAAGAATAACTTGTGCTTGATGATTCACGATATTGATGCTGGATGCTGAAAATGTAAAAGAGCTGATAATAAATTATTCTTTATTCAATTGAACCAAGAGTTGCCAAACCCAATTTCAGTCATTTCAATTCTAATAGGTGTCTTTAATAGTGTTTTACCGCCCAGTTTCTCAAATCATCTAACATTGACAGCTTTTTTCTCAAAATATTTTTGCTCGATTTCATCATTTTCATCGACTTCCAGAATATAATCTATATGTAATTCGTCGTCAGGTTTTGATATCCTCGATTCACTATCTGAAAAGAGGGCTGGGGGTTATTTATTTGTTGTCAGTTCGAAATTTCTGACATTTCTAAATTTATTTGATTTTGCGAAAAATAGTGCGGTGATTTTTTAGTGATTTTTCTTGAAAGAAGTGATGCAAAGTGATTTAGTAATACTCAACTGTAGTGAGGTATCTGTGCAATTGATTTTATATAATCGAGACTCTGAAGTCTTGAATTGTGGAAAAGAAGTGCGCTCGTGCTGTGTTCTAGATACAATCAGATACATTGCCATAGGAAATCATTTTCTAGGCAAGTTTAATTAGTTCAATAATAAACTATAGTGTTTCAAATAAATTTTAAGTGAAATCGTTATAAAAATAAACAGCCTTGACAATAAAATTGAACATTTTCCAATGGTGGTGTGTTTGTTTACAATTGAATTGTCATTATTAGTTGACGGAATACTTAGGGTTATTTATATGATGTCAGCCATACAAAGGCAATGACAATAAATATCATCAGAAAATAAATGAGGCACTTGGAAAATTCTTAAAAATTCAAAAAAAAAAAAAAAAAAAAAAAACTATAAGTTTAAAAATTAATAAAAATATTTTGCGATATAATGGGACCACTTCTATTGAATTTATTCAATATTTAATAAAGTTTCAACTAAATTATGTGTCCGCTCTGAAAATACCTATCCTAGCCTATCCTTTTTTTGCTATATAATCTAAGCCTTCAGTACGTTTACATGAATACTTGAGTACTTGACTTGAAATTCATTTGAAACTCAAGAAGGGTTTTTGGTTGAATTAATTTCAATTACTTGATTTGAAATTTTCTTGAAATTTATTTGAAGTGACATTTTACCTTTTACAGGTTTTGTACATAAGTACGAATTTTTAGATTAATATTTTGAGAAAATTGCTAAAAATCACAGTCTGAATTATCAACAATAATCTTCTTCTTGCTCCTTTTTGCCATTTTCATATCTTGCATAAATTAAAAATTTTCAAGCAGAATTGCTAAATTAAATTTTGGTGCTAATTACAGTTTTATTTCTTACACGTAGATGATCAGAGTTGTTATGGTCATAAAAGTAGATAACCTTAATAAGGGAGGGGGGGGGGGGCAATATCAACCGTTTAGGAGTTACAGGATGATTAAGACATAAAGCTAGTTTTTCACAAAATACCCTCTAATTTAAAAAGTACTGGGTGCACACTCACAGTTAAGAGCTCATTGTATGCAGACCTTCATGGCCTTTCCAATGACTGCTCAACCATTATACCCTATGTACTATCTGCAACTGTTAAAGAGTTATTAGCTCAACACCTATTCATGTCATACCGAAATTAACCGATATTTTTTTTTAAATGACGTGTTTTCAGTCAATAAGGTAGCTTTAACGGCTGCATATATCACATAGTGTATAATAGGTCGCATTAAAAAAGAGAGTCCACAGTTTATAGTTTTTATAAAAAAAAGGTTATGTTAATGACTTTGCAAAAAAAAAAAAAAAAAAAACAAAAACATAGAGGTCAAAGTAAAAAAACAAGGTAAGAAAACCCGAAGATTATAGTTTAGACAAGCATAACTCTGCAACCGTAGGCCCTGTACTTTTTAATATACAAGGTGTTTTGTGAAAAACTAGTTCTTTTTCTTAATCGCCCTGTAACTCCTAAGTGGTTGATATTGCCTCCCCCTCCGCTCTCCTTGACAGACAATTTTTTGTTAGTATAGGTGAGTACTATCACCTCCTGCTCTGTTGAACTTCTAAGGGGAAACATCCTGTATATACATTAGAAAAAATGTAGTTTTAGAACTTGTTTAAAAACATACAAAAATACAAAAATAAAAATTGCACTAAAAGTTGTAAAATTGTATTTATTAAGCCCCCCCCCCCCCCCCCCACCCAAGGTTTCGCCTCATTTGGAGACACAACCCATAGTTCAAGAAGTCCTGATCTAAAGCTATGTCTTTAAAGTCAAATGGACTATTAGAGCCAACAATTATTTCCAAATTAAGTAATATTTTACATAAATAAGCAAATGTTTTTTCCTATCTTTCTAGTTGTGAGGAGTTGCCCGATTTAATTCATTTTTGAAATTTTATTTACAATTTTTATAAAAGCAGCCTTTACAAAATTTCAGCTTTCTACGTCGACGCGCTTTCAGGCAGTCTCCAAATATAACGTAATAAACTGAAATTTTTGGATGGCAACCCTACGAACTTAAATCTACTATGTTTTTATAAAGGCTGTCTGCAAAATTTCAGCACTCTAAACCAACGCTTTCTTGAGTTATCATAAGCATAGATAGACTGAAAGACAGACAAACAGACAGACAAACGGACATGCAAAATCAAAATAAATTGTATTGCTATGTGTAGGTGCCTAACCCATTTTGCTCTACCAACATTACTTCTATGTGTTACAATCAACAATGACAAATTTAGTATATCTGACAGATTTCATTTTGGGTATAAAAAAATTTGCTAATGAGATTTGTAAGAAATTAGATTATAAACAAATGATCATTGATTGTCTAGAGATAATTATACTATCAATTAAATCTTCCAATTTTGAAAACAAACATGACACAGTTACATACTTCCTAATCAGTGTTCTTATTTTAGTATACTCTCAAATCGGGAAGACTCTTTTATTTTCTAGAAAACTCTTAAATCAGAAAAAGCAGATACTTCTGACAACGAATATTTTTAGTACCTAAATACAATGTACCTGATTATCCTCAAGATATCTCCTTTATAGATACTTCTGCACATATTAAAATTTGTGAATAATTCTTTCCTCTTACATACGTATTCTATATAATCCATTGAATCATCATCTTAAAACTGTGTCAAATATTCTCCAAGTGTCCTAGATTTTCTCAAAAAGAGCTCATCAATTACGATTAATAACAAAATATTTTCGATAATAATTTGGAATTTATGTCTTAACATGAATCGAATGTGCTTAAAAACGTGCACAGTTAAACACGCGCACAAAAGCGCGAGTTAAGGCTTCATCCAAAATTATAAGTATACGTCATTATATCAAAATCGAAGTCATTCAGCAAAGGATATAACGGATAAGATTGGAAAAAGTAGATATACGCGCTCCTTAAGAATTTTTGCATAAGAACGCACGTTTATATTTTCCACTGCTATTGTCAGTTCTCAAGGTTGTTCTAGATTTTCTGTAAAAAAGTCATCTCATTGTGAGTGTTCTTCCACGTGCTGATTATGTTTGGTTTACAACCATATATTCATTTATATTTAGGAGCAGAAAATCTTACCAAAAATATCTCAAGAAATCACTGTATCTGATGCTATCCACACAGATGTGCAAAAATAAAATTTGAATCCATAGGAAGATTAGCTCTATCTATCAGCCTGCATGCATGCATGTAATGCGGGAGCATACTTTAGTCTTATGTACGAGTACATACATATGTATATAAAAGCTATTCTCATACAGAATCGCTTACTTGGCAATTGGGAAAATCATTCTACATATAATCGCAAGTGTTAATTTCAACAAGATGATAATTAGCTAATTGAAGATTATCATAATTAGGTGATAATTACCTAATTGAAGATTATCATAATTAGGTGATAATTACCTAATTGAAGAATCATAATTATGTATAAAAACATATCTCTAAGGCCATTCCCAGATCTCTCTCTCTCTCTCTCTCTCTCTCTGAATGAGTTGCGAATCTCAAATAATTTCTTAATTTGATATCATCAAAAATCCGGATAACACCCTTTCTACGACTTACCCTAAAGTTAGAAATAATGCAGCTCTATCAGATGGTGGAAAACGTGCATTTCGTCAAGGTGATTATTCTTAGAACAACCTGGGGTGTATACGTTAAGTAATAAATCACATTTCCCTTCCTAGTTAGAGTAGACGTCCGAGTATATTTGCTTTGAGGGCAAATATTATTCGCGATTAACTAGGATAAAGCTCAGGTTCTTATCTTGACAGGTCATGTCCATATGTATAAAGTACCTGTGCACGATGAACCCTTCCATTTACAACGTAAATGGTATTCAGAATATGCCGCGTCCAGTGTTTATCTAATATGTACCTCTGAGAATTCACACCTTGTTTCCCCTTGTACTATATACGAAGAAGTAATTTGTAATGGAAGGTCAGCACGTGCAAGCAATTTTCTATGAAGCTTCAAAGTACATGAACTTTCAAGTTGATGTGGTGTGGATTGTTTTCCAATTAAACTAAAGGATTTGTAAGTTGTTGGCCAATGCAAGTGAAGTGAGGGTGGATCATTCATGTAAATTTGTAGATTTAAAAAAAAAAAACAACTCTTTTGAGCTTGTTTGCCGTAGGAAAAGAGGTTATTGTATCTGAATCTTCTGAGTGTTAACGTTAAATGTACAAAACGAAAATAATAAATAAATAATTTATTCAGTTTGCAATGATTTCAAAGCTGTATTTATATAGGATGTGCCCAGTGTTGATATTCAGCCGGTTCGGCCGAAGCAGTTATTAAAGTTTTTTTTTTTTTTTATAATTTTTATAAATAATGTGCTTCAAATGCTTTTTCTGTTGAAATTTTTTTATTCTATTTATGGATTACAAAGAAAGCAAAGTCTAATTGGTTCATATTGACGAACAGTGATGGCTGCAGAAGTGTTATTTTTCAAAATGTGTAATTTGTACCCATGTCACTAAGTTCCAACTTACTTATAGTTGACGTGGTCTAGCATAACTTAATTTTGAGTCATTAAATACCTCTAAAAAAGATATATAGAGGATAATAATTTCTTCTAATAAGACAATAGATGGCTCAGGAAGATTTGAACGTCATCCGCATACAGATGAATGCTGACATCTTTCACAATGAGAGGTAAGTCATTGATGAACAGACTGAACAATAAGAGACTCAGTATAGATCCCTGAGGAACACTGGACATGAAATGTAGAACATTCGAAGATACCTGCTGATTTATTGTGACCCTTTGCGATCTTCCAACAAGAAAGTTTTGGATAAAAAGAAGAGCTGATTTAAAGAATCTAAAATGAGACGAAAGCGTCTGTAATAACATAGTATGATTTACACTGTGAAACGCGTTTGAGAAATCTAAAAGAATTAATGCACCGACTTCGTCAATATCCATTGCGTGGCAGATATCGGTGGTCACCTTAAGAAGTGCAGTCTTACAGCTATGGTCAGCCCGAAAACCAGATTTCCAAGCACTCAACAAATTAAACATTGCGCTGTCATTTTCATATTCATTTATTTAATTATAGATTAATTTTTCAAATACTTTTTAAAAGAAGCACAACAAACTAATGGGTCGAAAGTCTGACAGTCTTTGGGAGAAGGTGTTTTTGGAATTGGTACTACATTAGCAACCTTCTAAAAAACTGGAAAAATAGACATTGGAGAGACATTGGCAAGATTAGTTTGAAAAATTTTGACGAGATATTATCAGCACCAGAGGCCACAGATTGGATAGATAGAAAAGCCTTGAAAACTTCATCACCATCCATGCAGCGAAAACTAAACCCATCGATTGAGTTATCAGAGGAAGATGGCAGTGCATCTACTCTTAAACAAGGATCCGGTAATTGAGTAAGCGCAAAGTACTTATTGATATCGTCAGGATGAAAATCACATATACGGTGTACAGAATCATAAATGAATTCCTCACTTACATGTAATTTAACACATAAAATCATGTTATTTATTAGCAAGCATCGTAAATGCAAAACTACAGCAGGACTGGAAATGAGTTCCATTAACTCATGTATTTTTAAATAAAATTCTGTAATAGATTTACAATCCTTTACACATGGATTACTAGTATGTAAAAACCAGGGGCGGATTTCCCTATAGGCCGAGTAGGCCCGGGCCTAGGGCGGCAGATTTAGGGGGCGGCGATTTTTTCTTGTAGTTGTGGGTATTTCCTTACATTTTTATACTTTTTCGTTTTTTTAAATAAAATAATTCGTTGGAAAGTGTTATTTTTAATTCTACTCCATTTTTTTCAAATCTACTCCGATTTATGAGGCAGCCTACTCCGCAAATTCTAGCCTGGGGTCCCTTCACTGGATATAGATCATTCAATTTTTCGTGTTTTACAGGGAGTAGGGGGGCGGCAATCTTCCATAGGTCTAGGGCGGCCAAGTGATCAAATCCGCCCCTGGTAAAAACTGGATCCCATTTATGTAGTAAATTTGTATACGAAAATTAAATCCGTATTTAGAGTTTCGCAATATTATATTTATACCATTTCCGTATTGTATTCCATAGAGAATACTTATAGGGCATGCTTTTCTTAGTTAAAGTTAGACACCAGTCTTACCTTACCTGGAGTTTAAAGATTTTATTGAAATATTCCCCAGATCAGCTAAAATAGATATAACTTAGACTATGAATAGGAGACATTATAATAATTTAGCTATAAAGCAAACTGAAAGTAAAATGAAATAAAACAAATATTCAAAATAATAAAAAATGGCAATTTTAGAAATGGTTAGCTCTAGATATTATTTGGATATGGCATACCTACTAAAAACAAAAACAAAGCAATTCTCAATATAAAAATTCATAAACCTAAGTAACATGATATGAAAATATTCCTTTTTTTGTTTTGTTTTCTTTTTAAGAAGAAATAAAAAAAATGCTTTTTAAGCTTAATAAAGTGCTTTCAAAGCTAAATTAATGGTAAAAAATATTATTGTATGAGCATAAATTGAGGGCAGCTTTCTATTCACCTTCAAGTTGTACTTTTTGAATTGCGGAAACAAGTCTAATTGCTGTCATATTCTTCTTTCTGTCTCTGGAATCCTCCGTATACATCTCAAAGAAGAATCGTTGAACACATTCATAAAATTGGGATGCACCTTTTGGATAGTCAATATTTAAATTGAAATGTAAACGAAAACGTTAAACAACTCATTAACAGCAGTAGCGTATCTAGGGGTTGCGGTGGGGGCGGTCCGCCCCAGGCGGCACATATTTTGGGGCGACATTTTTTATATTTTTGTCTAAACTACTTAAAAATATAAATGAATAATATAATAATGATGTAATCCACAGAATTATTTATTATAATAAATATCTAATTTAATAAAAATGCATGCTGACCCCGGCAAGCCTTATCGACATTGAGATTTTTAAGCTTAATCACGTATGTAAACAAACATCAGCTGTTAATACTTTCTTTAGCGCCATTGTTGTTATTGTAAACCGACTCCGATCAGTCATGGCCTTCACCAATCCATGGTATAGTTGAAGCAAAGTTACCTTAAGAACAATTACGAAGTAAGAAGAGATTTCCTTAACACTAGATTGCTTTTTAATTTAGTTTAGAAAAAAATTATGTCTATAACGATACAGTTTCTTAGAATTTGGAGACTTTGTATACCTACATGATATAAATGCATTTATTTATAGTTGTATTTACCTCCCCCCTCTTTGTTTCTGATTTTGAATGTTTGGGTAATTTAAATTAATTAAATTAATCCACCCCTGTATTGCAATTGCATGAGCAATGAGACGAGCAATAATCATTCATTTCTTCTTAGGAATTTACAGAAAATATTTTGGCATATTTTTTATGTACTTTGGTGGCCGACTCGAGTTATTTTCAGTAAAATTTTGCAAAAAAATCATCAAGTTTTGCAAACATTTAATTGTTTTTTTAGTTATATCAGTCAAATTTCTCAAAAAAAAAATCAGCAAATTTTGCAAAATTCGATCTTTTTTTTATTTATTTCAGTAAAATTTTGCAAAATTTGATTGATTTTTTGGCAAAATTAGATAATATCTGTCGCTGGTGAAGGTGTTAAGCGCAGTGTAGAAACTCGTTGGAACACGAGAGGAGATGCGGTGACTGTTAAAAAAAAAACATTTATTAAACATTTTAAGTGCTTTGGAAAAATTGACATCTGAGGAAGAAAATATTAAAACGAGATCAGACGCTAGAATATTACTAAACTCAATGCAAACTTTTTCTTTTCTGTACTACTTCCATTTATGGGAATCCGTCAACGTGATTTAAAACTGAAGTCTTTGCAAATGTATTTCATTGTACAAAGGGACAGGCTAGTACAAAAAGGAGTTACAACAGCCAAAAAGATATATGAAGAGTTGGAAATATCCACTGAGCGTCGAGTTAGAAGGGAAAAAATTATGAGTGGTGAAAATTCGCAAGGCGTGGTGTTATCTTTAGAAGGAGAAATACAAAGAGAAATGCTTTTGTCATTGGATAGAGTTATCCAGGTAATAAAAGTACGGTTTGAGCAACTACATGTCCTTGCAGCGAAGTTTTTATGCCTAATACCATCTAATCTTTTAAATGGAAATTTTTATTGTTAAGTAAATAACTTTGTTGACATTGGCGAGGAACATTTTCATATTGAAAGGAAAAGAATCCAGAATTTCATGTCTCTACCTGATGTATAAAGAGAAAGCAAAAGATTGGAAAAACAGAGAAGGCCAAAAATATAGGTTGGAAAACATACTAATATTATTAAGAATTTTTCTAACAATAGCCATCAGTGTCGCTAGTTGTGAACGAAGCTTTTCAAAATTAAAATTAATTAAAAATTATCTTCGTTCCACAATGAGTGATTTAAGATAACGAAACTGTCCATAGAAAGAGAACTAACAGATAATATAAATTTTGACAATTTCATTCAAGAAATAAAATACATAAATAAAAAAATAAAATAAAAATTTAAATCAAAACACATTTTATCATTATGTGTACAATCTGCTTAAATAAAATAAATGAATGGTTTTACTCATTTATTTATTTATGTTCAGTTAATAACCACTCTTAATTTTGATGTCAGCATATACATAATAGATACATGATCCGTCAGCAGGAATCATGTTATTAGATTAACTGTATAAACTCAATGGTTACGGGTAGAAAATGTTTCCAATATGGCATTATAATAAGAAACATTATATACTCCTAGATTAAGGAATTCATGTAATATCTATACTATATATAGTATGTTTAGGTAATATCCAAGATATATTGCAAGATGACTGGTCCATGTTAGTAAAGTCTTGAACAACAGAGAGCCAGTAGCTTTAAATAAATCTTGAGAATCGAATTTTTAATTTCAACATTGAAGACTCTTTACCTTATGGAATTCTACATGAACTACTGAAATTCGAAGGTTTAGTTAACCCATTGATATACTCTTAATGATTTGATGATATGATATACGTACCAATGAGCGGGTACTTAATACCTGTAATGTAATATAGACAAGACATCATTGGAGTGAAAGAAATATAAACAAGCCTTAACCGAGTATAACTGAAAACCGGGAGATCCAAAGCGCGATCATGGCGGAAATTCTCAGTAAGTATTACGGAAACAGCTCTTTTAGCTAGGAACCACAGTCTCTTTTGCAAAGGATCTCCTGCACTCGGACTCTTAGATCAGGATCTTAGTAGGAAGGTGAGAAGCAAAGGTCAACAGATCTTCCCTGAGAATGATTATCGTTTCAAGTGTGGTTGTGGTTGTGGGTATTTCTGTCACTTTCTTATTATAGTATACATGCGTTGAATATGACTGCCATCTCATATAATACTAATAAATCCAATAAATGTCCAATCAATTCTTCATCTCCCTTTCCTATCTACGCCAGTTAGATATAGAACAGTCAAATAAATTGGAAAATGATTTCCCTAACTTTTCAAATTTTAATTATTTTTCTACCAAAATGCATGATCGCCATTTAACTATTTCTTGTAATATTTAGTTATATCAGAATGTTACATTCCATTTGATCTTACACATATACATAAAACTATTTTAGTGATTCATAATTGTATTAATTTTGCATACAGAAAATGTAGTTTACTTAGTAGTGGAGAGGTAATTGAAGATGTATTGCCCAATAGGTCAGATGCTCTATTATAATCTGAGACATCATTGAAGTCATCTTCACAGGGTGTATAATAAGAAAGTTACAGGATTTTAATGAAACTCACAAATCCCCCAACTTTTCTTGCCCTTAAATAAATAGAGTGTACTACTTACAGAATACTCTGTATGGTATGATTCACCCACTGATAAAACTGGTCAGGCTTACTGTTTTCTTACCTACAGTTTTAGAGTCCTTTTTAACGACTTGTAAAGCCGGATTTTATTTCGTGAACCTTCCTAGTGAAACAGTGAAAACAACCAAATTTTACTGACTACCATTATTTTTACGTCCGACGATTTTTTTCCTTCTAATTCTAGCATGATCCAATCATATTCTAGATGATTGATTGATTTCAATGTCGGCCGACCGCTAACACAGTTGCCTTTGGTTAGAGGACCCCTCGGGCAGAACTACAAAAGAAATGTGGGATAAACCCAAACCGAATAAGCTCTTGGAACTTAACAAGCCAACCAGGAAAACTCTAGTGTCTATTCTCACTGGACAATCTTTTCGCAGGGGTCACCTTCATAGGATGACACTTTTTGAGGATCCTATATGCAGAGGTTTCGGAGAGGAGTATGAAACAGTGACTAACATTCTTTGTCACAGTCCGGCACTCTCAGGAAAGCGATATAGATTCCTTGGCTGTCACCTTCTGGACAAGCTGCATGAAGCCGGCAGGGAGGGCTGGGGGACCATACTTAACTTTATAAATGCGTCCAGTTGGGACCTATGAGCTCGTGGGTCTGAAGAGTGAATAATATACCCTACTTTGGTCTACGTTCGGGGGACCCCTTTCGGGGTCTCAACCTCTTTTTTAATCAATCAGTCAATACTCTAGATGAGTAGCAGTCAAAAAGTTCCCATATTAGGATGATTGTTGATTATGTAGGTATTACACAGCTTAGCCTTGCCTTAATTTTTAAATTTCAATTTTGATCACTAAATATTTTGAAATAAATAATAATGGATGTTTTCTATTTTGCTTCGGAGATAACTTCCAAGCTCCGAAAAAGTAAACTCTTGTTCTTGTTTTCGAAATTATGGCTCATATGACTCCGGAAACTTTATCTGTGTATTCTTATTTGCTGCTTTATGTACCGGGAGTTAGCCGCGGATGTCTCTACTTTTTCTTACGAGCATTCGTGTTCTACCAATGTTTTCATTATACGATTTGTGAAGTTTGACGTTTATTGCTTCACTAAACAAGAATAGGATACCCAAACCCTCGCAGCCAGCAGTCATACTGTAATTTGATGACTCTGAAGCTCCGATGTTTTTAGAGCCCTGATTCTGAAGAAATACTAACACCCAATAATAAATAATAAAGAAATATTTCATATGTTCCGACAGATGGTTTTTTAGGCCTATTCCTGTAATTAATTCATGCCACATTTGACAATCTTCGTTTGATGTTTTGCATACTAGGTAAAATCTCTGACTATGAAATAATAAGCCGAGAGCAAGATATTTTCTTTCATATGGTTTTGATCATATAGGGGAAAGCCATTAATTTTATCTAGAAGATTCTCTTTATCCTCTTACTTTATTCTATTGAAGGATTTAGACTTGATTCCTCTATCTTCATCGATAAATCCAGTTACATATTTTCTTTTAACTTTCTCAATTTTTACATCTATCTTTCTCCGAATTATTTTAAATAATTTCATATAAAAGATCATGTAAAGTTTTCTGTTTTCTTCAATTAACAATCGCATCCCCACCACCTAAATAAGGAAAAGTTCAGAAATTAAAAGAAATTATAATTACTTAAAGTAAAGGGATATACCTATAGCCAAAGTCCTTTGCACAAACAGTTCACTTCAAAAATTTTATCTAAATTCTTTCTGTTAAATAAGCCAATTTCCATGTAACTCTTTACAGCATCCTATATAAGAGCAATCACTGGCCTCAATTAGTATAAGTGGAGGATTTGGAACAGGAAGTTATTGGCCTAGCATTGGAGACATGTTGTGAACCAAGTCCTTTTCCCGATTTAATTGTCACAGTCGGAAATTTGGTCGTGTTAATCAGTTCCTGTCGCCCTAATTCCTTGGTTTGATGAGCGCAAAATTTTGCTGGAGAATCTCAACAGGTGTCATTTAAATGTTTTCCTTTTTTTCTTTTTGTCATGGCAGATTTTACTTTCATTGAAATACATCGAAATAATTATGTTATGGTAAAATAGATTGGACCCCAAGCATAATATTAAAAGATAATTTGATTTTGATATTTATTTCAAAAAAAATTTTCAAATATTTAAGCTCGAAATATTATTTTTTTTTAATATTTCTTTGGTGTGGACGAAAATTTTATGATTGCCATCCGCTATTAAGCTTCCAAAGTTGACTATTTTAACATCGAATGCAAATCTGGAATTAATCTGTTTTAATTTTAAACCTCAAAATATGCGAAACGATTTCAAGTAGATCTTCTCTGCTTGTTAGAAGAGCGTGGTTTTACAATGACTATTGATCTCTTGACAATTTTCTGCCTAATCTCAGTTTACCGAGAAAAACAGTTGGGACCTATTGCTGACTAAATGTCAGTTATTAGCTAACTGTGTCATTCATAATATGTGTAAACCGCGAAGGTCATTGTCCTCTCATGAAAGTTCAATGAATTCATTTTGAAAACTATCAATATAATATAATACTATGAATTTGTATAAATTGTTGTTATCAAAAGCTAATCCATTTTTTAACAAAGAGAACTTAGTCTAAAGTGTTATACTAACCCGGTCAAAATTTAAGCAACATATTCAGAATACGAATGAAAATCTTTCTGCTTGAATCAGGAAAAAGAAAATCTTAGGCGGATTCAGTTCAGAACCATTCAGAGAAACTAAATCGCTCGGCTTGAGAACAAGAATGACATAGTTTAAAACAGATTCATTCTGAACGAGAAAATGAACGCAGCATAATGTATCTGTACAACACACTTTTCGACCATTAACATTAGAAACGGCTGCATGTAGAAATGTCTCAGCTTCTTAAAGTTTTTTAACAGAATTCTCATTTTCTGCTAGGCTGAGCTTACTATTCCCTGATGCCTCAAGAAGACAAAACTTGGCAGTGGGGGGGTTGGCAGGGATGGGGATTTTTTTCGATTTTATCAATGTACCCATAATGATCTTTTAACTCTTCTGAGCTTTGCAATTTATCTCATCTGCTCTGAAGTTAAAGTTAAAGAAAAACAGGGTGTTAGGTGAACTAATACTCAAGACCACAAACCCCTGTCAACAAAACAGAGGCATTTAACACCCCCTCGCATAAAATTGTTTATGCCTTTGATCATTCGTAGTCATTTCAGACTTACAGATTTTTCAAAATTTGTTCTTCTCCGCTCCGTACTTGTCACGAATAGATTTAATTTTTTTCTTGGCAGGATGATAGCATCTATTGACGGTAGTTTCGCTATATCCATGTCATCCTTAATGTATCGATAAGCCTTAATTATACCCTAGATGATAAATACTATAGGATATACTAAGTTCGTCATTGCGTCTGTCCATCAATCCGTGGATTCGTCGGTCTGTCCTGTCTATCTTTTTGATAACGCTTTCACTTAAAAAGTTAAAATTTTCCACGTGGTCTTTTTAAAAAAAAAAAGTAGTGTTACAAGATGACTTACCCCGCCCTTCCTGAAGTTCCCCTGCCGAGTTCACTTTGCCTCCTTATCAAAGCAACTTCAACCTTGTTTCTGAGTAAGTCCAATCCGGTTTTTAGAGTACGGCCGGCCCTTAATGAATTCACCTCCGTTTCCTGAAAGTTCTCCGATTCGTCTGCATGGTCCAAGTCTGCTTTCTGAGGATGATTTGGAGTATTTGTCTCAAGTTTGAGTTAAAGGACTTGGCAGTGACCTAAGGAACGTAAACACTTCCTACGACATCTTAACTTTCCAAATTTAAAACGGTCAATGAGAGAATGAGTGGGACTAAACAATGTTGAGATCTTACCACACTCAAAGTAATAATAGTTGTTACTTACTAAATGACGAGCGGAAAACACCAACTACTTCGGACAGACACCTGACATTTCAGTCAGCTGTGCTGTCAGAGGTAGACACTGAACAATAGCTAACCTCGAAGTTAATTTTACGACTCCGCGCGACATATAGTCACCCCAAATGAATCACGCAGGCCAATATTACAAAGCACCAGCCCACACGTAGCTGCACGAAGCACGATGATTTAAAAAATGAACTATTTTGACATATCCCAAATAGATAATGAATATTTATAACTCAACAGTCTATTGCTGACACAGTTTTAATAAATATTAAAATTAAACAAAACGTCTGACAGATATATAAAAGGAAATATTGGAGGAAAATTAGAAATAGACGAAAAATTTTGACAGGTGTGTGGAAGAACTGTATTAGAAATAAAAAAATAATTGGAATTAATTTTGTCAAAAGTTTACTAAATTATACCTGTGGAAATAGATGTAGCTAAGTAGCATTAGGAAAAAGATTTTAAGTGGCCATTTTTTGAATTTTTGGACTGAAGCTAGCGCTTGGCCTAGTAGGATTTGAATTAAATGAAAAATCCATAAAAATAAATAATGAAAAACAGAAGAAAATTAAATAAAAAGTATAAATTTCCTGGCAAACGTGTGGTGTTTATTGGTGAGAAGAGAATTTTGTTGGAACCCACAAGAAATCACCCTAAAACAGAATACGAATAGATCTAGGACATTAATCGTTATTTACGACGCTATCCTAGAAGATCCGGCTTTTCCTACTCAGATCGTTGGCAGAGGAATTCGTATTGAGCTTGATGCCTGCTAATTGACCCTATATAGCCCATAGCTTTCTGGGACAATTTTTCCGAGAGCTTATGATCAAATAGCCGCCTTCAGTTTTATAGCCTCAT
The DNA here is from genome assembly GCA_963924295.1 of Dioctria rufipes. NCBI lineage: Eukaryota > Metazoa > Arthropoda > Insecta > Diptera > Asilidae > Dioctria > Dioctria rufipes. Next base: position 43,624,640 of record OZ002743.1, on the reverse strand, counting down.
AGGTTCTTCCTGTGGCAAGAAAACGCAGAGTTACTACTAAGCTCTCTTCTACACTAATGGGGTCTCGCATAAAATTATCTTGTTTGGTAATTAATAGCTTCACGAGTGTCAATAAATGATCAAAAGTAGACATTTTTTGAAATCATAGAACTCATTCAGTATACGTTTACATGAATACTTGTCTTTAACTATAATTCAAGTAGAGATCAAGTAATCAAAATATCATGTAAACGCGCATTGACTTCAAGTATACTTGAATCAAGTAAATCATAAAATTGTTGTTTTATTTACTTGAAAAAATTCATGTAAACGCAACTGCAGTAGGTAGGTACTTGAAAATTTTTCATGTCTGCGAATTATGTAATGAAAATGATAAAAAGGAAGAAAAAAAGAAGATTATTCAGGTTATGATTTTTGGTAAATTTCAAGAAAATTTTAAATTAAGTAATTTGGAATTAATTCAACCAAAAACTCTATTTGAGATTCAATTGGATTTCAAAGGTATTCATGTAAACGTACTGATTTTCTCTCAAATATTTTAGTAAATTCATTTCAGAATATTTGTTATGATTTAATAACCCACCCATAACAACTATAACACCCATTATAGCCCAATTTATTTTTTCCTTCTTTAGTTTTATTTAAACTGAAAACAGCATTTGCTAGAATAACAATCGTTTTCCATTTTGTAATTAATGGCGATGCCACCTTTTTAGATATTCTCCCACAACTAATTTGAGGTTTATGTTGAGGTAAAATTGAAAAGTGTGTAGGTATGTTGTCAAGTTGATAAAGGGTTGTGCCAACTTCAGGTTGAATAACAGATTGATAAGTGTGTGGGCCGCTTTAGAATAAAATTTAAGTGAAATCACTACAGATATAATAAAATATTAAAAAATTGCGACATACATACTTCCTTACGACAAGCCCAACAGAATGAATCACCAAAGAAAAGTGGCAGGCAAATAAAGTAAACCGCATTCGTAGGACCAAAAAGGAGAATACTGAGATTATTTGAAATCAAAAAATTCTGGGAATTTAGGTTTGCATACGCAGAAAACGAAAGGTTAAAATTTGTATGTGCACGATCATGTACAGGGTGACCTAATGCAACTATAGAACAATAACATTTGCTAAGCATTTGAATTTGATCACTAGATATGTCTGAAGTTGATAGGCTCGAAAATGAAATATTTATTATTCACGAAGACTACACTTTTCATGTCATCCAGTGTAGTAAATTTTATCCTGTCTTACCGGATGAAATAGCATTTCCTAAATATATAATTTAAATATCGTCCTCCAATGAACTCGACAGGAAAACTTGTTAAAGTTCCTGCAATTCCGGACGGAATCTTTTCATTCTGCTAATTAAAAAAACGATAACTCTAAATTTTGTCAACGCTGAATATACTACTAATCTTTTCAATCCAAATTCCTTCTATAAAAAAAAAACTTGTAATTCTTGTTAACTACTTATTGTCAAGTACCAGCACCAGAACGCTTAAAAATCAATCAAAGTGCAAAAACGTTTTGAATTGCACAAAATATTTGAAAATTTTCCCGTGAGCCGCCACCCACAAATTACTTTGGTTACAGTCTTATTCACATGTCATGTCACATAATCTTTACACTGTGGGCTTGCACTTATGTTTCCTTCATCTCGTTTTAAAGAGAGGTTCGATAGCGTAATGCGAAAACTTGTTGAAGGTATCACGAGGCACGTTTTCATGAAAAATTTAAAAAGAAAAACAAAAACCGGTACACTACATTTTGTGAGGTGTTAGTTGTGACAAGTTTGATTTTTTCAATGGTGTTATGCTTTAAGGATTTATGCAATTTGAGTGGGTACCGTCAAGAAAATCACGTTTTTATCCTACACTGATAGACTTGGTTAGACACAGGTCTAGGTAGGAGTTCTTCAAATGATGGAAGGACTTTCTCTACACTACAAATGTAATGCGCATCTACAAAAGTTACACATCTACGTATCAAAGAAATCGTAGGAATTTCATAGAGAAATTAGTATAAAAGGAACAGCAGTCAGGATTAGATTTATTCGTGTTTTAACGCTTCTAGCAAGAGTTACAACAAGTGTCAGTTGCTCCAACAAGTGATTATTTGTTAGCAAAAAATATTTTAAAGTATATATTAAATTAAATTATATATTAATATATTTTAATATTTTAAAAAGTGAGTGAATATTTAAGAAAACTTTTTCAATTAAAAAGTGATTCTGTGTATGTAAAAACAAAAAAAAAATAAAACAAAAAAATCTTGAAATGCAAGAAAATCCAAAAGGACCAATTTCACCAAATCGTCAGAGAGCTATGAATTTTTTGCATAGTTTAGGACGTCGCCTGGGCCGTCGTCAGTATAACGACTTAATCTACAGCAGTGAAGAGGATTTAAGGATCTCATCCTCAGAAACCTGTTGTTCAACATTAAAAACTAACATCAAAGATTATCATAGTTCCAGTTTTGATTTATCAAGTGAAGCGTCTAGTGAAAGTAGCAACAATTCTAGATGTACAGATATGAAAAGATCCAATGTAAAAAATAATCATCGAAGTAGATTATCAATATCATCGTTTAGTAAAGCTCTACAAAATTTATCACCTTCATCTAAATCATCATCATCATCATCATCGTCCTGCAACAGTACTCCACTGAAACAGACAAATTCCAGTAAGGCGAAAAATCAACCTCAAAGAATACTTCGGCAACCAGTTCATTATGTTTATTTGAAAGGAATGTCCGGTCTACCAACAAGACGAGTTCCTAGATCATCTATTTGCTGTCAATATGGCAATCGATAAATTTTTAATTTTTGTTTAATTTTTGTATTTTTTTTTATATCTATAGTATAGATTTAAGTTTTTTTTTAATTAAAACATGTGTTTCTATGAACTTTGTGAAAAGTGATGAAGCTGTAGTACTTACTCATGTAAGGACTCTTGATTTAGTATATTACGTAAAAAATTGAAAACTAATTTAAAACAAAATTGTTAATTATTTCAATTTTCTAGTGCCTTTGATGTGTATCTGTTGTTTAGGTTTCAAGAACTTTTGTACTTTAAAATAAAATTATAAAATAATTAATTAATTTTACGTTTTTAAATTTTTCGCCACCCATGGGGAGAACTTTTCTCGTATTTCCTTGTATTTAGGATTTCGAAAATTCAGAGATGAATTCAATCTGAGTGTAAACGATGGGCTTAAGAATGAAAAAGAAGTTCATTTTTAATATTTTGACTGCAAAAAATGTACAAAATAACTTATAAATTTTGTACTCGTGTTTAAATTCAAATTTTAGACTCGTTTTTAGATGGTCGCTGATATTTTTCGCATCCTTAAATTTTGTATGAGAGTTCTGTTGGCCCCCAATTTTCAGTTTGGATGAATACGAATTCTTAGCAGTTCCCCTCAGCGTACAATTGAGGCATGCAGTTTTACCAATGATTTTAATTTTTTTTTTTTTTGTAATATTCGTATCTTGCAAATAATCTTAAGGTATCCAACATTTTAAAAACAATCCCGCATTACAGAGTAACAGTGTACTTATAGAATTGCAATTCTTTAAGGAAGTCACAAATGAGAGCAAATCCAGCCAGGGTAATTATAACACGAGTTGTAATATATGACTCAGAAGTGAGATGTTCCAAACGCAGATTTATTGCTATATGTAGATGGAAACGAAACTCTTATTTCGAAAATTACATTAATTGATATTTGTAATAGCGTACTCAGATCAGCAGACTAATCTCATAGGCCTTTCCACATAGAAGTCAAGTACCAGGTGGAGTGAATGGAGTTTTTTTTAATATATAATACAAATGAAAATCGCTTGAGTTGTTTCCAAATTGAGAAATCGGGTAGATGATCATCAATCATGGTCATCACCAATCTCCTTCAAATGCACCAAATAATTATCCTCGTCGAAAAGTCTACGCTTCATAGCCTCCGCGGGAGACTGGAATCTTTTGGACATAAATTGAGTTACGTTTTCATCGTTCTGGAGCTGTGGATTTAAAGAACCATAGAGGTGCAATACCTACATATGCTGCGATGACGTTTTTTTTCTCGTTGAGAATTGAAAGATTAAGTACGAAAGTTGTCTAAATGCACAATTTCTTACTTACGAACTAAATTATCAATGCATCACAAAATCTAGTTAGAAGTTAGAAAATTAAAAAATATATCAATTAAATTATTACACTGGCCCAACGTGAAATTTATAGGAGCACTTGTTACAAAAAAAAAAAACAAAAAGCAACATTGGCACAAGGAGTTTTAACGAGTTGTTCGATCCTCTCAGGTAGATATGGCACAATAAAAATATATCACTGGTACAGATGAGCTGGCAAACAGCTACTTTAGAACTTCAAGCTAAAAAAAAAATTAAAAATAAATTTATTCTGTGCGAATATCATTTAAAAAAAATCGTATATTGCATGCCCATGAGTAGATAATTGTTTATATAGATCATAATAAATTTCGGAAGCTCCATGAGATCCTTTCCGTTGGGCTAAATACATCGCATTTAAAATTTGGATAAGTAGGTAAATATTTATCCTTTTCTTTATGGAGATAATTCGAAAATCTAATAACACGTAATTTTGTTTCATTTTAATAAATAGTTACCCTTTCCTGTCTAACTTTTTTTTAGATAGGCTTCAGCCATTAAATTATACCTCCCTATGTTGACTTATTTTGATGTAGAACAAATATTCAATTTTATTTGAGTTAGTAAAATCATTTTTTCTCATTATAGTTACTACAAAATTCCAAAGTAATAAGCAAAAAACAAAGAAAATGAATTGTCATCAGCATAACTATGGATGAGATTGAAAGTAAATGAAAGCAGATCATTAATAAAAATTAAGAACAGCCATAGAGACATAACAGAGCCCTGGGGCACACCAGCATTTATAGTGTGAAGTACAGATGCACACAATTAGGTAATCGAACAAAAAGCTTTTAATCCAGAATAAAAGAGGTCGGCAAAGATTAAGCGCTCCAAATTTGGTTAAAATTGTATAAAAATGTGCTATACTTATATTTTTTTTTTTTTTTTGTTTTTGCCTTTTCTATATCTGTGAAGCCTTGAGCGTAACTATTAATACTAGGGTCAGGAATGAATCAGTAAATTCACAGTAAATTCGTTAATGTCAAAACCATTTTAATATTTTTGTTTTGTTTTCGCAAAAAATTAATGAAGACTTCACAAAGAAAATCTTGAAATAGATTTCCCAGGAAATAAAATCAGCGCTGAATGGAAGAAGTTTTGATAATACATAGATATGAACATAAAAAGAAAATTCTTTCATTGTACAATGTAAATGAAAACTACTTAAACCATGATCGCACCGGCTAGAAAGTCATTTTGAAAAATTAACTTACAAAAAAAAAAAAAAAAAACATAATTTCTCTTAAAAGGGTGGAACTAATAAGTGTGATACGGAAGGAAATCGGCGAAAAGTAGGTAGTTGCCGTAAATACCGGCGAAAGTACATACGTATCAGTTTCGCGTTAGTACATCTCTAACGTTTATATTTAAATTAAGGTTCATTTAGAACGTTCCAGACGTTAAATTCCGATTTTTGCTACAAAGATCGGTTATAAGATGTAAAAGTTCTACTTGTTCATCCCACCGAAAAAGTCATTACAAATTTCCCCGGTACTATTTTTTTTTTTATTCCGAATTTAAGAAAAAAATCAGATTTTTATTTTGAGAGATATTGTCTTTCACATCAGAAATACTTCAAAGTATTAAAGTATTTATTGAGATAAAAATTTCATTGAAACTGCATTAAAATTGGCAAGTAGGGAATATGTTACACCGCGAATTATAAATTTGTATGGTTTTACGTTTCTTTTTAAAATTTTGTAAAAGCGGCACAAATCGCGTGTATTGTAGATAAATAAATAAGTAAATGAATGCCATTTTTAATGAAATTATATTTAATTTTTTGAAGATAAAAAAAACAGTGGCTTTATGGTCCATGCTGGGAGTTTGGCAGATAAACCTAAAACTCAAAACTTTCAAAAGAAGCAGCAGTTCTTAAGTGCTCAGATGGTCTCAGGATGCAGCTAAAAGCCCCTATTATTCCGACCCCTCTTCAGACTTGGGACACCTATGGTCGGCTATATGGGACTACTAATCCATATTTTATAAGAGATTAAATTGTCCATCGGGAAAGGTTTCATTCCTATCATATTCAACTAGTTCGGGTCTACAAAAGACGGATTTTCCTCAACGTATAATGCTTTCTAGATGGATCCTGCGATACAACCATCTGCCAATATTTTGTGAACGAACGAAGCCATTTTTACGACAAGAGGAATACTTAACATTCACAATCATCTTTACTAATAGACAACACATCCAGATGTACAACCAAAGTCGAATTTCCAAAAGCAGTTCGATCTAAATACATATATGGATTGGTATAGTTGAAAATTATTTATTAAAATCTGTTTAGTTTCCAGCTATCCTGAATTCAAGCAAATTTCTTAAGTTTTCTGGAAAATGATCGCTTTTGTCGTCTTTTGGCAGATTTGCTATTAAATCAAAGAAGAAGCGTGCGGCTCCAATTTTCCTGTATTATCCCAGTATGAAAGGCGATTATTCTTCGAGTACTGGTATATATATGGTATTATTTACCATACCAGCATATCCCTTGAATAACTTACTATCTGTCTTGAGAATATCATAAAGCGATCTACCTTGTCAAAGCAATCTAATTTTTTCTGGTAAAACAATAAAGTGCAAATTTTTGGAAATGGTATGATGTAATCATATTCTCTAGATAATTGCCAATAACGAAAAACAAAAACACTCGTGTAAATAATTTGGTTTGATCTAAAAGAAAATACTTCTGATCCAATCTCTCCACTCTTGTTGTCTTTCAAATTGCTTTGGTGCGAATAATGAACCTATCGTTGATATTTTTAAAGCTATGACAAAAATGTATGTCGAAGTCGACAATTTACTATATAATGTCTTTTTCAATTACACATTTATACCTTTTTTTTTACATACTATATTACCCATTATAGTTTTTATACCATCAAATTCAGGATACCTTGCATTTACTGGCATTCATCTAGGATATTTCCAAAATTGATCTCAGATCAATCATAACTTTTTTCCTTGTCTTGTTTAATTATCGTCCCAAATAATTTGAACTTAACTTTTGGCATAATTTGTATTTATTTACTTGAAATGTGGAAATGTGAAGTAAAATGTTCGACGTGTTTTTCAAATTAAAGTGGTTGGTATGATCTAATATGTCACTTACGTGTCAAGAGATAATTTTACAGAAGTTAACTACGAGAGATTTGCATATAAAAAAATTTCGGACTTAAGAATTATTCCTGAGAAAATTGCGCCTCACAAAATCGCTTCACGAAAAAATGGATAGGAGAATATTTGGGAGACCCATTGATATAACACTCTAAACATAGGCAAAACGTTTTAGAAAATAACAGACCGATATGGCTTTAAAATGTTTCCAGAATCTTCTTGGTGGTCATTGAACGAAATCTCGACGGTTCCAGGCTTCACCTGAATTCTCGAATGAGGACGCTGCAAAAAACTTACCATCGTAAATTGAATGTAGCTGTACGAGTATAGCAAAATTTTGTGTCAACAGTAGATGTAGATGAAGTAAACAGAGAAAACCCAATAGATGTTTTGTCTATGACAATTTTCCTGTATTTTTAATATACACATATAAATATTTAAAATTTTTCTTCACAATCCTCCTCCACTTTTCATTAGTGTATATTTTTCTACCCAATAATCTCGCATATACATCATAAAAAAAAATCTACCGAATTTAATACACTTCAATTTCACAAGTGACTTAATTCAAGCGGTTCTGATTGTGCATGGAATAAATCTCCATTTGTCTGCTATGAATTTTACAAGTCTAACTTTTATTACAGCTGCACTAGTAGTTTGCTGCAATTTGTAGTAAATTGCTTGTACATAGTACAAATACTTGTAGCTTTGGGTAATAGACCTCAGATGGCCCAGAAGCTAAATACAATGATAACCTCCCGCTCCAACATCAAACAAAATTATACCTCTTTTTACAAATAGCCACTAATGCGGAGTTATTAAAGTAAATTCAAATTTATTTTATTTTTTATTCACAAAAAAACATGATTTTAAAATTTCTCCCGTGTATTTAAAGTAAAATTAATTATGAATATCAGTAGTAACTTAACACTACTCAATTGTTAGATTAGAAAATCAACCAAAGGACTTCTACTCCTTGAGGTACTCGAGTAAATTTGCAGATTTCCCTCAGAACTATTTCACTATTCAGAATCTTTGAAGAAGTTGCTCCCATGAGACTTAGATGTGCAATGGTTTGGCTTTTAGAAAGCTTTTAAAAGTCTTATACGATGGAGAATTGAAACAGCTTTACATTCCCCCCTCTTTATATGAATTTACATATAAGAGAGAATTTCCGACGCATGCTTATTACAAAATTGAGACCATAAAACCACGTGCTCTTCAAGGATACATAATGTAAATAGAAAGGCTATTGACCCGATGCGCTTCTTGTAAATTGCGGAAGTGTTAAGGAAAGGGTGTGTACCCATTTTACCGGAAATTAAAATTTGATCGATTGCATTAAATTTTCATAGTTTTTTTTTTTTTTTTTTTTGTTGTTTATAGGATTAAAGTAGGCGCATGTATATGTATAAAGATATCCTCATACATAACCAATTAATTATAACTCTGTGTTAATTATTTTTTTTTATCTTTAATGCCTACAACTGAAATTAAATTCAGTTGAAATTTAGTCTGTACGAGAGATTTAAAAAAGAAAATTTAAGAAGGACTCTTACCAAACTCACAGGAATGATAATTTACATTCCAAGAATTCTTTTGTTTTCATCTGCATATAAATGTGATATGCTTGATGGGATGGAATACTTAGGGACAATAAGAATAGAATGAACTTTATATGGTATGAAATGATGCATATGGACGTATTCATGGTTAAATTCTGAATATTTAAAAGAAACTATAGGAAATTTGGTAAAAATTAGATTTAGGTTTTGGACTCTTTTAATTTTTCATAGGGTGAAAATAGTGAAACTCTACCTGACTCAGTTTTGCGCGGTAACTTGTAATTCACTGTAATATCTGCTAGATTATCATTGAACTTCACTTTCCTCTAGTTAAAGGCCTGCTTATCTAAATTTTCATTATTTCATCGAAGCTATGTTCCGATTCCAGCTATTTTCATATATATCATTCCAATTCGATCGGATTCCACTAGATGCCTGTAATTACATCACGATCTTTAAAATGACACCAAGTAGGATAGTCTCTGTTTATGTTTATCCACGACAATCTAGCAAAAAGGATTCACCCTTTTATTGTTATTGACTATCACTGGTTTATAATTGCCGTGCGAACTATAGAAAATTCCATTTCTTCATTGAAGTTATGACTTTGGAGAACAAAATGAACATAATGATTTATATGTATCTAACTTGATATCATTTTGTGAAGTAATCGATAATATGTACCTATGCACATACATACAATAGCTCCATTGACGATAGATCCATGGTGGAGTAAATAATTATTTGATATCTATGTATGTGAAATCCTTATGATATTGGTGAGATGAGATTCGAACCTCAATGGTTTGCATTTTAACTTTCTCTACTTTTACCAACTGTAGCTTTAGCGACTAGTTCAATTGTCGTCTTTATTATGTATGTATGTAGTCAGAAGGCCTATAACCGTACCCGATATAAATGTAATGCTAATAAATCTAGTACTGAAAAAAAAATTCTTAAGTAAAGGCTAGGGTAGCTAAAAATCCGTCTTAAATGGATTTTTATGTAAATTGTAAAACTGCAAGTTAGTCAGGTTATCTCGACAGACGGAATTGAGGATTATGAAAATCTTGATATTAGAAAAATTTTCGACTTTCAGCTTGTGATGTAAAATTGAATATAGCTTTTTTTATCATCTCGTTTGCTGTACAAAAGCAAGTAAATTGCAAAAGACACAAATACGTAAATACTTAAAATATCCAAAATCCATTATGAGGCTACAACTTATTGTGACTGGTTACGCAAGTAGCAAGCAATTATTTCAGTTTGATTCTGTAATGTAAATTCGGGAATACCAGATAGTCCTTAATTATAAAATTTCTATATATTTGATAAATCCTAAAGCATATTATGTATCTTCAAGGTACAAAAACTCACCAAATATTAGAATATCTAGGCACTAAGACCCCAAATTAAAAAATCTCCAACAGCAATAAACAATTTTTATTTGATTTCCAGAAACAGAACTAAATTTTATAATCGGCCATCAATAGTTTATGAAAATTCTCAAGAAAAATTGTCGAGTAAATTCTTAATAAATTTTTATTTACCCTAAGGTAGTAAAATTATTCTTTTAACGCGTTCACGTACAACAAAAGTGCATATACCTAAATATTTAAAAAAAAACTTAAAATCCAAGCATAAATGAAAATAAAATTTTACAATTGAATGAAACCCAATTTCTTTTGATGTTATATTAGGTACCGATATGCCATGCACATTGTGTTTCCAACTTTAACAATACAAGTATCACGCAATACAGATTTCAATCACCCTTAATCAGTTCTTTAAGCTGAAAGGCAAGCATCGAACAATAGCCCATCACGTCCTTGTCATTTGTCTTCAGTAATGCTATGTGGTGTGAAAACTATTCAAAATTTTTTATCACGAGCTTATGATGAATTTCATGAAATCTAAGTTCCCATGCAAGAAATCCGTGGGTTTGGGGGGCTTAGAGTTAGGGATTTCATTTTGGGGATTTTTATTTATGAATTTTGTATTTGGCTGGAAGATCGTGAGTAATCCGAAAAAAATTCGATTTTAAACATTAAAACCAATTTAAAAAAGTATTCCTGAACGAAAATTGTTTCAAACCATTTTAAGTCGATGATTTCGCTGACTTACAGTTATTTACCATAATCCCGAGTTATTACAAGCTATTAAAATTATTACTCGATCAAAGAATTTGAATTTTAGTGATAATTTAAAAAAAATTCGAAATTGTAGAAAACACAGCCAATAATAAGTCAAAATGGATTAAATATCAGTATAAAATAATAAAATAAATTGATTTTTTTTTTCATAGCAGTAAACAGGCAAAACAAATTAAAAATATAAAAAAAATTAAAAAAAAAACTTTTAAAATGTATAACTTTCACACATAAATTGTAGGTACTAAAAAGTAAAAAAAATTTTTTTCTTTTTCAGTGATATATATACATAAGATAAGTTTCTTTACAAAATAAAAAATGCTAAAAGTCTTATTAAATCTTAAAAGTTTAAGCATTAGTTACAGTTAGATAATTGTAATTATGTAGTTATGGATGCCAAAACTTTTAAGATTAAATCTTAGATCTATCATTTCTTATTTTGAAATGATACTTTTCTTGTGTATATCACTGAGAAAGAAAAAAGTATTTTTACTTTTAATTATAATTTATTTAAAAAAATTATTGAACTTTTCGACCCAGCGATCAGAGAGGCCTCATCGGTATGGTTATCTCTGATCGCCTACCATAGAAGTTCAATGTTGGAGGTCACACCAATTGCCCATATAAATACTTTTTTATAAAAAGTATGTGTGAATTATATGGTGGCAAGATAACTCATTGCGCTTTGAAATTGGGTGATTGTTCCCCCTTTTTTGCCTGGCGGCATATGGATAAACCAAGTAAAATTACATGAAGGAGATTTCTTGTCTAACAGACTGAAATTTATTGAAAATAATTTCAATAAATTTACAAAATGCATTTTAAGTGCACTTTTTTTTGCACTTAAAATGCATTTTGTAAATTTATTGAAATTATTTTCAATAAATTTCAGTCTGTTAGACGAGAAATCTCCTTCATATAATTTATTTATGCAAGTTATTTATTTTAAAAGTTTTTTTAATATTTTTTATTTTCTACTTTTACATTTTCGCTAAAAACTAACGATACATAACTATCTAACATACGCATATTAATTTGCATCTACGTTCCCTTGCAAAAGTTGTGATCTAATTTTTTTTTCCTCTGCGGTGAGTAGTTTAGAAAATTATCGCACTTTAATGTAAGTACTTCGATGTAAAAAAAAATTGACATAAAACACTGTCAACATTATTTCACATCAAAACTCATATAACGGTTAAACATAGAAAATTGAAATGTTCCCATGAAATATGTAAAATATTATGCTAAAGCGTTTACAAGAAAAATCAGCTCCCCTCCCTACCAACCTACACCCTTCTGTACACAAATTTGGAAATCAGGAATTTTAAAGATATTCAGGTGAGAAAAGTCAGCTATAAAGTTTCGTACTGAAGAAAATAAAATATGCCATTTAATAATACTCACCAAACTTTAATTTGATACTATATACGGCCCAAATGCGATTGTTCTTACCAAATGGGAGTGTTCTTACCACCCCCACCCCAAAAACCCATAAGAACATAATTTTTTTTTTACCTCTTCGGAAAGCTCATCTATCAGTCATTCTAAACAATCCATGTTTATTACCCAAACACTCTTTCGAAAATTTCACTTACGGGACAATCTTAGTGTAAAATATTTTAAAAAAAAAAAAATCGATTCTTTTATGTCTCATCTTGAAGTACATATATGTAGTTGTGCGTGTGCTGTCAAATTTTCAAATTAAAATTCGCATTATTACGGTCGCTACAACCTTCCTTAGAAAAAGAGATTGTAACGTAAGGGGACGCGCGGATGGGCCGGCCTACCGTTTAACCGTAATATCTTTTGTTCCGTCCCTAATGGCACATCCCTACCTAAAGATGCCAGGACAGATTGACGGAACGAAATTTCTATCAAACAGTACCAATTCTAGCAAGCAGAAGGGATTTGTATGAAGCTGGGATTGTAAGTAGACAATTTATGTGTAAAAAAAACCTCCTTTTTACAAACGGTGTCAACTCTCAGAGGGAGAGTTTTCAAGCTATCGACTTGAAATTTTTACGGAATTTTCTTTACTTCATTCTTTATGACTCAATGGAAGTTTTTTTTTTTAAATCTTCCCTATTTTTTCACACGACAAATTGTTGGAAACAGGGCTAAATTTCGTACTTTTTCCTCAAGTCGTTGCCATTTTGTCAAATTTAAAAAAAACAAAAAAAACCTCCATAGGGCTTCCCTACAGATTAATAATCAATTAGATGTTTTTTTTTACGATGCAAACTGCGGCCACAACCGTGAACACCGATTGCCCCCATTTTTTTAACTCGCTTTCTAAAATAATTAAAATAAATAAAAACTAATGAAAAAAATATTTTTGTATTGCTAAAACGTGGCCTTAATCGTAAAAAAAAAATCATCCTGATCCCCCCTCGCGAAAATTGACAATTTTTTGGCCGGTTACATTGAGATGGTCCCTTACGCCACGTACGGCACTCTCAGGCGCTCAGGCAAAGAAAGTTATTTTGTCAGAGGTTTGTGAGTAGATAACAGTTATTTAAAAATTTTATTTTATTTAGAAAACAAACATTATTATAGGAAGCCCGAAATTAACACAATTCAAAAAACAAAACATTGCGCTTCCTTCAAATATTGTAAAATTTTTGAAAATGTTTATAATAAACATCTGTCTGTCAGTATAATAGCTAAGATAAAGTTTAAATCTAGAAGGCGTGAATTTGGGTTCGAGGATTTTATAAAACATTACAAATGTGTATAAAATCGAAAGTAGAAAAAACAAGTAAAAAAGCTAGAATTGGCACGCTTTTTTGGCTTCAACAACAAAATTTGCTTTCTTGTCCGGAAAATTTCAACGAAATCCACATATCCTAAATAATTTGACTTTTCTTCTTAGATTCTCGATTCAATTTCTTTTCTTTCATTTGCATATATATAGTATGTATCAAATTATTTTAGTAATAATACTTTTTGTCCCTCTTCCACCAAATACTGAATAATGTTGCGTAACTTTGTCTATCATTGGTCATTGTTAAGTAAAAGAAATTTTTACCAGTCTACGGGTTGGAGGTCACAAGTACAATCCTTAAAAACAAATATTATTGGTAGGTACCACCTATCTACATATATGCGATACGATTACCGTTCAAACAGTGACAGAAATCAAGAAATGTCTTTGCGCCAGGCAGGACTATTCATGAGGTCCATCTTGTATCAGAAAATCGCTCCTGCTGAGTTAATAGGTAAAGTCAAGTGCACGAATCATAAACTTTGAGACTTTATTCAATTAATTTTGATCAGATTCAAGAGTTCAACCATCATTGACAATTTTCCGAAGTAGTAGAAGTCCTATGTGTATCAAGTAATAAGGTTGTCACTTAAAAAAAAAACTCATTATTTCCATTCGCATCTATTTTTGTCAGATATCATATTTTTAAAGATTTTTCATTTTCATTCTCAGTTAAACTTTTATAAAGCAATTCTTATACTTTTACACAAAATAAAACTTTTTATAACTCATTAATGGAGCATGAAATCATCCCATTCTATGCAGGAAATAACATTTCTAAAGCATACTTTGTCAACGTCCCCTGATGTTAGGTACTGTCGGAGAAAAATCTTTTATTAATATTCGAGGAAAAGGTAAAAAATATTTTCCATAGAAAAAAATTTTCTTGTTAAACCAATAGGCAGAATTTCATTTAAAAGTTTTTCCTACTGATAGAACTAAATTACATACACGCATATACTACAGCATGGAGGCAATGACATCCCAAGAATGATGAATGTAAATAGCAGAAATATGTATGTGCTTAATACTTGGAATGACTTATGATTGATCCTGAAGGCCTACCATACTTACATAGAGCCATGACCTCATCTCAGGATATGCATCTATCTGAATCTGAATGTTTACATTCTCTCATAGCCGTGATGCAGTCTTCCCTATTCTCCTTGATACATATTTATGCTTATACTCCCTGCGATGGGAATGCGCTTGCTCCGAGCAGGTTGTTGAACTTCCCATAGAAATGGACTATTCCATAGGCGAAAAGTATAAAAGGGAGCGCTTTCGGATGCTTGTCTTATAATTATAACGTATCGCAACAATAACGGTTTAGAGAACATCGATGAATTTAACTCCAATTGTGAGTAGTGCCAAAAAAGTGATTTACTATACATATATTTAGGTGTGTGTGTGTGTGTATACATAAAAAAAACTTTCAAAGCCAATTATTGTGTTCTCAAGAGTGTTCCAAATAATAATAAAACATAATTACAAGAAATTACAAAGGTGTTGGAAATAAAAAAATAAAAAATCTTCAGAATAACTAAAGCGCTAAATTCAAGCTAGAATGGAAGAAAATCGTGTAAGTTTTATAGATATACCAGAAGGAAGTGGAAAATCTCGAAGTGTATCACCATTGACACCATCACCTCGTCTAGAAAGAAATTTAGGATTTTTTCATCAGTTAAGCAGACGATTCGGACGTAGATCTCATGATGACCTAATATACAATGGAGAGGATGATTCTAGAAGTTCATCAACAGATTCATGTTCATCAACTACAGGACAATTGCGACAAGTCATTAAGGAAGCTCATAACTCAAATTTGGAATTATCATGCGGATCAAGTGATACTAGTAGTACAGCAGATGAAACAGAAAAAACAAGTGTCTCTACAAGTCGACTTCATAGACGTTCAACGTCATCGATTCGAAGAGCCTTAGAAAATTTCTCCATATCCACAAGATCATTGTCTTGCAGTAGTACACCATCAAAGGAAATAAAAACGAAGAAAAGTAGTAACAAAAAGCCACCACAAAGGATACTCAGACAACCTGTTTCATATACTTATCTTAAGGGAATGTCTGGACTGCCAACACAGCGTGTACCAAGATCTGCCGTTTGCTGCCATTATAACCGTCGGTAAAGGAATTTAGGGAATATTTAGGATTTTTTAAAAAAACAATTTATAATATTTTTGTTTTTATTTTTTTGTTTTAATTAATTAATTTAATAATTGATTTATATTCAAATCTATAAGCACTCTTACACTCCACTCTTAACACATACATATACATATATTGTATTGTATTTATCTATCAAATATAGCTATAAATCATGACTCTATTAATTTCACACACAAACTATAAGTCTTAATTAAATGAATTTTTAAATTTATACCTACAAATAAAAAATTGCAATACACTTGAAATAATAATAATTTACTTTAAAAGAAAACAAAAAAAAAAAAACAAAAAAAATATTTATTAATTGCGACTTGTATCAGAATATGATAAAATTAAATCAAAAATTTAACAAAAACAAACAGTGTAATTTTTAAGTAGCTAAATAATTATTTTAAATGGTAATTCCCCATTTCATTTTTTGTGGTGATGCACTAATAAAGACTGTTCTTAATATCTATCTATCTACCCCGTAATTTAATTTTATGTAAAATGTAGTTATTTTGCATTTTGTTCTAGATCTTAGTTTTAATCTTAACGAAAAGAAAAGAAAGAAAATCTCTGTAAATATTACCAAAAAGAAAAACTGATAAAATTATGAATTTTAAAAGTAATTGGAATTTATGATCCAAAATTATGGTGCCTTTTTATAAAAGAAAAACTTAAAAATAAATTGAAAATGTCATAGCAAAAATATTTTTCTTGTTTCAATAATTCTTGATTTTTTTTTTTATTATTATATGATTAGAATGGAAGGGGTGGGGGAGTATTTCTTTAATTGAAGTTATAAGTGAGTTTTTTTTTATGGAAGTTTGTTTTTATTTATTCATTGCTTTATAGTGAGCTGCACGTTAGTCCACATTTACATAGTTTTCCTTTTACTTTTCAGCGCATTCACTCAATCATTTTTACACTCTTGTCTGCAAAGGTTTTGGTAAAATAAAATTTTCAATAATTTCTCGTATCTAATATCCAAAGGCGGAATTTGTTTTTATGTAATAACCAGCTAAAGTTGGCCGTTCTTAGAACGGCATTCTCTCTTAAGTTTTTTTTTTATTTTTTTTTATTTCTCAATTTTTTTATTTTTTATTTTTTTATTTATTTCATTAAGCTTGCTGTGATTCGAATGCGTTTCGGACAGAGTCTGAGCTTTTTTTTTTTATTTTCCTTTTATTTATTTCTTTATTTTTGTTTTTTTGTTTTTATTTTTTTATTTAGTTTTAAAATTTTCTTTCATTACAAAAACAAAAGCTCGCTGCGATTCGGACAGTTTAGGCTTTTCTTTTTTTTTTGTAATTTTTTCTTTAATTTTTTTTTTTTTATTTTATTTTTATCTTTTTCATTTAGTTTTAATACTTTCTCTCATTACAAAAGAAAAAAAAAGCTCGCTGCAATTCGAACCCGTTACAGAGAGGGCCTGTGCTCTTCTTGAGTTTATGTAAAACGAAACATTAGTTTTTGGTAAAAGATGCATCGTTAATTTGCTGACACATGAATAGCAAATTGGTGAGTCGATAAATATAAATATAATATTATATAATAATATATAATATATATAACATATATAATAATATATAATATATATAACATATATAATAATATATAATATATATATATATAATTTAATTTTTCAGGATTTATGGATTTATATGTGCCTCAAATTAGATTATTTTTATGTAATATTAGAAGGGAATAAAAAATGATAAAATTTGTATTTAATTTCAAAACAGCTAGGTTTCAATATAGATAAAATCTAAGATTAAAAATAAAACAAGCATAGGTTACGTTTTCTCAAACAGCCAGCTTGGAAGTTTGTGCCCTTTACAGAAAATTCGCTATGTCCTTTTGAAAAATTATTCTCAGATTAACTTTTTTTAATTTACGTCCAGTAAATTTCAAAATCAGTTTTTCAAGAAAATATTGCATTGATTTCTATGGACACTACTTAAGAACTACTTAAAGTACATTTTCATGACTTAAGATTTATTACTTAATACTTTTGAAATTCCCTACTTAGTACTTGAATATAAGCACTTGTCCCAAGATCTTTACTTAAGTATTTCTGCGTCTACCTACCTATAAAAAAATATCTAGAATCTCTTATGCAGCTCATTTTTTGTTGTATCGCCACTAAAATCTTTTTTCGTTGAATTTTGTACAATATTTAGAGGACAGAATAGTGAACATAATTATGATAAATGACTATTCTATGGAAAAAAAGGCTTTTCATAAACTATAACATTTATCGTCCATCATCATTATCATAAACTCTACAAGAAGAAATAATAATAATAATCTTATTTTATTAAAAGGAAATAAATTATTTTCAAAAAAATTAATAAAATGTTTAATATTTTTTATATTATATAGAAGATGAAGAGTGACAATTTTTATATACTTCACGTGCAGTGCCGGTGGTTGTTAGATTATAGTTTTGAATAGGCTCTTATCCTCATCATATATTAATACTAACTAAACTCTATAATCTTAATTATATTTCTGCCAACGTATTAGAATTGTAAAAAAAATACCTACCTACTATAAAAAGTACTCTGCACTTTTTAATAGTCTCAGAGCTTAATTACAAGTACTTTTTACATTTAGTTATTTTTGTACGTAAGTATTTTTTCTATGGTACTGTATAAAACTATTGTGGGGTTTATCAATTATTAATACCACATTGCAATATATTAAAATACTAAATGTAATACTTTATTAATTTCAAATGAAGTCTGCAACTTACTTCACTGATGACTGCTATACCAGAACTGCTAATCTGCTAAGAACTAAAAACTTTTCTGTCTATTCTAATCTAACTGTTTTACATGAGCAAATGTTTTATTGTGTGTTTGAGTGAGTTTGATGCGAATATTTATTTTATTTGTATGCGTTTGAATGGCTACAACGATTTTAGAAGCTCTTTTCAATTGTTGAAATCTTTGTAATAATTATAATTTCGTATGTCGTAATTTGCATTCATTATAATTTTGATACCATTCAGATAGTATATGAACTGTTACTGCATATCTCATCAAATGGTATATCCCTGATTACAAATGCTTAACTCTTTTATGGTCACAAGATTATCGCATACAATCGGATACAATCAGATACAATCGGCTGTCGAGATATACTTAAAAAACTTAAAACTCATTCCTATCATTCACCGAATTACTTAGTTCATCTTTTACAGACTAGTTCTTGATCGTAGATTTTACTTTTTCATTGCATATTTTTTCATTTATAGGTAAAAAGGAGTACATTTTCGAGCGAAAAGTCGATACCATAACTTCGAACACTTGCAACTTTGTTAAAAATTAACTCTTCGGGATATTGTACGATCAAGGACTAGATGAGCTCATATATTGCCTAAATTTCATTTAATTCATAACTTCAGATAAACGAGCTCCTCTCAACATGGATAAATAGATACCTACAAACGGGCTGTTGTGTATGAAGACCACCATTGACGGCTTTTTATCTTACTTCAAGTTGCTGGATACCCAAGGACTGTCTGCGCAGACACTTACCCTTACGAGGACTAGTTATCTGGTGTCAGCCGGCACACACATGCTTTCTAGTGGCAGATCTAGGCTCCTCAGGACAGCCCATTTAGATGCCAGATGCCTTTGGCCGAACAAGATGCCAGTCCTGTAGAACGATCCATACCCCAGTCCTCAGTTTGCTAGGCTGCAGATAGCTACCTCCTGAAGATATAATCATCATTACCCCAGTCCACAGGGCCTTCAGAAGCTGTGTTGAATCTACATAAATAATTTCTATTTTTATTTTAAAAAAACAAGAAATTCAAATAATAAGTTCAAAATGTACTCTTTCCAACACAAACATATTTTGCTTAAAAAAGTCTTCACGTTTTTTAAAAATAAATTCACAAAAATATTGGCCTTGCAGATAGACAAAACCGTTATTATGTTTTTCTGTTTTGACAATCCTTTTGTATTAATGCAAACAATGTCGCACTAAACTCCTCTTTCGAGGAGCCATAACTGTGTTATAATAAAATCAACACAGCCATACATTGTCCTAATGTCATAACCGAGTGCTTCTGCTATAGTTGGGGTGCAGTCGGGTACCCATCAGTTGAGCCAGGCCAACTTTCAAAATGTTAAGGCCGGCGTTGACGTCTCGGTTCCACATAGTACCACATTTTGGCAAAACTGGTACCGATGTGGAGACCGAGACATCCTCACTGGCTCGCAACAATTGGCGCATAGCTTTGTGGTCTGAAATTCGTCCACCTCTAGAACGGAGCAATGCACCTTGAGTGTCTGTAGCAATTTTTGGTTTGGGGTTCTTACATAGCCCCGAATCGGCGGACCTTATGCATTTTGGAGGAGGTGCAAGAATATATTTTAAAATAAAACTAGAATTTGCGATAATTTTTATATGTGGCTCTTAATGTCATTTGATGTTTTTTTTCATTTACCCCCGCTCTCTTAAATATCCATTTATCAAAGCCTTTCCTAAAGAAATACTTCATTCACATCGAGTTTTTATTTTCTTTATTTTGCAAATTAGTGGTTGTGTTAATGATGAAATTGACTTAGAAAATTCTTATCATAGCATAAAACACCAGAAACCATCTTCTACCTTTCTTCTGTTATATAATAAAATAATTTGTATATTTCAGATCTCAAAATTCTCCTATTAAGTTATCGCTGTGGACTCCTGAACTAGTAAATATGTGCAGGAAACTTGTTATCTAGTATAGAAATAATATTATAGTTGCTGGCTGTTCGTTTTCCACGGAAGTATCAATAAGCTGTTAGCTATTTCTAACTTCAAAATAAATTCAAAAAGGCATAAGAAATTTTAATTTTGTGTGTTGAAAGAAATAAGTCAAAAACTTTATGAAACAGTAAATAGAGTAAATTACATACTAAATTCTAATTTTAAACCTATGGGATTTTGAATTGTTTTCCTGATCAGCACTTAACTTTTTATTGTTTATTTCTTTTAAATGGTTTTATTTAGCTTGACTTTCGTATATTTCTTTATTTCAAATCTTGCAACGGATTTTTCAACTACTTCTACTTAACCGATTCTCATAAAACTTCGCACGCTAATTTCGTCCCCATGGCAAAAAAACTCTTCTTACATCGGAAAATTTTTGAAAAAGAAATTTCTTTGCAAAAGCGGGCGTTCGTATCGGCACGAAACGTATACTCATCAGAATGGCTTGGTTCCTGCCTCCCGTATATGCCAAAGTGATTAGTCAACATGCTGACTACATATAAGCACTGAAAATAATTTTTACGTGTGAATTATATATGTGGCGAAATAATACGTATTTACTTGAATGCCTAGCAAGATTCATTAAAAATTTTTTTTAAGTGCATATATGAAGTCAGGTTGGCTGTTCACTTTGGCATATTCGGCATGCAGAAATTAAGCCGTACTGATGAGTACGCGGTTGCTGCTGATACGAAACACCATATTTTCCAAAGAAATTTCATATTTTCAAAGATTTTTCAATGTAAAAGGAGTTTTTTACACTCAATTCTCGAGCTGCGGACATAGCAGCGGAAGCGGTCTATTTCGTATTGACCAAGTTCGCTATGAATTTATTTCATAGGCAAAACTCTCTACAATATAACATTATGTGCACTTCGGGCTCCCACTCATCAATACTGTGATGCTGCAGAGATACTACCTGCCTAAGCTGTGAGGACTTAGGAGCTGCCGACTTAGAATTGATATTGTTCATCTCCTCAGTCCTAATGCTGCAGAGATACTGCCTTCCTATATCGTGATATTTGAGAATGTGCTAATTTTAAAATCATTTTAAGTGACTCTTTGAACTCAAAACCTAATTCAAATATTAGATTTATTTAAACCCACCCAAGTTGAGGTGTGGCGTAAGGATTGCTAAAACTGATATGTCGTTAGCGCTGTAATCTCAAGGCCGGGCACATCTTGTTGAATGAAAACCGTGCCCCATTACATGCACGATTAGTTATTCGATACTCGTGCGAGCAATATGGGTGATAAAACAAAATAAAACAGTTAAAAAAACTTTTAAATTAAACGGGTTTATTTTACATTAGAAATAATTTTGGGTCACAAATTTGGAGCTTACTGATATATGGGTACCAACATCTACTGGTAACAAATCTCGCAGGAGCAAAAGCAGTGACATCGTTTAGTGTCGGAAACCAAGAACCACTTTGGGTCGCTGCGTCAACAGAATAAGTAATTAATCAAGAGGGGCTCTGATTAGATTTATGTAATACTGGGGGACTCTTGGCCCTCACCTCTGAATTTTTGAATTCAAAATTTGATTATCATTTGGTTTGAAAGTGAAAAATGTATAGTGAGGAAATCTGCAAGCCTAGGCCTGTTTTACTCTCCAAAATCAATTTCGAGATGGGGATTTTGTTTTTTAATTGTAGTTACTAATATTTACCTGTACTACAAGGACACAGTAATTCATAATTCCTTAAAAGAAAATAGCCTCTTTGAAAGGTAATGAAAACAGATGCCAATATTTCTACCGTTCATTTGGATACAGACTTTACCCGAATAAATTTACTTCCAAGTTTCACGTGTTATTTTGCTTAATTTCTATAAGGTTGTCCTGAAATAACTGAGAATAAGTTTCCACCCATCATTATTTCAGTTCAATTTTAATGGCGCATTTTCCAATTTTCAATATTTATTGCTGGTAGATACCATCAAAAGTAAATATTTACAAATATGAGGCTTTCTGAAATTGAATATTTCCGCACTGAAGTGTGGATATAACAAATTAATACAAATCGACCATTTCATATTTTGATATTTGATTGTTCATTGAATATGTGTATGTCGATAAATTATTATTTACTCACGTTTTAATTCTTCAAATATGACTGTTTACCGAAAATTTGATCCAAAATCAACAAAATAGGCACAGAACACTATATGTACATGAAGCAATAAATATAGGTCACCAAATATGTATAATCAGCTAAACTTTTCTCTTTATAGCTTTCCAAAATTTTCCAGAATAATAACGGCAATTCACATATCCGAAACCAAATAAATATTCTATGCCTACTTTTAGAGTAGTAGTCGTAAACATACAAAATATCGGCCTTCAAAAGCTTTCAATGAAACTTAATTCCTTTTAAAAACACATTTATATACGCGTCTATAAACAAACTCTCACCCTCTAAAAAATTTGAAAGCATCAAAAGAAATTTCTCCTCCTCTTTTTATTCAATTTCAACTGCGAAGCTAACTTTAGCTCAAAAAGCTTTCCAGTAGATTCCCAGTGGACAGATAGATTAATTGTAATTAGCCTCATTTGTATAAAATTCTAAAAATATCTTGTTATTCGAGAGCCTCTTTTCCTAATTATTTTCAGGGAAGGTACACAATTTAGAAACCTGTCAGTATTAGGAAACAAGTGGATTTTGCACCTACAATAACCTGCGATTCATTAGTCGCAATTAATATTATTAATAAAGGAAACGAAACACTAGGACGCAGTTTCAGTGGAAAGTTTTTCTAGTTGCTAGAAATTTCTTGAAAAAGAGAATATGGAAATAAGAATTTGATAAAACTAGGGAGGAGAAGAACAGGAAGAAGTTTTCATTGACGTTGTATAAATTACAAGAAAGGATATTTGATTTTAAGTTCACGGCCGTGCTGTATGTAGGTACGGGTTAGAAGAAAAAGTTCATATAATTGAGGCTATACCAATGGGAACAGATCTAGTAGAGAATTGCATGCACCTGGTAGAATGGGTGGTAGTTTATGCCAAATCTCCATTAACACGTTCCCGCCGTCCAGGTACCACCGGTGGCTCGCATTTGATTGTGCTATCAAGCGGTGCGCAACATAAAAACTTTAGATCATTAAGTAACTAGAAAAAATTTAAAATTTAATTAATGGAAATTTAACGTAAATTAATTGAAAAAAAAATTTATTTCAACTCAATATTAAAAACATAACTTATAAGAATTTCGTAATTATACGATGAAACGTCATTTTCAAAAAATCATATCTGGAGAACGGAACAACCGATTTTCTTTATACTTTTCATAAAAAAATATAGTTGTACCGAACGAACGAAAGTTTTGTTAATAATAGTATTTTCTCATATTACGGTATACTGTTACTTCAAAAATTATATACAAAAAAAAAAAATAACTTTGCGTGGGAGGGCCGCAGAGCAATGCCGTTTATTTAATTGGATTTGTGGTATTCCGGAGAAAAAAATAGTTGCAAAAAATTAGACTTGGTGGTTCGAGTGAGTGGAGAGTTAAACCTCCCCCCCCCCCGCCATAGGGGTGGTCCAAAATAGGGCTTGTGGGGTATCAAGTTAAAGAGGAAGTGAATAAGAGTGTGATTGAGTGAGATGGGGTTGGTTTTTTGATTCTGTTCACTTAATAAGAACGATTTACCTTTAAAAATGCTTTTTTGGCACTTGGGTCATATACACCCCCTCCGTTGATTTTGCATATTTTTCTCGTTTTTTCTTTCGTATACATTAGCGGTCTGTTGTGAATATTTTTTGTTTAGGTGGCAAATTTCACCGATCTAACGGTTTTTCGCAAACACGAGACTAAAGTAAATCCATTTTTCACTCCAAAAATGGCCATTTTCTCCTTTAAAAAGTACTGGTTTGCTTTCTTTCCGAGTTATGTACGAAACTATTTATCAAATTTCAAACTAATTACATACATATAGTATGTGATTAGGGGACAAAATATAGATGCGATTTCACTATACAAACAAGCAACATACTTAAAAAAATTATAGTATTTTTTGTCCTGGAATACGATCATATTGACCTTTTTTCTGGGTAACCTCAAGTTATCTTGATACACCAAAATCTATATCGATATCGATCGGCGAGATAAAAACGGAAAAGTTTTCGGATTTTTTAAAAAAATATTTTTTTAAATAAATTTTTTAGGTTGGAAGTTTCCTAAGAGGGCCAAATAGGGGTAGTTAATTACAACTCATATTTGTTTTAAAAATAATTCTTCGCACTAAACATCGATCGGTTTCTAATTACCGAATCTAAAGTGATTTCCGTAACATACTACGTTTCATCGGACATTAAATTATTTCAACGTCATCTTTCCGCTAAATTTTGCAACATTTAAGCCATTTTTAACTCCTAAATTTATCTATAATCTGTCATCTTTCATTAAACAAAAATCACAAGACATTATTTTCAGTTGCTTAGGAATACTTAACAAAATTAGATTGCAGGGTTTGTTAAATTACTTTCTAATTAAGTTGCTACTGAAAAGCCACCACCATTTATCTCATACAAATTCCAACTTGTTCCAACGAACCCGAACACCCCCGCAATATTTTGTACATAGTTAGATATGATTTGTAGCTTCAAATTAAAAGTACAAAAAAAAATTATAGAAGTCCTCACTTGTGAATAATACTTTTTTTTTTTAATACTATTATTAACAAAAAAAATTCGTTCATATTTTTTATAACAAAAAAATATAACAGCACCGAACGAATTTTTTTTTTGTTAATAATAGTATTTTTTTTTTTTGTTAAAAAAAATAGTATTATTCACTAGTGAGGACTTGTAGCACTTTTATTTAAAAAATCGCTTGCTTCGTTCACCAGATATGATTTTTTGAAAATGACTTTTCAACGTAAGTCACGAAAATATGGGTCAACTATTTTTATATTCCGTATAAACTGTGAAAGTTTCGTCCAAATCGGAGATGGTCGGGTGCAATAGTACCGCGTCGTCAGATGAAGTCAAACATGCATTCCAGCGCCGTCTCACAAGGAAAAACATGATTATCGGCACCGACGTAAACGTGTTAAATCAACTTTCTAACTTGAAGGTGCATATCGGTTGGGAAATGCTTACGAGCGAAAATCAATTTTGAGTCTTTGGAAAATTTAATAATTTCTTCTAATACCAGTCATAAGCGCATGCATATTTCATCTTTTTGCATTGTTGGGCATTGTTCAATTATAAAAATGGTGATGTTACAAAATGACATGTATGGTACACAATCCCGTGGAATGGCTAGTCATGATAGAACTATGAGAGACACGGTAGACTTCAAACTAACAGGTTTCCCTACTAAACAATAAATGCGGCACTGGTAAAGATTTAAACATAGCGCAACCAGTCAACACGTATGTTCACAAATTTTTGTCATTCTGTCCCTGTTTCAAACCAAAGCAGGAGAAGCTGCGACAGAAATAGTTTTCTTTGAAAACTCCATAGGTGGAATCCGATTAATAGCACGTAGGGATCACACTATTGTTATTGGTTGATTTCACTCTTAAAAAGGCATGAAAATATATCATAGAGAGTTTACATGGTGCATGTTAGATTCCATAACAAATTACCCTCGAACTCTTTAGATAAACTGCATATACATATATTTACTATATGTGTATGATTGTGTAAAATTTCTATTATGCAGGACGTCCAGGATCTTGTGTCATCCCAAGTAGTACGGCTTAATCATCCCAAGATCATGCTAATATTTGAAAAATATCCTTTGGCTAGACTCGTAACGTATGACTGTTCAGCGACCTATTACACCTGTGTGCTCATAATATATTCAGGACATATCGAAATTAGACGATATTTTCTTAAAATGGCGTTTTTCAGTCACTAAGGGAACAAGTTTACATTGAGAATAGGTTTGAAAATAGCTTTGAGAATACGTTAAGAGCTAATAACTCTCTAACGGCTACAAATAGCAGATGGGTATACTAGGTAAAATTAAAGAGGAGAATCTACCGTTTCCAGTTTTTATAAAAAAAAAAAGTTATGTTAACCACAAATCTAAAAAAAAAGGTAAGAAATTCCGATATTATAATTTTAGACCGTCATAACTCCTGAGAGGAGAGGAGTATGGGGCTGGTAGTCATTGGAAAGACCGCCCTTGATGGTGATCATGTACGCCGTATATTTTAATATACAGGGTGTTTTGTGGAAACCCAGAGCATATTTTCTTAATCACCCTGTAACTTCGAAACAGTGGATATGCCTCCCCACCCTGCCGCACAATTTTTCGTTTTTCTATGTGAGTACTATTACCTCCTGCCGTATGGACCACCATGACGAAAATACCCTGTTTATAAGGGTCATATCAAAGAACATATAACTTAACAAGAAGCTTCATCTGGCCTGTAAAAATGCACAAGTTGTATGATTATTTGGTGATTTGGTCGGGAGGTAATAGACGGGAAGAAACAAAGACTCGAGACTGAGTGAATATTGCTCTGTTGTCTCTGTTTTCCACCACCCCACAGGGCCACAGCTATACACACGCCGACGCTAGCAGCCATGTACAGTTTTATGTTTCACTATGCTGCCTAGCTGAAGAGACGAGTCGGTTTTTTTATTAATTTAGGTACTTGAAATTTTTTTATGAAAATGTTTAGCCTAAGCACACGAATCAATACATCTGACAGTGATTGTGACTAGACTGCTTGTCGCCCACCAATTCCTATCCCATCCGATCATCTTACTATTCTCCCTCTATTCTGCTGCAATGCAATGTAAATGAAAATTCTCTTAAACAAAGTATTCTTGATGAAACCGGTTTCTTAGAGAAGAGGTAAAAGAAGCAAAGAGAACACGGAATGCATTTCATGGGCGTGATGCGGAGTGCAGGCTCTGGCCCCCGGCTCTGGTGCTTTGACGTTGACGACCCGCCAACCGCCACTCACCAAATTCAATTCAAATTTTGGATTCATTTTTTATTTTATTTTTTCAAATGACGCCTACTCTAGTGGGAAATCTCTTTCTATTGAACAACCGCTCAAGAGATCTCTCTTGAATGAATACGCTCGCCGACTAAAGGACATATGTCGAAAGAAATTCGTAAAACCGAGAAATTCTCGAATTGTTGTCTTCAAGAACTTCTCGTAAATGCGACGACCCTAGAAAAAGTTTGCTGGGTTTGTCTTAGCCAGGGGCGGATTTCCCTATAGGCCGAGTAGGCCCGGGCCTAGGGCGGCAGATTTAGGGGGCGGCGATTTTTTCTTGTAGTTGTGGGTATTTCATTATATTTTTATACTTTTTCGTTTTTTTAAATAAAATAATTCGTTGGAAAGTGTTATTTTTAATTCTACTCCATTTTTTTCAAATCTACTCCGATTTATGAGGCAGCCTACTCCGCTAATTCTAGCCTGGGGTCCCTTATCATTCAATTTTTCGTATTTTACAGGGAGTAGGGGGGCGGCAATCTTCCATAGGCCTAGGGCGGCCAAGTGATCAAATCCGCCCCTGGTCTTAGCGCTTTCGAGTTTAAATGTAACGGAGATTTGATTGGTGGAACGTTATACCACGTTGTCATACCCTAATTGTATATTAATATATATTCTGTTTATGAGTAAATGAGTAATTTTTAGAAGGAATAATTCATCACTACAAGCTTGATTTTTTAGGCTTAACTATGAGTAAACTTACGAAGGCTTTCTGGGTAATCTATATACGTACGATCGAATTTGTAAGTAAGGATCCTTGTAAATCGCTTTTGAAATCTTTCTATTGTGTTTATGTAGTCTTGATAGAATGGATGCCAAATACTAAGGAACTTCTGAGTCAAAAATGTACGTGGTGTTTTGAAAGACTTACAACTATGAAAAATGAAGCCAAATTATTGCAAAGATCGCTGTGTTACGGTATTAGTTAGTATCTCTATCAAATAATAATTTGGTATCGAAGGTAACTTATTTCTGTGACACGTATTAAGGAAGAAGAATTTGAAATAGGATAATTATAGTCGAATGTATTTTATTTTCTGGAGAACGTTAAACAACGGCATTTATTTATATTTAAAGGAAATTTTTCATTATACATCACTCATAAAATTTATTTAAATCATTTTGTCATTTATGAAATCATCAATAGAGTAAATAATTTTAAGTATTTCGATATCATCAGCATGCAATAGGCATCGAGATTTTATTATTAATGGGAGATCATTCATATAGAGTAAAAAAATGAGGGGCCAAATCTTATTCCTTGGGGTATACCAGATATTTGGGTGAAGATATATGACTTTAATCCTGTTTTTTAGATATGAATCAAACCAATGGATTGAATTTGTATTTAAGTCAAGTTAAGTAGGTGGTCTATCTTATGAAAGGCCTTAGAAGAACCTGCGTATATTGTATCGACTTGTAAGCCCCTATCAAAATCCTTTGAAATAATATCAGTGTACAGGGCTAAATTGATAGAAGTTGAGTAATGTGGAAAAAAAACCTTGTTGATAGTTAGTCTTCAACTTAGGAGAAAAGCTGGATATAAACAATATTTTCAAAAATTAGTGATAATCTATTTGATTTACTTATTGGGCTATAATTTCTAATTAATTTTTGGGTTGCCTGCTTATAAACTGGGGGTTATAAATAAGTTTTCGAACTTGCTTACGAAGATACCTGCGGATATGGATTTATTGAAGAGATCTGAAATGGGCGTTAACAAATTATGTGCACAATTATTTAAGAATATATGTATTTGGTAGTCGGTCTGGGACAGCTTTTTTATTAATATCAAGTGAATTTAGTACTTTGTAAACGTCTTCTAATGTACAATGACAAATTACTATGTTTTCTGTTTGCATAAATTCATTAGACGAATTACGGGTTAAATAATTCTGGGCATTGTCAGTGGAATCAGTTAATATTGAACGACATTCTGATTATAGTCATGTTTAGGAACCTTTTGGTTATAAATTTAATCTACAAAGTAATTTGGTTGACTATATGATTTTGGTGACAAATATGACATAGAAATTATCTTAACAAACTTTTTAATTGTAAAACTTGTGCAGATATTATAATAATTATAACAACATCATCAAGACTGAACGTTGTACAATTTTCGAAAGCTGACATCTTTGCATTGGCTTATGATAAAGGACGTCTCAGAATGTTTTTCGTTTTTGTTTTTATCGTTACGCACCAAACACAAATAGCGGAGGGCATAGGGGGGAGACAACTGGTGTTAAATACTTTGCTGGTTTGTTTAGTTTAATAGCGAAGGATCATTTCACGGGACTTAAACGCACATTTTGTATGCGCGCATTTTATAAAAACGACGGACACACTTTAATTTGACGATCATTTCAAATGTGCCACCTGTGAATTTAATTAAGAATTGAGTGCGCAAATTTAAAGAGACTGGAAGCACTGGGCGCAAAATGATATCAAGAACGAGCATGAATGTCGAGCGCGTTCGCCAGTCTATTAAGGACAATCCACGACAGCCATTACAATTGCGCGCAACTTCCCTAAATTTTAATAAATCCACAGTTCATCGCATTAAAAATAATATAAATGTTGTTACCTGTAATTGGTAGGTATATTCTTCATATTTTGAATACCTGCCTAACGTCATCCAATTTTCCCAGCATTTGGAAGGCTACTACTGTTCTGCCGATCTCGAAAAGAGCTAATGCCAATGCTAATGTAACATGATGTGCTGCGACAACGTTAGTTCGATTCTCAGTAAGGTGTATGCGGGGTTGAGAAGGTTATGGCTCTCGGCGAGTATTCTGAGCAGTAATATGAGGCTAAAATTAGTAATTACACTGATTATGCTTTATTTCACATTTGAAAGTCATATTTTTCCTAGGTAAGTGTAGGCGCAGGATGGAGGTGGCTTTCAATGATTGCGTACGATTTGTTTATGGCCTGCGAAG
The DNA here is from genome assembly GCA_963924295.1 of Dioctria rufipes. NCBI lineage: Eukaryota > Metazoa > Arthropoda > Insecta > Diptera > Asilidae > Dioctria > Dioctria rufipes. Next base: position 43,594,000 of record OZ002743.1, on the reverse strand, counting down.
GTTTGACCATGTTTCCCCGTTTGTTAAACACGTTACTTGGTTGCTCACTGACTACATATCTTAAGTAGAGAATGATTCATCTTCTCTTCATAATATTAAAGAGCAACCAACCAGAATATTTTACCAGCTCTTTTCTTCGCCACTTACTCATAATATTGTAATTCCGCGATTCAGTAAATTAGTTATGGAACGTTCTTTCCCTGTTCAAGCTGCTTCTTTCGAATAGTCTACCTATAAGCACTCACAATGCCCAATCTGTCAATGCATTTAAGACTCTCAATAAAACTCACATTTAACGTCAATTTCCTTCCAAAATTACGGAAAATATTTAATATTTCTTGGATAATTTCCTGTCGCGCGGTGAGTACAACTTTTTTAATTATTGCTGTTTAGCTTTTTTCAACTTGTTTTTATTTTTAGTTTTTAGTTTATTTTTTTAGTGCTTTTCCTTTATTTCTTAGTTTTATATATATATTTATTTATTTATTTATTTGTTTTTTTTTTTTAATTCATATTTAACTAAATCAATAACTTTTTTGGTTCTTTTTTATTGTTTTTTTTTTTTTTTTATTTTGTGCTTAATTTAATTTTGTATTCTTACCAGATTATAACTGTACTATTAAAAGTTTGTAATCTTGTGTACATATGCCATAACTAAATATATTATTATTTAATATTATTTATTATTCGCAAAGATTTACATTTTCACCCCTACAATATTGATTGTTATGCAAGAGATGAATCCCGATGATCCTGTTAAGTAAATTTCTGCAGGACAGTGAAAAATCGTTTTAGAAGCTTCAATAAGATATTGTTCTCTACTGAAACCAATTTTCACATCTACGGCCACATGAATAAAAAAAATTGTATTCGGCTTCCGATAATTCACTGAAACTGCATCAGAAACCATTACAATTGTCTAAGGTTGTCGTTTAGGTTGCCATATAAAGTCAAGGAATTATCGGCAATATAATCCAGACTTTTTTGGTTCCATAAATGCAAAACCAGATTGGTTAAAACTACAACACATTTTTTCCCATGTCACAAATGACTCGTTAGCTTCTATTCACGATTTATTCCCTGAAAGAGTAATTAGTCGCCGAGGAGACATCAACTGGCCACCAAGGAGTTACAGATTTGACACCTGCTGATTTCTTCTTATGGAGCTACTTTACCACCTAAATATACCTAAAAGTTAATTTATTTGTTTTAAATCAATATTTTCTCCTACCGTTCACTTTTCACTATAACGACTTGTTGTCCTAATTACTTAATATTATTTTTTTTAAAGCTTAATATCTACACAGTGAAAGTTTCCGAACAGTATTTGTATGAGCCGGCGACATATCCTTAAATTACATACATATTTATACATACAAACTCTGCATACTTATTTGCTATTATCGCATTTCCAAAGGAATCGAGGTTAAGCGTTCTTTTGTGGTATGAACCTTCCCACTACTATTATCCGATATAAGCCGCTTTCATATCCAAACGTATAGCTCTACTGATGAGCTCATCAAATCTTGATATTGGCAATTTCTCATCTGCCTCACAAGTACCAATAATAAGATGACGCCAAACGGCACTTTAACCTAAAAGGGGAATGGAAGAAAAGTCAAAAATAGACAAACACTGTGGATGGATAGCGGCGCTGCTAATAAATTAAAATCCCTTCTCTCTCGATATAGTTGTTGACTAGAAAGCTCCGGATATACCTATTTTTACACCTCGTAAGAAGAAAATCACAACAAATCTAGATCCTTTGCCCTCAAATGCCAAAAAGCCACCCCTGCCACCTTGAACTCGCCACTGACTGACCAATGGTAGATAGTAAAGGGATACACTTAGGTGTTGTTATTATTGTTGTTGCTGTAAAGGGTAAAAATATACAAAAGTTCACAAGGAAGGACGAATTTGTCTAAAAATAGAATTGTGCACGTGATCGGCGACACGCACCAATACGCACATACCTAAAACTGGGGCACATGTATTCACGAAATTCCGATGAAGAGAATGTATAAAATCTGGTATAATGAGAGTCGATTAGCCTATCCCAGATTGGCAATGATTAGGTGTGAAAGGAACCTTGAACAAAACCCGAAACCGCCTCACCACCTTAGAGTAATCCCATACTGGAGATAAAATCGACGTTTTAGTGATGTTGTCGTTGCGATGCTTTTTGCAGTGCTAACCTCCAAAATAACTTTCCTATTCCAGTAAATCTTGGTTCTTCTGGTGTGCTGTATCCATATTAAAAGGACACAATCAAATTCTTCCTTTAAGTAGGCTCCGTATGTCGTCACTACTGACGTCACGGGAATACTAAACGTCCTTAAAGTAACATTAATACCGGCAACGAATGCTCTTGCGCCTTTTTGCCTGGTACTGTGGTAGTGGTGGTGGTGGTGGTGTAAAGTAAAAGTAGGTCACAGGAAAATGCTGCACACTCGAAAGTAGGTCTCTTTGTGAATGAAAGTTTGCTATACCCCCATCGAGCGGTGGAGCCCAGCATCCAGAATGAAAGAGCTCAAAAATAGCAAGTAGCAGGCTGAGGAGGTTTTTTGCTGGTCGTTGCAGTATATACATTTGGGTTAGGAATTTTCAAGGAGAGACAGTCAAACCACCTTCACCCAAATATTGTACAAATGGGAATTGCTTCGGGCTGTTCAAGAGAAGTTAGATTGCCGCTCGAGCTTTCCCCTTTGAATTTATCGCGGTTTGCTGCTGCCACGAATATAAAACGAACTGACGACCTCCATCACCTTTAAGGTATTTATTGGGGGTAAACTGTGTTCAAACTACAATATAGGATTTAGTTTTTTTTCTTTCACGAATTCTACGAAATTTTAAATATCTACGAAATCAATTTTTGTTTTATCATTTTCAGATCGAAAGAGAACTAAGTACAGGAAATAAGTGAAGTTAACAAATATAGTAATATGAAAGAGATTCTTGAACTGGAACCCTAGTTAAGCAGATCTTTTCTTTTTTTTTCTAAGCCCTTATCTACCAGACTGGACTCAGAGTCAACAGTAACTAATGATACGAAATACGTTATGTATATCCCAGTTGGAATCTTATTAGCAAGGATGGATTAGGGCTTTCCGAGATGCCAAGCAATCTTGTTTCGGATCCCCCGGTATGTAAGTTTTGAGATCCACCAGCAACGAAGGGATCTTTGGCTATCTTTTCGTTGAGCACTAGAGATTAATCTGAATTGAGTGCATCTGCAACGCTTATTTTTGCTGGTGGTGTTTTCAATGAATTTGTGACAGCTTAGAATTTTATGAACAAAAAATGTTTATTAGAGGTGGAAAAAAGTGGAATTTCTTTCTGTGAAGATTTTTTTGTTTTCGATTTTTTTTTTTTTTTTTGCATTATGCCGCATTATCACAATGCAGAGTGGGGCAGAGTGAGCTTTGAGTCCAGAGCGAAGCTGCTCACAATACAGCGCAGAGTGAAATTCGAACTTTGAAATGGCATAGCAATGCTAAATCAACAAACAAGCAAACAACTATCGTTGTCAAAACAATAAATTCGTAAAAGGAGGCACTTGCTGGCATCACCAGATTGCTTCGAAACTAGCTGGAAATTAACGTACATTTTTTCATGAAGTTTGCAAAAAACACCTCTTGTTTTTTCTTAGCATTCATAAAAAATATTAAATCAGAAAATAACATTAAGGGGGGTTACCACTGAAATCTTAAAAAACACGAAAAGTTAATACAAATTTGCTGCAAATCTGTGCGTACTATCATGATAAAAATTGCACGTAGTTAGAGAAAATGCATAAACTTAGGTAATTACGTGTCAAAAATAAAGATTTCGGAGTTTTATATGTATTTAATTAGCTTTAGAAAACTCTAGAATTCATGAAATTTGCAAAGTTTAGTACATCAAAACATAATAATGGTACATTAAATAGATAAATTTGTACTTGAGTATGGAAGATCTTGGGCTGGAAGAGGCAGTGACGGAAAGAAAACCAGTCAAAAAATTTTGGTTAATAATATATTTTCGTTTAAAAGTTGCTATTTTCCGAGACAAATAACTATCACAATTATGATATTATTTCAAAGAAAGTTCAATTTGTAACAAAGATCGAACCTTTTTCTGTTTATTTTGAAAAACTCAAATTTTTTAGTGCAATGATAAAGGAAATAAAGTCAATAATGGTAATGATGGTAACGGCAAAAATTTCTTGTTTTATTATATTTTGCATACAATTTGGCGTTTTCAATTCATTCTATCATCGTCAGATGGAGTAATGTGCTTTTGGAAGGCTTTCATTTGTTTTGAAAGCTCAGCGGCCTGTAGCTGCATGCTTGGAGAGTGTGTGCCGTTATTTTCTCCATTAGGTATATGACTGTGTGTAGATTTCCCGAAATATTTTAATTTTTATCATTGGTAATTTGTTCATTTTTGCTTTTGAGGCAAGAAATTTTTTGCCAGTTCTATTATGTTTATAGGTAAAGAAATATTTAAAAAAATGTAAAGCAGTATTTCCAAGTGACCGCAGAGGTAACTGCCACCACTCGTTTTTTTAGGGGGATGTCGCCTGTAGCTCTAATCCCCTTATATACTAAATACTTTAATTATTTAGTATATTTATTTTATTTATTTATTTATTTTGTATATAAGGGGATTAGGGCTACCGCCGACATCCCCATAAACAAAACAAGTGGTGGCAATTACCTACTTTACGTTTTTTTAAATATTTCTTTTTTATTGAAATCGTTGCACACTCTTATCTTTTCGTGAATTCTTTTCTGCGACTCGGTGTAACCACCGCCACCACCACACCAGTAGGGAAGAAAATAGAACGAGAAACGAGGTCAGTATGGCAGAAAAGAGCCGAGTCGCAGAAAAGAATTCACTATTTTCTATATTGCTAATCTTTCCCAGTTACAGTAACTCCGACTAGGCTCATCTGGTTGAATTGCGTTTCTTGAAACATGCAAAATTTTATGCGAACAAAATTGAGGATAGAGATAGAGATAAAATTGTATAGAAATCTACCAGACATACCTCAACCTGAAAATTGTGTTGTTGGTAAATTCAAATCTAACTCTCTAAAGTAGTTCTTGGGCTATCTAATTATATGGTATATTACAGGTCAGAATTCTCGGAAGAGTTTTATTTGATGACCGGCTTCAGTAAAATAAAATTGCCCAAGCAATAAATAGTTTCAGACAAATTACACGGAATAGTGTCTGATCAACAGCACAGAGCGCATACATTTCGTTCGCTCCTTGCCTGCTGCTCAACAAAATTCTAAGAAAAATCCAACAGCCAAATTTAAAATCTTGCCATGCCTATGCAATTCTACCCACTGACTTATAAGTCAGTGATTCTACCCTACTGCTGTGCAGACACCCGACATGCTTTGGAGTACAATACAGACGAATATCACAGCACCATACAGCTTTGCATGTAGGTACTAAATATAGTGAGTTGTTTCAATTTTCAAATTGCATACTTTTATGCGTTTATGTTCACTAAGCTTTTGGGAACAGAAATCGTGAGCTTTTTTTTTGGTGGTAACCCCCCTTAAAGCATGTAGTTACAATAAAAATAAGTATGGAGCTTTTTCCACGCCATCTACACGCTAGTAGTTCGAAATTCCAGTTTGTAAGCTTTCGGAAATGGCAGCGTGAAAATAGAATAAAACCTATTTTCATGCAGTTTCACTCTGCGTTACTCTGATCCAAACAGGGATAGCCAAATGCATTAGTGCATGCGAAAAAAAAAGGATGCCAGTTGCCACTCTACGCTAGTCTACTTCACTCAGCATTGTGAATGCGGTATTAGAGTTGTAAATTTTTTTCTTGAGATAATATTTTTTATTTGGATTTGCAATACCTGCCTTAATTGAAAGTTTCCTTTCCGTTTGATGTCGTTATATGTGCACAAAATAATGCCGGTAGCGCTCGATTCCTGTCTGTGCCGGATCGTGCTGTGCCGTTAAGTGTGCGTCGAGACTTACTTATCTGTTAATCCGTCTCTGCTCATAGGTTATACTAAATTTACATATTCCGTTTGAAACGCATAGAAATATTGCTAATAGTAGTAGATCAAAATTGATTGGACACACATGCATAATTTTAGAAGTTATTATAATTTTTGTCTGTCCGTTCGTCCGTCCATTCGTTCATCCTCTGTATTAACTCGAAAACGTGTTTACTTAGAGAGCGGAAATTTTTTCGCACATGACCCTTTTAAAGCAAATCTAAATTTCAGTTCGAAAATGGGACAAATCATGTAACCGGACTACGGGCAAATCCGTTTAATTTTAGGGAAGAAATTTATCGTTATTTTAAAGATACATACCCCAAATTAAAATAGGATTTTCGAAATTTCCTTCGCTTCGTCCAAAATATTGTGTGTTAGAAGGATCTTCCGAAACACATTCAGTATGGGAGTGTATATGTCAAACACCAGAATGTCAAATTTTTCATAGCGTACTGCAGGATAAAATATTTAATAATTAATGACGACATTGAAATTCTTAACTATTGATCATGTCTTACTTTGGGGATATGTAACCCTCTAAATGTCCATTGCTTTTTTAATGATTACATCGAATGTCCCAGATATGCAGGGTTAAGAGGATTTTTGGAGGAAATTTTTGAAGAAACAGACATAAAAGCATTCGTTTAACCAATATACATCTATATATCAGTCGAAATTGGCCAGAAAATAAGAATGGACACTTCTACGCTGGGTTGGAAAAAGGCTTCACTAAATTATGACCAAATGCATGGTGCATTGGTGAAACTTTCATGATTTTTTATTCTCTGATCCCGGCAAGATCCCAAGTAGAAATTCTGCTAAGTTAGAAATTTAAAAAATAAAAAACAAGAACTCTTTTAAAATTGCAATTCTCCCTAATGTCTGTAATTAAAACTTTATACTCGTATGAACACGAGATTAGAAATTGAGCAAAACACTATTGGTGCTAGTCGCTAGTCGATATTACTGTGCTTTACAGTTACAGATTTTCAACATTGTCTCACGTCCCAAATAAATCCAACAAAGGGTATTCACATTCAAATAATTTTTTTAGCAAAAATCAGTCAATCAATCATTTATTATTATTGTACACAAGATTGCAAATCTTATATTGGTACAATTTAAGGCACGGCTAGGTTAACTAATAAACTACAAAATAAAACGAAATAAAAAGATAGAAAGAAAAACGTTATACCTACAATAGATTAGAAAAATAGAAAAAATATAAAGAGAAAGAAAAAATATAGTAATAAGATAAAAAGAAAAGAGTTCGCCACAATCAGCTTAATAATACTAATTAGTAATATAAAATTACATTATTAGTTTTCTAAATTCACTGACAGAAGTAGCACTCTGTACATGAGGAGGTAGGGAATTCCAAGGGCGTGCAACCTGGATAAAGTGAGATCCCTCAAAGATGGCTCACCTGAACAGATAAGATTATGTAGGAAAATCAGTGCTTTACCCTCTAAGTACGAATCGAAAGTACAACCCAAGATTGATGTCTGTATGCTGTGATATGAACAGAACGACGCAAACCGAAAGCAAACCGTATACAGTCGTTAAAAGAAACCTCAAGCTATCGATTGCAAATCGAGTCAGAGTCATTTAGTTTAAACTATCATAAGCAAAAAGAGGCACCAAAAGTGTCCTAACTAATCTTAAACGCAAATCGGCAGGAAGTACATTGGCCGATAAGCCCATCATAAATTTTGCCTACCATAGATTTAATATGATCACAACACCTCAAACGATTAGTAATTTTCACCCCTAAATTGGTTATGTAGTTCACGTAAGAAAGTTCCACTTTATTAAGCATAATTGGGGGAAGATTGTTAATGTTAAGATCAGAATTATAGAAGGCTATGCACTGCGATTTATTGTGGTTAAAAAGCAGTTGATTATCAATTGACCACTTAAATATTTTATTATTTATTATAATTTATTTTATTTTGCAAATAGAATCCTCAATCAGTCCACGAGGTCTACATAAGTACAGGTACACGTCATCTGCATACTGCAATATACTCCAGAAGAAGAAGAAGAAACAGAGTACCAAATACTAACCATGACTTTTGGTGGAGGTGTCAATGCAACGATGCCCACCAGGAGTGACTGAGATGGGAAAGAGTTGGTCGTAGCATCCGATCTTTCTATTTTTATGGATGGGTCCAAGACAAATGCGGGCACTGGGGCTGGAGTGTACTAAAGTGATCTACAGTGAGTTGGCAAAAAATTCTCTGAATTGGAAAGCTCCGCGGCGGTAGCTTTTGTAAGGATACCAATCTGAGCAATAAAAGAGGAAATCATCAGGGGCACCTATCAAAATGCAAGCCTCCGATGAACCAACAGGGATACCTGCCATATTGCGAAGCAATTGTGGCCTGCATATGACAGGAAAAGGACAAGGAAGCTGCTTAATGGCAGCAGAACAAACACCATGAATCTAGTAGGGTTCCTTTCGGGTCACTGGACCATAGGTGACCATGCTAGAAGACTGGGGCTAGCAGCGAACGAAGCAGGATAGATCTAGGTAAAGAGTCTTGGGGATATCTTGAGTTCCCCAAGGGAAGCAGGATGGATCTGGAGCGGCTTGGAAAAAGTTATCCCATAGGGCCTAGCGGTACAATGGAACCCATAAGAGGTCTAAGTGATGCAGGCTAGTTGTATTACGGCACCCCTCTTACCTAACCTAACCTAACCTATCACATAAATCATTGATGTAGAGACTAAAGAGGAGAGGTCCCAAGGCTGATCCTTGCGGTAATCGACATGTTAAATGTATCAATCGTTGATTATTTATAATTATGACATGAGCTAGGTTCAAATAGTCAATTTTGCTAAATCAAGCCTAATGTTCAAAATTAGTTAATTAAAAAGTCGCATGAAGAGTCTTATTTCTTAAACCCCTGCATACTAGCCATGATCATGTAATTATTGCAGGCATTAATAAAATTAAGAAAGAACAAAAAGTTAAAATCTCCTTGTCGTACGTCCGAAGAATTCGTAAACTTTTTGCTCATTTACATCGACTTCATCTTAATACTTCCTCACCCATTAAGAAAGTTATTTTTTCAATTTCCAAAGCATTGGAAAAATTTCTTTTAAATTTCCTTAAGATGTCAACGACCGACTTTACGCTTATAATCAATCTACTTTTAGACTTTTCCCTTTTACTCTACTTCAAGTTGCAGGTACGTGCTTGCGTATTTTAGACACCTTCCTTACCTTATCCACCGTACTTAAATCCCATTTGTGGGAAGTATGATAAGAATGGTCCAACTACCAAACAGAATTTGTTTTTTATCCTGGCTATTTATTCCTCATCTTTTCGGGTTCCATACTTCTACCTGTAGGAGAAGTGTGGAATCCGAAAGATGAGGGATAAATAGGCAGGCTAAAAAAACCTTCTGTTTGGTGGAGTGGTTATGTAAAAATTATATTCCATTAACGGAAGGAAGAAATCGGTGTACCTGCCTATCATTGAATTAATGTATTCTTTGCTAAATTGTTGGGGGAATTGGAATTAATCTGTTCGAGCCCCTACTCTAATTTGGCCGTATTTTAGACTTATTTCAGGTATGTCTAGCCTCTCGATATTCTCCCTGGCCCGATTCTATGATACCTCAATATTCTGGTAAAGGTTTTGAGTTTTTTTTTCCAACGGTTGTTCACCTTCAATTTGTATTCGTATTGTGGGAAGAAATCATTGCGAAAAGGTCATTTACCCGAAATTTTTGACATTAAATTGTTGCTTCCCAGGATAGGAGGGGGGATGTCATCATGGTAAATGAAGATAAATCTTTGACGACTGCCCAAAATCTCATTATGTAGAGCATGGAGTGGTAGCATGAGCAGTGTACGTTCCCAGCTTCTTCAAAGTGCGTTGTCATGCATTAAATTTATCATTTCATGAGAGGGTAGCACAAATTTGTCCTTTGCTAATTCGAATCTGCCTCTTCAACTATATGTATATGTTAATGTGGAAATTCCATCTATTTCGCATGGAATTTTGATGTTTAATGTTTTTTAATGAGTCTCACCCCACATTAGAGACAAAACGTTAGAATGAAAATATATGTAGGTATACATATGTCTTCCTCCACAAGATAAGATAGGCCAATGCCCTGTGCCTGATTGTAACAGATCGATGCTATGCAGATATCTCTCATACATAACGTAAGCAGATTAGATGAAATTGCCTTAGAAATATTTTATCATATCATGTACCTACGTCATCACCTCCCCCAAAGATAAATTTAGTTCACTTCCCGTGAATTATTAAGTGGTTATGTGGGTTATTTTTAGATTGGTACTTGGTACTTGGTACTTAATCTTGCTACAATTCATAATTTTACATGTGAAACTCCGTTGATTACTCTTAGGGAAGCCGAAATGTAATGTCTGAACGAGAACAAGGTTTTAATAGATTGTAAGGAGTTTACACTTTTGAATTAATAGTAATATCCTGGTTACTGAAGAGTTCTGATATTAATGTCTCAAAATTGAATTTACAGTAATTGCTTGAATTTATGTTAGAAAGTCATGTTCAAATTAAGAAGTATCTCTGTACTTTAATATATACAGGCTGTTTCAATTGAGCAGGGGGTATAGGACTCACCCAGGCAAACAAAAATTGTATGGCGGGGGGGGGGGCATATCAACCGTTTCGGAGTTACATGGTGATTAAGGAAAAATCTAGTTTTTCACATCTTAAAGAGTACAGGGGTTACTAAGGTATATAGAATACAAGGTATTCCCATTAAAATTTTGACACATTGCAGCCTGCGAAAAATCTAGTACCTCAGATCGAATAAAAAAGAAAGGAATACAAAACAAAAATAGTATTTGGATGGCCTTTTAAGCCTCCGAGTACAGGAGTGTGGGTGCTCAAACTCATTCTCAGGACTTAAGGAATTCGGTTCTATACTAGATTTTTCAAAATGTACTAGATCAAATTTGACCACCCCCCCCCCCCCCCCTATAGATAGAAATAAACACTGTTGATAAAAAATGTTCAGAGTATTATAATGCATCATTTAAGACATCTCCCATGTCTGGTGGTGTCGGACCTAAAATGGATATTCCCCTTTAATGATTATGTCAATGTTACTGAGGAAATGGAAGCCACTGAAGAATTAGAATTAAGCTGCGTGAGAAAACTTCAATCGGATTTCCAACAAGAACATTTTACTAATGTAAATTTTTCTAAATTGAATCAAATTCAACTAATAATACAAATTAAATACTATATATAAAAATTAAAAGTTTAGACAAAAATAACAGACTTTTCTTATTAATGTTTATGAATTTTATTTGACTTTTGATTAAATGAACAAGTTTTGGAATAAGTAAGATTATTTAATTTGTTAATGTATTTTTTCCTAGAGGTTCTCATGAGATTAACACTCAGTTAGAATGAACCAATTATAACAACCCCTGGAAGTTCATTATAAGCAGATTATACTGTAAATTGGTCTAGAATATCTCTTTCCTATACTGGCATTCTTTCTCATTTATGTCTAGAGGGTGACTATTTATTCAAGATAAAAAAATATTCACAGCCAGCCATTTCTAGGCACATTTACTTAGATTACATAGTTAATAATTTAGTAAGCAAGTAATTAGCCAAAGTCGCATTGATTTAATAAGCCTAAAATCCTTCCGACTAAAAACGTTGAGAAATATTCTTGACGGGCATATGAAAGAAAGATCAGTATAAAAAAATATAAATCTCCCAGCCAGATAATTCAACAATTTTCGCAGTGTAGCTAAAATAGGAAATCGATTCTAAAAGATTACTGTTAGTAAGTTTTTGAATATAGTGGATTCTCAATCGACAGCACCTCGTACCAGCTCACCTAACAAGCCATTAGAAAACAGGTTTTTTTATGCCAATTCGATAGAAACAAAAATAATAGCCTTTTACAATAGTAAATGATACCCTAACAGTCACAGCTACTTAATTTCTAGAGGTAGGATGTCCTAAAGCTGATAGCGAATTGATAAAAAAAAATATTGGCTATAACCCAAGAATGAACACAATTTTTTTCATTCACGACGGAGGAGTTGAAACCAATTTGCCTTACACTTTTTGGTGAAATAATTGAGTTTTTTATAGAAATGTAATACCTGAAGTACACAAATGGACTACTAAATATGTCAAAATTTCACTCTGAACTTTTAGAAGTCTTCTCTTAACGATTTCTCTAGCATTAAACGAATACTCGATCTAGAATATAAAATATTGATAGAAAGCCAAAGCCTTCGCAATCTAAAATATGTTTTCCTCAATTGCATATTGACATTATCACAACACTTCATACTTTTGTTCAAGGTTATCCCTAACTTGGTAACCTTACTAAGCCTAGTTAGGAGTGAACCGTTTAACACTAACGGTAGAACCTCAAGCAAATAATATGATGAATTTTTGCAAAAACTTATACTTACTAGGGTTTAATTGTAACTTATTATACTTAGACCAATCATACAATCTGTCGAAATCAGAGTTAATCTGTGCTGTACAATTATCAATAAGCCCAATAGGACGGCTCATAAACATTGTACATCATCTGCGTACAGGTAAATGTTCACATCGCGAACCATTAATGGCAACACATAAATGAATAGACTGAACAACAACCAGCCTATGATAGAGCCTTGAGGCACTCCTCACATTTCACTAGAGGTAGCAGAGTACATATTTTTTCATTGAGCATGACTTTTTGACTGCGATCCGATACTACTGTACCACCAAATTTAAAAGAGTCTGCTGAAAAATTCTTCGGAATTGAGGGAATATTAGCAGCTTTCTAATTGGAAGGAAAGTAAGATGCTGACAAACTTGAATTAACTATATGAGAAATATCCAAGTTATTATGGGATTATCCACAAATAATTTAAAAAAATAGCAAATTAATTCACGGGTTTCTATTTTGTTAATGTTAATTATACCGCGCTATGTGAAACCTTCCTTTATTATAATAATTTTAACTAAAAGATGGTAGCGTACCCTTATTTGTGCTTAGCGAATAAACAGTATAAAATGCTATACTGATGAGTATATAAAATTATTATACCGATAATTAGAGAAGCTGTGTCATTACATAGAAAAATGGGTAAAAATATCATAACCCCGTTAGCACAAGCTTGATGTAGCTGTGAGGTGGATGAGTGATGTAAACCATCAACTATCAACAGCTATGCTTTCAACATACCAAAGCCCTAGCTAACATTGAAATTTACAGATATAATAAAACACTAGGGTCTGGGTTTGAATTCAGTAAACAAACACTAGCTACTACTTCTCTGTGTGATTGCTAAATGTATAATTTAAATTTCGCCATACAATTATCATATCTATATTTTACCTAAAAACCATTATGAATACCGTTTTAAATCTTTTATAGTATTCTCTGTAGAATATATTTATAGATTCTTGATTTTTGACAAATGCCGTAATTCACTTAAGAAGGACTACGAGCTACTATGTTAAACATCACTTATATTACAACAACCATTCTATAATTTTAGCAGAACACCCCCTTGAAAAAAAAACCGGTTGGGGGTCGAACCTAACACCCATCTGACCATAAAACAGTCTAGTAATTATCAATTAAGTAGCACACCAACGCCTACGCTATAAAATGGCATTGTGAAAGTCAGAAAAACAAATTTCCCTTCAAAAAGCTCAGAAGTAAATACATGGTAAAGCTTTTTATAATACCAGCTGCCTCCCTGCTGAATCCTGCACAGTGAATTTCTATCTTTATCTTATAATTATAAATAATGACATCATTATTTTCGTTTATAGTCTATAACTTAACATCTTCATAATATGTCTACGAATGTCAAAGGAAGAGGCAGTAAATGTGCGTCCTGTTGTAACTTTGAATTTACGACATCTACACAGGTACACAAATTTGAGCTTGTTAATTTCACTGTTAATAGGATTAGAACCATCTCTTTTTAGTAATTACACCGTCTTTCAACTACTTAGGTGGAAATTTTAATTACGAAATCTTTATTGCATAACATTTCATAAACACTCAAAGCCAAAGCACCGCTCAGTGAACTTTGCTCATATCAAAGAAGAACTAGGCTTCTGCCCTTTTCGCTTTTAACAATAGATTCATGAAGAAAACCACAAATTTGATCGAAACTACACCATAAATTGCTAGTCTTTTGCAGTTATACAGGTGATCCATGAAGTTAATTACAGTTGTGATTCGTAGAAATTTGCTATAAAAATCTCTTGAAGATTTTAAAGATTTCTGTCACAGGAAACTTTCCATGACTCTGTTAGAAATCACAAGTCCCCAAACGCAATACACAACTTAATTGAAAAAAATATCTCTCACTTAATGTTAGTTGACGAATTCATTCACCTTTCACATTCTTTTAAATCAATTACAAAAGAAAACCGAAATGGAAAACACCTCTTGGATTTTCACTTTATTAATTTGTATCTTTTCACATTAAATCTTGATTAAAAGATTCACCTTGTTGGAGTGCGATAATATTGTGGTTTGTCACAGCATTAAGTAAGGGCTGATGAGATAGTTTTCAGGCTAGTACCTGTCTTTTGTTACGGCTGATACTTGACTTCATTTCGGTAACAGAAGATTCGCAAAGGTCATTTACTCCAAGGATAATATTCAAGGAACAATCTTGCAAGGTGATAAAATATGAAATGTGATCTTAACAAGGGTAAGAGGAAAGATACATAAGAAGGTCTAGCTAGCTATGTACAGCTGTGTTACGAATTTTGCATGCCAAGAGTAGGTACACACATCTTAAGTTAATTGTGTACATAGTTATAAATGAGATTTTTGACCTTAAAGGAAACAATACGGATTTTGGTATGATTTCGGAGTGGATTTATAGTATTTTTACTCAATTCAATCGGGAAGAAGTGCAAATATTGCCTACACATAAATATCGTCAGTTTTGCAGGAATTTAGGATTTTCTTTTAAGAGACATAGAGTTATATGTTTATCAAGGAAAGTAAATTGTTTAATTAATTAAATTACATGATTTACCAGGCACGTATACTTAGTGGAAATAAGGTCCTTGCTTCGGTATTTTATTGGGACTGGACCAAATTTCTTTGCAGTCTGAGTTCATTGGGTGCTCTGATATCGAAAAATAGGTACTCGGTGTTAAAACTGAGGAATACGAACTTGGCCAAGTGAAGTACTGACAAATATCTGGCTCCTATATCATAAAACTATTATTCTCATAATAATGAGCAAATTTACTAATATATTGAGCAATGTTCTTACAAGTATTACATAAATATTTTTCGAAAACTAATAACTGAAATATTACTTCAGAGCAAATTTGTACCTATTAGTAGAAAATTAATAGTGTACAACGATTCTGTTTAAAGGAAACTCTTTTACAAGATCAAGTAAAAAAGCTAGAATTGGTCTAAGACCAATTCTTATGATACCCTAGATGAAAACCCATATATAATTTCGTATGGTCACCCATCTGTGAAAGTTTGATTTTTGAAGTGGTTTTTCGCATATATTTCTAGAACGGTTCGTCACACAGAAAAAATGATTTTAATCAATTTCATAGAATTTCATATTCTGAAGAAATTTTCAGTACAATAAAACCGTCTAGCACTCATAGTTTTAACAGTACACGTAAAAAACGTAAATTTTTATATGGCAATACCAAGAAGGGGTTATCCGATTTAACCCGTTTTAAAAATTGTATTTGCTATTTTTATCAGATTTCTATGTTGACGCGTTCTCAGGCAATGTCCAAATATATAATGAAATCCGAAATTTTTGTATGGCAACCCCACGAGGGAGTTACTCGATTTGTCCCATTTTCAAATTTAAATTTACTTTTTTTTTTTTTAACAGACCGTGTGCAAAATTTTAAATCTTAGTACACGCGCTCTCGAGTTAGCGTGAGGACAGACGGACATGGAAAAATCAAAATAACTTTTAATATTATGCGTGGGTATGTGTCCAATCCATTTTACTATGCCATCATTATTTCTGTGAGTTACAACCGATATGAAAAACTTAATATACCCAAGATATATAGAATATAAGGTATTCTCATTACGAGCCACGTTCCGCCATTAGGAAAATACGGTACAGAGAACACAATACTCTCTCTCTTCATTCTCTGTTTTTTCTATAGAGATGTATATCGTTATCGTACAAAATTACGTCACAGGACATGTGTCAAAATTTTAATGAGAATACCTGGTATTCTATATACCTTGAGTATACCCTATGATTTCATCATCTAGGGTATAAAAATGTATGTAGTCTTTACGATAACTCAAGAACGCGTGTACATGGAGAGCTGCAATTTAGCACACTGACCTTTAAACAAAAAAGTAAACTAAGTTCGAAAATGGGATTAATAGTAGCTAAACTAAACCGGGAAATCCCTCATTGGTGTTGCCATATAGAAATTTAGGTTTTTTATGTATACTGTGAAAACTATGAGTCATAGACTCTCATCTAGGGTACCATATAAATTGGTCTTAGACCAATTCTAGCTTTTAACTTGTTTTTTTTTTTTTTTTTAGTATATTAAAATGTTTTCAGATAGTGAGGACAGGTTTCGCGATTATAAACTTATGAGAATGCGTCGGCGTCTGGGATTGAAGCAGAGACTACATTATGGAATAACTACAAGATACGAATTTAATGAAAAATTAGGTGTTGATAGTGAAACTACAACAAATCGAAATTTTGATTTATCATCTAAGCAGAGGCTAATTACAGCCCTTCACTGATTAGGAAAGGGTGGCTAGTCCCAAGGAATAGAATATATGCACGGCATCTTAAAATCAAGTGTTTGCCTTGTGATCAAAATGACCGAACGATGTTGTTAGGAAATTTTACTTAATTATGCCAATGTCTGCCATTATTGGCTGTATTCATGGTACCCTTATCAACACTGATGCACCAAAGGAAACTGAAGACCCTCACATATATCGGTCATCACGAAAATTAGTTTTTCGTCTGTAAATTGGCTTGGGACTCCGACCTACAATTTAAGTAGTGAAATGCTAAATGATCAAGGAAAATGCAAATTCTCGTGAATTAAGGAATAGTACAATCTGTAAAAGAAAATCTGATTTACGCACATATCCATGTCAAAACTTTTAGGCGATTTTAACGATTACCTGCTCAGATTGGTTGATTTTCCCTAAATATGAAAAGTTATGCAATAAATGTTGCCAAAAGCCAATATGCGGAATGATGAACCAGCAAAATGCCAGCATATATAATTCATGTATTAATAATACCAGATACCAGCTTGTTCGGCTACAGTGGTTGAATAAAGGTGGATACGTTCCACAGTCTACTGAAGGGTTAAGATAAAAACTACACTTCAAATTTAGCCTTGCAATAATCGCAGGCCTCCTTCACAGTGCACCTTCGCCTTTAGTCTCCGTTGTAAGTACTTTATGTACCGGTGTTCAATCCGCCAATAAGAAACTTCCAAGCCTGCGAGGAACGACGCAAAAGGACTGAGACATCTTTCGTAGATGCATGGAATGTTAATGTTAAAAGTAGGGGCCACTAGGCCTACAGGACCTTGTGGACACCGCGACCATAGTTGGTCTATTGTGCCTTCCCCTAAAGTGGTTAGGCAAAGTCGAGTCTTTTAACGAGCACGATTATTGGTTTTGGAGTTAGATTCGAGACATTATCTGGAGAGATAATGGTTCTTCCGATAATATGCAGCATTAGATCTGCAAGTTCTGGGCACTCACATATGACGTACATCGAGGTTTCGTCTTCCTCATTGCACAGTCGCCACAGTTCACTGCCAGATTTGCCTATCTTCTGCAGGAAATGACGGAAGGGGCCATGACCAGTGACTGCGTGTAGTAAATAGTCCGAGCGACTGTCTGCTAAGCCCAATAAGTTGGCGCGTCTGGAAATGAGAGGGGTTGAAGAATTTCTTCGCCTGCCTCATACGGGGCACGCTACGCCAAAAGAGATCGAGTTGCCTGTTTTCCCACTTAAGTAGTTCCCCCCTAAAGTGGCTATTTGGTAGACCAAATGTCGGGTAGGGACCAGTACACTCCGGTATTAGCAAGTTCGTCCGCTTTTTCATTACAGTTCCTCCTTCTTGTCCAGGGACCCAGACCAAGGTTACTTGGTTTTCCCTAGACAGTAGTTGGAGTTTCGGGTAGCAGCTCCAGACAAATTTCGACTCAAAAACTATAGAGGAAAGAGCTAAGAGCGCAGCTTGGCTGTCTGTGTAAATGTAGATGTTGGGATGCTTGCAGCCCTTATTTAGGCTTTCCTGTGCTCCGACCTCTATAGCATAGACTTTCGCCTGAAAATGGAAGGTGAAGCACCAAGTGGAATGGATAGTTCCACATCTGCGCCTGTTTTCCCGTCCTTCCAGGATCCGTCAGTATACCAGACTTGGGCCGGTATCGGAAGCTGGAGTCCTCTGTCAAGTATCTGGCTTCTTTAATTTGACCTTTCATTGTAACCTCTTTTAAAAGAAAGTCTCTTGGTCATAGAATCTATTGGAGCTTCTAGGTGGTTAATGTTGACCTGCTCGAAGATACTGAGATGACCCACCCTGGAAGAGGTGCGCTCATCTGGCCTTTCCTTTCGAAGCATTCTAGACACTGCTTGACTCTGGATAAAGAGGCAAAGAGGTTGTAAGTCTAGAATGGCTTCAAGTTCACGTTGAGGACACGATGTAAAGGCGCCAGTGGTTCCATCTTTTGCACCTTATCAAGTATTCTCCTGGTGGTTGCCTGCAATGTTTTAGGTCATCACACATTTGCCCTATAAGAAAGTATGGGACTGATTATGGCCTGGAAGATCCATAAGGTCATTTTGGGGCTCAAACCCTACACTGAATGCCCACAAGAACTGAATGCCTACATGGCTTTGTTAGTTATCATTTCCAGATGGGTGAGCTTGTTGTCAAGGAGATGGGATCTTAAGGCTCCTTTTCCTAATAAAAGGAACTAGCACAGTTCTACCTGGATTTAATGATAGTCCCATTCTCTGGCACCATCTGCTAACGATGTTAAAAGCAGTTTGCATAAGCTCGGGTAGAGCTGATTCAAACTTTCATTACACAGATGACAATATCATCAGCGTATCCTTGGGCCTTGAAGCCGGCCTCTTGGAGTAAATTTAATAGCTCATCCACAACTAGGAGCTATAAAAGTGGTGATAAAACCCCGCCTTGTGGGCAGCCTCTAGTGGGCATGATTGTGGTGGACTCGCCATTTATGGTAGCTGTTATGCAGCGTTTCTCGAGCATGTTGCCAATCCATCTAATGATGCAGATCTCTATGCCTCTATCTTCGGATACTCTCTTGATCGCGTCAAAGAGAGTATTATCGAATGCGCCATAAAGGAACATATAAGGACCTCCTTTTCCTGTGAGGCTTTCTAAACAGTCTCTACCAGATTGCTGAGAGTGTCCTCGGTGGATTTTCCGGATTAGTAGGCATATTGATTGGCATTGATTGGACAGCTTTTGATGGACGTCGTCCGAGTGTGGCTACGAGATTCGACGCAACAGGAATGAGCCGTCTTCCGTAGATGCACGGAAAGAAATGGCTTGAGTCAACTGGGCCTATCCAATCAATCAAGTAACTCTTCCTCGTACAAAATCTACTTATAGAGTTTCTTCTTATATAGTTATGTGCAATTCCTCTCACGTAGTTATGAGCAATTCATTAATCAACTAGCTGAATTATAAAAGTTTATCGGGGATTTAAATTTAACTAACTCGTTTTCCAAGATGGGAACCCATGTAATGCCTCACTGGCGTCCTCGCTTTTCGAAATCCAATCTCACTAGAGCAAACTGAACTAATTTTTATATTCTATATATACTCAATAATAAAAAGATCATTTTAAACCGATTTCTAAACTCACAAACGCGATCAATGTTTTTACTTAAACAATTTTCTCGGAGCTCTGTGATCATCACATCGATTTTTTGATCTTCCTGTCCTCCTTTTTATTCTTTCTTTTGACAGCCTGCCCTTCCTTTGATTTTTTCCTAACGTCGCGTTGAGTGCATACTCTTTCTTCAATCAGGTGTCATACACTCATTCAGGTCATACATGGCAGGAAAGTGTACCGTGTAAGCTACAACCGTGTCACCATCACCCATCTGTCAATTGCACAAAGCATTCATAGTTTTAATCGGCAAAAATTTCCAGAATCATTAGAAAATCTCAATAGACTTACTGAGCTTATTAACATTATTTTTAGCATTTTTAAGCCTATTTAGAATGGTAATTTGTACATTTGCGTTTCTGTCTGTTTCTTAGAAACTGTATTTCTTTTAAATGTACCTATATATTATGAAGAGTACCTACAAACTGGGTGTATGCTTCGTGCAGCTCCTATACATATAGGAGCGCTAATTAACATCAGATAATAAACAATTATTTAGGTATAGAATAATTAATTTTATTATAATTATCTTTAATGTTATTATTATTTTCAGGTGTTAGTGCGAAATTGTAAACCTGACTAACTACTTCATTATTATACGAATTGAATTCACTATCTATATAAATAAGATCTTAAAACATTGATTTCAACCAAATCTAAACCATTATTGTGGGGTCCAAGGAAATGATATTCATGCATCAGATAATTTTCTTATCACTAGATGTTTGACGGGCGGCGATAAGATTTCGCAGTCCAAAAAGGAAATGTTTTTTTCTTTTTTCCATCAAATATGGCATACAAAATAATACTGACCGGCATTTATTATTTACTGGCGAGAACTGGTTCATTTCTATTTACACATAAAACAATAACAAAACGTAGTCTATTACGTCTCATCGAAGTCAAGGAAATTAAATTTGAGCTACATATTTGATATATGTATGCTTCTTCTGTCAAAACTTCTTTTGTCAAAGATGCTTTGAAGTTTCCATAGTTAGCAAACTAATAGAACCAAAAGAATTTAATCACCTCGTTAAATAGTTAACCTGTTATGCAATTAGTGATGTGGGTGAGTACAGGAGGACGTAAAGTCTTGTCTGCCAGACTGAGCAGACAGCTCACTCCGTGACAGCGGTCGCCAGGTCGGCACGCTAGCACCTTGGCTATGTGGCAGAGAGTGTGAGGTGAGTTCACAAAAAACCCTGCGCTGTCCCTTTGCCGTAAACAAAAATAGAATTTGTGGCTAAACAGAGCTGAGATCTACAACTAAGGTGCACACACATTGGTCCGGAAGGGACCACGTACTTCACTCACCTGACGAGTATCCTAGGGATCGGGTGTCACCCATGACATCGTTGGCATCGGATTTTGCGATGTCCGCTATTTTTTTGCATCTACCCATTGGAGAGAGGAGAGAGACTCATGGGAGAGGTAAAGAGAAAACTCGCCTTACATATTCATTCTAACTTTTTATTCATAATATTAGATTTGTTACATAATAATTTATTCATTCTTATGATCATCCCCGTAGCGATATACTCATCCTTTTGGTCATCTGTTCAGCGACACTGGCTCTCAGTTGCTCTTAAAATCACCCCCGAAGCTATCTGTTATGGTGTGGTAAAAGTTATACAGCCTAGTCGTTACTCGAGCGGAAGTAAGTTATTATAGCTATAAATTCACGTCCACGCTACGAAGTGGAGAGGGCTATTATTAATAGAGCCCACGCAGACTGACGAAATTATTTTGATGAGATATTATCTCTCGAGAAGGCCTTCTTGAGGGGTACTAAAGGCAATTATTTTCGGAGAAGCCAAGCATTTACTTTCTGTGGGTTCCCTTCTGCTCTTAAACAATTTCTATTAGAGATTTAATTTATACATACACTGATTGAAGGATAATCTCAATAACCGATCTATAGTACGATGAACGCACCTTAAAAAAAAACTTAAATAAAAGTTCTTAAATTATTTCAGGCGTTCCTCGGAAGGATGACTCAAAATGTATTGAACTAACTCTAATTTCAGAAACATCTTTATAATGTATGATCTAAATTTTCAGTCACGCCCTTGACGAATGACTCAAAATGTATTTCGCAATAATTCAATAAAATAATGTAAAAATAGTTATATAGTTCCATCAGCATGCTTATAATAAATTCGTATACTTGAACTAAATTGTATTTTCGTAAACACTTTTGTAAGATAT
The DNA here is from genome assembly GCA_963924295.1 of Dioctria rufipes. NCBI lineage: Eukaryota > Metazoa > Arthropoda > Insecta > Diptera > Asilidae > Dioctria > Dioctria rufipes. Next base: position 43,571,843 of record OZ002743.1, on the reverse strand, counting down.
GATCCTAATTTTCAGGCGCTTTTATGACGGATAGCTCAAGATGTATTTCGCAATAATTTTGAACTAAATTGTATTTTCGTAAACTTTTCTAATATATGTGAGTTTAATTTTCAGGTGCTGCCTTGACGGATGGCTCAAAATTTACTTATCTGAATCCTACTTGGTCTTTCCATATCTTGACCAAGGGTCCTCCTGGCCTATTTTCTGCACTTTCTTACTATTTGTCTCCTTCCTAAGCCTCGTATAACTGGGACTATCTCCAATTTTGTTTTTGCAAAAAACATTTCTGAACTTCGATTTTGGTTGTTTGTGCGCTCCTCTTCACCTTCATAGCCCCCACTTCATCCTCTCCCATTTTCGACCTCTTCGTTGCCCAATTCGCACCGTTCCCCTGATGGTTTTGACAGCCAGATGTGGGAATTGTCACATCGGGGCGACCTACATGGTTACTCATGGCCGTCAAGCCCACATGCAACCATAACAAGCACTGCAACTCTGGCGCTGGGTTGCTCCAGCTATCAAAAACTACTCAACATTTTTTTAAGTGTTGGTTTTTTTACGAAAATTTCTTAATGCCGTTGTGGAGCTTGGACAAATATATTATCAGATTAATTAAAATATAAAGTCAATTATTTCTCCAAAGATCCCTATTCATAGTTTGCTTCTGAGTAACTGAGTTAACCCCCGCGCCTGAATTTTCACACCAAGTTGGACAACATATTCGCCGTATATGGGTCACTTTAATCAATGACTTACAGCCAAACACCATTAAAAATTCACCTTAATTGATTAATTAATTTCTCAAACATCTAGATACCCTTCGAAACGTGTCCACCCTTTAAGAAAACAGTACAAAAAAAAACGAAAAAAAGAAACAAAATTAGCAAGTCTGCAGAAAATTACAAAAACAAAATTAAAAAAGATATCTTAAGAAAATCAATTTTTATTTACTGTTTAAACGAGAACCCTTTTAAAGTTTTCCTCAATTTTTTATTCATCAGCAGTCGAATCGTTTGTATCCTTTCAACGAGAAGTTTTCCATTTTCTTTTAGTCTTTCGAAATTACCCACTTAACCCAGAGATCAGATGGCATTGATTCATTACAAGAAAAGGTTTCTCATCTTAACACGTGTTGTGTTGTTTTCTACCTAATTATCTATTCATCGCAATTGTTCCCGAAGAAACCCTTAATATCCTTGCACAAAGAAGCCTTACCTTAAAAATTTGGGTGGCGCGTGAATGTTTAATTTCAGTTAGCCGCAGTTGCTCCAGTCAAGGTGATGAGGAGGATCATGCAGAAGAATTTCGTTTTTTCTCATGAATATTTACAGTTCCTGTGTCCTGACCCACGCTCGATACTGAGAAGGATATACATACATACTATGGGTTGTTTTATGTCCCTTTACTGAATACAGACACCCATCAGAGGATGAACCTTTTCCTCATTTATTTTTCAAGCAAGTATTGTCACGAGCTTCAAGTCTTTCAGGTACACATAGCTGCGTGTGGAATGGACCAACAACAATTGTTCTGTTATTCTTCTGTTTTTTCTAACATTACAAATTGATTGAAGGATTTTATCAATTCCCATCTTCGCAACAAGGTAAGAATTGTGCTGCCTGCGGTTGACTTAACTGGAATTACGAAAAACGAGCAAAAAACTATTTCGACTTAAAACCTATTTTTGTACAAAATGTCAGGAACGTGCGTGAGGGCTTTTTGCACGTTCTTGAGGCTCGTTTAAAAACGTATTACGATGGTTGAATACAACAGAAGAAAAGGATATATGGATTGTTCCATTTTCGGAGGTCAGATAATTGAAAAATACTGAACTTGTAGTGCTTTTTATGCAGACTAAAATTAGATATCGCCCAACACATTGGAGATAAAGCTACTTTGTTAGAATTGTGAAATAAGTTAAGAGTGGGCGTTTGTAAACAATTCCTAAATATGGAAAGGCTGAAAAATTTACGACGACTCATTATCAGTACCTAATCCCGGCTGATTGAATTGCATCAGACTGTTCATTCATCGGAAATGACAACATGATTGTGCACAATCGTCCAAAGGAATTGATTGCGTAGAGCCTTAATGTAGGACAAATTATTCATTCAATCTTACATGATAGACTCTACAAGATATTTGCATCTCTTAATATTATAGGCTACATTAAATATGGTATATATTACATAGATCGTGTGGAAACCCATCAAAAAGAAAAAAATATAAATCTCCACAAAGGTCCTAGATTAAAATTTTGATATTTCAAGAAATTCGGAATGCATCTCATCTGGTGATTGAATTATAAGGAAAGGGATACTCAGGATGATTATGAAAGTTGCGGAAACAACCACTGTAGAAGCAAAGTAATGTAAAATGTCAGCATAAACTTTCACTGTGAATTACTTTGGGTAGAAAGGAATGAGAATGAAACATTAGGCTTGGTTGTTGTGGCTTTGGCTGCCACTCAAAAGAAAAAGTACCCAGAACACTCCCGTATAGATGAGGTAGTCAACAACTGAACTTGATTCAAATCAAAATTGAGCTCATGTTATGCATAAACCAAATTTTACCGTCTCCAAACCTATATGGGCATTTGTATCATGCCAAAAGCTTTTCGGGAAAAATCGAGTCTAAGTCCCAAAATAACCTTATGGATCGTTCGGGGCATTATAAGACCCATTCTTTCTTACGGAGCCAAAGTCTGGTGGCCTGAAACTATTGCCACTCTTACGGACTGGCTAAAAGATTTTCCTTCGGAAAAGATTACCACGTTATCGATAACGACAGAAGCCAGATATTAGACAGATGACTCCATTTCTCGCAACGGATCCATGTATGCTATACTGACGGATCCAAGATGCACGGCGAAATGGGCGCCTGGATGGTTGATCCAGATGTGAAACTCTCCATTCCGCTTAGTATGTCATCTTCCATTCAGTTTTCAATTGCATATTGATGCTTTAGAGGTTGGACTTCAGGAAAGCCTAAACAGGGGCTACACTTGCTCAGACAGCCAAGCTGCTCTCCTGGCTCTTTCCTTTCTAAACTTTGAAGCGTAACTAGTCTGGAGCTGCCGTTCGAAACTCCAGCTTCTTTGTAGTGACAACCAAGTAATGTTGCTTTAGGTTCCTGGACACGAATGAGTGGACAGTAATGAAAAAGCGGACGATCTAACTAAAACTGGAACTGACAGTCTACATACTGGTCTATACCCAATATTTGGCCTACTAAAAGTCACTTTAGGGAAGAACTGCATAAATGGGAAAACAGGCAACCGGATTTCCTCTATCGTAGTACACCCAGCGTGAGGTACCCCAAGGAATTCTTCACCCCTTCACCCCTCCAGACGAGCAAAATAATTGGTTTTAGCAGACAATCGCTCAATATGTTTACTAATGCAGTCAAAAGACATGGCCCATTTCATTATTTTTTAAGAAGATAGGCAAATCCGACAGCATACTGTCAAACCTCGAAGAAGCATATTATATCTGAATGTTCCCCGCTTACAGAATTAAGGTTTCAAATCACTGGAGAAACATTTATCACTCCAAAGACGGTTTGCAATCTAACTCCAAGGTCAATAATCGAGCTCGTTAAAAGACTAGATTTTGTCTAACTACTTCAAGGTGTCGGGGTGGGGGACCAACAGATAACTCTGCTCGGCTTGTTCGCGTGTTCTTAGTGACCTAGTCACCCCTACTCTTACCCTAACCTAATCTAATCTACCCTCTCTCAGAGAGAAAAAATTGTTAGGGAGTCCTGCATAATGCGGAGTAAGAGTGATATGATGAATTAATTCCTATGGAGCGGTAGTTTGCTGACCAGCTCTTCGAAAAGGCTAGAGCATCTCTAAGTTGGGTAGAGTTCAAAGGGGTGCCTAATTTTACATCTACTTCCTCCGGATTTACACATTCATCATCAAGCATGAGGTAGTGTCCAAACCCTATGGGCGCAGTAACAACCACAATTTGCTGCTGGGAAGGATCGTTAGTATATCCACTGACTACAATACACCTAAACTAATCTTTGACAAATTCTTCACCGTTAATATTTTTACCAAAGTTGAATGTGCGAACTAAAGACTATGATACAGTGCTGTTCACCTATGGTTCCAAGATTGAATGTATTGTAGGTGATGGAATCCTTTCTGAAACAAATATCAAGATCATACCGACTGCCAGGCAACTCTATCATATTTCAATTAGAGATGCTTTCGGGTATGAAGGCTTATATAATGACAACAGATTCCGCTGTCGAATGAGAATATTGCCACTTGAATAGACAGCCAGGCTCCCATGTCCACTTATACCCGTCGTCATAATCTCCAAGCTCCAAGGTGAGACAATATTGAGAAGAACTTGCAAAGAACATAATTGAAAATGAATTGGCTGACAAACTGACTAGACAATATTCGGTTCTATACCGCTCCACACATTCGATGGGAGCTATAAAAGTAGGTACATGTATATTTTCGTACTTTTTACTCATAGCAAAATCCAGGTGGAATAATTTGACAACCTGAAATACATTTAAGGAGTAAAACTCTCCACTGCTATGCAGAGCCTGCAGAGACATAGCGATAGTAACTGCAGTTTTTAAGGATCATATTGTATTATCGCGAGGTATGCAGCGCTAATTGGAGCTCTAGTTATATATCTGAGCGCGCCACTTAAATCAACAAACCAACTTACATAGAAACATAGATGGCACAAAAACTAGATATCACATGCAATATCAGAGCAAAATATACAAATATTAAAGCAACATTTGCTCACAGCGCGCTTTAAAACATGTTGAGATCTGCAATGAAAATAAAAGAAATACATTAATAATGAACTCAATTTTTGGTATATTTTCAATGTTAATCTACAAAAGTCATAGATACAACAGTCAAGTCATGACTGTATGTACATATGCTACGTACAACAACAATTCCATGCAAAATCACAAGCATGGAAAACATAAATAAATTCACACAGCACACAATAGTTATGTAGACAACAAAGAACATAATTAACTGCACTTTTTCCATTACTTGTGGACAAATTGGGTGAAAAATGCCACGAAACACCCATCCTGATATTTGTACATAAATTCGCAAAATTAGCAATTTACAAAATAAATACACTCTCACCTTTAATTGATACATTGTTTCCAACGAAGAGAAACACCTGAAAAACACGTAAACACATTAAAAACAAACACTTTAAATATAACATATGACACCCGCGCGCGATAGCGATAGCGTATAATCGAACCGCGATCTCGATGACCGCGTTTGTTTCGCGATATTATAAGCGGGAAATGCGATATTCGCGATTTTTTATTAATTAAGCTCCCACAATGAGTGCGAAAGAGACTTACAGAGGGAAGAAGATAGAAAATACTACAAAATAACAGAAAAATCTACTACATCTAAATGAAACTTAGCGAATCGAGATTTTATAGCAAATGTTTAAGAAATTACAAAAATTCGTAAAAAATCATTAAATTTTCAATTAATTTCTTCAAGAAAGGTGTCAAAATGTAGATAATAAAATTTGCTATCGATTGACAATAAGAAAAATTAATTCTTTTGCTATTTTCAGTGAAAGTTTCGAACATTTCATTTTATGGATAGCAAAAATGGAACAAATTTTTCAATAATTTCTTCAATCTACCTCCTATTTTCAACGAATTTTCAAAGAGGTGACATGTGCCAGTTGGAATTATTCTATGGTTTCCAAGTTTTTCATTAGCATTTCGACTTAGAGTTTTTTTGTCGTTTCTCTATCAGTGATATTTTGACTTATGGCTGATTTACATTACTCGCACATTGCTAGAAAACAGAGTAAGTAGTTTCCCTTATCTGAAAATACATACTTTAGAACGATAAAGACAAAAGATAATCCAGAAAATTTTTACTGAGTTAAATGTCAAATTCCACGACGAAGGGGAAATTTTTACTGCTATAATTATCCATAAAATGCTCTAGCCAGAAGTATATTTTATGGCAGTAAATTTTGCTATTATGGCAGCAAACTCATACATATAACTACAAACGGGTACGAATAAAATTGTTTACAAGCACACAAATTAAAAATATTTGAAGAAAGTCACAGCACATCAGCTGGAATGTGTCAAAGTTTATTAAAAATTTTTAAAAATTTTTTAAAAAATTTTATATATGGAATGTGTCAAAATTTTAAAGGGAATATTTTGTATTTTCTATTGTATTCTGTATCTGTATTGTTCTTGAAAACAGTGCCTTTTTTTATCCGATTTTGAACTTCAGCATAAACGTCCAACTAATTTGTGGAATTGACAAATTGATGAAATGCCACAAGTGACACTTCGCTATAAAAGAGTGGGAAATAATGCTTTGACAGTCGATCACCTCTTCCTTTTTTTCTAACAGTGCAAAGTAATAAGACCGTCTATCTCACTTTCTCAGTAAAATCGCATGTTCGAGTAATGTAAATTAGCCATTAGTGTTTCTTTTTGATTTCATCAGTTTTCAAATTTATATAGCTCTAATTTTCGGGTTTCTTTTTGTAATTTAATAGAGTTCTGTTATCTCAGTTTATTTCTTTTGAATTCTTGCAGAAATATCTGGGCGTTGAGAAAATTTTGACGCGTGCCAAAGTTTGCAATCGAATGAAATTTCGCAAGGTATTTAAATTCAAATAAATTATTGGTTAGGTGACGGATTTCAAGGTGTAAGGTTGCATGCCAATTTTTGTTCGATATGTTACACAAGATAAACATCACCAGATACTAATAATCTATTGAAAATAATTTTTATCATTTCAGCCTTTTGCACAAATTTCAGTCAATTAATCAAATTATTAAAGTATAAAATTGTGCCCACACGGGTCACCTTTACACCACATGAAAATTTATTCACGATTGAAATACTAACAAAAATTTTATTTTTTGAATTTAATAAATTATAAATTAAAGAGATTTGAGCAGAATTAGTAGAATTAAAACAAATAATGATTTAGAATTAAAGTGAATTGCAATTAGGTTAGTTTTCGAAGTCGATTTTTATAAGTCTAATTTTAGTAGTAGGAGGAAATTTTTACTGAATAAACCTATGTGAATGAATAACCGAATGATCTTTTTCATTTACCACTACACTACCGCCACCTAAATGTTATTGTACTCCACTATCGTTTCTAATTTAAATTTGTTTTTACTTTGATTGACAGAAAACAATAGGCATTGGTATAGTGATAGCTTATTGGAAGCAACACTTTGTCCAGTCCCACACGCTTCAGCTCCAGTCGGTGTATGTTCGGCCATTTTGCTTGGGCCCACATGCTTCAGTTTCAGGTTTTGTTTTCTGATCTTATATCTAACAGGAGACGTGTACACTAGTAGCAGCTTACTGGAAGTTGCACCAGTGCATAAATGAGGTTGGTCGATTCTACATTTCTAATTACAGGTGACAGATATAAGAAATTTGCAACAAAGCTCTAATTTATAAATGTATACAATTTCTGTTCTCTAAGAGGAATGAAGAAATGGAGTGGCGTTCAGGAAATTGGGTACTTCTTAAATTTTTGTTTTCAGAACTGTAAGCTGTCATTCAGATTGTCAACAAGCACAGGCTACGCATTTAAACCTTAGATTGTATAGCAAAAAGGATAAGCTATCAGGAAGAAAAACTTAAGCATTTTTCTTCCTGTAGTAGAACCGGATCGATGTGTCCGTTTTAGTCATGGAAGTAGTAAACTAAGATATTTTCAGAGCGGCCATATGATTTACTTATTGAAACTTTATTAAGTATTGAATAAATTCAATAGAAGAGGTCCCATTATATCGCAAAATTTTTAAATTAATTTTTAAATTTATATTTTTATAATTTCTTGAATTGTTAAAAAATTTCCTATTCACTATTATTTGCTGATAATATTTCTTGTCGTTGCCTTTGTATGGCTGACATCATATAAATAGCCCTAAACCTTCCGTCAACTAACAATGGCAATTCAATTGTAAAAAATGGAAATAACGCCGGTTCTTTCTGCAGTACAGCACAGCATTCCGGCCCTCGGTGTAGTCGAGAATCAGATCCGTAGGGTCCTCGGCGCTATTTGGGAAGTATCCCACGAGAACCTGTGGACGCGGAATCTCACTTTTTCTCGACTATCACAAGGTTAGCTCCTTACCAGGGTTTAAGCCTCCCTACTATGCCTTCCAGCCACTACACGGTGTCGTGATTGGAGCAGTTTAGAACCAATCACCCTGGTCTGAACGTGGAGCCCAGAAATCTTGGCTTCGGGGGGCTTTGTTTTCTTGCCGCGATTTCTATCAAGATGGCACTCTGTATGGGCTTTAGCTGATCCGCTCTGAGTGTCACCTCAGGATAACCGGCGGAAAGAATGCCTACCCGAACACTTTCTGCAACCTCCTTATAGGTGAAGAGCTTACGCGAAGGCAAGGAGACGTGCTTCTTGGGAGGATTCTCCGTTACTGCCTTGCAACGTTTAGAGGTGGATTGCTCCACTTTCGGAGTAGAGTCATCAGAGCGAGTCCGTTTTTTAAGACTCTCCTCATTCCGCTCCTTTATTTGAACTGCAGCAATCCTTCTAGCCTCTCCTTCTGTGTGGCCGTGATTTAAAAGCCATTTAAACCTTTTTCTGGCCGCACTAGAGAGCTTTGGGTTCTGTTTTTGGATGGTACTCACTCATCTAATACTTTATTCTAAAAGTTACTAAGAACAATTCTTTATTTCCATTGGGAAATGATATAAAGTGTCAATGTTCGCAAATTTTATCTCAGTCGAGATCCGATATATGTAAATGTTAGTCCCTAACTAGCCAACCTACTTACCTCAAGCACTGGAAAGTGTGAAAACAGACCGAGACAAGCCCGCTTGTTGTTTATATAGCCTTTGATTTCCCACGACACCAATGATCGAGTTTCAAAATCACATGGTAACAAGATTTGGCATAGCAACAGTGATATTATGGTAACGCAGCAGCAGTGTTACTGATAAAACTACATAGGAACAACAAACTTAGTGCAATAAAAGTATTATGCAGAAAAGATAATTCCCATTTGATGATATTAATTATATCTATTTAAAATTGGTCCCCTCTATCTCGATGCGCTTGTGCATGTGTGTTTATTGTAAGTGTGGTTTTTCGTTTATTTACATTTCTAGAACGGTTCGTCTTACAGTAAATATGATTATAACAAATTCATAGGATTTCGTATTCTGAAGAACTTTTCAGTACATAAAAAACGTCTAGGACTGCCTTAATTCTTGTATGGCAACCCTACGAAAGAGTTACCCTGTGCAATTTTTGAACTTAAATCTATATTTTTCTTAAATGAAAAATTTAAGATCTCTAAGTAAACTCGTTTTGAACTATCATGAGGACAGATATACTGACAGATAGACAGACAGACGGACGGACAGAAAACCGTTTTGACAGACATGAAAACATACAAAATCTTTTAATATTATGCATGGGTGTCCAATATCTTTTGCTCTACCAGCATTATTTCTATCCCTTACAAACGGAATGACAAATTTAGTAGGTATACCCTATAGATTTCACCTAACTATAACAATATTCAAGAGGACAACAATAATGGAAATACTGAAAATCATGCAAGGCTTGGAATTGATGTCTGGTCACTTCATAACCACTAAAATCATTTTTTTCTTCTTAGTTTTCAGCAACTCAGCAATAATGCCCGTGTCAAAACACGTGTTTTCACGTTTTTCATTTGAAATATTGAAAAGCAAAACAAAAATGTTCCCGAATCAATTACGGTACAAAATCATTAAAATCTTAAATTTAATAATTATTTTTAAGGACAATACGAAACGTGCTAACAAAAGTCTGTGGGACATGAAAATTGAAATCCTGTCATGCTATGGGCCTAACCAAAATCTAACCGCAGCCACGTGGACATTTCCTTCAATATAACACCCATTGAGAATTTTAAAACAATTAATTAAAAAAATTTGTCCTTGCTTAGCGACACACTTAATCAAGCCAGAGTTTTATATTTTTCGTCCTCAACCCATCCTCCTACAAAAAAAAAAACAAACAGAATTATTTAACCACCTCATAAGAAACGCTGCGGAAACCAAAAAGTTATTATCACTGACGACGAACGACTGTGCATAAAACCAGGATCATAGGTTTGAGTTTAATCAATTGGAAATTATCCCGATTTGTGTGAAATTTTTTCAAGGACCGACCAGGACTGAGGGGATGTTAAACGTAGCGGACGGCGGTTTTTTCACCATCGCCTGTCCACGCTCCATTTTCCGTCTGTTATGAGTGAATGTAGTAAAAAAAAAAATCCTAGAAAAACGCCTTGAGACATTTGGTTATGAATTTTTTCGTTCTGAAAAAAATACTTCTTTTACGACGCTATAAATAGGCAATATTTCTGTTTCGCGCTGGGATTTATTTTAATTGCTAAAATAATTCTTTTCCAACAACACTCTCGATTCAGAGGAAATTTCATCACTTTTCAATATGGAAACGTGTGTACCTACACTTGTAGCATTTCTTTCGAGGGCGGTATTTTTATATTAAAGGAAACCAGAAGGTGCGGGTTAGCTAAGTGTTAATTTTTGCGAGGTTAAATCATAGATAATATTTTTGTTTTTCTAAATTGTTGGTATTAGGCGTTTATTCTTAGATTGAAACCTAGCGACAAATCTCTGTTTTTCTTATCTTGTTTACTACTTATTTAGTACGCCCCCGTCGGTTGCTGGGGTTTAAATTAAAGCGGTATATACTGCGTGGATATACAGACTCTTCCTCCCTCTGGAATACACAAGGATGGTCTTCCTTCATAAATAATAAGTTAAGTAATTCTGCAAATGCAATTATTTTTGCTCCCAAATAAAGACTCACCGATAGCATTTCATTAAATTAAATCCGCCATTGCCATGATGGGGAATTAGCAAAAAGATTAATGCAATTGAATTTATAAGCAGTGACAAAAATTTGCAAAAACAAAGTAGGAAACAAGAGGTTATGCGCTTCTTTCCTCAGTTTCTTCACGTAGCGCCGTAAAAACTCATTTTGACGTTTGAGGCAAATGTATAAATTTACGACGCCTAATTTGAAAATTGTCAACATAACTAAATTTAACTTTACCTATCCTGTCGTAGTCTGTCAGCTGACTGAACAAAGTTGAGCAACAATTGATAATAAAAAATCCGTACAAAATAACAGTAAATAATATTTATTGCACACAAAATTATTAATTGATATTCATTTTTAGGGTTCCGTGCCCAAAGGGTAATAACGAGAACCCTATTACTAAGGCTTCGCTGTCCGTCCGTCACCAGGTTGTATCTCATGAATCGTAATAGGTAGACAGTTGAAATTTTCACAGACTGTATATTTCTATTGCCGCTATAACAACAAATAAAAAAAAATTAAAAATTAAATTAAAGAGGGCCCCTATAAAAGAAACGTGATTTTTTCGGCATTTTTTTCCTCGTTTTATTCTCATTCATTATTATTATCATAATTAGGCATTTTTTTTTTTTAACTGACAGCATTATTATTATTTTTTCAAATGACAGCATTATTTCTTCACATGCCGCCTACTCTCATTTGAAAAATAAATAAAAAGTACATAGTTAAATTTTGTACGATGGTACGGAACCCTTCGTGCGCGAGTCCGACTCGCACTTGGCCGCATATTTGTGAGTTTGAAAATTATTGGGTGAATCACTTCGATCGAAAAATTTTTTTTTCATCTCGAACTATTTTATAATATTTTTGAAATTCAGGATATTTGTTCTTTCTTTTTCAATGGCCAAAATAGCCACATTCGACAGTGCAGATCGGAGGTAATTTTTTATTAACTTCAATATGTTGAAACTTCATGCACATGAAGGTCATTGCAAATGTTGTGAAAAAATATCGGAGCGCGATTTCAACATTTAGATAGGAATTTATAATCATTAATTGATTGAAAATAATCCAAAAACGGCTTTTCTGAGACTCTTGGCATTTAATAAGAAAATCACCGGAAAGTAATCCAAAATCTTCGGAAACTTATTCCAATGCTTCGCACCTTCATGTCAGTTAGAAGAAAAGATCAATCGATTCAAAACTTGGTGTACGAAGCTTATGTTGTGATTTAAAAAGTTTGAGTCGCCTATTTTTTCTGTTCTTGTTTCTGGTATATTCATATCTTCAACAAATTTCGTAGCGCTAGCAAAAATTTCAGAAACACGAACCAACCTCAACCTTGTCAAACGGGTAAATTCAATTGGAGAATAAAAAAAATTATTTGAATCAACAGTCATAACTTAAAAATATTTTTTGTGAAATGCAAATGTTGTTTCAATTTCAACAACGAAAGCCAATTTTATATATTATTTATGATTAGTGGTTTGGTATTTTTCATGGAATCTAGCATGTTTGAAATAAAGCATTATTTGTTTGTGAAAAGATTTTTCTTCGATTTGTTAACATTTTATCTTTGTTTTACTTGATTCAGTGGGAAAGGTTCCATTTGAGCCACGCGAGTATAAAAATACTTGCGAATAGAAAACACTGTCTAAGTCTGCTTGTGCTCGGTTCGGTAAGAAATCAACCTAATAATTAGGGTTTTTTGGCTCATAGAAAAAAGTAATTCTTCAAGACACAAAGGGGCTGGTTTGTCGTCATTTGCGCACAGGCCGGTTTCAAGACCCAGTGCGGCCTTGAGGAGGGGTACCGCTAGAAGTACCTAGCCTGCTTCATTTAGACCACCAGTGTGTCCATTTTGCATCTAATTCTCATGAAATAGCCTCCAAAATCACCTTAGATCCATCCTGCTTCCATTACAGAGCTCAGCTTACATCTGAACTCTTTGCTTTGCACCTCCCTCAGACTTGAAAAGAAGTAGCTATCTAATAGACTACCCCTTTTATTCATCAGAGCATGCTTAAAATTCGACGAACACATTTTCGAAATATGCAATTGCGAATGATTTATCTGGATATGGAAGTCCATTAGTGACTTTTCCAACTTTTAAATCTCAATGCAAAATACAGCAGAGTTTTTTATTTTTATTACTGCTATAATCGAGATTTATATGAAAAATATTGAAGATCAGCAGGCCAATACTGGCGTATTAATTAGGTAATTAAGAAAATGAAATTGGATTTGTCACACACTTCGACATAATAACTTCTACTTCTGGAGCAATCTAAGACTTGAGTAATGAATATGTCGTACCCAGAACCTCTTGGCGGTGAATCAGAATTATATCAAGTGACAAAAATATTAAATATCCTTAAAGCTATAGGATGAAAAAATTCTCAAATTAAAAACAACAATTTACGCTTAAATTTCTTCAAATAAGTATGATGCTGTTAAGCAATGTGGTATGTGTCGAATAAATTTATCTCAGTTCAACATCTTATGCTTAACTTCCAAATGACAACTTTAAGTGACCGGGAGGATGTTAAATGTTGAAAACCACCCACTTGAAGTTGGAGTTGTAAATTGTCATTTTCATGTTTACAGATTTATTACTAATACTCCAAAATGTTGAAAACCAAACAAAAGCAATCCAAACTTTGTTAATCCGGATCACACTTTAATCTACAAAGTTCTGGAAACTCTGTTAATCGTCATTCCCTTCGCCAAAAGTACACCGACTTTATTACATACTCCTTCCCGGTACAGACTAGCTTAGCAGACTGGTGTGGATTATAATGATTAGAGCAGATTAGGTCACCACATGGAAAGAGGGCTAAAGTTCAGTTTTGTCAGTGTTAAGTGTAAAGAGTCAAGTCCATCACAGTTATGTTATGTACTGTGGATAATTGTTTTACTGACGGTTAGACTTCCTCTAGCGTACTAGAACTTATGAGTTTACTTTCAATCAATCAATTTCTCTACGAATAGAGAAGGACAATTTTTCACGTTGTAATTCTAATTCACCTCCCGCTATAAGCTTAATAGGTATTTTACACTGGAAAGTACTTATACGTTAGTCGAACTTAGACAAAACTAATTTTGTAGTATAGAGTAGGGATGGGATTTGCCACCTTTTTTATAACAGGGGCCAGAATAAGATTTACGTTTTCTCCGAGGACGTAGTAGTTAACTGACACAATTTTGATACTCATTTTTTTTTTTAGGTAAAAAACAATATTAAAACATGAAACACACAGTTAATCAGTTGACATGTTGATAAGTAGAACCAAGGCTAGAAATTTTGCCGCCCTAAATAATATAATATATATAATATAATATTTCTTTATTAGCATACACAATTGAGATACAAATCTCTTTATAATGTGCAATTCTCTATGATAAACAAAAAATAATTAAGTATGTATATGTCAATGAGAAAGATTAATTTCGAAAGCGACTATAATTAGCAAATTATTATCAAACGAACAAAAAGCATGAAATATAAAATATGTATGAAGTATAAAATTAATTCAAAGCTAGGAATACAAAAAAAAAAAAAAAAAGAGAAAATCTAAGTACAATAATAATTACGATTTGAAATTATTTATGTATGATATTATAAAGAAAAACGGAAGAGGTTATGCATGCAATGGAGCATAGAATCTATAAACGTTTAAAATACTCTAAAGTTTCTACCTTGAAACCCTTATGACTCTGTATTATTCTAAGACTTACAGGAAGACTATTCCAGACTCTGACACCATGAACGAAGAAAGAGCGAGAACTAAGCAGGACATTAAAACGTGGAAGTAAAAGTAGCCGAGTTCGCTGCGAAGAAAGGAATTCTATATGGGCATGAAGATATGGAGCACTATGCCTATTTATAATTTTATGCATCATCACACACAGTCTGTAGCGAAGATAGTCATCAAATTGACATCCAAAGATTCTTCTAGAAACGACTGAGACATGATCGTATCTCCTGAGACCAAAAATGTATCTAGCTCAGGCATTAAAAGCAACGTTCAACTATCTATATTACAATAGACACAGTCACCGTATGTGATAATGGGTACAAGTAATGCCTTGACCAGACGTTCTCGTAGTAGCCGTGGTGTATACTCAGCATGTCGCCATAAACTCTTTAAGCCACAATAGATCTTCGAGACCGTAAAGTCAATATGAGCTCTCCATGATAAGACACCGTCAATGATCATCCCCAAATTTTTTAATTCAGGCTTGTAATCGATACTAATGTATTTTATACACAAAGGAGGAAACAAGGAGACATCAATTTCACGGTTAAAAAGAATTATGCTCTGCGTTTTGCTTGGGTTCAACAACAGTCTGTTTCTTTCTGACCAGTCAACTATGCAAGCCAAGTCGCTATTAAATTTACTAATATTATTGCCAGCTTGGTTCACTGAGGAAGGGAGAAACAGTTGAATGTCATCAGCATATAGTAAAATTGAGCAGTATTTAGGAATTTTGACAATATCATTAACAAACATCGTGAATAGGAGCGGGCCCAATATTGATCTTTGTGGAACGCCCGAACAAAGTGGGAGAAGCTTTGAAGAGCAATTATTTACTACAGTGGCATGTTTATGGTCAGTTAAATATGACAATATGACATTAGCCGCAGACCGACTAAAATAGAACTGTGTTAATAGTTTCTCATAAAGGATAGAAAAGTCAACTGAATCAAATGCCTTAGAAAAATCTAACGAGCACAAAATCGTAGTCTGCCTTAGCTCAGTATTACGTCTAACAGCATCAGTAAGGTGCAATAGTGAGGAAATAGTACTATGTTTGGATCTAAAGCCTGATTGCTGTTTAGCGATTAAGTTGCGGGCATCGGTAAAGATCTGAATTTGCTCATAGAGTAATCGTTCTGTAACCTTGGATAGTACCGGAAGAATACTTATTGGCCTAAAATCCTGTGGCCCGGAAGGATCGGATCGGATATACTTTGGCAACTTTAAACTGTAGTGGAAAGGAAGAAGTCGTAATAGCAGTATTGATAATATGTACAATAGATCTAATAATATGTGGTAATATTAATTTAAGAAATCGTATATCAATACCATCATATCCAATTGCATTGGATTTAATAGACTTAAACGCAAATATTATCTCATTAGTAGTAACATTTCTAAATGCAAACTGTATATCATAATCATTAGTATGAGATGATACTGGATTATTATAATGATTACCCTGAGAATATGTTACAAAAAATGCATTTAATTCATCGGGATCAAAGGAATTAGAGCTCTTTTTATTGTTAGTAATTCCTGCATCTTTTATGTTTTTCCAAATGATCTTTGATGGCAGTGATGGGTTAAATTTACCACGATAATAGTTTATTTTTGCCTTTCAAATTTCAGCCGTGGTTAAGTTTCGCAGCCTTTGATAATTACTTTTAAGCTCAGTGCTGCCATATCTTCTCCACGACTTATAGGCAAAGTTTCGCTCGATAATCAATGATTTAATATGATTGTTGATCCAAGGAGAGGAATAATTCGTGGTTATAGTACGCATTGGAATAATTTCATCATATAAATTGTTAATAACGTTGTTGAAATATTCAACCTGCTCTATGGTGTTATTGCTGGAATAAATATAATTCCATGTAATAGAATAAATAAAAAATTCCTTTTTTTTTCGTTTTATTTTTACCGGAGAATCTCCAAATAGGCCCACTTGAACAAATATTACGTCATTCAGTAAAAAATAACAGAAACAAATTAAATTACGAAATAACTCAATAACACTCCTGTTGAGCATTAAAACTGTTTGATAATAATTTCTATTACCATATGGAAGATAAACCAAAAGAGATTTTATATCTTTAGCGTTCCAAGTTTATTTCTGGAAATAAATTATGCCTGTGCTGCAAACATTTTATAATATATCTGGTCTTCTTTTTTCTTTTTTCTTTTTTTTTTTTTAATAGAATATTTTTACTTTTGAACATGATACCTTTTGGTAATTTAATTATACCTACACCAATGTATTTTACTTTTTTTAAAAAGTTTTATTAATGATGCAATATCTGGAATTTCAGTATTCTTTGTAAATCGGTCAATGTAGCTTGCGTGTCTATCAATATCTTATATTTGAACAAAATTTTTGAAAAATTTCTTCCACTCACTGATATCTGAACATAAAGTATTTCAAAGGTGTTGTTATAAATTTGTTCTTATTTTGAGGAAAACACAAGTCGCTCTAAAGTTTTATTCTTCTTGTTGCAGGATACATAATCATGTCTACTAATCTTTTTAGCATTACTATTATAGTGCTTGCCAAGTCATTGCACGATCTCCCACTTCGGCATTCGTCGTAAAAATTTTATTTACAATTACTATGAAAACACTTTGAACCAAATTACAGCTGTCTACGTCGACTCGTTCTCAGGCCGTGCCCAAATATATAGTGAAAAACGAAATTTTTGTATGGCAACCCTATGAAGGAGTTGCTCGATTCATTCCATTTTCATCTTAAGTATACTCTTTTCCTTAAAAATTCCCGAGTGAATTTTCGAGTTATCATGATTACGGACAGATGGACGGATGAACAGATGGGATATGCCAAAATCAAAATAGCTCTTAATATTTTCGCTGTTGTCCAACCCAGAGTATAAAAAGAGTATAAAAAGTATACTGTAAATAATCGTTAAAAGGCTAACCTCAATACTGATTTAGACGGACCAGGCTTTGACTTTGTGTGAGATAGTATTTCGTCCAATATTCTTCAATATAATAAAAATAGTTTTAAATTTGTTAATTTAAATTTTCCTTCATCAATATGATATAAAAACATTATACTACTCGTAATAACGGGTGGCGGTAAATTACCACAGCACGCCTGTGCCTTGGTGTACTCGTTGACTTCTTCACATGAACTGAATTTCAGAATTATATTTATTTAGGGAAATTTCACCGCATCTACATGAAGCAAACCAAGATCCACTTAAAAAAATATTTGAAAGTATTTAAGGTAATTCATACCTCATGTATAAAAACCTTGATTTGGGGCAAACCAATACTAATTTTTCTGGAAAAAATATGATGTGGAAAAAACATAACATGATTTATATCTCAGAGAAAAAAAATGATTAAAGCATTTAATTCCACATCAGTAATAATCTAAAGAACCTTACTTAACTCAAAATATCAAATTTGACGGATAGGGCCAACCAATATTCAAGCGACGAACTGTCTAACAAGAAAATTCTCACTGTGTATAACTGAAACTTAAGTTAACATTGCTTTTGCATCTTTTTCTTTCGTTGCAATGCTCCAAAAGGGCATTAACATTTAAATAATTTTTTTCCTTCACTAAAGGATTCAAATCTAATGTTTTTACGTTTTTACGAAACGCATAGTAAGGTCCTTTTAAACAAATCCCTAAAGAAAATATTTTAATTGGCTTCACTTTATATTTGATAAAAGGATCGAACTGCCTACTGCTATTATAAAAAAAAAAGCAAAAAAAAACAAAATTCCAAAACATAATTTCATTTTTAAAAAGAAAACATAAAACAATCCAGCTAAGTGTATGATTGTAAGTAGCAGTCGATTTTTGCCTATTGATACTGCTCCAATCCTTCTGCTTATGCTGGGCTTCCCTACCAATACTGAGATATACGAAAAGAATAGATTCCTATTGATGTTTCCCTCCCGAAGCCAGACTGAGTATCAGAGATGATGCCTTCAAAATTATTGTTTTGCTCTGAAGCTTGTGAAGCCCTTTTTCAACCCTAAGGCAATGAACCCAAAATCTCTGCAAGTAATGATGGCGGTGAGTGACATCGTCTATTATCTTGACATACGATGATGGATTCAATCTTGTCCTCTATACCACATTTCTTTTTCCACCAAAACAAAAAGATTTTATGATATCCTATCAATGTTGTGTCGTCATCTCGGTGAATTAATCGCTTTTTTGTAAAACTTCGATTTCTATTGTTAGAGATTTACATAGAAAACGGGGTTGTCAGCCTCAGCATTTTGATAACAAAGAAAATGATTTGGAAAGTTTTGTTCCTGAAAGATTGGGTGATAGGCAGAAAATTAGGATATTTATAATTTAAAAAGAAGGAAAAGATTCACAGATATACACAGTATACATACCTAAACTCATACTTTGGTTTAAAAAACAACCTAAAAGATAATTTGAGATTTGGAGATTCATCCAGAAACAAACCTACTTTAAATGAAATTATATTTTTTTTCTTTGTTTTTTAGATTTATTTCTGCCGGTATTTCTCTGACAAGGGGAATGGAGAGAGTCATTTGCGAAATACTTGATGCTAATGATAAGTTATAAAAAAAATTCTCGTCTTAACAATACCATTTCACAGTTGGCAAAGATAAATTTAATTTCTAATTTGTCACAAAAGTAAGGACAAGGGGAAAGGGGAATTTCTTTATTCGAGGTTGTTGTCCTGCTAAGTATGAAAAGAGCATACCCTCCCCAACATGAAAAGATAAATTTACGGATAAAAAATTTTAAAGAAAATTGTGTACTCTGTCATGAGCCTTAGACTTTTATATTGAAACAAAAAAAAACTCTTTCTTAAAGTTTGGTGCTTCTTATATGGGCAATAAGTAAGAATACGCTGCGAGATATTATAGACAGCAACCTTAGTAAGACGTATCAACTATAAAATTGCATTATATGCCAGGAAACCTCAATTATTCAACTTTGAATAATTTCTTCAATAAGACAACTTACAAGTACCATCAATCTGAATGAATCTGAGTGCTCTGAACTTATTGGATATTCAGGAAAGTGGCAATATTGGCATGCTCAATTACTTGCTATTTGAATTTAATTAGATCAAATACCTGATCAAGTGAATATTTTGAGCTTCTTCCTTTGAAGTCATTTTAATATACAGGATGTCTCCAGGGTGGGGGTTATTATTACAGGAGGGTATTAGGGTGATGAATGAGGAGTGAATTGTATGGAGCTCTAAGCTTCCTTCAAATGACAGGATATTACAGATTAAGCTTTTTTTAGTACCTTAAATCACTTATATTCGGAGCTCCCCTAAAATTGGGGAGAATAGACTTAAACTCACATTTAAGAATATCTCAAAGAACTTTACCAATACCTAGATACTAATCGTCTATATAAACGTCCTCTAACGACTTGCGAGAGCTTTCCTGGAATTCGTGTGATGTTTTTCTTCTAGTGAATAAGAATTTCAGAAATATTAAAAGTAATGGTATGCAACTTTTAATGCAATGCTTCACATCTGCTTCGATATGAAGTAGGAGATAGAGAAAAATTTGAATTTTTAGTGGAAAATGACAAATATTAAAGACACAGAAAAGTGAAAAAGAGCCAATTATTAGGACAGCATCTGACCACTTATAACAACCGGCCGGTTAATAAGGTAAAAAATCAACAAATTTAGGAACGACGTCAGTCCACAGTTGTTTTTCCAAACATTTAGTTTAGTCATTATTAAAAATCGATAATGTTATCTAACGATATTGTGAAACATGGCAATTTCGAAAATTCTATCCGTTTCTGATGACAGCACAATCCGGTGCTCGAAAATGATAGTTAATCTTTTTCTAAATACGAAAAAGGATTTCAAAATAATTCAAACATTGTCTTTTCTTGAATTTAAATTTCCCTTTTCTATTAATTGGGCTAAAATAGATCCTTGGGTTAAGGGAATGAAACTAGAGTGATTATCTCAAGAAAACGATAACTGAAGAAATTTGTAAACAGATTAGTTGTGTTTCTAGAAACATAAAGTCGATTAGAAAATATTCCGGACATCATCTAATGGCATACACTGCTAAATGTTGTAAAAAAATCTAGAAGTGAATCAATGGATATTACTCTCATACAGAGCTGTAAAATACTCAGTATTTAAAGGATTTATTAATTATATATATCAAGAATTAAAAATTGACAATTCCCAGTACTAATACTGCTCTCTATATTGGAATTAAAATTTTACAGTTCCATTCCCGGAATGGCAAATAATACTTTAAAATATCGGAAAGTAATTGAATTCGCGATTTTATTAAAAACAAATACTTATAAATACCCAAAAGTATTTGGCTATTACAATATGATTCCTTTCCATTCCTTTCAATTCTTTTCAAATACTTTAAATTACTTTGAATTACTTTGAAAACTTCAATATTAAATATGATATTACACTTAATTATAAAATGAACTATGTAGATCAATTGTCTTTTTAATTTTATTGTAAAAATACTTTCCCCTGTTTTCGATGTTTTCGAAGTGCAATAAAATTAAATAGTCTGGACAAATACGTCAGCTTTAAAAAAAAAAATTGTGTGCCAAGAGGTTAAAATATACAAAGTGACACTCTTAGAAAATATTTACTTTTTACTAAGAAATTAAGGTAATGCTTTGGAGGCTTAGCCAGGGTGGATGCGGACGTTTGGGCCCAACCAATTTTAAAGTCGTGGGGTCTCAACACTATCTTAGACTCCCTCCTGCTCTCTCTTATTCACTTCTCACTCCGGGATTAGGAATTCTCCGGGTAATTGATCGCAAGTACGGCGTTGGCAGATTTTTTTCTCTATTTCTTTTCATCTTTCTTTTGAAAAATATGTATATATAGTTGTTTCATGTAACTTTCAGGTTCCATAAGGACCAGTTTTTTTCCAGCATGTTTTTGTCTGTCCGTCTGCCTGCAGTCATTAGTCTTCTGTATACCACAATTTGTATGCCCGTACATCTGTCCAGTCTGTCATTTTACTAGTACCCTGCACAGCTATATATCATCAAGGGATGTGGATAACTAGGACTCCACTTAGCCGATTGATCGCGAGCGACAATATACTGTGCAGCCACCCATACTTATCCCCAAGATGATTTTGCAGTTGGAGGTGTCAGATGCAGCTTCTGTTTATATTCAAGAAAGTGACACGCTCTCGTGCTACAAATGACAGACTACTTAATTTTAATGTACCTCGGAAACATCGAAAAAGGGAAAAATTACAACAAAATTAAAAAGACAATTGATCTAGTTCATTTTATAATTAAATTCAATGCAATGCTTAATACTGAAGTTTTCAATGTAATTAAAGGTAATTGAAAGTATTTGAAATGAATTGAGAACAATTGAAGGAATTGAATGGAATTATGTAATAATACCCAAATGCTTTTTAAATACTTTTGGATATTTATAAGTAGTTTTGTAATAGAATCGCAAATTATTTTATTATTATAATTTATATTATTTTCCGGTATTTTAAAGTATTATTTGCCATTCCGGGAATGGGAGTTTAAAATGTTAATTCCAATATAGGAGTATTACTACTGGGAATTGTCAATTCTTAAATACTTCGAATTGGTAATGATAATATAATGGTACATGAATTTTGAAGCTTTGCTCTTCTATTCATTGCTGAGCATAGATACATATATTCTTTGTAACCTAAGCACGAGCAGTTTGGATACTATGTTTAAGTTGGGACTCTGATTACAAGATTTTGTATGGAAAATTGAAGGCAGTAAAAAAAATACAATAGACTTCATTTTGGAGCCTATGTCGGAAACACTATGATCCAAAAAACTGCTGCTGCAAAGAGTTTTTTACTTGCTATAGGGTAATCACTCTTAAAAGGGACTAAATTAGACTCAATGCTTCTGATCTATCTTGGATATACTGCTTAAATTCTAATGCCAACTATCATAAAAAAACACGTTGCTGTAACGGCTGTCACTTGTCAGCTGTTTATAGTGACAAATATGCTCAGTGTTGGAGTGTTATTCTTTTTTAATACTTTGTTAAAGTTTTTTTTTAATATGGTAATTTGTGTCTGTTTAGGTTTTTATTTCATTGCGCACACTTCGCAACTCAGAAGAGGTCTCCAGTGGAATTCGCTTAAGTTTTTAGGTTTAATTTTTCATTTAATGGTACATCTAACCGAACATAAACTATGGAACTCAGTTCAAATTGTGACCCCGATTAGTTTATATTAAAAGTCTATTTTAGGATTGTAATCCAATTTGATTCCATGAGCTACCTTAATTACTTTGCGTAGGAATTTTCAAATTCATGATCAGAAATAATCGCGATTGCGCAGATAGAACAAACAATTGATTCAAAGAAAGCGTGCTGTGCACTCGGGAGAATTAAATATTAAGTTAATTTATGAATTGGTGAAAATAGTGGGATGGATTGGCATAATTTAGTAGAAATTAATTAACCTTAGTGGACTATTGTATGAGAAAGTGATTATGCCTTGATTGCATGGAATATAAGTCTTATGCTCGCTGATATTTATCTTGCTGATATTCTGAATGCAAGTGAAAGCTACCTAAAGTGGACGTTAGTTGTTCTGACCTATGTATATTTGTGCCGCACGTACCGTTCCATACAAATGTCGAACGACTTTAAAAATAACAAATTATTATTTTTATTGTTTCATCCTCAAAAATTTGTATTCCTTATATTTGAATGTTGATGAATAGTGAATAGCCCATAATTCAGACTGATTTTTTGACATAAATTTCAAAGTGAATGGTTATAATCAACTTTCAAAGGCTTCTATAGAGTCTGTCATGCTGCTATTTTAGCTAAACGCATAGCAATTAGTCGTCTACCAATTTTGCACACTTATCTAACCTTACCAGAATACCAATACCCATAATATTAATACAGTCGGTCTACCTAAAGGTTCGATCTTTTCTCCAACATTTTTCGTATATATAGCTTGCAAATGATAGTACCCTTGAGTTGCGTATTCTTTTGGCTCTTTTGAAAACTCGAATGCTCATCATTAGATGTTAAATCACGACATTGATATAAGAGCTCTCGCTTGGGGGGTTGGGCGATTTAAATTGAATTTAATACATCTAAAACCCAGTTTTCATAATGAAACGTTATCCATATGTCGTCTGTTTTATAGAGAGTTTTGTTATTAAATGAATTCATAGCGAATTTAGTCAATATGAAATTGACCGAGTTTGCTACCAAATTCACAGCTCGAGAATTGACTAGAAAAAAGAAAATTTTACAATCAAAAAACCTTTTAAAAAAAGAAATTTCTATGCAAAAGCAGCAAGTCTTGATCTGCGGATTTGGCAGCAACATCGGTCAATTTCATATTGACTAAATTAGATGCTAGTCCGGCATAGGGCTAATCTTGGTAGGCATTCAAGTAAATACTTAGCATTTCGCCTCGTATATAATTCACACTTAAAAACTATTTTAAGTGCATATAATATGATCTCAACTTGTCTGTACGCTTTGGCGTATACGGCAGGCAGAAACTAAGCCGTACTGATGAGTGTATGGTTCCTGCTAATACGAAACGCCTGGTTTGGCATTTAAAAGATTTTTTGATTGTTGTCGAAATTTTTTTTTTTACTTAACCTGTTTTAGTAAATGGCATATTTATCACTATCTCATCCTTCTTTAATGTAGTGATGTTCCTTAATTTACTTCATATATATGTCGCCCCATCAACATTTACGCTTATGTACAAATCTCATATCAGACCTAGAATGGAATAGAATTCCCATATCTGGACAAGAGCAAGACAGTCATCATTAGAAGAACATGACCCTGCTCAAAGAATGGCGTTTTTCTTAGATTATTGGTAATGAGTTAATAACATTAACTATTGACACCTTAGAAAATCGTTATCACGTCTCATCGGTCGGTCTGTTTTATCGATTCTTATACCTAATTCAATGTGATCAGACCTCTTCCTGCAATATTTGCGCATCTAACTTTACTCACAAAATCACTCGCACCTACCTCTAATGTAAATGTACCTCTAATGTAATGTTATTATTCCTTTATAACTCAAACTGTATGATTATGGAACAACTTCCGTTCACTCATTCTTCATCTGTTAATCGCCCTACCTTACTTCTTTTTCATATTTGACTCAATAAAGTGACAATCGAAAAGTTTCATTTTTGGCATAAGTTCAGTTAATTATTTTTATAGAATTTCCCAGATATGTGCATTTGTATTCAAAGAATCCCACAATTTACATGTATTTACACAAATGTGTCAGTACTGGTCTGTAACCCTAAAGTTTCTCTGCATGTTGAAACTTTCTCTGCCCTTAGTGGTTGGTCTTTGGTAGAAAGTTTAAAACTTTAATTCCAACGTTCTATTTTAAAATTACAAGCACGTTCCAAAGAGTATTTTCTCCAACAACTTTTCAGTGATTAGAAGTACCCATAATGCCACAAAATCTTAAGACGAAGTTTTTTGCCTTCATTGTGTAAAGGTTTTCCTCTGGATATATGCACAAAAATAACTGAATACATACATACATACAAATGTATGCATTCAGTTCACTGAACTCTCTACAAGGTTATCACTTCTTGGAAACTGTGAAAGCCTTTCCCTATTCATCATACAGTGTCGAAAGGAAGGAAGCAAGAACTTATGCTGTTGCTAAAAAAAGTATACCGAGTTCAAGTAGTGTTAACCACTGGGAACAGTTTTAAAAGCCATTGATGGTGTAGCGCAAACCACTACATACCTACCACAGGAAACATCATTCCTGCTTCTTACGTTTCGACAGGGTTGTTTCGATCCAATTTGTATTCATGAGGTGATAATCCGAAATTGGGGCCACGAATTTAGGTAGGTACGTATAGTCCCCTGTAGCTGGATAATAATTGCCACTCAAAGTATTTTTCCGGGCC
The DNA here is from genome assembly GCA_963924295.1 of Dioctria rufipes. Lineage (NCBI taxonomy): Eukaryota > Metazoa > Arthropoda > Insecta > Diptera > Asilidae > Dioctria > Dioctria rufipes. The sequence goes on along the minus strand of OZ002743.1, from coordinate 43,546,272 downwards.
ATAAAATTCCGTCAAAAAAATTCCACACTCATTTCTCTAGAGTTAACTGAGGTATTGAGGACGTGTTAAAAGCCCATATACACATGTTCATAGAATAGTATGATCTACATAAGAACAAAAAAAAACAAAAGTCATTCAGTAGCTATTATCCTTAGTATGTCAAGGACTCCCCATCTTATTAGGTCGAGATAGCCTTGCAGTAGTAGGCAAAACTATCTTGGATGACAGTAAATGAAGGAAAAATTCGTACGTGAGCGTGCACTAAGTGCATTTTTAGCGCCAATTTAAGGCTGAATTTAAGGCTATAGACCGAGTGTCAAATGGGTGTGAATAGTTTACTTAAGTACTTAGGCACTGCATTACAACCACAACTACTACTACTACTACTACCTATGTACTTATGGAATCTGGGACATGATCATTTTTACTTGTAATAAACATTCTCGGTGAACAAGAAAACTTGGGGTCAAAAGCAATTTAAAGTGCGATGTTAAGTGCCTGTTCATAAATCCTTGACATCTTTCTGTGATTGGTTGATTGAAGGTTTCCACGATTGCACTCATTTTCATTTGTTTGTTCTACTTTCAGATATTGTGGCTTTTAGTACCATAGGAAAATACTTTGCGGGAGGGCATAATTAAAAAGGATATTTTTCAGCACTCAAGTTCAAGTGTTTAAGGAACTTTCGTTGTTTAAAGGACCGTTCACACTTTAAGAATATTTGGGTTAGCTATTCTTAGCATTGCAGGAGGAGATGATTTTATATTTTGTGCCGAATTTGAAGTTTCATAATGAAATCATAGAACTAAATTGAAAAAGATACAGAATCACCGTTTAGTCAAACATAATTGAATTAAAAAACATCTATATTTGATGTATATAGGCTGCAAAATATCAGAGCACATCCTCTGAGAGGGAACAACTTTCCTTTGGCCTAAAACCTGTCGACTTTGAGAAAATTTTCTTTAAAATGTTTCTGCTTTTCCGCAGCAGAAATGAACTGCTAGAAGAACTATTATAAAAAAATTGCCCAAGAAAAAATTGTGGCGATAAATTAGCGATAGCTTGAGAATTAAAGTCAAATCGAATATTAAGAAATATTACGATTAGACTACGAATCGCTTTCTTATTGCTACATTATTGCATTTTTTTCCCTAGATCACAAACAATTTTAAATAAATTTTACCATCATCGACATTATTTCAGTATCTACTCTTCCCTTGGAAATTGCCTCATTTGGAGTTCAAGTGTGGTAGAAATAATGAAAGTATTGAAAATCCCCAAAATCAACGAAATCTGTTATTTAGAGACATAAGGATAAAATTTATTGAACATAATTCCGGCAAGAAAAAATATGTATTAAATGAATTGAAAAGCAAAACTAAAATCATAAAAATATTTATCACCATAACGATCATAAAATGAGTACTTACGCGAGTCATATACAATGTAATATTTATCCCCGTTAAACTAAATGATTGTGATAGAAAAGCATTTAATTCCAACAACAACAAAATACTTGTTTGCGATAAAATAGCGATTCACCGCAATTGAAAAGCAAAAACGCAATGACATAAGAATATTTATTACCGTAGCATTCATTAAATGATTCGCTTACATTATCCATATATGATGCTAAGTGAAAGGTAAGCGATAAGAATACATTATTGCCAGCAATAGAAATGCTCGTTGTGGCAATAAGAAAGGATAAGAAAGCGATTCGTACGCCAATCGTAATATTTTTTGGATATGATGCAAAAAAACGTTGTCTTTCTCAAACTACATAAGTAATCTTGCTGGCTGCTTGAAAGTGATGATTAATGATGATTAAGTCTATCTTGGATATTATGCCTAGAATACAGAACTTTGAAATCTTGGGATGGGATGTGGTGTAATGGATAGCCATAAAATTATGTGCATAGGTTCGAGCTCCATCCAATGCCATAAATATGTTAAACCTTACTATATCATATCATTTAATAGTTCGACTGCAAAAAACCAACTTCTGGAGGCAGATTGATGAAATAATGTTCCAGATAGCAATCTATGCACAAATAGCACAATGGGGCGGTGTTATGTTTTATTTATTTGCAGCATTCTTATAAGTACAATTATAAATTCTGATGTCTTAACGCGCTGTTCTTCCGTCACCTCTGTGTATTTATTCATAATGTAGTTATTGTCATGTATTTTTATACCTTAGATGACGAAATCATAGGACTGGTATACTAAATTTGTCATTCATATTTGTAACGCATAGAAATAATGTTTGTAGAGCAAAAGTGGATTGAACATCCACGCATAATATTGAAAGTTATTTTTATTTTTGCATACCCCTCTGTCTGTCTGTCTCTCCATCTGTCTATCTGTTTGTCCTCACGACAACTGAGAAAAGGGGCTTTGCTTAGAGAGATGAAAATTTCCAAACAGGTTTTTTGAAAAATTGTAGATTTAAGTTCGAAAAAATAATATTGTGCCAAACTTCATACATTTGAATTCACTGGAATAAGTTATCATACTTCGGATCTTCAGTAGTAAGTAAAACGTTCCTATTTCGAAGGGCTCAACTTACAAACCCTATCTATACTATTTCATATCCGCTGAAGTCGAATGTTTAAGCAAACCGAAATTTTAATTTAGTACAATTTGCAACCCCATCAATCCCATATATCGATTTATCAATCGAATCAAGCAATAAATGGCAAAATTTTTCAGATATATTGGCCCCGTTATCTTTACATTCTAAGTTTTGACGAAATATTCGTAATCCGGAACCCTGACAATCCTAAGATATTGATTTGAACTCGGATCGGGCCATAATGACAAAATTCGACCGGCATCTCGTAGACGCCATCTTGATTTTATATAATATAAAAGTGTTAAAGTTTATTGTCATGCAAGATCAATAAGTGTGCCAAATTTGAGCTCAATGGCTGAACGAAAAGTGGGCCAAATTAGCATTAAGGTACCTGAAGCAAATAAGGCCTACCTAATTTTAAAATGCAATAAATCAAGTATTTGGTGATATAGAACTACAAAACCAAGTTTTCCGTGAAGTTTATTTGTTTACACAACTAAAAAAATAGAAAAACTATAACAGAAGTGAGTATTTGGAAAAATAATTCAGTTTTATAAAACCTTTTCCAAGGGCCTTATAAAATTACCACAGTATAATAAGACCCGAAGCAAAAATTTACTTTTTCAAAATCTTAATCAATGGAATGATTCCATTTAAACTTGCTAAAACTAAGAAAATCAACTAAATTCGGTTATTTTTAATAATTTCGAATAAAAATAAAAATGGCTTTTTTACCCCCAAGGGGGATAATAAAGTCCCCAACAACTCTAGTTATAAACTTCTTAACGTACAACAACACAGTCAATCCAAACAGTCTTAATTTTTTGGAACAAAAATAATGTCACAATCATAATCCTACGTAGGAACATTAGTTTCATTGAGAATTTAGGTTAGGCAGGAGAATAAGCCCCACGGTCTACTCCAGTGGGCGTTTTAGACTTATGACAAGATTTTACAGAATTACTCATTAATCAACTAAACACAATTGTGGGCGAAAATAAACACCGAAATCATAAACTACATTACCAAACGTTCGGCGAAAATAATAATTCCAAGTTGCCATACTCCTCTTGGTGACGTACCGTTCGCTACTAGCAAGATGGCGGCGAGAGCTGCCGGACGCGCCCTCGACGGCGTTTGTGTCGACTTAAAGGCCGAAATACAATGATGCCGACACTGTCGTCGTAAATGTCGTAGAATTAACTCAATGACACCGAAATTCTTATGTTCATATCAAAATATGTAGGTGGTAAAATTATTTGTTGAAATTTATTAAGAAAGTGAGAAAGATATAAAAAAAAAACAAGTTATAAAAGTGTAATAAACAATGAGTAACGCTGAGTTTATGTGGATTAGAAAATATCATCTACCATATTTTCAACTTTTGTCCAATTTCTTTCTATTTTTTTTTTTTTCTTTTAAATATGTTTTTCGATATTGAGGATTTCTTTTGGCATAAAAATTCTTCATTTCCCTTACTAAATTAATTAATTGCTCCTCGAAAGAAATTTTTTGCTCATTACTCTCAACTATCAAAATCAAATTACGACGACAACAAAAGCTGAACTATTCCCAACTCGGCGACAAAATCGGTCGGCGCCATTGGGTACAGCAACATGGTATTTCCATTAGGTCAACATTTAATTTGTCGTCGTAATTGTCGTGTCGGCATCATTGCATTTCGGCTTTAATGCATGTTCGCATAAAGTATGAGGTTGCTGCGATTCATTTTAGTGAGAGTTTTCAAATGTGGGCTTTTACCCTTCGGGCTTTATTTGCCGCAGGTGCTTACAAATTTTGAATCACGATCACATTGTAGCTTCGAAGCTTCTAATTTTTTTACGTTCAAAGGTCGAAACTTCGACCTTCGAAACATCGTTCCTCGAATATTCTTCCGATGCTTCGGAGGAAAATCAACAGCCATAGTTGAAATATAGTGTGTGTGCGTTACAAAGATCTAACATTCAGCCAAATTGGAAATTCCTACGTCACATCGTTTTCGAGAAAAACACCTTATAGGGGTTACGTTTTTACCTTTCAGGGTACGGAATTCTAAGAAACCACACCAAACTAAAACGAATTTTCGTCCTCCAGCTATAAAAACCACCTTAATGAGCTACGATCTTTCGCTTTTGAATTACATAAAACAACGAGTTTTCGTCTTTGAGCTACAGCGGTCTACTGTTTGCTCACAGGCAGAGTACAAATATATATTAAAGGAACCTTAAGTTTTGTATGGCTACCCTACAATGAGTTGCTCGATTTTGAAAACTTTCCACAGGAGCATTGAATTGACTTTCGTAATTTAGCATCATCAAAACTCATTTTAATCACAATTTGCGAATTTGCAATGGAAAACTCATTCACAAATCCGACACACGGTGTTGAACAGTAAGTGATTGGTGTGATTTAAGTAATATTTATGTTTAAGATATATTCAAACATATTTATCATACATACATATACATATACAAAAATTTCCCCAAACATTTTTATTCAAGTCTCTTCAATCTCGAAATATCTAAACCTAACACCTTGCCTCAACGAAAGAAAAGAAAATGAATGATGACAAATATATGCCGGGCAAATATTGTTGGATATATTTGGTGATATAATCTGGTAATAATTAAGTTAAACAGCGACCTTGAAAATGTTATCTGAAATCATGGAATAAATCCAGTAATTACTGTAATATAAGTTAATTAGTTGAACTCACTCCCAAGTTTATATGTGCTCCCTGACGCATACTATGAATAAAGTAGCAGTTAAGGTAAATATGTTTAGCAGTACTTTTCTAGTGCAAACAGCCTCAGTTTGCATAATTAACTACGAACGTCTAGCCTACCATGATTAATAGAAAAAAATTTAGTCTTGCTACAATTAAAAATTACACTGCAATTTTTCAACTCCAATGTCAAAACAGCAACGATTAGATGGTTCGATTTACTTGAAAAAAATCGATGCCTAAGTAATTCTCGTTTGATCTACAAAAAAGACTAAAAAATCTTTGATAGTTTTGGATATATGTATTCAGTGCATACCTAATTCCAAAAATCCGTGTGTTAAATATAGATACTACCCTTTGTAGTAAATAATTAAAATTCCTCAAAAATGACTACACTGACTACCTTCAATTTATTTTTACCTATAGTCTCAAAAACGAATATAGTTGAGGTCAAAAACCATTCAACGCACCACGTATATCCTAGCTCAAGGGATTAAAATTGCACGTGTTTTCTCCACCCTAATATAAAGAATTGTTTCGGCTTTCTCTGGAATATACCTCGTTTTGAAGCTTAAACACCTACATAGGTACCTACCTAGAACTGTTTTCATGAACCTACCCAGCCTAATTAAATTAATTATGTTAAAAATAGATCATTGCACATTTTTATGTAGGTGCATTTCTACAATTGAATATCTACCTCCTCCAGTGAATTTCTCTTTTATTTTGTCTGATTTAAAAATTCGTGGAAATCGAATGCATTGGAAGTCTTCCATAGAAAAATTTCAAAATTATACGTGCACCGCCCTCCTAGCCGCCAAAAGTATACAATTCATCCACACAATATCACAAAAATTCGTCTATTCCATCTTTGACCGATTCTAAAAATTGTGAGTTAGATACAAATTTATAAATAAGTCTTAGAACTTCTATTTACATATAAGTCTAAAGATATAATTTCATCTCTCATTGAAGGTTTCCCATTCCAATGTACTTCAACTAGAATAGCTATGATGTGCATCACTAATCCTTGACACAAACTGCTCCAGTAACCTTTACATGAAATATTCTCGCAGAATTTGATTCCTCATAAACTGAAATTTCCCGACATAAATAGCCCTTGGACCCCGCCAGTTCCACATTTCTGGTGAAATGTAAACGACATCGTAGTCATCGAGGAACCGAAAAGAGGAGTTGGGGGCAATAATGACAAGCACACAAATATAAGGATGCTACTATTATTACCTGCAAGAATGATAGTGCACAGTATCTACTCATACGGATACGATCTCTCCTCTAAACAGCATATATATGCTAAAAATTAGAGCTTTGAGTAAATACCTAGAGAAAACTTTAGTCGAGAAGCTTCGAAGCTTTATTTAAAGATTGGATCTAGATGGAGGTCTAGTTGCTCATTGAGAATGAAAGGAGGTCACTGAAGGTCCATGACCCAGAGCTGATGACGTTCATAGTTTCATATATGTACCGACTACCTACAAATGACGGCAACAAAAATAAACTGTATTTCCCCCCATACGCTAAAAGCCAGTACAATGCAATACATCGCATTCACCACAAAGTCCTTCAATGAAACTTAAAGGATTGGGCGTATTTTATTGCACGTCTCCTCGAACATAGTTCTCTAAAAGCGGGTTTGATTGATTATTTTTCAAGATCCTGCCATAGATAGATAGATGCGACACAAGAGTGCTCCAGAGTCCCAGAGATTACTTATTAATTAAACTACATAGAATCACTACTTATAGACGTTGTAATCTGTGATGGATTTGTCAGTTGCAGGACACATAGCACGTGGATTTTTATATATAATCTCGAATGAATAAATATTTACGTTGTTAACTATGTGTGTGCAGTTGAAGGACACCGGAACCTGTTTATAGATGCATCCAGAGTGCTGTGTATACATAACGCGCTACTGAAGGCCAAAATCTCCGTCATCGTTCCAAGATATCGGGTCACTGGGTCAATCATTGCGCCTGAAATAAAAGTACTTCAGGGATGGATGGATGGATGGATCATAGATCCTTGACGGGTTTTTTGTCATATCGGTCTTAACTTTCAACTCTGATGTTTGTTTATGTTATTGTGACTTACGGGATTTTCTGTTGGGAATATTTTATTTATTCCAATTAAAACTTTCCAAATTATTTGTAATTTGTTTAGTTGGAATTTTGTATTTTTTAATTGTTATAGAAAAAAGTTTTTTATTTTTATCCAATTAATCTATTATATCTGCTGAGGAACTTAAATCGAGAAATCTAATCAATTCTAAGACCTTGCACCGCTAAAGACAGATAATGGGTTGTAGAGAATTTTATTAGTTAGACAAAAAGATGGAGTGACTACAAATACCCGGCGACAAAGCAATTATTGTCAATAACTTTTTGGCGGTGGTATAGGGATGGCCTACTTAAGTGTGAGTAAATAAAAATAGAGAATCCAAAATAATGCCTTCTTCTAAGTGTGAATGTACAAACATTTTTATAGTTGGGTTGAAGTGAAGAACATATATCTTAATTGGTGCTTTGACGACCAGCCACTCGCCACCGTAGTGAGTGGCGGGTCGTGAAAAAGCAGAGAATTTTCGTAAATTTTGTGAGAGCGGGTCGTAATATCATATCCCCACAGGTGACTGGGTGGTGAGTGGCGGGTCATAAAAAAACAAAGAGTTTTCATAAAATTTGTGAGAGCGAATCGTAATAATACGACTCGCCATATAAAACTTTTCAATATTCGAGATGCCTATTCTTTCTTTTAGATGTTCTTTGGTTAAAGTAAAGGTTAATCATACGACTTGGCAAGTTGTATGATTTCTATGAACGTGTGTCTAGCGCAAGTCCATGCTTGAATTAAGACTGAAGTCTGCCATGAATGAAATCGAATTAAACCTGACAATTTTGCTATAGAAATGAATTAAAGTTTGAATAAAAGTCGTTGTAAGTGGAGGCAAAAGTTAATATCCGATTTTGTGTAGTTCAATTCTATAGTAAAGGCCGCTAAACACCCTCAAGCAAATCTTGTGACTTGCGCATTTTGTATAGCGAATGTCGAAACTTGGGTTAAGATAACATGAGTGAAATCGGCCGAAACCATTGCGTACAAGCAATACTTATAATGACTTTGCTATACAATTGAACTAGACAAAATCGGATGCAAGCTTTTGCCTCCACTCGCATCGAATTTTATTCAAACTTTAATTCATTTCTATAACAAAGTCGTTAGGTTTGCTTGTACGTAATAGTTTCGTCCGATTTCATTCATGGCAGACTTCGGTCTCAACTCAATTTGCTCTACACACGCTCATGTATATCACTACTGTACCACGCACACAATCACAAATAAAAAATAAAAATTTACTAGTCCAATATGGATTTCACCAGTAAAAATATCAGTTTCGTCTTTATAAAATAGGTGTCGCTATGAAGTCTCCACTCTATACAAAATTTCATATTGATTTTACTGTTGAATATTTGGGGACTACAGTAAATTTTACTTTACCTGCCCTCAATACTATTAACTTAAGCAAATTCAGTTGTTTTTCGTTCTTTTTTATCAAAATTCTGAACTGCAGCACCATGATGTGAAGAAAGTTACGATAAATTAAATATCTTTCTCTTTTTACGATTCCTTTGAAAGTCTCTCGCTCTTTGGTAAAGCTTCAATGTGGAATTTTCTATTGTTGAAGGTATTCAAATACGGAAACAACCAAAGATAATTTTCTTGAATTTTTATCGTTTTAATTGTTTGTCAAACAATTGACTACGACTAGCACATTTGACATCACTCGAGTTAAATTAGACGTTCATAACAAAAGTTTTCCAATCATTGCAGCAATGTAGCCACTTAAGTTCGCAATTCAGGTTAGATCATAATTGTAGGCTACACATTTAACAGTTTGACGGTTGTAGGCAAGGTCTTCACTTCAAAATTTTCCACCATCGAGGCACCGATTTTTGTCGGATGTAATAGGCATTTTACACATAAACTAAAAACTGCAACTTAGTTTTGAATGTTTTGATTGAAAAATTTTTTTAATCCATCTAAACAGGAAACTAAAAAATGTCGCATCCACTGACAAATGGAGCATCCCAAGAACCGTTTGTCCTTTTAATAACATTCTCTTCCTATTCCTGAATATAAATTTAAACTTATCAGCGAAAACTCATCTAGCTTTGTTGATCAATCTCACGGGCTTATCTCTATCCATAACACACATTGGCAAAAACAATATTTATCAAACATTTGACAAACAATTAAAATAAATTAAAAGTAAAATCGACCCATGCAGACAAAAGGGTATCTCCTGAGGAATCAATTATGGCATCCTAAAACAGTTTTAATCTTGTATTTTCCGAGTGAAGTAACATTCTTTTTCGGCGTATTTGCCGCAACATTTGAGGAACATTTTCAAAAAGGAGATGGTGAAGTATGAAACTTTTTAGACAATATTACAGTACAGTTGTAGTGATTTATTGTATGATAACTTGAAGATCTTTCCGGTTTTCAACATTTTGCAAGAATCTAATAATTCTATTGATTTTATTATATTTCTCGTGTCCCATCTCTCATTCATGATCAAAACTTTATTATTAAAAAATTCCACAATAAGCACTCACTATCCACAGCTGTTTAAAACTGACTAAAAGTACTACTGTACAAACTTTAACAAACATCTAATATTTTCCATTTTATTTGGATTAAATTGGAACTTTTTCAAGAAACCAAAACTATACAATATGTGTCCACACCCATCAAACATTACATATAATGCCTGACAAATATTAGATAAACGCTTGACAAATCTTTGACAAACGTTTGACAAATCTTTATCAAACGTTTGACAAATGTTTGTCAAATATGTGTCAAACATTTTGCGAATGTTTGTTATGTGTGGACGCGCTTTAATTCAAATGCTTTGGGTCCGGTACTGATGTTAGAATGAAATATTTCTTGTTTACGTCATCATACTTAAGTCCTTGTATTTGATGGAAATTGGATTGCCACTCTCCAGCTTCTTCAAAATATAAGTAAATATGACAAGCGATGTAAGATTTCTTCATATTCTTCAATCTGAGTGAATAGTTTATCGACCGTATGGTTACCAGGTACCCAGCTATCATATAAGCGGCATCTCAGTAGGGAGTTATTTTATATAAGCACCTAAACTCCAGAAATTACAACAACATCTCTGAGCTAAGAATGATTTGATTGTATTAAATTCAGTGCTTTATTTTTCGTGTGACTGGTGTTTATGTCATAATTTTTCTGATGTATTAAAGAGCGATAATGGTTGGACATCTATGGTGTTCCTAACCGCAGCTACAGCTTGAAGGACACAGTAGTACTCCGGTAGTCCATAGATATCCCTTATATTAGAGCCCCAATTCGTGTATCCTCATACACTTTGGATTAATCCATGGGCTGGTGATTAGTCAATTCTTCTCTCACTCTTTTCTGCTCGGAATTATAATAGAAAATATACTTAAAACAAAATTTTATGAGAAGAAGATGAAATTTGATTTCCATTGTCTCAAGGTAACTATTCGGATCTTACTATTGAAATGTACATTCAGTATTCAGTTGACAGTTGGGCCTACACTATTCTTCCTAAATACTTTTTCAAGCACTTAGCACTGTCGGAGCCTTCTTAATATGCTCCTTTATACATACATATTAACTTGATATGCTTGACATGATCTTCCGATTCAAAGCTGGTATCATCCAACCTACCAATATTTAGAGTTTCAACAACTATTTTCCGTATAAAAAAAATTAACGCGATTATTTAGGGATTAACTAATCTGCCAAAGTTATTTGGCCATTTGTGTAACTATTGAAGTTTCCCTTCGGTTATGGCGGTAAGGATGACTAGATATTTACTTGAGATCAGCATGAATACATTGTGGTCATACCACCTCTATATTCCTTCTATATCAATATTAAAATAGGATTGGTAACTATTAACCAGGACAATGGCGATAACACGCCTCCCTAGGAAGTCCCACTTTGCTTAAATGTGGCTAACCTGCCAGCTTTCCTGCATTATTTTAACCTATTCAAGGCTCCGATCGTAGCATCTTTAGAGCACCCTATTTTAAAGTTCTTACAAGCGCTCTCAATGATGAGGCATACACACATGATGTACCAATTGAAGTCATTGAAAACTATGGGGAATCATTTAGTTTCCTTCGAAAGCTTGTCATAGCTGATTTTACCTGCAACCTTATCAGTCACCTAATCTTTGTTAACATGGAAGGTTAAGGTACATAATTAGGTTATGGTTAATTACGACTGGACACTGAAAAGAAGGACTCAAGAAAAATTTAATCTTCTATGAAAATACAGGAAAAAAAACACCAGTTTATTTCAGTTTTTTAAATTCAAATGGAATTTTAACTGTAAATTAACTGTGAACGATGACTAAAGTACATTCTCATGCAAAGTATAGTAGCATCCTTTTAAAACATTATGAGCACTTATCATCTGCTTTTAACCCCTTAATGTGGAATGTCATCACTTAGCATTTACCTTTCTGACGCTGTACAAGCTCTTTTCACACTGTAATGATGCTTGAAGCTATCCCTTAAATACGCGTCACGTAAAAGGTTTGACATTTTAAACGCAGACACCTTAAAAAAATATTTGTGAAAAGGGGAATCTGTCAGAAATAAACACTCACCTTTCAAGGTATAGATACAATCTCATGTGATCTGGAAAAACAATCTACCGCTGCGACGGCCGCCACGCCGTCAACGTGCACAAACTTGCATTTTTAAAAACACATATATATTTCTCTGTCGACCACATGCAACAATCACGTCAAAGTGCACCTTCCTTTCTGACACAGTATCACCAGCCAGATAAGGGTTGATAAAATTCCAAAATGCAACAATCTCATCTTCCCCGACTTGGCGCCCCCCCCCCCGCCCACATATCTATTCCGTGCATCTTCCAACTCAGCGCTTCTGTGAGTGCATACGTATTATGGAAAAGGACATGGTAACTTATAATCTCATTTTTGGATATGTCCTTGCCCCGTTTGTATCCTGCGAGGTGGAACATCTATGGACTTTCGGAGCAGAAGCTTTCCTGCAGATATGACGTCACAGAATCAAGGGTAGTGGTGTGTGTATGTGTGTGTGTTTTCGGAGAAAATTTTACCCAGTTTGAGTTTGTTGAACTTTTGAACCAGATGCATCTGCAGTAATAAGGCAACGAACTTGCTTTCCATCATAGTTCGCCTGTCCAACCAGTCTATATGCATGTTCATGTATACTATAAGCATTTACGTGGTGAATACATACCATCAACCCCACCCTAGTATTAACCTAGTCCTGCGGCATCTTTGATTGGTGAAATGTTCGCGCGATTTCAAATGTAGTTCGGATATTTGTGGAGGTTTTGGAGGTGATGATTAGTGAAACGCTGGAGGGTGGCTTGTGCATATTGCCGTCAATTCAAAGGACTGCACATGCATTCATACATGTGGCAAGTGTTGTGGCTGTGTTTATCTGTACCCGATATAAAATCTCCTTTTCAGGTCCTGAAATTGGGACATTTGGAGCGCTTTCATGTAATACAGCAGATAAATTTATTCTATGACGTTGTGTCATTTTGATTCTTGATAAATTTGCATTTTTGATTAAATCCGCTGGAGCTGTTGTTGGAATATTTGACATTTGCATTCGAACACAGTTTTTTGCTCAGTTAGTTTTCGTTGTTTAGTTTCCGCACTTTTTGTAGAGATAAAATCCGAAAGTTTCTAGGAGACTTGTACAACTAATTTGATTTTTGCGTGTTGGTTTTCTAAATATTTAACGATCACAAATAAATCAATGCTTGTTCTCCAGTTTTATTACTTACATGTATGTTTTCAATTCTCCTCTTATTCTTAAACTGATTTCATCAATTTGAATGCTCTTAAAAACAAATTCGTTTTTAGAAATTCGGTCTTCTCCTCATTATATAAGACCTTTAGTACAATTCCCAACGGAGGGCTGGAGCTGGTCGCATAGCCTGTGCTTCTTTTGATTATATTTAAATTTAGATTTATGTTTATAACGGGGCGAGTGAGCTTATTGTGGACCGCTTTCCTTTATAGTTCATCCAAAAATTCCACTTTCCCTAGGAAGAGCAGTATCTTTTTGGATGAAAATTCATTCAATTCGTCTGGCTTTAAAAAAAAATTAACCAAAAGCCATGGCCTACGTCCTGGAATGGCCTCTAATTCGCATAAGGCGTGCTCTGATGTTTCATCTTCTTCGAGACATGATATGATATGCCTATCCGATGCATGTATTTGTTGTACGTGATGTATATATATGTACTTACTTATATTCTGTTAAGATTGACTGATAATTTACTATATACACACACCAGTTTTGAAGAAAACTTAGAGATCTATGAAGCTTTTTAAAAATCGAGCGCTTATATTTACCTTTAATAATGATTACAAAGCGATCGACATAACCATTTGACTCAATACTTTAGTTACTTAGTTGAACTGATAGTACTCCTCCTTATGTATAGCTGTGTTTTAGTTATCCTGTTGGAGAGCATTACCTGAATTCATCTGTTATGGATTGGATCCACTCCATATCTGACTAGGGCAGCATTATTGATTTGTCAGAAATATACATAGTTTGATTTCTCTGTTATCAATGACTTTTTCTATAACATTTGTTAGGTTTAGTAAAGCTATCTCTCTTATGGATAAAGAAGAATTTTACGAACTTTTATTTTTAACGATTCTAAATCAAAATAATAAATACAAGAAGAAAAAACAACCGCCTCGTCCGGGGTTTGAAACCGCGACCTACCTCTTGCCGGGCGACTGCTCTTACCACTGAGCTAACGAGACAGATGATTTTCCCTCCTGCATTTATCAATTTGTTACTTTTGTCACTAGCCTACTGAGCCAGGATTTGCTTTCAGTTGGCATTTAACCAGTAACGATGAAAGCGCACAAATAAATTGTAAATTCAATTTTTATTTATTTTTTCCCGGACGGGAATCGAACCTACACTTGATAGAATAAAAGTTCTTAAAATTCTTCTTTATCCATCATTGACTGATTCTAACAAGTGTAGGTTCGATTCCCGTCCGGGAAAAATAAATAAAAATTGAATTTACAATTTATTTGTGCGTTTTCATCGTTACTGGTTAAATGCCAGCTGAAAGCAAATCGTGGCTTAGTAGGCTAGTGACAAAAGTAACAAATTGATAAATGCAGGAGGGAAAATCATCTGTCTCGTTAGCTCAGTGGTAAGAGCAGTTGACCGGCAAGCGGAAGGTCCCGGTTTCAAACCCCGGAAGAGGCGGTTATTTTTTCTTCTTGTATTTATTAATTTAATTTAGAATCGTCAAAAATAAAAGTTCTTAAAATTCTTCTTTATCCATCATTGACTGATTCTAACAAGTGTAGGTTCGATTCCCGTCCGAGAAAAAATAAATATCTCTCTTAGTTTACCTTTTTGGTAGGCTAATTGACTTGGACTTAATGAATGCTGCGTTCCACTATTTTTTCTATTGTCAAGCTTTATTAGATACTGACAGAAAGATAGCCTTCAATCTCTTTGCCAATAACCAATAGCTTGTAATATCGACTTTTTAACACAACGGATTGCCATAGCCTCCGTGCTTGGGATCTTTTATCCCCATCGTCCCTTTCGTCCGACTCGTTCAATAACCGCCACAATGTCGAGAGCCTTTTGTTTATTTATACATGGTGAACGTTTTACTAAAATATCCGCATTCAATTACTCGCGATTCAAAATACTTTCGACCGTGCATTATAATTTCGTGATGCGTTTTTGTTCCGAACTGTGCGAATGTGAAACAGTATACCGTATTCTGTCTTTCTTCGGGCTTAGAATCTGCCAAGGGACATCCCTATCTGCTTCATTGCCATGCTATGGTTTTCATCATAGAATCCCCTAAGCTTGGCTTAATAATAAAAGAAAACTTTATCATCGAAAATTTCCAATACATCAAAGTTCTATAAATCGCAATAACTTTACACACCACATTTCAAATCTCAGCCATTCATTCCTCAGTGTGAGGATAAATTAAAGAACAAATTTGCAGATTTTCTTTATAGCTTAGGTATGCATAATTTAGAGAAATGTAATCAAATGCTCTCTAATTCCACGCCCACGCGACAATTTTAAATTCACTTCTCACTTTCTATAAATAAAAAGAAGTTTCAATAATTATTTTGGTTTATTTGAGTTAGAATCAATTAATATAATTTGAATAAAACTTCTATTTCCCCATCTCTGCCAAACCGCGACAATAGTCAACCTTTCCTACTACTACGTATAGACCTGGAGCTACTTGATCTGATCTTGAAATCCATTCAATAAGCTCTAAGGTAAGCTAGCACGTGACTGTGCTGCAACGGAAAGAATTGAGAATAAAAAAATCACAATCATGGTATAAAGAGTATCAAGGTAGGTTCCTCTCAGTATGAAAGAAACACTTTTTTCTATTTTCATTGCGTCATCTCCCGAAATAATTTTGACAGCTGGTGAAGAAATCGCAAGCAAATAAATCGAGTTTATTTTTTTAAGTGCACATTTAATAGAAGTTAAGCAAAGGAAATCTTTTAAAATGGTTTATGTGCATAAAAGTTGCAACAAATGAAAAAAAATGCCCCATACATTTCTTGAAAATGTTTCAAGTAGTGACGTTTTGCCTCAGATGGAACCTAACTTGTTACTCTTTATATCATGCTTCACATATAGGTAGCCAGGCTTGCAAGCCTCTGTCCGATTTAGATATTGCAGGCTTTTATTTAATAATTCTTCTAGATGTTTTCATGCCTTTTGTATGAGTCGTTTTAGGTCCGTATTCCTCTCCAACATAGGTACAACAATTTAAAGCTCTACGCGGCAGACAGTTTTAATAATGACGTCTCCACATTTAATAGAAGTTAAGCAAAGGAAATCTTTTAAAATGGTTTATGTGCATAAAAGTTGCAACAAATGAAAAAAAATGCCCCATACATTTCTTGAAAATGTTTCAAGTAGTGACGTTTTGCCTCAGATGGAACCTAACTTGTTACTCTTTATATCATGCTTCACATATAGGTAGCCAGGCTTGCAAGCCTCTGTCCGATTTAGATATTGCAGGCTTTTATTTAATAATTCTTCTAGATGTTTTCATGCCTTTTGTATGAGTCGTTTTAGGTCCGTATTCCTCTCCAACATAGGTACAACAATTTAAAGCTCTACGCGGCAGACAGTTTTAATAATGACGTCTCCGATAAAGGCCTAATGATTAGAGCTAGTTAGAAATATTTTAAAGAGAAAGCCAAAAAAAAACAAGCATAATTAATATTATTAAAAATATATTATATTTAATAAACGCCAGACATGCGCAGTTAACAATACTGAATTACGTATAAATATCACTGACATGTATATAAATGGACTGCTTGTTGAACCAAAAATGTATGAAAGCAAATGGCACCACTTTCATATTCCTGTCTCTTTCCGTGAGAGCATACTTTCCCACTGAACTGTAACATTAGGAACGAGAAATTGCTTGTAAAATGCTTGTAAAAAACACTTCCTTCGACTCATAATTAAAATTTAACGATACAAATAGTCCCAAGTACTTTTGTGGTAAATTCGGTAAATCCCACAGACATGCATATACGTTAATTCCCAAATAATTTAAATATAGTGGCAGTTTACGACAGTTGGTAGCATTGACAGTGAGAGCATACTTTCTGAAATCAAAACTGGTGCCACATGAAACAAGAGATCAAGTAGTCCATTTATATATATGTCAGTGATAGGCCCCATAAAATCTCACAGCCACCTTTAAAATGAAATTTATAATTTTTAAATAGGACGAATTTTATTCCACGACTGGATAGTCGGCGTCCCCCTTGAATAAATAGCACTGTGTCCACTTACGCGTCTTCAATCCAGTGAATGTTATAGGAAAATTATAGATCAAATGTCGATATTCCTCCGCTTGATTTGTGAATTGGTGTTCATTGTTTTTGCAATCATTAACAAAAAAGTGGGCGAAATACTGGGATGATTTTATGGCATTCGCTGAACGACACATGTTCTCCACTTCTCCAATTTCATAGGCAATTTTTTCAGGATGAAATTGTACCCCATAAAATGGATATCTGAAAATTATTGACTGAGCATAAGTGTACGACATTAATTAGGCACTCTAAATTAAATTTTACTTTTCGTGTTCAATTGTGGATATAAATTCGAGGCCATCTTTATCTTTGTTCGTTGACATCACACGCCAAGCCTTCAAGCCAAAGTTTTCCAAATCCTATTGTAGACGAAATCCTCACTTATGAATGTCATCCACGTAAAGCATCTAACAATGAAAATACCTTTTCTGTAATGCAATATCTGTGAAGATTATAGGTGACATTTTCGCTTTTCAGAATATCCTCGATGTCAACTGGTAAATTCTTGAACATTTTACTGTTTCTGCAATCTAAATAATAGGAGAAAGAACAAGTGTTATTTCGTGGGCATAAAAAAAGATAAATAAAAAAAATCGTAACCGTATTTAAGAGATAGCGGAATAGAATCATTCATTGCAGAACAGTCCTGTCTAGGATCATCTCCATTTGCGCAGGAGGCATAAAGAAGCAATTCGTATCCGAGACAAGTACCCCATAAGGGAAAATAGTCACCTTTCTCGTTCATTTCTAGAGCAATTTTAAGAATGTACTTCCCCGCATCTGCATAGCCATTTGGTTGATCAAAGAACAAGGCTCCGCCTGGTAACAGTACTCTGGAAATAAATAGAGAAGATATTTTTGATGAAAATGCCTGCGTTGCGTATGAGATTCCTATAATGGACATACCCATTAATTTGCTTCAGTATATTCTCGTAATATTCTATGGGTTTTCCAATCCTGAAAATGTAAATAATGAGGGTCTTCGTATTTCAACAATGGAAAACATTTTTTTTTTTATAGCTTGCAATTAAAAATGTTATTTTTTACGGCTGATAGGTAAAAGGGATAGGGAAAAGGAAAATTTTTTATATTTTTTAGCCAAAGAAATAAAATGTTAATCTTGACAGCCATTAGCACTCTATACATACATGTCGGTATATAGCAGAGGAGGGAATAAGTTGTACTGTACTATACTTAACTTTAAGGTACACCCACACATGTTCGCATTTATAATCTTGTTTCATAATATTCTATAAAAAAATCCTACCCACATCCTTTCTTTAATAAATTTTTATTTAAAACCAAGTCAAGTTCAAAGCAAAACAATTTTATCTTTAGAATAAAAATATAAGAAAAAATGTGATACTGATAATGAATGACTGTCATAAGTGTCATGATAGCTTGATAGTAGATGTCTTTTCTAATCGGCTCCCGCGTTTTTTATTAATAAATAATATTTAGTGCCTCCGAATATTATCTTCTATAGTCAATAAATTTTACATATCGTTTTCTTAATCGTATTTTATTGCAATATAGTGGCTTGGTGATATTTCTTGAAAATATATCTTTAAATATTGTAATTGCTAAAAGTGAATTTGACTTAGAGGGTTGTTGCACTCATAGTCTTTTTTTTTATATATTATTAAACCAAGCTCAGGGGATACCCTATGATGCAAAGCATTGCATGGGAGGAAGGAGATAGGGAAAGGATTAGAGGGTATGATGAGAGTGGCGGAAGTGCCGATGTATGTCACCCTTAACCTTCCGCAGATTGTATGCCGGAGGAAAAACAGAAGATGGTAAGCTGTTCCACATTCGCACTGTTCGGGATAAAAAAGCATCACGGAATTTTACTATACGGCAGAAAGTAATTTGAAGGGTTAAAGGATTTGCGCGGTTTGCAGCGCGAGTATTGCGTGTAGGAATCATTCTACAAGGGATTTGACTAGATATTTCATCAGAACATTGATCATCATATAGCGATAAAGGAACGAATGGCATCCAACTTTGCTGCGGTGCTCGAATGAGTCCATATGACAAGTTATTGCCAAATCGCCAATGAGCTTGAAGGCTCTCTTTTGGACAATATTCAATGCCAATTGCCATGCTGTGTTTTGTATTATAGTTCATAGGATATCTCCTGAGCTTGGCTTAATAATATAAAAAACAAAAGAAGTCACACAAGGTATGTATTGCATCTGTTCTTTGACTACTATTTTAAATAAATGTAAGTTTTTAATTCCTATATTTTACAAAGATAAAATTTATGATGATTCGTGATTCATTTTAATAACATTTCCTCGATTTTACTAAATACACCTCCACCATTTACAAGCCAAAACAAAATGAATATTCAAATCCTTTTACTTTTATTAGTGGCAAAGAACGTTGAGCAACTTTCTTCGTTGCGAGTGGTAACCACTTGCTAATCTGTTCGACTCGTATCTTTTAAATGATAAATTTTGTGCATTTGACATTTGTAAGTCCAGGTTTTCATCATCGCCATCTGTATACTGACTGCACCGATCTTTGTACGCTTCTCTTCAAATGTGGAGTAAAAAGCCTTTCGTAGACGTAAGGGAATTCAGTTATCTGATTTGGATGGTTTTTCCTCTATGAGCCCGATATATTTAAATGAGAGTTTGACAGTACATAATAGCTCTCTTCTTCGAGAAGCGCGCAAGTTGCGTAAAGTGGGGAAAATTACTTCTGCACGATCGTTAAATTGGTTTATCCCCATAAAGAGAATGGTAGGTGGTGCAATTTTTTGCACATAAAAATCCAAAATTAGGAAAAAAAGCTATAATTGGCATAAGACCAATTTTTACGATATCGTAGGTGAATGCCCGTATGCAATTTCGTATCATATCCCCATTGAATAAATAACTAATAAGGAAACGGCATATCGGGTGAAAACGTGAAAACGCATCTCGGCGAAATGTATTAGTGTGCTCTGTTTGTATTCGTTTCTTCATGGCAGTAATTAAATTCTGACATTCTGAAAGGGCACATTTTTCATAATCCAAATTGCTATGTAAAATAAACAAATTTTTAGCTCCCCCTTATTTTCAGATAATATTTCTTGGCGTTGCCTTTGTATGACTGGCATAATTTAGCCACAAATGACAATTCAAAATTATGAAATGTCAGAAATATTGAACTGACGCAAAATAGCCACTAGGCCCTCTTGTCATTTCTGCCCCCCCCCCCCCAACCATAGGTCGCACTGTCATTGAAATGCTTAAACACGTACACTGTATTCGCACGATACCCCGCTTCCTTATTAGTTATTTATTCAATGCATATCCCCTCTGTGCAAGTTTGATTGTTAAAGTGATGTTTCGCATCTATTTCTAGAACGGTTTATAGGACAGTAAAATTCATTATAACCAAATTGACATGATTTTATATTCTGAGGAAATTTTCAGTACACGTAAAAAACCCCAATTTTTGTATGGCAACGCCAAGAAGTGATTGTCGAATTTAGACCACTTTTGAAATTTCACTTACAATTTTTATGAAAACTCCGTGTACAAAATTTCACAAAATTTCAGCACTCTACGTCGACTCGTACTCAAATAAGGTCCAAATATACAGGGTGTTTCACACTAGGAGGTCAATAGAGCAGGAGGTGATAGTACTCACCTAGACGAACCAAAAATTGTTCAGCAGGGGAGGGGGGCATATCAACCGTTTAGGAGTTACAGAGTGATTAAGAAAAAGAGCTAATTTTTCCCAAAACACCCTATATCTTAAAAACTACTGGACGTACGGTCACAGTTAATAGCTCATTGTATGCAGAACTTCATGGCCTTTCCAACAACTGCTCAACCAGCCACATCAAGAATTATGGTTGTCTAAACTAAAAATTTCGGATTTTCTTACCTTTTTTTTTTTTAATTTAACCTCTATTATTTTTGCAAAAAGATCGTTAACATAAATTTTTTTTATAAAAACTGTAAACTGTAGACTTTCCTCTTTAAGTTAACCTATTACACCCTATGTGTTAACTGTAGCCGTTAAACGGTTATTAACTCATAACCTATTCAGGTCACACCGAAATTAGACGATATTTTGTAAAATGACGTGCTAAGGGAACAAATTATCGTTGAGAATAGGTTTGAAAATAGGTTTAGACCTAACAACTCTTAAAAGGCTTCAGGTGGCACATTGGGTGTAATGAGTCACAGTAAAGAGCAGAGTCTACGGTTTACAGTTTTCATAAAAGAAAAGTTATGTTAACGATCCTTTTGCAAAAATAATAGAGGTTAAATTAAAAAAAAAGGTAAGAAAACCCGAAATCTTTAGTTTATACAACCATAATTCTTGATGTGAGAAGGGTATGGGGCTGGTTGGTCGTTGGAAAGGCTATGAAGTTCTACATTACAATGAGCTATTAACTGTGACCGTACGCCGTGTAGTTTTTAAGATACAGGGTGTTTTGTGAAAAACTAGCTTTTTTTATTAATCACCCTGTAACTGCTAAACGGTTGATATGCCCCCTCCCTGCCATACAATTTTTGGTTCGTCTAGGTGAGTACTATCACCCTCTGCTCTATTGACCTCCTAGTGGGAAACACCCTGTATACTGAAAAATGAAATTTGATATTATTGTCTGGTAACCCTACGAAGGAGTTATCAGATTTGTTCCATTCAGGCGCGGATACAGAGCTCAAATTTAGGAGGGAAGGCGGGGCGGAGCTAGATATTCCAGGCAAAACAATAAGTAACAAATACAAGAAAAGAAACACATAAGTACCCCGGAAAAAATTATATATAGGCTTGAATAAATCAGGCAAAATTCATTCATCTTTATTTCTGCTCATCATCTGGTGATAACGTCTCCTACATCGATGTCGATGTCCCGTTCCGATGGATATTTAGCAAAGCAAGACCGATGAGGCACTCCTCTCCCATATTTATAGGAAGTCACGTCTTACTTAAGGCGCCTGAGAACAGTAGAAGGCCACTGCGCTGTTGATATACTTAGAGGAAGTGGTTTTGATATTTGGGTATAAATCCAAGTCACACTGCCAACACTGAGCCTCAATATGGGTCAATTAGATTTTGCTTTTTTTGTATTCCGTATTTATGAAAAAAGAAAAATCAAGATTTTGGCAGAAATGAACTCAAGAAATATTGTTTTTCACATCAGAATTATTTTAAATTTAGTAAAGTATTTAGGTATTAGAGTAAAAGTAGAATTATAACATGCAATTTGCATCTATATAACCACACCTGTTTTAATGGAATAGAGAATTTGTTTAAGACTAAAATAATCAACAAAAAACACAAGTGAGGAGGTTTTTTAATAATTACAAATTAAATTAGGAGATATTTGTGGTATAATCTCCGATTAAAACTTTAATGAAAATCTTATTAAAAAATACAATTTCTGCATAAAGTCTTTTTACATGCTTTCATTTAATTTTTTCATTATTTGTATTTCCTTCATCATTTTTTTAATGAGCATATGTACAAGGCACTAAACTTGGTTCTGTGAATTGCAGTGTGGGGGGACCCTCACCCTGTATCTGCAGTTGGTTCCATTTTCGAAAAACTTTAAGAACTTTCAAATATTACAAAGGCCGTGTGCAAAATTTCAGCTTTCTAAAACCGTCTCCAGATCGGACTTAACTCTACCGTATCGAGTTACGACCATTGGATAATTTAAAAATCTAGTATTACATTTTGAAATTGAACGAGTTCTCGAGTTATCGTGAGGACCAACAGACAGACAGATGAACGGACAAACAAATATCCAAAGATCAAAATAACTTTTAATATGATGCGTGGGTGTCCAATCCATTTTGCTCTACCAGCATTATTTCTATACATTACAAACGGTATAACAAACTTAGTATACCCTATGACTTCATCATCTAGGAATCTAGGGTATAAAAATTGCTAGAGGTCCTCAATCACTAGTAAATGTTACTATTGTTTTGAAAAAAAAAAAATACTATTATTCGGCCATTCCACACGAAAACGATTAAAAAGGGCTTAATTTAGACCCGACTATTTCCGATTTGGATGAAACTTTCAGAGTTTGTATGGAATACCACAATTCTTACTGAAATTTTTTTGTTTCCCCCTGCCACGCCCGCCACCACACTAAGCTAAGGGGTTAAAAATTTCGTGAACATCATTTTCAAAAAATCATATCTCAAGAACGAGCAACCAATTTTTCTAATTCAAATGCCAAATGAAGTTTATAGTACAGTCATTTGGTGCTCAAAAAGGGGGTTACCTGGAAAGTTTTCCGGGAGTTTTGAAAATTTGTATTTATATAGATTTTTTCGGGAATTTTCCGAATTTATACATTTTCACCTCGTATCTTTGTCGCTCGCGCTGCTATATGTAATGATAAAAAGAGCCCAACAATTTTTTGGCGATATCTCTTTTCCCAGTCATTTGCGATGAAAATATTTATATAATAAATTAAAAAAAAATCCTATAATTTATGTACTAAACTTTTTTTTTTAATGTGTGGTGCGCCACAAAGACTACTCCAACATGCGTACTGACAGTAGACTGGATTTTCAGCGCATAGTAAAATAATTTTCGTTAATATACGAAAAAATTAAAAATTCCCATCAAGACTGGATAGTATACTTGACACGTAATTGCAAATAGTTAATAACTGCTAAAAAAAACTTAAAGTCTCATAATAAGAGTTTCAATCAAATTTTTTATTTTAAGTTAATTATAATTGTTACCAAAGACTTTTATTTATTCAAGTCTTATGATAAGTGTCCAAAAAGACTTCTGATTATTTAGTCTCAAATTAGAAGACCTTTATACATTTCAGTCAGTCCATAACTGTTACCAGAGACTTTCATTCATTTAAGTCCTACGATAAAAGTCTCATAACAGTCTGATCGGGACTTTATTTTACAGTCAGTTAAATAAATTAAGTTACCTTCGGCATAACAGCGGTAATTTAATTTGAAAGTTCTTCTTAAGGATTGCAACCCCGATGTTATAGAAGACTTTTAATTATTTAAATCATGTATATAATTTCGTATGGTGACCTATCTGTGCAATTTTGAATGTTGAAGTAGTTTTTCGCATATAAATCTAGAACAGTTCGTCGGACAGTAAAAATGATTATAACAAATTTCATAGGATTTGATATTTTGAAGAACTTTTCTGTACAATAGAAATATCTAGGACTAATTGTTTTCACAGTACACGTAAAAAACAAAATTTTTGATATTGCAACATCAAGAAGGGGTCCATTTTGGATATTTCATTTACAATTGCTATGAAAACACAATGTACCGAATTTGAGCTCTCTACGTCGACGCGTTCTCAAGCTATTAGGTATCTACTATTACTTTATTTTACGTGTTTTTTGTTTACAAGTTCATACGAGCAGCTGACGCATAATCCACCCTCCGCAATGCAGCTGAAGACTTTTTTTTTCAACTCACTATGATATCAACTGTTTATAAAAAAAAAAAGGTTTCAGACGGAATACTATTACTGATTTAAAAAAAAACATTTTTTTTACCACTTTCGCAGCCTCCCACATCCACACACACCGCGGGTACGTCAGCTGACGCTTGGTCCACTTATTAGTCATGCCAGATCTATCGAAAAAGATAACAATCGATCGGCATAAAAACACTACCTAAAATGCAACGCTACCTCGCGGACTATATATTCCGTATTCAATGTTTCCAAATTTGCTGACTTAGGTTCACAAGTAGGAGGTTGGTACATAAAATTTTGAAATTTGTTAAGTTCTAATGATAATTTTCAATTTAATTAGAAAATTTAACAAAAAATAGGTACGCATAAGAACATCCTTTTCCGGCAAGCTTGAACATGACGACACATATGTAACTGATGACTAAGCTGAAATTTAATTTATCAAAAAGCTCAGCCGTAGAAATAATGATGGTGAAGTGAGCTTCGATAAAAGTGAAGCGAAAATAAAAAGAAAAAAAAATACTAAAAATAACAAATTCTCCTCATTACCACGCAAGTCCGCAGTATGTCAAGGTGATTCTTAGATTTCGGCAAAAATTATTAAGTTTTTTTTTCTCCCAATTTCACAGACTTCACTTTTGTTGACATTACTTTTCTTGCAATCGGTAGTAACAAAGATTTTGTTATTTTATGCAAATTTCTTTCTTGGGCTTTATTTGTTCGGTTTTTTTTTTTCCTTTTTAAAATAAGAAATCTATTTTAAGGAATGTAGCGTACCAGATTGGAACAACTTCAGCGCCAGCACTCTCTAGATATTTCACGTAAGATGCCGCAATGTAACTTTTGAACTCGTTGCCATACGATTCCCGCAATTTATTAGCGATGTCAACGCACAAGATTCCAATGACGGGTGACTTAGATTTTTGCATTTTTTGTAAGTTTCTTTTTTTTTACACAATTTCTTCCCGACACGGTCACTATTTCTATAGATATAAATGAACAAAAGTATGGGAAAATCGACTAGCGGCTAATAGGAGAAAGCACTTTCTGGGAAAAGTGTCAGACTGAGAACAGTAACTTGCGCAGAAGATAAAATGCAACAGATATAGTTTTATTATTAGTGCTCTTATATTAGTATGGGTTTCCTTTGTGTTATCATTCCAAGCTGTTTTATTTTGGTATAATACTAACTAAAACTATACACGAATCATTGTATCCGGAAAGAGTTTAAAAAAAAAATTTAGTTTTAGATAAACTTAGGTTCGTCCAATATAAATATGTATATATTGCAAGTTGGCTGAATTTCATCACGTTCGAAAAAAAATATATTGAAACTTCAAAAAATCTTATCAACAGATTAATAAACAATGAAACTACTTAGAGTATGCTACTCGAAACAAATAAAAGAACACTCGCCCCCTTATCAGTAGTTAAGGTAATTTTTACGTGTTTTGTTTTCATTCAATTTTTTTTTTTAGGGCAATCATACGAAGTAAGTATACTTTATGGCACAATGAATATTTTTCTTTTTTATTATCAGAACCAGCTTAACACAAGCTTGCTGCATGGACACCGTTTAATATATAAACGGTCAACAATACATGCGTTTCTTCACTTAGTCGGTGTTAGTATTAGTATGTTAAACTAAACATAAACCAAACACCGGATGAAATTACATGCAATGCAACATTGAAGAGAAAACATTAAAGAAAATCAAAGATTTAATATTATATAGGAATTTCAACAGCAAAATATTCATCCTTAATATTAACAGTAATGCAGTAATGATTAACAGGTTCATACATGCTAAAGTTACACCATGAGAAGTTAGCATGCAACAGAGGTAGCCTTCTCAAATTGTGCCTACTATCATGGAAAAAGATTTTGTTAAGTAATAACGGAGAATCATTATTCCCGTTTAAGAGTTGATGCACAAGAGTTACATCGGCAAACATGCGACGTTTCTAAAGCGAGTGCATATTTAAAAGTCTCAAGAGATCCTCATAGGGTGGAAGAATTAATGAATTATTCCAGGGTAGGGGTCTGAGAGCAAAGCGTAAAAAGTTCCGGTGAATAGCCTCGATATGGTCGATTTGTGTACCGTAAAATAGAGATCAGACCTGACAAGCGTATTCAAGAAGTGGTCTCACAAAGCAAGTGTTCAAACGCAATGATATGGTAGGATTCGAAAATACTCGGGACCAACGTTTTATATAACTGCTCGTTGATCCCATGTAGTTTATGTGGGAGTTAAAATTCAATCTGTGTTCACATTTGGCACCCAAGTGGCAGACGGAACTAACACAGCGAATCGAGGAATCCGAGAACTCATAATCATAAGTGATTGTTGTCTGATTCGTATGGAAAGTCATCGTCGATCTTGAATACCAAATTATTGCTCTTCCACCAATTGTAAAATTTTTGAAGGTCACCCTGTACCTGTTTATAATCGTTAACAGATTTAATCTGAATGAAAGGCTTAACATCGTCAGCATAAATCAAGACCTTACAGTACCTCACAACAGAAACAATATCGCCAATAGACAGAATAAAAAACAACGGGCCCAAGTGACTCCCTTGTGGTACGCCAGACGAAGCCTTCAAGACTCTAGATATAGAATGGCGTAATAAGATTTGGTATGTTCTGTAAACTAAATATGACTCCGTCTATTTTAGGAATGTTAGAGGAATCCCATACTTTTCCATTTTAAAGAGTATAACGGAGTGAGATAACTTGTCGAAGGCTTTACTAAAGTCTGTATAAATACAATCTGTTGGATAGCCTTTTGCCAACCCGCCGCTAATGGTATTTGAGACAAATTCCAACAAGCTATTCAGGTCACATCGAAATTAGACGATATTTTGTAAAATGACGTGCTAAGGGAATAAATTATCGTTAAGAATAGGTTTGAAAATAGGTTTGAGAATAGGTTTAGAGCTAATAACTCTTAAAGGGCTTCAGATAGCACATTGGGTGTAATAGGTCAACTTGAAGAAGAGAGTCTACAGTTTACAGTTTTTATAAAAAAAATTATGTTAAGGACCTTTTTGCAAAAATAATAGAAGTTAAATTAAAAAAAAAAAGGTAAGAAAATCCGAAATTTTGAGTTTAGACAACCATAATTCTTGAGGGGATGGGGCTGATTGAGCAGTCGTTCGAAAGGCCATGGAGTTCTGCATACAATGAGCTCCTAACTGTGACCATGCACCCTGTAGTTTTTAAGACACAGAGTGTTTTGTGAAAAACTAGCTTTATTTCTTAATCACCCTGTAACTCCCAAACGGTTGATATGCACCCCCCCCCCCCCCCCCCCCCTGCCATAAAATTTTTTGTTCATCTATCTGAGTACTATCACCACCCGCTCTACTGACCTCCTAGTGGGAAACACCCTGTATGATGTGAGGAAATTGTTGTGACATATAATATCCTTATCCTTCATATATCTTTTCCACAATTTATTCGTTCTATTTCAAAGGCGCTTCAGTTCTTTATTGAGCCATGGTGGAGATGTTTTAGAGAGCCGCTGAAGCTCGCGAGGAACATGAGAGGAAAATAAATCGAAAAGAATCATGTAAAATTTAGAAACATCTTCGTCAACATTATTGCTAGACAGTAATGTATTTTGAAAGTCAATAGATGAAAGTCTACTGGAAAGTTACGAAAAGTTAGCCTTTCTAAAATTGAAAAAGTATTGTGTTTCGTCACAATTTGCTAAGTTTTCAGTTTCATAGGAAAATGTTATTAGTAGAGTGGGGGGGGGGGGGGTGATATTTGTCAAGAGTAGACATTCGACATTCTCAAGGCTAAGTTCAACTATTAAGTTACTCACGTGAGTAGAAAATACCAGGTCTAACTGCCTAACCATGTCATTCTTAACATTGCTGATTTGGTTGAGTCCAAGAGATGATATAGTGTCAAGGAAAAGTGATTCCCTTGTTGTCAAGTTATTGAGGGGAAGGTAGCCATCCTCAACTTCATTTAGTACCCATTGAATAATGGATATGTTAAAATAACTAATAAGTAGTAACTCATCAATTGGTTCCATCTTACCATGGATAAGTGAAAGCAACTATATCGAAACAAGTCGCAGCAGACGCTTTGAAGATTTGTGCAGTTTTTGTAGGAATCCTCCTTATGTTTTGATAGTAAAGGGAGAGCGCTTTTATAACTATTCCAAATTATGTAAGTTGATCATTTGATATCGGTTAAAACTTTATCTAAAATTGCAAACGATCGCTGAGTAACGGCATTAACTATGTAACTAATTACTAATTAGGTATATACTAAATGTTTTCACACTTTTTCGTTAGATGGCGCAAATTTTTATTTGTTCATCCATTCAGTCAACTTTGAAGCTCAAAAGCGACATTATATAGTTTTACTAGGGTGCAACCCTCAGTCACAAAGGTAACAAGGATACTTAGTATACCGTCATTAAAACTACTGTATCATATCATACGTGTAGACATACGTCATGAAACTTAATTCTAAAAGGGTGTTACTGACAACTGCTTATGAATTTGTTATTGATGTAGATGTTATTGTGTTTTTTGCAGTTGTTGCGGTTGTTAATTGTTGGATATTTTCACGATTTCACATTTTCACGGTTAAAACTCAGTACTTCATAAACTTTCGGAAATGTAGCTGCTTATTGGAAAAAAATTCGAGAACTCCGTCAAATTCGAAACGATTTTAGTTAATAAAAGCTCATTATACGTGGAATAAAATTTTCTTTTAGCATCATATACCAATAAAAATATTACAGAACAAAACATGTCATCAAATCGTTGTCAAATTTGAAAAAATATGTACAAAATTGTAAACTTCGAAATATTTTCAACTGTTGTAGCTTCGTGACTTTTCATTGCAACAAAATAAGGAATATATGGTTATAAAGGCATATGTCTCTTCTATCATATACCACAAAAAATTCGACATCGAATAAAAAATATCGGAGTTATAAATTATTATATACAGGGACCTACCTAATAACGGAGTTTTTTGGTCTAAAAGAGATTTTGGAGGTGTATGGGAAATTTTTCTATATAAATACTTTTAGAACTACCAAGCCTACAGCCTACACTATGTCTCGTGAAAAATATATCGAGTTTTTCTTTTTTGGAACACAATGTTATCATTAAGCTGTTTTTTTTTAACGTAGCTTCAATCGAAGATGGTAATGCCAAAGAAGTCAACTGCAATGATGATGGTGAATGTCTTTTATTGAAGAATACACAATTGAGGATGTTGTTGATTTTGATTTCATTTAATTAGATTGATTTTTACCCTTAACGCTAATCACATCATTATTATAATATTATGAATTCCATACACTTCTAATCTACAAGTTACAATTGGTCTTGAGGGATCCGTCCAGTCTCCAACAGTTGGAATAATATTTCAATTGATTTCAATTGTTTGTGGAAAGCTCAGTGATCCCAATCAGATTCATTATTTCTGATGACCTCTGCACGTACATGTCTTATATAGGGTAAGTGCACCAGCAGCCGGCCATTCGTTAAGGCGTTAGTAGTCGGCCACTAAAAAAGTAAATTTAAGTTCGTAAATGGAAAAAAAACTGGCAACTCCTTCGTAGGGTTGCCATACAAAAATTTAGTTTTCACTATAAATATTTAGAACGCGTCAACGTAGAGAGCTGAAATTTTATGCAAGACTTTTTCATAAAATAGTAAATATAATTTCAAAGATGTGCTAAATCGGGCAAACCCCTTTTAGTGTTGCCATATAAAAAATTGGGTTTTTTTTTACATATACTGTGCAAATGATCAGACCTAGACGTTTTCATTCTTCAGAATATGAAATTCTATGAAAATTATTATAATCATTTCTACTATCCGACGAACCACTCTAGAAATATGTGCGAAAAACCACTTCAAACATCAAACTTGCACAGATGGGTGACCATATGAAATTATGTACCGGCACTCATCTATGGTATTATAAGAATTGGACCCATTTATCGATAACTTTCAATACTTTCAAGGCCTTTTCTACTTCTATGCACCATACAAATCAATTCAATTCGTAATCTTCTGTGTTCTGCAGTGCACTGTACACGAAACTAAAAAAAAAAGCACACAGCCAATATCATGGCAATAGCCATGACTTAGCGAAACTAAATTATTGTACGTATAATAAGGAAAGATATTTGACCAAATGGAAAATTTTTCTTGTACTTTGGTAGATATCCAACGGAACAACATAAGGATGGCATTGATATAATGCTTACTAAAGTAGTCAGATCCAGTCTAATTAGTTGGTCACTAATTATTGCAGGGACTATTACTGCTCACCTGCACACCATTATCAACTAAATAAAACAAACATGAATATAGTGATATAACAAACATGAATATAGTGATATAATGCTTACTAAAGTAGTCAGATCCAGTCTAATTAGTTGGTCACTAATTATTGCAGGGACTATTACTGCTCACCTGCACACCATTATCAAGATATTATGCTACTACTAAAGAATCTGAAGAGTAGCCTATACATAAATCGAGTTCTATTCGATTCTATTCAAAAAGGAGAAATCATCCTGTTATTGGTGTACTGAAAAGCTCGAATTGTCTCTGACAACAACGGACTTATGTAAGTATACGTCTTTGAAATTCAAAGAATAAACCTAGTAACCAATGAAAATGTTGATCACTTCATTCATGTAACACTCACTCACATATCACAAGATGCAAGAACTGAATTTCAATTTTATTGTATCGTATTAGTTGCATATGAAGAAGTATGGAAGCCGTACGAAATTTTAGATAAGCATTGGTGACCATCATGTCATATATAGTAACATCATGCTAAGCTTTGCCTCAGCCACTCAAAACGCATTAAACAAGTAAAAAAGCTAGACCAACTTTTATGGTACTCTAGATGAATACCCATATGAAATTTTCCATTTGAGCAATTTTGATTTTTGAAGTGATTTTTCGCATATATTTCTAGAACGGTTTGTCGGACAGAAAAAATGATAATGATTTTAACCAATTTTATTGGATTTCGTATGCTGAAGAAATTTTTAGTACAGAAAAAATGTCTTGGACTGATCGTTTTCACAGTATACGTAAAAAACCTAAATTTTTATATGGCAAGCAACACCAATAAGGAGTTTCCCAATTTAGTCCATTTTTGAAATTTTATTTGATAGTACAATGAAAACACCATGTACCAAATTTCAGCTCTCTACGTCGACGCGTTCTCAGGCAGTGTCCAAATATATAGTGCAACCCCACGAAGGAGTTGCCTGATTTGTATCATTTTCGAACTTAATTTTCCTTTTTTTTAAAGTCCGTGTACACAATTTCAGCTCTCTAAGTATACGCGTTCTCGAGTTATCGTGCGCACAGACGGACGGACAGACGGACATGCAAAAAAAACTTTTAATATTATGCGTGGGTGGCCAATCCATTTTGCTCTACCACAATTATTTCGAGGTGTTACAAACGGAATGACAAACTTAGTATACCATATAGATTTCATCTAGGGTATAAAAACGTCTAGGACTGATCGTTATCACAGTATACGTAAAAATCCTAAATTTTTATATAGCAACACTAAGAAGGGCTTGCCCGATTTAACCCATTTTTGAAATTATAGACAGACAGACGGGCGAACAGAAGAACGTGCAGACGGACATGCAAAAATCAAAATAACTTTTAATATTGTGCGTGTGTTTCGAGTCCCCATTGCTCTTCCATTAATATTTCTGTACGTTACAAAGGGAATGACAAACTTAGTATACCCTATGATATCATCTAGGATATAAAGTCAGAAAAAATGGAAATGTGTATAGGAAAACCTAACCTGTATACTCCCATAGTTTACGCACAAAACTTTACAATAAAACAAAACATAAATGCGTAACGAAAGTCTGCAACCAAAAGACAAACAATCCAAAAATTTGTAAAATTCAAAATCGGAAAATGAAAATTTCTACATCTAATTAGTGCTGCAAAAAATTTCTTTTTTTAGCGAAAACTGCATTGATGCCATTAAAAAAAGCTCAAAAAGAATATTTTTAATAATAAGAAAAAAATAGAAAATATAATTATAAAAATAAAACCAATTGGAAGGCAGTGCTTCGATTTAAATAAATAATCGTCTTTTGCGAGGAGCACAATTTTTTTAAGTTCCGGCAAAGCGTAAAATTAAATAATAGTCAAAGTTTTTTTTTCAACTTTTAAAGTTGCAGGTAATTATTTGGAAAGTTCTTAGGAGAAGAGCTCTTTTGAATGCAAAAACCTACATATAGTTATATGTACTTGTTGCACCCGTCCAAAAGATTCAAAGAAAAGTATTACCCTTAATAGTAATACGACCTTGTAAACTTTTTTTTTTTCAGTTTTTTTTATTACCCTAAAAGCTTCCTAAAGTAGTAGTAGTCTTCACTACTCCAATTTTCCAGGCTAAGAACTGCTGTAAGAAATTTCGTTAGTAATCACAATACTCATTTTCTTGCTTTTTCTCTCCATCGGAACGTGTTTATGTTTTTTTTCAGTTAAACAGTTGTTTTACCATTATTTGTGTAAAAAATGCATAAAAACGTCTATTGGTCTCAAAAACGGTTGACAGATAATTGTATATTAACAAATAAATTACCTTGACATTTTAGTACCTGCAACTTAAAACGAGCCAAAACAATGTTCTCCGAGCTTAGCGTACCTTACAAATTTTTACCGATTGATCTGAAATTTTAATTATAGCTTAATAACAGTCTCTAGCAAAGTAGGAAAATAGGATGTTTTTTAGATTGATTTATATTCTATTAACGATTTACTATCAATTTATGTATAAAAAACTAAGGCCATTTTTTTAAATCAATATTTCGACAAAATTCAAAATCTTTCTCATTTTTTGTTCAAATTGCTTTACTGTGACTGGTATGGATACGGTAAGGAAAATCACGAAATAAAAAAAAGAGATTCAACTGCAACAACTGCCGCTCTCTGGACTCGAATCTCAAAAATTGTTAAACTTTTTTTTAAGTACCTACTTTAAGACTTATTATAACATGTACACAAAACCGAATTACATTATTTTAAGAAATTTACATCAAAACAAACTCCAAAAATGACCCTTGATTTAGTGCACACAAGTTAGTGTTATCCCTTAACTCCCCAGCTCATATTTGGTTTGCGGTCTTTCTTCGATATCGGCCAGTTAATCAATCCTCCTGCAATATACACGTGGGCCTGATAAGCCTAAGTGAAAAATTCACTGAATATAAAAAGTGGGCCATTTGAATTAGTTTTTCCATAACTCGTGTAGCTACTGTAATAACAAAAATCATAAACTTATATGCAGAAGACTTTCAAAAGTTGAAAGTATTTCCGGCATCAGCTACAAGAAGAGATTGTGCTTTGTGCACCATAAAAAGAACAAAATTTTACTTCTGTGAAAGGTGTAACAAGTACATCTCTTTACAACACCTTATATATTTGGAGTCCAGAGTGTTCCAAAAATATTGCAGAAATTAGCGATTATGATGACGTTTCCTTTTCCCCTCCTAAGTATAATGGGAGAATGTTGCCCTAGATGCATACCCTATAGGGAATGTATTTCTTTGCAATGATTCCCCAGTCATTCTGTAATATATAACTGTAACAATATTTTCCATACCTATTACTTATCAGACCATAACTACCAACAATCCCAAGTATTTTACATTAATGGTGGATAATTCATGAGTATGTATGTAGCACCATTAATCATTCCTGTCAAATTTGGTCCTTCGAATAAGTAAAATTCGATTAACATCGTCAGAAATAATGTAATAAGCCAAAAATATCCTACCCTGTGTCAGAGCAAATCCTTACTTGAGTGGACTTATAGAAGTCAACCACCTCCGTAAATACCCCATCGAATTGCTCATAATAAGAGTAATAAGGGACAACAACTGTATCTATGTACATACATAAATTATGTGGTTTCTGTGGGATTAGAGGGGATGAAATTAATCCCAAATAATGTCTTCAATGAAACTTGAATTACCCCGGCCATATGGACTGGGGCACTTCATTAATCACTCTTTACACAATTCCATTCCATCTCCGTTAGCAAATTTACACAATCGCTCCCCAATCCACGATTGAATCTACTCTGTATAGCGTCCAGAGTTATATCGGTTCTAATAAAATCTCATTACGGTGAAATATTTACATAAACAATATAAATTTTGCCCAGAGGTGGACGGATGTAACTTCAACATTATCAGAGGGATGAGTGAACTTTACATACACAAGTGGAAAGTTTCTTGTAGTTACATAATTTTACCTATTAGCTTGGGTCAAATCCCTTATAAACAGGACATAGAAAATGGCAAAAAGAAATCCACACATAATCCTCCTACGTAGGGACTCAAGGGTAATATAATTTATCATCACAAATTTCAAGGCCAACATCCTGTGGAAGGATGCGTTACTTTAGGATAAATAATATCCTCCTCGGCTTTATTATGGAAAATTTGATAACAACAATCTGGAAATGAATTGGTGTTATGCTGTTAGCGATTATGGCTTCTGGGTAGATAACTTTAACCTCTGCTAAGAAAAACCATTTATCCCTGACAAGGGTACTCAAAACACCTAAATGTGATTTTCGTAGAATCCAGGCAATTTAGGGAGCTCTGATTTCAAAGTTGAATGGCCTTCAATTTCAATCAAGTTTTGATCGATTACGAATATCTTATCTGACAGATTTCAACAGGTAATTTTTGAAACAACGAATGCTCTTATTTTTTCATTTGGAAAATCTGACAGTAGCAATGTTTATCCATGTTGTTGTTCTCATTGTTGTTTAGTTATTTGAAGGGTCGGATTTAGCCAAAATGTATGTCATAAATGAATGCGTTATATCATCAACCTTGTCGCATTTTCGGTAGTTATCATTCTGTCTTTCTTGTAAGAAGAGGAAAGGAATTCGAAATTATTTAAGGCCAAACTTCTTGGGAATTTCATTTAATGTAACGGCAGACTAGGTACCCATGAAGAATTGGTGAAACAGGAATAAGCTAAATATTCATGTATATGAAGCTAAACTCAAGGCTGGTCATTCAGCACCAATGATTCTTGTGGACGAGCCTGTCAACTTTGAATTTTCCATCAGCTATAAGCTCTGCTTATAAAATTTTCTAGCTAATTATTAATCACAGATATATTTTTATCTTGGTAAAATTCTACGTGGTGATTAGAGACAGAATGGGTGAGTATTCATCTGAAAAGCTGCCATCCGAATCAACAATTTAATCTGGCTTTCTTGGAATCCTACCTTACTAACAAAACTAATAGCAACCACACCATACCATCACCATGGAATGAAGCAAGCTAAAGGGAAAGTTGTGTAGGCCTTTCAATGCGACATAGTCGAGCACAGGTCCGGCAGAAGGACAGTCTCGGAACTTTTAAGAAGACATTAATATTGGAAAAAAGATATTCGTGGAGGAAGTTTTGCGAATCTATCTATAGAATGAAATTCAGAAAAAAAACATCTAGATTTCACCTGGTATTACCAAAGACGAAGTCAACTACTGCGACTAATTTGAAAAAAGTTAATGACGTCTGAACAACTACGAATGAGGACTTGATAAACAAAGCTATCAAGGCGTACTGCATAGGGAACATTAAAGTTATCCAATTGGTTATGGAAAGCTTAGTGTGATCATGAGTTGGCGGTGAATGAACTTCATTAAGTACATAGTTAACGACAGCATGCACAGTACCTTGGGCAGTTAATTCCTTCAACCTCCTAAAATCATTAATAGTTGACGAGCTGTGGGCAATAATTCTACAAAATGTACTTAGGTACATAATAATATTGCTGGTGCAGATTTACAGGACCTGCCTCAGTCTCGACCCATGGAACGATGAAGGATAACAGACCAATAGTGACTTCGGTCATGTTCAGAACAACATAGACGTCTATATACGATGTGTAAAGCAGGAAGATCGTACTATATCAGAAAACCTGCTGTCTTCCACCAACAACATGATAACAGAAGTACTGT
The DNA here is from genome assembly GCA_963924295.1 of Dioctria rufipes. Taxonomy (NCBI): domain Eukaryota; kingdom Metazoa; phylum Arthropoda; class Insecta; order Diptera; family Asilidae; genus Dioctria; species Dioctria rufipes. Next base: position 43,509,532 of record OZ002743.1, on the reverse strand, counting down.
TTTAATAGGCTCTCGCCGATTGTGAGGAAAGGAAAAATTAGAAAGAAACACTTTATTTTTTTTTTTTTTTTCTATTTTTTATATTATTATTTTTATTATTCCATTTTTCTTTGCACTCAAACTGCTTCGATGATAAACTCAATTCAAATTATTTAATTATATTTTTCTTAATACTTAGTTAATAAGTTTAATTAAAGAACGAACTCCCTGAGGTTTGGGCTAGCAGCCCCCAGGTATCCACGAAAACTTTAAAAAGCATTTTATTCCTTTCATTGCTTTCTCACGACGTTTGAAAAAACGTACGTGAGAAAATGCGAAAAAGTTTTGGTAGCCATGCATATGCATGGAGAAGAAAATGAAATCTGATATTCAGTTGTGCGCACGTCTTGAAATATTAATTTTAATAGGACGCGAATAATTTTTAATAATTGTATGTATGTATGTACACACAATTAGATTTGAAGAATTAAGTACCATACGTATGTACAGTGCATTATGTTATAACATGCAAATGCATTTTAAATGCAATTGGAATTTTTTTAATTTAAATTAAAGGAATTTTGTTTTTTTCGATGACAAATTAATGGTACATCAATTTATCCTATTGGACGATATATGGATGTTTCGGTATTATTGTGATTCGGGGCAAAGGTACCTGACTCACAACAGTACTCTCTAACAACCTGAGGTGAATCGGACTTAATAAGGGATTATGTCACTATATGGATCAATTCAATGGTAAGCACGGAAATAAAATCTAGCATAGCCGATGTAGGAGTAGGAAAAGTTTTGTCCCCACTCCTGTGGTTACTAGCATAACTAGATAAACAAAACTAGCTATATTACAGGGGAAATGATAGTAGGCACAAAATTATTAGTTAAAACGACAAATCACGATTAGTTGATTGTACATTAGTAATTCCTGTAAATTGATTTGGAAAAAAAATTAAGTGATTAGTAAAATTGTAAATGCTAATTAGTTGCAATTTCTAATTGGAATTAGTTAATTTTCCCTTAGTTGTTTTGGAAAATACTTTAGTTGTAGCCTCGAATTTAATTAGTTCAGTCAACAAATATTTAATGATAAATTAACTAATCATATTTCAAACGACATATAGTAAAATCCACATATAAAATTATTAATTTTTTTTGCAGAAACAATGAAACTTGTTTGTTTATTTTTAAAAATATGATTTGTTATATTTGCGAATTTCTGCAATTAATAAATTCAACAAATAAATTTATAGATTTTTTTAATATAATGTAACCTCACAATTTTCAAAACGAATTACATTAGATGATGAAAATAATATAATTTTCGCATAACTTTAAATTTTAAATCACTACATCATTTATATTTATTTTTATACCCTCGACGAAATCTCATAGATATATATAGAGTTTATCATTTCGCTGGTAACGCATATTACTGATAAAGGGAAAATGGATTGGACACCCACGCATTATTGTTATTTTGATTTTTGCATATCTGTCCGTTTGTACGTCCATGGCGTTTGTCCGTGTATGGCATTTTCGAAAAAATAATAAATATAATTTCATAAATGGAAGAAATCTTTAAACCCGTGGTTTTGTCATACAAAATTTACAATATTTTAAGTGTTCTGGGAAAATTTTTAGGGCCAATTCGTTCTTAGACTGAGAAATTACCTGCAAAATGAATCATAACCATTTTTACTGTAGCTCTAGAAACTGTCGTTCACGAAACTTATGCGCAAACATATTAAATTAAACCAATACATTTGTTGAATCGAAAAACCTGAACCTTTGCTTTAACACAACTATTTTTAATTTGAATTTCTTTCGGGCATGTTAAAACCCAATTCGTAATTTCGACTTATACATTCGATGAATCAACAAATCAGAAACTTTTGCCTCATATAATTCACACTTAGAACTTATACTGAGTGTATATATGGAGTTTGCTTAATATTTTCTTCAGCGTCTACAGTAGGCAGAAACTCTCAGGCGTAGTAATGAGTACACATATAGTTAAACTTTAGTTGAACTTTCTAATTTCATTACATATTTTAACAAATTCGATTAATTGATTACTAATGTCTTCAAACTAATATTTCAGTTATTTGAAATAATGCGGTATGCAAAAGTAATCAATCAATTAGTTAATTTGGAGAATTGAATTTGTTAAAAGAGCAATATTAATTAGTCGATTTTTCTAATAAGCGCTTCTAAAGACTAGATTAAACAACGACTATTTTAGCTGAAATGTTTATTTTTTCGAAATTTATTATATAAAAATCAGTTAATTCAACTAAATGATTAGTTGAAAAAAAAAAAGATCTCGGATACAAAATTCCGAAAGATTATCAAAACTAACTTAACAATTAGTTGAATTCACAAATGTTATGACTAAACAAGATTAGCTAAATCAACTAATGCCAATAAGTTTTCTTAACGAATATGATTCGTAAGCTGAAAATCAACTGATAATTATTTGTTGATGAAATAAATTCATTGGCGTAAAGCATCTAACCTTTTTTGTTTTAGTGCAAGTTTTGTCCACGCTTAAGCCTCGATTTTCAAGAGATTTTGCCAGCACAAGTGCGCTGTAATCAAACACGAAGGATATTAAATAAATGCTTTCGAACAAAACGCCCGACCAACTTGCGCTCGCCTCTGCGGACGCTAATGCGTCGGAATCAAAACGGTTTGATTCCGATGAATTAGCGTCGGCATTTTTGGTCAGCGTTTGCACTTCAGATCACGTACTTATGGCGAAAAGAGTGAATTTTATAAAAGAGCAAAATGATGAACTCATTCAATTTACTAAATTCGGATCCTGCCTTTTACAATATAAAAGTAAAAACCTTGACGTTGGGAAATTATTACAAAATATGTAGGTAGGTCTAAGAATTTTTCTTAACATATTATATTTTTGAATTATTATTATTATTATTTAATTAGCTAATTCAACCTAGTGACATAATTATTTTGTCACGGTAAAGAACCTTTCCTACTACTAAAATACGTTTAAGAGGAGTCAGTACCAAGATTTGCAAGTTTCATACATTTTTCAATGCGAATTTCTAGCAAACTATTTGTAGCAGAATAATGATTTATATCTTAAATTAAAGATAACGAAGAGGTCTAGTAAATAACGTCGAGAAAAATAAAAAAAATGCATTGGAATGGAGATATTAGCTCGGAAACTTGGAAAAAATGGTAAAAATTGATTTTTTTCAAATCAAATTCCTCTTAGTAGGTATTCCCATTTCTTTATATTGTGACTATTTTAGAGAGATAAAGCCTAGATCTAGCAAATAACGTCGAGTTTTTTCATTTTTAGTGGCGCATTTTTTAATTGTTTAACTCTAATAGTACTTGTTTTTTCTCTCGATGTTTCACCGACGAGAAATTGCAATATTTCGTTGAAAGTTTTAGAAATATAAAGCAAAATAGCTTTTTTAACAACTATGTGCAAAATAAAATTTAGGAGAGTTAATTCTCTTTAAAAATGTTCAATTTCTTTGAACTGCAAATTTTCATTTTCGTCTTAAATTGTCGCAAGTTGCGTTTCTGTCTTTTACGCTAGATGACTCTAATGTGAATTGTGGTCTAGGTCTAGGCTAATTTTATATGTATTTTCATACTTTCGGGACACAAACCTACGTATAGTAAGTTTTATTGCCTACAGGCTCGCTGGCATCTAAATTGAAATTTTTGCTGAGTACTGACTCCTCTTAAAAAGTATCACGAAATATTGTTGAAGGTTGGAAACCGTAGCTTTAGTAAATGACTCTAATATGCGCTGGCGAAACTACATATTTAAGCCTGATTCACACAGCCGCGATAGCGATTGCGCTAATGTAGCGATAGCGATATGAAGCGACATTGACAGATTGCTACATATAGTTTTCAATCTAAATGCTCACACCAACACGATGAAGCGATTGAAGTTTATATCGCAGCATGCACAATTTTACTCGTCAATCGCGAGCTGTGTAAACAAAAAAACAAAATGGCAAATTCAAGTAAAGCCATTATTAATGTTGAAAAATGGATAGAAATAATAAAGGATTATCCTATTTTATATAATCTTAATTTAAAAGGTTAGAAAAATATAAAAAAATAAATAAATAAAATGACGATAAGTAAGTGATAAACAAATCAATATAAATGAATTTTAATTTATTGTTTAAATATTATTAAAGTAAGTGCAGAAGCATTGTCATTCCATTCACTTCAAACTTTATTAAACCCCTCATTTCTGATTCAGGTGGCTCTAAATATTGCGAGTAATAGCTGTCATCTTCATTCTTTGCTCCTAAAAACTTGTGAGGAATTTTATTTGTTGTTTCAGGGTGTATGTGTTGCAATTGAAAAAAATATTACCATTTTTGTACCAAAATTCCAAACGCGTTTTCAACCACTTGTCGTGCTGTACAAAAATAAGTAGGTATTGTCGATCTTGTCTTGCTGAAAAAGGACGCATCAAGTGAGATTTTAAATGGAGTCCTTCGTTGCCAATCAACACAATGGGTTTTTTTTAAACCAAATAAACATTTCTCCGGTAGTATTTCGAATAAACCGTTTTCAAGTTTCTGTCCAATAGCCGAAACACTTAGTGCTAGTGTTCATCACTATTTTTACTATAGCCTCCAACTTCAACACATAAAAATTTATATTCGGCATCAACGATGGCCAATAGAACTATCGAAAACTTTTTCTAATAGGAAAAATAAGCGAAGCCATAGTATTGAATGGAAAAAAATATGTTTACCATCGATGCTGTTCCGGCATCTGAATTCAGATTTTCCCAAATGACTTTATTTTGTTCAGAAATATACAGGGATTGAAGTTTTCTCCAAATAACTTCGCACACGTCCTTGACAATTCCACACATTGCCGTAAACCCTTTTTTGGTGCGTTCAAGGTTGAAGTCATCTACCCAAATTGGATTCCTGTGATGCTGGTCGATAGAGCAGGAGATGATAGTGATAGTACTCAACTAGACAAACAAAAAATTGTATGGCTGGGAGGAGTAATATCAACCGTTTCGGAGTTACAGGATGATTAAGAGAAAGCTAGTTTTTCACAAAACATTAAATTTAGAACTTCATGGCCTTTCCTACTCAACCAGCCCGGAACTCCTCTCTTAACAGGAGTTTTTGTGGTCTAAACAAAAAATTTCGGATTTTCTTACCATTTTTTTTTTTTAATTTGACCTCTATTATTTTTGTAAAAAGGTCATTAACATAACTTTTTTATATAAAAACTGTAAACTCTAGACTCTCCTCTTTAATTTGACCTATTACACGCTATGTGGTATCTGTAGCCGTTAAAGAGTTATTAGCTTTTACCCTATTCTCAAAGCTGACAAAATAACTGAAAACACAAAAATTTCAGCTAATTTACGGTATGACCTGAATAGGTTGAGAGATAATAACTCCTTAACGGCTGCATATAGCACATATTTTGTTATAGGTCAAATTAAAGAGAAGTTTACAGTTTTTATAAAAAAGGTTATGTTAACGACCATTTTTAAAAAATAACAGAGATCAAAATAACAAATAAGAAAATCCGAAATTTTTTAGTTCAGACAATCATAACTCCTTAGAGGAGAGGAGTACGGGGCTGTTTGAACAGCTAGCTTTTTTCTTAATCACCCTGTAACTTCGAAACGGTTGATATGTCCCCCCCCCCCCCGTACCATACAATTGTTGGTTGTTTGTCCAGATGAGTACTAGCACCTCCTTCTCTATTGACCACCATGAAGGAAACACCCTATATATATGTAGAATAAAAATAGCATTTTGGTATTGCCTATTTAAAGTAACGGCCTCGGGGTTGTTCTATTGGTTTATTTTATTTCAGAGGATAGAAGTACCTAGTATAGCTGATATCCTCTACGTTACTTTCATTTTTTATTTTCTCTTTCTGATCCCAACAATATATCCAAAGTCAATTTACCAGCATGAAACACTTATACAAGCTATTTTGCATAGATATCAGAGGGAGTTTATTAGTGGAAAGTGATGACTTATATACAATTCGAACTCCACTTTCAACTTTATCTAAAAGCGTATAACTGTATATGGATATATATATGTATGTAATAGAAAAATATCAGATTCACTTATATTAGAGTTTAATAATTTCCCTGACCTTTTAGAAAATCTATTTCCTTTCATTCGATAAATAAATAACCAAGATCGTCTTCATATTTTTATTAGATTTTTATTTCTAATATTAGAAAAACCTTTCAAAAATGTCTACGAAATCTATAAAAATATATATAGGTCTTCATAAAATATTTCATTTTAATCACATCAAAATCAGATCAAAGCTAACCAAGGACCGACCTACTATAAAAGCCATAAAGTCACGCAATAAATTGATTATTGCATAACGAGCTAGAAACAGTCGTCAGAAACTCTACAGCGTCTTATAAAGACCTCACAACCTTTCATTGCAGATCTCAATTTTTACTTGAAATAATTGATTCAGACAGATTCAGGGCGAAAATTCTCCACCCTCCGAGTGTTGGCATCATGTTCTTCTTATGTTTATCAACCTGTTACTAACTGATTATAGCCGAAAATGTGTCACAATGATGTCTGGCAAAGTTTTCCACGCTTTAATAAGCTCTTTTCACCTTTCATAATCCTTTCTACAGGTTGCTCCAGCATCACTGAAGAACCACAAGCATTCCAGGAATTTGTGTTCCACAAGTATCAATAAATTTTTAATTAAATTTCATTAGACCTTGAAATTGTTTTAGCACTGACAAGGTTTTTCCATATGCTGCTTCGATTAGTCCTTAATAGAATTGTCCCTAAGTATTACCATAAAGTTGAGTGCCTATACATATATGCACATATAAATGTATATAAATATGTTTCGTGAACCAAACCAGCGTTCCAGAGTAAGATTGTAAATTACCGCTTTCGAGGTTGCGTTGTATTCTCGAGATAATTATGTATATGAATATACTTGACTACTGGTAAATGGTTGTTGCTACGTACCTATACCTACTTATATCTAACTTTCCCTACCCTAAGTTGTACTTATCCAGAGCACGTTGCCTCTTTAAACAAAATTAGAGAAGGACAATAAGGTACTGAAGAACAGAGCTACTATTACAAGTGCTTCCATGGAAATAAGTTGGCGATTTATAAATGTACATTATGTTGGAGATTATTTATATGGCTACGTCTAGCGAATTTAATCATGACCACTTTGTTGAAGCTATTTTCTGTAAGGAGGCTTATCGCGTCATACTTACTTTTTAACGGCTCAGATATTAATTGCCATTTGTTATGCGTGGATTCTACAGCAATGTGAATGCAGTAAGTTCCATTTGTTGGATAAAAACAGACTTCGACCTGAAAAGTATTAATTAAACTTCTTTACCCCTGTGACTACATATTTGAAACTGTTCGTATACTCTACAGATGTCTAAGGATAACATGAATTGCAGGATTATAAGGATTCGTGCATAATATACAAAATATGGATTTGCGCAGTATTTATATGTGGGATTAGAAATGATTAAAGGACACCGGTGTTTCCTTTGAGCTTTAACCTTCATGTCCACGACAAAAAAAATTCTTCAAATCCCCATGGAATGGCACTCTGAGAATAATTTTTAACTATGTTAGTTGTATGCAGGATTATTATGACATAGCCTTTTTTAAAGTCAATGCAAAAAGTTTTGTGAAACTTGACACCAGTTAACTATGATGGCTGCATTGGGTTTAGAATGTTTGCATTTATTTTGTTCTTTATCAACAAACAGTTTATTTAGACGAATTATTAGGCGAGGAAAATAGCTTACAAGATTTGTTACAAAATAAATCGACGAAGAATATGGTTCTGAGGACGAATGGTTTCCATCACCTATAACTAAACAAACTTGGGTTGAGGAGATATCAGATGTTGAAGATGTTCATAGAGACGCAAATCTTCAAATTGAAATTGGAGTTGAGGACGATACGGATAGCGATGATAACTACAAAGATAATGATGTGTCCTGAAGGATAATCTTATTAGGATATTTTTCGAGCTAAAGACTTTGGAATTTTTTCATTAAATAAATACTTTTGGAAATGGCTTTTAACGTATTTTATTCTTCTGTCAATGTGTAGTAAATTCCATTTTTATTTTAAAAAACATAATAAATCCAAAATGGCGGCTCCAGCTCCAATCAAACATAACCGTGCATGGCGTATTTTGGTCTGCCCGGAGCGCTCCACAGCTCTGCCAGTTCATCCGAAACAAATAGGATTGAAAATAATTAAACTAGGTAAAATTTGGGGGCTTTACCGCTTTTCGTTTAAAAAAAAAATACTGAATAACACAATGCCAGCCGTTTGAAAAAGAAACCAATTTTTGGTCCAGTTTTTTTTTATTGCTTCAACGGACGAAAAAACTATTTCTAAATCATTTTTTGACAAAAAACGCTTCCTGATGGGCACAAAAATTGAATTTCCTTTCATTTGCGCAGAGATTTATGTGAACCGGTTCACCCGTTGAAGCTGTAAAGCGCCCAAAAAATGTTGTTCTCAGAAAAACTCATATAAAGTTTAACGCTAAAAAAAAAATCTTTGACAGCTTACTTCACCTATTCCAGCACCATACGGAGGTCTTTCTTCTCCCTTTAAGAACTGATTGTGCTAAATCTGAAAGTCTCTCAACAGGCTCTGAATTCTAAAATACTTCAGATATGAAAATATCCTTTTACCCACGTGTTCTTACCACTTTAAGGATGATAATTATGTAAAAAAAATGAATTTTTCATCGTCATAACCGGTAAGCTCTCCTTAAGGCATCGGAATCCTTTTTTATGTTTTTTTTTTATATATTATTAAGCTATATATATATATATCCTATGATGCAATGCATATCTTGGCAGGAAGGAAAAAGGAAAGGTAATTAGGGAGCATAAGGAGAGTGGCAGAGGTGCCGATGTATGACACTCTTAAACCTTCGCAGATTGTATGCCGGAGGAAACACAGAAGATGGTAGATTGTTCCACATTCGCACAGTACGGCCGAAGGTAATTTTATGTGTATAAGGATGTGCGCGATTTGCAGTGCGAGTATTGCGTGCAGGAATTATCCTTCAAGGGATCAGACTAGATATTGCATTGGAACATTGGCCATGCGTATAGCGATAAAGAAGTGAAAGACATCCATCATTGCGGCGGTTGAGTCGATATGAGAAGTTATTGCCACATCGCCAATGAGCTTAAAGGCTCTCTTCTGGACAATGCCCAATGAAGCTAAGGCTGTACGGCCAGCCCCAGCCCAGCTATGGGAATTATATTCCATTCTAGGTCTGGTCCATAACTTATAGAGGAGCGCTAGATTTGATAGGCTGAAATATTTCTTAGACCTTTTCAGAAATCTAAGCTATTTCGATGCCTCTTTGGCAGCAGAGAATATGTGATCAGTCCACCTTAACTTACTGGAAATATTAATGTCAAGAATGCATAAAGACGGTATATCGTAAGTCAGTGCTCCATCAAATGAAACGGGAGTGGAGAAATTATGATCTTATTTTAAAGAAATGAGACAACTTTGGATTTTAGAAGCATTGAATTCGACGCGATTCTCTTTACCCCAAGCGAGGATATTGGCAAAGCCGTTATTCAATTATCGAATCATGCAATCTCGTTTGACAGATCTGGCATTCTCTATGGAGTACACAAGAGTCTCAAAGCAGTAAGTGAAATCAAGAGTACTGTCGTCAACGAAGCTATGGATGGGATTGAAAGTAAGAGAAAACAGATCATCAATGAATATTAAGAAGAGAGTCGGAAAGATAATGGAGCTCTGGGGCACGCCGGCATTTATATGATGAAGTTCAGATGTAACACCATCTAATACGACCAATATTAGGCGCCTGGATAAAAAACTTTCATTCCATAATAGAGCGGGATGCCCAACTCAATCAAAGGTCTTTGAAATATTCAGGGCAATGATTTTAGACTCATCAAAATTTTGAAGACTACGGTTCCAACGTTCCGTAAGAAAAGTCAGCAAATCTCCAGATAAGCGACCAGTCCGGAAACCGTTGATGAGTTGATTGGTTTCTATATACTTCATTAATTTGGAGTTAATGAATAGATTCAAAAACCTTTGAAAAAATCGAAGTGATTGTAATTGGTCGATAGTTTGAGAGATCGCTACCGTCTCATTTCTTTGGAATATGCTGAACGTAGGCTAGTTTCCAAGCAGTTGGCAATTTTCCTGTCGAATAAGATAAGTAGAATAGTTTGCGCAGAGGTTTAGCCATAGCCACAGATGAGGCACAGCTTTTAATTAACAGGGCCAAGAAACCATCAGGACCAGCGCATTAGAGAAGTTGAGATTCTTAAGGACCTTGAACACATCTCTCGTACAGATGTGTATTGGCTCTTGTACACAACCACACGGGAGATGCGAAAGACATATGTGTAAAGTGGAGCAGCCAAAATATTAACTTTATCCAGCTTCACCGTTGTTAAGCAGTGAGGTTATTGAGGAACTTCTGAAATTGTTCCTGATGTGTCAAACATTGCATCACAAAATAAATCAAAAATGGCACAAATAGCACAATATTATGCTAAAGGCTAGCATAAACCGACTTGATCAGTTCTGTAGCAGCTGATCTGGTATGCAAGTCGTGTTAGATGCTAATAGTTTTTAACCACATCACTAATGCCATATTGCATATTTTTGGACACTAACAAAAATAAATGTTCAAAACTCCGATGTAAAATTTTACAGAAATTTCATATGACTACAATACGCCATTATGTATATGTACCACTTATGTACATATACATGCATACTATACATATTTCTTTACCTAACTTTTCACTTTACTCAAACATTCCGACATCAAATCCAATCATAATAATTTTTACATTTGTTATACATGTAGGTCGGGACTTGAATGACATAATTGGGGTAATCACAAAAAAAACTCAGCGGTATTTGTATAAAACAAGAGGGCCCTTGACAAGCTGACAAGACTTCATCAAAATAATAAGAAAAATTAATTTAAGTTTCTGGGTTGAGTTTAGATTTAATTTTTGGTTTTGTTTTGTAAAAAAAAAATTGTTTTACATCTAAGCTTTACCAGGGCAATGTAGTAATTGAGATTCCATATTTCTTTTTCCTTTTTCTTTTCCTTTCTTTTTTATATACTTTATTCTGTCTCCCAGCATTTGTGGTTATTTCCTGCTGTTAGAGAGCAATTTATGTAATTTTTCGAAGATTAGATTTACAAAAGTCCACAAGAGTTATTCCCTTGAGTTTTTCTTACACAGTGATAAGAAGCATTTAAGTGTTTTCTCATTTTCGTATTATTTTAAAGATGTTTGCAGTTATTTAATTGAAAATTCTAAATTCTTAAATATACTAATTTTGTGAAGATGTTACTGGTTCATCTGCATACAGGGTGTTTCCTAATAGAAAGAGGTAATAGTATTTTCTATACAAACAATAAATTGTGTGGCATGATGCCCCTCCTCCTTATCTTAACAGTTTCGGAGCTACAGGATGATTAAAAAAATATGCTAGTTTTTCATGAAATACTCTGTATGGCCACCATTAAAGAATAAGTTAAGAGCTAATAATTCTTTGACGTCTGGTTAGATTATAGGTGTAATAGGTCAAATTAAAGAGAAGTGACCGCAGTTTACAGTTTTCGGGAAAAAAAAGTTACGTTAATAAGTTTTTTGTTTTTAAAAAAAGGGTCAAGGTAATATAAAATAAATGAATCCTAAATTTTTATTTTAAAACTCAATAGCTCTGGAGAGGAGAGGAGTTGTCGGCTGGTTGTGCAGTCATTGGAAATACAATGAGGTTCTATATGCAATGAGGACCATGCAGGGTGTTTCCCCCTAGGAGATCAATAGATCAGGAGGTGATAGAACTCACTTAGACAAACCAAAAATTGCATGGTGGGGGGGTTACATATTAACCGTTTGGGAGTTACAGGGTGATTAAGAAAAAGATCGTTTTTCACAAAACACTCTGTATCTTAAAAAGTATAGAGCATATGGTCACAGTTAAGAGCTCATTGTATACAGAACTTCATGGCCTTTCGAACAACTGCTCAACCAGGAGTTATGGTTAACTAAACTAAAAATTTCGTATTTTCTTATATTTATTTTTTTAATTTGACTTCTATTTTTTTTACAACAAGGTCTTTAACATAACATGTTTTTATAAAAACTATAAATTGTAGAGTCTCCTCTTTAATTTGACCTATTATATCCTATGTGCTAACTGTAGCCGTTAAACAGTTATTAACTAATAACCTATTCAGGTCACACCGACGTGTTTTCAGTCACTGAGGGAACAAATTATCTTTAAAAATAGGTTCGAAAAAAGCTTTCAGAATAGGTTTTGAGCTAATAACTCTTTAACGACTGCAGATAGCACTAAGGATCAATTTAAAGAGGAGAGCCTACAGTTTATAGTGATTATAAAAAAAATATGTTAATGACCGTTTTGCAAAAAAAAAATTGAGGTCAAAGTAAAACAAAAAGTAAAAAAATCCTATTTCTCTTGAGAGGAGAGGGGTACGGGCATAGTGGAGCAGTCGTTGGAAAGGTCATGAAGTTCTGTATTACAATTAGCTCTTAACTGTGACCGTGCGCTCAATAGTGTTGAAGATACAGGGTTATTTGTGAAAAACTAGCTTATTTCTGAATCACATTGTAATTGGTAAACGGTTGATATCCCCCCCCATGCCGTACAATTTTTGGTTTATCTAGATGAGGACAATCACCTTCTGCTCTATTAACCTCCTAGGGGGAAATACCCTGTATACTCTATAGATTTTAAGATACAGGGTGTTTCGTGAAAAACTAGCGTATTTTTTTAGTCGTCCTTTAACTCCAAAACGGTTAACATGCCCCACCCACTCTTCCAATACAATATATTATTTGTTTGGCTAGTGAGTATTATCATCTCCTTCATCTTGGATCTCTCACTAGGAAACACCCTGTATATTAATAGGAAATACGTAAATTGTAGTAGTACTTTAAAAGTTAGTTCAAATATTAGAGCGGTCCGGCTAATTTTAATATAATACAAAATCTTGTATATAATGTCTTTCACTTTTCAATAAATATATATCCCTACACATTATAAAACGCAACATCGCTCTGTATGTCTGTCTGTCCGTTAGTATAACTCCAGAGCCACGATCCAATTTACACGTTTTTTTTTTTTTTTTTGGTTTATAGATATGTCCTCTGGCCAGATTTTAGTATATGTATATTGTTACCTGCAATAGGAAATGACAAGTGACATCTATTGTTTCAGACATAAACAACTTTAGGTTTGAAAAATTTATGCTTTTGGAATGGAATCTTCGGGAAGGTTCTGGGCAAATTGTAAAGTATAACTACAATGCTTGTCACCGCCAGGAGCGTATCGTGTCTTACACATTGAAGTAAACGTAGAAAACAGACGAAAGTATTGAATTAATAACGAAATAATGGAAGGCGTCAAATTTTTGGCTTTGCGGAGCTTTTAACAAACATTTCCGATTAAACGCTGAGCAGAAGTATATGTGGGGGAGCAGGGGTAGCAGTCGCTCCCTCTGGATAACATTATCAAAATATGGCCCTTTCAAAACAAGGTTATATGAATTTTATACATAATATATCTACTGATCCCTGATTTTAGTATATTTTTCGTTTATTTCTAATACTTAAGTACCTATAATCCTAAAAGCCACATCTATATTTCGTCATAATCGAAACAGCGTTTTATCCCAGAAACGCAACTTTTCAAAACCCTCACGAAATACTACCCAAGCCATGAAACAGATTTTCATGCCATCCGATTCTCTAAAATGTTTTATATTGATACTTATGGAAAAGTAAATAGAGATAGATTTTATATATGCTATAGAGCTAAAATTACTATCCACTCAGGAAAAGTCTTCCAGTAATTTTAAGCTTGGAGCTTTATCTTCATAAAGGCTACACTTACCACATACCCTTACTTGACAAAATAATAAAACAGAATAAATTATATTGGACCGATTTTACTTGATATTGTCACTTGATTAATTTCCGGAGGTTTTGTAGGAGTCCCTTATCGTACCTATACAAAAAGTGAAAAATTCGAGTTTATGCGAGAAATCCGCCGGTAAATATTCTTCCTATACCTCAAAATATTTGGAAAAGGTAGTGCAACTATATGTGATTTGTGGAACAGCGTAGTATTATTTTTGAATATCAGTCAGACTTTAGCAAGCAACATTCTTGTAAAATAGCTCTCAACTGGGTACTAATGGAATGGAAGTAAGCTATTGATGAAGAAAATTTATTATCGCTATTTTCCTAGACATGATGAGGGCTTTTAAGACGGTGGATAAGAATATTCTGATGGACAAATCAAATAAGTACGAAGCAAAAGGAAGGGAAGCGAATTGGTTCCGGTAATTTCTAGCAAACAGATCGGAGAGGACTAAAGTAAACGAATTCATTTCAGGATCAATAAACTGTACCTAAAAGTACCCCAAGGCTCTATCATGGGAGTATTGCTGTTTATTATTTATATTAATTATGTGGGTAATATTCTGGATTACTGTAAGTTAAAACACTTTGTAATTCTATAACTGGAGGACTTGTATTGAGTGCTTAGAACAAATAACTAAAGGAAGCGAAATATCATGTAAAAACCCTATCGGTATGAGGGAATCTCGGTTCTTATGCGAATTAAATGTTAGATTCGTGTTTCTGCGACAGGTTTTGTATCTTGTGTGTTATTTAATTAAAAAACCATAAATTGTTCCGTTAATTGTATTGCTTTTAAATAAAAACATTCGAAGTGAAACTTTAGTGATTAAGCCTTGGACTTAAGTAAATAAACGGGAGAATATTTCAACAATGAATTGTGCTGTGCGGTGCTGTTGCAATAATCGGCGAAATGATCCCGAGAAGGCGTTTTTCAGGGAAGTTGAAGTCCTGAAATTAAACTAGAAAAGAAGTAAGAAAAAAGGAAGGGAAACAAAGATAAGTGTTCAAAATATTTTTTGTTTACGTTTTTGTATTCCTAACTTTTACTTTTGTTATTCAATGTGTGAGTGACAGTTCCCAGTTTTGTTTTATTTTAAATAATTTCACCAAACCCCCTTCAAAAATATTTACGATTAACTACCTCAATAAGCAATACATAAACAGAATTCTATCACATAGTGGAAAATGCCGACCTATTCGGGTGCACTGCGCTTCCTTTAGTTATATGTTCTAAAATTGAGTTGAGAATTACAAAACTCTCTATTCCACTAGCAAAACTCTCTGCTGTTTTAGTAGTTGTTGAAGAATTCTCAACTGACAGTCTTGACTGTTTTTGTTATGTTTTGTGAAGGTACCTAAGAATTTTTAAATTAAAATTGGATTCACCACATATCCTGCATATAAAAAAAAAAAAAAAAATTCTGGGATTCCATAGAATACAGAGAGGCATGGATTTTGGTGTCTCTAAATACCCGCCAAAAGTTTTAAATCACGTGGAAATGGCCAATTTGGTCGTATTGCAGTACAGAAAAGATTCCATAAAAATTTTAAACGTTAAAGCTTGTATGTAGGATTAAATTGCTTCTACATTTTATTCCCTAATTAGACATGTAATTAGCTCTAGAGTTAGGTAAACTAATCAGTTTTTTGGTACCAAAATGGATACATTTTCAATTCATCATTATGAAGAGCTGGTAAGTCGTGGAAATTTAAAAATAAACAACAGCACTCGATTATCCTCTCCTCCCTCTTAAATTTTATACTAAACATGGCGTATTTTAGACGACCCCCTATGGAGGGACGTTACAATTTATAAAGGGGAATGACCACTTTTCATACAACTTTAGGCCCGACATCAGCAATCATGAAAAAAGTCTTAAACGATGCATTATGATACTCTGAACATATCTTATAAGCAATGTTTATTTCAATTAAGCGGAGGAAAGCTTTCGCGATCGGATGTGGCTTGAGCTACTATCTTGGGTGAAAAAGTGGACTTTTCTACTTCTCGTGATTTTGCTGAAACGCTGTGTACTGAAAAATAACTTCCTATGAGAAAAATGCTCACAATAGAGCAATAATGGCCATGAAAGAAAGAACTGTACAAATATATGCGAAACGTAGTAGCTGGGATGTATGTGTCCCAAATAAATGAAAATGGTATTTGAGGCGGCAAAAACGTCCCGAAAAAGTTTTCTGAATTGGGAAAAGGTACACCATTCGATAGTACTCGACGAGCCTTTTAATTTTATGTGCAACGTGCCGTATTAGAATCACCTCACCCCCGCCGGGGGTTACATAGCCCCCCCCTCCCTGCTCACTAGAAGTATGCAGAGAAAAAAAATGTCTACGAATTGTAGCTGGTAATGAGCTGAGGCGAACAATAAAACACGTTTTGTAATCTGATATAACCCTACCGAGTTAGGGATGATCTAAGGTATGAAAAATCTAGTGCTTCAGTTCGAATAAAAAAGAGGAAAATACTAAAAAAGTGAGTACTGGGATGGCTATTTAAGCCTCATAGTATAGGAGTGTGGGTAGTCAAACTTCTTCTCAGGACCTATAGAATTAAATTGTGTACTAGATTTTACAAAATATACTAGATCAACTGTTGACACCCAACCCTTCCCCCACTTAATTGAAATAAACTTTATTAATAAAATATGTTCAGAATATGATAATGCATCGGTTAAAACATCTCTCATAGCTGTTGATGCCGGGCCTAAAATGGTCATTCCCCTTTATTGCATTTACTCAAACCTTCAAAATGCAAAAAAGAAAACACATTCTAAGTCCTGTAAAGATTTTAAAAGTATTGATGATGACTTTGAATTCAATGTGTGGAAAGATGATATATCTTTTCAATTTTGAAAGTTCTAATGACGATGATAGCAAATATTTTCTGTAAGATAACACCGACTGATAAGGTTAGTGCCAGATAATCTTGTCAGAACAGCTGATTATATTTACAAAAAAAAAAAAAACAGAAGCATTAGATTCGACTGAAAAATATAGCAGCGATATAAACCCTGAGCTGTGGGAGAATTAATAATATTAAAACTAAGCCTTAAAACAGAATTCAATAAAATTTCTTTCTTCCATTATAGATTTGACAGATCTTTTAAATAGTCTTAACTGGTTAGAAATAATAACGGCTTATGTGCTGTTTCTAACTTTGTCAATTGCTGTATCTATAGCTGAAAGAAGCTTTTCAATGTTAGAAATTATTAGAAACTACTTGAGAAGTGCCTAGTCACAAGAACGGTTGGCAAGTTTAGCTGTGAAAAAAAAAGAAATACATAAACTTAAAACATCATTAACATTAATTTAATGTAATTTATTTAAAACTTCATCAAAGATCTGATTACTGAGCTTACAAAAAGTATACATAACAATAATAATGAAAAAGAAAAGTAACTGTAACTAAGCTGATATCTTATTTGACTTTTTGAAAGTTTAGAAGCCAATGAAACTGGTGGTTAAATCGGGACATTGATGAAATCTGCTCATGCATGCCATAATTTGTACTATGCTGAGGAACAACGAAGAATTCGTAGATCCTCAAAGATCTATTCTCAAGAGAATCCAATGGAAAGAGTTTGAGCCTGTCAACATATGGAGACAAAATAATAGGGTTGTCCCACTGAAGTGCACGCAGGGCAAATCGGACGAATCTCCGCTGTACAGCCGCGAAGCGATTTATGTATACAATATAGAAGGGAGACCAGACATGACTGGCATACGCGAAAATGGGTCTAACGAATGTGCAGTAAAGGACATTCGTTATGAATGAATCATTAAACTCCTTTGACCATCTCTTTACAAACCCCTGAGTACCATTATCCCTGACAACGATTGTGTTAATATGATCCTCGAAGGAAAGACGAGTATTAAGGAAGACACCTAAATCTTTAGTTTTGTCAATTCTAGTTAATAAGCATCCATCTAAAATATAACTGAAATCCAAAGGTCTGATTTTACGAGAAAAGGTCATAGCAGTACATTTGCTGATATTATGAGGGAAAACGGTTATTATTATTACACACCATTTATGAAAGGAGTCTAAGTCCGAGTTTAGAATTCCACATTTGTTTTCATTAGAAACAATGATTTTCTGCATTGGTATTCTTGAATTAGCCAAAATCAGAAATACATTATTGTTGTAAATTATAAAAAGGAATGGTCCAAGATGGCTGCCTTGAAGAACGTTAGAAGTATTATCTATTTCACCAGAAAGAGCTACGGGGAATATAACTCGCTGCATACGATCAGATAAATAAGAACAAAGCCAATATTTATTTATTTATTTATTTATTTATTTACTTTGAAGGTTATAAAGATAGTAAACAGAAAGCTTTCCAATAATATACTACCTTACATGTAATTTAACGAGTTAATAGATTTACATAAACAAAACAAGAGAAGAAGTTAAAGAATAATTAAAAAGCAAAAAGTAAAAGAAATGTTGAGATATAACTACAAAAAATAAATTATAACTAAAGAAGTAAAATTAAGAGCAAAAAGGAGCTATATAATAGAAAGAAAATATAAAAAAAAAAAAGTACAAAAATACTTAAACTAAATCTAAAACATGCATAGATACATGCGTGAACTTAAAATTAGAAGATTAGGCAGGCAAAAAGTAACTAGGACTAAAATTCATAGAGAGAGCGGAGGCCAACAATGCTGTTAATGAGTTGGGAAAAGGGGCAAAGAGAAGCAGTAGAATGAAGGAGAGTGTTACTGAACGATCTCGCGGAGGATTAGCTTTTTAAATGTCAGAGGGCTAGCGTTGAAGATATCTATATTGTTAAATCTTATATTGTATGATTTTGTGATTCTGTAGATAGGTGACTTTTCTTTAATGTTTGTTCTGCAAGTAGGTAATTTGAAGAGGGTCTGGGATCTCGAGTTACGCGAAGGGACATGTAAATCAATATTAGACACCAATGCATCACAATATACTTTACCATTTAAGATCTTGTATAGAAATGTACTATCCAAGTAGATTCTGCGATTTTCCAGTGTCATTAAGTTATATTTTGCTAGTCTTTCATGATACTCTAGAGTGGTATTCTCCAATCTGAGCAATAGGACTCTAGTGAATTTTCGTTGGACGGCCTCAATTTGTGCACTATAAGAGGAATAAAAAGGATTCCAAACCTGACTAGCATATTCAAGAATGCTCCTTACTAAAGAATAAAAAAGACTGATATAAGAAGATGCGACCTAAATGATTTGCAAGTGCGAAAGATAAAGCCTAATAAACGAAATGATCTGGAGGTAATAAAGTTTATATGTGGAATAAAGAGGAGCTTTTGATCAAATATTACACCTAAATCTTTTATTTCATTGACACGAGAGAGAGTAGTGTCGTGGATGGTGTAGTCAAAGAATATAGGGTCTTTTTTGCGATGAAACGATATACATTTGCATTTGCTTACATTGACATCAATGCAGTTATCATGGCACCATTTTTCCAGCCGTAGTATATCTTTTTGAAGATGAACACAATCCGTCACGTTATTAATTTTCCTAAAGATCTTGGCATCATCAGCGTATAATAAGCAATCAGATACAAAACAAGAAGGCATGTCGTTGATATAAATGAGAAAAATTAATGGTCCAAGTATTGTACCTTGGGGCACTCCAGAAATTTGTTTAAATGAGGACGATTGATGGCCATTAAATACAACGATATTATCTCTGTTGGTTAAATAGGAGTGGAACCAAGATATGGTGTCTGTCTGGAACCCCATTAGAGCCATTTTTGAAAGACAGCGTTTGTGATTAATCTTATCGAATGCTTTGGCAAAGTCAGTGTGGATAGAATCTATTTGTGTATTTTCATCAAGAGCGGATGCGATTTTGTCTGTGAATAGAGATAAGTTGGTGATCGTAGATCGCCCCGGTAAAAATCCATGCTGTTTTTCAGAAATAAATGATTTTATTTGGAATAGGAGCTGATAATAAACGACCTTTTCAAAGATAAGTGCAAGAGCGTTAGAAATGGAAATGGGTCTATAGTTAATGACGAGTTTAGAGTCACCAGATTTATAAATAGGCATAACGAAGCAATTTTTAAGAGCTACTGGGTAAATTTTATTAGTGATTGAAAGATTGAATAGATTAATAAGCGGTTCCGTAAGACTTTGTGCGCATTTCTTGAAAAGAATATTTGGAATCCCGTCAGGTCCCGGATTTTTATCACAATCAAGATTGTTTAATACATTAAGAACTGATTCCGAAGTGATGGAGCTTAACATTGTGTTCATATTAGAAGCGTCCTGAGAAGGCGAAGGGATAATTCCGGGATCTTTTTCAGAGTATACGGATGTAAAGTGCGCGGAAAACATCTCACATATAAGTGGAGGACATGACGATGTATCATCATTAAATGTTAATTGTTTGGGATACGTGTTCGATCTATTTAGGTTCTTACTGAAAGCCCAAAATGCCTTAGGGTTGTGTTTTAGCGAATGTTCAGTATGGTTGATGTACTTTTGGTAGCATTGAGTAATCAAGGATTTTGATATCTTCCTCAAATAAGAGAAAGTCTTATAAATCTCCGAGTGGGGACTTTTTTTGTACAGTCGTCTATATTTATCTTTTGCCTTAAGGACTTTAATCAGTTGGGAGCTATACCATTTCGGAAAATGATTGTGATTGCGTTGAATTACTTCGGGGATAAACAACTCTATTCCATTATTAATTGCTTCATAGAATTTGGTAAATGATTGGTCAACATCAGCGCAAAATGCATGAGAGAAATCAAAGTTTTTAAAAAATTCAGAGAGGCCGGTGTAATTACCTCTATGGAAGTTTCTTTTTTTAGCAAATTGACTATGAGCATTTCTTGACTGTGTCAAATCTAACACAATATCGAGTGGTGGATGATGGGGGTCTACCTTAGATAGTGGACATAAGGATGAGGTGATGCTCACTTTTGAATGCGAAATGTTTGTCCAAACCAGATCGAGAAGCCTATTGTTTATATTAGATTGGTTATTAAATTGCTTTAGGTTACATAATTCCATATTATTGAGAAGCGAATGTGAGGAGAGACTATAGGCTGCAGAGGGACGCATGCAATTGTCATGCGCCTCATAAGTCCAGTTAATATGTGGTAAGTTGAAATCCCCTAAGAAGATTACAATTGAGTTAGTAGGAAGCTGTAATATTTTATCAGTAACGCTGGAAAAAAGGGAATTATATGATTCATAAGGTGCTTGGGGAGGAATATAAACACAACATAAGTATAGAGTTAAGTTGTTTTCTTTTATTGCCACCCATACCACCTCATGGTCTGTTTCGAAAGATTCGACTCGAAATGAATTAAAGGTACTCTTAACTGCGATAAGACACCCACCACCATCTTCTCGCACTGACATTTTCAAATTCCTATCCTTTCGATGAACTACATACCTATCGTCAAATACCTCTGAGCTAAGAACACCCGTTTGCAGAAATGTTTCCGTAAAGCATATGACATCATAGTCGTTAGAAATTACATTTAATCGAACTTGTTCTGTTTTGGTACGCAATCCTCTGACATTTTGATAATATGTATTTATTGACATTAACTAGGTTATTATTTGGAGCTATCTTGGATACTGCTCCTAACGAGATTATTGACAAAGACAGTGAGAAAACCACAAGAACAGTAAAGTTATGAATTCAAATTTTGTGATTGATTCGGTAAAATGCTTTACTGAAACTTGTGCGGATATTTGTGGAGAAAAAATGTTAGAAATGCTAATGTTTAATTTATTTCTGTATGTCATAACAGAAAATGATTATTTTTTTTAATGAGTGAATATTATATCAGTTTTTTTAGTTATATTTGTTTCTATAGGCACAATTTATGCACTTTAAAGTAATATAACTATGTTAATCCCCACAATAAAAAAATTGCTTTTCGGTTTTTTTTTTCGATCGTGTTTAACTAGGGGGCCTCTAGACGAGTTTTTATACAGGGCCCACAAAAAGTTAGCTACGACACTGCTGATCATGAAAAATCCTTTTTTTTCTCTTTTTGGCCCATTTCAATAACATACTCGTATATTTTCTTAGTAGCATTTAGTTATATTATTGAACTCCGCGATGATCTTTACTCACAGTGAAAAACTGTTAATGAAACTTTAAATGAACTTATTTTCGTCTACAGTCTATCACATCTTGATTTCTCGAAATGACTGAAATTAATACGTTATGGTGGCAGACTATATTTTTATGGTAATTTCGCGCACTAGAAAATGTGAAGTAAGTTATTGGCGAAAAACAAATTGAATTGAATTGAAAAAAAATATGCTAGTTGGGAGCTGAATGAATATGTGAACGCGCTGAGATTTGATTTAAATTAATTCAAATTATAATGAAACTAATTTGTTTAAAGTCTTTGCATGTACGAGCTAATTTATTTTTTATTTAAGGAACATAACATTGAAGAAATTAAGATAAATCTTATACTGTCGGCACTCTTGTCTGTCTCGCATAAATCTTTTTTCTTATTCTGTAGACATCACTTCAGCATAGAAAGATGCACTTTCATAGTATGCAATTAGTCTCAAATTCTGCAATAAAAAAAATGTTTTTGATGACCATACACTGTTAATTCACCCTAATAATTCGTGCAGATTTTAAATGGCCTATAATAGCTCAAAAATAGCAAGGTAAACTGGTAAATGATTTATTTGACATACTTCCTGATTCGGTTACATCTTCCTCTGCAAACAGATAGGATTGGAAAAATGCTGAACCTTTTCTAGCTGTAAACGTTGGTGAATAGTTGTATATTAAACTGTTATACTCTTCAGTTTTATTTACAAATTTATTTGTACTCTTTCTAGCCTCGTTGACAAAAAATTCAGCAAAATATTGTGAAGTTTTGATTGCATTGGCTGTGTGCGTAATATTTTTATTCTTAACCCATTCATAGATATTCTTCTCTGGATGATATTGAACGCCATAAAATGGATACCTGAAAATTTATATCGTCAATATGTATTTGAAAATTATAAAAATTTAAATTTAAGTTTATACTTTGTGTGTTCTATTGTTGAAATAAATTCAAACCCATCCCAATCGTGGTTTATCGATAACACTTTCCACTCCTGATCCAATCCAAATTTCGTCAGATTCTAGTAAAACAAAATAAAAATCTCATTAGAATATAATCCTCAAAAGTGATAAAGGTAAAAAATGTAACCTGCTCCGTAATACAATACTGATGAAAATTGGCGGTAACATACTCATTCCTGAGAATTTCAATTACATCCTCCGGTGCCGATCCAAAAAGCCTACTCTGCTTAAAGCCTTACAGAAAAATTTTCTAATTAATGGTATAAACCCAAATAAGCATTTCGGAATTAAGTACCCTTCTTGAATTCCAATGGCAGTGGTTGATTAGATGAGCGGCAACGACTTCTATGTTCTGTTTCATTTGCCGTGAGATAGGTAAGTAACTCGAAACCGAGGCAGGTACCCCAAATAGGCATATACTTCCCTCTGTCATTCATCCGCTTGGCAGCTTCGTAAATATGAGCTCCAGCCTCTGCGTATCCGTTTGACTGGTTAAAATATGTTCCTCCGCCTGGCATTAGCACCCTAATGGAATTTATAAAGAATACATTTTGAATTATTCTGACAAATTAAACTCGTTCCCACTTACCCATTTATTTTCGATAGCAAATTAACATAGTATTCCTTTGGTTTACCGATCCTGAAAGGATAAAGCGAACAGTCGGTTTTGAATTTAATTAATTTTATTGGAAAATTTTAGATTAATTTCCAAAATCTAATAGCTTTAGGGTGGCAACTAAATGTTCATTCGGCTGAGTGAAATTCTTTGTATTATTCTTAGATAGTGTAGGAAGGGTTCAATGCTCTGAACTTTATGTGAAAATAAAAAATTTACATAAACATGAAAGCAACATTTACTCATCGGTTTTATGATAATGCAATGAGAAGAAAAGCAAACACAAATTCTCGTAATATAAAAATGCAGTTGATGCTTTAAGTCGTTTTGGACGAATCCTATATCTAGAGAGATGAGTAATATGACCATTAATGCGTTGGCAGGTATTCTGATACTATACTTTTGCATTGACTAGGTTATTGAAATCCAAGCCGATAGTATTATATTTATCTTTTAATATTTTACATATTAAGATAGTTGAGAGCAATTCCCTGGTAGCCAACGCTCATCAGTTTACAAAATTTTAGTACCGCTGCGAGCTGGGGCTTTTATGTTAACTAACATAACTTTTTAGTCAAGTGAGTGATTGTACCACAAATAACTTTTTTACTGAGCGCCTCGATGAGTTTCTTCGCGAACTCATCTATCAACTCATCAATAAATTGGCATGGATACTGATCTGTATGCCTAGTGCATATAATATACGAATGAAAGGGAGATAAATGGTGTTGAGCAATCATTGAATTGCGAAATATATAAGTGAGTTTAGTGCCGGTGTCAGAACAAAAGTCAGCATTATATTCATCAGTACGCTCATGATTGGGCTACCAGGGTTAGATTTTAGATCACTTAATATTGGTCCAAATACACGGAAACTGGAAATTTTTTGATTACCTGTTTGTGTGCACATTTACCCCCACTAAACCGAGATGGCATAGCTGCAAATTGCACCACAACATAGTTGCAATAGCTTTATGGATCTCTTGGTCGAAATTTGTATTTACCTTGGGCGCAAAAATCAACGCCAGATATTTCGCTTCTTTGGATAGATGTATCGTTTTTTTACAACAAAACCAGCACTTTAATTAGACTAGCATCTCTTCTTCTAGTAAACGGTAAAATAATTTTCTACCTCAATTTTATTGACAGCCGGTGCAGCTGAAACCACTTCTGGGCAAAAACATATTACTTTTTGAAATCTTTTAGAGAAGCTGGTGTTCATATTCCTCTCGAACCAGGATTACGAGGATCCTAAGCTATTCAGCTTTATGAATAATGCCCTAGACACACAGCGCTCTTAATGAAGAAATAACTAACCACTCATTAATCTATAATGATTCATTATAAACTGCAGCCATTTCTTTAATTAAATTGTACTGTCAAACTGATTTTGATTTACTTATGACATTAAAAAAGCAATATAGATCGAATTAACGTGATAAATTTTATTTTTATTAATATTAATTTTTATTTATTTTTATTTTATTTCATTTAACGATTGAGAAATGAAAAAAAAAAAACATTTTATTAAAAATTATTTTGACATAATTACTTTGTGCTTTGCATTTCTTCTTATTATTTTTCAAATCAGCAGATGCACAGCGGAGCTCCATACTTAAATTATATGCTAAATCTAGCACAATTTTCCTCATTATAGCTATAATGAAGGAAGAAAACACTTCATTAGTGTACTTTATTACCATCTGATTTTCGAGACATAATGACGTATACTGTGTGACACACGGCATTTTAATGAATAGTTAGTACTAATGATTCATTAGATCGTGCTGTGTGTCTAGGGTATAAGTCATTAACGAAAGAACGTTGTGTTTAACGGAACAAACCTTTAAATTTTAGTCAAGCATGTAAATGCATACTACCCATCAATATCCATCAATCTACTAAATAATCCTTTACCAATACGTCTACTTTATAACTACGAAAAGATTATGAATATTCCCTAAATGTTAAGGAATATTCACTACATTTTAGGGATAAATACCTAAGCTTTGTGACAACAATTTGTGCATTATTTACAATGTACCAAATGTAGAATTTATGGAGCTGCTGTTTAACATGAATCAAATTCAGTCAAAAGTTGTTAATAAAAGTGTGATAAATCACCCCACATTATCCACAACCATCATTTAATAAAAATTCTCACAATTATTTTCCATAATTTTTCACGGTTTCGAAATAAGTTGAAGATCATGAGTACAAACTTTTCTATATTTTTTTTAATGCGCATATCCCGATCAAGATTTTATGGACTCCTCAAATAATTCGTATTTTCTTAAGTTCCAAGGGCTTCCCCGTTGCGTTCAATGTCTTGTGTTAAATTTCTTTATAGTGGTATGCCATGGATTGTAATTCAGATAAAAAGTTCTCATTCTGTGCTGCTACTACAATTAATAATAATCGAAAGAGAATAGCAGAACCGTCATTTTGAAGCATTCTTACTGCATTCTTGTGTTCTTTCTTCGCGATAGTGCGCTACATACTTCTGCGTTTAACACGTGCATAAATCATGTGCAAATATCCCCGCTTGAAGTGATAAGTTTCATATTTATAATTATGACGCGCATGCTTAAAGTGCTTAACTTTTTAGGGAAATCACAGATGAACTTACGTCAATTGGTCATTTTTTTTTTATTTTTTTATTTATATATAAGTTCTTCAAGTTCGGTCATTATAACCAGAACTTAAAAATAAATTAGTCAATGTGATTTTTCAATTCGATATTTATGTAACTAGCTAGGTACGTATTCTCTCAGAAAAATAAAATAGTCGGAATTGACTATTTTCGCTTGTCATTTAACAAATTATCCATTTTGCTGAACTTAACTACAAACAGTAGAAAAATTGCTGAAATTAGTTAGTAAGTACTAGCTTTTAAGGATATTTGAAAAAATAGTTAAGTTTTACAAAACAACTATTAAAAATAGCAGATCCTGATGAATAGATTATAATAAATTGTTAAAATCAACAATTTCGTAGCCGACTTTACAAGAAAATCTACTACATAATAGTCAAACACAACTAAATATGAAAAACCATAAATAGTGTTTGTTAACGTGATCATATTTGAATATTGGTTTACATTCCAAAGTATTTAAGATATTCTCCAAGCTCAGAGTTTTTTTTCTTTAAGCCTAGAAAACGTATTAAGTGGATAATTTTTAATGATATATAATACTTGCGGCATTCCTCAGGGTTCAATCCTAGGACCATTATTATTCACACTCTTCATAAATGATCTTCCGACTATTATTAACTATAGCAAATATCATATGTATGCGGATGATCTTTAAATACATATAATAATTGAGGATAGTGTATGAAAAATTGGTCTCTCTTCTATTTACCGAATAATAAATTATTGGTCAATGCCACTAAGACTAATGCAATCGTCATTTATATCTATGGAACAAGCTGGACACATCCTACTTCCCGGAGATCCACCTGGCAAAGTTAACTTATTAGGTTATCTTTTACCTGAGTATAATCTTAAATAGTACACTTACATGGTATGACCACATAAACAGTCTTATATCTAAAATCTATGATGCTCTTTACAAGCTTTCTGCCTCTGCTTACCTTTTACCTTTGTCTACACGATTAAAAAATCGTTAAATGTTTAGTATGCCCGATTCTTACCTACGGCTGTGAAATCTATTACCAATTTGACTCTGTATCAATGAGGAAAATGACTGTTGCATTCAAGTCTGATGTCAGATATGCATACAATCTGTGACGATATAATCACGTACCATCATATATTAAAAACATATTTGGATGTGGTCAACATTGTCATATCTGACATATCGAACGATCCTATTCCTCTTTAATTTGATTTGCGCCTGTAAACCTGAGTGTGGGCGCTGTTACTAAACAGGACGGAAATTTTTTGTCGCGATCATCAGGCTATGGAATTATCTCCCATTTGAAATCAAGCGGGACAGATTCCAGCGAAATATTTTCATACAGTTTTCAAAATTATAGCTATAACTAAACTACATCTACTTTAAAATTTAAAATCAATCTGTAGATTGAATTTATGAATTTTCCATCATTCCAGACTAAATTAGAAATTAAATTCGTTCATTAGTTGTTTCCTTCTGTGCACATCCACCTACAC
This sequence comes from Dioctria rufipes, assembly GCA_963924295.1. Classification (NCBI taxonomy): domain Eukaryota; kingdom Metazoa; phylum Arthropoda; class Insecta; order Diptera; family Asilidae; genus Dioctria; species Dioctria rufipes. The sequence goes on along the minus strand of OZ002743.1, from coordinate 43,481,686 downwards.
ATAATTAGAAGTTAAGAGTAAAAGTTAAATATGTAGTGGTTTCATTAAATAAATAATAATAATATGCATGTGAATACCCAATTATTATACCTACATATATGTATACATAGGTATATGCAGTGCGTATACTCAGCCGGTTTGCACCGGTTCGGCCGAACTGGTTCTTAAAAAGATCAGAGTTTTGCGAACCGGCTGTTAAATAACTAGAATTTCTAAAATTAAAATTTTAAAATATTATGAAATATTTATTACTAAAAAGTTTATAAAAAGGTGCATGAGAATCATTCACAAAATAAGCTTTTATTGTGTGTTGCTGTTAGGCAGATGAATTTCTAAAAATTTTAAAAGAAACGCTTATTAATATAAATAAACAAGTAAAAAAGAAAGAATTGGTCTAATAGGAGCTCATTCACACTGGGCCAAAATTACGTAATCTCGATGATATCGTCGAAATCAACTCAAAATTATGCAATTTCCCAACATTTTTTTTAAGCTCATTTTAACATAATTCCTACAAAATTACCATCGAAATTACGTATTTTTCGCCGAACGCATCCCAAATTAATGGAACCTTTGCATTTTATTCGTTTCAAATTGCCGGTTGTGGTTCATAGCTAAGATGACTGCTCGTATTTTGGTTTAAGAACAAGGAAAATAGCAGTAAACTATCAACGAAATTGCAAAAAAACATAGTGAAAGCAGGGTCTCGTAATTTCGAAACTTTTGCTCGAAATTACGTAGGCCTCACTGACTTATAACAATGGACTGAGCGTATTGCCATTTTCCTATAGGAAAGAATGGTACAAGTTTTACAGTTCTATCTTTCACCCTGTAGAACGTTTACTTATGCCATTTCACGTTTTCATGTTGGCTGCAGATGAAATCACCGCTGAAAGACTAAGGTAAAGATAGTGTTTACCAAGCGCCGTGTCTCTTGCCCATAAGTCGGAATTAGTAATTTCTTATTAGAGTGCTTATAAGCGATTAAAATATCACTTGGACACAAGAAAAAAAAATTTTTTAATTTAATTCGATTACGGGTGTAAAATGTCATCTGATTGGTTGAGTTTTACATATTTTTATGTAGTAAACGTTTTAAAGGGTGCTCTAACGGTGATATACAGAAACACAATATTTTTTTGTGCCATATGAACTAGCAAATCGCTCAGTCCATTGTTATAAGTCAGTGGTAGGCCTAGTGAAAACGTACTATAAGACCAATTATAAGTAATATCCTAAATAAATGCCCATATGTACTTTCGTATTGGCGGTGCCACTTTGAAGTGGTTTTTCGCATATAATTTCTAGAATGGTTCGTCGGACAGACAAAATAATTTTTATCCAATTTCATATGATTTCAAATTCTGAAGAGCTTTTTAGTTCAATAAAAACGTCTAGGACTGATGTTTTTCACAGTATACGTAAAAAAATCTAAATTCTTATATGACAACATCAAGAAGGGGTTGCCCGATTTAGCCCATTTTTGAAATTGTATTTATTATTTTTATAAAAATGCCGTGTACAAAATTTTAGCTCTCTAGATTAACGCGTTCTCTCCAGTAAAGCAAAGGTTCGTCATTACTTTACATTTTAAATGTAAATATATTAGTAAAGGGTGGGCCGTAATTTTTGCGATAACCTATTTTACTAATAGCTTTTTTTATTAAATCGTGACATGCAAAAAATCTCTCTTGGATCACGTATGGATGATTGATGCCTATTAAATGCTTGTCATTAAGCGCCTAATAAAGTGTAAAGCATTCACCACATTAATCAATTTTTGGTGGGGTCATTGTTTCATTTTCGGGGTCAATATTGTATTTTAGATCAATTAGAGCTTATAGTTTATTAAAGCACACTTTTTTTCAAGTATTAAAGCATCAAAAAATATGGAAAGGTTATGTCTGCTGTACTAGCATGCCAATGATTGTCGACAAAACGTCCAAACGGGTTCTGGAAAAAATACCTTGAATTAACTACTTCGTGAATACCGCCCTACAATGCCACTTGAGTACCTACTGTCACAAGGTCTATATAATAAAAGAATTTATTTTGTTATATTTTTATTGAATACGTACTCAATACACCTTATAATAAAATGTATAGTTATTAATATTAGACTTTTTCTATCTTGTTATAAATATAAAGATCGGAAACCAATCTCGGCCACGAAAAATATTTTACCCCTGTTCAACGAAGTGTTAGATACGTAATTAAATAGGCGAACCGATTGTTAAAAAAATTTATTATCAGCACTGTATATACAGGGTGTGTCATAATTGGTGCACCTAGCTCAAGGGTTTGATAGCTGAGCTGGAGACAAGCAAAAAATTTATAAGGTGAAGGGGAGTAAGACGCGTCGTTTCAGCGGTAAGTGGGGTTTCAGATTTTTAGCACTTCTTCCACTTTACACCCTGTAACTTCTTGAACTACACCCTATCCATTAATGAAATTATGAATCATAGAAACACGAATATCTCAAAAACGGTTGCATTTAGACAGGTACATGACTAGTCAAATTAAAGATTACAGTCCGGGGTTTTTAAATCTTGTACAAAAACTGTATAGTTATCATGCATTTTGGCGGGAAAATAATTAAAATTTGAAAAACTTAGGAATCTTTTTCCCATTTCTTAACTTTGACGTCCTACAACTTCCGACGGAAGATGACAGGAAGGCTGATTGGGCATTCATTGCAAAGCTGAGACGGTTTGCTATCATAAGATGAATCCTACCTTGATTGGGTGTATTTCAAGAAAGTTACAGGATGTAAAGTGGAAAAAATACTAAGAATCTTATACCCCCTACCGCCGAAACAACGCGTCTTATCCCCCCCCCCCTTCAACTTATAATTATTTGCTTGTCTCCACCTCTGCTATCAAACTCTTGAGTTATGTGCAGCAATTATGAAACACGCTGCATAGGTATGTATGTACATAACGTACCTATAGATGGCTGGATGAATAGTTCCGTACTATTTTTTCGTGTATTACTTCTAGACAAGGCGAACCGGATGGGATTAGCAAGTAAATGGTTCGTAGACGTTAAATAGATGTGGTCCGGAAAATTTAAATTTTTAATTTTTTCTGGTTTCATTGTGTCGTAGAGTGATGTTTTTCAAAAGTTCAATTAATCGTTTCAAAACGTTTTCTTAACTCACTCACATTCTACATATAACGAAGACTAACACAAATATATTTTATTTAAGCCGGACATATACCTATTAAGTATACACAAATCTATAGAATAAACTTAAATGAATTGCATTATTCATCAAAAGTTTTTTTTATGCAACTGCATTAAGTACATAATACTGACTTCCGTAATCAATCAAATATGTACCTAATCCACAAATCAATTCAAATAGCTTTTAAGTTTTTACATTTAAGGTAAAGAACTTTGATAGAAAAGCTACCAGTGCAGTTATTCGGCTGTTAAACTCTAAGATTGCAACGAACCCATGCAGGCTATTATAAAATGCCACAAAACTCTAAAAAAATTCTTCTTGACTAATGAAAATTTTTATCAATATAGCTAAACAAAAGTTTAAATATGTTTTCTTGTAAATCTGTGGTTCGAGAGTTATAACACCTCAAAATTAAGAAGTGCTTTTTATCCATAAACCGCAATGGTACTAAATTTTTCCATCGCACTTCTTCCACAAATCTAAAACCCAATAAACCATTATAACGGCATGGCTTCAAACATGAAGAAGGGAATAATCCGAGTCATTGGCCAATCCATTAGGCCTGCGATCGAAGAATACAGTGAAACCTAGTTGAAGATAAGCAAAACAAAACGAATATTTACTCCTTTTATGAAACAATATTTCTGCTTCCCCCAGAAACCGATAAGATACGAACAAAAACTTCTTCGATATTAAATTAAAAAAAAAAACATAAACTAAAACTAAAACTGTAACAGCTAACGCAAAATTTGGTGAAATGTTGCAACACTAAGCTTTTTCCGCGATTGTAAATCTTTGAATTTTTCGTCAAATTATTAAACAAGATTCTATCCCTAAGTTTATCGTGGTTCTATTCACAATTTATCAGAAAAACGGTAGTGAGTAAGTCATTTAATTAATTTTACAATTTACAACCTCACGACCTTAACATTTAAAAGGATTCCAAGAAAAATACGTGTTTTCCTCTGTGCTATTTCCAGATAGATACTACCAACACGGGAACATTAAATTCCCTTAGATTAATTACTTATTTGTATTTAATGATTTTATGACTAATCGATTACTTGAATTATTATGATAATAACCGGATGTTTACGTAGAAGCAAAAATGCATGTTTGAAGAAAATCAAACTGTTTTTCACCTATGACAATGAATAATTAAAAACATGCAATAATTATTCGACAAAATGACTAGGTACATCAGATTTAGATTTTTAATGAATTACTTGTCTTTATACCTATCATTATCAAAACTCACCAAATCGGAGCAGCTTTAGCACCACCGCCTTCTACAAATTTCACATAGGATGCAGCTATGTAAGCCTTATTGCTCTCCCTCAACTCATAACTGGGGAAAGAGATTATCTCCTGTGACAATATACCAATAATAGGTGAATCATTTTCATTCTGATCAATCGCCACACGTTTTAGCCGATACTCCGTTCTAGTTTGCGTCTAATACCCGAAATGAAAGCATTTTCTTGAGATGACTTCTTCCTCTCGATCTCAACTGAAACGCTAGTAATCTTGTAAAACTACAACTGCATGACATACGCTGGTCCATTCAGTCTTCAAAATATTATCTGGAAAATGAAAATTAATTATGCGGGAGTCAAATCTGTACAGAACCAACTCAGATTGAAGCGGATGGAACTTGTCTGGTTTAATTTTAGATTTACATCCTAAAATCATTACCAACTTAAAAACCCTGCGGTATAATGTGTTTTTATAGCCTCCGCCCAACATGAGAAGAAATAAATGCAGTAACAGAGTGCATTATCACTCTGAGATTAATTTATGATGAAATTATGCAATCAATTTAACGAGCGAGTAAATTTCAGGAGTGCTAAGATACTGCCGGTTCTGGTTGAATAATATGTTTAGTTCTAACAGCCGTAAATTAAAAAAAGAAGTGTGCAGCAGTCCGAGAGTTTGAAATTAATGAAAATTGTATTCAATTACAATTTCATCGGTCAGACAACCCAAAAACACTTTTCAGTGTTTTTTTATGTTAATGAGTAATTGCGCTAGCAACAAGTGTTTTCGCATGAAGCGGAACAAGGTAATTTCGAAGACACCGTGTTTGATACTGACTGGGAGTTATTAAAAAAAACGCGTTCTGATGGCGTTTTTGCATAAGTTGAGATTTTTTATTTCAGCGGTATTTACATATGTATTTATGGCTGGTTGTAGACTTCCAGAAAAAGTTTTGCTTTGAAAACGTTAACTGATCAGAATATTTTCAGATTACCATCTATGTAAAATTAGACGTCACGAGAGAATCCTTTTATCCCGATTGAGCCTCCATATTGTGGAAATAAAAAAACATATAGTACATGAATATGTACATATTCTAGTACAGCTTCCGAATTTATAAATCTCGAACGCGGTACCGAGGAAGTCAACCAGATCCGAACTGGGAGGATGGGCGATCGGGCGCTAGCCCGATGGGCCGGTAATCCCCGCTTAATCACGGCCACACGTATTTACTACGTACGCTGGACCAAGGTATATAGAATACAAGGTATTCTCACTAAATTTTTGACACATTGCAGCTGATGTGCCATGACGTCACTCTGTGTTTAAAATGTACTCTATATATGGAAAAATAAGAAAATACTTTGATATCTTAATAAATTTGGCAACAAATTACTGAAATTGTGTACAAATTGAAAGTTTTGAATATTTTAGATGTTTTTTTATAAAGCTTTTACCATAATTAAGTTCAATAAGGTAAAAAGATGTACTTTCAAGTTCAAATGAACAACAACAAAACTAGTTTTTTTTTATACCATAAATGTATTAACATAATAATGATTTTGTAGCAATAAAATATTTAATTAATACATAATTAATCTTTTTGTGTTTTTTTTATAAAGTAAAATTCAGTACGAATAGTCACAACGTACCTATGTGAGATGATTTCAATTACCAATTCATCGTCTGGTATTTGAATATGAATAGGTATGTAAGGCGAATGTATTCAGTATAAACTATCTATTTGAAGACAATTTGAATGTTGAAAATTTTCGTATCTGTGGATTTTTTTTTTAATCTACACATTACAGACTGTAATCAGATTACATTTTGCCTAACACTACCTTTTAGGACATAAAATCAAAAGAACTCTTTGGCTTTTCTAAACAGCTTCAAATGAAACAAAAATTCAGGTCCCGTAAAAATACAGGAAATTTTGCACGATTATCATCGCCAAGCTGAATAGCATCCCTGATATACATAGATATAGTGATATGAGCCTTACTTATATATTTTCCAGACTCTTTTCCTCAACAGATATGTACTTCGTTAGATCTCTTAGTTCTTCTTTGCTTTACCTGATTGCAGCGAGTATACTTTATATGCTGAACTTTCCTACACCACGGACCTATTGTAGATGTAGTGATAATGCTAAGCAGTGTATAAAAATCTTGCCCCCATAAAATCTGATTGGATTAAATTATGGCTCACCATTTCTTCCATCCTCCATCTTACTCTTAAAACATTAGGATATACTATTATCAATTCAGGCTTAACATTTTTATACCCTAGACTAGATGAGGAAATCACAGGGTATAGTAACCCAAGCAATATTTCCCCTAATTTTCAGATCCAATTTACGTCTATTCGACGTAAATTAGGGAAGCGACTAATTGTGGTTAAGTTGATATTACATAAAATTTTCGTACGATTTACGTAAGTTGAGAATGAGAGTGAAATTAGGAAAAATTAAGAAAATTAGAGATTATTTCCCAATAGGGCAAAGAATAGATTTCCTTAATTTGGTAAATTTAACGTAAATTTCACTTCGATTTTACGTAAATTTTCCGTAATCTTGACCTATTTTCTACCTAGTTTAATTCATGTAAACGTCTGTATTAATGTAGAAGGAATTTCATTTTATAAGAATTGTGTGTGTATATTTTTCCTAGTAGGTAATGTAAATATTATGAACAAGGCACATAACTCCTACTTGAATGATTATGAGAAGTACTGCTTTAATAAAAGATATAGAAATTATGGGCTTAATCAAATTAATTCTCTCAGTCCACGAAACCTCGGAGAACCTGCTCTGCAACTGCGAAGCATTGGCCAGGCGGAAACTACTCCACCTCAAACATGTTCTTCCTCTACCAGAATGGTTTTTCCTTATACGACAACCTTCCTCCCTCGATGGCAAGGCGAAATAACCAAAATTTTCGACTTTAAGGGCAAAAATCCTTGTTTAGGTTATTTCTGTTCAAAGGCAATGATAATTTTTTCCTATAAAGAAATTTCTCTCAAAATAGGACGTTTCGCCTTAAATTATGGAACTTCGCCTTAAATAAGTAAAAGAGATTTGACAATTGTAAGAATTGAATGGATTGTCAAACAGAGAGACGGTAAGGTTATCTTGATATGTATTACTAACTCCTATATTTTATTTACATCTTAAAAATAGTAAACCATATCATTAGCATCATCATTTGGATACAAGATTTGTTAAAAAGCGAGTGAATGCAAACGCAGTTGAATATACGTATATTCCGCATAGTTGGGAAGCAAATAATCCAGTGTATTGGCTCAAATCAAGTGTAGCCTCTTTGAGAAAAGATTCAAATGCTACACTGTAAAAAATGTGCACAATTGTTGTCGCAAAACTTAGGTATTATTCCCAAAAATGTAAGGAATATTCCTTAAAATGTAGGGAGTATTCCCAAAATGTAGAGAATATTCACAACATTTTAGGAAAAAATACCTAAGCTTTGTGACAACAATTGTGCATATTTTTTACAGTGTATTCCATTGTCTGACTGGTTCCGATATAAATGTCTCGTAAAAAAGACCAACATTTGTAATCTTGATGAAGCGATTCAATGAGAGGAGTTCGTTAATTCCAATGATACTGAAGCGAAACAAATGTAAAAGAACTTTAATTTTAGGTTGTATTATTACGTAATTTCTACTTTTAGAAGTTTCGCTAAACGTGCCGATTTAGTCCAATTTACCTTGAGGTTAACTTTTTTAGGAATTCGGACTTTGAGGGCGAATACAGAATTATTTAGGGAATATTTACGTTATCTTGCCTTGAACTTGCAAATAGATCCAACTACAAAGTCCATACAATTCTTTAAATTTGACCTCAAAGTTAAGTAACATTTAGGTAAACAGATTTAAGAAATTTTCCTTTTTATATTTCTCAATTTTACCTCATTACTATGAGGTAAATTTAAAAGGAATTATTACGTTATTTTCCCCTAATAATTAACTATAAAGTCAAGATTACTTTGAAGGCCTAATTAAAGGAATTATTAAGTAAAACTTCCTTCCCTTTGAGGTTAAATTCTTAAGTCTACTTTATCAAAAGAGTTCGATCGGCCCTCGATGATAGGAAATTCAATTTCCCATGTTAGTTGGGAAGTTTGTCATTCCGTTTGCAACCCATAGAAATAATGCTGCTAGAGCAAAATGGATTGAACACCCACACATAATAATCAAAGTTATTTTAGTTATTTTGATGTTGCATATCGGTCTATCCGTCTGTCTGTCTGTCTGTCCATCTGTCCGTCTGTCCGTCCGTCCGTACGTCTGTATACACGATAACTCAAAAACTGCATTTGATTAGAGAGCTGAAACTACGTTTTCATAAAAATTGTAAATATAATTTCAAAAATGGACGAAATCGGGCAACTCCTTCTTGGTGTTACCATATAAAAATTTAAGTTTTTTACGTAAGCTGTGAAAACGATCAGTCCTAAACGTTTTTATTGTACTGAAAAGCTCTTCAGAATATGAAATCCTATGAAATCGTTTGTAATCATTTTTACTACCCGATGAACCGCTCTTGAAATATATGCGAAAACCACTTCAACCATTAAACTTACACAAAGAGGTAACCATACGAAATTATATACGATCATTCATCCATGGCATCATTAGAATTGATCTTAGACCAATTCTAGCTTTTTTATTTATTCAAAACACCTTTAAGTTAGAAAGGTGCTTTTAGCTTAGTCGATTGCTTAAGTCCCCACACGGGAGTAACATACATATTAAGCATTCCGGTTATTTGCATTCACTGCTATCTGAGAAAAGGCTTTAGAAATGTTAACCAGCTCACAGTCAAAGTGTACCTACTTCCGTAAATTGGACATCTTGCCAATGTCACATGGCCGTAACCATATATGACGTAGCGTGTTTAGTCGCGGCAGCAGTAGTGTAAGCAAAACTCGCCTTAATCAAGCAATAAGCAAACAGTTTACTGTGCCCAGCGATGTGTTTCGAAATTTTTTGCTACTTTGCATACTTGCAAATTGAGCCACTACACAGCCACTAAAAAGTCGGCACTTCGAGCAGAGCGAAACTTTCCTTCTAAAGATAGGTAAAATCTGATAGAGAATAAAAGAATTTTAAGAACTTTTATTTTTAATGATTCTTAATTGGGTAAATCATAAATACAAGAGGAAAAAACAACCGCCTCATCTGGGGTTTGAAACGTGAACCTTCTGCTTTCCGGGCGACTGCTCTTACCTCTGATCTAACGAGACAGGTGCCTTTCCCTCTTGTATCTCTTGATTTTATCTAGCCTTTTAAGCCACAATTACTTTTAGCTGGCATTAACCAGTAACGATGAAAGCGTACAAATATATTGTAAATTTTTCAATTTTATTTATTTTTCCCATGCTGGAATCGAACTACAATATTCAGAATCAGATCGGTGTTTTTTCCTCTTGTATTTATTATGTAATTTAGAATCGTTAAAAACAAAAGTTCTTACGACCAATTCTATGGGTTAAAATATGCAACTGATATTCATTTTCCTACTGCCTTGGGCTTTCTGGATGTTTCAAAGGCATGTGATGTGAGTGTTGGTCAAGCAAACCTTGTAGACCCTGATCAAAAGCTATCTCATTAATCGATACCAACAGGTTAGCAGGTTGGAATTCAAATCATTTGTGCGAGGTCAGCTTATTGAAAATAATACTTGCTCACGAGGCTCTCGATGTTTGATGTCACACTCATACAAATCTTCGCTCTTTCTTCTAAGTCCCTGACATACGATGATACACACTCGAGACTAGACACAACGTAAAAGTCGGTTATTGTATCAAGTCTGTCTCAACCTGTGGTACACGTAGTAGATACATGGTTTATACACGCTTGAGCCAGGAAAGAAAATTCATAATTTCCGTATGATCTATATGCACACAAACTGAGAACACGCATACATATGTAACAGGGACAGCATTATGGCAATAAAGTGTGTATATGATTGCCTCTCTTTCAACTATTTCTCGCTTTTAGCAAGCCTCATGGAAAATCAATTCAAGAAATGAAAAAAAAAACATGGAAAACATAAGCTTTATGCAAGTTTTTGTTTCTGTTTGTTTATTTTACAGCTATCAAAGTGCAGTCTAAAAACACAATCGTAATTAAAACAAGAAAAATTATAATAACATATTGTGGAAATATATAAAACAGCTTGGCCTTACGTTTATGAATTACAAAATATCAATCCAGACACATTAAAAACAAGTAAAAAAGCTAGAATTGGTCTAAGACCAATTCTTATTATACCCTAGATGAATGCCCGTATTAAATTTCGTATGGTCACCGATCTATGCGAGTTTGATTTTTGAAGTTGTTTTTCGCATATATTTCTAGAACAGTTTGTCGCACAGAAAAAATGGTAATAACCAATTTTATAGGATTTCGTATTCTGCAGAAGTTTTTAGTACAATAAAAATGTCTTGGTCACCAAGAAGGAGTTGCCCGATTTAGTCCATTTTTGACATTTTATTTGCTAGTGTAGTAAAAACATCATGTACGAAATTTCAGCTCTCTACGTCGATGCGTTCTCAGGCAGTGTCCAAATATATAGCGGAAAACGAAATTTTTATATGGCAACCCCACGAAGGAGTTGCCCGATTTGTCTCATTTTCGAACTTAATTTTAGTTTTTTTTTTAAAGTCTGTGTACAAAATTTCAGCTCTTTAAGTATACGCGTTCTCGAGTTATCGTGCGCACAGACGGACGGACGGAGGGACGGACGGACAGACGGACGGACGGACGGACGGACGGACGGACGGACAGACGGACGGACGGACGGACGGACGGACGGACGGACGGACGGACAGACGGACGGACGGACGGACGGACGGACGGACGGACATGCAAAAATCGAAATAACTTTTAATATTATGAATGGGTGTCCAATCCATTTCGCTCTACCATCATTATTTCGAGGTATTACAAACGGAATGACAAACTTAGTATACCCCTATGATTTCATCTAGGGTATAATAAGTTGAAATTGGTAAATTAAAAGTAATTTACTCAACCCTCGCAGTTGGCAAGTATATAAAATACATATACTTTCTTTTGCTAAGGAAAAGGCAAATTACTTATAAATTACATTTTTTAGCTTGCTTTCTTTAGTCCGCCGCCTAAATTAGAAACGAGCATTTGGCAATATCGATTTCGAGGGTTATGCTTGCCCATTGCAAGTTATTTTCGAACTATTTTCGATTCATTTTGTTTGCTGGGGTGTATCATCCGAGTTTAATACCCTAGCCACACAGGACGATCTAATGAATCATTAGTACTAGTTATTCATTAAAATGCCGTGTGTCACATAGTATTCATAATTATTGCTCGAAAATCAGATCATAATGAAGTGTTTTTTACCTTCATTAGAGCTCTTATGAGGAAAAATGTGTTAGAGCTGAATGTATTTTGGCATATAATATAAATCTAAAGCTCCGCTATGCATCTGCCCATTTGACAAATAAGAAGGAGAAATGCAAAGCATTTATATCAAAATACTTTTTAATATAAGGTTTTTTTCATTTGCAAATTCTTAAATTGAAAAATAAAATAATGAATGATGAATCATTATGGCCTAATGAGTCGTTAGTTAATTATTCATTAGGAGCTCTGTGTATCTAGGACATAGCTCTCTGCTCTAAATTAAACTATATCCAAAAGTGTTCTAAAATAGTGCTAAATAAAAAACAGTTCTTAAAACAGTGTATCGAGTGTGTATCATAGTGTGTCACTGGACTAACAATTGTTTTGTATCGTGAGTCACACCTCCTTGCTCATGTAGTTTCTCAATTTCTTATTTATATTTACAATTTAATATTCGTGAATTTCACTTCACATAAGAACAACGACAACATTCATCTATCATATATGTGTGTCATTAAAAGTTTACTAAAAAAAAAGTATAATATTAAAAAATTCTTACTAAATAGATATTTGCCAGGAAGCAACATTTTCAAACTACCTTCAGTCGTTTATTAACAACCAAATCTCAGAATATTTCTCAGTTTATAGAGCCTATCTAGATTTTTGTAATTGTTTTATGATTGAGTTTTATTGATGATATAAAATCCTCAAGAATTAGATATATCACAAGCACAACAAGTTCAATTGCTTTTGTAAAAATTAATCTTAATTGATAATGCAATTTATTGTCGAGTAGTTATTGTTTGATAATAGAAATCATATCTGTGTCATCTAAGTATATTTTATCATAGACAAAGCCAGATTTAGCAATATCAGCGTAGGACAAATAAAATTAATTAATTTAATTGTCACTTGAACTTGAAATTTTTTTATGCGATTAGCGGCTATGAACTACAATTCTCTACATCGCAAGCACTAAGATGTATAATATAGACTGACTACTTTCATGGAAAGACCCTGTAGAAAATGGGCTCACTTCAGTATGGCAGTCTCTTTCGGTCTAAGCACCAAATGCCAACTGTAAAAGAACTGTAAACAACAAATAAAATAAGTGGGTTTGTCGCCGAAATAAATGTTTTTAAATTAATTATTTCAGGTTATTATTGATAAAATATATTCATTAGATACGCATAAAAAATCCGAAAGGTTTTATTAAAATCGTTTTCTGAACAGCGTGCACGCTTTTTCAACTTCCCGGCAATAATTTTTATCTATTTTGGTACCAACGTAAGAACTCTTTTCGACAAACAAAACAGTACCCACATGAAATACCATATTAATTGGTCTATATTATATATATCAGTGATCGCAAGATGAATCGTCGTTATGTGATCATGGCGCCGTGACGCCGCATTCCGCAATATTTCCGCTGTATTTGTTTTAACAATTATTTCAGATTGTTATCTAACATTTTTATATAACATTAATACAAAATTAGTAATTTATGTGGCCTCAATAAAATTTCCAACGCAATTATTAAGAAACTCCCTCCATTCGGCTTCAAATCTCACCATTTAACCTAACATCCATTACTGAAATTCCATAAAAACACATAATTACATCATTCGGGGTACTTAATATAATAAGTAGGCTGCTTTGTCGATATAGAGAAGAAAACTTTCCACTCAGTTTATCAAAACGGACTGACTTTCAAATTAATCTGATTTCTAAATCCCAGCTTCCCCATCAAAATAATCGACAGTTTCCTGAATTTAAGGGAATTTTTCTATAGAGACCGAAGGATACTATATAAATCACTTTCAACGCTTATCCAAGCATGTGTCCACCAAGGTTCTATTTCTGGCTCTATCCTCTTCAACTTTACACCACAGACTGCAAACGAGAATTCCACAAAACAAGTTGTAGCAAGCAAAGTAAACACCTTCACCTTAACAATTATTACAAAAAAAAAGTGGGAAATCAAAATAAATATCTAAAAATCCGAACTAATCTGTATTCGGAACGTCTCCAATGGAAACGACCTCGCCAAAGCTAAAGCGATAGAGATCGATATATGTAAATGGTGACAAAATTAAATTATATCAGAAAACAAAATACCTTGATGTCAATTTCAACCATCTCTTTCGTTTTAGCGTTAAGGCCGTCAAAAGCGAACTACCCTTACAGTCTTTTTATCATATGCCTTTTAAGCAAGAGAAAATCTCAGGCCATCCCAACCACGTTATTAATAATCGACTAGATTTTGTTATCGGTGAAGGATTGAGGGCAAGGCACTTTATACCTCCAGTTCTATTCTCAGATTTGCTTCATTACAACAAGTACTTATAAGATACGGAGTAGGTACTCGTACTAAGTTTTCTTATATATAATATACTTTACTAAACAGTATCCATTAACTTGGATCATTCTATCTCTGTACTGTAAGGTGCTTCTATGCATCACCCTTATTAAAACCAATCTCTAATATTCTACCTAGCTTTATATAACTAAATAATATTTTATTTTTTTGCTGCAATATATTTCTATTATTCTAATTCTACTTAAGTTGTCGAGCTGTCCAACAGGACAGATTAATAAATATTTTTGATTCATTGATTGATTACCAAAATGAAAATATATTTTTCTGTTGTCGAAAAAGCAAACTATTGCCGAGGATAACCAAAATGGTAACCTAATCACTTATATCTCCAACAGACAAGAACTCACAACTTAGAAACTGCTCATCTTAAAATCTACAGTCAGGGTATGTTACACACGTCAGTAGAACGGACACTGTCACTGACACTGAATCGTGTAAACTAGCTATGAAACGGATAGTTGCTGGCCTTTCCTGTATATCCGAGGTAATACCGCATATTGCTGCATTAAAAAAGTACTTGGACAAGGATGAGACTACCCAAAGAACACCTTAACTTTACCTGACATGAGAGGCTCCTTGAAGGCTGAATTGGAAATTCATTTCAACTCCTTAGAACAAGATCCAAATTACTTTATTGCAATATTCATAGACCCAAGATTCAAGACAAACCATTTGGGAGCACTTGAAGCTGAAAGAGCTCTCCAAAAGATTTTATTCTATATAATAATGTCTTGTGATGAGTCCTATAATAGTGACAATTCATCGCTATCTCTATACGCTTGCTAAAAAAAACGAAGGAGATTAGATCGAATCAAATATCACTCGTATAGCCGTACAATAGCCGTAAAGACGTTACGGATTTTAATGACACTGAGGTTTACTTATGAAAAATTGAAAACATGTAAACATCTGAAGATAATAAACCTTACGGAAGGTGATATGAAAATGTGATAAAATGACAATTTTTCGTAATTAAACCTGTCTCGTTGAAATCCGTAACGTCTTTACGGCTATTGTAGTTGAGCCAATATGTAGAGACAACAGGAGCTGGATTCCGCAACGATGAATTTTAGTGTGTACACAAAATTTTGTGTACACCACCTTGTTCCGATTACGCAAAAGTGGAAATGAGTTTTTCTGTCAAAATTGTGTACACTTTAACTGATATTTTCTCAAGGCCATTTTGGTCGTGAATTTTGAAAAAGTACCTGTGAGTTTTTGTCAAACGGTATTTTCCAAATTATTTGTTATGTTATTTATTTTAGCATTCTCTAAGCCGTAGTCGTCTTAATAGTAAATTCATGTAACTCATTTCTTATAACTAAGCTTAAGAGAAGTCAGTCCAATATTTGCAAGTTTCATACTGTTATATGCAATAGAAAAAAACAATTGGTGACATCTACTGGCAATGAAGAGTAAACAGCTTCAGGTTCGGAGAGTCGATGATGGAATCTTCGGGTAGGTTCAGGAATAGAATGAATAGAATAGTCAAGAAGGTTCTGGAATAGTTCAATCCAGAATAATCTGGAGAGTTTCTAGGGTATAAATATAACAGTTTTCACCGCCAGGAATGAGTCTTTCGACGTTGCAGTGTTAACAAACGAAAGTAATAAACGTGCGCAAGTGTTGTAATTGGATTGCGATAATTGAAAGTACAGTATTAGCGATAATTAAAGTTGAGTTGATTAATTGAAAGTTTGTGAATTTTATAAGTGTAAAGCGAACATAAAGAACTTGTATATTAAATATTTATTATTGTGTTTTAAATAATGAATCAAAGTCCACGATCGCAACAATACATTTTTCAATGCAAATTTCTGGCATACTATTTGTAGCAGGATAATGATTTATATCTTAAAGTAAAGGTAATGAAGAAGTCTAGTAAATAACGTCGGCAAAAATTAAAAAAGTGTATTGGAATGGAGATATTATCTCGGAAACTTGTCTTTTAAAAAATCAAATTCCTGTGAGTAGGTATACTCATTTCTTTAAATTGTGACAGTTTTAGAAAGATAAGGCCTAGATCTAGCAAATAACGTCGAGTTTTTTTCATTTTTAGTGGCGCTTTTTATAATTATTTGACTCTAATAGTACTTGTTTTTTCTCCCGACATTTCACCGACGAGATATTGCAATATTGATTTGAAAGTTGTTTAAATACAAAAAAAAATAGCATATTTAACAGTTATGGACAAAAAAAACTTGAGGAGAGTTAATTCTCGTTAAAAATTTTCAATTTATGTGAACTGCAAATTTTCATTTTTCGTCTTAAATTGTATGACTTTGTCGGATGTTGGATTTCTGTCTTTTGCGGTAGATGTCTCTAATGTGCTCTGTGGTCTAGGTCTAGGCTAATTTTATATGAATTTTCTCACTTTCAGGACACAAACCTACGTATAGTAAATTTTATTACCTACAGGTTCGCTGGTATCTAAATTGAAACTTTTGCTGAGTCTCAAACAACATTCAACACAGAAAAATTTTCATTCAGCACTTAAGTGTACACAGATGCTCACGGAATCGCTTGAAATTCAAAAGTGTACACTTGCGCTCGCATGAGTTTTTCAAATCGTGTATACTTGCAAATTCTTCACAGTTGCGGAATCCAGCCCCAGAATTATATTGAAGAAATAGACAAATGTATTTTCAGCAAACAAACTAAGTTTGCAATATGACAGAATTTTAATCTTGTAAAAATAACGACGTGGGAAATAATTTTTTAGGCTAGTATAGTTATAAAATATTATTTTGTGTACTTTACACATATTTTTATATTAAATTAAATTGAAATTAATAGCAAAAACGATGATATATCGAAGATTTGTTTACGTTTGTGACAGCTGAAAAACTTTCTGGGTATCTTGGCGCAGTGGCAGCGACTAAGAGCACGACAAAGAGCATTTTCGGTGGGAGCAACTGCAGTATTTTCAACCTTATATCTTATTGCCCCGCTCTCTATATTGATTCTACTACACGGCTGTACTGAGTTTTCACTACAACGGTAACTGATACTAGCACAGAATTTGACTACCCTAATTTGGCTTATCACACTTCCTGTACCCTCTATATTCTAATCTCACGACACCTTTTGAGAATTTTTCAATGAAGTGATAAATGAAATTAATAGTCAATGTCAACGCCAGCAAAAAAACACTATTGCAAGTGAGATTGACTCTTATACTTGAAGATAGCTCGAATCGATCGCAGTCGTGACCCTTATATTTGGTGGTCAATTTATTCGAAACAGTATCCACGTTTGACAAAGTTTTCCAAATTGTGCAAAATTGTGCAAAAGCCTTTTTTCCAAAACTGCAGGGGCGGATTTGATCACTTGGCCGCCTTAGGCCTATGGAAGATTGCCGCCCCCCTACTCCCTGTAAAACACGAAAAATTGAATGATCTATATCCAGTGAAGGGACCCCAGGCTAGAATTAGCGGAGTAGGCTGCCTCATAAATCGGAGTAGATTTGAAAAAAATGGAGTAGAATTAAAAATCACACTTTCCAACGAATTATTTTATTTAAAAAAACGAAAAAGTATAAAAATGTAATGAAATACCCACAACTACAAGAAAAAATCGCCGCCCCCTAAATCTGCCGCCCTAGGCCCGGGCCTACTCGGCCTATAGGGAAATCCGCCCCTGCAAAACTGGCCTTATTTATGAAAATAAGAAATCGCTTATTGCCGGAAAATGCAGAGAACTTAGTCTTATTTACCACTTGTTAATTTTAAGTACTAATTTTGTTTCTCTTAGTTTAAAATAAACGTTGTTTATATAATATAAGCTACGTATTATTTTACCTTACAAATCTTTATGTATTGCAGTTGATTTTATGAATTGTCGTAGTCTTTCGAATATCCGGTACCCGACCGCCTAAATAATTTGAGCCGAATACAGAATAGTTACCGGATATCCGTTTCATATCTAGCGTAAATCCCTACTAACTAACTAGTCAATACCAGTGCTGGAAGAACATGGGAAGTATCCACTGACTTATAACAATGGACCACTAACTTATAGCTGCAAATGCAATCACTGCAGGAAGAATAAGATAAAGATAATGTTTACCATGCTCCGTCCCTCTTGCCCATACGCAGGATTCAGGTAAAAATAACCTTTTGAAAATTAAGGTCGGAATGAGTTAAATTTCTTATAAAAGTGCTTATAAGCGATTAAAATATCACTTGACACACGGGTTTAAAATTTCATATGATTGGTGCAAACTTCAGTAAATATTTCCTTAAAGTTGACAAAAAAAATTTAATTTTCCTGCGCAAATATGTTAAATTAATTACACATGACCGTGAAACTCAAATATTGAGCATTTTTCAAATAGAAATACTTTGAGAAATAACTTGAACTGTGATTAGCGAGATAGTTTACTCTTAATTTGCGAATGTACTTTTATAGAGTTCTTCTTTATCAATAAAAACTATTTAGTTTTCAAAAGTTACGTGAACTCTCCATTTTGGTGCATAGGAAAAATGTTTGGGAATTTGTTTAATAAATCACAGAGAACATCAGAATCAGAAGTTAAGAAGAAAAACAGGACAAAACCAACTAAGGAAAAAAACAACGACAACAACGATCTAAGGGCCAAAGAAAACCCAATTTCCAATATAAATTCCAATAATATTTGGCCTGGTCAAGCCATAATTTATGGAGATGTATAACATAGACTGCTTCATTTTCTATTTCATATGAGACAACTTTTATTGGCTTTAATACTCTTATTACAAGTTCAAAATTTTTCAAATAGGTAGGTAAATTCAAAATTATTACCTTTTATTGAAAGCTTATCCCTTACAACATTAAATATTACTTAAACTTGATTTAAAAAAAAAATAAGCAATTTTTGTTTGGCCATCCATAAAAGTATCTATGGGTGACAGAGAAGAGATTACAAATATTGTATCTATCTTTATTCATTATCTATCATCTATTTCTATTCTACATATATGTATGTATATCATTTGGAGAATTCACTGAACTATGGTGTATTTCGTCAACAACTCATTACCTAATTGAAGTTCGGTGGAATAAAGTAGTTAAATCAAAAAGATAAAACTATAGAAAAATGATCACATGCTAATGTGTGCCGGGTCGTACATTTCCGAACCCTTGACCAACAATTTTGTAAACCTAGCAAAATTAATTCCGAAATTCCTGTCTAGTAACACTTTACTGAACGTAGAAAGGTTAGCTAGGTAGGATTTTGCTTTTTTGAAAATAAGAAAAAAAAACAAAACATATTTTATCAGTCTAGCTTTAGCGCTCGAAAAGATAATGACTTTAAACGGAAATATAAAGGAAAATAACTAAATAAAAATAAAAAAAAGCAAAAAACAATCACCGTACAGCTAGGAAGAAGCTCTTTAATTGCTTTTTTTTTCGTAAAATGAGATAATCATTCATTTACAGCGTTTAGGTTTAGCCCAGCAAACTATCATAGGACCAACCTGATCGCAAGAGTTTCTGCACGAACAGGATTCCAGACAAGCTATCATACAAACAGCCTGATAGCAGAATCCTTAGAATTTCAACGCCGATAAATATTTGAAGATTACCAGAGTTTCAGAGCTTCCGACTGATCAGGATTTCAGACAATATATCATAGGAACGTCATTCCAACGAAATTCTAGAGCCCCCGTCCAGGCAGGATTTCAGGCCAGCTATCATAGGGATAGCGTGATTTAAAGGGGACGCCTCCTCGTTGTACGGCAGACCCTATCTTAATGATGTACAAGTTTCTTGTGGTAACCAGACTGTTATAGGAACAGCCTGCTCCCAGACATAGGAACGACCGACTGAAACAAGATGCCGGATCGATCTCGATCCCGTATGGTCCACCGAACCAGCCCGAACACATCGTCAATTCACTTGAGTTTTTTCAAGTACTGCATCGCTCATCGGAACAAACAATCAGCTCGCAGCAAATATTTAGGAACTGATGGAGAAAGACGAACTTTAGGAACTTTTATTTTTAATGATTCTAAATCAAATTTATAAATACAAGAAGAAAAAACATCCGCCTCGTCCGGGGTTTGAAACAGGGACCTTCCGCTTGTCGGGAGACTGCTCTTACCACTAAGCTAACGAGACAAATGATTTTCCGTCTTGCATTCATCAATTTGTAACTAGCACTAAGCCACCTTTTGCTTTCAGGAACTGTTAAAAATGTAAGCAATTTCA
Source organism: Dioctria rufipes (assembly GCA_963924295.1). Lineage (NCBI taxonomy): Eukaryota > Metazoa > Arthropoda > Insecta > Diptera > Asilidae > Dioctria > Dioctria rufipes. Next base: position 43,461,260 of record OZ002743.1, on the reverse strand, counting down.
GTAGTATCAGCGGTCCATGGCATACATGAGCTAACATTTAATAAAAAAAAAAAAAAAGAGCAACTTAACGCTGACTCTTCAAATATATAGTAAACCCACAGCTACATTCTATGTACATGTATGTATATAGATACTCGCGAAATTTATTGCTGAGTAATCCCCAATTATACGTTAATGTGGCTCACTTAATTCAACTTTAAACCCAAGGATCCCAACACAATACGAGTAGATTGAGCGGTATATAACTCTGTGAAGAGGTAAAGACTAAAGAGGCTAACAATTCCTTAAGAAAAAAAGATAATTATATCGAAACATATCTAAGACATCACCATAAAAGAAACTAAAAATTTTTCTACATACCGACTCGGTATCAAGTTCAATGTATTTTTCTCTATTTTTTTTTTTTAGAAGATCAGGGTCAAAGTTTTTAACATTACCAATAAAAATCTAAAGCTTTCTGATTCGATAATAGCAAATTAATGAAATTCAGAACGAAAAAATAAATAATTTATATGAAAGCATGCAAAACGCACAAAAGCTCCGATAAACCGGAAGAACTTCAACAATTCAAAACAAAAACGTCACCGGCAGACGACCTACGACTCACCAGACTGCTATGATTTTTTTTTTTTATTGTATTGCCTCAAGACATCTTCATATTGACTATCAGAATTTAATCAGAACGGGGAATACCACAGCATCTCGATCTAACCACCAACCGCACCTACTCCGTCAGAGATAACAGCTTGCATAAATACAAGTATCAAACAAAACATTGCTCAAGGTCATAGACTTTCACTGATTGTATATATGTATGTACAGTCATTAGAACCACCTTGAATAGTGTTTTTTTTTTTCATCAATCGCAACAATAATGTGTACCTACCCCCAGAGCACGTGCATGCATAATTTCTACTCACCAAATTGGCGCTACTTTTGCTCCTCCACCTTCGGCAAATTTCACATAGGACGCCGCTATATAACTTTGATATTGATCCGGATATTTCCCGTTTAGATAGCGAGAAATCTCCTGTGTTAGAATTCCAATGGTAGGAGTGTCATTCAGGATCACTGCTGATTTGGACTCCACAATAGCACTCGAAACTACTCCGCATAATACCGACAATAACAGCAGCACAGCCGCAATCATAATTTAAATGTAAATTTCAAATCAAAAGATTATCTATGGCACGAGACTTTCTTCAAACCGATCGCATCCTCGCTAAAACCGTGACTGAACTGATTCAGAGTTGTCTCTACTATACTTAAGCGGTTCGAATGGAATCAATTGTTAGTGGAAGTTAGTGACTGCTAGCAATCAGGGTTTTCGGAAGAGAATTAATTATCGCGAATAGCAAATGGAAGAAGTTATTTCTCGTAAAAAGCTTTTGTTTTTTGCGTTGAATGCCTCGACAATGTTTGTTGATAATCGTGGAATTATCAATTCATGATTATTGTTTCTGTCATATCTGCGTTACTTACACACTTATTATTATTTTCCTGTATGGTGCTGAAAAGAGTTGTATTTGATATCTACTAGTTATTTGCAGAATGTTGAACATTTGAAAAGAGTATATATTTTGCAAATGCATAATGTACGTAATATGTATAAGTTTGTGGCGACGCTTCCGTACTGGGTCGTGCAGCTCCGAAGACTTGACCAACCACTTTGTAAACCTAGCCAAATTAACTTTCAAATTTGCGTCTAGTAACACTTTGATGAGCATTGAAATGCTTAACTTATATGAAAATTAAAAAAAAAAAAAAAAACAAGTAAAAAAGCTAGAATTGGTCTAAGACCAATTCTTATAATACCCTAGATGAATGCCCGTATTAAATTTTGTATGGTCACCGATCTATTCAAGTTTGATTTTGAAGTTGTTTTTCGCATATATATTTCTAGAACGGTTTGTCGCACAGAAAAAATGATTATAACCAATTTTATAGGATTTCGTATTCTGCAGAAGGTTTAAGTACAATAAAAATGTCTCGGACTGATCGTTTTCAAAGTATACGCAAAAAACCTAAACTTTTATATGGCAACACCAAGAAGGAGTTGCCCGATTTAGTCCATTTTTGACATTTTATTTGCTAATGTAGTATAAACATCATGTACGAAATTTCAGCTCTCTACGTCGACGTGTTCTCAAGCAGTGTGAAATATATATAGCGGAAAACGAAATTTTTATATGGCAACCCCACGAAGGAGTTGCCCGATTTGTCTCATTTTCGAACTTAATTTTAATTTTTTTTTTAAAGTCCGTGCACAAAATTTCAGCTCTCTAAGTATACGCGTTCTCGAGTTATCGTGCGCACGGACATGCAAAAATCAAAATAACTTTTAATATTATGCGTGGGTATGTGTCCAATCCATTTTACTATGCCATCATTATTTCGAGGTGTTACAAACGGAATGACAAACTTAGTATACCCCTATGATTTCATCTAGGGTATAAAAACACCGTAGAGAAATTTTAAACAAAAATAAAAAGGAAATAAATGAGGACCAAAAATATAACAAGATTTAACAAAGAATAATTCCCAAGAAGACCAAGCAACTGATGTTTTTGTTTAATGGTTCCCAGATAAGTTTCTATTCAGTGTCCACATTTTCTTAGGCTCATTATAAATGAACTTTCAACCTGGTACGGAAGAAGGGAATCCAGCCAGTAGTAACAGCATGGTAATTGTTGCCATCAATTCGACATATGATCGACTTCGGATAGGACTCCCGACTCACTAACGTCGCAGTCCTCACGTCGAATAGCACCCGTTCATAGGGACAGACGGCTCGACGTCCTTTTTCTTGTTAAAAATAAAAATATTTGAGGACAGGAAGTTGACGCTGCTCAAGCTAGTTGTTCAGAGAGCGTGCGATTGACCCAGTAACCAGGTCAAGCCGTCACCATCACTTCCTGCGTCAAGTAAGCACCCCCAAGACAGGGCAGAGCCTGCTCCTAAAGATACACCGACCGTTGCATCTTCTCAATTCAAGCAAGCCTAATCAAACCTCAAGTTATCAGTTCCAGCGCCAAGCAATAGTTAATGGCACTGAACTTCCTTACTCAAGTTCAAGGCATCGCAGTTCTCCGCTTTAAGGCGACCCTATAACAATCGCAGATCCGCTTCAAGTAGACCTAACATCTACTCAGGGCAGTTCTACCCGATAAGAGGCGTATGCTTTATGGTTTCATGTCCTCAACAGCATTTGGCATCTTGTCAAAAGTTCTGTGCGTGGAGGCTTTAGAAATTTCATATGTTTTAGCACTCCATCAATATCTTCCCAACCATATATACACGAATCTTTCTCTACATATACTTCAAATGTTTCAAGATATTTACTCGTCTTCTGATCAATAAGAATGCGGGAGTTAGCGGGACTGATCTCCTGAGATCACTGTACTATCGAAGATCGTTAAATGTGTTCTAGTCAAAAATCGTTTTGCACATAAGTACAAAATATTTTTCTCATTGACAATCATTCCAATCATTGCGATAAATTGAAATTCAGTGTTCACTAAAGCATCGGTCGTGTGTTGTTTTTTTTCTTCTTTCAAGTTCATCTTATTCGATCTTAATGATCAGAATTTATGAAGCTATAGGTGTCGAATTTTTTATGGAGACAAGGTCAATTGTTTCAATTCTAGACATTCATCTGAATCTCTCATATTCTTTGATAGATATTTCAAGATAACTAACAAAGACATAGCTGCACACTGAGCACAAGATTAATGAACAAAATATAACGCCAATTTAAAATCTATTAAATTAGTTATTTAGTGTACCTTTATCCATCAAATCCATAGTTTACAAACTAATCCAAAGCTAACATTGATCTTTTAATCAAGTGAGCATTGGAATTGTTTGTCATCGCTTCCTCAGAAGACTTGCATCGATATTATGATTCGCTGTTTGCTATTTTGTCAAGACATTTTCCATTGTATACGACTTATTACAATGGTAAAATATTTAATCGACTTTGTATTACCGTAGTATTTCTAGATCACAAACTCTGTCCAACCGCAGTCGATGTTCGCTTTTCTTTCGCATTTGTTGGATGGTCTGATTATCGAATGTTGAACAAGTGTTTAGAAATTCGAACCTCTCCGCACTTATACAGTTTCTATAACAATCTTTACAATAGTTTCTTATCGCTGATGTGATTGCTAGTACACCTACAATTGATTGCTGTTAATCTTATTTAGTTCTTATAGATCAAATTTGAATCTGATTTCAATTTCGGTATTGGTGTGCATGTGTGTGTGTGTGTGTGTGCAATTGTTATTATTTGTGGGGGATGCATAGTTCCCGCCTCTCATTTAGTCACCGCGACCGATAAGATCTTTTGTAACATTACCCGTAAATGCCCTAGGGCGCCCATTCGAACTTAAAGTCTTTTATAAAGCCTATAACGCTCTTGGGGCCATTTTGCAACATCTTCTGGCAGTGTAAATGCCTTTCCTAGATGTCGTAGCCTTATGGGGCACAAAGCTGTACAGTCACAGTTCTCAGCGGTTTTATCATCTTCCATACAGAAGCGACAGATCTCATCATCGACCTTAGCCATCAGATGATAAGTAAATAAGCCCGCTATGAACCTTAACTTCTTTTTTCTCTGTTGCGAATACTTTACTAACTTCTTCGCTTGTGTTAGCCTCGGTATATTCTCCCAGTATACATTTTAAATGCTGTCCTCCCAAAGTCTGATCTGAGCTGAGAGCTGACTTTTTGTGTCCAAAGACGGGCCCAGGTCCTATAAACAGCGATCTGACTCCTTTCTTTTCAAGGCGGTCCGCAATCTTGTTGCCCTTGTGTGTGTGCAATAATCTTATCAAAAATTATTATTATATATGTTGGGATGGAGGCCGGAGATCGGACCTCAAGCAAAATTACCCGAGATCTTTTGTGCTATGCACCTGCTATGTTAGGTCCCGTCTACATTAGCCCTTTATAAAAACGTAGTTTTCTCATTGGGGTAAGGAGCCTTAATGCTGAACTCGATTCGATACTGTATTCGATTTTATAGAGCTTGTCGATCTGATAAAAAAGTATTTCCTATTCAATTTCGAACTCAACTGCCTGGATGACTCTGAAGGTAATCCGACACTATAGTAGCACTAAGAAAATTAATAAATGTTGTAGTGGATTGAGTGGATGGATCTGTCGCATTCGTTTCTACCTTGAAGAAAATGCAACAAAAAATTGAACGTCTGTCATCCCTTCCACAAGCTACTCAATTACATTTTCCTCCAACTGCTTATTTAGATCGCCACCAAAGCGTTTTTTTTTTGTGCGATGTTTCCGTTTATTAGGCATTGGCTTTATTCAGGTACCATTTTGCTAAATCAGTGTATACTTAGTAACACAAGTCACCATCACTTCATACTGCTTTTGTGTCGTAATTTTGAACCAAAAATTTCATTAAACGAAAATATATAGTTCTTAACCCCAATAAGAATACAAGCTATCTCAGTTACATTCTTTTATATTTAAAGCACAAAGGGAAGCGCATTTGCCTCAGTCGTTCAACCAAATGTCATCGAATCTGCTTCTTTATCTAATCGAGTTCTGGAATAAGGCCCGTTTTTTGACGTCTGATCAGGTTATGGATCATCCATCATCTAGATATTGGAGTCTTTACCGAGCATTCGCAAAGTATATACTCTTCATTACAGGATTGACAATTGTGTTCTATTGGTTCACCCATTTTCTTAAACATATACTTAAGTAGGCAATAGTGCAGTCATTAGGCCAATGAATACCCACTGGTGTTTACCAGACTATTAATGATTTTAGTCTTTGTCTTTCACATATTGTTGTTTTATATACGTGTAAATAGATCTGAACCAATTCAGGTCAGTAAGTACTGAACAGAGCTATTGTACTGAAGAGTTCTTCGAAAATTAAAACCTATGAAATGACAAATCGCTCCTCCTGGCCGTTTTAAAGAAGGATAATTCAATGTTTGATGATTTTTGTACATAGTTAGGCTCAATTGAATGTTATACATATAAACCGACAAGGAAACAAAATTGTTAAAGAAAGGTTACATATTCAAAGCTAAGTGCACAAATGACTTGCAGTTAAATTCTAAATTAATAAATGAGCAGTAGATTTTAATTAAAATTTGGTATGGACAGGATACAATTTTTTACATTTATAACAATGACCAAAATCGTCTTGATGCTTCTGAAAATTCTTGGTGAGTTCCCTTCAATCTTAAACTATCCCTTCACTTTAATTAACTTAAGAATACCATTTTACTTATAAAAAAAACATGCGTTTATTAAAAAATTAAAAAGTGTTAGGGCAGTGTTTCCAATATCCATTTAAAAAAAAAACAATAAAAGTTTGCTGCAAATTAGGAATGCTTAGACTTTTTCCTCTGTTCTAAGGTTTCAACTTTTGATATTAGTTCATCAACATTCAAATCTTTAGGAATAAACAAACTTAGCTGAAAAAGAAAAAAGAAATACAACATGAACACAAGCATATAAAGAGGAAAAATTCAGGATTATCTTTACCTGTTTTTCTTTTAGACCTTCCATAGTTTTTTCTGTTAAAATTTTAGTCTTTTCCATTTCAGCTTCTGAGATTATTCGTTCATCTAAGCTGGTAATAAACCTAAAAAAAAATAGAAAAACATTCAAGTTTAAATCCGGATGCATTCTAGTCTAGTCAGTCTATAACTTAACTCTTTCAGTTCTTGAATAGCTGAATTCTCGGCTTCAAGCTGCCTTTCAAGTTGAACAATATCATTTTTCAACTTGGAAGCAATCAACTGCTGTTCAATCTGTTCCTTCTTTTTTATGTAGATAAACTCTTCCAGGTTAGTCATGCTGAGATCATGTAGTTTTGTTGAACTCTTAATTTCTGCATACTCTGTTAGAAGGGATGCAGAATCATCTGGTAAGTCGCACAAGTCAATTCCAAACAACTTTAATTGTCGCTCATACTCGTCGCCTTTAAAAGATTTAAAACGAATTCAACCAATATTTCTCGCTGTTTTGTAAATGTAAATATTTTCAATAATAAAGAAAATTTTTTTGACCAACTACAGTAAGACAACATTTAATTGTTTGAAAACTTACTTAGTTTTTTTAGTGCGCTTATTTCCTCACATATTTCCAAATTTTCTGAAAGAGGAAAGAAAATATCTTTAAAAATTTAAGAAATTTTAATGAACAAAAAACAAACCCATTTCTTCCGGGACGCAACTGTAACTGTCAATGTGACAGTTTCGTTGAGCTGCCATACCATATTTATTTAAATTAATAAGCGCCATCTTTAATTCAGAATTAGATGAAATTGTATGAAAGTTTGAAAAATAAATCGTTTTTTTTTTTAGTTATTTCGATTCAAAAATTAAATATTACTAAAACTAAACACTAAAATTGACGACTTATTGCATAATTGCATTATTATTGGCGTAATAATTAATTTTCATTTACATGCTTTCATCCTTTTGAGTAGATACATAAAATTGATAATATTGAGTCTGTTAATTATTAAAATAATTTCGTAGTGTTGCGTGAATTGTAATGAAAAACAATTCAACAAATTGAATTGTGGTAGAGTATCATAAACGGTGTACTAATATCTCTGACTGCAAGTGTATAAATTGCTAAAGGCATCATCGGTGTGTCAAGTGAAGATTTCTTTTATTGACCTTTCGGATAAGTTTAAAGTTCTTTAAGGTGATGTGGCCAAATTTGCTATCTATACCAAGTAATAAATCAATTACTAAAAAATTTCATTATATCTGAACCAAGTGATTTGTCATCACAGTCTTTCCGTTCAGCGAGTAATGTTTATCCGATCTGTTTAGTCTTCGAATCCTATCATTTGGGCGATATACATATGTAGATTCTGACCCACATATTGGATTTACTAATCTTGATACTCCTATTGTGATAGTTCTATAGAAGAGATTCTTCTTCAAATAATAGAACTGATAATGATAAATATCATCAAAACTAGAGATGTCTTCCATGCTTTAAGATGATACCCAAAAATGTATTAAAGAATTGAAAATGAACCATTTTCTCTGATCATTGGATGGAGGTTCGTCGACAGTAATTACACCAGCTTTACCAGTTTTTCGTCTGATTGGTTTAAATACCGGTTCAATATTTTGATCTTCTGCCGCATGTTTCTGTTACAACAGCTTCGTAGAAACTCGCATTCGTTGTAAACTTCTAAGAAGTGTACAATGCTTTTTCAACATTTCTGTGCATTTGCTGAAATCAATGTTTTTATATTGTATTAACTTAAAACGATAATTTGGAAACGAATACTTACCAAAAATTCAAGTTATGGTAGAGCTGAAATCTTGTTTAACTATTCTGACAGTGCCTTGCCTCATGAGAGCATCACATCATTAGTTTTCGTTGCTATACTAGCAAAAATAATTAAAGGATTATGAACATCACCGAAATGATATCCGATTGCTTGCTAACTAAGCAAATGTTTGTTATCCTTCAGGCTAAAGTTATCTAGAAAGATTACGTCACTGCTTAAGATTTATTACTTTACAGCTAAGATTATTAACAAATACTGCACTAATGGATAATATAGCTATTATGAGTTGATGTCTGTTGAAATTTCCCAACCTTTTTTAAGTTATGTTCGCCGTTTGATAACCAGAGATATAGAAAACTTGATCCAGAATTGGAAGCTGTTTTGAAACGAAATACTTACATACGTCAATGTAAGATGAAGGCGCATGATTAATTTTGACTGCTTTTTTCTTACAAATCCTACTTTAATTTTTATTTGTTTTAACAGGAACCCGTCAATTGATCTTCCAATACACTCCTCAGTCGTACACCCTTAATATGATCATCACACTTCAAGTGACACGAATAGGTAAAATTCATAGGAACAAAAGGAAACAATGAATAGAAAATTTAACTGAAAAATTCCGAGAATTCTATCGATAAGAGATAGGTGACAAGAGTCGAGAGTTCAGCAAGTGTCCTTATGATTTCTACACAGTCGTCCCTTCGTCAAACGAAATCAAAAATAGACAGTTACAGCAGGGAAAATAGAAATGCGTTTCCTGCTGAAGTATGGTATACTTTCAGTCTTAGCATTGGAAAACTTGATATCGAGTTCCAAAAATACATTATCTGGTACTGCCAAATCATCTATCCGGACTAAGCCAATACTCAATATTATAGACCTCGAAACTAACTATATTCTTTCAGTACGCCGCAGTCTATAACAGAAACTGTTGTTGTTGGCACTAAATGCAACAATGTGACGTGAAATGAAGCTTGCTGAATTTAAGAGTCGTCTTTCCTTATGATATCATCCATCCATTCAACAGAGAACATAACTTGATTTTGCTGGAGATACAAGACTGCTGCCTTATTATAGAACTCGATTCGAGTGTATAAAATCGTACCTACGACAATGGAAAAATTAAACAAAAGCCCCAAAAAATCGAGTCGATTCTAATATTTCAGTAATGCCCTGACATCTTAGAACCTTTTTAATTCTTAAACTAACTAAGCCATTTGGACTTGCAGTCCTTCAACTCCCTATCTTCGGTCAACAGCCCCCATCTGATCCAATGTGCTTACCTTGTTCACGATAGGCGCATTGGAGCAGATCAAATATAATCAGCTTAGCGTTTTCAACAAAAATTTGTCGTATTTTGACGTTATACCATATACGGTTGCTTTGGAACTCCCAGACAATGGTAGAAAAAGAAGTCATCCCCCCATTCTGTACGAACACTATCAACTCCCTCGTTCCTTATAAGCTCAACAGGAAAGAAAAAAATCCCTCTTTCACGTTTTCATATTTTTTCTCATCATTTTATTCCTCAACTTAAAGGATAATTTTTTCCATAACGAAAATGTGTGTGGCATTTCTTATAACTTGAATTGTTTTTTTTTTTAATATTTAAAAAAAATTGTAAAAAGTCTAACAGTCTGCAATAATAGTATGTTCAATCGTTTGATAAAATTTCGTATCTTTATGTAAATATACCATATACAATTACACGAAGTTCTGATAACAAATGCAACGTGGTGATGCATCGTAAACTGTAACTATGTGGAAACAATGATTACAAATATTCTCAACACAATAAGAGAAAAGTCTATTTCGAACGAAATCCCTAACTACGTACAAGTAAATAAAATTAAAAAAGTAATTTACGAAAAAGAAATATCCAGCAATTAACTGTAGGGCTGGGCGCGCCGGTGGAGTGTCTCTAGAGTTGCAGGTTTAATATAATTATTTATCGGAATTTATCGGCCAAATTCAGCGGCATCATCTTGGGTGATGTCACCATATTCCCAAATTCCTTGACGACTCTTTTTTGCCTGTTGTTCAGCTACCAAGTACTCGTCGACAAGCTCTTTGAGTTTACGCTCACGGCGTCTTTCGACTAATAGAAGGCCATCAGTGACAAGACCTTTACCAATATCAAGATTATTATTGCTTGGATCATGCAGAGTAGCAGAGGGTACAGTTGTGGCTTTGTATTCAACATTCAAAAGTACTTTGCGATTGAGAACATCCTCAGAAAATGCTCTTACAGCTATCTCCTTATCTTCATTGTCGGGTGGAAGCTGCACCAATGCCAAAGAATATTGAGTCGCGTATGGTTTGTCACTGCTGAAACCAAGAGGAAGAGATGCAAGACGGGTAAAAGGCACACTCTGTAAAGAAAATAGGAAATACATTGAAGAAAAACAAAAATCTAATTAAATAAAAAATCCATTCCTTTCATTGGTAGGAATGCTAAACAAATATTTATTAATGTAGCACTGACCGTCGTTCTATTTCCTTGCGCATCCCAATTCATTAGATTCGGTTTCATTCGAAAAGGAACCTTCGGAAGTGGTTCGGTATTAAGCAAAAAAATATTGCAAACACCTAGTACTTCTTCCAGAACTCCTAGTCTGCAGCAGCCGAATTTTCTAATGTCTTAGTTTAACCATAGGGTCAAAAACTGCTCAGAAATAGATTACACTTAAAGCCAGGCAACGTTTCTTTTGCAAGCTTATGACTCAAGCACTTTCTATAAATCAAAAGTGGATCTAAGGAGCTTGCATTGTAGTTCTAGTTCTACACAAAATTGTGTATTACAATATATGGAGAGAAAGGGAGAGAAAAAAAACTTTATTTACCTCTTTATTACCGTAGTCTATATATAAAACGTTGGCAGCTCCGTTCTGTACCCGTTCAATCTTGGCACGATACCACTCTTTATCTTCGGAGAACTGAGCAGCACAAACTTCCCCCCGTTTTGGAGTAAACGAACCAGTGATGGGCGGGTTATTTTGGAATTCCTGCCGCAATTTAGTCATAAGATTTTCCAATTTGGCACCTTGGTCCGTATTTTGTGCAAAGAAATGAAGATCAGCAGTTACATCAGTGATAATAACCGATTCATAGTTGACCTTTCTCTCAACAACTTTTTCTTCCTTTTCCTCTTCATTCTTCTCCTCAACTTCTTCAACGAATGTTGACCATATATTCTTCTTAGCTGCCTTAGCCTTGTCTTCAGCAGCCATAAGAGATCGATAATGCTCGGATTTTTCAGCACTGAAATGTACTTCTGCTAAACCTTCTTCAACAAGAGCGACGGAAAGGTTTACATTGTTTTCTGTCCACAACCATCCAATAACACAACTGCCAGCCTTATCCGTTGTTTCTATATGAACACTAACATCCCGTTGAAGTACCTACAAAATGAATTTTAAGTTTAATTTATATAACAGAAGAAATCTTAATTAAATCTTACCCGATCTTTTGTGAAAGCCAAAGCTTCATCACCATAAGGCTCTCCTTCTTGGGCGGAAACACCATTGAGGGCGGGTCGTGCAGAACGTGGGCAGGAAATTCCAGCAAGCAAAAATGTTACTAAGCAACTGTCTTTAGGTATATAAAGGCGTAGCCTTGAACCGCTGGCAGCAAACTCCACAATGGCCTCAGTTCGTAGAGCTCTTTGCCATGATGGCAAATAAAGAGGTTTGATACGGGAATGATCAACAGTTAAGTCATTGATACGATGTTGAGGAATGTCTTTCTTTGCATGAACACCCTTCGGGCCTTTAATGGCTTGTTTCTCAGCTGAAACTAATTCATCATACCGGAACGAACGTTGATCATCATCTTGTCGATAACGAACAACTGTAGCTAAGCCTTTACTAACCATAGTTTCAGCGACATTTTGTCCCCCAATTGTTACAGTATAGCAATATTTTTCAGGGAAATTATCACGGGCAGGTGAAATATAATCCAGGGTACAATGAACTTTCTTGTTGATAAGCTTCTTACGGAGGAACTCTCTCGCCTCAAACATCCAAGGAATATCGTATAATGGACGGAAATTCTTGGATCGTGGCGGTAGTTTACCCTCTTCATCGGCCATACGTCCTGGTTCTCTTGGCGGACGTATACTTGATAGGAAGACTTTTTTGATTTGTCCATTCGGGGTCTTAACACTAATGGCATCACCGTTAAACACTTCCACAACTGTCCCTGTGAAATCTTTTTCTTTGCCAGTGAAAGATTGAGCATTCGATTGATATTCCTTCCATAGTCGAAGTCTCTCATCCTTTGCTTGCCGCTCAGCAGCACGAAGTTTATCAGCACCTTTGGTAAAGGAAAAACAGTAAAATTATCGAAAAGAACATCGACCTGAATATAATTTGGATATGATTTTGATCTACATACATAAATGATATGACATTAATAAGTCTATGTTAGAGATGTGAAATGATGTACTGGTCCAGAAGAGACCCAACACATCTTGGATATGATCATCAAAATTTCTCTTGCATCGTGTAACAGAAGTGAGAAGAAGGTAATTGTTTTCATTCACCGTGTGCAAGACGATGCGCAGGTAGGTACAAAGTGTATTCTATATTTTAGCCTAATCTTACTGAAGAATATCAACCTGATATAATTTAGATGTGAATTTTACCTACATACTTACATAAATGACATCAATTGGTACATGTTCGAGATGTGAAATGATGTACTGGTCCAGAAGAGACCCAACACATCTTGGATATGATCCTCAAAATTTCTCTTGCATCGTGTAACAGAAGTGAGAAGAAGGTAATTGTTTTCATTCACCGTGTGCAAGACGATGCGCAGGTAGGTACAAAGTGTATTCTATATTTTAGCCTAATCTTACTGAAGAATATCAACCTGATATAATTTAGATGTGAATTTTACCTACATACTTACATAAATGACATCAATTGGTACATGTTCGAGATGTGAAATGATGTACTGGTCCAGAAGAGACCCAACACATCTTGGATATGATCCTCAAAATTTCTCTTGCATCGTGTAACAGAAGTGAGAAGAAGGTAAGTGTTTTCATTCACCGTGTGCAAGACGATGCGTAGGTAAGTACAAGTGTATTCCATATTTTAGCCTAATCTTACTGAAGAATATCAACCTGAATATAATTTAGATTAGCTTGGCCTACCTACATTACATACATACATAAATGACATCAATTGGTTCATATTAGGGTTGTGAAATGATGTACTGGTCCAAAAGAGACCCAACACATCTTGAATATGATCCTCAAATTTTCTCTTTTCATCGTGTAACAGAAGTGAGAAGAAGGTAATTGTTTTCATTCACCGTGTGCAAGACGATGCGTACGTAAGTACAAGTGTATTCTAAATTTTAGCCCAATCTAACTGAAGGACATCAACCTGAATAGACTAACTTAGATTAGCTTGGCCTACCTACATACATAAATGACATGACATTAATAGGTTTATGTTAGAGGTGTGAAATGATGTACTGGTCCAGAAGAGACCAACACATCTTGGATATGATCCTCAAAATTTCTCTTGCATCGTGTAACAGAAGTGAGAAGAAGGTAATTGTTTTCATTCACCGTGTGCAAGACGATGCGTAGGTATATACTAAGCGTATTATTTATTTTAGTTTTATCTTACTTACCAGTCTTCATAAAAGCCATACTCCAATCAACGCATTTCGCAAAACCATTTCGAAGCAGGGACTCGGCAATATTTTTGTCGTGATACAAAATTGTTCCAACAAAATTGGAATTATTTGAAGATTCAAGATGAATTTCCACATCACGCTGCAAAAGTCTTGATTCAACAAAAAACCTGGCTTCATCAGAATATGGAACAACAGCTCTTGGATCTGGTTTACCATCAGCATCCAGCTTGAATCCAGGGCACCGAATTCCTGATATCATTAATGTGATATAGTTAAAATCAGGCAGTAAAAAGGCACGAATAGTAGACCCGTCTCGGACGTGTTCAATGATCGCCTTGACAGGTTTATCCTTATACATTTCAACCATACGGCCGGGATTTTCTTGGGTCCACTGAATATTTCGTATATGTTCTGATGCAGGACTCTTGCTCCATTTACCTTTCCCAGCCGATTTTGCAGCTTCCTCTAATTCAAGGAGTCGTTGTAATTGAGGAGGTTGTTCACTTGCGGGTGGATTACGTAATCCATCACGGACCGTAACCAAACCTTCAGATACTATTGATTCGGCAATATTTTCAGCTGTTTCTGCATCAGGTCCGAGCAAAATAACTCCATATTCACGAGGTCCAGATCTTGGCGATGGAGGCTCTATATTGAAATACACCTCTTTACCGATAAGTTTATTTCGAAGATATTCACGTGCTTCCCATGCCCATGGTTCATCCTTTGTTTCTTCACTTCAATTTTTTGGATGATAGGAGAAAAGAATAAGATCACAAATTAATGCAAACGTTCAACATATTTTATTTTTGTTTTTATTTATCTTACCTTGTAGAAGTTGGTCTCATGGCTAGTTTCGGAGCTATCACATGCGAAAGGGTAATTCTCTTTTCTGGAGGTGGCCCATCCTTTGGCTGACCACGCACAATAATTGTATCTCCAGACAACACCTTTAATAGAAGTTAAACGTTTTATTTTACACAAAATTATCATTTTTTCTTATATGCAAATATAAAAAAAGAAAACCGCGTTGACTTTGGAATGGTTGAAACTTTTTAAACACGTGGTTCACTTTACTGTTGACGTCAACGTCAAGTCCAATCTGTTGCCTTGCTAAATCGAATCGATTTCTGATTCTGATTCATTTTCATATCATTCATGCGGATGCCTGCCTGCCACGAAAAACGAAATATCACTGAACTAAAATTTCTAGCATGATCGATACTCGATCTAAAAATATACTGGGAAAAATCTGACAATTCTACAACAGTCCCGATCTGACATGCAATAATTAGGAAATATTATATTATATACTGCGTTTTTTTATCTCTGATCTGATCCGGTACAATTTTATGTACGTAAAACAACAACAATGGATCACGAATTGTTGTTGTTTTACGTACATAAAATTGAACCGGATCAGACCAGAGAGATAAAAAAACGCAGCTATTGTGAGCTTAGATTTAGGATGCATATTTAAGTTTTTTCATTGTTGATTTAAATTTATGTAAATTGATCGATCGTTTATACATATATATGTATATGTCGCTGTATTTTAACCTATCGGTCAGAAATTTTGTGTGTAAATGCCATATTTTATTGGCTATGAAAATGTTTAACGAATTTTACGGCACAAATCCATTAAAGCAACATAATAATCGAGTATGTAGCTCAGTCTATTTATCCAGCAGGAATAAATATAGATTTGTTTATTAGTTATTTTTAGATTTAGGTACATATATATGTATGTAAGGGACATTTACCCAAAATCCATACGAAATGATTTTAAGGTAAAACGAAACCTATTCTAACACCTTATGTTTGAGAAAAAATAATACAAATTTACCGGCCGAATTCCTTCCATGATTTTGTACAGAGAAGACGTTCCATGCGTAGGTATACTATGATAAATTGAGGAGCTTCGTACCAGAAGTGAACCTCAGTCCTGATTTTGGATTGATTGATTAATACACAGAGAGGAACATGGTAAATTGTGTATTTGTACAGTTTAATTGCAAAAGCAACACCTGAACAACAAAATTTATTTCTTGTTTAAGGGCAAACGACAGAGAGACTCAAGATTGACAGTTCGGGAAGGCCAAAGCACCTAGTTAAATTTTTTTTTATGTTTCCCAGGACTGCACTTATGACTGCAGCGATGATAGAAATTCTTGGAACTGGTCTTTTACCAACTGGGCTATAACTGACCACATATTGAATATTCAGAAGGTCTTATATAAAAACTTTCTTGTCAGTTAGTAGCATAACCAAAACAATTCTATAGCTTTCACTTATTTGAACATAAAACAAAAAAAATTTAGAGATGAAACAAACAAAAAATCTTCATATGGATGACCTGATTGAATCGCAATCTAACATTGAAATACTTCGGTCGGAATAGGCTTTGTGATTGAAAAAAATTTCAAAACAGTAAGCGACAACAGGAATATAACTTTTTCTATATTAATTGATTAAGAAAAGAAGTTATAATTATTGGTGGTCTACTTGTAAGATCAATACCCTATATGAAATCGGTGATATTTACAATGTAATGCATTTGTCTAATATTAGCTGTGTTCTTTTGTGTCCGCAGATCAGAGCAGAACAAAAAACACAAAAAAGAACGCCTCATTCATTTTTATAGAAAGATTGAAATTAAGCGAACAGTACAAATAGTTCGCTTCAATCGACAGAACAATATGTTCTCTCCAATATATGGGACTTCTAGTGCAAGATACACAAAATATTTTTAGAAGTATTATCCCCAGCTGACCTAGTCTTTATATATGCGCAACTTCCGGACGTATTGCAAATTTACGCCCGGTATACATGTTGAAGCACCCAATCTTGGCGGCTTAAGCTCAGCTTGCACATGTAATGCAAGGATCATTGGAGAAGATGTTTCAAATGTTTTAAATTAAGAAAAAATCACATTGAATTGTCGTTACTACACTCTGTGCAAGAAATAAAAGCAGTAATATAGCTCTTATGCACAGCACTAATGCAACATTTCATTTACATCAAGGCTAATGTCACATTTTCCTTAATTTCAGTATGAAATGACACAGTTTTACTCTTAGAATATAGAGAGAACAAGAAGTGTGATTAGCCAAATTAAGCTTAGTCAAATTCTGGTGTGTTAGAACTTGTTGCAGTTATAGTGAAAGCTCAGTAAAGGCAAAGATAACCTAATAAGAAGATAGGACACAGCCGAACAAAATTAGAAGTTTTTCGTGTTTTTAGCCAAAAACAAGTAATGTCATATACTTTCGTCTTTTGCATGAATGGGGGGAAAAGAACTTGGCTATACACTATTGTAGTGCGACTGAGACAACGAGTTAAAAAAACAACTTAGAGAACGTAAGATTACCCGAACGACAAAGTCTTATTGAATTCCTCAAAATCCTATCAAACTATTCATATTAATGTACTTTGGGTCACACTACCTAATTTTTTGAAGAAAAAGGTAAATTTCGCTTTGCCCAAGGTGCTGAAAGGAGATATAAAATTCCTCTCAAGTGAAATTCTCATTTTTCTCGAAAATATCCAGCATGAGTTTCTCCCACTTAATCTCTTAAGAGCAAAACGAATATAAACAGAAGCACGTGCTGTTCAAATATCGTAAAAATTACACTATCAAACATTGGCTATGCTATAAAATAAACATTGGATATTTCACACAATATTTCAGAAAAACCTGTTTCCACAAAAGCGCGGGAACATTTCATGAGAGTAAAACCTGAAAACTCCCCCCTTCCCATTTATTTACGAAAACGAATCATTTTCCATTCTGTTTCGTTGCATGCAATTTGCGCTTTCACATTTTTTATCTTTATTCATAACAGTTTTGAAGTTTTTTTTTTCTTTCTTGCTTTTCTTGCCGTGTGCATTTCAAATGTAAAACAATCGGAAACTCTTCTGGGTCCTAACTTGTCATTAAGTTAACTTTGGTAAAGGCGTGTGGTATGAAGGCTGAGTTACAATGTGACGCTGTCAACATAGAGAGCGAGGCAACAACTCGAGTAGGACAACTATGTTGTCACGTAGATTTGACCGTGTGTGGGCCTGTTTGCGGTGTGATACGCAGTATGTCAAGCTGTTGGATTAAAATCAAATTAGACAAAGTGTGGAGAAAAAACTTTCATGTTTGTCACACAAGTGGGACAACATGTTCGCCGTGTATCAATATGGGCCGTTTTACTCTCACCACCGAAAATTCTCTTAGTTGCTGTCGTTACGACAATGTAAACAAATGAATCAGCTGAACTATACGATTACACGAGTCAGTAGAACTGACGGTCAGTATTCGTTTCGTCTGTCAATTTTATTGACTACAAACGCTTTGCATTCGATCAACTAGTCAATTCATTATAAAAAATGTGGTTAAGCTGTGCAGACATTCCTCTTCTGCATGCATTTCTAATGAAATCTTGCTCATTTCGTGATTTTGCTTTAAAAAATTAAGATTACAATGTATATAAAACTCTTTTGGCTGAGAGGGTTTTGTTTTGGATTTTTTCAACTTGTTCCCACTCAAAAGAGAGAGGATTAGACAAAATTTCCACTAGCATATACCTTTTATTTTCAGTTTCGGCCATTTTAATTTTACGTTTGACTGTTTATTGACTCGCCAGAAATCTGGTCAGTTAGGGGCTCACACGAGTCTATGTTAGGTCTACTGACTCGTGTAATCCCCGGGATAAATTTTCATAAGGTATCTCTTTCTTCAATATATTCTGTCCTACTTCAAGCTCTTCTAAGAAAAGTCACGATCATGTACACCTATTCTCTATATTCTAAGCTTTTATTGAATCTCAAAACTGAATTTTAGATTGTCCAGTAATAAACAAATTACCAAACTGAAAAATCGAAAATGCTCTCTGAATTTTCTCAGCAAAACTGAATTTCAGGAGACCCATTTGTGTTCCTGTATTTCGGTTTTCTTAAATTCAATAATCTGAATGTCTGGAATTCAATATACTGGAATTACTAAAAATGTGACACCTGCTTAAAAGATGTTTTCCGATTACCTAAAATAAGAGCCCGAGCCAGATCAGTGTCAAAAGAATTTGAATTGGGCACAATTTAAGTTTTTTAGGTGCTGCAGCATAAAATGAGAAATAAAAAGTAGTTAATTTAAATTATTCTGCCCCATTATATTTTTTCCGATTTAAACACCTTTTTTTAAGAGGGAAGAAAAGTTGTATTCGAGTTGAATGTGCAGAATGGTAACAGCGGGATGAGACAATTTTATTGTCAATTACACGAAACTATCTCGGGGAATCTGCTTGAAAGTTAGACAACAAAGATAAAAAAAAAAACTTATGCAGTTAGTAAGCGTGCAAATTGCGGAAACTGAGGAAAACATCTAAGAGGACAGATCGAAAAATCACTCGGAACGAACTTCTACAACGCCAGGCACCATACAGGACCATTCACCCGCAATTTCAGGAGCAAGGAGTGGAAATATTGCTGGTTATATTACGACGACGGCTGTACGAACAAAATTTAAAATGCAGGTGGCCAGCAAAAAAGCCCAAATTAACGGAAAAAATTAAATAAAAAAAAACTTCATCAATACTTGTCAGCTGATGTGAGGAAAAAGGTAAAGAGAAATTTATTCCTACAAAAATCGTTTTAACTGAAGCTACAACAAATTACGTGCATTTGTTAAATATTGCAGACGATCTTTAGTGACAAGTGTCGTCTAGAGGCGGTAATGGAATCGCTACGTTTTGTGCGTGGGCATTCTGGGGAATGGTATAATCCAAATATAGAGCACACCTTCGGTGATGACATGAATCTGCATTAGTGTTGACGGCACCTTCTCCATACGTTTCGTCGAGGGAACTTTACGCCAGGACCAGTATAAAACGATTTTTCAGATGTCCTTTTGCCATATTTAAATTTGCTTTCATTCACAAGAAGCAATTAAACTCATTCACAAGAAGCAATTATACATTTATGCAAAATAGAGCAACTTGTCACGCCTCGAAATTAATTAAAGATTTCTCAAATCATGAAGATATTTAGGCTTTGCCAATACTCTGACTTTAAATCCGTGAAAATTGCTGGGCATACCTGTAATCAAAAGTTTATAGCCGTCGCAGTCTTGAGGTGAAGCTACACGGCGAGAGACTTTGGCCTCCAGAGACCACTTTTTTTGTCTCTGGAGATCCAGAGACCCGTGTATACACTTCGGAGACGCAACAAATCTCTAAAGAGACCTAGTCTCTAAAGACTTTTTTGGTCTCCCATCGTGTATTTTAAAACAAACAGGTCTCCAGGTTCGGTCTCAAATTGTTCATTTGCCGTCTCCAGGTCTCCGGAGACTATTTGTGTGTTTTGGGCCCGGATTCTGTAACTCGGGGAGTTTGGGAGATGAGAATTTTCGTTTTCCCCGATTAAAACTCCCTAACTCTCCATTCGAGATTCTCTAACATACTTGGGGAGTTAAAGAAAACATGAGAAGTATCGAAATATTGAAAGACGGCTAACTCTGTGTGGGAGGGTCGTAGAGCATTGGGGGTTTTATCCTACGGATTTAGGGCCTAGAGTAGAAAAATATATATGAACAATTTCTGGGGAGTGGCTTTTGGGGATGGGGGTTGACCGAAGTACGTCATGTTTGGTATCAAATTAAGGAAGGAGAAGCGGGTAATCGAGTGGTGTACTTTTTTTTATCATTTTAACTTCATAACTGATTTTTTACCGCCGAAAGACGGATTTTTTGCACTTGGGTCATATACAACCCAGTTCCTATATTTTGCATATATTTCTTCTGTTCTTTGTTTCACATTCATTAGTACTCTGTTGCGAACATTTTTCTCCTGAAAAGTGCATTTCTACGACTTACCAGTTCTGAATATTGATGAGTTAAAAATATGTCCATTTTTGTACCAAAAAACGCCCATGTTTTCATCTTAAGGACTGATTCACTTCTTCTCCAAAACCATCTATCGTACTCAAAAACTAATTAATTAGGGAACAAAATGTAGATGCGATTTAATCCTACTTACAAGCTTTAACGTGCATATTTAAAATTTTTATAGCACCTCTTCTGTACTGGAAGACGACCAAATTGATCATTTTCGCGTGATTTAAAATTTTTAGCGGGTACCTTGAGACACAAACATCCTTATTTCTCTGTAAGTATTACAAGGATTTCCATAATTTGGAAATGTGGAGCGTCGATAATTTAATTTGAAAATCCTAGGTACCTAGGTATCTTCACAAAATACAACAAAAACAGACATTATTGTCAGTTGAAATGTTCTTCTTATTTCTCCACAACTAACACAGCTGAGAGTTTTGTCGAGTGGAATAGAGAGTTTGGTACTTCTCAATAAAAATTTCCCGAGTTACAGAATTCCGAATGAAGAGTAAGTGTCAAAAAACTCTCATCTTAACAACTCCACAACTCTCCGAGTTAGTGAATCCGGCCCCTGGTCAGTTAAGTGTAGGTCCAGTCGGAAAGGAAAAAAGAAAAGGAATAAAGTGGAGTGAGCTTGACAAATTGTTACAAAGAAATTAATAATTAATTAATGGATTTAGGACAAAAAATTTGTTTCGTCAATAGAGTTCTAGTTATTTTTGGAAAAAAAAAAAGAAAATTGTTGTGTTTATCCCGTAAAATTTGTACACTAATAATATATTTTTTTAAGCTTTTTCACTTCTCCAATAACATAAAAATATTAACATCTTTTGAGATAATTCTTTCTAACAATCTCTTACTTGACAATTAAAAAAGATCTCTGAAGATCTCTAGAGACCAAACTTCAAATTTCGTATATATACACTTCGGAGACGTGTCTATAGACTTTTTTATTATAGTCTCCGGAACCAAGAAATAGACAAATAAGACAAAAATCTTTTATATGATACTTGCATTTCTCGTCCCATGCAATAATCAACTTGAAAAAAGGTCTTTTGTCCTTGAAATGCAAAATCTGTTAAGGTTATATTCACAGTGTTCATATAACTCTTGACCATCATAAATGCAGTTAAATTCACCAAAAATGATAAATTTATGGCGACATGAATTATGTATTTACACTGATAAGCTATATTACAAAGAATAAAGACAATTTTATTACAGCCACAATTAAGGCTACATAATATTTATGCTTCGTTTTGTCAGCGTTCGCCATTTTTTAATCAACTCAAGACGAAGCTAACCTGTCGGAATTCGTTTGCTTAGCTTGATCCCGACAGCTAGCGAATAAACATAACCTCAATATATGTTATCTATTTAAATAAGTCAACTCGATTCTTGACTCGGTAATCAAGATAACCAGATGTCAAAACTGTTATACAAAGTGGCAAAGCTCAGTGGCATACACATTGATTCGGATAGAGCTCAGCACTAGCTGCTATAACAAGACCAAGACGAAGACTTGGATTCGAACAGACCCTAAGAAGTACAACGCAGAGCTTCGCTTCAATTGATCTCATACCTTTTATCAAAAATGGGTTTCAAACTTCTTTTCCTCATTTTTAAAACATAGTAGTTATGCCTTGTGGTTTAACTATTTATCTTGAGCTTAAACTAAAAATCGACCATTAATAAAGCCCATGATTTCATTATCTAGTTTATTACCATAAAGAAGTTCCAAATAAATGGAGTAAGCGACAAATATTCAGACTGCATCGAACTATGGACTTCAATTTTCCACATTGGGTTCTGATGTCGAGATGTATTTTAAAAGATTTTAAATTTGTTGGGCAAAAAACATAATTTGGGCCTAGGCTGCTGTGAATTGAATACTTATACAAAACCGTGTGCGATGATAATCAATGGGATCTTTTCTGAACGTGTGGGTTTTAATGTCTCTTATTAAAGTTATATTTCACTTTGTACTCTATATGAAATGGACATAGGACATCTGACAGCAATAGCAGCCCATGCTTTGAGCGATAACTGCTTTGTCAAAATTGCTCTTGTTCAAGTCATTGAATAAATAACTAGTTATTTATTCAATGGTTAAGTACCACAGTGGACAAATTTCTCTTCGACTATCAGTTTGTTAAGTTCCCTTTTTACAGAAATTTTTACTAAATTACCTTAAGTCCAATCCTTTGGAGGCTGTATATACATAGGTCTTATTTAGAACGTTGTTCCTTTTACTAAGTTGTGCTTGGTTAGCAACGTTTCATCCCGAATGTTAGCGGAATACGTTCCTAAAATACTTTTCAGGCACTGATTTCTTCAGCTGTGAGGCCTATAATTCCACTTTTTTTATGCCAGAGACTGCGCACTTTGTCAATTCATTTTGTAGTATCTGTAAATTACTGATGGAGTTAATGGTTTTCTTCATATCTTTTTGTCATGTTTCGTCTGATAGTTACTCATTGCTCTCGGCCATTTGGATCTATCCTATATCTTCTGCAGCAGTTTATAAACTGGCAATTTTTCTTATTCGCTCCTAGTCGATTTTTTAGGGGCATTTATTTCATTTGGACCTTAGTGGAAATTTTTCAAAATTGCAAATAATTTGGTATTGTTCCGCAAGTCATTTACGTTAACCGTGTTGTGGTTAAAGAGCCTCTCTGTGCGTTCCAGTAATCCCCGACAAGCGTATTTCGTTTATATCAAAATGGTAATTGCTAGAGATGAAGCTTCTTTTATAATGTTTCTGTATCTACAACTACAAGACTTATTTGATTTCTAGTTGGTCCGGTCCATTCAGTAATACCAAATAACGATTGACGTAAACTAGTCAGTTCAAGGAAACCTTGCCGTTACTGTTTATACCATGTTTTCCAAAAATTAGCATTCATGATCTCTATCAATAGAACGATAAAAAGATAGTTGGGATGGATTGAAAGGCTAGATGAAATGGACAAATGAGATATTAAGATGGCATTTGTAAATCAACACTTCCCTGTGAGTTCTCACAAGTATCGTAGAAACGTGAAATTTTGTATTTGGATTGGCTGATGTATAAGATCAGGTTATAAATGGGTATGGGGATTTAGCAGCTAGGACTCCCGCTGATTCCTCGTAGAGAAATTTGTTCCAATTTCTTTCTTCAATGAAAAGCGAGGTTGCTCGTAGTGGAGTTGATAAAGTTGATCAGGTCCAAAAGTTTTCACAATCGCGGCGGCCTGGCTGGAATTAATTCTTGGCTAAAGTATGTGGAAAATACAAATGATTTCAAAATACACAGATAGGACTCCATTAACAGTAACTAAGTATGAAAATAGGATTGGTGATCGATATCGCCGTGCTCAAAATGACCGTCCCTAACACCAGCTTTGAGTGACTCTTCCTTTAGTGAGTTTACTTGTTAATAAGCCGTTCCTTTTTTCAAACCCGACAATGTGTTAAAGGGTATTACTCTGAGATTTGGAAATGATAGTAAGTTGGATGCTTCTACTCGGTACCAAGGGATAATTAATTTAAGATTTTCAAGTTGGAGTTACATACCTACGTCCCAATTTGTCTCTTTATAATTTACGATTTTTTTTTCTTCAGAAGGAATTAAGTTTGTTTTTATAATGTGCTCGTTTCCAGAACTTTCTTCAGAAGCTAAAAATGGTCATTTGAATTGGTTTTTACATTCCCGGATAATCTTCAAAACATTAAAAACGTCCGGGATTGATCGTCTTGTCTTATCTTATCTGCCTCTGGGGGATAGATTATAACTACAAAGTTGTAAGTAAGTGAACCCCTATGATTTCACTAGAATTTCATTGGCACACACGACTAGATATTTCCATACGCTCTTTAAAACAGATATGTACCAGCAAGTATTCTAATGTGCCGAGTAACAATATCATTTGATAACGCATGAGAACCTGTTGACTTCCAGGTGCTAATTTTTATCAATTTTAAGCCAGTCACATCTGGGGCCTACCTACATATATAGTATGTATATAATAATAAAGATAACAAAATCGTTTTCGACGATAAACAAAAGTCCGTCCTGCACAGTTTTGTTTTCCTTCAATTTTTACACGTCCACCAGACTAGGTCTGGCTGTACTTAATTTGGCTCGCTTCAAGAATTATAAACACATCACAAAGTGTAACTATACACAACAGATACAAATGTAAGCAAACTTTGATCCATAAGCGCCACTCTCTTTTTTTGTTTACGCCAAGCGAGCTGGAATTAATTTTGCAATCAAGAAGAAAAAAAAACTTTTACGTTGAGTGTAATTGATAAAAAATAGCGAGAAAGTCGATACGCCCGTAGCAAGATACAGCGACGACAACGTGGCAAAATTACAAGTGTATCGTTATAGATTAACACGAATTTTGTGGGGGAAGTTAATTTTCATTATTTTATGCATGGACCGTATTGAAAGAAGAAGAGTACTCTTGATGCGGTTTAGGGCTCAGCACCTGCATATTATATGCCAAAGCCAACTACGAACTAAGAACTCTTGACCTAATTACACCGTCTCTATTAATTTGGAAATTGATGACTTGATGAAAATTCCTAGCTTATTATCTAAACAGAGCCCTTAACACAGCAATTTTTCTATAAAGAATTGATTTCAGACCCATGCGATTTTGCATTTTGTTCCGGTGACAGAAGAAAAGAAGAGCAGACAAGACAGTTTCTAAAAATATTTATATATCTACCTACCTACCTACCCCACTACACAGCTGGGAGGTTATGATTGGCGAATGTTTGCATATTTTTCTGAATGGATCAATGCAGATTTATACGCTAGTGAGCAAAATACAGTCATATTTAATTAAATTTCTTATTTTACATAATTAATTAAAAAAAAAGTTAATTCTTTCGTCAATTTAAGTGACATGTCATCGTGTTGACACACACGACAAATACCTACTAGAACCATATGGAGATTCCCCGTTAATCCAGAAAATTTTCATTCTGGTTTTTAACAAATATGAAGCACAATTAAAATTATCAACAGAAATAATCAATATTTAGTCCTTTTTATATGAATTCCACCAAAGAAATCAACAAATCTAGCATCGCGCATTTGCCAGGTTGGCACTCGATGGACTTTCCATATCTCTTAAGCAAGAGGTGGTTGGTTGGACGATTTCTCCATTTAATTTTTGTATGAAACACTGAAAATTTTTAATACCAAAATGTCTTACTTGTTTCACAATGGCCTTTTTATAAGGATTACGTCGTGCCGGCGTACTCATGCTATTAAAAAATTACTTTTTTTTACGTATAAAGAAAAATCTCACCACCGCCCGATAAACGACAACCGAACAATGTATGTACCGACACTACGCACAGGAGAATGAAATGAATGATGAAGTGAAACACGGTACGGCAGATTGCGGAGGGCAAAGCAGATTTCAAATTTCAGGAAATTTTGTTTCAATCCAAGAGTACTTTTTCTTTTGTGCACTTACTTTTACTAACGATGAAAGAAAAAGCTAACTATAGTGTTTCATTTAAAAAAGGGAAATTCTTGTTTCGTTTGTTGCTGGCCCTATTATATTACTGCAAGTTGATGAAGGCAAATCGAAACGTCACAATCCACTGAACTGTTTAACGAGAGAAACGTTCTATTTTCCATTGACATGACAGTATTAATTAAGGTGTAAAATTTAATTTTACCAAAACAGTGCTACCAAAACATATCAGTATTAATGGGGATCTTATTGTTTCGTATTCCATGAAATTCTAATAAAATCCGTTTTTGTTTTAATATAGGTATTTCAATTTCTTTTTATTTTAGATTTTCTTATAAACCATTGATGTTACTACATTGCCAATTTTCCCACCAAATTTAAATGTAGGCGTTGGAATTGTACAAAATTTTATAAATTTTCCTGTGAATGAAGCAATTAGTTCATCTTCTGTCCAATTGCAAGATGTAATTATAAAAAATCCATCAGATTTTAGTAATTTTTGTACATTTTGTAAATATTGTTCACGTTTTTCCTTGGGATTATCTGGATGAAGGCTAATTGCATCATATGTGCCTAGAAAGGATAACAAAAAATATATATTATATACCTTTTTTTAATTTACTGAAATTTTATTTAAATGCTGCACTTATAAAAAAAAGTGTAAATAGGTGGTATAAAGATAAATAAGATATTACCTTCCCAAAAAATTTAACGTAATTTTCTGTTTGGCTCGTCACTCGGTGGACATTTTATACAAGATGATTTTTATTTTATTTTATATTGGCAACGACATGATGAGTTGTGCAGCGTCAAGTTGCAAATGCAACAAATGATTAAAAAATTTCTTTCTCGCTTTTTTAAGCGTAAATAACTTCGGGAAAAGTGATAGTAGTTGTGCAAAATCAAAGAAATTTACAGCTAAATATGCTCTCTGCGCTTTGGTGAGAGCGAAATATCCGCAGCTCTAAATTGACAGTTTGGGTCAAAAAGACCGGAAATTTTGTGACTGTGCGTAGAGTATGAATGTTTCCAATCTATTAGAAAAAAAGTGCAGTATGGCAGAACAGAAATGTCAAATTCATGTGCCACTTTTTGAGGCATCTAAACTAGTATTACTATATCATCACTTTTTAGATCGGTACCGGAGTAAAGCTGTCTATTTGTGCAAGAACGCACGCTTTAAGCGTACACAAAAACTGAATTTCTCCCTCCAGGCTATCTTTGTTCTAAAAGTGTCAAATTTATGGACATCGAGATGACTGGTGCCACGGTACAGAGATACAAGGTATTCTCTTTACGAACCACCTTCCGCCATTTGTATCCGCATGTAGAGGAAAGTACGGTACAAAGAACACAATATTCTCTCTCCTCTCTGTCTTATCAATAGAAATATATATACGTTATAGGACGAAGCACGTCATAGCTCTAGTGTCAAAATTTGAATGAGAATATCTTGTATTCTATATACCTTGGGCTGGTGCTTTCCACAGAATTTGGCATGAATCTTGCCATAAGAGGTCTGTTCGTGTACTCAGTTTTGGGACAATGCATTGCAATGAATTTGCACGAATTTACACATTTTCCGTTCGTTTACTTTATCGCGCACACAAAATTACGAGTTTTGCATACGTCACAGCTTCCCCTCAAATGAATTTATCCGAAGTTCTTAGTTACTGCACCATTCTTACAAGGAAAATTGACAGCTGTCATAGGAAAGTTCATTTTTTTAATTTTCTGAAAAGTTTTTAAAGCGCAATCAAAATGTCGAATGAAGGTAGTTCGAGTATTCTCGAGTATCTCTCGTGGGACTTTGCAAGTGTGCAACAAGTTAAAAATAAATAAAACAATACTCAATTCGCAAATGTTATTCCACACTTCTTCCTCTTGTTTTTCACGAAGTTGCATGAAAAGTGTTCGTTTACTTTTTCATGCATTTTACATTCTTCCCCACCACACGAGTAAGTTTTTACCCAGAAAGTTTTTGCACGAGAATTACGCGAATAGACCTAAGTAGTGCCTATAGCTCAGGCGTCTAAATTGTCAATGGCATATGGAAATGGCTTGAAATTGGACAATAACCTTTGAGACCTTGAGTTTGTGTAGCTCTCTCACATACAAAAATTAATTGTATGTCATTTTCAAGAAAGAAGAGACCTCTCTCCATGGCAAGGGTAGAAAGCTTTGAATCAATGATTGAAGTGCTCGGTATCAAACCATTTTGTCACTGAACCAAATTTCGGCTAAACAGACTACATTACTGTGGCAGCTGTAAAGAATCAAGATTTTTTTTAAATATTTGAATTTAAAAACTACGAATCGTAAGACAACCACGATGACTTTAGAAAATTCATTTTTAAATAGGTTAGAGCAAAGAAAAAATTGCATTAAACGTAATCGAGCTGGTATAATAAAAGATTACTTAATATTATGCAAGGCATTCTGAATATTTTTAAATCTCAATTCTTCAATCTCTTCTCAATTTTTTTCGGACTGAGAGTACTTCCGCATATGTATATGTAAGATGTGATTTATAGACCCACGAAAAGATCCAACAATTATCTATCCACCAAAGTTAAATCATCTTTATAGGGTGTAACGTGGAGAAGTTACAGGATGATATATGACAACATACTCAAATATCTTTAAGTTCCATTATCTCGGAAACCATTGGGATTCCGATACCGCTCCCCCTCCCATACAATTATACTATTTTTTGCTCGGCTAAGTATGAGCTATCCATAGCCTTCGGGTTTCACACCACTTACGGGACACCCTGTATAAAATGGCACATATATTCTACAAAAATAGACCTTCTCGAAATGCACTTAATCCATTAGTTTCAAACTCATCTACAAAAATCTAGACCTTGGTTTCTTCACCCTATCGAGTGAATTCATTATGCCTTGTATTACAATAATTCATTTAGAGATCTGAAGAATTAAAATAAATTTTCTCACCTTTATCATGCACGATATCAAATTCTCCTAAATTTTCAATTTCCACAGAAGATAATAAATCCTTGACAAAATATTCAATCTGTAAGTTTTGATCTTGTGCAATACTCTTTGCCAAGGCAATTGCATTAGGGGAGAAATCGATCCCAGTGAGATGTTTGAATCCTTCCCTAGCCAGATCTATTAAAAACATTCCATTGCCTGTACCTAAATAAATATAATAAAACCCTGTTAAAGCTGCTTAATGAAAATAAAAAATAAACTAACCTAAATCGATAATACTATGATTAACGGAAATCGAGGGACTTTTTAAAATCCAGCTGATAATACGCAACTGTGCATCTTCATCGAACCAAACTTCACCAACATCACCATGTTTCTTGTAGTTTCGTATTTCCAGCTGATAGCTCTGTTCCCAGTATTCTTTCATTCCTAATTCACTACTTTGCAGTTCAATAATTTCGTCGGCCATATTTGATTTAGTTAGTATACGTTCGTTCGGTCCTGTGAAATTTCACGAGTGCAGTAATTTGTACTGCAGGCAATCTTTGACAAGTTTTGTAATTAAGTTTTTCTCTATAACTGTGAGTATTTGTTAAGAAACAAATAAGTAATTATCACACTCGGTTAGTGTTGTTTATTTTGCACGTTTACACTAGACTTGATCTGCACATACTTTCCGCGAAATCACTTACTCAGCTCGGCAAATCTGACGCTTGGTATGGGTTATTTCCAACCTAAGAAAAAGCCCGTTCCACAACAATTTTGGACACACAAAAACGTCCCATATTTTTATCCATTCCCAGATTGACGGATCGTCCCCAATCCTAAATGGCTTTTTTGGGACGTTTCTGCTGCACAGTTCTTTCACGAAGTTTTGTTTATGTAAAAAGAACACCGATTTCGCAAATCAACAGCCCTTTGTTTACAATTAATCGACTCAGTGATTATCATTTACAGATTAACAATTGTCCGCATCCAAATGCTAATTTTGTATTTTTGTTTATTTTCTAGTTAAAGTCTTACCAAGTATTGGTTTAAGCTCTGAGGAAAACCGCGATATGGCCCCACACGGCAGAAGGAATAATGGTGATGGAGCCGGATCAGGTGGCGGCGGAGGTCAAATGGGTAGGGGCTTTGGAGGCGGTGGCGGAAGAATGAATAATTCAGGAGGAGGAGGAGGTCATAATCGAGGAGGACGCGCAGTGAAAAGTGGACGCATCGAAAAGCGTGAAGTGCGAAAAACAATGAAAAGGGACAGGAAGGACGGCCAAGGAAAACGGGATTTAAATGGTGAAGATCTCTTCGACATCGATTGGTCAACAGTTCGATTGCCTCCATTCGAAAAAGATTTCTACGAAGAGCATCCTAAGGTCAGCAACCGGTCCTCGGGAGAAGTAGAGCAATACCGCGCACAACAGCAAATCACCGTAAAAGGCCCAGCACCGAATCCAATTCAGTATTTCAATGAGGTTTGCTTCCCAGACTATTGTATGAATGAGATTAAACGACAGGGCTACACTGAACCAACCCCAATACAAGCGCAAGGCTGGCCGATTGCAATGAGTGGATTTAATATGGTTGGAATTGCTAAAACCGGATCAGGAAAAACTCTGGCATATATATTACCTGGAATCGTTCACATAAACAATCAGCCTCCGTTGCAGCGTGGTGATGGACCCATTGTTTTGGTATTGGCACCGACTAGAGAATTAGCTCAGCAAATCCAGCAAGTCGCAGCAGATTTCGGATCATCTTCGTATGTACGAAATACATGTGTATTTGGTGGAGCACCCAAACAGAAACAGGCCAGAGATTTAGAAGCTGGTTGTGAGATCGTCATTGCCACACCAGGGCGTCTAATTGATTTTTTAGTTGGAGGAGTGACTAATCTAAGGCGGTGTACATATCTCGTACTTGATGAAGCTGATCGAATGCTTGACATGGGCTTTGAGCCGCAAATACGTAAAATTTTAGGACAAATTCGACCAGATCGGCAAATTCTCATGTGGAGTGCAACATGGCCCCGCGAAGTACAAAAGTTAGCAGAAGATTTTCTGGGTAACTATATCCACCTTAACATTGGTTCAGAGGAATTGTCTGCAAATCATAACATTCGGCAAATTATCGAGATATGTCAAGAAGGCGAGAAGGAGATGAAATTGAAGGATCTCTTATCAGACATCTATGACAGAGCAAATCAGCCCGGAAAAATTATAATCTTCGTTGCGACAAAAAAACGAGTAGACAAATTGACTGGCTTTATTCGAAGCTTTGGAGTGGATGTCGGAGCTATTCATGGCGATAAATCCCAAGGTGAACGAGATGGAGTGCTACGACAATTCAGAACTGGACGGACAAATATTTTGGTTGCCACAGATGTTGCAGCCCGAGGTCTGGATGTTGATGGCATAAAGTTCGTGATAAATTTTGATTTCCCGCAATCATCTGAAGACTATGTCCATCGCATTGGGCGTACTGGGCGATCACATTCCACAGGCACTTCTTATGCCTTCTTCACGAAGAAAAACGCAAAACAATCTAAGGGCTTATTACAGGTACTCAGAGAGGCTAACCAAGAAATTAATCCACAGTTAGAGCAGATCGCACGTTCTGTTGGTGGAGGAGATTATATTAATCGAAGGTATTCATCTGGCGGCGGTGGTGGTGGACGTGGAGGTGGTTCTCGCATGAATTCAGGAGGGTCAAATCAAGGAGGTGGATTTGGTAGAAGTGGTAATGGCGGACGGGGACGTTTTGATGGCAATGGCAATAGAGGAGGCGGTGGGGGTGATAATCGTTCTGGGGGTTTCAGACGTGATAACTTTGGATCGCGGAATAATTATAGTTAAAAGCTTTGTATTTGGATTGGACGAGAGTTTGGAGTTTGTGAAATAAATAAATAAGAAAATCTCAATTAGTTTTTATTATTTGCACAAACTATCAAATTAGCTACTAAAATCAAATCAATTACATTTGCAGATCAATGCGTCAATCAAACAATTGAGTTGCCTGTAAAAACATGGGCACTATAAAATTAGATTCTTGAACTGGTTTTAAGGTATTGAACCTAGCATTCACTGACCTGAAAAAACTTTCGAGAGGCCTTGTTTTTAATTTTTAGTCAAGGTTAAGAGGTGGAGTAGATGTTTTAAGCCAAAGCTAATCTTGTTTATGTGCAGGTTAAGTATTTCATTTTTTTCGTCAAGTTATTGATGATTTTTATTTCGTAGTCATTGCAACCCGTCCAAATATATTTAGCGAATTTGGTTCCTTCTCTCTTGTTTGAGGACTACTTTGAAGTGGAATTTGGAAGTCGTTCTTTTAGCAAGACTGTCAGCAATTTCATTGCCTGTATGACCCTCATGTCCTGATATCCACATGAGGATGATTTGGCTTCTCTTCACCCTGGTTTTGAGACACTATCATTGATTTAATGGTGAAGAACTTCAGGCCTTTGAGTGCTGCTTGAAAGTCTGAGAGCATAATGATGTTTGTGGCTTATTTTATATAAAAATAACCGAAATTTTCAACATTCAATTTTGTCTGAGTGTACTGCAACCGCGTTTTAATGGCTAGGAATACGGATGGGATTAGGTCAGCGACAGTTAAAGAATGAAATTCAGATAGTAGTATAGTAGTTTAGGAGTTGCTTTCTTTTAGTTAGAGTTGGAGCAGACTGGATTCACAAGGAGTTTTCCTATTGTGTGAGTGCCCAGAGATTCATTCCGAGTAAATTTAAATCAATTATCAAAGAATGTTTTCCTGTGTGCCTTCAAGAGCCCTTGTAATGGAATACGCATAATGTCCAGTTTCTTTGTTTTCAGCCAGAATAAAATTATTAGTTCCAAAATAAAAAAAAGGTACGCCCATATTATTTCATTTTCTCTAAAAAGAAACGTGACCAACCAGATATCTTTTCCCTTCGGTATTTTAGTTGTACTGTAGATCACCTCTATTTTCATCTGTATATGCAAAGATGTAAGATTCAGTAATGCTTCTATGACTTCAGTAGGACAGGTGCTCATGACAACAATAATTAGTCTTTTTTTGCAGTTGAGCCTCGGTTTTGTTTTGTTTGCTATAGTATGTCATTGTAACTAGGCCACGCCGGCCAGCTCTAAAATTATGATTTTCGTTTCTTAAATCACATAATTCGACCCTCTAAGGGTTGCCATACTTATAACAAATGACTTGAATTTTTCTGTCATCTCCCGGTATATCAGTAACACTGACGTATATACAATGGACTGCTGGCTACAAAATTGCTTACATTAATTGACATTATTATGGGATCACTTTTCTATGGTTGTCTCTTTTTGGTTTATCGACTGGATTCCACTGAACTTGAAATAATAAGTTCTATATGAAATCCACTATAGTCCAGTTTCAGTTCAGTGGCTTTCCAAATGAATATATAGAATAGAAATAGATGGCAATACAGTGTTTGTAATCCTTTCTCTGTCCCCCATAGCTACAGGCAGATAAGAATTGCGTAAACTTATTTCTTTAAAACTCAAGTTTAAAAAATATTTGGTGTTGTAGAAGATAAGCTTCAAGAATAGAAATAATTTCGAATGCATCTGTAATTTGCTGAACTTTTAATATGAATATTAAAACGAAAGTAAAACTTGAAATTAAGATAATTGTCACACCCTGCCAACGAAAGTTGACCCATATGAAATAGAAAATCAGGCAGTCCATGTTATATATGTCAGTGATCAGTAGGCTGATGATTTTTGAATTCTAATTGAGTAGGTATCTCTCTGACTAATTGGTCGAATGTTCTAAATAAGAAACCTCGTATTTTTTCTTGTTTGAGCTTGGAAGAAGTTTTGAGGATCGAGGACTATTCCATATTATTCGAAAGTTCTTAGAATGAAATTTTAGGAGCATTCAGATGAAAGAAATGTTGCATGGCTATACATGATAAAAACATAGAAAAACAGTAATTTTTAAATTTCCCTCATTTTTTACAGATGTTTACACAAAGATTTTTTTATGCGAAATTATGTTTTTTAAATTTTCCACGATAATGCATGTGTATGTACATAACGTACGAGAGACGGGGATAAAGTCAGCATTTTTTGGGCTTTGCTAATTTGGAATGAATAAGAATAAGAATAATTTATTTATGGTCTACGTACACAAGATTTACAATCTTTTGTTTGTACTATAAGATTAATCGGAGCTAGAAATGTAACACTCAAAAGCATATATCAAGAGTTCAATAATAAGAGATAAATTATAAGTAGACAATATAGAATAGTTATAATGATGCTAAAAATAAATAAAATAATATAAAACTAATAACTAAAGAAATAAGAGAATAAAAAGAATAAGAATAGGAAATTAGTGGTAAACAGAAAATAGATGAAATTCCTAAACTCACAAATGCATCTTAATAAGCTTCTTAAATGCATTGACAGTACCAGCACTCTGAACGTTTGATGGAAGACTATTCCAAAGTCGGGCCCGCCTGAACAAGGAAAGAACTCTCCATGACCGGTTTTCTGAATTGCGGAATTATGATGTTACGATTTCGTGGTGAATTCGATAATTGGAAAAATTCCCTGAGATATTCAGGTGTATTTCGATTTAATATGTTAAAAAGAAGAGTTAATGCTCCAACGAGCATTAAGGTAAGAATCCAGAGGGCAACCAAGCAGTTGGGTACTATATGGTGAGACATAATCAAATCTACGGAGACCAAAAATGAAGCGGATACAATCATTGAAGGCAACCTGAATCTTACGGGCACATATACTATCTAATTTTGGGAAAACTGCGCTACCAAAAGTAAATACGGAATGATTAATGTTTTCACAAGCTTCATACGAATTTTTCTTGGCAAAATACTCGCTGAAAGCCATAACCTACGCAGTCCAGCATACACCTTTCTGATCACAATATTAACGTTATCGCAACACTTCATCACGCTATTTAAAACAATCCCAAGATTATTAAACCTATCTAGCGGCAATACTTGTATAACTCTGTTTAAAATTATTGGTGGAACATCAACGTTATCAAGGGATGAGGCGTAAAAGGCAATGCACTTCGATTTAGCAGGGTTGAGCAGTAGTCCATTTAATAACGAGCAATCACTTATTCTATCTAGCTCAGAATTCATTCGCGCAATACAGTCCTCAAGAAGTCCTATAGTCCTATAGGGATATAATTGAACATCGTCGGAATACAGAAGTAGGTACTTTTGCATCTTCTAACACTTGTGGGAGATGATTATAAATAGGCTAAACAGTAAAGGGCCTAGTACTGATCCTTGAGGAACACCACAGAGAATGGGTAACGAACCACCAGAGACAACTTGGAATGGACTGCCAAAATAAAGAGTTCAAGTTAAATAAGTGCGGTAGGTACCGTCATTTATGGTTCGATTCGATAGGATATTGATATCTTGGGATTTTCAGTGAATTTTGTTATTTATGGTTCAATTCGACTCAAAATCGATATATAGGTGTTTTCCGGATTACAGGATTACGAATTTTTGGTCAAAATATAGAAATTAATTAATATTTATGTACAGGCATGAAAAACATAAAAGGATCCAGGTTAGGTTAGGTTAGGTAAGAGGGTTCCGCTATAAGTACCCTTCACTTACGATTAGACCACCAGTGGATCCATTGTGTCCATTGTCCTCATTGGATAAACTAAAAATTGCCCTAGATCCATCCTCCTGCTTCCATTAGGAAACTCAGGATACATCTGAACTCTTTGTTTTGCAGCTCCCCCAGACTTGAAGAGAAGTATTTAGCTACCCAATAGTCTACCTCTTTTGTTAATCAGAGTGGGGCACTCGTAGAGTAAGTTCTGGACAGATTCGATTTCCTCCGAGTTATTACAGCTCCTGCAGAAATTGTTTTCCGTTATACCCAGCCCATCCTTCTAGCATGGTCTCCTATGGCCCAACGACCCGTAATGACCCTACTAGATTCCTAGTATATGTATATATGTATAATTGCATAATAAAGGATTAAACAAACTTTTTTCTTAACTTTCACATGAATGACTTCCATAGGTACCGGCTTGTGTATTGAAATAATTATTCTATTCTTCATAGTTAGTATATACTTACCTTTATAATGTAAACTGTAAAGATATTGTGCTCCACGAAGCCAGTTTCAATCAAAATCCATAGCTAATATATGTTGTTTGATTGTCGGAATTATAAGCATATAGGGAAGCAACACCAAAAGGAACAATTTGCATATCTATATGAACATTATATTTTCATTACAGGATATGTCGCCGCATTCAGTTTCATCTTATAAATATTATTACTGTGCATATTGAATTACGTTTTATCGTGTATCGAGAAAAATAATTAAATGCAGTTATAGATTCCCTCGAACAGGGGCGGATTAAGACTTTTTCGCCCTTGGGCGATCAAAACCATTTCGCCCTTTCCTGAGCCCTCCCTTCAATTTTTTAATGTAAAGATATTTGAGGAAAGAAAAAAAACCTAAAGCTTTTTATTAGGAAATTCTAGACTATGATTTGTGACTACTACTAATACAAGACTACAGATTTGAACTAAAAGTGAACATTCGGAAAAATGGTTACTGCAGCTTAACAATTTTTTCTTTGTTTTAATTATACAGACTCTTTATAATTTCATCTTCAGAGATAAAATTCAAAATTTCATGAGAAATTTAATGATTAATGCCATGTCAATTATTTTCTCATCTTCCTGAGATATTCTTAAATCCTTAATGTGGAAAAAGACCTCTCTCCAGAGGTGTTGGTAGATGGAATGCAGAGATAAATTCTCAGTACTACCTAGAGCTGGGCAATACTTAAGTAAAAAAAGACTTAAGTACTACTTAAAGTACATTTGCGTTACTTAAGACTTATTACTCAATACTTTTGAAATGCCCCTACTTAGTACTTGAACATAAGTACTAGTGTCTATATACTTGTACTTAAGACTTAGTTTTGTACTTAAATAACACGATTTTTACTAAGTATTTCTGAGTCTATTAAGTACCTACAAATATCTAACTCTTCGTAGAAAAGCAAACACAATCTCTAGCGCAACTCCGTTTTAGTTTAGTTTTAAAGCACGCAAAGAACTGTCAAAGAATGTGCTACACTCACGCGTCAAGGCAGAACCTTAGACAAACTAATAACATACAAACAAGACTGAGCAAGTGGAACAAAAACCAGTAACGTCTCGCTCGAATATAAAATCGACGATGCCCCGACTTGATGACATAACCACTGACATGTATAATATGGATTGCAAAAAGTAGGCTTATTTCTATATTGCTGACTCTTTCGGCCTAAGCACCAAGTACCAACTGATAGAGAACTGAAAAGAACAAATAAATTAGTGGATAAATAAATGTTTTTAAATTAATCATTTAGGGTTATTACTGACAAAAACTGTTTTATCAAAGACAATGTATTCATTAGATACGCAGAAGAATTTCTAAATGTTTTATTAAAATTACTTCCCGAGCTACGTGCTCAATTTTTCAACTTCCCACCAATAATTTTTTCAATGTTGGCACCGACGTAAGAACTCTTTTTGATACAAGCAATTGTGCCCACGTGAAATAGAAACGTAAACAGTCCATATTATATACGTCAGTGGACATAACCAAGGGTTGAGCAACTTACATATTGAATTGATGTGCAAAACCTCACAAAAACGCGGTCCAACTAATGGCCCTCTTATAGAAAGCTCTACACATTCTCTCTCTCTTGCTGTATTATGCCATATAAATTCTTCGCAATGATAGCTTTCTGTGGTTGAAAAAAAGTTAAAGAGCTTTCAAAAAGTGATCCGGGTTTATATGAAGATTTTCATATCTAGCTGTAAGTTGTCTCAGCCAAGGGTAATCAAGCAATGATTCGCTCCAATACAAAATCAACGATTCCCCAACCTGATGTAGGGAAGGATTCAATTTTTTCTTAGAAATTTACTGGAAATTTTTTCCTTCGAATTGTTATGCATTATTGGAGGCGATAATGGGTGCTTGGGCGGACTTTAATAGTTTTTGTGAGTGTAGCAAGGAGAGGTGAAAGTTTTACTCTACTTGCAGCACCGAAAACTATGAAAAACTATAAATCGTAGTCACTGGCTACTATACATATTATAGTTTTAAAAAGCTATTGATTTATTAATATCTATTAACTGAACTCGATAAACTTCATTATAATACTGTCAACGTACAAAGATTCTAAAAAAAGTACTTTAAAAACTACTTCAAAAAGTACTCAGTACTTTTTATAGACTTACTACTTAGTTACAAGTACTTTTCATACATGCGGTACTTGTACTTACGCTGAAGTACGTCGAGATCAGTTTTTCAGATTTTAAACATTGTAGAAGTTCTCCCAAATTTATGCTGCCATCGTGACCACTAATAATAAAAATAAAAAAAAATATACTGAACACATTCCTGAGGAAAATAATCATCCAGATCGTTTTTATATAATGTCTTTAAGTAGATGTGCTATCGTTCTTATTTCTTCGTCAGATGATAATACAATTTTATCTAAAAACCCAAACAGATCCAAATTTTGTCATATGTGCTATTTTCTTTTTCTTTTTTTGTTAGCTCAGTAACAAGTACATAATTATGTCTATAATTGTAACAAAAACATTTAGTAGCATATTCTCCCTTCCATTAAATGGTGTCTCATTTATTCTAGTTGTGTCGTCTGGTAGCTTTCTTTTCTTGGCTCTTTGGTTATTGATTTGAAAATCCTGAGACCCAGTAATTCTTCCACCGTTTTTTTTCAAAATCATTGAAATTATTTCTCAGACATTCTATAAATCCAAGTGAAGATCATATAATTTTATAACCAAACGGACGTCCGTGTTTATGTTTTGTAGCGTTTTACTGGTTTTATCAAAATGCAAGAGCATATGATTTCAAAAGGCGCTGATAGAACTCCAGTTTCTAACGCTTTCTATCATTTTTATCATGTCTCTTGTTTGACCTTCGACCCCAGGTGGTTATGAAGATTCATTGTTCCACTTTTTCAAAGCAGATTTGAAAGCTTCATAGTCTTCATACATTACCTTTACTGCATCTACTCTTGCTGATCATGCTGTCGTCGAAATTTTTTTTTTTGCAGATAAGTATCAGTACATATTTAAAGATTAAATTGCCTCCCCCAGTATTTCCCAACGATATGTTGAAGCAGAAAAGAAGGTATAAAACTCGTTAACGAACCTAAAAAATTATGTAGCACTCAAGCAGCATTCGGAAGAATAACTTCCTACTAAGGAAGGAAAGTAGAAAGTTAATCCTTATGGTCCTTTATTCGTGCTTGTAATCCTGTCCTATGTAGGTATTGACCCGACTTTTTGCTTGCGTTATCATAAGCTTGCCCTCTGTAATTGTTTATATCTAGCTCTAGTTCTCTTAAAGTGTTTATAATAGTTTCCTCTAAGCTTTCGAAGCTTTGTGTCCGAATCTGCTTATGAATTTGACAAAACGATCAGCCACTTTACCATTCTGATGAGTGTATGGAATTATGAAAGTCTGGTCTGTTCGGGATATATCAGGGGTTGAATCAAAATTTATTACAATATTTACATTTTTATATCCTAGATGAAATCATAAGGATACTAAGCTTGTCATTCCATTTGTAACGCCTAGAAATAATGATAGTAGAGCAAAATGGATTAGACACCCACGCAAAATATTAAAAGTTATTTTAACTTTTGTATGTCCGTCTATCTGTCCGTCTGGGAAAATGGAACAAATCGTGTGTTTTCATAAATGTAGTAGATCTAATTTCAAAAATGGACTAAATCGGGCAACCTCTACTTGGTGTTACCATATCAAAATTTGGGATTTTTACGTATACTGTAAAAACGATCAGTCCAGATGGTTTTAATGTACTGAAAAGTTCTTCATAATATGAAATCCTATAAAATTGGTTATAATCATTGTCTCTGTCCGATGAACCGTTATAGAAATATATACGAAAAACCACTTCAAAAATCAAATGGCTGACCATACGAAAATACATACGGGCAGTCATCTAGAGTATCATAAGAATTGGTCTTAAAACATTTCTAGCTTTTTTACTTTCTTTATTTCAGTTTGTATCTTTTCCCTGATCATTTTTCCAATACAAGCAATAAATCCGTTGCTATAGTTTTGGAAATATATGATATATTGATTGGCCATTAACTCTAGATGATTTTTCAAAAAAGGATCAAACCGGACAATTAACTCCAGCATGGTTAAATAATTTTCTGATCAATGTTTACCCAAATATTCTATCCTTCCTCTGAATGGCAGTCCTTGTTTAGATAAAAATTTCACTGCTGCTAGAATTTTTGTTTAAAACCTTCCTCTATAGTAATCTTCTTCAGTCAAGCTTTATCTTTCTAGAGTAGTGTCCATCCTGCCTTGTATCTTGACTCTTAGAATGTATGTAGTGATATTATTTGTGGTCAAGCGATTACTTATGATCAATTCTCTCCAATGCCTTCAATCATTGAAACCATACACAAATTCATTCACATTCTGAGTATTCCGACTGCTAAATTATTTGTACTGTAAGCAGTATACCTTGTTAGTAAATAAAGAATACAAGAGCCAATCGCAGCGAACTGTTACGCCATTGACGAGTTGAATATAAAACATTTTTTTTGTTGCATATCTGAATTCCTCCTGTTCATAAACTCTCTTTGAATTTTTAAATTCAAGCTGATCTAAATCTTGAACTGAATATGATTTTATAATCTTATCAATAAAACTGTCGCTAACGTAGCATGCAATTAAACGCAGGGCTGCCAGACCAGTTAATTATATTTCCAATTATGTTAAATTTAAATTGGATGCTATTTGCCGGTATTCTCAGGTACTCTGATTATTTTTAATAATTTTCTACTTTCTATTTTCGGTGGTTTTGCCCCTTTTGACTTTTCGCCCCGGGCGATCGCCCAATCTCGCCTTATGGTTAATCCGCGTCTGCCCTCGAAGAAACAAACAGGTGGGGGTAATGTTGACGTCCCTTCTTTCCCTTCTACTTTATTCTGTTCCTTTGACTACTTTGCTCCTTTCCATTCCTACACTATTCTTAACAAAAAAGATTATCATTTAAAAAAAAAAACTACATAAGTATCTTTCCCTACTTTTTTGCGATTTCATCTGCTTTCAGAATTATTACCCATTTTATACTATACTTCACAGTTTATTGCAATTTATTGCTACTAGATGGTGTTTGCATCACTGTAGGATTTTCGGAAGTTTTTCCTAAATTTTGATTGTTTTAATTATGTACAAAAATTAATTTGAGTGTTGTTTTTCTTTGATTCAGCTTCCACGTATAGGAGCTAATAAATCAAAATTTAGTTCAGAATCTTGTTTAAATTCGTAGGTCCGTAGCCCGTAG
This sequence comes from Dioctria rufipes, assembly GCA_963924295.1. Classification (NCBI taxonomy): domain Eukaryota; kingdom Metazoa; phylum Arthropoda; class Insecta; order Diptera; family Asilidae; genus Dioctria; species Dioctria rufipes. Next base: position 43,419,606 of record OZ002743.1, on the reverse strand, counting down.
AGGGATCCCCAGAACGACTTATTCGGATAATGCAAAAACCCTTAAGAGGACTGATCACGAAACTCAACACCTGTATAAAAAAATTGATGTCATGGAAATAACATCATTTGCTGCAAGAAAAGGCATCAACTAGAAAGTTATGGTCGAACGTGCTCCCTGGTGGGGCGGTTGGTAGGAACGCATGATAAGGATAATTAGAAACGTTTTGAAGGCAACCATACGTTGGGCTAATTTGAGATATGACCAACTGGAAACTATCCTCGTCGAAGTAGAAGCAATAATTAACTAAATCGATTGGCTCGAAAAAAAAGGAACAACATGAATTGAAACACTGCGGGAGAAAACGAACGTAACAAAAGTCTTAAATTTAACGGAAACCGCGATATGATTTTTAAAACAACTCTTCTCTGTTAATTAATTATATAATCGGCTACTTTACATTCGAATCCTTAAAAAAAAAAAATTCCTCGACAGTGATTTGTTTCAATTTCAAGGACGGTTTGATTTCAGTTTGGATAATGGGTAAATAAACAAATAAATTAAGAAACATTCTATGTGTTTTTTAAATGTTTTATTTCCCTTTCAATATTTTATATCCAAAAAACAACTAGTCGGAACCAGACCAAATTTCTTAATCTTTAGTTTTACAAGTTTTGTTTCATTTTTTTCTGTTTTGACTTGATTGAAAATTACTTATTACCATTTATTTTATTAATTTTAAGTTAATTACATTAAAATAATCAGTATTAATTAGTATAATTACTTATAGACTTTATGATAATAAATTCATTTTAAAAATGTTTTTAAATCTCTTCTTAAAGGCTTGTCTCAATACAAATATTCGTCTTTGTTCTACTATAAGACCTATACATAACATATATAAGGTCAGCTCTATAGACATAGACTTAATGAAAAGTCTGCACTAAACCTGAGCTTAGTTTAGAAATCCCCTTTAGATATAAAACTAAGTAGGTATATATTTCTCATTCTCAATATGTCGAGCTTTTAAAATCCTGTTTACAAAATTCTATACCTACGTTTAAGATCACATGTTTTTGATACGTTTCCTGTCAATCAATACCTCTGTTTTGAAAAATTCTTGAAGATTCTCTATTTTAAAAATCCACGTTTAGTGCTGCAAAAATATCCTGCAACTAAGTCTTCTCCCTGATGTTAATTTGATTGTTTTGGGAATATTTTTGGGAGAAATATAGAGTTGGGTAGGTATCTTTTTCACTTTACATAAAATCTTCCATTGGTTTGGTCCCATTTATGATGGAAGAAGGAAAATGGGATTGTATGAATTTCGAGAAGAGTGTTTTTATAGTAGATTCAGTATGACTACCAAGTAGCGTCATTTTATTTTGGCAATCAAAACTCTTGCGAAAGCAATACCAAAGATTCTTTTTTTAGAAATCTACATTTTTCATAAATTGTACGCTTGGATTCCTAAAACAATTTTTCAAACTTCAAAGATTATGTAAAATGTATTTCGAAAAGTAGGTTTTTATGAAAGAGGAAATGATGGGACATTCAGCATTGATTATAATCTTTCTTCAAATTCGTCTTAAATAAACACAAATTTATAAAAATTTCGCATCTATCATCTGTTGGCAGGTAACGCATTGATATCATCTTCCTCGCGAGCTATTCATTGATTCACTATCACAATACTTAAATATTTAGCAATTTTTTACTATTTCTAAAGCCAGTAATTAGTAGTTATAGACTCTGCCATAGCTGAATTCGACCTACCTACTATAGTAGGATACTGATATAGGCTAAGTGGAAGATAGACGACTTGGATTGAGACATGGCCTAAAAGTATTTTTATCGAATATTTAAAGTTTCACTTACATTTAGTATTTTTCTTACATTTAATTTTTTTTTTATTTAATTTTCTATACCTGTCCGTATTACTCTTCTTTTATACTTCCTTTCATTAAGTCGAGAAATATGTTAATTTTGTTTTGGAAATTTTTTGGAATCTTATAATTTTTGTTACACAAACTTTTTATTTAACTTGGTTTTTTTCCTTACTTATAGTAACTCGATGTTTTCTCAATGTTTGATTGATTGTTTGGTTATTTTTAAAGTATTTAGTGTTTTTTTTTTTTTGGTAAAATTTTGCTGTTGTATTTCTGTTGCTTTATGTGTCATGTTCTACCACCATTGGATGTTAGGAGAATTTATAGGAAAACTATTGAATAAACTTAGAAAATAAATAAAAAGCCAATTTTTCTAAAGATTTGGTCGACTATAGATGTCCACTCCTGTTATAATTTATAAAACGTGTAAAAGTATAACAGTTCTCTTTTAATGACAAACTGTGCTAATATTATGTACGATTTTAACAAGTGCTCAGATCTGAAAAGCTACATCTTCATACATCTTCAAACTAGTAGCTTTTGTCTTTGTTTTATTAAAATTGTTTTCTTTTTATTTTTTTAGGCGGGGGGACGAGAGATCCCAAGCAGAGAGGTTAGGGCAGCCCATTATGATAACCTACTAGAAGCCCTTTCATCAGAACCTTCCAGTCCTCTTAATGAAGCATCACATATTGGTGAGGTAAGTTTTTCAACTCATCCACAGATAGGAAAGCATACTGAAGCGTATCTAGTCCAGCGTCCAGCGTGCTCCGGGCAAAAGCCGGACAAGCACACAGAAAGTGTTCGGTTGTCTTAGGCTTTCCTTCCAGGCAGGACAGACACTCAGGGCTCCCATTATTATTAGATCAGCGTGAAGCGAGATATGGCCAGTGTTGATGCCAACCACTGTTCCTTCCAAGGTTGAAATGCCCATGGCGGGTGCTGGTCCACGGAATGGAAAATTAGAGCCAGACCCGGCTATAAAAATTGTTAGTAATGCCATAACAAATACCAAATATTACGTTGTTTTTTTTTTAAATTATATAACCCTTATACAACATACATAGATTAGCTAAGGAGAAAGACAAGCGATACATATTTTAACAAGATTAAGATTGTTATATTATCTGGAATCTTTGAAAAGTGGATTGCATTGCACTAAAAAGGTATATCTATATGGATCGCTTATTTTCTCTTTATGGCATAGTTTAAATGCTTCTATAATGGAAGGGTTTCAACAATTTATTTGTATAGGTATGTCATTTTCTGCTTAATACAAATAACGTACATAGTGCTGTTGTTCATTACGCACCAAGAGTCATAATAGCAACTCGATAAGGTGAAGAAAATCGGAATGGATCGGCCATACGCTTAGAAGACCTACACATCCAATCACCTGTAAGCAAGACAGTGAACAATATGGAGACCCAAAATAGAATCAGATCGGGAGGTAATGAGTAAACTATGTTCCCAAAGATAGTGAATAAGGAAAAAAAAAATTGGGAATTGGAAAAAATATTTGGTCATCAGTGAGATTCCAACCTCCATATATTGTTGTTGTGATTACCAAATTGATATGCTCCCTGACATCTACGTCACTGATGGGAAATATGAGGAATTGCGGGCATAAAATAAAACTGCTTACACTATTGTTTTATCAATTATTTCAAGGACAAATGATTCTTGATACACGCAATTAAAATATTAACTGGAATCTTCCATTAGAGCTATTCTGATAATATCAAAATCTTTGTCTTCTATAGGCTTGATTCGAAAATTTATATAAAAAAAGGAAAAACTCCTAAATGGTGGTTACATGTTTTGTCCAATGAAAAATTTATATTTGTTGGCTTAACTTATGAACATAAATTTCTCGGTCAGCTATAATGACATTTATTAATGTAAAGAGGAAAAATATATCCTTGAAACAGTTAAAAATAAAAATGGCGATGACAAACTGTGTTTTATATTTACCTGCTAAGCTACTTGCAAAACTAAATTCCAATTTTGCTCCTTATTTTTCTTTCTTGGTTTTTAATTAAATTTTTCTTATTTTTAAGACCCTTTTATTCTATTTTCTGTTTTTTTTTTTTTTTTTTTTTGTATTATATACACATCATTTACCGGAAGTAGTAATCGAGTATGTATATCAGCATATGTATGAGTAAAACATGCGTGTTTAGTATTATATATATATATGTATTTATATATTATACAGATTATGTATGTATTTAAAAAAATAAAAAAACAAAGTCTCACTAAACAATTATTTAATTTGGAATAAAATGTTTCCTTTACTTTTTCAGTTTATTTTGCATTTTGTTCTGTGAACTAATTTTCGTATCACTATTGGGTTTTTGTGTTTTTTGTTTATATTTTTTTAATTTTTATGTTAAAATGTGTCTACAAAAAATTTTTATTTCATTTTAATCTCTTGTTATCGATCGATTGATTTATTTATTTTTTATTATTCATCTTCTTTTTTGTTGTTGAAATTTTTAATTTTGTGTTCTATTTTGCCAACTTTTTTACCTCTTCATGTAGAGTTAAATTATATTTTTGTAAAAAAAAAAAGTTTTGTAATATACATGGGGAATGGTTATGATAAGTTTAATAATTTAAATCTATGAAGTGAAATGTTATTCTCATTACAAATATACATTATAGAAGGTTTTATCAATTTATTTTAGAACTGAAAAATTACGATATTTATTAAAATAGGTTCAAGCAAACTTATAAGAATTGATCTTGATTGATTTTAAGACTACCAAAATAAAAAAAAATTGTGCTTATTCAGATAAGGAAGAAATATTTTCCGAATTTATGGTACAGAGATCAAAAGTTTTGAAAAAAGTGTAAAATAGCAATTGAAATGATGACTAAATGCTCGTAAAAAAAAGAGTAGCGCATACATTATCTCGAACTTTCACTTAGATCGGTATACTCTAAATTATATGCTATTTCTTTTGCGGGAAAATAAGGAATATGTAATAAAGAATTCTAGAATGGTTTCAGTATTTTATATTAGCTACACCGCATAGCAAAATATTAAGTTACACAATGCAACATAGATTTTAGTAAGGATAAGTTCCGAAGTACCGCAAGGGTCCGAAATAGGCATCCAATTAGTTTTATTTTTGTTTATGATATAAACATAGATGCGGTTCAAGTATTGGGTGGGTGTGAAATAGACACGTTACATAATTTTGTGTGTGCCGATACTTTTAATAAAAGAAAAAATGTGATTGCGATTATATATTAGTGTTGACAGTGGGTTACAACTATGCACTGTATGCGTCCACGTATGAGCATTGTATTTAACTACGTATTAAATACTAAAGTAGTAATATTTTTATGAGAATATTTACCTTTCTTATGTCATTGAGTGCTTTTTTACTACTCGAGTGTCCACATTATTTCTAAAACTCAAACACAAATTCTGTGCAGTTTCTTAAGAGTTTAAAACTTGTTTACAAATCAATCGGGTCTTAGTTTGTTCTGAACAATACCATTAATAAGATGTGATCATATACAAACTTACTCGGTAATGTTTTTTTTTTTCTACTACATAACTTTCTTATGATGTGCCCAACGCTTTGCGTGTCTTTGGCATGGGTATAAATAATAAATGTTTATGTTTATATTTATATGTTCAATAAATAAAAAAACAAATTCGAGCTGAAGTTCTTTTGATCACAAAAAGAAAAAAATAATTGTCTGAGTTTGACATGCTATAAAGTAATATGCTGTATTTTCCGATTTCTATCTGGCAGATGAAAAAGTGCACAGAGTGTAAGTTCCTCGTATTTATAACGTTTTGAGTAGGTATTTTGTACTTTACTCATTTTGGCCGGGCTTTTGCTCACTTCATACCTTTTTCTTACGAAATTTTTCCTAAGGAGTTTGCGATAATTACTTCAAGTCACAAAGTTACCAAGTCAGTAAAATGTGTGTTTTTTGTTTTCTTAGAAAACCAGAAATTTTGTGACAACATTGGATGAATATAATTGTCCTGTAACAGTTACCACACAAAGTTACTTCCCTATAATTGACTGGGTCTAGCTATATTTTTGATTGGAACTTTAACATCAATAGAGTTAGATGCTTAATGCATTTACAACATGTAAATCTCTTACCAATCCCTGGACAGCGGATGGGTTTATCAACAATTAGTGAATGTGTCACCCATTTTACACTATAATTTATGTAGATCTGTAATAACCAATAACAAAGGAATATTCCAGATGTTTCAAAATATTTACAACAGTAAAACTACGAACAGAATTAGAATTAATAAAAACATATTCTCGACGACAGATAAATGCGAATAGAAAGTCCACATTGTCCACAACATCTAATGTATAGCTTTAGCTTGGTATTGGAGAAAGTGACCCAGGCAATATAGAGGATATGCCTGCTTCGAAAGTATTTGTATGCAGATCTTGAAACACTTTATCTGCTTCTTACATAGCACTGGACCAAGTTTTCCTTTTTCCTCAGTTTATACATTGATTACCAATTTCTTTTATTCGAGAGAATGAATTCACACAATTATGTGCCGTGATGAAAGCTGTCAAAGTCCCAGTCATCCCATAGTGATTTGAATTCACATCCTTTTTGTTTGATACAAGTGTGGCTAATTCCACTGAGCCACCTCGTAACATTCCAGATTTTAATTAACTACATATACCTTTGATAAAGTGACCATTAGATGAGATTTAGTTCATGAAATAGTTAGTAGGATTATATCCATGTTAGCATGACAAATAATTTTTGTTTAATTTGGAAATACGTGGGTAATGGTAAAAGCCACCAAGAGAAGAGATTATAACCTCCTTTCTAGTGTATTTTATTGCTGTTGACTTCTATAGCGATTATGCAAATTATCTACAGCTTCTGTTGGACGCTAGCTCAATATATTGATAGAAACAATCAAGGAATAATGATTGAAGTTTTCCAGATGTGTAAGCGAGCTAGAGTAGAAGGGAACGAGGACAATGCAGAAAACGAAATTGTTGATTGTCTAGCCCAGAAGAATTATTTCAATTTATTTTCGTTGGCTTATGTTATGAAAACAGATCTAGTAAAATAATTTCTGGGGCATTGGCTAGCTAAGAATCTCTGGATTTACACTGTATATTTGTTCTCCGGCTACATCAATTCATGAGAATTTATATAACGGTCAAGAATTAGCTTATGAGACCATGGGGAGGAGTGCTCTTAGCTGCGAATAATTGGGAATGATACCTGAACTGTTAGTCAGGTGAAGCTCTAGCAGTCAGTTTTATATACCAGAGCCCCTGGAAACGTTATCACCTCAGTGATTGTGTGCCTCATCGTAGAGAATATTATCTTCAGTGACATTGAACAATGTTAGTTCAAGTTAACAGCTAAAAATTAGGTTCTTCAAACTCTTCCTTGCCCATCTAAGGAGAAACTTCATGGAGTTGCCATGAGGTCTTCTTTTCTGATTTCTACTTAAAATTGAACCGAACAGAAATATTTCACTAAGACTAACTGCGCAACAGCTAGAGATCCGGATGGTCATAGAAATCATCCTAATCATAGTATAATTTACTGAAACTGGTTATATAGAAGAAAATAGACATTTCACATAAACAAAAAATTGCCTTTTTTGTAGTCCAATAATTGCTAAATATGCAAATATTAAAGTCTTAAACTAGGAAAGAATTAAAAATTGAATAAGTCATTTACAAAGAAACGTTAGGACTATTTGTCTTAAGAATGTAATAAGTTATTGAATTCTTCGCTAGCCCAACAACCGAAACAAGCAGACTAAATATTTCCGCTATCCCAAAAGATTCCTTTTGAACCTCAAAGATTTATTAAAAATATCAAAAGATCATCAATGAAGATCCGACGTAACACAAAAAAAAAAAAAAAACGAAAAAATTGTAGCTTGAAATAGAAAAAATTGCCAAAAGAACTCAATTAAATTTTTATTACTAAGAAAAATACGACGTCTACTAAAAATTACTCTTTGTCAGTAGAGCGAAAAGAAAACTTTTAATTGCAGGACTTTACAGGATTTCTATTAAAAGATGCACATTTTTAGGGTCAATTAAAAAGTCTAAAATTCACAGTACACCATTCCTCATGTAAACGTACATATGCATGTAAGTATGTATGTGTTTTAAACCATACAAAACAAAAAAAAAAAAGGAAAAAAAAAAACTGCAGAAAAAAGAGGAACATTTTGTTATAACTTAAGTTTATTATTTTATTTAATTACAATTTCAGAATGTTGAAACTAGCGTAAGTACAATATTATTAATAATAATAGTAATAAAAAAAAAAAACAAGAGTAAATTTTACGCAACAGTAAACATTTGAGTTTCGAACACTTATAATCCCTGTTACTTATAGTAGTGAAAATGAGATTTTATTTTTATTTTGAATTTCACAATAAATTTTTGTTTTTGTTTTTTCAATTCGGAAACTTTATTATAAAAAATATAAGAAAATGCTAAAAATAGTACAAAGAATCAATTATTTTGTAAGTAAAATTATAAAAACTAAATTCTAAAAATGTTTGTGTGTTGACAAACATGTTGTATCTGACTTATGACGATAATTTTTGCTTTTGGAAACTCCTGTAATTATTTCGGCTATTCACTTATGGGCGTCCTTTTCGGGCACCTAAAAATATAATTATAAAGAATTAATAATTTTTTAATTATTTTATTAAGATGGTATGGGAAAACTTGTATTTATATTTTTATGCAGAAATTTTATATGAACAAAATCAACAGTAAATTATGATTTCTTCCAATTTTCTAAAATTGAGAGTATATTGGTTTTTGGCCATCATTTGACAGTTTTCCAGATACCGGATGATTCATAAATTTAAAGTTTCATTTTCAAAAAATTATAACTTTAGATTGAAAATTTACGGCTGTTCTCCAGGTAGTTTTGGAGATGGTTATTGTTTATATCAAAAAGTATGACTTAACACTTAACACAACTAATTTCGGTAATCATACAAGGAACTACGCGGAGCAACATTATTGTGTTGGCACGTCTAAGGACAAGGGGAGGAAATTTCTTCCTTCCCTAAAAGCTTCTCGTGTGGGAAGGCCCATACAATAATTAAAAGAATTGTTCAACATTTGAGGGGAGGGGGCAGCCTGCATTCATTGAATAAATAACTAATAAGGAAGCGGGATATCGTGCGAATACAGTATACGTATTTAAGTAATTCAATGACAGTTAGACCTTCTGATCAGGGGGTGGAAATGACAAGAGGGCTGTGCATTATTTGACAATTCTGCTTGATTTCTGACATTTCATTGTGACGAGTGCATTAAATTATCAAAGGCAACACCAAGAAATATTATCTGAAAATAATTGCGTTAAAAATTTGTTTATTTTACATAGCAATTTGGATTATAAAAAATTTCCCCCTTCAATATGTCAGGATTTCATTACTGCTATGACGAAACGAATACAAACACAACACACTAATAGATTTCGCCGAGTGGCTTAGGTTTTCTTCCGATATGATGTTTCCTTATTAGTTATTTATTTTATTTATTTATTTATTTAATTTTTATTTATTTTATTTATTAGTTATTTATTGAATGAATGCGGGTTGCCCCCCCCCCCCCAGAATGTGGGTGGCTTTAACGAGTTCTTTTCTTCAAGAAAACCTATTAAAATCTTTTTAAAATTTTAAAAACTATTTTGATATTGTTCTGTTTCCACTGAATTTCGGCAAAGGCGTAGTAGATCATGCAGAACTATTTTGACAGTTTGTACGGAAATTTTAATTGATGTCAATGAAATTTTGAAATTTCGTAAAACCCCCGCATTCTGGGGGTGCTCACCCTGGTCCCTACCTAGTTAGGCCAATGCGTGCCCTCCCATAGATCCGGCCCTGTCAGTTAGGGCTAATTTAATGCCTATTCCCAGAATTTAATGCTCTAGTATTTTGTAAAAAAAAACCTATGGAAAATCCAGCTTTATCAAAAGTTAGGACCACTACTACTGAGAATATAATAACCAATACGAAGTAAGTGACTAGAAATGTAGGAAAGCATATTATGTAATGTCGGGATAAAATGCAAATTGGGTTTTTAACATGGAAAAAGAAATGTTAACCGCTTTTTTTTTATACTAACGATGGTTGCAACATTAATTTGAAATAGGTTTTAATTCCTACTCACCAACAAACCAACGTCTAACCATGTTCAGAATTTTAAACTCTTTCGATAAATGATAATATTGGATAAACAAATTTATCTCGCAGTGCCCATTGTATAAAGCCACGAAAACTTAATGAATTACAGAGAATAAATGCAAATACCTCCACGTAAATTCTTGTGTAATTTGATAAGTACCAAAAAGCCTTTATCACGGTTCAAAAACTAATTTTCTTGTTTTACAATACGCAGTTCAGCTGGACGATGGAGTATAGAGAAATTAGGAAGTGTGGTAACCAAATTTAGCGTAGCAAAATTCTATTTGTGTTTGGAGGCATTGAATGTCAATGTATTTACCTACTTCCGTTTTCTCTAGATACTAAGCTGGCCACCTATTTAGTATCTACCATAACTGTATAAATTTAGGTGTTTCACCCAGCAATGTTTAACCGCTGATTCATTGTTTGTTTGTTAGTAGGTTTGTTGGAGATTAGGCATAATACAATAGAAAAACAGTCAAATAAATAATATTTTTTTCTTGCGTTTCTGTGTATAAAGCTTTACTGCCTTACTACCCCGTATCAATCCTGAAAAGTTTGTAGTACCTATTCAATTCCTTTGAATCATGTATATTACTAAATAAGCTAAAAAATTTGGAGTTAACAATAAAGAGTTAAAATGGTTTATTGATTATTTAAGTGATCGCAGTCAAAGAACAAGAATTGATAATATCTTATTGTATAACAGACTAGGTGTGCCTCAGGGTTCGACATTGGGAACTCTGTTTTTCTTGATATATATAAATGATATTAAAGATGCAGTATAGTATATGGTGAGATTAAGCTCTTCGCAGATGACGTACTTATATATATTGTTTTCGACAAATGTGCAAGATTGTAAGAAAAAATTAGAGCAAGATTTAAAAAACCTCAACATGTGGCTTGAAATTAAAACAAACTTAAATCGAATGTGAGTAAAGCAAAATTTATGACTATTAATTACAGGCAAGATTTAAATATAAAAATTAACAATGAGACGATTAAAATTGTGGCTGATGTGAAATATTTAGGAGTGATAGTGGATAAACTTTAAAAACCATATAGAGTATATATATTTGCAAAAAAATCGGTAAAAAAGTGGGATTCTTTAGAAGAATCAGGAAAAATATATCAATGAAAAGCGTAATTGACATATATTTATTGTGATTATAAAACCTTATTTTGAATATTGCTCAACGATACTATTCTTAGCCGCACAAGGAATGATTGAGCATTTACAAAAGCTACAGAATAAAGCAATGAAGGAAATTTTAAGATGCAACAGATATACACCATTACAATGTATACTCGATGCTTTAAATTGGTTGAATGTCCGACAGAGACTGCAGTTGAATACGCTTCTATTTATTTACAAAGTGAAGAATCAAAAACTATCGAGATACCTAAATGAACTTATACAATATGTGGGGGATGTCCAACCATATTAACTAAAAAGAAACAATAATATAAGACTGAAGCGAGTTAACACACCAGCTGCTCAGAACTCACTGATATACAGAGGCTTCCTACTCTTCAATGAGCTTCCTAGTGATATAATAAATGGAACAAGATGGAATTTTTTTAAAAAAAAATGTATAGAATATGTTATGAATATTAATTAAGTGAACAATGAATAATTATCATGATTATATAGATTACCAAGGCTTGAATATTTACATAATGTAATAGATGAACTTTTGATAAAGCTATTCATGGATTTTTTAAAAAATACTATTACGAGCGTGGCCTTGGTTCGTTATTCAAACATAATATTTTCATATTATTCACAAGTTCTCTCTTTATATAACTATACTGTTTACTATTACTTTATTTATGGCTAGTACTGTACTTCTAATTATCGCAATCCAAATACCAATGACAGTTTGACTTATGATCGGGGAGTGGAAGAAATGACAAGAGGGCCTACTGCTATTGTATTGTGCGCACTGACATGTATATAAATGGACTGCTCGTTGAAACAAAAATGCATGAAAGCAAATGGCTCTACTTTCATATTCCTGTTTCTTTTCATGAGAGCATACTTTCCCACTGTACTGCAACGATTCAGCGGTATTTCCAATCAAAATAGTCTTGTAAAAAACATTTTCTTCGTCTTATAATTAAAATTTAACAATACAAATAGTCCCAAATATTTTTTGTGGTAAGTTCTGACATGCATATATACGTAAATTCCCAAATAATTTAAATACAGCGTCAATGAGAGGATACTTTCTGAAATCAAAACTGGTGCCATATGAAACAGGAGATCAGTCAGTCCATTTATATATATGTCAGTGATTGTGAGTCACTTCAACATTTCTGACATTTCATATTTTATAAAATTGTAATTGCTGCCTAAAATATGTCAGTCATACAAAGGCAACGCCAATAAATATTATCTGAAAATAAGAGGGCGCTAAAAATTTGTTTATTTTACATAGCAATTTGGATTATAAAAAATTTCCCCCTTCAAAATGTCACGAATTCATTAATGCTATGACGAAACGAATACAAACACAGCACACTAATATATTTCGATATGCCGTTTCCTTACTACCTAGTTATTTATTCAATGCCAAATACTACACTTCACTGTTTGAAATAAGACTCGCTTCCTGACGGTAAGAAGCGCCACGCTCTATAAGTAATCTTCACGAATATTCTGTTCTCGAAACATCGATACTCCGACTTATAGATGTCGGTTGTCCTTTTCTTTAGTACGATTCCCGAACGTTATTTATATCCATACTTACTTACTTATTTCACGCGAAGTATGCAGATGTCGCTTGTCCTTTTTCTAATGCTCGTAACAATATTGAAGCTTTAAATTCGGGGAACTGTCATTAAATTAGCCCTAATTGAGGCCGAAAGTTTGAAGTATTCAAAACTTTTCTACCATGAAATGGTGGTCCCAACTAAACTGATGTCATTATCCGTTATCATAAAAAATGACAAAAAGTGATAGTAATACAGTCACAACCCGTTTATAGTCATAAGTCTCTACTGCACGATCCATATAATGATATTCGGGTTCCACTGAGTATCCGAAACTACTGAATTGAAAACATAATTTTTTCATTTTTTTGTAATTGGAAGTTGTGCTCCAAAAGTCGAAAGTTTTTCCTAATTATTATTCGGCTCTATAGGAACGTAAATTTTTTTCATTTGCATACTTCTGCTTCACTGACTAAACAGAAAACTAAAGACGGGGAAAAGTTTGTAGAAATTTATGTTATGTAGGAGATCGGTAAATGACAAAAAAGAAAACTTTCCCAAAATGCATGTGAATTTTCCAACGAACTTTTCTTTTTATTTGATTTTGTAGGAATAAGTACAAACGAATTGAGATTCCCCTGGGTACAAAGCTTGTAGTGGTATTCTTTTCCTCGAGAACATTAATTTAGAATCGCTATAAACAACAGCAGCAACAAAAACAACAAATTCAACAACAACAAAACATTTATTCTGTGGTTTTAAAGAATTCGTTTCCAGACCACCTTTACCACATTTTTATCCTTTTTTTTTTTTTTTTTTTTTTTTAAACATAATTTTTCACGAATGCAAAGAAAATTCTGTTCCTGTTTGGAAAATTAGAAAACTTGCAACAGACGAGATAGAAACAAGGCTAAACTCACTTTACCTCAACACACCCACACACATACACAAATAACCAGCTTTATCAGGAGTCAGGAGCAGGACATCTGTGCACTACAGCAGAGGGGATTATTCCATTTTATTTATTTATTCAAATGGAACAACTGGCAATTCGTCAGTTCCGGGCGGTGTTCTATGTTTTCCTGAGTATTGTATACGAGATTTCATTCATCGAAGTTTATTTTTCGCTCTGATTCAGAACTGCAAAACTTGAGTTTGAATTTTATTTACACAATTACACGAGAATATCTACATAAGAAGGGAGCATCACCCATCCATCCCCAATTTTGGGGTGTTGTTCTGGAAAGTTGAAAAGTTCTGGACTGAAATCTCTACGCTTTTTGAAATATGTAGGTAGTATGGCATTCGTGTTGATTTGTATATGTATAGGTAAATTTGCAATTCTGTTTTTAGTCGGCTCATTCGGTTAACAGAAGTTTCAGATAGAGAATAACCCTTAAAACATACCGCCGCCCCATAAATACATAGTAGAAGCAAATAAGTGTAAAGGGAAAATTCTGTGATTCTGGTTTGGTCACTGCAAGTTTTGTTGAAAATCTGAAAACTATATCAAGCTCGATTTAATTTAGACTGTCCGAAACTGGTAAGTTTGGACAGTTTTGAGCTTAAAACTTAAAAGGCGAATCTTCTTTAGAAGCAGTGTCCTTACAAGTGCCTACCTTTATTTTCACGGGTATATGTACATATATGTATCTACATAAATGCACATATACTACGTACTTACTTAGAAGGGAACACACATACAAATGTAGATATTTTCTTCTAATTACGAGTCTGCCACTTTTACCACTTTTAAATACTCTGACATCTTCAAGAGGAAGACGGTTGAGCGAGTTTTAAGCCACATGATTAATGGCACTCACCCAAAAAAGCCTTTAATCAATTGCCGTGGTTAGAAAACTTTTAGCTTGTGGCATGTATTTCAGCTTCGACTGTGAAATTTCCGTATAAGTTAACAAGACGATTTCTTTGACGAACATCAAAATGTCTGAAGGGGTGAAAATTTTGTATTTTATTAATGGCGGAAAAGCGAAGGATTTAAATCTATAGTAGATATTGAAGAGTAAAAGAGAATATTTTAGCTAGCTAAGGGAATATTAGTAGGTAAAGACAAATTTCTTTGGAAAATTAAGGAAATTCATTAGGATCATGAAGATATGAATGTATAGGTGTCATCTCTTATTATGATTGAACATTGTGATTGAATTCATACAGGCATCTTGTAACATGCAAAGATTTTTTGTTTTTGTAATTATTATCTATAACGGCGGTAAATACTTGAAATAATAGATGGCACTATTTTCCTTGAAATTTTTAAATTGACCACCATTTGTTAATAAAACCTAGTTTTGAAGTCCGCGCTAAACTAAATTTTAGCAAATCCCCATAATCGGCATGGCCGTCTTTAGTCAAGTGGGGGCCCTGGGCACTTTAGGATATACGGGCCCCCCTAACATAAATTATTTTCTAAAATACTTTGGGTTATCAACAGGAATAATTACGTAAGGTTTGTTAAGACCTATGGCACACTGGAGACTTTTTGTCACGGTCAACTTCATGTTAATCTATGAGTGAGAAAGTAAAGGAGAAGCCCATCATCAACAATTTTCGTGCCAATCTCAAAGATGTGTAAGTTCATATGCACACTATAAAAAATTCGCATTGCAGGCGGATGAAAAGAAAAGTTTATGCAAGCGATTTTGGTGCGATTTTTGAAAGTATGAGGGAAAATTGTATACCAGCAGCAGCATAGTGAGCGCTAGAAATATAAAACAACTTTTTCATATTCTTGGTTTCCCAGTAAGCCTATTTCCATCTTCGGTTGACCAATAAATTACCTTAAAATTTCATTTTTGGTAAATCTATATCAAGAAAATATATTAAAAATTAAGCCTCTTTTATCACAATTACAAACATTAACCAATATTCTAAAATTCCCAGTTTATTATTAAAAAAGAAACAAATAAAGTATTGCTAAATTTCCCTTGCAATTTTAACCTTATCTACGGCTTTTGTGCTAGGGTAAATTTCATTACTGAACATAAATAAAAGTGACACCTAGGGTACATACAGACAGAGATATAACCATATATGTTAGAAAGTGAGAAAAATCATAACGTTCAACACGCAAAAATGGCATATACTATATACCCGCAATGACCTCTCCTTTAGTTTCTTACTCGTAGATGTTAATGCATGCGTGAAATGACATGACAGCAGTTTGACTTTTTAGTTCCTTCGGCTAGCAACTTTTGGGTGACGAAACTATCACTGCGCCTTCACATTTATATGAATGTGCACGCACTGGTAACATTTTTGTCGCTGCTTGACTGCCATTGTTTTGAGAGACGTTATAGAGCCATGGAAAAAATTACACATCTTTTTCTAAATTTCTGCTGCAACGATTGTGTGAGAGGAAGATATAATTAATGAAACATTAATAGAAGAAACCACCAGTATACAACAAAAATTTGAAGGAATACTCTGAGAGCAATTTGAAAATAAAAATAGAGGGGAAGAATATCCATGAAAGTGCTTATAAACCTTAGAGTTAGAGCAAGCCTTTCTTCGGGCTGAATTGATGGTACTTTGATAAGTTATAGCAGGTCTCAAGATCTGTAGTGAATCATCAAAGCTTTCAACATGCATACGGAAATATTCAGAGAATTTTTCAGGATAGGATCGCAATTTATCAAACATTAAGTGGAATTTTCCATTTAGCACCCTTTCGCTCCAAATTGGATGAATCCTATAGGGTTGATATTTTCTATATCCTTATGACAAATACACATATCACAGCTGCTTTCTCGAAATTAATATTGATCCCAGCAAACATTATGATACGAAATCGATCGAACACGATTCGTTATGGCGAACTAAGCCCTCGATCTCGAAGTCGTTTTCGATTCGATATCGACCCGAAAAAGAAATAAACGGAACGCTATATCGAGTCGTAAAAACGATTCGATTTCGAGTCGCTTTATCAAAATTATCTAGAACTTTTTGAATGGATTTTGGTTGTATATAATTGCCTTGTATACTCGAGTTTATTTTTCGAAAAAAAGTATCGATATCGAAACGGGTCACACCTTAGACAGAATATCTTCATAATGATTTCATTTGTCTTCTTGAAATAAAATTGAAGAAATTATTGTTGTCTTTGACGGAGATAGCATGATTTTTACTGACAAAAATAATATCCTTTAACCTTTGACAAAAAGGACCACTATCGACGAGAGTCAGTCAGAAATGAAAGAATTTTCTGAAATACGCATGAATTTCGCAACGGAATAAAATCTCAGAACTTACAGTTTCTACTTGACTCTTCAGAGTAGGTAAGACTTCGAGTATATTTAGTTAATATTAAAAATTATCGAAAAATCAACAAATTGTTTTAAGTCAAAACTTCGAGTTCATCTTGGAAAAGCGAAGTATTCTCAAATGATGCATTTTATTTACTTCCGAAACTATTTCTTTCCTACTGTTTACTTCTTCGAGAATTCTTCGCAAAAGCGAAACTTCGATAAATTGTTTGCTGGGATTGATGATATAAAACATGAGTTTTGTCGATGAAAGTTATTCATTGTGTGCGTACTAAACTATACCTTTTCAACTTCAAATTGATACTAAAAAATTTCAAATTTAGACTAAACAATTTCAAATTGGGACTAAAAAATAAATAATTTATTACAGTTAATTTAAAGTAGATTTATTAAGAATATCTTAATTAATTAAAAATTGATAATTCCGTAATATTTTCTAGCCATAGTAGACGCAACTCGTTTAGAAAATAAAATTCGCGAAAATATAACGAAGATGATTACAGTTCCGAATTACTGTATTAATTAAAAAGTCATATCATTCATATTTATCGCGTCCGGTATAAATTTTTGAATATGAGCGACGTGTCGGTTACAATTAGGAACAGTAATCATCGTCGTTATATTTGTGCGAATTATATTTCTAGCCGTAGTATACGGAACTCGGTCTGCGTCAAATATAATCTGCCTTCACCAGCTAGAATTTGCGGCATTTGAATAGTCAAATCGCTTTTGAGTCCAGATTTTAGGTTTGACCAAGCATATTCAATTGCATTTAACATTGGGCTATATGGTGCGAGTCTTAGTAGGTGATTATTAAGAAATTCATTTTCTTGGAATACTTCTTCAATGGCAGCATGACAAGGAGCATTACCTACGATTGATATTCGGTACATATTTTCAGCATTTCGAAGATAACGACGCATAAATTCGTTTGCTTCTGGTTTCTTAAATGCTCCTCTTCTAAATTTCATGATGAATTAAGTCCATATTTCCTATACACCCAATTACATGTATATTAGATCCTTGACTGCCTGCTGCAATGTGATTGCAACGAGTTCCTTTTTTGGAACGACCTTTAGAGCTCGATATATAAGTTAAAATTAGTTTCGTCCATGTAAAGTATCAGTGCATTGTTAGATTGATGTTCTAAAAGTTTTTGAACATAATCACAACGTTTTCTTTTATTACTTTCAAGACAGCTTCGAATGTCTTTCAACGTATATAGTAATCCATCTAAATGTTTTCTCAGACATTCCGCAGAAACAACAATTTGTGATAATTATTTTGAAATTTATCTCTCAGTTGTTTTAAAGTTATTCTAGGATTTTCTTCAATACATCTTTCTATAAAGAGTCGATGCTCATTAGTAATTTTTATTTTTCCCTTCCCACGTTGTTGTTCAGGTATTTGTTGGTTTTTCACCCATCGATAGCCAGTTGATTTCTTCACGCCTAAAGTTTTTGCAAGTACCCTCCAATCAGATTTGCTTCCTTATATTATCTGCTTGAACTTTCTTGATGTAAGACATTTTTAAGAATGAATTAATTAGGGGTAAATTAATTAATAATGATACTTTCTTTTATTTTTCAAAAGCCTACTCAAATTTGAAATTGTTTAGTCTCAATTTGAAGTTGAAAAGGTATGGTACACGGCGACAGTGATCAAGAAGTCGCGTGACAAAAAGTCTGCAGTGCGCTTTAGGCCTAACATGAATCAACAGTATAAAAATTTTCGCTGATTATCAATAAATTGAGTTTGGATACTGAAAGTAAGTAGGTATACCATGAAAAAATGCCAGAAATTTAAAAATACTGGGGCTGAAAGGCAGTCACTATAAGTAACTTTGTATTAATGTTGCCTTGTATTGAAAAGTTCGAGTAAATCCCACAGTTTACTTTCTATAGCCAAACTCTAAAAGCTAAACTATCTTGTAATAGGTTGTCTTATTGGTTGAAGAATTGGTCATCAGTTGGTCTACTATATACGATAGTAGATAGCAGGGGCTATGGGGGCGGGGCCCTGGGACTGGGTCCAGCGGGCCCATGCGTAAAGATGGCACTGATTATTGGGCCGTTTTGTTTAGCAGCTAAATTATGACGGCGGAGACTTAGAAGAAATATAATAAATAAAAGAGGAAGAAGAAGCATTTTTACTATTTTACTCACTCTTTTCCAAAATCGTCGTTGCATCTGCAAGAGCTCCTATATGTAAAATTACTAATTTTAGAGGGGAGTCAAAATGTTTTCTGCTCATTTTCATGGAGTGTGTAATGTTCGATGATAAATGATAACTGACTTTTTTTATTGCGCTACATTTTATTTATATTTTGAAAATTAATTTACATCTATCTTACATATGGTACCGGGGTCAACATGTCGGCACAAAAATGCAAGCCTTGACAAAAGTAGAAATTGTGCAAGTAATTTCAGAAACTATGTGGTTGCTTGCATATTCGTTCTATGGGTGCAATTATGTTTATGTGGGGAAATGCGTGGTTGACTCAAAAGCAAAATAAATTTGTAATTTGTTTTGTTTACTTTATATGGTAACCGCTATGGGTTCATCACAATGCCAAACTTCATGAATATTTTTGTAGACAAAGCAGAGCAAGTTTTTTTTTTGTATGTTAAAGTCTAAATCAATAATTTTGTGTCCAATCTCGATATCAATGATTTTCCACAACTGATGTTACATAGTGTTAGTGTATAGCTTCACTACATACATCAATTCGGTAAAGAAGGCTCAGGCACGCACTTAATCCAACTTTTCTCTATATGTACGGCCTGTTCTTATACAACCTAATTGTAAACTACGAAATAGATTATAATTGATTTAAGACTAATTTTGTCCGTATGACAGTTATTTCGAAAATCTATTCGTTAAAAGCTCATTAAATAGTTCAGTAGTGGTGGTCTGTGTGAAACAAAACGAAATTTGTCAAGACTTCCGTAATAAGTTTGTAAGGCAATTACTCTAAGATTCACTCAGCTTTTCCCTGTGGTCTATGTATATACGTTTTCCATTCCTGCAATTTAGATTGAAATTAAAAGGACTAAATTGCTTTTTCCATTGTTAGTAGAGAAAACGTCGAGCTTCATTTCATTTCTGAGTATTTTTCGAAAACCGCACACAATTTCCAAAAACCAAATTGTGCAAGTGATACGCGAATACATTCCTACAAGATTCTCTTCCTTTCTTCCTTTACCCAATATAATGTTTTCTCATCCCTAAATGAGTTAAATTGTTTTCTAGAATTGCATCCTTATCTGTTTTGATTGTATATGCTATAGTACAAAACAAACACCACCGTCACCACCATCACCGTCTGACTTTCAGATAATTTAATTAGAAATGAAATTTACTGGGACTGTAGCACAACCACTAACGACCTTGCGGTTAGGGTTGTAATGTCGAACACGCAGAAATAATTGAAGCTTCAATTTTCCACCACTGTAACATGTCCCAGGTGGTTTCCAGTTGTTGTCTCTCTTTTTGTGGTGAATTGTGCAACTGGACCGAAACAACAGAATTTACAGTCACACACTATAGTATAGTCTCGTAGTTAAGTTATGGCATCAATTACCTCTTAGCATGTACGACATAAGTGCCGGTAATTGCAGGTTTCCTATTGCTTTGAAAATGAAAATGAAAAACAGGCGTGTGAAGTGAAAATCTTTTTGTTTTTTTTTCTTTCTAAATTTTATCCGTAACTATGTATTACCTTTGTCCTTATTTTTGCGATCCTTGCTGCTTTTATCCTTGGATTTTCCTGGATTACAGTTCTTATTAACAATACGTGTTGCCTGGCAGCTTGGGTCGCTTGTTGATTTCAGTTTATCCGTTCGTGCCATTTGTCCGGTTGTGCATTCAGACCACGCTCCCTTTTCGTAACGGCATGCTAAAAAAAATAAGAGAAAAAAAACAACATATTCTTAGTTAGTTATACGAAAAAAATTAAAATCCAAAATTTAAAGAGCAATGATAAACCAAAAACATGTAGATGAAATTTCTATATACTGAAATTCTACCTTCTCGGCTATCCTTGTAGGATATCCTTTTTCAGTCTTGCCTATCTTGAGGGTGGGTAATTTAGACTTGGATTTGGTGAGATAGATCCGATCCCATTTTGTACTCTACACTAAGTATATCGTAGTCGTTTAGGTAGGTACATCGTTATGTATGAGTGCAACATTAATCTACTTCTCTTACTATATCCGTACAGTTCTATATCCATGGATATGTAATAAAAACGAACTAAATTCTGGATATGTGTGCAGTTTTAATATCACTTAAAGAAATCTTCTTAAAGAGAGTTCCGGCCTGAAAAGCTCTTGTCTTTATGTGTTGTATTAATTCGTTCGGCCACAAAGTTTGAGGGTAACCTTAATGGAGTTTTAAATCGAGACAAGTGAACATTTTCAGGCATTTTCAATTTGTTATGTGGTTATAGAATAGAAAGGTTGAGTCCCTTTTGGGGTTAGTTCATTAGAATTCAATTTACTATATAAAATTTTTACCAAAGATTCTATTTGTGTATATTTAGTAGTTGTTCAAAGGTGCAGAGTTTCGTATCGGACTATTGTATTAAAACTTTCTTCATCCAATCTGAGCAAACCGAACAAATCAGTCTCCATCAGACCAAGTTCATAAGTATGTTGATATCTGGTCTTCCAATTATACTAATTTCTTCTGGAAATTTCTAGTACAATGTCATATTATGTGCTCATCACTCTAAATTCAAAGTGTACATATATGTCTATCATGCTATACGAATCATGTGAATACAATAAAAAATCAAGTTCCAGGTTTTTGAAATTTTCTTTATATTCTTAATTCTCTTTTTTTAAAAAATTCTGAGTTTCCAAAGGTAGCAAGGCATACTATACATATCAGAAAATATCATGCTTTGAATTCTGGAAGCATTTTTCACATTTTTAACTCTCCACAAAAATATTCTCAAAACTTAAAACAGAAATCATACTGTTTTATAGCAGAGAGTGTATGAAGTCAGAGGCGTATCAAGGTTGAAATATTAGGGGGAGCGAGCATATTTAATAAAGACATCACTGCCAACGTCAAAGGAAATTATTTCCAATTAAAATTTTCTGGAGATCGGCTGAATATTATAAATAGACTGTCTCCATAATGACTTCATTTTTAATTAAATGGAATCAAATTTGCAGTGTTTCAAACAAATGAGGTACATCAAGGACCCCTTGGCATTAAAATAAATTGAATTTATTGAAAAATGGAAAGATTTTCTGATTAGTCAGCAGCCATCATCCGATCAAGAAAATGTACATTCTCTCTTTGGCCTCTTTAAAAAAGAAATGTCCTCTGTCGTAATGCTTTGCAATGGCAACAACTTACGAGTATAGTTTTCTTGATATTATTTAATTAAATTATTGAACTTTGCCATGGTCTTTACTCAAAGTGAGGAGTATATAAAGGCTGAAACACATTGACGCGGTAGCGACAGAGCGGTACATACAATTTGTTTTTGCAACAAATGTATTTTACCGCTACCGCGTCGGTGTGCTTCAACCTTAATTGTCAATGATATTGCAAATGAGCTAGTTTGTGTCAACAGTTTGCATATCATCCATGAAATGACTGAATCTTAAATTACATATGTATTAAATCTACATGGACTAGTAGCCTTGTGTATAGAAGTATATGGCTCAGCTACAATAGCCGTAAAGACGATACGGATTTCAACGAGACTGACGTTTAATTACGACAAATTGTAATTTTTATTACAATTTCATATCACATTTAATGTTTTCAAATTTTTCGTATGTAAACCTCAGTCTCGTTGAAATCCATAACGTCTTTACGGCTATTTTAGTTGAGCCTTATCTGGTGATTGCGAAAATGCTTCCTTGTTGTAATGTCAAACGGCTCCACTTGTACCAACGAGGTAAGAACTAAAGGAGATGCAAATGAGAAAATATCGCGTACCCATTTCTAACACATTGACACTGATATTGTTTATACATAAGCGCCGTAAAATTTGTACACCTGTTTACAATGGTACAATCTGTGCGCAATTTTAATCGCTTTTATTTTCATATACTCCAAAAGTATTTACTGAATTTGCAAACAAGAACATAAAAAAGTGAATAACAAGTTCAGTGGTAAAAAGTTTGTGACTAATATTTGCTTCGTGCCCCTACGATTATTTCACGGGTTTTCCTGCGTCAATGCGCCAAGCCAAAAAAAAAACCAAACCTTAGTAGGATTTGACAGCGAAGACCAAAAATGGCGTATTGAAATTTTGGGTACGCTCATGTACACGGATTGTACATATGATTGCACCTCCTTTAGTTATTACCTCGTTGACTTGTACCATCTTGAAGAGGTTTGCTCGCTAAAAGCAAAGCTGTGCAACTGAAATATAGACAAGGCAAGGGGTTCAAGGGATAAGCCGTAAGAGCATAGCCAAATTAAAAACATACAAAGGTTGGGAAGTAGACAACGTGCCGATAAAATATAAAATCCACGATGGCTGGCACAGACTTCAATATATAGATTGATGACAGCTCGCAAAAAGTGAATCCAGCATAAAATATGCTTTTTATGTTGCGAGCGATTTGTGCTGCCACAAAGTAAGAAAAATATTTACAGAAGGGAAATTGTTACGCAATTACAATAAATATGTTATTAGCTTGATAATTTATAGTAATATTTCAAGCTAATAACAAAAATTGTATGCTTTAACATTTATTTTTAACACGAAAGTGCTTTTTATGAATTAAAAAAAAAATCTTATAAAAGATTAGAAACGATTCATATTAGACCAAGCATTATTCAGGTGTTTGGATTAGCACATAGATACTTGACCGATATGATAGATAATTCGTCGAAGACGAAGAGCGCCCGGGGCGACCATCAACCTCAACCGACGAAGCTTACGTCCAAAAAATAAAAATAAAAATCTAAATCTAGTTTTCCAATTTAGAAAAGAAGTAGTAGCTGAACCAAATAAGGCCATTACTTTTGCGCCACCCAATTAAAAGGGTTTTCCAATAGGGACGGGTCGATGTTGACAGGCTGTGGCGGCCATGTTGTTTTGGCGGAGTCAGTCAAATCTGTTGTATATTATTCAGTCATTGATGCCAAATCACCATGGTAAGTTACAGGAGTGAGCCACACGTCCAAATCATAACACTTTATTATCAAAATGAGTGTTCATTTGTGCAAACGTTGCGCGCGTTGCTCCCATTTTCTGGCAGACGCGGTGGCCCTTCAAAGTCGACTCTCCAACGTTTGGTGGCCAAATTCGAGACGACCGGTTTGATAAATTATCAGCCAACATCCGTACGTCAAAAGAAGGCTAGATCGGCAGAAAACATCGCTGCTGTCTATGGAAGTTTGAAGCAGAGCCTGAGGCAGTCAATTCCTCGACCTTTCGCAGACTTCAAATTGGCGAATTTTGCGTCGAAACTTGTGCCTGCACCCGTACAAGATCCAGCTGACTCAGAAGCTCAAAATTAATGACCACAGATACATAGACAAATCCAGTTTTTCGCTGACTGGGCTTCGGAGCGTGAAGAGCATGCCATGTTCAGAAGCAAAATTTTCATATATGGGACACAAAAAGTTACTGTTTGGTGCGGATTTTGGACTGACGGCGTCATTTGTCTGTACTTTTTGAAAAACGACGTTGGTGAGGTCAGCACCATGAACGGCGAGCGCTACAGATCCAGGATAACCAATTTCTTTTGGCTTGAATTTAACGATATGTACGTAGACGACATGTGGTTCCAGTAGGATGGCGCTACGTGCCACATAGCGAACGTCACGAGGGGGACTCTGCATTATCTCTCGCACAGGATGACGTGAATTTGCCACCAAGGTCATGCAATTTGATCTCGCTAGACTTTTTCTCGTGGGCTTTTCTTAAGTCGGAAGTCTATGCTAATAAGCCGCAATCGACTGATGACCACAAAGTTAACATAGCCAAGCCAATCGCTCAAATTCATCCAGATCTATGCGGCAGAGTCATTGAAAAATGGACCTCTCGGATCCATGCTACTGTTTTAGAAGCCGCGGTGGACACTTGAACGATGTCACATTCCATACATAATAGCATACATGGACCTTCAAAATAAGTAAATAATTTCGTCAATACTACACAGTCAGCTTGCTTTATTCAATTTCAACATCGACTCCCTTATTGGAAAACCCTTTAGATGTAGATTGTGGGCACGGCTTTTAAGATTCGTAATGTATATATAAAGACTCCATTTTCTTAAACTGTTTAATATTTTACCTCTTCTACATAGGTACAAACAAAATTAGAGTGCACTTGTTAACCTTTGTGCATGAAATTAAAATCCAAAAAGCAAGTGCAACTCAGTGAAATTTACAACGAATAGATAAGCATATGTACTGTCATACTGGCATCCCAAAAACCACTCTGGGCATTAACAACGTTTTTGACTAGATCGAGATACTTTGGGATTCAAAAATTCCAGGACCTATGCAGTAATAGGTATTGCTATAAAATTGACTCAAAGGCGACTCAAAGGCGACGCAACGTTAAGTAAAGCAAAGCAAATGTTTTCCTATAGAAAGAAAAAAATCTACTGAAGTCCTTGACTATAAAGTAGCGAGCAATATGCTAAATAATTTTAATAATGAAACAGCTGAGCTTTCAAAGATGTGGATTGCTGTATTTTATGTAAAATTATGATTTCATAAACGAATAATTTTAGCATTTAAATCAGTAGAATTTCTCCGAGCAGTGTTGGGAGAAAATCATTAGCAAAGAGACAGACTTAAAACACTGACGCCGACATAGATGACGACGACGACGACGACGACATAATTATGTAATTATTTTACCACTTATGTCTCTGACGCGTTTTACCCAGTGCAGATTTATATAAAGCTCATTTGCATACGCGATTAGAAATAATTTTACATTTTCAACAGTCTCTCAATGGATGCTTGCCTACTACTTTTACACTTGTTACTGATTTAGTTTTTAACTTGTGTGTGGGGGAGGAAATTGCAGCTATACGCGCTAGAGTTTTTCATCCTTTTTTTTTTGCGAAGAACTTCAATTCCCGGACTACTTACATTACATACTAAGGCTATGCTGGTACTGTTGTTGGATGTTGCTGTTAGGATGCAGTAGTCCCCACCCTGCTACTGCATAGCATGAAAAGTTCAAAACGTTGTCGTTCCTGCAGGGCTGTAAATATAAAGCCAAGAAAAGTGCTTTAAATCCATTTCTCGCGTATGAGCGTAATTGCAAAAATGGATCCATTATGGCTGCTGCACAGTGCACCTCCGAGGCAAAATAAATAGCAGCTCGGTTTCGTTAGTGAAAAGGTTTCGCGGCAGGCGGGAAAAAGGTGTTTTCCTGTTGAGCCTATTCTACTAAATAGAGTTTATAAATATATGAGGCCAATGCGCGTTTTAGTTTTTTTTTGTTTTTGTTTTGTAGCCTTCTACTAAATATTATGAGTAAAAAAAATATATATATATAAACTTTACCGTCTGTGGCCCGTTTATAACGTCGATGTATATTCCGTTCCGGTCCCCACCTGCCTATATTCTTGGAATTGGAAGCTTTGTAAAATCCTCCTACTGCTACTACGGTAAACTAACTATATGGACATATATGCCAGAGTATCAGAAAATAAAATGAAAAAAAAAAACTATTTTATAATATGTACAACAATTCAGTAAATTAAAGTTGAACGTCAGTATAACCCAGTTTGGATAGTTTTGTTTCCATTACAGAGCAGAATTTTGCCTCTGGGCAATTTATGGAATAAACGTGAAGTTGCGATGTCTTGTCAACAGGGCACTTGCGTCGTATAGAGAGGTAAAGTTCTGTCAACAAATTTATTTTTCGATTAAACTCCATTTGACGTATTTTTGAAAAACGCTTCAGGTATAGTTGCGACTGTATTTTGTCCATTTACAATGTACATAGTACATACTGGAAAAACTTCCGATAAAGGTTCCCGAGGTATTGAAAAACAACATGTACATAGCAATTCTATAGAATATCATATGATTCTAAATACAATATAGATCATTTTTGGAGAAAACGCCATCTAGTGACCGAAACTGACAAATGAAAATTTTATAAAAAATTACTGTTTTTCGAATATCTTAATAACGGCAAATAATATCAAATCGGTGACTTCTATCGGGACTATTTTTTCTTTAGAAGAAAGAAACTTGCACTGAGCTTTCTAAATCAAGCTGTCTCAACAAAAGTCGGTAAAGAAAGACCGAAAGGACATTAAAATTCAATTGAATTCATGTAGAAAATGGCAGGTAAGTGTTAAAAAGTCGAAAATCACAAAATGTAATTTTTCCTCATTTTAGTCGAATTTTTCGAATTCACCAACTTTGCCGTTATTAGGATATTAAAAGCAAAGTGGTTTTTTATAAAATTCTCAGGTGCTGATTTCGGTTACTAGATGACGTTTGCGCCAAAAATGACCTATATATTTAGAATCATTATATTCTATAGAATCTTTAGTTGCATATACAGGGTGTTTACCACTAGGAGGTCAATAGAGCAGGAGGTGATAGCTTTATCTTGATGAACCAAAAATTGTATGGCAGGGGGGGGGGGGGCTCTATCAACCGTTTAGGAGTTATAGGGTGATTAAGAAAACAAAACTATCTTAAAAACTACAGGGCGTACGGCAACAGTTAAGAGCTCATTGTATATAGAACTTCATGGCATTTCCAATGACTTCTCAATCAGCCCCATACCCCTCTCTCATCAAGAATTTTGGTTGTCTAAACTAAAAATTTCGAATTTTCTTACCTTTGTTTTTTTTTAATTTAACCTCTATTATTTTTGTACAAATGTCATTAACATAACTTTTTTTTTCATAAAAACTGTAAACTTTAGACTCTCCCCTTTAATGTGACCTATTACACCCAATGTGCTATCTGAAGCCTATTTCAAACCTATTTTCAAACATATTTTCAACGATAATTTGTTCCCTTAGCATGTAATTATAATATCGTCTAATTTCGGTGTGACCTGAATAGGTTATGAGTTAATAACTGTTTAACGGCTACAGTTAACCAATAGGGTGTAATATGTTAGCTTAAAGAGGAAAGTCTACAGTTTACAGTTTTTATAAAAAAAAGTTAAGTTAACGATCTTTTTGCAAAAATAATAGAGGTTAAATTAAAAAAAAGGTAAGAAAATCCGAAATTTTTAGTTTAGACTACCATAATCCTTGATGGGAGCGGGGTATGGAGCTGGTTGAGCAGTCGTTAGAAAGGCCATGACGTTCTGCATACAATGAGCTCTTAACTGTGACCGTATGCTATGCAGTTTTTAAGATACAGGGTATTTTATGAAAAACTAGCTTTTTTTTAATCACCCTGTAACTCCTATACGGTTGATATGCCCCCCCCCCCCTCCCTGCGATACAATTTTTGGTTCATCTAGGTGAGTACTATTACCTCCTGCTCTATTGACCTCCTAGTGGGAGACACCCTGTATAGGTTGTTTTCCAATACTTTGGAAACCTTTATCGGAAGTTCACCGGAAGTACAAATTAAGAACTTAAGTTAAATGGAATATAAATATGATGAAGAAGAGCATATTAAAATTAAAATTAGAGACAATAAAAAACATGCGTGCGACAACCGAAAAAATATTTGGTTGCCGGTGATCGAGACTGGAAACTTGATCCTTTAGTTTGTACATGTGTGCCTTACTCAATGTGCTTCACTCAATGACTTGCCAAGATTTCTGGCTCAAGTTCACATTTT
This sequence comes from Dioctria rufipes, assembly GCA_963924295.1. Taxonomy (NCBI): domain Eukaryota; kingdom Metazoa; phylum Arthropoda; class Insecta; order Diptera; family Asilidae; genus Dioctria; species Dioctria rufipes. The sequence goes on along the minus strand of OZ002743.1, from coordinate 43,390,771 downwards.
ATTCATGGGCAAGCCTCAATCCCACAACTTGGTCGCTCTAAAAATTGACATTTGCCCTCAGGTGCCCATTTTTTACATTTTCCTTATATGTGCTTTAATTGCCGGTGAGTTCGATAAATCTTAAGAAAATCTCATCTATCCTATAGGTTCAGATCTGGCAACGTTCGATGCTTTTTCATTTTCCCAAATTGCAGGAATATTGGAGCTTTTCTTAACTGAAGCCAAGAATATGTTTTGGCATGGTTCAGGAAAACCGATTCTGCATTCTACAGAGAGCGTTTGAAAAGATGGTAACACATTACATGCAAAAATATCTGTATGTATAAAAATATAATTAAAAAAGTTTCAGAAGTGTACTTTAAGTAGATATTCCGGATCTTTTCGATTCACTCTGTATGTTTGCCATATAAATTTTTCATCTTCGAAATTTCAAACTTCGCATCATAATACGACATGACATGTATAGTGTTCGCCATTATTTTGAAAGGGCCCTGTTAGATCCATCCATCTTACCTTCCAAATTTTTCGGAATCTATTTTCTGATCCTTCTTATCCAGTACAAATCCAATGAACTGGAGGGATAACCGACAAAATTGAATTTGCTTTACATTAATGCTTCAATTGGCGGCACTCTTCAGTTGTGCGTGTACTTCAGTTAGTGTTTGATATTTTTATTAGATTTTAGTTTTGTTTTTAGTTACTCCTGCTAGAAGTCGTTTTCTAGGTCTATTGAAGACAATTATATTTAGTTTTTATTAAATAATATAAGACGGGGGAGAGACTAATCTGACCATTTTTCAATTTAGTTATAATATCGTAAATGAGCACTAAGATAGATACACACATAGATATATGATAGGAGACTCTAATACAACAAGGTTTAAACATTTTCCTAGTTCTTCAGGCATCTTTTCCTGGAGGACAGAAAAGTATTGTTATTTGATCGATTCTGCATCACCTGTTCGGCTCACCTCATACTCTGATATTCTATAAATTTATAAAAAACCTTAAAGCATTCTAATTCTTCACTAGTAGTTGACTGGGATTTTCCCATTAGATATAACCCGTCTATGACTCTTCTGCAGTTTTCATTTCATATAGTGGTCACATAGCTCTATCCAGTGATAAGTGAAAGCTTACTAAAATTATTTTATGCAGAAAACTAAGAACTGCGTAGACTTTAGCATGCTACAATTGCAGTAAATTGTTTAGAACGCATTCTTATAGACCCCATAAACCACGGATACCTTATTATTCCTTAGATTTGGACAAAATCGTCATGCATCAAGAACTGTCTGTCCAGTATAAATAGACCTGGATTAGTGGGGGAGCATATGTTATTGACAGATATAACACGATTTAGCAGATATTTGAAAAAAAAACTTTCAATGATTTAGCACAGATTTGAATTAATTTTTTTCCAACGATTCTCTTTTACCGCATATCACTTTGACATGCTATCGACTATTTTACTCGGTATCGGGTCTATCCACAAAATTATTCCTTATTAAAAAGTAGAATACTGTTATATATTGTAGTTGGGAGCCTACCTATCATTGTATTTCTAATAACAGAATTTTTCAGGTAGCCAATAAAAATATAAGCAATTTGAGGAACTTGAAAGAAAACTTTCAGTGTTGAAGGAATTCTGAAAAATAAGGGATTAAAAAAAATAAAATTCTTATTAATTCAAAATTTACTGAAGCTTTCTGGTTAAGCAATTTTTTGATTCTTTGATTTTTAAGCTTCTGTCAATTAGGCAGATGAAAAAAAAATAGTTGACTGTAAAAGGTTCATTTGGATGTATTTAAACACGTTCAGCGATAAGATTGTCTTAGGGTTGAAAATGCTAATTAAGCATTTTCCGACCCTAAACTAAGGGACTTGATCTCTTGGGTGATCAATAAACCAAGTAAAGTTTGGATTAAAAGCTTTGACGAGTTAGTCACGCGCTTTTTGAAGGAGTAAAAGTAGAGTTAAAAATTTGGTCCGGCATATTGGAAAATAACAGTGTTGGTGTGGCGTAATATTACTGTGATCAAAAAATAAGGTGAATTTTTCATTTAAACCTCGCAGGCATTATGAAATCATAAAACAATTTTTTTTTGGTGCCGCAAAATTACACGTGTTTTTGTAAACATACAAAAGTGAGTTTTTCGATTTTTACTATGTCTGGTTTTGTTGAGTTAAGAATTTGCATTAAATTTTGTCTGCGGAACGAATATTCCGCCCCAGAAATGTTTAGAATATTACAAAAGGCCTTTAGTAATGATGTTATGTCACAAAAAAATATTTACAAGTGGAACAAAGACTTCAAAGAATGCCGAGATCGACATGAACAGCGTCCTGGACGACTATCAATATCTTCCGATGAAAGCCACATCAGGGAAATCAAGGACTTGCTGTGCGAAAATTATCGATTGACTTTGCTGATCTACCCAGGCCATTTTTGTGCCTCAGATGTTTCAAATCTCTATTGATTCCAAAAATACTCAATTTTTTAGAAAAATAAAGTTCCTACCGTTCTACACTGAATTGGTTCTTCGAGCACATTTCGCAAAAAACTCGACCTATATGGTTCCACAACCATCGCATTCATCTGATTTAGCACCGTACGAATTTTGACTGTTCGACAAACTCACAAAAGACCGCTCCGGGGATATCGTTTCGACTCGATTGAGGAGATAAAAGCCAAATCGAAGAAATGGTTGAAAGCCATCCTGGAAAAAGACTTCTTTGACTGTTCCGAGGAGCGTCGGTGGGGGAGTACTTTGTAGGCGATGAAATTGATTTGGAACAATAAATAAAGATTTTTCATTTTATAAACAGATTCACCTTATTTTTTTATCACAGTATTACATTAAAAGGAAAAAAATGTGAAAAGGTCACGGAGAAAGTTTGTACAAGGAAGAGAAGGGCACAGGATCATTGGATCCTGGTAGTGATAAGCTAACCAAAGTGAAATGCGCTGAAATGAGCATTGGTAAGAAAATGGCTGCTAAAATTTCACTAGAAAAAAACATGCGTTCGATACTAAATGAAACATTGCCATTTTATTTGCTTGGTATTTCAAAAAGTGTGTGAAAAACTATTGATTCCTTGGTGAAGCTTTCATCATTACACATCGCATCTTGGACTATCGAATCCTGACTCCTTGTAAAGTGGAATTTATTTTTCGTTCACCTTAAAGCCAGCTCAGACTCAGACAAAATAATTACAGGAATCCATAATTACGCGATGTACTTATGTATGTATAAAAACGGAACTACATATTCATACATACAACTAAGCGGTACTAGCTAATTTAGTAGTAAGAAATTGAAAAGTGCTATACTCTTTATTGAAGTTATTTGGTCGGACTGGATGAAAATTTTAGTATGGGAAGCTATTCCAGATATTAGTGGAGTGGCTGAAGAACAGGTGCATACATAGTTACTAAATAATTAGACCTGGGAAGTACCAGGTTCAAGGTTCTATTTGAGAATACAAACAGTTCAAATAGATATCTTGGACAAAGAAATTTAATGATTTTAGCTAAAAGAGTTGCTGAACGTTAATACATAAAAGAAAAAAATGTCACACCCTAAAATAGATTCCTTAATATGTGAGATGTGATAATATCTTCGGTGACCATAAAAATATCTGACTACAGAGGTGAAGACAATCTCTTATTTTCCTTGCATTAGATATTGGTGTCCAATATCCCAGGATTCAGGGCCATATGTCACAAGGGGGATAACCAATGTGCGGACTAAAAGAAATCGCACTGAGGTCTGTGTAAAATAACTAGATGCCCACAGAGAGTCTACATTTTCCCCACAGTGGCATTAACGTGTTCATCCCACTCAACTTACTGTTGTAAATGATATCAAGATTCCTTTCAGAATCTATATACGGTATGACTGTGCTATTAATAATAACTGATATCCGACGTTAACCGATAAACTTAGAGGGATCTTGAGTTTAGTGGATCAATTTGCAGCTTATTATATGTGGATCATAAGTAAACAGCCTCAAGATCTTCATTTATATAGCTCACGAAATCCTTAATAAGTCTCATCGGTCCAGATATAGTATTGGTACAACTGAGCATCATTAGCATAATTGTGCAATTGACAGTGCTTAACTTGAGCAAAAATATCATTAATGAATAGAGGTCGAAAAATAGATCCCAGTGGAACGCCAGAAGAGACCCATTAGAAAATACAGGCTGACACGTCCTGTTATCAAGGAAATTGTGAATTAATTTAGCTGTCTGTGATGTAAATTTAAAATTAAACAGAAATGTGTAGTTAATTAATAATTAGTCAAAGCAGAACTGTCAATTCATTCTTTATTTATTCAATGTTTTAGGAATCTGCAAAACCCGCAGTTTTTTTTATGGAGCGATTGGTGCGGAATCACGAAAAATGGGTGAATTCATATTTTAAGGTAACCAACGAAATTGTGCTATTCATGAAACCAAAAACTTCTACGCGAGCAGCATGAGGACCGACCTTCAAAATTTTTTAAAGATAAGTCTATGAAAAGTAAGCAAAAAGAAGTGATAGACTTATGACGCTTGGGAAATAAGGCTCTATTTAAGCTTCTGCTATGCAGCTTACAAAGCAGCAAAAATAAAGTATTTATACGACTTAGCTGCATTCATTCAATATTTGGTTTCTTCCCACGATAAGCCATCTGCGGTATACTAAGCTTGAAAAAGAAAAATAATCCCGTGAAAAGGAAAACTCCTGAAGAGGCACTATCTATGATAGTGGATAATTCTCTATCGAAGCGACATTCCTGAATATATCACAATTCTCAAAAGCTTCCAACTATGATATATTCCCTTGTTATCAATATATTCTTAAAGTGAAAGCTGTTTAGCAGACTGGAAGACGAAATATTTACGGATACTTGCGCTGAAGTACCTCTAAAGCATCTTTTAAATCATTCAGCTAAAAGAATCTTGACTTATCGAAAGGAAATATTTGATCAAGTTGATGAAAACAACAAAGAGGTAAAACTGACTTTAGTTTGTTCATGGGAATGGGTATGGATGGTTCTTCGGGATTTTCGAATTACATATAATCAATAGTGGACAAATGATAGCCAATGTGACGAAATCAGCTTGTTTATAACAACCCAAAGTCTTTTACGAATTTATGATGAAGATGACTCGCTTTCGTAGACCTGTATGCATGAAGTTTCGAAAGGAAATCATCTCACTTATAAAAGCTAAGAGAAAAGAAAAATAAAAAGGATAGAATTGACCATTCCAGAGAAAATAGAATCGGATTGTTAATCTCCAGGATGTGTTTCATTCAGTCATGGATTCCACAGATTCTATAATTTCTTCTTTAAGGAAACAAGGTGAGATGGCAAAGGTCAAAAAGAGTAGCTCTACCGAAGGTAGTTTTGGAATTACAAGGTCCATGCACACTTACCGGCACAGACAGGCATCGACTGGCACTGGCATTTTTTGTGCACATGTGTAACGACATAAAACCGAAAGGAAACCTTCAATCAAGGCAGGTATCGCGGGAAAACTATAGAAGAGTTATCCCATGTAAACATCGCAACAAGACCAGCAACCGACAAATGTCGGTCTGGTTTCTACCCACCGATAGTGACCGGCAATGAAGTTTTCATTACGTGCCGGTATCTGCCGGTCACGGTTGATGTAAATTAGCTAACTTATCGTTTCATATAAAAATAATTTGCCTGTCTGTGCTGGTGCGTGCTGTCCTGGTGAGTGCGCATTGACCTTGGCAACCAGAATGCGACAACAATGCCGATGTATAGAGGTTGTGAATCTATTTCCAGAGTTGAGTTTTATAGAATTAGAGAACAGTGATTGAAGGACTGAGCTCATACTATTCTGCATTTTAAAAAATTGGTTTAATTCTTCAAATTGAACAATAACCGCAGTTTCTTTGAATTTTGAATGAAATAAAACTAATATATCTAAAAAACGAATTGGACAATAAAATGTCTGTCGAAGATTTTCTTTTACTGTCAATACCAGGTGTGTAAATTTCGTTTTCAATCCATGCACAAGGAAATGAAGTGCAGTTTATGGCTCTAACCAACAATCATGCTAAAATGGCTAAAATGCTAAATGCTTTTAAGATTTGTGCAAGCGTATTCACAGGGGAATACCCACTTTTCATACAACTTTAGGCCAGAAACCTCCAGACATTAGAAATGTCTTAAATGATGCATTCTGATACTCTGAACATATTTTATTAGCAATGCTTATTTCTATTTAGCATGGGAAAGCTTTGGCGATCGGATGTAGCTTGAGCGACTTTCTTGGGTGAATAAGTGGACTTTTCTACATCCCGTGATTGTGTGAAATTGATTCGTCGTAGCAAATAGCTTCCTATAAGAAAAATGCTCACAACAGAGCACTAATAGCTATGGAGGAAAGAATTGGAAAAATATATGCGAAATGTAGTAGATGGGGTGTGTGTGACCCAAGTGCATGAAAATGGGCTTTTCGGTGGCAAAAACATACCGAGAAAGTTTTCTGAAATGGGAAAAAATGCAGAGAAAAATTTTCTCCTACGAATTGTAGCTGGTAATGAGTTGAGCTGAACAGTGAAACCCGTTTTTTGATCGGATAAAGCCCTACCGAGCTAAAAGGTGCGAAAAATCTAGTACCTTACTTCAGTTCGAATAAAAATGTGAAATACTAATAAAGTGAATTTGGGATGTCTATAGCTATTTAAGCCTCCAAGTCTAGAAGAGTGGGTACTCAAACTTCTTTTCATGACATAAGGAATTTGGTTCTGTAGCAGATTTTGCCTGGCTAGATAGAAATAAACATTGCTTATAAAAATTATTCAGAGTATCATAATGCATCATTTAAGACATCCTTCATGTCTGGAGGTGTCGGGCCTAAAATGGGCATTCCCTTTTTATACAACATAATGGCGAATATTATACACAAAATAATTAAAACAATTCTGAAGTTTTCTTTCTCATTCGCAAAACCACCGTACTATATATTTTCAATGTAGATAAAATTTAAGTTTACCCACCTTCTCTTTAAAATATATTTAAAATTCCTTAAAAAAAAAATAAAAATTCAGAGGCTACACTCCTTTGGCTTACGAAGCAAATCTCTACAGAAAACCTTCTCTTAGCACCTTCAAAGTTTATTTGTACTGAGATTGGTAAATTCAAAACCCACACTGAAAAGTCGTCTTTTAGCTTTAGCACCACCATTCTGAGTTTGGTGAAAAATTCTAAAATATGCGAATGTATTCAGGCAATTCGTTTGTCTAATCTCTTTTTGGAAAAGTTATTCAATCAAAAAGTCAATTAAGAGTGGTCTCAACTTATTTGCATATGCATTAGCTTTTATGTGTTTATATAGTAGCGCCCATTCACCTATTCACCACCATCAACAACTTGCTTAGATCTATGAGTCTAGCAGAATTGTTTATTCCTCCAGTGTATGTACGTACACAGTGCAATATACCTATACCTCCTATAGTAGTTCTAGTCATACGACTCCTTTGTTTACGTTCCTTTCAAGTCTTTGTGGTTTATACTCGTCTCATGCTATATAGCTATCAATGTTTATCAAACTACTTGACCAGGGAATTCGATTTCAATACATGGATTGGCCTAAAAACTGAGTTCGAATTTACATTTGAATTGCCTAAAAGTCAGTAACAAGAGTATCTACATGCTTATATATGTATGTATGCATATATAGCCACAGAAAAATAGGAGCTGCCACAATTTGATTGACTCAAAACATTTCAGGACCTCACATTTCATCTCATCTCATTTCAAATATACAGAAACCGAGTATAGTTACATGGGTGCTAGGGAAACTCTAAAAAGTAACGAAATGCTTATGATGGAAGGGAATATAGTTAGTACTTACCTTTTTTACATTTTTTCTGGATTGTTCTGGTTGGAACGCATCCATCCTCACCCTTTTTAAGTGTCAAAGTTCTAGACCGTGTGTTGGTCTTGGCATCACATTCAGTCCAAGCACTCTTCACGTATCTGCACGTAGATGCTGAAAAGACATTGAAACGGTGTTATTCCCTTAATTTTATTTAATTAAAAGATATATATATATATATTAATTGAAGTAACAAAAATACATAGAAAAGAAGAAGAAGATTATGATTAAATGAAATACAACTGCCAAATAAAAAAAAAAAAGGATGATCTATAATGAATCCGGGAGATGTCGCTTAACACAACTAGGAATGAGCGAAAATTGAATTGTTTTTTTTTTTTTAAATAAATTTTGGCGAATATTATTTGACATTAATTTAATGAAATTAAATGCATTTTAAATAACAATAATAAAAAAACCCACACACACACACAAACCACCGGTAATAAAGCTATTTATTGTGTCGAATTTATTGGAAAACGTGGATATGCTTTTCCGGTAGTGTTTTGGATGTACACAATTAAATTTTCTAATTAATTTGCACAAGGTCCTATCCTGGCAACTAGAGTAAATTTAATTTTCTTTTGAATGTACACACAATAAAAAAAAAAATATTGTTAAGTTCGTAAATTAATTAATTTGTCGAAATGCAATTCGAATTACAATAATACTATTGAGTTTTGGTGTGGGCGTCATGTAAATGAAATTAACCGGAAATCGTGTTGTGTGTCGAACTTTGAGGAATTCGTAAATGGAGAATTTGCTATAAAAATTCACGAACGGTGAATTCAATGAAAATTAATTAAATTTATTAGTGCGTATTTTTTTGTTCAAGTTAACATACATGTCGACCACATACATACATACTTATGTATCAAAATGGTCAGCAGTGTTGGTTGGCAGAAACCCTAATTGAATCGTTCGTTATTAGGTCAGCTCTGAATAACGTGAAAAAATATTCCACAACAACTGAGCTTCTTTTAAGCCAAAAGGTTCAGTAAGGATGTGTTTTCCAGGCATAGGATGGGAAGGGAGAGTTTCATTACGTCCACGAAATATTTGCCTATTTTATTATTTCTTCTCTCACAGCATAGTTTCAAGTATGATGGTAAATTGTTCGCTATTCACAGTTTACACATGGATGTGGTTTAGAGTGCACTTTGTGCCGCATCACTACTGGTCGTAGCGTATTCGAACCAGTTGGGTAAGGTGGGACGGGGAAACCTTAGCTTTAAAGCGCACAAAAGTCTAGTCTGTTGCGAGCATCAGTAGAATCAGGATAACTGATTTAGTGCATTCTTGTTTCGAGACCACGTCATGACGCGAGATGGCGGATACCACCGAACAAACTTGAGCGATCAAATTTTGCACAAAACTCGACAAAAAATGTGTCGAAACTCATGAATTACTCAAGCAAGCGTACGGATACTCTGCTCTGTGGGATGTGTATGTTTCAAGGTGGGTGAAGGAGCTCAAGGAGGGAAGCTCTGGACGGCCAACAACAAGCCAAACCGATGAAAATAGGATTCGTGTCGTGAGTTGTTGAAGTCTGTTCAGTGTTTGGTTATTAGTTGACACTCTAAACATTTCCGAAAACTGTTGTAAATTGCTTCATTATGCGAAAGATGTGCATCAAGATGTTGCCAAAGCTGTTGACGGACGAGCAAAAGGCCAATAGAGTGTTGATCGCGAGTGAACTGAAGGAACTTGTGAAAATTAATCGTGATCTTTTTGACAATGTTATTACCGGTGATAAAACATGGACATTTGAGTACAGCCCAAAGACGAAACCCCAGAGTGTCGAATGGTACACCTTGGTTACCCTGAAACCGAAGAAAGATGAGCAAATCTAAAGTGACAACAATGTTGATTGTCTTTTTCGACGCCAAGGGTATGGTCTACAAAGAAATTGTACTTCAAGGACAGACCATCAACGCTACCTACTACGTGGATGTTCTGGAAAGATTGAAGAAAAGGATGACGAAAAAACTGGGTGGCCACTACCTGGGTGCTGCATTATGACAATAGACCCAGCCACATATCTGTGCGTATTCGTGAATTGCGGTGGCGAAGCACACCGTCGAACTGCTACCGTAGCCACCATACAGTCCTGACTCAGCTCTGGCACACTTTTTGTTCCTGAGTGTCAAAACTGCACTCAAAGAATGCCGTTTTGACAGCATTAACGCTATCCAATTGACGGTGACCACAGCTCTGGAGGAGGAGGTTTCCGACGAGGCCTTCGAGAGGGCGTCGGAAGAGCCGGTGGAAAAAATGTGTAGATGCCAGTGGAGAGTATTTTGAACAATATTAACAATTTATACCGTTATTGTTAATAAATATTTTTAAAAAAATACATATTTCATGACTTTTGCTTTTCAATGATTGCGTGCCAATGTTTAGGAAGATTTTTTATTCTCTTGGGGGTACCGTACTTTTTTCAGTTTTTAGATCCCTCAGGTAACCGAGATAAAGATCTCTTTCAGGGAGGAAAAATGATCTCTGAACTACAAATATGGCTCGTGAAGTAAAGTTAATATTCGTATTCAGTAAATTGGTCAAAAAATTTCTCAGGTGTTGGCGTGCAATTTTATGCAGAATAAGTGGCATATCTTCGAGAAAATCAGATAGATTTTTGTGAGTTTTTTGCATGAACTTGCTGTTGCACTTGTTCCACATGAAACTCTTCCTGTTTTAATGATTAGCCGGCGATTATAAGCAAATATAATCATTTGCTTGAAATTTAATTAACCGACATTTTTTAGGTGGCTCAGTCCATTTGTTCAACACTATCGTTGGCATTCAAATTAACGGTAGGTATATAGGGTGATTCAAAAATACATATATACACGAAACCATACGAAGTTATGACGCAGCTGGTTTGAAAAGAAAAATTGTAAAAGCATCTTAAATTTCTCAATAGAAGATCTCCAAGAATAATTGGTTTCTACAGAGTCTTGACTCGAATAGAGCCGTGTAGTTTAAGATTTTATTAGTTTAATAAGGCAATCAATTGAATTTTCTGAAAAATTAGGTAATATGCAAAATGTTTATTAAAAAAATTATCAAAATTTGAAAGAAAATTTTGTTAGCTGTACAATGATATGTGCATGAACTTTACATTGGCTACATGAGTCAAAGTTCTAGCAAAACTGAAAATTCATTGACATCCTGTAATTCTAATTTTTGAATTTGTTTTTATTTTATTACAATTAACGGCGCTAAAATGTTAAAAATATTTCAGTAAGAAAAAAAATCTAGAAAAAGGTTTATTAAAATAAATTTTGTAGGACAAACGGCACCTTTTTATACAGAGTCAAAAACTGAAACAAAGATTGGCCTAGTCTCTCATACTCGTATATATTCTTGAGCCTTCTGTTTTTTTTTAAGCAGAAGTGCAAGTCTTAAAAAATTCATTTGTCGCTACGCGAAGGATCAATATACGTAAAGGAAGTGTTTACTAGTCGCAATCACTACTTAGGGGCAGGATAGGTATTCGAAATTAGAAATGACACTCATTTTAAAAAGATACAGTCAAGCCCTCTGGAATCAGTTAAAATAAAGATCATCATATCATTGCATTGTCTCATTCCTACTCCCATAAGAAAGTTAGTTAGTTAGTTATGAGTTTGGTGCACGCCCAAATATCCCTTCTGATGAGGACACCCACCCGCCTGAGATCTGAATGATTGCCTATGATAGCCTCTAATTAAAAAAAGTTTAAATTAGAAATGGATCTGGTCAGTTCTTTTTTATTTTCCATAGCTCCAGGTACATTGCATTGTAAATGCAAATTTTATACTAATGCCTCCCTGGAACTTGCAGAAACTTGATTATCCAAGGATTACTTTGGGCCATTATTACAACCACGATATTTGAAACGATGGTGAATGGTGGTTAGCATTCCAAGGGAGAATTCCATCTTAATGCCAGTCATCCAGTCCATCAGTACTGTACAAATGACAAGTTGGGAAAGGGGAGAAAGGGGAAAGGGAGAATTCTGAGCGAGTTACTCCTTTGGAATTAATCAAGAAACTCCTTTTTCCCCCAAAAAATTTTGTAAGTTATCATAAATTTCAAAAAGCTGAGTAAGTCTAATGGAGTTTTTCTTCTTTCACGCCATCTAAATGTCATTCCATGGAAGGCAATCTTTTCTGTTCCAAAATAATGGGCACATCCTGCAGACGTAGCAGCGTAGCACCGTAATTCAGTGGAAGTGACTTATTCTTTTCAAGTTGAACGTATTTACGTAGTTAGAGAAATACAGAAGAAACTTGACGGCGGAGTGTTGAAATTGCAAACGAACAAGAGCGTTAAGTAGAGCGCCTCTGGACTATTTGGAGATGTTCAACATGAAAAAAGCACCTCATGAATGGGGGATTTATGTTTTATTAATAAGAGGTTCTTGTATATGGCGGGACGAACATCTCATCTCCCCCCTTCCAAATAAAACTCTCAGACAGGTAGGAACATTCTTTTATATGCTGAATATATTTTACGGGCTTTCCAGTCATATTTGCAGTAGGATAAAATTGTGATGTGGCTCCGCATTTACATTAGTTGAAAAACGAAATGCCCTCAAGAATTAAGTCAACTTTCTTCAGAGATTTTCCTGGTTATAAAACATCAGGCACAGAGCATCATCCTTACTTACATCGCGCGAAAACAGGAGAACTGAACTGTTGTCCTTCCTGATCCCGACCCCGCTGAATGTTAGTATCTACTATCTACGGTTAAAAAGAAGGCAGTTGGCTTTGTTGTTGTTGTTAGTCAGAAGAGTTTTTCTCCAACCGGGTCCTGGACCCTCGCTTATATGCCCAGGACCCGGTTGGGTACTTACATATTTGCTCTTCGTCGGCTGTTTTAAGATTTTTTGTGTTTGTGTGTTTGGCATGCGTTTGATGTTGAGGTTGTTTTTGCTGTTGTTGTTGTTGTTCTTCTTCTTCATGAGGCTGTTGTTGTTGTTGGTTTTGTACATTTGAGCTGTCAATGAGGTTTTTATTTTTTTTACTTTTTCCTCGCTTACCAGCCCCAGAGCCATTCCCGTTGTTTTTTGTTCCACGCTCGTTTCGTATCAATACTTCACGATCATCCTCTTGCCAGATTTCACCACCTCCACCACCTGTAGTTGGTTGTGTTTGTACTGCCAATGGTAGAGCTTGGGGTGTTTCTTGTACCTCTGTTGTGCCAAGTGTTTTTGTCGGCAGTAATGAAAGCGAAGCCACTGCCAGGATTGATATTAATAGCAGATTCATTCTGAAAAGAAAAGTGAAAAGAAAGAAAAATTAGGAAATCTATTTACAACCATGTCAAGATATCAAGGATAGAAAAAGTTTTATACAATTGCGAGGGAAAGGCTGCTGAAATGCATATGTGTGTGCTGGGGATGTTTTAGATTTTATTTTTCTTGATTCTTACAAATTTATGTAATGTTTATTGAGCATAAAGTGCATATGAATTGTAGGATTGAAGAAAATTAGCGCCTAAATAGAAATAGGATTTGATAGCGTAAAATCGGCCATTTTAAATAGGCCTGGTTGCTCTAAAATCTTAAAATCATAATGTGAAATATTCCACAAAATACGCTCAAATAATTTTTATGGTTATTAATTGATATCTGAACATTATCGACAAAATTAATAAACACATTTATTGCCTTAATTCAATAGATTTTTTCAAAGTCATAATTGGTCTAATGTAATTTTTTGATGATACCCTAGAATAGATAGATTGGAAACCCTCGTATAACAATACAAAACATTTTGATTTTGCGTGTTCTTCCATCTGTCTGTTTATCTGTTCGTCTGACTACCCATCTATTCGACGGCGAAAAGGGAGTCTGTAACGCGCAATGTTACTCTGGAGAACAGAGTAGAAGGGAACTTATCCCTAGCCTCTCCAGACTCGAAGGGCGAGTCTTACCTCCTTGATGGTCCCCGCTGGAACTATGTATTTATAGACAGTATGAACAAGTTTAAGTCCGGATGGAGTAACCATCTGAGTCCCATTCCTAAAAACAAAAAGAATTCTGCACGAAGAAGCCACTGGGAGTAACGAAATCGAACCAATGAGATGGACTATCTGTCCAATATGGTACCATGGGGTCGGGTGCCCGTGGAAAACAACAATAAAGTAAGGTCCCTTTCTGGGAGCAAAGTGGTGGCTGATGGTGGCCCATATTGCTGGCAGAGCGTGAGATATCTTGAGTCTAGCATGAAATAGGTGGTCATTCTTCTGATCACAGGGGAAAAAGTCTTGTACGTTCACCGACCTTGGATTAGAATGAGGGTCGTCTACGTAGTGCATTCTTAGACTTTGGAGCAAGCGGATACAGTGATTCAAAAAAGCCAAGCATGCTCTGGCCAGACTGGTACTCGCCTCATTGAGTAATGTCTCGTGAGAGCGGTGATTATGGCATTCTAACTAATCCATGTGTGAAAAGCGTAGTGAAATATAAGTCGTACTTGGAAGGTTCACGTTAAGCGCCTAAAACTTTCTGTCTAACCGTCTAATTGTCTATCTGTCTGCCTGACTGTTCCCCCGTATGTCTGCTTCACTGTCTGTCTATCTATCCACACAATAACTCATGAACGTGATTAATTAGAAAGCTGGAAATTTATGCATATAGTAATTTTATGAAAAAATAAAAGTCATAAATGGGTAAAATTTGGCAACTCCTTCTTAGGTTTGTCATATAAAACTTGTGTTTTTCACTATATATTTCGATAGAGCTTGAGAAGGTATAAAACTACAGAAGTAAAATTTGGTGTATGACATTCTAGTAATAATTGTTGGTCTAAATTCGAAAATCGGACAGTGTGGCAGGGTTGCTATACGTAAATTTAGATATTTGCAGATTTTACACGTATATCTACTGGGATAAGGGTCAATTGCAAAAAAATACGGAACCGATCTTCTTGGAATCCGACCACATCCGATTTGAATGAAACTTTCACATTTTCAAAATTTTCAAAAAATCATATTTCGAGAACGGAGCACCCGATTTTTCTGATTCAAATGCTAAATGAATGCTTTATATTTTTTATAAAAAAAATATAGCAGCAACGAATGAAAACTTTGTTTTGTTAATAATAGTATTAAAAAAAAATGGTATTATTCACTAGTGAGGACTTCTAGCACTTTTTCTTTTTAAATTTGAAGCTAGAAACCTTATCTATGTATGAACAAAAAATTTGCGATGGTGTTCGGCTTTGTTTTCGAGATATCAATTTTTAAAGTCACCATGGACATAGGACACTGTAATATCTGTTTCTGCAAAGATTTTTGAATAGTGGCATTTATGGTTTTTCTTGTAGTTTCTTACAGGGATTCGAATTTGAAAAAAATTGCACCAACCTTTTCATCACCATATGCACCTACACATATAGCAATTTCATAATGTGGTCCAGTAACAGCTATTTAAAGTATGGTTTATAGCCGGGAGCGACGGATTTTTTCCAAATGAACTCTAGTTCTGATTAAAAAGTTCTGTTATTAGTGGCTCTGGTTGAAGAAACGCAGAGAAAAGTGATGAGGATCAATTTTACGAATACTTAATATCAAAAGCCGAATTTGTACGAGTTGCATGGACTTATTGCAAATGAATAAAGGCTAAAACACAATTGCGACGGACGACGACTATTACAGTATTAGGAACAATTTTCTCGAGGAACGTTTTATGGAACGTGTATTACATAGGAATCTACAGTTATCGTCGGCTGTCGACCACTTTATTGAATTAATTCAATTACGACGACCAGAGAGGACGACGGCAACTGCAGATTCCTATGTAATACACGCTCCATAAAACGTTCCTGGAGAAAATAGTGCGGCAATTATTTTTCGGTGCCGCTCCTGGTGTGGCTTATAGATTTAATTTTTTGAGAGCAATTGCGCAGCGGGAATCGTAAAGCGCCTCGCCGCTCCGCCTTCGGTGTGGCACCCACTTATAAATGATAAAATTCTCATACTTTTTCTTTTCACTAGAATATCGCTGATGCACGGTGCTTTTCGCTTTCGATTAAGCCGATGTAAATAGTAAGAACTTCCCATTAATAAAATTGAATCTCTCTATCTGATACTTAACACAATACGTTAATACACGTTAATAAGCGATGGCAATTTCACATCACTTCGGATGTACTGAACGTTCTTAGCTTTTGTGATCGTGCGAATTAGTTTGTCAGATTTCGGACGAATATAATTCGAACGAACTCGCAGCCAGTGAAGATTAGCCTTAGAATTTGCAAAATATACAGAGTGTTTCCGTCGTGGAGGTCTATAGGACAGAAGATGATAGTACTTACCTAGCAAAAAAATTGTATAGCAGGAGGGGGGGGGGGGCATTTCAACAGTTTGGGAGTTACAGGGTGATTAAGAAAATATACTAGTTTTTCTACTAACACCTCCTGCCCTATGAAGAAAAGCACCCTGTATGTGAGTTTATGTAATTCAATTCAAGGACTTAGTAAAAATGGGACTTAAGCATAACAACAACAACACCGACGAAATAACTGTAATTTTACACTTTTAATTACTAAAAAATTCACTGCAAATTCGAGAGGAACAAAATCTTATTTCCAGACTTCCTTCTGAGGGGAACGAAAAAGAAAAACAGATTGGAAAAACCAATGTAATCCTTCTATAGAAGAAATGTGTTAAAGTCAATTGCGTTCTATCTGTTTAAAAGGAATCTGCAATACCACCAACAAATAATCTTTCTTATCCATATCCATCCTTTAATCTGCCGTCAACAGAAGGCAAAACATTTTTTTCCAACTTGTGCGCAATTAATAAAACAAAGAGAATTTTCTGTTGGTCGTAACCAAAGCGTAGCCTTAATTCTGTTCTTTCACTATCACTGCAAAATGTTTGAGCGATCAAAAGGACCACAAAATGGATACTTTCCTATTAAATGACATTCTCTCTATCGCAGCAGACGCAGACCAAGGATTGAGGTTGAGTCGTTTATCGGAACAACGAGGTGAAAATGAAATCCTGCGGGTTACTGTCATCACCGCACACCATTCTCTATTGTAGTAAGTTTATGCCCAGGAAGCCTTCTGCTGGAAGTGTTTGAAAGCTCAGACCTAGAAACCATTAAAGCAGACAATTTGTTCGAAATTATCTTCTCGCATGATGGTTACGGTTACGGAACCACTTCGGATTTCCCCCCAGATAACAATAGCGATTTTATTTGGATCTGCTTAGTGCTTCGGTTTGTTCTTTTTCTTTTACACTATTTAGCATACTGCATGCAGTCTACCCAGCAGGGTTCTGATAAAATTTCTGTAAGCCCCCTGAACTGTAACACTCTGAAAATTGCACAGTAAATGTAAAGCTTGCATTAACAAGCCGTCCCGGGTAGAGAGCGTCCTATATAGAACCGAAAGTTATGTCAACGCCAGAATCTCATTAATATTTTTTGATTGACATCTGAATAACCAAAAATGATTAGTGATTTAATGAAATTAGAAATTTTACGGTTCTGCTTGGTTGGAAGTTTTTCTCTCATTTGACTTCCCTTGAAGATTGATTTGATGGATGATTGGAACTATGGCAAGCATCAGAATCTGTAAGTGAAAGCACAGATGAGAAAATTTCAAAGGCCCATCATTCCATTGGGGGAAATTACCAAAGAAAATTGTTTATGCCCGATCTGACCATTAACAGCAGCAGTATTAGCAACAAAATTGCCACAGGATTGAGACGTTGTATACGCGATGTCGTTCGTTCTCTGATGAGATCAAATTGATTTTATGGTTGTTGAAAATGGAGCGCATAATAACTAGCCATGATACTTCCTAAAGCTTTTTAATGAATTGGCTCCAGCAGAGATGTGTATAGGACTTTCATGAATGTGATTAAATTTTTTTGGGTGAACGCGCGTAAGTCTGGCTCTCCTTATGTATGTAGGTAATGAGGGTGAATTTATGTTTTGCCATCACTTTTTATCACTCCTCTTAGTCCGGGCCTTGAGTATTATGATAGCTAACGCTGGCAAAATTTTCTAATCAAGGGACCAATCATTTTTGCCTTGTCTTGGCTGGCTGGTCGCCATCATCCTCTTCTTTTTGATCTAATAATACGAAAATTGGCAAAGAAATTTGGTAGAAGGATAGCGCAGTTGTTATTATGAAATGAGGATGTAAATTGTAATTACATGTTTACGTATACTCTGCCAAGTGTAAAGGCGATTTTATGAAGGAAAAGAAATCTATAAATGTATTAAGCCTTACCAAGTGAACTTTATATAGCAAGTTCGGAACACTCGGATACTTTGGATACTAAATAAAAAAAAAAAAAGTGGCTTATGTCTGAGATGTAAGTATAGGCTTTATGCGAATACTCAACGAACGCTTTAATTACAGTATGAAAGATAAAAGGTCCGTGAAGGGAATTAATTGAAGATCGTGGCTAAACATCGTTTTAAAAATTATGTAAAGAAGATACACATAAGCGATCATAGGAAAGAAGATCAAATAAGGTGTTCATAGGAAATATACTTAAACAGCTTTAATCGGACTCAAGGGCTTATTTGTGTACCGAATTCATACCTAATGTTTTTTTTTCTGCCGAACTGAAAGAAGACAATTACGATTTCTGGTCGATGTCATAAATGGTGTGAAATGGTGTGCATTTTCTTGATCTACGTTACTCAGAGGATGGATATTTTTTGTAATATTCTCACCTGTTTGGAGATCAGTGTAAAATCATACCGCATATTGCGATATGAGAGAATGCCATGCTTGAGATTCTACTAATTTTGTGATTTCAGGGAAGCAGAAAGGAAAAGGATGTGTCTTTTAATTGTAAACTCAAATTCCATCAGCAATCGAATTGGTCAAAATTGTGAACAAACAAACATTCAAGCAAACCTTCAGTACTGGTCGGTGCTCTTAAGCAGAGCCATATGAATAGACGGCAGAAGTAACGCTGAGTAGTCCATGCATAGAGAGCGCATATACCATTTAAGAGAATCAAAAGGGATAGCCATTTGAAGAAGCTTATAGAACATCCAACGCGTGGATAGATTAGGTCTAAATTACAATTACGGCTAATCAGTCGACTGCGACTTTGCCCAAATTGTAAATATATGTGGCAAGATATAATTGCAACTTTGACTGCAACTACGACTGAAAGTAAGCTTTGCTCAAAGTGCAAAGTTGGTGTCGGCTGCGGCCAACTTCAGTTCAATCACAGTAGTCGGCACGGAACGGCACTTCTTGTTTGTTTGAGCAGTTGAAGCCTTAATTTAATTACAAATATCACCTCAGCATCGGATTCGACTGAAAATCAAGTCATAGTCGACAGATCAGTCGTAATTGTAATTCAGGTCTTAGATCAATTTTCAAATGCCGAAGAATGAACGACTTTGGAAATACATCAGAAATGTTTATATCCATCTATTTCTATGTCATCTCATTATAGACAACATCTTGCAGTAGCTAGATCAATGATGGAGCTGTAATATTTCGCACCGTGTTCGGGGAAGTTTTTGGTTGTTAGCCAAGATCTGCCTCTGGTTTGATGCCTGTCCTGGCGATGAAAGTCTTACATATAGGAAAATGTTTCTCTATTTCCCTGGAGTATTTAGTGGGGCTCTGATGGATGAGGGAATTTTGCATGAATGATGCTTTGTTATAAAGCTAATATTTTTAGGCTTGCAGCTAATATTCTCGTCAAGCGGTCATCAAGGTCTTGTTAAAGCCCTTTATAACCTTCAAACTGGAGTATAAAATACCCTGAATTCTCTTTCTCGGTGTTACGGAGTATACTCGTCTTATGTAATAAGCCAGGTCACAGTAATATTAGTGTAAATAAAATGGTGGGTGAGCTTGGTGCAGCCTAGGATCCATCCCTCTTCACAATCGGGATTGCACTAACGCACCTTGTCCCCAACATTTTGGGTTGGGCCGATTGCTAAAACAGCCGTCTTTAATTAGTTGATCCCACGGGGAAAATTACAAAGAAACTGTGGGATATACCTAACTCAAACTTAACGAAAAAGCTATTGAGACTTAAAAAGCCAACCCTGAGATCGCTAGTATCAATACTCACTGGACATTCATTTCTCAGGGGTTATCTATACAGAATGGGACTTGTTGACGATCCTGTATATAAAGGATGCGGAAAGGAATCCAAACGGTGACTCATTTTCTTTGTCCTTATTCCGCTCACTCCAGAAAGCGTTATAGATTGCGTGGCTCACACCTCCTGGAAAAGAACTGAATACGATGAGTAAGGAGGGTGGGGGGGGGGGCAATATTAAACTTTGTAAGAGCGTCCGGCTGGGACTTATGGGCTGTTCCTCAGAAGTTTGGAGGATGCATAATGGGCCTTGTTGTGGCGTACGGTCTAGTCTAGAGACTTCTTGGAGTTTTCAAACTCTTTTCAATTTATTCATTCCATGTACCCAGATGTTGGTGTGAGTCTGACCTATGCTATCTGAGTAAATTGGCGCGAGCACAACATTTACAAAAATGTGCGGACGACACATTTTTGTATGTATTTATGTGCGTTCAGTGATATTTTCTATTTATCATGCATTTTGTAAACAAAGTACTTAAGTACTAGTAAAAGTACCAAGACCCGGACTTAAAATTTCTTTAAGTACAAGTACAAGTCCTAGTACTGGTACTCAAAAAATTTTCAAGTACAAGTCCTGGCACTGGTACTCATGAGTCCCAAATCTTACCACCTTCAGTAAAAAATTTCATGAAAAGGATATGGTCCTGTAGGCGTGGCCGTGGTGGTCGTTTGGCTGACGTTATTTTCTATTATTAACGGCATACCTTCCTCTTTATAATGAAATAAAGATCCGATCATTTATCTCAAAAAATGGCATTTTTCTTTGAATATCAAAATAACACCTCTTATTGGAAAACCCGTTAGAAAGAAAATTCAGGGAATATTATGTATGAATGAGAGTAATTAACACAGAAATTGGCATGCTGAATCTAGATTGGAAATCAAGTACAACACCCTGCTCTCTTCTTTCGCACCTGTGGAGCGTTTAATTTTTCATTTGCAGGTCCTGTAAATGCTTCACATAGGCAATCATTATTTAATGTAACATTTGAAAAGCTTATTTTGCTAAAGGCAAACTCAAATACTATATAAACAATTTACATAACCTTTCATATCTTCTTGCAACATTTTATATATATTATATATTATTTCGTAAATGCAAATCTCATCCAGTATGTAGCTGGCTATATGTAGATTTTTAAAAATTTCTGATTGTAGTTTTCGAAAGCTCACCCTCAGATTTTTTTAAAAATAAAATCGTCCAAGTGCGAGTCGGACTCACACACGAAGGGTTCCGTACCATCGTACAAAATTTAACACTATGTTTACGCAAAAAAACATGTTTCTTATATGGGGCCCCTTTTAATTTAATTTTATTTTTATTATTTGTTGTTATAGCGGCAATAGAAATACACACTTTGTGAAAATTTCAACTGTCTACCAGACCTATTATTACGTTTTATGAGATACAACCCGGTGACGGACGGACGACGGACATCGGAGTCTTAGTCATAGGGTTCCCGGTTTTACCCTTTGGGTTTTGAACCCTAAAAAGTTATGTTAATCACATTTTTGGAAAAAAAAAACAACAAAAAACAAAATAGATTTCAAATTGACTGATTGAGCAGTCGTTGAAAAGGCCATAAAGCTCTGCATACAACGAGCCATTGACGGTGATCGCACACCCTGTACTTTTTAAGACACAGGGTAGTTTGTGAAAGGCTAGTATATTTTTTTAATCACACTGTAACTCCGAAACGGTAGATATGCACCGCCCCCCTGCCATATAAGTTTTTGTTTGCTTAGGTGAGTACTATTACTTGCCGCTCCCTGTATGGACCACCATAGAGGAAACACGGAGGAAACACCCTGCAGAACTATGTAAAGAAAAAATCTTCATTTAAAATTCCATAGTAAGCAAAAACAATCCCCATAAAATTCTTACAATTCAACTACCGTTCCACAGCCATGATAATCATTTATATTTGTCTAGGAAACGAAACCAAATTCACTGTTGTACTGAACTTTCAATTATTGCACTAGCATTAAACTATAAAGAGATTTTTTTTCCTTACAACACATAAATTCTGTTCATAAATTCCACTCCTATAGTCGCGCCTTATAATCCAAACTTTTCTGCAGGAGTATAATTTTTGAGTGTCGACAAGTAACAAAAAAGAGTTCTTTCCTTCCTTTCTACGTACTCTCTACATATATACATATATATGTATACTATGTATGCACACTAAGGATGAAGTTGCTTTAATTTTATAATCCACAATGTCGACATTTATTGCTTGACGCTACAAAAGACTTCCTCTAGTCATATAGAGACAAAGAACCGACCATGAATGTGTTATATAAAATGTTTTGTAGGAATTTCACCATTATTTCATCCAATTACATGTGTACTCTATACTGCAATTATGCTCTTACTGCAGTATACGTATAGTGTCCATTTTAGCCCACTACTTCTGCTCATATGCGAGGGTATATTGTTTGAAAAATGCGGTCAACATCCAACCACCCCTAACCTCTAACCTAAAAAGAAAAACTGAAGAGAGCTCTTTTCAACGATTCTGGCCCAAAGTTCACAGGAACTGCAGAATTTCAATGACTTTACTGTAGAAAAAGGGCACGTCAAGATCCTTTTACCATGAATTCGACAGAAGGGCGGATATTACGTTGAGAAAATTGATTCTAATTCTTTCGTTTTATCGCTTTCATATTCGAGGACTTGTACGAGGTCCTTCTGCTGTATACTAATGAGGTTTCCACGCAATGGGAACACTAACATTTTAAATTTAACTAATAAATTTTCAGGGCAAAAAAAAAAGCACTTCGGTAAGGAAATCCTTTTTGCAAAGCTTCAAAAATTTCCAAGCATTCAACTTGAACTTTTTTCTGATCCTTAAGTCGCAATTGCAATCATCAAAGCTTGCACCCATAATCGACATCATTAACATTTCGTGAAATGGAATTAGGAACATAATAATATTTTTATTTTTTACGTTGTTGCTCTTTTATCCCTCCTCTTACAGATCTGGAGTTAGTGGACAATTTGTAATATAAATTCCAAATTAAAAAAAAAATCAGAATCAATTATTGGAATGTAAATAAAAAGAAAAAAACGACCCATAATCTCCCAACTAAGGTTATCTATCCTAAACCTAATTAGTAGACGTTTTCTCCTGTTCGGGTACTGAGCTACAATAATGTGAGTGCGATTTTAATTACTGACACCATTACGTAGACCATGTCTGGAAGAGCATAAGGTGAAGGACCTCAACGTCTCCAATTGCTAATTTACTTTTCAGAAAATTTTTTATCCCACTTTTATTGTAATTTTTTTTTACACTCCCCTGGATATCAGGAGTATCCTTTAACTTCTAACAGAGGCGATTTAGGTTTATTCTCGTAGTAATTAGGAAGTATCTGAGAATATTAATGAGTACAATTAGTCCCCCTTCATCATTGAAATTCAAGGAATCGACTATGATGTATTTAGGGCCTGTAATCTCTGAATCCGAACTGAAATTAAATAATAGAAGAAAAAAAATCTTTGTGTAAAGTAGGAAATGATTTTTTTTTTTAACAATGAAAAAGAATTTTACCTGAGAAGTGGTGAAGAGTCTTCTAGACCATTCTCAAAAAAACAATAAAAAAAAAAACTCACGGTTCAGTAAGTGTGCACTTGAAGTGATTATTATTATTAATAACGCCACAAAGGCACCTCATACACCTTGACGATAACTAAAGAGTGCGAGCTTAATAATGGGTGAGTGAATTGAAACGAACATTGCATTTTTAGTTTTTGAACAAACATTGAAAGATGTTTGTTTTTTTACTATCAGAACCAGTTTAACACAAGCTCGCTGTAGTGACACGTTAATTAAACGGTCAACGGACATATTATTAACAGCAATGTACGTGCTATTAATGGGTTCGTTCATTCTAAAGTTAGACCTTGACCTTAACCTCACATTTGTCGATATTGAGCACACAATTTTTGCTTTTGCACCAATTATTAATAGTTAAAAGATTTAACCTGAGCGAATCATTTAATGTCATCAACATAAATCAAGACTATGCAGTGTCTCAACACAATGTCGTTAATATAGATAGAATAAAAAGCAACGAGCCCAAGTGACTCCCTTGAGGTACACCAGATGAAACATTCATAACTCTATAGATGGAATGGCGGAAAGAGATTTGTTACGTTCTGTTATCTAAATAAGATTCTATCGATTTTAGAAATGTTGGAGGAAACCCATACTTTTCCATTTTAAACAGTATCACGGAATGAGATAACTCGTCGAAGGCTTTACTAAAGTCTGTATAAATACAATTTGTCTGTCGGTCGAAATATTTTTCGCACCTTTTTCAGATTTCCAAGACATTTCTAGGCTTCATTGTAATCTGTGCAGCTTAAATTACTGGAAATATCAATGCCAAGAATGCTTATAGTTGTGGTGTATCGGAATTCAAAAGAAGCGGTAAAATTATGATCTTGTTATACAGATATGAGGCAGTTTTGGATGTTAAATATCTTGAATTCGACATCATTTACGTTACCTTAAGCGAGTATATCGTAAAGATCGTTTGTTTGGTTATCAAACAAATTATTTTTAGCACCGCCACCACTGTCCAAGAAATAGATTATTTTTTGTCACTACCGCCACTGGAGTCTAACTAGATATTGACTAGTTATCGACAGATGGCGTGCATGGCTCTATTCGGATAAACGGATATCCACAGCTGTGCGCTCGTGAGCTTTTGAGCTTTCGTGCTATAAAAACACGAGCACGGAGCTGAAGACCAATCAGTTTTCCTCTGACCATCCAACAAACAAGTCTAGGAAATTGACCTAGACTTCACCTATCGAAACTGAGCATACTAAGGCAGCTTTAAATTTCCTTCCTCCAAAAACCCACCAGGATATTGACCTGGACACTTCCCCAATCCATAACGGCCTGAACATTGATCAGGTCTCCCACACTCCCGTGAATTTCCCACAAATATTGATTTGGGAATTTCACTAATAGTACATATAAGTTAAAATAAATTTAAGCCATTCCTGTGTGGTAGTTGAGAAAAGTGATCTCGCTACCCACAACTTTTATTCCTTCTTATTAAAAGTTTTTCTTCTCTAATTCCAGCTCTGCCTAGATACCAGAGAACGGACTGAATTCTTTATAATTTTATTACATATTTGAATTGTATTAAGTTGATTTTTTTGTTAGCATTTAAGGTTTGAATTTTGCTTTTGAATAAAAAATATTGAACTTTGCTTGGTGTTATTCTTCCGGCACCTATTTCTTTTTTATGTATTTAACATCGCATCCTTCTGGAGTCCGCAAAGTAACCAGTAAGCGATTGTTCCCCAACGAACAATTCAACTTTTATAAGAGTTGCAAGAGTATTCTCATAGCTTTTAATAAAACTTTACGTTTTATATTGATAACGTTCTTGCAGTTTCTATAAATTCTCTATAAAGCCGATTTGGGCAGACTGTATAAAGGCAATGAGAACTACTTTATAGAACCTTAATACGATATTTAAGTTCCTCCCAGCAACTCTCTAGGAGCACATATAAAACATCTCATAAAACGAGTTTTTTGTAAAAACGTGTTGCGTAAACATTCTAGCAGCGTTTATAAAACTGATTTATTATTGCTGTGAAAACGTTCTCCGAATTTACATATACATATATTTCAGAGGTTTAAATGTATCTGTTATACGTGGCTATTGTACTTTTTACAATATATGTGATTCTTTTCTCCTCATGTAAAATATGTATACAAATAATTTTGCTGGTATTTGATATTCTATAATTGGCCGATGTTAAAACAACAATTTAGTTCTTTCCAGAGCTCTAAATGGTTTTTTCTAAAACCTCTAAAACCATTAAATCAGATTTTCGCCCGTGAGAACTTTATAAAACTATTTAGTTAATATGAAAACCTTAATAAAACCATGCAGCTTTTTTGCTTTTTTGGAACCCTTATAAAATAAAGGGGTTTCCAATAAGAGGTGTTATTTTTATATTCAAAGAAAAATGCCATTTTTTGAGATAAATGATCGGATCTTTATTTCATTATAAAGAGGAAGGTATGCCGTTAATAATGGAAAATAACATCAGCCAAATAACCACCACGACCACGCCTACAGGACCATATCCTTTTCATGAAATTTTCCATAACCAAATCGCAAAGTGGCTGCCCTATGTCCTCGATAGCCTCACGAATTCCATGTTTGAAGTCTTGAATCGACGCTGGGCTGTTGGCGTAGACCTTCTCTTTCACGTGGCCCCAAAGGAAGAAGTCGCAAGGTGTTAAGTCACAAGATCTCGGTGGCCAATTGTGATCAGAGATAACACGGTCCGGAAACTTTTCCCGTAAAAGATCAATGGTTTCGTTGCTCGTATGGCACGTAGCGCCGTCTTGTTGAAAGTAAACGTTGTCCAGATCAATATCATCCAATTCCGGCCATAAAAAATCATTAATCATCTGTCGAAAGCGCAATCCATTCACCGTAACTGTTGCTCCAGCCTCATTTTCGAAAAAGTAAGGTCCAATGACCCCGCGGGACCATAAACCGCACCAAACAGTCACACGTTGAGGATAGAGAGGCTTTTCAACAATAACTCTGCGACAATTTTGCTTGTTGACGAAGCCATCGAGGTGGAAATAGCCTCATCACTCAAGACGAGTTTTCGATGGAATTCCGGATCATTTTCATGCATTTCAAGGACCCAATCAGCAAAGACTCGACATTGTTGATGATCGGCCGGCTTGAGTTCTTGTGTTAACTGAACTTTATAAGCCTTAAGACCCAAATATTTATGCAAAATACGGTGTAATGACGTTTGTGGAATGCCTAATTCCAAAGAACGATGAGGACTGGACAAACCTGGGTTTTCTTCAACACTTTCGGCTACAGCAGCAATATTCTCGGCTGTTCTTGAGCGACGTGCACGGGTTTTATTCTTCACATCACTAATTTGTTCCGACAGCTCGAATTTTTCTACCAATTTCTGTATTGCGGTCCGACAAGGTGCTTCACGACGACCCAAAAATGTTCGAGTTTTACGAACCGTCTCTGCCACATTTTCACCATTTTTATAGTGAATTTTAGTAATTTCAACGCGTTGTTGAATCGTGTATCGTTCCATTTTTATTAATGGCGTAGTTTCTACTTGTCAAATGTCAAAAAATGACAGCTCCAAAAGTGACATCTACCGAAATAGCGGGCTAATTAAAATAACACCGCTTATTGGAAAACCCTTTACATATATTTCAGAGGTTGAAATGTATCTGTTATACGTAGCTATTGTACTTTTTACAATATATGTGATTCTTTTCTCCTCATGTAAAATATGTATACAAATAATTTTGCTGGTATTCGATATTCTATAATTTATAAAACAAATGGCCGATGTTAAAACAACAATTTAGCTCTTTCCAGAGCTCTAATAAAATAAAATGGCTTTTTCTAAAACTTCTATAAAACCATTAAATCAGATTTTCGCCCTTGAGAACTTTATAAAACTATTTAGTTAATATGAAAACCTTAATAAAACCATGCAGCTCTTTTGCTTTTTTTGGAACTCTTATAAAATACTTCAGATTCCTTCATAACCTCTATAAAAAGATACAGCTATTTGGTTTCTTACAGAACTATTATTGGAGCTCCTAAAAACCACACTAATCCCGCCCATCCAACTTTGACATTTGTCTTAGATAAAATACATCGATCGTATTAAAGAAAAATGTCGTTTAACTTTGTGCATTTTTGAGACAACAAATAGAACGAATAAATAAATTCAATATTGTTTTAGAAGCGGTAGGTATTATTGCAAAAATTTTGGGACAAATAACTAAATAATTTCTCATACAGCAGCAGTATCAACAGCAGGCCGTCAATACATGTGACAGGTTTCAGTCAAGTATTATTGTATCGCCCCTACCATTCGAAAATGTGTGATTTATATATTGATTTAAATTTATATTCTAATACATTCTAATAGTTGTAATAATACCACGTTTATTTTTCTTTCTATTGATATCAATGCCATTTTCCATAATTTCCTTCAATTCATCAACGAATGGAGACAGAAATTCCTTTAAATCACCAGGCTTGTTCTTTCCACTGTAAATAGCAATTACTCTAGGATGAAAAGGGAATATTTCATGGATATTAAAAGAATAGGCCTAAATTCTTCTTTAGAGCTCTTTTATACTGGCAATCCGTCAATGTTGATATTTAAAGAAATTATTTTTGATTCATTAATATCCCGAAAGAAACGTTTCAAACAAAATTCCATTTCTTGTGGAACGTTTTCGATTTTTATATCATCGTACCACAATCATCGCATAAATTATTTTCGTTAATGCAGAAGGTAGTCTCTATAGTGTCATCTCTTATTTCTAAACCTTCATCATCAACAAAAATGTCGAGATCACTTCTGGAATTACAATCAGAATAATTGGGAGAGTTATGCGATGTAATAAAACTCTGAGAGAGAACGGAATATTAGGCAAAATTTTGTGTAGCGATATCCGAAGTAATTGGCTCTCTCTCTCTCTGATTATTTCGCAAATTACAATATGACGCGAAATAATTTTATAGATACTGCTATGGTTTTATTAAAGTCTTCTCAGAAACCATATTATTTTAATATTTCCAAATAATTTTAACTACCTGTTTATAGAAATATTATGACCAAGCGTTGTTTTACCGTAAAAAAATTACAAAATTCTTCTTCTTGTTTTTAATATATTTTTTCTCTGAGTCTCCGCTGTTGTATTTTAGCTGCTAAAGAACGGCCCGATATTGGAGACCTGTTAACATTTAGTTTAGCTCGGACCTTAGTACTAGGCTTAATACGACAATTTTAACTCTTAGAAACAGAAAATGTCAAAATTTAACCAGTCATTTAATGCTTTGCGTATGGCACAATAACATGCCTAGTAAAATGAACGGAATATTTATAGTGCCATCTATTTTATAAAAAGGAAACTCAGCTCTAGAATTTGTATGGAAATGTCACATTTTACTCGAATTCGATACTAGACTCAAAGCATTAAGTGACTGGTAAAATTTTTATATTTTCTATTTCATTGGTAATTTCCACTTTTTTTTGTTTTTTATTGATTGAAGAGTTAAAATTGTTTCATCAAAATCTGAAAATGAATAACTCCAAATTAAAATACGTTAAATTTTTACTAGCGATTTTAATGTGAAATATTTGGTGACCGCGTTAAATTTTACTTTGCCCGAACTCGATAGTAGGGTTAACTTTGGCACCACCACCGCAGCTGATTGCTCACTTCTCACCGCCATTGTTATACTAATCCTGTTTGTTTGGTACTCGTGTATAGGTACAATACTCAAAGTCATGAAATTTTATTGAAAACTTTAACTGGGTATCTACGTAGAACGAATTGTAGTTATTTGTACTTGTATAGGTAATAGAATACCGAATTTACTATGAAATGAAAACTTTGAATCAACTGAATATGAGTAACAAGGAACGAAAATTTATTTGGGTATATATTCGGTATCCAGTTTTTAGAGAAGTACCGAATGCTTACTATCTGTACATCTCTATTCCGTACCCAAAGGGTGCCAACGGGACTCTATTACTAAGCTTCCACTGTCCGTCCGTCTGTCTACCAGCAGGCTGTGTCTCATGAACCGTACTAGGTAGACAGTTGAAATTTTCACAGAGTATGAATATCTATTGCCGGCCGCTATAACAACAAATAATAAAAAGAGAACAAAGTTAAAAATTAACAGGGGGCCCCACTGGGAAAAAGAGCCCTCCTGAAGCACATCCCTGGAAGATCGTAGCGCTTCTTTTCCCTATCCTAGTTCATTGCTCTTTAACATAGAGATGTCCGCAGTGGCAAGTGCTTCAATGCTGCTCTTAAGAAGTGCTCTAGGAGCGCTCTAAACGATGACCGAAGATGTTTTTTGAATGTATCTTTTCGAAAGTTTTAATGACCTTTTTGGGTAATCATCGCAGTGCCTCTTCCTTAATCTCATAAGACGCCTTCAAGACAGGGAACAGTAGAAAGGCGCTTACGTTTGCTCATGATTATTTATTGTATTAAATTTTATGAAGTTGATTAAATAAGCCATTATTCTCCCTTTTATTCTGACTTATATTAACCAAAACTTTAGATTATGTACGTACTTCTAACCACTTTGAACATCACATGGAAAATGAGAGATGAGTTACTTCGTACAATAGTGGAAAAATTTACAGTTTAAATTCATGCAAAATTAGATGAGATCACCTCTTATTGCATTTAAATCTGCTGGAGCTCATCAAATAATCTTCTATAGTGCTTAAAAGCGATGGCTGTAGAAGCACTAGAGTTACTTACTTGCGCCTTTGCATATTTTTCATGATAAATCAGTGATATGCTTCTAAAGTGCTTCCAAATGATGGCTAGAGAAGCGCTTAAATTGTGCTCCTTTCAGAAACGCTGGTTTTTCATTCAAATGGAATAGTTCGGAACTCTTCGTGTGTGAGTCCGATTCGCACTTGGCCGGTTTTTATATGAAGTACTGTAGTTGTGATTAGTTTTCTGTTAGGTAAGTACCGCACTAGACTATTGCTATGCTGATGTGGGGATGGTGAAGTTTTAAAATAATCAGCAGCTGATATATTGCGCAGCAGGTAATACTACATCCAATTAAAGTGATCTGACTTTTATGTCATAATCGCAAACAATTAAAATGGAATTCTGCGAGGAGGAAGAGCTTTTGCTGCCTTCATTATTAAAGAATAGAGGAAAAAACAACATAAACGCAAATATTGGGTGTGTGGTGTGTTATATATTAATATAGTCGGGAGTTTTTTATAAATAATAAAATTGAGCCATCTTTCATGATAAACGATAAAGTCCAAAAAATCCAAAAGAAGCCGTGTAATGACGATTGTAAATTGCAAATTTAAATTTCAAAAATTGATTGGAAGAAGAGTTTCGTATTGGCAGATATCCTAATACTCTTCAGTATGGAGTATAATTTAATAAAAAATTTCGTCGTAAATTGCAAAAGATGGTATGTTATCTTTTCCAATTTACGACGAAATTTCTCTTTACATTTTTTCTAATTTACCCATTTTTCAGTTGATTCCCAAAGGCACCTTCGTTTTTCAACACTTTGCATTAATTTTAAAACAACTGACTCATTTTTAATATTTTGCAATAATCCGGCTTAATTTAGTTAAAAAATAAAATATCGACTGCTGTCAGTAAAACTCAGCAACATGCAAAATTGCTGATTATCAGCAAATCAGTATCACATCCGTACATCATTACTTTTTACAGTGTAGCATGCCTCATAAAGATATTATTGCTGCTGACAATCTTCATATCGGCACATCAGTACATCAGCATAGCAGTGGCCTGGTATGGCACTTGCCTTAGCATCTCCAGCTGATTTTTTTTTCTCTCAATCGCTCAGCGGATTATCTAAGTTGCATGAAATATAATGTGAAATATTTGTGCATTTAGCAGGTGTGCAATAATGGATTAATCACTTTTAATGTATTTACATGGAAAATATTGCCATATTTCCACCTATCTGTCCCCTTGTTTATGTGCTTGCTAAATTAGCACTGTTAAGGAACGAATGAACAGACCGAAACTAGGAAAAAATTGATATTGGTACACGTTTTCTTGTGCCAATTCGCTCGTTCCATTTTTGTACAATGAGGTTTTTGTAATAATGCGGTGCGTATTTATCCGTGTTTGACTACTATATATCAAATTTGTATATATTATTTTTTTTTGCAATCAACGTAACTAAGTTACATATCTAACTCAAAACACAGATGGAGCTGATATGTTTCGGACAATTACTAAAACTTCTACAAATTTTGAAGAGCCTCGAAATAATGAAAGAAATTTTAATAAAATAAACTAAGTATAAAAATGACCACTTAATATGTAAAGGTACACTCTAAAATTCATAAACGTCCGTAAAATATTAGCCTCCAGTACATTAGGTATGGAAAAGCACAAAATTTTATAGGACACATTTCACAGTTTAGTTATAAACGAATGAAACAAAACCTAATTTACTTGCAGAGCACAGAGAAATATCAATTCCGGTTTTATGTTTTGTGGTGAATACATGAAAATCCGCCATAAACACCTGACATGTTTGCGCCTGCACAAATACTAGCTGCGGTCGCTTTTAGCAACTTGTGGCTAAACAGTAAATTATACATATATAGTGTAATCCCGCCCATATTACATCCATTAATACCTATTAATACCTAACCACACAGGAGGTTGAATTAAATGCAATCATGAAAATTATATTTATTCGGGAGATTTGAGTTGACCATGTACCCAAACACTCACGCACACATACACACACGTGCCATAAATGAATATCTATTGCTTTTCCCAGTTTTGTATTAAACAAAAAATGCTGAGTCCTTTATGTGATTACACAAAACATCAGGGCATCAGATCAACCATTAGGGGTTTGGGGAGTGATTATGATATTTCATAATGAAGATGACCAGTAAATATAAAAGTGAAATTCTATCTCTGGCTAACACACACAAACACACACACATACTATAGAAATGCATTTCACCATAAACGCCCGACAGAATTTACATTTCAATTAAAATTTGCTATTATGGTGCGATATAACTTTTGAATATAAGCCACATTTCCAGACAATTTGACGTTGGTTTACCCCATTAAGCAGAAAATAGAGTCATTACATTTCGCCTGTGTCCGGAATGTAGACGGCATACAAAACGAGCCCGGAACACTATAAATATATGGGGGTGGACTACTAAACTGGGCTGAGGGAGTAGATGTATGTAGTGAAAATGCATTTCGGAGTGCGAAAATTTTTCAATGTCTGCTATCCAGGAAAACGTAACTGTCGTGTCCGTACCAAGTCCAATATATGTATGTATGTCCATATTTCCTCCAAACAATTGCATTTAGAGGAATTATTCCATAAGCTAACAGAGGACGCTGTGTGTTTCAACAAAGTGACCGACTACATATGTATGCCACCGTCCCAGGCGATTTTATATGGATATTTGATAATGGCATTTCAAATTTGCATACAAAGAAGAGATGTGCGAAAAGAAGTGAAATTATTGCATATCAGCAAAGTATTAATAGTCATAAACTTCCAGTCCGACTTCGGTTCGAACCGTTATCCATCCACCAAACATCCTACTCCGGATGTTGGTATTGATTTACTTATCTTACTCAGTTAAGGATGGATGGATTGGAATAGGGTTCAGGGAGTCTCTAGACCCATAATTCACCCTTTTGACTTATGAGCAATTGCTCATAAGTCCCAGCCCAATGCTCTTACAAAGTTTAATATTGGCCCCCAACCCTCCTTACTGTCTGTATTCAATTCTTCCAGGAGGTGTGAGCCAAGCAATCTGTAACGCTTTCCAGAGAGAGTTGAATAGTGACAAAGAAAGTGAGTCATCGTTTCGGATTTCCCTCCGCATTCTCTGCATACAGGATCGTCAACAAGACCAATTCTATGTAGCTGACCCCTGAGAAATGAGTGTCTAGTGAGAATTGGTACTAGGGCTCTCAGTGTTTGCTTGTTAAGACCCAAGAGATTTTTAGTTAAATTTATGTTAGCTGTACCACACAGTTTCTTTATAGTTTTACCCGAGGGGGTCATTAAATCAAAGACGACTTTCTTTGAAGTCGGCCCAACCCTTTGAAGTCGGTCCAACCCAAAATGTTAGAGGCAAGGTGTTTTGATCCGATCCCGATTGTGGAGAGGAATGTCTCGGAGCTGTACAAAGATGAGTAGAAGCGTCCAACTTTTCATTTTCTCTAATATTCCTGTGACATGGTATCCATAAGGTGAGTACTCCGGTATACCGAGGAAAAAAATTCAGGATGGTTTTCCAATAATACCAGTTTTGAGGTTGTAAAGGACGTTGACAAGGTATTGACAGCCGTTTAGCTATCCGAGCAGATGACTATATCCCTGTTTTCAGTGTCTGAGTTGAGGAAATACGTTCTCGTTTCAAGGATGGCTTTGACTTAAGCCAGAAAAACAGTGCCGTAGTTTTCAAGGTGTATGGTCATTTCCATATGAGAGTACTCGCAGAAAATCTTTGCTCCAGTATTTTTAGTATAGTTACCTCAAAGCTCCGATTAACGCCTCTTTCTTGATGTAAAATTGCACGGGGCTTATATTGAGGATAACCTAATACTAAGGAGACACAGCCCCTGAACCTTTTCCAATATTTTACGATAATTGACGACATTCATTGCTTTCTACCACACTATAGAGTTGTAGGTTAGCATGGGTCGAATAACTCTAGCGTATATCCATAGAATCATCAGTTATATTCAGATATCAAGTTTTTCGAACAAGTCGGAAGCTGCATGGACGAAGTGTTGCCATATCGGTTCATAGTTCTGTGAAGGCACAGCTTGTTGCCTTTTCTGATACAGCTTGAGACATTAGTTTTGTTTTTTGGTTAGGACTGAAAAGTTTCTAGTTTGTATTGTATATAAGCCATTTCAGTCCTGTTTATCCTCAATTAGTCATACATATTCTCATTATTATCATAGGCGGTGATCTTAACAGTGCTTTACTGCCTGGTGCGGAACATCTTGATGTCTCATTGATTTTTGTAGTTTTTCTGGTCTTCATATGTCGTAAATATATTAATACCAACTCATTTCACTAACAACTTTAGTTCAACATTGTTAGATGTATTTTGAACCAGTGACTTAAGCAAAGTTCAACTGTCCTTCCTTCCCTTCTCCAACCATGATGTAATTTTTATTTCATATGACAGTTTAAGCTGACAGCTTAAACTGGGAACAGATATTAATAATGAAAGTTCTATTGATAAAAACGTGAACATTTTTTAGTATTTTCAAAGATTTGTTCCACTTAAAGAGGCTAAAGTGTTTAACATTAGTTGTCCCTGGTTTAATGCACACACATTAATGATGATTAGGCGAAGAAGTGAATCGTGATACCTGTAACTATGAATATCAGGAACTCAGAGATAACCTACTATCGAAAATTCAATAGTGTAATATTCGATCTCTTGATGTTGGTTGGGCTTCAAATGATGATTTTAATGAAGATCTTAATGATCTTAATCGAATACTTTTATCTTTCTCTGTTAATTCTGATCCAAATTCCATGAATATGAGCTTAGCTACTTTATTTTCTTCAAATTATGTGGGAAACTTTACTTTTAAGCCGGTTACAGTTTGTGAAATGAATGTGTGATGATCTTTACGGTTAAATCTAATGCCCCTTGTTATGGTGATCTTCATCCTAGTTTTATTAAACTACTTCGACCAATGATCTGGCCTCACTTCATAGGAAGGTTTATTAGTGCAATAATGGAATCTGCTTTTCCCAAGTGCTGAATATATGCTTAACACTTATATCCAAAATGCATATGTCCCAATCTCGATGATTATAAGCCTATTTGACTAATTTGTCTAAAATATTCATAATAACTTGTTTTGTTGTTTTCAATTTGGGTTTAGACCTAAATATACAAGTTGAACAACGGCTTGCTGAATGAGGCTGAGGTTACGTACTTATAGTTCTTCTTGACTTTACTAAAGAATGTCTGTTACTTATAAAAATGCTCTCTTATTTTGTTTTTTCTGAATCGACAGATTATTTGATTGCAATTTATTTATCTCGTTGCTTTTAACAAGTCCCGCCCGTGTGGTCACTCTTTCTCCAAATTTCTTCTAATGAAAGCCGGTATCCCGCAAGGGTCAATTCTGGGTCTTTACTTGTTTCATTATTCATTAATTATTTACCCTGTGCTATTAATTATTTTACTTGTCATTTCTATGCAGATGATTTACATAAATTTATACTTCTAGGAGGATGAGCTACAATAGCTACCTTGAAAATATATCACTGTGAATAACACTACTAGTCCATCTTGTGATAAGATAATTATGTAATCTAAGTATAATAATTAAATAATAAGGCCTTCACCTGGTTTAGTCATTTTGATAAATACCCGGCTAAAGTTGGCTAAAGTACTGGTTTTTTGGTTATGGTAGTGAGATTTATGGACATTTTGATTCTCATTTAGCTCGTAAAGTAAATGTCCCCGTTAATAGTCTTAGACGTCACGATCACGTGTCTCCATACTCAAAATAATTTTTAGGTTTTCTACTTCAGTTTACCGTCTTGTAATTTTACTAAATAAAATACTAATTGGATCAGCTCCTCGATACATTACTCATAAAGTCACCACTGCTCAATCTGAACGATTCCTAATACTCTTAGTAACAAGTCATTCAATTACGGAGTCTCAAAGGCAGTTGTGTGTGCAGGTTATCATGCAATGGAATTCTCAAAAATTTCAAATACGCAGACAACATGGATGCTACAGTTTTAAAACTACATATAATAAATAAAATATTAGTATTGTTCTATATTTTTATTTTATTTATAATTCTAATTTCTTGCTTGTTTATAGCGTAGATAACTAATATAATGAGTTATACCTACTTTGTATTTCATAAACATAATTTAAAGAATTTATTCTTACTTGGGTAGAGTTACTTATGAAATAAATACTAATAATTTTTTATGTAAATATTTAAGTCTTTAATAAATCGTTAAAAATTGATCTTAAAATATAAAAAAAAAAAAATTGTATACGGTGGCTCTTAAGACAGGAAAAAAACTAAATAAACAACAAACGGTACTATGGCTAAATAACACATACTAAAAACACAAAAGATTAAGGTAAAAAAAATAAAATAAAATGTAAATGTAAAATTGTTTACTATACTTTTGAAACTAAAGATTTAAAGGCAAAATTAAAGTTAAGTTAAAATTATGTATAGTGGGCCGATATCTGCAGATATGTGGCAGTTCCAAGAAGAGTTTCCCAGGAAAAAGTACAAAAATAGCTAACGAAGATTTTTGTAAATCGACCGAATGAAAAATTTAGAATTTTTAAACAAATAATTTTGTCAAATTTTACGGATAGAGTCCCGCGAAAGCAGCCTGTATTATCGTAAACTTCTAGAAACTGCCTTCATAATACCTCCAGCTCAAAAAGACTAACGAATGAATAGGGCATTTCGTATGCTAAGCAGACCTCATATATAATCTCAGTTAAAATTCTGATTATGAATCATATGAAGCGAAATACTAAGTATTTACTTTAACACTTAGCTAATTAAGCAGCCCTTATGCGGTACCAGCCAAGTTGAACAAAAGACAAGTTATAAAGGTTTTTATGAAAAGTTTAGCAATTTTTAAAAAAAATTGATAACTAAAACGCTGCAAAGCCTAAATAAGGCGTTAGCATTTTTCTTCTGGTGTCTACGCAGGTTGAAACTAGCCGTACTGAAGAGTATTGGTTCTTGCTGATACGAAACGCCTTATTCATTGCTATATGCGCCAGCTGCAGGCTTTGCAGCGTTTTAGTTATTAAATTTTTAAAATTTTTTTACCATTTATGTGAAAGTCTTTATGATTTTTCTTTTGTTCTAATGGAGTGTTCATCCTTTTCACAGAATTTGCAACGGTTTCAAAGTGTGGAAAAGCTTCGAGCATAGTGTTGCATATTGCTGGTGTCTGTTATCACCAGCGAAGGCAACAGCTCCGTCCTGCACCGACGATAATAGTTGCCATGCAGTTGAATGTGTCTATGCTCTCTGCCAGATATTGAAGACATAAACGTCTCTTAAATCTGGCAACAAAGTGGGTTTTAAGTGGCACTGCGTGGTGTTGTGGTTACTGCTCTGAGTGTACATCTTCGACTGTTATTTAGTACAAATGAATTGTAGATTTGGCTAACGTCAACACAAAGCTAATCAAATAATTTACCTGACTATGAATACTTGGTTCCCATAGAAACGAAGTTCTAGTAATGTCGAAATTCGCATATCGCGCACGAGTTCCATTAGATTTTACAAGGCCGCGCAAGTGAAGAGCCTGTGAAACAGAGTGCTTTCACCAACATATCTGTGCAGATCTTCTGGTCAATGTATGACAACTGATTAGAATGCATAAATCTGTGATGCAACAGTTTGAATGTCAACTCAGCATCTTTTTAATTAGATAGATAGCTGTGAACTACTTTGCAAATTATCCCTCCTATGAAGCCCATATTCACCCCGAGGTATATTCGCCATCTGTTGTTTCCTGTATACTCTGGGCGTCTTAATAATAATAATAATTATAAGTGTTAATGGATTATGATGAAATGAAACAGATTGCTAACATCAGATACTCGCTAATTAGAATCAGAGTTTTTTTTTCCAAATTCTTTTCATCTTTAATAGCGAATTTATGTCGTATCAAATCCAAATGTTTTCTAAGGTGTACTCGGGTAAGTTTTTTCAATGTAGGTAGAGAAAAGTCACGGTGTTGTTTTGGAGCTCTATCCAAGGGGAACTTGTCCCTTTTTGTCTAGCAATCAAACTGTGTTGTTGGTTACCAGGAGTTGCAAAGGGTTCAGGGCTTTTACGTAGGTGCTTGCTCTCCCTTTCAACATCTCAACATGAATTCAGATAGCGATCTCAGCAGAGGAAAAGTCTCAAAAGCTATTATCTGACATTGAAGTGACAGGTGAAAGAATTTACCTTCTCTACGTATTATAAAAGAGGGATCACATAGCTTGGCTGATGTTGTATGTGTATATAAAAGAGAAGATATGAAGTCAAAATAGCAAGGGTATTGAGATGGAAGGATTCATGGGTACATACATGAGTGTCTACATATATAGTAATAGTAGCAGCAGCACCAGCAGACACACATATATATGTATTTCTTTGGATGATAGAAGGTGAAAGGTTGAAATGAAATTCTACAATCTTTTTTCATAAGCATTGAAGGATTTTGATTTATGTCAAAGACCTTTTAATTCGTTTTCTTTTTTATTTTTTTAAATGAGTACAAAGATTCTATATAATTTATGTAGGATTTTAAGAGAAACAAGGAGATGGAGAGAGAGAGAGAAAAGAAGATAGAAATGTGTATGTAATTCAGATAATGTATGCGAATGTTTTAAGAACTTTCTGTCTGTACAGACAGCCGAACTAAAAAGCACAAAGTAGAAACTGTGTTTCATAACATACAATTCGGTGAAATGTTTTTTTTTCGCCCTTTTGTCATAATTAGAAGCAACAATCTGTTCCATCTTTAAAATTTATCAAGATTCCTATAAGATTGCTTCATTCTTTCAACCTTTCTCCTTGGATACTTAATTGATAAAATATCCTACACCCTCCTTAAAACAGTCAAGACACTCGTATGTGCTCACTTGATTTTTAAGGACTAATCGGATTAAAATTGTTGAAAGGAGATTTTGTATTTTTTGTTTTGTTTTGTTTTTTCGTATGATACATGCCTACCTACATATTTATGGACATTCGTAAGACATGTTGCGTCGTTGAGACAAGAAATATATTTTTTCTTAAATAAAGCTGGATATAATGATCGTAATATTTGTAGTGGAAGGGATTCTGTGATTCTGGGAGGATGGGTTTGTTTTAGGTTCATTCCACTGTCGTCCTATTTTAGGGATTTATTCAATTCTTTTTTGCCTCTTGATAAAGTAAAATAGTTCATAAGGACTGTTATATATACTTCCATATCGGTTCCAAATATTAATAGGTACATTATCCAAAGACTAATATTAAAAAAAACTAGACTAAATACAAATTAATTATTTGATTAGAACTAAGATAAAATGGGGGGGGGATGATACTTTTACTTATTTGCAATGAAAAATTAAAAACTAGACTGATTTCAAGTGCTCGAGAACTTTGCATCTGTCTCAAATTTATTAGCAGAGAATTCCAAATAATAATGGACTGGATGAAGAGCTGACGCCTAGATGTTAGACAATTATGTTTAGGCACTATAAAAGCAGTAACTCGACTTAATCTCGTAATCTGAAGTAGCTGGAGTTCCGAGACTTAAGAGTCCCAGCCAATAAAATAACAGCGCGATATTTGAAATAGATTATAAGGCTGCAAACACGGATGGAGTTGGCGTAAGGAAAGACATGGTCAAAACGATGCAGTAGGAGCGTTGATTGCAGTATTTAGCTTTCGAATAGACTTATCGTCGAGACAAGCAACTATTTTGTACCCATAGGTAAAAAAAGGAACGAGAAGCATCCTAATTAGCTTTAAACGGGCTTGCGCTGGAGTAAACTTACTAGTCGCCCAGAAGAATGAAC
The DNA here is from genome assembly GCA_963924295.1 of Dioctria rufipes. Classification (NCBI taxonomy): domain Eukaryota; kingdom Metazoa; phylum Arthropoda; class Insecta; order Diptera; family Asilidae; genus Dioctria; species Dioctria rufipes. The sequence continues at coordinate 43,350,596 of OZ002743.1, read as the reverse complement.
GAAGCCCGCCATATACATTTCTAATTAGAGCATTAATATGATGGGCCCAGGAAAGAGTTCTATTGAAGATAATTCCCAAATTAGAAACAATTGGACAATTGGAATTTGTGTTCCATTGATTAAGAAACGTGAGAAATAAGAAGTAAGTATCTAAGATTGTTTTGTATATAAATGACGTCAACAAAAACTCTTTATTGTACGCCCCTGAATTTTGTTTACCTAAATACAAGCACATAAACTCGCCTAACGTTGTTGATAGTTTCTATGAAAAGTTTGTTATTTTTTTTTTTTGTATTTATAACGGACATAATCACTAAGATGACGAGACTTACGTAAGGTCTGATTGAAGTAAAGGAATACCAGATCCTAACCTGATAAGTCGACAAGCTTTTTCATTGTCCACATTTTCCTGAGGATCAGATACCTTTTGTAAACAAATCGAAACACCAAAAATTTGGCCTTTTAGTTGTGTCATTTCTTCTTCTGAATTTTATGTAACCGAATAGACCAGAATAATAAATTTTAAGTTTTTTTTAATTATTCTTTATGTACGCCTACGTTCCAGGGACTCTTTTCGGAACCCAGCCTCGTTTCAATTCATCCAATCCATCTAAGTATTTTCAGCATTCTAGAAAACTGTTCAGAAATGAACTTATTTAGATGACTTGGACATAAAATTCCTCAAGGTAGGTAAACCCTAAGGGAAGCAGATAATGCGGAGAATGTGGACTAGTTAAAAGAACCATAGTTTTCCAAAGTATTGCATCAATATTCGTTGAAGCCAAACACGTCACTTAGAGATGATATAGCTAAAATTGTTAGTACAACAAAGTAAACTGTATCAAATATTAACAAAAGGAGCAGTTTACAGACGGGAACATGACAAAATCCAGAAGTGACAAAATCCAGAAAATTATAAAAATCCGGAAATGAGAAAATTCAGAAGTATAAAATCCAGAAAAAATAAAATAGTCCGGAAATGAGAAAATTTAGAAGTGACATAATTTAGAAACAACAAAATATATAAATGTCAAAATCTCGAATTTGTAAAAATTTTTATAATTAAAAATTTTCGCAATATTTACACTCGTCGTTGTTGTTATATTAATCTGTGTTATTAATATATTTGGGAGTTTTGTGATGACATATTCATCTGTGGAAACCTAGCATCTTTGTGAAAAATACGCGCTAACCCAACAATGCCTGGGTCACGATTTGTGAACGGCGGTCAAGAAACATTATGTGAAATTTTGAAGTGTTGCTCACGATTTTGAGATGGTCAAGGTATAAAATGCATGATAATTCGAATTAGAATAAAAAAGTTTAAGTTTTGGAAATTATTAATACATAGAAAAATTCTTGCGTTGCGGTATTATTCTGCTCTGGAATATGAATTAGTGCTTATATGGTATGCGTAAATAAATGAATGTGTGTGTTGAAGTGGTAGTGGGGGGTGAATAAATGTAAAAAATCTACATAATTTGTTTGTTTTTAACGTAAACGAAAAAGTTCCGGGTTTATAAAGAATTAAAACTAAGAGGAAATCCAGAAAAAAATTCAGAAAATATATCTTCTGGATTTTTTATCTTCTGGATTTTGTCACTTCTGGATTTTGTCACTTCTTGATTTTAGCACTTTTGGATTTTGTCTCTTCTAGATTTTGTCAAACTTCTGGATTTTGCCTTTCTGGATTACGTATCCAATCCTAGAGAAGAAGTAAAGATAGCAATTGCCCGGAGCTTCGTCCAATCGAGAAATACTGGGCTCTCATGAAGTTAGTTTTGATGAAAACGAGGGAAAGATCTAAAAGTGATGTTGACTTGCTAAATAAAAGACGTAGTGCTTACAAGGAGGTTACAAATACAACTGTACAAATTCTTATGGTAGGTGTTAACCGGAAAGCTAACAATTGTAATTCTAAATAAAAATATTCTAATAATTTATAATGCAAATAAGATGCTAATAAATTAAAATAAATTAACTTCATAAAAAAAAAGATCTTAAATTTTGAATTATTTACAAAAATAAAATGGTCAATTTTTTCTTGGGCAGTCCTCACTTTAATGTCCACAAATCAATCGATAAATATCTCACGGCACGCGAATGTGACGCTGACCACATGTTCTACAAATTGTGTGTCACTACATATCTGATACGTGGTAAAACGTGCTATCTAAAATACAATCCTAGATGTCATCATGAAAGTCTAATTTTCCATGGATTGTGACAGTGATGCCAGCTTTACAAACGCAATTTTAATTTCCATTTAATTGGCCATGGAATTTTTCCCTTGCTTTTACTGAAGATACCATCATTAGCGGAAGGATGGGGGATGAGGTGTTATCATCACTTTCTTTATTTTTAATTTTAACTGATACGAACTCATCTTGCAATTAAAATAATGAAAAAATACATAAAATTTTTTCCACGACGAATTCCATTGCACAGCAGTGTGCACCTTTTCCAGTAGTAAATTGTACGATATGCAGCTTGTGTGCCGACAAATTTGTTTTATTCAAATTAGAATTGTACACAGAATTTTAGAATCCAGGTAATATAGGTATGTCAAGGAAATTCCTGGGAATTATTGTTTCAGTTGAGATTAGTTAATAACAGAAAGTTTTTACACTTAAGTCCGCCTAGGACAAAGTTCTAATTGAGCACTACCAAAGTTAAGGCAATCCAAGAATATCCTCTTTTCACAACATTACAGGCAAGAAGCTCAATTCCACGAACATTTGAAAGGTGCGGCCACAAAAGCTGAGAAATCCCATCGCCAAAGACTTGAGATCTTGATCCCGCAATATTTTCTTCTTAACAGTATCTGCATGGAGAAAATTGAAGTTGAAATTTTTTTTAAGTAACACTCCGAATTTTGAAAAATAAGTATTCATTCCTTTACTGTGCTCAAATTTGATATCGAAAATTACATAGGACGGGTTGTGTGCAATACTGAAAACCCTCGATGAGTACGACTATTCAGAGTGTAGGTAGTAGGAGGTCATCATATAAAAATTACCCATATTTTCGGTAATTCTCATATTTTTAAGGTTTATAAAATTTTGTACATTTTATTCTTTGGAATTTAAGACCAAACATTTTCTGGGGAAAATTTACAGTTTCCAAATTTCCAAATTTACGTTTAGCTTACTCTGTCATATTTTACAAATCAAGATTGTGTGCGGAAGGCGGACTCTGTGGGAAGCTGAGAAAAGTTGTCCATGCTAACCAAACACTATTGAATCAGCGAGCCGGTGAGAACTTGTATTGGCGTAAATGAGTACATGAATAAAAGCAGTCATGTACTTGAAAATGAAAGTGGCTCAAATTCAATTGATAACTTGTTCACTTCCATATGGTTGTTCTTGTTTTGTGTTCATCTCCATTCCAAGCAGGAGATCGAAGCGCTCAAAGACGAATTCAGGAGCGCCCCTTTGGAAGATTGCAGCGCTTCTCCGCCGTATCTTTGTTCATATCGTTTTAATGTGAGCATATCCGCAGAGGGAAGTGGTAAGTTGCAGATTCTAGGGAAGCGTTCTTGGAGCGCTGGTAGGGTAGCACTCTTGGAGCGCTTGTAGGGTAGCACTCTTGGAGCGCTTGTAGGGTAGCACTCTTGGAGCGCTTGTAGGGTGGCACTCTTTGAGCGCATGTTGGGAAGCTGTGTTTGTGCGCTTGTAGGGAATACAGAGGGAATTAAGATAAAGGCTTTATTACAAATTTCAGTTTTATTCTGAATGCGCACCATTTAATTTTCAATTAAATTAAATTTCAATTAACCTTACACTTCAACTGACTACTTAAGGATGAAAACGAATGAGCTTTTAAACTCAGAAAAGATATCTGCTTCCTCAAAGATTCCTTCGGCTATGCTTAGATAATGCATCGAAAAAGATATTTTCTAGCTACTGTATGGAAGCGCTTCCCTTTACAAGCACTTGACATATTTCCCGCTGGGTTGTGACCAAAAACCAGCAATTTGAAAGAAGCAGAATTTAAGTGCTTCCCCAGGCATCAATTGGAAGCTCTTTAGAAGATTATTGGTTGAGCTCGAGGAGAAGTGCAACAAGAGCCGTATTTTATTTAATTCTCCACGAATCTAAACTATGGATTTTTCTACTATTTTGCGAAGTAACACATTTATCATTTTTATACTCTTCTAGTTTGTAATGCATAGAAATATAGAAATAATGCTGGTAGTCATACAAAAATTTAGTTTTTCACTATATATTAGGACACTGCCTGACAGCGCGTCGACGTTGAGAGCTTTGTATACGGTATTTTCATAAAAATAGTAAATTGAATTTCAAAGACGGACTAAATCGGGCAACTCATTCTTGGTGTTGCCATATAAAAATTGTAGTTTTTTACGTATACTATTACAACCATCAGCCCTATATGTTTTAAATATATTGAAAAGTTCTTCAGAATATAAAATCCTATGAAATTGGTTATAATCATTTTTACTGCCAGATGAACCGTTCTAGAAATAGATTCGAAAAAGCATGTTGAGAATTAAGCTTGCACAGAGGGGTGACCATACGAGATTACATACGAGCATTCATCTATGGTATAGAAAGAATTGATCTTATTCAAAAAGCTCATCATAGTTTTTAAAAAGCCGCCATACTTAATTATAGCGAATCAGATTCCGAAACTTTGTGATAATGTTGTCTGTGAATTTAATTCTTCCTCGTCCTCATCTAGTGAAAGTGAAGACGCATCATTTGCATTGCATAATTCCACAATTAACAGAATAATTTCTGATTCGTTAGAAAGTGAATCCGGAGTTTGAATCTTTAAATAAAAATCTAGGTAGAAAAAGAAAAATAAGACTGATTTTAGTCAAAATACTTTGCATTCCACGTCTCAGTTGCTATTTTGCAGTTGAAGAAAATAGTAAAAATGAATTTTGATGACGCAAATTGCTAGCTCTGCAGCATATTTAAAAATCAGGCGTGATCAAGGTTACACATAAGGTTTACAAAATAAGTGTTTTTACAAAAAAATGTAGGGAACTTAGTCTTCTTTATATTTATATTAGCCATTTTTGTCATAGGATCAACCGTTGAGGAATTGTATTGAAAAAATGAATTTTTTGCACCTTTAATCCAAGATGGTGGACCGCGCAGACCCACTCCAAGGGTGAAAATTTGAATTTTTCATCGAGGCCCGGAACTAAGTAACATATATAAAAATCACAACTACCCCACCTTTTGTAGGGCAAGGTCCTTATTGACTGAGCTATTGGTCTTTCACATAAAATTTGTAATTTCGGAATGTGTCTTCCTGTGAAAAATTTCAAATATGGCATAGCAAACCATTTAGATTTGTAAATATCATCTGCACCGGCTCCAGAAGTTAATGACTCGCGTTCCTTTTGCTTTTCACGTCATACTTAAGTTTTAATATTTGCCACTTTTTTTAACCTAGTCTTTCAGATACAATTTTTAATTGATCTCTTTTTTATTTATATTTTTATAATCACTTGATTCCGCAAAATTGAATTCATTCAAAAACTTTTTCAGTTTTCTATTCCATTTTTCATATTATTATTAATTATTTATTAAAAATTAATAAATAAAAAAATACTTTACTTTGGGCAATCTACGCCTAAAAGCAACCGCGATTGAAAACTATCTCTCGAAAAAATTCAACATCTTTAATTGTTTGTACTAAGTATGTCGTGTTTTCCATATTAACTAGAAAAAAAAAAGATCTGCCTCAACAAGCTATTTCAAGACTTTTCAAGGCGTGTATCTACTGGATTCACTTATCCACGCACAGTACCCGCAGAAGTTCTCCGATCGACGAAAAAGATTTTCTAATGGATACGTTTCGTATCGTGTGCGAATGTAATCTCCGCAGAATGCGAAGACAATACATTTATTATCTCAGCATATTAATTTTGGTGGAGACACTTCGGATAATGTGTTCGGATAGTGCGCAGACAAAACTTTTGGTGGATACGCACCTTTAAGGTGCGTATCCATGAATACTTCTTCAAATCATACCAGGGTTTCTCTGTGGGGCTATATGTAGGAAGATCTTCCTCGATACTATCTGTATTTCTAAGGGAGGTGTTAATATACAGCTCTAAAGAAAGTAAGATATGAAAGGTATCCAAATGAATATCTTAGAAGTAATAAGGGTTACGATTGTCTATCTATAGAAAAATCTCTGAAGATCGTGACAATCTTGTTTGTTAGCATATTGTATGACCTATGAAAAAGATCCAGTGAAAAATCAAAAATACCGCCCATATGAAATTCTTTTCAAGGAATTATTACAGGAATCTGTGAATTTCAAGATTCTAAATATTAGACCTGCAAGAAAAGGTAAGCCGCTATACTTCTTCAAAACATTACCAGGAAGTTATTATATTCAAGGAAAAGACAGAAACAGGACATGATTGATCTTTTACCATTTATCCCACTAACAAATCGCGGATTTTTCTAAAACGTGGTTGGTGTTGAGGCGGATATTGGGCGTTTGACGCCTTTTGGTATAGAGATGTATTGTGACGGAGAATAATTTTTTTATAGATTTTTATTTAATTACATTTTTTATTGTGAGCTTCCTGATGATTTTTTTTTAAATTTTATTATTATTATTATTTATTGATTTTATTTAGTAGACGGATTATTTTTTAATAAGAATCGTTAATCGTTTTACTAACTTACAAGGATCAGAGCTAGGCAAGTATCAAAGAAAAAGTACTTAAGTACAAGAACCAAAGACTTGAGTAATTTAGCGTAAGTACAAGTATTGTATAGAAAGTATTTGTAACTAAGTACTTAGACTTTAAAGTATCTTGTATGTTGGCAGTAATATAATAAAGATTACAAAGTTTGGTTAGTATTAATATAAGTTTAGGATAAGTACTAATAATATAATAACCACTGGCGCTAAACTTCTCACATCCCAACCCAAACCATTCTCAGAAAGAGAAGCCTACTACACTACTTTTAACCTTTCGTAAGAAAGTAAACAGAACTTGTTGGGCAGCTTATCCTTTATCGAGTTTTAATAAGTTTTGTTGTTCTGCCGAGCATTGTTTTAAGGGGCCCATACACGGTCACGTATGTTGGTCAACTCGAGTAGGACAACGATGTTGTCATGCACATTTGACCCTGTGTGGGCCTGTTTCGGTGTGACATGCAGTATGTCAGGCGGTGGGTCGAAAATCAAATTAGTTTGATTTTTAGGAGCGAGGCTACGTGTTTGACAGCATATTATACCGTGTAGGGGTGATGTTTGTCACGCTTTCGTCATTCTTAAATTTTGAGTGAACTCTATTGAAGAAAACTTATGTGTTTCCGTCCTGATGTTGGACAAGATGTTTGACAAGTGTGTCGAGAAAAAGCTTTCATGTGTAACACATCAAGTTGGGCAACATGTTCGCCGAGTATGGGCCGCTTTAAGGGACTTGTCTGCTTGTCTTTTCTGTATGAGTGGAATTCAAAATAAAATTGAAAAACAGTTTAGTGACGACACAAGTTGTAGTTTAGTTGCGCATTCTTTTGCTAAGATTTTTTTAAGAATCGCTTGAAATGAAAGTGGAATTGAAGAAATTAGTTTTGTGTTCAAATTTTGTGAATGCATGGTAAAACAAAATTGAATAAAACTTAACAAAATATTAGCTGCGCAAGAAATTCTATTTGCTTTAATTTGCTTTTAATATACGCAGAAATACTTAAATAAAAATCTTGATACTTAAGTACAAAACTAAGTTTTAAGTACAAGTAAATAGAGGCAAGCACTTATATTTAAATACTAAGTAAGAAATTTTAAAAGTCTTAATTAAGTAATGAAAATGTGCTTTAAGCAGTACTTAAGTATTACCCAGCTCTGCAGGAATATATATTTTATTTGTTTATTGTACTCATTATATGATATTTTTCATGTCTCTTTAAGAAATATTGAAAATAAAATTTAAAGACTGTCCGATATTAAGTCTTTGAATTTCATGAAACCTGGTCTTGACTGAGGATGATAGTGGCGTAAGTCAACTAGAGTCTTCCAGAAAGTGATTTTTATGATCGAGAAACAAAGTAAAGGTTATATTATAAAATTTTAAAGGAATTTGAATAAAAATAAGGAAATGATTTCTTTATATATGTTTGAATTTTCTAAGGACCGAGGTGCGAAACATCAATTTACTCCCAGTTAGCTGGTGAGAATCAGGCGTATCTGATTTTAATCGACTTAAAATACAAATGTAACTCATGTAACTTTTTGCATTATAAGTTAATTTTTTTGTGCACATGACTTTAGTCGGAGGCCATTTGGTTACTTCGATTTAACAGCAAATGATTTCCCCTCAGAAGTTTATTAACTAACAAATTTTTCTTTTTGTTAAAAAATTACTCTTATTTCAATATTTTTAATTGCAGTATTTAGTATTAGTATTTGTTTATATTTATATGTAATCATTTTTTTTTTATTAAAATCCAGTTTTCGAAGTTTTTTTGTTTTGGTACTTTGTGAAAACACTCTTTTTACAAATGAAAAATCTTTAAAAAAATAAATTTTCCTTGCAAAAGAGGGCGTTTCAAATCAGCAGGAACCGTATTACTCATCAGTACGGCTTGGTTCCTGCATGCCGTATACATCAATGAGAATAGCCAAGCTGACCTCATATTATATGGACTTAAAAATAATTGTTAAGTGTGAATTATATATGAGGCCAAATACTAAAAAAAAACGTAATTTGTTGTCCTGCAACTATGAATATCTGTTTTCCCGTCTTAAACTGAGATGACATTGAGTACTTGGTCTATGTTTGGCTTAGTTTCGGCCGGGTCCAGTATGGAAGATTTAAGATCAGGTCTTTTGCTAAAAGATCGAATTATTAAATAACACTTTACCAGGCCATACTTAACTTAAGTATATCGTGTTTCACTAAGAAGACAGAATGAAGGGTTCAGTGTATCCACGTGAGCAGATTAAACCCGGGTAGAGGGTATTTAGAAAAAGCTTAGAAGACGCATAGCCATTATTCATGTTGTCTATTTGGTTTTATTCAACTTAGAAGTAATGGCTCTATATTTTTATTCCATTTTTCAGTTTGGTGGTAACGTATGGCTTTCGACTATTAAATACTAAAAAGATAGGACAGTTGGAAATTCCTGATAAATATTGATTATCGAGTGCTGTCAGATTTCGAGATTTCCACATAAATTAAGCAAGAAACATAGTGCTAACTTTTCCAATCTTGCCGACCTTACCAACTTTTCATAGTTCTGTAGAATATGTATTCTACATTGAGATCAGTTTGTCTAGAAAAGTTATTGAGGTCGGCCAGATTGAGATTGGAGATTGTACTAGGTCTACCCTGTTGTAACTTTGTTAGCTTTGACAGACATTTTTTTTGTTATCATTTGGTTCATAATAATGCATTGTGTGCGGAAAGAAGTATACAGTTTTGTTAAAAAGGTCTTGACACAAATTATTCCCATCAAAACTTATTTCTGCTGTGGGAATTTAATTAATTGAATGCTGTTAAAGTTCGTATTGTGACATGGTGGAAGACAGTTTAATTTTTAAAGCTATATTGCGGTCGTGGTTGGAGATGTTAGCACTGACTGGCTTTCTTCACTTCACTTCAGTCATTACAGCACATTCTCCTGAAATTTTAAATTCAGAAGTTGATGGTAGTGACATCTATCGAAACATATTCAATGAAGCTTATGACATTTTTTTTTCATTGACTTATATTTTGTTTTTCGTATAATTCAAATCATCTATTTTCTCTTGATTTTCCTCACAAGTATAGGTAAAAAAAAGTATACACAAAATACCTAAGCAAAAGAAAATTTTATAAAGATGGTGCTCCATCTACTGTTGGCTAGAAAAACAAGAATTGCAATTTGTATGAAGTAAAAAAGTTCTAAAAAAAAATTTTTAACTCACTTTTAATGCACCCTTATGTCATTCGAGTATACCTATCGAAAATAAGGAACTTTTCTTCTAACAATCACAATATTTTTTAAAGGAAGGAAATAAAGAAATAAAGCAGAAAACTAGCATTTATCTGCGTTTTCGAATTAATTTTATAATTTTCAAATGCTTCTGTGAGCACTAAAATTTAGAAAATCTGATAGAAGCCCTATCATTTTTCTTTTCTTTAAATTCCTTCACTTAAGACATATTTCAGCTGATAAAGCACAATTGATTTTGCAGTAAGTTAAAGTCGTATTCAAAAATCGCAATTTCTAGAGAAGGCGCCTTAAATTGGTTTACCCTAAGACAAACACTTTTAGCATTTCAGTTCTGCTTTACTATATCACAGCGGGAGGTAATTACGAAGTTCGCAACATAAGTGAGTGCTTATAGAAAGGGATATTACGCTCTTGCTGAGGTCGGTTTTGGCGCCTTCAGAGTTTATGTGCAAATAATCTTGAGCAAACTTGGAAACTTCTTCAATCGGGCCCAAGTTAGTTAAATCGATCAAATTTCACTTAGAAACAATTCAGTTTAAATGCAAACAACTCTGTTCGATTTGACAGCTCTTCGACTGAGGAGCTCTTTTGATTAATTTCCACTTGAGCTTAGTGGGTGGTTTGAGCTGAACGGTGGGGCTGGTGGGGAGACGTTCATGAGAACTTTGCCTTATCGTGCCGCAGTATTTTAATGTTTAGCGCTTTTCTTCAGTCATGCAGATTGTTGACTTTTTGTACAGACTTTTTAAAAGGTCTAAAACTTTCCCTTCCGCTCAGCTTCGTTTTTGTCAAGCGATAATAATTAATCATACAAAAAGTCTCAACTTTGCCTGTAAGTTTTGCCAGCCACCGCCCGCGCCCCACTTTCACATAATAAATTGATTGAAAAAGTTCGCGCCGCCCGCTGACGCTTGCCGCCCCAAGACGTTTGTCTCAAATTAATCTCCTTTAGAGGAAAAAGATCGCGTCCTTATGAATTAGTTTTACTGCTGTTGTATACCGTTACAATTAATTATTCAGAAAAAATGGCATTTTCATTGCTTGTACACCGGATGTGACTATGTGATGGGACATAAATTAGGAAGACGTTTTTATTGTGAATAATTTTGTCCTTTTTGGATTTTCTCGTTGCCTCACATTTTGGTTAAGTGCGATTGTATGATGAAAGTTGGATGAGGAATTTTTGATGGGTGTGTTTTTTTTTGTACCTTACTTGGGTGGGTTTTAGTTCCATGTATGCACAATATACTAGCACTATTATTTCTGATTACTATTACCCATACGCAATGTGGGAAGGGGACGGAGTGGATTCATTATGCTGATGATATCTGCATGTTTTTTCATTAACACTAGAGTCTGAACATAATGATTCAAAAACTTAAAACTGCCCTGAAACTTACGTAGGTAGTTTTTAAAAGTCTTAGAATGACATCTATGATGTGATAGCAGAACTATTAATGCTGTGATATTTTGGTGTTTTATCTGCCCAATGGAAAGTTGCAAGATTTCATTTCATTATTTCATTTCAGTATATAATTGTTGAGTATTAACGGCGTAATTCGGGTGTGGAAAAGATGTGTGCAAGAATTGTTGACCATTAGCCAGAAATGCATAAGAATGCAAAAGTCGCAGTGATATTTGAAGATATTCAGCAAAATCAAGCAACATTTTATGCATCAATTTGTAACAATAGTTGAAACTTAAATCCATCGTTATATTCCCAGGACCAAAAGAATAATTAAAAAAGGTGGCTGAAGCTGATTTATCTGGACCAAAATGCGCCTATAATAAAAGATCATAAAAATTTCATATTACCACGTCAATTTCATTACAGTGCTTAGGCGATATTTAAACTTGTTAATCTGAGGTAGTACAAGGTGAAAACAGTTCTACTCTATGGTTATGAGACGTGGAAGGTTACCCAATTTATATTGCGCTGTCATAAGATAAGAAATGGTCAGACATGACATGTTTGAAGGCGATAGAAAGATCTTGCAAGTGGTTTGATCTGGACAGAAAGCACAATACTGATGTCTAAAAGTGTTGTACATTAATACTGGAGAATAAAAGTTTCCAGGAGTTGTTTGGGAAGAAAAACCAATCGTACTACGAAGAACTGTCGCGATAGCAAAGAGTTCTGGTCTCTTATAAAGGAGATCCGGAGTAGTAAGGAACAACCTCTCCATCACTGATCTCAAAAATTATTTTGAAGAGCCTTTGCACCGTCTCCTCAGTGCGAACTCAATTCTATATGCGGCACCATATGGTTGAGATGAAAACTTACATGACGAAATTCTATTATGTGAACTCCTAAAAAAAGACAATAAGGGGCTTCAGGATTAGGACCTGATCGAGTTCCATATGAATTCTATAAAATGTTCCGGATAGAATTCGTAAATAAGAAATTGTAAATATTGCAATCTTATCTATAAGAAGGAAGATCCAAATCTTCCTGAAAATTATAGTAGACTGTCATTTATGGATGTGGTTGTAAAACTTCTGACTATGGTAAGTATCACAAACAATCGATTAGTTTTATGGGAACAAAGTCATGGCATATTGAAAGAAACTCAATTTGGGCTCAAACCAGGGTACTTAACGGCAGACAACATATTTAACATTTTTAATGTTCTTAAAATCAAACTGGACAAAAACAAGAAAAGTTTACACATTTTTCGTTGAATTTAAAGCAGCATTTAACATAATCGATAGAGCGACACTCTTTTACAAACTTTATCATTTTAGGGTCTGCACACAACTCATAAAATTGTTATAGGGCCTATTGAGATCATCTGTGTGCAAGTGTCAGAAAAATTTTGAATCTATACGGGACTCACGCAAGAATGCTTTCTGAGATTCATTGTTGTTTACGCAATTCATCAATGATATCGATACCACATGCATGGTGGAGTAAACCTTGATGGTCATTTTATTAAGAATCTCCTATACGTCGATGATTTGGTATTGACGTCAGAGAAATTAGCAAAACTAGATAAAGTAGAAGAATATTGCAAAACATTGGACCTGGTGCTTAATTTAAATAAGTCTCGCAGATAATGATATTCCAGAAAGACGGAGGCATAAGAGCGGACTCAGAGAATAGGACATACCGCGTCGTCAATAAATATAAATTAATAGAAATTAATTTAACTCCAAAACTCTGGTCATGAAGGATCATTTAAAGGAACTGTTAAACGTGGCAAAAGTTACTACCAATCGCACGTGGAGCAGCTATATAAGAAATGCATAAATAAATCACTCAGCAAAATTCAGCGGTATTTAGATCGCTATGGAATGGGGCATATTGGTTTAATTTTTTATGAATTTAGTTTTATTGTTTTTGTGGATTTTGTTTAATTCTTTATGGAAAGGTTTAACTCTTTCTGGAAAACTTTTAATTACTTCTGAAAGTATTATAATGCCAAGAAGAACACATAACTACGCAATTATGTTAGAAACTAACCTATCTACCCCTTCAAATGTCACTTCATGTACCTACTTAGAATTTTGGGCACGTACATCGAAAGTAGACTACCAGATTTTTTAGTGAAGAAAGCCAGATTGAATTGGTCTGGCAAAATACTGAAAACCGGCCAAAAATTAGAGAAAAGGAAGAAAGTGGTTATGGGCTGCTAGAGCGTAGGATAGAGCAAGACAAACAATGTGTCATAGGTTTTATGATAAATTGAATTAAAGTCTGGGGGAATTAAACTATTTCAGAGATAATTTCCCTATAATGAAATTCCGATTAATTCGGTTGTACTCGTATGTTATGTAGATGTAGAATGCTTCGGCTGAGCGAAAATCCCTGGATCACCGAGGGTTTATCAATGTATTCATGTAATCTCCAAGAGGAAGAAGACTTGATGCATTACCTAGCAATCTCCTCAAGGAATTCGAAGTCATAACTTTTGGTAAAAGTAGCCTCACACAAGAGGAAATATGCCATTTTTGAATGGCAACGTTCATAGTCATTACCGTTCAAAAGTGGCTCTATATAAATTAATGTTCTGTAAAAGCCGGGTTTTCGGATACCCGGATATTCTTCGGGATAAGAGTCGAGTAATCCGGGTACTCGATTCTTTGGAATCGGGTACCTGAGAAATGGTTTTGGTGATTTTTCGTAATTTTATGCCAAAGTCAATGTAGCGACTGAATGTAAGACAAAACCTTATAAAAATGTTGCACCTTAAAATTATTCCGTAGATAAACAAAGCTTCAACTTGAGCGCACTACCCTACGTCTATGTCAATACAAATTATTTCTGAATCCTTATGCATTTTACATACATATATAAACTTATTGAGAACTGTTTCAGTGTGCGCATGCATACATCCCTTTAAGCAGCCGCCACTCAGCAAAGACGTAAATGCACTAAACACTTACAACATGCATATCCACTTCAAACATGCTGTATAGCAAGCCTTTCACCAAAAGAGCTGCATTCTCTCAAGTAAAAAATAAATTATAAATGAATCATGTCGACGTCCTATGATTATCTCATCCAAATAGCGGCCATTACTAAAATGCTCAAACGAAAATGCTTGCGGCATGCGTACAGCAAGTTCCCTTGCATAAAGCAATTGCTGCATTGGTGAGTGGCGTGTCACTTAAAAGTATACGTGATGCTTTTTGAAGAGCGTGCTGCAATTGCATAATGCTCGAATGCAGCATTTGTGTCTTTGGTGAGCGGCCTGTTTTACAGATATGGAAAATCATGGAAAGCGCGGTAGCATTACGACGAACATATATTTAGTTCGACGAATTAAATTATTTTATTATAGCTGTATTCGCAAATTCTGTAATGTACTGGACTGCCCCAAAATTGAGAGCCGATTGTACCCAGATACAGAGAATCGTTTATATTCGGATACCTGGGTAACCCAGAATCGACAATTGAATGTATCCAGGTACCAGAGTAAAGTTGGAATTGAAAATCTTGAAATCGAGTACCCGCATACTCGATTCCACTTGAACCCGCGTACCACCCGGAACGTTAATAAAACTATGCCAAGTTAGCCTGGAAATACAGGCAAATTCAGTTGTTAAGCAACCATTAACTGTTTCAAAGCTTTTTCTTTTGAATAGCTATTTGGGATGACTTAATTTGTTGTCTTTATTATTGCTTTATCTTTTTGCGCAGCACGGTCTACACAGAAACCCGTGAAGAACGCGTCTAGCCAGGAAGACTAAGAAGTACCTGAAGAAGAACATTTTCTTATGATAGAAGCTGCATCAAATGGAAGTTCCTGGAGCAAGTTCAAAGTTATACCAAAGATTTTTTGTGCCTAGTTCATTTGAATTGAATTTTCCAAATTGACAGAGAAGCCGGTTGGAATTTTCAGTGCAGTAGACGATTTTAAAACCCGTCTGAGGGCGATATGCCTAATTGCGGTTTCTCTGCACGTGATGGAATTTCCACATCGAAAATTCACTCAAATAGAATTTAAGAATTAAAAATTTCTACAAAATTTCACCAAAATAGATTCAACTGGAATAAAAATTGTTACATCTATCCTGATCAAGGCTAATCTTTGCTTTCTTGTTTAAATAATCCAACAGGAGGACAGTGATGCACTTTGACCCAACCTCCCCACCCCTCCCTAGCCGTTTCAATTAACAAACCAATTTATACCAAGTATTCCTGGAGGTTCCTGGTAAATAACATTTCACCTCCCCTGTGTTTTGTACAACGTTTTTTTGTCAAATGAGCTTTAAAAGAAAACTTTGAACACATCGTAAACCCATTCCATGTCTGTGAAATTGTCTAAAGTTTCAAAGGGGTATTAACAGCTAGTGAATTTTCACGGTAACTTTCTGGTGGCAAAACTCTATTTCCTCAGGAAACTTTGTTGGACGACATTCTGGAAAACTTGAAACGGTGCACACACCAAAGCTTATTAAAAGCGTAAAAATTCGTAGCTGTCTCTTTGGTAGCGCATATATGTATGCAGTTGTAGGGTTGAAACAGAGGAGGTGAGGTACGAATTGATCCACAAATTTTAACAATACAAGATGAAAATGTGATAGGGGCGGAAAAGAATAGAACAGAATAGGGGACCAGCTATATCTCTACATTTTTTCACCCTACTGTATCCCTTTATCTTTCATTTTCTAGGGGTGTTTACCGTTTTCCCCCCCTCCCTAATATTTTACTTCACATGGAAATGAAAAATGCATCCCCATAGAATTCTAGGTGATTCAGAGGGCAAAAAAAAAAAAAAGGATGCAGGTACCTCCGCCGCTCGTGCCGCTCTTTCCTAACCTTAACGAGATCTGATGGAGATGGTTGAATGAAAAGTTTCGGGGAGAATTTGCTCCCATAAATTTGATTTCCAAGATAGCTTTTTCCTTTTGCAAATGAATTTTCCCGGACAATGTGTGTAAATTCTAATTAAGGGTTGACGGGAGAGGGAGGCCTTAAATAAATCACGTCTCAACTATATTTGTATGAATGTATGTATGCAGATAAGAGAAAAGTCAGACTATATCTAAACGTGCGGGCCAATGTAGTTAAGTTGCATTTCAGAGCAGTCTTGTGACATGTTTTGAATTTCTAAGATATTCATAATGGAGTATACATAGAAGATGTCATAGATGGTAAGGGTTTTTGGTGGCAGTGTGCAAGAGAGTTATACAATTTAAGGAAATGTATTCGCTCCCTGGGAATAATATTTCTAACTTTGTGTGTCATTTTAACTTCCATTTTATAGTTTTGTGAAGTAACGTGCGGTGAAAATTAAAGTTCAACTGCTAAACTGCTGGTATGATGGAGAGTAGTGG
This sequence comes from Dioctria rufipes, assembly GCA_963924295.1. Lineage (NCBI taxonomy): Eukaryota > Metazoa > Arthropoda > Insecta > Diptera > Asilidae > Dioctria > Dioctria rufipes. The sequence goes on along the minus strand of OZ002743.1, from coordinate 43,333,872 downwards.
GGGTTGTATGTATGTATGTACAGTACACATATATATATATATATATATTTTGTCATATCAACTTTAGATTGCTTGTTTTACTTGAATTAGTGGCACTCTTACTCTGGTCTGTTCCGGGTTGAGGATCATTAGGGGTTGCTTTTATAACGAAGAAAGTACTATGGGAATTGGTGTTATTTATGTATGATCTTGTTAGAAGGATATGTTTATTTGAGGTATTAGTTTGAAGGAGAATTTGTAATGACCTGTTATGGTGCCATGGTTAAGCTTATTTAGGACACAAATTACAAATTATTTACATATGTCAATAAGCACTTACTGTAATAACATGAATTTTTAAACTATGTCGTAGCTCTCTAGCTACGTACATATATGTACTACTTTAGGAGTGGAAATGGATTTGAAGCACTTCAGTTCTCTTCTAGTCCCTTTAATACATTGTCGCAATACAAAGTTTTCATGAGACATTAACTGATAAAAAGGGTTTAAGTGATTTAATGAAAAGGACATTTTTGCTAGAAATTGTGTATTTCCCTATTAACATTAATATTAATGAGCATACAATCTTCATGAAATCATTAATGGGAGCATGTCAGAATTATGAAAAAAAAAAAATCATGAAAATGCAAAATTTTGGAAACATAAGATTTTGAAAAAAAACCAGTTGACGATTGACGCACTTTCTGTTTATACCAGCCAGAAAAATCTGTGTAGTTTCTATCCACTGAATTATAACACTGGACTGAGCTTATTGTCATTTTTCAATATCAAAGAATGGCACAAGTTTCATAGTTTTTTCTTTCGCTCTATGGCAGAGTTGGAGCTACCATTATCATTTCATATTTTTATTTTGACTGCAAATACAAGTACTGTAGGAAGAATATAAATACAGCGTTTACCATGTTCCATCTCTCTTGCCCATACATAGGATTCAGGTAAAAATTAATTTTTGAAAATTGAAGTCGGAATTAGTTTAATATCTTATAAGAGTGCTTATAAGCGATTCAAATATTACTTGGACACAAGAAAGATATTTTTTTTAATTTAATTCGGTTTTCGGATGTAAAATTTCATCTGATTGGTTGAGTTTTACATGTTTTTTATGTAGTAAACATTTTAAAGTTTGCTCAAACCCTGATATATACAAACATAATATTTGTGCCACATGAAATAGCAAATTGCGTTTCTATAATTATTTAAATAAAACATTAAAAAAAAAAATTAGTAGTCCTATCTTAAATGCGCCGGTCATCAACACCCTTCATTTATAGTGGCGCAGCTAATGATGTTGAAGAGTGGCGCAAACAAAAATTCATGGAAAATAATGAAAAATGTATCAGAAATTGAAAAAAATTATTATAGCATAAAAATATATATCTTCAATAAGACAGAGAATATACAGGGCGTCTCAGACTAATACGACTATATTTTGCCAAATAATTCCTCTCATCTAGAGAAGTAAAAAACTTTATGGCGGGAGGGGGGGGGGCAAAATGTCATCCTGTTGAGTTACAGAGGATTAGTAAACTATGCTATTTTTTTATTAAACACCCTATATCTTCAAAAGCATAGGGTGTACGGTTTATTTTAAGACGGCATTGTATGCAAAACCTTGGGGTCTCTCTTTCCTATTAATGCTCAACCACCCACGTAGTCTTCCCTATTCTTGAGTTATTATACTTCAAATTCAAAATTTTATTTTTTTTTTAATTTTTCTGTTTTTGTTTTAAATACCGCCACTACCATACACTTTTTTTCTTTACAAAATTTCAAAAGTCCAGAGTCTCCTCTTTAATTTAACGTAGAACACTTATGTTGCATCTGTGACGGTTAAGGAGTTATTAGCTCTTAATCTATTCAGGTCACAGATAATTTTTTCCCATAGTAACTGAAAATACGTCATTTTATAAAAATATCGTCTAATTTTGGTATGACCTGAACAGGTTATGAGCTAATAATTCTTTAACGGCTACAGTTAACAAGTAGGGTGTGAAATTAAAGAGGATACCTAAGGGCTTTCGAAATTTTGTAAAAAAAGTGCATGTTAGTGGGGATATTAAAAAAACACAGAAAAATTAAAAAAAAATTTTGAATTTGAAGCATCGTAACTCTGGAATGTGGAGGGATACTGGGGTGGTTGAGCAGTCGATGGAAGAGCCATGAGGTTCCGCATACAACGCCGTCTTAAAATAGACCATACTGGGTGTACTTTTGAAGATTTAAGGTGTTTAATGAAAACAGAGCATATTTTACTAATCACCCTGTAGCTCGACAGGGTGACCATTACCCCCCTCCCCCCGCAACCCTTGCGGTACAATTTTTTACTTGTCTAGAAGAGGGGAATCATTTGGAAAAATATAGTCATATTAGTCTGGGACACCCTGTATTTAGCTATCTATTAAGAAATAAATTGAAATAATGTTCAAATTTGCACAAAATTTTATATGTTCAAGAGTGGCGCACACGCCACTCAGCAACACACCACTATGCGCCACTCTTAAACGCAACGCTTGTTTGTATTGTCAAGAGTAAAACGTAACCTCCCATTTCTGTTTTGTTTCTGTTGTTCTGTAATTATGATAGTTCTACCCAAATTTTTGATCAAATTTCATCTATCTGACATTTCAATAACTACTTAGCTCATCTACTCGCGGACATAAGTAGTTGCGAGCGGCGAGCATAAACTAATAGAGCAATCTCTTGCATAGCTGTTCAAATCACCCTTATTTGCCAGTGTGTAAAAAACAATGTGTTTGGCTATTGAAAAATGTAAACACCTCTCCTGCAGAAAAAAAAAGTATGTTTCTCTCTGTCACACACATAAAAATTTTCTTAAATGCTACATGCAATTCTGTCTTTCAAAATTTGGATCAATTTTTGTTATTTATCTTTTCAAATGACGTCTCCTCTGATGAGTAAACTCTTTATATTGAACAACTGTTCAAGTGAACTGATGTAATTGCAGCAATTACAGCAATTACCTGTAATGCATATATTTGTATTAAACTCAGCTCTGCGCCAACTGAGGTGGAGGTATCAGGACCAAGGGCACTAGTAAGAATACGTCGTTACTTTACTTCATTTATTACTGCGCTTAGATCTAGGTACATTATAGGGATATATCTTATGCAGGTTCAATACCAAATGTTTCGCCGTGCCAGTAGCAGCTTGTAATGCTATTTTAGGTTTGTTGCTTGGATCGTTTAGTATTTATTACACAGTGGGTTACAACATGAACTCTCTTTAAGCATACGCTAGCCGGTTGTGATATGTTAATATTACACAGCCCAATGGAAGACAGCTAATGTCGCATGTACAACACAGTGAACGGGACGTGATAAGTGTGTACAAGAAAAAAAAAAAAAAAACCGAAATTGCAAGAACAATATAGGAAAAATTCAGAAAACTCCTTTATTCAAATTTTTAATAACTAATTTATTTACAGTTGCCTGTCAATGTTGACGTCAAATTTAGAGATTTCCTCAAACTTTTTGTTGGCAACTTGTCGCGTCGTTGTCATTGTTATGTATTTATTCGAGATTCATAAAGTAGACGATTACAATAGTTATTAAAAAAAATAAAATAATAAAATAAAAATAAAATAAAACAAAGTAGAAAATAAAAATAAAAAATTAAAAATTTAAAAATTAAATAAAATTACCCCATGCAAAATATACGAAACTGCAAAAACGAAAGAAGAAACTCAACTATTATTAAATTTAAGCTGATTTTTCAATTGCAGTCTTGAAAAGTTCAAATTAATACGGTCGAAATACTCATTAAAGAGATGGGTCATTGAGGTCAAAGGCTCGTTCGCACCATAAGTGATTCGATGGTAAGAAATATGGAGAAAGTTTTAGCCTCTGAGCGAACGACTCGGGGTTGATACACCAATTGAGATTAACACAAGTGGAGAATTTATTGAGCCCTTCAAAATATCGAAAATTCTAGAAATATTACGTCTAGTTTCCAGCATCTGCAAGGACAGCAAGTTTAAATGGTCCACATAAGGTGGCAAGATTACCGAGTCATTCCAAGGAGCCCGCGGAGTGCGAATCGGAGGAATCTGCAGAACAGCTTCGGTGCGATTGATCTGCACTTAGTAGTAATGGGACCAGACGGGGCTGGCATATTTCAGTATCGACCTAACAAAGGTGCAGTAAAGAAATTTAATGATGTAAGCGTCGGCGAATTCCTTGGACAATCTCTTAATAAAACCCAAAATCGAACTGGCCCTGCTCACTGTGTAATTGATGTGATCCTAAAAAGAAAGGCGAGAATTGAGAATTACACCCAGATCCTTGGTTTTGTCGAGCCTGTATAGTGAATCTCCATCCAGAATATAATTGAAGGGAATGGGAAACCTTCTGCAAGCGAAAGTCATGGTTGTGCATTTAGCAACATTTAGAGGAAGACGATTACTGAAGTACCACTTATGAAAAATGGCTAAGTCAATGTTTAAAAGAGCACAGTCATAATGTGAACTAACAACACGAAATATTTTAGAATCGTCCGCATAACAAAGTATTCTTGAATTGAGTAAAAGTAAGGATACGTCATTGGTGTACAGAATAAAAAGAATGGGCCAAGGATACTATCTTGAGGTACACCGGAGGTATTAGCTATCTTAGCAGAGAGTTCTCCGCGAAATATAACTAGCTGCGTAGTTATGGTTAGATAGATAAGAAGATAACCAATGAACAAAAAGGAGGGGGAAACTAAGAATGGGGAAATGGTGGATTAGGATTCTAGTATTAATTCTGTCGAAGGCCTTACTAAAACCAGTGAAGATTCAGTCAACCTGCTTACCAGACTCAATGGCTGGTATATAATTATGAAGAAATTGTAATAGATTAGTCGTGATTGACTTTTCCATCAAGAAACGATGTTGGAAAGAACCCAAGATTTACAGTGAAATTGAAGCACATCATTGACCAGGGCTTCGAAAATTTTCACAACATGACACAAGTTAGCAATATGTCTGTAGTTTGAAACGTCCGATTTGTTGCCCTTCTTATGTAGACGAATAATCACAGAGTACTTCCATGACTTTGCAAAGGACCCGCACTAGAAGAACAGATTAAAAAAGTAACATAAGACATGAGAAAGGAACGGACCGAATTTCTTCAGAAAAAAAAGTGGAGATACCATCAGGACCAATTGTAAAACTATCGGGTAAGTTAAAAATGTGTTCAGTAACAGATACATCGTCAAACACAAGATCTTTGAATTCACGGGAGGTTGGCGGGAGCCTAGTTAAATGAGAAAAGTCAATATTGCTAATATCACAGTTGAAATCGCAGAAGGCGGTACTAAAGAATTCAGAGAAAAAATTTGCAACCGTACATGGGTCGCTACTTTCGGTACCGCCAAAGTTCAAAGAAAAAGACATTTAGAATTTATAAATTTCGGAGCGTTAGTTTCATACTAGTAATATGGTCGCAAATTGAACTGATTCTAGACACTCACTGCAGTAAGCCGAGTAATTTGCAATACTTCTTGAAGTACAAACCTCCCCCAGGCTTTATTTTGCAGATTTTTTAAGTACCGCAAGGAGCTGTTCAGCCAAGGTTGAGATGTGTGAGATTATTTAGATGCACAGATCGACATACATTGCATAACTAAAACAAATATTGAGAGTATTATAAAAAGCATCGAAAGTTCTGTTCTCAATATCCCGTTCGTTAAGAAAATTCGTCCAATCACAATGTTGGAACCAGTCGTCAAGATTGAAAAATCAATATTCTTGAAATTGAAAAAAAAAAAATAATAATAATAATTATTTAAATTAGGAGAGTCTACATTAACATAGTCGAAACAGACAGAAATATGAAGAGCCGAATGATGACAGGATTCAGGTACCAAAGGAGTCAAACATCGCTGCAATGCGCCAAACCTGTAGCGGCGACTGTGTTAAGAAAGGATAAAAAGTGCAGAGGTCCAGTCGAGATACAGGGCAGCATTCCATCAAAGTTGGAAGAAGGTTCCCAGCTAACACTTGGCATATTAAAATCGCCGAAAATGATTGTGTAATCCGAGGGTGAAAGCTCACTACCATATAGTCCAATCATTGACAGCAACCAACTAAGGCACCATTTTTGTGTTACTCTCACTTTTTTTTGGGCTTTTCAGTCATTCACCAATGCGACAAAGAACTGCAATTTACACCAAAATCGAAAAACTGACAATTTTTATAAAATGGCTTGTGGTAAACGATTTTAGAGCTCATACGTCAACGTGTTTATGGCGGACTAAGGAACAGGTAAATGCTTAGTACCGATTCCATTTCGGGAACAAAAAATCAAGTTGGAGTGTAATTGTTATCATAAGCCATAAATCAAAAATAAACTGTGTTGCTCGTGGGACCTGACGCACGAACCATATTTTACTCCTTTCACCCCACGCAAAGATACGCCCATGCGAAAAATTTATTTAAGGAATCGATCAAAGAATGAATTTATTTTTTCAAAATGAGCAATGTTTGCACATATTTGGCCCTGCCTTATTGAAACCACCTGTGCAACATAAAGAAAAAGAAAAAAAAAATTCAATAAATGATCAAAGGGGAGAAATATCAATCACAAAAAAAAAGCCCGGGGTGATGTTATTGACATTTCAAATCGAATTCAGAGCTATTGCAGCAACAGTAAACATCCAAGGGACGACTGGCAGGGGTAGCCAAAAGCTAGCAAACACACATACATGTACACGAACTCATACATATGTAATATAATCTTAGTTCCAATTTGCGGCGCTGTAAATGCATTTTGCGCTGTTTGAACTTTAAAATTTTTTTCCCCCGGAGGACTTAGAAAAGGTTCAATTCTTTTCTCTTTCCTTCCCGTCAGGTTTTTCTTGTACGCTTGCAGATGCAGTTTAAAAATTGTAATACGTTTCAATGGATGCTGGATGTTGTTTGATGTTGTGGACAAAGTGAAATGGAAATGATTCCAACAAAAAGATAAAATAATTTTCAATAGAAAAGGACGATTAATTAAATTGCAAAAAAAAAAAAAGAGGGAGAACAAATTAATTAATGAACTAAACTTCCGCCATTTATGCGCAATGTAAATTCTGCTCTGAATGGTAATGCCTGAAGCGATAAATTGATGGAAATGGAGTAGTTGGCGTAACAAACGTAGATATGAACAGTCGTAGAGTCAGACACACAAGAGAAGTCTACAGAGGTACAGAAGACTCAGGAAGTTTGCTATCATATTATACACCTGGAACTCCTGGGGGCTAATGAGAGTTGCTATACCTGCTTATCGCAACGTTCCGACGTTTATCTACATTATTATGATATTAACGTAAAATCAGTGCTTTTAAGAAAATGCCTCTGTGGAGATATCTTCCTTTCAGGATGCCTGGAAAAAAATTGCATCCTCAATAATTATGTAAGTTCGTCTGTGGTTGTATAAGTTAGGTACTATAAGACTTTTGTAGTACTAAATTGCGTTTTTAGTTGTCAGACAACTAAATGCAGGAGGGAAGCTATTATTACCTCAATCATTGCACTGCGGTGTGCTAATATTGAACGCCTACAGCGGAAAATTTGATAAGTCATGGCAGAAAATACAGAACAAACCGATGTGGCGGGAAGGAGTCTATGGATGAAAATCATAGGTCGAGTCGATAGCAAACCTGTGAAGTACTTAAGTACGTTGGTACTTAAGTACTAATATCAGTACCAATACCAGGACTTGTACTTGAAAAAATTTAAAGTACCAGTACCGGGACTTGTACTTAAAATATTTCAAGTCCAGGTACTGGTACTGCACTGGTACTTGTACTTGGAATTTTACAGGTCTGGGGTACTTGTACTTGGAATTTTACAAGTCTGGTCGATAGTATATGGTATATGTAGTTGGCGATGCCCACCTTAGCCCAAGAGTTGTTCGACAGATGGAAAGTCGGTGCCGTTTATGCATTACGTTATTCTGGAATAGGTGTTAGCTGATCTAACTGATCAAATAGATTGATAACCATGGAAAATGCTGACAATTTAAATTAAACTCTTCACTAACATTTTCTATGCATACCAGTGTAGGATCTTATTTGGCTTCTGCTCCAATATCTATCAGGAGTATATCGAATCAACTTAATACGGACACCATCGAAATTTCCTTCGAGGAGAACTTAGGTGATTCTGCAGATTTGCTACCGAAGGTTTTCATACCAACCGCCACTACCTATTGCCGTGTACTCACTCAAGACATGTAAATAACAGTAGCTGTGCAACAATGGTGACGAAATGCTTCCTCAATTGCCAGTGATTAGTGATTAGATCAGCTAAGAGTCTAACATCTGTTCTACTGTACCACAAAAGTCTATTTCATATTATGGAATTGTCTTAAAATTCTTAGCAAAGGTCTGATCAGCTATACATCTCCACTAAATGTTATATGCAAGCTGCACTGTAGTAGACCTGTTTGCCGCACTATGTTGACTAGAAGTTTATTTTCTTTCTCGTAGCCAGCAAAGCCTTAACACTTCGATATCCAGATCAGAGGGTGAATCTAATCTTTTGTCGTAGCTTAGACGTATATTTTAGTCAAATATTTTGACATTTCACCACAAATTTAACGTTACTTTTATATTCATCATTTTCATTTTTATTTATCTTTTTCATCAATCATAAAATAAACTAAAATAAATTTGAAATGAATAAACGTCAGAATGTACGGCTAAAAGTACGACAAATTAATCAATTGCGTCTGAGGTTGTGAAACATTTTTTAAACTATATTAAATATTCTACACCAACTTAGAGCAAAACTAGTGCTTAAATTAGAAAAATTGGTCTCCAACCCTCCCTGCCTGCCTCATGCAGTTCCTCCGTGTAAGCCAAGGAATCTGTAGCGTTTCTCGGAAAGTGACATAAGAAGTGAGTCACCGTTTCCAGTTCTTCTCCGCAACATCTACATATAGGATGATCTACAACTCGCATCTTGTGTAGGCGATCCCTGAGAAAATAGTGCCCAGTGAGGATTGAGACCAGTGTTCTCAGACTTGGCTTGCTCAGTCCCAATATCTCTTTCGTCAGATTTGAGTTAGGTCTACCCCACAGTTCCTTAGTAGTTCTACCTGTGGGATCATCCAGCCAGAGGCGACTGTGTTGGCAATCAGCCGAAATTTTAGATACAAGAATGTTTGGTGCAATCTTAATTATAGAGGAAGATTCCTCTGAGGTTGCACCAATACGAGCGAGCTCATCCGCCCTTTCGTTCCCGCTGATATCGCTGTGACCTGGAACCCACACAACGAGTACCCTGTTATACAGCGAGAGGAAATTTAGGGTGGTTTTGCACTCCAGTACTAACTTGGAGGTTACGAAAGTTTTTGGCAAGGCCTCTAGAGCTGCTTGGCTGTCCGAGCAGATGACAATCTTCTTGTTCGGTGCATCCGCTTTGAGGAGGTACCTTCCCATTTCAAGAATAGCCCTGACTTCAGCCTGGAAAACCGTGATATGGTTATCAAGGTGTAGGGCGATTTCCATACGAAGCTCCTCCCAGAAAAAACCTGCTTCGGTATTTTCTTCAGTTTTGGAGCCGTCTGTGTAAACAATATGGTTTGTTAATGGTTGACTTAAATTCGATTTTCAGTATAGCCTCTAGAAGGAGGTCGCTGTCCCTGCTAATGTCAGGAGCGACGAATTGCACGTTTTCAAAGATGAATTCGTGTGGAACTCTTGCCCCAGCGTGAATACAGTTCTGATTGAGATGATACCTCAGAGCTGCGATTGATTCCCCCTTCTTGACATGTATCTGCACCGGGTGTATATTGAGGATAACCTCGGGAACCCGAGTACTGCTTGACTTGAGAGCGCCGGTTACGCTAAGAAGGCACAGTCTCTGAATCTTTTCCAATATCTTACGATGATTGGCGAAATCCATTGCTTTCCACCACACCACAGAACCGTAGGTATCTTGGGTCGGATGACACTAGTGTAGTTCCATAGAATCATCCATTGTTTGAGTCCCCACTTTTTCCTTATGACTCTGCGGCATATTACGAAGGCTCTAAGTGCCTTATTTGCTCTGTCTGAGGTGTGGTTTCTAGTTTAGCTTATTATCTAGTGTGATACCGAAGTATTTAACCCTATCGTTTAGCTTCAAACGTGTAGAGACAATATAGGGGAGGTTCAGATTGAGGATGTTCCTTTTCTTAGTGAAAAGGCATAGATCTGTTTTCAGAGGATTGATGGATAATTCAAAATCCATAGCCATAGTCTATGACTAGTCGGATTGCGTTTTGCACCAGTCCACAGAGTACAGATTTATAACTACCAGTGACTAATATGACCAGGTCATCTGCGTAACAAACCACCTTATATCGCCTCCGCGGGTGAGTGTTGAAGGAGGTCATCCATAATGAGCACCTCTAATTAAAGGCAAAGATAGCTCTGTTATTCAGCATGTGTGTGATCCAGTATATAAAGGACTGACTCACTCCATGAACTTATGTAGAATCAAATTGTTAAAGGCGCCTTCTACATCGATGAAGGCAGCCAGCGTAGATTGCTTAAAAAGGAAGCCTTTTTCAATCGAAAGTTCATTTAATTTTGCCATATATTTTGGCATTGACTCACTCCCCAGTGTTCTACATAGTTTTAAGGTTTTGTTGCATATTTTTCGCACATATATTTTGACATTTCACTAGGATTTTGTCGTACATCAGTTTTCACCATTTTTCATTTGGATTTATAATTTTACTCTACCACAAAATGATCTAAAATTAACTAAAGTGAATTTCCAGTGAATAAACGACAGAATATATGTATGTCAAAAAGTTCTACAAATTTGTCAACTGCTCCCATGATTTTGACAAACAAATGTTTTGAATTATGGTAAGTCAATACTGAACACACTTATTTACACCACCATAAGTGCTCAAAGTTAAAATATTTTTTTTTCATTTGTAATGAGAAGTGTAACTTTCAGATCATTTTACGTCATACTTTTTTTTTTTCATGGCAGGAGGAAGAAAGATCCCAAACACGAAGGCCAAGTCGGCTCCCCAACATGCTAAGTAGGAGAAGCTATAAAGCTATATAAGTTGACAGTTGAGGATAGCGCAGGGCCGTGTCGAGGTGGGATTCGAACTTACACCCCTGACATAGTAGTCAGCGCGCTTACCAAGCGAGCTACCGAGGTCACAACATGTCAGACTTACTGGTCTGAGCAAAAATACAAAAGAAGCAGAAGAAAACTTGATTTAATTTTGTGTATATTTTGCCATCAAAGTACGGTAAAATATTAGCATTACCCTCAGGCTAAGGCAATTGGACCTAGTGTGCTAATAGTCCACTAGATTGCAGCACAGTTTAGCCATGCATTTCAAAGTGACTAGCCTCCGCCTGATTTAATTCAATGGGAACCCTGTCGACTTCAGGAATTTTATGATCTCCTAATTTCTTTGTATAGACCAACTACCACGTTTACGAAAATGGTAGACTAGGTGGTTCATGGCACGTTATCGGCAGCTTAGAAGTTGTTCAAAATCTTGCTAAGGTATGATGAGGATGTCTTGAATGGTTGTAATAAGTTTCCCACTCATACTTTGACCATGTAAGATCGCGAGTGGAATTAATGTCGTATATATTTCACTTACAGTGTGCATCTGTTCATTCTTTGTCTTCCAACTTTTACTAGTAGATGACCCAAAATACATTTGCCAATAGAAATTTACTTCGATTTATTAAGAGAATAGGAAGGTCGAAGTGAATGCACGAAGAAGCAGAATAGTACATTGGTGCACCTTGATATATGTCTTTAGTAGACATGCGTAGCCTGAACTCAAAGGAAATTGTTCTACCTGCCTTCTCGATAAACGTAAGACGTTAGTGGAAATACATGTAGCATACCCACACATATATAATTGGGGAGTAGACCTAAAACTCCACGTAATTAGATCTAGCTAGTCACTCTTTATGCTGCCATTTATTTTCTTTATTAGACACATTAACGTGAAATGTCAGAATATGACATATTAACAACCATGTTTACTCACGTCCCAAATAATCACCCCGTTCATCAAAAATAAAAGCAACAAAATTTATTATTCGTCCTGCTCTTTATGGCATAAAAAATTAATTGTTTAGGAGGAGTCCTTAAAGTTTTTTTTTTTATTTCATAAAAAAAAAAATCCCTGACAGTAGTAAAACAAACTTAACTGCGCCTGAAAGAGGTAATAAAAACCCAAGGGATGAAAACCTATTTTTAACCAAAAGTCTTTGTGTCCGTGTCTTATATAGTCGTCTCTCTAGTATAAATGGTAACTCCTCACATCTTCACCTGTAATATTTGTGTATGGCGAGCACGGAAAGGATGACTACTAACATCTTTCTGTGTCTTTCCAGAGATGTTATACCATAACAAAGGATACGAGCTACAACAATAGAGATAAAAGTAAAGAAAAAATAAAGAGCCCAAGGATAATAGCAATTAATCATTAGAGGATTTGGTAGTGGAATGAAGTAATTTAAAGGAATTCAAAAAGTAAAAGGACCCTCATCTCGCGGGATCATACTGAAAGTCCACGACATCTATTAACACACTTCAACTCAAGAATATCATTTTTGTATATAAGTGTGTGTGTACATAGTGAATGCATTCATTTATTGTCCATCAGTATTATGTATATATGTTTGTTTGTATTATATGAAATATGTTTTAACAATTAATCATTGAGCTTACCTTGAATACAGAAGGACCTGGTCCGTTTGATTCTGCAAAAGAAAGAAAAGAGGAAAAATTTAATAAAACTCTCCACGTATAATTCAAAACGGAAGTTGACGTTTTTTTTTTGTGTTCTCATTTCTATAGAACCTTCTATAACTTTACCCATATGCGCGCCTATCTATAGAAGGAGAAAAAAGTTTTTCCATTTTAATGTCATCAAAAAATGTCTGTCAGGATTGAGAGGAAAAGTAGTTGAATTGCACACATAGCACGTGTCCATATGGAGCACACGTTTATGATCCTTTTCGAAATTGGTAACAGTATAGTCAAGAACGACGAGCTGTGTGCGACATTTTGTCGACAATTTCTTTATGTCATCGTACGATATTCGGAGGACTTTTGCATGCACCTCCAGAATCTTTGGATGCTGAATGCATGCTTTTCAGTATTTTTCCCTTTACTTAAGCATTTTTACATTTGTTATCTCGTCTGTCGACAAATGGTGTTAAAGAGGAGCAAAGACACAATATTTTTCCTTCCAATTCCATGTATTATTCGAGCAGGAAATATCAGCATGCTTCAGAGAGCATTTTGAAAGAAGGGAAGACAGGAAAGGTTCTCATATCAAGGATTATGAGATGCTGTTATTGTCGGTTTTCCTGGATTAATAACGTTTGCAGTTTTTTTTTTCAGACCATATGGAGATGAAGGTTGTGATATTAATAGATATTATATTGTGGATGATGTAGAGAATGTTTTAGGGTTTTACTTGTGCTTTGGAATTCTTAGCTTTTACTATATCTGTAGTGTCAAAATGTATCACAATGAAATGATCCAGTTCGTTGGAGGATTAAGAGAGAGAAAGACAAATTCTAATTGATTAAGAATATTGCAAAACTTTAAAAACAATAATCAATCTGATTAGATAAGATGACAACAATTTAGCGAATTTATTTTGAAAATTTTTTATTAGGGCATCAAGAAATATAATTGAACAACGTACTTGTCTAATTGATTGGACAATACCTTTAAAATTACGGAACTTGCCAATTTTCTCCTTAAATGAACCTTTTTTCATACATGTATGTAAAACAGCAAAATTCGAACAACAACATCGAATTTTTTCTTTACATATTTTACTATGAAATTAGAGGTGAGAAAATATTTTTTTGGACTTTGTGATCCGAAAAAGTGCATTTTTAAGGGATATTTTTACACAAGTTGACGATCTGGTATGAACAGGTTGCGGAGATGAATCCGAAACGGTGATTCATTTTCTTTGTCACTATCCGACTCTCTCAGGAAAACGTTAAAAATTTCTTGGCTCGTAGCTCCTGGAAGAATTGCATGAAGCCGGTAAGGGGGTAGGGGCCAATTTTTAATTTTTTGAGAGCGCCCCGTTGGGACTTATGAGCAATTGCTGATAAGTCTGGAGGGTGAACAATAAGCCTCGATATGGTCAACGTTTAGGGGACCCAAACCGAACTCCAACCTCGTTTCAATCCATCCATCCAAGAGATATTTTTTAAAAAAATAATGACTATGCGTCATAAGAGCGAAAAAATAGAAGAAATATCATACACTTTTCAGGTCATGGTAACTCAAGAGATGGGATAGTCATATTTGTATATATACAAGTAGCAGAATTAGTAGAAATATGTCTTCAACAAGTAACTCGCACTCTTCTCCCATGGACGGATCTAAAATTTGCATTAAATATGTTTCTATGGTCATTTTCTATCTGCGACAGTCACTTTCCAATATTTCCATACATAAGCTCTTACTTGTTCACATATATATATATATTAATCCGTGTGTGCCTAAGTACACTACACACAGGTTATTGCCTGTCAGATAAGTGAAATAGAAGCACATATATGTACATTTTATCTTTGAAGTAAGTAATAAAAAGGCTTTTCGTAGCTACTCTCGGTGGCATGGATTAGAGAGGTCCAATTTTCAATACCTCTGACACATAGATCCGGCTGAATTTGAGCGATGGCCTGGGTTATGTTAACTTTGCGGGCATTGGTCGATTGTGGCTTATTGGCATTGACATACGACTTCAGAAAACCCACAAGAAAAGGTCTAGTGGGGTCAAATCACACGATCTTGGTGGCCAATTCACGTCACCTCTGCGAGAGATAACCATACTATCAAATCGTTTATGCAGAATGATCATCGTGGCGTATACTGTGTAACGCCGTCCTGCTAGAACCACATGTCGTTCACGTCCATATCGCTCAATTCGAGCCAAAAGAAATTGGTAATCTTCGATCTGTAGCGCTCGCCTTTGACGATGATGGCCTTACTAAAGTCGTTTTCGAAGAAGTATGGACCAATGACGCCGCCGGCTCATTTCCACCTGGTGAACCTCGTGTGAGTTGGCGTCGTCCCATATATGACAATTTTGCTTGTTAATATAGCTATTCATCCAAAAATTCGGCTCGTCGCTAAAGATGATTTTTTGGCCAAAATTTGGGTCCTCTTCCAATCGCCCAGTCAGGGAACAAACGGTATTGTGTATGGTCATTAACTTTGAGCTCCTATATCAGTTGGATCTAGTACGGGTGCAGACCCAAGTCCCGACGCAAAATTCGGCAAGTTTAAGTCAGCGAAAGGCCGAGTTTTTGTGCACGGCGAGAAATTGACTGTCTCGCGCTCTCTTGCACACTTTCACCGACAGCGGCAATGTTCTGTTCCTTTTATGTACGGGTGTGGCTGATTGTTTACCGAACCGGTCGTCTCAAATTTGGCCACCAAACGTTGGAGAGCCGACTTTGAAGGGCCACTGCGTCTGCCGTAAAATGGGCGCAATGCGCACAATGTTTGCAATAACGAACACGAATTTTGATAATAAAGTTTCATCATTTGGAAATGCTGATCTATCGTGTACCTTGACATGGTTATTTGGCACCAATGACTGAATAATAAACAACAGATTTGATTGACGCCGCCAAAACAACATGACCGCTACAGCCTGTCAACATCGACTGCTCCCTATTGGAAAACCCTTTATGAGGAATTTTATCGTACAGAAAATTATTTAGAAAATCTTGGTAAAATATATTCTGACTGACTAGAGCAAGCTTAGATCCGCGTTTCATATGAAAAAAAAATGTAAATGTAAATGCAATACAGGATTTTGAAAAAAATGGTGTTTCCGCCCATATCCTAAATGTATAATGTCTGGAAGTATTGTACCCTATCGATAACAAATTCAAAATTTTGGAAGTAACCCTTAGCTGCCAAACTGGGGTCAGACTGACCCAGCCGTATTCAAGTCCAATTTAAAACTCCCGCTTTTACAAATATGGACGGACTATAAACGTCACTTGTCGTTAGTTGAAGAGTGCACCGATCCTTTGAGCCCAAATCAAGAATTAGAAAGCGTTAGTGTAGCTCTGGCAGCTGTACAAAATTGAGTGGTACCGTAAAAGACCCCAGTGCGGCAGCTACATAGCTGCAATATTAAATATTGATCCTCAAAAAGAAACTTATGAAAGAATCAAGCTGCCAACAAGACAATGATCTGTTTCGCGCTCTCGAAAAGAAGAAAAGAAAAACAAACATCGCATGCAGTAGCTGTCAAGCACCAATTTGCGAGGAGCATCGTCTTACTTTTTGTCACTCTTGCGTTGGAAATTGAATTTTGACTTATACTACAATTTCAAACTTCTAAATAAATACCTTTTTTTAAACGCGGACTATCATATTACTTTTTTCCTTACAGATACATATTTCAAGAGTACTCCACTAGTTTTTAACTCTTAATATGAAAAAATAAAAATAAAACAAAAAAACATCTTTTTAATGAAAATAGGCATTTTCACCATTTTTTTTTCTGCATTCAACAATTTTTTTTTCAATATAAAAATTATTTTTTCATAAAAACAACCATTTTGTATTTTAAAGTAAATATTAGCGAATATCAGAAAATATTTGTTAAGAAAAAAAAATCAATATACGCTTCACAATCTATTTTTTTAACGCTGGGGTATGAAACGACCCCAGTGTGGCAGCTATGTTATTCGGCAGAAGTGTGGCAGCTAAGGGTTAAAAAATCTATTGCCGAGATAATAAAGCGAAAATATTCTAATATCTCTGATGCTCCGAATTTCTATTAAACTACCTCTAATTCAAAAAAGATTCTAATAGAAATTATAGTCAGTACCAGATTAAAAGGAAAATCATTACATGCTTGCCCAAAAAACACCACACCAAGTTATGAAATTTTTAGAAAACAATTTAACTACCGCAATTTTAAGTTAAAATGGTTAAGGTATAGATGAAAAACTTCTAAAAGCCCTCACTTATTTTATGACCAAAAAGCCAATCATAACTACTTCGGTATTGTCTAAAAATAATTTTAAAATCAATCCCATCGTATGAAATTCAGTTTTGAAAGGATTCTTCTACAGTAAAATAATTCTGAGGGGAAGAGGAATAATTTAACATTTTAGGCCTTTTTAAAACTACCCCTCACCCACGATAGTACCGAATTCGTATATCAATGCGTAAACTTGGTAGCCCCTCTTTCATTTTGGTTCTTAGCCCCCCCCCTACTTTTCACAAATATATTTGATCCAAGCATACACCTATTTTATACAGGGTGGTTTTGTCATGAAAATCCATAGGGCACGTACAAGGCTAGTACTCCTCTAGGAAAAAAAATTGTATGGCAGGGGGCATCGCAACCATTTAAAAAAATGTACTATTTTTTCCACAAAACATTCCGTAATTTTTTTATTATATAACCTATGAAGGTGACTTTTAGATCAGATGATAGTTAACCGTCTAAGCTTTTCAAATATCTAGCCACCAATCCACCTCGCTGATGTCGCCGTCAAGTTCAAAAAATTGGAAAAAAATTGTAATTCTTTTAAGTTTTAGTGTTTTCCCGCCAAAATGCCTAACAACCGTTAAAGTTTCCAGCAAGGTTAGTGTTACCTTTCATTTAACCCTACCAATGTACCTACCCACGTGCAACTGTTCTTGAGATAAGCCAGTTTTTATGATTCATTATTTCATTAATTTTGCTACTGACGATAGCATTGATTATTTATATATATAGATGTGCCCAGAATCATTGACGTCTTGGAAAGAAGATGTCGCTACTTGCAATAAATGTAAGAGAAAAATTCATTAATGATACAAATAAACTTTTTCCAGCATAAAAAGTAAAAATGGGTAAAAACCAAATAAAAAATGATGTCCAGTCATTGAAAATTTTTTTATTGAAAGTTTTAAAGCGAGAGACTAGTAACGACATCTCTTTTCTAAGACGTCAATAATTCTGGGCACATCTATAAATAAATTATCAATTGAAGATAATAATCGCGCCTCATATTAGGCAATCCCACGCAAAAACAGTTGCATGTAAGTAGATACATGTGTAAGATCAAATGAAAGGTAACAATCTTAGGTTTCCAGTTCTTGCAAGAAAATGTGACAAATCAGGTATTCTGGCGGGAAAATCGTTAAAATTTAAAAGATTTTCATGCTTTCGACAATCCATAACTGGTGATATGCGAAGATGGAGTGATGCTTCGGCCTTCATTGGAAAGCTTAGCCAATTTACTATCATCTGAGCTGAAAATTATCTTTATAAGTTTTATGACAAGGAAGTTGCAGAATTTTTGTGGAAAAAAATGGCATATTTTCTTAATCAATGTAGCTTCAAAACGATTGAGATGCCCCCACCTGACATACAAGTTTGTGTTTGAATAGGTGAGTACTAGCACTTACTTGTCCTATGGACCACAATGATGAAAACACCCTGTATATACTCATCCATAATTGGTGGAGAAAACAAATTTTTTTGATCCTACAATGCCCATCAATTCGTTAGGAATAATTTTCACCACCACTTCGAATTTTTGATTACCTTGTTAACTAATAATGTAACACCCTGTTTAAGTATACAGGGTTAATCATAGTTTTACTGACAAAAATCGGGAAAAAAGTGTAATAAATAAATAAACAAATAAAGCCTATGGGTACAATTTCAATACACTTCCATTAAAGAAATCATTATTTATCATTTTACAAAATTACGTCACTTGCTCAAACGCTCCAACCTTTCATTTTGCAAAATCCATTCTATTTTCAATTTCTACCCGTTAATAATTGCATAAAATTTATCAGACGTACAAATTACTAGTATGCGACTACATCCGTTCCCTCCAAATAATCAATTCATTAGCATTACCTCGA
The DNA here is from genome assembly GCA_963924295.1 of Dioctria rufipes. Lineage (NCBI taxonomy): Eukaryota > Metazoa > Arthropoda > Insecta > Diptera > Asilidae > Dioctria > Dioctria rufipes. The sequence goes on along the minus strand of OZ002743.1, from coordinate 43,314,974 downwards.
GAAACAAAAGCACTTGACGAAATTATTTCGTAACGTCCAAATTTCATCATACAAATAACCAGATGTCCCCCTTTCCCGCTAGCTAAAACAAACATTCCAATCACCTTGGGAGTCTGCATGTTTTCCGCAGTGTGGGCGCATATTTAACGTTTCAAAGCACTTAGAATACCGAAAACTGGCTCAAACCATGGAATTTTACCTTTGGGGCCTGATGAACCATAGACTCAAAGTTCATCAGTTAATGTATATGCAAAGAGACTCCTACAATTCTGCTATGTCAAGTACTGTATACATGTGTATGTATGTACGTATTGCTGTATATTAGACATCAGACAGGAAAATATATATTTTACATGGAGGGGATGCAAGCTAAGCCAGAATATGAAATCGAATTGGAACAAGCTTTATTTACAGATCAGCTGTACAACGTCCTCGACATAATTGCTATGCACTAGCAGAGCCATGGGACCCAACTCCGTCTATTATTGAGTGTCTGAGTGAGTTGAAAGGTTTCTACTTCTCGAGTATATGTGCGCTTTGATGGGTGTAAAAAGGCTGCGGTTTGCTAATTAATCTGGAATTGACTTGATTACGATTTGATTTTGGCAAAGTGTCTTGTACCATGCTAATGTGTGCACAGACACACATCCACATCCTATTCTACCTTCACACCGATATTTGCACAAGTAGAATTGCACTTTTTATTGACTTCCTCCAAGAGGACTAATATTGAAGAGAAGTTTTTGAAATTTACTTCAATCAAACGTTTGATGTTTGCGCTGCGATTAAAATTATCAAAGAGTTTTTTTGTTTTTTTTTTTTTTTTTTAGATTTCAGGAATTATTATTAGTTTTTGCATTTCGAACCGAATTTTAGATGCGCTAATGAGAAAAGGCATTACTGAGAAAATGAAAAATATTCAATGGCGTCAGTGAAACATCAAGATGAATGCATGGATTGAAAAGAAGTTGAGTCCCCCGAGGAGGAGGACTCTGAAACGTAGACCACACTAAGACCCATTGTACACCCTCCAGACTTATGGGCAACCGCTCATACGTTTCAGTCGGATGCTCTTACAAAATTCAGAATTAGCCCCCAACCCTCCCTGCCTGCTTCAAGCAGTTCTTCCAGAAGGTGTGAGCCAAGGAATCTGTAATGCTTTCCGGAGAGAGCCGGACAGTGACACAGGAAGTGAGTCACCCTTTCGTGTTCCTCTCCGCATCATCTGCATGTAGGATTAGCAAAAAGTCTCATCATATGTAGATGAACCTTTCTCAGGGGTACCCAGTCAGAATTGACACAAGAGTTCTTAAGGTTGGCTAGCTTAGTTCCAATATCTTTTTCACCAGATTTGGGTTAAGTTTACCCCACAGTTCCTTAGTAGTTTTGCCGGATGCATCATCCAGCTAGAACCGACTGTGTTGGCAGTCAGCCCAGGCCGAAATTTTAGACGCAAATGTTTTGGGGCAATCCTAATTGTAGAAGATGATTCCTCTGAGGTTGCACCAAGACAAGCAAGGTGGTCCGCCCTTTCATTCCCGTTGATACCTCTGTGACCTGGCACCCAAAGAATGAGTACCCCATTACACATCGAGAGGGAATTTAGGGTGGTTTTGCACTCCAGTACTAGCTTGGATATGTCACGAACGTTACGGAATGAATTCACTCTTCCCAGTTCCCACAAGTATGAGTCATAGTGAATATAGCGAGCCATAGCAGAACTAAGGTCTTAAGAGTGTAGATATATAGGACTTTTTTCCAAATCAAAAGGACAAAAGATTCCAAATACGGAAGCCAACGCGACCCATTTTGCTAGGCTAGTGTAAAATAGACCGGTCAACGAATCCTTCCTCCCTTCTTATTGAAACGCGTCAGATCCTGGTGAGGTGAGCTTTTCAGCTCATCCATAGTTAGGAGTATATCCATTCGATATCGGACAAAGGCCACACAAGTGAGCATGAAATGTTCCTGCTCAGTTATCTCAAGCTTTCATTCCTGGGAGGACAGACACTCCGAACTGTCCACAACTCCTATCTGTGGCCAGTGAACGGATCATTAAGGTAGGCAAGGCTAAGATTCTGGTCCAAGAAAGAGATTTCTAGAGGAAAACTTGGCTAGCGGGTCCATCCCCTCATTCTCCTTAATTCTCGTTTATCCAGGCACCCAATGTAGAGACACCGTTTTATGAATACACAGCTTATCCAAAGAAGTCCCGAAGTCCCCTAGCAACTTAGATGTTATCAGAGGGTCACTCAGAGCCACCCAGGTAGTTTGACTGTCTGAAAGTCTAGCAATGTCCATTCCCTTGATTTGTATATCAATGGCATACCTTCCCTGCTATTGTTATGGCGAAGATTTCAGTCCTGAAGACAGTAATGAACCCTCCAAGTGAGTACTTCAGCCCAATTCCAAGCTCGAGAATTAAACACCGGCACCATCAATTGTGATGGAGGCGTGAGTGAAATTTTTTAGAGTGATCTGACGAAAATTCTCATACAGGATCCTATCCACATTCCATAACACCATGATTATGATCAGAGCCATTCTAGCCGTCTTCCCAATATCCCCATGAGCGCAATCTGTACACAACCCTCTTGGCGTCTACCTGAATAACAAGATTCAGCGTTGACAGGTTTAGTAAGATCTCAAGGTTGGCTTTGGCCGTAGACCGCATGAAGCTTGTAATGCTTAGAAAAGCTGGCATTTTCCGGTCTGCCACTTGTGACCATACTTGTCGCCATACACTAGAGGCATACTTGAACATGGGTCTTACTATCGCAGTATATATCCGAGTTCGATGCACTCAGTTTCATGTCCCATGTGTAGGCAAAGGCTCTCCTGCACTGAACAAATATCTTCATAGCAGCGTTTATTTTTTCTTTTACATGCATCCCGTATGTTAGTTTTTAGTCTAAGTAGACACCAAGGTGATTAACGTGGGCGGACAACCGCAGAGTTTATCCAGAAAGTTTTGAAGAACAAACTGACTAAGTCTATGACTCCTCCTAAAGAACATAAAACTGGTCTTTATCGGGTTCACCGTTATATCATGATAGCTCTCAAGGGTCAGCGTGCTGTGCCTGGTAATGAACAGACAACAAAATACAGCTATTACTCGTACTTTTAAGAGATTAAAGTTCCTAAAGACACTTAACAATATTTATGTTTCCCTCACAAATGGAAGTGCATTCCAGACGGTAAAAAACTGTAAAAACACCGCCAATAACACACAAAAAAAGCAGTTCAATAAATTACAATTAGCGCATATACTCACGTTCCCCGGTTGGTGATTCTATCTTCTAATTTACTTCCACAATATATTTCTGTCTTTATCACCTTACGATTTCTGGAATAAGCGCAGGGGTGGATATACTATGGCCTGTGAATACTAGGTATACATAGTGCATTCCAGAAGCAGTCCATAAGACTCGGAATTTAATTAAGCATATATGGAGGGCTTTACGGACATTACGAATCCATAATACCGCAGCATTACGCGAGCAGAAAATTAATTTCCAATAAAGGATTCTTTCAAAAAAAAAAAATTCCCTTGAATTCATCGGAAGTGGATTTACTATGTAAAAGTACAAACACCCAAATAATATACTACACCCCATCTAGAAGAGTGAAAAACTGCAATCCACTTCCACTCCTCTACTTAACTCTATACCAACTATTAGTAGCTCAGCCAAAGACTGACTTAGGCACTTGATCCGTTTGTTTGACAAGGTCATAGTAGAGTCTTTCATTGGTATTCAGAAAGGAGCCGTAATTAAATCAAAATAAAAGCAAAAAAAAAAAAGGAAGAAAAATAAGAAAATTGAATTGGAACGGACAGACAGACGGAATCAATAACGGCCTGGTTCTCCTTGTAATCACATGTGCAGCATCTCATTATATCCGGCTATATATTATATAATTGGTAGTGACATTACCAGGGCCAGCAGACTAGAATGACAGCAGGAAAAGACTCTGTACGTCGCGGTATGGGAATATTTTTGGCAACTTGAAAAGTTCGATTGGAACTTAATCTACACGAAAACTTTTTTGATGTCATCTATTTTCAGAGATCCTATAAACGTAATTACTTTTGGGAATTAAAGAAGTTGCTGGAGAACACTTCTGCATCCTGTTTCCTTTGTCGGAAGTTGAAGGAGTATTAATTAAAGTTCTCTGCGGGGAATATTGCCCAAAATGTACACAGAAACTTTTTCACCCTTCTTGTTGTAGGTCGGTCGTGTAAAAGTTACTCTCATATATACCTACCTATACAAAACTAAAAGTATTTTCTGGGTACACGGTCCAGTTGATGAAATACACTTTTCCTAATTAAATGAGACTTATAGTGAATCCTTGGGTGATAGGAGAAATTCGTGTGAATCTCCTTTAAGGTATATACATATGAAATTAAAGGACTTACAAGTAAGTTGGCAGGTCTCTTGTCAACGAGTAAAATAGGTAACAACTTTGTCTGAGGCTTAAGATGCTTAAGATGTTATTTTTTCTTTTCAAGAGAAAGTTGGTGGAAGGAATCAAGGTGGTTTAGTACCTATACTACATAATATCGAGTTTTATGCTGAAAAAAAAAGGAAAATAATAAGAAAGAATACCTGTCACAATATTAAGCCTACCAAAGAGTTTGGAATATTCAAAGATATTCTGTTGTTATGTAAGAAAAGAAAGGCAGAAGAAAGTTATTCACACGCAGCATAGAGCTGGATAAGTTCTTTGGTGAGTAAGTGAACGTGTTTGAAATTGCTCCGCTAATTTGTAGTCTTATATCCGTACAAGGTCGTACCATTAAGCTATTTCCTGGAAGATGTCGCTTTAAACAAATTCATTTTCTAATTTGTTGCTCTAGCATTATGTTGTCTTTTATGTTGATCATACCCTTTACCCTTTGCTCCGAGCGCCACCCGCGCATATATATTGTAACCTTCTAGGACCAGTTAACGATTGGTCGTATAGAGCATGAGTAGTTCTGTCCAGTCAGGTATCGACACTTTCACTTTGTATAGTCCCATTAGACATTCTTGAGTTATATCATGTAACGTTTTATTATTGCAGTTGCAGAAGAGGTTTCACTTGTGTGGGCTGATTAGGATAGAAGTTTATTGATGAGTGCTGTGATTACTAATCTGCGGTTACTATATCTATCCTTCAATGATTGCCAAGCTGCTATGTAGTTTTCTTCTAAAGCATTGAAATGTCTTATCAATTTCTTGGCCTCTCCTGATAGATTACTTTTGGGGTACCACATCTTTTGACAGTTTGGCATCGCTTGGTTCTGGATAATCTGGGTGAAGAAATCGTGGAATTGTTTCCATTTCAAATAATTCCTATCGAATTTTGTAAGTGTGAGCTTAGTGAGACTTAACATTCTTTTCGAATTTGTAGAATTTTATAACGTGAATGTCGTGTTAGTGTTGTCCACGTTTGGTGATTAACAAGATTAAACACTTCTCCACACTGTCTTTTAGCTTAACAAACTCATCAGAATCATAACCTTCTGCGATGGGATCTATACTTAATTCTCATATCAAGTTATCACACTCTTCGATTTCTGATCAGTGCTGATTGAGTGCCTTCAGTTTTAATTCATATAGTCTTAATGATCTGCATAATAAGTCTCGATTATGCTGATTAAACGCCGTAGCACACGAATCAAGACCCATTGTTCACGCTCCAGACCCATGAGCGATCGATCACAGGTTCCAACTGAACGCTCCTATAAATTTCAGTATTGGTCTCCAGTTCTTCTTGCCGGCATCGTGTAGCTCGTCCAGAAGGTGTGAGCCAAGGAATCTGTAACGTATTCCTGAGAGTGCCGGACAGTGACAAAAATAGTGGGTCACTGGTTCGGAATCCTCTCCGAAACCCCTGCATATAGGAGCATCAACAAGTCCCATACTGTGAAGGTGACCCCTGAGAGAGGAGTACCCAGTGAGAATGGATACCAGAGTTTTCAGGATTGGCTTGTTAAGTTCTAGGAGCTTATTCGTTTGATTTGAGTTTGATTTACCCCACAGTTCCTTTGTTGTTCTACCCAAGGGATGTTCTAATCAAAGGCGATTGTGTTAGCGGTCAGCCCAGCTTGAAATAATTGAGACAAAGTGTTTTGGTGCAATCCCAACTGTAGCGGCAGGTTTCTTCGAGGTTGCACCAAGACGAGCGAGCTAGTCCGCCCTTTCAGTCCCGATAATGTTGCTGTGCCCCGGCACTCACTGCACGAATTGGATACATTATGCCTGGTGATTCTGGAGTAGCTCATCCAGAGCCTTCACTTCCAACAGCCGAGCCCTTGGAGGAGATGTTTCTGCATCTTGATGAGTGAAGCAAAATGAACATGATATTGGTTATACAGAACCACGATTGAATTTTAGAAATCCTTCGTAAAATAAGAATGATGCCGAGGAAAATCAGAAATCGTTATCATCTTATTCTCCGTTGTTTCAAACAGTACCCATGCATCCTCCAATCGGTTAAGGTGATCTGCATAATACTTCTTAGAAACTTTTTTATCATTCAGACCATTTCTGTAGTTTGAGATGATTATTTGGATCTCTTGTTCTGTTTTGGTTGATTTATTTCCACTAGATTCACTTGATTATGCGATACAAATGTTTCACTTGTATCACGTCGGCGGGGTCACCAATTTTTAAAGATAAAGCTTTTTCGCTTTAACTGAATTAACCAAGGTACATAAACTCAGAATGTTAATGTGCAACTGACACTTGAACCAGTACACCAAAATAGTTACAGGTAAAGGATAATAATTAAACAAAACTCTGTTTCTGGTCTGACGTAGACTGACTATTTTATTAACAACCCGCTAATTTATAATCCAAAATTGATTACAATAAATTAGTATAATTTCCTAATGTTAATTCAATAACCCTAAAACTACTTATTCAGCACTGTCACATTTTATTCATTTAACAGAAAATGATTACGCATAACAACAATATTAACTTTAACGCAATCTTCAATGAACTCGGGCACAATTTCAGATAGGAAGTGTCATCGAAGCAAATAGAATAATACGAACAAAACGACAAATGCAAGCATTTTTTTTTGGCAAGGTACAATTGCAGAATTAACTGTTTTGTGAGATCTAGTCTCGAACGTGAGAGAGGAGGTTACCGGTAAAAAGGACAACTCAATCTTTTTAAGTTCAAATAAAAAATTTTATTTAACATTTAAACTACTGTCACAATTCAAGAACTTAAAACATACAAACTACTTAAAATCCAATAATTAAAAAAAAAAAGCTCGAACAAATTAAAAATCCAATAAAATAAACAAGAAAACAAATTAAAAATTTCAATAAATATCTTCAAATGTTGTCGTGGTTCGCCACCCGTTTTTATTAAATGTTTTGAAAGGAAGAAAAAGAAAGACCAAATTATTCTTCTATAAGCAGACTAAACTTCTGTTATAAAAATAATACTGCTACTACGTGTAGGCAGAAGGGTAGCAAAATGACTTTGCACCGGAATGTAGTTATTGCTATAAGTGCTGCTACATGTAAGCAGAAGGGTAGTAAAATAACTTTTGTAAAGAAGTCAGATTAGTCTCTGAATGTAAAATTATTCTCTGTGTGCGCAGAAGGGTAGAAGATTAATCTCTGCGGCAGAATTGTTCTTCTGCTTAGGTAGAAGAGCAGCAGATTAGTCTTTGCGGCAGAATTATTCTTCTGCTTGGGTGTAAGCAAGAGAGTAGCAGATTAGTGTTTGCGGCAGAATTATTCTTCTTGCTAGGTGTGGGCAGGAGAGTAGCAGATTAATATCTGCGATAGAATTTTTCTTCTGCTTAGGTCTGGGCAGAAGAGTAGCAGATTAGTCTCTGCGGCAGAATTATTCTTCTGGTTAGGTGTGGGCAGGAGAGAAGCAGATTAGTCTCTGCGACAAAATTATGCTTCTGCTTATGTGTTGGCAGGAGAGTAGCAGATTAATATCTGCGACAGAATTTTTCTTCTGTTTAGGTGTGGGCAAGAGAGTAGCAGATTAATCTCTGCGAGAGAATTATTTTTCTGCTTATGTGTGGGCAGGAGAGTAGCAGATTAATATCTGCGACAGAATTTTTCTTCTGCTTAGGTCTGGGCAGGAGAGTAGCAGATTAGTCTCTGCGGCAGAATAATTCTTCTGGTTGGGTGTGGGCAGGAGAGAAGCTGATTAATCTGTGCGACAAAATTATGCTTCTGTTTAGGTGTGGGCAAGAGAGTAGCAGATTAATCTCTGCAGCAGAATTATTCTTCTGCTTATGTGTGGGCAGCAGGGTAGCAGATTAATATCTGCGACAGAATTTTTCTTCTGCTTAGGTCTGGGCAGGAGAGTAGCAGATTAGTCTTTGCGGCAGAATTACTCTTCTGGTTATGTGTGGGCATGAGAGTAGCAGATTAATATCTGCAATAGAATTTTTCTTCTGCTTAGGTCTGGGCAGGAGAGTAGCAGATTAGTCTCTGCGTCAGAATTATTCTTCTGGTTGGGTGTGGGCAGGAGAGAAGCTGATTAATCTCTGCGACAAAATTATGCCTCTGCTTATGTGTGGGCAGAAGAGTAGCAGAATAATATCTGTGAACGAATTTTTCTTCTGCTAATGTGTGGGAAAGAGATTAGCAGATTAATCTCTGCAGCAGAATTATTCTTCTGCTTAGGTGTGGGCAGGAGAGAAGCTGATTAATCTCTGCGACAAAATTATGCTTCTGCTTATGTGTGGGCAAGAGAGTAGCAGATTAATCTCTGCAGCAGAGTTATTCTTCTGCTTAGGTGTGGGCAGGAGAGAAGCTGATTAATATCTGCGATAGAATTTTTCTTCTGCTCAGGTGTGGGCAGGAGAGTAGCAGATTAATCTCTGCAGCAGAATTATTCTTCTGCTTAGATATAGGAAATGATAGGAATTTTCAGATTAATCTCTGAAATATTGAATTAATCTTCTATAATGAAGGTTGGAAATGATATTCTTGTTGCTCGGATTAGTCTCCGAATCAGATGAACTCTGAGCCAAGATTTTCTGCTACGGCTCGACGGCTTTATATAGCCGCTGAATCCAGTTATGAGTTCTCACCTTTTGGTTTGTTGAATTTGCTTAACCTTTGACTCGGGCGAAATCAGCTGACTGTGTCATGACATTTTGACGTGCCAAAAATGTAAATACACGGAGGTGCATTTAATATTATTTACGTAATTTTTTTGTATTCATTGTATTTATGTAGACAGTATTGCATTTTTAATTTTTTTTATGTTGATTCCTTCTATTAATCTACCTAATCTATCAATTCTAATAAATGGTTTTTATGTTCCAAGCCGGTGTTAAAAAGTTTAATTTTCGGTCCATGATTTTCTATGACTTTGTAAACGGATTATCACAAAAGTTAAAATGATTATTTTTATTTGACAATGACACAGCATCCTTGAGCACAGTAGAATAGCCGGTTCAATGGATTCCATCGAGAGCGTATTTCGCGCGATTGATTAGGACATCTTTCCAGTGTTATCGTCGGTCCAAAAACCATTTAAACTGTATAGATCATGCTGCTAGAGGGTAATCGGTGTACTTTCATGGATATCGAATCATGCCTGTTCATATTCATATGACCCGAATAAAAACAAATTTTGCATGAAAATTTTATGATCAGAAAGATTTTGATTGGTGATCGGACGATCAGGAAAAAAAGCCCAAACTGAGCAATAAAATTCTTAAGAAACCAACGACCAAACAAAAGAAATATTTGACATTTCTTCTGAGCAATATTGGCAAAAAAATTGTTGTCTCTTTCTAATGTTGGCAAAATTTCCCTAGAAGATCTTCGTATCTCAATGTTATTTGGTACATGACTATAATTTATTTGATGGATGTTTGCTGTTGGATCAAGAGGACGAATTCGTCCTTATTATTGCATCATCATATACCGCATTTCGAAAATTGGTACAATGTGATTGTTTTTGTTCTTTGCTTTCAATCTTTTTAGACATCGCAATGTCTTTGTAGAGGAATTTACCTTTTCATAAAATATAATTTTGGTTTGCATTTAAAACAGGTGAAAATATCAACACCTAAGAGAATGAAGATCTTGCTAACCCTAAGGCCGGTCCCAAACAACTGGCGAATATCACCGAATTTTCAGCGGGGGAATGCGAGAGAATGTCGTGTAGCGTAGAAGGGAGATGCACGAAAACAATAGACGATTGTCGATGCTGAATATTTAGTATTCGCGCATGTTGCGGCTAGAGGTGGTATTTTTGGCTCAAGTTGAAGGACTACCATATAATTCTACTTGTAACTGTAGGTAATATTTACGAGTCGTGTGGGACCAGCTTAAGAAATCTTTTCGTTATTCCCATAACAGCGAGCAGTTCTACTAACCACAGGAAAAGGAGCAGTGAACTCAACGGATCTCTGATTAAAGACTAGTTGACATTATGCTGATGCAAAAGCTAGAAAAAAAAAGAAAGATAAAACGAATCCTTTTTTGTTACAGCTTTGATTAATTCAGTTAGATTAGGTTAGAGTAGCGGCCATCGGAAAAACTAGCGACACTTACAAGGAGTGGGTCCCTACTCGTCATCACCGATTTCGTCCAAATTCATAGTATTTATATGTTGGGCTTGGCTAGTAATGAAATTGACGAAATTGGGAACTCCAGATGGCCATACCGAAATAATGAATAAACACTTTTCAGAAAACTTTGATAATTACCATCTTGCGGGTATATTCGCAACATGCCACTTCCTTTTCGATATAATTATCTGTAACCTATTATCTTTCATATAGAGAAAGCCATTAGTCATTACCCCAATTAGTTTAGGAGCATTTTCCAAAATAATATTGCGAGGTTTGCTAATGACTTTCAACTTACGTTAATTAGCAGCATATACTGTAAAGCTTGCACATTTATCCAAATTTCAACCGAATTTCAAAATTATTGCTAAGTTCATTGTGAGTTTTTTATGATTTTTTGAAACTAAATATTACGAGTGTCGTACAACAGCAGGTTACAGTACAGAGTGGTAACCCATAGTGTGTGACTTATAAATGTATTATTATAATAAAAAAATATTTTCCAGGGGTGTGGGTATTTATTTTATATTCTACCATCTGTATAGGATATTCGTACACAATCTCATCAAAATCGGATAAAAAAAGGTCATTCATATACACCAATGGAAAAAAGTTTCTCATTTCCTAAATTCGGGTGTTCTGGGGCGGTGGGGTAAATATTATCCGATTTGAAAAATTCCTTTTGCAAGTTTTTGTTTTTATTTTTCGAGCATATTTTCCCTCCCCTTCTGATTAAGTTGCGAAATTTAATTTTCAACGGCCAAAATTCTGTCATAAAAATTTCATTTCGAACTGTTTTTCTACAAATTATCGATTAATCCATTTTTTTGTTTTTTTATGGATGCGCTTTTACTTTCAGGAAAAAGCGGATGTCATTTACCTATTTAAAAATTAATAAATCTGTAAAAATTTTGCTTACTCACTTTTCGCCATCGCCATCTACCGGCGATCTTGGAAAGCGCACCAAAATGTTACTTATAGAATCGAAAATCTAAATACCTCTTCTGTGGTTGGCATTTTATCCAAATGAATTTGAGACTTTCGTTCAAATTCTCTTGCAATTTAACCGCAACAACTACCTCGAAAATTGGAGAATTTGAGCATTTTCCTACAAAACCCCGGGCTCCCCTACATTATGCATTATTTCGGTTTCGTTTGGTCATCTGGAGCTCCCACTTGCGCTACTTTCATTTCTAGTTAAGTCCTACTTGTACTGTGAATTTAGACGAAATCGGTCATGACGAGTAGGGACCCTCTCCTTATTAAACCATCGATAGTCCATTGTGATGCCACCTTATAGGGATCCTACTTGGAAAATATTCTTCAAATTTAGGGGCTACGTTAAAACCAGCCACAAAAGTTAATGAACCTCAACAGATCCCCCAACTTGTTGTCTGCTAATACCCCCAATTCGTAGGAAATGTAGCTACCAAGCGTAGCTTTGACTAAGAATAATGTTTTTTTGCTTGGAATTTGTTATGGACATTTTTTAATTCATTTTTATATATTTTTTCTTACTTTTATAAATAAACTGAGAGATAGAATAGTGTGTACAAAATGTATATGCATGGCTTTGGACATGAAAAGAATTCATTAGAGCCTCCCTTTCCAAACTCGATCTTCGGTTTTTCATCAAACTAGTTGAGTCTATCCATCCTCTTTTCTTGTATGCTCTCTTTTATTTTACATAGTTTCAATTTACATGATTTTTCATAGGACATACATCTACCACGTGTAAATCGAGTATTAAAGTGTAATACAAAAGTATGAAAAGAATGAAGAAATAAACAAATACAATGTGTGCATATTGTGGATGGAGTCGTTTCTTTGCTCCCAAAACAATTTGATAAATTTCCTGATTCATGAAAGTTTCCCTCAATTTCTTCGCGTTCCTCCATCCATGCAAAAGTTCTCACTGCGTGAAAAAAAAGCTCATGGTATTCACATTACTGAACAAATTTTCAGTTGTCGTGATATACGTTGGGTAAATTTATTTTGTTTTTGCCAACCAGACTACCACCTTCTCTCATACATACATCCACTCTTTCATCATTGTTCGGGGCAAAAAGAATACGATCATCGAAAAGTATTATATTTCTGCCAGCAAGCGGTAAACATGCCAACCGAACAGCCTATGAAATATGAAATCGATTTTCAAAGATTTCATAACGCGAAATGTGTAAATTTCATGTTTTTGCTGAAGTGAAGAAAAAAAATGGGAAAATGTGAATTCCCTGAGTAAATGGGATTCTGGAGTACCGAACCAATTCAATATGGAAGTCACTGCATGGAGATGGAGGCAATGTAATTTTAGGAGTTGGGAGTTGAAAGCATAAGAGGGCAACTTTTCACATATAATTTCCATCGTCGTACATACATTGCCGACAGGCAGTTATAAGCACACCGAAAAAAAAATATATATATTTATTTTGTTCAAACTTTAGTGGGGGTGTGTGACTTTTCTTCTTTTTTTTCTTGTTGCGATGTTCCTATTTCCGGTACATTAAAGGAGCCATTATTTTCTTGTGTTAAAGTGTTCGCGAATATGTAATCGACAGAAAAGAAGTAACTTGAATCTTACGGGTTACAAGTCCATACATACCTCTACATATATATCACATATTAAATTTAAGTCAATTTCATGTGCCTACATATGTGTGGGTGTTAAATGTTTATTCCATATTTTATATGACTATCTTTATCGATCTACTTTTGCCTCTGGAAAATATTATCCAAGATGACTAATGATTGCTTGACCAAGCAAACTTAATAAAACGGAATAAAACTGTCAATCCCAGATATTGGTCCTCATTCATATTTCATAGATAAAATATAATATGGTCCTGGTTCTGCTGCGATCATAGAATTCTACGATACCGTGTAGGTGAGCAATTGATTGTGGGATGGAGCACACTTCATACACACTGATTAATAGATCTCTGTATAAGACTGTGTTTGAAATTGCTTTTTTTTTTGTTTTTTTTTTTTTTTTTGTAAGATAGATGGGGTAACTGGGCGTATTAGATTGTTTCTGGGCATCAACCATTTCTAGTCTCTTGAAAATCCTAATATTGTTCGTAAAAATCAAACGATTTTAAAAGCAAATAAGTATGAAGAAAAATTACAGCATTGCTTGAAGATGGGAAGATTTTACACACTGGATGGAGAGAATATGTAAACATGTTCAAGTATTTCAAGTATTTTCTTTTAAATTCTGTTATTTGTTTAATTGAATGATTTGGGATATGATTTCGAATTTTTAAAGTAATCTGAGAATTTCTCTTAGTGTACGATAGATGGTAGGAGTAGGAACAAATAAGGTAGGTAATAAAATCATGAGAATATAATCTAACAAAAAACGGTCGAATTAGAACATCTTAGCAAATTTCAAAAAAAATTAAAAAATACATATATACCCACCCAAATCAAAGCAATCTAACAAATTTCAAAGGAAAATTGTACATTTCACGGAGAGATGTATTTTTGGTTGTTGTCAAAGTGCGATCATCTGTTCATCGCAAGTATGTCAAATAATTAGATCCCAATAATCAACATAGCTTCGAGAGGACTTAATATGGAAAATGTTGCTACAATTAGATCACAAGATTAGATACAACAAGATCTGTGATCTTCTTAGTTATATTTCCTCAGTGGAGGAAGAGTTTTTAAAAGATTGATTGTAGAAGAATTTTAAGAACTTTTATTTTTAATGATTCTAAATCAAATCATATATACATGAGGAAAAAAGAACCGCCTCGTTCGTACGACTGCTCTTACTACTAAGATAACGATTAACCAGTAACGATGAAAGCATACAAATAAACTGTGAATTCAATTTTTATTTATTTTAATTACTCAAAAAAAGCAAGCGTTTCGTATCTGCAGATATACCTCAATACTCTTCAGTACGGCTGGGTTTCTGCTTACAGTAGACGATTCTCCCATGTTTTTAAATTTGTCTATTTTTTCTATATTTTTTCCATTACGGTCTTTGTGAGGAAGGCTTTTAGCTCATCTACAGATAGAAGGGTAGAGCCTAGAGTATCCAGCTTGCTCCGGGCGAAGGCCGGACAAGCACATAAAAAGTGTTCGGTTATATCAGGCTCTCCTTCTAGGCAGGACAGTCACTCAGGGCTATAAACAACTCCTATCCTTGTTAGATCAGCGTGAAGGGAAACAGTTTTGTGCACCTGCAAGTACTCAGGTTCGCCCATCTATCCTGATGCTTCCTATGAACCTTCGCCTTGATGGGACACCCAAAACTCGCGGTGGCAACGCTTACGGTGGGTTCCGGTCTGAGGAATGGAAATCAGAGCCAGCCCTAGTCAAAAGGGCAGTTGTTTCATTCCACATGATCCCCATGTGACTAAGAAACCACTGAAGGGATACCTTGTTGTGGATACACAACTTATCCAAAATCGACCTGCAATCCCCCAGTAACTTAGATGTTATCCGAGGGCCACTCAGAGCCATTAAGGCTGCCTAACTATCCGAAAGGATAGAATGAAGCCTGGAAGACAGTGGTATGTCTTCCAAGAGAGTACTCCATCCCATTGTCAAATTCAGGAAAGTAAACGACCGCGTCGGCTACCTCATTAGTGAGGGAGCTGTCGGTAAAAATTTTTAGAGCGGACCAACATCCGCCAAGCTTACGTCTTTGGAGAAGAGCACCAATCTGGTCTTTGTTGAGTTCACAGTCATATAATGATGGGTGCACCAGTTCTCAACAATATTGAAGCCTCGTTATTTGAAGGCACAGGCAGTGGAGCTGGAGATGAGCAAAAGGATGTCATCTGCATAGGCTTCACATGAGAATCCTACGTTTTTCAGCACTGTTTACATTTTTTGTAAAAAAAGGTTATATTAACTACCTATTTATAAAAAATAGATATCAAAGTGAAAAAAAAGGTAAGAAAATGTAAAATTTTTAGTTTAGACAACCATAACTCCGTTAGGGATAGGGATACGGGGCCGCTTGAGCAGTCGTTCGAAAGACTATGAACTTCTGCAGCTGAACTCTGACGGTAAACCTACGCCTTGTACTTTTTAAGATACACGGTCTTTTGTGAAACACTAGTTTTTTTTTCTTCATCACTCTGTAACTCTGAAACGGTTGAGGAGGCCATCTGCCCCCATGCCATACAAGGTTTTGTTTGCCTAGGTGAGTACTATCACCTTCTGCTTTATTGACAACCTAGACGGAAACAACCTGTATGTATGTATCGAATTATAGAGTTGAACGCAAGTTACAATTTATTGAACTTTCGATGGTCTAACTTACTATAAATTTCACACTACCATATGTGATGATTGGCAAGAGCAACGAAAGAGCCAAGAGCCGACGTATGCTTAGAGGAGTGAGCTGGCTGGAGGCCCACAATGAGCCCAAAATATATCTTACGTACAATACTACTGATATGGTCATCCTAGGTAATTGTTTCATTGAATATAACACCTAAATTACGAAGAGACTCAATCAATTGAAAAATGTGTTACTAACCAGTAATGAGGATAAACTATTTTTGTCGAAATTTGTCCTATAAACATCTATAGCATTCGTTTTTTGACGGTTAAGTATGGGCCCATTTTGAATTGCTCATCGATTAAGGCATATTAGATTCTCGTTAATGTAATGCCATCCGCAATAACACCAAGAAGTCTAAAGAGAAATAACTGCACGTTGTCAGCATAAAAATGTACCTGACTGTTGGAAATAGACTTAAAGATATCATTTATATACAAGAAGCAGAAAAGCCTTGTGGAACTCCACGATTGACAGGATTGATAGAAGTACCTGCCATTAGAGTATACTGTTTGTAAACGATCGACCTGTTACATAACTATGAAAAACTTACCTACATAAGGAGAAAGGTTGAATTTTATAATCAGCTTTTTACTACATAGAATCATGTGGTCAACAGTGTCAAAAGTTAGTCCATTAGGACTAGAATAGTTAGATTATCGAATCTAGGGTTCTCCGAATTTCAATTAATATTTTTAATAATACGGTGATGCCGGAGTGTTTTGATCGAAGGCCAGATTGAAGTGAATGAAGGTGATTGTTAAGCTCAATATAGTTCAAGATTTGCATAGACATTAATTTTTCCAAGGTCTTAGATAGAACCGGAAATAGGTTAATAGGTCGAAATTCTTCTCAGTTAGTTTTGAATTTTTTAGCTATGGTATGAATTTAGAAAGTTTCCAAGCTGACGTAGTGAGACAGTTAATAACATTATGAGTAATGGGAGAAACATAGAATTGTAGTATAAGCTTTTTCAATCTTTGGCGAGATGCCATCAAATCTCAAGAATTTTGATTTAATACTGCATAAGGCTATGTATACTTTATTAGGCGCTATATTCAAAATCAAAGCTGGGAAAGTTAGATATAAGCTGATCCAAGTTACTAATGAAGGCGTCTGTCAGACACTGAAGCCAATGTATTTTGGACTAGAAAATACCGATTAAGTTCATTTGGATCTACATACGAGAAGAGCCTACTCCAACATTTCTTAAGATTTTCCAAAGCTTTCTAGAAGGCAGCGCAGACGGGTTAGACAAAATCTAGCCTTTTTACGAGCTTGATTATATTCCTTTGGGGTTAGGTTGCAAACTTTGTTATAACAGATAAATGCTTCTTCAAAGATTTGAAATCTTAATGCTGCAAGTCGGGGGATGCTCACACATATAATATGCTTCATCTTCCTCTTCATACAGTCAACACAGTTCGCTGTTGGATTTTCATTTCTTGTTTAAAAAATAACTGAAAGGGCCATGACCAGTGATTGTATTAATAAACAGCCTGAGCGATTGTCTGCTAAGGCCAATCAGTTAGCGCATCTGAAAATGAGAACGCCTCATAACAAGGGTGCTACATCAGAGGAGAGCCTACTGTATGTCTTCTTTCTTTTGTATTTTCCCCCTAAAATGGCTTTTTAGTAGTGCAGATGTTGGGTAGGGTCCAGCATATGGACTGTCGGCTCCGGTTTTAGCCAGATCGTCAGCTTTTTCATTTCCATCCACTCTTTCATGTCCACGATCTCAAAGCACGGTTAATTTGTTATTCCTAGACTAGACAGTAGCTCGACACTATTTTCGACTCAAAGTTTTTAGAGAACAGAGCCAGGAGTACAACTTGCCGCCTGTCTGGAGTAAATGTAGATGTTGGAGTTCTTGCAGCCCTTGTTTAGGCTTTTCTGTGCTCCAATCTCTATAGCGTAGACTTTTGCCTACAAAATAGAAAGTGAAGTAACAATAGGAATGGAGAGTTTGACTTCAGGACATACCAACTAAGAGGAATGGAGAGTTTCACTTCAGGACACCTCGACACACCAACCCAGCGCCTGTTTTGTTATCCTTCCTGGATCCATCAGTATAGACATAGAACCCTTACGGGAACTGCATCCCTCTGTCTCATATCTGGCTTCTCTCGTTAATTGTTACCGGATAATGTCTTTCGATGAATTTTTGGTTATAATATCCGTTGGAGCTTTTAGGACTTTAATGTGGTTTTGCTCGAAGATGTTGAGATGTCCAATTCCGGAAGATCTTTTTCTTCGAAGCATACTAGCCCCTACTTTCCTCTGGAGGAATAAAGTTATAGAGTGACTGTAAGCCAAGAATGGCTTCAAGTGCACGTTAAGGACATGCCATGCAAATTAAAATGCACTCCAGATAATTTGAACCGATATCGTTTTCCCCAAACTTTTCTAAATCCACACTTTTTTCTCTTTTAGAATTTACTCAAAATCAAAACAGGTAGGTAAGTAGGTACTTAGTTTTAATATCTACACCCTACAACATTTGTTAAAACAATTAAATTTTTCTCCATCTGTTAGGTGCAGTCTTTATTAGAGTTTCCAGGTGTGTTCTACTGTTGGCCCTACTAGTTAACTTCAGTTAAATCTTGACCAAAATATTTCAGTAAAGCTTAACCAAGCTGCCTTTTTTAATGCCCTGTTTTGAAAAGCAGGGCCCGCTATATGAAGTAGGTACTGTGACCAATACCATCAGTGAAAAATCAGCGAAACAAACTTTGGAGACCTTTACTTCTCTAAAATTCAATCACATGTTTATGATTTGAAACAATAAAAAATTGAAAAAATCAAGCAAGGAGTTAATACGATCAACAGTTATAAAAGAAAGAAATGAAATCATCCTCTCTCCGCAAGCATTTCCGAGGCAACCATCAAAGAAAATTACCACCGGGTCATAAACCCGAAGCGATTTAATTTAGTGGAAATTACGTCCGCGAATTTTTAATTAAAAAAATATCCAAAGAACAAGACGAAACCGTAGCACATTTCGTCCTTTATGACTGCGCGTAGTAAACGACGCGACGCGACGACGTCTTAATTTCAATCTGGAAAAAGAAATAGGGATGGTTGTAAGACCACTAGGAAATCTCTACCCACCCTAAATTGGAATTAGGCTGTGATGGTGAGTGTTTGTGTGTATAGCCGCAGTCATGCGAACAATATCATCGGGGATTCGGTAGAACACTACTATTCAGTAACGTGATAAGGCAGTTCTATTGAAGGCTACAAATTATGATCCTACCGAGACTTTTGATCACAGCATGTCCTTCAATTATGCAACACAATTAGCTGTCGGTCTGGTTTAATTACATTTTATTAGCGATGGTGTGCGCCCAGGCGGGTACGGTTTATGGCTGACAGTATCATTCCGGTACGATGTACATGCTCGGCCCTAATTGCCATTATGGGATCCAAATGTAATGCTCGTTGGAGAACATCTGACACTCAGTCTTATTAATGGAAATTGGTTGAAGGATGTACAATTAAGTGCAGACGCCATTAAGGGTAGCTGCAAGATAAGTTTTTCTCTATTTCAATTTCCTGGAAATGGGAAAAACTTAGATCTGTGGTGGTGCTGCTACTCCTGCTTCTTGCTGTCTCACTCACTATCTCTTTCCAGAATTGTTTTATATTTAGTTTCTTGTAGGCGTCAAGTAGCACTTTATTACTGTTGGGTTCTACTGGCAGAAATTCTGTTTTCACCAGAATATTTCCACATTTTGAAGAAATTGTATACCGTTAAAGGACTACATTTGGAAGTTTACATGTTACATGGGTTGTGTCCCTTAAGAGCCTTAAAGTGTTTTCTTTCTACTACTGCCAGAATAATTTAATTTTGTGCCAATCGATGTGTAAATAATAAATTTATCGGCCTAGCCCTTAAGCTTAAAGAGGACGGGTTATAAATTTTGCCGAGAAACAATTTCTATCGAATTTTTTGTGGGAAGGGAAAATTTAAGATTTTTGTTTTAAACCAACGAAAAGCAATTTTAACACCTTTCACGATCATTTGTCAGCTTTTATCCATGCGAAGAAGGAAGTTAAGTTACCTGTCAATTTCTAAACTTCAAGCTAAGTGCTCTTCGATTTATTTCCCCTTTGTATGTCGTCGTGGCGTTAAGTAAAGCTTTGAATTTTATATGAAAATTCAAAGTGAATTGATTTCCCATATTCTGTCTTATCAAATTACAAAATTGGCAGTGAATTTTATGAAAACATTTTTCGGTGATGTCGACGTGTTTTTTTTTACTTCTGGATCCTTTTTGTTACCTCTTATGAAATGGTAAAAGTTTTGTATAGGTAGAGAGAAAGTATGGTAAAAGCAAAGGATAGCAGGTGTGGTAGAAAGTTCTTTTAAAATTATACAGATAAATGTTAGCTATTATTTTATACAGGGTATCAATCAAAACATACAAAGAAGGAGAGAGGGGGAGCCGAGGATCAGCTGCATCATTTGGCAGGTTGAAAGTGTTTTTTCTGCTTATGTATTTTATGAATTACCCTATAATAGTCGATGCACACTTACCGGCACAGCACGAACCGACAAAATATTTTTATATGAAACCAAGTTAGCTAATTCACAACAACCGGCACCGGCAGATACCGGTCGCTGTCGGTGGCTAGAAATCAGACCGGCATTTGTCGGTTGCTGTCTAGTTGCGAAGTTAACATTGAATCACTTTTTTATAGTCTTCTCGTGATACCTGCCTTAATTGAAAGTTTCCTTTTCATTTTATGTCATTATATGTGCACGAAAAATACCCGTGACGGTCGATGCCTGTCTGTCCCGGTTCGTTTTGTGCCGGTCAGTGTGCATCGACCTTAACTTCTAAACAATAAATTTTATTCTAACTACGTATCTATCACTTTTCGAATATTTGGCTCAACAAGAGTTAAAAAAATGTTAGAGTTTCAACTAAGTTAGTTTTTTTTTTCATTTATAAAACAATTTCTATAAAAAAACACGCCATTTGCACCAATTTTCATATAAAATTTAATACAAGTTAAAACGGACCAATCACATTCTGTATCTGAGATACAACATCTTTTGCGTTTCTTGTACTTTTTCTTAATCAGTGAAAATTTTTAGTAAATACCTAAGAATAGCCAATTTTTTCTGTGTTTGATATACAGGGTGTTTCCGTCTAGGTGGTCCATAGAGTAGTAGGTGATAGTACTCACCTAGATGAACAAAAAATTGTATGGCAGGGGGATGGGTCCACATCAATCGTTTGGGAGATACATGGTGATTAAGAAATTATGCTAGTATTTGACAAAATACCCTGTATCTTAAAAAGTACAGGGTGTTGGTAAGAGCTCATTGTATGCAGAACTTCATTGCCATGCTCAGTCAGCCCCGTACTCTTCTAATCTGAAGTTCATGTGGCCTAAAATAAAAATATCGGATTTTCTAACTATTGTTTTTTGGCTTCGACATCTTTTTGTTTGCAAAAAGGTGGTTAACATAGCTTTTTTTTATAGAAACTATGAACTGTGGGCTCTCCTCTTTAATTTGACCTATCACATCGGATGTGTTATCTGTAGCCGTTAAAGAGCTATTAGCCCATAACTTTTTAAGATAAAGGGTGTTTTGTGAAAGACTAGCAAAATTTCTTAATCTCACTGTATTTTTCAAACGGTTGATGTGGATCGCCCCCCCCCCCCCCCCCAGGTGAGTATTATCACCTCTTGCTCTATAGACGACTTTATGGACCACCTAGACGGAAACACCTTGTATAAAGAAAATAAAAAAAAAGAACTACAGTTTGTGGTACGGGGGGGGGGGGGGTTCAAAGCAAACGACTTTAGCTTTTTGAATTCGATGTGCAAAATAGTAAATAGATGAACAAAAAAAATAAAAAATGGTGTAAGTGGGGTTAATGACCCGGTGTTCCAGTTGGTTTCAAAGAAAACTCATGCGGTTTTTAATACATATTTTATTTCTTCGAAAATCCAATATTTCTATATATTCACGCATAATATAAAAACTTAATTAACGCACGCGCAATCTGAATTTTGGCCCCATTAGCGGGATACACTTAACATATTTCTCCACGTGTCTCTTAGCCGTGTTTCAAGTTTTTATTTCGTTAATTATCTAATTATTTATTTAGCCTCATTGTTTATTTATTTAATCTTTTAATGTGATTATTGTTATTTATTGTGAATGTGCCTTTTGTTGTTTTATCTCGAACTTTGCTAGTCAATTTTTAACTACTTATAGTGCTTTGTTTTCAAATCTCTTAAGGAAGTTTTTAATATTTTAATTATTTTGACGAGGATTTTCAACAATCCATTGATGTTTTCCTTTTTTTGACATACCACATTCTCAGGAAAAAAATGGTTTCTGTCGTGTGCAAGATTAATTTTGTTTTATGGCTTTTCCCTTTGTTTTAGCCTTGATAATGGTCTACACATGAGACTGAGATATTGGAAATAAAATATGCATTAAAAAACGCATGATTTTTCTTTGAAACCATTTGGAACAACGGGTCATTAATCCCACTTACGTCATTTTCTATATGAAATTAAGACCCATAAAAACGTCATTGACCATAAAAAAAATAAGTTAAAATTTCTAAATTGGAAATTTGATGAGCCATGACTGCAAAATCAAGGGGAACAAGAGAAAAAACTATAAACAATTTGAAAGTCCCCATGATAGTAATTTTAATAAATTTTAAACATCGTCAAAGGGTGCATCGAACAGTATTTATAGGGTAATTCACAAAATATTAGGAAAACATCTATACCTACCTGCAAGTTCCATACACTAATACAATTTTCTGTATGTTAAGGGAGAGGGGAGGGGGGGGGGGAGGAATGCCCTTTTAGTTTTTGAAAAATACATATTGCAATGATATTTTAACATTTCTAATGATCCAATGGAGAAAAACGAATGCGAAACACCCTTAAAAAGATCCAATTATTATCTACCATGTCAAATAACGGAAGGTGGAAGCCATTTAAAAGAATTGAAAGAATATTACTTATGTACACCAAAATATCGGCATGAAATAATGAGGCTTTCCCATTATTAGTAGTCCAGTCAAAAATCTAATTTTCATCAGGATGCATTCAATGCACACCTCGATAAATCCAAAAGAAATGTTTAAGTACTTACACATTCAAATAACAGTCGCGTAGAAATGAATTTGTACAGCACACACAACTCTTGCTAAGTTTAAAAAAAAAACAGCTTAACAATAGCGGGCCTAAAATAGAATCCTGTGGCATGCCATAAAAAAGAGATCGAAAGCTGTATACAACTCCACTATAGAATCGATTTGATAAACAACTAACAATCATAGAAGAAGCAATACATCATCGAAAATCTTTGAAAAATACAGTAAGAGCCAACTATGAATTCTTTCGTAGTTTCAGTTAAATTTGCCTTTTGATTGCAAAGCCATGCATTGTCAACATTTTATATAAAATTACCACTTGTAAGTCGTATTTTTGTAAAATTTATTTTTTTTGTTAGATTTAGATTAAGATTCGCGGAGGGGTGTACTGGCGCTAGTCGCTCTTAGTCACTGCAACCTGAAAGAGTCCTTGTTCAAACTATGTGTTACCTTTCTAGGTTCAGAAGTTAAAATCTAGAACCATTATGGGATTGAGAATCGGTACGTAGTTTGGTAGAAGAAAAGCATGTTCGAGATGGACAGGGAGTATTCTTTGCCTGGATAATGGTTCGCAATTGCAGAGCAGGTGCACTGAGGTTTTAATGAACATCCTGACAGCAGTGGCAGAAAGAAGTATCAGCCAAGACCATCTTATTTATGTAATACAGAAATGTTCTCTATATGGAATGGACTGTTTGCCTGAGAGAGATTTTTTCAAAACTCACTTAGTGAAATAGGAATTTTGTATTAGACCAAAAAGTCTAGGTATATTCATCATCACCGCTATTCTAATATTTAACTGTATACATTCTTATTAATGTGCGCTGAACTGTATACTTTTAATCACTACCTTGTAAACATAAAATTTGAAGCTCACAAGCTATTTCAACTTTTGAGTTTTGTTATTTTTGCTTTTCCTCAAAACTTCTAGAAAACTAAAAAATAAGTTTTAATTTTAGAAATTTAATGATATCCTTATAAATGACTTGCTTAAAATCTTTTATACGGCAAAGTTATTCGAATAAATGGGGGAACATGCTTGCATATTCTCTGGGCATCCTGGCTGGCATGAGTACAATTTATTAAAAAAAAATACTACAGGAAGAATCAAAAACTCTATCCTTACTGGAATATTGCAACAGAAATGCAAATAAACTGGCATAAATAAGTAAGAAAAATTACTAGAAAAGATACCATACGAGCTCACCACGTAGGTAGTTTTTCTACATTAAAAATTAAAAAAACAAATTCCATACCTACCTAGCTAGCCAGATTTAAATTACCAAAAAATACTCTTCTCAGATGATTCAAAAGGAAAAGTTTCCCTTGAGTAGGAAAATGCAAAAATATTCATCCCTAATGGACCTGTGTATGTCCAGCAAGTTAGAATCCCAATTAAGTTTAATTACCTAAACTAAACTAGTTAGGAAGTGAACAAAGTTTGGACACAAATCGTGTGGCGGTGTGTTGAGATGTGCATCTCTCGTCTCGATGATTGCAAAATTGGACCCGATTCGCTCTTGAGCTTGCTCCTGTTGCAGAGCGAAAAAAGCAAGAACTTCAGTCGAATGATTTCTACCTCGTCAGATGAAGACAAATTCCTGAAGAACTTTTTCAAATTGGATGTAGAAAAGTTTTTCCATTGTATCTCTATGGAGGTAGAACGAACTAGATACATAGTTGTTGTTGTTGCTGTTGTAGCTGATGTTGCTGTCATGTTCATGCCCTTGCATCCATTTTTCTTATATTTAGGTGCTCTGCTCGTTACGGATTGAGTTGTAAATTTTTCGGATTCCATTGTTACCTCTAGGCACATACATTATGTATGCATGTATATAGGTATGTTACTTCTGTTGCACTTCACAACTGTCATCACAGTTGAGTAAGTGAAAGATGACGGAAAGCTGATCTATGAATTGAATTCCTTATATGGGTAGATGGTACGTGATGCATTTTTTCCATTTGGATGACTATGGATAAATGATGGTGTATCCTCCTTCCTAAGGAGACGAGATGTTGTGTATTGCTGCAGCAGCAGATCTTCTTCCAACGAATATTGATGTTTTTCTATACAAATTGTTATTGTTGTTAGTTGTATTATAAAATTGTGAAGTTTTGAATAAGAACATTTTTGATCTGGTATGCCCAAAGAACATAGAAAAATCACAAATAACTGCGTATATGCAACTTTTTCGAGATGGCTCCCAATTGCTACTTAGCCATTAAATTCATCAATAATGAGGTATCGGGTTCAAATGACAATTAGAGATTACGTTCTTTTGTTAGAAATGTAATTTATATTTTCCACTTGAATTTTAAACTTAAGAGAAGTAGATATGTTAAGAAAACATAATACGCACGACATACAGCACGATCTAATGACTCATTAGTACTAATTATTCATTAAAGTGCCGTGTGTCATATAGTATTCATAATTATGGCTTGAAAATCAGATCATAATGAAGTGTATTTTTCCTTCATTAGAGCTCTAATGAGGAAAAATGTGCGAGTAACCCAACAAAGATTTTAAGACTTGTCTGGTCTATAGAACGTCATTTTTTAACTGAAAATAGATTATGAATTCCTTGCTCATTTTGACGTACCAAACTAGGACATCTTGATCAAATTTTCGTTTACTATTGACTTATTATTAATCTATTTCCAACGACGTCCTTTTTACGTTAATATTTGAAATTTTAAGATAATCCGGTTTAGTTTCCGTCAAATATAGACTTCGTTTTGACTGGCACTTTTTTAAGTCGACATATGACGACTTTCAGGAGTTCAAGTTGGTATAAGTTTAAATAATGTAATCGGAATTTGATCACAAAATGACCGACCATGCATGTATTATACAGAAATATATAAAAGAAAGTCATGTAATGACTCAAAATAGACCGTAGATTTAACAGCGTTTTTCCGTCTTTTAGACGTAATCCTAGTTAACCCTCAAGGGCCTAATATTAGAAATATTTCTATTGTTCTAAGCTCTTTTTGATATCTTACTTTTGCCGTCTTTTTGTCGTCATTTTTGCTATTGCATAGGTACGCGTTGTCTATTTCTCGTCAGTTTTTGACTGCATTTGAAAGTGGCGCTGCTTGTCGTCATTTTCACGTCATTTCTCGATTTTTCGCAGCTTCGTGGAAGGACGGGCATTCAAGACTTGCATTAGTCTTGTTCAAGCAGCAGTACGGGCAACAATTCTATGGTGTTTAGTCAAAAGTATATATCTCCAAAAATGTACTATACGCTACTTACGAAGTTGTGCGTCGAAATAATATTCATTTTTTTTTTTTTTTGAAGTTATACGTTTGTGATACATCGTTTTATTTCAATGTTTTTGTGAACGAAAATTCAACGAAAACATTGAAAAATTCTTTTCTCGATAAGCAACCTAAAAATTAATAATTTCTTTCGAATAATAAAAACATAAGAATTTCCCTACCTTTTAGTTTAAGTTCTATTAGAAATATTCGTCGTCCAATGTGTCTTTCAATGTGCTAACTAGAGACCATTTTGTATTAATAATTAGTGGCTAATATGACGACTTTATTTCCGTCTAAAGACGTGTTTCAGGTGTTATAATTACGTCTCCTGGGCAACCAAAATTTACTCATTCAGTTTAATTTGGAGGTTATTTTGGTGGCTAATATGACGACCTTATTTCCCTCTGAAGACGTGTTTTAGGTGGTACATTGTTGACAGGTCAACGTCAAAAAGATGTTCGATTTAACCAAATTTTGATTTTGACTACTTTTCAATTTCAGTACAAAGGACGGTCTATTGTGTGTAATATTGACCAGACAATGTTTGTTGGGTACTGAATGTATTTTGGCATATAATATAAATCTGAAGCTCCGCTGTGAATGTGTTCATTTGAAAAATAAGAAGAAGAAATGCAAAACACTTTTGAATATAATGTTTGTTCATTTCCGAATCGTTAAATAGAAAAATAAAATAAATAAAAACAGGTTATAGTATTGATTCGATCCATTTCACTTCTTCAGTGTCATAAGTATGTCAAAAGCAATTTGATAGTACAACTTAATTAAAGAAATGGTTGTAAGTCTGCATTTGCCTAATGAATCATTATGGTCTAATGAGTCATTAGTTAATTATTCATTCTTATCACCTATCCATCTATCCAATTTTTGAGGAGAAATAGAGATTATATAGTTAGCGTAAGAAATTCAGTACAAAATCAGATTGGAAGCAAAAACTAGCCATGGAGGAGTGAAAGATTTCGGATGCAATGATCTATACATCCGTTATTCTATTATATGCAATTTATTCAAACAAATTCCATTATACTTTCCTTCAATTTCGATAATCATTTAACTGGTGACAACTTCCATCAACATTTTTCAAAATCGAATTTTTGGAAAAATCGTAAAAAAAATTAATTTCACTTTTCTTCGCTACGCCAATGTAAGGGTGCTTTTTAGAAAGCGGTCGACGTGTACTTAACAGAAATTCAGAAAGTATTTTTTGTTTTCACTTTTGAAATCAAATTTTTCATAAATGGTGACATCTATCAATACTTTCTTGAATTATTTTAATCTTAGTATAGAAAGTATAACTTTAAGCTTAACTTATCTTCCAGCTATTAAAATATATCTTTTATTATTATTAAAATGGCGGATACAGACAAGAATTTTGTCTCTCATGTATAGTCACTATGACCTGTGAGATCCTTTGTAATAAAAAACCTATAACGTTCTTGGTGGCCATCTTTGATACAACCTCTGCCGATAGAATTATTTACATTTTCCAAATGTTTTAGTCTTATGGGGCAAAGAGCTTTACAGCCGTAGAGGATATATTCAGCAGTTTGGTAATTTTCTATACAGAGGTGACAGATCTCACTATAAAACTCACCCACCTTCGTAAAATGATATCTATGAAAGTGAATAATGTGCCAAGTAGGTAGGCCCGCTATAAGTCTTAGCACTTTTTTGCTGGACGTGAGGAATATTTTTTAGGATATTCCTTTAAATTGTTACATTCACCATCGTTCTCAAGAGCTTCAATATGGAGATCTGATGAAATCTATAAACCCTTCAGGCAGTTGATTGACACAGATAATTATTCAAGCAGTTAAGAGGGGGGGGGGGGTGTTTCTATAATGATTTGTATTCAAAACTTTAAGGTGTACACTTGGCTGGCATAAATCTTGTAATCTTTAAATACTGGTTCATGGAAATTCAAGGCAGTTACACCAAGTATGAAAAAAGAAAAAAAAAATTTAAGATACGGAAGCTAATACCAGAAGGGGGAGCTGCAATCGATAAATATTCAATTCATCTACAGAAGATACGCAGATAGCCGGTGTAGGAGTTTTTATATTAGGAAATTTACTCTAATCACGAAATTCTGAAAATGGAACCCCTCTCCCCATAGACGAAAAAAGAGATGAAAAGATATAATTTCATATAGATAGTAGTCAAGGTGTTCCATTTTAAAATTTCCACCTCGAATATATCGAGAAATATGCGTGGTAGATTTTTTTTTTTTTTTTCAAATTAAGTTAAAATATTTTCGAGCTCCATTTAATTCCATAACTGCTACCCCCTTTTAGGTGACAGGGGAAACATTGAAATTTTAAATGGGCACCGTTATTGACAATTTTGCGCTATTATTATACATTTAAGTACAAAAAAAAAATATTAAATCTACCTCGCTTTTAAGTTTAATCGGAGGGCTTAACTATGCCTTATAAAACCGAGTGGGGTACCATGATGCCGGTGGTAATTTAGGTTAAAAGTAGGGCGACTAAGCCACTAGGACCATGCGGACACCGCAACCAGAGTAAGCCAGTGGTAAAACACACCGGTATTTTCAGAAGAAAATTGTAAAAATTTACTATTTTCTTATTCGTTTGAGCCCTCCGATGAAAACTTATAGTGACTTCTATTATAATTCTAGATAGCAGAAAGTGGTTGATAATCTTGTCAGGT
Source organism: Dioctria rufipes (assembly GCA_963924295.1). NCBI lineage: Eukaryota > Metazoa > Arthropoda > Insecta > Diptera > Asilidae > Dioctria > Dioctria rufipes. Next base: position 43,286,015 of record OZ002743.1, on the reverse strand, counting down.
GTTCTTCGGCCCTTATTATTTTGAATACACATATATATACATATACATATTTAATACACATATACAAATATGCAAGGATGGAAGAAACAATGTACTTAAAGTTGGAAAATGTGATTTTTTTTCCAGATTCTTAAAGTAGAGACTGCAAGCTTTCGAATTTGAACCGTTTGTAACTCTTTTCAATGAAACTTTGGCTGATAACATGCAGTGTAAAAAAGTTGCAGATTAAAAGGATCTAGAGAATAGGGGGAAAGAAAATCGCCTAAAATGTAATTAGATATGAAATTTCGAGAAAATAAAAAAAAAAAATTGTTGAAAATTTTCAAATTTCAAATAGTTACTGAATGAGAATTTCGAATTTCGATAATTGATAAATGCCAAAAGTTGTATATTTTTAAATCCGGCATACACACCGAATTTTATTAAAATCCACTCGAAACTACCCGAGCTATAACGAAAAATATGTTCGAAATTGGGCATTTTCGAACGCGATTTGCCAGTCTCAGAGGGCAAATCGAAAAAAGATTATTAATTTGAAAAAACTTTCTACATCCTTAATCTATATATGTAAATAAAAAAAAGTCTTCAAATAGTATGCACAAAAATTCAGGAAATCGAATCAACTTTGCCTCTCTAGATTTTCGAAAATGTTCGAATTTTGAAATTGAATTTAACTTTAGCAAATAACCAGTTATGTTCCGAATCCAACGGTATATTCCACTTAGCTGTAGGTCAAACAGGTTCAGAGGAGATAGAGTTCCTGCAAAACGCCTTTCCGGATTTTTATGCAATTCGAATTAATTTTGCTCAAGTTATGAGAGGTATGTTGCAGGCAAGTTTTTACTGTAGCTCTGGCAATACTTAAGGTGGATTAATCGTGTTGGAATTTTATAAAAAATAATAAATGTGGGATACTTTCTATGATAACCGGATCATCTGTTGGCATGGTTACTTGTCGAGATTTATGACTTTGAAGATAAATGAATTTCCTGACGAAAAAAATGTTTTGGTAACAAATCGCCAATTTTTCCATTATATCTCAACGTTTTCAAACCCCAGTTACACCGAATGAGAGCCTGTAATGTTACGAGTAAAACACAAGAAAAAGGGTCGTCCTGTGAGCAACTTGAACTGAGTTATGGTAAAAAATGTGACTTAAGGTTCAAAATTTCGAAAAAAATTGGAAATTGCCTATAACTTCGAAAATAGTGCGAACTCGAAAAAATGTTATATAACATTTTTGATCGCAAATAGGCTATACTTTCGACCCTTAAAATTTTTTACCATCTCGACGGGACACCCTGTATACAAATTATTTGCCTGATATTTTGTGTAATTCAAGTATTCAATTGTATGCTGATAATGTTTACCTTTCCTTCCTTTTTCTAATAACAATTAGCAATTTTACGAAGAACGACGATCTGCCTAGAGCTCTGTTATGGACATCCTTAAATAAATTAAAATTGAATGATTCGAAGTCACAAATGTACTATATTTAAGTCATGGTATTATCCCTTATTCTGATTTCGTTAATAATTTTATAACTCAAGGCTTACCTGGGATGCAGGGTGATTGGTAAAATCTATGATGTATTTAGGAAATTATGATAATATAAATGTTAGGTTTGGCGTTGCCTTGACTTTACTAGTAATAATAAACTCAGGGTTATATATAATTCATGTGCATGATACATATATATATCTAAAATTAGTCGCTCGATATTCCAGAAAGTTTTATCCAGACGGAACTTGTTCGAATTAATTCTGGAATGGGTACAGAAGCGATCGACTAAGTTTCTTAGGTAAATTTTAACAAAAATTAAGTGATTATAAAAAATTTAAATGCTTACAAGAAAATTACAACCGACGAAACAATGAATCACAGAATCAGCAACGTAATCAGATTTTGATACCAAAAAAAAAAAAAAAAGAGCAAACATGACGTTGACAAAGGAGATATGACGGTAAGCGAAGCGATTTATTGGTTCAGAACCGTATTTGTGTGCAGATTTCTTTAGATAACTATCTAGCAAAATTTGCGAAGCCAATGCGAATCGCTAAAATATCACAAAGTGCAACACAAATTTCGATACTGAATTCAAATGAGATATGAATGCGAAATCTCTACCGGGAGCAAATGTTGACAGAACATTGTATCACATTGGTGGCATCACTTCGGATTCACTTTGCCTTTATTTTTCGACAAAATGTAATAAATTAAAATGTATGCAAAGTGAATATTGTGGTAGCGATAACTTTAGTGATTCACGAATAAAATTATTTCTCAATCATTAGTGATATTGCTCCATTGCATTTGTGGAATCACTTCGGCTTTGCTTCACTTCTCGCCGTTATCTATTCCAGTCTCCTACAAATGTAATTTTAATTTCTCACCTTTTACAATTCACTGAAACACAAACACGACAAATTTCTGATCTGTATACGCTGAAATGGAAAAATAGAACCGAAAATCTTGAAACTGTAAAATAGAGTTTCGGGTACAAAACAGCGCAGATGCACGTATTTATGTAAGATAAATAAAAGCGAACAGAATTTATATCCGCATTCGTTTCACTTTTATATCGCTTCGATAACATACTAATTTTTAGCTCTATCGCTTTATTGTCGCTTAAGTTTCGCTCTTGCGGACATTCGCCCAATTATTTGCTGGATTTGGTAATTTTCACTCAACATTCAAATCACCTGCACTTGATACCCCTTCTACCTGCGCTGACTACAAATACACCGTAAAACCCAAAAGTTCAAGAAATAAGGCAATCATGAAGACTACATACATTACCTCGCCTTTTGTTTTCTAGATCTCTAGCTTGAGTTTTTATTGTTTTAACACCTGCAATTTGTTAGGTCGTTCGGCAAATCTTAATGTTGGAGAAACATTGAAACTCCACTTATAAAAGATGAATCAAGATTAACATTTACTTTACTAACAATAAGACCAAATCGAAACGTTCAATTTCTTAAAAAAAAAAAAACAAACCGCCTTCGAGCTAAACTTCTGTATAAAGTTTAACCGAGAAAAAAAAATATCAATTTTTGTCAGTTATTCTTCCAAGTGAATAATAACGGGTACACAAATTTCAACATAATTTTTACACAAACATTGAATACATAATTCTCAAAACGCATTCTTTTCGAAAATCACGTTGTCTTTATGTTTCCCATTTAACCACAAACAGCCGCTTACACTTCTTTTTGACTTCATTAAATTTGAATAGCAAATGAGAGTACTGGCGGCGGGGGTTGGAAATAAAATACGGCCTATATGAAGTCTCTAAACTCTGAAGCAATTTGCTAGACTTTCCTTTTTTCTCTGTTTTTGTTTGTCGTTTTTTTTTTTTTTTTAATAAAATTTAAATATTTTCGGATCTCATATTATAAATATCTTTGGATTTCTTCTAAGCTTTATCCTTAAATAGCCTTTAGTATTTTCGAGATGACGGCAATAAAATGCAAAACACGAACTTGAAGGCAAACTTGAATTACCCTCAGGAGAGCTGTTATAAGGCTATTGTTTCTCCTAGGAAATGATTAGATACACATGCTTAAAAAAGAAGATGCTTACTTACTTTATAAGATGTAACGTCTTACGATATTATGTATATCTTGTTTCCGAACAGTGAGCTCTGGAAGAAAACAAAAAATACGAACTGTAAATAAAACACAATATTGTAGTAGGCATGTAGGCAGTAGGCAGACATGGTATGTAAGCATAGAAGAAAAAATCTGTTAAGTCACATACGGACTTTTATGCAAATTTTGATTAAAATTTCTTCATCCCTTTTGAATAGGAAAAAGAAAATACACACAGAAAATAAAAAAAAATCTTGGCCCATTTTTTTCCTTTATTATCTCATCTGGAATCAATCACGATCTCTTACAAATCGAATTCTAATAAAAGAAAGCAAAGTTTTTTTCTTTTTCCCAAGAAAATTTCCAAATAATGATAACAATGAATTTTTCGGATAAAAAGGAAGACTTCCATTCTCAATCCACACCCTTCTTCCTCTTTCTCCTCTCCCTTGGACATTCGACGTCGACAAGAAAACTTATCACTGTAAAAACTCTAAATTCGATGAACGTTTTTGAGCGATAACAACTTGCAATTTAGTAGCAAGTAAACTTTGGCAACAGTTTCTGTATTCTTCTCTTATTTTTTTTCTGTTAAAAAAGTTATCTTTGTGATCCGAAAATGTAGAAGTAAAAAAAAAAAGAATCACAATGACTTTAAAGCTAAACCTTACTGATATATCTCATAATCAAAAGTCCAGCAAACGAGACCAGGGAGGACTACCCTCCTTGAATCGTTCAGATCCCGAATACATATATATATATACCACATCCATATTCCACTCAAGTCCTTCTATTTTATAAAATATTCAAGGGAATCAGGGAATTCAATTTCGAATATTGAATTTCGGTTCGGACTTTAGTTCAGTCAAATGCACAAAGGGAAATAAAAATCCCAAACTTGTCCAGAGGATGATGGAGGCCAGTGAGCGATCGGTGGACATAGTAAGGGACTTTTGGGATATAAACAAGTCCTGGAACAACTTCGCCGCACTCCTATATGAATGGTTATTTAAATACTTTTTATAGCCTTCAGAATTTTTTATCATTATTGGAAAAATATACGACGACGAAACATTAAAGTCAAAAGGGTTTGCGGAGAGAGAAAGCGAGTGTAGCATGGCGAAAATTATTAAAATTTTCCGAAATATGTCCGCAGTGGATTGCAATCAATTGTTTAATTTAATAAATATTTTACCAAATTTTATTGTAGGTATAGTTTGCTCTCATGGGAGCACCATACCATGTTTGCCGGCCGTTATCGATACCATATTTTTTCACTTTTAATTATTTAGGTATTTTATTTTTTCGTCAAAGAGGAGGCAGGCGATGGTGGGCGGACTTTAATTAGTAATGGCAAATTAAAATTGGTCGAACTAATTGCATTTTTCAGATATTCATTTTTAAAGTAATTCGTTATATTGTATAATTGTATGGAGTAATGCATGCGTACATGTATGTGTATTCAATTGGATAGTAAAAGAATTTTTTCAATTTTCATGGATCATACCAGAAAGTGACTCAATATCAAGCCCCTTAGAAATATACTTCATGGCAAGAAGTCTTACTTAACAGTATATTCACGTTCGCACTGTTTTATTATACACTGTGAAATTCACAGTGTATAATAAAACAGTGCGAACGAAATGCGATAGTCTGTAACCATAATATTCTACCAGCTGAAAATATTATGACATATGTGATGATACTGAAGCACATGCATGTTGTACCATAAGGTAAGCACCTAAGCCCTCTTTTGTTTCTGTTTAGTATCGTAATCAAATGGCCGACTAGTTTGAATAAATAGATTGCTAGTAAACTTCTGAGCAGTTCAAGCAAATGAAATGTCAAGGATGCCGATTTCTCTGGATCGATATCTACTAAGGTAGAAGAAGTGCTATAATTCAAGACTGAAAAGAAAACCCAACACGGGTATTATTTAATTAGTCAAAAACGTTAGTACAAGTGAACATAAAGTCACACACAAGCAAATGTTGGATAAGAGAGACTAGGGCAAAATAGACAGCAGAGAAAAATAGGTACAATGCCGTTTATGAAAAACTTTAAGTCTTGGAATGGTCATGAATTTCTACCTAAATATTTGCAATGGAGTTTAATTGTAATATAATGGGAATTCTGTTGTAAGTTGTACATGGAAGGATAAGCGTATTTTCGAGTGTTGACTTCGGCCTGTTATTCGTTACTTCGCACATTGAGATAAAATATTTCTATGGAATAATATCGGCTGCGCACGAAACTGTTTACGATCTCACTTTTAATGAATTTTACAATTTTTTAGATTTTGGTAAAGTTTGATGTGGTAACACTGCAAAAAAAATCTCTTATGGATTAAAATAAATTAAAGGACTCTCTTTTGGCAGTGAAAAAGGAACATAATTAAAATGAAAGTAGCAATAAGTTTGTAAGTAGCAGAGCAGTCTACTGTGGTACGCTAGAGGGGGAAGAATGTGTTAAGAAGGCTAGAGTGACCTTCTACACGTGCAGGAGAATTTTCGGTAGCAGATTACAACCCAGGGTGGTCCGTTGAATATAAACAGCCACAGTGCGGCCGGTCCTGTGCTATGAATCCACGATCGGGTGCAAGGCACTGACGAAGAAATGTAAGCTGGATGTGCTATCAAAAATCCACAAAAAACTCATGTCTGGGATTACTGAGAGTTTGTGCACCACACCCACAGCGGCTTTGGATGTCATACTTAATTTATTGCGTTGAGGAATTGACTACACGGCATAAGGTGACCCTGTGCTGCGTACCTTGCTACAGGGATATCCCGAACAACGATATGGCTTATGAGTTGGACAAAGTGGGCTGTCAAATGGATCACTCCGCGGCAATAGTTTATGTGAGGATCCCGATAGGAGCCCTAAAAGAGGAGACGTCAATCAAAAGGCAAACCTGATGTATCGCGAGGCAAATGTGGCCTGCATATGATAGGAAAAGGACACGAAAACTACTTAATGGCAGCAGAACATATACCAGGTACCTAATAGGGGTCATTACGGGCCATAGGAGATCATGTTAGAAAACTGGGATTAGCGGTGAACGATTTCTGCTGGAGCTGTTAGGATTCGGAGGAAATTGAGTCCGTCCTACACGAACTTTGGGCATGCACGCTCTGATGAAAAAATGGAGGTAGGCTATCGAGTGCCTACTTTTTTTCAAGTCTGGAGGAGCAGGAAAGAAAAGAGCTCAGATGCTTCAGATGCGTTAATCCCAAGAAAAAACACTTCCAGACTGACAAGAAGAAATAGTACGAGTAAAAAGTTGTTGTTTTTTTTTTTTTTTTTTGAAAAACCTATAAAGACAGAAGAAAAGATCTTCACACATAAGGACAAAGGTACGATGAAGATGATAAGATATATCTTGGATAAAAATCCGAGAATTCATGAGAATTCACTCAGAAGCAACCTCTAACAAGTTCTTTACACATGGATCGAATAAATCAGAGGATGTTGCTAAGCCTCCAACTACGAGCGATATGGTTCGGCAGCTTCTCAATCTTGCATTGAACAGCATAGGAAACAAAAAGTGGAAGATCTTCGCGAATCAATGGCTCTTGTTCGATTTAAAGCTCACAACCGTCCTAATAGGCTAATTATCATGGAAAGCCAAGTGAATTACGAAAGTTTATTTATTCATGGCTTCAAGTAATTCCACGGGCAGAAATCTACAAACCATTCTTAAAGGAAGGTTAAGTGATTTATTCCAAAATATCTCAAACGCCCCATTCTAGCTTTGATATCTAATTTTCAATGCAGTGAAAGAAGCTTCTTTCATTTTCTTTATAAAAATTTCCAAAGACCTCAAAGCTCCTTGTCACAAGAATTACGATGTAATCCATTTAGAAAATTCCTTTATACATAAGTAGTCATAGAGAATCAGAGATTCCAAAAGAAGAACGCACAGCAAGAGACTTGCTAAATTCTATTTTAGATTTGAGGATACCTGGTAAGTATATAAAATACTCAGTAGCAACTGGTTCGTCCCCCCCCCCCTGAATAATTTCGTAGAATACCTTTAAGAACGGACACATATTTTCTCAACTTTTAAGTTAAACATCTACAACAATTTTATATAAACACAAATGTACCAAGCACATTCAAGTTCTGATAACAAATGAGGAAGGGTGGGGGAAGGGGGGGCGGTAATCAGTTGTCAGCCTTGCTCAAAACCCTCGAATACTTCCAAAGCCCCATGAAACAGAAATCTATATGTGTGCGTGCTAGTCCAATTCTCTAAAATGTTTTATATTGATTCTTATGGAAATGTGACTAGACATTCGATTTTATTATGCCATAAATTCTAAACTACTGTCCACACAGGAAAATAGTCTTCCAGTAATTTTAAGCTTAGCTCTTTAACTTCCTAAAGGCTGCTCTTACTATATACCTTACTTAACAAAATAATAAAATAGTTTTGATTAAAACCTCACTTTACCATTTTACGCTCAATAACTCTCAGCTCAGTAATAGTTGCGATAATGTATGTGCGGCCGTAGTCCGAATCTGTAGGCAGACTGATTCAGATTCATCGGTCCACGATACATTCATATATGCAATTATTACTCAGTTGAGAGTTTTTGTTTGGGGAATCGTAGTCATTTGGTTAAGATAAATTTTTTAAATTAATCATAATTTATGATAATTTATTTACAGTTAGAAACATAAGAAAGCAAGCTTAAGATTATCAGAATACCATTTATCTGTATGAATAGCAATTTAGGACGGAGGAGCAATTCAAATCAAACTTTTGTCAATTTTACTTAAGAACACTGCAAATATTTTATAATGTTAGGAGTAATAGTCCAAGTATCGACGTTAGAACTCCCGGGTTCTAACTGATCGTGGTATCAATTCGAGAAAATCCAAGTTAAAGTTTTATTTTCTTATAACTTATTTTCTAATTCATAATTTCGAGTTATATTACACATAAATTTAGTGCCATATGAAATTTGCTTTATTTTAAATTTTCATTCGAATAAGTTGAAAGCCATCCTATATACCTATAGCAATTGTTTAATTCAGATAGAACCTTTACCTAAATTTAAGTCACATAAATTATTTTTCCAAAGTTGTATCTGTCACTTAGCACTTTGGGATATTGTTTACCAATTTTCATAAGAATGCAAAGTTCTTACTGCCTTGGTGTTTTAAACAAATAAAAATAAATGAACTGCAATGGAGTATTAATATTAAGAAACATTGTATATGAAATAAATAATAATAATAATAAAAAATAAAATAAATAAATAACATTCTTTGCAACTTAGGCCTTTAATATGGACGTGCTCGAGGATGTTAAGATATCCGACTCCACTCCAGAAGAAATATGATCATCGAAACTTTTTTTTTGATCTTACTAGCTGCTACGTCTTTCTGGGAAAAGAGGTAGAGTAGCTATAAGCTAAGAATGGTTTCAAGTGCTCTCTGAGGACACAACGTAAAGGCTCCAGTGGGGTCTAAGCACGCTATGCTTAGGCTCCAGTGGGGTCTAAGCACGCTATGCTTTGTACCTTAACAAAACTCTTCTTACTAGACATTTCCATTGTTTTCGGTTACTAAACATTTGCACTGAAAGATCCATAAAGTCATAAAGTCACTCTTCCTGAAAACACTTTGGCATGATCCCTATGCCTACACATAGCTTTGTTGACTATTGTTGACTATTTCCATCTTTACTATGTTTATTGATAGCCTCATATTCTAGTACCATCTAGTGATTATGTTAAAGGCAGTTTACAAAAGACAATGTCATCAGTATATTGCTTCGCCTTAAACTCGGCTCATGACGTACAACCACAACCAAGAGCCATAGTAGTGGTATTAAAATATCGCATTGGGGCAGCTTCTGGTAGCTGTTGGGGATTTGCCGGTTAAGGCAGTTGTTATACAGCGTTTTTTCAGCATAATGCAAATCCATCTAACGAGACGAGTTTCTATACTTCTATCTTTTCGATTACCTGTTTGATCGAATTAAATAGTATTGTCGAAGGAGTCTTGTATGCCCATGAAGGAACACAGCAAGACCTTATTGTCTCTACTAGACGGCTGAATCTCCTGTAGATTTTTCGGATTTGTAGGCACATTGGTTGGCATAGAACGGACAATAACAGTAGTTTTTAACTGCAGCTGGCAGATCTGAATTATTTTCGAATATCACATCATTCAAGAGCAACATCTTCGTCATATTCATCATCCGCTTCTAGTTAACTAGTTGTCACATTTGGTATATATGTATATAACTTCGTGGATAAAATGGCCGATGGCAAAAAAAAGGTTTTGTGAGATTGCTCATTAATTTATATTCCCCTCACCAAAAAAAAAAAAAACATCCCTTCATCAAAAAATATAAATGACATACACAAGAAAATCTTTTGAGCTTTTATAAAATCTCATTAAACAAAAAAAACAGAAAATGAATGCACCTAAAGTGCCCTTTTACCACAAATAATTAACCGCCAATGCATTAAAAGCCCAGTGAAGCCTATAGAGACAATAAGGACTCTCCACCACAGCTATTCGTCCAGAAGCGGAATAATAGCACAGCCGCAGATTGAACATCCGGAATTCCATTATACTTAAAAAAAAAAAAAAAAAACATTTTTTGCATAAACTTATCATAAAACTCATGTGGACATTTTGTATCAACAGCAACGCATTTCCACTTTTCCTATAATTCGTAATAATTGCCGCCAGTAGAGTAATGGGTTTACACTAGGCCCATTGAGACAGAAAAATTAAGGATTGGAATGAAATCTGCGGGTGGGAGGTAAAATGGGTTTGCTGTCAAAAGCCATTGGTAATTTTTTTTTGTTTTAAATATGAAAGTAATTTTTAACACTGTCATAAGTATACAGATGTCCGTGATTTAAAAATTTATTTGCATGCCATTCACATGTAACCAAAACATATGTAGATTAAAAGAGTCCCATCGAAAGGGGAAATGTTTTCGCAAATTAATTACCAAGTGTAAAATTACAATGTTGTAAGGTGGGCGAGGTTGCTTAATGTTAATTTTACATTTTAACAGGTCACTGATGATTTAATTTCAAACAGACAAATGAATGGTTGACATGAACGATTCCGATGACGCTTTGTTTTATAAATGAAAATCTCCTGAGAGTTTTGAGTAAAAATTTCATAATTTAATTAAAATTGAAAAACAAATTTTATAGTAAACATTACAGATTTAACTGTATTTGAGAGATTGTAATTAATTTTCCAATTATTGTATAGAAATTTCATAAGTAGGTAAATGGGGTAGAATAGGTAAGGAACCGAGTTTTCGAAAGCACACAGGGAGGGGTGGGGGATATATTTTTTTGAAATGCACAATAAGAAATATGTGTATCAACAAGACAGACAAGGAAACAATAATGAGAGAACTGACACTCCCACATTTATTCAGTCATGCCCCCCCCCCCCCATTAAAGGAAAAATATTTAATTAATTCAGATATTTGAAAAAATATATTTTTTATTTTATATTTTTTTTTTTATTTATATAGTTCAACTTCAAAAAATATTTAATTCCAAAATGTAAAAAAAATTAAAATTTTTTTCAATGCATATTATTGTATGCATGTGATGTATATGTGTGTATAGGTTTTCCTCAGAATTTGAGTTTGGGACCCAACTTTGGATGACCCCTGTAGTTTTGCACCCTAAACTACTATTCTTAAAAAATGAATTTATATAAAAGAAAAGTATACTAAAAAATGACACATCATCCACACCGCTTAATGCGGAAACCTTCCTAATTCCTCTCTACAGTACTGCGATGGCTATACTAAGCGACTTACGGCGTTAGATGGTTTTTTTTGCTCAATTTAATTTGTAAGATGAACTCCACCCCCCCCCCCCCTAATTTCAATGCAAGATCCGCCCTGCATTAATGTAGTATCCATGTATATGAATACTTTTCTCATTTAGAAGCATTTCACAGTGTCCTAAAAAGGTGGCCATTCATAAAACAAAACGTCTATCAAGAACATTATTTCTACAAGCGCCAAAACTGTGTATAATACTTATAGCACAGTCGGGTTAGCACATGACCTTGCAAAAATTCCCGTCACAAATTTTATAGCTCTAACCTTAGGGGGTCACTGATAGTCTAAATTCAAAATGGCGACCAAATTCCGCCGGTGCGTTAGTCGCCATGTGGAATTTAAAAGGGACTTGTTTTTGCTCAATATCTTGGCCATTTTCAACTACTCAAATGGTAAGGAGGATTTCCTACAGCATCACTCCTTACAATTATTGTCGTGCGATCGATATTTTTCGAATTAAGCGGGAAAAAATGGTAAAGTATAATTATCGAATTATCTCATTTATTCTTAACTTTGTGACATAAACTTACAGGAACAAACTTGTATAGAACTACATTTCCTAAAATTTTGATCTGTACGACTTTTTTCCTAAAAGGAATATTTAAAGTCCTACGTCTATCGGAATCCTAACCGGACTCAAGCGACTAGCATACCCTAGACGCTGACGTCACCGGCAGGTGGGCAACGAACAAAAGTGAGCCTGAACCGTCCTTCGACTTGAAACGGCTCAGTTTTGTGACCCATGGTCTACGGAGTAAACATATTGCAGGGCAAAATAATATATGAAATGTTTCTTTTAGTCCTTCTTGGGAAACTCCCGGTAGACAAAACAACAAAACAAAGAAATTAAAAAAAAATGATGTCTCTTTTCATGTTTTTTGTCTTTTATTTTGATGTAAATGGGCAAACTTTCGAATCTAGGTTTGGTCCATCATCAAGCCGTATGGAATAATTACAAATACATAAGAATAAGAAGCTTTTTGACAAGTGTTAAGAGTTTAAAAAGGGGATTGAAAATTCTACTCCAAAATATAAATATAATCATAAGTATAGTAAATAATTCAAAAAAATTAAAAATTTAGAAAAAATTTTAAAAAATTTGTAACAAATTTTTTCCTATAAATAAATAGATGAGAACACGAAATTGATAGTCAAAAGCAATTAACAATTATAAAAATGATAAAAACGATAAAAAACCAATAAACTAAACTTTTGTCCAACTGGAAATTCCCAAGAAGGACTTATAGAAACCTTTCAAATAACACATCTGGAAAGAAACGTCCAATTGTAAAATATTATAGTGAAAAACCGTGGTGTTCAGTCATTTTTATCACACAAATTCGGAGTGCTGAAGAACACAAGCGTATGCTCGAAACTATTGACAGCATTGTCATGCACCCAGCGTGCCAAAAGAGTTACCAACATTCGATTTCAAAAACTATTGCTTCGTATGTAAAAAAAACTTCGATGCAATGATGGAAAAAAGGCGTTCAATAAACTTCTGGCGTCAAATTTCGGTGGTTCGGAACCGTGAATACCGGGATGCTATTTTGAACCATTTGAATAAACGCAACCATGAATTGGCACGAGAAATAAAAGCACGCATCGAGAATCTTGATCTAACGGCTGTTGAAATGCAGTATCATCGCACTTTCTGGAAGAGCTTACATTATTACGCGTCGTGTGAGACATCAAGAAGGCCGGTTTCTTACTAAATAGACCGTACTATTGTATGTACTTTCGATTATATTCAAACCAACGCTGACAAATGTCAATTTAACCTGAAAGAACTGGAGGAAAAGATCGAAGGAGACTTTACTCTGGATCAAAGGACAATAAAAAAAACGTTTACAACAGGAGTACCACGACGAAATGCTAATGTTTCACGCACCAGGGTCAGAGACGATAATGTGTTTTCGTAACACTGTTCACAAAATCCTCTCGCAAGCCTGGTATGACGCAAAGCAATCCGACCTTCAGGCAGGAAGAAAGGCTGAGAATTGTTCGTGAAGCTGCTACAATTATTTTAGAAGACATACGGTCCACACCGTATCATACGAGATCGTACCCCCCCCCTCCCCCCCACCACCTAAGATAATACAAAATAACATTTTTTTCGTTGATCTGTGCCTTTATAGCAAGTGTAGGATCTTAAATATTGGTTCTAGGAAAAAACTTTTTTGAAAAGATGAAAATAGTCAAGCTATTGAGCAAAAATAATTCCTCCCTTAAATTCAAGATGGTGGCTAACGCACCGACGGAATTTGGTCGCCATTTTTAATTTAGTGAACCCTCATAAAGGTTAGAGGAAAAAATTGCTGACGGGAATTTTTGCAAGGTAAAGCCTTTTTTTTACTAACCCGACTGGGGTATTATACCGCATTCAGAATGCAGAGTGGTGCAGAATGGAGTAGAGTGAACCTGAGTCCAGAACGAAGGTGTTCACAATGCAGCGCAGAGTCGAATTCGAACTTTGAAATTAACATAATAAAACGCAATAATAACGCCAAATCAACAACGAATTTTGAAATCATCATAAAAAAACGCAATAACAACGCCAAACAAAAAAAAAAAAAAAAGCAAAACAAGCAAACAACTTTCGTGGTCAAAACAATAAATTCGAAAAAGCAGACACCTGTTGCACTATCAGATTGCTTCGAAACTACATAAAAATTAACGTACTTTTTTTGGTTTTTAAATCATGAAATTTACAAAATATACCTCTTGTTTTTTATTAGCATTCATAAAAAATATTAAATCAGAAAATAACATTTAAAACATGTTAGTTATAACAAAATGAAATTGGAGCTTTTCCCACGCCATCTACATGCTAGTAGCTCGAAATTTCAGTTTGTAAGCCTTCGGAAATGGCAGTGTGAAAATAGAATAGAATCACACTGCGCTACTCTGAGCAATACAGACATGGCCTTATGCACTACTGCATGTGAAAACAACGATGGCAGTTGCCACTCTACGCCACTCTACTCCATTCTGCTTTGTGAATGCGGCATTATAATGATAATTATTATAAACAGATAAATGGAGACTCGTTATTAGATGAAGCTTATCTAGCACCTTAGCAGAATTCACTGAACAGCCCGAAATAATTAAGAAATATGTAGAATATTAATATTAGGCTTGGTTTATAGCAAACAAGGAAATTAAATAACCTTTTTAGTAATAGCAAAATAAAATTTGATACACCTAGCTGTGGTGTAGTTTATAAGATTCACTGTGGAATGCGGACGTACATACATAGGTAGGTGAGATAGGTAGAGATATTAAAACTAGAATTAGGGAGAATCCTACACCCTCATATCTCCCTCCCCTGCCCACACTAGCAACTCACTGCAAAAGGAGAACGACATCAAGTACGGCTAATACGTCTCATCATCCGTAAAGGAAAAAACTGACAACAAAATGGAAAGTTAGAAGGAAAACTATAGGAAAACTGTCAGCAAGAGGACAAAAGATGCTATGCAACATCAATTTAATTTTGACAACGTGACAATTCTTAATAAGGAAAAATATTAGGAAAAACATGGAATTCTTGTTCATACAATACCAAAAATTTTAAAGTCGACACAGCATACATAAACCACCAATGTAATAAGCGTTCAGATCGGAAGCCATATTGGCGATCCTTTACTTCATTAATTTGGAGTTAATGATAAATTCAAAAACCTTCGAAAGAATCGAAATAATTGCAAATGCTCGATCATTTTAGGGATCGCACTACTCTCTCCTTTTTTGGTAACAGACTGAACATGGTCAGTTTTAAAGTTTCTGTGGAATAACCCAAGTAGAATAGTTGATACACCAAATATAGATAACTATAAACTATGTGATTTTCAAAATACAGGGCATTTGTAAAAGAAATTATCAATAATTTTCAATCACCCTGTAACTGTAAGACTGTTGAGTCACATCTGATGCCTTCATCATGATCATCATATAACAATGTGTGCATTTAGAACACTTAAAGAACATGACGATGAGACATTCTATGAGTTCTGTAAATTTGCAGCGATTGTTTTTGTAACTTTGTAGAATTGCGTGTTTTGATTACGATTTATTTATTTTTTATATATACTCCTGTGCCTATGAATTTGTTATTAATTTTTTTAATTCTACACACACACACACACACACACACACACACACACACACACACACACACACACACACACACACACACACACACACACACACACACACACACACTGAAGACATCAAAATCGAACCCTTTCTAGCTTTAATGATATTGGATCATTCATTACCAGAATATGTATCGTTTTTTTTTTCAGAAGTGATCGAATACTAGACATAACATGATCTAATGAAACTATTGCTATGTCCAGCAAATCTGCAATCTATTTATTTTTTCTTTATGAACATTTGCATGCGTTTTAATGTAAAACAGTCGACTCAGTATGAACAGCAGGACTTATTTTCAAATCCAACCAATTCGGATTACCTCAATAGACTACTTCACAGTTTCCCAGCTTCTAAAAAATTCTATATAGAACTAGAAAACCACCGACGCAAAGAAATTAAAGCTGGTATCCCACAAGGTTCTATCCTAGGCCCAATACTTTTCAACCTGTATTCCATGGATCGACCTCCAAATACAGATGACTCCCTCAATTACGTTCAATTTCGCTGCCGAAATAGTGACAAATTGATAAATGCAAGAGGGAAAATCATCTGTCTCGTTAGCTCAGTGGTAAGAGCAGTCGCCCGGCAAGCGGAAGGTCCTGGTTTCAAACCCCGGACGAGGCGGTTGTTTTTTCTTCTTGTATTTATTAATTTTATTTAGAATCGTTAAAAATAAAAAAGTTCTTAAAATTCTTCTTTATCCATATAAAAAAAAAGCAAGCAAAATCAACAATATCGATTTCTACCACAAGAAATTGGGGATAAAAATAAATGTACATCAAATCATATAAGCTGTCTACAACAATCTATTTACATGAGCTTCAATAACTAAGCAAAAGCCAAAATTTCGCCATCCCGATAATTAATGTCAGGAATGGATATTCAACTTTAACAAAACTGTTGCTATATGAAAAACCATCTGTCATACAAAATTGTTCACGTCAAACATTACCTCAACCACATAATCTAATAGTTTTGGGACGTAATCTTGTTCTAACACTCCTGAAGTCACAGTCGTACAAGAACTGACCCACTCCAATCATGAGCACAAATTGTGGCTGCTGGACTTGGTTTATTTTTCTTTAGATTTCGTTAGTCTGGCGTGCAACGAGTTCACAACTGAAATATTTCCTGCTATTTTAGGCTGACATATTGGCGAGCCGCTGAAACAGTAGTGTAATGTCTTACAAGTTGTCGTTGTCCAAATTAAAGTTTTTATGAAACCGTTTTCTTGTGAAATTCATCTAACATCAACTTCATAGATATAAATCAGTAAATAAATATCAAAGGTTTTCTACAGTCTCTGCAGCCCTTCTCTTAAGGCTACTAGGAACATTCTTATTATATGTAAGTAGGTATTTCATTCTCTCCCAAAATGAAGGAGCTGTGAATTTAATGCCTTTTATGAGTCATTACTGCTTCTGAGAATGGGCACCCATTAAGACTTCTTTTCGTGTTATGATCTCATTAAAGTAATAAATCACAATGAAAATATGATAGCCAACGACCTGCAATTGGCGATAAGTTAAAGGGTTACTTGAGGGATGACAAACTCTGCAGTGTAATAACCAGGAATACGTGCACATCAAAAATTTAATTTTGAATGATTTATGCAATGGGGAATGAACTAATTGTGCTAAATTGCTTGTGGAATCTTTTTGTTTTTTTTTTTTTATAATGTAGGTACGAACTACAGATGCAGAAAGATTTGTTTTTTTTTTTTTGCAATAGTATTAATTCTAGGATGAGATATTTTTTTAATCAAAAAAGAATTTAATTATTATTTATTTTTTGTACCAACTTAAAGCATTGTATAAACCCATCTTGGCGCCATTTTTATACAGCTTTCTCTTTTCGATGTAACATTATTCAGGGGTAAACAACCCGAAATAAAATGTATAATTATAGTTTCGTAAAAATAACAAATTTCGGTCTTTAATTTATTCTGCCTGCAATTGATTTGGTAAAAGTAACAATTTCATTACTTTCAAAAATTTTGTCGGAAGTTTTCTTATTTAAATTGGTCGAAAAAGGACATCTTAGATAAAAAAAAAAAGGTTTTACCTCACTGAGCATAGTAAATTTGGTACGAGATGAAATAATAAATCGGTTAGTCCATTTATATGTATTTCAATCATAAATGGTCATGGGTCTTAATCTTTATTGAAATATACTGTAGTGTCTTTCATATATGGTAGACCTACACATGTATGTCAAAATATATCACATGACAAGAATAGCAGAATTTGTACATATTGCCAGCAAAACTGCAATCAAAACACCGAATTCAAATATGTACCATCAAATTGCACTTGGTCCAATGATGCCATTATATGTTGTAGCTTCTGGACCTTATATAATTTATTTTCATAGGGTTACTCTTTGCGTACGCCACATACCAGTAACGTACCAAATCATGGTATAAAGAGTAAGAAGATATGTTCCATCTTAATATGACAGATACACTTTTCTTTTCATTTATTCTCCTCTAGATTTACGAGCAATTGCTCATAAATCCAAGCCGGACACTCTTACAAAATTTAATATTGTGATTCCTATTCTACCCTAGATGGAATTTCAATTTTGACGATGCCTTTTAGGATAGTCTCGTAGAGGTGGTCACTGTCTTTGTCGATTGCAGATGCAATTGACTGTACAAATTCAAAGATGGAATCGTGTGGAACTCTTATTCTCAGCGTTGCAAGTGACGCCTCCTTCTTGATGTAAATTTGCACGGGGTGTATGTTGAGGATAATCTCGAGTGTTAGCTGACTTGAGTATATCACTTACACTAAGGAGCACAGTCCTTGGAACTTTTCCAATATCTAACGATGAATGGCAAAATTCATTTTTATTTCCACCACACCACAGAGCCGTAGGTGAACATGGGTTGGATAACGCTAGCGTATATCCATAGAATCATCTGCGGTTTGAATCCTCACTTCCTCCCTATAGTTCTGGGACACATTGCGAGAGCTCTAAAAGCTTTATTTGTTTTGTTTTCTAGGTGAGATTTCCAGATCAGCAAAGTTCTGACTCATAGCTTCCGGTTACTAAGATCAACAGGTCATCTGCGCAACATACCGCTTGTACCTCATGCGGATGAGTATTGAGTGTGAGTCTTGAGTATCCATAATAAAGTTGATAAGATAACGCCTTGAGGGGTCCCACTAGAAACTCTTTTCAATCTCCTTACCCCACCCAGATCAACAAAAACTGTTCTATTGTTGTATAAGTTTTATACCCATAAGATGGTTGTAGAAGACCGATTTAAAAATTGTTCTATTGAGGGTTCAGACAATATACGTAAATGTGTAACTACTATTACAGTCGCTTGGAAAATTAATATTAAATATTATATTCCAGGGTTGACCTTAAGTGCTCACAGCAAAAAAAGATTTTAGAGACGAAAGTTATGCAACTAAATTCAAAGCTAGAAAACGACACTATGTTTCGATATAAAAACTTTGTTTGAATACTTGAAACTAATTTTCATGAGCGGAGAAATAAGAAAATTAAAAAATCCAAACAAGAAAATATCATGGACATTGCGTGAAAAGATTTCATCTGCTATTTCATTATATTGAAATGGAGCCAGATCCTGCCAAGACCATCTACCTTAAGGTAATGGGCGGAATTGAGAGCCATTTTATTTACGTTCTGAAAAGACTCGATTACAGTGAAATAACCGTTGCGCGACACGAGTATAAAGCCTTCTAAATACATTCAGGTAGAGATTCTATTTATAATTTATCTATAAAATAATTCTATTCAATACACAATTCCTACTTTATTTTAGGTTGCGCTAATAAGAGAACTTTTCATAAATTGGCAAACAAACAATATTCTACCAATTTGACTACCGAATGACAGCTTCACAACATCAATTTCACATTTGAGAATTTTTCTATGAAATAAATTCGAATTTAGTCAATATTGACCGAGATTGCTGCCAAATCCACAGCTCGAGAATTGAGTGGAAAATTTACTTTTACAATCCAAAAATCTTTAAAAAAAAAAAGAAATTTCTATATAAAATTAGGCGTTTCGTAATGGCAGGAACCGTATTACTCATCATACGGCAGGCAGGAACCAAGCCGCATAGGGCTAATCTTGCTAGGCCTTCAAGTAAATACGTAGTATTTCGCCTCGTATATAATTCACACTTAAAAATTATTTTAAGCGCATATATGAAGTCAATTTGGTTGTGCAATTTGGTGTATACGGCAGGCAGGAACCAAGCCATACTGATGAGTAATACGGTTCCTGCTATTACGAAACGCCTGCTTTTACATAGATTCTTTTTTTAATTTTTCGATTGTAAAAGTATTTTAGAAACTGAGGGTGCTCAAAACTGTTTAAAATTGTACAAGTGGAGCCATCTAACATTATAACAAGATAGCATTTTCGCAATTACTAAATAGTTCTATATACACAAGGATATATGTAACTGTTTAAAAGAATATGTTCGATAAATTGTTAAAAATAAATCTTGCAAATCTGAATGCATCTTTTAATTGTTCCTCTCAAAAATATGGGATACTTTTGACTACTTTCACAAGAGTGCAATTAACATACACATCTAAATTAATTTTATCAGAAAAATTAGTTTAACTCAAAGTCGGAAGTTGAAATGACGACGCCTAGATTCGCTAAAAACAACTCAATTAAAGGGTCGATAGAACGAAATGTAAAAATGAACCACGTACGTAAAGTTAGCACCGCAACTTCGCCTGATATATTTCGGAGCTATCTCATAATTTGTCGTTAATTTGTCGTGAAACCCATAAATTTGTCGTGTCCTTTTATCTAAAGGAAACTGGGTGTGGTGCTAAGTTGACGTCAAGTTAGCACCGCAACTCACTGGAACTCGGCCAAAACTTATCGGTTTCGAAAATTTCAAATATTGGTATTTGTCGTTCATTTGTCGTTAATTTGTCATGAAATCCATAAATTTGTCGTATCCTTTTTTCTAAAGGAAACTGGATGTGGTGCTAAGTTGACGTCAAGTTAGCACCGTAACTCACTGGAACTCGGCCAAAACTTATCGTTAATTTGTCGTGAAAACCATAAATTTGTCGTGTCCTTTTTTCTAAAGGAAACTGGGTGTTGTGCTAACTTGACGTCAACTTAGTACCACATCCAGTTTCCTTTAGAAAAAAGGACACGACAAATTTATGGATTTCATGACAAATTAACGACAAATTCCAAGATGTGAAATTTTCCAATCCGATAAGTTTTGGCCGAGTTCCACTGAGTTGCGGTGCTAACTTGACGTGAACTTAGCACCACACCCAGTTTCCTTTAGATAAAAGGACACGACAAATTTGTGGTTTTCACGACAAATTAACGACAAATTCCAAGATGTGAAATTTTTCAATCCGATAAATTTTGGCCGAGTTCCAGTGAGTTGCGGTGCTAGCTTGACGTCAACTTAGCACCACATCCAGTTTCCTTTAGAAAAAAGGACACGACAAATTTATGGTTTTCACGACAAATTAACGACAAATTAACGACAAATTAACGACAAATTATGAGATAGCTCCGAACTATATAAGACGAAGTTGCGGTGCTAACTTTACGTACGTATTAGAACCACATTTTGGTGTTAAAAAATTCAATTTATGAATTTTTGGTTACTTTATTTAACACAAATTTCAGAGTCATTTTTGCTTAAAATAACTTTCAAAAGATAGTGGGTCTTACCTTATAAAATGCCTATAATTCAACTGGAAATTTTTTACTGTGTGGAAATAGCACCGAAAATCGATTAGCTCTTAATCCACGAATGTTGCAAAAATAATCTAAAATACAATTTTACATGCTACAAGATAAAAAAAAACAGAGTGACTCCCAACAACATAAATATAAAAATAAGTATCTAAAGTTACCCTTTCTTAGTGGCGAGATTCTCTCTTAAATTTGTAAATTTTTATTTTATTGTTTTTTAATGTTTTTAAATCTATTTTAATTTCATTTCAATATTTTTAATTTTCTTCTATTTTTTTTTGGTTTAATTTTTTTAACTTATTTTATTAATTTTTTCATTTATTTTTTAAACGTATTTTTCATTAAATAAAAAATTATGTTGGGTCTCGAGATCTCGAGCTGGTTACAGACCATCTGGGATTTTCTCATAGTTTCATTTCAATTCATACAATTTTTTTAATTTAAAAAATTCTTTTTCATATTTTAGACTACCTAAACACAATTAGAGATCCCAAATTTAACCTTTATGTCGAATATTGAAAAACACCGATTAGATTTGAACTTATGGCCCGTAAAGATGTAGATAAAAATTTGTTAACCAATAACCATAAACTCCTTGCAACCCGTGTGCGAATTCCACAAATCGTAAAATTCCATTAAATTTGCTTCGTTTATCTTATATTCGTCAGTTGGAAATCATACGAAGAACCCCACGTATTTTGAATAAAAATTGATTGTATACGACAGGATGAGAAAAACGAATATTTTTGGTGCAATCCTTTTTCGTGGCTGTTGTTTCTACAGCGAGATAAAGTTATCTCAAAACAACAGAAAATTTTTTGTAATGTGAGATCAAAAAATAAAACAGAAAAAAAAATTAGTTGTTGTCTTAGCATCCACACGCGATTATTATCTTTGTTGTAAACAAAAATCAAATATGATATTTCAGCACAAACTGGATGTCGAGAGTTTTATGTATGTACAAACATACATTTGTATATTCGCTGATGTCAATTTTGTTTTCTTTTTATAACAAAGATAGCTGCCGCTGAGAAAATTAAAAACCCAAACAATGGACTCGCACCATGTCTTCAATGGATTTTTTTTCTTTTGCTCTTGGCATAGTCTTCTTATCGTCTTCTGACTCCAGCGAATTTTTATTATCTCCTTCCGAAAACAAACAGCTTCTGAGAGTTAGGAAAAAAAAAGTTAAAAGCGTGTTTTGATATCCGCAGAAGTAAGTATAGCAGAAATCTGACAACACTTTCGTGTTCCGAATTTAATGGAATTTCATTGTTTTGACTGAACTTTCAAAATTCTTTTCTGATTGCTCTCCATGAAGATAAACAATTTTACATTTGGAGAGATTTTATCATGTTATCCTTAGTTGTGAGAAAAGATTTTATTTTTGTTATTAATTAACTCGGTTTTTTATTCACTTCATGTGTGTAATAGCTAATTTAAGATTAACCTTTAATTGTTTTTTGTTTTTCGCCTCAATGAAATATATTTTTTCATCTTAAGGCTTGATATGGCGAACCAATTCAAGGCAGTTTATGGTATAAAACCTGAAGCCATTAGATCTGACGATATGCCTCCAAGATTTATAAAGATGCTTCTACCATCAATTGTGTACATCATAAATCACATCTTTAACACCTGCCTGACGATGTCTGTATTTCCTCGTGCCTGAAAATATGCCGTAGTGTTATCTGTCGCAAAATCCTCTTCCCCAGTACTCCATCTGATTCCCGGCCTATTAATGTATTGTCATACCTCTCTAGAAGGGCTTATGTGTGATCAATTATATCAACACTTTGATAGCCATTCGCATCTCGCGCAATGACAATCTGGATGTCGGGAAAACCACAGTTGTGAGACCGTTCTCTTGTAGACGGACCTATGTATACACGAAATTTCCTACTGGTCCCTATTGGATTTTTCGAAGGCCTTCGATAGTCTTCAGCATAAGTCAAGATAAACTCTCTGAGAGATTCAAACTCCGTAGAGTTGCCATTAAACTAATTTTTAGTTTTCTATCGAACGCACGCAATAGGTTAAAGTGCTGAACTCTTTATCTATAACCGCCACTGTAAAATCTGGTGTCCCTCAGGGCTCAATTTTGGGACCATCGTGCATACAGTTGTATGCAGATGACGTGCAATTCTATGTAATTAGGCCGGTCGGTCTCATTGATTACTGCGCTTCTAGACTAAATTGTAAATTATACCACGTTTACCATTGTCACCATCTTTACTTATATGCGCTTTCATCAATAACCCTCTGGTTTGAGTATATAAAACTAACAACTTGGAAATTTTGCTTAACAATGGCATGACTTGCTGCGATCACACCAACTCTGTTTTACAAAAAGCTTAAGGTACGCTTAAATGGCTTTGGCTGTTTGCCGCGCTCCTCCCTACTTTAACTAGGCTTCGACTAATAAAAGCCCTCGTTCTACCATTTTTTACGTTTGGTAAACTTATATATCCTTCTATGGACTCCTCATTGTTGTACTGCTTGAAGTATCTACTGTTGAATATGGCCTTCACTGTTGATGGCTAGAAAACTACAGGGTGATCCATAATAACTTATCTATCAAAATCAAGTTACTTTGAAGTAGAAAAACTTTATAATTGAACTAAGATCCATTTTAATGATACCCGATACCTTGATGAATGCCCGTAAATTTCGTAAAGTTTCATCGAACGCATAAAATGGTCATCAGTTAACAAATTTGAAAAAAAGAATTCTTAAGTATCTATATACATTAAAAACTTCCTTAAACCATCCTTTTTTTTTTAGGATGTCTATATGTGACAAACCGGAGTTTTTATTTGGCAACTCTACGAAGCCCGATTTAATTATTTTTTGTAATTGAGTACCTTGCAGCAATATGGGGCAGATCCATATTTAACAATTTTTACCAAATTAAATATTTATGGTCAGCATTCTACTTGCACCAAACAGTAATGGAGCCAGGTCCAACATCTGCAGTAATTCGTCTATTTTTGATAGGATCTGTTTACGAAACGATGGAGAAGTTTTTTCTAAGCATCTTGAGCGTAATAAGTAAAAAACTGAGAAAAATGGATCTACCCCGTTCCTGCTGCAAGGTCCTCAATTACAATTTGAAATTTGAAATTTAGTTACTGCACATTATATATCAGATATCTGTATCTGTGTCGCCCATTCAAACCCAATATCCAAATACATAATAAAATATGAAATTTTTGTATGGCAACACTAGTATGGAGTTGCCAGATTTCGCCAATTTTTGAATATAGTCGAAAATACGTTTAATTTTAATAAAGTTTTTAGACAGATACGTTTGGTCTTTGTTTTTATTTGAATGCACAGCAAGTGAAACCGAACGTGCTGTTCTATGAAACTTTTATGGACATTTCTTACTCATAGCCAGTCGAATTATTAGCCTTTTATGAGCATGAAAAAATGCTGTCAGATTATTGTATCTTATGATTGATGTATGGTGGCAAGCCTAACAATGTGATGTGATTAGTTTTAGAGGCATAGTGTGATGCATGGTTATTAATTAAGAACTACTTAGTTAAATTTAAATTTCAACTACTTTATGAAAGTCGACATATTCTTGTAGCCATTTTCAGTTACGCTCATGTCACAACTAGTTGGCGTGCCTTTTTATAAGAAGTAGATTATATCTTTACGGAAAATAAATGAAATAAGGAGGTACATGGTGCTCAATAGCAATCATTGCAAACACAGAAATATCCATTTAACCTTGCTGCGCTGGTACTGATATAGTCACCCAGTTTTGGTTTTTTTTTTTCTTCAGTTTGAAACTACAAGAAATTATAATAATTTTGACATTAAAGCTAATATTGCACTAGGTAATTGTTTTTCTAGTTCTACAGGGTGTTTCATTCTGTCACGAATGTACATGCGGCACGATATGAAAATACTCTTGTAGATAAACAAAAACTGTTATGGCGGGTGGTCGAGCATCTCAACGATTTCGGAATTACAGGGTGATTACAGGGTGTACAGTCACCGTTAAGAACTCATTGCAAGAACCACAGGAGAGTCCACAGTTTATAATTTTTATAAACAAAATTATTTTAATTTTTTTTTAAAAAGGTCAAGATAAAAAAAAAGGTAAAAAATTCGAAATTTTTACTCTAGACCGCTATAACTCCGGAGAAGAATTGAGCAGACGTTGAAACCCAACGAACAATTTTTGACCTATATAAAGTTTGCTAGGGAATAAAGCTTGCGAACTTAAGGTGTCATAAGAAGCTACATTATTGTTTCACCGAATTTCCAGGGAATAGCACTAGCTTTTATAGCGCTATAGTGAAGAATTCCGTATTATGCTCGGGGAATTAAATTTAGTGTTGATATAGGAATAATAATTCCTGTAATATACTTAATGTAACCTCTAATTGATGTCCAGAGCTTATATAGGACTTTATAAATTCCGCATTGTTGCTATGACGTTGTTGTAGGATTTCCTAAATTTGTATATTTCAGTTATATAGGAATTAAAGATATCTCTATGTGATAACTTATACAGGAAAAAATTATCCTATATAGGAAAAGCGATCCTAGTTGAGTCTACAAATTTATTTTTCATGTGAAACTTGCTATGTATGCGCGACTATAAATTTTACTGATAGTATTTAATAGGCAAGAACGAATAATAACAAAGCGCCTCAAAATAAATAAATAGAAAGTTTAATTAACTATGATTAAGAACAGTTATGTTCATTTATATCTCGTAATAAAAAAAACTAATGTGTATTTACACATTTTTCAATAAATTTATCAATATGTTATTATTGTCATGTTTCTAAACTAATTTATACCTAAATCTTTAACCCTAAAAGATGCGTCTTCTTTTATTACAAATATGGCCGTCCAAATAATCAGCAAATATGGCTACAGGAAACGGGTACATGCAAAAGAGATGATATAGGCGTTTAGTTCTACCTTAAAGATTATATATCTTGATATAACACACAGAATTTCATACCATGACTTCAACACTTACATAAGCAAGAATTATAATATGTATAGGTAACAAATTCCTATTTCATGATGTAAATTGCTATGTTGAGAATAGATATTTCGATATAGCATTTGTTGTGCTTTATAAGCATATTAGAGAAAATACCGAAACAAAAACATTCATAGCGCACTTTTGTTCCTATTTAGTGATGAGAACTCCTGTATGAAGGAAGGTCGATGCACACTTTCCGGCACAAAACGAACCGGGACAGACAAGCATCGATCGGCACGACATAAAATGGAAAGGAAACTTTCAATTACTACCGGGAATGAAGTTTACGTTCCGTGCCCGTATCTGCCGGTGCCGGTTGATGTGAATTAGCTAAATTGGCTTCATATAAAAATATTTTGCCTGTCTGAGCCGATTTTAAAGTCTTCTTGACAGTTGTATAATAAACTGTGAACGTGCGCATAGTGGCATACGACATAGTTTTAATTTATGGGGGGAAAACGCACCGAGAAATTTCGAAATTTTCCATTTTTTTTTGTTTGGCTTTTCTTCAAGCTTAACCTCTTAAGAATGTCTGGTGAAAGCCGCATGCAAAAATTCGAAAAAATAACGGAGTTATGACCGATCTAGTCAGCACCGAGCGGCCGAACGAAATTCAGGTAGAAATACGCCGTCGGCCCCTATTGTAACATCGTCTGCGTAAACGGGCGTTATATCGAAAGTTTTCGTTCGGAAATAATATATTCGGTGAAAAATGGATAAAAAAAGGTTCCCGAAAATCTCAGAACCATTATAAGTATCGGCCGAAGTGGAGTGGATGATTCTATGTAAGTTGAAGAATTTTGCTATTTATTCATTGCTCAACTTTTAAACGCGTTTTTCTCGAAATCATGTTTTTGAAGTCGGCACGCAAGATATCTCGAAAACTAATGAACCGATTGCAATTATCTTTTTTTTGTGCTTATTCTACACATAATTATCTAGTCTTTGTCATATTTTTTTTTTTAGTGGCTTAGTTTTTTTTAATCTGCGAAATAAAGTCGTATTTTTCTCTAAAAATCGCTATGTAAATTCAAATGTCCGCCATTTTGTCAAAAATCGATATTTTCAAAATCGCATATGATAAAGACTATTATACTGTCCAGTTTAAATCTTTTTGTTTTTTTTTTTTTATTTGGATGATTACAGCAGCAGTGCGTACCGCGGAGGGCCTGTTTTTTGCGGTACTTTACGTACCAGAGGATTACTTGGCGAATATCTGATATTTTTTAATAAAAAAATTTTGATGTATTCTTAAAAATGTGTTTTATCATTTAAAAAAGAATTGATTTTGATTACTGCTATAGATTGCCTTCAAAAAAATTCAGAAAAATGGCTTTTCTCGCGCTTCTCGGTGCGTTTACCCCCTTAAAACCCTGAACTCAGTCTATCAGAATTGAGTAGAGTGTATAAAAAATATAAACGAAGGAAAAATGAAACAAAAAGTCCAAGAAATCGAATAGCAATAACAGAAGACAAATTTTGTGGATTATTGCTTTCAGATTTTGTAGAACTTTGTTTGAATATTCTTTCGTCTATATGATTTGCTATTTTAGATTAGATTTGTGATGTGGTGTATAGGTGTTAGCCTCGCAATCACTGCGACCTGAAAGATCTATTTTGAATTGCCGTTACATTTACTCCCATTTTAGGTGCAGACTGTTAATAAAGTCTAGACTCATTCTGGGAATGAGATTCCACACGTAGCTTGGTGGGGAAAAAGCATGTTCAAGGTGGAGTAGTTTCCGCCTAGCCAATGCTTCGTAGTTGCAGATCCAACAAACATATTAAGACTTGTCTGGTCAATAGAACGGCATTTTTTAACTGAAAATAGATTATGTATTCCTAGCTCATTTTGACGTACGAAACTAGGACATCTTGATCAAATTTTCGTTTACTATTGACTTATTATTAATCTATTTCCAACGACGTCCTTTTTACGTTAATATTTGAAATTTTAAGATAATCCGGTTTAGTTTCCGTCAAATATAGACTTCGTTTTGACTGGCACTTTTTTAAGTCGACATATGACGTCTTTCACGAGTTAGTTCAAGTTGGTATAAGTTTAAGTAATGTAATCGGAATTTGATCACAAAATGACCGACCATGCATGTATTATACAGAAATATATGAAAGAACGTCATTTAATGACTCAAAATAGACCGTAGATTTAACAACGTTTTTCCGTCTTTTAGAAGTAATCCTAGTTAACCCTCAAGAGCCTAATATTAGAATTTTTTCTATTGTTCTAAGCTCTTTTTGATATCTTACTTTTGCCGTCTTTTTGTCGTCATTTTTGCTATTGCATAGCAACGTGCTGTCTATTTCTCATCATTTGATGACTGATAATAGACCCTAGTTATAACAGAGCTTTGCTGTCATTTTGTCGTCATTTTGTCGTCAGTTTGTGCTATTGCAGAGGCACGCGTTGTCTATTTCTCGTCAGTTTTGAATGCATTTGAAAGTGGCGCTGCTTGTAGTAATTTTCACGTTATTTCTCGACTTTTCGTAGCTTCTTGGAAGGACGAGCATTCAAGACTTGCATTAGTCTTGTTAAAGCAGCAGTACGGGCAATAATTCTATGGTGTTTAGTCAAAAGTACATATCTCCAAAAATGTACTATGCGCTACTTACAAAGTTGTGCGCTATTAATCGAAATAATATTCATTTTTTTTGAAGTTATGTATTTTGGATACATTCTTATTTCAATGTTGTGAACGAAAATTCAACGTAAAAAAATAATAATTTTTTCCTAAATAATAAAAACATCAGAATTTCCCTACCTTTTAAGTTTAAGTTCTATTGGAAATATTCGTCGTTCAATGTGTCTTTCAATGTGCTAACTAGAGACCATTTTGTATTAATAATTAGTGGCTAATATGACAACTTTATTTCCGTCTGAAGACGTGTTTCAGGTGTTATAATGACGTCTCTTGGGCAACTAAGATATACCCATTCAGTTTAATTTTGGAGGTTATTTTGGTGGCTAATATGGTTCAGATGTTCAGTGTAACCAAATTTAGATTTTGACCACTTTTTAATTTCAGACCAGACAATGTTTTTTGGGAGAGCCAGTGCTCCAAGGTTTCGTGAGCATCGTAACAGAAACGTCAGGATGAAGTCTCAGCCAAGCCCAGCTTGTTATTTACTATTTTGGTTGGATTTAGTATTTTTTTTTTTAATTATAGTGGCATTTTTTAGTATCATGTCATACATTTAAAATTGTGGCAACAGTAGCATCTCCTATGAACTTTTCTATAGGAATACAATTTCCAAGTGATCCACTTGATCCTATATAAAAATTGACTAAATACTGATTGCTTATATGAGTGCGGATAACGAAAATGAATTCTTACTGAAATTACTTATTCTCCGATACTTATATAAGGGTTGATTTGGTAATGATTTTTGATATGAGGATCGATATACAAACATAATTCCCAAGAGCTGTGTACTCCCATATTTAATTTCCCCAATACTGATATAGGAATATTATATAGGATTACAATTCTCTGAGAATTATAGTCCTATATACTCACGTTTATAGCACTAATGTTCAAGTAACAGATTCTTCATATAGGACTTATACTCCTTAGGCTCATATAAAACCACAAATATAGATGTAACACTCTAGTTATTGCTTTAAGAACAAGATCTATGTGAGAACGTAAATGTTGATCAATATTTATATAGGAGTCCTATAGGAAAAATTTCCAGCACTTGAAGTATTAACGATGTTGCTTGGGAAAGGGCAGGATGCAGTGTTCGCGCGGAAAAATAAAAAAACTAGATATTTAGCTCGAAAAAATCAAATTTCGCAAACAAAAGAACAACAAATTCTTAATTTTGAAACACAGAAAACGGTTATCTTGTTGCTCTAATATGCATAAACAGTTTGAGGGCCGCATACACTAGGGCTTCATAAAATTAATTATTTGCAATTGCATTCTTCACACAATCAGTTCTTAACGGTCACCACACCTTGTTCCTTTTTAAAGATACATGGCGTTTTGTGAAAAACTATCACATTTTTATAATCACCCTATAACTCCGAAACGATTGAGATTACATCCCTCCTTGCTATATTCTTTTTTGTTTGCCTAGGTAAGTACTATCACCTCTTACACTATGGTTATCAGTAAAGGAAACTCCCTGTATAGAGAGCATATGACAGAATTTGTCGAATTCAGCTCCAACAGTGTTGGATTCTAAT
This sequence comes from Dioctria rufipes, assembly GCA_963924295.1. Lineage (NCBI taxonomy): Eukaryota > Metazoa > Arthropoda > Insecta > Diptera > Asilidae > Dioctria > Dioctria rufipes. The sequence continues at coordinate 43,255,464 of OZ002743.1, read as the reverse complement.
TTGAAATGTGCCGCCCTATATTGAAATCTGCTTCACTCTACCCTAATTAACCACGAAATTTACGTAAATAAGTCCAACTATGTAGAAAGTAATAAAATAGTATCCAAAATAATATAAAAAAAAAAACATACAACAAATGTTCAACGTGGAAAATCTTCTTTTAACCTAAGAAGCTTACCCCATACAAAAATTTGAGTGACTTAAAAAAATACAAAACTTGTTACGAAACTAAGAAAAAGAAAAAAAAAGAACAATAAAAACCTTGCCCCAATTACCTGAACGTAAAAGGTAAATCGGACTTTAAAAAAAAAAAAAAAAAACTCCATCAAACACATTTTACCTTTCACCTTTTTATTATTATACCTAACAATAGCGCACCCATTTAGTCGTCCTACCAACATGTGTCAAGGGTCAAATTCGATGACCATGACGACCTATAGCTATTGTTATTGTATATACTTTAGTAGAGGTATTTACTATAAAAAAAAAATTCTGGTTCATGCTGTTCAAACACTTTTGTATTACGGTTTTGTATTAAAAATAAAAAATAAAAAAATTAAATGAGAGAAAACCCTTTAAACTCCATAAATCCCATAAAGCCTTTTAAAACTAGCATAAAAAAAACATTTTTGATCACTTCATATGGGATTTTGTCTATTCATTGGACCATAAAAAATAGCATCACTACACATCAGACAGTTTGGCTCTTCATCAGAAGTTCGAAACATTTTGTCCAATTTTAACTTCCGTCCCTTTGGGAGAGAGAGAAATAACCGCTTCTGGCTGCATTGAAAAACATATTTTTCTGCTAGGCAACTATCTATGAACAAAAACAAAAAAAAAACAAAAACATGATATCAATCCGTAACAAATCTGCCTGGTGGAGGCCGAGCCAAATTTTAGTTCCCTCAGAATTGAGGGAATATCATCCTCTAGACATTGAAGCACTTTCAAATGGTCAGATAAACTAGAGATTTTTGTTTGTTTGCTTGTTTGTTTGTACTCTGCTCCTATATAGTACCTAGTACACAAGAGTATCATCCTCATCTGTAACGATGTCAGATTGTGTAACATTTTTCTATTTGAAAACGGATAAATGTCACGTCTAACAAAAAATAAAAAATGAAAAATTAAATGGCATGTAAAGAACCTCCTTTTTTTCGATGCACTATGTTAGTCCTAGAGCAAAAACGTTCCGGAAAAAACTAGAGTCAAAATATTGTGAAGCATCCGTTAAACTTGGCTGTTTCATTTAATAAAGCAAGAGTCCTTTTTGTGTCTGTAGATTTTTCTCATTAAGATCCATCCACTTTGCATTCCTATACAGTCATTCTTCTCTTATTAAGAAAAGTTCTTCATGACTAAAAAAAAAAAATTAAAATATTTTATTGTGTGTCCTGTGAATAGAGTCCCCCCCCCCACCTCAGAAGTCTAAAAGTTTAATTCAATTACAAAACTTGCGTGACCAGTTTTCAAAGGACAGCCTCAAGTGCTTTGTTAGAACTAATTTACTAAGGGGAGACCAGATTTGTAAGCTAGGATAAACTGTGATGAAAGAAATAGAAAGAGAGAGAGAGAGATAGGGGAGATATTCCATAGAATTTTGGGGTCGTCCTAAGCTTATACTCTTAGCTATGAGAAATTATTAATCATCATACTTCAATCCCCAGCAGCTATTCAACTTCGACTTGAAGAAGGATTGAAGCGATTAAACAAAAACACAAATGCGCGCTCCCACTACTCAATTTAGCTAGAAAGGATCCATTCATCTTAATATCCTTTAAACAGGAGAAAAAGGTCCATACCAAGTTCATTTCAGCCCCAAGGCTGCATTAGATGTTCCATTTCATTAGAGAAATTGATTTTTAATTCCCATTTTAATTTATGCTCAAAGCACTCACACTACAGTAAACACTCAAAGAAATAGCATCCTTTAGTGAGCTTGGGCGACTGGTTTAAGCCTCAAGGGAAAACCCACTCAACATACAAATATCAAAGTGCTTTCTGATTACAGGTGGGTATGTCCGTCCAGTACACGACATCATATACAAATGAAGATTATAGGCTTCTTTGGTAATGAGACTATAAATAATCAAGAACTCGCGACAGACTCTGAGTCTACTAAGGACAACAATAAATACAAAGTGAACAGAGTGTGTAAACATTTTAATCAACCGGAAAACATCTGTGAATTACCGCTTTGACACTCTTCTCTCACTACCAGAATGGACCATGGAGGCGGACCATATTATCGTACCTAAGTACAAAAGTATTCGAGGTGAGAATGCAAGTAATGTTCTCTAACTCAGAGTTTCTCCAAAAACCCCATAGCTTTGCAAATAAATTCCAAAACTTCCACACAAAGAATGAGTCGTTTTGGCCCAAAGTCCTAAAAGCCTGGCTACAGAACTAAACGTGCAGATATATGTGTGCGGGCGTGCTTCTGCCTGCTTCTACTTCTGAGGAATTCAATGTTTTGCGGACGGAGAGAACTTGTATGTGGTTACGGTTTGAAATTTCATCCGCAAATGGAATCAGTTCATTCCGGTGAATTCCTGACGGGGTTACTCTTATGATCTATGCATATATGTAGCATGGGGCGATGAGGAAGTCTTACAACTTGCTTAAAGGAATTTAGGTCAGTTCGCATCGATGAAATATCAGAAAAATTATCTCTTGGGGGCGAATGGTTTGGCTCGATTATTTGGTGCCCTTAGAGATTATCTGGGCAGATTTACATTTGAAAAAATCTATTGGGGGTGCAGATATTTTGAAATTGATCAAAATTAAATTGGATGAGCTTGGGATAGATAGATGTTAACCCTCGTCACTTCGATTATATGATTTTGGAAATTCTGAAAGAAAAAAGTCAAAGTAAAACCATTTACCATATGCCACTTAAGGTAGATACCAAAACGGAACTAGATGATAATATGATCTGTAATGCAAAAATTAATACATTTCAAGACTCCGAAACAAAAATGGCCGATAAGGTTTTATTGGTGCTGAACGCCTATGAAGTACGGGGAGGCGGGAAGGTGACAGCTCCCATAATTCAAAGTTTAAATGTGTGCAGGGTAATCGATCTTCAATACTCCAGAAGTGCCTCGAATATATATGTGTGTATAATATTAGTATTGCAAGGTGTTAAGGAATAATAGTACCAAACCTTCATTCCTTCCTTACCACCAAACGACGGATTTTGCACAATACCACCGATACAATTATTTGTAGATATTAATCCGTAGCTACTACCACCCCCCGAAATATTTCTTCCGAAACACCCTGTATATAGGGTGTCCCGTATGTGATTTTACACCTGATGGCTATGGATAGGTTATGCTTAGACAAGCAAGAAATTGTATGACTGGGGGGAGGGAGATCTTAACGGTTTCCGAGATATGGGGACTTAAAGATATTTTGGTATGTTTTCATAGATCACCCTGTAACATCTGAACGTTACACCCTCCTCTTCCCCGTTTTGAGGTTTTGCCCAACAAAGTTGAAATTTCGGAATTTTAACTGGTTTTGTTTTTTTTAACTACAATTTTTATCAGAAAACACGTCAACACCAAATTTTCATATTAGATTTAAGAAACGCAAAAGCTTAATTTTAAAATGACAATAAATACCAGAAAGTAGGCAATTACTCCTATTTTTTGGAATGAGCCATTTTCGCTGGATATGTTCAAGAAAAAGTGCAAAAAGGCAGAAAGGGTTATACGGGCGGGCACAGAGTGTGATAGGTCATTTTAAATGGAAACTTTTGGGCTTCTTAAATCAAATAAAAAATCGGTATTGAAGAGGTTGTTTTGGTAAATATAGTAGTTTTAAAACCAACCGAATTAAAAATCTTAGCTTTGTTTGGCATAACTTCAAAATGGGGAAGAGGAGGAGGGTGTAACCTTCAGAAATTTCAAGGTGATCTATGAAAACATACCAAAATATCTTTAAGTTCCGATATCTCGAAAACCGTTAGGATTCACCCCTTCACCCCCTCCTCACATAATTCTTTGCTTGTCTAAGTATAATCTATCTATATCCTTCGGATGTAACACTACATACAAGATACCCTGTATAAATGTCAGTGGCAACAACGCACGGTGAGAGATTAAAAAAAATCGTTTGGCCCAACTGAAAGAAGATGTAGTAAAATTAAATTCCCATTTCTCCCAAAACCCCAAAACCGAGTACCCAGCATATTTAAATTTCAGTCAATCTGTTTAGAACAGGGATAGTCAACCTCCTAACTACATTGTGGGATGAGTTTGAATATTACTCAAACTTTTCATTGTGCGACCTCGATTGCGATGTCACTTTGCGTTGAACAATACATTTTTGTAGGCTCAAATTGTGCAGATGTCATCGCATCGTAGAACCCATTCTTCGGTAGAGAAGCTTTTAGATGCACAGTGTGGTGATAACGAAAGTAGCTTTAGAATCAGACAAAACCCCTACTGCCAACAACTAGTGAAAAATAGTGAGCAATATTCAAACTTATTCCACAATGTCGTCAGGATGCCAACAAAGGAAATTAACTAAAATCGCAAGAGTTGGCATCATTGAAATATTTTATATTCTCAAATACAAACAGGTGTCGTACTATAAAATATTTGTTGCTTTTTTAAGGTTAAAAAAAAGGATCGGGAGTATCAAAGAACATGACATTTTATAAAATTTGGGAAGCAAAAATTATCGGCGATGAGATATAAAAGTCAGATGGACGCGGGCTATTGTGCGTTGAATTGCAATTTCGTAACCAACAATTTCAAACGCCGCGATCCTGCATCCCAGAATGCACTCTACGTGCGGAGGTCTGTAGACTCACTGAAAAGATTAAGGGAGTGAATATCAACGCTCTCATTTCCAATATTTATAAAATGTGGTAGATTAACACTAAGAGGTCTGGTAGATCGTAAAAAGCATGCACTCGCGATTATAGACACTACTTCCATTAAGTGAATATTGTTGTACCAAATCGAAATAATAAAAAAAATTGTAATAAAAAGAAATAATGAAAAAAATATATATTTCCTCAAATTTAAAACAGAACAGTAGCAAAGCATTCAGCAATTTCGAAATGTCGTCATATTTTCTCAAATTTTTCATCCATAAATTTTAGTTTAAGTTTTCTATGCGTAAAAATATAAAAATGTAAAAAAGATAAATTTAAATATGTTTACTAGGCCTCCACTAAAAATTTACGACTACTTTGCAGTTACGTTAAATTAAGTACTTTACAGGACTTAAGTACATTGGTACTTAAGTACTAGTACCAATACCTGGACTCAAATTTTTTAAGTATAAGTACAAGTCCCGATACTGGCACTTAAAAATTTTTGAAGTACAAGTCCGCTACTAGTATAGTGGTACTTATAAGTTTTATATATAAGCTTAAATATCTTATAAGTACCAAAGTACGTACTTACTACAAAGACACCATAATGCTAAGTACTTCAGCTCGTACAAATTATTTATATACGCGCTCTAATAATAGAGGTTTAGGAGTAGGGATAGAACTGAGGTACTTCGCGTTAGGCGGTATTTGTAGTAAGTACTTTGATGCTTATAGGTAAGCTTATAAATGGGACTTATTAGCACCAGTATGAGTTGCTGGACTTGTACTTTGAAAATTATTCCGATGCTTGTACTTGTACTTGAAAGCTTTTAAGTCCAGATCCTGGTACTGTTACTTATACTTGAAAATTTTCAGGTCTGCTATGGAATCTTTGGGCGATAAAAAAAATTTTACCACTAACAAAAATCCAAAAGTAGGCGGTAGACACAAAAAGCTTGACTATCCCTGGTTTAGAGAATAACGAATAAAATGTAATAACATAGGTTACAACTTGGCTTACATCTTTCGATATTTCGGTAAACACGTGATTTTGCAAAAAGCACGGGAACATTTATGAGAGCAAAAATCCAAATATTCCTAACTTATTCTTGTGTTAACTTTGAGGCATACACTGTCTCGATAGGCTAGCGGTACGTACACAACGTGGCGAGGTGTGGCGAGGTGAAGATACGCGCTGCCACAAATAGTATAGCGTGCAATGATTTCATTTCTTAACTCTTGATATACTCCACGCCTCGACTCGCCTCGTCTCTCTGTGCACCTACCCTTATGTGAATGCGTAAATATCTCAGCTCGGAAGCGATTTAAACGATATTCTTCTATCTGACAGTTTTTTTTTGTACTGAAGTGCTCTATCAATTAAAGTCATACCAAACCTCCATACAAAAAGGTGCATTCCGGTTTGTTATCTCGATCTTTTATAAGAAGTTAAAAAAAAAGATTAATTTCTCCAGATAATTTCCGGGATTATAATTTGGAATTTTTCTCCGGATTTTTATATATTCGAGCATTTCTTTTCAGAATTTTGACTTTTGGGATTTTGTTTTATAGAAATTTGTATTTTTTTTTTTAAGATATGCGCGACTCTTACTACATCTCGACAATTGCAGGAATTGCAATTCCATCGGATACACTTTACTGAACATTTATTTGGAATTCTATAAATTATCCATAGTAATGCAAAAAATGTAGTCAAAAGCTGCAACAACAACAGCTCCTCTAAAGACCACTTTCGTTTAACCCAAATTAAATAGAAAAAAAGTCTCAAAATCAAAACTTCTAGAATAACTTCTAAACATTGACGTTAGTTACACAAAACTCATTCGCAGCTCATGTCGGCATTTAAGCAATAAAAATATTTACCACCATCAATCCATCCATCAATCCATCAATCATAACAAAAATTATTTCCAACAGCTGTCTACGAAATTCATCTCTCTCTTCCTGGATTGATATCAATTTACAACATTCATATGAGGAGGAAGAGGAGGGAGGATGGGTTCATTGCATCCCAATAATATCGACAACGTCTGCCAAGATGATCACTGATAACGTAAACATGACTTGAAAGATTCCCATTTAAAGCCCGTAGCTAAATAAGCGATTCTTTATCAGCACCCAACGTTCCACAGTGTTCTTCGGAGTCATTCATCATTTTTCTCTCAATTGTAAATGACTATGGGTTACGAGAGAACACGGATGGGTGATTGAAATGAGGATGAGGAGAGTTGCCCCCCCCCCTTACCCTGCGCTTATCGATAGATTCGTTGAAGTAAACTAATCACTTGCTGTCTGCCTGTCAAAATTCGCAGCCAATCGTAATAAATAAACGTTTAATTTGGATTTATCTGTGGAAAGTTGGAGTGGTTATGGAGAAGGTGGAGGAACAGTTCCTATTAAGGTGGAAAAGGAGAAATGATGTTGAGCGCTAAGCACCATCCCAATTTTCATTGTTTATTTGTTTGTTTGTTTGTTTGTCGTCAATCATCAGTATACAGCGCATTACGCCGTGATTGTATAATTTTGTATTTATGGCCGCTTCTGTTGTGTTGACGTTGTGCTCGTCGATTCTTATAAATACACGCATCTCCCCATCTCTTCTTGAATGGTCCATGACCGGAGGCTGTATATATATATATGTATGTTGCATGTTCAAAAAGTAAATAAACATAACTGTATAGAGATTTATACATATATGAAGTATCTATATACCATGGATGGTGATGTTTATGACTGCGAGTATATCTACTATCTGCTCGTCGTTCTCAGTTACTGTGTACATACAGAAAATAAATAGCAATCACATATTTACATAAACTTCCTGACAGCATCTGAGTGATTTATCATCTCTTCTGGATTATCTGGCGAAAGCATCTCATGCATAGTGTACACAACATTCTCATGGACACTGGCTGTGAGTGATATATGTATGTACATATGATACCTTGGTATAGTTCACGGTCCAGCGACGAGAAACGTAAATTGGCTCAGAGCCACAAGGCACGCGCATACATACAGCATCCCACACAGGACCATTTTTCTGATTTATTTATTCTCTCTTATTATATAGAAACTGATAACCGATTGTAGGCCATTCTTATATTATCGTCCATTCACTTGCATCTATTTTTGGATACGTTTTTATCAACTTTCTTATATATGTACATTTGGATTTGGAGAGGATATAATGCAAGGTTTTAGCGAGAGTTTTCTATCAAATAACCGCTATTCATCTTGTAAATATTATTGTGTATATGTACGCCTATGTCAGCATCATAATTTATATGGATATGTATGTTTTGCATTATTCAAGATATATATCCGTCATTAAGTAGATGATAAGATGCACAACTGTGAGTCTTGGAAATTGTTACTAATTTGACACTTCGGCCGTAATCAGATAATATTCATCTGCTGCTGCTGCTGCTGGTGGCATATTATCCAACTCCTTGGTCTTTCCTACATATACACACTAATTACGGACAGATAATTCTTGGCACGTTTTCGCAACATGTTGACACATCGTTTACATTGTATATATGTAAGTTTGGTCAATAAACTCGAAAAGATTAATTTTCACCCTCGTGTCCCACCGCCCAGGATGAGTTGAACAATTTCCCAAGAGTTATCATGTCGTTTGGTTTTAATTGCGTCTCACTTGATTTATATCCAGGATGTTCCTAGAGCATTTCCCCTAGATTTCTTGACTTTCAAGGTGATTTGTTTTTGGAAAAATATTTGCTTTTGCCTTCGTGAGTATGAAGAGTTATGGATGATAGTTGCAGGAAAAAAACAAACGAGGAAGAAGTAAAAATAAATGGAGGGAAAAGGACTAGAGGTCAAACTAAGAATTTGTGAAAAAGTCGGACGTAAGCTAAAAATACGAAAAACTGGACATAAGATTAACGGGAAGAAATTGAATGCAATGAATCATATGTCCAAGGACTATGTGTTTTTTTTTTCTTCTTCTCTCTCTTCTGAGTTGATGATATGTAGACCTCTTAGACTGTGCGGGTTCTGCACTTAATCAAGTGGATATACCATCGAAAATTTTCATGTCCTTTGGGACTAGTCAGGATATGTACATATATATATATATATATATATATGTATACATACGTGTGTAATATATATGCAGATGTAAGAAGTGCTATTTATATAGTGACTCAATTTCCATGTCTTGTGGAGGCGCCTGTTGAAATTTTCATACCATACTGTTCAAGGATGCAAAACGAAAAGAAAAAGAAAAAAAAGGAAGAAAAAAAAAATCAGCAAAAGACAGAAAAATAAGATTTTTGCAAACGGAACCCCATTTTCATATGAAGACATAATGGCGCCCGTCAATTTGACTGAAAGCGACGTTCCATCTCTTGGGACATCACACCACCCAGACCTTATCCTTCTTCCTCCTTTTTGTACAGTAGCTTAGATTATACTACAAACATTTGACAAGGCACCAGCCAGCCAGGCAAGGAAGCAGCAACCAGGCATCGTCCCAGAACAGCTTTCAACTATTTTCCGGCTCCATTAAGATTTTTCCGAGTGATACGTTTTAAAGCAGCAATTTGCCAGATGAGCCTCATCCTGCAGCAAATTGCGAGGATTATTTTTCAAAAGGCAAGTCCTCTCTGTGATTGTTTTTGCGAGCTATTTTCATTTCTGCCATCATTTCCCTGTTGTCCCCGAGACCCGGATCCGTCCAGACTGGCTGGGTTATATTTTGTGCGGTTAAGATAGGCTATACTCACCACTTAGGAAATATTGTCGTATATTATGAAGGGTGGGGGGGGGGGGGATTCATTCTTCACTCCAACTTCTTCTGTGTGTATTAAAGTGCCATCAATTTGAGGACATTTAAGCACTTGAAATGATGCGCATATTAACGTTTTCAAAGCGATGGCCTTTCAATGAAACGCTCTCAGATTAGAAGATTGATTACGTGAATATGATGAAATGGGGTACAAGAAGCGAACGCATAATGACGACAGACACAGTTTTGTTCAAAGATAAAAGCTATCTTAGACGTTTTAGATTTTTCGGCTGTTAAGGCCGACACAACATTTACGCCGACAACAAATTATAAATTGTCATTATGGCATTACGATCTTGTCAATCTTTGTACCATCCTCAGAATGTCTTTCTTTTCCTATTTATTTTTATAAGCTTCATGTTTCAAGCAACGTACTTTTTTTTTATATTATTAATTTTTGTTTCTATATCTTTCCCATTTTATCAACAAACATAAGAATGTCGCTGTCATTGGGTTAATTCGGCGAATATTACGACGATATTTTCGTCCGTAAATTCCATGTCGGTCTCATTATAATTGGGCCTTAAGGTTGTATTGCAACTTTATTTCATTCACAGGGTGATTCCGAATTTAATTTTGTTTGGTTAGGTGAACATCAATCAAAATTCCTTTAATCATGTAAAATGATGAGGATTATGGACAGAGGTCGGAAAAAAATAAACAACGAAATCAGAGACATAAATCAAGTTTAAAACAAGTTTTTATTTTTTTATTTTTTAAATATGTAGCTATGAAGGTAGTAGACGTGTTTATAGTTTTAAACCAAAATATACAAACTATCTGAATGGTAAAAAATTTGCATAATCCAGACTATTTGGAAATATATCCTCTAAGCCATAACTGCCATAGATAACAAGTTTAAAAGTTTAAGCGATAAACTTCAAGCCTGAAGACGACCAGGATCTTGAAAAGATATTGCTAATATTAAATATGACGGATCTAGAGCGGAAACTTGATAAGAATTTAATCTCAGGTGTAAATAGTTGTATGTAAATACTTATGCGATAAATATGGAACTGTGTTAGTATATTTTCTAACGATGAGTTTGATTTAATCTCACTGCATGTGACCCAACAACAATAAAAGTTTAGAATTAGTAAAACAGTAGACAGAGTTGATGCGATGGAAATCCATCTTCAAAACTAGGAAGACATTTTTAGCTCATTCGGGCTTAAATTCAGCTTGTGAAGATGACCCAAATTCTATGCAGAGTCAGAAATTATTCTTGGAATATAATTTTTCTACAGACAAACTTCGAGCGTATTTGAAAACAAATGTTTTTCGGTGATAAAAAGTCTTTTTATCGAATACAACACAGCACTGCCTAGTAGTGCTTCGGCAGAAAGATTATTTAACATAGGAAAACAAACGTTAACTCCTAATCGATGTCGTTACTCAAATGATGAGTTCGCTCAAGCAGTAAGTCCGCTCAAAACTTGCGTCCGCTCAAGTCCCCTCAATCAGTGAGTCCACTCAAGACTGAGTCCGTTCAACCAGCAATTGATACTACAGAAAGTCTACTTATTGATTTTTAGATAATATTAAAATCAAATACTCCAAGTACACTTTTATTCCACATAGATTTTAAAACTATCTCAATTCGTAGCGTACTTAACTAACCCCATCCACATTGCTCAAAACCCTCTCAAATGGCTCAATTAATACAAAAAACGGACAAGAAATAAATCAAAACTTTTTAAGGAAAAACCAGCTAAGTACCAACCTAAGTAAAAAAAAAGCGAAAGCAAGCAAAATTATCAGGAGAAGTATCATGGTGCACGAAGCGCGATACAAAAGATCCCTGAATAATAATTTCACTGCGAAAATCTCAACAATTTCCCTACTCGCCTTGTAGAAAAGTTGGCCAGAAAATTTCAATTGAATTTAATAAAAAAAAAAAAAAAATGCTGAAGCTAACAATATCAAGGGCGAAATAGTTCCAGGTTTACTTACCATTACCTCCCAGACGACTACCTTAGTTTGTCCTCTTGAAAAATGAAAACTTTTGAGATTTCATAATTATTCGCAGTCGGGGTTTTCCTGCAATAATTTTGACTCCTTTTTCAAAAGAGAAAAACTTCCTTCCACCAAACAGCTACAATACAAGTCCAGTAAAAGCTTTCATAACATCAAACAAAGGTTTAACGTTAAATGTTTTTTTATTTCGTTTTTAATGTTGTTTTTTTATTTAATTTTTTTTTATTTATTTTTATTTTCCTTCCAAAGGTATGAAAATATGAAAAGTTTGCGGGAGATTTATTTCTTATTTTATGGGTTCACTCTTTGGCAGCATATTTTTCTATGAGAGAGGAGAGCGAGCCCTAAACAAACGGAAAAGTTTAAAAACTTCTGCTTTTAGACAATTTTTCTCAAAAACTACACAAAAACTAGTTTTGATAAGGTCAGGGTTTGTACTTTCTTGAGAAAAATGTTAAGTTTGCAAAGAACTCTTAAAAATTTCCCGCGTTTCGTATATTCAAATCCCCAGTGTTGTTGTTAAGAAAATTAACGAAGACACTTTTGCAGATATTTTTGAATTTTGTTTTGGAAAAAATTACGATGATATATTCACTTTATTATTGTTGTGAATTCATAAGTATTTTCCCAATTGGGTTTCAAATAGGCGCTTCATACATTACTGAATTAATACGCTGAGATTTTTTGGTCAATGTCTATTTTCGACGTCATGTCAACATGTAATAATACAAGATCGGCTGTTGTTGAAATTTGTTTCTGGCTCACTTACAATACGCCACCAGGAGGCGACTGAAAGATAACATAGAAAGATCTACGTAAAGGATAGCATTAGGTCCGTCTTCAGATATAAAGAAGAAGAATTAATATGCCGGAAAGGGCTACAAAAATATTAATGCGGGAAGAATCAAATTGAAAACCAAAGCAACCGCAAAAGTACGACAGAAAGATTCAGTTTCTACTAAATTTTATGTTGTTAGAATAAAAACGAGAGGCTAATCATATCTTAAACTAGTAGGAATCAAGGTAATATATCTACCGATTTTTTTTTTTTTTTTGTAGACAAGAAAAAGATCAGGAAATTTGGCAAAGTTAAAAAATCAGGAAATTTGGCAAACTGAAAAAATTAGAAAATTCGAAAAATTGTTAACGCATGAAAAGCAATTGGTATGTGGAAGCAGCATCAAGGCAAATAACAAAGGGAAAATAACTAAGAAAAGGTTATAATTTTGGTATAAGATAAATTTTGTTGATAAATACCCCCCAAAAGAAGATGCCTGGAGGTCCAAAGTTGATTTTCACATTTCTTTCTTAAAAGGTTCAATGCTTGGAGCTGGCCATTATTCCACTTGTAAGAATAAAAGAGATTTGAATGCATTCTGTTTAACGCACTTCCTTTAAATTAATTCCAGATTATTAATTTATATAATCGTAATAATAAACACTTAACACTGCCACTACACTTGTAGGTCAGAACCAGCCATTGCGCCCCGTTGTATTGGCCTAGCCTGAAGCTTAAGGTCATCACAATATGACTAAACATGACTACACTCAATGAGCGTCCTATATCAACTCCTCTAATAACAATTATCCAGTTTTTCGTTTCAGAACACTCGAGACCACAATGACGGGCTACTACACCAATAATTATATTATTAGTTAGTAGCTTCGCAAGCACGGGGGATTAATAATTTAACGCTTACACTCTCTTCATCGAAAGTCGGACTATTCGCACGGCCACTCTACGAAAGGGTTGCCTAATTCATATAATTTTTCAAATCACCCTGAATTTCTACAGAAAAATGTAAAATCTCCTTTATCAAGAGCTAATAAAGGTGGTCGAGAAAAATTGATCTTAGTGAACAAAATCTTCAAAAGCAGAATCTAATTTTCAAAATCGCCAAATATTAAATAACAAAAGCAGAACAAAGAAAATTTACTTGTTTGTCTGTCTGCCTGTGTGTGTCTCTCCGTCTGTCTATCCGTCTGTCCGTCCGTCCGCACGATAACACGAGAGCGCGTTCACTTAGAATACTGAAATTTCGCACAAGGGGCTTTTTACAAAAAATATGAATTCAATTTCGAAAATGGGACAAATCGGGCAACTCCTTCGTAGGGTTGCCACATAAAAATTTCGTTTTTAACCGTATATTTGCGCATTGTCCGAGAACGCGTTGACGTAGAGAACTGAAATTTAGTACATACTGTTTTTATAATAATAGTACATAAAATTTCAAAAATGTACTAAATTGGGCAACTCTTCTTAATGTTACCATACAAAACTTTGGTTTTTCACTATATATTTGGACACAGCCTAAGAATGCGTCGACGTGAAGAGCTTAAATTTTGTACACGACGTTTTCATAAAAATTGCAAATACAAGTTTAAAAATGGATTAAATCGGGGAACCATATCTTGGTGTTGCCATAGAATACTTTGGGTATTCACTATATATTTGGACAATGCCTGAGAACGCGTCGACCTAGAGTGCTGAAATTTTGTAGACAGCGCTTTCATAAAATTTCAAAAATGAATTAAATCGGGTAACCTCTTCTTGGTGTTGCCATACAGAGCTTTTGGTTTTCACTTTGTTTATCTTTTATGTTCATCTAGAGCAGTGATTCCCAAAGTGGACGATACTGCCCCTGGGGGGCGTTGAATAAGAACAAGTAAAAAATGACGAATTGAAATTTAAATTCAAAGAAGGCTATTAACAGATCTGGCTGCAAAAGCAGATTCCTGCAGATTATTCTGGATTATGAGCTATAATAAAATGGTTGCATTTCCTTTAACGTATTTAGTGGAACGTGGGTTCAGTGAGCCCACAAATTTATTAAAAAAAAAAAAAGAAACCGACTCCAAATAGTTAATCGCAGCGATTTAAGAATGCTGCTGACAAAAATAAGTAGAGCTGAGGATTGATGCATTGATAGCAGCTCACCAGGTTCATCCTTCCCATTAGGATTATTTATAATGCTTTTCGTAATTTTTATTTTCATATTGTCCTTCGTAACATTAATTTTCTGTAATTTTAATAAATAATTTTATTATTCCAAGCTTCTTTCTATTTGTTCGCTTAAAGGATGTAGATTTCCAAGGCGCGCTAAATAATTCTTTTCACAAAAGGGGGCGGTAGTCCAAATAAGTTTGGGAACCATTGATCTGGAGTATAATATTATTGGTCTTAAGACCAATTGTAACTTGTTCTCTTGCTTTTTTATATAAATCATTTTGTTACAGTGAAAAAGTCTATACTTTTATGGATCGGCAGATAATCTTTGTAATATGTAAAAATGCTTCACCTTCGAAAATCGAATTTTCGCATTTTAAGAACAGTTCATACACTATATGACCCCCTTAAGTTGTTTGAAAGATAATCGATTGCAGATTATATTATAGTAGAAAAAGTATATCCGCGTACCACTTTTCCTTACAAAAAAATTTATGCGAAGTCAAAAATTGGAGTTCCGGGTCCGAATTTTCATTTGAAAAATTTATAAAATATAGAAGAATTCAATTTTTTAAAACAACTTTCACTGCAATAAGTTTATAACTAAGTTTATTTAAATTAAAAAAAAAATCAAGAAAAAATGTTATCAAATTAAAAAGTCACGACAGAAAATGTTGAAACAGGTTTCCTAAAAGTCCAAAACAGCCAAAAAATACTATTTTCGATTTGAGAGGTCACGATAAACATTAAACAATTTCACTGACATTTTGCATAGAAATTTGAAATTACATTAGCTAACAAATTCTGAATGAGCATTTAGAAATTTTTTGTTTTTTGGGCCACCGCAGCCACTAATGTAATGAAAAAATTGTGAAATCGGGTTTTCTGGGATTTTTTTGGTTGGAAAGGAAGAGCAAGATTTCGTTTTATACCTTAGAAGAAATCATAGGAAATACTAGGTACGTTTGTAACGCATAGAAATTATGATATAACATAAACAATTATCAGATGCACATCGCCCATGCATAAAATCATAAAACTTTTAGATTTTTTCTTATCCGTCCGTCGTCCCTTCTATCCGTCTCTCTTCCCTTCTATCCGTCCGTCTGACATTTTCTTCATCCTTGAAAATATGTTAACTAACCTAGCGAAGTGAAATTTTGTACACAATACCTCTGTGAAAAAAGTTAGGTGACATTTGTAATTGGATAAAATTTGGCAACACTGCTTTGTAGAGTTGCCATACAATATTTTCTGATTTTCCCTATATATTTGGACGCTGCTTTAGAAAGCATTGAATTAGAGAGCTGAAATTATCTACACGGCATTTTCATAATAATTATATAATCGAAGCTCAAAAATAATCAAACTGGTCAATTCCTTCATAGGTTTGCCATTCAAAAATTTTCGAATTTTTTTAGTCTTGGCAGTACTAATTCTAGTGCACATTCTGATTGCATCAGATAAATTTTTTTTTTCTCCCAAAAATTAAATGACAAATTCCTTCATTGTTAGGTATCAAAATGAAAATCACAAAACTCAATCGAGTGTACAGAGTGATTGAAAAATGTAAACGTAGTGCTATGCAAATGGGCAGTAAAATAATTAAATGCGATAATTCAAAAGCATATCTTTATTGTTTTATAATTTCTACCAACTGGGTGAGCTATAATGAGGTGATATTAAATCGACGGATGAAATGAGATGAATTTGGTATGAACTTTGATTGTGATTTAATCGACAGTTCAACATTGACGAGACTCGAGAGTGCAGTTATTACGAATAACCCAGTCTAAGATCTTGCGGAAATTTCATTTAATACTGAAACATTATGTGCTGAATAAGATACACATACCACTGAGGAAATACAAGAACCGATATATGGTAAATGAAAGGTTATGGAGAGTAAAAGAAAACAAGATATCTCCTATAAAAGCCGAAAAAGGGTTCGTAATGAAATTAAACATGATGTGACGACAAAGGAAGAAAAGTTCTAGAACCCATCAAATTTGCGTTAAATTATGGTGCCCTTTGCTTATAGAAAATGGTCGGCAGATTATATCCCCCAAGAGTTTTGGAATATGTTTTTGTATAATATAAACGGATTTGCTAATTCTTTGATGGATTCATTTACACTTCGCAATAGAATCATTACGAATACAACAAATGTTTTATTACTATAAAAAGGTCGATGATAAAATAATATGGGTCTGTAAAACAATAGATTGGACTACAAAAAAGGGGAAAAAAAATTAAGGATCTATTAAAACTAGAATCTCACTACACAACACCTCGAAGTTAATAAGCAATTTGGAAATCATTGAGACAAGTATCAAAAAAACAACGTTTTCGATCTCAACTTTCATTTTTTACTTTGACAACATAATATACATCTCTGAAAAGGATAAGTCTGACGTTTGGGTAACTATTAAAGATAGGAAACTTAACCGAAGAAATTTACAGAATACCTACACCAATTAAGAAATGTTACAGCTATCGAGGAGAAAAACCAAGATTGTAATGGTCAAAATATCGCTTCTACAATGGATCTTCGTTAAATGTTAAAAGTAGATATGTAAAAGATGACGAAAATAGTATCCTATCCGTATTGGAAAAGGTTATAAATTTCACAAGCTGCGACTAATGTTAGTGGAATTTTGATTACTGTACAGTTGAAAGATACAAAACTGTTTTGGTATTCAATAGCGGAATATATGCCTTAAGACCGGAGAATAATAGTGATTACACAAACATTTAGACGATGTTTAGCGGGCCGACTTCAAGAAACTGATAAAAAACTCAAAGGAAAAGGCCTCTGGAAGGCCATAAAGTACCGTAAAACGGGCTGACTTTGGCATTCGCGGTGACTTTGGCACCTAGTACCGGTGATCGGTTGATGTGATGACGCGGAGTACAGAATAGTTCAATGTGTTATACGATTCGGTAGCGTGTGCACGTGTGTCACTTCAAAATGCTGCGAAATTATATTAGGCCAAAAAGAACGCATAGAACTATACGGATGATGACGTCACGGGAACACTAGAAGATATTAAAAAGGGCATGTTACAAGTCAGTGAGAGAAAAAAGTGGAAAGTGTATCGTGAAACGATTCAGAATAGACTAAGTGGTGTACACAAGGAGAAAACTGGTGGTTCACTTGCTTTAAGTCCGGAGGCATTGATTGCAGATATTTTGTATCAGGTGGATATGTGGTAGAAAATGATGATAATGATGACCTGTTTTCATTGGTTAAAATAAAATGGAGATCTTATAGGGGTATAGACTGGCTACAGTACGTCACTTGCCATGGTTGGCTACGCAAATACTGCCCCACGAAGACCGCGGGATCCGTTTTAAAAATTGCAAAATATGAAGATGGGGGTTCATTGTTTTTTTTTTCTTTTCTTTTTTTTTTTTTTATAAGCTACCTTTGATTTTTGGTTAATTTATTTTTCTAATAAATCTTCTCAAATTACTAAACTACTTTCATTTATACTATTTTCTCGTATTTTCACCTGCTTTTAAGTTTAATAATTATGGAAACATTTTAAGTTATACACCTGCCAAAGTCACCCCACAGCCGGGGTGACTTTGGCAGGCCCTTTAAGGACATTTTTCGCTAAAATTTTAAATGATGTATTTTTTTTTGTTTACTAGCTTACATAAACAAGATGTAAAATGCTATAATGACACCAAAATATATTAAATTTATCGAAAGTCTATGCGAAAAAAATCGATGAAACCTTCAACATCTGCCAATGTCACCCCGTTTTACGGTAGTCGTTCGGCCGAAAATATCGAAGCTGTAAGTCAACATATCAAAGAATCTCCACAAGAGAAGAAGGGAAGTACAAATGAGAATTTCTATATATGGTAGTCTCTACGACAAATTTTTTTTCTAGACTTAAAGATGATTCCATCTAAAATTCATGTGGCGCACCAACTATTTGCCAATCAACCTTCCGGAACGTCTGGAGTTTTTATAACTCAATAATAAAATTGACGAATTAAATTAATTATGGCTGACGAGACGAAGTATATTTCTATCTTGTTAAAGATAAAATTCGTACTTTTGGGGAACCGAAAATTTTGACTTTGTTCATGGGACACCCCTTTCCATCCATTCATAGAGTTAGTCACATTTTATTAAGGCATTTATTCAGAACATATTTTCGGAGAATATTTTTTCGACCAAATTTATGATAACTTAGTGCTATCGGTGCTATCGAGCCCATGGTAACCAATTTTTATACTAAGTTTGTCATTCCGTTTTTAACACCTCGAAATAATGATGGCAGAGCAAAATGAATTGGACACCCATGTCCGGCCGTCTGTCCGTCCGAGAACGCGTTCACTTAAAAAGCTGAAATTTTGTACACGGACTTAAAAAAAAAAGGAAAATTAAGTTCGAAAATGAGACAAATCGGCAACTCCTTTTTGAGGTTGCCATATTAAAATTTAGTTTTTTTACATATACTGTGAAAACGATCAGTCCAAGACATTTTTATTATACTAAAAACTTCTTCAGAATACGAAATCCTACAAAATTGGATATAATCATATTACCTGTCCGTCGAACCGGTCTAGAAATAGATGGGAAAAACCACTTCAAAAATAAAATTTGCACAGACCATACGAAATTACATAGGAGTTTTCATCTATTCTAAGGTATAATAAGAATTGGTCTTAGACCAATTCTAGCTTTTTTACTTGTTTAATACTGAAATTGGCCGATTGCGATAATGTATACATAAAGTGGTAGACTAGGAAGTATCATGAAGGAGGTCAGCTATATTTTACCTCATACACTGGGCAGACTACACTTAAAATAATACTGTTAAAATGTCGAAAACATACTTAAGTTTGTAATGAAGATCGTCAGAACTCAAAACGTGACAGTGTTCTATGAAGAATTACTCTGTTCTTAAGTAAAAGAAAAATGACACTATCGCTCTCTAGCGGCAAAAAAAAAAAGAGATGGAAATACGCCGATTTTACAAAATGATAGAATTAAAGCTTGCAAGTCTCAGGGTGCAATTAACTCAAAAATAATGTAAAACACATATAGCAATTTCAAGCATCCAGAACTCTTAGTACTGAAACGCATCAGTAAGGTACTGATATATCACGGTGAATAAACTACTACCATGCAATGATGGAAAGTAGTGCATCATCTGATTACGCAACGCTTCGCCAACCAGCGGTCCGCACTGTACATATTGCTATAGATACGGATATGTGCGGTGAAGGACACCAGGCAAAATACCAAGCACTATCAAAAATTTTCAATGCTACCAACTGTCGTAAACTGGCACTATATTTAAATTATTTGCGAATTTACTTATGCATGTCAGTGGGATTTACCGAATTCACCACAAAAGTATTTGGGACTATTTAAATTGTTAAATTTTAACTATGAGTCGAAGGAAGTGCTTGAAAGTGTTTTTTACAAGGTTGTTTTGGATGGAAATACCGCTAAACCTCAAGCAATTTGTCGTTCCCAATCGTTATAGTTCAGTAAGAAAATATGCTCTCACGGAAAGACACAGGAATATGAAAGTGGTGCCATTTGCTTTCATGCATTTTTGGTTCAACAAGCAGTCCATTTATATACATGTCAATGAGAAAAGCCCAGACTGTATGTAACGTGGATGCATCCCAGTATGTTTTTTTTTTAATGACAAATATATTGAAAAAAATATATATATATTAAAAAAAACTTAAATAAATAATAATAATAATCACAATTGTCTAACTGCAACTTATGCCCAAAACTTTAAGATTTATTTCATTATTTTAAAAGTTTTTACAAGGTTGAGCCATAAGTTATATACACTCTCTCACTCTTCATTCTCGACTCTCGACTCCTTACTCTCCATTATATCTCTATCATCACAAAAAACCATGTAAATCCATCCACGCTACGCTAAAACTCTTTCGTCACGAACGGCACTCTCAGGCACAAAGTTTTTTAGTCAGAGTTTTGTGAGTAGAGATCAAAGTTATTTAATTATTAAAGAAAAAATTAAAAAACAATAGAATAAAAATTACAAACTTAAGGGAGAATCCCGTTCTAAGAGCGGGCAACTTTAGCTAGTTAATTAATAATACACTAAACAGTAGTAGGTATCATTTTAATTTAATATTAATTTTTTATTGTTTTTCTTTTTAAATAGATAAATGAATGTTTATATGTTCACTAAAGTGGTCGATTGGTATAAATGTCGGAGTGTCTAATGTCCCGGACGAAAGGCAAAACTTAGAATACCATATTCTTTTAGACTAAAGAGTTATGATATTTTGTGGAAAATAAGCTATAAGTATTTATTTGACTTTCTCTACAATTAACTTTATACCTACAAACTTAACTTGTTTTTTTTTTATTTAACTCTCCGATTGATTTGTTGTACTACTAAAAAAACTTCGTGGTTAATTTTCACTATGTGTGCTATAAATTCAAGTTCACATCATACTCATTTAAAGAAAAAATTATTGTGTATTATAAAACTCGGAATAAATATGTATAAGAATTGTGACCAATTTAAAAGGTTTTTGCAATTTGAAAACAACAACAAAAAACTTACATGGCATTCAAAACGGTGAGTTACAAACCGAAATTGACTTTTATTTGAACCACCCCGTCCCTGCTTACGCATATTAGAAAGCTAGAAATTATATAACAAAAAGTGCAATAACAACCACACAATCGCCCATGCAATTGGATTATATAGCATATACAAGCGACTAAAGTGGTTTACCCAACGCCAAGCGGTGTATGGTCAACGAAAAGTTGCTCGTTTACGGTTTAAGCAATTCATTTGCACCGAACGAGCAACGCACCGCTTGATGAAGGAAATAACCCAAAACACTCCCAAAACACTAGTTTTTATAGGTTCTACCAAAACAGCTGCGAATTCGCCGATTCGGGGCTATATAAGAACCCCAAACCAAAAATTGCTACAGACACTCAAGGTGCATTGCTCCGTTCTAGAGGTGGACGAATTTCGGACCACAAAGCTATGCGCCAATTATTGCGAGCCAGTGAGGACGTCTCGGTCTCCACATCGGTACCAGTTTTGCCCAAAATGTGGTACTATGTGAAACCGAGACGTCAACGCCGGCCTTAACATTTTGAAAGTTGGCCTGGCTCACCTGATGGGTGCCCCAACTACAGCAGAAGTATCCGGTTATGACATTAGGACAATGTATGGCTGTGTTGATTTTATTATAACACAGTTATGGCTCCTCGAAAGAGGAGTTTAGTGCGACATTGTTTGCATTACACTATAAAAACCTGCAACCAATATCTGAATAATAATTTTTCATATTATTAAAGGTAAAAAAAAACGTGACTTGCAAATTCCTAAATAACATTGAACCAAATTTCCTGACATTTTACATAACATTATAATTCCCTGTATAATATAGCCACAGGGTTACATGTCCCTGCCCAACTATACCCTGTTTTACCCTACTCAACCTATACATAACTAATTCTGCATTCACTTATCAAAATGAAGGTATGGCAGCTCTCAATTAATCCAATTTTCTTATCGGATTACTTTCTCCGCAAGGAAAGAGCCACTTAGAAAATCTAAATGCATACAGCACCCATCAGCTATTTCAAGAGATTCATATCTCCTGCTATAAGATATTTTTTCCTAAGTGGGGGTTTACAAGAATCTTGCTTGGAGCGTTATTTAATTTTCATCTTTACCTAGACCCTCCTGAGATTGCAGTGTACTTGAATGCAATGCTCCTTCGACAGACAGATGCTCTCTCTCAAAATCGATTTTGAAGCTATGCTGCCAAGGTTTTTGATTTTCTTTTTTTTTGCGAAATGTATGCAAAGTGCATTATTATAATATTTTTGTATTAAAATGCAGAGACTGCAGCAAACCGAGATTCGTTGTTCTTGATTATAACATCGCCCCTTCGCGGATATTTTTCGTATAGTCGGGGCATAATTTATGATTTCTGGTTGTTTCTATTTTCAGATTTTATCGAAATTCGTTACTTTGCGTTCGTTTTGATTTTAAGTTAACATTTCCTTTCGAATCAAAGTCGTGAGTTGTAGTTTAAAAAAACAAAAAAAATTATGAGGTTTACCTCCAAATGCAAATTGTTTAATAAATTACCTGTGATTTGTTGCACAAATATTTCGTAATAAAGACATACCTGAAAAGAAAAAGATTGAAATTTTAATCAAGAAAGTTAAATTATTACTTCAATTATGAAATTTTTAATATATTTTTCTTAATTTTCAAAATCTGTGCGGCTATATACGGTTTTGACCATCGGTGCGTTTTCGCAACGCACGTTTTAAGTGAAATCAATTTGGTATATGTGTTAGTCGTTTTTAGCTATTACAGAGCTATCTATATTCCCAAATTTTCTTGTCAGAGTGAAGCGCGGGATTATTTGTAGTCCATGAATGGATTTATGGTTTATGGATGGATTGAAACGAGGTTGAGATCTGGACTAGATTCCTTTAACTGAGGTCATAACGAGGTACATTTTTCACCATCTAAACTGATTAGCAATCGCTCTCATAAGTCCCAACTGGACGCTAGAACCAAATTCAAAATTGGTCCCAACCCTTCTTACTGGCTTCATGCAGTTCTTCCAGGAGATGTAAGCCAAAGAATCTGTAACGTTTTCCTGAGAGAGTCGGACAGTGACAAGGAAAATATGTGACCGTTTCCGATTCCTCTCTGGATGTTCTGCATACCGGATCGGCAACAAGCCCCATCCTTTGCACGTGACTCCTGAGAAGAGAGTGCCCAGTGAAAATCAACTCTAGAATTATCAGGGTTAACTTGTTTAGTCCCAAAAGCTTTTTCGTTTCATTTGGATTAGGTTTGTCCCCGCTCCTTCATAGTTCTACCTGAAGAGTCATCTAACCAAAGGCGACTGTATTGGCAATCGGCCCAAGCTGAGATTTTAGAGACAAGGTATTTTCGTGCGATCCCAATTGTGGATTATGATACCTCCAAGTTTGCACCAAGACGAGCAAGTTTGTGTCTGCCTTTTCATTCCCGCTAATGTTGCTGTGATATGGCACCCAAAGCATCATCCGAGAAACAGAGTTTAGGGTGATTTTACATTCCACTACAAGTTTAGAGGTTGTAAACGGTTTTGACAAGGTCTTGACAGTTGCCTAAGTTAAGGAGATACCTTCCCACTTCAATGATGGGCTTAACTTCTGCCTGAAAAACCGTGACATGGCTTTCAAGGTGTATGGCAATTTCCATGTGAGGCTCCTCGCAGAAAATTCCTGCTCTGGTGTTTTCTTCTGATTTGGAGCACGTAATGTGATTCTGCGCTTTCTGGAGTTTTCGGTTTCGATTTGCTTTTCAGCATAGTCTCGAGGAGATGATCGCTGTCCTTGTATTAGGTCAGGTATAATGTACTACACGAATTCAAAAGTGGATTCATATGAAACTCTTGTACCAGTGTAAATCGAACTCTGATTGACATGCATATCCACGAGGTGTATGTTGAGGATGACCTCAAGGACTCCAGAGCTGGTTGATTTGTGAGCTTTTACTAAACAGACACAATCTTTGAATATTTTCCAATACCTTACGATGATTGCCGAACTCCATTGACTTCCACCATACCACAGAACGGCAGGGTAGGATGGGTCGGATGACGCTAGTGTATATTCATAGGATCATCCGTGGTTTAAGTTCTCACTTTTTCCTACGAATCTGCAACACATCGCAGAGGCCTAACGGCTTTTTTCACTTTGTCCTCAAGGTGTGGGTTTTTTAGCTCAGTTTTCCATCTATCCTTCAGTTCAATACGTGTGGAGCCGATGTAGGGCAGGTTATATCTGGGAAAGTTCCTTTTCTTAGTAAAGAGGCATTGATCTATTTTCATTGGATTGATTTGATGCAAAAAATTTGTGATTAGTCGGATCGCATTCTGCACCAGTCCGGAAAGTTCAGACTCGTAGCTATCGGTAACCAAGATCAGTAGGTCGTCTGCGTAACATAAAATACTGCCTTGAGGGATGCCTCTCGGGACTTTTTTTACTCTGCTTAGCTAGCCAAATTCGGCAAAGATAGTTCTATTGTTCAACATATGTACGATTCAATATTTTAGGTACTGGTTAACTCCATGTTTGTTAGCGTTTCAGTAAACTTATGTAGAAGAACATTATTGAAGGCACCTTCTACAATGATGAAAACAGCCAGCGCAGATTGTTTAAAGAGGAAGTCCTTCTCGATTGAGTGGATAACATCGTGAAGGGCCGTCTCAATTGACCTACCCTTTAAATACGCGTGTTGGTGTCATGACAATCTATTTCTATGAATGGAGCACCTAAACTCCCACTCACAAATGCGCTCCAATCTTTTAAGTAGGAACGAAATCAAGCTTATTGGTTTGGATATGCCTTGACAGCTGAGTAATATACTCGGCCAGCTTTAAGAATTGAATTAACACAACATGGACTTCGAGTCACCTGGGTTTTGAAGTAGAGCGTGACAGATGCCGTCTTTGCTTTGGGATTTAAACGGTTTAAACGAATTCACTGCCCGTCTTACCAACTCATGCATGAAGAAGACAAAGTCTCCATGCCCAGAGACAGTTTCATAATGAACAGTCTTGGTATGCTGAGATTCGCCATCAGGACCGTCAGGGAAGTGTTCGTACAACAGGATTTCTAACAAATTCTCAAAGGAAGAGGTCCGTACTCCGTCACTATTTGTGATGAGTTCAGTTTAATTGAGTATCGTGGATAGCAATCTTTTAAGACTTGAAATGAACACCATTCACATTCTCACAGAAGAATTGCCACGATTTTATTTTAGATCTACGGATCGAATATTTGTAATGACGTAGAGCGTTCTGGTAAACCAACCACTCATTTGAACCATCTTAGCTTATTTGTACAGCCTACGCACATTTCTAGCCCTCCTGGCCCTGAAGTCTCAAAAGGACTGGATCAACACAGTCGTAATTTCTTCGACTACCTTGTCTATGCTCGCTCTTGAGAATAGATACGACGAGATATTTGTTGTTCATAAAAAAATTGGGCGTTTTAGACAAAATATGATCGATGGATTTTCTGCTGATAATCCGCCAGTGTATTTCAATGAGAGTTTGTCAGGTGTGAACATGCAAATTCTTCGCGTTGTTTTGTGCATGCGGACACTCGGCATGTTGGTTTCTGTACATACAAGGGATGGCTATGTTGTCGTAAAGACAAAAGGCTGAAATCGGTATCACTGAGTCTTAGTTCGGAATCTTAGAGACATTTAATTTAATTTATATATAAATATATATCTAGTCTGACTTATAAACAAAAAGAATAGCTGCATATTGAATAATTTAGCAATAAATTAGATATCACTTCAAAGCAACAAATTTCTAATTGCTCTTGTATCAATATTAAAATTTACGGAAATAGATTAAAGAATTTCAGGAGAGTCTACTAAACCAGTCCAAATTTTATGTAGCGACGTCATATTAATTAAAACTAGAGATTAGAATTAGGCGGAATCTCAAACCCATTATGCCATGGAAGGCTACTTCGTCGAAAACTTCTCTGAGATTGCTAGCAATTCTCAAAGAATTAGAAATTTTGCAAATACTGAAATCGATGTTTCAATTTTATCTCCTTATGAACTCTATGGACTAAGTGATGTATAGCGGTTCAAGGTAATACAACATTTAAAAGCTCTTGGTGTTCCTCTAGGATCCATCTTTGGTCCTTTATTATTTATTTATATTATTATCATATGTATACCTGCATATATCGATGATATGGAGAAGTTCTTAAGGAATTGTGAGCTGACCCTGTTTGCTGATAACGTGTTATTGTTTATTGCCTAGTAAGAAGAATCTTAACAAAAGGTACAAGAAAACTTGATAACGGTAAACAAATGTTTGAATTGAAGTGACTAAAACAAGGTATATTTACGTCGGTTTAATATATACATAGGTACATAAATAAAAATTTAAGTTAAAATTGTGACATAATTTTGTTGTATACAATAAAAAAAAAAATTGTTGGAATCGTTCAGAATTATCACACAAATTTAAGTTGTAATTTCTGAATTGTTCGTGCCTTACAGAATGCACTGTTTATTCGTATTGTGACGAACTTTACAGCACCAGTATACATCGTTATCTTGTTCATTCGGAAGAAAATATCTTTGCTGTACGTGAAAATGTTATGGAAAATCTAAAGTTATCGATAGCACGTCGTTTGCCAGAAGTTGCACTTTTTGCTTTCGAGATCTGGGAAATCGATTCCAAATTTTGATTAAAAAATATTCTTTAGCGATGAAGCCTATTTTTGGTCCAATGAGTTGGTCAACAATGAAAATTGTCAAATTTTGGGTAATACCAAACTATAAGCGATTCATTAACGTACTTTTGATACGGATTTTGGAAACAATGTGTCATCGCACCTTATTTGCTCGAGAATAAAGAAGACACTGAGAATGATAAAAGGTTTCTAGAGATGATAGTAGCTTTTTATGACTTCGCCTGGATGGTATTGATCAAGCAATATGGCGTAACATACCATATAGTATGTCAAACATTAGAAATGGTTTTATCAATTATCCATCAAGCCGACTCTAGACTTTCTTCTTTGCGCTAAGTAAAATCACAAGTCTTTGCAAATTTTTCAAGCATGATTCGTGACCTGAAGGTCAAAATAATTCGAATTATTGGAGATATACAGGCCGTTTAATGTGAAAAAATTCGATCAGCAAACGAGCTCGGAGACGACTTCTTAATAATATTATATTCCATACATAATGCAATTGATGGTACCGTAAAAAGAAATAAAGCAACTGTGCATATCTCTCATACTTATTTCACTTCATCCACAATAAATGGTAACAGATTTTATATGAATTTTTAATATTATTGATGTTGCTGCCACATTTTGAAACGATACAGAATTTAACACGGAAACATTTCCAGTTTTAGAATTCCACAAACATCTTCAATTAGAAAATATTTTCGGTCAGGTCATAAAATGAACAACCAAGTTGATTTTGAAATTGTCGAGGCGGAAATTTAGTATATAAAATCTCCGTCTGTATACAAATTTATATACCCGCACAGAATATATAAGTAGTATATGTAAATGTATTTCTTCATTTTTACAAATTAAATCCTTGTATCTCTGCAATGAATTGCTTGGAGTGGATTAAAATGTCCAGATCGCATTTCTCATTATGGAGAGCTTTATAAACAACATTTCAACCTAATTAAAAAACCAATTTAAATAGCAAATATGAACTAGCTGCAGCTACTACCTATGCGCTAAGAGGAAAAGAAGAGCAAAAAAAATCTCTTTGGATGATAAACTAGTCGTAAACAAACGTTTTACGATTATACGCTACAGAGTGCAGTTGGAAGCAACCAGAGTGGAAAAACCAAAGGAAATTAGTTAAACTCCCACAAAATCCACAAACACACCATCATCAGCTTTACGTATATACATACACCAAGAGTAGATAATGCAGAGACGATAGGAACACACAGGAGACCATTAAAAAGGACGATATTTCATAATTAGCAAAACTGGTAAACAATGACGACGTTAAGACCAGAGGAAAAATGAAAAATATCTCATCTTTCATCATTGGCTGCCCTCGGGTATCAGATGCAGGGATGGATGGCCATAGGAAATTGTGCAAGCATGACATGGAACTAATTTTCTGGGATGAAAAAATACACAAAACAAAACCAAGGAAACACGTTGAAGCGTTTTCATCTTGACAACAAAATCTAA
The DNA here is from genome assembly GCA_963924295.1 of Dioctria rufipes. Classification (NCBI taxonomy): domain Eukaryota; kingdom Metazoa; phylum Arthropoda; class Insecta; order Diptera; family Asilidae; genus Dioctria; species Dioctria rufipes. Next base: position 43,227,107 of record OZ002743.1, on the reverse strand, counting down.
GAAATAACAAAGAATGTCGCTTCGCGTTGATATCATCTTGCTCTAGTGTAAGAGCCAAGAGGAACATTTTCTTTTGCACCGTAAACCAATCAAGCGGGGAAATGACTGGAAAATAAGAGTAAAATCGAGTTTGTTGTAAATATGTATACAGAATTAACTGTAATACTTTTCATCAGCGCTACGACTCTTTTGCCTTGTACAAACGTCTCCACGGTCTGAAACTATTCAGTGGTAGTTGGGAAAAATTCCGCGACGAAAAATTCGAACAATGGCAAAAATTTTTCAAAATACCTTCGGTGGGGCGGAAGAAATTCGATCGTTCTATTTGTACCGATGTAGTAGCGATTACGTTTTCCATGAAGAAGGAGGTGCAAATAGAACCATCGGAAACACCGAAGAAACGAAGAAAGACCACGATGACCACGAAGTGTAACGCACATGATGAAAGGACGATGACCGACATCCAGGAAAAATTTAACGCTGACTACTACAAGTTGGCTGTTGGTTTAGATCCTGGATGTCGGTTAATGGTTGGCGGTGTGCGCGTCCCGAACGAAAACAAGCCGATGAGCTTAATAAAGATCAAATCCACAACATTCCACTACAAAACGTCCACGCATGCAAGGAAAGCATTATTAGCTAAATATACGAGGCCACTTCTCAAAAATGCAATAACAAACACGCAATCGCCCATGCAATTGGATTATATAGCATAAGGAGCGACTAAAGTGGTTTACCCAACGCCAAGCGGTGTATGGTCAACGGAAAGTTGCTCGTTTACGGTTTAAGCAATTCATTTGCACCGAACGAGCAACGCACCGCTTGGTGATGGAAATAACCCAAAACAATAGTCTTTATAGGTTCTACCAAAACAGTGGCGAATTTGCCGATTCGTGGCTATGTAAGAACCCCTAAACCAAAAAATGCTACAGACACTCAAGGTGCATTGCTCCGTTCTAGAGGTGGACGAATTTCGGACCACAAAGCTATGCACCAATTGTTCCGAGCCAGTGAGGACGTCTCGGTCTCCACATCGGTACCAGTTTTGCCCAAAATGTGGTACTATGTGGAACCGAGACGTCAACGCCGGCCTTAATATTTTAAAAGTTGGCCTGGCTCACCTGATGGGTGCCCCACTGCACCCCAACTACAGCAGAAGCACCCGGTTATGACATTAGGACAATGTATGGCTGTGTTGATTTTATTATAACACAGCTATGGCTCCTCGAAAGAGGAGTTTAGTGCGACATTTTTTGCATTAACTGTAATACTTATCTGAGCTCATACAGATTTTATAGTCGTAATGGAAAATGTTTTATAAAAAAGGATTTCTAAGGAAAGTATGTACCAAAAAGTAGCTTTATTTTATAGAGTTCGGTAAGTTATCACGCTGTTACTGCCCAGTGCCTTCCTTACTGTCTGGATACAATTTCACACAGATTTACTTGAATATTGTAAATGACCTCATCATTGGAGCGATTGTACCGGAAATAATGAAAGCTTTAACCCATATACATATATAACCACTGTTTAACGACATCTAAGTTTCCCACCAAGTGGAAGCAAGCACTTACGATATCTACCCCGAAAATGTCTTCTGTTTCTGCTCCAAGTGATTGTCGCCCAATTAGTCTTTTTTGCTTCTTTGCTAAGGTATTGGAGTAGATTATGTATATGCAGCCCATCGACTACATAAATAAAATCGGCTACCTGAATACCTGGCATTCTGGATTTCAACCAAGTCATAGCTGTGAAACTGCTATGCTTAAAATTTCATTGGTTGTTCACGAAGCTCTAGATAATGACTATCTTACAATTCTCGTATTGCTCGATTTCAGCAAAGCATATTTGATTCTATTAATCATCATAAGCTGCTGAAGAAGCTATCCCAAGGGTCTTTTTCGCATTATCTGCTATTCAGCTCTTCAAGAGATTCATAAGCGGACGTAGACAGCTTGTAAAAGTACATAGCTCCCTCTCTGACCAGGCGATTTACATAATGGTATCCCTCAGGGCTCAATACTTGGCCCACTCTTTTTCAGTCTTTATATACATGACCTGACCGACGTTAATCCATTATACTGTAATACATCTGTATGTTAACGACGTGCAGATGTATCTCAGCAGGCCAATTGGATTAACAAAGGATTGCAGAACCTAGGATATCCAGCCGGCTCCGAGCGAAGGCCGGGAAAGGACACAACAAGTGTTCGGTTGACTCAGGCTCTCCATCCAGGCAGGACAGACACTCAGGGCTGGTAACAAATGATGCTAACCACAGTTCTATATTGTTTTCTTCCGAGTACGAAGAGAAAATCAGAGATATTCCTATTGGGCAGATCAAGAAAAAGTTTTGTGCACCTGCAAGTACTCAGGTTCGCCCATATCTGCTGATGCTTCCTATGAACATCCGCTTTGATGACAGATCCTATACTCGAGGTAGCAACGTCTACGGCCCCGGCTCTGGGGCCGGATTCACTAACTCGGAGAGTTGTGGAGTGTGTAGGATGAAATCGCATCTACATTTCGTCCCCTAATTAGATATGTAATTATTTTTTGAGTCCGGTAAATAGTTTTAGAGATAACTGCCAAAAAAGTGAATCAGTCCTTCTTAAGATGAAAAAATAGCCATTTTTTGATACAAAAATGGACATATTTTCAACTCGTCATTATGAAGAACTGGTAAGTCGTGGAAATTCACTTTCCATGAGAAAAAAGTTCATAACAGAGTACTAATGGATGTGAAACAAAGAAAGGAAGAAATATCTGCAAAATATAGGAACTGGGGTGTATATGACCCAAGTTCCAAACATGACGTATTTTGGACAACCCCCAATTGGGGTTGGTACGACCCCCCATCCCCAAAAGACCCTCCGCCAGAAATTTTTCATCTATATTTTTGTACTCCAGACCCTAAATCCGAAAGAAAGAACCCCAATGCTCTACGACCCTCGCACACGGAGTTAGCCGTTAGAGAATCTCGAATGGAGACTTAGGTAGTTTTAATCGGGGAAAACGAAAATTCTCCTCTCTTAAACTCCCAAACTCTCCGAGTTACTGAATCCAGCCCCTGGTCCCAGGAACGGACAATCAGAGCCAGCCCTAGCTAAAGGTCAGCTCTTTCATTCCCTATGATCCCCATGCAAACAGGAACCCACTGAAGAGACACCTCATTGTGGATACACAACTTATCCACAGACGACCTGCAGTCCTCCAGTAACTTAGATGAAGTTTTGAATTGAAATCTACTACATATATGCTACGGTCTCTAAATTCCCGTAAGTAGAAAAAGGTCATAGCATGCTCGCATGACTCGCAGCAAACTCATCCATCCATTATTGCGATTGTAGATGACTGTCAGAATAGAATTAAGCTCGATAGAGTCACGGCCAGAATAACTAAAGAACTTCGATGGAATTTTTACCTAATCGAGGAAATACTTGAAACTAAACAAGTGTTGCATTCAAATCCTGGTAAATTGGAATTCACCAACACTGAACAATCTTCTCTCAGGTGAGACAGGATATTGATAGTATTCAGCAATTATTTTGTAAAGATTTACCCTATGGCCTGTCTATAGAAGTTATGAAGTTAAACAAATTTTTGACTTTTTTAACAACACAAAAATATTACAGAACTGGTATTATAGTGGTGTTAGAGCTTATCGTCAATAAATAACCTAAAATAAAGCAGTAAGGCATATGCCATGAAGGCGTCTTAAGTTCGCCAAACAAACAAATAAATTAAATAATTTTCAATCTTTACTTAGGCATTCAAATATTATTTTTCTAAAAGACTCACTTAATCTATGTAAAGTTCACTGGAGTCAGTCGATGTGTCTCTGGATAAGAAAAACAAAAATTTTAAAATGTAAATATAATGTGACCCCTATCGCCCGAATAAGTATAAGAAAATCCGAAGATGGGAATGGGATCTTGCTGAGCTACATACATATACCTAAACACCTATACCTACATATCCCGCAAAAAAAAAACACTTTAGAAAAGCGTTCAAAAAAATCTTCATCATCGCTACAAAGACGATAGCAGTGTCAACTTCTTTTTCGTTTTTCTGTTATATATTTTTTTATTTCATTTTGAGATGCGCTGATAAACATAAAAACTGGATTCACCCTGGACTGAGATTGTATTTGGAAGAGATGCCACTGCGTTTTTTTTTTTAAAGTATTGTGCATTGGCCAAAGATTTCCACATTGCAAACTCGATTTTTCCGTTTAACTGAATATTTCTCAATTTCCTTTGCTCCAGCATTTATAAGTATGTTTCGCATTTCCTTTTTTGTTTTTTTATTTTGCTCCTAAGATTTTCTCAAAGGACGTGCAAAATGAGTCAAGGTTTCGCAATAGTCGAGGGATACAATGTGCAGATTTGAACGAAAATCGCAAAATGCTTCGCGAGAAAATGTCTGTGTGGCGACGACGACGAAGACGATGACGATTACACAGGTGAGATCTCATGAAAACCAATAAACAAGAAAAACATAGAAAAGAAGATTTTTTTGTATAGTTGGAAATCGAGCTCCTCTCTTGCTAATGCTTGCAGATGATAGAAAGCAAGGACGAGGGGGATGCTGGAGTTGGGTGGAGGGGGGGGGGGTCTATAAGCTGATACAGCAGACATATCCAAGCACATGATGCTGGCTTTTGGAGATGGAGATGCTTCGCATGAATAAAGCCCTATCATGGTGTATATCCACCAATAAGACCAAGACGATGTGATGCAGGGCAAAAGAACAACTCCAGGAATTCTTGATTAAGAATAAAAACGTTCACAGCATGGTGCTTTGCGCTATAAAAATAAAACTTGAAACGGAAAAAATGAACATCTTCCTTCATGCGGGAATAGCTCCACTCTTAATACTTACACAAGGGTATAACATACATACATACATATCTACGTACCTACTATGTACAGGGTGATGTGTGCATTCACGAAGCTTGAGGGAATTTTAAGAATCTTGAAAATAACAAAAATATGTGAAAGTAGTTGAAGAGAATTTTAACGCGCGCGTTCTGCTTGTAACAAGCCATGTACGGATGCAGTTAATATATAAAAAGTACTATGCATGTACCTTGTATATAGGTAGGTACTATAAATGTTGATTTTAAGATTAATTACTCCACTTTAAATTTAATTACTTAATTTCTGCATGGTATGTAACTGTGTGAATTTGTAATAGTTTCTTACTTGCACAAGTTCTAGTACAATTTATATTTTAAAAGATCATTTTGGTTACAATTTACTACATGGAAAATGTGTTTTAAAATTTTCAGTTTCTTAATATACATACATATCATGTCGTAACTGTGTCGATACTTTGTGCGTAGAAACAAAACTCTTTTACAAACGAAAAATCTTTACAAAAAAGAGAAACTCCTATGCAAAAGCAGGCGTTTCGTATCAGCAGGAACCGTAAACTCATCAGTACGGCTTGTTTCCTGCCTACCGTATACACCAAATGAACAGCCAAGCTAACCCCATATATGCACTTAAAATTATTTTTAAGTGTGCATTATATACGAGGTGAAATACTATGTATTTACTTGAATGCCTAGCAAAATTAGCCCTTTGACTAAATTCGCTATGAATTTATTTCATAGCAAAACTCTCAATACTAAAGCCAAGACTCAAATAAATTCTGAATTCCACTTTTTACTAATTACTTTGAATGTGAAAATTAATAAAATCATAGTAGATATGACAGTTTTTACTTTGAATGTGGAGCCTGGTAAAATTCTAACAAACATTTGCTCAAAAAAGTATTATAAAAAGGCGATGCAAATTTAATAACGAGTTCGGTCTCTCGTTTGGACAACAAAAGGCAGTACAAGGGAATAATACAACGGGAACCACCAGCAATTAACATTCAGGAGCCAAAGAGTAAATTCACCAATTATTTTTTATGTGGTTTTCAGTTCTTCGTTTTTGCGAACTATTTTTCAATTTGTTTCAAGTGCTGAATCACTTACAAAAAAAAAAAACAAAACTGCACACAGTATTTAGAAATTGTGAGAATACACACAAAAATATGGAAGTATTGACACTATTTCGATACTAGACACGATTTAATGATTTCATTGATGAGTTCATCATGAGCCCTTAGATGAAGGTAATGATGAAATGAGTTCTGGACACGGAACTGAAAGAAAACGTGGCAGAGACGGTTCGTAAAACTCGAACATTTTTGGGTCGTCGTGAAGCACCTTGTCGGATCGCAATACAGAAATTGGTAGAAAAATTCGAGCTGTCGGGACAAGTTAGTGATGTGAAGAATAAAATCCGTGCACGTCGCTCAAGAACAGCCGAGAATATTGCTGCTGTAGCCGAAAGTGTTGAAGAAAACCCAGGTTTGCCCATTCCTCGTCGTTCTTTGGAATTAGACATTCCACAAACGTCATTACACTTTATTTTGCATAAAGATTTGGGTCTTAAGGCTTATAAAGTTCAGTTAACACAAGAACTCAAGCCGGCCGATCATCAACAACGTCGAGTTTTTGCTGATTGGGTCCTTGAAATGCATGAAAATGATCCGGAATTCCATCGAAAACTCATCTTGAGTGATGAGGCCCATTTCCACCTCGATGGCTTCGTCAACAAGCAAAATTGTCGCATCTGGGGCTCGGAAAACGCAAGAATTATTGTTGAAAAACCTCTCTATCCTCAACATGTGACTATTTGGTGCGGTTTATGGTCCCGCGGGGTCATTGGACCTTACTTTTTCGAAAATGAGGCTGGAGCAACAGTTACGGTGAATGGATTGCGCTATCGACAGATGATTAATGATTTTTTATGGCCGGAATTGGATGGTATTGATCTGGACAACGTTTACTTTCAACAAGACGGCGCTACATGCCATACAAGCAACGAAACCATTGATCTTTTACGGGAAAAGTTTCCGGACCGTGTTATATCTCGAAGAGGTGATCACAATTGACCACCGAGATCTTGTGACTTAACACCTTGCGACTTCTTCCTTTGGGGCCACGTGAAAAAGAAGGTCTACGCCAATAGCCCAGCGTCGATTCAAGACCTCAAAGATGGAATTCGTGAGGCTATCGAGGACATAGGGCAGCCACTTTGCGATTTGGTTATGGAAAATTTCATGAAAAGGATATGGTCCTGTAGGCGTGGTCGTGGTGGTCATTTGGCTGATGTTATTTCCCATTATTAACGGCATACCTTCCTCTTAATAATGAAATAAAGATCCGATCATTTATCTCAAAAAATGGCATTTTTCTTAGAATATCAAAATAGCACCTCTTATTGGAAAACCCTTTATCTAATGAAAACCATTGAAATAACATTATATCACGTCAATTAAGTTGGGACCGCCATTTCATGGTAGAAAAGTTTTGAATGCGTCAAAATTTAGGGCTCAATTAGGGCTAATTTAATGCCACTTCCCCGAATTTAATGCTCTTGTATTTTTCAAAAAAATCCATGGATAATCCAACTTTATTAAAAGTTAGGACCACCACTACTGAGGATAGGTTCAATAGTATTGTTACAATAGTGTGCACTGCATAATATTTTAGGGCTCAATTAGGGCTAATTTAATGCCACTTCCCCGAAATTAATGCTCTAGTACTTTTTAAAAAAAATCCATGGATAACCCAACTTTATTAAAAGTTAGGACCACCACTACTGAGAATAGGTTAAATAGTATTGTTACAATAGTGCGCACTGCATAATATTTTAAGACTAAATTAGGACTAATTTAATCCCACTTCCCCGAATTTAATTCTCTAGTACTTTTTAAAACAATCCATGGATAACCCAACTTTATTAAAAGTTAGGACCAGCACTACTGATAATAGGTTAAGTAGTCTTATTACAATAGTGCGCAGCACTACTGATAATAGGTTAAGTAGTCTTATTACAATAGTGCGCACTGTATAAAATTTTAGGGCTCAATTGGGGCTAATGTAATGCCTTTTCCCCAAAAGTGTGAAATCAATCGAGGCCATAAGTTTAAAAAACAAAATGCTCCATCGATTTTGAACCTACACGCTCCCAACATTTTAATATTACTGTGTTTTCAGTCAGATTAAATTTGTGATCAACAAATAATACTGGAAAGGAGTTGAATACTCCAATCTTTTCCGAACTGATAAAGGTTAGTAAGGCGTTAGCACAGAAACGTAGAGAAAATATAATTTATTTGACTGTTTTTCTATAATATTTATTATGCCTAATCTTCAACAAACCAAATAACAAACTATGAATCAGCAGTTAACTACTGCTGAGTGAAACAGCGAAATGTATATACTAAATTGGTGCCCAGCTTAGAAATTGACATTTAATGCTTTAAACACAAATAGAATTTCACTACGCTAAATTATTCCTATTTTCTCTACGAGTATACTCCATTGTGCTGCTGAGTCGCGTATTATAAATTATGAGGAAGATTAGTTTTTGAACCCTGATAAAGACTTTTCGCTAGTTGTCAAATTACAAAAGATAATTTATTTATGTAGAGGTACTAATTACATTTATTCTCTGCAATTTATTAAGTTTTCGTAGCTTTACACAGTGGTCACTGCAAACTAAATTTGTTTGTCCTAAATTACCATATGTATCGTAAAAGTTTAAAATTCTAACCATGGTTGGCCGTTGATTTGTTGCAGATACCCATTAAAACCTACGATTTTTGGGGTCTTAAAAAACGTTTTCCATTTTAAAGTTGGTGGTCCTAACTTTTAATAAAGCTGGATTATCCATGGATTTTATTGAAAAATACAAGAGCATTAAATTCGGGGAAGTGGCATTAAATTAGCCCTAATTGAGCCCTAAATTTTGACGTATTCAAAACTTTTCTACCATGAAATGGCGGTCTCAACTTAATTGACGTCATTATATCGGCCGTACAGTAGCGAAACTTAGTTGAAAAATAGGTCGACAAATTTCGGGCTGAATTTCGAAGAAAATTTATTTATTTTGTGATATTTTCAACTGATTCTTGCTACACTTTCACTTCTCAAAATTTTAGATACCCTATATGTATGTATATGATGCGATATAAAGAACGAATCGAATGCATTTGAAGCTGTTTTCACCTATAATTAAACCTATAAGGAATTTAAGAAATAATTGAAATCCAAACAAAGTGATCGCGAATCGTGTTCGTGTAAAAGCTTTTTGTTATCCTACCCTTCGAATATTTTCCGTTGTCCTTTATATTTCTTATACCTTGAACGCACGATTATTTCAAAATAACTTGGTAATCAGAGTATTCACCGAATTGGAGGAACTCAAATCTGTATGTACCTACCTAAATGTAAAACGTTTGGAATAAGGACGAAGAATTTTATAACAAAGGGACCGAAATATTATCCAAAAAAGATGAAAAGAAGTCATAAATAATGGAGAACAATATACACAAAAATAAAAACGATATTTAATAAAAATAATTTTGTTTTCATTTACCCAGAACCAAATCATTCGTTTAAAATTCATGCAGAGAGCAATTTTCATTAGAGTCCATAACGCAACAACAACAAGAGTAAGGGAAAAAAAGGCTTTGCCTCTACCTTTCAAACGGACACGGTAATCAATTTAGAAATTTTTCTTCAATTAACTTTTGTTTTTTCTTAGTTAATACAAGAAAAAAATCTCATGCAAGAATACTTAACCGTTCTCCCATCACAACATCGCATCGTAAAAGAAAATTCCGTTGATATCATAAATTACAAAAAAAAAATCCTATTAAAGTTAATAAAGCGACGAAGCACTGAACGAAATTGATTTTCATAGCCTCAACTTCTTACCATTTTCCTTCCAGTTGAAAATTATTATTGAAAATTTTCCCCTAGACCAAAAGATTTCGTTTTTTTTTGTCCAAAAATTAATACTGGGAGAAATTGTTTCCCCCCCACCCTTCCGTTTTTTTTTGTATTTTTTACCTTTAGCGAAATATTGAATAACTGTCCCTGGTACGATAAATATACAAAGCCGAGTATAAAGTGAGATTTCCATTGTCAGGTGTTGAAAGGTTTTATTAAAGCTGGCAAGGAGCGAGTGGACAATAAAAAAAAGAACCTAAGTCAAAAATGAAAAATGGTGGACGACCCCCTTAGAATGAAGCTTACACTTTTGTTGTACTTACATTGTTGCCTAACTTTAAGTTAGCTAGGACTTATCTTTGTAAAAATCCGTATTATATTAGAAAAAGGAAACTCTAGGGAAGCAAGCAAAATTTATTTCAAGACTTTTTCAATGCCTTTGAATTTCCCAAAAAAAAAAAAATTCTTTAATTCGGTCAAATGGATTTTTTAATGGGACTAATTCTATGCGATGGTTATCAGTAGATATTCGTTACTTTAGCGGAAAATGACCTTAACAAGATTAAATAAAATATTATCAATATCGAAGACTTCGTGAAAATTATACGACAACAGATTTGTTTCTAAATTCCTTTACATTACCATGATTTTTCTATTAAGAGAAGATTTTCGCAATTTAAGACCGAATGGGAATAATATGAGAGCCTCGTTCACAGCTGCTACAAATCACATGCCCCGAAATCTGGTTGATTGAAGCATCCGAAAATAAACTTCCCTACTACCTCGCATTTATTGCGACATGAAAGATCTATTGTGAGTCCTCGTTCAAATTATTCCTTTTCTAGGTCTGAACTGTTAATAAAATCGAGAGCCATTCTCCGATTGAGATTCCACATGAAGTTTGGTGGAAGAAAAGCATTGGTGTAACTATGAATATATGCCCCCCCCCCTCGCAAATTAATATACTTGCGCAAGAAAATTTAATTTGTTGTGTCAATTGTAAGGAAATATTTTCTGAATTTCGGATGTATGATGTTTCCCATAATTTTTTACGGGGAGACAAAATTATTCCCTTCTCCCTTATTATTTTTTTTCAGGCCAAAAATTTCCACAATATGGGAGAATTCCCACAATCTCCCAACATTGCCTTCACTCAACTCACTCCAAGCCAGAGTTGAACAAAAAAATAAAAAGGTTTCGTGTATACCAAGGTATATAGAAGACAAGGGTATTCCCATTAAAATTTTGACACATTGCAGCTGTGATGTAATTCTGTGACTAATGTATATACATTTTTATAGGAAAAACAGAGAGAGGAGAGAGAGTACTGTGTTCTCTATACTCTTCTTTCCTATACATTTTCACGATAGTTCGTCACTAATGGCGGAACGTGGTTCGTTATGGGAATACCTTTTATTCTATATACTTTGGTGGATACCACAAGTAGTGTTGCCAAGATCTAGATTGCCAAACTAATTTGTTTAGATTTACTTCGTGCTCTACATTCATCATTAAACCTATTAAAAAACCACTGGCAGCCCCAGCATATGCTCACCGATGAGTATCTGAGAGAAACGCTTAAGCAAGCGAAAGGGGAGACCCCACTCCCACCAAATAAGTAGCCAGAAATATCCGATTACTTAAAGTAAAAGCACGAGTCCACTGAATACCACACCCTACCGTATAACAGTGTTGGGAGCATGAGAATTTTAAACTGTTCAACGTGAAAAATTTGATTTTATACAGATTTTAATTTTCGTTCATTGCTTACTTAACTAATATTCTAAAGTTAAAATAATACTCTTCTCTCATCTACGATCTCTGGTGCATGCTAGCAGCGTATACGCCAAATATTTCCCAGAAAATAGTGTGTTAGTTTCAGGCGTACCTTTTTTCTCCATTTAAATGCAAAGAATAAATAGAAGAATTCTCGACTTTTTTAGTGTTGTATCATTAGTACTCTCCGCCTAGCCAATGTTTTGCAAGTGCAGAGCAGGTGCTACGAAGTTACATGAGCATCATGACAGAAGTGGCAGGATGAACTCTCATCCAAGCCTTGTTTAGGAGATGATGCAAGGAATAGTGGCCTGAGAAGAGCTCTATAATCATTGTAAGCTCTGTTCTCCTAAGGAGAAGGAGTTCTTTTATTTTTCCGCAAGATTTGTCGATAACTTTTTTTGCCTGCGAATTCCATGTAGCCTTTCCCAATAAAGGGATTTTTATTTGTTCTCGCAGCTATTTAGGTAGCCTTTAGTAACACTTTGAAGTGTCACAAAATTACTCTGGTCCAACAAAAGGAGTTTCCGCTCCTCATTTGTCTTCTAGGACATCAGTAATTTCAATGCCTTTGTGGCCCTTATGTCCAAACATGAGAATAATTTTGTCTCTCCACGATAAATTTTTAAGGATTTTCAAACAGTCCCAGACTATTCTTGACTTAATAGTGAAGGTCTTCAAGGTCTCGAGCTTGAGAGCGGCTTAACTCTCCGAGAGGATATTGATGGTTGAACCATTTATGGCTTTTTAATGCAGGTATTAGCACATTTTTCTATGGCTAATACCTTGATATATGGTATCTGGGGCCGTAAACGACTAGGTCGATGCCACTGTTCGTTTTTGAACCGTCTGTATACCACACCATCGATCAATGTTGGAAGAACATTTTAGTAAATCGCCATTGTTATCGGTCTCCGAAAATCACGTAGAATGGTCTTACAAAATGCACTTTGGATGTGATTATATTAGATATTGTCGTCATTTGCTCGAAACATATCTGTTTATAGATCCTTAAATGACCAACCAGATCAGCTGGCTTGTACTGTGTCTCCTTTTGCAATCGATAGGACTGAAGATCGCATGCTTTTATACATGCAAGGCAAGTGCAGAGGTGGTGCCTCCTGGTACTTATTGCACCAGACATTCCAAGACAGGCAAGCCGCTGAGTTTTTTAAGAAGAGCCTCGGTTTTCTTTGGATTAGTTTTTGGCTACCATGCGAGGGCCACATAGATGACCTGACTATGGGTCTAACAACCGTGGTGTACATCCAATATATAATTCTTGGCCTCAGACCCCATATTCTGCCAATAAAGCTAGACACGTGTAGAGAGTTCATACCGCTCTTTCCGTCACTCTGGATAGATCCGAGTTCCATAAAAGTATCTTGTCGAGAGTGACTCCCAGAAGTTTAACTGTATCCGAAAATATCAATTTAGTATTATAAAGAAGTGGAGCCGCCAGTGGAATCTTCGTTTTTCTCGTGAACGGAACAATAAGCGTTTTGTTGTCGTTTATGCTAAAGCCTTTGTTCAAGTACAATGTGCGGACCTTGGAAAATTCTTTTTGCATGAGATCGGATATAACTTATTTATGCTTGCCCCGTATTGTGACCACTAGGTCATCCGTGTAGCCTTGTACATTAAATTCGGAACTCGTCAGCTTTATTAGAAGATCATAAATTACAATCGACCATAAAAGTGGAGAAAGGCCTCTCCATTGTGGGCAGTCTTTAGCTGCGGTGATCATGAGTGATGGAACAGTTACCTAAAGTTGTGGTTATCCCCCCCACTCCTGATTCTAAGCTTGGAATCTATCCACTTAACCGTGGAGGACTTAAAGCTCTTATCCTCAGCCTCAAACTTAATTGCATCGAAGAAAGTTTTATCGAAGGCCCCTTCTATGTCTACAAATGCACATAACGCCACCTCTTTTGCTTTTTCGAGGTCTAATGTGTGTCAGTAGATTTGCCAGCTTGATAAGCAAACTGCTTAGAATGAAGTGGTAATTTAATCACAATTTCACTTCAAATGTGTAGATCTAAGATTTTTACCATGGACTTAAGTAGAAATGAAGATAGGCTGAATGGTCGGAACGATTTGGCTAGAGAACTCAAGTTGTCGTGCGGATGGAAAATATGGAAACTAATAATACGGAGAAAAATATTTTGGGTCATTGAAGAAAATTATTAAATTCATGTTAAATTTTTTCTTTCCTTGTAAATTCGCCTAGTGAAACTCTACCTTAACTCATCCGCGCTGCATGGAATCACAGTAAATTTCAGACTTCCGACAGATGTGCTAACAACAACTGATCGACGAAAAACAGGAGTATCTTCCATAGGACGCAAATTGAAGAGGATCGTAGTAAATCCCTTTGCAAGCTTTCATGAAACTTTTTATGTACAGTGCCAATTGGACGAACGTAATTCGGAGATGCTTCTACATATGCAACTGAAAACATAAAAATAACAGAAAAATCTACTTCTTTCGAATGACATGCAATGATTCAAAAAGATACGGATACAAAAACGGAGAGTAAGAGGTTTCAAGCTTCAATAAATTGCTGCTTTATGCCTGTTTGTATGCTTCCATTTCCCGCTGGGTTGTAAGAGGACTGCTATAGTCATAATCCACAATATTCCAGAAGGAATCCAGAAAAATTATAATAAGTTAAAAACAATAAGCACAAAATTTAATTTTTTTCTGGATTTCTCTTGGATTTTGTCAATTCTGAAATTTTCAATTTTGTTGATTTATTATAGAATTTTTCATCACGGAAACTGGGTGTCTAGTTTCTGCCGAATTTTCATTACAGCATAATTAATCGATTCCATTGCATGATTTTCTTTTGTAATTTAGCTTTAATGATTTAGAGGACATGCTACGACGCTACTTCCCATTTATATATAGAATATCCTTGAACTTTGTTACAAACAACATAAGTCTGTTCCAGGCACAAAATCGATCACCTCGGCTCTGGTTATGATCATTGTCTATTATATATTTGTACATCCATAGATCTCATTTAACCCCATATTGAGCTGGCAATATTAAAGGAGATGATAGATCTCGTTAAGTAACGGAAACAATTATATCATAGCGAAGGGAGTATATTTTCGGCCTTCTGAGATCTATGGAATTTTGTAGTTTTTCCCGTGTTTGGCTAAGTGCGTCAAAATATTTATTAAGTGTTACAAAATATTAAAATAAATCTTTTTCAATTAAAAGAATGAATTGAATGCTAATTAACTAAATGGCAAATACTTTTTCCTTCAGGTAACCAATATTTTCAAGGTAGACTCAGTCTTTTTTTTAATTCAAACTAAATATCTTAAAATGGTTTCCATATTTGTTTTAATTAAGTTTTTAAATGTTATTCGTTATTGTTTGGGAAAAAACCGTAAATTTAAATATGGGATTCAGTCATAATGATCAGGCATAACTTGAAAACCGTTAAATATTTCTTAATATATACAATAAAAACTCAATCAACTCAACTTCAACCGCATCCCCCAAAAATATGAAAAAAGGGGGTGCAAAATTTGAGATTAGGTAATTACTTTTGAGTTGAAAAAATTAATTTTTCTGTTCAAATTTTTAACTATAAGGGTTTAGCAATTTGAAAATACCAATCACAAGAAAACGTATTTCCTGTATTACATACATTAAAGTTTTTGAAAAATTTCGTAGTTTGCTTTCAGGTAGATGAAATCTATCATCTCCTTCAAAGTTGCTAGCTTAGTTCGGGAGACCCTTTGTAACGACAGATTACCCCACAAAAATAAATCTTTATCACTTTTAGTGGAAAAAATTCATATCCTGTATATCCTTAAGTTTTGATATTCTTTTTAATGCCATTCAGGTGACTTAATTTGTCAACTTTTGTTGGGAAAACAATATACTTACAAGGATGTTCACAATAAGGTCTAGTAAAAAAAGAATTGTGTTTACTAAAAATTACCATTACAAATTAAATTCCATAATAAAAATCTTTTTCAACAAACCACAAAAAAGACAAAATCTCTAGTCACAAAAAAAAAAAATTACAGAAATCTGTCACAGGATGTTGATTTCGAAGCTCATTTGCCTATTTCATCCACCTCAAGCACATCAAGCAAATATAAAAGAAAATGCTTCACAGTCAAATATAAGGATGACGACGACGGACGTTACGTGAACTACATAAACTCGGAAAACTTTTAGAATTTCTCTTGAAATTTCACTGATCATAAGCACTCTGTGGCATTTCTTTTGACATGAAGTATGCCCGGGGTGGGCAGCTTTCTTCTCTGGGATATGGGTTAAAAAAGAAATGCGCCTTATTAGATTCTCCAACGTTTCTACCTATGTAACCTGTCGTTTTTTGTGATGTTTTTTTTCCTTGCCCTTTTTTGTATTAGTTAATGCTGAGGAGGCACCCAAAAAGGTTTTTCTTTTTTTTTTCATAACAAATAGACGCACGTCCGAAAATTTCTTTGTTTTTTGGCTCCCTTATCATTTCTGCTGACAAGCTATGTAGGTACAGTTTAGACTTTAATTGATAATTTTCTTTATGTAATTTGTTTTTTTTTTAGTTTGAGTTTAAGATGCTTTTAGAATTTTAAAAATGACATTTACTTCTAGTGAAATTATGCATTCAAGGAAAACGCTCTTTAGTTGAAAATTATGAAGAAAGCTATAAACAGTAGTAGCTAACTATATTTTTTATTTTATTTTATTTTATTTATTTGAAAAGTTAATACGATAATGAAAAGACAAAGTCCAATAATACATTACCAGATTAAACGATAATATTAAATAAAAAAAGTAAGAAGAAGAGAATATTAATAATAATATAAAAGAAAAAGAAAATACATAATTCATAACGGAAAAGTATGAAATAAAAAAGGGAAAAGTGAAGAAAATAAAAATAAAATAAAAATAAAGCTACTAAAACTAACTAAAAACTTAAGAGAAATTGAAAAGGTACAATACTACATCTATGTGAATAAGGATATAAAAACAAAAACAAAAAGAGCGAAAAAGTCAAAATGAAACAAGGCTTGGTAGACGAGCAATTTACCGAAAGCAATTAATCGCTAGCAATTTGCCGCCGCGTTAATTTATCGCGTAAACAATTTATCGCTAATATATTTTATCACCTGGCCATACATATAATTTATATATAGTAAGTAATAATATAATTTAATAAATAACTTGCAACTAAGGTTGACTGAATGATATTATGCCTACATCCCAGGTTTCTATTCCACGTTATACTTTATTTAGAAATGTTCGTAGGGGGCGTTCTGGTGGAGGTGTCGGAATATATGTCAGGTGTGATCTGAAGGCGAAACTGACTTTTTCTTCCCAGAGTGATGATATGGAATTCATAGGTGTAGAGGTTTGCTCAGGGATCCAAAAGTTTATACTATCTGCTGTATACTGTCCCCCAGGGAATTTTAGATGTGATGGTGTGTCGAGTTTAGGGGATCTACTATCAGGGGCCTCAGAACGTTGTTCTGATGTCATAGTTGGAGGTGACTTTATTGTAAATATTCTCCGTTGTGATTCCTTAGCTGATCGGTTTTTATACTTTTTCCAATCAATTCATCTCAATGTAGTCAACTCCCAGCCAACTTATTTTAATGCAACAAACCCTTCAGTACTTGACATGTTCCTAGTGACTGATAGTAGCAAGGTGTTATTCGTCGATCAGATCAGCCCTTTTAGCTCATTAGATCATGATCTTCTGTTTATGGGCTAATTTTTTTTAATATACAATAACCCCCCAAAAAACTACTCCTACCGAGACTACAATAGCATTGACGCTGAATCTTTGTTTGAAGAATGCAGACAATTGCCATGGGGACACAGTATTTGATTGTACCTCAGTGAATGATCAGCATGATATTTTTTCCTTCTTAGTTAGATATCTTTTAGAAACATATGTTCCTCTTAAATCCAGGCGCTTATTGAGTAAAGGGTGCCCTTGGTGGTCGCCTCGTATTCGTTTATTGATCGCTGAAAGGGAATTTTTGTACCATCGATATCGACGTTTGAAAACTAATGAGGTGCATACTCAATATAAAATTGTTCGCAACAAAGTCACGTTAGCTATAAGAAATGCTAAACGCCAATACTACAGTAGTAAGTTTAGCACTGACCTGAAACCCAAAACTCTTTGGCGTAATCTCCGACAAGTTGGTGTGTGTGTGGTCCGGAAAGATCATCCTGCTCACTACGTCCTGGTGACCTAAATGCGTATTTTTTGTCCGCTGGAATACCTTCTACATACAACTTTGACACTTCCCATGATATTCAAGGTTTGATTCTACATTCCTTCACAGATAATTGTTTTTATTTTCGCGGAGTAGATCTGGAGGAGATGATTTTTGCTGTTTTTTCGGTAAATTCTGATGCGATTGGGCCAGTCTCCCTCCCACCACGCTTAATAAAAGTACTGTTACCTGTAATTGATATGTATATTCTTCATATTTTGAACACCTGCCTAACGTTATCCACTTTTCCCAGCATTTGGAAGACTGCTACAATTCTGCCGATCCCGAAGAGAGCTGATGCCAAATTGCCTAGTGACTTTCGCCCCATAAGCATCTTATCTTTTCTATCGAAGGTGCTTGAAAAACTCGTATGTAATCAGATCCTTGGTTGGGTGGAGGTGAACAAATTTCTGTCTTCTTGGCAATCTGGATTTCGCGCTTTTGGTGGTTGTGAGACTACAGTATTGAAGGTTACTACGGACATCAGGGCTGCCATGAATGATAATGATTTTGGCATTTTTGCTCTCTTGGACTTCTTTAAGGTCTTCGATAGTGTTGACCATGGCCTCCTCCTTTATAAATTAGCAACCTATTTTAAATTTAGTGCAACAGCTATTTCCTTGGTCAAGGCGTATATAAGTGGTCGTTCCCAGCAGGTTAAAGTTGGTAATAAATTCTCAAATGCCTTGCCCATACTCTGTGGTATTCCCCAGGGTTCTATGATTGGCCCATTATTATTTAGTCTCTTTATTAATGATCTTCCTTTGGTAGTGGAGGATGTGAAGGTACGCATGTATGCCGACGACGTACAGATTTATCTAAGGAGGCCTATTGGTCTGCTTGAGGATTGCATTGAGCATCTCAACTCTGATCTATGTCGAATACGCAGGTGGTCGATTCTCAATGGACTTCTACTTAATCCTGCAAAATCACAGTGCATGGCTTTCTACAAAAGCGCTTCAAACGTCATCGATATACCCCCGGTTATTTGAATGGTTTTGTCGTCCAGGTGGCCAGAAGGGCTACTAATTTGGGAATTGTTCTGAACTATAACATGATGTGCTGAGACAACGTTAGTCGATTCTCAATAAGGAGTATGTGGGGTTGAGAAGGTCTGGGGGAGTATTCTGAGCACTAATATGAGGCTAAAATTAGTGATTACATTGATTATGCCTTATTTCGCATTTGGAAATCATATTTTTCCTAGCTTGGACAGCGAGTGTTTTTTTTTTTTTTATATTATTAAGCCAAGCTCAGGGGATACCCTATGATGCAAAGCACAGCATGGCAGGAAGGACATAGGGAAAGGATTAGGGGATATGAGGAGAGTGGCGGAGGTGCCGATGTATGTCGCCTTTAAACTTCCGCAGATTGTATGCCGGAGGGAAAACAAAAGATGGTAAGCTGTTCCACATTCGCACTGTGCGGGATAAAAAAGCATCACGGAGTTTTACTGTACGGCAGAAAGTAATTTGAAGGGTTAAAGGCTGTACGCGGTTTGCAGCGCGAGTATTGCGTGCAGGAATCATTCTATAAGGGATTAGACTAGATATTTCATCTTACCATGCATATAGCCATAAAGGAGCGAAAGGCATCCAACATTGCGGCGGTACTCGAGTGAGTCGATATGACAAGTTATTGCCAAATCGCCAATGAGCTTGAAGGCTCTCGTTTGGACAATATCCAATGATGCTAAGGCTGTGCGACCAGCCCCGGTCCATATATGGGAGTTGTATTCTAATCTAGGTCTAATATAGGACTTGTAGGAGAGCGCTAGATTTGACGGGCTGAAATATTTCTTACACCTTTTCAGAAATCCAAGACATTTCGATGCTTCTTTGGCAACAGAGAAGATGTGATCTGTCCAGTTTAACTTCCGGGAAATATTAATGCTAAGAACGTAAAATGGGTCCTGAAGGGGAGAAAGGAAAAGAAAGGTCATATCGGCAAAAACCCTATTGACACTGTATGGTATTGTAGAATAATCTTCAAATTTCGTCATATGTGTTGAACAAATATTTATTTTATTGAATCATACCTACTCACCTGATACTGGCAATCTTTTTTCTCTCATTTGAGTAAACCATAGTAATAACCCTTTTTCAACTTTATCATACTCTGTAGGTTTTATCGTTTTACGACTTGTCATCGCGTCGCCGGATATTATCGCGAATTGTTCCAAATTAGATCGATTTCGACGCCAATCGCCCACAGTGGTTTCTCCAACACCATAATCGGCCGCGACATTCCGAATAATTTCTCCTTTATCCAATCTTCTTCTTCACACTCACACTACGACTTTTTGTCTTTTTAGCGCCATAGTAATGTTCTTTCATTGATTGATGAAGGCCAACTGTTAGTTTTTAGCTCGCAATCGAAGAAACCTGTTGTAACAAGTATATGGGTGTACATCTTAGCAGTTGCAAAATACTTCCCGCGTACAACAAAAGCATAGCGGCTTCATCCGTTTTATTCTAGTTTTTCCGTATTATTCGAGCATACACCTCGATTAATACTGAGGGATCGGATAAGTCCGTTGCTTCGGATAACGCGGAGACTCGGTTGATCGAAGGCCGGATAAACAAGGTTCTACTATATCCAAATAATGTTCAACCACATAGAGTCTATCACTCAGACTTTATTGGATCCATAAAACATGAAGGAAAACTCTTTTAGTAGCCTCTTCTATAACTCCGAAACGATGCATTTTACCATTTTTGCCAATTATTATGCTTTGAAATATTTTTATATCTATTTGGGCACCCTTAGTTGTCACAAGAAAAAAGCACAACTTTCAAGTGAAACAGGGTTTACAGTCGAACATTGGCATAGCTGCTCATCAGAAAAATTGATCATGAAAATCTAGAAATAAAATTTCTCTAATACAACAACTTGGTTAGGTTTGAAGAAACCACAAAACAAAGAAACTGAATTTAAAAAAAAAAAAAAAAACATCGAACTCATTGATGATAAAAAAAGAAACTGAATATTAACGTGCCCATTACCAAATAGAAAAAAAAAACATTCAAATGTTCAAAATAGAAAATTTATGATCTTAAATTTTCTGGCCAATATTAACCACTTACGAGTTACAATTAGTTGTAAGCTCTTAGATAAATCACAAAAAAGCTTTCCAAGTACAAAAATATGCAACAAAGTAACTTGAACCTCGCGCTGCATTAATCATATTTCTTACGTTTTTGCTGATCACTCAAGATTCTGCCTTCTTTTAAATTTAATGCATAAAATTCAAGCCCGAGGCATTAGTGATCGGCTTAAGCCACATTATGACCCACTTTATGTAGGTAAATGAAATTAAATCAGTTCAACGTAGTTGGCTTATACAGTTCTCCAGTAGCCGTGATCGTCTAGTGGTTAGGACCCTACGTTGTGGCCGTAGTAACCCAGGTTCGAATCCTGGTCACGGCAATGTGTATTCAGATTGTTACCTTACACATGGAGGACGAATATTTTTTTATATATTGTCTCTTACTTCCAGCTTATACTTCGTACAGAAAATTTCCACTATTTCTAAACAAAGTGCAATTTTTTGAGCTTCCTCTTTGCTAAAGTTTGTTTCCTATTTTGTTAAATCAATGCAATTTTTGCTTACATTTATTTGCAAAAGAAATTGATATCGGCATCCAGTATCCAATTTTACACTTATATTCGCCTATTTTTCCCAACAAATAAGCAAGAGGAGAGATCTGAGAAAATGATCTACCTACTAATAACATTGTGACGGATGACGGATCTTATATATTTGGACACATGGCAGTATTCGTTTTACAAAAGCCTATTTGGTCAAAAGGAATTATTATAAAAATACAATATAAAAATGGAACATTTCACGAAATATGTATGTAGACATATTCAATAAAAAATAAAAAATTTAGAGGAAATTTAATTTTGCAAAAATAGGCGATAATAAGTGCGGAGCGCAGTTTCCACGTTTTTAGAAATTTGGCATGACAATGCTGCGAATTTATAAAGAACAAGATTTTTTTGATTTTTTAATATTTGTCTCTTTCCCTATAAACTTGAGAGTTCTACACGAAATCCTCTCGTACTTAGACGTGTTTTTATGTTTTTTGTACAAATTTGAAAAAAAACAAATTAAGGCCGATTCACACCGCCGCGATAGCGATTGCGATAACGATAACAATAATCATAGCGATAAACTAGCGAAACAATTCCTTTCACACCAACGCGATAGCGATTGCGATAACGATACCAATAATCATAGCGATAAACTAGCGAAACAATTCCTTTCACACCAACGCGATAGATCACAGCGATAGTTACATTCATAGGCCTGAACAAAATAAATTTGGAAAAAATCTGAATATGCGACAAATTAGAGCATCCCAATTGGATTGGCTAGTATCGATGGTAGGCATGCTACGATTATGTGTCAGTTCAATGTGTACTAGCTCGACTTATACTGGGTCGACTTATTTTCAATTTGAAAGAGCTTATCTTACTGACCACCGTTGATATCCAATATAAATTTTTATATGTCGACGTTGAAAGATATGGAAAAAGTAGTAACGCAGCGCAGGTGATTTAAATGTGTCGCCTATTGCGATGAAATTTGAACACGATTTGTTCGAAGAATACCACAAAATGTTTACCTGATCAATATCAAAGAACACCTCATACCTCGATTATCAATTAAGCATTCCTTGATGGGTCCTTTCGCAGCAAGGTATGCTCGACAAGACCCTCAGCCTTGTAACTACTTAGATAATTGAAAACGCGTTTGGATTTTTGGTGGAAAATGTTCAAGCCCCAAACGCTCTTCATATTTTTTTACAAATCGCGAATGAGAACGGTAATTATTACACACCCAAGATTTAGAAACCTCTTAATCAAAAATGGCGGGTTTGATAAATTTTGAAGTCAGTGAAAGAAGTTGTCGAGACGGAAAAAGCTACCTGACAACGCGTAGATGTGGAAAGCTGAAATTTTGTATATGGCCTTTTCATAAAAATTGAAAATACATGTTGAAAAATTGACTACATTGGGCCACTCCTTCCTAGGGTTGCCATACAAATATTTCGTTTTTTAGTATATATTTAGACACTGCCTGACAACGAGAACACGTAGAGAGCTGAAATTTGTTACGTGGCATTTTCATAGCAATAGTAAGTAAAATTACAAAAATGGTCTGAATCGGGCAACCTCTTCTTGATGTTGATTTGGAAATTGTTCGAGAACACCTCGACGTAGAGAGCGCAATTTTGTACACGGCGTTTTCATGAAAATTGCAAATACAAGTTCAAGAATGGACCAAATCGGGCTGCAAATACAAGTTCAAGAATGGACCAAATCGGGCGACCATTTTGGGTGTTGCCATAAAAAACTTTAGGTTTTCACTATATATTTGGACACTGCCTCACGCCTAGAATTTTGTGCACGGGACTTTCTAAACAAAATTTTAAATTGAGTTCAAAAATGGGCTTAATCTGGCAACTCCTTCGTGGGGTTGCCATACAAAAATTTTGCTACGTGGTGTTTTGAGCTCAGATTTTGTACACGGCGTTATCATAAAAATTGCAAACACAGTTCGTAAATGGGACCAATCGGGCAACTCTTTCGTAGGGTTGCCATACCAAAATTTCGTTTTTTACTATATATTTGGACACTGCATGAGAACGCGTCGACGTAGAGAGCTACACTCTCCCACACATGAATATATGCACGCACAGGCACACAGACACAGAGTGAAACCCTAGAGTACGCCATTGCGCGATCAAGTCAGATAATAGCTTAGATATTACTTATCTCTAACCATCCCACCCCACCCTTCTAGGTATCTATATTATCGCCGACGGGGTCGCCCTAGTTTATTTATACATTTTTTTATTATAATTTTTCTATACTCATATATTTCGCATTTAAGAATATTATGCTTGTGCTTAAAAGTATTCCATAACTCAACAACAAGGTGCAAGAATATTTAGATGAAAGTATCGATATGCGGCCATTATGTAACTTAATTGAAGTTGCTAAAACCTAAAAGCTTTAGCTTAACAACCGACGAAGTATACAATAATTCTACCATAAATCCGAATTTTCACAAGTTTATCTTCTTCTCCATCACGAGAAAAATAAGATTTTCTACAAAAATTTCAAAATTTTCAAATATCTTAATACTGAAATTTTTTTGAAATCTCCTTTTTTAGCCAAAAATAATACAATTCAGAATTTCAAGTTTATGGGCGATATCTGAGACTGAACGTAAAATAGGATACTGATCTTGATACGATGTCAATAAATGCCGCCAAAAACTATCCAATTGATGAGATTTCACAATTTGCAGGTAGTGATCGTGTGATCAAAGCAGAAAGAAAAAAATGTAATTTGATCTCTTCGTTGATAAATAAATTTACTCTGGTTACAATACTTTCACTTACCTACATAATTTTAGAGTTCACTGATCAATACAAAATACGAAGTTTGGACTGAACTTAAATTGTGAGGGCGATTCAATAAAAAATGATTTGTTCTCCCCGGCTTGACGACACACATTGCCGTGACCAGGATTCGAACCTGGGTTACTACGGCCACAACGTAGGGTCCTAACCACTAGACGATCACGGCTAATGGAGAACTGTATAACTCACTTACGTTCAACTGATTTAATTTCATTTACCCACCTAAACTGGGTCATAAAGTGGCTTAAGCTGATCACTATTGCCTCAGGCTTGAATTTTATGCATTAAATTTAAAAGAAGGCAGAATCTTGAATGATCAGCAAAAACGTAAGAAATATGATTAATGCAGCGCGAGGTTCAAGTTACTTTGTTGCATATTTCTATACTTGAAAAGCTTTTTTGTGATTTATCTAAGAGCTTGCAGCTAATTGTAAATCGTAGGTGGTTAATACTGGGCGGAAGATTTAATATCATAAATTTTCTATTTCGAACATTTGAATGTTTTTTTATTTTTTATTTTTAATAATGGACGCGTTAATATTCAACTTTTAAGCATCAATTTAACCAGGCTCGACACTAGTTATGCACGCAATATTAAACCGCGTTGTAAGTTAAGTTTTCTTTGTTTATCAATAATGAGTTCTATAATTTTTTTTTTTTAATAAAATTTTTACTGTTTTCTATCATTTTCAAACCTCAGGAGAGAGTTGCTTCTTGTTTCTTCTTGCGAGCGGTAATTATTATAACAGAACAAATTTTTGGTGCACTTTAGCCTGATTCACCAGATATCGCAATATAACTCCATAGTTCACGAAAACAGGAAGAGTACCAAGGAACACGAAAAAAGATTGCATTTGTAAAGTGTACACAATCTGCATACCTTTAAACCCTAATCCTTCCATACTTTACTATCGCCGGCAATCGAGTCTGTTATTGGATCGGTGGGAAAATAGAGAATGTCGCATCTTTTTTAATCTATGCCTTTTTAGTCGCTAGGTCTCTTTTAGTCAACTCATGTTCTCTTAGTCTGTCCCTCAGTCTAGCCATCTTTTTATTAGACTTTGTGTATTGTTCTGTGTCATTAGCGTATTTTGTTTCGGGGGGGGGGGGGGGGGGGGCCTTGGTGTCCCCAGTCCAAAGAAAGGTCGGAAAAATAGGGTTGTAAAACCAATCCAAGCAATCCGCTTTTAAAAACTTTATTATATTTAAAAGATTTTTGATGTGGGAAACTATATCTTTCGAGTCCATATTTTGATAAAACTTGGAATTTTTCATAAATCCGGAATCCAAACAAGTAAAAAAGCTAGAATTCGTCTAAGACCAATCTTTTTAATACCCTAGATGACTGCGTCACCTATCTCTGCAAGTTTGATTTTTGAAGAGGTTTTCGCATATATTTCTAGAACGGCTTGTCGGACAGCAAAAATGATTGTAACAAATTTTATAGGATTTGAATGGAAAAAACAAACCAAAAATTTTTGAAAAAAGAAATTTCATTGCAAAAAGAGGGCGTTTCATATAAGCAGGAACCGTATAAACGTCAGTACGGCTTGGTTCCTGCCTGTCGTATACGCTAAAGCAAACAGCTAAACTGAAGAACTTTGCGGTATAATGAAAACGTCTAGGTCTGATCGTTTTCACAGTGTATGTAAAAAACCTCCATTTTTAAATGGCAACACCATTTTTGAAGCTTTATTTACTATTACTATTAAAACACTGTTTACGAAATTTCAGTTGTCTACGTTGATGCGTTCTCAGGCAGTGCTCAAATATAAAGTGAAAAACGTAATTTTTGTATTGCAACCCTACGAAGGAGTTGGTCGATTCGTCCCATTTTCGAAATTATATTTGCATTTTTTTTAATGTCTGTGTTTAAAATTTCAGTTCTCTAAATGAACGCGTTCTCAGTTATCGTGAGAACGGACAGACGGACGGATGAAGGGATGGACGGACAGACGGACATGCAAAAATCAAAATAACTTTTAATGGGTGTCCAACCCATTTTGCTTTACAATCATCAGCTGCTGGGGCGTTATTTCCCTATGTGTGCGATTTGTACCCATGCCACTAAATTTCTCTAAATTTTCTAATTTGGTATTTTTATCTAACTACGAATAGAAATAAAATTTGCCTTTTGTCACATAATATAAAAGATAGTCATCGTCATGTATAAAAAGTTAAGAAATAACTAAACAAGAAATGATTTCGGAAGTAGATCTTTTATATCTTACGGCCGGTTTGGACAACAAAGATCGGAATGTAACGTTTGGAACGAAAAAAGGGTTATTTGGAAAGTTCTGATTTAAATACAAAAATTTGAGATGGACTAATACGAAACTAACACTAAATGCGGCTAACTACCTACTTTTGGGAGAAATTATAATATTTTTTCGGCAGTAATTTTTGGAATTAGCTTTTCAGTCGTTTGTTCTACCGGATGAAATATACTGTGCAGTAGCTATATCTCGCCTTTATCGCCCGCTCATATTTCCCACGCCCGTTGCCATGTTGCCCATGACTGTTAATCATATTCTTGTTTTATATTATTTAAAGGTTTAATTTTATCTTACTTTGTAATAAAATATATTCTGTATAATTTTATTCCTGATTTTTAAATAGCATTTAGAAAAACTGATCTTGGGGGGGGGGGGGTTCTGGTCGCCCCCCCACCCGCTCTCGACGGTGCGCCCCTGCCCTATGTGAATCTTCCCATCGAATATCTGCGCATTGGCATGGTACCGGTAATTAAATTATACAAAATAAAATTAAAAGAATTCACAGGAGTTATAAAAAAAAAAGTGAAGTGAATATTTCGATCTAGGGTCTACCAGCATGCATTCAACAACCAATCGCTGATTTCTCATAGTAACACAAACTCTTACCTATGGCGTGTGGATAAAAAATTTAACTTTTTTTCCTAGGAATTTATTCAACCAATTTTCTTCAGAATTTTTACATATTCGAGGCCGACTATTGTAAGCCACACAAGTTGAATTCCTTCAAATGCCTAAGCAGCTAAAGCATTTTTTTTTTTATGAATTTACTCAACCATTTTATTTTTCAGGATTTGTCTGAGAAATAACTGCAAACAAGGCATTTGTGTGCTGCAAAATTTTCTACTGTCTCCTGATTATTAGTTTCCCTTTGCATTCGATTCAACATTTTCTTAACAAACAGTTACCTAGCTTTTATCTACGTACTTAGGTATATTATTTTTTCACTAGACAGAAAAGTTGCTGCGAAGTTTTTAAGTTGTAAGCCCAGCTCAGGGGATACTCTATGATGCAAAGCACAGCATGGGAGGACCGAGAAAGGAAAATGAATTCTTGAAGATGAGGAGAGTGGCTGACGTACCTTTGTCATTCTTAGATCTTCGAAGATTTTCTGCAGGATGAAACCACAGTTCAGGGTAAAAAATCATCACGGAGTTTAACTGTGTATGGCCGAAAGAAACTTTAAGGGTAAAAAGATGTGCGAGGCTTGTAGCGCGAGTATTGCGTGCAGGAATCATTATACAAGGGATCCGACTAGAAATTTCATCAGAACATTGACTATGCATTTAGCGATAAATGAGCGAAAGGCTAATCAAAGAGTTTTTTATATTAATACATTTTGTACACTTCTTAGTAATATGTACGTGTATGTGTTATGAGTCCTTTTTAAGTCTAATTAAACAGAAGTTCACGGGAGTATTTTTGAAGAATTTACAGGATACGTTAACTGCAGCCCTGTGAGCATTTATGTTGAAATAATTATGAAATGAACACAGACGGAAATAAAATGAAGCAAATACAGGAGAATGCTGTGTAGTGAAAGTATATTCACTTTCAAGATTTTTTTTAATCTATATTTTGTGCTCTGTTCACTTACACTTCGATTACTCTGTCTAAGAAAGGGCTGATCAGTCTCCGAGTTCACAAGATTAATTTTTTTCTATATTACATCCTTCCTTTAAATTTAGTAGTTCTTAGATATAAAATTTATAATTTCCTACCGGCGCAAAGTATGTAAATGAAAGATTTTATCTTAATTGTGTAGAATTATTTTACTAAATTGAATTTGAATGAACCAAACAAAACTTTTGCTGTTGTGATAATTTCAATATTTATCCCATTTTTTGTTTTTTGTTTTTTTTTTTTTTTTTAACTCAGCAAATTGTCTGTTCTTAATTATGAAGCCAGACAACAACATCGCCTCCTGAATTATTGTTTTTTTTTTTCTTACAAGGTAAATGCAAAGTATGTAATTCATTAAAAGTTTTCCCATTGAAAAAATTTCAAATTATAGCAAAAAAAAACAAAAAAAAAAAACAAGGAAAAAAAACCCCAACGTTGATAAAATTCGCAATGACGAACCAACTCAAACCAAACTGAACGAGCTAAAAAGCCATTTTCAGGGAGGCAAAAATAAAAGAAAATTCTCCACATAATAACTGGCTCAATCACCTCAACATTGTCCTGGTACTACGACGACGACCATCCACCACAGTAATAAAACAGTTCTTTGCCTTGAACTTCCTGTGAAATTTACCCATCATCAAATTGAAATAATAATTCATAAAAATTCCCCGGTAGTAAAAATCACCCCCCGATTTTCCTTACGGGTTCTTTGATGTAGACCTATGGGGTGCAATTCAATTCGTACAAGGCAAAACAAAATACAAAAAAAAATCTCAGAAAAGCCAAGAATAAAATTTTCACATTTTTCGCTTATATAGCAGCAGGAAGTAGTTAAGGACTGAGTCCGAGATTTGAGTACTAAGGCCCCTAAAGGGGCCTTTGGGACTGTTTATCAGGAAGGGATCTACCATAAAATAGGCCTTCATTCTTCTTAAAAGCCTCTGGGGGTGTATCGATCGGGCCGGCCAGCAAACCCTTTGCTAATAACAATGGATCCACCAGCGCGCCCACTGATGCATATGGATGGGGTTTATAACAATTTTTACATACATTATTTGCTCTAGGGGCGGATGCGGATACAGAGGATGGATATTATAACAGCGTTCAGCATCCTTATCGGATGTATATATATGTAGGTATTTGTATATAAAAACAATCTCGAGATGACCAATTCTATATCCGCATCATACGCACATTATGCGCTTAACTCAAAAGAAGGGCGAAGCCCATTTTCTTTACTTTCCGGTCCACCATGCAATCTTTAAGCTCCCTTGCAACTTTCATATTTGGATAACAAAAAAAAAAAAAAAATCGATTTTGCTAACATAGAAATTACCTTTTTCGCAGGAGAAATCCGCTAAATCCCGTTAGGATAAGGATGATGCTTCCAACCGTCTATCTCGCTCTGAACTGAGTTTAAACACACGCACAAAATTTCACAGGATCGCAGGTATCTCAGTGGCTGGCTGGCTGGCTGGCAGGGACAAAAACCTCACAATTTGGTGGAGGATGGATGGGTGTGTGTTTGTGGATGCGTATATTCTGTGAAGTGCGAACCAAGTCACAACACTCTCAGTGATTAACAAAAACTGGAAATCGGTGATTCGACACGGTTTTTTACGTGAGAAAGTTGTCACACGATAACGCGCTCATAAAACACTCGATTTATTGGGCTGTGCTTTTACTTGTAGTGCACCGCGCCGTCTTTAAATCTCGATTCACTCGAAATATTCACTTCACCAAAAGAAATTCTTACTTTACTTTTTTTTTTTTTTAGTAATCTTTGCAGACACTCTGACACACTATTTGGAAACGGACTCCACCTGAGAACTCACTAGAAGCCACAGAAGATCCTGAGATGATAATGAAAACTGGACAGGTCACTTCTATCTTTTTTTCTGTTTTCTATAAGACGCACAGTATACGATTTCAGAGCTGACTACCAAGCGCAACGGAAAGCGACTCCAATCTGAGCTGAAGTTGAACTGAGGACGAAGCTGTCCATACGAACAGGTTCAGGTGGTGCTGTGCTGGTGATGATGGCGTCGTACTTTTCAGATTCTTCCACTTCTTGGAGAGTATGAACACTCGTCGCTTGGGATGTGATAGAGATTTCCTTTTATCGGTTCGCGGCATTAATGGGGGGAAGTGGAGAAGTGATGTTAGTTCAGTCCGTCGTATCACAGCCAGCCAACAGAGAAGTACTGGTTTTCTCCATATAGTCGGATTCATATTTATATGCGATCCCATGCGATGTTTGAATTTGCTTTCTTTTGGGCAGCCGAGCCAAGCAACACAGAATGTAATGTGCGCATGTCAGCTCTTATCGGAGAAAAATGTCTCTATATTTCTTTTAGAGGGGAAGTTGGTGTTGTTATCTTGGATGTTTAATGGTCCATAATCTCCAGTGGCGTTGCAAAGTAATTGCAGAAATTATGTGTTATGAAGCAATTTTATCAGCACATGAGAATTTTTTGTCGGATTAATTAAAATTGAAATTATTTTAAACTTTTGAGGCGAGATAATTTTGATCTGGTTTTTTCCAAATTGGTCAGGATGGAAAAGTCACGCTTTGAAATGATTTTATATTATTAAGGTTTTGGCACCTTATTTAATTATATTGTAGGTGTTTATGATTATTAGAAAAGATTGTAGTGATAGCAATAACTATAGATAAGATGAGTGGATTATCTGTGTTGTGATCTCCTAATAAAATTATATGTTTATGGCTTGTCAGGTTCGATTCTAAACGTCATCCAATTATGATCAAGACACGTCAGTGACAGCATTAAATGCACTATGATCTAAGGAGCCCATGTGATATAAGGGATCTGATCATATTAGTTTCTGGATCATGTCGCTTAAATCAAAATCAATCTGAAAAGGTGAAAGAAATATAGCACCCCTCAACAAGTCCGATATCAGACCTAGAATGGAATATAATTCCCAAATCTGGGCCGAAGCTGGTCGCACAGCCTTAAGGCAGAACTACATCCAAGTAAGCCTCAGGCCTGGCCTCTCTCAGGTTTCCTCGCAGCTCGCCTCAAGGCTTGCCTCAGAGAATTGAAAGCCAAATGATACCACCGGGCTCTGTGCTGTCATTGTAATATTGATAGTGTATATCTGTTGACAGAAGTAGGCCTGAGAGAGAAAATTCCCAACATAGAGCAAAGCGCCATTAGTTTCATTAGATTTTGTCCAAAAGAAAGCTTCGGGCTCATTGGTGATGTGGATTGCTTGTCATAGCGACTTGATAGATGGATTGAAAAAAGGTTGAGTCCTCTGGGAGGAAGACTCTAGAATTTAGGCCACAGTAAAGCGCTTGTTCACCCTCGAGACGTAATGTTCTTTTATTGCGAACTGTGAAAATGTCTACCATCTTCAGTCTTTCCTCTAGCTTACAATCTGTGAATGTCTAAAAGTGACATACAGTAGTGGGCAAAAAAAACGCAGCACCGGCAGGTATCCTTGGAAAATCATGATTTCTCCTAATTAGTAGGTAGTCTCACGAAGGGCCCTGAAAAATATGATACAATAGCCTATATACGATTCAAAGATGTGAGCTTTAGTGTGCAGATAGTGAAAGCATTTGTGTACTGAAAGAAAATTTTGTGAAATATGGTTCAACTCTAAGTAGTAAACAAAAAGCTGTGGCAATCGCGTTGTGGTTGGGAAATCTTTCTATTCATGAAATAGGTCGTAGGTTAGGATATTCCGATTTCACTATTGTTCGGCTAATTCGAAGAGACTGGCAGTGTAGATCGTCGTGAAGGATCGGGAAAACCGCGAAAGACTACCATTCGTCAAGATCGGATTTTATTTCGTAGATCTTTGGCGATTCGTTTCAAAACATCTCCGGATTTAAGACAAGAGCTAATGAGTGCCCATAACGTCGATATTTCCTCCTCAGTCATCCGACGAAGACTCATTTGAAGAAAGAATAAACGGTCGCCGATCGATATAAAAGTCTCTTTCAACAGCTCGAGTGAAATTACGTTTCCAGTGGGCGCGCGAACACCGTCCATGGACAGAGGATATGTGGAATAAGGTCATTTATTCAGAGGAATGCAAATTCAACCTCCACTCATCTGATGGAAGACTGTATGTTCGGAGAAGGAAAGGAGAGCGACTTCTAGCAGGATGTGTACAAAAAGTACCACATCGGGATTGCGGAGTTATAGTTTGGGCATGTTTTTGTTCACGCGAACGTAGACATCTCTCGTTTATTAGCCGAAGAATAAATGTCAATGCTTGCATTGATGCTCTGCACCTTTCCACAAAGCTATACACGTACAATTTTATTAAAACTAACTGGTAGAAATGTCTTCCTTATTATTCAATTTATTATTATGTCGTGAATCTAATTTTTTCGGTTACATTCTACATTATAGATTACGAACTACCTACTGGAAAACTGTATTGAGACTTTTTTTTTTTGTGGCTCCCAAATAGTCCCGATCTCAATCCAATCGCGAATTTGTGGTCTATTATAAAAGAACGTATTAGGAGACATGGCCCAAAAGAACAAAGGGAATTGGTGAGTGCAGTTTCAGAAGTCTGGAATGGAATTTCTTAAGGAAGTATGTAAGACCGCTGTATAGAGGTGATCAAGACCCGTGGGGTGGGCCAATAGCTAACTAAATAATAAAATTAAATTGTACCCAATAAAAATATTAACCGTAATAATTAGTTTCGAAGTAACTTAGGAGAATTACCTCAAGAAATGTGCTCTTTGAATATATTGTAGCTTAATTACATATTTTTGTTTTTGTGCAATTATTAACAATAAAAGGAAAAATAATTACTGTAAAGTTGGTGCAAGGTGTAATTTCCATAATAAGTAACCAAATTAAGAACAATCGCGATGAACCTTGAGATGTAAATATCCAGTAAATCAAATATATGCTTTAAAATTCGAGTGCTGCGTTTCTTTTGCACACATTAGCACCTCTGCGACTCCCCTGATGTCCCTTAATCATTTCCCTATATCTTCCTATCACGCTGTGCTTTACCTCATAAGGTATATAAAAAAAAATGCTATTAACTTTAACTTTAACTATTTGTGGATCCATGGATTGTCAGATTTATTTATTTATTTAAACTCAAAGGTCCCAATACAGCACAAAATTACCCAGGGACATCCCATTGTTGTCCCATAAATCCCATAGAGTTCCCGGGATAAACAGGAAATATTCAGTATGTATTTACCCGGGGGTTACACGTAATAGTACAGCTGGCATACATGCCGCACTGACATACTTCTTGCACGTGTAACCTGTACTGCCATGTTGGCAGTTCAGCTTTCAGTGAACTTTTGCATGATAAAAAACCACGGCAGCTGAGGTGATAGTAATTTGACATTATGCAGTTTTCAAGATGGCGCAAAAGAAATGCTTGAGAGAATTTGATAAATTTGTTCTGGAAAAATGAGATTTTCTGGGATCATTTGCTTACATCATTTACCAACACCTTTCTCTGGTATTTATCAATCTGCTACTTCCTCTATTGCTATAATTTTACAATATACGCATGACTTTACGCCTCAATGCCATTTTTTAAATGGACATGCATGCAAGATGATAAGTCATCAACCGAACTGCCTTCTGCTGTCAAGTTAAAAATCGCATTGAAAGGGAGAATGGCATGCAAGCTGTACTATCTCCTGTAATCCCTGGGCTAGGACCTTATTTCAAGGGGTTATTAGAAATTCTCCATAAGTTATTCCCTGAGATATCCTACAACCGGCATCGGCAGATACCGGCACGTAACGGAAACTTCATTGCCGGTCGCTATCGGTAGCTAGAAACCAGACCGGCATTTGTCGGTTACTGTTCTAGTTGCGAAGTGAACATGGGATCAGATTTCTATGGTTTTCTCTCGATATCTGTCTTAATTAAAAGTTTCCTTTGTACTTTATGTCGTGCTGTGCCGGTAAGTGTGCATCGACCTTAAGCCAGCTACATGCATGAAGCTGTATTAGAATTCTATTCGCTTCTGGAATTTCTTTTTGTTTTGGCAAAGTTTGTTAGTTGTACACATTTCAGAACATGTTGTGTTAAAAATATTGGATTTATGTTTTGGCAACT
This sequence comes from Dioctria rufipes, assembly GCA_963924295.1. Classification (NCBI taxonomy): domain Eukaryota; kingdom Metazoa; phylum Arthropoda; class Insecta; order Diptera; family Asilidae; genus Dioctria; species Dioctria rufipes. Next base: position 43,192,844 of record OZ002743.1, on the reverse strand, counting down.
GGATACACCTCTGAGATATACTTTCCAGCAATTATTTTTTTTTTTTTTTTTATAAAAATGCTTACTCATCAAAATTCTAAATCCCAGAAAAGCTCAACCAATATCCTCATACGTCCTGCCAAAAAACTAGGAGATCCGTAAGACGGCAGCAGAAATTTTACATTATTGAATGTGTCAACTGTGCCTAAGTACAACCACAGGAAATCCTGTGAGAAGGCCATGGGATCTACCAAGGATATCCCAACCCGGAACATTCATCACTCCCTGGGATGTCCTATGTAATTAACTAGAACCGGACGGGATTTCCCATGGACAATTTATATATCCTAACAGGATTTCATAGTGACGTACCACGGACACATTTTTCCTGTGTGGATAATTACTGAGATTTGCAACAATTTTTTGCTCAGCTTGCATCTCAGATGATAGCAAAACCTCTACGGTTTAGAGCAAATGCCCAACCGCCCCGCTACCCTCTTTCCGACGGAAATTATAGGACATCAAAGTCAAAAACTTGGAAAATTTTGCAATTTCTTTTTCAATTTTAACGATTTTCCCGCTAAAAGGCATGATAAGGATAGCACTTTCTTGCAAGATTTCGAGACTTCCGAATGTTACCTTTCATTTGATCCTAAATGCAGATACCGTTTTTGATATTCCCGTTTTTTAGATGCACAATTTCATAAATTTTGCTAATTTGCCTAAAATTAGGCGCGATTTCGATTGTTATTAGCAAATTTAATGAAATTATGCATAATAAAAACGGTAATATCTCAAAAACGATAGCATTTAGGTACACCTGCATGATCAAATTAAATGTAACATTCTGGGGTTTCTAAATCTTGTAAAAAAAACTGTATAGTTATCATGCATTTTGACAAAACTTAGTCTCTCCCCTCCTCTTCTATTATGGGTTGAAAGTTTTCTATCTGGTCGCCTAATTCGTGTTGTACCAGAGGGCGTTACATTTGAACGTCACTCTATAAATGCCGGTGTGCCCCAAGGCGCTGTTATCTCTTCCTAACTTTCATAAATGATATGTTTTCCCTTACTTTCAATCACATCCATAGCTTTGCCAACGACAGTATGCTTGATTTCGCTTACTGCTTTGATACTCTTGCAGACTCCAAAGCGAGTCCCGCATGTTTCATACTAGTTTGTATGATTAGATCATTGAATACCGATCTTAATATTATCCTCGCTTGGGGCAAAGTGAATCGCGTCGAATTAAATGCAGCTAAGACTCAAAGCTGTTTCATCTCTTTAAAACAAGATCACCATTTAACCAATCCCATTTCATTTGATGGTGTTTTAATTTAAGATTCCATGTCACCTAAGCATTCTTGGCATAAATATATCCAATAAATTAAGGTGGACAGATCACATCTTCTCTGTTGCCAAAGAAGCATCTAAATGTCTTGGATTTCAGGTATAAGATCAGTTCATCAAATCTAGCGATCCTTTACAAGTCATATATCAGACCTAAAATGGCATACAGATCTCACATTTGGACTGGTGCTGATCGTACAGGTCTTACCTTCATTGGATATTGTCCAAAAGAGCCTTCAAGCTCATTGGCGATTTGGCAATAACTTGCCATATCGACTCACACGGGCACCGTCGCAATGTTAGATGTCCCTCATTTATCGCTACACGCTTGGTCAATGTTCCGATGAAATATCTAATCTGATCCCTTGTAGATTAATTCCTCTTCACCTTCTCATCCTTCAAAATACTTTCGGACGTACAGTACAGTCTAATAAATCAAAATTTATACTCTAGAAAATAATTTCTCCCTTCACTTAAGGAATACATCACAAAAGTTCTCTAGAGTTTCCCTTCATTTTTCATTTAATTAAATATTAAAATTATATTACATTTGTGTATAGATTTTAAAATTTTCAAGATATACAAAGAAAGCAAGATCTGTGGCCGGATTCCGCAACTATGAGTTTACGCGTGCGCGCAAAATTTTGTGTACACCTCCTTGTTTCGATTCCGCAAAAATGAATATGAGTTTTCCTGTCAACATTTTGTACACTTTAACTGATATTTTCTCCTCGCCATTTTGGTCGTGAATTTCGAAGATGTACCTATGAGTTTCTGTCAAGCATTATTTTCAAAATTATTAGTTATATTATTTATTTTACTACTTAATTCTAGTGAATTCATGTAACTCATTTCTTATAACTGAACTTAACTTTTTCAAAAAAGACTATTTTCTCACTCAAGCAACATTCAACACAGAAACATTTTCATTCAGCAGTTAAGTGTACACTTTCTCTCACGGTGAGTTTTTAAATCGTGTGTGCCGACAAATATTTCACAGTTGCCGAATCTAGCCCCTGGGCAGTTTTAGTTTTTACACTACAATGAATAAAAATTAAATTTGGAACCCAAAATACTTAATGAAATTACTTTGCTTTTTTTTGTATACCATGAAAATTTTGAAATTTATACCTAAAAGTAATATAATTTTAATATTTAATTAAATGAAAAACTCTAGATAGATAGATAGTTTTTTAAAAAGTTATTTATTATCTTTATTATTTTTTCATAAATTATTCTCAAAAAAGTTAAAATTATACCACTAAGAAATTTTCAATACAAACAAAACTTCTGCACTTTTTTGTGATCCAAAGCTCACAAAAGCCGGGTATTTTGATGAAAAATAGTATCTTGGGAAAATTATCATCACTGAAAATAAAAAGCTTAGCTGGATCAACAATTAAACATTGTCTATGAACCATTTGTGCATAATTGTGAATAGAAACAACTCAGTATTTGATAAAACTAACACATCAGTATTTCAATTAAACAATTTAAAATAGTCATTCACTAATAGTTCAAGTGAACAAGCAATATCCATAACTGTGCTCGAAATTTACAATTTTGAATTACTGCATTAACTATTTCCTTATTTGAAGTAATAGTTGCTTAACTTAAAAATAAATAGTTAAATAACCATTTATATTACTATTCAACTATGTAACGTATTCGTTTTTAATATGAAATTGTTACATATGCACATAATAACCCTTTAAATAAGAAAACTTATTACCAACAAAAAATTGTCAACAGACTATTTTCCTTGTTAAATTTAAACATATTAATGATCATTATACAGCTGATTTGTTTGTTACTGGAATACTTCTAGAAAAATCTGTGTCAAATCAAAACCTCTAAATATATGTATACTAATACTTTGTTTCGCTTTATCATGGAGATAATATATAAGATTAAGATTGGTATGTTACCACACAGCGTGTTCGATTTTAATATGAAATTGTTACATATACATATAATAACTCTTTAAATTGTCAACTAACTATTTTTCTTTTACCGAACTAAAGATAAGTCTTCTTAAAAACGCTGTATTTCAGAAGTTTTTTTGAATAACAAATACCTAAATTTCACATACGGGGTGTTTTGTAAGGGTATATTTGCGAAGCGCACAACCCAAAATTAATCTAGTCAAAAATACTTTGCGAAGCGCACACCTATTGTTAAGGGATTACGCATTGTTCTAGCACATATCTTTACCTGCCCTAAGTAATATAGCCCCGTAGGGTATATTTTCAAGCGCAAAGAAATGCACACCCAGGCAGGCACACACACACACACACATATATATATACAGGCAAGCGCGCGCACACACACACACAGAGGCAGGCTTGCAGGGGCACACACACGAGCGCTCCGCGCGCGTGTGTGTGCCCCTGCCAGCCTGCCTCTGTGTGTGTGTGCGTGTGGCGCTTGGCGCAGAGCGTACTCCTCCTATTGATATTAGTGGTTTAAAAACATAACTTAACTTACATAGAACAGGCAAAATTCATAGATCAGGTAAAGATACGTGCTATAACTATGCGTTGACCTTAACCATAGCCGCGCGTTTCCAAAACAATGCGTAATCCCTTAACAATAGGTGTGCGCTTCGCAAACTCCTGCTTGTGCGCTAGGAGAAGTGTTTTTTTATGGCTTGTGCGCTTCGCAAATACACCCTTTTGTAAGTAGTGCACAGTATTTAAGGATTTTACAGGTAAGGGACGAAGAAGGGGGTAAGATGCGTTGTCTCGTCGGCAGGGCCTTTTTTTATTTTAAGTGCTTTCACACCCTGTAGAGATAGCTTTAGTGCGGGGTAATAGTTAACCGACTAAGCTTTCCACGAAATGCTCTTATTGTGTCGAGAATTTCTGGATCAAAGTAAAATAACTGGCGGAACAACACGTCTTACCCCCTACATCAGCATATAATTTTTTGCTTGTCTCCACCTCAATTAACAAACTCCTAAATAGTTAGTGCTCTTGACTTATAAAACTCGTACAAATGTAAGTCATATTAAGTATATTGAAATACCTGTTAATTTTGTAGACATATTAGGAAATGTATAATTTAATATTTGTTACAAATAAATATTTAAAAAATATAGTCTACTTGAAAATTATCAACGATATTGTATTTTCTGTTTAAATTTAGTTATAATTAATTTATATTTCGATACAAATGCCAACTGAAACTGAAATACATTATGATAAATGAACTACTACAAAGAAAGTACTCATTGACGCTGGAGAAAGAGACAACTCTAATTTGATTTGAGCTTTTATGTATAGGTTGTGCCTGAAAATATTCCCCTTTAAAAATTTAGGTTATACATATGCATATATTTTTTAACAGCTATTGCACTAAACCATGCCCTGCGATATTTGGTTATTGAAACACGGTAGATTACGAAAATTAAACATTTTCAATCGTGCCCTTCACGTATTTTAATAGAAGGAAATGGATGGAATTTGGTACGTTTCACCAACTTTACATTTGTTTACTATTTACTTCAACCATGTTCTTGTTTCTTTTTATAAAACTGATAAATAATAAAATATGAATTAAATTAAATTTTTATTCACCGATGTAGTAACACATTATTAATCTTCCGTAAAAAAATTCAAATATTTCAAGTAGAAATCATATCAAAACTCATCGTTTTGATATTAATTCTAATTGTAATAAATAGAAGGGCATCAGTACTCCAAGTTTATTTCTTATTAATTATAAAAAACCAAGACATATTCTAATTACACATACAAGATGCTTTAATTTACACATTTCGGTTACACAGTTTGTTCAAATAATTAACTCTTTAAATTTTCAATTAGTGTCTTGAATACCCTTCATTTATGCTGTAGTGTAGTGAAGTTATTTATATTGTGTTGTTAAATGACTAGTTTACATTGTAAATGATCATCATCCTTGATATTTGATAATTTCTAATAGTAGTTTTATTATTATAATATAAATAAAATAGTCAAACTACTACTAATAAAGATCAAATATCAAGTATTAGTAGTTTACAAAGTATAATAGTTAATTAACAGTTTAACCGAAGTTAATGTGCTATTAAAATAGTAGTATTACCTTTAATGATTATCAAATATCAATGATATCTTATAATGTAAAATAGTTAATTAAACAGCACAATAGAAGTTAGTTCACTACGCAAAGTTTTCACCTTACGATATTTTTTACAATTTAGTTAGTGGCCTACTACGAAGTTGTTAAAAAATACTTGACTATGTCTGATTGTTTAATAGAACCTATTTCGTTGTTTAAGGCAAAATTAAACAAGCTTTTTAGTAGATTTTACTACGTTTTTTCTTTCTGTGAGCCGGGGTAATTAATCACAGATTCAGTTTTTCTGCAAATATTTAATTTAATTTTATACATATATTAACTCTACCTAAATAGCATTCCCCGAAAATTTCTTTAACCATTTAATTTGCAAAAAAATGCTGTCCAGCCCAGGAAATTATGGTGTTTGAACGAAATGCAAGCAGCGACTTTTGTATGAAAAACAGTAAGTAAGTAAGTAAGTAACAGTAAGACAAACAAGAAGTGCATAATGTCTATTTTATGTGAGACTAAATTTTACTATGCTTACGGGATCAAAAACTTATATTATATAAATAAAAGAACTCCGGCGATATGTGAATGCTGAGAGCTATACAGAGCGGTCCACAACTGATGTGTGTATTTGACTCATCGGAGGCTTATCTTCCTTCATAGGCTAATTTACACTAAATCCTCTGCATATCTCTCCGAAAGCCTACAATTCTTGCACTCGAATAGAGGTCTGCAACTTCTTGTCCCGAGATGTAAATCTAGTTACGGTGAGCGCTCTTACTTCGTCCAAGCTGCCCGAAAATGGAACTCTCTTCCAAATTTAATTCAGCGCACAGTTTCCGGCCTGACCTTTGCTAAGCTAGTCAAACATTACCTTAACTATATTTTAGATTGTGATTGGTATTTATTCTCAGATCTTAAAATTCTTGTTGCATTGTTTTAATTAATTCTTAATTATATTTATTTATTGTTTTTGTCTTCGCTTTTCTTTTAATTTGTTATATTTTTATTTATTTTTGTTCTTTTCGTTGGATCTTTATCTCTAAGTTCTCTTTTTCTTTTCATCTTTGGATTTTTTTTCTCTTTATTCATTTATTTATTTATTATTATCTTATGTCTTTTTGTTCCACCTAATTATACGTCATAAGATTTTGTAATCTTCTGTACAAGGCCGAATAAATGTATTTGTATTGATGTCCCCCCCCCCCCCATCCCGAGAGCACAAATATCTGGATCCGACATTGGGATCAGTCTACCATCTTCTGTTTTTCCGCGGGCTTACAATCTGCAAAGGTTCAAGAGTTACATACATAAGCACCTCTGCCACATTCCTCATGTCCCCTAATTCTTTCCCTATCATCTTTCTGTCTTGTTGTGCTTTGCATCATAGCGTATCCCCTAAGCTTGCCTTAATAATAAAAAATAAATAAAAAATAATAAAAAAATCCAACATGCTCCTCATTTTACAGGAACATAAGTATTATGTATATGTATGCATACAATGCATTAAGTATATATAAATAATTGAGACATTCGCAATTTAATCTCTTCAACAAAATCCAATTATACCAGCACACTTATAAACGACGACAAGTAGCAAGTAGCGAATGGATCTGACAGACTCATAATAGTCATAAAAATTACACTTTTGATTAATAAAATAAATTTCCATCACACCTGATCCAATTTGTCGTGTATTGTGTATGTAATAATTTTGCTCGTATACCTAGGTAGGTATGTGCCTGCTGGAAAAAACAACACCTCCAACTATAGTACACTCAGTATTCGTCCAATGGAATTTCTTCGTTCATAAAATTCTATGATTAATAACAAAATTTTGCCCACCTGAATACAGGTACATGGTCCCAACTTTATACATATGTTACGTAGGAAAAGTGGAGATATTTATTCAAAGTCTGGATATTAGTGTTGTCACATTGTGGCCAATTTCTAAAATGTATGCACTCTGAAGAACACGTGCATCCTATTCAAGAGTCATCGTAAATCTGAATGTCACCCATAGACCTATAAATCTGGCGGCTAAAGTAATGTGGGCGAAAAGGTAAGAAGCAGCCCCAACAATCCAATGCCACACGATGGAACAAACCTACATACATAACCAAAAAAGAGAAAAAGAAAAAAAAACAAAAAGAGAAAAACTAATAAAACGACTTAACGCTGGGCAACGAGTGCTAAGTAAATCTTTTCACGCCAGTTAAAGTCGTAACAGATGTCATCTCGGCCATTGTCCCGTAAAATTGCTCAAACTACTCGGATATTGCACCATATGTCAACATACATATGTATATATAACCGCTGTACCACCAGCATCTCTTCTCTAGACATCACCAAGAAGAATGTTCTGCTGCTGCTGCTGGTTGCTTAAGTTTTCTGTGTTTTGTTTGTTTTCCTTTTCGATTTGTTTACGCATCAGGAAAAGTGTGGAGTGCACTCATTTGTGGCCCTTTGTGGCAACATATGGGGTACGTTGACTAGGGTTCGTGTGGCACGAGGGCATAAGTAGTACACCTAGTTAGATGTAGTGTGCACTAGTGTGTTTGTATATATGTATGTAAGAAAATCCTTTACAAAAGTACCCACACGTTTAAGATATGGGCGCTCATGGGGTGCAAAGAACTATAAAAATTGCCAAAACCACTGCAGAAAGAAGAATGCACTTTAAAGTGGTGTAGAAAAATGTTATTTGTGTCCCCGTTTCCTTCCCACCACATTAATGGGTTGGGTACTCTACTAGCTAAGAACACATTGCTCTCCAACGATAGGTAAAGTACCTTCTTGGTAGATTGTTTTGAGGCGAAGACTATGTCACTCAGTTATTTCATTTTTTCTTCCACCAAAATGTTGACATTTCTTCGCTTTCAAATGTTTGCACATTTCGCGCCATTCCACAAGCACTCTCCATGCTGTGCGCTAAAGTAAGAGTCGAAAAAAGTTGTGAAATTAACATAATGGCTGCCTTCCCCATTTCCGGTTGTTTTTAAAAGCACTTTCATCCATCTCTTGAGTGTAGTGTCATATTATTATTATCATCACACCTTACCTACTCTTCCGTAGTTGAGGATTTCTAGAAATCTAACAGTATTGCGGTGAAAACAAAAACTTGAGTGCACGGCGTCAGGTCATTGCATACTTTACCTTGATAAGGTATTCCAACCATACCACCCTAATGTAACTTCCCCTCATCCGATCCTATCCTCCCCACCACATCTACATTAACTACAGAGTTACTGAGTCCTTCCTGATCCTCCAACGTTACTGTGAAGCAAAAAAAAAAAAAATAAACAAAATTCGCTAAAGATTAAGGAGTCGAAATTATTATCCTGAAGAGTTTCGGTAAATATTAAAATTTCCAGGACTCACTGCTTTCCGGTGAACCCCGAACAATGATGGGGGGAGGGAGTGGAGGTCGCTGCTCGGCTTCTTTCATTCTCTGGAACGATTGAAGAGGATTATATTCACGGATAATATGCTTTAAAATAATATTGGTTGACCCAGAACCACATTCCCTTTATGTTCTTAGGAAAATTTGAAAGTGCTTTCAGTTCTTTACCAAAGTGCACAAAGCCTTTTAAAACCCTTTGAAAATGAAAATTCTTTTCAAAGCGGAGAGCGTGAGGGTGGCGTGGCCGATTAACTTTTCCCAAGATTTAATTTCTATATTTCTGCCTTCCTTGTGAAGTGGTTAAGGATTAAGGAAAGTTACTGAAACATGTCGGATATTTTGTGGAAACATACAATGTTAAAAATTTGTTTTACGTGGTCGTTATACCAGAGACAGTCATCTTGGAACTCTCTGGACCTAATTTGACTTGATAAGGGAAAGGAGGAGCTTCTTACTATAGATTTCTATGGTTCAAAGAATTTTTTGTTGTGAAAGTAATCTGATAGTGGTAAGAGGAAAAAACCGTAACCATGATTCCATGAACTTATCGAATTATATATAACAAGAGCAGTTTATTTATACTTATTCAGGGACAAAATAAATCTTTCCATTTTTAGTGTTAACCTTTCACAATATAAGTTATAGATGCTTAAGGAACGGGGTAACTGGCATCGAGGATCTTAGAAAAAATTTCTATTTTCTAACAGGCATTAGATCTGACACACTTGCAATACATTGCTTCTTCATAGGTTTCTGTCTTGAGCACATCTCTGGCAATCATCACAGCCAATTTGTAGTATTTGAAGATCGCTCTCCACATTTTCCAGGTAGGTACTTCAAGCTAGATTTTCTGATTTTCCTTGAATATTTGGTATTTATCTTCATGATAATTTTAGGTATCCAGCAGATGTTCATGTTTGTTATCTTTGGAAACTCAAAGATCTCATAGAGTTCACTATTAATCCTTTGCTGATAATTACCATCGCTATCTCTATCAGCCTCCACCATTTTTGGTACCGGTCCTGCAGTAAACTAAAGTTCTGGAAAAGCTAATTAGCTTCCAGATTTTTGGTCACTTGGAAGGTAATGAGTTCTTGACCAGTTTGGTTTCCGACATTCTCACAGCTGCGAGACTTCTACACTACAAAATGACTAGTGATATAAGAGCAGCCTTAGACCAGGATAACGTTACTATTTCTGATTGATTTCCCAAAGGCATTCGATAGTGTTAATCACAGTTTGTTACTACATAAGCCATCTAAATTTCTTGGCTTTACTGCTTCAGCTCTGCTTTAATTGAGAGTTTCTTGTCAGAACGCCATCAACGAGTAAAGGTGGATGATAAGTTGCCGGATTTACTTCCTCTCCCGACTGGTGTACTTCAGGGTTCAATTTTGGGGCCGTTGCTATTTAGTTTATATATTAATGACCTACCTCTAAATAGACGTGATGTCAGGATTTACTTAAATGCGGATGATGTGTGTCTCTTTGAAGATGGCATCGCATGTATTAATGATGATTTGAATAGAATAAATGCATTGTCCAAGATTAATGCATTGAGATTGAATATGTCTAAGTCTCAATGTATTATTTTTCACAACAGTCCACTACATTTGTCTGATATCCCACCCGCAATTCTGGACGTTAAAGCATTCACCCTTATTATCATTGTCACTTTAAGTGAGAAATGGCATTACGACACAAAAATGGTATTATGATTGACATTTGTCAAAAACATACGACTTTGGACTTTTGTCGTATTAAGTAGACAAAAACCAATACAAGTGAATTAAATGACAATTCCACTCACTTGGTTTTTGTAAGTGACAGATGTTGGATGTGTGTAAGGAAAAGGAAAATGCAATCGGAAGAAGATAAATTTTATGATGGCATTTTAAGTTGTTCATTAAAACATAAAATAGTTTTTTATAAATTAAATTGGGATTTTTTGTTTTTGAATTTTTAGTGTAAAAATTACAATAAAAATACAATTTGAAGTCATGATAGATTTTATAGTGAAGCATCCTTTTATAGCTAAGGGGCTGAAATACATCGCGTTTATGATTTTTTTTCTTCTTTTAAATACATTCAAAAATAACAACAATACAACAAAATAATAAAAAACCTGACTTTTGTGTATACAAATGTAATTCATACCCTGACGCATGCCCTGATGCTATCTGTCACTTTAAGTGACAAAGATAATAAGGCTTCGAAGAAAAATGTCACGTCACACCGTTCGACAACGACAATACGAAAAGTGAAGTGAAGTGAGAGTGACTACGAAGCTTGTCACTTCAATGAGTCGACAACTATACTAAGAGTGATTATATCTTGCTAGTAAAATGAAAAATTTAGGTATCGTGTTGAACCAGTATATGAACTGCTGTGACAACACAAAATCTAAAATTAGTAAAATTTACACTGAACTCAGTAGACTCTGGCTCTCAGCCAGTATTTTGCCCGCTTACTACATATCTCAAGTAGAGAGCCTTAGTGTGTTTTTTTTAACCTGCAAAAAAATAATGAGCCATAGAAAACTGTTTAATTTCAATAACTCACAACGAAACGGGAACGTTATCTTTCCTTGTTTTACTAAGCTAGTCATGGAAGACTCTTATCTTGTCCAGATTGCGCGCTTTTGGAATGCTCTCTCATCTAGTATACAGCTTGCGCGTATTATCAATTTCTTTAAGAGTCCCGTTGATGCCCATTTCTTAATTACACGCCCGTAATTTACTTGATTGTCTTGTCAGGGCATAGACTAAGTATAGACTGGAATAACGAAGAAATTTTGGTATGTGAATGCAGCGCCACTCAACTATGGTGGAGAATGGATTGGATATAACAGATAATTTAATAATTGTAATTTGCCTACCTTTAGGCATTTAAATACTTCTAGGTGTTTTAATTTTGTTCTTACTTTCTTTGTGAAATTCCTAAAAGTATGCTACACTATATATTAGTTCTTCTAACTGCTACAGTGCGCGCTGCATTCACCTACACGATTTGTAAAGAAAATGCACCAATACATATATTCAGTGGACTTTTCCAGACTATATTATATTTAGTCTATGGTCAGGGTCACTTCACACAGCGGAGTACTATCGCGAATTATTTTAACTTTTTTTTTCTATGGCATTAGTACCTTGTTCTATATCAGATCTGTTTTGTAGCTCTTTATAAGTTGCTTTTGTTAGCCTTATAAGTACTTATGCTTAATATGTACTCAGATTTTAATTGTAATTTAAAGCGCCATATTTATTATTATATGAAGGCTTCTTATCTGTCACTGTTTAGATATTCTTTTAAGGACTTCCTCTACGTTTTGGGTACGATAAAAGATTGTGATCTTGTATATGAGAAATGGTAATCCTTGATTTGATGATAAGAGAATCAGTGACCTCTTCTCCACCATAAAATTCTACAATTATTTTAGAGGGACCTTAGACTACTTTCTGCGGCGAGCTTTTCTTGATAAGGTCCTAAAATTTTTCTGTTCATAAATCTTCGAAATCAAAACAAGCATAGGTTGTTCAACATTCATTGACAGCGGCAGTATACAGAGGTTCAAAATAATGTTAACCACTATCTAAAAAATTATCTTAAGGAATTTATATGTAGATAAAAAAATTTCCAAGTACATTTAATCAAATTAACGATTGCGCGCATAAATAAAACTTTTCGTAATTACTTTCGCCGCCATTCTGCATGGAATTTCAAAAATTTATACTTCATTAAAAATTTGCACTATTCTAAAAGCCCTTCCCCTTCCCCCCCCCCCCCCTCCCAGCCCATCCTTAACCTTCTCGAATTGTTGTGGCCAGTATTAAATGAGATTCGTGGAATAATTTCAGGCTGCACAGTTACAATCAGGCTCACGAATTTCCAGATAAGCAGTTTTGGGTGTCCAGCAGGGATGATTTTAATGGGAATGAATTTTATTACCCAATCTGGTGTAATCTCTGTTCATATATCCTTTCTCTATCTCTCTCTTTTATACATCCGTTCCGTATGTTTGTGGTTTCATTGTGTTTCATAATATTCTACCATCGATTGAGATCTGAAATATATGTAGTTGTTACAGTTCAATTCAATATTGTCCAAACTAGGACAGAACCTTTGGGAAATCCTCTATCATATTAATTTATGTATTCAGAGTCGAAATTAAGGAAATCCGAAATTACAGATCACACCTGTGTTCGTATGTATCTAGCTACATATGTAGATATCAGCTGGGAATGAGTTTTTCTTTTTTTTTTATTATTACTAAAAATATATATAACTTTCCAAGAAAGTTATTGTATGGTTACACGAGGATACTAATTAGTTACTTGAGTAAAAGCAAAATTAACTTTTGCAACTATTAACTATACACGTGTAAAGGGGGGGGGGGGGGGTATAGTATATGGATACATGTCCCGGACTACATATCTATAGCTGCAATGCTAAAGGGAAATCAGACGGATCAGATAAATCATGCTCCGATGACTCGATTTTGATGGAAAAAGCTCTTCCCTGAGGGTTTCTCTCCAATGGGGACGACGTGGTAGACATGGATATCATAACTGTTATTTAAAGCTTTGGCTCACTCGAAGAGATTTTTAAAGGAGACCTGTAAAATATTTAAGGTCTCTATACAGAATTTTACCATGGGCGGATGTATGTAAATCATCTGTGTGAAGGTAACTCCTGACAGAATTGGTCTGGTGTGGAGTTCATACGTTGAAAAAGGGAGTAGAGACGAATTCCAAACAGAAGGAGGTCAAGGCGGTCATTTGCAGAATTCAACTTATCTTTTGAACAGCGCAGCCTATTATGGGGTCCTATAGAAAACAAGAATAAGAGCTCTGCAGAAAATAATTCGAATAAATCTTCCCCATAAGAAAAATTTCAACCTTCTTGGAAGCTACTAAATGAATGCTTTATATAGACATTATGTAGGTACCTAAAGGCAGTTTGGAAAAAATTACCGATTATATCTATGCCTCCATCTAGATTGGTTCCGGAAATAAAAAATCTCTGAAATGTAAAGAACATACCAAATCTATTTCCACCACTCCATCTCTAAGGTCTTGAAAGCTTCGTCTGGCGTACCTCAAGGGAGTCATTTAGGCCCATTGCTATTTATTCTATCTATTGACGACATTGTCACCATAGTGAAGCACTGTAAAGTCTTAATTTATGCTGATGACATTAAACTTTTCGCTCAGATTAAATCTTGAAATGATTGTCAACTGATACAGTGACCTCCACAAATTTTACGATTGGTGCAAAAGCAATAATTTGGTACTCAATATCGACAAATGTGAGGTGAGGACTTTCCACAGGAATCTGAATCTTATCTCTTATGTCTATGGGTTCTCGGCTTCCTAGATTCGCCGCGTTAGTTCTGTCTGTTACTTGGGTGTCAAATGTGATCGTAGATGTAATTTTAACTCCCACATAAACCTGGTATCTAAGAGTAGTTCTATGCTGGGCTTTATAAAACGTTGGTCCGGAGAGTTCTCGAATCCCTCCATAACATTACGTTTATATACTTGCTTTGTGAAACCACTTCTTGAATACGCTAGCCAGGTCTGGTCTCCTTTTTACGGTACACACATCGTCCGTATCGTGTCTGTTCAGCGAAACTGTAATGTACGCTCCTACGACATATCCATTTTTTTTTGTCCCGGCTTAGTTTATTAGAAAACAATGCTCGAGTTGTGTTCGAGCTGGTCGAAAATTATAAACCCAAAATAGCTGATAGCTGATATCAGGAATGAAACTAACGCTAAAAGATAAAACGAAATACAAATAAAAAATAAATAAAAAAATAAAGCAATAAAAGAAAAGAGCTTTGGTACAATAGCCAAATAGAAACGTACACATTTAATAAAACCAAACAAATTCAATTGCTAAATCTATTTGCAATCGGTTAAAACGCGTTAAGCACGATGCCTCCCCCCTCGCCGAGATGTTCCAGTATAAACAAAGCCAAGTCCGAAATGGGAAACATATGCATAAAACACAGGGAAATTTATTGGAAATTTGGTGCAAGAAGAAGACGAGGGACTCTTTGTGATTGGCTCGAGGAGACAAGCAGACAGTTTTCCTTTTTTCGCGGGTTGGGCTGTTTTTCTTGGAGCAGCTTCTAAAAAAGGCACACAGACAAATAATTAAAATTAAATCAAAGTAAAAGCAAAAGAATAAAATAAAAGAAGACGTAACAGTATCCGGTGCATAATCAGCGAGGATTCCCTATTCCTAAACTGAGGATTCCCAGAATATTCCGGGATTAAGACACTCGTGAGCAGGCAGGAGATTACCCAGTAGATTTATTCCATGGAAAAGAGGATTACCCAGGAGATTTCATCCAGGAACAAAAAAGCTAAGTCACCAAAGCAAGTTATTAACTAATAAAATTCAATAAAGAAACACGTTTCGGGCATTAATAATTACTAACCTAGAATATTTAGTTCTTACTCCATTTATATTAGAAATGTAACTTAGGACGGCCGTGGATATGAAGGAAAATAATTATTCTTGTGCAGAGATTGAAGGACACGAATAAAAAAAGAAATTTTAAAATCTAAACTTCGTCTTATCCGTAAATAAAATCTTTAAAAATCAAATTTTCAGAATTAGAATGTAAGTCAAGGCATCCTCTAGACACATGGCTTACAAAACTTCCTGCGCTTTGCTCTTAGGAATCTACCCTGGAAGAACTCATTGATTCTTCCACCCTATGAGGATCGCTTGCAGCTTTTGAATATGCACTCGCTTGAAAAGCGTCGCATGGTTGCCGATGTAACTTTTGTGCATCAACTCTTAAACGCGAATAATGATTCTCCGTTGTTACTTAACAAAATCACTTTTCGTGATAGTAGCCACAATTTCAGAAGGCTACCTCTGTTGCACGTTATCTCCTCATAGTCTAACTTTAGCATGTATGAACCTATTAATCGCATGTGCATTACTGTTAATAATCTGACTAAGTATTTTGTTGTTGACGTTTCTAAGCATGTTTTAAAAAAAATTCGATATAATATTTAATCTTTTTAGTTAGATTTAATTTAGTTTTTTATCTTTTTGTTCTCTATCGCATTGCATGACATTTCATCTGGTGTTTGGTCTATGTTTAGTGTAACATACTAATACTAACACCGACTAAGTAATGAAACGCATTTATTGTTGACCGTTTATTTATTAAACATGTCCATGCACCGAACTTGTGTCAAGCTGGTTCTGATAGTCAATAAAGTACGAACGATGGAAGGCCTGACCAAGGTGAGTGGAATTTTATTCGCCAAGCAAGACTGAAATAATTATACGTATAAATTTTTAGATATACTATAATAATACTGGCGGAATGCCAGAGTCTAGAGAAGCTCTACAAAGACTTGAGAATAAATATCCGGGAGATAGATAGTATTTCACAAAACACAGCAATCTGAAACCCCGAAAGGTGAACAGAAGAGAAAGATTCAGTTCAGTATTTTTTTAATTTAATTGACTCATCTCTAATCTAAAAAATATTGTAGCAAGTGTTATACCATTTTAGAATCCTTATTAAATGCGTCAACTTTTAAAGTTACTTGCCAAACTGGCGTAGTACATTTTTTTTTTCATTACAGTCAGTTAAAGTTGGGTGAAATATTAATTTTCTATTCTTGGTTCGGCAAAATGTGACATTTTCTTCCAAGCTGGAACAGTTGGCTTAGAACTTAAAGCAACAGGTTACATAAGCACTATTCGGGATTACATAAGAAAAATTAAATTGAAAAAAAGTAAAGATTTGTAGCAACAGGAGCTAAAAAACCATCACAGGGTGTACATTTTCTCGAAAACAAAAGAAATGTCTATAATTTGAAAAATGCATGACTTAGATTTTTTTAATATTTTTTAGTAACTGTTATGATTTGGGCTATCACCCGATTCCGGCTTGACGTCGACTTACGGGCCACCCTGTATAACCAAATCAAATATAAATAAATTTTCATGTAGAGATAGCTAGGTATCATATTACAATATTACAATATTATGATGATGATTTCATAATATTGTAACTTAGCTATGATTATCCTCGTGTCTGTGATTAGATGCTGGTCCCACGTTGTTCTTTTTGTGCGTCTTTTTTTTTTGTCGACTTCGTTCTTGTTTCCTTTTATTGTAATTTTTTGGATTACTGGTGTGCTGATGTATTACTGTCCAGCTTAAGTGGTCTTAGGTTTGCTTTCAAATTTTTGTGCAAAGGACGCCAATATGTGGATTTTCACGCTGATGCTTGTAGTGAAACTTTATAAGAATATGTCCATAGGTACTTGTTCCTTTTTTGCCTTTATGATAATTAGTGATAATAGTGATTTAATAAATTAGACGATATTATTCAACTATTATTTAACTTTAAGTTCTTTCTCGACTTTCTTTTTTTGTTTTTTTGTTTATCTAAACTATCGTAAAATACTTCTTCAGATCCTGACGGTCGACCCCAGAAGAAAGGAACTTATTCGGTCTCTGTTCCTTCATCTCTCTCTCTCTCGTATTCGAATCAAAAATAAAAAATATAGCTGTTTCCGGTACTTGCCATAACAAAATTTTTCGGATTTATTGGTGGGATATATTAAATTTACACTTTAATTTTTATTTAGGAAAAATTATGTGCAGGAAAGAAAATTAGACCGTGTAGGCAAATTCGTATTGGCTACATTTTACTCATCCCTTTAAAATTCGCACATAATGTTCAATGTTAGCTACAACATGTTCGAACTTTCATTTGTCTTAAGTGAATTTGTCAAAGAAATCAGAGCAAAATATAACCATTTTGAAAGTCAATGGAAAACATAAGAAAGGAAACGGCTTTGCTTAGTCGATTGAATTACCTTAAGGATGAAAATTAGACGTAAAAGTGACAAATTCAGCCGGATACTTAAATCTTTCGGTAAATACTAGCTAGAAAAGAGAATGGATTTGAAAAATATTCACTCAGCTCTTAATAATTCTCGTAGCATATTCCTCTTAGCTACTTATGCTCAACCATAACTAAATAAAAACATTTCTGAAAAACCGACTTTGAAATTACGAAGCTTGGCGACAAAAAATATGAAAATCAAAGCGGCGATTGTAACTGTAATGTCGGAACGAGGATATGCTTTTACAATATTGCTTCTACAATAGATAGGAATTTCAACTGATAATTTGGTGCTGTAATAGACTGTCACCTGTTCCAAGTGTGAAGGGCCAAAGCTATATTGGCCTGAAAGAAGTTTTTCTCAAAGTGCAAATACTCATAACAACATGAGAAATAGAAAGAATTTAAATCAAAATAGGTCCTGCCTACTCCTTTCTAAAAATTACTTACTTATTGGCCTCATCCCTTATCAAATTAACTTAAAATTTAATGGCATAACTCAATACTCACAGGAGCTCCCAGCTGACATACTCGTATAGTACATATGTTTGCTGTACGTATGTGTGTATGAGCAACCTTCTTCCATCAAAGTCACATTAAGGGTTTACAACAAGTACCTCAAGGGGATGTTGTTATGGCAGCAAATTTGTCATTAGTTATATGATTTCTTCCCATTCCCATATAGATTTACTCAAGATGGGATAATCGCTCGACTCAATATAACGTGATTATTTAGACCACTCAAAAGCAACCTGGCTGACTGGATATAAGACGCCTTCACCTCCCCGCTCTCTAGTCGATCCCTGATTTCCTTTAAATTTTTCGACAGGAGTTTTGATATTTTTTTTTTATTCATCCAACCCGAAAGCATTTAATCCCCGCGTGTTATAATTATTATTATCAACTGATGGCAAGGTGTGTACCTTCAAGTAATTATGAAAATCCGGGGCAATCGTCAAGGATCTCCTGCTACGCTTGAAGCTATTTCCCCTGGGGGGAAGCGGGTGCTTTTCGGGAAGCTACTCTTGACTTCAGTCATGTGTATATATATATATTAAAAACGACGTCGTCTCGTTTTGTACGGCGTAATTAAGTGTATTGCATGATAGGATCCGATTACTTAGAGCGAAATGAGGCTCGTAATTTGCTTGCCAATATTTTTTTTTCCATGTAAGAAGGTTAACTCGCTTATTAAGGATAAACGAATGAGTGATATCGCACTAATGTGGCTCTGCAGAAACTCTCTCAGCGGAATCATATGATTAATGCTAGTTTAAGAATTCATAAAAAAAAAATGGAAGATCTCGACATTTTGTGCGTGCTAACATGAAATGCTTTGTTTAACAGCAGACCCAAATAGTACTGAGCCATATGTAGGCGTGTTAGTTATTAAAGCATTTAGATTGCATTACTTCCTGATCTTGAACACGTACGCGAACGTGGTCGTGAAAAATTGTGTGCTATTTGTGAAGTGTAATAAAAACACTTCAATGAAAGTTTTTACATTAATTATTTTTCGTACTTTTACAAAATATTTAGGTTGAGAAGAGAAAATCAGTTAATTACCAGTTCAGATCCCGTTCCTATTTAGCATGTGCAAACCTTTTTTCTTTTCTGGATGGCTTCAACCTTGTACGAGCTTTTTATACTACCCAGAGCATGGTATCATTTTTTGTTTTTTTTTTTTTTTAATAAATTAAAGTTCGTTCAGGAAAATCTCATAACACAATAAATTTCTACACAAAAATCGATTTTATAATATCCCATGCAGACACCACTGATTTTGAGCTACACTTATGTGTCGCCAGATGGCCTAATAAACAAAATTCAAGGTGTTCGCTCCGTCAAGATATATTCTGGAAATATTATTAATATTAATGTTATCAATATTTTGCACTATATACCATACAACAAATTATTTGCTCTGAAGAATTCTGAAGAAATATATTCGATTTCAATTCTAAGAAATATATCAATTCTTTGTTACATTAACTGTGTTCCATTGGGCTTTGTGCTCTCGAGCACTTTCCGATTGGAACTCTAATTTGTATTGTCAAGAGTAAAACATAACCTGAAATTTCTGACATTTCTGTTTTGTTTCTGTTGTACTCCGTATTTTTTGTTCAATCAAGTTTCTTCTGAAAATGGTAAGGACTATTAACTATATATTTTCTCTAATTATTCAAATTAATTTCATTAAAGACTACTGAAAATAAAATTGTGAAATACTGGACCTATAATGAGGGAAAAGCTTTAATTGAAGCTTACAAAAATAGGAAGAATGAGTACTTCCGCACAAGAAATAAGAAGCATTTATGAAACAATGTTTCAACCGATTTGGAATCGTTAAATGTACTTGTAAATTACTTGGAATATGTGATATCAAAATTTATGTAGGTATATAAATTATAAAACATTTTAGGTTTCTGCAACTACGGCCGAACAAGTTGAGGTCAAATAGAGGTCTCTGTATAGAGCATACAAAAATGCAAAGGATCGGGGCACATGGTTGAGTACTTCGAATTTTTTTGTTTTTTAATGAAATGGACGAACTATTTTAAAACAACCCCATTATTAGTTCTCCACACTCGTGAGCATTGGAATGGTTAACGATCCCGAACCAGCACTGATGGTCTCTAAAGACAAATCAAAAAAACCTAGACGAGACACATCCAAAAAAGTTAAGGAAACAGCTCTCGAATTAAAAAGAAGCTATTATAACCAAAAAATTAAAGAGAGAGAAAAAAGAGAGAATTATTAGAAAATTATCTAGAAAAAAAAAAGCAAAAGAGGAAAGACTTCAAGAACTACTCCTTTTTTTTACAAAATAGTATATAAAACAAATTTATAATTAGATATAGAAATGCCTTTTTTTTTAAGGCAATTTTATTTATAGCGAAAAGCGCTTTTTAGTTTATATTTTCATATAATATATTTCTATGTTATTTAAATAAATGCAATATTGTTGTTAAGTGAACTTTTTTATTTATATTAATAAGCCTTCGTTGTCAAGTTGTGTAAAAATTTCTTCCTTTATTCTATGATTTTGCTGGGTTTGTTAGGGTAGATCAACATCGGTCTCTTCGTCTATGGCTTCTTCGTTATCCCATTCCATTTCTGTGTCATTTTCTTACAAACATTACCACGACACAGTACGGAGGTACCACGTAGGTCTTTTCTGCATAAGCTGAGTCATCCGGTATTATTAACTCTGGGTTTTCTTCTACTTTGCGGTAAAATCCTGATTTCCTAAAAAGACGGGCATCATGCATGGATTCAGGTTCTCCACAGTGTACATCGAAAAATACTTTGTCTAGATCGACAATCGCTTGAAGCAATATACTATAATACGGCATCCTATTGTATTACGCTTGCCTGTCATTCTTCGGAGGGTTAATTTTGATATGGCTTCCATCAATCGCTCCTACTACTCTGGGGAAATTTCTCATCCTTGCAAATTTTATTTGATTATTACGCATTTGCACTGATGTAGGCCACTTTATGTAGTTGTGACTTTGTTCAACTATCCATTTCACAATTCTGTGCAATATTCGATACACAGAGCTTTTGTGACATTAAACCTATCTGAAATCTGCCTGTAAGTTTCCGTGTTCGCGAGAAACCAAATTGTGAGGAAAACTTCACATTCTGGCCCAACCACAGTTCTCCCGCCATGATTTTTTTTCGATGAATGACTTATTGCGTTCTAAAAAAATAATCAGCCAATATTAGATGATGATGATGAGGAAGAAGATGAATCGAACAAAAATACTACTATCCGAGGTACTTTCCTCCAACAGTGCTACATAGAAGGATAAATATTCGTCTCTGTTCGATATTTATTATGTTAAAAGTTGTTACCGTATTTATTTCCATAATGATAATACGTGTATAAATTTTAATAGTTTTCCTCATATCGATGAATTGAATAATTTTATTTGCTTTTTTAACAACAACTAATTATGACAGTACTACACAAACTTTCTGTCATTTTCATCTATCTGGCATTTCAATAACCACTTAGCATCAAAATCCGCCTACCGGAAAATTATTGCGAAACTACTCAGCTCATCTACTCGCAGACAAGAGCATGAGTAGTTGCGAATAGATAGAAGTACTTGGGAGTACTTTACACAGCCCAATTGAACACAGCTATATTGAAAACACTTTATAAGCAGGGTTCGTATATAACAATTATTTTCTAAATTCTCATGGAAAAAATCACACAGAAATATTTATCGGATTAAAATCTTTTCAGCACCTACATAGGTACTTGCAGCTATTGACTCGCTCTGTTCATTGCAAGTAAAATTAAAAAATTTTTGATCATTAATATAAAAATTAGAGTACAAAAATTATATTTAATTTTTAATATAAAAGTCCGAACGAAACGGTTAAACTTTAGTTGCATATGGTTTCAGTCCCTGTTAAAGCTCTACCCAAAAACTGGAGAAATTCTGTACCTAAGCAGATAATTTTATTATAAATTCATTCTTAAACCTCTATCAGAGCCGTAAATTGTATTTCCTATACTTACAGCTCTGGCAATATCCTGATAAAAATGTGAATCTATACTACACGTACATTTTTGTTGTTGGAGTGTATGGGAGAGAAAAGGATAAACGTATCTTTATATTTTTCGTTTATGGTTTAACGAAGACGAAAGATATTTATTTAGAATATAAGCTGAGAGGGGATTATTTTTTCTCTTTTCATTTTTTTTATTGCATATTTGATTGAGAATTTAGTTCATGCAAATACTCTGGTTTTTTCGGTCCAGGTGCATTCCGCAATAAATTATTCAAAATTATCAATTAGGTATATTCTGTACAAATAAATGGTATTATTGGAAGCATATATATAAATTCAATACCTATGTAGTAATTTTTCCAAAAGTGTCAATATTAGAACATTTAAAAAAAAATTAAAAATAACGCATCAATTTTCCAAAGAAAAAATTTCAAATAAAATTCTTCTTTTCTATGCTATTAATTTTTGTAGCGGTCCAGACAAGGGTCCTAGGTACTCGTATCAAAACTAATCCAACTCTTTGTCAGCCACCATACTCATAGTCCATATAAATTCTAAAGAAAAATTTTCGAGTAAATTTCTAAGAAAATATAAATACAGTCAAACCTCTCTAAGTCGAAATCTCACTTGCCAGTGGAATAAAAATTCGTGTTAAGGAGGCTTTGCGGAATTTCGAGTTAAGGAGGGTAGGGGAATTACGAGGTAAGGAGCTTTCATTAATGATGTTCTGGTTTTGTTAATGAATTATTTATTATTATTAATAGAATAATGTGTTGAAAAAATCGGTAATTTTTGATTTTTCTTCTAAGTATAATTTTTTTATTGAAAAAAAAATTCAATTTTGTTTAAGGACATATGAACCTTATCAGGAACGTCCGTTATTGTTTCGATTGCATATTGCAAAGTCTTTAGGGCTTCCTCTAAGTGATGTTTCGTTGGTACAATCACGTTATTTTTGTATTTCGTCATCAGAATCTTCATCATTTGTAGATTCACAAGAGTATACTCCTCAAGAAAAGGACTTGTTAACACGTTTTCATCAACTTCAACATAATCTTTCCAGTTGGAATTGCCTGCACTATAGTCGTTTCCATGTTTTTTCTTATTCGTCATCCACGTTACGTTCTACAAATGTAATGAGCGCCAATTCATATTTTTCATCTCAATCCAATTCAGGAGCTTTAAAACCACATTTACGAAAGCAATTTCTTTAGTCGAGGATCCAAAGTCTTGAGTGCATGCTTTAGATACATCTCTTACACAATCTAGCAAAGCTAACGAAAAATTTTCTTTTTTAGTTTCCAGTGATTCAAAACTTTTCTTAAAATTCGTCGGGGGTAATGTTGTTTAAAAGTTTAAATAATCCCCATATCCATCGGCTACACTTTGCTAGTCATATTAGGTGGAAAATATAGCAGTTTTTTTGGTTTCAGTTTAGGAGCAATTTCCTTAGGATGAGCTGGGCAATTGTCTATAAAAAACAATACCCGTCATTTTTTTTTTCAAAATTGTTTGTCCATTTTGAGCAACTATTCGCTGAAATGATTTCCGGTCATCCAAGCCCGTTTATTTGCAGCATATTCAACCGGAAGTGTTTTGATATGACGGAAACAACGAAGTTTGGCACTCTTCCCAATTACGAATAATTTAAATTTCTCATAGCCGCTCATATTCGCTCCAACTAAACAGGTGACTCTTTCTTTACTGTGTTTACCACTAAAACACTTTTCACCCTTCAACGCTAATGTTCGATTTGGTAAACACTTGTAAAAAAGTCCTGTTTCGTCTACATTGAAAATATCATTCGGGTTGTAGTTCGACAGAAGCGATAACAGTTGTGCATTTATCCATTGTTTGCTGTGTTTGTTGTGAGTGGTTCATCTACTGCGGCACTTTCTCCACAAAGAATTTCATTTACCAACACCTTCCTCTTAACTTTTTCTTGGGTTTTTATCATTCTGCTACTTCCTTTATTGCTATAATTTTCCAATATACGCATGATTTTACGCCTCAATGCCATTTTTTAAATGAACTTGAATGCAAGATGATAAAACATCAACCGAACTGCCTTCTGCTGTCAAGTTAAAAATCGCGTTGGAAGGTGGGCTTGCATGCAAGCTGTCCTATCTCGTGTAATCCCCGGGTTAGGGAGGTTTTCGAGATAAGGAAATTCGAGTTAGGAGAAGGGTTTTCTATGAAAAATCCAAGGGAGTGCATAATTAAGTGCAAACATTTCGACTTAAAGAGAAATTCGAGTAAGAGGCAGTTCGACTTAGAGAGGTTTGATGTACTCCAAATCAACCCAACATGTTTGGGCCGTTTTGTATATGTAGAAGGCAAGGTAGATATGTTCCATACAAATTGCAAAGCCTGTATGCAAAGTAATAATCAAATTATAAAAACAGTTTCTCCAATTAATTTCCGAGCACAAACAATAACAACACTACATCCTTCGACTTCAATCTGCCTGACTTGTTTTCTAAAGGAAAATTACATACATCATTGATTATGTACTTCTGAGTGTTCGGAGGTGGTTACGGCCAAAATTCTTTCAGAAATGGGAATTACTGGGAACTCACAGATTATTATACAAATACCCACAATTTTTTCCTTGGTATCAAAAAGTAAAGAAATACATCAAAAGGAACAGTTCACGTAACTTATGAAAACTAATTAGTTTTTATTACATCCTCAATTTAAGAGTAAAGCGATCAATGCTAACTACATATAAGCTATTAAACACAGAGTCCACAGCCATAATCACAGTTCTATTCATTTCAACTATGTATGCATGAGCAAATTTGTGTAATTGTGTTATTTTCTTACTTTGATGAGAAAAGTTCTCAAAGCTTTTCAATTTGAAAAATAAATATAAGAAAAACTCAGACTGACTTTTTTTTTAATAGGAAAGAATTAAAAAAATAAACAATAACTAAAAACTGAAAACAAAAAAATTAAAATAATTAAAAAAGTTAAGTTAAATTATAAACTTGAGAGGGAACCCCGATCTGAGAACGAGCAAGGCGACTTCACTAGTACAGTCAATATTTGAGTTAAATTTAACATACTTGCGCAGGAAAATTCAATTTTTTGTGTCAATTTTAAGGAAATATTTTCAGAACAATCCAATTTCAAAAAGCCCACTCCGCCAATTACGAAAAAATCATCGAAAGTAATTTTTGATAATTTATGTAATCCATCCGGGTGTCATGAAAAAATTGGAAGAAATCATTATTTAATTTAAACTCGTAGGACCTTTAGATAATCCTGAACCTGTTACCAGGCAAGATAATCACAGGTCTGACATTTAATCGCGAAAATATTCTCATCTTCTCATTTCCTTTGAACTTCCTACATTTTGGGTTTGTAGTAGAGATTAGCGTAAGTAAATTTCATTTGGAATTTGTATTCGGTCGCCAGGGTGGCTGCTCTTTAACTCTCTCTCCCTCTCTGTATCAGATCCAAAGACAATTTTCAAAAGAGGAAACCTAATAAATTATGTTTTATTCTCGTGTCTTTGAAATTAATTAGAATTTCTCAAAGTTGTTGGAACTGTAGAAGGTAGGTACAGAGGAGGCAAACTTTTTCTTTTATTTAAAATCATGGAAGTAGGTATATGTGTGTATGTATATGGATGTATGAATGTATGATGTTACACATATGTACATTTATTATAAGATGTTTTCAATGAAGGTCATATATTGAGAATTAATATGACGCGGCTATGTTAACCGCCCACATCCGTAAGGGTATTAATCAATAGTTGCGAGAGAAATAAATAGAAAATTTCAGGAATCAACCTAACACAAACTTTGCAAATAAAATAATCGATTATTTACGTTCGCGAATTATTGATAAGATTTATTAGAAAAAATAGAAAAATTTCAATCTGTAGACTTTTACAGTGTTCCACTCAATCTTAATTATATAATCACCCAAAAATAAAATGAGGGTTGGGTGGATCCTTCTTAAATATTTTTGTGAATTGTCGCCCGAAAGCAACCATTCAACTGTATTTCCAACAAAATATGTTTCTTTCGTTCATAAAAATTATGGGAAAAATGTCGAACTTACTATTTTGGATGATTACCCTGAGGACTTGAGCTCCTGTAATACAAAAAAATCAGGACGACTACGAAGAACAAGAAAACAATATTCATAAAATTTCATATTCAACGAAACGAACGAACATCGACGGTTTAAAAAAAATTTGGCAAATGACAAAAAAACTTGTATAAATTTATAAAGATCCTTATAAAATGAAATGCTTGCAGGCAATCAAGACAAGAGCACAACATGTACAAAAAGACGCCGCCACTGAATTTTTATTTGCTTTTAAACCTGCCAAGGAAAATATTCTTATTCTCAGTCTTGGATACGACAATCTAGTAAGAGATCATATTCTATTCTAGCATTCCTTTGCATTCGTTCAATTTTATTTAATTTAATGATGAGCTACAAATATCTCAAATATTATTTGTTAGAACAAAAAGTTTCATCGAACTTCTCGCAATAGATCTGTTTGCCAAGGTTATAAACTACCAACGAGGTGATTATAGTGTCTAGTCACCAATGGTTCAACAAATTCCGAACAACCAATTTAGAAAAACACATTTATTTCGTACAAATTCTAATACCAAGTAAATCAAGAAACAGAAATCTAATTAATTTAAGTTTTATTTAAACACTGGCTGGGTCTATGTCATAATTGGAACAACTCAGTGCACAGTTAGCAAGATGGGGCGGGGCGTTAAGATTTTTGAATAAATCGCAAATTGATTAATAGAATATTTATTTAAACACCTAAGGAAACAAAATAACGTTTTCTAATTTTTTAATTTGTCCCCCAATTTTTATTGAAAATGATTTAAAAATGAAAATTCAATGATTTTTTTTTTTTAATTTCTCCTGGTTTGCGGAGCGGGGCTGCCACAAATTTGAACTAAATTAAATAAATTTTTAATATAAGCTTTCTGAAGTTAATAAACAGAAATTACGGTTTTCCGATTTTTAAAAATCCGCTTATATCTGCGACAATTTGACGCAATAGATTGCTTTACCCGCATCTTACCCATTAAGATAGCAATCTATTGCATACACTTTTCATAAAAATAAGTAGAAATTCAAAAATCGGAAAACGCAATTTTCTGCTTATTAACTGAAAAAAGCTTATGTTAAAATTTTTTTAAATTTACTTCAAATTTGTGGCAGCCCCGCTCCGCAAACCAGAAAAATTTAAAAAATATCATTGAATTTTATTTTTAAATCATTTTCAATAAAAATTGGGGGACAAATTAAAAAATTAGAAAACGTTATTTTGTTTCCTTAGGTGTTTAAATAAATATTCTATTAATCAATTTGCGATTTATTCAAAAATCTTAACGCCCCGCCCCATCTTGCTAACTGTGCACCGAGTTGTCCCAATTATGACATAGACCCAGCCTTAAGGCTGGAGTAGAGTGTGCAGCTGTAGAGCGTAGCTCATTGTAGTACCACAAGAGAATTAACAAGTGGAATGGAGAATTCGGGAATTCCGTACTCACCTCTCAAAATCTCTCTCAATTGAAAATTTTTCGTCTTACTTTTCCACAAGCAAACACCGGAGAATTTGAGAAGTGTAAGTAAGACGAAAAATTTTCAACTGAGAGGACTTGAGAAGCGAGTACGGAGTTCCCAAATTCTCCATTCCACTTGCTAATTCTCAGGTGTTTTGCAAGTGGAAAATTAAGTGGAAAAATTATATTGTCTGCTTTTGTTGCGTTTTGTGAAGGTATCTAGGTACCTAGGAATTTCAAATTGAGTTATGTATTCACTGCGTATCCTGGCTATATTGTAAAAAACAAAGTATGGAAATCCGTGCAATACTAACAGAGGAATAAGGATTTTGTCTCTCAAAGTACCCGCTAAAAATTACAAATCACGCGAAATTGATCAATTTGGTCGTCGTCCAGTACAGAAGAGATGCTGTAAAATTTTTAAATATACACGGTAAAGCTTGTGTGTAGGATGAAATCGCATCTACATTTTGTCCCCTAATTAAATATGTAAATAATTTTTGAATCCGATAAACAGCAGTCCTTTTTAAGGTGAAAAATTGGATGTTTTTGGTACAAAAATTGACATATTTTCATCTCATCATTGCGAAGAACTGGTAAATCCTGGAAACGGAGTACGGAGTACTAATGGATGTGAAATAAAGAACGGAACAAATATATGCAAAATATGGAAACTGGGGTGTAGGTATATGACCGTAGTGTAAAAAAATAGTTTTTCGGGGGTCAAAAGTCAGCTATCACGTTAAAACGATCAAAGACAAACTACACCACTCGATTACCCTCTCCTCCCTCTTTAATTTGGTACCAAACATGACGTATTTTGAGCAACCCCCTATGAGGGGTGGTACGACCCCCAACCCCAAAACACCCTACCCCAAAAATTGTTCACCTATATTTTTGTACACTAAACCCTAAATCTATCAAAAAAATTCCAATACTCTACAGCCCTCCCACATAGAGTTAGGCGCCCGTGAATATTGCGATAGCAAAATTTACCGCCGAGGCCGCTCAAATCTGCAAATTACCGTTAATCGAAATAAAATATAGCGTATAATACCCATGCATGCCTAATTACCAAAGTGAATTCTTACTTTTTTTTTATTGGGCTTAGAGATCCTGAGCTTACCCCTGCGAATTATTGCAGCTCCTGATATTGTCTTAATTTTTTTTTAATTTCCTTTAATCAGCTCCCATTTCTACCCCGCACTCTCCCCGCCTCTTTTCCTAAACCTATCTTGTTCGCGCTGAGCTCTAATTTTTTTTGATACCACACACATTCTCCTTCTACTCTCCATTCTCTCGTTATCCTGGAAAAACTCGAGAAAACCTACCCTCGTACATCCCTCAAAAACTACCCCAACAAAAACGAAATTTAAATTTATTTCAACAGTGGAAGGTAATAGGCAGATGTACCTCACATATGAAAAAAAGTCCAACCCTCTACAACAAAAATTGATACCCTTAATCGTCCCAGGTGATTCGCACTTTTTCACATTTCTTACGTTTTCCCTAATTCTCCAACCATGTTAGTGAATTGGGAATGGAGAATTAGGGAATTAAAAATTCTAAGAAAACGCAATTCTCATCTCCAAAATTCCCAAATTCTCCGTGCTACAGAATCCGGCCCCTTGTTCAAGCTTTCTTACTTTACGCTACGGCTACAAGCGCTGCATCGATAACAGACGTCAGCCGTACATTTAAAAGTCATTCGAAGATTGTCATTGCAAAGAAAAATCGTGTCTACTTCATTAAAATGATAGATGCAGAAAATTTAATTGAGATAATTAAAAACTATGAATTTCTGTGGAACTTAAAGCACCCAGAATATAAAAATAGGAAGAAGAAAGCAGAAATTTGGATAAAAGTTGGAACAGAAATTGGATATAATTGTAAGTTCTATTATAAAAAAAATAATTGTTTCGAAAGCGGACAAAGGTAATGTGATTGCAATTTTAAATAGATCTGTTTATTTAGAGAAAATGATTAATTGTCTAAATAGCATCAACGTAACTACATATATTGAATTCGGATCCAACCTTGAAATATAAGAATGTTGTGAATAAGTTGATTAACAATAGCCCCTTTGATTTTTGATAATTTTGATAAATTTAGATTAAAACAGTGTAATCCATCAGCATGGGCGTAGCTAGAGTTTTGCTCTGGGATGGGCATAGGAGGGGCCAGTTTGACACAAAAATTGAGAAAGAATATTCTTAAATCAAGTATTGTTTTTCAAAAATGTGTAAAAGCTTCTAAGATGTTAATCAGTGTTAACGACAAGTTTTCTTACATCAAGCAAACTATTTTATTGATTACCGTTGTTTTTTAGATCGAATACAAAATACATATATGATTTTTTTTTTTCAAATCTACTAGCATTATGATTTCTACTGGAGTGAGAAAACTTTCATAGAAAGAAGAAAACTCTTTTTAATGGCAATAAAACCGTAGATCTAATAGAACCCCAATTTAATTAATATGCGTAGAAACACGAGAAAAATTCTTCTTATTATAAGAAAATTATCGCTTGTACAACGAAACTGATTTGCTACAACAAAGAACATTTTACATAAGTCAACATAATATATCCCTACTAAAAATTAATTTGGAAAATTTAGAAAAAAATCTTTTTCTTGAATAACGAAAAGTAGCCTACATTTAAGCAATTCTATTCTTAGGATATATAACCTTTTCTCATATTCTGCAATAAAATTTTCTGCTATTATCATAATTGGAGATAATTGAGAAAATCTATTTGTTATCTTACATCCAGGAAATGTCTGCTAAGCGCAAAATCGCACCTAACTTTCCTTGATACACATATTCTCAGTGAAAATTTCTCTCAGTGCATTATCATTTTATTTGAATTCGTCACCATCCATCACTAACTTCCAAATTAATATCGTCATAATCATAACAGAAATCGCTAAAAACCAATTAAATAAGCATTAGTTAACTATTTTTTTCTGCAAAACGGCTTAATACCTTTTCAGCTGTAATTTCTTAACAATGGCATTCTCTGTGTTGAGCAGTAACATGCGTGACATGCGAGAGAATCGTTCTTGAACCATTGTGCTTCTAAGCAACGTTTTTATCCGCCTCATAGCAGAAAAACTTCTCTTACAGCCAGCGAAATTCACTTGGAGTAATATTGCCGCTTTAGAAAGTTGATACTCTTCTTTAATATTTTTTCTCATATTTGCAGTATTTATCTCATAATTTTTTAATTTAAGCATGCTTTACATGACCATCGCTTCAGCTTCCAAGGCTGTATCAATTTTGAAGATTTTTTTTATAATTACTGATGAATGTATTTACAAGAAAATTAAGGAATTTTCAAGAAATTACCCTACCTCTCCTAATTTTTTCCAGTTTTTAAAGGTTCTGTGAGGTTACGTTTTCCAATTACAGCAAGGACTGTGGGTGCTTTTATGCAAGAAATTCACCAGCCTCGATTTAAATCTTTTTCTCGACATTTGGAATTTCTAAACTCAGAACTTAAATTCTTCTTATTACGTTTTTTATTTTTGACTTATTGACTTAACATTTGTTTTATTACTTCTTAATTTTCCTTTTTGTTCTTTATTAGGGGAACAAGAAACCTTACCGTGGGTCGGGAGTCTCCTGGTTCGTTTTTGATTTAGTTTTAAAACTATTGCCTAAGTTACAACGACACACCGGCTTTTACTTAGGATCATCGATCGATTTTCTTCGATAATTGGTGATCCAGCAAGATTTAGTAAAGGGGCGAATATTTATAAATTAACGTAAGTGTATAATTTTCGGCACGTCTTCCGATTTATACATTAATTGAATATTGGAAATAGAAATGGAACATTGTTCCCTACGCATAAGAAAATTAAAGGCAGGCTATTGGCTTGCATGGCCAATAACCAAAAAGATCATGTAGTGCCAGTATGTGAATCAAGCATCATACATATTGGGCATTGTATTTTCTAAATATGAGCAAAGCGAGCGAAAATAGGAAAGAACGAAAAACAATATACAGAGCCCAATTTGTAGGTCAAACATTAGGCACACACTGGCTGTCAGGGACAGCCCAGTGCCACTACATGGCCAGAATCGGTGTGTTGAGGGGTTTGTTTCTACGTAAACAGTGTAGTGCGTTGTCGCATTATGCTAAAGCCTTGGTTTTCAAGACAATTGCAATTGCACCGCGTTATTCTGTTGAAAACCAAGGCTTTAGAATGGAAAAATGTTGAGTTGACAGTAATACTGATGGATTTATTATCAGTCGGTCGAAATGGAGAAAGTCAAATCATTGTTAAGGTGAGTTTAGACTTAGATACAAGTATCTGGATTTGTATTGGTACTTGTATAGCCACGTTTTCGACTTGTATATAAAATTAGTCACAAAGTGCTTGTAATTTATAAGATTGTTCATTTGCTAATAATTTAAAAAATATACATTTGTAAACTCCAACATGTGTATCTACTATGTCTTCTAAAATTTAAAAAACAATATATAATACATAAGTTCCAGAGAAAAACTAACAATGATGAATCAACTCACAAAACAAAGACACAAAAGTATCCGCCCATAATCATGTACGAAATAGGGTAAATTTCCAAAAAATTTAGATAAATATGTACATGCAGAGTATCGTCCAGGCATAATGATTAGTTTATCGTATTTTTCGTTAAAGTAAGTTTTCTTTTACCGCGAAGTACAGTAAAAGACATTATTAATTAGTATAAAAGTGACGGTATATTAATAAATAAACCGCATACGGGGCGAACAAGGATACTAAAAGAAAGAGAAGAAAGAAACATTTTGAAGCGAGCGAAAGTCAATCCTCATAGTAGTGCTAAAGAGATATGCGCAGAATTTCGCGAAAGTACTGGCAAAAATATAGAATCGAGTGCGCTAAAAACTTTGTTCATGAGGCTCAAAGCTTTTGGGATACTGTCATTTTTAGCGATGAGTGTAAATTTGAAATATTTAACTCATCTCGGGAATAATTTGTCTGGAGAAAGCCAGGAATTTAATTCATCAAAGAAAACCTGCAACGAACCGTTAAACATAGAGGTGGTGCTATTATGGTATGGGGCTGTATGTCGGCGGCTGGGGTTGGAAGTCTTCATTTCATTTATGGATCAATATGCCCATTTCAATATTATAAGTATAATTTAAAATCCACTGCACAAAAGTTAGGATTAGGAAATATTTTGGTCGTCCAATAAGACAACGATCCTAAACATTGTGCCAGAAAAACGAAGGAATGGCTACTTTATAATGTACGTAAACATCTGGGAACACCTCCTCAGTCGCCGGACATGAATCCCATAGAACGAGCAGAATTAAAAAGGTCCTTAACTCGACATTACATTTCCAGCAAAAGTATGTTAAAACAACATCTGCAAGAAGAGTGGAACAAAATACGTCCCAGCTTAACAAAAAACTTTTGCAATCAATGCCTAACAGACTAAAAAGTGTATTAAAATCTAACGGTTATCCAACCAAATATTAAAATTTAATTTATGGTGTTGTACAACTCCGGATATTTTCGTGTGCCTTATTTTATGTATATAATGGAAATATTATTTTTTTAAATTTTTGAATTGCTCTTTTTTTTATACCATATTAAACAGTACAAATAAATCTAATAAACATGATTTATTAAAATCTTTTCTACGCTGTAAATCTTCTATTCTGCCTAAAATTTCTGGGGGGGGGGGGGGCACCGGTGTCGTTTCGGGTTCGCTGGGGTGGGCAGTACCCACCCTTGCCCCTACCTAGCTACGCGCATGTCCATCAGCGCCAATTATATATGGCCTCCCCAAACTCCATAAAGAAGGCATCCCAATGAGACCGGTTTCAGCTTCTTTTAATGCTCCTGCACAGAAGCTTGCTAAAGAATTAAATTCAATAATCCCTAAGGTTATTGACCTTTTGCCAAAATATTCTTTAAAAAATTCTATAGAATTTATTGATAAAATCAAAGATCTTAAGATACCAAGAAATTCTAAATTAGTTTCCTTTGATTTGTGCAATCTTTTTCCTTCAGTACCGTTGACCAAAATGAAATCTATCCTTTTTAACTTAATTAGAACGAAGGTTTCGAACCCGGATAAGTCGTCTCAGTTAATAAACTTGTTGAATGTTTGTATTGACCAAAATTATTTTCTGTTTAATAGTGTGTTTTATTCACAGTTGAAAGGCTTAGCTATAGGATCAGAGTTTTTCATGTGTCATTTGGAAGATATTTTATTTGACACAGTAAAAAATGATTTATTAAAACATGTCTTTGTCTGGTTCCGTTACGTGGATGACATTTTTTGTATCTGGACTGGTATGCAGCGTCAGCTTACCAACTTTGTTAATAATATTTTAAACAGCCTTGACGATTGTGCAAAATTTACAGTAGACATTGGTAATAATAGCTTAAATTTCTTAGATATTAACATTTTAATTACTGACAATTCCTTAAGTTTTGACATATATAGAAAGGATACATATTCTGATGCTGTGATACCGTTTAACTCCAATCATCCTTGGTCCACAAAAATGGCAGCCTTCCATAGTATGCTTAACAGACTTATCCAAGTTCCCTTAAGTCCAATAAATTTTAAAAAAAGAGTTAAACATGATAATCGACATTGCTACAAATAACGGTTACACAAAGAAAATAGTCTACAAACTTTTATACCAAAAAAAATAGAAATGCTGCATTAAATTTAATTTTTCCCGTTGTCAATTGCAACAATAATTTTCAATAGCGAAAAGTCCCATACATTAAGGGTACAACTAATAGCCTTAAAAACGTACTACTTAAATGCAACATTAAGCTAGCCTTTGTTAACAATAACAATTTAAAGAGAATTTTGGTTAACAACAAAATTAAAAATAAAGAATCAAATTTAGAAAAAAACGGGTATATACAAAATTAAGTGTGACGACTGCTCCGCGGAATATATTGGCAAACAAAACGAAAAATAAAAACTAGACTTTCTGAACATGTCGCAGGAGCTAAATACATGAAGCCTAAATCGGGTCTCTCAAAACATCTTGCTATAGAAAATCATAGTACATACAATAACCTTACTCTATTACATAATTTAAGCAATGGTCCTATACTTGATAAATATGAAATTTTCGAAATTAGATGATCTCTGTATTAGTGAATGATCAAATAGATTTTTCAGACAGAAGTCCGCTACTTAAACCAGGCCTATTTTTATAAGTTACCTAAGTCTGTTTGCAGTCAGTAGCTAGCCCTTGATAATGCCCCAATAAGGCGAAACACGTCGGGATTTTGTAATTAGTAGTTTATAACGTAGTTTAAAATCTATTAAAACGTAAAGAAATATGTATATCTGTGGAATATTTGCATACAAGTGTTTTGCTTTCGTTTTGCCCTAATTTTTATAATGAGGGTTTTACATAATAAAAATAAGAACACGAGATGGAAGACCAAGAGCATGATATTGAAATTTTGGTCATATTACAGCTGAAGAATGCAAGAAGAAGTGGAAAGCGCAGAGTAATTCCTTTTCCAGAGAGGTTTCCAAACGGCAGACTTCTGGATAGGAAGCAGAGGAGTGCGAAAGATGGAGATATTTTCAAAATATGCTGTTCTTGAGTGACCATCTCAGGCCACAAATGTAAGTATATATTAACACTTTCAATAAGTTCTGCATTATGTGGTTTTTTGCCTCATGTTCCCAACAGGACAATTAGCAATTATTCCTGAGAAACGAATTCGCCAATACCGGCAGAAATAAATTCAGCAGTGGATTCTGAGGTCATGGGTGACGATTCCATGTTTTCGACTATTTCGTTGTTGCGCTCTCCACCACCGGCAGAATGCCGAACGTATTCCAACGAGAATTGTTCAACAAGAGAATTTGAGCTATCCTCAT
Source organism: Dioctria rufipes (assembly GCA_963924295.1). Lineage (NCBI taxonomy): Eukaryota > Metazoa > Arthropoda > Insecta > Diptera > Asilidae > Dioctria > Dioctria rufipes. The sequence continues at coordinate 43,157,179 of OZ002743.1, read as the reverse complement.
CTTCTCAGCGGACTCCCAGCCTGAAAAGAGTCCGCAGCGATAATGTACTCGAGGATAACTTGTTGTAAGCAATTAAGTACATCAACTCGCACATGACACAGCCATTGGCGGAGGATGATGACGAAGACATGTTGTTCTGAAAAAGCTTAGTAAAAAAGCTTAAACGATTTCCATTTTTTAAAAGAAATGGTTTGAAAATGGAATTACTAAAAATTTTGAGCGATGAAGAGGAAAAGTTTTTTGAATACAAATTTATTGAATTAAGAATATAGTTTTATATTTTTAAATTTCACAGATCGGAAAATTGTCATTTACTATTTTGATCTTTAGTTCTGCGTGCCTAAACAGAGATATTGTACAGCTATACTATTTTATTAAGAAATAGTCTGTCAATGTTTGTCGGACTGCTAAGGCCTCGTGCGTGCTGTTATGAGTGCTACGGATATGACGAACACTTTCCAAACTGATGCTTTCTTGGCGCCTCATCGTAGGAGTCTACATAATTTGATGGGCTGTTCCTGTCATATTTGTAGATGCTGTCTGTGATTTTCACAAAGTTATGTAAAACTACGCAAGCCAGAATAACTTTATCTGCCATTTTGGGGTGAAATTCAATGCATGTAGTTAAAATGCACTAACGTGCAGCCCAGGATATGGCCGCATAAAATTGGTTCTCAACGGGAACGCGTTGTCAGCTACAAAGTTGTTTGAATTTGGCCAAAAGGAAGATAAACGAAAGATATCTCCATCACTCTGACTACCATACGCACCAACGTCGACAGTTGAGAAAACATAATTGGCATCGCAGACACCCAACAACACAAGACTAAAGTGCCCATTATAATTGTAATTGAGCAAGGGTTTTATAACCCCATTAGAAGTCCGGAAAACTTACCATAATGAGGTAATAACCTCTCTAAATAGGGTTAAACACAACGCAAACTTTTAGGTCGCGGCGCTTAGAGTTCATTTCGCCCCCCCCCCCCCGCCCACCCCTCTTCTTATGTTAATAATAATAGATCAAATAGAAAAAGCACCGCCTCTACCAACATCGAACGCAGCCTATCAAGTGGCTTGGGAAAAATTACGATCAGGGAAAATGGGATTGGACGCGGAATTAATGTCCACTAGAATCTACAATAATTACAGGAAAAGCTGCACTGGATGAACTCTTCTTAAATTGATTCCATGCAAATACAAAGGAATCTGAGGACAAGCATGCGATTTCTGAAAATCAGAGTTGAAATGTTCTAAATAGCAGCGGAAAAACTTTTGAAAATGTCCCTGAACTCCTGAAAATTTCTGGAATAGCCGCAATTCATAGCGAAATTGCAAATATTTTTTTGAGTAATGACTAATTGAAAATAATCATGAAAATGGCACTTCGCAACTTACAGTGTTGATCAAGAAAAGGATGAATCCACATATATCTAGATTTTTTTTTATTCTTTACAACTAAGTACAACAGAAATAAACAATTTTCTCGAACAAATCTGATAACTTCTTCGTAGGGTTTCTATACAAAAATTTCGTTTTTGACTATATATTTGGACACTGTATGAGTCGATGAGTCGATGTGTCGATGTGGAGAGCTAAAATTTTGTACACGAGGTTTTCATACAAATTTTAAATACAGTTTCAAAAATTAATTAAATCGGCCAACCCCTTCTTAGTATTGCCATACAAAACTTTGATTTTTCACTTAATTTCGCTTTAATGTTCATCTAGGGTATCAATAATAAATTTACTCTTGTTTTAAAGTACTTTCAACACTGCAGCAGAGATATTTGAAAAACAAAAAAACTGCACCTCTTGTACCCATTTTCAAAATGGTGACAACTTCTAAGTACAGATCGTGATCGTGACGGCAACTCACTACCACACTCAGAGGAAGGGACTCTCCCGAACCATATCTTCAAATATCATCCACATCGAATGGGTTTCTTTCTCCAAGTAGCTATAACTAGGACTGGGATATTTGTCGACTTCTGCCGAGACTTCAAAGACGCTTGAAAATTGCCATAAAATATCTTTTTCCACTAGTTTGGCAGCTGACATTCTCACATCTCAAAAATTGCGCATTTTTTTTTTTTTATCTTAAATAAATTCAAATTCAATTTTAACTCTCTCTGTCGAACTTACGTACTTAGTAGGTAGGTACTGCCATCTTGCGTTAAAAAAACCGAACACAATTTAAATTTCAATGAAAATGTTTTAATAAAAATAATTGGAATAACCCCAAAACTAAACATAACTCGAAATTTTCTTTATCACACATCTCGAACAGGCTAGAAATCTCCAATTCTCTCTAACTATAATTGCACTAAAAGCACAACTTCTATCCCGTTGTGTTCCCCTTACCCATATGCCACCATATCTTATTCATAGTTGATACATATATCGAGGTACTATACATATATCCGTACATACACTGACGACAAAGGGAGGAACCCGACAAAAGTTACTATAACAGAAAGTTTGTCTGCGTAATGAAATTTCTCATTCATCCTATAGGTCCCATAACATTCCCTGATGTAGTAACCTACGAAACTTCTTTGTCGATAGCTGCACCTCTAGTTGGCTTTCGAATTGCATTGGATGGAAATATATGATTGGCAGTGTAAAGCCTGACTTATTGCCCGAAAGTCCAAGTGGAAAATTCCTCGGAGATAATGAAGTCCTAGTGGAGGTAGAAATTATGTAGCTACTACCTACATAAAACGTATATGCTCCCAGCTTTGGGGGTCAATTACTCAAATGGATACATTCGCTTTTCCTAAGGACCCATGAATTTTCACAGAATAGACAAAAGCTTGCGCCCAAAGAGCCAAGAAAGATGATAACTTTGCTTAAAATTTGCATTTCTGCATAATTTTGTGTTTGGTGAATGTTTCGTGTGAAGAGATGCTTTCAGTTTGTTAACTTTGCTGCTAAATTTTATGCATGTGCAGAACTTTAAAAACTAAAGAGCCCTTTACAGGATAAAATCATTTTGAGCTGAATCCTGAAAGGTGAAAATACTGAAGGAGTTACTTACAACTTTTAGCTGCGACAGGTTGTTTTTATGAGAAATTACTTTTCTTTTAGTATTTTAGTATATTTCATGAAATTACTGAGAGCTTATCAGTTGGGAATAAGTCATAGGTCATAACTTTAATCAATAAACCTTAGTCCCGTGTCAGGTAAAATTGTTATTTATAGAACATAGCCTCACTGTCTTTTATGAAGTGATCGATATGTGCATCTCACGTCTGCGTAGTAAAGACATAAACACAAAATTTCGGTTTTTATTAATATTTAAGCATACATGGGAAGAACTAATTGGCATGAATCGATGACTTCATCGATGAGACCTTAGATGATGAAATTTGTTCTGGACCTGGGACTAAACTCTTAATATACTTTTTTTCAATATATTGAGTTTTTCCATGATCACTCGATGAGCAGTTCCATGAGTTGTTACATTATTCTCTTATCGAGATAATGCAAATACTCACTGATACATTTGTCATAATCAGATCATGATGAAACACTGCACTATCAATAAAATCATAATGATGGTATTAATATAATGTAAACCAGTTATTATAACATTGCGCGATCATATATTATTGTACATCTGCATGTTCTGAATTGCACACATTTTCGTTTTTGATGATCAGTGATCGTTCAGTGGATAAATAAAAGGAGGACTTTGCAAAGTTTTAAATGATCCTCAGGGAACCTGTCGTAAAAGAAGACCACGAAAAACTAGAACCAATACCTGGGCCTGATCGTTGGCTAAACCTATGCCCAAACTATTCTACAGCTTCGAAACTATCTCACATTCAGCCTATTCTCAGAAAAGGAGAGAGTAGCGATCCCTCACATTATCAACCAATTGGATAGATATTTCAAGGGCCCTTGATAAAGTCTGGCATCTTTCCCTCTTAGCTAAACTTAAAGCACTTAGTCCCTCGCCTTCTCTTCTATAATGAATTGAATTGTATTAGATGACGTTACATCTTAACGGTACCCTATAAATGCCAATATCCTCGCTAAGGGTAAAGCGAATCGCGTCAAATTCAATACATCCAAAATCCCAAAGCTGTTTCATATCTTTAAAACAAGATCATAATTTTTCTACTCCCGTTTTTTTTATGTAGCACTGATTTACGATACACCGTCATTATGCATTCTTGGCATTAATATTTCCAGTAAGTTAAGTTGGACAGATCACATCTTCTCTATTGCCAAAAAAGCATCGAAATGTCTTGGATTTCTGAAAGGCTGTAAGAAATATTTCAGCCCGTAGAATCTAGCGCTTCTCTACAAGTTTTACATCAGACCTAGAATGGAAAACAATTCCCATGGGCTGGGGCTGATCGCACAGCGTTAGTTTCATTGGATATTATCCAGAATAGAGCCTTCAAGCTCCTCATTGGTGATTTGACAATTACCAGTCATATCGACTCACTCGAGCACCGCCGCAATGTCGGATGTCTTTCACTACTTTATCGCTACATGCATGATCAATGTTCTGATAAAGCATCCAGTCTGAACCAGCACGCAATTCTCGCGCTGCAAGCCGCGCTCTTCATTTCACACTTCAAAATACTTTCGGCCATATAATAAAATTCCGTGATGCTTTCTTATCCCGAACTGTGCGAATGTGGAACATCAACTGTTTTTCCTCGGGCTTACAATCTGCGAAGGTTCAAGGGTGACATACATCAGCACCTCCGCCACTTTCCTAATGCCCCCTAATCCCTTTCCTATCTCCTGCCTGCCATGCTGTGCTTTGCATCATAAGGTATCGACTGAGGTTGCTTAATAATAAAAAAAAAAAAAGAAAAAAAGCCCGGCACAAGGTGACCCTATGCTGGGTAGCTAACTATTGGAATATTTAAGGCAACAGGATGACTGATGAGTTGGCCCAAAAGAGCTTTGAAATGAATAGCTCCACAGCTATAGCTTATGTGAGGATCCCGATCGAAGCTTTAAAAAAAGAGATCACCAGGCGCAACTATCAAAAGACAAGCCCCTGAGAAGCAACAGCGAAACCTGCCGTGTTGCAAGAAGACGGTAGAACTCCTTAATAGCAGTTGCACAAATACCAGGAATCTAGTAGTCATTACGGATTATTGGGCCATAGGATATCATACTAAAAGACTGGAAATAACGGCGATCGTTTTCTACACTTGCTGTAAGGATATAGAAGAAATTGAATCCATCCAATACGTACTTTGCGAGGTTCCCACTCTGATGAATAAAGATAGGCTATTAGCTAGCTACTTCTTTTCAACTCTGCGCGAGCTGCAAAATAAAGAGTTTAGAGGTGTCCGAAATTACTAAGGGAAGCAGGTCTAAATGAACCAGGCTAGTCACTCCTAGCGGCACCGATATTACCTAACTGAATCTGAGACTAACTAAGTTGCGGCTCTCTTTCATGGCTTGAGAAGTATTTCTCCATGGTTTTGTTATAAGTCAAATTAAATGAAGCTTCACCACTGTTTATGTTGAACTCAAATTTTCAAAATTGAGAGCACGTGCAGGTATCAACAGCTAACAGAAATAATGAAGGAACAGTTAAGTTATAATAATAAGAGTGTAAATTTATTGACATTTCTGCACACTGCCATTGATTCGATGGTCTTCCCACTTGTTACATTTTTTTTTTTATTTATGCTTACATCTCATTTGCTCTGCACTATTTGTCCTTCGCGTTAAGGCTTACCCCTTCAAGATATTATGAGAAGTCTGCATTCCTCATTATGTTCTAAGGTTAAACCACATCTAATAACCAATCTTGCTCTCAAATGCAAGATCATTTTGAAAATTTATGCTCAGCTAGATAATACCCTACCCCGGAGTGATGATGATGAATTACAAAACTTACAAATAATTTCATTACTCTTTTCTCATGTACCAGAACGAAAAGAGAACATTGATTAGTTTTTCAACTTTTCTATGTCATTTGAAAAATTCACTTCACTCTGACATGTGAATGAAATTGCAACGGAATTTACCTCATCAATTTTCATGTCAAAATCATTGCAGGAATCCATTAATTCTCAAAGCCAACATTAAGTACATGGCATTTCTCTAAGAATTCTTATAAAATTTCTAGAAAAAGGATTCTCGTACTTTATCTACAGTTCCGAAACATGAATTTATTTTTCACATGCACTGTGTATAGACAAAAATTTTACAATTCTCTCTCCATATCTCTCTCTCACTAACACTACATACCCAAAAAGAATAGAACCAAAGGCAAGGGTTGAAAAATTCTTGTTACTAAATCTCACGGCTGTTAAACAAATCGTCAAGAATATATTTTCCAGCTAGATTCGTTCAGACCTTTTTAGATTGTTTCTTTTAGAAAGTTCTAGAGATAAAGTTTCGTCACGAAAATAAAAAAACAAAAAAACAAAAAAAAAACGAAATAAAAAGTTGGTGTAAGGTATCAGAGCTCCAGGGAATTTTTAGATGCCCTCACTCATCCATCCGTAGAAGGATCAAAATTTTTTTGTCTACAAGGCATTAACATGAGGGAGTCAAACATATCTTTTATCTTTGGAAACCCTTACATTTTCAACGAGCTAATGTGATTTACTAGCTCTTGCCATGAAAGCTCCATCGTTTGCTAAGATCAATTTCAAGTTTGTTTGACATACTTCTGTGGATTTTACCTGACGACTTTAGATGGAATCGCACGCCCAGCAGTCTTCTTGGTGGCAAAATACATCTACCTCAATCTTGCCTCCCATCCCATCTGTTTCACTTCAAATATCCTTGGTGTGAGGTGAAATCCTTTCTGGTGTCTTGTCTTGGAATTGCGCGCATAAAACAGAACCGAATGGAGGAAATATACTTAGCTCCACCAGACGCCAGTACAAGAGTATCGTATCTACCCGCCCCTGCCCGATCACAATCTACCTGTTCACATTAGCTACCTTCAATATTTAGAGAATTGCAGCTTGTGTATAAACACATCCATTCAATTTGTGTTCTACCCAATTGAGTGGTTTCGTGCTGTTCAAGTTGAATGAACCTCTCTAGTACTCCGAAATGAATGAAATTTAAAGCTGGAAAATTTTATTTTATTTTATTTTTTATTTTTTTACCGTCCGGAAGCTTTGCGAATTTATAGGATTGCATGGAAGCAATCAGGATAAAGTTGCATGTTTTGTGGTCTTTTCTCTCTTGGTATTTAGTGTTTCAAGCTAGAGTTATGGCGTTACGTTATTTCTGAAATCCTGCCGTAAATTTATATTAGAACGATGCACACTATCTCATGTGGTCTAGGCTTATACTTACTGCATGCATGATACACATAACGGAATTTTTCGGTTTATTACAATATTGAAATATTTTTCTGTCCAATTAAGTGAAATAAATGGCTGTGTAAAAACAGTTAAGCAATTTCAGTGATGAGAAATATGCTATGACTTTGTAGGAGTCTGGAAATCCTACTTTTATGAAGTTATATTCATACGGTCTGGGGGGATCCAAATTGATATTAATGGACTACAGATATTCAAAATGAATTAAATAGAATAATCAGGAAAGATTGTAGCAATTTTTATCGAACTTATGGTAATGCAGTCATATTTTCTACCTGTAGACACAATCAAAGTATACAAAGGATTCCAAAACACATAAACAACACATGTATCTAAATGGTTTTCCAATAGGGACGAAACGATGTTGACAGACTGTGGCGGCCATGTTGTTTTGGCGGCGTCAGTAAAATATGTTAATTATTATTTAGACATTGATGCCAAATAACCATGGCACGATTGAGCAGCACGTCCAAATGATCAAACCTTATTATCAAAATGAGTGTTCGTTACTGCAAGCGTTGCGCACGTTGCGACCGTTTTATGGCAGAGGCGGTGGCACTTCAAAGTCGACTCTACAAAGTTTGGCAGTTAAATTAGAGAGGACCAGTTCGGAAAACAATCAGTCAACAGCCATACGTCACAGGAACGCCAGATCGGCAAAGAACATCACCGCTTGTCCGTGAAAGTGCGCAGAAGAACCCGAGGCATTCAATTCCTCGCCGTGCGCAAGGATTCGGCTTTTCGATGACTTCAACTTAGCGAATTTTGCTTGGGATCTGAGCCTACAGCCGTACAAGATTCAACTGATCAAGTAGATCAAAGTTAATGACTTTGCTGACTGGGCTTCGGAGGATTTGGAAGACGACTCCAATTTTGGCCAAAAAATCATCTTTAGCAACGAGACGAATTTTTAGATAAATGGATGTTAACAAGCAAATTGTCATATATGGAACGACACTAACCCACAGGAGGTTTGCCAGTTGGCAATACATCCACAAAAACTTACGGTTTGTTGGTGAGGCTATCACCGCCAACGGGCAACGCTACAGATCGATGATAACCAATTACTTTCGGCCCGAATTGAACGATATGGACATCGTGGACGACATGTGGTTCCAGCAGGATGGCACTACGTGCCACACAGTGACCGCACCGATGGACATTCTGCATGAACGTTTTGAGGGTATGGCTATTTGTCGCAGAGGTGACTTAAATTGGCCACCAAGATTGTACGATTTGAAACAGCTAGACTTTTTCTTGTGGAGTTTTCTAAAGTCACAGGTCTGTGCTACTAAGCCGCAATCTACCGATGCTCACAAAGTTAACATAACTCAGGTCATTACTCAAATTCAGTCGGATCTATGCAGCAGAGTCGTTGAAAATTGCACCTCTCAGATACATGCCACCGTCAGAATCCGCGGCGGACATTTGAACGATGTCACATTCCATATATAATAGCATACATAGGATTTTCAAATAAATAAAAAATTTCGTTAATACCTCACAGACAGATTGTTTTATGCCATTTCAATATCGACCCGTCCTTATTGGAAAACCCTTCATATGCATACATTTTTGATTTTTGTAAATAAAATCCGAAAAAAAGAAGTTTGTATAGAAGGAAGGATTCGAAGCCCACAAAATAACAAAATTAACATAAAGGGAAAGTTGTCTATTCACAGAATTTCGAATGGGTTTTTAAAACTCCATAAAACATTTTAATGTGCTTACTATACTCGAACTTTGTGGTTGTTGGTTTAGAGCCAGATGGGAATCCCGGCTTTCGCTGAGGTGAGCCCAATTTTTGTGAGTTACCTATCTTCTAATAAATCCGTTCTGGTGTTATTTGAGTGTGGTGCGAATCCAAAAAATCCGTCTAATTTTTCAATCTATAATACGAACCGACCTTACACGATCTCTGCTTTATCAGAATGACATTCATAATGTTCGTGTAAGATTTTCAAAAAATGTAATGATCGTCAGCAATGATGTTGTCTAGGTTTTCTGATATTCAGGCATCATTACTGGCACATAGTGGGAATACTGTCATTTATAATGATAGTGTAAGATGCGCACTTCATTACTAACTTCATTTTTCAGTTCCCTTTCAATTTTTAGAGAAGTATGATACAGGTACATAGAATGTACTGAAGCTGAGTGCATTATAAAAGACAGGGAAATTCTTCATTAACCCTTTGGGTCCTGATGCCCTCTCCAGAGGATAAACTTGAGCAGCCGAAAAATCTTTTTAATTTTCAGAAACCTAAGCTGAAACTAAATGAGATTTGAATTTTAGTTTCAAAAGCAGAATTGCTTAAAGAAATTTTTATTTTCATTTGTGTTTTCGAAGTGAATGAAAAATATTAAATTTCGCGTGATTTCATGTTTTTTTTTTTTATATAAATAAAGAATAAACAAACTGCTTCAGTTCCGTTTATAAATAAAATAACCCCACAATAAGTTTTATGTATGTCCTCTGTAGAGAACATCGGGATTCAACGGTTGTGAAAAATTTCACTTAATTTTTATTTTCTCATTTTACTTATGTTTTTATGATTTTCCACTTTTACTGTATTTCTACGTACATATTTGTACGAATTTTTTCCCCTTTTGCTTTGGGTTGCTCTATTTTGTGAAAAAAAAAATGGCTAGCTCTAGAGGTAAGAAATTGACTGAAGAAGAGTTGCTTGAAAGTATTGAACATTTATTAGACATAAAGCTAGATATGATAAAGCTGAACATTTCGCACTAAGAAGCCCATCATTATCATTTGATGATAGTGAATCGGAAGAAGATCCATTTGCCACAGAGGTCGAAGATACTTTAGTAAGATTTGTTTGCATTCAGGACGTCGTAATACTCCACGACGATTGCGAAATCGAGTTGAGCCTCAGCTTGAGCCTACTACAGCACCATCATGCTGGGCTGCAAGAGAATTTGATCCACCTCCACCGAAAAGATCCACGGACGGTCATGTAAAGCTATTTCCGAAACGGTAACAAGCTCCGGTTCATTTGAAAAAGATGGCGATTTCTTTTCCACTAGAGTACTTCGTTATACTAGAAAAGCACCAGTATCAATACCAGAAACAGTTCTAGAACCAGAAGTAGAGGAAAATCATTCATTTGATACCACTAGGGCAGAAAATATGAGATGGCATCATGTTCTGAATGATATAACTACTGACAATACTACGTCTGTACAATTGCCTCTAATATCACTACATAAACTAAAAACACCGTTACAGTATTTCTCCAAGTATCTTCGCCAACAATTTTTCGATATGACTGCAAAATACACAAATCTGTACGCTTTACAAAATGAGGTACGACATTTTCATCCAACCAATGGACAAGAAATTAGGCAATTAATTGGTCTTCATGGTATGGTTGGTATTTTCAATTTTCCACGCTTAAGGAGTTATTGGTAAAAAAAAACACTCAACAATCTTTCTTCACTTATAATATGACCAGAGACAGATTTTTCAATTGCGAAATAATTTGCATATTGTAAATAACCAAGCTAAACCAACAGACAATGCTGACAGATTCTATAAAGTTAGACAAGTAATGATTTCTGTTCGTGAAACAATGCAGAATCACCAGTTAGAAGACAATCTAGCAGTAGACGAACAAATGATTCCTTTCAAAAGAACTCTAGAAATAAAACAGTACATAAGGGGGAAGCCCAATCCCTGGGGACTAAAACTGTTTATGCTTTGTGGGAAAAGCAAAAGACTTTGTGACTCCAAGGTGCAACAACTGAGCTTTCTCAAGAAAACTTGAGAAAAAGTGAATTTGCAGCCACTATTGTGTTACACCTGTCAGATAGAATCCCTTTGACATCGCCAGGATATAAGTGATACTTTGAAAACTTTTTTTCCCACATATCAACTAATGGAAGTACTGGAGAATCGGGAAATATATGGCATTGACATTATGCGTGTTATTCGTTTCAGAGATCCACCATTTCCAGCTGATGGTGAATTAAAGGCGAAAGGACGCGGTTCTTCAGCTGAACTTCGAAGTGCTGATGGAAATGTAATTATAACGAAGTGGTATGATAATAATCCAGTGCATATGGCATTGGACATCAAGCAATGGCGAAACGATGGTAAAAGGGTCATTTCATAGCAAATCAACCAAAAATCACGAAAAGTTGACATGGGCATCACCAATTTTTTTGAAATTTTACATACTTGGAGGGTTTGAGAAAATAAAAATACGAATTAAAAATTTTTCTCCTACACTGAGTATTTCGAGTTATGGCATTATCAAAATTTCGCAAAATTGCTGTCGTGATCTTCTTTAAAAATTCATATATACTTTTTTATTTATGCTAGGAGAGTGAAATATGGCTCATTTGAAAGATAGCAAACGGTCTCAAAAGCTCATTCCCAACCAATAATTGCCTACTTTCTAGCATTTATTGAATTTTTTTGCTTGGTATGCTTAAAAAAAAGGGCAGAAAAACGCAGAAAGGGTTACGTTTTAGGTACAGAGCGTGTTAAATTATTTTAAAAGGAAGCTTTTGCGCTTGTTAAATCCCATATGAAACATTGATGTTAATGACGTGTTTTTTGATAAATATAGTAGTTAAAAAAACCGAGTTAAAAATCCAAAATTTTAAATTTGTTGAACCATAACTTCAAAATGGCGAAGAGGAGGGGTAAAATTTGTACTCGATTGGAGAGGTCCAACGATTATTAATCTACAAAATTTTAAATTATCATCATAGGCTACAACGTTGAGAAGTTACGGGATGATATATAAAAACATACCCAAATATTTTTAAATCCCTTTATCTCGAAAACCGTAAGGATTTTCCCTACCTCCCATACAATTTTTTGCTTGGCATATCTATAGCGTTTAGACGCAAGACCACATACGGGACACCCTGTATAGAAACAATATTTTTTTTATTTGTAGGTAGTTATAAATGTATTTTTGTGAAATTTTCTTGATTTTTTACTCCTTGATTCCGTCGAGATCCCAAGTTGAAATTTTAATATGTTTTAGTGGATAACATAAGGTATAAAATATAAGAAAATGAACTAAATCAAAAGTACGTCTTCCAGGATATTCAAGGATTAAAGATAAAATCCTTATCCTTGATGTCTTTTTTCACGTATATTTTTAAGATTCTATTTTTCTTGATAGCTTGAAATACTATCTTTCAAATGAGCCATATTTTACTCCCCTAACATAAATAAAAAAATATATATATGAATTTATAAAGATCACGACAGCATTTTGGCGAAATTTTGAAAATGCCATAATTCGAAATACTCAGTGTAGGAGAAAAATTTTTAATTCGTATTTTTATTTTCACAAAGCCTCCAAGTATGAAATAGTTCAAAAAAATTGGTGATGGTCATGTAACATTTTTCGTGAATTTTGGTCGTTTGCTATGGAATGACCCTTTTACCATCGTTTCGCCATTTGTTGATGTACGAAAAATTTCAATAAAATTGGAGATGGTCATGTCACACATGTTGCCTATTTGACATATCAGATGATTTTTCCGTCGTCAGCATTGTCACCGGAAATCACTTAACTACAACATCGTCTTCAAAGAGTTGGTATCATGGGCAGAAGATCGATATACATACGAAAAACAATTTTTTGTTGCAGCTCCATTGAACAATAAATAAAGCCCATGAAAAAAAGTTCTGAAAAATATTATTCATTTCATGAAACAAACAAAATCGTCAAAACGAACATTTTTTTATCCTTACAGGAAGGCCTGCCCCCTTAACATTAAATTATAGCATGCAATATTTTTTGTGAGGATGCATTAAAAATTTTTTTTTTTTATATAAGATAAATAAACTTCTCTCTCGATGCATTGATAGGTACTGAAACAAATACTTTAATGTTTAATGATAGTGTAAGGTTTAAACATAATGACAGAGTAATGAAAGAAGACTTTTAGAAGTAATGGCATTACTGGTAATGTCATTATTACTTACCGTGTTGGGTCCGCATAACGAAGCACCAGAAGCTGGGACCGAAATCACTGGTTGTCATCTGAAAAATTTTGTTTTCGATTATTTTGGTTATTGGTTAACATTTTTCTAAATTCTAACTATTTTAAATGGTCAACATTGTAATGATTATTTTATGAAAATTATTTTTGGCCAAATGAATATTGAATAAGCAATAATCGAAATATTGAAGAAATATTTTTTTGATTAACCAATAAGCAGAACGCGGATCATCTATCACTCTACGCCTTCAAGCTTCTAACGAAATCAAAACATGGAAACACAACTTATGTACCTAGGTGTACCTATTTAATGCATTTTTTTCTTATTCGGCGAAAGCCAAAAGCAACATGAATGTAACTGGATTTTCCATTTCCGTTTCTCACAGAAATATATTTTCTAGCGTATATAATTTTGTGCAAGGCTTAAAGACAAGAATTCATTTTTAGTTCTATGTAAATCTCCGAAATGTCAAGAATAACAAGTAAAAAAGCTAGAATTGGTCTAAGGCCAAAAATTTCGTTCGGTCACCGATCTAAGCAAGTTTGAATTTTGAAGTAGTTTTTAGTATATATTTCTAGAACTGTTCGTCGGACAGAAAAATTGATTAAGATCAATATTATACGATTTCGTATTCTGACGAAGTTTTGGTATAATAAAAATGTTTAGGACTGATCGTTTTCATCGTATATGTAAAAACCCTAAATTTTTATATGGCAACACCAAGAATGAGTTCCCGATTTAGTCCGTTTTTGAAATCATTTTTTGATATTACCATAAAAATACCATGTACCAAATTTCAGCACTCTATGTCGACGCGTTCTCAGGCAGTGTACAAATATATAGTAGAAACCGAAATTTTTGTATGGCAATCCCACAAAGGAGTTGCCCGATTTGTCTCATTTTCGAACTTAATTTTACTTTTTTTTTAAAGTTCGTGTACAAAATTTCAGCTTTCTAAGTGACGGACATGCAAAAATCAAATTAACTTTTAATATTATGCGTGGGTGTCCATTCCATTTTGCTCTACCAGCATTATTTCGATATGTTGCAAACCGAATGACAAACTTAGTATACCCTTCAGATTTCATCTAGGGCACGGGTTCCCAGCCTATGAGTCGCGACGCCGAATGGGGTCGCAACGGGTTTTCTATGGGGTCGCCGCGGATTTTGAATAAAAACAAGGTTTCACCATTGATTCCTTTTCAAGTTAATGAATCAACAGACGAAAAGGAAAGTTCGTGTGCTCAGTTGCTTGTCTTCGTGAAATATATTCATTCAGATGATATCAAAGAAGAGTTGCTATTTTGTAGTGGATTTGATACTACTACAAAAAGTGAAGATATTATGAAGATAAATACGTGTTTTGAGACTGGAGGATTAAAGTGATAAAACGTCTGTGGGGCTTGTACGGATGGTGCACCATGACTGCTTAGGTCAAAGTCGGGCTTTCAGAAAAACGTAAATGAACTAGCTTCCCAAACAAATGGAATCCACTGCATGATTCACCGGTATGACCTTACCAGTAATACTCTTTCAACTCCCCTGCAAGAGGTACTTAGTTCGCTGATAAAAAATCGTAAATTACATCAAATCTGGAGCTCTTAACACCTCCTGTCTGTTGTGAATCGTGTCTTTGAATTCAAAGATGAAATCAAGTCGTTCCTGGAAGTGCAAGGAAAACATGACCTTTTTGTATACTTCAACGACAAAGATTGGTTGAAAAGAGTAGCATATCTAGCTGATATATTAGAACAGCAAAATAGTCTTAACCTGAAACTTCAGGGAAAGGAAACGAATATTATCGCATTTCATGATAATCTCGGGACATTTTTATCCAAGCTGCAAAACTCAAGAAGAAAAATATATCTAGGAGACATTGCCATATTTGAGAAACTCTGCACTGTGGTGGATGAATCTAAAGGTGAAATAAATGAAAACTTGAAGGAGGAGATTACTGGGCATTTCGAATCCCTTGAAAACGAACTTCACCGTTACTTCGTTGAGCTGGAAGAAGAAGAAACTATCCATTCTCTGCTTCCCTTGATGTAATTACATTCCGATGAATTACAAGATGAATTCTTGAATTTGCGGAATAATCGGAATGATTCCTCGGCACGTACCTAACTTTGTGTCTACATATCTCTGCGAGGGTGGATTTTCAACTCATCTTCGTTTAAAAACAAAAGGTATAAATAAATTAAATGTTGAAAATGACATGAAGTTGGCGTTAACAAAAACTTATCCGCAAACTTTGACGCTGATTAATAACATACAATTTCAACCATTGCATTAAATTAATTATTAAACATAATTTAAAACAAAATTATACTAAAAAAAAACTATTTTCGTTGTTGTTTTATAATCACCTTATTAAAAATGCTTTTATAAAAACGGGTCGCCACCCGAAAAGGTTGGGAACCTATGATCTAGGGTATAATAATGTTACAATCTCATCAATGTTGACTTGTATAAAGACGTCATTTCTCATTTCCAAGTCAATATTTGGCGTTTGAAGACCATGGAGTCAAGTTACCAACAAATATGAGCTTCGTTTTAATTTTTACTTTAATAAGTCTACATTTGATGTATTTCAGGAGTGCCCAAGGGTGCCCATTCGAACTTAAGGTCTTTCATAAAATCTATGATGTTCTTGCGGGCCATTTTTTCGACATCCACTGGTAGTGGGAATGCTTTTCCTGGATGTCTTAGCCTTATGCAGCACAGACCTTCACAGCCACACAGGACATGTTCAACGATTTCATAGTTTGCCATACGGAAGTGACAGGTCTCATCATCCAAGATATTCCCATTACTAACCACGTTCCGCCATTAGTGACGAATTATCGTGTAAATGTATAAAAAAGCACGGTACAGATAACACAATACTCTCTCACCTCTATCTGTCTTTCCTATAAAAATGTATATACATTTGTCACAGAATTACGTCACAGGCTATTAGCTGCAATGTGTCAAAATTTTAATGGGAATACCTTGTCTTTTATATACCTTGTCATCATCGACCTTACCCTTCTTTTTAAGATGATATCTAAGTATGCAATGCCCAGTAAATAGGCCCGTTATGAGGCTTAGTTTCTTTCTGCTGAGTATGACGAATAATTTTTTTCTCTGTTGCGAATACTTATAAACTTCTTCGCTTGTCTCAGCCCCGGGGTATTTTCCCAGAATGCCTTTTTAATTCTGTTCTCCCAAATCCTGAGCTGAGCTAGAAGGTGACTTTCTTGGGTGTCCAAAGACAGGCTCAGGGAGAATTTGTATAAAAGAACAGATAATTTTATACAGAAATATAATAAAAGATCGTAATTTCCAGATTGAGAATATGGCTTTGCTGTCATTTAGATGTATAATATTTTTTATTACTTTTCATATTATATTTGTATTTTTATTGTCTCTGTTGGAGTCAAGAGCAAAAAATTCTCAAGCTATGATTTTTTATGATTTCGAAGACAAATTGATTTGACAACAATGCATGCAAAAATTATAAAAACATATTTTTTTTGTCTCGCTGCATTTTGTGGTAAAATAGGATTCCAAGGAAGCATGCTTATTATAGAGAAAACTCTAAAATTTGCACTTCCGACCAACATTTATAGAGGCACTAGGTGCTGCAATGGATTATCGATTAAATATTAAAATTCTGAAGATTTAATTGAGTACTCAAATTGATTTCATGTACATCTCAATTATGAAGCATTCATCGAAGAGTCTTTGGTATATATGAACACCATATATAGTACATAATCATGTAACTCCGTTAGGCGAATACAAATTTCGTTTATAGCCCCTTGATTATAGCTTCTGTAGAGTGAGTAGCCATATATAATACGTAATATGAGCATACATACATACTATATATCAAGTAATCTGACATAGGTAGGTACTATTAGTGCACACAAATACATTAAACATGAAAATCGAAAGCACTTGTAAAGAGCCAGAGCACACCTTCTCGTTCTACATTGTAATTTGACCAGAAGCATATATCCATAAAGGGGATTGGTCTGTTATAAGAACCATATTCGAAATGGAGTTTCTCAGAGTTCTTGAAACGTTAAGTCGTTTCTGTCCATCATAGAATCAACTCGAGGAGGAAATGTTATGGCTTGTCGAGAAACTTACCAAGCACTCCAAAGAAGGAGAAAAGCATTGAGTTCACTTCTCAGTACTCCTCTATTCGAATGAATAAAACTTTTCTATTAATAGACTTTCCTGAACGAAATTCCTTTCAAGAGTTCTTTGACTCTTCCACTGGAATATCTGACTTTTGACTTTAAGGGTAAACTCTCGAATAAATTCACAGTTGGAATTATCACCTTGATTTTATCTTCTTTGAAATTTTTACGATTTTATTTCTGACTTCTTTCTTTTTTCTTTTTTTTTCTTTTTGTTATCTTCAATCATTTTTTGCTTAGATGGTGCTCCTTCTTTAAATTCTTTCTCTTTTATTTTTATTCAATTCAAGCTCATCCTTATGTTCTCAACGAAATTTCAATTCACAAAATTTATCTAAGTACTACAAAATCAATGGAGCATGGAATGATTAGTTTCACGCCAGGATATTGGTGGGTGTCATTTAGAATCCTCTGCCCGATATTATCTCATCTAAAGACTACTGAATTTACTCTGATGAATGAACTGAACGAAATCTTACTATAAATGTCGAAAAGAAAGGAAAAGGCAAAGGGCAAAGGGGAGATGGAGCTTAATAGGCATGATAACAACTTGTGGAACAAAGGACGGCTCATGATGGGAGTGTGGTAAATTGTTACGAAAAAAAAAGCAGGAAATTTTTCACGTTCCTTAACGCCACCATCATTAATCTTAAAGACAGACTTTACAGCAAAATATCTTTAAATTTGCGGTTGTTTAACAAAAACTCACTCCACCTATGGCTGGCGAAAATTATGGGAACCGTTTGGGCTGTACACTCTGTTACGGAAACTGTATGGTGCAAGTATTTGCATAGTTACAGAAAGAAGCACGTGTTTGCAGTGCAAAACCCTTATATAGCAGCTGCCAAACAAACATTTGATAGTCGCAAATGATAAACGCTGACAGAGATCACAAGGAGCTCATCTTCTTCGCATGCTTTTAGCCGTTCTGTCACAACATGCTCGGAGGAGCCCGCCCGAGCACCCTTTTGAAACCCATACTTACAATAACCCATTTCGGAGAGGGTGGAAAGACAACTTGAGTTATTGAAGTACTACATCAAGGGCTTTCCTCTGTGGGGAAGTAACACACTGGCTCGCCATATGTGTGCCTATACTGTATATAGCCTGTGTCTGAGCCTCTTCCGATGTTATCCTTCGTGCACGCTTGAGATGTGTCAGAATATGCAAAACAAAAGATTTCCATCGCCCGCCGCCTGTAAATTTTCCATTCCTGGTGAACCTTTATTCTTGGATGGACTGCTTTATGCTTGCTCTTAAAGTTACGAATGCAAATGAAATGCATTCAGCAGAACCCGGCAGAGGTAAACTTATTCTTCCGAATAATTTTGATTTCTCTAGTTTCTATGGGTAATTGATGAGCTTTCTGGTGATGGATAATTAGAGCTCGAGCGGATGGAAAGGAAAGTGTTTAGAAATAATATTGATGTGTTTATATGTACGTGTGCAATTCTGAAATATTATGTACCTAAGGATGAAAACTTAGTTTAAAGTGATATATAAGTAGAAGGTTTTATTGTAAAAAACAAACTCTGGACAATGTAAAATTTTCTTCAATTTTATTATCATCTAGGAAGAAGCCTCAAGTATGCCATAAATTCTTCATTTTGATTAGACCATTCAATAAGCAGATAGACACAACAAAATTTTTTTCTGTAAAAATCCGAGAAAACTTTTCAATTAATCTTAATTTTTCCTAGTGGCCGAATATTATACTCGAATGTATTTTTTTAATTTGTTGGAAAACTCGTACTGAAAAGATGAAAAAAGATGCGGAGATATTGCAAAAATTTCCATGTCGCAAGATATTTTAGGCTTTCCACATTTTTCTCTGTACAGTAACATTTAGAGAAACTTCACTCTTCGTTTTCTTTATTGAGGATTTTCGTGAATTTAAATATTTTTGGTGCAGGCAGTCATAACGAAAAATACCTCTTTAGTTAATGAGCATTTTATTATTTCTCCGACCAAGGTTTCAGCCGATGTATCGAACCGTTTTCAAGGACGCAGTGAATTGATAAATTAGAAAACCGCATTTACAAGAATAGAAACGAATACATATTTCAACAGAATAATGCACCATATCATACGGCCCGAAAGGCTAAAATCTGGTGTCATTAAAACAACTACTTTCAACAACTAACCCACTCAAAGTCCGGTTTTAAACACTATTGAAAATTTCTGGGATCACATATCAATAGAAAAATTCACTAAATCCATGTTCACAATATCCACGAACTTTCAACGGCTGTTGAAAAAGCTTTGAACGAAATTCAAGTTTAATTGAAAATATAAGATCGTCAATTCCAAGAAGACTGGAGGACATAATAAAAAATAAAGGAGGAAATATAAATGTTCTTGTTTTAAGTGATCAATTTCTTTATATCAAAACTTAGTGTCATTTGTTATCGTAATTAAACGATTTTGGAAATATTTTCTTCTGCTCACTTTTTTTCCCATCAGTAGTGTATAGGGTTTTGTGGGAGGTTATCCAACCACTCGTCAAATTCAATGGTTCGAGATATCGGCCGAAACGTCGGAGAAATAATAAAATTCTCGTAAATTAAAGAGATGTTTTTCCTCCTGACCACCTAATCTAAACTAAAAGAAAACGATCAATACACTCAAATCATATTGATAAATAGATAGCACAGGTTTAAAATATCGACAACATTAGGCCAGAAGTAATGATTTTACAGATCTATTATGAATGATTTCCTTCGAAGTTCGCAGAAGATCGCTGTACTTTTGTGGCTCGCTAAAACACTAATATCATGGAAGTAAAAGTGATCAAAATCAGGGCCGTCCAGATAGAGATTCTTTTTGTCTGAAAAATTTATCATGTACACCCGTTTTTTCACAACAAATGATAGCGAGAAAAACTCTAGCCTTTTTTTTTTTTGCAGTCGAGTTTTTTCTGAAATATTTTTCATCATAATATCTACGAACTGTCACATATTGACAGAAGTACCCACTTTTTGTACTATTTTCCGCCCAGTAGGTTTAAGCCCAGTCAATAGGGACTAAATAATGCTTTTACCCTACAAAAGATGAGGTAGTTGTGATTTTTACATATGTTACTTAGTTCTGGACCCCTCTAAAAAATCCAAGTTTACACCCTCGGAGGGGTCTGTGCGGTCCGCCATCTTGGATTGAAGTTACAAAATTTGGTTTTTTTTTTTTAAATTAATTCCTCAACGATTGATCCTACGAATTTGAAGAAGACTAAATTCCCTACATTTTTTGTATAAACGGTGAAAACGCGAATATTCTTCAAAAAACAATATTATATGTATAGTACTCCTTATACAAGGTAACTCGTCTATGGTGATCCATAGGACAGAAGAATGATAGCAGTCACCTAGCCAAACAAAAAATTGTAAGGCAAGGGAGGAGGGCGGCACCTCAACCGTTTCAGAATTAAAGGGTGATTAAGCAAATTTGCTAGTGTTTCACAAAATACCCTGTATCTGAAAAAGTATAGGGTTCGCAGGTACCGTCAAGAGCTCATTGTATGCAGAGCTTCATGGTCTTTCCAACGACTGCTTGACCAGCCCCATAATCCTCTCCCCTCCGGAGTTATGCCCGTCTCTGTGAGTGACCGTACACCTCGTACTTTTTAAGATACAGGGTATTTTTTGAAAAACTAGCAAATTTTCTTAATCACCCTGTAACTTCGAAACGGTTAAGATGCCCGCCCCCCTCCCTTTCCTTACAATTTTTTGTTTGCCCAGGTGACTACTATCTCCTTCTGTCCATGGACGATTTACCCTGTATAAATGGTACTATACGTATAAAGAAGAATGTTCACGTTTCCGCCGCTGTAACTCGTTACACATCACGTTTACAAAAAAGGTGTTTATACAGAAAATGTAGAGAAGTTAGTCTTCTTCAAATTTGTACCAGCCATTTTTGTTGAGGAATTATTTTGAAAAATCCAATTTTTGTACCGTTAATTCAAGATGGCGGATCGCGCAGACGCCATCCAAGGTTAAAACTTGGATTTTTCATCTGAACCCGGAACTATAAGTAATATATATAAATCATAGCTACCCCACCTTTTGTAAAACAAAAACCCTTACTGACTGGACTAGATGTCGCACAAGTGGAATTTAACGCTTGTATTTAAATTAATCGACCTCGCTCTGAAGCTGCCACACTTGCTTGCGATTTGTCCCATATTTTTCGGGATCAATTATGTGTGGATTCCTATATTACTTATTAGAATAGATTTCTTACTTTTATCGTTAGAATTTTACCCCATATTTTCTTTCGAAGACAGTGTTCTTTTACCCCATGTAGAGCTTTTCGACAATGGGATACCCCCCCCCCCCCTCTCCCAACCAAAGGATCAGTTTGTTTTAACTCGCACCACTTTCATAGATAATTACTTACTAACTTTCATGAAATTTTCAAGAAACTTTGAATTTATTATGAGCAAATGCATGACTGGTGAGGCTTTCATGATTTTTGACTCCCTGATCCCGTTAGCATCTCAAGTTGAAATTTTGATATGTTTTAATGGATAATATAGGGGAGAAAATAATCATGGATAACCGATATAATCCTTATCCTTGATATCCCTTTTCGCATACATTTTTGAGATGGCATCTTTCTTAGATAGCTTGAAATCCTTACTTTCAAATGAGGCATATTTCACTATTTTAGCATGAATAGCAAAATATGTATGAATTCTTAATGAAGACCAAAACAGCATCGGTGCCCCTATTCAACTCTCTGAGTACTACTATCACAAGAAATCTGTATACAGAATAGGAATAGAATAATTTCAAATGTATTTGTGTATATTAATTTTTCGCGGCCCGCTATGTCACCCTAGCCGTACCTCACGTCCAAAAACACTAATGTGTGCATCGGGCCTTGGGGTATTTTTTCTTTTCTTTTTATAAAAATGATACAATGTAAATAAATAAATAAATATGTTTCAATAAATAAGGCGTTTCGTATCACAAGGAACCAATACTCTCATCAGTATGGCTAGTTCCTGCCTGCCATAGACGCCAAAAGAAAAACAGTGACTTTATGGTCCATGGCAAGATTTTAGTAGAAAAACTGGAATTTCAAGATCTCTAAAAGAAACAGTTCGTGCTCAGATGGACTCAGGACGCTATCTTAGTGGCATATTTTTCTGACTTCTTTTGGAACTAGGATACATATGGTCATCCCCAAATTGCTTTAGAGTGTTAAACCACTGTAATGAAGTGCTTATTCTATGGGTCAAAAATAAAGTTATGTGGAACACACAATTTAGGAACGTTTTGTAATCGAAAAAATCGGTTTTAAAAGTTTTACGTAGCCCAAAAAAGAGCAAAGGTATTTATAAAAAAAAAACGAAGTACAACCTCTTTTTTAAATATGGCGGCTAGACGCTCGCCATCTCTAGCCTCAAATTCCCTTCAAACTCACTCAATATGCCCTTCTGCAGCCCCTGATACACTTTTACTCCCCTTCCTTTTATAGATATCTGTACTAGATATTAGCAACAACTAGTATTTTCATGAGAACTTGAATTGCAGCCTCAGTCATACATTTGACATATGCACTCAATCCTGACCGCCTTTATAATTTACCTATAACGACCTTGACTTTTTTTATGAATTTTCACGTCAACTAAACTTGTTACAAAATTCTATAAAAGTTCTCAAATGATATGATATCACAATTATTGTCGTCGTTATTGTCTACATAAATGAAATCATAATCGCAATAATCCACTGAAACTATTCATGAAACAATTTGCACATCTTCTGAAAGGATGTAAAGCGTCGCGACGTTCGTAGTTGTCTTTTTATATCATTATATGTACAAGAATAAATGAAAGCATGCAGACTCTGCTACCAACCAATTCCAACTACCACCAACTCTAAGTACACTTGAGGGGGGAGGGGGGGGTGTGTAGGAGGACATTTGTTCACTTTATTCTAAAACTAACCGCATCCTCAATTCGTCTTGCCAATGAAATCGACTCACTTTACTGCTCGTTATAAGTGCTGGCCGAACCGGACCAATGAATTTCCCATGAGAAGTAAATTTTGCAGATAATAGCCCGAAGACAGGTCCCTGTGGAATGTCCAACAATAAATTTTCAACTTACAACTTTGCCTGTCTGCTTAATCAACTTTACATGCGTCTGCTGGGGACTGGCTGAATTGCTTTCTCGTTAAGCTATATTCCCCGAGTTTTATTAAGTTTAGCCCAAAGCGGGTCTAACTAAAATGACTTTAAAATTTGCAAAATTCCTCTCCTGCCAAAATTCCTCTCCTGCAAACCGCATTTCCGAAGGTAGATATCTACTACATAGGTACATGCAATTTACCTGCAGTTTTTAGAATTTTTTTCCTGCTTGCAATTTTGTTGCATATCAGCAACGACAGCAGTTCACTTGGGGGCCATGAGATCGATACGTAAATAATCCTGTAGTAAAGCGATTAAAAATCTCTAAAAATTCGGGAATAGCAAAAATAAAGTCTCCCAGAATTTGATTAAGTTTGCACCTAAATGCAAGTGGATTATAGCTTCCACTTCAATAAATATGTTTTATCTTCCAGTTCTATATCGGGGGGTGGTTTGTGGTTCAGTGCTGAAGTTGGAGGATCTGTACTCCTAGCAATGTTTTCTTGTACAAAATTGAGAAATTAATTAAAATTTCATTTCAAAACTCTTCTTCAAATTCAAATTGTGTAGAACTCTATTTACGTGCGGTATATTAAGTCTTATATTTCCACAAGTACTTTCATCTCTACACAAAGAATAGACCTTTTCTTGTACATTCCAAGAAATGGAGTATATACATCATGGAAGCAAGTATGATGACATTATTTTCGAATCTATGGGGAGGATTCTTTTGGGTCTCTTGCCAAATAAACGACTTCACATTCATATCATTCTAAGATGAATACGTTGAGGCAATGTGCAAGAGTTCCTCCAAAACCCAGAGCCTGATTTTGCCCGGAATTTAACAAAAGTGGAAATTGTACATTTTGTGGGCTCAGAAATTGGGGCTCACTTAAATCACTCCGACAATAATATAATAAAGTCAAAATTAGCTCATTTTAAGGAAATTGCTATGTCACCATCGCTCCTGTTATTTATGGCCCTGGATGTATGGAATTAAATCTCGTTTATTCACAAACTTCCGGGGGTTTTGATTAAGTTATTTGAAATGGTAATCCACGGGCATGTTGGAGTAATAAAAATGCATGAATTTTGCTGGTTTTATGCAAACCAAATTTAAATCAAAATTAATATATTATATACCCGAGTATGTATGTGTTTTTGCATATGCTCTTTTAAGCTCCTTTATTTCAGCATACATATTTGCGGTAACTTTTGAATTTCAGAAGCTCTCATATAACTCGTAAACATGCTGCACACAACATTCCACAATGCTTTTGAGTCATGTAATAGTAAATATTTCCATGTTTATATCAATTTCAAATGAAATTAACGAAAAATGTTTAATATAGTTAAAAAGAAACGCAATCATAATCTCTCGCTCATTTTACTATAAATATTTATCATAAAAATCAAGATTTCAAATGCAAACCAAACTTTATGATAAATATTTGTTTAAAATGTTATTCAAGAGATTATTTAGAAGCGAAAATATTAAATGAACATAACTGCATTATGTAGGTCATATCAGTAGTTAATAATTCTCTTCTGTATGTTATATGCATGATCAAAACCTGGTTGAATGCCAATATTCGATCCGCATCCATGTTTCTAGATGGCCGCGAATATAGAAAACATGGAATTGGTTTAGCTGATGGCGATTTAGTCATTATTAAAAGTAATAAAAAGTGTGAAATTACGAATCGTTTCAGTATGCCTGAATTGGATTGCGTATTTGTTTTTATTATTATTAAGCCAACTTCAGGTATATGATATGATGTAAAACTGAGCATGGCAGAAAGGAGATAATAAAAATATTAGGGGATATAATGCATCGATTTGGGAAATAGAAGTGTTTGTTATAATTTCTGTTAATGTCTACGTAGACACATGAAAAGGGAACTTCTGACGCGTAATGTTGCCCAAGAGAACGGCATATAAGGAAATGGTTCTAATGCATAAGGATGCATTCGAATAATGTCCGTATGTATAACAGTAGCTTCCAGAGCCTAATACTTTAGGCAACTATAAAATTACAGGCTGTAATCTCTAGGCTTGCCAGACTAAAAAGGGCGATTCCCACCTCCTAGTAGTCCCCGCTGGAAGGCTGTCTATAAACAAAACTAATAGAATTAAGCCCTAATGGAGTTTATAAGGGATTCTGCATGAAGAATCTACTAGGGAGTAACCATGGTCTTTTCACTTTGGCTAGGAACCCTGACCAAGAGGTAGGCGAATTGCCTAATGTGGTACAACAGAGTCGGGTGTCCGTGGAAAACTTATGAACTTATGTTTTCCACCGTAAAGCCGTGAAACCCCTTTATGAGAATAACGTTTTAGCTGATAGTGGCCCATATTGCGCGGCGGTTATGACATAGGCGGATATTTCACTGATCTAAGGAAGTGCGTCGCCTTAAACATACAATGACCTTGGATTGGAAGGTATGATCGATCGTCTACATTATACACGCTTATAGATATTCTAATCTGGGCGTTGAGTTGCGCTTAATCAACCGGGTATGAGGATCCAAAGAACGGTCAGATATTTAGAAGTAAGATCGTTAAACATACACTGGCCTGACTGGTAGGTACTCAATGAGGCATAAATTTCGGAAATATCGCCATGGGAATAATCCACCAGAATTTGGAAATGATCAATCTGAACAATTTTACTACTTATGAAAGCTTTTTCGTTTAATGAATTTCCTTATTGAGTACTCAAAGACAAAACTTGATAGAAGAATACTTCAATGAGGATGTTAAAAAGTTCTAAACAAACCTAAGCAAAGGCTTCGATTTTCTAGAGAATTTACTATTTCAAAAAAATTTTGCCGAATACGAGTAAAGTATGACCGATTTGAGAGGAACTTGTTTTATTGAAATCTGATTTGGTTAGCCATTTTTACCATGTAAATTTGTTATGAGTTTTTCGTGTTATATTGACGTCAAGCCATTTTGAATTGTGTAGTATTGTTTCAAAAGTAACACTCGATTAAATAATTAATAAAACAAGTAAAAAAGCTAGAATTGGTCTAAGTAAGACCATAAGAATACCCTAGATGAATGTAATTTCGTATGGTCACCCATCTGCGCAAGTTTGATTTTTGAAGTGGTTTTTGAATATATTTCTAGAGCGATTCGTCGGACAGCAAAATTGATCATAAATAACCAATTTTATAGGATTACATATTCTGAAGAACTTGTCAGTACATTAAAATCGTATAAGACTGATCGTTTTCATAGGATACATAAAAATCCTAAATTTTTATATGGCAACACCAAGAAGGGGTTGCTCGATTTAGTCCATTTTTAAAATTATATTTAATATTTTTATGAAAACACTATGTACAAAATTTCAACGCTCTACGTTGACCGCGTTTTCAGGTCGTGTCCAAATATGTTGTGAAAAACAAAATTTTTGTATGGCAACCCTACAAAGGAGTTACCCGATTTGTAACATTTTCGATCTTAATTTTACATTTTTTCTAAAAGCCCATGTAAAAAATTTCTCTAAGTTCTCGCGTTCTAGAGTTATCGTGAGCACGGACAAACGGACGGACAGATGGACATGCAAAAATCAAAATAACTTTTAATTTTATGCATGGTTGTCCAATACATTTTGCTCTACCATCATTATTTCTGTGCGTTATAAACGGAATGACAAGCTTAGTATACCCTTTAGATTTTATCTACGGTATAAAGATTAGTTTCTTCGTATAAATCACTTCGAGAAAAATAATTAACTGCTAATGAGAAAAAAAAATTTTTCAATAAGAAAATTGGTAGGAACGATTGAAATTAAAACGAACAAATGGATAACCAAATGACGAACACCCACTTGATAGAAGAATCGGCCACACGGTACAGAGAATCCAAGTATGCTCTTTAAAATTGTCACACATGGCAGTTGCTAATGTGCTATGACGTAATTTCGTGACTAATGTATATACATTTTTAAGGAAAGACAGAGAGAGGAGAGAGTGTATTGTGTTCTCTGTACCATACTTTCCTATACATTTCACGATATTTCGCCACATAATGGAGGAACGTGGTTCGTAATAAAAATATTTTGAATTCTCTGTACCGTGAATCGGCCATAGCCTCTTAATCTTAGAATATAGAGAGCACAGGAGTGTGATAAGCCAAATTTAGCATAATCAAATACTCGTTGTGTTAAAATTGGTTGGCACTGGTTCAGTAAAGGCGTGTAGTAAAATCAACATAGACGACGGGGCAACAAGATATGGTTAAAAACAAGATATGGTTAAAAACATTGCGCTTGCTCCCACTGAAAATGATCTTAGTCGCTGTCACTACAGCCAATCACCTCAGGGGTTTCTCAGCTGTTTCAAATGTAAACAAATTAAGCAGCAAATTAAGCCAAGGCTTAATAAATACTTCGGTTTAGAGTCAAGGCTTAAGTAAATCACTGGCTTAAGGAAAGCTTAACTTAAGCCCGTCATCTCGAAGGCTTAACCCTCAGATTTTACTGTGAAACACATAAGAAATTATTGCTAAATATTATAATTTTTGTTATTAAATGAACGTACATATTTCAAAAGTTATATTTTATAACTAAATTGAAATTTTCCAAGCGAAAAATAGTTATGTAACTAGCAGTTTTGAGTACTGTCTGTCAGCTCGTGTCAGCATTCCATTTGACGTTTTAAGAAGAAACCAAACAGTTTAGGACAAAAATGAGTTATTTATCTGATGCAGAGGATATAAGAGACCAAGAAATGTATAATATAATATCGCAAGGTGTGGCCCGTGAAAAAATTATAAAGAGGTGCCCGCAACATTTCGAGAAATGGGATGACGTTGATTTTTATTCTCGGTTCCGGCTGTAGATACATTCGGCTTTGATGGTTTACGTTGTCGAAACATTCTGCAACAATGATTTTGGATTTGATATCCTTCCAGATAAAAACCACAACAAACTGGTAAATAAAAAGTTCTTCTTCTTTTCGCTTAGTTTTTAATCCACAATGGCAATTTTCCTTTAAAAAAATTCACAATTACCGCAGTGCTGACAACTTAAAAATTTTCATCCGCGGCTTAACTAAGCCTCAGCTGACTGAGTATTGTGAAACCGAGTAGGCTTGAGTTCTGGGCTTAAGCCACACCCGTGGCTTAACTAAGCTCTGGCTTAAGCCTGGACTGTGAAACCGGCCATAAGAAAAGCCACGTTCATGTACACAAATTTTATAAGTATTAACACTTCCTGTTCTCTACAAAGATTAAGAACTTGGAATATCGAGAGAACAGGAAGTGTTAATACCTATAAAATTCATATACATGAGCACGTCTGCAGATAAGCCAGTTGTCATAATTAATTATTTGATTAGTTTTGCTACTGACAATAGGTACGCCTAATTTTATGCAATTCCACGCAAAATTAGCAATTTTAATGAAGTTATTCTTCATAAAAAGAAGTTTATCTCAAAAACGGTTGCATGTAAATAGGTACATGTGTAGAATTAAATGATAGGTAACATTCCGAGGTTTACAAATCTGGTAAGCAAACGTAACAGTTATTAGGCATTTTGGCAAAAAAAATCGTTAATATTTAAAATTCGTACGAAAGCTTAGACAGTTTACTATAACCGGAAGTAAAATTCACCTTCATAGGTTGTATAACAAAGAAGTTACGGGTATTTTGAGCAAAAACTCTCACTTGAGATGGCCCCAAACCTTGCCATACATTTTTTTATTCCTAACACTTTAACCTATTTCCTGTTTTATTTAAAACAACCATTCAGAATTACCCTTTATTTTCGATTTGGTTGACAGTTGTTTTTGAATTTCAACAATTTACAAATATTCACCGAAAATAAAAACAACAAACATACTTTTGAACAAGTGAAAAACATTTTAACTTACCTTAAACCTATTTTAACTTCCAGGTTGTATATAAATTCAAAGCAGTCAATAAATAAACTAAATTAATTAATTAATTAATTAGAGCACACAACATTCATCTACATACAATCCACATAAGAAATCAGATATTCAATTCAAGCACCTCCCACGTCGCATGCTGGCCTGAATCGACGTAATAATAATAAATATTTATAAGTATATAAAAATATCTCCACTGAACCAAAGGCTCTTATTCTGGGTAGCGAATAAAACAAGAAACTTGTCAAATACCACAAAAAATCTAATCAAAGTCATAAAGTCAATTTACCAACTGCAAACTGTATATAGTATAAAGCTGACGCTCTTAGATTGTTGTTTCTGTATATTTACTATTTTAACTTTTATGATATTAAATGGCAATATTGTTCTTCTTACGTAAAAACAAAAAAAAAATCTACTAAAAAATATAAATCCAACAAAAACTACAGAGGCTAAAATCACCTTAAAAATTAAAGCAAGTGAAGTCAAGTCAAGTATACAGGATAATTCAAAAATGTATATATATACCCAAAACCTTATGTCACACGTCCTTTAAAGAAGGAAATTGTAAATTTTTTTCAAATTTTTTCAACCGTCTTAGAGATACAGGGTGACCAATAATAAGACTCATAATAACCAATGCCATAGATTAAAGAAATCTATAGAGACCGAAAAGGTATGACGGAAATTTTCATAGATTTTGTCCACAAGAGCCGAATCTAACAGCGCCGAATTTTTGAAGCTATACTAAAGAAAATGTATTTGCTTATCATGATTACCGCCATCTGGCTGCCCATCTCGATATTGGTTCCCTATTCTTTTAACATGCGTTATTATATCAGTTTTTTAATCTCTTAGTCTCTAATTAATCTTTCCCATGTACATCTGTACATATTTGTATTTTTTTCTTAATCATTCAGGCTGTCTTCATACGGAAATAACAAAGGATAAGCTGAACAGAATAACTGACTGATACCAAAATCAGTTTTATTTAAATGATTTTGGCCAATAAAATGTTGCCCTCCCTCCAAAAACAGTCTTCTAATTTTACACCATTCATTAAATCTTTTAAAACCCTATAAAGGCCAGCAAATAAATTTCATTTATAGATCGCATCATAACGATAAGTCACACTGCATTAAAGCAAATTTTTAATAATATTTTTCTTTCTCCATTACAAAATTAAAAACTAATACATACATATTATTATACATGTATATATGCAAGGGTGTTTAGTAAGTAGTATGTAAAGAAAATTGTGTTTTGATGCTTCGTTTGGGCAGTAGAGGGGAGGTTTTGTGACCTTGGATACTCTCTCCATTAATCTCGCGTAACTTTCTTGTTGCGCATTCTGTGAAAATAACTGTAATGTCTAAAATTTCTAATAAATGTCCAATCACCTTTCCAAGTCTCCATCCCCTTTTGTCAGCAGTTATAGGACGCCAAAGTAAAAAAATTGAAAAAATTTGCAAATTTTTAAAACTCTAACCATTTTCCGGCCTAAATGCATGATCACTATGCTTTCTCTTGAAAGATATGGAAACCTCAGAATTTTACCTTTCATTTGATCCTGCAAGTATACCCACCTACCATTTTTTAGAGCTTCCTAAAAACAGTTTATCTACGATTTTTAGTATTGCTTGCTGTTGTAGTTCTTCGATGCAAGTCGATGCAGTACACTAGCTCTCCAGTCATCACAAAAAATAAGCAAAGCACAAATATTTTCATTAGAAACACAGATTTAAATACATTTGCATTTACACGATCAAGCTTCGTATGAAGTATTTCTCTATAAACTAAAGAACTTTCAAAGTTCCATGTCAGAGATCGGCAGCCAGATGGCGGTAATCATGATAAGCAAATACATTTGCTTTAGTATAGTTTCAAAAATGCGGCGTTGTTAGATTCGGCTCTTGTTGACAAAATCTATGAAAATTTCCGTCATACCTTTTCGGTCTCTATAGATTTCTTTACTCTATGCCAATGCATCATAACGCGACGACATGGGTTTGTGACCATAGTAAATCTACTGCGACTAATATTATGATATCATAGATGCTCTTGAAAGTAGGATTCAATTATATATACATGAATTGAATATATCAAAGCATTTGAACGAATGTATCTAATAGGGCGTTTTTACTACATCGAAATCACGTAATTTCCCAGCAGGAAAATGATCGTGTATGAAAGTAGGTATGCAGGAACTCGTCGAGGAAATCAGTATTGATGAAAAATATGTGTACATGTCATGCAGAAAAGATGCGAAGCAAGTTCAAATCATGCCTATATGTACATGATTTTTTTACTCTTTTGTAGTTGATATTTCTCTGATGAGTCATCTGCGTAAACGCCAATGCAGGTCGAAATTTCAGGTGTTTAGTTCAAGTTGGCTTAAGTGTACGAGTGAAAATGAAAAAGTGCGCGTGATAAAAAAGTAATTTTCTAGTAATAGGAATATTTGGTTACTGGTTCGCGTGCAGTGCTCTTACGCTACATATTTTTATTTTTAAAATAAAGTACTACATTAAATATTCTATTAGATAATAAATTTGTTGTATTATCTCCTATTTTTTTTTTTTTTGTAAATTATCTTCAGATCAAGTGAAATATACGTTTGATTGTTTAAAAGTTATTTTTTTATTTTCCAAATTTCCAAATGCTATTTTCCTGGTATAGCAATAATCGATTATTAAAAATCCTTTTCTATCGAAGACGAACCCATGTTTTCATGTTCTCATGGATCATTATTCTTTCACGTTTTCGTCGAGGATGTTTCATTGACGTTTTCTCCGAGGACATTTCATTGACGTTTTCATCGAGGAAATTTCATTCAAGTTTTCATCGAAGGTTATTCGCCGACGCTTTCATTGACATTTACTCCTGCAGAAAGGCATCACACCCTCCCTAGGATATCGTGTGTAAAATTCATCGAAGTTTCGGTGCAGAAATGGGTCGATGATGCATGCCAGAGGTGCAGTACGGCTTCGATGCGGTGTTGCATCCATTTCCCGCTGGGTTTTATAAAGTGATTTCAAAATCACTGTAGGTGTTTTCACTACCACTGAGATGATTTCATTTGACAAGTGCTACACTTAATTACCAAATTGGCATGTAAAATAATTAATTACATAAACAAGGCTTTTGTAATTAAAAGGATATATTGTCATATAAATGTCAGCAACAATTAATATAATAGGGGTATTCACTCTTTAATGTATCAGTGTAACCAATGTAAATATACAACAAGAATTTACAACAAAGAGTGAACACACTCTTTAGCCTTTAGCTTACTTCGAAATGTAATTATGGGAACAGGGTGATAAAATGGCAGGAGCTCTCCCCGGCTCCGGAAAAATTGAGAAAATCCTCAAAATTCCTAGGATTCATAGTTATCCTAGAAAGAAAGAATTGTGAAGATCCGGTTAAAAATAGTTGAGATAAAAACTAAAGTATCTCAACTATTTATGAAAAGAACGGCTTAAATTAAGGAAATTCCGGTTTTCCATAGCATTTATTGACCGTTTTGGTTGTTTAGCAAGTTCTTATTTCTACTATTATTACTAGTTAATTATACACTATTTCAGTATAATGTCAGCGGATAAAATGAAGCCTGTTTTGTTGGGAACGATTATTTCTAATTAGTTTTCAGCTCAGGCTAATAGTTTAGAAGAAATGTTAATAATAGTAGAACAACCTCCTTTTACGGCAATCTTTGCCTCGTTTTGCCGTGACAAAATGTACAAATTTACAATTTACCTTTACGGAATAACAGTGGTTCGGAGGAACTTTTTTGTAAAGATGAAAAAGTTTTATAATCGAACACTCATGCCTATGATTGAAAAAAAATTAGAAAAATAACTCATATGCAGTAATCGCGTATATGGGACCCAGATGGGGAAAAACAGTGAACTTCGGGAGTAAAAGCTGAGTGTGGAAATATCTCGAATTGAAAATAAAAACCTTCTAATAGATAGAAAATTTTATTACCTTTAATTCAGATGCAAAAATTTTTCTGTAGGGGTATCCCTTATGATGCAGAGTCCGACAAAGTAAAAAAGTGGTTTTCAGTTAAAACGTAATCAAGTTTTAGAGGGTGGAAAAAATATACTATGGAGTATACCGGATTGAAATTTAAAAAACGCCATTGATAGAGCTCAGCGGGGGCTTTAAATAGACGCCCCAAATGTCATATTTGAGGTTTGAGGAGGGTGGGGGTAACAACCCCGCACCCCAAAATACCCCCACTCGAAACTTTTTTTCGATAAATTTAATCGCCTTGTCGAACTAAAGACGAATATCAAGTTCGTTTTTTGAACGGTCCCCTCCTCATCCCGCAAGAAAGGTTCAAATTTTGAAAATAATTAAAGCTAATTTCTGAACTTCAAATACTATTATTAAGTAATTTATTAAGTTTTCCAGAAAGTTTCATGCTTGCTTTTTGATGCGCTATTACTGATGTTTTGGGCTCACAAATTTGTAATACCTTTTTTTGTGGGGAAAACCATGATGCGGGTAGATGTAAATTGAACACCCTGTTAAATCAACCGCGTACCACCTAGAAAAAATACGGGTGCACCAGTCGATAGTCCTCAAAAGGATCTTTCATTTTTCACTCCCCTCCCCAGCTGCACCCGCTGACATTTGACGTTCAATCTCAACTGCTGAGTACAACTATACAACCCGGTTTACACTGCCAATTTGTGAATGTAAAAATACAAGACCCTTGTATTGCATTTTATATGCATAAGCCTTGTATAACTTTACTACGTTGTAATCAAATACATCTTTTACAACGATACACTCTTTGATACAACATTGAGTGAATACCCCTATTATTTGATTTAATTTTAAATTTCTTCCTTACAAATTTATTGACAAATGTATACAACAAATGTCAAATAATACAGTTTGAAAAAAAGTGAAAACCGAAAAAGGCCGCGTTCGGGCAAATTTTGGTGATTTCATTGAAATTACGCAAAAATGAGATGATTTCGATTTATTTTTTTTTGTACTGGAAATTACGTGATTTCGTCGAAATCATGTTGAAACAGCGAAATTACGTGATTTCGATGTAGTGAAAACGCCCTATTAAGCTTATTCCTTTTAAGTTCAGATGGTTTCGAATTCACTCTTAATTTTTGAA
Source organism: Dioctria rufipes (assembly GCA_963924295.1). Taxonomy (NCBI): domain Eukaryota; kingdom Metazoa; phylum Arthropoda; class Insecta; order Diptera; family Asilidae; genus Dioctria; species Dioctria rufipes. The sequence continues at coordinate 43,122,493 of OZ002743.1, read as the reverse complement.
TTGGATTCCTTCTTTCTGATTCGGGGTGCCCCAAGGGAGTCACTTAGGGTCCATATTGTTTTTAAATTAATATGAACGACATAGGTGACGATTTCAGGTTTGCAAAACCTTTATTATATGTAGATAATTTTAAATAACCTGCTGCTTACTATAAAAGGGGATGCTAATGCCTTGATAAGGTGCAATGCAAATACATTTTTTATACATATACACTTACGATATACTGTGGGATGCTTCTATTTACAAATTCAATCAAACTAAGAATATCGGTGTATATACCTGCTTTAGTATTAAGATTATAATTTCTTTCCATATTAGAATCAACTCTTTGTAAATTTGTAAATCGGTAGACTGAATAAATAAAGATTTATATCTAATATTATATGATTGCTGCGAAATTTATTTTTTTTTTTTTTTGTCCTATAAACTCATTACTCAGTAATACTCTTTGCAGGCTACTTAAAATCTTGTTAGCAATAAAAATCATTAACAAAACTAAACCCTTAAAAAACAGAAGAAAATAAATTTTCAAATGCTATGAAAGTAGACTAATTAGGACTTCAAAACTTTTACATTTGTACTTCAACACGAAGGATTTTCTGTGAAGTTGATAAAACTTTCACAAGATGTGCTGCCAAGAGGGCGTTTCATAATTAAAAAACGAATAAAAAAAAAGTAAAAAGCAAAAAAACAAAATCTCCTGACAATTCAATTTATAAAAAAAAACAAAATCACCAACTTAGCTGGTCTGAACAACGAAGAAATTTTACGTGAAATCCTGAACTGAATTTTTTACATTCAACTCATTTCATTAAAGTCAACTAAGATAAGTTTTCTGGGAATCATGAGAAGGTGTTCGCTCTACTTCCAATTACCATGAAATAGAGAGCCACTACAACGCCAGGTAAAAAAGCATCACTTCTCTGATACGGACAAATGGAAGGGTAATTAAGGTAACTGATCGCAGGTGGATTTAAAATTGCAGCGAATTGTACTTTCGTAGGATTTTTTCCACTATGTATATACGACTTCAACCCCTTCTTGTTCTTTTCACGCTTTAATGAATTCCAGCAATTAACTAATGCGATTTCATGGCAACGCGGCGGTGTTCAGAATTTTGTACGTCCTGCTACTTATCCCTAGACGAACATCTTGACGGATCACAGATGCCTAGGTAGGTACTGTATTCAGTATAGGGTATAGCTATGGGCATCAATTTTTTGCACTACTCTTTTGCTACTACGACCCCAAATCATTACCACCGCCCACCAACTGAACTGAACATTTTCCTTTCACAGCAGGATTCAGTGATGTGATTAATCGATTTTTGATTGGAAGTTGTCTGTCATGGCTCTACCTGTCAGGTAGACAACTTAAGCTCTCCTGTATCTTGATGGTGGCGAAGAAATTTGCTTTCGTATGGAAAGGATTCATCTTTCCCCAAATAAGGTGGTGCCATGGCGTCATATTAAAATCGCATTAGCTGATTACTTTTTAAGCCACTTCAAGTCATAAAACGAAATGAACTTTGGGACGCTCTTTCACTGTAGTGTTGCCGCAGCACCGTACATACATACACCACCGGTATAAAAATGACATCCAACAACATTTTCATATTTTGTGAGACGGAAAGAAGTCATTATACCAAGAGAATTTCACCTCACCGTAAATTTCCGAAGAAGTAAATTTCACTTCTTTTTAATTTCTGTAAACACTCAATCCTCGTCATTTTTCATGGCAGGAAAGTTGCTTGGTTTGGTTCAAACAAACTGAAAAAAAAAAAGTTTTTTGAATTTTAGCCCTCATTCATCTTCATCACGAAATGGTGTTTTCGTATTTACAGGAGAATTCAATGGTGAATACTCTTTTTTTTTGCGTTTTCCAAATTCTTTTATGCACTTACTATTTATGTTCAAAAATAACAACTGAATTTACTCAAGAAAAACTATAATGAATTGGAAAATTGTAGGTAAGCAAATAGTGTGTGGTAAGTTGTTGAGCAGAAGTAAAAATAGATATTTTGTCATCGAATCGTAGTGTAAAAATTTGTTATAACGGGTTTTCCATTAAGAGTGCTTGTACTTTGAACTGCAATAAAACAACAGTTATATAGAATTTGAATGAGTTTTTTAATGTGAGGTATGCTCGATACGATTAAGTGTGGAATATAACATCATTCAGATGACCGCCACATAAATCAGGTTGTATTTCAGCGATAACACGTTCAATATTGTCTTAAGTGTTTGTGGTTTGTTAGTCTAACATATTGACTTTTTTGGACCAATTGACTGGTCCTTTTTCGAAATAATGAATTCACCGAACTTTTCCTTTAGCAAATTGATTGTTTCATTAACTGTGTGTAACTCATCTGTGTGTTCTCGTCTGACTCGAGTGCCAAATTTGTTAGAGGATGTTCGACTCCGTTGGTTCCTGAATCCTCTCATCATCCGGCTCTTCATGTTTCTATGTGCTTCGACTATGTTAATGTAGATTCCTCTAATTTGAGTAGTTATTTTTTTAATTTTAAAAAAGCTGATTTTTCAAAACTTGACGACTGGCTCTAACATTGTAACTGGATGAATGTTCTTAAGAGGAGTCAGTACTTAGCAAAAGTTTCAATTTAGATACCAGCGAACCTGTAGGTAATAAAATTTACTATATGTAGGTTTATGTCCTGAAAATGAGAAAATTTATATAAAATTAGCCTAGACCTAGACCACAGACTACATTAGAGACATCTACCGCAATAGACAGAAACCCAACATCCGACAAAACCATACAATTTAAGACGAAAAATGAAAATTTGCAGTTCACATAATTTGAAAATTTTTAACGAGAGCTAACTCTGCTGAATTTTGTTTGTCCATAACTGTTAAATATGCTATTTTGCTTTGTATTTAAACAACTTTCAAATAAATATTGTAATTTCTCATCGATGACATCTCCCGACAAGTACTATTATTGTCAAATAATTATAAAAAGCGCCACTAATAATGAAAAAACTAGACGGTATTTGCTAGATCTAGGCCTTATCCTTCTAAAACAGTCACAATTTAAAGAAATGAGGATACCTACCCACAGGAATTTGATTTAAAAGATTTCAATTTTTACAATTTTTTACAAGTTTCCGAGCTAATATCTCCGTTCCAATACACTTTTTTTATTTTTTGCCGACGTTATTTACTAGACTTCTTCATTTCCTTTAATTTAAGATATACTATAAGTCATTATTCTGCTACAAATAGTTTGCCAAAAATTCGCATTGAAAAATGTATGAAACTTGCAAATTTTGGTACTGACTGCTCTTAACGAGCGGAACATTGACAAAGCTGTTGATGCACTTAATAACACTCTCCATATTTGTTTTACTTTACTTTTGTTGGCTGAACAGCTCCTTGCGGCACTTAAAAAAATCTTAAAAATAAAGCGTGGAGGAAGTTTTGCGCTTCAAGAAGTATTGCAGATTACTCGGCTTACTGCAGTGTCTGGAATCAGTTCACTTCACAGCTTCATATTTCATATAATGACTATATTGCTAGTATGAAATTAACGCTTGGTAATTGTCCTAAAGAGTTTTGGAAATTTATCAATTCTAAACGTAATTGTGATACGTGTACCCAGCATCTTTGAATTTTGGTGGCTCTGAAAGTGGCAACTCATGTACGGTTGCAAGTTTTTTCTCTGAATACTTTAGTACCGTCTTCTGTGATTCAAACTGTGATATTACTAATACTGGCTCCTCTCAATTAACAAGGCTCCCGCCAACTTCCCCTGAAGCCAAGGATCTTGTATTTGACGAAGTAACTGTTACAGACCATATTTTTAATTTGCCTGATAATTTTACAATTGGTCCTGATGGTGTTCCCGCTTTCTTTCTCAAGAAATGCGGTTCGTTCTTGTCGCATGTCCTTTGTTATCTATTTAATTTATCCTTGTCGTCTGGGTCCTTCCGAAAGTCATGGAAGTACTCTGTAATTATTCCTCTACATAAGAAGGGAAGTAAATCGGATATTTCAAATTATAGGCCCATTACCAACTTGTGCAATATTGCTAATATTTTTGAAGCCTTGGTCAGTTACGTGCTCCACTTTCACTGTAAACCATTCTTGGGATCTTTCCAGCATGGTTTCTTAAAGGGTAAATCAATCATTACTAATCTGTTAGAGTTTGTTTACTACTGTATACCAGCCATTGAGTCCGGTAAGCAGGCTTACTGTGTCTTCAATGATTTTAGCAAGGCTTTCGATAAAATTAATTATCGAATTCTATTATGCGGACGATGCCAAAATACTTCATGTTGTTAGTTCTAATGATGGCTGTGCTCTTTTAAACGTTGACTTAGCCACTTTTCATAAGTGGTGTTCCAATAATAATCTTCCTCCTTGAGATACGTGAAGCCAGGGCTTGTGGTTTTAGATTTCTCTTAGGCGTTTAACTCCGCAAATTGGGGGATATTAATTCAGAAGCTCTCCTATTATTTTGGTTTGTCTACATCTGCCTTACGTTTAATGGAAAGCTATTTAACTGATCGTTCTCAAAAAGTTATATCTAATAATCGTACATCCCATTTAGTAAGGTTTTTTTCAAGTGTCCCCCAGGGATCTATTTTGGGGCCAGTTCTATTCTGTGTGTATACATTAATGATATAGAGCTAAGTGTAACTAGAGCTTCTATTCGACTTTATGCAAGCAAGCATCAAGGTGCGTTCACATAAAGATCTGTGCAGTCTGTGGTCAGACTGTTTACTCATTTTATTCATTTATTTATTTATTTATTTATTCATTATTTATTCATATTTTTAGAAGTTTTGTGTCGAAATTTGTTTATAATAAATAATTTTTTGATGGAATAAAAGAAAGGAAAATATTATGAAGTCATAAATAATTAATTCAGGCAATGCCCTTTGTTAGCTGTTTTGCCATTTCGAATATATACAATGGTACAAACTTACAAGTCTCCCTCTCATGACCAATTGAAAATGTTATATAACATTTCCTCGTATTCGAACTAGACGGTTTTCGATATTTTTGGAATTTTGAAACTATAATGACACCTTTGGGACTATAACTTAGTCCAGACCATTTTGATTTCATTTTATACATATCATTATAGGCTCTCATTCTGCGTAACTCATGATGAAAAAATTGTCGATTTGTTGCCGAAACATTTTTTCTGAAAAAAATCATCTGTTTTGAAAGTCGAAAAAATCAAAAATCTCTAAAAGTAACCATACCAAGAGATGATCCGGTTCTTATAAAAAACAACCCTCACTTATTACCATTTAGAAAAGTCTAGCGTAAGTGTTGCCACAGTTACAGTAAAAAATTTGCAAGATGACTCACTAAATTGAGCACAATTAATGCGAATTTTGTAAGAAATCTTTTCAGGATGGAAGAAACAACTCACATCTTTTTATGATTTGATTTAGAATCGTTAAAAATAAAAGTTCTTAAAAATTGTTCTATTCTCCATCATTGAGATGCACAATATCTAGCTGTGTGTGCGTGTGTGTGTGTGTGTGTGTGTGTGTGTGTGTGTGTGCATTCAGATGTGTGGAATGTGTAGGTCTCTACGTCGACGCGTTCTCAGCCAGCTCCCAAATATATAGTAAAACACTAAACTTTTATATTGCAAGCTTATAAAGGAGTTGCCCGATTGGTTCCATTTTCGAACTGAGTCTCCAATTTTTTTTAAAACGCCGTGTACAAAATATGAGCGCTCCACCTAAACGTCTTTTCAAGCAGCAGTGAAAAATAAAAGTTTTGTATGGCAAGAAGGGGCAACCCGATTTAGTCCATTTTCTATTTACCAATGAAAACATCACGTACCAAATAATATATGACAACCCTACGAATGAATTGCCCCATTGGTACCATTTTTGAATATAATATACATTTTTTGTTAAAAAGCTCTGTACAAAATTTATAGTGAAAACCTAAAGTTTTATATGGCAACACCAAAAAGGGGTCACCCGTTTGGTTCATTATTGAACTCGTATTTGTAGTTTTCATGAAAACGCCGTGTCCAAAATTTGAGCTCTGCACGTCGACACATTCTCAGACAGTTTCCAAATATATAGTAAAAACCAAAGTTTTGTATTACAACCCTACGAAGGAGTTGCTGTTTTGTCCCATTTTTGAATTTAAATTTACATTTTTTTTAAAAACTTCGTGTACAAAATCTGAACTCTCTACGTCGACGCGTTCTCAGGCAGTTTCCAAATATATAATGCAAACCTAAAGTTTTGTATGGCAACACAAAAAAAGGGTCGCCCGATTTGGTCCATTTTTGAACATGTATTTTCAATTTTTATGAAAACGTTACAAAATTTCATCTTTCCACTTCTGCAGTTTTTTACGTCTCGACAACAGCGCCATCTATCGAGTCTATAACTAATCTATCTCTCAAGCTGGAACCAACCAAATACATTCACAAAATGTCATTGAAATACGTTAGGCGGTTTCGGAGATGAGCGTGTACAAACACAGTGACACTGGATTCTTATATATTAAGATTTTGAGATACATAGGTACTATATCTAAAAAAAGGGTAGCTTCCCATGAAATCAAGCAGTGCATAACTTCTGAAAAATGGGTGCCCGGAATTCGAGGCAGAAGAACTTGAGAATTCCACCACACACCAAGTCCTATTGCATGCTTAACGAAAATAAAATTACCAAGAGCAGTAAAAAGATACTTTGCCTTAGAACGCAGTCCAGTTATGTTGGCAATATTTCGTTTTTAAGTATTTTATGCCAGGAGTAATGGTGGCCAGATATCAGCATAAATATTAACCGGAAATCTATCTTTTGGAATAAATAATTTTTTTGAAAAGAATACAGACCTCACTTGTGACCCGAAGTAATTAATCTGCAAGGATCTTTAAGGAAAAGTAACAGAAGAGATTTTATAAAATTGATAAGTCCACCAAATTCCTTCCTTATGACTTTTGTGATAGAATCATTTTATGCGGCTGCTTTTAAATGGATGAAGTGGATTAATTAATTTATTATTACAATCACCTACATCTGTGCTAACGATGCATAGAGATTTAAATTGATGAAAGACATCCATTCAGACATAAGCACAGAAGCCATGTGTGGCACATGTGGTAGAATGTATTTCCTTCTGAAGGTCTGTCCTTCCTGCAAATTTCCACAATATTGACATAAGTGTTGCACCATGTTTGACAATGACCGGAACTGACATGAAAACAACATTTTCAATTCATATGATTGACGACATCCCTATTCAGAGTTACCTGGAAGTTGGAATATCCTGAGACAGAATTGGGTTTGCTTCCGGTAGATATCGTAAAGACGTAAGTGTAGATAATCAGTCGAGCTGGGGGTAAACCATTCATTAATCAACTTCAAGCAATGCGATCTGAATTTCTTGATATCCCCGGAATAATACCCGGTAATATTTCACATTCAATTGAAATTTTCTCTGGGTTGAATTAATTATACAGTCTGGAACGAAGGACACGGAGATGTAAATATTCATATCGCAAAAGGTCCTGAACTTTTTCATTGCTCAAACAAACTTATGATATATATCTACAGTGAGTGTTGTTTTTTTTTTTACTGCACTGAGATGAGTGTTAAAAAGCCTACGGTATCCAATTCCTTATTTGTTCACACTTCCCAGTGGGAATCAAAGCTTTACAAAATTGTCAAGCCAAACAACCATGGCTGGTGGGAAGCGAAGAGATGAACTCATTCAAATGTCGCGTAACAAACTCTTCGCTTAATTAATTTATCGGGTGCAGACTCTGGTAATCCTGCACAAGGTCTGCTCTAGTATTCTGGCACCAGCTTTATGTGGATGAGATTGGGGGTGGCGGGTTAGACTTTCCAGTATCGTATGTACTGCAACGATGTACAGGATAAGGAGGATGCACAATGGGGCGCAATCCCGCCGTGCCACTCCTGGCAGCTTTGGTTTTGTTAACATTGGCCAGCTCGTATTCCGCTGAATAATTTATTATGCCGGACCCGATTTCTTGTTTTAAACAGATTTTTGTTTTTCTCCGTAGTCGGTGTATTTGGATTTGTTGGTAAACCAAATTTTTCGGTTGTAAACTGAATACGTCCCAGTTGTTGCTAGATGCTGAGAGTCGGGTATACATTGAATAAAATAAAAACTTCGGATGGAATATATATCATATCCGTTGGACATTGATCTCGGGTACTTGTACACAAAGCTCGGTGCGCTCTGTTTAGTGAGTCTAGTGAAACTTTGACTTGGTGGAAATTATTTTCTGACCACTTGTCCGGGCTACCGCCGCCCGCCACCGCTATGGGTAAAAGTTAGCATTTTACAAATATTGGTGCAAAATTGAATTTTATCGTGAAAATTGTTTGGTTTTCGTGAAAAACTTTATCGACAGCTATTGTTAGATATTCGGACGGAATATAACCCTCAAAATGAGAGGCAATTAATATGTTTTGCTTTTTGTTGAACGTCTTTTGTTTTGGAACAGCAATAAAAATCGCAATACAAATTGGAAGTTTTTGAAAATCGTGTTATTACGTCTGACATATTTTTCAAAATATGTTTGAAGTTAAATAAATGGAATAAAACTACCATCTTCAGTAGAATTGTGTAAATTTTAAACGTTACTATGATTAACAATATCCTCCGAAAATATGTAAGTGAAGGTAGTCATATGAGATTAGGATGTTAGATTAAAGTAGCAGCTGTAAGGTTCGGGATCTGGATTATATAGATAACAGTGTTTGGGATTGGTAAGACTTTGTCGTCCACTACGAAGTCTAAATAATAGATTTCTGATCTGCAATATAGGTATATTAGATTAGGGCATACTCAGTCATAGTAAGCCTCTTTAGTATGTATTTCTGTTCAGAATTTCGAGTTATTGTAACTACGTCATCTAAACAAATGCGAGGGTAGACAGACAGGTATTCCTTTCAATTCTTAAGAAACTAGATGGTATTGGGGAAGCATAGTTATTTAAAATGTCAAAGCTTGTAGAAAATCCAATGCTAAACACGTCATCATGATTTATTTAATAGTCAATCAGAACGAGAAGATCTTTTACCCAATTTGAGCATTTATTTTTAATTGTGTATGAATAACTAAGTTCCCAGCAAACATTTTCTCAGGTTTTCGCATTTGCAAGAAATTCTCGAAGAGCAACAATTCGAGAATTCTTCGGTTTTACGAATTTCTGTCGATATATGGCCTTCACGTTCAGAGAATTTACAATATAATCCGAGAATTTGTCGTTTTTACAAATCTCCCCGAAAATATTACGAAATATTTCAAAAGAATTATCAGTACATGATTTTTCAGATTGTGCATGACAATGCAAGTGTGCCAACGGCTTTCCTTTCAAGTATTCGGCCGAAAGAAAGCTGTATAGTAAAGTGAAGTTAGAGCTGAGAAATTGAAATTTGCATTTGGTAAATGTTTCTCATAGTTTTATTGTTTATTTTCAATTGGATATCGAGTAGTTTTCACAAAGCATAGTTTACTCGTTTATCCAATTCGAAATCGAGTAGTTTTTACGAAGAAATCTCAAATACATATGTCCCTTATATACAGAACCAAAAAACGAAAAATCGTCGAAATAGTCTCGAAAAGATGAATCGATATCGAGTCGTTATTTCGAATCGATTTAGCGTTCCCTTTCCTTCGTATTTGGTTCGAGATCGAATCGAGAACGACTTCAAGATCGAATCAAACATCGATTGAGCGAATCGATTCCGATTCGATCTCCAATCGTAATGTTTGCTGGATTGCTTCCCTTACGAAAAATGAATACAAACTGACTTAAAAAACTAACATTATTTCAATTTGCACATTTTCATGCCATGCCTACTTACTAAGTTGCAAACAACGTACTCTCGCTGCACAAAACTGAGTAGAATTTGGAAAAGTCCCTAATGTTCAGGTCCATACAGCGGCAAAATTTACAAAGTACAGTTCATGAAAAAGTGCACTCACATCAATTGGCATTAATTAGCAACGATCGACTTGATTCTGATAATGAAATCTATTTTATTTACAAAATTCAAGTGTTTATTTGTTTTGGCTTCTTTCTCCCGTAACAATAGCTTTAGTAGTAGTTTTTATTCACACGATAATTTTTACTGTTTTTTTAGGATCCAGCCAGCCCCATGAGGCCATTAAATAAATAACTAACAAGGAAGTGGCATATCGCGTAAATACAGTATACATCAATAAGCCACTCGCTGCCATTCATATCTCAGTTCATAAGTGACATTTTGACGTTTCTGGATGTAAACATTTCAGAGTTCTAGGAGTTCAGCGACTTTTTCAAGTTTATTATTATTAATATACATTAGAAATTTTAAATAGAATTATTTGTAATACTTGAAGTGTATATTTTCATTCAATTCTAGTGTTTTGTAAAATTATAACACATTTAAAATGTCTGTAAGCGAGTGGCTTAAGTTTTCACTCGATATGTCGCTTCATTGTTAGTTAATTATTCATTGATTGGCCTGGCCCCTGTCACTTTTCTTCTTTTTTTCAGGCGATATTTGTGCTGTGAGTGCCGCCACAATGCTGCTGCTGTTGCGAGGGCACATCTACAACTGCTTTCAAGCTAAAAAAAAAAAAAGGAGTAGACCCATCTCAGGTTGAAAAACGTTCTCATTAACTTAAAATGACTGCTTATATACCACATAAACTTAAGTATACATAAATTAGTTAACGATATTAAAGTTGTATACATATTTTTAAGAAATATTATGTGCTTGTCAATTTTGTAAAAAAAAAAATTTTTTGAAAATAAATTCGTTTAAAAAAAAACAAAAATAGTTAAATGACGAACAAATTGATTTTGGCGAAAGAGTTCTACTGAGTGGTGAGGAGCGCAGTCCACACTTCAATGTGAAGGGGGGCGTATCTTCTTTCCATCGCGCGCTTATCACAGACAGTAGAAGCTAAATAATTTATGAGTCTCACATATTTGAACATATATCTACTGCAACACCAGAAATATTAAGTATCCCACTAGTCTTCATTCCATAAAATTCTTTAAATTTTCGGCCTGTGAATTAAATGCTCTATATAGCTAAGCTTTTCCGCAACGGACAAACAATGAGACCTTCGAAGCTGCAAATATTATAAGCTATCTTAAATCTGGGTGCGAGGGTGTAAATTAACAAGTACATCCACATATATTTGATAGTCTGATCGGTTACCATGTATAATATCAGTTCGCTATTAAATTAGCTCCGAAATACTAATGAGTCTTCGATGGACTATTTTCGGTCAGATAAAGCGATTCAGATCCTCCAAGAACGCCTTAAGAGGAAATCTTTATAGCAAAGAAGAAAATTTCCAGATTAAAGACCGAGTTAAAAATTTAAAGGCGAAGTAAAATGTCGGACGCCTAAAAGTGCGATTGTCTCAAGGTGAGACATTGAAAATTTGCGGAAAAAATAAAAGTGCACCTCAGAGAGAGTGCAAGTAAGTCGACATGACTTTCAGGAAAATAGGATAAAAAAGATAATAAAACAGTTCAATTCAACTCTACCTAGAAGATCAAAGGTAGAATAATAGTGACCGGCATAAAAACTTTAGAAGCGAGTTCCCCGGTTATTATGGTATTACCAGTATTTCGGTACCTACCGGACCGAATAGCCATCCTTGCCTAAAATCTCGAATAAGTAGATATAATGAAGAAGACACTTCCGCTTCTAAACTTAAAAGAAAAAAAGCACTCCAAAGAGCTTCGTCCATATGTTCAGAAAAAATATCAATACCTTTATTGAGGTGACCATGAATACCAAGGAGAGTAGTTAAGAATAAATCAAACTATCTTTCTTCTGGAGACGCTGAATAAAGCTTGTAAAGCAAACTCTTAGTGCGCATGCGGAAACCTACTAGCTTGCATAGAAGCATGTGTAGAAAGTGATTTACAAAGAAAGAAAACTAAACTCTAGCCTACTTTATATCCACCATCAAAAATGGCCAAGAAACAACCTGAAACAAGAAGAAGTGCTGTTAGAGCAAGGAATTAATATTTATTTATTTTTGTACATTTCAGAGTGGTAGATTGTTTTTTTTTTATATATTATTAAGCCAAGCTCAGGGGATACCCTATGATGCAAAGCACAGCATGGCAGGAAGGAGATAGGGAAAGGATTAGGAGATATGAGGAGAGTGGCGAAGGTGCCGATGTATGTCGCCCTTTAACTTCCGCAGATTGTATGCGGGAGGAAAAACAGAAGATGGTAAGCTGTTCCACATTCGCACTGTTCGGGATAAAAACGCATCACGGAATTTTACTGTACGGCCGAAACTAATTTAAGTTAAAGGATGTGCGCGGTTTGCTGCGCGAGTATTGCGTGCAGGAATCATTCTACAACGGATTAGACTAGAAATTTCATCAGAACATTAACCATGCATATAGCGATAAAGGAGCGAAAGGCATCAAACATTGCGGCGGTGCTCGAGTGAGTCGATATGACAAGTTATTTCCAAATCGCCAATGAGCTTGAAGGCTCTCTTTTGGACAATATCCAATGAAGCTAAGGCTGTGCGACTCGCCCCGGCCCATATATGGCAGTTGTATTCCATTCTAGGTCTAATGTAGGACTTGTAGAGGAGCGCTAGATTTGACGGGCTGTAATATTTCTTACACCTTTGATGCTTAATGATGCTTAGCGACGGTGAATAAGAAATTAATGCTCCATCAAAAGAAATGGGTGTGGTTAAGTTACGATCTTGTTTTAATGAGATGATACAGCTTTGGGTTTTAGATACATTGAATTGATATTGTTAAGCTCGTTATTCAATGATCTAATCATGCAATCTCGTTTAACACATCCGGCATTCTCCCTGGAGTCCGCAAGAGTGTCAAAGGAGTAAGCGAAATCAAGGGTACTGTCATCTGCGAAACTATGGATGGGATTGAAAGTAAGTGCAGTAAAAGTGAGAGCTCATTCAGTTAAGATGTCTGGGATACCCCATTTGTAGCCCGTTAAGTTGAAGTTGTAAAATGAGCCTATTACTACAAAGTGTGGTGTAAGTCATAAGAGCTGAAGGAGTTCTAAGCTTTGTGAGAAGCACCTTCATCAGAGGGATTCCATTTTGCCAGATCACGTGGAATAGATGTTGTTCGATGGTAATTTGGTAATATAACAAGAATTTTGGGACTGCTTGTTACTAAGTTTTCAGATGCGTTTGACGGTCACTAATCCCTGTGACCCATTTTATTTTCGATAATATCGCAGTCAACGTAAAAGAAGCTAATTTCTAAGGACTACATTTATAGAATAAGGTCATATTCGTATCCCGATCAATTAGAAGATGGTTTCCCTACATGCTAAGTGGCAGCTATCGAGTTGTATTCTGGTCAGCCACACTTAGTCCTTCAGGTTGTTTGTTTAGATGCCCCTTCATTTATACGAATGCTAGCTAAAGATGTGTAATAATTTTTTATATAAGATTATCCTTTTTACTCTGTATCATCCATACACGAATTGCGGCATACGTTACCCCCACATTTAAATCTAAATGCTGCATATGCTTCACAGAAGTTTTAGATTTGGAGGGAAGAAAATATAATCAAATTACTTCATTTATGCGGACCATAAAATCTCATTTTTGCGATTTCTTTATTCCAAGAGAATCTAGTTTCTACGTATAGCCGAATTCAGTATATCCTTAAAAAATAAAGGACCAAGAACCAAAGTCACTTTAAGCTTCATAGGAATCATCCTAGCCACATTCTAAAACTTATAATCGCTCTGTTAATTGCAATGTTTACTTTGACCACATAAAATAAATTGGCTAGATTTTATCGTATCTGTACAGTGTGTTGTAGGTTAAACTTTACCGTTTACTTACTGTTAAGTTTCCAGACTTTTGCTCAAGTTTGTCCTTATTACAAACTTATGTTCGTGTTAAGTATGGAATTACTCCAGACTTACCAGCGAAATTTACGTCTATGGTAGTATTCCGTGTAAACATGTTTCTTATGTCGTATTCAATTCTCACTACTACTTGTCGGCATATATTTATAGTGTCAGAAGTTGTTGTGAATTTTGCAAAAGCTCACCAGAAGTGACAAAATATTAAATTTACAACTTTAGCTATTGCCACTTTATAATTTGTGTAATTAGCTAGAAAATTATATACATAAAATTATTGTGGCTTAGTGAATTATTCATCTAAGCACCTGATGCTAAGGCGAAAGCACACGGGAATGCTTTTGAAGAGTTTAAAAGTATAAAAAAATTAATTAATTAAGAATTTTCTATCACAAAAGTTTTAGGTCTCGACAGGATCACGGATAAGTCTCTATGAATTAAACCGCTGCATATGATTCGCATAATTTTTGATCGCCTTTCTTTATCTCTCGTCAAATACAAATATAAAAAGTAAAACTTTCGGACTTTTTTACCTTTTTTATAAAAACTGTAAACCGTGGACACTCCTCTTTAATTTGTACTAATTTTTTGTCTAATTGAAAAATGTTATACTCAAAAATTTAATGTGGTTTTTAAGTAACCAAAATGGGGATGTAGGACGACTTCATCCTCACCGCTGCCCTAGAAAAAATGCTACAAAAAAACTTTGATTGAGTACGGATTTATGAACTAATTATGTGCTAGGTTATTTTAGGTTAGAGTGGCGGCCATCGTAAAAACATGTACGATCAGCCATTTTTACACAGACCATCTATGGTCCATTGTGATGATACTTTATTGGAACTCTGCCTGAAAAGATGCGCAATTTCAAGGCAGCTTTGGCCCGAGATTTGTGCTGTGAAGACTGAATCTCTGCTGAGAAGGAACCGTTAGATGTATGTGTGTAATCTTACTGCAGTTATTACGAGCCACTGCCTCTTTGGCAAACATGCAGAATGCATGCAAGCTCCATACAATGACTTCTGCACAAGCTATATGGACCGGGAAGAGGTTGGCAACTTTCAGCACCTGCTGTGCGAATGCCTTAACCTTACTAAGCGTAAGAGGATTACGCGTGGTAGCTACTTTTTCTGCAAACTGGGGGAATTAGCAGACAAAGATTTGGGGGACCTGTTAAGGTTCACTAACTCTTTTGGCTGGTTTCATTGCACTCCAAGCTCTTAAATATCTTTTCCAGGTAGGGTTCCAATATAGTGGCATCACAATAGATCATAGATGGTATAAGTGTGGCACAATTCTCGAACCAAAGCTGTCTTGAAATCACGCATGAAATCAGTTCTCCTCATCTGTGATTTGCCAGCTTGCAGGCCAGTACATTTAAGATCCTCTGCAAGGACCTATGGGTTTCTCTGCTAGTAATATATTCATAGCAGAAACTTTCTGGGCAGGGCGCCTGACCTAACGGTGCTCGAGTCCAAAGCTTTGATTGCTTGGCTATCAATTCAAGTCCTGATGGCTCGATCGCTAGGTACGTCACAAGTTGTACACAGCAACCTTGCTGCTTTGCAAATGGCCAGGACTTCTGTATGGAACACATTACAGTGATCCGGTAGGTGGTAGGATTCCTGTTTTTGATTGAGTGCCGAGTACAACCCGGCTCCCACTCCCACATTCGAATCGTCCGTAAGGCATATAAGTATATCAGAGTCAATTACCATGCAATTACCATCCCACTTCTCTCTGTTAGGAATGCTATTTTAGAACGCTTTCCCGAAGTCTAGTCTTAGAACAACGTAATCCGTAGCTCCCCATATAAAGTCTGCAGGACAGATCTTCAGTATTCTGCTGTGACCAAGTTCTGTTGTTATCCAGCAGTCCGACTCTTTAAGACTAAGTGTACACTTTGCAGCTGTACATATTTCCCATGGATGAAAAAGGGCAAGAGCCGAAGCATAATCTGCAATGCTGCCGTTGGTGTTGATCAAAGAGCACCTGTAATGCCTAACACTTTTCAGGTGTGTCGCTTTCTCAAGAGCATTCTACCACACCAAGATCCCATATGTGAGGATACGATACGATACGAGGGTGTAATCCCCACCTCTTGCCAAAAAATTTCTCGTAGGCATACAATACAATGGGCGCCTTCTTGACGCGCTTATTCACATTTATCCTCTAATTTAATTTGGAGTCTAGTATAACTTCTAGGTATTTGGCTTGAGTTTTAAAATCTAGAGTAATGCAACCCTAACTCTCCTCCATGTAAAGAGGACTAGTTCGGTCTTTGCCGGATTAAGTCCTAGACCGCAACTTTGCACTTTGAATTAGTTGATCGTCGATAGGAATTTTTCTGAAACCAGGATGACTAAGTCATTAGGATATGCCACCGCTTTACCTTCCCTTTGTAAAGAGATGAGAATACCATTAATCACCAATAACCACAGCCGAGGTGAAAGTACTTCTCCTGGGAACCGTCCTGCTAACTTCATTGCTACTAAGTTCTACGGCGGTTAATGAGCATTGATTTAATCCAACTACATATAGGATTCAACTCCTAGACCAGTCAGGGCATCCTGGATGGCCTCTAAATTAACATTATTAAAGGCGTAAGGAGCTTTGCCATGATATAAATTCATATCTCTTGCAATCGAATAATCTTTTTAAAAAGGAAATTTCTATGCAAAAGGAGGCGTTTCGTATCAGCAGGAACCGTATTACTCATCAGTACGGCTTGGTTCCTGCCTTCCGTATATACCACAGTGCACAGCCAAGCCGACCTCATATATGCCCTTAAAATAATTTTTAAGTGTGAATTATATACGAGGCGAAATACTACGTATTTACTTGAAGGAAGATCAGCCCTATGCGGAACTAGCATTTCATAGAGAGTTTTGCCATGAAGTAAATTAATAGATTTTTCGATTGCAAGAGTTTTTTTTTCTACTCAATTATTAAAGGCTCTTTCGATATCAAGAAATGCACCTATAGTATATTTCTTTTTCTCGATTAATTTTTCAATGATTCCTACTACGTCATGTCGCGCAGTTTCAACCGATTTACCTTTTAAGTATGCGTGCTGTGATTTACAAATCACTAATTTTGTACTAATTCTTCGCTTAATCTAAAATTTGTGTATTCGAAAGTTTACTTGATTTCACCATATATTTAATTATATGGACGTAGTTAAACAGTAACACTATTTCCACATCAACATTTATATTTATATATATCGTGAAAAAGAACAAATTTTCGAACTTTTGCATGACGAAATCTGTCAAGGACAAACAATATACAGTTTGTCCGATATAAAAATGATATGTTATAACTCAGTGTTTTTTGTGACCATGCATTACATTATAATTATAAAATATAATCTCACAAATAAATACCAAGTTAAAACAAAATCTTTATATCACATAATTCTATATTGTATGTGTTCACACAGGACATCTTTCATCCACTTAACATATTTTGTCGTGGAAAACTTCGAGAATTTAAATGTTCTTCACGATTAAAATAAATGTTATACATTAAATTATATGGTGAAATCAAGTGAGGGTACGATATCGTGGTTAATCATGGCAAAAACGTAGCTCCAGACAGAATATGATGGACTGCTAGAATACAAAAACCATTTAATTTTCGAATACGAAAATTTTAGATTAAGCAAAGAATTAGCACATAATTAGCACATAAATCATTGATAAATACATAATTGTTGGCAGAGTTAACCCTTTGCACCCGAATGGCGGCTCTTAGGTGCCATTGTATTGTTTACTTCAACTCGAACAGCGCTTGAGAGGCGCCATCACTAATTATGGTTCTATATACCTTATATTGCGCACGAATTGGTAATTTTCGTTTTGCTTGTATAAATATTAATGTAAAATTATATTACCGGTATTTGTTCGTAAATAAATAAAGTAAAAAAATTTTATTGAATATTAGTATTGTTGTTTCGTGAATTTCTCAAAGAAAAGCGATGCGAGCCGGCATTTCATACACTTAAAATATAAATACCATGAGAAAAATGTTACAACAAAACACTAATGGCCTTGAAAGAGAGAAGGGTTGAAATACATGCAAAATGTAGTAACTGGAGTGTATGTGACCCAAGAGCATGAAAATGGGTTATTCGGCGGCCAAAGCGTCTCGAGAAAGTTTTCTGAAGCGGAGAAAGAAAGTATAGCAGTGGATACTACTTCGCGAGACCTTTAATTTTAGATGCAACATGTCGTATTGGAGCCACCCACCGCCGCCAAGAGTTTCTAACCCCCACTCTAAAAGTACTCCCGGTAAAAAAATTTTCTTCCACGAAATGTAAGCTGAAGGGAATAGCGAAGCGGTTTTCCGATCGACCATAACCCTACTGAGTTAGACTCGTTCTAAGGTGCAAAAAATCTAGTACATCAGTTCGAATAGAAAAAGGGAAGTACCAAAAAGTGAGTGTGGGGATCAAAAGATTTACGAAAATAAAGAACGCTTTTACTTTTTTTAAAAATTAGAAAATACATACACCGCGTCCCCCACGAGAAGGTCAAAGTTTAATTTAGTACATTTTGAAAAATCTAGTTCAGAATCGAATAGCCCAAATCTTGAGAAGAAGTTTGAGTACCCACATCCCTATGCTCCGAGGTCAAATGGCTGAGTTATAATTGAAAACCCGGTCGCCCCCTGTAATTTCCTCCCTTAACCAGGATCGAAATAAAAAATAGCCTGCGGCACGCGAATTTCAATTATCAATGAATATTTGAAATATGAATGCAATCGGATGGCTCATTTGGGAGGTAAAGGGTTCCCCAATTTTTGCAATGTATGATAAATTTAGAACCTTTTTTTAAACTTTGCTCTCCTCTGGGTGTTTTTTTTTTAAACTACTGTCGTGTAGCTGACTACCGCCCGTAGAAAAAAAAAAAGGTTCGGGTACAAGGGGTACTAGGGTGGGGTGCAACATTGGCATCATCCCACACTTCACATTTTTAAAATTTCATATATCTATTGAGCTTTCGAGCACAAAATTTTCAAGTTTGGCACATAATTAGCACATAATTTTCTCTTGTGTTGTTTTTCTGGGTCATGTTTTGGGGGAGGGGGTGTAGGGTGTGACCAGACGGAACCAGTTTCCATTATGTCTATGTACACATGTGTAATTGTAGAAAAGTAATCTATCTCAAAGAAATCATTTTCAATTAAATTATTCACCTGAATAATACACACGGCGTTAAGTGAGCTGTTCTTAGCATATTTACATAATATAAAATAGACTCCCTTTTCACTTCTAACCTTACATTCTTAAGATTTTCTCCTCCCTCAGGTAAGGTCGTTACACTTTCAAACGCAGACCTTCCTTCTAAAACAACACTGCCTCCGCTATCCCTGAAACAAGTTTGCCGTAGTAGTCTAATTTATGTGCAAGTACGCATACATATTCATACTACGTACATATCTTATGTGTTCCTTAACTATGCTAAATACCCTTAAGGGCGTTGCATAACAACATTTTCAGCACCCTTCATTTTACAGTTAAGAAATGTGAAATACTTGAAATTCATAAAACGTGCTAAGTTACGTGAATATTTACCACAAATACTACATACCGACACCACGGGTAACTGACTCAAAAGCCTGCAACAGTCTCGAACGTCTCTATATCAATATCGTAGTGGTCCAATATATTTTTACCTTTTACGTTTATACATGGCAACAGTTATCTTAAAGGGCGATGGAGAGACATAGAAACCTTCGGATTCAATCATTGAGACAGGGTCAAATGGAAACCCTTGAACCCTAGAATTTACCCACGTTAGCACAATCAAGCATATGTCGGATGTATTCTGTACGTACATTTCTGGATTCTGGGCAACACAACATTCAATAGTAGGTACCATACTTCGGGATGGAGGAGGAGGAGGTTGATAAAAAGGACTACAGCATATAGGAAGAGAGGTTAAGGCAAACAAAGAGGAAGTTTTGATTCTAGAAAGCTTTCGGTATACAAAGAACAGCCAAGTTTGTACTAATTAAGGACAACAAGCAGTAAACGGAACAGCTATAGTTGTATACAAAATATATTTTATCCTAGCAAACATCTCGATACGAATCGATACGTTTTTCGCATTGGAAAGGTGGTACCGCTTATTGCCGGGGAAATACAGCACACATACAAACACACACCCACACGCAAACACACACACACACGCACACCAACACACACAATTAACGAATTGCTAGCACTGGATTTATCAAGAGAAATGCAGTTACCTAGACTCTCGTTTTATTGTTGTAATTTTAACGATTCGTTATAAGTTCGATAAATTGTGGAGAACATGCAGGTTTTTTTCTAAATTACGATTTTAGAATTTATATTTAGCCTTTACTATAACCGCACAAGAGTAGCACAACAGCTCAGTGGGTGGATTTATTAGTTTTGTTCTACGGATAAATCTAGCACTGAAGATGTCTAAGAACTTGATTAAGACTACATAAATCAAGGAGATGCTGTTTACTATTCCTCTCAATGAGCGACACTGAGGAAGTTGAGCACGAACCAGGCAATGGAAGGTAAAAAACCACAACTAGAAGACTGGGCTGGATGAGGCTCTACGTGAAATAGATAAAAACAAACTACAAGTAGGTAATAGAACTCAGTCAGATACAAACAATAAATAAATGCAGAGGAGAATATTTAGTAGCGACATTGATCTTTTTTCTTACAACCTTCCATAGAAGAAGATGGCTTTCTTTGGAAAAAGAATTATAACGATATCATGATAGAGCGAAACAAATATGTTACCCATAGCGTATTGGTACATAGAGTAACTACAAACTAATGAATTGTCTCGAAACTAATCACCACATCAATGACCATTAAAGATGCATCCACACATAGTAAACATTGGAAAAAAAAATTTGTCAAACATTTGACAGACAATTTATAGGAAGTTGACTAATGTTTGATAAATACGTATTTGACAAATGTTTGTCAAATGTTTGTCACACATCCGATAGCGTATTTGTGTGAAAAATGCTTTCCAAATGTTTAGTTTTAATCATGTATTCTCCGAGTGAAGTAACGTGCATTGCAGCATCTTTCGCTTACCTCAATGTTTGAGGAAAATTTAAAAAATAGGAGATGGTGGAATAGAAAATTTTTAGATAGAACATTAGAGAATAGTGGTCGTGATTTATTAAATGATTTAAAAATTGACGATCTTTCCTGTTTTCGAAATTTCGCTAAAATCTCAAGTAACTTCGAAATTCTAGTTAATAGAATCGGGCCAAAAATAAGAAAACGAAATACAAACTGGCGAGATAGTGTAAGTATAGATGAACGGCTGGCAATTGCTCTGAGAGTTTTTGCAACGGGTGATTCTTATAATTCTTTAATGTACCTATGTACTTGCTTTAAGTCTCAAGACAATTGAATTCAAAAATTGTTCCTGAAGTAGCTGAGGCATTAATAGTTGTATTGCAACCATAGTATATGTCGGTATGTACTAACATAGCTGTACTAATACGCCTGTATGTACTGAGTAAGCAATGAGTTTAGCTTTTTGCTTGCTTCACCGCAGCCACTGATAACTAATGTTTTACATTGTCCTTGTACTCTTCACTCAATATGTCCCACAAATTTCGGTATGTACTTAGAATACAGATCTAGTTTTATATTATTTATCTTCTCATTCATGATTACTTTACTATTAAAAAATTACAAAATTCCAAAATGAATTTTCTCTACTGTTTTCCACAGGCGTTGAAAACTGACTGAAAGTACTACACGAACTTTAACAAACATCTAATGTTTTCCATTTCATTTGGATTAAATTGAACCTTTTTTAAAAATCCAAAACGAAAACTTGCGTCCACTCATCAAACATTCCACAAATGTTTGACAAATGTTTGACAAATGTTTGACAAATGTTTGACAAATGTTTGACAAATGTTTGTCAAATATTTGTCAAAAATTTGGGGAATATATGTTATGTGTAGACGCGCCTTAATATGGCTTTAATTAGAAGACTTGCTATATTCCGGTAGTATTTTATAAAGAAGCCAGGCAAATCCAACACCGAACTGTGCCGACTGAGCGAAGAGGAAAACGAAGCCTGCAAACGTAAGGCTACGGTTACGCACCTCATCATACTTTTGTAACAAATAATGTGGCTACGAGATAAAAATCTTACCAGGGGCCAGGCACGTTTTGTGGCGCCAGTGCTTTTTTGCTGTGTAGTCATTTATATTTACGAGCGCCAGTTGTTTAGATTCAATAATGTTTTCGTACAAAAATGGACGTGGAAAAGCTGGATCGGACTATAACTTCCTTATCAGTTTTCTGCCTATAATGAAGAAAATGGGTGATATTCAAAAATTGTGTTTCCTTCTTTCTTCTGATAAAATCGTGGTAAGGATCGTTTTTTGTTCATCTACTTTCAACATATTTTTTAGATGCTGATATTCAACCAATTTCTGCCGTTTCGCATTAATTGGATGAATGGAATATTTCCTTATTTATGTTTCGGATAACAGAAGCTCTGTACTCAAAGATAGTGCCGTAGGTCGGTACATTGTTATAATTCCAAAACTACTGAAGTGAAAAGTACTCGCAGTACCTAGTCATATCTGAACCTTGAAAATACTAGCTCAAACCACTTGCAATGTACAGTGTGATGCCAGCTGGTGCTTGTGCAGCTGGTGAAATATGTAACTGCTCCCAAAAACTAGATCAAGCCAGCTCGCGCTTACAGCCGATCGTACTAGCTGCCGGCAATATTACTGGCGGGGTTCAGAATCGCAGCCTATGTGTCCTCGCTTGCTGCTTTAAGGTTGCAAATCAGTTGAGAAGCATTTAATCACTCCAGAAATAACGCTTTCAATGTAAGCCCTTAGGCAATAATCGAGGCTAGATTTAGCCAAATACGTAAGGATGTTTGAATATATATAGGTCGTGTGTAAATGAACATTGAAGGCATTGTACCCATTTGATAAGCGATACTACTTGAGCACTACTCTATTTATCTATGGTTTGTCCAGATCTTCTCATGTTTCCCGCTACATTGACTTTTCCTTGGGTTCTCGTTAGAAATGAATATTAAGCATAGGAAGTTAAAATCTGTATAGTATAATCTAATCTATTAGGTACTTATGTGTTCGATTCCACAGATCTACTCGGAATCGCAGCCTCTATTGGCCCACCAGGGTCAAATTGAAGAGTTATCTTACTTCGTGCAGGTTATTCGAAAATGGTATAGTCTACTAGCACAAATAAGTAAATATACAGATAACGAATCGAATAGGAAAATTGAAAACCAGGAGTCAGATACATGTTGCATGTTGCGAGTCATAAAAAAAAATTTGCAACGTCTCGCTCGAATATAAAATCGACAATGTCTCGACCTGATGTAAGAGGCCCTCAATTCTTTCTTAGAAATTTACTGGGAATTTGTTCCTTAGAAGTTTTATGCATTATTGCAGGCTGACAACGGCAGAAGAAATGAATGCTTATTGGCAATTGGAGGCCAACAATGGCACAAATAAAAGTATTGTATCTGAAAATAACTCCAATCGGCCACCAAAGTAAATAAAACTTCTACCGAAACATTATATGTAAATTTCTAAAAAAAAAAAATATTTCTTATTGCATATTTACGCATTAAGCTCATAACAATTATTGTCGGCCTCTAAAGATGCGAATAAAATTCTGAGAAAAAATGTCCAGTAAATTTTATATTGGAGCGAAGCATTGCATTGCTCTGGTAAAAAATAGAAACTTGGGTGTGTGCCTGAGCAT
The DNA here is from genome assembly GCA_963924295.1 of Dioctria rufipes. Lineage (NCBI taxonomy): Eukaryota > Metazoa > Arthropoda > Insecta > Diptera > Asilidae > Dioctria > Dioctria rufipes. Next base: position 43,098,836 of record OZ002743.1, on the reverse strand, counting down.
TGAAAACATTTTCTGTTAATAACAACATTTCTTAGCTACAATTTTCGTTGTAGCTAACTAACATGGTTACCAGAACTGTTGGTAAGGTTTTCATTTTTCTGATATGCGTTCTTCATTTGGATATTTACTTATTTGTGCTTATAGTTAGTTTTTATATTTCCACTCATTTTTATATGTTTATAAGATTTTAAATCTTTTGTACCTTCCTAGTAAATGTACTGGGAGGGATTATCATAGGGGATCAGTACTACCTGCTCTCTGTTCGACCACCTTACCCTCGTGACTGGCCACAGGATCTAATCTCTTCGAGTTCAAAGGACTTGCACACAGTCTGTGCTGTGTGAAGGCATCCTGTCTCACAGGTTCTTCATCTGTGCGGCTTTGCAAAATTTAATACGCGATATGTATGTGTCAGTTGATTCACCCGAATCTAGGCATTATGTACTAGAACATTGCTTCTATTGGGACCAAGAGTTTGCAGTTAGGTGAATTGTTTGATAAGCTTTATGCTGACGCTGGCCAAATCTACAATTCATTTGTAACTATATGAGAGTCGAAGATGGAAATCAGGAGATTGGCCCACAATACCACGCACATGCAGATTGAAATGACGTTTATAGCTGTGTTCTTTTGTGTCCGCAGAACAAGGCAGAACAAAAGATACACAAGAGAACGCCTCATAAATTTTAATAGAAGATTTGAAGCGCTTCAATCGACAGAACAATTTGTTCTCTCGAGTATATGGGAATTCTAGAACAACGTACACAAAATAACACAGCTTATGTCTTGAATATCTGGCAACGAACATAGGCACATTCAACTGCATATGGCAACCACTGTCGTTGGTAGGATGGCGCTCTTGGCTTTCACTGATTATAACAGCATATGCAACCAGTAGCTTTTAAAATATACATGTAGAAATGGAAATCACAATTTGTAATTCCTCAGGTATAGTCGATATTGTACTTAATAGGTCCCAAAATAATCATAATTGAAAGCAAAAACTAGTAGAATAATATGTCGTAGACACTTGACGTATCTTAGCACTTCATGAAAAGTGTATAGGCACTTCATGAAATATGTATAGACAGATAATGTAACAATTTGCGCTTTATGGCTTTTTACACGAAGTGTCTGAAATTTTTATTCACTTCATGAAGTGCTAAAAGCCTTTACGCCGATATTATAATACCGATATAACCGAATACTATAGGAGAGGGGTGTGAGCGGTGAAAGAGGATGCCGCGCAAAGACTTGCGAGACATCTATGCACACACACACACGAGCGACTTGAACACACAGCTACACACACGCCTGCATGTAAAAAGGCGTTAAACGCAAACTGTTACACTATCTGCCTACATTTCATGAAGTCCCTAGACTTTTCATGAAGTGCCTAGACTTTTCATGAAGTGCTAAGTTACGTCAAATCTACAACATACTATATACATACATATTTCTATTTAAGTATGAATATATGCATGTATTAAATGTATATAAATCCTCTCTGGTGAAAAAATAAGTAATGTATAAAATTTGGTATTTATTAAAATAATATCCAAAAATATTATTAAAAATTTTTCTTATATCTGATAGATAATATTATAAAGAATATCTGGTTTGAATTTTTCAAAATATAAACAATTTATCTAGCAAAAAACAATTTAGATTTTTTGAAAAACTCAAGATTAGTAACTCCTTAAGTAAAAAGTATTAAATTTTGTTTTTTTAATTTACAGAAAACGTTTCAGCCTAATTTTTATTCACTCCTGATGGCCGACATGAGTAATATTCAGATTCTGCGTCGGTCACCAATAATATGCATAAAAGTCTAAAGAAAAAATTTCCAGTCAAAAAAATTTATAATTTCTCTACATCAGGTCGAAGCACCGTTAATTTTATATTGGAATTAGAGGATACATTCATGTATGTACTATACCTACTTCATTCACCTATACTACATACATATTATATCACCCACAAAAGCCATGCACTGTAAACAATGCAAGCAAAGTTTGTTTTCTTATTTCAGGATATTTCAAGGAGCATAAAATAAAAATCTCAGAGAAACTGTGTGCAGTGGCGTTGTTAATGCCTGAGAAGAGGTCATAAGGATTTTGCTAACAAATCCCATGAATCAATTTTCTGGTACAACCCAAGCATGATCATGCGATATATGTTACATTATTTTTGGTAAAATACTGGAATTCTTTGAAAATTTTAGTTACCAGTTTAGTGCGCCTAAATTTCGGGCCCTTCCAAGCCTGGCTGGATCCGCAGGTGCCCTATCTACGCCACTGCTTGCAACATTAGTCCACGGAGCTTCTCCCCGCTTTGGAACCGTTGCAAGTGCTGTGGGAAAGGCAAGCACTTTGTTAGAGATTTTTAGCTAGGGGGGTAATGGGGGCAGTTTGTAAAGGTCTACGAAGCAAGGCTGCCCTTGAGGAACCTATAACGTTACCTCGTAAATTTTTTCGCTCCAACTATTAATTTTTAATCCGGTCTCGGTGCTAAAATTTATGTTTAAATTTCGGGCGTTTAGGAAATTATTTTTTATTAGATTATTTTGGAAATTCGGTACTTTTCGGAACTGCTATTTACCCAAATGTCAATGACGTATAGGAAATTTTATGTTTCCTCTTATATCTTAGGCACTTTTCAAAATTTTGTATCCGTTGTATACAGTCCCTTTTGAGAACTTGGCGCTAACTTTATTTTATTCTTTTATATATGTATTTGTATTTGCTGTCCCTATTGGCCCTGTAATGTTTATCACTTTTAGATTAATTAGTGTTCTTTTTATTTTAACCCTATTAGAGCGTTTTGCCAATTACTTTTAAGGAATATTTAAAAGAGTCTACCTAAATAAAAAAATAAATAAAAATTATTATTAATTATTTCCGGAGCAATGGAACCATAAACAAAAATCTTTTCTTTTTTCCAAATTAATTTATATCATAAAAGTTATTTTATAAATCCAACCGATATTGGTTCATACAGTAAAAACAGTATGCATTACTTCCGCTGTCACACACACAAACGCCCTTGTAACAAAGGGAAATTCTCCTGACATTCAGTCATAACAATTATAATGAAAATTATCTCTACTTCCGGATTCATTTTATTCCTTTAAACCGTTTTTTTTTTTTTAATTCTTCTATTGTTTTTCCTTTATTACCCCCAATTTGGCTCTACGACTTTGCGAAAATTTCTCAAGAAAAATGAACTGAAGATGTTATTTTAGCACTTAAAACCAGCATTCCATAAAAGAAACAATAACATTTACCACCTACTGAAAACCTAACTAAGAAGAGCCTTATCGTCTCTCTCTGCAAACTGTGAACCTTTCGATTTGAACCCAGAAGCAATTAACACTGAAGCAAATAAAACAGTAGGATTGCGTGCCTTATCTTTTTCACAGCACGATGGATACTAGGTCGCTCCGCATACAACAGATGAAGGCGAAGGATTACTCTGATAACTCTCCGCCATTGGTCTCATTCAATAAACTTCTCTGTTGGGGTTTAGTATTTTTAATGTCACCGTTAAAGCTAATTAAATATTTTCTAAAACTCTGTTATTCTATGGCAGCATTTGCAACGAACATTTCTAAGCACATCTTTCTACAAAATGTCCGGAAAATAGTCTTAAAATCCTCTCAAGACCGAGAAGTTTTGCGAGTTCAGACATTACTTAAAACGAAAGATATAGAAACTTTGGAAAGTTTTTCCTTGACACTTTGGAGATCAAGGAAAAAGACGTGGAACTCGCCTCATTTCACATTTTCTTGCCTTCCACCCGACGACCCAGTATCAAAATACGTTACGACTTTGTGTGGGCTAGGCGGCTACTTGGCAAGGACAATATCCATCCAACCTTTCTCTTGTCTCAAGAACATGAGACAAGTGTTCGTCGTCATTTGGTGCTATTCGCGTTTCTTGCTAGTCCATATAATGTGTAAATGCTTCTGTGAATTCACAGTTTTCAACTTTTTCCACTTTTCCCAGTCAGTTTTTCATACTTCGTCTATTTATCTACGTCTTATTTCTCGAACTGAATTTAAAGCAAAAATCGGAGGACAGAGAGCAGACAATGGCTGCTTGTGTATAATACGTGACACTACAAGTTTTCTTACACTTGAATTCTCCGATGATTTGTAGCAAATTTCTTTGGGAAGGCGGAGGTTAAGCTTGAGGATATTATTCTCTATTTCATGCAATTGTATTTAAGCGCCTCTTCAGGAATTTTGGCTTTTAATCAAGGATTTGGCAATTGGCCGAGTTGGAATTTCTCATGGAATTCTTAGATGTTCATTTCCTGATGTGAGAATATTTCCTTTGAATGGTGAATAAGCGAATTTTTTTGTTAATTGAGTGAAACTTCTTTGTTGTCATAGTGAAAATAAAATCTGATCCTAGACGACTTATTATCCTTAGTTGGTTGATGTTGGTACCTCTAAGGGTGGGCAACAGAATGCGCTAACCGCCTACCATATTCATGATTGCTGTAAAAACTCGAATAAAATGATTACTTTTTTGGAGTTAAAACAACGTGCATAAACTGGCATGATTTTTTAGAATCATGTACAAGGACTGGTACTCATAACTGGTAAAGAAACGGCAACAGAAAACGTTTTTATATCCTAGATGAAATTATACGGTATAATAAAGTTTGTCATTCCGTTTGTAACGTACAGAAATAATCATAATGTTAGTAGAGCAAAATGGGTTGGACACACACGCATAATGTTAAAAGTTATTTTGATTTTGGTCTATCTATCTGTTCGTCCGTCCATCCGCAGGATAACTCGAGAACGCGTTCATTTTATTTAGAGTGCTGAAATTTTGTAAACGGTTTTACTTAACTTTGTAAATGAGACCGATCCGTCAACTCCGTTGTAGGGTTGCCATACAAAAATGTCATTTTTCACTATATATTTGTGCACTGCCCAAAAATGTGTTGACACCGAAGAAAGCTGAAATTTGGTACACGGTATATTCATAAAAATTAAAATATAAGTCCAAAAATGGACTAAATCAGGAAACCCTTTCTTGGTGTTGCCATACAAAACTTTGGGTTTTCACTATATATTTTCACATTAGCTGAAAACGCATCGATGTGAGAACTGAAATTTTGTAAACAGCGTTTAGTAAATAAAATTTCAAAACTGAACAAAAGCGGGCAACCTCTTCTTGATGTTGCCATACAGAGCTCTGGGTTTTCACTTTATTAAATTTTTATGTTCAACTGGTTGGGTATAAAATTATTGGTCTTAGACCAATTCTAGCTATGAATTTTTATGATTGGAGATAAGCATTCAATTTTCCTCTTATGAATGCATATACACTGAACAGTTTTCATCGGAATTTTTACAACATAAGGGTGATATACCCATTGGGAAAAATAGCACTCTAAGAAACTTCCTGAAGCGCTTCCCTGGAAGAGTACAGGGCTTATTTTCTCTATCCCAGTTCATTCCCTTTTTACATAGGCATATTCGCAGCGGCAAGCGCTTCAATGCTGCTGTAAAGAAGCTCTCCAGGAGGTATGCTAAATGATGGGCGAAAAAGATTTTTAAAATTGTCTTTGTGCTTCTTCCTTAATCTCATAAAAGACCTTCAAGGCTGCTTTTCGATAACAGCAGTAAGGCATTTGCAATTGCAAGCATGGTTATGAGGCAAGGAACTGGATGGAGAAAGGTAGTGGTGCTTGCTTCCGAAGAAGCGCTTCAGTAGAATACTGGACTTTCACTTCTTATGGAGCTCATCAAATAATCTTCTACATAGCTTCCAAGTGATGGCTATAGAAGCTCTTGAGTTTTTTACTTGCGCCTTCGCTTATTTTTCTGGATAGATCCAAGAATATTCTTCTAAAGAGGCTCCAAATGATGGCTAGGGAAGGCCTTAAATTGCTCTTCTGTTAGAATCGCGTTCTTCGTCCCAAAGATATGGATGAGTAGGATGGCTTGGATCATACCTAACCCCCAAAATATACATGAAATGAAGTCAGCGATTACACCAATGCATTAAAGGTGATTACCAGGCCGGCTACAAGAGTCCACACTTTACTTTTGTACTCGCATCATGACGATCATCAGCATAAAACTATCGCTCCCACAGAAAAATGAAAATTAAATTACAGCCCAACATATTTTTTCTAATAGTGTTTAATAAAAACAGTATGTAGAAAAAATTTTTGGAAAATATAGTATTTGAAAGAAACATGACAAACTCCTACATGAAGACTAGAATAAGAATAAGAATAAGTTTATTCGTGTACTATAAGAATACAAATTTCTTTTTTTAGTAAAAAACAAAGCGGCAAAAAGGATAAATAAAAACAAGTAAATATTAATATAAAAGTACGAGAAATGAAATTAAAATATAAAAAAACACAGTTTAAATAAATTAGAAATTAGAAATTCAAAAATTAAAATATAAATTCGAAAAAAATATGTGCTACTATCAACGCAAAATAACATACTAAAATATTACCCTAAAACGTCAGATTATATATACAAATTTGTAACATCTAATAACTAGAAAACACAGAGCCAAGACCACCTAAAACACACCCAAAAGTCTATCCCACGACGGTGCTGCAGCGCGTTATTCGCTCCATAAACCCTCGAGTCGAGCTCGTACGCTGAATTTCGGATGGTAAATTATTCCAAGCTCGAACAGCACGAACAAAGTAAGAATTCTCCATAACTGAATATTGAAAATTTGGTATCAGCAAGTCAAACCGCCTTGAGGAGTTTAAAAATGCCAAATTATTAAACAAATAGCTTGGCTCTTTAGAGTAGATGAGCTTATGCAGAGATGCCAGAAGCCTACGTAAAAGATCTAGATTTAAGGAGCAACCAAGTAGATGATTACGATGTTGCGAGATATGATCGAATCTCCTTAAGCAGAAGACGAATCTTGTGCAGTCGTTGAACGCCACATTTAGCTTAGTGGAACAGGATGAACAGAAGTGAGGGAAAAGGAGACTGCCATACGAAAAGTACGGGAGAATCAAAGATTTGATTAACATCGAACGTGTGTTCGTAGAGTAGTCAAGAAAAGTGTGATATCGTCCGCTAATCGGCCCGCTACGCCCTTATCAAGTCTAGCTTTATGGCTTGTATAGTCCGGGAGTTATGCTCGGATGCATGAATTGCTGTATGAACGGATGTATTAGAAAATTAAGCCATGAATTCATGAGAGTAAGTTCTAGAGGAAGCCTTAATGAAACAAGACCCGGTAATTCATTGCAGTAGCATGAAATTATATGTAAAAGCTACCAGTGATATGGGCAATTTAGAATACATTTCACTTGAAGGGGATACTTTATCTGAGGACACATCTTTGAGATATTTTCTTGAGTATGCTTTCAAACCTATTGCTAAAAATATAATGTGAAACATGTCAATCAGAAATGAAAAGTTCTGGTGAACTAACTACTCTTCAGAAAAAATCTGAAAATTTTTCTGATTAATCCAATTTTCATGTGGTGCTTGAAACACGAATTTTCAGTAGACAGTCAAAACGAAAAATCAGAGCTGTTACATGCTTTTTCGAAGACATTTTAATAATTTATTCTTAATTGTTTTTTATACCAGGATTATTATTTATTATTGATTTACAATCACCCAGATGAATTTTCAAAATTACAGAAAAGTAGTCAGTTGGAATCAAAAGCAAAGACTTGTGAAACAAGCATAGGCAAAGACACTCAGTGAAGCTATTCAATAATGGTTTGTCCCTTATTAGTAAAACACAGCATATTTGAGGATGCTTTTTGATTGTTGAGATGCGTAAAAGAATTTTTCTCATCAATTTACTAGAAAAAAAAATTAAACCAAGAAAATTACTCATGGAATCGGATTTTGGTACATGTCCGAAGCTCAGCGAATTCTTGTCACCAACATATTTCAGATATACTCCTCTCAATTTTATGTGTCCAACGATTGCTTACACGTCGAAATCGGTAACATAAAATTTTCATCGAAAACTCCCCAAAACAAAGAGGATTTTTTCATGAAAAATATGAAATATCATTGATCTTGACAATGGATCATTGACGGATACAGGAGGTGCACGGGGTCAGAGCCCCCCCCCCCGTCAAAAATTAAAGTGTAAAAAATAGGTTTATAGGTTTTTCTCAGAATTTAAGTTTGGGACCCCAACTTTGGGTAATCTAAAACCCTCGAGAAACATTTCCCAAGCCACGAAACTGACTCTCTCACTACCAAATCAGAACACTAACTTAGTCCTAACTCCTAACATTTTAAAACATTTGCAGCGTTCTTATGTAAAGCCACTGAGATATATAATATAGACTGACTATGTCCATAGAAATACATTGCAGAAAGTGGGCTCACTTCTATATAGCGTTCTCTTTTGGTCTAAGAGCCACGTACCAACCGAGAGCGAACTGTAAACAAAAAATAAATAAGTGGGTTCGTCGAAATAAATGTTTTTAAATTAGTTATTTGGGTTAATTAGTGATAAAAAGTGTTCTACCAAAGGCAATATATTCAAAGATACCCAACAGAAATTCGAAAGGTTTTATTAAAATCACTTTTCATCTTCCCGCCAATGTTTTTTTCAATGTTGGCACCGACGTAAGAACTATTTTTGATAAAAAAAATTATACCCGCAGGAAATAGCATATCGAGCAGCCCATATTATATATGCAAATGTGTAAAACTGAGAAATTTTGGTTTGAATGACTCTTGCAGTTTGCACCCTAAGCTACTATTCTATTAAAAAAAAGTATACTAAAAAATGACACATCATCCACACCGCTTAATGCGGAAACCTTCCTAGTACCTCACTACAGTACTGCGGTGGCTACACTATGTGACATATGGCGCTGGATGTTTTTTTTCGCAATTTAATTTGTAAGATGAACCCCTCCCCCTCCCCTAATTTCAACACCCGGCAAATGCCAAATATTTCTCCGCTTCCCTGGGTGGAGTGTATATGGTGTTCCTGGAAGAAATAGATGAGGGAATTTTTTGATAGACAGAGTTGGACTTACTAAACAAAACGGGAGATAAAAAGCTGAAAAAATATTTAAAAAAACTCGGCTGTAGTTGAAAAGCACGGGAACGTGTCGAGGTGAGAGTCGAACTCACGACCCCTAAGAATAACTTTCTAACTAATCTACGATTTTAAATATATGTCTATTTCTAGTATAATTTTTGAGCTTTCCCAGTCTCTCCTCTTCCGGCTGCCTTCGAGAAAACTGAGCTCCACGAAAGGCTATACTTCAGATCTTCATTTGATGTTCTAATAATATGTTTTTTTTTTAAACCTAATAAGTTACTTTTTGTTGCAACGCTTTCTGCTTTTATTGTATCTCGTATAACTTGAAGAAGTCCATGAGATTCATATCAATAATTATTAAATACACAACTTGGAAAAATCGTATTAAAGTTATATTCTTAAAATATATGGAAGTCTGCTCACATTCTCTGCTATAACCTCTTCTATATGCCACGTGATATGGTATATATATATAAATATGAAGATAATTACGCACTATGATATATTTTTGAGATAAGCAGATGCGATCCACTTAAGATCAGAACAGCCTCACTTTATGTTTTCGTAAAAATCATATTATTATTCGCGTACCTCGAGATCGTGGAGGAAAAAATTATTTTCTTGTGATCATATGAAGAAATCTTTCAATCATGGTTCCACTTTCTATTTGTAATTCAGCTGATATTTTATGCCCAACCAAGTCATTAGCATGTGGAATACACTACACACAAATATTAAAAAATATCAAAACAGCGGCATTCGTTAAAGTATCTTACTTAGGTATACTTAGGTATTTTACTTCGTATTTGGAATTAATTGTTTTTACTATTTAGTTTTATTTAATTTTTTTTAACTTAAATTTTTCTTTTTGTATGAATTATATGCGGCGAAATACTCAACCGGTTAGCCCTAGTTGAGACCAGAAAAATACTCAGAATTTTAACTGAATGTATATTCATATGAGGTCAACTTAGCATTTGTCTTCAGGCATAAACGGCAGGCAGGAACTAGCCGTACTGAAGAGTATTAAATTCCTGCTGATACGAAACGTCTTTGTCATCTTCACCAATTGTAGGCTTTGCAACAAAATCTTTCGTTATTGATTTTTAAAAATGATTGCAATTTCTGCGAAAAGGCTTCATGATTTTTCTGTATACTATATATATTTAATTTTTCTTTTCCTATATTTTATTGAATTTATTGAATTTTTTGCATTTATTTATTATTATTTCTGCATTTCTTAAAGAAATGTTTTTTCAATTGCATATTATAATTAAAAAAAATTTAATGAAAAGCCATAAATCTTATAGGAAAGTAATATATACAAATTGCTTCTACTAGTAAGCCGAGAAGCAATCAGCTAAGATTAACCACACTTTAACTTATCACGAACGCTCCCACTAGCCATAAGACTCAACAAGCGAACATTTACATATTTTGGAATTACAAAAATTACCTACACCAGATAAAAAATATTTTTAATTAACTCATTTTACTTAAAAGAACTAAAATTCCAAAAATTACGTAGGTGGTTTATTAAACAGCCTTGCATTCCATATAAGATTATACCAACGAATTTTACAAATGAATTTCTAAAGAGATAAAAGTTTGTCAATCTCTATGGAAAGTTTACTGAAGACCATACTCAAAATATTTCTCAAACGAAAGCCCATTCTACCTATACATATTTGTATCTATAACTAAGATGATAAGCCTATAAGGGATGATAAGATTTTTATCATAATAGTTACGATAGTACCGTCGACCCTACAACATCCGATAGATGACCATCAATTGTTATCAAAACGATGTACTTCCCTTTTTTTTTTTTTTATCAATTGTTCTTGTCACCAAAGCAAAGCATAAAAGCTAATTGCAGCTCATGATAGCACAGCAGTAATGATTTAATTGGAGAACAAAGATGAAGGTGTTTGCCGTTTTCAGTGTAATTTTAATAGCTTCCTTTGCACAAGAAACTGACAAAAACTTAAAGTTGAATTGGAACATAATCGAAAGTAACGCAAATGAATGGAAGTCAAAGGAAGCTCGTATTACCGGTGGAATTATTGCTGCTCCGCATGAATTTCCCTATCAAATTGGGCTCTATATGCAGCTTAAACCCCAGTATGAAGGACAAATTGGCAGATTGCATACTTGGTGCGGAGCCTCTCTGATCTCAGAAAAATTCGTGATAACCGCAGCTCATTGCCTTTCCAGGTATTCTTATAAATTAAATACCTAATTAAAAAATCTAAAAAATTATTACCTTTAAGGATTGAAGCAGCTATAGTTTTTGTGGGAGCTCATAACATTAAAGCTAACGAAACGGATCGTCAATTGATTCCCGTGTACCCAACAAATTGGATTATTCACCCTGAATACGATAGTATTTCGCGAAACGATATCGCCATTATTAATCTTCCAAAACCAGTAACTCTTAATGGTGAATATAAAGAAAAATTCATTTTAGACTTTATTATTTATATACTCGTATTTTGCATTACTATTTAGAAAAAGTCCAAGCCATCCGCCTGCCCCGTCGCAGTCAAAATCAACAAAAAATTGAAGGACGTTTAGCTATCACTTCTGGTTGGGGACAAACCTCAGATGAAGGGCCAACCTCTGATGTTCTGCGTTATGCCAATCTAAAAATCTTGCCAGATTCAGTATGTCAAATTTTCTACTCGATCTGGTTTCTGAACACCAATATCTGTGTGGATGGCTCCAAGCAAATATCTGTATGTCCTGGAGACTCTGGTGGCCCACTTGTAATTACAGAACTTGATGGTAGCAAGACTCTTGTTGGATTAACTTCATTTGGCCGAAAGGAAGGATGTAAAGTAGGATATCCAACCGCTTTCACTCGCATTTCTTCTTATTTAGATTGGATTTCGTCTATTACTAATATTCCAATTGAGAATTGAAAGTTTTGAATCTTGTATATAAGTTTGCAAATGTTCATTCATTTGTAAGAATTATTTGCGTGATAATTAAATTGCTTAATTGCGTGAAAAAGCGCGTGAGTTCTTCATTGAGCATCATCATCATCTCATTCTTTTATCATATCTTGTTTACTTTCTCGTCGGTGTTGAGTTCTACAGAACGGCACCTACAAGTTGGAAAGATGGAGGTGATTAGCTCCATAATCAGTGAAAAACCAATAAAATGGACGGTCCGTTCCTTTGACCCCCCTTTTAGGCATCAGGAGATGATGGATGCTTCAGAAGGCACTAAGGTAAATAATAGTATGGCAAGTGCTGATATATAAGAGCTGCCTGAGGCTCTGCATCTTGCCCAAGGCCTGACAGGAAGTGAAGATAATCTTCATTCCCAAGGCAGGCAGAACGGGCCACATCAAGGCAAAAGATCGGTAGAGTCGGCACTATATGCAGAGGTGTCCGTTCTTCAGAGATCCCTAGAATATGAGAAGTACACTCAAGGTGCTTTCCTAAATATTGAGGAGGCTTTCAATAACATGAAGACGGAGGTTATATATAATGGGCTGAGAAGGGTGGGAGTTGATAAGGGTCGATGTGACTGGATCAATTAAATACTTCTCTTTAGGAAGATTAGCTCCTGCTCAGGTGACGCTATTGTGAGAAGGGCAGTCTATAGAAGTACACCGCAGAGTGGGTGGGGGGGGGGGGGGGGTAGTGTGCTATCATCACTCCTGTGGCTACTGGTAATGGATGAAATCCTCATCAAGTGAGAGAGAGGGCTTTAAGGCAGTTTCCGCCTACGCGGATGACATATTCATCCTGGTAACTCTGGAAAATTTCTCTCTACTATTAGTGAAAGGCTCGAGTATGCGCTGCTTAAACTGGATAACTGGGCCAATAATAGTGAACTGAGGGTAAACCCCTCGAAGGCGAAGCTGGCCCTTTTTACAAGAAGGAGACGGGTGCAGAGTTTCCGACTTCCAATGAAAGGTGGAGAGGATCTTACTCTCTCCAGCGGAACAAAGTATCTGGTAATCATCCTCGATTCCAAGCTTAATTGGCAGGTTAATCTAGAAGAACGTGTGAAGAAGGCCAGTGTGGCATTCTACACATGCAAGAGAATATTTGGTGGAAACTGGGGATTAAAACCCAGGGTAGTACGTTGGATGTACACAGCCATAGTTCGAACCATCCTCTGCTACGGCTCCATGATCTGGTGGACGGCACTGACAAGGAAATGTAACCTGGATGTGCTATCAAAAATGCAGATGGCCGCCTATATGGGAGTAAGTGGGTGTCTGTGCACCACGCCCACGGCGGCACTGGAGGTCATGTTTGACATATTGCCGCTGGACTTCCATTGCAGAGGTTTAGCGGCAATTAGTGCTGTCAGGCTTAGGGCGGGGGATTGGTGGATGAAGGGGTTTTGGCCAATCCAATATACTACAGAAGATAGACTGTAGTGATTGCAGAAAAGAAACAGACTACCAAGTAACCATCTTGACTTTTGATGGAAGTGTCAATGCAATGTTGCCCTCCAGGAGTGACTGGGATGGGAAGGAGATGATCGTAACATAAGATATTTATATTTTTACGGATGGTTCAAAGATGAGTGGGGGCTTGAGTGTATTACAGAGATCTCCAGTGGCACGACTCTTATAGCCTGCCTGACAAATGCTGTATTTTTCAGGCACTTCTCGTAGTGAATTATCAAGCGGCAATATTAGTATCCATGTGCAGAGAGCCCTCACGACACATCTACATATATACTGATAGCCAGGCAGCCATCAAGCCGCTGGATGCTGTGCTAGTAAAAATCAAAAGCGGGACAGTTATGCACGACTAGCCTTGAGGAATTGAATATAAGGGACAAGGTGACCCTATGCTGGGTACCTGGCCATAACGATATCTCAGGCAACGATATGGCTGATGAGTTGGCCAGAAAATGCTCTGAATTGGATAGCTCCGCAGCGGTAGCTTATGTAAGGATCCCAATCGGAGCTTGAAAAGAGGAAATCATCAGGGGCGTATATCAAAAGGCAAACCTCCGGTGGACCAGCAGGGAACCTGCCGTATGGCGAGGGAATCTAGTAGGGGTCATTACGGATCACTGGGCCATAGGGGACCATGCTAGACGACTGGGTATAGCGGCGAAAGATTTCTGCAGGAGCTGTAAGAACTCAGAGGAAATCGAATCCGTCTAGCAGGTGCTTTGACAATGCCCCGATTTAATGAACAAAAGAAGTAGGATATTGGGTAGCTAGTTATTTTTAAGTCTACGGAAACTGCAAAGTGAAGATTTTCAGATATATTCTGAGTTTTCTGAGAGAAGCAGGATGGATCTAAGTAAAGAGTCTTGGATATATCCTGAGTTTCCTAAAAGAAGCAGGATGGATCTGGGGCAGCTTGAGATCTAAATGATGCAGGCTAGTTTTCGTCTAACGGCACTCCTCTTACCTAAACTAACTTAACCTTACTTTCTCAATACAATTCTGACGAAATTCTGTGGTTATCAATTAACGAAAAAAACAATTTCTTTTGTATGTGTGCTGTGTATGTACATATATACTTCCTCCAAGCAGCACTTATGAGACTTACGATTCTCTTTTTTCAATTATTATCGAAAGATTCTTGCGATTTTCTGGTAAGACTCACATTTTACTTGCGGGTATTTTCAATCTACCATACCATTCATGGATCTTTGACAAAGTCAATAATTGTGTGACGCCTTCGGGTGTTTTAAGTCAATCTGCTGAATCTATGCTTAACAACATGGCCTTATGTAACGTCGCCAATTTAAATGACAGAATTCTTGACTTGGTATGGTCACATCTCCCGCAGAGTAACATCTGAATGTTCACTTTTAAAAATTAACTCTCATCATCCACTTTTAAACATAATTTTAAATGTTTCTTTATCAAAGTCTGTTCGAAACGAATTTGCTAAGAAAAGAAATTTCCTTTTAGGTAATTATTCTGGCCTAAATAACTACGTCAATGGTATTGATTTCTCTTGTTTAGAGAGATTTTACGAAATACTAAATTTAGGCATTCGTGATCATGTGTCAGTAACAAAAAAGAAAAAGAAATGTTTTCCATCTTGTTATACTCATCAACTTATTAAAGTTTGAAATATGAAGGAAAAATATCATCGATTATATATGACTGGTAACCATACGGTAATCTACAAAACTTTTTCTTATCTTAGAAAATTGTCTAAAGCATTAATCTCAGAATGTACTCAACTGAATTTTCGCTGCAAGAAAGTCCTAAGTTCTTCTGGGCTTTTAGCAAAAACTTCAAAAGTCACCTCATCTTCTCTGAAACTTATTAGTAATTTATTTCCCGAATACTTCAGGACAGTTTTTTTTCGACAGGGAATCTAACTTTGATTTGTCATCCTTTCAAAATTACAATAACTCACCTAATATTAGCTTAAACTTTGTTTGATAAGATGTGCATGATATACTAGATAAACTAAATTGTGATAAAAATACAGGACCTGATGGAATTCCGAACATTGTATATAAGAGATACTCTAGTGGCTTAGCAAATCTTCTAAGTAGGTAAAACATTCCCACCTAAACTAAAACGTGGATATTTGTTACTCCAATTTAGGTGATCCTAGCTTCGTCACAAATATTATCGTCCTATATCTAATCCTAATGCATTGGCATTGGCTTTAATCTTTGAAAGACTTATGTACAATCAGCTTTTTCATCAACCTTTACCTTATAGTATATGCGACCAGCAACATGGTTTCCTTCCTGGATGTTCTACAGTTATCACCTTAGCCCTGTTTACTGACACCATCGTCTGTGCTCTTTATAAAAACAAGCAAATCGACTCCATTCACACTGACTTTTCGAAAGCATTTGATAGGACTCGTCTCCAGCAGAGGAAAGAAATAGTGTCGTAATTTTAATGGCTCCCAATCAAACCTTTTCGAACAAACCTCAGGCGTCCTTACCTTTGATCACAAACTACTTTTCGCTTCTCATGTAAATCTTATTACTTCTAAAGCTTATCGAATTCTGGGCTTTATCTTTCGGGTGTGTAGATACTTCAAGGGTAGTATTACTTTCATTTGTCTTTTTACCGTATTGGTGAGAAGCACTCTTGAATATGCTTGTCAAATTTGGAGCCCAAGTTTTATCTGTCCAGAGAAAGTTTATACCAAAATCCTATTGTTTAAATTAGACATCAATGAGATGGAGTATACTCAGAGATAATCTCTTTTTAACCTGCCATTTCCTTTGGCTTTCTTTGCTTTGATTTTCAATTTTTTGCACTTTTTCAATTTTCCATTTCGTTTCCTCTTTAATTAATTTTCAATTTCTCCTTTCTTTTCCTAATTAATTAATTTAGGTAGGTACAGCAAAGAATTGATCGCTGGGATAACCTTAACTGGTTGAGTCCTTTCTAGTCTGGTTTTCATAAATCTCGTAGTTGTGCAACAGCCCTTCTAAATATTACGAATAATATACGCAGTTCGCTTGACATGGACCATCTGTATATTCTTGTCCTGCTTGATTTCTCCAAAGCATTTGACATAGTCAATCATTCCAATTTGCTTGAAAAGTTGGCCTCAGACTTCCATTTACATGCCTCGCGGTGTTCCTAATCAGCAGCTCTCTCTCCAATAGATTGCAGCGGGTTAAGGTGAAGCATTGTGTTTCCGGTGTTTTGCCTCCAAATTGTGGTGCCCCCCCAAGGCTCTATTCTTGGCCCTTTGGTCTTCAGCCTGTATATAAATGACCTCCCCAATATTGTTGTAGACTGTAAAATTCACTTGTATGCCGATGATGTGCAGGTGTATCTCATGTCGATCAATATGAGTGGTGTAGGATTGTATATGTAGGCTAAACTCTGACTTGCGCAATATTGCATGCAATACTATGATCATGTCAATAATAAGACTAGTAGGATTAATGGTGGAATTCGTCGACTGTGGTTGTCTTCGGGAACCTTGTGTACGAACACACGTTCGATGCTAGTCAAATCTTTTACTCTGCCGTACTTTTCCTATGGCAGTCTCCTTTTCCCTCACTATGGCATTCAACGACTGCACAAGATTCGTCTTCTGCTTACGAGGAGTCAGTACTCAGCAAAAACTTCAATTTAGATACCAGCGAACCTATAGGTAATAAAATTTACTATATGTAGGTTTGTGTCCTGAAAGTGAGAAAATTCATATAAAATTAGCCTAGACCTAGACCACAGAACTCATTAGAGACATCTACCGCAAAAAACAGAAAACCAACATCCGACAAAATCATACAATTTAAGACGAAAAATGAAAATTAGCAGTTCACATAAATCGAAAATTTTTAACAAGAATTAACTCTCCTAAATTTTTTTTGCCCATAATTGTTAAATATGCTATTTTGCTTGGCATTGCAATAACTTTCAATGAAATATTGCAATTTCTCGTCGGTGAAATATCGGCAGAAAAAACAAGTACTATTAGAGTCAAATAATTATAAAAAGCGCCACTAAAAATGAAAAAACTCGACGTTATTTGCTAGATCTATGCTTTATCTTTCTAAAATAGTCACAATCTAAAGAAATGAGAATACCTATTCACAAGAATTTAATTTAAAAGACTTCAATTTTTACCATTTTTTATCCGAGCTAATATCTCCATTCCAAAACATTTCTTTTTAATTTTTGCCAACGTTATTTACTAGACTTCATCATTACCTTTAATTTAAGAAATAAATCATTACTCTGCTACAAATAGTTTGGCAGAAATTTGCATTGAAAAATGTATGAAACTTGCAAATCTTGGTACTGACTCCTCTTAAGGAGAGTCGATCATATTTCGAAACATCGTAATCATCTACTTGGTTCCTCCTTAAATCTATACGGCAGGTTACGTTCCAGAAATATTTGACATAAAACGGAACGATATAAAGCGAACCACTTTTTTTTATACATTTCTATACAAAATCATCTAGTTCGGTTCTTAGGTTTTAAAGAGCATCCCTTACCAGAAGAAATAAACATGTTTTATTTATAAAAATCATAAAATAACAATAACGCAATAATTATAAGTAGGTTTTTTTAAATAGAAAAAGTCCACCGAAAGTTTCTATTTCGCATCTTATTTTTAATTTCCATGTACGGTCTTATAAATTTGCATATAAGCGAGACTAATTTTATTGTTTACCTCGGAACTCCATTCAAAATTAGTGGCATTTTTTTGAAGATTTCCATTGCCGCTTGTGGATGGTAAAAATTTTCAATTAATTTTTTCGAAGCCAGTTGCTGTGCCTCGTTATTTGATTGATTCTCTTTCAGTCTTTGTTCTTTGAATTCCTTTAAATCCTCATCCAGTCAATTCTTGCATCTCCGTTACGTCTCCACTCTCAAGTTATATTCCCGATTAGAAATTTACTATATTCATGATCTGCGGCTGACAATATGCAGCCAACCTTTTTCCAAACTCCTGAAAATTTGACTTCTTCCCATCACGTAGCTATATAGTTCACATCGTCTAGACTATTAAAAATCTTCCAGAATGTGTTGAGATCCATCCCACGGCAGATAACTCTCGTATTATCCAAAAGCAATAGAGTGTAGTGTAAGCTAAGTTTTGGGAGCACAGCAATTCTTGACTTTAAGTATGACGTTTCGCGTAAAAGTAAAACGACTGAGTCGAAATGTAAATAGGAGCATTGCATTGGTCTCAAAATGCTGCTTGACGTAAAACGAAACGCCGTAAAGCGAGGATTGCCTGTATTCTTTTTACTGCATTTTTTCGTACTAAAAAAAGAAATTTCTATTCTTGTAGTACTTCACCACAAATAAAATTATTCTATTCTATTCTATTCTAACTCATGCTAAGAGCACAATTGCTTAAGCTATTATGCTTTTAAGTGCGTTAACTTGTTTTATCTATTACCTACAATTGTAGATACTTATACCTATAGCATCGTTATCAATCTGAAACATATAAATAATTTCAATAAACCCACATCCCACACTGCGTCTATATATTTATAAACGAACATGTTACAACAAAACAATTCAACTGAAATGAAAATTTATGAAATATTGAAAACCCGGTCGAGCACAGCAATAAAGCAATGAACGTGCAAACAGTTAATAAGATAAATTTTCTCTAACTCAATAAATGACATTCAGATACAATTTTAGCCAAAATGGCGAAATTATGTAGTTCACAGCGAGTCGCAGAGCAGTATATAACAAAGAGCTTTCAGTTGCCTATTTCATCCTATTTTCACAACAATTAAATTTGATCCAGCGAACTGTTCGCTTACCTGACTAATTAAGTTCACCAGAGGAGATTGGTCTCGGTGGCCTAGGAAGGTACCTTCAGGCAAACATACATACATAAATATTACAGAGGCTGCACAGTTAACTTAAAATGGCAATTTATTCGTGGCCCAAATTAGATCTCAAAATTAGCAATTGCCCTCTGTAAAATTTATCAAAACGAACGAACTGTGACTGCATTGTTGCTATACCTACATATTAACAGTTTACCACCCCAAAGTGTGTCTATCCAGAAAACATTGAATTATTATTGTAAAACCTGGGCTGGACGAATTCACCAGCAGAGGCTCATCATCAAATCACCGAGTATCCTTCGAGGGTGTCTGGTATGAATTTTCCAGATTAATAAATGCAACCAGTGAGTAAACCTTCAGTTATTAACTCTAGGATTCTATGTTGATATGATATAACATTCATACAAACATGGATGGAATTACTATGCAAAGTGAGATAATAACTTCCTGATTAGATTAGCCTTAAAGCTAAAAATATTTCATAATTCCACTTGAATTATAGTTATGATATGTGAAACTCAGTATTAACGGTTTTACCTCTGGAGGGCCTTTTTGCTGGCATTGTTCATTATCGCATACATATGCTTATTTATATTGTTGTATTTTCTATGTTAAATAATCGCGTGGCAAATGACTCTGATATAGGCTTACAACATATAGCAAACAGGAATGCTTATAAGCCAAATTAAGCGAAGCTTCTCCATGTTTGTGTTGAGCTCAAGTTTTCTAGTGTTGGAGCTCAGTACAGATATAAACTGCTAGCAGAACTCATGAAGGGAGCAGTCAAGCTATTCTAATAAAGTCGTTAAGGTCGTCCCCTTCGAAATATTATGAGGAGAAGAAAGCTTCACTCATATGTAGGTACATGAATTTTATACGATACCCGCATTCCTATTTGATATATGTATGTACTAAAGATATATGTGTCTTTACGGATGGCTCGAGAATGGACCTAACGATCGAGTTTTCAGGATTTGTATTGACAACCAATCGGAAATCAAAGCTCTGAACTCGAGTACTATGCAGTGGTGTCGCTGTGAGCTCAAGAAACTGGGTACTAACCACAGGGTTATCTTCTGCTGGGTGCCAGGTTACAGTCACATACCTGGAAACGCGCCTGCATACTAAAGAGGACCTACTGATACTGTGACAAGAAACAGCTCCTTTATGAATATATGTCTAGCAGAGGAACCTATAGGTCGGCCCCTAGAATCAGTGAAATGGATTCTAGGTGCACAAGCCTATAAGCTGGTAAATCGCAGATGGGGACAGACTATGTCCATAATGACTTAATTTGAAATTCAGTCTTTTCAAGGAAATGAAGAGGTGACAGACTATGGATGAAAATTATTTCATTTGGAATGTCATTGACAATTCCTCAATGTGAGTAAAGATCATGGCAGAATTCAATAATTTAATTAAATGCTATCAAGAAAATTTGCAAGTATTTACTGTAGTTACAAAGCATTTAGTAAAAGACAATTTTTGTTGTTGAAAGAGACCAAAAAAAGAAGAAAGCGGCGAAGAAATTTCTTCCATGATCACCTGATGGCTGTCACTGCTAACTTTATTGGAAAAACTCTCCACTTTCAAAAAAATTCAGCAGATTCTAATGACGGTAGGGAACACTTTTACTGCAAATGAAGTAAAATTTGGTCCATTTGAAAATGAAGCGAAATGTTGCCAGTGAGTCCATGATGGACTTCATTTGTGTGACACACTGGACATTTGACTCCATTTAATTAAAAATTAAGTCATTATTGAGACAGTCTGTCTAGGGTATTACTGCACGGGACACTGCCTCTTTGGCAAACCTGCAGAGTGCATGCAGGCTCCATACAATGACTTTTGCAGAAGCTGTATGAGGTTGAGGAAGAGATTGAGAGCGTTCAGAACCTGCTGTGCGAATGCTCAAGTCCCTAACCTTTCTAAGTGTAGGACGTATACGCTTGATAGCTACTTTTTCTGCGAACTGGGGAAATTAGCAGAGAAAGAGTTCGGAGACTCTTGTGGCTGATTTCGGCACCCCGCCTAAATCTGAGGTATCTTTTTCCAGGTAGAGTCCCAATAAGATTTACAATCAACCGCCTTCGACACTCCGCTAAAATCTGGAATACCTTCCCATACTAAGATTGCCATCCAGTCCGACCCAATGATTTCAATAAAGAATATTATTTTTCAATTTCTTACTACTAATGTAGCTAGTATCGTTATATGAATTATTCTGCTTATATACATATATCGTTTAATTATGAAATCCTGTAAATACATGTTGAATTTATTTAGTTATTTTAGTGCCTATTTTTCATAAATAGTTTACTTCTTTCTCACTCCATGCCTTCTTTCTTTCTTATTCTTTCTTCCCTTTACTTCTTTGTTTTAATCCACTCACTAACCCTTGACTAAATAACTTTGTGTCTGAGAGTGAGGATCGTGACGAAAGTACGAACTTTTGGGAATAATAATAATTTACATGATTTTGATTTAAATGAATAAACCCAAGTGCGAAGTATGAATTACTTATACTTCGCCCTATTGTTAAGTTATCTACAAATGCAACACTCGGTTAAAAGCATTTAATAATCAAATAGGAATTGACTTCTTCCGCTGTAACTGTCTGTCTGGTTGAAGTAATGTCAAAGCATCAAATGACAGTTTCCCCGAGGTATCCCACCCGAGTCTTGTCATTCTCAAATTTGACATCTTCTAACCAGTAATTTTAGACATCAAAAATAATTATTGACAACTAAAAAGAATCTACACAAAAACCATTTTCACCTATGTGCTGCCATCTCATGTAGTCAGATGGAAGATCCAACCTCACAAAAAAAAAAAATGTATATATATATACAGTGTGTCGAAAATATAGCATGCCTAAATGGTGCACAGCCTAGCTCGCCGTGGGGTGGGTAAGTTGACACACGCTATATATACAGGTTGACAGTTACGATAAAGTTCAGCAAGAACTTTTGTTTTCGCATGCTAGAGTTAGTATACCAACGGTGACTGGACGTTGATAATTTGATTAAACGGACGGACAGACGGACAATAAAAAAATTTGAAGAAACACTAGCAAAGTTCACTAACCATCCATTTAGTAAGGAGGACGTAAGGAGGACGTAAGGAGGACGTAAGGAGGACGTAAGGAGGACGTAAGGAGGACGTAAGGAGGACGTAAGGAGGACGTAAGGAGGACGTAAGGAGGACGTAAGGAGGACGTAAGGAGGACGTAAGGAGGACGTAAGGAGGACGTAAGGAGGACGTAAGGAGGACGTAAGGAGGACGTAAGGAGGACGTAAGGAGGACGTAAGGAGGACGTCACGTATCCATCACTGCGTCACCGATGCTCACCTTTAACTTATAGTGTCATCTTAATCAACTGCGAATTGCTAATACAAAAAAAAATTAAATCATATGCAAATCCAGATGCTTCAACTCGTTCTTCCCTTAAAAATCAAAGTATATGCTTTTCTCACAAAAAAATATATATATCTTTTGTTTCCAAAAGAAAAAACAAGAACGAAAGAAAAACTGGTTTCTTTATTTACTTCAAAAAAAAATCATCAATCAAAAAAACAGTGCCAAAAATTTCCAGTTACTAGAATTTATATAAATTCGTATCTTTCTAGTACAAATAAAATATTAAGATCTTACTCTTTGTCATCCAATTTTTTGTGACCATTACACTTATATTCATTCCTTTTCTATCACAAATTTATCTTAAAATAATATTTTAGCAATGTATATCCTCCAAAAGGAAACTTTGGTTGCCTTCAGAAACCATATATATATATTAATTCCACCTTAGCATTAATTTTTTTTCTATGAAATTTTTTTAATCATTTATTAATTATGGTTTTCTCTTTTTTTTCTTTTCAGATAAAAATATACCTATTTAAACACATACTAACTTTTAAATTTCTTTTTTTTCTTTTGTTTTCAGAGATCCATTCCGACATGTACGTCAACAAAAAACATTACTTTATTCATGTAGTTCACAACATTACTATTTGTAAATTTTTCTTCATTCATTTGGTTATATTACTTTTTCTTACAAAAACTAAAATGCATTTGTACAACAAAAAAACTACTTTACTAGATGATTAAAATTTACATTACCTTATATTTGTTTTATTTTTATTTATTCATAAATTTTTCTTTCTTCTTTCATTATTATCTTTTTTCTTTTGTTTTCAGGGACTCATATGCAGCGTTATTCAAAATTAATGTTCAGGTACAATTCCGTACATTTTCCTTTTGTATTTAATAAATTCTCCTTTTTCCTTTCATTAAACAAAAAATCTTCAGCACTATTTGTGGCCATCAAATTCATTTTTTTTTTCTTTTTCTTAATTAACAAAATCTTCCTTTGGTTTCCTTTCCTTCATTCTTTTATTTAATTTATTATTTTATTGGATCCTTTTATTCAGCATATTTAATATTGAGTTTCGCCCAATTTTTCACTGAACTTTTCGGTTTTGTTTCTTTTTCTTGCATTTTATTTTTTTTTTCTCTACATCAAAACTAAAATAACAATTCTTCCAATATACTTCAATATTAAAATATCACGCAAAAATCAACAACAAAAATTAGGGATTTCATCAGCCCTTCTCAATGCAATTTCACAAACGAAACTTTCAAAATAACTTATGGATTTTCCCATCCATTCTCACTGAAATTTCACAAACGAGTCTTTTTAAATTAAACAAATAAACCTTTTCCACCCTTCTTCGATGAATTTTCACCAAAAAACCAACTTTTTTTAAATTAAAAATGGACTTCCTCCATCCTTCCTCAATGAATTCTTTTCAAAAAAGACTCTCTTGCATCATCTTTTCTTTCTACCTTTTCTTGCCATCCCCTTCCCAAAACCTGACAACACCCAAACGCCAGAAAGAGACAGCCAGGTCTCCACTAGTCTTGAAATACTCAAGTCAGCCGACAACCGAACTGGGTTCAGCACGTTTTACATTATAAGGTGGAAAACCAAGTTTACGTGCAAGACGTTTTGTTACAAAGCGGGTTCTCTGACGGAAAGCTAGAGACGACAGGGAAACCGAAAGCAAAACCGGAAATCACAGACGAAAATATAGAAATCTCAAACGTGTGGCTCGACCCATGACCCTGAGATAAAGAGTCTCATGCTCTACCGACTGAGCTAGCCGGGCTATCTTTTCCAGACTACATATCGGGGTGCTCCCAAGACGACAAGACCAAGTCATTTGCGGACGGAACAGGAAAGCATCGACAACAACTAGTCTGAATGTTCCATACAATCCTACCAACTGTCCTCGATCCCTAACCTAGCCCTCTCAGAATTCAGCCCCTTAATTACTCCACACGAATCAAAGATTAAACCACATAATCCCAATCCATGCATAGTTAAAAAGGAAGTCTGCGCTCCTCGCATTTACTTCTTGAAAGAAACGAAAAGATATAACAAAATAACAATTTTTTTTTTTTTTTTTTTTTTTTTTTTTTTTTTTTTTTTTTTTTTTTAAAACAACAACAACTTGATGCCGTATATTACACTACCCATCCTGCATCACTATGGGCAGGGGAAAATTTTTATGATACGGGGTTGGGGATCACTACTTCTATTGTAGGATACCATTTATAAGCTGGGGCTTGTTGAAAGTTAAATCCTGTTTCACGTATGGAAACGTCATCATCGCGCAACCAAGATTTTGTTCAGAAAAGAAAAAAAAACAATAGGACAGTAAAACATTCGCTTAAAGATAACCCAGAAGGGCTAGAGCTACGAATGGATAAAACAATACTTCCTCTACACCCGTAAGTGTAAAGGCATAAAGTACAAGGAGAATAAGGAACCATTAATATGCATACGTGTGAAATACTATTATTACAGATATAAAGGGAAAATCTGAGGCAAACATTTGACCAATCTATAAAAATCTATTGTCGTAAATCTTTAGCGTGAAAAGTAGCTATGAGATTTCCTTGTAGGTCCTCAACCTCATACAGACTAGCACCAACACGTCTTCGAATTCGACCTTTAGAAAATTTATTTGCCAACTTGGCATTAAAACAGGCAGACATTTTGCTCAATGGGAAATTACGACGAAAAACTTCCTGACCAGGAATGAAATTTACCCTTTTACAACGAGTATTATAAGTATTCTCATGCCGAGAATGAGCTAAAGAAAGATTGTGTCTAATACGTTCACGTATCAATGACAAACGATCCACCGTAGGCATAACAAAGATGTCTCCATCTTGAAGTGCTTCAAGTTTTTTTAGGACTGGATAGGTTGATCCGTGTAGAATCATATGACACCCGAACAGTGCACGAAAAGGATCCATTCCTATGGACTCATGTATAGTACTACGAAGAGCACAAGCGATACTAGAGAGATTGCGATCCCATTCACGGTGATCGTCTTGAAGATAAGCTCGAATAGCAGCTAAAACCGATCTATTAACTCGTTCTGAAGCATTAGGGTGAGGAGAGTATATCGCTGTCCGTATATGTCTGACCCCATAGTCCGTTAATAATTTGGAAAATTCTTTGGAGATGAATTGCCGACCATTGTCGGAAAAAATAGTTTCAGGTACACCAAAGGTATGAAAAATTTCATGCTCTAGAAATTCGATGGCAGCAGTAGCCGTTTCAGCCTTAACTGGGTGAAGAAAAACGAATTTACTAAAGGAATCTAGTACGACAAATACAGCAATATTACCATTTTTAGTCCGAGGGTATGGGCCTAAAAAGTCAATATATAAAGATTGAAAAGGTTTAAAGACACGCAAAGGATTTCCCATAGGAGGTCGTAAAATTTGATTAGTAGCTTTGGTCTCCTTACAGACCACACACTGAGAAACAAATGACTTTACTTGAGTAACCATTCCGGGCCAAAAATATTTAGTTTTCAGTCGAAACAAAGTCTTGCCAATACCACCATGAGACGCTTGTGGAGGTTGATGAGCATTTGCAATCAAGGTCTCAGTCAATTCAACAGGAATCCACAGTTTCCAAGCAAGATCTTCTTGTACCGGATCACCCAATCGAGGAGAAGTACGATGATAAACATAACCTTCGGAAACTTGTAAATCAGGTAATTGATCCTTATTGCTTGAAACGTGTTCTGCCAAAATTTTATAAGCAGGAGACTGAAAAGCTGAAGAATTTAAATCCACATCCAACACCAAAGCAATCTCGTCAATACAATTGATACGGGATAAAGCATCTGGTACTACATTCTGTGTACCCTTACGATGTTCGATACTAAATTGAAAACCTTGTAACTTTAAGCTCCATCTGGCTAATCTTCCACTCAAGTCACTTTGATTCATAAGCCACTTTAAACTAGAATGATCGGTAATAATGGTAAAGGTTTGACCCTCTACATAGGCTCTAAATTTCTTTACACTCAAGACTGCCGCATAACATTCCAACTCAGTGATGCTGTAATTGCGCTGTGCTTTATTAATTTTCTTAGACATGTAAGCAATAGGATGTTCATTATTATCCTTGTCTCTTTGAAATAAAACACTTCCGACGCCTTGCCTACTAGCATCACACTGAATATAAAACGGGCTGTCAAAATCAGGAGTGACCAGAACTGGGGCTATTGTCATCAACTGTTTTAATTTTTCAAAAGCTTCATCAGCTTCTGAAGTCCATACAAACTTTCCGTTCTTCAGGCAATCCGTAATTGGGGCAGCTACACTAGCATAATTGGGAATGAAACGCTGATACCAACCAGTCATGCCGAGGAAGCGACGAATTTGCTTGACCGATTTCGGAGCAGGAAATTCGTTAATTGCAGCAACTTTACCAGAGTCAGTTTTCAATGTTCCATCACCAATAATGAAACCCAAGTATTTTACCTCACGAACACAAAATCTGCTTTTATTTAAATTGATAGTCAGTCCTGAACGTCGAAGACATTCACTGACTTGTTCTAATACTCGCAAATGTGTCGCAAAGTCTGGTGACACAATCAATAAGTCGTCCAGATACACAAATACATTTTCTCTCAATTTACCCGGAATTACTTTGTCCATAAGTCTACACATGCGCTGTGGCGCATTGCACAAACCAAAAGGCATTACCCTAAATTGGTAAAGAGGACGGCCAGGCACTGTGAAAGCTGTTTTTTCACGAGATTTCTTTTCTAACGGAATTTGCCAGAAAGCATCTTTCAAATCCAAACTAGAAATATATCTGGTATCCTGTAATCGACCAAGAAGACCATCAATGTGAGGGAGCGGATATGCATCTTTTACTGTTACATTATTTACTTTACGAGAATCAATACATAACCGTACTTTACCAGGCTTTCGAACAAGGACAACTGGAGAATTCCATGGACTATTAGACTCCTCAATAACTCCCATTTCCAACATTCGGTCGAGCTCATTGTACATTAATTTCTGTATGGCTGGGGACACTGGGTAATGACGCTGCTTGATTGGGACTGCATTTACAGTATCAATCACGTGTTCCTCCAAATGAGTTTTTCCCAAACCTAATACATCAAAAGACGGAAATTTAGCTTTCACTATATTGAGCTGAGCCGATTGTGTTGAAGTTAGTTGATGAAGATTATTTTCCACGACTGGTGATAAAGATGTTGCACTTATCTCACTAATTATGTGAGGAGCAATTTGAAATTCTCTCCAGAAATCAACTCCCAAGTAGAGTTCTTGACTCAAACCAGGAATTACATACAAAGTAATCAACTTACAAATTCCATTATGACTGATAGGAATTTTGACATAACCAGTAATTTGTTGAGCAGCACCATCAGCAGTCTGAACCGAGGTGTGCAATGATTTAAGCCTAATATTTTTATGTTGGTTAAGGAATTTTTGAGCATTTTTCCCCAGGCAACTAATATTAGCCCCACTATCGAGCAAACCAATCATATTTGTGCCCTGTAGTGAAACGTTCACATAAGGTCTATTGTCTGAAGCGTTACTCAACACAGATGAAATAACTGTTTTAGCCAATTGTTTCTTCTCTTTGGCTAAAGATCGAATTATTGGTGTTATTTTATTAATGACATTTCGATTATTTGAAAATATTTGTTCTCTAATATTCAAATAATTCTTCCATCTATTAATGAAAGAATTCTTCACAGACTCATTAGGAAATTCTATTTTAAGGTCAGGTATAGCCATTGCATGATTACATTTGTTCAAGCCGATTGTCGAAGTATCCGAAGTAGTGCAATTTAGTGCGGATGCGTTGCCTCGAAAGACTTCGCATCCCTTAACTGGTTTTCCGAACGGCAGTTAGGGCACTTTGGCGTAACCACTCCAGGTTTACCACACTTATAGCAAAACAAATTACGAAATTCAGCCGGACATTCATAAAATGCATGCCCCTGTGACTTACAATTCCAACATGTCAATGGTTTACGTGTTATAAATTTATTCAGAATTTGGACCTCTTCCACTTGGGCATCATACTGAGCACCGGAAGGAATTGAAAAAGGTAAATCAGGTGAAGACGTATCAGGAATATTAAAAATTGATTGATCATTTTCATGATTCATATTTATTTCATGCACTCGCAAAGGTGCCACTGGTCTACGTTCTGGTCTGTTACCAATATACCATTGCTCCGCCTTGATACACATTTTGCGCAATTCATGTACCGAAACAATATTATGGCCTACAGCAAGAGGACCAAGACGAGAATTCAGATTCTGAATAATTATACTAACATATTCAGATTCTCTCATCGGCTCCTTCAAACGATTATGCAAAGCAGTCATTTTATGTAAAAATTCGTCGAATGACTCGAAACCCTGTTTGAGTTCCAGCATAGACTTGATGACGCTGAAGTCATTACTAAGACTACAAAATTGAGTCAAAAAGCCAACGCGAAAATCATTCCAGGTTGGTCGACGACAAGCTCTTCTGAACTGAGACCAATACCAATCTAAAGCTCGGCCTTGAAGAAGAGATACAATATTACTACAGACTTCCTCATATGGAATGTCTGAGTCCAAAGCTAATAATTCAATCCGATTTATAAATTCTTCGGCCGACAACTGATCATTGCTTGCAGGAAAACGAATGTTCCAGTGTTGAACCAAAGAAGGACGACGAACTGGAGTCGTGAAGCGGTTCGCAGCTCTTACAGGAGCCCTACATAATAATTCATCATTGGAAGCATTATGTGGGTTTGGTGGTGGTGACGGTGTTGAAGAACGAGAATGGTAAGGTTTGGATAAAATAGACGGCGTGACTTGTTTATCACGAAGTTGATCCAAATCTAGTTGCATTTTTGCAATTTGTTGGAGTATAGCATTCTCTGATACTGTTACAGCAGGAAACGAGACTGGGTCTCCTTTTAAAAGAATATCTGTGTCAGCAACTGAAGTCGTTGCTATTTTATTTTTATCTTCCTGAGATTCGGTCTTTTCCAGAACCTCTTCAGAATTATCAATAATTTCAGCAGGGGCATTACCCTCAACTGATTTACCAGCACCCTTTTGGGTATTTTTACCTCTACTCCCAGGCATTATATTACGAATATAAAATTACAAAAATATAAAATGGATACAATGACAGTTCTTCTCACAAAGAAACCGCATATGCACCAACAAACAAACTAAACGAAATATATATATATATATATATATCCGGACACAGTGATAGTTCTTTACACAAAGAAACCACACATATACCGAATACCAATATCTACTTTTCGCCAGAGAAACCACTTTCAAAACAAATACGAATATTTTTAAATTTATCAAATGAACAATTACGAATTCAACAAACAAGGAGCGGTGCAGCAGCGACGTACACGAGCAATCCTCCCTCCACGTTGGTAAGGAAATAAGGGATGGGGAAAGGTATGGGGGAATTTAGGAAATAAGGGGTATTTTGATGTTCGGTGACTCCTCCACTAAACATACAAACAGGCACTCCATCGCAGGTCAAATAAACATATGTCACTTGAAACCAGTCGAAGTGAAGTACTCATCTGATTCGTTCAGCAGAAAAAGCAGCTCATCTTATTTGGGAATACTAATGAATAAAAAAAAAAATCCGTGTGGATGGTTATATGAAAATTATACTTTTATAAACATTATGCATTTTTCCTTTGGTGGGTATAGTACACACGGTTCAGGCTCCAGCTACGGATCGGAAAAGGAAATACTCCCCAAACTCCGGACAAGAATCCTGACATGTGACATTTAACGGTATTCTTCCTCTCATCGTCCTGACCTTTGCTCTACCCGGCCTGTGACTAAGTAAGAGGTGAAAGGGTGAAAAAGAAGAAGAACCTTTTTACAGATTTAAATTCCCAACAAACTGTTCTCAAAAACCACCAAGACAACAAATTCGTCGCAAGCCAAATGAACATCTGTCACTTGAAGCCAGACGAGTACGAATAGTGTCGCAGAGTAGTTACTACCGAAAACTAGTCCACTGAGAGGGTAACAAAATATTTTTAGGAAAAATTACAGAAACGGGTTTAAGGTGTCAGGTGCTCCTTCCACTAAAGATCCCAAATCTATGCCCTGACCTAAGCCAAACGAACATTAGTCGCTTGAAGCTAGAGAAAAAAACAGTGATTTGCCATCCTCCTTTGCAGAAGAAGCAGCACATCCTACTATGGCTATGATTGCAGCACAATAGACGAAATTACCTAGATTAAAATACAAAACTGAGTCGGACTTAAATATAACGATATAATTGAATTTCTGTGGAATACCCGCAGAAACGACTGACTACTGATGGTCATACGCACAAGTACGGACAACCAACACATACAAAAAATAAAATATATTTCAAACAGGATAAGCCTGAATGAACAATGAAACCTATCGTTGGGCGCCATATTTTGTAACTGTCTGTCTGGTTGAAGTAATGTCAAAGCATCAAATGACAGTTTCCCCGAGGTATCCCACCCGTGTCTTGTCATTCTCAAATTTGACATCTTCTAACCAGTAATTTTAGACATCAAAAATAATTATTGACAACTAAAAAGAATCTACACAAAAACCATTTTCACCTATGTGCTGCCATCTCATGTAGTCAGATGGAAGATCCAACCTCACAAAAAAAAAAATGTATATATATATACAGTGTGTCGAAAATATAGCATGCCTAAATGGTGCACAGCCTAGCTCGCCGTGGGGTGGGTAAGTTGACACACGCTATATATACAGGTTGACAGTTACGATAAAGTTCAGCAAGAACTTTTGTTTTCGCATGCTAGAGTTAGTATACCAACGGTGACTGGACGTTGATAATTTGATTAAACGGACGGACAGACGGACAATAAAAAAATTTGAAGAAACACTAGCAAAGTTCACTAACCATCCATTTAGTAAGGAGGACGTAAGGAGGACGTAAGGAGGACGTAAGGAGGACGTAAGGAGGACGTAAGGAGGACGTAAGGAGGACGTAAGGAGGACGTAAGGAGGACGTAAGGAGGACGTAAGGAGGACGTAAGGAGGACGTCACGTATCCATCACTGCGTCACCGATGCTCACCTTTAACTTATAGTGTCATCTTAATCAACTGCGAATTGCTAATACAAAAAAAAATTAAATCATATGCAAATCCAGATGCTTCAACTCGTTCTTCCCTTAAAAATCAAAGTATATGCTTTTCTCACAAAAAAATATATATATCTTTTGTTTCCAAAAGAAAAAACAAGAACGAAAGAAAAACTGGTTTCTTTATTTACTTCAAAAAAAAATCATCAATCAAAAAAAACAGTGCCAAAAATTTCCAGTTACTAGAATTTATATAAATTCGTATCTTTCTAGTACAAATAAAATATTAAGATCTTACTCTTTGTCATCCAATTTTTTGTGACCATTACACTTATATTCATTCCTTTTCTATCACAAATTTATCTTAAAATAATATTTTAGCAATGTATATCCTCCAAAAGGAAACTTTGGTTGCCTTCAGAAACCATATATATATATTAATTCCACCTTAGCATTAATTTTTTTTCTATGAAATTTTTTTAATCATTTATTAATTATGGTTTTCTCTTTTTTTTCTTTTCAGATAAAAATATACCTATTTAAACACATACTAACTTTTAAATTTCTTTTTTTTCTTTTGTTTTCAGAGATCCATTCCGACATGTACGTCAACAAAAAACATTACTTTATTCATGTAGTTCACAACATTACTATTTGTAAATTTTTCTTCATTCATTTGGTTATATTACTTTTTCTTACAAAAACTAAAATGCATTTG
Organism: Dioctria rufipes; assembly: GCA_963924295.1. NCBI lineage: Eukaryota > Metazoa > Arthropoda > Insecta > Diptera > Asilidae > Dioctria > Dioctria rufipes. Next base: position 43,066,338 of record OZ002743.1, on the reverse strand, counting down.
TACAACAAAAAAACTACTTTACTAGATGATTAAAATTTACATTACCTTATATTTGTTTTATTTTTATTTATTCATAAATTTTTCTTTCTTCTTTCATTATTATCTTTTTTCTTTTGTTTTCAGGGACTCATATGCAGCGTTATTCAAAATTAATGTTCAGGTACAATTCCGTACATTTTCCTTTTGTATTTAATAAATTCTCCTTTTTCCTTTCATTAAACAAAAAATCTTCAGCACTATTTGTGGCCATCAAATTCATTTTTTTTTTCTTTTTCTTAATTAACAAAATCTTCCTTTGGTTTCCTTTCCTTCATTCTTTTATTTAATTTATTATTTTATTGGATCCTTTTATTCAGCATATTTAATATTGAGTTTCGCCCAATTTTTCACTGAACTTTTCGGTTTTGTTTCTTTTTCTTGCATTTTATTTTTTTTTTCTCTACATCAAAACTAAAATAACAATTCTTCCAATATACTTCAATATTAAAATATCACGCAAAAATCAACAACAAAAATTAGGGATTTCATCAGCCCTTCTCAATGCAATTTCACAAACGAAACTTTCAAAATAACTTATGGATTTTCCCATCCATTCTCACTGAAATTTCACAAACGAGTCTTTTTAAATTAAACAAATAAACCTTTTCCACCCTTCTTCGATGAATTTTCACCAAAAAACCAACTTTTTTTAAATTAAAAATGGACTTCCTCCATCCTTCCTCAATGAATTCTTTTCAAAAAAGACTCTCTTGCATCATCTTTTCTTTCTACCTTTTCTTGCCATCCCCTTCCCAAAACCTGACAACACCCAAACGCCAGAAAGAGACAGCCAGGTCTCCACTAGTCTTGAAATACTCAAGTCAGCCGACAACCGAACTGGGTTCAGCACGTTTTACATTATAAGGTGGAAAACCAAGTTTACGTGCAAGACGTTTTGTTACACCGCTTTCTAAATATGTAAATCATTTCGGGGGAAAAGAATAAGTGCTTGTGCGTACAAATAAAGGACATTGTGTAAATGGATTTTCTTTTTTAAATAATCTCAAAAATCATGTTGATTAATAAGTATGAAATTCAGAAATACCTAATAAGAATACGATGGTTTCTTCGTCAGATTACGGTAAATTAATACAATATTATTAAATATTTAGTTAATTCTAATATTTTAAGGAATTTCTGCGAGTTTTCATTTACGCTTGCTTATTTAGAACTCAACCACCGAAACAGAAGATACTAATTAGTAAAGAATTTACATGCCAGACTGAGCTGCAACTCAAACCCATTTTAATAAATTAAGTAGACGTGTCAACTACAAACCGAACCGAAAAGTTTATTGGAATTAGGCGCACTTAGGTTTACAAATCTTACTTGAAATCACTTATGTACATAACTTTTGAGTTGAGTTTAGTGATTCGAAACTTTTGTTTGACTTTGGTATTTTGAAAACAAATAAATTTTCAGAATCCTTTTAAGAATTATATTAATTGATTATATACGATTTAATGAATTTTAAAGTAACATCAACTCAGACTCAGTTTGGTGAACTTTCAGATTATCTTGCGCAACTAAATTTTTTATTTGAATGATGAGGATGTACCTAATGTCAACGCAACTCTAATTACGTTTGTAATTCTGTTATTTTAAATAATTTTTGTTTTTAATTTCTTATGAAATCTAATTTCATACATACCACAAAAATAACTAATGGCTGGATTACATTACAACGCCGACGCCGGCGTGGTCGTCGTCGTCGTCAAACGCCGAACAAAACGCCGGGTAAGTTACATTAACACTGGGCGGTAGCGCCATATCTTAATTTCCCTTACATTTTACAGTTGAGTTATTTGCTTATAATCTCTGCCGGTTTGCAATAAAATTTTAAATAATAATAAAAAATATATTTTCTTTTCCTTGAAGTCCACATTTTTTTAATAAAATTACATTTATTTTCTGAAATTTAAATATCGTTTCATTTTGTCATGTTTTTTCATAATAGATTTAGATCTGGCATATTGGCCGCAATGGAGCGCCAGCGTTAAATTTAGGATTATACAGATGGATCGACGACCACTCCGACGATGACGTCGACGCCGGCGTGGGTAATGTAATGCATTTTTACATGCAGTACTGTCTCTAAATATTTTTGACATAAAACGACGACCACGCCGACGTCGGCGTTGTTGTTGTTAATGTAATCCGGCCATAAGTGCGCGTACGCGTACCGCAAATGTCACGAACCACAAATAAAGTCTAGCGTCATGTTTTTGGAACTCTGTACATTTTGTGCTGCTCGAGCTCGCATTTAGACAATGAATGGCCACACTGCTCTAAAGAAGCATTCATCGGTAGTGCAGTTCATTTGTGTTTTTGATTTGTGCTTTATGTCAGATGTAATTTTCAAAAATTACTCCTTTCCAGTGTTACTATTTAGCTAAAATCAAAAGGAGAATTCAGACATCTCGAAAAGTTTTAAATTATTAATTCTGAATGTGAAACGTGCGCTTAACTTATCCTTATCCCAAAAGTTACTGGAGAAATTTACGTGTCGCCAGATTCACTGGTATGTGGTGTGGTCACACCCATTCTCATAAAAAGTTTCTTTAATTTGCCTGATTAAGTTTAATTAAAACTTAATTATTTTGTGTAATTTTAGTGATTACAAGAAGAAATCTCTGTGGAGCACATTAGTAGTGAGAAAGAAATGACATAGTAGAAAGGGCGGTTCCCAGCTATGTCAACAATCGACGAGCGTACAGCTTACCTGAGCAATCCTTTTTTTGAGAAGCATCTCTACGGAAATTTTTCCCCATTTTACGTTACAGTTGCCATTTGTACTGTTATTGGAGTCTTAATTATTTTATTGAACGTAATTTGCGGTTGCTGTTCGCAGTACAGTGACTACTGGCTGGATAGACACACAGGTTAGCTACAATTCTTGTTTCAACAACTTTCCCCTTTTGTTTATACCCTATTTTTGTATATAGGAAATCGTTGGCTAGTGTCTATTTGGACATCTACTATCCATAAACAACCTCCACTTGATTTTACCGAACTGAAAAGTGCTGACGAACTTTATCATTACACCAAGGTATGCATATCCCTTTCTGATCACCATATGACCTTTTTAATAATTCTTGTATTTTCAGAATCAAGTAATTGAGATTGAACCTACGGAACAAATTGCTCCAACGCATCAGCGTCCTACGCGTCCCGAACTCACTCGTGGTCTGCTTAAAAAGGCTCAACAACAATTAGAGGAGCACGTCGAATTACAGAAACGTGAAAGCGATATTTAAAAATCGACGAGAAAAAATGACTTTTCTCTTAATGTTTCCGGCTGTCGCCGCATTAGCCATGTTCATCATTGGAGTAATTATTATAATACTCCGCTTTGGGCCGAAGCTGTGCAAGGTGAGGCATCATGCACTTCCAGACGATCATGAGTGGAGGGAGAAAGCCTATTCTCAGCAAATTAGTTACGCATAGCATTAGTACAAGAAAAGTTTGCCTTTATTCTATCCATTCGTCAAAGACACTTTTCTTACAAAGAAAATAACAATTCCGTCCTTAAAGAGAGTATCTCACTGACTGAGGGTAACTATTCCACTCGTGCATTTTTATTAGATAAGTTTTATTATGGCAGTTTTTGAACACTCAATTGTACACTTTTTTATTACTAAATTTTTGAATAAATTTTATTCTTAAAATTTTAATTTATTTTGCTCGACCTTATGCTGTCAAATCGTGTAATTGGTTCCGATGTTCTTGTATTACTTATTCATTAAGAGCTCATTCTATAATTCGATAATATTTGTAGTGCTCTTAACACTCAATCCAATAACTGCTCTATCCTTAGCTACAAAAGCAATTTTTTAGAGTTTCTGATATTATTAAAAATTAGGGTGCAGTTACATGTGGCAAATTCGTTTTTAGACATGGGATCGAAGCTCCCGACCTTTCTGCAATTGGGTTATTTACATACATACATAGTTGGAAGTCGCGCATGCTTTAATACGGGTCCAAAAAAATGCAGATGCTATAGCATGCGATCCAAATTTTTGTGAATGTGTGTTATGTTAGCAACGTAACCAAATTTCTAGAAAATCACTATTGAGTTGCGTTCCTTATATCCACATGGTACATGGTCCTCATTTAAGAAAAATAATTATTTACAACGGCTCTTTCATGTGACGTGTCCACCTAGATATACAGTACAAATTTTATCAGAAACAGTCAACGAATAACAGCAGATGACGACAAAATTAATTTTTATGTGCAAAATTAATAAAATCTTAAATCAAGAATATTTTTACGTTTATGGATTTTGAAAGAATACATTTTTGCTATTGAGATTTTGTTAAAAATAAAAAATAATAATTTTACAGTGATCCAAAACTGATAGAGGACTTTGAGTTATGACAAAAAAGTGTATGAGAGCATTAAGGCGATTGTGAGAGGGGGGGGCTTAATGTTTGGAAATTTCTTCTAATATCGTGTAACACTTATTATACACTCTTATTATGATACGTCACCACCTGACTTAAGTGTGAAGACAGTGTAGAAATCATAGGAGCAAAAACGAAATCAAAAATCGACAGCAGTGAAAAAAGTGAAATGTATGGTGGGCTCTCGTCGTTTGTCACCTACTTTTCCTTATCGACAATTTATTCTCACTCAATTCTCAAAAATTTTCAGTTAAAATCTATCTATTCTTCTTGATTTCCTTTCGTTCCTATGAATTTTACATGATCGTGTTACTTGAGGTGACGATCATAATAGGGTGTATCTATAAAGATAGCTAAAGCGCTAAGTGATAGCACTTCGTCTAGACTTTCCATTAAATGCTTAATGACCTATCTAATCCTATTATGTCGGGCGTTACAGGACAAAAAATAGTCCACAATATTGGAAAAGTTTCTTCAAATTTTACTTTCAATTGGTTCTGCACATACAATTGTTGTTGAGTGAATACATACGATGACTACTTTGAGAAGGCATTATAATAGCAATCGTCTCAATGGAAGCAATATCAACATTATTATCGTAATCGTTTATCTATTATCTATTTTATTTTTTAGTCAATTAACAAGGTAGATTATAAAAAATACACCTTAAAATTAGACAAGCAAGCGAAAGCATAAGGAAAAAGAAAAGAATAATTGTATTAAATCTAAAAAACTATTAGTGCTACTGTTCGCCCATTTACTTCCGTATCATACTTATTAGTTTCCTCTTATGGGAGAAATTTTGAGGTTCGTTTTTTGTAATTACAATTCTAAAATTCACTTTTCAGTAGTTTGTTCTAAGCTCGTCTATTGTATGTGTACTGTGGTAAAACTATACTTACAGCCTAGAACTACAGAACTAAAATTCAACAGAATAGTTACGAAATCAAACAATGTATAATACAATACAAAAGAAAATTCAAAACTAGTTTCAGTTAGTTAAAGTAACAACGTATGTACGATACATTAAACTTACAGAACTGTATGTAGTCTGGTTAATGAATTAGGTATGGCCAGGAAAAGTACATTAATTGTTCGATTAAAGAGGGAACTAAAGAGGAATACATAATATCCAAAATCAAACTGAAAACTGGGCCAAGCACAAAAAATAAGGGCAAAGTGAAAAAGGATGGGGAATAAACCAATAATCTTAAGCAGGATAAACCTTTTAAATGTGAGGAGACCGGAATTGAAAATGTATGTTATTAAATCTAGAGTTATATGTCTTGAGTTCTGAAAATGGGCGATTTTTCTTTTATGTTGGTTCTGCAAGCAGGCAATTTGAAAAGGGAGGAAATGTCTAGTAAGATCTTATCTTAAAATCCGCTAAGAAAACTGCAGTTTAACAAGAGTAAAATAAATAAGTTGTAATTAAGAGAAATTCAGTGCTATCCTTTCACCAAAACCCAAAACAGGCTAATTTTATGATTCATAATTTCATTTAATTTGCTAAAGATGTCTATCTAGCCTTTGTCATAACGCAACTCCCTGGGTTTGTACACCACCGTGTATATTTTGCGACTTTTATTTTTCTTTTATCTCAATACATACTGTAAGCTCATTATCGTTTTTCTTTCTAATTTCGTTTAATTTACGAACAATATCACAAAAAAAAAAAGAAACACCATCAAGAGACAAAAACCCGCTAAGTGGATTGAATTCGCTAACTTCGATAAACTGACACAAATCATTAGTTCATTCGTGCCCGTTTAATACTTTGCTAATAAGTTAAAAACTATTCCAAAGTTTTATTACTTACAATAAATACTTACTTTGTGTGGTTGCGATGTGACTCAATTTAAAACCTATAACTGAAGGAAGCGCAATAAAAAAATAGCGGCATTTCCCATTATTTAGTAGAATTCTGTTTATTCCTTTGTTATGCTCATAGAAGTAGCGTAAATCCGAAATATTTTTGAAGAGGTGTTTGGCGAAATTATTTAAATTACGCAAAATTGTGAACTATCACTGACACATTGAACACAAAAGAAAGGAAGTTGGGAACACAAAAACGTAAACAAAGAAATATTTTCAACACTTATCTTGATATTTTTGTCTTTCTTTTCACTTCTTTTACACGTATTTGCGGAAAAGAAAAAACTTTCTAGTTTAAGTTCAGGACTTCAACTTGCCTGAAAAACGCCTTCCCGGGATTATTGCAACAACACCGCACAGCACAACTCATTATTAAAATATTCTCCAATTTATTAACTTAAGTCTTTTTCAAACCACTTCAATGTTTTTATTTAAAATTAACAATTAACGGAAGAATGTAACGTTTTTTAATTAAATAACACACACAATACAAAACCCCGCGCGAAACCACGAACGTGACGTTTAATTCGAATTCACACAATTGATATTTAGCAAGTTAACTTGGTTAAACCTTCGTTAAATTTTTCTCGTGTTTCCACCCCTTCACGTAAAAGCTGAGTGTTTAAAACATAATAAAACAAAACGTTTTTTTTTTATTTATCATTTTCTTTTGTCAAAATCGGAATTACTCATTCTTTCATGAAAAATCACAATTTCCTTAAAAACTATATTGTAAAATCGGAGCTTTTTTCTTTTAATAAAAAAGAAAATCATAGCTTTGTGGTTTAACGTTGTAATTGTTGCTTTCATCAATAATTTGCCGCCACCTTCAGCAGCAGCAAGTAAAACAAAATATAATTATTTGAATAAAAAATCCGCAAAATCTCTACTTGACTTTCTTCGCACGCCCGCCGCCATCTTAGCTTGTAAAAAATTATTCAGTTAAATCTCAAATGTTTGTTTTTTGTTTACAACTACTTTGAACTATAAAATATCTTTTTCAAGTTTTTTTTTCTTGCTTCCCAACAATCTTACACATATTTTTACTTAATTTTAATTTTTTTTTGTTTTTTTTTTTTTTTTTTTTTTATTAAACAGAGAAACAGAAAAACACATAAATGATGAAAATGTATGGAAAATTGTTTTTTGATTCGTCTTCGTTTTGAAAAATCCTTTTTTGCGTTTTTTGTTAAAATACAATAAATTTTTCTAAATATATTTCTTTTGTACAGTTAACAATTTGATATGATTTTTTTAAATTTAATTTATAATTATAATAGATAGAACCTGAAGTTTTTTAATTACAAATTAAAAAAAAATAGTTTTGAGCTATTTTATCCAAAAGTTGGTCCGTAGGAATGCAATGATGGATGTGTGTACCTGGAAATACATTTTCCATTTAAAATTTCTTTTTTCTTTTGTATAAGAGAGCGCAGCGGTGTAAAATAAATGGAAAATTAAAGAGAAGTTCTTTTTTTCTTTTTCTTTAAATGGACGGCTTTTGAAATGTTAGATAGAATGTACATTGTTTTTGAGACTAAATATTTTTGGAACAAGGGTATTTGGAACGTTGAGAATTCTTGATGAGGATGATTAAACATATTTCAAGTTTAGAAGCAAAAATTTACTAATTTTATAATAAAACAGGGTTTCTCTCAAAGCGAAACTTAATTTCCAATGCAAAGTGTGATGTACCGAGTACCTAGGATCTTAGTATGAATCGCGAAAGGAATTGGCCTAACATGTATGACTTTAAATTCAGCTTCATTTGAATTCCATAATAAAGTCACAATTGGATCTGTTCGTGGCTGAAAGGGCTTAGTAACTCTGACGAAAAATATGTAGCATCACGAAAAATTTCAACAGAGCGTTATCACAACTGTGGAGTCACAACAATAAACGGAGTCTTTGCAAATGTATCCTTACAAGATACAGCTTACTCCGAATAAGATACGGAATATCAGAAAGTAAAAATGTTAAGAAAATTTGGTGCCAGAGATGGGATTATTATAGGAGAATTTAATTTTTTATTTCTTTTAGCCAGATTATGTCTAGGTCATTGATTTGTTGAAGACTGGCTCTAGTCACCGAGGTGTATATGAGAATGTTTGAAGAAGAAATAAGAGCTTGAGCGTGACCATAGATGAATTGCAAAATTTCATTCGGATGAATTTTGTTGTTTATAAGATTAATCCTGATCAGGAAGACATTTAGATATGATTGAGGAAGTGCTAAGTATAATGATCAGGACAAATTCTACATTAACTTTCAAAGATGCGACCTTTAAATTTGTAATTCACCAGAGAACTTCTTTGGATCATAATAAATGGTTTAGTTCTGTATCAAACCATTTTGCTTGAGTGTCACAGGAGTTGAGTGAGAATAATTCTAATGGATAGAATTTTCATATGTGTTTCAAGGAGCAGTTTTTCGGACCGCTTGGTTATATGGAGATGAAAAATTAGAGTAGTTTACAAGAATGTGGCAAGTTGAGAAGTCATGTTTACAGGAAGGAAATTTCGCTGTCGCCGTCAAAAGTAGGTGTTGTGCAGCAGAATCGATGGTAGAGATATGTTAAAATAAAGTTAAACTATTTATTTTGTTTGTTATTGATAAATTGAATACAGAAGTTGATGGTAAATTTTGTTGTTGTTTAGCCAACATAAAGGATGTAATATTTCATTACAATAACGTTAAAATATCTCTTGTAGTCAGAAATTGTATGAAGTTTTAACTTAGATTACAACATTCTCCTGGTATAATATCCATCACCCTCTTAATCTTTGTTTGGACCCTTATTCTTCAACAACTTCTAACAAACAGCTTAATAAGAGTTGCGTTTAAACAGCTAAAAAAGGTGTTGGTAGTCATACCATTTTATGCTGTTAGCAACGCCAACATGTGCTCGCTAAGTTCTAGAAAGAACATAAAGTAACGATGAAAAATTTTCCATTTCAATTAACCTATTTTCCATGTAAATTGCATTATAAAATATGTAGGTCTAGTCTAAACAGATCGTTCTGTCTGTTAGACGAGTAACATCACTTCTGGCCGCTTCCACTTCTGGCATCCTCAAAACGATTTGACTTATAGCCAATTGTAGACATATAAGTTGAAGATACCATGAAGTTCTACGTCGCTGTATTAATTCTTTCATCGTTTTCTTGTTTGAAAAATGGAAAGATCTGCGCAGATAGAAATGAATATTTAAATTTCAAGAAAGTCAAAACGACAATGAATGATTTTATCTACTCCAAAAGTAAGGTTTTCTTTTCAACGGGAATGGACAACCTGCCATAATGCTGACAGACAGTTCTAACTAACAAAAATTTATGACTTTGAGTCGAAATTAGGCCTGAATTTTTCAGTCGAAGTCGACGCTGAGGTGAAATTTGTAATTTTTTACCTTGCTTCCTTTCCGCTACTGAAATAAAAACAATTGCAATCTCCCTACAAATTAAGACCATTATTCCAAAAATATTTAGCATCCTAATAGTAGTTAATACATAAGTATTTATAAAATATTGCTTTTTGTACAAAAAATTCGTAAAATAAAAATTCTACTAAACTATTACCACCACCACTGAGAGACAATTTCAGCTATAAAATATTTTTTTTTTTTTTACTTTTATTTTGTTGTTGATTTTTCAATATACAAAGTAGTTTTAGATATATCCAGAAAAAAAAACCCTTCAATTTCCATACATTTTCATTTCATGTTGTCCTTTCACATGGACATCATCGTTCATGCTCTGCCATATTATGATTCTTCTAATTTTGTTCTATCTTAAGCCAAATAATAAAACTAACACGTTAACAAATTGAATTATCGCCGAAAAGAACAAATGAAAAATTTACATCAATTATACTACATTCTAATTAAGTAATTGTCATTAATTCTGTGTTCTACAATAATGAGAACAGAAAAAAGATATTATTTTCCGACAAAGTTTATTTGTCGAGTTTTTTGTTTTTGTTTTAAATTTTTTTTTCTTCTTTAAGAATGTGCATTTGCTGCTTAGAAACATTTCTAAAAATATTAAGTAAAACTCAAATTCAAGATAAAAAAATCGAAAATATAAACGGAAAATTTATAGCTACCATGTGTACTACAATCTTGGAACAGAATATAACGCAGGTATCTTAGATAAATGTTACAGATGTAAGTGATATGATGACAATTTTATTTGTGAGCCCAAAGAACGTAGCTAATGCAAGCCAGAACGCAGAGATTGACCAACTTTTAACGCAGTCACCATAGTAAAGTGTGAAATTCAGCTGACCGTTTTTTAGTTATGTACTAATAGCAATTTTATATTAAAAGATTTTGATTATTTAGTTAAAAGTAAATTATTTCGTTTAATTATTAGAAAAAAACTAGAAAACAGAAAAAATGTCCTCTTAATATTTACTTCGACGTAAATGCGTTGCATTCTGTTCCAAGAATAAGGAAATAGTAAAATAAATGGAAGTCTTTTTATTATTGATTTTGATTGCCTTACATTTTAGGGTTGGATAAGCAACATTGATTTATTTTTATTTTAAGTCAATATTTTTGTTAAATTTTGAATCACGCTATAAAATTACTAGTTTTTACATGGTCGTTTGTCTGGATCGAATTCAGAGATACTAAATTTTATTGATTTTTATGAATTAAAATTTCAGAGGATATAGAAAAGCTTTTTCAAGAAAATTAAATAGATAAGAATTGATAAGAATATGAGGGAAATATTGCTGTATAATTCGTTCAAACAACAGTAACTTGTAAAGCAGTAGATTTTAGAATGTATGTTTCACATCTGCACAATTTGAATATGAAATTTCACATGACGGTCGAATTTAGGTAAAACTTTTGAGCACGATTTAGTGCCCAACTATTGCGAATGTAGATTAAAAAACACTAAATTTATTCGTATCTATGCAACTCTATATGTAAGTTTTTAGTATGTTTCTTTTTATACAGAATTATTAACATGATGTTGACAAAGCTCGAGGGATACGCTATGATATGCCGTAGTACAGCCTTGGCAGGTAGGGTAGAAAGGGTAGGGAATTGAGGAGGTTGAGACAAGTAGGTGACAATGTGTATTATGCTTAAATGTTTGTGGCTTATAGCTGAGGGAGAAAACAGAGGATGGCAAAATGGTTCCACAATTATGGTATTATAAGGATAAAAATTTACGAAATTTATTGGGAACTCTGACTCATTGCGATTCCGCCTATTATCTGAGTTACAATACAACGGATTTAAGACTCCTAATTGGTCTGATCTTCTTCGGTTTTGAAATTAGGATAACCCTAATGTAATCTGACATTTCCTCAGAGTATAATTTAACTTTGAATTTTTTGTGATTTGTGACAATTTATTTATAGAAAGTGCAGAAATTAAAAATGTGTACTAGCTATTTTTCTTCTTCTAATTTTTGTTTAAGAAATATTAAGAGTCAGATAAGGTGCAGGCATTAGGGCGAAACGGTACAGCATGCTACCACTTTTCATGGATAGGAGACACTCGGGGGGTAGGATAAATTCCTCCCCCAGAGTGTCTTATCAACGAAAAGTGGTAGCATGCTGCAGCGTGTGGTTTCGCCCTAATGCCTGCACTTTATCTGACTCATATTTCGGGGTACGAAACAGAAACACGGGGCTTTCATCCAACGCTCTATGGATGCAATTTTAAATACATTTGTACTGAATTCAGTACAATTTGCTTTAGAAAAATCGTGCACTACATTTCGCAAATTTTCAGTACTAAAATAAATATACAGTATCTCCATAAATTCACATATTTTCCTAAAAACAAAGGTTAGTTTAATTAAGAAAACGTTTAGTAGAGGTGTGCCCCGGCGCCACATAGATTTTAACTCCCGGTTACTGTAAAACGATACACAAGTTTTAAGTGCATTATTGAAAACATAATTGAGCTTCTTAATTAAAATTCCTCAGACAGAAAATAACTAAGATTAGGAATGAGTTATAATACTAACAATTATAAATGAAAATATAAAATAACCAAGTACAATATTATTCGTGAATTATGGACAAGTAACACTCATACTATTAAAAAAATAATTGAAATAATTCATTAAATAGCCAACTGAAGCGATTAAAACGTTGACGACAATAATGCTTCGTTCATCGTTGATATGTTCTCGCGTAATTATAATCCAAGTTCAAATGGAAAGCATAATTTGTAAAACACGGGTATATTTGATAGATCCCTTTTCGCATAACAACAAAAATGAGATAGATCAAGAGGAGATGGTTTCCGTTTTTTGTGAATACGAAGGCAAGCAGAAATTAAGCTAGAGAAGACTGCAAATTTTAAGAAAGGTTATTAATAAATTTTAAGCTAAAAAAAAAATTAAGAAGAGATCCACAGCTAGCAGCTTTAGGACTACCTTCATTTTCTACAGCGATACTAAGATCGATCCTAAGGAGTTCCCCGAGGGACGAGATATATTTACGTGGAATATCAAATACCGAGTACCAAATTAACTAATCCTTTAAATAAACTTAAAATAAAACAAGAAGTGAAATTAGTAAGTACTAGCTTAGATGTAGAATATTTAATCTTAGTGGTATTAGATAGAAGGGTGATTAAAGACGTCCGTAGGGTTATGGGATCATTCAATTTATAACAGGGATTTAAGGATTTAAGCTAATTTTTAGCATAATCAAAATGTAAGCTAAGACCTTTCCTAGACTTTTGACTTACAATTTTGCAGCAGTCAGTGATGGGAACAATTTTTGTTATTAATATTTTGGTTAGACTTTGACTTTTTTAATAGCACTCAGTAGAATGAAAAGTTTATGCAATTATTCTATATCTGAATTTTGAACTGAAGTCGCAAAATTAAAAAGCCAATTGTATGTGATTTTTTATTTAGTAATATATCCCGAATTGCAAAGCAGCTTCTATCAATCCCAAATTTATCAGCAAAAGTTGAGTGAATTTTTCAATATTCAATAAAAACAAAATGTAGAAACCCTTGTTGGCAATTGAAACTTATTTAGCATTAATTCAAACTCAAAGTTTTTTGCAAGCTTTTCTCACTGCTGCAGCTATAAAATAAAACGAAATATAGTGTAAGGAATTTTATCATAACGTAATATACTTATTGATTAGATTAGAGTTAAGCATGAGTAAAAATGTGTAACTTTGTACAAGAGGGAAAATGTATAAATTTGCCCGATTTCCATAATCCAAAAAGTTAATAAACACTTTGTGAGCCAATTCGAGTACACCAAGTAAAAAGTTTTGAGTTAACTGACAGACCTAGTGTAGCCCTTGGGTACCTTAGATTAACCCTGGTGTGTTTATCAAACAAGCCTCTTGTCATTACTGACGCGAGCTCTGATCTCACCTGATCCGCCGTTAGCTAAGCTAGAATGGAAAACTTTGATAAGCCACAGCAAGACCTTGACGTGTTTGTGGACAGACAGCTCCATCGACTTTTAAACCTACTTAAGGAATCTGGCCTGTTTTAAGGAAATGGGAAACTGAGCATAATAGGCTCTCTCAGTGGTCGCAGCGCGTTACTTACAACTTCTTAGCTCCATCTTTAGCCAACCAACTAGCCAGCAAGTGGCTCACGACTGTCTTTTGAAATATTGCTGTTAAAATTCGTGGATTTTATCTAATTTTTTACTCGTCTATAATATGCGTAATATACTATAGGAACTCAGTTTATGAAGCCACTCATATTTTTCTTTAAACTTTCCACTTAAATTAAAGAGAACTAATTAGTTTATCAGAATACTCGTCAGTGTTTTATATACACGTTACCGCAAGTCGAGTGATATATGTAGCTGTCATGAAATTTTTAAATATTAAAATAAATCACATTAAAGATTTAGAACCTAAAATAGCTGCCCTTTTTGAGGTATACAATTATGAAAATATTGTAATCAATTTTTTTTTTTAACAATATTAAATACTTTAGTTGTGTTTACATAAATAATTTCTAAAACTCTGACCGATACTACTTTGATTAAATTAAATATTAAATTGTGTAGGCTTTGATGAAATATTCACCATTTTATTTCTTAGGAAAACAACATACCTTACTGAGTTGGGTACGACTTATAAATGTAAAACGAGACCAAAAATGGTCGGACGTTATCATAAAATTCAACGTCGAAGTAGGATTTTAGAAAAAATAATTAATTCTTAAGTAAAGTTAAATTTTATATGTATATATACATATTTTTTTGCAATAGAAAACCCATCAGTGTAAAATTCATATCTTTATTCACTGACTAATCTGGGTTGTTTTTAATTTCATGTCTCACATATAAAAGCCATTTTTCTTATGTTTTTATATACAGGGTGTTTCCCACTAGGCGGTCAATAGAGCAGGAGGTGAGGGGGGTTGATATGCCGTTTAGGAGTTTAGGAAAGACCATGAAGTTCTGCATACAATGGCTCTTAACTGTGACCATAGGCCCTGTCCCTGTCGTTTGCTTTGTGAAAAACTAGCTTTTTTTTAATCACCCTGTAACTCCTAAACAGTTGATATGCCCCCCCCCCCACCCTGCCATACAATTTTTGGTTCGTCTAGGTGAGTACTATCACCTCCTGCTCTATTGACCTCCTAGTGGGAAACACCCTGTATATTTTTTTATTTTATTGGAAAAATAGCAATTTTCTTTATTATTGAAATCAAATAAATTCCAGCAATAGAATAAAATATTGAAGCTTTTTGCGCACGCATCAATAGTCATAGAAATATATCGATCGTCTAGTTCAATACCGGAACAAATAAAATATATGAAAACCGGATCGTTCTTTTTATAAGATAAGCTGAATCAATTCAGCTCCGTGAATAAGAAGAAACGCAGCTATTGGAATCCGTGATTTTAAGACGTCAAACAGGAATTTATTTAAATCCGGCTTTACCTCTAAAATTTCTCTTACAACATAATATCAGTATTTTTCTAGACGTAATTTCCAGGTAGATAGTTAACACACAACTAAATTCTCTCTTAAAAGTCATTAGGATTGTGTTACGAGACCAAGTTATATTTCATATTCAGAGCACTATGACCCACGAGGGATTTTTGGAGTTTAAAAAATACTTTTTGAAATGTAATTCTATAAACGGAGGCCAGAAATAATAAAGATAATAAAATTTACAAATCTTCAGTTTGGTATCAATGATACTAATAAAATTTACAAATCTTCGATGTTCAGTGGCTGTTTTTAAAACAGAAAAACGGAAGATAGTAAAAGTTTGAAAATGTGCAAATCTTATGTAACGCTATCCGTGGAAAATCTTTACACTAAAGAAATGGAATTTAATACACGTGAAGCATGCGTTTTTTTTTCTTCTAAGAACTAAAAAGACAAGCATTCCTACAACTGTGATTACATGACCTCTGTAAAACAAAACAAAATAATTATTTTGTGAAACTAATCAAATGTCGTGAAGAGTTACATATAATTATTGTAAGCAGTAAACAAATTAAACATCCCAAAAAGTAGTTTAGATTAGATGACTTCCATTTATCGATACTCTTTACACAATCATGAAAAAAATCACTTTTTAAATGGTTTGATTGCTATAATTTTCTACGTAAAGCATAAAGTATTTAAATATAAAGAAATACATTTCCTAAATAATTCTTAAAAACGGAATATAAATAATGACTCTAATAAACGAGTTTAAAATAAAATCACAAAATAAGACAAAGCTATAAAAAATATTACGTTTGTTTAAAGTATTTTGTTTGAGAGAAACGTGATTAGCCAACACCTTCCCATTAATTTTATTATTATTAAAGATAAAACGATTTAAAAACAAAAATATGTAAGAGACGTCCTGTTATTTCAAAATACGATACCATTGAAATTACTGTAAATGTTATGTTAAATAAATAATTTGTTTTTTTTTTTTTTGTTAAAGATAACTTCCTTGGAATTAAGGATTGGTCTCAATCAATCGAAATTTTCGTCCTGTTATAACGACATCTGGGGTCACAGTTTTATATGGATAGTGGCTACATGAAAGTAAGACGTAATCAGAGTCGAAAAAACAAATTTTATTTAATTATGTATGTTAATAATATATTGTCAAGAGATAAGCAAAAAATTTCGTTTAAGTCAGTTTGTGAGGTTTCGGTAAATGAAATCAAAATTTCCAATAAAAAATCTCTTACAGCCAAAATCTCAAATGCCGAAGCATAGATTCAGTTAATCGGATTATGCGTAATTTTTAACACAGCCTCTACACATGCTATATCTTTTGCTATCGCCATAATTTATGGCTTGAGCTGTCAAATATTATTGGGGTGGGAAATCGTGGCGCGAATTCTCATTTAAGAAATGGCATCGAAGCTGTGTTATCGTGCAATAATGCAAGATGAAAGTGAAAATCATGACAGAAAAGTTTTTCTCCAACTAGTTTATAAAATAAAAACACCAAAAGTTTATTTCTGAATCGCCTCTTTAAATATAAACACCGAATTTCTTCCCTCACGCCATCTTTACTGTGATTTTATATCAAAGGGGAATGCCCACTTTTCATACAACTTTATGCTCGACGCCTCTAGCCATGAGAGATGTCTGAAACGATGTATTATGATACTCTCTGAACATATTGGCCATAATTGTTTTCCATGGGGTTGCCATAAGAAATGGCTATATGGCTCAAGCGTCTACAACGTCCAGCCATATGGAAATGGCCATGGCATGTGTAGACGCTGTGTTAGAGTTAAAGCCTTTAATCTGGTTGGAGATCTCATATATTTTTTTTTAGATTTTTACATGGAAATTTCGCACCAGATCTGTTTTGAATATTGCTACATATTTAATTTAAAAACTATGCGTTTTCTGTGCTTGTTTTTTTTTTTTTTTAAAGAAAAAAAATAGACGAAATTAGATATACCTAAAAGACGGTCAGTACAAATAAGAACGGGTAGATCTGGAAATCTTCGTTTTTACCATATAGTTTTTTTCATTACAGGGAATATGTTTTAACACTAAGTACATAAATTGACAGCCATCTCTGTTAGCTGTTTTTTTTTTGTATTACAGCGTCACAGGGACCGATTCACACAAACAAAGCAAAAACTTGAGGTTTATCAGCAACCATGTTTCAAGGAAGTTAAATATACGATTTTTTTTTACATAACCATGTCATTCAGAAGGCGGCGTACTTATCACAGTTTCTCTCTCAGTTGTATAAATCTCAAAATGCAGATTTATATGTTACATTCTTTGTTCATTTAGAATTAAATTTCATTTCAACTTTTCCTATACCAAAAATCCATCATACTATTGTCTTGTCTTTCGCTGCGAAAAAAAACTTCCTGTAAGTCCTATACTGAGCTTTTTTCATTGTTTTTCTATAAAGTCTTTTGTTGCCAGTAATTTTTTTTTTACTTTTGAATTTTTAATTTTTCTTATTTTTTCAGTTATATAAAAAAATAAATACAATTCACGCTATTTTGTTTTGCCTCAATTATTTAGTCTTATATTTTCACAAGTACACTAATTTGTTTTTGTTTTTATTTTTTAAATTTTCCTTAATCTGTTTTTACTTTTATCTTAACAGTAATTTTGTTTTTTTATGAATTAAGAAAAATCATTTAACAAAAATTTACCTTCATTGCTTTTTCTATGGGCGTGTGGTTGTGTGTTTGTGTATTGTATATATATATGGTGTTTTGGGTGGTGTCCTTATGTATGCGTAAACATTTAAAGTTCTATACGCGCCGAAAAAAATGCGTTTTCCGTTTTGCAATAATTTCTGAGATATCATTTTTTATATATATACATTTCTTCTTCTTCTTATTATTATTATTTCATTGCTTTTTAAAATGTGCGTTCATATAACAATAACTGCGACTTGTTTTATTCGCTAGTTGCCTCATTTCTTTGTTTTTCGTTTAGTTTTGTTTTTATGTTTGTTTTTTTCTTTAAATAAACACGAGCCTTTTGTTTTGTTTTGTATTATACTCACCCGAATATTTTAGAATCGGTAAAAATATTAATATCAAAAGAAAACTTAAAAAAATAATTTCTGTGTTTCTGTATGTGTGATTTTAGTGTGTTTGTGTTTGAGTTGAAAAAATAATTTTGGAAAAGTATGATAATTTGCTTGCTGTTTTTGTCGCTTTTTATTTTTATATTGTTTTCTTTTTATTATTATTACGATTGTGGGAAGCAATTATTATGAGCCCGCGTTTGCAACTAGCTCAGAAAACGCGTTTTCAAGACAATTCTTAAGTTCTGCATATGTTACAACTAAGACAGACTGCTCATCTCGAGACATCAACTGAACCTGCAAGAGATAAATAATTTATTAAATTTTAATATGAAAATATAAAGAGCTAGAGAATATATTTATAATCATCAAGCTACTATTAATTATTATTGTCAATAAATTAAATAAGGTATAAAAAAAATCTATCAACAATTTCTCAGTATAATTTAATAAGGCTGCAGCTAAATTAATTCTAGTAATTTTTCAAGTTTTTTTAAATAAAATCTGTGTTTGTGTGGACCTTGTTCTGGAATATATTCCTCGTTTTTTCAAATATACAACACAAAATATTTCTGTTTCATGGGACATTTTACGAAAAATTAAGAGAATTTCTTGCAAACTAATTAAAATTGTGACACAACATTCATAACTTAAAGATCTGTAGCGGGAAGGTATCTAGTGACACAGAGGCCATCAAACCATTTTTAAGTTTCTGAAATTAAATTAGTGATCAGATATACGTACAGCTACGTCGTATATGTAATAATCTGAAGGATGCTATTGAACTTTACGTGGGTTCAACTGGATAAGAAGTCAGCTGCCGAAAGAAAAGTTCTAGTTTAATATTTAATTTCGTCTCAGTTATGACTTTTTACGAAAAAAGATTGCTTTACTTATTATTCCTGGCCGATAATTGCCTTGAAGCTAGAAAATCAAGTGTAAGAACTTGATACTCTTTGTCGATAAAAATATAAAGCCAGCTTAAGGCAGAAACACATCCAAGCAAGCCTCAGGCCTGGCCTCTCTCAGGCTTCCTCTCAGCTGGCATCAAGGCTTGCCTCAGAGATATGAAAACAAAATGATACCACCGGGCTCGGTACTGTTATTGTAATTTTGTCAGTACATTTGTTGACAGAAGTAGGCCTGCCAGAAACAATTTTCAACATTAAGCAAAGCGCGCTTTGCGGCTAGGCCTTGAGGCTAGCTGCTAGCTTGGTCTTGTGTTGCATCATTTAAAAGCCCGTGTTGGAAATTTTGACAACACCTCGAGGAAGCCTCGAGGCCTGGATGTATTTCTGCCATTAGTTTTTAATTTTTCGAGCCGAAAATAGCAAGCTTCATGGCTGGCCATTTTTTTCGGGTAAATATGAGAAGTCAATTTGGCTTTTTTACTTTATGTAGTGGATAGAACTCTTTTAAATTTTTTAGCCAATTGAGGAGTGTTGTAAAAAACTGTTTGAAAAATGTTTTTTTTTTTTAATTTAGCCGAACAAATATTATATTTTACAAATTTCTTCCGACAAATTATAACAGAGATCATTCAAAATGATTTTTAGGACTAAAAAGCAATCTCAACGTTGACTTGTGTTGAGGTGACGGGCGTGGACAATATGGGCCAAATTACGTAGAACAGAAATGAATACTTCCGGTATTGCCAGTACTGAAGAGGATCGACATCGATGTCGACGAGCAGTGAAACAATGAGGCCATTTGGACAGCTCACCTTATGCTTTTGCTGTGTCGTAGTGCCGAGAAAATGTTTAAAAGGCGAATAGGGTTTCTATAACCGAATTATTTTTAATAGAAAAGAAATTTGTTTTTTCTAGCTTGGCTTTTTGTACTTCTTTGAATAAATAACCAGCTTGAAAACCTGTTACTTCCAGCTCGAAAAAATAATAAATACAATATTTTATAATAGAAATAACAGTTTTAGAAAACTTTTTCTTAAAAAAAGTTAAGTAAGTTTTCAAAAGCTTTGCAGGAATCGAAACGGGTCCCACGAGAAATATTTTGGTACGATCACTCCCAGCTATTTTTGTTTAAAATATTCAAAATACCAGTTATTTTCGGTCCCTGGGTAAAACAGATAAACCAAAATAATTTAAGGGTGAAAAGATATGTTTTACATTAATTTCAAGCAGGCAAAGATTGAATCCCATGAATAATATTTTCTCAAGGTGTGGTTCAACAAGGTTTTCATGGCTAACATCACAAAATATCTGTCAAGTGTAAATAGTTTTATTGTGATAATATCAACATACTTGTTATACCTGTGATACACATAGGATAAATTTAACTGGTATTTAAATTAGCCTGCTTTTACTCCCTGTGTGTGACAAATACCCCGAGTATTCTGAAAAATACTCGGAAAAACGAGCAAGTAATTTTGTGGAATTCTATATCCTTAACAACTGCTGGGTAATTGCAATTTCTCTGATAATAACGCCAACTGGTAGTCTCTAGAAATATAAAAATTATGTAGCACATATTCAACGATAGACAGTGACACATTAAAACAAGAATGATGTGACAATTCAAAAATTATTATCTACAACGCCTGCTGACGCTTCGCTTGAATTAATACAATAAATAACTTTCGCAAATAAATTACACTAAAAATAAAAAATATTTTTTCTTTCTCACAAGAAAAGTTTCGTTGCAAAATAAGAAATGCTATTGGGCATCCATAGCCACGTTTAGGTTGTAACTTATGCAGCATAAGATTTTCAGCTTATACTCATGCAGAATTTGAAGTTCTGGTACAAAATTTATAGTGATCCAAAACCCTTTCTATCCTGTATAACTACATTTGAAAATGGTCTAAACATCTTTCAAATGCTATGCAAATTTATAACCTCAATTAGTTAAACGATTAGATTTTTCCTCTAAGAGATTTAAATAAAAAAGAAATATTATGATACATATAATTTTTTCAGGAAATATGTAAAACCTATTCACAAAATTACCACGGAAGTGATGCTGTCAAAATTTGCTACGAGTGCAGTACAAGTTTGGTACTACAAGCGCATTCTCGGTAATAAACCCCATTCACATGGTAAGCCGAACTGATGCAGAACTAAACTGAAACAACGACCTAAACGTAGCTCATATAACTATAATCACAATTGTCTAACTGCAACTCAAGCCCAAACTTTTAAGATTTAATCTAAGTTTTAGCATTTCTTATTTTGCAACGAAACTTTTCTTGTGTATACGTGCAATTTATTTACGAAAGTTATACAGAGTGTCCCGTAAGTCGACGTCAAGTCAGAACTGGGTGATAGACCAAATCGTAACAGTTACCAGAAAAATATAAGTCATGTATTTTTAAAATTATAGGCATTTCTTTTGTTTTCGAGAAAATGTACATCTTGCGATGGTTTATTAGCTCCTGTTGCTACAAATCGTTACTTTTTTTCAATTTTATTTTTCTTATGTAATCCCGAATAGTGCTTATGTAACCTGTTGCTTTAAGTTCTAAGCCAACTGCTCCAGATTGGAAGAAAATGTCACATTTTGCCGAACCAACAATATAAAATTAATAATTCGTTGAACTTTAACTGACTACTGAAAAAAAAATGTACTACGCCAGTCTGGCAAGTAACTTTAAAAGTTGACGTATTTAATAAGGATTTTAAAATGGTATAACACTTGCTACAATATTTCTTAGAATACGGAAAAAAAAATTTTCTTCTTCAAAAAACCCAGTTTCGAAAAAGAATTTTCATCTACTAAAAATGAATCTAGTGTATCCAAAGCTTGCCTTAAGAGCGTAACTTTAAGATTCTAGCTTGAGTGAGACGGAGAGTCACGGTTTCGAGTCAGAGATGCTAACTTTTTGTTAAATTTAGGACAAATTTTCCTTAATTTTAAAATTAAACACCAATTATTTGGATGCTAAGATTTATTATTTACAAAAGATGTTCAAACTGTTTTCCTTCAGCTGCAATACAAGCTCTACATCTTAAAAAAGATCGGGTTATCAGACGGGCAATTCTTCCGTTGTTGACAAATTCAACTGCTTCCGTAAATTTAGTACTAATTTAGTTCTTTTTCTAATACCGCAAACAAGGTTTCAAACTTTAAATTCAAATGATCAAACTACACATTCATAAAGCCACTTTACCTTCTCACTTTCCCAATTAAGTTTACCTACATAATTTTTGCACAAACAAAAACCCTTTCAAACATACCTTTTCCATTGTTCCAGCATCTAGTTTATTAAGATTTTGAACTATATGTGCGTGATCTAACCAGGGTCTTCCATCTTCTGTGACGGAATGGAATAAATAGTCACGGAAAAGCTTCAACATATATCTATCACCAGTTTCAGACCATGTGACATCCATGTTAAAACTAATAATACAAAATAGAAAAGAAAATTATGTTATGTTATAAAACCATTTATTGGGATTAAAGTTTTCTTACTCTGGTCTTTCATTGATGCAACCTAATTTTACAAGTAGCCTATAAAGTCGTCCATTCTCCATTTCTTTAGCCAATTCATCTTCTTGTATATCACATTGGGCTTGTAAGGCGTCGATTTGAGTGTAGAAACGAGCACCAATCATTGGCATCAAATCAGTCACAGAACGCCTCGGTGTAGAAGTTAAAAGATAGCTAAAAGAAAATCAATTCGAGAAAAAACGAAATAAAATTATAGATTTTTTTTATTTTACGTATATAATTCTTTCGAGACACAATACAATGTAGAAAAATTCACCTAGTGTTTCCATTTAGTCGTTATTAAGTGAATTTTTTTTATTTAATTTTTAATTTGAATTTAATGCCCGCCTTTACATTATTTTAGCTTTTGCTTATTACATTCTAAATTTGCATTTCATGTCTTAGTCAACTTTTTTTTTTTTAATCGACAATATATTAGCCTTCACCATTTTTACTAGTAATAGCAAAAAAATTTGAGGATTACAAAAAATTACACTATTTTGTATGTACATATTTTATAGTAGATATATCTGTAAAATCTTAAGATAAAAAAAAATGTCCTGCTACAAAAAACAACCAAATAAGATGTCAAACCTCATGCAAGAATATTAACAGCATTTTTATAATTTGATGGACTACTCGAAGAAGACTTATAAATATATAAGCGAACTAATAAAAACAGCTTACTAATGAAATATGGAAATTGAAAGAAAAAAACAAAAAAATAAATAAAATAAATAAATTTATAATTATAACTTCAGAACTTACATTATAAGATTTCGCAAATCGGACGAATATTGTCTAGTAACAAGGTCAATGCTCGCTTGAAAATTATCTCTATGTACAGAATGGAGACATCTGCAGGCCAAAGCTAATACTAACTTACCAAGTGATGTTAAATCGTCCTAAATGGAAAATTTCATCGTTTTTAATTTGTTTCAATTTTTCCTTACTGGTTTTTGTTTGTTTTGTTTTCGTTTTTATTTTTAGTAATTTTCTCACAAAAACGTCTTATTTTGTTTGATTGTTTTTTTTTTTTATTATTCTTTTGTGGTTATATCGATAACTTGTGTAAAGCGTGAACAAAATGTTAAATAAAGTTTTTCCTTTAAGTATTTCAAGTCGTTTTTTTATCTTATAATGCAAGTGACCGTCAAAGCTTTTATGTAAGCAAAAGGTTCAATACTTTTAATTATATCTACATATATTGTGTGTACAGGACGTTACAGATAGATTAAGGTACCATTCGGTATATTGCGCAATTCCCTTGAGGGGTAGTGACCTCCTGTTTGGGAGTTGAAGGTCATTAAAAAATTTTTATACTGAAAGATACACTACCTGAGAATGATTAGATTTTTTTTTGATAGATAATCGTTGGAGAGTTTCCACCAATAATCAGCAGTTTTTATCTTCTCATTCTCTCTGTTTCGAAATTTTAACTGTTTTTATTTTAATTTTTAACTACTATCACAAAAGAGATCATCAATACCAGTTTTTCATAACGCATTTGATGAGCTAGTTTCACATTTCCAACGATTATTTATTTAATAAATTTAGAAATCACTCTTACATGGTGTAGTTCGGTACTGATAAGTGATTCATAAAAAATCTTTGATGGCTTTCAGCTCCTTAGAGGAGGGTTCTAAAGAGTGTCGGGTAGATGATGAGAATGATTTTTATCATACCACATATCCTGTATAGGATTAATTAGTTAGCAATTTTTTGTTTTTCAGAAAAACGAAGGAGAATACAAATATAGTGATAAAATGTTAAAAGGATGATAAAAACAGCTTATCCTCCAAAAATTGAAAAAAATGTCTGCTATTAAAAGCTTACGAAACCAAAAGGCAATAAGATTATACTTACAATTAACTAGAGCTGAAAATTGGATCCCGATTTGCTAATATCGGGATATCAGGATACCGAGATCTGCGGACTATCAGATTCCTGAAATCCGGTATCCAGAGTCGATTTTTTGGTTGAAAATTTCCTCCAGATTGCATTGTTTCATCGGAAAAATGAAATTTCATGATATTTTCAATTTTACGAAGGAAACAATTCAATCTAGAGGAAATTTTCATCATTTTATGCTTGGTCTAGATGCGGATAATTCAGTTCCGAATCTGGATTTCAGGAATCGAATCCCAATTATTCCGAATAATTCGGATAGAAAACTATCCGGATACTTTCAACTGTAGATACAGCTCATCCCGATGAGTATGAATGGAGTAAAATATAATTGAATCGATTAGAATTGAAATGGCGTACGTCCAAAGCCCAAAAGTGCTGGACTAAGTTGAGATTTGAAGTGCCACAAGTCCTGCACGTGAGTTTTTTCAATACTAACTGTTGATTTATTGTTTGGATAACATTACTTCAATTAGATATGGATATGTTTCTACACCAAATTGGTCTACCTCTATAAAATTTATTTCCATCAAAAACAAAAATTATCAAAATATAGACCTATGCACTTTCAATCTTAAACAATTCAATTAAGAAGCTGCCAAGAAGAGTTGAGAATCATGCGGCGTATGCAACGTAATGTTTGTTAATCATACTGAACGGCATACATATCGTCAGATCTACATCTTCATGTTATGTGCGGCTACGGACGGCATTTGAATTGTCAGATAAGGTGCAATTCCATCCGACTATATAACTTTTGTCAAATTCCAAAAATTTTCGGAACAACTTCCGAACTTCATTAAAATTGAAAAATAGGCCTGTCTGGCAGCCTCATGTATAGTTAGCATGAACAGTAGATTGATTCTTAATGAAAATCACCGAAATAAAGAGATTTTCGAATTAACTATGAAATAAAATATACCATAAAAGATTTGACTCCATAAAATAAATTCTAAACTCCCATCTCATATGGTGTGGAATAATATTCACAATAGTATAGGAATACATATTTTGTAGACTTATTAGCTCATATGAGAATCTTGACCCTAATATTCAATAACGAATTTTTCGTATTCACACCTGTGTATGTGTTTCGCAATTGTCAGGCAATAGAGGTAATGTTTGATGTGGTTCCAATGTAGTTGCCAAATGAAGATGGGGTATGCTAAAATATTTCAAGCACCCACAACATGAAAAATCCACATTATGTAGATAAAGACATCTCAATCACCAGATGGAGACCTCATCAAAAAGGTATGGGTAAAGCAGCTTCAAGGAAAGGTATGTCACGAAAAATTCCAATTCCTATGTCTTATTGGTAAAAGCTAGTAGAAATACCATAATTAACAACAGTGCATATTGAACAAATTATTATTAAGGTAATGTGGACTAATGCATAGTTAACATAAAACATATTAATACAATTGCCTTAAAAATTTACCTCTTCTTACAGTTAAACTTGGACCTAAATGCTTGGTGAATTATTGTTAAATTATCTAACACCCCTTCTTACCGCCGCATTCAATTTCTATAAAAACAAGTAAACAATATATATAAAGCGCTTTAAAAGCTTCACTCTTACGAAATGTAGTTATATATGTATGAAATGTGTGTAGCGCATTGTAGTTTTAAAATAAATGAAATTTGAAAGCAAATTAACTTTATAAACAGGCTTGAATCTTAAAGAAAAAACTTTTTTGATAAACTTTCAATAAACACTGCAAAATTTGTTGTAAAGTAAAATGTATTAAAAGCAAAAAAAGTAAATGGTACCAACCTGTTGGTAAATACTATGATTTGGATCAAAGGAAACTATATCACTTATACCTAGAAAACTAAATCGCACCCTCTTTCCCGTCATAATAATTTTCGTTGGATCCAAAGTCCTATCGGAAATCGTATCGTATAATATTATGATTTTTTTTTTTGTGTTTTTCAATATATCGAAAATATAGTACCTGCAAGATAATCCAGCCAGATGTATTGCACGTAAGCCAGCAGTGACTTGCATTATTGTTGACCAAATTGTAGGTTCAGGCAACAATGGACCATTAGGTGTTCTTTGTAGATTGCTCTTATGACTGAAGTTTTTTTTTTTTTGTTTTTTTTTTGTTTTTAATTTTAGGATGTATAATTTAATTTTGTATGTAATTGAGAAGATTATCTCACCTAAAAGGTCTAGCGTCACCAGGGAATGGATCTGCATACCCGTTTGACTCCTGCGTAGGTGTAAAGTATTTTGACAGCAACGTCTGTGAGCCCGGATGGTAGTCGTAAACTAATACTAATGCTGTTAATTTTAATTTTATTTAAAAAATGATTAAAATTTATTTTATATCGTTATATATTTACAGTTATCATTGAATGCTTTTGTCGTAAAAACCTCATGTAATTGTACAACATTAGGATGCTGAAGTTTTTTCCATGCTTCAAGTACAGTCATGCATTTTGTTGATTGAAGACGGAAGCCTTAAAATTATTAAAAAAAAAAAAAAATAAAAAAAAAATTTAAATTTTCAAAGCTTCAGAACATTTTTTTTCTCAATTTTAAAATAGTACTATTCAGGAGTTGTTAGTTAGACTAATAGTGAATTCTTTTCTACGACTGGGTCTTAACACTGCCACCGACTCTGCCATTCTCACTGTCCCTACTGGTTTGGTGGGAAGAAAAGGGCCGGGAAATGACAGATTCGGTGGCGGTGGTAACACCGAGTCGCACTACGAGATTACTAATTATCTGATTCAATTCAAAGTATTTAATTGCAATCCAGCATTGATGGAGCTCTGGAGTTTCTTCAAATCAGCTGTTAATTGGTTACGAAGATTTTATTACAGATGTTAAGGACTTTTCGGTGGGAGCTTGGTCTCGTGCGATTTTAGTAATACATACATACAAAATTTTGCTTCACATCAGTTTTGTGTCCCGTACGTGGTCTTGTATTGCACCCGAAGGCTATGAATAGCTGATGCTTAGACAAGCAAAAAAAATGTATGGGTGAGAGAGGGGAAATCCTAGCGGTTTCCGAGATATCGGGACTTAAAGAAATTGGAATAGGCTTAAGAAAAAGTGCAAGAAATGCACTGCGGGGGTTGATGATGGGTAGTATATGAAATAGGAGAAGAAAAGAAATAGCGGAGATATGATAAGAAGGATGGGAAAATTGTACAAAATGGGTCCAGAACTTCAGAGTTCGATAGGGCCATATCGAAGATAAGCTTTTGGACTTCTTAAATCCAACATGAAAAATTGGTGTTGATGACGTGTTTCTTGAAAAAAATAATAGTTAAATAAAAAAAAAGTAAAAATTCCGAAAATTTTATTAATTTTGTTGAACCATAACTTCAAAACTGAAGGAAATAGGGGACAAGTTTATAGACCGATGGAAGGTTTTATATTACACCACTGGCTTTTTCCCCGACTCAAAACAGGATGGTTCTCATGTTTTTGAATGGATTAAATTGTTTTCCTTTCGGTTTTATGATAGAATGGGTTTCATTTCTTATATAACCCTTCTTTCGGAACATCTGACGCAATCTAGCGTAAGTTTCTGCAATGTATTTAAGCATAACACTTTGTCGTTGTTGCAAGTATTCTTAGGGCTATATGTAAACTGCCATAGCTTGCAACTATGATTAAAACTAATTTATAATTATCAACATGACTAATTATGTCATCTTGAATGATGTAATAGGTTCTTGAACAAAATTCCTTACAAGCAAAAAAAATGTATGGGTGAGAGAGGGGAAATCCTAGCGGTTTCCGAGATATCGGGACTTAAAGAAATTGGAATAGGCTTAAGAAAAAGTGCAAGAAATGCACTGCGGGGGTTGATGATGGGTAGTATATGAAATAGGAGAAGAAAAGAAATAGCGGAGATATGATAAGAAGGATGGGAAAATTGTACAAAATGGGTCCAGAACTTCAGAGTTCGATAGGGCCATATCGAAGATAAGCTTTTGGACTTCTTAAATCCAACATGAAAAATTGGTGTTGATGACGTGTTTCTTGAAAAAAATAATAGTTAAATAAAAAAAAAGTAAAAATTCCGAAAATTTTATTAATTTTGTTGAACCATAACTTCAAAACTGAAGGAAATAGGGGACAAGTTTATAGACCGATGGAAGGTTTTATATTACACCACTGGCTTTTTCCCCGACTCAAAACAGGATGATTCTCATGTTTTTGAATGGATTAAATTGTTTTCCTTTCGGTTTTATGATAGAATGGGTTTCATTTCTTATATAACCCTTCTTTCGGAACATCTGACGCAATCTAGCGTAAGTTTCTGCAATGTATTTAAGCATAACACTTTGTCGTTGTTGCAAGTATTCTTAGGGCTATATGTAAACTGCCATAGCTTGCAACTATGATTAAAACTAATTTATAATTATCAACATGACTAATTATGTCATCTTGAATGATGTAATAGGTTCTTGAACAAAATTCCTTACATTATATATATGCAGAGTTTAGTCTTATAATAAACCACGTCGCATAAACTTTTGGTGGAGTGGGCTTTTACGATATGGTTGAATTAATTGATGGGGAAGCAGATAAAAATGAGGGGGAAGAACTAGTATAATTAACAGATGATGTTAAAGCAAATATAAATTACGGAGAAAGTTCTGTCAAGATTCACGTTAAAGGAACTAGTGAAAGGATTAGGTTTGACAATTAAAAAAAACATTTCACAATCAAACACTAAAAACATTGAATATTTGTGTGTGCTTTGTGCAGTTCTTCTACTCAGCTATGATGCCAATGTGTAGGTTCTACGATTTTTTGATTTTTTTTAATTATGTATGTGGTGAAATTACAATTACAAGATTATATTCCGGTTACAAGATTTGGGTGTCTAATGTTAATTGCAGCAAATGCACGCGTTATATTAGGAGTTTGTTAAAAAGTACACATCGGTCAGTGCCACTGGCTATTCCAGTTATATGAACAGAGCAAAATTATCCTGATATTAATATTTGACGAGCGTATGTCGTTTCTCCTCGAAAATAAATATATCATAACTTATCAGAATTTTCCATCGGACACAAGAGCTATTCAGAATGATATTTCTCCGCCCAACATTCTCAAGTCGCCTGGGTGAAAAAAATATTAAACCATCGAGGAGAGATCCTATTTTCTAGACTCTGAAATTGAAAGCACACGCTGATTGCAAAAAATTCATCAGAGATATGAATCTCACAATCTGGTCTCTTCAAACTAATTGGACTTCTAACAATGAAAGCAAGATACTCAAAAATTTGGTATTTTGGGTGCGATTGGAATTAGAAGTATGGGTTGAAAATTAAAACTGCTTGAAAATGCCGAAAATGCAATACTTTTCATTGAGACTTGAAGCGAAATGGAAAATAAAGTTTTACATTGCGCAGAACTCAGTAAAAATTAATGAAGTTGAAAAAGACTTTTTATACAAACGCAATAAATTTCTTACGGTGGTTAACTTCCTGACAGCTATAATGTAACTTATAATATTTGTGACGTCAGTAATGGTGGACTTAAGAGGGCGCTGGCAGCATACAATGGGGACTAGCATCACACCTATTTGGATTCAATTTTGATGACCCATCGGTACCAGAACTTTAACACTAAGATACAAATTCGGTAGTAGACAGTTGTCCAACCGGCTTATTACCCCATTCAATCAAAAATCAAATAAATACAAATTAATTCGAACTGAAGTTATTATGATTGGAGCAGACAAAATATAAATACGTTTTACAATCCAATTTAACACATTAAAATAAAACTTACCATGTAGCCTTCTGAGGCAGTACTTAATGCCAGTTGTACTATGGGTCGCTTTATATGTAGATGACGGCAATGGATTCGGATGAAGTGGCTGCGGCTCGAGCGGATATAGTGAATGATAGTTATCAACTTCGATAGGTAAATTGGCATTTTCAGAGTTTCCCAATAATAAATTAGCTACTTCATTTCTAGACTGAATTTCATTTCTTAATTCTTCCGACATAAAAAATGCTGACACTAAATGTGTTTTCGATTGCATACTTATCACATTTGAAGCTGGACCAGGATACACATGCCCTGGATGCGAGTATAATAACGACGAGCTTGTAGTTTGTGGTACTGAATTAGTATCAGATGTAACACTACTATTTTGACTGGAAGTATGATTAGCAGTCGGATAAAAATATATTGTTCCACCAACATTTTCCTTGATTAGAAAAAAAAAATAGTCTTGAAAACAACACACACACAAAAAACTGTTGAATAAATTATAAAAATGCTTACCTGATGCACAGCTGCAGGTAATGTTGTTGGTGTTGGGGACGTTTGAGGTGTAATTTGTACTGGTGACGAATCACCAACACTTTGAGGTGAATCATTACGTATTAAAGTACTTCTTGCTTTTAGCGGTGTCACCGAAAATGATGACGACACTGTCGGACTTACAACTACAGATTGTTGTTGTTGTTGTGCACTTACTACTGAAGACACATTACCTGAAGAACCCGTTCCAGTTGCTGCCTGATTACCCAATATGGGCGTTGATATACTAGACGTTGATTTAACTGAAGGTGAATTTATAACACCTCCATTATTTAATATAGGTGGGTATGGTGAATAGAAGTTGGGCGAAGTATTTATGCGTGATGGAATGAATTCTGGTGATTGTGGAGTTACCTTAAATAGGGGGATAAAAAATAAAATCATCTAGTGCACATCGTAATGGATAATAAATTCTAAATGATTTACACAAACCGTTACTTAAAATAAACCACAACTAAATATTTACAGATATACAAATGTATACATATAGAGAAAAACCCATTTACCTGAGTTTTTTTAATTGATATTATTGGTGAATCCAAAGAGAGCCTAGAAATCCCAGAAGTTAAACCATATGTTGGCGTTGATACATTTTGTCGGCTCTGCGGAAGTTTTTTTTTAGTATTTAATTGTTTTTTTTTTTTTAGTTCAAAAACTCATCCTCAAGATTTAGTATTAAAAGCGATTTGTGTTGATTAAAAAAAATTGTGTTAAAGGTGATTTAAGATATTTACAATTTTTAAAGAAATTATTTTAAAGAAAGTATGGTCCTGTTCCTTGAATACGATTTCAAGGGAATATCTTCATTGTTCATTTTTAAAAAAAAAATAAAATAAGTAATTATTACAGCCAATTTCTTACAATTAATTGTCCTATACAATCGGTTTTGAATTTTATATGGGAATCAGGCCTCAGGTTTGTAGCGAAATTATCATCAAATTTGGCTTATAAAGTAGCACAATTAGCGTAACATTTCTTCTGTTATCCGAATTCGCTCTGAATAAAGAAAACGTGACTGAATGTGCATTTCGTTAGTTTTGAGAGGAAGAATCTAAGATATTATGACATGTTTGTAATAAGATATGACTAAAAGAGTAAGATCACTAAATAACGAACATATTTGGATTTAATCTCAAAAGATGTTCACAAATTGAGTTCTTTATGTACCATATCTCTCAAGTAAGTCTTAGCGAACATGTAAACATCTACTTGGGAATATATAATAGAACATAGTTAATATTCCGCAGTTTAAAACTAAAGTTAAAAGTGAAGTTACGTATCACAAACTTATCAGCTTATCAAATTTCATATAACTAGATACATAATACTTCCATATTTAATGAATCTTGATTCAGCTGACATAGAATGGGCTGCTTTAAGATAATCAAAAATGAGAGGAAAATTAGTGGAAGTGGCTTCACTTTTCCTTATTCGCCCTTAGCTGTTTTAAATACTTTTCCCTATTTTATCTTTAATTCATTTAAGCCCTTTACACAAGTCAAGTAACTTCTATGCCCAAATACATACAAATATTTTGAAATTCCTTATACTTTCAGTAAATTAAAACCTTTCTTGTTTCCTTGCTTTTATGATGTGGAATTACAAAAACTTGTTTAGCCTAGAGCAAAACATTTGTACAAAATAAAAGGAAGACGTAAGCTTCGTCCGAAAATGATCATGACGAAAGCAAATAGCAGTCGGCCTAAGGGTCTTTTTATTAAGCTTATTATTAACAGCTTCACGTAACCAGGTCTAGTACATCACAGACTCGTCGCAATGTTATAGCAATTACATATATAACCGCTTTTCTTATTACTTCATTTTGAACAAATTACAGGCTAGAGGTAAGAAAGCACAGACACATGTTTTTGACAGTCAGAGAAGTGATTTAATAGCTGTGCTCTTGTGTCCGCTGGACAAACTAGAACAAGAAGGTTACAAAAGAATGCCTCAAAGAGAACAAGGTTGTTATTTCAAGTAGTTAAGAATTCGTTTAATGTTTATTTGTCAATAATTATATTATCTTATCGTGAAAACATGACTAAAAACTATTGTAGAAACTTGAATATTTTAATAAGGTTTTCAATGCTATAATTATTTGTTTTGCTTTTTTAATTTCCATCCACTTTGAAATTTTAAGTCTAGTTTGGAGCTCTCCATTCCCACGGCTTAAATTTTTTGAAATCTGTTTTTATTTGTTTACATTTGAAAGCCTGATGGGGTGAGTCCCAAGCTTCGGTCAGAAGTATTAAGCGTCATGCTCACCACAGATTCCTTTCGTTATTACACATGTATCTTTTGTAATAATTTGAAAATTTGCATAAACTTAATATGAACCAAAAGTGTTGCGGATAAAAATATCTTAATCCATAAAACTCACGTGAAAAATTTATTTACAATGAATTTCCTTTCCGATAACATCATTTCTAATTTTTTAAAAACTAATATCTCTTTGAATACTGAACTTCACAAGACTAATAATTTTTTGTAATTATGATGAGAAATCTTTTCGAAACTGGGCTTCATTCTTTTTTACGGTGCCATTAGTGGTTTATGCATGGTGTGATGCTAATACCGATTGTGATAACGACGCCAAAGTAGATACCACAATTTATCGTAAATTTTAACATTGACTTCCGGATTCTTTTAATCAATACTGCTGGTTAGGGTTGGTGCAGAACTGTCGTACTCGTCATAATTAATGGAAGTTTAAATCATTGCATTATGATGCTGCTCTATAGCTGTGAACGACATTGTTGAAAATGTACTAAATTCTTATTTATTAACATTTTGTCACCCAATTTTCCCGTGGAAACTACGTTATTCACGAAGATGATGGTCAGAGAAATTGTACTTTTGTTGAGCTGTAATTGCCGACGAGCCGTTTCGTAAAGCCTTTCGAAAGAGATAAACCACGTAATTTTTTTCAAAAAAGTTTTCATTGATTTATAACGGACAACGAACAAAAACAAAAAAAAAAAAAACTGAGGTCGAGACTTAGAATCTCTCTATATTATTGGTACACGTTTTGATGTGTGTAGTCATTTATAATATCATCTGGCATGGAACTTGTGAAATGTGAAGATATATATTTTTAAGAGAAAATGGTTTCAAGTGAAAAATTACATATTGAAAAGGTCATTATTTGCGCAGCAATGTAATTAAGGGCAATTTCGGAGGAAAAATTCTAAGAAGAAAGAAACTGCGAGTACATTCCTGGCATATTGATTGCTAAGGAATAATATTTTTGCTTACGTAATTATCTTTAAAATTTACGAAATTTCTTATTGAAAAATAAAAAGCACTCCTGTATAAAAGTGCAAACACAAATGTGTTGACATTTTACAAGTTCCACACCAGCTGATATTATTAAAGACTACTTAAATCAATAACTGTATCAGTTGCAGAAAATGTACTCAATTTGATTATTTCCCAGATTCCACTTCGCTAAAAAGTTGAAGTGAGTGGAACTCGTCTTCGTACTGACGCAAGTAAACTGTTGGGTATGTCAAGAGGAGCTGAGGGACTGAAATCGAGGTTACTTGGGACAGTAACATCGCTTGTGTAAACTATACTCACGGGTTGAGAAGGCATACCATCAAGTCTATCAAGCAAGAGTCCCTGAATGAAATCAAGGTAGATGACTTTGAATACTGAAACAATCACTTGCCCTCATTCAGATAAAAAAAACTATTCTAAGGGCTGAATCAACGTGAAGATACAGCATAAGGCGCGGTGGACTTATCAGTGTTTTAGTCGTGCGGTGCCTCTTAACGGCAAGCGAAAAATCAATAAACACAACTCGAATAAAGTACGTATTCTGTTGTCATCATTATGGATGCATATCTCAAAAAAGGAATTTTATTGACTCAAGACTTCTTGGTTCGATTATGATATTCCTCAGCAGTGACATCACAAATCTCTTGATAATTTCTCACTTCACCAATAAAAAGCTCTTTATCTAACACTTGTAAATTTGATGCCTCCATTTTACGACAAAACCATAAAAACCCTGATATGTGCACTGAACCGGCGAGAGTATACTAACAAGAGAAATGTCTTAAACAGCTGTTCAATAGAAAGAGTTTACCCATCAGAGTAGGCGTAACTAGAGAAAAAAAAATAAAAAAGAGATTACCCATCAGAATAGGCATAATTAAAACAAAATTAAAGAAAGAATTGCATGTAGCAATTAAGGAAATTGAGCAAGTGTGTGACAAAGAGAAATATACTTGTTTTTTTTTCTGAAGGGGAAATGTTTATAGTTTTCCATGACCAAGCAAGTTGTTTTTTACACACTGGCGAATAAGGGTGTATTGAACAGCTGTTCAAGAAATTTCTCTTGTTAGCATACGCTCGCACTGAACAACATAAAATATGGCATACTGAGACCAGAAATGTGTTTACGGTATAACTACGGCAGAAAGTGCACGCAAGTTGGCCGTGCGGTACCGACACCTCGCCAGAGGTATGTGTGCAGGCTCAGTTTATTTTGTTTAAACCTGAAACACCCCGAATGATGCCTATGCAGTCACGAAACCTTGAAAACCCTAATAAAAATCCAAGAATAACCTAGTGTAAACAAATTGGATCATGTTCCCATTCAATAACGGTAACCACTTAATGGAGCTTTTTAAGGCGATCCCTCCTCTATACAATCACTGTCAAGCCTGCTTAGACAATGTATTGAGGTAAAGGGAAAACTCTTCGGGACGCTATTCCGCCACTGCATTTTTGAATCTATAACAAATAAAATCCGTTATGTACAGCAAATTAAAACTACAGCTTTTGTCGACAATGTCGCACTAAACTCCTCTTTCGAGGAGCCATAGCTGTGTTATAATAAAATCAACACAGCCATACATTGTCCTAATGTCATAACCGGGTGCTTCTGCTATAGTTGGGGTGCAGTGGGGCACCCAT
The DNA here is from genome assembly GCA_963924295.1 of Dioctria rufipes. Taxonomy (NCBI): domain Eukaryota; kingdom Metazoa; phylum Arthropoda; class Insecta; order Diptera; family Asilidae; genus Dioctria; species Dioctria rufipes. The sequence continues at coordinate 43,030,441 of OZ002743.1, read as the reverse complement.
CAGGTGAGCCAGGCCAACTTTTAAAATGTTAAGGCCGGCGTTGACGTCTCGGTTCCACATAGTACCACATTTTGGACAAAACTGGTACCGATGTGGAGACCGAGACGTCCTCACTGGCTCGCAACAATTGGCGCATAACTTTGTGGTCCGAAATTCGTCCACCTCCAGAACGGAGCAATGCACCTTGAGTGTCTGTAGCAATTTTTGGCTTGGGGTTCTTACATATCCCCGAATCGGCGAATTCGCCGCTATTTTAGTAGAACCTATAAAGACTAGTGTTTTGGGTTATTTCCTTCACCAAGCGGTGCGTTGCTCGTTCGGTGCAAATGAATTGCTTAAACCGTAAACGAGCAACTTTCCGTTGACCATACACCGCTTGGCGTTTAAATGGATACACTTGTTGGTTTACAACAAGTTCACAACATGTTGCCGAACAAGTTGACACAAGTTGACACAAGTAATAATTTAACATAGGGAGAGCAAAAGCAATCAGTTGGCGACAGTAGTTTTGCTCATTTATGACATGAGTAATGCTGTCTTGCCGTAATTGACATGCAGATAAGAACGATATTTGAGAGCTGTATTTTCTACATTAAACATTTGGAAAGTGTAGCTTTCACACAATTCCAAGATATCTTGCTCGTTGCAAAAATTATTGGTTAGGTGAAGTCGCGGGTGCAGATTACAGGAACAGGATCACTAGCCTCAGATAGACCTTTGTACGGTCTATTGTTGTCATTCATGAAACCTTGCCTAGCGTTGTCTATTTATGAATGCTCACTTCGGGTCGAGAGAGGAACGTTGAAGCAGTTACAAGTTTTTATGGATCTGACAAATTTGTGATCTTTCTCAGATTCCGGAAGTGGAATTTGCTTAGTTTATTATCCCTAATTTAGACAGACCGGGAGACTAGCACAACAAGTTTCTCAATTATCCTAGACTTTTATCCACACAATTTCTACAGCATTCGCAGTTCAACATGATAAGAATACAATATTCGGTAATAATCGCAGTGATAGTCTGTACATCACTTTTTTGCAAGTAAGCGGTATTTATTTCGAATCATAGCTGCCTTGAGATGTCGCAAGTAATTTGATTACATCATCTAAAGGTTGGCAAACTGAATGTTCTTGAAATCCATTTCTCTTATAAATAATTCCAGAGGCGTTCTGATCATCCGTTCGTATCTATCTATTGATTTAAAAATTAAAAATGATTCTACAGTCAGTCCCAACACTTTTTCCAATAATTTACAATACTAAATGATCAACCGACTGCAACTTTATTCAAAGCATTTCCGGCATTGGTCTGAGTTCTAACTTACATAGTTATGACTATCAAAATTACATAGTGGAGCCTGTGGCAGAATAAAAGCAGCAATTATATTTAATTACAGTTATAATTCAGATCTATATATCTACTTAGTATTGTTTAATCAAAAATGAATAAAATAGAATAAAATAAAATAAATTTCTGATTGAAAATTTTATACTTGGAATTGGTTCATTTTCAAAGTTTGTACCCAGAATTTTTCTGGAAAATTCGCAGAATCGACGCCTAATGAATTTTTAATTTATCTTTGTGACTTTTCATGGACATCAGACCTCACCCAGCAACAAACTACACCTCTTTTCAATTTAAAATCCTCGCGAAATGAACAAACGCAATTAGAGTCATGATAAAATCTTGTTATCTGTCTAAATGCTGAAAGTAACAAGGACAAACGCTAGAAAAGACCAATTCTTACGATATTGAATGCCCATAATGTAATTTCGGAAGGTCACCCCTTTATGCAAGTTTGATTGTTAAAATGGTTTTTCACATCTATTTCTAAAAGGGTTCGTCGAAGAGTAAAAATTTTTATAGCCAATTTCATAGGATTTTTATATTTATTCTGAAGAACATTTTGGTACAATAAAAACGTCAGGGACTTATCGTTTTCACAATTTACGTAGAAAACCTAAATTTTTGTATGGCGGTACCATGAACGGATTGCCCGATTTACTCCATTTTTGAAACTGTATTAACCATTTTTATGAAAGCGCAGTGTGTAAAATTTCAGCTCTCCATGTTGACACGCGTTCTCCAGGAGTGTCCAAATATATAGTGTAAAACGAAATTTTGCTCTACCAGCATTACTTCAATGTGTTTCAAACGTAATGACAAACTTAGTACACCCTATAGCCTATAGGTTTCATCTAGGGTATAATAAGAAAGTTCAGCGACTAAAACCGTGTTGTGAATAAATCAGAAATAATAGTCAAAGACGAAATATCAGAGAAAACACTTTTACCTACATTTAGAAGTCAACTTCCACTTCCAAGCACACAATACTCATACCTCCAGACAAAAGTATCTTCTTTGCAAGCAATTCAACCTTACAGCGAATATGGTTCCTCCGACGATCTTTAACCATGAAAGCCAAGAAGAGCCAAGAAAATAAAGGAAAATCCCTAACTGGGTAGAAACAAACACTCATTGCCTGTTCGTGCAGCAAATAAGAGATAATGTCACAAAAAACAAGAGCGACATATTGGAAAGCATGATTTTTGTCCCGTTGTCCCTGAGCAAAGAAGATGTCAGCGAAGCAAACGCAATACTCATAAACTTTATTTCTAGCTGTTTCCCTGCTCATATTTCAGGAATAGTAAATTTTTAATATAAAAAACATATGAATGCATGTGAAATTAGTAAATTAAAATAATTAGTAGTAATAATTGTATAAAATGTGAGATTAAGAACTATAAATTTAATCAAATCAGATATTAAATTAGTCAACTTACCATATACGTCGCCAATTTACTTTCCGAAGGAATTCCGTTCGATGGAGGGAAGAATATAGGGTCCATCGCAGCCGTATCTTGAAAAAATAAAAAAACTAAATTAAAATATTTATTACATATACGATTATATTATTAACATAAGCAGATAATATGAAATGACCATATATAAGTATGATACGACTTTTTAGATTTTTTCACATTTTGCACAGGCACCACATTGAAATAACGAAAGGATTGTGTACACCTAATCGCAACCCCACACCGTACAATGTTTTGTTACTATAACTTCACTTTTCTGGGTAAACAACTATTATTCCAACTACTTTTGCATAGGGCTGCCTTTTTAAAATGCTATAAATTAATCCACTTTTAGTTTATGGCTTCAATTGGGTCAGAAATGGAAATTATGAAAACCGAGGATCGTATTAGAAAATGGAAAAAAGAGTTGTTTCTAAAGTTGTTGAAAATATCACAAACTAAAAAGAACGCGTTTATTTTGAGCTATGAATGGAAAAACTAGAGTTACTGGTTATGAAATGCGCTCCTAAAAGGAAAAGCTGGTATTGAGTCATTTGCATGCTATAATGATGATGATGAGTCGTGTCCGGAACTAAAAACGTAAGGCACCTTAATTAGAAAAAAAAAAACACCAAGCTCAGAAAATTTCCATAGGCGTTTATTATGACGCAGGAATGCAACAGCAAACGTTATGAAATGCTACCAATAAAATATATAGCATGTTGAGATGAGGATGAGAGAGGAGAGGAGATTCCGAGGTTCGTTTTCAGAAGGAAATAGAATAACAGAAAATTACTATCAAGATTAGCAAAGAATACATTACGCCAACTTCTCGTAAACATCACTCGATGAACAGTGAGGCATGTAAGCCGTTGCAATTTAAAAAATCTTTAAGGGAGCATCCAAGCAATACACAAAAGCTTCATCCTCAGAATCAGCAGCATCAAATCACGTCGAACAGCACAAATGCACTTCGTCTTCGACAGATGCGTCCAAAGCAGAACCATGGCGACCTCGGCGATAAATAAAAAATTCCAGAATAAAGCTCTTTTCACATAATCACGTTTTACAATTAAGACGTGAGTTATCTTGTAGAAATTGATAGGATAGAACTAGTTTTCCTGAACCAGGTTTTTGTTCCGAAACCATATTTTATAACTTAGATCGTTTTAAACGATCTGGTCCGGGAATTCGGTCTACCTAAATCAAAAGCTCAGCTACTTACATTACGGTTCCTTACCAAAAAGCACAGACAAGTGTCGTTTTTCAGAAAAAGGCAATCGCTATTGGAACGATGGTGATGTTTATCGTCTAAAATTAGTTTTGCTGTAGTAAACATTAACCCTAGATAATTAAACATTCGTCTAATAGACTACAGACCCCCTAGCAGTTCTGCGAATTCGAGATGTTCTCATAGCACTCACATCACCTCATTTATAGTACCTACATACTTAGTAAAATGAATCACACAAAGGCGATAGGCATGGCTGTACCGTTGTTACTTTTCGAGATTGGCAGTAGTCGTCGCAGAATTTCAACTTTCTGTACATTTAAAAGACGTAATATCAAAATACGTATGCAACTACTGCAACAAGGCTATTTGTGGAGAGCACACTTTCAACATCCGCCAAGACTGCAAACGTTAATTTTTACCACTTTTTTATTTTTTAATTAAAATATCATAATTTTACGTTAATTTGTTCGAAATAAATAAAGTAAATATTAAAATACAAATGTTTTTAATTCGTAGTCTATGAGTCGAATGATTAGTTACAGACAGTAACACTGATTTAAGTTTAGCTATCTAGGGTTAAAGAAATCTATGAAAATATGAAATTTGTTACTTTATAAAATTCACTATTGCAACGACTTGTAATATTTGTATACGTCAACTTTAAATTCCTAACGATGTAGACTGAACCAGGATACACAAAATGTTGCTGCTTTTTATGTTAGTAGAATGGTAAGACACGACAGCAACTACTGAGAATAACATTGGCCACAACAAACAGAGAATATTTTTGGTAAAAAAACATTTTCCAATCTTACCCGGGGGTTACACCTGCAAGTACAGCTTGCATGCAAGCTGCACCGCAATACTTCTTGCACGTGTAACCTCTACTGCCATGCTGGCAGTACAGCTTTCAGCAAACTTGCATGATGAAAAACCATGGCAGCTGAGGTGATAGTAATTTGACATTATGCAGTTTTCAAGATGGCGCAAAAGAAATGCTTGAGAGAATTTGATAAATTTATTCTGGAAAAATGAGATTTTCTGGGATCATTTGCATTACATCATTTACCAACAGCTTCCTCTTAACTTTTTCTTTGGTATTTATCATTCTGCTACTTCCTGTATTGCTACAATTTTACAATATACGCATGATTTTACGCCTCAATGCCTTTTTTTAAATGAACTTGCATGCAAGATGATAAGACATCAACCGAACTGCCTTCTACTGTCAAGTTAAAAATCGCATTGGAAGGGAGGCTTGCATGCAAGCTGTACTATCTCGTGTAATCCCCGGGTAAGCCAGAAAATATTTTTTACACTACAAGAATCCACTCATATAAGATAATTAAAAAGGTAGAATTGGTCTAAGGCCAATTCTTATGATACCCTAGATGAATGCTCATATGTAATTTCATATAGTTACCCATTTGTGTCAGGTTTGATTGTTGAATTGTTTTTTTGTATATACATATTTCTAGGACGGTTCGTCGGACAGTAAAAATTATTAAGACCAATTTCATAGGATTTCATATTCTGAAGATCTTTGCAGTACATACAATAAAAACGTCTAGGACTAATCGTTTTCACAGTATACCTAAGAAGCCTAAAACTCTATAAGGCAACATCAAGAGGGGGTTGCCCAATTTAGTACATTTTTGAAGTTGTATTTATTATTTTTATGTAAATGCCGTGTACAAAATTTCAGCTATGAAAGAGTTTCCCGATTTGCCCGATTTTCGAACTAAAATCTACAATTTTTTTAAAAAGGCCGTGTGCTAAATTTCAGCTCTCATCTAAGTGAACGCGTTCTCCACTTATCGCGAGGATGGACAGACAGACATACAGACATGCAAGAATTAAAGTAACTTTTGATATTATGCATGGGTGTCCAATCCACATTGCTCTACCACCATTATTTCTGTGCGTTACAAACTGAATGACAAACTTAATATAACCTATGATTTCATCATCTGGTACAAAAATTTTATTACAGAATTGAATAGAGGCGGAAATGAATTTAAATACATATAAGGTAAAATTTCCCTAGGATTTTGTCGGCCAGCGAATTAGGGAACTCTTAATGACACAGATTTTCAATTACATTTAGGTGCAGTTAAAGAAAGACCCTGTATCACATCGTCGCTATTCACTTAACCCTTTTTGTCTTCAAATATAATTAAAATCGATTACCAGATTCAGCATATTAAAATATGTAAATATCGCTTAGGCCTCGTTTCCACTAATACAAATTTTCTTACCCGACAAGTTTTGAAACAAGTTGGCAACATTTTGTATAAGTGGAAACGCTATATGAAAATTCAGACACAGGTTGGCAACTTGTTCGATGTCGGCTGTAAAAACTCGCAGAATTTGTTGGGTGAGTTTTTCATAAGCTAACATGTCGGCTCCCAACAAGTACACAACATGTTACCAAACAAGTTGGCAGAATTTGTATTAGTGGAAACGAGGCTTTAGAAAGAATTGAATAAAAATAAATTTCAGATAAGAATGAGGAATAGTATAGATGGCACAAGAACTAGATGTCGCATGAAGTATAAAAAAAGTATACAAAATTTATATGGCTTGTCCATTCCGGAATGGACCACAACATTTGAAATGAGTCGAGTGATTCATATTTTTTCGTATCTGAAGTGTTGAGAAAGTCTATCAAAGGAATACAAAACTGCTATTATAAAATCACCAATAACCACACGAACTCTGAAGAAATTGGTCGATTTCAATTTTAAGAAATAAATCAATTATTTCCTCCATTGAAAACATTTTTTTCAAGACCTGAGACAAAAATCCGTTTTTAACTAACAAGCCCAAACAACCAAATCAATCCAACTTCCACGAAGCGGAACTGCCCAGACACAACCACCAACTTATTCGAATCGTCTTCAGCAGCCACCAATAATGCACAAGAATTCTGAAGAAATATGGTCGATTTAAATTCTAAGAAAGAAATTAATTTTCGCCTATATTGAAACATTTTTGGTTCGTGCCCATGATATATTTAGCCAAGATCAGTGAGTTATTGAGGTTTGCTGCTATGAGCTCTTCCATACACCACTTTCTTAGTACTACCGTCGATAGCTGGGTATTTTTTGTCTGTGGCATTGTATTGCTCTTGTAAAAAATAAAAACTTGGATGTGTGCCTGACAATTAGGAACATTTTCTGTTAATAACAACATTTCTTAGCTACAATTTTCGTCGTAGCTAACTAAAGGCTTAAATACTACAATTACGACGAGCGACGACAAACGACGACGAAATAACGCTGTCAAACTTCTAAAAGCACAGCGTCTTATGCGAATGCACCAAATTGCGATGAGCGACGAAGTTTTCGTCGGGCTTGATCAATTTCTAATTTTACCGTCGTCGCTGCAGTACTACCAACAAAATCAATCGAATGAAATTTTTTATGGCATTCAGTTTTGTCTTTTTGAAGTTGTAGCACGCCGCGGTAAATTTCTAATAATGAGCTTTGAGGAAAAGTTGATTGAGAAAGTGCGAAATCATAGAATAATTTATGATTTGCAAGACGGGCAGTATAGACAAGTGGACAAAAAAAAACGTAGCTTGGATGGATATTTCAAAGCGTTTAATTTAGTTAATTTCTGCATTTTCAGTTTTTTTTCCACACTTTGGTCCATTGAATTTCTTTTCTTTCTTGATAAAAATCTCGTTTCAAAGAGCTCGAAACATTTAACAAATGAAATTTCAGTATCTTCTTCTTTCACAATCGTCGCTCACTGCCTGTCGTAGCAATTGTGTTCCCAATTTTTCGACAGCGGTTTACCGCTGGCGTGGAACTATTGTCGAATTCTTTTCAACGAGTTCTACACCGGTGCAGTGCAGCTTTACGTGTTATTGTTCTTACATTACAAAAACAAAAGCACGTAAAGCTGCACTGCACCGGTGTAGAATTGGTTGAAAAGAATTCAACATATGTTTAAGCATTTACTTGGTTACTAGAAATGTTGATAAGGTTTTTATTTTTCTGATATGCGTTCTTATCTTATTTGTTGTAATTTCTACCTTGGATTGATTCTTTGAAGGAGTATGACGTTTTAGTACGGGAGGTAGCGTTGCATTTTAGATAGTATTTTTACGCAGATTGATTATTAACTTTTTCAATAGATCTGGTATGACTAATAAGTGAACCAAGCGCCAGTGGGTGTAGGATTCCGTCAAAAAATGGCAGACCCCAGATGTGTAACCTTTTGTTCGCACACTCCTCATTTATTGCCTAATACCCTTGTCAAGCAAGACTATGATGATATTGAGGATTTGAGTGATCTTAATCATAAAATCGAATACAATAACAATTAAATCGCTGATTCAAAGATAATAGCCTCGAGGCAATAATTGGATTTTTTTTTATAAAACCTATTAATACGTCACACGAGCTATGTATAAATGCCAAGAAATTACAAAATTGCTCTATTTTTTTTTTTATTTTATATAATCTGAATCTGAAAATCTTTCCTTTCCCACTGTCGGTTTTATTGAATAAAATGCAATAACGTAATTGAATTATGACGCCAATTAAGGCAGATACAAATTAAAATTGAAATTCTTGCTATCTCGTCTCAAGATACGAACGCATGCCAATAAATACTTTTACGTTCTATCTACACAGAAAATAAAACAAAAATTATATATGCTGCAGCGATTGAAAGACAGACTCTTGATAAATATAAAAATAAAAAGCCGCTGTCATCTAAAAAACACACGTCTATCGGACACATGCTTTCTGTATTCATCTAACTATCACGAAAATTCTTGACACAATATGTTTATTTAGCCTTGATATTGCACTAGAAAAATGTTGACCGTCATCCATACACATATAGTTAGTTAGTTAGTATACTATGTAGATCACTCTAGACTAGATGATGATATTACGAGATTTATGCTCCGTCAAAATATTTTTATTGTCAACAGCTGGTGGATTCTATCTCAGAGAGCTATGCAGTGTGTAATAACTTAATGATTTCGAACACAAGAGACGATAAGTATCAATGACCCTTTTGAATTTTACAACGAGATAAATTTACTTTTCATAGAATTTTGATATTAAAGCAATAGCTTTGAAGACATTACATCCCATATGTCGGTGATATTGACGTAACTATTACGAATGATTTCACTTTCTAAGATAAGTAAATAAAAATTCTATACATACATGAATATGAACTGTAAGTGAAATTAAGTTAGACTGTCTAGTAAGTTGTACAGCATGCAATTAAAAAAATAAAAAAGAGGGAAAAGAAAAATTACACGCGTGAAATTTTTTCACCATGAAATAGAATAATTCAAGGTCAAACACAATTGGAATTCTGTTTTTTTTTTTTTAATAAAAAGTAAATACAAATCACTCAGATTAGAGGGAGAAAAAACAAATATCTATGGAACTTGTTGTTGTGTCATGGGGATCAAATTAGATTAGATCCCGGTGAGATTATCACGTGAGGAATAAATATATATATTTTAAATCTATCTGAGTAAAATAAAAAATTTTAATATATTAACCGACCACAAAAAAATTCGATTAGAAAGGGGAAAGTAATAAGAAAATTCGTGTATACACACCTACTTGCTTTTCAGACAGCAGAAAACTAAAGAGGCAAATACTTTTCTTTAACATATGTATAGCGTACAACCAAGGTTAATAAGATAAGAAGTAAAATAAACAGTTCGTTAAGGTATGGTGAATAAAAATAGCATAATTTTGTTGAGTTTACTATCTTTTTTTTTTATTATCATATTATATTATTTTAAAATAAGAATAAATATTAAGAATAGTTGACACGGAAATTGGGAAAGTTGAGTACACCGAACCGTAGATCTACACATCTCCTCGATTAATCAGCCCCCAATGAAATGCTGTTGGATAAAAGAAGACAGGTGGCCTGGGACTCCTATAAACGGTTGGCATAAGGTTATAGCTATAAAACTCATTTCTTATAAGATCACAGCAACGAAACAGGCAATGTTTTAAAAATCTAAAAATATACACCTGGAATACAAAATCTCTAAACAAAAACAAAGCACCAAAATTCCTGCCAGATTTATTAACATGGAAATCTTAACAGAAAAATGAAGGCCAAACATTTAGTCATAGGGTTTACACAACTAAATGAAAGAATCTGTGTATGTAATTCGGTTCGGGAATAGAATAAATTTCAGTCAGCTGCATGAGCATTGCATACAGAGGAAAAAGATTTTCGATAGAATGTACGATAACTTCCCAGCTAATAATATCAGTGACATTGATGCAAACATTGGAAAGAAGTCATGCTTTCATCAATATATAGAAAGATTTAGTTAAAGTTAAATGGTAAGTGACTTATGGACTTCGTAGCTTTGAAAACATGATGATCGTCAATACAATATTCGACCAAAAGAGCTGCAGATGGCCTGAAGTAAATTCAGATTAAAGCAAGCTTAGCCAACAATTTTGAGCTCACCTTCAAACATATCTCCCATACCGAAGTCCTAAAGGTTCTGAACAATTTCATTTCCAAAACCACCTCCCCCATTATCAAATTCAGCCCCGACAATCAGACTGAAAATCAAAGTGACTGCACTCTCCACCTTGTCATTCTAATAGAGACAATAAAGAACAAGATTAAAATAATATCCCAAACATAATTATCTGTCTTATTTGACATGCTATTTATTTAGCAATAATTTTCAAAAATTATAACAAACATCTGGATAGTGTCAAAAATATTACTATCCTAAAAATATTTATCAAATTTCCAACTTGATTAAGCTCCTTGACAGAATTTTAAATCAAATACATTGAGGACATATTCATCTAAAAAGAAATCGTGTAAAAACGGAATTTTGATTTTAAGGCAATATGCAGTCCACTCTTCACCTAGATACCAATCAAATTTTACACAGATGTGACGCAAGCTTAAAAAAAAGACATACGCCGTCGTTTGTTTCATCGATGTCGAGAGGAATAATTTCCATATTAGAGCCACAAATTTTTACAATAGATAATTTGGTTAGGCCGCTTACACATCGAAAAACGAAAACGAACGAATAAACAGTTCGACACCGAAAATTCGCTTATGCTTACATATAAAAAACGAACGAAACTTTTGTTGGGTTGGGTTTGTATCAAATGTAAATAAACGGAAATGAGGTTATGTAAGAACGAAAAGAGTATTCGTTCGTGTGTGGAACGAAAATATACTTGACAGTTCGGAACGAAAATTTGTTTCTCATACGAATAAACATAAGAATGTGTTTTAATTGAATTAAAGCTTTAAATACGGATATTTTTTTATTGAAACTGCAATTAGAATAAATATCCAATATTTTATTACATGTATTGCGTGAAATTTCTGTTAGTTTAGGACAAAATTTGTGTTATTCGGTTTAGTGTTTTCGTTTTGCGATGTGCAAACGGCCTTACTTAGGATGTTCCAGCATACAGTTTTTTTTCGTTTTTTCTTGTAAGTGTGGAAGAAGCTTTTCACCATTACTTAACGACGGTCAAACTATAGCCAATTTTTTTCATTTCTAAATTTTGAAAATTTATGTTTTGAGCTTTGTTTGTGAAATTTTGTGGCTTAGGCCGCTTTAGCGCCTCTTATGAATTTCTAATATTCTCAAACTAGCTTTTTCGAATGATATATTGATCTTTATCTCTCTGAGATGTTGAAATAAGGAAATATACATCTGCACATGAGAAAATAAAATCAGGAATCCCAACCTTTCACTTTCGCCCCTCATTGGTATTCGCGAATCTTGTTGGACCGACAGGAAATATTTCCTTTTGCCAAAAAAGGTTTCAAATCTGTAAAAAACAAAGATATAACCGCTCATCAGTTAAATGATACAAACAGCAGAAATAAGATTGCAGAAAAGGAAAAGCAAAGGAAAGTGACAATTTGAAATAAGCCAATCTTTGGGGGGAAAAAAATGCGTAACCAAATTAAACGATTTAGAGTTTTATACCCTAAACACCACAGTGCTTCTAATGACTGATTAGACGCTAATGATTCATTAGGCAACTGCAGCCACACAGCCAATACTTTAATTAAATTGTATTGTCAAATTGGTTTTGACATACTTATGACAGTGAAGAAGCGAAATGGTTCGAATCGACGTAGTTTTTATTTATTTTATATTTCAATTTTACAATTTCGAAATAATATAAAAAAAATATTATATTAAAAAGTATTTTGATAATACATATAGTTTGTGCTTTGCATTTCTTCTTTTTATTTTTCAAATGGGAAAATGCGCAGCGAAGCTTCAAATTTATATTATTTAAATTCTACATCGTACGACAGAACATTTCAAAGAACTGTTCAAAGGTTACCAGCAACAAGAAAGTACTCACCATGAACACAAAGTCGAACATGTGATATATTACCAACACCATCCACCCACCTACCATCAGTGAGGTAGAGGAATGTATCAAAAAGCTCAACAAAAAGATGGAATCCCGCAAAACTTTTCAACTTGGAGTGACGCTAATACGCAATAGTGGTATTGCTCGATGAAAATATGCCTGAGGAATGGTGGAATGTAGTCTTATGTCCACTAATAAGAAGGTGGATCAGATAGGCAACTGTTTGTAACAAATTATATGAGAGACTAAGACTATCATCTAGCCATATTTGCGGACACATAAAGGTGCAGCTTTCGGAAGTGCCGAACAAAAGATACTCTAAGGGACGTAAAAAACTTAACATCGGCATACCCCAAATTCTAACTGATTTTACTTAGGATAACAATGGAAAACCGCGTTCAATGTACTGAATGTAAATATTGGTCGCATGTGTTAACCAATCAGATTAACCTTATCTGATAATAAACAGATAAAACCTAAAAAATACTCGATTTCGTAAAAAAAAAATGTATTTTTTTTTCATTTTTTTTTTCAAGGTTGATTGTGCTTTGCTTTAATTAGTCATAGCTTTATAAAAATTAAGTTCTTCACAGATATGAAAGCATCTTAGAAAAACACGAAATGAAATTTGTTCAACTATTGTAAGAAAGTTGTTACTTGCAAGTGTATATTATTAAAAATTTTAGATGATCCTACAAGGCGGCCTAAGCCGAAAGTTTAACGAAATTAGTACTAGAAGTTGAATTAGACTGTTACAATGTTAACGTCTTTCTCTTTTCGGACAATGTAAGAAATTGACTACTACAAAATAGAAAGTTTCATTTTTTTTTTTTCAGAAAAATGAGCGGCTACAATATCGGCTAGAATTTGTGAAACAAAAGTGGTACAATGTAAGAGAACATATTTGAAGAACTAGAAAGACCCTAATGACTTTTACATGCATAATGATAAGGTACTTGTTCTTGTACCGACATTAAAATTAATATAAAAAATCATGCATGACCTGAAATATCAAAGCAATGCTAATCTCTTCATATAATTCCCAACTCTTTTTATCAGCTTGTTGTGTATGGTAAGAAGGTCGACAAATATATCAGAAAGCGTCCAAGAAATTCAGGCAACGTGTATTTCTTTAGAAAGCGTGAAATGTTACTAAAAGTGACATAGTGAAAAGTGGTCGACTAGAATATATTTGCGATAGAAAACTCTATAAAAAGTGACCGAAAGAAGTTTCTAAAGCCTAGTTGAAATTATGCTGCGTGATGCATTAGCAGATATAATCAGTGCATCTTCACGATAGTGTCAAGACCAGTGCTGATAGTATCAGCATAAAGAAAATCAAACAAATTTAATTTTTAGGCTATCAGAAGGGAAAAATGACTGAAAATTCAACAAAGTGAAGTAAAAAAGAAATTTTAAATCTCAATTAAATCACAAAATACGTCTACAAATTTTCAACTTCTATTTCTAAAATTTCCACCACTAAAACATCATCCGAACATCTCACTATAATGGATTTTGACAGTACTCACTTCTGTTTTTGCAAACGTACAATGTAAAGATGTACCTACTATTTTAAGACAAGATCATCATCACTTAACCACTCCGTCACCGTTACTAAGAATTTTTGGCATTAGTATTTCCAATAAGTTAAGCTAGACAGATCACATCTACTCTGTTGCCAAAGAAACATCGAAATGTCTTGGTTTTCTGAAAAGGTGTAAGAAATATTTCAGCCTGTCAAATCTAGTGCTCCTCTACAAGTGATATAGATATCAGACCTAAAATGGAATACAATTTCTATATCTGGATTGGGGCTGTGTGTGCACAGCCTTAGCTTTATTATTCTCCAAAAGAGAGCCTTCAAGATCATTGGCGATGTGGCAATTACTTGTCATATCGCTTCGCTCGAACATTGTCGCTAAGTCGAATGCCTTTCGCTCGTTTATTGCTACATGCATGGTCGCAGCATACCACGCTCATCTTTTTACCCTCCAAAATACTTTCGGTCGTACAATAAAACTCCGTGATGCTTTTTTTTTTATTCCGAACACTGCGGATGTGGAACAGTTTACCATCTTCTGTCTTTCCTTCAACTTACAATCTATGAAGATTTAAGAGCGATATACATCTGCATTTCCGCCAAACTTCCCTTGAGCTTAACTTAATAATATAAAAAAAGTACCGCTTTGACATTTGCTTGCATGCAAGAAATTGCCTTTGTGTAGGGGAAACTCTACTTGTTCTTTCTTTTCATTTAGAGTTTTCTCCGCATATGGGTAATTTTTACTTTTGTTGAAATTTGTAAAATGTGTTTCTGCAAGAATTATTACTAACTCGGGGAAAAATCAATAAACGAATTGTGCTTAGAGAATTACTGAATTGCAGATAGGAAGGAGTTATAAGGTTTTGCCAATACTTGTTTGGGAACTTAAAAGCAGTCAATACCAAGATTTGAAGTTTCGAACATTTTTCAATGCGAATTTCTGGCAAAATATTTGTAGGTAGAATAATGATTTATATCTTAAATTAAAGGTAGCGAAGTCTAGTGAATAACGCTGGCAAAAATGTATTGGAACGGAGATATTAGCTCGGAAATTTATAAAAAATGGTAAAAATTTAAGTTTTTAAATTCAAATTCCTGTTAGTATGGTGGTACGATATCCCCATCCCCAAAAGCCTCTCCCCCAGAAATTTCGCACCTATATTTTTGTACTCCTGACCCTAAATCCGTAGGAAAAACCACAATGCTCTACGACCCTGTCACACAGAGTTAGCCGTCCTTCAATATTGCGACACTTCTCACGTTTTTGCTAACTCCCCAAGAGAATCGCCAATGGAGAGTTAGAGAGTTTTGATCGGGGAGAACGAAAATTCTCAACTCCCAAACTCCCCAACTCTCCCGTGTTATAGTCCGGCCCCTTAATGGATAAGCCAGCAATGCCTCGTTCCAATACAAAATCAAAGTGTCCTCGATCCGATGTAAGGAAGCCCACAAATTTTTCTTAGAAATTTATTGAAAATTTTTTCCTTCGAATTTGTATGCATCGGTCGAGGCCGAAACAATGCCTCGCTTCAACATAAAATCAACGCTGCCTCGACCTGATATAAGGAAGATTACAATACTTTCTTAGAAATTTACTGGAATATTTTCTTAAAATTTATACGTACTTCTGGATGCCGACAGCAATTTTTATGAGCGCAGACGTGTAGATAAGCAATAAGCATTCATTTCTTCTTAGAAAATTACAAAAGATGTTTCGGCAGAACTTTTATTGTCTGGTGGCTGACTGGAGTTATTTTCAGACACATTGTGTATAAAATATGTCTACAAGTACATATACAGGAGCATGCCTACAATGCATGGTAAAACCTTCGAGGAGGGAACTAAAGGAGACGACGTGTGATGAAAAAATCGTAGCACTATCTTTCTTCTTCTTGTTTTGTCGAGGTGCCAGAGGCGGCGGTAAAAATTGTTGATGCCTTAAATATCACAACAAATTAATGGCGCGCAAATTCAAACACATTTTTTAGAAACTCCGCACAATCTTCCGCACCACCCACTGACATGTATATAAATGGACTGACTGATCTCCTGTTTCATCTGGCACCAGTTTTGATTTCAGCAAGTATGCTCTCACTGACGATATATTTAAATTATTTGCCAATTTACTTATATATGCATGTCAGTGGGATTTACCGAATTTATGACAAAAGTATTTTAAAAGTATTTTCCTCAACACCTTGTTGTATCTAAATCTTCGAGCATATATAACTCCTTTTTATATTACTATCACTTAGTCCAATAGCCATTAACCATTTCCTATAAAAAGTAAATTATCCCTTTTGTAACTACGTCTCGGCGCCAAAAACACTTCGCGGCTCTTTGTTTACAAAAACGTGACAGTCAAACACCCTGCCAAAATCAAGATGGCGAAAATTTTTGGCTACGCTGCCATACATATGCTTTACTATGGGATGTCGTCTCCTTTAGCTCTCTCCTCAAAGGCTAAAACCACAAGGTATTCCCATTAAAATTTTAACAATGTTCTGTGACGTAATTTCGTGCCTAATGTATATACATTTCTATAGGAAAGGCAGAGAGCTAAGGGAGTATTGTGTTCTCTGTACCGTGCTTTCCTATACATTTTCACGATATTTCGTCAATAATGCCTAATCTACAATGCATGGTAAAACCACGTCGTTAAAACGATATGGATTTTTGTGTTTGCTTCACACTCTTGCATTTGAAAATTCATGCTTGTAAAAATGTCTCTTCTCTTTCACTTATTTGACAACATAAGCACGAGCTTATGTTTAGGTGTTAATCAGAAAAAAACGATATAGTAATACCTCACTTGTATTCAGCATAATTTAGAACCATGTAGGGGAATTTAGAACAAAACAGCTGTAAACTGCAACTTGTACATTTAAGGCCGTATTCACCAAGCAATTTAATTGATGTTTTAGTACTCTCGTTAGAGAGGGTTGGGGCCCACTTGATTTAAAATTAAAGTTATATACGCGATATTATAAAATGAAATAACCCAAATATAATTTTAATTTAATTTTAAGTGTGCCTTAGCGCTCTCTTACAGGAGTACTAAAACAGAAATTAAATTAAATTTCCTCAGTCTTGAAAGCAATATTTTATATTATTGGACTCGTCCCAAACGATTTCTTAGTATACTATATTATAGTATAAAATATTGAGACCAAATACATCCTTTGATGTAATTCTGCAATGAAATCGAGAAAGCAATTATATTTATGATAATTGACAAGTCAGCTGTTTAATTTGGCAGCTTACCATATATATATTTATATTTCGTGTATTTATATGCATTCTTCAGCAAACAATATCATTTTGACGTGATTTTACCACGCATTGTAGATTACAAAGCGGGAATTTGGTACTTTGGTACTTTTGTATTTTTTTTTTTTTTGATCCTGACGCATAGACGAAAAATGAAAATTGCCCAATTAACTTGGATTTTTATATTTTACAGATTACCAACTGATATAAATATTTATTTTTTCCATCAGCTCCCACCCAAGCAATATTCAAAATGAATTTGTTCAATGAGAACATATATGTATGTTATGTATATATATTGTAACTAAACAAATATCTGATAGATTTCGCCTTGTATCATACTTCCACTTAAATACATAATATTTAAAATTTCCCGCCATTAATTAGCATGGCAACTCATATGCCGAGAAATGCTCCCGACTTCACTAAAAGTGGTTACGCTCAATCACCGTTCATGTCAACTCCATTTAGTCTCTGCTCAAAGGGGCCATCCCACACGCACATGAATATTCTAATTTTTTTGTTATATCTTCTTCTTTCTTTCTTTTTCTAGACGTGTACATTTTAAATGTAAAACACTCTGAAATCTCGCTTGATTCTTAACTTTGCTCAGGTATATCACGAAAATTTTCAAACCCCTCTAAACAACAAATATTTTGTTGCTGTTGTATTACTGCAGCCCAACACGTTTTAGGATTGATTTTTGATGCAAAATTTCTCTTCAAAGTGCAGAACAATTGTAGAGATTTCTCTTTGCTTCTTTTAACTTTTACCCCATTGGGCCATCCGACACGAGTATTCTTGATGCAGTATGCCATGCAAACCGGTTTTCTAGAGAAGAGATTACAAGACAAACTACTATACCACAGACTTTTTATAAATAATTTAGATCTAAGCATGAAAAAGAACAACTCCTTTTTAATTTTCCATTTCCAAAATTTTAGTTTTCACCTAATAAAAAACCTATGAAAATGGTTATATCACATTTTTATCGCCCTCAGTTCTTTATGTTTACGAGTTTTCAATTATTGTCCCCCAAATCGGTATATTATATTTTTGTATGCCAACCGTACAAAGAAGTTGGTTGATATCGCCAATTTTCAATTTCCGATATCTAATTCAACGCACTCTTGAATTATCGTGTGGAAAAGCAATATAATTTATTCCAAGAGCGCTTGGCAGGAGACGATTAGATTCAGAAGACCACATAATTCCCAAAAACGAGATCCCCAAGCACAAAATCTCGAAGAGACAGAAAATCCTCAAACACAAAAGTAGATCACCCGCGAAAATTAGAATTGAAACTCAGATGCAAAACTAAAAATAAAATAAATTAAAATAGCAAGAAACCCAAAATTAATAACAAAGTAAAAACTGAAAAAAAAAAGTAGAAACTAAAAAAGAAATCACGGAAAATGAATTCCACTGACCACCAAAATCGTTGTTCTGGATAATGTTTGAAAAACTTTAGGGCTATGTACGCCTAAAATTGTAAATTTTATTAAATTCATTTTGTATGAGTATGATAAATAAAACTTAAGTAGGTACCCAAACAAAGTTAAAAATGCTTGTAATACTGAAGAATTTGTTGAAGATAACTTCTATGTGAGTACTACATCGATAAGATGATAGATGAATGGCAGAGGAAAATGGAGGACGGGAATTGTATTTTAACAGTTTTTTTCAGCTTTAAACAAGCCATCGAGAAAGTAGATAGAAAAATCTTACTGAAGAAGCTGTTGAAGTATGTAATACCGTTGAAAGAGCAGCAATAATTTAAAACAGAACCTTATTAGAGATCCTGCGCACATATCTCCTACAGTATATCAAGTCTCCATATTGCGTGTTTGGATTTTTCTATTATACCTACATCAATGACGTTAAGAGATAATT
Source organism: Dioctria rufipes (assembly GCA_963924295.1). NCBI lineage: Eukaryota > Metazoa > Arthropoda > Insecta > Diptera > Asilidae > Dioctria > Dioctria rufipes. The sequence continues at coordinate 43,011,313 of OZ002743.1, read as the reverse complement.
AACAAAAACGATAATATCTTTGTTCGCAAATGATACTCTCATGAGTAAAAGTTAAATTGAAATTGAATTTTCGTTAAGTTTCGCTGGCAGAAATAGTCTGCTTCCCATGGACTTACAGACCCAAACATTTAAATCTGGATTAATTTATCTGTTGAGGGAAAAATCAACATGAATTGCTTAATTTTTATTTATTTAAATATGAGTTAAGTTTGGATTTATAAAAGATTTGATGCCAGCTATGCACAGTTTAATGTATCGCTTTGCTGCCTGACTGCTTGTCGGCAGTTGGCCACCAATTCCTATCCCATTTGCTTATCTTACTACTCTCCCTCTTTTCTACTGCACTGCAATGCAATGCAATGTAAATGAAAATTCTCTCAAACAAAGTATTCTTAATGAAACCGGTTTCCTAGAGAAGAGGTAAAAGAATCAAAGAGACCACGGAATGTAATGCATGGGCAGGTTGAGGAGCGCAGGCACAGGTTCTGGTGCTTTGACGACCCGCCACTCGCTACAGTGGTGACGGTGTGTCGTAAAAAAGCAGAGAATTTTCGTACAATTTGTGAGAGCGGGTCGTAATATCACAACAGGTCACTACGTTGAGTGGCGGGCCGTCAAAAAGCAGTTTTCGTAAAATTTGTGAGAGCGGGTCGTAATAATACGACCCGCCATATAAAACTTTAATATACGAGATGCGTATTCTTTCTGTTAGATGTTCTTTGGTACTATGCTACACTTGAAATCTCAAGAGAGAATCATGCAATGGAACAGATGGCTCATTTTTTACTTATGGGCAACCCGATTAGATTATATTTAAGATTATTTTCTTTCGTTGTGATTACTGACCTTGATTTGTATTTCAACTTTAGAAGTATTTGTAATGTTAGATTAGATTTCTACTTTGGATGCACTGATTACGCACTGCATGCATTTAAGAACCACAAAATTCTGCAATTGCAAGTAGATTGTACCTAGAGAGAGATACCCTGGCAGATGTGTTCCTGACCAAAGAAAGGACTTTTGAAAACATCTGAACTAGACTGTTGAAAAAAATAGTCTGCTGAAGCAATAGATTATATAAGAATGCAAGGTGGGATAATGTATTCTGAATTTTGTTGATTATAATTCACACATTCGTATACAAGGAGAATTTTGCCTTGATATTAAATGATTTTGACGCAATACGAGTATAATACTCGCTACACACTATCGTCGTATTAATTTCCGTTTGTCTGAACGACGATAGAAAGTGTGTGAATGCCAACAATTTTCGCCACAGAGAAACATCAAATTTGTTATTATTTTCTTCGTACAGCCTGAACCACAATGGACGTATACGTAAGTAAAGTTACTTACGTAAGGCGAAATCGCACTTTAAATTAAACAGACGTACCAAAAATAACCTTAATCGACGATAAGGAAGCTTTCATTAAGTTTTAAATGTCAAATTGTCATAAGTAAAGTGCTGTAAGAGCTGCTCGTTACATACAGACGCGTCTGTTTATCCAATGATATTAATGAAATCGTTAACATTCTTATTCACGTACACCGTATTCACTCAATATGGCGCTTCCTTGCTATATATTTATTCCTTGAATTGAAAAATGTCAAGTTAGTAACTCTTACGGAACGTGATATCTATTTAGGGCATAAATGTCAATCATCCGTAAGTAAATCTCAATCTCGAAAAGTTCTATACGTTTGTTCAGCTTTCCACTGTACGACGATAGTATGGATGAAAAATGTATGTCGTCCGTATACAATGGAGTAGCAGTTGTGTAAGTAGATTAAAAGTAAAAAGTTCTAATCAACAACTTTCTTCCAAATTTTTACACCAAGAGCTGCCACCACTGCCAATAGGCTGACCAAAATGGACGTGTACTTAAGTCAATTTTGAACGAGACTGAGGGTTTACTTACGGATGATTGACGTCCTGGACCTAAACATACCTCACATTCCGTAAGGGTTATTATCTTGGCATTTAACGTTTTCAATTTTAAAGTGCAAATAGCAAAAAAATTAACAATTGTAAGTTAATTGAAGATTTGGGCCTTTTATAGAGATTATATAATAAATATAAGAAGTTGATAACTGTAACAAAAAAGAAGCATAAAATAATAAACAGAACAAGGGACACGGACGGATATTTTACCGCTACGTTCTTAAGAATTAAAGAAATTGGAGAATCAGAGTTATGTAATTCTCCAACGTATACATCAGCACACCTTCAAATTTCACTATCAGCACACCTGCATGATAGTAATTTCTTCTTATATAGGAAGTCATAAAAGGTACAAACTACTGTTTTGTAAACCTATCTTAAAACCAAAAAAATCAAAAAAAAAAAACTTTATACCTACCATTCAGATTACGGAAGAAAATCTTAGAATATTTTATCCATACATCTGTTTGTAGAAAGATACAAAAATTAAAAAAAAAATTCTACAAGACACTGAACAAAACCTTTTACAACTTTACAAGAAGTAACCTCGACAACAATTTTCTTCTCTACTAGATGCGTAATAACTTTTAAGGTTTTAACAAAATTGTTTTTAAATAGCGCAAAACGAAAAAACAATAAGCAATTTAATGAATGAGTAAGCATACCAAAATCCACCTGGCTGCTCTTTCAGGTCAATGTTTAAGCGCAGAAACTGTTGGCTTAGTCAACATTTAGGAAGGGACCGAGGAAAAAAAAATAGTTTGAGGAAATTAGATAAACTTTCAATCAACCTTCGCAATAAATTTGCACTTAGTAGTTATGCTGATATCGAGAAGCTTATTAAATGGGATATATCAAACATCGACCGTCAATAATCGGGCAGACGCGACTTTCTCAGACGGATCATTATCATAACTTTCTACTTTGTGATGATGAGCTCTACTTGAGTTTCGTCGGTTACTCTTCTCAGCTAGCAGCAGGGCCATTAGCCACGAAATGCTGTTAGTCCATAGGAGGCGGTAAAACATCTTTATGTTTGTACAAGTTCCGTTGTCGTTGGCATTCTGCTGTTGACATACTATACTAGATGTGGCAATTGAGTTCTTCCAATAAGAATTAAATGAAGCTTGGAATGAGTCTGCTTTTGGTGATAGGTGATCTGTATTATTAGAACTCGCAGCAGTAAGCCATCCATAAAATAAAACTGCGCATTGAAAGATTTAGTCCGATGCGCACAGCTTTTCCCCCAAAAGAAACAAAGCTAATTAAAAAAAAGTATGGTCTAGATCTGCAATCACGAAACTATTAACTTCTGCCGCCATGGCGTATTTCTGAATTTGTAATATTTCCGGTTTTTCCCATCTTCTAAAGCCTGTTGGGTAGGAATATCTTATCGGTTTTCAACATAAAAGATAGAACGCAATGCTCTTGGACTATGATAGAGAAGACGCAAAGAATTTCTAGTTTGGTACGGAAATACCGTCTTTGTCTGCTTTTATCGTGGTTATTCCCTCACTTAGCCACTTTTGATGAATCTTGAACCCTTCAGTCCTCACTTACAAAAGAACTTGATACAAAGCGGAAATTAAATTAAACACCAAAAGGCATAAAAAAGAAAAAAAAGGAAAAAATACACACACCGTAAAGGTAAACATGAAACAGAGGGACGAAACTAAACCTGCCAAGTACCACACAAGTTGCAAAACGTAAAAAACAAGATAAAACCAAAGCACTTCTGTGGAAGTTACCTGCTGTGAAAAAGTTATTCAAGAACGTTGACATTTTGGTCAAAAAGTTCAGGTGTTCCGGTGGATTCAAAGCATCATTTTAATCGCATACACCAGACCGAAGAAGATATCATCTATTATATCGCTGTTCTAATTTCAAATCAAATTCAACACACTCATGAAGAAATTATTAAATACAGTTCCTGGACTTTCGTAGTCGACGAGATGATTTCCCCCGAAAACAGAAAAGCCAATTCTTATTAAATCAACCGATCCGGGAATCGGGATACGCATCCGACGGGAAAGAAAGTTTGTTTTTTCTTTCTTTTTATTGTAACTAGTGGTGCTGTGCTGCTGGTGGTAAATTTTCCTCCTGGTTGGACTCTCTTGGTGACCACGAAACGCAACAAACACAACGAAATATTTTCTTTTTTTTTTCAACCCATGCACAGGCACACACAATAATTTTATATACAATAAAACATAAATATTATAAACACAACACGCAGTTATACATTTGGGCCCTCGTATAATACTTGTGTGTTTGTTTTTGCCTGGCCTTACGACGAAAACAATTCTCTACGATAGAAATCGTTCATTTTCTCCAATAAACTTCACATATTTCAACACAACACTTTATGCAATTTTCATGAAATTTTTAGCTAATTAAAATTACAATAAAATAAACAGCAACTTTACTTGTTTTTGACGTTCTTTAAGCAATAAAATCATCACTAAATCCTCTCGGGAACAGCTGTAGCCGCCATCTTAAGATTTACATTTATATTTCCTTGTTTTTGATAGGCATGTTTTCTCTTTCATTCGCACATCTGCTCGTTCGATGCGATTGAGCTTTTAAAAAGCGTGCATTTTTTTATTTTTATTTCCTTTATATAACTTCTCCAACAACCCAATACTTTACACGCGACACTCACGCCATAATGTCAACACTTTTCTAGCGACACTTAATTATGGTCGGTCGAGAGGTTTGGAGTTCTGCTAAAGTTTTTTGGAAAAATGGTAGAAACGCGTCACTTCCGCCACCCTCCGGGGCGTAGAATAGCAAAAAAGCTCGCCACGCCAACTGTAGCCAATAGATTTGGCAGCCACCCTCCGGGGCGTAGAAAAAGCTTTTTTTCACACAGCGGAGAAAAGCAATTATCTAAATAGAATATTAGAATATCCGGTTTACACTAACGCACTTCAATTATTAAGTACCCCCGCGCCGCGCGGTGTGTGCGTTTTAGGTTTTTTTAAGGATATGTATATCAATCAGAAAAAGAAAAATGAAAAATTATAAGAAAGTTTCGGTATTCGGTAAGTTGTCGTTTTTTTTTTCAAAATCATATTTTTTTGTGAAGTGTAAGATAGTTGGTATATGAGTTTTCTTATTCGAGATTCGAGAGTTTTCTCTTGAGTTTTCTTAATTTTGTTTAGTTTTTCTTTACGAATATCCTTCTTTGCGAAATTAAGAAGTGTTTTTTCGAGAGTTTCCTTGAATTTCCTGTAATTATGTTATGTTTTTCTTTACGAATATCCTTCTTTGCGAAATTAAGAAGTGTTTTTTCGAGAGTTTTCTTGAATTTCCTGTAATTTTGTTTGGTTTTTCTTTACGAATATCCTTCTTTGCGAAATTAGAAGTGTTTTTTCGAGAGTTTTCTTGAATTTCCTGTAATTTTGTTTGGTTTTTCTTTACGAATATCCTTCTTTGCGAAATTAGAAGTGTTTTTTCGAGAGTTTTCTTGAATTTCCTGAATTTTGTTTGGTTTTTCTTTACACGAATATCCTTAATTATATTTGTTTGTCAAGTGCAAGAAGTGTTTTTTCGAGAGTTTTAGTTAAGAATTTAAAAACCGGAAATCAGCAAAGTTCCGAATCGATTCGACACTCACGCCAATAGTTTTCGCAGTTTCGACAGCAGCCGCCGAAGTGATTGGCGCGAGTATCGTGGGTTTGGAAGTTGATAGACAGTCGCGCTCGCAAGAGGGAGTCGAGTGATTAGTGCTGCCACAAAGTAAGACAATTATTTACAGAAAATAAATTGTTACATATAGAAGAAATTCTTTATTAAAATAAAATAACACATTTTTTTCTTTTCATTCTGAAAATTATCACCTCAATACCACTAATATTTCAGAAAAAAAAACAACAACAGCCTCCTCTATAAGAACATTTTGTTACTTGGCTTATTTGTTGGGGCCACGATACAGAGAATACTAAGTATTCTCATTAAATTTTGACACATGTGCTGTGACGTAATTTCGTTCGCTATTGTACGTACATAAGCAGAGTACTGAGAATACAGGTATTATGAATTTCTCATTACGAACAACGTTCAACCATTAGTGGTCGAATGGTCGTGTAATAGGAAAGCACGGTAAAGAGAACATAATACTCGCTCTCCTCTCTCTGGATTTTTATAGAAATCTATTTATATTAGTGGTCGAAATTACGTCACAGCTTGTGTCAGCATTTTCTCTACCGTAGTTTGGGCAAACACGTAGCTAGCACGAAGCACGCGTCTTTTGCTGCACGTGTGATCACAGTTAATTTGCTATGATTTGTAGTTCCTTATATTATTTTCGAAGTTAATTATTTACGTGTTCAAACAAGTTACAATTTTTTACATAAACAATAACTGTATTACAAATTCAGATCACGTAATAAGAATTTAATTATTATATTATCACCTTAATCAATATCCTAATAATCCATTGTAGGAAATGGCTCCCCAAATCCTTCCCTTGGAGGACAAAAACTTTTCTTCCTTTCTTAGATCATGGTAGTAGAATGCGTATCCATCGGGTCAAAATCCTCAAGAATAATTCCCAAGCCATGAAACAGAAATCTAGATGTTTGATAGTTAGATAGTTTTGATTACAAAGACCCAGTTTAGACAGGTCAGTATGCTGACTCTGCTGCACGAGATCTGTAGGTGGGATGATGCTTCATTTCTGTCATCAACCATCGTCTTACCGACAAATTTTCGTGCTGCAGATGCAGCATACTGACCCGTCTAAGCAGGGTTTAAGTAACCGTACCATTTTACGCTCCCTAACTCCCAGCTGAGTAAAAATTGCATGTGCTATGTGCAGCCGGAGTCCGAATCTGTGGGCAGCTACATTCGATATCATCAGCCCACAACATGCCATGACAATGATTACTCAGCTGAGAGTTTTTATTTGAGAAATCGTAGTTATTTGGTTCAGATAAATTTTTTTTAAATAATTATGTTAGGAAAGGTAAAACAATTTTATTTTGGTTCGGAAGATAAGAAAGCAAGCTTAAGATTATCAGAATACCATTTTCTGTATAAATAGTAGTTTAGGGCGGAGGAGCTATTCAAATCAAAATTGTGTCCGTTTTACATAAGAATACTGCAAATATTTTAGAATGGTAGGACTCCGTTGGGGCTCTCATGTGGTAGTAGGGAGGGTTTTGAACGCTTAGAACATATAACTAAAGCTTAGAATATAGAACGAACGTAAGTGTTGATAGGTACCTCTAAAATTCGTGAACTAACATAAACGTGGCTTTTCTGAGACATGCTTGCTGAGAAACTCCTGAGGTGCTTGGTGTAGGGAAGCTCTCTATGTTAATTCTACAACACGCACGTACCAGAATTTGATTACGCTAAATTTGGCTTGTCAGATTTCCTGTACTCTCTTTATTCTATGAACTAAAGGAAGCTCAATAAGCACGAAAAATGACGGCATTTCTCACTATGTGGTGGAATTCTCTTTATGCATTCGTTATGCTCATGGAAGTAGTAAATCTGAAATATTTGTGAATGGGGGTTTGGCGTAATTATTTAAAATAAATGAAAATTGTGAGGTACCACTGACACATGAAATCCAACAAAAAAGTTGAGAACAGAAAAACGTTGATGTTTTTGTTTCTCTTCCCTTTTTACACTTCTTTGGCACGTATTTGCGAAAAAGAAACTTTCTAGTTTAAGTTCAGGACTTCAACTTGCCTGAAAAACGCCTTCCCAGGAGTATTTTGGCGATTATTGCAACAGTACCGCACAGCATAATTCATTGTTGAAATATTCTCCCGTTGATGTATTAACTTAAGTACAAGGCTTAATCACTTATCACTTCCAATGTTTTTACTTAAAATTAACAAAATTAACGGAACAATTTAATTTATTTTAATTAAATAACACACAAAATACAAAACCTGGCGCTAAAACACGAATCTGCCGTTTAATCCGAATTGACACAATTGACTAATATCAAGTTAACTTGGTTAAACTTTGGTTAAACTTGGTTAGACTTTGGTTAAACTTGGTTAAACTTTAGTTAAACTTGGCCTTTCTACCCTTTCGCCTAAAAACTGAGTTTCTCTCGCACCGATTGGGTTCTTACATGATATTTATACGTTCCAAGGTCCAACGTAAAGCGCTTTTCATCCGAAAATATTATCTATTTCCACTCAGTCCTCCATGTCATTATTATTATTAATTTTTCTGGATATTTTCCCTGGTAGACAAATCATGACGAGCTCCTCATGAGTAATCAGATAAACGTCATAATGATATTTATTCGGGTTTGAATTAAAACGGAGAAAAAACTCATTTATTTATTTATTCACAGATATTGTGCATGAGATATTGCATCTCTTTCACGTATTTAGAAATGTATATACTTTGTTTCTCTCTTGTGCATTTTACAATGTAAGATGAGCACTTCGATGAGTACATAATGAGTGGCACGATGAGCTTATTAATGAGCATGTCAATGAGTAACACGATGATCTTATTAATAAGCATAGCAGGGAGTGTCATGATGAGTTCATAAATGATAATCTGATTTTACAATTGATTTAACATATTTTTCCGAATTCAAACTCCAGTTGCAAATCGAACTCGAGACGCTGAGGAGTAAGGATTTGGGCATAACGTCTTGCTCAGCATATGGGCGACAGTTTTCTTCCAGAAAAAAATTAATTTAAAATAGATAATTTGAAAATTTAAATAAATAAATCACAAAAGTTAATTCAAATTTTCCTAGTAGAAATGTCATCTGACACGGTGATGACAAGAGAGATATTTATTTATTGCTGGTTTAGTATATAGGGGGGAGCAGTTTCACGATATTCAATGATCGCTTTGATGAAATTTAATGAATGCTCATCAGAAGGCTCATCGGTACTTTATTATTGCAAACACCTTGATGCTTTTCAGTCAAATTAGTATTGGTTTAAACTGACTCTTACGGGACAAGAGAGAAGGTAAAACTGCGAGCAATTTCTACTAGGATCCCTATTGGAATATCCTTCGTCTTTTGGGGCTTTAATTTTTCCAACTTTTTCGGCTGACATTCTTTTACCACTACTCATTTTCTATATTTCATTAAATAAGTAGCACTTTTTAAAAAAAAAATTTAAAGTACAATAATCTAACCAAACCACCACCGAATATAATTTATTACTGATGAGGTCAATCAAGTGTTGTATCGTTTGATACCAACTTTTCAGATAAAAAGTAGTTAATAATGTATTTTATACCAAATGCAGCGAATAATAGGATAATGTTATTAGGAATTTTCAGTGTAATAAAATTTTACAGAAGTAATATGTCCCAAGGATACATGTGAATGCAAAAGTGGGGTCAATCATGTGTCGCCAAGGAGTGTATTTCGATAGTCAAAGATTACGAAATATATCTTTTTTAGGGATCCATACCCAAAGGGTGTCAACGAGACCATTACTAATCCTCCGCTGTCCGTCCGTCTGTCTGTCAGCGGGCTCTATCTCATGAACCATAATAGGTACGGATTTGAAATTTTCACAGAATGTGGTTTTCTATTGCCGCTATAACAACAAATAATAAAAATAAAATCAAATAAAAAATAAAGGGGTCCCAATCAGAGCTGGGCAATACTTAAGTAAAAAAAGACTTAAGTACTACTTAAAGTACATTTGCGTTACTTAAGACTTATTACTCAATACTTTTGAAATGCCCCTACTTAGTACTTGAACATACTACTAGTGTCTATTTACTTGTACTTAAGACTTAGTTTTGTACTTAAGTAACACGATTTTTATTAAGTATTTCTGAGTCTGTTAAGTACCTACAAATATCTAACTATTCGTAGAAAAGAAAACACAATCTCTAGCGCAACTCCTTTTTTGTTGAGTTTTAAAGCACGTAAAGAACTGTTAAAGAATGTGCCGCACTCACAGGTCAAGGCAGATCCTTAGAAAAACTAATAACATACAAACAAGACTGAGCAAGTAGAACAAAAACCAGTAACGTCTCGCTCAAGTATAAAATCGACGATGCCTCGACTTGATGACATAACCACTGACATGTATGATATGGATTAATTACGTTCATAGAAATACAATGCAAAAAGTGGGCTCACTTCTATATTGCTGACTTTCGGTCTAAGAACCAACTACCAACTGAGAGAGAACTGCAAACAACAAATAAATTAGTGGATTCGTCGAAATACATGTTTTATTAAAATCACTTTCCGAGCTGTGTGCTCACTTTGTCAACTTCCCGCCAATAATTTTTTTAATGTTGGCACCGCTCCAATATAAAATCAACGATGCCTCGACCTGATGTAGGGAAGGCCTCAATTTTTTCTTAGAAATTTACTGGAAATTGTTTCCTGAGAATTGTTATGCATTATTGAAGGCGATAATGGGTGCTTGGGCGGACCTCTAATAGTTTTTATTAGTGTAGAGGTTAAAGTTTTACTCTACCTGCAGCGCCGAAAACTATAAAAAACTGTAAATAGTAGCCACATATTATAGTTTTCAAAAGGTATTTATTTATTAATATCTATTAACTAAACTCGATAAACTTCATTATATTACTGCCAATGTACAAAAATTCTAAAAAAGTACTTCAAAAAGACTTAGTACTTAGTTACAAGTACTTTTTATACATGCGGTACTTGTACTTACGCTGAAGTACTCAGGCCTTCGGTACTTGTACTTAAATACTTTTTCTTTGGTACTTACTTAGCTTTGGTTCCCATATAAGAAACGTGTTTTTTGGCGTACATAGTGTTAAATATTGTACGATGGTTGGGAACCCTTCATGTGCGATCCTGACTCGCACTTGGCCGGTTCTTTATTTAAATTTTAATGGACGCAAGTTGGGCCCCTCAAATAAAGTTTTAGTTTTTATATTGTGTTGGATATCATTTGAAAAGGTTATTTACAAGGAAATAGACAGTTTTTTTTTTACATAACCTCCAAAAAGGGAATGCTCTTGCATATCTGCCCATTTAAGCTAAATCAGTGTATTTTTTTATTGGATAATGCACAATCCACACTTTCCAGAGGTATGCATACCGATATACCGTTTACATATATAGGCTACCGTTTTAAAAATAATTTCTTTAATTCACAAATATAAAAAAGAGAAATTTATCACAAATCCAATTTTTTTTTGTTGGAAATTCACCACATAGCCAGAAATTCGGGCGAAAGATACCAGAAGGCAATTTTTAGAAGTTGTTTATTTCAAAAGCGTCTAAAAACTCTAACTTTATAATAAAATACTGTTTACATGCAATATAATACAATTATAATAATGTTTCTCCACAACATTACAGTAATGCTGTGATCTGATGAATTTATAATGTTTTTGTTTTCATCCGAATCTAGGTATAATTATTATATAAATAGCAAAAGCCTAACGACTTCTAAACTAATGTTGTACGTAATTTACTTTTATAATTATTAAGATTATAATATTTTCGTAATTTTTCTCAGTTTGCCATTAATTTGTTTTTTTTTGTTTTACATTATACGTAAGAGTAACAGAATTTGTTTTGTTACTTTTAATTTTTTATTTTGTTTTTCTTAAGAAAAATTTTCAATTAATATAATCGAATTTATTTTATAACCCTTTGGTTTTTGTTGTTAATTATAATAAAGAAATAAAAAATGTTTTTTTTATACCAGGTTATGTTATTATATAACTATGTATAACAGTTTTCTGTTTTTAATTTTATAAGAATTTCAAATTTTTATTTTATACCCAAAATTCTGTTTAAAAAAGTTCAGGAGCAGAGCACTAGTATTATCTAAGTACATAAGTTTGAGCTGAGTGTTTTCAGATTTAAGTTTTTCTCTTGTTTTTACCACGTCTTATTCCAATATGATTGTTGATGTTAACATTAAAACAAGTTTTATAACAATATTTTTCAAAATTTTTATTGTTGAAAAAGTTGTGCTAAATCAAATATTCTTCTTTCTTAGTAATTTTTGTCTGAGCACGTTACGTGTTTATATGTATATTTTTTTAGTGTCGATCGGAAAATGTTGTTTTTATTCCTTTATTCTCTTGATATGTAATAAGTGTTATATTACAATTTTAATTAGTGAATACCTAATCTATTTGTTGCATGCAAAGATATTCCGATAGAAGATTGGTAAGTATCCGATAATTTAAAAAGGCAGTCAATATATACACAGCATGGTCGTACAATCTAGACAAATTCTGTAAGAAGTCATTGTAATTAAACAATTGAATTACTACTTATAGTATATACAGAGCTCTCTAAAGATGTAGATTATGTTTGTAACCATTATACTTATGTAATATAAGGGTAAAGGCGAATAAGACGCATGAGGTAATTTAAACTTACAAGAATTTAAAAAAAGTCAAGAAATAAGAAAATTTGTATCCTCCTCGTAATCAACTATCGATTGACATTTTAAGTCTATATTGGATCTTTTGGAGCGAAATCAAACTTACTAGTACCTACGACTTGATTTGAAAAATGTCAATGCTGTGCTGAGGCAGAATTTGGATACTGCAGTTCAGTAAGCTAATCCTTTCCAGAAAGGAGTAGTTGGTTGGTATATAATGGAAGGAAGTCCAAATTTTAAAGCGAACCAAATTTTGCAGCTCCTAATATCGAGATAACAAGACAATATTATTTTGGGTCGTGTTTTATTGTCCTTTGAAATATTTGAAATTTTTTGTCATACAACATGGCGTCAGATGGGAGCCACAGTATTCAAGAGAAGAAGATATACATTAGAGAGAAAGAGATATTTTTCTCCGAGATGACATCTATGCATATGCACTCTGCACTGTTTGCTTCTTAGGGCATATAACAAACAGGAATGGGGGTATCGGTTAAAATTCATATACATGAGTGAAGCTGAAAGGGAAAGCCCTTCGAAATATCTTGAAGGGATAAAAACTGATAAGGAAGGATAAAAAATGCAGAGCAAATAAGATGCAAATACAAAAAAAAAAAACACACAAATACCTAACAACTGGGAGCTTGAATGATAAATGAATGGCAGCATGTAGAAATGTCAACAAATTGCTCCCGTATTAGAAAAATAACTTAACTGCTCCTGCATGCATTCTGCTAGCTAATTACACCTGCAATGTACTCTCACAATAGAAAATTTGGGCTCAACGTAAGTATTGCTCAGGCTTCATTTAATTTAGGTTATCAGAATTTCTGTTTGTTTGCATAAATTAGTCGAAGGTATGCTTGGTGGCCATAAAAAAACAAAGGAAGTCCGAAATCGATTCTCGCTGGTTAGGTAAAGCTCATTTGTTATGAAACTTACAGTTTTCTTTTTCTTAAGGAGTAAATCTTAGTATTGAGTAGACTTTGACGGCAGAAAACATTACGCAAAAAAACGAATTCATCGGGTGTTTTTTAATTGCTTTTCTGCATAGAAATTATCATTTTACTTCCTTCTTAATAAGACAAAATTGATTATAAACTGAGAAAGCTCAATATCAATCTCAAGTTTTTATGATTATATCCAATTGAAAGAATTTGAGTTTTTTTTTTGCATTTCTACAATGGAGTTTAAGTCTTCTAAACTGTGCTCCTTTTTATTTTCTATATTATTCAAAATTTAATTGTTTCCTGAAATAATTCAGAAACAGTATGTCAAAATTTATTAATATTTCAGTAATTACATAAATTCAATTAATTAATAATGGTTTTCTAGAAATTTTAAATTCTAATTTATATATATATATAAGCTTGATTTTATTTTTCGTGTACTATAGTTATAATTACGTATAATAACATTTATACAATAATATTTTTAACAAGTTCAGTATTGGTGTTATCTTAACATTTTTATTTATATGACAAAGAAAATTAATTAATTAACAAATTTTGCTATGATTTTTTTTTTTTTGTTATTTAATGATGATATCACAGACATTTACAATAAAACTTTCACATAGTTAAAAGATTTGCATAGTTATTAGAAAAGTAAAACAATTCTGTTAGTTTACTATGTATTTGTTTTTTTTTTCATTCTGTAAAAGAAGGTGTGGGTGAGTTATAATCAGTGATATTATAATCATAAAATATAATTGGAAAATAAAATACATTATAATATTTATAGGAATAGGAATAATTTTTCCTTATTTTTTATTTTTTTTTTATTTTTGATTACCGAAGAGATATTTTTCATCAGATTTTTCGATTTGACATATTCTTTGGAATTTTTTATCTAGAAATAATTTGTGGCGATTTTTCTTGACTGATTTTGTGTAGGGGAACCTGTGGACGAGTGGCACACTTTTTTTTTTATACGAGCTATAATTTGTTTGTTATTCAATATTTCCTAGTCTTGGTATAATTGTGCCGGTAGAAAACTTTGTTTAGTTTCTATCATTGTTTAAATAAAAAAGAAATATTACACCTTGTCAATACTATGCAAAATATATTAGTCTTATCTCCATGCGCCAGTCATCAAGACCTTTGTTTTTAGAGTGGCGCAGCATATTTTAAAGAGTGAGGCAAAAAAAAAAAACAAAAATTTATGTATGGAAAATAATGAAAACTGTACCAAAATTATTATATCATAAAAATATATTTGTTTAATAACATACGAAAATACATTGAGCTAATTGTTAAGAAATAAATTAAAATAATGATCAAATTTGCACAACATTTTATATGTCCAAGAGTGGAACATCACACACACCTCTATGCGCCACTCTTAAACGAAACAACTTTTTGGTTAGATTCGAGTCTTGATATGAGGGATTCACAATAAAATTTCATATTATTTAATATCACAATTAAATCCTCATATGATCATAAGTTGAAAGAGAAAAACTTTTACTTTTCCTACCAAAAAACCACCTAACACAAATATCATGTCGTCGAAGTGCCATCAACTAGACTGAATGGAATAGAATTGAAAATAAATTACCTCGTAGTAGTGTTACCAGATGGCCGAACGTGGACTTTTCACGAAAATGGGAAAATTTGGTAATTTTTCCCCAATTTTAAATTTTAAATTTTCATCTAATCGACATTATATTAAAATTAAAAATATATGAGTATATGTATAATAAAAATAAGCGAATTTAATTCAATAAAATAATATAAATATACATAAAAGTAAAATAACGTAATTGAAGGGGATTTAAGTAAAAAATAAATAAAATACATATGCACAAAAATGTAATTAGTAAAAGCATTAAAACGAAATTCAAAAAGTTAATCATATATTTGTGGAAGACATTGTGAAGAGATGTAAAACTATAAAAAAATATATGTATATCAGAGACACATTTGCGGTTTACGATACTAAGAAATTAATTAGAAAACTTACAGAAATAGACACTTCAACTTGACAAGTGTCAAATATTAAGGCCCAAAATACATTCACGGCCACAAGCCACAGGCCATTGGATGCAAGCCTCTGAACCAATGTAAATGAATTGTCGTTACATTCGCGGCCACAGGTCACAAGCCACACTGTGGTCGTGGCCAAGTTTGAGCAAATCTAAAATTTTGTGGCTTGTGGCCCCAATACTACCAACATTGAAGTATAAAATTGGTAGGCTATTCAATATAGCAGGAGGTTAGTAATTAATCGGAAGTTTGTTTATCAGTGAGAAAAGTTGTTTATCTGTGGAAACTAATTCATATTGTATTGTAATAATTCTGCAAAAAAATAAAATGGAAGGAAAAATGATTAATTACTTGCAAATACATGGATACATTTATGCATATTCAGAAGTATGGCTTCTTGTGGCCAGTGTCCATGAATGTAAATGAGTTGGCTTCAGCAGTCGGCCACAAGCCTCATGTGGCTTGTAGCCCGTGGCCTGGGGCCGTGAATGTATTTTGGGCCTAAATGTCAGAAAAAAATTCGGTTCTAAAAGGTTCGTGTATTTAATGATTATGGTTTATACCTAGGGTCATATTGCAATAAACTCGTATACCGCGTATACATTTTTCGAAATTTCAATATTGAAATCCAATGTACTACGTACTGAGTTTATATCTAGCATATACCGAGCTATTTCTTAGTATATACAGACAGACTTGCGGTTTAGCACAAATTGCAATATTGAAATTGCAAATCTGTCTCCGGTTTTTATTATTTATTATTGTACTCACTACGCAACTAGTGTATGATATTGAAGTTGTATATATTCATAGTTTCACATAAATATTTGGTTTTGGGTCGATTTGTTTAAAAAAACACATGCAAAAATATATGTTGCAACACAGTCCAAATTTCTAATAATCTAGATACTTAAGGCTGTATGGCAAACCAACAATTTTTCTGATTCCTGACATTCTGCTCAAATAGCTTGATTTTTAGGACTATCTGAGAAGTAATTTACTAGAGTAGGTACACTCAAAGGTATTTCACATATTTTGGGAATGTGTTTACTTGCCTTATTTGCAACTAGAAAATATATTAGTAATATTTATCAGAGCTTATCAATCACCAAAATAAATGTTCTCAACAAATTTCCCACAGATGTACTAAATCAAATATTAAAAAAATCTTTTTTTCCATTTTCCGTAAAATTTCGTTCCGGAATTTTCTTAAACTGGAAGAATTCTGACAATTTACTATGTTTACATGCAGGGTTGAAACATGATTCAACTCGAGTTTACATAACTCCATATATACACGGCTCGAGTTAAGAAAATTGCTGACGTAGTCGAGGCGAAAATTCAAAATGGTATCATATGAAACGCGAATTCAATAATCGAGTTGACAGCTAACAGCTGGGATTTATTTTGTTTGTTGTTCGTTCGAAAGTTTTGTTAGGTTATATTTAGGTATTGTGAGTGTATTTTTTTGGTTTATTCGAGCAATATTTTATTTTTAACTTTTAAGGCTCTATCACCAAAAACACCATAAATAAGATGCCATGTTTAGCTGTCACTTCAAATATATTTATACTAGTTCTCAACTCAATATTTCTACTCTGCGAGCTCAAAAACACGAGTCGAAAACTCAACTCAATCTCGACTCAATTCTTCAACTCTGAATGTAAATATGGTGATTCTGTTGCCTCGTAGAAGACACTCAAAAGAAAGAGAGAGCAACAACAGAAAAATTTTGATTGAGCCACTCTATAATGTGATAACGTGTGCCACCCACTCGTCAATAGGTTCCCCTACTAAATATGTATCATAAATTTTGACATAATTTTATATTTTAAAAGCCTCCAATTCTTTCTACATATACAGGCTGTTTCAGATGAAGGTGCCTTCCGATATTATTACGCGATTTCTTGAGGTAAGCTGATAAAAAAAAATCGTTCTATTCTTCTTCCTTGTGAACTTCTTCACAACGTTCGATTGTAGTATTAGCCGCATTCTTTAATGTCTTCTCTTTTCTTTCAATCAAGAATACTCGTTACAATGTGATAAGGTAATAAGTATTATAGTGTTGAAAAAACATGAGATATGCTAGATAGGAAGTAGTAGTCTGCCATTAAAACTGGGAAGTTTGGTGTTGTTGTTGCGTTGTAAGTTATTTAGTTCCTGCTGTTTTACTAGATAGTTCTGTGCCAAAAAGTAGTGACAATGGATAAAGCATCTAATTTATGGATTTTTAGGTGACTATTTTGTTTAGTATCGAAGCTTGAAGGAAGGTAATCTAGGAGGTACACTCTCGTGGAATTAAATATTTGAGTGCAACACATCATTACAGATTTGAATGCCTTGTAAATAATGCCATCAACAAATAGGATTACGTTGATTTGGTTGCCATTAAGGGCACAAATATTTCTTACCGCTTTGCAAAGAATAGAGTCAGATCTTTCTTTATCGAATTTGAGCCTGATTTTGGACGCTCAAAAAGCTACCTTTCGACACAAATCAAGTTTTGGGAAGACAGAATTAAATAGGCGTACTGGAAAAAAAAATACCTGAGACAGGCGAACAAGTTCATTACATATTCATTCGCAATAGAAGGCAAAATGAATTCGTAACGCTCAGCAGAAAGGAATTAAGGCTCATAAGGCCTATTTACTAGGTATAGTCCACTTAGACATCTTAAAAAAAAACCCGGCTAAGTGCGAGTCGGACTCCCACACGAAGGGTTCCGTACCACCGTACAAAATTTAACAGTATGTATACGCCAAAAAACACGTTTCTTATATGGGTCCCCTTTATTTTTAATTTATTTAATTTTATTTTTATTATTTGTTGTAATAGCGGCAATAGAAATACATACTCTGTGAAAATTTCAACTGCGTACCTATTATGGTTCATGAGATAGAGCCCGGTGACAGACGAACGGACATCGGAGGCTTAGTTATAGGGTTTCCGTTTTTACTCTCTGGGTACGGAACCCCAAAAAAGGGTAAGGTGAATACTGAGACTTTCCGCTTCTGTTTAGAAGACCATAAGAGTAGTGAATTTATTTGAATGAAAATGGTTTCTTCAGTTGTTTATTTATCATCGAAATATTAAAAAGGCAACGATAACTTTCCAGGTCTTAATTGGAAGTCACCCTATAAGTCATGGAATTTTTTAATTTTTATTTTAAGGGCAGTTTGAAATATTGATTTATACAAAGTAGACAACTATGCTTTTAAATTACCCTATAAAAATTTTCGAAAATTGGACTTACATAGGTTGCTCTTTGCCTGTATAGTCTTCATTTAAAAAAAACTAGTCTTGTAATAGTTTTCTTGAATTGCTGTTACAGAGAAAGCAAATTGCTACGAACTAATAATATGAGCATTGGAATGAAGAATTATATATGTATATATGTATATACAAATTATTGTTCATACCTGAACAAACAAATTGGAACTCTGCAATTAATAGTCAACTGCATACCTCTGTACATTTGTTGTTCTCGATTCATTAACCCATGTCGCAACAATAACAACTATTCAATAAATTTTTTCTGCTTTGTGAGAAAATTCCGCACTGATTGCACTCAATAAAGCTAGCATAAATAAATTGTTGATGTTTAAAGCCCGGTATTGTGTTCATTTAGCGGATAAATATTTAGCAGCAATCGAACAGGGACCTTTTTTACGGCTAAAATTGTTCATTGTTTTGAACTATAGGTGGCTGCTTTTGACAATCAGCTGTCGTGCATTTGTGATATTATTTCTTGGTCTTTTAGATTGCTATTGCAATTACCCAATCTCGAAATACAAAGGAAAATTATATTTATACTTACTATTTTAATTTCTTCTCAAAAGAATTGTCTAACTGAAGACGGAATTTTTTGTCAGAAAAATAAAATTAAAATACACTGCCACTCTTGTATTCCAATTTCATTCAAATTCAAACGTCAAAATTTTAGCGCAGAAAAAAGGTATTGAGCGGATAAATCTGATGCTAAATATATGTTTGTGGAAATTACTGCCATCTACTTGTCAAAACTAAACAAACTTTTAGCTGATAAAACACAATACCACTTTCTTCAGCGATTTGGCTAAATATTTCGCAACTAAATTTCACCGCTAAATTTCCATATAAAATTTATCCGCGAAATGAACACAATACCAGGCTTAACATGGATCAATCTATTGTGGACAACAAATTATTATTAATTTTTTAATGTAAGCATTTAATTTATCTATTTAAAGACTTTTGGGGCAATAAAATATTCAGTCGGGAATCAAACTACGATGTGTTTTTAATTGTACAGTTTTTTCTTTCTGGCCTTTTTGGTTTCAAAGAATCTTTGAAACCTCTACAGTTAATGGGTTCAAATTAAGTTTGAGGAGCGTTACAATTAATTTACAGGGGTAATTGGATCGTTTGATGGTAGCCATATTTATATTAAAGTACCAAAAGATCTTCCCAATTCCTATGTCAATAGAAGAGCAAGACATTCTTTAATAAGATCCATTGGATCGCTTAATTAGACTTGTACTTTTATATAGATTCTTCAATATCCTTGTTTTATATTTTAATATATAAAAATTCCGTATCACTGTGTTCGTACACGCTAATCTTCGAAACCGAAAACCCGATTTTAATGAAATGTTGTAAATGTGTTTGGTTGGTTCCAGCTTGAAAGATAGGATTGCTTCGGATACGATATATGGCGCTATTGTCGAGGTCTAGAAAACTGCCTTAGAATGATTCGTCCTGGGAAGCTGAAATTTTTTAAACGGCGTTTTCATAAAAATTGCAAAGACAAGTTCCAAAAAGGGCCAAATTGGGAGACCTCTTTTTGGTGTTGCCATATAAAACTTTAGTTTTTCACTATATATTTGGAAACTGCCTGAGAACGCTTCTACGTAAGACCCTAAATTTTGTAAATGGCGTTTAAAAAAAAAACTGTAAATTCAAGTTCAAAAATGGGACAAAACGAGCAACTCCCTTGTATGGTTGCCATACAAAAACTTCGTTTTTAACTATATATTTTGGCACTGAATGCGAACTGAATGAGAAAAACTAAAAAATTGTACTTGGTACTTTCATGGCAATAGTAAATAAAACTACAAAAATGGTCTGAATCGAGCAACTTCTTCTTGATGTTGCTATACATACAAAATTTTGGTTTTTCATTATATATTTGGAAACTGCCCGAGAACGCGACGTGGAGAGCTAAAATTTTGTACAAGGCGTTTTCATGATAATTGAAAATACAAGTTCAAAAATGGACCTAATCGAGCGATCACTTTATGGTGTTGCCATACAAAACTTTAGGTTTTCATTATAAATTTGGATACCGCCTAACGCGTAGACGTAGAGAACTGAAATTTTTTACAAGGGACTTTGTTAAAAAGATTTGAATTAAGTTCAAAAATGGGGTCAATCGGGCAATACAAAAAAATTAATGCTAGAGTACGGAATCGCCCGATCGAGTCAGATAATGGCTTAGATATTATTTATCTCCAACCACCACATCCCACCCGCACCCATCTAGGTATCAATATTATCACCGTACAACGCCTACGGGCTCCTCCTAGTATGAATAATAATATTAATAAAAAGAAATAACAGGAATCGTAGAATAGACCCCTGCGGAACTCCATAGCTAGGAAAAAAGTTCAAATTGGATATTTCAGAAAATTTTTAAATAGAAAAATTGCTTCAATTCGGTTAGATAATTTTTCAATGAACATTTTTTATGACATACATAGTACAAACCAATGGAATGCCTTACATAAATTCAAGAGCACTATAATACAGAGTTCTCTTTTATCTACTAACCGATAGAATATCAATTTCAGAGTAACAAATTGGGTACCCAAGTATAAAGAATGTGTATAGCTTCAAGCTATTTTAATTTGGGATAAAAGATAATATTGTTGCGATATTGCCTAGTAGAATTTATTTGGAAGCCCAACAATTATATTTAAATAAATAAGCCTACAATTTTCTTTTATTTTAGTTAATATAATGAAAATAGTAATTAAATATTTTTATTTTTAATTGAAACTGCAATCAAAATTTTTTTCTATCCACAAAATGGAAAAAAAATTAAAAAAAAAAATCTCTTCAGTATCAAAAAATTCATTAACTAACTCGATTTCAAAACAATTCACATTATAAAACATTCTCTACTAACATTACCTGGAGCCATAACATCATATCATATAAAAATACTGGTATATGTAACAATATCGGTTAATTATGGGGATATTTTGTAACTTATACATACATACATACAAGTATTATAATATATATATATATGTAGGTAAGTATGTACTTTGGTTATTAATTGAGTGTATAGGCCCTGTGGAAACATGCGACGATACCGTGGTGTGGTTTCAAATAATTCAAAGACATAAATTCATTTTTGGCTGAACACAACTACCTCAACTTCAATTTCATACATAGGTACACATACTACAAACGTCATCTGTCCTTTAAATGATAAAAATCAATTTCAAATCTTACGTTTATTCATTTAACTTATGAATATTGATGTTATTTAGGATAATTCGCACAAGAAATGTTTTGTTTTTTATTTTGATTTATTGATTCAAAAATTTCGAGCTCGATAAAATAATTTTATCGTGGAGGTTCGTATTTATATACAAAGTTTTCACCTACCCCCGATGGATAATGTTCGTGTGCTCGCAAAAGTTTATTAAAACTTCTTCTAGTTACTAGAATTAAATTAGAGTTTAGTTCACAATGTTTTTTTTTTTGCCAGGGAACTTGTTTTTATGTTTAACTTGTATTTATTTATGTGAGATTAATTTTGTATTTTTGCAATGGTATAATCATAAATTTGTAGTTTTTTTTTCTCATTAATTTGGCTCATATTGATTCTAGTTTGTGGTGTGTTTCGAACTACTCTCTGGTGGTTTTGTTACCAATAAATTTAGTTCCATGATTTGATTGGATGTTTTTTGTAGCTGTCCATTTTGTTGTTTGAGATATTTTATTATAATTATTAAAGCGATGTATGTACATTATGTAATTAATGAGTACGTAAGTAATGATCAGCTAATCGATATAAGATGACTTGTAAATGTGCGTTTTCTATAGATGTTCCTGAAATTGAATGATGACTATTTACTATGTGTTATTTAAATTATTCAGTTTAATTCTTAATTCATGTATATATGTCATATACATTTGATGTAATTTAGAACTTCATGCAAAGTTTAGGCACTTCATGAAGTATAGGTCAGTTTGCGTTTAACGACTAATTTACATTAAGTGGCTGAAATTTTTAGCCTCTTCATGAAGTGATACGAGCCGTTACGCCGATAGATCCGAGTACTATGAGAGGGAGATGAGCTTTGAAGGGAGAGGTCGTGCACAGATATGTGAAACACACCAACGCCCGCGCACAAACAATAGCTCACATACACCTACACACATCCCGCAATATTGATTCTGGTTGCTGAATATGTGAAACGGCTACTAACAAATTATGTTTTATTCCATTCTACCAAAATTTGCCAGACAACATTTCAGTATTTTCTAATTCTAATAGGTGCCTTTAATAATAGTGTGTTCTACGTCTATAGGAAGGTATGCAATTACATGAGTGGTTAATAGTTTTAATAAATTGTCAAGGGCCATTAAGCTCAATTTATGTATTAACGTCCAATTTCTTAAATCATCTAACAATGACAGTTTCGATTTCATCATATTCATAGATTTCCAGACTGTAATCTACATGTAATTCGTCCCTTGATTCACTATCTACAATTACTTCATTATTTGTAGAGACATTAGGCCTCAGTTTTTTTTTTCTACTACATACTTACTTTATTTACTCTACAAGTAGTTATCTTCTTCACTTTTCTGTAGTAATGTGTTACGAACCGTTGATCCGGTATTTTTGTACATAAATCACTAACAAAACTTATGCTTCACCAAGCGATACTTGGTTATTTCAAAATTGCCCAATCTAACTTCTTAAGAAGCCCGATCGAATTTGTGGTTGAAATCAGGGAAAAAAAATTAAGTTAAATCTTTAAAGTTAATGCCTAAAAGGGGAATGCCAATTTTAGGTCGGACACCTCCAGACATGATTAAACAATGCAGTATGATACTCCGAACATATTTTATTAATTAATAATGTTTATTTCAATTCAGCGGGGAAAAGCTAGGGGCTTAAAATTTGATCTAGTACAGAATCGAATTCCTTAGGTCCTGAGAAGAAGTTTGAATACCCCCACTCCTATATTCGGAGCCTTGAATAACTATTTATAGCCATCCCCACACTCACTTTTTTAGTATTTCCCATTTTTTTTATTCGAACTGAGGTATTAGATTTTTCGATCAGTTTTAACTCAGTAGAGTTATGTCCGATCGGAAAACGGGTTTTACAGTTCACTTCAGTTTATTACTAGCTACAATACGTAGAAGAAAATTTTTCTCTGCATCATTCAGGTAGGTGAAGGTGGGTAGAAACCCCCTGGCTGGTGGGAGGGGTGGTTCCAATACGGGATGTTGCATATCAAATGAAAGGCCTTGCCGAGTACTATCGGGTGGTGTACTTTTTTCCAGATTCAGAAAACTTATTTTAATCTCAATGTTTAATAAACTTGCAGAACATTTTTGAATGTTCAATTTATTATTATTTTATCCCAAAGAAAGCCCTAGAAGTCTAATGGATTTTGAAGGTTTAATGGAAGTTATAATTAAAGTATTATCGTCTAAAGATACGTCTTTAAAGTCAAATAGAATATGAAGGCTTCAAACTAAGTAATATATTACATAAATATGTCTTTGAACTGTACAATTTTTCCTATCTTGTTAGTTAAATTGCTTCATAAATTGTGTTTATATTTTCACCTGATAAATCTTACTTTTCAGTTGAATATTGTGTAAATATTTACTAAACTGTCCAATAAAGGTCTCTACATACATAGTTACAATATTACAAAATTTATGAGCTGAAAGAAATTAAAAATGTGTTTCTTTCAATTTGTTACGGTCAGCTAAAAATAAAAGTACTTTCGTTCACATTCAATTGATGAGAAATGGAACTGATCTCATATACAGAAGAGTGTATATATTCAGAGGTATAAACGAATTTGAAATTTTCAGTTTTCTCGAGAACGAATACAACCGGTGATAATCGGGTTTCAGAGTATGGAGTGACGACACTCAAAGGATCGCTCTAACGCACTAGGTAAGTTACTTACTTGTAAAAGAAATTTTCAGAAATTAGCAAAAAAACACAGGTTGCATTCATTCTCGAGAAAATGGAAACTTTACTTTTCTGTTCCTTTCTGCTTCTTCTTTTAATTTGACAGTTTATCTAAAGTGAGCTGTCCTGCTCTGCTCTAGTCTGCTCTGAACTTTTTTCGATCTCATTAAACAATCTATTTAATTGTTCATGAAAATGACATAATCAACTGATGGAGCGTTTGATATTCTGATGGCCTTAGAAGGTGCACATCATCAAAATTAGCCATAAGCAACAAATCTTTATGCCAGATGACATCCAAAACGACAGTATATTTCTTAAAATGTGTATTGTATATGTATTAACTTAATGGAACGAGTAAGAAGTACTGGAAATGTATACAGACGAGATTCCCCATCATTACCTACCTCCTAGTTTGCTGGATCTTCTGACCCAACTTCTGCCATGACACTTTCATTCACTACTGTATCGGATAACGAAACGCCTATTATCCGCGAGAAAAAGAAAGAAGGAGACAATCCGTGTAGGGCTTGAAAATAGATATATGGAAAAGAAACAATTGCGAATATGCTGTCGAATATTTTGTTTAAAATAATAAAATCAAAATATATTTTTTTTTAATCAAATACAAAACCGCATATTATTTATATTATTGAGTTTTGTTCCCCTGCCCGTCCTGGCATTCGTTAATTTAACAACTTACAACTAATGGACATTTAACATTATTCCAATAAAGACGATATAACAATAAAAATTTAGGAAAGTTTTTATAAGATTAAATGTATTAAATGATTTTCCCAGAAGAATAAAAGCCTGCTTCAGAAACAGGTAAGTTTCAAGGTCATGCAAGGTCACCACAAAATTTTAGCCAGCCTGAATTTATATAAACTTGATTATTTGTTCCACTGTGGATAGCAATCTATATGTCTGCAAAGGTATACTTTATAGGAATCGAAGAATTCCAATTAATTCCCTTTTTAATATTTTAGTCGACTTTCATTTGTACTAGAAGATAGAGTGGATCTTGTATGAACGATAATGTAACAGTACTGAGTACTTGCCGTGCCGCCCACACTTGTTAATTTTTTTCTTTGTGGTGGAAAATTTTTGGAAATTTGCATTTATATTTGTGCCTGTAGTAGCATTTTTTGTAAATGAATAGATACAAAGGATTCTCTATCACTATCTCCCTACTATGGATAAAGAATGGTGTTTTTGCGGGGCATTAAGATAGAAAATAAAGAGTTCTATTGAAATTTACAAAAATTATAGATGAACTAAGCTTTCAATATATTCCCCTATTATGATCACATTAGCTGAAAAAAAAAGTACCAATAGATGTCGCCGTTTTGAAGAAATTTGGGTTACATATGGGATGGTAATGGTTTTTGGGCCTAAATTATCATTCCAACATTTCTAACACATGGGGAGTTTTCCGAGAAAATTTCACTGGACATCATCAAAGAATCACCTTCTGTATTTAGAACTGAAGAACAGATTCTATGTATATGAATTGGTATGCAGAAGTAATAATTCGGTTGATCACTTAAACCCAAATACCCCGATACTAGTTGGATTCAGCAGTGTGGTGGCCTAATTAGCGTTGCAAAGAAAAAAAATCATCCTTTAACTAAAGACCCAAATGCCCAAACATTCACATTTTCCATATTCTTAGTGCAATTTTGAAGATTGCAGCTCGATTTAAAAAAACTTAACGGCACAGAAATAATGCTGGCAAAGAAAAATGGTTTGGTGTTGCTATACAAAACTTTGGGTTCTCAGTTTATTTAAATTTTATTTTCATCTAGGTTATAATATTATTTGTCTTAGAGCAATTATAACTTTTTCTCTTGTTATAATTCACTTTCGTTGAATAGCTGAGAAATCATAGTGAATCTGATGCTGTGA
This sequence comes from Dioctria rufipes, assembly GCA_963924295.1. NCBI lineage: Eukaryota > Metazoa > Arthropoda > Insecta > Diptera > Asilidae > Dioctria > Dioctria rufipes. The sequence continues at coordinate 42,984,913 of OZ002743.1, read as the reverse complement.
CTTCTTGATTACCGTTGCCGAGCAGATGTTGAATTATTTAAATGTGTGATATGACCCTCGATGATCGTCGTGTCACATCGACGTTTATAGTCCATTCCAAAGTTTAGTCTACAACTTGTCTTGAAATGGCCTTGTCAGTATGTTTTATTTCAAAGCAAGCTTGCTCGAAAAGTGCTTTCATTCCTTAATCAAATTATCATTATACTATATTTAACCAGTCATCGTCCGTACTTGCGTTGGGCCTACTCACACTATCGATTAGGCTACCGGCAGTCAACCGTCATTTTGGTGCAACACAATTGAATCAAACCATTCACACTATGCATCACTCACCGACACATCACATCACGGCAGCCACCATCAGGTAAACTTTCGGAGAATATTTTGATGTCGTCAAACTGACGGTGATGAGTCGGGATAGTTCAGTGTGAGTATGGGTGTCCAATATTATTCTGAGTTTTTTCGATGGAGGGAAAATTATGGACAGATGACGGTCTAGTGTGAATGCAATGAAAATTGACGAATAGCTGATGAACAGTTGACTGTCGAAATCTTGACAAATAGTGTGAATAGGTATTTAAGAAAAAAAAAATAGATGGACAATTAGTAAGGTACGCAAATTTACCGCACTGTGTCCCTGTCTGCTAGGGTATTTGGCTCAAGATTTTTCTCTGTCTTTTCGCATATAGAATTGTTATGACTTTTTGTAAATATTTGTTTTTAAGTTATACACATGTTTGCGCGTCTTTTTTTTTTTTTTGCTGTCTGACACCACTTTTGCGACAATCATATTTGTGAGATCTGGCAACGCCATACCATACAACCTTCATTCCAGTGTTCTGATGTGTTCTAGCAGCTCACCTGAGAACTGAGAATACATATAAAAGAAAAAAGCCTGTCAAGTAAATTGTAATTGTCACTTGTAAGAGAAGAGTCATTGAGTTAAATGATTAGAAAAAATGGTTATTAAGAAAGAAATTGCAAAAAGAGTTGTTAAATTCTTTTAGATCTATATAAAAATTGTACGAGACATTAAATCTAATATTATATTGTTCATATCATTATTCATTGGATATAAATGAAAGAAGTCAATAAAAGGTACAATAATAGATCGTGAAGATTTGTGTTTCCTATTTCTGTGCAATAGTAAAATCGCTATTAAATACAGGCGAAATATAATTTTGTGGGATTATCAAATCCTACATATTGTTTGCCATTTTTGCCATTTAGCATGAAATATAATTCTCGTCTGCTACACTAAAAAAACAGCCTTTAAGGATGTCAAGTTTTCAATCGATGTTTTTAAGCTATCCCGCTGCGACCTCCATTACTGAAAACTAGCAGACTTACGAATCAATTATCAATGATATTAAAGAGAGTACGATAAGATGGAACATTTTTTTTTGTGAAATGACGTAAGTATCTTTGTTGTCAGCTCTCCGCCGACAAGAGCCTCACTTGCCTCACTCTTGTTATGTCTCTGGAATGCGGCCAATTGGATGGGATATGAGATAGTGTACGTTCAAAGCAAAATTCGACAGAATACACCATATTATGTAAGTTTTACAAGTAATATAAGGGTTTTTAGAAATGTTAAGATGTGCAGGCCTAATAATTTTTGTGTCACTCGGAAGTACCTAAAAAGATTATTCACTGACCCAAAAACATTAATGTTTTAAGGATTTACTCTCGATGATGAAAAGATTTTTTTTTATTATTAAGTGCGAATTTTGAGAATTTTGTATTTTGAGTATAATATGTATTTGTCTAAAGTTTTAAGGACTTGATAATGTTCTTTAGCATTACATCCAATTTAAAAGATTTTCAAAAATTTTAACGATGAAGGATCACAAACAAAAGACAAACATGATATCTCGATGAACGCTTCAAACACACACAAAATGGACAGCTACAAATCACGTAATAAAGGGTACTATCTATACCTACACTGGTTACCGGCGGCGATTGTAAAGTTTTATTGAGTTAAAAACAAATAAAATTCTCATTTTTCAATTTATTTTTAAATTTTTCTTTTTGAAAGTTTTTTTTTATTAATTATTCACTTAGTTAACAATTAATTATTGTTTTTCGTTGTATCACTATAATAGAATGCTTCATTTTCTCTTTTTTTTTAGTTTAATTTAATAATTTTTTTTTTTAATTTATTATAATTTACGAGAGTATGGTGATTGCAATTAGTCTTAGCATTTCCAGTTATTTAAATTGATCTTAGTAAGTAGTGGTAGTACATAAAGTTTTTTTTTTTTTAGTAATTAGAATAGAATCAGAGATCAGAGATCTTATTGATTGAACATGTTCACATTTTAGCCTCGCATTTCTTAGGCTTTCTAAAAAAATGTCTTTTATTTGCTTTTTGTTTTCTTCTTCTTCCTCTTTAATTAAATTTACAAGGGTTTTTGGTTTGTTATTTATTTAATTTATTTTCATCAGTGGAAATATTTGCAAAAAAAAAATGCTTCTAAATTAGTAATTATTATTGTTGTTTATTTAATTTTAAATTTCATTTCGTAAATACATAGCGATTGCGATTTATATGAGTTGATTTTCCTAAAGATTTCATTGTTAAAAAAACTTATCTTAATTGCTAATTTACAAATCTCACTCATAATTTATGTCTAATTTTAAAATGTATTTTTTTTTTTTTAATTATTATTCGTTTTTAATAATTTTTTTTTCTTCTTTTCTAATTTAGTTTCGATAATAATTTTTTCCGTTAATTGCAATAATTTTATCCCCTGAATAAAATTTTGGGTGAAAAAATAACATTCACCGATTTGTGAAAATATAATATTTTAATAATTATAGAGATAATGAAAATACTTTGCTAATTTTTAAACTTTTCGAGATTAACATTGGAATTAATATTAATTTTTATAATATTATGTATGTATATAAACAAAAAAAAAAAAATCACTAGATTCTTGTGTCTTCCCAGAAAGATCACTATTAACACGGTAACTAAAAAAAAACCAAAAATCAATGCAAAATTAGAGTAATTAATACAAATTTATGGTTGTATACATTAAGTCTTGTATCTTTGACTTTACATAAAATAAAAAACAAAAAACAAAAGATAATAAAAATGGAGGAAGCTTTATCATCATTGAATAAAATCGCTATTACGTTTCGGTCTCGTCCAATGTATGCCCACCGAATAATTAGCAAACTATAAAGAAAATTAATTAAATCATTCTCTTGATTTTTTCTTGTTTTTTTTTTTTGTTCATACTTGAATTGTCCGAAAAATTGAATTTATTGTTTGGCAGCCCTGTAAACCCTATAACTGACAAAATTTCCAATCGAAATTTTAGTATAGCAATAAGTTAAAAGCTATTGTCGATTCTATCCATTTTTTAATTAAGATATCGTTTTTTATTAAATACATATGGACGTATTCACCAAGCCATTTAGTTGAAATTTAATTTAATTTGTGTTTTAGTACTCCCGCTTCAGAAGGTTGGGGCCCACTTAAATTAAAATTAAAGTTATATATGCGTTAATATAACACAAAATAACCCAAATTAAATTTTAATTTAATTTTAAGTGTGCCGTAACCTTCTATTACATGAGTACTAAAATAGAAATTAAATTAAATTTCAATTAAATGGGTTGGTGAATACCGCCCATAGTATGCCAACTTTCCATTTCATCTTGATAGGTCAGACAGACAGATGGACAGTAGTAGGCACCAAGCTTAGTGCAACCTATAATTTAATATTGGACATAATATTGTTCATAAAAGGTTTGTTCGATACAAATACCGAGTAAACCTAGGGTACCCTAGTGTTACACTATCTTGTTTTTTGAAAAGGCTAGGACTAGGTACATGAAAGAGAGCAGCGGGCCGGTCAGCAGGCGACATCCACAGTCTTCTTGCCTTGTCTTGCTGCAGGAGTTTTTCATATAAAAGTTGCTTGCATTTTGTTCAAACGCTATAATTTTCAGAAATTTGCTCTACATGATATTTTTTTTTTAACTATTAGAAAGAAAACATATTTGGCTGCAATTTGTTTTTAACCCTATTTTGCTGTGGGAGCGACAGTTTTGTTTAAGATGAAATTATAGTTTTTCCTCCATGACGAGTATACAAAAAGCAGTGAGAGTGAGCTCTTACCGCATGCTGTACCCGGCACGTTAAGGTCTTTTAATGTGTCGGTGCCTTCGGCGACTTCATGGCTTGTATTATATTCCGGGGGTTACGGGTTACTCCAAACTTACACTAAAAATTGCTCGGGGTAAGAATTTGACATTTGTCACTTGATAACTGTCACTTGAAATTTGTGGCTGATTGGGGCATATAAATTACTTCTTAGGTAAAAATAAGCAAAAAATGGAAGAAAAGAAAATAGATAAATATCTAGAGCACTGTTTTATTTTTTTTTTGTCTTCACCCATTTTATAAATACCTTTTCACAATTAATTATACTCAGAAGAACTGTCAGAGAAATGTCAGATTACACTAGGGTTACCCTAACGTCAAATAACGTTCGAAAAGTGCACAAAGCCTTGGGTAAATAGCAGCAATATTTGTAGAGGCAAATGTACACGGAGTTTTCTCGAATAAACCTAATGTTCGAAATAGCTTTCGTTTTTTTGAATTTGTTTACATGAACCTGAATTTAAGGAATAGCTATATTGCGTAAAAGCTGGGGATATTGGAATATACCAACTTTTGAACATGCTATACACATTTGTGATCTATACTTCATGTTCAAATGGCATCGGATACAAAATTCAAAAATTAATAAAGAATACAAATGTGTAGGAATTGGAGTTAGAAAAGAAAAAAAATTCATCTGCGGTCACAACTTAAACTTTGGATATTACGCATGTTTTTTCAGTGATAAAGTGAACTACTTCTTATGCGGTGATTGATATTGTTTTGTGTGATTTTTTACTTAAAGCCTTGTAACGTTTTTAAAATATACTCTATATAACATTTTTTACCTAAAATTTAAGGATAATGTAAAAAATGCCGCATAACTTACAACAATTGCATTTAGATAGGTACACTTATTGGGTGATATAAAATTAAAGATGAAATTTTAAGGAATTCAAAATTTGACTAACGATAATAATGTTAGAGAGAATTTTGGTGAGACATTTAGTAAAATTTGAAAAATAAATAAAAATTTTGGTGACTTTATGAAGTTTGAAGGGGGAGAAGTGTAAGCCGTAGTGTTAAGTGAAAAAAAGAACGCACAAAAATAAATGTCTTCAGCCTCAAGAATGACAAAAATTTTACCTCCCATCCTGTGAAAGATTTGTATCTAAAGCCCAGTAGTATAGAATTCGGGCAAAATAGTAAAATTTAATGTGGTGTCTAAAACATTAAAAACGCTAGTAAATTTTTTACGTATATTAATTTGGAGAAAATAAAGTAAATACATTCTGCAAATTGTTATTTAAGTAGGAATTCCAACATTTTTCCAGTCATTTAATACCACTTTGGCCCTAATGCAAAACTTATAGTGCCATCTATTTTATAAAGTGGGAACTTTCAGAATGTCACATTTTAATCGAACTTGATCCACTTTTTATAAATACCTTTCAAAACGACCGAATTATGTTATTCAGAGTTGTGTTCAAGATTTAAGCTGTAGCAGCTATGAGCATAGCTATTTTTCATTCAAGTTTTTTTTTAATAAGCTATTTTCTGCAAAGGCACAGCTGTTTTTTGACAGTTGTCGAGAACATAATTTAATCTATTTTAAGCTAAAAATAGTTATAGAAAGATTGTGTATGTGTAAACTGTCAGTCAAGTTATCAAATTTAAATGGATTTAGGTACCTACTCGGATTTTTATTTATGATGTGACAATAAATTTTTAAAATGATGGAAAATTAGAATGCTGCCATTGCATTACATTGGAATTTATTACTTTAAATAAGCTCCCGCTTTACCTTTTTTTCACAATTAAATTTGATGTTTACATATGTGTATTGTCGAGCCGTTTAAGATTTCGTACGGATATTAGCTTATTTTGTAATTTCTCATATTTAAACTAATAGGCTTAGATCTACACAAAATAGGCTTTAGCTTAATTCGTAACCCAGAATTTTCCATGGTTCAATATTGCACTTCTGAAAATAATTGGATAATTATTGTGGTATGTAGAGCTCGCTAAATATACGCCTATAAGTTTCTTATTTAGGTATGTATTTTTATATATATTTTTTTATTTTTAAGTTGGTACAGTTGGTTCAGTTAATCTTTGTCTTCTAGAATTTCTCTTTTCTTTGTCCTGTTTTTCTTTTTACTGAATTCTTCAATTACTTTAAGCGCGAAATACAGTGCTAACTTTTCGAACCTGGCCAACCTCACGAATTTTGACAGTTCTGTAAAATATATGAGATCAGGTTATTTAGAATCCAATGTTGGTGAGTTTGAGGTTGAACTGGAGTAGGTCTAGTTTTTACTCTGTTGGAACTCTGTCAGATTTTACAGGTAACTTGTTTAAAAAAATTGGGAAACATTTTTACAGGCAAAACTTATTTCTTATATAGTAAATTATTACAAAATAACTGGAGTTCTTAAGGTAACGGCCCAATTAACTGCTATCAATTAGAAGCTGTCAAAGTTAATATTGCGAGTTGCAAAAGCTGGCAAAATTCACAAAGTTGATGTACTGAGTTCGAGGTCGGAAAAGCTAGCACAATGTTTCTCGCTTTAGTTATTTTCATCAAGACTTTATAGAGTTATTAGGAAACTGTCATAGTAATTGGATTAAAAAAATGTATATATATGCAAAACTGTCAATATTAACATTTCTTAAGACACTCCTAAATTTCGGAATTTGACGATGAAGTTACCAGTTCTGATTTAAAACGAATGCTGTTTTTGTTATGCTTAATTGATGTTCGAGCCTCTTATTTGTACAATTTGAAAGAAAAACCTTTTTTTTTTTCGGAGTTAGATTCGCTCAGGCTCAACAAACCTCAGGTTTTAGTGATGTCATGGAAAGACTTATTGAAATTAGTGGCTTAAATGGGGACTATCAAGTTAATTTATGTGCGCTTTGCTGTATTATATCCCTGATTTTACAACATATATATACTGAAATTTTCATACCTAAATATTCTGTGAAAATTTAATCTGTACTTTTCCTTCATTTTTTCTTTAGCAAAAACAAATGTTGAGGAAATAGAAATAAAAAATTATGTCCAATTAAAAGAAATGAAACAAAATTTGGTTACCATGTTAAAGTCACATAATTAAAAAAAAAAAATTACAACATTTACAAAAATTTCCTTGTTTTTTTTTTCTCTAATTTCGACATCAATAAAAATGCACTCACTATTCCTCTGCCTTAAATTGCAAATTGTAAAACTCGAACGAATAAACTTTCATTGATTAAGTAAATATAGATTGCGCGCCCCTATAAACTTTATGATTTTGTTATAAATTTGTGAGAGCGCAATTAAAGTTTTAAATTTGTTAATAAAAAATAGCCTTCTTAGAAAATATTAGTATTTACAATTTGTGAATTTTTGTGTGGGTGTGTGTGTGTTTCTTTGGAAAGTATATTCTGGTGTAAATGAAAGGTGAGAGATTTTTTCAATCGATGGCAAACATGAAACAATTTTAAGGACCAATGTAAGCCAAAATATTGAAAAAATATCAATTGTTAAGTGTTTTTTTGAATGTGTAAAATTTTTTCGATTTTTTCTTTTGGGTTTTTTTTTATTAAAAAATGACTCCGCTTAAAAATAGCAACTTTTTTGGTTTTTTTCTTTTTTTCTTTGTTAAAGTTAAATATTAAATTTCAATAATTTTTTTTTCTAATTTTATTTAATATATTTTATGTATATACATATATTATGTATACACTATTTACTATTATTATTATGTATAAATATAATCAACAATGAAAACTCAACGGCTCCAGTCATCTGGGTCCAATCCGATTAGTTCAGCTTGTAGACGTCCTTTTGTCTTACAACAAATTGTTAAACAAAACACTCTCAATGCGAGACGAAATTGCGGTGACATACTTGTCATAATAACGATTTTCCAAAATGAATTCAATACACCGATCCATACTAAACCGAAATTAATAAGAGAGTTTTGTATAGCAATGCCAGTTACAACTTCATAGATTCGTACACCGATAAACGGTAGCCACGATATCCAAAAGGCGAAGACTAATGCGAATGACATCAAATGACTAGGATTCGACAAGTTTTCAGCTAAAGCGGTTGCGTACTCTTTATCGTGTATAGGGGCACCAGATCTTATTCTACGCATCATTACAAATATATAGCCATAATTATGAACAATTGATATAACACTAGGTCCTAAAACTAGTATAGCGAGTGTGGCACTATAGGCGGCCATATTTCCCCAATCTAACATACAAACATGCGAGTCTGAATGAAAAATTGGTGTACTGTAGCCTAATAATGGAGGGCAACATAGCATTGCTGCTGATATCCATGTAAATGCCATCCAACATTGGCACCTAATGAAAATTAAATAAAATAAAATAAAAATTATTAAAAAAATTAATTATTATTTAATTCTATATTTGATTTAGTTTATACAAAATTACCTCGTTTTTGTTTGGATCGTCTCATATCGGAGAGGTTTCCTTACAGCTAAATATCTATCGACAGATATCCACATGAACGTGTATACTGAAATCGACCACAGTGTGACTTCTAGGTAACCGGTGAATCGGCAGAGTACATCGCCATATGTCCAATGACCCGTCAACGCTGGGTACACAGACAGTGGAATAATCATAAGACCACATAGTAAATCAGCGACCGCTAACGATAGTAGGTAATAGTTGATAACTTCTGTTGGGCCTATGGAAAATAATGAAAATAGTTAATCGAAAATTTTTATAAGCGGGAATTCACATCGATTAAAATTATTATTGAAAAGGTGCTGTCACAAGCCTAGTACCTACAGGGTGTTTGGTTGAACGACTAGAATTTTGAGGTTAGGATAGATTTATTGTTAGAGTTGAGAAAAAATTATTCCAGGGGTGTGCCATATTTTGTAATTTACTTTGGACACCATTTGGCAACGCTGTTTTTATGAAAATCTAGCAACGCTGTGTTTAAAAAATGGTTAAAAGTCTGTTCTAGAAAAATGCAAGCAACGCTGATTTTTGTTTTTGTCTTCTTTTTGGATCGTAAAAAGAACGTAATTATCTGAAAGTTTTTCGGCTGTGATTTTCTCCAAAAGACAATCGTTTTAAGTCTGTCTGACAATACAAAAAACCTTAAATAATATTTGGAGAAATTTTTTATTGATTTATTGTTCTACGGAGTTTATTGAAATTCTTATAGATCGGTATCTTTCTAGGATAAAGAAATAACTACCTAAACACTATTCAATACAATATATTTAGATTAGGTTAGAATTGTGGAGGGGTGTGTAGTTGTTGGCCTCGAATTTACTGGGACCTAAAAGATCTATTGTGAGTCCCCCTTCAGTTTACTCCCTTTCTTGGTTTAGTTTGCTAATAAAATCTAGAACCATTCTGAGATTAAGATTTCTTCACACGTAGCTTGGTGGAAGAAAAGCATGTTCGAGGTGGAGTAATCCACGTCTTTCCAATGCTGCACAAATGCAGAGCAGGTGCTTTGTGGTTTCTTGAGTAACCTGAAAAAAGTGGCAGAATGAAATCTCAGCTAAGCCCACCTAATATGGGTGATACCGCAAGGAGCAGTGGCCTCGAAAAAAACTCTGTGGTCAATTTAAGCTCTGTTCTCCGAAGGAGGATTTTTATTTGTTCTCCCAGCTATTTAGGGTAGCTTTGAGGTAACATTTTGAAATACTACAAAATGGCTCTGGTCCGACAAAAGTAGTTTCCGCTCATCTTTTGACTAGGCCATCAACAATTTCATTGCCTGTATGACCCTCATGTCCCGGTACCCACATATGATGATAGCTTCGTTTCTCCTCGATAAATTTTTAAGGGTTTACAGACACTCCCAGAATACTCTTGACTTTATAGTCAAAGGCATTAAAGCCTTGAGAGCGGCCTGACTATCCATGAACCATTTATGGATCCTTTAATGCAGGTATTGGCATATTCATTTATGGCTAATACCTCAGTTTGGAATATGGTAAGGGTTGATCCTAAGGCCTTTGAGATATGATATCTGGGGCCGAATATACCCAGTCCGACTCTATTGTTAGTTTTTGAACCGTATGTATACCACTCCATTGATCCTTGTTGGAAGGACGGTTTAGTGAAACGCTATTATTGTTGGTGTCCCAGAACAACGTCGAATGGTCTTACAAAGTTCACCTTGGTTGTTATTATATAAGATATTTTCGTCATTTTATCGAAGAATATCTGTTTTAAGATACTTAAATGACCAATCAGATCACCTGGCTTGAACTGTTTCTCCTTTTACAGTCTGATAGCACTGGAGATCGCTTCTTGGTTTACCTTCAAAAGTAGAGGTGGAAGGCTTAATAAGGCTTCCATGCGAGGATTGCATAGGTGACCATAGGTCTAACAACCGTGGTGATCATCCAATACATCATTCTTGTCTTCAGACTCCATGTTCTGCCAATAAAGCGACGACACGTATAGGGAGATCCTACCGCTCTTTCCGTTACTCTGGACAGATGCGAATTTCAGGTAAGTTTCTTATCAGAAATTTGACTTCATCCGAAAATATCAATTCCATATTAACATTTTGCTGGGGTTTATGCTAAGGCTACAATAGTTCCTTCTGACATATTTTGATTTTGATCTCACATTACAAGAAAACACTTTATTGTATTTATATAAGATCCACGCACAATCAAAAAGTTAATTTCATTCGCTCAGAAAGAGATATTTTGATGAAGGCTCTGGGCAACACTGCTGATTTTACTTCATTTCTAAAGTTCTTTAAGATATCCATAATTGCAAGAAGTATCCAAACTAGAAATCCTTCCTTTGTACGTTGACAAAGTAATTTCACGCCAGGCGATAGCAAAATGATACACGTTGTTCAAAAATGGATGAATTGATGCTGAGAAGGACGATTAAAATTCGACGACCAGAAAAACTAATAAAAAGTATTGTGCTTCTTCTGCATGACAATGCCAAACTTTATTCAGCATGTGTAACCAAAGCCTTCCTGTAAAAATTCAAATGGGATCCCATGAAGGAGGACTTTACATGAATCGGTAATATCAACCCAATGAAGGAGATGACATTTGATAAATTATATAAGACAAGGCTACTATTAGTATGATATAAAATGCCGAGTTTCAACAATTTATTATCTTTCGAATTAAAGAGTTGCAAACACGAAATTTTGGAATTACACAATTTTTGAAAATATGTAATCAGAGTTACTTCCAACTTGAAAAGATCGTACAAACTCCTCGACAGAAGAAAATTGCATACACTTAGGCACATTTATTAACGCGTTTACTAATTGTAGTTTCATAAAGAAAGAGCGTAACTTTTAGTGTAATGTGAGTTCATCATTTCCCTTCCTCCTGAAATATAAATCTGTTTTGTTTCGAGATATTTCTTTTATAAAATCCACCCAAAGACCAAGCCGATTAAACCAAACACACTGTAGTAGGTAGTCTTTATCATCCTAGCAAGAAGTAGTATACATAATAGAAGTCAGTTGTAATCGTTTAATGATTTTATTTTACAGTTACTAATCTAAAGATTTTCTATTTATAGATTTATAATGTTTTTGCTCTACTTGTAAGGTATGTCGCTGATACGGCCGTAGAACAAAATATGCTCGAAATCCAATTATTGACATTTACGAAATGAACCAAAATGAACTAAAATTGGAGTAAAAACTAAAAATTACCTAACAATTAGACATACAATTACACATCAAAATAAATGAAGCTAATAAATAAATAAAACAATGACATAAAAACAACTTATATATACATTAAAAACACATAATTTTGCCTTGTAATAATACACTACTAACCATTATTTAGTTTTGCTGCAAGCAGGACGGCCGCAATAGGGTAAAAATTATCAAAATTTGTGCAGTAATAATCTCAATAAATTTTATGAAGAAAATATAATTAAATCATGATTTGTATTTTTTCACATTCCTTAAGTAAAAGAAAAGAATTAATAAAAAAAAAAAATTAAAAAAATAAAGTGGGACATTTGATGCTATTTGTCGGCTAACTTCACCTAGACTGGATTAGTTTTAAATACTTAAAAACCAAAACGGAAAGGCAGCAGCAATATAAAGGGTTTGGTAAAAATTTCGTTTCCGTGATGCTATAAATAAAAATATTTGATTTAAGTTTAGATTCAACATGTTTATAGATATTTTGTTAACATTTTGTATGGCTTGAAAAATATATCGCCCAGGTCACCACCTTCACCAGCCTGACAAATTTGACAAGTTTGACCTATTTTGAGCAAATTCTCGAACATTTTTCTCAACGTTTCAGACAATTTCTCTATTTTGTTGCTTTTCAGGTTTTCCAAACTTTTTCTTTAGAAAAAAAAAAAAAAAAATAAATAAATAAATAAATTGGGAACCGTTGTATCAGGGAATTTTAGAGAACCATTAGTGTTACAAAAATTTTCTTTTGCAAGCTGAAATTCTAGCTTGAATCCATAAGAAAATCAACATAACCGGTACAAAATCGGCCATTTTTATTCTATGTAGATCTTTAACTCTCCATATAAATTGTAGAATTTACTCCATCTTGTTGTTCCTCTTTCTGACTCAGTCGGTAATTAGAAAAAAAAAAAAAAACGCTTAATCGTGCTTTAGACCAGTACCGTGATTCAGCTAGGTCGAAGTTAAGAAAAAGTGAATGAAGTGAGTCACTTTTCTAAAAATTTAATTCTGTTTGATTGACTTCACTCACCTCCAATTTTGCGGTGAATTGCGTTGAATTTATTGAATGATGTACTGGAGGGGAAGATTGTTAGTGCACAAGACGAAATAATGGTAAAATTAAATTCTTGCAGGATATTATATTATATTCCTCCTTATTATCTGCCTAAAATATTATGAGGATAATAATTTGCAGCCACTTTCATTTTCACACATAAATTCGTCAAAAAGCTGAGAAATTTATATTCGAAGTTAATTTTTGAAACTACTCATTTAGCTTTTTAAGGAATCATTTTATTTTAAGAAGTGAAAATTACGTGAATCTCGGTACAGCTTTGGTAGTTTGGAATTCATATGATAAAACAAACTGCAGCTAAATCGGACATTTAGTTCTCGACTTATCATTCAGTAGGTTTACATGAATACTTGAAGTATACTTGAAGTATGCTTGAAGTAATCAAAATATCATGAAAAGGCTCATAGTCCAGTCAAAAGGGACTAAATGAGGCCTTTGCCCTACAAAAGGTGGGGTAGTTGTGATTTTTATATATGCTACTCAGTTCCAAAAAAAATGTCTACATAGTACCATTTATACAGGGTGTTTCGTCCATGATGGTCCATCGGTCAGGAGGTGATAGTAGTCACCTAGTCAAACAAAACTTGTAAGGCAGGGGGGAAGCGACATCTCAACCGTTTCGGAGTTACAGGGTGATTGAGAAAAATTGGTAGTCTTTGAAGTATTCATCATTGCCAGCAGCCTATTGAATTTTTTAATTCCAGAAAACATTTAAAAATTAGTAGGAAATTGCACCCCTCCCAGGGCAGACGTTAATTATCTGTTATTTCAGGTATTAAATTATGAAGGTCTCCAGAATTGTGTTATTTAGTTTTATTAATACTTCAGATAAGTTTTTAAGAATTTTAATTGTTTTATTTGTTATTTTGTTTAGTAAATCTGCTGTGTTTTTACTGTGCATGCTGATGTTGTTGTTTTTTAATTAAGTGTCGCGTTTTTTTTTTTTGTTGAAGGAGATCGCCATGGGTAGCTGAATCAACCGATGACGGAACAACACATTTTTCGTCGTTTCATTTTGTATTATTTCGAAATTGAGTGCGTCACTAAAAAAAAAAATATAATAGCAAATGTCACAGTGAGTCATTTAAATTTCGCAATTGCTTCGTTTTACAAATGCGCATTCATGAAATTGCTGGAATGCATTCAGAGACTTTCTATTTATGTTTTGAGATTGAACTCTCAGGTCAGCTGCTCATTCATTATTCTTGGTGTTACTTCTTCCTGATGAAATCGATGAAAACAATTATCCTGCATGAGAAAACAAGTTGTGCATGAAAAGATCATGGCTTGTCTCGTCTACAATGGCTAGAAACAAATGCGAAGCAAATACCCGTCATCAATTCCAGTGTTTTGAAGATCTTAGAAATAAATCAACTTTTACTAATGCGGATAATGTAGATTGTACGAATTGTTTAAAAATTAAAAATTCCAAGTATAGTAATTTCACTAAAAGTCAAAGCGGTATGCAAGGATAGCTGAAACTGATTATTGGTGCAGGTGGATATTCATTAAAAGAAATCTTGATTAAGTTAGGGTGTCGGAAATTTTCATTACATTTTTTATCAAAAACTGAGAAGAACGACTTATCCTTCTCAGAGGGAGATTGCCTCCTAATTCTTTGCCTATATATTTCCAGCCATCCTGTATTTTGCATCATAGGGTATCTCCTGAGCTTGGTTTAGTAATATATATTGCCAGTAGATGTCACCAGTTTGCTCTTTCTATTGCACGTAACAATATATAAAAAAAACCTCATCTTGCTTATAACTAGGAAAATTCTTAGAGCAATGAAGGATCATTAAAAAAAAGATTAGATTTGTTGGTGTCGCAAAAACCAACTTAAACAAATTTCAGTTCGTTACGTTCTTAAATAGTATCCAAATGTACAGGGTGTTCAGAAAATAAGTAGGATGGAATATAGGTACTAATCGGTTTATTGATGTGCCTTGGTCAACGTTTGTTATCATATTTACCATAACACTGAAAAGCATCATTTGGAAGCTATAAGAGGAGCTTAAAATTGTTCCTTTGTATTTTATGACTCACCCTATACGTAGTATTGAATGATTATACATTCATTGGTAATCACTGGAGTATATAGATTTTTTTCTCCTATCCTTTCGTTTCGAAGAGTATGGTTCAATAATGCCAGAATCTCAAAAACGACGTGATGTAGGAATTTGAAATTTGGCAAAATGTTGGATTTTTATATGTAGGAGTGAGTTGGGCCCCCTCAAGATTTTCTGTTTTGATGTGGTCGTGTGGGATATCGTTTGAAAGGGATACTTTCAAGGATTCCAAATAGTTTCTTTTTCATATAATTCACTGATAGTACATTCCACAGAAAAGAATAATTGGTAGTTACAAATACGTATCATCTTACCCCCACTCAATTTGAGTTATTTTTATATCATCTATCTATTTAGTTATTATTATTAAGTCAACCCTGAAATCACTATTCCGTTAAAAAAAGAAAAATAATGGCAAAAAAATGGCACTTCATTGAATATCGTCCCACAACTTGAGTCCCACTATAGTTATTACGCGTGTGTGACTTGAACTCGAGTTTCTTAATTTAAAAGTCTACAAATTATTCAAATCCAATCTAAAAGTTAACTCAACTCTTCAATGGAATATAAAGTTTCACTTAATATCTTAACCTATTACTTCCTTCCGCTTTTGTCTAAATCGCGACTGTCTCAATCACTTTCCAAACATCAAGTTCTATAATTACTTCCGAGATACGAATTTCATCGAATACAGACGAACTATATATATATATGAATGTATACCTATTTAGCAGCAATTTCCATACTAAGTGTTCTCGGGCATTCTTCTCGTATAGAAAGTTTCTGTAGAAACCTGATACCTAAAAACCTTTGTCTATTGCAGAGTAACTTTATTTTGGGCATAATCATAGAAAATATGTGAGAATCTAAACTCCATACTTTGCCGTTAATTTAACTTTTGATGAAGAAGCTTTAATCTCACTTCTCGGACATTCTGAAACGAAATCAGTTTCCTATTTCTCATTAGCTTTTACGTTTATAATTGCCACTGCTGTGAAAATAACGTCATATGAAAACTTCTCCATCTTGATTGAGCCGCCATATTGTGTGAGAACCGGAAAAAATATTTAGACACTGCCGAGACTCGAACATTTATAGATCAATTTCCATGGAATATTTTCAGTAATGCTTTTGCCTACAGAAATCGATGTTTTTTTTTCTCTCGTATGCATATATGCACACATGTCCACTTGGCCGACAATATGTAGAATAGGTTTGATAAAATAAGTAATCTTAAATGGACAAATTTCACTTGCACAAAGTCAAAAAATATTTCGTCCTGTTAAGTATTGCATCAGTGAAAAATTCCTAGAAATGGTAGCATAAGTGCATGATTTTAAAAATTCTGAGCAGTTTTTTGTTGTTTTGAAATCGCACCTACGTTCATACAAATTAGACAAATTCAGACGAATTAGCTATTAATAGGAGGCTACTAAAATTTTTGCAAATAAATTAAGTTAATAGTATGATTTCAATAAGTTTTATTATTTAATAATGCGACTCCGACCATTCTTCCTTATTATTTCAAATATTCTTCCTTTTACAGAATCGTGTAAGGTTTTTAATAAATCTAGCGTAATCTGGGACCAAGTTTGTTGAATGGCTCGAATTAGTTCTTCTTTAATTTGGAATTATCGCCCGCTATTACAAAGCTTTTCGTTAACCAGTCTCGCCAATAAATTTTTGATAATGTTTAAGTCCGGTGATAGTAATGAGCAGTCCAAATTTGTTATATTTTCTAATGAAAATCAGTCGAACACGACTTGTATTGCTTCGTGATCGTGTTAGAATATCCATTGTTAACCTTGCATAATTCTATCGATGTTACCTTTTTGTCTTTGTAAAATTTCCTTACACCTACATATACCTAATTCCAGTTTGCTTCTCGGGGTAATAATTACTGAATTGGCCTTCTAGCCGGAGCCGGATTTAAAGGGGGGGGGGGGCATGATGAGGCACTTGCTCCGGGCGCTAGTCTAATTTTAAGGGGGCTACAATACGACGGACTTCTAAACTAAATAAGAAAAAAAATTTAATTACAAGAATTGGGATAATTTTTCAGACCATACTTCACACTTCAGTCTTCTTTCTGGAATCTAAAAGCTCCTTTGCTGATCTACAATAGATCTTAACTTTTGTCTGAATCTCAAATTCAAATTGTTTTTATTTAAAAACATTATTGTTTCAAATTCAATTTGTTTTTAACAATTCTGGTTCTAGTTCCAGTGTATACAGTATATTATAGGTCATCTATCATATTCATGTAGTGCGTAGTATACCCTGGAACTATAATAAAATTATTTGCCTTAAATAAAGATTGTTGTTAGAGAGGTGGAACCCCCCCCCCCCCCCCCCCCCTCAAAAATTTCCTAGATCCGGCATTAGTTCCAGCTAAGAACAAAGACTCCTTTCTAATGTCATGTGAAGTAATATGCCAACTTATCTGATCCATCAATGCAGAACCTCTTCCCGTCTGATAAAACTACTTGCCGCCATTATTGATCCCTCCCAAGTCTGATAATTCTTGCAAATTTTACGCGATTTGGTTGGTGTCGTACAGTTGCAGTCAACATTGGTTTTTTTTTCTTTAAGCGAAGTCTTTTTAATGTCGGAGATTTTTTTTATAACTCACTGAACAGTAATTCTGAAACTTCCAGCTGTACCCAATTCGTCCTTGATTATTCGAGCAGTCTTTGCAGAGTTCGATGCTTCCCTTTAAACGTCGATCTCTTTCTTTTGTCCTCCTACTTGTTCTCCTTTTTTGATTTTTCCCATAATTTTTCCCATCTCTTGTTCACTACATTTGAACTTATACCAATTTTATTCACTATTTGCTTGTTAGAATAGCCTTCTTCTTTAAGAACATCGATTTTATCTATTTCTTGCTAACTTCTACTTATTTTTCCACGTTTCATTTTTAAAACTTCATATAAAAGCAAAACTTTTTACTTATTTCACAATTAACTTCACAATTATTAACTCAAAAAAAAAAAAAAAAAAATATATCAGAAACTTCTGCAATCTTATCACCTTGATATACAAATTATAAGCGACGAGCCTATCCTTCTGGAAAAGAATTGCTCAGAATTTTTAAACGCTGCAATTTTTAAGAATTTTTAACTGATGCAATACTCAACGGGACTTTGTGAGAGTGAAAATTTTCCATTTATGGTTATACTACGTTTACACTTGGTCAAAATTATACAATTTTTATTAAATCATCAAAATCTGCTCAAAATTATTTAATTTGCCATACATTTATAACATCTAATTTCAACGTAGTTTTAACAAAATTACGTAATTTTTTACGAACACATGCCAAATTTCTGAAGAGATACTAAATACGCTTCGAAACATTGGTATTTTACTATTTGATTCAAGATGGCCGACCGTGATTTATAACATTCATGCCTCCTGGCTTCGTGTAAGAAAGAAGAAGAACAAGAAAGAAGTATACCACACGAGAAGCAGTGAACCCATTTTAGCCACGGTTTTACACTACTAATATCTGCAAATAAGCATTTGATTAAAGTTTTTCTTATACATGGTACCACTTTCTCCCTAAATTAATAATTTGTATGAGCGACTAAGTAGAAACTGGTTAAATATTGACTTGCACCACAATTCAATTTACCCTTTTCATTGCAGAAAAAGCATTGAAATCCCTAGGAATTCTATATAGAAATGTCATGGAAAAATCTTAGAATTCTTTGCGAAAATATTTAATAAAAATAAAACATAGAAATCTGTTAGATTTCCATGTTCCGTTCCAACTACCAATACAATCAAAGACTTGGAATCTCGATGCAGCTCTCTACGGCCAAAGAAGCGGAAATAGTACGGATTTCCTAGTAAACTCGTCAAAAATGACAAGTAAAACGACAGGAATTCCATTCGAATTGTTTAATGGGTCTTGTGAAGCATAGGAAATTAAAAGGTAATAGTAAATAAATTAGTTATTCAAAGTTTAAATCAAATTAAGTTCTATAATTAGTTTCAGAAATTACATATGGGTTTTGAAAAGGAATTAATAGAGAAAATGAGGGAAAAGTCATAGCGATAAGCGTCATCCATAACAATTTCTTTTTCTTTGCTTTTACTTTGTTTTGCAATTTTAAGTAAGCTGCATGAGTTCTAATGCTTTTTCTTAATTTTTTCCTTGTTGCCATTTCTTTCACAGTAAATAAAATAGTGCCTGGTGTCAAACACACTTGTCGCGTCGGGCTCACTGTGTTTTAAATGCAAAATTGTTGTTAACTATGTTGCTTTGATTCATGCAGTTTTATTTTGTAAACATTTCTCGTCTCCTCAATACGATTAATAATGAAAAGTTGTTTTTTGTTTTCATCAGAGTTTTATAGAAAGATGAAAATGTTTTCGTTGTAGTACAGACAAGAAATAACCAGATGTCGACGATAGTACTAAGAAAGTGATGTATGGAAGAGCGAAGAGCTCATAGCAAACCGGAATAACTCACTGATCTCGGCTAAATATATCATGGGTACGAACCAAAAATGTTTTTCAATATAGGCAAAAATTCATTTCTTTCTTAAGCAGGCCATACACCATCAGTTCTGCCGTGGTTTTACTGCAAAACCACGGCAAAACTGATGGTGTATGGCGAAACCCACGTTTTGAGGTTGGGATATCTACTAAAACCAGAATTCAGGTCATGCCAGAAATATCTTTCTCAAAACGTGGGCAAGGCCATACACCATCAGTTTTGCCGTGGTTTTACTGTTTTGTTTTGTTCATAATCAAAGTTAACTTAATAATAAGCTAAGGAGGAAGCGAGATTTCTGAGTGTTGTACATTTAAATGTACACGGCAAGAAAAGGAAGAAAGAAAGAAAAAAATAATAAAAAAAAAAATCAAACTCTTTGAAATTTTTATGAATAAATTTTAAATTTTTTATGAAAGCGCAAATTGCATCCAACGAAACAGAATGGAAAATATTTCGTTTTCGTAAATAAATGAGAAGTGGCGGAGTTTTCAGGTTTTACTCTCATAAAATGTTCCTGCGCTTCTGTGAAAACCGTTTTTCATGAAATAATCACAATGTTTGGTCACATGTTGTTGCTGTAAATGGATACTACAAGATGACGGCAAGACGTGGTCAAGTTGGATGGTGTGTGGGGCTTTTTCTTGACCACGTTTTAGGTTCTTATCTCGACTAAAACGTGGTTTTTAAAACCACGGCAAAACTGATGGTGTATGGCGCCCTATAGAACTGAAATCGACCATATTTCTTCAGAATTCGTGTGCATTATTGGTGGTTCCTGAAGACGATTCGAATAAGTTGAGTTGTGTCTGGGCAGTCCCGGCTTCGTGCATGTTGGATTGATTTGGTTGCTTGGGCTTGTTAGTTAAAAATTTTTATGAGCGTATGGCTAGGTACATCAGCGCGGATTTTTGGCTCAGATCTTTCTAGAATTATAGAATTGAAATAAGATTTTTTCAGAATTCGTGTGTTTGTAGGTAGACGATGTGGCTGTAGACGGTCCGAACAAATTCTGTCTACCGTCTTGCTGGATGAGTTGATTGTGCGAGGGAGGGAATGGGAGGGAATTAATCCATTAATGTTTTCAATACCTTACATTCTATACAATACAACAACGGTTTGCTCTTATACTTTTAGTTTGAAATTTGAATCCCGTCCCGATATTTATTTTCATATTTCACGGTAGGGAAGCCGCTGAAAGTTCTTGCAATTATTCGTTCTTTGACTTTAAGCACATACGCACTATCGTTCTTTGCATTCCACGAACGGAATTTGTTGGAGAAAGTTAAATTTTCACTGTGCACTCGCATCTTATCGTTATCGTCGAGTTGCATTAACTTCCTACTAATCTTCGTACTGGTATGCCGTACATTTGCCCTACTCGCAATTTTAATGCAATTTCAATGAAATTTTTACCTCAATAAATATTTTATCATATTTAAAACATTTCTGATCTGCGAAACAATATCTTTCGAGTCCACGCTTTGTTAAAATTTGCAATTTTCTTAAATACGGAAACCAAAAAATGCAAAATCTAATTTGGTTGTGCCGCTTTGGCGTTATTTCCCTAGATGTGCGATTTGTACCCATGACAATAAATTTCATTATAAGTCTGTATAATTTTGTATGCTTATCCAACTATTAGGGTAGCGACATACGATTAGGTTTTTTCCGTACGGTTTTTTTCCGTGCCAAATGAATCCCAAGTGATTAACTTGACAGCGACATTACGATCAGGTTAAAACCGGACCGGTTTAAAAACCTGAAAGCTACCGTGGCTGGCCACGATTTAATGACGGCTGACATACCTACGTTTCGGTTTTTCCCGGACGGTTTGTTGAAAATGAATGCAGCAGTACAGAAGCAGTGAACGAAACGATATATAGTATAGGTACATTTAATAAAATAATTTAAGATTGTTTTTGGGGTGAGCGTGCGATATTTAGAATAGTTTTAGGGTTTTTTTTTAGTGTAGTATAATGTCTGGCGCAGATCGGCTTGAAAGTAGGTATTTGATTTTGAAATTTTTTCCTTAACTATGTGAAGTAATATATATCAAAAGAGCGAGAAGACATTCCATAAAAGCAAAAAAACTTTTCCTCATCATTCCTTAAATTTGCATGTCCTCGCGATGGTCTAATTTGATTTAGCGGATGCACTGAAAATCTACGTTGTAATTGTTTTTTTCTTTTCTTCTTTATCCTCAATTAAAAGTAAAATTAATTACAAGTTCAATATCACTAATGTTTTCCATATTTTATAGCACCCCAAAAAATTACTGAACTGACTTCGCTGACTTGTATCCACAAAATAATCGAGAATAAACATTTCGTATGTCGTGTAATCACGGCGGCGGTAAAAACCGTAGATGGCCAGCCGATCAGGAAAAACATAATCGTATGTCGCTGCCCTTAAAAGAAGTAAATCTTTCATTGTTTACCTCCACCCCCCTCCCCCCGCGCAATCAGATCATCCCACAAGACGGCAGACAGAGTTTGTTAGGACCGTCTATAACCACCAATAAACCACACGAATTCTGAAGAAATATGGTCGATTTAAATTCTAAGAAAGAAATGAATTTTTGCCTATATTGAAAAACATTTTTGGTTCGTACCCATGATATATTTAGCCGTGATCAGTGAGTTATTGAGGTTTGCCATGAGCTCTTCTATACATCACTTTCTTAGTACTACCATCGACACTGTATAATGCTTGTCTGTGGTTGTAGTTTAATAGAATTCCAACGCTAACACAGGCAGTTGCTAAAACCTAAAAAGAAAACTAGTTCAAAAACTAGCAACTCAGTGTAACGAGCTATGCTGGTTGTTTCCGTATAGGTGGTCCATAGAGCAAGAGGTGATAGTACTTACTTAGGCGAACAAAAAAATTTATGGCATGGGGGGTCTACATCAACCGTTTGGGAGATATAGGGTGATTAAGAAATTATGCTAGTTTTTCACAAAACACCCTGTATCTTAAAAAGTACAAGGTGTACGGTCGCTGTCAAAGGCTCATTGTACGGCTTTAACGGCTATCTGTATATCTGTAACGGCTACAGATAGCACACAGGGTGTAATTAAGTTCACATTAAAGAGGAGAGTGCACAGTTTTTATAAAAAAAGTTATGTTAACCACCGTTTTCAAAAAAAAAAAAAAAAAAAAAAAAGGTTAAAATAAAAATAAATGGTAAGAAAATCTCAAAATTTTACTTTAGACCACCAGAACTCCAAAACGAGGAGGAGTCCTGGGCAGTCGTTGGATATATCATGAATTTCGACATACCATGAGCCTTTGATAGCGCCCGTACATCCTGTACTTTTTAAGATACAAGATGTTTTGTAAAAAACTAACATACATTTTTAATCACCTCCTATCTCCGAAACCGTCGATGTGGACCCCCTCCCACCTTCCATACAATTTCTTGTTCGTGTGCGTGAGTAGTATCACCTCTTGCACTATGGACTACCAAGGCGGAAACGCCCTGTATGTATAGCAGTTCTAATGGAATATTTTTCTAATGGAACATGTTTAGTACAATAATAACTGCTAGAATAGTGCAGAAGCTAGGTCCGATAGAAATCGACATAAATAAGGAGTTGAAGGTTTGGAGGTAATTTTATGATGAAGGATCTCTTTCACTATGACGACTTCATGTTATATTCGCTATTATAGTTTACAAAACGTTATGTACTCTTATAAACCTTAAATTGTTAATGAGACATGTAATTGTTTTTTTTTCTTTTACTACATAGAAAAATTCTTTTATCTTTAAATTTTGGATGTTTTGGATAAGCTCAAAATACTACAACTACCAACAGTTATAAAAATACAAATACAAACATTTTTAATTCATCGCACAGATTAAGAAAACTTAAAAGCCTTTTGTTTTTAGGCTTGAACTATGTATAAATATTTATTAAAGAATTTTCTGCAATAAAAAAAAAACGATATGTCCCCAATATCTGTAGCACTGTTTTTTTTTTTTTTTTATCAAATTAAACACATATCAAATAATTTTTATTTCCATAATTTATAAAATGAAATTATAATTAAATAAAAAACAAAACGAAAACTTTAAATAAAATATAAATAAATACTCACCACGAAAATTCAGATATGTAGCGATAATGATAAGATTTGAGGTGACAATGGCGATGCTCAAAACGAGTATTATAGCTGCTTGCGTGAAAGCCTCCAGTGTAGAGCCGTAAACCTGCAGGTGACTCAACGCCTGCAGGTGCATCGTAGCTCCTGTTTATTAAAAAATACAAAGAAAAAATAAAATGTAAGTGCAAAGCAATACCTGATAAAATCACGTTAAAAAATTTTAAAAGAGGGCGGGCGCAACGTTTTTAGTAGAATTTTGCAATTATTTAACAGTCGCGCCACCCGCCACCAATTAAATTTAATAAATTTCACACTCGAAGCGAGAATGTGACTTAATTACAGAATTATAGTGCTGACGAGAAAAGTGCAACCGTGTCAAGCGAGTACTGAAACAATTTTGAGTAATTAGAGGTATAACAAGTCCTTCTTTGTCCTATTCCATATATTTGCGTGTCTATGTCCATGGTAAGAATCTCTAAGGATTTGCAATGATATGTAGTTATGTATACATAGTATGTGTATCTATAGTTCACATAAGAGGTGTTGTTCTGGCATTCTGGGATCCTGGAAAACAAGACACACTTATCTGTCGGCGCGACAGCGACACTCCCCCCTCCCCTTATTGTTATGCTATACAATACATATACATATACAAGTATATAGGTAATAACACCTATCCACACATGCCTGCAATTAATTATCCTTTTTGAAAATCGAAAGGACGACACTAGAAGAAGCTTTCTCGTCGTCGTCGTCGTCAGGTTAATGAGCAAATTGGCCGGCGATAAAATCTGAAAACATTGTGGCTAAAAATTAAAAAGCACTTCTGGGATCAAAGTGCAGCGGGGTGTTCTCCGGGTATTGAGAGTGCTAAAATCGCTGGTCTTCTGAACCCGTGCTTAACTCACCTTACATCCGGTCATGACGCTCTGCTTATTTATGGTGTTGCACCACGCCACCCAGCGAAGTTGCAGCAAGTTTGGCTATACATGAAGACTTCGAGGTTTGATAACTTAAGGGTTGAAAATATAACAACGGCAAGCTGGCGGTGGGGGAAGTAGTATTGTTGGTAGATGTGGTGGTAGTGAAGGGTGGTTGTTGTGATGTGGTGGCTTTCTAGATGTTCTTGTTTTGTTAGAATAGCTCTCCAGGCAGTAATGGCTTCTCTTCGGAATTGATAAATTCAAGTTTATTGATTGATTTTTATATAGT
Organism: Dioctria rufipes; assembly: GCA_963924295.1. Taxonomy (NCBI): domain Eukaryota; kingdom Metazoa; phylum Arthropoda; class Insecta; order Diptera; family Asilidae; genus Dioctria; species Dioctria rufipes. The sequence continues at coordinate 42,960,130 of OZ002743.1, read as the reverse complement.
TTTTGTTTTGTTTTTATTTAATTATACTTTATACAAATTGGTTCGTCAGTTTCAGCTATACTTCTCCTCTTCTTGGGTAAAAAGTACGGAGGTCATGGGCTAAATGAATGAACAGCAGTTCCTTTTTCTATTATCTACTATTTATATAGAGATATCACTGGGTTGCCTTCAAGTTTGATTTGTTTTCTCGATTCAAAGGGCCCCCCTTTCTTGGGGTATTTATAGTAAACAAGAGAAAAAATATTTTGTTATTTGTTTTTTGTTTTTATCCTAGTGGAAGATTGAGATTTCGAATGAGAGTTGACACATTTACTATAGTCTTTCGATTTATCGATTTTCTTGGATTACGTACGTACTTTACGGTTAAGGCCTCAGTAAGGTCAACTTAATCGAATTAAGTTGATTTTTGCTTTTCATAAAAATTCTTTTTTACTTGTTTGTTTTCGTTTTTTGTCACCGTTCCATGGCTTGAATCTGAAACGATAGAAAAATGTTTTTGGTTAATATGATTTTTTTTTTAAATTAATAATAATAAAAAAATGAATGAAAAAACATTGTCAATGTATATTGAGAAAGATATCAAAAAAGTGATATGGTGGTCAGGGTCATGTAAATAAAAGATTATGCTTCCTCTTAAATTAGATACTCCCTTTAACTCCCTTTTGACAATTGCTTTTCTATTCGAGCTCTTATAAGATTGAACCGACAAAACAGTGTAGAGGTGGATTTTTATATTTGTTTTGTTGGTGATTGTAATTGTTTAGAGTGTTTAGTAGGACATTGTTGATGAGTATCATATGAGTGAAAATTTGTTAGTTGAAACGGACTAAATTTGGTTGGTTCATAATTTACTTGAGCCAGGCTTGTACAATCGAAGCTATTATCTCAAATATCTTTACATAAGGAATTCTCTCTGAGCTCCAGCAATTTCGTCTCTGACCAACGTCGACTGGCTACATTTTCAGGACAGACTCTCTAATTTCGTGGGAGATCAGCGTAGAAATCGACTTCTATGTTGAGTTGCTGACGACTTATCTCCAGGACTACTACAGGTATAAGAACCTTCCGCTCAGAATTCAAGAGCTGTAAAAATACAGGCAAAAGATCAAGAAAACTCTCAACAGAATTTAACGGGGAAATCTGAATACACAGAACCCGGAATATTCATCCTTACTCTATCAAATTAGGTGTCTGTCGACAATCATTGACGAACAAACATGTAACTTCGTCGACAAGCAATTCCGAGACAGGTTGAAAAGTATAAAGCCGGGTCCCCGAGATTTTAGCGAAATCAACAAAATATATAGCAGAAAAGCCTAAGTCCATGAGAAACCGCTCGATGGAAACAACTGCTTAAACTCTCCTGAGGAGAAAAGCAGCACCCTCGCCAACTACTTTCAGTCAACCTTCAAAAGTTCGCCACCAACTCATCTCCCTAACTTTCACAGGCAATTCTTCTCTGAGGTTGAAAAATTTGGGACACAAACATTTCACCAATGTCAGAATTTAGCCTTGAAAACCCAGCTGGAAATCCAAATGATCGGCTAATATTCACTAGCTCGCTTCATCTAGCCACCCTTATTCGGTCACTCAACAATAAAAAGTCGAGTGGCCCTGATGGTATCCCGATTTTTATAATTCGGAAGTTACCACCGTTAGCAATCGAATTGCTAACAATAATCTTCAACAATTGTATAAATAATTGTTACTTCCCCAAAAGCGGGAAAGTGTCCAAAATCATACCAATTCCGAAGAAGATATTTTCTAAAAGCATTTCGGCATTCAAACCGATTTCAATAAACTCCAACTTGGGCAAACTTCTGGAGAGATTAGTGAGATAACACATTGATGACACTTGCGTGGAGAAGGAGATGGAGTAGCATCAGCAATTTGGATTTAAGGCTATGCACTTCATTCTGCACCCGCTATTCAAATTTCATACTGATGTGACCTAAGCTCTCAATAAAAAGATTCATACTGTGGTCTGTTTTCTTGATGTTGAGAAGGCCTTCTACTCCATCTGGGGAGAAGGTCCTATCTCCAAACTGATTGGAATTCAGTTCCACCCTACCTCATTCGGATGATAAATAGCTTCCTCTCCCAGTGATAGCTCTTTTTGGAAAAAAAATTACTGCACATCTGCGCATAAGAATTTAAAAGCGGGCGTCCCACAAGGATCAGTATTTGGGCCTTTTATCTTTACCCTGTTTACGTTTGAGCAACCGCAGAATAATGGAAGAATCACAACCGTTCTTTACGCGGATGATTCATTGACATATGCGCATTCCAAATCAACGTACCTAAATCGAGTTTCATCTGCATCCGAACTGCACGTTCACGCAGAGGCGTATGTCAAAAATCACTATCAATAATGAAGTGATAAAACCCACTAAGAGCACCAAATACCTATGTATAAATTTCAATGAACATTTTAAGTTCAACCCTCACGCAAAGGCAGTTGCTAGATATAGGAATGGTCTCACTTTGAATACCAAACTGCTGATGTAAAAGCAGCTCATTAATCCCACCCTAACGTACTCGTTCCTAATATAGAATACAATTTCGCCAATCTATGGAGAACCTTTCGAGATTCGAGAGAAAGCGCTCCAAATATGCACTGGTCTCTACCGGAGGCCCTTTGGAAAGCATTATCGGAATCAGGTCCTGTACTAGAAAGCTCGATTTCTCCGATACAGGATTACCTGGTTGGATGATGAAGAAGTAGGTAGCCAAAATCTCCAATCACCCAAATCCAATAGTGTAAGAATTAACAAATTTACCCAATCTACCCATTAACAAATATTTATCACCTTTTTGCATTTTAAACTGTCAAGGAAAATACTACCGCTAAATTTTTTTTACCTTTATCAGGGAGAGTCAGCTACTGTGGCTAAGAGAGGAGGGATGAAGGAGGACTATAGCCTGCAGGAATGGTCTAGGACGTGAACATTTATAATATAAGTTATCTACCTAGTACTTAAGTTAGTTAAGTGTTAGTTTAGGAAATATTTTTAGTTAATTTAGGTAGCGCTAGCCGTAGTTTAGTTAGTTTTCATATATTTAGAAAGTAAGATAAAGCAACTAGATTAATTGAACTCAGGGCCAAGAAAAGCCCGCACAAGTTGTAAGTTCCTCTATCATGATTGAGACATTGACATGTTAAAATCAAGCTTCCTCATATTTTACTGCCTTGCGTTAAAAGGTATTCTTGGGCTTTGGATCCCCAAGCCCTTCTTATTGTTGTCATTTTTGTGGCCTCGCACGTTGAGAGGTATTTCTAGCTTTGTTTTGGGCCAGTGTTGGCAAATCGTAAGAATTCTCCCATATTGTGAGAATTTCCGGCCTGAAAAGATTTCAAACCGAGAAGGGAATAATTTCGTCTCCCCGTCCAAAATTGTGGGAAAAACAATACGTCCAAAGTTCAGAAAATTTTCTTAAAATTGAATTTTCCTGCGCAAGTATCTTAAATTAATTGCTCATACCCAGTTCATTGGCCAGTTTTTTGTGCAACTTGTCAGTTTTTTAGGCCAATCTCTCAGTTCTTCTGAAAGATTCATTTGGCAACACTGCCTCTATCAATAAAAACTGATTAGTTTTCATATGTTAGGTGATACTTTATCGTACTTAGGAAATTTTTTTTTGGGAATTTTCATAATAATCTGTGGGAAAAACTCACAGCAATTCCTATTGTCGAGAGAATTTTGGTCGCAACAATCTCCCAATATTGCTTTGGACCGCTAAGCAGTCACCTTTTCCTCTCTCTATTTCTCTCTCCGTGCGTTGAAAGGCATTCTTTGCTGGGCCTTGGACCGCCAAGAATTTCTTTTGTTGTTGTGCTTGACGCCTCGCATTGAGAGGCGTTCTTGCCTGGGCTTTGGACCGCCGAGCATTTCCTCGTGCATTTATTAACTTTATTATTATTATTACACTTTTAATTTTAATACCTCAGACCTGAATTTCATTCTTATATCTTCATTTATTTACATTAAGTCTCGGACCTAATCAGTGTACATAATTGAATGGCTATAATAAATTCAGGAGATTCATCTTTTATTTAAATACCTTTTTACATTTACAGATCGCTGCGTGTTATAGCTACAGGCAGCTCAAACAAGTAGAAATGCTGCGAATTAAGACTTTATTTTGAAATTTATTTAGCTACATATTTTCATTAATTTTATTTTAAACAAAATTTGAAATTTGAAATAAAAAATAAAAAAGTTTATATATTAAAACTTTTACTAAAAAATAAGGAAATTATGTTTTTAGGTTTAGATAAACTGAAGTATTTCTAGGCCTGTATTGCTCAATCCGAAGGATTAATGATTCCCGCCGCAAGTAAGATTCACTTTCCCTTCACGATGCGATTTTCAATCCGCCGGCGGAGTTGCCACATTCAAGTATCGGGATTCGATTCAATTGTTTTCAATAATCAAAGGGAACTTGATTTTTTGACTTCGAACGTTTTCAATAGTCACAAACTGGCAAATTCGCAAACTCAGTTCTCCCGGCGGATTCAGCAATAGGGTCCAATAATAAAATTTATTATTACAATATATGTAGTATATAATTTCAAAATGATATAAAAGGTTTCTACCTCAGATCAAAAGAATTTATAATTTGCAACGAAGTTCTATGTCGTAGGTAGTTAAAAAGGTGTTGTTCTTTTGCTCAGCAACAAAGTTCTATTTTAAATTTTGAACATGAATATTTGAAATAAATCAAAACATCAAATAAGGAGTAATAAATTAAAATGACAAAAAATAATTAAAAAAAAATGTAAAAAAACCAGGGACTGAAAATAACAATTATTTTCATTTTTTCTAACTAAAAAATTATTGGAAAAAGTTATAGGAGGATTGTAATGTAGCATTATAATTCTTATTGTCGAAAGTTGACAAATTTCCTATACTTTTTAAAATTATGATTTTTATTCGAAATTATAAAAAGTAACTTTCTTTTTGGATTTTTATTTTAAAAACCAGAAATAAAAATCAAAAGCTGATTTTTATTTTAAAAACTAAATATAAAAATCTACAAAAAATCTAGACTAATTCTTATTATACATTAGATAAAAGCCCGTATATTATTTCCATCCACTGTCGTACAATCTTGGGCATATTTCGACCCATATTTAATATTTTTTTTTAACTATTTTTCACCCGAAAGACAATTTTGTGGAACGAAAATCATTTTATAATTTTTAAAATAGAAATCAGCTTTTGATTTTTATTTTTGATTTTTAAAATAAAAATCACTTCACGATTTTTATTTTTGATTTTTTAAATAAAAATCTGTTTTTCATTTATTTTTGATTTTTAGAAAGAAAATCAGAAAATAATTTTTCACATATGATTTTTTTTTTTAAAACATTCATAACCGTTACGGTCTCTGTAAAATCCCAATCCCACCAAAAGACCCCAATTTGTAAGAAAAAAAATATTTCGTTTAAAAACTTTGGAAATCAATTTTCTCAAAACAGACACGTGTGATGTAAGAAAGTCCTGTTACTACCCTGGTAGACATATCATGATTAGCTCATCAATGAGCTCCTCATGAGCAATCAGTTGAACGTACTAATGAAATTTATTCTCGTTTGAATCAAAGCCGGGAAAAAGGTCATTTATTTACTTATTCACAGATAGTGTGCATGAGATATTGCGTCTCTTTCACTTATTTCGAAATGTATACATTGCTTCTCTTTTGACCATTTTACAATATTAGATGAGCACTTCGATGAGTACATAATGAGCGTTGCGATGAGCTTATTAATGAGTATGTCAATGAGCGTCACGATGAGCTTATTAATGAGCATATCAATGAGTGTCACGTTGAGCTTATTAATGAACATAGAAATGAATGTTACGATGAGTTTATTAATGAGCATGTCAATGAGTGTCACAATGAATTCATAAATGATAATCTGCATTTACGATTGATTTCATATATTTTTCCAAATTCAAACTCCGGTTGCAAATCAAACTCTAAGACGCTGAGGCGTAAGGAATTGAGCATAACGTTTTGTTCAGCATATGGGCGACAGTCTTTCCGCAGAAAACAAATCAAAAAATTATTGTTTTTTTTTAAAAAATTTAAATAAATAAATCACAAAAATCAATTCAAATTTTCCTAGTAGAAATGTCATCTAACAAGGTGATGACAAGAATAAATATTTAGTATATAGGGAGCAGTTTCATGCTATCCAATGAGCCCATCGATGAGATTTAATGAATACTCATCAGACAGCTCATCGGGAACTAATTTTCTATATGTTTCTTCATGAATTGCAAACACTTTGATACTTTCCAGTCAAATTAGTATTGGTTTACATAATGACTGCCACTTGCGGGGCAAGAGACAATGTAAAAGTGTGAGCAATTTCTACTAGAGTCTACCGTGGTAGACATATCACGATGAGCTCATCAATTAGCTCCTCATGAGCAATCAGATGAACGTACTAATGAAATTTATTCGCGTTTGAATCAAATCACAGATAGTGTGCATGAGAATTGCATCTCTTTCATTTATTTAGAAATGTATGCTGTGCCTCTCTTTTGCGCATTTTACAATATTAGATGATCACTTCGATGAGTACATAATGAGCGTCACGATGACCTTATTAATGAGTATGTCAATGAGGGTCACGATGAGCTTATTAATGATCATATCAATGAGTGTCACAATGAGCTTATTAATGAGCGTAGCACTGAGTGTCACGATGAGTTTATTAAGGAGCATGTCAATGAGTGTCATGATGAATTCATAAATGATAATCTGCATTTACGACTGTTTTCATATTTTTTTCCGAATTCAAACTATAAGATGCTGAGGCGTAAGGATTTGGGCATAACGTCTTATTCAGCATACCGGCGGCAGTCTTTCCGCGGAAAACAAATCAAAAAATTAATTTAAAATAAATAATTTAAAAACTTAAATAAATAAATCACAAAAATCAATTCAAATTTTCCTAGTAGAAATGTCATCTGTCAAGGTGATGACAATAATAAATATTTATTTATTGCTGGTTATGCTATCCAATGAGCCCTTCGATGAGATTTAATGAATGCTCATCAGGAGGTTCATCGGGACTTAATTTTCTATTTCTTTCTTTATGAAATGCAAACACCTTGATACTTTTCAGTCAAATTAGTATTGGTTTACATAAAAACTGTCCCTTGCGGGGCAGGAGACAAGGTAAAACTGTGAGCAATTTCTACTAGGGGAGTCTAATGTCAAGATATGTATGTATGTACTTAGAGATATAGAGAGACATTCTCTAAACCTTAAGCCCACTTTCTTTCACTTAAACTTTTTCCATGTTCAATACTTACTCACGAACACCCCAATAACACATTTCCATTTCTCACAGCAGAACACGAAATTGAATTAAAAAAAAAAAACTTCTCTATTCAACTATTCAATTTATTCTCATGAATAATAATTATCACACAATTCGCAAAATACCTACTTTTCTAATTAGAAGAAACCTCAGGGAGAGTGACGCACTGCTAATGGGAACCATGGGATTGGGATATAGTATAGTGTACGTTATAAGTATAGTACACCCTAAAATGATGTCAACTGTGCCTCTGTTCAAAGCATGTTACATATAAAACTCTTGGGGCCCATTCATTTTCCTTCATTTTATTAATAATTTTCAAGGGTGGAATGGTAAAATATTCAAAAAGATCTATCTGGGTTTCACTTGTCACCTGGTGCCGTTTGAAAATTTAATGAAACCACTTAAGGTATAACACGGTCTCCTTCATCATTAGGCACTAGTTTTGATAAGTAGATCCAGGCGACCGAATGTGAATGTTATTTTTTTTGTGGAATGGATTTTTACATCATCATAACATCCACCTGAGGCTATTTATTGTTTTGTTATTTTATAGAACTGCGTGCCTCTTTTGTTGTAACAAAAAAAGAAAGAAAAAAAGAAATCAATGGTTCTCCAATAAAAGAATCACCTACCATCAAGAATCCGTAAAAGGAACATACTTTCGTAACAAATAAAATCCTAATATAAAACTAGAGACAGCTTTGGTGATAAACATATCAAGGGTGTTATGCTACTTTCACGTTATTGATAGTCTTCCTGAAAACCATCTAAAAAGTACTGGCAGAAATAAAACTAGATTATACGTACTAAAACAGTGGCCATATATTTGACTATATCTAGCTGTGGCATGATATAGAGATATCCGTCATCGCCTGTATAGATGACCCTGATGAAATTCATGGCACATGACATTGTCTTTCGTCTGTCCGTTTTGGACGGTGTCAAGGAAAATATTTAATCGCGTTCGTATGTAGAAGGATACAAGTTATTCAATATATGCAATTACATATATGTACGTACATACATACATACTATGTACGTCATATACGATTACCTCCATGAAAATGCTATGTTTGGATACAATATTATTAGTGGATAGGTGAAGGTGGTGTCTTGGATCGATATCAACCGACTGAATGTAGTGCAAGTCTTTTATAGGATTATGTTATTGAAAATCGAATACATACTATACTAATATTAACTGATTTGATTTATTATATACAGAGGAACTTTAGATTATGTGACTATTGTGAGTAATATACAGACATTTTAGTAATTCGTGCAATCCAACACCTCTCTTGAATCCATAGAAAATGAAGCCATCAAAAGAGGTGTATAGAGCCTTCAAAGACTTATAGAGAAAGAATGCAGAACTGAATGAATTTGGAGAATAGAAGAATTTTAAGAACTTTTTATTTTTAACGATTCTAATTTAAATCATAAACACAAGATAAAAAAACATCCGCTCCGTCAGTGGGGTAACTAGCTTTTGATGCGAGTCCAATGCATATAGAATTTTATTGATCACTAGAAATCGGTTTAAATATTTGTCATTCGTATTTGATAGATTCAATTTCCGATTATGATTAAAGATTTCATTTATCGAAGGATTCGGGTGGAATTCCAGTTTTTCGAAATATTTTTCATATGGGTATGAATTTGAGCTTCCGAGGGAACGATGTTTGCATTTTCGTATAAAAAGTATTGTTGTAATACGTACCGTCCGTTTTCCGAAATAAACTAGTACAATGTCGAAGTATTTTTCTTTCCAGAAGGCTAATTCTGATATTAATTTACGGGTTAACTGTGAAACATATGGGAAAACCATAAGTAAGAACTGCTCTGATACATTGCTTGTATAGAAGGCTCTTTACACCAATTGAAAGTCCATTTTGTTTTCTAATTAATCCATTCATGCAGCCGTAGGCCATATTTGTTTTCTTAATGGCGTACTGCGTGTGATATTTAAATCTGAAAGTTGAGTTAAACTTGACCCCAAGATACTTTGATCGAAGTGTTTTAGGGGAATTTCGGTATTATTTATAGTTAACTTTAGCCGTTTGGCCTTGCCATTGATAGATGAACCCGTTCTGGCAGATGGTCTACGAAAACATATGAATTCCGATTTACACATATTTAATTTGATGCCCCACCTTTCGAAGTATGATGCCAGCAGCTCGAGATGGTGCGTAACTCTCTTCAGTGTTATAATGGGTGAGCTACTGGAATTGTAAACAACCGTATCATCGGCTTACTGAAGCTGTCGTACTCGATTCGGATTTGCCATCACAGTGTCGTTCTCGTGTCTGCCACGTAGAGACTGTATAAAAAAACAAGGTCCCAGTATGGATCCTTGTGGTACGCCTACTTCGATATCAAATAGCTCTGAGTTCATATTATTAAATTGAACATATGCCCTACGGCCGCTTAAAAAGGAGTGTATAATTATTATTAAATACGTTGGGTAATTGAACATAATTAATTTGTAAATTAAATCTGTAATCCACATGGTGTCAAAAGCCTTGGTAAAATCTAGCAAGCAAGCGACCGTGACTTTGTTTGGATTTAACGAATTTGTTATATCATTATGCAACTTGAACATAGCATCCGTAGTTGTATATTGAGTTCGAAAACCAAACTCCTCATTTGGTATTATGTTATTATTACCGCTAAGTCTCAGAAGTTCATCTGCTATGATTCTCTCGAAAAGCTTACCCACATTTGATAGCAGTGAGATTGGTCGGAAATTTTTTATATCAAGGGAATTTTTATTCTTTTTTATACAGAAAACAACAACAAAATCATTAATTTAATTTTAAATAGTAGGGAGAAGGTGGTAATATGGCCCTTGCTGGTTAAATGGCCTTCCATTGAATTGGAGAGAAGAATCGTGTTACGAGTGTGTCAGTGACGATCAGTGGAAAGATTAAGAAATCCTCTTAAATAATTTCAAGGTAAAAACATCCAATTTTTGCTAATATTTTACGTTTTGTTTACTATTGACAATCAGTACATGCATCTGGTATGGCCACCTGTTTTTGAAGGTATTATAGCCCCAGGGGCCACATTGAATGTATGGACGGTAACCATTTTCTATATATTTCAAAATTTTGTATCAAATTATATAATTCTTGATTTTTTTTCATGCTCCAGATGTCTCGATTGAACTTTTCTTCGAAGACACAACGAAAGAGGAAAAAAAGCTATTAGAGTAGTACGAAACAAAATTATGGGGTATAAGAAGGCTGTTAAAATTTGTTCGGTACAAAGAACCACATTGAAGAGGCTGGTTAATGATTCAGAGGTTCCTTTGGATGTAGTTGTGCAGAAATCATTCGGTAGAAAGTGTGTACTACCACTACATCTAGAGAAAAAGGCGACTATATTTTGGTTATGGAGAGCAATTATTATGGTTTGATACGTATGGACGTTAGACGAATGTATTATCCGTTAGCCATAAAAATATAATATCCCAAACCCTTTTCGTAATGGTGCAGCTGGTCGAGCATGGTTAGATCATTTTTTAAGAATATATAAAGATCGATTGTCTATCAGAAAACCAATAGGAACTTCGTATGCTCGGGTTAAAGGCTTCAATCGCGCAGCAGTAAATGCATTTTTTGGGCTATTAGAAGTGGAATACACCAAACACCAATATCCTCCAGATCGCATCTACAATGTAGATGAAACTGGGCTAACTCTTGTGCAGACAATGATACCATCAGAAATTGGTAAAACGGGTAAAAAACAAATAGGATCCTTAACATCAGCAGAACAAGGATCGCTAATGGCTTTGGTTTGTGCTATGAGTGCAGCTGGGACCTATATACCACCGATGATGATATTGCCCAGAAAGAACTATACCGATCTTTTGATGAAAGGAGCTCCTCCTGGCGTTATTGGGAAAGTTCATCCTACTGAATGGATACAATCTAATTTATTTACAGAATAGTTTGAGCATTTCTTAGATAAGACAAAACCAATAGAACGGTTCCAGTTGTTCTAATCCTAGATAGACAATATAGTCACAGACGAAATATTCAAGCTTTAGAGCTTGCTCGTGAAAGTCATGTGACTATCATTAGCTTACCTCCGCACACAACCCACAGACTGCAGCCTCAAAAAACTCACTATAGTGAAGAAGTACGTAAGTTCCTGCTGCATTCTGATAGAATACTGAAGCCTTATGACATAGCTGAGTTGTTTTGAAAGGCTTATTTGAGCTGCACATCTGGCGAAATAGCAGTAAATGGATTCAGAAATTCTGGAATATATCCTTTCAACCGCCATATTTTTACCGACGCTGATTTCTTAGCTGAATCGCAATCACTGGCAATAAATAACGTGCAACCACCTTCAAATTCTGCACTTGCCCCCAATCAGCTGGGCCCATAATCAGCTGTTGAACAGACGGGACCATCATCAGCTGTTGATCAGGCGGGCCCATCATCAGCTGTTGAACAGCCGGGACCATCATCAGCCATGAAGGACGTGGACGTGGTCGAGGACGCGGTCGAGGACGCAGAAGTAAACGTACAGGACAAGGTCGAAATCAATGCAATGAGCTCACAGTCCAGACATCTACAGATAATGAAGAAAACGAGTTGCCAAATGTAACAAATGATTCTGACTCTGGAGAAATTTTTATTGATGTTGTAATTTCTGAAAATGATGTAAATTGCATCTTTTGCGAAGGCCATTTCTCTGATGATCTATGCGGTGAAATTTGGGTGGAATGGCAAAGTTGTGAATTATGGGCACATAATGAACTGGAGCAGAAGGCGCATACCATGTCTGTGATTTTTGCAACTAAATGCTTGAAATTTTTCATACATTTATTATGGCCCCCAGGGTGCCCTATTACCCACACAGTTTGTTATAATGGTATTTTGGAATCATTTTGAAAAACATAATATTTTTTGAAATCTGTGACTTTTATTTAAATTTGTAGCTTAGTTTCTAACGACCAATAATATAACAAATATTTTAACATTAATTGACTGTTAAAATAATAGTAAATTATTTCGTTATCACATAAAAACAAACTAAGGGGCCATATTACCACCTTCTCCGATAACATTGGTTACTACATAGCATTCAATTGCGCAGTACTTTTAAAAGGTCGTCTTTCGGTATTTAGCGCTCGCGAAGTAATCGACGAGCTTAGAGACATCCATCCCTTCCTCCTCTATGCTCAGTAGTGTCAATTTGGATAGGCGCTCTTCGCCCATAGAATTTCGAAGATAGTTTTATATTATTTTGAGCTTTGAGAACGATCGTTCTGCAGATGCAACGGTGACGGGAATCGTCAAAAGTGAAGTAGACTTCGAAGAAACGCCCAATTTTTTGATCGTGTGTATTTTCCCAATTTCCGGCTATAATATCTTAACACTCAGCAGAACCTGAAGTGGAAACGCATCCGATATGTCGGTTGGATATTGTGCTTGCATCGTTAGGGTATTTGTTATCGTTTGTTCGTCGGTCGCGTATAGTAATTTCACGGGTGTGAAGAAAAAAACTGTTCGGCTACTCGAAAAAAGGTTTCGAAATAAAAGAATAGTTTATGGCTCGCTGGGGTCCCCTTGAATCAGGGGCCCCACGCGACCGCATTTGTTGTATTGGCATACTTATGCCAGTGCGTCTCATCCGGGGTTTGAAACAGGAACCTTCTCCGGGCGGCTGCTTTTACCACTGAGCTAACGAGACAGATGCTTATCCTTATTGCATTTCTTATATTTATCTAGCCTATTAAGTCACAGTTGCTTGCAGCTATTCTCCATTTATGAGTGATTCTAAAAATTGTGAGTTCGATTCCCGTATGGGAAAAATTAATGAATTTAGGAGATACAAATTATTAGAAATGATATTGCCGGTGTCTTATATGTATATCAAGTTAGTCATTGACGATTAGAATCACAATCGTTAAATTAGTTATAAATTCAAATCTGGTAATTATAAATTAAACGAAAGGAATTTTGGAATGAAGATTTTTTAATTGCTAATCCAATTCAAAATCTTGAGAAGTTTCCCTAGAAGCTATATTTATTTCTGTTTAGACTTATAGAAGGCCTATCACCATGAAAATGTGGAAGATGCCGGGTCAAGAAATTATCTAATATTTTCCAATAAATCAAATGCCTTTAAGCTACGACTTATGCATATTAACAAAGTTCAGATACAAAAAATTAAAATAAAGAAAAAAAAAAAAATCAGGGAAGAAATAAGAAGAACTCAAAATAATAAATAAAATAAATTAGACAAAAAATAAAAATAGAACTAAACTTCGATGAAACGATAATAAATTTCAATTAATCACTTGGTAAAAATAAGCAAAAGCAATATGCAAGCTTCAATGCTCAGCTTATGTGGAAAATTACTGGGATTAAAACTTCCGGTAGGATACTTGCTGGCAAATAATGTAAAAATATTTAATTGGCTCGGGTCAAATTTTCCATATTAAGAGAGAGTAAAAGTTTACATATCTTGGATACGTGCTCGAATCGTAATGTCTGCTGTCACGTCAAGCTATTTTCTCTCTCTTTTGATTTGCGTTGTTTCTCTCGATTACCGTCTTTGGTCATCTATGGTCATTGAGGCTCATTCTTAAGGCTGGAGTACAATGAACGCAACCACGCAGCAGAATGGATAGGTTTTTTCATATGCTTCTCAATGGCAATTCGTTCGGAGGCAGTCGAAGCCGTACGTAATAAGTTTGAAAAAATCTCAAATTAACGGAACTGAACGAATGAACATAATCTAAAATTTCTGTTGACGGATTGTTTATTTCGTTCCTGCGATAGATAACTGTGCTGATTATGTGTGTAATACTTCAAAATTGCAAATTCTATATAAGTTTACAGAAATGGTAGCAAGACATGGAGTGTATCAGTCTCTGAACTGGATCGTACAAATGTTGAACAATCAAACTGTTTTTGCCGATCTGGGCGGGGTGAACAGAGTGAAAAGAGTTCATAGGGGCACCCTTGCAGGAGGTATCTTACCACTTTTATTATGGGTACCCATTATGGACGATCTCTTGCTAACATTCATCCGGATGGTGATGGATTTATGAGTCTGAACTCTGCGGACTGGTTTAAAACGCAATCCGACTAGTCATTGACTGGGCTACGAACTTAGGGTTGAGCATCAATTTACTGAAAACCGATATATTTATTTTTACTAAGTGAAGGAGAATTCTTAGGCATCATACCTTCTTCTATTGGCTCCACACGTTTGGAGCTAAATAGCAGGATAAAATACTTAGGCATCATGCCTACTAGGTAAAAGATGAACTGGAAACCATACTTAGAGGACAGAACGAATAAAGCTCTTAGAGCCTTCGCAATATGTCACTGAAGTATAGAGAAAAAGTGGGGACTCAAAGCACAGATGATCCTATGGGTGTACACTACTGTTATCTGACCCATTCTAACCTACGATTCTGTGGTGTGGTGGTAAGAAATTGATTTCATCCATCATCGTAAGATATTGGAAAAGATTCAAAGACTGTGCCTTCTTAGTGTAAGTGGTTATCCTCAATATGAAAGTACACATCAAGAAGGAGCCGTCAATCGCATCGCTGAGGCTGCATCTCAATCAGAGCTGGATTCACATTGGAACAAGAGTTCCATACGAATGTATCTTTGAATTCGTGCAGTCAATCGCACCTGACATCTACAGGGAGAGATTATGCTAAAAGGCAACTTTAAATCGAAAATTCCATTTAGGACAGAATGGGAATCACACCCTGTGCTTCAGGTATTGACCAACCATGTAATATGTACAGACGGCTCTACACCTATTCTGCGAGAAGCCTCAAATCTTGAAAACCACATCACGGTTTTCCAGGCGGAAGTCAGGCCATCCTTGAATGGGGAAGGTATCTTCTCAACTCAGACACTGAGAACAAGGAGATTGCTATCTGCTCAGATAGTCAAGCAGCTGTCAAGCCCTTGTCAAAACCCTTTACAACCTATTGGAGTATAAAAACCATTTTGAATTCTCTCTCCCGGTGTAACAAGGTACTCTTCCTATGGGTACCAGGTCACAGCGATATCAGCGAAAACGAAAAGGCTTCGGAGGTATCTCTCTCTGCATTTGGGAACGTACCCAAACTCCTTGCCTCTAACATTTCGACTAGGGCCGACTGCTAACACAGTCGTCTTTGGTTAGATGACACTTCGGGTAGAACTACAAAAGAAGTGTTGGGTAAACCTGACCAAAACTTAACGAAAAAGCTATTGAAACTAAACAAACCAACTCTGAGAACTTAGCTATTGACTGCGTACTCATTTGTCAGGGACTTGTTGATGATTCTGTGTACAGAGGATGCGGAGAGAAATTACGAAATGGTGATTAACTCTTTTTGTCATTGTCCGGCTCTCTATGGAAAGCTTTACAAATTTCTTGGCTCATACGGCAGGCTTTATTAAGAGCAGCAGTGAAAGGTATTGAATATCTGCAGGTATGAGAAGATCCGGTAAGCTATTTATGATTGAGAATGCCAGTTACTAGTCACAGCGCTCTATTTACTCATGCCGAAAACATTGTCGTTGGGGCTATGGCTTTAATTCAATAATGGAGATGGTTTGAAATAATTTTGGCAAAATGCAAACTTTCAAACACATGAATTACTTCTTTTACATAATAATTCTTATGTCAAATATTGACCCATATGGGCTGTAGGTTCAAAAATTAACACTTTTTAGGGGTCCGTACCCAAAGGGTAAAAACGGGAACCCTATTACTCAGACTCTGATATCCGATCGTCTCAGGAACCGTAATAGGTAGGTAGTTAAAATTTTCACAGAGTGTGTATTGACGCTATAACAACAAATAATAAAAATAAAATAAAATTAAAAATAAAGGGGGCACCATATAAGACACGTGTTTTTGGCGTATACATAGTGTTAAATTTTGTGCCATCTACGGAACCCTTCGTGTGCGAGTCCGACTCGCACTTTACCGGTTTTTTTTATCTACATTTTTCATTATTCCAATGCAATGTAATTGAAATGTTTTATTTTGCCCAAAATATTTTAAATCAAAGCTCTATCGAGATAATTTATTGCGGAAATTACTTCTGATCCTGCTGACCTGACCCATATGCGAAAAAAGCACAGTTTGTCAATAGTTGAACAGAACACACTAACCGGCATACCACGAACCGTAACAGACAGACATCGACCAGCACCGGCATTTTTCGTGCACATATAACGGTATATATATTAATTAAAGCAGGTATCGCCAGAAAACTATAGAAAAGTGATCCCATGTTATCTTCGCAACTAGACCAGCAACCGAGAAAAGCCAGTCTGGTTTCTGGACACCGATAGCGACCGGCAATGAAGTTTCCATTACGTGCCGGTTGATGTGAATTAGCTAACTTAGTTTCATATAAAAATATTTTTCCTGTCTATGCCGGTTCGTGCTGTGCCGGTAAGTGTGCATCGACCTTAATTCAGCCATCAGTAGTCAAAAATCGACTTCTTCATATTCAAATACTTTTCATTTAGTCAATGGCAAATTAATAATGAAAACATATGACTTTGTACATAAATAACTTACTGCATAGGAGTTAAGAACACAAATTACACTTGCGTGCTGAGATTCTTGCTGCATTTCTATTCAAGTGTACGCTTAACCAACTAAACGTAACGCAAATCACTGTTAATATTTAATGAACCACCTAACAGCAAACTATAACCATTATAGTTTCATGTAGTTTCTAGCATGCTAGCAAACATAATTATATGTAGGTACATTTATGCATGTTTGTCAATTTGAAGGTGGAAAAAGGAGTTATTGTAATCAAAATGCTTCCTAGATCTCTAGTTTATAGAAGAAATTTCTAAGAACTTGCAAAAATATTAATGAGATTTGTATAAAAATCTGGAACACACATATTTACAAACTGATCATTAGCTAGCATATTAAGGCTATAATCAAAACCTTCACAAACTGCAAGCTATAAACTGCTTTCATATCATGATGTGATAAGCAGTCGTAATTACCTAACCTAAACCCATTTGACTTTATCCTTTTTCTTGGGAAAGTAAAAAAAAAAAATGTCTGTTACAAAATTTCGTGTTACAGAATCACGTACTATGAAGGGTCCACATTTATGTATGGTGTAATGGAGTCATGTGCTGCTGACCTTACAAAAATGCTAACTTTCGTTTGTAGAAAGTATAAATAAAAAAAATCCGAGGATATTTCAAAAATAAGTGCATGTACATTCGAATTTTATGAAATTTTGCTCACATGCAGGACACTATTCACCGAGGTGAAAAACAAACCAGACTACTCCTTTATATTGAAAGATAGTCACATAGAGTCATTTACGTATCTTCATTCAACGGTATTGTATGAAGGAGAGGCTGAAAAGTTTCAAGTGTAATGAGTCGCCATTATCTCTCATCTTATTTCATCTACCGAGAATAG
Organism: Dioctria rufipes; assembly: GCA_963924295.1. Lineage (NCBI taxonomy): Eukaryota > Metazoa > Arthropoda > Insecta > Diptera > Asilidae > Dioctria > Dioctria rufipes. The sequence goes on along the minus strand of OZ002743.1, from coordinate 42,942,345 downwards.
ATATGTACCTTCTATTCAACTGCTCAGAATCTAACTACTTCACATTTTCTCATTAAATCTGAGAGAAATAAAACTCATCATTTAATTCTCACATTTTATTCAAATACATCCGGCCATAAATTCTTCAAATTTATTGCCAAGTTAAAAGTGTAGTTTCATAACTCATATTTCCACCTAAATTACGTTTACCGCTCACAGAGATTAGAATTGAAACATGAATTCGCTAGCAAGTAATTAAGCAATGTAGAATTTGCTCCTATATCGCTAGTAGCTAGAGCAAATGGCATCCTCAATTACTTCTTGAAGAGTACACAAATCCAATGCAGTGTATATAATGTCGATAGGCGTTTACCGTCATTTGAGGATCCCCGCCTAAATGATGATCGATGAGGATCGAGAAAAAACTTAGGATAATAGAAAAGTAAAAAAGCTAGAATTGGTCTAAGACCAATTCTTATGATACTCTAAGATGAATGCTCATAGGTAACTTCTTATAGTCACCCATTAGTGCAAGCTTGACTGTTGAAATGACTTTTCGCATATATTTCTAAACCGGTTCGTGGGACAGTAAAACTGCTTATAACCAATTTCATAGGATTTCACATTCTGAAAAACTTTTCAGTACATTAACACCATCTAGGACTGATCGTTTTCACAGTATATATCAAAATCCTAAATTTTTATACGGCAACACCAGGAAGGGGTTACCTGATTTAGTCCATTTTCTAAATTTTATTTACTATTACTATGAAAACACCATATACCAAATCTCAGCTCTCTACGTCGACGAGTTGCAATGCCCAAATATATAGTGAAATTTTTGTATGGCAACCCTACGAAGGAGTTGCCCGATTCATCTCATTTTCGAACATAAATTTACTTTTTTTTTTAAAGCCTGTATGCAAAATTTCAGCACCCTAAGTGAATGCGTTCTCGAGTTATCGTGATATGACGTCAGTTATACACATTTTTCTGCGCCTTTGTTGCCGTTTGCCACCATTTTCCCTCTAACCAAAGTGTCTGCCATTTTTACCATTGATCATGAAATATAATTAATTCTATGCTGCCGCACCAAAAAACAAGTATTTATGAAAACACGTTTTTCAACCGATTTTTTTAAGCCTTCACGGTCGTTCCGCAGCGCCCTCCATTACTCGAAGCCAGGCAGACTTTCGAATAAGTTATCAACGATGTTAAGAGAGTATGATAAGATGGATAATTTTGTTTATGAAATGACGTAAGTGTTTTGGTCACCAGGACTCAGTCTATAAGCAGACAGACTCAAAAAAACCTTAAGCGTCGATAAGGAATCTTCCGTTAGATTAAATGTCAAATTACTGTAAGTAAAGTGCAGTAAGAGTCGCTATTTACGTACGGACGCGTCTGTTTATGTAATAATATTAATGAAATCGGTAACACTCTTGTTATTTTATTTTATTGTAGAAGAATGTAAAAAGAGGTGGTCCCTCCTAATATTCAGAATACACAGAATGTCTCCATAATGAAGTCAGTCAAGGGCCCATTTACAACATTTCGCTGCATTTTCAAATGGACCAAATTTTACTCCATTTAGTGAAATTGCAGTAAAAGTGCCCAGCTATCGTCATTAAAATGAGCTGAATTTATTGGAAATTGGTAAGTTTTTCCAAAAAAGTCAACAGTGACAGTCATCAGCTGATTATAAATGAAATTCCTTTGCAGCTTTTCCTCCCTATTTGGTTTCTTTCAACAATAAAAATTATTTTTTGCTAATTGTTTTGCAACTACAATAAATACTCGCAAATTTTCTTGATAGCATTTAATTAAATTATTGAACTCTGGCATGATCTTTCTTAACATTGAGGAACCGTCAATGACATCCCAAATGAAATAATTTTCACCCATAGTCTGTCACTTCTTCATTTCCTTGAAATGACAGTCTGTCTTAGGTATAAGAGAAAAGCTTGGAAAGGAGCTAAGAAAGCGGGATATTGCTTCTGGAAGTGCTGTCGATTTTTCTTCAGATTATTCCTCACATTAATCTTATATTTTTTATATAATGTCCATAAACGGCACAAATCGTCAATTGAAACAACTTTCATTGAAAACATAAATGGGTGCCATACGGAATGTGACGTCTATTTAGGGCAAAAATGTCAATGATCCGAAAGTAAACCTACGTCTTATTCAAATTCGTAAAGTTCTTTATGTCCATTGTGGTTCAGCCTTTAATTCAGTAGTGGAGTGGATATAAACACCGAGTGGAATGGAACGGATTAAATTCTGGCGTTGAATTCTTTTGCTCTTCGGCGGCGGAGTTAAATATTTGTGTGGATATTTTAAAGCCGCGCTGCAATTTAAAAAAGTGAATAATAAAGAAAAAACATATGTCTGGGAACCAGAAGAAGTGGATGTTTTTTAGATGGGCAAAAGAGCTATGTGAAAATATATCGAAATAATCCACTCCACTGCATGTGAACACTTCATACTTCACACCCAGTAAGTCGATTCCTGTCCAGTCCAATCAACTTAATGTGAACAAGGTAATTATTTATGTTGACTGAATCCACCGATAATGATTTGAAAGTTCCTTACATTTCTGGGATCATTTATATAGTAATAAAACAATTGTAAGGGAGGGGTATATATGTTAAGGGCAATATCGACTTTGGTTTATTCAATGTTTTGGTTTTAAATTTATTAGTACTACCATATAAAAAATTTAAAAAAGATGTTATTAACAGTATATTTGTATATAAAAAAAACTAGCATTACAAATTTTGACCTATTGAAATATTAGTTAATTACTCTTTTAAGTTTTCTATAATTTTCGGGCTACGCTAAAAACCTACGCTGGAAAGATTTCCAGTGGCAACACTGACCGGAAGTCAGATCATATCGGTAAGGAAAATTTTGGAGGTACCCAGCGAGAAAAATTGTCAAGCCTTCTAATGGAAGCCTTGTGGAAGCAAACTACTTTTTCTCAATTGCTTCTATGTTAGTCGCATTGAAGCTTGGTGGAAGGGAGCTTAGCGGAAAATATTTACGGGCCTTCCAATGGAAGCTTGGAGGAAGCAGTAGAAAACTTTTCTATTGCGTCCTCCTAATGATATATAATATTAAAAAGAAATGAGGTGTCCAACGAAAAGCCATGCATCTATGCCTTCTGAGTAGAGGTTCCGCTTGCATCGTATGGTGCTTCCAATACCCGCTGGGTAGGTACATCCGCACCGAAATTCCCGAAATGGAAATGTGTCAGTTTCGTTACCCGGGAACATTTACATTTGAAGCATTTAATGGAAATTTATGTTATCAGTTTAAATTTCAGTGCCAAAATTACTGTTTATTATTACTTTGTAATATCTTTAAATGTTATGTTCCGTAATTCCCGGTAAAAATGTAAAATATCATAAATTTTGGGGAAATTTCCTGAATTGGGAATATTTTCGGAAATTTAAGACACATTTCCAGAAACTTAAAATAACAACATTTTATGTGACTTTCGGGTTAAAATGAACTAGAGAAATCATAATCAAGAACTTGCATGCAGGAGCAGATCTTCCTAACTGCCTCAGGAAGTGTGTTCCAGAGACAAACTCCCTATCCAAAAACGTCATTGGACCCAAATCGGGTTCGTGTCCTCTGAAGAACAAGTCTAGTGCCGTTAAGACTGCTCCATGAGAGCAATTGACTTATGTAAGCTGGGAGTAAGCCACGCCTGGCTTTATGAATGAAGCACAGAGATAAATATATAAATTAAGTAGTTATTAAATACTGCGGCATTACTTAAAACTTACAATTTTCACTCAAAATTTCAGTGTTCTGCAAAAATAACTTGTCTCAACTGCAGCTGTAAAGTTGTTGCGCGTCTCAAGTTGAAATAAAAAAAAAACCTTAAGCAACGCGACCAGCGTTAGCAACACCCTTAGGGACACACTGTATCTGCGTTTGAGTACTTTAATACATTTAACTTTTGACAGGTTTAGCGTCAGCGTCCGCGACTCGCGTTACATTGTAACTCAACCTTAATGATTCACTTGGTGTATGATGCTCAAGCCTATCATGAGCATATTTATCTATTTCTTTCTATTCACAATTTTCCCATTGTGAGCTATAAAGGCTTTAACAAAGTTGCAACGGCTGACGATTATTGCAGTAATCTGGGGATTACACGAGGAAGTACAGCTTGCATGCAAGCTGTTCTTCAATACTTCTTGCATGTGTAATCCACACTGTCCTGTATGTAGCTCAGCTTTCAGTGAGCTTGCATGCTGAAAAATCATAGCAGCTCAGGTGGTAGTAATTTGACATTATACAGTTTTCAAGATGGCGGGAAAAAATGTTCGAGAGCGGAGCTTTTTAAATTACTAAATTTACACCGGTAAAATGAGTGTTTCTGGGAGCATACTATACATATACATTACATCATATACCAACACTTGCCTTTTCCTTTTTTCTTCTGTTTTTTCGATCCTGCTACTTTCTTTATTGCTATAACTGCCATAGTTCAAGTCTCAATGTCATTTTGTTTTAAATAAACTTGCATGCAAGGTGACAAGACATCAAGCGAAGTTACTCTGCTGTCAAATTTAAAATCGCATTGGAAGGGAGGTTTGTATGCAAGCTGTACTTCTTCCTCGTGTAATCCCCAGGCAATAGACACAATTTTTTTAGGAACATTTTACGGAACGTGTATTACATAGGAATCTGCAGTTACCGTCGTCTATTTAATTAAACCAATTGTGATGACCAGAGGGGCAGACGGCCGACGACTATTGCAGTTATAGGCACTATTTACCCTAGGAACATTTTATACAGCGTAGATATGTTGCAGTCGACCGTCGGCTGCTCTATTCGTCGCTATTGTGTTTAAGCCCTAGAACTTATACCTAAATGAAGAGAAATATCGTGCAAAAACTCTATCGGTGTGAGTAAAATTCGGTATTAGGGCGAAGAGGTGGAAAGGAAAAAAGAATTAAACTAAGTTTAACAAAGCTTTAACCAAGTGAACAAGTCAATTTTTTCAATTCGAATTAAATGTCACATTCGTCATTTTTCTTGCTTAGACCGAAAGAGAACGCTATATAAAAGTGAGCCCACTTTCTGCAGTGTATTTCTGTGGACATAGTCAGTCCATTTTACATATGTCAGTGTCCAAAGTTGAGGTCCCAGAGAAAAAACCTTTACACATACACCACATGAATACAATAATATTCATTGAAATAAATTTTAGTTTTGAAATAAAAATATTTTGTATAATTTATTGAAGTTGGATTATATAAATAAAAAGAATATAAAATAAAAAATATATTTTTTCAAATAACTCAATTAATTAAATATTTTTACTATAATTTTTTAAGGGGGTCATGACCCCAAGGACCCCCCCCCCCCTGGAACCGACACTGTGTACATGGTGTACCTACGCAAGAACACAAGAATAATCACCTTCGATTTTCGTTATCCAGACAATAATTCTTTTGAGTCTTTCTATTTTACTTCAAACCTTCTCATTAGGTAATAAAAGTAACGAGCAATAAGTTTAAAGGAAAGATTTTTCTCACAAGAAAAAAAAATAGATGCATGCTTTTAAAAGAGAAACATAAATTTTCACGTGAAACTGAAAGAGAGAAGTATTGAACGCTCACTTCATTTTCAAAGAAAATTCGTATAATTGATCATAATGTCCTTAATTTAAGCAGATCTTATTGTTGTCATTAGCACGTACTAATTTGCATATTTTAGATAAACAGTATTTCGCTGAAAATTAAAAATCCTACTGAAAACAATTTTGTCGATTTCACTCTCACTTAGTAAAATTTAAGGACTGAATATGCGCCTGCTTTTTATACCTTAGATGAAATCTAAAGGGTATACTAAGTTTGTCATTCCGTTTGTAATACCTCGAAATAATGATGGTAGAGCAAAATGAATTGGACACCTACGCATAACATTAAAAGTTATTTTGATTTTTACATGTCCGTCCGTCTGTCCGTCCGTTCGTCTGTGCGCACGATAACTCGAGAACGCGTATACTTAGAGAGCTGAAATTTTATACACGGACTTTAAAAAAAAAAAAAGTAAAATTAAGTTCGAAAATCAGGCAAATCGGGCAACTCCTTCGTGGGATTGCCATACAAAAATTTTTCACTATATATTTGGACACTGCCTGAGAACGCATCGATATAGAGAACTGAAATTGGTATATAGTGTTTTCATTGTACTAGCAAATAAAATTTCTAAAATGGACTAAATCGGGCAACTCCTTCTTGTTGTTGCCATATAAAAATTTAGGTATTTTACGTATACTGTGCAAACGATCAGTCCAAGACATTTTTATTGTACTAAAAACTTCTTCCGAATATGAAATCCTATAAAATTGGTTATAATCATTTTTTCTGTCCGACAAACCGTTCTAGAAATATATGCGAAAAACCACTTTAAAAATCAAACTTGCACAATAGGGTGAAAATACGAAATTACATACGGGCATTCATCTAGGGTACCTATCATAAGAATTGGTCTTAGACCAATTCTAGCTTTTTTACTTGTTTTATGACAATTCAAGCTTTACCTGATAAGTACGGAGGTGCGAAATTATTGTAGGAAACACTTTATAAAGTTCATATTGCTTTATCTATGACTTTTTTTATACATTAATTTCTGATGACATTATTTCCTTTTATAAAAAAATATCATTTTTAAAATTTCATGCTTTGTTCCTCGTATGTTCACAAAGAAAAAAACAAATTTTCCTTAAATATATTTCAGCTGACCATTGTCATGAAAATGGGAATTTTTCTTTACATGACATAAAAAGTCTTTATATTTGCTGACTCAATGTTTATGCTGCACCCACTCACCAACCACGTGATGCCGAATCTGTTATTGTACGATCTTAAATTAATCTAGGACACTATGTGTTTGCATTTTATTCCAATAGAAATGTATAAGTTCCATCCTTTTAAACTACTCTCAATTTATTTCTCATAGCAATAAGTGGATAGTTTATCGAAACAAACATATTGCATAATTTTCTTTATTCGTAATTCCCAATGTTACGGGAATCATTCCGACCCACCGGAACATTTCAGGAATATGCCCCGAACAGGAAGTTTCCGACTCAGAAATATTCCCATAGCACATCATTATGTACACTTTCAATTGAATGAAAACTTATATGTTGTACCTATAAAATTCGAGGGTAAACTTATAGAAATTTCCAGGCCAATCCAGGATTTGTAATTTAATTCTTAACAACTCGTTATCCCCCTATTCATGTACATAGGTACACATACATATTTCCGGGCACAAATTGTATAACAGAATCTATGTAAAATAGGTCAGAAGTTAATTGAAATTTCGGAACAACATTCGACCCCCGGGAAGCAGATTTGACGTTATTAGGCTTACATATTCCCCTTTTAATTTGTACCAGGTAAGCTGTATTACGCAAGCATTCATATATGTAGTGGATAACTATAGGAAATATAGGGAATCTATAGTAGAGGCTCGTTACATAAGTATATCGAATTTGTGTACTTTTATGGAATTTGGCAGTTAATTAAGTTTTTCGTTTCGGCTGGTTTATTTCGTAATATTCAATTCTAGAGAATAAAAAAATAGAAATAAGGAGAATGAAAAAGAAGTTATTAATGATAAAGATAAATAATATTCAGGTGGATTTGGGCATAAGAGGACGTAATAGGCAGACAATTTTGGAGAGAAGGAATTTGTGATGATATAAAGAAAGTACCACAAAATATTACATTAAAAAAAATCATTTGAAATAAAAAAAACATAATATCATTATTAAATAATTTTGTTCATTAAGGTATGCAAAGTTGACCACCTTTATGAAGTTATAAGAGTAAGCTAAAATTTAGCCTTGCGCGTATATAAGTTTTAGGTTGGTCACTTGGAAAATGTACAGTAATTAATTTGCATTCGAGGGCTCCGGAGCGCAGTCAATGCAAATAATTTTCAATTCATAATTTAAAGACAAAAGTCTAATTTCAGATATTCTTTTAACAAATTATAAATTAAATCTAAACTTATTCATCTTCAAGAAAGTTTGAGTTATGTAACTGTAAAAATTGAGGGAGAATTGGGGGGGGGGTCAAAGTTTGCAAATGTCCTTTATTCAAAAAAGTTTTCAGGGGTAAGCTAGGAAGGTACCGGTCCGATTGTGTTGATTTCAAAACACTTTCTCGGAAATGTCCTGGAAAGACAAGTGTAGTACTAGGTATATCGATGGAGTGGGGGGAGTTAAAGGGAGAAACGTTTTTTGAGATCTCCTGTTATTTAAGCCTCCGAGTATAGGGGTGCGGCCACAGCTCACTTCACGCTCATCTAACAAGGATGGGAGTTGTTGACAGCCCTGATTGTCTGACCTGTCTGTCCTGTCTGTCCTGCCTGGAAGGAGTGCCTGAGACAACCGAACACTTTTTATGTGCATGTCCGGCCTTCGCCCGGAGCAGACTGGATACACTAAGGTGTGCCCGTCTATCTGTGGATGAGCTGAAAAGCCTTCCTCACCATGACCTGATGCGCTTCATTAAGAGGACAGGAAGGGTTTGGTGAATGGTCTTCTAGCAGGACAGTACAATGGGTCGCTATGGCCTCCGTGCTTGGGATAGGGTCTCCTGTCCCCCTGTCTTACAAAAAAAAAAAAAAAAAAAACGAAACGAAAAAATAGGGGTGCGAGAACTAAAACCTCAACTTAGTACTAGATTTTCAAAAATGTACTAGATGAATATTTTTTAACGTCCGCGGGGCACAGTATATTTTCTAATTTTTTCAAAAAACACATAGCATTCTTCATTTTTGGAGATGTTTCGATTCCCATATTCACTTTTTTATACTTCACGATCTCAGTAGGGTCAAGTCCGATCGGAAAACGAGTTTTACTTTCTCATTAGCTAGTTACCAGCTAAAATTCGTGGGAGAAATTTTTTTACTGGGGTACTTTATTGTGGGAGGTGGGAGCCCCCGGCGAGGGTGGTTCCAAAATGGAATGTTACATATCAAATTAAAGGTCTCGCTGGGTACTATTATCAGATACAGTTTTTTTTTACCGAATCAGAAAACTTTCTCGAGACGTTTTTTTACATTAGATGTGTGTACAAGTGTTCAAATCCTCCCCACTATATATCCACGCTAAATATTATCCAATTTACAAAATATGTTAACGTTCCGAGTGTCTGAGTGCAAAGGGTTAAATACTATAGCACGAAATTCATTTCTACTTTTACTAAGATTTTGAATTACAGAGGTCGACAAGACTGTTTAGTATTAACACTTCTGTTTTTAAAAATTGATGATTAATGATATTTCGGCAAAGGTACCATCAAAAAATCACCGAAGAAGGGAATCGCTGAATTGTCTCTGTGATCTCGTTTATGTCGACTAGGTATCTATTTTGGATCATACACTTTAGGGATGCAAAAATCGGCCCGGTGGTGGTGGTGTTATTCTGCTAGTGAAATACCAAATTGGGCGATATCAAAGAAGTCATTAATATTTGTATTTAAAAATAAAAAGAGCAAAACACGAAAGAAATCTGATTATGATGATAGTGGTGGTCCATCGATACTGGTTCCCCAGAATACAAGATCTGGGGCCAGGAATTAAGGGACCATCCTAATGTGACTGCCTTGAAAATTGCTGATATTCATGAATTTTATTTTTTGCTCTATTAAAATCACTTATAACTGACACAAAAAAAAATTAAATTGTTTTTTAAATTTTTTAAATAATGTTTTTGGCCACTTCAAGACGACGCCTAAAAAATATACTGCCTGATGGTGGAAGGTCGTACTGTTCTGAAAATTGTATGAAGCAAAACACAAAAATAGCGGTATAGAAGTTTTTTTTCGTTTCGGTGAAAATCAACAAGATGGCGGTACTTTCAGAATTGAAAACTCTTCTTTTGAAAGTTTACACCGTTTTGAAAAAGGACGTTACGAGAAATACGTACGAGATTTTTATATGAACTGTTACTTGTTACTTACAATCGGCGATGCTAGGTTCATTCAATACCACTTCTATGTGACTCTCTATGTGATTTTATGTATTCGATTCTTTTTATTCGAGTCGAATTCAGAAATAGCACCGTGGTCTCTCTAAGAAAGGCTGTAGCGACCGGAGCAATTAAAACTTAACTTAAACCTTAATTTAACAACATATGTTTATAGAAGTCCATACTTTTGGATAATGCAAAAAATTCATTCAAAGAGTTTTGCCATTCGGTTGATCAACTCTCATCAAGCAAAATAATAAAAAATTTGAGGAAAGAACTGAAATGACAGATTAGATTGAAATGGAGGGCTACATTTTCAGAATTAAAATGAAGAATAATTGAAAATATTCAATCCTCACATCCAAAGCTTACCAAATAGCTGCTCATAATATGTCCCATGCAGTGCGATACTCACGCATGGGCCCAGGGCCCCGCGATTCATGCATGGCGCCCATAGCCCCAACATACAACCTATTGAAAGTTAGTTTTTTAACTCTTAAATTTTGGCTACTGATAGTAGATCATGGGATTAATTCCAAATTCTAATGGCAACAAATTATCATACAAAGTAAGACGTATAAAGAACGTCACTGTCGTTGTACAGACTTATCAGAGAAATTAGTTCATGTTAACATCATACGTCACTCTGCCTGGCTAAGGTTATTCCTCAAGATTATTTTATTACAAAAATAGTAAACTAACTCGCACGATCGGACATTCGGACGGGGATTCCCCTTAGCGCCATTTTACATTATATATATTTCTTCTCGAGACCACAAATGACTCGCCTTTGAGCTTTAGTGTATTTCCAGTGGTGTGTTTGCGATTGTATTTGACGTTATTATTTCTGTTGATAATCCAAAGTAGTTTAGAATAAAATTTCTGTTAGAGGGCCCCATATCCGAAAATGCCCTTGGCCAACACTAGACTAAAGACGGTAGTAGTCCCATGCTCCAATTTCCTTAGTATCAGTTTCTTACACTTTTAAACTTGAAATGAACATGAAGCGGCATGTGTTCACGAACACCTTTTTCTAAATTTTTAATATGTAACCAAAATTTGTCTGCTGAGTTTTATTAATTCATTGCAAAAACCTTAAGTTTTTATTTCAATAAACTTAGATGGCGCTAGCCAATCACCAAACTTCTTTCAATTCTCAAAACGATGATAATTATATAATTGAAACGGGCAATTCAAATTTGAAAGCAAAAATAAATAATTTAAACTCAAAATCCCTCCTTAAGAAATTTTCTAACAAAACTCAAAGTTTTCACCAGCTCATCGTAAATTCTTGGGAGGGCAAAATGTAATTCAAGTGATTCCTTTACCTTCGTCAACTATAAAAACTACCACAAAAGGCCGCAATCGAGAAATGAATGAATTTCTCTCCTATAAAACGTTCTGAATAATTTTTGTTTTCTTACAAAATGTTCATCACCGCGTGTTAAAATGCCATCTTAAGACATTTTAACTGTTGTGGAAAATATAAAAGAAAATTTTACATTATTTCATCATCTCAAGTGAAACGAGGGAGGCGGAGGAGGAGGAGGCTTTATTAGATTTCTTTTCTCGATGGCATTGGAGACCCTCCGCAATTTATCTCCGTAAAAGGCAAAACCATTTCGAATTTTATGAGAACAAGCCTTAAAAAGCCTATAAAGGAGCCATTGTAATTGGTTCTTTTCTCCTGTAAATGGAACTCATTCGTGCCACTGGACCTGCGTTCATTTCAACGGCTTCACTTAAATAAGTATCTACGATTTTAATGGCCTTATTTATCATCCGAAGAACTTCCGCCAATAAAAGTTATTTTAATGGATGACCTTTATGAAAATTTTAAATGTAGGTCAAAAGGATAACCGAGAGGGAATCGGGCTATGTTATGCTTGGAAAGTTCAAATATCAAAAATGATGGCGAAAGCTTGTGAAAAGTTTTTATCTTTTTTTTTTTTATTTCTGACCTACTTGAGATTATATTGTAAAGATTTTTCAATTTAAATTTTTCGTTTATGTCAACACATGGCAAAATGATAAAGTTTTATCTCTGGAAGAGATAATTATGAAATCAGAGCTGTCGATATTACTTAAACGTAGCCTCGTGGAATTTTTAGTTCAAATTGTGAAAAATCGTAATTAGCATCTAATGAAATTTAGAGGTCGCTACTGGTGTTTGAATAAATTCTTGTAACGAAAATCTTGAGACCCGTTTTTAAGTACGGCAATTAATAAATTTGAACGACACCTGAATTTATCACAAGCCTCTTATTAGTATTAGCTCCAACAATTGGTTGTTTAGAAAATTTCACTAAATTAATTTAAAGACGTGGGTTTTAATTCTTATCAGCAATTCCGTTATAATTTATCGCTTTTATCATTGAATTCTCCCACGACTATTTCGCATTTCAGTTTAATTCTAACTTTGACAGGAAATAGTAAAATTTCCCAAAGTCCGTAAATTTTTATTTGGAGACATATTGTAACAAATTATTTTAAATAGAGGCATAATAGAGTTAGGTTCGGTTAGGTTAAGAGTAGGGACGATTAGGCCACTAGGGTGGCCATGCGAGCACAGGTTTTATCTATTTGTGCTCTCCGCTAAAGTGGTTAGGCAAAATCTAGTCTTTTAACGAGCTCGATTATTGCAATCGGAGTTAGATTACAAACCTTATATGGAGAGAAAAGTGTTTCTCCAGTGTTTTGCCATGCTGCCAGCGCTAGATATTCACGTATAATATGCTTCGAGGTTTAGACCATCAACGGTCCATAGTGACACCACTCATTAAGGAGCCTATCTGGAAATGGTTGCCTAATTTAGGGGTAGCACTAAAACAAACCACAATTTGCACTAAAATTAGTTACAAAGCGTGCTGTTGCTACGTTTGGCAAGGAAGGGCATTCACACAGATTGTGTTGAACGTTCTCCACCTTTTCTTCTTCGATACAAATTCTGCAGAAGTCATTATACGGTAATTTCGTGCGTTCCGCATGACTTCCAAAGGGACAGTATTCCGTGAAGACAGTGCAGTAAGACTCCGCACATCCTTGAAGGTTTCTCCTTAGCACACCTTCTGTATATCTAAGACATATTTGGGTCATAGCTGTCTTGCAATCGCACATGTGGTTAAATATCCCCATCTGCGATTAGTCAGCTTGCGTATCTAGAATCTTCTCGCTTCTTTTTATGGATTCTTCCGCTAAGCATATATTCATAGCCGAACCCTTCCTGGCCAGAGCATCCGCTGCCTCATTGCCTAGTACTTCGCTGTGACCCGGCAGCTAGCAGAGGATAACTCTGTGGTTGGTAGCAAGCCCCCTAAACTGACTGGAATAACGCTCTACTAGGCGCGATCTAATGATGTTCGAATCCAGAGCTTTGATTGTAGCTTGGCTGTCATGCAAATCCTGATATTTCGATCACTAGCGACGTTGTCAGTTATTTCTAGCAATTTTACTGCATTATTTATAATAGATGGAATCTCCGGTTGGAAGGTTATATAGGCGGTAAGATTTTTGGATTTGAGGGAATACTGAGTACACTCTGGCTACCAATCTCACATCCATTTTCAAATCATCTGTAAAGCCACCTATATCAGAGTCATTTGTCACGCGATTATCTTCCCACTCCTTTCTACAAGGGATTCTAGTCGGGATATCTTTCTTAAAGATAAGCCGTGTGACATTGTAATCCGTGACTCCCCATATACAATCCTCAAGATTTAGATTTGTAATCCATGACTCCCTATATACAATCTTCAAGATTTCGATTTATTTATCTTCTTCAAAAAATAACGGATGAGAACATGATCAGTAACTGCAATAGAAAACAGCCTGTTCGATTATCTGGTAAGACCAATTTTACGTGCCTGGTGGGGTGAGGGGGTGAAGAGATTCCCTCCCTGCTTCATATCGGGCGCAGTACACCAGAGGAGATCTAGTTGTCTGTTTTTCCATTTATGGAGTTCTAGAGTGTATATGACACAAGTGGAAAAAACCGAATTTCGACGGTAAAAAGTCAGTTATGAAGTTGAATAATAAAAAAAACTACACCATTCGATTACTCTCTCCTCCCTCTTTAATTTGATACTAAACATGACGTATTTTGTACAGCCCCCATGAGGGCGATATGAACCCTCCACCCCCGTTCCCCCGTTGCGAGAAAAAAATTTGACGCCGAGGTCCATTAACGCGGCAAATTACCATTATTCGAAATAAAATATAGTCTTCCTACGCATACCTATCTAATTACAAAAGCAATTTCCTAGTTTTTTGATTAGACCTATAGATTCTGAGCTTACCCCTGCACTTACTGCAACTAGCAAAGTTTTTTTTTTATTTTGTTAAATTTTACGCTCTCATTTTTATGTCTGCAACCTCGAAGCTCAATTTCCTACACTTTCATATTTGCACCGAGCTTTAATTTTTCCTGATACTACATACATTTCTCTCCTCATCTCCATTCTACAGTTATTCCAGAAAAACTGAAAAAAAAACAACTCCCTACATGCTTCCAAAACTACCCTACTAAGAAAAAAATTCAATTTGTCTCGACGAGGTAACAGATCTATGTGCCTTGAATTAAAAAAAAAAAAAAAAACTGAATCCTCTACACCAAAAACTGATACCCTCTATCGTTCCCTGTGATTCGCACTTTTTCACATTTCTTATGTTTTCCCTAATTCTCCAAACATGTTAGTGAATTTCAGTTTTGGAGTTTTAATTGAGGAAAATGAATGATCTCATCTCCCAGATTCTCCAATTTTCCGTGTTACAGAATCCTCCGTCCCTTGGAGTAGCTTTGACATCAAATTCTAATCTCATCACTTTTCTTTTAAATATTGTCATGGAAGGACTTCAAGCATATTTTAAGTGTAATTCCTAAACTTTATCAGCAAAATCAGATGTGGATACAGGATTTTTTCATGCCAGGATGTCGCATACAAAGATTTTCCTGGGACTTTTGCAAGAGTGCAACAAGAAATAAAAATAAATAAAAAAGCTAGAATTGGTCTAATACAAATTCTTATGATACCATCTAGATGAATGCCCGTATTAAATTTCGTATGGTCAGCGATCAGCGAGTTTGATTTTTGAAGTTTTTTTTTTCGCATATATTTCTAGAACGGTTTGTCGGACAGAAAAAATGATTATAACCAATTTTATAGGATTTCATATTCTGAAGAAGTTTTTGATACAATAAAAATGTCTTGGACTGATCGTTTTCACAGTATACGTAAAAAACCTAAATTTTTATATGGCAACACCAAGAAGGGGTTGCTCGATTTAGTCCATTTTTGAAATTTTATTTGCTAGTACAATGAAAACACTATATACCAATTTCAGTTCTCTATATCGATGCGTTCTTAGGCAGTGTCCAAATATATAGTGAAAAACGAAATTTTTGTATGGCAATCCCACGAAGGAGTTGCCCGATTTGTCTCATTTTCGAACTTAATTTTACTTTTTTTTTTTTTAAAGTCCGTGTACAAAATTTCAGCTTTCTAGGTATACGCGTTCTCGAGTTATCGTGCACACAGACGGACGGACGGACGGACATGCAAAAATCAAAATAACTTTGAATATTATGCGTGGGTGTCCAATCCATTTTGCTCTACCATCATTATTTCGAGGAGTTACAAACGGAATGACAAACTTAGTATACCCTTTAGATTTCATGTAGGGTATAAAAACAAAAACAGAGTTTTTCATACTTTTATGGCTTTGTTTATGTTGTAGATGCAGAATACACACTTCGACAAACATACAAACAAAAAAGAACTATCCTCCAATGTTAAAAAAAAAGAAATTTTTGAAAATTTTGATTTCCCTCCCATCTTTTTGCTTGATGTTGACCAATCATTTAATAAATTCTATGAAGCACTTAATACTGGAATAGGTTAATGTGCTGAAGGCAAAAGATAAATATAGACGTCTGTACAAAACAAGTCCCCACTTTGAGATTTATAAAACTTTTTCTTATCTGAGGAAGCTATCTAAATTCTTGATTACTCAATGTTATCAAAAGTACGTCGAAAGCACTGAATATTCGCTAAAACGCAACCCCAAGGCATTTTGGGCTTTCAGTAAAAACCTAAATAGAGCGAACATGTATCCTAAAGAATTAACATTTAATGATGGTACATCGTCATCTCCTCCACTTATATGTTAGATGTTTTCCGCGCACTTTACATCCAGACCCCGGCATTATCCTTTCCCCTTCTCCGGACAGTTCCAATATGAATATAATGTTGAGCTTTATTTCTTCAGAATCTGTTCTTAATGTATTGAGTAATCTTGATTGTGACAAAAACCCGGGACCTGACGGGATTCCAAATATTCTTTTTAAGAGATACGCACAAAGTCTAGCGGAACCACTTAGTAGTTTATTCAATCTTTCAATCACTAATAAAATCTACCCAGTACTTCTTAAAAATTCTTTCGTTATGCCGAGTTATAAATCTGGTGAACCTAAAGTCGTTATAAACTATAGATCTATTTCTATCTCTGATGCTTTTGCATTTATTGTTGAAAAATCGTTTACCATCAATTCCTATTCCAAATGAAACCATTTATCTCTGAAGAACAGCACGGAGTTTTACCGGGGCGATCTACGATCACTAACTTATCTTTATTCACAGACAAAATCGCGTATGCTCTCGATGAAAATACATAAATAGATTCTATCCACACTGACTTTGCTGAAGCATTTGATAAGATTAATCTCAAGCACTGTCTGTCGAAAATGGCACTGATGGGATTTCAAACAGACACCATATCTTGGTTCCACTCCTATCTAACTAGGAGGGATAATAGCGTTGTATTTAATGGGTTACAATCCCCCTCATTTAAGCAGATATCCGGAGTGCCCCAAGGTACAATACTTGGACCATTGATTTTTCTCATATACATCAACCAACGACATGCCTTCTTGTTTTATGTCTAATTGTTTATTATACGCTGATGATGCCAAGAATTTTAGAAAAATTAATAACGTGACAGATTGTATCGATCTTCAAAAGGATATACTACGACTAGACAAATGGTGACACGAGAAATGTATTGAAATCAACGTAAGCAAATGTAAATGCATTTTATTTCACCGTAAAAAAGACACCATACTCTTCGATTACACCATTCACTATACTGCTATCTCTCGTATTTATGAGATAAAAGATTTGGGTGTGATTTTTGACCGAAAGCTCCTCTTCATTCCTCACATTAATTTTATTACTTCCAGATCATTTCGTTTATTAGGCTTTATCTTTCGCACCTGCAAATCGTTTAGGTCGGCATCCTCTTATATTAGTCTCAATTATTCTTTAGTAAGGAGTATTCTCGAGTATGCTAGTCAGGTTCGGAGTACATTTTACTCTTCTTTTAGTGCACGAATTGAGTTTTATTATATAAACTAGAGAATACCAATCTAGAATATCATGAAAGATTAGCAAAATACAACTTAATCACAATAGAAAGTCGCAGAATCTACTTGGATAGTACATTTCTATATAATATCTTAAATGGTCGAGTATATTGTCACGCACTAGTCTCTAGTATTGATTTGAACGCCCCTCTACGCAACTCGAGATTTCAGACCCTCTTCAGACTACCTACTTGCAGAACTAACATTAAGGAGAAATCACCTAACTACAGAATTACTAAATCGTTCAATACAAGATTTAACAATTTAGATATATTTAACACTAGTCCTCTGACATTTAAAAAATTTATACTCCGCGAGATCAGTTATTAACACCTTTTCTTTTTGCATTACTCTCTTTTTCTGCGTCGCTTTACTAATTTCCTAACTCCTTAGCATTTGTTGGCTTTCGCTTTCAAACTGTATTTTAGTCTTACTTTTTCTATTTGTTTTTTCTTATCTTCTATTTTTTTCATTCACGCCCTTTAGTTTTTAGATTTAGCTTAATTATTTTTTGTGTTTTTTCTTTTTTATTTTTCTTCCTCTCTATTTTTTCACATTATGTTTTTAGTTTTATTTAGTTTATCTTTTTTACATTTACTTCTACATTATTATTACTTTATCTTCTCCTTTTTTAAATTTATTAAAATTTGTTACTCCCTCTAATTGTAAGGTAGTATGTTATTGGAAATTTCTGTTTACTATCTTTTTAACTTACAAAATATATAAATAAATAAATCACTATAGTAGTTTTGAGAAAACGAGTTATTATCAAATTTTCTGAAAATTAGTTTACTTTTGGTGATAATTTAGAAACATCAAACTTTCCGTTCTTTAAATTTTTAATCGAAACTTACTTAAGAACTATCTTTTGTAACAAATGTCAAGTGGAACTTAAACTTGTTTTCATGAAATTTGTTATTTTTTAATAAGCTACAGTTAGCAAGAGTTGAGTTGAGTTATTGGATGGGTTAACTCAATGCAGTTTCCATGACGTCTTCTGAGTTGAGTTGACGGCTGAACAATTTTATAAAAAGTCATATAAAGTAATCTGAGTTTGGTTAGATAAAACATATATTCACATTATTCTAACAAATGGACTTACACAAAATCCAACTTAACATAAATGGTTTCTTGGAATTAACACGAATTCAACGAATGGTTTCGTGGAGTTAGCATGGATTTAACTCAACTCAACTCAACTCAAATGGTTTCGTGAAAATAACGTAAATTCAACGAACTTGAATGGTTTCGTGGATTTAATATGGATTTAACGAAACTCGAGTGGTGTTATTTCCTTGACAACTAATTCGAGCTCAAATCGAGTTAAATTCCCTTGAAACTCAATAAATGTACTTTTGAAATGTCAAACAAAATGTCAAACTTCCATATGCAAAATGCGCTTGTAGTGCCAGCCAATTTACTTAACGAACAGAAGAAAATAAATCTTAACGAAAAGCGATTTATTCGCATTATGAGTTTGCATATATGTGTATGAATATAAAAAATAATTAACGTGGCTATATTATAACAATTTTCTAGTATTCAGGATAAAATTATTTCACATAATTCAATCAACTCAAATGTCATTTATTCTCGCGAAAGATAAGATCTTCTTTCTGGTTGCTGCTTAACAAATGACACACCTGAAATATGCACTTTTCGTGCTAATGATCCCGGAAAAAATTTCTTAAGTAATTATTGCGCGCCCAGAACGTAAAACAAAAAGCAAACAGTTTACCTACCTACCTAACAACATATATAGAAAAGTATACGCGGCAGAAGTAAACACGCCGAAATTAGGTGACTCGAGCAGCACAACAATTTTATGGTTCTATCAGTGACAGATATTCCCAGACCTAATGACTTCCAAGCACAGCAATCTGCACGCAATTAATCGTAAGGGGCTCGGTTAAATTGCATGTTGCCTATAATAATGGGTCACCACCTCACCCCAATTTGAGCTTTACATTCGAGGGGGTATTTACTGGGCACCCTTATCCCTTGCGGAATCACATGATAATGATTTACAAAAATCGGAAATTTTCAATTTAGCAAGCCTGGGTCAGTGGCTTGCTTTAATTGCGTGCTCAGTTGGAATAAATGACACGACGGATGTGGTTTTTAGTAACATAAGGGCATTTTTCCAGGTGGTGTATACGGTGGTACCATAATACGCAAGTATAACAGTTAATTTTGAATAGGAGCTACAACGGAGGGTGTAGGATCTACCCGCACTTTAGGCGTGTTAATGATACATTGCATAGTACAGGCATTCATCCAGGAAGGGTGTTGATTCGTTGATGATGTTGTGTGCATAAGGGAAGGTAAAAAGGGTTTGGAGATGGGCCGTTGGCATGTATGGCTTAATTGATGCTTTTTTCCGGGTGGGGGTTTGTTTATTTTAGTCAAAAAAAAAAAAATAGAGAATGAAAGAAGATGAGATAGACGTTGTTAATTAATACTAATTGGTGGTACAAGCAGAGCTGTGCTTTATAATTCGCTAACTTAAATGGGTGGGACTCATGTCAGGGGGGTTAATGGGATTATTGTGAAAAATATAGCACGACCTAGTTCAACTGTGATATGTATAAGTAATAATAATAATAATATACAGGGTGTTTCCGTCTAGGTGGTCCATAGAGCAGGAGCTGATAGTACTCACCTAGATGAATAAAAATTTGCATAGCAGGGGGGGGGGGCTCACATTAACCGTTTGGGAGATACAGGGTGATTAAGAAATTATGCTAGTCTTTCACAAAACACCCCGTATCTTAAAAACTACAGGATATCAGGTCATACCGAAACTAGAGGATTTTTGTTTTTTAAATTTAGATTTTCAGTCACTAAGGGAACAAATTATCTTTGAAAATAAGTTAATAACTCTCTAACGGGTACAGAATGCCCATAGGGCGTAATAGGTCAAATTAAAGAGGAGAGTGCAACAGTTTAGAGTTTTGATAAAAAAAAGTTATGCTAACTACTTTTTTGTAAATAAAAAAAGATCTCGAAGTCAAAAATATTGTAAGAAAATCCGAAATTCTAACTTTAGACTACCATAACTTCGGAGAGGACGGAAGTGCGGGGCTGGTTAAATAGTCGTGGTTGGTTGAAAGGCCATGAAGTTCTGCATACAATGACCTCTTCGAAGCCCGTACAACTTGTACTTTAGCGGTTGATGTGCCCACCGAGAACACTATCTCTCTCTGAAATCATACAATCAAAAATCGTAACCTAAAATTGGAATGAAAAAAAAAATCGATTAACAAACAGATTAGGTCGCTGTGAATGAGAGAGAGGTAACACTTTAACATCGCTCTTCAAATCTGATCTAATATTTGAAGAGCACTTTGACCATAGAGAGTTGAATTACTGGTGTATTTTTATGAAAAATGTAAGGTTAAATTCGTGGATGGGACGTTGAAAATGATACGCGGATAATTTGCGCATCATATCCCGGGGAAGATAGCTTTTATCGCGGAAGATTATCATCTTCTATATTGCGGAAATGACTCCCTTCGGGAATGGATGTGTTCCGAATGCAATACTTCTAGGGAATACGAAAGCAATACTTCTTGATGAATTGCTTTTGTATCTACAGAAGATAGGAGGAATATATCGTCGAGCAATCACGTTGAAGTGATATCTCCAAAATGTCTTGATAATATCGCCATGGTAATAGAAGGAATTAAATTATTTTTAAATACAACTTTATAAATGAGAGGAGAGGAGTTTGGGACCTGGGGCCGAATTGTGGAATTTGGGAGATAAGAGTTGATTTAACAGTTCATTCTCCATTTAGAATTCTGTAACTTGGCGATTTTGTTTTGAGAATTACCAAATTCTCTACTCAACTTGTTAAAATTCTCCGATGCTTTGCAAGTGGAAAAGTAAGCAGAAGAATTCCCAACTGAGCATATTGTCTATTTTTGTTGTATTTTGAGAAAGTAGGTAACCTAAGTAACCTACGAATTTTCATATTAACCGGTGGGAATTGAAATCTCTCCTTTCGCATTTCTCTCACATTTTCCCTTATTCTCAAATCATGTTCGTGAATTGGGAATGGAAAATTAGGGAGTTTAATCGGAGAAAAAGAATATTTTCATCTCCCACATTCCCAAATTCTCCGTGGTTATAGAATCCCGATCCTGTTGATGAGTCAGGGCCATGACTTGAGACTTGTCACCCAAAGTCAGGTGGGTTGTGTGATGGAATAACAAATAAAGGGTTTTTTGACTTTTTCTGTATACCGGAGAATCCAAAAAATGCCTGTTTTATCCAGTAAAAAATCTTAAAGAGTAATCTCTAATTTTGCTTCTTCCTCCTTGGTGGAATATAGGAGTTTTTGCCTCATATAATTCACACCCAGAATTTATATTGAGTTTATATGAGAGGAGATCATTTTGATCGGTATCAAGCGTCTACGACAGGCAGAGAACCAAGCCGTATCGATGAGTGTAAGTTTTTCTGCTAACACGAAACGCTTCTTCTTCTTCCTTTTTCTTTTTTCTTTTTTCAGCCCACTGCGGGCGTACACAGGTTCGATTCGTTTCGAATGAATCTGTTTTTTTTAAAAAAAATAATTTTTTAATAAACTTTTTTTTCTATTATTCTCAATTTGTTGATTTTTTTCATTTCTTTTCTTTGTTCTATTTTTTCATTTGTTTTTCGGGTCACTGAATTCCGCTGTTTGGGACCTGTTGATGAGTCAAGGCCAAGACTTGAGGCTTGTCACCCAAAGTCAGGTGGTTTGTGTGATGGAATAACAAATAAAGAGTGTTTTGGCTTTTGTTGTATACCGGAGAATCCAAAAAATGCCTGTTTTTCCCGGTAAAAAATCTTAAAGAGTAATCTCTAATTTTGTTTCTTCCTCCTTGGTGGAATATAGGAGTTTTTGCCTCATATAATTCACAACCAGAATTTATTCTGAGTTTATATGAGAAAAGATCATTTTGATCTATTTCAAGCGTCTACGACAGGCAGAAAACCAAGCCGTATCGATGGGTGTAAGGTTTTCTGCTAACACGAAACGCTTCTTCTTCCTTTTTCTTTTTTCAGCCCACTGCGGGCGTACACAGGTTCGATTCGTTTTGAATGAATCTGGTTTTATTTGAAAAAAAAAATTTTTAATAAATTTGTTTTTCTATTTTTCTCAATTTTTTGGTTTTTTCATTTCTTTTCTTTGTTCTATTTTTTCATTTGCTTTTCGGGTCACTCAATTCCGCTGTTTGGGACCTGTTGATGAGTCAGGGCCAGGACTTCTTGTCACCCAAAGTCAGGTGGGTTGTGTGATGGAATAACAAATAAAGAGAAGAGAATCCAAAAAATGCCTTCTTGAACAAATATAAGTATGCCCCGGTAAAAAATCTTGAAGAGTAATCTCTAATTTTGTTTGTTTACAAAGGAGACAGAAATTTTAAATATAGTGCTAGAGCATTTCATTCATGAGTCAGGGCCAGGACTTCTTGTCACCCAAAGTCAGGTGGGTTGTGTGATGGAATAACAAATAAAGAGAAGAGAATCCAAAAAATGCCTTCTTGAACAAATATAAGTATGCCCCGGTAAAAAATCTTGAAGAGTAATCTCTAATTTTGTTTGTTTACAAAGGAGACAGAAATTTTAAATATAGTGCTAGAGCATTTCATTCATTCAACTAGAATAATTTTTATAATTAATAGAAACTAACCGGATATTAACTTATAACGAGATTTATTAGGGAAAAAAATTGCCAAAACCCCATTGAACAAACTATCCTAAGATAAAAACCTACTAGCTTAACCTAATCTATACTTATTTCAATGCTTACCAATTCTACAGCAAATTAAGAATTAAGAATCATTTTTAAAATTTTATTCTGGGAAATTTGAAGTTTTTTAATGTGAGATCGTGCACTAGAGGACCAAACCGGGGCCCCGTAAAACATTGCAGCTTGAAAAATAACCTTGAAATGATAAGCTTATTTTTCAGATTCAGGGTTGGCCTACGGTTTATAAAGAGGTACAATATTTTGATTAATATGTTTATTCTGTTTAGAATTGATGTTATATGTTTGGCGTAAGTAAGTTTTGTGTCAAGGGTCCATAAAACATCAATGCCGTTTGCTAAGAGGAGGCGCTTGGAAGGTGTGCAATTTTTCTATTTCGCATAAAAAAAATGGACTTCGCCGTTTATTTTTATTTTTCATTTATGGAAATAATTTGCAACTGAATGAAGTCCCTGTTGCAGATTAGATTGAATTTTTGTTAGGTCCGCATCGGAACTAAAAATAGCTGTATCGTCCACAAATACCGAAGAATAACAATTTTTGACAGTGGGGAAATCTGCAGTGAATAGGTTGTACAATATTGGTCCCAGAACAGATCCCTGAGGAACACCAGCAGTGACCTGTTTATCACTAGAGGATAGTACGCCAATGTATACCTTGAGATTTCGATCGTGCAAGTAATCACGGACAAATGCCACCAGATGAACGGGGAAACCATCTTATAAATTAGTGCATCGTGCCATACTGAGTCAAATGCTGCTTGTATATCAAGCTATACAAGTCCTATAGATTTTTCTTTTGGGTAGAAATTGGTTTTTATATGTTGTACGATTCTCATAAGCGGTTGTATTGTATTATGTCCTGTTTTGAATCCAAATTGGTGATCAGGTAGGATGTTATGATTATCAATAAAGGTTAAAACTTTTCTCTTGATGACTTTTTCTAAGACTTTTGATAGATTATTCAATAAGCTAATAGGACGGTGGTAGTTAGCAGGATCATCAGGTGGCTTTCCCGGCTTTAGCAATGGAGAATGACTTTGGTTAACTTCCACACTGACGGGAAGTACTGGAGCTTTGGGCAAAAATTTATTATAAACGTTAGATATATTACTCCAGCTCTGGGAAGAGCCTTTAACCCAGGGGCTTCCTTTGCATGAAGATATTTTAGTATGCTTTGAATCTCTTTAGGTCTGATGTAATAGAAGTGATCGAACTCGATGTGTGCGCAACTTAATTGTTGCTTTGCTGCCTCAACCAAGTTGGCTGGCGTAGTGTCACTGAGTGAGATGTACGGAGATGGTAAAGTTTGCAGCAAATTTTTGTGAAAGAAGTTCTGCTTTATCACCGCTGGTAGTATAGGTGTTACTATGATTTCTGAGAATAGGTATAGACTTCCGTTTATTTTTAATAATTTTAGCTATATTCCAAAGAGGTTTTAAACATTTTTTGATATTTTCAAATAGTTAGCTCCATTTTTCGTTTCTCAGTACTGAGGTTTTATCTTTAATGTGCTGATTTAATAGTTATAGCTCTTAAAGGATGGTAATCTGTAATGTAACCAATTTCTTCTAGCCATTTTGTCATCCAGCTAAAACTGGAATTGAAAGCAACCGAGCTCATATCATTTAATTATTGTTTAAGCAAGTTAAAAGCAATTTTCAGGCTTACGTATTGCTCAAATATTTCGAAGATGATAACTGGAAGATATCCTTCAACAATTTTTCATCTCAATGTTTGCTAGGTTACTTACTTAGTTGTCCTGCAATTTATATATTTTAATACTAAAAATGGCTAATATATCACCCAACCACTCATGATAATTCGACGACAAGGAATTTATTAACTACGCTTCACAAAGAAGAAGACAACAACTTCCTCAACCTTGTTTACATTTTCATATGCAAGGACGACGATAGACGCCGCTATGCTGGATGCATTTACGTAATTTAAGTTCGTTAAGTAAAATACGTATCCATTTCTACCTTTTCCATTTCTCACCTTACCGTCTCACCATCACCGTGCCATATATATATATCATTGCCATGCAAAATCCGACGTTTTCCTTAGTTTTAAATCAAATCCGAAAGTTTTTCTCTGTTTTTACGAGAAAATGTTGTTTTCAATGTCACTAAGAAAATCACTGTTTACCGTGTCTGTAGTTTGCCGCTCTTCAACTGGAAAATACATAACTGCGAGCTGATATGGCAGCATGAAAGTTTTAATGGACTTTCTGTAAAGTTCTGTCTGTGAAATAAATCTTTTCTCCCCATAACTAGGTGGGTGATAGCACCTACTTTATACTGGAAATGGAACATATTGATTGAAGTTTTCCTGTGTAGCATACAATTTTGTCAGAATTTATGAAAATAGCAGGAGAAATAATTCATCTCAATCTGAAAGTAGTTTTTTTTTTATGAGTAAAATTTTCATATGCACTCAAACTAGAAGGAACGTTAGCTTGGAAGAAACGTTATAAACTTAAGTCGGAGACCAATAAATTATGACATTAGATGGCGTAGACGAATTTCACTTCGAAAACAAAACCGTTTTTGTTTTTGTGACTTAGCAGAAAAATGGCGGAAATAGAGAAATCTTGCAAAACAGATTTCTCAGGAGATAATAAGCAATTTTATAGGTTTTCAAATATTGGAGGATATTTCAATACATTAAAAAATTGTTTATCTTAATATATAAGAATCAAGTGTCACTGTGTTCGTACACGCTAATCTCCGAAACCAACCAACCGATTTCAATGAAAATTTGTAAATGCGTTTGGTTGGTTCCAGCTTGAAAGATAGATGGCACTGTTGTCGAGTTCTAAAAAACTGCCTGAGAATGCATCGACGTGGAAAGGTGAAATTTTGTACACGACGTTTTCATAAATTGCAAATACAAGTTCAAAACTGGACTAAATCTGGCAACTCCTTCTTAGGGTTGCCATACAAATATTTCATTTTTTAGTATATATTTGGACACCGCCTGACAACAAGTGCACGTAGAGAGCTAAAATTTGGTACGTGGTGTTTTTATAGCAATAGTAAATAAAATTTAAAAAATGGACTAAATGGAGCAACTCCTTCTTGGTGTTGCCATACAAAATTTTGGTTTTTCACTATATATTTGGAAACTGTCTGAGAACACGTCGATGTGGAGAGCTCATATTTTCTATACGGGCCTTTTTTAAAAAAAATGTAAATTAAGATAAAAAATAGGACAAATCGGGCAACTCCTTCGTAGGGTTACCATACAACAAATTTGGTACGTGGTGTTTTCATAGCAATGGTAAATAAAATTTCAAAAATGGACTAAATCGGACTACGCCTCCTTGGTGTTCCCATACAAAATTTTTGTTTTCCACTATATACTTAGAAACTGAAAACGCGTCGACGTGGAGAGCTGAAATTTTATACACGGCGTTTAAAAAAAATGTAAATTAAAGTTGAAAATGAGACAAATCGGGCAACTCCTGCGTAGGATTTCCATACAAAAATTTAATTGCGTTTTTAACTATATATTTGAGCACTATCATACTCTGAACATATTTTATTAACAATGTTTATTCCGATTAAGCGGGGGAAAGCTTTGAAATTGGTGAGTCGTGGAAAATGACTTCCTATGAGAAAAATGTTCACAACAGAGCACTAATGGCTATGAATTAAATAACTGCAAAAATATATGCTAAATATTGGTGTATAAAAAAGGGTTTTCCGGCTGCAAAAACGTCCGAGAAAATTTTCTGAATCACCAAAAAGTACACCATCCGATAGTACTTGGCGAGATCTTTAATTTAATATGCAACATGAAGTATTGAAACCACTACTCCCGCCGGGGTTCCTACCCCACCCTAAAAGTATGCAGAGAAAAATTGTCTTCTTGTAGCTGGTAATGAGCTGAGGCGAACAGTGAAACCCGTTTTCTGATCGGACATAACCCTACCGAGTTAGAGACGATCTAAGGTGCGAAAAATCTAGTACCTCACTTCGAACAAAAAAGAGGGAAATATTATAAAGTTAGTTTGGGATGGCTATAAATAGTTATTTAATCCTCCAAATATAGAAGTGTGGGTACTCAAACTACTTCTTAGGACCTAAAGAATTCGATTCTGTACTAGATTTTCCAAAATGTACTACATCAAATATTGACCCCCCCAAGGCTTCCCCCGCTTAAATAAAATAAACATTGTTAAACAATTTTTTTTAGAGTTTTATAATGCATCGTTTAAGACATCTCTCATGTCTGGAGGTGTCATGCCAAAAACTGAATTTCTCCTTTCGTGATAGAAAAACATTTTTGGCATTCAAAATAATACTGTTAGCCATTTAGCGATTAAATAATTTATTTTTGATAAATTTCAAGAGCCCAAAATATATTTATTTCGATTTCCACAAGATGGGAATCATCATTACGGTTAAGTTGTGATGAAAAATACATCATACAAAAAACATTTAAAAAATTTATAAAAGAAGGAGATCTCAGGTCCTAGTTTAATTTTCATTAATCTGCTTACGTTAAACTTTTCTTTATTTCTTACTCCAGTGCAGATATTGAAATCTTTCTAACAACAAGGCTAAAGAGGCCTAATATATGGTCCTGCTGCTAGGTATTCATTTGAACACTCCTGCTGCCTTCATGAAGCCTAAGAAGCTCTACATTGAGCTTAAAGTCAGCTTTAGTTAGTTATAATTCCGACTACAGCCCTTTATTCATCTCCTTCCAATCTTCAAATGCAAGTCAGTTTTATTCGCCTACAAAATCGCTTTGAACTGTTAATGATTTCTGTGAAATGGCAAGGCCTATAAATCTAGAAAATATGAGACTCAGACTTGGTAATAACTTCAGTTCTCTCATTCCAAAGAAATAACCAAATATCCATCACTGAGTTTACTTAATTATTTGTTTATATAGTGCCTTGTAGGAAATAGGACCTCAACATGATGTCTCAATCGCACACTCTTTTGGATGTTGATCTTCAGTTCAGTTCAGCTCATGTGCATTCCACTTTTACTTGTTCACTGGGTGACAAATTTAACGATTGAATGAAGTGATTTGTGGGCGATACAGGTAATCCTCTTTGAAGGCACTCTAATGAATTCATAAGAATAGACGGAAGCACTTGCATCGGCTATAGCCCTGGTGAAATTTAATATTTCGCAGCCATATGGCAGCATCGACTAGGCGTTAGAATTAGACTACTTCAGTTTTACTATTGCTGAGTAGGTACTTTTCGTATTTGGTGTCATAGAACTATCGTACGTTGTTGATACTGGCTTTAATATCCTATTCTGTGAATGCTTCTACTAAGGTGACTGATATGCACTATCGAGGTAGGTAGTAGAATTTAATCCCTTTCTGGATTTCTTGGCGATCTTTCCGCCATACTTTGAGCCTATGTAAAGCATTCTAATAATTTCAACAAATCTTGAACTCGTCTTGACTCAAAAGAACTATATTCGAAAATTAAATATAGTTGCTTACATCGGTGGTTGAAATACAAATTTACCGAAAGCATAGGTGTTGTACAATTGCGTAATATCTAAAATTCCATGCTAGGAAGAGGAGTTTATTAGAATATTATGGTAGGTATGGTTAGACAAAAAGGGGTTCCTTTGTAGTCCTTGAGTAAAATTATTTTAACCTTTTTACTATCCTTATGATTCACGTCTGGCAATATTACCACATCAATGTCTTTTTTGGTTTTCTCTTGAAGTGGAATAAGTGTATCACACACGATATGAGCTCCATGAGTCTTGTAATGAATATAGATATACTGTCTTCCTCATTCTGCAGAAGTCATTGTATTGAGCTTGTATGCACTCTGCATGTTTACCACGTTTTGCTAAAATAAAAAAGTACCCAGTTACTTATCTGCCTCCTCAAACTACAAACGATTTTCATGTTTTCTACCAAGATCGATGTGTGGGCTTTCCCATTTTTTCAATGTAGAAGTTTTCTGCCTTATAGAAAATGTTCAATGCTTTGTGTCATATACCAAATTTTAGTTGTCAAGTTGTAAAGAAATTTTTCTAACATTTCGTTTTACTTTACGTCAATATTGAGGTCTAAAAACCTCACTCGTCCATTGAATAAATAACTAATAAGGAAGCGGGGTATCGTGCGAATACAGTGTACGTGTTTAAGCATTTCAATGACAGTGTGACCTATGGTCGGGGGGGGGGGGGGGAGAAATGACAAGAGGGCCTTGTGTCAGTTCAACATTCTGACATTTCATATTATTTCAAAATAAGTTTCGGATTTCAATTCGCGATATTGGGAAAAATAATTAATTAAACGTGATTTTTATTAATAGTAGTGTGAAATAAGTGCGGAATATTTCTTTTGTGAACGACATTTTGTGCAATAGAGACTCCGGAGTCCTAAATTAACATAATGAAGTGCGCTGTGCTGTGCTGCAGGAACGAACAGAGTTATTGTCGTGGGAAAGCATTCTTCAAGTAAGATTAATAGCTTTACTTATTAATTATATTGTTTTAAACAAAATAAAAGTGCAATATTTATAAAAATAAACAGCCATGGCAAAAAATTTAACATTTTACCAATGCCGGTTTGTTTGTTTACAATTGAATTGTCATTGGTGGCTAAATTATGCCAGTCATACAAAGGCAACGCCAAGAAATATTATCTGAAAATAAGGGGGAGCTAAAAATTTGTTTATTTTACATAGGAATTTGGATTATGAAAAATGTGCCCTTTCAGAATGTCAGAATTTAATTACTGCCATGACGAAACGAATACAAACAGAGCACACTAATACATTTCGCCGAGATGCTTACGTTTTCACCCGATATGCCGTTTCCTTATTAGTTATTTATTCAATGCACTCGTCAAGTGTGCCGTCGACTTCTGTCAGATAAACGTCGGAAAACCGTTCTTTCATTTTATTTTCCAGTAAACTTGTTCTTTTTATCAAGCGAATTTGAGCATGTATTATAAAAAATAAAATAAAAAAAAATCTGTAACTCGATAAATCTCTAAATAAGCAATCAATTTGACGTAGTTTAATGAAGTTTCCTAGTATGCAAGGGAAAAAAAAGGAACTACATGAATTTTAAAATCTTCTCATATCCCAGATAAATGAAAATTTTCCCCGCTCCTCTAGGTTGGGTAAATCGAATCGAATCGAAATGTAAATTTACCCGAAAGCTTTCGATATCAGATTTCGCACATACTTAAATGGAAAGTGCGGTTAATGCATGCTCTTCTCGTCGTTTTCAATAGGCATGCACCGACCCGTTCCTATGATACGGGCGCCCAGCTTCCCTGGATTCCCTATATAGAGAGCAAACATACATATATGTATGTTTAGCAAGTAAACATATACATATATATATTTATATGCTGTAGCAAGCAAGGCTCTCTAACGGGATGTATTATGATTTATGCATGCATCATAAGCGAGAAGGCAACGTACATGCATATGTTAGGTATACAAGTCGAAAATTTATCGACTATCGATTACTTTTAGCAACGCTATTAAGCATGATGGCCTTACAATTCTGCCGAGAATGTTCAGAAAATTTTATTTCAGTTGTGGTCAAGTGTAATGTCGTTGAATGCCATTTTATCGCTCGATTAATTTTACAAACAATGCACCACGTATACAGAGCCCATGCCAGGAGTTTTACTCCACTACCTAATGAATAAGTTTCGCGCTGTGAAAAAATGTTTTTTGAATGTAAATTAAAACAGCGTTAGAACTGGACTTGTAAATTTTTTGCGGTTGTTTTTGTTTTCAGTTTGTGGTAGCGTTTTATCACCCTCAAGCCTTCCGACTTATTCAAATAAGCCAATATTCTTGATCATAGCTTTTGTAGAATGTATCCTGACCAAGAAGATTAGCATCGAAAATCGGGAGTGTCCAACTGATTTAAAATTCTAATATTGAATAGTTTTCCTTCGACACAAACTTTGGAAGCCTTCCAATTCAATTTCACAGAAGTATTGAGAAAATTCATGGTAAATTTTTATTAAAAAATTTTATTTGGTTTACTTTTCTTTGAAATTTCCCTGTGCATACCTTACTCGATCGTGTGCTGTCCAGTTGTCATAGGTGTGAGTGACTAAAAGGCTTAAGCTATATCGCATTACTGGGGGCAACGCTTTACAGATATTTCAGTATTTGTGAACGATTCATAATAGTTTTTACTACTATTATTAAAAAACTGCGTGGGGAGTAGTAGAATAACTAAAACTAAAAGTGAACCCAACGACTATCAGCAGAGGATGCATCCCTTTGCTATAATGTATGTACAGATGGACAATGATTTTGTCAGTGATCGCATTCATATTAATTTAAACAGGTAGAGTGGATAATATCCCCTGAATAAGATGCTCAATTCTAGTCAGTAAAAGTAATAGAAATTTCTACCGGGACGGATTTTGAGAGCCTGATATCCGATATCCCCGGCTACGAAATCAACAATTAAGAAGACGATCACAGATGATGTTACAAAAAAAGAAGCACGACAAGAAGCTCAGATAGTAATTATTGCAGAATAATCAGCTAAAGATGGTTGTAGAAATCATTGGGAGAAAGATAAGATTCAAGAAGATGTCATCAAACCTCACTTTCTCAGCATCTATAGAAAGCCTGGCTGAATGACCAGATACGTATTATGCGGCTGTTAACATGTCTTTACTTGATGTAGGGTCTACACATAGGGAAGAGGCTAGGCCCTTGACTTTGGTTCCTAAATTAAACTGGGGATTGCAAACTAATGACATATACAGAAAAAACGTCACCATATTGTGTAATAATTTGAGCCCGATTGTCTCCGAGGATACAATTGAAGATTTGATTGGAGTGGTAATGAATGCTTCTATTACTGGTGCTACTACTAGGCCGTTATTTAGAGAGAAATGGTTTGACAATGAGTGTTTTCGGGCAAGGAAAGCTTCCTTCAAGTGGCTTAATATGTACCGTCGATGTAGTACAGCCTATGCGCGGGAATGCTACTTAAAAATAAATAAATATTTTAAAATGCTGTGCATGGCCAAAAGAAGGTTGTATTATGAGACGATTAAAGATAAACTTAACTCTGTGAAAGACTCGAAGACCTGGTGGACCTTGGCGAAAGAACTTACGGGTAAAAGGTTTACAATAGGCTTGCGTATTGATGTAAATGCTCTAATGAACTACTTTAAAGTTCTTCTGAATCCGATAACAGATAATAGACCGATACTTTATGCTGCTCCGCTTATAGACAATGACATCTTAGATAATGACTTCCATTTATCCGAACTTTATGCTGTACTTTATAAAGTTAAGGATAATAAAGCACCGGGGATTGATAGAATTCCTTATGAGTTCTACAAGAATGCTCCAGAATGCTTTTTAGTAAAGCTGGTAAGCTATTTTAATTATATTTACACTCAATGTGAGATACATGATTCCTTTACCACATCTATCATTTTTCCTCTTCATAAAAAAGGTGATATAAATAGAATTGAAAATTACCGGGGATTGTCGTTTATGAATACAGTTTCAAAGCTATTTGTGGGTATGCTATATAATAGAGCAATTTTCTGGGAAAGGTACTACAGTATTCTGAATGAGAATCAAGCTGGTTTTCGTAGCGGTTATTCGACGTATGACAATATTTTTAATTTAATGAGTGCAGTTAAGGTTAGTCATTCACTCAATATAAAGAAAGTTTACGCCTTCTTCGTGGATTTCAAGGCAGCATTTGACACAATAGACCGCGGTGCACTTTTCTATAAATTATTTAATATTGGCATGTCTAGTAAGTTTGTACGAATGATTCAAAAGCTGTATGAAGGTACGACTGCTCAGGTTTGGAACGGAGAGTATTTGTCGACAGGTTTTCATACCAGATCGGGGGTTAAACAAGGTTGTATTCTGAGCCCGCTTTTGTTCGCGCTATTTATTAATGACCTGGAAGACTCTATGGAAGTTGGTCTTACTCTTGGTGATATTAGCTTAAAAGTGCTAAAATATGCTGATGACATTGTCATATTGGCTGATGATCCGTGCAAACTACAGCGTATGATTAATAATCTTCATGAATACTGCAGGTTATGGAGCCTAGTTGTCAACTTGGAGAAGTCTAAGGTCATGATCTTCCAACGCGGAAATGGTCCGAGAAAGACTAATGAATATTGGGTTTATATGAACACAGAGATAGAGATTGTCACAAAGTATTCTTACTTGGGTATTACATTGACACCAAAACTTGCCTTAACCTCCAATTTTAAGAATAGATTGGAATCTGCTAAAGTTGCGATGAATGTGACCTGGAAGAATTTTATTGGAAAAGATGAAGTTACACCATCTAACAAGATCGCTCTATTTAACTCTGTCTCAAGGGCAGTGCTTTGCTATGGAGCTCAAGTGTGGGGGTTTCTACAAAGCGATATTGTTGAAAGTTTACTGAGATTTTTTGTAAAGAAATTGCTTCGGTTACCTCAAAATACACCTAACTACATGTTAGATCTTGAGTTTGGCTTATCTCATATTTATATATACACATTGAAGTGCCACTTTGATTATATGTTAAAGCTCTTGTTCCGCCTCGCTCCAGATAGGCTTCCTTATCAACTAGCCTGGAGGGCTGTTCGCGACCATGTATTTTGGTACCAGTCCTGGCAGGAATTAGCTAGTTCTCATAACGTTGAGCTAAATTTATTGGATCACACATGCGGGTATGACGACATGCGAAATATTTTGTCTGATCTTTTAGAAAGGGAAGAACACAAAATAAAACAAAGAGCTATTGATAAAGCAAGGGGTTCTCTACGACATGAGCTGTACTGTAAACTGGAGTACTTGAATGAAAATAGCTACTTCTGTGATGAGTATTCCATTAAAAAAATAAATATAATTTGTAGGTATAGAGGTGGTCTTATAAATTTGAACGCCAATCCCTTTAGGCGTGAAGGCAGCGCAATCTGTTCTCTGTGTAATCTAGACGAGGAGGAAAATTTGATCCATTTTGTTGGAACATGTCCCATCCTAACCGAATTTCGTGTTAGGGCATTCGGAAAGAGAAAACTGACAGAGGAAGAAATTATAGATATATTAAACGGGAAAAATAATTACAATGATATTTATTTGTATGCCATAAGTGCCTGGAAATATCGAGACTTCTTGGTGAAAGAATTTAATAATTAAATTGGATTGAAATAATTATACACCTTTTTTTCTGTCTT
Source organism: Dioctria rufipes (assembly GCA_963924295.1). Taxonomy (NCBI): domain Eukaryota; kingdom Metazoa; phylum Arthropoda; class Insecta; order Diptera; family Asilidae; genus Dioctria; species Dioctria rufipes. Next base: position 42,907,981 of record OZ002743.1, on the reverse strand, counting down.
TTTTTCGCTCTAATATATAGGGTATAAGTACTTAATATTAAATAGGTTTTATGCTAATTTGTAAGTTGTAAGTTCTAGGTTACTAATAAGTTGCTAGATAAGTTGCTAATCCCGGCAGACGGCTTCAGTGCCATTGCTGTAGTTTATTTTTATTATTATTATTAAGTATGCATGTATGAATTATGAAATAAACATTATTATTATTATTATTGTATTGAGCGGACGTACCGCTGTTGAGCTCCAGGGAAAGAAATAATAATACGTGGAAATAGTGCCCGAAAAGTGCAAAATCTTACAGAAGTGAGGTCCATAACATCAGTTTTGTGTCAATTCTATCCAAAGGTATAAAGGAGTGCAGAAAAAATTGTGAAAATTAGTTTAAAAGTCGTGAAAAGTTAAAATTTCTAGTGACATTTCAAATAAATTTAATTAATTTCTAGTTGCCATGACAACGTGGCTATCGTAAAACTTTGAAAACTGTTCGAACAGAGACTTTAAAATTTTTTTGAAGTGGAAAAATTAAATTAAATTTAATTAAAAAAAAAAACACATAAAAAAGGTATATTCACGCTGCCTCACTCAAAATGGGTGAGAGCAGCAGCGATTCTGGGGGGACTAACGATCCCCTCAAATCAAATGGGAAAAAAAAGAAGTTTGTAAAGGGTGCTTCATCCGTTTCCAAGACACCCCATAAAGGGCCCACCGAAAAGGCCATTAGGGGCCCAATTGAAGAGGCCAAAGTCAAAAAGTTACAGCCATCTCCATCAGAGGGAAATAATGTTGCCAGCACAGCAGAGACTGTTCAAGAAGAGTCTACAGCAGCAGCTCCGAATGTTCCACCAACGTCCAGCCTAGGACAATATCCTACGCTGAAGGAGGTTGTGAAAAGAGCTTCGGCCTCAGCGCCAGATCCGAGTACTGTGATCATGAGGCCACCGCTTTCTGCAGCGAAGGCAAATGCTTCTAAGCAGCAGAAGCCGCAGGCATTAGCAACAAGACCAGCAGCAACACCACGATCCCCGGCGTTAGTGTCAGGGATTTCATATGCTCAGGTAAGTGGCAGTTCCAAACAAGTTTCCACCATCGAAATTTTAGGTACAGGCATCACTCCTCGTCCAGCCCCATTGGACGCAGGTAAGCCTCGGCCTAAGACCAGTGCGGGTCTCCAGGGCTTTTTCGACGGGAGGTGGCAGGACGAGAGCTACGGGATGCAGTTGGAGCACATCAGAGGATGTCCTCAGACTGCATACCTGAAGGCAATCTTCCGCGTCATCTCCTGTGAGCAGCTATTCTCCATGGGGATAATAGCTGGGGGAATGGTTGAGGTGTATACCACAACCCTCGAAAGCGCTACCAAGCTTATGCTTGAGGGCATCGAGGTGGATGGTAGACACCTTGTGCCGTTCCCACTCAGGGAAAGGCCCACGAAGGTCGTGTTTTCACGGGTCCCTATGCGAGCCCAACATGAAGACCTCTCGAATTTCCTTGGGAGATTCGGGAAGGTTCATGGAAAGGTTCGCGCAATTCCCATTAAAATCGGGGACGAGGGTCTCGGGCGGGGTATTTTCGGTACCAGCCGGGAAGCGTCCATTACCTTGAATAAGGGGTGCACGCTTCCATCAGGCTTTTACTTGAGCATATCCGGCTCGAGATACTGGATAGACGTTGGCACCGAAGCGAAATGCCATGCTTGCCATTTGGTAGGGCATTTTATTGCTGACTGCCCCAAGAGAAGCGGAAAGAAGGCTGAACAGAAGGCTCCTTCGAAGGAAACCACTGCTACAGTAGTGGCTCCGGAGAAGGAACTTTCTGCCAGCACTCAGCCTGCTATCTTGGAGCAGCTAGTGGCTAAAGTGCCTGAAATTGTCCCTGAGGCAAAAATTATTACGGCTATAAACGGTGCCACGTCAGCACGTGAAAGCATGGCTACTTCTGACGAGGAGTCGACTAGCCATGTAGTCAAAAAAAAGAGGACGAGGAGGAAGAAAGTCGACCGGGTGATGCTGCCTCCTCCAGAGCCAGCAAAGCCAGTCGCATCAAAACGGCCCCACTCGGAGGAGGACGATAGTGGTGCTTGCGGCTCGAAGGTTGTTGTGAGAGACACGGAAGTGTCTCTCGAGCAGCTTTCGGACTGCGATATGACCGGTTTTGATGAGACTGGTCTCTCGAGCTTCAGTGGCTACGAATCGTGTGGTAGCACCATGTCGATTGGTAGCCAATTTGAAGTCTCGGAGGGTTTGGAAACCCTTCCTAGGGAGAAGATCTCGAGGATTCTTTCCCGGCTCCTGTACAAGAAGAATTCAGGCAAAATCTGGAGTATTCTTGTGGAGGAGCTGGGGAAGCCGGAATTGCTACTTCCCCAACTTCTACTCCTACAAGAGGAGTGCAAGAAGAAGGGGAAGTACAACGGTATATCCCGGTTAGATCGACTCCATAGGAGGGTGCAGGAGTTGATACAGGAGCATCGCTTGGTTGATTCTCCTAGTCAATAGACGTCGTACCATCATCGTTTCAGCTTTTCATCTCTTTGAATGTGCAAGATAGCTTCTATCAACGCCGGGGGTTTAAGTGCACATACAAGGTTACACAGCACTATCGAACATGTCAAAATGTTCGATATAGACATCGCCCTTCTACAGGAGACGAATTTTACACAAGACACATATACACAACTTGAGCGTTATGCTTATTTGCACACTGGCTATGCAATGTTTGCCACACCTGCGCCTCGTCGAGGCTCAGGGGTGGCAATCATTGTATCCAACAAATTCACACTATCGTCTCCTGTCTATACAGATATCTTCCCAGGCTTCGCTTCTTCCTTGGACTTTGTCGTTCAAGACAAACATATCAAGGTAGTAAACGTGTACCTTCCTCATGACCAGGATATTACAAGACAAGTTCTTGATAGTGTTCAATCCTGTCTGGTGAATTTTAGTGGCGAAACTGTCCTCGGAGGTGATTTCAACTGCACGCTAAATCCCTCAATGGATCGGCATTCCGGAGTTGAGTTCAACTCTGTTAATGCTACTCGGTTGAGGAATTTTGTTCGTGTTTTCAGACTCGTGGATATCTATCGTTGGATGCATCCTACGACTAGATCATACACGAGGGTCTCGCGAAATATCCATGGAAGTCTCGCAGGCTCCAGAATCGATAGACTTTACGTCTCACCTGGAATACTAGAACATTTCGTTGGTGTCACTCATGAAGTGTGTTCCGTTAGCGATCACCTTCTTGTAGTGGCAACCAGCACTCTAGTTGAAAGAAGAACTGCATACTGGATATTCAACAACTATTTGTTGAATTCCGAGCAGTTCATCAATGAATTCACTGAATTCTGGCACGATTGGCAAGAGAGGAAAGGTGACTTCCCTCTTCTTAGTCAATGGTGGGATGTTGGAAAGCTCCAAATTCGATCTTTTATCGAAGCGAATTTCAATCGAAGTGGGTATCAAGCTTCTAGCTTGTCGGCCGAAGTATCTCGGGTGGCAGCTCTTCTCCCAACTCAGCCGGAGTTGATTCTTTATTTTAACAGAATAAAGGAACGCTTGGCAACACAAACTTACAAGCACAGCTTGGAGTTTGTGCTGCGCAGCCAATCACGCTGGCTGAGGGAAGGCGATTCTCCAACCGAGTACTTCTTTCAGGCAACTAGACGACGTACTGCTTCTTGTGAAGTCGAATCGATAGTTGATGAATCTGGACAAGTCCTCAACGGACAACAGCTATCAGAATTTATTCGAGACTATTACAGTAGTCTCTACTCTGAATCGACGTCGACAACATCCTCGACCACTCATGAATTTCTTGAGAATATTCCCATTTTCTCTGAAGACAGCAAGGAGATCCTGGATACAGTAATCTCATTGGAGGATATGATCGCTGCGACAAAGGATCTAAGGCGACACACTTCACCTGGTTATGACGGCTTGACTCCAGAATTCTTCATACGTTTCAGGGATTTATTAATTCCTGACCTTTTGGAAGTCTTCAATTCGGCGGTTGAGACACATTCAGACTTTCCTTCTAGTTGGAGGAGGTCTGTTATGCGATTGATTCCAAAGAAGGGAGATTTGCAGAGGATGGGGAACTGGAGGCCAGTAACCCTATGCAATGTGGACTATAAAATCGTCTGCAAAGCATTAGGGGCGATACTCCGCTCAGTGATTGCTTCGGTAATACACCCGGAACAGTCCTATTGTGTTCCTGGTCGTAGTATCTACGACAACATCGCGGTAGCCAAACATTTGTTTTGCCTACCATGAACAGACAGGTACACAAATGGCCATGATTTCTCTTGACCAGCAAAAGGCTTTTGATAGCGTCTCGCACGAGTATCTCCTGACTGCTCTCGAGGCATTTGGGTTCCCGCCCAGGTGGCTCGATATCATCGGGAAACTGTATAGAGATTCAGCGATTTTGATTAAGCATCAAGGACAGGTTCTGGCTCCTATCTCGTTTCATCGAGGTATCAGACAGGGCTGTCCATTGTCAGGTATGCTTTATGATCTTTCGTTGGAGCCGCTACTGGTGAATCTTCGTCGAATGCTCGGACAATATTCAGTGCATCTACCATATACCAATGTGAGGCCTCTTATGTTGGCATATGCGGATGACCTTTCTATTTTCGTGACAAGAGATGAAGCTTTTCCGGTCGCTCGTGCTGTTTTCGAACAGTACGAACGTATAGCGGGCGCTAAAATCAACCTTAGCAAGAGTCAAGGATTGTGGTGTGGAAGGTGGAGAGATCGTACAGATACTCCACTGAACATCCAATGGACCAATACTTGCCTGAAGTATTTAGGTGTGTATATCGGACGCGAGAGTAAATCAAATAATAGCCGCATCGCTCTTGAGAAACTCTCTAGAGCTGTTAACTCATGGCGTAGTCGACTGTTTCCACTATCCCTAATGGGAAGGTCAGTCGTAATAAACTATTTGATTACCTCGTCCATCGTTCATCTGCTAAAGTCTGAGACGTTTGATGAAGGCTTCGTAGGTCTTCTTCAAGCAAAAGCGATAGACGCCTTTTGGTGCGGAAGACGATGGGTTGCTGAAAGCACGCTCTGTCTGCCAGTCAAGATAGGTGGATTAGGTCTCACTAACTTGGTTGTGAAATCAAGGTGTCTCCAAGTGCGTGCATTCCAACGAGTGTTTTGCCAGAGAGACACCTTAATTTCTCAACTGTGGGTGAATGTACTGGGAGGGATCGGCATAGGGGAGTATTACTACCTGCTCTCTGTTCGACCACCCTATCCTCGTGACTGGCCACAGGATCTAATCTCAACGATTCAGACCTGGGGCAGAATCAGGCCAGCATTTCACCTTAAGTGGAATGCTCTGCGGTACACGCAATTCGCGTCGATTCCAATCAGGTTTAATCCTGAATTAATAGATTCAGTGTTCAGTAATGCTCGAGGTTTTGAAGCTGACACGCATACACTGACAGTTCTCGGAGATATTATTGATATCTCTGGAAACTGTCGAATAAACACGAACACTCCACAACTACACGACCTGGCGGCTTCAGCGCGGGAGAGATTTCGCCAACTTGGGATCAGTGACCCTGGCACTAAGTTGGAAGATGCTTTCGTTCTGGACAGACCGCCTCACACACCTTTCAGCACACTTACAACACGTGTGCTCCGTGACGTGCTTATGTCAATAAGACCTCCGGAGTACACAGGATACAACAGATGGCGAACACACCTCGGGGTGAATATGGGCGTGATGGGAGGGATAACTTGCAGAGTAGTCTACAGTTATCCTTCTAGTTACAAAGATGCTGATGTAGCATTCAAATTGCTGCATCACAGTCTTATGCATCCTAATCAGTTGTCACATATCGACCGGCGGGTTCAGAGGATCTGCACAGTTTGTTCTGGTGAAGGCACCTTGTTTCACAGGTTCTTCACTTGTCCAGCTTTGCAGAGTCTAATGGAACTGGTGCGCGATATGTGTCAGTTGATCCACCCGAATTTCAGCATTACTAGGACATCGTTTCTGTGGGGACCAAAGGTTTGTAGTCGGGTGAATTGTTTGATTAGCTTTGTGTTGACACTGGCCAAATCTACAATTCACTTGTACTACATGAGAGCCGGAGATGGGAATCAGAACACTGACCCACAACACCACGCACAAGCACTTAAGCGCCACTTCGTTGACAGATTGAAGAGACGTTTACGTCTCGAATATCTGGCAACGAACGCAGACATATTCAACTGCACATGGCAGCCACTATCGTCAGTGCAGGACGGCGCTCTTGTCTTTCGCTGGTGATATCAGGCCACAGCATTTGCAACTCTAGTCCACGGGGCTTCTCCTCGCTTTGGAACCGTTGCAAGTGCTGTGGGAAGGATAAGCGCTCCGTTAGAGATGCTCAGCTGGAGGGATGATGAGGGCAGTTTGTAGAGGTCTATGATACTACGGGCTGCCCTCGCGGGACTCTATAACGGTATCGCGTAAATTTTTCGTTCGTTCGGCTATTAAGTTTTTAATTCGGTTTCGGTCTCGGTGCTAAATTGCAAAATTTTTTGTTTAAATTCGCTCGTTTAGGAACATTTTTATTAGTTTATCTTGGAAATTGGGAACTCATTGGAACTGCCACTTACCTAATTGTCAAAATTGGGACTGGTTCAAAATTTTTTGGTTAAACTTTAAATCTTTTTCAAAATTCTTGTGACCGTTTTTAGACTCTTTTGAGCATTTTGTCTTGTTTGTTTTCCTTTTTGTGTGTCATTCTTATTGTATTACTTGTTTTAATTGTCCCTTTTGACTGTTTGTAAGTTAGTTTAGCTAGTGTCTTTTTTTTACAATTTTGTGCCTTTTGCCAATTAGTTTTAAGGAATTTTTAAAAGAGCCAGAGAGCCAAAAATTAAAGAGACTTATTTACATAAAAAAAAAAAATTATTATTATGCGGCTGTTTAAAAATAAATAGAAGATGCGGTAGCAAGAATAGCCCAATTGCTAGAAGATAAGTTCAGGCTGATGGAAAGCGATAAAATCAAATAAAATCAATTCTGATTTCTAAAGAGAAATATCGCTCACCAGAAAATGTCTTACTGGAAATAGAAACAGAATAATATTCTATCCACAACCGAGTTGAGAAACCTGAAGAGGAAGAAGGTTGATCATATCAATAAATCAGTAATAATTAGAAGTACCGACGTCTTAGTGATTGGATGTTATTATGCAAGAGAGCATATAGTTTAGGAATAAATAATTACCGAGTCCAGCATGGAATATAGCGCGAAAATATAAGTAATTAAAAAAAAACAACTCTATAAAAAATTTAGGGTGGCAAGGGTGGGAAACGAGTTATTTAAAGTTTGGAAAACTCAGAGTTGATGAATTTTCTACAATACGTGTGTAGAAAAAAAAAAAAAACAATGTTATGTTAAGCAACCTCATCTATGTTCATGTTTTTAATGAATATTGTTTTACCGTAGCGTGCTTGGGTAAGGAATATCGGAACTATACTTGAAGAAAAAAAAAAGTGATAAATGACAGCAAAAAACAACAAAATAGTTCTTTTGAAGAATATATTCAGACTAATCTTCTGAAATTTTGTCAATGTGAAGAGCTCTTCAACTGTATGTATGTATATAAATCCTTTTAATTGGAATACTTCCTGAAGGTTTAGTTTCGTGTATAACACGAAAAGAGACACGCACAATACCCAATTTGAAGCATTAATTTACTTCATATTTCCTATAGAAAATTTCTTATGAGACAACTAAAATTGCAATCCAATCTGGGTTATTCTATAATAGAAGTAACTTTGCAGAGAGCTCTTAGCTCATGCTTAAATGTGTTCTGAGAACAAAAGCTTTAACAAGCACCACATGATAGTCGACTTGAACAAAATCTCATCCTTCCGTTGATGGTTTCCATTGTCATTTCCTCTATGCAAATAAGAAGGACACTTTCGTAACGAAAATGTGTACCATACCAAAGGAAAATTTCAATTAATTCCTTCTTCTTGCCAAAGAAATTAAGCCTGGACCTGAGTTGATAATGGAAACTGTAGAGAGGAGTAACGTGTTCGAAATGAGGTAAATCCTGGTGCGCTATTCCCATAACTTCACATTTTTTATTTTTTTCTTATTTTTCGTAAGAAAATTAAGTTTTCGACATTTCTAATTAAATAAGTTGTGGGGTGATTTGAGTTTTTTTTTGAACTCATTAAAAGGAATCTGCAGGGTTTCATTGTAATTACTAATGTCTCCCGTCACTAATCTTTATTAACTTCAAAAATGGATTCGATTTGATGGGGAGTTTATAAATTTAATGAAATTCTGAGGTCACTGGGGATTTTTTAATTAACTTTAATAGCGCTGCTCCCTCTCCTGTAGTCTGCTGTCTTTCTAGTTTGTGTCTATCTTTGCTATAAATGTCGGTCCAGACAAAAAGGGCTCTGCTTCGCTCGCGCTTCTGATCACGATCACGCAGAAGTAATAAGGACTGAATGTACGTGTTGAAAAACTTAAATCCAAGTAATAAGATAAGAATTTGGTCATTGGTGCTCTAGACTTTAACCTGTTTTTATTGATATAATTGATCTGAACATGAAAGGATGCCTTTGATTTGCATATGTATGATTTTACTTTTATGCAAGGAATATCACACCAATTTTTTTTTCTACTTATCAATTTGGAGATAACTGTAATGATTTGAAGGAAGAGCACAGGTAATTTCCCAAAAAAAAAAAAAAAAAAAACATGTAATAAAGAGCTCCAAGTAACTAACCCCCCTCCCCCAATTCCGCAACTATGTGTATAATAACTTTTGAAAATGCCTAACATCAATCATGTCAATTGAATCAGTTTAACACAAGAAACGTGTTGAAAATGTCCTAATTCCGATAACCATGTGACGAAAGAAATTAAGGATGAAGCTCTTTTCTAAAGTTCCGCACATCACATCACGGCTAAGTGGTGTGTCATTTTTTAAACGATGTCACATCAAGTGAACTCTGCTTGAAGGCAATTTGCTGTAGTTCGTTCAGATTCTATTTCAGCGTGAAAATTTCCAAAAGTATCTACCAAGATAGAATATCCTTTTGTGAGGACAGGCATTGAGGCACATCGAGTTTATGTCATTTTTTATTAAATTTAAAAGTTAAAATGGACAGAAGCATGGACGTATAAATTGCTTGAGATCAATTGGAATGCAGTTAATAAATCAATTCATGACAAGGGAGATGTCTGCATAGAAATATTTGGAGGCTGATGATTTTAGGGAATAATTTACAGTAGACAGTAGATTATTAAAGATGGTAGAATTTAAGTGGAACTACTTGTAGAAATTGTGTCATTGCGATATTTCTTGTGTACATAATCCTTTTTTATTTGCATTAGAAGTAGGTAAATTGTCGGCTGCAATCTATTGGTTATATGAAATCAGCATAAAAAATTCGTTTATTCTTCTTTATGGACATTTCAATTGTCTGCAGGATCGATTTTTTCGTTCTCTAGTTTATTTATAACCAAACAGTTACTCAGGTAATTTTTAAGTTATATCAGAAACTAGAGAGTTGCCCAAATTATTTTGTTAGCTTGTAACTCATAATAATAATTTATATCTTTTACAGCAGGGTATAGAGTGAATTTGATATTGTGAACTTAATTTGATTAATACAAACAGAAAACTTTGGACAATTTTAAATATAACTACAATAAAAAAGAATGAATTTAATTTCTTTTAGAATGATATCGAAAATTGTTATGGTCGTATCGTGTTACATGATGCATTATGCTACTATCATCTAGCGGCAGTAATTATATTGCGCCCACATTGTGACTGTGCCCCACATTGTGACTGTGCTGCCACCTCTGCAATTGCTGTACTATGGTTGACAGCTGGCGGATGAGGAAGTAGTAGTTCTGACTAGGAAGAGTCGATCTGATTCGGAAAAAGAGGTGACATTGTTTTTTCTATTGAGCAGAAAATTAAATCGAAAAATATCGCGACGAAGAAAACGAAATCGAGGTTTGAGCGAAAAGACCCTGTTTAGACGGGTCAGTATGCTGCCTCTGCCTCACGAAAACTTGTCGGTAAAATGATGGTTGGGGGCAGGAATAAAGCAGTACTCTATGTACAGAGTTCGTGCGGCAGAGTCAGCATACTGACCTGTCTAAACTGGGTCTATTATGACCCTGTTTACACGGGTCAGTATGCTGCCTCTGCCTCACGAAAATTTGTCGGTAAGAGGATGGTTGGGGGCAGGAATGAAGCATCACCCTACCTATAGATTTCTTGCGGGAGAGGCAGCATACTGACCTGTCTAAACTGGGTCAAACGTATAATAAAAAAGTATTGTTACGAGCAACAAAGTGACACAAGCGACATCTGTTGGAAATGGAAACAACAGTAGGTTAGTGATATTTTAGTAAACTGTGGGTTCGAAGAACGGAATATTCAGGAAGGTTCTAGTATAATTTGCAGAGTATAAATACGGCGCTTCTCACATCTAGGAGGCGGAGTCTTATTTCACACCTTGAACTGAACGAAGTAAACTACTTGGATTGTGATAATTAGAAGTACAGTTACTAGCGATAACTATAAAGAGTTGATTTGATAATTGTTTGTAAATGTTATAAAAGTAAATAGTGAAGTTAATTAAAAGAATAATTTTTTAATGATATCTGCAATATTATGTTTTAAATAACGAACTAAGGCCACGTATGTAAGTATTTTGTAACGCGAAAGCTGAAAAACCAGAAAAGTGGGGTTTTTATAGAAAGAAAAACCAATACCTTGGGGAAGTAGATGAAATTATTTCAAGGAAACCTGAAAAAGATCGATCTGAACGATAAGAGTAGGTAACGACAATTATTAGCCCGAAATAATAAAAGGTGCAATAAAAAGAAGAAAACCTGGATCGCTAGTGTTGGAATTGAAGATCAGAGATTTCAGCGGCAACTTGAAGGAAGGTTGTAAGGACAAGGATTTAAAGTAGAAATTTCTTTTGAATTAAACATATAAACAAGTAATTCGGCCGAGTACGACGTGAAACAATATTGCAATGATGAGTACTGGCGACTGAAGGTGGAATTAAGATACAATTATATAAAATTTTTTCCATCTTGAACAATTAATTAGGTTAGGGCTAAACAACCCAAGAACTTGCCTACAGCTGTAATATTGTGATAAAGCCAAAAGGGACGAAAGTTTTCTAATAATCGTAATTAAGAATGTTAGCGAAAACAAAAACTAAGTTGAATTGAATAATTTTTTGTGAATCATTATGTTAACGATAAATCTTGAATAACGTTCACTAGAGTATTTGGATAGAAAGTGAAATAAAATAATATTCGTTTTGAAGATTTTAGTCAAAGAAGTTATAGGATAAAACCCAGTAGAATAATGACCTGAAATATTAATTTAGAAAAAAAAAAATTCAAGTATTTAAAGTAACTAATCACGTTATGATATGGTCAAGCCAGATGAAAAGGGAAGGAAAATGAATTTTCTTGATAATGAAACAGGACAGAACGAATATTAATTGAATTAAATTAAAAGTTGCTTTTGAACACTTAAAACTACCGCAATTGGACAAAGTCCACGATAATAAAAGTTAATTAGAATAGGATAAGATGCTTTTATTTAATGCACTTTGATTTGAATGAGTATTAGCAAGACGCGATACGAATCGAAGCATTAGTATTGGATGAAAACACTTATAGTCCAGTCAATAGGGACTAAATAAGGTCTTTGCCCTAAGAAAGGTGGGGTAGTTGTGATTTTTATACATATATGCTATTCAGTTCCGGCCCCCGATGAAAAATCTAAGTTTAGACCCTTGGGGGGCTCCGCGTGGTCCGCCATCTTGGATTAAAGGTACCAAAAATTTGTTTTTTTTCAAAATTATTTCTCAACGGTTGATCCTATGACAAAAATGTAAAAATATAAATTTGAAGAAGACTAAATTCCCTACATTTTTTTGTAAAAATACCTTCTTTGTAAATCTGATGTGTAACGGGTTACAGCGGTGGTAACGTGAACATTCTTCTAAAAAAATGCATATATATGTATATGGTACCATTTATACAGGGTGTTTCGTCCATGGTGGTCCATAGAACAGGAGGTGATAGTAGTAACCTAGTCAAACAAAAAATGTATGGCAAGGGGGGAGTGGCATCTCAACCATTTCGGAGTTACAGGGTGATTAAGAAAATTCGGTAGTCTTTCGCAAAATACCCTGTATTTTAGAAAGTACAGAGTTATAGGGTGTGGGAGGTGATAGTACTCACTTAGGCGAACAAAAAAGTGTACGGCAAGAGGGGGTCAACATCAACCGTTTGGGAGTAACAGGGTGATTAAGAAAAAAGCCAGTTTTTCACAAAACACCCGGTATCTTGAAACTTGAAACGTACAGGGCGTACGGTCAGAATTAAGAGCTTGTTGTTCATGGACTTTCCAATGATTGCTCAACCAGCACCCCGCTCTTCTCAGGAGTTATGGGAGTCTAAAATAAAAAAAATCGGATTTTCTTACATTTTTTTTTTAATTTGACCTCTATTATTATTTTTGCAAAAAGGTCGTTAACATTAGTTTTTTTATAAAACTGTAAACTTTCTTCTTTAATTTGTCATGGTGTTTCCAATGACTGCTCAACCAGCGCAGTACCCCTCTCCCCTCAAGAATTATGGTTGTCTAAACTAAAATTTTTGGCTTTTGTTACCATTTTTTTTTTCAAATTAAACCTCTATTATTTTTGCAAAAATGCCGTTAACTTCATGTTTTTTTATAAAAACTGTAAACTGTAGACTCTCCTATTTAATTTGACCTATCACACCCTATGCGTTATCTGTAGCCGTTAAACAGTTATTAACTCATAACCTATTTACGTCATACCGAAATTTCCCAATATTTTTTTAAAAACACGTGTTTGCAGTCACCAAGGGAACAAATTATCTTTGAAAATAGTTTTCAGAATAGCTTTGATAATAGGTTAAGAGATAATAATACCTTAACAGTTACAGATAAAAATTTATGGTGTATGCGTTTCGAATCAAAACACCAAGAATTTAAGGTGTATTCTAGTAACATTACATCAAGGAAAAATTTATGTTTGTCCTTAGCTATAAAATCACAAATGACATTTGCATATCGGCTTATCAATGCCGACGGTCTTAATGAAAGAATTGAATATAAAGTTCAAAGTGTAGATTTTGATAAAGAGTTTTGTATTAATAAAATAAATAACGCAAACCTTCTAAAAAAAGCCGATCTTAGTTCAGTTGATTCTACGAATCTTCTTTTATTTAATGGCGTTAAATATAAAACAGGATTTTATCTTACTGTATATGATGCAGACATTTTAAAGGCCTATAAAATAGTTAGAATATTAATATACCACAAAAAAGTTTTTATATTATGCTTGCATGTGAATGTAGTTGGGTTTAATAGTCATTTGGAATCATTTGAAATAGGGGAGGACACGGAAGAATTAACTATCTATCCTATTTCATATTTTACGACTTTTCCTGTTCAACTGCACAAAGTTCCCACAAATAAAACTTTAATAAGAATACAATTGCTTATGATAAACTGAAATAGGAAGTAAAATGCACATATTTACACTTATTTATTTTAAGGCCGTTGGCACATTGAAAAACAAAATCAAACTGAACCGAAAAACTCAATTAATTATCCTGAAACAGCAAATATTTCTTATTAAATTTAACTAAAAGTTCGGAAATTTCTTATTCTTCATTATTCGCAAGAAATTATTAATTTTTTTTAACGTTTTTCGATAAATATTTACTATTTCAGGATAGTAAATCGAATTTTTGGTTCAGCGTTTTCGTTTTTGTTTTTCAATGTGGCAACGGCCTAAGTCCTAGTTTATTTGAGTTTCATGTTTAGCTCAGAAACAGCCTATAACAATATAAATCAAGTAAATTTAAGTTCGATTTTTCTCCATGAAAAGATTTTTAATTTTTTGTAAGGTAGTAATAACACTACCATAAATGATAAATTTTAAACCACCTTCAAGAGATTTGAAAAAAATCATTCCTTTTAAGCAATTTTATCTAAATAAGAGCAAAGTACGTGTAACTTAAAATAAGAAAATTGTACTGGATTAGGTAAACAACTTACTGGAATCAAAAAATTCAACCCCACATTGAATTAAAAGTTTTCTATGATTGATTTAGTGGTTTTGAGTAAGCAATTTCAGAGAAAACTAACTAATTTTATGTTTAAAAAAACAAAAAACAGTATATGTTGTATGCCAACATTTTTGTCCGTGTATTTTTACAGAGAATGAACTTTGTCAACATATCCATAGACATTGAATTAAAGAATATTATGTTTTTATTAGTTATATATATTGGAAAACAAACTAAAGTTTGTATTACTTCAGAATTTATCGATTTAAGTTTTGCTTTGTATTTACATAATATGAATTAATATGTATAAGTTTCAGAAGCTAGTAGGAGAATATTTAAATATTTAAGACATACAAAGAAATATGTTCATAAAACTAAACAGCTGTAAATTTATTAACTTTTGGAAATAAAATAATAACCAGATAAATACTCTTTTCTATTTTCCAAAAAAAAAAAACAATTAAGGGAATTCGTACGGAAAAATTTCTCCTTTTTTTCTCCAAATCATTTATCCAACAATTATTTTATCAGTGCAACGACAAATTTTTTATCTAGATTGAATAGTTGACCAAACAATATATTAGTTAGGGCAACATAATAGAATTGTTGAGACAACATAATAGAATTGTTGAGACAACAGATTAGATACGTTGAAACAACAAGGTAGATATTTGTTCATTAAACATATTGAATTTGTTGAAACAACATTTTATAATTAGTTGGAATATCAAATGATTTGTTCTTATTTACCTATGCTGAATTGTTGAAGCACCAATAGTTTCGTTGAGACAACATATTGGATTCATTAAGGCAACATGTTAGATTTGTTGAGGCAACACTAAGATCTGTTGAGGTAAATATATTTTATTTGTTAATTAAACAAATTCAATTTGTTCATACAACCTTTTGCAATTGGTTCAGATATCAATTCATTTGTTGGCTGATATGCTACAAAAGTACATTTGTTGAAGTAACCTGCTGTTCTTGTTGAACCAACAAATCTTTTTTTTCAGTGTAGCACATTGGATGTAATAGGTTTCATAGTTTACAGTTTTTATGAAAAAATTTATGTTGATGACCTTTTTGCAAAAAAACTAGAGGTCAAATTAAGAAAACGGTAAGAAAATCCGAAATTTTTAGTTTAGACAACCATAATTGTTTACCGAAGAGGGGTACAGGGCTAGTTGAGTAGTCGTTGGAAAGGCCATAAAGTTCTGCTTGTATCTTTTAAGATAGAGGGTATTTTGTGGAAAACTAGCTGTTTTCTTAATCACCCTGTAACTCATAAACGGTTGATACCCCACCCCCCTCTTTTCCATACAACTTTTTGTTTTATCTAGGTGAGTATTATGGACCTCCTTGGCGGCACCCTGTATATTATAAAATGAAATTCAATGATAGAAATAAGAAAAGTACAAGCTGGGAAGAAATTGCCACTGTGCTTGGGGTATATAGTAATTATACCCTAGATGAAATCATAGGGGTATACTAAGTTTGTCATTCCGTTTGTAACACCTCGAAATAATGATGGTAGAGCAAAATGGATTGGACACCCATTCATAATATTAAAAGTTATTTCGATTTTTGCATGTCCGTCCGTCCGTCTGTCCGTCCGTCCGTCCGTCCGTCCGTCCGTCCGTCCGTCCGTCCGTCCGTCTGTGCGCACGATAACTTGAGAACGCGTACACTTAGAGAGCTGAAATTTTGTACACAGACTTTAAAAAAAAAAAGTAAAATTAAGTTCGAAAATGAGCCAAATCGGGCAACTCCTTCGTGGGGTTGCCATATAAAAATTTCGTTTTCCGCTATATATTTGGTCACGGCCTGAGAACGCGTCGACGTAGAGAGCTGAAATTTCGCACATGATGTTTTTACTACATTAGCAAATAAAATGTCAAAAATGGACTAAATCGGGCAACTCTTTCTTGGTGTTGCCATATAAAAATTTCGGTTTTTTACGTATACTTTGAAAACGATCAGTCCAAGATATTTTTATGGTACTAAAAACTTCCGCAGAATACAAAATCCTATAAAATTGGTTATAATCATTTTGTCTGTGCGACAAACCGTTCTAGAAATATATGCGGAAAACAACTTCAAAATCAATACTTGAATAGATCGGTGACCATACGAAATTTAATATGGGCATTCATCTAGGGTATCCTAAGAATTGGTCTTAGACCAATTCTAGCTTTTTTACTTGTTTTAAGTTGTTTTTAACTTTAAGCTTAAGACTTATATAATTAGCGTTTTAGTAGTGAATCACGAGAAAAATTGGAAAATCTTAGAGATCTGTTTAGAGCTTTTTCTTTTTTTTTTAAGGCAGGGGGACAAGAGATTCCAAGCACGGAGGCCAGAGCGGCCCACTGTGCTGTCATGCTAGAAAGCCACTGGTAATGAAGCGTATCAGGTGTTTGTGAGAAAGGTTTTCCAACACTCCTATAGATAGGAAGGCAGGACCAGAGTATTCAGCCTGCTCCGGGTGAAGGCCGGTTATATTAGGATCACCTTCCAGGCAGGACAGACACTCAGGGCTGTCAATAACTCCAATCCTTGTTATATGAGCGCAAAGCGAGCTGTGACCGGTGATGAGGCCAACCTGCACCTGCAAGTACTCAGGTTCTTCCTATGAACATCTGCTTTGATGAGGGACCCAATACTCCAGGTAGCAACGCGTGCAGTGGGTTCCGGTCCAAAAAACCGAGAATCAGAGCCAGTGCTAGCTTAAAGGTAAGCCATTTCACTCCCCATGCCATAGAGCTTAAAATTTTTCTCAGTACCTCGCAAGTACTTGACTAATTTGTAGTAGTTTTAGACGTATATTCTGAAGTTTATGGACTGCAATTCATTTTTGATCATTTAGATCAATAAAAGGACAAAGGATGAGATATAAAAAATCAATATCATATGTGCCGAAAATATACGACAAAAAGTACGACAAGGATTAGTAATCAGCAGTACCCAGAAAGAGTTCATATTTACAATTGTAAATTTTCACAATTAGGTGATTTCATGATATGTGTTAGATAAAGATGAGATTCAATTTTGGTTTTTTTCTTGGTGATGTCATAATGATGAAGTGATGATGAATTCCTCTCTCATATCTTAACCTATTTAAAAAAAAAAAACTATGTAAAAGAACCAAACAACTGCTTTAATATCGGATGAAATAAATTCGCAATGTGCCGATATGATTTTATAAAAACACACCCTTTCCTGGATACTTTCTTGACGGACGAAAGATTATTGGTTTTCTACATACCTATACATATGTATATATCTCGATTGGTGACATCAATAAGGAACAGCAACTGAATTATTACTTGTTTTTGAAAAAAAGTTATCAAACTATTCCCGGATCGTTATGAACTATTCTTCTTGGTAAAATTCTATCAATAAAAATAAAACTCTTCCCGCAGGATATGCTATTAAGGCCTATATACATAATTTCCTTGATACACCATCGAAAACCGCACCGGTTCAATTTACCACGTCATACAAACTTTATCACCTTTTCTGATAAAAAGCTTTGCCTAACGGGGAAATAAGAAAAAAAAACCAAGGAAACCAATTTTGGTCTTAAAAATCAGTCTCTCTCCTATTACGTGTACAGATTTACTCTAAATACATACATGTATGTACATATGCCTCTTGTCCTTTATATATTCCTTAGGGGATCAATTCAACCCTTCGGTTCTCACGCCGCCCAACGCACCTAAGCACACATGAGAGCGGAAACAACGTAATGACAAATAACATCCCGAAACGGTATAGTTACATAATCGATACCGTGCCGTAATGAGATTTAAATTTTCACAATTTACCAACACCCTGGAACCAAAGCAACACAATGGTTAATGGGACCATGGTGGGAAGAATGAAAATTTACAGGAAGCAGAAAATGGAATTTCCTTTCTTTATAGAGCGTTTCGGTAAAAACGAGGTCATTCATTTTTATCTTGTCTTGCCAGAACCCGGGGATTCACATGAACGGATGGCTCTGCTCTTTCTCTCTCTCTAACGTTTACATAAGTTTCGTCGACAGGCAGCAACGGTGGATGCTTATTATCACATCTTCCGACAGCAGCGCAAGGAAATTTCCATGCGGAGGATAATATGGTGCTGCCAAACAGTGAAAACAGGACGAACAGGAAAAACGAGGATAAAATGTTCAGAATTGTATGTACATAGGTAGATAACAAAATTAAAAGCTTTTCCTATTTCGCTTTGAAATATTTTCCACTGTGGAAAACGTTCGTTATTCAACGTTATTATCAACATTTGGGACGCACTGGTGTATTGCCGTTTTGTGTGAAGAGAATATTTTTCAAAGGGAGTCATATAGACTTGTTTTCAAGGAAATACTTAGATACTGTGCTTTGATTCACACACACTCGTATACAAATTCCATTTCCGTCCTCTATTGCTGAGCTTACCATTTATTTGTAGGTGCGATATGACGAAATGGAAAAAATGCTTTTGAATTTTGCTAAAAGCACTTTTTTTTCATACTTTGCTCCGTGCTATGCATATACAGTAATGAGAGTAATGCTTGCATTCAAAAGAGAACTATAAAAGGATCTTAAGTATAATACTTATGTGTGGAATGGAAATTCTAATTATGTACATATTTGCAAGGATTTGTATAGTTTTTTGTTTTCTGTCGGCTTTTTGGAATTCCACCTGCTAAAACTGGGTTAGAAAATATCAAAGTTGAAGTTTTTGTTTACGTCAGTACAGATTTGAAATTCCTTCCCCCAATAATGGGGATTTTTTATATTTAAGATTTTTTTTTGTGTTTGAAATTAAAAATTATGTATTCGGTTATGACACTATGCCGTCATTAATTTCAATATTTACATAATTTTCCACGACAGGTAGCATAAAATAAGAATTTTCAAAAATGGTATACAATTTTTTGGTAGTTTAGTAAAGCTCATTCACTTCGTAGCGTACATAAATTAAAACTTTTGTATACAAATCATTATTTCCTTAATAGAACAACCTCAGTATCATTTGGATTTTCTTTTTTTTGCATTGAAGACCAAAATGCAATTTGTCGCCCGAATTAAAAGTCAAACAAAAAGGGGAATGCTCATTTTAGGCCCGACACCCCCAGACATGAAAGATGTCTTAAACAATGTATTATGATGCTCTGAACATATTTCATTAACAATGCTAATTTCCCGGGGGAATCCTTGGGAGGATTCATGGTTTGATCTAGTACATTATGGATATCTAGTACAGAATCGAATTCCATAGGTCCTGAGAAGAAGTTTGAGTACCCACACTCCTATCTTCGGCGGCTTGAATAGCTGTTTATAGCCAGCCCCATACTCACTTTTATAGTATTTCCCTCTTTTTTATACGAATTGAGGTACTAAATTTTTCGCATCCTAGATCGCTTCTACCTCGGTGGGGTTATGTCCGATCAGAAAGTGGGTTTCATTGTTCGCCTCAACTCATTACCAGCTACAATTCGCGAAAGAAAACTCTTTTCTGCATACCTTACTGGTGGGAGGTAGGAACCCCCATAGCCTGGGGCCAAGCCACGCCGAATACTATCGGGTGGTGTACATTTTTCCCGATTTATAAAACTTTCTCGGGACGTTATTGTTGCCGGAGAACCCATTTTCATGTACTCGGGGCACATACACCCCAGCTACTACATTTCGCATATATTTTTACAGTTCTTTCTTCCATGTGAACATTTTTCTCATAGGAATTTATTTTCCACGAAGCACCAATTCGGCACAATCACGAGAAGTAGAAAAGTTCACTTTTTCACCTAAGAAAGTCGCTCAAGCTACATCCGATCGCCAAAGCTTTTCCCCGCTTAATTGAAATAAAGATTGTTAATAAAATATGTTCAAAGTATCACAATGCATCGTTTAAGAAATCTCTCATGTCTGAAGATGTCGGGCCTAAAATTGTATGAAACTGGGGATTCACCTTTAGTTTGCAAAGGATATGTTTATACAAATCTACTGTCAAGAAAAAGCTACTTGGGAACTTTGTCGGCTTTGCTTAATTTGCTCATTTCTTTATTTTATCGTGGAAAAATGAAATTTGATAAAAAGTTGATTGAGGTAGTGGAAAAATACGGAACAAATTTTAAATATTTTGTTGACCGTTCTTTTGAAAAGTCATTGATAAGGTGGGAAATGGTTTATTTTTTCGTCAAGCATAATTAACTTGTGCCAGGTTCTAAATGTAGGAGTCATTAATGGCAAGTTTTTCTTCCTTATAGTCTATCCTGTTTGATATAGTAATCTAAGCTCTAAATTTATTTGATTTTTGACACAAGTACCATCTAGTGACCGACATCGGCAACTGACTATATTTATGAAAAAAAAACATTTTCTTGCGATTATCTTGAAAGCATAGTAAACGATACAGAATCAATGTAATAGTTAAAATAACGGGTCAAAATATCCTTTCATCGTCCTTATGAAGAACATTATGTGATTTGCGATATTTGATCATTTAGCCAAAAAATCGAAAATTAATTTAACCGATTATTTTACCCTTTCTGTTCTACGCAGCGTAGTTTTATAACGTTGTTTAATGTCTTAATGTTTTATAACGTAGTTTAATGTTATAACAACAAAAAGTTAGAGAATTATAAAAGTTATAGGAGATTTGAACGAACCTGTGGTGAGGTTGTCATAAAATAGAAAATAACAAATAAACTATAAAAAAAATAGGTGAACTGGTTTAATGATAAGTCATTCAGGTTTTCAGTAATTAATGTTTATTCATAGACCCCAACAACGTCAAAGCTAAGTCTCTATTTATATAATGGAGGAACCAAACTAGAGGTACTATTTTAATTCTAATATTCGGTTAATGTGAAAAGAAACAGGAAAGGTAAGGATTAGTATATTCGGAATAAATGACTATAAATGTTATAGTGGTTTACAGTCGAATTACTCCATACACCTTAATGTGGTGTATAGAACAAAATATAAAGTTACTGTAAACGTTGATGCGGTTTATTGTTCCAGATAGCTATTGAGAATCAAATTGTACAATTTAGAGAATTACACAATTGGTTTCAAGTAAGCAGTTTAAGCACTGCTCGGCAAACTGGCAATTTAAAACATCTTCATTGACTGCTAAGAAAGTACTGCTCCATAGCCAATAAATCAATCAATCATATTCTATCACATGCGTTTACAAAACATAAAACGAGTTACAACGATATTTGAAAAGATTTTACATACAGGCATTTATCTTGGGTAGATTTCATTTATGACTTTAATTCACTTTACACTTTAATTGTTCGAAGTTACTGTTACCTTTCAGATAAATCCAACAGTATTAGCTTAACTCCAATGCTCCCCGAGATACAGAAAAAGATGTTTGCAACAACATAGCTCTTGAACGAAATTATTTCGAAGTTCACAATTTTTTATAATTGTGGGAAAACTAAGCACTGAACAGAGCTGGGCAAGTACCAAAGAAAAAGTACTTAAGTATAAGTACAAGTACCGAAGGCCTGAGTACTTCAGCGTAAGTACAAGTACCGCATGTATGAAAAGTACTTGTAATTAAGTACTAAGTCTATAAAAAGTACTGAGTACTTTTTGAAGTACTTTTTTAGAATCTTTGTACATTGGCAGTAATATAATGAAGTTTATCGAGTTCAGTTAATAGATATTAATAAATCAAAACCTTTTGAAAACTATAATATGTACAGTAACCAGTGGCTACGATTTATAGTTTTTTATAGTTTTCGGCGCTGCATGTAAACTTTCACCTTCATTGCTACACTCATAAAAACTATTAGAGGACCGCCCAAGTACTAATTGTCGCCTTCAATAATGCATAAAAATTCTAAGGAAAAAATTTCCAGTAAATTTCTAAGAAAAAAATTGAGGCTTCCCTACATCAGGTCGAGCCATCGTTGATTTTATATTGCAGCGAGGCATTGCTTGATTACCCTTCTTGGTTATGTCCACTAACGTATATAATATGGACTGCTTACGTTTCTATTTCACGAGGGCACAATTGCTTGTGTCAAAAAGTGTTCTTACGTCGGTGCCAACATTGCAAAAAATCATCATCGGGAAGTTGAAAAACTGAGCACGCAGCTCGGGAAGTGATTTTAATAAAACACTTAGAAATTCTTCTGCGTATCTAATGAATACAGTGTTTTTGATAAAATAGTTTTGTCAGTAATAGCCCTAAATGATTAATTTAAAAACATTTATTTCAACGAATCCACTAATTTATTTGTTGTTTTCAGTTCTCTCTCAGTTGGTACTTGGTGCTTAGGCCGAAGGAGTCAGCAATATAGAAGTAAGCCCCCTTTTTGCAATCCATATCATACATGTCAGTGGTTCTGTCATCAAGTCGAGGCATCGTCGATTTTATATTCGAGCGAGACGTTACTGGTTTTTGTTCTACTTGCCCAGTCTTGTGTGTATGTTATTAGTTTGTCTAAGGTTCTGCCTTGTGGCGTGAGTGCGGCACATTCTTTGACAGTTCTTTGTGTGCCTTTAAACTCAACAAAAAATAACTGCGCTAGAGATTGTGTTTGCTTTTCTACGAAGAGTTAGATATTTGTAGGTACGTAATGGACTCAGAAATATCTAAGTAAAAATCTTGGTACTTAAGTACAAAACTAAGTCTTAAGTACAAGTACTTATGTTCAAGTACTAAGTAGTGGCATTCCAAAAGTATTGAGTAATAAGTCTTAAGTAACGAAAATGTACTTTAAGTAGTACTTAAGTCTTTTTTTACTTAAGTATTGCCCAGCTCTGGCACTGAAGTAAGGAAAACAAGTGAAACCTACTTCATAATTTTAATATTTACATTTACGTCTGTTAATAACATATTTTTTACATGTGTTCATGGCTCGTAGTTAGTGAAGTGGAGTAGCAGTTGCGTAAATAGATTAAAAATGAAAAGCTCTAAATGGCTGACCCAAAAAGTACTAACATCACTGCAATTATTGCAAAGATTCACATGCGAAAATTTACTTAGTTTCAAAAACCTACGATTGCACCACACAAGTTTATTTTGTCTACAAGAACCGCCGTCACTGTCAATAATGTATCTTCATTCAATTACGCGAGCTAAACGTCGAGTAATGTATATATGATAGTTACGTATATACGTCGCTCGTGGTTTAGACAACGCTGCTCGTCGAACGCAGATTAAAGACGATAGCGAGCATTAGGCAAATAAAAATTAATAGTAAGCTAATTTTTCTACGATTGCACATGACTCACAATTATTACACTTTTTTAAATTTACTTTATAGAAACCAAGGGAAAATCGAATAATGTGGCTGGAAAATATTCGTCTTATTCCGAAGGATCATTTTTGTTTGAAACAGCAAACAAAAAATTAAGTTTATTTACAATACAGACGAACATTATTTTCGATTTATTAACTCGAGAGACTCAAAGAACCAAAGAAATCAAGGAATCTGGGGGAAAATCGAAACACTCACTTCTAGAATACTTCGAAAAAGTGAGCTATTCGTTAAAAATGTTAATATGTATGTAAATATGTCTGTACAAGGTGGTCCATAATAATTGTGATAACATTTTTTCTTATTAACTTTTTTTATTAAACTATGACATGAAAAATATTCTCTGTTGATGTATGAGGAAGGATGCATATCACCACATTAATAAATTTGTGTGGGGCCAATGTCACAATTTCGAGAACAAAATTGTATTTTAGATGAATTAAAGTTTATGGCTTATTCTATGAAGTGATTGTATAAAAAAGTATGGTAAAGTGATGTCTGCTAAATGATGTCATGAATGTCGGCAGCAAAACGTCCGAACTCGTCCTGGGAAAAAATACCTTAAATCTTAGATTATATAGCAACCCAAGGAACAATTTTTTTTTTTATATATTAGTAACCATAAGGTTTCCATTACCAAATTATATAACATGAGTTATATAGACTAGTACTCGAAACCTTTTTGTAACCACTATAAACCCCTTATAGAGGATTATATAAAGGTTACAGTGACTTGAGTTATGTAACGTTATATAACTAAAAGTTTTATAAAGTGAATAATAAATATTCTGGTTACCTTAATATAATTCCTTATATAACCCTTATATAACCCATGGTGCCTCGAATAATTTATTTTGGTCATAGCGGTAGTTGCAGTAATATTTCCGTTACCTTTATAAACTTTGCTTATAATGGTGCTGGTAACGTTTCTACAACGCATGGAATTTCCTCAGACTGATTATTTTTAGTGAATGAAATCTTAAGGGAATTACTTTTCGTTACCTTTATAAAACAATTTAATGGAAATATTTACTCAGCCTATCTTGACATAGAATTTCGATATTTTTTTGTATTGCATTTTTATAATGTAAGGGTTTAATATTTTTACATTTTAGAATTACAATTTTTCGGCATGTACGTGGTGAAATTCAGCTGCAATTAAAATTTTACTGTGAATATTATCATAGATACTTCTAAAAACCACACACCGCTCCAAACATAAGCAATATTTAATAATTTTAATTAAATATTTCAAAATTTAAAATTTTCACTTAGGTGATATTAATTCATACAAGTAACATTACATAATTTAGAAATGCCATATACCTCAAATAATGTATTTTCTTCATATAAAAATAAAACGGAAGCCATATATCTGCAATTTGAAAAATTGGCTTTACCGACATTTACTTTTTTATCTGCAATGCACAGATGAAAGAATGGCGGCTTGTACTTAAATGAATAAATTACCATTATAAAACTTCAAGTCGTTTTATATAAACTGAATGACCCTTATAAAACATCTAGAAATATTATATGATCTAAAGGAACTACCATGTCTAGAAAACGGTCCTTATATACCCTTTATTCATACTACGAAACCTTTGGTAATGTTACATATCTTAGAGTGACAAAAAAACATATGTAAGTGTTCTTATATATCCTTTGGTTATATTATGTTAAATAAATATTAATAGTTTTATAATGGCTCCATTCGACACTAAAATTAATTTGTTTTTATAACGATCACCGTAGTTACTAAAGGGCCACCAAAAATGTTTATGATATTTTGTAGTGGGTATATGTATTACTGAAAGCTCCCAATTTTTATTAAAGTCTCCTAAAATACTGAATGTTGTCGGGTTATATAACCACAAATACCGCAATAAAAACTTATTACCAATAATTTATATAACCGTGGCAATGAAAACAATTATAAAACTTTCTTATATACCTCACCAACATATAAAATCTTTAGTAAGTTACTTCAGCGATAATCATTAGTTACCTTAAAAAACTCTAATATAACTACGTCACCAATTGGTAATATTATAAAACACTTATATAACCACTCAAATTTTTATATAACCGAGTAACCATTATATACCCCTTAAAAAACAACCTATCATCTTCAGTCAGCAAAAATTGGAAAAAATTTTAATTTGGGGGATAGGATATCCTGTATAAAATTCGTGTAGTGGGATAAATTTTTTTTTTGTAGATAAGGGGGGGGGGGGGAAGATAAGAGGGCTTGGAGTTTTATTCGTTGTCAGTTCGACATTTCTGTAATTTTTGACATTTCTGGTAATTTTTGACGTTTCTAGTAATTTTTGACATTTCTGAATTTACGAAAAGAAGTCCGGTATTCTTTCAGTGATTTTGTCATAAATAAGTGAGATTAAATGTGATTTAGACTTTATAATAGTGAAAAACAATAGTGATATATTGTTTTGTGTAAGAGATTTAATTTAAACGAGACTCCAGAGTCTAGAATTATGGTGATGAAGTTCGCTATGCTGTGCTGCAGAAACAGCTGGAATTATTGCCGTAGGAAGTCGTTTTTACAATAATAAATTATAGTGTTTTAAATAAAATATAAGTGAAATAGTTATAAAAATAAGCAGCCGTGGCAAAAAAATGTAACATTTTCCAATGTCATCTTATTTAATTCTCCGTGTAAGAAACTAAAGGCAAAGATAACCTAATATTAGGTCATCTTTGGACGAAAGTATATGACATATATTTATTTCAGTCTTAAAAACACGAAAAATTTCCAATTTTATTCGGCTGCTTCTTATCTTCTTATTAGATTATCTTTGCCCTAGGTGTCACTTTTATTTATGTTTGGTAATGAAAAAAAAATATTTACGTTCTTTTAGGTAGAAATTTAGTAATATTATATTTTGTATGTTTATTAAGAATAAACTGGAAATTAGAGTATTGGTGAATGTTTGTAATTTTGATAAAAGCACTTAATTTTTAATATATTTTATTGATATAGATTTACCAAACATAAAATTTTAAGGCAAATTATTGGGCAACCGAAAATGGAAATAGGTTTACTGGGAAACCAGGAATCTCAAAAATTCTTTTATATTATCAGCACTCATTTTACTATGCTGCTGCTGGTATATAATTTTGCTTCATACTTTTAAAAACCGCTCCAACATCCCTTGCATAAGCTTTTTTTCCATCCGCCTGCAATGCGATTTTTTATAGTGGGTGTATAAACTTACACGTGTTTGAGATTGACACGAAAATTTTGGTTGTATTGTCAGATGATGAGGTAATGGCACTTGTCATCAAAGTTGCCCACTTTATGTAGTCAGGTTTGGCTCACTGTGATTGTGTGCGTGAATGACGTCCAAAAAACGGCCAGTATCAATCTCGACGAATTCCGACAGTAAAATATCAGCTAAAGGAAGATGCCCGCCCAAAATCGCGCAGAAAAAACCTTCTTCGAACAATGGAAGAGAAAAATGCGTCAATATAACAACAATGTGCCATTAAAATTTTTCTAAAAAACAAAAATATTCAACAAATTTGGCATTTTATTTTATTCATTAATTTTCCCAGGTTATTTTCAATAATTTCAGCACATTTGATAGCATTTCACTTTTTTTTAAAATTCCTATATTTTTTTTTTTTCATTTTTCACCCAATTAATCTGCAATGTTAGCAAAAATGTTCCTTTTTCCCAGACCTTTCCAAAGACGTGTTTGATTTAACAAATTCTTCTTTGAACGGAAATTATGGGCAAAAGTCAAAAAGGTGGCCAACCTTGACGACATTCACCTACATACTTGGATACCGCCTGAGAACGCCTTAACGTAGAGAGCTGAAATTTTGCACACATTGTTTTCATGTAGATTAGATTAGATTTTTGAAGGGTTGTGTAGGCGTTAGCATCGCACTCACTACGGCCTGAAAGATCTATTGTGCATTTACTCCCTTTCTGGGTTCAGACTATTAATAAAGTCTAGAGCCATTCTGGGATTGAGGTTCCACACGTAGGTTGGTGGAGGAAAAGCATGTTCGAGGTGGAGTAGTTTCCACCTGGCCAATGCTTTGCAGTTGCAAAGCAAGTGCTCCTAGATTTCGTGAGCATCCTGACAGAAACGGCAGGATGAAGTCTCAGCCTAGCTCAGTTTGTTTAGGTGATACCACAAGGGGCAATGACCTGAGAAAGAGCTCAGTAATCATTTTGAGCTCTGTTCTTCTAAGGAGTAGAAGTTCTTTTGTTTTTTCGTCAGAGGTGTCGATAAACTTTTTTGCCTGACGAAGTCCTTGTAGCATTTCCCAACACATGGATTTGTGTTTTGTTATAAATAGTAAATAAAACTTTAACAAGTAAGAAAGCTAGAATTGGTCTAAGATCAATTCTTATGATACCCTAGATGAATACCCGTATGTAACTTCTTATGGTCACCCATCAGTGCAAGCTTGATTGTTGAAATGGCTTTTCCATGTATTTCCAAAACGGTTCGTGGAATAGTAAAACTGTTTATAACCAATTTAGTAAGATTTCACATTCTGAAGAACTGATCGTTTTCACAGTATATATAAAAATATAAAAATTTTATATGGCAACACCAAGAAGGGGTCGCCCGATTTAGATTGTTATAAAAGCACGATGAACCAAATTTCACCTCTCTACGTCGACTCGTTCTCAGGTAGTGCCCAAATATATAATGCAAAACGAAATTTTTGTATTCAACCCTACGGAGGAGTTGCCGGATTCAGCCAATTTTCGACCTTAAATTTACAAATTTGCAAATTTTCAGCCCTATAAGTCAACGCGTTCTCAAGTTATCGTGAGGACGGACCGATGGACGGAGATGCATGCAAAAATCAAAATAACTTTTAGTATTATGTGTTGGTGTCCATTTTGCTCTACCATCATTATTTCTGTGCGTTACAAGCGGAATGACAAACTTAGTATACCCCTTTAGATTTTATCTAGGGTATAAAAATATGCTAAAACGAAACGGGCAACCCCCTCCTGGCGTTACCATCAAAATTGCTGATTTTTGATCGCAAACGTTGGGATTTTGACGTATAGTATGAAACGATCAGTTCTATACGATTTTAATGTAGCGAAAAGTTCGTCAGAATATGAAATCCTATGAAATTGGTTATAATTATTTTTACTGTCTGATGAATCGTTCTAGAAATATAGACGAAAGGCCATTTCAACAATCAAACTTGCACTGATGGGTGACCATAAGAAATTACATACAGGCATTCTAGCTTGTTTTTCAATATTTTAGAAACCATTTTCGAAAATTCACGCAATATACATCTTGCCACTGTCGTCGTCCCAACCATCGAAGCTGTATGAAACTTCCTGACATAGGGGCAAACAATGCACTTAAAGTTATATCTTGTTACATATTTCCCTGGCAGTATCCATCATCTGGGATAAAAATAATTATCTTTCCCACCTATCATGTCTAATCGGAGATTTTAATATGTATCTCATAACTCAACTAGAAATTATTCAAGTAGAAAACGCGCTCCATCGGTCAGCCCGGTTATGAGGCATTTGCACTATATAAAAATCAGCTAAAGAAAAAAATCACTGCAGTCCAAATTCAAACCTAGACAAGAGCAGTTGGTACAGAAATATTTTTTTTTTTTAATTGCACATACATAAGTCTCGATTAACAATAGCAGGGAATTCATTTATCGAGCTGAAACAAAAACCTTTTCATAAAAGTATAACAAATTATAAATTCCCTCAAAACTACTATGCCAACTGGATATAAGCACGGATAAACAAATATGTAGGAAATATAGGCACAAAAAACACCCACCTCATCAAAAACCAACAGCACTCCACCGTTGCTACATACATATATATGTATGTGATATCCATTTAATAGTAGTAGTGTAACGATCAAACAATCGACAACAGAAAATGTTCAAGTCTTTTTCTAATAGTATTATTTACTTTAATCTTATTAAGTGAAAAGAACCCTCTTTGATTCACGAACTCACCTGAAAGATACCCGGCAGTAAAAGCTTTCACATTTGCAGTAGATTTATTGTCGCCCTTTCAACTCCTAGCGTGTGCACCAAATTACTCATTTCCTATTTAATCACCCCCATAAATCACTGGGTGATTTCGTAAAGGGTAAAATAGCTCATGCATCGTTCTCGTCAATTTTAGTAT
The DNA here is from genome assembly GCA_963924295.1 of Dioctria rufipes. Taxonomy (NCBI): domain Eukaryota; kingdom Metazoa; phylum Arthropoda; class Insecta; order Diptera; family Asilidae; genus Dioctria; species Dioctria rufipes. The sequence goes on along the minus strand of OZ002743.1, from coordinate 42,878,420 downwards.
CATATATAGTTCTGGGAAAGTGTTATGAACGAGCTGGGGGGGAAGGTGGAGAGCGGACATGGAGTTGGAGACCCAACACCGAGTCAAATCAACTGAAGGACTACAAGTATTTACAGCTGGCTGCTGTCCCATATTTATTTTTCATTTAAAAAGTATCGTTAATTGGCATTCTTACGGTATGTAATTAAGAGAATGAATAAAGCGCCCAATAATGATCGCCCATATTCAATGTCATTACAAAAAACTCTTTTTACTCTCCGTCTCTTCCGTCTTGGGCTAGTAATTAAAGTTTTATTATGAAGTATAGGTATAGTGTGGGATGGGATATGAAGCAATATTTCTTAAGTATCCTCTTTCCGGGTAGCTGAGTGGTCTTATTTTACATTTTCTGGAGCCTTATCAGTAGAATATGTAATCTTTAAGCTACTCGAAAGTACACAAAATTAATTTAATGCTAGTGCCACGGTGGAATGGTTGGTAATGATAGCTTTACGTACGCAGGGTTTGAGTTTCTGCCCGGTTTTAATGAACAGAATTCATTGGAAATTCATGAACACGACATGGCCTTCCTTATCGTATTACATTATTAACATTAAGATCATCACTTACACATTGTGTACTTTTATAATGGTCATTATTTGTTAGTATCAGTAGGCATATACCGACCGGCATGGACTTAATTAGAATTTAGTGGATATTTTATTTATACTTTTGTAGCTATGTTTTTACGTATGAGCTTCTATGAATTATATACATATAAAGTATTTTGTAAGCCGTGTGCCTTATTTTATGGAACTGACTATAATAGAACACGCACTTCAGAACAAAAAACTTATTTCACAGCAGACATGTTTCACATGGGCGACTTTTAGTTTACAAATCGCCAAGCGGCTATTCCAAATAAAAATTCACCTAATTTTTAAAATTTTTAATTATATACCAAAGCAAGCAGTAATAGGGTAACAGTACTGGTTCTAAGCCCCTTGACCAGTTCTGAGCCTTCATCGAGAATTTTTGTTCATATCTAAGGCCTTCCGAAAATTTCACCACTTTTTTCTGGAAAATAACGGTAAATCTCTCGAAATTTCTGCTATAGAGTTTATTGTTGCAGTTGTTGAGGTTTAGTCAGTATCATGGCTAATATGGTCGCACATCGGTTGTATTAAGGGAATAGTGGAGTTTATAGCTAATTCAGTTAACGACCCAGAAATTTAAAATTAAAGGTAAGCAGTGTTTATTATAGAAGTGTTAATAAATTAATAGTTTTTTGGACAATGAGCATTTAAATAAATAATATTTTACAAAATTTGGCAATAAATTATTACGACAGAATTAAAATTAGTGGGAGCTCTCACATATGGAATGGAAAAATTGACATTTCTAATCATAAGCCAGATTTTATATTGAAAGTCGTTCGGAAAATTGTGGGCATTTGGGTTTTAATGGCAGAGGCAGGCCGCTTACTAGGGTAAAAGAATGTGCGCGGTCTGCAGCCTGAGTATTCCATGCAGGAATCATTCTACAAAGGATCAACCTAGATATTTCAGCGAAACATTATGATCATTATAGAGCGATAAAGGAGCGATGCCAACTTTTAGTTTGTTGTTCAGTATGTGGTCTTCCAAATTGACAGCCATTTTAAATAATATATGTATAAATATACAGACATTTTTAGCACTGTACCTGTTAATGCCAATACTGATAATGTTCTTACAGAGAGTAGTAGCCATAAAAGGAGAGTAGTTAGCCATGAGCTCCCTGTCTGTATCCTTTTTTAAATAAAATTGTTCTTTGGTTTTAAGTTGAATCAGTTCCTCTTATTTATTTTATTTCTACGCTTTTGTTCTTTTTGCAACAGTGTCAAAGATGGCACCGAAGAGAAAGTACGACGTTAACAATATCGCCTTAGCGCTAGATGACACACATACATACATGACATACTTCAATTCACGCAGCGGCTAAAAAGTATGGCATTCATTTTAGATGATGTAATAAAAGACCCAACCCGAATTTTTAATGGCGATGAATCTGAATTTCTATGTCCAAAAGGTGGAACAGTTTTTGCTCCTAAGGGCGCCACAATTGTACCTATATATGAAACCGATGAGGGAAAGGCCAAAGAAAGCATTACGGTTATGTTTAGTTTTTCATCTGATTTTTTGAGTTCTAAATGATATCTTGCAATCAATTCCGCAGGGTCTACGGAACACAAAAACAGTTTCAGGTTGGATGACATCTGAAGCTTTTTTGTATTATATAAAAAAGTTGTTTTTTATCCTGCTTTGGTTGAAAATAATAAAATCTTCCCTGTCATTCTAACTAACTTAAGTTATGAACTATCTATGTTGTGTAAGGAATTACAAATAGTGCTTATATGTTTATACCCCCAAATTTGACAGAATTTCGAAACCGGCTGATGTCGCCATATTCAAACCAATAAAATTTGGTTGGACAAAAGAGTTGACAAAACAGCATTTTGCACTAATTTTAAAAAGGTGATCGAAAACTACATCAAAAAGGAGACTGTTGTTAATGAATTTCGTGCATGCGGGTTATATCCTTTTGATCCTAATGCAGTTGATTTCTCTAAGTGTCTTGGAACATCAATTAGCACAAACGAAAATGAAAACAGAAACTTTAATAACGTCTCTAAAAGTTCCAATGGTCTCACTCTTGACGAATTTATTAAGATAGTAGGACCAGAGAAGAAATTGCAATTTGATACGATCGACCGATTTAATTGTGCCAACTGCATTAGGTTTATTTATGGACTGCGTCGTTTTGATCACGTGAGTTCGTAAAAATTGAACTTATTGGGATGTCCAATTGATATGTACTTAAAGTGGAGGGCAGTTGTTTGTCTTTTATGAGCTAATGCAAACAATGGAGCCCGAATATCTGTACTGTCGAATACGATTTCTCCAATCAACTAGACATAATAAATTACTGTCAATGCGCTGCAATAAAACAATACTTGAGAGTTCTTTCTTCGTTCAAATCCCATGTACTTGGAATACTTTGCTTTGTAGCGTCAGGTAGATTAGAGTGGGGGCTGTTTTCAGAAGGTTTTTAAAAATGCATTTAATCACAAATTAATTTTCCTTTTTTTTTGGCTTCTTATTTCTGAGAAAAATACATTTCTTTTTACTTTTTTGTTACATGCTATTTCATTTCCTTTTTTTTAATACATGTATAAATTAGGTAAAATTGATTTAAATTAAGTTAATTAACAATGAATTATTATTATTAAATTTTAAGTATTTTCGTTAATTTGTCAACCGAATTTATATTTTGTACTATATAAGATGTAATGAATAGTACATGGATAAATAAATATTATTATTAATTGCATCGTGTACAGAGGACTACCTATTATTTAATAAAATTTATCAGAAACTAAAGACAATTCCTATGCAAAGCAACTTGAGTACATTTTGCAATAGAAATTTTTTCAGGCGACTTATATATTTATTATTTTAGGATCAAGCAAGAACATGGTGGATACTGAAGTGAATGATATTTTACAAACCCACGACGTCAATAATTTGGAAGTTGGGCAGGATTTCATACTTTCTTTCTCCATTGGAGGAAGTTGCTCTTTTTGATGTAACAAAAATACTAATTTCAATGTTCATCGTATAATTAAATCGTTTTTATTTTTGCAGGTAAGCGAAACTGTTACGAATGTAATTGATATTTTGGATATTCCATTAATATGCATTGAAGATAACAAACGTAGATGCAGATATTGGAATTTCTTTAAAGTCGTGAAAACGCCAACCAGGAAAGCAAATAGGGATACTGAATGTTCAAGCTTCATAATTTCTTCAACCCTGTTCCAGAAATCAAGAAAACTAAAAATTATTGAAAAAGTGTTGACTGAACAAAAGTTACAGGAAGAAAGAACAATCGATAAATTGACTAAGTAAGTAAGTAAATAAAAATATGTAAAACAATACTTACTCATAACTCTTTATGAAAAATTCCAAAAACCTTGCTTTTCATTTCTACCTCCATTATATACCTAATTTGGATAAAAATACTAGGGCTCATAACTGGCAAGAAGATTACTCAAAATTAGCAAAATGGGTGCTCATAACTGGAATAAGGGAGTTTTTGGTATGAACTTAACATTTTGTTGTACTTTTAAACAATTGAATAAAAAAAAATAATTAATGAAATTTAATACAGAGTATGTGAACTACACATTAAAATAAAAACATATCTCCTAATATGAAAAATATAAATTAGCGGTTAAATCGAAGTTGAAACTTTGCTTAAAGGGGCTCAGAACTGGCGGTGTTACCCTACATTTAATTTTCAAAAGTTGTGTCTATTTCATTTATTTCATATTCTTCGTTTTGTAAAAACTTTTAAGAAACTTACAAAAGTAAAGAGAACTTTTTGTGATAGCTGTCAATTATCCTTGAATAAATTGCTCATTAGCTGAAAACTTTGGGTTAAACGAGAAAGCTGTGACGTATGTAAAATTTATGTAATTTTGTTGCACGAAAAAGTATGTTGAAAATTTGTCATGAAAAAGAAGAAATTATTGTGAAAACGAAATGTCACACAATAGTTTGACATTTATATTGTGATGCCATTTACAAAATGACATCATTTTTTTTTGACAAACATTTCACAAGAAACTGTGAATAAAGTATGATAAAATATCGTTGTATGATGACTAATAACGTGCGTTGATTGTGTGGAAAATTAATCGAAAGGAAAAATATTGAAAACGTCGTTCATCGTGTTTTTTTAACCGACTATTTTATTTGACATCAGCATTCAAAACGAAATAAATTTCTCTGAGAAAAATGTAGGTAAATTGATATTATTAATTATTCTTTTCTTATAATTCCAGTTTCAATTGTTTTTATTTTTCCCTGTATTAAGTTTTATAGTTTGACAAAATGCCGACATTTAAATGTCACAGAATTTATTAATATTACTGTGACAATATATATTATTTATATATTGTTTATGTGACATATTATTTGACAATTGGTGTCAACCCTGACCACAGCTTCAAATAATATTTGTCACATAATTTACTCGACACATGAAAAAAATTTGTCGTTATTTTGTCGCTTATATGTCATATCTCGCTACACGAGAAAGAAACGGAATATGTAAAAATTCATACAAATGCATTATAACGCATTGTCCCAAAAATGAGTACGCAAACGCGAGCAGACCTAATGCCGGCCCTAAAGCGGCGTTAGTTCATAAAAATAGGTAGCCTAGGCAGAAGTATGTTGTATGCCATGCACAGTGTAATTGCAAATCGGATCCAATAACATTAGCCTTTTTTCACTTCCCTGTCCATTTCCACCAAATTTGAGCGTTGGTCTGGTCAGTGTTATACAGAATTCCGCGTCTCACTGAAAAAGACATTAAAAATGTCGTCGATTCTTAGCTTTTCACATCCCACGATGACTATTTTTTCTATAATATATTGAAAAACAAATTTACTTTCTTTAATAGTTGATAAGCCTAGCGAAATCTAGTGACATTGGTACAAATTACACATCTAAGAAAATAATCCCTGAGCAGCTATCACTAATCTCCCCTACGAGCAAATTACAGGATGCTTTTCGTCGTTAGGAAAAACTGCGAAACTTCAACAGAAAATAAACTTGAAAGCATTGTTTTCCTCAGCAGAAATGTTTTAAATCTAATAATGTATTTTATTGTATATGTGTAAAAATTTTGTTTCGAAAATGGGACCAATGGGGCAAACCTTTCGTAGGGTTTCCATACAAAAATTTGGTTTTGCACTTTATATTAGGACACTGCATAAGAACTCGTAGACGTAGACAGCTGAAACTTGGTACAAAGTGTTTTCATATCAATAGTAGTTACTAATCCAAAATAGAAATCTAGCAACCGTTTACTGGTGCTGCCATACAAAAATTTCGTTTTTGACTATATACTTGATCACTGCCTGAGAACTCTTCAACGCAGAAAGAGTAAATTTAGTACGTGGTGTTTACATAGCAATAGCAAATATTAGTTCAAAAATAAACTAAATCGCGAAACTGTTTCTTGGTACTGCTATTACTATTTTTTACTATTTTTGTGAGAACGTTGTGTGCAATATTTGAACGCTGTACGTTGATACGTTCTCAGGCAGTGTTCAAATATATATGTAGTGAAAAACGACTATTTTGTAGGGCAACACCTGGAAGGGGTTGCATGATTTAGTCTATTTTTGAACATATACTTATCATTGCTATGAAAATGCCACGAACCAAATTTCAGCCTCTGCGTTGACGCGTTCTCAAACAGTGTTCAAATGTATAGTGAAAACCGAAATTTTTGTATGGCAACCCAACAGAGGAGTTGCCTGATTGGTCCCATTTTCGAAACTCAATTCACTTTTTTCTAAAAAAGCCCATGTGTAAAATTTTCATTCTCGAGTTATTGTGGTATGACGTTAGTTAAATTAAACTTCTGTCCGTTTTACATAAGAGTACTGCAAAAAATTTTAGAATATTAGGACTAAGTTAAGACTTTCATGTATATTATTCCCAGAGTCTGTTACATGGATTGGGAAGGAGGGTTTTGGCTGTGCTAAAAATACGATAAGCAATTCTGAAGAAAAAGTTTTGAAAGAATTCTTAAAAATAGAACTTCTTGCTAGATGAAATGTCAAAAAGCTATAGTTTGTCCAAAGAAAACTGAGGCTTGATTAGTGACAGAATAACAACATTGCACCTTTCATCTTAACAAAACGAACACTAAAAATGTTTCTTGAAATAATTTTACATATTTCTATACCAAACTAATGAAATAATAAAAAATTTAAGAAATCTAGTGGAATAAGTACAAATTACGCATATAAGGAAATAACACCTCAGTTAGCCAGTGCTCGCTCATTTGAAAAAATTACATTTTGATTTTTTTTTTTTTTGTAAATATTCCATATTTAGAAGATACTGAAAACTTTAAGAGAAACTTAATTTTCCAAATTGGAAATGTTTATAAGCTATAACAAAACAAATTTAATATTTAACAAGTAAAAAAGCTAGAATTGGTATAACACCAATTCTTATGATACCCTAAATGAATACCCGGATGTAATTTCCTATGGTCATCCAGCTATGCAAGTTTTGAAGCGGTTTTTCGCATATATTTCTAAAACAGTTTGTCTGATAGTAAAAATGGTAATAACCAATTTCATAGAATTTCATATTCTACAGAATTTAGCAGTACCTACAATAAAAACGTCTATGTAGGACTGACGGTTGTTACAGTATACGTAAAAAACTTAATTTTTTATATGGCAACACCAAGAAAGGGTTGCCCAATTTAGCCTTTTTTTGAAATTTTCTTAACTATTGCCATAAAAACACCGTGTACCAAATTTCAGCTCTCTACGTCGATGCATTCTCAGGCAGTGTCGAAATATATAGTGAAAACGAAATTTTTGTATGGCAACCCTACGGAAGAGCTGCCCGATTAGTCCCATTGTTGAACGTAAATTTACTATTTTTTTAAAAAGCCCGTATGCAAAATTTCAACACTCTAAGCAAACGCCTTCTCGAGTTATTGTGTAGACGGGCGGACGGAAATGCAAAAATCAAAATAACTTTTAATATTTTGCTCTACCGTAATTAATTTTAGGTGTTACAAACGAAATGACAAACTTAGTACACTGTAAAAATGTGCACAATTAGTGCCACAAAATTTAGGTAATTTTCCCTAAAATGTAGGGAATACTCCCTAAATTGTAGTGAATATTTCTTACATTTTTGGGAATATTCCGTACATTTTAGGGAAAAATACTTAAGCTTTGTGGCAACAATTGTGAACATTTTTACAGTGTACCTATACCCTTTAGATTTCATCTAGTGTATAATAATGAATGTTGATAACATATTATAGGTGGAAAACATTATAGAGTTACCAGAACTCAGATTTTAGGAACAATTATTGAAGTGAAAACTTCTTTAGGCCCACCGCGAATAAAAGTTGTTGATGTTACTAGTTGTCCTATCGGATTTCTGGACCACTATGTGGTGGTCTAGACTAGAACTCCTATACGTTGGGTGAAGAAAGCTTTTATGTGAGGGAAGGAGAAGCTTTTTTTAGGTTTGAATCCTGGCTTTAATCTTGGAGGTTCCAGTTTGACCTTGATTCCGTTTGGTTGACTATGTCACAAGAGTTTCCATATAGCTTTTCAAATAGGTTTGATAACAGCTTAATAAGTTTTAAACAGGTCCAATGACAGCTAAAGCAGGGCTGATAACAGCTAAGGAACCTTTAAAATAGGTCTGATAACGACTAAGCCGCTTTTCTAACAGGTCTGATCCTGTCTGGTTGATAGCAAAGATTCCGTATGTCTATCAGACCTATTTGAATAGCTCTTTAGCTGCTATGAGATTTGCTGGAGCTGTTATTAGATCTGTTTAATACCTGCTAGGTTGTTATCAGTATGGAATCAATTGTGACGTAGTCGACTATACGGAATCAAGGTCAAACTGTAGCCTCCAAGACCAAAGCCGGGACTCAAATCTAAAAAAAAAAGCTTCTCTTCCCCTTAAAAAAGCCCCCCCCCCCCCTCCCTACTAAAACGTATATGATCTCTAAGCCACAAAGTGGTCCATAGGACAACTACTAGTGTTCATGAGATTCATTTACATACTAAGTCTAAAAAATACAAAGAAATGTTTAACTCAATATAAAAGACAATTTATGTACTACATTTGATGCATTTCTTTTCTTGTATTCTAGCTTTATTTACATGACTAAAGGATCTCTTCTTTATTAAATATTTATATAATTCTATATCCTTGGCACGAATTTCTCAAAGACTTCCGTCTTTCAATTTTTATTTTTTTTTTTTAACAGCATAACAAACAAAAACGTCTAGAGGGAATATGTCTGTCATCTTATATAGCTCCAAAACCATCAAAAAGCCCCCAAAAATGTTCTAAGCTCATAAAATTTATAGCTTTGACATAAAAAGACACATACAGATTACATAAACCAGAGGATAGGCAGGAACCTAATGTTATATGAAAAAAAGACAAAAATTACATAATAAACAAAAAAATCATTTAAATATTCAAGACGCACGCTTTACTTTTATACTCACGCCAGATGCGTTATTATTTACTGTGCGCGACGACAAACACGAGTCTTAATAGTCCTTTTTCAAAGTCAATAAAAACATTATTTTTCCTTTTCTTTATGAAGGTTAAGCACAACTCAGAGTTTCCTTATTCGTGTGAATATTTTTATCCAGAGTCATCATCATAAGTAAAAGCATAGTGACTGCTATACCATGACTACTATATTCGCAAAAGATAACGAAACAAACCAAGAGAACAAAAAACAATTTTAGGAGAAAAATGAATAAGCAAAGTAGATGACCATATAAAAGTATGTAGCATGTAGAACTACATAGAGTAGGGAGTAGGGACTAGGGAGACATCTCTATTCAGCACAGGACTAAAAATAGAACTCGAGTAGAGAAAGTAGTCAAAACAGCTTTCTTCTTTAGAATGTCAACATCGTTCTCAAACTGAATAGTTAGGGACTGAAATACTAGTACCTACTTAGCGTTTATATAGTTTTAGTATATTGGACGTGTGTACATACAACATGTCATCATTTCGGTACAGGACGACAGCAAATGTTGGACAGAAAATGTTTATTTATGATCCCCTAAATATATGTAGTTATAGTTCCTCGTGCCACTCAAACCCTCCAACAGCCATATACCTACTCTACTCCGTGGCAAACTTATTCAAAATTAACAAATTTTTTCTTCCGTTTTTTTTTCTTTTTTGTAGTATGCATAGTAGTCGGGAGGATACAGGACAAATGACCGTGACAAAGAGCAATAGTTTTTACCAAAGCCAAGGAAATGAAAATGGAACAAGAGAAAACAAAACTTCAAAACGGGGGATGCGAAAAACGAGCAAAATGAAATCAATATTCCCAGCATCATTGGAACTATGCGCATTAGTAGGGACACTGTGCTGTGTATGTAAAAGGAATATGAAAAAAAAAAAACATTTTACGGCACAGCAGGTTTCTAGGCTTCGTAGAGCTTTTCGGATTTTTCCATATCATTTTAAAGCTTTTCATCTGGAGGATAGAAAGCTATACCACTACTACTACCTTATTAACTATATTATAGTCAAAAGGATGGTTTGGTTTATATATAGTTAATAACATATTACTTATTCTTCAGTTTATACTTGTGTAGACGTGCATAGGTATAAGTCTACGGGTACTGAACATGAACAACAAAATTTTACTGCCCTAGGATTATTGGGATATAGTCTACATTCCAAGATTTATGAAAAAAAAAAACAAAAATAAAAAAAAACAAAAAAAAAACATAAACAAAGTGATTTTAAGTATATACTTACGCCGTCCTAGTAAGCCACAGGTTATTTTGTTGACAGGTAATATAGTTGATTTAAGTGAGGGCTATCCTTTTACCAGTTAATCAGTCCAATTTATATACATAAATAATCAACAATCGACTTTAAATCAAAGTTAGGCATTCGAATATTAGTTTAGATTTTCAAAAATGCTCTGCACTTATGACTTTTCTTATCACCTTTTACTGTGACATTTGAATCCCGATTGTGTAAACACTTCACTACACAAATTTTCAAGAATTCTACAATTTATATAGTTATATAGGCATATAGAGTTAGTGACACATTTATTAACGCGTAAAATGAAAAATTCTCTACCACTACTGCTGCAGTGAAAAACTTAAATCACAAATTAAATTCGCTTATAGTTACACAAGACTTTTAGTAGCACTTCCTTATTAAGTTAAATTAAGTTAATAATTATGAAATCCAATACAGATTCCAGTCTTAGCGAAAGTTTACAGTGTACAGTGTACATATATATAGATGTGTTTGTATATATATATAAAAAATAAAACAACAAAAACTGCGATAAGATTCCGCACCGCAATGAAATTATAATATTCAAAAACACACAACCGAACGAAGTGAGAACCGAATACAGATTCGGTAGGAGGACTCCTCGCGATACGGAAGGATTCTTACCAGAATAAATAAAAAAAAAACCAAGGGGAGAAATGGAAATTCCAAGATTGACAGGAAAACAAAGGCAACAAAATCTAAGAACTTTGGAAAATTCACATTCAACTCAAATTATTTCTTTTTTAATTTAGATCCTACTACAGCTATAGTTACTGCGAGGTGGGGGAAATTATGAAAATTTGAAAGTGACCCCTTCCATACACGATGTCAACATTTAGTCCACCCTAAGATCTTTCTGTTCACAAACATAAAAATAGGTTAATTCACATTAATAATGAAACTTCCATGGAAGTTATACTTCTGTTAAAGACTTTTTTGCTAATTTCTTTTCTATATGTGCTTTTTAGCTACGCGTATATACTCGTTTTGACACTCGCGCTTTAATTCTCGGCATCGACTGAACTGAACCGTGGTAAGGATTTCAATTCTGAGGTCTGGGGTTTGTTGAAAAGCTTTTTTCTTTTCGTTTTTTTCGTGTAAAAAGATTCTGCGCGTCACATCTTATTTGTGTATATAACTTTTAACGAAAACTTATCGAATTAACAGCAGCTTAACACAACAGCAAGATGTATGTATGTAGATAGAGTCGATGGAAATTTTAGCTTTACGTATATACACAAATTGGAAATTTTCTAGTTGTTCATTATTCTTAAAAGCTTACTTTGCCGTCTAGCAAAAGTCGTCGGTACTAAAATGTTGCCAGATTGAAAAAATAAATAAATAATAATTATAATGGAATGAACTGATAAAAACATTACAAAATTTATAACGTTCTCTTTTTTTCCGGTGACAGATTCAGACAGGGGTACCAACTTTTTAGTTATTCTCAAGCTGAAATTAACTCTACTGAAATTCAAATTAAAAATTTATTAAGATAAATACAGAATTGAATATAACTAGAACTTAAACAGTATAAAAATAGTTAATTGAGAATAATAAAGTGGAAGGTAAATAGCGTCTTATTTAAGTTGACATTTCAATGTACATGACTTATGTGCTAATACTAAAATTAAATCAACCAATTTATTTATTTATTTACTTCATTTTCATCTATGACAACAAGTGTATAGCATACTTATTTACTTATTTGTTTATTTGAGATCATATTTGTGACAATCAGATGCATTACGCTACCTATTAGGTTCATTGCCCACTTTCAAGTTCAATCAGGGCTGTTTTAAAACTAACACTATAGTGGGTGTGAATTCAGACAGGGGGTGATAGTGTTTGTGATTAGTAAAAATAAAAAATAATGGAAAAATTAAGAATAATGGAAGACCAATAGACCAAGCAATAACAGAATTACCCAAATTTTTATCTCTACAGTTATACAGCGTAAAAAGTAATAGCGATTAAGAGTCTCTAATGGTTGCCTAAAGTCCACAAGAGGTTGGCAGTATTTCAATTGTTTACAGTTTCAAAATAAGAGAGAGATAATAGTAGTTTTGAAAAGATAAAATAATAAGGTGTGACTACAGCCTATTATCAGTGTTGAGATCTAGTGGATTTATAATAACTACAAGGTATATAAAGGCGGGATTACAATAGACGCAACGGAACGCAACTGAACGAAGAGATATGTCAAACCGGTTTTCTTTATATGCTTTTCAAATGGAGTTGCGCACAGTGGACGGACAAAAACGCAGTCGTACGCAGCAAGTTTAATAAAATCTGAAATTAACGCAACTGAACGGATAAACATAACCTCAAATTAGCTTTGGGATTGCTTATTTTGTTCCGTCAAGTGAAACTGTGCTGCGGTAAGTGGGTAATAAGCAGAGAGGAAATGGAATGAAAATACTTTTTTGATTTTATCCATATTTGTTTATAAATTTAGGGTCAAACGTCACTATCACTTTCAATTAATCGTGCGTCCATTGCAAGCAGCTAACCTCGACATCCGTTTTACTGCGTAAGTTTGACATTTCACACCGTTCAGTTGCGTTCCGTAGGACCGGAAATCAGAGTAAGCCCACACAGACACCCCGGTACTGGGTGTAAAGAGCTCGTAAGATGAAGAACCGTAAAGTGGGTAACTCATATTATATATCCTAAGGGCTGAGAATAGTGAACGAAGTAATCAATTAAAGCGATGCAGGATGAACAACTAAATAATGAGAAGATATGGTCAGAAAGAATGGTATGAGATGATAATGCGAGAGATGAATTAGTCAGTTAAGGCAATCATACAATCTGATGCCAAGGCTTTAAAGCTACTAAGTGTTGTTGCTCCCCTAACGGGTGCAGGTAGCCTGTTCCATAATGTGATCCACTGACCATGGATGCTTCGAGATCGATCCAAAGTGAGTACGGCTGCGGGAATGCACAATACGTGCAATGCTTCTACTACTCAAATTAAATTTTACATTCACATATTCAGGAAGAAGCTTAAGCTAGGATCGGATTATGAAAGTAACCACTTGGATTGAGTAGAGTTTGTCCAGAGGGCACGGGAAAAATAGCTCCATGAACGACGAGACATGTTCGGAGCGTCTGAGTCCATAAACAAATCTGACACAGGCCTTAAGGGCTCGCCGAATTTTAACAATCATACCATTACTGAGTGGAAACATGATTATGTCAGCATAAAAGAAGTGAGGGACAATCAAGGATTTGACCAGCATCAACCTGATACTGGAAGGGAGTTTGTGAGCAACTGTATATAGGGAACGAAGTCCTCTATATACGCGCGCACAAATTAGCTTAATTTGAGGACTCCTCTTGAGATGTGGATCCATCATAAGTCCTAGATTTTTGACTTGAATTGTGGAGAAAGGAACAACCATCCTTTGAAGGAGCAGCGGAAGGGTCAGGCTGGAAGGCGCAAGAGTACTGGAGCACGATGAGTAAATCATTGCCTGTGTGTTTGCCGGGTTGATGCTAAACTGGTTATGCCAACACCAGCGTGAAATGTCTTCCAGGATGTCATTGAATTTGGCTATTAGAACGGAGAGGTTGCTCACCGGTGACGCACTATATGTTTGTAGGTCATCCGCATATATGTGGAAGCGCAGCTCTGAGATCGCTGCCGATCCTTTGAAAACTGATGTGACGTCATTGATAGACACTGAGAATATCTTGGAGGTGAGATTTTGGATATCATCATATGGGCAGTAAGGCAGTATCTACCACCCGCAATTCAGAAATTTTTCCAAGATTCGTTTTGCACAGTGCGATCTTGTATTATCGTATTGCATAATAACGTCTTTTCTTTTGACAGAATCGTAGGACACTTTTCAATTAAAAATTGATTTACTCGATCAAATTGTAACGGTCTGCATTCACAATTTGTCCAGGTTTTAGCATTTCTAAAATGAACGATTACGCGAATACCCCACCAAACACACAAAAGCGCCTTTTTGGGATGTAAACTTAGCTTAGCATAGTTCTTCGTGCCAACTCATTTAGAGAGACAGCCACTGCCGGTTGCATTTTGGATTATCATACAAGACCAATTTTTCGTGGCCAGTGATCAAGCGATAAAAAAACGTTTTCGTATTATGCTGTTGAAGCAATAAATTGCATTTGGTAGATCGGTTAGCTTTATTTTCTTCGAACAGATTCTGCGAATCCCAAACACTGCTGCAAATGTTCTTGGATAGTCAACAAGTGTTTGATAGTTTCCCGATTGTCTGACATGTATTTCCTTCCACTTCTGCTTAAATAATAAACAAATATTGACATGCGCAGAAACGATGTTACTTTCCGGCCCCCTTAATATATGAAATAAAAAGTGGCGCAGTTCATTTTGTTCTATATTGGCAGCGCCTAGAATTAGTTAAGAATGTTATAAAATTAACCAAAATATACGTTTGATGCATTGTATAAACCGAATTTAATATAACTGCAATGTGATGAAAAAAGTTTAAATATTTTTCTTTTATATACGAGGCTTTTTGGGGAAAGTAAAGATACAAGGCTCAGACAAGATTTATAATTCATTCTATTTTGGTACCTTTATTTATTTCTGAGCATAAATATTCAGCACGAACCTCAATGAGCCTGAGTGCGAGATTCTTGATTACGAATTCCGATATCAAAGAAATCCTTATACATCTACATCAAAATTTGAACTTCGTTATTGACAACAAAAGTAGTTCCAAGCACCTATCTGCTATTCCTATTCCTTGAACTTCGTAAATAGAGATCTCATCATCTGGTCTATTCGATGCGTGAACCAAAGCTCCCACTTGAAAGTCTTTAATATCTCGTATAAGATACGAGCACGCATGAAGACGGGAACTATCGTGGTGCAATAGACAGACTCCTTGTGTCAACATTTCGTTTGTTCTGTATCAGCTCGGCTAACGCAATGTTTTCAGACTCTCATAGTAATAGTTAGGGAGATGAGTGAAACAATAGATCAAGTGCTGTCCATGAGTGAATTATGGTTTCCTGGATAGATTACAACGTTCTAAAAATAATTTTTGTGAATTAAGTGTCCATATCCAATCTTGGAAGGTGGTGGAGGGCCAATTCTAATTCGATTCAAGTCATTCCTGTCGATGTGGAGAATCCGAAAATATAATTCTTTTCCAAAATTGATCTACTAGAAGAGATTAAATTTACATGCAATGAAAAATATATCCAGAACAAAAGTGCTTTCCCACATGAGAATAGTACATATTTAAATGCTTTCTTTTCGTAATTTATACTATTTGATAAAATGGATCAGGATGGAAATCAGATCGGCAGATCTTGCACTACAATTGGTAAATTTTGGTAAATTAGGCAAAAAATTGATTTTCAATGAGTTATGGGACTTCACGAACACAGTTGCATAGTTTTTTGCCGTTTAGAAGATTTATTTTCTTTATATTTTCAAAAAATCACTACAACAAATTAGCTGATCTTGGAGACACAAGATCATATTTCTATCAATCAATCTAATTACAATTTAGCATCCTGTAAAGTTTGACATTAAAATTTAATTTTTTTTGTTTTTATTTTTTTAAATTCTGTCAACACTGTCCCGATTGAACGAATTGACAGAAAATTGGTTTCCAATCATTTTTCGGCCGTCCTAATGTAATATAAGCATTTCAGCCATGGACATATCATTTCTTAAATTTTTATAATTTTCAAAATCATCGCCCTCTACTGCCCTCTACGATTGGGATCATGTATTAGAAGAACAATTTTTAGAGTGGAGTATAATCTGGCCAAAAAACCTTAATTCAAAAATGGGCAACACCTGGCCCATTATTGCAATCATCTCTCTAACTATAAGCAGCATTTATACTTTATAGGATCTCATCATGTTTCTAACCCAAAGGATGCTTGTCATGATTTTGTGTTGATGGTGACTATTTGAATATTTTCGCTGAAAGTAAATGAGCAGTTCAGAAAGTTCTCACCTTGATCTTTCTAAAGTGAGAGGAATGTTTTTTGCCGAAGTCACTCAATTTTTATGGTGGAATTTAGGCCATTTTAAATGTACACAGAACACTCGTTGTAGGTCTAATAAACTCTGTCATGTCAGTTCGAGTTTTCTTGCCACATCGCGCGCTGCCACAGTAATGTTATGAAAACTCTTATAAGATTAGTGTGCAATCATTTGATCTTTTAACTCGCGACGACATGCAAGAAAGCCTCGCATGGCCTTTCCTAAATGACACCTTACAGTCTTTGGAATGAAGTTAAACTTTAACCATTAACACGGCAGGTAAAAGGCCTGAATATAATAATAATAATATATATTCACAAAACATTTATGAGTACACAAGATCTACAATCTTATATTCGTACATCAGTTAGAGGATGTAAAATTGCGACTGCGCATTAAAAAAAAAACAGCTAAAACTAAATACAAAATAAAAAGGGTAACTATTCAAAGTAGACTAAAACAAAGAGAGAGAAGAAATTAATAATAAGCATGCAAAATGAAATGAAAAACTATATAAAGTAAAGAATAAAGAATAGTAAAGAATAGATCATGAGAGAGTAAGTAACATGAAATAAAAATCAAACCAAATTTGATCTAATTTATGCCAAGCGAAGGAAGAACTGAAAAGCCATCCTTGAATAACCTCTTGAACATGTGCAGGGAACCAGCGTTTTGAATAATTTTTGGTAAACTATTCCACAACCTAGCAGCCTGAACAAAGTAAAAACATTCATAAGCAGCTGTACGGAAACGAGGCAGAGAATATTAGAGTTTCTAGCAGAACGTAGATTTTGTATATGTGAAAAGTGAGACGTGGTCAAACCTTCGAAGGCCATAGATAAATCTGATGCAATCATTGAATGCGACGTTAAGTTTACGGGAGCAGGTACTATCCAATTTCGGATATATTACATTTCCAAATGTAATGAGTTTTCACCAATTTTGACCGTATCTCTCTATACAAAAACTAGGTGGTTAGCCACAGTTGCCTGAGCCCTCCGTAGATCTTATCAATGATTCAGCTAACATGATCGCAGTATTTCAGAGATGAATTTATAGTTATACCTAGCTTTTTAACAAAACCTACCAAAGACAGAGGAGAATCGTTAAGTAAAATGTCGGCAAATTCAGTAATATTAAGTTTGCTGTTAGATTTAGATTCAGATGGTTGGATTGTGCCCATTGATGTATCTTATTTAGGTCACTATTTACTGTATTACTGCTAAAGTAAATCTGCACGTCATCAGCATCATCAGCATACAAGTGAATATTAACATCCTCCACAGTTGCAGGCAGATTATTTATGATGATATTGAAAAGCAGGGGTCCCAATATTGACCCCTGCGGAACACCACAAGACAGTGGAAGGAGGCTTGAGAAATTATTGTTTACCTTTACTTGTTGATATTTATCTGACAAGAAACTTTGAATGAACTGAACAGCCGTAGAGGAGAACCCAAAATGAGTAGATAATTTCTGCAGAAGCATCATATGATTGAAACAGTCGAAAGCCTTGGAAAAGTCCAGAAGGGCCAAGATACTGATACAACCGTCATCGAAAGCAGCTTGCAAGTCATCAGTAACTTTTAACAAAGCTGAAGTACAACTATGCTTTGCGCGAAATTCTGATTGCCATTTGGTTAAAAGTGCATTTTCTTCTAAAAATGTTGACATCTGGGTGTACAATAGCCTTTCCAGAACTTTGGAGAGAAAGGAGCGGAAATCAGTCATGTCAGTAGGAGAAATTTTTTTCGGTAGAGCCAGCACTGTTGCAATTTTCCATCTATTAGGAAAAATAGAACGAGTCAAAAACGAATTAAACAGAAAAACCAAATGATCAATAATTAAAGGAAGGACAACTTTAAGAAAGCGAAGGTGTATTTCGTCGGGACCCACTGATTCAGAACGTATCGAACGAATAGCACAGATGAGTTCTATTGAGCGAACGCACCGGAAAGCGAAAGGCGACGTCGAGATTAATCTATTTGATTCGACTGTGTTATCGATGATATCCTCCGTTGTTACTATTTCCTGTCCTTGCTGGAATTAGTAACAACGGAGGATATCACCGATAACACAGTCGAATCAAATAGATTAATCTCAACGGCACCTTTCTCAGTCCGGTGCATTAGCTCAATAGAACTCATCTGTGATATTCATTCGGCATCAAGTTATGGGAGGAGCTTTCTATATATGTACACCGGTATACAAAATGATAACGTCAGTAAGGTATTCTGTAGTAGCTCCAGCTAGTTTGAAAATTCTTTTTAATGTTTATGATGTGCATGTCTCAGGAAGCGGCTAACAAAACATCAAAGTTGTTCGTCGCAACTACGTATATTATTGGAGTAGACCATGGTGTCACCCATATTTTGATGCCATGAGTTACAGAAAGACGACAGATGCATTCCTCCAAGTCGCAGTGTATAAGTGTCAAGCTTGATTCTAGTTCTAGGTTTTATCCGAGATAGTTACGATATAGACAAACTATAGCTTCCAGTCTGAATAGGACTTCACTTTCCATACAATAATGTGTAAAAATTTAAAATTTAAAATTCATCCTATCTTTAAATTTCCATTTCATTATTCCTTGGAAACTGTTATCTTTTCAATTTGCATAAATTCAAGCGTAATTTAATAGTTTTTATGAACTTATAATGCAATACCAGAGCGAAAAGGGGAGCAGATTATAACTTCAGTGTTCCTACAAAGGGAGAAATCTATGAATACGAGATAAATTGCTTTCATTTTTGCCTCTTAATAGAAATCTTATCATACAATTTCCACATGAATGAACTGAAAATCACGAAATTTGCTTACACAACTCAGTATCAACTGCATATCAAAATCGTCCCAGATTGAAACTATTGAGGCGGACATAAAGTGTGAAACTTAAAATTAAACCGATGAACATGACAGGAAAATTAAATTTCAACGATGACGGTAGACAAAAAAAAAATGTTTACACAAAATCGTCACACAAGTGATAACCAATTATCACTCGAAACAAATTACAGTTCTAATTGGGATACCTTGTTTAGGCGACCAGACCCTAAAAGTTGCTGAATGCTTGAACTCCCATAGAATATCACGTTCACGAAAAAAATTTACCAATTAATTTTCCAATAGCTCGAAAAAAATCCTGTCATAGTTCGATACATTCAAAGATAGCAAGATGTAACGTCTCACCTAAGAAATCAGCACAAAATTATATCATAAAATTGGGTCATGAAACCATCTGTTTGGCACCCACTACAATACCGAACCAGTCAACCATTATTTGATATAGGGATACCCCCTCTCCCACCACATATCTTCTTAAAAGTATCAAAGAAAATTGTATACACGCGAACACTGCTTTTTAGGATAAAAGGCTCCCCCTTTATGGAGGGGGGCATCTGTATATCTAAAACTGAAACTCATTTTCTTATTGAAACAAAGGCAAATACTAAAAACTTTTGGAACGGGAGGCAAGAATTCGCTGGATTTCTGATGCTTCCCTAGCGAAACTTTTGGCACTGTGGCAGGCACACAAGTACAAGTTTGGGGATGGATGGGGTGAACGCTATATAACTATATGACGACGGGTTGCCGCCGGCCAGAGGGATGAAGCTCTTCTATTATCAAGGTTGCCATGTGCATGACGTCATTGGACCTCTTTTCGAAAAAAAAGGTTTAAGGATACTATGACAACCAACAAAGAGGCAAAAAGTTTTCCGAGTCTTAAATGGGCGCCACCAGGGTCCCTTACGATCATTGATAGCACACTTAGAAAATGAGAATGAACGAATTAGGAATTTCGGGATGATAGCTGTACAATGTGTTTGTGAATACGGTACAAGTAAAAAATTCAATTACAGCGCTTATGACGATGACCGGGATGGGTACACTTATTCCCTGGGACTCTGTTTTCTGTCCCAAGTCCTTATTATCATATGTGTGTAATGTAAGCCTTGTTTTAGGGGAAATTATGCTATTTGGGCTGACAATGTCCTTTTTTGTTACTGCTATTAAAGTAAATTAAAAATAAATGTATGACGTAAATTTTGGTTACGGTTTTTGTCTTCATTGCTTGGAGACTAAAATTGGGTGGGTTTGCGGAGATGAAATTATTGTGTGATGTAGAATCTTATGGCACGTGCAGACTGCAGAGACAACTGCCATTCCAGGGTGAGCAAATACTAAATTTAGATTAGATGTTGTTACTTATAATAATAATAACTAACAAATACATATTGTCTTAGTCAAGTCTAGCAAAACTGAGCTATGCACTATGTCTATTAAGGCTGAATAAATTTTTATTATTTTCCACAATTTTTATGATATTGATATGAAACATTTGGCAAAATATTAGAAATCCTCAGTTTAAATGCTGCCAGGCTTAGATTTTTAAAAAATATCTTACGTTTTTGTTTTTAAATCAAAAACCTCAAAAACCCGTGCTATTTTCCTCCCTTTCCTAAAAACTTTTTCATGTATACACTCAATTTTTATTATTTTTCGTACATATGTTTTCCAAACATATTTGTAAATTCTACCGGAGCTGTTTTTCCAAATTTGTAAATATTTTGCATATAAAATTACTTTTATAAAATTAGAATTGAAACTCTTATAACGTAAATAAAATTTATTGCTAGAGAATGAAGATTGAGGTAATTTTATTCCATAGCCCAAAAACTGGATAAATCGCGTAAGTAATTTATTTTACATTATTGTTGTATAATGTAGTTGGAATCAGCCACCGTTCGTTCGGTAGTGCATAAAAATTCTGAAGAAAATTCTAAAGTAAATTTCCAAGAAAAAAATTAAAGTTTATCTGCATCCAAAAATATTTTTAGTGGCGGACTCACAAGAGACATTGTGAGGGAGGCTGGTCTGCTTCTGAAGACTTGGGTTTGGTCTGTACAAAGTGCAGCCGTTCTGCCAAAAATCAAAAAATCTGCGTAGAAATTAAAAATCAAGAAAATAAAAAATTTGGGAGGTATTATTGGTTCATTTTAAGGAAATAGAACCTGGGGTAAGTAATCAGAAAACGAGAATAAATATTATCCGAAACTATTACCGAATGGAATGTTTATTTTCCTTCCCTTTGGTATGTATTTTGAATTATTGGATTTTCTCATTGTTATGAAACCTAAAAGGAGCGTTTACAATGGCAGAGTAGAGTGGAGTCACCAGATTGCATTTTCTCTTATTATCTCACCAACGTGAGATTAGGAATTTTTCAAATCTGACGTTACTCTGTGAAATCCACTCTGATGGGAAGCGCGAAGAACTTATATTAGAGTGCAAGCTCTGCCATTGTAAACGCTCAACATACCTGATTCTAACACTGATAAAGAAAAGGTGAGGGATAATTCATTAAATTGATTTTTCATTTTCCATATACATGTGTAGTTTTCTCATCTCTATGTGCTTGAAATCGAAACCACCTCTGCAATTGGGAAAATCCTCTTTTCTAGTGAACTTCTTACAAAAAAGTAAACAAAATCTGGAATTGGTCTAAAACCAATTCTTATGATATCCTAGATCAGTGGTATTTAACCTTTTCGAGGTCATGGAGCACATTTAATTACATAAAACATTCTGGGAGCATCAGAACTAATTAATATTAATTAATTAATTACAGGCGAGTTTTGCATATGAGATATTGCTACACTCATTTCCTCTTCTAGATCTGTAAGTATTTCTCGTTTTTTACTGTTCATATTGATTAATGTTGAGAGCCCCAATTCACAAAGATATGAGGTAGCAAATTGTAATAAAATCATGAGTGCCTTCTTGGATAGAGTCTTGGACGAAAATCCAAAAAATTTCATTTGACATTTCTGTGAACTGCATTTTTAGAGAGCAATCTATTGACGATGAAATAATTTTTTTCTTCTTCTTGCAAAGATAATTCTGTATTTGAGGATTCAAATGTGCCAAATGGATTTCGTATCCATTCATTCATATGATTCCAATTTTAGAGATAGAAAGTAACACGCGTTTTTTTCATCCAATATTGTTAAATGTTCTTTTATAGAAGGAGTAATATCTGCGACATTTTCCGTTTGAATTGAAGGAAACATATCAAGGATATTTTATTTTTTTGTTATTAGAGTTTTTCAAACCATTTCTGTTTTTTTATTGAATGCCAGCATTTTGTCCATGGATGTTAAAATATTTTCATTTTCAACTTGAATTCTTGTATTCTCTGAATTTATGTATTTCAAAATATCAGCTAAATATGCCAATTTAACACACCAAATATCGTATTTAAAAATTTATCCATAATTAGCTTTTGGAAATATCACAGCAGTTCATGTTTTCGCTTCAATAGAACCGCATGGAACTTTATCTTATTTCAGTCTGCAAAAGTAAACTTTCATACTTAGCTTCGATAGATATTACATAGTTGTTTAGAAATGCATGCCTGCAAGAGTCTTGATTTGATATCATTTGTTTGTTTGTTTTTTTAAATTAGTCTCCCGATATAAACACAGTCTGTAGACTTTTTCCTTTCACAAGTGTAACACATCCTTTAATAGATCCTGACATTGATGGACATCCATCTGTACAAATTCCCACGCAGAGATGCCATTATATTTTGAATTTTTGTAAATATGAGTCAATACAATTAAAAATAGCTTTTCCTGTTGTGTGTTCGGTAAGCTCTCTGCATAAAAAAAAAAACATCGATTTATTATTTCGTTTGTAACACCAACATCAATGACAGATTCGTCAATTTCCAAAGCAAAATATACGTTCGGAAGTTTGTTATTAACAGTTTCCTCAATATCATGTGACATGTCTTTTATTCTTTTTTTCTTATTCCATCATTAGAGGAGAGGGGGAAATCTTCATAATTTAATTTTACCGTCATCTCCAAATATTATTTATTACTGAAGATACTTGCTCAACAAAATTTTTTGTCACTTCTTATAAAATCTAATCAATTATTAATTAAAAACTATTTACTATATTAGACTAGGTGAAACTTTGTGTTTATATAACGACTTTGTGTTTATATAATACGAGAACAAAAATTTAAGTTTACTTGATTAAATATTTTTTGGACATCCCACTTAATTAGGATGTTTTTTCTTTTTTTTTTTAATTTAAAAAACCACAAAACTTTCTCAAACGCCGTTTTACTTCGTGGAGCACCTGGGACGAGGTTGCGGAGCATAAAGGCACCGCGGAGCACCAGTTAAAAATCATTGACCTAGATAAACACTCGTATGTCATTTCTTATGGCTACCCATCTGTGCAAGTTTGATCTATGAAGTGGTTTTTCGCATATATTTCTATAACGGTTCGTCGGACAGAAAAAATGGTTATAACAATTTTATAGGATTTCATATTCTGAAGAATTTTTCAATAAAAAACGTCTAGGACTGATCATTTTCACAGTATACCTACACAGCTTAAAATTCTATATGGCAACACCAAGAATTGGTTGCCCGATTTCGCCCATTTGTGAAATTTTATTTACTATTTTTATGTAGTGAAAAACGAAATTTTTGTATGGCAACTCTACGAAAGAGTTACCCGATTTGTCCCAGTTTCGAAATTAATTTTACTTTTTTTTAAAGCCGATTTGCAAAATTTCAGCTCTCTAATGGCCGGTTTCACAGTCCAGGCTTAAACTAGAGCTTAGCTAAGCCACGGGTGTAGCTTAAAACCAGAACTTAAACCTACTCGGTTTCACAGTACTCGGTTGTTGTCAGCACTGCTGTAATTGTGAATATTTTTGTAAAGGAAATTTGCCATAGTGGATTAAAAACCAAGCGAAAAGAAGACGAACCTTTTATTTACCAGTTTGTTGTGGTTTTAATCTGGAAGGATATCAAATTCAAAAATCAATGCTGCAGAATGTTTCGACAACGTAAACCATCAAAGCCGAATGTGTTTACAGTCGGAACCGAGTATGAAAATCAACGTCATCCCAATTCTCGAAATTTACGAGCGCCTTCTTATAATTTTTCCATAGATCACACCTTGCGATATTATATTATACATTTCTTCGTTGCTTGTATCCTCTGCATCGGATAAATAACTAATTTTTGGCTTAAACTGTTTGGTTTCTTCCTAACACTGCTGGCACTAGCTGCCAGACATTACTTAAAATTGCTAAGTAGATAACTATTTTTCGCTTGAAAAATCTCAATTTAGTTTTAAAGTATATTTTTTTAAATATGCACGTTCGTTTAATAACAAAAATTATAATATTTAGGCAAAATATATACTTAGCAATAATTTCCTGTGTTTCACAGCAACATCTGAGGCTTAAGTCTTCTAGATGACAGGCTTAAATTAAGCTTGCCATAAGCCAGTGATATCACTTGAGCCTTGACTATGAAACCAAAATATTTATTACGCCTTGTTTTAAGCCATCACTGTGGCTTAAGCCTTGACTGTAAAACCGGCCATAAGTGTACGCGTTCTAGAGTTATCGTGAGGACAGACGGACGGACGGATGGACATGCAAAAATCAAAATTGCCGTAAGCCAGTGATATCACTTGAGTCTTGACTGTGAAACGAAAATATTTATTAAGCCTTGACTGTGAAACCGGACATGCAAAAATCAAAATAACTTTTAATTTTATGCATGGGTGTCTAATCCATTTTGCTCCATCATTATTTCCAGGTGTTAAAAACGGTATATGAATAGATTACATCTAGGGTATACAAATTCTTCAACTTTCTTCAGTCTGAAGGAACTGAAAAATCCTAATTATTCTTAAACAAATTTCATTATACTGATATAATCCTTAAAAATTCTTGCACTGTTTCTATAGAAATATATCTCAGGCTTTCTAGAGAAATTAGAGTTGAAAATTTGAGATCTTCATTAAAGCTTCGACTACTGACTAGAATCGCAAAGTAGCTTGAGTTGGCAGGTATATCTAATCTTATAGAATCTCGTAAAAGAGTGTCTACCTTTTAGATTCCTGTATCCTACCTACGGATTAGTTTTCTATCTTAAAAAAATAAATAAATTTAAAATTCCAAATTTTGTAAAAGTTCATGGAAGAATACTTTCCACGTTTTTCATGAAATCTTTCATTCAAACTTGTTTCTTTTATCTTTTATTTCTGTGACAAACATATCAATTATGTATAGCACAACACAAAATACATTCATCTTATTTTACCCCACATGTCTCCAACTTTGAAGGTTCACATAAAATGAAATCGATAGACATCATGGCATATTTTATGGCACATCTTAATTTCGTCCATTTTTGGTAATAAAGATCTTACAATGTTCCCAGCTCATACAATCATTTTAGTGGCTTGAAACCATAATTTGTTAGGTGTATACCTACACCTACATCATCAGCATATAAACGACTAGCTACTCTAATTTAATTCCATTTCAGGAGTAAATAATTCACAACAGAAATGCAAACCCACAAAGTGATGTCTAGAATGTTTCCTGGAAGGACCTTCCTTCCAAAAATTGCTTTCCTTTTGCAGCCCAAAATTTGGAAAAGTAGGTCAATGTCGTCACATGAGTCCAACCGATACCACAACTTTCATGTTCGATGAAGCTGACACTAAAACATGTTCTTGCGCTTTCAGGACTATGTGCATTATGCAATTGCAGCTGGCACTGGCCCAAGCCACCAATAATGTGATATTCCTTCCAGAAGATCCTTCTACAGACAGAGCTACGTCTGTAGTATAATTTGCTAAATTTAAGTTTTCAAACATAATTTTTTCAGGATTCCTTGAAAGGCAGAAGATTTTTGTATTTGAGTGTGTGTGTATGTGTGCCTGTTTATATTCATTTCATCCATCCTTTTCAAGGAATGTATGTTCAGTGAATTTCTTAGGCAAGTGTGTAAGGACATTTATTTAAAAAAGTTATCGCTGCTGCTGTAAAATGTGGGAAAAGTTTCGCTGAAAAATAACGTTGAACGCTTTTAAAATTTTTTCTTTTATTTTTTTATTTTTTGTACAGGGGAAATGCATTTCACTGTTGCCATAAAACTTTGTTATTTACGATCACATGAATTTTACCCCTGTCTTCTGGAATTTGTATTTATTTTTCTTACCTAGTCTCTAGACGGGGAGATTTTGGAAATTTAAATTTTCTTTTAGTTCACATATCATAACACCTGCCAGGGTAGAGAATTTAAAAACTAAATGCTCTCCCAGAGACTTGGAAGATGTAAAAAATTTTGTCTGTGGTACATTTCGGCACGGATGCTATGAAGATGTTATAAGATGTTGATAAACATGCAAACATTTTTTATGTAAGGCGACATAAAACTTATATGAGCATTGCATATGAATTTGAGGTTAAGAATTCAAATTTTTTGATCTCAACAAATACTTTCTTTCATTGTATGGATGTAATAAAGTATCAAAATCATCTTTAAAGGTGGCACTTTTACGATTGTAACTTAAATAATTTTTTACGCATGCGTACAATAGCAGTTGGTACAATATTGCGATTTCAAGTCAAGCGAACGGCACTTTGAACGAATCCTTTCCCGATTAATTCATTTTCAACATGTTTAAAATGAGATTCAATACTTCCATAACCATTTTTCCTAATTGTTTTTAACGAGTGCTTTTTAAAAGGTTTTCGAGCATAGTTCTCATGAATTTCATAATCGGACTGGATATGAAGACTTCTATTCCAAGCATTACATTCAGCGTATTAGCGGATGTTGTTAATGTCATCAAAGCTTCAAAGGACTGCTACACACTATACAAATTTTCGTCGTATTTTGCCTGATTTATGAAACGAAACGAGTCTTTGTATACGAATCTTTTTTAGAGGAACTGCGCTTGGAGACAGTACATTAATTTAATTATTACGATTGACTGTAGTAGTATGTTCGGAACTTCTTAACTTCTTCAGGTATGTATCTACCGATGTGCGAGGACAACGCGCGGCTGCACTTTGTAGATACACTTCAGTTCGCGAGCTTCTCGTAAGCTTGGAAATAAAATTCCGTCCTAAATGAATCCATCGAAGAAGGAGAAAAATCAAAATTGGCATGCAATATACACGCATACGGAAAGTGGCACTAGGGTCATCCGGGGACATATCTGAACCAGAACTGTTAACTCCGAAGTGTCAGGTTCATATTTTTTCACAAAGGAAGCAGTAAAAGTCAAAGTTACCAAAACACAAAGTTTTTCCTAGCCTAACCTTTCTTAATCTGTAAACAAAGGCATTCTTCTTCTTTCTTTGACATTTAAAAACAAGAATTGCAGGAGCAAGTGCAATGTAGGGCTAATCCGGGGTTAATACCTTTAGCAAACAAAACCAGAAAGTGACAGCTTCGGAAGTCAAAAGTGCCATGACTCTGGCAAATCGAACACAAAGTGGACTTGTTGAGGCTTTATACCCTAGACAGATTGTCTCCATAATGACTTAATTTTTAATTAAATGGAGTCAAATGTGCAGTGTGTCACACAAATGAAGTCCATCAAGTTCCCATTTGCAACATCTTTTCTTTTCGGTTTCTTTCAACAACAAAAATTTTCTTCTACTAAATGCTTTGCAACTACAGAAAATACTCGCCAATTCGCTTGATTGCGTTTAATTAAATTGTTGAGGTCTGCCAAATCCTTTAGTCACATTGAGGAGCTGTGAGATTCCAAGTGAAATAATTTTCGTTCATAGTCTCTCACCTCCTTATTTCCATGGAATGACTGAATTTCAAATTAAGGCATTATGGACACAGTCTGTCTAGGGTATTACAATGACGCAAAAACAAAAACACACGCGGTATACTGACATTAATAAGGTATGCCTATTAGATTTTTGAAACCCGATATAGTGCCGTCACGAAGTTCGCATGAAGAATTCAGATTTTTTTATTATTTTTCTAATCATATATAATGCTTTTGGCATACCATCATGTGGTGCCCTGACGTTCAAGATGACCGATAATGATTCATAGCCTGTTACTGTCAGTATACGTGTCACTGAGCTAGTTGTAATTACAATCTACAAAACAGTCGTCGTATACTACACTCGATCTCATCGAGTTTCATGCCTACAAGAATAGGAAATTAAGGTCTGTGGATAAGCTCTGTATCCACAACAAGGTGCCCCTTTAGTGGGTTCCTGGGCACATGCGGATCATGAGGAATGAAAGGGCTGACCTCTGGCTCTGTTCTTTGGACCTTAACTCGTTGTAGGCGTTGCCACCTCGGTAATCAGGTGTCTCATTAAAGCGGATGTTTGCATGAACATAAGCTGGGCAAATTTGAGTACTTGCAGGCCAGTGGCATGGGCCCACCCGCGAAATTTTTAAGGGTTCTTTTTAAATATACATTTAGAAATGGAAGTCACAATTTGTAACCCCTCAGGTATATGTAGTCGATAATGTACTTTATAAATTGCAAAAAGTTCATAATTGAGAGCAAAAAGTTGTGGAATATATAGATATTTTAGATAAATATGTGCATGTATTAATGCATACACACATATTATATTATAATCTTCTCTGGTGAAAAAACAGGTAAGATGTAATATTTAGTAAAAAAATTTCTTACGAGTATATCTGATAGATAGTATTATAAAGAATATGTGGCTAGAATTTTATTACAATCGGGGTTAAACAGATCTTGAGATGTCTTGTACAGCAGTTTGAAAAACGTAGTTTCGGGAAAAACCCAGAAGTAAAAATAGCAACTACTCTCTGCTGTGCTCACTTCTAATTGCCATAACTTAGGAATTTGAATTTTTAACTATAGATAAACGCTTAAAATATGCATGAAAATATAAACAATTTATCTAACAAAAACAAAAAAAAACATTTAGATTTTTTGAATTTTTTGATGGTGTAGATAACCCTTAAGCAATAAGCATTCATTTTTTATGTTTCTGCAGAATATTTATTCACTCTTGGTGGCCGACAGGGGTTATTTTCAGATATTGTGGCGGTCTCCTATAATGTGCATAAAAATTCAAAAAAAAAAAATTTCCAGGAAATTTCTAAGAAAAATTTGAGGGCTTTTCTACATTAGGTCGTGGTATCAGCAATCTTATATTGGAATTGGAGCATACATTCATACTATACCTACTTCACTCACCTATACTGCATACATAGAGAATGGGTCGTACGCGTTTTGCTATCAAATCCCAGAAAGAAATTTTCTTGTACAACCCAACCAAGGTCATGCGATATCCTAATGTTATATTATTTTTGGTAAAATGCTGGAATTCTTTGAAAATTTTATTTACTTAGTTTGGGGCCCTTAAATTTCGAAGACCCCCCTACCTAGCGGGGTCTGCGTGTGTTTTATCTACTCCACTGCTTGCAGGTGGACAGAACGTTTTATTGATGGGTCTAATAGAAATTTCTCTGACTTTCTCTTAGCACTCGGAAGAAAGCAATGCAGACCTGTGGTTGCCATCATGACCGGCCACAGATCGCTTCACGCTCATCTAACAAGGATGGGGGCAGTTGATAGCCCCGATTATCTGCCCTGCCTGGCCTGGAAGGAGAGCCTGAGACAACCGAACAGTGCTTGTCCTCCCTTTGGCTTAACCCCACCTTGATCTGATGCGCTTCATTAAAACGACAGGAACAACATGCTGGATACACTTCAAAATCACACCGTACGAACTATGCAAATGTTGCGTCCATTAGCGTGCGAGTTAGCACGATGCAGGAGCGCGCTGCTTCTTTTGGTGTAGAGAGTTTCCATCTAGCACGCTGGTTGCGTACCAGAAACATTCCGGTAGAATTTGATGCCCCTTTTTATATATGTAGAACACTCCGTGACAATAGGTTCACGAATCAGTTGTGATTTAACCAAGCTTTAGGGCTACTCAAATTTTCTAATGCAGTTTACTTCCCTGAAAAATAGTACAATCCGGGTTCAAATCATGTAATTGGAAATCGAATGAAAGTTATCGCTTCTTTCTTCATGTAACTTGATGTGTCGAACAACTCTAATCGAATCCTTAATAATGACAGTACGACACCATTTTTAGTTATCGAATTGTACTTATCCGAATGATAGTTGTGTAGTTTTCTCGTGTTGCTTTTACGAAATATGTAAGTTTACAAACTGTAAAATCTTTTATTATATATCATATATTTAATGGTGTTATAAATATTGGAAATCCTGGAAAAGTATATTAGCTACAAAGTAGCGTGAGAGGTGTTATGGTCGACGACACTCGGAGCAGCGTGCTGCATCATGTAAGCTATTGCCTATGTGGACGGTGCGATCAATTCGGCTAACCGAACGCCAGCTAAATGACACGGAGGGGCACTTGCAGGTAGGAAGTTCGGTGACGAGAAAGAAGGGCTGTCAAAAATTGAGCGGTGAAAAGGAAGTTTGCGTTTTGAAAGTAGTAAAAAGAAATCAAAGAAAGTACTAATCATCGGCAGGGCAAACACAAAAATTTGGGTAAAAAGGCGAAGCACCTGATCTAAGTGCATCATCCTTAATACCCTTTTGCAAGTGGAGAGAAGGAGATTTAAAAAAAATTCTGGTAAAACTTCTGCCACCTGTACTCGAAGCATAGCGATCGATTAGAACGACAGCGCGACTGTAAAATATTATACCGAAGCACTA
The DNA here is from genome assembly GCA_963924295.1 of Dioctria rufipes. Classification (NCBI taxonomy): domain Eukaryota; kingdom Metazoa; phylum Arthropoda; class Insecta; order Diptera; family Asilidae; genus Dioctria; species Dioctria rufipes. The sequence continues at coordinate 42,847,439 of OZ002743.1, read as the reverse complement.
TAGCTTCTGTCAACCCTCCGTGACGCTATAAGGGTAGACGTAGAGCCCACCTCGAATTTCTTCGCATACCATTGTCAAGAATTTTTTCATCTTCACTGACTGGATGTCACACATGAGTACGGGACATGGGAGCACCGCTAGGTATATCCGCACAGTTCACAAAGGTCGCTCGCTGATAATGGTTGAATAGGTCCGCTCCTTCGCTCGACTCTCTCTTTCAGATCTATAGGGATACTGAACAAAATAACTGCTGCCCTCAGTGTCATTGGGAGGATATGGAACAATGGAGCTTAAGGATTAGCATCTGCGCCTTCACGAATGTAATGGTTATTGGTGTAAGAGTCCCTTCAGGACCAGGTGTGTGCTTCTTTTTTTGTATGAAAGGCACGAATTATTTTTTGTATATGGCCGGTGTTAGCGGTAGGTATTCGTGGAACCCTCCAAACTCTCCGCCAATAGCTGAGGCGAACTAGCGTGCCGCCCTTCACTTCAACGCTGTCCACCGAGTGATCTGTCAGCTCATGCTGGCAGTTGGGACTCAACGTTCAATTCAATCACTCACCAACAGTTCCATCACAGAGGATGAGAGAAAAGGGGCCAGTTTATACAAGTCGACAGCAATTATCGAAATTGACGTTTTATAAAAACGACGTCTACTGCCAGAAGTTCAATTTTGGATACACATAACAACCTTCCATATAAGTGTTACAAGTCATACACACAAGTCATACACACATACACTGACAGGAACTAGTAGTGCTGTCTGCTGTTGAGTTTTTTTTTAAAGGGATTTTTATACTTAAATAAAAAAAATAAATTAATTGTACCATAATTACATTTATTGATTTGTTATTTTCGATTAAGTTTTCAAATACCAAGAGTCTACTTTCTGAAATCAAAACCATGACAAAGATAACAAGTATGGCCGATTCGAGAGGAATTTTTTGTGTTGCTACGTCATGAAGTGACAAATGTCATTTCCAGCGAATTTAAGAGTTTTTCATATTTTATTGACTGAAATATGTTTTGAATATATTAAAATATTTAACAAAACATTAGTTTATTCGTTTAAATAACTTAGGGAAAAGTAATTATGTGCTAGTGGGAGAAATTTCAAAATAGAAATTGTTTTCACTTTGATAAGGACGATTGAAATTGGGACGAGCAAGATTCTGACAATTGTTGCATTGGGATAATTCGGCCATATCTTGTTAATCTTTCTATCATGATCAAAACTGGTGCCACATGAAACAGGAGATCAGTCAGTCCATTAATATATATGTCAGTGGGTACACTATGAGTTCACTCACCCAAACAAATATGATGATTTGATATTAATGGAATTTGACATTTTTACATTTGACATTATTTTAAAGGCAACAATAGTTATTAAAACCACTATTCTATTATTATTATATCATATTATCCTCAAAATTAATCCGTAAACAAATTTCCAACCACATTCCGCACAAAATTTATAGCGTACTTTGACGTTAGTATACATACACAAGCGCTTGGCTATTGATGTCAGGATGGAACATTTCAGTTCAAATCTTAAAGAACTTATTTAAATCATCCTGTATATCTTCAGGTGTTACTAATGGTGTACTGCACATGGAAGAACATTCCCTACTATTGTTGCTTCTAACTCCATATATTTTAACATTTTGAAGCCTTGAAACAGAAGCATTAAATACATATATGGCAGGTTTTATGCCAAATACACTTTTTCGTCTTATTAAAAGATTTAACAAGAAAAAAAAACGTTTTATTTTCATTTTACCTTAAGAAAAAGTAAGAACGACACCAAAGTTGATGTCGAGGAGATTTTCGTTAGTTTTCTAACAACAATTCCAAAACGTCGAATTGCGTCAACTAAAAACGGAAATTCAAGTGTCGTTTTCGTTCGACGTCGAATTCCGTGAACTGGCCCCAGAAACATTGGGCAAAACTGACAAATGTGCTGTACCACCTGAAAACCCTATAAGGGTGTGACAGAAGGTTTATTCGATATTATGGAAGCATAAGCTCTTGATAATGTTTAGTGTATGATTTTCAGGTACGGATGAATACAACACAAAGGGGAAACTTACAGAAATAAAAATGAAGACATTCCAATTTCTAATTTAGAAGAAAGACGAAGAGCTGCTTCCATAGAAGCACAAGTTGCTGAAGTGCAAAATGCTAATATAATATTCTTTGTCTATAGCGATTTTACAACAATAAAAACGATAGTCGTTACAAAGTTTTACGTTAAGAAAAAATTTTGTTATCGAGCCAACTGACGTCGTTTTTATATTTCGATTGGATGATTCTAAAGTATCGAGTTAAATGATTTGGATGCTGATTCTTTAGTGTGTGTATAAGTATGTAGATGTTTTCATTTGGATCCTCTGTTTAAAGTCGATGGGTATTCCATTTGTTATTACATTCCTTCTTCATTGGTTAAAATTTCAACTATAGGGTTTTCCAATAAGAGGTGTTATTTGGATATTCACAGAAAAGTGCCATTTTTTGAGATAAATGATCGGATCTTTATTTCATTATAAAGAGGAAGGTATGCCGTTAATAATGGAAAATAACATCAGCCAAATGACCACCAGGACCACGCCTACAGGACCATATCCTTTTCATGAAATTTTCCATAACCAAATCGCAAAGTGGCTGCCCTATGTCTTCGATTGCCTCACGAATTCAATCTTTGAGGTCTTGAATCGACGCTGGGCTGTTGGCGTAGACCTTCTCTTTCACGTGGCCCCAAAGGAAGAAGTCGCAAGGTGTTAAGTCACAAGATCTCGGTGGCCAATTGTGATCACCTCTTCGAGAGACTTTTCCCGTAAAAGATCAAAGGTTTCGTTGCTTGTATGGCACGTAGCGCCGTCTTGTTGAAAGTAAATGTTGTCCAGATCAATACCATCCAATTCCGGCCATAAAAATCATTAAACATCTGTCGATAGCGCAATCCATTCACCGTAACTGTTGCTCCAGCCTCATTTTCGATAAAGTAAGGTCCAATGACCCCGCGGGACCATAAACCGTACCAAACAGTCACACGTTGAGGATAGAGAGGCTTTTCAACAATAACTCCTGGGTTTTCCGAGCCCCAGATGCGACAATTTTGCTTGTTGACGAAGCCATCGAGGTGGAAATGGGCCTCATCACTCAAGATGAGTTTTCGATGGAATTCCGGATCATTTTCATGCATTTCAAGGACCCAATCAGCAAAGACTCGACGTTGTTGATGATCGGCCGGCTTGAGTTCTTGTGTTAACTGAACTTTATAAACCTTAAGACCCAAATCTTTATGCAAAATACGGTGTAATGACGTTTGTGGAATGCCTAATTCCAAAGAACGACGAGGAATGGACAAACCTGGGTTTTCTTCAACACTTTCGGCTACAGCAACAATATTCTCGGCTGTTCTTGAGCGACGTGCACGGGTTTTATTCTTCACATCACTAACTTGTCCCGACAGCACGAATTTTTCTACCAATTTTTGTATTGCGGTCCGACAAGGTGCTTCACGACGACCCAAAAATGTTCGAGCTTTACGAACCGTCTCTGCCACATTTTCACTATTTTTATAGTGAATTTTAATAATTTCAATGCGTTGTTGAATCGTGTATCGTTCCATTTTTATTAATGGCGTAGTTTCTACTTGTCAAATGTCAAAAAATGACAGCTTCAAAAGTGACATCTACCGAAATAGCGGGCTAATTAAAATAACACCTCTTATTGGAAAACCATTTACAAGCATTTCTTCGTACTTGGCACTCTAGATAGAATACTTCTATCAAATCAAAAGATAATTTCGGATTAAAACAAACCTTTATTTGAAATGTACCTATTTTGACAAAATTTTAATAAATTCCCTTAACAGAATCTGCAGAAAACTTAAAACTTAATAGAAATGAAAAAAACAAAAGATAGTACTGAAAAAACTTAAAAGAAATGTGTAATTACAAAATCGATTGAAGTCGAAACTTATTTCTATGGTTGCGGTTCTTGTGAGAGGTAGGCGAAATTTTCGTTAGGACCGGATAGTGCTATTTTATGAGAATTGTTATAACTGAACCTAAATATTTTGTGAGGGCTCTGTATCTTTGATTTCCTCATCAATAGTCTGTGATATTTCCAGCAACGGCTCCTTTTCTTTTTCCACTTCCTTTTGATTTTCTACAACTTGTCCGTAAATTGTTCCACTTCTAGTTTGCCGGAATACAAACGTTTCGGTGTTTAACGGACTTATGTACTGTTGAACTTTCCCCATTACACTTCGATAGATTTCGTGATTTCGGCATGCGGCACCGGGTCGCCGTTTTTGCGGTGGCCTTTATAAAAGAACTGCTTAAATAAATAACCCCACAAAGCATGCAAAAATGTGGCAACAAAAGATCAAGAACGCTTTTCAACCTACTTTTCATTAGCCCGGCGAATTTCTCGTCTGCGTTGTAAGAGTGCTTTCCGCTTTTTCTGATCAATAAAGAAAAAGTAGATGCTAACAACGACCAGTAAGATTGCAATTCCATAAACTATCCAACTACCTTTTGTTAGGAATCTGGAAGTAAAAAACAAAATAATCTACTTCTTTTACAAATGTCCAATAGAGGAGTATTGCGTAAAATGTAATTGCGACAAATATACAAATATACTCACGTTTTAAAAGTATTGTTGAAAAGGTACACGGTACTGGACATGCTGTCCACTTTTTTTGGTTCATTTACAAAAAACCATTTCATCATTTTGGGTCCGGATAAGTGTATTCCAGTAAAACGAAAATTTTGTTGTGGATTAACAGAATACAATGGTAAAAAATGTCCTTAAATAATTTTGAAGAAGAATTTTGCACTTTCGGGAATTTTTTTCTCGTCCGGATTTACATGACAGAAATATTTCTGAAACATTGGACAAAGATTGTTTGAATTGAAATTCAAGGAGTTTGCGATTAAATTCTCCACAATTTTCACTGAACTTAATAATTTTGAAAATTTAAGGAATTAGTTATGATATTGGCACGTAATGGTGAATATAATGGATTTGGATTAGTTTACGTATGCAAAAAATATTTATTCATGGATCGTCAGTTGATTCCCGAATGTCAAGAAAATTGAAAATTTTGAAATATGTACTTGTTCCTTAGCAATGTGTATAAGGTGTTTCGCATCAGCAGGAACCAATACTCTTCAGTACGGCCAGTTCCAGCCTGCCACAGAAGCCAGGCCAGGCCAGGCTAAGCTAACAGGACCAGTATACAATATTATGTAATGTATTGAAAATCTTTTATGGCTTGGATTATCAGCCGTAACCTTGTATGAAGCTATTAAACTTTTTTACATCATAGATGAAATCTCATATAGCATACTAAGTTTTGTTAATCCGTTCGTAATGCACAGATTTTATTGCTGGTATAGTAAAATAGATGGGACACCCACGCATTATATTAAAAGTAATTTTTGCATGTCCGGTTGTCCATATGTCCGTCCGGTTGTCCATCTGTCCGTCCGTCTGTTCAAATGTCAAAATCTATCCGTTAAGCTATTCATACTTTCATAGCGCACTGCCTATTGTTCAATTATGATATCCAGACAATGGTTAAAAACAACAATTCGGAATTTTTCTCCAGGATTCTGTATACCTTCATTTATATGGCCAACCCATCAAAAAACTTCATCACATGGCGCTGGCGTGTTTTTTTGAAAAGCTGAATTTACTTTCCAAGACGTGGCGATTTCTTTAGCTTCTTTTAAAATTGTCGCGAAATCCTGTCTGAGCTCCACCATGTTCTTCTGAGGTTGTTTGCGGCATTGAGGTGTCTATCAATATATCATTAGTTGGGTCTTGTATATATTTTGAAACAACCGAATTTTAAATGAGTGAATCTAACTACGTATTAATCCAACCTTGTTATTTTATGTGGTTTCAAGTTTCATAACTTCATATGAAAATATTAATTTTGTAGGCTTTCGTGCGCCCTTAGAGACTATTGGTCGGCCTGCGGGGCCGTTAGTTACGCTAGTAATAATTGTGCAGAAATGAGTCATTGACAGCAATCTTACCCATCCCTGGATCATCCGAAATCAAAAAACGAAAAAAATTTCATTAATTTATAAGTTCCTTAAGATAACGCTGCCGGGGCTTTTTTTAATGATTTTTAAATTTTTGGTTACACTTAGAAGTGAAAATACCGGTTTTACATTAAAATAATTGGAAATTTTGTTATTGTAAAATAAATTAAAATTATAAAAAATAAAAAATTTCGACAGCGTTATCTCGTAATTTATGTGTAGAAAGAATGTGTAAAATTTCAAAAGGATCGGTGTAGTAGATTTTGAGCTAGAGGGTTCATTGACTTCGAAAATGCTAAGTATGAAACGCGTTTAAAAATTTCAAAGATATCTACACAAAAATTAAACATCAAATAACGAGCGTTTTGTTTCATAGACACAGTTAGACACAGCTTTTAGCTAAGATGTCTAAAGCATCTGGTTTTGGGGTTTAGACAGTTTGGACAAAGGGATCGAAGTAGCTGCTAAGAATTCCCTTTGCGCTGAAAGGTAGGTGTTATATGTTATATGGGCAATTGGTGTGACCTCCAACATTGAACTTCTACGGTAGGCGATCAGAGATAACCATACCGATGAGACCTCTCTGATCGCTGGGTCGAAAAGTTCAATAATATTTTTGCACTTAAAATGCATTTTGTAAATTTATTGAAATTATTTTCAATAAATTTCAGTCTTCATGTAATTTCTGGTAGATGTTCGTTGCAGCTCTAAACCGGATCGAAAGGACGGAAACTTACAACTCCATATCTGTGGTAGTTCTACTCCAATCGACAAAATAAAAAGTAAACCTAAAATATACATCCCCCCCCCCCCCCCCCGACCCATTTAAGGTTTCTCTGCAGGCTTCTGTTGTTTTTCTCTTTTTATAAGCAACACCTGGTATAGTCCGGGAGGTAGCGTTGCATTTTAGGTGGTGTTTTTACTCCGATCGATTGTTATCTTTTTTTGATAGATCTGGCATGACTAATAAGTCGACCAAGCGTTAGCTGACGCACCCGTGGTGGGTGTGGTTGTGCGAGGCTGCAAAAGTGGTACAAAAAATTTTTTTTTAAGTAATAGTATGCCGGCTGAAACTTTTTTTTTTTATAAACAGTTGACATCATAATGAATTGAAAAAAAAAATCTTCAGATGCATCGCGGAGGGGGGATTATGCGTCAGCTGCTCGTATGAACTTGTAAAAAAAAACACGTAAAATAAAGTAATAGTAATAGACTGGAACTCGTCGACGTAAACAGCTGAAATTTGGTCCATGGTGCTTTCATAACAACAGTAAATGAAATTTCGAAAATGGACTAAATCGGGTGTTGCCATGTAAAAATTTTGGTTTTTTACATATACTGTAAAAACGATCAGTCCTAGACGTTTTAACACCCTAGATGAAATCTAAAAGGTATACTTCCATGTCACTGTGATTATCTTTATCGCAGTTCTCCCTATTTAGTTCAACTAAATCTTCATTAGTTAGTTCAGGTTTACAAAAATCTAGTAACTTGTCGATGTCATTCATATCGATCACTTGGAAGTCCAATTCCAATTATTCCATATTCACTTCACCGTTGTACATCGTATAATGTGTACAATTATGTATCTATATATAAATACGATGTCAGGTAAAACTGAGATAAACAAACAGGCGAAAAGCACCTTGAAATAAAAATCACTTAAAATTGAGACGGATTACAAAACGATCAGTCCTAGACGTTTTTATTGTACTGAAAAGTTTTTCAGGAAATAAAATCCTATGAAATTTGTCATAATAATTTTTACGGTTAGACGAGCCATTCTAGAAATGTATGCGAAAAATCACTTTAATAATTAATCAAACTTGTATAGAGAGGTGACCATACCAAATTACATACGGGCATGCATCTAGAGATCGTAAGAATTGGTCTTAAACCATTTTAGTTTTTTCTCTTGTTTTATTATAAATATGATGTTGGATTTGCTATTTTTCTTTAATTTTTACTATTCCTTGATTATCCGACAGATGTAACCCTCTATGTAATAATGTTTCATAGCTTTAAGCTGCCTGTAGGGCTAAGATATCTTTATTGCGACTTCAGTTAAAATACTTATTTTCTTAATTGATCTGGGTCTTCCAGTATGAGGCAATTCTTCCCAGTTCCAGTCAGTAGCTTGCAACGTAGTTCTTCCAACAATACGAATTTATCCTGAACCAGTGCCATGAGCAGAACAATACCTTACAGAAAAGTTCTAAACGTTGATTGGGATGAGGGCTATAAATTACACTACAGGCTTTTACTAACAGGCCATAAATCGATAATCGAAAGTTTCAATATGATCAGAGATTTTCAGTGTCAAAAGATTTCCTGAAGGATGTTAATACACTTATAAAATTTTTGAAAGGATGGGGAATCCATTCCATAGAACACAGCAAAGACCTCACACCCAAGTGGAAGTTTATATGGTCTCCAGAGATCAAATTTTTCGATTGATCTCCAGAGATGAAAGTCTCTTGCCGTGTAAACATTTTGAAGACTTTAGTCTCTGTAAGCTGGAGATTAGAGTCCAAAGATCTCTCGCCATGATCCTTACCTTAATGCGTCTGTTATCTTTTGCAACTAGAAAAATGTTAGTAATTTAATGCACTTCCAATCCTGAATAAAAAACGAAAGAAAAAGAAAATTGTTCAGTAAGTTCATTCTACTGAAACAAATCTTTTAGCTGGTCATCTGTAAAAGTTAAGTTTAAGGGCTGCACATTTGAAAAGAATACGACAGTTTTCTGCAAAATATTAAAAGCACGAATTTTTCTGTATTCCGTCTCTGCTGTACTACAAGAAAGTTTTGAGTTGATTTTTACCCGGATAGCTTATAATGCAAAAGTAAACAGATAAATCTCTTGGAATGATAGTCTTAAATAAAAGAAGTAACGGGGCTGAAACCTCTTTGGACCAGTATCTCTGAAGCATCAAATTATTGCCATGAATAGATTTGCTGCGGCTGTATTAAAAGATTGATGAGAGCGCTCCAGATGTGACAAAGCTGCACAGTTGTTTGTTGTTTTACATTGTCATAAATAATTTCTTAATTTATGCATATTTAAACATAAGAGCCTTTCAGCCACCATTGGACTTCAAGTAGCTAAAGGTAGTTTCTGGAAAAAATTGCTCTTTCATTTAACGCAGTAACACGCTTCAATAATTAATAAAAAAAGCCATTGAACTTCAAACAGTAAGTGATAGAAAACTCGAAATCTCAGTCGATATTCAATAATTACAAGTAATTGTAGGCGCTCAAAAGTAAATCAGAAAGCTTTTTAAGTCCGACAGTGTATACATATGTGAATGCGCAACCAAATAACGGACCACATTAATTCTTTTGATTCAAATAATAAATTGGACGAACTAAATTTTAAGCTCGTTACGATTATCGCTTTTGTTTTTTTTTTTTGTACGTTTTTACAGAGCAATACATTTTTACCTTCTGTTAGAGATTAAGTAACTTTTCAAGACTGAGGTAAGATCAAGTTTCGAATCATGATCAGATCAGAGTACAAGCATGCGCGGCCTACTTAAATTAACTGGAATTAAATTGTTCATACGTGATTTAGTTAATTTATTCAGTTCTCCAATAGCCGTGATCGTCTAGTGGTTAGGACCCTACGTTGTGGCCGTAGTAACCCAGGTTCGAATCCTGGTCACGGCAATGTGTGATAGCATTGTCACAAATGGAGGATGAACAAAATTTTTTTTTTTGTTAATTTATTTGTTGTACTTAGTGACGTTTATACATACATTTTTTTACTCCACCTTGAACTTGTTGCAATATCTTAAAAATTAATATAAACTAAAAATTTTGTGTGTAATAATCGCTTAATAAGCAATAATTTGAGAACTATAGGTACAATAATAAGGAACATAGTCGAACTGAGGAATGTGATAAAAATTTGCTTAAAATGAGCTCTCCAATTTCGTGGAAGTTTGTGGTGTGAAGCAATTTATCTATCACAGAAAACATATTGTTACTTAATCGGATTTCAGAATTTGTTTTCTTATCACATTCAATTAGTTATTCTATCCACATGGTCGTAGTCGGGAAATTTGGAAACTGATAGCCATCATATAGTTTTGTGTATAAATTTTTGAACCACCTTGTATATACAAAGTTGGTTATATCCATATGATAGGGCAGCAAATGGATTCCCTCGATGTAATATTGATTCCCCAAATGTAAACTCAAACAGTAAATAAACTTGGGAGCGCGATAATGTATTTTTTATGCATTATTTGGAAGACCCAATGAAATCTCTTAATAATTCTCTTCTTCTCTTATATGAAACTCATTTTCTTTGGTCACGAGAACTATTACTAATCCACTATGATCCTAGTTTTCCCCGCTTATCAGAGATATAATATCCATTCTGATAATACACATATAAAGACATAAATCTACGCAATGATACTGTTTCAGCGATTTGCCATGAATGGCATCAGTACATCTCGTAAAAGTAATTATTCTACTGCTCCTGATTCAAATAATAAAATGGATTTCATTTGTCTTGTGTAGATGATAATAACGATTCTCGTATATTCCAATTTTACGAAGCTGAAAATTATTTTGTTTCATCGTTAACTTTAATTTTCTCAAGTCAAGACATAAGATATTGTTGCAGTAACAAATAGTATCAAGTTCTGTGCTATTAGTGCTGACAATCTTAGTCCAAGATTCATAAAGACGTGCTTGCCTCATATCCTTCCACTTATATATGTAACTCATGTCTTACTACTTCTAGCTTTCCTATACCATGAAAGGCCCCTAAGATAAATCCAGTATCTAGCTCACATTGTAGCTAATAAGTATTTTAATTGAGAAAATTATAGATCTACGAATTTCCCATTATTTATATTTGAATGGTGTTATTCACAAGCACCAATCATGGTTTCAACCAATGCATAGATATGCAGAAATAGAAATAGAAATGCAAGAAATAGTACTAGTTCTTGTAGATTAAGGTTTTTGAGACCGTCGATCATAGACCTCTTCATATGAAACTTGAAAAAATATTTAACTTTTCTTCTTATTCTGCAAAGCAACATATCGTGTATGGTGTACCTCAGGTCTCCATACTTACACAGTAAAAAATTATTACACCACTTAAGTGGCAACTTTTTGTGCCACTAAGTTGATGGAAAGAACCATACCGCGAGGTAATCTAAGTTTCAATATTTTAAAGGTAATGACTTTCCACTTAATAAGTGTTAATTCACATTCCCTTCTTTAAGGTGAATTTTCATTACTCTAAATTAGGGGACAAATACCTTAAAAGAAGACAAATTTATATCCCTAAAATAATGGATCATTACCTTATGAGGAGCGAAACGTACATAATTTAATGTACTGCCATTCCCTTTACTTGATGGACTGTGACACAAAAAAGGCAGAAAGTTATATCAAATGTAGGTACTTCTTTTACGAGTTAAAAGGTAATATTACACAGCAAAGCGTAAAAACTAATGGCAAATTTACAGTTGATATCTGGAAATTTCCCACTTTGCGATGTAAACTTTTATTTTAATAAATGGAAAGTTCCCAAAAACTAGGCTTTTTCCTTTGAATTGAAACAATTCCATGTGAAATATTTACATTTCCATGTTATAAAGGTTCCTTTAGTCAATTTTTAGATATAAATTTTACACCAAAAAGAGTGTATGTATTATATCCTAAATCCAATATTGTCGATATAGAATGAAATTCTGGTATTTTCGATGGATATTTCCTTCAGCAAATTGACGTATGTATTTCTATTTCAGGGAGGAACAGGTATTTAAATAAAAAGAGTTCATATTACATACATGATTAAATAAAAAACATTTATTTTCTTCAAAGGTTTAAATAACTATTTATAAGTAAATTAAATATTCTTCAAACTTAGTATAAGAACCGGTTTCACAGAATGCATAACTGTAATAATGTATAACTTTTGATATAATATATATGAATAGCTTAATAGCAAACACTAAATTTACTGGATGTGCTACAAATGAATGCTTAACATCATCATTGGTGCTATTTGACTTGTGCCATAAAACTGAATCAAGAAAATATTTCACTTTATTTATAAGGGTCAATCCACGGAGAAGCGAGAAATGTTGTGTAAATTTGTGCATCGAACATCTCCGATTTTGATGAAATTTCACAGGAAAGCTGGTTATATTGTTAATTTTGCTTAAATATTTTTTATTTAGGCCCAATTATGATGGAGATGCAGTATTTTGAAATTTGAAAAAGTGGCGAATTTTTCTTGGTAGGTGTAATTTCAAAAATGTATATCTCAGAATATACGAATCGCAAAGCCTTCAAACAAACGGTTTTTATTTAAGAAAATTTTGAAATTATTGGGAAAAAGTCTTCAAGGTCCATTTTCTGGAAATTTGTTTTCAAGGATAATGTATATGTCCGTTATTCTTGAATATCTCAAAATAAGCAGTGTTGATATTTTAATTCTTTTTTTATATTAATCCGTAATGGGTTTTGAGGAAGTTGTAGAAAGGAGAAATTGAAGCTCCTTAAAGTTTGGACGGAGCTATTTTTTAAATATCTGTATTTCAGAAAAGTTTTAATGATAATTGATGACGGATGTTGAGTTGTCAGATTATATGCAGCGTGTTCGGTAAATAGGCCTCTCAAAATGACCCGTTATACTTTTTAACTTTTCGCTTTAAAAATGTTTATAACTTCTGATAACTTGTCATATTTGAGAGGGGAAAATTATGTCTTTGGTTACAGGATCTAGGATAACACTACAAACTTGTATGACTTCTTTTTCCAGAATTCAAATTTAAGGCTCGATAACTCAGGCTTTTGACCGTAAATCGTAACACTTTGAATATAGAACGAAAGGTCCTCTTTAGAATTAGTATGAAAATTCGATCCTGCGATATCCGTGAAAGGGCTTATGAGTGTTTTTATAAACGAAAAATGTTTAAATGTAAATTTGAGGAGGAAGGAGTTATTTTAGGGAGGGGTTCTGAACAAAAATATGATCAGAACACTCCATCCTTCTTATTTACCGAACACACTGCATATAATCTGACAACTCAACACACGCCATCAATTTTCGTTCAAACCTTCCTGAAATACAAATATTTAAGAAATAGCTTCGTCCAAACTTTAAGGAGGTTCAATTTCTCCTTTCTACAACTTCCTCAAAACCCATTACGGATTAAAATAAAAAAAGAATTAAAATATCAACACTGCTCATTTTGAGATATTCAAGAATAACGGACATATACATTATCCTTGAAAACAAATTTCCAGAAAATGGACCTTGAAGACTTTTTCCCAATAATTTCAAAATTTTCTTAAATAAAAACCGTTTGTTTGAAGGCTTTGCAATTCATATATTCTGAGATATACAATTTTGAAATTACACCTACCAAAAAAATTCGCCACTTTTTCAAATTTCCATCTCCATCATAAATGGGTCTAAATAAAAAATATTTAAGCAAAATTAACAAAATAACCAGCTTTCCTGTGAAATTTCATCAAAATCGGAGATGGTCCATTAAGAATATTTGTCGATTTCCTGCGGAATGACCCATAAGACACTTATATACATACTTATTTATGTTATTTAAATTTGTTTTCAATATTTATATTTTAACATTTAAAGTCATCAAATAAAGTATGATGTAAAACAAAGTTCGTTACACTTTCTCTTTGTATCATTTTTAATGGGTAATAATCCAAAAGCTCATCAAAGTAAACATGTCGTAAGCTATTTACTTCTATTTTTACAGTACCAAATCCAAAATCATTTAAGACTACCTTAACTTCTTCTCCAATAAAAATAATTGAAGCCTCATCAGTATTGAACAAAATCTTTTTTATATGTAAGCAAATATAGTTGTCTACATTGATTTTTTCCTTAAAAATAAGCAATTCACTTCCATAAAATATACCTCTGTACTGTAGTTTATCGGTTATTGAATATTTTGAATAATTAGGGATATTTTTCTTAACATATTTGGAATATATATCTAATAAAAATATTGAACAGAAATTTAAAGCAATTGGTTTGTTATTAAAAAATTCGCTTTCAAAATAATAAGCTTGGAGTAATTGATGTTTTTCACAGCAAGTTTTCTCAATATTTTTATAATTCATCAATTTTTTTATCATGCTCTTAAAATATTTATGCTTGGATTCAAAGCGTAATGTCCAAACTCTGATTAATGGTCCAAACATTCGCAAAAGCTTGCCATAATGCAACAAATAATGATGCTTAGGTTTCAAAGAAATTATAGGAAACTCTACCATTCGTAGGAAAATATAATCTTTAACTAAGTCATCAAGATAAACAGTTTGATTTTCCGATAATTTTGGGGCACTGACAATATTTACAACGCTGTTCAATATTATAATCATTTTCCACACATTTGCGTCCTGATCTTCTACGTATTTTACCAAAATATAAGGCAAATATTGTAAAACGAACCTGTTTTGCATTGCATGACCATAAAGTTTTCCATTTTTAAAAAAGAATTCTGGGGTAAATGGTTGGTTCAATGAATCAAGTTTCAATTGTTTGAAATCATACCGAATTTCAGATTCTGATACCCATTTATAATGCTTTATTATTTTATTTAATATAATTGGTAAATCATACTGTAGGACACCTTCAAAAATATCATGAGCTATACATGGGGGTAAGCCTTCCGCGATATGAAAATATTTAAGATCATTGAAAACTGAATTTCTCTTAAGGCCTTTATAAATATTTGTTTCAATTGTAGGAAGAACTGTGGCATCCTCATTGTAAGAAGAAGCAGTTCGCCATTTTCCAATATGTAAAGCATTTTCGACAAAATCTTTTCTCTGTATATAACAATATCTGCAAAAGTATTCCGAGCGACTAAAATTTTCGGTGAAGCCCCCAATTGCATGACTGCCAAGATTATCTCCACAAATAAATACTAAGGATCCTAATATACGTTTATTGAATGCCTCAATAAATACTCCTTTTACTTCTAATATTTTCAAATCATGCATTAACGGTTGAAAAATTTTATCGAGGGGAAATTCCTTAAAAACTTTTTCCTGACATAACATTACTAACTGCATTTGATCTATAGACGAACGATTATAAGCAGGTATATTTCCCAGAGTCATATAGACTCCTAGTAGAGCATGCTTTTTTTTTGCTGAGCCCAAAGGATTGCATATTTCAAATACATCCTGATACAGAATTATATTCAAAATTTCTTTTTCTTTAAAGAACTCATTGTCTTTGTGATAGCGGCCTGACTGAAAGTCGTTCAAGTTACTATCCCCTGATGTCCCAGCTTTAAGAAGATTTTGAAAATACTGTTTTTGAAAAAGAAACTGGAGTGACTTTAAAATAGAAACGTAGTAAAAAGAACAGTCTACATGTAAGTTATTTTTACCCAAATAAATTTTCTGGGGCTTTACAAACTGAAAATTTTTAACATAAAATTGTTTCCTAAGATATGAGGTCGAAAATTGTTCAAAATTAACTGCATAGTAATCTGAACTATCTAGATTTGAAATAATTCTCTTCAATTCTTTATTTAAGCTTTCCCCTTGCAATGCAACATTTAGATCATGTTTAATAGCTGTAGTTAACTTGTCTTTATAAGAACGAAGTGCTTCTATAATATTTTCTACAACTGTGGAAGATACTAAAAGTTTTGATTCTAGTTTTAGTAAATGTAATCCTAAATTTTTGGTGTAATTTACTAAGTTAGATGGGATATCTTCGACTTCATTTATTAAGGGAATATTTTCATTTTCTATATTTTCATTATTTTGTCCGTGAATGATGTTAGACAATGGTGTGATAAAACTCATTTTATGGCATCTATATAGATGGCTTTTAAAAGAAGAGAAATTTGAGTATTGCTTAATACAATTTGGTAATATGCACGATATGGCAGAGTTTGTCTTAAAATGACTTTTTGTATGCTTTAGAATTGTTTTGCAAGCAATATTATCACCACAAAATTTACACGAAAAAGAAGTTTGGAAGTTTTTAGTTCGATTCTTATGATATCTGCGCATATGCGAATTAAAAGAGAAGTATTTAGCAAATGTTTTAGAACAATGTCTGCAATTAAATAGAGCCCGAGCATCATTTTTATGAGAGTGTAAATGTGTTATATATAAATCAATACTGGTAAAAGGCTTTCCACAGTTTATGCATTTAACCATTGTTAGAGCAAAATATATTTGTACGTATTATTCAATATTAAAATTTAGGGTTAATGTAGTTGGAATATTCATTCATTAAAAACAATAACAAAGTATTTATACAGGTACATTATTTCAACTTTCTTAAGAATTTAATATTTTATCTCCTTAAGTTTATTAATAGTAGACATGACTCTGTTGCATATTGCGTTAGTTTTTGCTCTAGAAGTTTTACCTGTGTTACTGGACTCTGTTATTTTTGCTACTGTGATCTGTAAAAACTCCAGCGATAAAGAAGCCTTTTTAGGGTAGCAAATGTTCATAATGAAATATGTAGAAAATAGCGCTGCTAATGCCTCATCAAATTGAACAATATCTGTAGTAATTTGGCCTTCCACACAGATATAATATAAAGTACCATAAGAAGATTTTGTTCCACCTAAGAGACGATAATGATAAAAAATAATAATATTAAAATTAAAAAATGGTTACCTAAACATAAAATAAGTGGATATGGAAAATCCTTACACAGATCCAAAATTTTAGTTCTTTCCTGGTGATCCTAATTCGAAAAATAGAGAAAAATATTATTTAAAGTTAATATTCTAAAAGAAGTACACTGCATATACATGTCGCAGTCTTTGATTTAAAAAACGTCTCAGAATAACTCTTATTTCGGCTAAGGAAAGTAGAAGCCATATTTGAACTTTTATTTCCCGACTTAAAAATAAAACTCTCAGCCTTTTATGAACAAGATATGAGGTATAAATTGAGTTTTAACTCTTATATTATGATTTAAAAAAATTAGTCACAAAATAAGTGATTCTCTTTGACTTATGAAAAGTGTTCAAAAATTATGGTTTTTCTCAGTGTGTTATTATATAATTAATTAATTAATTAATAATATGTAATAGTTCACCTTAAAATAGCGAATAATTTCTGATGAATCCTCTTTGAAGTATTCTGTTGTATTAGTGATAACATTGTGAAAACAGTCGATTGATTCCATGCATTTATTTAACTTTTGAATTTTGCCGGCAACATTAGGCAAATGATTTTTGATACTTTCCAAAATTTTTTCGTTGTAAAGTTCATCATAATGCATCACCAAGTATTTAAAATTGAACAAAATAGGCCATTCGCTTAAAACATCGGCAATAGACCTTAAACCATTATTTAAATATCTTCGTTGCTCTGGAAAAGTTTTCTTAAAGATTTCCTCAATTTTAGACTCATCACGGTCAGCTTTTGTTAATTCGTTCTTTAAAAAGAGTCGGAACGATTCCTTTTCAGAAAATGGATCTGCTTCCATATCAATGTTTTTTTTAAGCTTGTTCAACCTCCTGGGTTTTTGAATGGGAGGACTCTTTCTTTTTAAGTACTTTATGTGTTCTTCTATCTTTTTTAGAATTGTTATATTACCGTCCCCAATTTTTTTTCCAGTATCATCGTCTATATCTAAAAATGTTGACGAAAATCGGTTACATACGTGCTTTGTTATTTCTCTTATATCACGGCGAATGGGCATAGGGTTCTTTTTCAAAATTTCTATTGATATACTAGAAACAAAATTAGCATATTCCTTGCGATCCAGTTTTTGCCCTTTAAACATTTTATCACACATGCTTGTGGGAAAAGTTTCAAAAGGAATTTTAAAGTTGTCTGTTAAATTAAATACCGGCTCAACCGTAAATGTATTTTCAATTAATGAGTGCAGGCTTGAAGCAGTGTCTGTGATAGTACCGCTTATTGAAGTACTTTCTACTGCAACAACATTTATAGAAGATTTTATGACTAATACTTCATTTTTATAATAAGAAAGTATTTCGTCATCTTCTATTTCTGTGCCATCAAGAAGAAATATTTTATCTCCGCATAGACCCTTTTCTGACGCTAAAATAATATAATTTAGTTAACACAATGGAGTATACATATGAATATTAAAATATGGATCAATAATAATGAATTTATTATGTTCATATTTTTAACATTATTACAATCGTAAGCTGGGACCGTAATAATTATGATCGGAACGAAAAAAAATCATAAGATTCTAATTATTTTTTTCAAAAATAATAGTTATGTTTTGATTTTCATTATTTAAGGGGTAATATCACCTTGTGACTTTTTTTTTCACCTTTTTTATTTTTTTCTTGCTTAAGCACTCCTTAAAGTATCCAAGAATGATAAAAAAATTCGAATTTTACGGGGGGAGGAAGTCGTTTTTACCAGCGTAGTCGTGAAGCAAAATTAACGGGTTTTCGACTGAGCGGAAAAGCATGCGTTGGGGTCTTTATTATTGTTTGTGTAAATTATACCGACACATATTAGTTTTCAGCTTTCAATTTTGACTAATAGGATGAGGAAAAAGAAATTCTTCAATTAGAAGGCCATTTGTATGGAGCAAGTATCGCAGATTAGAGGTAAAACAGAATTCAATTCAAATTATACTACTTGAAACTTTAAACGAGTTTTTCTCGAAACCATGTTTTTCAAACTGGGCGCACCAATAGCACCCTCAATTTTTATCCGATTGACTTGAATTTTTAACTGCAACTTTAAAACAATATTTTCTAGTGAACGTCGTACGATTTTTTTGATAAATTGATTTTTATAGATTTTATAAGTGTATTTCTGCGGATTTTTTTCGGAAAAACAAGAAAAAAAATTCAAATGAACCAATTTTTTTTTTAAATCAATTTTTCAAAAAAATCGTACGACGTTCACTAGATTTTGGACTATATTTTAAGAAACTTTTTGGTTTTTTGTTCCAGATTAAAAATTGTGACCTGTAGCAGTGCGCCCATGTCGACCATTCAAGATATTTATTTTCCTTGCGTGCGCTGCTATGGCGCCATTTTGTATCGTAAAATTAAAATAAAATACGTTTTCTGTAGTTAAAGACTAGTTCAAATGCAGGAAATCTCATATCACTATACCTTTCCTATCGCCTCAGAAAATCACGTGAAATTTAGTGAACACAAGGTGATATTACCCCTTAAATCAAAAGTAATTGTTGTTCATTTTTATTTTTTAGATAAAAAATAATAATTTTAGTCGATGTTAATAATTATTTTGTTTTGATTTTTTTTTCTTATCAGAAATAAAAATCATTTGCCGATTTATATTCTTTTGATCAAACATAATAATTATTTTTTTTTTTGCTAAAAATGAAAATCATTTACTATAAAAAAATAATAATTATTTAATGATTTTTATTATTGAATAGAATAAATAAAAACTTAGTAGTAAATATTTTTGAAAAATAAGCCTTCAAATATTTATTCTTATATGTATTTGGTTGATTGCGATACAATCATAAATAAAAATTACTAGAATTTATTTAAAGTTGCACATACAAACTAAAATGTGGAAAGGGCATTTTCTGCATTAAAGTTAATACTTAGCGATCTTAGATGTAATCTATCGGATATCAATGCTAGAATAACACTTATTGTTGAACAACGAGTAATGCAATAATACATACATAATTCTGGTAATTTTTATTGATGTTTATATTGCAGATAACCAAACACCTATAATAACAATGATTTTTATTTATTCACGTCGATAATAAAAACCATACAATAATTAAATGAAAATTAATAATTATGTTTGGTTTCAATAATTAAAATCCAAAGGTACTATTTTAGAATTATTTTAATTTAGAATTCAGAATTTTTTAATTATGTCTCATGATAAACTGCATGAAAATATGTATTACTCTGTAACTTATTTCCACTTCGAGAAACCTTCGTTCGGTATATGATTTTTCATTTGAAAAATCAGTAATAATAATTACTTACGGTCCCTGCGTAAGTCGAAACAGAAATGATGTATTTTGAGGTTCACACTAAATTCCAAATCAGCATACTCTAAATTCTGTCAAATTCGTGTACGTGTGATAAGCATTTATATTTGTTGACACGACAACAGATGACGGATTCGTCTTATTTTGTGGTTCAGTTCGACATTTCTGAGGATTTCTGATTGTACGATAGCCAGCCCAGTGTTCTTTTAGTCATTTTTTGTTCAAAAAGTAATTAAGAGTGACTTATAGTTGGTAATAGTGAAAAACTATAGTGAAGTTTTGTTTTGTGGAAGAGATTTAATATAATCAAGACTCGGGGGTATTGAATTTACAGTAATGAAGTGCGCTGCGCTGTGCTCTGCTATTGAAACAACCGGCGTTTTTCTTGTCCGAAATAATTTTTCAAGCAAGTTTAATAAAATTATATCATCCATGCAAACGCCAAAAAATACTTATTATAAAAAAAAATGTCTCGCGATCTCTTATATTAAATTTCGTTCCACTCATATTTTATTTAAATACTATAATTTATTACTGAAACAAATTCATTTTTCTGAAAAATTATATCCTAGGAGAACCACGCCAACTTCGAAGTCTTGATTATATAAAATCTTAAAAAAAAAAATTCACTGTAGTTCTTCACTATTACTCATTGTAAAACACTTTTAATTAATTTATTATAAGATAAATCACTGCAATTTTTATATATAATCTGAGTGTAAGTCGAAATGACGTAAATAGAAACTCTTGGATCGAGTTATCCGTGTATATCACTTCTGATATAATGCACTAAAATTTCAATACCACTAAATTTGCAAGTGATTTGCATTCACATTTTACTATTACTAAATTAGGCTGTGATATTGCACTAAAAATTCATTATCAATTAATGGTTTAATACTAGTAGGAAAGTGAATAAACTAAAATTTCATCAATAATTGCACCGTTCAGAAGCCAAAGCTATAAAGCCCACTTTTATAATTTCTCCGTAAAATTGTAATCAGAACACAGTAGAAGCGCATCATTTTAATCTTAAAACAATTTATAATTAGGTAGTACCATAGCACAGTGTTTTAATTGTACTTACCCTTTTCAAGAATTCCTTGTATTGTTACACCAGACTCGTCAACAATTTTCACAATTTTTTTGTTGTTCAATGATGAGTCCCACACTTTTAAAAACAACATAATAAAAAACTTTATTTTCACTAAATATGCGCATTATACTTCTGACCCTTACTCAACAAGCTCTAAGTCCACAATGAAATTGTTACGCAAATCAGAATGCAGGCAAGAGAATAAAAAACCACTTTTTGTATGGAAATTACACATAATTTAAGGAGAATGTTACCAGCAAAAATGGAATTTTGCTCCAAAAACGTATAACTTTCATACTTCCAAGGGATTTTACGCAATACCAAAACATTTTAAGATTATGTGAGGAAGCCATGAAGTCGCCGAAGGCACCGACACATTAAAATGCCTTACAGCATGCATGTAAGAGCTGACTCTCACTGCTTTTTGTACACTCGTCATAGAGGAAAAACTAAAATTTCATCTTAAACAGGTCCTAAAACCCAAAACTGTCGCTCCCACAGCAAAATGGAGTTAAAGCAAATTGCAGCCAAATATGTTTTCTTTCTAATTGTTTAAAAAAAAAATTGCATGTAGAACAAATTTATGGAAATTATAGCGTTTGAACAACATACAAGCAACTTTTATATGAAAAACTCCTGCTGTAAGACAAGGCAAGAAGGCTGTGGATGTCGCCTGCTGACCGGCCAGCTACTCTCTTTTTTCGATTTTGTTCATGGCTTGTATCTTGCGGGGGTTACGTTTAGGTGACATCATGAAGCACACACCATGATAAGTATGATAACTATGGAACCATGCATATAGCTTTAGCAAGTTTTTACCGCAAGGGCCAGAGTTTAAAATTCAATTCTTTCTGTGGAAAAAATACTTATTTTGGAAGGATGTTACCAGCAGAGATGGAATTATATTTCTAAAAGGTAAAATTTCCCTACGAGTAAGGGATTTTATGCAAGAGATGAAACAGAATGTTCTCTTAATGAATGATAATGTGAAAAGAATGTACAGCACCTGTTCCAAGTTTTTGTAATGCAGAAAATTTAAGAAAGTAATATTAAACAATTAGGTTTTTTTTTTGTAAACGGTGAGAGATGTTGAGAATAAAATTAATGGTAACGCTCTGAAGTTTTTAAATCTTGCAAGAAAGTGCTATAGTGATGCATTTTGGCGAAAATTTGTTGAAATAAAAAAAAATTATCAATTTTTTCCCAATTTTTTTATCTCGACGTCTTATAACTGCCTATGGAAGAGGGATAGAACGGCATTTGGACACTTAAATGAAAGCTTAGCTAGTTAATTATCCTCTGAGAGGAAGGAGACCTTGATAGATATAAGGAAAATCGCAGGGTGTAAAGTGCAAAAAGTACTCAAAATATTTAACTCCTTCATTTTTCTTCATTCAAATCTGAATATTTGTAATTTTAATGTTTCTTCTTCTTTAGGTCACAGAATACCAAATTAAAAGTTCATTTAAATAAGTTTTGTCTCTACATATCCCATACATTATAAAGAGATTTCAAATCTGTACCAAGTAATTTATTGAAGTAATAATTATTCATCCTATTAAAGGGAAAAGTGCATTATGGTGAATATTACCTTATTTAAGGGAAACTTCTCATGGTAGTAATCCATAACGCTGTGTTGTTTTACATCTTTCAATCAATATTTCTATTTTTCAAGTGTTTTTATGTTTAGACAAGGAGGGAAAAAGCTTAGTTAAGTGTAAATTTCATCTAAAAACCTTAAGAAATGTACACGTACACCGACTATGTGTATTCCAAGGTGTATTCAATCTTTTATAAGGAAAATTACCTCTATTTATATGTAAAAGTTGTATCTTTAATGGAGGGAATTGTACACTATTTTTTACTGTGTAGACCTCTGTTATTATCTATGTTTATAAATGACATATTTGTTCAAATTAAGCAATTGTATAAACCCAGTGTAGTTGGTCTCATTGAGGACTGCATATCTCGTATTAATAAGAATTTGCAGGATATTAATTTGTAGTTGTTTAGCAATAAACTAAGCCTTAATCCTTCAAATTTTAAGTATCTGTAAGTAAAGTTTATGTAGGGTTTCGTTCTCTTTGAATGTAAAATAAATTTACACCTATGCCTATGCGATTATTCTTAGTACGCACCTACATTAAGTACATTACGTATTATGACCTATAAATATGAAATTTTTGGAAAGCTTGATTATAATAATATAAGAAAAATGGAGATTGTCCTTAGTTCTATAATCTCAGAAAGTGTGACTTTGTTTCTGAATTTAAGAATTCAATTTTGGGTTGGTATATTTCTATTTATTTCGCTTATTGTTCAGTGATTTATTTAATTAAAGTTATTAAGTTCAACTCTCTTCGATATCTTTAAGATCTCTTGGTATTTTCTAGGTTCAATGAAACACACAATTTGTCATTGCCATAGTGCAATTACCTTATGACCCTGTTTTTGTTTTTAACATGCTATTAGAATATGGAGTAATTGCATGACATTTTAAAAGATCTTTTATGTGTGTCGGCTCTAACCTAATGTGAACTAGGTCGAATCCAGATGGACGTAATTTTGGGTTCTTATACCCTAGATGAAATCTGTAGAGTATACTAAGTTTGTCAATCCGTTTGTAACACCTAGAAATAATTATGGTAGAGCAAAATGTATTGGACACCCACGTATAATATTAAAAGTTATTTTGATTATTTCATGTCTGTCGGTCCCTCTGTCCGTCCGTCTGTCTGTCTGTCCGTCCGTCTGTCTGTCTGTCCGTCCGTCCGCGCGAAAACTCGAGAACGGGTTCATTTAGGGGGCTGAA
The DNA here is from genome assembly GCA_963924295.1 of Dioctria rufipes. Classification (NCBI taxonomy): domain Eukaryota; kingdom Metazoa; phylum Arthropoda; class Insecta; order Diptera; family Asilidae; genus Dioctria; species Dioctria rufipes. Next base: position 42,823,482 of record OZ002743.1, on the reverse strand, counting down.
ATTTTGTACACGGGATTAAAAAAAAAAAGTAAATTTAAATTCGAAATGGGCCGAATTGGGCAATTCTTTCGTAAGATTGCCTTACAAAAATTTCGTTTTCCACTGTATATTTGGCACTGCCTAAGAACGAGTCGGTGTAGAGGGGTGCACTTTGGTACATGGTATTTGCATAGCAATAATAAATAAAATTTAGAAAATGGATTAAATCAGGCAACATCTTCTTAGTATTGCCATACTAAAATTTAGAATTTTCACGTATACTGTGAAAATGATCAGTCCTAGGCGGTTTTAATGTACTGAGAAGTTCTTCAGAATGTGAAATCCTATGAAATTGATTATAATCATTTTTTCTGAATCTACAAATTTGAATTCAAAAATGATTCGCCGAAAAAAAATTCGTCGAAAATAATTAACCCAAAGCAACTCGTCGAAAAATCTATTCGGCACAACCCAACGAGCCCAACTTAATGTATTTATGACATCTACACGACGATCGTGCTAAATGAGACTTATTATATTATAATACGCATGCATTTTATATATGAATACAAAAATTAGCTACAGAGCTCAGCCATGTCCTGCAAAAGAACCCTCGTGCTTTCTTCGTCCCTTGCTCAGATCATACCTTTAATATTGTAGTTGGTGATGCTGCTTCTATCCAGGCGCGTATCATAGGCGAGGGGGTCTCGGGGTCATGAGGGTCACGGGGCTACGAAGGGTCATGACCCCCCTTGCCACCACACTTTTGCGGTGAAATGAAATGGGAAACATAATGTGGCGCTGGACTGTAGAGCGAGTTGTAAAATTTTAACAAGACGATGCTCGTATGGTACGGAGGCAATGTGCCTGATACCAACGTTTAATGCTGGTGCTGTAGCCCACTTTTCCCAATTTTTAACTTTATCGCTGCTGCACCAACATAGCAAATCTGCGACGACGACTGGCGCTGGGCTGGGCGTTTGTTTCTTGTTTGTCTTCTTATGAATAGTAATAGTGCGTATAGGTTGAAATACAATGAACGCAAGACGCAATTGTCGACGTCAAAATAATTTTCGAATACATGCTCGACATTAGGGCAAAGCAAATGATGCAACGCGTCGTCGACAAAAAGTAGAGTAAATTTTTAAAATTGTCGTGCCATAGTGCGACATTTGAGTTGGATAGTTCGTGATGTTTGTAAATCGTGTACCTTTCTTTTAAATCTGGCATAACTGCGTGTAAGCTATATATGCAACTATTCTTGTTCTTAAACTGTCTTGAAAAGACGACGACAATGTCGCATTAATTGTGTTACGTATGCGACTAACTCGACAAACAATTTCGTGTCGCATTCTCTGTATTTCAGACTTATGACAATCATTCACTCGTAGCTCTTCCTCTGTCTTTGAAAGGTATATGAAGTTTTTTTAATTTTTTTTGTGTTTCTATATAGTATCCAAAAGTCGTCTACTATATCTGTGACAGGATGGCAAGTAATTTTGGAATAGATATTTATTTTATTGTTTGATTGTATACAAATGGGCATGTAATGCTTAGCCACCCGGTTACTACGATACTATTATATTTTAGTTGTGCCAATTACTCGTATAGATGAAAAGCACACAATTTCCAGTTTTAAAAGTGTTATTCTTCCAAAAAATTGGTCAGCGATTACAAAATTTTTTTATCTGATTTTTCGACATAAAAGCGATGACTGGCCAATTTGGGTGGGGAGCTCTCAACAGGAGCAAACAAACTGACTTAACAAATTTTGTTTTAAGGTTCTTTCAGTAGCACCCTAGTTCCATGCAATCATCAACGTATAGCCACCCGTTGATTTTTCATTGTGATACTGATTAAAGCCTGAGCTGCTCAAAAATTTAATGAGCGTACGGAACACTGACATATAATAATGTCACAAATATTGAATAGGCTGTGAAAACCCTTTATTTCGTACAATTGCACACCGACTTATAATCAGTTATTATTTGTCGATTGGAAACACTAAAGATGTTGTAAAATAGTATTGCATTAAATGGAAATTGTTTAGGAAGTTAAACTCGATTTAATTAACACAAAACATAATTTGCAATATTACTGAAAAATGTGTTCCAGATTTGATGTCACATATGCTTGAGCTTGTAAGAGATAGACGTATATAAATAAAATATTTGTCTGCATTTTTATGTCAATTCCCATGCATTCCAATCAATACAGCCGTTTTGTTTCCAAATTGGTTACAGTTCAGTGTACATTTGAGCTTAAAAGAGTCAAATAGATTTTAGCCAAAATTTGTGCCACTATAGGAATTAGATAGGATGGCTCAGTCCATTCTTGTTATATGTCAGCGGTACGAAAGCATTAAATTTTTCTTAGAAATTTACTTGCAAATTGTTCTTAGGAACTTTAATGAATAACTATTCACCGACAACGGTCCCAAACGAATTGGTGGATTGATTCTGGTGATTCACTCTTTCGGACAAGAGCACAAGAATTTAGTTTTCGTAGAAAGATTTGACATTTTTTCTTTAGATTTTTATGCACTACTGGTAGCCGACCATGGTTGATATTGACAGCATTGATCTGTGTGACAAAATTATGAGTCTGGCTTCGATATTGTTAAGTTTACCAGTTTCAGTGGCGTCAGGAGAGAGGAGTTTCTTAAAACTGAAAAGTATTAAAAATTATCTGCGACCAGCAATGAGCTAGGAACGGTTCGGACTGGCCACCATATCTATTGGAAGTGAATTATGTGATCGCAACGACTATCAGGAACTTATTGAAGACTTTGGAAAAGTCAAAGCACGAAAAATAAATTTTAAGTAAAGGCTAGTTTTGATCAAATGAAAATTATAGTGGTTTGGAGTCAATAAATATGGTGAGAGTGTCAACCACCGGGTGGGTCCACTATCAATTATTTGTTAATTTTTTTTTTAATTCTGTATTAAAATATTTAATCGGAAAAGGCTGTATTAAATTAAGTATCGGAAAAGGCGGATTCTCTCACTCGGGGATTACACGAGATAGTACAGCTTACATGCAAGCCTCCTCCCTTCCAACGCGACAGCAGAAGGCAGTTCGGTTGATGTCTTATCATCTTGCATCCAAGTTCATTAAAAAAATGGAATTGAGGCGTAAAGTCTTGCGTATATTGAAAAATTATAGCAACAAAGGAAGTAGCAGAATGATAAAAACCCAAGAAAAATGAAGAGGAAGGTGTTGGTAAATTATGTAATGCAAATGATCCGAGAAAATCTCATTTTCCCAGAATAAATTTATCAAATTCTCTGAAGCATTTCTTTTCAGCCATCTTGAAAACTGCATAATGTTAAATTACTATCACCTCAGCTGCCGTGGTTTTTCATCATGCAAGTTCGCTGAAAGCTGAGCTGCCAGCATGGCAGTAGAGGTTACACGTGCAAGAAGTATGGCAGTGCAACTTACATGCAAGCTGTACCATTACGTGTAACCCCCGGGTTAGGTGTCCCAAGGGCTAGGCACGGCGCTGCTAAAACATGTCATTTCGACATCTGTCATACCTAATACCATAAATAGACTCTTTTTATAATGACATTTCCAATTTAGTCATCTCAAGGAAATGAAAAGGTTCATTTGGAATGTCATTGATAGCTGACAGATGACACTTTTAATGTAATTTCAATAAATGGAGTAAAATTTGCTCCATTTGAAAATGAGCCCAAATGTTGCAATTTGGTTCGTTTATGTGACACACTGCACATCTGACTCCATTTACTTAAAAATTCAGTTATTATGAAGGGAGTTTGTCTAAGGTTTAAGACTTGTCAATTTCAAATTTTTATTGATCAGTATAATTTCAGTAGGTACGCATTCATGCATTATTATTATGATGTAACTGACCACTTTATACAAATGCACTGTCACCGAAAATATCAACAGAAGTTTGTATTTAATAAACACAAAAATCAAAAAATCAATAATGGTGTAAAATTACACAAATTAAGAGTGCCAAATTACTTAATTAAAAAACGCGTTGAAAATAAGCATATACATCTGTTGTGCTATACCAACCTACGAAAATACCGCGCTTGTCGATATAAATCTTCAAACTCGAGCAAGAACAGCTTTCAAAACTTTTAAATTTTTAAGCCAGTAACTTAGTTGAAAACTTTAAGTGAATCAAAAAGCTCTTAGCGTAGAAATCGGTAAGTGTAACATAATCCCCAGGTGGGTTACTTGTTAAATTAAATGCGACAATTATTTTCCACGAATTATTTATAAAATAACTCTGCGATCTAAATTTCTCAGATTGTTGCAATTATCGCATTTCTTACCGTTTCGCTGACCACAGTACATTTCTACCTCTACCTTGGAGTTCGAGTTTAAGTAATTGTTCAAGAATGAGGCACAAAAAATGCAAGCTTCGAATCATGATCAGATCAGAGTAAGCCATGCGCGGCCTACTTTGATTAAATGAAATTAAATTAGTTGATCGCAGTAAATTTATTCAGTTCTCCAGTAGCCGTGATCGTCTAGTGGTTAGGACCCTACGTTGTGGCCGTAGTAACCCAGGTTCGAATCCTGGTCACGGCAATGTGTGACAGCATTGTCACGGGTGGAGGATGATTTTTTTTCAGCGTTTATTGATTTTTTCATGAATTGTTCTGCTCCATGTACTTTTTGTAATACGTTCATTGGCTTCAAGTCTCAAGATGGTCACAAGGTTTAGTAAACGATTGATAGAATTAATCGAATTAATTACATTACAGAGTGACGTGTAATAATTTATTGATCACAGAGATAACAATTTTTTACCATCTAACTTTAAAATTTGGTTCTGAACACCATTATCAGTTCATGTCCGAGACGCTCCTTCAGTTTTTTTAAATGGGTTTTTTTGTTAACCTTGCTAATTGATTGGCGTACAGGTGCTAGCCTAATAATCATAAGGCTGCTATCAGTTGCTTATTAGGAAAAGCATACTAAGAAACTAAGCTTTTGCAAATGTTTCAAATCATGTAAATGTTTCTGCGTTTTCCTGAATTATACATATTGTAGTGCTGCTGGAAGAGAGAGGCGAGGGAGTTTTTATAGGTTGGGTAGTATGTAGGTAATAGAGGACAGAATAAGTTATAAGAGTCGTAAGAAAAATTGATATAGGAGGAAAATTGTAAGACCATGTTGAGGTAAGATCTGAGCACAGACTCCTGAAACGATAGTCAGCATGCTTACCAGCTGAGTTATCGAGTCGCAAGAAAAAAAAGGAGTTGCTAATGAACTAAACAAATTCTTCTACAACAATATGATGAAAGCCACGAACTTTGTAATTAACGAAATCGTTAGTTTTGTAAACAGTAGCGACTTTATTCTATCTTCTACTCTCATCAATATGCCGTTACCCGTCAATAGATGATGTAAGGTCAGATCTCTTGGATGTGGTATCAAAACACAAACTATTTAAATTACGTTTTGAGTTTAACAGATTCTGTGACCTGTAGTCGCCATTCAATCTACCTAAACTAAACTAACCCAAGCTCGTATAACTAGTATATTGCTCAGATTTTTCAGATACACCCAGACTGGTGCGCAGTTACTTTATATAAGAATATATTAGAACTCCAGGAAGATTTTGTTACTAGGTGACACCAGTCACGAGTAGGTAAGCTGAATGCTTGATGAAGTCAACAACAGTTATAACACTAGCATACACTTAAACTAAATATTTAAAACCTACTTGCGGGCGCATCCGTATATTTCACTAATGATGTAACCATTTATTTCACTAATGATTTCAGTAATGATGTTGGCACATTGAAAAATTCCTTGCTTGAACTATTTGATGCTCATGTGCTTATTCGGATATGTTCGCCTAGAATCTGTCTTAATCCGTGCTTTACACGAAGTATTGCAAACTTAATGCTATTGCGGTATTTTAACACCTTTCAATGGGATCGATCACCTGAGAACTGGGAACTTTTCGTGTGCTACTTAAAAGTACGAATCACACTATCAGCTGTGTCAGCTATGGCATAAGATTAATCAGATCAGTCTAGTTGGGATGGATGATGACAAATGTAGTGGCATTACTCCTAATGACTTCAATACTTACTACACGTCTATTCAGTCAGCCCATAGTGCTGTGCGGACAGATTACATGTTGTCTGAGCATACTGTATCCCTAGCTTTTAGAAGTGTAGTATATGACTATAATGCAGTTGGACTCGACGACATTACTATTAACACCAATTCCTGAGATTACACTCCACTTACTTCATCTCTTTAACACTATTATTATGACCTAAACCTTCCCAATGGCCTGAAAACAAGCAAAGATTCATCCGATCCCTAAAAAGAATCTTGCAAAGGATCATCTCTGTCCTTATCAATCTGTGTTTCATAAATTCCGTAGCACTACTCTCAGCCTTAGTTGAAATTTCTGAGGTAGATAAAAATAAGGAAAATATCCTTCTTTTTCTGGATTACAGTAAATTACTTGATTCTATTGACCATGTCATACTTTCTGACAAGCTTAAGTTGAATTGCAATTTTTCAGAATCTGCTTATAACTTGATATACTCGTACCTCTCTGAAAAAGGTCAGTGTGTTGATGTTGACAATAATATATTTGACTCTCATTATAATTGAGTGGTGTTCCGCAGGGCTCGATCTTTGGTCTCTTACTCTTTAGTCTCTTTATAAACGACCTTCTAAATTGTGTTAGTCATGGCCTTTGTTCATTTGTTTGCAGATGATTTACCGATCATACTTTTTTTGACTCTGGACTCCATCGACACTTGTACCTCAGACGTAAATTTCGACCTCTTTTCTATCTATGCTTGATCAGTCAGAAATCTGTTGGTATTAAATCTATCAGATCGGCTTCATGAAGTTATAATTAGGAACGCTGCCATCAAATTTCGTAAAACTATTTCTAGTTTGGGCATTAAACTTGATAAATGTTTAACTTCGCGGGCACAAATCTCCAACGTCCGAAGTAAGGAATATCTTTTTCTTCATCAGTTCTATTCGTTAAGGCCCTTTCTTTCTCTTTGGCTGCGCTCTTTGCTCGTCATGTTATTGGTTATGCAGTTCCTTACGTATATGGTTGTGAAGCTTTCTCTGACTGTTTGGGAGTGGATTTGAATAAACTTCGTCTTAGCTTTAATTCCGCAATTACATAGATTCATTTTAAATTCCTTTGTAATTTTTTCTTTCTTGCAAGAGCTGTACTTTCGGTATCGTACCTTATCTAAACGTTGGCAACATAAAAATAAAAAACGTAGTTAATGAAAACATTTTTTTTTCAATATGGCAACCCATATGAATAAAAATGTTCGTTAAGTTACATTTTGTCTCGGCAAATTTTATATTTAGCATATATATAAGAAAAATTTGTGCGAATAAAATTTACCATTTCCGCAAAAATTTTATAAATTCTGAAAAACAAGTAAAGTGTTTCGAGATCTTACAATAATAACTGTCGCTAATGTAGTTAAAAAACAAATTATATTTCATTTCTTTCTTTTAAAATACAGCAACCTTCCGAAAAATCAACTTCATACCTAATGGTCGCCTTCAATTCGACAATAATTTTTTTCCAATCAAACTACCATCAATAAAGTGGGAGTATTTCATGAAGAAATCTATTTTCAATTTTCCCTAAGCATTCATTTATGTTACAGCCTTTTGCGGTCATCAAATTAATTTCGACTAATGCTAAATAAATTGCTCAATTTATGAGCACAACATAGCCCAGAGATCGAAAGGTATTAACCACTTGAGACGGGGGTATACAGAGAATCGAAATTGATTCGTGAATTTCCATCATAATTAAGGCTGCCTTCATTGTGCATATTGTCCGTTGTTGAAAATCACTGCAATTACTTAAGCGAAAGATATTTATCTGGTTACAAATGTCCATGGAATGGATGGAGGATGCTGTTTATATAGAGGAGGAGCACTAGCCGTCTGGACAGCGTTAAGTCGAACCTGCGAAAACAAAACAAAACTGGTGCGAGATCTCTTTGATGACTTTTTGTATGGATGGACTTCCCGGCGCGACGAGAACGATCTTCAACGTAGGCGATCTGTTTGCATTCTTTAAGTCTGTCTCTTACTCATGTCAGTCCGATTATGTTGTTTTGTTATTAATAAAACGTAAAACGCACGAAGCTATTTCTGTGCGTATAACGCGTGCAGATGTCAAAGAAACTCATGAACTTGTACTCTTCCTTCGAGATAATATTTGCGTAAACGATGTAAACAGAGCAGAGAATTAAATTGAATCGATTTAGCAGACTATTTAGTAGAAGGTGGTGTGGGTTAATATACCTTCCTGAAGGATCCAAAGATAAGTTAAGATAAATGGCGTGCAGTTTTAAGATCTTCTCTCTAAATGAAAATGTTTCTGTTTAGATTGAGCTTCCGGTCGGATAGTGAAATTTATAAAATTTGTTCAACTTGCGTTTTCTGTGATTCTGCGATAAAAAGAAAACTTTTAATTTATGCTGACGCAGATATTCAAATTGCCACTGAAAAGCGATGTTAATGTTTTGAATATGTCTGTAGTGTAGGATAAAAATATTTTTTTCTAAATATTTTAAATAATTTCCATTAAAATTTTGAATGAGCATAAATAAACTACAAAAAATACCACCTGTAAGCAAAATTCTCTCACCACGCATCAGAATTTTTTGTTGAGAACGAGAAATAATGAGTTGTCAGAAGTTATTATTATAACAGAGAAACCGCTTCCCATTCGATCACTGAGACCAATTAAATCTTTTGTGACGTTGACCCCAAACTTCTAGAATACATTGAAATTTGAAATTTTCTATGAACGGAGAAGCCACCTGCTCAAAGCTTCGTAGTCACAAAGAACATGATCGGATAATTTGTCCTTCACCATGCAAAAATTGCAGGTTTCTTTATTATTATTATTATCATTTTTGTACGTAATTTAAAGATAGTATCTGAGAAGCCTATTCCCAAAAGAATATTCTCATTAGAAGCAATAGTTCTGGCATTTTGAACGAGAGGTGTTGAATAACTATAGAAAGTCTCAGGACTTAGATTTGGTTCCTACTGGTGGCATAATTTGGTTATGTTCAATTGTTTGACGCCCTGGTATTTAAAGCAGTTCGACTTTATTAATATGAGCAACTTGTTAAATATAATTAGATAGTTCAAGATCAACTTGACTCAAAGCTGTAAAAGTTCCGTGGCATGAATTTCGCATGGCTGTTTGATTCTATCATTCATACCATAACATACCATAAGAGCAATAAGTCTTATCTGTTTTCTACGTAAGATCTTGGAAAAGCTCATGTACAACCAACTCGTGAATTTTGAAAATGGTAATACGCTTTTAACCAAATTGCAATCATGTTTTAAGCCTCACCACAGCCGTGAAACAGCCTTGCTTAAAGGCTCATTCAGATTCGGCCAGTTACTTGCACAATTAGATTGCTACATATGAGCAAGTTCATGTTCACATTCGGCAAGTACTTTTGCGGGAATTTGCCTACAGTGGTACTACTTTTACAGGAATTTCTCGAAGTGGAACGTTAATTTAGGATTGCTGCGACTCCTTTCAAGATTCTCTTCTGTTTAATATGTCCACAGTTTCGTCTCTCTCACTTCAGACATTTTCATAATATCAACCTCTTTCTACTCATTTGGAGGAATACAAAATTTAATTAAAATTGTGTTGCAAGTTTGACAGCTTCCACAAATCTAGTTCATCTGGCAATTAACAGCATCCGCCATATTTAAAATTCTCATAAAATTGAAATTAAAAGTGTGGACTTGCTCTAAAAAGTAGAAAACAGTAGAAGAATATTTCCAACTTCTCGCAAGTAAACATTTAAAGCAACGAGGGGCACACGGAAGTGAAAAGAGACTCAACTTGTGCAAGTAACTTACCGGTGCTGAATAGGCCTTGAGATAACTACTGATTTAAGAGCTGCATTCGATAAAAATTTCTTTAGTATTCTTCTTCTGTTGGATTTTTCTAAAGCTTTTGATTGTGTTAACTACGTAATTTTTCTGCGTAAACACTCCACTGTATTTAATTTCAATAAATCTGCAATCACTCCGGTAGGAAGTTTCCTTTCTGATAGTTCCCAAGTTCTTAAAATCGACAGTTGATTATCTGATGCATTGAAGCTATCAAATGGTGTACCAGAAGGATCAGTTCTGGGAACACTATTTTTAAGGTTATTCACCTTGTAGAAGTGGGAAAAGATGTAAATGTACATTTGTATGCTGATGACGTACAGATATATTTCAGTAGACCTATTGGACTTCTGGAAAATTGCATTGAACGAGTAAATATAGAATTTATTAACTCATCCAAGTCCCATTGTATTTCGTTTTGCAGTAGCACCTTGCGTAACCTTGTTCTTGATGAATTGTTTTCGTATCATCTAGGGAACACGAAAGTAATACATACAAAAGATAAGAAGAAGATATTCCCAATGAATCTCGCGCATAGAAATAAATTGACGTCCAGCAGTAGTTCAAACATATTCATATTTTTTGGAAGCATAACAAAACTCTAATATTTCAAATTAAAATAATACAAGTACATATGAATTATTAACAAATGAGGCAACTACAACAGCTTCCTTCTTCTAGGTTTCATTCCTGTAAAATTATCTATAACCATATTATAAGCCACTTCAGTAGCCAACTGTCTTTCAATGGAGAGTAAAGCTAGCCCAGACAATCTGTCTTCACTCATTGTAGATCGTAAGTAGGACTTAATGAGTTTCAGTCTACGAAGCCTACCTTATAGGTAAAGTCAAACAATAATTTTATAAAAAATCGAGAGGTTAGGGTAAATAGAGCACATGTCGTTGACAATTATGAATTTTAATACATTGTTTATGAACAGTTCCTCGATATTTTAATTATTTTGATACCTGTGCCTATTATCTCTCTGTACATATTACATATTTTAAAATAATCAAACTCTTGAACAAGTTCGGCTTTTCTGTCGATGACGTCTGAGTACCAACATGTCCTCCAAAAATTCTAATTTCTCGCATTCGCATTATCTGGATTTTTGTAATTCTTTGGATCTAAGAAACTCAATTTAGCGGCCACATTTTTAAAATGATAGAATCTGTTAATGTGCCCTCTCGACACATTTCATGCAACATATCTGTCATTCAGAGACACAGACTTCAATAATATAGACTGGTAGCTGCAGGCCTTTCCCATACAAAATTTTTGAAGTCAGCATTAGGGCTGTTGATAGAATTCGAAGCGGCCGTTTCGAAGCTTCGAAGTATACACGTTTTTCCGAAGCTTCGAAGCATGAATTTTTCCTGGTGTCTGTTCCTTAGTGTGAAACTTAAATTATAATATTCGAGGTGACTTGAAATTATTTTTGAATATAGTTTAAAGGGCTTTTCGGAGAATAAACCCATTATAAACCTTTTGGTTATGATCAGAATATATAAATATATTTTATTATATGAATGATTTGACGGCTTTAAAGCTTTTAACGCTAATTTCACACTCTTTTTGTCTTGTTTTCAGCTAAAATTTGTCACACTTACAATTCTTGGAAGAAAATAGACTTTTAGAACTTTATATAAAATCAATACAATGGCTTCAAAATGGTGGTCGAATTTTACCATTTATGGTCAAATTCGGCTCAAAACCGATATGGGGGATTTTAGGAATTGCAGATTACGAAACTTTTTTATCTTAATTTCATTTCATAGTTACGATCAAATTATAATACTTGCAAGATTTAACCTTAGCTTGGTTATATGAATGGTTTCAAGATTTGACCCAAACAGTTTTTATTTTTTAATTTGTCAGAAGAACATGTACAATACATATATATATATATTTTTTTTTCTAAAACAAGCTCAGTTGATATGATATGGACAACGGTAATAGTGGATAAGTTGCCTTACACGAATGCCTATTGAGGAGGGGGGAGGGGGCTTGGAATAATAGGCAGTGACCCTAACCACTGGCATTGGATCAAATCATGATAGGTATATTCGTACTCATATGAATAAAAATAAATGACATCACCAAAGCACTGAACGCATATCGAAAACATGAAAGTATTTCAGCAATGAGGTTGTAAAAATAGGATACTATATGCAGACGTATCAGGCATAATTTTAAAAAGGACTAGAGGGAATAAACAAGTGTAATTCATGAAGTCCAATAACAAAAATGTTGGTCGTTAAATATATCGATAAGAATACAACAACAAATTAGTTCTTAACATTCAATAAATAACACAAAAAAAGACTAATAATTTTTTTAAGAAATCCCTATTTTGAAATTACAGGACATTTGCCAATATATTACCTTGTTGGGATATTATATAGCGCCCGCTGTAGAAAATACTCCTTCTGACGCTACAGGAATTATGGTAATACACGGGTACTTCTTTGCTAGCTGTGCTAACAAGAAGGGCTTCTCTTCCCGAGACTTCCACGTCCACCACTGATTAATTTCAATTTGAGGCTCAGCGAGGTAGTGCTCGAGTTGCAAGCTTGCGTTGGGAGTGCATGTTCATCATGAGGTTTCTTGAAAAAAAAAAAAAAATCAGGCCACTTTTAAACGGGATCTAAAATTCGGTAGTGTTTGAAGAGGAGAACATGGTTTCTTTTTTTATTTGTGTCCTGATAGCGCTCTTTATATAATCTGAGAACTCCGCCCTGAGTTCCTTAAATCGCGGATCTAAAAATGAAAACTTGTGAGCAAGGGAAAAACATAAGGTAATTCTATGCGAAGTTGATCCCATTCCGATTACGAAGCAAATAGATAAATTCGCCTTCCCTGAGTTCGCTTCAGGAACTAGTGGCGGAAGGGTTATTCACAAGCCGGACGAAGCCCTATATCCCGATTCCAAATTTTGAATCAAATACGTAATACCAACAGATTCTATCAGGGTATAACAAGAATGTACATACGTGATACTTTTGAATTAAGTTTTAAAAATTTATTTAAATTTTTAAATTTTCGAGCCCAATTTAATTATTTTTCAATAAATTTATCCATTAAACCATTGTAAATTTGGAAAAAAAGTTAACAGTTTACTTACATTATTTATTAATTCTGTTGAACGTGCCCGTGGATTGCCCGAAAGGTTGATATTTCGACGAAAATAATTGCGCTATTCAACATTGTGCAAAACTTCATACATATGAATTCTCTCGAATTCTTCATCATATTTCTGACATTGGTAAACCATTCTTGCTTCGAAGGACTCAACTTACAAGCCCTAGACGATTTCATATTCTCTAAAGTCGAATACTTAAGCAAAACTTATTTTTCCTTTAGTACAATTTGCAACCCAATAAACCCCATATACCAATTATAAATCAAATTGAGCAATAAATGACAAAAATTTTCATATAAATTTGCGTCGTCATCTTTAAATTCTAAGTTTTTATCAAATATTCGTTATACGCGACCTCGACAATCCGAAGACATTGATTTTAAGTCAAGTCGGGCCATAATGACAATATTATAAAAAAAGTGTTAAATTATATTGTCATAAGAGATCAATAAGTGTGCCAAGTTTTAGCTCAATGGTTCAACGGCAAGTGGGTCAAATTAGCATTAGAAATTTTGAATTACGGTGGGATGGTAGCTCCGAAGCCTCGAATTTCTTACGTTCGAAGGTCAAAGCTTCGACCTTCGTCCCTCGAATATCCTTTCGACGCTTCAGTGGTTCGAATAAAATTCGAAGCTTCGAATTTCAACAGCCCTAGTCAGCATAACTGTGGGGGCAGAAGAGCAAAACATCCCAAATTACTGTGATGTTGCGGGATATTAAATAATTAGGACCACTATTATTAGCTAAAATGAAGGAAAATTTTTCATTTGATTTTAAAAATAAATTCTGTACGCAGTTCTTATTTAAGTTGTTATTATTTTAAGTACCTACTTACTTATTAGTCCAGTCATTATAACGGAAAAATGGCATATAAATGCAAGTGAACCGAGCATTCTGATTTTTGGATATTGTGAAGGGGGGGCTCAAAAGAGCTTAACTTGAAATTGTCGACCAAGATTTTCTATGTGCTTTCTCCGCCATTCACGGTTTTCAAGATGGCGGGGAAAGCTCATAGGAAATCTTGGTCGACAATTTCAAGTTTAGCTTTTCTAAGCCCCCCCCCCCCACACACAGTATCCAACAATCAGCTTGCTCGGTTCACTTGCAGTTTCAAAAATGTACAATGGCTGGGCTATATATTGAAGTCTGTGTTTGTAGACACATATTTGCCAAAGGTCCTTACAATTTTACTGGTATTATGAACTGACAATTATTTTGATAGATTGTTGTGATTTTATCAATTTTCTATACACAAGATTGGTTTCTACATTATTTTCCAATTTATGGTCCAAACTTACTATAGAGGCACAATTGATATCATCAATCCTTGCATAAATTTACACGTAAAAAAATTAAATTTAAAATGCAAACCTGCTTACCTTTTACCTTTCACAATACGCAAAGATATATGTATAAAATATAACTGATACATACATGTATGTATTTCTATCAAAATAATATTTTATTTTAATTAACCCCAATTTATCAACAGAAATGTTTTCCTTCAGAAAATTTTTGAAAGGATATATCGAAAATGTGGTAACAAAATTAATTCTATTCCCAATTTCTGTTTTCGGAAATATCGTCCACACCAAAGCTAGTGCATATAAATAAAAAGGAAATATGTTCATAAAGGTTCCTAGGAAAAAATAATCTATGTTCATAAAAATGTGTACCGAAACAAATCAATCCAACTTTTTTTGGGGTGCTGCTGGCCACCAAAAGCATAAAATGTCTGAAGAAAAATGTTGAAGAAAATTCGCAGGAAAAAAGCTATTTTAAATAAAGCCCGACTATGTGGTCACATCTTCCAATATGGATTTCTTTTCCATGAATTAGATGCAATTTTTAGGATGAGAGGCAAATTAAAAACGATCAAAATTTCGCTATTTGCTACTTTATCTTTTTTGTTATTTTACAACCGGTAATACATATACATCCAAAAATTCTGCAGCATCGCAAATACTGGCGTTGTTTTTAGAATTATACAATATATTAGAAATAAACTGCTTCACATGAAAATCAGAGATTCAGTATATTAATGATTAATTTTATACAATCTGAATTGTATTGTTGGGAAGGCGCCACATTTTGATGATTTGATTAAGGGGAGCAATCGCTTCCCCTACTACCCCTTAGATACGCTTCTGCCAGGAAGAAAGGAAAATGATAGCTCCAAAATGTCCCGAGAATATCGCTGTGGTAATATAAGGAAGGAGATTATTTTGGATTAAAAACGACATAATTTATGTAATTTTGAATAGTTCTTTTTTTATATATATGTTTTTTATGTTTTAAATTACAAAATGTATATAACTATGATATATTTTATGTTAAATTATTTGTTTTTCCGGCTTTTGATCGCTTCTCGATGCGATCTTTTGCATGTAGAAAATTTTTCTGGATAATCAGGTTTATCGTCTTGTCGTCAACATTTTGAAATTTTCGATGACACATATCTGTTTAAAAATATTATAATACATTAATGATAGAATTTAAGGAAAATTAATTAAGACGTAAGTAATAAATGTTAAATGATTTTATTTTATTGATTACTATATACCTACCTCTAATTAATGTAATTAGAAAGTAACTCTGGATACTTGGCTTCAGTTTTGTTCCACTCCATGAATACTTTGTTGCCAATTCGTCGCTGATCAATTTTCGAATTGTCGTCCTTATAAATGTTGGGACGTCATCTCCACCAACTCTCAAAATTAAATGTTTCTGTACAGATAAAAATAAAATTTAAAATAATATATTTTCTGTAGAGTGGACTCCGTGAAGTAATTGAATACTTACCAACTGCTTAACCATTAATTCTTCGGATTGAAGATTTGCTTCAAGCTCTATCAGCTCTTCTACGGAATGAATCGGAAATTGTGGTAGTAGGTTTTTTTCCTCATTTCCAAGAATCCAAATTACGTTGGAAGCTTTTAGTTGGCGTACTTCGTTCCGTAGAGTAATAACCTCTTGAGTTAGTTTTCCCACCATTTTCTTGTGTTGCTCGTTATTGTTCACAATGACTTCTTGCAAGTTTTTCAGTTCTTCTAAAATCTGTGAGAGCGGTGGGCTATTTTCTATACGTGGAGTACACATACTTCGATCCTTCGAAATCGGAGTCGCTTCGTTGTTTAACAGGTTTTTCAATGTGTTTACGTCTTTGGGAACACATTCGTTTATTTCTCTTAAAATTTCTAGTAGTTCATTCAAAGCCTGGTTACTAATGGAATGATTAATAGACCAGATACTTAGCTTTTTATTGAAATTTTTAAAATTTTCAAAATCAATTGACATGCCATCATCATTTATGCAAAATTTTTCATCATTTTCTTCTTCTGAGCTGTCGTTTAAATAATGAGAATTTTTTGCAAATATATCCGTTTCATTATCATTTCTTTCGCTATCGGTCGGCATGTCTTCCTTATTTTCCAGGTTTGCACATAATTGACCTTCCTCATTACAGATTTCATGCAAATTTTCATTTACTTGCTGATCTAACTTAGCTGAGGAATAGCTGTAAATACTTGATACAAGTCTCAGTGCCTTTCTTTTACCGGCTGACCGAATAACTTTTGAAGACATATTCGTTTTGAATATTTACCAAATTCAGATGATCTAAAAAACATAAACGAAAGAGAAATAAAAACTTGAAGAAGCTTAAGTCTACATTCGTTTAAGACATAATTTCGAACAAAATATCTTTCTACAAAATTCTAGCCTGTATAAAACTCTGAGTAAATCGTTCACTAGTTCACAGGTCAATTAAACATCGGTATTCATCGTATCCTACTCTAACTAATGTCGCAGAAGGAAATCTTAATGAAATGCAAATTTTTTTCTAATACTTACTTGAATTCAACGACACTGTTGACAAATAACTCTTTTTATGGCAATGACTGTACCTTTTTTAAAACAATCTCTTTTTTAAAAACAGTCTCACTTTTCTAAATAATGTCTGCTTTTTAAATATTTTAACACAATTTTCACGTAAGTAACTTCAATTCTTCAATTTACTCCGAACACTTATTAAACCAGAATGAACAGACCTAAATTGAGGTACATTTTCAGGCAACGCATCTTCATTAAAAATAAATATAAACCGGTTTTTCATCAATGCATTCTCCAGGCGAAACTAAGAAGAAAAATTCGCAATTGGTTAACGACCTCTTTTCGTCTGGAGGAAAACACACAATTCGTTTTCCTATTTTATTGCCATTTTGTCATTCAGGTAAAACTGAAATTGGTAGCAACCGCACTCATATCATCTAATTAAGCAACTTAAAAGCAATTTTCAGACATATGTATTGGTCAAATATTCCGAAGATGACAACTCCAAGATATCCTCCAATCGTCGCGCTGATGATTTTACATCGCAATGTTTGCTGGTTTATTTCTAGAGTATGTGTAGCACACTGCCAATAATGAAATGACGAACTTGGGTGTGTATACACCGTGTCGAATGAATGACCAGGTAGACGTAGAGAAAATGGACAAGCACATTGTGATGTGTTTTCGCTTACAGTCACTCTATGGCATCTAGAAATCTCCATCTGTCTGTCTTTATATGTATACAGTTCCACAATGCAATTATGGCGGGCAATGTCATAGTTGCCGTCTGATTGTCAGTAGATATACAAATGTCCTCCTCGAATTCCATGTTGGCTAGATACTAACAGCCCAGAAAACCGCATCTATTTATTTCTGCCTGAAAATACTGCACCTGTGTTGCAGTTTAAAGGAATAATACTAATTCTATTTGCTGGAATATAATCCTGCTTCTGTGCGCCTAGTCAATTTTGATCCGTCCTTATACATTATATATATAATTCTTCATTTTTCATTCCGTTGTAGTGGGCACCTGGTGATCCATGTATATTCCACTGTCATGTCCATCGTCCACTTTTAACAGGATACTAGAATGGCTGTCACTGTACGTCCGTTTCCTCCAGAATTCTGTTACATTCAGTCAAATCGTACTAGTCACCACCATTCCTCTCCAGATAGTCCTTGTGGTCTTATGTAGGCGCCTGTCAATGATGGTTTAATCCAACGGCATTCTTCACGCACGGATTTGATTTATTTCATTAGGTACCAGTTGGGCCAGTGTATTGTTGGAGCTCTTACTGGTAGAAGCGGACCTATTTAACATCTCTAACCGTTCTTTTGGTCCCGGTATCCCGTAAATTATGCGTAAGCTCACGCCGAGATCAGAATATCAGTGCATGCATAACGTAGTACCTTTCAATCCAAGGTCGCTGTACGTTCAAGACGCACACCTCCTAAGATCAGAAAGGATGTCCGCCACTCGACTACGACAACTCACTCTACCCACGATTTGAACCACCATCAGCCATCCCGTTGCTGATATGAAGGAGACTCCAGTGGAAAATATAGTTTTCCGCGGGCACCCGATACCATGGTACCATATTATCCAATTACATACATGTTAGTTAGACTTCTTCGTAGATCAAGGCCCAAGGGCTTGGATACTCACAGTAGATTCTCCATGCAGAATCCTTTACAAATGAAACTGGTTACTCCATTCGGGCCTTATCATGTTGGGGCTGACTATAAATACCCAGCCTTTAAGCGAGGACCATTGGGGGTTGGAAACATCCTTCGTGGTTGGAAACGCTAGAGATTACAAGTAATCTTGTAGTTGATCATGATTACATGATTGTATAAAACTACTAATATGCATGCATTACTATTCATCTTCCACTCAACACAACTCAACTGTATGAGATTTTATTTATTTCGATTTTTGTGAGCACTCCGTCAACGCATGAGTACGCATATTCTGCTCTGTATTACAGTTCACATTAAATCAAAGATCTCACATGGCTCTCGCCGAGGATCAACATGTGCCAGCACCTAACTTCCATGTATGCCCGTGCATGGGGTACTTTATTATTATTATTATTATCTACTGCCCGCATATGGGCTACCACAACCACCACGATGCTTCCATCAAGGGGCCTTCTCCATGATCATATAGCACTAGTATAGCAGTACCTTGGGCTTCACAACCCCGTGGCACCAAATTAGCAATGTCGGCAACCCAATTGATATGGCCTCGTAACCCATGACTATAAGTCACGAGTACTGCCAGTGGTATCTTTACATGTAGATATCCTTATAGTAATGGGACTGGTTACTTCATTCTGGCCTACGATCTTATTCGCAATGTCTAGAAAGATTGTATATATCCTATACAGACAAAACACAAGACTGGAGAGGCTTAACATCAGTAATCTTATAGCCTACCATGCATACTCGACATATAAGAACTACTAACATACATGCATGACTTCCAATTTCATCAACCTTTATAACTTCGTTTTTTCATTTTCGCCTCGTGCCATTGGGACTATGTTTTAGGTTTTTTTTTCTGAATATCATGATCACTTAAATTCTTTGCATATGCTATCTTTCAAAAATAATGCCCTATTACGGTACCCATAGAGACAAAAATCTCAATTTTTATATAGTTACCTCACCGTGAGAGGTACCAATTAATCCATATGATATCTGTCAATCATACTACCTTACTGTTGTACCTTCATGCTAAAGCGATGATCAGTACTTCTAAAACTCCAATACTCCATTCAACAAATTCTTCCATCATACATGCATGCTTTCTTCTTATACACCTTTCACCTTGGCAGCCCTCCACTTCACAGTATTCTTTTGCGCCGCCCTATTCCGCCATTTCTCTACGGTACAAGTCAACAGATTACATATGTCTTCTAATGTAGCAGTTGGCGTGGTGCATATAGATTGGATTGTGCCAATCCCAGCCGCCCTTTAAATTCTTGACAGCTTGTTTAAATTTTTTTTTTTTTGTCCATTGGCGTCCATCAAAGTAGAGAGCCGTAGAAAAGAATAATTGGCCTAACTGTACAGCAATGGTTATCCAATATACACTACCGTGGTTAGTTTATTCACAGTGATGAAAATCTCAATATTATGAGTAGAGAAAAAATTGAAAAAATCATAACCATACAGAATCGCACCTCATATGGCATGCCTAAAATTATTGGTCTTATGGCCCTGTATCATCCTATTCATTTTTGGACATCCACGAACTGAACACTATTATATAGAGCCCAGTTCGGCAATGTAATAATATTCAATGACCCGACTCGTTTCATTTTAGTTACGATTAACAAGCTTAAAGTCATATGGCAGAACTTCCAAGTTGAAGGCAAATATGAAAGTTTAACTATTTGAGAGCACCAGCGAATATCTGAACTTTAATACGCAGAGCACTCACCATTTGCCATGTCTCATCATAAAATGTCCAGGAAATGAAAATGCAATTACTCATTCAGCTCCCTCTACCAGGAGTTCGTTATTTAACAGATTATTGGGAGACCTCATGCACAGACAGAATACTGTTAATAATCATTAAAAATGAATTTCGTACTTCCTAAACATAGTTAAAGATTACAATTATATACTTGTAACTATACAACAACTTCCACTCATGGGTCACTCAATTCAATTGCAAAGCTAATCGACAAGAGTATTTCGAAAGACTTAAACTTAACTAAATCGTTCAAAACAAATTGGGCACATCAGGAGGCTTCTCTAGTATTTCTCTCGTTAAACTACTAAACACAATAATTGTGGAACAAACACTCCAGAAAAAATTTCCGCATAACTTTTACCTAGTATATACTATGTAGGTACTTTGAAAAAAAAAAAACATTAAAGTTAAATTCCACTCCCCACAAATTGCTCCGTAATCAACTGACTTCATAATCCGCAATATTTCGTTCACGCCAATTTTCCGGAGGGATAAAAAAATTCATCACGAGCATAATTTGCCTCATTTATGGAAACTGTAAACAGTGGCTCTGTGGAGAGACTGCTATAATGGAAACTGATACTTACATGCGGCGTATATTTGCCAGTGATTGTAGTCGATTACATCATAATATTGCACCCGACAGCATTTTTAGCAAAGTGCTGCAAGTGCACTTAATCTGCTTCGTTTTACATCACATACATCCATCTATATAGACTTACCTACCTTTTATCGTTGGATTATGGACATATGTACCAGAAAAATCATATATATGGTAGTTATGATGTACAAGCGTGCCATAATATAAAATAAGAAGAAGTTGGCACTTTTCACTGTTGTTGTTTTTTAATGTAGTTGCCAATTTAAGACACCATTCACCTGACATGACATCACTATAGTTACTCGTCCTTTGCTGTAAATCTAGAGATTAATCTCGTTGTCGTCTTTTGACAGAGTCTAGAGAACAGCAGAGGGAAAATAACATATACCTATAACCGAGGAAAACTATATGCCAACCAAAACCAGTTCTTAAATTAGAATTAAACCCTTCCTTATACATGACTTGCTGGTAATATATTTGGCCGATAGAGGTCGTAAATCTAATCTTGGGCATCTTTTTTTTTTTTTTGTTTGTTTGTTTTCTTTTTTCGCTAGCAAAATGTTGGATAACAACATCAGCAATCGCGTTCATCGCTGCATTCAAGCAAACTACTGACTTGACTTATGGTTCCCCTGGCTGACCTCAAAAGGGAATTGCAATTGATTTCCTCACTTATCTCCTTGTCACTACTGGAAATGTTTAACAAGCACTTCATGATCGAAGCAGCGCAAAGGAGTAAGATCACGATAGTGATGGAGGCTAGAAAACGCCACGAGATGGAGTGATTTATCCATGAATCAGATATCTTTCTTAGCTATATGTACATAGTATGTACATACATAATATGTACGACTAACATATACGTAGGTGTTCACATCAAGAATGCTGCTAGCCCACTTTTACTCTTACCTGAAGGAATATAGTTTGGTCCATATGAACAAACGAAATCAGCTTATTCTATGCATTTACAAAATCAAGAAACATTTCAGTTTCAGATATGTCGAAACTTCTATTCAGGAAACTGTAACCTTTCGAACAAATTTGCCATTGTCCCATGAATCGTGCGATTGGCAAAGATCTATGGCCTTCGATGAGGGCAATAAGCCAAATAAATTTGTTGTCATTTTATATCCATATGCGCTAGAGATCTGATAAGTTATAGTACAACATAACACAAAGGAAATGCAGTTTTCCATTCCCAGGTGATTTACATCGATTGGTACTGATTAACGAATGTATTTCCCCAAGCCGGTTGCGCAGAACTAGTTTGAAGATGCAGATGCAGAACCAATGTTCAGTTGAAATCCATTAGTGCGATGTCGGAATCATTAAATTGCTTTGCATTCAATTCATGGGCCAACAATTAATTTCATAAAATCCAAAAACCAATAAATTCTACATACGAAACATACTATGCCCATGGCTATGTAGATAGGTAGGTAGGTAGGTAGGTAGGTATCTGTCTCTAATATACGGGCCTTATCTAGATATCGACATGCAAATATCAAAGACAAGTCCATGATTAATACGACAAGTTTCACGCTTTTGTCCGTATGATAAATGGGGCCCCGAAAACATAGTATCTGCTGATTATTGAATTTGGACGATGACGACGACAACGACGACAACCGACGACGACGAATGGAAATCGTAATTTAATTTATGTTCGTTATCGTGACGATTTTGGAGGCTCAGTTGTTCGTTTTATGCCGGTATTCATTTGGTATTCTGTGAGAACATTTTTCTTTGATACTTGACCGACTGGACATACATATGTAGTATTATTTATTTTGATTGGATGAAATTCGGTACACGTTTGACATTTTAATTAACAAGAAGTTGTCGTAAATAAACCATATGTGGTGGAGGGGTAGTGTAAAATTCTACAGATAAATTGTATCGGTGAAGCCATAAAATCCTATATTCGTTCATTGCAACCTAATTGGGCATTTTAGGAGGATTTGTTGGAGGATATTTGGTAAAAAATGAATATTGAACATAATTCAACATTTCTAGAGAATGTAATTATTTTACATAAATAGTAACTGGGAAAGAAATGCAACTTCCAAGCATCGATGACGCTTTGAGAGGTTACATTGAATCTATTGTGATATAAATTTGAACTCTCTCTGCGACAACGAATTATCAGATAACTTACAACATCTATTCCAAACTTTAAGCCTAGAAAAACTCAATAATGAACCAATCTACTTTAATACATACATGTAAGGTACTTAAGTATATTGGTACTAAAGTACTAGTATCAGTATCAGCATAGATGGCACAAGAACTAGATGTCGCATACAATACCAAAAAAGTATACAAAATTTATATGGCTGAGTGGTCCATTCCGGAATGGACCACAACATTTGAAATGATGTATACGTCGAGTAATTCATATTTTTTCGTATCTGAAGTGTTGAGGAAGTCGATTAAATGTATACAAAACTGCTATAATAAAAACATTTGCTTTCGTCATGTTCTAAAACATGTTATGGTCCATTCCAGAATGCACTACACATTTCATAATTTGTACACTCTTCTCTCGTATGGCATGCGACATCTAGTTCTTGTGACATCTATGGTATCAGTATCTGGTCTTGTATATAAAAAAATTTCAAGTACAAGTCCAGTTACGGGTACTGGTACACGCAGGTCTCATATATAAACTTAAGTGCCGTATAAGTATCAAAGTACGCACTTACTACAAATACCTCCTTAAGAGGAAGTACTTCTACTCTTGTAAATTATTTAAATACGCATTCTAATTTTAAATGTTTAGTAGCAAGGATTGTAACGGTCACGATTTTGTACAAAAAAAATTAAATTACAGTCGATGTGCAATGATTTTTGATTTTTAAGTTTTCAATTAATTGAATTAGTTAATTTGTTTTATATAAATATAAATAACAGTAGGACAAAAATTGACATACTGAATCGATGTCCTTCGTTGAGAAGCTTGGCAATTGCAGGTCTTGTAAATGCTCCACGAAGGCAATAATTATCTAATGCGATATTTGAAAATGTTCATTTACTAAAGGCAAACTGAAGTACCGTATAAATAACTTCCAAAATTAGAAATTAAAACAGCAAAATCTTAAATGATTCTGTTTCATTTCCTATCTTCTTGTAACATATCTTATGATATTTCATAAATGAGAACCTCATCCAGTCATTTAGCTGGCTAAAGAATTTTTCAAAATTTTTAATTTGAGTTTGAGCTGTTGAACCTCTATTATTGGAAGGCGTGCTTAAATAATTAACAGGAACTTAAATATGTACTTGGGGATTATTACTTGTGTACTTAGGTACTTAAAAGCTGATATGTGGGACTTATGAGTACCAGTATCAGTACTTGGACTTAAACTTGAAAATTTTTTAAAATACCAGTACCGGGACTTATACTTGAAAATATTTTAAGTACCAGTCCGGGACATGTACATATACTTAAAATATTTCGATTCCTGGTCCTGCTACTGTACTGATACTTGTATGTACTTGGAATTTTTCAGGACTACTTTAATACATCAAACCCAGCCCAGCACGATTATATGCTCACACTAGACTATGAAAAAGCTCTATTTCATAGTCAAATTAGCTCTTCTAGTGAGTTCGACCATGACTTTCTTATTTTAAACTGTAACCTTAGATCGAAACCATTTTCAAATGAATCGCTCATTACTTATTGTGATTTTAAGCGTTTAGATTATGTCGACCTTTATGCCTAGTGCTACGGATTGACCTGAGATGTTATATGTATATTCATCCAATTTCATTGACCTGACAGTTGATTCTCTGCTACAAACGCTTACTAGTCTTTACAATAATTACACTCCGATCTATCTTAAGGCCTCGAAATAAATATCAATAGTTAACTAGTGAGATTTATTATATTATTATGAATGAGAAAGATTTTCTTTTTAGCCGATATAGACAGGAGTGTTGTCCTTTAATACTCTCCAGGTACTAAATGGTCAACAACAGAGTTAGAACTTTAATTCAATCCGCAAAGGGAGTCTTTTTCAGAGACGAATTAAATACCAATCTTCCTCATAAAACTTTATGGATGAATATTTATAGCTTGGGTGTATTTGGTCAGGAATCGTCTGAGATAAATATTGATTCAAATTTGCTGAATAAATTTGTTGCATGTTGCATTGCTTCTTCATTGCAGGTACCTAGTGTCAGTCCTAATGATAGAAAATGTATCTCTTGATGGTTTTACATTTTACTACGTTGATGAAATTGAAGTGTTATCAGAGCATTACATGCAATTAAGTCAAATTCTATTGGAACGGACGAGCTACCGCCTAGATTCCTTAAATTAATTATTATTATACGAGTTCTTACACATATATTTAATCACTGTCTTCCAACTTCACAGTTTCCTGCACTCAGACTGTTGTTGTTCCTATTCGAAAGGAGTCTTCCGCCTTACATATGGGAGATTTTTATTCAATCAGCTTTGCTTCCTAGGAAAAATCTTTGAAAGACTGATGTATTTGCAAATTATGAATTATAATAAAAGAAAATCTATTCTATGATACAAACTTTTCCATCAGGATTGTGTCCTTCTCATAATTGTGAAGCTACTATATAGTTTCTCATATACATGAGTCGCTGAATGAGGACTTACAATACTTATCTCAATGGTCGATTTTAGCAAAAATTTTGACTCCATAAATCATTCACATTTAGTAACAAAATAATTCAGTCAATTCTTATTCTCTTCGTCTACTATCAAGCTGATAAATAACTTTTTACAACGACCTAGTTAAATTGTTCAAATCAAGACTAACAATTTCAGAGCTGAGTTTCTTAGGTGCGGCGTACCTCAAGGATCTATACTGTGGCCTCCATTGTTCCATTTATACATTAATGATCTTCAGGATGTATCTCAGCAGACTAATAGGATTAATGGAGGACTGTCTATGTCGACTAAATGATGATCTGTAATGCATTCATGAGTGGTCATTGCAAAATAGTTTAACACTTAATATAAATGGCATTGACTCAAATATGGGGTTCCTCTCATTCTATTAAACAGGGTAACCCTTCCTTATAAGGATTTTGTCATGGCTGTTCATGAAGTTCTCATGTTTTAATCAAATTAAAAGGATAGTAGGGAAAATAAAGAGAAAAGAAGCTATACTTCCTACAACCGACCGGACATGGAAACCTTTTGATTCCTCGATGTCAATACCGTAAGCATTCTTTCTTCGTTCAGTGTGCCAAGCAACATGTAGCACACGGCTTCCAACAGAAACTTTTGTAGGTTCATTAAACATGAAAATATTTATGACGCACATTTGCGGTCTTCGTTGTTTTTCTTTCTTTCTTTTCCCTTTTTTGAACACTTTTTTTATTCTTAGTCTATAATTTGTATTATGTTTTTCTTTACTTTATTCTTCTACTACTATCATTACATGGTCATATCTTTTTTGTTTGTTTTATATTTATTTTTTAATTTTTCTGTTTTACATTGTTTAGTTCGTAGCTATATTTTGTAAAGGGTTTTCCAATAAGGAGTATCCATTCTCAATTTTAAATGTGAACACACCTTTAATGTTTATCTGTCAACTGTCATAGCTGTTTTACTTGTCAATGGCAACGTTTATAAATAATCATAATTTACTACCAAAACTCGGAGTCGATGGTCGCAATTTTAAGAGCGTTAACTCCAAATTTTGGTCGTTATAATCTCTCTAGTCAATACTCAATTTGTTAGTTGGTGCAAAAGTTCGAGTCTACATTTTCGCTGCTTAATGTTCCTTTGCCCTTGAGACAAAGAAACGAAAGAAGTGTAGAGAATATTGTGGCCGTAAAGCGCGTCTGTGCACAACGACCCAAATCAATCAATTCCACACCGTGCGTAGGAATTGAGACACTATCAAACATCATTGCTGCGCATTTTGCGAAAGGATCGCCAAAACTTCTCAGATTGATGCCTGGAAAGGTTTGATGTCGATTTGGATTTTCATCGCAAATTATGTTCAGCGATGAAGCTCGTTCTGTCTAAACCGCTTTGTCAACAAACAGAGCATGCGGTATTGGACGGCAATAAACCCACATGTGGTGTATAAGGCGCTACTGCATCCACAAAAACTGACTGTTTGGTGCGGTTTTCATGTCGGCGGAGCCATAGGGCCTTTTTTCTTTGATAAAGATGGCCGCCACGTTACAGACAATGGCGACCATTATAGAGCGATGATAAACCGTTTGTTGCCGAATTTGCGTCGGATTAATGTGAAAGAGATGTGGTTTCAGCAGAATGGCGCTACGTATCATATAGCGAATGCAAACATCGACTTATTGAGGACCAAATTCGGAAATCGCACGGGCCCTCCGTCAATTGGCCACCGAGATCGTGCGATCTAACGCCTCTAGACTTTTTTCTGAGGCTGTCTGAAGTCGTTGGTCAATGCCAACAAGCCGGGTAGCGTTAGATGAGTTTTGAGCCATTGAACGCGAAATTGACGGGAATATCGGCCGAAATGTGTGGTAGAGTGGTCGAGAATTCGGTCCAACGAATCGATAGCTACAGCGAGCGCTTTGGTAGCCATATACCTGATATTGAATTTTATTCTTAAATGGTATGATGATAGATTTCCTTTGCAATACAGAAATTGAAATTATTTACAAATTTAAATGGATACCTATTATTGGAAAACCCAACGATGATTTTTACTTACCCACTGCACTTTGTAAAATCTAAGATAGCATGTATCGTTGTACCTATCCAAAAAGGAATTATTATTATTAATTAAAGTTGGCACATATTTGCAGAAGGGTAAACATATCCTAGTCTTAAAATTTGTTATTTACTTCTCCATAAGTCGCATATAGCTTTATGTTGTGCCTACTAAAAAAAATTATTTCTCTGAGTGTTCGGCAGAAAAATTCTGCTTAGAACTAGTATTGATCAAGAAACCGATCAAAAGCTATACTATTATTAAAATGGGTGAGCTTTCTGTTCATCAGCGGATGAAATTGGCCGGGGTATTTATAAATTATATGTGTATAGCATAAAATGTTTTAAGAAAACATTCAAGACTACAACAAATGTATTTTGTTTTTTTTTGTTTTTTTTTGTTTTTTTTTGCAAATAGAACAGTCCAGCTAGAGAGCGGTATCCGATCTAATTTGTGTTCTACCATCGTGATATTAAAGAAGAATATTGTTTTTTAGTGAATAGATTTAAAACAAAACTGTACGATAACGCAATTCTTTTAGTTGAAGAAAGGAGATATTCAATTATCCTTATGTCTTAGAAGTCCTTACACAAGCTTGCACATAATGTAAATTAAGAAGTTTGAAAATTCTGCAATATTACACCTTTCTTGAAGAAATTGAAGAAGGACCATAGGGATGAGGTTTCAAATATTATTCCTGGTAGAAATATTGTATTCTTGACGGAGAACACAGTATTTAAAATAAGAGAAGCTACCTGAACAAAATTACAATTTTTAATTACCGTTTTACACACTTAAAATACGGATAATATTCCTCAGGCTTTTTAGTGTTCAAAAGAAGAAAGACTTTCAAATATATCCGGAACAAAGGTTTGATATTTTTTTTACTACATTTCGTCGCCTGAATACTGTTTTACTCCATATGATAAAATTTAATTTTGAGATAAATGCAGTTAAAGTTGAGGCCTTTATTAGAAAAAAAAAATCTGTTCTATTTTTTTTTTTAATTTGCATAAAAACTCAGTTATTTTCCTTCTATTTATATCTTGAATTATTTTTGTTTCAATAGAAGAAAATTTCCGTTAAAATTTCATTAACTTGAACCTAGATTTCCAAATATTACATTTTTTGTATGATGTGGGTCAAAACAATTAACTAATAAAGGTAAGAGAAATATTTTATTACGTCAACATCTTTATTTAGCCTTGAATATTTTCTAGTTTTCATAATCAAAATACATTTCTTGCAATGATTATAATTTTATAATCTTTTTTTACCGGAAAAATTTTATATTTGTTCAAGTGGGCTTTTGTGGTATTCTCCGGTACAAACAAATTCTATAACACAATCATTTGAGTTAGGGCGGCAAAGTCTCAAGTTTTCAAGAAAAAAGAAAATAATGAAAATAGGAGAATACAAAAAAAAATCTCCATTCTTCTATTATCATTTTGTACTTCGAGTCTTTCAATTTTGTTACTTGGCACCTGTAGATGAGTAGAACCAAAGCTTGAAATTTTGCCGTCCTAAATAAAATAATTGTGTGATAAAATAAATTGTTTTTCGTTTGTAATTCCAGAAAGGCCTACTTGAACAAATATTACTTCATTAGTCAATAAAAAAAAAAGGAAATAAAAAATAACAGAAACAAAATAAAATACCCAATACTCAATATCACTCCTTATTTGAGCATTAAAACTGTTTGATAATAATTTCTATTTGCATCTGTAAGATAAACTAAAAAAAGATTTTATATCTTTTGCCTTATCTTTAAATTAAAAATTAAAAAATTAATTAATCGGTACATTGCTTTGAAATAAGGACTATTTCAGAAAAAACCGACCACCTATCCCCGCTTCCATTACTCATCAACACGTAAACCAAATTAGAGACCACTGGTAAGACTGCATTATAAAAAGGTGTGCACATATAATTGCAAGCCATTAAATGCAAAATTCAGAATGGAAGTCAGTCAAGAAGAATGCCGCAAATTAATTCTTTCCATCCATATGAAAAATCCGAATATGTTTCAAAGAGGCTTAGCTAAAAAGTTGAAAATTCCGAAGACTATTCAAAACATTCTCAGTAAATTTCGAGAATCTTATAGTGTCCAGTGAAAGTCCAGGTCAGGAAGGAAGGTTCGATAGACAAAAAATTGGCCAAAAAGTGGTACACTACTTTAAACGAAATGCCAACATGTCGTTGAGAGATATGGCTGATAAGGCTGCAACCTCATATGCTACGGTCCATCGAATTAAAAGAAGAGAAGGCCTACGAAGTCTCCATATTCAGAAAACACCGTGCAGAACACCAGAAAAGAAAGAAATTGCAAAATCGAGGAACCAAATTTTGTATGAAATTTTGCTAACGAAATTCGGCTTTGGTGGCAGCGAACTTCAACCAGTGTCTTGAGATGCTCTTTCTGTTATTATTTAGAAAAGGCAAGTCTGGGCACTTCATGAAATGTAGGTAGGTAGTGTAACAGCTTCCGCTTAATGACTTTTTACATGATGTGTCTGAAGGTTTTAGTCACTTCATAATATGCTACAAGCCTTTACGCCGATAGTGTATTACCAACCGACATAACCGAATGCTTCGAGAGGTGGATGATGACCTACGAGACAGCTGTGCACAGAGGGACACACCGTCTCGCTGGGCGCGGGCTCCCCTTCGCCTTCAGATGTGCCGATCGTTAAAGTAACGACTTGGTAGCAATGGCACTTCTTTTTCAATTATTGGATTTGGACACGACACCCACGCATAATATCAAAAGTTATTTTGATTTGTTGTTGTTTGTTCGTCTGTCTGCCAATCTGTCTGTCCGTCTGTCTGTCCGTCCATCCGTCCGAGAGATAACGCGAGAAAGCGTTCACGTAGAGTGCTGAATGTTTGCAGACAGGCTTTTTAAAAAACACTTAAATTTAATTTTGAAAATGGGACAAATCAGGCAACTCCTTCTTAGGGTTAAATTTCTTAGGGTTAGATTTTCGAACATGGCACTCATAAACAGTGAAAATAAAATAATGAAAAACAAACTAACAGAGCAACAGGTGCTAAATAAGTTTGCAGAAAAAAACTGTAAACTAAACTACTACTTCACTACATCAACTTTTTTATAACTGCTTAATAAAAACGCAAAAAATTTATCTAAAATTTCTAATTTCAGACCTGTAAAGTACTTAAGTACATTGATAATTAAATATAAGTACCAGGACCTGGACTTAAATATGTTTTAAGTACAAGTCCCGGTACTGGTACTCAAAAAATTCTCAAGTACAAGTCCCGATACTGGTACTTAACGCACTTATTACAAATACCGCGATAACGCGAAGCACTTCACCTCTTGTAAATTATTTAAATACGTCTTCTAATAATAGAGGTTATCTGCACCTCGACAGTGCCTCAAGAAATCTTATCCCCTTCAGTAAAATAGAAAGAAAATTAGCGCAATATATGAGTAATTGTAGGACAAAAATTGACATGCTGGATCGTTATGCTTTGCTGAGAAGGTTGGCAATCAAGTGCCACAATTCGCTCTTTTCCTCCGCACAGCGTTGATTTTCACTTGCAGGTCTTGTAAATGCTACACAAAAGCAATCATTATCTGATGTGACATTGTTTTTCTAAAGGCAAACTCAAA
Source organism: Dioctria rufipes (assembly GCA_963924295.1). Taxonomy (NCBI): domain Eukaryota; kingdom Metazoa; phylum Arthropoda; class Insecta; order Diptera; family Asilidae; genus Dioctria; species Dioctria rufipes. Next base: position 42,792,180 of record OZ002743.1, on the reverse strand, counting down.
TAATGTATGAACAACTTCCAAAATTATGTAAAAATTAAAACAGCAAAAGCTTATACGATATTTTATGATATTTCGTAAATGGAAACCTCATCCAGCTATTTAACTGGCTATAGATTTTTCAAAATTTCTAATTTGAGCTTTCAAAAGCTCTTAACATCTATAAGTAGCAGTACCAGTACCTGGACTTGTACTTGAAAATTTTTAAGTACCAGTATCGGAGCTTGTACTTGTACTTAAAAGATTTGAAGTATGGGTCCTAGTACTGGTACTTGATATAAATACTGGACATTAGGTAGGGTGGCGCTATCATATCAGTTTCGTGTCTGAAACTTGAGGGTTCTGATTTATATTCCTTAATTCGTGAGAAAAGGAAAGGAGGGGAAGTGGAAAACAAAAGTCTCTGTTAATTAAACGACACCACATTCTTCTATTTTTCTTTTAAAATCGTGCAAATTTTATTTTATTTTTCAAATAAACACTACTTCCGATGATTTAAAAGAAATTTAAATCACGTTGGATGTTTGGAGTGGATTGTAGAGAATAGATGAGTGTCGCTTGGGTTTATTGGGATTAAAGAAAAGAATGCACCTTCACTCAATTCGCCAATTACAATATGTACTAATCTATTTTTACAATAATTTAAATGTCCGACTAAAACCATTTCAGAAATACTCGACGTCGTTGGTCTCGATAAGCAATAAATATAGTCCGATTGCCGAATGTTGACTAACTAGTTATCCAAAAATTGATTGAATGCTGATGACTTATACTAACTGATAAGCGACGTGCCATGCATTTTTATCTCCATTTAACGAGAATTATAATAAAGAACGGGAAACAATTGAAAACTATTCGTTGTTCTTCTGACCTCAACATCGAAACCTCGACAAAAGCTGTCATATCTCAAAAGCTTTTTTATTAAAATTACCCCGAATTTGCACACGTACCTGCATTTTCAGTAGATTAAAAGTGCTGATCTAGTTGTTGTTTTTTACTTTCTTGGGAGCGGAGTTAAGGTTTCAGGTAGAAAAACTACATATTAAAAATGTAGTGACGCGATGTCTGCGACTTGCAAAGTGAGAATTATTTTATGAAATTTTTTTGTTCAGAATTACTTTAGCGGAAATTATATTTTAGAATTTAGATTATGTTTCTTTCGGGTTCTGTAAATTATAAGACTCTCAGAAATTTATAGTTTTTTTTTAATCTATGCAATTTCATTGGCTCTAGGCATTATATCAACATCTTGCAAGTGCTTAGAGCAATGCATAATAAATGTCGGTCAAAATCTGGGAATATTCATTAGCTGCTATACTTGGCAAATAAAATGTCTGTTAAAACCTATGTACGAAAGATGGAGGGGCCTGGTCCACCCCAGAAAAAAGCCCTAGTTACGCCAATGAGTACATGCTGGGGAGCAGCACGTAACCAAATATGATAAATATAATCGTTTTGTAATAGTACCTTTTTGGCGTAATTAAACCGCCCAAATATCATAGAAAGCAATCTAAATTAACACATAAATTTGAAAAATTTGGAATATTGATAAGAATATTTGTAATTGCACCATAAAATTCAGAGAAAAATTTTGTTTTCACGTTTATTGGGATAAAATTTGATATTGTAAATGTGTATTTCTACATAAGATAGAATCGCAAGATTTTACAAGATTTATAATGCATAATAGAAATATTCTAGGCATATAACTGTACATACCACTGCCTTGCTAAAAATCTCTAATGATACAATTTCTTTATACGTTTTACCAGACTTTTCAACAAATTTTAAATACCAGTAACGAACCAGTTTTGACTTTCCAAAAAGGCTACATCGCTTATAACAATAACATTTTTAAAAACACACTCCTACCTTTGCTAGTGCTGCTTTTGTCCTCCCTCAGGTGTAAATTCTTGAACTTTCTACCATTACCGTTTTTCCTGCTTATTATTGAATTGTTTATTTACGTCGAACATAGAAAATTATATTGGTATGCTGATTAAGTTACAAGCTTACCTATAGTGAAGTTTAGGCCTTTGTGAGGATGGAATTGCTAATACTTGCCCCAATTGAGACCCTGCAACAATTCATTTCATAACTGAGCAGTTGAATATTAATCCAAGTAAATAAAAATCCTTTTTATAAATTAGCAATAAACAAATAAATTTTGTTGTAAGGAGCATGTATCCTTCTTCGTTATATTTCTGTCAATTTCATTACATTTAGGTGTGTACTGTGAACTATAATAGCTTAACTTAATATAATCTATATTCCTGTACAGGGTGTTCCAGATTGAGTATGCAATACTGAAACTCCTAAAAGATGAAGTGGTTTGCAATCGAAAATATTATGTTAATTTTTTCGAATTCATATTATTTTCGAAATTGCAGAAGATTTTAGATTTTTTAAAAAATGTGGTCCTTGCAACGCTTTTTTTTTTCTGCAACTCAGTTCGTTTTACTTACTGGGCCACCATTTTGATACCGTTTTATTTGTATTACTACTGGCTTTCATTTATAATAACTTGCTTTCAAAAACTTTATAGATAAGTAAACAATCTCAACAATATAACATCAAAAATGTTTTTCTCTTCGAAAAATTATCTTCTTTGAAAATCAAAAATCTCCTTATGTAGCCATATTAACAAACTGTCCCGTAAAAACAGTTAGTGTTACCTTTCAGATAAATCCAACATTATTAGCCTAGCTGAAGTACTCTCCGAGATACAGGTAAAGATGTCTTGCAACATACCTCGCCCATATTTGAATGAAATTATTTCGAAATTTAAAATTTTTTTAAATGGTGGGAAAACTAAGCACTTAGGCAAGAAAATCAAGAGAAATACATATACTTCATAATTTTAAGATTTATTCTTAGAACTGCTAATGACATATTTCGCACCATTAATTTTAATCTGTGGTAATTAAATAAAACAATGTCGAAACTTATGTGTGAGTGGCCAAGAGTGGCAAATAACTTCTCATAGAAACATGAAATGTGGAGAAGGAAAATCATAGTGAAGACAAAACAAAGCTTCTTTGTTGCAACGACCATATTTTTTTGGAAAAAAATCAATCGACTGTAATTTCGAAAATAACATGAATTCGAAAAAAAAATTAATATACCATTTACGATTGTAAATCAGCTCATCTTTTAGGGATTTCAGTATTGAATACGACCACATTTTCGAAAAAAATCTAAAATCGGCTGTAATTTCGAAAATAACATGAATTCGAAAAAAAAATTAATATACCATTTTCGATTGTAAATCACTTCATCTTTTAGGGGTTTCAGTATTGCATACTCAAAGTGTAACATCCTGCACATATACGATGTATATATATTCGATAAAGACCCAACAAAAGTGGATCTACTCAGCGCTGATGTTCATTGATATTTCATAAACTCAATAATTTACTTAATGTATTAAGTCGGTGATAATTTATAGTCGTCTTAATTCTCAGAATACTTACACCTTTGTTGAACAGTTTTCCAATTTCCCATTAACTGAACTTATCATTCCAATAACTTGCGTCTAAGCAAGAGAATTACATAATACATATGCAAGTATCAACGTCTGATCCGCATGTAATTTATATAATTATTATACAATTTAATAAATTCCCATAACAAAATTCGATCCGCTATTATTTACAATTATTATTAATACCTCGATGAATCTATCTATTAGCAATTCAATTAGTTTCGGCATTTAAACACGATTATCGTAGGAAGCGATTAGAATGTTTCATGCCAAATTAAAAAAAAATGTAAACTAATTGGAAGAGAGTAAACAGACAACAATTTACCTGTCCAGCAGTCTTCTATATAGCCAGCGGAACTGAGATGAGATGGACACTAATGAATATTAATCAGAAAAACTATCATTACTAATCTATCAAGAAGCATGCCCACTTCTACGTATTTTAGTCATTCACTCTTAATTGATCCCTGTGCTTGCGTACACACCCAACACCCATTATTATCATTGAAGCTCTCAGACATAATCTTCATCACTCTTTAGAATGATCATAAATCATCATAGAAGCCACAGGAGGCAAAATAGTCTATAAATGTATCTGAATCGGTTACTGAAATTTTAGGTGATGTGATAATCTCATTTTCATACGAAAAAACACCATTAAGAGCTTCTTTGATTTTTCGAAATTTGATAGAATCACTCTTCACATTTACGGCCAGCGTGACGAGGACACTCCCACACCGCTATGGTTATGTGAATAAATTTGACTAATTAATAATACATAAAAATAAATGTTCTGACAAAAAGAAGAAAAAGAAAAAAAGAGAAATATTCCAAATGATCAAACAGTTGGCTGAAAATGATAAAGGCATCAACATTTTAAGCGATCATCGACCGATCACCGAACTTATCGAACCAAAATGCCTAAATGCAATCAGAGTTTCAGCAATAATCAAAGAAATATTATTAATTAGTGAGAAAAGTGTAGAGAGATAATGTATAAACATACAAAAAGCCAAAGGCGGCTGCGCTGTTTTTCAAAGATGCTCCAGAACGAGTCTCGATTAAAAAACAAGAAAGAGAGAAAGATCACCGATCGAGCAATATCCCCAGAGACTTATACTTGATCATTTCTTAAGAAAACTTTTGAGCTTTGCTTTGACTTGAATTTATGTTCTTAAAGAGAGCCGCGAATCAGAAATTTTGTTAGAAATTTTCGCAGCCGTGTTGGCTGTGCTGTGCTGCTGTGATCTTTTGATTTTTCTTGCACTCGTTTGCGAATTTAATTGACTTTCAGTTTCTGCGGTGTGCGGTGGTACGCTACGTAAGCCTTCCGAAGATTCAGTTGTTACCGAACAAAGCAACTAATCGGACGTCGTTAATGCAGCAGCGCGGATTTTATGCTTAATCGAACGCTGAATGCATATAAAAAAAAAATATTTATTCTTTTATCGATCGTTTTTAATTAAAATTATTAAATAAAATTTTTCGGTGATCGTTCGTGTGGTACTGTAGTTATCTAAAATAAAGTCAGGTATAGATTGGAAAAAAATAATGTGTTAATATTGGATGAGAAAGCATCCGTTATTATAGAACTCAGTTATAGCAGTTAGTGTTCAAAAGTGCGTGTTTCTTTAAACTGGCATTGATCATCATTGATTGCAGCAGTGCTGTTGTTTGTTCTGTTCCTTTGATATTTTATGAAAGAACAAGATTTTACTGGAGATGCATTTTAAATTTCCTGGCCGGATACTTAAGAGGAGATTTTATTGGTATCTATAAAAAAAAAAAAAGCTAAACTGAACAACGTTTTCTCCAATGCTTATAAATATGAACTATAGTGGGCTTAATATCATCGTTCATCCTAAATTATCCCAAAATTACAAAGATATTTTTTTCTGACTTATCTTCAACGATCGATTTTTATTTTCTGTGGTAGAAATTATACGATATAGGTATTCTCCATAAATGTAATAGGATACGTACATAATAAGAGTGTAAGGTTGAAAAGAGGTACCTGTATACTAGGTACTTGACCACCATGATTGAATATCCAAATTTTCACTGTTGTTTTGTTTATAAATCAGTTCCAATGAGTCATAACAAATCTTAATGAAAATAAATTACATAAATTCAGTCAATAAAAGTCTCAAGTTTAAGTGTAAGAAGGCTCCCAGCTTGGAAAGTCACGTTTCTTCTTTATTTGAAAATGAAAAAAAAAAAAAAACGTTTAATGGATTTATTCAACTTCAACTTTTAAGTAAATCTCAAAACAAAGACAATTTTTTGTGTTGAAATTTATTTTTAGACAAAATATTAAATAAATATTTCATGTACGTTGTAAAAGTATAAAACATATGTAAATTTTTATTTCATATGCAATCACTGGAATATGAAATTGAAATTTGTTCTTTTTTCCCTAGTTAGGCAAAAATCACTGAAAAAATTAATTTACAACTTAATTAAAGGTAGTTACTGTGCTGTGACATGGTGATAATGCGAACACAACATACATTACGAAAATAGATTTATTTTTTAAATGTCAACGAATTTTCCGTAATTTAGTTGATTCTAAACTAAGCCCTTTCAGTTATGAACTAAAGTTCTGTAATAGAAAAAGCTAGAAAGTTTTTATTGTTTTTTACGGAATTGTCTTGAATATTTGAAGACGGTTGAGCTCCATTTAATAAGAAAGGCAACTTTCAAGAACTTAATCCTGATAACGATCGAATAAAAAGTACTATGTTTCCATGAGCCATAGTAAGCGTTAAGCTTGTTGGCTGAAAAATTTCGTATAAAGTAGCCGGATTTGTGTTTGATAAAACACCTTATCCACACTATTCTAACAAATACTTACGCCAAATTCGACTGGTTTTGTGGAGTTGACATGAACTTAACGAAGCTTAACTCCACTCTTGCTTCCATGACCAACAACTTTGGTTAAACTCGAGTTGAATTCCTCATTAAAACATTGTAAAGGAAATGTGAACAAACTTAACGAAACTCTGTTAAAAATTAATGAATTTAAATAAAATTGATGAATCTTATTCTTCTCATTTTTTTTTAATAATTAATCCAAGCTTAGAGATTAAATGATACATCACTGGAACTGGAACATTCGAAGAATGTATGTAAATCCGCGGAAAAAAATAGTTCTTTAATTTTTCTTATGCATATGATTCGAATACATTTGGCTGTTAACATATACACATACATATATGCCATTTTGACGCATTGCGGTACTTCGCCAGGGTTTGATTACATCTTTCGCCCTTGGGATCTGTCAGATTGCAAACAAAATTGCGAGTCATCAGATCATCAAATTATTTTGCTTTATGCACTTTGGTACAATTCAGTCTAGCTGCTTTATGGCGGGTTGTTCCTTCCGGCAATTCAAGCTGATGAATTTCTTTTTCATTAATCGATGACTAATTGTGTATCGGCTTACAATTTCGCTGCTTGAAGGACGGAATTGCCTTGCGAAATATAGCATTTTCAGAAAGAATTAAAAATTTTCCACAAAGAATTAAACCTTTTCTACAAAGAATTAAACCTTTTCCATAAAGAATTAAACCTTCTCCATAAAGAATTAAATAAAATCGACAAACAATAAAACTAAATTCATGCGAAAAATAAATAAAATTGAAAAATCGTTACTGACTAATGCCAGCTTGAAAGCAACTAGATCAAATCAAGAAATACAAGAGGGAAAAGCATTCGTTTCGTTAGCTCAGAGGTAAAAGCAATCGCCCGGAAGGCCGGATGAGGCGGTTGATTTTTCCTCTTGTATTTAGTATCTTGTTCTTAAAATTCTTCTATTCTTCATCTACGACCGATTCTAAACAATTCCAAAACTTATATGAGTTCAATTTCCGTAGGGGAAAAATAAGTAAAATATTTATGTAGATGGTTTAATTCTTCGTGAAAAAGGTTTAATTCTTTTGGAAAAAGTTTAATTCTTTCTGGAAAAGGTTTAATTAAATCTGAAAATGTATAACTAAGAGTCGTCTTCTTATCCTATGTTAGAGTCACGTCTTGCTTCAAAGTATTAAATACTGCATCATTCAATTTTCGAGATCTTCCTGATTCTAGGCGCCCTTCTATCATTTATTCCTTCTTGAATACCGCAATTATTCGTTAAAATTCGCTTTTACTCACCTTCCACGATCTCTTCTTCATGATTGCCACAATCTCTCTCTGGGATTTTTCATGCTGGCTCAATCCAATAATCATACATCTGTCACCCTCATCTAACTGGCGTCATCTACAATGAACAGTTTGATAGCACGGCTCGAGTAAAAAGAAAAAAAAAAAAACAAAGATAAGAATCCAGTTTAAACAAAAATTGGGGTGCAAGTCTAATAATATGCCAAGAATTGTAAATTGAGTAAAATTGGAATAAATAGGATCAGCAAGGACACAACTTTCAGATAACTCGTTCCGGCTAATTTTTTTTATAACATTTAAAAGCACATCGTAAAAATTTAATAAATGACAACAAATTTTGGAATTAACAGGTTTCGCTTCACACCGTATTTCTGCACTCTTCCTCCTCCGATGGATTTACTTGATGGTTTTTCGCATCCTATGATTTGTATGAGAAAATCCCGCAAGTAGTTTATGTGTGGGTCTGGGTGCATAGAAATTTTTTTGACTTATTTTTTCACTAGATCGAACAGATACTCCTTGATAGAGGTTATGATGGCTGCCTCGTATAATACTTTATTGCAAAAATGGCTCTTCTTTCTATGGAGTCCCGAGCAAGCTCTAAGAATCTTTCTTTCAAGCTTACTAATATTCCAGTCAGTATGCCTTTTTGCCCTAAAAAAATTTGAGCGTTTCCACCGCTGTAACTCGTTAGACATTAGACTTTAAAAAAAAAGTTTAAACAACAAATATAGGGAATGTAGTCTTCTGCAAATTTGTATCAACCATTTTTGTCGTAGGACCAACCATTGAGGAATTATTTCGAAAAACAATTTTTTGTATCTTTAATCCAAGATGGCGGACCGCGCAGCCCCCCCCCCCCCACCCTTTGGGATTTTTCATTGAGGCGCGGAACTTAATAACATATAGAAAAATCAAAACTACCCCACCTTTTGTAGGGCAAAAGCCTTATTTAGTTCCATATTGACTGAACTATATGGCGTTCCATATAATAGGGGGAAATTGAATCCCATATGGGAAAGCAGTGAGGTGACGGGACTTCCTAGTAGTTTTGCCTGGGTTGTGAGTCCGTCCTGACGTTGATTATAGGACTTAGAAGACTATACGCGAAATTAGCTCTGCTAAAGGTTGCTTTTGCATGGTAATTTAATATTAGGATTTCATGGAAATCTACACCTAGGTATATCGCTTCATGAGTTGATTTTATTATTCCCCCATTGTAGACGACGGTAATTCTTTTGGATCTTGAACCTTGACTGTTTCGCCCGGTGCTAGGTTTCCGAATACTTTTAGACATTAATTTTAATCCCCCAGTTTTTGCGATAAAAGCCGACCGCTTTCATTCTTAAGTTGGTCTAAAGTCCATAGATTGAAGAGTATTGGGCAAATATAAAGCCCTGAGCGACTCCTGCTGTAATTCTTTTGAATGGAGATTTGTGATTATCTAGTTCAACATAGAATTCCCTAGTAGTAAGAAAACTGTAGATAAGTCTGGTTAGGTGTGGAGGAAAATCGGATTGGTTTAGTTTGAATATTAGACCTGCCGTCCAAACGGAGTTAAAAGCCTTTTCAACATTCAGAAAGCAGCCAACCATGCATTCGTTTCTGTTTAAGGCTCTGATAGCATTCATATGGATTTTCAATTAAGGGTGGAATGTAGAATGTTTGGGACTGAAGCCGAATAGATATTCCTCCTGGATGTGTTTTTCTTCAGACGTAATTGTTCCTCGTTCTTGAATGTGAATGACTTTTTCAAAACATTTGAAATGAGAGAGATTGATCTAAGCTTTTTGATGTCTTTCGATGAAGTTGAATGATTTCACCAACGAAAACCACCTACTTATACAGTTTGAGGGTAAAAAAACGCAGTTGAACGTATAGTGGCAGTAGAAGGGATAGATAAGAACTAACAAACAACTTGAATTTTCCTTAGTGGTCACTTTTCTTTTGCACATATGTCATTTTGAAAATAAAGAAAATAGTAAAGTAGCTCAGAGCAAAACTGCAAAATATTTTCGAAGTATATTTCTAAGATGGAATGAATGCTTTTCTACGATGCTTTCGACTATTGTCGACCATCAATAATGCATTAGATAAAATTTTCTAACAGAAAAAAAAGCCCATCCAGAGCCCAGACCAAGTACTCAAATCAATCCCACTTTTTTGAATCGTACTCGGCAGAGCATAGAAATTATACAAGAAATTTTTTTAGTATAAGCCTTAAAAGAAATTAACTAATGCTTCTCTATGATGTTTTTAGATTATTGTTGCCGGTCAATAGTCTATAAAATTTAGAATGAAATTTGTTTAGGATAATTTCTAAGAAAGCATGGTGTGGACAGCGATATGTTACATACCTATTTGGAAATTTGCTGAACATGGTATACAGAAACCAAGATATGTATGTCATATAGAACCGTAATTTAGTCCAATTTATATTAGAAAGTCAACAGCAAAATTATGAAAACAAGTACAGGTAAAATAATGTCCACATATCGAAACCAAAACATTTCTTTGTTGCAATATAGTGAAAGATATTTCAATGTGTGGCATACGTTAATTTCCTGGATGCAACATCAAGGAGGTAAAACGGAACAAATAAAACGTCAGCGAAATCTTCTACATCTTCTCTGAGCTTCGTTTCAAGGAAAGCGTACAGTTAAAAGAAAATATGCCAAGCATTTAAATTTGTATAAAACAATTTATGCCTTTTTTTTAAATCTAGCTAAAGAAGCTCTTTTTGTGAATCGAAAAAATTTATATAAAGGCAAGAAAAAATATGTGCATCAAACAAAGGAAGAACTTTCTTTTTGTACCTACTCCCTTGGAAGTTTGGAACCCTCCTCGGAATCACCCTTGAAAGAAAACTTTCTTTTACAGATTATTTGGCGGAAAAAGTGAACACTCCTTAGCTTCCCCAAGAACGCTCTAGGATTAATTCTACCCGGAATAATGAATGATGCTACTTTCAAGTGGGTTAAGATTATGTAGAAAATATACACTTATGTATGCTTTCGGTTTTATACTTTCCCCTTCATGTAGTCGTAATATCAGAATCCAAGATTAAAGCTCTTGGACTCACAAGGCCGAACGGTTATTAAATCTGTTTAGCCACTTTTTCTCGTTGGGAATTGAGATTTATGTGAATATATTATCTGTGTTTCAAAATCAGAATCTATCTGTTTCTGCTTGAAATTTAGAAATGAATAAATTATAAAATAAAAGCAAATATTTTTATTTATTTGTGTTTTTTTTTTAAGAAATTAAAACTGAAGTTATTCATTTGTGTTACGTTTGAATTAAAATATTTTTTTTTAGTCCGAATTTGTTTCCCCAAGGCAAATTACAATGGCAGTCGAAATTCAGTAAAACATTGTATAATTTGCACTTTCCAATGTTAAACAAGTATACTCAAAAGAGTAGAAAAAATTAATAAAATTTAATAAAGGCTAACAAAAACCGATAACAATCAAAATTTTGAATTTTTAGAAGCAGTCTGAAGTGAACAAAAGAGAAGAAATTTTGTGAAATATTTTAAAAGTTCAAACAAGTTTCACTCTCTATCGTTCACTTATGAAATGGAGAAATTCATCCCCCGAGTGTCTTTAATCCATGGAAAGTGGTAGCATGCTGCAACGGGTGCTTTCACCTATACAGTCGGGAAAAAATTTAATATACTCTGTCATTATAAAATGCTCCTGAGCTGGCTATACGTACCTTCATGAAGTAAGCAATATTTTGACAGATTAATAGCATTTTAGCGCTTTTGTCTAAAAAAAAAATTCCTTTTAACTCTTTACTGATAGTATACAAAATTTCTTCTTGAAACGGTTTATAAACCGCAATTGGTGATACAGCGAATCTGAAAGTTTTCATTGACTTATAACCTTGACAAGGATGAATTGTGCATCTACTTGTAATGCTTTTGATTTTAGTCTCTGTCAGCATTGATCATATACAACTGCTTCAAAAGCTTTTTACATTATATTAAAAAATTCAGCAGGTAAAAAAAAAACATAAGAAAGCATTCCTACAAAAAACTCATTTATAGTATCATTGATGAGCATCGCAATAACCATAAAACCACACTTTTCACCCCTCATAAATAAAAAGTTAATTATGCAGGTGATAGTTTTTACTAATTAAATATCTTTTAACTCTCCGACACCGCCCGGACGCATGCTTTGATTATAGAAATTAAAATTAGTCGAGAATTGAATATGTAAATCGACGCGACGCACTTAATCTCTCACCTTTATGAGTCAGGTGTTATGTCGTATGTATAATAGACGCTTTTTATGTAGGTATAAGATTTTTTCTCACATTTTTCGGTCGCCGGGCGAGAAGCTTTGTTAAACTTAAAATTTCTGTGTAACTGGCTCTGTCTGTAGCCATGCACCGAGAACATTACGCGGCGACTGCGCGGCAGTATTATGCAGATTACCGATCAGGAAATTGTTCGCAACCATCAAGGTTAATGAACTTTGTTGTTAACGAAGAATACCTACATATCTAAGATTTTTATATCTTGTTGTTCTTATGAAATCAGATATATGTTGGAAGAGATTAAGCTAGAGCGGTGTAATTTTTGTGGTGGACAATTTACATGTGTATATATGAAATATGAAAGTAGAACCAGGTGGGATAACTTGCTCTGCAGGAATGAAATAGTGCTATAGATAGAAATTTTATAATTTATCGTTTATACTTAGAGCTTGCGAACGTAATGATGTTTTTGTTGATGTTGTTGTTATTATTATTGTGGTTTTGTAATCACACAGTATACCTACAACAGTTTATTAGAAGCAGGTGTTATGTGTGCGTTATTTTAACTGATTCTTCTACATATTTTGCAATAAACAAGATATGAAAATACCGTTATATAGTAATTTAGAGAGCTCATGAATCTTACTTAGACGTTTGCCACAGAATTGAATCCACGGTTGAAGTGATGATAAGAATTCTTGTAACTACGCGTTGTGCAAATGGGCTATGACCGACTCCTTAAATAATAGCGGAATATTCTGAAAATTGTATACCTACATAGTGCAAGAAAAACAAGATAAAAGTTATAATTGGTCAAGAACAATAATATTATACCCTAGATGAAAATAAATAAAGTGAAATTGAAAAGTTTTGTATAGGAACACCAAGAAGGAGTTCATTTTTACCTTGTATTTCCAACTTTTACGAAAACCTCATGGACAATATTTGTGTTCTCCACGTCGATGCGTTCTCCGGCAGTGCCGAAACATATAGATAACAAGTAAAAAAGCTAGAATTGGTCTAAAACCAATTCTTATGATGCTCTCTACATAGATGAATGCCCTTATGAAATTTCGTATTGTCACCCTTCTGAACAAGTTTGATTTTTGAAGTGGTTTTTCGCATATATTTCCAGAACAGTTTGTCTCACAGAAAAAATTGATTATAACCAATTTTATAGGATTTCATATTCTGCAGAAGTTTTTAGTGCAATAAAAATGTCTTGGACTGATCGTTTCAAAGTATACGTAAAAAACTTAAATTTTTATGTGGCAACACCAAGAAGAAGTTGCCCGATTTAGTCCATTTTTGAAATTTTATTTGCTAGTACAATGAAAACACCATGTAACAAATTTCAGGTCTCTATGTCGACACGTTCTCAGACAATGTTCAAATATATAGTGGAAAACGAAATTTTTGTATGGCAAGCCCACGAATAAGTTTCTCAATTTGTCTCATTTTCGAACTTGATTTTACTTTTTTTTTCAAGTCTGTATAAAAAATTTCAGCTCTCCAATCTACGTTCTCGAGTTATCAAAATAACTTTTAATATTTCGCGTGGGTGTCCAATCCATTTTGACCTATGACCATTATTTCGAGGTGTTACAAACGGAATGACAATCTTAGATTTCATCTAGGGTATAAAAATGAAATTTTTGTATGACAACGCTACGGATGAGTTACCCGGTTTATCCTATTTTCAAACTTAAATTTACTCTCTGCAATATTTCAGCACTCTAAGTGAATGCATTCTCGAGTTAGGTCGATGCACACTTACCGGTACAGCACGAACTGGCACAAACAGACATCGACCGGCATCGACATTTTTCGTGTACATATAACGACATAAAATGGAAAAGAAACTTTTAGTTAAGGCAAAGAAAACTATAGAAAATTGATTCAATGTTAACTTTGCAACTAAACCAGCAACCGACAAATGCCTGTCTAATTTTTAGCCACCGAGAGCAACCGGCAATAAAGTTTCCGTTTCGTGCCGGTATCTGCCAGTACAGGTTGATGTGAATTAGCTAACATCATAGAGAAATATTTTCACTTCTGTGCAGGTTCGTGTTGTATTGGCACTTGTGAATTGACCTTTATATTGAGGACGAACAAAAATGTAAGATGATTTCGTTTTATTTGTTCGTGTAGTCTTTCATGATGTCCTAGTGCTTCAAGTGCACTTTATTCCAGAGGCCCGCTTTCTGCTCAGGCAATGCGTGTTTAAAATTATCTGAATTAAACAATTTTTATTCTCTTCCATATGTTTACAGGGTGACCAAGCTTATAATGACTTTGCTGAGTTTGATTTAAATAATTACCACAAAATCCAAATGTTGTCCTTTTTCAGATTCTGGCCAAACTAATATTATTTTCGACACTACGAACTTTTTAACGTCAATTAAAACTATTCAACATATATAAACATACATTCTCTTGTAGCATACGATCCAAACTATCAAATACGTACCTAGCTAGTTATAGTAAAGGATAAGATAAGCCCCTTATCCTTATGCAATATAGCCTCTCAATCAATTAGATCTGAGTTTTTGAACCCCCTTTTATGATAATTTCATCCAACATTTAAACTCTAATTCCATCCCACATTTAAGCTCCTGATGAATCTTAATATATTCCGGGGAACCACCACTCTGCATTTGGTTAGATAATTGAAAAGATACCTCTAGATCAAGTAGCTTGGATATACGGGCTAGTTCAGTTTCGATTGATTTGTCAAGCTTAAATGCCTCGGCATGAACCATAAGACAAGTAAGACAGAGATATAGGTAAGAAAAATTTGAAATTTGATATAGATTCCATTGTGTTAATTTACCTGGGTTTAAGATCACAATTTTAACGATTTTGGACGTCTTTTTTTATTACTCAAAATATCCACCATTTTGCGATCCTCCATCGTCTTCAGTAGATCAGATTTTTTATCAGATATAAATTTAATGTAGCGACATATAAAGTTGCAGATGAAATCTTGGCGCTTTTCCAAATAAAAATTTTATTTTCATCATTCAGATACAATTTGAGTGACAAAAATGAAAATACAAAAGTAACTTCATCCGTATGTGGTGTCTATCCTAAAATTCGTGTTTATATTGGATATATTCTGAGCTCCAATCACTAGCCCAATAAAGAAACTAACTAGGCAACTCAATATTTCATTTTTCAATTACGATATTCTTTTGGAAATCTTCTTTCTTCACCTTTGCTCCAGCATACTTTTACTTAATTATGTAACATTTTTTGCTTGACGTACATTGATAGCCAAAATAGTGAACTAACTCTTTCTCCGGTGTAGAAAGCAGCTGTTTGCGAAATTGTCAAAGGTACGGTTTGGATAAACAACAAAAATAACTAGTTTTAATAAATTCATGCTCCTCGATTTCCGACATTGCCCGATGGTAGTACACAAAGTCATATGCAAATACACTTAGGCCGTAAAACATACTTGTCAAAATAAATAAATAATAAAATATACTTTTCAAAATACGACTCAAAACATTGTAAACTAAGATACACGAAATTAGTCAAATTGTAATTTTACTACATTTATATTGTAAAATATTACATCGATTTTTTAGACTTAAGATAGGCAGACGGGCAAAATGATCATTAGTTCGGAATTGATTTTTTCAAAAATCGCTTTACCTTTGAATTTGAATTTTAATTATTAAAAATGTGTTATCAATTATATATAAAAATTGACAGCACTTCAGTTTTAATTCACAAAACCTTGGGTAACTTGATTTTTGAAAAAAAAAAAAAAAAACAATTACAAATGATTTGTCCGTCTGCCTAAGTGTTAAAACTTATTGTCTTCTCTGATTTTTTTAATTCAATTCTCTTTCTATACCGATTTAATGTTCTATTTGATCTTGTAATCCTTTGTACGGTCCAAACAAATATATTACAACTCTTATTATATTCTGGTGATTATCTTAAACTCTATTAATTTACAGAGTAAATATTGGATGTTCCCAAAAAAATAAAAAATAAAAATCTTTCTGAGGACTCAAAATTCATGACTAACAAATATCCAGGGTCATCCCCAGCATCAAGAATTTAAAATTCCTATACAGTACCAGAGAAACCATCAACTATCTTTGGACTCTGATGCAATATTCAATTACTAATTGTGATTACTCATATTTGAATTTCTCCTCAGTTAAGTGAAATAAATTTATAAATTCCTCTGAGATTTTTTTCTTGCAATCGACATGATTGCATATGTCCGTTAGCAATTAATTGACCCTGCCAGCCTTTTTGAAAGGGGACATCAATATTTCATTTTCTGCATTTTATACATATATTATAGTCGCTCGTATATCATTTATTTCTGCATTCATACATACGTACATATGCACATATATCTGCATTTAAAAGTGCCTCAAATTGAAATGTCTCGATTATACCTATGTCGTCATCAAAATTATTTGCAGTCGCGTAAACTTCATGCTTTTACTTATCCGTAGCGATGCAAAAAAAACATCAACAAAATAATCCATTTAGTGGCTATCTATTTTTAATGGCCTGGCTTCTATAGCTCTCACATCCATAGACTAGACTTAGGAAATAGGATATGACAAAAGCAATTTCAAGACGCTTAGTCCAATTTTATTGCATTTCACAATGTCTGTCTCGATGACATTTTCTTTAATTGTTGTTTGCTTACTCAGATTCTCAGATTTTCCACTGACTCCCCAGTAAAGAAATTAAAAACTCGTTTAAACCTTTTTTTTTATTTAAGAATTACCGCGCATTCTATGGAAAAAATTATTCTCACATTTTTTTATAAATAGAGGTGATAATAATGGTTAAGTCTATGGTAGTCATGGGAATTCCCACCTTTGTTTTTATCTAGTACATCCACGAAAAATTAATTCTAGTAGTCTGCTCATTCTCTTCTAAATAACATTTCTCTATGTGACCTAAAGCAGTACAACAATATTTTCAATTTTAATAATAGACCTTTAGACTTGATATAGACCAATATCTATTATGATAAGATTAACGTTTCTCTTTCAATATGCCCTATTTTTCGTATAGACCATCATCACCCACCGCTCGACATAACGATCTCTCGCTCTATTACTAAAACAGCACGTGATGCTGTAACCGAGAAGTTTTATGAAGTATTAAATAATGGTGTTAATAATTATATACCTGGAATAGTAAAAAAAGCAGGGAGGAAAACTTATCCAATATGATACAACTCACATCATATACGTGCTCTCCAAATTAAAAATAAATATAGGCACCTGTGCAAATCTTTTCAACATCCCGAAGTTTATAAAACATTTTCCGCAATTAGAAACAAATGCAAATCACTTCTAAAGGAATGTTATAATGAGTACATAAATAAAATGAAATACGGATTAAGAGATCAACCCAAAGTCTTTTGGTCATACTGTAAAGATTTGAAGAAATCAAATACTTACCCGAAAGAGCTAGTGTACGCTGATGAAACCTCCTCACCGCCAAGTACTTCTTGTGAAATATTTTCCAGGCAATTTGCATCCGTTTTTACACATAACAATCCCATGGTCGGTATCTGGTTCTAATAGCGGTTCCGAAGGCATTTCTCTATCTCATGTATCGTCTCATGAAATTCTTAACATATTGGAAATGCTTGACTGTAGCAAGAACCCTGGATTAGACAAAATTCCTAATATCTTTTATAAACAATTCTCTGCTTCGTTACTCCAATTTTCAAGTCTGGTGACCCTAGATGCGTTGTTAATTTTCGCCCCATTTCCATATCGATTAGCATAGCACTTATATTTGAAAAGATTGCTAATAGTCAACTATTCCAACAGGCTAAAAACTATATCACTGTAAAGTAACACGGTTTTTTCCCCCAGGTATATAAAAAATAACCAACTTATCCTTATTTACAGATACAGTTGCCTTTACCTTAGATTTGAATAAGCAAGTTGATTGTTTTTATTCTGACCTTTCAAAGGCATTGGTCAAAATGGAAGAAGTGGGTACAGAATAGGACAGAAAAAGGAATGTAGTTTTCAACGGATCCAGTTCTGTTTCCTACAAGCAAACGTTTGGAGTTCCACAGGGGACCGTTCTTGGACCATTTATTTTCTTGACCAACTCTCTAATCTAAAATTTTCCGTATAATCAATACTGCTGATGACTACTTCCAAATGCAGGAAGATTCTGAAGAACTTTCGAACTGGTGTAATGTAACTCTGCTATAACTTAATACCGATAAGTACAAAGTGATGACGTATACTAGGAAGCTGGATCGCACTCTTTTTGATTATACGATCAATAATAAATGTGTCTCCAGAACTTTTGAGCAAATAGATCTTGGTGTAATTTTTGACTCCAAATTACTTTTCTCTTCTCATATTAATTTTATAACATCAAAGGCATTCCGTATTGTGGGTTTCATTTTTTGTACTATGAAATCATTTAAGTGTATGTCATCTATTGTAACGTTATTTATCTGTTTGGTGAGAAGTACTGCCAAGTATGAAGCTCTTTCTATGCTTCATGCTCAGCTCAAATCGAATCTGTTCAAAGAAAATTTACAAGGCTTTTAATGTGTAAATTTAATAATGTGCCTCCCGCATATCATGATAGACGAAGTATGCTTAATCTATCAACCCTAGCCAATTGAAGAATCTTTCTGGATGCGCTGTTTCTCTTCAATGTTTTAAACGGTGATATCTGTTGTCCTTGCCTTCTGTCCAACATTGATTTTCTCGTCTCTGCGCGTCAATCTAGACTCCTAGTCCTATTCAATTAACCGTCTAAGTAGAACTAATCTTAAAGCGAAATCGCCATTTTTAAACTCCAAAAGAAATATAACCTAATCTTAACAATGTTGACATTTTTCGCTCCTGCCTTCTGAGATTCAAAAGACAAGTACTCTATCACTGACATATATAAAATGGACTGCTGATACTACTTAAATTACTTACGTTATTTGACATTATTATGAGATCACTTTTCTATAGTTCTCTCGTTTTGGTTTAATTACTTTATTCCCCGGAACTACAGACAATAAGTTCTATACAAAATACACCATAGTACAGTTTCAGTTCAGTGGTTTTTACAAACGAATATATAGAATAGAAATAGATGGCAATACAATATTTGTAATCCTTTCTCTGTCCCCCATAGCTACTTTAAGGGATAGGCAGACAAAGATTGGTTAATTTTATTTCTTTAAAAATCAAGTTTAAAAAATATTTGATGTTGTAGGAGATGAGCTTCCAAGAATAGAAATAATTTCGAATGCTTCTGTAATTTGTTGAACTTTTAATATGAATATTAAAGCGAAATTGAAATTAAGATAATTGTCACACCTTGGCAAAAAAAAGTTGACCCATACGAAATAGAAAATCAGGTAGTCGATGGTATATATGTCAATGTACTCTATGAGATCGGACTAATTAGTTGAGTTTCTTCTCTTTTTTGGGTATGAACCTCGGTTTTATCCTTATTTCAATTTTGTCTCTTTCTTTCTTTTTTTTAATAATAATAATAATTTCTCTTTCATATTTGAATTCTTTGCCACTATAATAACTTTCAGGTTACGTAATTATTGCCAACAGTATTTTTTAATGACTTATTTAGTACCTTTTATATTGTATCACTAAGCAATAATCCCCTTATGTGTTACATGTAGACAGGGCCTGAAAGAGAATATGGGGGCCCCGGCCAACCAGAAAAATGGGGTACCCTCCGTCTGAAAATCATAAAAATCTCAAAGGGGTAAACATTAACGAAAGACGGAAAATGCAGAGCAAATAAGATGCAAGCACAAAACACACAACTAACAAGTGGGACCATTGATTTGACAGTAAGGCAAAGGCAGCGTGTAGAAATGTCCACCAATTTCCACTGTTATTAGAATAACTTGATTGCTCCTTCATGAATTTTTCTAGTTGTTTATTCCTGCACTGTGCTCTTACACTATAAAACTTGAGCTTAACACAGACATTGGAGAAGCTTCACTATATAACTTCACTGTATAACGAAGGACAGAAAAATAGGAACTATAGGCATGAAAGAAATCGAACGAATGTATCAAATGCTACAATATGCATATACAATCGGGACCCAAAACTGCACCAACACGCATAACCTTATTCGATATAACCCAGCAAACAAATGTCATTTTTTGAGATAAATGATCGGATATTTATTTCATTATAAAGAGGAAGGTATGCCGTTAATAATGGAAAATAACATCAGCCAAATGACCACCACGACCACGCCTACAGGACCATATCCTTTTCATGAAATTTTCCATAACCAAATTGCAAAGTGGCTGCCCTATGTCCTCGATAGCCTCACGAATTCCATATTTGAGGTACTGAATCGACGCTGGGCTGTTGGCGTAGACCTTCTCTTTCATGTGACCCGAAAGGAAGAAGTCGCAAGGTGTTAAGTCACAAGATCTCGTTGACTAATTGTGATCACCTCTTCGAGAGATAACACGGTCCGGAAACTTTTCCTGTAAAAGATCAATGGTTTCGTTGCTTGTATGGCACGTAGCGCCGTCTTGTTGAAAGTAAACGTTGTCCAGATCAATGCCATCCAATTCCGGCCATAAAAAATCATTAATCATCTATCGATAGCGCAATCCATTCACCGTAACTGTTGCTCCAGCCTCATTTTCGAAAAAGTAAGGTCCAATGACCCCGCGGGACCATAAACCGCACCAAACAATTACACGTTGAGGATAGAGAGGCTTTTCAACAATAACTCTTTGGTTTTCCGAGCCCCAGATGCGACAATTTTGCTTGTTGACGAAGCCATCGATGTGGAAATGGGCCTCATCACTCAAGATGAGTTTTCGATGGAATTCCGGATCATTGTCATGCTTTTCAATGACCCAATCAGCAAAGACTCGACGTTGTTGATGATCGGCCGGTTTGAGTTCTTGTGTTAACTGAACTTTATAAGCCTTAAGACCCAAATCTTTATGCAAAATACGGTGTAATGACGTTTGTGGAACGCTTAATTCCAAAGAACGACGAGGAATGGACAAACCTGGGTTTTCTTCAACACTTTCGGCTACAGCAGCAATATTCTCGGCTGTTCTTGAGCGACGTGCACGGGTTTTATTCTTCACATCACTAACTTGTCCCGACAGCTCGAATTTTTCTACCAATTTCTGTATTGCGATCCGACAAGGTGCTTCACGACGACCCAAAAATATTCGAGTTTTACGAACCGTCTCTGCCACATTTTCAACATTTTTATAGTGAATTTTAATAATTTCAATGCGTTGTTGAATCGTGTATCGTTCCATTTTTTTAATGGCGTAGTTTCTACTTGTCAAATGTCAAAAAATGACAGCTCCAAAAGTGACATCTACGGAAATAGCGGGCTAATTAAAATAAAACCTCTTATTGGAAAACCCTTTATATATATATTTTATATACTTGCACATTGCGAGGGTTGAGTAAATTACTTTTAATTTACCAATTTCAACTTATTTTTAATGTGTCTGGATTGACATTTTGTAATTTATAAACCTAAGGTCAATTTTTTTTAAATATTTCCACATTGTGTTATTATAATTTTATTACAATTATAAGTTCGCTGCCTTGGAAAACACAATGCGTCAGCAATTGTAATGAATTGTAAAAAGCATTGCTGAAAAATTTAATAAGAGCGCATTTGATAGAAGAAGTCATGCAAATTTGCACGAGGCTTTCTAAAAGCGAGAAATAGGCAATAGTTGAAAGAGAGGCAATCATATACACACTTTATTGCAATAATGCTGTCCTTGTTTTACAACTATTGCTCGCCAAATTATTTGCTGGGTATAAGCTTTATAGGAATTGATTGTTCGAAATGGAAACAATGTACATAACTATAAAGTAGAAGCTGAAAAGAAGAATGGTACAATGCTATGCAAAATTTCTATGGTACTTTGCTGTGCAAACTTTTTTTGCAAGAATTTAGTTATTTTAAAAATTATGAAAAAAATATATTATTATTTCAATTGCATTTACCATGGATTTAGGGAGACCTCCGTGAGCTTGGAGCCCATGCCACATGGCCCTCATGGCCCGCCTATATCAGGCCCT
This sequence comes from Dioctria rufipes, assembly GCA_963924295.1. Classification (NCBI taxonomy): domain Eukaryota; kingdom Metazoa; phylum Arthropoda; class Insecta; order Diptera; family Asilidae; genus Dioctria; species Dioctria rufipes. The sequence continues at coordinate 42,770,190 of OZ002743.1, read as the reverse complement.
GCATGTAGTAGTGTTTAGCACTCGTATAAATAATGAAATATATAATTCCTTTTTCTTAGTATTACACTATTTTATAGCAATTAAAAGTCAATTTTTTTCTTTTTATTTTGAATGATTAACTTTTTGCTGTAGTTAGAAATTGGATCTGAAAAAACCTGTATACTATCGCCTTAACTTAAAATTTAATTTTCTTCAAGAAAGAAAATTTAAATAAAATAAAGAAAATTTAAATAAATAATTCAATAAATTAAAGGAGCTGATGGTGCACATTGTTTAATATTTGGCAAAGGTAGACATGGAAATACCCTTAAATGTGCATACAAAGATTTAATAAATCCTTTAAGTCCAAACATAGATAATTTTTTCAAGTTATTTGAGTTGATGGAATGTTCTTGTACAAAACACGCATTATAAGGAGACCGCGTTATAAGAGACCTGTCCTAACTTTCACACATCGTTATATGGAAACTGCGTTATAGGAGACTTGCACTTGACTATATAGGATAATATCTCATAGAGCCGTGAAAGCTTTTCCCGACATTACTCACCCTGGCCTTGATTGAGAGTTACATATGTAAAAATCAATGCAATAGTTCCGCTCTTGGATCCACCACAGTATCATAAACATATCTGTTGAAATCTTATAATGCTAAGCCCATATAGTCACCGAAAAAAAAAACTAAACAAGTAGAATTAAGAAGAAAACATGAACTAAACTATGTTTAGTTCTTGAAACGTGCCATGTTTCAAATTTACTTCCGTATCGATCTCATGTTGCAAATGTTTACATAATCGTAAAACATCTTGAAATAATAAGACAAATAAACCATCCGACCCAGACCTGAATTTATTTTATATTCAATCGTGACAAATGTCAATCTTAAAATGAAACTTATGCAATGACTTTATACGTGCTTTAAACCGTATTTGTATAAAATTCCTTTGCCAGCTTATCCGGATATAGGCTCTCCCGTAATTGGAAGTGGCTTAGAAATGAGATTTTCAAATGACCGACAACGCGACATCTAATTGGTTACAGGCAAGTGCATTTCCTTGGAAATTAAGTTTGACGCACAATTAATAGCGCGCCCCGTTGTCTGGAAAGTTTTTCTACATTTATAAACAAAAGAATATCTTCGGGGAAATAAAGAAATCAATTCCCGGAAGTTACATACACATACATATATAGTATGTCGTCGCAGTCATAAAAATGGCTACAAGTCAATTAAAGTTGTTTTGCCATTTCTTTGTCTCCCCGACAATATTCATGGATCATTTAACCTAAAAAAAAAAATTAGGGATATGTTATGATATGAGTATGGATGCACCCACGGAGGGTATAATTCCCTCGTCATTCTAATTATGTTGCCACATATCGGTTGATTGAAGACAACCAGAGCACAGTTAAGTTCAGTTCCTCTTGAAATCCCATCCCAGGGCAATCTTTGTATAATTACTTTTATCTCTCTGCATATATGTCTGTATGTTTAGAGGAATGTGATTTTAGTTATCCGCCTACAGATGATTTCAAGTTCTTTTTAAATCAAATTCTGCGCATGCGTAATTAACTTTTCCTGGCAGCCCACATACCTCTCCTATATTATGTAGATTGCATGTGATGTTTGTTATGTAGTATGGCAGGTATGCATGTAGGTATCACCATCGCACGGAGTGTCTGTTAATTTCTAGATCATTTTTACTTATCTGACTGACTTTGGATCTAGTTTTGGTCAACGACTTAATTTATTGAACATTCGTGATTTGATACCTAATTGATTTTTTTTTAATTGCGTTTTTTTTTCTCGCGCCGGCTTTTAAATTTTTTCAAAACAAAAGTTTCGTTGATTTCGTCAACCAATGCATAGTAGATAAGCAACCCACGCCATTGTACACAACTTGATTTAGCAAAATCTAAAAGTCACGGATTTGAATGCAAACAAATTAGTTAGTGATTACTGGATTTCACAAGAGTAAGTCAAACGAAGTATTAATCCTACGCTACTTTTTGTTATGTTGCAACTAGGAACCTACAGCTTATGCTTATTTACATAAATTAGGAACAAATTAATAAGTTAGTCGAAGTTAATGTTGTGGAAAATGGGTCGCTCGAAGTGGATGGAATATAATTATTAATTTGAGGTTCAATATTGTACGTGTACAAAAATTGAGAATAGTTTACCTAAAATTACCCAAGTGGAAAATTTGTAACGAATTGTCGCAAAGTTGAAACATTTGTTACCTACTATGCTTCCATCGTCTGGGGGCAATGTTGAAAGTATATAGTTCAAAAATATTTCATTTCAATTTAATTCCACATCTTTTTTTGAAAATGTACATAACTTCTAATATGTATGTAAGTGTTAAAAAGGACGCAAGTAATTGGGTAGTTAAATATGTCTGAGTGAAAATGGTTCATATAGTCTGCTATAGTCATGAAATATATTGTGTTTGAAAGACAAAATTCGGACACCATCGCAAGGCTGAAGCACAGATAAGTAATAATATCCAAATTTACAAACCAATGTTAGAAATCTGCTTCTCATGAGCCATCCATGATGTATATATCAGCCAGGCTTAGCTTTTAGCAAAGGCAAAATATCTGAACATTAACCAGCTTATATGCCAGCTTTGTTTTAGCCTGCATTTCGTCAAGATATTCAAAAGCTCTAGCAAATACTTTGACCAAAAAGAATGTACAAAAAACCATGAAGATGTCACTATATACGGGTTATGAACTGACTATCTGTGGCTGAAGGTTATTAGATAATCCTCAAGCTAAAGAATTTTCTGATTAGCTAAAGGCACTACAGACTGGAAAGTCCTTGCCCAAGGCTTCAAGAATTTTATCATTGGATCAATTTGTGGATGAAGACAGATTTGTGGAGAAGGAATGATTTTGTTGCTTATATGTGGCGTGTATGTGAGTTTTTTGTAAATCGAGGTTTGTATGTTTTGGTTACGTGTATTGTCTGTTGTTTTGTTATCACTACCTGGAGCATGTTTGACCTGTTTTATTATTTTTATGATGTTTATGATACTGATGGGGTAGTTGTTTGAGACCAGGATTTTGCTGTAGTTTGTATTGTGAAACCTTGTTTCACTCAAGGCAATCACCCTTTTTTCAAATGAAAGGGCTACATTGAATTTCTTATTGTGGGGGTGAGCTGACAAGAAATTTAATAGTCTCCCCGATGCCATAGGTTTGCTGTACCAATCTGTTGAAATTTTGTTACTTTCTCTATATAGCCTTATATCCAAAAAAGGAATACTTTATGTGGTAGCATCCTCCTTTTCAATGGTGAATTTTATACGGGTATGTTTATTATTGAAAATTCTTAATGTCTCGTCAATGGCATACAAAATAATAATACCAACATTAGACTGGGGCTTCAGCTCCAAAACAAATTAAGACGAATGTTGTACACAGACACCAAAACAAATATTGTAAAACCAACGAAGGGCGCCATATACGAAATCAAATGCAAAACGAATAAATGCAACAAGGTCTGCATTGGGGAGACAGGAAGAGACATAAAAACATGCATGCGTGAACACAGAAATGATTTTATTACGACATCTAAGCTTACACAGAATAACAGCCAACAACGGAAGGATGAGCGGAACTATGGCACGGCCTGTCTTTCGCATGCAATTAAAAATGCACACACTTTTGATTTTGAAAATCCTAAAATCCTACACAAAGAGCAAAATTGGAAAAAGAGGAAAAATATAGAAGCTCTCTACATACAATCAAGAAAACCTAACGCAACAAAGACACAATACATTCACTCACAATATAAACACCTAATAAATACATGCATGCTTTCTATGGATGGCCTTTCCCACTAGCGGGATAAGCTTAGTACTCCTTCAGCTAAGTTTAGTTCATATCTTCAAATTTTTAGCTTGCTAGTCCCCGTCTTGGTTTTTAGTTTGTCTTTTCTTTGATTGTTGTTTTATTTATTTATCTATTTTAGTTAATCTTTTTAAAATGTTTGACTGTGCTAAAAAATTATAAAATTATAATATTATTATTATTATTGATTATGTGATATTCTTTGGAGTGCGGTTCTCTGTCTCTCTATTTTTTCGTTTTCAAACTTGTTTTTTTCTTTTTCTTTTAATCTGTGACATAAGGTTTTTAACAACCCATTTAAGTAAATTTTGACATACCTATTTTTAGGTAAATCCCTTAGAATAATAAGAGTTTGTTTTGCATAATTAACTTTTTGATTTGTATCTTTGTTAGCCTTTTTATAATGGTCTAACTCAAAGACCGAAATATCGGAATATTTTCTGGAAAATAAACAATGGCTTAAACAATCATATGATTTTTTCTTAAAATAAACTGGATCACACCGGGTCATACACTCCATAGTTAAAGAAATAAATCAAAAATAGTGGAACAATAAGAAGACTTTTATTTACAAACTTATAGAATTATTTTCATGAGTATATCACTGAAAAACAAAAAATTATTTTTTTACTTTTTAGTGCAATTTATTTACGAAAGTTATTTATTTTAAAAGTTTTTTTAATATATTTTATTTAATTTTTCTTAGACACAATGTCAATATTATAATTTTCTGAAAACACACCTTTCTAAATTAAATTTAAGTTTTTATTACCTAAAATAGTAGAATCGAATTCAGAATGTTCAAAATTTGTGAAACTTCATTCGTATGTTCTATCGTTCACAGAATCATTATTGTCTTTTCTATAGTTTTAGTCCGAGTAATATACAACGGATTGTAATTCAGCATACAGGGTACTTAGGAATAAATTGGCAAATATTTTTAGAGCTGGCAATACAGATCGATATACATAAAAAATTTTATGAGTGGTAGTTCAAACGCGTCATTTTGGCGGTAGAAGGGGGTTTTGAATTTATTTCTCTTAACTACTTATTATACTCTTATTATATAGAGATAGTTTTAGTGCAAAATAATAGCTAACAATCCAAGCTTTCTCATCTTCTGTCGGAAGTTGCAGGATGAGAAAGTAAAAAAAAAACAACATTGTTCAAATTATACCCTATTTCCCGTAAAGTCTGAAAACTATTTGTTGCCTTTCTCTTCAAAATTCAAGTGATTAAGTTTTTATTGAACTAAATTATATAATTATTTATTTCGACATAAATGTTTACTTTCTAGATCTCTTTTGGCCTTACAAAGGGCACTATAAAGCTTTGACCCATAATTGCATAACAAATTTACTTCAATTATTTTTCATGTTACAATTCCAAGAAATTTAAATTCATTTGAAATTGAGGTTACTATTCTGCATGCAATTTTATTGATACCGTTGATGGTTGAATAGTTAACAGATTTTTGGTTTGATGGGACTGGAAGTTGTTCAAAAAACGGAGTAAAAGTTTGACACTGCCATACGTGTATTAATTTAGTTTCGCTCAACAATTGAATTAACTTTTAAGGTAACCTCACGAAATTTCATGTACTAGAGCACAATTCATTATATCAGTAAAAATTGTGGTGTATTATTTCTATCGCCTCCACTCTTTCACGCTGTTCTCGTTTTATTTATTTATCAGTAAAATGAGATAAAATTTATTCTTGTCAATAATCATTACTCTGCCATACTAAAAATTATCACCTTGACATCCTGCAGACAACAACAAATTCTACCACTACTGCGTCTCACCTTACGGCTATCTAGATCAAATTATTTTAAACCCATACAGATGCCCCGGATTTAAAACAAATCAAACCCACTAATGGCAATTTCCAGCAACAAGTAATCATCAGTCCAATTATAGACCAATAATTGACACTTTGAGGTCAGTGCTACAAGTGCATCTTCAAGTGCGCACAGACAGATTACTACTATAATTGCCCGAACTTAGCACACCACGGCTATACTTTCGAAATTGCATCTATCTGAAGTATCTCAATTATATATGTATGTACAGCAAACACACAGCACTGCAGCAATCTCCAAGGATCACCATCAGTAATTATAACTTTTCTATAGCAAAAGAGTTTAGATACTCGTCGTGTAAGTGATTAATTACTATACGCGTGCAGTATTTATCAAGACAAGTAAAAAATTTTCCCAGAAAATATAATTTAAAAAAGAAAAAAAAGTGTGGGCGGCGAACTAGCAGCAGCACCGAAGAAATATAAAGTTAGCCTTGTGCTCCGACAAATTGATGGAATGTGCTGGAATTTTCATAATCTCGAGCTTATTGAGAATTCCAGGATGAAAATATTTGCAGCAAGTATCTTAATAGTGTTTGCATTGGCTTACGTTGCAGAGGCACGTACAAGCCGGCTACAACATCATGAAATTTCCTCAGCCCTTGGATTTAAAGATTACAACAACAACAAAAGTGTGGACAGAAACTTCAGTAACGGCACCAATATAAACCCAGGCAAGCGAAAAACGGGTAATGATGGCATTAATAAGACTTCAGAATACTCGACTCGATTGAGTGGTGGCGGCAATCAAAACCGGAACTTAAATATCTGGCGAACAACAAATTCTGTAGGCAACAATAATAATAATAATAATAACAACAACAACAACAACAGATTAGGCGCCACAGCAAGTAATCCAGAAAGGCCTGAATCGTCCAGATATAATACCGGCCGAGGCTATAGTTTTACAGTATCAAATGGGAAAAGCCATATTCTCCGGGATGTTGAAGAATTTGGAGGTTGGGAAGGAAAAAATCTTAATCCAGAACCAACGACAACAACAACGACAACTCCAGGTCCCAGTACGACTTTCATTACGACACGGGGACGGAATCAACACAAGAATCACGACGGGTAAGTACAAGAATTTTTTTTTTGTATTTTCTTATCTATTTTTTTATTTATTAAAAATTCTCTTGTCAGCTTCTTTGAGCTTCATTGCACCGCATCTCGAGGATGCAAAAACTTTTATCGCAATCTCTATAGCACGCAATCATTATGGTCCAACTCTAATCGTGTAATTATTCCCTGGGATAAACTGTAGTCGCTTAAAGATCTTCGACTATGAAAGCAAGGAAAGTATTCAGAGAATATTTCTCCCAGGCAATTCCATTCAATTGACAAGTAATGGTTGCAAGGTCTGAGTAATTGAAGCATTTTTCGCTATCTAATTTTGTTATCAAGCACGAGTTGCATTGCTGCTAGCTAGTGCTAGCTAGCTAGCTAACAACAGAGGCTTCGTAGAATCCAGAAAAGTGAGGGAAAATCGCTTTTCAAATTCTTCAAAGAGCTCTTTGCGCGCTCATTAGAAGATACTTTGGCTCTGACAGATGAAAGTTTTTCCTATAGTAGTAGTCACAGGTATTTCTTTGATGCGCTGTTAATTTAGAAGATAATTTAAATTAGTTAGTCATGCTATTTGATTGGAAGCCCGTTAGGAATGCTCACGTCGATCGTATCGTAGGTGGATGGAATGCATTTTGATATGAATGGTAATTAGAAAATGTAACTCTAACAAGGATTACTGTGTATGGATGGATATGAGTGAGTAGAGTAAAATGCTATAAAATTATGCTCTTAGTATCTATGGGAAAAATTAATTGTGTTAATAGTAAAATGGAATTTGTCAAATGTTTTGGTTTGTTCTATGTTCATCATAGGTAGCTGCTCTAGAGCTGCAAATTATATAGAGGCGACAAATTTAAATTCTTAATCAAAATTTAACTTTTTGACTAGAAACACCCACCGGCGATGCCCGGGTATAGTATTTATGCTTAGTGCATGTTAATATATAGTAGCTATAGATTAAAGAAAAAAAAATGGAGAAAATCGGTTAAGAAATAGGAGAGATATTAGCGGAAATATGTGACATCACTCGCGACTTCATTGAAATTATGCAATATTTCTACATACATTGTGACTCCAGTTCTTGCCTGTCTCCTAACACTCGCCCTTCCACTGACAGTGGTCGGAGCCTATTTTCGTCAGGAAGCTCTCAAATAGTTATATAAGTATCTACTTTACATAAGCAATATAGTTAAGAGGAATGCCTCATAGACAACTCCTGGTTTTTTTTCCATATACAAATTGGTTTACGTTCCTATTGTATAGGGGTGACGTGCAAAAATAGTTATACGAAAATAGACAATACCCGATTCCTTTTGTGGTGGCTGGGATATTCTCGGAATGGAATACTAGTTTTTGCCCAACCCCCTACATCATGATGCTGACTTTTTTTATTTCCGGTTTTGATTAATGAATGTTACTTGTACAGGAAGGTTAAGTTAATTATGAACCGATGAAGATGTGAGCTTAGGCTGACATATATCCAAGAGCTATGTAGATTCACTGTGTATTCATTGTGACCTAAAAGATCTATTATAAGTCCTCGTTCTTTTGTTTTTCCACCATAGAGAGTGATAAAGTATTTTGACGAAGTTCAGGCGCAGATCTAGCATTGAAATATTAGAGGGGGGGGGGGGGGTATTAAATTAAAACATCCAGGGCCGTAATTCGCTTATTTAGCCCACCGCAGTACTGTAGTAGGTACTAGGAATGTTACCGCATTAAGCGGTATGGATGATGTGTAATTTTTTAATATAATAATTTATTTTTACATAAAGTCATCATAGAATAGTAGTTTAGGGTGCAAACTTTTCTTAGTTTTACACACTGGCATATATAATATGGACTACTCGATATGCTATTTCATACGGGTGTCAAAAGTAGTTCTTACGTGGGTGCCAACATTGAAAAAACCCACTTATTTATTTGTTGTTTACAGTTCTCACTCAGTTGGTACTGTATTGTTGGCAGTATATTTCTATGGATGTAGTCACTCCATATTATACATGTCAGTGGTTTTACATAAGAACGCTGCAATTATTTTACAATGTTAGGAGTTAGGGCTCTGATGTGATAGTAAAGGAGTCTGTTTCATGGCTTGGGTAGCGTTTCTCGAGGGTTTTGGATCACCCAAAGTTGGAGTCCCAAACTCAAATTCTGAGAAAAACCTATACACATACATCACATCAATAATATTCATTGAAAAAAAAAAAAATTTTGTAAAAAAAATGTTGGTGTTTAAATGGCTTTTAACAATATGTTCCAACAAGTGCCTTCAAAAAATCACTTAACTATATTAATTAAATATTTGTTACTTCAAATTTAGGGGCGGGGTTCATGATCCCCCCCCCCCTCAACCTGGATCTGACACTGACGAAGTCATTGTAAGCCTTTCCCAATAAATGGATTTTTGTTTGTTCTCCCAGCAATTTAAGGTAGCTTTGGAGTAACACTTTGAGGTGCCACCAAATAGTCCGACAAAGAGAGTTTCAGCGCCTCTTTTGGTTGGGCCGTCAGCAATTTCATTGCCTTTATAGACCTCATCACCTGGTAAGCACATGAGAATAACTTTGTTTTTCCTCGTTAAATTTTTTAGGGTTCACAGATACTCCCAGATATCCTTGACTTAATAGTGAAGAATTTTAAGACCTTCAGAGCAGCTTGATTATCCGAGAGGATATTGAAGTTTGAGCCACCTATGGCTCTTTTAATACAGATATTGGCGCTTTCATCTATGGACAATACCTCAGCTTGGAACACGGTATATAGGTTGATCTCAGGGCCTTTGAGATATGGCATATATATACGGGCAGTTCGACTGGCGCCTCCACTGCTCACTACTGTATACCACACCATCAATCCTTGTCGGATGAACAATTTAGCGGAACAAAAAGCTGTGTAAATACTGCCAGTCTAACCCAAGCCCCACCGGTCACCCTTCAATATTTATTTCATAATCGCCTTAGCAAACAAGAAATTCTGCATATTATAGAAGCCATTTGAAAAATAATAATTAATAGTGTGGTTAATAAATGGTATGTAAGTTTATCTCGCTTCAGAAATTAATGGATAGTAATGATCATACTGAAAGTTATTACTGACCACACATAGACAACAAAATGTGTTATCAATAAATTCTTTACCTTTTTATAAATAGTCTACAACATATTTACAAATACAAAAAAAAAATTGTTATAAGCAAAGTTTTTAACCAAAATTAGAGCTGTGACCAACCATATAACTATAGTCAGAAAAATTTTCAGATAGGTTACAAAAAATCAAGAAAACATCACAAAGATGTTGAAAAAAGAATTTTAAAGATCCGAAAATATTACTACCCAAATTTAGTTAAAAAACCCAATTTAGTTTATTTTAAGGATAGCGGCTAAATGAAAGAGAATTATTAAAACCGAAAATGCAAAACCGTTGACTTTAATGTTGCAATTTATTGCTACTATTGCAAAGGATTAACAGAATTCAGGTAATATATCAGATTCCTGAGATTTCTGCGTCGTGGACTGAACCGCTTTGGTTGAAAATAATATTTCCTTAATAAAATTTTAAAATAATGTTCTTAGCAAGCAAAGGAGGGCACAAAAATTTCGATATTTCCGAGATTAGTAGGTATAAAAGATAAAAAAAAATTTGAAGATCAGTTTATAAATTGCCGAATGATTTTAGTTCAACTAAAAAAATTTGAAGATCAGTTCATAAATTGCAGAATGTTTTAGTTCAACTAAAAAAATTTATGACTTTTTATGTTAGACGATTTCTCATTGATTAAAAAAAAAATTTTTAAAAATAAAATCAAATACAGTCAAACGGAATTTATCTTTAAATCGAAATTATAGCACTTCATTTGGGAATCCCTTGGATTTTTCATAAAAATCCTTCACTTAACTCGAAATTTCTTATCTCAAAAACCTTACTAAGTGTATTAGAAATTTTTGGACTTTTTTCTTACTACCTCTTCTAACTGGCATAAATTCAGATAAACCCTTTGCTACGTGTTTGTACCATTTTCTATGTCTTGATCTTTTTTTTTTTTCTTACATTGTTTTCTACTTATTTGCTTCAGCCATTTTCAATTCTACATAAAAATATATGGTTTTGTTGCAAGTACATATTTCTAGATATGCATTTTGCAGTCTGTAATCGGAACAACAACGGTCCTTAAACAACATTGAATGTTCTTTCAATAATAAAATTAAAAATGATACCTGCTCAGAAGAAACAGCAAAAGTTTACCGATTTTTCACTTCATTGTATGTGAAATAAAAATGCATTCATAAATGTAAATATGTATTATGTAAAGCAAATAGAACAAAGCATTAACAAAATCAGAATATTTATAATGAAAACTCCTTAACCCGAAATTCCCCTCACCCCCTAAACACGAACTGTTTTGATTGGCAAGTATGCTTTCGACTTAGAAAGGTTTGACTGTATGTAAATGTAATGCACTGTGAAATCGATAGAACACACTTCAACAAAAATTAGCCAACCTAAAACAATGGATGGTACTTGAAAGTTTCTTTACACGTTTACCCCCTCCCTCCCTCCCTAAACTCCTCAATATTCAGTTTTCGTCATTCTCCTAAAAAAACAAAGAGGTGGGGGGAAAGAATTCCGTTCCATATTCATAAATGCTAAACCATCCTTATTCCACCGACATCAAACATACTTAATCTTCTCTGATTATCAAATTAGTAGAACGCTGCCTAAACTGATCTATGAAAAAATACTTAATATTTTCGAAAATCTCCAACATTGTTCGAAATATTTTCGAATGCTCGATGTATATAGGTATAATGGTAAGTTCATTTCACGTACCCAATATTAATACACTTCGATAGTAAATTAACGATCTACAGCCACAAGGAAAACATATTTCTATCTTTTCCTTTCCACAACATTCGAGAATACATGGTCTATGTTTTCTTTGAATTCAGATATTTTATAACAATATTCACGATCTTTCCTGAGATACCTCAAGGAATCTCCTGGGCAATCAAATAATGGAGTAACCATCGTATTAAAAAGAAGGGATGAAAAATCAATATCGGAAATTTCAAAGTTGAATTTCGAGTATTTTCGAAAATGATAATATAGAGAATTCTGTGGCTTATAAACAGTTCAAATGTGTTGTTATGTTACTATTCTCCGGGGCTACCCGAAATCATCACAACTTTTTAAATAATAGTAGTAGTTTTTGGGAAATCGTATTTCATTATTTTTTGTATCAGAAAATCTCTAAAAATCACATAATTTACTGAGCTGATATATTAGACAAGTAACGATAAATATTTAATTAGACTTTTAGCGGTATGGTTTAGCCTTAGCTGATAACTTCATGTAGACCACAGATAGTCCTTCGAGAAAATTGGTTAGCAGCGGCGGTGGGACGAATAGACACACTATTGTGGCAGCAAATGAGAGGCTTCGAACTTGAGTTGAGGTTGGGTATCCTGGTAGTCAATACGGATGTATTGGGAACGAAATAGTATCGGGTCTGCACGATTTGGGAACCAAAGAGTATCGGGTCTGCACGATATCGCCGTAGCGGATGTAAGTCCGATCGCTTGAGTCTGCGGTACCGTAAGGTGTCGATAGTAAACTTCCAGTAACGCTTTTATTACTGCAATGAGGACTAACGCGACAAGCGACAAGGAAGCCCAAGTCTGCTTGCTGGAGCTATCTGCTAAGTTGTAAAATAAAGTTGGTATCTGGGCACAATAAGGTAAAATATTAACATCTAAGGCCAATTCTTTATTTGGAAATCTTCGAAATGATTTCTTCTTACAATTCTTCGTATAGACTTGAACCTTTTATTATTATTTTTTTTTTTTTTTTTAAGAAGATAAAAAACATGTCTGCTTGTATAGCGGCTGACAATTGAATTGAAAATTTAATTGTTTTTACTTCTCATTATAAAAACCAATGCCTACTCACCGTACCTTTTCCAATCTTCAAAATGACCATTTATTGGACAAATTAAAAATTAATTGGAAATTGTCTAAATGTGCTCCCGTGTCGACACAGACTATTCAATATCATATTATATTTTCACAAATATAACAATCTACAAATTCAGTTTAGTCTTTTTTTGTATTGTGACACTATCGTTGCCGATGTTCAATATAATAATATTCTGACAGATCGCATGTCTTCCCTTTGGCTATGTTAAATAGAAATAATGATGAAAAGACAGAGTTTGAAAGGTGACACGGAAGGCTTCCATATCCCTGACTATATGCTTCCAACCCCGCTACATATAAAAACATAACATATTTACATTAAAATATATATCTAAAGAAAAAGCTTCTAACATCCCATGAATTTATGTATAACTGTCACATCTCAAGATTGCTGTCATTGCCCTATTTTGTAGTTTCTGTAATTGGACAAACATTTTCTGAATTTCCAAGAAGAGTACAAGAGGAGCAATACTCAAAATGTGGCTTAATTGAATTTATCATTGTTCAGTTTCCCCTTATTCTACTAAGTTAAGAGATTCCTTTTACAACTTGTTTTAGTAATGTATGGAAATTAAATTGCAATTTATGGTAGGTATATTTATGGCCACAATTTTTAAGTTCGGCTAAGCGGAAATTCTCTTGTATTCCCAAACTGTTTGAGAACTCTCTATATTAATTCCCATATTTTCATTATAGTGAATCACTTATTATAAGGAAAAGTCAAAACCAACAAGAAATCTTTTCGAATTTTAATCCACGTATATTGAATCTTTTCAGCGTTATTGCGAAACTCACTGTAATAAAGATTTCAACAAGATCTTCTGCAATCACTTTCCTTATCTAAATTATGATCTTTAGGTTTTCCAATTGGGTTATTGAATTAATTACTGTCCTATCTTATGCAATGCAAACTTACTTCTCCACTTTGTTTAAAAAGAAATAACGGCTTACTCCGGTGTTCCGCAGAGTAGTTACTATGGGCCTCTTTTCTTCATTTTGTTCATACAAGATGTTTCCTGTATAATAACAAAATCCAAGCTGTCAATCCATGCAAACGATTTAAAACTATATAAATCTATTAGTTCGCATTGCTCTTTTGTGTAATTTCAGGACTATATGGACAACCTTCTTTTGAATGTTATAAAAAGAGTTCTCTATTTTTAAATGTTGATAAGCATAAAGTAGCTTCACTCTCATCTGTGTTGAATGTTGACTATATTTTAAATGGGTTTCTACTTTCTGAAGATGATCAAATACTGTAGACTTGAGTGTATTGTTTTATTGGAAACTCACTTTTAAGGTCCACAACTTGATGCCAGGTTTTGTAAAATGTTGAACAAAAGAGCTGAATGACCTCTATACATCACCAAGGCTATATTTACCGACTTTTGTTATTAGATTCATTTTAAAATATGCCATTCCTGTTTGGTCTCCTAATTATAGAAAGCGCTCTGATCGTATTGAGAGTGTGCAAATGAGGCTCCTTTTTTTGCTCTTAGTGGCCTTGAATGGGAACATTAGACTGAAACTCTTTGAATTTTGTAGAAAAATATCTAATATAAGTTTTATATATCCAGCCGTAAAGGATGACAACCCCCCTATATGCTTGAAGAAATTATTTTTAATTCACGCACTTGACTTAAGGTCTGAAGATTTTATCTATTAATCACTTCATTGCACCAGCTATATGGATTCTTTGTCCTACTTCCAGATTGACCTGTACTTTAAATTTGAAGTTATAAAAATATTTGCAAAAAACACTTCAACAACTTGCATAGATAGGTGACCATACTAAATGACATCCGAGTATTCATCAAGGGTATCATAAAAATTGGTCTTACAAGAGGAAGGTCCCTTCTCATCATCACCGATTTCGTTCAAATTCACAGTATACATATATACGGTTTGACTTGAAATGAAAATTTCGTGGAACTCCGGATGGCCAAGCGAAATCGAAATAATGCATAATGGGATAGCCCGGATTTTTGTAAAATGGCCCAATTTGCAAATTTTCGCGGGAGTTAACGCGGTTAAATTCCAACAGAATTTGAACGAAAACGCCAAATTTATTGAAATAAACTGTCAACTACATAAAAGGTATGCAGATTCTTGATTCTGTAAGTACCATTTCCGTGAGTTTTCAAAGAGCGCCGGCAGATGGTGAAAAATGGGAATGCAAAATTTTTATAGATTTAGTTATTTTTAATTAGGTAAATGACATCTGATCTTCCTAAGATTTTGTACAGATAATATATTGATAATGCCGTATCAATAAAAAAAAAATAAAAAAAATAATGGATTAATCGATAAGTCATATAACAACATTTCAAAATGAATTTTACGAACAGAAATTTTCGCCGTCGAAAATTAAATTTTGCAAATTAATCGAAAGGAAAGGGAAAATATACTAAAAAAATCAGAACAAAAACACGAAATAATTAGCAGAAGGAATTTTTCAAATCAGATAATATTTACCCTACCTGCCTCAGAACAACCGAGTTCGGGAAATAAGAAATTTTTTCATATTGGTATATATGAATGACTTTCCAACATTGATTTTGTCATCTGATTTTGTTAAATTTTGTACGAATACTCTACACAAGTGGTGGAATATAAAATAAGTACGCCTACCTCCTAGAAATAATTTTTTTAATTTTTTTATATTAATATATGGTGGTGGGTTACTACTGTGTAACCCACTGCCGTCCGAATTTCGTAATAGTCTCAAAAAATCATAAACAAATAACAATAAATTTAGCAATAATAATTTTAAGAATCGGTTAGAATTTGATCGAGATAAGGCGTGGTGGCTTTTCAGTAGCACACCTATGCATATGTATATGCAGCTAATTGAAAGTAATTTTATTTTGGAAAATGCTCCTAAACTAATTGGGGTAATGACTTCTGGTTTTTTGTAGATGAAATATAACAGATTATAGATTATTGAAACGCAAAGAAATATTGCGAATATACCCAGAATATGGTAATTATCAAATTTTCCGAAAGTGTTAATTTTAACCCCGGGCTCCCCTACAATACGAATTATGTAAGTTTGATTTAGTCATCTGGAGCTCCCAGTTGCGTCACTTTCATTTCTAGTCAAACCCTATATATACTGTGAATTTGGACGAAATCAGCGATTACAAGTAAGAGCCCTTCCCTCGTTAGACCAATTTTAGTTTTTTACTTATTTCTTCTAAAGTTGACTACTCTTCAATAATTTTTTTTCATTTTCCTCCATGTTTCTCGAGTTGTTAGTGAATAAAATTTTCTCCAAAACGTTTTCATACGCTGATATATCTATAGATAGTTTGCAGACATTGTATGGTTCCCAACAAAAGATATCGCTAGAACATTAGTTTTAGTGAAGGACACCATAATCCACATCATAATGTCAATATGAAAAATGAATCGAGAATGTGAATAAAATGCAAGCAAAACTTTACAAGTGTGGATCATAATGCCTTCGAGAGATTATTTAAAACACAAACACTTATAGTTATGAAACTTTCGCTGAAAATTTTAGGATTTAAAATTATAGATAAGAATGTTCAAAGCTGTCTAATCTATGAAATATAAGACACTCTTACCAAATTCATTATTAATCATTATGGCGTGACTCGACCGGCGTTACTTTTCCATGACATATCGTGTCTTCGGTTAAAAAGGTTGCACCCAAAGACTTTTAAAGTGTCAATCGTTCCAATATCTTCTTGATTAATTGCATCGACCTACAGTTTCAATGTTGAACATAAGCAACATAAGATTTGGGTTATGACATCATGACTCGTGATTCCCAGAATAACTTTTGATTATAAGATTTAGGGTTAACGATTAGAACTGGAATTTACAGTGGATGCATAATTTTCTGCTAAATCTTCTAATTTTAAATGCGTAGTATTCAGAAATAGATGCATTTCACGACTTCACATAATCTTGTCATAAATTGTGCATTTTCAGCACTATCTGTTATATACATATGCAAATTGCTACTAATGATGATCCTTCTAGTAAGTCTTCCGCATTATGCATACACGTCTTGTGTGTTCATATGGAATGTTGCAGGAGAGTTTTTTTTTTTTTTTGCTTTTGCTCCCTTTCTTCTGAAAAGTTAAATTTCCATGGCGCAAAATTTATTTTGTAAGATTCTCAGCTGCTGAGAGAAAATGTTGGGGCAATAAACTCGCAAGTCGCGCAACTCTAATTTAAGGTAAATTTGGAAAGCTATAAATAACAGTGGTGGTTTGTATCTAGATACTCATTAATCATTGGAATAAATTTTGGCAGTGGGAAGAAAGAACTTTTTAATTAAGGTTGACTAATAGTTGTAAGTCCTTTAAAGATATTTCTGCAATGGTGAAGTATGTATATGCCAAACAAAAGAATAATAGAACAGAGTAACCCTTCAACAAATTATCAGCCCTGCCAGCGACGAAATAAATGCTGTAAGCCAAAAAGACCACCAAGAAGTTATTTGAAAAGAGTTTACTGGGAGGTCAGTTCTGTAAAAATGTAATTTCATAATTTTAATGTATTTTTCTGTCTGCAATACGATGGTAAAATTTTCTTACAGCAGTAATCCTACTGGTCTAATTTATCGTAGTAAAATAAACAGATAAGCCTTTAATCAAAAATTTATGATGGCTGATCATTTTTAATCAGTATCTACATAATATGAAAGCTATAACTTTCTAGGTAGGTAACTGGCGGATAAAGGCTTTTCTTTTAATATAATTTTCTATTGAATCCAACTATGACTAAGAATAAATTAAAACAAATATACTTGGCCTGACTTTTCAAGAGAATACCTCTCTACGTCTTAAAGGGGTCTTTTTATACCCTAGATGAAATATATATACCCTATACTAAGTTTGTCATTCCGTTTGTAACACCTCGAAATAATGATGGTAGAGCAAAATGGATTGGACACCTACGCATAATATTAAAAGTTATTTTGATTTTTGCATGTCCGTCCGTCTGTCCGTTCGTCCGTCTGCCCGTCCGTCCGTCTGTGCGCACGACAACTCGAGGACGCGTATACTTAGAGAGCTGAAATTTTGTACACAGACTTTAAAAAAAAAGGCAAATTAGGTTCGAAAATGAGACAAATCGGGTAACTCCTTCGTGGGGTTGCCATACAAAACTTTCGTTTGCCACCATATATTTGGACACTGCCCGAGAACGCGTCGATATAGAGAGCTCAAATTTGGTACATGGTGTTTTCATTGTACTAGCAAATAAAATTTCAAAAATGGGCTAAATCGGGCATCTCCTTCTTGGTGTTGCCATATAAAAATTTAGGTTTTTTACGTATACTGTGAAAACGATCAGTCCAAGACATTTTTATTGTTCTAAAAACTTCTTCAGAATACGAAATCCTATAAAATTGGTTATAATTATTTTTTCTGTCCGACAAACTGCGCAAAACCACTTCAAAAATCAAACTTGCACATAAGGGTGCCAATACGAAATTTCATAAGGGCATTCATCTAGTGTATCATAAGATTTGGTCTTAGACCAATTCTAGCTTTTTTACTTGTTTTAATACATATTATCGGTTTAAATAGTAAAATTACTAACGAAAAGAAAATTTTATAATAATACAAAAAACTGTTTGTATTTTTATATTTACAAAACATAAGAAAATTCATTTAAAAAAACATATTATATTCAAATTTTCCATTATAATGTTTAAAAGTGGAGTTAAAAGTTAAAAGTTTTCAAACCTTAAAATGGAAGCACAAAAATACGAGTTACGACAAGTTTTTCTCAAAATATATTTTTTTTATTATTATTTTCATGTCCGTAAAAATTTAACCCAAACAAAATTAAATTTTAAAATCAAATTGCTAAATTTTGTTATTTTTTGTTGTTGTTTTTTTTTTATTAAATTATTATTGTGTAAAAGTTATTGTAGCCCAAAGAGAAAGCGTGCTGATGCCAGAATATGAATGCATTAACGGTAATAAGATTGCGGACCGCCTTTCAAAGGAAGGAGCCAGATCTCTGTTTATTGGCCCTAAGCCTGTTTTTGGACACCCAAATAGCAACCTTTCGCACAAATCAGGTTTTGGGAGGACAGAATTAAATCGACACTGACGTATACGTATTCGCAACAGAGGATACTCTCAGCAGAAGGAATTAAGGTTCATAATGAGCCTATTTACTGGGCATTGCCCACTTATCCGTACATATCCCCTACAATTTGTAACATCGTGTATATCTCCTTTCATGTAGAAAGGATTAATGATAGCCATTGAACAACTCTTGGCAAATACAATTTTGGAAAAAGTAATCAAATTTTTGCGCAAACTTTATTCAAAATTCGTATGTCGAGTATAGAACTCTATAGGAACCAGGAGCTTTATCATCTTTTCGACCCAGCGATCAAGGGATCTAATCATGATTGATGAGACCTCTCTGTTCGCCGGGTTGAAAAGTTCAATTAATTTTTTTTTTTTTTTGTACCTTAATGAAATTTGCAAATTTATTAAAATTATTTTCAATAAATGTCAGTCTTTTAGACGAGAAATCTTCCTCTATCTTACCATCTTCAGTCCTATTTAATAAATCCTGAATCTCCGTCACTTTGACTAGAACCTCTAGCAAGGCCATATACAGGGTGTCCCGTAAGTCGACGTCAAGTTGGAACCGGGTGATAGACCAAATCGTAACAGTTACCAGAAAAATATAAAAAAAAAAACTAAGTCATGTATTTTTCAAATTATAGGCACTTCTTTTATTTTCGAGAAAATGTACACCTTGTGATGGTTTTTTAGCTCCTGTTGCTACAAATCTTTACTTTTTTTCAATTTTATTTTTCTTATGTAATCCCGAATAGTGCTTATGTAACCTGTTGCTTTAAGTTCTAAGCCAACTGCTCCAGCTTGGAAGAAAATGTCACATATTTCCGAACCAACAATATAAAATTAATAATTAGTTGAACTTTAACTGACTGTACTGAAAAAAAATGTACTACGCCAGTCTGGCAAGTAACTTTAAAAGTTGGCGCATTTAATAAGGATTCTAAAATGGTACAACACTTGCTACATTATTTCTTAGATTAGCTTGCCTTGAGAGCGTAACTTTAAGATTCTAGCTTGAGTGAGACGGAGAGTCATTCCATGAAGTGTGAGTGAGATAGATAGTGACGCTTTCAAGTTAGAGATGCTAACTTTTTGTTAAATTTAGCACAAATTTTCCTTAATTTTAAAATGAAACACCAATTATTTGGATGCTAAGATTTATTATTTACAAAAGATGTTCAAACTGCCTTCCTTCAGCTTCAATACAAGCTCGACATCTTCTTAAAAAAGATCGGGTTATCAGACGGGCAATTCTTCCGTTGTTGACAAATTCAACTGCTTCCGTAATTCTTTGCCGAAGCTCAGCTAAATTTTCAATTGACTTCTTATAAACTTTCTCTTTTACTGCGCACTATGCCCTTTCAGTTAGAGAATATCTCAATGTAGAATATCCGGACAGATGGATAGGGCGGTCTGGTACGATTTCGTGATTTCACCTGATGTAAATCCATTAGATTTCTTTTACTGGGGAACAAAAAATAAAATAAAATAAAATAATTATAATATAATGAAGTTACTACATTTCGATAGAATCGATCCAAATGAATTCTTTCATATTGCTAGGCTCCTAATGTAATATAAGGCAGTCAAGGTTCTTGTACCTTGGCCGTTGATGGGAGTGTATCAGGTGCTTTTGCCTGTACAGTAGTAACAATGCTGATTGCTGAAGAGGAATTTGGTTACACGAAAATAATAAGAACTGACTTTCAAGACCACAGTAAAATTTATTTGATTTTTCACACCTTATTTATACACGTTTCTACAAATTGTTCTGATTGCACCTTTTCACTCATACTCATTGTGCAATTCCCACAGAAATCGTACATTGGATCATTTTACAATTCATAACTCACATAATTCGCAGTGTCATCTGACGCCAAATTCCATCCGGCGACCATGAAAGCGGCTAGTGTGAGAAAATATTGGCAAGCTTTTTGTTTGTCGTGCGGAAATAATCACATGAGTAAAACGGTGCTATGCCGGCAAAGTTAAATTACTTTGAATGCGTAATTTAGTTTATATTTTACATGATTTCAATTTTTCTGGAATCTAAACACATATGAATAGGTTGTTCGTATACTTCTTGTACAAAAAATTTAATCTTGTGGTAGGAGAAATATGTAAAAAACAGAAACCGAAAATAACTGGTATTTTGAAAATTTTAAACAAAAAAAGCTGGGATAAATTATGATCGTGGAATTTAGTGGAATAGGTATACCAAAAGCTGTCTCGTGAAACCCAAGTCAATTCCTGTAAAGCTTTTGAAAGCTTAACATTTTTTTAAAAAAAAAGCAAAAAAAACTAAGCTGGAAAGCCTTATTATTTTTTCTGGAAAAAAATAAAAAGCCAGCTTGACTTTTTATTTTTTCGAGCTGGAAGTAATGGGTTTTGAAGCCGAAAGTATAAAATGCCAAGATGGTTTCTTACTTTCTGGGACCGAATCAGTTATGAATTTTTACGAAAAAAGCTTAATTCACTTGTTATTGCTGGCCGGTAATAGTTTTGAAGCTAGCAAAGCAAGCGCAACGGCTTGATACTTTTTTTTTCGGTAAAAATATAAAAAGCGAGCCCGGCTTTTTATTTTTGCTAGCCAAGCTGGCTTTTTATTTTTGCCAGAAAAAATAATAAACCTTTCCAGCTTAGTTCTATTTAGCTTAAAACTATTATCGGTCAGGAATAACAAGTAAAGTAGGCTTTTTTCGTAAAAAATCATAACTGATTCGGTCCCTGCCTAAAATTATGGATATGTACTGGAACTTAGATAAAAACAGGAAGAAGAAGTGTGGAATAACAATTGAGAATTGATCTTTGTTTATACATAGATTCAGATTTTAATAAACGGAGTAAGCCAGGAAAGAAATTTAACGCATGTTGAGTTTACCCAAATCTTGCAGGCAGCAAAAGCCTTATGTGATTCCATGTGCCTACAAATGTGGCAGCTCTAAGAGGCTATACCGATCAAAATTCAACTAATTTTTAAAAATTATATATTATTTGGTATATAACAAAGCAAGCAGTATAACATTTAGTTTTCAAAATTTGTGTCTATTTTTTATTTATTTGATTTTCTTTTTTTTTTTGCAAAACTACAAAATTACAAAAGTAAAGTGAATTTTTCTTATGAAAGCTGTCAGTTTTCTTTGAAAAAATGTTGCAGTAGGTAAAAACTTCGTCGGGTGCAAAATTCATCTAATTTTTTGTACGAAAATGTAAAGAAACGAGAATTTTGTGAGTATGCGAATAGATTTAAAATTTTAGCCCTAAAAGGGTGATTCTTCATAAAAATAGCTTACGGTAGAAATGTGTTGGAAGAAGTATGCTGCGCACAGTGTTTTTTTGCAAAATAGGTCCAACAAGCTGATAGAAATTAACTTTTTTCCAATTTGTCATTCCCATCAGCCAGTGGTATACTGAATTTTGCATCTTCCCGAAAAAGACATAAAAAATATCTCCGAATCCAATTGCATAGTTATTAACTTTTTACGTCCCACATTTTTTTTATATAATGTGTCGAAAAATGAATTTACTTTCTTTAATAGTTAATAAGCCTACAAAATTATACTAAATCTATGGTCCTAGGTACAAATTACAAATCTAAGGGAATAATCTCTGAGCAGCTATCACTGTTCGCCCATACTAGGTTGCTTTATTTTAATTTCGCAGTTATGCCTAGAGTCTAGACTAAGGACGAAGCTAAACTAAGTTTTCATATAAAATTTAGCAAGCTAAATGGCGAAATAATCCTCCTAAATCTTAGCGCGACCAGTCTAAGGTCAACACGTTGAATTTGGCTTGCTGTTGTTGATTAGAAGTGGCACCACCGTAGTTAGTCTCCAACCAATTTAGCTTGAATTTGTCATTTTTTAGCTGCTAAAAGCACGGACCGATAATGGATACTCGTTAAAATTCAGTTTAGTGTGGAGATCAGTTTACTAGGCTTTAGGACAAAATGCAAAATTTTAATAGGAAATGGACCCGAAGGAATTGTTTCCCACAACAAAAATGCTTTAAATCTAAAAATGTATTTATTGGGGTAAAAGTTATATGTATGTATATTATTTATAAGACTCCTTCTGGATGATTCTTGAAAATTTGGACCCCCCCCCCTTTTTTTTTACATACATATGTACGCCACTGGCATCTAGTGTGTCTTTTCAAAAGTGCTCTACGAACATTTCGTTAGTCATATCAGTATCACATAATGAATTTTTGCTGTCTAACTTCCCTGTACATTGTACATTGAAAACGATTAGTCCCAAATGTTTTTATTGTACTTAAAAGTTGTTCAGAATATGAATTCCCATAAAATTGGTTATATTCATTTCTTCTCTCCAATGAGCTTCCACGTCAACTTCAAAAACTAAACTATCATATATGGGAGACCATACGAAATTCTTAGTCCAATTCTAGCTGTTTTACTTGTTTTTTATACTGTTTGTTGGCCTCTATACAAAATCTTTTTGTATCCTCATTATTGTTTCTTCTGTAAAGATGTAAGAACCTAACGATTTATTTCTAGCTTTTGCATAATTATATTACTTACTTCTTGGCGACTTATAGCTTCATATCTGGATTGGATTATATTGAGTCGCTTTTTATATAATAATCCTTAAAATTATGCAGTATTTTATGCATTAGTATATCGAGTCTACAAATAGTGTAAAGCTCGATAAATAAAAGTCATTCCTTCATAAATCGTAAGTTGCAATGCCACGTGTCACAATTTCCCTGACCTATAGTACTTAGCATGCTTTACATGCTACCTATGAACACTCGTCGTCAGTTATTGATGAATAGCAAAACAAACAAAAAAACATCATTAATCAAAAAATCTTCATAAATCTAATCTCCGTGTGAATTCCTATCACAATTCTGTTGGAATTGGTTCTATACTGGTGCAACTTTACGTACATACATAAATTGGTAATCATCCCTATGCGACCCCATCATAGTCACGTAAAGCTCTATTTCTTGTACTCTCAAAATGATGTGAACACATGTGTGTGGGCGAATATTTATTTGTAATCAAAATCGCATGTGAGCCAACATAAGAAAGATAATTTTTATATTTATCGCTAAGAAAAAAGAAAAATCGTCATAGTCTTGCCCCCGAAGGTAAAATTTAGTAAGCTTACGAGTTAGGTTAGCGCACGTTTTGTTTCTCAGACAATGAATTCGATCCGATCAGGTATCTCCCAGGTACATGCCAACATATATCCAGGTATCATATATGTATAGTGTGTCAGAGTCGTCGAGTCGAGATTGATGAGGGTCTCAGCAGATATAAAATTTTGCAAACAAATACGTCTCTTGACCACTCCTCTGTAGTATGTGTTTGTTTGTGTATCTATGAGATACGAGAAATTCCATGAGGGAATTATCTAACAAAATTTACATGATTTGGTTCTAAGAGCTGCAGCCACACAAAGATCTTATATCTTCCAGTAATCCATTTCCCTCGGGAGCACTGACAATCCAACGTCCGCCAATCAATCAAAGCAAATTAATGGTACCTGTATCTCTCTCTAGTTTATACAGTTACTATGCCCCGCAGCTGAACCACCCACGCTTTTCAATGTCTTTATCGCTCAACTAATTAATGTAATTAAATTATTTTCTCAAATACACACGTCAAGTACTGCAGCGACCGAGACCCGATGTTACGACGTGGAATTATCGCGCCTTCAAGCAAAAAGAAAAGTGGTCTGTCTCAAGCTGCAGCAAATATGCATTTAACAAAACTGTGGAACTGCAGTTATCACTGTTGGGCCGCCGCCGCTTAGCATAAGGAAGGAACATTACCGGCACTTGCTGGAGGCCTCTAATCTGCGCTGTTTAATTTAATTAACTGGCTACCACCAAAGCTGAAGATCATTCTTATCACTTTCATTGATCCTCGACTGATCGTTTTAGTCAGTTACAGAAGGAAGTCGTTCTGTGATAATATACTGTCAGTCACGAGTTTTGTTGTTGTTAAACTGATATTGTCGTGAACTTCTCAAGAGTCTTCCGTTTTGAATTAATTCAAGGTAAAAAATTCCGATGCCACCAGGTGCTGCTATTCGTGCCTCATGATCCTTATATAGAAAGTCACAACAATATCTTTGCCCTCCATCCAACAGATGTATCTCGTCCCTATGTTTATGCAGTTGAGAATCGAACATAGAGGATCAGGAATCTAGGCGGTAACATTGCACGGAACATATTTTATTCGCGCCATTTATGGAACTTACTATAGACTAATTTGCATATGGGAATGACAGCCATGCGCAAACTATTTATGGATTATGGGTGTTCAGAGCTGACATGTTCAGGTTTGTGGAGTCGTTTACTCATGTTCGATGGATTTTATACTACCCAACACGTGCAGTATTTTAATCAAACTGAATCGGCATAGTTTTGACGTGGGTTTATGAGATTTCGTTCTGGGCGCGCATAGGTGCTTCAAGTTCTTGAACTTGAAAAATGAAATGCACTTCAGTTTTTCTTTTTCTTTTTCTGTCGATACGATAGATATTTATAGACTTCTTTATACCTCTCTTCTGTCTATAATTTAGTTTAGAAATGTTTAAAAGAAATCAGCGTGTTTGAAAAACAAGTTTTTCATAAACCCCATGGTCAATTCGAACATTTATTTCTCACTTCGCGGAAAATATTCAATATTCGTTCGGATAAATTGAAAAGAAGTTGAGTCCCAGGAGGGGGTGACCAACTTCTGATACTGCTAGCGAGGTTCATTGTTTATCTTCGTGATTTATAAGTGTTAACTCATAAATCAAACCTATCGAAAGACCTTATGAATTTAAATATGAGCTCCCTCCAATCCAGTCTGTCGTCCTCTTGCTATTCATTGAAGATGTAGGAGCCAAGACATTTTTATGAATATCTTTTAACAGAGAATGATATGATAGTGACAAAGAAATTGTCTCACCGTTACGGGTTTTATCTTATGTCCTTGAAATTCTATTTATTCAATTAGCTCAGTTAGTGCCCTGCGGGGGGGGGGGGCTACCAATATCTTAAAGGAGGACTTGCATAATTTTATAAGGGTCATCGAATCAAATTCAACAGTTTAAATAGTCAGCCCAATCATTGCTGGAAGTTAAGTATTTTTGAAGAGTCTCGATAGCAGAGAAGCTAGCCTCCTAGATTGTTCCGAGTTTTGAGTGTCACTCGCCTATCTGATTATTGAGATATTATCATGCTCTGCTACCAATAAAATAAGTATTTCACTTGTGATATGAGTCAAAGTTTAGGGTGATTATACACCCACCCACATAAGTGGAAAAAATTCAAATTTATTTCATTAGAATACTACAAGGATTACTGTCTTTTGAAGAAAAGGGAGTTACTACATGGGAAAAATGGAAACCTACATAACTAAACATAAAACTACAAATTCGGATGGATAATTGATTCACTTAATCAAGTTAATATTTAAACTATATTATACAAGCGTACATAACAAAATGATACTACTGTAGAACATAAAACACAATAAAAAAAAAAGAAAAACAAAATTAAAATTAAACGAAAAATAAACTATGCTAATCTATGCAAGAATGCATCACTGCGAGAGAAAATTCAATTAAGAAAATCTTTTACAAGTTTCCTGAATGTACCGATAGTGCTGGCCCTTTGAATATGCCGGGGCAATAGATTCCACAGACGAGTTAGTTGAATAATGTTTGAATCGTCATAAATAGCAGTACGAAATCGCAGTATCAACAGTTTCTATATCCCCTAGAAGACCGAAGATACCGGACCATACTACTTAGATAATGGGGTTGAGAGGTATCCAATAGATTATAAAAGAAAAATAAGGCCCTCCGGTGGGATACATGATCGAATCTACGTAGCCCAAATATGAATATAACACAGTCATTAAAAGCTACATTTAACTTTCTACTACAGTTAGAGTCAAGTTTTGGAAAGATATGTAAAGTGCTGTAATACTAGAGACTTAATTAAGTGGCAGCGCATTTTCGGCGAAAGTATGCTAGACGACAACCACAGGCGTCCAAAATTAGTATAAATTTTAGAAAGAATCAGTCTAACGTGATCACAGCATGTCAGCCGTTAGTTAAGAATAACGCCTAAAGAAGGCAATGCATTTAGATTTGCTTGGGTTAAGTTTCAGATCATTTCCCTTGGACCAGTTATAGATCTCATTCAAATCGTCGTTTAATCGAGCCACACAATCTTCAATAAGTCCTCTTGGACGACTTAAATATATCTGCACATAATCAGCGTAAATGTGAATATCAACATCAAGTAGTGCCTGAGACAAATCGTTGATGTACAAACTGAAAAGTAGTGGTCCCAGGATAGATCCCTGTGGTACGTCGTTGCTAAGGGGAAGAAAGTCAGAATACTTATTATTATTCACCACTACCCTCTGGAAACGTCCACTCAGAAAGTCTCCCAACTGCCAAATCCTTAGAAAAGTCTAGGATAGCTAGAATGGCAATTTCTCTCTTGTCCAATGCCGCCCGAATACCGTTTGTGACCATTACACAACAATACCTAGGCCGGAATCCAGACTGTCAGCAACTCAATAAATTATTTTCCAATAAATAGTGCTGAATCTGCCACTACAACAACTTTTCAAAAACCTTGGAAAGAGCAAAGAGCAAACTTATGGGCCTGAAGTCCTCTGGTGACGTACCTGAAACCTTTTTATGATTTGGATTGATATTCGCAAATCTCCAATCTGTGTATAATTGGCATTTTGTGATGCATAAATTAAAAATATGCGAAATGGAACCGACGAGAAGTGAGTAACGGAGCGAAGAAACTTCGGCGAAATATCGTCGGGATCTCAGGCATTCGATTTAACAGCGAAAAACGTTTTAAGCACCTCATCACCACCAACTCCTCGAAAACTAAAGCCATCAAAGTCTTCACGTATAATGAATCCAGCAATGCTTTCGCGTATTGCCGATTATGGCGGAGTGATTCCAGCAGTTTATTTCATTGGAAATCAGATTTTTTTCTGATCTTTTATTTCCACAGACGGCGGCATTGCATAGATTGCACCACAATACTTTTGGTGGGATCTCAAAGCTAAATTTGCGCTCCTATAATAAGCATGTTTAGCTGCTCGAATTTTGACATTTGTTTTGTTTCTTATGCGTTTGTACGATTCACGACTTTCAACGTTCCTCAGTAGTCTTCGATATCGAGTCACAGTCGATTATATGATAAGAAGGCGTCAATCTGGGTTAGAAATATTTATCCAGCATTGACAACAACAGTTCCCACTTCAGCTAGCTTCCATTCATAGAATACAAGACCCTTCGTAGTATAGTTATATGGGAAATGTTGTCAGGAGACGCCGTAATGCTCAGAAAATACTGATGATAGATAGGATTTCATCATCATGAAGATGTAAGTCTTACAGTAGACCTAAGATGAAATCTAAGAAAAATCCACAGAAAACCTCCCAGACCGACAATGACACAACAATAACGGGAAGTGCCTCTTCTTAAGCTGACCCTAAAGTATGGAACTATAGGGAGATCTCAATTAAGACAACTTCAATATGAAAGCAGTTTTATTTTATGATTGTGGAGAGTAAAAAGCAAGCTAATCTACATTCCAGGTTTTGCAGACTTTTATAAGTACCTAAAGATGTGTAAAACTCATCAGAAAAAAATCGCTGAAGAGATCGAAAATATATTAAACGTAGAGCTATATAGATCCTCAGATCAAAATAAGATCCATGACGAAATCAAAATAAGAAAATTTGACTCAATTATAGTCACATTCTAGTACGCAAAGTTAAGGATGCAACAGTGCTAAGAAACCCCTGGATTAGAATACTCTAGCATTTCGGCCAGTGCATCGGAAGAAGAACCAGTCTTGCTATCAATCTGAAAGATCGTGGTATCGTTTTCATGTTCTATATATCCATTTGCACGCCAAAATCCACCAATTTGGAGTTGCCTACATTTAGAAGGTAAGGGGAATCAAGCGCTGAAGTAACTGAGAGTAACTTGCATTCTATTTTAGCTGGAATTTCTACCCTTAAGTTGACCGATAATATGATTTCAAGTATAGGTTATCACTAACCCTGTTAATATCAGTCGCAATAGATTGAATCAATATGAAAATGAACTCTCAATACCCCAAAATGAATCCATCTCCTTTGTTATTCACAAATATCTTAACGTGGATTTATTAAAAGAGGGACATACTCGTACATGATGCGCCACATACCTACACACTTAAGAGAAACATTCGCTTGTCCTTTACGAATATCTTAATAATGATTTTTCAAAATCAATAAGTTTCCACCACACATCAGTCATTCCATAAATTATAATGGGTTTGGGTATATCCAGTGGAACATCCGAGACTTTACATAAACCCAATATCTTTTCTAAATAGTTCTCCTCCAGCACAAGCCGAACCATATAAGCTTTGCCACCCTTGGTTTGTGTGAGTGGCTTGGAATCCAGTTTTTTGCCAACAATAATGCCCAGATTTTCTACCCAGTCCTTTTAGTATCAAACGCATAGAATCAATAAAGAGCTTTTTCCTAGAAGAGATACATTCTGTTATTGTAAAAAGGCTAAGATATAAATGTTCAGCAGATAAGCGCTCAAATTTAATTCCATAATCTAATTGTTAGTTCTAGTCGGATCCTGTTTTGCATCAATCTACAGAGCTCCTACCCGATCGTTTTTGTTACTAGGATTTCCAGGTTGTCTGCCTTAGTCAAATAGCTTACATCCATTTCAGGTGACAAAGAAAACGTTCACAATGATTACCCAGCAACCCACAATAAAAGTGATAAGATACTGCATGGAGAAGTACTCCAATGAATAGACACGACCGGGAGCTCAAGATCTTGGTTCACTCCATATTTTGTTAATATTATAGTTTTGCATAATTATATAGAAGAATTTTTTGTTAAAGGCACCTTCTACATCGATAATAACAGCCAGCATTGATTGTTTCAAAATGGAGCCTTTTTCTATTAACCCTGTCAGAAAAAATACCATCTCTACCCGGGTACTTGTATGATTTGAATAAATTTACCGCTCTTTATCTTGTCCGCTTCCCCAAAGACTATTTCAATATCAGTTTTTGCTATTGGTGTGGCTGTATTAACCTCACCAGAACTAGAGAGGATGTGCTTATCCATTATAATTCTCTTCCCAAGCACTCCCGAAAAAAATTTGCCCTCTCTCCATCGGAAGGAGTTCGGGTTGGATTTAGAAAAAAAAATCCCTTTAGTCTCAACGTTTCATTCAAAACATCTACAACAAGGTGACGCAGTCAGGCAATATCAAACTTCAAGGTTAAAAACTAGAAAGAATATTATCGATAAAAGTCCCGCCAAATTGGGGCCTTTCTTTCATTTTTTCTGAGTTATATGGCCTTTCGAATTTTTAAATCACATAAATTTTTAACCTTTTTGTTTGTATGTGTGCTTCTGAAAAAATACAGCGGTATAGACTTTCTACTAATAGCAATAGAAAAACCCAAAACTAAAAAAAAAAAATTTTTACAAATTCACAAAGGGAAATAAAATTCAATTTTCAGTATAGGATTCACGAAAAGTAGCGCATTAAGGGTGTGTTTTCTTTCATTTTCTGAAATCTGATTACTACTATTAAATTCAGCCCTTAGATCGTGTTCTTGAATTAATAAAAATTTCCAAAAGATATTCCTTGCCGTTAGCTCAGTTTACGTTTTCCTTGTTCGGCTTTTTTGATACCCTTTCCAAATAGGTAGACGGGGCCAATTCCTTATGTTTTTTCTCGATAAAAATTTGTCTGGTTCCTTCTAGTGAAGTTTGAAACTACTTAATAAATGGAACACTCTTTATATTCTAGCAGATTATTGCAGAGTATTGTATTTTGAATCTACGTATCGAATATTTGTACTGTGCAGTCGTCGTCTCCATTCATTTACGAGTAAGAAAGAACCATGATTTCTCTACTGAAACATGTTATAAAAGTGTCTCTACACGTCCAATCATACTTGTAGTTAGTACAAGTTATAGGAGTATTTTCTAGATTGAGATAGATTTTATACTTTACAAGCCAATATTATGCTCACCTATCTATTTTCTCCTAATAACTTGGGACCTATTAACATCGGATTCAAAACTCTAGCAACACATCTTATCCCAATTTATCACATCAGTATTCAGCAGACTGTTCCAATGATGGTAGTAGTTCCACGACTACATATTGCCGAGCATTCACATGAGTCGTATACATATACAGGGTGTCCCGGAAGGGTACCGCCATACTGCGCCCATAGAATCTTGAAAGAAAAAGGAACAGAAAAGTCCAGCAGGACATATGTCCTATCTTGCGTAGTTTTGGAGTTATTAAGGAAAAACTGATTTTTCTTAGAATCCGCTCCGAAACTTACAGTTTACCCTATAACTCGGTAAATACTTTGCAGAAGTAAATCGCACCTAGTAATTTTTTTAGAGCAACAAATTAACTTTTAAACTGTTTATTAAAAATTTTCCAAGGTGATATGCCTTCCTTTATTTTTGACTTAGAATGTGTCGTCGTGTCTTTAGAACAAAATAAATTTGAAAGTAATAATTCTTGGAAATTTCTTATAAGAATGGAATGCGCAAGTATGGGAAAAACTTCTTCATTTTATATCCTTTTAAATTCCCGGAACAATCATTTATCTAAAATCAACGGTTTCAAAATCCCAAAGCAAAGTAGGACATATGTCCTGTTGGACTTTTCTGTTCCTTTTCCTGTCAAGATTCTATGGGTGCAGTATGGCGGTACCCTTCCGGGACACCCTGTATATAGCGGTTCTTCCCTTGTTTACACAAAGTTTTAAGGTAAAATCAAGGCTCCTCCAATATATTCAAACTACTTTCCAAAAAAAGAGTCGCTATGAAGTACCTATCGCTTGAGCTTTTTTCGTATAATGCTTTCCGGTATGCATTCTAGACGGAAGGCAAGACCATCCTTGAAGCGGAAAGGTATCTTCTCAACTAAGATAGTGAGAACAAGGAGATTGCAATCTGCTCGGACAGGCAAGCAGCTATCAAGGCATTGTTAAAACCCATTTCAACGTCCAAACTGGTATTGGAGTGTACATCTACCCTGAATTCCCTCCAACGGAGTAATAGGGTACTCGATTTTTGGATGCCAGGTACAGTAATATCAGCGGGAACAGAAAGGAGGACGAGCTTGCTCATCATGTTGCAGCCTCGGAGGCGGCTCCTGGAAATAACGCCCAATGAAATGACGCCCAAGAGCGATAAGTTAAAAAGACCCGAAAACAGATATGAAATAAAATCCAAAGTAGATGAAAAAAGGGAAAGAAAAAGTGAACCAAAGCCCAAAATTCAGATCAAGAGAACAAGCAATTGAAATAAAGCCCAAAAATACAAAATTGATCCTGATGAAATAATGCCCACAAATATTTCCCAATGATTTGTGTAAAGTAAGAACGCGTCGCGCGGATAGGGGAGGAGCGTTCCAGCGGCGCTTTCTCGCGATGGGGCGGCGCGTTTTCGAATTGATATTTAATTTATAGTAAGAATGCAACGCGCGGGGTTGGGGGAGAGGGGACGGCGGCAAGGGGTGCAGGGCGCCCGT
Organism: Dioctria rufipes; assembly: GCA_963924295.1. Classification (NCBI taxonomy): domain Eukaryota; kingdom Metazoa; phylum Arthropoda; class Insecta; order Diptera; family Asilidae; genus Dioctria; species Dioctria rufipes. The sequence goes on along the minus strand of OZ002743.1, from coordinate 42,737,749 downwards.
GCATTGCCTGTAAACGCCCACCGCGACGCGTTCTTACTTTAAATCAAATATCAATGCGCTCGCACCCTGCACCCCTTGCCGCCGCATCATCACCGCCTGGCCCGCGCGTGGCGTTCTTACTTTAAATCAAATATCATTCGAGAAAGTGCCGCTTCAATGCTCCTCCCCTACTCGCGCGACGCGTTCTTACTTTACACACATCGTTGGGAAATACTTCCTTCATTTTCTAAAATGATTATTTCATCAGGATCATTTTGTTTTTTGGGCTTTATTTCATTTATGAATTTTGTATTTTATATCATTACCAAATAACGCCCAAAACCGATAAGTGAAATAACACCCAAAAATGTTGGACATTATTTCACATTTGACACGTTGAAATTTATATGGAACTTTTGGGTCTTAGTTCACTTATCGCTTTTGGGCGTTATTTCTCGGAGTCCTCGGAAACATCCTTCTCCACAATCACGATTACATCAAAACATCTTGTCCCTAATATTTCGGTTTTGGCCGACTGCCAACACAGTCATCTTTGGTTAGATGACCCTTCGGGTAGACCTATAAAGGAACTGTAGGATAAGCCTAACCCAAGCTTTACGAAAAAGCTATTAGCACTAAACAAGCCAACCTTGAGAATTCTAGTGTCAATTATCACTGCTACTCTTTTCTCAGGGGTCACGTACACAGGATTACTATTTTTACTGATTCGGTGTGCAAAGGATGCGTAGAGGAGTCCAAAACGGTGACTCACTTTCATTGTCTCGGGAAGGCGTTACAGATTGCTTCGTTCACACTACCTGAAAGAACTGCATAAAGCCGGTAAGGAGGGTAGGGGACCAATATAAAACTTTGTATGAGCATCCGATTGGAACCTATGAACAATTGCTCATAAATTTGGAGAGTGAATAATAAACCTACGTTCCAGAGACCCCCTGGGACCTCAACCTCTTTTAATGCTATTCACCCTTGTATTCAGTAACACATAATAGATTTTACTATACCTTTCTTATAGGAAGGGAGCATCGTATTGGTACGCCTGCTTCTAAAATTGCTCTGAAGATAAAACTTCTTATACCTATTCCTAATAATATATTTTGCAGTTTCTAACTATTCTCGTAGCTACTCACAAATACAAGCTGGAACAGGTCACTGATAACCACATCTCTACCAAAAACTCAATAAGTCCATTGACTTAGAGAATTGCAAAATGCGCGTGATCGAATAAATTCGCTGATAATAGAAAATAGATGGAAAAGCAACATTCTTATTTGGAAGCTAATCACAACAAAACGCTATTCAGAGAGAGCTAACATAGCAATGAATTTAGCAACCTTGAAATCTATTCCGCAATTAATCACATACCAAAAACATCTTCATTGCGTCGAAGTTAACTGCCTAATTTGAGTCCATTACTCTTCAATTTAATTCACTATGTCATGCCGAATTCCAGTTTCTTTATTTATTCATGAAATCCACACCACAAATATTGCAAGACTAATAGAAATAGAAATATCGAGCGAGATAATTATTGCTGGCGCTAAGCAGTTTTTTTTTTTTTTTTTTGTAGAACGTTACAAAAATCTTTCTTATCTAAGTATAAAAATTTTGCAAATTATTTCATTTTCTACTTCTATCTTCTGCAGTCTGGGAAAGAAGTTCCCAACCTTGATCAGAATTTGAACTCACACGTCATTCACAGGAATAAATTTGATTGTTGGTCGCATGTTAACTATCTCAATAACAAATGAATTTAAATTGAAAAATATTATAAGTGTCACTCACAATCTATCTACAGATGTAAGGTTGGCGGCGTTGATCATTCAATTTGGGAATCAAATTACTTTTATCTGAAGATCGCAGAATCAAATTGGAGGAGGCTCATGTGTGTGGGCCTGCCGGATTTGTATCGGAACATAAAGAAAAAGATGTTTTATTCAAAATTGAATATTAAAAAAAAAAGTATTCTTCTCAGGTATTCGTTTGCATATTTCAACGTCCGCATGGTAATTTAACTCAAATAACTTGTTCAGTGTTTTGATTTTTTTTTTAATTGTCCAGTTATTTTAGTTCAAAATCCTATGTTTGAGCTCGACAGTCATGTTGTATTTATAATTTTTTGAACCTAAATTGAGGAAATATCGAAAACCCTCGATAGATATTTCCCAAGCCATGAAATGTACTCTTCCACTAATACATGAGAGACCTAACTTAGTCTTAGCATTCTAAAATATTTGCAGTGTTCTTTTCTTATGTAAAACTGACAAAAGTTTGATTTGAATAGCTCCTGCTGTCTAAACTACTATTCATACAGAAAAATAGTCTTTTGATAATCTTAAGCTTGCTTTCGTATCTTGTCAACTGTAATCAAATTGTTATATATATTTTACACCTATGAACAATACGTTTTTTTTTTTGCTTCATAAATAATTTTACTCTGCAAAAACCTTATGTAGATTAAATTTTATTTTTCATTTGTAATGTTGGTAATAAAAAGGCTAATCTTGATCCTGACTAAGAGTGAAAAAAAAAATTAGTTTTACACGTGATTTTATACTTTCCGTGTAAAATGCCCCTTTTATAAGGAAGAATACCGTTAAGAATGTATGTGTATACATCTATTATCAATTTGTATACCTACTGTTTATCTCTGAAATATTTACTTATGTGTGTAGACTTTCTGTATCTTTAGACAACTTTACACATTATTTGTAAAAAAAACATACACATCAAAATATTGCTCACCATTCATTCTACTGAATTTTGAGTATTTTTCCACATTTTATGCATTTTTACCGGATTTATCATGAAGGTAAAACTTTACACATATCTTTATGGTATAGCCAGGTAAAAACCATACCTGCGGAAAAACATTTTTCTCCTAAATTTGCTATTCTAAAAGAAAATTTCGTAATCTGCAAAACCAAAAAATCACATTTTTACGTTACCATTGTTGTGAGTCCTTATTTTACAAAAGAAATGGAAACTTGTTTCAATTAGGTGGAACACTTTTTTCTAGTCTCCGCAATTCGAACTTTCATTAGCTATGGATCCAGTGAAAGTCTCTCTATAACAATTTGACCGTTAGATGTTTATTTTCAAGACACGAAAAAATTATTTAGTCACCGGCGATGGAAATTCTAATTGTGACCAAAGTTCCCTCTAAAAACCGCGGATGCGCGGCCGCGCACCAATTTTTCGAAAGTTGCTCACCCGTTTTTGTATTCTGCGCACAATGGACTTGTTCATTATTTTTTATATCATTTTATAAAAGAATTGCATCTAAAAATGGCAAAAATCTAACACTAGTACGTCTTCCACTTTACTTTCTTGATATTCACCTAATTTTGCGTGGCATTGCATAATAGTAGGCGCGAATACCATCGTTAGTAGCAAAATTAATAAAAGTATGAATCATAGAAACAGGAATATCTCAAAAACGGTTGCATTTAGGTAGGTAAGTAGGTATAGTCAAATTAAAGATAACGTTCCGGGGTCTGTAAATCTTTTAAAAAAATGTATAGTTAGTATATGTATAGTTGGCGGGAAAATCGTTAAAATTTGAAATAATTAGAAATTTTTTTCCAATTTTGTAACTTTGACAACTTCCGACGGAAGGACAGACATTTCAGTTCAAAAATTATTAATTTTATACTGTTAATTTCGAATGAAAAATGAATTGACCTACAAAACAGAATTTGGAGGTATTTTGAAGCTAACACATACAGACAGTGCTTCTATTTTGGAAAAAATTAATTAATCTAGACATTAAAAACTTGTTTTTTTTTACATTGGAGCAATTATTATGCTACACAGTAAAAAAAACATTCCCTAAGGTGAATGGCAACAATTTGTGCCACTAAGCTTAGGTATTTTTTGATAAGATTAGGGAAAGCTCCACCTTAGAAAAGTGGATTAGGTTTTTATCCTTAAAATGTAGGTACTTCCAAATCTAGAATAGAACCTAATTGATTGAATGTTCTCTTCCTTTTATCAAAGAAATCTTAACATTTCGAGAATTTTACGTACTATATAGGCTTTCTGGTGCCTACATCTATTGAATGTTCCACTGATTTTCCACTTATATCAGAGAAAATGACAATTATTTTTAGAAAAAAACCTGCCTTAAATTTTGTTAATTGCCCTACTCTTTTTATAGTATAGGACGAAAAAATGAAGTGACAGCACTTTTCAAAAAGGAAATCTACTTCATCTTACTGAACAATATTATGTTACGCACCAAAAAGATTTGGTTTTGGATGATGCATGTATTCGTATTGATACCTTCCTTAGGACAGTTTAAACTATATTCAATAGATCAGGAAAAAAGGAAAACTAACCACTGTAATGGATCTAGATTCTGTAACATTTAAACCATTAAACTAGGTGCGTTGGTTATCTCGTTATTTTGCAGAGGATTCTTTAATTAAAAATTACAAAACCCTAATTGCAAATTTTAAATAATAAACAGGCTTAGGACCCCCCCTGCACTTGTACACTTTTGCATACCTTTTGAAAATTTTTGCTTCCAAACGTATCGCGCAGCCAACGAAAAAATTAGAGGGAACATTGATTGTGACCCTCTCCTTATTACTTCTATGCTTTGCCCTACCTGAGACAACTTACAACTAGATGTGCAAAACTCCATATAAACCCGGAACAGTTTTTGAAAGCTCTTTAACTTTTCATTCAACCAAAGAAAGCTATCATTGTGAAGAATTTATGTGACTCATAATACAGCAAGAGAGAGAGAGAGAATGTGTAGAGCTTTCTATTAGAGGGCCATTAGCTCGTTTTAGTTGGACCGCATTTTTGTGAGGTTTTGCACATCTAGATGTAAGTTGTCTCAGGCCCTACCCACCAGTGCCTCAAGTACATTTTCAATTACCCAGCAAACAATTTTTATCCTCCAGACGAAAAGTCCCCCAGACGAAAAGGTAGCGACATAGACAAATTAATAACATACAAAGACTGGACACTTAAAACAAAAATATGCAAGGCTTTTCTAGAATACAAAATTAACGATGCCTCGACTTGGCACTTGATGACGTGCCCAAAGGGTAAGCCACCAATGCCTCGCTCCATACAAAATCACTGTTGCCTCGATCCGATGAAGAGAAGGCCACAAGTTTTTCTTAGAAATTTACTGTAAATTTCTTCCTTGGAATTTTTATGCATTGGTCGGGCCGAGAGCAGTGCCTCGCTCGAATATAAAAACTAACAACGATGCCTCGACCTGATGTAGGGAAGGCCGCAATTTTTTCTTAGTAATTTACTGCAAATTTTTTCCTTAGAATTCATACGCACCTTTGGGGCGACAACAATTTTTATGAGCGTAGACGCTAGACAAGCAATAAGCAATTGTTTTTTTTTAGAAATTTACGCAAAGTGTTTGGGTAGAATTTTTATTCATTTTGGTGGCCGACTAGACTTATTTTCAGATACAGTATGTACATACATCGTTGTTAGATTTTATATTTCATTTTCATTTCATTTTCATTTCATTTATTTATTCACAACATCTACACACTTAAAGCCTGGCTTTCTACTTATGTGTAGGTAAACTTAACAAAAGTAATTTGCTGCACTATGAGCTAGAGTAAACTAAAGAATAGACAAGGAAAAAAAATAATAAAATAAAAAAAACTAAAAGCGCTAAAACTATATCAATAATAATAAGATGCAAAAAAAAAACTTATATGTATGTGTTAATCACTACAATTGGAAAAAAAGTTAATTAAATAATTAACGATAAGAGAAATAATCCAGTATCTTGCCCCTGAAATCACCGCCACCACTCCTTCTGATCTCCATAGGTAAAGTATTCCACATCCTGGTAGAATAAATGAAAAATTGACGCTCAGTTACACGATAACTAAACCTCGGCACATTCAACGCCACAGTTCTACTGGACCGAGAAAACAACAATTTTTCATGTAGATAGCTAGGCACCTTTTTTACAATTAAATTATTAAAAAACAGAATTACCCTGGAATCAAGATACGCTCTTAAGGTGCATCCAAAGACGGATTTTACATAGGGAGAAACATGGTCATATCGTCTCAGACCGTGCACGTAGCGAACAGCCGAATTGAACGCGACAGTGATTTTTCTCTCCGAGAAGGAATCTAGCTGGCAAAACAATTCACATCCGTAGGTAATCAAAGGAGCAATAAGTTGTTTTACTAACATGAGCCTTGTATTTCGAGGAATAACGAAAGAAGCAACGGAAAGCTTACGAAGCGTTGCGTAAATCTTAGACACAATACTGTTGACATGGTCAGACCACGTAAGTGTAGTGTTAAAAATGATGCCAAGATTCCTTACCGACCTGCTGTATGGAATAGGAGTTTCATCTAACATCACATCAGGAAAGTCTGTAATGTCGAGATTATTTCTATATAATAGAATTACTTTAGATTTTAACGGGTTTAGAAGAAGCTTATTCTGTAGTGCCCACAAAGATATTAATCTAAGGTCTTCATTCAGTCTACATATCGCATCCTCCATCAATCCACGTGGTCTTGAAATATATAGCTGGCAATCATCAGCATACAAGTGAAATTTACAATTCAAAATGACTGAAGAAATATCATTTATGAACACAGAAAAAAGCAAGGGCCCGAGGATTGACCCCTGCGGAACACCACTACATACAGGCAAAAACTCAGAGGAGTACTCACCACAGCAGACCTTTTGCTGGCGGTCTTCCAAATATGACCAAATAAGCCTGCAAGCACCAGTAGAGAAATTAAACAATCTTTTAAGCTTGTATATGAGTAGTGAGTGATTAACTTTATCAAAAGCCTTGGAGAAATCTAAAAGAGAAAGAACAGTTATCATGTCAGAATTCATAGACAAGCGAATATCATCAGATATCTTTAGTAGGGCTGTCGTACAACTGTGCTTAGGTCTAAATCCAGATTGTAAATTGGACATTAGGTTATTTGTGTCAATATACTTAAGTATTTGTTGATGCATAAGCCGCTCAAAAACCTTGGACAAGAAAGATAAAATGGAGATGGGTCGGTACTCCTGGGGATTCTGTTTAGGATTCTTAGGGATGGGGATGATCTTGGATAGCTTCCAAGATTTAGGGTACACAGACGTGAGTATTATAGTGTTAAATATATACGTCAAATTAGATAGAATAATAGGCAATAACAGTTTAATAAATTTGGGATGTATATTATCAACACCAACAGCATTTGATGTGACCGAGAAAACGGCTTTAAAAACTTCTTCTTGGTCAACCTGTGCAAAAGAAAATCCATCATAAGATGAATCAAAGGCAGGAATTTCAAGAGGATCCGATGATGCATCCGGCACTGTACCAACGAACATGTTATTGAGATCATCAAGGTCAATATCTATATCTGGATTGCAAGATCTATTGAGACCAAAGTTCTTAAGATTTCGCCATAATATTTTAGTAGGAAGCTTGCTATCAAACTTGGAAGCAAAGTAGCGTCTTTTAGAATATTTAATCTCCAGATTTACAGCATTGCGCAAAACACGATAAGCCTCCCAGCACTCTGGTGTTCGAAAACGTTTCCACCTTCCGTAAGCAAGATTTCTCTGTAGGATTAATGTCCGAATCCGATATGTAAACCAGGGGCAGTTGGTGTCAGCAATATAGTGGGTCTTTAGAGGGACATATTTCTCAAACAGATAATTTATGAGATATTCAAAATAATATATTTGTTCATGCACGGATGTTGTTCGTCGGAGAAATTCCCACTGGAGCTCAGATGCTTCACCGAAAAGAGAGCCGCAATCTATGGCATTGAAATTTCGATATGTGAATACATGGGACTACTCCCACTATGATCAATATCATATGTTAAAAATATCAAATCATGCTTTGAGAATGCTGAAAATGACAGCTGATTTTGATACATCACCCGATTTTGGTCGGCTACAAGAAAAAGATCAAGTAAAGTGGAAGATGTTGATGTGAAATGAGTAGGAAGGGAGTTTATTAAAGCTAAACTATAAGACCCAATCACTTCATGAACAGGATTGCCACTATTTGTGTCATTCAACATGTCCACATTAAAGTCTCCTGCTATTATAATATGTTGGTAAACATGACAGACAGCTGCAAGAAAATTGTTAAGAGGACTAAATTCAGTTGAATGAGGAGGCCTGTACACAGAACCCAACAAGCATTTATCACTACCGGCAAATATTTCAACAAAAACATATTCTATTTCAGCACCGGGATCAGAAAGAGAAACTATCCGGCCACGCAAAGAATTTCTCAAAAAGATAGCTATTCCTCCACCAGTACGATTAAAGCGATCATTGCGAAATAACTTATAACCAGTAAGAGCAATAATCTCATCGGTAATATGAGCCTTTAACCATGTTTCTGATATGCATATCACATCTAATAAGGAAGCATTGAAAACTTCTTTAAACTCATCGATCTTCGGCAATATGCTCTGGGCGTTAAAGTGACATATCCGTAAACCATTGTGTCTTTTGCACAAAATATCCAGCAAAATTCGAGAGTTATTTATGCCACCAGGAACCGGAATACTAGAGTAATTCATTATAACTCAACTACTAGCTGTTAAAAAACAAATATATATAATATACATAAAGGAGTGAGGCACTGCTCTCGGCCTGGCCAATGCATAAAAATTCGAAGGAAGGAAATTTCCAGCAAATTTCTAAGAAAAACTTGTGGCCTTCTCTTCATCGGATCGAGGCAACAGTGATTTTGTATGGAGCGAGGCATTGGTGGCTTACCCTTTGAGCACGTCATCAAGTTCCAAGTCGAGGCATCGTCGAGGCATCGTTAATTTTTATGTTCTAGAAAAACGTTGCATATTTTTGTTCTAAGTGTCCAGTCTTTGTATGTTATTAATTTGTCTATGGTAGCGATCTCTTCCATACGAAAAATTTATCGCAATTTGTTGTAATTTTATTGCTTGGAAAATATTGCAAAGATGATAAAAATTCAATAAGTATTAAAGTCACACATATATACATACAGAGTCCTGGAGGAGATGAATAGATGGACGGGCACTTTTACGCCCATTGTTCACACTCATGATCCGTTAGACTCTACTGAAAAATTCCAACAGAACGCTCTTATAACATTAACAAGAGAAAATGTTGTAATTGGTTGAAGACCAATAACCTAGCTGAACGTAATAGTATAAAAAAAAAGAAAACCTAAAGTTCTGTATGGCAAGGGGTGGTCCGATTCAGTTCATTCTATAAATTTTATTTACTATTTTTACGGAAACGCTGTGTACAAAATTTGAGCTCTCCATCTGGACACGCTCTCCGGCCGTGTCCAAATAGGTATGTAGAAAAACCTAAAGTTTTGTATGGCAACACCAAGAAGCGGTTGCCCCTTTAGTCAATTTTTGAACTTGTACTTTCAATTTTTATGAAAACGCCGTGTACAAAACTTACAATTTCAGAGGCACTCTGAATCCGTTCTATTGAACGGGGTTGCCTCCAGAGCGAACCTAATTGTTTACACGAAAACTGCATTAGTATACTCTATAATTTCATGTACGGTATAAAAATATACTCCTCCCTTACTTGCCTGCTACGTGCAATTTCTTGAAGAGATGCGAGCTCTAAGCTATTCACATCTTTTAGTAGAGCCGGCTACGCAATAAAATATTTTTGACTTATAGCGAGCAAAAATTTAAAATTAATGACTCAATTACAGTTTTTCACATTTGTCATCATGATCACTAATTTGGAAACGTTTTCTTTTATTCTGTAATAATCGTTTCTGGAGGTAAAATAATCTCATAATGAAGTTGCACGATGATGCTTGATATTTTACACCTAATTTGTCTAAAAGATACCGCATCGTCATATAAAGATCTACTTCCAATACTGCCCAAATAGCATCGTTGTTGTTCATCTTTAAAGCTACAGTTCTGAAATCAACTTTGAACCGCAGTGTCATATCCCAAAACTTCAGGTAGATTGCGATAAACCTATAACCACAGACAAAACTTCCGTTCACTTCTCTTCAAAATGCAGACCGGGTATTTAAAATGAAACATCTATCTCTATATAATATTTCAAACTTGGTCGATAGTTTATTAAACGGTTCAAATAGCATCCTTTCTACGGTCACAAAATATCGTGTTTCGTGAAACCTTTCTACTTTGTATTAATTATTTATTTTTACTTCGTGCTGTTTTTTCGAAACACAATAGAATCCAGAGAAAGGATTTTTACGTAATTTATTTGATTACTCTGTAGTTTGCAATGCTTTGTACTTCCACTGCAAACCTGTCGAGTGTTCTTTTTACCCAACCTGGATGAAAGTTAGATTTAGTTCAACTAATCTAATCTGTTAGTGTTTACCAATTTTATCATATATGAAATATGAAGGTGGAAAAAAATTCGATTGCATTTTTACAGATTTCCATAAATCTTTCTTTCATATTTATTTGATTGCACGCAGCGAATTAAATTTCGCACACTTATATCTGACGAAATAAGTAATATTTGTGGTGTTCCTCGAGGCAGCCATCTCGGACCACTCCTTTTTATAATTTAGATCAATAATGTATTTTTAATTCTGTCTAACCCAAGAATTCCTTCTATGATTATGCGATTTTAAATTAGAACTCCACTTTTTACTTGATAACCAGTTAATATGCAATCATGTCTTTTACAACCACAAGTTAGCACTATTCTGCAAACTAAGTAGAATCAAAGATCAGTCGCGCGCATGTCTGTTTTTTTTATCTAAATTAAAGAAATGAAAACAAATCTTTTTTTTCATTATTTCCGCTAAAATGTTATGGTTCTATATATATATATATATATATATATTCTCTTAATTTACATAAAAAGTAGTTCAATTTCACCTTTTTAAAATATTTTCCGACTTACCCAAAGAAAAATAAAACGTTACCCCAACCCTTGTGACATGAAAATTTCACATGCATATATGAATATCAAGGAAAATATCTTAGGAAAATTGAATAACTCACATGACATCCAGCCCTGATATTCAAGCATTTCCCTAAATGAAATAAACTTGTCGCTGAAATCTGACACCCCATCGGGGTCTGGTTAATGCATTTAGAGTCGAACAAGCTCCAACAATTCGTAAACGTGTATCGGTTAAAGCCGCAAGAAAACCGTCAGGCTGCATTATATCACATTTGACTAAGGCGATTTTCTACACGACGACGGCAACGAAGACAGCTTTATCATCAGATTACATCACTTCCTGATGGCATCCCAAGGAGTACCGTTCCCCTATATAATGACATCTGATATTTCCATATCACTTAAAGGCGCCTATGAGGGCATTACCCATCTCTGCATGGAGTCAATTAACTCTTTTTAACTGATTTTCTGTATAGTCTTACACAACAGGCAATAAACTGTTCATTGATGAATGAAATAAATTCCTTCAGTGTCAAAGTGATTTAATCTATTCTCGAACAGCAGGACATGTGCTTACAGTTTAGGAAATTTATCATTTCTAGGAGTTTGTTTTACATTATCCATCGATACGCTTCAATTAATTATTTATGTCAAATATTGAATACGTAAAGAGATAATCTAATTACAGCAAGTACAATATTCTAGCGAAGCTAGCTACATTTTTGCAGTAAAAAGTTTTTAAATGACAGACTTGGCTAATGGAACTACTTTTGTAGAAATATCGTAACATCGTTAGGAAAAGTCATCTTTCAAATCATCAAACCACCGACACCCACGACCCACATTCTTGTTTTTTTTTTATAATGCACAGCACAGTATGGAAGGAAGGGGTAAAGGGGAAGGAATTAAGGTACATGAGGAGAGTAGCGGAGGTGCCTATGTAAGTCAATCTTAAACCTTTGCAGATTGTATTCCGGAAGAAAGACAGAGAATGGTAGACTGTTCCACATTCGCACAATTCATAATAAAAAGCATCGCGGAATTTTACTGTACGGCCGAAAATAATTTGAAGGTTAAAGGATGTGCTCGATTGACAGGCGAATATTTCGAGCAGGAATCATTCTATAAGGGATCAGACTAGATATTTCATCGGAACATTGACCATGCATGTAGCGATAAAGAAGCTAAAGATATCCAACATTGACAAGTTATTGCGAAATCGCCAATGAGCTTGAAGGCTTTTGGACAATATCTAATGAAGCAAAGGCTGTGCGACCAGGCCCGGCCCAGATGTAGGAACTATATTCTATTCTAACTCTGATGTAGAATTTCTAGAGAAGAGCTAAACTCGATGGGCTGAAATAAAATATTTATTTCACCTTTTCAGAAATCCAAGACATTTCGATGCTTGGCAACAGAGAAGATGTGATCTATGTCTACGAAAAGACTATTTAATTCACAAAACGCTGCAACATTTCGTGTGAGGTTATTATATCGAACGAAGTATTGTCGCTCATGGTACAGTAAACGCTGTATATTTTTCGATCTTCCTCTGTATCAGTCGTTATCTATCTCTATCTATCTCTCCATCTATCGTTCTTCCCACTCTTTCCTTCTTTCTCTTTCTCGCTCTCTCACTATATCTCTCTGACTTTCTCTCTTTCTCTCCCTATTTCTCCCTCTCTTGAAAGAATTAATTAAAAAATACATTTCGCAAACTCAATATACAAAATATTTTATTGTTAATGGGTACTGGTTCTTAATGATGACTAGCTTTTAACATCTATAATTTATGCAAACTCTAAAGACTAGCCAACAACATACAACTTTTCTTTCCACTGACTCACGATGAGGTTATGTTGTCAGCAGTACGTTCAGCCAAGTTCTTGCCATGTTGTCTACATTTTCTTTGACTTGAAAGAACTAGCAGGCGACTCAGGGTCTCCATGAAAGTTGTCAAATCATAGTCCGAGATTTCAATCAGGGTCCCCATACGATGTAGCTAGCTCGATCTCCATAAATTATTTTCTTTCTCTCTCAACTTCCTTAAATTCCTCGCAGGCATGAGACAAATGTAGAATTTCGTTTGTTGTTCTGCAAATGCTGACAATTGGATTTAAAATTTTAGGTCGATTCTGAACCATCGAGTAGAACATCACATACACATTACAGCATCCCAATTAGTTACTAGTATTATTATAAATAGGAGTGGACAACCGGTCTCTAAGCACTGTGACCTAGTAGATCTATATTATGCTATTACTTAGTAGTACCAAATGCCGATTCCATCATCCACATACCTTTAGATGTATACTCTTATTGCATCTAAATTCCTGTAAGATCCGTATCTCTTCATCAGACGTTATGTAACAGTTTTTATCTTGCTCCATGATCTATCAATTGATGCAGCTTCTTATTTGAATCAGTTATGAGTCTTCATGTACGATGATATTTTAGTTGCCTCCAACATTATCATACCGAAGCTGCAGTTCGTGGATTATATCTAGAGTTTGAAGGATTTCCATTATGAATTTGATAACGTTCTACGCCTCGCAATCACACAGTGGGACTCCAGAATAATAGCTGAGAAAGCATACTTCTTGACTTCTTTGTAGCGGAATTTTTGTATTCTACAAAGATAGCACAGAGGCAGAAGCTCTACACTTTCGCCAATATTTGTTTAGTTATTTTGAGCGATTGAAGATGAGAGAACATGTTTATATTTTTATATCTGCATTTCTTTTATTTGTACTCAAAGCTTTTCTATAGTGAGAATTTGTACCATAGTTTCATTGTGCTATGATGACCAAGCAAATTGATATTATTATACGAAAATTTAACAAAAAATAACGAGAATTTTCATTTTTATCAAAGTAGGCCCCTTGTACTTATATCAACATCGCTTGCATTCGACAAAAGCTTTATGGAACTCACTGTTTGGTATAATATTCAACTAACTCAGCGCTTATATTTAGTTACGGATAGTTTCAAGGCGAATTCCTATGCAATACGAGTATACGCTCCATAAAACGTTCCTAGAGAAAATTTTTCCTATGACTGCAAATAGTCGTCGCTCGTCGGCCTCTCTGGTCGTCGTAATTGAATTAATTCAATAAAGTGGTCGAGGACAACGGAAACTACAGATTCCTATCTAATACACAGGCGATAAAACGTTCCTGGAGAAAATTGTTTCTATTACTGCAATAGTCGTCGGTCGTCGCAATTGTGTTTAAGCCTTTATAGACTGCCTGACAGATGTATGCATCTATGTGTAGAGAGTCCGCACGCACGACATATCTGCATAAGACCACAAGGATATCCCACGGAAACGAGATGGCAGATGAGTTGGCCAAAAAGTCTCTGAAATGGATAGCTCCGTAGCAATAGCTTTTTTGAGGATCCCAATCGGAGTTTTAAAAGTGGAGATCATCAGAATTCCTATCAAAAGGCAAGCCTTCGGTTAAAACAGGGAAACCTGCGTGATTACGGTGTAATTGAGGCCTGCATATGACAATAAGACGAAAAAAGACGACAAGAGAACTCCTTAATAGCATAGTTGAACAAATATCAGGAATTACGATCACTGGAGCCATAGGAGCCCATGCTAGAAGACTGGGAATAGCGGCGAACGATTTCTGCTGGAGCTGTAAGGATTCAGAGGAAATCGAATCCATTCAACACATACTAAGAAACACGGAACTTTTAATCCGTGCATTAAAGTGTGATAATATTTTGTTCGTGAAATTAATATAAATATATAAAATAAAAAATATTAATTAATATAAAATATCTTTAGTACAATCGTATGATGCCGTGATGCTCAAGATGACCGACAATGATTCATACCAGTCAAATATACTATCTTACTATCAATATACCATGCTTAATAACAAGCTATTCGCCGATTTTTAAATCAAAGAATTCTCTTGGCTTGGCCAATGCAAATTCAGGTGATTAGACAAATATAAATTCCAATGTGGTAATTCCAGCTCAATGCATTAGGTTTGCTCTTTTAATTATCCTTGCTTATATAATACTCTTTCATGAACATCTATGTACCTATGTGGAAAAAATATTTTTTTATTCCCACGAATAGAATGAAAAGCAATCAACATAAAAAATAATTTAAATCTAAACAAAATTTACTGCTTAATTAAATTAATTGATTCACATGTTTCGGATAACATCGCGTCCATAATAAAACCAAGAAAACTTCCTAATTTCCACATTTAAGTGATGCGAACGACATGAGGAGGGAAACAGTCAAAATAAGAGCCATCATTTGCATTATATATGTCTCGTCATTTGTAGAAGCATTTATATGTATTTGTCATTCTTTTGATGTTAAATTATCCCAAGACTTCAAATAAAAGAAAGCTCAGTATACGAGGAAAAATCGTCTTCAAGCAGAGTGTATAGGCCTCATCACATACACAACATAACAGTCATCATCTATGGATGAAATGAGTAAATGGTCATACGACTTGCGCATTACCATTCAGTTTCACTCAGTACCTACATTCCAACGAAGAAGATGCTGCCACAGCTCCTTTTCCAAGAAATTTTCTTTAATTAACTTTTTACAGTTAAGAAATGAAAGCTTTCTTATTTAAACTTAATATACAAAGTTCGACTAAACTAAGTTTTAGGTTAGAAACTTTGCTATCTAACGTAGTTAACTAAAGCTTTTGATCGAAAATTCTTATTGAAAATATTCGCCCTCCGCCATTAATAATTTCCATTGATCTTGTGTGTATATAGTGATCCTAGCTAAAGTGATTGAGTCTTAGCTATACTTACTTTGATGATCGTGTGAATCTATGAATTAACTGTTGAACTTTAAAAGCACACTAAACGGTGTGCTTCAATACTTTTTAACTTATACTAGGTTAAGCACCACAGCTAAGCTTTTATTCTTGATTGAAACTTTCAAATGAAAATTTCCTTCAATGTAATTCACAAAAATTTATTAGTTTTCATATAAAGTATCATGAAAATTCAAATGGTGTTTCTTCGGCGGTCCGATATCTCACTTGTAAATGGTTGGCCGCACTTCCACTAATTGCGGAAAAAAATCAAATAAAAAACATGCTTAAAATATAAACGATGATACAATTCTGAATCCTTTCTAAGGTCGTAAGACTTCTAATGTTAAACATCATCTATCCGTAAGTTTAGAATGTTTAATCTGTGTGAGATGCTTCGACTGCCTTTTTGCTGCTTAGCGCTGCAGAATAAAATATCTTTTTTGCTCACGTTTTTTTCTTTCATATCCCAAAAATTATACAGCAACTTAAATTGTAATAAAACTAGGCATAAAATGGATTACTAATTTCTAGTTAGTTACGAGTTACGACGAGTTTATGCCAGACTTTTACTGCATATAGGTCGATTTCTGAAAGGACTTTATGTATACGACTTGAGAAAGCAATAATTTGTTGTAATTTTATGTTTTATATGAAATTATCGTAGACAGCACGCCTGTTGAATGTCCTGGGGGTGCAAATATTATAATAAAACAGTCAGTCACTATATGGATTGAAAAAAGCCTAATAAATATAATATCTCCATCTAAAAGAATTTCTGCTTCTGGAAATCTGCACGGAAGTATAAAAATTTGTAATTAGAATATTTGAAATATATTCTTTTTTTTAATGGCAGTTTTAGTAACTATGCTAGATTCTGTTATTTCATCACATCTGATGATAGTTTTCTCTGTTGATGCTACCATCTACATATGACTGTGTCACGGTTTTAGATGATAATTTTATTTATGATAATTTAACATCATTCTAACATAAAATTTGTATAGGAGAGGAGTGCGTTGCTCATCTGTAAATGACAAAATTATATGTATGCACTTATTTTACAGGTAATTAGCTATCTAATCATTTTTATATGCGTTTATTATTATTATTAAGTTCACTTGTCTTAGGAAGGAAATTTTTGAGTTAAGTTTTCACGTAGGTAGGTAGGTAGGTACATAGGTACACCAACATCTTAATAAAAGTTCAAGAATTTGGACGAATTTTGTTATTTATGGTCCGATTAAGCTTTGAAATAGATATCTGGACTTGGAGTTCTTAGTGTTACTTAATTACGACTTTTGGTCAAAATTAAAAAATTAAAAAATATTTATAAAAAACAAAAAAATAAGACACTAAAAATGCCAGGATCAGTAAATAACTATTATTTTTGTCAATCATCTACAAAAGTCCCATCATGACTGAATAGTATAATTATGAGATGTAATGTAAAGAGTGGAGGAATGTTGGTGAATAAAAATTAGTATGTAAAATGTAAATTGGTAACATATGGTAGGGTGAAAAAAAGGAGTGGTAAGGTGGGGTGGGGAAACATACTTACCTATGAAGAAGGGACAGTTGGCTATCATGTAAAAAAGGAATGAAGAGAAACGGTCAACAGGGTGTGGAGCAATGTACAAAATAGTACAAACGTACCCTATAGCTATAACGAAATTGGAAGGAAAAATCTTTCGCCTGAATAGCCCACAAAACTCCAGATTGTTGCCTTAGTGCTAAGTTCGAGTTGCGCAAATCACTACAATTAATGGAAAGCCTTTCGCGTAACGGGGGGTTACACCCCCCGAACTTTTAAGCCTCGCAATAAGAGTTTCAATAAAATTATTTATTTTAAAGTTAATTATAACTGTTGCCGAAGACATTTATTTATTTAAGTCTAATAATGGATCTATCACAGATCTTTTATTGTTGCAGATCTTGGTATTTGATTTTAAATTTCAGTGATCGGATATTCCGCAGATCCGAATATCTGTGATAGATCCATTATGAGACTTAAATAAATAAAAGTCTTCAATAACTATTATTATTGACTGTAAAATATAAAAGTTCCAATCAGACTGTTATCGAAAAATTGAAAAGATAAAGATCATACGACTTAAATGAATAAAAGAGAAATTTATAAAAGTCTTCTAAGACAATTATATTGAGACTAAAAAATTAAAAGTCTTATGAGAGTTTTATGAAGATGCTTTTATTAATAAAAATCTGTGATAGCTTTTAGTACTGAGCTAAAAATATAAAAGTCTACTAAGACTGTTTTTATAACACTTAAATAAATAAATGTCTTCGGTAACAGATATAAATAATAATTATGTATTATCTTATGATCTAAAATTTTAAAAGTCTTTTATACCAGTTATATCGAATTAAAAATAAAAGTTAAATTTTAAATATTATTTCAGAATGTTTTCAAAAAGTCTCATAACAGCTACGGTCCCCAAAAAATACAAAGATTATTCGCATGAATATGTAGAGCCGAATAGTGAAAGAACTGCAAAAATGCTAGTTTTATTTAACTGATCATATTTGAGTCCGGATTGCTAATTTCAAGTGTCTTTATTCTCCTGTACCGAGCTTTTCAACAAATTTGTGAGTGTTTCACTTCATTCACTACTTTAAATAAATGTAAATAAAACGATTCTTTTTAAAAAGTGATTTGAGTACCTTTGCAAAAATTACTTTCGAACGTTTTCACAGCTTATTGACGATTTTATGTGTGAAAATGAACGCGGCTACGAATTATTGTCCGCATAAAATGCGGAGGAGGAATATAATATACTGCAAGAATTTAATTTTACCGCTATTTCTGCTTGTGCACTAATAATCTTTACCTCTAGTACCTACATTATTATTTTGTTTTAATCCATCAATTGGAACTTTCTAGTCTATAAATGGCGCGAGTTATAATTTATTAGTGATAATTAATAATGTGTTGAATATTTTCACTTCCATTCACCGCAAAATTGAAGGTGAGTGAAGTGAGTGAATCATTTTATTAGTAGAATCAAATTTCTAGAAAAGTGACTCACTTCATTCACTTTTTCTTAATTTCGACTTAGCTGAATCTCGGTACAGGCCTTTCAAAGCAGGCCACTTGCGCTGGTATGAACTAAGATCATTTTTTTTTTGTCAAATTTGTCCATATTAGTTGTACCAATTGCAGAAAATACTTTCAACTTGACTATTTCTCGGATTCCACTTCACTAAAAAGTTAAAGTTTATGGAACGGAACTCGTCTGTGCAAGTAGACTGGATAGGTATGTAAGGACAAGACGGGACGAAGAGGCTTATACCATGCTTAATAGTTACAAGAATTTGTGTAGTGCTTTCTACGACGCAAAATTGATAAAAGGAGAAAGATTGAATATTATCAACCTCTTTTGTTCTTGTTTTTTTTATTTAGTATTTTGGTATAGATTATCTCTAGTAGGCGTTTATGAGGGTGCTTTGATCGTTTTCTCCTTGCACAAATGAGAGTATTATTTGTAGTGACCCGAAAATTATCTCAACTTGACTATTTCTGAAGTTTCCACTTCGCTAAAAAGTTGAAGGGCGTGGAGCTCATTTTCATACTGGTACAAGTAAACTGGTGGTTATATGTTAAGACAAGGTATGAGGGGCTGAAAACGGGATAATTTTGGACAGCAAAACTTCACTTGTGAAAACCATTATTATTATTATTATTTGGTGGGGGGATGCAGACTGAGTTCCCACCTCTCACTAGTCATCGCGACTTTAAAATTTTGTGTCATTACCCCTGAGTGCTCTAGGGAGCCCATTCGAACATAAAGTCTTTTACAAAGCCTATGACGTTCTTGGAGTGCCATTTTTCCAACATCTGCTGGCAGTTACAATGCCTTTTCTTGATGTCAGCCTTATGCCGCACAGCGCTTTCTTTATAGTCACACATGGCATGCTCAGCGGTTTCATAGAGATCCATATAGAATCTACAGGTCTCATCATCGACCTTAACCATCTTTTTGAAATAATATCTAAGTGGGCAATGCCCAGTAAATAGGCTTGTTATGAGCCTTAATTCCTTTCTTCTTCGCTTGTCTCAGCCCATGCTCTAGGTATGAATTAGTCAACAACTGCATTTTAAACAGGTAGCAGGAAGAATTTCGTTCATTCATTGTTTTACATTTTATTATCGACTGGCGCCAATACCTCACTGTCGTGCCGTAAAACAAGTGAGTTTCAGGTAGGATGGTTTCAGAGGACAGAAGTGTTTACTGGGACTACAGTTAAAAGTGCCTTCTCGTTTTTGATTATAAAATTGCTCTCTTTCTCCTATATATAATGTTTAAAAAACATCTTCTTATAGGTATAATCTTTATACCACCATGTATGCAAACGATGTTTACATTTCGTATTTTTAATTCGTTGTCAGCATCATTTTTACACGGTAAACTTATAATATTGCGGTATCGTACCTTTATTAGGTAAAAGAGAGCTAATTTGATTTTATTTTGCTTAAGGCATGTATCAATTGAGGGGCGCACACAGCGCGTAAGCTGCACACTATTTCAGTGGAGCACTACGCATTCAGCTGGTGAGCTTCTCGGAATTTTGGGAAAAACTTTGCGTGTGTATCTTTGGTGGTTATACCAATTTGAGCGGGCAGCTATCACTGTTTTGTTAAGAGATCTGATCAACAGTCTGATCTGATGAAACAGAGTAAGTGTTACAAGTCCGCTTGCAGCTGACAACTTCACTCCGGAAGAATCACTTAACGTCGACGGTAGTCAAACAATTTCAATTTACAGATGACCATGAATTCGAGGAACTAACGGCCACCTCGTCTAGTATTGTTCGTTAGAGAAACTGCCTAACTCGAGTGCCTCCGTGTGATGACACCAAATTGTATCATTCTGATTCAATTGACCTTTAAAACCCAGACTGTCCCTATGGCAAAACTGTTACCAGTGCGTTCACAATCATATAAACGTGAAGGCGTGATGATAGTTTCGTCACAAAAAAGTGGCTAGCCGGAGAAACCAAACTGACACCTTGCTGTCACGTTAGTTCATGGGCGCATTTACATTAAAACCTATGGAATTGACGGTGGTGACAAAACAGTTACGTGACAAAAAGTCTCCAGTGCGCGATAGATCTTAAAAATACTTTACGTTAAAATACTTTACGTTATTAGTCCTGTTGATAACCCAAAATATTTTAGAAAATAATTTCTGTTAGGGGGCCCGTATATGCTAAAGTGCCTAGGGCCGCCATTTGACTAAAGACGGCCATATATACTAGCATGAAAGCTTATACTGAATTGAGTAAATTAATGTCTTACAAATTGTTTCCTAGATCTTAAATTATTGACTACCAATTATATTTATGAAAATTTCTAATAATTATTTCATCATTTTATTCTCCAGTCGTCACATTTGCATGCAACACAAGACTGTACACATTCCTGTGAAAACAACCGAAGTGTATACACGTCCAACATGGAAACACATTAGCCAGCCATGCCAAGCGAATCAACTTTGTACTCGAGTTCAACTGGTCCATGAACCCGCAGTTCGTGATGTTATTCGACATAAGGCAACAAGACAAATTAGTTACGACTGTTGTCCAGGATGGGAGCAATCATCAAAAACATCCAACAGTTGCATGAAACGTAAGTTGCAGTCCTACATACGTAACTTAAAGTTGACAAACAATTTTATCTCAATCTTTATCTTTTCAGCTGTTTGCAAAAATAAGTGCCAAAATGGTGGAACATGTACACAACCGGACACTTGCAGTTGTCCATCTGGATTTGCTGGACGATATTGCGAACGAGATATCAATGAATGTAAAGAAAACAAACCTTGCGATCAGCTCTGCTTTAATACCGAAGGTTCTTTCTACTGTCAATGTCGAGAAGGTTTCATGTTGCAAATCGATAAGCAAAGTTGCAAGAAAATTGGTAAGTTTTTTGTCACATAGATGGAGAACCATTTCCATGGAAAATATCTATCTAATGAAAGAAAGTAACGTGTAAAAAATTTGTTTTAATTTTAGGAGGAAACGATGATGCTTTCGAAGCTAGAGATTTAGAGAATGAAATCGATACCCATGAAGAGTTAGGATCTCGCCTTCAAAAAATCGAGAAAATGTTAGCAAATGAAAAAGTTACAACTCATGAACTCAACAAAGCTTTAGAAGCCACCTCCTATATGGTGAATTCACTTAAGACAAGATTGAGTACATTGGTAAACGAAATCTATCCTTTTAGAAATAATCTAAAATTTTTATAACAAATAAAATGTGATTTACAGGAACAGCGACAGCAAGATATAAGCTCTATGCAAAGTAAACTAATTGTCCAGGATGAAAAAACGAAAAAGTTAGAGCATCTCATAAGCGTCCTATTCAAATGCAAAACAAATCCTCAGTCATACTGCCCGTAGCATTTAGAGTATGAAGCAAATTGTGATATTTTTGTAATTAGAAATCAATGATTTATGTATATGTATATGTACGTGTGGTAGTCCAAGTTTCCTTAAGTGCGATGAAATGCAGAGCACACGTGACACAGCAATACTTGGATGGATGGGAATTTCAAGGAGAATTATTATTCAAAGGCGACTAGCCCAGCCCAGAGCTAGCTGAATTCTGTGTTCATCTCCTGATTAATTCTTTGTCTAATGAATGTGCAGCTTATTTTCTACGTATAAATGTAGCTTTTAGTTTTGTACTTTTTTAATGTAATGTAGTAAAATACTTAGTTTGAAAATTATGTGTTTAAATTGTCTATCCCTACCGGGTCATAGAAATATCAGATTCGAAATAGAGGCTTCAAACATTATTAAGAGTTCAGAAAAGTTTAAGTCGATTCCGCTATCAATGGAATTAAAAAATCTGGTGAACTAGACTAAGTCAAAATGCTTACATTATTCAACATCATTATGGAATCACTTTTCTATAGTTGTCTATAGTTTTAACTACTTTATTCCCTTAGAATATATTTGGCGTAGTCAAATTCTGGTTGTTCTAGTATCTGTTGCCGCTGTAGTGAAAACTCAGTACAGTCGTGTAGTAGAATCAATATAGAGAGCGGGGCAACAAGATATATGATTGAAAATACTGCAGTTGTTCCCACCGAAAATGCTCTTAGTCGTACTCTTAGTCACTGCCACTGCGCCAAGATACCCAGGGAGTTTGTCAGCTGTCACAAACATAAACAAATATTATATTAATATATTATTATATCGTTTTTGTTATTGTATTAATTTAATTTAATATAAAAATATGTGTAAAGTACACAAAATAATATTTTATAACTATACTTGCCTAAAAAATGATTTCCCACGTATATTTTCACCAGATTCAAATTGTTGCAAATTTGGAAACTTCATTTGACACGATACCCTGAAAAAATCTACGCTCTTGCACACGAATTTTACAGGTATCAACACTTCTTATTGTCTCTATATTCTAAATTCATTCCGCTGAACTTCAAATAATAAATTATATACAAAATCCACCATAGTTCAGTTTCAGTTCAGTGGTTTTTCAATGAATATATAGAATAGAAATAGATGGCAATACAAATTTGTCCCCCATACCTACTTTTAGGGACAAGCAGACAAAAATTGCTTAAATTATTTTCTTTAAAAATCAAGTTTAAAAAATGTTTGATGCTGTTAGAGATAAGCTTCCAAGAATAGAAATAATTTCAAATGCATCTGTAATTAGTTGAGAGTAAAATTTGAAATAATTGTCACACCCCTGCCAACAAAAGTTGACCCGTATGAAATAGAAAATCAGGCAATCCATGTTATATATGTCAGTGATACTGACCTCCTTCGAAAACAGTTCCCCTATAACATATAGGTAGTAGGGTAGAAGAAAAATCTGAAGAACAGAAGAACGGAGGTCAGTCAGGAAACTTTTCAATACAGTCAAACTCTTAGAGAGTTGGGAAGAATGCGATAATGCAGGACTCTGCCGAACGTCTTTCCCTAGCTACTCGTGGCCTGTGAGAATGGAAATGAATCCTATTACAATCAGGAAGGTTGTAGTATAAAAGACACCTTCATAACAGATGCCCATGAATGCTCCCGCAGAGTCTGAAAATGGAGACTCAGCACTTACACTTACAATCGCATAATGAAGCTATGAAATGTCTACTGGCAAAGTTCGGAATCCTTTGTAAAAAAACAAGTGGCGAAAGAAATGACTCTAAACAAAAACATTACTACAGCCTGCAAAGAAAAGGACCTGGACCTTTAAGGTAACTTATGGGGCTATGTATAAAACAGGAACGATTGAACATCAGAAGAAGGTATGGTACAAAACCGATATTCTTATACTATTCAATGAAGCCGAATTAGATATATATTACGTGTAGTCTAATTCCAAAAACCGAAGCAGAAAATACGGTGACAAAACTAACTTCTGACCAGGGGCATTAGGACTGAAGCTTCTGGCAAAGTAACTTAATGACAAGTTAAGAAGCAGTAGAGCAAAATTGGAAATTTGTTGCTGTTTTTTAGAATGAAACAAGTAATTTCATATACTTTCCTCTTTTGCATTAATGGGGAAAAGAACATGGCATTGCACTATTGTAGTGCAACTGAGACAACGAGTTAAAAACAAAAATCGAGAGAACGTAGAATTACCCGAACGACAAAATCTTATTAAATACCTGAAAATCCTTTCAACCAATTAATAATAATGTACATCAGGTCACACTACCTCCCATTTTTAAGAAAAAGATAAATTTCGCTTTGGCCCAGTTGCTGCTGAAAGGAAATGTAAGGTTCTTCTCAAATAAAATTCTCATTTTTCCCGAAAATATCAGAGAATCCAGCATGAGTTCTCTCACTTAATCTCTTCATAGCAAAACGAATGTAAACAGAAACACGTGCTGTTCAAATATCATAGGATTACAGCAACAACATGTGTCCATTTACAGCAACAACATGTGACCAAAACATTGTCAATATTTCATGAAAACCGGTTTTCACAAAAGCGCGGGAGCATTTTATGAGAGTAAAACGAGAAAACTCCGCCCTTCCTCATTTATTATATTTACGAAAATGAAACATTTCCCATTCTGTTTCGTTGCATGCAACTTGCGCTTTCACATTTTTTATCTTTATTCATAAAAGTTTTAAGGAGAGTTTGATTTTTTTTCTTTCTTTCTTCCTTTTCTTGCCGTGTGCATTTTAAATGTAAAACACTCGGAAATCTCGCCTGTAATCGACCATGCCTCGACCCGAAGGGAAGGTCACCCACAATTTTTTCTCAGAAATTTACTGGAAATTTCTTCCTTGTGTGCCATCATGAAACTATTGTATCTGAAATAAATCCAGACTAAATAAAAATTCTGCGGAAACATTTTTTGTAAATTTCTAAGAAGAAATGAATGCTATTGCTTATCTACGCGTCTACGGCTACGCTCATAAAAATTGTCAGCACCAGCACCCGTTGTCGGTTTCCAATAATACATAAAAATTTCCAGAAGTTTCAAAGAAAAATTTCCAGTAAATTTCTGAGAAAAAATTGAGGGTTCCCTACACCAGGGGCCGGATTCACTAATTCGAAGAGTTGTGGAGATGAGAGCTCTTTTGCCACTTAACTCTCCTCCACTCGCAAATTCTGTAACTCAATGGGAATTTGTATTGAGATTTACCAAACTCTCTATTGATTGCACTCGGCAAAACTCTCGGCTGTATTAGTTGTGGAGAAGTAAGAAAAATATTTTTCAACTGACAGCATTGTTTGCTTTTATTGTCCTTTGTGAAGGTACCAATGTACCTTGGATTTTCAAATTGAATTATGGATTCACTGCATATCTTGGCTATATTTGCAAAAACAAATTATGGAAATCCTTGCAATACTTACAGAGAAATAAGGATTTTTGTGTCTCAAGGTACCCGCTAAAAAATTTTAAATCACGCGAAATTGATCAATTTCGTCGTCTGCCAGTACAGAAGAGATGCTATAAAAATTTTAAATATGCACGTTAAAGCTTGTATGTAGGATGAAATCGCATCTACATTTTGTCTCCTAATTAGATATGTAATTATTTTTTGAGTCCGGTAAATAGTTTTGGAGATAATTGCTAAAGAAGTGAATCAGTCCTTCTTAAGATGAAAAATGGCCGTTTTTTGGTACAAAAATGGACATATTTTCACTGGTAAGTCGTGGAAATTCACTTTCCATTAGAAAAATGCTCACAACAGAGTACTAATAGATGTGAAACAAAGAACGGCAGAAATATATGCAAAATATAGGAATATACGACCCAAGTGAAAAAAATCCGCCTTTCGGCGGTAAAAAGTCAGTTATGACGTTAAAAAGATCAAAAAAAACTACAACACTCGATTGCTCAACTCACCGATGAAAACTATTCTTTCGGAATGAAAAAAACGACCTTCACATGCATACATCATACAAAAAAAATTTTTACCGAAGAAAAGAAAATTAAAAATGATTAAAAACGACAAACGTACACAAAATTCTTTAACCGTCTCCGTCAATAGCCATAGCGGTCGTCTAGTTCAATACTGGAACAAGTCCGAAAAACATTTTGAAGTTAAGTATTGCAATAACTAGAGTACAATATTCACTATTCGAATCTATATTTGACAAATGCTGACATACTAATGAAAACAGGATACAAATCATATTCCAGTACAGAACTGAACTTGTTTTGAAAAAAAAAAACCTTTATATGTACAACTTATATGTCAATTATCTCGAAAGAATTACTTTTTATTTGTTCCAGTATTGAACTAGACGATCGATAGACCGTACATTGAAATAAGAGAAGTTCAGAAAAAAACTGAAAAATCTATTGGTTACAATTGGCGTGGCGAGCGCTTTTTTCTCACTTTTCTCCGCATGGTGGCTGCCGAAACGGTGAGAGCGCGAAAACCGTGGCGCGAGTGTCGAATGATTCGGATAATTGCAACTGTTTACAACTTCATTTTTATTGTGGTTTAGCTTTGAGTATAGCTTGTGTGAAAAGTAATAAGACAAGAATGAAAGAGAAAGAAAAAACATACTTCGAATCTTCTTTGTGTTGTATTGTTAGAGCGCAGGTAAAAATGTCAGAATAGTGTCAACTGTTTCAAAATATTTTGCGTTCTATTATGTCTTAATAAAACTAACCCGACAATCGAATATAGGAAAAATGTCGGAATCACAGAAAATTCCTTTAAAACGTGCGGAGTTGTCTGTGCAAAAATTCAATCAAGTCGCAGTTCCACACCATTTGGGGCTACTGAAAAATCATAAAAGCAATATTGAGAAATGTTTAGCACTTGGCGACTGGTCAAAAATAAATAAAGAGGAAATAAACGCGATGAGAATTATTAAACAACTTAAAAATCTTCTTCTTGAAATGGACACCCTTAGAAGTAAAGTCAGAGAGGACGAACTGGACAAATTCGATGAGTTGATCTCTGAAGGAAGACAGAAAACCCTTTATGCGATTAAAGACTTCATGGGTAAACAAAAGTTATATTTGCTAGATATAAACGATTTCTCATCAATGCCTTTTTAGATCTCCAATTAAAGAGTCCTTCCTCAACAAAATCTAGTATGTATAGTCCATCTGACATCGATGCGGAACTAGAAGAAACACTGCCACAAATCCAAGCTGATTTCCAAGTACAGGAGCATCAACTACGAGCTCGCCAGGCTTGCTTGCAGGAATTCGAGAACTTACATCGGGAAGTTGAGGATTTACACGAAATGTTTCGTAATGTAAGCGAAATTGTTCATGACCATGGCGAAAAAGTTGATATTATTACAGAGAATGCTGAAGAGGCCTTAGAAAATGTTACTCATGGAGAAATGAATCTAAGGCAAGCTTTAAAATACAAAAAAACTTTATATCCTGTAGTAGGAGCACTTTTGGGCACTTGTGTGGGTGGCCCGATTGGTCTAATTGCTGGATTAAAAGCAGGTGGTCTTGCCGCCGTTGGCTGTGGTATTTTAGGATTTACTGGAGGCAGTGTGCTGAAAATGAATAACGTTACACCTGGGGTTGCAGAAAAAAAGGATGACTGACATTTGTGTACGATCCAGTAACGGATTTTGCGCTAGCATTAAACTCGGCGGTAAGCTTCTGTTGTCGTTGCTTTATTTATAAGCTTAAAAACCTGTTGATATTCTATTTAGGGCTTTACCTACTAAGTGTTTTTAGGAAAATTCTATTTTATATTTATTGTATTTATGGTGAAATACAGTTACATTTCCTTCATTCAAAAAACTTAAGAACTTACAGTAGGCATAAAAAAACATTTTACAGGGGGACATTCAGTGTGGTCCATGCCTGCTTGAATCTCAGCTTTCTGGCGTGATCTAGTTTTCTTTGCCTCTTTAATGTGTTTTTGGGTTTGTACCATGGTGGATATGCGCCATTTTCATCCTTCATCGTCTTTGTGTTGTAGACATGTTTCTTTCCAGTTTTTTCATTGATTACCGCGATTTTCTCGCCAGGATCATCCTTGGATTGGATATCTTCTAAAATTTCTTTTTCTTCTTGGATTATCTTTTCCTATATAATAGAGAAATCACAGTTCTGTGTTATTATAGTTTGCAGAGTAAACCTGAAATTACTACTGACCCTTTTCAAATCCTTAGCACTCTTAATTACTGCAACTTCTGAAATCTCTTGCATGAGCTCGTTTCCCTGGCCATCAATTATGCCCAGAGTTTTCTTCAACTGGATAAGCTCTTTGGCAGCATATCGTACACGTTTAGCTCTATTCATTTCATCGTGGCGTTTTCTCGATCTATTTGATCGACCCATTTTGAACAAATTTAATAAAAATACTTTCAGTCCCCGAAATTAGTTTTAAAACATGTGGCTGCCTTGCCACAGAACTGTCAAAGAGCATGTCACTGCAGGGTTACCAACAATGCGATACTAAGTCTATTTAATATAAGGTTTGTGTCGAGGAATAATTTACAATTTTGTACAGTTCTGCAACAAAATTTGACGTTCAAACGACAAGTGCGTTTCAGGTATCTTTTTAAACGAAAAGGCATGAAATGTGCCAACGTTAATTTATGTCGTTTTCGTTTGAACATTAGTTTCGCTCTGGAGGCAACCTAAGTGCTGTCAAAGCGTTCGTTTGAAGCAAAAATGACGTCATGGGTTGCCTCTGGTGGCAACCCAAATAGCATCAGTTTAACTCTGAAAATTTACTCGGGTACACTATGAGTTCACTCACACAAACAAAGTCTAGTTGTGATTTATATTATTTAATTAATTTTAAAGTCAACAATTATTATTAAGACCTCTGCTATTATTATATTATCCTCAAAATTTTTCCGCAAACAAATTACCAACCAGTTTTCGCAAAAAGTTCATAGTTCTTTGACGTTAGTATACATACACAAGCGAACTTTTTCAGGTGCACTCTGAAACCGTTCGATTGAACGGGGTTGCCTCCAGAGCGAACCTGGATGTTCAAACGAAAACGACATAAGATAGATGAAAACAATTGCCCGAAATACTTAATTGCTAGTGTTAAAAAAAACGAAACAAGAAAACGATTTGCTCTTCAAGTCAATAGATATTTTGAATTTCAGCCAGTAAAATAGAGCAGCCATTTCCTTTATCGATATGAAGTCATTTGAACTAAGGAGAAACTCAATATGTTTCTGGGAATTAAATACCTTTACAAAATAGGCTAACATTTGTTTTTTTTTTTCAAATGATTTTGTTGAGTATTAAGAATTTGCATTTGGCACGCCGCCGAGTCGTAATGATCAGATTCTAATGATTTTCGACGAGCTGAGCCATTGCTCGCACGTCTAGAATTTGTTTTATGTAAACTGTAAATCCAGCGTACATCTTACAAACGAATGCACTGGTGTATATCTATCGAATCCCGCACTACTCCGAGTGCTAAAAGTTGGTTTTAATTTTTACCACTTAGCCACGAAAATAATTTCAAATAAAAGTAAGTAAGTAAGTAATTTTATTTAGCATTTTTGCTATTTAACATTAATTATTACATTTATGAATCACTTAGAATTTTCTTTGATGTAGTCTACTATTTCTCTTTTAAATATTTTAATATTTTGAACATTTCTAATGCTACTTGGCAATTCATTAAATTCTTTAAAGCCTTTATAGATAAGTGAGTTTTGCGAGTTAGCATCTGTAAACCCTGGAAGTCTAAACTGATCAACATTTTCAATGCATATGGTCGACATTCACCTACGTAGCTTATATGTCTACTTGAGTAATTTGGAACAAGATTGTGTTTTAATTTATATACAAATATTAACATGTTCATTCTTAACGCATTGACTTATTTTGGAGTCTTTGTAGTTGAGTCAATTGTTCCTGGTTACACAAAAAAAGAACTGTAGCGCAGAATTCGAAGTGTGGTTTAATAATCACGTTGTATATGTTTATTGCTGACACTAGTGATAAGTTTCGTCGGATTCTTCGCATAAAACCGATTTTCTTGCAATCTTTTTACATACATATATATAAAATGTGATCACTAAATTTCAGCTTGTAATCCATAACCACACCTAAGTATTTCATTTTATACACTTGCTCGATATTCGAGTTATCTACTACTAAATTAAGATTATATTGATCCTTTAAGTACATGCACTTAGTTTTTGTTGCATTCAATTTCAACTTGTTTGCTCTTAGCCATTCACTCACGCTTTCTAAATCTTCTTGCATAGCATTTCTTCCTTCTTCAATTGTGTCATTTACTACAAACAACAAAGCATCATCCGCAAACAATGCCACTTGTGCATGTTTTAAAATTCGTTGTAGATCGTTTATGTAGATCACGAACAGTAATGTTCCCAACACAGACCGCTGAGGAACTCGGAGGTTAACTTGCAAAGATCCGGACTCCTGGCCGTTTACTTTGGTTTTTTGCCGCCTATTAGTTAGAAAATCCTTGAACCACAGCCACTCAGTATTTCTTACTCCATATTTCTGCAATTTTAGCAGTAGTATTTATGGTAATAATACTAATATTATGTAAATCAATTTTATTTGAACTGAAACATTCAACCTCATGGGTATTGTTTGGCTCTTGAGTACAACTTTGCAAGGAAAATCAGTCTTAAATGTAAACCGTACAAACAACTTACATAGTAATTTTGTCACTTACATTGGTTCAGATTTTTTATAATACTTTCTTTTTAAATCATCTAGACTGCTGTTTTGCTTGCAAAAATATTGTAGCTTTGTTAATGGCAAGTTTTTCGAAGATTTTGAACTGATCCTATGTCATTAAAGCTGTATAACCCTTGATTACTTTAAGCATAAATATATGCTTACCCAAGGATGTTATATTATAGTCGCATATTGCTCACTGCAAACACGAAATATCGAGGGTTTCTTTCCTAACTTTAACTACTTACAAATACATTCAAATTAATTTTCTCGTCCTTAGGAAACAGATGAATTTTGACGTACTTTTTTTTATATGCAATTTGTTAGAGCACTGGGGTACACAACAACTCATGACCATTTTTAAATTTAAATTTATTAAATTGGGATTACAAGCAAATAAATCTCGTTCAAGGCAAGCAGGTATCGGATAAACAAGTCACCCATAAACGCAGTGCGCAGTGCCGTTTAACCTGTATTAAGGCTAATATATTTGTCACTTCCATTTCCAAATTGTTTACGTTTAAAAACCTCTTAGTACGGTTTGTCATATTAATACCTTTTTACAGTATGTCACGCTCACGGGTACTTTAAGGCAGAAACACATAGGCCTCGAGGCTTCCTCGAGGTGTAGTCAAAATCTCTAATACGGGTTTTTAAATAAGGCAACACGGCAACAAGGCCTACCCGCAAGGCGCGTTTTGCTCAATGTTGGAAACTCTTCTCTTTCAAGCCTACTGCTGTCAACAGTTTTTTTTTTTTCTAATTATGTTCTGTTAAAAGAGATATTTGGTAAATAAGAATCACTTGAAATTTATAATCAACATTTTTGAAAACCGATAATAAATTATTTCTGCCCAGAATGTAAAGGAATTGGCGTAAATACTATCAAAATACAATGGCAGCTCCGCCCCCAGTGGTGTGATTTTGTTTTCAATTCTCTAAGGCAATGCCCATTAGGTTAACTTTGGAAATGCCTTGAAGCGAGCTGTGAGGAAGCCTGAAGCCCAATTCAGAATCAGCAAGGTTTGATATCATGGGATCATATGGCGCAATTCGCAATCGGCGCAGCATGCATCATGATGCAACAGTTTAGAAAATTTTAAAATTTGATGCATGCTGCAACAGTTCTGCCAACATATTGAGGTAAAAAATAAATTTCAAATCTTATTTATCTCATATTTCCTCCGGATCTATTTTTTTTAAGAAAAACGGCTAAATTAAAATTATGCACAATATGAAAACTCGGTATTAAGGTGTACTGTTTGTAAATAATTTTAAATTATAAAAAAAGTTAGCTTTGCAGAGTTTCCTACACTGCTTGCTGCGCCGATTGTGAATTGGCCGTCAAAATCTTTGCAGCATGCATCATGATGCATGCTGCACCGAATCTGAATTGGGCTTGAGAGGCCAGGCCTGAGGCAAAGTTAACCTAATAACAAGTTAGGAAGCTGGCGAGATTTCCGAGTGTTTTACATTTAAAATGCACACGGCAAGAAAAGGAAGAAAGAAAGGAAAAAATTCGAAAAAAAATAAAACTCTTTAAAACTTTTATGAATAAAGATGAAAAATGTGAAAGCGCAAGTTGCATGAGAATGGCAAATGTTTCATTTTCGTAAATAAATGAAAAGGGGTGGAGTTCATAAAATGCTCCCGCACTTTTATGAAAACCGGTTTTCATGAAATATTGATAATGTTTGGACACATGTTGTTGCTGTAAAAGGAAACATGTTGTTGTTGTAGTCCAATAATTTTACATCTTCTTTCAGCAACTGGGCCAAAAGCGGAATTTATCTTTTTCTTAAAAATGTGAGATAGTGTGACCTGATGTACATTATTATGAATAGGTTGAAAGGATTTTGAGGGATTCAATAAGATTTTGTCGTTCGGGTAAACCTACGTTCTCTCGATTTTTATTTTTAACTCGTTATCTCAGTTGCACTACAATAGTGCATAGCCAAGTTCTTTTCCCCCATTCCTGCAAAAGACGAAAGTATATGAAATTACTTGTTTCCATTCTAAAAAACACCAGAAATTTTCCACTTTTGCTCTACAGCTTCTTAACTTGTCATTAGGTAACTTTGCCTGAAGCTTGCTTGGATGTGTTTCCGCCTTAATATCTAGATATTCAGCATACCCCGATATGATATCTAGGTATCGATACTCCATGTCTGTCATAAACATTAGATTGGTAATTGCTAGGTTTTAATTGCTAATTTATTTTTATTATTTAAATATTCTTTTTTTCTTTGTCCACTAGACAAATATTGTACGGCCTGAAAAATTAATAAGATTTGAACTATTTCCCTAGGATAAAAATAATTTTCATTTAACTTACCTTTTCTATCCGTCCGGGGATACATTCCTTCTTTCACATAAGGAAAATATTATGGACCTCCTTTGAGCTATTTCATATAGGTAATCCAGCGAAGGAATACGTGAAATTCATCGGAGTCAGCCTTCTCATTTTCGAAATGAAAACGAGAGCACTTGAATACTAGGACCCTTTGTATAACAGAAAATAAATACAAACATATAATATACATTTTGCTTAAATTATTCTGTATTCTCCCCAGGTAAAAATTAGATGGATGAACGCTGCTTGGGGTAGAAAACCAAACGAATACATATATGTATTTCGTTTGCTCTTCTTATTTTCACTTTCGTCCTTACCTTCTTCTTTATTTAACATGCACTGGTTTGCTCTGGTAATTTTGAATAGAACCTTTTTTACATACACACAAACATAAAATCAAAACGACAGACTTGGATATGAGTTTTTTTTTTCTCTACAAAACATAAAATTCGCTTTCTCTCATATTCTCTGACCCATCTCTTGTCCTGCCTCGACTCTTCTTTGTTGGTAAATAACGCAAAGTATATAAAACAAAATTTCCCGTTTTCGCTCAGCTGGCTGACTGGCAAGGCAATTGAATTGAACTCAGCCATGACTGCTTTGCCTGCTCGCTATGCCTGCCATGAGCTGAGTCAAACGAAGCCAAGCCAGAGGAGACTTTTGTATACAAACATTCAGTCAGCTGAGAGCGCGTCCCACAACAAGTTCAACCGAGACTAGACCAATCCGTGTATTTATTTATTGCCACTGTTTGAAAGGAAAAAAAAAAAGTATAGGTACATAAAATAGAAAAATTAAGAAAATAAATAAATTGCGTCGTTTGGGAAAAATTTTTGTGAAAAAAATAATCTAAAGGTGCCCCACAACCCAAAAAAAAAATAGTGAATACAAAAAGTGTGAACTCGAATCAGAAAGAAAAAGTTCTGCGAGGATTGAAAAATCAATAAATTTCTCTATTCTCGTACGAGCAGTGAATTAATCTTGTCTAATCAAATAGGAAAATTAATGTAAATAAGAACTAAATTGCATCAGGTAAGCTCGCTTTGTGTTCTTTGTTCTGTTTGCTCTCTAATGATAATGCAGCTGATAGTTACATAAATAACTTGTGTACGATGACGAATACTAGTTAGAACGACCCGATATCAGCTGATATTCAGCTTTAGAGCTACAATTAGCTTTGCAAAATGAAATTCGACACACAAAGAAAGTTCTTTTGGCACAGAAATTAATAAGAAAGTCAAGGTTTTTCTTACAGCGACCACCTCAGCCTAGCTTAAGTTCTTGAAACAAACTCAAATCGAGCTGTGCTGTTCTGTGTGATTATGAAATGAAATCATTACCATCTCCTCCCTCCTATACACCGATTGTATATGAGGATAAAAGAGGAAAAAAGTTCTGAAAATATATTTCGTTGTGATGTTGAATGATGGCAGATGGCTGGGGCTTTGTTCGAATATTTCGAACAAACTTGGAGCTTTTAACTTTTTTCCACCCCTCGCCCACACATCCGTTATACAATCGCAATTTTGTTGCAAGAATTTGTTTTTATTCTTTTCACTATTTCATTTCTGTACTGTTGTTGCCTGCCGGAGAATTAAAAAAATAAAATAAAGAAAACAGTAAGTATAGTGCAAGTGGTGTATATATGTACACTTTCCTGTTGCAATCAGAAAATCAGGTGATGCCAGTTTTTTCTTCGTGAACACCTTTTGTTCTAGACTTTAGAAGTCTAGAGACAAAAAGCCTTTTGGGGCTTAGACTGGTTTTTTTTGCAAATTCCAAAACACTAAAGCAATGGTGGGGCTCAGTGCTCGCAGCTCTTACGTAGAGTGGTGGTGAACAGGCTTAAACATGTCTGAAAAATTTACTTCGATTCTTGTCCTCTTCAGCTAAGTATGTGTGGAAATACGACTTAGGAGGAAATATAATCCTTTTTATCGAATTGTTTGAGTTTTTTTATGTGCCGTAAGTAAAAGAAATAGAAAATGTAAATTAATGTATACTTTTTACAAAAGATTTTATGTTAAGCATGGGGAACACAATATTATTTGCTAGTGAACGTGAAAACTTAAGGCCTCTTAGGCCTTTGTTAGTTGCACTATAAAAAATGTGCACAAATGTTTCCACAAAGCTTACGTATTTTCCCTATAATGTAGAGAATATTCCTTAAAATGTAGGCAATATTCCCAAAAATTTAGAGAATATTTACTACATTTTAGGAAAAAATACGAAGGTTTTATGGTAACAATTTTGCACATTTTTTACAGTGATGTCAGCTTCCATTAAAGTACTTTACAATGAATTTGAATACTTATACCTACATAGTGAAGAGAACGGAGGTCAAACAGGCGCAATAGAACCTTTATCACACCTACCGTATATCCGTACAACAGGTCAGCTCTATGGAAACTGTCAATTAACCAGGATACATAAAATGTTATCTATGTAACTAATGCAAATGCTTTGATATATATCGAAAGACTAAAACAAAAGTTAAATTTTGATAAAGTAGGTACTTTCAATTCTGAATTGTGGAAAAATTTGTTGTAAAATAGGCTTGAATACCTACCACTGGATAAAGGAACTAGTTGGTATTGCCATTTACAAAATGTTGTTGTTGTTCTTCTTCTTACGTTTATAGATTAAGAATCCGTTCACTTCATTACAGGTAGGTAACACTATTTTTCCATAAGAATTACTCGTTTGGTACTCGTGGTATTAATGGAAGCGGCTCACCAGAACGAGTTATATGTTTTATCTTTTGTCTTTATATTGAATAATTCAGTCACTAAGTCGTTAATTTGAGTTAACACAGTATGCGACCCTTCTCAGTGCTGTGTTGTTTTGGGGTTGTTTAGCATCTTTATGAAAACGTTACGTGTTTTCATTTCATCTGGTCAATATTCACTGCTAGATTCGC
Source organism: Dioctria rufipes (assembly GCA_963924295.1). Taxonomy (NCBI): domain Eukaryota; kingdom Metazoa; phylum Arthropoda; class Insecta; order Diptera; family Asilidae; genus Dioctria; species Dioctria rufipes. The sequence continues at coordinate 42,701,654 of OZ002743.1, read as the reverse complement.
TCTTGTATTGTTTTTCATGAACATGCGAATACATAGTCTCTGTCTGATGTTTAGTCTAACTAAGAATACATGACATTTTTGCATTCTCCTCATCCCTAATCTTATACTTACCGATATTTCCAGCAGTCCCATTGAAGGCGGTCATGTCTATTATAACATACATATATACAATTCCAAAAAGATAGATTCCTGTTATATGTACAGTTTTTCTTAGATTAAAATTGAATACTTCCATTCGCACCTCATCACGTCATAAGCTCACGTTTACACGCTGTTAAGCAAACGCTAATCTCTCTAAATCAATCTGCAGTTGCTGTATTGACTCTCGACCCTATTGCTGAACTATATTTGCAGGTATAAACGATAGGCCTGATACATGTGTTTATGGCGACGTCTCGGCCGAGCTGCACATTTCCGAACTGTTGAACAACAACTGTATAAACACGTCTAGTACTACTTTGCTGAACATAAGAAGGTTGAACTAGGAAGGCGTAATGTTTTTTGGAAAAAAAAATCGTTATTCCGATGTCAACAGCCAATTTAGCCACCCGCTAAAAAATAAAAAAAAAAAACTTTCTCAAAGGAAATAATCAGGCCCTAAAAAAAAAAGGAAGGGCTAATAAGGGAATACTTATTCCCGAGAGGGTCAAACAACCGATAAGCTGGTGTTTTTTGTTTAATGATCTCCCAATCAACTTCTTTTCAGCCTCAATTATTTCCCAGACACAGCATAAACGAACTGACAGCCTGGTGCTACAGAAGGGGGTTTCGACCAGCATTAACAGCAGCGTAACTGTTGCATTCACAGCCGTCAAGTCGACATAGCAGACGCATTCATACAGTAGGCTGCAGCCGGCTATGCAATAGTAAGATTTTTAACTTTGCTAAATGACAGTTCCTGGTGTTCAAAAACTCATAGTAGCAGGTTTCGTAGCCAGCTGCAGCTGGCACCGACTTATGAGTGGTAGCCAGCATAGCTAACACAAACATTTACATTTGACATTTTTGTTTGTCATTATTTTTAAATCACAGAAAACAAAAGAAATGTTTTTGTAATAATGGCAAATGTAACCATTTATATGAATGAGAGGGAGCCATTTATTAATTTAATAGACGCAGAAGATAAGAAATTGCTTTTTGTGTATTTACATGAAATGTAACACATGGCCAATGATGACATCTCTGAAGCTACCAATGGCTAAATTCATTCATAAAGTCAGGTATATGTATAAGTCTTCCGAAATCCTATGTATATTTTGAGTAAAAATTTTCGCTTATCAAATTGCCTCTAAACAAAACCTAGAACTAGGAGGAATGGTTCTTTTTGGAACCCAGTGCACAAGTTTGATCCAGCGATATCAATGGAAGGACTTATAAGCATTTAAGTGACTACCCTTCCTTCGAAAAACGAAAAATGTTCGAACGTAAATTTAAAGGGGAAGGAGTGATTTTAGGGCGGGAGATCCAAACAAAAGTATGTTCAGGATACTCCAAAGAATCGATTGGCATACTCCATCCTTCATACTTATCGATCACACACACTGCATATAATCTAACAACTCAACACACGTCATCGATTTTCGTCAAAAGTTTTCTGAACTACATAATTATATTGCAAAATTAACTCCATCCAAACTTCAAGCAATTCCATTTTCTCATTTCTACAGCTTCCTCAAAACCCCATAAGGATTAAAATAAAAAAATATCGGGAGTGGGCTTTTTAAGATATCCAAGGATAACGAACATATCAATTAACCTTGAAAGCAAATTTTCAGAAAAAAGACTTCGACTAAGTTTTTTCAGGAGCTTCAAAGCTGCCTTAAATAAATAGCGTTTACTTCACGGGCTTGCGATGCGTACATTCTAAGATATAATTGTTTGAAGTTACACCTACCAAGCAAAATTTGTCACTTTTTTTTCAAATTTCAAAATACCGTAGGTCTGCCAAAAATGGACAAAAACAAAGAGTATTTCAGCAAAGTACTATTAACAACAAAACCAACCTACCTACGAAGAAGGTCGATGCACAAATTTACACAATATTTGTCGATTTACTGTGGAATGACCCTATACCAAAGCACAGCAATACGGGCAGTATCTAATAAAAAAGTTGTTTGTAATTTAGGTGACATATAAATCTCCCCCCTCCTCAGATACGCATACATACATGTCAACTTTGGGAAAAAATCAGTTATTTTGATAAGGGTTTGAACTTTCGGTTGAATTTCTCTAAACACGATAAAACTTATACGAAAATCCCTTTTGAGGTATGAACCCCCCCCCCCCCCCTCCCTCCGCTCGCACGAAACTTTGAAAGCCTTAGAATACCAAGCTAATTCTAATCGAGAAGATAGCACCTGTAATTATTCAATACGCCACACATGGGATGGAAGCAAGTGTACAACGATACTCGAAAAACTAAGATTCGTGGTACGGAATACTAAGGTAATAAGGGCAATGGCGGTGAAATCTTCTATAATCAATCATATTTGATAAGGAACACGAAAATATGTAAGGAGTCAGGACACAATATTAACAATCCCAATCAAGTGTAGCAGTCTTTCCCCCCAACCATCCACAAATTTCGTTAATAAATTGGGCATGTAGTAGTCTTTACCCAGCCAGAAAAACAATCGTCCTATATTTTCCTTTTGATATCCTTTCACCCGATTTCATTATATGTATAAAATTTCAAAATTTTACCTTTTCGGAAGTTTAGCCAAAATATGTCTATTTTTAGTACATTAAAAAAAATTTGAAAATTATATTTACAAACCAATTAGACGGTAAGAACACCTGCATCAACGTCTCTATGGCTAAAATTCTTTGGCGACCGTTCAATTAATAGCTACATCTCAGTCTTAAAACCTGTGAATAAAGAATACCTATGTACATACACATTACATATAGTATGTGCAAAGTACGTTGTACATACATTTCTTCTCTATATCTCTATATATAACACAAAACACATATTATGAGTATGTACTTTCTCACTTTTGTCATTGAAATGTGGTAACTGTCTTCCCGAAATATGCCGACTTTATGAATATTTTCGAACATGGAAAACATCTGTAGATCGAACATCTAAATTTAGAGATCTCTGTACAGGAAAGATTTTTTGGCATAAAGATGTAAGCCATCAGAAAAATTAGAATAAAAAAAAAACCAACAATTATTACATAATAGCTGACGTTCGTACATACGAACACTGTTGACATTAAATCATTTATAAATTTAAAACCGGGTGTGCTTGAGCAGATATTTTTTTTTTATTTAATTTTTAATGGCGATTTGTTAATGTCAAAGGAAAAAGCAAAACTTTTTTTTGGGACTGGATAATTAAAATGAAAAGTAGGACAAAAATAAATATTTATGTAAAAATATGCTTTAAAAGTTTAAATCAAGTATAAGGTGTAGATTATATGTATATATAGTATAAAAGTAGATCCAAATCTTCTATAATTTGTCGAATACACTTAGGTTCTTTATTTTTAAATTCAAGCAGTAAAAGAGCGGTAGTAGAATGACAAATATTGTGTTTGTTGGTATCGATCCGTACCGTAAGTTAAGCTGTCAAAATCAATCGAAGTGCACAATGAGTTATTCGCTATTTAATGCAAACAATGTCGCACTAAGCTCCTCTTTCGAGGGGCCATAGCTGTGTTATAATGTTCAACACAGCCATACATTGTCACAACGTCATAACCGGGTGTTTCTACTGTAGTTGGGGTGCGAAGGGGCACCATCAGGTGAGCCAGGCCAACTTTCAAAATGTTAAGGCCGGCGTTCAAACATTACGCAGCACAGGTGAATATTTGGCGTTTTGCAAGAATTGTTGTGTAGATAAAATATCCGCCTGGGGTGTAACTGCGGTTGACTGAAGGGCGGCTTAAAGCGGAGAGCTGCAATGAACCACGATGCCTTTAAACTACACTTAACGTAGGAAACTGCGGTTTTGAGTACCTGCTTGTTGCAGTAATCGATGTCTTTAGAAGTCTTTTTAGAAGTTTTTCAGTTTTCAGTTTTTTTTCTTTTTTTTTCGATAATGATACAAGCTATAAGACTCAAATTTTGTGCGTGTATTTCAAAATTTTTCCTTTATGTTCCTGAATTTTGTTTTTTTTTTAAATAAGTTCTTTTTTAATAATATTAAATTATTATTGTTAAATATTTTTCATCATAGTTAACAACTTCCCTCAGTAAGGCATAAGGCACACAATTTTGTATAATATCCTTTGCCAAGGATAAAAAATACTTGTAAATTACTCTTTGTATGTATTTTTTGATAATATTGAAAAGTATTGATTTTTATTAAAATTTTTGGTTTGTTTTTTTTGTATTAATTATTTTATTTTATAATTATTTCTCTTATACCTACAAAGCGTACAGAAAAAGCATTTTCAATAAACATTTAATTTAATTTACTCAAAAAAGTAAAAAATAAACTCCTTTTACAAAAATTCACAAAAAACTTTATTTTGGAACTCCTGGCGTGTCCGTTACAAAACAGAACCAACCTTCTGATTACATCATAATTATAACTTTAGTAGCGTCCTCCATATTTTGAGTTTTTTAGCCATTCGTAAAAGTGTATGATTTTCTGCCGACCTTCAGATTAAAAAAAGTCTACCTAATTAAGGAAAATATTTGGCCAGGAGTAAAAAGCGTTAAAATTAATTGTGTTATGTAAGTTTCTTTTCTAAAAAAAAACGAATTTACTATAAATTATGGTACAGGATCAAAATTGGTTATGGCTTGATTATTAAGACACATTCGCGCTTCTAAAGGGGTTTTTCTTTTTTCAATTTGGCAATGCATTCGTTGGTCCATAACTTCTTTTGCGGTAAATTTTTATTGAACTTATGAAATTTTGTCTAGCTGTACGTGTTCTTCAACAACGTAAATTAAATGTGTAGAAAAGTCCAGACTCTGCCTGTAACGAGTTCGAATCCCAGCATGGATTCTTTTTTTAATGAAAAATAAATTTAAAAAATAAAAAAATATTAAAAAAAAAAAACAAAAAAAATGTTAAAAAATAAAAGAAAATTATAAAAATTAGAAAACAATAAAAAATAACTTACAAACTTACGAGAGAATCCCGTTCTAAGAACGGGCAACGCAGATTTAGCTTGAAAATGGATATTGCCTATATAAAAAAAAATTTATGTGCCTTGTGGAGGCAAGTGCTAACTATGATGACACCAAATTTTGGTAACTGTGCCAAGTATACATTGTTTTTCCATGCATAGATAAAAGATAATTGTACAAAGTCAAAATGCCATTTGCACCCAATATTAGGTATACCACTGTATTTGCGACATCACAGGGTACCGTTACGGAAAATGGTACCGTGATTGGTCCTTGCACCTAATTACCACAAATTTTTCGATTGTACCATTTTATTTATTGAAATTAAATGAATATCTTTGAATTCGAAATCGAATTGCTTACAGTCGCCTATCTGACATTTATGCATATCATCAGAACACCGCAGGCTATCAGCGACATTTTATTATAATTGCTCCTCAGTTGCAGGAAATTTCTTAAAAGCCAATTTTCTTTTTGAGTTTTTTGTGTTATATTGACTAAAAACAGAAAGAACTAATTGTGTAGTATTAAATTGGAAAAACAACACCCAGTTAAAAACATTTTTCGAAATTTAAATCATGTGTAAGTCGCTGGATAAAAATTTGATAGGAGCTTGTGAAATAGAGAAGAAATTTTCACTTGATTCAGCTTCAATATTTGTATTAGCTTTTTACACTTTGGTGATAATGATTGAAATTGAAACGAGAAAATTGTCTACCGTACGAACCGGTTCCGCATTGATAGTTCGGGAAAACAATATTTTGTTAACCTTTGCACCATTGGTTTTAGGAACATTTTGGCTATACTTATGAGTAGTATGTACGTATTTAATTTGTTTTCGTTTATATTGGGCTAAGAGCTAGCAACGTTTTTATATGTCTTTCCTTACAGTATCTCAATAGTCATGCAGCCCGTCTGGCTGGTGAGATGTGAGAATGACTGTAGTTACCTGTGCCATTTCCGTTGCACAGGTGAAAAAAACAGTTTTTAAAATGCTTTTAGTTTGATTTTTTTCTTGTCATCTGTTTCCATAAATTCACTATAACCAGACAGTTTCCTCGTTGCTAGCATCGCCAAACGTTTTTTTTTATTATTTTTTTTTTTTTTTCGTTAAAAACCAGCGTCTTGTCGGCCGTACTCTTCTTACACATTTATTCTATATCACACTCTAATCGATCTGGCTATTGATAATCAACCGAATTTTTGCCTGGCTAATTAAATTCATGTGGTTTATGAGGTTCGATAACTAAACTAGCTCGTATAAAAACTACAGCTATAATAAGAATAAATTTTTTTAATGTTTTTTGCATCGAAAAAAAGCGTCTGGCACAGTACTAGCAGCAGAGAAACTGTCTGGGAATAATGAATTTATATTGCTCAATCTTTATAAAAACTAATAAAAAAACAAATAATAGAACTAAAAACATTTTGAAAACTGCTTTGTTTACCTGTGGAACGGAATGGGCTCAGGTAAACGTAACCCCACTCACCATCCAGATAGGCCGCATGCCTATTGAGATTGTGAAAGAGGGGAGATAGCAAGAATCAGTCGAACTAAAATTCCTTATTTTCGTGACGTTGTTAGCTCTCGGTTTCCGCCTAGGGGGTCAATAGAGCAGGAGGTGATGGTACTCACCTAGCCAAACAAAAAATTGTATGGTAGGGGGGGCCATATCAAAAAAAGCTAGTTTATCACAAAACACCATGTATTTTACAAAGTACAGGTCACATTTACGAGTTCATTGTATGCAGAATTTCATGGCCTTTCCAACGACTGCTCAATCAGTCCCGTACCCCTCTCGTCTCAGGAGTTACGGTGGTCCAAACAAAAACATTCGGATTTTTTGACATTTTTCTTTTACTTTGAGTTCAATATTTTTGCAAAACGGTCCTTAACATACGTTTTTTTTTTATAAAAACGATAAACTGTAGACTACCCTCTTTAATTTGACCTATTGCATCCTATGTGCTAACTGTAGCCGTTAAAGAGGTACTAGCTCAAAATCAATTTAGGTCATATCGAAATTAGTCGATATTTTTATATCCTAGATGAAATCTAAAGGGTATACTAAGTTTGTCATTCCGTTTGTAACAACTAGAAATAATAATGGAAGAGCAAAATGGATTGGACACCCATGCATAAAATTGAAAGTTATTTTGATATTTGCATGCCTGTCCGTCCGTTTGTCTGTTCGTCTGTCCGTCCTCACGATAACTCAAGAGCGCGTGTACTTAGAGAGTTGAAATTTTGCATATGGACTTTTAAAAAAAAAAAGTAAAATTAATTCCGAAAATGGGACAAATCGGGTAACTCCTTCGTAAGGTTGCCATACAAAAATTTCGTTTTTCACTACAAATTGGGACACTACCTGAGAACGCGAAAACGTACAGAGCTGAAATTTTGTACATGGTGTTTTCATACAAATAGTAAATATAATTTCAAAAATGGACTAAATCGGGCAACCCCTACTTGGAGTTGCTATATGAAAATTTAGTATTTTTGCGTATACTGTGAAAACGATAAGTCCTTTACGATTTTCACGTACTGAAAAGTTCTTCAGAATATGAAATCCTATAAAATTGGTTATGATCATTTTTTCTGTGCGACGATCTGTTCTAGTAATATATGCGAAAACCCACTTCAAAAATCAAACTTGCACAGATCGGTGACTATGCGAAACGACATATGAGTATTCATCTAGTAGGGTATCACACTTAGGCCAATTCAAGCTTTTTTACTTGCTTTAAAATGACGTGTTTCACACAAATTATCTTTGGGAATAGTTTTGAAAATAGCTTTCAGAATAGTGTGTCTATTGTAGGACAGTGGGATTTGGCGAAAAGAACTATTTCTACAAAATGTAAAAAAAAAAACACAGAACAGAGGAAATTTTTATTGGAATTGGAAGCTGAAGGTAGATAAATTGAGTTTTGTAACATGTATTTGATTCGAAATCTTATTCCCAAAGCATTTTTATGAAAAACTATGATATTCCAAAATGATTATGTGAAAAAATATAATTGAACAAATCAAGGTAGCGACAGCATCTGTTAACTTATATTTCTATTTTTTCAAACCCACTAGGGCCAAACATATGTACGTTACATGAATCTTACTTTCTAATTCAGAGAAAACAAACAATTGTATAGTTTTATTTCTATTGTTTATTTAGCAAAGCTTGTCATTGTTTTAGCTCAAACATCATATCATTGAGAGCCTAGACTTAACGAAAAGTTCCAGACAGTCTTAAGAATTTCTGATGAATGTTTATTCCACTTTGTTTGCATACGGAGACGTGATAAACCAAGCACAATTTTTTGTATACTGAGACTCTGATTAGCATCTTCCTAACCTCTTGAGCTGTATACATGCATAAGAAATAATCCATTCTTAGAATTTAGCTTACAATTAAATGTACATACATTCTAGGTATAGTATGTACATATGTGGGGGGATCTGTAAAAGTCATCTTATAAAGTTACGCAGATAAGAAACGTGAACGTGACTTAAGGGCAGCCTGCACATCTAAACTATAAACGACACGATATGGACGGACACGGACACAGACACGCATTGACATGAAAAATATTTTTATTTTGTTTTCGTATAATGTATTCACATTGTCGGTCGGGGCGTGTAGTGGAGAAGTTAGCAAGTTCTATACGTAGTTATATATATGGTTGTTCGATCTGGACCTTGATGAATAAATTAACAAATTCTTATTTTCTGTGAAGATTGTAAATTTTGTCTTACTTTCCATCGAAATAAGATCTACATTGAATCTACATTATTATTTATTTATTTAGTTTTATTCTTAACACTTAGAAGGAAAATAGATTAGCCAAGATCACTATTAGTTGATAATTATAAAATTTTATGGAATAAATTATTTTAGATAATGTCAAACATCAAATTTTCATGACAAATGTCAAAATTTCTCTACCATATCTTATAAATTATTTATAATAGAATGTGTACCTACTAGGCACCTACCACAAATACGAAAACCGGATTGTTTTATTATCAAATAATCCTTTTTAGTTATTGGGAGTACAGCTTTTGAGTTGAACCGTCCTTAAAATCATACAAAATCATAGGTCGAAACCACAACCCAAAATTTCCCTATTTGGAAAATTTTAAATTTTCATCTTCTTCTGTAGTAAAATAGAATTTTTATATACCGTGCTATCATTTATTCAAGATGTGTCGACTAAAATTCCAAAAGTCTACAGAAATTTGGATACTTCTAACGTACGAAAAATTCATCTTTCATTCATTCGTCTTCAGAATTAGGAGGTTGAATTGTTGTGCATGGTATAATAATTTTAACAGGTGTAAGAAATTGTTAATTAGTACGCTGATTTAAGCGATCATAGAACTGAAAATTTGAATATCGTTGATCTTGGAAATTTTTATAGGTGTTTGTTATGACAAAGACTCATCCAGTCATTCATTTAAGTACCATAAAACAATTTCAAATTTCATATTTCCAGGTACATATGTAGGTACTGCATTACTTAAAAATGTATCATGTTTAGTTGTTTTCAACAACTCATAAATTTTTTGTTGCATCCATTCTTAAATGAATTTTAAATGTATTTGGGGATCTCCCATTCTGACTTCATGTAGAAAACTCGAACTTAGAGCTAGAACCTCTCCAAATTGAAGCCCTCGTATTCGTCTTGTTATAACAGCTAGTGTCCTAATACCGAGTCAAACTCTATTCGAATTCATGTCTGTGCAATCGAGTTTTGCTAGTATGCATAACAGTTTAGACAAGACAACATATTGTGATGCTATGTTTCTATACTGTCTTAAGGTGCGGTTACACATCGTAGCTTTTGCTGCGCAGCGTTTAGATTGCAGCTGTAAAAGGTACAGTGGTGTTTACACCTAGTGGAATAAAGTAACGCGCAGCTCAGAAGCTGCAACTTTTCGAAAAAAAAGTTTCAAAGATGTTTACACAACCTGCAGGTTTTGCTGCGCGCAGCTTTTGTTGTCAATAGTCTTCAGTTAAACTCTGAAACGTTTTGTGGACAAAATTCTGAGAGTGAAAAAAATATATAAAAAAGTGCAGGCTGCCGCTGCATTGGCGGCATTCATTTTGCTAAAACATTGCAATAAGAAGCTGAAAAAGAGGTTTTCGGTAAGGAAATAAAAGAAAGAATTACTTCTGGAGTTGACATTTTTTTAAAAATTTCTTATGCTTATCACCTAACGATTTTAAAGATATTCTAATGCAAGTGACTCCTCTTATAAAGTAACAAGTAAAAAAGTTAGAATTGGTCTAAGACCAATTCTTATGATACTCGTATGTCATTTCTGTGCAAGTTTGAGTTTTGAAGTGGTTTTTCGCATATATTTCTATAACGGTTCGACGGACAGAAAATATAAGCAATTTTATAGAATTTCATATTCTGAAGAACTTTTTAGTATATTATAAACGTCTAGTACTTATTGTTTTCACAGTATACTTAAAAATTCTAAATTTTTATATGGCAACACCAAGAAGGGGTTGCCCGATTTAGCCCGTTTTTATACCCTAGAGATGAAAAATATTGGGTATACTAAGTTTGTCACTCCGTTTGTAACGCACAGAAATTATGATGGTAGAGCAAAATGGATTGGACACCCACACATAATATTAAAAGTTATATTGATTTTTGTATGTCCGTCCGTCCCTCACGATAACTCGAGAACGCGTCCACTTAGAATGCTGAAATTTTGTACACGGACTTTAAAAAAAAGTAAAATTAAGTTCGAAAAAGAGACAAATCGAACAACTCCTTCGTGGGGTTGCCATACAAAAATTTCATTTCCCGCTATATACAGGGTGTTTCCCCTTAGGAGGTCCATAGAGCGGGAGGTGATAGTACTCACCTAGACGAACCAAAAATTGTATGGCAGGTGGGGGGGTATCTTAAAAACTACAGGGCGTATGGTCACAGTTAAGGGCTCACTGTATGCAGAACTTCATGGCCTTTCCAACGACAGCTCAACCAGCCCCGTGCCCCTCTCCCCTCAGATGTTATGAAGGTCTAAACTAAAAATTTCGGATTTTCTTTCCTTTTTTTTTACTTTGACCTCTATTATTTTTGCAAAAAGGTCGTTAACATAACTTTTTTTTATAAAAACTGTAAACTGTGGAGCCTCCTCTTTAATTTGACCTATTACACCCTATGTGTTAACTGTAGCCGTTAAACAGTTATTAACTCATAACCTATTCCGGTCACACCGAAATTAGACGATATTTTTTAAAATGACGTACTAAGGGAATAAATTATCGTTGAGGATAGGTTTGAAAATAGGTTTGAGAATAAGTTTAGAGCTAATAACTCTTTAACGGATACAGATAGCACATAGGATATAATAGGTCAAATTAAAGAGGAGGCTCCACAGTTTACAGTTTTTATAAAAAAAAGTTATGTTAACGACCTTTTTGCAAAAATAATAGAGGTCAAAGTAAAAAAAAAATAAAGAAAATCCGAAATTTTTAGTTTAGACCTTCATAACATCTGAGGGGAGAGGGGCACGGGGCTGGTTGAGCTGTCGTTGGAAAGGCCATGTATACAGTGAGCTCTTAACTGTGACCATACGCCCTGTAGTTTTTAAGATACAGGGTGTTTTGTAAAAACCTAGCTTTTTTTATGAATCACCCTGTAACTCCTAAACGGTTGATATTGCCCCCCCCACCTGCCATACAATTTTTGGTTCGTCTAGGTGAGTACTATTACCTCCCGCTCTGTGGACCTCCTAAGGGGAAACACCCTGTATTTGGACACTACCTGAGAACGCGTCGACATAGAGAGCTGAAATTTGGTACATGGTGTTTTTATAGTAATAACAAATAAAATTTCAAAAATGGATTCAATCGGGCAACCCATTCTTGGTGTTGCCATATAAAAATTTATGCTTTTTACATATACTGTGACAACGATCAGTCTTAGACACTAAAAACTTTTTCAAAGTACGAAATCCTATAAAATTGGTTATAATCATTATTTCTGTCCGAAAAACCGTTCTAGAAATATATGCGAAAAACCACTTCAAAAATCAAACTTGTATAGATCGGAGACCATACGAAATTTTACACTAGCATTCATCTAGGATACCATAAGAATTGGTTTTAGATCAATTCTAGCTTTTTTACTTGTTCCAATTGTATTTAATATTTTCATAAAAACCCTATGTACAAGATTTCATCTCTCTACGTAGACGCGTTCTCAAGTAGTGTCAAAATATATATTGAAAAACGAAATATTTGCATGGCAACCCTACGAGGGAGTTACGCGATTTGTCCCATTTTCGAACTTGACTTTACTTTTTCTTTTAAAAGTACGTGTGCAAAATGTCAGCTCTCTAAGTACACGCATTCTTGAGTTACCGTGAGGACAGACGGACTGACGTACATGCAAAAATCAAAATAACTTTCAATTTTATATATGGGTGTCTAATCCATTTTGCTCTATACCATCATTATTTCTAGGTGTTACGAACAGAATGACAAACTCAGTATACCTTATAGATTTCATCTAGGGTATAAAAAGGATACCGACGAAAGTAATTTCTCCCACTGAACGGTTAGCTATAACTTTCAGATTTTTAGCAACATGTAAATTAATATAAGGAGATATTTATGAAGTTGTTTACAAAAGTTATTATTTTACATTTAAAGTAAAATAGCTAGAATTGGTCTAAAACCAATTCTTCTAATACCCTAGATGAATGCCCGTATGAAATTTCGTATGGTACACATATGTGGAAGTTTGGTTTTTCGCATATATTTCAAGGACGGTTTGTCGGACAGAAAAAATGATTATAATCAATTTTATAGGATTTCATATTCTGAAGAACATTATAAACGTCTAGGACTGATCGTTTTCACAGTATACGTAAAAATTCTAAATTTTTATATGGCAACACCAAGAAGGGGCTTCCGATTTAGTTAATTTTTTTTTTTAAATTGTTTTACTATTTTTATGAAAACGTTAAGTACCAAATATCAGCTGTCTACGTCAACGCGTTCTCAGGCATTGTCCAAATAAATAGTGATAAACGAAATTTTTGAATGGCAACCATACGAAGGAGTTGCCGATTGGTTCCTTTTTGAACTTAATTTTTTTTGGCATAATTTCAGGACTCTAAGTGAAAGCGTTCTCTCGTTATTGTAAGAACGGACAGAAGGGCATGAAAAAATCAAAACTTTGTGTCCAACTCATTTCTAAGTATTATTTTTGTGCGTTACAAACGGAAATCTACTAGGGTATAAAATTAACTGAGAACTATGGTTTTGCACTTTATTATTTTCTTCTAGGGTATGATATTATTAGTCTTAAGCTAATTATAACTTTTTCTTTTGCTTCGAATTATCTTAACTTTAAAAATTCTAGCCATCTAATGCAAAAGGTTATTGCCCCCCGCAGTGGGGTGTGAATAATTATGAAACGGTGGTAAAAATATCGGCTTTCCGTGCCAAAATTAGTTATTATATATACATACATACAAGTGTAGATGCTTGTAAAAACCTTGAATACATAAGTAAAAGCAAAAGTAGATATCCATCATCATGTCACCTAACGCGAGTTGAATTTTCTATACATATTCCATCCAGCTCCAGGCCATCCTGCGCAGTATACAGAAGGACATCGAGAGTCCATTGAGAGTCCTGATTTTATATATAGCTCTGAATAAAATATTTTATCTGCACATATACATATGCATGTATGTATGCTCTTTACATAGGATATAGGAAATATACTTCCTTCGACTTTGTTGCCCTTTAGTAGGGCTTCGTTTCGTTTACACTCTGTCTTTTTTTAACTATATCCTGACAACGACTAAAATGGAAATGAACACCTTTCAACAGAATTCCAAGCACTTGGATTGTAATTGAAGAAGATTCCTATCGATTTTCTCTGACAAATTTTTACTGGCCTATCGCGTTGCGACCCCTATAGGTCATTCTATTTTTGGGGGTAAAACATTTTAGCGAAATTCTAAAGAAATAAAATAAAACAAAAAAGGGACCGATGAAGAGCACTTATGTCAGGGAACAAAGAAAATTCAAAATGATTTTTTGTTCGTAAATTCGTGTGTATGACGCATATTGAATGTATATACGGGAATGGCATGCATTACACTAAACTGTTTAGTGTGTTCAATGTCCAGTCTAGTTTAGTTAGAGCTCCTATTCTCCACTCAATCACTAAATGTCCACTGGACAACATTACTTCATTCACGCGTTATGAAATTTCTTTGTTTTCTACTCGTTGTCTGTCTGCCTGTCAGCATGCAATAATGGCGAGATAAATTATGATGACCCAGCCGCGATAATCCGGTTTTTTTCTTGTTTTGAATTGCATTTCTTTATTCAATTATCTTGAAGCGTTTAATGTTCATTTCCCCAATGCCCGGAGATAGATCTTCTATTATCTTTCTAGCTATTTACTTCAAGGTCAACTATTTTCGATTTTTCAATGATTTTGATTCATTTACACTGAAAACTCAAAGTGACTTTAGCTATTTTGATTATCTTCTACCGCACGATCCATTGTTTGCTCAAGTAAAGTAAATTTATAGCTAAGTAAAAAAAAAAAAAAAACAATATTATAAATGACTGTGTCGAGTCGAAATTTATGACCTGCTCTAGTGGTTTGTTTACATGCGCATTTGGCTTTGTTTTATTTTTTAATTTGATTTTGATTGATTTAATTACTTTTATCTTTTGACTCTGTTATAAAAAATAAATATATTTTAAAATCTAATGAATTTTTGCAGCCTGAAATGCTCATTATAATGATATGTATCTACCAATACTGACATACATAATTATTCCATTTGTCAAGGACATCTATAATCAACTCAACTATTGTAAATATTAAATAATAATTTCATTTATCTATTCTCATTCATTATTTGTATTTTTTGTATCTGCAAACCGCAAGACAGTGTAGACCAAGAAAAAGACAAAAGAATTCTTAAAAAGAACAAAGGTTTTACTTTCAATAAACTAACAATGAAAAAATAACTAAAAATTTCTTGACACTTATGAAATTGTGACTATCAAAAGCAAAAGGGGTGTAGTTAATTTTTATAAATGCAGAGTAAAGTTATGAAAATTTGTAAGTACTTAGCATTTTTAAATTTTGTGCTGTGCTAACAGTTTTTGGTTGAAGACTAACGTAACAACATATTATGCAGTGAAGAACAAAAAATTTTTGAATCAAAGTTTGAACAGGAGCGTTTTGGAAATTTGTTATAAAAATATATATATATATATCCGCTGGTTACGTTTTTGAAATAAAAAAATGTAAACCTGTGAATATATCGCACGTCACATAGAAAAGTAACCCAACTCAAAAAATGCAACTTTTCTGGTGAGCAAAAAAACGAAACTCTATAGAATTAATTCTAGCTTAACGTAGTAATTTTTTCCAAAAAATAGTCTTAAATCTCAAATTTTTCAGTAAATTTATTTCTAAAGATTTATATAAAAGAACTTTTAAATTTTAGTTACCGCGGTTAGCGAGGTTAGCTCTTAATCCCGGATGCTCTTAAGTTGTTTCGTTTAAGTTTTTTTTTAAAAGTGGCACAAAACAAAAATGAAATTTTTAAGAATTAAATTCTGTTTTGTGGAAAAGTGATACTACTTAAAATAATACTGTTAAAATGTCGAAAACATACTTAGGTTTGTAATGAAGATCGTCACAACTCAAAAAGTGACAGTTTTCTATGAAGAATATCTCTGTTCTTAAGTAAAAACAAAATTACACTATCGCTCTCTAGCGGCAAAAAAAAGGGATGGAAATACGCCGATTTTACAAAATGATAGAATTAAAGCTTGCGAGTCTCAGGGTGCAATTAACTCAAAAATAATGTAAAACACATATAGCAATTTCAAGCATCGAACTCTTAGTACTGAAACGCATCAGTAAGGTACTGATATATCACGGTGAATAAACTACTACCATGCAATAATGGAAAGTAGTGCATCATCTGATTACACAACACTTCGCCAACCAGCGGTCCCCACTGTGCATAGTGCTGTAGATACATCTATGGGATATGTGCGGTCAAGGACACCAGTCAAAATACCAAGCACTATCAAAAATTTTCAATGCTACCAACTGTCGTAAACTGGCACTATATTTAAATTATTTGCAAATTTACTTATATGCATATCAGTGGGATTTACCGAATTTACCACAAAAGTATTTGGGACTATTTAAATTGTTAAATTTTAACTATAAGTCAAAGGAAGTGCTTGGAAGTGTTTTTTACAAGGTTGTTTTGGTTGGAAATACCGCTGAACCTCAAGTAATTTGTCGTTCCCAATCGTTACAGTTCAGTAAGAAAATATTCTCTCACGGAAAGACACAGGAATATGAAAGTGGTGCCATTTGCTTTCATGCATTTTTGGTTCAACAAGCAGTCTATTTATATACATGTCAATGAGAAAAGCCCAGACTCTGTATGTAACGTGGATGCATCCCAATATGCTTTTTTTTTAATGACAAATATATTGAAAAAAAAAAAATATATTACAAAAAACTTAAATAAATAATAATAATAATCACAATTGTCTAATTGCAACTTATGCCCAAAACTTTAAGATTTATTTCATTATTTTAAAAGTTTTTACAAGGTTGAGCCATAAGTTTTATACACTTTCTCACTCTTCATTCTCGACTCTCGACTCCCTTACTCTCCATTATATCTCTCTCTCATCACAAAAAACCATGTAAATCCATCCACGCTTACTACCCTAAAACTCTTTCGTCACGAACGGCACTCTCAGGCACAAAGCTTTTTCGTGAGAGTTTTGTGAGTAGAGATAAAAGTTATTTAATTATTAAAGAAAAAATTAAAAAACAATAGAATAAAAATTACAAACTTAAGGGAGAATCCCGTTCTAAGAGCGGGCAACTTTAGCTAGTTAATTAATAATACACTAAACAGTAGTAGGTATCATTTTAATTTAATATTACTTTTTTATTGTTTTTCTTTTTAAATAGATAAATGAATGTTTATATGTTCACTAAAGTGGTTGATTGGTATAAATGTCTAAAGACTTAATTCGGAGTGTCTAATGTCACGGACGAAAGGCAAAACTTAGAATACAATATTCTTTCAGACTAAAGAGTTATGATGTTTTGTGGAAAATAAGCTATAAGTATTTATTTGACTTTCTCTACAATTAACTTTACACCCACAAACTTAACTTGTTTTTTTTTTATTTAACTCTCCGGTTGATTTGTTGTACTACTGAAAAAATGTCGTGGTTAATTTTCACTATGTGTGCTATAAATTCAAGTTCACATCATACTCATTTAAAGAAAAAATTATAGTGTATTAGAAAACTCGGAATAAATATGTATAAGAATTGTGACCAATTTAAAAGGTTTTTGCAATTTGGAAACAAAAACAAAAAACTTACATGGCATTCAAACGGTGAGTTACAAACCGAAATTGACTTTTATTTGAACCACCCCATCCCTGCTTACGCATATTAGAAAGCTAGAAATTTTATAACAAAACCCATTCCCAAAAGTGCAATAACAACCACGCAATCGCCCATGCAATTGGATTATATAGCATATACAAAAGAACGACTAAGGTGGTTTACCCAACGGCAAGCGGTGTATGGTCAACGAAAAGTTTCTCGTTTACGGTTTAAGCAATACATTTGCACCGAACGAGCAATGCACCGCTTGGTGAAGGAAATAACCCAAAACACTCCTCAAACACTAGTCTGTACAGGTTCTACCAAAATAGCGGCGAATTCGCCGTTTTGGAGCTATGTAAGAACCCCAAACCAAAAATTGCTGCGGAGACTTAAGGTGCATTGCTCAGTGGTAGAAGTGGACGAATTTCGCTCCACCAAGCTGTGCGCCAATTGTTGCGAGCCGGTGAGGACGTCTCGGTCTCCACATCGGTACCAGTTTTGTCCAAAATGTGGTACTATGTGGAACCGAGACGTCAACGCCGGCCTTAACATTTTGAAAGTTTGCCTGGCTCACCTGATGGGTACCCCACTGCACCTCAACTTCAGAAGAACCACCCGGTTATGACATTAGGACAATGTATGGCTGTGTTGAACACTATAACACAGCTATGACTCCTCGAAAGGGGAGTTTAGTGCGACATTGTTTGCATTAATTTGTCCTTGTCTATTTTTATTTTCTAAATTATGGCACCATGATTATACCGCCAGTTTGCTGCACAGTGGGTAGTCGATGTCTATAAACTTTTCCAACTTCTTCAGAATTGGCTTTTCCATCAGAATTTTGGGAAATACGATTTCTTTCATCTTTTTCCCTTAACAACAAAACAGACCTTGTGCCATCCCTTTCTGGGATCTTTTAGTGAACTCTTTGCGGATAGTAATGTATTGATTTCTGAGAGTTCGCTATTAGAAAATTTAATCTTAAAATGCTACTGACCTTATGGCGGCTTATAATTTGAAGTGTGCTACTTTACAATTTTTAATAGAACATTCATCAGAGGTAACTTCTATTAACATGTTTCGAATTTGGGGCATATAGAAGTACTGGTCATCACTCCACTTAGGACAACAGCGCACTTCATAAGGATGCTAGGAGGTAATTATATACATATATCACATTTTGTCCCTGATTGGCCTACTTGGAATGTAAAGCTTCAAGAAATCGATTCAGGGATTTAAGGAAAATCTAGAGAAAAATCATTCGTTATTATGCCCCTGGCTCCCCTACCAACGCTTCGTACATCCAAACAGTGTATAAATTTGGGTGTTCGGACTATCGAGCCTCCGCTATACTTATTTATCTTTCCTAAAATGCTACCTTTAGCTCGTAAATACTTTACGTTTTTAATATGTCACTCATAAAATCTACACCTCTTCATATTATTCTCGGAGCCAAGAAGAATTTAACATAAAGAAAGCTGAACGAAATTTCATCGGCTATTATATAACACAATTAAAACAAGGAAAAATGCTAGAATTGGTCTGAGACCAACCCAGACGAGGGGTTAACTATTTTCGTATTTCATACAAAAAGTATAAAAATTTCATTGAATTCGGAGATGATCAGATGCAAAATCAGCCCAAAATTATCAGTTTCGTGCGAAATTGGAAATACATATAAAATGTAAAAGCCGTACATAAATTTATGCAAATAAATCAAAACTAGAATAATCTTTTTATAATATAGCTGATTTAAAAATCGTCACTTTTCTGATAATAATTTCTCAACAACTAGGGTGATGATGACTGCGAACATTTTCACGCGCCACAATCTATTAAAAAGCCCCATGAAGCAAATAATTTCTGTGTATACAAATACATTGCATCGTAGAATCAGCTGACAAATGAGCAAAACAAAAATATTTTACGTCACTTACTTTGGCGTATTTATTTATGACTTATGATGACTATGAGCCAACAAACAACACACCTCTCATAAATTGTGCGTCGCATCGCATTATCACTCCAAGAAAGATCGATAAATTTATAAGCAAATTATGAAAATGAAAAATCTTTTATAAGCACCTACCTAGAAAAAAATAATACAGAGATGGATGAACTGTGACTTGGTCAGTCTTGACCCATTTTCCACAATTTGTTTTCCATTTTTTTTTGCTTTTCTTTCTTTCAATTTTTTTTCTCTCTTCTATGCATGTCTCAAAGTTCATATTTGTTTAGCTTTAGCGGTAGACAAAGTCGCGCCAAAATAAACCGTGCAGGCTGGCTAGCTCAGCTTTATTATGCCTACCTACTACTAACTAACTATCTCAAGCTACGACTTGTTTGATCATGCCTGTTCATGCTCCCCAGGCCCTCGGCCCAATTCCTACACTATAGAAAATCATTATTTTGCCCAAAGCTTACTACCACAGCATTGATTTGCTTCGTCGATATCGAATATGATTTGACGTTTGACCGCTTCGAAATTAATAATTACGATTTTTTACATATTAGTATATATATTTATTTTAAACTTATCTTTTTTTATGTTTTTGTTTTTTAAAGATTTTGTATTATACTTCATCACCGCACTATTCCCCGCTGCTGGTCTGAATCTATCCCGTCCACCCACCGTCGTCGACCGACCCAACCAACATCTTGACCCTCTCTTAACTTTGGCTTCTCATTTCTCAAGTTCTTCTTACTAATATTAAAACGAATTTTTAAGCTTTTAGTAGCTCCTTGACATTCGTCGTTGATAGAAAGAAGGGAAATAATTTTAAGAGTTGTGTAGACAGCGGCATTCAGTCAAAGTTCTTTGTTCGAAATTCGTGTTCGTTGTTTTGATATTTATTTCTGAAATTTTGTGGATATACTGTGCGTGACAAATAGTGTGCGATTAAGGTAGATATTGCTCGATTTTTAGTGCTTATATAACAGAACAGACATGATCTCGTTATTTTGTATGATAGTAATTAATTTTCCTACCTTCCAAATTAATCGTTGTGAAAACAAAAGAAAGAAATAATATTCAACTCAAAAGTTACACTGTCATACACATTCACCTATGTTATGTAGGATGATGCATTTGAAAATTAAATTTCATCATTCCGTAAAATAGTCTTAACGTTATTCTAAAAATGAATTGCAAATTTTTTTTAACGAGTTTTTAAAATAAATCTTTAACTTTGTGGTAATACTGCCTACTTTTGTGGTCAGGTTTGTGATTATACATAATATGTATATAGTTACCTGCAATGAGTAGGTGTTTTCAGGTACAGAGTCCAAAAGAATTGTAATCCACTGTGTATAACTAAATATTTTTTTTTAAAGTTCGCTAATTTTTTTGTGCGCCATAAATTTTTTGTTTTTTTATTTGTTTTGCATGTTACACTAAATTATTACTAAGAAAAAAAGAGCTGCTGTATCATTCAGTATTGCGTCATTATTTGAAATTAGTGTCTACCTTATATTATATCGATTTTAAAAAGTATTATAATTGATAAGAATTAATTGCTTGTGGTTTTATGTGAATTTCATTTATTTGTTTAATTATTCGTTTCATGAACGAACATATTTATCTACAATGAGTAATGTAAAACTTTTTAAATTTGATTGGTTTATTTTTTGTTGCACTCGGTGCCATCTTTACCAATTGACCCAGTACCCCGCCATCCATGAGAGCCCCTAGCCCATGCGATAGTAGACCAACCGATAACCCATTGCAAAGTTAGTTTAGCTGTGAACGTTTGGATCAGGGACCGTCATTGTTATAATAATAATATCTATGATAAAAATTTCGACTAATTTTTTTTATTTTACTTAACCTTTAACCATTATTTCACGATATCTTCTTTTTGGTTATGAAATATATTTATCGATAACTTTTTTAAATATTCTCAATAAATAAGAGTTAGGAGACTTTGAATACCGGATTTGTTTTGTTATGCAAAAATTTATAGGAATCACCTAATAGAATTTATATGAAAAAAAATCGTGTAAATAGAATATATTTATTTCATTTGTAGTACAAAAGCTAACATGTTCTTAAACGTACAAAGAGGAATGGACTTGCACACAATTGATTAAATAATTGTGCAATTTGGGGGATTACATTAACTTACTTAACTTCGCCAAACTAAGCTAAGGAATAATTACAGATTTAACAATAGAGTCTATAGCTTATGTTTAAGTAAATGGTGTAAATTTATAAAACTAAGAGAAGGATAAGAAAAGAAAAAACAACATGTATACAGTTAGAAAAGAAAAAAAGCTATCAAATAGCTATCACAATTTGTATTGAAATTGCGCCCCAAAAGCTTGGATAAGTTTAGTGACAATATAGATTTGTAAAAGATTCTATTGGACCTTGTTCGCTGTATGTTAGCTGGCAAACGATTCCACAAACGAATGCTATGGACGAAGTAAGAGCGCTCACCATATGGTGATTAACAACGAGGGATCGAAAGGTTCATGTGGCGGTATGATTGCAGGAAACTAAATCTCTCAAATAATTATGACGACTGCTCGCTGTATATACATAAGTCTATAAACAAATTTCAGTCTGTAATGCATTAGATATGTTTCTATCGGATAACCAAGCAAGGATGTTACATAAGGAGAGATGTGACTATACCGCAGCAATTTAAAGACAAATCGGGTTACATCATTGATTGCAACCAAGAGTTTATTACGACAGACTGAATCATGCCACAAGGCTTAGGTATTTTTCGATAAGATTAGGGAATATTCCCTAAAATGTAGGTGATTTTTCCTTACATTTTAGGGAATAGTCCATGTTTTTTTTTACAATGTAGCATAATTATTTTGGCTAGTTTAACTCTTAAATGATGCACTAGGTAATCGGAGTTCATCCAAAGCTGCTGCAGGCATCCATATATTTTTCTTAGTGCAACACTAACATGATCACAACAGGAGAATTTTGAGTTGAGATGATACCTTAAATACTTCACAGAATTTACATATGCTAGTTTATTGTCGTTCAAATAGATCAGTGGTAAAGAGTTTTCATCTATATCACATCTATAGATCGCTAGTTATTTTGCTCAGACCAATCATATACACGTTTAAGATCCTCATTTATCGGACTTATGCAATCTTCCACTAAGCCAATTGGTTTACTAATGTATATTTGCACATCATCAGCATATAGATGAACGGCGGCATCTATACAATAACATAATCAAAAATTAACCATTAAAAGGTGCAATTTTTATTTTATTGGTATACTTGTTTAGATTACGTCAGAAATTGAAAGTGGCTCTTATATTAAGACGATAAAATTGGTCTTATTCATTTAAAAATCCGATCATTATTTCCGGGCGATTTTTTTGTTGGAAAAATCTCAAATAATGGTCATTTTCGATTCCTGGCTTGGATACTGAAAGTAGACCATGGGATTTAATCGAAATTCTATACATCGCAACAAATTTTCATACAAAGTAACATATAGAAAAACATTACTGCGTCATTGTATAGTATCAGTGCTTACAGTCCCAGTAGTTTCTTAAATTTTCCGCATTTTTTCATGGTCTACCATCAGTAGGCAAACTCTATTTAGTAATCAGTGACAATTTTTATACTGTTGGTTCATGTTAACATACTTTACTATTCCTCTTGATAATCTAAAGTAGTTAAGAAACTAATTTCTTTTAGAGGGTGCGTATATTAATAAAGTGTTTTGGGCCACCACTTGGCTAAAGACGGCCATGTATATACACGTATAGGTATGGTCTTAAACTAAATTAAATTTTTTTTAAAAAAGATAATAGATGATAGAAAAGTTCTCAGACGAGAAATTAGTTCTTAATAATAAAATTATCGTAATTGGATACGGACTCTTAGTAGGCTAAAATGTGAAGAGTCGAAAAATTTATACCTGGTTAATGTTTTTCGCAAAACAAAAATCCTAGTAGACTATAAACGCTAGTTTTTCTCATTTTTTTTTTCTAAACCGTTAAGCCTAGTATAGAGTTCGGGCAAAGTAAAATTTAACGCGGTCTCCAAATATTTCACATTAAAATCGCTGGTAAAATTTTGACGTATGTTAATTTGAAGAAAACAAAGTGACAGCTGTTCGAAAATTTTATCGCTGAAAAACTTCAAATTGTTTTTAAAGTTTAGATAAATGTTTTTGCAATTTACAATTAAAAATGGATTTCATTAATCTATAAATTGTCAAGAGAAATTAAATCCTTCAATAAATTAACAAAAACAATCTGAAAATTGTCGTAAAAGCAGGAATTGTCAAAATTTTACCAGAATTTTACTTCTCGTATTAAAATGTTTAGAAAAATATAAGTGGACACATGTAAAGCGCCATCTATCTTGAAATAAAAATATATTCACTTTTTACCAGTGAATTCGTACCTACTGCACTAGTAAAATTATCACTAAAAGTTTTGCTTGCGATTTTACCAGCGCTAAAATTTGTATGGAAATATTACATTTTACTCGAACTGGATACTAGGCTTTAGTTTTCGAATCTATTAAAATTGCGGACAATTTTCAAATTTTAAATTTTGTTATTAAAATAATTGCTGATTTCTTGTCAGGTTATTCTCAACAGGCTTGTAGTAAGGAATGAGTCGTCCTATTGCAGGCAAGGTGTTACGTTAAAAGTTCTTATCGCCAAACGTAACGCTAGGCCACGTTGACTTATTTGGAAACTCAGTAAAGAAGGCTCCACATGGGTGTTTCTTTCGGGAATTGTAATGATAAAAATAATTACCATTGGTTTTAACCACAGATTAGCACTTAAAAAAATTCACAAATTAATTGTCGGCACAAAATTTTTCACTGTAATTTACGTATGCAATGTCGCAGCATAAATCTGATAATTTCCAATTTATTTTATATTAAAATGATTTCGTCTTTTTATTGATTTATATTTTCTTCGAAGGTTTTTGATTAACTGAAGACAATCTATATGGTGTTTTTGGATAGGTAACAAAAACAAAACTCACATAAATTTGATATCGAAATTCGAAAGCTGTGTTAAATACAAATATGTATGTATGTATATCCACGGTAAAATTGTAATCGATTTTCTGTTTTTCAATAAAAATAATATAAATGTTAAAATTCGCTAAGCGGAAGGGAAGTGAGTGAAAAAATCGATTTTTCACACAATTTCTATCCAGTTGAAATTAAGTTTTGTATACATCAAAGAATTACGAATTTCGTAAATTCCTTTAACAAAATTTCAATATTTCGAAATTCACATTATTTTCTTGATTTGTATATCTAAAATTAAATTTGGAGGATTTCGTGTTGTATATACTACATACATACACTCGAAAAAAAATTTGGCAGGATTGACTTTCGTCCACTAAACCTTTATAACAATTGTTGAGGAGTTGCAATTTCATATCGAAAATTCACTATATTTTCTGTAATTATTGTTATTTTAAACAGGACAACGGTGCACGGTATTAATTTATTACTTTTCATATTCAAAGAATTTCAAATTTCGAAAATCACTTATTTTTGAACCACCCATTTTCCAATATACGAGAGATTAAAAACGAAAGTAACTGCATTGATCTCTTAGCGTTTTCCACTGTCATGAAAGTCTACCACACGATTTGGGGCATGTGGGTACTCTACGAAAAGCTCTAACCACAGTTTAAGAATCTGGAAAAAATTTGTTTACTTCATTTATTGTTTTTTATCAGTCGACTATTTTTCACTCCTAATATAATTGAATTTTTCGGTGTACATCTTTTAGGTGAGGCACGGAGAGGAGATGATGAATTGCCCTCTCTTCTGCTTTATTACTAATCTCTTTTGAAAACGTGGATAACAACTATGTACGGGTAATGTTGAGATATACCTTTTTTCTCGAGATCTAGATCAATTAGCTTGATAGCAGATTGTATAAACCGAATTACGGCTTAATGTCTCTATGGGAGATATTCACCTCTTGTAAAATATTCAAAAACCGCAATTGGTATTCTATAGAATTATTTAGTTTTGATCTTAATGGCATTCGTTCATTCCAACCGTGGTATATACCTACCATGTTATATACATATTCTCTGCAAAAGATTTCAGATGAGCTTGAAAGACCCTGGCTATCCGGAAGTGGTTTACTTTTTTTTTTTTTTTGTGCAATCGAAATTTCTTAACTTCTTCTATTAAGAATCGCTTTCTTCATTCACTGACCTGAACTAATTCAGTTCAGGTCAGTACAAAACATGTGCATCTGTCTCAATCAAGAGAACAAAAATTTAATTTCATGTCTGACACTGACTTATAGATGCCAGTTTTCTTATATTCTTTTTCAATTAAATATAAAAATAATGCAACTTTCTATAACCATTATTGTGAGTTTGAGTGTTATAGGAAATCAAATAAAGTCCAATTATCTTTGAAAAACCTTAAGAACAGTTATCAAGCTTCCATTGTGATAAAACCTGGAGAACTTGATCGTTGTGAAACAAGTTAAGATTTGTACTTTAAACGAAACGAAATTCCATGTAAATAATTTAATTGGCTTAGGCACAAATGGAGCAAGTAACAAAAACTTGTAATAAATCTCGATGAACAGAGAAAGAAATTTTATGCGAGGAGCGGGAGGAAATGTAATAGCTTATGCCTGTCGGCATTGCGATCGTTTTAAGTGGTATTTTTAGTTTAGTAAAACAAAAACTCCATGATGTTAATTTTGAAGATTTTGAGCTGGCTCTCATGAATATGATCTTACCTCAGGTGCTCCTATACAAAAGTATGGAAAGTTTTAAAAAAAGTATGGGTCACATAATTACCACTATACAGCAGTGGACGACCTTTTCGAAGACGTTCATATACCTTGGGTAGAATTCTACATGGCAGTTCTGAAGGAGACTATGCAACGATGATGACTCGAAATTTGTAAGTCCTGTGCTGAGAACAGACGTATCATCTCAGTTCACCCAGAATGGAATTAATAACTTTCACAATTTGTACGTTCGGACTGAAACTAATTCACAGGCTGGTGTTATTAACAGGACGTTCATTGTATCATGCTTTCCATCAAAGACTTTAACGGATGCAGCCTCCTATGATAACCTACCTTACATATTTGCAGGACTATGTTCCTACTCATTATGGCAGTAGAGTAAAGAATTGGATGACTGCTGGGTTCCATATATATGAATTGGTCAAGGTGATCCTAGTAATTGGCTTCCAAGATCACTCGATTTAAGGCTAATAAATTTTTCCATCTGGGGCGCCATGAAAGAGATGGTGTATACAGTACGGATCAATATTAGAACTTCGCGTTATAGAAGCTGAAGTCAAAATTAGAAAGAGTTTGGATGGAAAATTTTCATGTATGTACTATGCCTAGTGGAAAATGGAGGACTTATTGAACATTTTTTATAAGCATTTAGTAATAAGAAAATTAAATATTAAATATTTGTTAGATTCGCTGTCTCCTCTTGGAATAACACAGACTAAACAGTTCAGAAAATATATAAAATAAAAATTAAACAAGTAAAAAAGCTAGAATTGGTCTAAGACCAATTCTTATGCCTAGATGAATGCCCGTATTAAATTTCGTATGGTCACCGATCTATTCAAGTTTGATTTTGAAGTTGTTTTTCGCATATATTTCTAGAACGGTTTGTCGCACAGAAAAAATGATCATAACCAATTTTATAGGATTTCGTATTCTGCAGAAGTGTTTAGTACAATAAAAATGTCTTGGACTGATCGTTTTCAAAGTATACGTAAAAAACCTAAATTTTTATATGGCAACACCAAGAAGAAGTTGCCCGATTTAGTCCATTTTTGACATTTTATTTGCTAATGTAGTAAAACAACATCATGTACGAAATTTCAGCTCTCTACGTCGATGCGTTCTCAAGCAGTGTCTAAATATATAGCGGAAAACGAAATTTTTATATGGCAGCCCCACGAAGGAGTTGCCCGATTTGTCTTATTTTCGAACTTAATTTTACTTTTTTTTTTAAAGTCCGTGTACAAAATTTCAGCTCTCTAAGTATACGCGTTCTCGAGTTATCGTGCGCACAGACAGACGGACAGACGGACGGACGGACGGACATGCAAAAATCAAAATAACTTTTAATATTATGAATGGGCGTCCAATCCATTTTGCTCTACCATTATTATTTCGAGGTGTTACAAACGGAATGACAAACTTAGTATACCCCTATGATTTCATCTAGGGTATAAAAACGTTCTCGCAGCCACCACACGTAAACCATAAGTATTTCTCTGTCCTCCTTCCATACAATTTTTATCTCAGCTCGTCGAAATCTATCATGATTGCTTACCGAATCACCCTGTAGTATTTTTTTACTATCCACTTAGTAGCATTTTCGCATAATATGTACAGACCTTGTATACGACTGTATTGATTTGTAGACTTTATTTGAAGTCAAATAATGTTTCTGCACATGAAAATACATCGCACCGCCACAACAATATTTTAATTTTCGAGACGCCGAGCATTATATAGACGAGAATTGGCACATTTCAGTCACAGCTGCTGGATTAATATTTTGCAAAATAAACCAATGAAGCGGACATTGACCAAATCAACAAAAAATATTTGTTTTTTTTTTAATCAAAAATAGAAGAAAGGTAAAACTTTAATACATAAGTGAGATAAACGAATTGTTTTCTCGCATCATCCGCATATATTATTATTATCATCTGATAGATATCCACCAAATCTCCTACTTTTTGTATATTTTTATGCTGCTAAGTGATCAAAGAAAAATGTTCCCTTGTTCATCTCTTGTTTCTTTACACGTGTATGAAAAATATGTTAATTGTTTGTTTATATTTAACATCACATCATTTACCCATATACAAGTGAAACACCATGTAATATCCAATTTTATCTCCCTAATCGACACAAGAGCAACAAAGAACTAATTTTAGTTTTACTTTGAAAATTTGACGTGTTTTGAATTTTTGGATATGGTCCAACGCAAATTTTTTTATTATTACAGTTTTATTTCTTAGAATTTAGACATAAAAACTCCTGGTGAAATATTTTAAATTAAATTAAATTTTGTAAGAAAAACACTTTTGGAACAAATCTCTATTCCCATGAAGAAATTTTCATGATCATTACAAGAACTAGCTATTTCGAAAATTATAAACCGGTAAACGTGGCTATATTTAGATATTGAGTGCTAGAGAAATAATTTCACTATCCATAACGAAAAATCAAAAATCAAAATCGAGGTGAAGAGAATATTGTGTAATAAATTGCTTGATTTCACTGTAACAAGGTCGAAAGTGTTCTGAGTTCATAGTGTGAGTCTCTAATGCTCCCAAACAAAATGCTCTTCCGAAAATATGTGGCAAGTAGTACTATGTTGGTTTGCAGATTTTATTTGTTTATTATTGAAATTTTTACTTGTGTTTTCTATTTTTCCTAAAGTAACTCATAGATATAAATAGTTTTTGACTTATTATTAGATATATTAGACATATATATATATATTTTTTTTTTTACAATTTTTCGGAGATTTAAAATTAATTTAGTACTTTGGCTATTGCTAACCTTTGTTTAACCTTTTGGCAAAGTTTTTGATTTTTCAAAAATAGCCAAATGACCATTTACACTTAAAACGACTATTTAGATTACGTTGAATTAAAAGCGCTCTCGACATTCTCTGCCTTCATGCAATTCATATAAGATGTGGGATCCAATGTAATTGATCATTTAACACAGGGTGCCGGACAATGGTAATGGTAGGAATTCTTCAATATTTCCATGACCGTCTTTAGCCAAGCGCGGACCCTGGGTACTTTAGCATATGAGGGGTCGCCTAACAGAGATTATTTTCTAAAATACTTTCGTTTATCAACAGGACTATAATAAACGTATGAAGTATGTGAAGGCCTATCGCACACTGGAGATTTCTTGTCATGTACTTAATTGTTTTGTCACATCGCCGTCAATTCCATAGGCTCGTATGAAGTGACATGACAGAAAGCTGTCAGGGTTTTACGTGAGCATCTAGCTATTAAGCCTTAATTTCACGGCAGTCTTATTGCACGGATTAGTACACAATCAACGCCTCTAAGGGGGGCAGAATATATTATATTCTGTTTTAAGAGTATACCAGCTTATGTCAGTGCATGCTTGACATTGGACTTACTAGTCGAAGCGAGACCTATCTAAAATCTCTGCCAATCTTTGGGTCACGGAACTCGGTTGATTTAGCGCAACTTCACGCCGAAAGCCAATACTCTAAGCATACATTAATAAGCGACCATTCTTCAGATCTGCGGACGCAATATGCAGTTATACAAAAGACATACTCTTCTGTTCAAAAAGGAATGTCCGCTTAAGTCATGTAGACTTAGATAAAATCTCGCTCTGCTCGCATATGGGCCACCACAACCACTACGATGCTCCCATAAGGGGGCCTTCTCCACGTTGAGGCGTAGTACTATTCATCAAACCCGTAGTACCAAGCTAACAATGTCGGCTACCCAATTGGTATGGCTTTGTATAATATGACCATAAGGTCATGAGTGACTACTCCCAGTGATATCTTTGCATGTAGACATCCTTGAAGTAATGGGACTGGTTATTCTATTCGGGCCTAAGACCCTATTAGCAATGTTTAAAAGACCCGTACATATCCTATACAGGCAAACACAAATCTTAATAGGCGCTGTCAGCGGGGACCACGCGAGGGTTAAGATATGCGCGATTCAAGACTGAAGAGGCACAAGTAATATTATAGCATACCATACATACTAGGTATATAAGCGCTACTAACATACATACTCGATTTCCAACATTCATCAACCTCTACTTAACCTTCAACAACTTCTCCATGAACAAATTACTGTTTGAGATTTTATTATTCTGACTTGCATGAGCACTTAAATTCTTTGTATAATGGACGGATTGCGCTTGAAAACGTGACATAGGCCTATCTCCAGGCGCCATCGTACCCTACTACAGTACCCACGTTGGGAGATCCAACGCTATCTTCCACACAACAAATCAACAAATTTCTTCCATCAAGTATGCATGCTTTCCTCTTATATGCTCTTCACCTTGGCAGTCCTACGCTTCACAGTCTTCTTTTTCGCCGCCGAAGTGACGTGATAGCAAAAGTACTTTTTGGTTCCTTCAGCTAGAATCTTTTGGGATCCAGGTAAAATTTTTGTCGCTGCTTGACTGCTATTGTTTTGGGAGACTCAAGGAAGAAACATACGCATCTTTTTTTTTTTAAATGACTGTTGCAACAATAGTGTGAGAGGAAGATATAAATAATGAAGCATTAAAAAAATAAAAATAAAAAAATAAATTGAAGATAAAAATATGGGGGAAATATCCATGAAAGTGTCTATCGACCTTAGAGTTACAGCAACTCTCGCTTCGGGCTCAGTTGATGATCATCGGACATTGGTACCTACTTTGATAAGCTATGGCAGGTCTCAAATTTATAGTAGTAAAATCAAATCTTTCAACACTCATACGGAAATATCAAAGGAATTTATCAGGATAGGATCATAGTTCATCAAGCATTAAGTGAAATTTTTCTTTAAGCAGCACTTTGTTTCAAAACTGGAAGGACCGAATAGCGTTTCCTTCATTGATATTTTCTATATCCCTAAAACAAATACACATATCACAGCTGCTTCCTCGAGAAATTATTATATTGATGAATGGTGATATAAAGCATGAATTTTTGGGCTGACAGTTACCCGTTGTGTGCGTACTAAACTAACCTAGCCTTCATTTCGTTAAAAATGGAAATTGACTGCGAAAATTGACAGAAGAAGAAAAACAAAGTGCTCGCTGAAACTAAAACGGTTATTTTGGGATGAAGCATAACCTTTGGTCATTGTAGAACAGTGATTCATGATTCAATGCGTTCCAATGTGGTTGAGGTTCGTTCAAGAAAAAGCCGGAAAGTAGATATGTCCTTTCCACTGGATACCTCACAATTTTACTGAGGTCCAAATCTAACCTAAATGGTATACATGCATGAAAAACGAACAATAGAGCGAATTCTTCTCTATTACAACAATACGAGTACACATCCCATAACCCACAGTCACGCATCGGAGACTATCGAGTTCCTGACCACTTCCAAAGTGAAACTGATGACTCATCCGCCTAACGATCAAGATTTGACACCTTATGGCATTTTTTTTCTCTTTTAAAAAAACTAAATAAATATGTATATCAGAAAAATCACATGAATCACATACATAGTTAATTTCCTTGTATTCTATATATATAAAAATGGGTTAGAAGAGGTGGGACTCCTAGCAAAAGACAACGTTAGGGCATTCTAGCAAACTGAATTTAAATACCTATATGTTTTCAGAATAGGTATAGGAATGACCCACGGGACTCGAGAGATAAAGCTGAACCACAATAGCCGTAAAGGTACTTAAGTGTGTCGAACGCGCCTTTTAGGCTGAACTACAACGGACGTATACGTAAGTATATTTACTTACGTAAAGCGAACGCGCGATTTAATTTAACAGACGTACAGAAATTAACTTTAACTCGTGTGGGAGAATCTTTCGTTAAATTTAATAGTCAAATTTCAGTCAGTAAAGGTGCAGTAAGAATCGCTCATTCCGTAAGAACGCGATGTGTCCAAACAATTAAATTATTACTAAATGATTAAAAGTGCAATGTAAAAATTAAAATGGAATAAAAATGGTACTGCGAATTAATAGAAAACACAAATCTTCAATTAAATGAACTTCAACGTGTTAATTTTTTCACTTCTACCATTTTTTAAAATTGAACACATTAAATATCAAGATAATAACCCCCATGGAATGTGATATCGATTTAGGGCAAAAATATCAAAAATTCGTAAGCAAACGTCAGTTTCGTTGAAATTCGAAAGTCCTTTACGGCTATTGTGGTTCAGCCTATACACAGATATTTCTGCAAAAACATGATAAACCCGAACAGATATGGCTATAGATGATGATATTGAAATGAAACCTTGAAACGAAGGCGGAATATGGCGATACCTATAATTTTAAAATTCAATCAAATAAAAAGAGGTTTTTATGTCAACGAATTATGTACATATTTTGCGCCAAAGTAAACATATTCATAGTGAATTTTGCATACCAATTTTTGATTTTGTTTTAACAAAAAGAAGAAAAAAGAAAAAGATAATTTTTTTCCTAAATGACCTGAGTTTGTTCACCTTAAAAAGTAAAACAACAGATGATATTCGTCGTCATTGCAAAAGGTCATTTTTAATTACAACAGACTTTTTCTTTTCTTAACACTACCCAGACCAGACCCCTTGACATTTTCAATCAATCCCACCCCGAATTGGCTCATTATTTATTTACTCGCTGTATGTATACTGTTCACTCATTACATTGCACTGATGGAAAACATACTTCTCTCCCCTTGTTGGCAATTTATTTATGATATTACCTACTTTTACTTAATTACTTCTATGCACAAGTTTTCCTCACATATAAGCGAATCTGTTGTGGCGCAATCTAAACAAAGCAAGCAATGTTGAAAATTAATTTCGTCTTTCGAATATGATCAAGAAATGAAAATTTTTGCACTTCATTGCTCGCTCATATTTCGTAAATTTTTTTTATTGTTTTGATATATGGCCTACATATTTCGTTAAGCATAAATTGCTAGCAGTAATTCATTTCCATTGTGTACATATACCACGGCAATGAACTCTTTTAGCACAAATTATATTATCGTCTCTTATTTAGCAGCGTAGCGGCGTAGTGAGATTAATTGGCGACATGGCTATGGGTGTGTGTTGAACACTATAACACAGTTATGACTCCTCGAAAGAGGAGTTTAGTGCGACATTGTTTGCATTAATTGGCGGCGCTATTTAGCATTCATAACCTAACGCTAACCATCACTGGTACCATAAACAAAAACGCTTAGATTTTTTTTTCGTAAAGCACAACACAACCATTTACAAACGGACGACTGATGCCGTTGCTGCCTTCCCCTGACGGTTAAATCGTAAGCTTATGGAAATGTTTGTGACTTTGAGGTAGGCAGTTAGATACTCACATCATAATAAGAGTCGACCAACTACATTTATAGGTGCTCTTTGCATATGACGACCCGATGACAATTAAATTTGCGTGCACAAATAGAAACTTGCAGCAGTGACAATAAAACGAAATCGTTTCATTTGGCAGATTCAGGTTGCCTGCTAGCCGGCATGCAAATTATTAGTAGAAATAATCCAATGCCGTTGTTATGTTTATTGTGCTGCAATCATAGCTAAATCAAAGTCACCCACTGCACTCGACGAAATATGTATGTACATACATATATATAATATCGTTATCGTTGCGAGGCAAAGCACACTGGTAATGAAGCAAACAATAGAGGTTAACTAAAGATCGTATAGGGAAGCATATGAATTGCTATTGCACATGTGATTTATAGTCATTTGACATCAGATTTTATATGTCGCTGTAATTTTTATTTTATACTTTTCCTTCAAGTTTTTTTAAAGATATTTCACTTGACTTCTTACTCTAATGTGGAAAATTACGATTGACATTTTACGATCTTCATCTCTGCATTTATTAGGAGAGAAAAACGACAAAAATCTATATTTATAATTTTATTTTCATTATTAAAGCAAAATATTTTAGATTTGGGCTAAACTTCCTAAACGGGGTCTCGTCCAAATAATCACTATTATAGGATGATACCCTAAGTAATTCCAAAACATACTATATAGGTCATTATATGCGGAAATATGTACTATTTAAGGGCAAAAAAATTCTTCAAAGTTTGAAAATCTCTTTGCAATATATCAAGAATTACAGGACATGTCCAAACAAGATGGTATAATTTTAAAGGTACTGTTACTACCTTTTAAAAGAGATATAATACATTCCAATATGTATGGTGGAAAACGGTAATGTTTTTCGAAAAACCCGTTATTAAGTTATACATTTTTTCTGATATGAGAAAGCCTTATTTCTAACCTTCAATTTGTTATATAAGATGTCTATCTCCTGTAACTGTAGAATTAACTACACACATTTTTTCTTCTTAAGGTGCGTGCCTTGAGTCAATATTTTGTATACATCTTTAAAATTCCGAATTTGAGTTTTGTTCATAACTTAAGGGAAGGTTACCGATGAGAGGCATTAAAAATAAATGAACTTTTCCATTTTCATTTTATTTATAAAAAAAAAAAATCCAAAATTGCGGGCCAAGCTCCCATCAAACAAAGCCATCCACTGCGTGTCTTGGTCTGCAGTACTGCCAGTTCATCCGAAACAAATAGGGTTGAGAATTATTAAACTATGAAATTTGGAGGACCTTATCGGTTTCCGTTTTGAAAAAAACCAGCAGTTTGAAAAACAAAAACATTTTTTTTTTGTTTCAAAGGACGAAAAAACTATTTCTAAATCAATTTTTAACAAAAATCGATTTCTGATGATCCCGCAAATTAAATTTCCTTTCAAATGCGCATAGATTCATGTGAATCGGTTCATCCGT
Organism: Dioctria rufipes; assembly: GCA_963924295.1. Classification (NCBI taxonomy): domain Eukaryota; kingdom Metazoa; phylum Arthropoda; class Insecta; order Diptera; family Asilidae; genus Dioctria; species Dioctria rufipes. The sequence continues at coordinate 42,666,614 of OZ002743.1, read as the reverse complement.
TGAAGTTGTAGAGCGCCCCGCGTGCTGAAAATGTCCTCAGAAAAACGCATTTAAAGTTTAACAGCACGAAATTTATGAGGGTACCTCAGGTAGCGAGAAAAGGACTCTCCAGCTAGCGCGCTCCGAGCGCCTCAGCTACCTGTTTTCCAACCGGAGGACGGTTTCGCTCTCAACAGGCTGTGTGAAATCTAAAATTCTTTAGATATGAAATTATCTTTTTACTTTCACGTTCTAAACACTTTAAGGATGAAAATTATATATATATAAAAAAAATCGAACTTTTTATCGTCATGCAATTAATGTCGGTTATAGCAGAGTTTAACAACACAGTTCCCAAAATTTTTACCATGGGCGACGGCAGCTAAAGTAAAAACATTTTTTTCGTCTTCACTCAAATCGAATTGTTGGTCGGATTCATGGTATTGAAAATGCAAATAAATTACAAGTTTACGACAGCCATTCTAGTTTTCTTTGTGTCCTGCGGAGTTCGTCCAAGGGTATTTCGTGGCACTTTGAATTAAAGATATAACAAAAAACAAAAAGTTATAACTATTTTCAGACCAATAATATTATACTCTAGATGGCAATAAAAGTTAAATGAAGTAAAACAAAAAATTTGGTATGGCAACACCAAGAGAAGGCTCCCCATTTAATTCATTTTACAAAATTTCAGCGCTCTCAGGCAGTGCCCAAATATATGTATAGTGAAAAAGGAAATTTTTATATGGCAACATCCACGAAAGAGTTACCCGATTTGTCCCATTTCAGAATTTTTTTTTTAAAGCTCGTGTACAAAATTTCAGCATTCTAAGTGGGCGTGTTTTTATTTTATAACTTCCGCTTTTAGTAAGCATAGGTGTTTGTAAATTTATTCGCACAAATTTCTTTCAATAAAATAGCAATTTTTCGAAAGTCGTGTTCAGATACACTTGGTGTGTGTGCGCAAATTTTGCTGCGAGAATTTATCTCTAGCAGAAAAAGCTCATCGGTTACGAAACCCCTCTTCCCCGTTCGGAGAGAGTTTTATGTAAACTAGTGCTCTCCACTTTAATGCCGATGAAGTTATCTTGTAAGTTCTGATGAGTCTTTCGATGAGCATTCCATGAGCGTTTTCATACTAAAAATTCAATTGCATTTCCATGAAATTTCACTGAATGTCTTATCATGAACGAATGGTGTATCGAATTTATTAAAAAAAAAAAAAAACAGCGTGCAGTTGAAAATCGCATTCATTTACAGAAAGTTGTGTAAAGTGCTGTGAAGTGCATTGCTATCATCTAGCTCTTCTAATCCTTTGTGAAACAAATAGTAGAAATAGGTGCTCTTTTTAGTACCTACTTACATTTTTTTGTGCGATAGCCTTCAGTGCACTGCAGGACTTTAATGCGCCTTCTGTCAAAACGGTTTCCCTTCTAGATCTTCATAGTTTGCTTTTATGACAGTATCCTGAGGATCTTTAAGACTTTGACAAATCCTTCTTCTAACCACTTAACCATCACTGGTAATCAAACACGAAAATGTACGCAATTCAGAACATGCAGATGTACAATAAAATTATTGTTTTGATGATAATAGCAGTGAGTGTTTCCATTCATTGATCATTATTTGACTGAAACTCATCGAATTGCTCATTGAACGATCATGGATAAGCTCATTATGTTGAAGAAAAGTGTACATATAATGAGCTTAGTCCCAGGTCCAGAAAGGATTTCATCATTACTTTCATCTAAGCGCTCATGATGAACTCATCGATGAAATCAGCAAATCATGTCTCTTAGGGTAGGATTGAATAGTGAGTATCTACATAATATATGCATTCTATACGTGTACCAGATTTTACCAAAATTACAAATTTCCTTGAATTTTCTTATTTGTTTTTCTTTTCTGAGGAAAATTTTTGGAAAGCGCCATCTAACATTTCTATTCGGCTTCCTTTAAAAAAAAACTCAAAGTGTAGTAGAAAACCACGTATATACATAGAAACAATTCAATCATTGCATTTTTTTTTTTATTAGTTCGGACTAAAGACACCGCAACAAAAAAGACCATTCCTTTATTAGAGCATCATCAATGTATGAATCTGGTACTATAGGCATTGAAATTTATCTGTTTCTTTACACAAATGCTCTAAATGCACCTTGAATTTTTGTTGGTGTCCGTATCTCATCAGGAGTCGAGACTATCAACAATTTGCTGAACGAATTTTGATGTTTACTCTATTCGGTAACTCTTTTCATGCGAATCGACTACCTACTCGTGTTGAATACCTTCTATACAGGAAGTCTCGTTTAACAATGAGGCTACAGATTTGAATTCAAAACAATGGGTTGTATACTCCAAATTGAAGGGACGCATTTTGTGAAGAGATAATTAATAAAAATGTTGGTCATCCAAACAAAGAAAACTACTTATGGCTGGTGGAATTTCAACTTATCTCTGTACACAATCAAACCCAAAACCCGTGCAGTTGTCAGGTCCTCAATTTATATATGTATATGTAAAGAAAATAATTCGTACGATCAACAATTGATTCTGGAAGAATACCTCTCACCTTGCATATCAATGTGAATTACCACATAAGGCTCAAAACAGTCTCTTTTTTTAAAATGGCTTTAACACACCTTCGACACAATCGACCTTATTATTACGCTGCAGTTTGTAGACAGGTCTGACAACTATAGAATAACAGAATATAAGAGTTTAGTTAATATTAACAGTTCATAGTTACGTGTTGGCCAAATTAAACAAGTAGATTCAATAGATTTTCAAAACTGCTCATTCTCACGTATTTTTAAAATGCTATGAAGTAAATCAAAAGTTTATTTAGCTTGGTGGCGGGAGATAGTGTTACACACTCATTTTTATAACCTACATACATATAACTAAACGCAATTTTACTTGGTAATTTGAGGGAATAGTTTTTTGAGAATGTATTAAAAAACAAAAAGCCATCCTGATGAGCTACTACTAAACCTCGAAACATGTAGAAGGGGGGGGGGGGGGGGAACTTCTCTCTCTCTCTGAGCTCAACTCAAATAAGTTAGCGAACTGCAATTAATTTTGAAACCCACATGAATAGTGAGTGACATATATGCATAAATGATAATCACACCACAAACACACACATATATGTATTCAAATCACTTTCATATAGACTCTTCCATGGTTCCATGATTCACACACAATATTATGAACAAGGAAAGTAACAATCTCACGCGTGCGTAACCCAAATTTCCGTTATAACATCCATATATCTAAACAAAGGAGACGACGAAGCAATTCAAATGAGAACGCAACTCGTGAACTCTGAAGTTTGAATAAATGGAAAAGATTCAGGTTACCAGAAAATATGGTTGGTCGTGCTGCAACAAAACCAAATGTTTCCCTTTCCATAAATCTTTTATTCCCCCGACCGACGACGGCGACGTGACGTGACGATGCGATGTAACGCGGGCGGAACAAAATTCATTGTTTCGTGAAATACTGTAATTATCTCTATTACACTCTAGTACACGTCCATACATAGCACTCTGTAATTTGTCACGTGCCTCTCTCTCAATAAATGCAATTAGAATTCTCCACTTGTACTTTCAAAGTATCATCATCATCGTGTCGGATATAATGCGTTCATGTTCAGGCTAAAATTAAGTTCATATTGGATCAAATGCAACAGGTCAATTGGCAACAAGCACATCCACTGATAAGATACAATAAACACAGTAGGCGAACTGTATGTATATATCTATGTAGCTATAGAATCTAGCCGAAGATAGACTTTGCTTGGTTTAATTCCCCCGTTTATCTCATGCCAATTAAGACTTTCGCAAAATAGTTTATTCTTATTTTTCCCGATGGGTATAGATTCCGTCATCGCGCCAACGTTATGTAATGGTTGAGACTTTTCGTGCGAGTCATTACATTCTGATTGCTTGCCTTTCATTGAATATAAAACTTTAGTCAAACCAAACAATTTTCGCGTGTTCGTTGACGACGACCGACATATTTAGGAACAGGAAAATTGGCTAAAACCACGCGAATTTAAACATCCACAATGAGAATGGTTTTTTTGTGTAACACGATTAAACGTATGTTGATGATGATTATACTAAATTTAGTTTTCAATGTCTCTTGTTTGTCTTTTTTTTCTGTTACCTACCAAAATTTGTTTATTATGACCATCTAACCTAGATTGTATATGGGTCTTCAAAATTTTTAGCGGGTTTACTTATCAATTCATGACGTCACTAGACGCAGATGGAAATCAGCTATTGTTGTAAGAGGTCTTGTCCCGACAAACTGCTCTTGCCTTATATTCTCTCTCCTCACACGTTTGTAATACGTGTTTTACGTCATCTCGGTTTCCAAGACAGTGGAAATTCTCAAAGGTCATACTTGTTCCGAAAAAATAATTTAATTTCGATTTCAGACCTATTAGTATCTTACCCTTCTTATCTAAAGTAATTGAAAAAATTATGTCTGCCCAGATAAATAGATGCATTGCATATCATAATTTACTAAATGAGGAGCAATCAGGCTTTAGAGCTGAGCATAGCTATATTACTGCTCTTCTTAAACTAACTAATGATATACAGATTTCTATTGATAGGGATGAGCTCTCCATGTTAGTGCTCTTGGATTTCTCTAAGGCATTTAATTTGATGAATCATAGCAAGCTATGTACAAAACTGATATTGCAGTTTAATATCTCTATCTAGGCTGCAAGCCTTATCGGTAGTTACGTGAGGGATCGGTATCAATTTGTGTATTCTAAAAATTTATATTCCTCTTTTCAGCTGGTTTCTTCAGGAGTGCCGCAAGAATCTATCTTGGGTCCTCTGTTGTTCTCTCTTTTCATCAATGATTTATTACGTTATATTAAGTACAGTAAACTGCACGTTTATGCTGATGATGCTCAATTGTTCACCTCAAGACCAATTGGATTAGCTGAGATGATCTCCATTCTATTTATTTGTGGACCATTTACAACATCCTACACTTGAACCCTACCAAAACTAAATGCTTAATTATATACAAAACAATCATAGATACTTCTTATTTCTCACCTGTCGTAATCAATGGAACGCAAATTCTAATTGTTGATTCCGTTTCTAACTTGGGAATTATTTTCAATAGAACTCTTTCCTGGGGCCATCATATTAATGCTCTAATTGGAAAAGTATATGGTGGGCTTCGTTCGGCGACTAGTAATTTTACTCCAGCGCAAATCCGTTTAAAACTTAGGGCAGGACACTTCTCGTCGCTTTGTTTACCTATGGGGCGAAATTTTTGTTTGTCTTGACTATGAGTCTATTCGAATGCTAAATACAACATTCAATGCTACTATAAGGTATGTTTTTGGTCTCCGTCGGTTTGACCATGTCTTACCTTTCGCAAAATCCGTCCTTGGGTGCAACCTTATGATCTATTTCAAATATCGCGTTGTTATTTAATTGGCTAGGATTCTTCTTAAGTCTCGCAACCCCAGCTACTTCAGATTGCGAGATCAAATTGAGTTACTACAGTACCTAGACGTAATTGTCTAACATCTAAGCGTCAGTTCTTCAATCAATCCATTGTAAACTGTTTTCGTTCCAAGATAGTTCGACGCTTTACTGCCTCTGCATCGAATATTGGCTCTGCGACAAAATCTTTGACACGGAACTATTTAATCAGAATATTCAAGTACCTTCGTCGTGCAACAATTCTACTGCCGAAATCTTGTTGCATATTTATTTTTCCCCGAAAAAAAAATCCAATTTTTGGTCTGACTATACCGCGTCGTAGACTAATGTAGAAGTTCAAAAGCAAAGTCTAAGTAGTCCTAATTAAATCTGCGAACAAATTCAGCCACTGTAGCTTTAGCTTGCAGCAGGTTTATTTCAACACACTAAATACCGTATTTTCAGTTTGTCTGTGAGTGCGAGGGTACCTGAGAAAATTGAGTTCCACTGAACTAGTGTAGACAGATATTGTTGTTGTTATTATATCTATGAGTCACGAATCAATTACTTCACTCTTATCTCCTCGAAAGAGGAGTTTAGTGCGACATTGTTTGCATTATTACAATCTACGCGTCCTAGGCTATTAGTTTTGATAAAGTTAATCTTCAGTGAATATTCTTCATATCATGAATACCTGCCTTATGAATTCTCACTTCCGGAGTGTAGACAAACTTATCCAGTTGCCAGTGTTGTCTGATTACGCGTCCTATAAGAATTCTTAAGTTTCTTGTCAGAGCTCGATAAAAAGCACATTCGAACTCAAATCGAAAAACTTTTATCATTATATTCTCTCACGAAAATTCAATTTAAGTGGCTTGGGGTATTCGATTTTTTTAAGTATTTTTGAATTCTTATTTTTCATTTTCTATAGTTAAACTAACATCTAATTACTTATTTAGTAGATCAGCAGTTAATAGTGACTCATTTTCTCCTGTGATGCTCCACAAGGATCAATGTTAGGTCATCTCATTTTCTGTTTAATTTCTCTCTACATTGAATGATATTAGTGATGTAGTAGTAATGGTTAATAGATAATCAAGTAAATTCTAATAACAAACTAAATAATAATGTACATGTCATTTGGACCATGAAGTTATGCTTAAAATTTTGTGAAATCATATTATGTCTGTACAATTAAAATGTCTGGTGTCCGTTCGCCAAAATTAAACTTGTAAATATAGCTGAATTGAAGTTGGACTTCATTTTTAAACACCCCAGTTACATCCCAAGAATTTGTGGTTTAACCTTTTCAATGCAAGAATTAAAAACTATTCATATGCGCGCTATCGTTTAACTTCAGTTATTTTAAATTTGATCTCAACGCAAAGCTTTCCAGTAGAAAAACTTCAGGGGGTACTATAAATCGTTAAGCTTTTTTCAAACATGCTACATTTCACAAGGGTCCATACTAGGTCCTCTACTATTTAATTTATTCATTAATGACTTGTTTCTCATATTTCAATACAGAAATGTTCATCTGTTCGCAGATGACTTCCAAATATACCTGAATCATCCTCATCAGTCTAATAAATTCTGATCTCTAAATAGATTGTATGAATGATCAGCTCGGGACGATTTCGAGCTATAAAGACCGAAATCATAAACTATTGGATTCTATTACTACATCGATGATTTTACCAAATCATTTCCCACCATTTCGCTTAATGGTGTAGCACTACAGTATAAGGTTGGTGTACGTGATTTATGCAGTTAGTGATTCTGAACTCTAAGATAAAATATTGTGACAACCCATTCGCTAGTTTCACTTCTCTTCACTTGTTTACTTGGAAACTTCCCTAAAGTTCAAAGGCTTCTATTTCTGTACCAAATCATTTATACCTATGTACATGGCAGCCATCTTATCTGCGTGAAAAGTATAATTCTTGAACACTTTAAGGTTTTACTGTATAGTTTTAGATAGATATTTCGTTCTAGCACACAGATTTTAGAACATACGTTTAGCGAGCGGTCTCTTTCTAACTGGAATTTTTCTCTTTTTTTATTTACTATATTGCTTTTCCCTGTGGGATATGGACTGTCATTGGATAATTATAATAACTTTAATTTTTGCTTTTCATATTTTTCTATACATACCTTTTTCTTATAACCCTAAACTCCATATATTATTCAAACGCATTCACTTTCACAGTCAGCCTGTATAATCCGCCTTCAGGCCATAGACATTTTCACCCATTTTTAAAGTCATAAAATGATGGTATTTCATTGTCATTTTATTATGAGTAATAATGCTTCATGTGCCCCTCCTGAATAACTTAACCGGAATCATGATTATCCCTACGGTATCGCTACGAGGATCAAAACTAATAGACTCACCCAGCATGCTAGCGCCATTATGGTAGTTTCAATGTTTATGGCCTCAAAGTTGGCAATTATTACTTACATAATTATTTAGCTGCAGATTTGTGTACTTGGCTCTCTGCATGAGGCTAATTGATGATTACAAAAATTAATAATGTTATGTTTGCGAATTCATATCCGCTTACAGATCATATTCAGTAGACGTGTTTATGTCATTTCTAGAGTGTCATTAAGGTCGAAATAAATTATTATGAAATTTTGACATTCTCAAAACTTTGAGGCTTAATTGATGGCTACGTAGTGAGCCAATCAATCTCCATTTCACTTATATTAATTACAAAAGCTAAATTTCGAGGGTCTGATGCAATTAAGTAAGGGAATTTAGTAGGTAGGTACTGCTTCCTAAACATTAAAAGTATATTGCGTGGGTAAAAGTTTATCGTGCCGTTATTCGTAAATTTTCTCTATCAGTACGTTCTAAAATTACTAGGTGGTCAGCATATTTTAGACCAATTTATGTTAAACGATGGAATTATTTATAATTAGAGGTGGACATTAGAGGTATCGAAAGCTTTAATTAATATTAATTTAATTTAATTTTAATTTAATTAATATTAATTTTTTTTTTACCATAGCAAGAGTGTTTGAAGAAAGAACAAGCAAATTAAATTCTGAAAATTCCAGTTTAATCCTTTACAAATGCGCTCTAGAGTCCCGCTGGAGACTGTTTGAACAAGTTACACCTGCAACAGAAGTGTAAAGCTATTCTAAAAATCACCTGACAATCATGCCTGCGATAAATGATACTTTTCAGAACTTTTACAATTCATTTTTAGCCCTTCGCACCCAGGCGCCATTCTATTTTTTACTTTTCTAATGTGAAATTATATTACCAGTATAAAGTAATTTTGTTGTGGAAATTCTTCGTAAATAAGAAAGGTAATTAAATATTATTGAATAACACTAGTATTGCTGTTGCTTGAATTACTGAAATAAAACGTATTCCAGCCGGCATTTATACACTTAAAATATAAATACTATGAGAAAAATGTTCACAACAAAGTACTAATGGCTCTGAAAGAAAGAACGATTAAAATATATGCGAAATGTAGTAACTGCAGGGTGCATGTGACCCAAGTACATGAAAATGAGGTTTTCGGCGGCAAAAACGTCTCGAAAAATTTATCTGAATCAGGAAAAAAGTATATCAGTACTTAGATAGACCTTTAATTTGAGAAACTACATGCCGTATTGAAGCCAGCCCTCGCCGGAGAGTTCCTAACCACAACTCTAAAAATACCCTAAGTAAAAAAAAATTCTTCTACGAATTGTACGATCGAACATAACTCTACCGGCTTAGAGCCAAAAAATATAGTACCTCAGTTCGAATAGAAAAAGAGAAGTAATAAAAATTAAGTATGGTGGAACTGTCCGCGGGGATTAAAATGTAATCTAGCACATTTTGAAAAATCTACTCCAGAATTGAATAGCCCAGATCCTGGTAAGAAGTTTGAGTATCCACACCCCTATGTTCCGAGGTCGAATGGCTGAGTTATAATTGAAAAACCTCTGACACCCCTAAATTCTCCCTCCACCCCCCCAGCCTATGACACGCGAATTTTAATTATCAATGAATATTTGAAATATGAATCTAAATGGATGGCTGGTTTGGGAGGGATCCCCCGTTAAACCGACTGTCGGGTAGCTGATACCCATACTAAAAAAATATTCGGGTGCAAGGGGTTAATCTAAGGTAATCTAGTTAGAGTTAGTTAACTAAGATTTCGTTGCGATGTTTCTATTCGACTAAGAAAATATTGTGAAAAAAAATTTGTCACACCTGTCGTCGAGTATTAGGATCTGAAAAAAACCAGACAACAGACGTTACAATGCGGCAGGGAGATCTTGCAGAAAATTAGTAGCTAGGCAGAGCAGAATTTTAAATTAATAAAAAAGGAAATAAAAAAAAAAAAAAAACTCACTATAATCATCATAGTAGAGAATTCAATGAAAAATTCTAGTTGCTCACAATCAATGCAATGACAATCCAATTTGCTGCGTAATACATATATATGTAACGAACTGTAAATAATTTTGCTTTAATCTTTCATCAATTAAAATATTAAATTATTAAAATAATTAATTGCTTTGGCTGTATAATTATAATTAACGTGCTCAGCTGCGGTTAATGTCCATAACCATATCAGACTTTCTGGTCGTTGACGGAAATGATATTTATATAAACAAAGGCATTACACATAACGAGTTGAGTTGACCGATAAAAGTGTGCCTCGAAACTTTTGATAAGACTTAATCAAAATAATAATTCAAAATATTAATATGCTATGGCTCCTCGAAAGAGGAGTTTAGTGCGACATTGTTTGCATTAATATGCCACCAACGTATATACTATACATATGTACATGTAAGACACGTGCATTATAATGGGGGGTGGTGGTGTTTCCCTACTTCATAAATAATATGACTGACACTCAGCCATGACTGACTATAATAGGTAGTACGGCTAATTGAAACGGTGACATACTGGCTGGTTTAGTGTAAAGTATTGCGCTATTGCACTTGCTTTTTACATAAGCTCAACCATAAATATTCATAACATCGAGCTTATTATGATGTACATATATTACCGCCACCTCCATCCACCTCGCAACCTCAATTCAGTTCCCTTGCTTAAATATTTGTGTAAGATACGTTTACCTCCATTAGGGATAATTATTATTATTTATTGTTGATGTTAAAAAATCGATTCTAATCAAATGCCAATTGCCTATGGCTGAAGTTTTTTTTATTAACAGAAAACTCTGCTACGATAAAACTAGAAGTATTGAAGCTATTGTTGGCCGATCGACTAGATCTCACTCAATACTACTTGAACCCCAAGGACAAGTAAATGCTCACTGTGTGCTCCGTTTTTTTATGCAGAAAAAAGCAATTTTCTATTCTTCTGACAATTCACTGGCATGGTGAATAAATATGTGCATAGTCATATACCTAAGAAAACAGTAGGAAAACCCTCGGCAATGAGTCACTTCAAAATAAAGTATTTTTCCCCCGTAAGCAGCTTATTCTGCTCGATAAAAGGTGAAATGAAGCTTTCATCAGAATGGATTTCCACAAAGAAAATGTTAATTTTGTTAACCCAGAACTCTGCGGTGATATTTCTCTTTGTCGATAGACAAGTAAAAGGCCAGTAAACACATGACATCGCAACAACTAATCTTTGTCATTTGTAGAGGGCACACATCAGCATCAGCTTCACATTTTCGAAACTATGCATATTTTCCGTACCAGCGAGATGTTCTATCTTCTATGACTATTAATGACTCATGTAGAGAGAGGTACAATATAGTTGAACTAGCGAACTAGATTTCTTTTGCTGATAAATTTTATGTCGGTTTACTTGCGTCATTGTTCGTTGTAGTTGTAGTAATGAGCATTTCTAAAAAAGATCCGATCCACCGCATTCGAGTCATTCACGTATTATGGGGTAACGTGAACAACGATCTACGCCATAAGATAAGGTGAAAAACAGATTTTCTCGAAATAAATATATTTTTTTTTTTTTTTAGCAAGAGAGAAAGCGTACCAAATACAAGAAAAGGCAATTTCACTTTGAATGTCGACGAAAAGTCCATTAAATTTGTTTTTCACTAGCGAAAAGCACGACGATCACAGGTGAACTCTGATCGACAAGTAATTACTTTGAGGATACATACCTACGTACATATGTACGTACATACATATATTCAACGATGGTGAGGTAATTTTATATGGTTTAAATTTGAAATCGCCATGTTCGTTTTGGTGAGTGAATTAACGCCAAATTGCGCTAAAATTTACTTTTAATCCTGGCTTTTTTGCCCTAATACCTACTATGTTGGAGATCTAATACATATGTAAAAGCATTCTTGATGTTATTGAAGAAAATTTCATAAGGAATGGAAAGGTTTCAAATTATTATTTTTAATTGAATTTTAATTTTATACTAGCATTTTTCTCTGTTGATGCAATTAAAGTATATGACGTGCGTGAAAATTCTAATAATAATAATAACAATTTATTCAAAATTAAAGCACACAAAATTGAATATCTTTTTTAGTACAATACATAGTTAAAAGACGTTTACTCTAAGCAGATTTGATACGGATTTAAAAAAATGAAAACCAATAAACAATAAACTAAAAATTGTAAATGAGTTAAGAAAAGAGTAATAGAATTATAATTACATTACGTGGCAAACAATGAGCCTCCTGAACGCGATGACGGAGTTAGCAGTTTGAATATTTAAAGGAAAACTATTCCACAGACGAAAGATCTGAACAAGATAAGAATTTTCCTTGACAAACTTATAAATGCGTGTATGAGTGAGTGCGTATATATTCATGTGTGGGAGAGTGTTGCGCTCTACGTCGACGCGTTCTCATGCAGTGCCCAAATATATAGTAAAAAACGAAAATTTGGTATGGGAACCCTACGAAAGAGTTGCCCGATTTAGTCCATTTCTGAAATTGTATTTGCAATTTTTATGAAAGCGCCGCGTACAAAATTTCAGTTGGCTACGTCGACGTGTTCTTAGGCAGTGCCCAAATATGTATACAATAAAAACGAAATTTTTGTATAGCAACCCCACGAAGAATTTGTCCCATTTTCGAACTTGAAGTTTTTTTTTTAAGCCAGTGTGCAAAATTTCAGCTCTCTAAGTACAGGTGTTCTCAAGCTATGGAGAGGATGGACAGACAGACGGACATGCAAAAATCAAAATACCTTTTAATATTATGCGTGAGTGTCCAATCCATTTAGCTCTACCATCATTATTTCTATGCGTTATATGAATATTCTGCGTTTCATAATCTAATGTATAAAAAGGATGGAAAAAATAAGTACCGCCAATTACCATGTTATATTTAGGAAAATTTCATCGGCAATCTATGTATCTATATACTGTAACTAGATCAACAATCCAATTTTCTCTCCAAACAAAGTTCAGTCGTTCTTTTTAAATGCAAAACTCTATTATTACTATCCACCATTGTGGGAATACCTGTCTGAAATATAATACAACACATTGTTCCAACAAATAACTTTTCAAGGGTTCTACTGAAAATTTAAAAAAGTTGATAATTCACATTAAGGGTATCAACCTCATCCCTAAGCATACTAGAGGTTAAGTAGTCAATTTTTAAGTATTAATATTTCTCAAAACTCTTAAACATATCTTCAAGTCTTATTATAAGGAGATACAAAGAATTCATTTCGTTCATTAATGTAATATATGTATTTATTTCTAAATCGTTTTTTTCTTCTTATTTTCTTCCAGGAACCTGACTTACGGCTGTTAAATAATAAAAAAATTTGTAAATAAGTAGTAAATACGCGCAAGCACAACAAAACATAAGACTGAATAAAAAAAAGAGTAATTCTAAAAAGAGATATTATTTTAAGTAAAAGGAGAAAAGCAAAACACCTTTGATCTCAACTTTATTTTTAATCGCAGATAAAAATTATTCATTACCAAAGACAAAAAAAGGCATTCTCTGTATTTTGTTAGTGTGAAAACACAAAAGAAAAACAAAACAATTTGAGAAACAATATAATAAAATCGGTGAAGAGCATCTTGTGGGAGCGAGACTCAGCGAAACGACAAAAAGCTCTGAAAAGTTCTGCTTTTTCGTATAATGTTCAGTGGCTTGGTTAATTTATTGTTTGGAGCATCTGAGATTGACAACAATAAAAACAGCACTTGGCCGACTGATACTGATCCTGAAAATTCAGTTTTTACTAGTATCAATCCCCAAACATTATCCACTGAGATTGCAGAAGACGACGACGACTGGTTGCTTGTGAATAAAGGAGGTAAAATTTTTATTATTGTGTTTTATTGAATCATTTTAATATTATTTTATGGATGATGGTGTCTTTTAGTTATAGAAGAAGAAAGCAATAGTCTTTCATCCACTTGCTCTGAAGATTACGAGTGGAATTCTCATCAATTCGAAGGACCGGTGGTTACAGCCAAACCTTGTCATGATGCAATTCGAGAGTCTTTTATGTACGATGTTATTTTATCACCAACAGCAAATAACCCACCACCTTCATCAATGGAAGAATCATGGTTTATAACGCCCCCACCATGTTTTACCTCAACGGGACCTATTTATGTAAAGACATCTCCATACGAAAATCTATTGATAGAACACCCGAGGTAAATGCGCATAATTATATTCATTTTATTTAGAATTATAAACATACTTAAAACTATTTTTAGCATGTCAGTTTATCGCAATATGACGTATGTACGGCAAATAAGCAGAAAAAGTAATGCAACACCGTCTCCACCATGTGAGGAAAACCAAGAAGGTCAAAAGGATACTAAGATACTGGTAAGTTACTGCCCTAACCTTTAGGTGAAATTTACTTCGCTACTACAAATTATCTGAACTGTTTTCCATCTATAATGTAGCATTAGATCCATATCATCATCACGGTGTATCATATCGAGCAAATTCACGTCAATTGACTATTTGTAGCATTCAAAGATATCACCACACATCATGCGAAACTATCCGCTATTCTTTGAACTTTCGTGACTTCCCCTTGAGATCTAGCACTTCTTCATTCTTGAAGCGTTATAAGTCCTCTTAGATTTAATGTAATGTATAAAGATGGGAGCTACGAAGATCTCCTATAGTCGATAATCACCATCTTGGACTCCATCAGATACCTACATAAAGAGAAAGGAATTCTATCCTAACCCTCTATTCACTGCGCAATCTGTGACAACCTAGAAATATTCACGGTAGATACATGAGGACGTTTTGCCTATAGCCAGAACTTTCAGTTGTTAAGGTAATTGCGTTCGGTATCGGTGCAATGATAACTGAAGAAGGAAATTGATTTTCAAATATTTTACACTTCGCCTAGTAACTCGCAATTCCGGTAGTACTCTCTTTCGACAATAATAAGGAACTAAAACTGGTTTGGTAACTAAAACAAAATTGAGTTGCTCGAAAGATTTGTCCTGTTCGGAACTTCAAACGAAGGATGAGTTTAATTGTAACACTTCAGCATCATCATTAAAAAATGAATTTATTTTCATGGCTTATAAATGCTTTTAATATGTTAAAACACCGAGATTTTCCTAATCACCAGATACAGTTCGCTGTCACCCATTTTCTTTTTTAGATGCCGCCAAACCAAGAATCTGTGGCCACCGTAGATACATTCCTACACTACATTGTGGTGTGTTGCAAATTATGCGTATTTCATTTTTATTTTATTTTTTTATCGACAAAACTGTTAGGTACTTTACCGACCAGATTTTTCCTAACTAGCCTTCACATTAAAAAAAACACTGCACTTATTTCAACATTTTAATTGAATTTAGTAGAATAAAATCATACAAAAAATTTTATTTTGTAGCTCTTAGGCATAAACTACAATGGGACTTCATCCTTTTCAAAATTATATAAATTATTTAGTATTATAAAGACAACAAAAAGTTTGATAATCCAAATTTAATAGTCAAGTTCTAGTTATATTGGAAGTACCACAAATAATTTTTTTTAAGATAATGAATGCACCAGTGATTACCAGGTGATGTGGATCACTAATGGTAGGTAACCATAGTAGGAGACTAGGTCTAGAATCAATCACCTGAAGAACTTTTATCAGTTCAGTATATGCTCTGGGAATATCCTACTCTAGCGATTAAGAGAGGCGGGTGCCACTTCTTCTCGAAGCTGGGAGAGCTGCAAGGTACAGAGCTTAGGTATATCATGAGAGACCTTACAGAAACAGGATGCCTAGAGTGTTGTCCTCAGAATGATAGAATTGCATTTACGGAAAGTGTTGATCATATGACCCTGTGGCAGTTTTTAAGAAAACCTATCAACTTTATGCGTACGATTTTTTTTCCATATTATTAAGCCAAGCTCAGGGGATATGCTTGTAAAGGATTAGGATCAGCAAAAAGTACAGAGACTGAGTGTGAAAGACTTCCCATCACTTTTTGTGCTTTTGCTTGGTAGAAATATGCGCCAAGAAATTTTCTCTTTTCGTCTCTGTGCAGTTTACAAAAAACTGACTTTATAAGAGCTGGTATCATCAATTTTGATAATTTACATTTATAACAACACGAAAATCCTCATGCCTTTGACGATTTCTTGATTTTCTCTTTTATACTAACACTTTCTCACAATTTTCAATATTTTTTGAAAATTACTTGTTGGAAGATGTTTTGCTAAATGTTAGAGCAACGTATGTGGTTTATGCATCATGGTACAGTCTTATAGGAAGTGAATTTAAAAAAAAAACACAGCACCTGCTGGAAGATCAATTGGGAATGCAAAACATATAGCGTGGTATGCACCTATGGGGGCATCTAAAATTTATAGTTTATTCAACTCCACTTCATGATATAAGGTTGTTCGGAATGGTATTCCGTTTTATTTATGCGGCATACACAATTCAACGGCAACGGCAAAATGGAAACTTAAGGTGCATTGCTTAGTGGTAGAAGTGGACGAATTTCGCACCACCAAGCTATGCGCCAATTGTTGCGAGCCGGTGAGGCCGTCTCGGTGTCCACATCGGTACCAGTTTTGTCCAAAATGTGGTACTATGTGGAACCGAGACGTCAACGCCGGCCTTAACATTTTGAAAGTTGGCCTGGCTCACCTGATGGGCGCCCCTTTGCACCCCAACTACAGCAGAAGCACCCGTTTATGACATTGTGACAATGGCTGTGTTGAACTTTATAACACAGCTATGGCTCCTCGAAAGAGGAGTTTAGTGCGACGCATTATTCTCCTGCTAAACAATCGAATTTAGAATTCAGTTATTCATAATCGATTTTTATCAATCTCCCAGCACCACTTTAATAAAAAAGAAATCCTTGTATTCAATAAGAACCAATCCATTTATTTATTTTCTAATATTTACAGCCAGTAAAAGGATATGTTGTTCCCCTATCTCGACGTAACCGTAAGCAAAAGAAACAAGAACGTGAAATCCATCATCATTCAGTACGAAATGTTGAGATTAATAATTTTATTCAACAAGTAGTTGAACGACACAACCCTGAGAAAGTAAGTTTATTATAATAATAATATTTGTTAAAACTTAAAGCTAACTAACGACTTCATCTTTATTCAAAAGGTTCATGACAAAAGAGAACATCAGACCCTTTGCCGAGGTGCTTTAAAACGCGCCAATAAAGTACGTGACTTTAATGGCAAAGGAAAATGTCAACGTCGATCCGATTTACAACATTGCAGATTCATTAGTGGGGCCAATAATAATCGCAAATGTTAAATTATAAATAACTATAAATTATTGCGCGATTATAAATGACGATATAAACTATTGCACACCCCCCTGGACTTGAACCTAAGAAAGAACAAAACTAAATGAAATTGAAATTAAGATGAACATTTTAAAATCTTACGAGATGACGAAAACATATAGAATGTGTAAAGGATAAAAAGAGATCAGAAGAGAAAAACACAAAATAATTTTAATTTATTTATTTCAAATTTGTAGTTTATATAGGGTATTTGCCGATTTTTGTCTTTTTTGTTTGTTTTTTCAATAGACATCTCTCACTATTATTATGCAATTTATGTAAAAGCAAAAAAAACAAGTCATTGTGATAAATGAACGTTTACCGTAATTTATGTAGATGAACAACAAGTGTCTCATATGTCCTACATAGGTGTATTTTAGAAAAAAAAAATATATATATATATATATATTAAACAAAACACAACAGATTTCTTATTGCCCTCTTAAACGACACTAGCTCCAATACAATTCTAAGGACTAGTCTAAAATAATATCCAATCGCAATAAAATCATTACGATTCACTTAACACCTCACTTAAGGAGAGCAATAATAATATTCACACATTTCATTGAATCATGTGAAAATGCACCTTTCCATTAATGTTATTAACTTTTAGGTCGCTCTCTCCACCATACTGCGTGGAGAGCGTGTACATATAATAAAATCTCTTTTTTAACAAGAATAGAATATAATGAAATCGGCAAAATATTTTAGAATCGCTAAAAAACATTGTTCTAATTCTTTGTATCCTTCTTGACAATTAAAACAAAACAAACAAAAAAATCTTAAATTAAAAACGCAATTAGGTACGTTAGTTGTTATTTAATAAAAAAAAAAAAACAAAAAAAAAACAAAACAAAACAAAACAAAAAGAAATGTGTTAAAAAAAAACATTAATATGTAATTTCAATTTGAATCTAAACTTACTACGAAAGCACTAAAAAAAAGAAAATGTTTAACGTAATAAAAAAAAATAAATAAAAATAAAAAAACAATAAGAATTCTAAAAAGGATATCTAAAAAACATCCGCAATTAGATCGAAATACACAAATAATAGTGTATGGATGTGTGTGTGTGCTTGTGTAAGGACGTCGTATATTCTTGTGACAAAACTGTGTCTCGAATTCGTCGTCCTTTGTATTAAATAAAAAGAAAAATCGAGTTTGTGTGTCAGCTGCGAATAAATGTTATGTTTTAAGGCATGTGATGTAAACAAATTTTGATGACACAGCAAAAAAATGTGGACAAAAAAATCAATAAATTAATTAATGTAAGATTATTATTTAAAGAAAGAAAAAACAACAACAACAAATTGTAGCTATAATTGTTAAAGAAAGAAAAAACAAAAAAAAACAAATGAGAAATAAATTAGAAATTGAAAGCATCTCTCAAAAAATGTGAAATATTTTTTCTATTTGAATTGAATTTCTTTTACAATCAGAATATCAATATCGTTTTGTAACGGTATGTGATGCCAAACAAATTGATTCATGGATTTTATATGTATGAGCTCTAATTCCACCACATCACTGGAGCTTCTTATGAAGGCACACTTTTCAGGGAATTTAACTTTAGCTGATATTTTATATTTCACAGAGAACTTACCCTCTCCGAACATGGAATTCATAAGGTCTATTGTTACTTGGGACAAGCCAAAATGTACCGTCATAGGAGTGTATTATCTGGATATTGTTCAATAATGTTCTTCTAAGAAAATACTCCCTAAAACACTGGAGCGCACACATATTGAACAATAGAACTGTCTTTGCCGAATTGGACGGGGTAAGCAGTGTAAAAAGAGTTCATAGGGACACCCCCAAGGCGGTATTTTATCACCTTTGTTGTGGGTACTCATTATGGATGATCTACTTCTAACACTCACCCGGATGGCGCACAAAGACTACTCACAGACTATGCTACGGATTTAGAACTTTGCGTCCATCCATAGGAAACTGAGCTATGCCTCTTTACTAAGAAAATTAACATTCCCAGATTGAATCTGCCCTCTATCGGCTCCACATTTTTGAAACTGAAGGACGGTAAAATATCTAGGTATCAGAGACTATGCTGAAAAGCAATTTTAAAACAAAAATTCCAGATAGGGCAGATTGGGAATCAAATTCTGTGCTTCAATCATTGACAAACCCTATCATATATACAGACGGCTCCAAATCGGAAGAAAACACCGAAGCAGGCGTTTTTTGCGACGAGCCTCACATGGAAATTGTCATACACCTTAAGAGCCATGTCAGGGTCTTCCAAACGGAAATCATGGCCGTCTTTGAAGCAGGAAGGCACCTCCTAAACTCAGGCATTGTAAACAAGGAGATTGCAATTTGCTCGGACATTCAAGCAGCTGTTACGGCCTTGTCAAAACCTTTTACAACCTCCAAACTTATATTGGAGTGTACACCCTGAACTTACTCGGAACAACAGGGTACTGGTGCTTTGGATGCCAGGTCACAGCGACATTAGCGGGAATGAAAAGGTGAACGTACATGCTCGTCTTGCTTGGTGCAACCTCGGAGGTATCCTCCTCCACAATTTGGGTCGCACCAAAACACCTTGTCTATAATATCTTGGCTTGGGCCGACTGCCAACACAGTCGCTTTTGGCTAGATGACCCTTCAGACAGAACTACAAAGGAGCTGTGGGGCAGACATATCTCAAAAGAAACGATAATGCTACTGAGGCTAATCAAGCCAACCCTGAGAGCCTTGGTGTCAATTCTCACTGGGCACTCTCATCTCAAGAGCCACTTACACAGGTTAGGGCTTGTTGCTGATCCTAAATATAGGGTATGCGGAGAGGAACCCGAGACGGCGATTCACTTTCATTGTCACTGTCCGGGAAAGCGTTACAAATTCTTTGGCTCACCTCCTGGACGAGCTACATGAAGCCGGCTAGGAGGGCTGGGAGCCAATACTTAAATTCGTAAGAGCATCCGGTTGGGACCTATGAGCAATTACTGTCTGGAGGGTGAACAATGGGCCTATTATGGCATGCGTTCTAGAGCCCCCGTAAGGGGCATCAACCTCAGTTTTGAATCAATTAATCAATCTTGATATTGCTCCCAAAAATTGTCGTCCAATATTTACCCTCAGGCAGCAAAATCGATCACAACTAAAAAACACTTCAGGCCAATCAGTCCTACCTAAAATGCTATTTGAGGTACACTTGTAAAACAGGCTGACGGGAGAAGGGGTAAGTAAGTTTTAGTATACCTACATAAAAAGAAAGTCAATGGAATAGAGACAATATTGGTTCCCCTAAAAACGCTATGAGTAGAACAAATAAAGTCCTATTCCTATTGCTCTAGTTAGTAGTTATCAATGTTATTATGGGACGATGGCCATTAAAGCACTGAACTCTAATCCAATTAAATCGCGATTATCTTCGGAGCTCATAGATGCTTTATACAACGTAGCTCTCTGCTAGAAGCATGTCGAATGTCTACCGCACAAGGACTTCTGTAAAAGCTGTTTGGACGAAGAACAAGTAAGAGTATTCAACACTTATTATGCGAATGCTCTGACCTACTCGTAGCTAAAAGAATTCTTCTTCTCACAAACTTAGGAATTAATGAACTTGTTTTGTTAGATGCATATATAGCTACGGTTGGTTTAAGCTTCTTCTCCGAATGCCTGGGAGTCATCCGTCAATAAACAAACTCAGACAAGAGCTCACAGTTGTAAACTAATCAAAAGAGTTTTTGTGAGGCTAGTAAGTGATGTGATATGTTTGGTAAGTCAAGTCTGGTGATATCACTCTCCTTCAAGTTGTTTTTGGGTATTTCACATTGAGTTCCTTGCGGGAACTTATTATTATATAGTCATATCGTAAGGAAACCAAATCCCATTTATTTCAATTTAATATCATGCCAAAGTCAATGTCATGTCAATTAAATAGAATAAAGGCAACCTGCTACCTGCCACCTACTGTGTATATGGAATCAATGCAAGACACATGTGCTGATGATTTTTTATTTTATTATACCAAGTAAGGAAGACTAAAGTGACTGGAAAGTGTTAATAATACATTATAACGGATAACAAATGCATAGGGTCGAAATAAAAATTGGAAAGCATCATACATCCTTAGATCATTTAATGAACTAACGCCCCCCACATGGCGGGCACACGAAAACCTACAAAATTAATATTTTCATATGAAGTGATGAAACTTAAAACCACATAAAATAACAACGCTGGATTAATAAGCAGTTAGATTCACTCAACTAAAATTCGGTTTCACTTCAGAAAACATAATAGGATCGATGTTTTTGAAGCAGCAAAAATTCATATCCACCTTGATGAAATAAAAACTTATCCCATGTCAGGAACTTTCCAGGACATTTGCTATAAGTAAACAAATTAGCAGCCCTAGTAGGATTGTTTAAGAATCTTCAATGATGGAACTAAATTAAATTTTTCTCTTTTCTATGTATATAGTTTACACACTCTTCATCGTTTTTGTCGACTTCTGGTGGTGGAGAAGGTAACACATGCCCTAATATCAAATTCGCACAAGCTCTCGTGAATGACAATAGTCATGGCTTCTAAGTGTATCTTGATTGAGCCATCGTCTTTTTCAACCACATGAAAATTTAATTAGTAACGCCATATCTCCTCCCTCTTAAACTCGTACCTGAATATCCTGAAGTATATACATATGGGTTTTGCTATAATTATTATTATCATTTAGGGATAGATATTTATCAATGAAGACAGTTGAATTCGGTGTTATTACTACGCGTTAAAAACTGTCGCTCATTTGCTGAACACATCCTTCTGCCACCACCATCACTGTCCTTGATCCTGCAATATCAGCTTGTTCTGGTTCTGAATATATTGGTATAGCTCCGGCAATATGGATATTCTGGATAAGAATTCATTGCAGAGAGATCGAAAAACAAAGAAAATCTTTTGCTATCATATATAGTTTAATCATGACTAAAGTAGCTTTGTGTCCATATTTTTAAAGGATAACGACAGTAAGGATGGCAGCCACAATGACTGCATCATTCTTCCGGACAGCCAATAATCTGTTCTCAAAGATTTGAAGTCCTTCCCCATCTACATAAATCAAGGATATCTAGGATTGTCTACGAACCATGAAAACCATGAAAAAAATCATCCTCATATAGGACTCAAAGGTCAAGAGATGAAGTGCGCTTGCAAAGGATATGAAAAGTTTTTCCAAAAAACTATAAGCTGCCAGGATTGCACTAGACAAAGAAATTTAGAGATATATTTGTAAAAAAAGCAGCAAAATTCATTTCTTTTTAGAAAATCACAGCTAAAACTACTACATAACTTTTCTTAGGTCACTTCCCTTGAAAGTACCATTTATACAAAATTAACAAAACTAGCACCTAATCTTGTCGCTTCTGCGCCGGTCTGATCATAGAAAACTTCGACCTCGAACAAGCATTTCCTTTACAGCGAAGCCGTTTGTGGAAACGGAAACTTGAAACTAGATCAAACTTAAAAGAGATATCAAGTTCATTCATAATATCAACGCAAACTGAATCTATATTGCTACAATATAACTGGAAAAGAAGATCAGAAACGCTTACAACTAAGCCATAAGTTTCATTTTCAGGAATTGAAATGATCTCTCTTCTAGTGTTTAATCTCTTATCCTTATCTTTCTTCTCCGCGGCAATAACCTCAAAAATTCATTTCTTATCATTTTACTTACATCAGCTGCTGTCATGTCAGCCCAGTGCATTCTTTGATGATTGAAAGAAACTTGAAAAGCTAGTAGTTAGCATGAAGCGCTTTAAGCAAATTTTTAAAAACAAATGCAATGTTATCGGAATGATTCATATAGATGCCCTTCCAGGTAAGTAAATTTGCACAGTGATATGCCCGATCTTCAATAATAATCAAAACAATTTCAGGAGCTCCTAAGTTTCAAGGGAACCTGAAGCAAATCATAGAAAAGGCGGAACATGAAGCAAACGTCTATAGAAAAAATAAGTTGGTATTAAATATAATAATGTTTGCTAATGTGTTAAAAGTATTTACACTTAAAATCCTCCTCAGGATGCAATTCTAATTGAAAATATGCATGACGTCCCATATATCCAAGATAGCAGCATTGGACCAGAGACTGTGGCATGCATGGCTAGAATATGTTCTGATATTAAACGAATGTTGCCAGAAACGCCATGTGGAGTTCAGGTAATATAATTTATTTCATTTTCATCTGATTGAGTAGGAGGAGATCTAAGAGCTATGCCAGCTATAATATTTTACTTATTGTGGCGTAAGGCTTATATGATTTCCTTTTTTTTTTATCTTTTACAAATAAGCTGTTGGGTGTTTGATCTTATTTAGATTTTCGATATATACAATAAATACCCTAAGCTATTTCCCTACCCATGTAAGCTTCCATTGCGGTTATGATAGATTAGATTAGGTTACAATGGCGGCCATCGTAAGAAGGCGTACGATGAGCCACACTTAGACCGCAAGAGTTAATGAACCTTACCAGATTCTTTGCCTGCTAATTCCCCAAGCTCACAGAAAAAGTAGCTACAAGCGTATTCCTCCTATGCTTAGCAAGGTTAGGACATTCGCACATCAGGTGGAACGCTCCAACCTCTTTCTCCATACAGCTTCTGCAAAAGTCATTGTATGGAGCTTGCATGTGCTCTGCATGTTTGTCAAAGAGGCAGCGTCCCGTAATAACTGTAATAAGATTACCACATCATTACGATTCCTTTTCATCAGAGTTTCAGTCTTCACAGGACAAATTTCGGACCAAAGCTGTATAGCTGTATTGAATTAATGTTATCGCTAGTTTTGAACTCGGGTTTGAAGTTGGCTGATTCCAACTTTTATTGCGACGGTGAGTGCGAAAACGTGTTTTGCTTGGAATTCTATATTAAACATCACAAAATAAGAGTTAAATATTTTCATCTGACCCGAATTTTTTAAAAACGCTTTATTAAATTGTAAAGATTAAAATGAGACATCGATCGAGAATATTCAAAGTTCCGAGAGTATAGAAATCTACATAGTAGAGCGTTGGCATTAATGGAATTAGTAAATTTATGGACTTGACCTCAGTTTTGCAAAAGTAGAAAAAGCTCTGAGTGCAACATATTTAAGTGAAAAAATATGTGATGGCAAGAGATCCTAAGATTAAAGAGGTATGCTTTTACTGACAGCTGAAAGATTCTTCTCCCTGGAAAGAACTCAAATTTACTCTCATTTATCCTTATGCGGTTGAATAAGTATGTGAAAGGATCTCCTAGGAACATTTCTCTTAATGCCGAAACAACCACGCAAATTTCAATTCCAACAGCGATCATATCTCCTTATACCCAGCTGCAAAGCTCACCTTGTATAAATCAAAATATATGTGACACCAATTCGCTTGATGCCGTAATTATATTTGATTGTTCATCAATTTTATATAATAATTTCACAAAAATAATTCAAATTAAGTGAAAGTGCTCGAAATGAAAGAACTAAATCGAGCATTGCTGGATCTCCTTATTCCATACTCGAAATGTTAACTATCTCATGGGGAAGTCTCGTGGTCTGAATGTGTTTCTGCCTTTAGAAATGTTGCTGATGTCTATATCATTACCTTGTTTTTCTTCCTTTTAAAAGTAATAATTTCTTAGCACCAACTTCGGATCACTTCAATCAGAAATGACTCCATCACCGTCAATTTATGATAGAAAAACACATCACCATCAATTTATGATAGAAAAACACATCACCATCAATTTATGATAGAAAAACAGAGTTAGAATGCAAAGAGTAGATTTACTATTAGGGAATGACCATGATTCGTTCTACTCCAACCCATAACGTGCGGTGATTTTTTGGTATAGAGAGCTATGATTTTTCTCTAATTATTTGATCTGTAGAAAACTAAGTCACCGATGGTGGTCTTTTGGTATAGAGACCTATGATTTTTCTCTAATTATCTGAACGGGTCTAAAAGTAACAAATAGTGAATCGTTGGATTTCCAATCTTGTATACAAATTCGAAAAAAAAAATAAATGATTGATTGATTATAACTCCAAGCAAATATTAAATGCAAGAAAAAAGATCATTCGTTGAATGCTTAATGAGCCCCATAACGATACCCTACTCGGCCAATCTTCGAAAATACGTATGACTCTAGATGAAATCAACCAAAAATAATAGGCATACAAGATATGATCATTCTCACGACTCGTCAAATTGCATTCACTTTTCAATTTTCGGATAAATGAAGAATACACAAATCATACTAACAATAAGTGAAAATCCTGCCGATTGGGTGCGACTGTCTACACGACTTCTACTCAACTTTTGTTTACTACTTTGTTTATTGCCCTTCTTCGTATAGTTCTTGGTCTTTCTACATGTCTATTTTTTTGTATCCTTTTGTGAAAGGCAGGAAAAGGCACGTTTGGAAAGGTTAATATCCACATGAAGAAAAACGATAATACCAGAGTACATAAAAAGAGGAACTCGCGTCTAAAGAACAGCAATTTTTAATGGAGTCCTGTCATCCCGAATACATCGCTAAGGGCATGTCGCATGTCGCCAATAGCGCAAACAAATTCGGAATAATTTTTTTTTAATTCGTATGGAAAAATATAAAAGATTCTAACTCTACGCTGTTTTTTACTATTGTCGCCCAGAGATCAAATAGTTTATAAAATTATGAATAATTTTCAAGTAAATTCATAAGAAAAATTAATGAATAATTTCTACGCTTTTGAAACATCCGGATACCCGCATACTAACCGAGTGAGCAGCTTCGCGAATTATTCTTTGGATAGCGAATTATTCCATTAGTTCCATGATAATGATTTCTAAGTTCATTTTCGTCATTGAAAGTGCCTTAAACATAATATTTTTTCTAAATTTTTCATCTAGATACTTGCATGCGGTAATAAACATGCTCTTGCCGTAGCTAAAGCATGCAATATGCAATTCATCCGAGTAGAAGGCTTTGTATTTGGTCATGTAGCAGATGAAGGCTACACAAATGCATGCGCTGGTGAACTGCTAAGATATCGACGACGTATAGAAGCTGACCATATTCTGATCTTAACCGACATAAAGAAGAAGCATAGTTCACATGCCATTACAGCAGATACATCACTTTTAGAGACAGCAAAAGCTGCAGAATTCTTTTTAACTGATGGAGTTATCTTGACAGGTAAATACTATGGTTTTTCCTAAATTATTATTTTAAACAAACAATATTAAAAACTCTTAAAAATTGAAAAAAAAGGCTCTGCAACTGGTGATGCCGCAAATCTTAATGAATTAAGCTCTCTAAATGGAAAACTACGGACACCGATTTTAATTGGATCTGGAATTACAACTGACAACATTCGAGATTACTACAAACAAGTAAATGCTGTCATAGTAGGATCACATTTCAAGAGAGACGGACAGTGGGAAAATGAATTATGTGAACATAGAATTTCAGGATTCATAAATGAGCTTAACAAATTGCAAAACTAACAACAATAAAAGTTTATTTATTCCCGCTACCTTTTCGCAATTACAACACAAATACTGTTAAAACAAGAAACCTAAAAGTTTGCTGCATGACATGTAAACAAAGCAAAAATTAAGTACAGAAATTATGCATAAAAATAAACTTAAAATAATCTTGAGAAAAAGTTAATTATTCGTTGTCGAAGGGACAATTTACTTCCATTTGTCTGAGAGAACAAAAAGGGCTTTGGTTTAGTGCAATTAGTTTTTCCACGTTCTAAAAGACCATTCATTGGTGAGTTAAGATCATCGAATTTTACTCGTTTACGCTGAACGCTTAATGTAGGTATATCACCCTCGAAATGAGTGACGTTATTCTCTTTGCCGTCCAATTCTTTTTTATGCATCCAACTAGATTCAGAATCACTTTCACTTTTCGAACCGCCACTTACTCGAAGTGGATAAAGAACATCCATTAGCGGTGTACTCTGTGCAGGTAACATTAAATCGCAACGATTAACTGAACTTGGTATGGTTGAGTCTACATTATGAGTTCTGAAGTATGATTTCGTATCTGAAAAACGATTTGCAAATCCATAAGTTGGATCGTAATCCTCGGATCTAGTATTTCCGTCATCATCTGAAGTTACGGTCGCCTTAGAAGATGCATTTAATTTCTTATCTGACCATAAATGCTTAATTTTGGTCAAACGGCTTGCTGGAGTTTGAGGTACTTTAAATGTTAAATTCAATTGTGTGTCTTCATTCCTCTTAGCAGGGATTCGCGGCGTTTTAATATCTGGACGCGTCTCTTCATACTTTCGTTTTCGTTCTTTGGTTCGAACATTAAAGCAGGAAGTAGATGATTCCTCCTCATCACTATCGGAATTATTTCTACAGCGAAATACAGTCTCATAGTCCTATGGTAGACAAAATGTTTGAAAAGTGTTTTCTTGAAATTATATATGTTTAAAATACTTACACATTTTCGCCTATTTGGGCTGAGAACTGAATCTGAGTCAAAGTATTTTACATCTTTCTTCCTGTAAGCAAAGATATTTTGTTAAGTGACTCACTCCCATATGCTTGTGATATATAAAAAATCAGTTTTGAAAAGAGTCAGACAAATTAGAAACCTCGAAGCCAAATATAGAAGTTGACAAAGGCTTTAGGCTAATGATAAGAGAAAGGGAATTCCAAGAAAAAATTTGTTATTCGCAATTTGGCTAGTCATAAAATGAATAGAATATAAGCTGTTGGCGCATTCATGACTGTTTAACAACCCAGCAAGTCTACCAGGAGTAAAAACATCGACAGAAATTGTAGAGCTGAAGATCTACATATGCCTTTATCCTTGGTGGATGATGGGAACAGGGATCTTTGGATGCTACTGTTTGGTTTTAGAAGAATTTATAGCTTTGTGGTGAGTTTGGGCATTAAGAAATAATGGGGAACTAGAAGACTACAATGTCAGTGATTCCCTTGACAGAATTGATGTTCGAAAATATTAGATGAATTTGAAAGGATTTGTAGATCCACAAAAGCCTAGCATGGCCGCTGCAGAATTTGTTCAATTTTGAGGTTCGAATTGTGATCCGACTCATCACTGTTTACATGGTGCTTTACGGTGCTAAAAGTGAGTGGCGCTGATTCGAAATTTCTATCCTGCAGTGGCTCACACGACTAAGCACTTCTATCACGTTTACTAAAAAATTCGGGAACAAAGTTTTCTTCACCCGTCCTATCTGTGATCTAACACAAAGATATGCAAATGTTCTCTTGGGAGAAGATTTTAATGTCAATTTGTTGAGACATAATAGTGTGACGGGTTCTTTCTTATTATTTCTACAGTCACTTCACATTTGTGTCATTAACAATCTCCCTACTTATCTCAATACGGACAACCCTTCCTTGCTTGTCCTGCTTGTTACTACTGGAAATGATTCTATTAGCTTTCAAAACCAGATTGGTTCTCCTTCCCCCTTCGATCATGATTTCCTTTTTATGATGTATAACATTGATGTTGGTAACTGCAGAAATTACAAGGATATATCATATAGGAAATATGATGACATTGATTCATATCAGTTGGGAGATGGAATGACATCACCCTTCATACCTCAGTGGATGAGAAAATTAATGGGTTTTATGAACTTCTACATTACCTTCACGATAAATATGCTCCAACTCACTCACGCAGAATCAGAGAAAATGGTTGTCCATGGTTTCCTGCAACGATCCAGTCACTTATTGCTGAACGGGATTTTTCATATCACAGATACATTAGATTAAAGACCACTGAAAACCATACGCATTAAAAATTTATTAGAAATCTGGTCAACTTTAGGGTTCGCGCGGCCAAACGACGATACTTTAAGAGCAGAAGTTTGACCCCCAACTATCATCCAAAATCTTGTGGAAAAACTTGCGTAAGACCTCTGTGTATGGCAGAGATAAATCCCAGTGTAACTTGGATCCTGACATACTTTTTCACTTCTCTCCCTATCCTTTCCGCACGTAGTTCTGAACAGCTGGGTTTAAATCACCTCATGTTTCCCTCAAGTAATGATCAGTCTTGTTTTAGTTTTAGTTTTAGATGTGTTGATGTCAGGGAGATTGCTGTGGCAATTGGTGCTGCAAATCTGATGCTGTGTGGCCTGACGGTATTCCACCTAGGTTTATCAGGCTTGTTCTGCCTTGGATAATACAGTCGATTCTACATATTTTTAACACCTGCCTTACCATGTTGATATTTCCTTCCGCTTGTTATGCCGGTGTTCTAAGATCAGTACGGCTTCGGTTCCCGGATGGTACAACAATTTTCGAATCGTGTAAAAAATCTTGGTATCTTCTTGAATTCCAGAATGCAATGCTGTGATCATGTCAATAATATGACTGGTAGGTTTTATGGTGGGCTTCGTCGGCTGTGGTTGTCTTCGGGAACCTTTTCTACGAACACACGTTCGATGCTAATCAAATCTTTGATTCTGCCGTACTTTTCCTATGGCAGTCTCATTTTCCCTCACTTGTGTTCATCCTGTTCCACTAAGCTAAATGTGACTTTCAAGAACTGCACAAGATTTGTCTTCTGCTTAAGGGGATTCGATCATATTTCGCAATATCAAGACGTTTCGACTTGCTGATACCAAATTTTCAATATTCAGTAATGGAAAATTCTTACTTTGTTCGTGCTATCCGAGCTTGGAATAATTTACCATCCGAAATTCAACGTACGAGCTCGAGTAGTGGGTTTATGGAGCGAATAACGCGCTGCAGCACCGTCGATGGATAGACTTTTGGGTGTGTTTTAGGTGGTCTTGGCTTTGTGTTTTGTAGTTATTAGTCGTTAAATATTGGTATTTGTAATCTGAAGTTTTAAGTAATATTTTAGTATTTTATTTTACGTTGCTTAGTAGCATGTTTTTCGGATTTATATTTAAATTTTTAAATTTCTAATTTATTTAAATTTTTTTTTATATATATATTTTCATTATAATTTCAATTCTTGTACTTTTTATTAATATTTACTTGTTTTTATTTATTCTTTTTGCCGCTTTGTTTTTGTACTAAAAAAGGAAATTTGTATTCATATAGTACTTTACTATGAATAAACTTATTCTATTCTATTCCCATGTCCCACGAACAATTGAAGAAAATTAAAAGAAAAAGAAAAACAATCATACTGACTTACCTCATGGGTGTCCTTTTGCTTGATTCCTTGCGCAATGTTTTTCGGCATTGTACGTGCAATTCAATTGTATCTTTTATTGCCGACATCCAATTCTGTCCCAAGCGAATATCAGTTGTACAAAGAATGATTCCATCACCTTGGCAAGTAATTTTAAAATGTCCAGGGAATACATCATAAACTTTGCATTTTTTAAGGGGAAATATACAGCAACACTGCAGAGAATTTTCAACTACAGTATCTTTGGATCGATCCTAAAAACGAAAGTACAGCTTTTCCTTATTTATAGGTTTCGAAATCAATAACCTCTCTGAAAAATTACCTTCAACATTTTACAATACATAAAGATGTCTGACATCAAAAAGCAATATCTTTTGATTTGTGTTCCCTTTCGAGTAACTTTATCCAGAATTCCTTCCTTGATTACTTTTCGACTGGGCCTAACTATATTGGGAGAACGATTTACCAACGAATTTTGTAGATTCAAGAGCGTTTGAGTGATTTCTTGGTCTTCTATCACCGAGTTTATGTGTGAAACGGTGCTTTCAACTTCTTTAACTGATTCTATTATAAAGAAATTCGAAAGAATTTTAAAAACATGGCACTATTACACTTATACCTTTTAAGACTTTGAAGTCATTATCAGCTGGACTAGTGTACAACAAAACTTGTTCCAACAAAAGTTTATACCTTGGCACTCTCTGAATGGGCACAATCATTAAAGAATTCAGCTTTGTCTGAACTTCGGGGCGTGTCTCAGTGTCTTGAAGGAATTTTCGAAAAATTGGATTTTTACTAGTTAAATCCTGAAGCACAAACAAAGCGTTCTTGTAATCGAAAGCATATACGGAATAAAGTTTGAAGAAAGGTGCCAATTTCAGAAAAGCAATTGCAACATTATCTAGATCCTTTTCTAGTTCACTTAACAACTCTCCGTTTAAATTGTAAATCATTTCAATTTGCCCAAATAAAGTTGTGTGGATGGCATCATTAATTATTCCTCGATCCTTTAAGGGAATTATGAAAAATTTCATTAAAATTTCCAGCTGCTTAAGGTAAGCCTTTTCCGAGTCGAGAATTTCTTGGATAGCTTGGAGCCTAAATGTGGAGCGCTTGTCTATTTCACTTTTTTGAATTGGTGATGCTTTATCCATCTTATCCAGCATTGAGCAAACTTTAAGTATTAACCCACGTAGAAAAAATTTAAATTCTATTTTCAAAAGTTTTACCTTTTTTCCTCGACTTTGCTGTTAAAAGATTTCGTTCATTTAAGGCTTTCTTCAATTCCTTTGAAAAATTCATGGGTGTTTGAGGTCTTGAATTCACCGAAGCTTTTCGAAATGCTGAGGGCGTTTCCATATTTAATGCCTTCTTTCAAAAATTAAATCTATAAGTTTAAAATGATAATCGATGTACAACTAAAAGGGACTCAGTCACGAAACACCCCACTTCAAAATCAAAATCAACTGGCACGATACCAACTTACCGAACAAATATCACAGATGCTTTTGACAACTGCTAGAACAATAAAAGTCGGATTAGAGTGTTTCAAGGCAGTTTTATTTCCAATATCAATTGTAATAAATTAATCAGTTCGTAATAAATCACTATTTTCTTGAAGATATTTATTTATTGCATGTGCATCCTGAAGTTTTATGATTTCTGATCTATATTGCAGGAAATCATAACAAGTGAAATATGTAACAATTTTGTATACGCAGGTGTTTTTATTTGTCTGATTAGGTCACTTTCAACTTTGACGCCTTTGTGCAATCTCTGGTTAAAATATTTTATTTATATCAAAAAATATTTTATTTATATCAATAAATATTCTTTATAAAATCGTCTTCTTAAAATAACAAATTGTCAAGGATCTGTGGCTTTGTATCAGTGTTATTTAAACCTACTCAGCCTAGTGGTTGCCTGTTTTCGTAGAATGACATTTCCTGATCCGGACGACTTTGCCACTTTGTGTATCACGAAATTTGAAAATCTGTCCAAATCAGGAAAACCATCCAAATCAGAATGGACAGTTTTATCTTGTATTATTCTGCACGACAGTACCATAAACAATTCTAAAGTAATAGCTTTAGGCACGGGGACTAAATGCATAGGGCATAGCGATATGTGTTCCAAGGGATATATTTTAAATGATTCCCATGCAGAAGTAATCGCACGAAGAGCGTTTTTGCGCTATATATATTTTCAACTAAGAAAAAATTGCGGTAAAAAGGTATTCTCTTATGATAAAAACTCCAATCATTTCAAGCTCAACTCTGGGATCACATTTCACTTCTTTAGTACACATCCACCTTGTGGAGATGCAAGCATATTTAGCACGTCTGATGAGAATAGACAAGATGACGGCGATCCTCCCGCAGAGAAAAGAATGAAAATAAAAATTGATGAAGTATTTACAGGTGCCAGGCTTATTGATCCAAATATAGCAGACTCCATGGATCAGGAAGAAGGTCAAGTTAGAACGAAGCCAGGTCGTGGAATTCGTACACTTTCTATGTCTTGTAGTGACAAGTTAGCCCGATGGAATGTTCTTGGAATTCAAGGAGCTCTACTTGATACAGTGCTTGAGGAACCTTTGTATATAAGAACTTTTAACTTTTGTGGAAGTTTTAATAGATCCGCATTCTCTCGTGCAATCGTTGATAGATGGAGGCAAAAGACTTTCAAACATAATAGATTCGTACCACAGCAACCAGAAATTAGAAATTGTTCTTCCAACTTTCACTTTGATTACTGCCAGTCTGATATGAAGGACCCATCACCGTCAAGTATATCATGGTGCGACGTGGAAGACAAGTAATTATTCTGAAAGGTAAAATTTTGTAAAATAATAATTCTATTTTTATGCAGGCCTTTAGAAGTGGTTGTTTGTGGTAGAAAGCAAGGTGCCACTAAGAAGAACTTACACACAAGGAATGCAGCTCCATTAATTTCCAAAGCAGCTATTCTAAAAGAGTACTTAGAATTGCTAAAACTAATGCCGGAGATAGAAAAAAGATTGGGTTTAACGACTGAACCAGTTAAAAATTACAGGGGAATTAAGGAACTTTCAAAAGAATACCAAGAAGCGTGGGAAGAGTTAAAAATTTCATATTTTGGCAACTGGACCAAGAAACCAAACTTTCTCAATGATTTTAAATTAGAAAATGAATATATATCTAGTTAATAAAAAAATCAAAACTATTCATTTTCTGTTTAGAATATATTTCAATGGATTTAGTCAAGACTGATTGGTGGTACAATGGATATCACGGGCCAAATTGAGCGGCACATTTGCCTAGCTGTATTTCTCTGTATTCGATGTTCAAGGTCAACAAATATTTCGAACGTTCATTTCTTTTGAAAAATGTCAGATTTTTCCTACCTCAGAGCTCAATCCTGAAAATTTTTGCTTACCTATATTTATTTAGAGTGAAACCAACTTCTGTTTTAATTTCACTTTGCTCACTTAATTAAATATAATAGTAGATCTAAGCCAGACGGTCTTTGACGAGTTGCTTAACTTACAGATAAAAAGCAAGAGTCGAGTCCAACATAAATGTATTCTATAATGTTGGTATGAGTATGTTTCTTAAAAGAGTTACAAATACATTTGGTTTAAACCTAATCATCCAGATTTGCTTGTGATAACTGAAAAATGAATGAATTGTACCACATTGTTCTGGAACGTTAGTAAATGCGTTATCGATTATTGTTTCCCCCCTATAGTTAGCTCTATATTTTCATGTCTTAAACATTACTGTATTGTCAAATTTAAAAAATATTCAAACAGACGGACACAAGAGTGATCTTATAGGTAAGAGTTATCTTATAAGTTAACACAAAAGACATTTTTCCAGCAACTATGAGACTGATGAAAAAAGCTGCAGTTTTTTGTTATTTATGACTCATTACCTACCTACTAACCCTGATAATATCAAACTTTTAGCTTTAGAAGCCTACAAGTTCAGGTGGCGGTATTTTTTCGCACATTTTGGGCTGTATCTTGTAACCAATTCACCAAAAAAATTAAAATCTTTTTTTGGAATCCTTGAAATTTTTTTGAGGGGACCCAGCCCACCCCCATTAAAAAAAATATTTCATAATTTTATAAGGGTTCCGTTTTTTTTTTTTTTTTTTGTTGTACAGAACTCTAAAAATTACAGATTTAAGTATGTACCGCTGACTTATAACAATTTACTGAGCAATTTGCTATATCATGTGGCACAAATATTGTGTTTCTGTATATCATCGTTAGAGCAGCCTTTAAAATATTTACTACATAAAAAACATTTAAAACTCAACCAATTAGATAAAATTTTACACGCGTAAATCAAATTAAATTAAAAAAAGTGATATTTTAATCGCTTATAAGGAATTAAAGTCATTCCGACTTTAATTTTCAAAAGTTATTCTTACCTGAATCCTGCGTATGGGCAAGATAGACGGAGCATGGTAAACACTATCTTTACCTTATTCTTTCTGCGGTGATTGCATCTGTAGCCAACATAAAAACATCAAATGGCAGTAAGCAAGTGTAAGCAATATTTTGTGTTGGTAGCGCCAACTCTGCCATAGGGCGAAAGAGAAAACTATAAAATTGTGCCATTTTTTCCTATAGGAAAACTGCAATACGCTTAGTCCATTGTTATAAATCAGTGGTATGTACATAGGTACAGGATATATGATAGCGATAATCATGTACTCCAACATATAACAATCAATTCTTTGGAGTGCTCTGATCAACGTTTGTTCCGGCCCCTTCTGAAACCACCCGTTCATCCTTTTTTAACGACTTACTAAAATCATTATTAGGATATCGGAGGTTCACATATATAAGAATTTATTTGAAAGTAAACGATTGGCATTTCAATTGTATATGAATTTTTTACATGTTGCAATTATGAATCCCTTCTGTATATGGGGATGATCAATTCGAAAGTATAATAGTCTATTCTACCATTTACATAATCGCGCCATATATTTGCATAATAGTAACAGCGGCATACTCTGCTTACAGACGATAATAAACATCGATCGTTGAATCAAATTGAATACAGATGAAAACGAACGAATCTTACAGCCGAAATAATAATTTTCAGAATTTAGTCGAAAAATTTCATCTGGACATCTTAGGTGTTTTAAATAAGTGTTTCAATAACGTGCTATATTAACTTCGAAAACAAAAATCATCGAAAACATTAATAAAACTTGGAAGATGCAGTCCACTATTCGGCCAAATTTTAAATTCTCTTAATCTATCAAGTTGCCTGTTCAAGCTAGCTCTTACTGCAATGCCAGAAACACAGATGCGATGACCAGAGCGACCGACGGCCGACGACTAGGACTCATAGGAACAATTTTCAATCTGCAGGGGTCGTCAGCCGCTCTATTCGTCGCAAATATGTTTAAAGCTTAAAAATTGACGCACCAATTGTTTTTTTTTTTTTTTTATATAATATACAGTATAGTTACCCATCACGCCACAGCAGGCAGAGCAACACGCAATTGACGAGCCAACAAAAATGGCCTAACACAGCCAAGGAGCGATAACAATATGCACCGACTCCAAAGCTTCTGTGAACACCATCAAAACGACTCACCCTTAATCCAAGTCATAAGAAATAATTTAAGAGAGTCAAAACTACTATCGCCTGGACACCGAGACATGGGGATAACCGGGAATGAAATAGCGGACCACCTAGCCAAACATACAGTAACAAATCCGCATAGGGACTTCTCAACAACAGCAGATGCCAGACTGACAGCTAGAATCGCGGTCAAAGAAATTGATAGGCGCAGACAGACCAATTGAGACAACAACAGCACCTTCCTCCACACCCACTGGCCTTCAATTCAACAACCTGACTATAACAGGATGCTCAACAGAAAAGACAAGAAACTTGACAAGACTCAGACTAGGACACACGAGAATCACACACGGACACATAATAGCCACAACACCCAGGCCCCTCTGTGCTATTTGCCAGAGTCCCGTAACGGTACAACACCTTCTTTCCACTTGCCTCATATCCAGTAACTTCTTCAATTCCATAGACCACACAGTGATCCTAGACCCCTACCAACCAGGAAATTCCCCCCTATTTCGACTCTTGAGCCATCTTAACCCCACATTCCCCATGTTATCATAAGTTAGATAATAAGGAAATAGACTTAAGTAGTCCCATCGCCACCCCCATGCAACCAACCATCCTTACCTAACCCGCCGAACCACTAACAATATCACCACCCATCTAGACGTAAGTTACATAGTAAGTAAACTTTTATTGCTCAGTTAAACAGTTAAATATTAAAAAACATACATACTATTAGTTTAGGATCGCCATATATTATTGGACTGAGTGCGTATTTAGCTATATGAATATTCATGTTAATGTAGCTTAGCTTAAATAAATAAATACAGTAGAGTTCATTTAACACGAAAACTGATTTCACGAAATATTGCAAACACCCAGTTCCCCTTCCGTGATTTTCATGTGAATAATTCTAATATCAGAAAATGAATAATACGAAATTTCGCTTAATACGAAAAGATTTGAAATTCCAATTTGCTTATTTTGCCGAAAGAAGAGTATGCATTGCAATGCTCATACCCAAATTTAATTTTTTAATAGTATAAATGTTTATTAATAAGAAATTCGGATACTATGAAAACCTTCCGCTGGTCCCCACGATTTCCATTCTACATAAAAAAAAGTAAGCAAAAATAATGTAGTCTACGCGAGTAGAGCCTCTGGCAGTCGCTAGTTAATTATATTAACAAAAGTGTTTACTTTATATAAAGTACTAAAGAGCTTGCTCCACATAACAAGTGAGAAAAAAACACAAGATTCTTTTTATTTTCAAATATTTTTAATAATCTTTTCTTCGTAGTCTTATCTCTAAAAAAAATTTACAAAGCTTCTTACCAAGTAAGACAAAAATAAATTAAAAACAAAACAATTTTAAGAAATAGCTATAGACAATCTCACTTGTAAACAAAAATATACAAATCACTTGCTAGATACATTTAAAATGTAAAAACCAATTGTAAATAAATTAAGGGTAACTACCTACGTAATAATATTATCATAGTTGGTATTGGGGACTTAAAACGAGCACGATGAACCATTCATTATTTTCTTCTTCTGTTAATATTAATTAATTGTATTACGAGTAACGCTTTTGTTTGTTTTTACTTTTGTTTTTATTTTGTTTAAGATTATTTAATTAAAGCAAACTAATTGTATTTTGTGGTATTTTCTTGAATTGGTATCGTTTTTGTTGTAAAATGTGTGTTTTGTGTGTGTATGTCTGTGATTTTAAGCTTCTTCCACTGCGCCTAGGGTTGACTTACATGCCAAACTATGAGGTAACTCTTGTCGCCCCTGTTCTCGATTGTTTGATTTGGCTCTAAATGAATACTGTTCTCCATGTCGTTATCACCTAAAAATATTTTATAGAGATTTTTTTCTTATTAGTATTAGTAATATATAAGGTGGCTGAAAAAGCTCTGTGATGGTGTGTGCTATTAAATATATAGTTAGGGCATGAAATGGTGCAATGAATGTCTTTTTTTTTTAGGATGAAACGTCGTACTTAAGGACGCATTATTTTTGTAATCTTAGCTCAAGTATATTTTTATATGGTGCATTCTGATGTGCAAATTCATTAATTAATGTATGTATGTATGTACATATCTACAAGATATCAATAAAATATATATATATATAAATTTAATTAGATTTCATGTTAGAAATTAGAATTTAGATGGTGTAACTCGAGCAAGAATTACTGAACTTTTAGCTTAGTTGCTGATACCTTTTTATAAATTAATATTAGAAAGCAAAAAATATATATGGTGCGTTGTTATTATATAGCAAATTAAAAACAAAAAATTAAAATATATCCGAAAACTTCTTCATTGCACCTGTTTATAAGGGAAAACACAAACATTTTTATTGTGA
Organism: Dioctria rufipes; assembly: GCA_963924295.1. Taxonomy (NCBI): domain Eukaryota; kingdom Metazoa; phylum Arthropoda; class Insecta; order Diptera; family Asilidae; genus Dioctria; species Dioctria rufipes. The sequence continues at coordinate 42,628,306 of OZ002743.1, read as the reverse complement.
ACTGTGTAAAATATAAGTGAATTCAAAGTTTTTGTTGTTGTGTTATAAATAATGAATTTTGTGAAAAAACTACAGAAATCGAAATATATAAATATGAGATAATTACATAAACGTTATGAACTCACATCTGAATATATGTATGTAACTTAGTCATAACGAAGACTGTAATTTAAAAAATAGTTCGATAGAATGAAAACTAGCACCTGTTATGATGATTCTAAAATTCCTATACAGAAGGAAAAAACCGGAGCTCGGAACCTGTTGTTTACCTGACGTTAATATTGAAGTGGTATTTTACTTCTAAATACATAACACACTCGTATATTATGAATCTGCATTTAGAGTTAATTTTCTTTTTTTAATAAACAATTAAGTAAGTTCAGTAAGCTAATTTAATGAAAATAATAATAATTATGTAGGCGACAAAAGATTCACAGCTTCAAGTAAAAAAACTAGAATTGATCTAAGACCAATTCTTATGATACCATGAATGCCCGTATTTAATTTCGCATAGTCAACCATCTGTGATAGTTTGATTTTTGAAGTGGTTTTTCGTATATATTTCTAGAACGGTTCATCGGACAGTAAAAACGATTATAACCAATTTCATAGGATTTCATATTCTGAAGAGCTTTTCAGTATAATAAAAACGTCTAGAGCTGATTACTTTTACAGTATACGTAAAAAACCTAAATTTTTATGTGGCAACACTAGGAAGGGGTTGTCCGATTTAGTCCATTTTTGAAGCTTTACTTACTATTACTATGAAACACAGTATTAGCATTTTTTTTAAGATCTGTCTGCAAAATTTCATGGCAACCAACGAAGGAGTTACTTAATTTGTCCCATTTTCAAACTTAAATTCACTTTTTTTTAAAAAAAAGCCCGTGTGCAAAATTTCAGCTGCCTCAGTGAATGCGTTCTCGAGTTATAGTGAGAAGGACAGACGGACCTGCAAACATCATAGGGACAGTCTGGCTTGTAATACTTAGTTATTTGACCACAACGACAATAACTCGACCTGATCGAGACACTTTGAAGGGAATGTCATCAGGACAGTCCGGGTCAGAAAAGGTAGCTTTCCCAACTTAAACCAGTGATCAAGACTCACCACCGAGATTGTGCTTCAGCTGCACGAGCCGTCTATTACTTTGGCTGAAGACCTTCGACTTAGCTGACTATCAACATGACTAGAATTACTTTGCTTTCGGTATATCTCAAACATATGGAATATATCCATTCTATTGAGGACATGTACGTTTCTCGTATCCCAGTCAACTTAAAATGAGCAAATGCAAACAGTATGTTAAGAATTTTTCCAGAGAGCTTTTCCTTAAATGTCCCTAATCTACTTCTAATAACACAAGACTGGGCTGAAAGCAATATCAGTAGAGCATAGCTGGATATTGTGTATGACACACGTACACTATACAGCATATTAGGCATTCGTGGGATCAGAGCCGATTGAAGATGGCGGTAAAGCCAAGATCTTTTCATTTTTATTTTGCTGTTTACTAATGAACGAAAAACAACAACGTCGGTCGGACGGAAAAACGGACACGCAAAAATTGAAACGATCATATTGCTACGTGGGTACATATGTATATTAATTCATGTTTTGTTCCATAATTATTTCTATGTGTTACAAACGTGTAAGCAAACTTGGGTACGTACTAAGATTTCATCATCTAGTAGTGTATAAAAATATTTCTCCCAGTAACTTTCACTCAATTTGTTTGCATTAAAATTTTTTAATCATCTTCAAAACATGATTAGATATCTCGAAGACACCTTTTCAAATATTTTTCGTATGTTCTTCTCACACTCAGCGACTTGGAATAAAACACGAATATTCTTGTATTTATATAATCATGAATTGGATTGGATTGAAATCAGGTTGAGGCCTCAGGAGGTCTCTAAAACGTAAGCCACAACATGGCCCATTGCTCACCTATTTTCATAATGTTCAAAATATTTACATAATCATACACAAATGAGGAAAGCAAGCCAATATGTAAGGAATATTTTCGTAGAACGTTTATTGAATCAAATTCCTTTGATAATTCGACATATCATCGTGGAATGAATGTTTTGAAGGATGTATATTACTATATTGTTGCTAACAAGTTTCCTCTGTGGATTTCAAATAAAATCAATTTTACCACAACTTGCCTGAACCTAGATGGAATTCAAACCACAATGATGGTATGACGGACATCCTGATCACTTTGTAGTTGGTATTAGGTCTGTATGTTTACTTTTGTGTAAAAATGTCTGAGTAAAGTTCTCTCGGTAGAGGGGACAATATTAGATAATGAAAAAAATTAACAGACAATTTGGAAACCCTTTCAACTGTCAAATTTTTCTAGTCCGAGAAGCTAACATACAAATTATGCTTTCGAGTCTGTGTAAAAACTTTGAAACCTGGGTAAAAACTTTCGAGTAAACATACAGACCTATTGTAACAATATTTTTCACAAAACAAGGAGGAAACTAATGCTATGTGGAATGCTATGGTTTTCACTACTTTATACTATTACTTCGGATTGAAAATAACATTGAGTTCTCCAGAACAAACATATTATGTAGGTATGATGATCACTACCCTCATTTATTGGTGAAATTAATATGAAAATGCAAACAAAATAATTCAATTGCATAAAATTACCTAATATTATATTCTTGTGAAATAAAAGAGTGCCAAGAGTAATATTTAAGTAATATCCCCGCTGGACTACTCAAAAATTCCTCCGAAATGCATATCTTGTAGGCCAATTAAAGGCACCCCTAGAATGCCCAAAATTAAGTAAGTTGCGTTTTCGAGTGTAAATATAGTTAGCTCTTTCACTAAGCGCAAAATTTTTGGCAATGGTCGTTCTGTTGGAATGGGTTTAAAAGCTTCTCCTGGAACTGATAAAAGTTTGAATTTTTATTTAATAACGTTATACTGTGTCTATGACGTCTTTTTGTTTTATTATCCCGAAAGCTGATGAATGACTGTCACCAAAAGATTAACAACGATATATCTATGTACGTGATGCATAACAAAAAATATAGTTTAATCTTGTGTTAGAACTGTATGCTCTGAGTAGAAGGTTTAGAGTTTACACAACACGAAATCAAATATAAAAGACTACCACACCACACACTACCCACCAGGAATGTGAAGATAATATATATACTTGCTAGTTAAGATAGAGGCAGCGATTAGATAAATGGTTGACAACCTCATCCTCCAGAAAAGCTATAGTTAGAAATATCATTTGCTGTAATGTTCCCAAAATTTCACCTATTGCTCGACTGAGTGTTTAGTACTCGAAGAAGAACGTTGCGAATAAGCTAGTAAATGGTTTAAAGTAATTGAGCTTTACAAAGCTAATAAAAACATTCTAACCTTCTAACAAATCAGACAAGTTTTCGGGTCAGCCTTATGAGTATGTCACCCACTGGAAATATACCGCTATAATTAGTCTTAGCTGTCTCTGCTATGGTGCTATTCGTGGATCTTTAACGGGAGCAATGAAATGCAAACCTACCGTTTCAATGAAAAGAGCGCTCGCTCTTACTCGTTTGGTATATATGGCATAGACACTTGACGTAACTTAGCACTTCATGAAATGTAGGCAGATAGTGTAACAGTTTGCGCTTTATGACTTTTTACACGAAATGTCTGAAATTTTTAGTCACTTCATAGTACTTCATGAAGGGTGAAGGGGGAGGTATCACCAGACCTGCGAGACACCCATACAAACATACACACACCGCCGTCTCACCGGTATGGCGCTACATTCCCCTTCACCGCTCATTCCTTCACCTAATATTATTATCTGCTATATTTTATGCATAACTATGCATATGTCAACCAATCACATCTTTTATTTCTTCATGATAAGCACCTACCACTGACACTAACTTCGCTCAACTAAATGCGACAATATTAAGCGTAATTCAATATTGCTTCCTTAAAAATCACCCATTGCTCAAAACTACACAGTTCCAGATATATAAATAAATAAGAAAAGGGAGATTTGGAGTAATAGTAGTAAATGTGTTTGACTTTAGTTAGGAGAAACAGATGTAGGTACCCATTTTATCGGCGTCTTATATAATTTACTTTTAAAGCTTTAATTTTAGCTCGTTAACAGTTTCCTATTTACCTTTAAAATTCTAAAACAATCATTAACTAGAAACTAAATAACCATCTCCCAATTGGAGACAACTAGCTCAAAGGTACCTGAATTCGGTCTCGACAAAACAAATTTTTCTAATTCTACTTTTATGTATTCAGTCCGTTCATATTTATATATTTCGATACAAAATCGAGTCTAGACTTAAATGAAATAAATAAAATAATGAAAACTCTTACATTATCTATAAATTCGCCAACCTATTAAATGTGCCTCATCGTCGCACGCATCTTCTGCATGCTCTTCTGAATGTGAATCAAATTATACAAATATAAAAGAAAGAAAGAAAAAAAAATAATCCGTAAAAATAATATAATTTCTATTGAAAAATTTAAATGCAAAATAGAAAAAAGCTCGGACAATATACCAAAAAAACAAAAAACAAAAAATTATAAATACCAAGAGCTCTTAAAAGCAGGAATGAAATATCACAATGGAGAAGTGAATAATTGAAATCTTACCGAGCCTAAAATCGATGTAACCTTCACCACCGCACATGACTAGCATATCTGGCTTCTTATTAATTTGTAAATGATGTTCATTTTGTTGTGACATTGGTACTGATACAAAGAATTTTACAGCATCTCGATGACCATGAAATGACAGCTGAGCGTTTGCCATACAGCAACGTGGAATAAAACCATTCGATGTGCCTGCAACTATATAGAATTGATTAGAGATTTTCAAAAAGAACAAACAACTAACAATCTCTTATTGTTTGTATACCTTGCTTTCCTGAACTGTCTGTAAGTGGTACTGATATTACAACACCATTACTTGTGCCTTAAGTAAGAATGTTTATTTTAAAATTGCTTACCAAAACATGAATATAATATTTACCAATCCAAAGCCGATTACATGATACCATTAAAGCTGTTATCCTCACAAAAGAGAATCCAAGTTTTCCTGTTCCAAGCATCTTTGAAACATATGGCTCTATGTCTACATCTTGAATGTGTTCATAGGTGTGAGCATGGTATAATCGAAGAGTAGAATCCAACCTGAAAAGATGAATGCACAAAAAGGGATTAATTAGGCAAAATTTTGTTTGACTATTTCTTCAAGATAAATGGTTTTATTAATTTGATGATGGTATTAGATTTTGCAAATGACATTTTTGATAATTGCTTGATATACGTTAAATTAAGCCGTTAGTTTGCATGGAATAATAGAGACTTCCTTATTATCAATGCGTAAGTACGAAACCGCAACCGGAATAATTTGGCTTCACATTTGTTTGACCTTTTATTTGGAATACGATTAAGCAGCGTAGGCTGTTATATAGTTTTATTACCGTTATTCATTAGATTTTAAATCCCAAACGTCATATAAGCTCCATGAATATCAGATTGAGAAATGTCAATTCGTTTCGCCAACAGTAAACTAATCCATATTTATACAATTCGATATAAGAAATCATCACGAAGCTTCACGGTAAGCCAAATATAATTTTGAAGAGATGTGCGCAATTTGTGTCACGCAATTTTGTATAAGATTATAATAAACCTAAATATAATTAGCAATGTCCATAAAGGGGTAAAAGGGGCTCGTCAATAAGGTTGAGTCTTTTATTAAACATTAATTAGAGCTGTAAAGCTTGATTCACACCGCCGCATAAACGATAGACTAGCCACAAGATTCTTTCACACACACCCGATAGACCACAGCGATATATATACATATATATCTAGACGCCTAAGCTATATATCCTGAAAAAATATAGTTTCCAAATTGTATTGGGTAGCATTGCGGATGAGCATGTTACCAATAAATGTCCATTGAATAAATACCGGCTCAATATTTTTTCCAATTTGAAAAAGTTTGCAACTGGCCTCATTGGTCTCGAATATAATTTTTTATAAAATATTAGTGCCGCAGGAGTTTTAAATGCTTCGGCTAAAGATATGAAATTTGAATGCAGTTTGTTCGAAGTATACCAGCCGAGAAATGTTTGCCTGATCAAAATCAAAGAACACCTCAGACCTCGATTGTCGATAAAGGATTCCCTTTGAAATTTTACTTCATATGTACTCTTTCGCTAGAAGGTATGCTTGACAAGACCCTCAGAAAGATCAATACAATACTTAAATTTGCACAGCCTGACAAGTAGAGAATTGAATTATGGCGCAAAATGGAGAATTTTTATCATTCATATTGCAACACAGCTGCCACAACTATTAAAATTATTCAAGCCTAATAAGTTCTTCCTTTTTTTTTTACAAATCACTAATGAGGACAATAGCTGTTACACCCAACATTTAGAGCCATCTGAATAAAAAAGAGAGGTTCTATAAATTTTGAAGTCAATGGAAGAAATTTTCCAAATCAACAACGTTTGTGTACTTGAACTTATAAACTCACTTCGTTTAACACTTATCACTTGTATTCTAAAATCAACCCTGGTCGCAGTGTCCGCAGGGTCCCAGTGGCCTAGTCATCGATACTTTTAGCCCAACCTAACCTGTATTCAACTACTTGGCAATATCATCATGATTTTAATTCATTTTCAACGCACACTTGAATTTGCAAGATTTAATGCAGTAGGTATGCTTCATCATCATATATCAAAATTATTACATTCAATCGTAGGGCTGGTATGAGACTTCTAAATAGATAAGCACCATATCGAACCGAGTGAAGTATTTTTCACACTTCCGAATAAAACCCACTTATTGTGTTGAGTTCTTTTTTTCCTTGATAATGGTAAAGTACGTGAGAAGTAAAGCTACCTACATTATTGATAACTTATTAGATTCCATAGAAAATGCAATTTATAATTTTCCTCCTTTACATTATGTTAGTAATTCTTAACATTTTTCGCTCCTATCTCGGTATTGTTGTTGATCGTATTTTTAACTGGATTAGATGATGAACATGAACGTGTCTAGTAAAACAATGCTTAACATTAAACAAATCCGTGGGTCATAATATTTTTGTTATTTTAATTCTCAGAATGTCTATCCTAATTCTTTCAAAATGAAATAATAAAATGTTGATTTGAATTGAAATTGAAAGCTTTTGTATTAAAATGTCTTATTGAGTTGGTTTAAATTTATTTGCTCTTGGGTTAAACTTATTTGTACTTGGATTAAACTTATTTGTGCTTGGGTTAAACTTATTTTCTCTTGGGTTAAACTTATTTGTACTTGGATTAAACTTATTTGTGCTTGGGTTAAAGTTATTTTCTCTTGGGTTAAACTTATTTACTCTTGGTATAATAAAATCTGCGAATGCGATATTATCATGATCTTTGAGATCTAATTGAAGCTACGTATCGATGATAAATTAAATTCTGTATTAAAGTTTTTCGCAACGACCATAATTAATATGCTGCGATTATTACAGTTTATGTTCGACGTGCTCTTAGTGGTAATGTAGTCGATTGCCTCAATCTGAGACGTGGGATTGAATATATTCTTATTCTTTGCAAGAAAAAAATTGCTGGTAACACTGCATCCGGAAATCCTCAAATTATACTTATTTCAAAAACCGGCAAATGTACTTTCATACCCAACATAACGGGAAAATTTCGGTATGAGCAAATTTACTATCCAATCAAAAACTTCTTTACAACTATTCCAGCCAAGTTGTACATCAGCTATTATTAATATATGAACACATACTCGTAGATACAAAAATTATACAGTACGGCAATCACGTTTTAATAGACGAGCTCCATAGTTATGTTTCTCTCTCTTGTCTATTACGTCAAAACTAGTAATATATTATTTATTTCAACGAAAGCAAAAGATGATTTTTTACAGCAGATCGCGTCTCCGATTTCCTGCCTTATTCCCATCCTCTACTTCAGGCTTACAATATTTGTCCTATTATACAGGTGCAATAGAAGAAGCCATATTTAAGTTGAATTCTTACTTTCAGCTTCCTAAATTATCAGGATCCCACAAATGTTAGTTATATTTATGTATTTCACTAGCACACTAATTTAAAGAAAAATCTAATGATATTAAGCAACAAAACTACCTGACACAAGTACAAATGATGGTGAATAAATGATAAAAAAAAAGTTTATTAGAAATTATTTTAAACAACAACAAAAATATGAAATAACTCTTCACAGGACTAGTGAAAAAAAAATTATAAAAATCAAAAAACAAAACGTCAGTGAATACAAACCAACCACCAATTACTATTATATGAAGATTGAGATCAGGAAAAAAATGAAGATAGTTATAGTACAGGTCAGATGAAGCCCAAAAAAGAGGAACCTGTACAAATAATAAGGTTCTAAACAAAAAATTGAGAACTGTATTTACTTGTAAACAAAACCAAAAATATAAAAATAAAGAAAGATGCTAAAATTATTATAAAAAGCCCAGGCATTGTGAAAATAAAATTTTTAAAATGCATATTCAAATAATTAATTTTTCAAGTGATGTCGTCTGCCAAATGAAGTTATACCCTAGGCAAACGGAAAAGCTCTTTACCCAAAATTTTTTTTGATTAAAATCAAATTCATGATAATTTTTATATGAAGTGGACAGTACATTTCTTAAAAGAAAATTTTTTAGGGTAAGGCCTTTCACAATGTGAATATTTGACCAAAGGTGCCTTACTTGAGATATATAAGGTCTGTTTAATGAGCTGCTCCAGCTGAGCAGGGGCCGGATTCCGTAAGTGTGAGTTTACGCGAATACATACAAATTTCTGTACATCACCTTTTTCCGATTCCACAAAAGTCGAATGAGCTTTTTGTGTCATAATTGTGTATACGGTAAACGAAATTTTCTCACAGCTATTTTGTTCGTGAATTTTGAAGATGTAAGTCCATTGAACCAGTGAGATTGGTCGAGAGGTATTTGAAAAATTATTTTATTATGTTATTTATTAATATTTTTTTCAAAATTTGTAGATAAAAAAGGCTGCGAAGAAGTCAAGCGAAGAGCAGAAATACTTTTTAGTTAATTTCTGGAAATTGAAGCCCAATTTGCTAACGACAAGTGAATTTGCTTTTTCTCGTTTTCTTTTAAATAGAAGTTGCAGTAGAAATTTATGAAAATATGTAATAACATTTTGATTTTTTTTTTATTACAAATTATTAATTCCATATTCGGGTTAAAAAACGGTCAGAACTAGCAGACCACTTAAACAGTTTTAAATGCACAAGAATACGCTCCGTTGTACAAAATAACGGTTTGATTTTGTCCAAAAATTTTACACACATATATTGGAATCCGATACAATTCAACAAATCGTTCCTAACTAACAATTTTAAGAGAATTTTGGAATCCCTTAACCTCCTTTTTATTATAATCAAATGCTGTCTAGAATGCTTGAAATTTTTGAATTTATCTTTACCTTCTTTAAGGCGTAGTCGCCTTAATACTAGTCAATTCATGTATAAACTTATTTTTTTCAACTAAACCCAACTGTTTTAAAAGCACTGTTTTCTCACTAATAGTTTTCAAAAAAGACATTCAACACATCAAAATTTTCATTCAGCACTTAAGTGTACACAGTTACTTACAAAATCACTTGAAATTTAAAAATGTTAACAGTTAATCTTGAGTGAACTGTTTTGCTTTGTTTTGGCCTTTTTTCGATCTTATTAAACAGACCTATAGCAACGAACAATAATTGTAACAAGATAATGAAATAATTTTCTCGTAAGAGTACAAGATTATCCATGCATGATTCAAAAAGCAAATAAAATTCCAAATAACGGATTTACACTTGGAAAGAGAACACGTATTTCAATAAAATTTTCATGTAAAACTGAAAGAAAGAAGTAGTCATTATACATGCTTAGAACGATTTAGGCCTTTATAAAAAAATATAATTTTTTAAATTTCTTGTTTTATTGCTCGTTTACATGAGAAGCTAAATTTCATTAAAAAAGAAGTTCTCAATGTGACGAAAATACCAAAAAAGTATCTTATATCCAATCCCGGGCAGACGCGAATATCCCAGCAAGTTACTGCAAAATGAAAGCTCTCCCCCACAGAAAAAATATTTGAACGCTGTTACTATTCTTCCCCTTAAACACCTTCACAAACCATAGACAAATCCGGAAATGAAGCTCTCTACCCTCATGTACATGAATTACACACATATCTTTCTTTCCTGTTTGCTATATATTCTATATATTCTAACTGTAAGTTAGCAAGCAAGGATTAACTCTTTAAATTAATCATTTTCAATTTTAAAGGTTACAAGATATTCCCTCAAGGGAATAGAGAATCTCTGATATAAGATTTTTAACAGAAAGTTTTTCGAGAAATTTTAAAATTTTGCGCTGAAATTTGTTGTTGAATATTTTTTGATTTATAATGAAGCAAGGTTTCTAAAGTAATCGCCCATAAGCTTAAAACACTCTTTTTTTAAAGGCATAACAAAAATTTTAATTATAAAATCATTCAAAATATATCTTACCTTATTGAAACCCATACTCCCAAACCTGTTGTAGCCATCTGTCTTACTTGGCTCTCTTTTCGTGGATGTGCCTCTAAGGTATATACAATATTTAATGAAACCGGGTCCAGAATGAAAATTTTGTTTCGATGCGCAGCCCAAATCTTATCAGCAACCATACATAAACATCGAATCGAATGTTTGGGATTACCAAGAGTGACTAAATGATAGCTATTTAGATCCCATTGACCATCGGTTTGACGACGAAATACAGCTAATTTTCCATTTGCTAAAGCTACAACAACTCGCGATTCTACATGAACAATAGCAAGCACAGGATCAGGTAACATGACCTATAAATAAATGATTACTTAATTACAGCACTGAGTATATAATTTTAAGTAAATATGAAGATCCATACCTCATGTAGGCGCTCATGTAACCGCCCAACTGAACTATGTACATAAAGCATACCATCTTGAGCACCCAACCACATTGTTGGGCCTATTGAAGACATTGGAGGTTCTTTGATGCGGTCGTTCAACCCAAAAACAGTTGCCTTAACTTCAAAAACATTATTATTTGAATTTTTTAAATTTTCATTTATTAAATGAATTGGGGAAATAGGGGGTACATGAATATCCTCAAGAACAGCATTTCCGATTGCCTAAAAATAAAATAATGAAATAAAAATTCGTTGAATATTTCAAATATGTACGCCTCTTACCACTTCTTCGCAATCATTTGAATTAAGCTTCATTTCGTCAACATTCATATTTTCCTTTACCTCTTGTACATCATTTTTATCATCCTCTTTGGTTTCAGTATTTTCATTCTGATCACCTCTTCTATCAGCCCTGCTCTTAACCCTGATGTATTCAACTTTCCCTATCTCATCAGGACCTTCACCAGGTTTCTCAAGCGTTTCTCCAGCTTTTATAATTTCACTATTTTCTAAAAGGGCATAATCTTTTTCCATAGCGCCAACAACAGACGCAATACAAAGTAAATGAGATTGACAAACGTGAAAGCTTTCCATCACATTTCCAGGTTCATTTGCGTCCACAACTGTTACAGTGCTAGTGTTATGCGTACTGGCACAAATCCAAATATAAGAGCTCAATTGGGATTCTGGATCAAGACTTTCCATTGTCATTGTCATTTGACGATCGAGTGAATCCAATTCTGTCTGCTCACTAGTTGGACTAGTAATTTCTGTAATTTTAGCTGTTGGTTTTGAGTAGAAAACACTTGCGCCAACAACACATCCTCCATCTTTGGTATATCCTCCATTAAGATTAACTCCGGCTGCACAAAAAACTTTCATATGAGGACTTGTTTCTACCAGAGGATTACAGTATACAGGTACAGGTGGTACTGGTAAATCTCCTGAATGTCTTTGGTGATGCTCCTTATTTGCTTTTGTAACTGGTAAACTCCATCCATATGCATGAACACGTCCATCTTCTTTTTGTACATGAGCTCTTAGCTGACGATATTGTTCCCGTCGTCTTGCACTAGCCCTTTCTGATGTACCTTCATCGCTATAGTCTTTTACAAGAGCATTTGCAATCCCCGCACTTGCCACATGGCTACTATTTGTGATGTGAACTCTACCTTCTGATCGATTTGGTGAGCCATGATGATTGTTCGAGTACCGTAATAAAGGTCCAGGCGGTTCTCGTTGTGGTCGATTAGATGAACTGTCCCCAAAAATTAGTTTCTTTAAATTAATAAGCAGAGCATATTTAATCAACAGTATAAATTACGTAAAAAGACTACTAAAATATTTCCAAATGCCATGCTTAGATTTTTTATCTAGCTCTACGTTTCGTGAAGCTCTCAACAATTCGGTTAAACGGACAGCTTCTTGTAATTCCATTAAACGTTCCTTGTACTGTAAGAAATTTAATTTAGTTAAATTTTCTTAAGCTGCAGAACATTTTGTATCGAGTATTTCTGAACCTGATTCCTTTCCATAAGCACCATTGCCATTTCAACTCTTGTAAATCGTTTTCTTTGCGCCATCGGTACATCACTTTCATTTTCTTGTTCTGAATCATCTAAATTTAAGCAAGTTAGTCTTAAAAATATACAAAACAAATGAGATACTATTACTTTGTTGTTTAATTTGTTCTTTGGTTTTCTTAAGCTCATCCTCCAATTCACTAACTTTTTGTCGAAGTTTATTTCTCGATTGTGACATAGCATTTAGCTCCTCTCGAAGTATTTCAATTTCGCCAGTCAATTCATCAACTTTAACAATTAAGTCATCCTTAACTATATTGAGAGCATTCCTAGTAAGATAAGAATAAGTAAATTTGATTAAAGTTTTAACAATTTCGAAAATGTTTTTAGTCTAGTGGAGTTTGTAATAAAATAGTACGCCATTTAAGGTATATTCTAGGTACATTTAAAATAGTCTTATATAGTTTGCAGATTCGTGTCACGCGAACAGCTGTGCACTAGAATACCTTGGTATGAAAAGATCCCAAATGTTTTGCTCTTACCACTAACCTAACAAGGCAGATGCTTTCTTCTATTAAATTTCACAATTTTCTGAATTTTTGAGCCACAGATGCTTTCAGCTGGCATTAACCAATAACGATAAGAGCGTAGTCATATGTACAATTTCTGTTAGTTTTTTAAATGAATAATTAATTTGTTAAATTTTTTTGGACCCAATTTCTTCGATGGAATTGAAACTTTCACTATTATTTTAAAGATTCTAATTAAATCACTAAATACAAGAGAAACAATTAAAGAAAATGTAAAAATTTTCATTCATTCATTTAAAAAACCTTAAAACATAACACACAGGAGCGGGTATCGTATAAGATTCGTATACATGAATGAAGCCTAATACCCCTAACAATATTTTGGAGATATAAGTGATAACAAAGGACGGAAAATTAGATCCACTTATTAGAATAAGTTGACTGCTGCTTGAGCTCAATACAAACATTCGTCCGGCTTCACTTACATAATTTATTCTAAGTAAAAAATTTTCGTTTTAGTCTAATTTTACAGTTTTTCCACGGGGTCCCGGTAAAAAACTACATACGGAAAATTTTAACAAAAGTCAAATAAATGGAAGGAATCCCACTTCATGCGCACTCCATGCAATAATTTGAATATTACTTATAGGATACTCTATAGAAAAAAGTTTTTTGAAAGCTTGTCCACTAAATTTATTTCGAGTTCAATAGTACCTACAGCTCGTGGAATCATGTCAAACACATCCAACGAAAATGCCCTAACATTACCTCTACCGCCCATATGACAAAACAGGTCCCATAAATTTCCCTTGTTGACGCTTTCCTCCATGAAAGAAGCCACGATCTAAGCAAAAGCCTTGTCACCCTTAGTGACCCGGATCCATACATATAATTAACATTATGTAATTGGTGGAGTTAATACGGACAAAATTTTTTTTAAGAAATCCATGCACTGGAAGCATCAATCACTTATACTTCATCTTTTGTTCATCCACTTCTAACTACGAGATACAAGGATCTAAAATAGCCCATCGCGCACTGGAGATAAGAGAAGACAATTTTATGATGGGAGGTGAACCCCAACCAGATAGAAGTTGCCAGGGCTGACATTTTTTCTTTAATTTTTATAGAACCTCCTGTAACCTCAAAACCCAAATACGTTATCAATATCATTTTTTTGTATCGATTGTAAGAAGCCCCAACGGAATTTATTCTGTCCCTTAGATGATTAATTTCTGTCCTTGGGACGATATGGATGCTTCTTGATCTCACCTTCCTTAGTGCATGTATAGGCTTTATACAGATATATGGGGATTGGAAGAAAAATTTGCTTTCCAGCAAGACTCGAACTACATATTTTTATAACCTGGATGTAATCTATAGGGCGGTAGACTAAGCTTGTCATTCTGTTCGTACCGCATAGAAATAATGGTAGAGTAAACTGGATTGGACACCCATGCATAGTATTAAAAGTTATTTTGGTTTTTGTATGTCCGTCCTCTCGATAGCCCGAGAACACTGAAATTTTGCACACGGTCCTTTTAACAGAAATGTAGATTTAAATTCGAAAATGGGACAAATCGGGTAACTCTTCCATAGGGTTGCATACAAAAACTTCATTTTATACTAGATATTTGGAGATATTTGAGAATTTGTTAAAGTAGAGCTGACATTTTGGACACGGTGTTTTAACAGAAATAGTAAATTGTATAATATAAATCTTGTATAATTTCAAAAATTGATAAAATCTTCTTGGTGTTGCCATACAAAAATTGGGGTTTTTTACGTATACGATCAAAAGGATCATTCCAAGATGTTTTTATTGTACTAAAAACTCCTTCAGAATATAAAATCATATGAAATTGATTATAATCAATTTTACTGTCTGATGAACCATTCTACAAATTTGTATATGCGAAAAACAACTTTAACAATCAAACTTCCCCAGAGGTTTGCTATACGAAATTACATACGGGCATTCATCTAGGCTCTAGGGTATCGTAAGAATTGTTCTTAGATTCTAGCTTTTTTCGTTGTTACTTCTGTGTCCCTTGTCCGATTTTTTGCTTTACTTTACCAAGCAATTCGATATAATGGTACTTAAAATCCATCCAGATATGAACAGAAGTCGCGAAAGAAATTGGAAGGAAGAGAGCCGTATATCATCACCGTCCATATTTGAGGGCGAAGTTTCTAATTCACTAGTTGAATACTTCCATTTCTTTGTACTGAGATAGGAATTGTGAGCGTAAATGCAAAGGTTCTTTTATTGACTCATTGATATTGTCCAGTCAACTTGGCTTACAAATAGACCCACTTTTTATAATGGTAACTTTCTCTACATTATCTTCTAAGTCCCCATATTATTTATTAACTGAAGATTCAAGATAAAATTTTTTTTTTTTGTTGTGATCGCCTGCCACACCCGCCACATTGAAATCGAGGCAATTTTTGTGTATAATCATAATAGATAATAGAAGATATTCTAAAATGCGGATTACTTTATTACACAGTGCTCTATTGTACCAGACTAATTTTCCTCAAACTTACTTTGTGGCCAGAAGTTCATTGTTTTCCATTATTAGGTTCTCAACTTCTTTACCCATACCTGAAAGTAATATGAAACTTTATATGTAGTTTATAGAATACTATCTAATCATTTATGATAAACTTAAATCATAATTAAAAATATATAAATATAATTATAAACAAATCTCTCTCTTACATGGTTATTCAGGTTAAGTAAAACTTACCAAAGTAGTTATCGTTTGCTTTGATTCCAATCACAAAAGAAGCAGCAGAAGGGAAACAAATTAAAAAGCGTTAGTTTTTAGTAATTAAGTTTAGATGTGCAATAACAGGAAATAAATTAGCTTCTAGGGCATAGTTTCAATTATTATAAACGGCAGCATTTGGTTTGAATTTAATTGTAATAAAAAATGTATTAAAAGGAAATTCTTGCTCTGTAGTTGTCTGGCGGGTTATAAATGGAATTTGACTTCAATTTTGATTAGGTATATTGTCGATTTTGTTTTATTATCATCGGAATAAACTTCATCATAATAACTGACTACAATTACCGGCGGCGCAAAAGGGAGTCTGTGACGCACAATGTTGCTCTTGATAAAAGATGTATAAGGGGAAGATATACATGCATTGCGACAAATTGGTAGTAACGTTGGTGAATAGTTGAAACAAGCATGGTTATAATTATCGGCCAGAGCCATCTGAGATCTTTGATTTAGTGGGCACTGTAGTACAGAACAGAATATGCGTATTCACTCGTTGACGGAAGTTATGTGATCACAGAAATCGAAATAAATAAAATCTCATACAGTTGAGTTGTATTGGCTGGAATAGTAATTTTATACAATCGAGTAATCATGGTCAACTATAAAATTTCTTGTAATCTCTAGCCTCTCCAAGGGCGAGTCCCACCTCCTAATGGTCCCCACTGAAAAATTTCCTATTTATAGACTGCACTAAAAGGATTAAGCCCGAATGGACCTTTGGCTTTTGTTTACGAAGTCTAACCAAGACGTAGATAATTGCCTGGTAGTACGGGGTCACCCGATCATGGAAAACTTATGTTTTCCACCTCGACATCACCTCTTTATGGGAGCAACGTGATGGTTGATGGTGATCCATATCATGGGCAGATCGAGGTATCGGATTCGAGTATGATATAGGCGCACAGCCTTTCTGATCTGATCTCAGCAGATGTCGTCTTGAACGTACAGCGACCTTAGATTGGAGGATCTGATTATCTATGTTATGCATGGTCTGATATTCGGATCTCGACGTTGAGTTGCGCATAATCAACCGTATACCGGGATCCAAAGGACTGTCCGAGATGTTAGATAGATCTCGTTTCTACCAGTAAGTAAGAACTCCAATCCCGAATGAGGCATTCATGTCTCTTGAGGGCGCTAATTTTAGCTTATAAAATCAAATCCGTGCGTGAAGATCGCTATCGGATCAAGCCTTCATTGGCAGATGCCCACGTAAGATCACAAGGATTTTCTGGCTACAATTACCCAAGTAATGTATTTTTAAGTATCTTCTCATTCGAAGAATGTACTCAAGACATCTAAGCTAGAAGAGCATATTAAATTTAAATGTCTATTGCTGTTTCTATATCGGAGTAGTTATCATAACCATTCATCATAAACAAGACTACGTCTCACCTCAACCAATACGAATTATTAAAATGTATGCTTCATATCAAATGTCAAAATTACTTTTATTTCTTTGCCCACTAAATGAATGTTAGTGAACGACATTCTATGAAATGCTTTCCAGAAGCAAAGGCTCAATTGGTTGGACTCAATTGATAAATGATAGATTAAACAATAACCGGAAGAACAAAACACTTTATTGGACTTGTAGTCATCCTTCCTTCAAAAATTATCTTAAACACGGAGGATTGCAACAAAAGCAACTAAATTAAAAGTTGCATTCTTTCAAGGATCCACAAAAAATTCATGCCAACGAATTTTTTTACGAACATGGTTTATATTTTCTTCTTTTAATTTACAGAGAAACCTGTAGCTATCGCAATCGTTAATTCTATACCTAAATTACGGACGGTGGTATATTTTTCATTTGTTAAAAATTAATCTTTGCGTGAATTTTCCAACTCTTCGCTCGCAGGATCCTTTTTAAGACGTTTGGGAGTGCTGTATATTATATCTCCGCCCTTAACATTTTCTTTTGCATATGTAATCCTATACAATCATGCAGTGATCTGTTTTACTTTGTCCCCAATAAAGTGGTACAGTCATTCTTTTGGTCGCTTTGAAAGACAAGAATGCCATAACATAGGGTATATCGTCTCCACCCATGTGGAGAACAACAAACTGACAAAAGCTAAAGAAATTTATGAAGAATATGTTGTGGTATTTAAGACTAATTTCTGATGGAGAACGAATTTTCAAGGCCGATCAAACAGTTGAAATCTACATTTTCGTTTCTGTTTATCATATTAAATAACATAACCAGGCGAAAATCAAAGGTATTGCTTGTAGAATTGTATCTTCTCGTAGCTATAGCCAATAGTGTTAGGATATAAAGAAAACTGAAAATGGATTTCCTAGAACTTTTCATTGACTTGCAAAAATTCCTCAATTAATTCTATTGTTTGGAAATTAAAAGATGTAATCAAAAGCAAAAAGAAGGAATTCTGTAGCGCTTTTACCTTCATGGACCGTCTTGGAGACTAGATCCATTAACAAAATATTTATGAAAGTGTGCTCTTAACTTAAAATAGTTAAAAAAAAAACAAAAATTTAAAATCTTACCTGAAGACGCATATTCACCGGGATGAACCCAACTTCCTAAATTTGAAAATACACACAAAAATTTATGTTAATATTGTTAATTCGATTCGAAAATATAAATTTCTGTGAAAAGTTCAAATAAGCATGTGCAGTTCATCAATAAATTTATAGCAAAACAAAGAAAAAAAATTATTGTTCCCGATAGTTACCTGTAACTTCATGCTCTTCACTTTCTTCATTATCTTGAAACGATAATTCTTGGTATAAAGTATTACCAGAGCGTTGCTCTTTTTTAGTTGTAGTTCGGCCGACTATATTTTTTTTTTCATTTATTTATTATTTTTTTATTTTTTTTCATCAGAGAATTTGTTAAGAAGATAAAAGATATATTAGAAGGGAGGACGAGCGAGAAAAAAGGAAATTTAGTAACAATCAAATCTTTTTCGGTTATGATAAAATAATGTACATTTACCCGGCGGCGCATTTGGCACAATTGGACTAACTTCACTCTGCGGTGAAGTTGCTTGATTCATATGATGTAATGTATCTGTTTCAGCAGAACGTTCCATTGTTTGGATATTATCCATCTCATTTTGTAATGATGGTGGTCCGGAGTCATCAGAACTGTTTCCTACACTACATATAGTCTCTGTATCTAGCATGGCAGAATTTTCAAGTGATGCAAAACCATATGATACTGGCCCAGAAGATCTAATTTAAAATATAGAAATTATAAATTGTTGTTTAACATATTAAAAAAAAAAAGAAAACGTGTTCAATAAAATCGATGAGTTCAAAAGGGGTTCAATGTTTAAACAACCATTGAAATTCGCGACATTTAATTCGTTAAAATGTGCTCACCTCTATGAATGGCACTCTTTTGAGAATGAAGCTGAACTTTTTCTATTCCTTTACATTATTTACAGAAGTGGTATGTATATTTATTTTACTTTTTTTTTTATCGTCAAATTATATCACAAATAAACTAGACTAGATATAAAAATATCATTCGAAAAGGTGATGTTATCAAAATGTCATAAGTTCACTGTGGGCTTCAAGTAGCATACCATGTGACATTGTACATTGATACAATCCGGAGAACAGGATCGTTCTTTTTATACGTTAAGCTGAACCAATGTGTGGCATAAGCAACATTCAAAACTCTTCAGAGGAATTTTGAGATTTGGACAGACTTTTTAAAATAAACAATGACAACTACTGGTCACGGGTGTTATTAAAGCAATCCATCATAGTCAAATTTTTACTAAAAAAATATACTAAAGAGCGTGAAATGAAAGCCTTTACTACTAAGGCTAAGAATCTATTCCGACTATCTCTTCATGATTTTCATTATTATACCGTCAATCGCCACTTCTATCAGCTCTAACGATCGTTTAAAGATAATGAATTATCTCTATATGTAAAAGTAAAAGATGGTCCAGTCAATTACAATTTTGAACAAATTCAATGCCCCTAGTGCGTATAAATGACAACTATCACAAGGCAGCAGGTTGACTAATCTTACAACATTCTGACAAGAAAGATTCATTTTTTATTTTGCCGTCTCCCTTCGCATACTATAACATTGATTCAAGATCATAGGAAATGCGGCTGTTGTTCTTTCGGCACGTTATAATGACTGAAAAATTTTAAATAATTAGAAACAGTAAAATTTTAACTAGAATAGCGATTAACGTTGCATCAATCAATAATCAATCAATCAATAATAATGCAATCAACTTAGTATAAGAGGGTAGATGAAGAAATTTATGTTTCTAGCATTATATTCTATATTATATTATTGGATCTACAATTTTGGGTTAGTTGGGAACCAATAACTAATCTGTAATCAGCAGAATCCCATGACCATTCTTCGGTGGGGTCTAATCCAAACACATAGAATTATTAACGAATTCATTGACAACAACCACACATAATTCAATGTATATGCGGTATACGTATGTAGAAAGAAAAGAAAGTGTTTCTCTTTTTCTATCTCAATTATCATTCTTGCACTGTATTAAAATGCTAAAAAAAACGAAGAAATTGTATTCGATAAAAAAGAATCAATGTGGTAAATTTTTTTAACATCACTTTTGCTCACTTAGTTTGGAAATCTAAGTGTAGTTTATCTCCCATTGTATGAAATATGATATAAAATAAGAAAAAAAAAACAGTTAACTCCCTTTCGAACTCATCGATTCCTTGTAAAGAGTGCAATAAGAACTATAGTTTAAATTTGACACATTTGCTGGTACTTAGGAAGAAATTCTAAATGAACTTAATAACTACCAACCAACAACCAAACAGAACTTTACCGAATAAGAGGATTTAACCTGGCTCTGTTAATCTCCAATCTCTCAGATGCGGAGCTCATTTGTGAGTGAGTTGAACCCATAAGCATTTTTGTCCTTTCCATATAATCTACGTGTGTTCTAAAGAGTTCTGTGTATCTTTCATGTAACTTATTATATTCCTGCATACAGCATGAACAGAAATTGATATAAAAAAAAATATCCATCATAGAACATTGTACGTACCTTTTTGAGTTCCCCTTCCCTTTCTTCTAATCGACTAGCATGCTCCAAACTATTTTTATGCTTAAGTTCTAACATACGAACAATACTTTCTAATGATTCTAGTCTACTGGCGAGCTCTTTATTTTCTGCTTCTGCGAGATCTTCAGTTTCAAGAAGCTGAAAGAAACAGTTTTATTTTTACAATTCTTTTTCAAACAAATTCTCTAATTACCAACCTTTTGCTCCGATTGTTTTCGTGCACTCTTTTCTCGTTCATATTGTGTTACGAGCTGCTCGTTGTCTTCTCGTAGCAATTCTAATTCAACTTCTTGCTCCTGATTACTTCGATATGCTGAATCTAAGCTTTCCAGGACATTTACTAAAAGTGGCATAAGGGTCTTTACGACATCCTCATCATAGCGTTGAATCATACGTTCGAATTCCTGGTAAATACTACCAGCCAATTGCTGAACCTAGTAGCAAACATTAATAAAAGTATTTTTTAGTAAAGGCATGTTTATTTTTTATATAGAACGGTCTGAAAAATAAAAAGAATAATGTGCAGAAAATACCATGTAAATAATTTAATGTAGAAATGATGATATTGGGGAGGTCAAGTTCTAATTACTGACACGTCCGTTGGTTCTTTTGTTTCCGACATGCCAACTGCAACTGGGTTAGGTGTCGAAGTTTCTAATCTTCTCAGAAGAGGATTAAAGAGTGTAATAAGTTTAGTGCTGCGAAGTGTCACATGATGTGTGGGAGTCAGATCGATTTAAATTTGAGAAATATTATCACACGCCAGTGTACGAGATTGAGACAGATGACAATAGTCCAACACTCACTGGAATACAAGGAGCGCGTTCATGAAGTCGGCTGCAGCTACAGCTGCAGCTACAGCCGCAGCCAGTCTTAGCTATCTCGAAGCCAGGAATAGCTGCGTGTAGCTGCTCCTGACTTTATGAACGATTTTAGCCATTGCCAGCTTCAAAAATGCCATCATTGGAGTATGAGTTACATTTCATCTAAATATACAAAAAACAGTTTATTACCTGCATCGTCTATTAAACTAATAAATGGCTCCCTATGCTCATTCATATAAATGGTTACAGTTTATTACCTGCTTAATGGCTCCCTATGCTCATTCATTATTACAATAATATTTCTTTTCTTTTCTGTAATTTAAAATTAACAACAAACAAAAATGTCAAACGTAATGCGTTTCCCTTGTTAGCTATGCTGGGTAGCACTCTCAAGTCGGTACCGGCTGCAGTCGACTACGAGACCGGCTACTATGATTTTCCAAACGCCAGGGACTGTGATTTAGCAAAGTCAAAAAAACTGGCTATTGCATTTCCGAACGACGATTAAACGACTATATGTCATTGTTATGGGTCATATGAACATCAGCTTGACTGTCCGAGAGGATATTAATGGTTGAGCCATTTATGGCTCTTTTAATGCAGGTATTGGCACATTCTATTAAGGCCAATACCTCGGCTTGGAATATGGTAGAAGTAGAGCCCAGCGCCTTTGATATATGACATTTGGGGCCGAATATACCCAGTCCGACTCTATTGTTAGTTTTTGAACCGTATGTATACCACACCATCAATCCTTTTTGGAAGGACGGTTTAATGGAACGCCATTGCTGTCGGTCTCCCAGAATCACTTGAAATGGTCTTACAAAATCCACCCGGGGTGTGATTATATCAGATATTGTCGTCATTTGTTCGAAGCATATTTTAAGATACTTAAATGACCAACCAGATCCCCTGGCATTAACTGTTTCTCCTTTTGCACTCTAATATCACTGGAGATCGCTTCCTTTTTCACCTGCAAATCTAGGGAAGGTTTAATAAGGCTTCCATGGTTGTTGTAGGACAGATTCTTATGGCACCAGTTATTCCTAGACAGATCGGCTATTTACAATGTATTATCTCTGTGATGGGCAATTATGGAGATTGAAGACGCGCTCCTTTCTTTAAATGATGCTTTTCTTAGATCTTGTCACCTCAGTGGTTCGGTCCCTTTTCAAAGATGATTCCAAAAAAACAAAAAAAGTGAGGAGATCTACTTATATAAACAAAACTCTTCCTCAACTGACCAAAGAGAAAGTTCTCACTGTTTTTGGCTCTGAAGTCACAGCGCGACCTACATTCTTTTCGTTAACTTGGAGAAGTGATTAGCAACTCTTATATATGTAAATAACGAAGTAACGAGCTAAGAAAATATCCATACAAAAACAATATAAGCATAGACTTTATTTAGACGCATCAGTATAAGGTGCACTTTAAGGTGCCTCAAAATGCACTTTATGATTACAGCAGTCAACTTGCTGCCTTTCGTTGGTGGAACAATTTCGACAAATATGTAAAGTAACATTTACACACTGCAATGCTTGACACTGGAATAATCACGTGAACCAGAATAGCAAAAAAAATACGTACTGTATGCGAATTTTAAATTGAATTTCATTCCTGCCACCAACCAACATCCTACCTACAAAATTCATGCGGCAGAGGCAGTACACTGACCCATCTAAACAGGCTCATATCAATCATTTGCGAGATATATTACATATATTATCTAAAAATATTTTATAAATATGAAGTAAACTTTTGCCCCTGATAACAGATTATTTGGGTTGGATTTTCTTATCTACATACAAATAAACACGTTATTTTTTATTCCAATTATTAAAGTGATTCATTGTTTTATTTCAATGTCTAATTGCTGCCAACTTCCAATAAATACTCGAAAGCACACCATCATATTGAAAAATCACCCCCACATTGCCTTTGTTTACTTTTTTTCTGCCTACAATTTACTTATTTGAATGAAAGTTCGTTATCATATAAAATAAAAGTATTCAGATTTGTTTCCTGAAACAATTTTTCCAAGTAAAGGTGCTGCAAATTTTGCATAAAAGTCGTCTCAGGCAAAATACACCCAAGGATCATAAATCGTCTCGGGAAAATTATTGATTTCCTGTATTGAGTACTTTGAAAGCATACACTTCCAGAGTACTGACATTGGCGTGAATGTTCGATATTCTTACCAATTACCTGATTAATGCAAATCCCAATTTAAAATCGGATGATTCATTGGGATTCAGTTTGGGGTATTATTATGCGTTAGCATATTACAAATTTTATACCTTTTCTGACATGACCATTGTATTGTCGTCGTGAGTTCCATAAACAGTTTCAGCTCCAGGATCGGGTCCTCTTCGATTCATCCCGTCACTATCCATTATTGATGTGTAAAAGTAGATAAATAATTTCTGAATAAACCAGAGACAAATTTTTCCACAATCTTTTACGACAAAACGTAATTGTGTGGCAATTTGGGCAGATGATCTATTTGGAGATTACACACTCAAAACACGTCAAAACTTTATAACCACATTTTTAAAATAAATAGCACATTCACCGCGACATCTTATAAAATAAATGGATATTCGCTTTTAGTTTAAGCTTTTTAAATAACTTTGTCGTTGTTTTTCTCGCCTTTAGACTAGAGATTTGATAAAAGTTGCACCAAAAGGTAGAGCACTGCAGTCTTGACATTTGCTTGTCAAAATATTCAAGGTGCAGCCATTTTTTCTCGCAAATTATTGACATGCATTCAAGCGATCAAGTCGACATCTTGTGTAAATTACTGAAACCAGGGAGGTTTTGAGTTTGGCTTTGCATAATTCTTTTTTGGTTACCGTTGGCGTGGCGAGCGTTTTTGCTCTCACTTTTCTCCGCATGGCGGCTGCGAGTGGCATGAGTGTCGTATATTTTTCGCGCGTAAAACTATTGGCGCTTGTGTCGTTTGGTTTGGAACTTTGGACAAACTTCACCGTAGATTCACGCCTAAATTTGACTTTTGTATCACGTTTAGTAGCCGGCTAGAGCCAAAAGTTGAACACGCACCATGAAAACAAATACAAAACAAGATAAACCCTGAAGGAATGTCATTCATTCATTTTATTTTAATAATAATCCATTAATCCGCGTGCATATTTAACATATGCGTTGAAAATAAAACCTTATACATCCAATTAAAAAGCTCGCTATTACATTTAATTATTCCTTCGATGCCATATGTCCCATTAGATTACTTGTGAATTTCTCTATTTTTTTTAAATCTGGCATATTCTCAGCTTTATATTGAATACCAAGCCAAGAGTTGAACACGCACCATGAAAACAAATACAAAACAAGATAAACCCTGAAGGAATGTCATTCATTCATTTTATTTTAATAATAATCCATTAATCCGCGTGCATATTTAACATATGCGTTGAAAATAAAACCTTATATGTACATCCAATTAAAAAGTTCGCTATTACATTTAATTATTCCTTCGATGCCATATGTCCCATTAGATTACTTGTGAATTTCTCTATTTTTTTTAAATCTGGCATATTCTCAGCTTTATATTGAATACACTGGAAAAGATTAAATTGCTTTAATTACATATTTCTTTTCTTAAATATTTTAATTCATACTTTAACGTTATCAGTAACTTTGAGCAGCAGCAATCCCTTAGAATGACCATATTTCATTGTATATCTGCAGTTACTAGGATTTTGCATATACATATTTTCGGCAGCAATTTCAAAGTCTTCCCAGTCCTTCACATAAACCATTTCTAATATAATTTAATGAAGAGATAATCACAAAAAATCAAAGAACATCAACAAACAGTGCAAAACATGTGTCAACGCAAGTGACAGCGAAAGCAGAAAGAAAAAAATTTTGACAACTCGACTTCAAATACATACGTGTCGCGATTTAAAACAAATCCCACAATAGATGGCACTATGCGTTTCAGCAAAGTTCCGAATCGATTCGACACTCACGCCCTCGGCGCTTAGTCAACCGCGCCCGGCGGGAAAAGGGAGGAAAAAAAGTACAATCCATGCGGAGAAAATCCGGAAATTAAATGGCTGGTTTGTTAATTCTATTTTGTCGTATTTTTTCACTCTAGTTCAATTCATTCTGAAGAATACTTTTGTTAGGCTCGGTAAAGTTTTGTGCAAGCACTGATTTTCTGAGATTTTTTTGTTATCCTTTACTGAATATTTATCAATTTATTTAACGCGAATAGCGAATAGTTTATTTGATTAATTTGAATTGATGAAACCAAGTTGGGAGATTTGATGTAGGGATCTATTTAGGCTTTTTCTCCCTTGAACCGCTTGAACCTAGTTGAAAATACAACAATTTGGTATTTTTTGCTATATCCGATTGCGGATTGCCATTACAGCTGTGCAAGCAAACTGATTTCCGATATTTTTTGGTTTGTCCCGAATATTAATATCAATTTATTTAACGAATAGATTGTATTATTTATTTGATTCGAAATAAATTTGACTTTCGATTAAACCATACATTGCACATTGGTATTTTTGATTTGATAGAGTCTTATTTTTCCTTATATTTGATGTTTGAGAGGAAAGATTATTATATACATATGTCGTAGGCATTTAATTAAAAGCCTAGTCATTTAATTAAATGCCGGCAATCAATGAAAATCGTATTGATATCTTTCTTTTACCATTATCTGCCTAGGCATTTACTTAAATGCTGGCTGGCTCTCCAGGCAAATAATAAAATAAGCAAATATATATCAACGCACGATCCGCAAGCCTTTACGCCGATAGTGTAATACCACCCGATTTAACCAAAAGGAGAGGGAGATGTGTGGTGAAGGGGGAGGTCGCACCCAGGCCTGCGACCCATACTCACACACACCCACACCCACATACACACACATATACACATACACACAAAAACACGCGCCGCGCGAATGATTATCGCAGAAATGTTTGGCTACACCATAGTGGACAACAATTGGGTAAGACGACGAAAAGGCTCTGTCAAAAACACATACGCAAAAGATGTTAAAGAACATGCGAGAGGAAGCGCTTTAAATAAAGCAGCCTTACCAAAGCCATTCAGTTCTGGCGTATGTTCCTGCTTAGAGGCAAGCATGGATGAAGTCTGCTTAGCAATGCTGGGTACTCATAGCACACACCTAGCTACGCAGCTAGTTGTGAATAAAATGGGGAATCCGAAAACATATCGTAGTAGAAAATATAAAATTTTAGATCAGTATCGTTTTCCAGATGAGATACCTATTTGCAATTCCCAAGCAAATCTAGATTTAGAAAGCCTACTTACAGGAAAAGCGAGGTTGTGAAATCATTTGAATGTTCACAACTTGTACATAAAGATACGACAACTGACTCTGCTGGGTCTTAATGCACTTTCACATGAAAAACAAGAATTGTTTTAAAGTGGAATAAATTGAGTTTATCGGCTTACATTTTTTCGATTCTTGTTTTGGATATGATAGTGCTTTTATGCACCACGTAATTTTTCTGAAGATTCTAGGAAGCGAAACTTACCGTTGCCAACAAAATCACGGTAAACCGAGTACATATCTGTGTCGAGTTTTACCGGCACTGATTAAATTGTTTGGGGTTAATATGTGTATTTGCTGTAATGTTTCCATTCAAAAACCTTGCGAATTATATTCCAAGATATTTCGTCCTGCAAGCATATATTTTTAGATTTACAAAAAAGTAAGGATATTGACGTAACCTAAAAGCCAATCTATAGTTAGGCCCTGATTTTACTGGTGATTACTTTATATCCAAACCGATGTATTATCGGAAACGGCACTTGCCATGTATCCTACAGCTGAGATCCTCTTACCATTAGCACGTGGATACTCAAAATGTCTTTGCGGCCTAAAGAGCCTAAATCTGTCAATCCATAAATTATTTTGACATTAAACTCTAATTCAGTTTTAGTTACTATTTCATCAAACATTTGGCACAACGTCAACTCTGTCAACTCAGAAATTTTCTGCTTCATTAAAGACCATAGAATAACATTTAAGAATTATGTTTACGGAAGGCAGCATTAAAAATCTAGAATTTCTTTATATAGTGCTGAGATTTATTATAGAAGTTTAACGCGAACTCCTTTCTTTATCAGTCCACGTAGTCGTATCTAAAAGTTGTGTACAAATGCTTTTACATCCTCACTTCCTTCAAGGCTTTCCAAATCTTGATTTTCTTGAGAATTATTAATAGGTTTCTCAGGAATCAGGAAACGGAAACTGAGATTCTAAAATTTTTGGAATTTTAAATTTCGGGCATATGTTTTTGGATTTCCGGTTTTATTCACAACGTCCGGTATTCACAGCCTATATAAAGTACTCACTATTGTTAAATATGCTTTGTTCGTTTCTGAGTAGGAACAAATACCCGAATTAAATGGTTTCGGTGTATATTTTTTAATGTCCTTTTCGTAAAAGTGATTTTCTTCACAAAGCCTTTACCGTCTTCCAATTGTAAATATAAATTGCCACTATGTCATAGCAAACATTTCTACGATAATCATTTTTTGGAATTTGGGTAAATACGATGATCGGTTCCGATAAATAATTTTTATAAGTGCAAATCAAATAAAATTATATGGTATAAAATCATTTTGTGTTAAATATTAGGTAAACCACATTGATGAGACCTCTATGATCGCTGGGTCGAAAAGCTCGATTTAGCATTTTCAATGCATTTTGATCGAACTTCTGTGGTAGGCGATCAGAAATAACCACACTGGTTAACGATTTTACAATCGTGGGTAAATATTAAACCCAAAATGCAAAAAAACTGCAAAATTAACCAAACATTCTCACCGACTACAGAGATGAATGCTAGCACTTTGCGCGCTCGCTTTCTGAACTTATTCATGTTATGTCGCAGCAGAAACTACGCGAAAAGTTTATGGAAAATAATTCCAGGTCCCACAATTAATTTTCTTCCACAATTTCCACTGACTTAAAAAAGATTTAAATTTTTTGCTGGATTCGTAAAAAAAAGGCTAAAAACGGATTTCGTAGAGAATGGAAATTTCTCAGATTTGGGTTTTTGTTTGTGGATGGAGAAATTTTTAATGGTGATAGATTATTTTGCGAGCATGTTAAATAAAATAAATAAATACATTCATACATACATACACAACTAGAGTTGTATTGTGTTGTTGGCAGTGTGCGTTCGTTCGTTCATGTTTAAGGGCCTAATTTGATTTATATTTTCTTCTTTTTTAGAACTCAATCTTGTTCATTATCTCTTTGCTTACAATTCGGATCTCTCTGTTCGTTCGTTGCTTTAGGCTTTTAATTGAACTATAATTTCGATTATTGTATAAACTTGTGAGTATAGTCAAATAGTTCAAATGACGAAGGCGGGTTCAAGGATAAGGAATATATCATTTAAATCAAAACATTTTTCATAGTTTCCGAGAAATAGGAAATTTTCCAGGATTTTCTTCACCAGAAATGAATGAAGGCAGCAAATTTTCAGATTTCCCCAATCGTACAATTTAGTAGAACTTTTTGACAAATCTCGCATCTGTGGTACGGATGTGTGAAATCTGGTTACAGTTCCACACCGTACCAAGTTTGGCACAATTTTTCACACATGAAAAAATAGAAAAATTAGCTTAATAGTGAATTAAAAATATAATTGATCGATCTGTGGGAATAACTTATATACTATTACTATGTTTGATTCCGAAATTTGTTCTTATATTCGATTGTTTTCCCATCATATTCAGGATGATAATCTGCCGGTGAAAGAAATTAGATTTTCTGATTTTCTACCATAAAAAGAATTCTATTTTCCACACTCAAAATTCACAAATTGAATGTTGGTTTGTTTTCTTTTTCCCGAAAAACATGGGTTCTCTTTAGATATTATGACTGAGCCAGGCTCAAACGATGCGGCGGCTGGATTCAAAGGTATACAATCCCGAGAAAAATAAAAAAAAAACAACTTTTTTCCAGGTTTTCTCCTCCAGAATGAATAAAGGCTTTTTAATAAAAAATGAAATTATAATAAGCTTGAAATTAAAAAGTATGTAAATTCTAAAGATTTTCTATGTGATTCCGAATTTTTTTCCTATATTCGATTCCCATTATATTGGATATCTAACTAGATGCCACGTCTCTGATTTATTGGTGAAAGGAATTCATTCGATTTTCCAATATGCTCCACAGTCGCCGACCACAAAAAATCTCACACTAAATTTTTCTTCCTCAATTCTTCCAAAATTAAATTGCGATTTTTTTCCCTTTTAACGCTTTTTTGGACCCAAGCAATTCTGAAACGTACCCGTTTTGGGTCCTCGTTTTAATCCGTGAGATATTTTGCAACGGAGTTTTGGCGGGACCGGTGATCAAATGACGCGGGCCGATTTGAGGTTCTTTATATAGGTATATATGTTTTATTTTCAATGGTTTTACATGGTTGCCGCGAAAAAAAAAATGAATTTTTCCAGAAATCATCAGAAATCAATCAATCTTATCCAATTAATAATTCCTTTTCATACAACATAATCTGTTTAAAAACTAATCAATTAAAATATTCAAATAAATCAATATTTTCTCAAATTTCATGTAATTTTTAGGGTTCCGTATAATAAAAATTAAAAAACGAAACCAATAAGATCGCTCTTTCGTCCGTGTCTGTCTGTCAAGGACATTTTTCTCGAAAACAACGTGACGTAGGATATTGAAATTAGGCAGAATGTTAGGTCTTTGTGACGCGCAGATGTTTCGACCGTCAAGGATTATGAAATATACAGGGTGATTCAGAACAAGATACCTTCCGGTATACCACGCGATTCCTTGAGGTAAGCTGATCAAAAAATTGTTCCAAATGTGCGAATGTGGAATAGTCTACCATCTTCTGTTTTTCCTCAGGCTTATAATCTGCGAAGGTTCAGGAGTGAAATCATACGGTATTCCCTTGGTTTAATAATATAAAAAAAAGGAAGCAGAGACATAATCTCGTTTATAACGTATTAAGGGAATTTTACAAACTAACATGTGCGCAAAAATCGCACAAAATTGAGACAAATCGTTACGTGCTACATAACTAGACCCAGAAACACGATTTTCTGTTATTTTTGGTATATTTGTTTTTATTTGCTATTTTTTTAATTTATTTTTATTTATTTTATTATTTTATTTTTAGAGTGAGAACCGTAAAGTTATTCCAAAGATTCCATTAAAGAACCAATAAAATTAGAACTCTATAGAAAAAGGATACGATTCATATAGCTAAGCTAGCAAAGAATTTTCTTCGGGCTATACATATGTAGTTATCCCATCAAAGCAACATTTTCTGTTGAACAAAACAACAATGTTGCTGAATATACTTATTACAACAAAGAAAATAAGTAGGTATGTATATTTCTATGGAATGTGTTGTTGCAATTCAACATACCGGAACCACAGAGCAGACAAGCTTAGGAAAAGAAAGAATCTTTAACTGGCATAAGTGGTTGTTTTTTGTAAATTTAGTGGACATCTGCTTTAGCTGTCATGAATTTAGACGAGACTGGAGAAAAGGGTTTCAAACAGATTAGAGGAATACGTATCGTCGCTAAACTAGGCACGAGAAATTATGTATCTCTTAAGCCTCGTTTCCACTAATAGTAATTGTACCAATTTGTTCGGCAACATCTTGTGAACTTTTTGGGAGCTAACTTGTTAGCTAAACTTAACATGTGGCTCCATTTAAATGCTCGATAACCTGTTGGGTTAACTTCTTTCATTCATTACTTGAGAATTGAATAGCAGGTGATATTAGCGTCCTGTTATTTGTGCCGGAAATTATTTGAGTTTAAGTAAAATGAAAAAAGTGCAATGTAAACGTTAAAGGTGGTGAATTCTTTGCTTTCTCGCGGAGCGTAATATGGAAGGAGCTTATCACCCTTTAATGGCAGATTTGTGAATTCAAATTGGATTTGAAAACTTTTCCGAATATCAGCAATGGACATTTAAAATTCATTACATTTGTTTCCACCTATATTATCAAGAAAGAAGATACCAATTTTCAAAAATCTGTATCACCAGCAGCGAACTCTTAACTACTCGCGATACGCGAGTCTAATGTATCATCATCAAATTTCTAAGTCTACAACATATATCCAGATCTGTACCAAATGTTTGCAGTAGTTTCTGTTGTTCTCTCCAGTATCTTTAACTTTACTGAAAAGATCGCCAGAATCATATTAATTCTAATTCCATTTATAAATGAAAAAATCCACCCAACAGATTCTGAGAGTCTTTCCAGCCAACATCAAGCATTTTGCCATAATGTGTCTGGATTTTCTCATAGCGTTTTCTACCACTTATATAGAATGTTGCCAACTTGTTTCAAAAGTTGTTGGGTAAAAAAATTTGTATTAATGGAAACGATGCTTTATATTTCGTCACCCCAGTATTAGTTTGTTGTATCGACCAATTTCCCAGTTTTTGGGAAATCACGTTTAAAGGTTTTAGTGATCAAAAAGTCAAAATAAGCCGATAGGACATTTTGATCTGCAAACATTTCGTCACCCCAGTATTGGTTTGTCGTAAACGCCAAAATGCACTTTTTGAGTCTGAAGTTGATTTGGGGGTTTCATATGGCTCACTTTTTTTTTTCTCTCTTATTGGATTTCGACCAGCTCAACTGGTTCTCCTTTAATTCAGTATGAATTTGGTCGTATCCCACAGTAAAAACAGAATTTAGAATTTTTAGAGTGCTTTTGTTGTATATACAATATATGGTAGCATTTACCATAATTATCCATACATTTTTATTCTTCTCAGTTTTAAAATATTGTTTTGTTGTAATGTAGTGTCGTAAACACCAATTTATTTCGCAATGTCGTATTCACGGTATACGGAAAACAAGGTATGCCACACACTGATATAGCTTCCTCCATATTGTAGCAAAGAAGTATAGTATTATTGTTGTTTGTGTCGGTATTTGGAAATTCTCCGTGGATTTGCGGTGGTGGTATTTACTTGCGCGTCCCACAAGAGCACAGAGAGGAAAATAAGTTCACAAAAGTAGAGAGAACTATTGATTGAAAAAATAGAGACTATTCAACTGCTATCATTTGCTACGATTTGCAAAATGTCTTTTTACTGTACCAAGAGCAGACGCATCCAATTATTATTATAAGAGGAAGCCCTCTGTTTTCAACATCACAAGTATTTGTAATCTTAACAAAATTAATTATTGCGCAATTTGGAATAAAGCGTTCAGCGGTCGTACAGGAAACGATATAGCCAGTGCTCTAATAAAGTTTTTGTAAGCCATCTTATCCGTAAAAGATCTAATATTGTGGAGCGATTTCTGTGTTCTACAAAATAGAAACGTACGTAAAGCTAGCACCGCAGCTTCGCCTGATATAGTTCGGAACTATCTCATAATTTGTCGTTAATTTGTCGTTAATTTATCGTGAAAACCATAAATTTGTCGTGTCCTTTTTTCTAAAGGAAAGTGGATGTGATCGTGATGCCAAGCTATCGGATTGGAAAATTTCACATCTTGGAATTTGTCGTTAATTTCTCATGAAATCCACAAATTTGTCGTGTCCTTTTTTCTAAAGAAAACTGGATGTGGTGCCAGCCAAGTTAACATCAAGTTAGCAACACTTCCAGTTCCCTTCTCGTATCTCGTGTCCTCATTAATTTTTACAGAACACCGACTAGATTCAAAAAGAATATCATTATGGCTTTTTCAGCGATACACTTTTGGTGAGGTTCTAAAGTGCTCAATTTTTCACCCCAAACCTTGGCAATAGTTGGTATGTTATCTTGCTGGTTCTAGATAGGAACAAGCTTTCAGTAAAAGCTCGTTCTGCTTGGCAATAATGCCTTGATCCTGACGCTAAAGGGGCTGCTGATGCCGAACATTGTTCTGATATCTCATCTTGTGCGCTATCACGACTGATCTAAAATTAAATAAATAATTGCTATCTTCGTTGTTTTTCTTTTCGATTGTAACTTATAAATAATTGTTTTTTTAATTTACTTGTGTTTGTTTCAGTTCCCCAAAACTTCTGAAGAATGGGCTAAAATTTCTAATGATTTTGGCTATTTACATCAATTTTGGAATACATTGTGGTCAATTGACGGCAAGCATATTGCTATTAAAAAGCCTGAGAATTCAGGTTCTCTATACTACAATTATAAAGGGTTTTTAGCATCGCGCTCTTGGCTGTCGTAAATGCAAGAAAAGAATTCTTAATGGTATATGCTGGTGTGAATAGAAAAATATCGGATGGAAAATTATGCACTATTCAAAATTTGAAGAACTGTTTCTACAAAAGGCCACTCCATTACCAAATACATCCGCAGGAGGTTGAGTACAAAAAAGCTCACTATCACTATCCATTCTTTAAACTACATCATATCTCACCAAAAATTATAAGCGAACTGAGAAATGACGGAAGTAATGAAGCGCGCACCCTACACTGTCATTATTAATGACAGTATCCCCACTGTATGTGAGTAATGATGTCTAAATATCAGAAAATCCGGATATCATCATTACTGAAATAGCCACAAAGTTACATACCAATTTAGTAACACGGTAGTTTTAGAAAAATTCAATATGGTACCAATATACATGGTTAAATACCACACAAAACCTGGTTGGGTTAAATCTTGAATGTTGATTTAATTTTGGTAGAATTTCACAAATACGGTTATAAACACTAATCGTTGTACCGATTGCAATATTATACAGGCTGTTCTGAAGAAGAACTAAAGTAAAGATTCCAGATTCCATTCTAGAAGCACGGCAATTTGCAGAAATATTTGGTTGGACGGATGGAATAAAAAGAGATAGAGGACCCAGACGGGGTCTCTGGAACATAAGCTATAGCAAGGCCAATTGCTTACTCTCCTGCTCGTTAGCAATTGCTCATGAGTCCCAATCGGGCGTTCTTACAAAGTTCAATATTCGCCCCCAACCCTTCTTACCGACTTCATGCAATTCTTCCAGGAGATGTAAGTCAAGGAATCTGTAACGCTTTCCTAACAGAGCCGGACAGTGACAAAAAAAGTAAGTCAGCGTTACGGACTCCGCTCCGCATCCTATTCATACATAATCATCAACAAGTCCTGTCCTGTGTAGGTTACCCTTGAGAAAAGAGTGCCCAGTGAGAATTAACACTAGAGCTCTCAGGGTTGTTTTGTTTAGTCCCAATAACTATTTCGTTAAGTTTGGGATAGGTTTACCCCACAGTTCCTTTGTAGTTCTACCCGAAGGGTCATCTATAATTAAAGATGACTGTGCTGGTAGTTATTTCAAGCCGAAATATTAGAGGAAAGGTATTTTGGTGCAATCTCGATTGTGCTCGTAAGCCTTTTCTTTCCTGCTAATATCGCTGTGACCTGACGAACGAGTATATCCTATTAACTCCGACAGAGGGAATTCAGGCTGATTTTGCACTCCAATACCAGTTTGGTGGTTGTAAAGGGTTTTGATAAGCC
The DNA here is from genome assembly GCA_963924295.1 of Dioctria rufipes. Classification (NCBI taxonomy): domain Eukaryota; kingdom Metazoa; phylum Arthropoda; class Insecta; order Diptera; family Asilidae; genus Dioctria; species Dioctria rufipes. The sequence continues at coordinate 42,593,102 of OZ002743.1, read as the reverse complement.
TTTGAAAGCTGCTTGGCTGTCCGAAAAGATATGACAATCTACTTTTTGTTATAGTCCGAGTTGAGGAGATATCTTCCCGCTACAAGGATGGTCTTGAATTTCGCCTGAAATGGTGTACGGCATTTGGCATTTGAAATAAATAAATAAAATATTTAGTTTTTGTTGAACTCGAAGGTATAACCGATTTTTTTTACATTTCAATATATTCAAAAACAAATTTGATTTACACATTTATTTAACGTTTTTGCTTAACTTCGTTCGGTACAACCAGAAAACTTGCAAAAGTAACTTATGCGTTAACTAATATATATAATATAATATAATATATAATCAGGCTAATTAATTGAAGTGAAATCATTCGAAAAAAGAAAACCATAAAATTTTAATTCTTTTTAAAACAAATTTCTACTTAAGTTTTTAGTATACTTTCTAATATTTTATTTCATACACTCGCACACAGAAAATTGAAGACCTCAAATTAGCGTTCACCAATAAATTCCCTGCCTCTTCTTGAAAATTTCTTTTAACTAATTTCTTGAATAAATATTTGCTGATTGTATAGCAGAAACATAGCATTGAAAAAACGATAGGGAAATTCATCGTCAATGATACGTTTATAAATATTCAAATTTTCATTAAACAAATTGAATTTCAATCTATGTAGGTACGGCAAGCGGATACCTAACCTATGCATGGGATATTTGCCGTACAGACTAGAGAAAAACGCAAACCGGGATCGGCAGTCAAATCAAGCAAAAATGGAAAAATGTCGTTTTGGGGGAAAAATCGTCGCCCGGCCCGTTTTTTTGTTTTTTTTTCTGGAAAACTCAATTGAACGCATCCAATTTATCAGAAAAATGCCAAAAACGAAGGCAAAAATCGATTTAAATATTGCCCCAATTGAACGCCGGACGCATAATTTAATTTCTACGGGGAATCCAATTTGCATACGCAAATATTTCGCGTTTAAAGCTAGTAAAGTGCGCGCTTTTGTTAAGAGGAGATTTATTAAAGGTTGGCGACCGCGAGGGCGGAGGAATAATATAGCAAATTTTTTTTTTCTAGGAGATTATGTAGAACAAAGTGATAAGCTGAATGCAATGTAAACATTTCGAAACTCTGCGATTTGTATATGTGTACTTATAATTTGAAGAAGATTTGAGCCACCTTTTAACTCGATTAAACAAAATCCAGTAATGAAGCGCAAAGGCACCGCTGATTTGTCTTACCCGAAATCGTGCAAATATTGAGTTTCTGCCATTCCCACGTTTTACAGCCGCTTGCCCTATCTGTTGGGAGTCTTTATATAACACAGCGTACAGTTAGTGCTTGGCGAATTAATGTTAAGGTCGCCGGATTCCTTGCGGGTACGAAATAGCTCGCTATAACCAAAATTATCACTCAAACAAGTAAATACACTTGTGTGGAGCTTCTTGTATATTTACTTAAAAACTAAGCTTTCTAGGTAACCAAATGTTTTGGTGAGGAAGTTCGTTGTTGTGTCCTCGTCCAATCCAAATACCTTTTTGGTTTGGACGAATAAATTAAAGCGCAGAGACTCAGCAATTATTGCCCAAACTTGTTTACCAGGCAGATTTCATACAACAATAGAGACAACTTCTCAAGAAGTTAGCTCTAATATTTTACCTTATCAAATAAAATTATTTATTTGTACCGTGCCTTCATGGGTTCGGATGAACTATGACAATGGAACCCACCATTTATGCTTATCAGAGATATCTAAAAATCCTAAATGCACCTTGAAATTAGTCATTGAACAATATTTTTGGATTTTGTATTTGGTATGTGCTTTATTGAATTTTGCACTGTTATCAGTAAATTTGCAGAAGAGCTAGCCATATATATCGAACCGTCTCATATGCCCCTTATGCTTATCAGGCTTCCGTTTCAACACATAAAGACGAGCAACATTAAACGACAATTATCATTTCGTGAAAATACATTTCATTGGATATCCATCAATGCCTTCAATGACAAAGCATATAACGTGAAGACATGTAGTATGAAATGTTTACAAGCGTTTATTTGTCGTTGCTGATTATAACCGTTCGTTCTAGGTCGTCAATCCCTGTGCTGAAGATATTTATGAGACGGTTGCATAACAGGGTTGACTATACGGAAGAAGATAACACTCTTGCTATATTAAGTTCATTCATTTAACCACTCCGTGCAGTTTTTATTGGGATCTATAGGTATACACTTTTTCATTAAAGATCTAGAATTTGCGTAGGATTATTTAAGTAAACTGACCTAAAGAAAACAAGTCGCTGACCTTACCTTATGTAAGTACGTAGTAAGTAGTCTAACAATGTATCATAAATTTTCATTGTGAGTATCATCTGAATCCTCTAAAATACGAGAAGCTTTCATTCTGTAATAATCTTATTCTACTGGTCCGAAATAAACGGTTGGAGTAAGTAGGTAAAATTTTAATTTGTTAACATAAAGATAAATGAACTTTTGGTTTAAATCTGCAAAAAAGAAAAACAAAATTGCCTAAATTTTTATATAGGAACCGCTTTGCTAAGAATTAAATTAGTGAATTCAAATTATCTCATGCTAAGAAAATAAAATTTTCACTTATTTCAATATTTTAATTGGATCCAGGTAAGAAGAAATTATTAAAAAAATTATCCGTTATTTTAGCCTCTGATGGCCGGTTTCACAGTTCAGGCTTAAGCCATAGCTATGGTTTAAACCAAGGTTTACATTTTTGTACTATTCCACAGTCAAACCTTAAGTTACATGACTGGCTTAAGCCAAGCTTAACTTAAGCCCTGCACAGAATTATTGTCAATTGTTGCCATCTGCGTAAAAAGGTTGTTTTTATACCCTAGATGAAATCTATAGGGTATACTAAGTTTGTCATTTCGTTTGTAACGCACAGAAATAATGATGGGAGAGCAAAATGGATTGGACACCTACGCATAATATTAAAAGTTATTTTGATTTTTGCATGTCCGTCCGTCCGTCCGTCAGTCCATCCGTTTGTCCGTACGTTTGTCCGTGCGCATGATAACTTGAGAACGCGTTCACTTAGTAAGCTGAAATTATGTACACTGACTTTGAAAAAAAAGTAAAATTAGTTCGAAAATGGGACAAATCGGGCAACTCCTTCGTGGGGTTGCCATGCAAAAATATCGGTTTCCACTATATATTTGTACACTGAGTGCGATCGCGCCAACGTAGTGAGCTGAAATTTGGTACATGGTGTTTTTAAAATAATAACAAATCAAATTTCAAAAATGGAATAAATCGGGCAATCCCTTCTTGGTGTTGCCATATAATAATTTAGATTTTTACATATACTGCGAAAAAGATCAATCCTAGACCTTTTTATTGTACTAAAAACTTCTTCAGAATACGAAATCCTATAAAATTGGTTATAATCATTTTTTCTGTCCGACAAACCGTTCTAGAAATATATGCTAAAAACAACTTCAAAAATCAAACTTGCATAGATCGGTGACCATACGAAATTTTATACGGGCATTCATCATAAGACTTGGTCTTAGACCAATTCTAGCTTTTTTACTTGTGAATTTCAAGATCTTAGGAAGAAAGTGACATAGAATAGGATACATATCTGATACAGAAGACATGAGTAATAAGCAAATGAACAATTTAATATCCCAAAGTGTCAGACGAGAAAAAATTATAACAAAGCGCCCACAACATTTCGATTCATAGGATGACGTCGATTTTTATATTCGGTTTAGGTTTGTCGAAACATTGTGCAACAATGACTTTGGACTTTATACCCTCCTAGATAAAATCACGACAAACTGGTAAATAAAAAAGATCTGTTTCTTTTTGCTTCTTCCTCCTTTCGCTCAGTTTATAATCCACAATGGCAATTTTCCTTTAAAAAATTCACAATTACCGCAGTACTGGCACCTCAAAATTTTCATGTGCAGTTTAAACAAAGCCCCAGCTTACAGAGTACTGTGTAACGGAGTAGGCTTAAGCTCGGGGCTTAAGCCACACCCGTAGCTTACGGCTTAAGTTTGGATTGTGAAACCGGTTATTAGGTATATCAGTACAAGTAACGTCACATCCAAATGCCCAAACTAGATGATCGTATCCTGTTTGGTTTGGTTGTATGGCAGTCAAGACTCAAGAATTGGCTGGAGTGGTCTACATCCTCATTCCTCTGAATTCTCGGAGTACTTGCCTGTTCCATTCTTGCACTTGCAATTGAGTGCCGTTCTCATTAGTGCGGCGTAAAAAAATGGGAGGCGTAAAAAAATGGGAGGCGTAAAAAGATGGGAGGAAATGATATTTTATTACGATTATCGGTAATTTACAGATTTGAGGTATCTTGGCGGTAACTTTTTTTTTGTCGCAATATTAACGGGCGCCCCGCTCTGTGTGGCAGAGCTGTGAAGCATTGGGGGTTTTTCCATATGAATTTAGGGTTTAGAGTACAACAAAATAGGTGAATAATTTTTGGGGGAGGGTGTTTAGGTGATCGGAGGGGTTGTCCAAAATGCTTCATATTGGGTATCAAATTAAAGAAAGAGGAGAGGGTAATTGAGTAGTGTAGTTTTTTTTTATCGTTTAAACCTACTGACATTTTACTGCCGAAAAATGGCTTTTTTGGACTTGGGTTATATATACCCCAGTTCCTATATTTTGCACATATGAGTACTCTGTTGTGAATCAGTTCGTCACAATGATTAATATGTCGATTTTTGTACCAAAAAATGGTAGTTTTTCCACCTTATAACAGACTGATTCACATATTTTGCAGTTATCTCCAAAACTATTTGTTAGATTAAAAAACGAATTACATATCTAATTAAGGGGACAAAATATATCTGCGATTTCATCCTACATACAAGCTTTACCGTGTATATTAAAAACATTATAGCATCTCTTTCGTAATTGGTAAGATAGCCAAATTGACCATTTGCGTGTTATTTAAAATTTTTAGCGGGTAGCTTGAGACCCCGAAATCCATATTTCTCTGTAAGTATAACATAGATTTCCATAATTTGTTTTTGTAAACATAACCAGAATATGCGGTGAATCCATAATTTAATTTGAAAAATCCCAAGTACCGCGGTACATTCACAAAATGCAATAAAAGCAGATCAGACAATACTGACAGTTGAAAACTCTTCTTACTTTTCCAGAGTTTGGTAATTGTTAATACAAATTATTCCCTGAGTTATAGAATTCCCAGTGAAGAGTTAAATGTCTATAGAACTCTCATTGGAGAGTTCAGTTGAAGAGATGAGAAACAGAAAAAAAACTACACCACTCGATTACCTTCTTCTCTTTCTTTAATTTGATACCAAACATGACGTATTTTGAACAACCTCCTATGGTGGTGGTCCTACAAAAATTGTTTACCTATATTTTCATTTTCTAAAGCCTAAATCCATCCGAAAACCCCCATTGCTCTATACCCCTCCCAAACAGAGCTAGGCGTCCTTCAATATTGCGACAAGGAAATATACCGCCGAGGTCCCTCAAATCTGCAAATTACCGTTAATCGAAATAAAATATAGCCTATAAGACCCATGCATATCTAATTAATTACCAAAGTAATTTCTCAGTTTTTTTATTGGTCTTACAGATCCTGAGCTTATCCCTGCGACTCTTTGAAACTCCTGAATTTTTTTATTATTATTATTTTAAATTTCCATTAATTCGCTCTTATTTTTATCCCCGCACGCTCCCCGTCCCATTTCCTCCACCTGTCATGTTCGCCCCGAGATACTATTTTTTTCTTATACTATATATTCCTCTATTTCTCGCCATTTCTCCGTTATACCGGAAAATCTGACCTCCTACATCCCTAAAAAATTAGGCTTATGAAAAAAAAATTAATTTATCTCAACCTTGGAAAGTAATAGACACGTATGCCTCAAATATAATAAAAGCCCAACCCTCTACAATAAAAAGGTATACCCCTTTATCGTCCCCCGTGATTCGCAATTTTGCACACTTCTTACGTTTTCCCTAACTCCCCAAGTATCTTAGAGAATTGCGAATGGAGAGTTAGGGATTTTTAATCGGGGAAAACGAAAATTCTCATCTCTCAAACTCCCCAACTTTCCGTATTACAAAATGACGGCTCCAGGTCGAGGCATCGTTGATTTTATATTGGAGCGAGGCATTGCTGGTGTATCCTGTTTGGTAACGTCATCAAGTCGAGGCATTACTTTTTTTTGTTCTACTTGCTCAGTATTTGTATCTTATTACCCAATGGGATGAAAAACCAGCACTTCTGAAAGACGCATAATTTAAAAGCTTTCCTAGGCATCATTTGCAAACCCTTTAGGAGAATATTCACTGATCGTAAGTAAGTAATTCAAGGGCCTATGGTCTATGTCTATGGTACTACCTAAGATAGCTTACCCATTAGACGCATTGAATTTGACGCAAGTAGCTTTGCACAAGCGAGAATATTGTCAAGGTCGTTAATCAACCATCACCATGCAATCTCGTTTAACACATGCGGCATTCTCTCTTGAGTCAACGAGAGCATCAAAGAAATAAATGAAATCAAGGATACGTCATCGGTAAATCGATAGGCTTGAAAGTAAGGGAAACTAAGAAGAGAGACAATATAATACGCTCAAGGCTTGAGAAGACTTAGATGTTGTCTATGTTATCTGAGGTACTACCTAGCTTTTGTAAAATATTAAGATGATTAAGGCTATTAAAAACTTTAGCAAAGTCAAGAAACGACAAGTCAGTTAAAATTTCCATAGATAGTTCAAAAAATGCACTACGTAAGGAAACATTAACATACCTACGTATAGTAGAAGAACTTAGTCGCATCTATAGGAATGATGAAAATTTGATTCCAGTTTTTATAGGCAATCCAGAGATTTATGATGTCATTTTTAAAATTCAGGTAAAAACTTCAACCTGGCGTATCGCACGCATCATCATCGAATTTTTCAATACTCTCTGTAGTAACTAAGGACTGTCGCTAAAATTAGAATTTAATGTAGAGTGGATGATTATTATGATTATTTCACTGATAAAACCTGAATTGATAAATAGTCGTTCAATTTGCATGCAAAATGTGTTTGTGTTCACACGTGGTTGTCTTGAAACATTTTATTATCATTTATGTTTACGTGTAACACCTAACATTGTCTAAATAAATTTTCACCTAAAATGTGCGATAGTTGTGTTTGATGAGACGTGTCAAGTCAAATATTGGCCCTTTATCGATAGAAAAGTGATTTCTCAAAATGACACGGGAGAGTACATACAACCTCGAGTCCTCCAGCAATATAAACAAGGAATTGTTTGTAGGTAGGTATAGACTAGAGATACAGCCTTAAGCATTTTTCAGTTTTCTGGAGTTTTGGCAAATATTCTTAGCTCAGTGAAACGTGTCTTGGGATTGTAGAACTTTTGGAATTCTATTTGCTAGTCTGACAGATAATTTTCTCGTTTTATCTAGATGTGTTTAGAAAGTATAGATACATTAAGTAAGTGTACAAATACGGGCTATTAAGTCCCAAGTGTTTATGTTAATTTCTTGCGATAAGAATGGTCTTTTTACATTTTACTATATATACGACTATAGATTAATGGAAAATTACATACTTAAACATATTATTGGATGTAGAATGAAATGTAATAGTTGTGCACTTTTTCATATTTTTTATTTTTATTTTATCTCACCTTCTTACTATCCTACTATCGTATCGACAATAGTACATACATTCTACCTGCACAACTCACCTTGCCGAACAAAAAATATGCAAACAAATCAAAACTGAAGGAATTTGGGTACATACGTATCTACATAACATCAAATGTCACTTAAATGCCATTTCGCCAACAGGTAAACCGCATACAACACAATCTTAAATTGCCATTAACGAAATTAAACAATAATCGGTTGTCAGGATTAGAGATGCCGCCATATTTGATTCCACTTTGCCGACTCTTCACTCTGTTTGATTGGTCAACATCACAGTCGACGACATACATGCGGTATCTTACCTATTGCGGTTGCGCGGCGGCACATCTCTGATACTGAACAGTAGGATTAAGTTCTCTTGAATGATGAAAATTATGAACAGAGGAACACCTTTGAAGAACTTCAACTTATTCTATAGTAAGTCGCTAATGATGAAAGGTTTAATTGCATTCAACAATATCACCTGTGTGGTGATTTTTTCTTATTTTTTTAAGTTCAATTACCGGAAGCTATAGCCATTAGCTACTGTATAATATTTAATTAATAAGCTGTGCTACAAATGTATTTATACTGCTTCAAGTAGATATTAAATAGTTACTTTGAAAACTATTAGATTTAATTCATAATTGCACAACTTTGGTTCAATGAAAGCGTGTGTTGCCTTGTGACAGTACTGATTTTTCTTTATAAAATTTTAGGCTGTCTTATGGTCGGTTTCACAGTCCAGGCTTAAGCCAGAGCTTAGCTAAGCCACGGGTGTGGCTTAAGCTCAGAACTTAAGCCCACTCGGTTTCACAGTACTCAGTAAGCTGAGGCTTAGTTAAGCCGCTGATGAAAATTTTTAAGTTGTCAGCACTGCGGTAATTGTAAATTTTTTTAAAGGAAAATTGCCATTGTGGATTAAAAACTAAGCGAAAAGAAGAAGAACTTTTTATTTACCAGTTTGTTGTGGTTTTTATCTGGAAGGATATCAAATCCAAAATCAATGTTGCAGAATGTTTCGACAACGTAAACCATCAAAGCCGAATGTTTCTACAGCCGGAACTGAGAATAAAAATCAACGTCATTCCATTTCTCGAAATGTTGTGGGCGCCTCTTTATAATTTTTTCACGGGTCACACCTTGCGATATTATATTATACATTTCTTAATCTCTTATATCCTCTGCATCAGATAAATAACTCATTTTTGTCCTAAACTGTTTGGTTTCTTCTTAAAACGTCAAATGGAATGCTGACACTAGCTGCCAGACAGTACTCAAAACTGCTAATTAGATAACTATTTTTCCCTTGGAAAATTTCAATTTAGTTTTAAAATATTACTTTTGAAATATGCACGTTCATTTAATAAGAAAAATTATAATATTTAGGCAAAATATATATTTAGCAATAATTTCTTATGTGTTTCACAGCAAAATCTGAGGCTTAAGACTTCGAGATGTTGGGCTTAAGTAAAGCTTTCCTTAAGCCAGTGATTTCACTTGGCCGTAACCACCAACCAAAATAAAATAATCCATATTTACATGTAATGCAGAAAACCCCAACCAAGATTACTCGAAATTTAATCCATCGTATTACACCGGTGTAATATTTTATCTGAAATTTATCTGGGCTGGTATATTCTATTCGAGGATTATTCCGAATAGGTGAAGGATGAGCCAAATTTGAATTTAAGCAGATAACAAAATAGTACGTTTCCGTGGAAACGATACTTCGGTTAGAAATGAACCGGTTTTGAATTTTTTATTTAGGTACTAGAAGTGACTTGCAACTTTCTAATAATTATTCTGATCGTTTTTCGGTCATGGCGAGTATATCTAATGTATATATTTACTCACATTTTATATTTTACTTATATTTTAATAATTATTATTCGTGTAAGTGTAAGTAATGCAATGTTTGTTGTGAAAATATTTCCATATAATTTTACCTTTTCTAGTAGGTATTGGGGGCATTAGTTCAATTTCAAATTCAATTTATTCATTTCGACAAACTCTATATAAAGTGTTGAACTTATAGATAAGTGTAGTTTATAAAGATAATTTATAAAATTCATACAGCAGAAAAATGAAATATATTAAATAAATTAAAGAAAGCTAACTACGTACTATTAAGTGAGTTAAAAAATTTCTTAATTCATCATAAATATGTAGGTAGGTACTATTTAAATTTAAAAAAAATAAAATTTCTATGTGCTTCATTTTAGCAAACTTAATTAAGAGAAATTAAAATAAATTATTTAAAAAATTACGATCCTGATTGGAAGGAAGTTCCAGAGTCTGACGAACTGTACGAAAAATTTCCGAGTGAAAAAATGGCGCAGTTAAGGGGGAAAATCTTAATTTGCTGTAGTCGGGTTGCTCAATTAGAATTAAGTTTTGAAGGAACACAGTTAAAATAACAATCTAGACTACAACCCAAGATTGACATAGTATATGACGACACTAGATCAAACCTTCTTAGACCAAAAGTATATCACACTGCTGGGTTAAAAGCGACATTAATTTTTCGCGTTGCGTATGAGTCCAATTTACAGAAGACCTCAGCTCCATATGACATTCACGGAATTATAAGCATCCTGCCAAGCATAATACGTATAAGTTAATAGGTGTAAAGCTCAGCTGACATTTATAGTTTTTCGAAGAGTAGCATAAGTCTTGCACACAAGGCTATATTGATAGTACATTCCAAAGTTCTATTAAATGTTAAGTCAAGATTCCTTACAGAACTGCTAAATAGTTGGCATATTATTGAAAATTATATTTGAAAAAGAGAAAGTATTTATCTCAGTTATATTTAGTATTTAATAATGACATTATTAGTTAATAGCATTAAGGTTGATAGTATTTCCAAAGCAGATATTCTAGCGAGATCATCGTTCATTCGGCGAACAGAATCTTACACCATCCCAACTGTTCTTGATATATAAGCCTGAACGTCGTCTGCATACATGTTAAAGTTTCACTCACGCAAAATAGATGGAATAACATTGATATAAATGGCAAACAAAAGTGGGCCTAGGACAGATCCCTGCGGTACTCTAGTTGATACAGGGAGAAAAGCAGAAAAAAAGTCTCTACAAAATATCCTCTGTTATGGGGCATCTAGATATGATCAAATCATTTTGCACGCAGAGCTAGAAAAATGAAATTGCGACGGAAATTATCAACAAGAATTATATGGCTCACCCTGTCAAGCGCCTTCGAGAAATCTAAAAATTTCTTATATCATCGGCGGCTTTGATCAATGCAGTAGTGCAACTAGGTTTAGTTCTGAAACCTGACTGCAAGTTCATTAATAGGTTTCTACTCTCCAGAAAATTACTAACCTGCATATGCAAAATATGTTCAAATGCCTTCGAAAGAAAGGTTAGGATAGAAATACAATGAAATTCTGGTAGAAGTCCTTTTAGTCATTGATAAATTTTTTTACTGTTTCCAGATGCCAGGGTAGCATAACCTAATTATAATATTAATGAAAAAATTTGGTAATATAATTATAATTTGGTTTTAAGGAGATCATTAAACATTAATTTATGTAGAGCTATCGATTTGTTGCTGATGTGACTTTTTAGTCATGTTCCTGAAATGCAGATGATATTCAGGAAAGAAGAATTAAAAATGTCCTGGAACTGATCAAAAGCAAGAAAATATGAAGTGAATAATTACAACAAAATTATTACACGAAAAATTGATTGGTAAGTAATTTTCTAAATTTCTTCTAGAATAGTTTTCACCAGTCAGTAAAAATGGTTAAAAATAATTTTATAGATTTATGTATTCCATATACATTAAAATATTTGAAATTGACGATTTTCCCAGTATATTTAAATATGTACTTAAACAAACATAAAAAATCTAGAAACCATAAATTGTTTGAATAATAATCCTGTGAAGGAAATGCCTGATTCCTAGCTTGATTTTTCTTTTTTCATTATTACGAAAAATTGAACTTTAAGCTCAACCAATGTTCAAAAATGTAGTGAAAAAAAAATTTTTTTTTTGAATGACAACACTGAAATAGTTGCTTGATTTTGCCAATTACCGATCTGGAGTTTAATTTTGCTAACAAATAGTCGTATTCGTATCCAAAACTTCAATTCGCTATTAGTCAAGGTCAAAGGCGCTCTCAAATTTTAACAAGGGAAGATAGTTTTTATGCAGGCTGTGAACTACATAAATCTAAATCGATATCTGATTTCTTGGCAATCTCGGCTCCGACCGAATCATAGCTGCGAAACTTCTATGCTCAAGGTTACCCTTACCTAACACATTCACGAAGCACTAGATAAAGACCAACTTACGACTCTTGCTTTGCTTGATTTCAATAAGGCAATCGATTCTATCAATCATTGCAAGCTGCTGAAAAATATTTTAAAAGAATTTTTATTATTTTCGTCTGCAGTAAAACTCGTCAATAGTTTTTTCAGTGGACGCAGTCAGTTTGGTAGGTTGAAAGAAGTATGCTCGGGTGAAACGTCTCTTTCATCTGGAGTTCCTCAAGGATCCATAGTTGGTCCCTTACTATTCTTCTTCTACTTCAATTATTGACGTAATATCAGATGTTTCCATTCATCTATATATACTGACGATGTAGTACAAATGTATCTAGGCACCACCGATTAGCTTGATGGAGCACTGCGTATGCCGATTCAATGATGAATTGCAGCGTGTATATAATTGGTTACTGCTAAATAACCTGGAGTTGAATCTCCGTTAATCAAATTGCTAAGCGATTTATAAAAATGGAATTGATCCTAATATTGTCCCATCAATATTCATCAACAACAAAGTACTATCATATGTTAATTTAGTTAAGGCCCTTGACTCTGAAATTAGCTCAAAGTTCATCTGCTGTAAACATATAAGAGTTACAATAGAAAAAAATATATGGTTGCCTGCAGCGGTTATGGTTAAACTCTAGTTGCTTTCTCTCTCTTAATATGCGGATAAAGTTAGTCAAGTTTATTATTTTAGCTTGCTGGTACAATGCGTTATCATGCGGACATAAAGACGAAAAGACATGTTTGTTGGCTATTTTGAAAGAATAACTTCTCAGGATGTTGACACAGTAGGAGCAGCTAGTGATTGATAAAAAGTGTACTCCATTTTATGAATAAAACAACCGATGCTGGAATAAATTTAGCGCATCTATAGCAACTGTTTTTGTTTTCTTTAAAGATGTTTTTTACTTAAATATAAAATTAGTAAAATAGTTGCAATATCTATTTTGGATGATAAAATTTAATAAATTTCTATTTCGTATAGTTTCCATCTTTCTGCTGTATTATTTATGATCGTTAACATTGCTGACAACATTTGACTATATATTTGTAGTTGAACTAAATTCGGATATGGATATGGAGTAATAGATATGGAGAAATCTCTTTTGATTATTCCATATCACACGCATAGTTTTGGCTATCTCCTATCCATGTTTGTATGTAACTTTAAAGACTTTTGGATTGCTTCCATAATATATAAACTATCTCAAACTTTATACATGACTTTGCTGATATATCACTCCCAAAAGCTCTCCAAAAGTCCTACACCGCACTTAAGCATTGGATTTCAATGGAGCCGCTTCTGCCACCCCCAAAAGCCATAACACAATAGCACAAAGGCCAGAGTAATTTCGGAATTTCCATCTGGTCTATGATTTCCATCATGGCCGTCCATTACTAGCCATTAGGAAATGAAAACAGCATCTCAATGAAATCAAATTATGATAATCAACTGGAAGAAATAGCAGCAAATTCACAAGTTGAACATCTCTAACTAGTTAGCTGATTGATTTAATTCTTGAAATGGGAGGGGGCACGGGGGAGGAAGTATGCGGACATGACCATTCATTCCTTTGCTGATAATTTATCTTATATAAGATCATGGATATGTAATAATATGTATACTAACCCGAAGTGATGTATTAGCAGCGTTCATGCCTTAGTTCTACTATGCTGCTAGATATGCTAAAGTACTTCCATATGTGTGCAAACAAAGCCCAATAATTTTCCACTGCTAATCCTAATGACAATATTCTGGCAAGTTTACACCAAGTTCCCTATTTGTATCCATTAATTATTGTATTTCAGAAAACAGGGAACAGTTTTTATGGAAAAATTATTTCTGGGGTTGTAGACCTTTTCTAGAGTACATATGAATTTTGTTTTGGCTTTTTATTAGGTTAAGGCGGACTATGCAACTTCAGTTTATTATATTTGCACTCGCAAGGTGTAGACTCGAATTCATTCTCCTTCTCCGAAATAAGGTTAAAGTTGCTAAACACTAGCCAGGCTGATTCAATATAGCAGAAAATATCCAGGTACTATAATTATAAATATAATTATTTTCAGGATAATAAAATTTTACTTAAGAAAAGGTTGTTACCTTCTGCAATCAGCCCGGGCACCATACCAAGTGGAAAAAGTCATCCCAAACCATTTGGTGTTAATTCGCGTAATCACCAAACAATCCTAGAAGGGATAACATGCGGCAATCAAACTTAAATGGATTATTAGTTCGGCAAATATTGAGTCAATTCTTTGGGGTGCTTGCTCGGCTTTATCCCTTCGGCGCAAATATTTTATTGTAAAGGGATAATTTTGCGAAATGCCGTACTGAACGTGGGGTGTCCTCTTTAGCTGTTATTGTTCGGTGTTGAACAATTAAATTGAAAGAAAGCAAGTGTGCGACCGATGACGATCAACGCTGAGCTAAAGGACTACACAGTGCAGTGCAGGGATTTAAAGAATTTTGAATTTGATTTGCTCACCATTGTTTGATGGTTTTTTTCTGTATTTTCAGAGCTACGAAAATTAGCGTTAATTGAATTTATAGATTTTATTCTTAATAATTTTACTACCACCTTAGTTCTAAGTATCATCAGAGTGATACTGTTGAAAACTTGTTATCTTGAGTCACTGGAGTCTGCACACACTGGCGTGCCAGGCTCTCATTATGCACAGCGACTCGAAAAACCACAAGGTTTTAGAACTGTAGATTACTTGTCTGCTCGTATTCGCCAAGGAATTGAACTGGGAAGATAGATTAAGTTAAGATATCCAAGATATGAGGTTTCAACCTAAGGATATTACTTTCTTCGGGAGCTTTGTGCCAACATCTGCGTTTCCAGTGAGATGAAAATGACGTCACTCAATTGGATAGACTGAGAGAAAAGAATACTGATGTTAAACGATAAACTTATGTCGATTTCCATTGATATTTTAAGAAAAGTGCACAACAATCAGTAAAAAACGAGTTCAATGGAAGCACTTTTGACGCTATGAGAATGTAATAGTAGCTCATATCCGTGTAATTTGTCAGATTGAAATTTTCTGGAAAACATAACATCACGAATAAAGTAAAAATTATGAAAATTCTTACTTAAAAGATTTTGGCGTGATTGCGGATGAATTTGGTAGAGTAATAGTTGAAATTTGATATGTAATGCTCAATGACATTCAGTTGAAGTCGAAAATCTATCGGCATAACTTTTTCACATCTAAAATTTTTTAGAAGGGTCATTCTCTCTACACCTAGTCGGAGTTGTTGAAATATAATTTGGGCTTAGAGTAGTATGTAGTGATTGTAATCATTCCAATTGACAGAAGGTTAAGCATATTACTATAGCCATAGAGCTTAGATTTCTTGTAGCTGGCCTCTTTATATCTATACGAAGTCTGGCTGTAGATCAGGTGGAAATAGATTCAGAAAAAATATTGAGGTTACCACTGCCATAGTGTTGAGACCCCCTCCCCCAAATAACATTGGGGGTTGAATTTCCTATTATCGAGGACCAATCGATCTATTTTGGTTAAAATTGCGTAAACTAGACTTAGAAATTTAATCTGACAGCCCACTCTCCTATGAGGTGTAAATTACGGGAAGGTTACCATCGAGATGTGTGAAAAATGCATAACTTTGTTTTTTTTTTATTTTTACTTAAAATAAATGTACTTTTGGAAATGGGTTTTAACGCATTTTATTCTTCTATCAATGGAGAGTAAATTCCAATTTTATTAAAAAACAAAAATTCAAAATAGCGGCTCCAGCTCTGCCAGTTCATCTAAACCAAACAGGATTGAAATTGATTAAACTAGATAAAATTTGGGGGGCTTTACCAGGTTTTCCATTTTTTTGCTTCAACGGACGAAAAAATTATTTCTAAATCAATATAAAAATCGCTTCCTAATGGCTCCGCTAATTGAAGTTCCTTTCAATTACGCAGAGATTCATGTGAATCGGTTCATCCGTTGAAGCTGTAGAGAGCCCCGCCCGCTGAAAAATGTTGTTCGTAGAAAAACTCATCCCACACTTACTTTTTTAGTACTATACTTTTTGACTTTTTTTTAACGTTCTAGTACTAGAGTATGATAAACTTAGTACACCCTCTGATCTCGTCTAGAATGCTACTTCCCCAAAAATGTAGCATTATAATGAATAGTCAGTGGCGGTGTAAGAAAAAATCTAGAGTAAAAATTTTCGGGTCATAAGTGCCAGTAGTTATTAAGATATTTTCTTCAACAGGCTGTAAATTGTAAATTTTAAAATACTTTAGCTATGAAAATATCCTTTTAGCAACGTCTTCTAAACACTTTAAGGATGAAAATTATATAAAAATAAAAATCGAATTTTTTATCGTCATTAACGGTAACCTTCCCTTAAGGAGAAAATATTATTTAATAATTCTTTAAATTAGTCCTTCAATGTAATCTTGACGTTGTAGTTAATTATTAAGGAAAAATAACGTAATAATTCCTTTTTAATTTACCTCATAGGAATTCCTAAATCTGAGGCAAATTTACTTACTTTTTATCTAAATTTTATTTTAAATTTTAGGTCAAATTTAAGCAAATGTATGAACTTTTTAGTTGGATCTATTGCCAAGTGCAAGGAAAGATAACGTAAATATTCGCTAAATATTTCCGTATTCGATTGTGTTCGCCCACAAAGTCCGAATTTCCAAAAAAATTAACCTCACCGTAAATTGTACTAAATGAGCACGTTTAACGAAATTCCTAATAGTTGAAATTACGTAATAAAACAACCAAAAATTAAAGTTCATTTACTTTTGTTGCGATTCAGTATCACTGGAATTAAAGAACTGTTCCTTCCATTGAACCGCTTCATCAAGATTTTTACGACACATTTGTATCGAAACCAGTTAGGCTCTGGAATACCATTTGCATCTTTTCTCAAAGATGCTACCCCTGATTTGGGCCAATACACTTGATTATTTGCTTCCCAACCATGCGGAATACATATATATTCAACTGTATTTGTATTCAACCGCTTTTTAACAGATCTTGTATCCAAATGATGATGCTAATGACATGTCTTACTATTTTTAAGATGTAAATAAAATATAGGAGTTAGAAATATCGAGATATCCTTACCGTCTCTCTGTTTGACAATCAATTCAGTACTTTCAATTGTCAAATTTCTTTTACCTATTTAAGCCTAGAAAATTTCGCTTGCATTCTGGGCATATAATTCTACAAGTTGTGGAGAAAATATAAAATAACAAATTAAACTGACTGAAGTACTACACGTAAAACCATAAATTACATATATGTGCCAAAGCGCCAAACATCATAGGGTATATCTCTCAACTTTTCCGTGCGAAATATATGTCTGGATATATAAATCGCTGCGAAAAAACGTCTCCATTTCATATTAGCGCAATCTGCATTCCATGATCTAAACATTAATTTTTTCTTTCGAACAGCATACTACTTTACGAAATCCCAAACCGAAATTTTCGTGGCACTTTTCGTCCACATTTGTTTTACATAGATTTTGTATAAGAAACGAAATTTTCGTTTGAACAGCGTACTACGCTGTAAGGCGAAACTTAATAATTTATAGCGAAATGCCCTATTTTATGTGGACATTTCATTATATGAAAAAATTATCATTGCCTTTCAATACAAAATTACCTAAACAGGGATTTTTGCCCTCAAAGT
Source organism: Dioctria rufipes (assembly GCA_963924295.1). Lineage (NCBI taxonomy): Eukaryota > Metazoa > Arthropoda > Insecta > Diptera > Asilidae > Dioctria > Dioctria rufipes. The sequence continues at coordinate 42,575,441 of OZ002743.1, read as the reverse complement.
CGAAAAGTTTGGTTATTTCGTCTTGCCATCCAGGAAACTCATCGTATAAGGAAAAAATTTAAGTCAAACTAACTTTTAGGTCGAGAAATGTAATATGTGCTATATTTATTTAACAAAACATGGCTGGAATTGATAGAAAAATTGTATAACACTTAATTTATATTTTTCCATAGTTACCACAAAAAACATCCAAATAAATGCATTTTTCTTAATTTCAGAACGATTTAGGAATATTTAAATTACTTTCAAACTTCTAAAACGGAAGAATAATTTTAAAATCTTTCGCTCATTTTACTAGTCACACTATTCATACTTTAATCAAATTATGCAACTGAGGCTTGAATATATTTTCCTGAAATTATATGATATTTTTCTTTAGCCATTGTTGCATTTCAGCTTAAGCAGCTTAAGTATTGGCAGATGTAGCGTAATGTTGTTCAAATTTGTTGTGATATGATGCATTCATTATCAAGCACTATCACTGAAGGTCCTTCCAAATTAAAAAGAACTTGGTGCTCCAACCATTTTGAGAACTTTTCAAAATTCATATCGTCATGATAATCACCTGATTTAGTTCCAGATTTGAAAATGAGGAGAGCATTTTCTACAAACCCTTTTTCACAGCCTGCATGGGCTATAATTAATCTATATTACCTTTAGATATGTTAGATTTAAGTCCTTCATTGCTGTCATCTGTCCAAGCTAAAGATTTTGTGCGGCCCGCATGTATGTAGGTTGCATCTAAATAAACAATATCATAACCACCGGACCGAAATTATCTTATTTTTCTTATGAAATTTATACGCAATAAGCGTATATCGTGACGTTCGCATAACACCTCCCTATTATCCTGTGTTTTTTTTAAGCTAAAGCCCATGGACCTCAATACTTTCCATATTGACGTTTTACTTAGATGGAGCTTCAAATCTTTATTCACTCCTAGTGCTAAGCATTTTATTGTCACGATAAGTCCTTCAGTTTTGTGGAAATCATACACGATTTGTTTTATTACTGATAATTGACCACAATCAAGGCCAGTTATGGGTTTAGGATGACTGTATTTTTTCCGGCGTCAATTTTAACTTCGATGACTTTTTCCTTCCGCAATTATGCAATTGATTGTTGTCGCTGATACTGCTATCAAATTCACCGCTTCGGTTACTGCTAACTTCGATGAATTCAATTTTCCTTCGATTTCGAACCGTTCTTTCATCTTTTTAAATATGCGCAAAACAATTGCACGAGTCTGTCCTTTGACTGGTTTCCCTTTTTTTAAATACTCCACGATTCAAATATCAAATAATACTTTTAAATGCCCCTTTTCACTTGCCCTAACAAGTCCTGACCACTTTTTTATTTACTAAGAATCCTTTTTATAAATGTTAAAAAATTGTAGGTATTTTATTTTATTTATTAATGATTAATCAAAAATTTCAAACGAACTCCTTCAAAATCTATCACTGAAGTGATGTGGTGAAAATTTGTCGTGGACATCGTTAAATATGTATAGGGGGATTGCCGATATAAAGCATGGACCACTGACATGTATAACATAGACTACTTTATTTTCTGTTTCATTTGGCTCAACTTTTGTTGGCAGGTTTGTGACAATTATTTTAATTCAAAGTTTCAATTCCGCTTTAAAATTCGTATATTTCAAATTCAACAAATTCCAAGAAATACATTCAAAATTATTACTTTTATTAGAAGCCTATCTCCTATGACATCAAATATTCCTCAAACTTGATTTTTAAGGAAACAAATTAAGCAATTTCTGTCTGCCCATCCATACCTCAGTACGAAAACAGGAAGAGTTCTTCTCTTAAACTTTCAGTGAAAATAGAAAGAATTACTTTCCTGTTAAAGCAAAGCAAGCCCAAACATATATCATATTTACTGCAGGTCTCTAGTATGTACATAAGTATCGGAAGAAATATTTCACATGCATGAGATTTTAAAAAATTAAGCAAACGAAAAAGTCTTGCAATTTTACAGTGTACTCATTTCATTGTCTCTTTGCTTGTTCCTAAATTTTAAAGTGGGAGTCGACTGGTACCTACTGCTCTTCAAAGGTAATTATCAACTGTGTTGAAATGTGCCTTGTTCATAATATTTACATTACCTAATAGGGAAAATACACACACAATTCTTATAAAATGAAATTCCTTCTACATTATCACACACGTTAACATGAGTTAAACTAGGTAGAAAATAGGTTAAGATTAAGGAAAATTTACGTAAACTCGCCGTAAAAGTTACGTTCAATTTACCAAATCAAGGAAATGCGTCCTCTTCCATATTGGGAACTATAATTAGTCGGTGCCCTAATTTACGCCGAATATACGTCAATTCGACCTGAAAAAGAACGGAATTGTTGCTTGGGCTATTTCTCATAGAAAGCTAAGAAGGATTTTTTAACCTGCTATTCGATGATCTGAAGTATTAACTTTGTGTTGAGGATTATACCTATAAACACTGGAAAAAAACGAGATTTTTAGCCATCTAACTTAACTACAGTCTTGTACAAACTCGTAGAACTTTTCTTTCGAAAGTACCAATTCGCATAATATATATTGGCAAAATGTTGTGCCGAATGATACGTGATTATCGAGCAAATAAGATGCTTAGTTTAGTGTCTTCTTTAGAGTTTCTTATTGGATAAAGAAAATTGTAGGCATAATTCATGACTAATTACGCATAGGTATTGAATTAATTTCATAATCTTATTGAACGATACACCAAGATGGGAGGCGTTCTTTAAAAGGTTTAATTTTTTTATCGTTAACTTCGAACTCTTCTTTTTTAGGTAGGTATTGGCGAAATACGCACGATTTTTTTTAATTTAGTATCGAGAAAGTATGAATTCTATATGTCAATTGAGGAATGTTTTTGCAACTTTATTTGAGAATTTATCTAGCTTTAATGACTTTTTGCCTTTAATTATCCTGATCGGAGTGAAAATGTGAGATAGGCTTGCTAAGAAAATTAAGTTGTCCGATCTTGAGGAAATATTGGTGGGTTTGAAGATTGTGATGCTAATGTGTCCACTCCACTGTGGTGTGAAATATTGTGTCACTTATGTAGATTCAAGTTGTCCCTAAATTTTTATTTCGATTTCGCATTACTTGTGCTATGTTTTCTACTGCAGACACGATTAATGTTCTGGAAGTATAGCTGAATTAAATTGAAGTATGTTTCTTTATTTCTACAAATTTCGTCAATGGCTGATTACTACACAATCAAAATAAAATAAATTGAAAATAGAACGATCCAATTTAAATAAAATTTAAATTTAAAAAAGAAAACTTAAATAAACGAGGAAAATATATTAGATTATAAAAGTAAGATAAAACAAAAACTACAAACTAAAAATGAAAATGAACAGAAAAAAAGCGACATCAAGAAAGCGACCATTCAAGAGACCTTTTACTTGAGCTTTAGTCATATTTAAATCAAGTTCATGCCAATTGGCATTAAACAAATGAGACAACAACATAATAGGCACATTAGAACTGTAATTTGTATGACTAAAAGGGCGAATAAAAAAAGTCATTATTTCTCAAGGAGTGAAAAGGAGCAGAGATATTTAGGAGGCCAAGCAGCTCAGGGGAATTAATTGTACCATGCTAGCAATGAAATACAAAAAAGATTCTAGAAATGTAACGCCCCCTCTCAAGAGTGTCGATGGAGAGCAACTTTAGTCTGTCTGCATAAGGTGGCAAAGCTACAGGATCATTCCAAGGAAGGCCACGAAAAGCAAATTTAAGAAATCCGAGTTGAACCGCCTCAATCCCATTAATATGGTGGACAGAGTAAAATGGTGCCCAAACAGAACTGGGATACTCCAAGATCGGCCTAACCAAAGCGTAACAGAGGGTATTGGTTACAAAATGATCATTAAACTCCCAAGACCACCTCTTAACAAAGTCCAAAGCAGTGTTAGCCCCTATTGACAATATTTAAAATATGGCTCTCAAATGAGAGTCTGGAATCTAAAATAACCCCCATATCCTTGGTGCTATTAAGTCTAGACTAGACAATAAACTCGCATTGATGAAGTAATTCAGAAATGAAGGACTACGCTTACGATAATATGACATAAAAAAATACTTATTGATATTTAAAAGAAGAAAATTCTTAGAACACCAAGAGTAGAACGTGTTCAAGGCAGACTTAAGCAGAGTACAGTCATCGTCATTCGAGATAGTTCAGAAAATGTTGTCGTCGTCAGCATAACAGAGAATGTTGGTATGAGGTATTAACGAGTGTATGTCATTGATATAAATGACAAACAATAAAGGACCTAGATGGCTACCTGGATACTATACCATGATAAAGAGACTTGCTGGGTACGGTTAGACAGATGAGAGGTTAACCAAAGGAGAAACCGATGAGGAAAACCCAGCAAAGTAAGCTTATATAAAAATATCCTGTGGCTAATCCTGTCGAATGCCTTACTAAATTCAGTATAGATACAACAGTCAACTTGTTTTCCTGCATCAGTGACAGACATACGGTGATTAGAAAACTCCCAATAAGTTGGTAGTTGTTGACTTACCCCTAGTAAAACCATGCTGGAAACTATGTCATTTCTGTTCCCCTTTTTATGCTATAACTTAAGAAAGACGTCAGATTAACAGGACAATTTAAATAAGTGACATGAACTGTTTATCTGGAAACATTTTTGTGCGTTCCTCAATAATTGTTGACACAACATTGAATCTTTTATATAGGGTTTAGTGGAAAATTTGACTTAGTATTCCTCTAAAAGCTTCTGATTCTATTTGTAGAGATTTCGCTACATTTTATATCACTCGGAGAATCATCCTTCATTGGTCTTTTCTAACGGAACTTTAAAACATCTATAATTTTTATCAGTTTAAGCATTGTTTTATTTGAAAGAATTTGATATTCTGATATTTTAGTTAAATTTAAGGCACTTAAAATATTACGTTCTTCCTCATCGATGGCATATATCAGAGTTTAATGTTTGCCAGGAATTAGTAAACCAGAATTATGTGCAGTTGGTTAAATGGAGTATAAATGAAAGTAAAATAACTAATGATAAAAGTATGACAAACATGAATATACTAAAAATTGAATTGTTGATAGCAATGAAACCTTGCAATACAACAAAAAAGACAAAAAACAGAAAGTTCAACAGGCTGGTAATTCCCAAAAATTTATATTTTCGTAAACATTTTGTGCTTCAATGAAATGTTCAGATAAAAATCGATAAGTTGACAAAGAGCGGACGTGCAAGATAATTAGTGGAATGCGGCTGCGCTATTTTGTTTTCGTCCCATTTTTGCTATAGTCATTCCATATTAAGTACATAAATATTAATAATTAGGTTAATCTTTATATAATATAGGTATCTAACCTATCAAATTGAAGTTATTTTTAAACAACAAAATTTGAGAATTTTTATTGATATCCGACTTCAGTCCAATTTTATCATCTCAGTTTTAAAACAGAAATGACTTTTCAATTTCTGGAGAATAATTTTTATAACCATTTTGGTTTGGGAAAAATGATTTACTGTATTATGAGTTGCAAAAAAAGATGATTGATCAGTTCCCCAAATTGTCAAGAGAATAATTTTTTCAACATTGCTTGTCACTGTTACGTAACTGTTACGAATTTTCTTTAGAATTACTCTTCTCCATATCAAGTTTCTCATTTTCAACAAAAGATCAGCATGCAAGTATAATCAAGAAACACTTTCTGACAAAAGTAATTACGCGAATTAAACTCGAAAGATAAATGCAAAATCAAAACAGGTCTCTATGCAATCGCAATCGTAATAATCTAAATTTCTAATTAAGTACAATGTTGACTTAATTTGATTGCTTGGATATATCTTCTCACATAAAACACTAAAATCGCCATTGTCCACTTATCATATCGATTCGACTGACTCTTAGTCCTTATCAGATTCTGTTATCGGTTCGGATTAAAATTCTTAGATCATATCGAATCAAATGATGACAAATTCTGGGATAATATTTGCTGTTACCTATACCTGCAGACATGTTGATGTATCATGCTTTACTAAAAGGTAATTAAAAATTTTTTAGTTACTTTAAAGCGTCAATGATTTTTATAAAGAAATAACTGTGAACATGGCATTAATCATTGAATTTATGTTTTCATTTTATTTATCAAAATATTTGTGGTGAATCGATGTCTGACGTGAGAATTGAAAAGGTTAAAATTATCGAGAATTTATAGGATGGGAAAAGCCTATGATGAATAGTTGTAAAAAGTGTAAACGAAACACTAAAATTAGGTACTCTAGAACAGAAAAAGATTTTAGACAAATTCTGCGATTTCTGAACGAAAATAGCCAGAATTTTAATATTAAGTGGAACCATAAGATTTGATTAGTATACCAATCTAGGCAGCCGGATAAAAAGTATATAACGCATAGAATCATAAGTTATTTAGTTTATCTCCGACTAAAAATGTATTCGCCAGTCGTGTTCGTCTTTCTTAGCAATTCTCTCTCTCTATCTAGACAAATATTCTTAGCTTTTGCGTCGTTGCTGTGCTTTTCTACTTCAACTAAATAAATCGTTAGATATAAAGAGGACGGATAAAGGGGAATGACCACTTTTCATAGAACATTAAGCCCGCTCTAGACATGAGAGATTTCTTAAACGATGTATTATGATACTCAGAACATATTTCATTAACAATGTTTACTTCTATCTAGCGGGGGAAAGCTTTGGCGATCGGATGTAGCTTCAGCATAAATGGCTTCTTATGATAAATATGTTCACAACAAAGCACTAATGTCCATTGATGAAAGAACTATAAAAATATATGCGAAATGTAGTAGCTGGGGTATATATGACCCAAGTGCAAGAAAATGAGTTTTTCAGCGATGAAAACGTCCCGATAAAGTTTTCTGAATCGGGAAAAATATATACCACCCGATAGTAATCGGAGAGACCTTTAATTTGATATGCAAAATGCGGTATTGGAATCACCCCGCGAACAGTCAAAACCGTTTTCCGGTCGGAGATAACCCTACCGAGTTAGAGCCGATCTCAGGAGCGAAAAATCTAGTACCTTAGTTCGAATAAAAATGGTGGAAAAAACTAAAAATGTGAGTATTGGGATAGCTATAAATAGCTATTTAACCCTCCGAGTATAGGAGTGTGGGTACTCAAACTTTTTCTCAGGACCTAAGGAATTCGGTTCAGTACTAGATTTTCCAAAATGTACTAAATCAAACTTTGACACCCCCCTCCCCAGCTTTCCCCCGGTAGATCGATAAACTTTGTTAATAAAAAATTTTCCGATTATCATAATGCATCATTTAGAACATCTCTCATGTCTGGAGATGTCGGACCTAAAATCGGTATTCCCCTTTATGTGTTTCTTGGAATATTTTACAGCTTCAAGTATGTGTTCCGAAGTATCCAGCTACTAGCATATTTTAAAATCACATAACGGCTTTTAAGTTCGAATTTTGTGAACTATTGCTAGGTGCTGGTGGAGCTTGATCCTAGACCTATTTAATAGTATCAACTAAGATAACTTGGGATTAGGCAAAACCCTCGAGAATACTTTCCAAGCCATGAAACAGAAATCTATTGTGTGCATTGGGAGTCCGTTCTTAAAAATTTTGTATGCTGATACTTATGGAAAAGTGCCAAACATTGACTTTATATGTATATGCTATAGAGCCTAAACTACTATCCATACAGGAAAATAGTCCTCTAGTAATTTAAAGCTTGGTTCCTTACCTTAACAAAGACTGTACTTACATACCTAACAAAATAATAAAATAGTTTTGATTACAAAGTAATCTTACCATTTTGCGCTCACTCACTCTCAGGTGAGTAATAATTGCATGTGCACTATATATGTGTAGCCGGAATCAAAGTCTATAGTTATGCTACATTCGATATCATCAGCCCACAGCATGCCATGACGACACAGCGCCGTCTTTGCTTGAGGAATCGCAGTCATTTGGCTCAGATAAATTCTTTTAAATTATTTTGTTAGAAAAGGTATAAAAATGATTATTTCGGTTCCGAAGATAAGAAAGCAAGCTTAAGATTATCATTTTTCTGTGTGAACAGTAGTTTAGCGTGGAGGAGCTATTCAAATCAAACTTTTGTCAGTTTTACATAAGAACACTCCTAATAGAATGTTAGGAATCCGTTGGGGCTCTCATGTGGTAGTGAGGGAGTCTGTTTTATGGCTTGTGAAGTATTCTCGAGAGTTTTAGATTAGGGCAAGTGTGAAACGAAAGTGCCTTATTTTATAGTAAACTAATATTGATCGGTCAATCAATTCAAATTATTATTTAAAATGGGTCTGTGCTTTCAATTATAATTGATTAACAGTTGTGTTTGAAATTTCTACTCTTAAATGTGGCCAAAATAATAGCTCTCACCTCCGAAAATTCACTTGTATCTTCATTTTTAGTATTGTCATCTTCATTCCTTCCCTTTTCCTTTTTTTTGTTAGTCTTCTCACCTTCTTTCGCACTCCGTAAACTTTTCATTTCAGACTTTTTATCTTCGTTTACATTGTTTTCATTATCTTTTTCACTCCATTCATCTTTCTTGTTGGTTATCTCTTCTGCTTCTTTTTCACACTTTTCAACTTGCTTATTAGACTTCTCAATCTCATTTTCACTATGGATATTTCTATTATTATTATTCTCCATGTTTCCTTCCATTCATCTTATAATTTTACTACTTTTGTCAAAATCATAAAATCACTTTATTATAAGTAAGAAATGTCATGGCTGACATATAAATTAATTGTAAATGTAGGTGTCTATGATTATTAATAAGTGGTCTCAGAATCTTAGAATATAGAGACAATAGGAATATAATTTAAAAGTTGTGAAAAGTGAAAGATATTATATTTAAAAATAATGCTAAATTAAGTAAAGAATGTAAGCAATTATCTGTTGATATTATAGTGATAAATTTCTAAGTGATGTTCATTTATTTTCAGAATGAAGTGTGGGAAATCATTTTTTAGGCAAGTATAGTTGTAAAATATTATTTTGTGTACTTTACACACCTTTCTATATTGAATTAAATTAAAAATTCATAAGAAAAACGATGAAATATCGAAAAATTCCTTCATCTACTGAGATTTGTTTACGTTTATAACAGCTGAGAAACTCCTAGGGTATGTGGACGTAGTGACAGCGAATAAGAACATTTGCGATGGGAGCAAACGTAATATTTTCAACCATATATCTTGTTGCCCCGCTCTCTATCTACTATACGGCTGTACTGAGCTTTCACTACAGCGGCAAGAGATACTAACACAACCAGAATTTGACTACGGCAAATTTGGCTTATCACACTTCCTGTACTCTCTATATTCTAAGATCCACATAGCCACGCGAGCAATGACTTATGCCGTTTTTTCGTTTGAACTTTACATTACAGTTATTTGGTAATTTTACTTGGAAAGTTTTCCGGGAGTTTTGATAATTTTTATTTTTATCGTTGTCGACGCTGTTCTCGAATTTTTACTTTGCCAAAAATGGCACCCAAAAGCAATCTTTTGACAATATCTCCTTTTCGACTCATTTTACGATGAAAGTATTTACATATATAATAAATTAATATAATATCTGAACGTTTTTTTTTTTTTTGTAAAATGAATGGTTTCAGCGTACGAGCGCTGCAAAGTTTACTGCAACAGGCGTATTGACAGTAGGCCGGCTTTTCAATGCGTAGTAAAATATTTTTCGTTAATATACGAAATACGCGTGTTGGAGTAGACTGCGGTGCTCGTACGCTGACACCATTCATTAAAAAAAAAAAGGTTCAGACATAAATTATAGGAAATTTTCTCTAGTTTAATTTATTATATAAATATTTTCATCGTAAAATGAGTCGGAAAGGAGATATTGTCAAAAGACTGCTTTTGAGTGCCATTATTTTCAATATTTCGGCGCGACCGGAAAAGATACGATGGCAATGTAAAAACTCGAAAAGAGCATGTCAAAATCTATAAATATGCCAATTTTCAAAACTCCCGGAAAACCTTCCAGGTAGAACTACCAAGTGACTGGACTATCATTTTACTATGAAAATTGTTGTATAGTATGATAAATTAAATTATACACAAATTTTCTATAATTTATGTACTAATTTGTTTTTTTTTTTTGTAAAATGAATAGTTTCAGCGCATGATACAAAGATAACAAGGTATGGGGTATGGCCGATTCGAGAGGAGCTTTTTGCGTTACTACGTCGAAATTATTCGCGTTTTTCATATTATATTGACTGAAATACGTTTTCAATATATTAAAATATTTAATAAACCATTAGCTTTTTCGTTTAAATCACTTTGGGAAAAGTAATTATGCCCACTAGCACATAATTTTGAGTGTGGACTCTGAATTTTGTGTTTTATTTCTCCAAATGGCTCTTTCTCACTTCATCTTTCTCTTCTCCTTCCCACTAACTAGAGTTAATTGAAATATATTTTTTTTTAATTATTTAATTAATCATTGAATTAATTTCATTAATCACGATTTGTGTCAAAGATGAAAGTCCAAGACAAATGATATTCGCCATTTTATTCGAGTGATTTTCATCTGAGTTTGCGAATGAATTTTTGTATCTTTTTTCAGGTGATAATAGCTGCATTTGTAAATAATAAAACTTTTATGTAGAGCCCAACTGCAACAAGACATAAATTCGGGTGCAGTTATAAAGCGGGTCTTTTCTACTTGGACTTGTTCTAAAAGAAAGCAAAGCAAACTCGATGGTGGATTTGCTTTAGAACTGACAGGGATATTTTTTGTTTTTTACCGGGGGCGTTATCAATCTCAGCTTACATGTTCTTTAAATTGACATAGTTCATTCGAAATTTCAAATTAATTACGTTCTCAAAAATATCTATAGGTATATAGCCATGATGATAAGACAAATTATGAAATCGCCATGATTTACATCTTCATAAAACGTCAAAATACGGGTTGCTATACAAAAATTCGGGCTTTCACGTACGTGTACTAACTTTCACTCCTAAACTGGGTAGATATCCAGTTACAAACGCTGTTAATGAAAACTACCTTGGAATGTAAAAATCTATGGAATTGATTACTTTTTACTGTCCGACGAATTTCTCAAGAAATAAATTCAAAAACAACTTTGACAACATATTTCAAAAATCAAGGGATAACCATTCATCTAGACTCCAAATTCTAGAGTATCACAAAAACTTTCTTTAATAATATTTTCTCTAGTTCTGTATTAAAATTGAGGAGCTCAAGATCAGCACCTTAATAACTGACTTTTCGGATTCGAATTGTTCGAAAAATTTAAAAAACACGCATTCTTTTTTTTTCAGTTTGAGATTTTTAATGTGAATTCCTGAAAGTAAATATCCAGACAAAGGCAGGCACCACTATGATAAGGCGGAATTGATAGAATTTCAGATGAAAAATGTTCGACTGCAAGTGATCATTCTTGGTTTTGAAAGCAACTATCAAGAATAACTGATATCCGTCTGTATATTCTTTGAATTTGGAATTTCATTACTTCCATATTTTCCTATTAATTTATTATTGGCGTACGGATTTTTAATTGAAAATAAGTATGGGTGTGAAGTAATGTATGTATATAGGTATATGTGATGTACAATATAATATCAGCAAATGATCATCTAACGAGAAAACAAAACAAAAATTTAATTAAAAAAGTCCAATTACCAGTTCAAAAAATCAAATGATTTCAGTCACATCGATAAGCATTTAATCTTCATACGATGATTAATTATATATAGTTAGTCCGTTGAGTAGTAATCAAATATCGATTAGCAATGAAACTTTATCAAAATTGTTTTCTTAAATTAAATTCTTATCAAATGCGATTATTTTTTCATTATCTATGTGCGATGTGTAGGAGGTGGGGTGGAGGAGTGAGTTTTAATTTTAAACATTTGGTATTGATAGAATATCCACAAGATTAGACTAATCGTAAAATGTGTCCTACCCAATTTCATTTTTTCATTGGAATTGTCGTATTTTTAAGGTGGACAAACAGTACTGCACCTGCATATTCAATTTTATATTTTATTTATATAGCTACTAATTCTTAATTAACAAGTATCGTCTAATACCCTAGGCAGACGGGCAAAATCAATGATCATTCGTTCGTAATTGAATTTTTTAAAAATCGATATACCGTTGAATTTTAATTTGAATTATTAAAAATATACTGTCAATTACATACAAAAATTGACAAGATTTTCGTTTTAATCAACAAAACCTTTGGTAACTGGATTTTTGAAAAAAAATCAATTACGAATGAATGATCATTGATTTTGTTCGTCTGCCTAGGTTATTAGATCGGATGATTTGGTTGACTGTACTAGTACCCGGATACTTAATGTTTCATCTAATTTTTTTCCTAATCATTTTATTGCTATTTAAGAGTATGCAATATATTTAAATTTTTTATTATTATTTAAATTATTTATATTTAGCAAGTAAATATTATTAGATCATTTAGGATGTGTGCGAAAAGAGATAAATACTGGCTAAACTCCAGTTTGCATTATAAATTTAGCCAGCTAATTCCAGGTATGTGCCAAACTAAAGTGGAATTTAGCCAATTGTTCAGCTGTGACTTTCATTTCTATTAAGCAAAGCAATTGTGTGGCGTTTATTAAACTTACTTATATCGGCCATAACCACTCGCTCTTGGATTTCGTTCCTTCCGTGTGCAGATATATACAAGAAATACTTTTAAAAACTATCAAATTAAAAAGACAACCGAACTTGTTAAATGTAAACAGACGAATTTACCATTTTAAAAAGGAGAAGAGAATTAGCAAGCTCGAAAATTTATTAAATGAAAAAGTAATAGATTTAGCCAGCAATTAGCTCATTGGGTACACATCCTAAATAATATTTTGTTATAAGGTTTTGGGGCTAGAGCTAAATAAAAGTTCGCTTTTAACTAGCATTCGGGCAGTAACATTTAGTATTCGGACAACACTACAGTTTCAGTGTACCAGGCTTTTTGGAAGAAACTTTTATCCATTTTTTTAAAATAAAAATAAATCAGCATTTTCATAAAAACTATATATATTTTAATAATTGAAATAATTATGAACGCTATTTAACGCACTCTTGCCACAAAAAAAAAAAAAAAATAAACTAAACAAATTATGCAGGTATACATACTTCAAACCTGGTAATAATAAAAAGAAATACCTATGTAATTTTTAAAACATTATAAAGTAGATAACTAAAAAACAACAGCAACGAAAAATTATCTCATATTAGTTTTGTTGTAAATATTTTGCGCACACGAAGTCATACTTACTCTTGGTAAAATAATGAAAACATTGGAATGCACTTAGGGTAGAATCAGTGGCGGATCCAGGGAGGGAGGCTCGTGGGGGGGGGGGGGGTCATGACCCCCCTATATTTGAAGTAAAACATATTTAATTAATTGAGTTTTTCGAAAAAATATTTTTTTTTTAATTTATATAATTCAACTTCGAAAAGAAAAATTTTATTCCAAAACTTAAAAATATAAAAATTTATTTCAATGAATATTATTGTATGCATGTGATGTACGCGTATAGGTTTTTCTCAGAATTTGAGTTTGGGACCCCAACTTTGGGTGATCCAAAACTCTCGAAAAACACGAAACAGACTCCCTCACTACCACATCAGAGCCCGAACTTAGTACTAACTCCTAACATTTTAAAATATTTGCAGCGTTCTTATGTAAATGCACTGACATGTATAATATGGACTGACTACGTCCATAGATATACACTTCAGAAAGTGGGCTCACTTCTATATAGTGTTCTCTTTCGGTCCAAGCACCAAGTACCAACTGAGAGAGAATTGTAAACAAGAAATAAATAACTGGGTTCGTCGAAATAAATAAAATATTTTTAAATTAATTATGTGGGTTAATTAGTGATAAAAAGTGTTTTACCAAAGGTAATATAATCATAGACACTCCATAGAAATTCGAAAGGTTTTATTAAAATCACTTTTCAACTTTTCGCCAATGGTTTTTTCAACGTAAGAACTATTTTTGATACAAAAAATTGTACCAGCATGAAATAGCTTATCCAGCAGTCCATATTATATATGACAGTGTGTAAAACTGAGAAAAGTTTGGTTTAAATGAGTCCTGCAGTTTGCACCCTAAACTACTATTCTATTAAAAATTGACTTTTTGTAAAAAAAAGTATACCAAAAAATGACCCATCATCCACACCGCTTAATGCAAAAGCCTTCCTTACCTCACTGCAGTACTGCGGTGGCTAAACTAAGCGACTTACGGCGCTGGATGTTTTTATTTTTGGCTTAATTTAATTTGAACTAAGCGACCTACGGCGCTGGATTTTTTGTTTTTTTTTTGCTCAATTTAATTTGTAAGATGACCCCACCCTAATTTCAGTGCTAGATCCGCCACTGGGTAGAATCACCAAACACTTAGTAGAAGAATTACAACCAATGATTTTAAATCGTTGTCTGCAACATCGCTTTGTAATTCACTGAAACCTCCTTAATCGACTTTTTTATACTTTATTTCTTTTCATTAGTCTTTTCCTTACAGCATCGAATTGATCCTGCAGTTTTTTTCTTTTACAGTGTATATTTTTCGCCATGCCTCTAAATAAGTAACATTGAGTGATATATTACTTTCTTCCTTCTTAATTCGGGACTTATCCCATAATAAACTAGCTTAGGGTAAAAAATGTGCTTACTAATAATTATTTAAATCCATTTAACTCAATAACCTCGATAATAGTGTGAAATTTCTATTGATTCTTGTATTGTAGTCGGTATATCAGCATTTCGAGTAGCTGCAACATTTTACCCAAATTTTTGGCACATTCACTGAAATCAACTGCTTTCGTATCGTAAGATCGTACAACATATAACTAAAGGAAGTGCAACTGCCTTCGGTAATAAGACTTTCTGCTTGTCTTATAGCCAATGATGTGTTTCGTTTACAGAAGGAATTATGCCATGTTCTTGCTTGTTGACCATTTTCCTAATGTTTTGCTCATTGGTGAGCAAGTTATCTTGTTTAAGTGAAAATCCACACTTGCCAGCAACACTCCATAATTATTTTTCGACACATTTCCTAATGCTCAATTTATTTTCTCAGACATCTATATCTAGTAGAGCTTAAGTCATCTCTGCATCATTATTAATGGAACGTTTTGAAATTTTTTTCGATTTGTATGCATAAATATTTACTTTCAGCCATTATTTTGAAAAAAAAAAAATATGCTTATTCAGGTACCTTAATACCTTAATCGATTATGTACCTACCTATTAAATATTTTTGTCCGGACACTGAAACTGACATTATTTTGGTAGTCGGACAGAAGAAATGGAATTTCTTAAAATGCGTTCCGAATACTAAAAATATAATAAAAACTAAATTAAAAAAACTTTTAAAATAAATTACTTTTGTAAATAAAGTGCACTAATAAAAAAAAAATATATGTTTTTTCTCAGTAATATACACAAGAAAAGTTTCGTTGCAAAATAAGAAATGCTACAACTCTGATTAAATCTTAAAAGTTTTGACATGAATTGCAATTAGACAATTGTGATTAGTTATGGATGCCCAAACTATTTAATTCATCCACGTTTACTATCCTAAAACTCTTTCGTCACGAACGGCACTCTCAGGCGCTCAGACACAAAGTTTTTAGTCAGGGGTTTGTGAGATGTTCACCTCTTTCTGTTTTATGAAAAACTAAATTTGTAACTGTATTAGACATTAGGCTGGAACAAATCTCGTTTGAAGCATATTTTCAGTATCCGGACAGCCTGTCCGTAAATGAAACGAAATCGTTTTTTCTTTCTGTTTTAGTTAGCCAAAAATTTAATAAATTTAATGAAAAAATTTTCAAATTATTAATGATTAAGTGATTAAATAATATATAAAATAAAATATTCAATCAATACAAAGCCACTTAAACTAAATAAAGTAATACATAATAATTTTATCTTACTTTTTCTGATGGCCAAAGCACTAATTGTAATTGTACTTTACATAAAACATGTTCAATATTATTATGTCAGTATGCACTTTTCTAATTTTTATCAAATAAAATGAAAAATGTCCGAATACTGGAGCTGTCTGGATACTAGTGCAGTTACCCGATTTTCCTATAAATTAATTGCTGGCAGCTAATTGGTGTCTATATATTTTTTGTACTTTAGAATATCTAAGCCAATGAGGTTTATTTTATGTACACTTACATACGAAATGCATACATTTTTGTGCAAATCCTAACTTCTGCTACATCGGTTGTTGTTCTATTATGGGAAAGTAATAACCATCTAAGTATATTGACTAAACTACTACTTTCTTACAGAATAAATGCCTTAGCTTTGCCTTTCCATTTATGATAATCCAAGAAAAACTGAATTGAAGCCGAAAAATGGAGTTAACAAAATTCCCGGTCTTCAGAGGGTGAAATCTGAAAACAATGCGGAAAAGTTGCTACTTAAGTTTTGCGGATGACAACTGAAATTTCAGAATTATTTTATTTATATTATTTTTCCAATTTTTTTATGTTCTAGATACTTTTATTTACAGCCACTTCAGAAACAAAATTTTTGTGGTCTTCCATTGCCATTTGAAAAGTGTTAAATCGAAATAGCAATCCGTAAATTTTATCTTTCTTTTATAAAAGAGAATAAAAAATAAAATTATAAAAAATCATGGGTCGAAAGTTTTCACGTATTAATTTCATTCTTAACCTTAGAGCATATTATAACTAAAAGAAGCATAATAAGCCCGAAAAATTGGGGCATTTCCCACTATTTGGTAGAATTGCATTCGTTATGCGCATGGAAGCCTGAAGTATTTTTGAATTAGGATTTGACGTAATAATTTAAAATAAAACAAAACTATGCCATTGAAACATTAAAGAACAAACAAACAAAAAACACGTTGAGAACTCAAAAATGTAAAGAAAGAAATATTTTGAACAATAAACTTTCGAGAGTTTAATATCAGAACAGCAAATTTCCTAAAAAATGACTTTCCTGGATTATTTCGGCAATTATTTAAACCGCACTGCACAATTTATTATTGAAATGTTCACACGTTCATTAATTTAGTCCAAGGCTTAACCAAAAATTTGTCATTTCAAATGTTTTTAATCACAATTACGTTAAATCAGTGAATAACTTAAAGATTTTTATAAAAAGAGCTCAAAAACCTACAAAAAAAACGAATCTGACTTTTACTTCTATTTGACATTAGGAAGTTAACATAAGTTAAATTCTCCTTGTCTTTCCACCCTCTCATCAAAGATTCGAGATTATTCACACCCAAGGTATATAGAAGACAAGGTATTCTCACTAAATTTTTGACATATTGCAGCTGATGTACCGTGACGTCACTCTGTTTTTAAAATGTACTCTATATATAGAAAGAAAAGAAAATCTTTGATATATTAATAAATTTGGCAACAAATCACTGAAATTGTGTATAAAATGAAAGTTTTGAATATTTTAGATGTTTTTTTATAAAGCTTTTACCATAATTAATTTCAATAAGGTAAAAAGATGTACTTTCAAGTTCAAGTGAAAATGTTATAATTAGTGAAAAAGTTATAATTAGTTTAAAATCTAGTTCGGCATACCTACCCTAGATGAATGAACATAAACTATCTGTACCTATTGAAAATATGCTTGTTTGATATTTAAAGTAATTTTTTTTTTCGATTTTGTTTTTAATAGAACACTTTGTTATACAGCAAAAAATGGTTACAAACTAATTCAAAAGGTAAAAACATATACATTTAACAGTTTTTCGATAAACAAGAAAAATCTGGAAATATTTGCATGCCAACTCTATGAAGGAGCTGTCCGATTTAATTTAACATTAATTATTCAGAGAACTCTATGTACAAAATTTTAACACTCTATAGCTTAACGCCTTCTCAAACAATATCTAAGAATATAGTAAAAAACAAAACTTGTGAATGACAGAAATATGAAGAAGTTACCCGATTTTACCCATCTTTATCCCTATTATTTCAATAAAATTCTTCTTTTACCTCTCTAGGTAAATGCATTCTCATGCAGACATACGGGCAGAGATATAGACAGACATTAAAAAATTGAAATTTTTATGAATATGGTATAAAAAAGTGTGCAATGGCAACACTAAAAAAGAGTTCTACGAGATTTTACCGATCATCGACTTGAAGGAGTTTGATTTTGTGAACATATGCAACGTATGCAAAATTTCAGTTCGCTATAACCCAATGCGTTTTTAAAAATATTTCAAATAGGTTTAAAAAACCAAAAAATATTTCTATTGCAACACCACAAGCTGGCGTTACTTTTGTTATAATATTTACGTGTAAAAAATTTCTACTCACTAGGTTAACGCATCGTAAACAATTTTACCGAAAAAGGTTGAAAAGGTTACGATTTTTATATGGCAACACTACGAATGAATTGAATTTTAATACAACTTTACTTTTTTCATGAAATTATTATGAACAAAATTTCTGCAAAAATAAAAATATCTTTTAATATTGTCCATGGGTGGTGTCGTACCTACTACCATTATATTATTTTTATGCGTTACAAAAATCTGAACTAAATTGCTGTGCCTTATGATTTCAAGGTAGGTATGAAAACTTCATAATTGAACTTGAAAGGGAGCTTTCCTGTGGGAGCCACAGTGCACAGTCAAAAAGTCAAATACGAAATTTCGACAACAAAATATTTCTTTCTAAGATGAGTCCTAGTCCGAGGTATTTATTTTTAGTGGTAGGAGAGGGTCAGCAGAAGTGTAATAAAATATTAAATTTCATACTAAGTTTTACCTTCTGAACACCATAATTAAAATCTTATGAGAAACCAAAGAACAGTTAGAGAATTTTTCCCCTTATTGTACCTACTAATTATATCCAGGTAAGTAGGTACATATATATATATATAAACAAAATAATTTTTTTTCCTTCGATATGAAAACGTCACAATATTACTCACATCACAAAGCCATTAACCCCATTTCATCCGGGCTCCAAGCAGCACGAATATTCCTTCGATAATTCGATATGCACAGAGGCAGAGAGTCACTAAATCAACATCCTCAAAGCTGTTCTGGCTGGCTCACCTGCAACAAAGGAAGAAGTCGTGATCACAATGGACCAAAGTCGAGCACATACACGAATTGATTGCCTGAAAGAGGCACTTATCATGGGATACGACCGCAATTTACATCTGGCAATCCAAATAGTGAGCTTTGTGTAGCCAGCCATCCAGCCAGCCATCAGGTACTGTCTAATGTGGGGTAGAGGAGGATGGAGAATAGGAATGGGAAACCGGAACCCCAACCCCGGGACCTCGTAATGGGATATTCTTTTCGGTTCATGTTTTATGCGCTCGTAATGACCGATTATCCCTACCATCAACTACGATGCCACGCCCTCTATTGTTAGTTCGATAAGAAATAGACCACTCCTCTATTCTACAGTGCAATGGAGGGTCACATATGAAGAGAAAACGTTCATTTGCTGTCTTTCTACGGTGTCTTATCATCATCATCATCGGAACAAGCTCAAACCGATAGTGAGAGGGTGAGTGACAGAGTAGTCGTCGCGTCGTGCGTTTGACTTTGCTCGTTAGTGCCACAATCACCCCAGTTAGCGTTTATCGGGTGAAATTTTATTATCCGTCGTCGTAAGGTGCGAATGATTTGATGTCCCCGACTCGACTTTGATATCTTGTCACAGTTTTAGACGTGATTTTGTCGTGTGTAGACGTGTTCTTTTTTGCGACTTAGTGAAATCCGTTTTTATCTCCGAAGCATCGATTGTCGTTTCTTTCAGTGCGGCAGGCAAGTGTAGTGATATTTTGCCAGACGATATAAAGGTGTGCCAGTGAAAACGATTTTTTAACAAGTTTTTAATTAAACTCCAAATGATTTTATAAAATTATATACTCAGAGTGTAAAATTATGACAAGTGCTCAAGTGCCGCATATATCGCGATTTTTAAATCATTCGCATCAACTTATGCAGGAATACCAGGCAGACAACAATAGTACGTCGCTATCGCCTCGGCCAATGAATTCACCTCCTGTTAGTTCACCTTCAAACAATTTCACAATGAGCCCTCATCCACCTGAAAGTCATCAATCAAATTCAGTTAATCCCCCAGTAATCCGAGATAGTAGAATGTTGTCAAACGGATACGAAAATTATCATTCGATGTACATGAGCCGATTACCAACGCCGTTTACCCAAAGTTCTCCGCCACCTCCAAAAAAATCATTTTGTATTGATGCTCTTCTAGCCAAAAATCAAAGTAATGAGGACAAGGAAGAAAGCTCACCTCCAGTGCAACATATTAATGGATCCATGACTGAGGAAGATGCTATTCGAAGGATACATGATAGTCGAGGGGAGTATACTCCAAGTCCGGAAGGGAGAATTTCAAGGTAAAGTTGTGTTTTTTTTCAAAGACTTTTTAAAGATTTTTGTGTAATGTCGTCAGATTGATTCTTATCCTTTAAGTTGGTACACCATTCGACAATTTAGAGTTTGAAAAAATTTCAAATCAGCGGCTTTAGTTCTCTCTGGCTCGAAAAATTGTTTGCAATCAATTTATTTTCCTGGTTATCGTATAAAGATTAGACCAAATTTAATGTAAATATGAAGTCAGGCATACTTTAAAATTGATGGACATATTCGAAATGGTAGTCTAGAGCTTATGACAAAATTTTATGACTCAAAGACCTAGAGTAAGTAAAGTGGTTTTAGAGGTGATTAGATTTGATAAATACCTTGAATACCGCGACAGTTCTCGCAGTTTGAATGTTTGATCGGGAGTTCCGTATACGCGTGATTTGGACATAAGGTACTAAAAATTTTCCATAGCTGATTTATAGAGGGTGTTACTAATTCTCTATTCTGTTGAGATGTTGTATTCTGGCAATACTTTAATTACAATTACAAAAGCCTTTTATTTAAGAATAGCTCAATATTAAGAACCAAGCAAACAATTAATTAAATGAGAAATATTTCCGCAGCCCATAGACAAATAATATGAAGGCATTGAAGGCGACCTATACCGTGTTTGGCATATATATATATACCGTGTTTGGCATAGGCAAAATAACTTCATTTAATTGCGTTACTGTATTTTTTGCCTAATTATTATTAAGCCAAGCTCAGGGGTTTTCCCTTGATGCGAAACACAGAATGGCATGAAGGATATACGGAAAGGATTAGGGGAAACACTTGTGACCATCGTCAGCATATATTTGGATGTATTTTACACTTTACATCACCCTCTGCAGGTCGTTGATGTAGATACCTACTAAATAGTAGTGCCCCTATTACGGACCCCTGCGGTACTCAACTTGGTACACGCAACAATTTTGAGACTATACGGCTAACATTTTTTACACTAATTACAGTTTTTTGTCATAAGATTGAATGATGCACGTCGTCTAGCTCTTTAGAACAGTTAAGAAGCATCATATTAGTGCGTTGAGTAAATTTATCTAGATCTACAGCATGGTGTGCATGAACTCAGAGGAGACATTCAAAATTTTCAAATTCGCACTTAAGAGGAGAGAAACGAAAGGTCGAGAATTTAAAAGAACTGATCGGGAAATTCATACAGTATTCAATTGAAAAAGTATTTTTTACTTCAGTGTGTACCTAAATAAAGGGTGCTGGACACATACCGGCACAATACGAACCGGCACATATAGGCAAAATATTTTTATATGAAAGCAGTTAGCTAATTCACATCAACCGGCACCAGCAGATACCGGCATGTAACGGAAACTTCATTGCCGGTCGCTATCGATGGCTAGAAACCAGACCGGTATTTGTCGGTTGCTTGTCCAGTTTGGAAGCTAACATGGGATCACTTTCCTATATAGTTTTCTCTCGATACTTGCCTTAATTGACAGTTTCCTTTCAGTTTTATGTCGTTATATGTGCACGAGAAATGCCGGTGTCGGTGGATGCATATCTATGCCGGTTCGTGCTGTGCCGGTAAGTGTGCATCGACCTTGATACGACCTCGCAGAAAATTTTCAAACTCAATCTTTTCAGATATATTGTATCCCTACTTTCAGCACAGATAACATATTCATGTAGATTTCTATTTGATGCAAATAAAATCATCGCATGTTTTTTTTTTTTCATTCAACGGTCAGCATCATCATGCATGTGCAAGGATCTTTCTTAAAAAAATACTGGATAGTGTAATTCTTAGTTAAAGTTAATTGAGTTGGGAGATACAGTCATGGAAGCATGGTCGATTAATGGACATGAATGAAACGATTATGAGTAGAGGAGTAGGAATATAGCACTCCTCCCTCTTCTAGTCACTTCTTTGTGTAATAAGGGTCATGCTTTCCCTTTTATCAAAGCACTTGTATATATACAGAAAAATAAAACTCGCATCTAAGGAACAAAAAGTATCATAAAATTTTCCCCTCTGGGGTCGTGGTATCGGGACCCCAAGCCAGATTGTAAATCTTAAAAATACGTAAGAAAGCTAATTGGATATAAATTCCAAAAAATTATTAAAAATGAATTTTTCTCTATACGCTGTTATACTGGTCTGTTAACCACAAATTAGTGCATAAACATTCGACACATTAAAGATACATTTTTAAGTAAACTTCTAAGAAAACATTTAAAAGACAGTAGTGTAGACTGGGTACGGTTGTAACATTTCGACTTCAACAGCTTGTAAAACCCTTGATATGACAGCTAGTTCAAAACTGATTACTGTTTCATAATCCGTATTTATTTGGCTAAAAACTGAAAATACTTATGTTCCTTATAACTACGATTAGGCTTCATAAGAGAGGTATAAAATATCAAAGGTAAACCGTAACAAATGACCAGTCGAATCTCATACACATAAAAAAAATTAAAATTAGTATAAAAATAATGTTTATTAGCAGAAAATTATAATCAGTCAACCTTAAGCTCTTAGGAACTACAACTTAGGACTTTGTAACTTAGATTACTGAAAATACACTCTCTTTAATAAGCTAAATATCAAAAGTTAAAAAAAATAGTAGGCGCAGCGAAAATTGATACTTCGAGGTCACAAAATAGCTACAGTTTCCAATAATTATAAATCACCAATTTTATTACAGAAAAATACCGATTTTCCCTATAATAATTGCAAATAATTTGTGCTGTAAAAGGTTCTATTATTTATTTTGTTAATAGAGGTAATTTGGGTGGACTAACTCTATAAGTACTTTGACTTATTAGGACTAGGAATAGAGATACATGTATATGAAATTATCTGTGCCTATAAGATACTCTTCGATCATTTAAAGAGTGCTTACTTCAATTCTTAATTATATGTATGTTATGTACATATTTTACTCACCCCGTAGAACTAGCGCCATTTTTGCTATCTATTCAAAAAGTTTTGACAAATATTTCTAAAGGTCATGTTTAAGTTTTTGAATTTTAAGAATTATTTTCTTTACATTAATAATACTTAATTATTGATTATATGAAAGTCGAAAGTAGAGAAAATATGTATGTAAAAACGACAGCATCTTAGGATTCTCAGGTTATATCTGAACTCTTTACTTTGCAGCTACCCCACACTTGGAAAGAAATAGCTATCTAATAGCCTACCTTTTTTATTTGGGCAATCGCAAGGTACGTGCTGGATGAATCCGATTTTCTCCGAATCCTTACAGCTCCTGCAGAAATCGTTTGCCGCTTTTTATAGCATAATCTCGTATAGCCCAATGATGCGTACTGTAGGGGTCAATACGGGTCATAGGGCCATACGAGATTATGCTATAAAAAGCGGCAAACGTTTTCTGCAGGAGCTGTATTTGTTCTATAGCTATTGTCCTTTTCCTGTCATATGAAGGTCATACGATTGTCTCTCAATATTGACCAAATCATCAGCCAAAAAAGGCTCTGAAATGAATAGCGATAGTTATAAAATAAATAACCGAAAGATTAGGGTTACAAAGTTATTAAGGAGCAACCAAGCGCCAGACACTAAGTCTTGAAAAAAAACCCAACACAAATAAACAGAAAATATAAAATTCTCCAAAACTAAGCCGAAATTCAAAAACTTATATCTAAGATTTTCGATTGGAAATCACCTCTACTTTTACCTGTTTCAGTATTGTAAAGTTCTTTTGGGACACCCTGTATATACTTCTATTGAATTTTTAAATTAATAAGACAAAAAGTTATAATTAGTCTAAAACCAATAATATTATACTCTCGATGGAATTAAAAGTTAAATAAAGTGAAAAATGTAATTTTTGTATGGCTGGCAACCCTACGAAAGAGTGTTACCTGATTTGTACCATTTTCGAACTAAAATCGAAATTTTTTTAAAAATTGAATTACTGAAGCTTGTCTGTACTTGGAAAAGGTGTATTGTCTCCATTTGGTTGGGTACAGGCAGTATTAAGTTTACTATAGAATTAGGATAAGAAACTAAATTTCTTTGACAAACTTTCATGTCAGAGAATAATAAATTTCAATTTAACACATTTAGAAAAAAAAAATACATTTTGACTCAGCACATCCTTGAAACACGAAGATGGCGTCATTTCAGTCTATGCTAAATAGATTGTTGAATGTCCTATTGGAAAAAGATAAATTTAAAACTGAATTACAAACCATTAATAAATAGCCATTAATAATGAATATAGATCAAAAATAGATCATATTTAATTTACTATGGCTAAAAATACGAAAAGGTACGGTAAAGTCTGTCTTTCCTGTTAAAAACTACTGATACTAGCATTGTCAATACGTTAAAGAAAATCTCGTATATGAACAAATCGGTTAAACTCCTGAGAAAGCCAATGGTGACAACAACAAAATAAGGCCTAACTTAGAAAAATATGAAAGATTGGGATAGATAAAATAAATTGTAGTGATTGTGATGCAATGTACGTAGGTAAAACTAGAAGATCTTTTGATACCCGATTCAATAAACATATTAGATCATCTAAGTTCGCTAACCCTGCTTCAGGCCTCTCAAAACATTTAAAAGAAAAAGGACATAGTTTAAATTCTGAACCGACTTTGGATAAATATGAAATCCTAGAAATTACAAAAGTGAGAGACGATGGTTGGTTATTATAGTTAATGATCAATTAGATTTCACTGATAGATACCCCCTCCTTAACCCCCAATTTATATGTAGCCTTTCTTTTTAACGGATTTAACTCTTTATAAATTATTTATCTCAGAATATGTTTGTATGTATGTAAGCCACTAAGATCTAAGGCTAGAAATGCGTCGGCCACTTTGAAAAAGTTTGTTTCAATTTTGTTTAACTTAATTAAACGTTCCGTGGAATATTTGTAACAAGTGTTTTCTTTCACTATTAATATTATTTAGTTAACACATGCAAATTTGGATTAGATTTGAATATACTTAAATTCAGTTGTTGATAAAGATCTGGTATGGAACTCTGATTGTCTGATTGCGCCAGGCCGACTCACTCTTAACCGATTTTTTTTTAAATGCACCCGGGGCTTTCCATTCGCCAGCCTGAAATTTTTACAGAAATTTTACTTATTTTTACCGTAAACGGAGAAGTCATTCCATTCATTATCGTTTTTCATTACATACGGCTACCAAAATCACAGATAGTGGGTTAATCGGGAGAACAGTATCAGAGTGGATGCGTAGCGAGAAATTTTTTGAATATATTGCAAATTCTATGCATCCTTGGCTTAATAAAACGAGCATCAAAAGATTTGTTTTGCTTCTTGTGCATGGGCACAAATCTCATCGCACAGTGAATTTTATCATAACAACGAAATAATACTATACAGGGTGTGCTATAAGTGGTGTGAAGGCTATGGATAGGTCATACGGTCATACAGCGACCAAAAAATTTTCTTGGTGGGGGTGAAAATCCTAACGGTTTCCGACATAACGGGACTTAAAGATATTTGGGTATGTTTTATAGATTACCCTGTACCTTCTTAACGTTACACCCTATGATGATGATTTAAACTTTTGTAGATAGACAATCGTTGGACTTTTCTCTCCTCCTCTCCGTTTTCAAGTTATGGCTAAACAAAGTTAAAATTTCGGAATTTTTACTCCTTTTTTTGTTTATTTAACTACTATTTTTATATAAAAAAAACTCGTTATCAATACCAATTTTTCATACTGGATTTAGGAAGCCCAAAACCTTAGCTTTAAAATGATTTATCTCAATCTATACCGAAAGTGTAAACATTTCTGCGTTTTTTGCACTTTTTCTTCAGCATATCCAGCGAAAATGGCTGAAAAAGGTCATTTCCAAAAGATAATTGCCTACTTTCTGGCACTTATATT
This sequence comes from Dioctria rufipes, assembly GCA_963924295.1. NCBI lineage: Eukaryota > Metazoa > Arthropoda > Insecta > Diptera > Asilidae > Dioctria > Dioctria rufipes. The sequence goes on along the minus strand of OZ002743.1, from coordinate 42,549,093 downwards.
GAACTTTTTCAGCCATTTTATTTTTAATTAAATTAGTATTGATAACGTGGTTTTTGATAAAAATAGTAGTTAAATTAAAAAAAAAAAAACGAGTAAAAATTCCAAAATTTTAACTTTGTTAAGCCATAACTTGAAAACTGAGAGGAGGATGGAAGGTCCAACGATTGTCTATCTACCAAAGTTTAAATCATCATCATAGGGTGTAATGTTCAGAAGTTACAGGGTATATAAAAACATATCCAAATACCTTTAAGTCCCGTTATCTCGGAAACCGTTAGAGTTCCCCGCCCTCCATACAATTTTTTGCTCGTCTAAGTATGACCTATATATAGCATTCGGGTATCGCACCACTTACGAGACATCCTGTATATAGGGTAAACGCAACAATTCGCGTCCATTTAAGGAAATGCCATCCTTACAAGAAGAGTTTACTTAATGTCGATGTTTAAACTTTTGTAGTACAATAGTAAGCTGATTATTTATCTTTTAATTTAAATTAAAAACTAAAAGCATTTATCTAGTCTGCACAATAACTAAAAATATCAGTGTATTCGAAAATAACCAGTTTGCGTCCACCATGGAGCCAATTAGCGTCCAGGATAAAATAAGTTATAAAAACTGTTTTTAGAAGCGGGTGTTAAATTAATTTGCTTTGAAAAATACGACTTCATTAAATTTTTCGTTATTCGTTTTCTGATAAAATTCTTCACATTAAAACTAATTCAATTCAAATTGTGTTGTTTTAGATAGCATAGGATGTTTTAAATTTTATTAAATTAAAGGAACAAATTAAGAAGGAATTATAAAACATATTGGACTTGAACGTTTTAGAAATTTAAATATGAAATCCTAGAAAAATTTTGCTTGCTTTAAAGTTATATTTAGTTCAACAAACTTTTTAGTAAAACTTGAAGCACTTGGTTTCTACCCTCCTCTTCCATTATGGATTGAAAGCATTTTATCTGGTCACTTAATATGGGTTGTATTAGATGCGAAGTCTCACCCTATAAATACCGGTGTGCCCCAGGGCTCTGTTATCTCTCCATCTTTTCTGTTAATTTTCATTAATAATCTGCTCTCCCTTTCTTTCAATCCCATCCATAGTCTTAGCGATGGCAGTACCTTGATTTCGCTTACTCCTTTGATACTCTTACAGACTTCAGAAAGAGTGCCGCATGAGTCAAATGAGTATGCATTATAAGATCATTGAATTACGATTTTGACAATATCCTGGCTTAAGACAAAGGGAATCGCATTTAAGATCCAAAGGTAGTTCATCTATTTAAAACAAGATCATCACTTAACCACTTCCGTTTCTTTTGATGGTGTATTAGTTAAAATCACTATACTCTGCTGGTTCGCAAGAATACATGTTGTGCTGGGAGGAAGTGCGTATAAAATTATCCCGTTTGCGCTGAAAGACTGGATTAGCTCCAATATTAAATGAGACTTGTGGCCGTCAACAAAAGTGATCACATGTTTTTTATTCACGATATATTCTCATGCAAGCTGACTCAGCACGAGCTAAAATCCTGTCCTCTGGCATGGCTCTTGGACCATATCACTAGGTGGTCATACGTAAAGGAAAACCATTCATCTCCTTTATATAATTATGCAGCTCATCAAACCATTTTCGAATAACTGTTCAGAAACATTTCAGGGAAATATTATACTATTTTTGTAGGATATAGTCGTGCCATAGTCTTGCTCAATGTTTTTAACTGTGTTTAAAAGGCTATCAGGACTTAATGGAAACTCACATTTGGCTGATGACTTCACACAATTAAACTAGTTTTTTCTTCGGTTTAAATAAAAATAAAATACTTTATGGTCCCGACTTTCCTATGCCTTCAGGATGTCTTCCAGACAATTTATCCTGCAATGATGTGTTTGGAATATTTTATTTGATGCTAGCTGCTCTATTAGAAAATGTTCCTTGTCGATTGACCGACAATGCTGCACTCAGTGCTGTAGCAGTATATCCTTCCATATTTCTTTATATGCAATGCATTAAATCAGACTATTTAATAAAGTCTTACTTGTAGGCCACAATTAAGGGCTAAGTAAAAATTTCAGCTCTAATTTCCGGCCACCGCAAACTGGCTCATGATAGTAATTATTGATCCATTTCGCGGTCACTAAAATTAATGTGGTTATTCCCAAAATTAACTTAATTTTCAAACAATATTTTATTTATTTGAAATAGAACTACTTAAAACGCTTTCTCATGAAATAAAAATGGAATAAAGAGAGCAGTCCCTTACCTCTCAAACCCATTATTTACATGCCGACTCCTAATGAATTGAACTCTGATGACTGAACTTTAACTCGATGTTCGTGTTGATCCCTTTAGGGGTAGCAAACATATACGCGAACATGAGGATATAGAAATATCTGCATTTTAAGGAAAATACGACGTTTTATGGTATGTTATAAAAAGAAGTGGATGCAAGTTCGGTAGCGGACGCGAATTGGTACATTTACTAATCTCTACTACCTAGTGCAAGACATATTTTACAATCTACAAGGGTCAGCGTATTTAATCCTTTAAAATCTGAATGGACGAAAACTGTAAGAAAATTAAGAAAAGAGGGAAAAAATTTATTCATGTTATTTAAAAGCCGAAAAGTAGTGGACTCTATATGGATCCTTATGTGACACCATGCAATAAGGATAGTATTGAATTCTGAGATTGGTTCGATGGAATACAATTCTAATGACAATTATATTGTAATTAACCAAGAATTTCTTGTGTGATCTAATATCTTTAACGAATTCAATAGACAATCAGAATTTTTCGATAATCAGATTTTCAGAAAGTGAACTCAGAACTATGTTTAGGTCGACTAAACTCTGATTCTATAATGCTATGCGATTGAATTTATAGCGGGGTTCATGAATTTATTTTGAAATTAGTTTCTCCAGTAGTTTGCTTGTAAAGAAGACGCACACTCACTGACAAATGGTTATAAATGGTCTGCTCGTCTTACAAAAAATTCAAAAACCCAAATGACACCACTTTTAGATAGCTTTCTTTTTCCGTATTAACAGTTTTCAAAGTTAAAATAACTCGAAATGATAATTATAATATTTCGTAGAAAAACTAATTTGAGATCTTTTATTATTTTGCCTGCAGCAAATTTGCTAAAATTAAAAAATTCATTGCTATAAACATTTTTTCAGAGTTCTTTTATTAATTTAAAATACGAAACAAAAGCTTTGTTTAATTTAGCACAGCAAATGTGGTATAAACTACATGAAAGTGAATGAGTACCAACATAGATGGCACAAGAACTAGATATCGAATGCAATACCAGAACAGAGAATACAAATTTTTTTTATATGGCTGGTGATACATTCTGGAATGGACTACATCATTTAAAATGATAGATACGTCGAGAGCTTCATATTTTCTTGTATCTGCCATATTGAGGATGTCGATCAAGTATACAAAACTCCTGTTAAAGTAACATTTGCTCTCGGGACTCTCTAAAACATGTTGTGGTCCATTCCGGTATGCACTACCCATTTCACAATGTGTTTACTCTGCTCTGATATTATATCATGCGATATATAGTTCTTGGGATAGGCATCTATGGTACCAGTCAACCCATTTATATATATGTATATGTTAGTTAGTGGGTGTACTAGTGGGAATGTTTAAGATTATGAGAGTTACAAAATTTCTAGTAGAATATCCACCATAAAATGAGAGATGTTTAATTTCCTACATTAATCAGTTTACGTATAAATATTATATTGGCACCAACGTATCCACTATACCTAACCTGCTACTCAAAAGCATGGACAAATAGTGGTGCCAGACTTTTACTGACTTATTTAAACGGCATCTTGAAAACCTTGTAAAAATTTCAATTTCACAAATTTTCCGTACTTATTACTCTACACTCAGAGGTTGGTGTTAGAAAATCATTTAAAAAATTATATTATTTTCTGCATCTTTTTTTTTTTTTATATACACCTAACTACATATTTTCAATTTCCTATTACAAAACTGATATCAAAAACCAAGGATATCATGTTTCTCTCAAATTAATCGGTATCGCCCCGGTACTTGATACACTTGTCTGAAATGAAGTGGATATATAATTCCAGGAAGTTCAAAAATAAAACAGAAAGTTTTGAAAAGAATTAATCAAGTTGCACTGGTTACTGTTAATTGGTAATTACAACATTGCAACTATAATCAAAGTGTGCTGTCTTAGACAAAGTGACGATAAGATATAAGTCAAGTGAACAAGAGTTTTACACAACTAATTAACAACGATTTGCTTTGTCTGTCACGTAACACTGAAGTCTAGAGGGGTCAGCCAATGCCATGTTTTTATTAAATAATATTATCAAACGCTGAATAGCGCAGCCAATCAATTGATTCTCGTCACATAAACACAAATAAAGAATATGTTGGGTTTGGTTATGGAATCCTGGAATTATAAATTGTTTTTAATTTTTGGATTTTTGATGTAATCTGATTAAAATTTACGAACGTAAAATAATCAAAAATGTGTGATACACGCTAAGAGCTGATAATTTTTGTTTGTTGCTGAAAATCTTCATAGAACTTATGAAAATTTTTACTAAAGATATACAATAAATTTTTTCAGTTACTTTCAAGGCAGTCAACATAATTATGTATATTTAAAAAATCTCCTAGTTGTCAGAAGAATAACTATTTTAAATTAAAAACAGCTTTCAGTTTTTAACGTTCGTTTTCTAGAAATCAAGAAAACTAAAATGATTTTTGTTTTTATTTTGAGATACAAAAATCGGTAAAAATTAATGGTGAATTCTTTTCAACAAAACCGAACAGGCACCAGAATCAGAATCTGTCAGATTTACACCGAACTTCGCCGTGTCCCCAAATTTTCACGGAAGAAGAAAGTTCAAAACTAGTGCAGAAACCGAACATAGAATCACTGTGAAAAGAACATACGTTCGGAACCAGTTCTGTCTCAGTGTGGTTAAGGAAACACTTTATGTTTAAGAACCGAACGAGTTACGGTTCAGTTCAGGTGAAAAGGATTCGCTCTTTAAATTAAACAGACATACCCAAAATAACATTAAGCGTCGGTAAGGAAGCTTTCGTTAAGTTTAAATTTCAAATTGCCTCACTTTACGTACGGATGCGTCCAATTATATTAATGAAATATTAATGAAATCGGTAACAATCTCATTATTTTATTTTATCATAGATGAAGAGAAAAGTTTGGTAAAGAGCTAAGAAAGCGATGTATTGCTTCTAGAAGTACCTACCTACTGCCAGTTTTTTTTCAGATTCTTCTTATGTTTTTTATATAATGACCATAAAAGGCAAAAATCTTCAATTAAATCAATTTATTTGCTTTTGCCACTTTTTAAAATTGAAAACATTAAATGTCTCTTACGGAATGTGACGTCTATTTAGAGCAAAAATTCTAATCATCCGTAAATAAACCTCAGTGTCGTTCAGATTCGTAAAGTTCTCTAGGTCCAACCATTGTGGTTCAGCCTTATTTAAGAAATCTCTTTTGGCACTTTTTATTATGATCTTAATATGACAGCGAAATTTGTAGAATTTTTTGTGCCACTAGGTACTCGCATCGATAACTTGGGAACAATACTAGGTTGAAGTCAACATTTCTTTAGGCCGCATATAAAATTTTTGCTGGGCAGTGAATGATTTTCACGGTCACATTTCACATTTATTTCCGGTAAGCTGGGTGGAGCCGATTTTGTTTTTTTTTTAATAAATATTAAGAGACAAATTGGAAGAGAACAAGTCTCGATTTTCGAATTCTCGAATAATAGTGGCAGATGATATGTAGGGAATAATATATGGAAAAATTAATCTTTGTAAAAATATTAAAATTTTGAAAAAAGTTCAGTTCATACAAGAGTATGTTAAGTAAAATTTTCACTTCGGTTGTGCAGTCTTAAGTGTTCACTGACTTTTAAAAATCTTTTGTATATATTTTGATTTCTATATTTAATTCTTTTATAAATTATTGGCCAGTTTTTTTCCTACTTTTTCTTATATTTTTTTACGCCTTAGAGTCAGGAACGATTATTGTAAAACCAGAACTTAATGGTGACCAACAGGATGAGAGCTTAAAAAAAAGACAATTTTTGCGTACTAACATTCACATTAAACAAATGGATAAAAAAAATTTTCTTTTGCAAAAATAAAATTTTTAATTTGATGGTGCAGGTGCAGAAGGTGTTCCTGTGACGGTCTGTGCTCGAGAAAGGTTCCTCTCTGTTTCTAGCTCTTTTTAGGCTTGTGAGACAAAAAAATAATTATATTATAATTTTTCAGTAATATATAAATGTAGTTTCAGTTAAGCGTAGCCGTAGCCACTTTTTGTAATATCTTTTACCAATATGGCAGCCAAAAAATTTGTCTTTTTCCTAAAAAATTCAGACTGTTTTTTTTACTGAAAATTTTAACTAAAAATAAGGGCTATGCTTAACTGAAACTAGTCTAACGAGCTATCTTTTGACTAAATTGCGAGTTTATCCAATGTAAAGTGACTGAATTACATCGAGAACCGATATGGAAAATAGTGTTATTGGAAAATTGCGGTTAATGTTTAAATTTCTTTTCTTTTGTCGATAAATAATTATTGTTTGATTTCACCTTTATTCGACGATTCTGGGTCTAGACATAGGCAAATAATATTATCATTACCTTCACAATGATTAATAAAAGGTCACAAAGTTACAGGGGTCTACTTATTTGCTTTCGAGCTATAACTAATCATAAACATTTCATATACCCTAGACAAACTGTGTCCACAATAACTTAATTTTTAATTAAATGGAATCAAATGTACAGTATGTCATACAAATGAAGTCCAAGCAATGGAGCAAATTTTACTTCATTTAGTGAAATTGCAATAAAAGTGCAACCTAACGTATTTAAAATGAGCTAAAAGTATTGGAAAGTTAAAAGTGGAAAGATTTTCCAATAAAGTCAACAGTTACAGGCATCAGCTTATAATACTTAAAATCTCTTTTTTTTTTTTGCAGCTTTTCTTCTTTTTTTAGCTTATTTATTTATTTATTTAAGAAATTCATGCAATAGTAAACAGATAAATCTACTTACTTACTACCGTTAAACAAATACAAACTATAAGTAAAAAATAAAAAAAGGAAGAAGAACTACAAAATTTATAAAAAAAACAAAGACAAAAAGAAAAAAAAGAAAAAAAGAAAAAAAAGAAAAAAAGAAAAAAAAGAACCAAATTAAAAACGAAAAAGCAAAAATTCAATGGGGAGGAAGTCCATTAATTGCTAAAAAACGTAACAACATCTGATATTAATCAAAAATAGATAACAGAAACAAAAAATAAGAAATAAGATAACAAATAAAGATAATAAGGATATCATAAAAAATATAATAATAAAAAATAGAAAGGGGAAAAGAAAAAGTAAAATAAGATAAAATAAAAATATAAAATAACAAATAAGCATGAAGGCAAGAAGGAAGAAAGCAGAAAAATAAGGATGAATTAGATCTAGCTAACGTAAAATGGAAAAACTATCCAAATGTTTTATTACGACCAAGAAGTTGCGTTTCAAAACCATAAAGCTGTCACTAAGCATATCTGTATCGTTATATAGGACATTGTGGGCCTTTTGAATCCTAACCAAAGGAGATTTGAAGTGCAAGTTGGAAAGTAAGTGGCTGGCGGGTGAGGCGACTAGGAAAGCTGATTTTTAAGACAGATAATAGGTGAAATGAGTCAATAGAACCATGTAAAATTTTAAACAGGAACATTTCGTCACGATAGGAACGACGTGCTTCTAATAAAAACATGGAGTATCTGACCAGTCTGTCATCATAATCCACATATGAGCCTGTAAGTTTAAAAAGCAAGTACTTGGTAAATCTACGTTGAATACTCGCTATTTTATTTCTGTACGTCAGGGTTCCAGATTAGGGAAGCGTACTGCAGTATAGATTTAACCAAGGTATTATATATAGTAATGTGCGAAAAAAAGCTGTTTAAATGGCCTAGCGCACCTTAACAGAAACCCCAAGGTTTTAAAAGCCTTGTTGGTAATACGATTAATATGCGAGTCGAAGAGAAGTTTGCTATCAAATTGTACTCCTAAATCATTGATTTCTGATACGCGCATGATAGAGACGGTGTCCAGCTTATAGTCCCAGTACAACGTGGTTTTCTTTCTTGAGAAGGACATGCATTTGCATTTGTCCACATTTAAGGATAGTTGATTTTTGTTACACCAAGAGCAGTTTCTGGATGTCATTTTGTATGTATTGGTAATCGGATGGATCATTTAGAACTCGATAAATTTTGGTGTCATCATCATATTTGAAGGAAGCAGAGGATAACTCAATAAGGCGATCATTAATATATAATAAGAAGAGAAGTGGGCCAAAAATCGAGCCTTGAGGTACACCCGAGGTTTGCGTGTATGAATTTGACGAAAATCCGTTAATAACAACCGTTAGATGATGATTCGAGAGATATGACTCAAACCAAAGGGTACTGTTAGAATCGAAGCCCAATCCCCTTATCTTATCTATGACTACTTTGTAATTTATTCTATCAAATGCCTTAGATATATCCGCATAGAAAACATCCAGCTGTTTAGCTTCACCAAGAGCCAGAGCACCAAAAACGAGACTCTTTTGCTAAGTGCTTTACAACTACAGCAAATACTCGAAAATTATCTTCATAGCATTTAATTAAATTTTTGATTTCTGACACGATCTTACTCACAATAAGGAACTGTGAATGACATTTCAAATGAAATAGTTTTCGTCCATGGTCTGTAACCTCTCCATTTCTTTGAAATCACTAAATTTCAAATATGGTCATTATGGAGACAGTCTGTCTTAGAATTTCAAATGAAGTCATTATGGAGACAGTCTGTTTTATGCCTGAATTTCAAATTAAGTCATTATGGAAACAGTCTGTCTATACACCCTTTTGGTCCCTCTTAAATGGTCAAGAATTGTAAAAGAAAAATGATGCTTCGCAATACTAGACTAATCTATCGTTTTTGTGAGGTAAATTTCTTGTTAAATGAGTATACCTATTATATCCCCCACAAATATAAGTAAAATGCACTTTAATCTTATTAATATAAAGGAAAAATAGTCTGCAATGTTATGTCCTGATTTTGTTCTTATTTTGAATCAAATAATAATAGTTATCTTGTGCATCAACTATTTTATTTACAATATTCTACAGAATTTTTACAATTATTTAATAATTATTTGAGCTCGTCATAAAAACTTATTCCTTAAATGTATTCAGTTCTGCTTAAAACTAAAAATATTCACTTTACTTTTTATATTCTGAGGTTGTTCATTAAATTTTTTTATACTTTTATACCTACTTTAGCATATTCTATTATTTATATAATTATATAATTCAAATAAGCCATTAGCGAAAACTTATGTCATCCAAGTTTAGATTTTTGAAGGACTAGCCAATTACATTATGTTCCTAATGGCACTAAAATAAGATAGCCAAAGGCAGTTGCCCTTTTAATGCTGCACTACAAAAGTGATCTCAGTACTTATAGTTTTTATTCGTATTTAAGCTTTCTTAGTTTTGTACGAAAGCTGCGATTAGTGATCATAAAATCTAGTTAAGCAACTCCTTCATACTACATCAGCTTTCATCTAATGGTTATTGTTCGAACTGTTTGAGTTTGAGTATGAGTTTGGGTAGAAATATATATACTGATCTGGATAGGTTGCGAATATTATACCTAATGTCTTATGTAATCGTTCCTCCGGGTTGAATGTTTGTTCGCTGAATGCGCGAGGCATCCGCAATAAAATGAATGAATTTAATTATATGCTTTCCAATGCTAACTTACATGCTATTTTTGTCAGTGAAACTTGACTGAATGAGGATATTCCATCATCCCTCGTGTCAATTCCTGGATTTAATTTATTTCGTCACGATCGCAAAGGACGGATGGGATGGGGGTGGTGTAGCGATTTATATTAGGGACTGAATCAATGCCAAGTAAATCGCTTTTTCAGTCGATCAAGGAATTGAATTTTTATGTGTTGTAGTACTGGTAGTGAAAAGTGCGTTCTTTGTTCCGTATATTCTCCCACGAATTGCTTTAACTAATATAATGCTTGTGATTTTGAAAATAAAATGTCATACATAACAGAACAGAACATCTCTGCAAATCAATAGACACACTTCTTCCAGTCTCTTTACCTTAATTTTGTGAATTTCTATCCTACCTACTACAATACAGCTAATCCTTCTATTCTTGATCTGATCCTAGCGACAGATCATTAAAGACCATTGCACATGATCAAATCAGCCCTCTTAGTACTCTTGATAATGGCATTATTTTTCTTAGCTATAACCTTATGCTAGGCATGAATCATACTCCTATAAATTATTCTTTCCGGGATTATAATAATATAGATACTTCCTTAATTGGTGAGTGCGTGGTTTTGCCGTGGCAGCGGATGTATGATTGCATGTTAATCGATGACCAAGTCAACATCTGTATGACATTGATCACTTACCTGTATAATAAATATTTATCTGTTCGGGTGAAATATACTGATTCGCATTGTTGCCTATAGTTTACTACGACAGTCGGCACCCTTATTATGGAGCGCGAGTATCTATATCAACGATATAGACAGCTCAAAACCTATGAAGACAGGTCTTTGCATAAAACTGCTCGAAATAGAGCTACCACAGCGATAAGACTAGCTAAACGTCAGTATTATAGTTCCAAAATTAATATACTACCTTGATTCGAAAAAGTTGTGGAGGAATCTGAGGAAAATCGGAGTTAGTAGTATCTCGCATTATTCCAGTGACCTATTATCTTTCTGGTGCGTTAACATGGATGAACTTATTTCGGCTCTTAATTCATTAAGATCTGATGTGACTAGTAATGATGACCTATCACCATGCTTTATCAAATTACTGTTTCCAATCATCTGTAAATTTATTCCGCATATAGTTAATTCGTGCTTATTATCATCCTTCTTTCCCTCCAATTTGAAAGTTGCTAATATTCTTCCAATTCCGAAGAAATATTCTGCTGAATCTCCAGCTGATTTTCGTTCAATTAGCATACTATGCTTTCTATACAAAGTGGTTGAAAAACTAATTTATCGGCAAGTTTTTGAACATTTAGGCAAAAATAACCTACTGACATACTGGCATTCCGGATTTAGGGCGCATCGCAGTTGTGAAACTGCTATTTTAAAGATATCCACTGACATAATAAGTGTTATGGATCAGAACAAATTCACCACCTTAGTGCTTCTAGATTTTTTTAGAAGCCTTTGATACTTTTGATCATAGTATTCTCTTGGAGAAGCTTTATGCTTCTTTTAAATTTAGTAATACATCAATATCGATGATCAGTAGTTTTTTATCAGATCGTAGTCAACAAGTAAAACTCAATGATAAAATATCCTCTTTGCTACCTCTAATACGAGGAGTGCCTCAAGGTTCTATCATAGGCCCATTGTTGTTCAGCCCATTCATTAATGACCTGTCATTAATGGTTCGTGATGTCAGTATTCACCTCTACGCAGATGATGTACAATTGTACTTAATCCCTCCTATTGGGCTTATTGAAGATTGTATAGCACGCATTAACGCTGATTGAGACAGAATCTACGCTTGGTCTAAATATAATAAGTTAAAATTAAACCCTAGTAAATCGCAGTGTATAAGCTTCTACAACTTATCATTTGATTTGCTTAATGTTCCATCAGTAGTGTTAAATGGTTCAATATTACCTATGCTTAGTAAGGTCACCAATTTAGGTATAACTTTGAATAGTAGTATAAAGTGTTGCGATAATGTCAATATGCAATTGAGGAATATATATTCTGGATGGCAAAGGCTTTTGCTTTCTGCTAATATTCTACCTTTTAGTATTCGTTTAATGCTAGTGAAATCGTTAATTTTGCCTCATTTCACTTCAGGTAGCTTTTTTTCCCAAACTGCACAGTATATGTGGACGTAAATTAGAGATTGCATTCGATTCATTTTTAGATTACGAAGGTTTGACAATGTATCACCTTTTCGAATGCTTTTACTAGGATATTCGTTGAAGCAGCAGATCGCTTATCTTGTTGTATAATATACTGCAGTCAAATAATCTGGAGTATATTAGAGAGTTTTTCTTCTTTACAACATCCCAACGGAATAGAAATATAGTGATACCACGATTTCAAAAGCTGGTCATGGAAAATTCGTACCTTGTTCAGATCATCCACCAATGGAATAGTCTACCCGTAGCTATCCAAACAGCAGGCACTGTCGGTGTATTTAAAATGTTAGTCCGAACTCACTTAGAATAACCTTTTTTATTTCATTAAACATGTGTATAATTTGTACAATAAATTTATCTTCGAGTTGGAGCTGCACGATTATAAGTAATAAACTAGAAACTTACTAAATTGATTTAGATTCTTTCATTTTTTATTTTCTTTCTTATTTTCTTAGTTTCAATTACCAATATATAATATATTGTACTTAAAAAAGATTGTAAATCTTGTATGTACTGTAACCAGCATTAAATTTGAATTGATTTGAATTGAATTGAATATGCAATGCGTTGTCCACAAACATAACTAGCTTGGCATATCTACGGCAACCACCAGTTTCAACAGTAACTTTTTTTGTAACTTATTCATTTGTGCATGGGCTGCTTCAGGAGAAAGTATTTTAGATTTCATTTCAAAAAAATAATACTTATTAAGATTCCTATCACTCCCAAAAACTACCGCCATACACAACAAATTTCCTTTTTAATCTATCCAACCGACATTTGACATGTGATTTGCACTACTATCAGGAACAATTGTAAGCAAATTTGTATAATCAAAATTGGAATTTTATAAAAAATTTAAAGAAATTATTGCAGTGAAAAGAAATTGAGGAATCAAATATATTAAAAAATGTTTTATTTTCAAATTGAATCGAGTTTAGAATATTTATGTTGAAAATTTTATTCCTGGTGCACAAACAAAGCTAAAGAAAACTTAACATCAGATTTGCTTGCTAACTCATATATATTACACAATGCATTAAAAATATAGAATCGTAGTGGAGCAGTTTACTGATCCTCTGGTGCTCTGCTCCGGTTAGAGAAATTGCTCCATCCAGAAAATCACTGGAGCTAAACGGCAAAATGATGGTTTATGTACGCATCTGTAAATTAAATCTTTCTTTCCCTGTCGCTCCAATTAATTGCTCCCGGCTATTACTCCACTCCGCCATCTACTCCGCTCCAGTGGAGATATTATCGCTCCGTTCCAACATCCACCTGGAGCGGTCTGCTGATGTAGGTATTATCTGATCCGACGTATAACTCCGCTTCAATTACAGTTCCAGTCAATTGCTTCAGCTATTACTCCACTCCGGAATTATCTCCGCTCCAGTACCTGAGCGTTCCAGATCAGTTGTAATCGCTCCGTTCGGTTCCGACACCCAAGTTAAATTACTATGTATTTTTATCAAAAAAGATGTCATCAACACCAAGCTCCCACTCCGTACACGAAATGTAACCCTTCCTGCATTTTTTGCTCATTTTATGGAATTTTAGATTTTTAGGACTAAGTTAGGGCTCTCATATAGTAGTTAGGGACTCTGTTTCATGGCTTGGGAAGTGTTTTTTGACGGTTTTGATTAGCAGATGTTTTTTTTTGTTTTTTTTGTAAAATGGTCAAATCCACTAATCGATACTTAAGCAGGATTTACATTATGATGACATGCATTTTTTACAGAAATTGTGAGGGAGATAGTACATCGTATGCTGAAATTTATTTTTGAGTGACGAGAGAAGTAAACGGATTCTGTATTTTTTCCAGACCTCGATTTGTCAATGCGTGCGTGTTTGGAACCAACCATAAAAAGACTTCAAGCATAGTACGTTTTTATAGTTACTGGAACTAAAAAACTGTTACTGACAACCCTATTTTGTCAATTTCGACTACTCGTGCTGCCATATTTTTGTTTTTACTATAATTTTATAGAAAATATTTATTAAAACGTGTACGTGAATTAAGGCACGTTTCGCCAAGACATATTCTTGAAACACTGAAACAACGAAGTCCTGTCTTAAGATGTTTGCACATAACTGTTGCAGCGCCACTACAATTGCTATAGGTACTTCTATATTGCCGTACAGGCGCCGTTGTCACCAGAATCTAATTTGTATATAATTTAGTTTCCTTCATTTTAGTTCTACACTATATTTATCGTAGGATTCATGTATTCCGAGTAATTTTGAAAAAAAATGTTTTTCAACCTTTTGCCAGCCATTTTGAAAGTTTTCGCACAACCAATCGAAGGTGACTTGGTAGAGGAGGAAAGTAATTTTTAAGAAGATATTGATCTTAGTGAACCTGGACCGTCCAGGGAATATACCGTATCATGGATTCTGAGTACTGGAGATCCCACATGAAAGTATCCCGCCCTCACTCTACTTCATCATAGGGGTACGGGAATTAGTAAAAAACGGTAGTACATATTAATTAATCGGTATTTACTGAAATTTCGAGATCAAACGTAATGATTTTCCGAATTGCAGAAATTTGCTCCACTGTAACTCGTGAACTACTCATCTGATTGAAAAATGTTTCGTACAAAAGTTGCAGAAAATTTCATTCTCTATAGTTTTGTAATAGCTATTTTCAACCTTGGTGCCGCTGGAGAGAAGATATTCTTAAAAAACTGGTTTTCCATACCATTTTTTTCAATATGGCGGGGCAAGCGGTGGTCGCTCAAGGTCGCAAACTCGGAATATTAATGACTGCACAGAACTGTACAAATCTAACAAATTAGAACTTTCAATAAATATTTTGCATGTCTAGAACTTCCATTTGATATTCATAACTAATCTATTCCGCTCTGGATTCAGTTCTCAATGTTTGTTTTGCTATATTTATGTAAATAATACCGATGAAAGGCTCATCCAGGAAAGGGCATGACTACTTTTAGCTAACCCATCTCATATCTCATTTCTTTAAAATTCTGAGGAGGAATCTATTGGAGTAGTAATAGCTTCCTCACACAAAGATTTACTAGTGTCTACTTCCACAGACTTTTTTAGATATTAGGCTTAGATTTTGTACCATATGTTCCTTCCGCTGGTGTACCCTTAAATGGTTTAAGAATCCTTGTCGGTAAACTAAACCAGGACCTCTTTTTCTATGTCGAAATCTATTTCTTCCATGTTTGGTTGGTTTATTTTTAATTGCAAATTGAATTTATATTCAGGTAGCATTCCATCAGAAACCTCATTTCCAAAATTATGTTTGATTATATTTATTTTTTTACACTCCCAAGACCTTTTGGATCTTAATCCCTATAATTAGTCGCCAAGGACCTGTAAATGTAAACCATTGTTTTCGCCCCCTTTTCCATAGGTAGTTATTATAAAGAGTTGCTGTAGGTTAAATAATGTTTCTATTGCAGGTGGACGATGGGTTCTTTGTGCACCCATTACACTTAGATAGTCTATGGAGCTTAGTTAATTTCTTGATGGTTGCCCTTGCGTGTACTTGATCCACCATGATTGAGACTAGTATTGATGATCATTGGTGTTACCCCAGATTGGTAGACGCAAATAAATAATTCTACCCAAGCGTTGCTTTTGCAACTTAAGACTGCACAATTGACCATGTACTTCATTCAATATATAACACAAACAATTCGTAACAAATTCGCCTGTTGATTTATATAATTGATTTTTTGAACTTCGGAATCTAGACTTCATGAATATACGCTAATGTCTGTTCAACAATTTAGTTTTATATCTTTCCTCTTCGTTCTTGAATATAATTCCATCAAACGATTTGCTTTAGTCGCTATTTTACTGATTTTTTTGTATTTTCCGATTTCAATAAAAGTTATGCTTCTTTGCGCAATTGACATATATCATATAGATGGTACAAGAACTAGATGTCGCATGTAATACCAGAGCAGAGAATACAAATTTTATATGACTGGGTGGTCCATTGCGAAATGAACCGCAATATTTGAAGTGATGCATATGTCGAGTGATTCATATTTTCTACCATCTGCCAGCAACATTTTCTCTCGAGATGCTCCAAAACATGTTGTGGTTCATTCCGGAATGCACTGCCCATATCACAATCTGTATGCTCTATTCTGGTATACCATGCGATATCTAGCTCTTATGCCATCTATACTTACATAAGAATACTTGTCCCATTCGATTTATTTCTAAAAAAAAAATGTAGTAATGGTATTAGAACAAATACCAGGAAGGAATGTACTAGAGCTACAGTGAATTGGTCTGCTGCTCCATCTATGTATGATGGTTTATGCGTGCATCGCCATACAGAATATGTTATCACGCTCTCCAAGCTATAATGTCGAAGATTTGCTACAAAATGATGAACGCAGAGGATGTAGCTATGTGTACAGGAGACCTGTAAAGTATTTAAGTACTAGCATCAGTACCAGTACCTGGACTTGTACTTAAAAAATTTTAAAGAACCAGTACCGGGACTTGTACTTGAAATGTTTTTAAGTACCACGGGACATGTACTTGAAATGTTTTTAAGTACCAGTACCGGGACTTGTACTTAAAATATTTCAAGTCCAGGTACTGGTACTTGTACTTGGAATTTTACAGGTCTGCTATACAGCAGATGATCTATGAGAAGTGGAGAAGCTTTAAAAGCAGATCTCCTAAGAGAAGGTCAGTGAGCAGATCTCTTTTAGCCGCAGCTATAGTAGCAGATACCTAGGTAAGGGTGAAGTGCAGCTAAGGTTAGCAGGCACCAGAATAAAAGGTCTTGAGTTTTATAAGACTAAATAACTACTTCTTTTTATTGATTAATTCCTAGCTTATTTATAATAAAGTATAAATATGCTAGCCTAAACTTAGTTACGGTTAGTACATTGTCTTTTGATAGGTACCTACATGCATGCCCGTGATTTGAGGCACGTTAAGTCAAATTGCTTATTTGCACTTATGTGCTTAACTTCGGAAGAAAGATGTGACGCAACTAGCTTGACCCGTATTACGCTGGTTGCAAAACATGTAAACAAACGCGTGTAAACAATACCAGTCACTTCTTATGGTTGAGACATACATTAATTGAAATAATATTATCAATCGCATTTATTGTGAACGATTAATTGAGCAATGCATTTCAGATCAATTGAATATTGCAATAATGCAGAATGTGCATTCTTGAATTTTTAATTGGTTTGTAATTTGGTGGTTTTTATTATATGTGCAAATTCACATCACAGTAGTCCTTACCGGTCACTGGGCCATAAAAGATCATGCTAGAAGCCTGAGAATAGCAGCAAACGATTTTTGCCGGAGCTGTAAGGATTCGGAGGAAATCAAATCCGTCCAACACGTACCTTGCGAGTGCCTCGCTCTGAATCTGATGAATAAAAGAGGTAGGCTATTAGGTAGCTACTTCTGTTCAAGCCTGTGAGAGCTGCCAAATAAAGAGTTCATATGTACCCTGAAATTCCTAATGGAATCAGAATGGGTCTAATGAGATCTTAAAGGTTATCCCATGAGGTCAAGGGGCATAATGGAGCTACTGAAGGACTAATCGAAGCAGGCTAGGCACTACTAGCGGCACCTTTCTTACCTAGTAGCCTAACCTAACCAATGAATGCCCTATTGATTTCCCAGAAGGTACCTAGGATGATCTCTCATTTTGATAAATGGTTTGTTAGGTTTAATAGGGATATTTCCGTTGATTTTGCTCTATTTTCGAAAAGTATATATACACACATGCACACACCGAACTTAGCGGATGCCTCTTTAACTTTAAGCGGTCCACCCATAATATGCCTTTGATTTATTCTTTTCTACAGTTTTCCAAAATAATAGGGTTACGACGGGTTACGCTGATGAGATGATATGTGAAATTAAATTTATCTCCTTCTTTGTTCAGAAATGTTACCTTCATTTTTAAGGTTCCGTAAACCAAAAAAAAAAAAAAAACACCGAGCCATTATAAGACTGCTCGTGCGTCCGTCTGTCTGTCTATCACAAATGTTTTTCTGAAAACGACGTAACGTAGGAATTTGAAATTTGACAGAATGTTAGATCTTTGTAACGCGCACATATTTCTACAGTCACTGATTATGAAATATTTTTTTTTTTTTAATTTTTAATTGAGGTGGGTTGAATCCCCTCAAAAAACTTTTTTTTTGGTATCGTGTGGGGTATCGTTTGATGAATTGGTTATAAAAATATGTCTCAAAATGTACGAAAATATACCAGTCCCTCCCTTACTACTCTGCTCTTCTAGGTTTCTATAACTAAAATGTTGATATTTTCAAGGTTAGTATACATTGAGTCATAAATAATAGGAAAACTGCAATTTTTTCGTCAGTCTCATAATTGCTGGAAAAAATATGTTTTGTGTTAATTTAAAAGACAACTCTTATAAAATTATTTTTATTTTCGTCTGTTTTAATATTATTCAGTTATCACATGCAAATTTGAATCAGATTTAAATGTACTTAAATTCGTCTGTTCGTTGATATAGTTCTGGTACGGCGGTCTGATTGCTCTTAACCGAATTATTTCTCCATTCTCTAGGTATATTATAGGTATCCAAAAATTTTAATTAGAATACCGAAGATCTCAAATAGTTTCTTTCGGAGCAATATTTACTTGGATGAAAAATAAAATGATTTGTAGTAGGTACATATCCGCCGGAATATCAATAATTCGGAAGTGAATTTTCACCAAAATTACCTTTATACCTAATGAATAGGAATAGCGTTGTTAAAATAAGTATTTCCAATATATACCCTGTATTTCCTGATCGGATTGCAGTTATAAAATTTCACATTTTAAAGAAAATAAATGTCACCGGTTTCCAACTGGTGCATACAATTGTCTTAGAAAAAACCTCAATAAAATATATACAAATTACAACCAATGAAAATAATAATAAAAAAAAAATATTACAATAAATTTTCAATAAATTCATTTCAGATCGGAATCTCCAACATCATCACATCGTTCTAGTCCACCCATAAGTCCTGGTTGCGAAGACCAACAAATCAGTATGAGAATGGATCTCCATGACGAATTTAAAAAGCCAATTCCTCCACATAGTCCAATTAGACCACAAGATTTTCCACTTTATACCGGTGGTCATCCTTATCAACTTTTAGCCCAAGGTGGATCTGCATTTCATAGGCCTATAGATGCTACGGGAAAGCCATTACCGGTAAGATGGGCACTGGTAAATTGTGTAATTAAGAAATATTTAAGACTTAACATGTAATTTCAGCTACCTATGGCTCCCAGTTTTGTACCTTCTCACCTGCCATTCGAATTCTTAGCACGAGCTGGAATGCTTCATCATAGGATACCAGAATTGGCTGCTTATCCACATCATGCGATACTCGGTAAAACAAGAAGACCACGAACAGCATTTACCTCGCAACAATTACTTGAGCTAGAGAAACAGTTTAAACAAAACAAATACTTGTCTAGGCCGAAACGTTTCGAGGTTGCAAGCAGCCTAATGTTGTCTGAGACTCAGGTGAAAATCTGGTTTCAAAATCGTCGAATGAAATGGAAACGATCGAAGAAAGCTCAACAAGAGGCTAAAGAAAGATCAAAATCTTCAGGAAGTTAGTGAGCTTTTGTTTTTACAATAAATACCACCACAATCAGCTCAAACGACGCTAGTCATGTTATCACAACACTCCGTCCGGATGCTTCTAATGGTGTGCATCAAGTGAGGAGACGTTTTGTGATTTTGTATACAAATTGTAAATATGTATGTAACTATAAAAAGTGTGATAAACTAAATCGTGTATAGAATGTATGATAAATGAGGGATTTCATTTGATTAACTGTAATTCCTTCCCATGTACTTAGGTTACAGAACTGGTCATGACTGACATCCTTCGTTCGTATCCATCTAAGTATGTAGATGACCCTTTGAGAATCGCTTAAAGAAACACTCTTTAGCACGCATCACAGTTGATCCATCATCAAAGATGTAAACAGTGGATAGAGACTGCAGACTGCATCCTAAACTGAAGGGCGACAAACAAATAAGTAACCTCTTGAATGGAATCGTGGAATGTTTGTCCACATTAAGAGCGTTTAATTGCATCATCCAGTGATAAGCACCTCGTCGTGCGCATGCACATGGTCCCTAGAAAAACACTTTGTAAATGTATTTATGTAATTCGAAGGGTGCTAATGTGTCACCAGCGCTTTTTAATTTGATTATCACCAGCCAGTTCGGCCCATCTGTCCAATTCAAATAAAACTAATGCGTCCTGGGATTAGTGTAGTGGTTTAGTTGGGTTGGATCGAGGGTTCCTTTGAGCGAAATTTATTCATTGAAAATTTATGAGGAATTATTATGGGAGGAAGAGGGGATGGAATGATCTTTGGCTTAAATAGCAGAACAAGGTTTACTTTTGATATTTTATGCTTAATTTGCTAATGCTGATGGGCAATAAACATTTGATAAATGGGAACAAGTGGTGGTTACGCTTTCATATTTTGTCTCATGAGGGAATATTGATTATTATTGATCTTTGTATATAAGATGGCAGGTGAACTACATTTGAGTTTGGAGAAAAAAAAAGAAAATTTTTAAGTACACTCTAGATTTCTAGGGAAAGTATGTACTAAACCCTTAAAGTAAGGTGTATATCCACATGGGGAATGAAAGGGCTGACTTTCTCTGTTCCTTGAATTGGAACTCGCCGTAGGTGTTAGCACCTCGATTATTGGCTCCCTAATCAAAGCGGATGTTCGTATGATGCATCAGCAGAGATGGGTGAACCTGAGCACTTGCAGGTGCACAAAACTTTTTCTTGATGAGCCCAATAAGAATTTCTCTGATTTTCTCTTGGGTCTCGGAAGGAAATAATGTAGAATTGTAGAAAGAGATGTCCCTTGAACAGTTGTTCAATACACCCTTACTTGCCAGTTTGTAAAAATCAACAGGGAACCACTACACCCTTATTCGCCAGTATGTAAAGAACAACGTGCTTGGTTATTGAAAAATGTAAACATTTTCCTTTAAAAAAAAACTCCCACACATGCAATCCTTTCTTCAAAATTTGCATTCATTTTGTTGTTTTTTTTTTTCAAATGACGCCTACTTTGAAGGGTAATCTCTTTTTATTGAACAGCCATTCAAGAGATATATCTCTTGTTAATATACACTCGCCGGGCAGAAGTAGACCTCAGAGAGCACACTTCCATCATTGAACAAATCGAGCCTTGCGGCTAGCTGCTGGGCTTGGTTTTGTGTTACCTCATTTAAAACCCCATTCTGGAAATTTTGACAATGCCTTGAAGAAGCTTTGAGGCCTGGATATGTTTTTGTCTTAAGTCTTGTTTCAATTCTATTTTCCGAAATATTTTTAGGAAAATATTCAGCCACTCAATTGAAAGCGATTTTTAACTTTTGAGTTGTAAAGACGTGGATGTCCGTTTCGAGTTATCATCATTATTTCACAGTTCCACAAAAAAATCTTTTTTTTCTACCATAATTGGATCGTGTGTCCATTGTTTGTGGTTCTTTATACAGTGTGTTCGGTATATAAGTAGTAAGGATTAAGCCAATGGATACCTTGAGGTGTCCATCGACCATCACCTTAAAATTATTCCTCGCTCAAATTTACGTTTTAAAATTTTTGGTTTTTCAAAGGAAGTGCAGTCATCACTTCAGCATCATACAAATATTAATAACTTTTGAACGAAAGTAGATATTGATGTAATTTTTTTTCTCCTTTTTTTAAAGGACTATTAACGGGTTATATTTTGACGTTTGTGTAAACATTTTATGGGATCAAGAATAATACAATAAATTAGCCCTATAACTGAAGCATTTAACCATAAATCGTTACATATTAGGTGCTCAAGTTTTATCCTGATATGATATTCTTGGTAGGATTTATGAACACTTAAGTATTTACATATTCCTTTGAAAAACGAAAATTTTTCAATCGTTTTGAGGGAGAAGGAGAGATTTTAGTGTGGTGGAACTAGAGAAAAACTGTGATCAGGACACTGTAAGGAGTCCATTGATATACTCCATCCTACCTATTTACCGAACTTCCCGTAGGTATACACGACCTCGCAAAAAAAAAAATTAACATCTAAAGTTCTTTCCACATCCTAATAACCTGGAATCGAAGGTTTTTCCATTGATAATCTGCTTGGGAAACCTACAGGCGGTCTCCCTGAAAACTTATTCAAGGCTTCTAAGTACTACATATTTTATAACGATTATATTAATTTGGAATATACATACTTAGCTGATAATTCAGTCTTTGCTGACAATCATCATAACCCTTCAAAACTTCATCATATAGGTGTTGTAGGAAGATATTCAAACCATAGTACCAAATTTTGTTAAGACACAAAACTCCGGGTCATATAAAGGGTTTTCCAATAAGAGCGGGTCGATGTTGAAATGGAATAAAACAATATGTTTGTAAGGTATTAACGAAATTCTTTATTTATTTGAAAGGCTCATATATGCCATAATGTATGGAATGTGATATCGTTCAAATGTCCGCTGCGGCTTCTCACGGTGGCATGGATCCGAGAGGTCTAATTTACAATAACTCTGCCGGAAAGATCCGGCTAAATTTAAGTTTGAGCGAATGGGTGGATTGCGACTTATTGGCATAGACCTGGGACTTCAGAAAACCCCACAAGAAAAAGTCTAGCTCAGTCAAATTGCACGATCTTGGTCGCCAATTCACATTACCTCTGTAAGAGTTGACCATAACCTCAAATCGTTCATGCAGAAGGTCCCTCATGGCGTTCGCTGTGTGGCACGTAGCGCCGTCCTGCTGGAACCACTTGTAGTCCACGACAATATTGTTCAATTCATCGATCTCTAGCGGTCGCCGTTGACGTTGATGGCCTCACCAGCGTAGTTTTCGGAAAGGTAAGGTCCAATAACGCCGCCAGCCCAAAATCTGCACAGTAACTTTTTGTGGATGCACTGCCACCTAGTGAACCTCGTGTAGGTTGTCGTCGTCCCATATACGACAATCTTGCTTGTTAGCATAGCCACTCTTCCAAAAATGCGCCTCATCGCTAAAGATGATTTTTCTGCCAAAATTGGGGTTCTCTTTTAAACGCTCAGTCAGGTACAAGTCCTGGTGTAAAATTCGCCAAGTTGAAGGCTACCAGAAGCCGAGATCTTATGCGCGGCGAGGAATTGACTGCCTCGGGCTCTTCTGCACACTTTGACGGACAGTGGCAATGTTCTCTGCCGATCTGACGTTCCTTTGACATACGGATGCTGGCTGATAGTTTATCGAACCGGTCGTCTCGAATTGGGCCACCAAACTTTGTAGAAACGACTTTGAAGGGTAACGCGTCTACCATAAAATGGGCGCAGCATGCGCAACGTTTGCACTAACGAACACTCATTTTGATAATAAAGTTTTATCATTTGGACATGCTGTTCAATCGTGTAACTTGATATGGTGATTTGGCACCAATGGCTGAATAATAAACAACAGATTTGACTGACGCCGCCAAAATAACATGGCCGCCACAGCCTGCCAACATCGACCAACCGTCCCTATTGGAAAACCTTTTATATAGCAATAATATAGAGTAATTTAAGACGCAGCATAATATTCTTTCAAAAAAACAGGGCACATAAATACTTAATGGATTTAAAAAAAAAACAAAGCGTTCTTCTATACCGCTTCAAGCTGACCCGGACACTGACCTCTGAAAAGATATCCCTTATCATCAGGTTTAATTCTCCTAACAATTACTTCAGGTAAAGCACCCTGAGTATTTCAACAGCGCACAACTCCGAAGCTTTCAAACTATTCAATTCGTTAAAAGTTCATATGCCTTTTTGGGGGGCGTCACGGGAGTGTTAAATCTGCTGCAACAACAATTGCAACTCAGTGCTTCTCGGCAACCCTCAAATTATATTTATATTTGAGGAATTATCAAATAATGAAGCAATTAGCCTCAATTACACATTTACCTCAAAAATAAAAAATAAATCAGTTTTGTTCAGATTCTTTTAGTTTAATGGTTCGCTCTTTTCCTTGGTACAATAAAATCCTTTTTCTATTGGCTAATCTGTTTATGGTATCAGATCGTGTACAAGATTAATATATTAACTTGATCTTACGAACGAAGATAGAAGTTATATAGGTATAGGCTTGAAATTCTCTCGTTTTTTATGAAACGCCCTGTACTTTCAAAATCAAGTAAAAATATCATCAACTAACTATTTCCAATACGTTAGTAAATGTTTACATTTCCCTAATCGGTGTTGCAGTGCCGTTCATTTAGAAATCAAAAATTGTTATCCCTTTTGTTTTAACATAACCATCAACACCCTCTTCGAGTTTTTGTGACCCTTTTCTAGTCTAAGTATACAACAACAAAAAAGACTAGAAACTGACAAAGAATGATTTCACAGAGTGTTATAGGTTACAATAAAAAACCAAATTTTGGATGCCCTCAGTAACTTTCAGTATATTTCTTTGAGCCCTATAAAATAATGTAGCGAATAGTATACGAAATAATCTCCCTGGCTTGATAGAATTATTTGGCTCCAAAATTGCATTTCGAGGGACGCACAATCCTTGGTTTTTTCGTTATATCCTCGTAAGTGAGGTAGTAAATGGAGTTCCTATTGCATTTGAATAGGTGCATTTGTTGAGATTTTTAGTTTTACGATTCTAAATTAAATTACTAAATTAAAAGAGAAAAAAGCAACCACCTCGTCCGATTTTTTAAGCCGGGACCTTCCGCTTTCCGAGCGGCTGCTCGTACCACTGAGCTAATGAGAATTCTTATCATTTGCAAAGCTTCCTTGATATAATCTTATTTTTCGTGGTTTTTTATAACGAACTATTCTGCAAACAAATATTAAGCAATGTAAAATAACTATCTAGAATTGAGCGACAAAATATATGTATGTAACTAAACCCAATATTACTTTTTTTCGTTATGAGTACCAAAGCTACTTGAGTCGACATTTGTAATTTAGGTTGAAACACGAGTATGGTATGAACTGTAATCGTAATTTAAGTACCGATTACGACACAAAAATATTAGTTGTGAATATTCTAATTTCAATTGTTTAAAACAAATCAATTCTTACCTTCAAAACAAAGGAAAATGAAAAACGCAGCTCTTGTCGCCTCATAGACGCCAGCCGAACCGTTTAGTACAGCCAACGCTTAAAGCTATGTCCGATCTGCTGTACCCAACTCAACTCAATTGTTACTATCCTAACAATACGCTTTTCGTGCAACAGAAGTATAATAATCTTTCATTTTTGAGGCGGAAGTTTACGCTATAGAAGCTGGAGCTTAGGAGGGCCTAAACAGAAGCGGCAATAACTCCAAGATCTTCATTTTCTCAGACAACTAAACTGCACTCCTGGGTCTGTCCTCTCAAGACTTATTGGGTCGAATATTGTCTGGGGCTGCCACATGAAACTCCAGCTGCTGTCTAGGACAACAAAGTAAATTCGCTTTGAGTTCCTGGACAAGAAGAAGTGGACAGTAATGAAAAGGTGGACGATCTGGCTAAAATCGAGGCTGATGCCTAATCTACAATGCATGGTAAAACCACGTCATCAAACGATATCGTTTGCTGAAGAATGCATATTAATACAAGAAATATTTAAGTAGTGGTAAGCTGCTAAATTAAACAGCTGTTGAACTGTCAATTATCATAAATGTAATTGCTTTCTCGATTTCATTGCAGACTTACATCAAGGGAAGTATTTGGTCTGAGTAATATATACTATAAGATTATAGCAAACTAAAAAATTATTTAGAGTGCAGTGGTACAAGAGAATTAATATAAAACTTTTTTTTAAAAAACTGAAAGTGTAAGTTCCAGTTTACAGCTATTTTATTCTAAACTCTCCTACATGTTTCTAAATTATGCTGAATGCACCTTAGGTATTACTACATCGTTTTTGCTGATTAACTACTACATATAAGGTCATGCTCATGTCGTCCTTTTAGTTCAACTAAACAACCAAGGCGTTGAATCAGAAGGTTATGTTGATGATCTTGTTATCATTATCACAGGTAAATATGAGTGCTTGCTTTCTCTAAAGCTTCGAGAAGCCCTAAGTTTTGTTTAAGACTGGTGTGCTGTCAACCCCACCAAAACAACAATCATAGTTTTCATCAGAAAAAGGATAATGAGGAATATAACTATAACCCTACCTCTTTGGTAAGGAGGGCCCAATGTCCAAAAATTCTAAATACCTTGAAATAACTCTCTATGATAAGCCCAACTGGAACAAACTTATCGACAAGACAGTCCAGAAAGGTACACTAATGCTGTGGAACTGTAAAATACTGGCTGGCTCAACATGGGGACTCAAGTCAAACATAACGATTTGGTTATACAAATCAGTACTACCCATGATCACCTATTCTGCAGCAGCATGGTAGAACAAATGGTGCCATCTACCAGCGCTCTAGAGGCACTATTGAACCTAACAGTACTTACTCAGCAACGTGATTGAAAAAGAGGCTGGACTAATGGTGTTTGGGGGCTGTTAATTCTGAGCTTTCAGTACGACAGCAAGGTGGAGTAGTAGTGTTCGAACGCAAGTACGCACGCCTCGTTACCCACTCACGGTGGAATAGACGGAGTTGCGGGAACTCTCTTCGGCTGTGCAATCGTAGACACCCTGCATGCTGGTGGTTCTTGAAGGCTTGCTTTTCTTGCAATGGTAGTTTTGTTGTATTGACTTGCGTAGTTGTTATCTGGTATTGTCGATGGATAATACCTGAAAGTAATAGCCAGGCTGTTCCAATGACAGTTGTGAGAGGCAGAAAGACTAATATATAAGTACGAGTTATTAAACAAGAAGTGTGCAGTAAACTGGTCCTTGGTCGACCCAATGGCGCAATGACGGTGGAACTGCGTAGAGTAAGTTTGTTTAGTACCAGAAGAACCACAAGAAAGTAGTCGACGAGTTAGTGAGGCGATCTTGATCATTCGTCATTAACACGACTCAGAGGTCTGTCGCGTTGTAAAAGAGGTTTGCCAATTTGTATGGAGGCTAACAACACCTTCTTCCCAATGACACTTTCATTGTTGTGCTGATCTTCCTCTTGATGAATATTTTCTATGACTAGCTATTCTGAAAATTAATATTTATCTATTGAATTTGGATGCAATCAAATACAGAGTCATGGCGGGAACAATATTCTGAATCACAACATAATAAAAAACAAACAATTGTATATTTTTTACATAATCATTTTTAAAAGGCGTCGGATGAACAGTCTGGAATGAATGTGTCCAGTCGCCACAGGTGTACAGATTTCGGACAGATGGGTACGGTGAATGGAACTCCAAAAGCCTACGCATTATAACAGAGCGAATAGAAGAAAATCCAATACTGGATATGATATCCAGCCATTCAAAATAAATATACCAAATAGGGAGGAAATAGATTCGAATCTAGGAAATGAAACCCTAATCTGGTACACCGACAGTTCTAAAACCGAGTACGGGTAGGAATAGACGGTATAAAGCCAAGAGTTTACATCTATCAAACCCTTAATATTCCAGGCAGAAGCTTATATCATCACTAGATGTGCATACGAAAACTTCAGCCGATTCTACACCAACAGAAAAATTTATGTATATCTATACAGATAGCCAAGCGGCATTGAAAGCCATCTCATCATTTGAGGTTAAAACGAAGTTAATATGGGAATATATTCAAGCATTGACAAACCTTAACATAAAGAACCACCTAACACTTCAATGGGTGCCAGGACACTCAAGAATTGATGCGAATGAAAACGCAAAAGTACTGTCCAAAACAGGAGCATCCATGTCCCTCATTACACTGGAATAATTTTGCGGTATTTCTTACAACACCGTAAAACTTACCATTCAAATCTGGATCCAAAACCGAATGAACCAAATATGGAATTCAATGATAGGCCCCAGAAAAGCCAAAAGAATCATTGAAGTACCTTCAGTAAAGAAGAGCTTTTGAGGCTGTCTAGGAATCAACTCAGACTCATTACAAAAGTAAGAAGATGAAACATCGGAGAATCTCCAAAAAAATACTGCTCTTTCTTTAGGAAGTGTGGGACTGTTGGATGATGCCAATAAATGGCAGCAACTGACGAATAAGACCAAACACTTCACAGCTACATGACCTGGAATAACGCAGACACATTCAACTTCACATGGCAACCCCTATCGTTCGTGCAGGACGGAGCTCTCGTCTTTCGCTGGTGAGAACAAGCCACAACCAAAGATAACCTTACCTTATTAGGTTATCTTTGCCACAGCATTTATAACACTAGTCCACAGAGTTTCTCCTTGCTTTGGAGCCCTTGCAAGTACTGTGGGAAGAATACGCACTCCGTTAGAGATATTTTGAACTGGAAGAATGATGGCGCCAGTTTGTAGAAGTCTATGATACTGTAGGCTGACCTCGCGGGACTCTATAATGATATCGCGTAAATTTGTTCGTTCATTCGATTGTTAGGGGGGGGGGGGGAAGAGGTCTGTGAAGCGCAATGTTGCCAGAAGGAAAGATGCATAAGAGGAACACCATGCATGCATAATGGATGAAATTGTTGATATGGAGTATTGGAGTTTTAGTTGTAAAGAAGACAGATCGCTTTAACATCTCCAACGAGAGTGCGAACAGTAAGGTAGTATGGGTGAAAGATACCATATGCACGAATTGGTACTTCTCTCGGCGGGATAACTATACCTTAGTGAAATAAAAATTGATATTTTTAGCTCTGTGGGTACTGTAGTAGTGCTTTAATGACAGGGGGTCATTATGCAAAGAATTTAAGTGCTCATGATAGTCAGAATAACAAAATCTCAGACTTAGCCTCGTGGGCAGGAGAAGAAAAAGACGAAACGATGTTATGAAGGTTGATAAAATTGGAAGTTATGCATGCTAGTAAGGTCTACTGAGTATAAATGGTACCTATATAAGATCCAAATGGTGAATCTCGAAGCCTATTCAGACTTGAATACGGGCATATCTTAAACTTCACGTGGTTCCCTCTGACAGTGCTCTATTGGCATACTGGTACACATTGTTGCGACATGAGGCCGTTGATTGTCGATAACTAATCCGAGCATGAAGAATGCCGTGATATTAATCCATACTTGGCACGTGCTCACCTAAAACCACAAGGACTTTCTGTTCGATTTTTAATTTTTAGTTCGATTTCGGTCTCGATGCTAAATTGCAAAAATTTGATGTTGAAAATTCGTTCGTTTAGAAAATAATTTTTATTAGATCATTTTTGGAAATTTGGAACTTCTTGGAACTGCCACTTACCCAATTGTCAAAATTGGGACGTATAGAAAATTGTTTGCTTTTTATCTTTTAGGCATTTTTCAAAATTTTTGTATCCATTGTCTCACAGTCTCTTTTCAGAACATATTGTTAGCTTCATTTTGTTATTTTAACTGTTACGGTGAAGCTACATGGCGGGAGATTTTCGCCTCCAGAGACACGTGTATACACTCGGAGACGCAAAAAAAAATCTCCAAAGAGACCCACTTTCTAGAGACTTTTAAGGTTTCCGACTCCCGTCGGATATTTTAAAACAAATTGGTCTTCAAGTTAGGTCTCCGGTCTGCGAAGTTTGTTCATTTTCCGTCTCCAAGTCTCTGGAGACTATTTGTGTGTTCTGGCCAGTTAAATGTAGGTCTACTCGAAAAGAAAACGGAATATTGTGCATTGTGTTTGACAAATTGTTACAAAGAAATTAATAAAGAAAATTAATAATTTATATAATGGATTTAGGGCAGAAAATTTGTTTCGTAAATAGACGTTTGGTTATTTTTGTTGTGTTATTCTCTATCCCGTAAAATTTGTACACCAAGGATATATTTTTTAAGCTTTTTCACTTTTCACATAACTTAAAAATATTAATAACTTTTCAGATAATTCTTTCTAACAATCTCTTACTTGAGAATTAACAAAGATCTTTGGAGATCTCTAAAGACCAAACTTAAATTTTCGGGTATACACTTTGGAGACGTGTCTCTAGAGACTCTTTTATTATGGTCGTCTTCGGAGACCTAATTTTTTGGTCTTCAGAACAGTGTCTAAAAAAAATATTATAAGAATGGCGGGTGTTGGCAATAGTTAAAAGCAAAACAAAATCACAAGATCCAAAATCGATTGTAAGACGATTTGCTGCTGATTAAAAAATGTGATTAACAAATTCGGAATTCCTGCAGTTACATACACACACACACACAGACACACACACCGAAATCTGTATCCTTTCTTAGCTCATCTTGATGTGTAGCCAAGAAGACAAAAATTTCGATTGACAGGCCCCGTGTAATTTCAATTTATAATTCCATTGGTATTTTTCAAGTTGATTCATCTTAAAACCCCTAACTGTAAATCGTGGGTAAATAAAACGTTTACAAACTTAAATGGCCCTTAATGCTTTCAATTCTTCTGAAAAGCACTCAAAACATTTTAAATCAACCCCCAAGACCAATCGACCGACCGACCCCAACCCCAAGCTGCATTCCAAACCAGGAGAGTGTGCGTGTGTGTGTGTGTGTGTGTGTGTGTGTGTGCGTGTTGTCTGTGTGAAGGGGATGATGTATGATAAAAAATAGCTGAGCAAATGCTTACAAATTGCCTCCATTACAGATTAGTTTAGTTGTTTTTCTCCCTCAGTCTTTTCGAATCATCTCGAAAGCCACCAATGAAGAGGGTGGTTACCATCCATCCAAATGGCATCAGTTAACTACAACAAATGGAAGCAAAGTGATCATCAGTAGATGCCTAGATGGTCGAAATTGTGGGGAGATTCAGTTTTTTATGGCGGAAATATGGTAATCACCACATAAACCCTTCTCGCCTTATGGATGTGAGTCTGTTTGTTTGACTCCGGGGCGCACTGATGATGGCGTAGGAGGGACTGACTAGCTTATAAGAGCTTTGCAAATGGTCTCAAATCTGTGCATTAAGGAATCAAGTGCTTTGCGTATGAATAAAATTTGCATACAAGTGTGAATCTCTGAGATTCGTATATCTCTCCTCCAGAGCTCTCACAGTTTTGTTGGTGATTGATGAATGGGCGGGCGTCGACAAAATCTGTGTGATTTCCCTTTGTACTATAATACTCGGTACGGTACGGTACGGTATGGAAACTTCGAGTACGTACTACTTGATTGCGTTCAATTTGCTAGCTGATAACAGGCGAATCATGGATTATACTGTGTGTATTTGGAATGATTGTGTCTCTCTAGTCGTAATTAGAACTAGCCCAGAAAAATGAGTCAAACAATAAATTGCAGACGTAATCCGGGAGATTAATTCCTGGCAGTAATTGAGTATTATTCTAAACCTTTATGGGATTGATAAGAGATAAAGTTTTGTCTTTTAGTAGGATTTCATTATGTCAGTTATCTAATATGGTCCTAGTTAATTAAAAAATTCATTTTCGGTATTTTTGATAGAGGTTTTGTTTTTCGTAAAAACTACCCTTGGAAATATTATTTTTCCGCCCACTCTTCTTTAGTGTCACCTTCAAATTTTCTATGGATCTATACAATGAAAGAAATAAGTAGATGTTTATCTATACAAAGAAATATAAAAAATTTCCAGTAGTACTTCATTAAAATTTCAACTCTGAAGGAACTTATCTGTGGAAATCTATATGTATGTTGCATTATAATTAGAAACCACTTCACCCCCACTTTAGCCTACCATTCATTCAATTTGATGCCATTTCCAGGACATTAAGTGCACACGCTGTACACAAATTAATTGGCCTCAAGTAATATTTAATTAAATCACACATGTTAACAGATAATTGCCACGGATTAGGTAGAGATATAGTGGTCGATAACACTAACGCTGGGGGAATACTCTTATCACATGCATGCATTAGGGAAAAATCGAATTATGTACCTGTCATATAATAGCAACAATTAACTCGGTACGCTGATAAGCCGTAAGAGTTATCCATTAACCACCACTTCACTCTACTAATTGCTGATGTCTATTATGAAGTGTATAATGAATATTATGCTTGGTGAGGTTTTGTGGAAAAGAAAAAACAACATTTTTTAGTTATTGTCATTCGAATTTTTTGGATACTTTAATTTTTACTATTGGCAGAACTGAATATTAGAAAACTTTTATTCCAGAATAATATTCAACTTATTACTGTGGTATAATGTGATGGTTGTACTATGGATGGATTGAGGTGCATGATAAGAGAAGTAGAGGCGGAATACAATCTTGGTACTGGAGTTAAAAATGAATACTTTTCTACATTCTGTGTGTGTGTGTACCCGAGGACCACAAATGTAAAAATTAGATTCATACATATATGTACTACTTTATCTCGTTTGGATATTTTCTCGGTTACCAGATACATAGGTATCTTTCTCTATTAAAATTTTCAACATTTAAACTTGATGTTTCACAACTATGTAGGATCGAGACTTTTTCATTATTAAAAAAGTAAAAAGAAATAAGCAGAAAAATGGATAAGGCCCAGAAAAAGAAATCAAAGTGAGTTGCAGGGTTCAAATCTCGATCACCGGTGATCAAATTTTTTTTTTCGATTACATTTAATTTCAAGATGGCCGACTTTTGTGGGAGCATCTTGTTGGGAAGACAGACGAATAAGGAATAAGGAATCTCGATCACCTGTTCTCAAATATTTTTTCTGAATCCAGCATACATATAGGTATATATTAAATTGCTAGAAACGGAACAATAGTTGATTGTTTTTCAAGCAGAAATCTATATCATAGGAACGTGCGTTACAATCTAGCTATCGACACGCACACACACACATATATATATAAACTCCGATAGCGGATCCGAGAAAAAGGCATTAAACTGCAATAGCTCTGCTTCAAAGCTACCCTAGACTGGAAGATAATGAAGTAATCCTTATAGGCGGTTTCACAGTCAAGGCTTAAGCCACAGAGATGGCTTAAGCCAAGGCTTAATAAATATTTTGGTTTCACAGTCAAGGCTCAAGTGATATCACTGGCTTGAGGCAAACTTAACTTAAGCCCGTCATCTCGAAGGCTTAAGTCTCAGAAACACAGGAAATTATTGATAAATATATTTTTTTACTAAATATTATTATTTCTGTTATTAAACGAACGTGCATATTTCAAAAGTTATACTTTAAAACTAAATTGAAATTTTCCAAGCGAAAAATAGTTATCTAGTTAGCCGTTTTGAGTATTGTCTGGCAGCTAGTGACACCAGTCCATTTGACGTTTTAAGAAGACACCAAACAGTTTAGGACAAAAACGAGTTATTTATCTGATGCAGAGGATATAAGCGACCAAGAAATGTATATTATAATATCGCAAGGTGTGACCCGTGAAAAAATTATAAGAAGGCGCCCGCAACATTTCATCCACGTTGATTTTTATTCTCAGTTCCGACTATAGACATATTCGGCATTCGGCTATGATGGTTTGCGTTGTCGAAACATTCTGCAACAATGATTTGTAGATTTGATATTCTTCCAGATAAAAATCACAACAAACTGGTAAATAAAAAGTTCTTCTTCTTTTCGCTTTGTTTTTAATCCACAATGGCAATTTTCCTTTACAAAAATTCACAATTACAGCAGTGCTGACAACTTAAAAATTTTCTTCTGCGGCTTAACTAAGCCTCAGCCTACCAAGTACCTACTGTGAAACCGAGTAAGGTTAAGTTCCGGGCTTAAGCCACACCCGTGGCTTAGCTAAGCTCTGGCTTAAGCCTTGACTATAAAACCGGCCATTAGATGGGTACCACGACACAAGAGACATGAAGGTAATGAGATCGCTGACTACTTAGCCAGGAAAAGAACGGAATATCCGGACCTGAGTCCGAACCCTACTGCGGCCTGATAAAAAGGCGTCTAGCAAGAGAAATAATATTCAAAACATTGAAGGCTCACCAAGATAGAATGGTGGAATTTTCCTCGATTAAGCCACGCAAAGAAGTTCATTAACTTTCCATACAATCATCGACTGAGGTTAGCACCAAATCAAGTTATTTACTGACATAATAACTAACCAAGTGACTAGTCAGTTCAATATAAAAAGGTCGTTAAGCAAGCGGTCTTCTGTATGCATTTATAATGATTTCTTACTTATTCCGTAATTTTTCTCTAAAAAAATTAAGATTAATGTACAGTGACCATTGAATTAGAAACTTTCGTAAACAACTTTTATCTTTCCAATACCGAGAATTTTTCTCAATTTCTTTAGTTTTTAGGAAAAATCTTTGTACACTAAGATATCGTTCATGTACCCGACTACATAATGCGTATCATAAAACCTCTTTTTCGAAGGTAGGAAGGTAGGTAAAAATATCCTTCGAATTAATTGAACGTGTTGATTTGCATTTAGTGTGTTGTCTTAAACTATTTAATTAAAAAAACAAAAAACAATTAAATGAAAAAGGAGCGTTTGTGGAGATTTTCCATTTAAATCTAGTTTTTTGTATAATCGGTGGTAAAAAAGACATAAATGTACCAATGTTCGTCATTAACCCAGTATTCGTCATCAGGATCACAATACACAAAATATATTAAGAGTTTACATCTAGAAGGCAAATACGTAATTATAACAAAAGAACCGTTAAAATGTTATAGAACTAGTTCAGCAACACAACCGTTGTAAGCACATGTAATTATTGTGAAACGAGCTTCCAACAGTTGTGGCAAAAGTGCGCCAAGTGCAGTTTTTCTTGAAGAATTACATTAACTTTCTTAAGCTAAGAGGCATAGGTGTTCTTCGTAAATAAGCTATATTGCTTACTCTAATTATCTCGTAATATGTTAAATAATAGTACCAAATTGTAAAAATTATTATGTTAACAGAATTTCTTAAAATTTTGGCATTGACGAATACTGGTTCATTGCTATCATGTTGATATTTGCTATTTTCTCTTGTATTCAGAGAGTTACAAGAATGTGTCGTGTCATATTAGTTTAAATAAAGACGTTAGAATTAATTGACCAGTAATCGTCATCAGCTTTTGGTATTTCAATTTAAGATATTGGTCTCTCTGTCTCCCTGACCACCAGTACATTATAGTGACGATAACTAGAAAATTTCTTTTTACGCAGATGACTCGGTTTCAGTATGCAGAAAGCGAAATGTTAAATGCGATAATTGCTGTTAAAAATGGAATGAGTATTAACTCAGCAGCAAAAACATTTAATGTTCATCGGATGACACTTTCTGATAAATGCAAAGAAAAACATCAATCATCAGAAAAATAGGGCCATCTTCTATACTAATCGAAGCTGAAGAAGCACACTTAGCTAAATGGATTTTACATTTGGGAGACATGAGTAAGTAAGGATCAACTATTAGAAAGTGTGCAAATATTACTAAAACGGCTTCAAAGACCCAATCCTTTGACAAAAGGAAAGCCTGGGAGGCACTGGTATGAAGTGTTCTTAAAACGCCACCCTATCTGTACATGTTTCCCAAAATTTAACTAGAACACGACTGGAGTTAGCGAAGGAAATATAAGAAACTGGTTCAGCGATATATAAAAAAATATTACGTAGGAAATGGTTTACTGGACAATATTGAAAGCTTGCCAAATAGAATATTTAACTGCGATGAAACAGCATTCTTCAAGCCATCAAACAATACAGTTATTGTTCGGAAAGGACTAAAGATTGTCCATAACATCGTTAATTCGGATGAAGAGGAATGTATAACTACGTTAATTATGGGAAATGCAGCCGGAGAGCTAAAGCACCGCCTATGGTAGAAATAAATTTGAAAAGGATTCCAAAAATATTTGCCGAATCGGTTCCGTCATCTTGGGGTTTCGGGAGGTCAGATAACGGATGGATGACTGGACAAACGTTTTATGAGTATATCGCTTATGTATTTCATTCTTGGCTCATAAAAAAAACCATATTGATTTTCCTATTATACTGTACCTTGATGGACACGTATCCCACCTAACTTTGGCATTGAGTGAATTTTGTTGCGAAAACAAAATAGAACTTGTTGCTTTGTATCCAAACTCCACCAATTTTTTACAAACTAAAAGTGCTTGGAAGAAGGAGGTATATAACTGAAGAATAGCTAATAGTGGCTCACGTTTGAAGCGTGGTAATTTCTGCCCACTTTTATATAAGATTCTTGACTCGTCCATTAGAGACACAACGGTTTCAGAGCCTGTGGCCTTTATCCTCTTGATCCAAATGCAATCACTTATTTTAAAAGGAGAAATGATGAACGACCGCAACCACAAGACAAAGGTGGTGATAGTTTAGGATTTTCTAAAGGATTTTACAAGGACATAGAATTTATAGAAAGCCAGATTGATACTGAAAAGCTAACATTATTCAATAACTCTGGAACTGCAGATCTTAGGCAATAAGGACATTCTATCTTTTAATATAAATATGGATGGTACTTTGGAAGAAAGTATGGCAACGGGTAAATAAAAAAATATTAACTGTAAAACTTTTTTTGGACTAACTTTTCTTTATACTGCATAAATATTGAAGCTGAAGCAATCAACAACGAAAATATTGATTCCATAAGTGCAGTAGCATTGAGTACAGAAGAAGGGATAAAGTGTGACACCGTTAGAGCAATTGAAATCACCAAAGTTGATGGCAAAAATATAGAGCTTGAAGATAATCCACAAACTCCACAGAAGACTCAAAGTGCATCCGTCGTTTCACTAGACATAGTACCTTCCCCTTTTAAAAATACATTAGTTTGGCCAGAAACATCCAAAGCTGTACACAAGAAAACAAGGGAAAAGTACCTTCAGTGGCAACACCAAAAGTGTAGAAAGAATATCATTTAAAAAGAGAACAGAAAAAGCTCCAAAAACAGGATGAAATAGAAGAAAGGAAAATAAAGCATCAGGAACAAAAAGATAGTAAAGTTAAGGGTAAAAAGATGAAAAAGGAAACGATCCACACAGATAGCAACTGATTTGTCATATATGTGAGAAGAATATCTTTGAAAATATCATTGTATCATATTGAAATGTAAAAAATGGTTGCATGAAAAATGTGGGAATGTAAAGCCATCAACAAAATAATATTTTTGTCCAACATGCGTACTGTAAATCTATTGTCATATTAAGTAATACCTAATAAAACCTTTGGTATTTTCTAAAATTTTTCTAATTATTTAAATCCATATTTACTAACTAGCTTTTAATGGGTAAGATGGTAAGATGCATACAAGCTATTTGCCGAATATTGGTACATAACTTAACGAATACTTCTACAGGTACTTTTTTACTTGACGAATACTTCTACAGGCACTTTTTTACTTGACGAATACTGGTACGATACGTACTTTCTAATATTTGCTTAAAAATTTTAATTAAGCGCTAAATGTAGAAAAATTTAAACAACATTATCATGATACCTGATTAGGTATGAATATTATATCAAATTATTGATACCTATACAGCAAGTATACAATTTTTACAATTAACTTATCTCTCATTTGCATATTACGATTTCCTCTTTTGAATGTTTCTCTATCACTTCCTATTTTAGCAATTTTGAATTAAATTTATTAATTTAGTCGTATAGTTTAAGCTATAATACTTAAGTATTAAATTTAAAATTATTTTTTGGCTTAAAGAATTCATAAGATGAATATCTTGTGTACAATTTTTTAAATAATTAGAAAGTTAAATATGAAGTTGAAGTTACTCTGCATAGTCCGAGGATTTAAGTTTTACTAGCTACTCCCGTATAATCTCAAGAGTTAAGCTCCTTCCATCGAAATTTCAGAAGAAACATACTACATGTTACATGCAAACATATCACATGGCGATAATAATTTACCACAATATATTGGGCAAACAGGACGATCTTTCAAGAAAAGAATAAATGTGTACTTCAGTTCTCTAATAGCCGGTTTCACAGTAGAAGCTTATGCCAAAGCGATGGCTTAAGCCAAGGCTTAATAAATATCACAGGCTCACAGTCAAGGCTTAAGTAACATCACTGGCTTAAGACAAGCTTAAATTAAGCGCCTGTCATCACGAAGGCTTAAACCTCAGATGTTGCTGTACAACACATATGGAGATTTTTGCTTATAATTTCTGTTATTAAAGGAAAGTGTATACCTACTTATTTAAAAAATTATATTTTGAAACTAATTTGAAATTTTCCAAGCGAAACGTAGTTATCAGGTGTTTTTGTTTTTGTTCCAGCATTAGCCCTCAAGTCCATTTTGTGTTCGATTTGCCAGAGTCATGGCACTCGTAATTCCCGAAGCTGTCACTTTCTGTTTCTGCTTGCTGTTAAGGCTAACTCCGGATTAACTCTTTGTGACAAAGGTAGAAAATTAAACTTTTTAGAATCACTCGAAAAATCTTGAGCTCTATTCAATTTGAATTGTCACTCACCGCTATGTACACCATTGCATTAAATTATATCAATACATATAGAAATCTTAGTTTACCGAAGATAGCCGAAGAGCTAATATGACAGTCAGCATAACGAACTATTTTTAATATTTCAATTCAATTCAGTTCAATTTATTTTATGTGAAACAAGGAGAGTACACAAGATTTACAATCTTTTAGAGTAAAATTTAAAAAAAAAAATAGGTAATATGAATTCAGATAAATAAAAGAATTAATTAAGTATACACAAGGACTATTAAAAAGGATAATCAAATAAAATACAAAAAGAACTAAAGGAAAGAGATAAAAATAACTATGAATACAAAATAAAATAAGAAAACAAACAAAGAAATGGAAGAAATAATATAAGAGCAAGTAAAGACAATTCCACAACTACCAAAAGAAATCCACTATGTTTTAATTAAACTTAATACTTAATAGCTAATGTGTTCCTCTAATAACCTCCTAAAAACACACGCTGAATGTGTGCAGGAAGAGAGTTCCATAATCTTGAAGCTTGGACAATAAAGTAAGTGTTCTCTAAGATACTGTAATTTAAACGAGGCAGCATGATATTTCGTTGTTGAGGTGATTGCAGGAATTCAATATAATTAGACAAGTATTTTTGGTATAAATTAAATTGAATAAAAAATTAGAATCCTGCGTTTCAGATAACACTCTAGTGAGCTGCTTAAGAGTATAGAGATCTAAATGGGGAGATATGATCATACCGTCTTAATCCAAAAATAAACCTTAGGCAATTAATTAAAGGCAACGTTCATTTTCTGCTTACAAATACTCTCCATTCGTGGGAAAATTAGAGAGCCATAAGTAAAGAAAGGAAGTAGAAAAGTCATGTTAGCGATGGCAGAATGCTTGCTGAAAACCATAGCCTTCTTAGTATGGAGTATACAACTGGACAACTGGAATTTAGTATAATCACAACACTTTATATTATAATTTAAAACAACCCCAAGGTTTCGTACAGAATAGGAAAAGGATAATACGCAGTCGTCAAACTTAACCTAGGGTAAACCATCAAGATCAATAGAGCCATGAGAACATGCTAAGCATTGGGACTTCGCAGGATTCAAAACTAGTCTGTTTTGCGCAGACCAATGTGAAATAAGCGCTAGATCACAATTTATTCGCTCTTCACAGTCTTCAATTAACCCAATAGGTCTCTCTAGGTAAAGTTGTACATCATCTGCATAAAGATGCAGTCAAATATCATAAACGGCATCCACCAGATCATTAATCAACATACTGAAAAACAGTGGGCCAAGAATAGATCCCTGCGGCACACTCAATCCTTATGGCAAGCATCTAGAAAGATTGTTGCCAATCTTCACTTAAACAACTTCTGAAAAGACGAGATGCAGATGATGAAAACCCATAAAGAGCCTCCAATTTATGGAGCAATTTACTGTGATCAACCCTATCAAACACCTTTCACAAACAATACCAAAATAGATATTTTATCATAATCCATAGCCTAGCGAAAATCTGTAGTCACCTTCATTAAAGCAGTTTCACAACTGTGAATACAACGAAAGCCTGATTGGCAGAACGCTAATAACTTATTTCGGGATAGATATTCTTAAATTTGCACGTGCGCAATTTTCTCCAGGAATATTTTACCAAGATTAAAATGCAAGTCAAAATTAGTGTGGACTTATTATAAAACTACAGAGTTTATTGTAATTTAATCCAAAATTTTTAACTGTGTAAAAATGTCGTTAAATGGAGCCTTCTGAAATATGAAAGGTCGGCTTAAAAATGTCCTGCTGTACCCTTACTATATACAATTTAATTATTTACCAACTCGTACCAATATTAATTATTCTAACTTGCCTCTGATTCAACTTCAACTATGTACCTAGTTGAGATATCCAAACTTCCCATCTATAAAAGTTCGTCAATTTTTATTTGACTCTCAATGCAATCGATTCGAATTAATGAAATTCCCAAATAATCATACAGAGAAGTACATATACAATATATAGGATTAATCCTCAAGGAAATCTATTAAGATTTTCCTAAAATATTAATTCATCATCCTAGGTAAACCTACACATCCAAGTTACTTAAATGCTTTCCTGAGTAAGCACATAAATGTTTTGTCCTCATAAATTCATCTTAAACAACTTTCCCTTCCTTGAAAATCTTCTTTCATCAATAGCCATCAATTGGTAAATTGCAAAACAAAACCATATACGACTCGACTGGAGCAATTCAGGGTCCAGTCCAATTTGCGACTTTGTTAGTCTATATAACAAGTAGTTTCCTTATTTGTCCTGTCCCTTGACTCATTCTTCAGCTTCATTTACCCCTTGCTTTGCAATGTTTTCTTTTTGTTTCATGATTTTTTTTTTGTTCTGTTCGTTTCAAAATTTGCTGGTTTGAAGCATTTCCACTCCATTCAACTTCACATCCTTAATGATGAGTAAGGAGGGAACAGTCTCATACGATATGTGTATATCCTCCTTTAGGATTTTAAGCCCTACGGGCTAGTATCACGGACACTTGGGGTATATCAAACAAGAAGAAATGATGTCAATGCTTCGTCTCAGAATGTCGTCCTTCCTTGCCAGAGACAATCAATCTCAAACGTGGCCAAATAAAACTGAAAACAACAAAACCATTTCTCGTCTTGTCTTATTGTTGGAAGCCACAAGATGCCAAAACAAACACATCCTTCAGTGTTTATGGAAGAACAAACGATCCACCATTTGTCAGGATTCTGTTTATCGCCCAACCCATATCCCTCTGTACGACATGATTTCAGATTTTCTTGAGATTTACGTTTACTTCATGCGGTTCGTCATAAATTTGACGATATTTCTCAAGGCACACAAGGATAGGTGTTTATGTTAGAGCTTTTATAAAAGAGGTGTGAGGATGAAAGAGAAATGCGGTGCGCAAACAGAATCTTGATAAGAATTGGTTTGTCATAGAATAAGAATAATATATTGGTCGTCTCCCTGAAACTAAACTTAACCATCATAAACACTTGCACCCTCTCTATACCCTAATCGAATGGAATTCTAGACTTGGTGAAAGGAACTCATTGTCTGTCTAAAATAAGTAGTAAGCTCAACATTGACGCGTCAATCGGGGAAATCCAATTAATTAAAACGCTATAGATAGGCTGAATGCTCTCATTGCCTCGTATATAGGTATTGCTTAAGTTAATCAATCAAAAATTGATCAATAAATCAGTAAAACGCGATAAATTGAAATTAAACCAATCAATTGACAATTACACGTGAAGTTCTCTTTGCTTTGAGGTTGAGACAGTAATCGTCTTCCGTCTTACTCCCTTATCAGGTAAATAGGAAGGTGATTTTCTACCCGAAAATACTTGCTATATCTGATATCTAAAGACGGCGGATTAGGTCGCCGTAATCATATGTTTACCGAAAAATAAAAAATCCACAAATAATAATCAATTTGTTGTTGGCTTTGTGATAAACGAGAATATGAAGACATAGATATTGATAAAAGATGATCTATCGATGATAGCGCTGGCGCTGCCGTCGGGAAGTGTGATGAAGTATGTAGATAGATACTCTTGATGTGCTTAATGTAAACATTAGAATTAATCGAGCTACATGACTCTATAGCGTGTCTTTGGATATGTGATTCGACAACGAAATTTCGAGACTCTGTTATTTTCATCAACATTTTTTTATTATCACACAATGATTTCGCTTTTCCAACTCAAGCATACTTACTTGGTAACGTGTCGAGAATAATAGTCTAATTTTTCCAGTGAGCCTTTATTAAAAAAAAACACATTCGGGGAAAGAAAGTGGTGGCAGGAGGTGGTTTAAATATATATAGCTTGCACTAAAAGAAAAAGCGACTAATGTTCATCACCACAATTAACTTAAGACCTTATGCTATGGCCATACTATATACCGTCTACATACTTTTGTATATAATTTTGCCATCTTTTCAAACCTTCTGTATAGAAAGAAGGATCGTTTTTCCTGAAACATATGACAACAGCGTTTTCCTGGCTTAAGTTAACGGGCTCCGATGGGTCCTCTTTAAGTGGTCGCCAGATCTAAACTGTGAGGCTGGTGAATTAAAATTTCCCATCGAAATTTTCTCAAAATTCAACGAAATATCCTTGTCTCCTTTTTATTAGCTCACTGCGATTGCTACTTCAGAAGCCTTATAATTTGATTTAATGGGCGCTATTCAAAGCCAAACACTAACTTTAGTAAAAGTAAACTTTATATTTAAAGTTAACATTAAGATAATGCCTATTCATAGACAAATTTGAAGTGTACACTTTAAAACACACATAATGGTAACAAATTTCCCATATAAATGTATAACTTCTCTCTGTCTTTTTAATATAAAATATAATTAATATTATAATATATAACAAGTAAAAAAGCTAGAATTGGTCTAAGTAAGAACAATTCTTATGACACCCTAGTCATTTTGTATGGTCGCCCATCTGTGCAAATTTGATGTTCGAAGTGGTTTTTCGCATATATTTCTAGAACGGTTCGTCTTACAGAAAAAATGATTATAACCAATTTTATATGTCTTCATATTCTGAAGAGCTTTTCAGTACAAGGAAAACCTCTAAGACTGATAATTTTCACAGTATAAGTAAAACACCTAAATTTTTATATGAAAGCACCAAGAAGGGGTTGCCCGATTTGGTCCATTTTTGAAATTATATTTACTTTTTTATAAAAATCCCATGTACAAAATTTCAGCTCTCGACGTTGACGCGATTTCATTTTACTTTTTTTTTAAATGGCCATATGAAAAATTTCAGCTCTCTAGGTACACGCGTTCTTGAGTTATCGTGCGGATGGATAGACGGACGGACGGACATTCAAAAATCAAAATAACTTTTAATTTATCCATGGGGTGTCTAATCCATTTTGCTCTACCATAATTATTTCTAGGTGTTACAAACGAATGACAAACTTAGTATTCCCTGTGAAGAAAAAGATTTTCTCCTAGAATTTTTCTCTACATACTTTTATTGTTGGGGCAGGAACGCCCACCGCGTGGGGGGGGCGGTTCCAATGCGGCATATTGCATATCAAATTAAAGGTCCAGTGCTATTAGGTGATGTACATTTTTCCGGGTTCAAAAATACATTCTCGGGACGTTTATGCCGCCGGAAAACCCATTTTCATGTACTTGGGTCACATGGCCCCAGCTGCTACATTTCGCATATATTTTTGTAGTTCTTTCTTCCATGGCCATTAGAGATCTATTATGAATATTTTTCTCATATAAAGACATTTTCCACAACCAATTCCGCGTAATCAAAAGAGGTAGAAAAGTCCACTTTTTCTCTTCCTGTGTGAAACCATTACTAATTTCTCCCGTTTCTAGATAATACTCTTCTTTCTTGTCTTTGATAGAAAGGTATTTGTAAAATTGAGATGATATAATTAATAGTATAGTAAATAAGTACTCTAAGATATATTTTACAATTATTGCAGTTACGATCATTTGAAATATTATGCAAAACAGCTCACGATCATTTTCGCGGTGTCCAGATCAACTCCTAATCTTTCAAATATAGAACAAAATTTTCTTTTAATCTGCATAATCTTGTTAACACATTCTTTCTGTTGTAATATTGTTCTTTTGCAATCGAAGAATTTGAAATTGATGAGCATCGACAACCATCGTCCAATGTTTCTACTTTCCAATTTTGTTTTTAACGCAGGCTAAAATTGTTGTCAATGGACTAATTTACTATGGATTTTTAAAGTTTACATGTCTTATTATTATATTATTCTATATCCAGTGGAATATATTAGAGATATAAAGTATTTAACGTAGATTATTTTATTTCTATGATAATTCACATGCATAATTAATTTTTAGAATTATTCTATTCTTCTTTCTCGATTGCGAGTAAAGGAAAACGCAGTTAAACAGTAGTAATATTAATTCACCATTTTTAAAGCCATCGAAGACAGGTGGGGAAAATACTATTCAAACCCTACACGCTCTCGATCACCATTACCTCCTAGATCACCATCAGCTCTTTGGTCATCATTTTTAAGCACTCCAAAAAAGGATGAATGTAATAAATGTTCTTATATAAAAATAATAAAATCCCGTCTAAAATCGAACAAGACAGATACGAACAGCATGGTATGAAAAATTATAGAATTGTACTTATGTTACGAAATGCAAAAAGTATTCAGTTTACCAACTGGTAGAGCATCTGTATTTTATTATAAAAGAAAAGTTAACACTTACTGCAACTACAATGGTAAAAAATTAACATATTTTGCAATTTAGACATGCTAGGCACAGACTGGCCTTTCTACAAACGATATATCCAGCGCACTTTTTAAAACTCGATAACGGATTTTCCATACATTAATCGGATTACTTTGTTGAGCGATTCCTTTGTACC
Organism: Dioctria rufipes; assembly: GCA_963924295.1. Lineage (NCBI taxonomy): Eukaryota > Metazoa > Arthropoda > Insecta > Diptera > Asilidae > Dioctria > Dioctria rufipes. Next base: position 42,504,256 of record OZ002743.1, on the reverse strand, counting down.
CCAAAATATAAATAATATAAATGCTATTGCCATCAAAATGTATCTTTTGAATAAGAACATTGGCATAATAACACACAAACACTCCGAGCCGAGACACTCCATAATTCAGGAAGTGGACTATTTACATTTTGCAAATTGAACGCTATTTAAATGATCTAGAAATATATAACCCACTACATTTAATCAAAGTCACGTGATTTTAAAGCATTGTCCGCTTTGAGGAACAAGTTAGACTTTATTAAAGTACCATTTTCAAAGATTAAAGTCATTATGTACCAAAAAAATTATCCTTTTGAGATTAGCTACAAAACGACTAATAAGAATATTAATTTCGAAACAGTAAGCTTATAAAAAAAAAAGAGTAAGGGATCTTTACCATCATCAAAAGATCTTTTTAATACTGTTAATATTCTAACTCAAAACCAATTTCAAAAGAAAAATCAAAGATGTAAGTGATCTATTATAATATCTACCAGATATTGACAAACGGTATTTTAAAAAAATATTAAAAATATAACTGTTTGTTTTTATAAAAAAAAAGATCTGTGTTAAACAATATGTATTTGATTATTGAGTAAGCTTATGGACCTTTTCAAGTATTAGTTTTCAGCACAATTAGGCGACACAATCCCTGAGTTGTGTTGTTGCCAGTCGAAAATGAATTATTGAAAAACCCTCTTCAGCTGAAAACGAAGTATTCAAAAACAAACTTTTGCTATAACTGAGGTATATAAAGTATTTAATTCTTTTTACACTGAGAACTGAAACTTAATTAATAAGTAAAAATTAGTACTGAATTTCATGAAAATACGAAACCCTTCTTTAAATAAATTCTCATTGTATAAAACTAATTTGACTTTCAATATTAAACGGGAATGCCCACATTTCATACAATTTTAGGGTCGACACCTCCAGACATGAAAGATGTCTTAAATGATGCAATATGATACTCTGAACATATTTTATTAACAATGTTTATTTCTATCTAGCTGGGTGAAACTTTGCCGATGTGAAAAAGTGGATTTTTCTACTTCTCGTGATTGTGTGAAATGTTCACAAACGAACACTAATGGCCATGGAAGAAAGAACTGCAAAAATATATGCGAAATGTAGTAGCTGGGGTGTATGTGACCCATGTGTATAAAACTGAATTTTACGGCGGCAAAAAAGTCCCGAGAAAGTTTTCAGAATCGGAAAAAATATACACCACCCGATAGTACTCGACGAGACCTTTAATTCATCATGCACTATACGGTATTGGAACCACCGTCCATCCACTCCACCCTCCGGGGGTTCTTATCCCCTACCCTAAAAAATATAGAGAAACATTTTCCTATAGCTGGTAATGAGCTGAGGCTAACATTGAAACCCGTTTTCCGATCGGACATAACACTACCGAATTAGAGCCGATCTAAGGTGCGAAAAATCTAGTACCTCAGTTCGAATAAAAAAAAGGGAATTACTAAAAAGTGTGTATTTGGATGGCTACAAATAGCTATCTAAGCCACCAAGTATAGGAGTGTGGGTACTTAAACTTCTTTTTAGGACCTAAGGAATTCGGTTCTGTACTAGATTTTCCAAAATGTACTAGATCGCACTTTGAATTTTTTATAATTTTATGAAAAGTTTTAAGTGGCGACTGGTTGTCGAATAATATTGAAGCGATTTTATTGCTAATATTAAAGGCAGTAACCTATGAAGAATCCTTTTGAAATGCACTAACTACATATGCCATCTATTCCAAAAAAGTTACACTAAATACCAATAAATATTGCTCATAGTGTAAGTTGTTGCCGTATTTCATTTCCTGTATGTGATCTTCAGAGTCATTCTCTTTTTATATCGCGATATAAGAATGGCTAACTTTGGACTCAGATAGAAAGAATTTATGAATAAGTCATGCTTCCAAATATCTTCACTCATCAGATAGAAAGAATTTATAAATAAGTCATGCTTCCAAATATCTTCACTCTGGAAAGATATGTCAGATGTTAGTAATGCATTTGCCGCTCCTCCTCCTCTTCTCAGATTTTACTAGTTAGGTTTCGGATAGAATCCTAATTATTCTGCTCCATGATCTTTGATAACGAATTTATTTGTGCTACCTCTGACCTCAATCTTTTTCTTTTGCTCCTTTAAAGAAATCGAATTTGTAAAAGTAAGTACTTTCATTCATTTTGAGCTCGAAAAAATAGACATTCATTATTCGATGGAACTGTCCTTGGTCCCCTTATAACCGATGAAACACACTCGAGACTAGACACGATATAAAAACCGATTTTTGTATCGAGTGCGTTTCAAGCCATGGTAGTTTATACACGTTCTGAGACAACAAAGAAAAGTCATCATTTTCATGATATATGCGCACACAAACACGCATACATATGTAATAAAACACTCGTGTATCAACTCTTTTACAAACGAAAAATCCTAAAAAAAGAAATTTCTATGCAAAAGCAGGCGTTTTGTATCACTACGGCTTGGTTCCTGCCTGTCGTATTATACGACAAAGTGAACAGCCAAGCTGACCTCGTATGTACACTTAAAATAATTTTTAAGTGTGAATTATATACAAGGCGAAATACTAAGTATTTACTTGAATGCCTAGCACGGCCTATGCAGGACTAGCATTTCATAGAGAGTTTTGGTATTAAATAAACATTGGCGTATACGGAAGGCAATACCCAACTGATGAGTATACGGTTCTTCCTGATACGAAACGCCTGCTTTTGAAAACAAACTTCTTTTTTTATGATTTTTCGTTTGTAAAAGGGTATTTTTCATTCCTTTCTCAAGCTCCGGATTTGGCGGCAAACTCGGTCAATTTCATATTGGCCAAATTCGCTATAAATTTACTTCATAGCAAAACTCTCACTCGTGTATCATCCGAGTCTCAACCTCTGCTCTTAATTGGACTATATATTTAAATATCTAAAATAGTGCTAAAACACTAGTTTTTAGTACGGTGTATCGAGTGTGTATCATCGTGTATCAGGGGACTTACATAGTTACCTTCCCAAGCTTTTTCAATCCAACTGGATGCATCAAGTCTCTGGAAAAAAAAAGAGTTTTAGTGATTTTTATAATTCCTATATCCTTTCACATTCATAACAATCCCACAAAGCATAATATCGATTTGTATAGCATAATAGATAATTGTACTGTTATGTATGTGCTTAGAGCCTTCAATAATTCAACGAATCGAAAATATCTGCATCTGATGTAAAACCCAACCAGCCCCGACCGCGCTAATTCGCGAGAATAAATCTGAACACAGTTTGTTTGCCCATCGCATATGTCACGATTCTATTTGCGCCAAACTACAATGGATGATTCCGAATTAATCGCACCATTTCGATCTTGATTAAGAGTGGCACCCTAAAACGGCGGAACGGGTCGTAAAGAATTGACACCATATGTGTCAACACGCAATAATTCACCAGAAATAATCCAAACAATTGACCATGGCTCAAGTCCCATTCAATTTAGGAATTATCCGGTGTACACCCTTCCAAAAAAAAAAAAACAAATAAAATAAAAACAAGAAAAACTTTACACCAGGGCGGCGGGTGGCACCCTTCAATTATATTCCTAGTTTTCAACTCGTCAGAGGTTGCTAATTATTGAATTGACTGACTATCAACACCTTCACTTGAAATTCATCATCTTGAAGCGTTTTCAACCACCCTGAATGGCAGGTTTCAACTCACAGTACACAGGACACAAATGGAAAAAAAAAATCATCAGAAAACAAACAGAAATTCTTCATTCCTAGGGGATCTCCTCCTGATGATGTAATTAAATGAAAGATCCCGGAGGAGAAATAACGCGCGGCAATCAGAATTACCCGGCGGCTGATTAGTTGCACAAACACTGCGGGGCGCATAACACCCGTCACAATATCCCAGATACCCAGCCAAGCTACCTACCTTCAATCCCTGGATAAACGGTGCTACGACCTGCCAAGCTAAAGTGATTTAACCGCCCCAAACCGTAAAATTGCTTAATTGCAGGCTGATGGAAACAGGGGTCGGATCCGAAAGGGATGCTCGCCTGTGATAATATTCCCGAAATATATTGTTCTTGTATTCAGTTCAAATTTTGAGGTTATGAATAAATTTGAATGAGGGGTGCGAGCGATTTGTGCAAATTAGGGGCTTCTAACAAAAACTGAGACACTTTAAATGCTGTATTTAGTTTGATTGAGTTATGTTATCCCGTTGTTAGCGTACTTGGTGCCTGTTTAGATGAGTTATTAATATTATCCCATTTTGTACCTGTATATTTGCATATTTATATTCGGTTCTTTGCTGTACAAAGAGAGAAATGGAGAAATTTATTGAAAATAGCTGGGAAGAATAGTTCAGATAACTTGCTGGTATCGACGAATTTCAGAGACACCACCAGGACTTTTATGCCTAGAGTTTATTTTTTACTTGGACTAACATTTTGAAGTGATTTTTTTGTAGCTGTTTAATATGACCCAGTTTAGACGGGTCAGTATGCTCCATCTGCCGCATGAAAACTTGTAGTTAAGAAGATAATTGGGGGCAGACATGAATCATTACCCTACCTACAGATTTCATGCTGCAGAAGAAGCTTATTAACCCATCTAAACTGGATCTATGCTATTAGGTACATCTAATAGTGAATTCTTTTCTGCGGTTCGGTATTAACACTGCCACCGAAACTGTCATTCTCGTGCTCTTTTCGTCCCTACTGGTGTCTTAGGAAGAAAAGAGTCGAGAAATGACAAATTAGGTGGCGATGGTTACACCGAGTCGCTAGATTACGAGGATACTGGAACTCTTAAGGCAAATAAAAATAAGGCGAATACTGTAATTAGAAGGACAAAGAGGCGCTAAATATTTGAATTATTAAATCCAGCTATGCCTTCTACGAAACATTTCTTTAACACAGTCCGTTCCTAGAAACAGTTTGGATTTGAAGGTCTCATCAGTTTCAATTTCTGTATTATATCAGATAAAGAGCATTTGAAGTCATAAATGCCTATTAGGTCCAATGACGCACCAGGTTAGATGATATTGCACCATCATTCTCTTATATTTTTCACTTTTACCTCAGATTTTCTGATTTTCCTCAAATGTAGAAAAAAAGGCAGTCGCTATACCTTTGGCTAATGTTCTGCACCAAGTGCAGCCTGTAGTTATCGACTAATAAGTTTACTTTGTTATCTTAGAAAAATTCTCGAGAAATTATGATGAATTCGGATAATACGCTCATTTCGGCCCGGCCTTCATACCGGTTACGGCAGTACAGCTGCTTTATTACAAGTATTTACTGACATATGCAATTCACTGGGCAATGACCTATTAACAGCTTTGGTACTCTTCGACTTCACTCGACTTTTCAAAATTGAAAAAAAATATATGACGTTTCACATTTATCTTCTGGCTTAGAATGATATCGGGCTTCGCTTCCCACCGTCCTCATCAGCTGAAAGCTTGGGATACAAAATTTCAAAGTCTAATTAGATAAGTCCCAATTGTGGTGTTCCACAAGGCTCAATTCTTGGATCGCTACCATTTTGCTTATTTATAAAAATGATCTTCCTGATATAATTGTAGGCGTAAACATCCACATATGTGTGTGGGTAATTTTCAGATGAGGACTGCATATACAATGAATATCTCTAATTAGGCCACCAATAACCCACTCTTGCTAAATCTTCTCAAATCCTCTTTTATGGTCTTTTACAGTAGAGATTTAGAGCAATCTCTATATATCTTAATGGAATAAGTACTTTTAGCATATCCCAACAGGGTTAAGAGTCCTCGAGTATATTTCAACAGTAAAATATTTCAAGTTGAGTTAAAGCTAAAGCTGATTAAAATATTGCTAATGCCATATTTGACTTTCTGTAGTACAATTTATTGGCGGCTTGACTCTGTGCGCAGTCGTAAAATACTAAATGTATCTTTTAGTGATTGCGTACGATTTGTTTATAATTTAACACGTCATTATTCTTATAGAGATTTTATACTAGGATGCTGTTTAAGCACTTATTTGGGTATTATAGCATTAGTTTTTCTACCCAATTTTATAAATTCTAAGTTTCCTTTTATATTTATGTATAGAGGTACTCACTTACATTTCTTGCATTCGTTCCGTAATATACATAAGTCTACCAGTCTTCCTCGCGCACGTTATGTAGTTGGGCAACGTTCTTATTTTTACATTAATTCCCATTTATAGAGTTCTTTTCCTGTTAATGTTACAAGGCAAAATCGGGCACTGGACTTTAAAAATGAGCGGAAGCATTTCCTTATGAATTCATGCTGAACTAAACTTGCCGATAACACAATTTTTCTATAGCTTAAATTAGAGCTGAAGTCTTTCAAATTTATTTTGATTTTCATAATTTTTGCTTTAAAAATTCAGATTTTGCCTAAGGAAAAATAAATGCTATCTCATTTCATTTCCAGTAAATCGTACATCAGTGGTTTTCTATTTTCAGTTTTTTCTAGTTCTGGGATTAATTCAGGCAAGCTCTGGGCAACCTTTCAACCGTTTATAGTGCTTTTCAGTGATCCGGTTAAATTTTTTTATTTTCTTAATTATTATCTAATCAGTAGGGATTTTCACTGTGCAAAAGATAGGACAGAAATGATTTTGAAATATCTTGTAATCAATTCGTGTGACAATTTTCGCTTCTTAAAATATCCGAAACAAAATAAAAAGAAAAAATATCAAATTTAAAAATGAAATAAAACAAATAATAAATCCAAATGAGACTCCAATATTAAATCCAAATTGCATTTTTATATGTAGTAGGAGGGGGGAGGGGTGGGGGGGTGGGGTCAGATGCAAATAATTTTCCGAACTCGTCGAATTTGAGAACGTGCCGCTCCACTTTGGTAGCAGCGAAGTTGGCTGACATAGAGTGGGCGTAGGTAAGGAAGTCATGCTGATGACAGAGCAGTGTGGTTGAATTTGAGTCGTTGACAGGCTGATCATAGGTAAAAAGTTTGAAGAGAGTTGGTCCGAGGACCGAACCTTAGGGGACACCTGAACTAACTGATGTTAGCTGAGACTTGGCATTCTCGATTTCTATGTAGAAATTCCGCGATAGAAGGAACTATGAATAACCCGGGTGAGATAAGGCGGGAACTAGAGAATTATAATTTTGAAAATTAGGCTATTTGTCCAGACTGAGTCAAACGCTTTTTCAACACATCAAGGAAGCAGCCTATTGTATATTCAATGTCGATTTCGATTTCTAGCACTATATTTATATCATGGAAAATATAGAGGGCGTAAATAGAATTAAAAAAAAAAAAGTTGAAAAAAGGTTGTGTTTGAGCTTTGGCGGCGTAGAAAGAGAGAAGGCTTGTCATCGTGACTGATGACAATTGTAAATATTAGCGACTAATAGTAGTCGCCTATATGGTAAGTTTCTGTTTTTATTAGGTATAAATATTTGTTTTTATTTTAATGTTTCTTTTCCCTTTTTGGGAATTTATGAAGTGTACTGACGATGGCACGCATAATGGTAAAATATGTGATTCTTGTGCTATACTCCCAGCAGATTATGAATGATCTGGGAATTTATCTTTTTGTTTATGTTTTTTTTTTTTTTTCTTATTTTTAGGTTGAAGTTTTGCTGCGACCAAAGAGGTTATAATTCTATATAAAAACATAGCTAAAATTAGAACATGCAACTAAAGGAAGGGCAATAAGCTTGAAAATGAGACATTTCCCACTAGATGGTAGTATTCTATTTATGTATTCGTTATGCTTATGAAAATACCTACTAAATTTGAAATATTTTTAAATGGGGGTTTGGCGTAATTATTTAAAATAAAACAAAATTGTGGACAAATGAAAACTTGAAAACTAAATAATAGAAATAAAGAAATATTTTAAGCAATTTTCTTGATATTTTAGTTTTTCTATTATTTTTCACATTTTTTACAACCTTCTTTTCGGCATTATTTCGGTAATTATTTAAACAGAACCGCACAGAATACTTTATTATTGAAATTTGCACACATATATAACTAAAGTCAAAGACTTCATCACAAAACCGTAACTTCAAATGTTTTTATTTAAAATTAATACACATAGCTGATCAATTTAAAGTTTTTTAATTAAAAAAAAAAAAACACAATACAAAATCCAACAAAAACATGAATCTGACGTTTAATTCTAAGTGACATTATCAAGCTAAACTAAGTTCTTCTAGCCTTTTCACCTCTTCATCTAAGAACCGAGATTCCCTCACTCCGACACAGACGACATTTCAATTCCTTTAGTTATTTGTTGTAAGTAAGTAACTAGCTTTTATATCAATATTTTTTTCGAATTCCTTACGGTTTCCATGGAAATAGGAGTTTAAAGATTTGTTATTTTTATGGACAACCCTGTAACCTGAGAACTATATAATTTATACAATAGAGAATACTCTTAACTTTAATTGGAGGACTTAACCACGCCTCGTCACCTCTACCCTCATCATTGTAAAATAATAACCATAAAAATGAAAACATATGAAAAATTGTTAAGGCGCTTTCACATCAAAAACAAGAACCGAAAAATGTAAACCGAAAAACTCAATTTATTCCACTTTAAAACAAGATTTTTGCTCTAGTGATAAATAAAATCCAGGGAAATAGGATAAACTAAGAATTTCACTGAGAAAATAGTTAAATTTATTTCAAATTTTTAAGAAAAATACAACTTTTATGTTTTATCGGCCGAAATAGTTTTTCGGCCAAAAAATCCAGTCTATAAAACATGAAAGTTGTGTTTCTTCTATCTGAGATAAATATACTATTTTATTAGTAAATTTATTAGTGTATCCTATTTCCCATGATTTAATTCATCATTAAAGCAAAAATCTTGTTTTAAAGTGGAATAAATTGAGTTTTTCGGTTTACTTTTCTTCGGTTTTTGTTTTTGATGTGAAAGTACCTTTACAATCCCTTTCCCATAGAAAACGTAAATAATTCGAAAACAATGTTTCATATAAAAGTTAGTTATGCTATTATGTAGAATCATAACCAGCAATAAAAAACTATGGCGCCAATTTGAAAGCTTCCCACTCACTCTCCCTACAAAGGGTCTAATTTTTACGCCCCCCTTTTTTTTAATTTATTTCCACCACACATATTTCTCGGAATGTTCCAGATGATTTAAAATGGGACACCCTGCATATGTTGTACGAGTACCTATACCTATTGTTTTTTTTATTCCAAAATATTTAGATTCTAATTTCTCTTCTCATAGTTTTAGTCCACCACTTTTCTAATCAATCAAAAGAAAATAAATTAAATTTACATCTACAATGATCGAAAATTGCCAATTTCAATTTGGATTTTTTTTTTAAATAATAATTTAAATTTTCTTTTACCCTAAAGTTAACGGTAAACTGTACGGAAAAATTTTCTGCATATGGTTCACAAGGCAAGTCTAAATACATATTATGAAACTTTCTCGTTTGTTATGAATGATGCTACGCTTATCTGGACCGCCATATCAAACGAACAAGATTCTGATGAATATCGAAATATTATGCTCCACAGTCTACATCAAAAACCCATGGAAGAAACATATTTTTTGGTCAGTAACTGTCCATTTAACCTTTGATTGTACACCTATGAAACTAGAAAATTTTAGATAGTTCTATTTATTTGTCAATTCAGTAGTGAATTTGTAAAAAATACATTTATAATAGGTAAAAAGGATTTTCATGTATGGTCGCACTTGTATTATCAATATTATATGCTTGTCAAAAGTCTTTATCAACTTCCCATGTACGCATCTACCTGCATTCATACACTCACATGCAATATATACATCGTCGATAACAATTATGCAATAATTATGCAAACGAGGAGCAAATGTACACACACGGTTGCGGAATTCCTCTGCATCAATGTCGCTAAATTGGAAACTAATCAAACGTCTGCAAACAGAACACCTCGCATGTTTGCTTACTTGATGCAAACAATGCTTCTCTGATCAATTACAGTGCAATCCATCACAAAATTGACATTGTAATTTCATGTAGCTGGTACGGATCTGGAATCGCCAGGCTTTAAACACACCCGCTCTAAACTTTATACGAAATTATTTCCAACGACAATTTGAATTTCTCATTCAAGAACTCTAAGGGCTGGAAAATATTACTTTTTCAGTTTTTATAAATATTTCTTCGCTTTGCTGCAAAATGTCTCTATGTAGTCCTTCGAACGACATAAAATATAGAAAGGGCTATTTTCTAAACTATGACCTGTACACTATCGGATTGGGGGCGGGGGGGGGGGGGGGTGAGTTATTTGATCCAAAACTCACTTGTAATTGAAACTAGTAAAAAGTCAACTCTTTTAATTAAGCTCAAATTGTAAAATGGATTTTGCCCTGCTTTTGCACTTTCTTCATATTTCGATTCATTTGAAAGATGAAATTTTACTTCTCAGGTAGACTAAAATAACAACGTATGATCCTACATTAATTATAATGCATGCTTTCAGCCGATTCTGGCCAATGTGTTATCTGCGAAACACAAAAGAGCTTATTTTCGAAATTTCGGGCTTATGTTGAAGTTTAGGAACTAGGAAACTTACCCTTCCGAATAAGTGCACAGACTTTAAGCAAAGTTGGTTTTCCCGAAACGGCGAGAAATGCATTCTCAAGGTTTTGTATCTACATATATAAATATTTGAAACTACGAAGCTTTCTCCTGCGAATGAATACAGAATTACAGGATTGCTCCCGGTTCGCCTCGGATTTTAAAGCTATTTTTGTTTTTCATAATGTATTAAAGCCAGTATTTTTAATGAATATAAAATAACTTTGAGGATTTTCCAGTTATTTGAAGAAGAAAGTCAATTCTTTGAAATTAATACAGAATTCGGTCCATTTCGAACTATAAAAAAGTTTTTTTTTTATATAAAAACGCAAGAGATCAAATTCGAAATGACGTTTTTTTTTATAGTAAGCATGTAAGCAGTCTACATTTTGGAATGAATGCAAAATTGCAAAATACCGGCCGGTGCCAAGCTTAGAGATTATTTTTCTAGAGAAGGGGAAAAGAAATATTCTCGAAATTTCACGCTAATTTGAAATTACAGGACGACAACTTGTTATCACGTTGACAAACGGGTTTCCGACAGAATCATAATTGTGAAACACCTTTATTGAAGGTAACGTCAAATAATGATAATTTCGGGGTCCTTGTCATGCTAGATTTCTCGAACGCTTTCAATTGCGTTAACCATCCTTTACTGCTAAATGAACTGACATCAATTTTTAGTTTCTCATTCTCAGCAACTAATTTGGTTGGATGCTTTCTTGATGGAAGATTTCAACAGATTTATGTAAATGATTTGCATTTTGATAGGTTACCATTGTACTATGGGATACCTCAAGGATCTGTCCTAGGCCCCTTATTGCTTAGACTCTTTATATATGATTTACCCAATATCATACGCGATGTTAACATCTACCTACATGTATGCTAATGATGTCCAGTTATACTACAGCAGGTATATTTGGCTTATGGATGACGGTATAGTTCGGATAAATGATGATTTGCACAGAGTCTATAATTAGTCGCTACATAACCAACATTTACTTAATCCTGGAAAATCTCAATATCTTGTATTATAGGACAGTACTGTTTAATATCCATCCCCCCAGTGTTATTTGCAGGACAAGCGTTGCCGATTGTAGAAATCATTACTAATCTCGATTTAAAGATGAACTACGGAGACTGTGGCTGTCAGCTAAAATTCTAAGTACTAGCATTAAGATGAAACTGATCAGGAATCTGATCTTACCCCACTTCTCTGCTGGCATTTTGAAGTTTAATTATCTAATTTTATTATTAATAAAAAAAAAATATAAATAAAAACACCAACTTTAAACTACTAATTAACTGAGCGATTTGCTAATTCATGTGGCACAAAAAATATTGTGTTACTGTATACCTATCAGAGTTTGAGCACCCTTTAAAACGTTTACTACATAAAAACATGTAAAACTCAACCAATCAGATGAAATTTTACATCCGAAAATCGAATTAAATTAAAATAATATATTTTCTTGTGTCCAAGTGATATTTTAAGCGCTTATAAGCACTCTTATAAGAAATTAAATTCATTCCAATTTTAATTTTCAAAAGGTTATTTTTACCTGAATCCTGTGCATGGGCAAGAGAGACGGAGCATAGCAAACACTACATTTACTTTATTCTTCCTGCTGGGATGGCATCTGCAGTCAACATAAAAACATCAAATTGCATAAGAAAACGTTCAGTATGCGATATTTTGTGTTGGTAGCTCCAACTCTGCCATAGGGCGAAAGAGAAAACTATAAAACTTGTGCCATTCTGTCCTATAGGAAAATGACAATACACTCAGTGCATTATTATAAGTCAGTGGGACAAGGGCACAAGCATTCAGTGTCATAGAAAGATTTGACATTTTTTCTTTAGATTTTTCATGCAGTACTGGTGGCCGACCATGGATCCCAAGAATAATATTGATTCAGGTGTCTTGGCTGGTCTTGGTCGCGAAAGCTATTTATGAGCGTTGGCTATCACGCATTGGCGTTGCTTTGCTTGTACTTTCGTATTAATTCAAGTAGTGTTGTTTAATTTAACTTCACGTTTATTTCTAATTTATAGTTAGCGATGGTGGTAGAAATAGTGGCGAAAGTGGAAAGCAGAAGACTGATAAGACCATTGATAACTTTTTTCAGAAGAAAGCAAGATCAGTTAAGTTCAAATCAAAAGAAATAGTCAGTGACAGTTCATGCACTTCTACTACTTTGAATGTGAATCAAGGTGCAAGCTCTCACTCTCAGTCATTTACTTCACCCATGACAGAATTGGTATCTGGATATGAGTCCTTAATGTCCACCTTAAGATCGATATTGATGTGGATAATATTATCGATAGGTTTTCCAAATAAAACTGAAAATTGGATTTTGTGATATAACGTAAATATGATAAAAAAAAACATGAAAAGCGACTTCTTCCGACTTTTTCCTCCTCCTCGAACATTTTAATTGTGACCCCCCCCCCTAGGCTGCAGGTCTGAATACTCGCCTGTACCTGACCAGATTCAGTTTCTGCAGTCCTCGCGGTATTATAACATTTTGATTCCCCGACATAATCTGTGTGTTCAGGACGGCTCTTACTTTGTGAAAATAGTATACGAGTTTGGAAAAATGTGACATACATTGTGTAGATTGTGGGCACTGTGGGTACCTTTGGAAGTTTTTAAGAATTAAGTTAATTCTGTTATACTTTAAGTTTCACGAGAATGCTTCTGCTATCTAGTTTTCTATAATCTCTTTCTCTTGTTTTTGTACATACTTTTTATCCCTTACGCTTATTGTAGTTACTTATTGAGTTGATTTTAAACCATAAACAATGGGGAGACATTATACTGGATAAAGCCAAGGTAATGGAATTAGCCATAAACATTTCAAAACAAATCTCAACGTTATATCAGATCAAAAGAGAAACATTTTGTTAACCCAGTTGCATTGATATCGATGTCTCACTATTCGTATTGCGTGTCTAAAATTCAAGTAAAAAACCATTTTGCTACGAAAACTTGTAGATACGATATGTATTTTGCTAAGAAAACACTCGACAGATATTGTTTCGCACATCAGAAATATTTTAAATATAATAAAGCATTTATTGAGAAAAAACTTTTATTGAAACTGCATTAAAATTTGCAAATGTACGGTATACCGGTAGGAAGGCTATTTTATAAAATTTTTATCAGTTTCAGTACAATACACATCAAAAATTTATAATCGCCACCAACTATAACTTTGTGTGGCTCCAGGTTTTTTTAATTATGCGCACAAATTGCATGGATTGTAAATAAATAAATAAATGGGTTTCATCGTTTATGCAATTGTAACTAATTTATTGATATAAAGGGTTTTCGAATAAGAGGTGTTATTTTGATTAGCCCGCTATTTCGGTAGATGTCACTTTTGGAGCTGTCATTTTTTGACATTTGACAAGTAGAAACTACGCCATTAATAAAAATGGAACGATATACGATTCAACAACGCATTGAAATTATTAAAATTCACTATAAAAATGGTGAAAATGTGGCAGAGACGGTTCGTAAAACTCGAACATTTTTGGGTCGTCATGAAGCACCTTGTCGGACCGCAATACAGAAATTGGTAGAAAAATTCGAGCTGTCGGGACAAGTTAGTGATGTGAAGAATAAAACCCGTGCACGTCGCTCAAGAACAGCCGAGAATATTGCTGCTGTAGCCGAAAGTATTGAAGAAAACACAGGTTTGTCCATTCCTCGTCGTTCTTTGGAATTAGGCATTCCACAAACGTCATTACACCGTATTTTGCATAAAGATTTAGGTCTTAAGGCTTATAAAGTTCAGTTAACACAAGAACTCAATCCGGCTGATCATCAACAACGTCGAGTCTTTGCTGATTGGGTCCTTGAAATGCATGAAAATGATCCGGAATTCCATCGAAAACTCATCTTGAGTGATGAGGCCCATTTCCACCTCGATGGCTTCGTCAACAAGCAAAATTGTCGCATCTGGGGCTCGGAAAACCCAAGAGTTATTGTTGAAAAGCCTCTCTATCCTCAACGTGTGACTGTTTGGTGCGGTTTATGGTCCCGCGGGGTCATTGGACCTTACTTTTCGAAAATGAAGCTGGAACAACAGTGGTGAATGGATTGCGCTATCGACAGATGATTAATGATTTTTTATGGCCGGAATCGGATGGTATTGATCTGGACAACGTTTACTTTTAACAAGACGGCGCTACGTGCCATACAAGCAACGAAACCATTGATCTTTTACGGGAAAAGTTTCCAGACCGTGTTATCTCTCGAAGAGGTGATCACAATTGGCCACCGAGATCTTGTGACTTAACACCTTGCGACTTCTTCCTTTGGGGCCACGTGAAAGAGAAGGTCTACGCCAACAGCCCAGCGTCGATTCAAGACCTCAAAGATGGAATTCGTGAGGCTATCGAGGACATAGGGCAGCCACTTTGCGATTTGGTTATGGAAAATTTCATGAAAAGGATATGGTCCTGTAGGCGTGGTCGTGGTGGTCATTTGGCTGATGTTATTTTCCATTATTAACGGCATACCTTCCTCTTTATAATGAAATAAAGATCCGATCATTTATCTCAAAAAATGGTATTTTTGTTTGAATATCAAAATAACACCTCTTATTGGAAAACCCGTTACATATATAAAAAGGTTTTATGTGTCGTGCCGATATTTTAGCAGATAAAACTAACTAAATTCAAGACCTTCAAAAGAAGCAGTTCTTAAGTTATCAGATGGGCGCAGGACGAGGATTTTGGAGCCTTATTTTCCGACCTTTCTTTGGATTGGGACATCTATCCACCACCACCACCACCACCACCACCACCCCCCCCCCCCCCGCGGACGCAGTGCTGTTCCAATGATGACGCTCTAACATATATTGAATTTTCGTTCCATTATTAAATAAATTCATTAAATCGTAAATATATAAATTAACTAGTTATTAAATACTGTGGCATTACTTAAAACTTACAATTTTCACTCACAATTTCAATGTTCTGCAAAACTAAATTGCCTCAATTGCAGCTGTCAAGGTGTTGCGTCAGCAACACCCTTAGCGACACACTGTACCTGCGCTTGAGTATACTTTCATACATTTTAACTTTTGATAGGTTTAGCGACAGCGTCCGCGACTCGCGATAGCGTCACATTGTAACTCAGCCTTTAGTTATATGCCTTCTAATGTTATACAACTGTATCCAATCCAATTTGCCAAACAATACCTATTCTGTACATTACAAACGGAATGATAAAGATCAACGCCCATTTTTCATACAACTTTAAGCCCGACGTGAACAGACATGAGAGATGTCTTAAATGATGCATTATGATACTCTGAACATATTTTGTTAACAATGTTTATTTCAATTAAGCGGATGAAGCCTGAACGACTTTATTGGGTGAAAAAGTGGACATTTTTACCGCTCGTGATTGTACGGAATTGTTGAGTCGTGAAAATGCCTTCCTAAAAATTTTCATAACAGAGCACTAATGACAGTAGTAGCTGGGGTGTATCGTGTATGAGACCCATGTGTATGAAACTGAGTTTTACAGCGGCAAAAAAGTCCCGAGAAAGTTTTCAGAATCGGAAAAAATATACACCATCCGATAGTACTCGGCGCGACCTTTAATTCGATATGCAATATACGGTATTGGAACCACCGTCCAACCCCTCCACCCTCCGGGGGTTGTTATCCCCTACCCTAAAAAAATATAGAGAAAAATTTTCCTGTAGCTGGTAAT
This sequence comes from Dioctria rufipes, assembly GCA_963924295.1. Classification (NCBI taxonomy): domain Eukaryota; kingdom Metazoa; phylum Arthropoda; class Insecta; order Diptera; family Asilidae; genus Dioctria; species Dioctria rufipes. The sequence continues at coordinate 42,487,925 of OZ002743.1, read as the reverse complement.
GAGCTGAGGCTAACATTGAAACCCGTTTTCCGATCGGACATAGCACTACTGAATTAGAGCCGATCTAAGATGTATGCGATCCAAGTTCATAAAAATGGGGATTTCGACAGCAAAAATGTCCCGAGAAAGTTTTCTGAATCGTGAAAAAACTACACTACCTTTCATTTAATATGCAACATGCCGTATTGTAACCACCCCCTCCCCCCAAGACCAGGGTTCCTACCCCCACCAGTAAAGTATCCGTAGAAAAGTTTTCTTTTACAAATTGTAGCTTGTAATGAGCTGAGGTGAACAGTGAAACTCGTCTTCTGATCGAACATATCCCTACCGAGTTAAAATCAATGGAATGTACGAAAAATCTAGTACCTCAGTTCGAATAAAATAGAGGGAAATACTAAACTAGTGAGTATGGGGATCGATATTTAAGCCTCCAAGTATAAGAGTGTGGGTACTTAAACTTCTTCTCAGGAACTAAGGAACTCTAATTCTTTACTAGATATCCCAAAATGTACTATAGATCAAACTTTGACGCCCCCCAGGTTTCCCCCACTTAATTCAAATAAACGTTGTTAATAAAATATGTTCAAAGTATCATAATGCGTCGTTTAAGACATCTCTCATGTCTGTTCATGTAGAGCCTAAAATGGACATTCCCCTTTACAATTTCTGCTAAAATACAAAAATACAGTTTCTATAAAAAAAAATTAGCAGTCAAACGAGACCATACTTTCCTTTAAATTAAGCATTTTGTGGTCGAATAAAAGCATTTTCTGTCAAAAAACTAACAAAGTGTAATTTTTGTAAAAAAAACTTCAGCTTCTGTTAAAAAAGCAGTTAAAGATAGATTAAATGCGTTTCTGGTAAATGAACTATTGACAAAAGAAACAGAAATTCTGCCAAACAAAATCAGGTTTTCTGTCAAAAAAAATTTATTTTCTTCAGTTATTGGACTGAGGTTCCAAAACGCTCATTTACGTCAGTTCAACCATAAACTTCTAATATAACTACTAAGTGAAGAAACTTGTACTCCTTGTAAGGCCTTAGGAATTTAAAGGAAATTTTTAACTATTTTGCTTTTCTGATCATTTACTTCATTGGTGACTATTTGTATTTGTATTTTATACATTCTAACAATTGATTGAACTAATGCATTCTTAGAAAATCCCATATAAAAATAACTGAGTAATTTTTACTATAAAATCAGTAATTAAATCAATCCAGAAAACGCAAATAATAAATCAAAAAAAGATAAAATAAATCTCGTGGCCAGACAATTTGTAAAACTCCGACAATTCGGTCATATAATACTAAAAATCAATCTGCAATATTTGATGACCTAAACAGCCTCTTGCCGCTCATTTACGAAGCCATAAAGCGGGTAAGTAAAACATCGAAATAATTCTGAGAACTATTTCATAACGAACATAACTTTTTTATGGCCGAGAATGACCCCAAAATCATCTCATTTCCAGACCATCGTATTTGCGTAACATAAAAGCACCAACAGTCAAAATGTATCCAAAATTACTGGGCGGGCTAGGGGTGAAAGTGCCTAGTCTTGGTAACTTGTTAAATTAACTTTTCTACTATATACCGAAAAGTTGTTATTTACAGCCCCGGGATCCCCGTTGGATGTAATCAAACACTGTTCGGTATCATCAACAACCCCTAAGCTAATCTTCGCAACAAAACTCAAATATCTGGATACCAATACCCAGCCATCGTGGCTGAATCAACGCAGTTCCAAAATCGAGAAAAGTGAGAAAGAATCAGTGGATGGGTTGGTTGGTTGAGGGGGTGTGAGGTACCCTAGGCGCAGAAGTGATACCCAATGATGGCGAAAATCAGAGATTTACTCGAAGAGAAGTAAAACTTGAAGGAAACAAGCTCGTTTGTTAGAAGTCTTCAAGGAGGTAAAAGGCTGTATTTGTGCTCCAAGCGCTAGCATATTTATACTCCTCATGCATTTATGCATGAACACAGCATTTAGCGAACCCTAGAGAATTTCACCCCACCTAGCTTCGGTCTCCGCACTCCACAATTTAAGTCAGATGCAGAGCACTGAATTGGAATCAAAGGGATCGAGGAGCATATTTTTGAGTATGCTTCGCATAGAAACACTTTTCTTCCCATTCAACCGAAAAGTATCGATGGAAAAAGGTCGTTTTTCTTTAAGGAGGCCCCCTCTATTGAGTATCCACCCATCCATTCATTCCTTACATCTTGGCTATATCCTTTTATCATGATTGCTTTGTTTCACATATAGATTTGCGCGCCATCTCAAGCCAATCTGCAAATTTGTTTATTCATTTCGACAAAGTTTATGTGTTTGCCCAAAAGATGATACTCTGCTGGCGGATTCTGGGTTCCCAACTAGACGACTAAGTTGGAGCCCCATCGAGTACCATGTACGAATAATAATGAGCCATTTTGCACATTTGGTTAAATTATTGGAGCATGTTCTCCACACATGAGTTGAGCTTGCCGGGGGATGGATGAATATGGAGTTCCGACTTTTCGAGTTCTACATTGCTGGCGCTTGGGCATCCAGGCAAAAGTCAACATGTACTTGTACATAGATAAGATACATTGAAATGGAGTTATTCCAGTGTGGCTCTACAGTGTGTGGAGAATACGTGGTATATCCATACGTATTCATTTTTTTTATACAAATTTTCTCTATACTTATATGTTACCTCTTTTCGTTGAGACTTTGTGGTTTGTTTTCGTGCTAGGCTTCCACTTATTTTTGTTTCTAATGAAATTTTTCTGAAACTCTGTGCTTTGCATGGGAAATAGTGTTCGTGCTGGGAAATATTTCTGAAATTACGCTTATAGAATCGGGATTTTTTGTGGATTGAAGAGTAATATCAGTCGATAAAGGATGTATGTGCGATGTTAGTAGAGGTTTCATGACATGATGGCGATTATTAGTACTCGAATTATGAGTTAATGAGTAATTGTTATCATCAATCTAACCTTCTCCCTATTGAAATTAGTGTTGGTGAATAGACAGCTTTTTTGTACATTCTGCTACTTCAGAGCCCTCTCTGCCGTACTGGTTTTTGTCGAAATGTCACAAAAAGAAGACACAAATCGAGGATGAAAGAGTCAGAGTAATTTCATAAAATAATAAAATTAAGAATTTTACAATTTTTTTAATTTAGGACCGATTTAAAATTTTAACCAACACGCACGATTAATAAATTAAAAATAATGATCACAAAAAAGTTCCATTATAAATACATGAAAAACGAGGAAAAATAATTTATCTAGATCAATTGTTACGAGACCCTAGATGAATGCCCGAATGAAATTTCGTATTGTCACCCCTTTGTACAAGTTTTATTGTGCTTTTTGCATCTATTTCTGGAACAGTTCATCGGGAATTACAAATAATCATAACCAATTTCAAAGAATTTTATATTCTGAAGAACTTTTCAGTACAATAAAAACGCCTAGAACCGATTGTTTTCCCAACCTCAATTTTTGTATGGCAATACCAAGAATGGGTTGCCCGAATTAATAAGTCATTTTAAAGCAACACTTTTGGGCTTCTTAAATCCAATATAGAAAATTGGGTAGTTAAATGAAAAACCAATTAAAACTCCGAAATTTTAACTTTGTTGAGCCATAACTTCAAAACAAAGGAGAAAAAGGGAAATATTTATAGACCGTTGGAAAGTTCCAACGATTGTCTACCAAACTTTAAATTATTATATTTAATAGGCTGTAACGTGTTTAAATTATTTTCATAGGGTGTAACGTGAAGAAGTTACAGTGTAATCTGTGAAAATATACCCAAATATCCTTAAGTCCCGTTATCTCGGTATCTCGGAAACCGTTAGTATTTCCCCCCCCCCCCACCACTTGTAGAATTTTTTTCTGGCCTTGGTATGACATATCCATAGCCTTCGGGCTTCACACCACTTAGATGTGTTATGGCTACCTACTTGAGTACCTGCTCAAGCACTTTAAGTGTTTGCCAATTACCTTCATTTTTGTTATTTTGCTAATGTACCTGCTTATAATTAAGTACCTACTGTCGATCTATATACCTACCGTTTATGAACGTGGCTATGACCAAGGTATTTCAATAAAGCGTTTTTGTATTGTATTATACCTATTGTACTTAGGAGACACCCTGTATAGTGAAAAACGTAATTTTTGTATAGAAACTGAACGAGTTAGCCGATTGATCCCATTTTCGAATTGAAATCTAAAAATTTTTGGAAAAGGCCATTTCAGGTTTCTACGTAAACGCGTTTTTAACTTATCGAGACCGGACGGACGGACAGACGCACATGCAAAAATCAAAATAACTTTTAATATTATGCTGAGTATTCAACCCATTTTGCACTAGCAGCATTATTTCTATGTTTTACAAACGGAATAACAAACTTAGTAAGTACCCTATGATCTCATTATCTAGAGTAAAAAAGTAATCATATCACTTAATGCATGTTGGTCAGCATCCTGCGACTCGCTCACATAAATTAGCGTATAATTTAGCCTTCAAATGATTCCAAATGTAAAAGTCTCTAAAGGCATTAAATTGTAGGATCATGGAGCCCAATCGATATTGCCGTTTGACGAAATTAAATGATTTGGGAATATTTTTTTCTGCAATTTGATCCTATCACGAGCAGTATTGCATATTGTTCAATTCATATTCATCAATTCTCGAAGTCAAAAAGTTCCTTAGCATACAGCTTTATTTAAAAAAAAACAACTAAATAGTACCATTTGCCCAGCAACTGCTTCAAAGAATCACTTTAGAGTTTAGGCATTGCTTGCTCTTGAAGATTCTCGGTGCTCCAGTAATGAGAGTTGTGTTCAGTAGCGTATCTGTGGTGGGAAGGGGAGGGGGGTCCGCCCCGGGCGCCACATATTTTGAGGCAGAATTTTTTATATTTCTATCTAAATTATTTAAAAATAAAAATTAATAACATAATAACCCACAGAATCATTTATTGTAATCAGTATTTAATTTAACAAAAATGCATGCTGACCCCGGCAGTCCTTATCGACGCTGAGATTTTTAAGGAGCGTTTACAATGGCAGGGTAGAGTGGAGTCACCAGATTGCATTGTCTCTCCTTGTCTCAAGCTTGCACTCTAATATAAGTTATTCGCGTTTCCCACCAGAATGGATTTCACAAAGTAGCGTCAGATTTGAAAAATTCCTAATCTCACGTTGGTGAGATGATGAGAGGGTGACTTCACTCTACTCTGCCATTGTAAACGCACCTTTAAACTTTATCACGTATGTAAACAAACATCAGCTGTTAATACTTTCTTTAGCGCCATTGTTATTATTGTAAACAAAGCCCCCATTGTTCGTGGACATCACCAATACGGAAGTGGAACGCATTTGTTATCTCATGGTGGTTGAAGCAAAGTTAACTTAAGAACAGGTTAGGAAGTAAGAAGAGATTTCCATAACATTAGATTGCTTTTTAGTTTCGTTTAGAAAAAAAATCATGTCTATAACGAAACAAATTCTTAGAATTTGGAGACTTTGTATACATGATATAAATGCGTTTATTTCTAGTTATATTTACCCCCCCCCCCCCCTGTTTTTGATATAATGTATGTGTTATACCTATGTATATTGCCCAAAAGCAGTCATTTTGACTGCTTGGGTAATTTAAATTAATTAAATTAATTTTATTATTGAATTTGGTAAATTTTTTATATGACTAGTCCACCCCTGTATTGCAATTTAATGACCAAAGAGACGGGCAATAAACATTCATTTCTTTTTAGGAAATTACAGAAAATATTTCGGCAGATTTTTCATTTACTTTGGTGGTTGACTCGAGTTATTTTCAGTCAAATTTTGCAAAAAAAAAACAATCATCAAATTTTGCAAAATTTGATTGATTTCTTTGCAAAATTCGATAGTTTCGGTGACTTGTCAAGATGTTAGAAACTCGTTGGAACACAAGAGGAGATGCGGTGACTATTGTAAAAAAACATTTATTAAACATTTTCAGTACTTCGGAAAAATTTAGGAGGAAAATATTAAAAAGAGATCAGACGCAGGAATATTACTCAACTCAATGCAATCTTTTTTTTTCTGTGCTACCTCTATTAATGGGAATCCGTCCTTTTGAAAATTAATGATGCGCAACAATACCAGCAAACAAAGGGATTAAATATTTATCAATAGTTGCATGTTTTTATAATTATCCGGTTCATTGGAAATTTCAAATTGTTTTGCTTCTAAAAAATATCTGTATGGTAGATATGATTTTACATATGAGGTGAATTATCAAATTGTCATGATTTCAATTTTCACAAAACGTCAAAATAGAACCTAAATAAAATTTAGTTTAAATTTTGAAGTTTTTACCCTACAAAACCTTGGCAATGTGATGATTTCTTAAGAATTTAGAAAATCATGTAAATTTATAACCGATTTTGTTGACAAAGACAAAGAGAAATTTTTTTGTCATTGGATAGAGTTATCCAGGAAACAAAAGTATGGTTTGAGCAACTACATGTCCTTGCAGCGTAGAATTCGTGCCTAATACCATCTAATCTTATAAATGATAATTTTGAATGTCAAGTAAATAATTTTGTTAACATTGACGAGGAACAGTTTCATATTGAAAGGAAAAGGATCCAGAATTTTATGTCTCTACCTGATGTACAAGAACAAGCAAAAGGTTGGAAAAGCGGGGAAGGGCCTCTTGAACTTTTAATATTTATCAAAAAATATAGGTTGGAAAACTCTGTTCCCAACATATTAATATTATTAAGAATTTTTTTAACAATAACCATCAGTGTCGGTAGTTGTGAACGGAATTTGTCCAAATTAAGATTAATTAAAAATTATCTTCATTTCACAATGAGTGATTTAAAATTACGAAGTCTAGCGATACTGTCCATAGAAAGAGAACTAACACATAATATAAATTTTGACAATCAGGTCTACCAGGGAATTCGATTCGATCTAGATTCGATCGAATCCGGGTCTTTCATATATAGCATTTTTATATCCTAGATGAAATCTATAGGGTATACGAAGTTTGTCATTCCGTTTGAACCACACAGAAATAATGATGGTAGAGCAAAATGGCTTGGACACCCACGCATAATATTAAAAGTTATTTTGATTTTTGCATGTCGTGCGCACGATAATTCGAGAACGCGTTCACTAAGAGAGCTAAAATTTTGTATACGGACTTTAAAAAAAAAAGTAAAATTAAGTTCGAAAATGAGACAAATCGGGCAACTCCTTCATGGGGTTGCCATACAAAAATTTCGGTTTCCACTTTATATTTTTACACTGCCTGAGAATGCATCGACATAGAGAGCTGATATTTAGTATATGGTGTTTTTAAAGTAATAACAAATAAAATTTCAAAAATGGAGTAAATCGGGCAACCTCTTCTTGTTGTTGCCATTTAAAAACTTTAGGCTTTTTACATATACTGCGAAAACGGTTCAGTCCTAGACATTTGTATTGTACTAAAAACTTCTTCAGAATACGAGATCCTATAAAATTGGTTATAATCGTATTTTCTGTCCGATGAACCGTTCTAGAAATATATGCGAAAAACCACTTCAAAAATGAAACTTGCATAGATTGGTGACCATACGAAATTTTATACGGGCAATCATCTAGGGTATCATAAGAATTGGTCTTAGACCAATTCTAGCTTTTTTACTTGTTTACTAGTAAAATTAATCACATCGAATATTCTTCAGCGCTAATCAAAAATAAAATTTTTGATTTAATTGTATTAAACAGTGGAAAATGCTCCTTGAAAAAATTCGATTCGATGTAGATTTGATCGAATCGAATTCCCCGGTAGTCCTGAATGTCATTCAAGACTTATGTAATAAAAATGCATCAATATACCGTTTTATCATTATGTGTACAATCTGTTTACACAAAATAAATAAATGGTTTTACCCATTTATTTATATATGTTCAATAATTGTTAATAACCACTCTTAATTTTGATCAAGCTAGAAAGGGCGGCAAATTCAGGACCGCTCCAAGCGATAAAAGCTCTAGCTACGGAACTGGTTGTGTTTATTCATGGATACTAGTTCAGAACTCGTGATATTTTTATTCTAAAAGTTCTCATATTCTTCGACTGTATTTAAGAACCAATTATATCCATTAGATTCACCTCTTGCGTTAATTGGAATGTACTATTATGCGTATAGGTTTAAATCTGGCAAAACTCGCTGCATAGTTGCGCAATAAATTCCCAATTTCATTGTAGCTGATCGATCGTGTAAGAATGTTCGTTTACACTTTCGTCCACTCTTGCAATATATGCAGGAACTAGGAGTCGAGGACGGTCAAAGCTAGTTTTGTTTACCAGCTATCCAGATTGTTCCAATGTTTTCATCAAAAGTCGAATTTATCTCTCAGAAGGACTTCCAAATTGACCAGAATTTTTACCATAACTGATTTCTGATTTTTAAATAAGTTTTCATAATGCCGAAGCGATGTGTAAGCGTTAAGCCTTCCGTGATGAATTTTATGTTTCTATTTAAATTATATGCTTAGAATAGAATATATAACAAAAAAATTCTTATCAGCCAAATTAAGTGAAGCTTCCAAACGGCGAACTTCTGCCTAAGCAAAGTAGGCAGTTGCCTAGGGGCCCAAACTTGTAGGGGGACCCCGCCAGTTGTCGAAATTATATACATGGAGGGCATACGACACTGGACATTAATTAAAAGTTTTAAATTTACATTATTATTCCTGAATACAGCCGGACTTACCAATAGTCAGAGCAGGGCGGCACATTTTTGGGGGCAGTAAACAATTGATGAAGTAGAAGGAAACGAGATCGAAGTCGCACTATCCGATTGGGACGGATTCAGAGCTACCGTTTTCAACGTCTTTGTCGACAGGTTGATTGTATCACTACAAAGATATGGCTCTGCTTACGAGAAATTGAGTAAAAAGTTCGACTTTCTCATAACTCTACATAGCTTGCATCTCAAAATATCCGCGAGGGCGTACAAAGCTTGAAAGTGTTCTATCTAAGCGACTTAGAAAGGACTTTGGAAAATGAGTGCCTGCATCTGTTCCCTCATCTGTCGTCTGCTAAGACTACACGGAGAAAACATTCATCGGCCCTGGAGTTATACAATTTCATTCTGGAAAAACTCCTTTTGGGCGTTACTCCAAATATGGAAATAGCGCTCCGAATGTTGTTGTATACACCGGGGTTAAACTGCTTGATAAAACGATTATTTTTAGCTCTAAAACGAGTGAAGATGAAGAACTATTAAAGATCCACAGTCAAGATGAGGCTCAATTCACTCTCTATAAGAACAACGTGCAGGTATAAATAGCTAGCAGAATTCAGCCAATTATGTAGTCAAGTTGTTCTAATAAGAGTACAAATTTCTGAGCATTTCTCACACTGCCCATTACTTTACACTTTATAGTCGAAGGTCTTGTTACTTGTTTTTTTTTTTTTTTGTGTTTACATCCACTGACTTATAACAATGGACTGAGCATATTATCATTTTCCTGTAGGAAAGAGTGGCACATGTTTTATAGTTTTCTCTTTCGCCCTATGGCACAGTTGGAGCTACCAACACAAAATATCGCTTACTGAACGTTTTCTTATGCCATTTGACGTTTTTATGTTGGCTGCAGATGCAATTACCGCAGGCAGAATAAGGTAAGAATAGTGTTTACCATGCTCCGTCTCTATTGCACATACGCATTAATTAAAGTCGGAATGAGTTTAATTCCTTATAAGCGATTAAAATATCACTTGAACACAAGAAAGATATTTTTTTTTTATTTAATTCGATTTTACCGTGTAAGATTTCATCTGATTGGTTGAGTTTTACATATTTTAAAGGGTGCTCAAACTCTGATAAACAGAAACACAATATTTTTTGTGTCACATGAAATAGTAAATCGCTCAGACCATTGTTATAAGTCAGTGATTACATTACATTTGTTCTGCATGTTTGTCTTTCATTAATGTTTACCGCTCAGAGATATTATGAGGGGTGATCGGCTTCACTCATGTACACGAATTTTATACCTACGATGCCTGCATTCCTGTACGTTTATTATGTTCTAAGCTTATATGTCACATACTTAACTGTTAGAGCCAAATATTACAAAATGGCGTACAATTCAAATTCGATAGCTAGATTTGAAACACCAATATTATTTTGCCTTACTTCAGGAACCTTGAGTCAGATATAACACCACACAGGACTTACAACATCAATACACATTAACTGTGCTCTTTTGTGTCCGCAGAACAGAGCTGAACAAAATATACACAAAAGAACGCCTCATATATTTCCATAAAAAGATTTAAATGAAGCGAACAGTACAAATAGTTCGCTTCAATCGACAGAACAATTTGTTCTCTCCAGTATATGGAAGCTCTAGAACAAGGTACACAAAAGAACACAGCTATTTTACTACTTAAACCCCTGTTCCCGAGCGCGATACGATACGTTCGATATTTTAGTGACGTCCTGCTCTTTCGATAGATCTATCTCTATTTGCGACTGGTTTTTATCGCGCCATACGTTCACAAGGTTGACAGCTGCTACAACTTAACTTGTTTTATTTTATGGTGGCAAGAAGATATTAGTATAAAATATAAATGTATTATGTTTTTATATTTATGTATATATTTACATATTATAGTAAATTTCGAAATCACTGCGGAATTTTGGCATTTGATTACAAATGTAAACAAACATAAATGTTGAGGTTAAGGTGAAAATTGCACCAAACTAAGAGCATTGCTGCGATAAATTTTTGTATCGCACAAAACGTAGAAAGAGTAAGCATGTTCAGCGACAACTACATTGCTGCAGCCAATCAGAGCTCTGTTGCATGCAATAAATCGCTCTCGTGAACATGCCCTTAAGGACTAGTGTAAACTAATGTTATCAAAAATAGACTTTATAGAGACCATTTGATCTCTAAATGCAGCACAGTACCAAGTAGAAGGCAAAATAGAAATTTAGAGAAGATTTGGATTTAAATGGAATTATCCATAGCATTCCTCAATAGATAAGGGGATGTAGCTCAGATGGTAGAGCGCTCGCTTAGCATGTGAGAGGTACCGGGATCGATGCCCGGCATCTCCAAAGCTGACTTTTTATAAAGATAAAAATCATTCTAATACCTACATTAATACCTAAATTAAAGACTCTCTATATAGTCAAATGATTTTTAATATGCCTTACCTAACTAAGTACCTACCTATGATGTTTTTTTGTTATTGGCACGCAATCCTTTCTTATTTTGTTATAAATAAATTTTATATTGAACCATTTCATAATGTAGTTAACCACTAGTTTCTTATTTCAATCCAATATCCATTTATTCTTACATATTCTGTAAAAACATTAATTGTTAAAAAAAAAAAAATTAATAGCCTGCTTATAAAAAATAATACACTTGGAGATGCCGGGCATCGATCCCGGTACCTCTCACATGCTAAGCGAGCGCTCTACCATCTGAGCTACATCCCCATATACAAAAGAGATCAATATTGAAAATTTTCCAATAGGTTTGCTCTACTTACTTTACTTTAACTATATTCGTTGCTTTTGTGCATCGACGCGCCACCGCTGCTAGCCTATGCTTAAATTTAGCGCACCTAGCCAAACCTGTTCGAAAGAGAAAAAAAAGCAAATCACTACCTCATGGCTCTTGTAGTGAATACTAATGAACCCGGCAGCGCCTGCATAAGATAAGACTTACCCACGTGCTTTGAGTTATTTTTGGAACGCTATCACGCTGATAAAGCAAACTCGCTCAGTTTTCAATAAAGACAAAAATTCAAAATTATGTTTCTGTGGATGCATGTTTTTTTAGTCTGTGAAACTGCCGCATCTATTTTCTTAACAACCTGTTTAAGATTAAGGAACGCATAAAACGTATTATTCGGGTTTTTCTTAATTTCATTGATGAGTTGTTATTGTTGTTGTTGTCGATCACATCAAGTGTGATAATCCAATTGAATAATTTATGTTTTGTCCCGAATTTCCCTACGGACACCGGCCTATTATCCAAATCGGATTTACAATTTTAAACAATCAAAAATTCACTTTTTGTGGTATCAGAATAAGATCAAAATCAGTTGAGCAGAAAATCGGACAGGGTAAATGAAGGGAAATTTGTTTTTCTTTATAACTAACATGGAAAAGAAGAAGATTATAAATTACCCAAGGGAATTGGGGTTGTTATAGGGTGAGATGGTGACATTTATTTATTTCCAGTTATGTATATACATATAAATATGTATGAACGGTATGTGGTAGTGTAGTATTGAACGCATACCTTGTTAAAATTTCTAAATTTGCAAGGGTGAAATTTATAGTCAATAGAAAAGCAATCTTAAAGGAAACTGAATTTAACGTGTTTATTATGAACGGATTACGTTTTATACCCTCATAATATTTTAAACGTATAAAACTAATGAAAATACACAACAACTGATATGTGTATATAATATCAAATTTAGACTTATATATTCTACTTGATGTGGCATCAGTTTTACCGTGTTGAATAAAGTAAACTAAGCCAATCTAACGACCCCATTCGTAGGCGGAACAGTCCGTCACTTACATTTTACTCCTGGGTCATTTCATATCAAATTGGCAACATGTGTGACATGACCATCACCAATTTTGTTGAAATCTCACATACTTGAAGGATTTGTGAAAACAAAAATATGGATTCAAAATTTTCCCTGTAAATGCGTATTTCGCAAATTATGGCATTTTCAAAACTTTAGGACATTGAAATATGACTCATTTGAAAGATAGCATTTCAAACTATCTAAAAAATAGTATCTTAAAAATATATGCGGAAAAGGACATCAATAATAAGTATTTTATCATGATTTTATTCATTTTTAGGATTCCGTACTCAAAAGGGTAACAACGCGGGAACCCTATTACTAAGACTTCGCTGCCCGTCCGTCCGTCACCAGGTTGTATCTAATGAACCGTATTTGGTAGAGAGTTGAAATTTTCACAAACTGTGTATTTCTATTGGCGATATAACAAAAAATAATAAAAATAAAAAAAAATTAAAGAAGGGGATACAAGAAACGTGATTTTTTCGGCGTTTTTCATTCTTATTATTATCTGTCTGTCACCGGGCTGTATCTCATTAACCGTAACAGGTAGACAATTGAAAACTTAACAGAGTGTGTATTTCTATTGCCGCTATAACAACAAATAATAAAAATAAAATTATATTAAAAGTTAAAGGGAGCCCCCATTCAAGAAACGTAATTTTTTCGGCGTTTTTTTCCTCGTTTTGTTCGCATTTCATTATTATTATCATAAGTAGGCATTATTCAAATGACAGCATTATTATTTTTTTCAAATGACAGCATAATTTATGACGTCTACTCTCATTTGAAAAAATAAATAAAAGATGCATAGTGTTAAATATTGTACGATGGTACGAAGCCCTTCGTGCGCAAGTCCGACTCGCACTTGGCCGGTTTTTTTTAACTGCTATTTTTATCAAAAGCACGTCATCAACAACAAATTTTCATATTGGATTTAAGAAGCCCAAAATATTTCCTTTAAAATTACCTGACACTCTGTACACAAAAGTGACCCTTTTTGCGTTTTTTCAAAAAGATAATTGCCTATTTTCTGGCACTGAACTTTTTCGCTGGATATGCATACGAAAAAGTTCAAAAGCGCAGAAAGGGTAACATTTCGTGTACAGAGTGTCATAGGGCTTTTAGGTGATGGTGGTATCACACCTTTAGTAATTTTTAGTCGATTTTCTATGGAATGACCCTCCTTCCAAATAGCTATGTCTCATATTTTATCCCAAAATGTTTCAAATTTTACATAATTTGTCTGTTTCGAAAATTTTCAAATCGTTGCATTGTTGTCTCAAACATACTCGTAATCCTGGCTGGGAACTATTCATGGTGAATTCGTAGTTAACAAAGAGTTAAGCAATTCGATTGCTTTCATTTTTATGTAATTTTTTTACCAGTTTACCTGTACGGCTGTAAATTTTGGAGTAAAAGTTAATATATGTAGGTATATGACAACACCCAAAATTGATTAAATTGTAATATTCTGAATTTATTAATACCTAATATTCTCTATTAAAAAGAAATATTCACTATTTTACTTTTTAATACAGTTTACTACAATTTAATATTCTCAGCTAATAAATTTAACATCAACTTTTATTAAAATGTTATAGATTAAATATTAAATTCAAATATATGATATGTAGGTAACTTTTAATATTTGAAATATCATGAAATACTTTCTGGATTGGGATCGGATGACTAGCAGATCAATCGAGGTATTGTCTCTGTCCGATATTGTGAACTCGTGGGACCAATTTTTTGCAGCAACTGTAAAACAACGGATAAAAGCAAAATTGAGTAGAAATAATTTATATATTAAGATCAAAATAAGAAAATTATCCATCAAACCTATCGATGGGAAATGGGAATGTACAGAGTTATATTCTGCACTCCGTCATCACATTACTTTTAACCAATTTTAACCAATTTGGTTGTATTATTATTATTCCAGTAAATACCGCGCTTTCTCAAAAAACTCAGCACAAATTTCTGTGTCACTTTTTGATTCTGTCTAGTATTAGATTACCTTGTCTACAGGGGCGGATGGGCAACATCTTAGCGGCCCGGGAAATATTATTTGTCGGCCCTTTTTCAATTTCCGCTTATGGCTAAAATATACATTTACATGGTGTTACGCATTTTTCCTTTAAAATTAAATAGAGCATAGGTTTATTACAGATTTTTGAATCAGATTACATTTGCTATCCAAAAAACATTCTTTTAGTTAAAAATGCCGGACTCCCAGTCAAGTACATTCAAATATAAAAACATACAACAAAAAAAAAAAAAAAAACAACAAAATAAAAGTAAATCAAAGTTTTAAGTCTTTTTATTCCAAGTATAGAAATTAGGTTTGTTATAAACGATTAGAGAACTTACAACTTCATAAAAATTCTATAAACACAAAAATTTAAGAAAAAATTATTATATAAAACTTTACTCTTTTAACAACCTATTTAATAACTTGCTTTGCTGCATAAGCATATCTATAATGTTATCAGAATCAATATTATATAAAATATGATTTTCGCAAGCCATTAACATGAAAGCATCCAAATTATTATTCGACATTGAATTCCGCAATCTATTTTTAATGTATTTTAACTTGAAAAAAGCTCTTTCACATTGCACTTGATTTATTGATAATGTTAATAAATATGTATTTGTAAGCATTTCCTAGTGTAGAATATGCCTCACTGTACATATTGTACTTTTGAATGACATAATAACAGCAAATATTTAAGACAAGATTTACATTTTTTATTATTAACATCAAAACCACCATCTCTTTCAAAATCATCGTTGTCTTCTTCATCAGTTTCATCTGTGTCTATAACTGTAACATTATTCTGAAATTGTTGATTACTCTCCGCATTTATTGTTGTCGAAACTTTAAATTTATCCCAATTTTTCGCGAAACTAACCAATTCTTCTTGCAGATTTTCTTTTGTAATATTTGAGTAATAGTTTTCTAGCAGTTCACACAATTTTTTAAAGATATTTGATGGTACTCCTTGTTTAACTTCATCAAAATTTGTTGGAGACAATAAGGCAATATCCTTATAAAGCTCGCCATTATTTTTAAATCTACATTCTATAGAATTTATAATTTTATCTAAAATTCTATTATGGGTTTCAACTTCATAGTTTTTTAGGCTATTTTTTATGGGATCATCTTCCACCAATTCTCCAGCCATTTTCTTTCGTTTTCTTATTCTCTTTTCAGGAAAGGAAATTGGTATGTCGATGTCGATTTCTTCACGGCTGTCAATTTCATCTTGTGCCCATGAACGTTTGCGTAGATGTTTCAATATCATTCATGTCCCGACTTACGGACTTCAATTGTGATGTACAATTCATAATCATTTCGTGGCATCTTAGTAAGTCTAATCCGCTAGTTTGCAAATATTTCGAGACAGGACCAATAATTGAAAATAATTTTGTAAAAATTTGAGCCGTTAGTAGCATTTCATAATCTATAAATTGTGTAAGCATGGTAGAGGCCTTCACACGGACATCTGGTGGCATTTTTTCAGACAATTTTATATCGTGTAATGCTAATAATACATCGATGTAAAGAGCATTGGCGTGATTTTTGTAATTTCCAAATATTTTTTTCAAAGCTGCTTCTTTTGCCCACCAACGAGTTTCTCCAATTACATGTAATTTCTTTTTTTTTTTTTTTGCCTCTAAGGATGTGCTTTTCCAAATATTCGTTCTTTGGTAGGATTCTTTGAAGAAAATTGCAATGGAATTTAATAAGGTAAATAAAGACGCTGCATTTATTGTTATTTTAACGGTGTCGGACACAACTAGGTTCAGGATATGGCTGTAACACCACACATGTAATTGACTAGGTGTATTTTCAGACATCCATTTAGAGAAACCATTGTAAGCCCCTTGCATATTTGCTGCACCATCAGTGGCATTAGAGACGCAATTTTTTAGTGGAATATTTAAAGATGAAAATTCTTTTTGAATGTGGTTAAACATACCTTTTCCGGTAGAGTCTGTACAACTTACAACAGAAACCAGTCTTTCATAGATTTCACAACCCAAAACATACCTTATTACAATTGAACATTGATCTTGAACTGAAATATCCTGTGTAGTATCCATTGCACAGAAAATATTTCTGCTTTTTGGATTTCTTCCAAAATGGATGTTTTGATCAATTCTCTTATAATTTGCAATATTTAATTTACAGTTGTTTTAGATAATAAACTTACGAATGATCCAGATCTACGTTGTTGTCCTTTTTCATGGATATTTTTGCTTTTTTCGATGACCTCATTTAAATGTTCTTTTAAATGTACATCATATTTACTTACTAATAATATTAATTCCAAAAAGTTACCATGGTCCAATGTGGGATCAGCTAAAGTATATGCAGCTTCATATTTCTTTTCTCTATAACTTAATCCGCGTTTTCCAATAAGTTTTATAATGTCTATAATCACTTCTAATACTCGTCGTTTTTTCTTTATTTGCTGCTGTCTGATATTTAACGTAGATGAAAGAAGCAAATTGGAAATGTCCTTTTGATTGTTGCACATAAAGTATGCTCTAACGGAATGTTCATGTTCACTGCTTACTTCATGCTCCTGAATTCGTTGATAAGTGTGCGAAAAGTCATTCATACCAAGAACAAATCGATTTTCGTGCTTTGCGTATACTAGACATAATCGCTGGTGGTACTAATTTTTTTCTTTTTCAGTCAAAAATTGAATTTGTTCCTGTCATTACATAAAATCGAATAGCACGTCACGCGTGACTTATCTTAATTACCACAAAATCAAAAAAACATTAAAGTTTGAGAGTTATTTATGGGCAGTCGGAAGAAGAAATATAAAAACTCAATTTTTCGCTGATTAATTATATAGGCAAATAATAGTGTAAAATACAGAAAAAATTATACAAAACTTCTACAAAAATTTGTTAAGAAAATGAAAAATTCATTCCGGTTCTTTATTCTCGGTAAGTACATGTTTATGAAGATAGGTTGGTAGATCACTTAGACGTACTTTCTGCCACCGGCCCTGCTGGCCTCTGAACAGACGGCCCACCGGGAAATTTCCCGGTTCGTCTTATGGCCCATCCGCCCCTGCTTGTCTATTACTGTTTAAATTTTAATTTATTATTAATCGCAACTTTTTGGCTACTACCTATGTATTAGATTATATTCTTTTGGATTAAAATTTATTACTATTCAATGTTTAATTTTAATGTAATATTGCCTTATTATAAAATTTATTTAATAATATTTGAAACTAATACATGAAAATTGAAATTTATATATTTATAAATTTATAGAATAAATTGATTAATACTTGCTTACAAATTCATACTCTATCAATATACTGAAACAAATAAATAATTGTTCATACTTTCAAGTCACCAGCCCGAATGAATGAATAATAAAACACTCTGCCACAGCTCTATATTATTCTATCCCGGACAGATATACCATATAGACCAGTCAATATGCTTTTAAATACCTCCGAAATTCACACTGAGTTGGAATATTTTTACGAAAAAAACCTGTCTCCATCAACACTTTACTTTCGTAGATTCATCGAAAAATATGCGTCAAAACTAAAATTAAATATTTAAATATATTTAATTTTATAAAGCAGAGAAAAATGATTGTGATAACTTTTTCTGGATTTTTTTAGATCTCAGTTTCAAATTAAAAGACAAAAAAAAAACGAATGTGCATTAATTAGTTAATTTGTACTAAGTTATATCTATTGGTTTTGCCATGCTGCGAGACGGTCTGCTCAATTTAAAAAATTAATATCTCTGAAACAATTAGACCTAACACACACTGAAGACTTTTGGTCGCGAACTTTCACTGTCACCGCGAACTAGTTTAGTAGCGCCACACAGTGAGTAACTGTCACTCCAAAAACGCATATTTCATATTATCATCATTCGTCAATAAGGATTTAAAGGAAGCAGACGTGGTTCATTCATTTCCTACCCTGAAAATTTTTTTTGGATATTTAAATATGAGTGTTGAAAGTTTTGATGTTTTACTACAGATTTTGAGACTTCCTATAACTTTTTAAAGCAGATACCAATGTGCAATCAAGATCAATTGCATCCGAAGGGAGACTTGCTCTATGGTCTACTTCTGCCGACATTTATATCTTCAAATTGCTATCAGAATACTCCTTCAAATTCGTGTTGTATAAAGGTTGTCTCATTTCTACTTCTTGTAATAATACTTCATCATTTATATCTTCCTTTCACACTACCGTTGCAGACGTTTTTTAAAAAAGGAAGCATAAGTTTCTTTTCTTCCTAGTTCTACGACATATCACAAAATACGGGCTTTCAAGCGGTGTAACCTGAGCGCCCACATTACTTAGATTATATAACAAAAAGGATAGGCTTTGCTGTGTAAAGTTCGCTTACGTGTGATAAATATTTTTTTATGGTCATGGGGGGGATGACTAGAGGGCTGGGTGTTTATTCGTTGTTAGTTCAACATTTCTGAATTTATCTGAATTTACGAAAACATGTCCGGTGTTGTTTTAGTGATTTTGTGAATAAGAACGTGATTAAAAGTGATTTAATAGTGAAAACCTGTAGTCAAATATTGTTTTGTGCAAAAGATTTAATATAATCGAGAATCCAGAGTCTTGTATTACGGCGATACAAGTTGCTAGCTAGAGGAACCATAAACTCACCTTACTTACTGTCACGTCCCTTCGTCCGCGCATTTAGATTACGGACTTGACTGTGGTAACAAGACAGTTAATTGACAGAAATTCTCCATTTTTCTCTTAGTATTAGAAAACTGTTTAAAATCTACAGAAACAATATTTCGGTATCCAAATATTAAAATAAAAGAAATGTCATTTTCTCTCAGTGATTGCTACCCAAGTCTAAAGCGCACTTTTAGGAAAACTAATTACCACTAATTTGTCCTATTTTTTTGAAAAACATACTATTATTAACAAAACCATTTTGTTTTGTTACTGCCGAATTTTTTTATGACAAACGCTACTTCATTTGGCATTTGAATCAGAAAAATCGGTAGTTCCATTCTCGAAATATGATTTTTTGAAAATTACGTTTCATCGTAAATTCACGAAATTTCTAATCCCCTTAGCTGGAGATGATTGGATTCCAAAGTGATCGATTTCATGTGGATGACTGATTTTATGATCTAAAGTGTTCTCACATTTTAGAAGAAGAAAAATATATCCTTAGTGTAAAAATTTTGCGAGATTAAGGATAATTGGCCTACAATAAATTTATATGAAATTGTTTTCAAGAATTCAACTTTCAGTAAGCCCAGATAACTGAAACATTTGACCATAAATTGTAATATATTTTTAAAAAGGATGAACTGTCTCATTTGGACAAGTGCTCAAGTTTGATTCTGTGATACCCTTGAAAGGACTTATAAGCATTTAAGTGACTGCACTACCTGTGAAAAACGGAAAATTTTCCAACCTTTATTTCAGAAGGACGGAATGTATTTAGAGGGACTCCTTTCTCTAATAAATGTGTGATCTGCATATTCAAATACCGAAATTTCCATCTTATTGATGTACTGAACACCCCGACCTAGTAAGCAATGAAGTAAATACTGCCATTTTTCTTAAAATTTGAACTTCACATATACATCATCTACTTTCTTTTATATATATATATTCATAAATAGAATGATCTTGCCCTTGGTTTCAAGGACAAAAACATCTCAAAACCCGTATTTGAAACGTATCTATCATCAGTAGACGTATTCACAAAAGGACTCTTCGTAATATTTACGAACTTTAGACAGCAGAAGAAAAGGCTTGAAACGAAATTCCATTAAATTAAATTATTAGTCTCATATCAGCTATTCCAAGGAAGCTGGAGGAAATAATAATTAGAAATAAACGGAGAATAGATATTAGTTATAGTTAAATAAAAATTACACAAAATATGTTCCTGCTTTAACTAAATCCTCTAAATAACTATTTCCATAGTTTTCTTACTATTTCGTAAGCCTTACTTACTTTTTCCTTTTTTTTTTAATTAGATACACAAATTATTATTATTGAAATATTTTGCTTCACTTATTTTTTTTTATCAATAGTATAAATCTTTTGCTTGATATGACGAATTGTTGAAAATGCCCCAATGCTCAAACAGCCCGCTCATTTGTCGCGTCGGTAGGTATATACTATACATACATATGTATAGGCACCTACTTATACGACCCCTACATATATCATTTAGCGCCTTATTTACTTTCAAAATGCCACAATGTGGCAATAAATAACATTTCCTTACAATTAGACCCAACAAGGTAAAAATAAAAATGAACGAGTCCTAATTGTTCTCGTTTTCACCCCATCAGAGTGTTCTTAAATTCTATACATCCCCACAGACGACACCCCACAGAAAAAAAAAAAAACAAGAAAAAGGAAAATTGTCTATCTTTTCCCTTGTTCTATGCTGTGTTCTGATACTACATTTTATATAGTATACACTAAGAGGCCAACAATACCGCTTAGAATATATAGAGGGGAAGAATATGGACGCCATCTTTAATGTCCTTAATTAACAGGCCGTAGATTTCCATTTCCACATTTCTGTACTGGCTTGTGCTTCCACTTCGGCCGTTAAATACTTTTATAAACGGCTCACCCTGCAGTGGTGTATTTATCCACCCAAAATCACTCGGCATGGATGTCCTTAATTAAGGCACTGAAGGGCGTTTAATTCATTTTATTTGGGTATTTAATCCCAGCTTATGTACAGGAAAAGGACTCGAAAGATATATGTGTTTCAGAAAATAAATAAATGAAAATGACTTCAGCAGAGTTCGATTGCCGATGAAATTTTGAGAATGGTGGAGGAGTGGTCAAATGCATATACCTTACATAATATATTAAGTGACTTACTTACTTTCTATTTTTTTGTCTGCCTTTATGGAGAGCATTTATTTGTATATACCTATGGAATTATAAGGATTTCTTTAATTTTTGATGTATGAAGTATATATTTCCTACACATCTACAGTGTTGATAGTATTCCATTGATCAGAAGGTTATAATAGGGGTGACTAATTCAAGAGGTCCAATGTTAATCATTTAGATTGGCTTACCTTTTGTTTAGGTCAATATTAAGTTTATTCGACGCAATAAAACAATGAACTATCTTATATGGGCAGAAGATTAACCCTTGTGTCGAATTGGAATCAACACCTGAATAATCAGTGGCATCAGCATACATTTTGTATGGGAAAGTAAATGAGGTATATAAGTGAAAAACGAGATCTAACAAATGACAGACCTAAATCTATCTTTACCATTTAAAGGTATCCGAAATTATATGAGAACAAACTTATATTACCTCTGTGTAAAACATTAACAGGTGCCAAGAAGTCTCCAAACTAAGGACAGTCCAAGAAAAAATTGACCCTTTAATTTTTGTAAATAATTCCAAAGTTTAATTTTTTTTTAATGCAGTTTATTTATTTTAATTTATTAACATCTTATTTATATAATAGGTATGAACTAAACTAACTTATTACAATATTTTTATTTAAAACTAAAAGTTTTAGCTTTCCGGTTAACACCTCCTCTGTACAGTTGAATTTGTAGCCTCCTTGTTAGCACTACGTCATTTATTTTGGAAGTCAATATCGCTTTTAGATCTTTCTCTCGTTTTCATCAAAGTTTACTTCATGAGAGTCTAGTATCAATCGATTGGACGAAGCTCTGGGAAATTTGGTCTATTTGCTTCTCTATAGGCACAATATTAACTTAATTTGTTTTATACCACTCCCACCCCATTGTTGTAGAAGATCAGGCCAAAATAAACAGAGCCCCTATGTTGATGTCTATGTATTTTTTTTAATTGATGGTAAACTCCTGGCTCCTGAGTCCATAAGTAAAAATACCCTGCCATATCATATACTGTCTGAGAAATTTGCTCACTTTCTTTATTGAAAATTCTGTGCTCACTTTACCCTTATTTATTGCCGTGTAGAGCTCATTATCAGACAATTGTTTGAAACCAGTTTGCAATAAATCTCGTCATGCATTATCACGCGGTCAAATTTGGTCAGGTAAAGTTCATACCACTTTCGAGCTATTGATTTAGCCATACGTTCTGCGAACGATCTAGAACTTTTTGAACTTTATACATGTCTATAAGATGGTCCTTTTTTATACCCTATATGATATCATAGGATATACTAAGTTTGTCATTCGCCTTGTAGAGCATAGAAATAGTTATGGCAGAATAAAATGGATTAGACACCCACGCATAATAAAAGTTATTTTGAGTTTTACATGTTCAGAGAGAGCTGCACACGGGCTTTAAAAAAAAAACGAAAATTAAATTTGGAAAAGGGCCGAATCGGGTAACTCCCTCGTATGGTTGCCATACAAAAATTTCGTTTTTCACTATATATTTGGACACTACACGTGTCAATGTAGAGAGCTGAAATTTGGTAGATAGCAATAATAAATAAAATTTCAAAATGATCTAAATCGGGCAGCCCATTACGATGTAAAAATTTAGAATTTTCACGTATACTGTAAAAATGAACTGCTTCATTCCGCTTCTTTAACCGTAGGGAACTGCGTCGAGATTCTAAGGCTTTGATTGTATTGATAGTTGGAACTGATCGTGGAATCTAACAGATTTCTACATCTGGTATTTTCGCTTATTGGGCACCCAATAAATGTTCTTCACTTTCAATTTAATATGGTCACAACAACACATTTGAGAATTTCGTACAAGACCTAAGTTTTTCACTTTCTGTACATATGATATAGTTGAACGATTGAATTCTATCGGGGAGAAATAGAAAGGTTATAACCTTCTCTGCATACCGCTACCGCTTGATCATTAATAAACAGACTAAAAAGCAGAGATCCTAATGTTGATCCTTGTGGTACACTGGCAGCCAAGGAAAGCCTGGAGGAAATAACTTCATTAACTTTAACTCGCTGCGAGCGATTCTCCAAAAAGCTACTAATTAATTTCAGCCTAGGCGAATCAAAAACAAAGAGGCTCCTTAGTTTGCTAAGAACCTTCATGTTATCAATACCTACTATCGAAAGCTTTCGTGAAGTCGAGAAGGACTAAGAGCACGATGTGATCATCATCCAAAGCAGTTCTAATGTCAGTAGTGATTTTTAAAAGAGCTGTCTCACAGCTATGCTTAGGGTGGCAGTCTGATTGCCAACGGCACAAGGAATTCATATGCTCTAAGTGCTCAGATATTTGATTTGCCATGAGTTTTTCTACAGCCTTCGCTAGAAACCATAATAAGCTTATTGACCTAAAGTTCTTGACGTCCTTAGGAGAAGGATATATGCAATTGGAACTACTAGCGCTTCCTACCAAATTAAGGGAAATTCGTCGAACGTTAAGCAGCTATTGAATATCTTGGTTATAGGGTCGATAATAACCTTCACAAAGCATGGAGGGATACCATCCGATTGAAGAGATAAGATAGCAGAGGCGGCCTCAGTCTCATCAATGCAACGAAAACAAACTTCTGATCCAGAGTGAGCAATAGGCGCATCCAGGGAGGCTGATGAAGTGCCAGTATTGATATCATTTCCGGTTGTAGTGATAACAAATTCATTAAGCTCATCAGCGTCTAGGTCACATGCTGAGCTATTACCACCACTAACTCCTAAGCCACGCAAGGCACTCCAAAATTTTCTTAGGTGGGACATCGCGACCTAGCTTGGAGGCATAATATAAGGACTTCGCATCTCTCACTTTATTATTAACAAGATTTCGCGATTTTTAAATAGAGATAGACTACTGGCATTCGTCCGGGCATTCATCATAAGAATTGTTCTTAGACTATCTGTCCTCCTTATCCAATACCGTTCAAGTCAGAGGAAGTGTCCTACTTTTTGAAGAGTATTCCGCCCGTTGTTTTGTCGATATTGTCGACTCCTCTTTTTTATTTATTTATTCTTCTTCAAGGTACCAACTATATACAATTATTAAGTAATCAAGAGATGGGCAAAACCGATATGATAAAGGAAAAATATGTTCGGGCTAGCTTACATACATTTTATTATTTTTCCCTCCATAAACTACCATGTAAAGCTGGCCGAAATTATATCAAGACTTAATTGTCAAAAATTTATTTTGAATACCTTGCAGTCTATTAACGTGCGACAGAGCACTATTTGATGTATGCGATTATGATTGCCTGCTCATTCGCGATATATCCGATATTAAAGATCTCAAATTCTCATATACTGATTCCAACGCTAAAGTCCGTACAAACCATGTCGCGAGCGAAGTGATGCGTTTTGTATAACTAACATAGCAAATGCGACATTTATTTTGTTAGTGTGATATGCGGGCTTAGGTTCGAATAATGGAGCTAAAACATAGATTTAAGATGAAGTTTGTTGTCAAAATATCTAACTTAAATAATGGTAACAGAAGATTTTAAAAAAAAATCAAATTTTCAAAAAATCCGAAAAATACAAAAATATATTGTAACGTGCAATAGAAAAGGACAAGCGACATCTATTGGTTCGGACATAAACAATTTTATGTTCGGAGAATTGTAAACATGTAATAGAAGGCGACATCTATTGGTTCGGACAGTAAACAACTTTGGGTTCGGAGAATCGAAATTTTTGTAATGAAATCTTCGGAAAAATTCTGGGCAATTTATAGAGTATGTAACAGCATTTGTCACCGCCAGATGAAAGTACTGAATTGCGAAAAATACAGTACTAGCGATAATTAAAATACAGTTGATTTGTGATTGTTTGTGAATTTGATAAAAATAAAGAATGTAGTGCAATAAAGAACTTGTGAATTATATTTGAAATAATGTGTTTTGAATAACGAACTAAAGCCACTCTCGCAACATTATATAAATTTATCTTACCGCATCCCAAATATCATAAAAAATCATCTTTCTACGTCACTCATTTGGTTCTACATATAATATGTACATAAGCAACAACCGGCATCTCTACATACCTACTTCCATAAAACATATGCCTCATATCTGCACTAAATTCAAATCAAATTAATTTGAACGAGTTCCAATTCTGCAGAGACTCTGCACTCTCATTTAATTGAGCCTATAATTACTGCATCAAGTGATGTGGCATATAAGACAAACCTGATGCATTTCACCGCATTTGTGACATCGATGAACTAACTCCTAGCCAAAATCTAATTAATCGTTGCTTTCCTCAAACACTCCAGGCAGCAAAAGGCAGCATCCATCCTCTCTGTGCAATTAGATCAAGATAAACTGGCAAGGACCAACAATCAAGGTTCTTATCGATTTTCACACACCACCATTTGTCCAGATCCTGTTGGCAAAATGGAATAGTTAGACCAGAATCAGACTATATATGGACTTGAAGCTTTCTGTTAAATATATGTATATATGTAGTTATAGATATATGTACTATATACATATGTTACTATATATTTTGTACATGTATGTTGGCAGGCCTTGTTTATACAACACATTCAAAGTTGCATATGTTGGTAACAAAGTTATGGGTACATCATTCTAATCCCTATATATGGAATCCCTACAAGACGTCAATCCACATCATATGTATGTATATAGGTCTTAATATATGTTCTAATGGGCAAATCATTTATACATACATTCAGCCAAACAAACAAACATACCCGAAACAAGGACATATTCCGGGACGTACTTTGCAGCTGATGATGAGCAACTTCTCTCCGTTCGTAATGAAAGAATAAGCTTAAATGCTGCTAATTGAGTCAATTAGAGCTGCTTGTTTTCCGTTAATTAAATTAGAGATGTATTTATTCAGATAAAATGATTTCCAGACGGGATTAAGAGGGCGCCTTCTGCTATGCTTTCCATGAACCCTTGTGAGCACGGAAACGGATTAGAAACAATTTTGATTTTTACAAAAATTTCTGTTTGGTTTTTGTTGATTTCATTGTACGAGATTTTCTAGAGATTTACACTCGTATGGGTAACGGGAGTTCATATTTTTTATAAACTCATTGAAATTTTCACATTTTCCTGCTCGATATAAATGAACGGATTGGAATTTGGGAGTTTGAGTTTCGAATTCGGTTTTCAATTTACATATGATTAAATTGGTATACCTACTATGCGTTATTTTACACTTATGCAGTATTATAAGAGATTTTTATATCCAGTAATAACTACTTGCGGCTTCCTGTCAGCAATTATAGCATCGAACATAATTATCTTCAAACTACAAATCTATAATCATATGTCGATCCCAAATGTGGCCATGTTATCTAAAATACATTTCTGGAGTGAAATCTCCCACGCCATTTGCATATGTAGCTCGATCTTATAAAAGACTTCTATTTTACCCAGTTGCATACACAGACATCTTACTAACTTCTACCTAACTAACTAATTACTACTACTAACCGTAGCTCTTCATCGAACTCTGTTTCATCCGACAGTTTCTTACTCACTCGCAGTGGATGCCAATTTTGTTAAAATGGGTTTTGTCAAATTAAAAAATACTACAAAAAAGGAAAGTAGGTACCTACGAAAGGTTAAAAAATGTCATTGAAAGAAGACAACAGATGGGTGAAATTTAATTCATAAGAAATATGGATTTTTATTGAAAGGGATTAAAAATTAACCGAAACACAACAAATAACTAGGCACTTACTAATATGTAGGTACTAATTAGCATTTAATTTGTTTGTTATTTTGAGTTGCCACCTTAATTCAAAAAATCTGGCATTTCTGGCGCTAAGGTCGTTTCTGATGCTGGTATTAATCAGTATCACGTCTCTGGTTACAGCTTGATTGATGCCTCTTTTTTTCCAAAATAGAGAGGTCGCATTATATATACGAAATAATGTTGCCTTTACCGTCCTTAGGGACATTCCTTCCGCCAATCCAGAGTTTAATTATATCTGGATTCAATTTAAACTCCACAGGCATATCATTTACTTCTGTTTCCTGTATCGCAGCCCAAATGTGGCTCAGACATACTTCTACCACAAGTCTTGCGGGGCGTTTCGTTGAACTCTTTTGTGAATCTTTTAATTTGCAACAACTAGTGGATACACCAACCCGAGTATCTGATGCATTTGACGATGGAGCTAATTTATTAGACTTGTTTTTTTCATCTCACCCGATAAATGTTCAATCTCAGTCGGTTCTTCCCTTGGTAATTCAGACCACTGTTGCTTAATCACGGCTCAATTTACTACCTCCAACCTGAACCGCTTTACCGCTCTAACAACAATTAGGCTTCTCTGGCACTATAAAATGCTGATTGGAAAAGTCTCAATCAGTAACTCAAGGAGATCAATTGGTCAGTCTGTTTTGCTTCGGGGTATATTGATAAATGCAGTCTGGAGCTTAGAAATATTCTAAGTCTTGGCATGCGCGAATACATTCCGTATTCCTACAGCAGATCTAAGAAACAGCAAGATCGCTCTTGGTTTAACGATAAGTACAACCAAGCTATAAGAGCTAAGGAGACTACTTTTCGTGCTTATCAAATATATCCATGTCCAGAGTTGAAACAAGTGTACAGGACTACACGGAACACCTGCAAGTCCATTATCCATAGAGAGAAATTTCTTTTTGACCAGAGTATTAGACAAAGAATCTTAGCAAGAGCCAAAAGTAGCCAAGGTTTCTGGTCTCTAGTCAAAACCATAAGGAACAACTTCACCACTTCCTCAATACCTTCACTACTTAACAAAGGTGAAGTCGTAGTTGACTCCCTGGATAAGGCTAATATCTGGCTGCTAGATTCGCTGCGAATTATCGGCTTCCACCCATTTCACACACACCTGTTTTGTATCCCCTGTGTGGATGTGAACAAGAGCCGACACACATTCGTATGAGAGATATGTTCAAGGTCCTTAAGAAGATCGACATATCGAAAGCTGCGGGACCTGATTGTTTCTCGCCCCTGTTAATTAAAAGCTGCACCTCATCCTTGGCTAAACCTCTGCGCACGGTATTCTACTTGTCTTATTCGACAGGAATCTTTCCAACATCTTGGAAACTAGCTCCTGTTCAGTCTATTCCCAAAAAAGTAGAGGGTAGCGATCCCTCAAATTCTCGACCAATTGCAATCACTTCGATTCTCTCTTTGAATCTATCATTAAATTAAAATTAATGAAGTATTTAAAAACTCATCAACTCATCAACGATCGCCGATAGGGCTTCCGGACTGAACGCTCATCTAGAGACTTGCTGACTTTTCTTACAGAACGTTGAAACTGTAGTCGCCGGAATTTTGGTGAGTCCGAAATCGTTCCTCTGGATATTTCGAAGGCCTTTGATAGTGTCTGGCATCCTGTTCTTTTATCCAAACTTAAAGCACTTGGTATCGCCCCTTCTCGTCTATTATGGATTGCAAGCTCCCCTCCATGCAAGCTGTATTATTTCGTGTAATCCCGGGTTTAGATCAGACAAAACTGGTTTTTTGAAATCACATTGACTCCATTAAGAAGCAGGCTACACGAATAAGTCTAATTTCTCTCCTGTACCTTTGTCATCTCGATCGGTGTCAAGGTAAGCACGGTATACTGACAGTAACAAGGTATGATTGCTATGAACCACGGCCGGACATCTTGCGCCTCACGGCATCATACGATTATTCTAAACATATTTTATATTAATTAATTTTTTATTTTATATTTATATGAAATTCAGCAATCATGAACAAAATATTAATACTTTAATGCTAGCATTAAAATTTCTGTAATTTTTTTTCCTAATCGCTAAGAAAAGGTACATATATTACTTTTCTTTATTAAGCTCTCAGGTAATTATAATATTTTTGGGATATTGAATCTTTTTTTATGCTACGATATTAACCGTTTTAATTTTTTAAAGCTGGTACCAAATAATTTTTCTGAATTCTTTATATAACTTGTGATACCGTCACGTCACAGATCAAGTGTCAAAATACTAGTAGGCTTACCTTTTTACTCTGTATACCGTCACTTTCCAAGCATGCTTCATTTCTAGATATAAATAAATTAAATCTGAAATGCGCTCATATCACTTGATGAATACGGCCTCAAATGGTTAATAACAAAACTTATCTTACCAAAAGGAGGATTTACATTATCATCATAATGCCATCATCATGCACTTTTTCCAGTAATCGTGAGGAAAATAGAAGATACAAATTTAAATGGTACCCAAGAAATCTCTGCAATACCTCACCTGAACACTTCCCTCTAGTTTTTATGCTTAGAACATTATACAGGGTGTTTCCTCCATGGTAGTCCGTAGTGTGAGAGGTGATATTACTACCTAGATAAACAAAAAATTGTATGGCCATATCAACCGTTTCGGAGTTTTAGGGTGATTAAGAAATTATGCTAGGTTTTTACAAAACACCCTGTATCTTGAAAAATACAGCAGTCGGGTGGAAATGCCATGAAGTTCTGAATACAATCAGCTTTATATGTCGATCGTGCGCCCTGTACTTTTTAAGATACAGGGTGTTTTGTAAAAACCTAGCATAATTTCTTAATCACACTGTAACTGCCCCCCCCCCTCCCGCCCAAAAATTTTTTTTTGTCTAGGTGAGTACTATCACCTCCTGCTCTGTTGACCTCCTAAGGGGAAACACCCTGTATATAGGTAGCTACTAAAGGAAGAGTAATATCGTGTGAAAGCCATTTCGGTGTAACGGAATCTCGGTTCTTAGGTGAAATGGTGGGTGGAAAGGTAAGAAGAATTTAACTTATGTTAACTTGCTAATGTCAAATATAAGTAAACGTCAGATTAGTTTTCTTTTGAAATTTTGAATTTTGTGTTTTTTAATTAAAAACTTGAAATTGTTCAATTATTTGGATTAATTGTGATTAAGAACATTTGAAGTGACAATTTTATGGTTAAGCCTGTGACTTAAACTAATAAATATGTGAACATTTTTATGATGAATTGTGTTATGCGGTACTGTTGCAATAATCACTGAAATATTCCCGGAGATCCCTTTAAAAAATATTTCAGATTTACTACTTCCACGAGCATAACGAATACATATACAGAATTCTACGTTATAGTAGGAAATGCCGCAAATTTCCGGTCTTATTATGCTTCCTTTATGGTCGGTTTCACAGTCCAGGCTTAAAGCCAGAGCTTAGCTAAGCCACGGTTGTGGCTTAAGCCCAGAACTTAAGCCTACTCGGTTTCACAGTACTCAGTAAGCTGAGGCTTAGTTAAGCCGCGGATGAAAATTTTCAAGTTGTCAGCACTGCGGTAATTGTGAAGCATTGTGAGCTATAAAAATTGGCAGAGTTCACCAAGTTGAGGTTTTGCTGTAGTCGAGGTTGGAAAAGTTAGCACTGTGTTTCCCGCTTTAGCCTTCGAGATGACAGGCTTAAGTTAAGCTTGCCTTAAGCCAGGAATTTCACTTAAGCCTTGACTGTGAAACCGAAATATTTATTAAGCCTTCGCTGTGGCTTAAGCCTTAACTGTGAAACCGGCCATTAGAAGTTCTAAGTTTTTATGGTAATAATCTCAAACTACCAAACAGTGAGTCAAATAGTCAAATTGCCAAATTAGAATATCTATTTCCAAATCATCTCCCATATTAATACGTTCCGAAAAAGCCCACTATACAACGTATCTGTGGAAGCGCTGCTTCCTGCTTCTGGACGAGAGACTACCTCTATAAACAAATATTTAAAACTTGCAATTTCGCAATATTTATGTAATTACAAATTAAAAATGTTTTTTGTTTGCCTTCAATTTTGCCAGTACAGACAATACAGAGAATACAAGGTATTCTCATTAAATTTTGACACATATAGTGTGACTGTGACGTAATTTCGTTCACTGTCTGTACCGTAGGTAATTGAATAAATATTTGCCATCTATAAAATGTAATAAATCGTGCTGCCAGGAATCAAAGCTAATAGATTAGGATTGTTAGTAACAATGTTTGTAATTTTAACACCCATAGAAATTATGCTATGCTTGAGAAGTTTTTATGGGAGTAAAATTGTCCGGACATATACATATTGATAAAACGAGATGTGAAAAATGTGCAGAAGGCGTTTGCTTCTCCTGTCACTCATAAATAAATCTCCATATATGATGTTCTATCTCCCTCACAATTTCTTAACTCTGATCATATTCTTTTTGTTAAATTCAAATTCAAATTAAATTGAATTGAAATTAGGAGCTAAAATTTTAACCAATCAAAACACTGCTCAGGCCAATAAATGTAGCCAATCTGTTAACCAATAATCACTAGAGTCTAGACCATCAGCAACGCTTATTTTAAAATTATATTGAAAATTGATGTACCTTCCTCTATGTATATCTACCTAGCATGAAAAATTCCTTTTTAAATGTCCACCAAATAAAATGTTACCGGAAATGTTGAGAATTCTGCAGCAATTAAAATCACAAAATTACCTAAATTGCTGCAACTGTTTGTGCCAGCAAACAAATTTAATTCTGACGGAAATTTGATAAAATTTTGAATCACAGCGTAACACATCCCATGCTTTGAAGCTAATTTCTAGCTTTTAACATGTTCCAACGAGCATTTGAGCCTCCCCATCATCCCATTCCTGTTACCACCGGCAACTACTACGTAGGTACGAACTGTTGGTATATATAGATATACTATTATACAAGGATCTCCCTTAAAGCCCAGCAAGTTAGCAGCGGAATCTTGCATCAGCATCAGCCTCCCGTTCCCCTGGGGTATCTGTTAATTAGTCTCACTTAGAAAATAAACTGCAGTAATTAAACGTATCATCCGAAGGGAACATAAAAACGGGAATGGCTCCTCTGGAATTCTAATTACGAAACAACCGGCTGCCACTTCCTCCGCTCTGAAGTGCTATTGCCGGGATTGGTAGGCCTCTTCCCTTTTCCCGTATAGTTTTTCTCCATATTTCATCGTCACTCTAAACGATCCCCATTTTCTCTAATTGCTTCAATTATCGTTTTCCCCTTCCAAAGGCACATAATCAAGATCTTTGGCTCCTCCTCTATTTGTAAACAGTAACACCCACAAATGTATGCTTGGTTTCCCATGGGTGGGTTTATATCGAGTGGAAGTTTTGCGCATGCGCCGTGAATCACTGGACCATAAACGCGCTAAAGTGGAAGCTCCGATTTTTATTGGACTTGCTTTATTGAGCCCTGAGCTTGTTATTCTACTAATGTTCTTGAGGAGCGCCTGTGTGTGAATAGTGGGGGGCTGCTAAGGGCTATGAAAGCGGCTAAATGGAGCCCCAGATGAGGATTAAATTGATTAGTAATGAAATTTCCCACTTTTCCAGACACATTTCATATGGCATGACACTCATCTCGACGATAACAACTCTTCTGTGTTTGCCACCGGTAAAAGCTTTTTTTTTTTCTTAAATTTATGGGCAGATCCACTTTCATCCCACTCTACTACACTACTATACCTAAATGGATGACTGACTGACGACAGTCAATTTTACAGGGTGATTTCGGTAGAAGTTCTTAAGTTGATTAGCATTGAATTTGTAATGATGTTATAATTCTAGAGTGCCAGTGGGATTTTTTATAATTTTTATATGCATACAAACATACGAATGCATACATACATACATGTCGACATCCAAATTGAAATTCTAGACCAGGTTTGTATATAATACATAGTTAGTAACGGATGGAATTCATCACCCTAGTATACGGTAGAAATGTTTGAAATTTTAATAAATCATGTTAAATTGGGTCAAGCTGAAGTTTCCAAAAAATAGGCGAACTGAAAATTGAAATTTAAGCGTTTTCAAATTACATAAATAGTTTAGGCAAACAAGTGAATGATGAGTCTTCAGAAAGCTTGTTAAGTAACTTAAAGAAAAAATTAATTCCTGCATTTTATCAAACTTGAGAACAAAAATAAAGAAATTCGTGAACAAAACTCGTTTATTTTCTAATCAACAACAATTACCTTCTTAAACCATGAAGTCTTTAAGGGGAAAGTATGCTCCCTCTTTCATGAAAATTACCTGTAGTAAAATTTTTATAAATTATAGTAAGTAGGTAGCTACTACTTAAAACAGTTTTAATTTTATAATTGTTTAATTTACAGCTGATAAGGTTTCCAGCTGGTTTTATGTTTTTGATCGGGCTACTTAGATGACGAATTTTTGGATATTATTTTCAGGAAAACACCGATCGTTTTGTTGTAAAATATATAAATTTTTATTACATTTGCTCGACGTTTTGGGTCCAAGTGCGGCCGTTCTTCAGGAATCCTTTTTTGCTACTGCGCGTATAAATGTTTTTTTTTTTTTTTTAATAATAATAAATAACAAATAAACAAAATCGAAAACAGATTATAGTAAAATAAAAATACATTATTAATAAATTAAAATAAAGACTTAGAAAAAAAAACAATTAACGTAGGTACCTACTACCTACATACTGTCCTCATTTAATTTTAATTTATTTCATGTAGGATATATTTCAAAATGGATTATATCTCTACATGGTCTGTGAGCAAAATTATTACAGTCAACTTTTATTTACGATAAATTTTCAGTGTTACTAATACAATACGGTAATACTGTCAGTACCGGCCACAAAAGTAAAATTCTGACTAGCAGAAATCAAAATACTTTTGATTTGTTCATTCAAATTGGTTACCGTCCGCCATTACTGTTAACAACAAATATAAAAGTTACTGAAGAAAAAGTGTGATTTTTTCTACATTTCGTCGGCCTAAAATGAAAGGGTTTTAACTGACAATTTCATAATTTTTGGGAATTTTGGTGGAAATGACAGAAAAGTTCAATTTCTTTCAGAAAATTCAGGTCTGGCAACTCTGAGTACTCTTATTTGAGAAATGTTAATGGAACAAAGCTCTATCTGATCACATTTGCTGCGTTCCTTTTCTCGTTCTAAAAGAATCTGTATGAATCGACAGAACGATGGCATAATTTAATTCTGTGCTCATAGAAAAGCAACGAAACAAAACCATTTCAAGTGTTTGACATTTCTTCCATTTAATAAAAGCGAGTATAAATTCGTAAAAATTGTTGTTTATGCAAAATAAAGCCATTTTCCAACAAAGGCAACTTAAACTCAAATATTACCACCTCGTACTAATTGTAAACAACCCATTCACGAATACAAATTAAGGCTGGAACACAATGTGGTGCTGGCGCTGGCGCATAGTCTGCCGCTTACCTTGTAGCTGAGTATGAACACAATGCTGCAGCTTAGCTCTGTTAAAACTAGTTTGATATTATATATTTCATTCCAAATTTTCGTTTTTCTTTTTAAATTTTTATAAAGAGTATCCCACAATATATCTTTCCTCTTCATTATTTCGATGATTTTTTCTATATCAAAATTTTCCATTTTGTTTCATTCGAACAAACCGCTTCGAAATCACAAATGTCAAGCTTGGCGCGCACCTAAGTTAAAATTTGGCAAAAGTGCGCTACAGCGCCAGCACGCGAAAATCGTGCTGCTATATTTTGACAGTTTGCGCTACAGCGCCAGCTACAAACGCCAGCGCCACATTCTATTTCCCACTTTAAAATCGTTCTGCTTAAATCCGGGAAAAACTCAGGTGCATTCCGAACGATTCGGATTCCGAAAAAAGCGATGACAGATTGAAACTATATCGTTCCGTCCGAAGAAAAGAACGACATGGATTGAAAAAATTCATTCTGAACGAGAAAAGGAACGCAACAATTTTCACATGTAGTTTGGTGTGTAATAATTTTAAGTGGGCAAATAGAACTAATTCGTACCGAAATTGCAAATAGTACCTTTTCATTCTAACGCGCGTAAAAAATAAGCCCTTAGGGTAAAGACCTTTCGTTGTTGATTAATTCAGCTGGAACGAATAAAATATATGTGGAGGACGTGGCTCTGGTTTCTTTCTGGGAAAGTAAATATATGTTTAACCGACGACGTATGGTTGAATTATCTACTGCTAAGAAGACTATTTACTCCGTTAATGCTACTAGTGAAATTGCTTCTACATTCGAAGGTGGGAATATGAATTATTTAAAAGGAAATTTTTTTGAAAATATGCCGGAATAGATATCTGGATGACTGTAATGCCTTTGTAACCGGACAAATTAAAACAGTAGAAATGGTCAATGAAGACCCGTTACATAGTTTTACTAATATATCATGTTGTTTTGGTAATTTAATTAATCAAAAAGAAAGTACCTACAAAGTGTGGATTGTGAAAACCGTTGCAAATTGAAATGTTGAATGTGAAAACCTTTTGAGATCCTACTATTCACTATAGGAGAACATGAAAAAAAAATTCTTTAGTTGTAAACAACACAAAGACATTTAACGGCTAGACCAAAACGTAGAGATTACGATGAGGCTCCTAAAAGAGAGTTTTCTTTCAAATAAATGTAAAAAGTGACACAATGAGAGTCTGCAAACGCTTCTATCTGGCAACTTTAAATATTTCGTAGAAGCCTATATAGTCAGTAAATAATACTGCAAGGTCAGATGGACGAGGAAAATCAATAAAACGTTCTCATAAATTACCTGTTGAAATGACGGACAGAGTAAGAGAACATATCCTGTCTTTTCCTTGTATCAAATCCCATTATTGTATAGGATTGAAAGCCAAGAAAAATATTTGTATTCAAATTAAAACGTATCAAAACTAAACGATTTGTACGTCATTGCCTGCAAAGAAGATTATGTCCAACCTATTGAGCCTGTCAAGAAGGATATGTACTACAAAATATTCAATACGGAGTTGAATCTTTCATTTCACACTCCAAAAAAAGATATATGTGATATCTGTGAAGCATTTAACGTTACGCAAAAGAAAGAGAATCTTTCTGTAGAGCAATGACAAAAAAGGAGACATTCCGATATTGTATTTCGACCTTCGACTGAATTAAATGATGCATCTGTATTTATAACGAAAATACTGATTCTAAAAAAAAAACAAAAATATATTTCGAATGAAAAGAAAAAGAAGATATTAAACAAATGCTTAAATTTATGCCGAAAGTGGATGAAGAGTAGTACCTATACCTTAGAATAGTATTAAAATTATAATAATTTTTTACCATAATAAAATTTAAAATTTACCTTCTTTTAATAAATTATAATATATATTATTTTATTTTATTTATTTATTTTTTTCATCAGTAATGGACAATGAGATAACAGTTCACTTCTTTCCTCAGTCCCTTCAAGGATAACAGCCGGACACTTTCCATAGGGAAACCCTGTTTTAGTTTTAATTTTAATGTTGAAAAGGCCAACGACTCTTACACATATTTCTGCATAAATTTCTTGCTTCCTATTTATTAAGTAAACTTTGGAAATTACATAAAAAAAAAAATCTAATTTTCTCTATTATTATTATTAGTCCGGCCCTGTTTATATGAATATGTATACAACTTAAATTTTACTTAGGGATAAGGTATGTTGGGTACGTAGAAATAAATCCCATCTTACTTCATGAAAATTATAAATAAACCATAACAGCCGAATTGATGAACATATCTAAACTATCTAAGTATAAGTATTTCAATTTTCAATACAAATTTTTAAAATCTAAGAAAAACAAATTGTAAAATTAAAAATTTATCTGCATTATCAACATCGTAATTATAATAATGGAGCTCACATGAATTCAACCGTCTAATATCAATAAGTGTTTGAACGTTTTTTTTTTTTTTCAAAACTCGACAACTCACATTTTTACATTGACATTAAATTATTCGGAATTCAGATTTACATTCACCTATTCCATTGGTCTTTTTCAAAACCTGATTTTTTCAAACTTATAGGGATTCTAAGTTTTCATGATGGTATTTTAAAAGCCGATAATTACACAAAAGTTATATCAAAACTCGATAATTACGTGAAAAGTCAAGCAAATAGCGATAAATTAACTATAACAGCCAGACGAGTCCATTTGAGCCTTAACTTAGGCTAAAACGGTTACAAAAAAAATAAAAATAATAATAAAAAATATTTCTCTGGTTACTCTTCCGAGCCTTAATTCTTTTTTGTTCCATTTGTGCTACATATATACAATAATAATATTTAAACAAATTCAACATTTCTTTCCCACAAGAGATCACAGCTATATATTCCAACTGATCGTATTTTTAGAATGGTAGAAAAAGAATACAAGAAGAGAGAGGAAATTCAAAGTTCTACAGATTATTTAACATTTTAGCTAAGTTCGGTACAGTCAAGAAACTAACCACTGATTGAAAATTATATAACTATAAAGTGTGAAAAATACCAAAACAGGCGTTTTTTTTTTCTAGGAACAACAACAGCGACATTACCGGGAATGAAAAGGCGAACGAGCTTGCTCGTCTTGGTGCAACCTCGGAGGCATCTTCCTCCACAATTGGGATCGCACCGAAACACAATACCTGTAATACTTCAGCTTGGACCGACTGCCAACACAGTTGCTTTTGGTAGAACTACAAAAGATCTGCCCCTAACCCAAACGAAACAATAAAGCTATTGGGACTAATCAAGCCAACCCTGAGAGCTTTATAGTGTCAATTCTTATTGGCCACTCTCTTCTCACAGGATGGGACTTATTACTGATCCTGTATGCATAGAGGTTGCGTAGAGGAATCCGAAACGGTGACTAATTTTTTTTTGTCACTATCCAGCTCTCTCAGGAAAATGTTTCAGAATCTTCGGCTCAAACTTCCTGGAAGACCCCCCAATAAGTCTGAAGGGTGAACAATGGACGTCGTTGTAGCCTAAGCTCAAGGAATCCAGCTGGGATCCCAACCTTTTTTTTTAGATTTCTTAAAACTGATCTGCCTAGATAGATGTAAAGTTTGGCATAGATACGACTAAGCAGACTGATGTAAAGGTTCAGGTATACATACAATGGATATGGGATTGAATAATTTCTGGATTAAATCCAAAATAGATTTCAGTCTTCAGTCCATAAGGCACCAAATATTTTTTTTTATACTACACCTTAAATTATACATCCATCCAGTCCAGCACCTGCAAATTATAGCCCCCCTTTTTTTTCTCAAATAAAACTTTAAAAAACCGTGCTGGAAGCCTAGTTGAAGGGCTGCTTAAAAAATACCCAAATATACCTTCTCCTCCCCTCCTCCTTTTAGTTAGTATATGCCCACTGTCCGTAGAATAACTCGGCCTATGCATAAAACAATTATTTTTATCGTAGTTCTCTCCAAATTTCATGCTTTTGTATGACTTTTTTTTATGTCCGCCATGTTTCATGGTTTTAATTTTTCATCATTTTTTGCCCTGTTTGCTGCTATTTGTGTCGTAATGGTCGTTACTGATGGAAGTTTTTTGTCCACTTAAAACTTTTTTATGGCGCTTGAACGCTGTTTCAAAATAATTTTTTAAACTTCCCACTGGGAATGGAAAAAATTAATGACAGGGTGTCGTTGCCGTAATTGGATATATACCGACGTTCCACCAGCGCCTTTTCAACACAAACGAGTGTCATTTCGACACATACAAGGGAAGATTGAATCCGCGGGGTGAAAATATTGGGATTTTTCGACAAATTATTTGCATAACCGGGTATAAGTAATTTCACATTTTGACTATCCTTGGATATTGTAACAAATAAAGCGAAAAGTGAAGCAGTTGGTTAATGCGTTTCTGTGAATACCGAGGAGTACATAATATTGTACATATATACTATACATAAGTAGATATGAATATTATTTAGCGGACAGATGTTGAATTAGAACATCGGTGATTATGGATAACCCTGTGTAAGTCTTGAAGTCAAATAAATATCATCAATTATTCACCAAAAAATTATTGTAATTGAGGGCATTTTGCATATCGGTCGATTGGCAAAAAAATATTTTTATAATTTGAACTCTTTGGAAATGATGTCGTAACGATAAATCAAATTTTTGCTATGCGGAAAAGTCCCTAAAAGGGGGATAAAAATAAAATGCCGCATAGTAATTCATCGCACCCCAACTGAAATCAGTAACAAGTGAAAGTTCGCGAATGTAGACTTAATGGATTTATTGACAGAATCTTGACAGACACTTAGGGGTAACTCCCCGCATTGTATTGAATGTAAAAGTGCACAGCAGAGGGTGAGAGATATTAAATAGCTGCCGCCTATAGTAATGATAGCGACTTTAGAGGAAACCAATTTGGGTTATTGGCTTGTAATGGACAATCATTCACCGGAAAATTAGCGACATATGGGGGTAAACAAGGGTTTCACTCACCCGTTTATCAAGGATATTTATAGCTTAAATGGAAATAATTAAAGTGAGTCGGCTGTAAGTAGATATACTAAATGTTGCTTAGTAGGTACATAATGTATATAGAGGATTGACTTACGTTTGAGTTAAGTTGAATAAAATCAGTGAATTTAAACTGGTAGGTATTTAGTTTTGTTGAAATCCTCTGAACTACTTACATTAGCTGTGACCTCTGCACAGAAAGATCCTAATAGATAATAGAACATTTCAAGAGAATGTAATATTTTCATTTCAAGTTTTTGGCATTACTTTTTATATTTATTTGGCAATAGATAAGAAACTTACCTGGAATTCGCATTTGTCCCTCTACACGTGTCGTAGCTTCATTGGCAGAACATAGGGTCTGAGGCCAAGAAAGATGTATTGGCTATACACCAGTTATTAGACCCATGGTCACCTATACAACTCTCATGTGGTAGCCAAAAGCTAATCAAAGGAAACCCGATGCTATTCATAAAAAACACCCAGTGGCTTGCTTGTGTTGGAATATCCGGTGCCATGAGTACCTGTCCCACAGTAGCCACGGAAGCCTTATTAAACCTTCCACCTCTGCATTTGCACGTGAAAAAGGAAGCAGTGCTATCAGATTGTAAAAGAAGAAACAGTTCAAGCCAGGTAATCTGGTTGGTCTTGTAGGTATATCTTAAAACAGATATGCTTCGAGCAAATGACGTAAATATCTAATATACACAATTACACAATAGACGGATTTTGTAAGACCATTCGATGTAGCCAAGAAATAATCTTTACACTTCACAATAAGAAGAAAAAAAAAATCTGAGACTAATGCTAGAATCGGTGATCTATGCTTCGAACAATTTAAGGAGGTTGTGGTCAAACCAGAAAGCAGAAGTGAAGTAAGCCCGTTTACCATCAACGGAGACTGCTTTAAATTGTCATTCTCAACGTGCTTTTTACCAAGTGCAACTGTGGTATGGGAATCCATTGAACCCATTATTGGGGTGGAATTGTTTACAAAGCATATGTGCTCAAATCTTTGCAAATATTGCTATAGAAGTAGTTGTGTTATTGCGCGAAAGGCACGGCCAAGTGATGTATATGATGACAATGATTTAGACGACGATGATTTTGCAAATGGAAAACTAGGAGAATATAATGTTGATGCTGACGAGGGTCATCTCGTTGCAAATTTACTACATGATTGGGACGAAGATACATCGTAAATATGGATTAATGAACTTTGTCATTTTAAATATCGGTGCTATTCACTTAAAGTAATTGATCATTTTAATATAAAAATAATATAACATTAAATAGTAAATGTCATTTATTTATTTTTTTATTTATTTATTTATTTATTTATTTAGAACTTCATCAATGATCTGATTACTGAGTATACAAAAGTGAAATATAGCAATAAAATAACAAAAGCATACATAACCATAATAACGATAAAAAGTATACATAACAATAATAATGAAAAACAAGTAACATTAACTAAGCTGATCTCTTATTTGACTTTTTGAAAGATGAAAGTCAATGCAATCAAACTGGCGGTTAAAGAGACGAGACATTGATGAAACCGGCTCGTGCATGCCATAGTTTGTACTATGCTGAGGAACAACGAAGAAGTCACAGTTCCTCAAGGAGCGCACGGGAACAGATATATTGAAAGTATTTAAGAGCTCAGGGGAGTTTATCACTCCTTGTATACACTGAAATGCAAAGACAACCCTGGAAGTTTTACGTCTATTCTCAAGAGAATCTAATGGAAAGAGTTTAAGTCTGTCAGCATATGGAGGCAGAATAATAGGGTTGTCCCAATGAAGTCCTCGCAGGGCAAATCGGATAAATCTCCGCTGGACAGCCTCTATGCGATTTATATATACAGAATAGAAGGGAGACCAAACAGGACTGGCATACTCCAAAATGGGTCTAACGAATGTGCAGTAGAGGATCTTCGTTATGAATGGATCATTAAACTCTTTTGACCATCTTTTTATAAACCCCAGAGTAGCATTAGCCCTGGCCACGATTGAATTAATATGATGTTCGAAGGAAAGACGAGTATTAAGGAAGACACCCAAATCTTTGGTTTTGTCAAGTCTAGTTAATAAGCATCCATCTAAAGTATAATTAAACTCCAATGGCCTCCTTTTACGAGAAAAGGACATAGTAGTACATTTGCTAATATTAAGAGGAAGACAGTTAATAGCACACCATTTATGAAAGGTGTCTAAGTCCGAGTTTAAAAATCCGCACTCGTTTTCATTAGAAACAATGCGGAAGATTTTGGCATCGTCGGCGTAGCAAAGAATTCTTGAATTAGCCAAAATCAGAGATACATCGTTGATGTAAATTATAAAAAGGAGTGGTCCAAGATGGCTACCTTGAGGTACGCCGGACGTATTATTTATTTCGTCAGAAAGGGCTGAGCGGAATATGACTCGCTGCGTACGATCAGATAAATAAGAACGAAGCCAATTAACAAAAACAGTATGAAAACCAAGAACAGTCAACTTGTGAATTAAAATTTTATGATTGATTCGGTCAAAAGCTTTACTGAAATCAGTGAAAATGCAATCCATACTGATATTTTTAAGAAAGGTAATGTTAAAGATAATCAAAGTGGAAAATATAATTTTTCATACTAATAATTATAATTGATATACATTATGATAATATAGTTTGCTTTAAGTCTTACCTTATATTCGTTAATGTTAATCTAATCAAGAAGTTGGTATTATTAATCTATAGTTAGGTACTCTTAGTTATAATTCTTTATGTTGCTCTATAGTAATATAAGTTTTCAAATGTCACCCAGTAATTATCATACTTATTTCTGGTAAGTTGCTGTTCTCAGTAATATATGGACCACAGAAGTGTTATTATTAATAGTCGTGAAATTATAGCTTTATCATTTTTATCTCATTTCACTTTATATATTTGATTAGTTGCATAGTCTAAGATTGCTCTAACTATTATGTTATTTGCTCTTTAGTACCTATATGTATTCTAGTATTACTCTGGTCTGGTCTGGTTTCCAACCAGTCAACATAATGAATATAATGACTTTATTGTTTATTTTTCTGATTTGTTAATCTATAATTATACTCTTTAGTCTCATAGTGCCTAATGTTGTACGTAGCTAAAACATGACTGGTACATGAAATAAATGCTTTTTATTTTGACTTTATTTTTTGATTTGAAAATTGGAAGAAACAATTATTGCAGTAAATCATATTGGGAATTAGTACACCTTTTTTTTATTAATTTTTAAAAATGAAAGCATCTGCAAATTTTATATAACAATGAGTTGTCAATAATAAATTTTTAAATGATATACGCTTCTATTTTTAACCATCTCCATCCCAGATCCCACCCATCAGTCTATACCATTAACTTATTATAACCCATTCTTCCTGTGTAGCCTTCAATCCCATATCCTACCTTTCCGTCAAGAAACATTACAACAATTTCTAACAAACAACAAATGCACACAATCACATCTGCTTATTTTCTTCCCATCGAATGCGCAAAACTGCATCCGCCATAATGAACTAAAAAGAAAAAATGCTAAGGCAAACTCATCATATTTCATACCTTTAAAGAACAAAACGAGAAGGCGTTTTCTCTAATGAAACTACCTTTATTGCTCTATTACACGTTTACAAAAAACACTACTTAAAGAAATTATTTCGCTAAATGCATTTCAGACTCAGTTGTCCATCTTCAGTAGCTTCCTACTTGACTTTAAATGAAACTAGTATTGTAGTCTATGATTATAGT
Source organism: Dioctria rufipes (assembly GCA_963924295.1). Taxonomy (NCBI): domain Eukaryota; kingdom Metazoa; phylum Arthropoda; class Insecta; order Diptera; family Asilidae; genus Dioctria; species Dioctria rufipes. The sequence continues at coordinate 42,444,343 of OZ002743.1, read as the reverse complement.
TAAAAGTACACTATCATTAGAATTGCAATCGTCAAAGTTGTCTGCCAAAAAGACAAATGTAAAAAATGATTTTAAATGAGATTAAGCTGTAATATGTGATTGTCCGTTCAAATACATTAGCATTCAAAAAACACAATTGCTGTCGTCAAAATGACTGAAATATATGTAAACAACACTTTAATTTTATCCTGCTGGCTTTATACAGTTGAAGAGAGATGAAGTTATTGGTGGCTGATCAATGTTCATAAATCTGTTATCTAATTTTTTCATGTACATACTTTCCCATGCATCTAATTTGTATTGATCTTGTACTGGCTTTTTTAGATTTAGGCTGTTCGTATTGATATTTGTGTGGCCTGCAGTGACCATATGTAAAGCTACAGCTGATACTGTTTGAACGGATTTTATCTGCGAAATATGTTCTTTAAACTTAGTTGTTATCTACCTTTTCGTTTGACCTACATATGTATATCTTGTCGCAATTTACACAATTAATCGAGTAGATGCCGGATTTTTCTGAATTGTCCATTTTGTCTAGTAGAGTTTTTAATTTGTCATTGTTGTTATATACTAAATGGATGTGGTATTTATCAAAAATATTTTTTAATTGGTTACTGATTGCTGGATTATAACTAAATGTTGCTCTTTTTATAAGTGGTTTTTGCTGTTTATAAAAGGTCGTTCTTTCATTGTCTCTCATACGTTTTAATGAAACTGTGATAAAAAGCATACAAAAGAAAAAGGAAAAATTGAACAAAAAATTCAAAAAGTTATTAAATGAAAATAAAGACAAAATGAAAGCGTAAAAAGTGTACCAGATTATGTGAAAAATATCTCACCTGCACAATTTAGTGAGAAAGAGATGACAATACTAGATAAGGGATTGAATTTTACTCCGAGACCACAAAAACCAGATATTGAAAGTGCAATAGTTGACGTTGAGAGCGCAATTAAGTTTTTACACAACCATGATAAAGAAAACATTCGCAAACTAGTGAAACCTGTAATTAAATCCGCGCTTAATAACAAAATCACACACAACGATGACTTAAGGCTATCAAGGAACTTCGGCAGAAAGATGTATATGTATTACATGAAAGCTGATAAAGGCAATTCCCTCGTAATTATGGACAAACAAGAGTATAATAGCAGAATAATAAATACAATTGCCAGTGGGAATTTTGAAAAGATTACACGGAATTCATTACCCGGAATGATTAAAGAAGCAGCTATCATCAGTAAAAAACTTTATGAAACATTGTGTCCTCCTAAGTGGCGTTTATCAGTCTCAAGTCCAAGACTACCTCAAATATACGGACTATCTAAAATACATAAACCTGGTAACAAAATGCGTCCCATTACTGCTGGTGTAAGCTCACCATCCTACTTGTCAAAGTTCACATCTCTACCAAAACCACCCGGAAGGTATGTAAGAAACATCTTTGCTGCAGAGGAGCACATTTTTCAGTAACATTAAAAATTAATGTTTGTGTTAATTAAAACAATTTTAACTTCCTAATAATTTTTATGTAATGTAATACTAATTTTCAACATCTTTAGCGAGGCCTAACCACAATGTGCATAAGCTTGCATATGCAAGCCTTGAAAATATCACGAATGCTTCCTTATGCATCACTAACATTTGTATAGTATTTACACAAACTGTCAAATTTGCTTATGCAATACGATTATGAGCGTACAGACCGAAGTTGACGAACGGAATTAAAACTTGACGAACGGCTTGTTATTCCTATTGTGGGTTGTTATTATGAAAAGCAATTGCTCGTGTCTTGGCATATGCTAGCATATGCACATTGTGGTTAGGCCTGTTTCACAGCCTGTTCAATATTTGTGCCATTTTTGAAGCACAGGCGCTCAGTCCATTCTTATTATATGTCAGTGACGTCACCACAGCAAAACATGATCGCAACATATAGACCGATAGCTTTCTTCACTCACCCCATTTTTCGTTCATTCATCAAAAATTCACGCTTCTTTTGGTTGCTAGCTCTTGAACGAAAATGTTGCAGAATTGAATTATTCGGATACATGTTTGTGGATATAGCGATGTGTCCAACCTTAGCTTCTTTCGGTTTTCCTGTCGCGCCCTTACGAGATAGGGCTTGGTCTCCATAGACTTTTTTATTTAGAATCATATTCTGAATAAAACAGCATTTTTAATTTTTTCAAAAATTTTACCTCGTCCGATCCACACGCATGGCAAATAGATTGTCTTTCGGTTTTCCTGTCGCGCCCTTACGAGATAGTGGTTGGTCACCATAGACTTTTATATTTAGAATCATATTCTGAATAAAATAGCATTTTTAATTTTTTCATACATTTTACCTCGTCCGATCCGCACGCATGGCAATTAGATTGTCACGCGTTCGGGGGTACTTTTATTGTCTTTCACTCCTTTTTTTGCCCTGGGATGGGAAGCTGCATTTTTGCGACAATACTCCCAGGACCACCCTACACTAACCCTCAAAATTGCAGCCTGACACAAATTAAATGAGATCTTTAGCATTTTTTCGGCTTATTTGACTGGACTAAGAGGGATGACCATACGAAATTACAAACAAGCATTCATCTATTCTATATCAACTAATCTTAATATATAATTTTAATAATCAATAAGTATTCAATTATTTCTTACCTGTTTTGACTTTTTTTTTTGTCTTCAAAAATTTTAGAGAAAACAATAAATTTAAAATTGTATCAATTATTTTCTAATTGATAAAAAAAAATCTGAGCCTGGGGACTGAACTCGTCAACTATTGATAGTATTCAAGACGCCTTTTCATTGAACCAGATTCGTGTACAACTCCAAGTGCAGGAATTTAATTAAGTTAACTTTACCAATAATTTATTCATGAAAACTTTTGGAAATATCACAAAAACTTATTTCTGCACAATTTCAAATCTCATTTAAAAAGTTTATTACAGCTTAAAAACAAGCGACCAATTGCTGTGGTGAATTCAATAATAAAATCCTATATTTTATATTAAGTAGTTAACCCGCTCAACGATTTCTCGCAAAAACTCCGGAAATTGTATAATGAGGTAGCTAGGTCGGTATATAAAAATTAAAAACTTTTAGATTTCGACAAAAGATTTCTTCAAAACTCGAATGTTCTGGTCTTTTGTCATTCGGATGGTTTTCTTGTTCCGTTACGAATATGTAAAACAAACAGGATCAATCCCCCTGAATATGTACTTTTTCCTTTTTTCTTCTTTTTATAGTACTTGCAATCTTACATATTGGTAAGCATCACGGTCTACAGAATACAAGAGCAAGAGGTCTGTCTGTTAACTCGAACGTTTTTACTCTCACTTTTGAAATCGTGAAAATCGAGTAAATTTATACTTTTCCCCCTCTTCCACAAAATTGAGCACTTTTACACAAGGCCAAGAGGATGTGTAATTTCGATATGCAATAAGCTGAGTGTCAAAAGTATTAAATTTGAGGTTAAGTCGGTTGTTGTGTTATCGAGTGAATGTAAAAGTGATAATAACAATATAATCATAGATGGCACAAGAACTAGATGTCGCATACAATACCAAAAAAGTGTACAAAATTTATATGGCTGAGTGGTCCATTCCGGAATGCACTACCATTTCACAATTTGTACACTCTGCTCTCGTATGGCATGCGACATCTAGTTCTTGTGCCATCTATGATATAATTCTGCATATGCGCCATGTTAGTGATATTTGAGACAAGTTGTGGAGCTTTCAAGTGATGGCCAGCAGTTTTACAGTCCAGGCTTAAGTCGCAACGATGGCTTAAGCCAAGCTTAACTTAATCTCGTCATTTCTAAGGCGTAAAATTCAGATGTTGCTGTGAAACACATACGAAGATTATTGGTAAATATACATTTTGCCTAAATATTATAATTTCTGTATGCTGCATTCCTTTTGACGTTTTTAGGAAGAAAGCAAACAGTTTGAGACAAAGAGGAATTATTCATCTAATACAGTGGAAGCGATGTAGAAATGCACAATATATAATATCGCAAAGTATGAAAAAATTATAAGGCGCACGCAACATTTCGAGAAAAGGGATGACGTTTATTTTTATTCTCGGTTCCGACTGTCGAAAAACTCTGCAACAATGATTTTGGATTTTATATTCCTCTAGATAATAGCCACAACAAACTGGTAAATAGTTTCAATCTACAATGGCAGTTTTTCTTTAAAAGAATTCACAATTACCACAGTGCTGACCATTGGCGTAACTAGATAGGGGCCAAGGTGGGCTTGACTCACCCCAGAATGCGGGATGCCCCCCCCCTAGGAAATTTGTACGTACCATCTTAGGCCTAATTAAATTGAATCCGTTCGGAATCGCAAAGGGTCTAAAATGTTCTTTTCTTTAAGAAAATCTATTGAAATCCTTTTGAAAATTTTAAAAACTGTTCTGAAATTGTTCTGATTTTATTAAATTTTGACAGAGTCGTGAGAAGATGTATTCCGTATGAGAAATCAACAACAAATTACAGAAGCTCGAAATTTTCAAGATCATCTTTAATTTCCTGATCTTAAGAAATTATATACCTACCTATGCTTAAACATATCCGAACGCAATGCAGAAGGGGAACGAATTTATCACGGATTATTAAAAAAAACAGGTTTGCCGATGTAAATGCAAAATCTGTGTACCTACCTACCTAATGTTTTTTTTTTCAACAAAAAGAAATTTTTCTAGTTTTGGAAGTATAAATGAACATTTAAATTTATTTAATTCTAGTATAATAACGCAGTGGGAATTGTAAGAAATCTTATAAAAATTTCTAATAATATTAAAAAAATTATTTAACGTCAACTTTGGCCAAAGGAAGTGTGCGGTAAAATGTTTAGGTATTAATAAAAAAAAAACATTTTCTTTTCTTAGAAATAAAGATAAATTACTTCATAAGATTTCTGGACAATCGCCAGAGTGAATGAATTAAACAAATAGTTTATACCTACCTAGGACCACACGAGCATTTTCCTTAATAAAATATAATTTCATTTAAATAATTTCAGCCGATTCGGAATAATCAAATCTAATATACCTAGGTACTTACCATACAACAAAATGTGTGTATAAATTGAAAATTTCCATCTTTTTGAAGTGGATTAACATGATTTATTTCACTCATAGGTACAAAAACAAAATCTAAAAAGAAATGCATCGGCCGGGAATCGAACCCGGGCCGCCCGCGTGGCAGGCGAGCATTCTACCACTGAACCACCGATGCTTTGATTCAGATCTGACTACAAATCAAACGCGTGTCAATACAATTACAGAATTTTTTAACTGCTCGAATTTTAAGCATATTTCATATATTGGTATGCTGCCAGTGCTCCCGCTCAAAGCGTATTACGGAATTTTTACTCCCCCAAATGCATTACGGCAATTAAAAGTGAAGATGATAAAAAAACAAAAATGCAACTTTGCCCAAGGTATATAGAAACAAGCTATTCCCATTAAAATGTTGACACTTTGCAACTGATATCCTGTGACGTAATTCTGTGACTAATGTATATACATTTTTATAGGAAAGACAGAGAGAGGAGAGAGTATTATGTTCTCTGTACCGTGCTTTCCAATACGCTTTCACGATATTTCGTCACTAATGGCGGAACGTGGCTCATAATGGGAATAGCTGTATTCTATATACCTTGAACTTTGCCTATTTCTTGTAGTTCTTTAGTTTGGTAACAATGGAAACGAGAATTGAGTTCGTTCAATCCATGTTAACTCAACGAAACCTGTTGAGTTGAATTGGGTTTTGCATAAGCATTAGTTAGAATAGTGATGATGGGTGCTTTAATCAACACAAATCCGACTACTCTGTACGCAATATTGCCATAACTCAACTCAGAAGCAGTTCATGGAAACAGCATCGATTTAACTCAGCCAGCAAAATTTAATTTTTAACTTGACAGCAGAAGGCAGTTCGGTTGATGTCTTATAATCTTGCATGCAAGTTCATTTAAAAAATGGCATTGAGGCGTAAAGTCATGCGCATATTGGAAAATTATAACAACAAAAGAAGTAGCAGAATGATAAAAACCTAAGAAAAAATGAAGAGGAAGATGTTGGTAAATGATTTAATGCAAATGATGCCAGAAAATCTCATTTTCCCAGTATAAATTTATCAATTTCTCTCAAACATTTCTTTTCCGCCATCTTGAAAACTGTATAATGTCAAATTACTAACAGCTCAGCTGCCATGATTTTTCATCACGCAAGTTCGCTCAAAGCTGTACTGCCACCATGGCAGTAAAGGTTACACGTGCAAGAAGTATGTCAGTGCAGCTTGCATGCAAACTGTACTTGCAGGGGTAACCCCCAGGTTAGGTATAGGGTACTATGTTTCCATGAGCCAGAATTGAGTTAGGATTGAGTTAGCGTTAAGTTTTGCTGGCTGAGTTAACTCGATGCTGTTTCCATGAACAGCTTGAGTTGAGTTGACAGATAAAATATTTCCTACAAAGTAGCCAGATTTGTGTTGGATAAAACACCCATTCCGCACTATTCTAACTAATACATACACAATATCCAAATCAACTCGACTGGTTTCGTGGAGTTAAGATGGATTGAACGAAACTCAACTCAATTCTCGTTTCCATGAGCGCTAATTCGGATCCAATTCGGATTGAACTTTGCATGGAAACATAGTACAAGTCGGTGCTAGGTCCTACACGGGGGAAGAAAGATACCTCCTCTCATCGGAGATAAGTGCGAAGTATACTTCAGCGTGTAAGATGGCCCAATAGCCATGATACAAAGTTAACAAGGTATGGCCGGAAAATCTGTCAATTGATTGCTTGCCTCCTTTGGCGACAAATGTCAGAAATTAGTTCGTCTCAATTTCAATCGTCCTTTCACAGTGAAAAAAATTTTCTATTTGGAAATTTCTTTGCTTTCCCACTAGCACATAATTACTTTTCCCGAAGTGATTTAAACGAAGAAACTAATATTTTGTTAAATATTTTAATATATTCAAAACGTATTTCAGTCAATAAAATACGAAAAACTCAAAACAAATTCGTTGGAAATGACAGTAGGCACCTCATGACGTAGCAACACACAAAATTCCTCTCGAATCGGCCATACCTTGTTATCTTTGTATCATGATTCAAAGATTAACCTTTGTATTATGGTCAATAGTTATAATTAAAAAATGCGCAGATTTGCTAACGAAATCTGAGCCGGCCCTATGAATGATGTTCGCTGGTGGACTTTAAGAACTTACCCCAAATTTATCATTTTGAAAAGCGCTTTCTTTTTTTACATACCTAGTTGAGTGTTACCATTTCTATCAGTTTGTAAACGAAATTTCTTGGTCAAAGCGAAAGCAAATCGGAACGCCATTATTAATAAAAATCATAGAATCTATTGTATATTTGGCGCAAGTTGGATTTTATTTAAAGTTCTTTTATTATTTACTTGATTAAGATATACATAGTTCACATTTCGTAAACATGGAGCAGTCATTTGAAAATCTATCTGATTTCGAAGTAAGTAGAAATTGCCCGCAAGTTTTAATATTTTTTTTAAATAAATTGGAATAAAGGAAATTGATTATTTCGTTTCTCTTATGTTTGCTGCTTTTTTATTGAATTTTAATCACAAAAAATATAAAAGGAATACTATAGGAATAGCACCATTTCATTTATAATTTAAAAATAAGTTAAATATGATTTTAAATTGAGCCATACCTATTTAGTTTTTTTTGTCACCTAAAATAAGTAGGTTAAGTAGATATGTAGGCGAAAAGACAATGCGACAGTTAGGGCTCATTAGTCATTAGTTCAGATTTCAAACTATTTCTATTATCATTAACAGCAGGTAGAACTTGACAAATTGAGCAAGGAAAAATGTTTACAATTTTGATCCTATAGCCTCAAAAGATCCCAGCATAGCGATAGATGTAATAAAATAAATGTTATGAACTTAATTAAAGTGGTAAAATGCTATGACAGGATTCAAGTAACAATAACTTGAAAATTAAAGTCGGAATGAGTTTAATTCCTTATAAGCAATTAAAATATCACTTAAACACAAGAAAAATTTTTTTTTTTTAATTTAATTCGATTTTTGGGTGTAAAATTTCATCTGATTGGTTGAGTTTTATAGGCTTTTTTATGTAGTAAACGTTTTAAAGGGTGCTCTAACGGTGATATACAGAAACACAATATTTGTACCACATGAAATAGCAAATCGTTCAGTCCATTGTTATAAGTCAGTGCGTTGAATAAATAACTAACAAGGAAACAGCATATCAAGTGAAAACTTAAAGACACTTGCTGACAGAAATTTTAATTGTATTAATGAGCTATAATTGTACAAAACAATAAAATTGAATGAAATTATACACATCAAGCTTGAGAAACAATGATATTTCAAATTTCTAATATTTATTCATAATAAACTTAAAAAAGTTGTTGCTGAACTACCGGAAAGCAAAGCAAGTCCAACCAAGTTCAATCCGTCTGTCAGTGAGTGATTTATTCGCGTGTACAAGTATACGCTCAGATCTCTATATCCCGCTTGGCCGCTTCCATGTTAGTTATTTATTCAATGGTCAATTAAAAATTTGTAGCGGACTTTTGCCCACTCTATTTTAATACCTACTTATTGTCGCACTATTCTTCGCACTAAAAGTTTATATTCTAGTAGTAATTAATCCTGGACTATTCGATTATATTTTCTCAAAATAATTAAAAGAAAATATTTTCTCCTTATATCTACCAAGAGGTAGATTACCGTTGAATCCTGTTTAGCAGTTTGCTGTTTGTGGTCTTTGATACATTGCAAGGGTGATTCATAAGATATAAAGAAAACATTTCTAACATGTTTTACCTCCCCAACAACGCATATTGGGTATAGTTGAAAAAAGCATCTGAAAATCAAACTTTCAAGGTATGAATCAGTCTTAAAGATTCCATGTAAACAGATTCACACAACTGTATCATGTTGAAATTGAATGTTTGATGAAGTCGTCAAATTATAGGTAGGTATACTTATCGAATGTATTATAATGTCTTTGCGTGCATTATTAAATCGTTTTGGGTTGAATTTAGTATTAAAAGTTTTATGGCTCTATAAATGGCTTAGAAAAAAGAATGTTTAAACTACTGATAAAAAAACAAAGTGAGCAGAGCAAAATATTTGCAAAAATGGTTCGATTACGGTAATAAATGGCACTAAAGTTCAATATATAATAAAAAAAAAACTATAGAAATAGACAAAAATAGCTCACTTAATATTTTTAATTAAAACAATAAAGTATATTATTTTAATTTTTAATATACTAATATCTCGTAGGTATTTTTACATTTATTTTTTATTACGTCCTCCATCCAACTTGGAATAAATGATGTTAAATTTTCAATTAAACTTGCTGGAATTTCGTGCCAAGCTTTTTGTATAGCTGTTCAAGTTTGTGATATTGCGTACCTACATGACTTATAATTTTTCCTATCAATATGGTTCCAGAGATTTTCTATAGGGTTCAAATCCGGACTTTGGGTACGCTAGTTGTTGTAAAATATGATGTTTTGTTATTGAAACCATATTCTGAACATCTTCCAAAGTCCGGAATAAAACTTTCAAAATGTTCATGTAAATAATTGCATTTATTTTAACGCCCTGATCCACTTTTACCAACTTCCAATTCCTGCTGCCGAAAATTATCTCCAAACCATAATTTCTTGATTACCCTTTCTTGTAGTTTGGACACACCGAGGATCATATTTTTCCCTAGACCGCCTGATACAAATTTCTGGGCGAGCTTTTGATGGACAAAACCTGGAATCGTCAGGCCGCAAAACTTTCAAACAATCTATGCCTTTGTGTTCTTTGGCCCATTCGATCCTTCTACGCTTTTGCGCTGGTTTCAGCAGCGAAACTCGTTTGCATCAAAAGCTAAGAATCTTGCTTCCTTCAGATAACGTTTAACAGTATGTCAGCTAACTTGGGATTCAGATACCGTTTGCCCTTTTGCCGCTACCTCCATAAAAGTTGTTTTTGTTTTCTTAGACATGAGAAGCTTTAACGCAAAGTCTCTTTCCGTTAATATCCACGATCTTCCTGATCCACTTTTCCGGGCACTATTTTTCGAGCTTTGTACGATTAAATAGTTTTGTGGATTCCTCCCGTACTTACTGTTACGTTACACCTTGTTCCCTAATCACATCTCGGATGGCTGATTTCCCACCTTTGCCTTCGTGTAGTCCAATAATGTACCCTTTTTGATCTGCGGTCAATTGTTTGCTGCAAAATTAAAAAAACACCTGAGGTCATATTTAAATCATATTGGGAGAAATTGGTTGTAAATTTTATAACATTTTCTGCACTTAAAAAAAAAAAATTGATAATTGCGCCAAATGTCAATTGTCCTCAAAAACTTAAATTATAATAACAAAAAAATATAAATAATACCATAAAAGTGCAAAACAACATTCACTTAATAAACAAAAAGCAAAATTCAAATGGTTGTTCACAAACTTTTATCAAATACTTTTTTAATTTAAAAATTATTTCACTTTATTTCACTCTAATTTTTTGTGCTATTAATATCACTTTCGGGAAAAGAATGTGATAAAGTATTCTACACAGATGTTTTTATAAACCTGATTAACACCAAACTCTTACATGTAGAAGAAAAGATGTGGGGTGATTGTAAAGTTCAAATTTCAAGAAAACTGCGACTGCTCACTTTTTTTTATCAGTAGTATTGTAGACGACAATAAGATAAAAAAAATTTGTAAAATTGATTATTTAAGAAATTAAAATAAGTAAAATTCCGAGACCCAATCTCACAATATAAATCTTTTATCTTTCGTAGAATTACAATGAACAATCTGAGCAGATAACTCCTAATGCGAGTAAAAGTAGTTTGGAGCCGTACGACGAAAAGGTTTTTGTAAAGAATGTTAACCTTTCGATTCGATTGAAGGAATTAGAAGTTGACAACAATTTACTTAGAGCTGAAGTACAGAAGTTGTATTCTCTTTTACGTGAAAACGTGGCACATCAACAAGACTCGAATTATGAATTCGAATCAGCGGGAATGTTGGAATTGCAGAAAAAAAGGTAAGAGTTTTTGCCAAAGCGGTTTTCGAATATCATTATACATATATACTCCATTCATATTTTGAGTATGAGTATGATAAATGCATGCATAAATATATTACAGCGATCCCATAGCAAACCCAAACACAAGAATGATGAAGCATGTTGAAATAGGACTATTGCCTTACTGAGGGAATGAATTATAGAAAATTAAAGGAACCTGATTCAGTACTTATTCTGGCAGCAATTTTTCCTTAATTTCTTCTTAAGGAAAATTTTCTAAACTACCATTCTATGATTACCCTTTTTCCAAAGTTATTCATATACGTTAGAAACTACGCACTATAAAATTTTTTGAAATTATTTTTAAAAGTAAAAGTCAACTTAAATCTAATATAAGGCATTGCAACTTTTACTGCAGCGCAGCACAAAAAGCTGAGCTACTCGAGGGTTGCAATGTGTAAACACCTCTGAAACCCAAAAAGTTGCGCGTGCAGCTCGATTACTTAAAACTTTTTCGTGCTGCCGCAGTCTCCAAAGTTGCAATATGTAAACATCTTAAAAATAAGGTTGAATGCGGAATTAAAAAAACTTTAGATCGTGAAAATTTTGCTGTCGTTGCATTTTTTTAAGTTTTGTTAAATTTGTGCGGTAAATATAACCAAATTATAATTTCAAATACTTCAAAAACCATATTTGCTTCTTTTTATTATTTTACCTGTAAAATAACTTAAATAAATATTTTCTTATATAAATGTAGCTGTAGTTAAAAACTCGAAGTTATAGCTAACCGTTCAGTGAGAGCTATTGCTTTTCTTATGTAGGCATCCTTTAACTTTATAATGAGAGGAGTCACTTGCCTTAGAATTTCTTCAAAACCGTCAGATGATAAGCGCAAGAAATTTTTATAAAAAATGCCATCTTCAATACCTAATTCTTTCATTAAATCATTTACTAGTTAACATTTGTTCATCAAACACCTCTTCTTTTTCAGATTCTTATTGTGATTTTTGTCAGAATTAATGCTAAACAAGCAGCAGCTTGCACTTGTGAATCATCGAAATACTTCAGAGTTTAACTGGAGACTATTGACAACAAAAGCAGCGTGCATTAAAATCTGCTGCGCGCAGTAAAACCTTCTGCATGTGTAAACACCTTTGCAACTTTTTTCGAAAGGTTGCAGTTTCTGAGCTGCGCGCAGCAAAAACTTCCGTCTGCGCGTAATTTTTTTCCACTATTTGTAAACACCACTGTGACTTTTACAACAGCTACAAAAATTGCAATGTGTAATCGTACCTTAAAACTGTGAAAGTAGAAGACGCTACATTCTACACGGGTTTATATACACAACATGAGTGTAAGCAGCAGGTAGATGCGTTTTAGTAGATAATTATTATAGTATCAGTCAGGTATCCTTATTTTGTACCTTAAATTTTGCGAAAAAGTTCGGGTGTGACTCACCCGATCTTTTTAAGCTCCGAAACTAGTGAAAAAAAGCAAAAAGTTTGTTGTCATATTAAACGTTATAGTGACTAATACCAAAGGACATCTAACAGAAAGAATATGCATCTCGTATATTGAATAGTTTTATATGAGGAGTCGTAATATTACGACCCGCTCTCCATAAATTTTACGAAAACTCTCTGCTTTTTGACAAACCGCCACATCCAGTCACCTGTGGTGATATTAAAGAGAACAGAGCAACATTCTCTGCCTCAATTCTTTGCTTCTTCCCGTCTGTTACCTCCCGACCGCTTCGCTTCCACAATCAAGCATACAATTTGTGCATTTTTAGAGGCCAGATAGACTTTTGTTATGTTCTTTGCTAATATGATTACTATTAGCATGAATAAAATTCACTGAGTTGAATTTTGTTCTGGGTGACAAGGGAAAAGATATGCATGGGAAAGGATGTTTTCTTATGTGCTGAAAGAACAGCGTCCTCCTGACTTTCTGATGACTGTGTGTTCATAAAATGGAATGCACATACAGCCTAGTAGTCATCGCATATACTAGTACCATAAACAAAAAATAACGGATATTCAGCGCCTATGGGCGAAAGTGATGTTCTGCAGTATTCAAAAAGAAGATTACAAAGAGTGCTCTCAAGTCTCGACCTAATGCAGGGAAGCACTAATTTTTTTTTAGAAATTTACTAGAAATTTTTTCTTTAGAATTTTATTGAAGCACGACACCAGTTGTCAATTATGCATAAGAATTCTAAGGAAAAAAATTACAGTAAATTTCTAAGAAAAAATTGAGGCTCAAGGCATCGCTGATTTTATATTAGAACGAGCAACCATATCCACTGCCTATCCAACCAATCCATTTAATCTACACACCCCCATCTGTTCCTTTCATTCCAATAATGACAACAATTTACTCAGCTGAAAACAAAAACAAAAATTGCTGTGCTCTACGTCAGTTTACAAACGAAAATGAGCAAAAGGAAAACGATTGCAGTTAATGAAATAGTTTTGTCGGCTCATTTGATTGGTTGGAACTTTCGCAAAGTTAGCCAAGACTTGTCAGTTAATCTTGTCGGTTACTATAAACTGAGTGGCATCACATTTGACTATGGGCCTTGTTTATCTGTTATTACTTTGTCTGTGCTAGTATTTTGTTTATCTGTTATTACTTTGTCTGTGCTAGTATTTTAGTAGCTATAAGATTACTGGCTGTAATTTCAAGCCTCTCCTAATTTGAAGAGCCAATCATAACCTTCACGTGGTCCACTGTCGTCATCTTGTGTGCCAATATGATCAAGTCGGAACGGAGCTACCAGTCTTGTTTTATAAGGATTCTGCATGGGTCATGGATTACGAAATCCATACCAATTGGGTAGCCGACATTGCTTGGTACCACGGGTTTGAGGAGTTCTGGATAGTTTTACTATTGAATTAATATCAACACGGAGAAAAGGCTCCTTGATGGGAGCATCGTGGTGGTTGTGATAGCCCATATGCGATCAGAGAGAGATTGTCAGAGTCTAGCTTGCGTGACCCACAGATCAGCAGAGACTTTAGATGGTTCTCGCTTCGACCAGTAAGTTAATGTCAAGCATGCATTGGCATAGCTAGTACTCATATGGGCAGAATATACTCTGTCACATGAAGGCGCTAATTGTCACGTTGTTACTAATCCCTATGGCTTTCTGTAGAGCGAGGCGAAAAAAATTACGGCCAAAGGAACATAGAGTAGGTTATTATTGAAGTTCACTTTTCTCCAGTCTCGGCTATTTTCAATGGTTTTTGTCGACACCCTGTAGATGCATTTATGGTTGTAGAGAAATTTTAAGCTCGAAATTGTAGAGGAGGAAGGGGGTACACAAATCAAACATACTGTTAAAGTTTAAAGGAACCTTTGAGTCACCTTAGCTATTAGAACTCGACGAACAAACAACTTTTGTATTGATATAACTTTTGGATATCGGCACTCTATGTTATGTGTACATATATAAAAGGCATTGTTGGTCTAATGAATAACATATGTTTTAATGATCCTAAGGATTGGTTTGTGTCAAACCATACTAACGCCCGCCATTGGTCGGAATATTCTTCTGACGACAGAGTTCCCACATGAAACATTGGAATGCTGTGAAGGTATAAATGTTGGTGGTGAATGGTGGATTCCACATAAAATTTAGGTCAAATTACAGCAAGCATTTGTCAAGAAACAAATATATTTCTCCATTTTGCACCCGTTCCACTAGGAATTTAAGAGCGTCTATAAAGAGTAATTAGCGACAAAAAGTAAGGCAACAAATCCGTATTATTTTTTTCTAATAAAATTATAATTATTTTTTCAGTGAACAAGAGGAAAATAACTCTTTAACTGCTATAAATGTCCAGTTAACTCAACTAGCAAGTCATGTTAATGCCGTGAATGAAAGACGAATTATGATAGAACAACGTTTGCCGGGCTTAAGTCAAAAATATGAGCAAACCTTCACTAAATTATTGCAGAAATATGAGCTGTTAAGCAAAACTGGTAATTAGTGAATTATTTTTGTTTGCTTGTTTTTCTAGAAATAAATTCATTTTCAGAGAAATGGAATAAAGAAAAAGAAGCTCTTAAAGAATATTTATTGAACGTATGCGATCAAATGAAACATCAAGTCAATGAAGTGAGCAACATATGTGGAAGTATTGCGGAAAAACAAACTGAAATGACTACCGTAAGTATTGCCGTGGTTGTTTAGCATTGTACTATTTGTTACTTTTTTTTTACAAAAATTATAGGACAAATTGAAAATTTTTGAATATATGGACAGTTTCAAATATAAATTGGAAACCGCGCTGAAAGCGACAGAAGAAAAATGTGGTAAATTGTGTACTGTGATAGAAAATAAAGAAACTGCTGAACAGTATGCTTTGAAACTGCAAGAAAACAAAGAATTGGCGGCAAATTGGGTAATTTTTTATTATTTTTCAAATCATTTTACTTATACGATGAAAAACTTTTCTAGAAAAAGTCACAAGAAAATGAGAAGTTGTTACAGTCGAATAATGATAATTTACAAGAAAAATTGCAAAATTTGGAAATAGAGAAGAATAAATTGCAATCGGAATTAAATGTAAGTTCTTTTTTTATTAAAGAAACTTAATTCTTAATTTTATATTTATCGTAAGTACTAGCAATACCTGAGAATAAAAAAATAGAGTAATAATATTGTTAACACCTAATTCAAAATTATAGTCAAGTCAAGTCAAGTCAAATCAAGTGCTTTTGAGCCTTTCAAAATTCTTCATTGTCTTCCTTCTTTGAATTTAGTTTGATGATTTTTCACATCCTTCTGTTTGTCTTATTTAGGACGGTGGGGCTTATCTTTGGCCCTCAGTTCGATTTAATGTCTTTTCTTCTTTTTGATTCTTTGATCCTTTTGTTTTCTTTTTTTATATATATAAAACTCCCTGTATCATTGGAATTTTGTGCACTATGACTACTGTTTATACTTCATTGGCGCTAGAACCCTTTGTCTTATCGTTTATTTCACCCCCTAAGCTCCTCCTCACCCCAAGCATACATCGTGTTAAAGTCAATATTCCGGATTTCCTGTTATCATATTTGGAACTTTACTATGCTTTACACGTCACTAATTACCTACATTATCAAAACTTCGTTTTTATTTAACCTAGGACACTCTACGTCCAAAATGCAATAAATTCAAATAAAGGCTTTAGAATACCGTCCTTCGCCTATTTTAGCGGTGAGATTTGATCGTAGGCAGGCTCTTCCCGGAATATTTACGCATTTATGTAACCAGGACCACCATTTCACTAATGTAATTCTGATGATACCCCGTGAAATTTTATAACTATTTTATAGATCGCACCGATTATTGAACAATTTTATCATCGTTTCGGTCTTTCCTCCCACATGCATTCCCCTGAAATTTGAGCTGGACGTACACGGCACCTCTTCCATTCATCTGCCTATCTTATTTGCTATTTTCTATTATCATAGGATATCCCCTGACTGTTTTAGTCTTTAAAATACTAAGCACACTTTTATTCAGTAAATTCACATAAAATTTATTGTAGGAAATTTTGGAGGAGAAAACAATGTTGACAAATGAAAAAACATATGAAGCCAGAAGAGCTAATAAATTCGAACAGATGACTGTTGAAACTAATTCAAAATATAAAGAACAAATAAAGAATAATGCACAACTTAGTGAGGAAATGAAATTGGTAAGATTAAAATTAAAAAACTTATTGACATTACTTTAAATGGATTAATTTTAGGTACAGACACGCAATACTGAGTTTCAGGAAGAGATTAAAAAGCTTCAAGAAAAAAATTTACTTCAAGAAAACAAATTGCTTCATGAAAATCAAAACTTAGAAAACGCATACAATTATAATTCAGGAAATATACATTGGGATGCAAGCGATAATGTATCTCTGGCGACAAGCTTTTCTTCGATTACATTTACACATGAAACACAACTAACTGAAACTGTCCCAGTAAATCCCAATACTGTTCTAGTAAATCCCAGTACTGGCCCAGTAAGATATTTAAGTTTTTAACGTATAATAAAAAAGTTAAGTAAACTTATTTATTCTTAGGTTACAAAAAGAATGAGATACTGCGGCCGTCAAGCAAAAATACCAGATTCTGAGGTAAATTGGTTACTTTGCACAATACATTCTACGGTTTTTTTTTTTACATATTTTTATCCTTTAGTTGAAGAAACAACGTGTGCCATTATGGAAAATGCCTCGACCCGCTCCGAAACTTGTAAGTAAATTTTTAATTTATTCATAGCCGAAAAATCATTCCAGTTTAATTAGGATTCTTCAGTCGAAAGTTCATTCACATTAGATAGTCCCAACCGAGATGAATAGAAAACGTAAACTTACAAAAAAATAAAATTTTAAGAAATAAAACTCAGATATTAAAGTGGAAAAAAGAAAAGTGCTGTAAATAATGTCGTTTGTATTCATTAGTTGTTTTTTTATGTATTTATGTAAATATATTTAATAAAATTCAAACAGTCTTGTAAGTTAGTCTTTCTATCTATCTAGTATCAAAACATTATCACTGCCATAATGTGGATATATATTCATTTACTTCCGTCCATTGAAGGTAAAAAATGCTGCTTTTTCATGTTTAAATTGTTATAATAGCTAAATTTGGTGCTTCAATGATTTTCTTTGTAATTTTTCAGTTCCTCGACAATTTAGATCCTCTTATTTTGTCGGTGACACCCATTCATAAAATTCAGTCGTGGAGAAATTTTTAATTTATTTCTTAAATTATGCAAGAAAAGGTAAAGTTAAAAGTAGAACAGAATCAACTTTATTGTATTGAGATTACTATAAAAGAATTAACAGAAACACATCTAAGCAAGCCTCAGGCCTGGCCTCTCTCAGGCTTCCTCGCAGCTCGCTTCAGGGCTTGCCTTAGACAATCGAAAACAAAATGATACCACCGGGCGCGGTGCTGTCATTGTAATTTTGATAGTATTTGCGACAACTCCTTTACATTCTGGGCAGAAATAAATTAGCTACTAGCAAAGAACATCTAACAGAAAGAATACGCATCTCATATATTGAAAAGTTTTGTATGGCGGGTCGTTCTATTACGACCCGCTCTCACAAATTGCATGAAAAATCTCTGCTTGTTAACGATCCGCCACTCATCGGTGGTGATAATACGACCCGCTTTCACAAATTTTATGCGAACTCTGCTTTGAACGACGGCCTGCCGTCAGTCAACAGTGGTAAGTGGCGGCTGGCGGATCATCATCGTCAAAGCACCAGCACAGCACCAGAGGCAGTACCTGTACTCCGTATCATCTTCATGCATTGCATTGCGTACGCCATGCCAGCCATAATATTTTATTTTGTTTGAAAGAATTTTCATTTACATTGCATTGAAGTAGAACAGAGAGAGTGTACTAAGATGAGCGGATGGGATAAGAATTTATGGGCAACAAGCTGTCTAGTTACAGTCAGTTGCATTGATTGTGTGACTGGGCAAAAATGTTTATAAATGTAGGTAGCATTTCACTGTTGCAATAAAGCTCGTTGGATCGCACACAAATTGTCCAAACTTCTATATTTTTCTTAAAAATAAGAATTTTCCGTGACCAATAAATACATTTACTTGTTTATCCCAAAGGGTTAAATTAAGGTAATTGATCTTTTAAAGTATCCTCGGCCACAAAAATCTGTGAAAAAGTTCATATGAAAAATTTTCGAGTACATAAATTACTAGAAAAACCGGTTCGCCACTTCAACTAGGCAGCGGCAGCATAGTGAAACAAAACTGTGCATGGCATGGTTTCATACCTGGTCGTTCCACTGTCACGAACTTGACTTTATTTACAGACTTCGTTGCCACTTCCCTTGATCAAGGGAAGCAAGTTGACTGTGTTTACACTGATTTTTCCAAAGCCTTCGATAAAATTAATCACAAAATAGCATTAGCCAAAATGGCGCGGTTGGGTTTAAATGCGAATACTATCTCCTGGTTCTCTTCTTACCTTCTCAATAGGAATTGTCTCGTAGTCTTCAATGGAAAGAATTCTAACCCGTATGAACAGCTTTCGGGTGTTCCGCAGGGAACCGTACTTGGTCCATACATTTTTTTGATACTCATTAATGACCTTCCTTCATATATCAAGTCCAGGTGCTTATTGTATGCTGATGATGCTAAAATATTTCTGACTATAGATTCTGTCCGAGATTGTCTTCGCTTACAAGAGGACTTACGTACCCTTCTTGGCTGGTGTACTAGGAACTACTTCGAAATCAATACATCTAAGTGCAATGTCATCTCGTTTTCTCGTAAAAGTTCTCCTACTTTGTTTGAGTATAATATCAATAATGTTCCCTTAGGTCGAGTGGATGTTGTCAAGGACCTTGGTGTGCTTTTTGACTCGAAACTACTTTTTAGGTCCCATTTGAATCATATTACCTCAAGAGCTTTTCGATTGGTGGGTTTCATATTTCGTGCTGGTAAATCATTTTCGTCTCCATCTTCTTTTATTATATTGTTTAATTCTCTAGTAAAAAGTATTTTGGAATATGCATCTCAAGTTTGGAATCCATTCTATTCAACATATTCAGATCAGCTAGAGGCTGTTCAGAGAAAATTCACGCGATTTCTGTTCTTCAAGTTTGAACATTCATATATCGAATATGGTGACAGACTTGCTAGGTTCGACCTATTGTCCCTCGAAAATAGAAGACTGTATTTGGATGTAATGTTTTTATTTAAACTGGTTAACGGATATATAGATTGTCCCTACTTGTTATCTAAAATTAATTTTAATGTCCCGCCGAGGACATTAAGGCAACAAGACTTGTTTTATTTAGCCACCCATAGAACTAACTTAATAGAAAAATCTCCATTATTTAGACTTCAGAAATCATTCATCAGTAAGTTTCACAATATTGAATTGTTTGGCAATAGTCCTCTGGCATTTAAAAGGCATGTATTAAACGAACTCAGACAGCCCAGATAATTTTAATTTTAATCTTGATTTTACTCTTAACCCCTTTTATTTCCTTCTTTATCTTTTATATAGTTTTATTGAGACTCTCAATTTCCTTTTCTCCCATGTTCTGGATATGAATACACATAGTATAATAAACTTTTTTTTTGAACTTTGTTTTAGGATCTAGTACTTAGTAGAGTTTTAGTTGTACCTTCTGTACTTACTTAATTGATAAGTCGTTTGCTATAGTAGTATTAGTAATTGAATTCATATTTGGTAATGAGTTGTATCTTGAATTTATCTTATTATACCAGTGTTTTCCTATTTTTATTATTTTGCATAATTTTTTATACTCTATCATATTTAACTGGAGTTAATCTTAATTACATTAACGTTCTTCTATTCTTTGTACGTTTGCATACTGTTTGTATTCCAATATATTTCTCTAGTTGCACGATGCGTATGTAGCTGTACATGTAGATATTTGCAATTAACCGGTAGAATATAAGTGGATTTGTCAAGAATCTGTAATCTCCCGGATGAATTTGAAGTTAAATAAATAAATAAATAAATGGCTGCTGGCGTCGGCATGTGTACAGGTACAGCTGTGGGGTGGCGGAGAACAGAGAGAACAGAAATATTCTCTCAGTCTCAAATCTTTGCTTCTTCCCGTCTATTACCTCCCGACCGCATCCTCAAATAACCATACAACTTGTGCATTTTTAGAGGCCAGATGAAGCTTCTTGTTAAGTTATATGTTCTTTGCTACTAGGCATGGTTTTGTGTTGCCTCATTTAAAAATCCGTGTTGGAAATTTTGACAACGCCTCGGTAAAGCCTCGAGCCCTGGATGTGTTTTTGTCTTAAATATTCAGACTTGGGCTGAATTCACACGCTTTTCGGACGCTTTAGATTTATTGACTATTGACTATCAGAACCAGCTTAACACAGGCTCGCTGCATGGACACGTTTAATAAATAAACGGTCAACAATACATGCGTTTCATCACTTAGTCGGTGTTAGTATTAGTATGTTAAACTAAACATAAACCAAACACCGGATGAAATGATATGCAAAGCGACATAGAAATAGAGAACTAAGTATTATATAGACGTTTTTTTAGAACATGCTTAGAAACGTCAACTACAAAATGCTCAGCCTTAGTATTAACAGTAATGCACATGCTGTTAATGGGTTCGTACATGCAAAAGTTGTGTCCACTATCGCGGAAAGAGATTTTACTAAGTAACAGCGGAGAATCAACATTCGCGTTTATTAGTTGATGCACAAACGTTACATCGGCAACCATACGACGTTTTTGAAGCGAGTGCATATTCAAAAGCTTCAAGCGATCCTCATAAGGTGGAAGAATTAATGAATTATTCCAGGGTAGGTGTCTGAGAGCAAATCGTAAAAAGTTTCTCTGGACAGACTCAATGCGGTCGATGTGTGTACCGTAAAATGGAGACCAGACCTGGCTAGCGTATTCAAGAAGTGGTTCACAAAGCAAGTGTACAAACGAAATGTTATGGTAGGATTCGAAAACTCTCGGGACCAACGTTTTATAAAACCCAGCATAGAACTACTCTTTGATACCATATAGTTTATATGGGAGATAAAATTCAATCTGTAGTCACATTTGACACCCAAGTCCCAGACAGAGTCCACACGGCGAATCGAGGAATCAGAGAACTCATAAGCAGTGATTGGTGTCTGATTTCTATGGAAAGTCAAAACTTCACATTTGATATTGAGTGCCAAATTATTGCTCTCGCACCAATTGTAAAATTTTTGAAGGTCACCCTGTACCTGTTCACAATCGTGAACAGATTTAATCTGAGCGAAAAGCTTAACATCGTCAGCATAAATCAAGACCTTACAGTACCTCACCACAGAGACAATGTCGTCAATAGACAGAATAAAGAACAATGGGCCCAAGTGACTCCCTTGAGGTACGCCTGACGAAGCCTTCAAGACTCTAGAGATGGAATGGCGGAATAAGATTTGATATGTTCTGTTATCTAAATAAGACTCTGTCCATTTTAGAAATGTTGGGGAAACCCATACTTTTCCATTTTAAAGAGTATCATGGAGTGAGATAACTTGTCGAAGGCTTTACTAAAGTCTGTATAAATACAATCCGTTTGGTAGCCTTTTGCAAACCCGCGAATGGTCTCCGAGACAAATTCCAACAAGTTAGTGGTTGTAGATCTGCCCGAAATAAACCCATGTTGGTTAGAAGAGAGCAAATTCTTACATGAAACCGATAGCTGAGAGTAAATGATAGATTCAAATAATTTGGGCATACAAGATAATTTTGCAATAGGCCTATAGTTAGAAATTTCACTTTTACTACCTTTTTTGTGAATAGGTATGATGAAAGAGTTTTCCCATAGCTGAGGGAAACAACCACTATCGAGCGATTTTTGAAATATTATTTTAAGCGGCGTTGCCAGGGCAAGGCAGCACGACTTAAAGAAGGCTGGAGGGATCCCATCAGGACCCGTTGCAAAGTCATTTGAAAGCCCATTCATATGATTGAGTATATCCTCTTGTGTAATTGTAGGAATAGTGAATGAAACGATATGAGAATCGTTCATATGACTAAAATTGTTATGTCGAGGATGGAAATTCGACGAAGAAAAAGCATTGTCGAAAAAAGAAGCAAACATATTGCAAATGTCAGACGGATCATCACTAGCACAATCCTTATACCTCATGGTATTGGGATAGTTGTCAGATTTTTTCTTCATATTAATAAACTTGAAAAAGATACGTGGGTCACTAAATAATTTCGCACGCATGCTTTGGATATACTCATCATAAAGTGAAGAGGAAAGTTCTTTGAACTCATTATAGGATGTGAGGAAGTTGTTATGACTTATAATATCTTTGTCCCTGATATAACTTTTCCACAATTTATTCTTTCTATTTTTAAGACGTTTCAGTTCTTTATTGAACCAAGGCGGAGATGTTTTAGAGAACCGCTGTCGCTCGCGGGGAACATGAGATGAAAATAAATTGAAAAGAATTATGTAAAATTTAGAAATGTACTCGTCAACATTATTGCTAGACAGTAATGTGTTGAAATCAATAGAGGTAAGGCTACTGGAGAGTTCCGAAAAGTTTGCCTTTCTAAAATTGAAGAAGTATTGAGTTTCGTCACAATTTGTAATGCTTTCGGTATCAAAGCAATATTTAATTAGTAGAGGGGGATGATATTTGTCAATATTAGACATTAAAACTGGGCAGGGTTCAACTAACAAGTTACTAGAGAAAACCAAGTCCTGCCTACCCATGTCATTCTTTACATTACTGATTTGGCTGAGACCAAGAGGTGAGATAGTGTCGAGGAATAGTGATTCCCTTGATGATAAGTTATTAAGAGGAAGATAGTCATCGTCATCTTCATTTAGTACCCAATGTATATTGGGTAAGTTAAAATCACCAATAAGTAGAAATTCGTCAAGAGGTTGCATCATGTCATGAATAAAATTAGATGTTGAAGTTAGTAAGTCGTAAATATTTTGACCTTTGTCATCAACAATGTTTATAGAGTCTGGAGGAATATAGCAACATAGTATGTATAAGTCGTGTTTTAAAAGAGACAGCTTAAGAACTAAGGCGTGAATTACAATTACGACTGCAACTTCGGCTTCAACTTTGCTCAAATGGTAAATACATGTCACAAGATACAATTGCAACTTCGACTGCGACAACGACTGAAACTATACTTTGCTCAAAGTGCAAAGTTGATGTCGCCTGTAGTCAGCTTCAGTTCAATCACAGAAGTCGGGACTGCTGGTTTGTTCGAGCAGTTGAAGCTTTAATTTAATTACAAATTCCACCACAGCGTCGACTACGACTTAAAATCAAGTCGCTGTCGACAGATCAGTCGTAATTGTAATTCACGCTTTAATAATGCTTCAGTCTTGATTCAAAACAAAGCGCCACATAATTTTCTACGCTATCCCTCTTTGCATTCACAATCACACCGGTAAAACAAAATGATTTAATCAGTTGCTCTGGAAAAAGCATGATTAAAGCTTTCAGTATGAATTCAGCCTTAGGCTTTATTTTAGTTTAGAAAAATATATACACAAATGCACGCTCACGTTCGTTCCGTAGCAAGCTTCAGGTCGTTCTTTTTGTTTTCTTTTTTTGTTTGTTAGAGTCTTCTTAATCTTATTTTGCGGCTTGGATAGAACGACTTAACTCTAAAGCTGTGACTTAATGGTTTAAAATTGTTAATCCATCCTTTACTTGCATTGAAGTTAGTTTCGCCTTATTTTTTGTGGAAAATTAACTTTGCCTTTGTAGTAAAATATCAATTGCTCCGCCCTAAACTACTATTCATACAGAAAAATGGTGTTCTGATAATCTTAAGCTTGCTTTCTTATCTTCCGAACCGAAATAAAGTTTTTATACATTTCCTAATAAAATTATTTAAAAAAATTTATCTGAACTAAATGACTACGATTCCTTAAACAAAAATTCTCAGCTGAGTAATCATTGTTATATGCCGCTGTGCCGTCATCATGGGCTGATGCAAAGCCCTCGAGAATACTTCATAAGCCATGAACCATACTCCCTTTCTACCACATGCAAGGCCCAACGGAGTCCTTACATTATAAAATATTTGCAGTGTTCTTATGTAAAACTGACAAAAGTTTGATTTGAATAGCTCCTTCGCCCTAAACTATTATTCATACAGAAAAATGGTGTTCCGATAATCTTAAGCTTGCTTTCTTATCTTCCGAACCGTAATAAAATTTTCATACCTTTCCTAACAAAATTATTTAAAAAAAATTTATCTTAACCAAAAGACTAGGATTCCTCAAACAAAAATTCTCAGCTGAGTAATCATTGTAATGTCGCTGTGCCGTCATGGGATGCCGTAGGCTGACGATATCGAATGTAGGTGCCCTACAGATTCGGACTTCGGCTGCACATACACACATGCAATGATCACTCAGCCTGAGAGGTATTGAGCGTAAAATGGTAAGGTTACTTTGTAATCAAAACTCTTTTATTATTTTCTTAAGTAAGGTATATAGGAAGTGTAGCCTTTTGGAAGGTAAGGAACCAAGCTTTAAATTACTAAAGACTATTTTCCTATATGAATAGTAGTTTAGGCTCTATAGCATATATAAAGTCAATGTTTGGCACTTTTCCATAAGTATCAATATAGAATATTTTAGAAAACGGACTCACAACGCATACATATAGATTTCTGTTTCATGGCTTGGGAAGTATTCTCGAGGGTTTTGGCTGATGATATCGAATGTAGCTGCTTACAGATTCGGACTCCGGCTGCACATACACACATGCAATTATTACTCAGCTGAGAGTTATTGGTAAGGTTAGTTTGTAATCTAAATTAATTTATTATTTTGTTAAGTAAGGTATATAGAAGGTGTAACCTTTGGAAGATAAGGAACAAGCTATAAATTACCAGAAGACTATTTTCCTGTATGGATAGTAGTTTAGGCTCTGTGGCATATATAAAGCCAATGTTTAGCACTTTTCCATAAGTATCAATATAGAACATTTTAGAAAACAGACTCCGAACGCACAGATTTCTGTTTCATGGTTTGGGAAGTATTCTCGAGGGTTTTTGATAAGGTCGATGATGAGATCTGTCGCCGCTGTATGGAAGATGATGAAACCGTTGAATATGTTCTGTGTGACTATGAAGCTCTGTGCCGTATAAGGCATTTCCACTGCCAGAAGATGTGGTAGAGATGGCCCCGAACGTTATTGGCATTATAAAAGACCTTAAGTTCGTATGCGCGCCCATTACTATGTTTCCATACAGAGTTCAATCCGAATTGGATCCGAATTAGCGCTTATGTACTATGTTTCCATGCAGAGTTCAATCCGAATTGGACCCGAATTAATGTTCATGGAAACGAGAATTCAGTTGAGTTTCGTTCAATCCATGTTAACTCCACGAAACCAGTCGAGTTGAATTGGATTTTGTGTATGGATTAGTTAGAATAGTGCGAAATGGGTATTTTATCAAACACAAGTCTGGCTATTTTGTATGAAATATTTTATCTGTCAACTCAACTCAAGCCGTTCATGGAAACAGCATCGAGTTAACTCAGCTAACAAAACTTAACGCTAACTCAATCCGAACTCAATTCTGGCTTATGGAAACATAGTAATGGAAACGAGAATTGAGTTGAGTTGAGTTCAATCCATATTAACTCCACGAAACCAGTCGGGTTGAGTTGGGTTTTGTGTAAGTACATATTAGTTAGAGTAGTGCGGATGGGTGGCTCATTCAATACAAATGCAGAAAGTTTGTATGAAATATATTACATGTCAACTCAATTCAAGCCGTTCATGGAAACAGGATCGAGTTAACTCAGCCAGCAAAACTTAACGCTAACTCAATCCTAACTCAATTCTGGCTCATGGAAACATAGTACATCATGTCATTTAGGTGTAAGTCATAAAAGATCTTATTGGTCGCGGTGACTAAATCAGAGGCGGGAACTCTGTCTGCATCCCCCCACAAATAATAATACACCACACTTCAATATGAGCTTATAAGGGTATTTAATAGTTGAGAATTAGCTAATTACGATGAAATATAATGACTAAGATTTCTCATCAATTAATGTAGTCCAAATGTCGTCTATTAACGGAACAGCCATTTACATGTTTCATATATGTATAGCTTTCAAATTTTGCAAACAAGAAGAAGAATAAGGGTTTGCATAACTAACAAATTTTAAAGTGTGTTAAATTGCTGAAAAAAGAATAATAAGTAACAAAATAATTAATTGTACAACTTCGCGGTGTAAGGAACATTAATAAAATTCCAAACTTTCAATTATGATTCCTAATCAGATGAGATAATTAAATCCGCGGTCAAATCGAGTTCAGTGTGCCGTTAATTGTTTTTTGTTTCTAAACAATAGGTTTTTGATTCCAAGCATGCTGACGAATTAATAAAATTTGAATTTTTAAAAAAAAAAATCTACCTGGAGATGCCGGGCATCGATCCCGGTACCTCTCACATGCTAAGCGAGCGCTCTACCATCTGAGCTACATCCCCCTTGGTTTTGGTGTGTTTAACGTTTCTTAAGTAATCCTTCTTATTTAAAAATACATATAATTTTTTTTTAATAAATTTTAACTTTGAAAGGATTATTTTTCAACATCCAAAATACCACCAAAGCATAAAAATAATGAAAATTTTTATTTACAAAAAGTAAAAAGTGAGCTGCGACACTTATTGCCCCAAAGTAACAAATAAAATTTTGCTCTTCTTCATTTTAAAACATTTCCAATTCACGTGAAGATGGCGCTCTTATATTTTTAAATTCATAAGAAAGCGCAAAGAGATTGTATATAAAACATGTAAATTATTTTTGTTAACTATTTTTCCTTCGTCACTGTAGATAAAACTTCAAAACGTAATTTTATTAGATATTTATTATTGTACCGGTTACTTTTGCAATAAAAAAAGTACTGTGCTATTGTGAATATCCTTTTTGACATCTGTGCTATGCACAGTCATGTCTCATGTCATATTGCATATAAAAAAATTTGCGGAACTCGTCAAAATTTCACAACAATCAAAGTAAAATACTAGAAAACCAGCCTTGAAATCCTTATACAGTGAAAGTTTACCTTTTTGTCATCATGAATTGGTATTCCGGGTCAATTGCCGAAGCAGTCTCATTGTCTAAGGCGAAAAATGCAATTTTCGTTGTTTATGTCGAAGGTAAGTTTTTAATAGCCCCCTCCCGTCCTGATCGGTCCTAAGACACGTCATTTTTCCTTTTTTTTTATGTTTTGCAATAAATTTTCAGGTGACGACGACCAATCCCAAAAACTAAGAGGCTTTATAAACGAAGAAAAGATAAAAAGAAAATTGGAGAGCGAACATTTTGTTGCCGTTCGTATTGAGAGTGGCAGTGAGGCTTATATGCAATTTGCCCAGATTTGTAAGTATACATAACCGCGTTTTATATTCTTTTATTTATTTTTAAAACTTGTAAATGAATGAGGTCTAACCACAGATACTTTTGATAAGTTTCCTTAGCAGGAAATTTCCAATTTTTCGGTCTCACCCTACTATGTTGAATTCTATAATAGGCATTAAAAAAATAAGCTAAAAGCTTTGAGGATAAGCTGTACATTTAGGACGGACGGTGATAAAATTTACCAAGTTTCACATATTATTAAACCAAATACAAATCGTTCTGCTCAAATTCACTGCATGCTGTATTCTTGCTAGAAAATACAATACAATACAAAAATGTTCTATTGAAGACCCTGGCCTGGCCAAGGCCACGTTCAGAAATGGTGAGCATATAGATCGACAGTGGTTATTTAATTATTAGCATAAACACCAGCAAACAACAAAAAAATGTAAAGAGTAGGTACTTAAGTTGGTAGGAACTACACATCTGAAAGCCAGACTTGACAAAGAAATTCAAGAGATATAAAGCACGAGACTTAACAAGCAAAAAATATGACAATTAAATAAAAGTTTGTTTCAATTTCAAAGTTTATTTATTATATACCCCGGCATAAGCGCCCACGTCACTGATGCTGGGTAAAGCGATTTACATGTTTAATAGAATACATAATTTGCTAAAAGGTATTAAGTACATTGTTCAGAGCTTAGTTGCACGATCAATATTAGCCAGAGCCTACCTTAAGCTGGTGCAGGTTACATATGCAAGATAGCTCAAGTGACTATTAGCATTACGTAAAATAGTGATTAGTAATAATGGACTAATGGTACTAAGCGCCTGTCCGGATCCAAGTCTTCGTCTTATTATTACAGCTAGTGACGTAACACAACAAGCTCAGCTATTATAATAGTTAGACGAAGACAAAGCTAACCTGTCCGAATTCGTTCATTTGCTCAGCTTGATTTCACAGACAGCAAACAAACGTAACCTCACAATACGTTGTCTATTTAAATAAGTCAACTCGAA
The DNA here is from genome assembly GCA_963924295.1 of Dioctria rufipes. NCBI lineage: Eukaryota > Metazoa > Arthropoda > Insecta > Diptera > Asilidae > Dioctria > Dioctria rufipes. The sequence goes on along the minus strand of OZ002743.1, from coordinate 42,415,357 downwards.
CCTTGACTCGGTGATCAAGCTAACCATATGTCAAAACTTATGCAAAGTAGCAAAGCTCGGTGGCATAGACATGGATTCGGATAGAGCTTGTCTCGTTGCTACGTCACTAGCTGTAATAACAAGACGAAAACGAAGACTTGGATTCGGACAGACCCTAAGATAGAAATACAAGGTTGGTAGAGACTTACAATGGTATATACCGATGAGACTTACAGTGGTAAATATAGTTAAGCCGCTAATGAGGCTGGCATACAACCCACTTAGTACTATGACTGGTGCTAAAAGTTAAAAACTAGCAAAGATCAGGTAATAGTAAATATTTAGATATTGAAATAGTTTACTGACTACTACCTGAGGACACATTCGTCAACTGCATTGTGAGGTGCATTCAACCACGGGGTGCTAGCAAAATTCAAAATAGGACTAGCCTTTACACAGCAAATATACTAAGAAAAAATAAACCACTCATATCATATAAAGCTAAATAAGGTACATATCGAATTAACATGCTCCGTTTGCATGTAAACTACGTAAAACCGGCGGAGCCAGGTACTAGGTATTGCACATGTATTATATATTAACTTAACTGTGGCTTCACTGACAATACCTCTAATTATTACCAGCTAAAGCCAGACCTTAAAAACTATCCCATGAACCAAATATGATTAATGGGTTGCAAGCTTATCATAGAGTAGTATCCTAAGCAAATATCAGATGAGAGTGGACCAAAGATTTGAGCAGTGAGACAAAATAAACACCTATGAACATTAATATTTTACATGTGCAAAATAAAGTCATATTAATTGTAGATGCGCTTGATTCGCCCAGAGCTGGTTACTGTGTGGAGATCACATGAAATGAACTTAAAGAAGAAAGTTAAACAGATTCAACTTCAATTGGCCCAAATTCTGGCCATGAATCAGTTAATTAACACAGCTGTAAAGCTACTATGTTTAACTATAAAGAGAGATAAATAATCAAAGGAGGTACTTCAAATTAAAAATATCAAAATAAACATAAAAATAAGATTAAAAATGTTAAACCGATAATTAATCATCAATATCCATAAGATACTAACAGTTGAAGCAATACAGTTATTAAGTTACAGTAGCGAAAGCATATACAGATAACACCTTAAACCTAACCAATTGCAATCAGTACCGAGATTCAGCTAGCTAAGTCAAAATTGGCAAAAAGTGAGTGAAGTGAGTCACTTTTCTGCTAATTAATTCGCTCACTCACCTCATTCACCTTCAATCTTGCGGTGAGTGGGAGTCAAATCATCGGGCAGCGATTTTATTTTAGAAATAGTAAGCACATGTAGTTATTAATTACCACTAATAAATTGTAACTCGCCATTTGCATACTAGAAAGTTCTAATTGATGGACTAAAATAAAGTTATGAAATAATATGGGAAGAATTAAATTCTTGCGGTATATTATATTATATATTCCTCCTTATTATCCGCATAAAATGTTCGCTGCTGCGTTCATTTTCACACAAAAACGCCAAAAAGGTGTGAAATTGACATACGAACTTAATTTTCGAAACTACTAATTTCACTTTTTTAAAAGAATCATTTCGTTTTCAAAAGTGAGTGAAGTGAAATACTAACAAATTAGTTGAATCTCGGTTCAGGTATCTTTGTACCATTTATAGTAAAATCCACACTAGTTAAATTAAATCAAATTGGTAAATTGTAAGAGTTATTAAAAACTAACAACACCCAAACTTAATACTTCATATTAAATAAAATCAGATAACAATACCATTACTAGTATAAATCATCCTTAGCATTCACCAAAAAACAGAGAAGAGCAGTAAAATTGCTTCACTCCAGTCAGAGTAGAACCGAAGGCCAAGGGGCTGAGGAAAAACTTAGCTCAGTGAAAATAGGATCCATTCATATGCTCGAGGACCCAATCGCTGAATGAGTTCCTAGAAGCAGATTCCCTAATCTCCTTGGGGAGAGAGTTCCAGATGATCGCATCCTGAGACTATCAGAACCAGCTTAACACAAGTTCGCTGCATGGACACGTTTAATAAATAAACGGTCAACAAAACATGCGTTTCATCACTTAGTCGGTGTTAGTATTAGTATGTTAAACTAAACATAAACCAAACACCGGATGAAATGATATGCAAAGCGACATAGAAATAGAGAACTAAGTATTATATAGACGTTTTTTTAGAACATGCTTAGAAACGTCAACTACAAAATGCTCAGCCTTAGTATTAACAGTAATGCACATGCTGTTAATGGCTTCGTTTTTGAAGCGAGTGCATATTCAAAAGCTTCAAGCGATCCTCATAAGGTGGAAGAATTAATGAATTATTCCAGGGTAGGTGTCTGAGAGCAAATCGTAAAAAGTTTCTCTGGACAGACTCAATGCGGTCGATGTGTGTACCGTAAAATGGAGACCAGACCTGGCTAGCGTATTCAAGAAGTGGTTCACAAAGCAAGTGTACAAACGAAATTTTATGGTAGGATTCGAAAACTCTCGGGACCAACGTTTTATAAAACCCAGCATAGAACTACTCTTTGATACCATATAGTTTATATGGGAGATAAAATTCAATCTGTAGTCACATTTGACACCCAAGTCCCAGACAGAGTCCACACGGCGAATCGAGGAATCAGAGAAGGTCACCCTGTACCAGTTCACAATCGTGAACAGATTTAATCTGAGCGAAAAGCTTAACATCGTCAGCATAAATCAAGACCTTACAGTACCTCACCACAGAGACAATGTTGTCAATAGACAGAATAAAGAACAACGGGCCCAAGTGACTCCCTTGAGGTACGCCAGACGAAGCCTTCAAGACTCTAGAGATGGAATGGCGGAATAAGATTTGATATGTTCTGTTATCTAAATAAGACTCTGTCCATTTTAGAAATGTTGGGGGAAACCCATACTTTTCTATTTTAAAGAGTGTCACGGAGTGAGATAACTTGTCGAAGGTTTTACTAAAGTCTGTATAAATACAATCCGTCTGGTAGCCTTTTGCAAACCCGCGAATGGTATCCGAGACAAATTCCAACAAGTTAGTGGTTGTAGATTTGCCCGAAATAAACCCATGTAGGTTTGAAGAGAGCAAATTCTTACATGAAACCGATAGCTGAGAGTATAATAGATTCGAATAATTTGGGCATACAGGATAATTTTGCAATAGGCCTATAGTTAGAGATTTCACTTTTACTACCTTTTTTGTGAATAGGTATGATGAAAGAGTTTTTCCATAGCTGAGGGAAACAACCACTATTGAGCGATTTTTGAAATATTATTTTAATCGGCGATGCAAGGGCAAGACAGCACGACTTAAAGAAGGCTGGAGGGATCCCATCAGGACCCGTTGTAAAGTTATTTGAAAGCGCATTAATATGATCGAGGATATCCTCTTGTGTACTTGTAGGAATAGTGAATGAAACGTTATGAGAATCGTTCATATGATTAAAATTGTTATGTCGAGGATGGAAATTGGACGAAGAAAAAGCATTGTCGAAAAAAGAAGCAAACATATTGCAAATTTCAGACGAATCATCACTAGCAGAATCCTTATACCTCATGGTATTGGGATAGTTGTCAGTTTTTTTTCTTCATATTAATAAACTTGAAAAAGATACGTGGGTCACTAAATAATTTCGCACGCATGACCGAAATTAATATGTTTCGCATAAAAAAAATATTCTCCAACTTTTGTCTTTTGTGATCGTAAAACCAGTTCAACCCGCGCCTTTTCAATACTTTGCATGATACATATGTGGTTATAAGTTGTTAAGTGTGGGTCACCGGTCGTTTACGCTGTCAGATAAAAGCACAGCTTTAGGCCAGCACCAGTGGGTTACGCCGTGTTGAACGTGTTAAATTTATGTAAAACTCAAATTAGTTCTACTTCATTTTCATATCGTTTAATTTTGTCGGAAGCTTTAATTAACCATTTCAAAAGCTCGTTTCAAAACAAAAAATACAGCAAAAACATTCGTTTTATTCCACATCTTCTACTCCCATTGCAAAAAAGGTCAATTTAAAGTATCGAAGTGGGTTAACAATTATTATCTAGATAGCATTTGGCATTTATAATTCATTTAGCATTTATAATTTAACTGTTTTCCTCCTCCGTTTTTGCTCCCAACTTAAAAGTTTTTCATTTGTGATAGCTGAAACCCAAGTCTAAGTGACAGACATTGAGACCATAGAAAAGTTATGAGAATCTGAACAGAGATGAAGGAGTTTTGTTTTAAAATCTTTTAGGTTTTTTTCGTAAGAGATTCGCTGTATTTTTTAACCTTTCTGAGCTAAGCTAAGAAAAGAGTTCCTCTGAGTAAACCAGGGATCTCGATTCAGAATCGACAATGTTACTACGCTAGGCAACTTTAATACAAATAAGAGCGAGGGTCATATGCCCAGAAATAATACTTCTAATGCCATTTCTCAGGTTTCAGCTGGAAGACGCCTATTTCAATTTTTATTTCTTTCCGGAGGATCATGATCTAGGTCTACGCTTTCTTAATAATTTAAATACATAGATTTCAACTTGTAGACAAGATCACGATCACCCGAAATGCAATTAACTTTGCTCATCAGTTTGAATGAATTATTCACACTTATTACTGTAAATCGCTGTATCGAACGTACCTATGCTAGGTCTTTTAGGATACATTTTCATTTGATTTAAAGAATACATATATAATTATCAACGCATGTTTTATCATTTTCAGATCAACTAGTTCCTTTACCGTCGTTATTTTTTATTGGAAAAACCGGAGCCCCTATCGAAATAGCCACAGGCGTGGTAGCTTCACTAGAAGAATTAGATGGCAAAATCAATCGAGTCCTATCGGTAGCTGGTTTTAAAATTGAAGAAATAGAAAAATTGTCATCACAGAATAATGTTGAGCCGACAGCATCTATTGCAGCAGCAGCAGCAAGCGCTTCAACAAATTTAATCACAAGTAAGTGTTCAGTAGATAATTTCGTTGCTCTATTGCTGATTGAACTTAAATATAGTATGTGGAATTATTTTTGCTGTTGTAATTTTATAGGTGAACAAGCAGCTGCTTCAAGTTCTGATATCGTTTGTGAAGGTGAAGTATGCTATCGAAAAACTGAAAAAACAGATGAAAATAAGGAAACTACCCAAAACTCTTCAGAATCAAAAGAACCAGAACAATTACAGTCACAGCCTGAAGATGGGATAATCAATCAAACCGCAGATAATACAGCAGCAACAGAAGAAAAAATCGAACGAGCAAAACAATTACTAGAAGAAAAACGAAAAGAAAATGAAGCGGAGGAAGCACGACTGGAACGCGAGAGGGAAATAAAACGACGCAAGGAAGGTCAAGATCTCCAAACTTTAAAACAGTGGAAACATGAGCATGAATTAAAGGAACTCAAGGTAAATTCTAAAAAAAAAACACATTTCAAAGTTACTTAAATTCGGTTTACAGGATAACATTCGAAAAGAAAAACTAGAAGATCAAGCTGCACGTCAAAGAATTTTAGAAAAAATTGCCAGTGATAAAGCAGAGCGAGCTCAGAAATTCAGTCAAATTTCCACACCCAAGCTAGAACAGCAAGTCCCAAAGCCTGTTCCAGTCCAAAAATCTAGTCAGGATACATCTGAATTTTCTCGCATTCAGTTTAGAAAACCTGACGGTGAATCTGAAATGAGCACATTCAAAAGCTCCGATAACTTTCAAGTAGTAAGAGATTATGTAAAAGAAACGCTTCTAAAGGGAACAGGAATTCGTGAATTCTCTTTAGCAATGACATTTCCACGCAAAGAATTTACATTTGACGATGATAATCAGTCACTTACAGAATTGGGATTGTGTCCTACAGCTGTTTTACTTGTGATAACACGTACCAACACAGGACCTGCAGCTGTAGTTGCTCGATCCGGTGGTGTCATTAATATATTCAACACTGTTTTCTGGGGAATTTTGTCACCGTTTTTTGCAGCCTTTGGATATATCAAGAGTCTATTTACAGGACAGAGGGGAGGATCCAGTGCAACAACAGGAGCTCAGAAACGTGCAAATGAAAATGCTCGGGATGGTCAAGATTCGTAAGTAATATTCATATATTTATGAAGATGATGACCATAATTAAAATGCGTTTTATTCATAGAGCAAAAAAACGCAGTTTGGATCGATTTACAGGAAATGGAATTGTAAATGATTTTCCATCAACATCAGGAGAATCTAAACAGACAGGTAAGGCTATCCCCTATCGTCGGGTCGGTAGCTCAAATATTCACAGACTACGGGATCAAAGGGATTCGGATGATGAAAACAACACTTGGAACGGGAATTCGACACAACAACAGTGAAATGTAATATGTGGTTTTGGAGTTCCTTTCAATTACGCCACATAAGTCTATGTTGAAGCTAAATTATATCTCTCGATTGTATTCTCCAACAAAATTTAGTCACCGCGAAGGAAGTTTTTTTTTTTATTTCAATTTTGTTGCTATTGTAACCTAACCTAATCAGAAAATAAAAAGTCGCTAAAGAGGTAGTCCTGTAAAGTTTAAAACATGTTTGTGCCTAAGTAAATCTGTTCAATTTTTGGTGGTGATCATAAAGAGATTTACGAAGGGAGTCTGAACGAGAAAAATATTTGAATTGATGTTAAATTTTTAGTTGAATTTTATAATTGGTTGATTTCCAACGCCCGCCACGTGTTTTGGCCTACTTAGATCAAACAGTTGACGATTTGGAAATAATTCTTTCATAATTCACGGCTTTCACATTAAGATAATTTTGATTATCCCAGCTATAGTACTGCCTCTGCCGCACGAAACTTGTAGGTAAGATGATAGTTGGAGGCAGGAATGGAGTAGAATTTAAAATTCGAAGGCAGCACAGTCTTTTTATTGGCTATTATGAGTCACGTGATCATTCCAGTTTCAAGCATAGCAGTGTGTGTGTGTTATTTATTGTACCGACTGTAAAGGCAGCAAAAACGCAGGGCAGCCAAGTTGAAAGGTGTATAAGTGGAAATCATGCATACTTGATGGAAGAAATTTGTTGATTGGAGAGATGACCTCGAAGTTACTGAAGATCGCATTGGTATTAAAAAATTTCGTGGGTATTACAGTAACGTAGTATGAGTGCAAGATATATGCGTGAATAGGAGCTCACACGGTGAGATAACTATATATATATAGTATTCTGCCTCTGCGACATAAAATATATATGAGATTTTTTACTCTGTGGGTAGGGTATGAATGGCAGAGGTCATTATACAAAGAATATACATAAGTGCTCACGAAAATCAGAAATAATAAAATCCCAAACATAGCCCCTTGGCCGAGGGCGAAGGACAATGTTTAGTTGATGAGTATATGGCATATGCTTGGCAACTTATATGGCATATGCTTGGCAGCTTATATGGCATATGTTTGGCAGCTATAGATTACTGGCGTGAAACCACCAATGAGAACACAGTGTTTCAAAACAATTGCTCTTTGGAAAAGAGTTTTTTTCTTGTCAATTCAAAAATATTTTTTACTTTAATTAATTTTTGGGAAATCAATATGAATGAAGATAAAAAAGAAATAAAGTCTGCATCATTGCTAACCCAGGGATTACACGAAACACAGACTCGTATTTCCCTCTTCTAACAAGTATTTTTAACTGGCTAGTCAGTGCTGACTAAACTGTCGAACGTAAAATTAAAATGCCCCTGAATGAAAATAAAAGATAGATGCTAGTGGAAATTTGTGTTTATATTTTTAATCTTCTCTCCTTCGAGTGAAATGATTAAAAATAGTTTCGTTTATTTTTTAGAGGAAAATGACGGAATAAGAAATCATTAGGAGAGGAATATCTGCACCGCATTAACCACGTTCTCCGGGTTTTTAAAACAACGTGGATTATTTTAATTTGACATTAGTATAATCATTTGAATTTTTTATAAACAAATTTGGATTTTCTCGTTGTGGTTTTTTTCTGGTTCCAAAACGCTTTTCTCGCAGCCGACAGACAGGTGGCTACCGAAACTGAGACAGCGAAAACTATATTGGCGTTACGCGACGATTACACGAGTCAGTAGAGCTGACAGACAGTATAGATTTTGTGTGACTTTACTGTCTAAAAATTGCGTTCGATCAACTGACTACTCACTTCATTATAAAATGTCGAAAAGCGATGCAGACATTCCTCATTTGTATGCTTTCTTCCTTAATCCGACATTATTCTTACAATTACCACTCAAAAGAAAAAAGATTAGAAATATATATAGCTTTTATTTTCAATTTCCGCCATCACGTTTGACAGTTTATTGATTAATCATTACTAACTGACCAGAAATCTAGTCAGTACAGACTAGTCCTGGTAAGTCGGTTCTACTAACTCGTGTCTCCCCGGATGCGCCATCTGGACTTCTCAAGTAAGAGATACTGCTTTTTGTGAAAGTGAATGAATACAGGAATTAAAATTTGTCTGAATGAGGGCGCCAGCGTATTGTAGTATCAAAACCCCGCCGAACTTAGATGGCGCCAGCGTATGTAGGTAGTATCAAAGCGCAGTGGCTCCGGAAAAAATAACTCCGGAATTGGTCCGAGAGGGCGCCAGCTTACTGTAGTATCAAAACTCCGCCGAACTTAGATGGCGCCAGCGTACTGTAATATCAAATTAAATTAGCGGCGCTAGTGTCGAGTTTCATTTTCATTATCCCGTCCCGTTCCATGCGATTCGTTCTCGATTCCAGCTTTCCCCTCGCTTTAGCTATTTATCCCACTTTATCCTGTGCAAAAGAGAAGGACAGATAGCATAAACTTGCAGAGGAAAGTAAAAATTTCTTTCATGTTCTTCAGTGTTTGAGTTCCGCACCGTGTGTGCACTAGCAGATATTGGTTCTGTCCGCCGAGGGTATATTTCCTTTCTTCCAAACAAAAGTTTTGTAAAGTAATAAAAAGAAGGAAAGAAATAACAAAAACAGTAACATAGGAGGGTAGCAAGACCAAGAAATTATTAAAGTTATCGCGAAAAAAGATGAGATTTATATAGAGCGAGCGCATAAATTGTTCAATTCTCACCGTAATAAGTGCTTGTTTGGTGGTCTATTAACGTCATCGTGAACTGAGGCAGAACTAGCCAAGTGAAGTGTCATTCGCTTGTCTCTCAACTCAATTAGTTCGAGGAAGTTGAAGAAGTGAAAATTTGTTTTTGCATTTCTAGTGGTAATTTGTGAATGAAAATTTCCTATGAGATCCCTGTAATGTGCAGAAATTCGTGTAATAAAGTGAATTCAAGTGTTTTACCAAGAAATTTGTGCTCTTCAAAGTAGAAAAAACCAGCCGAGCAGGCTCAAATTCCCAGAGCCCCCATCCTATCAACGTGAAGTGTCGCAGTCATCATCGTCATATTTCTTGTGTTTTACTGTTTTTGCTTGTTATCTATTTGTTACGTACGCTACACAGCTGGACCAGCCAATCGTCAGCTTCTTAACAAAATCTTTTGCTTGAATGAGAATTGAGATAAACCTACGGATTACCATACATCCTAGCCCTAGTCTCTCTCACCCCCTTCAGAGCTGCAGCAGTATTTACACAAACATACACACACAGATTACGAAAGGAAAATACCCCAAAAAAACCAAGAAAATTCTTAAGATTCAAGAACCACCAAAAGGCAAGAATTTTTCAATGTGAGCTCAACAAAGGAAAAATCAGTTCATTGTGCGTGTTGCAGAGTTCATTAACACCAGCCGCAAGACTTTGGAGAAATTCCAATTTGGTTCATCCTGCTTAGTCTTTACAGAAGGCAGGGGCTGTTTAGTAGCTACAGTTACGCACTCAAAAGGACTAGTTTTCGCTAAAAAAGACTGAAGTTAATCGGTAAAAAATCGATTTCCAGTTTGGTTAGCCATTTATTTTGCTTGTGTGAAACGTCAAAGTGACAACACATGTTCAGTAGTTTTTTTATCGCAATATTTTTCGCATAGTGTTTGAAATTCGCGCGACTGCTTAATACATAGTTTGACGATTATAAATTTTGCACCTATGCACAGGTAGCTGTTGTATTTTGCCAAAAAATTACGGAATATTAAAGTGAAATTAGTAATTGTGAATATATAATTAGTTCGCGTGAGTGAGGAACTCTCTGATGAGTTCTTAGAGAGTGTTCTAGTTGGCTTTTTGTGCAAGTTGTTTACTTTGGATTTTTCTTTCGTTTCTTTTTTTTTTGTTGTAAGTAGTATAATAAGGAAAAAGTCTAAAGCCTGTGTTAAGTGAACAAAGTGTGTGTTAAAAGCAGAAGAACATTGCCACTTAGAACGAACTAAACGCACAATTCTCTTGTGCTTGGAAATTTCAAGTGTAATCTTCAACTTTGAAATCTTAGAATAGAAACCTATACCTTCTTTCTCTACAACAGTTTCTTTTTCATCATCATCATCTGCATCACACAACAACACCTGCTTTGCCCAACTTACGGAGACTAATTTTAGTCGTCGCACTGACTTACTGAATTTTACTTTAGTTGGTGGTGTGTTACCTCCGGCCAAAACATTTTTTCTCGGTTTGACTGAAAATTTCATGGAATATTGCTGATGGCGGCCGTTGGTGGCCCCGCACGACAATCCCGGGTCTCGATGAGCGTCTCAATGTCACTGGTTCAGGGAGGTGCAGCCGGTGGAGCACCTCAGGGTGCAATTTTAGCGGCAGCTGCTCCATATTATCAACCACCAGCTGTTCCCCAAGATGTTCAACCTGATCGGCCTATTGGATACGGAGCATTCGGAGTTGTCTGGTAAGTGGAGGCTTTCGTTTTTTTTCTGCTTAATATTGAAATGAAATCGTCCAATGGATATTTTTTTTAAAGTTCTTCCACCGCTTAGTTTGTCTTTAAGATAATTTTTGTTTAAGTCTGTTGAGTGCGGCAATATGGTGCGTACTTTATTCTTCGCCGGTCTCTATACTTATATATCGTAACTCATATCTAACGGCTCCTAAATTTTTAATGTAAGTACGCTCTTTCAGGTCGCGCATATTTAATTAAAAGCTCTTGTCCAGTTTGAAAATTTATTTATTTTTACTTCAAACGCAACTTTACAGGAAATCCATTACTTCAGGATCGAGTAGCTGTCATTCCTTTTACAAACTTCTGAGAAAAATATTAACTTGTTGCGCTTACTCAGTAAGTATCATCAGACTTACTAGGTTGATCAGTACTCGTCAGTTGTTGTGTTTATTTATGTATGAATGCGTATGGTCCTTATATGGTGTCAGTTTCATACGCCAGCATAATGAATTTGATATTCTATAATTGTCTGGATCGTGTGTCCTATAACTCTTTAGTTACTCGCGTTGTAATCTACCGTTCCGAAAAAGAAGTAGGTACTATTTCAAGAAGGAGTCGAAGATCAAATCAATGGCAAGAATAATGGGCATTCAGAAAATATAGTGCAATTTACGAATCGCATGCTACTACTACTGGAAAATAAGCTCTAAGAAATATTTTGAATAGACGACAATGATCTTGTAGTGATTGGCCACACTCGTATACACGAGAAACTTGTCGATTCTTTATAACGTGTTGCTTTATTTTTTGGTGAAATTTTTGTGGTTCCGAAATATTTGATGGAATTTATACTTTCAGAGATGCAATCACTCACCATAAAATCTAGTCTGATTCAATCTGTAATTAGCCGTATAGACTGTTCTTCGTTGATTTGGAATTCATGAGCTTTCCTTTCGTAGTACTCATCCAGGGCAGCTACAATGAAATATTGTTGATTTCTTCGTAAGTCAACATAAAATCGACTGATAGATGGTATAGTCTAATGGCATACTCCTATAATTTCTGCATTATTTGGAGCATATTGGAGATGTTTCTGGTAGTTGTCCATATCTGAACTTGCACTGATACTTTTAGGTGATAATATTCGAGAGGACATTGTGTGAAGCATTCAAGATGAAATTTTAATTGATACAAACTTCACCATTTTTATTGACACTGCATAATAATAGAAACCTTCCAATCATATGGTATTATTTTCACAGTACAATATGCTAGGATTGGTATAGTATACGTAGACCGGCTGAGCGTGATATAGCTTGATTTAGTGATAGCTTAGGGTTCCGGATATAATGGCAGGCCTTTTTAGTTTTAGATTGCGAAGAGTGGTCTCTTTATTATTCTCGGTTGGATGTGCAAATTCATGGCGCTTTCCCACTCTTTAATGGGAAGTACAATCGTAGTTAAGTTGAAACCTTTTGTAGGACTACAAGCAAAAGCTATATATATGACATAAGGCGTGGAAGACGATGGTTTGTTGTAAACACGCTCTACTTGCTAATCAAGAAGCGCAGCTTTGGACTTTCTAATTCAGCTATGATATCAAAAGGTTTCCAATTGCGTGAGTTTTTCCAAAGTGGGAGTGTACAGAGTTTCCAGGCCGTTCGATATAATCTCTACGATTCAGGGTAGAATCAGCCCAATATTCCAACTTAAATAGAATGATCTCTGGTACACAATATCAGACTCATTGTATAACTAATGCTTGGGAACTTGTTGCCTATCATATATAATAACAGTTGATCCATACCTACCTACTTACCATCGGTTCTCGTATACAACATTGATATCTCCGGAGTCCGTCAGATACAAACACATAATTCAGCTTGGCTGCTTCTGGACGACTTCCGAGACTGAGACGGTGATGTGGAAGAGTATGGATGTGATTGGATTTGAGGGTGAAAGGGCAGAGTATTCTATGAAGTCACATACAATTGCTGCATCAACTGTCATACTATATAGACCGGCAGCTTTGGAAATTCTGTGATGTATTGACGCTATCTATTGGGTCTTGAATAAGTTCTTGTTGTTTTTTTGTAAAAATGAATGAATTATTGAAAAAAATCAGTAAAAAACATGTCATTAAAAGTATTGCCCATCACCCATATTTTGGACAGCATATGTCAGAAAAACGACACATCTTTTGAGGCTATCCAAAAATTGATCCATTTTTTTTGTATCTTTATAAAAATGTAACTGCTGCTCAAACAGGCCAAGAGTCATCGATCTGAACAAATGGCAATCGGAAGGAATAAAATCTGATGAATATGGCGAATGGGATAGGACTTCCCATTTCAGTGCTTCCGAGTAGGTTTTGACTGATTTTGCAATATGTGGTCAAGCGTTGTCATGCTGCAAAATTTGTACGGCACCCAATTTCATTGCTTTTGTGAATTGTTGTGTGATCAATGATTCTGCAAGTTAATTTTGCATCTCACATTGGTCTTCATCGAGTAATGCTTCCAATTCTTCGTCTGCAAACTATTTTGGTGCGCTAGAGCGTTTTTTATATTCAATCTCAAAATCATTATTTTTGAAGCATCTAAACCAATCTCTGCAAGTTGCTTACGACAGAGCATGGTCGCCGTAAACCTTTACAAGAACTATATGTGCTTCAGTTGCAGATTTTTTTTTTTTTTTTTTAATATAATGCAGTAAAATTTTCCGCTACACTCTTGTTTTAGCACAAAATTCGATATGTTTAACACTATGAAAAAATTGTTTGTTTACACATCCGTGGAATGAGTATAAGTAGGACTTGACTAGAAATGAAAGTGACTCAAGTGGGAGCTCTAGATGACCAAGCGAAACCGAAACCGATTTAATAATGTAGGTGAGCCCGGGGTTAAAATTAACACTTTTCGGAAAACTTTAATAATTACGATCTTGCGAATATATCCGTAACATTTGAGCCAGTTTCTTTTCGTTACAATTATCTATATTATCATATACAGAAAACTAGAAATCATTACCCCAATTAGTTTAGGAGCATTTTCCAAAATAAGATTGCGAGGTTTGCTAAATTACTTTCAACTTATATTAATTAGCAACATAACTGTAAAGCTACCACCTTTATCTCTCCGATATTCGTACCTTCATAATCTCATCAAAATTGGATGATAAATTAAATAATGTTAAAAGGTTATTCATATATGTATGTACACCAATGGGAAAAATTTTCTCATTTCCTGAATTAGGGAGTTCTGAGGATATCCGATTTGCAAAACTCCTTTTGCTAGTTTGTTTGTGATTTTTTTTTCTGATTTGTTGAATACATTTTCCTCCCCTTCTGATTAAGTTCCGAAATTTAATTTTCGACGGCCAAAATTTTGTCTGAAAAATTCATTTCGAAATGTTTTTCTACAACTTATCGATTAATGCATAATTTTACATACCCACATTTCGCCGTTTACCGCCGATCTTTGCACGGAAATGCCACTTACAGAATCCTACATACCTCCTCTGTGCTTGGCATTTTACCCGAATGAATTTGGCACTTTCGTTCAAAATCTGCTGCAATTACACCGTGACAACTCCCGCGAAAATTTGCAAATTTGAGCATTATCCAAGGGTAAGCGTACAAAACCCCGGGCTCCCCCTACATTATGCATTATTTCGGTTTCGTTTGGTCATCTGAAGCTCCCAGTTGCGTCACTTTCATTTCTAGTCAAGCCCAAAATATACTGTGAATTTGGACGAAATTGGTGATGACGACGAGCAGGGACCCTCTCCTTTTAAGACTTACGATACCCTAGATGAATGCTGGTATGTAATTTCGTATGGTCAGTATGTGCAAGTTTGATTTTTGAAGGGATTTTTCGTATTCTGAAGAACTTTTCAGTACAATAAAAACGTCTAGGACTGATTGTTTTCGTAGTATACGTAAAAAACATAAATTTTTTTATGGCAACACCAAGAAGAAGTTGCCCGATTTAGCTCAGTTTTGAAATTATATTATTTACTATAATTATGAAAACGCCGTGTACAAAACTTCAGCTCTCGGTGGCCGAGTGGTAATCGCATTTGTCTACCATTCAAGTCAGCTTCTTGATGGAGTTTTTTTTAAGCAATCTATTTATCTTCATTTATTATCAGGATGATCCTCTTTTTATCCACAGACTATAAGAGTTAAATTCCATATCTCCTGACCAAATGTCAATAGCGGTCTTATGCCTGTTGAATGCTTCTTTTTAAAATTTATCAGTGCAGTTAAACTTTTGTTAAGTCTTTGTTCACGAGCGCGATACGATACTTTGCGTCCTACTCTTTCCATAAATCTATCTCTATTTGCGACTAACTTTTATCACGCGATACGTTCACAAGGTTGACTGTGGCTACAACATTATTGTGAAATTTACATATATATTTATAATTTAATTTTTATATTTAGGTATATATTTTCATATTACGGGAGACTGGGGTTAGAGCACACTTTTTACTTTACCTTGTTTTTTCGAAAGTGATTGAAGAAAAGGGTTTTCCAATAAGAGGTGTTATTTTGATATTGAAAGAAAAATGTCATTTTTTGAGATAAATGGTCGGATATTTATTTCATTATAAAGAGGAAGGTATGCCGTTAATAATGGAAAATAACATCAGCCAAATGACCATCACGACCACGCCTACAGGACCATATCCTTTTCATGAAATTTTCCATAACCAAATCGCAAAGTGGCTGCCCTATGTCCTCGATAGCCTCACGAATTCCATCTTTGAGGTCTTGAATCGACGCTGGGCTGTTGGCGTAGACCTTCTCTTTCACGTGGCCCCAAAGGAAGAAGTCGCAAGGTGTTAAGTCACAAGATCTCGGTGGCCAATTGTGATCACCTCTTCGAGAGATAACACGGTCCGGAAACTTTTCCCGTAAAAGATCAATGATTTCGTTGCTTGTATGGCACGTAGCGCCGTCTTGTTGAAAGTAAACGTTGTTCAGATCAATACCATCCAATTCCGGCCATAAAAAATCATTAATCATCTGTCGATAGCGCAATCCATTCACCGTAACTGTTGCTCCAGCCTCATTTTCCAACACGGGTTTTTAAATGATGCAACACAAAACCAACCCAGCAGCTAGCCTCAAGGCCTAGCCGCAAAGCTCGCTTTGCTCAATGTTCGAAATTTTTCTCTCTCAGGCCTACTTCTGCCAACAGATGTACTAACAAAATTAAAATGACAGCACCGAGCTACAGTATATTGTACGGAGGCCGGTGGTATCATTTTGTTTTCATTTCTTTGAGGCAAGCCTTGAGGCGAGCTGCGAGGAGGCCTGAGAGAGGCCAGGCGTGGGGCTTGCTTGGATGTGTTTCTGCCTTAAGGTCCAATGACCCCGCGGGACCATAAACCGCACCAAACAGTCACACGTTGATGATAGAGAGGCTTTTCAACAATAACTCTTGGGTTTTCCGAGCCCCAGATGCGACAATTTTGCTTGTTGACGAAGCCATCGAGGTGGAAATGGGCCTCATCACTCAAGATGAGTTTTCGATGGAATTCCGGATCATTTTCATGCATTTCAAGGACCCAATCAGCAAAGACTCGACGTTGTTGATAATCGGCCGGCTTGAGTTCTTGTGTTAACTGAACTTTATAAGTCTTAAGACCCAAATCTTTATGCAAAATACGGTGTAATGACGTTTGTGGAATGCCTAATTCCAAAGAACGACGAGGAATGGACAAACCTGGGTTTTCTTCAACACTTTCGGCTACAGCAGCTGTTCTTGAGCGACGTGCACGGGTTTTATTTTTCGCATCACTAACTTGTCCCGATAGCTCGAATTTTTCTATCAATTTCTGTATTGCGGTCCGACAAGATGCTTCACGACGACCCAAAAATGTTAGAGTTTTACGAACCGTCTCTGCCACATTTTCACTATTTTTATAGTAAATTTTAATAATTTCAATGCGTTGTTGAATCGTGTATCGTTCCGTTTTTTTTAATGGCGTAGTTTCTACTTGTCAAATGTCAAAAAATGACAGCTCCAAAAGTGACATCTACTGAAATAGCGGGCTAATTAAAATAACACCTCTTATTGGAAAACCCTTTATATTACATATAGGGTAAATTTCGACATCACTGCGGAGCTTTAGCACCCGATTACATATGTAAACAAAAATAAATGTTGAGGTTAGGGGGTTACATGGGTTTCGATGGTTAAAAGAAACCCATATTTTTTTAATTCTTTTTTTTTATCTAATAGTAGATAAAATATGTCTAGAATATTTTCCCAAAGTTTCAAGTCAATCGGAGTAAGAGTCTAGGAAAGAGAGGTTTTGGAAATTCAAATTATCCTCATTAGGCAAGACCGGCAGCTGCTTAGCTATTGTTTTTCTGTCTCTCTCGCTCGCTTCTCTCACTTTCTAAGGATCACCTATTTTAAATATTTTATTTTAATATACGCTGGACATTGCAGCTGCAAAATATCTGTTTTCATTTCATTCCTACTTAAAACTTTAATTGATTTTTTTTTTAAACACTATTTTTGAGCTTGGTGAACACGATTTCTCAAAAATTAATACCCCGGTCTTATTGAAATTTTGCAGCGGACGTTTTTTTTTCTTTTCGATTACAACTAATTTCAAAGACTCTACGTATAAATTGTACTGTTTTGCATACAACTCTGCCATAAATGGAAATTTGAATTTTTTTGTAAATCCTTTGTTCAGTCACGAGCTATACTTAACTTCTCCAGTAACAGAAAAAAAATTCTTTTTTTAATTTGAGAGGACACTTTTTTTTTAGGGGTCTCCGGAAACCAGGTCCCACCGGCTGGATTTTCGAAATTTTTAATCAAGATTTTATAAAATATTCATTAAATGTAGTTCTTTTATATGCTTAAAATTTTGAATAAAATAATTTAATTTATTATATAAAAAAAAAAGTCGAGATAATGTTTTTTGTAGCCTTCGAAACTCGTAAGGTGAAAATCGCATTAAACTGATGCTCTTAGTTTAAATTCAAATTTTTAGTATCGGCATTTATCCTGTCGATGTCGTACAGCATGGAGCTCTCTCACGGTCATACATGCTATGGAGCAGACATTTTGTTGATTTCACGACAAAATTCACCAGTCAACAACAAGCCATGTCGCAATGCTGCATGCCGAGGACTTGTTGCATCTCAACCGTGTAGTGCAGACCAATAGGTAGGTATTCATTAAAATACACGGTGGCGACAGTGTTTTGTCATGCTGCATGTTTATCTAGTCGATGTCGTACCGACCCGTGAGCGAGGGGCCTAAGTGAGAGCCGAAATACCCATTTTAAACATCAAACCAGATTTTCAGCAAAAATATAAAATTAATATTTTCTTCTGTGGTCTAAAGAAAAAATATAGTCACGGCCGATAAGATCGTTAATCAGAGTGTCGACAAAGAAAAGAAAATTGTAATTTGCATAGCAAGTCCTAAACCAGAAAGGATAAAGTATAACCATTAAATTTCATCCGGCTCCCAAGGGATCTAAGTTTTTTCAGCAGAAATGTAAAATTTACGATGCCACCATGATGGTCTTCGTAATCGTAGTAAAGATATTCCAGACTTCCCAGACTTGTATACTTGGTTGCTCTTCAAATATAAATCTGTAAAGGAAAGTTTTTTTCCTTCTGTGTTCACAGAAGAAGAGTCCGTAGAACTCTGAAAATTTATATATTTAAATTAAATAAATTCCCCATGGTGATAGCTATGAAACATTTTATGCTTCCGGCTGTCAAAGGGCTTCACTTAGAATTGAAGTGTGCTCTGTGCGATTACTGGCACCCCAGCAACTTCACTCATACCTATCTATGTAGAATTTCTATAAATGCAGGTGTAATTTCCCCAACAATTCCTATTAAAGCCGTAAAATGCTTCAGTGGAAAACCAATTAGCCAACTTTAAAGGTTGCCGCTGGACACCGCGGTGATTTTCTTCCTAGTCTCGGATAGATTGGCACGTTCCGCGCCTGCAAATCAACCAAGAGAATAAAATGTGGCGTCGTCGTCGTCGCGGAGCAACAGAAATCAGATAAAATAATCCGACAGTGAAAAATCTGTCGCTGCAATTTATAAGAATTATTTAACGGCATGGCGTGTGCCGTTAAGATTAAGAAAAAAAAAAAAAAAGAAAACAAATTTTGAAAGGAAAAATTGCAATGTCGGTGTCATGCTGGTAAATTGTACAACGAAGCGATGCGACGTGGCTTTTATTTTCATATTATTTGGTTAAAAATTGGATTTTCAAGGAGTATGTCGAAGAATTTAGTTCCTTGTGCAAAAAAAAAAAAAAGCAGGTGAAAACTGGTTGCTTGCTGAATGATGCCAATTGATTGGAGATTGAACTCTTTGAACCATTCTCGTGATTCTGTTGTGAGCTATTTCTGGTTGTTGATTGATTTCAAATCTGGAAAATAAGGTAAATTGTGCTTCGTTCAGGCGTTCGACTTTTTTGCAGCCCGGTTTAAAACACTGCCAATGCCTTTGTATTTGTAATAAACAAGCAATAAATCGAAATTTTTCAATCCACTAAAACCCATGAAGTGTTTGCCCAACCCCTGGATAAAACTGCAGACCTTATTCCTCCACCCTAAACAATCATCGTCATACCAATCACCACCGGCTTTCCACTTACAAGTCATTGACCCGAGCATCCCTAGTTTCTGCTAGAGATGTAGCTAATCCTTGTTGTTGGGTATGCATATATACTAGGAATTGAGCTCAACACATATTCCAGTATCGATTGTCAAGATTAGATTTGTTAGTTCTCATCTGACATTCTCTTGATAAGCGTGAAATCCCCCTCCCCCGAATATTTGGTCTTAATTGTGCTTTGTAACGTTAAAATTCGACGCAGCGTAAAAATAGAATCCTCTGCTCTCCTTTAAGTGGAAGTTTCTGGAGATAAGAACAAATTTCTATTAAAATGTCTTCCGTTGGAGGCGGGTTTGGTTGGTGGTTGTGGAAAATATGTAGTGAAGTAGAAATGCAAGGGATGAAATGATTTTTTTTTGCTACTTTACCTGCTGCGCCTGCATTAGCCAACTATCAGAATAGAACTTCCATGAAACAAGCCATACATACCCAAAGGCAATAGCAGCGACAGCTGCAACTTTGAATCCAGTTTCGCCTTTTGAAATTCATTTTTTTTTGTTGTTGTTGAAGGTTTGGTTTTTAAGTAGACCCTTTGCGTTCTTTTATGGATGCTGTTTTTTTCTTTCTTTATATGTTGGGATAAAAATGGGCATTTGATGTGGATTGCAATGAAATAAGGAAAATCTACTAGGTATACACCTTCTTAAAAATGCGATTGAAATGCTTGCGGAAAAAAATTCCAAGTTTATCCATTATTTTCACATAAAGTGGATAGCTAAGTATATAGAGATGTTCTCTATGTGCATACCATTTTTATACATGTGTTTTACATTTATTGTACGTATGTATAGGTAGAGAGCCTTTTGCAATTTGTACATTTAAGGAAAGTAAGAATTTTTCATAATAAAACAAAGAAAATTCAATTTTTTTTGTATTTATAATCTAATACCTATTAAACATAGGGTAAACGCACCAATTCACGTCCATTTAAAGAAATGTCATCCTTACAAGAAGGGTTTTTAGTAGAATTTACTTAATGTCGCTGTTTAAACTTTTGTAGTATACAATAGCAAGTTTTAATTTTATCTTTTAATTTAAATTAAAAAGTCAGAACATTTATCTTGTCTGTATAATATTTGAAAATATCAGTGCATTCTGAAATCACCAGTTTGCGTCCAGTCTAAGCCAGTTTGCGTACACCAAGGGACCAATTTGCGTCCTTGCTAAAGAAAATTACAAAAACTGTTTTTATAATTGGACTAAAGCTAATTAAATTCAAATTGTGGTGCCTTAGATAACTACATCTTTCAAATTTTATTAAATTATAAGGAACAAATCAAGAAGGAATTAATAAATAACATAATGGAATTTAACGTTTTATAAATTAAAATAATAAAGCAGACTTTTGCTTAAAGCTATATTTAGTTCATCCCTTGTGTATTGAATTAACTATCTAGTGATTGCGAAACAAAGTTTCATTTAGTTGCTTGTTGTATTGTAGAGGCGCTACTACTGCAGACGTAACCAAAGGGCAAAAGGTTGAACCACAATAGCCGTAAAAGTACTTAAGTGTGTCGAACGCGCCCTTTAAATTAAACAGACGTATCCAAATTAACTTTAATTCGTCGAAGGGAAACTTTCGTTAAGTTTAAATTAGGGACCGAATCAGTTATGACTTTTTACGAAAAAAGCTTACTTTACTTGTTATTCCTGACCGATAATAGTTTGAAGCTAAAAAAACTAAGCTGGAGAGGCTTATTATTTTTTCTGCAAAAATAAAAAGCCAGCTTGGCTAGAAAAAATAAAAAGCTTTTTATATTTTTACCCGAAAAGGTATCAAGCCGTTGCGCTTGCTTTTCTAGCTTCAAAACTATTACCGGCCAGGATTAACAAGTAAAGTAAGGTTTTTTTCCTTTTTATACTTCCAGCTTCAAAACCTTCAACTTCCAGCTCGAAAAAATAAAAAGTCAAGCTGGCTTTTTATTTTTGCTAGAAAAACTAATGAGCCTTTCCAGGTTAGTTTTTTTAGCTTTTTTTTTATAAAAAGTTAAATTTTCAAAAGCTTTACAGGAATCGAAACTGGTTTCACGAGACATCTTTTGCTATATTCCAATAAATTTCACGGACATAATTTATCACAGCTTTTTTTGTTTAAAATTTTCAAAATACCAGTTATTTTCGGTCCCTGGTGTTAATATCAAAAATTTTCCGTAAGTATAGTGCGCTAAGAGTCGCTCATTACTTACAGACGCGATGTGTTATACAATTAAATTATTATTAAATGAATTAAAAGTGCTACCTTTAT
The DNA here is from genome assembly GCA_963924295.1 of Dioctria rufipes. Classification (NCBI taxonomy): domain Eukaryota; kingdom Metazoa; phylum Arthropoda; class Insecta; order Diptera; family Asilidae; genus Dioctria; species Dioctria rufipes. The sequence continues at coordinate 42,393,678 of OZ002743.1, read as the reverse complement.
CAAAACTGAAATTGAACAAGAATGGTAGGTACTGCGAATTAATAGAAGGCACAAATCTTCAATTGCTTTTACCACTTTTTAAAGTTGAAAACATTAGCTGTGCTCTTTTGCGTACCTTGTTCTAGAACTCCCATATACTTGAGAGAACAAATTGTTCTGTCGATTGAATCGAACTATTTGTACTGTTCGCTTCATTTAAATTTTTCTATGAAAATGTATGAGGCATTCTTTTGTGTATCTCCTGTTCTGCTTTGTTCTGCGGACACAAAAGAACACAGCTATTAAATATCAAGATAATAACCCTTAAGCCGGTCCCACACAATATGTGCATTCGTCAAATATTTGTCAATGCGTCTCATTTGACGAGGTATATGCAAATGAGGCTAAATATTTGACAAATGCACACATTGTGTGGGACCGAGCATTACGGAATGTGATATCGATTTAGGGCAAAAATGTCAAAAACTCGTTAGTAAAACGTCAGTTTCGTTGAAATTCATAAAGTCTTTTACGGCTTTTGTGGTTCAGCCTTAAGCCAGCAATGCCTCGCGGCATACATTGTATCTTAAAATAACTCCGTTCAGCTACCAGACTGAATAAAAATTCTGCCGAAACATTCTATGTAAATTTCTATGAAGAAATGAATGCTATTCCTGCATCTGCGCTCATAAAAAGTTAGCGGGCCAAGCACCAGTTGGCCAATTATGCATAAAAATTCTAAGGAAAAATGTCCAGTAAATTTCTAAGAAAAAATTGCGGCTTTTTTTTTACGACATCAAGTCGAGGTATGGCTTTACTGGTTGTTCTACTTCCCTTTTTATGTTATTAGCTTATTTATGCTCTTACGGCCTATTCCTTGAGCCCCTTGTCCATACTTCAGTTGCAGAAATTTTACCGACCGAGCGTGAGCAAAACTGTTCAAAATGGTACAAGTGGAGCCATCTGAAATTATAATAAGGAAGCATTTTCGCAATACTAGATAGTTCTATACACAAAGGTTCAACATACTTTATAGCCAAACTTAAAGCTCTTGGTACCTCCCCTCCTCTTCTATTATGGATTGAACGTTTTTATCTGGTCGCCTAATATGGGTTGTATTAGATGGCCTTACATCTGAACCTCACCCTATAAATACCGATGTGCACCAGGGCTCTGTTATCTCTCCATCTTTCCTTTTAATTTTCATTAATGATCAGCTTTCTCTTACTTTCAATCCCATCCCTAGTTTTGCCGATAACAATACCTTGATCTCGCTTACTCCTTTGATAGTTTTACGGACTCCAGAGGAAATGCCGGATGTGACAAAAAATGAGTGTGCATGATTAGATTATTAAATAACGATCTTGAAAATATCCTCGCTTGGGACAAAGTAAATCGCTTCGAATTGAATGCACCTAATTTTTATGACAGACATGGGTTATCGGTTTCTAGATATTCATATCTAAATATTAAAATACCCCTGACAGACATAAAAGAGGATATTGATTTGACAAACCGAATCCTCTTTGACATTTCAATTCAGTTGAAAGGTTTTTAAGCGTATAACCAATATGGAAATAGAAGTGACAAATATATTAGCTTTAATGCAAGCTAAGCCAAATTGCGTTATCTTGCCATAAGAAGTGTATCAGCGGATATTGTGTCTCAATTCACAATTTTGCGTGAAACGAAGAAAAGTGTGGTCGAAGATTTTTTTTTTCATTATTTTTCCGGAGAAGTGAGTCCTTTCGACTTCAACAAAAAAATGTTGGTTCTTCTTCTTTTTTTTTCGCTTTTTTTTTGGAAAAGCACAGACTTTCGCTAAATTTGACACATTATCATATTATTATTATTAACAACTAGATGGCGTTGCGCATGGTTTGAGGATATTGATATCTAGTTTATACATAATAAGTTTTTTGGGTATATTGGGAGTATTTGATCACACACGTGGTATATAAACGGGATATTTCGAATATCTAGATATCGATACCCGATGTCTGTCATAAGTATAAGATACAAAGGTGTCTTTTCTCTTTAAACCAAGATCATCACTTAACTACTTCCGTTTCTTTTGATAGAGCATTAGTTGAAAATATTAATATTCTGCTGATTGTAGCATATGTGTTGTGCTCGGAGGAATTACGTATAAAATTGTCCCGCTTGTGTTGAAAAACGCGGTTAGCGGGGGCTTGTGGCCTTCAACAAAAAAGATCCAGTATTTTTGAATTTGTTCATTAATTAACCATGTATTTACCTCATTTACGATATTTCTCATACAGCCTGTCTCAGAATGAATTAAAAAGCAGTCCTCTGGTATGTCTATTGACTATATGCCTATGTGGTCGTACGTAAGGGAAAACAACTTTTTCTTTAAATACATATGTCTCCTGAATTCATTTGCTTTATATAATTTTGCAGCCCATCAAGCCATTTTCAAATAACCTCCCGTCTCTCTGGCTATAGTTAGGCCTTTGGGAATTCAATGAGCAAGATCTGGATTGCATTTCAGGAAAAAGTTATAGCATTTTCCATTTTTGAAGGATATAGTCGTGTCGTCGTCTTGCTCATGCAATACATCAGACTAATTAATAAAGAATAAAGTGCTGCTTGTAGGCCGAAATTCGGGTTAAAGTAAAAAATTCAGCTCTAATCTGTGGCCTCCAGTGCACGCAAACTGGCTCATGATGGTAATTATTGATCCATTTCGCAACCACTAAAATTGATGTGGTTATTCCGAAAATTAAATTAAATTTGAAATAATATTTGAAATAGAACTACTTAAAAACCTTTCTCATGAAATAAAAATTGAATAAAAAGAGCAGTTCTTTACCATTTAAACTCATAGCTGCATTTGCGCATTATTTACATGCCGACTCCTAATGAATTGAACTCTGATCACTGAACTTTAACTCGATGATCCTGTTGATCACTTTACGTGTAGTAGATACGTACGTGAACATGAGGATATAGAAATATCTACATTTTAAGGAAAATACGTCGTTTTATGGCATGTTATAAAATGAACTTGACGCAAATTGGATAATGGACACGAATTAGTGCATTTTACTTTATTTCTGAGTACCGTAAAACGGGATGACATTGGCAGATTTTGAAGGTTTTATCGATTTTTTTTTCGCATAGACTTTCGATAAATTTAATATATTTTAGTGTTATCATAGCATTCGACATCTTGTTTATGTAAGCTAGTATATAAAAAAATCATATCTTTTAAAATTTTAGCGAAAAGTGTCCTTAAAGGGCCTGCCAAAGTCACCCCGGGCTTGGGATGACTTCGGCAGGTGTATAACTTAAAATGTTTCCATAATTATTAAATAGAAAACGCGAATCTTGCTGTCTTCGTTGGAGTATTCGTGTAGCCAACCAATACAAATGACGTACTGTAGCCAGTTTATGCCCCTATAAGAGCTCCATTTTATTTTACACAATAAGTATACACATCATTTTCTACAACCTAACCACTTGATGCATAATATCCGCAATGTCTTTTCCTCAGGATTTTAAGCAAGCGAATCACAAATTTTGTCCTTGTGTACACCACTTACCCGGGGGTTTTAATTTGGATGCAAGCCTCCCTTCCACGCGATTTCAAACTTGACAGCAGAAGGCAGTTCGATTGATGTCTAATCATCTTGCATGCAAGCTCATTTAAAAAATGGCATTGAGACGTAAAGCCTTGCGTTAGAAAATTATAGCAATAAAGGAAGCAGCAGAATGATAAAAACCCAAGAAAAAATAATGAGGAGATGTTGGTAAATGATGTAATGCAAATGATCCTTCCCGGTATAAATTTATTAATTTATCTCAAGCATTTCTTTTCCGCCATCTTGAAAACTGCATAATGCACGCAAACTATACTATCTCATGTAACCCCCGGGTTAGTCTACTCTGAATCGTTTCACGAGACACTTTCCACTTTTTACTCTCACTGATTTGTAACATGCCCTTCTTAATATCTTCTAGTGTTCCTGTGACGCCATCATCCGTATAGTTTCGATATCTACGCGTTATTAGTGACCTAATATAATTTCGAAGCATTTTAAAGTGAATTACGTGCACTCGCTAGCGAATCGTATAAAACATTGAACTATTCAGTACTCCGCGCCTCTTTACCATCACTTCAACCGATCACCGGCACTAAGTGCTAAAGTCACCCCGTTTTACAGTATGCATTAAAAATATTTACTAATTATTTGTATGTCCTACCTTATTTTTAATAACAGCCTTAATTCTTTGTCGCATGTACTGCCTATGCATTTCGTCAACATTTCTTTTATATACGCGTTGTCGATCTATACTTCATTTATTTTATCCTTTAAGGATTGTATTGCAGGATTTCAGCGGAAGTTTTAACATAGCCGTGACATTTAAAAATAACATTCGGGGAATTATACCGAGCCCATGAAGGAATCTGTATATTTTGTCGCCGAAAGGTATTATTTATCATCGGATGTGTCGGTTACAAAATGCGCCTCTATCCTGCATAAAAGTGTAAAAATTTTAAGTAGCACTGAGTGTGTTAGTAAAAGTCTACAAACTCGTCTCAAGTCCAATTTTATATTGCACTTGATTCATAGTCCAAGTTTTGAAGTATTAAGGTCCAGGATCTTTCTATATTATGCATGACCAAATTATCACAGCTGGTGGATGTTTGTTTGTCCTTATGATTTCCATCAATGATGTTGATTACTGAGTGAAATATTGAAGACAAAAATAGAAACCTTTCATTTACCTTTTGCAAATCTTTCATTGTGTAGTTTCTATACATTTTAGCTCCAATTCAATGTAGCTTTTGCCATTTTTATTATGAATTTGGGTTTCTTCAATGGATGTCGGCATTTTAAGTTTTCTTCATAGAATTGTCGCCTTAATTTGGATAGGGATATCGCTACTTTTTACTGCTCAAGGTTTAATTTTATTGATATTTGCTGAAGCTCTGCCATATTTTTCGGCATTTATTTTTTATAATAACGGTAACATACATGAATACCGCCCATGTGAATGCCTTGTTGAATATATTCTGTTGTCAGTTCTGAGAGTTGTTTTTCGATTGCTACCACAATTTGCGCACTTATACTTCCTGGTGCCGGATTCCATAACTGTGAGTTTACGTGTGTACACAAAATTGTCTGTACACAACATTTTTCCGATTCCGCAAAAGTGGAAATGAGTTTTTTTCTGTCAAAATTGTGTACACATGGTAACTGATCTTTTCTTATGGCAATTTTAATTCGTGAATTTTGAAGAAGTAGATGTAAAAATTACAAAATTAAATAAAAACGCAGAAATAAGATACGATGATGTTCATTATTTTAATATTCTTTACTTTCATTTTTTTTTAAAGAAATACATTTTTATATAACTACAGAAATTAAAAACAAAAAGTTTAGCCTTGCGTATGCTTGGTGTCAGCATATTAAAGTTGTTTTTAATAATTATTTGACGAGCACGTTTTGCCTCTGCTAACGTATTATTATACTACTTTCATTATAAATGATAACAAGACACGCGTCAGTTTGAATACAGATGTACTGGAAACCGATACAAATTCAATAAATCGTTCCCTACTAAAATTTTCAAAAGGATTTTGGGAATCCCTTACGTCCCTTTTATTATATATCTTCGCCATCCTATAAATTACACGCTGTCTAGAATGTTTAAAAATTTTCAAATATAATAAATTTTTGAATTTATCTTTACCTTTCTCAAAGACGTAGTCACCTTAATACTAGTGAATTTATGTAAAAATTCATTTATTTAATTGCATAAAATTAACAAAAAATTTCTTTTCGCTCCTCGCTTTAATTGCAGCCATTTTATCTACAAATTTTGAAATAATATTAATAAATAACATAACAAATAATTTTGAAAATGTAGTTCAATGTAGTAGGGTAACTGCGCTAGTATCCGGACAGCTCCAGTATTCCGACACAATACAATTTAATTAAATAAAAATAAGAAAAGTACATGCATTAGCCTTAGAACTCTGTTTATTTGATCTTTTTAGATGCACATCTTTAATTTGGGTAACACACGTGTCGTTTTTGAGAAAATACTTATTACCCTTTGTTATGTATTACACGCCAGTAAGTTCAACACGTGTTTTATGTAAAGTGCAATTAGTGCATCGGACATTGGAGAAAGTGAGATAAAATTATTAAGTATTGCTTTATTTAGATTAACTGTCTTTGTATTGATTGAATATTGCATTTTATTAGTATTAAATCAAAAATATGAAATAGTTTTTAATAAATTCATAAAGAGTTTTTATGTCCGGTAATTAAAACGTAAAAGACAATTTTGTGTAGTTTCCGGACACTGAAATTATGCTTCAAAAGAGATTATTTCCTGCTTATTCTCTAATACACCTTTAGTATTCGGATGCATTTTAAAATATCAATCGATGCCGTATAGAGAAGACTAATGAAAAAGGAACAAAGTCTAAAAAAAGTCAATTAAGAAGAAGAAGAAGAAGCAATATTTTAATTGAATTACAAATTACAATTTTGAAGATGAGGATTTAAAAACAATGGATGGGATTCTTGTACTAGGTGGTTGGTGGTACTACCCCAAGTGCACTCCAATTTTTTCATTATCTTACGAGGAGCAAACAAAGACTTCGTGTGATAGAAATATTAACAACAAAACTGATATGAGATAACTTTTTTGAGACTATTGTTTTTTTTTAGTTATCTACTTTATAATATTTTTTAAATTATGTACTTAGGTACTTTTTTTTTTCATTATTACCAAGCTTCAAATAATTGCTTGCATAAATTCTTTAGTTTTTTTTTTTTAAGAGAAAAGTGCCTTAAATGTGTTCATAATTCTTTCAATTAATAAAATGTATATAGTTCTTTGAAAAAGCTCATTTGTGTTTATATTTAACAAAAAATGGCTAATAAATTTCTTCCAAAAAGCCTATGTGCGGACACTGAAACTGTAGTGTCCGAATATTGGCTAAAAGCGACCTTTTTTTTTTCAAACCCTAAAACTATAACAAATTACAATACAATAACTTTATTGCTGGATATATGTACACAAGATCAAGGATCTTATAACTAGTACAATATTAGAATTGACGGCATATAGAATTGGCAATAACTAATTGACTATATAACTATAACTAAAAACAAAATGAGGCTGGGAGGATATAATATTAAAGATAAGAAGTAGCTAAATTATTAAAGGACCTAAAAATATTTATTTGCTAAATGTAAACAGCTGATATGATAATAAAAAAATTAAATTTATTCCATTATCTTAATAGCAATAAAATGATTGAGCAAAAAATTAAGTTAAGTATCCGGGTACTAGTAAATTTATCCTACTTACTTTTTCAAAATTCACGAACAAAATGCCAGTGAGAGAATATCGGTTACCGTGTATAACAATTTTGACAGGAAAACTCATTTCCATATTTACAGAATCGGAATAAGCTGGTGTGCGCAAAATTTTGTGTACACGCGTAAACTCATACTTGCGGAATCCGTCCCGTGGAAGTATTTAACATCTTAGCGATTTTTCCCGCTGTTTTACGTTTTGTAACGCACCAGCCAACAGTTCACTTGTTTAGTGCAGTAAAATATCATAAACCGACAATTTTTATACCCTACCTAGAATATAATGAAAACATAGATAATACGTAAAGTCCAGACAATGAGTCGGTTCTGACTTACAAAAGCTCAAAGAGAATTGAAATTTGGTAGATTTGTAACAGTTTGGTGTCTTAAATATTCCGAGTTTGCGACCTTGAGCGATCGCCCCTCGTGCCGTCATATTGGTAAGACTGTACCGAAATCCATGGAGACGCGTGTGAAAACAGCCTAGAGATTTTTGTGAATTGTAGAATTTGCTGAGCTCGACTCCTTTGTATCTCTTCATCTTTCCTCTTCGCTGTAATTCGTGAACTATTCATTTGTTTGAAAAATGTAGTCGACAAAAAATGCAAGAAATTTTATGTTCTATATTTTTTATAATAGCTATTTGTAACGTAGGTGGGACTGGAGAGAAGATATACTCGAGAAACTGGATTTCGGTACAGTTTTATCAATATGACGGTGCGAGCGGTGGGCAGTCATTCAAAATCGCAAATTCGGAATATTAATTAGGACACCGAGCTGTACAAATTTAACAAATTTCAATTCTTCTTGACCTTTTGTACTGAAAGCTCCTTTTTATGTCTTCAATGCCTGGACTATAAGTTTGACCTTCCATTTGTAACGCAAATAATGATGGTAGAGCAGACTTGATTGGATACCCTCGCATAATATTAAAGGTTATTTTGATTTTTGCATGCCGGTATGTCTGTCCGTCCTCACGATTAAGGTCGATGCACACTTACCGGCACAGAACAAACCAGCACAGGAAGGCATCGACCGACACCAGCATTTCTTGTGCACATATAACGTCACAAAACTGAAAGGAAACTTTCATTTAAGGAAATTATCGAGAAAAAACTATAGAAAAGTGATCCCATGTTAGCTTTGAAACTAGATCAGGAACCGACAAATGTCGGTCTGGTTTCTAGCCACCGATAGAGATCGGTAATGAAATTTCTGTTACGTGCCGATATCTGCCTGTGCCAGGATGGTTTCATATAAAAAAATGTTGCCTATCTGTGCCGTGCCTGTAAGTGTGCATCGGCCTATATTCCAGAGAGCTGAAATTTTACACATGGCGTTTTTAAAAAAAAATTGTAGATTTAATTTCGAAAATGGGACAAATTTGGTAACTCCTTCGTAGGGTTGCCATATAAAAATTTCTTTTTACTATATTATTTGGAAATTGATGACAACGCTCGACATAGAGAGCTGAAATTTTGTACATGGTGTTTTTATAGCAATGGTAAATAAAATGTCAAAAATTGACTATCGAGCAACCTCTTCTTGGTGTTGCCATACAAAACTTTCGGTTTTCACATTATTTAACGTTTATTTTCATCTGAGGTATAATATTATTGATCTAAGACCAATTATAGCTGCATTTGGTTTTTTTGTTTTCTAAGAGTTTTCGTCTATGTATCTAAATCATTTTAACTGAAGAACTGGGTAGAAACGAGGTTAATTTATATTTCCCTGGCTGTAGGCTACATGAAGGCCTGCATAGTTGAATAGAGTCCGTATTGCAGTGAAAGTAGTCTAAATCAAGAAAATGAACAATTCATTCAATGTGGCAGTAGAGAGGAATTGCCTGCCTGCCCACAAGGTAACGTACTTTCTCATACACTTTGATTTATTGCATGTTATCAACTCACATAATTTCGTTTTTCTGTCGCTAAATTTCGTGTGAAGGGGATGCGGATGACGTCTCTTTGGTTATCGCTAGTCGTATTGCTGTATGTAAATAAATTATCCATTGCCAAAATTAATTTGAGATTTTCATGATATGACGGTGAATAAAACATTGATAAAGCTATTAGTTCTTCTAAAGCTTTTTTATTTAAACCCCTTTAACTTAACGTCCTTGACAGAAGTCGTCGATTACTCCTATTTTCAGCCTTCACTCTATAGACCTTACAATGAGTTACTCTACAGGGGGTCACAAAATTTCAATAACATCTCTGTGAAGATCAGGACTAATAGATCTCTCCACCCTGCTGATGTATAGTAATTCTCCGGGGTCTTACGCTTTGTATGAGGTAAAAAGCTGTGGTGATCATCATACATATCTGATGAAACAGCACAAAGTGCGACTATTTATCAACAATTGTTGCCTCTGATAATCTGAAAGGTTTGTCTTGTCTGAAAAAAAAAATTCCTCTTCGAATGTCCAAATTTTCATGAGATGGATAATGCCCGTTCTTCAAGACTTTTACCACCTCACATTGTATATTAACTGCATGACAGTGCTTCTCGTCGATTCTAATCCTGTGGGAGCACTAAGAAGAGCATTACAATGTGCCGTTTATGACCTTACTTGGGTGATGTTAATTGCGATATTCCATTCACCAGCTGTAATGTTATTTCACCTGAAAGGTGGTGTCCTGTATACATAGTATATTGTGTCGTTGGGAAAAAATTTCACCTGAAAACAGATATTTAATCAAAATATCGTCCACAAATCGTTTATCTCCTGTTCTGCTGGGTATTGAATTGCACCAGCTCAGACTACTTTTAAAACAGTTTCTGCATTTCATTTATAAAACGGAAGCATTGCAGGATACACGAGCCGAGCCATTTCTACGAAATGAGGAGATGAGGTCGCATAAACATTTTTGCAAGAATTTATATAAATAAAACATGTCTATGGGCTGCATAAATTCTAGAAGCCTTGTTCTACCTAAACTCGTGTGTATAGGTACGTACATATGTATATGTATGCATGTATGGATGCATATTCTACCTGCAGCCAGTTGCTGCTTATTTAATTGTCGCTCTTGACATATTTCCTGCAGGTGTTATCATCTTATCCAGTCAAACGAAAAAAATTGCAAATTTACTTTTTTTTTTTTTATTCTTCGTCTTCGACAGACAGTCCGAAAGGTTGAGAAACCTCAGTTGAATTGTATTTGAGTCTGTTGATTTCGCCCCTATATCAGAAGACTCTTGGAGAAGAAACTGAGACTGTTTTCTACCTGGCTAAGCATACAAATCGGCCTCTGGCTTTTGTTGTTGAAACCATGTTTTGTCCTCTATTCTGTTCTGGGTACTTTGATGCAGGTTTATATACAGTTTTAGGTACATATCAGAAGAATCCACAGAAAACTTAAAGATTTTAGCAGCCAAACACTCTCATGCACTTCTGGTACATAAATCGTTTTGATGCCATGCGGTGGGTATTTTCCTCCAATTAAATCTAATGGACAAGAGGTAGGTAGGAAATGTTGGATAGTTTCATTCTTTAGGATATAAAGTTTTTTTCTTGAATTGGATTAAAGGCTATCGGCTTTAGTTTTTTTTTTTGTATATCAGGTCTTATTTTATAATATTCACTTGGCAAAAAAAAAAACTTGTTTTCGGCAAGGTATTGTATAAATTGTGAGAATAAATTTGAAATTCCTTTTATAGAACTATACTAGATCTGAAATAAATCCGTGTCTCTGAGAAAAGTATTTTGTTCAATTTAGTAAAATCAGTTTATCTGGGGTGCGTTCATCAGAACAGTCTAAGCAACATCTATTCAGTAAAGCGTAATTTTTTTCTACGTCAACAGGGCCTTCATATAGTCTTTATGTGATTCTGTTTTGGGCCATTCTTTTTCATTGTGTCTAGGTTTTCCCACTTTTGTCTAACTTTTTATTTGTTGTCCTTCTTTTTTTCCTGTCCTCCTTCCTTTCTTTTTCCCTATAGGCTTCACTCATATGGCTTTCACTATAAAGAAAAACATTGTATGACCTACCCCAAAGCAATCAGCGCCATATTTTTTGTTTGGTTCATCACTTGGAGAATATTTTTTATAAGAGAATTTGTTTTGAGTTTTTTTGTTTTGTATTGACCACGTCCGTCAGGTGCTGAATTTTTCAGTGTTAAATTGCATAAGTAACATCCGGTTAAAAATATTTATTTCTCTTGATTTTCTAAGTGTTAATCGCTTCGGAAAAAGTTTGGAAAAGTAAAAAATTGTTAGGTGATCGTGTTAAGCTTTAAAGACACTTGTGACCTAGTTGTAACACCTATCTATAGATAGCTTTAATTCTACGGCAGTCTTAATGCTCGGATTAGTATCAATGCGACAATCAACGCCCTCATGTGGCAGAGTAAGTCCTGTCTCGATGAGTTCCAGTTTATGCCAGTGCATGCTTGACATTGAACATATCGATCGAAACGAGACCCATCTAAAATCTCTGCCGATCTCTGGTCACGCCACCCGGTTGATTTATCGCAACTCCACGCCGAAAGCCAAACATCTAAACACACATTAATAAGCAACCATCCTTTAAATCCAATTGTACAAAGGACATACTCTTCTGTTCAAAGAAGAATGTCCGGCGAAGTCATGAAGACTCAGGTACTATCTTTCTGTCCCATATGGGCTACCACAACAACTACGATGCCCCCATAAAGGAGCCCATTCTATTTTGAAGTGAATAATTCTACTGTAATAACTATTTATTGCAGTAGAACCATCCAGGGCTCCTCAACCCCGTGGTATCAAGTTAGCTACCCAAGTGGTATGGCTTCGTGTCCACGACCATAAAGTCATATGTACTCCCAGTGACATCTTTACATGTAGATATCCTTTTATAAACCGGACTAGTTACTCCATTTGGGCCTAAGATCTTATTTGGAACGTCTAGAAAAGATTGCATATATCCTATACAGGCAAAACAAAACCTTAATAGACGCTGTCAGCGGGGTCCACGCGAAGGTTAAGATATACCCAGATTCAAGTCTGGAGAGGCTAGAGATTACGGAAATCACGTCAGTAATCTTATAGCTGACAATTCATACTAACCGACTAACTGCAGTAATAGAAACAAACAATTTTCTCTAGGAACGTTTTATGGAGCTTATATTTTGCATAGGAATTTGAAGTGGTCGTCGGCCGCTCTATTCGTCGCAATTGTGTTTAAGCCTTTTGAATAAACGCTGAACCAAAATGGTCGTTACTTAAGTACGGCGAACGCGCCCTCAAATTGCTGTAAGTAAAGTGCGGTAAGAATCGCTCATTAGGCTGGACCAAAATTGCTGTAAAGAAATTGATATTTTTAGCCTAAATACATATCATATTCCGTCCGTAACGGTGATTATCTTGATATTTAATCTTTTTAATTTTAAAAAATGGTAAAAAAAATAACAAATGGAAGTTGAAGATTTGTGCTTTCTATATTAATTCGCAGTTTCATTCTTGTTCCATTTTAATTTTTACATTACATTTTATTATTTAATAACAATTTAATTGTTTGACACATCATGTCCTTACAGAATGAGCGACTCTTACCGCACTTTTACTGACTGCAATTTGTCATTTAAACTTAACGAATGTTCCCCTCTGACGTTCGATACACTTAAGTAAATTTACTTACGAATACTCAATTGTGGTCCAGCCTATTGCGGGCTCATCTTTTATGCAATGATATTAATGAAATTTTAATGAAATCGTTAACACACTCTTATTATTTTATTTTATTTTAATATAGAGGAAGAGTGTGAAAGAGGTGGTCCCTTTTAAGAGAAGTTTTGGGAAGGAGCGCTAAGAAAACGCGATAATGCTTCTGGAAGTGCTGCCGACTTTTCTTCTTCAGATTCTTATATTTTTTTATATAATGTCCATAAAAGGCACAAATCTTCAATTAAATCAACTTCCATTTGTTAATTTTTTGCTTTTACCACTTTCTAAAATTGAAAACATTAAATGTCTCCAATACGGAATGTGACGTCTATTTTGGGCAAAATTGTCAATCGTAATCCGTAAGTCTCAGTCTCGTTAAAATTCGTGAAGTTCTTAACGTCAATTTTGGTTCAAATTTAAGCCCTTGCACTTTAGTGAAAACGATTGGAATTGGAACGAGCGAAATGTCTGTGACTTTCAATTGACAGCTCGGAAAGGACATACCCATGTTGTTACTATAGGGATGGGTTTCTAATTACCTTTTTGTGCGTAATTTTAATGAGAACTCTGTATTCGTGATTCGTCTTGATATAATTTTTAGCCTTTTGCCTGGCAACATTTGGATTCTGATCATGTTAGTTTTCTAGCAAGCCATGATTCGCTTCCATATGATTTCATGTAGGAGTTGAATGTTTTGTGTTCTTGTGTGAGTGAGTTCAGTCTCTTAAAAGTTATTATTGCTCAAATAAGTGAGGGACAAAAAAAAAACACTAGCTAATCTAAAAAGGTAATATAGGTCGGGACAATATATAAATTGCAATAAAACATGCGATTGAGAATTGAACTGATTTGTACTTCTTTGCACTACTAAAATTGTGCCACCATCTTATTATCTTAATAAAAAATTTTATTTATACACTCGCGATTCAATTTTTGCCTGTTCAATTCAAAAATTCTTGCAACGACTTTGTTGGTTGAATTTCCTGTCTCTAGCTCACATTTTTACTTTCATTTGCTTTTCATTCACAAAAGTTTCTCATACCGTTTGTAACACATAGAAATAATGATGATACAGCAATGTGGTTTGAATCAGCATCGATGATTTTAAACCCACCGAGGAAACGGCAGCATTTCGGATGCCTTCCGAAAACATTCTGTGAAAGATGTGGAAGCATACGCTCTCATACCCAGTTCATTGATGTCCTACGACATAAGGTGGTCACTTGCACACTTGACCTGTAAGGTGAAAGGAAGCCTTCCTTAGCAATTCTTTGGAAGGTGAAAACAAGCATTCCCTATTAATTTTTTGGAAGGTGAAAAGAGTAATCCTTTTAAATTTAGTGGAAGCATTCATTTTGCCTCGTCAGAAAAGTGAACGAAACCATTAAGCATGAATTTTCCGGAAGGTTTGAAAAAACCATTCAGTTTATACTCTCAGGAAAGTGGAGGGAAGCACTTTTCCTGTTTTTTCACTGAGAGGTAAAGGGAAGAACTTTTCCTGCTATCTTAGAAATGTGTAGAAAATAAACAAATCTTCACTTATTCGAATCTCATACTATCATACCGTTTGTAATATATAGAATTAATGATGGTACAGCAAAATGTTTTGAGCCCGCATCGATGATTTTAATGGTATTCTAATATTTGCTTGTCGTATGTTCGTCCGTCTGTCCATCTGTTCTGTCTGCACTAAAAGTCAAGAATACGTTAAGTTTTGTAAACGGTTTTTTTTTACGAAACAATTAAATTTATGTTTAAAAATAGTCAAAATTGTAAAGTTAGCCATACAAAAATATCGTTTTTCACCATGAATTGAACACGTTACTGTAGAGAGTTGAAAATTTATAAACGGTGCAGATCGAAGTCGGGAAAATGAGAAAATTGGATAATTACTGGTCATTATACAAATTTATTTTGTTTTTGACTTTAAATGGTGTCCGGAAAGTTGTACAAGAATGTATTATCCAAAAAATTATTGCCGTTCTGGTCGTAGGTGGGATTTTGCATTTTTTTGGTATTTTAGGGTTCCGGACAATGAAAGAAAAAATCAGAACTCATATAAGATCGCGTGAAGTAGAAATTTGACATTTAGTTGAATGTTAGGTTTTTGTGACGCGCACATATTTCGACAGTCAAACAGTCAAAGATTATGAATTTTTTTTTTTTTTTTTTTTTTTTTTGAAATTTTTCATGGGGGTTGGGCACCATTAAAAAAATTTTGTTTTGTATCGTGTTGGGTATCGTTTGAAAGAATTAAAAAAAAAATCAAAATTTTTGCTGAATTAGTTATAAAGATATAGCCCAATATGTGTGAAAAAATACCATGCCCCACTTCCCCGATCTTCTAGGTTTTTAAAGCTAAAATTTTGATATTATCAGGTTTAGTAGGTAGGCGAGTCGTAGATAACAAGAAAACTGCAGCTGTTTTCGTCAGTCTCATAGTTTTGCTATAAAAAAATATTGTTTTGTGTTAGCTTATAAAAGACAACTTATGTTAATAAGACCAACTTTTATAAAATTACCCTTGCATACGTCTTTCTGTTTAAATAAATAAATTATTCAGTTATGATAAGCAAATTTGGATTAAATTAAAATATTCTAAAATTCGGTTGATCAAGTGTTCGTTGATGAAGTTCTGATACGGAGCCCTGATTGTGCAAGCTCGATTCACTTTGAACTGAATTATTTTCAATTTTACCCGATAACATTCTTATTAGACACCCTATACAGATAGAATAGGTATCAAATGATAGAAAATCGTCCAACTAGCTCTTCTTTTATATTTCGTCTTATATTGTATGATGTTAAAGTCAAAGAAATTGGAATTTTTTTCTAAATTTTCAAACTTTTACCCTTTATAGGTTGCATGGCGTTTGAATGCAGCAAGTTAATTACTTTCCAACTTCTGACTATGTCATGCAAATTCTTAAACCTTCATTCAAAGTTGTTTTATGTCACTGCTTTCATTGCTTGATTCCAATAGATCTGACGTAGAAGACGAAAGGAAAAGGTGAATATTATGCGTATGGCTTTCTGTTCATGTAACTAAGAAAGATTTGCTCACAAAAGTGGTATAACCTGAGAGCGAATGGCTTTTGCATCATTTTTATATTCTAAATGTTGAAATAATTGGGTATAAATGCCAAGTTTGTATTTTGAATTTGTCCGTCTGTCCGTCATTTCAATTACTTGAGGACGCATTTACTTAGAGAGTTGAAATTTTGCACATCGCCTTTAAAAAAAATTATAGATTTGTGTTCGAAAATGGGATAACTCCTTCGTAGGGTTGCCATACAAAAATTTCGATTTTCACTATATATGTGGACACTGCCTGGGTATGATACGACGTAGAGAGCTGAAATTTTGTTAGTATTTTTATACGCTAGATGAAATCTATAGGGTATCCTAAGTTTGTCATTCCGTTTGTAACACCTCGAAATAATGATGGTAGAGCAAAATGGATTGGCCACCCACGCATAATATTAAAAGTTATTTTTATTTTTGCATGTCCGTCCGTCCGTCTGTGCGCACGATAACTCGAGAACGCGTATACTTAGAGAGCTGAAATTTTGTACACGGACTTTAAAAAAGAAGTAAAATTAAGTTCGAAAAAGAGACAAATTGGACAACTCCTTCATGGCGTTGCCATACAAAAATTTCATTTTCCATATTTGGACACTGCCTGAGAACGCGTCGACGTAGAGAGCTGAAATTTGGTACATGGTGTTTTCATTGTATACTAGCAAATAAAATTTCAAAACTGGACTAAATAAGGCAACTCCTTCTTGGTGTTGCCATATAAAAATTTAGGTTTTTTACGTTTGCTGTGAAAACGATGTACTAAAAATTTCTTCAGAATACGAAATCCTATAAAATTCGTTATAATCATTTTTTCTGTCCGACAAACCGCACGAAATTACATAGGCATTCATCTAGGGTATCATAATAATTGGTCTTAGATCAGTTCTAGTTTTTATTCTTGTTTTTTTTTTTTTTTATATATAGATAGTTCTGGTTATCTAAGGTTGTGGTTACATTGTGAAACATTTCAGGCGAACTCTCATCGCGCGAAAATAGACGACACCAGGCGACCAAGTCATGGCGTGTTATGTCATGATGGACCTGGTTACATTTAGAAGCGAATTTTCGAGTGATCTCTCAATTTTGATTCCACAATGCCGATTTTTCACGTAAACATTAAATAAATTTTTCGCAATCCATATTTTCACACAGACGATCACGCGATAACTCCTGAGAAATTCAAATTGAGTTGATTTCGAAAAATTCATCTCGTGAAATCGTGCGACCAAAAGAAACATCACCAGATGGTTTCGTCGGAAGTGTAGTCATGATTATAATACTTTAAGGCTGTGAATTATTCTCGCGAAGTCTCTTGATGTCTCGTGACAGAAATTCGCCAGAAATCTCTCACAATGTAACCACATCCTAATATGCGTTTAGATTTCACTTTGAAGAAGGGATAAGATAGCATCAGGTTCAGACTCTTTTTACAATAATATCTAAGATGATCTTTAAAATCGATTGCCAAATTTTAGTAAATCCTGCCAAGTGGCAAGAAAAAAACTTACGCGAGATCGTCAGATTCAGTTCCTGCCGTCAGTTTGAAAGATTCAATAGATTTCTGATGTCCTTTCAAAACACAAGAGCATACATACCCTATTTTGAAGATGCCTGACGAAATCATTTCCAAAATATGGCGATGACAAGCAATTCAGACAATTTTCACATTTCAAAGCTTATCATTTAAAATTTTCACATGCAAGCCCAGTTTTAGTGTTTGATAGAGTGATATCGAACACTTAGTGCTTGCACATAACCTTGTTTTTAGGTATCACTTCTTCGTAGCAGTGATGCAAACTTTCGAAAGTCCGCAGTTTACGTTTTAAGAAACGACGAACACATAGAAAGATTTTCTTCGTATTTCTTTTAACTAACCTGTTATTTTTCGCTAATTTTGATATATGTACAAGGGAGAAGCGCTTCAAATCTCATTGCAGGAGGAGCGACATTTTTAGAGTCAGAAGCAAGTTAACATTTACTTTTTCTAGTGCTTCTCTATTAAATATCCTGTGTCATCGTATTGAATTTCGAGAAAGAGTCAGCTTCAAGTTTTGACCAGAAGAAGCCTTTCTTAATAAATTCAATAATCTCATTTCGTGTCAACTTCCTGGTGTACCTACCTCATGAGTGTTTCAGAAAATTTTTAAGTTGGCAGATTGATTAAATCTGTAGGAGGATAGAATTTCTGCCAGTAAAAATTATGCCGGAATTTTATCTGTTCATATTCTACTGGGCACATGACCATTGCTGTCATTGTAAATGGTCAATAAAAATTCTGCCGTTGGTCTGGAGAGTGGGCATCACTTCTAAAATGTTTTTAAAGATGATTTTTTTTGTTTAAATGATAGAAATTTATTAAAAAAAATTGAAAATAATAATAATAATTTTTTCAATAAATTTGCAGATTGCATTTAAAATGCAAAAATATTGAACTTTTCGACCCAGCGATCAGAGAGGTCTCATCAGTATGGTTATCTCTGATCGTCTAACCATAGAAGTTCAATGTGGAGGTCACACGAATTGCCTATATAAATACTTTTTAAAAAAAAGCAAGAATGAATTATATATACATATTATAGCAAGATTATAGCAAGATTTGTCTTTGAAATTTTCAAACTGGGTGATTGATCCCCGTTCTTGCCATGCGGCACTCGGATAAACCAAGAAGAATTTTTAAGATGAATTTTTTTTTTGCCTAAATGTTTTCGTATTGTATACTCTTACTTGACTTTTTTTGATGGCCGTAAGTTACCATACCTAACTGAAATTAAAATGCGAAAATACCCTTTAACCAACATTAGATATATATTCGGCTATCCAGGCACCATAAGATCATGCAATAGCAGCTGTCATAGATAAGAATTTACTGCAAAATCATACTCGATTACAGCTTTAAAGTACAGTTTGAATGGTAATCCACCAAGTTCGAAGTTATGTACAAAAACTTTTCTGCAAGTTGGCACATGTCACTTGCCTTCTGTAAGAGAACACAAGGAAAGTGGTCGCTGCAGCTGGCGCTATATTTACCCCATAATAGAAGCATTCGTCGCGATGTTTGTTATAATTAAGGGGGGGGGGGTTTGGTTATTAATTTTTTAATCAATTCCAGTTTACGCAAAACCCCAAGGTGCTCAGACATGATCGAACGAAGCAAGGTGTTTTAAGAGTTGGAGCCAGATAAATTGCCTCCGAACAGTCGCACCGCAACTATAAATCGAATACGGACTGCGACTGCAAGCCCAAGGTGTTTTTATCAATTTTCACATGTCGCTTAGGGCTTTACATGCTGCATAAATGTTAGCGTACATCGCAGCGGATGTTTTTCAATGTACGTCCTACATACATACCTTAATGTACAATATATACATACATCTGAATGGTCTATGTAGATGCGCTTGAATTATGCAAGGTCAGTCGGACGGCCCACGTGCGAATTAGGGAATGCGTTTTTTGAATTTACGGCGCGATACATCTCCGTTGTGTCCTCAATTCTTTGATCGCCCATCTGCAGTCAATGATTAAATTTAACTTTTTTTTCTTCTTCTTTTTATCGCTAGTACGATCAACGCGTGGGCTACGGAAGAGAGATTTTTATTTTGATAGATATACGTGCACTTCAGATATATATACACTTTCTCAAGAGGTTCTTACGCAATGCACGATTTTTAAGCTATTTGGTGTCCTAATTTCATTGTAGACAGTAAGTATGCACAGAAATTCTCACTCTTAAGTTTAAGTGAATTTTATATTATGTCTGATTTAAGATGGATCCTATTTCACAGAGTCATTCAAATTTCGAAGTTTTTGTCTGCCTATAGTTAGTATAGAATAAATCACAATGAAGCAACCCAATATAGAAATTCCTCCATTATCACCCGATCTCTAGTCTTTTCGCTCCTCCAGTATTTATGACCCAAACACATTTTATCGTTAATCCCTTATCCAAACAAAAGCTTTTAACAAAATAATTATTATGAAAACGAACATAAGTAGAAAAAAGTAGGTATAGGGCGCGTCGTTAAATCTATTCCCAATCTATTTTTTATTTTTTTGTGGCATTCGTGCATGTTTACGGGAGTCTAGTGTCTATAGTCAAGTATGGAGGAAAACAGAAGCGCAGACAAACCATTTATACTTATACAAGTCGGCTGCTATCTGGAAGCAAGCGAAGAACTTCTCTGATAAATTATTATTGTGTTCTGGCTGCACGAGACAAATAAAACTCATTCTCGATATCTATCTTGCAGAGCCATATTTTTGCTGGGGATATTGAATTGTTTCTCAAGATATTGCTTTTCAGTTTGTTGTTACAAGATTCTCTTACATATATGTACATATATGTGTGTACATATGTATGTATATATAATGAAGAATCTCATTCGAATTCTGTGTTGGTTGGGATTTCAACATTGCACTTTCGTTTTGGCTTTGTCGTCTCAAGGATGTGCCAAGGTGAAACATATCTTCACATGTGCTGTTGCGACAAATGATAAGAACAGAACAACTGTTCAATTTATAAATCGACGTACAGATGGATGGATGAAGGCGTTGGAGTTATGTTGAAGGAAAAACAATCACTTTACGTTCTCTGTCTATTTTAAGTTAGTCGAATTGTTTTAATTGCTCTGGAGAATTCAATTCGTAAATTATTTTTCAATTTTAAGTTTGTGAAAACTGAAGGTCATATAAAAAGTCGATGACTTTGCATCATTATATCCTTGAATTATTGATTTAGTGGGGGAAAAAAGTAAGAGTAATTGATTTTAAAGAGTTTTTTTTCTGCTTTAATGGATCTATGGGCATTTATTTTAGTGTATACATATTCCTTCTACAAAATTTAGCTTTTCAAATACATTTAGATCAAATTTTGTTCCATGTTCCACAAGGCTCTATATTAAGGCCAGAGTATTTTTGAAATTTTCAAATTATTTTTGCAACAAAGGTGGAGTTCATGTCTATTTAGATACTGCTTGAAAAGACGTTGATAGATAGGCAGAGAGCTGTAATTTTGTGCACGGTGTTCTAATTATCATTATGAATACAAGTTATAATATGAGCGAAATAGACCAACTTATTCCCCATACAAAATTTTCCAGATTTGCAAATCTCTTGCGTGCACACATATTATGTAAGGAACAAGATACTAATTACCTATGTCCGTCGTTTATAAAACGCTGCGCAAAAGCGCTATCATCTCCTCAATCTACATATTTCTTCGGTTTGGAGTTTTTTTTTAATGTTTGGAAAAATTTCTTTTATTACAACAATTTTTAAATCCGGATTAAAACATGATGTAATGAATTATCGTGGAGTATATGTAATGAGATTATCCGAAATTATTTCTAAATACTAAAATTAGTTTTATTGTAAAGGAGTTAATAATTTCCCAGCAGCATGTTTTTTTTCTCTGGTAAGTCCTGTTCCACAAATTTGGCAATATTTTCCAATTTTGTGATTAATTCTATTGAATAAGGTTCCCAAGTAGATGTAGTCTATACTGAATTTGGTAAGGAATTCGATAGGGTTTTAATATTCCGTTTCTAGTTGGTAAACTGCAATGTATTGGCTTTCATTCATCTATCTTGAAATGGGTTGAATCTTATTTAAGCAACCGTAAGCAATATGTGAAATTTAGGCAATTTTATTTCTAGAGTTATACTGTTACTTCTGGCGTTTCTCAAGGCAGTCTGTGGCGGTGTATTAGCGGATTCAAGATTGAGATAAGAAAAATTCAAAATGATTCAAATATTAATTAGGAAACTTTTATTACAAAACCAAAACGACGTGACAAAAAATGAACTAGGTAACTCACAATTGTTTTCAAAGACGACTAGATAAAGTTAAGACGGCCGGTGTGCAGTAGAAAGCGAGTCTCTAGGCTTACTATATTTTACATTTTCTTGATGGAGATACTCGTATAACTTGCGTCAATGTATGGGAATCATATACATTCAATTGTGGCTGCAACACAGTCATTTAGGACCCTCACCTTTTTTGCTCTGCATTAATGACATAGTTATGAATTTTTACTGCGAATTATTTAATATTTACTGATGATCTTAAAGTCGATTCCTTGAACGATTGTTTCTCACTTCAAGCTGATCATAATCGACTATTTATATGGTGCTCCATGAATAAATTAGAAATGAATGTTTCTAAATGCAAAATTATAAGTTACACCAGAAAATTATTCGACATATTATGCTTAGTTCCACGATCAATGATATTCTTATTCCTAGAGCTTCAGAAGTTAAAGACCTAGGAGTAATATTTAATCCAAAATTATCTTTCGCTTCACATGTTGAACTTATTATTTCTAAAGCGTTCTGCAACCTTATTTTCTTAAAACAAAATTCCAAAGATGTTTGCTTTTGGGTTTATCAACTCTTCAGTTCAGACGTGAAGTGAACTGTGCTATACTTTTGTGAGATATTTTATCTTATAGAATAAAATCTTCTGAACTTTTGTCTTTAATCTCCTTTTACGCTCACGAAATTTGCTGTATGCTCCACAACATAGAACAAACTATGGCACGCATGAGCCTATTTCAAATTGTATTTTACACTTTCATTCATTTTCTGTATTTATTGATTTTACAATGCCTAAAGAATTATTTAAATCAATTCTTTATGAGAATGCTAGTCGCATAGTTTAAATTTTGAATTATAATCATTAAGCAATTTAAATTGAGAGAATACTATTTTGTTTATACATATGTTCATCAATATTTTTGTGTTCTGTAAATTAAATGTGCTAGTCTGTAAAATAATCCTTATCGGTAGACATTTGAATAAATAAATAAATAAATAACTGAGAAAAAGGTCAGTCCCAGATGTTTTTAATGTACTAGCAGATGCAGACTGGGATATAAAAGCCTAAGAAATTTGTTATAACCAGTTTTAATTTTATTTTCCAGTCTAGATAAGGTAAAAATTTTCTTTATTTTTAATGAAAAAGATTTGCTTTCTCTCCTTAATTTTATTAAATTCATTGACTAAAGCTGATTGACGGGCCAATTCAGAAACATTCAATATTCAATAACCACTAATTATTATAACATCCAATGTCATCTAATAGTCCAGTCAATAGGGGTTTTTGGTTTTTGCTCTACAAAAGGTGAGGTGGTTGTGATTTTTATATATGTTACTTAGTTCCGAGCCCGCGATGAAAAATCCAAGGTTTTCACTCTTGTAGGGGGTCTGCGCAGTCCGCCATCTTGGATTAAAGGTACAAAAAAGTGTTTTTTCTTTTTTTAAATAATACTGTTTTGTCCGTGGTGGTCCATAGGACAAGAGTTGATGTAGTCACCTAATGAAACAAAAAATTGTATGGCAATGGGGGGGGGGGGGGCATTTCAACCATTTTCGAATTACATGGTGATTAAGAAAATATGCTAGTCTTTCACAAAATACCCTGTATCTTAAAAAGTACAAGGTGTACGGTCACTTACAGAGCTAATTATATACAGAACTTCATGGCATTTTAAGTGCATATATGAGATCAGTTTGGCTGTTTACTTTGGTGTATACGGCACGCCAGGAGCCAAGCAGTACTGATGAGTATACCGTTCGTGACGATACGAAACGCCTTTTTTTTTTTTTTACAAAGAAACTACTTTTTCAAAGATTTTTCGATGTAAAAAGAGTTTTTTTACTCAATTTGAAGAACAATTGAATTTTATAATATGAGTACATCTCGCTTTGAATGACGCCCGTGCTTATAAAAAAAATTTCAACGTGGCGTATATCATAAACTAGATAATTTTGCCACTACCAGAAAGTAGCGCTGAAATCATTAAAAAGTTTCCGTATACCAAGGAAAACCCCTAGTATTGATACTAACTTCGTGCCAGTTTGTTCAGCTAGTATAATACTAGTATATATGATATCTGTGTGTGTGTGTGTCAGAGGCGTTATGGGAAATTTATTATGAACCACAATCTTTCTACGGTTTTGTTTATGGTTGACGCTAAGAACCTCCTCAGGGTAAAGTATGGGAAGAGATCACCTACAGTACGTTTTTGGCTAATTTTTTAAATTGAATTCAAGGATAAGTCTGAAAAAATGTTTTTTTTTTGTTTTTTAGAATTTTTCCTTTCTGCTTTACTCTTGGTTATCTACTGGGTCGCTCCTCCTTAGAAGTCGAATTACCGAAGCAACTGCTTCTCTTTAGACTTTCTTCATCTATCTCTTCTATTTTATCAACAATATTGTATACAATGTCTTTCTTTGTGTTGTGTTGTCTCGATGCATTACCGACTTGATTTTGTTTTTTTGCAGCACCAAAACGCTTGTGCGTGGAAAGTTTTGACTTTTGAAAGCCAAAACCTAATAGGGCATCGGCTTTGGATTTGGCATTGGCATCGAGAAGAAGAATACTTTATTACACTTTTTAGATACAAATTCCGTAAATTTGTCTTCAAAATTTGTTTTAAATATTTTTATTATAACCTAGATGATGAAATCATAGGGTATATACTAAGTTTGTCATTCCGTTTGTAACACCTCGAAATAATCTACCATCATTCTGGATTGGACACCCAAGCATAATATTAAAAGTTATCTTGATTTTTGGATGTCCGTACGTTCATTCGTCCGTCCGTCCTTACGATAACTCGTGAACGCGTATACTTAGAGAGCTGAAATTTTGCGTATGGGCTTTTTTAAAAAAAAAAAAGTAAAATTAAGTTTGAAAATGGGATAAATCGGGTATCTTCTTCGTAGGGTGGCTATACCCCAAAATTTCGTATTTCATTACATATTTGGACACGTAGAGAGCTGAAATTATTTCTTCAGAATATGAAATCCTATGAAATTGGTTGTATTCATTTTTACTGTCCGACGAACCGTTCTAGAAATATATGCGAAAAACCACTTCAACGATAAAACTTTCACTGATGGGTGACCACCATACCATTAAATATGGGTATTCATCTAGAGCAGTGATTCCCAACCTTTTGTGGCCCATTTCCCCATTCTGGAGGTTGACTAACACCTATTGGCCCCTTTTCATTTTCATTATATGCACAATTTAATTTGAAGTAAAGTGTAAATAAAAAAGCAGTTTTATTATTTTAATCAATTTTATTACCGTATATAGAAGCAACCAAACCAGTTTTATTGGTTACTCTTAAAATAGTAAAAAGTTTAAAATGTACATTTTTTACAGAATTTTTTTAAGAACTGAAATAATTCAATCCGGAACTTGTAACTTGGGCAAATATTCAAATCTTGTTTCCATGTCAATTTTTAACTGGTCAAGGTGATTAGTAAAAATTATGATTTTGTTTTCTGGGAGTTCATGGGTCTCGTTATCTGACACTGAACACTTTTTAAGGATCGAAACTGAATCAGCTCTTTACGGCCTTGTGAATATCAAACTTGGCGACGAATGATGAAATAATTCATTTAGCCTCGATAAGGTTCATCTTGTTTTTTTGAAACCTTATATTGATTTCGTTCATTTTTTGTAAAATATTTGTAAGGTACGCAAGTTCCAACTTGCGTTGCTAACCGTCTCAAATAATTCGAAGAAACGGCGCAAACAGTTTTATTGGGAAAGCCACATCACGGCCGTATGTAGAAGCAAGCATTCGAATTTCTCATCATTTTCATGGCAAAATTATCGCAACAGACGGCTATTGAGGGAATTAGCTTTGATCTTGTTGACACCAGTAATAACTACTTGTAGGATTTCATGCAGGACACCACTCAATTTTTATCGTAGCTACGTGTTGACAATGAATGATACAGTTAATAGTGATGACCTCTGGCACTTCTTTCCTAAGGTAGGCTAGAAACCCAGCATGACGACCTGACATGGCAGGAGCACCGTCTGTAGCGCAAGCGCTCACGCTTGTTAGGGGAATCTATTTTTCCTCAAAATAATCTTGCACCACTTTAAAAATCGACGATCCCTTCGTATCAGTGACCAAAGCTCTAGCAAAGAACATTTCCTCGGTAATTTTCTTTTGTTCATTGATAAACCTCACATAAGCTAATAAAATTGCTTTGTTATCATTCACAGTTGATTCATCAATCTGCAATGCAAATTTGCTTTTTTTCTTCAACAAATTCAACGTCCGATTTCGTCAATTCGGCTGGAAACGGTATTGTTGCTCAAAAGAACCGATTGACTTATCTTTTTACTAGGGCACTCGTCTAGCATGATTTCAACAATTTTTTTTTGGTAGCCGGTAAAACAAAAGTTTCGCCAATTGTATGATGCTTACCACATTTAGCGATCAATAAAAACAAGATCGGTTACTCGTTTGGGGGTTTAATAACCAGTCAGCCGCGCTGAGCAAAAACTCGTGGGGACTGCGGACAGGGGTGAGTGCAGTGAATTCGCCGACTGAGAATAGTCAGTGACTCGTGCTACCCAGCAACTTCTACTGTACATTGCTATTTGAATTTTTCCCCATTTGAATACTCATCGCCCCCAAATAGGCCACCACTTATTTATTGCCCCTCTGATAACCCTAATCGCCCACTTGGTGGCGATCGCCCCCAGATTGGGAACCACTGATCTAGAGTATCATAAGAATTGGTCTTAGATCAATTCTAGTTTTTTTTTACTTATTTTAACTGTCAAACCACTTCGGATGCCTTGATGCTGCTTTGAATACCTATCAAATATCAACTGACCCAAGTATTTACATCGGAATTGATGCCTCCTTAGCTTAAACGATCCTGCTGTGGATTTGCTATGCCAAAGTGTGTTGAGGAAATCCTTTTTGTCGTTGAGGTTGATTTCCATTTTCTCATCTGAAGGATCATTAGTAGACCCGAAGAGAGCTTCTAGCATATTTAGAGATGCAGCTACCTTGGAAGTTTTTAAATTACTCTCAATTTCGGAGACATTAACGACCTTACCAAAACAACGTTCGAATGAAATTGGAGATTGGCAGGTATCCCATCATTATAACACACACTAACGCAGTGCCATTTTTTCCTTCATTAGATCCTTATTATTTTATTGAATATCCTTTTCACTTTTTAGTGTTCGTTAGGAAGTAAACATGTTTCATGATCTGAGTTACGTCCTTGTGCGAAAAGCAATAGTCGTCAAAGTTAAATGAGTTCAATTCCGTATGCTACGTAGTAATTATGTAGTTTGGTTTTTTTTTTTATGAGAGGTTAAACCCTTCTAGACGCTTATCAAGAATTTGATAAAGTCAGCAATAATTGCTGGACTGGGATATTTTCGTGTTCCTGATTCACTCGGACAATTATATAGTTCTTCCAGTAAATTTCAATTATATATTCCATTGAAAAAAAAAATGTTTTTTCACCTTCAATTTACGATAAAAACGCGACAAATTATGGACTAGAATTTATTTTTCACAATTAATAATTATGTGGCTGCTGATTGAGTTGCCGTGATAACTCGGTGTGATTGACAAATTCAAGTTTACCATAAATAATTATATTTTCAATTTTCGCAGTGTTTTTATGGATGCTAGAAATCCGTATATACCTCTCTCTATACATTGCTTAAATTTGGAGGTGTAACAATATGAGCAACTTCCAATGTAATTTGAAACTTGACAATTCAGCGGATTCAAAATTATGTCAAAGGTGAAATTATTTTTAGGAAATAAAATTGAATTAAATGAGGGAAAGGAATGTTTCGGAGGAGCATAGATAACTGCCTACATAGATAGCTGTCTACAGTATAAAAGAAGAGCAAATTGGCTTTAGAATAAAACTGCTTGGCTACCAGTACCTACAGCAAATTTAGCAGAGATTATGCCTTAAAAAACAAAAAAAAAAACAAAAAAAAAATCTTGCGCACGTGCATTTAATATACGGAGCTTAATTATCTGGTTTTTTTAGAGAGCTTTCGTTTGACGTGATTTACATATTTTCACCTCTCCGGTACGGCTAAATACAAACCCATCAGCTAAAAAATGTCTTATTAGAGGCTCTGAACTGAGGGTGCTAAATTACAGAAGAGGGGTCTAATCAAAATATATAGGGCAAACGGAAATCCAGTTTTCCTCCGTATGCAGTATAGGTAGCGCTTTAGTCCTGTTCGCTTTTTCGTTCAACCCTTCAGAAATAAGTCTGCAGCCGTATTATCAACCCAGCAAGTTTGATGGTTCGTGCAGTGCAATCGAATTCTCCCTCCCAGCTGTGGATGGGATAGTATAGCAAAATAGCAGCAAATGCATAGTCGTCCAAGATAGGCAGGAGGAAACGACTACACCCGCAGCTATAGTTATAATTCCCTGCTGTATGAATTCAAGAACTAACACTGCGGCTGTAGGGTTGTCGTGTCTGCTAGGGTATATGAAACGAACGTTATATTTGAACAATGGCGTATCACAGGCAAACCCTATGAAAATACTCTCGATGTACCTATGAGGTATAACTGAATAGATATATACTATACTGGCAGCAACATTGTTCTGCGCCCCCTTACTTAGTATAGGGGAGACTTCCCCTTATGCCGTATGCCTGCGACAACTGAACATTGAACTCTTGATAGGGTCTGCTTGAAAATTCATAAAGTGAAGCTTAGTGTGGTGGCGGCGAGAATATTACCGAGGGAAGGAAGCAAGGTCTGTAGCACAAAACAATAAACCCTGTTCCCACCCCGTCTCGTATTTTAGTATTGCCTCCGTGAATTTTATCCGACGTTTCTCATTTTGTTTCTGATGTGTGCTCTGAATTTTAAGTTGAGAATAATGTTCAAAACTGATACTATATATAACAACAAGGAAATTGTATTTGTATTAGTTAGATATTATTAGAATTTACACAGATTTACCGCCTGGGACTTAGCTTGGAAATTGTTGATAACATAAGGATCAAGTGAGATCGGTGTTGTTTTAAATTTTTGGAAGCCCTACTGTTCTAAATCATCATTTTAATGGAGATATTGAAGTTATTGGTAAATTCCTTGGTACCTAATCAAGGATTGCTTCCCTTACTTTGCAAACTTATGTTGGCGATTAAAATAATTAACTTGAATGGCTTATGGCTCTGCGATTGTAGACTCGTCTACATATATTACTTACACACATGGAGGTTAAGCAACAAAAGAAAACTTTTAAGCTTCTTCAAGACTAACATTCTGCAATGAGTATAAATTTTAGTAGAAATTTACGATACATACTAAGAAGAAGCAGGAAAGTTTGTCCGTATGAAAGTGATATCCTTTTCTGGAAACTTCTTCAAATCCTTCTCTTGGATTTCCTTAATTATTTCTATTAAGAGTCTGCTTGTATTCATACATATTGTAAAGTAAACTCTTGTTCGTTTGGTTTTGATTAAGAGCTTTATGGCTTTATCAAAGGCATATGTTATATACCTAGATATATTTTTGAATATTTAACCCGTTTAAGTAAATGGTGTCTTTGATACTTAAAAAGAAAACACCAGAATTAGTTCAAACTCGTTTTAATTACTGTAAAATCAAAGAACAGCTTTTGAATTTCTATTTATAAAAAAGTACCATTTGTAAATGCGCACTATCCGCTTCTTCACACTCATTTAGCCTGGAACTGAAATTTTCAATCACTCTAGTTTTTGATGCAGTTCCAGTGTATTATCGGAAGCCAAATATCTACAGTTATGTTTATTCACGTGGTCGTTGATGTCAAAATTGAAGATATCAGAGAACCATATATTATTGAAACTACAAAAACGATTTTTCATTGCTCTGCAGAATTCGACTCGTTTAGCTAGATCATCGGGCTTCATCTCTTGTAGAACAACAATTTTGTGGGGGCGATGAACCGTTGATTTGTTTAAATTTAGGGAAGTTGTGCGCAATTGTAATGACTGTTGCGGATTATCCATAACAAACTGGCGAACGCACTCGAAACTTGTTCTTGATGTCCTTTTGTGCCCAGTTGATTTATCCGGCATTGTGTTTCCAGTCTCTTTAAACTTATGCATCTAATACTTGATTAAATTCGCATTTGGCTCATGTCAAAAAACAGTGTAAAAATCGTTGTTATTATAAAATGCTCATACACAAAATGTGCACTGCGGTCCCGTAAAACGATCCATCATGACTAAACTAAACAAGCCAGCCAAGCTTTTGACACCAGTTATTTCACTCCGTTATTTGTGTTTGGCGAGTAACGATAAAAACAAAAACGAAAAACATTCTGAGACATCCTTTATATAAAGGGTTTTCCAATAAGAGGTGTTATTTTAATTAGCCCGCTATTTCGGTAGATGTCACTTTTGGAGCTGTCATTTTTTGACATTTGACAAGTAGAAACTACGCCATTAATAAAAATGGAACGATACACGATTCAACACCGCATTGAAATTATTAAAATTCACTATAAAAATGGTGAAAATGTGGCAGAGACGGTTCGTAAAACTCGAACATTTTTGGGTCGTCGTGAAGCACCTTGTCGGACCGCAATACAGAAATTGGTAGAAAAATTCGAGCTGTCGGGGCAAGTTAGTGATGTGAAGAATAAAACCCGTGCACGTCGCCCAAGAACAGCCGAGAATATTGCTGCTGTAGCGGAAAGTGTTGAAGAAAACCCAGGTTTGTCCATTCCTCGTCGTTCTTTGGAATTAGGCATTCCACAAACGTCATTACACCGCATTTTGCATAAAGATTTGGGTCTTAAGGCTTATAAAGTTCAGTTAACACAAGAACTCAAGCCGGCCGATCATCAACAACGTCGAGTCTTTGCTGATTGGGTCCTTGAAATGCATGAAAATGATCCGGAATTCCATCGAAAACTCATCTTGAGTGATGAGGCCCATTTCCACCTGGATGGCTTCGTCAACAAGCAAAGTTGTCGCATCTGGGGCTCGGAAAACCCAAGAGTTATTGTTGAAAAGCCTCTCTATCCTCAACGTGTGACTGTTTGGTTCGGTTTATGGTCCCGCGGGGTCATTGGGCCTTACTTTTTCGAAAATGAGGCTGGAGCAACAGTTACGGTGAATGGATTGCGCTATCGACAGATGATTAATGATTTTTTATGGCCGGAATTGGATGGTATTGATCTGGACAAGGTTTACTTTCAACAAGACGGCGCTACGTGCCATACAAGCAACGAAACCATTGATCTTTTACGGGAAAAGTTTCCGGACCGTGTTATCTCTCGAAGAGGTGATCACAATTGGCCACCGAGATCTTGTGACTTAACACCTTGCGACTTCTTCCTTTGGGGCCACGTGACAGATTAGGTCTACGCCAACAGCCCAGCGTCGATTCAAGACCTCAAAGATGGAATTCGTTTATTAATAAACTTAGAATCCTTCTAGATTCCATGCATTGCAGAATCTATTAGATCAAGACCTTTTCTAAGTAAATCTCTAAGGCTACTTTAGGTCAGAATTAGTTTGGTGTTGCCCTTTTAATGACACAATTTTTAAAATTCTCAAAATTTCTCCCATAAGACGGAACTATTAAGTATGAAACGGAAGTAAATGGACGAACAGTATAGCTAGTTGCACAATCTACGGGAGAAGTATTAATTTTATGTAAGTACACATCTCGGAAAACGTAGGTACTTGTATGAATGAATGTATTGTTCCATAAACTAAACATCTGTTTGAACGTAAAGCCAAGGAGACCCAAGGAACAGCATTGTTTGGCGCTTCGCTATCTACCAAAGCTCTTTGGCTTTCTGACTCTAACTTCAGACTGAATGATATGGACCCTGATGAAATGAACAGCTTCTTTGCCTCTGCGTAAACAGAGTCATCCATCTCCGTGCTGGGTAATAACATCGTTGAACCTGAGGACTCTTTCATTTTCTAACGTTGTTATTTTTGATGTTTCTTACGCCTTTACATGTGTTAAATCAAATGCAGTTGGTCTGAATGGCAACCCTTTCCCAGTCTTGTCTTACCATATTCTTCATCTTTTTAACACCATCATTACCACTTCGCATTCCCCTACTGCTTGGAAGTCAGCCAAGATAATTCCCATTCCCAAGCTCTCCAATCCATCACAGCCCTCGGATTTTAGGCCTATAACTATTTTACCCGCACTCTCCAAGGTTTGGGAAATTTTAATCAAGAACCAAATAGCTTCGGCATCTGCAATTCTCAATCTTATATACTCCAAGCAATCTGGCTTCCGCAAAGGTTACAATACCTCGAGTGCTATTTTGGACATTATTGAGACGGTAAAACTCAAAATGGAGCACAAGCTGGCTAGCGTACTCTTGTTACTCGATTTTAGCAAAGCCTTCTATAGTTTAGTAGATCATACTATCCTTTGCTATAAGCTTCAGAGCCTCTTCCGCTTTTCCCGATCAGCCTGTAATCTATTAATTTCCTTATAATTGAGCTTGCAACGCAAATGTGTCATTTTATAATCATGCATCCGATCTTGTGGGCCTCCACAAAGGTGTTCCTCAGAGGTCTAATTTGAGCCCACTCTTATTTACCCTGTTTGTTAATGATCTCCCTGTTGCAGTTAGGTTCCTTGAGGCTACCATCTATGGGTCAGTGTATCGCAGATATTAATGCCGATCTTTCTTCTATTTTTTCTTGGGATTTGGGCAATAAATTAACTCTAAATCCAGCTAAGTCTCAATCGATTGCCTTTTTTGGTAATCCAATCAAGCACCTCCTTGATCCTGTCTTCCTTAATGGGGTTACTATACCCTTTTGTGACAGAGTGTCCAGCCTTGGTTTCATATTAGATGAAACCCTATCCTTCTCACCTCATATTGATAGTTTAATAGGCAGGGTAGGTTTCGGTCTTCGCAAACTTTACAGTATTAATATGTATTTGCCGACGTTTATAAGTAAGAAGCTGGCCCACGCTTTGTTGTTGTTTTCCCACTTCATCTATTGGGCGGAGCTATATACTGGATCTTCCGCAGGTAACATTGATAGACTACGCACTTCCTTTAATTCAGTTATCAGTTATGTGTGCGGTCTTCCATGGTGGGTGCGTGATCTGTGTGTTTATATAGTGGATTTTCTTCATACTACCTTCGACAGTCTCATCTGTTTTTTTTTTTTAAATCAATTCAATCTCATACGCCACAATATCTATTTTCCAGATTAGAGTTTGTTTGGTCGCCACGTTTCCCTCATCATTTATCCAATGCTTTGAAAAACTCTCCTTTGTTCGTGTTAGTCCTATCTGGAACCGATTGAATTTCGCTCACTACTCGCTTAGTTTGATGGCATTTAGATCGCGCCTTCTTGATTTTCTGAATGTGTCTCGGAACTGTCAGTCTTAACAAGGGCCGGATTCGCTAACTCTGAGAGCTGTGGAGATGAGAGTTCTTTTGATACCTCACTCTCCACTCGGAATTCTGTAAGTCGGGAAATTTGTATTAAGAATTACCAAGCTCTCTATTACATTCGACAAAACTCTGGGCTGTGTTAGTTGTGGAGAATTAAGAAGAATATTTCTCAACTGTCTGCTTTTGTTGTGTTTTGTGAAGATACTTAGCTAACTAGGATTTTCAAATTCAATTATGGGCTCATTACATATCCTGGCTATGATTACAAAAACAAATTATGGAAATCCTTGCAATAGTTACAGAGAAATATGGATTTTGGTGTCTCTCTCAAGGTACCCGCTAAAAATTTTAAATCACGCGAAAATGATCAATTTGGTAGTCTTCCAGTACAGAGGAGATGCTATAAAAATTTTAAATATGTTTGTTAAAGCTTGTATGTAGGATTAAATCGCATCTACATTTTGTTCCATAATTAGATATGTAATTAGTTTTTAAGTCCGATAAATGGTTTTGGAGATAACTGCAAAACAAGTGAATCAGTCCTTAAGATGAAAAAGTGGGAGTTTTTTAGTACAAAAATGGACATGTTTTCAACTCATCATTATGAAGAACTGGTAAGTCGTGAAAATTCACTTTCCATGAGAAAAATGTTCACAACAGAGTAGATGTAAAATAAATAACCGAAGAAATATATTCAAAATATTGGAAGTGGGGTGTATATGACCCAAGTGCAAAAATCCGTCTTGCGGCTGTAAAAAGTCAGTTATGCAGTTAAAATGATAAAAACAAGTAAGTACACCAATCGATTACTCGCTTCTCCCTCTTTAATTTGATACCAAACATGACGTATTTTGGTTAACCCCCCAATGAGGGTGGTACGACCCCATCCCCAAAAACCCCTCTCCCACAAATTTGTCATCTATATTTTTGTACTCTAGACCCTAAATTCTATGGAAAAACCCCCAATGCTCTACGACCCCCCCCCCCCCACAGTGTTAGCCGTCTTTCAATATTGCGACACCTCCACGTTTCCCTAACTCCCCAAGTATGTTAGAGAATCGCGAATGGAGAGTTGGGAGTTTTGATCGGGGAAAACGAAAATTCTCATCTCCCAAGCTCTCCGAGTTACAGAATTGGGCCCCAGGTCGTGCTGGTCTTGTTCTTCGCTAACCTAATTCTCATCTAATCTAGTTTTTTTTATGCTCTTCGTATTATGTCCCTATTGATAGACCCATCTCACATGGGTTCGTCGTGACAATAGGACCTGCACACTCAGTTGTATTTTCTGTAAAAGTTCCTTATCACAAATCATCCTTTTGGGCAGCAGGGGATGGATACTGATCGAGTGCGTTTTGTCAGCATAATTTTTCAATTCAAGTCAGTTAATTTTAGTATATTTTTCTTTTCATTTATTTTTTGATCACTTTGCCAATCATATTATTTGCTTAAGTAACAATATTTTTTTACAATGGGCCTAATAGCCTAAGTTGCTTATCATAAATAAAATAAATAAATAAAATGGTGTTCGTTCATAAAGATGCCATTGAAGTGTATGTAATATGCAAAATGGCTGTAATAATGTTTGTGACAGTTTGACAGTTCTATCAAGCCGAATGACTGTAGTTGTAGGGAATGGCACTTAGTTCAAAGAAAAAAATTTAATTTTAACAAATACATCTTATTAAAATGACTTCCGAGACAATTACGGATCGTGTCAGGGAAAAAGGCCTTTACGATTATAGGAAGAAATTATTGAAACGCAAAGAATTTGAAGAATTAGTTTATAAAACCTTTGAATATTTAGTGAAGTGTGACTAAATCGGATTACTTTGAGAATATCTGCCACTCATTGAGGTGAATACTTGGTTAATTGAGTTGCAATTAAATTAAAGAGTCATCATAGCTGCGCTTACCATTTCAAATCTTTCCCTCTAGTGCCATCAATGTCCTTTCTTCCACTTACGATTTACATATGAACCTTTGTATCAAAAGTTTGTTCGTGTGTTAGAATGAAAATGATTGAAAGAGAAATTATAGTCAAATTATAGAAGCATCCTACTCGATGTGACAGTTTTGACAGAGCTAATACTGTGTCTAAAGTCAGGAGTACTTGCGATGCAATTATCTGCTTAACAGCATGATAGTCAGGCTTTTGTTCTTAGCATAGCTATGAAATCGAACATCCGTTATAGCTTTTCAGCAGTCTGATTTGTTTTTCAATCTTCTGAAAATTCTGAAAATTATGAAACTGCAGCTACTCGACCAGAAAGTTGGTCAGTGTATGTATTTGAAATTCCGACATCGTCCTTTAGCTATTATGATGTCAGCTAATACTTACTTGTGTGGGACTGTTTAATTCGAACAACTTGAAGTTGATGTAGAAGTTTACTTTAAGTCAATAGCGTGGTACTAGTTCGCATAGTACCTTCAGGTCGATGCAGATGATTAGCTTTGAGCTAATAGCTGCTAACTGCTTGCGTGGTACTAGTCGTAGCTGGTTTGTAGAAACAACCGTTGTTACGTCTTCTTCTGAACGCAGTGAACGTGTTCCAGGAGCAGTATGAACCTGGGCTAGTTGTGGTGGCTACGGATAGGCCATGCTTAGACAAACATAAAATTGTATGGGTAGGGGGAGGAAATCGTAACGGTTTCCGAGATAACTGGACTTTAGATATTTGGGTATGTTTTTATAGATCACCCTGTAACTCCTGAACGTTACACCCTATGATAATGATTTAATGTTTGGTAGATAGAAAATCGTTGGAACTTTCCAATGGTCTATAAATTTTTTCCCTCACCTCCCTCAACAAAGTTAAAATTTCGGAATATTTACTCGTTTTTTTTTATTTGGCTCAAAAAACACGTCCTCAATATCAATTTTTCATATTGAGTTTAAAAAGCCCAAAACCTTAGCTTTAAGATGACCTATCACACTCTGTACCCAAAATGTAACCCTTTCTGCGTTTTTTGCACTTTTTCTTAAGCATCTCCAGCGAAAATAGCTGAAAAAGTTCAATAAGTGTCAGCAAGTAGGCAATTATCTTTTGGAAATGACCTTTTTCAATCATTTTCGCTGGATATGCTTCAGAAAAAGTGTAAAAAACACAGAAAGGGTTACATTTTCTGTACGGAGTATGATAGGCCATTTTAAAGCTAAGATTTTGGGCTTCTTAAATCCAATATGAACAATTAGTATTGATGACGTATTTTTTTATAAAAATAGTTGTTAAATAAAAAAACACGAGTAAAAATTTCGAAATTTTAATTCTGTTGAGCCATAGCTTCAAAACAGAAAGGGTGAGGGGAAAAAATTATAGACCATTGGGAAGGTCCAACGATTATCTATCTACCAAAGATTAAATCATTATGATAGGGTGTAACGTTCAGAAGTTACAGGGTGATCTATAAAAACATACCCAAATATCTTAAAGTCCCGTTATCTCGGAAACAGTTACGATTTCCTCCCTCTCCCCCCCCCCCCCCACCCTCAACCCATACAGTTTTTTGTTTGTCTAAGCATGACCTATCCGTAGCTTTCGGGTGCCAGACCACATACGAGACACCCTGTATATTCGTTTTTGAACTGTGACATAAGCTAATTGCCTTACTTTTCACATATTACTATTTATTGAATTTCAAATTCTTCCCTCTTAAGACATCCGACTAAGGCATATTTGGTTGTCTTTAAAAAATACGGTTAAAATCAGTGATTTCGTGGATTTATATATTAATTTCTCAATATTAGTTGATCCTGAACACCCGGCTTAGATAGGCACGCCTCGCCACTGCTTCTAATTATATGTTTCCAGATATTCGTCCAGTTGCTATCAAGTCCTTCTCATATAAAATAACATAAATCCCATCAATTTCCATATAATTTTAAGACTCAACGTCGTATTTACCGTACAAAATGTATGAGGAATATGTGTACCTACCTGGGTAGATAAGATACAGGTATCAAGCGAAGGTTAACTTGGGAAAACCATTGTAAATATTCTGAGAATATGAGGGCATTGAGGTGGCACTATTTCCTCTGTATTTGAGAAATAGAAAATGGTAGAACTATACCATTTAGCAGTTTTATTTAGAAATGCCACATCCCAGACAAAAATAGTCAGCGGTCTGATTTACTAAGGGAATGCGAATTGATTGAATAGAGGTCAATTAGTAGAAGTTCACATACTAGCAACTAAATACCTTACCTCTGGATGCCTATATGGCTCTATGTTGCTTTATTAGTTATTCAAAGCTATTACGAAAGCGAGGTGATTATATACTGAATATTCCGAAGCCATCGAAATGACAACATAAAAGAACAAGTTTCCTCAAGAGATTCTTGTACTAAGCTTTCAAAATTAAAAATCTCCATTAAACTGAGTTTGGTTCGATTAAGGAAATAGCAACAAGGCAATTAAGATATTAATGCTGATTTGAATAAACTAAAATTAGTTCTATAGTTGTCGCGAAATCCCCAATTCACAAATAACTTCCGGTCTTCAGCATAATCTCTCTTGTGTTTATATGAAATTAATTCCTGCAAAAAACTCGTCCAAATTAAAGTTCTCGGTAAGCACATGCCATTGAACCGATTTTATTACAAACTCTTGAGTAAAGTTTATACTTTGTTGTTTGCTTTAAGTTGAAACAAAAACAAGGCAACATCGTTTGAAGTCCAGTCAAGTAGGAAGACAAAGGAATATGAAAACCTGCTCCGTTCCACCGTATAGCTATATAGACGCATCTTGACGCTCTAGCAGAAACCCACAATAGACCTAACCGACACTGAAAGAAAAGAGATCGAACAGAAACAGAAAAAAATTT
Organism: Dioctria rufipes; assembly: GCA_963924295.1. NCBI lineage: Eukaryota > Metazoa > Arthropoda > Insecta > Diptera > Asilidae > Dioctria > Dioctria rufipes. The sequence continues at coordinate 42,355,592 of OZ002743.1, read as the reverse complement.
AGAAGAAAAATTAAAATACAACGGACGAGTGGCTAGCCTTGAAGTTGAAGTTCAACGTATCCTACTGCGACTCAGAGTCGACGAATAGTGTTGTGTCGTCATAGGGTTGTGAATTGCTTGAACAATCTAGCCACCAGCCAGGCACTAGTAGGTAACTGGTAAGGAAGGAGTCTACGACCTGAGCAAGCGTAAAGTTTTAAATTCTCCTTCCTTTACCACACCTGTCTACCACCACCGAATTTGATAAAGGTAACAGCAACAACAGCAGAAGCAGCAGAAAATCTAGGCTCGTGCAGTCTGCTAACCCGCAGTTAATAGCACAGCAGCGCTTAAATGCACCGTCATCGTCGCTGCTTCACTGAGGTGAAACAAGGCGATAAAATTGAGAACTGGAGTGAACTCGTACCAACCGACGACGACGATAAGGAGGCAACAACCACAACAGACTCCGTAAATCTTGGAGAAAAAGGTAAAGCATGAACTGGTTTGGGTAGGTCGACTCTGTGTATACTGTACGACATGGACGACGTCGACGACGACGACGATGATGATGATGATGATGATGATGATGATGCCGACAATAAATAGCAGAAATAGCCAGCTAGCTTGCTTGCTAGCCAGCGCTGTCAATTGCGAGCCAGCCTGTTTGGACAGACGCAAAGGTAAGCAACCGAATCGAGTTTAGTTTTAAGGTATAAGAAACACGGTGGCCGCGATTAACTACGCGCTAAAATCAATCCAAAACATGTGAGAATATCTCTGGAAGGTGAAATACTTAGCCGTCTCGGTTGCTGCCGCCGTGGGAATTATGAAAATTAATGACATTTGGGCTGTCAGGTCTTGTATGGTGGTGCATTACTGAAACATCAGAATTACGACGACCTGTCGTTGGTGTTGTTGTTATATGGAGAGTAGTGACCAATAGCTGCAGACGGTACAGTGCAGCAATCTATTTGTTTATGATGTAGGCCTAAGTATAGCGGTGGCATTTTGGATGTCAGAATTTTTCGGTATTAAATCACTCTCTGTAATGACTTTGGTTAGGTTGCTGGGTTTATTCCTGGAAATGATGAAATTCTAGTTTTTATACCTACCTGGATGGATATACCTACTTGTATCAATGATGGGGTCGTGAATAATTTTTCTTTTTTTTCTTTAAGAGCTGTAGGTATATTTGCAATTTCGGTATAGTTACATTATGTTCCTGAAGCAGCTTTTGTTTAGGTAAAGATTTTCAAAATTATTGAAAGTAAGTTTTGTGTTAATAATACTACTTTAGGGGTGTCGGATAATCTGACTAGGTGCCATTGTTTTTTCATATAAGCTAGCATTTCTTGCAAGATTTTTTTTCATGAAATGATATGTTTAGCATATTATGTGATAGTTACATATTTGTAAATTTTATTGTACAATTAATTACTGTGTAATAAATCAATCGTTCTTCTCTCCTTGCGCGGTGGTGGTTCAAGAAATACTTATGATAATCGCTCCTGACAGTTTAAGCCGCAGACGAGCAACGCCCAAACAGGTATAAAAGCCTTCTTCAACAGACAATTCATACTTTTTCCAACATACTATATACTTTAAACGTCCCTTCACTTATGTCACTTCCTGTCTTCGACAGTCAATTCCCGGCACTTCCCACTTATGGTAAGATTGAGCTGTTTATCCTTTCTCCTATACTTTACACTAGTTCTTTCTTTTCAGTTCGCACACACTGGTTATTTTCTGTTAGACACTTTATTACCTGAATGTTAGTTATATCGTGGTATATGCGATTCCGTTGTGAAAATTTCGGATTCGCCATACCCCCTCAGGGATTCATCCCCCTCCCCGGGATTCACCCCCACCCCCTCAATAGATTTGATTAAAAGACGCGTTCTATAACATAACATGTTTTGGAAAATTTTCCTAGACCTAATCCAACTAGAGAGTTCTGCCGTATTGATGAGCATACGGTTCCTGCTGATACGAAACGCCTGCTTTTGCATAGAAATTTCTTTTTTTAAAGATTTTTCGTTTGTAAAAGAGTTCCGCCAATCCAATTAGACTACAACTATATTTGGAACATATTAGAAGCGGTCTCTATTGGACCGTGTGTGGAGAATGTTAATTAAGTTTTGTAGATGACAAAGAAAACTTGAGAATAGAATTATTATTTTTGACAATTTTTATTGTTTTTTGAAATATTTGCCTTTATGTTCTACTAGACAATTTTGCATACACTTCAAGAAATTTACAGTTCCGAAGTCACTTCAGTAAAACGTTTTCGAAAACTTACTTCGTCGCTTGAAAACTTTTATGAAAGTTTTTGTTTTTTTATTTACCTTATTAAGCCAACTCCAGGGGATATCCTATGATGCAAAGCATAGCATGGCAATCATGGCTTTAAAGGAGATAGGGAAAGGATTAGGGAACATGAGGAAAGTGGCGGAGGTGCTGATGTATGTATGTCACTCTTGAACCTTCACAGATTGTAACCCCGAAAAAAAAAACAGAAGATGGTAGATTGTTCCACATTCGCACAGTTTGGGATAAAAAAGCATCACGGAATTTTACTGTATGGCCCAAAGTATTTTGAAGGGTGAAAGGATGTGTGTGTGAGAATTTTATTCCATTCTGGGTCTAATATAGGACTTTTAGAGGCGTGCTAGGTTAGACGTGCTGAAATATTTCTCACATTTGTTCAGAAATCCAAAATATTTCGATGCTTCTTTAGCAACAGAGAAGATGTGGTTTGTGCTGATTATGAAGCGAAATAAAAAGAAGTCACAAGGTGCCAAGTCCGGGAATTAGAACTCATTCATTTAAAATCATAAAAAAACCATAACTCGAAACTTTTCGCATTTTAATGAATTTTTTTAATGTAATAAATTTTTCTTAACCGAATTTACCGTCATCCTGTCTAGAAGTAATACCCTCTAGACAGACTGTGTCCATAATGACTTAATTTGAAATTCAGTCATTTCAAGGACAGATTATGGACGAATTTTATTTCATTTGGAATGTCATTGATAGTTCCTCAATGTGAGTAAAGCATATGGCAGAGTTCAATAATTTAATTAAATGCTATCAAGAAAATTTGCGAGTATTTACTGTAGTTGCCAAGCATTTAGTAGAAGAAAAGTTTTGTTGTTGAAAGAGACCAAACATAAAACAAAGCGGCAAAGAAATTTCTTTCATGATCAGCTGATGACTGTCACTGCTAAATTCATTAGACAAATTTTCCACTTTGCAATAAATTCAGCTCATTTTAATGACGGTAGGTGGCACTTCTACTGCAATTTCACTAAATGGAGTAAAATTTAGTTCATTTGAAAATGACTGTATTTAATTAAAAATTAAGTCATTATGGAGACAGTCTGTCTAGGGTATAAGGACCATAGCTTTTGACATTTAGCTCAATTATTGTTTAGCAACGATAGAAGTTAGCAATAATTGCGGCACTAGGATACTTCTCAATTCAAACCATATTGTCTTAGATCGTAACTCCCAAAACTGATAATAAGTTTTTTTTCTTTTTTCTTAACACCTAGACCTATACATCCGCACAAGCATCTAAATTCCAATCTTTATTATGTAGGATAAAGTCAGAAAAATTTATAATAAACGCTAATTTAATAAAAGCAAATCATAATTAGATATTAGAAAAATTGAATGATACCATCACATCCCAGCAGGTTACTATCTTTCCTTCTTATTATGCCCGTGGCGAAAACAATCTCTGTGAACATCTCACACTGTACAGTGTACGATCACTTAATACACAAGGAAATAAAGCATTGGCCTCGAAGGCCGCAAAGAGTGATCATGAACCTCGTCTCAATGGTCACCACACCATCCACTTACCATCGCATCGTGATGATCAACCGTGGCTTGTTGAAAATTGGATCCGCTAGATTTGTTCTCCTTTGCTTACACCACACCACACCACACTGCACTGCACCGCGTTCACCTACTTCATTATCCAGTGCATTGATGCTGCAGCGGAGAGTAGTATTAGTAGTAATACATACATAGTAAAGTTATTCTTCCTCAGGTTACTGCTCCATGCTTGATGGTGCGTTTCTTCGTCTTTTCCTTCAGATTTTAAATTTTGTTCGGTGTTTTGTATTATTTTGCTCCTTTTTGAGATCATCTGAACGCGTACATTGACTTGTTAAGTTCATGAACTCTTGCCGCCCCAGCTGTTTTCTGTGGTCTCAATCTCGGAACGGCGGGAATACTTGTTTTTTATATCTTTATCTATATAGTAAATGCATACTCGCACTCACTCCTCTTTTGAGTGTTTATGTGAATCCCAGACCCACAGTTAATTGTCTAATGACTTTAGCTGCTTTAACAGATAACTTCTGAAGACTGGAAATATTTTAAGATAGCATCGCGATAATGTGTGCCTCCGACTGCTATGCGAAGTGATCTTAGATAGATATTCCGACTAAGTATATCTATTTCTGCGAAGGGGAAGATAATTTTACGGTGAATGGATTTTCGCAATTATCATGAAATCGGGTTGTATAAGATCAAACAGAAATTTCGTGTTAAAATTGAAAACACTGCTAAGTTTGCTGTGAATTATTCAAAGTATAGTTTTCAATTAGCAGATACAGATACAAAATTTTTCAAAGCATTTGATTGTTTTTTTTTTTTGCTTGAAAACGGTGAAATGAAAATTAAAGACGATTATGATTTTTGGAAAAGATCACATTTCGTACTACAACTAAGCTTTTTCCCTTGCTATTTAATTTTTCTTTCTCCTCACTGCAATCTATTTACAGTTAGCTATCAATTATTTGTAGGAATTTGTAAATATCGCCTTGATTAAGGGGGTCATCCCATATGAAGGCTCTTTTTTCGGTTTTTTTTTTTTGGATTTTTTTTTGCGAACTAAATAAACGTATAACTGCGAAATTTTCACCACCTATTTATTGATATTTTGAGCACTCTCTAAAATTTTGTCAGCCCGAAATCGTCGCTCATTACTGAAGTACACGGCAACTTAGCCAATAAAAAAAAAGAGTTTTTTTCGGTGACCACGATTGCGGAATGCTTATCGGAAATAAAAAAATCAAACGGCATTTTAACCTGTATGCAAAGTATGGACTATCTTGTGTACTAGGATTATTAAAAAATATTGAAAGGTAAATTTTTGGGATTTTATTGAACATTTTTCTTCGTGAATTTTGGGTTTTTTTCACGATTTCGTCAACATAAAAAAAAAATGCCTTGTAGAATTAGAATTATCCTAGTTTGCAAGATGGCCACATGAGTATCTATTGAATAAGTAAGTTAAATTTCAAAGGAATTCGTTTGATAGTTGTTTAGATATCGTAGTCACCAGTTTGATATACCTACACAGTTTTGCAGGGTTGTAAATGAGCGGACTCATTTATCATATCCACTCATCACTCTACTCAAGATTTGAGTCCGCTCAACACTTGAGCGGTAGTTTATCGCTCGAAACTTGAGCGGACTCAATCTTGAGCGGATTCACTGCTTGAGTGGACTCATTGCTTATGCGGCTTGAGCGGACTCATATATTGAGTTGAGCGGACTCAAATCATGTTTTAAATAACATAAGGAAAATCTGATTTAATTAAAATTGAAACTGGCACTGAATTTTCAATCAAATAAGTAAAGCTCACAAAAAAGGTAATTCATTATATTATATTAATTTAGCTTTTGCTAATTTTCTCAGCCAACATTTCTTCTTCCTCTCAATATAATGTACAATATGTATTTATTCAATAATAAGTAAAGACGGTGTGGTATTTTCTCATACTTGAAAATGATATGATTCAATTTATATCCATAGAAATACTTGTGAAATATAAAGGCAAAGTAATATGCACATGAGGAAACTCAGTTTTGTGAATTGTATTTAAATTTTACAGCCGAAAATAAGTGTTAACTTCTGATTTGAAAAGTTCTGTTATGGCCATTATTATTGTCATTGTCTGATTTTTAAACCCTAGATAAAATCTATATGGTCTGTCTACTAAGTCTGTCATTCCGTTTGTGACGCATAGAAAAAAAAATTCTTCTAGAGCAAAATGGATTGATTACCCACGCATAATTTGTTGAGAAATCAATTAAAGCCTGGACATGAGTACGCAATCCAAAAATAACAATCAAGCTACGCCATTTTGGGATTCAGGTTGTGAAGATGACCAAAATTCAATGGTGAGTCAGAAAATGTTCTTGGAGTATAATTTTTCTACAGATATACTTCGAGGGTATTTGAAAACAAACGTTTTTCGGTGATAAAAATTTTTTTTACCGAATACAACACAGCACTGCCTAGTAGCATAGGAAAACTAATGTTAACTCCTAGTAGATGTCGTTTAAATGACGAAAATTTTGAAATGCAAGTGATGCTATATATCAGTGGAAAAAATATAAAGTAAGATGCTGATTCTATGGAAAAATGAAAGTACAATTTCCTTGAATTGAATTATAACATTTTCAAGTATGGTATTTTTATTTTCCTTACAGGTTTTCAAGTTGTTGAATTTATACATTATATTGAGAGGAAGAGAAATGTTGTCTACGAAAATTATCAAAAGCTAAGTTAATATACTAAATGAATGACTTTTTTGTGAGCTTTTCTTATATTTGATTGAAATTTCAGTTTTTGTTTCAATTTTAATTAAATCCGATTTTCCTAATGTTATTTGAAACATGACTTGCGTCCGCTCACCTCAAATGATGAGTACGCTCAAGTTCACTGAAGCATTGAGTCCGCTCAACACTGAGTCCACTCAAGATTGAGTTCGCTCAACCAACGAGTCCGCTCAAATTTTGGGCGATGAACCACCGCTAAACTGTTGAGCGGACTCAATGATTGAGCGGACTCACTGCTTGAGTTGAGTCAAAATTTGAGTCCTTTACATTCCTGCAGTTTTGAGAAAAACCCATTTAAAGGTTCAAATACGATTATGTCTAATAAAATTCGAGCGCTTCGGGTGCTCAGTCAAAACTAAACTAATTGTTATATTTGAAACATGAAATGAGTTTAGAGGGAACAACGGTTCTATTGTGCATTTATACCTCTGTTTGTATTGTATTACAAGCGCTCAGGTAAGGAGTCGAAGCCAAATAAAAAGGGTTCGCTGCTCCGCCTCAACGAGTGCTCGAGCCCCAAACACCGGGCCTGTTCAACGCTGTAACTTTTGAACGACTCTGAATATCGGAAAATCACTTTACCCATATATTTTACATTATATTTGGATTCAATTTATGAAAAAAAAAAAAAAAAAAAAAAAAAAACACGAAATGACCCCCTTAAGTTTACAAATGTATGTCAAGTATAATTTTCAAGCTTTCAAGAACAATTCGAGTCATTACGTTAAAAATACTGAAAATTACACTCAGATATGAAATTTTCTACAAATATCCCACAAATGTCTTTCTTAAATGTAAACGAGCTAAAGGAAATTATCGCTCATATATAACTCAGCGGTGTATCTAGGTTGAAACATTTGGGGAAGCGAGCATATGAAAAATAAAAAAGGGCGTTACTTCTAGCCTTAACGGAAATTTTTTCCATCTACTGAATAAAAAATGTCTGGGAATGTTCAACTTAATACCCCAGACAGACTGTAACCATAATGACTTCAGTTTTAATTAAATGGAGTCAAATACAGTGCGGTGTGTCACACAACTACGATGCATCAAGGACACTTTTGCAACATTTCGGTTCAGTTTCAAATGGAGAAAATTTTACTCTGTATTAATGATACTCCAGTAAAAAGTGACACATGCTGACACTAAAGATTTTGTAATCAGGTCAGTAGCTATTAGCTGATGATCATTACATCTAGTTTGTTTTTTCACATTTTTCTTCCCTTTTGGCCTCTTCTTCTGTCTTAATGCTTTGCAAATTACAACTACAATAAATACTCGCAAATTTTCTTGATTGCATTTAATTAAATTATTGAACTCTGCCATGTTCTTTACTCACATTGATGAACTGTCAATTATATTTCAAATAAAATAATTTTCGTCCACAGTCTGCCACATCTTCATTTCCTCGAAATGACTGAATTTAAAATTATGTCATTACGGAGACAGTGTGTCTAGTAGTAGCAAAATCGATTCTATTCCCAATTTCTGTTTCCGTAAATTGTTGTCGACCATACCATAGCTAGCGCATACAAATTATGAGGAAAATTTTTCGGAAAAGTTCTTAAGAAAAATTATGATTTTAACAGTAAATTCGCAATACGCGCTCATAAAAATGGTTACGGAAATCAATAACACATAAAAGAAAAATATCTAATAAATTTCGCATGAAAAATTATTGTAAATGAAAGGCTCACAGTATCTACATCTTTCCGATAAGGATTTCTTTTCCATGAAGTAGATGCAATCTTTAGGACAGAAAACTAAATACGGTCAACATTAGGTGCGTTGTACACAGTGGAGTAGCGTTAATTTTTGCCACCCGGTGCGAAGCCTAAATTTCTGATACTCTGTCACCACTATTTCAAATGGATTCTCAACGTGAAAATTGTAGATCTTAAATAATTTTTAATCAATTTAAATTTATAGAGAAGCTTCTCTCACAACTGTAATTACTTATGGCAGCTGTGCGGAATATTGTTAGCATTATAAGTATATTAGGTAACCCTCCTTCAAGTTTTGGCTCAAAAATAAACTTTAATAACTCAAGTGGGCCAGAATCAATAAGTACTTTCTGTTGTAGGTACGGAAGCGCATAGCCACAAGCATTGAAGTTTAAACTCTTTGTCAATATCTCCTGAGGAGCTTGGTCGAGGTTGCATTCCTCATCATCGACGCCCAATATTATTGCAGGCTCTAGGAAGGCATATTTTCGGTCATGCTCTGCTCTGTTCAGCAGTTACGCTATGTAATGAAGAAAAAAATTTTCATTTTAAATCCTTGATTATATATGTTGTAGATAGAGAGGCATTGCTGACTTACCCTTTGGTTACGTCATAAAGTCGAGGCATCGTAGATTTTATATTCGCGAGCAAGGCGTTAGTGCTTTTTGTTCTACTTGCTCAGTCTTTGAAAGTTTTTAGTTTGTCTATGACCATGGCCTTATGCTGCAGACAGGATTATCCCCCCCCCCCCATCTGTGCACCCTGGCGCCATTGACCCCTCTACGCTACGCACTGGTTATATTTATTTATGCTTAAATACCTATCACCTAAATTTTGATGTCTTGAAGACTGCGGAGGTGCAACCGCTTCTTCCGTTCCTGTTCTGTTTTTTAGCGGCACTCTTGTGGCAACCCTTTTACATTCTAGCAATCTAATTTTGTTGCATTGATCTGCATGATTGCAGTCTGAGCCGAAATGTGGCTATACGGGCTACGATTAGATTAAATTCAAAGTAGACTTAAGGATGATGATTATGATGGAATGCATTTTTTACAGAAATTGTGAGGGAGATAGTTTATTGAAATTTAAATGCTGCCGAAGCAATCCCTGCAATACTTCACACATACACTCCCCTCTAGTTTTTATGGTAAAAATTGCAAACTGCCAAACAGTTAAATTATTAAATTGGAATATCTACTTCAAAATCATCTCTATTGAGTTTCTGGACGATGAACTATTACCTGTGAAATAATTTCAATGCTTTTATAAACAAAATATTGAAAATATTTCAATTGCGAAGTATTTAATTACAATTTTCCATTTTGACAGGTAGGTAATTTAATAAAAATATTTGCTATAAAATCATAGTAAAACGTGTTGCCAGTAATCAAAATTGAGGGATTAGGGTTGTCAGTAACCATGTTTTAGTTTCAGTAACTATAAAAACTTACTATGCTTAAACAACGTGATTGATTCTCTCGTCACTCATAAATAAATTTCCGTATTCGATGTACTATCTCCCTCACAATTTCTGTAAAAAATGCAAGCCATCATAATGTAAATCCTCCTCTTTACACTCTTAATATGTTTTAATATGTAATTTTGCGTATGTTTACGTTTTTCTGTATCAATTCATATATTCGAGGTGTAAAATTACACCGTATTTGTAGACAATTTTTTATTTGCTGTAATCGAGATTAAATTTACACTTCTTTGCGATTTTATACTTGATTTTCAAAGTTTAGGAACCCACCAATCGCAATTTTTAATTTTTTCGAAAATTATCGATTTTTATATTTTGGATATCAAGTTTTATAGTGCATAAATTGTTGATTTATGATTATTGTGTATACCTAATTGGGTTCACTTTTAATTAATGGTCTCTTATATCTGTGTTCAGGTATTTTCCATAGCAGCTATTAGTATATATACCTACCTATCAGCCTAGCCATGATTTATGAATTTAGTAGGATTGTGGAAAGTAAGTATGTAGTTTTCCTCTATGCAAGAGTGTTGAAATTCTTTGTAAATTGTTCGCATTATAGAGTATAAATGTAGTTTAAAAATCAAAATAATACATATGCGCACATAAATCATATATATGTATGTACCTACCTACTTCGGAAGTTCTTTTCTTCTAATTTTATATCCAATTAAGATTTTAATTAATCAAAATTCAAAAGTTTTTATTATCATGTTTCCTATTAACGTCATAAGCTCGTCTAAATTTCGTAATATAATTGTTACGTAAATACCCAAAACAGTTCAAATTTCTTTTGTTTATTTATAATTTAAATTAAGTGGTCTAATCTGGTGAAATTGTGGCTCAATAAGAGTTCAATAATGACTTGGGATCGCATTTCTAGTCCTAAATATAATGTTTAACGTAATGGAAACCTATTTCAAATAAAACAAATAAATAAAAGTAAAATGTCAACAAAGAATTTCATTTATTTTATTTTATTAATTTTCGTTGCATGAATGTTATGTGAGTCACGGTATGAACATGAGTCACAAACCTTACGGACGGCAATAAGAATGTAATCAAGGTTGGGGCATAAAAGCTTAATGCATTTAGTATTGATTTCTAATAGTTGGCAAATTTTTATGCAACTTTAAACTACACACATTGATCTGCATCAATTTCAGATGTATATGTATACTTTAACATGTAACTGCCAAAAACGAATCAGAGATTATTTCTTCAATAGAATTAAAACTTTTATTAGGATTATGCCAATTAATGCACAATTATAATTTATGATACCTGATATCTGTCATGTGGGTGTCGGAACTTCTGATAACGTACGTTCAATTAATGTCCTATCGACAGGTGATGTGTGTTCTCAGAATAATTGTAGATCTATGATTGAAAATGGGTGAGATCAGTAGAATATTAAAACAAATATTTTTCCGTGAATTTTTTTTTCACGATTACAGCACGAAAATTCTTAATGGTTGTTCGGTGCAAATGTTGTGAAAATTAACATAAAGAACAGTGATGCTTACATATTAATGATAAGAACATACAGATTTTGAAAAAAATAATTTTCTTAAAACATTTCCATTTCATACCTGAAAGTTGAAGAAATAATTTTGATGGGAAATTTTGTTTTGTTTTATTATTTAAATAATTGAAGCTTTAAGCTGAACAACCACTCAATTAAAACCAGGTTTAAGTATGTTACGTCCAATTCAAATTATGAGTTCGCTCAAATTTTGAATTCCATTTAGAATTTATTTCAGTCTTCTCAAGTCTTAAATTCGTTCAAATTTCGACCGGTAAACACCAATCGACTCAAGCGATGAGTGAACTTGAGTGTTTGATCGGATTGATTATGCTTGAGTTGAGTCAAAACTTGATATTGTTTTTACTGCAATTAGCTTAATATGATGAGTGATAAATAAGTCATTTTAAATGGGTTCTGTTATTAAATTGAGGTAAAAAGAAATTAAAATTTTTTAATTACTCTTTTTTTAAGAATACCTACTTCTTATGTCTAAAACAATACTACTTTTTTTCTAACTATAAAATAAATATTTTCCATTTTTAAGTGTTGGTTACACTGGTGAACATAAAATGGACTGCTGAACATAAAATTTTTCTATTACACAAGCAACACTGACATATATAAAATGGACACTACTGAAATTGATTGCATTATTGGACATTATTATGGGATCACTTGTCTGCAGTTGTCTCTTTTTGGTTTAACTACTTTATTCCGCTGAACTATAAATAATAAAATATTTATACAAAATCCACCATAGTTCAGTTTCAGTTCAGTGGTTTTCCAAATGAATATATAGAATAGAAATAGATGGCAATACAGTATTTGTAATCCTTTCTCTGTCCCCGCATACCTAGTTTTAGGGACAGGCAGACAAAAATTGCTTAAATTTATTTTAATTTTTATTTAAAAATCAAGTTTAAAAAATATTTGATTTTGGAAGAGATACGTTTCCAAGAATAGAAATAAATCCGAATACGTCTGCAATTTATTGAATTTTTAATATGAATATTAAAATGAAAGTAAAACTGGAAATTAAGATAATTGTAACACCCATGCCAACTTATATGAAATAGAAAATTAGGCAGTCCGTGTTATTTATGTATGTCAGTGACAAGCAACAACCAGAATAGGTACTAGGGCGACATTTGTAAGGTTTAAAATATTACAAGGACCCTTGTACCATAAGCATTCAAACCTAATTTTAACAAAATTTTCATATAAAGAAATGGAGTCATAAATTAACAAAATTATTTTTACAAAACAAAAAAAAAAAAAAAGCTACCTACTAAACTCTAAACTACCTAAGCTACATACATACCTACCTACCTAAGCTACCTATCTACTTAAGCTACCTAGGTAGGTATCTAGGCTACCTACTTAAGGTACCTACCGTCTTAATCTTCCTATCAACCTAAGCTACCTACCTACCCAGCTAAACTACTTCTTAACTACCTAAGCTACCTAAGATACCTGACTATTCAAGCCACCTAGATTCGAAAGGGTTGATCTCGATTGGGTGGTATCTTAGTATTTCCAAAATAGGGGAAAAATTGCCTATAAATCCAACGTAGGTGAAGGGACTAAGCTTGACAGAAGTTTTAACCAGTTGAAGTTTTACAGGAAGTTTATTTTGCAAGTTAAGGAAGGCAGAGAAAAGAAGCGAAGCACACAGGGAACATTTTTGAATAAATCTGTCATTTCAAGAAAAGCCTGGATGGATAATAAAGAAAAGAATTCACTTTGCTGTATGACATAAGATACTATAACAAATTCTCCACTAGAACTATAAATTGTATAGAAGTGGGAGGTATAAGCTCCACCCACTAAGAGTGTTTGGAGATTTGTGCCTCATTTTTGCTCTAACTATTAAGATATATGATCGCGTATTTCTTTTTATACCCTAGATGAAATCACAGGGTTACAAAGTTTATCATCCCGTTTGTAACACCTAAAAATAATGAAGGTAGAGCAAAATGGATTGGACACCCACGCATAATATTAAAAGGTGTTTTAATTTGTCTGTCCGGGCGATAACTCGAGAGCACTTTCACTTAAAGCGCTGAAATTTTGCATACGAGATTTAAAAAACAAAAAGTAAATTTAAGTTCTAAAATGGGACCAATCGGGCAACTCCTTCGTGGGGTTGCCATTCAAAAATTTCGTTTTTCACTATATATTTGGACACAGAACGCGTCGACGTAGAGACCTGGAATTTGGTACATGGTGTTTTATAGCAATAGTAAATAAAATTTTAAAATGAACTAAATCGGACCTCCCTCCCTCCCTATTTTTTTACGTATAGTGTGAAAATGATCAGTCCTAGATGTTTTTATTGTACTAAAATGCTCTTCAGAATATGAAATTCTATGAAATTCGCTATAACCATTTTTACTGTCCGACAAACCGTTCTAGAAATATATGTGAAAAATCCAACTTGCACAGATGGGTGATCATACGAAATTTTTTACGGACATTCATCTAGGGCAGGACTTCTTAAACTTTGGGTCCACCAAATGGGGTCGCTTAGCGAAAGCTTTGGGATTTAATAAATACATTTTACAACTTTTTGTGCAATTTTGAGTTTTAAATTTTTGTATGTTTCTAAACAAATTCTAAAACTATGTTTTTTTATATATATTTGTTACCTAATTAATAAATCATCACAAAATATTTATATATATACCTTAATTTTATATTTTTTGGGTTGCAAGAAAAATCACAATCATAAATGGGGTTGTGAATGAAAAAAGTTTAAGAAGCCCTGAGAGTATCATAAGAATTGGTCTTAGATCACTGACTTATAGCACTGGACTGACATATTGCCATTTTCCTATTGGAAAGAATGGCACGAGTTTTATAGTTTTCTCTTTCGTGCTATGGCAGAGTTGGAGCTACCAACACAAAATATCGCTTACTGCGAACGTTTTCTTATACCATTTGATGTTTTTATGTTGGCGCAGATGCAATTACTGCAGGAAGAATAAGGTAAAGATAGTGTTTACCATGCTCCGCCTCTCTTGCCCATACGCAGGATTTAGGTAAAAATAACGTTTTGAAAATTAAAGTCGGTATGAGTTTAATTCCTTATAAGCGATTAAAATATCACTTGGACACAAGAAAATAATTTTAATTCGATTTTTGGGTGTAAAATTTCATCTGATTGGTTTTAAATGTTTTATTATGTATAGTAAACGTTTTAAAGGGTGCTCAAACTCTGATATACAGAAACACAAAATGTGTGCCACATGAATTAGCAAATCGCTCAGTCCATTGTTATAAGTCAGTGTCTTAGACCAATTCTAGCTTTTCTTACTTGTTTTATTCTTGTTTTCCTTTCGCACAATTTTTTCTATGTGACTATACTTCTTTTTGCAATTTTGATTTTTTTTTTATTATCTTGTGAAAAGTGCTGTGCTTAGTTATAGATTAGAATTTACAATGTGCTTATAATTAATGAGAGAAGAATTCTTTTTGTTTCTTCTACAACATCAAACTAGACTTTGCGGCTCCTAGTCCCAACCCTTTTTCTACGCTAGCCGACGCGCTAATTACGCGTAAAAGAATGCGCGTTAATTAGTTTTAGAAAACAAAAAATGAGTCTGTTTGTTTTGACTTACAAATGGTGAACTTTTTACTCGATGAGTAATGTGGATATCCCCTAAATACCCCTATTTCATCTGTTTATGGGATAGTTGCGCAAATGAAAGTTGTATGGTTGCTGACTGTAGGAATAGCAAACATGATTTCTGAGTCCCATCGATAAAAAAAGAAAAATCATTTTCCCGTCACTGCATACATATAATGTTTGATCTGATGAAACATGATTGCTTCATATATGTAGATATATTTGCCGGAATTTTTCTAGACTAAGTACGGAGAAATTGGACCTACAAATTCGTACGTTTGTATAGGATTAAAATTTTACAATCCGCACATATTGTATATCGAATCTGATGCCTTGTTGAGTTTCGTATCAGTTGTCAATAAAATGTTTTTTAGGGAATTCACAAACAATAGAAAATTATGGAGAATTAGTCGTCAACATGATGAAAATTTGTAAAAAAATTGAGAACTAATATACATAAGTGTCAAAGAACATTTCCTGCAGAGCCACTTAGACAGATTCCCAGAAAATCTTGGCGATTTAAATGAAGAACAGAGAGAATGAATCAATCCATCACCTGAACATCAAGATAATGGAAAAAATAAGGTATCAGGACGGTGGGATCGCAACTTTGATGGTCGACTTTTGTTAGAACTTAAACTAGGGATTGACCCAGACAGGAATATAATTTTGTTTTCATTGTATTATAAAATTCATATAATTATAGCGTTTGGGCCCGGTGCACACATTAGTCTTTTGGACGTGCGGTGCAGCTGCGGTACACTTACATCCAAATATGTTCGAAATTATTACTTTTATTAGAAGCTTATCTCGTATCACATCAAATATTCTTTAAACTCGATTTTTAAGGAATAAAGTTAAGAGAAAGAATGACAAATCATCGTTGTTTTTATGAAACCTCCTAGATAAAAGTATAAATATAAAGCGGTAATGAGTTTTTTACTTTTTCGAAACCCGTACAATATACGAGTCTACAGGCAATTCTCAACCTACTGCATATGAGCAGAGAAAATTAAAAGACAAATATCGAGGTACTGTCAGTTTTTGGCCGAAGATCAAAAAATATCTTGAGAGTATAGGTACTGTGTGTAATGTGTTTCGATCAGCAGTAATAGAGCGATCTCATCAGGACTGCGGTCTATACTACAGTGTACTCAGATGCCAATCCACCAGCAACTTATTGGCATCTGAGTTCACTGTACTGTATCGAAACACACTACACACAGTACCTGCATATACTTTCTAGAAATTTCTTTATGGAATTTTATGATCTTAGGCTTTAGGCCAAAAACTGACAGGACTTCGGTAAAAGTATAATTTTACAGAAGCGGCAAAAACTGATCATTTTTGTTAAGCTACATGGCTAGAGACTTTAGCCTCCATCTTTTTGGTCTCTGGAGACCCAGCACCCATATATACACTTTGGAGGTGCAAAAAATCTCTAACTAAATCCAAACCAAATCTCTAGAGATTTCAGGTCTCCAGGTTTGGTCTCCGAAGTTTGCTCATTTTTCATCTCCACGACTCCGGAGACTATTTGTGTTCTCTGTGGTCAGTTAAGTGCAGATCTACTCGAGGAAAAGGAATATAGTGGAGTGGGTTTGACAAATTGTTACAAAGAAATTCGTAAAAAAATTAATAATTAATATAATGGATTTAGGGCAGAAAATTTGTTTCGTCAATAGAGGTTTGGTTATATTTGTTGTGTTATCCTCTATCCCGTAAAATTTGTACACAAAGGACATATGTATTTTTAAGCTTTTTCGCTTTTCACATAACATAAAAATATTAATAACTTTTGAGATAATTCTTTCTAACAATCTCTTACTTCACAATTAATAAAGATCTCTGGAGATCTTAAGAGACCAAACTTCAAATTTCGTGTATATTTGGCGGTTTTGTCAAGCTTTGGCAAGAGAGCCATCCTCTAACGCCTTATCTTCAGAGTGATGAAACAACCTGAGTGTCTGTAGGCTTGGCACAGATAGTTGATAAATGGAATAGTGTGGTTCTGATAACCACAGTCTGGTCAAATGTAACTTGAGGCTGCAAGTAATAATGTGGTTCTGACAACCACATTCTTCTTGAGGCTGTAAGTAATTGTGTGGTTTTGATAATCATAGTCTTTTGAATTCTAACTGAGAGGTTGCAAGTATCCTGATATGAGGGCTAGCTGTCTTCGGGATCGTCGGGACTAAGGGAGACGATCCTGAAGACAGCTGGAAAGAAAATTAACTGTCGAGCGGACCGTAGTCCCGTGCTAGGCAAACAACTGTATTGTTTGCTACCTTGGTAGAATAACTGTGATGAGGATATTACAAGGATGTGCCTTTCTGTGGTAACTGGACACCTGTTCACTCGTGTTCAGTAAACCTCGGGATGATGGTCTGAAAAGATTTAATTTATGTTATGGGAGATGTCCCAATGACAGCCCGATTACTAGCTTAATGTGTTGAACAGAGCAAGGCGTGTGCTCATCCAAATCCCAACATCAGAGAGGAATTTGACTAGAGATGAAATTGCAAAAGGTTTCAGGCAGCGTCTTATAATATTACGACACGTGTAATAACGATGCCAATGGGTTTGTGATCATAAAAGCTTTCAGCCATCAGCGTCTTCTAATCCTGCTCTTCGTGCAATAGTGATGTCGCTGAAGAAGATATAAGGTTTTCCCTGGTGTTCTCCTATCCACAGCGCCACATGCTAGGGATATGGTTATAAGCGGGATTTCCACGAAGAGAACTTTTGGTTTCCTGTAAAAGAATTTCAATATAATGAAATGAGATTCCCATTAATGCCGTCAATTGACTGCTTGAATTCGTTTCTTCAGTTTTGTTTTTTGTATATCTAATTTTCTTTGCTTTATTTGCTAAAATCTATATTTATTTTAGATGTCTCGTGGAACTAGTTATTCGCTAGTTAACATTACACAGAATAAAATTTACAATTTTTATTTTTTTACATTCAAAGCCTACCTAATTATGGCCTTCTACGTTACGTTCAGCAAGGTATTAATAGCCTGAATTTTGGAATGTGCGTTACCCGGTTTACATGGTGGTTTGACAAGAGTTTGGAAATTGTCGAACCAATACAGACGCGTCGCCATATATACACCTCGGAAGCGTGTCTCTAGAGATTTTTTTCGTATGGTCTCCAGAGCCGTAATTTTTTGATCTGCAGAGACAAAAATCTGTTGCCGTGTATTTTTACCTTAAGAATTCAAATAATGTAGTATCTAAACGAGTCTTTTTTTATGGGTAGTGCTGTTGAGTTGGTACCAAAACCTCAAAATAGCTTAGTGTGACACATTGGAGGTTTCATAAATATATTGTATTTTCCATCTATTTCTATTTTATATATACATTCTTTGTGTCAAGAGCAAAATTGCTCTATCGCTGTGGCCCCGTAGGAATCTCCGGCAGAAAGTACACACAATATGGACGTCAGTGCACGCATTATGGACGTGCGGTACCGCAACGTTCGCCAGAGGTATGTGTACAATTCCGACAACGCACGTCCAAAAGACCATCAGGCCTTATTTAGTAGTAAAAATAAAATCTTATATTAAAGTAACGAAATACATTTTTTTTTTCTATTATCTATTCTTTTCTTCTTATCATTCTAAAACAATTGGGTGGATTGAACTAATCTAATAAATTAGAAGTAATAAAAAAAAAATCTGTTATTTGATATTATGATATGATAAACAGTTCCTAAACTCATGTCCACAAAATCACTGTTCCCCACTGCAGTGTTTACATTGCATTCATTATATTCGGGAGTTTTTTTTTTATATTATATTTATTACGATTTTTATACTACTTTGAAAATTTACACGCAGTGTTGCCCTTAATTTAAGCAAAAACTATAAGATCTCTTTTACTTAAGTACAATTTTTTTAAATTTATATTTTACGTTATACTTAATCAGTGCTTCAATTCTAGATAGCAATCAAAAATAATTGCAATCATTGCATTTTTATCATGCATTGAACTTTTTGACAATAATAATTGCCCCCAGAGATGATAAGATTTTTTTTTTTATTTTTATATAAGTATTTGAAAAGTTTAATGCAAGAATCATTGCGAATGGCTCTCGCATTTACGTCTTATACATATTTTTTCTTATTGTTTACTTAAGTCAATACACAGTACTCTTTGTAAAGATTATATTGCTATGGTTATTCTAAACAGATACATAACTGTGAAAAATGCTAATCTCTCCTCGTTCGACGAGTTTATTTTTAATATACCGGAAATATTCTTGAATGATAATTATTTAGATTTTAGCATTTCATACGAATTACACCTTATTAACAGTTGTTTTTTTTTTGTTTCTTTTCAGGTAAGCTGGTTAAACTTTACGTGATAATATTTTTGAGTGAAGTTATTTTCGGTAAGAAAGAAACTATTTATATATTTGGACTTAAATACTGTGCTGGATTACTTGAAATAGTTAAATCTTTTGTGTTTTATGTAGGTATGGTTTTTGGTGACTAGAATATGAAATGAATCATTAGCTAAAAAATTGTTCAAATATATTTACATTTGCGGAAAATCTTTTATAGCTATAATTATTACATACATGCCAGTTTATTGAGAAATTATTTTTAACAAATACTAAAAGACTAATCAGAATATTTTAAAATCTAAGCTTAATTTTGAATATTCCAATGTTAAATATAAAGGGTGTAGAAAGAGTCATAGAGAATGGCAGAACTGGGCAAGACTAAAGAAAAAGTACTTAAGTACAAGAACCGAAGGCCTGCATACTTAAGCGTAAGTACAAGTACTGCATGTATGAAAGGTACTTGTAACTATAAAAATTACTAAGTACTTTTTAAAGTCCTTTTTAAAGTACTTATTTAGAATCTTTGTACGTTGGCAATAATATAATCAAGAGTTAAGTTAGTATTAATAAATAAATCAATTTTGAAAACTAAAATATTAGCAACCAGTTATTACTATATTATAGTTTTCAAAAGGTATTTATTTATTAATACCCACCGGCACTGCACGTATAATAACTAACTACATCGGAACTCATTTAAAAAACATTAAACATTGAATTATGTTTTTCAAAAATATTTTATTTGCTTTAATAATACAAGCTTTTCTTTTTAGAATTTTTATGCATTTTCGGAGGCCGACAACGGCACACATAAAAGTATTATATCTGAAAATGACATCAGTTGGCCACCAAAGTGAATAAAAATGCTACCGAAACATTTTCTGGACATTTTTAGAAGAAACGAATGCTATGCTTATAAAAACTGTTAGAAAGAACAGCAAGCACCCGTTATCCGTTGTCACCTCCAATAATGCATAAAAATTCTAAAAAAAAAAAAAATTCCCAGTAAATTTTCTAAGAAAAAAATTGAGGCCTTCCCTACATTATTAGGTCGAGGCATCGTTGATTTATATTCGAGCGAGGCATTGCTGGCTTACTCTTGGTTGTGTCATCAAGTCGAGGCATCGTCGATTTTATATTCGAGCGAGGTATTGCTGGCTTACCCTTAGTTACGTCATCAAGTCGAGGCATTGTCAATTTTAGCTGTGTTCTTTTGTGTACTTTGTTCTAGAACTCCCATATACTGGAGAGAACAAATTGTTCTGTCAAGTGAAGTGAACTATGTATTTGTACTGTTCGCTTCATTTATACATCTTCTATGAAAATGTATGAGGTGTTCTTTTGTGTATTTTTTGTTCTGCTCTGTTCTGCGGACACAAAAGAACATAGCTTTTATATTCGAACGAGGCGTTACTGGTTTTTGTTTTACTTGCCCAGTCTTGTTTGTATGTTTATTAGTTTGTCTAGGGTTCTGCTTAGACGCGCGGCACAAGTTTTGACAGCTCATTGCGTCCTTTAAAACACAACAAAAAAAGGATCTGCGCAAGATATTGTGTTTGCTTCTCTATGAAGAGTTAGATATTTTTTTATACGTAGGTACTTAATAGACTCAGATATACACAAGTAAAAATCTTGGCACTTAAGTTACAATACTTAGTCTTAAGTACAAGTAAATAGAAGCAAGTACTAAGTAGGGCTTTTCATAAGTATTAAGTAGTACTTAAGTCCTTTTTACTTAAATATTGCCCAGCTCTGGAGGAAGGTAGACTTATGCCCTAGGCAGACGGGCAAAATCAATGATCATTCGTTCTTAATTGATTTTTTCAAAAACCAAGTTACCCAAGATGTTCTGAATTAAAACGAAAGTCCTGTCAGTTTTTATATGCAATTGACCCCCCATCTACATTGGCCATAAATTATGGTATACAATATGTTATTACTACGGAATTGCCAGTGTAGACCATGTAGTCATGGCAATAATCCATGGTATGCAATATATGGTATACCATATTGCCTACCATATATTGCCAAGAAAATTTCCTGCAATAAATTTGACGTTTATCATCAAAATGGCTGAAATGAAGCTAACGCGTGCGGAATTAATTAATTTTTACGAACTAAAGGAGTGCTTGTGGAACTATAAAGGTGCATAATCGTTTTCTTAATCTTTTCATCCCTTCTAACTCGGCAAGCACCAAATTGCTTTATGTAATCAAATCTTTTGATCGCAGTCTTTTTCGGTCTTGATAACGCCATCGGCCAACCAAAAATGAAATGTTATAAAATAATTTGCCCACACCAAAATTTTATTTCCAAGATGGACATTACCATAAAATACGGTAAGCAATTTTTCATGGCTGGTGTAGACAGGGGGCGACAGCACGTTTTTAATAATTAAAGTTCAAATTCAAAGGTAAAGCGATTTTTGAAAAATTCAATTACGAACGAATGATCATTGATTTTGCCCGTCTGCCGTGGGTATAAGTCATTTCCAATCAGAATAACCAAAAATATGTATCAGCAATTCCATATCTAACGGAACACTTTGCATACCGATTCCCTCCGATATTGATGAAATTTGCAAGAATGATAAACCATGTAAAAATATTCGACTCATCCTTTTTTGTTTTGCCGCTGAACGTCTTCCATCCATTTTAGAACCGGCAACATACATATTTGTTAATTTTATGGCACAATAAATTTGGTGGGAAAGCGTAAAGGGAATTCTCAATAAGTTCAATAAAATAAATTACTGTGGTATCAAGGGAAACGAAATTTTTGATAATAGTCTTTTTTGATAAAATATTTCAATTTTTATCCGAACACAAGACCTTATCCTAGCCAAAGTTTAACTTAATGACAAGTTAGGGCACAGAAGAGTTTTCCGATTGATTTACATTTAAAATGTACACGGAGAGAAAAGAAAGAAAAAAAGGAAAAAAAAAAGAAAAGAAAAAAAAATCAAACTCTCTTTAAAACTTTTATGAAAAAAGACAAAAATACTCAAAGCACAGAGTACATGCATCGAAACAGAACGACGGCAAATGATTCATTTTCGTAAATAAATGAGAACGGGCGGAGTTTTCAGGTTTTACTCTCATAAAATTTTCCCGTGCTGGCGTGAAAACGGTTTTCTGAGAAATGCTGTGAGAATTATCCAATGTTTTTTTTAAAGCAAAACCAATGTTTGTTATTGTAATTCCTATAATATTTGAACAGCACGTTTACATTCATTTTGTTCTAAAGAGATTAAGTGGGAGAAACTCATTCTGGATTCTCTGATATTTTCGGGAAAAAGGAGAATTTTATTTGAGAGAAACTTTACATCTCCTTTTAGTGCGTTGTTCAATGCGAAATATATCTTTTTCTTAAAAAAGTGAGGTAATGTGACCCGAAGTACATTAATATGAATAGTTTGATAGGATTTTGAGGGATTCAATAAGATTTGGTCGTTCGGGTAATCCTACGTTCTCTCGATTTTTGTTTTTAGCTCATTGTCTCAATCGCACTACAATAATACCTAGCCAAGTTCTTTTCATCGATTCATGCAAAAAATGAAAGTATATGACATTATTTGTTTCTTTCTAAAACACACGAATAATTTCCAATTTTGTTCGGCTGTTTCCTATCTTCTAATTAGGTTATCTTTGCCTTAGATATCGAAATGCAAAAAATTGCAAACGTATTCGGCGTAATTTTGAAATATTTTGAGTATACGAGGTGTGATCAAAAATTATGGTGAACAGTTGTATTACAAACGAAGTAATAAGTTTACATCAAATAATTAATATCTTTCAATGTACTCTCCTTGGCTAGTGATGCACTTATGCCAATGTTGATTCCGTGATTTAAGGCATTTCTGGAAGGCTTTTTTCGGAAGGGCCGTCAGCTTCTCTGTCGTGGCTCTCTAAATGTCGAAAAAGGTGTCAAAACGTGTTTCTTTTAGTGCAGTTTTTATTTTTGGGAACAGCCAGAAGTAGCATGATGCTAAATCTGGAGAGTACGGAGGATGGACATACAGGAATTTTTTTTTTCGCCAAAAAACTCGCATATCAGAAGTGAGGTGTGGCACGGGTCCGTTGTCCACGTACCAATGCGAGATGTTTAGTTCTGCCACTTTTTGCACGTTTCTGTGTGTTTTTGATGTCGAAGGACGCCCGATCGTTGCCCGTCTTCAGCCCACTCATTTCTGATTTTAATTACTCGTATTACTAGAAGGCATTCTTCAGAGTAACCAAATTATCGCCATGCACTGATTTAACCAATTCATGAGTTGTTTTTTGGACTTTTCGGCAACTTAAGGGAAGGTTAATGTCGACAGGCATGAAAAATTCATGAACTTTGGGATTTTGTTTTTTACATAACATAAATACTTTGGAAATGGGTTTTACGGTATTTTATTCTTCTATTAATTGAGAGTAAATTAAAATTTTATTTATAGAAAAAAAAATCAAAATGGCGGCTCAAACTCTAATCAAACAAGCCAATGCACGGCGAGTTTTGATCTGCCCACAGCTCTGTCAGTTTATCTGAAACAAATCGGGTTGAAAATTTTTAAACTTGATGAAATTTCGGGAGCCTTACCGGTTTTCGTAAAAAAAGATCTCTGAATAACGAAATGCCACTATTTCTAAATCAGTTTTTGACAATGGCCCCCAAATTGAATTTGAAATGTTGTTTGTTGTTTAACATTATAAAAAATCCTTGAAAATTTACTTCAGCTATTTCAGCACCATACAGAGGCCCTTTTTCTTCCTCCAAGAATTGATTGTGCTGAATCTGTAGGTTACCGGTTTTACGAAATTTATGACGGTACCTCACGTAGCGAGAAAAGATCTCCCTAGCAAGCGCGTTCGAGAAGAGCCCCAGCTACCTGTTTTCCAGCCGACGGACAATTCCACTCTCAACAGGCTGTGAATTCTGAAATACTTCAGATATGAAAATAACCTTTTACCCGCGTGTTTTAAACACTTGAAGGATGAAAATTATGTAAAAGAAAAAAAAAAATCGAATTTTTCATCGTCATGAACGGTAACATAGGCTATAACAAAACTTAATATTAACACGTTATTAGAAATCCATGATGTGCGATAAACACTGTAAAAATGACCTCACTCACTCTTCCTATTCTGGAAACCGACTAACTAGTCACAACTTGTTGTTAAAATTTAACACAAACTTTCTGCAAGAATCAGGCCATCAGACGGATAACTTCAAATGAATATAGCGTCAGCAGTTGCTGCTATAAAATTTCATTCACCGTATTTTTTGATCATACCTCGGATATTAATATTAAAAGCTGCTCATTGCTGAGAAGGTGAAGTTGTTGTGTTTTCGTCAAAAGTTTTTTTTTCCTGGTGTAGTGTGGTTAAGGGTAGGTATTTCTGAAGTGTCATCTGGAAATCCCACAGTTCTCACTAATCCGTCAGCAATTTCATTGTTTCTATATGGCCTCCATATCCAGTGCCCACATGTAGGTGATTTTATTTCTCTCTAGGCGTTTTGCCAGAGTTTATCCACAAGCCGTTGCTTAGACCATCCAATGCAGACTGTAAAGAAGGTGTCTTGCATAAGGTCATATATTGCCTGGTCATGCTTTCCTCGTATAGTCATTAATATGTCATACCACCCAACACTTCTGTGGGTGCCAGGACACTCAGCAGTTGATATGAATGATAAAGCAGACTTACTGGGCAAAAAAGGAGCATTCATGCCCCTCATAGCACCAGAACCATTTTGCGGTATTTCTTGTAATACCGTGAAGCTTACCGTTCAAAACTGGATCCAGAGCCACCAAATGGCCCAACGATGGACTTCAATGATAAGCTGCAGAGAAGCCACAAGATTCATCAAAGGACCTCCAGCAAAGAGAGCTAGGATCTTTTAAGGCGGTCAAACTTGACATTGAAAACTAAACAAACACATGCATCGGATAGGCATATTACACCCTGTGGTATATACATATATGTAGGTTGTGTCTCGAAGAGGATGAAACATCGGAGCACGTCTCAGGCGAATTCGAGGCCATTGCACAATGAAGATTCCCAGCCTTTGGCTCATATTTCTTGAAGCCTGCCGACTTGGAGGAAATCTCGTTCAAAAAAATGCTATTCTTCCTAGAGCGGGATTTTTGTATGAACTATAAAGAAAGCGGTCCACAATAAGCCAATAAATGACTGCAGTGCAAAGGCCACTCGCCATCTAATTTAATCAAAATATGTCACTCCCGTACCCTTGTTTATTAAAATCCGTGTAGGTCAGTTTCACTAGGCAGTCTATTTCGATCGACAACAAGAGCGGAGAGATGACTCTTGTGGGCTACCTTTGGCTGTTGTAATCTTTGACTGGTTATTTTTTTGCTTCTAATCATATTAAATTTTTTAAGTAAATCGTAGAAGTCTTAACAGTATTTTCCATATCAGCTATTTTAATTGCATTGAAGGAGGTGAATGAGTTTTATTAACAAGATTTGCATCCAGTCAACCACATTCAAGTTCTTCTATACTTGCCGAAAGTCTGCTTACATAGCAGCATTAGCCTTTTGTACCACATACATCTTCTCTACACCATTCAGATATGTTTCATGCTTCACATAAAAATTCCACATGTAAAGTATGCCACCATCATTTTAATTGACTGGTAACGACATCTATCAATACGCCTAGAATTTTTCGTCTTAGCATTTAGACGATCTGGTGAAACTGTCCATAAACCTTCACTACCTCCTCCATGTTATTATCATATTTAAAAACGCCTCTACCTATAGAAAGAAACCACGATTCAATTCCCGTTCAAGGACTGTAACCTCAGTGAATGATGTACCGCCTATGCCGGTACATATCTCTCTTTAAGATATGGACACTCGACCTTAAGTTATAATCATGTTATGAGACCAGACTTTATTTTCAAAAGGACCTGAAAGATTTGATGTGGATTCGGAGATTTAAAATCCAGGCATTCATTACATTTTTTTGAGGCTTTTGGGTATCCTGACGTTCTCTCTCGGTTATTTCAATCACTAAACTTTTTGCATAACTATAGAGTGACCAATGAAGTTTCCTGCCTCCTATTGTAGGTATTATAGGGTTGCGTAACTACTAAATAAAATATATTAAACGATAACTTGCTTATTTCTTCCAAACCTTTCAAAGCCCACCAAAACAAAAAAAAAACTTTCATGAATCATTCCAGAGAGTCACAGAAGAGTAGCTAGCAACGACATAAACAAAAATTAGTTCAATTGCAGAGGAGAAGTTACAAAATATCGTGAAACCACTTGACCTGACACTTTTTTAAGCTGCATATAAATTCGCCGCACACAGCTTTCCATGCCTCTTCTGGAAAAGCTTTTAAGAAAAAATCAATTTATGCAGCACCAGCAATCATAATCAAAAATTAAATTAAGATCTGAGCCACGCTATGACCTAGAAATGGTGGTGACACATACGAAACCGACCACAGAATAATTGAAAAATTAACGAGAGGTGTTCAAAAATTAAGCTTCACATCCTTCTCATGACGTAAAACATTTGTTTCCATGACGTCTTTTTTTTTTATTTTTTTTTATGTAAATCAGTTTGAAAACGTAGTGGTCACGGTGCATCTAATTATTGATTTTCTGTTGTTGATGATTATTGTTATTAGGTAAAAGATGGTCTTTGGGAGGGAGGAGGTAAGCTGCTGCAATATTCCTAGTTTATGGCAGATATCTCTTATATACTATATACATATATGAAAAACTACTGTGGATGACTTTTGCAGCTATATTACAGAAAATTACCGTTACTTAAGAATTACTAATTTCAGATACAGGTTGAAACGGCAGAAGTGAATTTAACATGAGCCTTACACAGAAATCCGAGGTAAATATAAGCTGCGTCGCGATGACGTGACACTCTAATGAGTCGAGATAAATTTCGCGATAAAACGGGTTTTGTGTCAAAGTGACGAATGCTGTTTATAAGAAGCTTTTGGGGAATGTTAATACACCGATTAAACGGTTTAAAGCCACTTAACCGAGATTTAGGAACAACTCTCGACAAGAAAAAAAAACTATTACATATCTACATATTATGAATGTACTTCTTATTGGTGGCAGAGATACTTATTGGAAATCCGATTATCAGAGCAGACGATAAAACTCTCCTAATACTTTTCCTCCTAGAATGTCATAGGAAGGTTTTTTTTTCTTTACAAACGATAATTTATCTAAAATGTATAAGAACTCTTTATAAAAAGTCAACAAGGTCGTTAAACTTAACGCCATCAGTTTTTTTCTTTCTGTTATAAATTTCGGTTGATAGTTGGCAGGTATCCAATGATCGTGTCTGGCTGATCAGCTGGGCTGACAAAAAAAAAATACCGAAAAAATCACGTAAAGAGCGTCTAAATTATTAATGAGGCATGCGCTGCATACTGGAATCGACACCAACCGTTATTTCGGTAAAAGTAAACAATCTTAAACAATTATACTTAAAAAAAAAAAAAACAAAAAAAAAAGATAACAAATTTTTCGTAAATATATCTCCACCGAGGTTAGGTGAAGTTCACACTACGCGCGATGCGACAACACGATAAAATTTCTTTTGAAGTTCGGACTTTCTTTCAGTGCCAATGACATAACTACTGTTGCGGAGCATAAATTTAATTTTAGACAATTAATTTGAAACGAAATTAGCATAGAAAAGCGTCAAGCCTATTATTATGTACATTTTACATGCCGCACACTTTTCCCACTTACATAAAGTGGATCTCAAACGAATATCGGCTAATCTCATATAGGCAAAGAGCTGCAAAACTAAAGAAATGTAGGTCAAGGTAGACGTTCGTTCGGACCGCTTGCGATATATAAAAATAAAAAAAAAAAAAAAATGTGCCGATTCATATCATTCTTACGCCACCAAATAACCAGACAAACTTTTGATTTGTTTTTGGTAACAATGTATGTACACACGACAAGTTATGACAACTGCAATTATAATTGGAGAATTATTGTTGAAAACATACCTGAAGACTTTTAGAAATGGGTCATTCATTTGTATACATATGGGGATAGAAGAGCTAATCATCATCGTTGTGTGGTGTCATCACGATAATTTTGTTCGTTCACATGGCCTAGAAGAAATATTAAAAATTATGAAGAGGTTATAGATGTGTATGTGAAGTGCTTATCATGCGACTGGATAGCATAAAAGACAATTTAAATTTATTTGAGGAAAGGGAATGAATTTATCTCATTTAAGAGATGGGAATTAATGCCTCATCTATAATGGATGGTAAATTGACAATGTTTTATTGAATTGTATGAAGTATGGTAGGGTAAATCGAGGAGAGATGGTAGGAACGCTGTTATTAATTCTTTGATAATTTTGAAGGATTTGGTTGTTGAAAATAAAACTGCTTTGTATAGTTTTACATCAAAATATAACTCATAAATAAATAATAAAAATAATTTTTTCTTTCTCAGTGATATACACAAGAAATGTTTCGTTGTAAAATAATAAATGCTACAATTAAGATTAAATTAAATTAAATTTGGGCATCCATAACTATAATCACAATTATTGTCTAACTGCAACTCATGCCCAAACTTTTACGATTTAATCTGAGTTATAGCATCTCTTATTTTGAAACGAAACTTTTCTTATGTATATCACTAAAAAAGAAAAAAATATATTTTCCTTTGTAGTGCAATTTATTTACGAAAGTTTTTTATTTTAAAAGTTTTTTTAAATATATTTTATTTTCTATTTTTTAGTCATAAATTCTATACATTCTCTCCACTCTCTACTCTTGACTCACTACTCACGAATTTCGAATCTCGACTCGTGAATCTCATATCACACACGGCCCATATTGAACAACCCCAAGGGTGGTAGTTACCACCCGCACCCTAAAACCCCCACGACGTAGAAAATTTTACCCTATCGTAAAGCTCCCCATTCACTCATTCTAAATCAAAGAACCCCATGTACGTCTATCCACGTTTACTACTCTAAACCACTTTCGTCACGAACTGCACTCTGAGGCGCAAAGGCGTTCAGGCGCACGGCCACAAAATTATTTAGTTAGGGGTTAGTGAATTGATAAAAGTTTATTTAGACAGAAAAAAACACAGCAGTTTACTTAAAAAAATATCGAAGAAAAAAGGTGAGATGAAACTAGGTTAGGTTAGGTTAGGTTAGAGGGGTGCCCCAATAAGATGATTCGTAGCGAACTGCACTTGCCTTTGAATCTATTCTTCTGAGGACATTGCCTTAGATCCATCCAGCTTCAATAAGGAATCTTAGGATACATTTAAGCTCTGTACCTTGCAGCGTGTTCCGAGAAGAAGTGGCTACCGAGTAGCCCACCTCTTTTAATCGTTATAGAGCAGGACATTCACAGATCACATGTAAAACTAATTCAATTTTCTAAGGACCTTTACAGCGTCGACAGAAATCATTGCACTTCATATTCTTTCTCCTAGCATAGTTTCTTATGGGTCCCGATGATCCGTTACAACCCTTACTAATTTCGGCTTTGCTTCTACCAAGGAACTTCATTCTTTTCATCCTGTTGTATTCATACCATAATTACCTCTCAATAAATCAGATAATCCAATTGAGCCACAGATGATTTGCGTTCTTGTAGCTATCGTTGCTGTGGTAGCCTTTTATAGTTCCGATCGGGATTGTCACATACGATTCCATCGGAGCTATCTGTTTTGAATCCTTTTTTTCTAGCTCATCTGCTATATCATTACCCTCGATATTTCTATGGCCAGGTACTCAGCATAAGGTCTCCTTGTGTCGTATGGAAATCTTCTCTATAGGCCATCTTCGCACACATAATTGTACAAGTTTCGCTTTTACCACTTCAGTGTCCAGCGCCTTAATGACCGTCCGTTTGACTGTCAGTAAATATACAGATATTTAAATTCTACTCCTTACATAAGATACCAGAAGTACCACCATCAATTCTGCCTGAAAAACACTACATTTGTCCGGTAGTCTATATGGTTCGTTCTACATCAGGTCGAGGTATATTGGAGTGAGGCATTGCTGGCTAACCCTTTGGTTACGACATCAAGTCGAGGCATCGTCGATTTTTTATTCGGGCGTGTTGTTTTCGTTCTATTTGCCCAATCTTTGTATGTTATTAGTTTGTTTATGATATTGAGAATGTCCACACACACCTCTCCTTCCACCTACCATTGTTTTAAGCCTGAGTTCGGTGATAGCCTCTTTAACCCTACAGTCCTACAGGTCCATCGGCAGCAGATCAAGGACTACCTCTGCACCTGTGAGAGTGTTGCACGTGCCCATGTAGGCTGTCGAAAATCCTGAGGGCGGCATGACTGGATACAGATATGCTGCTCTCAGAATTTTCGTCAGCTCATCCAGATAGTGTTGGGGGATCGTGGGAATTCTGCCATATTGTGGGAATTTCTGTTCTAAAAAAATTGAAAAAGGGAGAAGGGAATAATTTCAACTTTTTTAAAAAAATATGGGGAAAATCATACATTCAAAGCTCAGAAAATATTTCCTTAAAATTGACGCAAAAAAAAATGAAATTTTCCTGCGCATGACCGTGAAATTCAAAGCATTTTCAAATAAAAAAACTTGAGAACTTTGATGGGAATAAGATATTAACACAATTGCACAAATTTGTTGAAATGACTAGAATTGTGATTAGTTTGAATGCAATAGTTGATATGTAATAGCACTGATCACTTTAAACTTAATTTCAATTACAATAAAAAGTTACGTGAACATTTCCTTTTGGTATATTTCTCATACTTTTTGGTACGTAGGAAAAAATTATGGGAATTCGTATAATAATCTGTGGGAAAAATTTCCATTTTCGAGGGAATTTTGCCCGCAACATCCTCCAACACCACATTCAGGTTATATTTCCTCTTGAGTCTTGAGTGACGTTCATCAAACTATGGACGCGTAGAAAATGAGATGAAATATAAGATTTATTTTAAAGTTTTTTTTTATGATTACTTCGCATTTGTTACAAATCTTTTCATGGAAACGACAAAAAAAGCTGCACCCTGGAACCCGGTATATGGATCGGCTTTTTTCCGGGTTACTTTACTGTGAAGTTTCTTACATTTTAGCTGCAATATTTTCTGGGAAGGTTAAAATTGACACTAATTATCTCCTACATATTAGAATTTATTGCTTGTGCAGATGAAAAAGGAGACAGTTGTTCTAGCAAGTTTTATTTTCACTTTTTAATTGATAAATTAACTTTAAATTAACTTTAAATTAACTTTAACAAGATTACGGATGGATTGAAAAAATACTAGGCTTCCAGCTTTTCCGACCTACTTCCAGTTTGCATTAGATTTCCATTGCTGAGTTTTGATTGTTCTGCCCGTATTATTGTCCAGCTAGAATTGATTGATTTGGCAGTTAACCAAACCATAACGTTTGAAGTGCGATATCTTGGATAATGGTTGCGGAACGAAAAGTATCGGAATTTGTTCCAAGCCATGGGAGTTTATTTGCCTTTTCATTGCCTGGGTTTTCGCTAAAACCCGTCATATAAAGTACAAAGCCCTCAGAGTGTGATTTCTTATTCTCACATAGCTAGATAATCGTCGATTTAAAGTTGACGGTTATCAAACATAGATGGCTCCTGTTCCTGTCCACATGATAGATTCATGTGGAACCCTTGTTTTAGGATGAATTCAGGTTCGATTGAGGTTCAATCTTAGAGCCGCTGTGGCTATCTCTTTCTTTATGTGGAATTTTCTATTGGGTGTATGTTCCCAAGTAGCCAAATTAAGTTGCAGGACGGTTGCAAAACTGTTAAAAAACCATAGTTGCTTTCACCTATAGGTTCTGAAATGGTATTAGGAACCTCCTCAGATACGCTCTAGCAACGTATAAGCACCTTGATTTGGCCAGTTTTTAAGCAACGTTAGTGAAAATGTAACACAAATGAAACGGACACATAACTCGACCGTAGGAGGTATTGGTGACGGAAAATTGTAACTTAAGGGAATATAATAACGTTGCAGAAAGGTGTAGATAACTGAATTTTAACAGTACCTAAGCAACCTCGGTGTAAATGAATCAAAAATATAACGGGGCTGTAACCAATTTATGAGCCGTAATGAAACGGACTCATAACTCGACCGTAGGAGGTATTAGTGACGGAAAATTGTAACTTATGGGAATATAATAACGTTGCAGGAAGGTGTAGATAACTGAATTTTAACAGTACCTAAGCAACCTCGGTGTAAATGAATCAAAAATATAACGGGGTTGTAACCAATATATGAGCTGTATTCGGAACATTTCATTGAAACTTACGTCAATAATTGTCTAAAAATTACCATTTTAATACTTTTAATGCTTCCTACATACGAGATCTCAGTAAAAAGTTCATCCCATCTAATTTAGGTTTATTAACTAAAAGTTCCAAAAAGTTCATATAGGTAAAATAGTAAATGCAAATATTTAGAAAAAAAAACTTTTATTAAATATAACTGAATTCAATTCAATTCGATTTTTCGTATATAACATAATTAATGTGTATTGAACATAGAATTTAAAGCAAAAATAGATAATTCATTCCATAATAACATTCAATCATTCAAAATACGTAAAAAAACTAATCATTCGTTGATTAAGAAAAAATTACAGTAAACGTAAAAAAGGAAAAATCATTTTCATTCAAGGCGACGGTGTCAATGTGTCCCTTCCTTCAGAATGGCAAACACTGAAACAGATAAAATAGATTTATGTATAATTTGTTGATAAAATAAATAAAATATTATTACCTCTTACGAGTCATCCTCGTTTTGCAGTGCTTTAGATATTCCTTCTTGAAATTTGCATGATTATGCTCAGTAAAAGGTGGATTTCCTTTATTGATGACATTGCATAAAGGTGAATTAATTTCCTTAAAAGCACTAAAATTACCTTTGGTGGATGTTCCAATCCACGAAAATCGAATTAACAATTCATCCTTAAAAAGGAATGAGGTTATAGTTCTTGCTGTCTTTTGTGCATTTATGCCACCAAATCTGGAAAGCCGTCTTGCCTAAAATTATATTGATACAGTTATCCAGTTTTAATATGAAAAAGAGTGATATTCACTAACCAATATTTGTTTGTATAATATATCATTTCTCAATTTTCTTTCGGTCTCTTCCAGCTGTTCTACTTCTTCCAGAGGAAAAATATTGCTGAAGTTGTGTAGCGTAAACCAGTCGTCATCGCCATCTCCTTCTTTTGATTGCTCCAATTTGCCAATTTTGTCTAGTAGCAATTCGAATGTTACTTGTATTTCGGCATAAAACTTTTTCCTTTCAGTTCTCTGTACGTACCTATAACTTACTAAACTTCACTGTAGGACTGATAATTCATGAATGAGCAAGTGCAATACTTTTTAGTGTTGATGTGTGATATCAATTGCCAGTTGGTTGCATTGAAACCTATTCGTTGTATATGAGTTGGGAAGTCACCATATATTTTAGAACAGTAGGAAATGAGTCACTATGTAACCTTCTCGAAATACTGAAATCCATACAGAGTAAGTGAAATGACAAATTTGAGACAACAACATACTTTTTCTAAGCCACAGGATTATGATTGTTCATTTGCCCAAAATTCCAAGAATAACTTCGATTTGCACTTAGCTGAATATTATGATCAAGCTATGAATCCAAACTATAATTCTTTATTTTATTTTAAATAGAAGCAAACCGCACTCTTGTATAAATGTACAAGCACTCTTCTACGAAAAATTACTCTTAAGCGAATTTTAGTTTAATTTGTACGTACCTATAACTTACTAAACTTCACTGTAGGACTGATAATTCACGAATGAGCAAGTGCAATACTTTTTAGTGTTGTGATATCAATTGCCAGTTGGTTGCATTGAAACCTATTCGTTGCATATGAGTTGGAAAGTCACCGTATATTTTAGAACAGTAGGAAATGAGTCACTATGTAACCTTCTCGAAATACTGAAATCATACGAGAGTAAACGAGAGGACAAATTATTATTTTGGGAATTTGTTGTTTCTAAAAAGTTTCTTTGCCTTTTCAACATATATACATGCACGTACATGTACTACATGATTATTCGTTATCAGGCAGTTCTATATTTTTACCAATTTCACACTTAAGTTATGAAGAAGTAAAAAAAACTTGAAATACCAGTAATGGTGAGTTCTTTGGGAAGTTACTGACAGGTTCATTTGATACTTAGCAGGGTGAGTTTTTACTGCACGGGAAGATTATAACTGAAAATCAACTTATTCGTCTAAAATCAGTTTTCTTGAAACATTTGTCCAAAAAGAGCGATAAAAAGGTATAAATAAAACTTTAATGCAATTGCCTGTTGTATGTATAGTGGTTTTAATGAAACTACATAGTCACTAAAGTACCTTTATAGTTATTTGGGCACTTTCATTCAATCACTCTTCAGCTCAATTAAAGAAAGAGTAAAAATCAAACCCATACTATATAGACTTACGATCGTTTTTAAAAAGTCATAAATGCACCAATTTTATAACAAGTTCATGTGAACTCCGTTGGTAACTTTTCCGCAACTTAAGTAACTTTATAACCGAAGTTGTTTTGTAACTTGAGTTGCAAATGGCTACTTGGGTTGAGGATAACTTCAATCACCCGAGTACCGAGTACGATTGATGATCATTCGTTGCACCTTGTAAAATATTTTGTAAGAATATAAAGTTTTTTCATATTAAAAGAGAATTGAAATTAATTTTTAAAAAAACATTTTTTTCGTGCAAATTATGATTATAGTCTGAGATTGTAGATGGCGTACATTTTTTATAAGGAGTTCTACTTAAAGTTAAAAGCTTTAATTCTTGTACTTTTCCCTCTGTTATTTTGGTTTTTTTAGCCTATTTTTTATTGGTTTTTTACGCTAAGGTAAATATTATATGAAAATTTAGTGCGTTAAAAGTTATTGGCAATTTATCCTGAATTTTAGCAAGAGCAGTGCTAAGGTCAACGCGCTAAATTTGGTACCACCAGTAAGTCTCCAAAGAATTTAATTTGAATTTATTCGCCCGGGGGGTTATTTAGCGGACTAAAAATATTTATTGTCAGAGTTCTCACATTTGATAAATTTATTGATCGGATTTTTGCAATTAACGTAGTTTTGCTGTAATTACGGATGAATTGGATTTCTTCTCGTGGCTGTATATTCAATATCATTGTTAATTTTTTTTTATTGTAAGTATACATTATACATATTATTTTAATATTTTTAATATTTCCAAATAATTTTGACTACCTGTTTTTAAAAATATTATGACCTTGCGTTGTATTTCCGCAAAAAAAATTGCAAAATGCTTCTTCTTCTTATTTTTACTATATCTTTTCTCTGAGTCTCCGCTGTCATATTTTAGCTGCTAAAGAACGCCCCGATATTGGAGACTCGCTAAAATTTAGTTTAGCCCGGACCTTAGTACTAGGGTTTAAAGTGGAATCAAAGAAAAATACTAATTAAAAAAATATGAATGAATGAATTATAAGCTTATTGATGTTTACTAACATCCGATAGGTGGCACTACTAACAAACTAAAATTTTCAATATAAGAGGAAGTGTGTTATTATCTAAGCTTAAACTGTTTTTATTGTAACTACCTTATCGGCAAATCAAGGTTCTATGTAAATTCGATTAATGAAAAAATTATTCAAAGTTTCAATTCATCTCGCTCGTTTAGTTAAAAGAGCAAGCAATCAAACACTCAAGCTATCATTTGGCCGTTAAAGCGATTGTTGAACTTGATTGCATGTTAAAAGACCCTTTGCCTACCGAAATGCGATTCAATCCAAACGAGACTCGTACATATCATAATGTAACCAGCTGATTTTTTCCAACGTTTAATGAACTTTTGTTTATTTATTATTTTGTTCAGAATCATCCGCCATAAACTGAGGTGAATGCGATGAGTTCTTTGACTCATCACTGCCTAATTGACGCATGACGCGCAACGTAGTGTGCCCATAAAAAAAAGTTGAGGGGTATCTGCCGCGGTTGTACTTGCTAATCACTGGGGGAAGAGTGAGCTCGATTTGCTTCTATTGTTGTTGTTGATTTGGTACTTCAGAGTTGCGTTGAGGTTCAGAGGCCTTTGACTTTTTCTTGATTGTTATTTTTTTTATGGCCATCTGGAGTACACATAAATTATAATTTTTTTTTCCCTATATTGGAGATACGCTTTGCGTATGAATAATAAATGCATTAATGGCAACCAAATTCTGACGAGTACATTACAAATTCAGCTTATTGTTTTTTGTAACTGTATTTTAACGTTACTACATTGGAGATTATAATCCATGGATTAATGATTATTTGCGAGAAAATAATTATTTGAAATATTTTATCCTTAATTCATAAAAAAGAGAATTTTGCATAACATATAACACTGGAAAAAAAAACAAATTTTTTTCTGCTGCATTAGGTTTGGCAGTGATTCTAGTATACACTATCATTGTAAAAACGAGACGTGTAGTTAATTTATTTGGGTTGGCTCTGGTTCTCAAGAAATCCCACCTGGCACGATCATTATGGGACCCTTCGATATCTTCAACGTTGAGAAGCCTTCTTGACGACTCTGCTGTAAACCGGCAGTGAAGGTAGCTACAGCCAAGTATAGGTAAATGGAAAGAACATTTACGATAGAGTAATTAGAAAGGATAGATAACCGACAGTTCAAAATAGCCGCAATTTAACGTCATTCATGCCCAATCTACAATGCATGGCAAACCACGTCGTCAAAACGATATCGTTTGATGAAGATTGCATATAAATACACGAAATGTGTAAGTAGTAGTAAGCTGCCAAATTAAACAGCTGTTGACTTGCGCCCTCGAATTTATTGCAGAATTACATCAAAGGAAGTATTTGGTCTTAATAATGTATACTATAATACTTATAGTAAACTTAGTAAACTAAGAAATTGCTTGGGACAAGTCGAATAATATAAAATATTGCTTTCAAGACTGAAAGTACAAATTCCAGTTTACAGCTGTTTTGTTCTAAATTCCCCTCCATGGTTCTAATTTAGTTGAATACAGCTGAGGTATTACTATATCGTTTTTGCTGATTAACTACTACACATAAGCTCGTGCTCATGTCGTCAAATGAATGAAAGAGAAGGGACATTTTTGCAAGCATAAATTTTCAAATACAAGAGTGGGAAGCAAACACAAAAATCCATATCGTTTTGACGACGTGGTTTTACCATGCATTGTAGATTTGGCCATTAAGCTTGGGCTAATGAAACAGTTCGTCAAAGCCTTAAATAAGAGTGGGGATTGTTTTAAATATATTTGCCATACATTCCCTGGCCTTAGTATGGAAAGATTAAAAGCAGGCATCTTTGATGTTCCACAAATCCGTACCACTATAAAGGATTGTAATTTTACAAGCCACATTCCTCAGTTTTGTATCAGTTATCAAAAATTTTTTGGGGAACCAAAAATTAGTGGAATATCTCGAAATATTCGCCAAAATGCTTAAAAAATTTGAAATATTGGGAGCTAATATGAATGTCAAACTACATTTTTTAAATATCCATTTGGACAAATTCCCCGACAACCTTGGCGATTACAGTTAAGACCAAGGAGAGCGGTTCCACCTCAGGACATGAGTATAATGGAGGAATGGTACCAAGGGTGGGATGACGGTCTATTTCTGGATCTTACAAAGGAACTGTCCTGACCAAAAGCACAATAGATTGTCATATAGAAAACATTTTTCTTAATTATTTTTGTATTTTCTATTTTCATGTAATTTATGCTAAATAAAATCCCATTTATAACACAATTTTTATTTTAAAATAAGGCTCTCAGTATATATTTAATATATTTTTTAAATCCTTATTTTATTATAAGTAGGTTATTGTTATCTCAAAAACTAGAGCCAATTTAGTAGGTATAATTTTCGTATTAAAATTACTTTAAATCAGCTCAGAAACCTCGTGTCGCAGAATCACTGTTCTCCAGTGTAATATAACAGGGCTGTTAGACAAGTCAATAAATTTGAAACAAAGGTTTTTGTTATATCGATATACTTTTCTTATAGTTTTTCTAACTTCTTTAATTCTTTGCGAGTTCAACAAAATTAGCGTTCATTTTAGGTGGAAATTCTTTCGAGATGGCTAAATCCGTAGAATGGGGTGAATCGTAGGTGCAGTTCGTAGCGCAAACCGAGAATTTTGGGTATGAAAATTGTATATACATATGTATGTAAGAATTGTACACATTACCCAGAAATATCTGAGTCGAACTTATCATCGTTATCAATATTAAAAACTTCAGAAGGGCAGTAGATCGAGGAAAATAAACATTTTCCTCTGCCGATATCTATCAGAACACAAAAAAAAAAAAAAAAAAAAAAATAGATATTATGCACACTATCCTGATATTTTTTTTACAAGAAAACATGGGATATTGTGGACTTTAGCCAAATTTCATCCATTTTTAATCTCATACTGTGGGCAATTTATGTAAAGCTACATATATATAGATGTTAAGACCAGTTGATCTATGGGGAAAATATTTAATAATATCATCACCCTGTTACTAAAGTCATAATTATCATAATAACAGATCTAACCGCAGCTAGAAAAGATGTTTAGAGGAAGAAAATGATAGTAAGAAATGGACAAAAAGAAACTGAAAAACTGTTATGACACCCCCTTATTGAAGATCAAAGATACATTTTCCCACCATACATTTCACACCACACAATTATTTACCGTTATTATATAATTGTGGAAAAAAATCTTTTTCCATTCATGTCACACCTCTTTGAACTGGAGGTAAAGCAAACTGCTTTGTGTTTATGAAGCGTTTACTTTGCAAATGTATCATTATCATGAAAACTACTCTTTTTGTTTATCAAACTATAAAACCTCAATAAAATTGTGTTCACTTTAAATTATGTAATCTGTTTATCTTCAGATCAATTTAACCTCACTTTTTTTTTGTCAGTTTGGCAACTAAGGAAGAAGCTCTAATCTTTATGGAGAAGATCTTTTGTAATAAACTTCTTTTACTAAGTTAGATGGCAATGAAACATACATACATAATTTTCCATATTTTATCATATCTTTAACACAATATAAAAAACTATTCGTAATCCTTTTTAATATTCTTTTGATCAAAATTTCTATTTAACCTAGAATTGTCTGGGAGTTTTGTTTTTAAATTTTGTTTTATGAAAAATCTATACATTTTCTTATACAGAGGGTGTTTAATATGACTATACTTTGTTCTCGACTAGACTAAAAAATTGTATTGGCCGATGGGGGGGGGGGGGCAAATGTCACCCTACCTAATTACACGGTGATTAGTAAAATATGCTCTTTTTTATTAAACAAACTATATCTTGAAAAGTACAGGGTATACGGTCTATTTTAAGACGGCATTATATGCAGAACCTTGGAGTCTATCCTATTAAAAAAAAAATAACAGAAAAAAAAACAAAAATCTTAAAACCGAAATTTTGAATTTGAAGCGTCTTAACTCTGTGTGGGAGGAGTACGGGGTGGTCTAACATTCATAGGAAAGACCCCAATGCTCTGCATACAATGCCGTCTTAAAATAGACCACATACCCTGAACTTTTCAAGAAAAGAGCATATTTTACTGTAACTCGGTAGGGTGATATTAACGAATTTATTCATCAATTTTACAAAATAAATCTTGATAGCATATATTTGTAATTAAAATGCATCCAGCTCCCCTCCTTGAGATGATGATGAAATTAAGAGGAGGCGTAGCCTACGAAAGAAAGCATATGAGATATAATTTATCTAAAAATATGACTGACTACAATGAATTCGGCAGTCTGCGGCGAAGATTCTTTGAGCTAATCAAAGTTGCATTTTTTTATTTTTTTAACTACATACATCGAGTTCAAGAAGAGATGAATATTGAGAACCAAAAAAGTTTTAGACTTTTATCAACATGCGGCGGGACTATGATGGATATCCATATCAAATGAAAATATGGATGTTACACTAAAGCCTGAAACACGTTCACTGCACTAACTTTGACTTCACATAGTATCTTATTTTAATAATAATAACTTATTCAGTCTACCGATTTTAACATTCTTACAGACAGGAAATATTACATATTTACATACAAGCTATGTATACAATTAGGCAAGCATTAAAAACAATCATAGACCTCATCATAGAATCATTAAATATCATTATTAACATAATCATAGACATCATTATACTTGAGGAATCATTAATTATAGAAATTATTATAGATACATTAATTAATAGCTAACTTTTTTCCTTAGAAATATACCTAGACACATGTCAATTACAAAGTTATATCGAATATATTCTTAGAAACACAATTAAATGTCAATTGAAGAATTAAATAATTGCAAGGATTAAGGAATAATGTAGAAAATGGAAGGAGAAGCACAGGACCAAGTCGAGGTGGGAATCGAACCCAAGACCACAGGGATGGTAGCTAGCGCACTTACCAACTGACCTACCAAGGTTGAACTTGACGCTGCCACAATAAACGCAGTTGCAGCAGCAGTAAATGCAACTTCAACTACGACTTTGGGAAATTTCAAAGTTGCTGCAAATTTTACATTACTGACAACCTAAAGTGCATCGTAGGAAAAGTCGAAAAACGAAACATTTTCAGTCTGTAATTTTGTAACTCTGGCTACGTTTGTTTCAAAATATCTTCTATTATTATAATAAACAAATCGCAGGTAAACAACTGTACAGCCGTTCGATCAGAAATTTTCCAAATTTAAAATGGCCGAATCAATTTTCTTTCGGTAGTGTTGGTATGCTCCCCGTCCTCCTGATCAAAACTTGGCATTTCGGAATACTTCCTACCCCCGAATGTCTCTTAATCAGTAAAATGTGAAGCGTGTAGCTCTAGGCAATTTGTACGATAAAGGCGGATGGTCGAAATGAAGGTGCTGCAGTTAATGTGGCATCACATGTACAGTGAAGTCGACTTTACTCCAACGGCTACTGCAAAGTCGAAGTTACTGCTGTGATTGTGTTTCAGGCTTAATTCCGATCGCAGCATTATCTGCAATATTTTTCCTGAATTCTTTAGTACCTACTAGGACTAGCTTTACCCATCATTTTGAAAAAAATCAATAACTCCTATTTTAGTTCTGGTCTTCCGTCCTCAGGAGCAATGCTTGGCCTTAGTGATCTTACGATATCTGAAGATGTTTTGCTTGAGCATATTACCGATCTCGATTCTAAGTTCAATGCTGGCTCTGATGTGGTCAATTCTGTCGTTTTAAAAAAAATGTGGACAAAATCTTGTATAACTCTTTTCACATCTATTTAACTGATCTCTGCGGATCGGTATATTCCCATTATCATGAAAGTTACCCTCTATTATTCCTGTTCATAGAAAAAAAAGGTAGAAAATAATAAGTAGCTAATTATAGGAATATTGCCCAGCTGTCTGTCATTCCTAAGCTATTTGAAGCGGTTTTATGTGATGCGGTATACTTTCATTGCAAACATATAAGGCAACATGGTTTTATGAAGAAGCGATCAACTTCCGCTAAACTGGTTGAATTTACCTCGGCTTGTTACAAATCTATGGAAAATGGAAACCGAGTTGATTGCATACTTACTAACCTCAGTAAGGCCTTCGATAATATTTCTCATAAGCTT
Source organism: Dioctria rufipes (assembly GCA_963924295.1). Classification (NCBI taxonomy): domain Eukaryota; kingdom Metazoa; phylum Arthropoda; class Insecta; order Diptera; family Asilidae; genus Dioctria; species Dioctria rufipes. Next base: position 42,313,581 of record OZ002743.1, on the reverse strand, counting down.
TTACTCTTCAAGCTTGGTGTTCTCAGATTTCCTATATTTTTAATTAAATGGCCAGAATTATATTTATCACATAGGATCTAGCAGGTTTTTTTTTAGGTTGACTGTCTCGGGTGAAATAATTGTACCATTCGCTATTCCTCTTGTATATTAACGATTTGCCATACGGTGTTAATGAATTTAATGTATGCTGATGATGATAACTTTTTTAAGATGGTCGATTGTTCCATTGCCTGTTGCACCACGCAATTAGATATTGAATGTTTATTCAATTGGCGTAGCAAAAATTATGTACATATTTAAATATTAACAAGCCATTAGTTTTACTCCCGAAAATTCTCCACTTCTGACTACATACCATATCAGTGCGGTATATTGCTTTTGACAAAACCAATGAAGTCAAAGACCTTGGTGCATTCTTAGACACCAAACTTAGCTTTTTCCCACGACAATCGAATATAGATAATGCCGCAATAGGCTTTGTAAGAAGATTCACTCCTGATTTTTATGATATTCATCTCAGCCACTTGGAATTTGGCACTTAGACAACTTCAATGGAATAGTCCTCTCATGCTTCCTCCTTATGAGCAGAGAATTAGTTTTCCTGAGCTACGTACGACGCTTACTAGAAGAAGTTAGGTAACTAAGGTAGTTTTCATGTTTGAAATAATTACATGTGCCGTAGACGTCCCTGAGCTCTTCTATAAAATAAACTTCAATATTCGCCCACGAACTTTGAGAAATGACTCGTATACCCTGGTACAGGTACAGGTACCTACCTCATCATCGCATCAACTACGGTTACAATGAGCCTATTTGCTCTATAGTAAGAGCCTTCAATGAACACTCAGACCTAATTGATATTATTTCGCTTTCAATTATATTTGGTTGTATATTAATTTATTATGGTAGTTTTATTTTATTTTATTTTTTATTTACATCTAGTGATTTTTTGTGTGTTTGTTCTTTTTTGTTTTTTTGTTTGCTTTTTTATTGTTTTATTTTTATTTTTTTCTCTTTTACTTCAAGTCAGGTGGAATTTTATAGTGTTGCTAAATAAATAAATAGTTAAAACTATGTGTATCTAGTTAAAATCGATAAATTCTGATTTTTGCAATGCCATCTATTGGTGCCCACTGAAACCGTAGTCTTTTGGTTATAATCACAAGGAATTCAGCCAAACCCTACTAAATTATGCAATTTCTATAGTAATGTGCATTTCATCTTAAAAATTCCTAAAAATTCTATAAGGCTAGATCTAGCCTATTGTTTTCCGAGCATACTTTTTCTAATAGTTTGTCCACATATATATATATATAACGGTAGAATCCCACATACGTGTGTGCTAAAAAAAAAAATCTATAATTATTTGGATAATTATCATCACATGAATTTCCGCGAAAGAGGTGAATGAATCCAAATTAGTAAGTGATCTGATCCGATGATGAATCCACTTGCCCCTAGCAGTAGTAATTTGTTAATAGTTTTTCAGAATGCTGCCGAATTCTATTTTGAGAACGACTTTAAGTGATGATGAGATGAGAATTGGCTATTAAGATGACAAAATGTCTTGGAATTTAATTTGTTGTGAAACGCTGTGGTGTTACAGTTCTTTTGTGGATGTAACGAAATAATTGAATAGAAATGTATGATAACCTAGTTTAAGGCAATTTTATATTTTTTTTTTTAAATTTTTTGTGTGGGAACAATTAGGGTTTAAGAAGGAAAATCACTCTAACTGAAAATTTAAAATTGACGTAATTATGTATTTAGCATTGGTTGCTATATCTATCTAATATAATTTGAGCCTTTATCCGAGCAAGCAAGAAAGAATCGTTGCTTTTATGGGATGACGAACTTGATGATTATTTGCTTTCTATTGTGCTTAAGAAAAGTTTGGGATAATAACCTTTAAGTCAATTGTTTTCTATGTATATATACAAATCACGATAACGTTTAATGGATTCAATTTATTTTAAATAATACCTAAAAAAAAAAAACCATAAAAAATATGCGCTTCTATTAAAAATATTTTGCTGAGACTGAAGAAAGATAAAATCATGAAAACCATTGGCACATAAAAAAATTTCCAATTGAAAAGCGTTGAATCGATATTTATTAAATTCAGCACTCGAAAGAGATGTTTTCATTAAAATGAATGATTTAATAAAAGTAGGTCGATAGAAGTAGTTGTCTATGTATGTAGGGTATCTACCTAAGAACCTAGAATCCTTTCCTCTCAACAAATTTTGTTCATCGTAGGAAAATGGTAAAAGATATTTGAATAAATTGGAAATATCTACACAACTCTCTCAGTCTAATTGAATTTACATGTTTCCAGATGACTTGGTAATTGCACAAAAATTTTATTCAATAACGATGCGATGATGTAATTCTGCATGAATTCTGTATAAATACTGAGATTACTCGATTTTATTTGTTTTGACAATAGTGCTATAATGATTTATTAAAATTAAATTAAATTAAAGTTTTCTGGGAAATGGAATATGAGAAATAAATATTTTGGTATACAAATAAAGCTGTTAAAAGATTTAAGATAATTTAAACTTTCGTTTTCCAAATATTCTGGTACTTTTTTCCCATACAAAATAATATATGTGTAATATCAGTCTGTTTATGGCGTTTTTGGTTCAAATTGCATAAAAAAAATTATTTCGAAAAAATCCCCTTACATCCAAAAGCAAGCATTTCTAAGACCAATAAAATATGCCCTAGATGAAAATAAAAGTTAAATACAGTGTAAACCCAAAGTTTTGTATGGCAATATCAAGAAGGGGTTGCCCGATTTAGTTCATTTTTGAAATTTTATTTACGATTTTTATGAAAACGCTGTGTACAAAATTTGAGGACTCTACGTTGACGCGTTATCAGGCAGTGTCCAAATTAATAGTGAAAATAAAACTTTTATATGGCAAGACGCAGTTGCACGATTTATTCCATTTTTGAACTTGTATTTGTAAATTTTATGAAAATACTATGTACAAACTTTGAGCTCTCTGCGTTTTCAGGCAATTTCCAAATATACAGTGGAGAACCAACATTTTGTATGGCAACATTAAGAAGGGGTTGCCCGATTTAGTCCATTTTGAAATTTTATTTACTATTGCTATGAAAATGTCATGTACCAAATTTTAGCACTCTACGTCGACGTGTTCGCAGACAGTGCCCAAATATATAGTGAAATTTTTGTATGGCAACCATATGAAGGAGTTGGTTGCCCAATTGATAATTAACTAATGACTTATTAGACGCTAATGATTCATTAAGTAGCTACAGACACACATGCCACAGATTTATCGACGTTGGCAATCTCACCCGGACTTACCCTATATTACAAAATATATTCAGTTGTAGTACAGTTTCCTCGTTAGTGCGCTAGTGAAGGTAAGAAAAACACTTCATTAGTGTCCATAATTATGATGTCATTTTCGAGCCATAACACACGGCATCTTAATAAATAATAAGTGCTAATGATTCAATAGATAGTGCTGGGTATATGAGATATTTATATGAGGCAATTAGTCTGTGTGAAAAGCCTGACAAGACCCCGCTAAATTTTAGCAGGCGAAGTATTAGCCCAAGGAGCGGCTTTAAGAAAATCAGAGATCAACTTCAGCATTAGATCGAAAACAGAATATTCGTAGTTAATCAAAGCCCTAACCAATACCAAAGAACATTTCAAGGATATTACACTCTAGATGAAATCTATAGAGTATACTAAGTTTGTCATTCCGTTTGTAACACCTCGAAATAATGATGGTAGAGCAAAATGGACACCCATTCGTAATATTAAAAGTTATTTTGATTTTTGCATGTCCGTCCGTCCGTCCGGGCCCACGATAACTCGAGAACGCGTATACTTAGAGAGCTGATATTTTTCACATGGACTTTAAAAAAAAAAGTAAAATTAAGTTCGAAAATGAGACAAATCGGGCAACTCCTTCGTGGGGTTGCCATATAAAAATTTAGGTTTTTTACGTATACTTTGAAAACGATCAGTCCAATAGATCGGTCACCATACGAAGTTTAATACGGGCATTCATCTAGGGTATCATAAGAATTGGTCTTGACCAATTCTAGCTTTTTTACTTGTTAAGATTTAAGTTTATAGCAGGGTGAGTGGCTTTATCACTGCAACCATTCATTGGCATATTGCGCACGGTTTTCCTTTATAGTTCATCCAATAATCCCACTCTTCCTAAGAAGAGCAGAGCAGTATTCTTTTGTGGAAATTCCCTAGAACTCGGCAGGCTTTGAAAAGTATGAGCCAAAAGCCTGGATTCTGTGTACATCGTGTAATGATTTCGCATTCCCATAAGACATGGACCGATGTTTCATCCTCTTCGAGACGTAACCTAAATACATCGGTGGGTGATATGTCTATCCGATACATGTGCTTATTAAGTTTGTAGTTAAGACTCCTGTAATGATTCTGAGTTGATACCTAGATAGCCTTAAAAGATCCAGGGTCTTCTATAAAGGTCCTTTAGTGAATCTTCTGGCTTCTCTGGAAACTATCTTTGGTATCCGTCTCTGATCCATTTGATTGTGGATCTAGTATTGTATGGTAAGCTTTACAGCTTTACAATTCGGATGTTGACCTAAGGATTTGAAACGACTTTCCAATTCAGCTTTCAAGGAGGGTCTCATTTAAAGTAAGATTGGTACTTGTCCAAGTAATTTTTGAAAGCAGCAACATGCGGTATTACCTCGGATATGCAGGAAAGTCCTGAACTAAAAGGGGACCACTCCATTAAGTACCACTGTTGGAGTCATTATATTAGTAAGTGTGTCGTTATCAGCATTATTAACACAAATAGCCCATTAAGACAAATAGCCCGTTTTTGTTGCAACAAACGCTCTTATATAGAAGGTAGAGTTCCACCTCATGGTAATATCCTGCACTAATCGATGCGCTTGTAAGCTGAGCTCCTTTTGAATTATCAGCAGTTTCTCTTATGCCAAACCGAAATGATTGAAGTGAGTTACAAGATGTCTACCAGTAGCAATCATTTCTAATACTTCAGGCTAGACTTTCAATGACGCATATTCACAGCGAATGGATGAAACATGTATCAGAATCCTACTCCGCCACTCGAACGCCTTTCATCATGTTAGCGCCACTATCATGAACATGTAAATGTATTTTGCTTTGCTGAATATCCCAGCGAGCTGCAATAATATTCAGTTCCTTTGCAATATTATTTCTCCTGTGTGAAATCCTGAAAACGACTTCATAGCAAGAACTCCGTGTTGCAGCTGGAATTCTGGAGACAACCAATGAGCTGTGAAACTCAGCCATATTTTCGTTCATTAATATTTTTATTTTTTTACTTTATGTTAAAAATTGTTAAACCTACACCAAAAATAAACGAGGATCTAAGTTATTTACTTTTACTATTGCTCAAGATTTTTCAAGATTTTTTGGGCTAAATTCAAGATTTTAAGTTAATTTTGATTGACTATTCTGGTCACGACATTTAACGCAATAATGAGCCGAATATTCGGCCGCAGAATATCCGGTCAAAAATCCATCCGTTTCCTCTCTAGTTTCTAGAGTGCTGATACGCCATCTTTTAGAGCTTATTTAGTTTCCTGATTAATGTCTTTTATGTACATTTGTTCCACCACGACGCTGCAGCGTAGGAGATCATGGCTCTAACTATTAATTTTTAAAAGCTAAGTTATTATTTTTGGCTTTAGTCCCCATGCTGTATCATCCAGTTTTCTACAGTTCTACAACGTTGGTGTACTTTTCTGGACTGTCTTTCTCTCCGTATCATGCAATCTATAGGATTTTGGAGTTTCATCTTGCATCGGCTTATTATCTTAGAACTTTAACCATTTTATTGTTCGTCCGCTGAGTTTAAGATTGTGTTAGTCCTATTCCAATGCTCCGTTTACCGATTCATAGCAGTTTATTTTTTTCTGGGATAAGGTCACTGATCTTCAGCCCAACCTCATTTAGAAGTACAATGAGCACACAATCTCAAAAGTTAGTTACTAGGGTCCACCACGAATAATATATTGAGCACATAGTGAGATCGATAAACAGTTGCAACATTGGAATAGGTACATTTTTGTGGAATTGCACTCGGCCAGTGCTTATGTTCTATGTACCTCTCACCCTGTGTCTTGACTCTGTATTATCACAAATTGACACTACGCCAATTACAAATTCCTAATTCTGGACACCTAAAAGATTACCTCTAAAACGAAATTTCAGTTTTCAAAAATTTCAACGTAATATTTTGTGTTTTTATGGAGCTGGTTTTTATCTCTTCGATGATGTGGTAATTTTTCTAAATTCTACCGACACTACACTTAGCTCAGTCTTGTTCCTAGTAAAAATGTCAGCAATTTGCCAAGTTGCCGTACTCCGCCTTTACAGTTCAACTCCGCAGATAATTCATATATAAAAACGTCCAATAAAAATGATCCACTTCGACATTTAAACATAAAAATGCCAGATAAGATCCCCATTTTAAAATGAACACACCTAGACAATATTGCTGGAGGGCCTGGAGTATATGATGATAGGTATGTTCTTGCCAGAATGTCCCTTAAGTCACATTTATCATCTAGGATCAAGTAGGTCATCCGATGAGGATACCTACCATAAGTTGCCGTGAGCTTTCATATGAGATATGACCGACCCTTGAATTATGGCTTTGCAATGCCTGTGCAAATGTCGCTGTATAATAAGGTGCGCAAAAAGGAAGGGGGCGTCATTGGATGATTGGATGATTTATATCATCATGAATTTCTTCCTCACCATAGACCGAATAGGTATACTATATTATACCTATAAGCCAATGTTCGTGTTTAACTTTACACTGTATAGCGTCAGCAACACTATTGTGAGAGAGTGTCGTTAAATTATTTATTATGATCTGGTAGCTGACAGGGAATTCTTGCAAGTTCAGCCATTAAAAAATTTTTATGTCTTAAGGTCTGAAAAAATGTGGCAGGTAATTGTTTAGAGTGAAAAGTAATTTGATTGAGATGTGAGTGACGTTCATTGATTGCCTTTCGTTGAGGTTGTTATCATTATAGACGTAAGTAAGCACACAAAAGTGCTGAGGGTGCGGTGTTACATAAAATCATTCTCATTCTCATATTTTTTATATAAATTTTACGAGCAAAGTCGTCTTAATAAATTTTAGAAATTCTAGCAATAAAAAATTGTTATTAAATAGTATCGATTTGAGAAAAAAAAAAGAAAATATTTTTTGTCGTAGGTAGATATTTACATGGTAAAATCTGTCGTCTAATCATTTTCCAATATTTTCTACTTCAATAAGAACCTTTTACTCTTTGTCGATTTATTTTTATGCCAAGCCTGCACCTTTTTCAAATATATTTAATCTCCTGATTTATTTGAAATAGCATTCATGTCGGGTATGTTACGATCTTACGCGTAAGTGCTTTTATTTTTTTTATATACATAGAATAAAGCACATTCATACATACTTAAAAGGTTCCACTTTTAGCATGTACAGCATTGGATTTTCAAACTTGACAAAAATCTAGAAAAGAACATTAAAATTGGCTTAGGCTTTAAGATTAATGCTGATAACTGCGATGAAAAATATGAGAGAGGTGCTGTACTAAGCATTTGTAGTTTAAAAAAAATATGATTGGACCTGATCGAATTGGATAATGGAAACAATTACAAAATACAGAGCGCAGTTATTATATGCGTGGAAGCAATACAGGTATCTGCCTGATTTTTAATGTCAGTGTCATACAAACATTGCAATTCGAAAACAATTCGAACTGAGTCATTTCTTATGAGAGTCGTCTGCAAATTGTAAACGAATGTACATTCATTTATGAATAGTAAGAAGTATGCGCCTTCTTGTGACTAGTGGATATGAATTTAGCTTACTTGGCTTCAGCAGTCGGCCACAAGCCACAAATGGCTTGGAAGTAATGTATTTTGGGCCTAAATTTTGGAATTTCCGGTTTCACTAACCCTTGACTAAATAAATTTGCGCGTGAGAGTAACGTTCGTGACGAAAGTGTGTAATTTCGGGAAGAGCTTTATGGTAGTAAACGTAGATGGACTTACATGAGCTTGTTTTTGATGTACTATAGAATGAGTTCCGATGGGGGTAAAATTTGTTTTACGTTACGTGTGTAGGGGTGGGTTGGGAGAGGTAACTATCTCCTTTGAGGTTGTCCAATTTGGATTGTATGTTTTATCAAATTAAAGCTCTTGCTGACTGCTATTTTTAGATTAACGATAAAAGACAAACATAAACTCAAAATATTATTATTAAAAAAAAAAAAAAAAAAAAAAAAAAAAAAAAAAAAAAAATTATGGTATTCTGGAGAACATTTCAAATGCAACGGAACATCAATACCATTTTTATAGCATGTAGAGCATTTAAAATATTTTATGTTGTGGAAGAAATTACATCGTTTTCGTCCATTTTGCTCTCTTTTCACGATGTCATGCTGGTCTTGCAAAAATAAACGGGTAGTTTTTAATGTAGCAGCAGAAGGACGATCCTCTCGATCCCTCGATACCAGTAGAACGCTTCTTCTATTGAGGTTGTTATTAAAGCGACAGTTATTTGCCGCCGAAAATCTAACAATGGCCATTGATAATTCGTGAGTAATTTTATAAAGACACCGTGCATTAGATACTGCCAAATCGATACAATTGGCGAATAAAGGCCACCACCACTTTTTACCCTGGATTCCAATCCGGTATGGCAACAGAAAACTGTCAAACAAATCAACACCTGCCATGAACTTATTATAATATGATATCATATTTGGACACAGTATGTAGATATAGGCCTTTTCTGTGAGGAATACCTTTTTACGCGTGAAACAGGATTATGGTCCTCAAAATTTCATCCAACGAATAAGAAATACGTTATTGGATGAATCAAATTTTGTTTCCAAGTCCCCTCTATCTTTTTTCTTAAAATTTGTTGTTGATATTATAGGGCACCTTGCCATACGGTTTTCACGCACTGTTGACACAATATCCTTTGGAACTAAATTTCTGAGACTTGAAAAAGTTGTCGAAATATACAATATGATTTCCTGGACTTTCTACAACTTTATAAAATTTATCTTTTTTTATCTATAAAATTATTGTTAGCAAGGTGAAGATAAGATTTAATCTTTTTATAATTATTCGCGGCATTGCACTTCTTATTATTAGAAAATTCACGTTATGTGATACATTCCAATACATATATATTTTCTTGAGGGATGGAATTATATCCAGAAAATAACGCTTGAGATGACCAAGATCCAATAAAAAATTTGAATTTATATGAGCAGATTTAGATCTTTAGACGGATTAAAAATATGAATCCAACAGACAAAAAACCATGCAATACTGATGCTCTTGAAGAAATGGTGCGTATGAGAAAATTACCTCCTGCATTTTAAGCTTGATCAATTTAAAAATTATTTTAAAATATTTTAAAATTATATTATCGCTTTTCAAGTGCATTAATAAAAGTTTAGGCATCCATAACTACTATATAATCACAATTGTCTTACTACAATTCATCTTTTAAGTGCATATATGAGATCAGCAAAAACCCTCGAAAATACTTCACAAGCCATGAAACCGACTCCCTTACTACCACATGACAGCGCCAACAGAGTCCTAACATTCTAAAATATTTGCAGAGTTCTTATGGAAAACTGACAAAAGTTTCATTTGAATAGCTCCTCCGCGCTAAACTACTGTTCATACAGAAAAAATGGTGTTCTGATTATCTTAAGCTTGCTTTCTTATTTTCCGAACCGAAATAAAATTTTTTAGGAAAAAGTATTTGAACCACATGACTACGATTCCTCAAACAAAAACTCTCAGCTGAGTAATCATCGTATATGGCGCTGTGTCGTCATGGCATGCCGTGTGCTGATGATATCGAATGTAGTTGCCTACAAATTCGAACTCCGGCTGCACATTGACACATGCAATTATTATTCTGCTGAGAGTTATTGAGCGTAAAATGGTAAGGTTAGTTTGTAATCAAAACTATTTTATTATTTTGTAAAATAAGGTGTATAGTAAGTGTAGCCTTTCGGAAGATAAGGAATCAAGCTGTAAATTACCAGAAGACTTTTCCTTTATGGATAGTACTTTAGGCTCTATGGCATATACATATAAAGCCAATGTTTAGCACTTTTCTATAAGTATCAATATAGAACATTTTAGAAAACGGATTCCGAACGCACACATCTAGATTTCTGTTTCATGGCGGCTTGGGAAGTATTCTCGAGGGTTTTGGATCAGCACTACCTGTCAGTTTGCGTGTATTGAGCTGAATTTTTTACTTTTCCCCAAATTGCGGCCTACAAGTAGCACTTTATTAATTAGTCTGATTTAATGCATTGGGTATAAGGAAATATGGAAGGGTATATTGCTACAACACTGAGTACAGCATTGTCGAACTTTCGACAAGGAAAATTTTCTAATTTCCAAATCCAACAACGTTTTCGTACTTGCATCTATAGCCTACGTACGTAAAGTTAGCACCACATCTTCGCCTTATTTAACTTGGAACTATCTCATAATTTGTCGCTACTTTGTCGTTGATTGGTCGTGAAAAACATAAGTTTGTCGTGTCCTTTTTTTCTGAAGGAAACTGGATGTGGTGCTAAGTTGACGTCAAGTTAGCATCGCAACTCACTAGAACTAGGCTAAACCTTATCGGATTGTAAAATTTTACATTTTATATTTTGCCGTAAAAAACATAAATACGGACAGGACACGAGAAATTTATGTTTTTCACGACAAATTAACGACAAATTCGTACGTCAATAACCTCACTTTGTTTAACATTTTCCACTTGTATGTGTTCTAGGCAAGATTTAGCCTCTAGGGAAGGACACGATAAATCAACTCTTGTTGCGGTGTCGGCAGGGTCGCAGTGGCCAAGTCACTCACCAATACACTTAAGCTAACCCAACCTGTATTCAACTCCTTGGCATTATAATCCCCCCCCCCCACATTGTCCTTTTTGCTATTATTTTTTTTAATGTTTTAAATACAGATCATATAAAATGGGCTATTCCTTTATATGATTTTAATTCATTTTTCAATACCAATTTGAATTTGCACTATCTACAGTTCGCGATAGATGACTAAAATTGTGCATGCTGCGATAGACATTTGAATCGTTGGTTAAACGCTGCAGAAATTCTTTGTATCGCGGTGATCTATCGCGTTGGTGTGAGTGTTTACATTGAAAACTATGTGTAGCGATCTATCGCGCTCGCTTCGTTATCGCAATCGCTATCGCGGCTGTGTGAATCGGCCTTTAAGGTTTTGTCAATTTCCTGCCTGATTCTGTAGAATATTATCTTTCAAATTAGGAATAACGAAAAAATTAATTAATTAATGAATTTTTTTTACAAACTCATTATAAAAGCAGATTTTATAACTTTTTATAACCTGCATGTACGCAAACTGGCTTAGACTGGACGCAAACTGGTGTTTTTCGAATCCACTGATATTTTCAATTAATATGTAGACACGATTAATATTTTAATTTAAGCTAAAAGATAAATTTACAGCTTACTATTCTAATACAAAAATTTAAACACCGACAGTAAATTCTACTAAATAAAATAAGTAAAAAACGAGATTTTTTGATTGGGACATTTCTCTTGAATATTCTTTCTTTTCATGATTCAAATCACTTATTACCTCTGATTGATCATACTGAAATATATCGGTGATTGTCAGCGAATAAAATCTGAGTCCACCTCTGTGTGTGAAGAAAAGTTTATTTTCTACTTTTTCATGCGGCTTAGCCTCCGTTTTGTTTGAAAACTCTTTTTTACTTATTTTATTTTCTGCCTTTTTCACGTTAACTAAATTGTTATTACGTGCTGCATGGAGATATTTTAAAACAATTTTATGACGGCTGAAAAGACACTGATTTACCAGTTTTTCGAGTATCAAATCGTTGAAGTACTGCAACGTTTTTCTGAAATTCAAATTATGTTTTAAGCAGCGCTTTTTACATGTATTCCAACTTGATGCCATATAACATGAATTTTCCCGATTTTCCATGTTTTCCACAGACTTTTCCTATTACTATGATTTTTTTTTTTAAATTTACATGAATTTTCCTCGATTTTTCATGCAAGTTTTCATGATTGTTGAAGAGAAAGTATTGATGTCAGTAGGACGGGAAATAAAATGATTCCGCATAGCTTAAAAAAGTTTTTTGTCGGAAAATTTTCCAGAAACATTGGAAAATTCTGCATTTTTCCTGAAACAGATTTATCACTAATCATATCGATGAAAGTTTTTCCGATGATTTTCCCGCTTTTCCGGGTTTTCCATGGAGTTTTCCACAAAAGCAACTTTATGCAACTCATTTCGCTCTACAACTTTGTCGTAAAACGCTCAAACGCTTCCTTGATCGGAAAAACTCCGGAAAAGCGTTTTACATGAATTTTCCTCGATTTTTTCATTTTTTCTGCAAGTTTTCACCATTGTCGGAGAGAAAGTAATGATGCCAGTAGATAGGGAACTTGATCCTGCATAATTTAGAAAACTTTTTTACCGGAAAAGTCGGAGAATTCCGGGATTTTTTTTTCGGAAAAATCGGAAAACTCTGCATTTTTCCTGAAACGGATTTATCACTAATCAAATTTGTACCAAATTTTCAAATGATTTTTCCCGATTTTCGGGGTTTTCCATGGAAATTTCCGGTGATAGATTCAATTGTTACGCGACATGAACCAGTGTGCCAAATTTCAGGTCGCTGTGATGACGAAAAGTGGGTCTACGAGATTGTCGAAAATAGTAAAAAAGAAATATATAAATAGACAGACAAATTCGTGTACGAGTTAAAGGGACGGGCTGGCCTCAAAAAAAGTAAAAACCCTTCTTGTAAGGTTGACATTTCCTTAAATGGACTGGATGCAATTGATGCGCTTACCCTACTATAAGTGAGTTTCAAATGAAATATATATCATAGGCTCTACCCCAGCCTTACCTGTAATATGCTTTAGAGCACCTACATCTTTCGTATTGTAACAGTACCCATCTAATTACTGCACTTTGTTGTTTAGTAAACAAATTAACGATTGAATAGTCTTCAGGTCTTGGCGTCATATCGCAGTTTAGTAGTGCCATTTGAAATTGTATAAATTCATTAAGAATAGGTAGTTAAAAATTTACCAGAAATTATTGTTCTGTAGTATTTTAATTGGTAGGAAAAAGTACAACCTACCAACCGCAAGCATATTTAGTCAAAAACTGAAGTTAGACTTAATATCACACCTGGGGAATGGGAACACAGATTTCAGTCATTTCAATTTAGTAGCCACATATCTACTAAAAAAAAAACTATTCATTCTCAGTCTGCCCTTGAAATCGTTTACCAGCAATAGTTGCGTAAAAAAAAAATTAATTTGATATCCAAGAGAACGACGTCACAGTTGCGAAGTACATACTAGAACAACTCACTATAGTAGATGATGCCTGCCTGAATAGTGCAGTGTCTGGCCTTGTGTAATAAGACAAGTTGATTGAGGATGACTTTGGCGAAAGCACTGTCAAATGCAAGATAATCCCCCATGGCTTAGTATTACTGTCGTCGGCGGGCAACGGAGCACCTATATACATATATTCCGCTCCACTATGGGAGCACTAAGCGATTATTATGCATCTTTATCTTTACTCTTGGCATACGATATCTGTGGGATGGAGCTCTACAGAACCGTAAAATTCGTTAGGTGCTTATTTCAGGTTTCTATTTACAAACACATGGCGGCGCGACGTTGTCGTCGTAGTCGGTTTCCTCAATTTGGGTATACAAATTAGCGAGGAGTGTAGAATTTGTGCTTTTTTTTTGCTCTACCTCGAACGCCGTTGTCTGTAGATACATCTATCTAAGGTAAAATACGGAAATGACATCGGTGCGGCGGTGGAGGCGGTGGCGGCAGGAGCGCTAGACATAAATTCTTCACGTGCTGATAAACCGTGACAACAAGTGGTGCACGGTAAATACGCGTAAAGAGGGGCGAGGCCGACCAAGTCAATACATATATTAAATGCGGAAGGGAGTGAGTAGAGTATCCAATATATCCAATGATGTGCGTCATTTCAATTTTTTTTTTTTTCAATGGAGGAAAACCCTGACGAAATCAATAAAGATTTCTTGTTAAGAATGAATGAGATATACCAACACACACACACAAACACAAATACTATGATGATATTGAAGTGTGGGATGAAAGGAAATTATTAAAGTTTCTCCTTGGGAAAGATTGTGGTCTGCCGGTCTGGTGAATCTTTCTGTCGTTTGTTGGAGAGATATTGTTTGCTTCATTGATTGGAAAGAAAAAAAAAAAGAATATGATCATCGCAGACGTGGTAATGCATTGAAATCGTCCTTAATCAGAAAATTGAAGCTTTCTTTTAGTTTTGACTCTTGAAGTCAACATCACAAGAGAAGAAGAGTAGCTGTCGCTGTCGATTGTTGAGATTTCTCCTTGAGCTCATGACCTCTTTTTCCGGTCGGCCGTAATCCTTCTTAGCGTGTTCATTTTATTTTTGATAACACTTGAAGAGCTTTGAAGGGGGTCGATTATATGTTGTGATATTCAGGTCAATGCGTTGCAAACCAATTAGCTGAACAGAAAATTGGATAATCATATATTTTATCGGAATTATTTTATGATTTAGTATAAAGGTTACAAAAAAAAAAAAAATATTTAATTAACACAAGTTTGGATGGACCGGAAGGGGGCGGGGTGAGTAATGCGCAATGAAGTTTCAGTTGTCTGGCACTTGATCATGGGGATTCCTAGTCTGTATCCAATCTACCACAAGAACATGCGTGTTTGCGTGCAGTAAAGATGTTGAGTGGTACTGTTACCAGATTTGATTTTTGAGTGACAGGTTAAACACACAATGCCTGTAGAATGACTTTCAAGCACGCGGGAGCTGCTAAGGTATTCCTTATTGTGTTAGGCTATTCTCACATCGGCGGTGGGTGGTGTAATTAATAATACTTCGGGTCTTGGTTTAAACTCTACTGGCGTTCAGCAGGCTACTATGATGTACCTATAATACGATGGCTTAAAACCTACCTAATAAAACTGTATGAATTCCTCTATCTGCCTCATATCCCATGAACAATGCAGAACTTGCAGCGATTCACTAGGCGACACTATTGACATCTGTATTGTAGAGTCTGTACACCACATCTGTATATCCACTGACAGCCAGGCGCTAGATGCTGTGCTGGTAAAATCAAAATGGATGCACTTATGCAAGACCAGTCTTAAGGAGTTGGCTGCATGGCACATGGTGACCCTATGCTGGGACCCTGGCTGAAGAGGTCTCTGAAATGGATAGCTCCGCAGCGGTAACTTACGGGAGGATTCTGATCGGAGCTTTAAAAGAGAAGATCATCAGGGGCGCCTATCAAAAGGCAAGCCTCTGGTGGATCACCAGGGAATCCTGCCTTATTGCTATAGGCAATTGTGACCTGCATATGACAGGGAGATCATTGTAGCTAGCATTTTTAGCGAAACAAACAAATAAATAAATAAATAGAGAACAAGAGTGCTCCATAATGGTAGTGGAACTAATATCAGGAAAGTAGGGGTTATTACGGGTGATTGGCCATAAGAGACCATACTAGTAGACTGGAAATAGCTGCGAACGATTTCTGTAGGAGCTATGAGAATTTGGAGGAAATCGAATCCGTCCAACATGTACTTTGCAAGTGTCCCGCTCTGATGAATAAAAGAGGTAAGCTATTAGGTAGCTACTTTTTTTCAAATCGGGGGGAGCTACAAAGTAAAGAGTTCAGATGTATCCTGAGATTCATAAAGAAAGCAGGCTGGATATATGACGATTTTAAAAGGTTATCCCATGATGTCAAGGGGCACAATGGACTCACTAGAGGTTTATGTGAAGCAGGTTAGTACTTCACCCCTCTTAGCTCACCTGACCTATCTCATAAACGATTTATGTAGTGTAAAGTAGATGAAGAACAACGGGGGTGTGTGTGCTCTTGAAGCTAACAACTTGAGCTTGATTTTTTTTCCATCCTGCACGGTGACTTAGATTGCTCCTGTCAGTGAAGTTAATTCAATAAGGTGAAATGGCTGAGTTTTAAAGCTTCTCATTTTTCAAACCTCCAGATCCAGATTGAATTTTTCGGCTACCTGAAAGGCAGCGCCAGAAAAGCTTGTCTCAAATCTGGCAAGTAATTTTCAAGTTTTGTATTGTCTTAGGATATATATCTCTACAGTATTGAAAACGGTGACTGTAAATGTCATGTCAAGCAGGGGATGATACATTGAGCCTAAGAGTTTTCATACGACAAGCCGACAGAATGACCTGTGCTTATTTATAATCTTGGTGTGTAAAGGCTGTAGGGTTGTTGTCATTGGGACGTTAGCAGGAAAAACTTCAGATGATGATTTCTGCGGTTGTCTTACTCATAGAAAATCAATCAATCAATGGTGTTTTGAATGTTAGGCGTGGCATTGAGAGTCAGTCTTGTAATGTGAAGTTTTCGGTTATTAAATGGCAGGAAAACTATAGCTCCCGATTGAGTTTAAAGAAAAGCGTATGGCTATCTAAATTATTCAATCTATTGGCTCTAAGAAGACCTCGAGTAAATTTTAAGTTGTGGGGGAAGTATTTGCTTGGCTCTGTATCAGGCGAAATGTACCTATGTATATGCATACTAGGAACACAACTTTTTTTTTAACTACAAGTAATTCAGCGTATCTAAGAGCTTCATAGGGAATAAAAGTGTTCATCGAGGGGGGAATTACTCCTGGGACAAGGAGGATTTAGTTGTAGTTTACTAAAGATTTCTATTCCATGCTACTTCGGTATTAGTCGCCGCTACGTCGATAAAGTTTTGCGGGTAGGATCAGAGCACTCGCGAATCGTGACAACCTGCTTTCTGAGTTGATAATGGGTGCTGTTTAAACCATCTAAGAGTATAAAATACATGCTACTGTACCTCAGAGGCATCTTCATATCTTGCACACAGTTAATAGAGCATACAAACTTCTCAAGTCTATTTTCCAGTTCTACTGAATAGGTCTCCCAGTTAGTTTTCCTCAGATTGTGTCTACAGGAAATAATGTCGAATATAAATAAAACGTTCACTGAAAAAATCACTTAATATTGAAAATTTTCCTCAAACAAATCATCTGTTTCCCTGCAATCATCATCACAAACCAAAATATAGTCCATCACTGCTGCAATGCAACGTTTCAATGGAGGAGATAAACTGCTTATCCAAGCGAATTATGAAACAGCAGTCCGCAAACAATAATAATCAATACTTTCACGTTAAACGAATTAATCACAGATCTGTTCACCTGGAGAGAAAATGTGTTATCTTTGCGACATGCACAATTTATGCATAACAAGGCCAGAGAAGAATGATATTCTTGGAACAGATGCCGATTTGGTACACAAGAAAGAGCTTGAACAACCTGCAGGATTCAGCCACCTGTCGTTGTTACTCGTTTATATTTTCGTTTACTACTACTACCAACCTATGTACCTATACCCATCTACCTACCATCGCTATCCCAATCTTCTACCCATTTCTCATTTTCAAGTGGTCAAATTAAAGTCCTTTAACCGAGTACCTAACCTATAGTCAGCGATAAAAAACTGACAGTAAAAGTTTGCCAGAAAAACAATAAAAACAAAAACAAAACACAAATATAAAAGCCTTCATCCACATGTTATTTTGCAATTTTCGAGCCCTTTTGTTTCATATACTCCTGGCGGTACTGCCGGACTCTACTACCTACTTCTGGTCAGTTCAATGAGAGGTCGATAACCAAACCAGATCAGTCTGGTCAAGTGCATAGCATCTGTCTGGCCAAACCACTCCGGCTGTCTATCCTGATAAATGTGCTTGAATTACTTGCTTGCATTCGTGTGTTGTCCAATTAAAAAATTGAATAAAACACGCAACCTATTGACGTCGTCCATCGCATCGGCCTGTTCAGTGGATGGCTGTTGCTGCCTGGCCTGAGCTATGGAGATTTCGCCTAAATCAAATTAAAAAGAATGGGGGTCGACGAGTAAGTTCAGTTTAAAAAAATTATGCTTGCAAATTTTTTTAGTTTTTTTTTTGCGTATTCTTTTTGTGTAGAATCTTTTTTTAAGAGGGGAGGGTTGGAACGAGCAATTTTATCCAAATTGGATATAAAAGAGTTGAAAAGCCTTCATTAGAAAGGGTTTGGTCTCTTAAAAATTTATGTCTGTTTCAACTGGATTTGGAAAAAAAAAAATCCTTTCATCTCCTCGAAAATACACTTTTAATTCTCTATAATTGAAACAAAAACGCTCTCTAGATTAGGTACATATTTCTCTATAGAATATTTTGCAGCTATCTCTGTAAAACCGGAATATGTATATTCATGAAAGTCAACAAGTTTTCGGAATGACACAGAGATGGCGCTTGCACATGACTACGGGATTCTTTATTCAGTAAATTAAAATTAGCTGGGTTTGTTTATACTTTAAAATGAACCAGTTCAGGTGGGTGAATAAAGAACGATCTTGCTTTTATTAGCAGTGTTCAAATATCATAGAATTCGAGTCAAGTGCTTTGATGATAGATTGACTAAGAAAATTGCAACATTTAGAATCTGACTTAAATCATCCTTGATATCAGGCGTCATGATCATTGCCACAGTAAAGTTATTGCGTCTTCGGTTGCTCTCTTGCAGACATATTTAGTATCATAGTTTAAAGTTCAGTAAGAGATTTATTGCGGATGCTAAAAGCGCTCTCTGTAGATCTAGAAATACGGATAATACCCCAGACAGACTGTGCCCATTATGACTTACAATATACAAAACAATTTGTTTGGATAATTTACAAAGTGCAATGGTGCAATAATGGGAAAATACAAACAGCCTAAATTAACCAAACTTACAATAAGAGAAAGAGAAGCTAGGTACAAAAAGAGGATAACAACTAGAAGAAAGTAATGAAACAAATAAACACAAGAGAAAAAAGAAAAATGAAATTAAATAAATGAAAAATAAATAAAAAAAAAAAGATTAGATAATAAAATATAAACAGGAGCAAAAGCAAAAAAAGTACACCAAACTTATACATAAGAAAAGCAATGTTGCACAAGAGAGAAAAAAATAAGAGAGACAGAGTAAAACTCTGGGAAACACTCAGATTGCATGACTTTTAACAAATATTTGAAGATTTTATAAGTTTTGTAAAAGTTCTGCCGACAGTCGTGCATTGAAGATCATACGACAAAATATTCCACTTGCGCATCCTTTGGAAAAAGTAAGAACGCTGTCCATACCGCTATCAATGAGGGATCAAGAGTTTCTTATTTCTAGTCGATTGCAAGAAGTTCAGTTTCTCGAAAAGGTACGATGGCTTCCGATTATAAATCAGTTTATGAAGAACTTTTAATTTGCGCTGAGTTAAGTAATCTTCTAGAGGGAAACCAAGCAAAGTCGATATGTGACTGGTCCGAGGCAGCTTGAATACATAGCGTACCGCATCAATGTATGCAACCAAGAGTCTTCTACGACGAACTGAGTCCAGAGATGAGAATATTATGCAACCATAAGTAAAATGAGGTATCATCAGGGCTTTAACCAGTTTTTTTTTCGCATATGAAGCGAAAGCAACCCAGAACTCAGCCACAACCGCCGTAGACACCCATATATTTTTCCAATTATAGCAGTAATATACGGTTGTAGCCAGGAGAACTTCGAATTAAGCTCGAAATCAAGGCACCTTGCAGAATTCACATGGGAAATTTGGTGTTATTTATAAATATCGGCGGTAAATTATTGACATCAATGTCTTTTATATAGATCGCTAGGAAACTTGATTTGATAGGATTCTGCTCTAAGCTGTTTTGTACAGACCAATCATAAACACGCTGGAGATTTTGATTCAGTCGGCATACGTAATCCTCCGTTAAGCCAATTGGCCTGCTGAGATACATTTGCACGTCGTCGGCATATAGATGTATTATAGCATCATGGATTGCATCGGTCAGTGTCATTTATAGAAAGACTGAACAAAAATCGGACCAAGTATTGATCCCTGAGGAACACCACAATGTAGATTCGCCAAGTCAGAGAGTGTATTCTATACTTTTACAAATTGGTTACGTCCGCTTATGGAGCTCTTGAAAAGCTGAATAGTAGATGATGAGAAAAAAGTCCTCTGAGATAGACTTTTCAACAGCTTGCGATGAACAATAGAATCAAATGCTTTCCTGAAATCGAGTATTGCGAGAATTGTAATATGGTCCATATCCAAAGCTTCGTGAATATCTGACGAAACTTTAAGCATGACAGTTTCACAGCTATGATTTGGACTAAGTCCACACTGCCAGGTAATCAGATAGCCGTTTATATTAATGTAGTCAATAGTCTGCATATACATAATCTTTTTCAATACTTTGTCTAAGAAGCAAAGACGATTCATTGGGCGTTAATTGTTTGTAGCAGAAGCAGAGGACTTTTTCGGGATAGGTATTATAAACGCTTACTTCCACTTGGTGGGAAACTTAGATGTCGTTAAACTGTAGCTATATATGGGTTAAAACTTTGATTATTTCCAGTGCAATCGCTCTAATGAAACGAGGAGAGAGTTCATCCGCCCGGAGATTCAGTCATTTCAAGGAAATGAAAAGGTGACCGACTGTGAACGTAAATTATTTCATTTGGAATGTCATTGACAATTCCCTCAATGTGTGCAAAGATCATGACAGAGTTCAATAATTTAATTAAATGCTATCAGGAAAATTTTCGAGTACTGTACTGTAGTTGCAAAGCATTTAGTAGAAGACAAATTTTGTTGTTAAAAGAGATCGAAAAAAGGAAAAAAAAAGATTGGAAACACTTTAATAAATTCAGCTCATTTTAATGACGGTAGATGGCACATTTACTGCAATTTCTCTAAATAGAGTAAAATTTGGTCCATTTGAAAATGAAGCGAAATGTTGCAAATGGGTTCTTGATAGACTTCATTTGTATGAGCCACTGCTCATTTGATTCCATTTAACTAGAACACAATTTGGCTTGACCGGGACTCTCTATTTCTCTTCCTTGGGTGAATGCTTTCTGGCTGGATGCGAACCACATATTTCAATGAGGTGTTGATTTTGCATTTTATAAAGCGACAATAGAGAGGACAGGGTGTACTTTCTTTTGTACTTCTACCAAAGAAACACAAAGGAATCATTGCCGATATACACCACAGAAGAAAAATTTAAATACGTTCAAAATAATTTTTAGTCGTTTAGGCGCACAAGCAAATCTAACTTTCGTAATAATATCATAGATTCTGAGGAAAACATGCTGGTTGCTAAAATTTGAAATAGGTACAGGGTCAGGTCCTAACACAATTGCAGGTATTGACGATTTTATACTCGATTGAACCATTCCAGTTTTCTTCTTTATAAGCAATTTTTGTAAGTTTACCTATACCGATTTGCATTTAATAGTAAGAAATTTCAGTGTTTTGTCTGTAATGAGTGAAGTGAATTTTTTATATATATTTTGTCATCCATTTCATGTTTTCTCAGGAGGACCTAAATGAAAGTTCTTATTACAGCCTTTAGTTCGAGAGCTCAATTTGAGTCTTCGGCTATCACAGCTATTTCAATTTATTTATTTATTATTACGATCTACAGAGGAATCTCTCTTACAGACACGGCAGAATAAATTTTAAACTTTATTGAAGAATTCAGATTAAATAATGTACAAAGAATAATTATAACGCATGTATTATGTGAGTTAAACTACAAACTTTAATCTTAGAAAAGTTCCTTAAGTATTGATTTAAAAATATCCCTATTGTCATTCAGATCTAAAGACTTGTAATACTAGTTGAATTTAATCATTGACCTCGTAAGCGGATATCTAAAGCCATAATTAGTTCTATGTTGTGGGATATAAAGCAGTTGCCGAGAACGAATATTTCTTTCTGGTGCATACATATGAATCAAATAGAACAAATTTATGCAATTAACCTCATTGCATAAAAGATCCCTAATTAATACAATTTCAATTATATCTCTTCTTGTTTGGAGAGATTTGAGAGCCATAAATAAGCATCTAGATGGATATTGCGGACAAGTGGATTTTGTTAAAAACATACTTTGTGAACTTTCTTTGAATAGATTCCAGCCTGGAGTCATAAGATTGCATATTGGAATTCCAGATTGGGGATGCATATTTTAACACAGAACGCACCAAGGTAATGTACCAAGAATTAAAGGTAAACCGGTTCGTAAAGTCCTGAGAGTTACGACGTAGAAATCCAAGGTTTCTACTATCTTTGGCAGTGTTATGTAGTCGTAATGCTTACGAAAAGTAAGTTCCTTATCAAATATTATTCCCAAATGCAGCACGTCAAAGACCCTCATAACCTCAATGCCATATATGTCGTATATCGTCAGCAGATGGTGACGTGAGCGATAAAATGACATATGCATTTGGAAAGGCTAAAATTATTTTCCTTACACCACTTAGAAATGCTATTCAATACATATTGAAATGATTCCGAATCATTTCATATCATCTGCATATAGGAGATATTTGCAAGCAGATAAGCTTTTGACGATATCATTTATATATAAAAGGAATACATTAAAACCTGCATCGGACCACCTCCACAATTGGACCACACTGCCGACACACAAAGAGTTTCTGGAACAAAATTCACTGCGTAATTGGGGCACCTGTGTATTCGGACCATGGACCACACATATTTATCCAAAATTTCGATCTTTTTAAACGTTCTAATGTGAAATGACATTGACCTTATAAGAAGTTTTTGTATCTACTTAGAATAAGAAACAAAAGGGAATGGCTGTTTTGTGTAAAATCCCTGTACATAAGTGTGGTTTTTTCGTGGGGGGTGTAGAACAGGAAAATATGCATATATACATTAGAGGAATGGAGAGTGTATGACAGGCAAATTTTTACCGTCATCGACGTTCTTTAGATTCACGCGGATTGATAGTGGGGTGATTAGTTTAAAGGAGAGCCTAAGACTTGTTTTCAATTTCGCGCCATGATAGTTGTGCCTACGTCTTTTTTTTTTTATCTATTCCTGCGATTGGCTTTTAACTTTGGTATATGTTTGTACATACATAAATTCCGGTACCTTTAAAATCGGACCACCTGTAAAATTGGATCAGTAATTCCTGCGACTGTGAGATGGTCCAATTAGCAGGTTTTACGTATAATTTAGCTGCACACCTAGGATATCTCCATTGGATCCACTCTCACTGGACGAATATCTTTATAGATATGTTCACTTTTTCATTTACAAAAGATACATTTGCTCTGTCTGTCCTTCCATTTCCTGATTTTAGAAGCTAAGTGATTTCTGGCTTTCAGAAGGAACGATTTAAATCAATGAACGAATCAAAACGGCCATCAACGAAACCGACAGTTTGGAGAAATTCGCGAAATTCTGTATTTCAACACAAAGTTATTTGGAGGTAAATTTACCCCGAGCTTATCGCCGCTAAAAATTCACTTTCAGGAAGCTCAGTCCTTTATACTTTCGATTATTGATTATAGAATATTTTAGAGAAAAGTAGGCTTGATCAAAATACTTTTGTAATATCGGGGCCGATAAAAGTCGATACACAGCAGCCTAGATACCGACCGAAGAAATGTTGGTGCTGCAATAGAGTAGACTAGGTAGACCATTACACGTTATAAGAGAAATATGTAGACATTTGTAGTAGTTTTCATATTTTAAGTTTTTTCATAAACATTTTTGCATTATCTTAATTTTTCCTTTAAATTAATCGCTTTTGTATTAGAGACAGAATTTTCGGGAGCCCTATAGGTATACAGACGAACAAAATGTCTATATCCAAAAGTACTTGAAACGGCAGACAAAAAAATATTTAAACGATTACGAAATATTCCTTTGTTTCCTGCATCGATGAAAATATTTTCAGAATTAGGAATATAGTCGAAAAAATCCAATAGAATTCTGCTAATCGAGAGGAGACTGTTTTGGGTTGAGACCTTCAATGGTTAAGCTTTCAATCAATATCACTAGCCATAAAATGAATCCAAATACTCAGAATTTCTCTATTATTTAATTAATTCTCTTTTATCATTTTAAATTTATGTCTTTACTTCGTCTCAATCTTAAAAAAAAAAATACATTCAAAGTCAGTTAATTACGCTCCACTGGTTCACGGGGGGTGCTTTAAATTCTTAATGACTTAAAAAAAAAACTAAAAGCGGCAATAAAGCAATTCACCTTCATTTACGGTGAGAATTTGAAATGATTTCCCATTTTGTAATCAAATTAAGAAGTTTTCGCTTAATTTCCTGTTCCTAAAAGATTCTAATTTCTTATAATCTGATCACTCGCAAAAAAAAAAAAAAAACAAAAGCGAAGATTATGCGCTCAAGGTTTTTTGTTTTTATATTAATCCCTGGTTGAAGAAGCTTTTTTAACTTTTAAAAATCCCTCCCCAAATTATAAAGGAGCTAATAAAAGGGCTTCAAAAACAATATGAAAAATGACTTAGAGCTGAAGACGGCGGCGGCTTAATAACATCTCAACCTCAACAGAATCTGAAATTAGATACTCGTTTGGACCAAACTTTTCGATTAACTCTTGACGGTTAGAAAATTTCTCCTTATCAACAGAGAGGCGGCAGAGGATTTGCTGTTTGCCATCCTTCAAAATATAATTTTCGCCCTAATGGCACAATTTGTCAAGATTCCCGTGAATAAGGCTCACATTAAGCACATCTGTTCTAAAAAATTTAGTTCGGGTAGCTTTGATTATGATTTGTTGTTCTTTTTTTTGTTTATAAAAATAATTTTACAGCAAGAATTATATTCAACAAAAAAGGGATAAATGATGGTTGGAACTGCTTTCCAGAAGGAGGTGTTCTTTTTATCCTTAGAGAAACTTGACTACTTCAATATTCTTTCGGGTAGTCAAAAAAAAAAAAATAAAAAAATGCGAACAAGTTGTGCTATCTCTTTTTAAAGGTAGGTGGTCTACTGAGATAACCTTTCACATCTCGACGATTTAAGCAGTTTCTAAGGACATATTTGCTCTTTTGGAGTAAATTTATGGGTTGCTACCTCTCGTGTGTTTTTTTTTTACTCTCAAGGTATGTACATGTTCAGTGCTGCCCGTCCGAGACTATTTATCTACTTTGTGGCTAGTTTTATGTATATGCATACATATTTACTTGCGTACCTAACTATGTACATGCATCTATGCGAATTGTTGGAAAAGAAATGTTTCGTAAGCTATATAGAAGGCAAGTAACTTGTCGTTAAAGTGCTCCGACTTAAATCCTTAAGTGGTGTGCAAGGAAGACAAATGGTTTTTTCCACGTATCAAGTTTTACCTGGTGTATGGTGGACAACCTGAATTATGTCATAAATTTGTGTTAGCAAGGGCTACTTTACGTAAATTACTGCTTGACGCAATTAGGTGCAATATTGGATTTTAAATAAATTTTCATTACACACCCCCCCGCACGTACACACATACACACACATACAAGTTGTTTACTACATGGCTTGCGCTAGTTAATTTATATACGACGAAATTCTGTAATGAATAACGACGGAAAATACGACGGGATGTAGGTAGGGCTGTTACATTTATAGGTTGTAATCTTCTTTTATATTACTAAGTCAAGCTCAGGCAATGATGCAAGGCACACTATGGTAGGAAGCAAAATGAGGTTAGGGGATGCTATTAAATGGAAATATTTTAGGATTTGGTATTCTATTAAATTCTAGCGAGTGCGGATTTTTTTAAATTATGTATTTGTTATTTTTTTTGTATAGCTTCTGCCTTCCGCTAATTAGAAATATTCAATTAATCTACTTTGTTCAGTTAGCTGGTTCTTCCATCCATTAGGGACTTCCTTCATACGGATTCATAATTTAAAGTTTTATAAAACCTTAAAAGACCTAAAAATAAGGAAACAAAACAAATTTGAGATTCCTTCGGCGTTAAATAATTTAAGATATTGCCGCTGAAATTTCACCCTATTGGTGATTACCTGGAAAACAATTTTCTCCCAATTTTTGCATGGCATCCAATGGTGGCTTTAATAAAATGATGTAACAAAATGTATCCACAAAAAAAGCCACCGTTCAATTGAAAAGAACCTACGAATTACTTGAAGGTATACAGGTGAAAATCATCTGTCAACCACTCAATTCTATTTGCAATTGTATCGTCTAACTTCAACCACTTTTTCGATGTAATTTAAAGCGGAGCTTTTAATGAAAATCACGTTTTTCATTTTTGGCCGGTGAGTAGGTAAGGAAGAGAACAAAAATCTCGAATCGAGATGGGACGAAATCTACAATTTTCACAAATGGATGCAATTGAAGCTTCGTGCACAATTAAAGCATTTTATAGCAATTCACAATGTGCGTGAAACATACTTATATGAAAACTTTTCAATCTGAGAAATTAAAAATTAAAATTTGTTTTTTTTTTTACTTTTTCCACGAATACCCTGTATGGAAGTCTCTTATTATATACCCTATAGTGAGCTCTGTCTTCTTATTTTGATAAGTTACTTTTAAGATATTAGAGTAAATAAATATGAATATTTGTCATAATTTTTCTAACTTTCAGCGGTCCTCTCGCTTAAATGAATTTTAAACATTGAATTTTCTTACAAGAATTGCAATCCTCAATCCTTAGAATGTTAGGTGCCTTTCAATTATCTCATTAGCTCTACATATGAAACCGTGTTTGAGCTACATATACAGAGTGTCCCAGACTAATATGACTATATTTTGCTAAATAATTCCTCTCGTCCAGACAAGTAAAAAATTGTACAGCAGGAGTGGGCAAAATTACGCCCTAGAGTTACAGGGTGATTAGTAAAATATGCTCTTTTTACATTAAACACCCTATTTTGCAAAGTACAGGGTATATAGTCTATTTTAAGACGGCATTGTATGCATAACTTTAGGTCTTTCCTATGATTGATAAACCACCCCCGTAGCCCTTTTCAACCTATTCAGGTCACACGTAATTTGTTCCCTTAGTAGCTGAAAACACGTCACTTAAAAAAAAAAATAATATATATATATAATTTTGGCATAACCTGAATAGATTAAGACCTATATATAATACCTCCTTGATCGTCATTGATAGAACATAAGTTTAGTAGGTTAAATTACATAGGAGACTCTGGGCTTTCGAAATTTTGTAACAAAAATGTATGTTGGTGGGGGATTTAAGAAAAAAATAAAGGAAAAATAAAGAAAAATATTAAAAACCGAAATTTTGAATTTGAAGCGTCATAACTCTAGAGTGGGGAGTGCTAAGAGGGTGGTTTAACATTCAAAGGAAAGATCCATATACCTACCCTGTAGTTTTCACGATATGGGGTATTTAAAGAAAAAAGTGTATATTTCACTAATCACCCTGCAACTCGGTATGGTGACATTTTGCCCCCCCTGCCATACAAATTTTTACTTGTCTGGACGAAAGGAATCATTTGGCAAAATATAGTCATAATAGTCTGGGACACTCTGTATTTTGCTTCTACCATCAACTTAATCTTATTTTACAGATAGTTCGAAAAATAATTAAATAAATTAAATAATGAATAATAAAATTACATTTATCTCTTTAATGCATTGTGGCAGAAACACTGCACTCTGTATTTCTGTATATTTATGTAAGCATTTGAAGGTTTCCAAGTTTGGTAAGACATTTTTTTTTCAGTTTTTTGATTTGTATAGAACGTAAAACTGTCGACAAAATAGGAATCGAGACTTCGGGAAGCTTATCTGGTTTACTATCATTATAGCGATAAGAAAATAAGGAAAAAGTATCCAAAAAACACAACATCACCATTGGATGGTAATGGTGGTAACTATTCAGCTTTTCTTCCCTCCGTGTATAGCTTTCAATACTTGGGTTCGGCCATAGTCCAGTTGATAAACGCAAAACTCTAAGGTTCAAGTGTATCGAATACTCTTGGAAGATGTTCTGGGTTCTCAGATAAAGTTTCTTGTCCTAATATTTGCCTATGCAAAAGTTGTGACTACTTTACCAATGCCGACCCTACTCGAAAAATCAGCTCTATACCCATACCCTAACTTACACACGTATATTGTTGCGACGAAATGTCATCTCGGCTTATACAGGGTGTTTCCACGAGGAGGTCAATAGAGCAGGATGTGATAGTACTCATCTAGACGAACGAAAAATTATATGGCCGGTGGGGGGGGGGGATATCAACCGTTTGGGAGTTACAGGGTGATTAAGAAAAAAGCTAGTTTTTCCCAAAACACCCTGTATCGTAAAAACTAGAGGGCATACGGTCACAATTAACAGGTCACTGTATGCAGAACTTGATAACCTTTCCAACGAGTGCTCAACCAGCCCCATACCCCGCTCCCATCAGGAATTATGGTTGTCTAAATTAAAAATTTCGGATTTTCTTTTTTTAATTTAACTTCTATTATTTTTGCAAAAAGCTCATTAACATAACTTTTTTTTTATAAAAACTGTAAACTGTAGACTCTCCTCTTTAAATTGACCTATTACACCCTATGCGTTAACTGTAGCCGTTAAACAGTTATTAACTCATAACCTATTCAGGTCACACCGAAATTAGACGATATTTTTTAAAATGACGTGCTAAGGGAACAAATTATCGTTGAGATAGGTTTGAAAATTGGTTTGAGAAAAGGTTTAGAGCTAATAACTCTTAAAGGGCTTCAGATAACACATAGGGTGTAATAAGTCACATCAAAGAGGAGAGTTTATAGTTTACAGTTTTTATAAAAAAAAGTTATGTTAATGACCCTTTTGCAAAAATAATAGAGGTTAAATTAAAAAAAAAAGGTAAGAAAGTCCGAAATTTTTAGTTTAGACAACCATAATTCTTGATGTGAGAGAGGTATGGGGTTGGTTGAGTAGTCGTTGGAAAGGCCATGAAGTTCTGCATACCATGACCTCTTAACTGTCACCGTACGCTCTATGGTTATACAGGGCGTTGTGTGAAAAATTAACTTTTTTTCTTAATCACCCTGTAACTCCTAAATGGTCTAGGTGAGTACTATGACCTCCTGCTCTATTGACATCCTAGTGGGAAACACCCTGTATAGTGTCAGCACAATACAAATAGTATTTACCTATTGTACCCCACACTATTGTATGACCCACAAAAACTATTCGACTGAATTGTGAATTTGTAATTCCTTCATATTCTGCACAGTAGGTATATGGAACAAATTACCATCTGTCTTTTGCATCCTACACCCACACATATAGGTAAATAACGTATGGATCTTCAAGCAGAGCGTACATCGACATCTTATTCACTTTCTTATTCTTTATCTGACATCTTTCTTTCCTTTTCCAAAGATGTTCTCGCTTCATATGGAATCAATGAAAATAAATACCATAAAAAATCGATTACTAAGATCGATGGACTAAAAACCATCAATACTTCGACAAATGAAAACTATTTTTCTGTCTGCCAGTAGTATGACGAATTTATATTTACAATTAAATCATATTTTCCCAAATGCTCATCTTCACACACACCTTAAATTGCGGATGTTAAAGCTCCACATAATCCCACACTCGATTCGTACGCATTGAAAAGGCCACAAAGTGGCCTTGTACCGTGATCATATTCTCAACTTTTCGCATAGTTGCTCGTCGCTTGAATTCTAGAAGCCGCAAAGTGTCGGCGGCTAACACCTAGTAGTTAGGTAATGTTCATTGCATAGGCAGGTACTTACGTATGCCTACATATATACATATGTACGAGTCTGTATATTTATCTAGAATCTAGATAAAATGTTGAGAGAGAGAAAAAGTTTCGCTCCGGTTCAGTAGATATGAAAATTTCATAGTTTCAGGATTTATTTCTTGCTGGGAAACATATTTTTTTTTTTTGCCCGGTGGCAGTAACTGGTAAATGGCTTTGCCTATTTGCAATCCTCGTCGGGACGTGAGATGCTTTTAAATTCATAAATTGTCGGCACGAAATTCGTTATAATTTTTTCATACTGGTGGTAAATTGTCTGCTGCCTCATTTCGTCGGTCGGACGGGGGCTTCACACCAAGGTTAATTTGTGGTATTTTGACGGTGAGGCAGCAATGAAATTCATAATCTAGCGATTCTCTATCTGTTCACAATCCCCGGGCATGGCCAAATGTAGAGTTCTAAGTCTAACTACATATTTATTTCCTTGTGATTCTCGCTACTGTGAAAATAAAATGAATTTTTCCGCATTCTTGATAAAGTGAAATTTTTTAATAAATGTTTTTTCTCTTTTCTTTCAGGTAAGTCTTCTTGATTTTTTACACGAAAATGACGGATGATTGCCAATGGGTCAGTAATGTAAGTTGATCAACTGAGGTACGTTGCAATTCAATTTTGTTGTTGTTGATAATTTATAATTAGGGCAAGGCCCCTTTAAGTTTGCACAATCCAAAGGTATCAAATAAAATTTTAAAAATATATAGAATGTATAGCGAAAGTAAAATGTATTAAGTGAAAGACTAATAATGTACTTAAATGAACTAAAGATAACTAAAGAAAAAGGTAAGTAAAGAGGAGTAAAATTCTGAAACAATTAAATTGTAGGATTGAGGAAAATGTCATCTGCCCGCTTGAAACGACCGAGCGATGCAATGCTTATCACATGATTGGATAGAGAATTCCGAGCTTGAGCTCTGTGAACTAGCATAGTGACGTTTTTCTTTTTGAGATAATATGAACTGGTATCTTGAGATTATTGGTTCGGGTTGATAAACTAAATTCTAGTATCAGATATAGGTACTCGAGAACTTTATAATGAATGATTTTAAGCATAAAGATACGTGTTCTAACCTTACAATAGATAAAAAGAGGGCACCCACCTAAGCAACTCAAGTAGGGGGAGACATAATTGTATCTACGCAATGAATAAACGAAACGTACGCATGAATTAAATACCACATTGAGTTTGCGTTTAGAGTATGACAGAAGTCTGTCGGGGTTTAACGTGAGCAGTCAGCAGAGAATAATCTCACGACGGTCTTAATGCGCGGATTAGTATTTAGGCGACATGAGGTAGAATATATTATATTCTGTCTCGAGGAGTACTAGTTTATATCAGTGCATGCTTCATATTAGACTTATTGGTCGAAGCGAGACTGATCTAAAATCTCTGTCGGTCTGTGGGTCACGACACCCGGTTGATTTAGCGCAACTCCACGCCGAAAGTCAGTCCTCTAAGCATACATTAATAAGCGACCATCCTTTAAATCCTCGGACGCAGTATGCAATTATACAAAAGGACATACTCTTCTGTTCAAAGAAGAATGTCTGTCTAAGTTATGCAGACTCAGACAATCTCTCTCTGCCCGCATATGGGCTACCACAATCACCACGATTCTCCCATCAAGGGGATTTCTCCATGTTGAGACGAATAGCACTACAATAGTAACACTATCCGGGGCGCCTCAAGCCCGTGGTACCAAGTTAGCAATGTCGGCTACCCAAATGTTATGGCTTCGTAGTCCATGACCATATAGCCATGGGTACTCCCAGTGGATTTTCATGCTGATCCTCGGGACTGGTTACTCCGGTCGGGCTTAAGGGGGAAAACGCACCGAGAAGCGCGAAAAAAAGCTATTTTTCTGAATTTTTTTGAAGGCAATCTATAGCAGTAATCAAACCAATTCTTTTTTAAATGATAAAACACTGCTGCTTCATCTGTAATCATCCAAATAAAAAAAAAACAAGAAGATTTAAACTGGACAGTATAATCTAGTCTTTGTCATATGCGATTTTGAAAATATCGATTTTTGACAAAATCGCGGACATTTGAATTTACATAGCGATTTTTAGAGAAAAATACGACCTTATTTCGCCGATTAAAAAAAAAACTAAGCCACTAAAAAAACAATCAATATGACAAAGATTAGATAATTACGTGTAGAATAAGCACAAAAAAAGATAATTGCAATCGGTTCATTAGTTTTTGAGATATCTTGCGTACCGACGTCAAAAACATGATTTCGAGAAATACGCGTTTGAAAGTTGAGCAATGAATAAATCGCAAAATTCTTCAACTTACATAGAATCATCCACACCACTTCGACCGATACTTAAAATGGTTCTGAGATTTTCGAGAACCTTTTTTTATCCATTTTTCACCGAATATATTAATTCCGAACGAAAACTTTCGATATAACGCCCGGTTACGCAGACGATGTTACAATAGAGGACGACGGCGTATTTCTACCTGAATTTCGTTCGGCCGCTCGGCACTGACTAGATCGGTCATAACTCCGTTATTTTTTCGAATTTTTGCATGCGGCTTTCACCAGACATTCTTAAGAGGTTAAGCTTGAAGAAAAGTTAAACAAAAAAAATCGAAAATTTCGAAATTTCTCGGTGCGTTTTCCCCCTTAATCATATTAACACATAAGTGACGCCAGTGGACCACGAGAAGGTTATGATCCGCCCTTCAAGTACTAATTCCAAGTCAAGACTACTAGGTTGTATACGTGCAAGCTTTACTACAAACACACATAATCATCAGCGTTCAGAATAGCTGTGTTCTTTCGGCACGAAGCAAATGTACGGCCTTTCCCTTGCTTGTATCCTCTTTTGGCAGCTCTGCGCATCACTAACTCCTTTTGCAGCTGCCGATTTAGTTTGACAGTATATAATATCGGAAATAGAAAAAGAATAAGGGTAATACAAGTGCTTTGACGAGCCCCAGTCTAGTTTCAGGTAGAATAAGCTTAGCTGATAACCATAATCTGCATAGAACACGATATATCCTACCCAGCTCATTACTAATATGGTCATGCCACGTAAGTGTTTTATTAAAAATCAAACCTAAGCTCTTAAATTTGCTATAGTAAGGTATCACTACGGAGTCAAGAAGAATGGGTGAAAAATAGAACGTAGGTATCAAGTTCATGCCTCTATATTATAATACAGTTTGACTTCCGGGGGTATAAGAGGATCAAATTATTTACTGCCCAATTACTGATATTGTAAAGGTCCTCGATAATTGTGCTTGCAGCATCTTCAACAATTCCAAAGGGAGATCCGAGATAGACTTGGAGATCATCGCATAGAAGTCTACCTGAGAGTGAGTTACTACAGAAAGCAGACCGTTTATGAAGCAACATTAAAGCGGTGGATCGACGACAGAGCCCTGAGGAACCCTTGATAATATCAAGAGACAGTCTGATAAGATATTAATTACAAACACGCTGCGTTCGTTCAACTGAGTTGAAAGCTTTTTCAGAAGTCAAGTAAAGTAAGAAAATTAACCAGATTATTATCTATATTCTTACTAAGTTCGCTGTGGTGCAGCTATGTCCTGTCCTGTAACCAGATTGAAATCTGGGGAGTAGGTTTTTGGAAGTGAAATAATCATTAATTTGCGAACACATTACGCGCTCCTTCAGACTTTTCGATAATGGAGAGAGTATATTAATTCCTCTGTGGTCATTAGCCGAGGAAGCTCGAGAAGCTCATCCTTTTACCCTTCAAATTACCTTCGCCCGTACACTAAAATTCCGTGATGCTTTATTATCCCGAACTGTGCGAATGTGGAACAGTCTACCATCTTCTGTCTTTCCTCCGGCATACAAACTGCAAAAGTTTAAGGGCGACATACATCGGCACCTCCGCCGCTCTCCTCATATCCCTTAATCCTTTCCCTATCTCCTTCCTGCCATGCTGTGCTTTGCATCATAGGGTATCCCCTGAGCTTGGCTTAATAGTATAAAAAAAAAAAAAAAACACGCCATTTATAAGATAGGAATTCATGTCCTTAGGATCAATACAACAATTCTCACGCGTTGCACTAGCAAATCTTATGTTTCATAGATTGCTCCACAGAATTTTGGGAGGGAGATCGGCATCTAGTTTAGAGCGGAAGTAAGCACTCCTGGCACACTTGATTTCCACTTTAACAAAGTCACGTCCTCTGCGATACAATTCCCAATTAATGCTGGTTCGCACATTTTTCCATCCGCAGTAAAACATGTTTCTCTCCACAATTAATTTTCTAATATAGCCTGAGAACAACGGGCAGGATAGTCAATATGAAATATTAACCATTGGTGCTCCCTTTAACTTAAGTTGAGATTAGCCAGTCTTCACCATTTATTGGCTCTTCTATAGAGCGACAGCTATTGGCTAGATAGAAGTATAATTGATGAAGATTGAGTTTCATCATCTCCCTATTTTGGAATTTATGTTCCTTTCGCTATGATCAAAAGGCATGGAACCGATTGGCAGTGTCTAGGTCTTTTGATGTTGCTGGAATCATTGAAATGTCTTTTTCAGCTTTAATAAAAAATGTTTTGAAGCTGTCGTTCCTGTGATGAAGAGATGATTTAAAGGCTTATTTCCAAGCCTTGGTTATTTTAACCGCCACTTTTTATTACACCTCATTTTTCTGGAACATAATTATTATTTTATTCGCCCTTCATCCAGTCACTGCGACCATTAGAAGGTCTTTTATGACTTTAAGTTGAGGTTTTTGGTAAAGCCCCTAGTGCTTTCAGCAGATATCTATGTGGAAATGAGAACGCCATTTCTAGATCCTTATGTCGAAGTTCTTCGCAGTCGCAGAGGATATGGTTGGCTATTTCGCCATCCTCTATGCAAAAGCAACAGTCTTAGCTCTGATATGAGTATCTGAAGTGATTTTTTCGCCTGTCTTAGCTCTGAGAAGTTTTCCCACTATAACGATTTACTTATTTTTTGGCTTCCCAAGTTTTGACTTATATGGAGAGGTG
Source organism: Dioctria rufipes (assembly GCA_963924295.1). Classification (NCBI taxonomy): domain Eukaryota; kingdom Metazoa; phylum Arthropoda; class Insecta; order Diptera; family Asilidae; genus Dioctria; species Dioctria rufipes. The sequence continues at coordinate 42,278,756 of OZ002743.1, read as the reverse complement.
ACTTTTGGATGATCACTAAAAATCTTTTTTGCACTGGACACGCAATCTTGTTGCTCTCAATTTCTTCGTACTCTGTCACAGCAATCAGTTATTAGTTATAACTAGTTTCTTGCTTCGAGATATTAAGACAATCTCAGACCACTTTATATTCAAATGAGTTTTAGTTTATTTTACATTGTCGTATAATTTTGTTGATAATTTCGCGTGCGCGGTGTTCTATGGCGTCCAAGCAGTAGGCTACCAGACTGCCACTCTTGACGATCATCTAAGATCATATTAAATGGTGTTTCAAACATAACATTCGAGGTGAATATACATTCAATTGGTCAGACAAGGAGATGAGCCCTTTCCAGACTTATAGCACTGAGAGTGGCCTTCTTCTTAACATGAATGTAGATATAGCCGAACTAGATTTATTCTAGCCTTTAGGCTGCGGTTTAGCATGCATGGCACCAGTTAGTCATATACAAATGCAAATTAGCTTAAGCTGTCCTTTGTTTTGTTTTTGGCCACAGTGATTATGGATGCTACTAGGTTTGTTTTGGTTGTAGACCCCAAGCTCTGCTGAAAAAATTCACGACAACTCCAGATACAACAGGAGCGCAAAATTCACAATTAACTATTGCAGGAATGATGAAAACTTTGGAGCATTTAAAAGATATTGTATTGAATTTATAAAAACCTAATTTAATTGTCCTATTGGCATGATGTTATTTGTTAATTACTAGATTTTTTTTTGTGAATATTTTATTTATTATCGATTTAATGAAGCAAATCATTGGAAATGTACAAGCTTTTATATGCTTTTGTATGAGTAAATAAAATTTATCTATTTATTATTATATTTATATGGGAGAGTTAGTTTTCTCCAAGACCATTTTTAATCGAGAACTTCAGTCCCTAGATGTGTGGCCTCCCCCACATACCATTTTCATCCCCGATCTTTTATGCATTAAGTTGGTTTAATATTTAGTTGAACGTATTCTACCTTTTGTATTAATTAATTCGTTCTTATATAGCTCCTCATGTCTCATTTCTTTCGTTTGTAAAGTTAACACCGCAAATTCCTCTGATTTAGTTTCTACCGCATTGTTTTTTGTTGTTATGCTAAGCTGTTGTCAAATTACTACATCAACTCGTTGGAACTCGTCTAACACTTATCCCTTTGTAATTTGACATATAAACTTTGAAATTTGACGTTTATTTGTCGACATTAGTGACATCTTTATGGGGCGAGTTTATTTATTTTTCTGGTACACGTTTTATTTTTTGGAATGTTTTATTTCTCCCAAAAACCCTCTGAACGTGGTGTTGTATGGTATTCTTTCAATATCCAACTTAACTTGGATCTGTAAAAATTTTGCGGGTTTGTCTGGCCTAGCGATTTTCCCGTCACTAAGTTGCTTTTCTCAATTGCTATTTCATTCCTCTTCCGTTTCTCTTGAGAGATGGATTTTTATGGATGTGTTTTTTTGTTTTTTTTATCTGTGACCGAATCACTGCTAGCCATCGATCCATGCTGAGCAGTATTCGGTTTAGGGCGCCCGCATTATCATTTTCCCATCCTCGTTTGTAAATGATCTCAGCTAATTTTTGGTGTAGCCTTAAATTGTGGGGCGTGGTGATCCGTGACAACACGTCTTGAGTAGGCAACATTATTAATGTTATACCACCCAAAGGAAAAATGGAAGTCATTGAATTTGGAACGTCCTGAAAAATAAATATTATTGCATTCATAACTAACTTGGGCTACAACTTCCTTCCTCTCTCGATTAAGGTTTTCATCCAGCAAGAGTGATTTCTTTATTGAGTTAAGTCACTGGTGACTGGTGTTGATCGCATCCTACTTCTCTAGTGGCTGCATTGAATATTTATTTAAATTCGTTCTAGGCTCCTGTCGATTATTATTGATTCATAGTCGTCGTCTATTCTCTCGTATACTCTAAGACACTCTGGTAGTGGTTTAGTAAAAAAACAAAAAAAATCTTATCGCTGCATTTGATGCAGGTATTATTATGAAGTCATATCTATCCGACTCCTTTCTCTATCCATAAAAATCTCTTTTCTAATTTTTCTGGAGTCCTCAAAAACAGACTCCCTTCCATATTGCTTGATTCTAAATAAAAATCTTTAAAAGTGATTTAAGTTCTTCCAATTAAAGCGTGGCGGTGTTACAAAATCATTAAAGCTTTGAAGGAGCTTAATTATCCTGAAAACCGTCTCTTAATAACATTCGAAGGTCTATTTTTTTAACTAATACCAAGAAAATAGCTGTATGCGGACAAGAATAAAACATTCGAAATTCTTAGAGAGATACACATGTATATGTGTAGTAGTTGCCAGTTTCCTCTCAATTCAACTTACTTTGAAGGTCACACATATTATTATGGGTAGTATAATCAGACAGAAAAATAAAAGCTTGTTTTTTCTAGAAAATATTACTTGAACCACCACCCCACCCCCTCTATCCGAATCCTCCACATCAGCAGCATACATCTCAACCGTTTAAATGATGCAAACATTATTGAAATGAGTCAACCCGGCAAACGCTGATGAGAATAGAAGAGAGAGGGAGGGAAAATTGAAAAATTTAGACGAAAACCAAAAGAATTATTTTCTTAAAGGTTATGCCAAATCCCATTATCCGCACGCTGTGTATTAGCATTTTTGACTCAATTCGTATAGACGTGTACGTATGCACATACATACCCAGTTATTACCGAGGAAGGAAGAAATAAAGGATCCCACCAATTCTGCAAACAAAAGCTGTAACTGTGTGGTACTTAGTATCAGCAGGGTGTGGCACTACCCCAGCCAAGACACTATCTCTGTTTATTGATTTTTCGTTACCCTTGGGTTTTCACTCCCTTTGCCAAGGGCTTTCTTTATACCCCAGATTCCTTGAAAGTCCTGTCCTGAGACTTGAAGCGATGATTTGTGGTAATTTTTTGAGACAAAAGTTTTTATGAGACTTATGAGTGGATTTTAAGAGGAGGGTGTGGTGGGTGGACAAAAAAGACACAAGCAAGGCGACATCATAAATCGGGCTTAGTTTATGAGAAATTTAACTAGACTGTTTAGTGGAGGAGGAGGAGGAGTCAGAGAAAGAACGGAGAAAAGGACTGTAAGAAATGAGGGTTAGAGTAGGTAGGGTGATGATTATGAGATCAGTGAAATAGAGAACCCCTGCAGATTTGTGTTTTTTTTTTGCTAATTTTATTTTGACCGTTTTGATGTGTTTTTATCCTTTAAATGGGATTCTCTTCGAAATTCATCTTCTTTTATCCCCATCTTGCTGTTGTTATCCTGGTGTTCAAGGATTAAAGTCAAGTCATATTGAAGTGAGCCTTAAGTTGTTGTTGTTTTTCTATAGTCAGATTATTATATACTGAAGAAAGTACCGTAATTATTAAAGTGCTTGGTCAATTGATTTAAGTCAATTTATCAAAGTTTTGCTCATGTATGTGGAAAGTTTATACCTAGTATGTAGGTATATGCATACATAAGCAGAATATTTGTAGGGGAGCCTGGAGTAAAGTCAGTAGGTACTTTTTGGGATGTGCCGATTTGGAACGATTTGGTACTGTTGTGATTATTCGGCTTAAGATTAACCATGGGCAGTTTGGGTTTAACGTTTCTCTATGTTACCTCACCGGTTGTATGTATAGAGCAAAGAAATCTATAAATTGTCGGGATAGAGTTAGCATCTTTCCAGAGTAAGGTCTGCACCCGAGATCGAATTCAAATAACATATGTTTTCACTGTTCAAAAGCTGATTATTGTTATGAATCGTTAGTGGCAGCTCTAAAAGTATATTTTCAACTTATCTTCTTGGAAGCAGTTCTGTTTTTTTGCAAATTCGTTTGATCTACAGCTAATTCCAGCATTTGACGTGAATTTATGAGGATTGCATTTTTCGTCTTCTAAAGTTTTAGTGGAGCTTTTGCTACGAACAGCTGGATAGTGTCTTGACGGCTTTATACGTTCTAGTTAAGAGTCTGCTTCCCAATGTTGTTGTCGTTGTCGTCCGATTACAGCGTGCGGCCAATCCATCGCACTTTTTTCGTTTATAGTCCTTGTCGGAGTCTCTCCACAATTTTTCATTTGATATCCTTCTTGCCTGCTAACGTTTAGAATACGATGCAAGAGTTTTTCGATTAACCGTCATAAATTGAGCATCTTCGTACGTCTAGAAATCATACAGCCGGGTTGATGTGGTGGGAAAAAAAATTTTCAAATCCAAGGTTTATTATTATAAATTTATTAAATAGGTCGTTTAGTTTTTTTTTTAGCTATCACGCCCGCCAATTTAGAAAAATCATGAAAATAAAAACTGGAAAAAAAGCGTTTCAAAGTTTTTAATAGGATAAAAAATATGAATTTTTAGTTACTCACGCTGATAATCTGCTAATCAGCTATTCCTGGTTCATATAACAATCCTTCTACTTCTTTAACTGTTTACAATCATGGATTATAACGGCGAATGGAGAGTCGTTCAGTAGGACTCTCCATTCGCCAAACTTTTCAAGGAATAGAATTTTGAATAGAAAGCCGAAGTGGCGAGTGCACGCACACGTCAAGCAAGTCGACGCTCGTTTGTTCCTGTCTTTATATTCTTGGAAATATTTAGGATTGGCTTCTGTTACTTTGTAAACATATTCTTACATAGTTTATCTATCGATTTAAACAATAAAAAAAATCATTTTTTTAAATTATAATTCAGGACACCTCCTTAATGGGACATAAGCACACTTAAAGTTTTATTTACTAGTTTTGTTAGACCTGTTTTAGAGTAGGTATGCATGTGTAATTTGGTCTCCTTATTATCAAAGCCATATTAATAGGAATGAGTCAGTGCAAACAGCATTTACTCGCTTTGTATTGTATAGGATTAATATCTGGGGAGATAACATATCTAGTTATGAGTCAAGACGTTTATTGTTGGGTTTGCCTAAATTTTGATATAAGCTTTATTCATTAAAGATATATTCTCTCTTCATCTATAAATTGTTCTAACCTTCTCTTACTGTTGAACGTATTTGCTACACTTAGGTCCTTAAAATCACATGATTTACTTTATGCTTCATCTCATAGAACTAACTATGGTTCAAATGAATGTAATAATAGATGTGAACGAAGTTTTAATATAGATATTTAACAAATATGTAGATTTTACATTGCCTCATCAAGAATTCAACGTGTCTTTATTTATGATTGAAAATAGTTAAATCATTCCTAACTTAAGTTACTTAATTAAATTTAAATCTGTAGCTCTAAGTCAACCTTACTAATCTGTTGGATATTATTCTGTAGACTGAAATATATAAATAAATAACCCGATTGCATTTTCCATGTCTTTTTCGAATTCACAAGAGTTTTTATGAATCTTAGGTGAAAAATTAAAAAGGTGAAAAATTAAAAAGGGGAAAAATTAACTTATTGCAGAATTTATTGCAAAAATGTGCTTTTACGAATATTTTTGTTTTTATAATTCAATTATTCACCTCTTATTGTTTAAATTTATTCTCTTATAATTTTTGCGTTTACTCTTATTGCAATGATAGATTACCTGTGTCCTTCTGTAAAATATCTTGTGTCATCGTAATAATAAACTTGAAATAATCAACCCACAATTTTCTTTAAAAACAAGCGAATAATAAACTTAAATAAAAAAAAAAACGAGAATTTCTAGAATTCATTAATGAACAGAATAAAACAAAAATGCCGGGCATTCTTTTCAACCCACATCACATCGAAATCGACCACGCTCACTTACTCATTCACTCACTCACTTCAATTCAGTCAGGTGAGACCGTGAGAAAATTCCGATTTAGTTCGATGATGAATTTGCCAAAGAGTAATGATCCCAACGGAAATTGCAATGAAATCATTGCTTCTGTTGCTGATGGGTTATTGGTTGACCTTAACACGTTCTTTTCATATTATTCTCTCGCTTATTGTGGTGGCAAGATAATAATACAAAAAAAAAAATCTTACAGACGAGGACGGTCGGACATTGACTGAACTGAATTTGGTAGCATGAGAATAAAGAGGATGAGTTAAATCAACTCAAGACAAAAGTCTACCTACCTATCATCCACAACCTGTTGTTGTTGTTATTGTTGCTATTGTGCTTTAAACGCAACATCTGCGCTTGATAAAAACTTTTATGTCGCATTTCGTAATGAGAAAAGTTCCCTGCTCCACAAAAACTTTGTATTTAGAAATTGTTGAAATCGCTCTTATTAAATTTATCTCGTACACTCGTTTTGCCTATTCATGACTTTTGAAGGTGGTTGAAATTATACCTTTACGTATCTTCTCCTCTTTTGTGATATACTAAACCGCCCACAAAACTCGTAGTGTCGGGAGAAGTTTCATTAAATTGAAGTCATTTTCCCTTCAGACGAAGTCTCATTCACATAAAGGTAAAACATTGTTCCCAAAATTTTCCAATTTACTAACACAATGTTCGGGATTTTGCCTCTCTGATATTAAGCTTGAAAATTTGTTTATCAAAAGTCATCCCGTCCTGGAAATTTACGATTAACCTAAAAGACTAGATTTCCGGGGATTTTCAGGTGCCTCTATTTTGTGGACGAAACAAAAGGGACATATCTACTCTGCAGGATAGTTAAAAGCTGTTAAATCTCTGAAAAGGTAATTTCCTGAATGCCTATACTACGTGAAAACTATTACCCCGAAACCACGTAAATATTAGTCTCTCGCAGAAACTTTCTGTCTCAAGTAAATATTATCTGCTCATTCCCATAGATCTGAAAATGTGGGTAGAAACATAGACATTCTTCCCCAAGGATATAAAAGGGCCTACTATAACTGTATGAAAACTACTTGACAACTAATAAAACTGTGTAAATGCTGTGTTATAAAGGGGAGCATATAATCTTTTGTAGAGCCCACATTGGGGATATATTTTCTTTCTGTATATAGTCAACCTTGACATACAGAAGAGAGCTCATAAAAGGTTTTCCCAACGAAAAGTTGTTGTTTTTCGACTTGTTGTTAATGTTACGTGCCCGCCCATACCTTTTTGATACTAACCCAAAAATTTATTTAACATTTATTCGTCAGCATTTGGTTAGGCTTCTACAGTGGCGCAAGTGGTACCCGATTTTTATCAATAATGAAAATCTCCACAGAAAATCAATATTCACGTCTCTTCCGATTCTAGTTCTTATCGGAATTGAGAGAATTATGGGGGTGGTTGGTTTCCAGTTGTGGTATTTTGTGATGGGAAATAATCTAGACTTTTGTCTTAAATATTTTTATATTCGATTTATGTGCATAACGATTATTTTGCTGATTGTATCTGGATTTAAGAGATCTATATAGAACATCTGTTGTACTTAGGATGGATTGTCATGTCAACCGGGGAAATTCGAGAAAAAAAACTCCAATTCAGCTTAAGCATCTCCCGTCCTTATTGGTCATGATACTGAGGTAGTGAAAGGTTTACTTTCGATCTTCTACCTTTAGATGCATAAAATTTATCCTACTAACGTTGACCTTTACACCTGATGCGTTGCTTGTTTCGTAATGGCTCCGTATTTTCCGAAGCTCCTGGATCCCTCCTCGTAAATAATCTAGCACTGCAGGGAAAAATTATTTGTTTATAATTAAAAACATTATAGGCACAATATAACCCTGATCAACACTAAATCGAAAAACTTGTGATGGGGGAATCCTGGCACACTGCCGTTCATATGACTCGAATTGACAATTTTATACCGATTTATTAGCGCAGTGTTCGTTCATGTTGTTCGTCGCATGCGCTAAAAATTATTTCCGTTAAAGAAAAAAATCTGCATAGGAATCAGAAAAGTTATGAAAGCTTCTGTGCATGTGCTAGCATAGTTGTAACTAAAGTTTTGCGGTTAGGCTATTTTCTACAAGTGTCGTTTTTGGAAATGTTTCACGTTTTTTATCTGACGGACCAAGAAAAAAAATTTGTTTAAAACTTAAGTCTCATCACCTGTCACAATGCCGAACAGAGTTTTTCCTGGCCTTGGTTGAATTTCTTGACATTTCTGCGCTCCAGTCAACACGAAGAGGGCTCGACCTTTTTTTGAGTCTCAGTCAAATTGTTCTACATATATCCACCGACCACAAATCTTTCAGATGTTAATCGAAGATGGTTTTTTTTTCGGGTCATGGATGAAATGGCTTAATATCACATGATGCACTGATTGCCCTTAGCAGCATATTTCTGTAAGTAAGGCTTTGAAGATTTCTGGGACAACAGTTACAGGCTACCATTCTGGTAGCTCGTCCTGGAGCTACTGAAACTGATGGAACTTCCCCACAGTTTATTCAGATTTTGTTGCCTTGGATAACCAAGCCACTCTTACATATTTATAATACTTGTCTCACGTTTTCACAATTTCCGTTGCAGTGGAAGGTGACTGTGGTTTTGTCAGTGCCGACGAAAGTGAATAAGACGAAAGAACCTGGCGACAATTGGCCAAATAGTTTGTTGTGTTACTTAGGTAAATTATTCGAAAGATTAATGTCACGACAAATAACATATTACTTGGATGAACATAGTCTATTAAGTCCCTTCCAGTTTGGCTTCCGGAAGTTCCGTAGTTGTGAGACTGGTCTTATTGACGTTACTTCACATATTCGGAAATCCCTCGATATGAATCACATATGTATGTATTCTAACGCTACTTGACTATTCAAAAGCGTTCGACTTAGTTAATCATTTTAATTTTCTCTCGAAGCTGGGATCACAATTTAACTTCCTATCTTCTTCTATAGCACTTATTGATAGCTTCTTATCAGGCCGACATCAATATATCAAAATCGGTAATACTGAATGTGGTATTTCGCAACTTGACTGTGGTGTACCCCAGGACTGAATCCTTGGTCCACTGCTATTCAGCTTGTACATCAATGACCTGCCCGATGTTGTTGAGAATTGTAACGTACACCTATATGCTGATAATGTTCAGCTCTATCTTAGTCGACCTATTGGCCTGTCTGAAGACTGCATTGATCGTATGAATTCAGACTTAGAGATGGTCTCAATATGGGTTAATTTGAGCTGTTCGAGTTTGAATTCTCAAAAGTCTCAGTGCATTCGTTTTTATCGAAATGATTTTACTGGCCTGGATCTCCCTCCCATTATACTTCTTGGTATCCCAATCTCTTCTTGTCAACGTGTGAAAAACTTAGCTGTGTATATGAATACTAAGATGAAATTCTGTGATTATATAGGATATATAATTGGTAAAATATATGGTGTCCTTGGCTTTCTGGTAATCTTCAAACACTCGAATTCTTCCTCATTTCTTAATGGTAGATTGTTATTTCCTCATTTAGACTCTGTTTGTTCAGGAAGGCTAAATGTGGCGTTCAATGACTGTGTTAGATTTATCTACGAACTTGGACGATATGATCATATTTCCTTGTACAGAAAGAATTTATTGGGTAAACCGACGTACCTTTTTACCCAACTTAGATTATAAAATTCTCCGCGTCATAGTAATTTAATAATTTCTAGATTTCAATATTCTATTCAAGAAGACTCTGACTTCGTCCGTGCTATTCGCGCATGGAATCGCTCAATAAATATCCAGCGTATTGGTTCGGCGGTCAGATTTAAGGTACTTTTATGATAATGATTAACATACTTAATTGGTTGATTTAATCTGAATCATTTGAGTTAGTTATGGGTTTGGGTCTTTCGAAAGGCTGATCGAATTATATTGTATCTTATCTCACGGCTGTAAATTTGTGAATTTAGTGTGTAATTTGTATTTCCTGTTATTATTCTGAAATTTTCATTTTCTTACCATTATTAATGTCACTTTCTCTCCTTGAGTAATTTTAAATTAACCACTGTTTTAAGTACTACAGAAGAATTTGTATTGATTCTTCTGTACAATTATTTAAATAAAACTGAATTGAATTGAATTGAACTGGACTATCGTTCTATAGAGGTAAAGGATGATACTTCATTGCCAACTAGCTGTTTTAATTTTTGCGAGTCAATCTTCTTTTAAAATCGTAAAATATCATAAGTCGAAAATTTTCGTACTTTAATTTCATCTTTTAACGAACTGAGGTTTTTTTTACTGCGTGGATAAAGGCTACAATTTGTTTTTATTTTTCAAAGCTCTCAAAACATAAAAGACGTCAAAAAATCGGAAAGCAACATTGGATTGCCTCTTGATTATAAGTAGAAGTTCATTTTCCGATGTGCTCCCACGAGTGTGTTCAGAAAAAACAGTAAGTAAGTGTCCCTCAGAAAACAGGATTCAGGACAGTTTGTTTCTGTTGCGATGAAACTTCAAAATGCTTAATTTGCGAATGTGAGATGACTGTTTACTAAAGGCTTCGAGAAGGCACAGTATTTGTGCCCTTGCTAGTACCTATCAATTGAGCAGCTCTTAGTTTCTATCAGGAGCATAAAACTGAACTAGCAAACAGCGTTTTTTTTTTTTTTTTTTACAAATTATTCTCTCGGGTCACATAATTCAGGAGGAATATGCCTGTCTGTATTATACCCAGTAAATTCTGTAATTGCTGATCCTTTCATTTTCTTTTTGAACAAAGAGATTTTATAAAAATTTCATAAAAAAACATAAAAAAAAAACGTTGGCAAGAAACCACCAACCGAGAAAGATGCAACCAATTTCATTCCTTTTGCAGAGATTTTGTCTGCTTTTCTTTCTTTTGGCGGCACTAACTAAGTTTTGTTCCAAGATAACCGAAAATGGCTGTGCCCCCAATTATAACTTTACAAATTCTCCAAACATACAACTCAAATAAAAGCTCAGAGGATATTTAAATTGTCGTCGACGTAACGCAATAACCCTTTTAGAGGGTAAAAAGCCCGAAGTCTGCAGAGTTGCCAAAGGTCATCGCGCGCTTATCAAAGCAAAAAGAGCAAAATCATCGCGTCTTATTTATACAGCCATAAATGGAAATGTGCGACGAAGAACCCCCAAAATATTTTAGAAGAGATTTTCGACTCCATTATGTCCTCATGGCCAGCGGCTGCAATCGAACGAGACTAGTCTGGAGTGGAGGAGATTCCATGCCGTCTAATGGCGACGAATCAAATAAAGTTTTATTGCCCGGCCGGACGTAACAATCGCTGCATAGGAATTCGATAATAATTCAATCAGAAGCGGCTCGGGTGTAAACAAGACTCGAGAGGGTTGGGGCGAAGGAAACTACAAACGATTAATAAAAGTCGTCGCCAAGCGGCGAAAATTAATTAAAAGTGAATTGGAAAAACAAATTCGTTTGGCGGGATGTGAAGCTAAATTTGCAATTCGTCTCCATGATTGAAAATAAGTCGTTGAAATTGTATGGACCGAAATCGGTGCCAGACAGTGCCTAAATTCCTTCTTCATTTTCTGGACACACAAGCACCTACTATATCTCCCTATCTACCTACTCGACTGTAAAAGGTCTGGTGGTCATCATAAAATTTTCAGTTCGAAACTTTGTCCAGAAGTTTATTGACATGAAGTAAGCGGCAGATTGAGCGTCTCTCCTCTTAATCAGCAGATTGCGGTAAGGTTCTTTGGGCTAGTGAACCCATTCTAAAAAATGCTATCTCAAATCTTGCGCATATCCACCTTTTCTCGGATGTGGATGTTCTTATTTTAGCCAGCATCCATCTATGCATTTATGCATCCACTCATTTGGGCGGTGCTACACCCTAGGGTTGTGATTGCTGCAATCAACTGATCCAATGGGTATCAATTACTGAGAATTAAACGATTGCAGCTCTTAATAGCGGCGTGCATTTTTTAGCTAAGCCAAAGCGGTGAACGATTATCTTAATTGGTGCTTGTGGTGTTAGTGCCTCTATCCGAGCTCCACAATTTTGTTTGCTGAATTTTTATGGTTTTTGTTTTGTTTGTTTTATTACTGCCACAGAGGTTTCAGGATGAAGGTAATGTGAATTTAATATGAGTCAACCCATGCCTGGGTTAGGTTTTGAAGTTTCATTTTTATAATTTATTTTCAAATAGGTATGGGGAAGGGCGGCTTATTTTTGGCAATCATGTTAATGGCTTTCCTTTTATTGTGTGCTATTGTGGCTATGATGATATTTTTTGATATATTTCGTTTTTGTGAATGAATGATAAAAAATTCATCATTTTGTGACATCGAATGGGACAGGTAGATAGGATGAGATGCGGCTTCAATCAATAGTAATTGCATTAATTTGTTCCGTGTCTCTCGTCCAGTTTCACACACACAAAATAAATAAATAATTTTAAAATTGGAGATAATTTTTAGTTTTTGATTAATATTTTTTGCCTTGCCTAAATAAAGATTACCTACTACCATTCGTATATGTAGGCTCTTAGACACTTCTACTACATCACTACATATTTTACCATATTTAATGTATAGTTTATAATGTCTTTGCCAATTATAACCATCTCGTACTGTACTATAGGTTTACAGGGTGGTTCGTATTCCTCTCATCTAAACAAACAAACAAATTGTAGGATAGGGGAAAGAGTCAGATGTGATTTTACCTAATGTGTTTCAGGATTATTAAGAACATTGTATTGACATTTACGGGGTGTAGTACCTATTGTTATTATAAAACCCCTTGATCTTTCTAAAAATGGAAAACTACGTCCGTATTCTTCCCCATCTGAATTCAAAATTTTGGGATTCACCTAGGTTGCGTTTATTTTCATTTATCAACATTACAAAAAATATGATAATTTAAGGGTTTCATGGGTCTCCGAGGCTAAAAAAAGGGCATATTTTCTCTTTTTTTTATATATAATAAATATATTATTTTATTCAAAAGGATAACTCATGATAGCCTTATCTCAAATTAAAAAAATATTTTTTTTCTGTTAGTACAATTTTTGGTACAATTTACACTACGTATAGTTTTGTAAAATTATTTGTAATCGAAACAAAAAAACCCTTCATTCAGTCACTAGGCAATCCTATTGTGAATAAGTGTTCAAAATTTCCATAAGTTTTTGAGAAATCATGTCCACCGTGTTCAAAAATAGTGTTTTTATAAAATCGATTAAAGTTTCAAGTAGGTATAAAACGTAAAAAAAAAATGTTTTTTTATTCTACCTAGATTTGTCAATTCCAACTCCATAAAACAAAGATCATGCTACAGTTGCAATATCCACTGCATATTAAAACATTGTATTTTAAATAAATGACCCTTAGAAAGTGAGAGAAGCTAGCGAGAGAGACAGACAAACAATAGCTAAGCAGATGCCTCAATATACTTGCGTCGCTGAGGATAATTTCCAGAGCCTCTCTCTCCTAGAATTTTTATTAGATAAATATTTTTTATTAGATAAATTAAATTAAAAAAAAAAATTGTTTTTTTTTTTTTAAACCTTCGAAATCCATGTAATCCCTTAAGAACGGTAAACTTTGATACAATATTTGACAACATTAATTGTAGTAAATTCGCAACGCTGTGGTAGTGTAGGTTATATATATTTTTTATTTTTAAAAGGCAAAGGACAAAATATCCTAAGCACGGAGCCCAAGGAGGCCAAGGTGCTAGCATGCTGATATTAAGAAAATACCTCTCACCAAAACCTTCCTGCACTCTTGAGGCGCATCAACGTATCCAGTTTGCTTCGTGCAAAATCCGGACAAGCGTACATAAGATGTTTGGTTGTTTCAGGCTCTCTTTGTAGGCGAATAGACACTCAGGGGTGACAACAACTCCTATCTTTGTTAGATGAGCTTGAAGCGAGCTGTGACCGGTGAGATAGTTCCAATCATAGTTCTGCATTGTTTTTTTTCGAACCCCAAAACAAAGTCAGTGAAATTCCTATTCAGTCCATCAAGGTTCGCCCTTCGTTGTTGATGGATGCTTCATGCGAGCATCGTTGAGAGATCTGATCACCGAGCTTACAATGCTTATAGTGAGTTCTGGTCCAAAGAACTGAGAACTTGGCTAGCAGGTCAGCCTTTTCATTCCCTATGATTCCTATATGCCCGGGTACCCTTTGTAGGGACATCTTGTTGTGGATACACAGCTTATTCAAAGACGTTCTGCAGTTCGCCAGTAACTTAGATGTTATCCGGGGATCACTCAGCCACGTTGCTCGATTGTTCGAGATAATAGCAATGTCCTTTCCCTTGATTTTCATATCAAGGGCTATTTTCGCTGCCATTGCGATGGTGAAGATCTCAGCCTAGAAGACAGTAGTGTGCCTTCCCAATAATTACTTCAACCCAATGTCAGCTTCAAGAAAAATGTAGTGTAGCTTAGTAGAATCTACCCTGGTAATATGTATTCAGTTTTGTTAAAAATATCACAATTTATTTCTATTGACCCTGCCGCACTTCTTTTCTATGCCAAAGACACTTCTGTAATGGTGTTACTCATTATGTAAGTAGTATTCAAAATTCAAATAATATTTAATTTTCAGTTGTTAATCAGAGTAAAATTTACACTCAAACCCCACAACACGCTAGAATATACCTAGCCTTAGAAAAATATTCTTTCCATGTTAGAGATTACTACAATGGCCATATCTAGTAAAGTCAAATTATTTTACATCTTAATTGTTGTTTTTACGCGATATTTCAAGAATAGTCAAGACAATTGATTATTCCAATTGTAAATTTACAATTTTTTGTAAAAAATATTAACTTTTTTCGTGTGTTTTCACTGACGAATTGTAATTTTGCTACAATTAAGTATTATATCGTAAAAATATTGTCTAATATTACACAGGTTTTTCTGTTTTTTTACGTCATCAACATCAGTTTTACAAATCTAAAAGCCTTCAAATTACCTATAACACTGAGTTTTCAAATTAAAAATATTTTTGCGATTTTCTACCTTTTCTTCATATAAATCGAGTGAAAAACGACAATGTTTTTCTATACGTGACTTGTTCAAGCTATTTTCATTTGATGTCTTTGTAAAAAGATATAACAAATTTAAAAAGCCCTACTTTTTAGGTACAGAGTTTGAGAGGTAATTTTAAATTGAAGGCTTTTGGCTATCTTAATTTTTTATCAGAGGAAATTGGATACAAATTTTCAATCATAAAAGCTTTAGCAACATTTTCGCAATGCGCTAAGTACCTACATATATTCTATAATAAACCATATTGCTCCAATCTCCATCCTAATGAGATGAATAATTACTTTGCTTATGACCTACATAACCTTGTTGATTTCTTCTTCAAATACTGGCGTGAGTGACACATTTTCATTATGATTTTGTGGTATCACTGACTGCTGATGAATTAATTATGGATATTTAATTAAATCTGATGCCTCTGGCTGGTATACACGCATACATAAGTTCTTATAAATTTTTAAAATTTATCCCGAATTACATTACTCGACCTTTTAAAGGCTAATGTTCCTACAACAAAGAAATAAATTAAGATAAAATTTCAATTACTTTTACATGGTTCAAGATTCTGGGAAAGTTAATGGGCAAGTTTAGAGATATTTATTGAAAATTAGTTTGCCGATTTTTAGGGTATCTGATTTCCGATGTGGACATTGGTATGAATAAGTTTTACTTAAAATTACCACAGATGTACAGCAATCGGTTCTTCTAAGATGCTCGTTAGAGTTTCTCATTGTATCAGCTAGATTTAACTTTTCTCATTCAGCCATAGTTAATAATAATAATATACTATCGGGTTAAAGTACACAAGATTGAGATATATAATGATTATCTGGCGCTAGAAATAACTTAAACTCTATACAAATTTAAACTGAACATGTTAACTAATAAAGCTTAACTTAGGTAAGAATAAGAAAATAAAATAAAGAGAAAATAAAAATAAAAAAAAAGGGAGAAGAAAGTAAAATTAAAGTAAAATAATGTCTACATATAGCTTAATGATAAATTACCGCGAAGACAGAAATAACATGTATGCGTACATTCAAGAATCCGAAAACGTACCCTTATAAGTGGTCTAAATGCGTTGATCGTGCCAGTCCCCTGTATACTAAAAGGAAGCATGCTCCATAAACGAGCAATTTTGAGAGGGTAAGAACTTTCCATGACCGATTTTCGGAAGCGAAGAATAATTATGTTTCGAGATCATTGAGATGTTGTTATTTGAAAAAATTATCTGAGATAGCCCGGTTTTTTTGAGTGCAACAATTTATAAAGATGTAACAATGCTTTTTGTTCCAAGAGAAGATATGATCAAATCTGCTCAGTCCAAACACAAATCGTACACAGTCATTAAATGCTACATCAACTTTACGAGCACATCTGCTATCTAGCTTTGGAAATATCAAACTTCCAAGGTGAAGAGGGGAATTATTAACATCCCCACTAACTACCGGTAGGCAGAATGCTAGCTGAACACAACCTGCGAAGATCGCCATCATCATTCATTGCATTCACATTGTTACAACATTTCATTTCGCTATTCAAGACTATTCCAAGATTAGTGACTTTTTTTAAAAAAGGTATAGTATAGCCATTAAGATTCACTGGTGGTATATCTGCTGTGCTCAGATTACTATTGTAGTAAAGGATACATTGTGATTTCTTGGGATTGAGTACCAAACCATTGCATGCAGACCAAGAGTTAATTCTGTCAACGTCTTCGTTTATGCGGGCCATACAATCCTCAAGAAGCCCAATTGGTCTGCTCAGATATATTTGTGAACATCTTCCGCATATAAGCGCATTTTTACATTTTTAACAATTTGTAATAAAACATTATTGAGCATGCTAAATAGTAGTGACCCGAGCACCGATCCTTATGGGACTCCAAGTGAAAAAAGGGCCAGCTTGGAGAAGGTACCACTCACATTTACTCGCTGTGATCGCTTATCAAGAAAGGATTTTATCAGACCTAATGCAGTTCTGTCAATTTTGAAGAAAATACGGAGTTTATGGAAGAGGAGGCTGTGATCGATACTGTCAAAAGCTTTCGAAAAATCAAGCAGTACCATTGCATTAAAATAGTTGTGATCAAGAGCAATTCTTATGTCAGAAGATACTGAAGTTCTGATTAATGAATACCTATTATATCGAGTCCGGGTAGTCACATTAAAAAATGGTCATCTGTCAAATATCTTTAACACTAGCCCCCTGGAATTCAACAGAGCTCTATACTTAAACTTTTACAATTATTTTTTATATAGGTTTGCCCGTCTTGAGTGTTAGTTAGATCTCCGGATGGATAGGTCATGCTGAGACAAACAAAAAATTTAATTAGTGTGCGGACGGAATCTTAACGGTTTCCGAGATAACGGAAATTTAAGATATTTGGGTATATTTTTATAGATCGCCCTGTAACTTCTGAACATTACATCCTATGATGATGAAATTGTTAAATAGATAATAATCATTGAATCTTTGCAATGGTCTATAAATTTTTAAACTTCTCCTCTACATTTTTGAAAGTTGTGGCTCAACAAATTTAAAATTTCGGAATTTTAACTCTGTTTTATGTATCAAAAACCACGTAAACATTAAATTTTCACATTGGATTTAAGAAGCTATCACCCTTTGTACCCAAAATATAACCCTTTCTGCATCTTGAACAGTAAAACCCAGATAAACTTTAGGACATTTTCCTTGTAATTAAGTCAAATGAATTTATAATTTCTTCGATTTATCTTTTGAAATCTTAGAAAACCCTAAAAATGGTGTGTGCCTTCTATATACTGCATTACGGTTTCGCTGCTCCCATCAGAGAGGAGGAGGATTATAAGGGATGCCAAATGCGAAAAAGTCTATAGATTTGAAAAATCACACAAAGTCGTGGTGAGATTTGAAATGAAATACAATTTAATTTAATTTAAATGTAATTTACTACATTTTATCTAACCGTAGTCCGTTACGTTATTTATTCTAAAAATCTGAAAAATCATAAATATAAAAAATAGCAATGGTCCAAGGATTTTTCCTGAGATACATCTAAAAACTGTTGTAAGCTGAGGAGAAGAACAAATAATGTAAAGCATCTCAAATCTCCAACGTTATGGTATCGAAGAAATTTCAAATCAATAGGAAGGATGAATCGTTTGGTGATTCATACAAAATGAAAATTAACCTAACGGGATACCCAAGTTCTGGTAAAGTTGGTGTTTTTAATAAAATTTCATGTTTGAACGAAGAGCCAGTAATATTTGCTGCTTTTAAGGTCCTCAATCGCGTTATCCTGAAATCGCTGCAAATGTTAATCCTTGTATCTTGGAGTTTCGCAAATCTTTGGGCGCTTTCATGGTTGGAAAAATCTCCACTGGTTACGGCGGAATATCGGTATGTTACCTGCATGAATATGCTTTCTACTACAAAAGTTTCATTTCCCCCTTTTACGATATGACCACTCCTACCGCCATCTATTGAACAGCTGGTGACCCTGTATTAAAATTTAATCGCTTATTCTGTAGACTATTCGTTTCCGGTTCTTGGTTTT
The DNA here is from genome assembly GCA_963924295.1 of Dioctria rufipes. NCBI lineage: Eukaryota > Metazoa > Arthropoda > Insecta > Diptera > Asilidae > Dioctria > Dioctria rufipes. The sequence goes on along the minus strand of OZ002743.1, from coordinate 42,260,349 downwards.
TGTTATAAAATGTTGAAGATGTGTTTGCCGATTGGAATTATTCTTTTTATACGGAGGCGAGGAAATAAGGATTCCTAATACGCGTGATATGTATTTGGATAAGGTATACATAGATGGGTGTGTGGGGAAGTTTGTTTTTAATCCTACAATGATGAGCGTTGTTTTTGATCTGCGATATCTGTTGATATCTTTCGATATTAAGTTTAAAGCTCCCTTTGTTACTTTCTGGATTATACTTAAGAAACTTTCCTCTTTAAAGTTGGATAGACTGTACCAGAGCGTATAAAAAAACAGCGGCCTAATTTTCTTACTAAAACGACATATTTTGTTAAATCTAATAAAACTTTGTAAGTATACGTTTGATATCGAAATCGTGTATGTGTACTTTTTTTAACTACGAGTTTCAATTAATCGACGAACCCGTTGCTTGTAATTAGTGCCTGAATATCTTTTCCAAACATTAATCAGTAGAAGAACGTTGCCGGGTTCAAACGAAAAAATTCTCATCAGAGTGTGTAAAGCTCATTATCCCTAGCCCCTATATATTTCTGATGCAATTCAGGTTGATGCTTAGTCCCTCTTCAAACATTATACGAGATGAAAATTCTTCATCGTTTCATTTATTCGGTGATTGGTCGCTTAGGGCAATTATAACACGTCCTAATTGGAAAAGGCTTTGTTTCTATTTACGAATTATTACTAATTTTGCTGGCCTGGCTATCAGTTGGCACGCAGCCTTCTAAATACTCTCTCCGGACGTGGCGGGGTACTGCAGGACTAAGGGATCCATTAATTGCTTTACTGATGTTAATATTTGCACTTTATGTGCTTAAACATGTGTTGAAATTTGCTGCAAGCTTCCTTAATTAAAATTATTGATTGTAACTCTATCATAAATGTGGCTAGCAAAAATCTGTTAGTGATTGGAGGAATATTTAAAAATTTGTAATCAAAATGGAAGTGTTAGGGAAACTGTTGCTGATTTCATCAAGTGTATGTTGCTACAAACTGGTAATGAGTTTTTGTGTTTGGACTAAATGTCCGAAGCTATGTTTATTATAGAGAAGGTTGAGGTTGAAGGGTTTGTTAACGTATCTACTAAAATGATTAATTTGTTTGGCTTGTCAGATACGAACATGATTTAGACAATGGAATTTGAGATAATTCTATCAATAAATTAGACCATGGGTGAAATTCGCACAGAAATTAATCGGTACAACATTGACATTATGTTATTTACCGAAATTAGATGACAAGATTTAGGATACAGAGAAATCAAGAAAAATTTTCGTAGAAAAATGTTATCAATTTGAAAATTTGATAACAAAAAAGATTGTTGCTAAAACTGCAACTGCAATTGATGAAAGTGCAAAAGGCATTTCGTATCAGCAAGAACTTTATACTCAATACAAGTAAAAAAGCTATAATTGGCCTAACAAGGAGAGGCTCCCTACTCGTCATCGCCGATTTCGTCCAAATTCACAGTATAAGTAGAGTCTGACTAGACATGAAAGTGACGCAACTGGGAGCGCCAGATTTCCAAACGAAACTGAAATAATGCATAATGTAGGTGAGCCCGGGGTTAAAATTAACACTTTTCAGAAAACTTTGATAATTACCATCTTGCGGGTATATTCGCAACATTTAAGCCACTTTCTTTTCATTACAATTATCGATAATTTGTTATCTTTCATATACAGAAAACCAGAAATCATTACCCCAATTAGTTTAGGACCATTTTCCAAAATAAGATTGCGAGGTTAGTAAAATTACTTTCAACTTCATTAATTAGCAGTCAAATTCTAACCGATTTTCAAAATTCTTTTTGCTAAGTTTATTGTGATTTTGTTTTTATGATTTTTGAAGCTATTACGAAATTTATACGACAACGGGTAACAGAGTGGTAACCCATGGTGATTATAATAATAAAATAAAATAAAAAGTTATTTTTTCCAGGGGTGGGGGTATTTAGTTTATATTCTCCCATCTGTGTAGAATATTCGTACACAATCTCATCAAAATCGGATGATAAATTCAATGTCAAAAGGTTATTCATATACACCAATGGGAAAAAGTTCTGTCGTTTCCTGAATTCAGTTGTTCTGAGGGAGGTGGGGTAAATATTATCCGATTTGCAATCTTTTTGCGATTTTTTGAACATATTTTTTCTTCCCTTCTGATTAAATTGCGACATTTAATTTTCGACCGCCAAAATTCTGTCCGAAAAATTCATTTCGAAATGTTTTTTATAAAACTTGTCGATTAATCCATTTTTTTGTTTTTTAATGGATGCGCTTTTACTAAGAGATTATCTGTACAAAATTTCAGGGGGATCGGATGTCATTTACCTATTTAAAAAAAAATGAATCTAATAAAATTTTGCATATCCACTTTTCGCCATCTACCGGCAATCTTTGAAAACGTACGGAAATGCCACTTACAGAATCGAAAATTTATATACCTCCTCTGTGGTTGGCATTTAACTCGAATGAATTTGGCACTTTCGTTCAAATTCTTTTGCAATTTAACTACAACTCCCCCACGAAAATTTGAAAATTTAAGCATTTTCCAAGGTTAAGCCTACAAAACCCCGGGCTGCCCTATATTATTCATTATTTCGGTTTCGTTCGGAAATCTATCGCTCCCAGTTGCGTCACTTTCATTTCTAGTCAAGTCCTACTTATACTGTGAATTTGGACGAAATCGATGTTGACGAGTAGGGAGCCTCTCCCAATTCTTATGATACCCTCCTAGATGAATGCTCGTATAAAGTTTCGTATGGAAGTTTGATTTTTGAAGTGGTTTTTCGTATATATTTCCAGAACGGTTCGTCGGGCAGAGAAAATTATTATAACAAATTTTATAGAATTTCGTATTCTAAAATTGTCTAGTACATAGTGATCGTTTTCACAGCATATGTAAAAAGCCAAAACTTTTACATGGCAACACCAAGAAGGGGTTGGTCGATTTAGTCCATTTTTAAAATTTTATTTGTTATTACTATAAAAATATCATGTACCAAATTTCAGCTCTCTATGTCGACGCATTCTCAGGCAGTGTCCAAATATATAGTGCAAAACGAACTTAATTTTACTTTTTTGTTTTTAAAGTCCATGTACAAAATTTCAGCTCTCTAAGTATATACGCGTTCTCGAGTTATCGTGCGCACAGACGGACAGACGCACGGACGGACATGCAAAAATCAAAATAACTTTCAGTTTTATGCGTGGGTGTCCAATCCGTTTTGTTCTACCATCATTATTTCTGTGCGTTACAAACGGAATGACAAACTTAGTATACCCTATAGATTTCATGTAGGGTATAAAAGCTGAGCAGCAACGACGATACCTGAATAGCCCATGGGTAGAAATTAGTTTTGATGAAAGTATGTCCCTCAAGATAAATTTTTGTCAAATAATAAGTACAAAATCAGATTGATATCATTCTTAACGAAATTTCTCCAAAATAAAGGATTCGTTCTAAAACAGGCCGATCAGTGGCGAAGCGTGCCTATTTAAGTCAGGTCTTCAGGAGCGAACAATATTGACAAATTAATATGTAAGTTCGTATGTATTGTGCATTTGCAGGAGGATCAACCAATGCTACGATTTCGTCAGAAACGATTGAAAAATTACCCCTTTTAGTTCGAATATGTGACACTGTTTCATGAATGTTTCCGTTGCAGTAATAGATATCATGATTTTACTCTGCAGGTTTTTAGATAAGATATCAGCCAAAGCAAATATTTTTGCAAAAGTAATGAGAAGAAACTGATTATCAAACTTATTTTAGAAATGTAGAAACCACAGGAAAATAAAATGGTTTCTTTTTTTTTAATTTTCTTGGTTGGGATATTATTTTCTAAAAAAAAAAAAAAACTCGATAGTGCCTTTTCTGTACTGACAAATAGTGTCCAAATTCTGGAATTTGACGACCAACGTGTTGGAGCAAGTTGTGAAAACTTTATTCTAACATGTTCATAGAAAGCCTGAGTCATTTTTGCCGAGTGTGTAAATCGTGTGTAATCGAGCTTTAAACTTGAATTTAAAAAAAATGTCATACAAATTTGTACTTTTATCCTTGATTCTGTAAAGTTTTTACACCAAGGACATAATTTTTTCCCCTTTTCAAATATGATCCGTTAATACTTATTTAAAACATAAAAAGAACTCCTTAATATCTGCTTTCGTTGAAAAGTTATAAATATTTTTCTGTTATGCGAAAAGTGAAAAAGTTCAATTTCCAGAACACAATAAGTCTTTCACTTTTCGCATAACATAAAAATGTTAATAAGTTTTGAACGGAAGCATATTTTGGGGTAATTCTGTTCTTGTTGTAAAGGACAGACAGTGAGTTATATTTCAGAAGGGAAAAAATATGTCCTTGGTGTAAGAACTTTACAGAATCAAGAATAGCACTGCAAATTTGCATGACATTTTTTTCTCCAAAAATTCAAATTTAATGCCCTATTACTGAGACATTTGACCATAAATCGTAACACGTGGAATATCGTAATAAAGGATGAAAGGTCCTCTATGGAACCAGTACCCAAGCTTGATCAGGCGATATCCGTGAAAGAACGTCTGCATATAAATCTGACAACAATTTTCGTTCAAAGTTTTCTCAACTACATACATATATTTAAAAAAATAACTCCAACCAGACTTCAAGCAGTTTCATTTTCTCGTTTCTATAGCTTTCTCAAAACCTATTAAGAGGATTAAAAAAAAAAAAAAAGAAATCGAGAGTGGGCTTTTTGAGATTTTCAAGGATAACGGGTATAACCATTATCTTTGAAAACAAATTTTCAGGAAAAGACCTCAACTAATTTTTTTCATAAACTTCGAAGCTTCCTTAAATAAATAGCGTTTCTTTCATGACCTTGCGATATGTGCATTCTGGGATATAAGTTTTTGAAGTTACATCTACCAAGCAAAATTTGTCACTTTCAAATGTCAAAATAATGTATCTCTGTCAAAATTGGACAAAAATTAGAAAATATTCCAGTAAAATACTGCTAACTATACAATCAATTCAATTCAATTTCATCAAAATCAGAGATGGTCGATGCACAAATTTACACAATTATTGTCGACTTTCTATGGAATGACCCTATGTGATTCAATTCTCATGACGTCACACACACAAAAACGCCGAATCTATGGTGCGAGTATCTTGTTAGGCTGTATACCGTAATCGGCTGCAACAAACAATGCAAAGGCATGAGGGCTGGGAAGTTACGAATTTATTCAGAATGAATATTTCTGTTCCTACCATTCGCACATATTCAAACTCACCTTAGCGTTCAGATATGATACTGAACACCTGTCATAAGCAATGCAAAGGCATGAGTGCTGGGGAAATAGAGCAAATTTAGAGAGAATGAATTTTTATTATTTTTATTTTATTTTCAACTGCAGAAATATGTTTACACCCTGAACCCTTTAACGCCTCACCACTGATACCGATGCACTTACTGTTAAACCCGGAATTGAAGTGTCGAACATTGGACGAACATGTCTAGTTGGCAAAGACGTTGATCTCCATATTCTTTTGAGCGCTTTAACACCAGAAAATAAATATATCTTTTCTTTTCTTCGGTGTAAATCCAAAAATCACACGAATGTATGAAACATATAATTTTACTGGCTCATGCCTAAAGTAGTTGTGATACCACGTCTAGTATATTTCAAAAGGGTAAATTAAAAATTTTCAAATTCTTGCAAAAAGAAAATCAATTGGTTGATATAGCGCGACCTTTCAATGATGTAAAGTTAACCCCATCAGAAGTAAGAGAGGCTGGTGGGATCCCTTTTTCCATTGGTATTCGGTGCGAAGAAAATTGAAAATCTTTCACTTAATTCATATAGATTTCACCAATTTAAAAAATCGCTGCAAAAACAAAAATCAAGGCTCGAATTATTACCACAAACTTCAGAGGCAGCTGTTCAGCATTCGTCACGAATATTCTACTGAATTCAGATATCTATTACAAAACTCCTTGCGCCAGTACCAGAATCGGTACTACAATTTATTGCCTTCAACTGTACGGCTGATTGTTCCTCGGAGTGTGGGTGCAGAAAAGCAGGGTTAAAATGCTCGCAAACTTGCGGTAATTGTCACGGAAGCGCAATACTTCAATGCATACACGGAGTAAAGGGGAATGCCCACTTTTCATACAACTTTAGGCCCGACACCTCCAGACATGAGAGATATCTTAAACGATGCATTATGATACCCTAAACATATTTTATTAACAATGTTTATTTAAATTAAGTGGGGAAAAGCTTGGGGATCGGATGTAGTTTGAACAACTTTCTTGGGTAAAAAAATTGACTTTTCTACTTCTCGTGATTGTGCGGAATTGGTAAGTCGTGGAAAATGCCTATCTATGAGAAAAACCTTCACAATCGAGCACTATTGGCTATGGAAGAAAAAATTGTAAAAATATATGCGAAATTTAGTAGCTAGGATGTATGGAACACAAGTGCATGAAAAAGGGTTTTCCGGGGGCAAAAACGTCGTCTTGAGAAAGTTTTCTGAATCGGGAAAAAAGTACACCACCCGATAGTACTCAGTGAGACCTTTAATTTGATATGCAAGATGCTGTATTGGAACATTGAAACCCGTTTTCCGATCGGACATAACCCTACCAAGTTAGAGCCGATCTAAAATGCAAAAAATCTAATACCTCAGTTCGAATAAAAAATACTAAAAAAGTGAGCATGGGGATGTTGCGAGTATAGGAGTTCGGGTACTCAAACTTGTTTTTGGGACCTAAGCAAATCGATTCTGTACTAAATTTTCCAAAATGTACTAGAAAAAACTTTGACACCACCCGCGTGAAAATCCAACCTACGTTTTTTTAAATATGGCAACTCCAGCACACTGTCGTGTTTGGAGACTTTTACATGGGCTTGGAAATACATTTACTTATATATTTTTAAACATCTATGCCAAGTTTCAACTACTTCGCAATTTTCCTGCATATTTTGAACAATTTGCCTGTACTAAAAAGTAAAAACAATGAACATGACTTTTGATTTATATTGAATTTGGCATGTTCTTTTTGGTCTTGCTTCATCTCTGAAACGCCTTTCATTCATGTCACTCATAACTCTCATTAGCAGTTATGATATGTTTCATTAATATTTCATCATTATTTGCTTGGGATAACATCTCATCATCAACTTCTAGTTGATGCTAGTTTTGTAAAAAAAAAAAAAAAAATCTATTGTTTTGGAACAAGTGGTGCGGCAACGCATTTCTTACTTTCAAAATATCACTTAAAATTGAATGAAATGAATCAAAATAGCAATTTATTTGACGGTCAATCGATCATCAGTTAGCAAGAAGTTCGATATGAAGATCATCTGTTAATGTTGATGACCTTGCAGGACGCCGAGGTTAATTTTTAACGGCTTCTCTTGCTTTACTAAAGCGTCTTGTGCCATTTATAAAAATTCTTATAAAGTATAAAAATTTATAAGCAAAGCCTTTTTTGAAATATTTTATGCGTAATTGATAAAAGCAATTTAATTTGAAATATAAAATTTAATGCAAATTCATTACTTCAAAAAAAATTTTACATAATAAAAATTAATCACACGAAAAATTTCCGTTGTTTGTTTGTAAACTATTCCACAAATGGCAAAGAAATGTCAATGACAGTTGTACCAACATAGCTGTAATAATAAATTTAAAATCTTTCTAATAGTCATTCTGTATATCTACCGCGTTCTTTGTAGTAAGTAATTATAGTCATTGATGAACTTGAATTAAAATAAAAATATTTAAATTTAATAGTTGTGCATTACTACCGAGTATTTCCGCCTGCCCTTCCTCCCTCCTCCTCGAATGTTTACAATACAAAATTCACAACAAAAATATATGCGTCTATGCTTCTCGTATTCAGCGCATTGAAATTATTGATTTCATGCAAATAAACAGCAGCAGTTGTTGACGTTAATTAACTGAAATTATTTATACATCTGTAAAACGGCAAATTTGTTCGTTAATTATTCAAATTGTAAATTAATGAAAATTTATTCTTGGTCTATGAAAAACAATTTCTACAACGAAAAAGGAAATCGGCGGTGAGCTATAACGCAACCAGAGATTTGCGTGTACTGTGCATGTTCATTAATAGATGGCTTCACTTTGGTCGGTTACTTGTTTTCATACCTACTTTTTTTTTTTTTCTTTCACTGGAATTGTATTGTGGAATTGCACACCGGAACTGTCGTGCTTAACTTCATTATCAGATCCCTGTTCAATGTAAAGGAGCGGAATGGTTTCGGTTTTATTTTATTTTTTTATTATTATTAATTCCATATTTCGCCTCATCAAGTGCAATGAGCAGTGAAAGTAGACCCGTAACCACTCAGACGTGTAATTTTAACTATTAAGGCAGTAACTATGGACTTATTGATTTCTGTATAGATAAAATGTTCGTTTAACTTTCGACTGTCTGTCATTTAAGGTGGTTGGTTGCATTTCGCTTAGTACAGGTAAAGTAGTTTTAAATTATCTTTTCATTTTCCTTGTGTCTCTCAAGAACACTGTCTCGTGCAAAATTATTTTCTTGAAAAAGAAAAAAAACCCCCCAGAATGCAAGAATTTGTCTGTCTGCCTGTCTGCCTGCCTTTTTGCCTATGTATTGTAATCATATATATTTTTTTCACTTTCAACAAGTAACGTGCTCGAATGCCTGCAGACACCATAAAATTTTATTACCACTCTCTCTGGTTTTTGGTGGCTTCAAGTCACGCGAAATCTCATCAGAATGGATTCATTTTTACAACATAACGAGAAAGCAAAAATATACTCCAGTTGATCCCCATATATAGGGGGCGGCGAAAAATGAACACTAGCCGCACCTAAGTATTTAGTTAGGGTGGAATATAATTTGACTTCAGGATAAAGAAAAAGTAGCATACCGGCGGCATTATGGAACTTATTTAGATGCAGACATTTTAATATCTTTGGAGTAAATATTAATTTTACTGAACCGCAGCTGGTGATATTAAATGATTTAAGTTTTTTTTTTTAGTGGCCCTTAGCAACTTATTAAATTGGATATAGGTATTTAATCTCAGGCCATGAAACATGATATTAAGACGTGTGTGGTGGGGATAATTGTAAAATACTTACATATACATGTGCGAGGATTGCTGTACTTAAGTAAGGGCGGTTAGATTATTTCCAGCATGGTGTTGTTTTGCGAAAATATTATTTTCGATCTTATGTTTTGACAGATCGAAAGAAAAAATGGCTGTATTTATGTTTTTATTCACGTGGTTAAAAAATTCAATTAAGATATAAAAATTTTACGAATTATGATTTTTTATAATTTCATAGACGGGTTTTTGACGTTGAACCAATATCCTTCTTGACTACTATGGAATTCGGGTTCAATGTGTTCCAACTTGGATGCAATTTGTTGAATGATGAGACACAAGAAGAACGTACTGCTTCGTCCCAGAAACTATTGAAGCCATACGCAACATACTTCTTGAGGACAACTTAAGTAGCAACCTGGGTATAGTACAGAGGTCCTTCCAGAAATCGACTTTATTTAATATTAATTATCGGGTCAGACTGTATAATGTAATGAATGTTAAAATCAATTTTCGGACTATACGAATAAAACTGTAAAGAGAGATATGGCTAAAGGTTAGGTTAGATTGGAGTGGTGCCGCCAAGGAAAAGAAAGGTTTTGCCTGCATCACTTGACCACTGACGGGTCCATTGTACCTAAGATGAAATATCACTAAAAGTTAGGTTAGGCTGGAGGGGTGTGGCCAAGGAAGGTTTGGACTGCATCAGTTGACAACTGGCGGGTCTATTGTGCCCTTTTAGTCTTTAAATCAGGATACTCGCAAGTACATTATGAACTGATTCGATTTTCTCGGGAGCTTTACAGCTACGACAGAAATCGTTTGACTCTAGATTCAGTCTCCTAGGATAGTTATCTATGTCCCAATGGCCCGTTAACAGCCCTACTAATTTTTTGGTGTCGTCTCTGCTCCCTTTCTTTATACCCAGTGTTTTCTTCCTATTGTACACGGGGCATAGTTGCTTCACAATACAACAAGTGCTCCGATTGACCTACCGGAGAGTAGCTTTAACATAGCTGTCATTGGTGATGTAGCTTTTTAGAGTTCCAATCGGAATTCTCACATACGACAATGCATTTGAGCTATCCATTTCGGAACCCTTTTTTGCTAGCTCATACACTATCTCGTTGCTTTTGATATTTCTATAATCAGGCACCCAGCATAGGGCCACTTCGTGCTGCATAAAAATCTCTACTATAGGCTATTTTTGTAAAGCTGCATAAGCTTTGATTTTATCACCACAGCATCGAACGCATTAATGGTCACTTGGCTGCAGATGTCTAAATCCGACTCTCGACGCATAAATACCAGCAGTATTGCATGGTGATTCACCATCAATTCTGCCTGAAAAACACTACATTTGTCAGGCAGTCTGTATGATTCGCACCAGAGCCAGTTGCTGGTGTATACTCCCGCTCCTGTATCTGTACTTGTCTTCGATCCATCTGTAAAAATAGGGATGTTTGCTCTTACAAAACCTATATTTTCCTGCCAGTCGCTTTTAGTGAGTATCAATATATTGAAGCCTCCACTAAATAATAATAATAATAATATTGTCCGAAGAGTATTAAACCCTTAGCAATCCCTCTCTTTTCAACAACCCATTGCTTTAAGCCTGACTGCGCTGGCAGCCGCTATACCTAACAGTAGAAGTCTATTGGCAATAGATCGAGCATTATCTCCAATACAGCCGTGGGCGTGATGCGTAGGTACCCAGGTAAAACCAGACATGTCGCTCTCTGAATTTTGGACAACTCATGCAGATTATACTTTTTCTTGGGTGCCGTTCACCAGACTATAGAGCCGTGACAGAAGATTGGTCTTACTATGGCTGTGTACATATATCGCCCCACATTGGATCTAAGACCCCAGCTATTGCCAAAAATGTTCGTACACGTGTAAAAAGCCACATTGGCTTTTTTTACGCATTCCAATATATTACTCCTTCAATTCAGCTTAGAGTCTAGTATGACAGTACATAATGACATCTAAATACTTAGCCTCGCTGGATAGGATTAAGTTGCTATACTACCCAAACTTATACTCACTCCGCTATTAAGCTTAAGTAACGCATTTTCGAGTCTTTCGCTAATAGTTGATATAAATTTGCCGGATACCAGGATAGTTGAGTCATCCGCATAAGCTAAGTTTGTGAACCATCCTCCTCTAATATGTTAAGAATTTCTCTCATTTCCAGTATGCACAGATGTGGAGATAATACCACGCCCTGTGGTGTTTCTGCATACTGCTTACTACTGCGTTCCCTGAACATGAATTTATCTTCCTTCTAAGGAGCATGGAGTTTACCCAGTCACAGCTTCTTATTAACTTTCACATTCCTCAGATTCCGATAAACGGCTTCGGCCTTAACTTTATTGAAAGTCCCTCGACATCTAGGAAAGCACTCAGTGTAAATTTCTTGTGTATCAGGTATCTTTCAAAAAGTGACACCACTGTGAGTAACGTGGACTCTTCCTAATTTATCTTTGATATAGGCATGTTTGCGATTCGAACTGCCAAATCCTTCTTATAAGTACGTTTAGTAGTTTTTTAGCATGAAAGAAGAGAGGTTAATAGGTCTGCAGTCCTTCGTTTCTGCATGGTCGATTCTTCCAGCTTTAGAAATGAAGATTACTTTCACTTCCTGCCAGGCTGTAGGAACGTAACCAAGTGAAAGGCAGCTTCTATATATCTACACCAGTCATGATCTTATGTACTTGAGGGAATTTTGAAGCATATCGGCCTTATCCCATCCATCCCCGGTGTCTTAAAAGGCTTGAATGATTGGATCGGCCATTCTCTTGTTTTATCTTTGACTATGGAGTTTATCAACTTCCAATCATTGTCAAGTTAATCTCGCTCTAGAGATCTTGGAACAGTTGGGATTATATTCTCGCTTCCTGGAAAGTGGGTATTTAGAAATCTATTCAATAACTCCTCATTTTTTGTTGTCTAAACACCAGTCTCTTTTCTTATACAGGACGGAGTCTGGAGCTTCAGTATCAGTAGGTATAACACCATATTGAGTTATTGAGGCTGCTACAGATAATATTCTTCACAGCTAACACAAAATCGGTTAAAGCATTGAGAAGGCTGCTTATAACAATAATCTAAGCAGGTTGTGCGTGAGCATCTCGAGCTATTCTTGAGAATTGATGATATAGAGATTTTCCTTTTTTTTATATATTTTTGCTCAGCTTCAATTGCATCGAGATGAAACTAGAAGTGATGAATATTGTTTATAGATACATCCGCATAGTCGACCACAAGCACATTTAGCTTAGTAAACTCAAACCTTTATGCCGCATTCACAATGCAGAGTGGAGTAAAATGGCGTAGCGTGGCAACTGGCATCCTTATTTTCGCCCGCAGTACCAGATATGGCCATCTCTGTATGTTCCGAGTAGAGCAGAGTGGAGCTGTATGAAAATAGGTTCTACTTTTTTTTTCACGCTGCCATTTCCAAAAGCTTACAAACTGGAATTTCGAACTACTAGCATGTAGATGGCGCGGAAAAAGCTCTATTCTTCTTTTTATCATAACTAGCATGCTTTAATGTTATTTCCTGATTTAAAATTTTTTATCAATGCTTATAACGACAAGACGTATTTTTTACAAACTTCATGATCTGCAACCAAAAAATGTTATCTTCGAAGCAATCTGATGGTGGCAACAGGCGTCTCCTTTTTAGAATTGAAGGTTTTGACAAGGATAGTTGTTTGCTTAGATCATATAACAAAAAGGATGGGCTATGAGGAAGAAAAACTAAAGAATTTTTCTGCATGTAGTAGAACCGCATCGATGTATTCGTTTTAATAATGGAAGTAGTAAACTGCGATATTTTCACATCGGGCGAATAATTTAGTGGTTGAAACTTTACTAAGTATTGAAAAAATTCAATAGAAGAGATCCCATTATATCACAACATTTTTAAATTAATTTTTAAGTTAATAATTTTATAATATTTTTATAAAAAATTTTGCATTTTTACGAATTTTCCTAGTGCCCCGTTTATTTTCTGATAATATTTTTTTGCGTTGCCTTTGTATGGCTACTATAACTTAAGGCGGCAATGACAATTCAATTATAAACAAACAAACCGACATTGGAAAATGTTAAATTTTTTTGCCACGGCTGTTTATTTTTATAAATATTTCACTCTTATTTTATTTAAAACACTATATTTTATTATTAAAAGAATTAAGCTTGCCTGCAAAATGATTTCCTAAGAGAATATCAACGGTTGTTTCTGCAGCACAGCACAGCGCAATTCATCGCGATAATTCAAGATTCCGGAGTCTCGATTATATAAAATCCCATTCACAAAACAATATTTCACTATTGTACCACACTACTATTAAGTAAAAATCACTTTTAATTAGTTATTTACTACAAAATCTCTAAATCAAACCCGAACTTCTTGTCATAAAATCTCAAATGTCAGAGATAAATTAGAATTGCCGAACTGACGAATAACAAGACGATACCCCTCTTGTCATTTCCCCTCCGTGTCGCAAGAAAAAATGCTTATCACACGTACACGAATTTTACACAGCATTGCCTATCCTTTTCGTTCGTTATATGATCTAAGGTTGCTTTCTTGTTTGTTGATTTGACGTTGTTATGGCATTTTGTTATATTAATTTCAAAGTTCAAACCTTCGTTCTGGATTCAAAGCTTACTCCGATCCACTCGGTTCCAGTCTGCATTGTATGCGGCGTTCTGGTGTAAAATTACTACATAACTTTGCAAATAATCTGTAGAAAGCTAGATTGTGTAATGTAAGTCAACAGTAAGTAAAATTGGATGGATGTATTGAAACGAGTTTGGAATCCGGACGGGTCGCTTGAACGTGGGTCACAACGAGGCTGATTGTTCAGCTTCCAGACTTATAAGCAATTGCTCATAAGCTCCAACTGGACGTTCTAACTTACTGGCTTCATGCAGTTCTGGCAGGAGGTGTGAGTCAAGGAATCTGTAACGTTTTCCTGAGAAAGTCGAACAGTGACATAGAAAATGAATCATTGTTTCAGATTCCTCTCCGAAAAAAGAGTGTGCAGTGAAAATTGACACTAAGGTTCTCAGGCTTGGCTTGTTTAGTCTCAATCGCTTTTTCATTTCGTTTGGGTTAGGTCTGCTCTAGAGCTCCTTTGTAGCTCTATCTGAAGGGTCATCGAACCAAGGACGACTGTATTTGCAGTTTGTCCAAGCCGAGATATTATAGGTAAAGTGTTTTGGTGGGATCCCAATTGTGAAGGATGATGCCTTCGTGGTTGCACCATGACCCGCAAGTTCGTCCGCCTTTTCATTCCCACTAATGTCACTGTGATCTGGCATCTAAAGCACCAGTATTCTATTGTTCCTAGAAAGAGAGTTTAGGTTGGTTTCACATTCTAATACCTGTTTGGAGGTTGTAAAAGGTTTTGACAGCTGCTTCGCTGTCCGAGCAGATTGCAATCTCCTTGTTCTCAATGCCTCAGTTAAGAACATACCTTCCCACTTCAAGGATAGCCTTGACTTCCGCCTAAGTAAAATTACACAACAGATTTGTAAACATAAACCAACTTTGATAGTAAACTAAATAGTCGTAAAATTGCTGATTTATAATGTAATGTTTCTTGCAGAGAGGAAAAATTTCAAATATACTAAACCTACCAGATAAGCGTCTTAACTAGAAAACAATCGTCGTCTTTTAGTTTACTTCGAAAGGACGTTCTGGATTTTCTGCGTGAAAAATGACTTTTTTCAGAGGTATGAAAAATGCATGAACTTTGGAAATTTCTTTTTACATAAAATAAATACTTTTGGAAATGGGTTTTAATGTATTTTATTCTTCTGTCAATGGAGAGTAAATTCCAGCTCCCATCAAACAACATGACGTGCATGACGTGTTTTGGTTTGCGCAGGGCGCTCCAAAGCTCTGCCAGTTCATCCGAAACAAATAGGGTTGAAAATGATTACACTAGATAAAATTGGGGGGCCTAACCGGTTTTCGTTTTCAAAAAACCTCTGAACAACAAAATGCCAGCCGTTTGGAAAAAAAAGGCGGCTCCAGCTCCCATCAAACACGCCGTTCATGACGTGTTTTTGTCTGCGCGGGGCGCTGCAAAGCTCTGCCAGTTCATCCGAAACAAATAGTGTTGAAAATGATTAAACTAGATAAAATTGGGGGGCCTAACCGGTTTTCGTTTTAAAAAAACCTCTAAACAACAAAATGCCAGCCATTAAAAAAACAAAAAACAAAAAAATGGCGGCTCCAGCTCCCATCAAACAACGCCGTGCATGACGTGCTTTTGTCTGCGCGGGGCGCTTCAAAGCTCTGCCAGTTCATCCGAAACAAATAGTGTTGAAAATGATTAAACCAGATAAAATTGGGGGGCCTAACCGGCTTTCATTTTCAAAAAACCTCTAGACAACAAAATGCCAGCCGTTTAAAAAAAAAAACATTTTTTGCCCTGTTTTTTTTTTACTTCAACGGAAGAAAAAAATATTTCTAAAAAAATTATTGACAAAAATCGCTTTCTGAAGGCCCCGCAAATTGAATTTCGTTTTAATTACGCAAAGATTTATGTGAATCGGTTCATCCGTTGAAGCTGTAGATCGCACCGCGCGCTGAAAAATATTTTTCTCAGAAAAACTCATATAAACATTAACGTTATAAAAAATCTTTGAAAGCTTACTTCAGCTATTCCAACACCATACAGAGGCCTCTTCCTCCAAGAACTGATTTTGCTGAATCTGAAGGTTAACGGTTTCCCGAAATTTATGAGGCTACCTCAGATATTGAGAAAAGGTCTCCCCAGCAAGCGCGCGAGCTTCCTGCATTCCAGCCGGCGGACTGTTCCGCTCTGAACAGGCTGTGAATTCTAAAATACTTTAGATATGAAAATATCCTTTTACGCACATGCTCTAAACAATTTAAGGATGATAATTTTCATCGTCATGAACGGTAACCTGCCCTTAACAGGTGATCAAAATTCGTTGCTGCCTTTTATGGTAGCAGAGACTTTTTTCAGTCTTATAGGCACATTGCAGATTTACTTGAATAAATGAAATGAAAAGAAAAATATTATTACAACATTTTCGTTTAAAAATAAAAATAGTTTTATTACACATTTTTGTTTTAAATTCCAAAAAGAAAACGAAAAAAAAAATGAAATCTGGAAATCTGGGAAGGAATATGACATATTTGTCGTTAAATACTCGTAACTAGATATTTCAGGTATCTAGAAGTCACTTTATTTCGGCTCAGATGTGCCATGAAATGTGTTATTTCGCTTGTTATTAGGTAATTTTCCATGGGTATTGCTATATTTTAGTGCTTTACAACATCAGGCAACTGATTGTGTGGCCGCCAAGCCAACTTTGTTACATGATAAAAATTCAAGGATAAAGGAGCTGCCGTAAAATTTTACGATGGTTTTGGACTCATATCACACGATAAAAATTCTTTGTTATCGGTTTGATTATCCAATATATGTATATACAAATAACATAATAAGTATGTATGCCAGTGGGTATATAATATAAATATAAAATAACCACAATAGTGACATAAAGTTCATAAAGTTGAACATTTTATGCATACCTAGATCTATCTATACCTAACTAATGCTGAACTTTAAGGTTAATTTCGATAAAAGAAGCAAAACAATCAAAAAATTAAATTTAAAAATTTTATAAAAGCATGAAATTCAGGAATTTGACTAATCGCGACAGTAATAAATGCGTGTAACAAAAGATTGTTGGCCTCCTTAATCACAGACACAAAGATGTTGACTAAGCTCTTTAAGTTTTTAAACTTAATTCATCTTCAATTATCCGGTAAATCCAGTAGCACTCAGTAGACAACTTTTAGTTCTCTTCTGTTCCAGTTCATGTTGTTCTCTGAAATTTAGTGACCTTCAAGTGTTTCTGGCCTTTACTACTGTAGATAAGATATTGCAAGTTACAATCAACGATAAATGAGCTTTTTAAAATCTGATATTGACAACGTGTTTTTTTTTTATGAAAAACAAAAATTTTGAGTAATAGTGCGGGTGGTGTTCAAATATATTTTGACCAGGACATTTGTGTAACACTTTTTAAACTTTTTAAACAACATTAGCTGTGCTCTTTTGTGTCCGCAGAGCAGAGCAGAGCAAAAGAACGCCTCATATATTTTCATAGAAAATTTAAATGAAGCGAACAGTACAAATAGTTCGCTTCAGTCGACAGAGCAATTTGTTCTCTCCAGTATATGGGAGTTCTAGAACAAACAAAAGAACACAGCTATTGATCGCCTTGAGCATAAAACTCTTAAGCAACATTTATCGCTTTGAGTATTTAGGAACTATGTAATCTTCAAATTCCAGTGGCGTGTCCATTTTTTTTTTATATCTTCTATATTTTTAGTGTAATTTTAACCTGAGAGCTAAATTTTTAAGATAAACAAAAAAACATCATTTTCGTTATTAAGGTCTTAAATTTTTGACTCTGATATTATCTTCTACAGCTATTTTTAGATTTACTGAATCTCTAACCTCACTTTATTTTTAAGTCAACAAGCATAAAGAGTTGAAGACTATTATAAAACTACTTCGCTACAGTTTAATTTATATAAAAATAAATTAAATACACGATTTTTCATAAAAACTCTTCTATATTATATTTTTTTAACAAATATTATTTTTTTATATTTACAGGGCTGTAACAGATCCTCGGGATGGTCGACGTGTAGCACTAAAGAAACTTCCCAATGTGTTCCAGTCATTAGTGTCTTCAAAACGTGTTTTTCGTGAACTGAAAATGCTTTGCTACTTTAAACACGAAAACGTAAGTTGAATATTTTTGTTTGTTTAGTTCCAACCCATCCTTTGTGTTCCGTTTTATAAAATGCACAAAGCCCTCATATAATTGTAGTATTTTACTATCCTTCAAAATTTTCCTGTTGTGTCCTGAATAATATTATACAGAGACTAAAGGGTGGGTGTGTGTATAGAGTTTAGTAATTTTGATAAAATAGCATATTTCATGTGGAATATCACAAGATGTGAACTTTTTCTTTGAAACTTTGGAATGTATATAATATGTGTACACAAAAACCTCCAACAACGGGGAAAAGTTATCCTTGCCGAAAAACTTTAGCTGCCTTATGAAGCAAATATTTGTATAGAACTGAGGAGTTGATGTAAATACAGCATAGAGTAGGATTTTTACACTTCCTATTTGAAGACTGCATATTTTGACTTTCTATTCATTTAAGAAAAAAATATATGTAAACATACTTGTATATATAAATTGAATGCTTTGAAGTGTAATTTCCGTCATTATGTTGACAAATATTCAATATTCCACTCAAATGTGTTTTTTTATAAGTACGGCGTAATATACAAAATTATTAAATATAACGTGCAAAATTACATAATAAAAGTGTAATTTTACTTCGAATTGGATCTCGGTTCGATTTTTTCATTCAGTGAAGTACTTAGTCTAGCCCGAAGTATGAGTAATTACAAAGTAACGACTCTTCTGGAAGAGGAAAATATTTTGCCCGAAAAATGTATAAAGGTGTGAGTAAGCGGTTATTCACGGATGCCTATAAATTCATCTAATAAAAAATAATCTGGAGAGAATGAGAAAGGCATATTTTTATAAAGCTCTCTGGTTAAAAGCACAAGCGTTAAAAGGTAATAGCAAAAATCATGTGAAGTTTTTTTTTTATTTGCCGAAGTATGATATTTGACAATTCTTGTTGTCAAAGTTGACAGTTATTGATGGCAATTTTCACAAAGTACGTTTTGTATCAAAATAAGCAAGGTTTTTTTTTATTTCATTGCAAATTAGAATAACATTAAACATTAAAAACTAGTAGAGAAATAGTATACAACTGTTTTCTGTTTATTTTAGATACCATGGAATTTAGCTAATGGCTATGAGTTATAGAACCTTCATTAATCTGCACCGAAGTATGAATGTATGAAATATGAATTATTTCCCTTGATTGGTCTCCAAAACTACATTTGATCACTTCAACCTTGAGAAAATGTTCCAATTGTGAATGCTGAAATGTAGAGAGCAGCCGGTGCATCTAATGCACATAACACCTGTATAGTCCCTCCAATTCAATCATGTCGAGCAACGGTAAGAAAATATATTGATGCAGGATTAGGAAAAGTACATTGTTTTTTAATGCATTAGCATTGACTAAAATTTAATGCATTGGAATTGGGAAAATCCAATTCAACTGCAATTGCAAATCTCAGTGCCTTGAATTTGTGAGAATCTAATGCAATTGTAAATTCAGTACATTGTAATTGCAAGAATCCAATGCAACTGCAAATTTAAAGCCAATGCAAAATTCAATTGTTTATCGTAAATTGCACTTCTACAGTAATTAAAAAAGTGAAATTGGTTTAGTTACAAAAATCTATATGTAAAGCATTCTAATGGTACTTTAAAACGTTTATGACAAATCAGAATCACAAATTTTTATTTGTTGAAAATTGTTTAAAATTTAAATCATAATTTTTGTCTGTAAGGATTAATAATTTGAGCAGTTTTTTCAGAGAAAATGACATTCCATATAAAATTTATTGGGATCTTTTCCAAAGACCAAAAATTTGTCTGTAGGTTCAGGTGGTTGTCTATCAATTTCTTTCAAATTATTTTACATATCGTACCAGTAAAGCTATTGAATAGTTTATGACTAGAAAAATTTGACGTTGCTTCTTGATATATATTTTGAACGTTTAGTTTTGTTGCGAAATTTTTAACAAGATACTGATTCTAAATTTATGTTATAAACGTTTTGAAGTACATACTATTAATATGCTTTAAATATAATTTTTGTGTAACTATACTAATTTAGCTTTTTCAATCAATTATATTCAATTATAGACTATAGAGGTGTAACTTATAATGAACAATTGAATTTTGCATTGGCATTGAATTCAATGCATGGATTTTGCAGTTTCATTGGATTTTTACAATTCCTATGCATTAGATTTTACCACATTCAGTGCATTAAGATTTGCAGTTACTTATGACTGCAATCTAATACTAATGCATTTATGAATGGATTGGTCCCATCTCTAATCGATTGTTGACTTAAGGACTACACATTATTTTCAAATATTTATTCTTCTTCCAGTGTTCGATCGTAAGGAAAAATGCAAACTTATAGCGGACGGCGCGCATGAAATATACCATAATATTGGACTTCAGCCCATCGTAATTTGATCTAATCATATTCTTACGGCATATCTTTAAAATCAGACTATTTTGTTTAGTGCTGATAGTGGTTAGTTATAGGACTTTCATTAATCTGTACCAAAGTAACAATATATGAAATATGAATTATTTCCGTTTGGTTTTTGGTTTTTCACTATATATTTGGACACTGCCTGAGAACGCGTCGACGTGGAGAGTTCAAAATTTGTACACAGTGTTTAAAAAAATGTAAATTTAAGTTCAAAAATGCGACCAATGGGGCAACTCCTTCGCAGGGTTGCCATATTTTTAACTATATATTCTCATAAGTGTATATTTTTTACGGTACTCTTAGTGTGCACATTTATTACGACAAAGTTATCTATATATTATTATTATATATTACCACATGTAAATGAATGTGCATTAAGCCCCCTTGCCACGTCAAGGCGGTACCGCTAAGCATACTTAACATTTAATTATAATATTATTTTAGCATACTCAAGGGGGAAGAGGGTGGACAAGTCCACCAAAAACAGATACACTGGACTTTTTAGAACGCAAAATGTTATTTTTCGTAAATAATGGAAAAAAACCCCTTCACATATCTTCTTCAAAAAGGGTAGAAAATAAAATATTCTAATTACAGGCCTATTAAAAAATTGGCGCAAAACGCCAATAACGGATTATATTTATACAGACTTTATTGAGACCTTCAACACGTTACCATTGCTGTACTCGCTAGGTCTTTTTCTAAAAGCCGTGCAAATATTATATATATTATTAATAGGTCTGCATGTTTACTCGAAAGTTTTTACCCAGGCTTCAAAGTTAAATTTCCGGACTACAAAAATTTGACAGTTGAATAGTTTTCCAAATTGTCTGTTAACTTTTTTCATTATCATCTAGTATTATCTAAGTTTTTTTTTATTTGTGATTTTGTTTTACATATAACGTTCCCTCATCACATTACATGGCATTTATAGAGATGAATAAATAAAAAATTACTATTATTTAATATAAAACTAACTTACGATGTAATATCCTTCGGCAATCTAAATAAGTGGTTGAATAATTTACATCCCGCTGAACACTTTTCTTTCCGCTTTGGGGCCATCTTTTCTTCATTTGTTCATCGCACTGAATAATAACTGAAACTGACACAATATTTGGCGCCATCTAATTTAACGAGAAAACAAGTCTGATGAAGAAAAATATAAAAAGTACAGTGGGAAACAAAAGCATATTTTATTAACAAAAACAAACTTCGATCACATTAGATAACCAGTATAAGAAAATTTAAATAAAAGTAAAAATAATCTGCAATAATTGTACTGATCTGGACAATAATTTCATAGGACCTTTGAGTGATGGGGCTCCACCAATTGATCTAATTTTTTGAGCAGTTTTAGAGTTGAAGGGTCCCTTGGCCACCTTAGAGCGAGTGGAGATGCCAGTCATACTTGAGATAAATGTAGAGATGTAAAAGGATCCGATGTATCGAAATTGTTCAACATGATCATATTCAGATAAAGCCGTCCTCGTCTGAATGGGTCTTGCTATACTTTCAAATAGATTTTGATAGTTTCCTTTCACAGCAATCACCAACCCTTATCCTTTATTCTATTTAAAAACAAAAGATTTCTTCTCATAAAATACACGATACAAAATTCCTATACGCTACTAATATGAATTTGTTAAATAATAATAATAATTTGGTTGAATTCGATAAACACTTTATTACTGTTGTTAAAATTCAGTCGTTAGGAAAAAACCTGGGATAGCCCTCAAATCAGAACAGGCCACCACCGGATTTTCTCTCAGCAACCAAAAAATTCCAAGATGATGATTAAGTTTAAGACACTTTTTACACAATCACTTTTTTATTTATTCGCGTAAAAATAGCAGTTTTGTACTTTAATATATTATAGATTTTATTCAAAATACTCTGTTCTCAACTATTGCTGATTTCTTTAGTAGTGTTAGTACATGGGGCATAATATGTACACTGCTGCTGCTGTCCGGCTTTACAGTATGTGCTAGCTCTGAAAATTAATCATTTAATGAAAAATATGTATTTTACACTACTTTGTAATCATTCAAATATCACAAATAGTCGATATTAATAAAAGAACCATCAATCTGTTGAAAATAATTAGCAATTAGAAGAAAACTCTAGACAGCCTTACAAATAAAAAGGCCGCCAGCAGATTTACTCCTATTCACTAATTACTGTATAAAATTTTTATCACTGTAAGTCTCACTCGACAATAACACTATTCAGCATTCACAGCATCAAAACAAAATAAAGTGTTTCATTCACTTTTAATGAAAATTTTCTTCTCGCACGGTGACATCAAATTAAAATTATAATAAATATTTCGATTCCGGCGGCTGCTCATTTCTTTGGTGTGGAGCATTATCTGTACACGGTAGCGGCTACCCAATTTAAATGTATTATACTTGAGCTTATATGATTTTATTTGGTGCGGCTGGTCAATGGATCTGTAGTTGTAGGATTTACTTGAAGGGCGGCTGGTCACTAAATTAGTATTGGTGCATTTTTGCACACTAGTCTCATAAACCATAGTGTGCGATATATTTGACAGCATCAGCTGATTTCAATGTATAGTGGAACGCTTTGCTCCCATGAAAATTTGCATTTAAAAAATTGCATGTTCCTTTCTCCTATAGCCCTTATGGCAAGGAAGCTTTGAGGTGCTTTTAAGCTCTACGAATACTAATTTAGAGAGCTTTTAAATATTTTCATCTCTGTTGTTTTTCATGCCGCAATTTAAAAGTCGCTACTTTATCTTATTCATACTTCGGTCTAGCCATAAATATTGTTACAAGGTTTGGCAACCCTGCAGAAAGGAACCGTTATAATCTATTTCCTAAAAAAATTGAACTAATCGCTATAGTACGCTTGTGCTTGATGTATTTGTCACCATTTGAGTTTAATTTTTATTGTAGTGAACATGGATTGGGGCGACAAAGAAAATAGTAGTAAAGTAGAAATGCAACCAAGTCATATTCTTAAGACTCTGCATACCCTTGGTATAAGTCGAATGTTTGTGTATCGGACTATTGAAAGATTTAATTATACGTCTGGAGTAAGTGACCGTCAAAGAAGTGGCCGTCTGCGAACTATTCGAACACCTGAAGCGGTTAAAGCCGTGCGCGAGAGAATTCTTATACAAAAAATTTTATCGCGTGAAATGAAAATACCGCAATGAATAATTTCACATATCATCACAAGTGACTTTCGGTTGGGTGCTTATCATAGATCTACAGATTTGTTAAAAAAAAAATAGAGTGGTAAAATCAAAACGATTACTTTGCCGGTACGTAAATCAAGAACACCGTAAAATTTTGATTACGGACGAAAAAAATTTTTACTGTCGAAGAAACATTTAATAAACAAAACGATAGGATTTATTCTCTCAGTGCCAAAGAAGCATCTCAAGTTGCCCTAAAGGTTCAAAGAGGTCATCACCCTGCCACAGTAATGGTTTGGTGGGGTGTTAGCTAAAACGGGGTGACAAAGTTGCATTTTTGTGAGAAGGGTGTCAAAACGTCTGCCAAAATCTATCAAGAAAGTATCTTTGAAAGTGTAGTGAAACCTCTCAACACGTCATTATTAAAAAATCAGCCTTTGAGTTTTTAGCAAGACTCTGCACTAGGTCATAAGGCGAAGTCAACCCAAAAATGGCTTGAAGAAAATGTTCCAGATTTTATTAAAGCTGAAGATTGGCCTTCCTCTAGCCCAGACGTGAATCCGCTGGATTACGAATTATGATCTGTCTTAAAGCAAATGGTGTGCTCTAAAAGACACTCTAATATCGAATCCTTAAAGAAGTCTGTTACACATGCAGTCGCCAACTTTCCGATTGAAGTCGTGCGTGCTTCCATAGATTAGAGGCCAGCTCGATTAAAGGCTTGTGTAAAGGCAAAAGGCAATCACTTCGAATAATTTTGCAATTTCCATTGTTAACTATTCATTGAATAAATAAACAATGATTTTTTAACATATTGAATTTTGTAAAAGTATTTATGGCTGACTAGCTATATCAGTTGGCGATTCATAGAGTATAACCGTATAAAGTTAAGTATCTATCAAAACAAAAACAACTGAGTTTAAATGTTTGTTTTGTTATAAATATGTATGAGAAGTGGTAAGACCAATTATAGGATGTAATGTATATGATTATAATTTCCATTTAGGACGTAAAGATCCGTATTGTATCGTAATGATCCTGTATTTTTACAATAGTTTTACAACATGAGTTAAAAATCTCTCTGATTGGAGAGTAGAGTAAGTAAGTAAGTAAGTAAGTAACTAAGTGAATTTATTTAGCATTTTTTGCTATTCATTACAAAAGTCATATAATTATACTATAAGTCTAGCTCTCTTGCCTCCTTTTCCTTATCTTCTGCATTAGTTTACGAATTTAATAAGTAATTTTAACAAATTCAAGAACTTTTCTCTTAATTATCCTAAAATTATTCTCAAATTTTACATCTAAAGGTAACTTATTGAATATTTGAAAGCCCTTATATACTAAACTATTCTGCGATGAATTATCTCTATACAGTGGCAGCCTAAAATCATTAGCATTTCTTAATCCGTAAGGTTGTAAGTCTCCAACATAATTCATTAATTTACTTAAATAGCTCGGCATATCACCCGCCTTAATTCTAAATATAAAAATTAATAAATTCATAATAATTCGTTGCTTTACACTCAACCAACACAAAGAATTTAACATAAATATGATAGATGTGTATCTATTACACTTTAAGATGGCTCTCATTGCCCTATTTTGAAGTCTCTGTAGTCTTACAAAAGAGTTATTATCGCACATAAACATGACTGTCGAACAATATTCAAAGTGGGGCTTAATTAGTATGTTATATACATTAATTGAACTTAGTAAGTCTATTCTATTTCTTATTCTTCTAAAGTACCCTATATGTTTTTTAAATTTCAGTTCCTTGTCAACAATAATGCCTAAATACTTGATTTCATCAACTTGTTCAATTTGTCCATTATCCATTCTTAAATCCAGGTCAAAATTATACTTAAATATCATACACTTAGTTTTACGCACATTGACTTTTAATTTGTTTGATTTTTTGATCAATTTACCTCAAGGAATCACGTGGTATACCGGAAGGTATCTTGATCTGAATCACCCTGTATATATAAGGAAAAAATATCACATACATATGTCAAGAAAGTTAGAGCTGCTCAACTTACCTCTACCATGGGGCAAATTGAACAGATGTGTGGGGCACGTTGAGCACTGGTATTATTTAAATTATTGTCATATACGTATCGGGAAATAATACAAAAAAAAAATACTATTTTTTACATTACATATTTATTTGAAATCAAGAGCTACAATTTTAGTGTGCTTTAACACTAAGGGTACCCTATAGTCTCATCAACAATCCAAATAGGTACTTGAAGCAGTAAATGCATACTTATCTAAGAGACCTGCCAGCTTGTCAAAAATTGTCTTTACATTAATTGAATTAAATGATAATGCCCTCACAAGGCTGGCGGGCTCTGGCTTTCTGAAGCGGTGTTCCTCTTTAAGAACATCGTAAGGCATTCTTTGCTTACAATTTTATTTGTTGTCCAAATTTTGGGCATTTTAATTTTGTATCTCATGGCAAGACGACGAATATCTTTCGGATATAGTCCGTAAAATATATCGGACATTTGCAAAAAGTAATCTCTAAGAGAACTTTCCTGCTCCGTCGTAGTAAGGAGTTTTATAACCCATCGTTGGCGTTCCATCTTTAATAATACCCTGTCAATGTTATACGTTTTATATTAAATTCTTTGGCAACAGCATTCATACTCTTACATATGTTCTTCCAAAACAGGTTTTGCTAGTTTATCCAATTGTGTTGGATTGGCGTTTTAGTCCACGTACTTTTCGCTCTCATTGCCGTGTACTATTGAAGAATGGATATGTACGATAAATATGTGTAGGGATATATCAGTGGCCTAACTTACCTCTATGCTTAACTACCTGTCCCTACCGTAAAATTACTTATTTTATACTTTAATTATCTTGATTTTAGCACTTTTCGTAAGTATATTTACCAAATGTGTGTAAATTAAACTCTGTTTGAAGTGCAAAATTTCTCGTTTTACATATGTAGTATTTCTCCTCTATGAGTGGTATTTTAAATATACTCAAGCGTGCTTCGTTTTTTTTTTACTTATTTTTATAATTATGGATCCACTTTGACCTTCTACATACGAGTATGTGCACCCCATTAGATATTGTGTACATATATATTTATACAACGCTGTCATATAATATAATAGATAGCTCTTGTTATTTCCATTTTGATGAATCATATTTTCGTAACTGAAATATTTTCTCTATTTGCAACGATAAATGGTGAGACAAAATTTGTCAACATTAACTGTAGTAAATTCGCAATATTAATTGAGTGTAAAATTACTACATTTTTCTTCGTAATATAATATTGATAGTGTGCGAAGTAGAAATGCTCGTACTGACTTGAAAATTACTCTTTTGAGGGAGAAAACTTAACTTAACTTAACCTCGTCCCAAATAAGCTGCTCATATAAATTATCAAGAGAAGTTACAAATTTCATTGAAATTTATGTATCAGCATTTAGTTTTATAGCTTAAAAATATTAACTTTTGTTAAAAGTACTTCTGTAATAATGCAATTGCATTGTTATAATTAAAGCAGTTGTAAAAGTGCAAACAATGCTTAATTTTCAGTAGTTAAGCGAATTAAAACATACACTCAAAGTGGTATCTTAATACACGTGATAATATCTTACTTCGTATATTGGGTAAAATTTGCCTTTTAAGTATATTCACTTGGGCGCAAATAATATTTTAAGCAACACTTACCACGTTATGAACTAAGTTATATTTCCTTCTATCATGCAAAATAAATAAATTTTTAATTCTTTTCTACTTGTAAAAATATTGTATAATTTTACACAGATATCATGACATGCTCAGAACGCGTTGTTTATTTAGTTCTTGTCAACATTTTAAAAAAATTGATAAAGATCAAGTAAAAAAGCTAGATTTGGTCTAAGACCCTAAATGAATGCCCTTTAAGACCCTAAAAGAATACCCGTGTGTAATTTCGTATGGTCACCCATCTGTGCAAGTTCAATTTTCAAAGTGGGTTTTTTGCATATATTTGTAGAACGGTTCGTCGGACAGTAAAAATTATTATAACCAATTTTCATAGGATATCTTATTCTGAACAACTTTTCAGTACGAGCAAAACGTCTAAGATTGATCGTTTTCACAGTATACATAAAAAAAAACCTAAATATTTATATGGTAACACCAAGAAGGGGTAGCCCGATTTAGCCTATTTTTGAAATTATATTTACTATTTCTATGAATGCACTGTGCACAAATATTCAGTTCACTGC
This sequence comes from Dioctria rufipes, assembly GCA_963924295.1. Classification (NCBI taxonomy): domain Eukaryota; kingdom Metazoa; phylum Arthropoda; class Insecta; order Diptera; family Asilidae; genus Dioctria; species Dioctria rufipes. Next base: position 42,232,587 of record OZ002743.1, on the reverse strand, counting down.
GTGGGCACATTCTCAGACATATATATGTAGTGAAAACGAAAGGGGAATGCTCATTTTAGGCCCGACATCAACAGACATGAAAGAAATGTCTTAAACGATGCATTATAATACTCTGAATATATTTTATTAACAATATTTATTTCAATTAAGTGGGGGAATGCTGGCGGGAGCGGGCCAGTTTGATCTAGTGCATTTTGAAAAATCTAGTACAGATCGAATTCTTTCGGTCCTGAGAAGAAATTTGAATACCCGCACTCCTATACTCGGAAACTTAAACAGCTATTTGTAGCCATCCCCATACTCACTTTTTTTAATATTTTCCTCTTTTTATTCGAACTGAGGTACTAGATTTTTTGCATCTTAGGAAACGGGTTCGCTGTTCACCTCAACTCATTACCAGCTATAATTCGTAGAAAAAAAATTTCTCTGCATACTTTTAGGGTAGAAATTCTCGGCGGAGAGGGGGAGGATGGTTCCAATACGGCATGTTGCATATCAAATTAAAGGTTTCGTCGAGTACTTTCGGGTGGTGTACTTTTTTCCCGATTAGAAAAGCTTTCTCGGGACGTTTTTGCCGCCGGAAAACTCATTTTCATGAACTTGGGTCGCATATAGTACACTTCAGTTACGCATATATTTTTGCAGTTCTTTCTTCCATGCACATTAGTGCCTTGTTGAAATCATTTTCTACCACGCGCCAATTCTGCACGGAAGTCGTAGTAAAAATAAAATTGTGGGAGGTAAAAGATACGCAAAGAAAAACGGAGCCGGGCGGAAGAAAACGAAATTATTTATTAAAATTTATAATCGTCATGGGCCGGCTCAATTATAAAACCATTGACATGTGCTTTAAGATATTTTACTTCTGACATGTGTATGAAATCCAATACCCCTCAACATGTCCTGATATGCAATTTTAAAATATACTGTAACCTACTTGTCTCTCTACATCAAAATTTCCTTAAGAAACAAAGGATAAAAGGCAACTGCATTTGCAAATTTCATATTTTCTAAACCTTAAATAACTCTTCAGTGGTAGATTTCCCCCTTCGCCAATCCTTCCTCTCGTCGCCGCAATAACTTGTTCTAACGCACCCTATCACTCATTACAAGGAATACGATCTTATGCGTAAAGCACTGTCTAATGATAGCCCCCCTTCCAAAGGAAATAGTAAACATTAAACTCTCATATGGACATCTTTCTTTTAGCGTCCTTATTTCTCGTAGTTCTTCTTGTCCAAGGTGAAAGAAAGGACAATCAGAAACTCGCTCCAATTAATAATGTTCGCTAATGGCAATTCCTTTTTTCGACAAGAGAAATTTTCTTTAAACAAGCCAACTTGGCTAATTTTTATCAAAAGTGGTCAAAACTTTATCAATTTCTGATGCTTTTGTGTTTTTTTTGTTCTTCTTAAATGCACTTGGTGGTATCTCAATGAAGCTCAGAAAAATGTTATTTTCATAATTTCCATAAGTCTTAAGATTTATTGAAGAAAATTCTTTTCGACCATGACCCAATTTGTGCGCCATTGTTAATTTTCTTTCTCCTTCCCCGTCATTATATGCCTTGAGATTTTCTTCAATTTCAGTAAAACGCGTGCAAAGCGAACATTTTTGTGATTTATTATTTCTGTGTATATCGGAAGAGAGCAAGTGCCAGCTGTGCCATTTTATTGCCACTGATAGTATCACTTAGGCGGCTTTCCTTTCGCCGGAGCAGTAGATATAGGCAAAATTAGGTCTTGGTCGAATATATTGTCGCAATTTGTTTCCAAGCGAGTGAAAAAGGAGTTAGCTGAGATCTGTTTCCTCTTGAATTTCCCAGTCATCATAACCTAGAAGAGTTGGCTGCTCGATATTTAAGCATGGCACCGAACGTTAACTGTTATAAATGAACAATCGTTCACTTCAGACTCATTTACATGGCGCACACAATAATTGAATGCTCACTGTCCTGGTGGTGGAGCATCGATGTGGCGCATTGGGCCCGAATCCTTAGGATATGGCAATAAAGTTCTACAGCAAATTTAGGAACTCATTTATCTCCTTGGGCGTAGTCGTCGTTGTCGTCGTCATCGTTGTCGTTGTTGTCGGTTTGAAAGCATTTGCTAAGAAAAAGAATTCAAGTGTAAAAAATGGAAAGCATCCAGAGATCTCATGAAAAGGATGATGAGGAGAGTGTATCAGTTTATGTTCGCAAGTACGAAAACGCAAAGATACTAAGATGCGAAGTCGTGAGAAGAAGATCGACATCCATATAACTCAGTAGGAGCAGCAATAAATTGTGATTATGTGGTTACGATGAGGTTTTATGTCCAGGAAATTGAAGTCTGCGAAATTTAATGAAAATAAACACCAGCGCACCGCAGAGATAACTCGGTTGTTAATGAAATTTTTTTTTTTCAAGTTTATTTTTCTCTCGAGTTTATTATTAATAAATATCGAAGATTCGTTTAACAGTTTCCGTTTTGATGGATTCGATTCAGTTGGAGAACATTTGCCATATTTCTTCTCGGTTAATGATTTATTATCAAGGTCTGACCAGGCAATTTTATTTTGTCTTTAAATGACTTCATTTGCTCACAGATTTATTTTTCTTTGTTAAGTCTTGTCTTTGTTAATGTCCAGATATGGTCTCAGGGTGTAATTGCTGTGCTTTGGGTTTCTTATATGCATATACATAGGATGCTTGTTTCATGGGAGGGAAAAGTGGGGCTGAAACTGGTGGGGGAATTTATTGAACCTCTTATTTCTGGTGAATATAGAAGGAGCTCACTAGATTCGGACTCAAGGTCTAAATAAGAGCGTTAAAAAAGGCTTATGTATGATGACCGATAACGTGTTGTCAGTAATATGTATGTCTGTCACGGTGACTGTAACAAGTCGAAAGATAGGCAATCGATTTTCATTGGGCAACTTTCCTATACAGTGATGCTGTGATTGCTTTGGACTACACTTTCTGTAATTTCTGAGTTGATAATCTTTTATTACTGTCAGTACTTTGTTTACATAGATGAAAATGGAAAAATTACGTGACTGAAGTTTATTGAAGGTTTTGCTTTAAAATTATGGAAGGATAAAGTTTAAGCTTAGTTTAGATGAGTTCAAATATCATCTTGCTTGATATGTGTCAACGTATTAATAACAGAGAATCATGACTATCCTTTTTCAATAGAGTCGCCATCTGTACGCTAGTCTTAGTACTATAAATGAATAAAGTTAGTGAATTTGTCTAAAGGATAGCTCTGAGACACACCCGTGCGTTCTATGTTATCTTATTTAATTTTCCATTAGAATTATCATTGCAATAATGCTAGATATTGTCCTCAGGTATAAGTACATTTAATAACTAGGACAATTGATAGGAAGTCATGTTCATGGCATACCTCAGCTATCGCTTCCCTTACTTCGTTCAAATTTTGATCCAATGCTTACTCCTCGAATTTTGTAGAAGAATCTCAGAGCGGCCGGGATCTATGAAAAGGACAGCATTAAACAGTAGGAGTTCAATGTCAATGAAATTAATCTGCACTTTGTATCCACTCATAATATCTTAATAGCTGCTGTTGGCTATGTCAATTGCATTGTACATTGGATGGCATATCATGCATATACTTAATACTACTTTGAATACATACATCTGTTTCCTGTCAAGGTGGAAAAAAGCGACAGTGCTACCAATCCCTAAAGAGTTGTGATTTCTTCTCCTTCCGATTTTCCGATTTATCCTGTCTAAAGTCCTCGAAAAACTTATGTACAGCCAGATGCTGGCACATAACGGAAGCTTTTTCGTTGGCATCTGGATTCCGCACGAATCATAGTTATGAAACTATTCTGCTAAAGGTAACCACGGTCCTGACGTGCAGCCCGGACAGTGGTTAATTGGATGTTCTTGTAATGCTAGATTTTACTAAAACTTTCGATAGTGTTATTCATTTTAAGTTAATTTAATAAATTATCATCAAATTTTTGTTTTTCTGGAGGGTATTAGCGGGTTCGTATTAATGAAATGTGCTCTGAAATGGTCATCCGGTGAACCTCAGGGGTCTGTTTTGGATCCGTTATTATTTATCTTATTTATTTATGATCTGCCAGATGCTATACATGATACTGGCGATATGCCGATGATGCTCAATTATACTTTAGCAGACGGCCGTCTGCTGCCTTATGTTGAGCAGGCTACAAATCTTGGGATAAAGATCAACGTTGTAGCTTTCTACTCAGATTTTAAGCTCTAACACTAAACTCAAACTTGTCAAAGCCCTGATAATATCCCATTTATCCATTTCGATTTGCCCACTATTTGATTCATTTTGCTGTTATAGATGTATTGGCACCTTTAATGACTATATTAGATTTGTTTTCGATCTTCGTAGGTTGGATCACGTAGATCTTCTCTCAGGTTGTTCCTTGGACTCACATCTCAGGCGCAAGGCATTTGTTTTTTCTTTTTATAAGCTAATATATACGGTCGGTCCCGAATTATTTGGCTACCTACATTTCTTTCTTTCAATCATCGCACGCCGTTACATCTTGATTATGCATTTTAATAGGCGAGTATTGGAAGGCTCTTACTTTGTATATATTGCTCGTAGTTGGAATAATTTACAAAATATAAGAAACAGTTGGAGAGATCAGAACGCCGCTTTATTCCCATATTTCTTAGCGGTGATGGAATTTCTTCTGCTGATTAGGTACTATTAGTTTTATAATTTTTATTAGTATTATTATTGTTTCTTATTGTCATATCTATTGAATTTTTTTCTGTGGTTCAATGAGGCTCAACGTAGGCGCAGTTAGCTCAAGGACGGGTAGAACAAGACGCTCTGTCACTATAGCAATTTCAGAAATCATCAAACCTGTGCAGAATACTGCTAAGTGCATAAATCTCCATCACATACCCCACATTTCAGACTATCGTGTTCCTGCGCTTTAAGAGTGAGAGTGGAATTAGTGACTTTGTGGGCTATACAGTACGGATTTCATTGTGACTTTATTGTGTTCCATTAAGGATAAAATCCGCGTTTTTTTTTTTTTTTTTTTTTTTTTTTTTAAACGCAGGAGACGAGCGAACCCAAGTACGGAGGGCAGAGCGGCCCATTGTACTGTCCTGCTAGAAACCCTATCACCAAAGCCTTCCTCCTCTTAATGAAGCGCATCAGGTCTTGGTGAGGAAGGTTTTTCAACTCCTCTACAGATAGGAGGGCAGAGCCTAGAGTATTGAGCATGCTCCTGGTGAGTGCTGGACAAGCACAGAAAAAGTGTTCGGTTGTCTCAGGCCCTCAGGCAGGACAGACACTCAGGGTTGTCAACAATTCCCATCTTTGTTACATGAGCGTGAAAGAAGCTGTGGCCGGTGATGATGTCAACCAGAGTTCTACATTGTTTCCTTCCGAGTCCGAAGAGAAAATCAGAGATACTCCTATTGGGACCATGGGACCAAGTTTTTTGTACCTGGTAAGTACTCAGGTTCGCCCATCTTTGCTGATGCTTCCTATGAACATCCACTTTGATGAGAGACGCAATACTTGAGATGGCAACGCCTACGGCGTGTTCCGGTCCAAGGAACGGAGAATCAGAGCCAACCTTAGCTAAAAGGTCTGTCCTTTCATTGCCCATGATCCCCATCTGACCCACTGAAGGGGATTTTTTTTAAAACCAACTTTATTTCTCATTTTCTTGCACCAGAACTTGTATGTGTTGTCATTTCAATAATTAGGTGGTTTATTAAGGGGAGGTTACCGTCAAGAGGCATGAAAAATGCATGAACTTTGGATTTTATCGTATTTTATTCTTTTATCAATGGAGAGTACATCACATTTTTATATTTTAAAAAAAATATCCAAAATGGCGGCGCTGGCTCCAATAAAACCAAACCGTGCATGGCGACTTTTGGTCTGCGCGGGGCGCTCCACAGCTCTGTCAGTTCATCCGAAATTAATAGGATTGAAAATGATTGAACTTGGTAAAATTTCGGGGGGGGGGGGGGGGCTTACCGATTTTTGTTTTCAAAAAAAAAAACACTGAATAACATAATGCCAGACGTTTGAAAAAGAAACCCATTTTTTGTCCTGTTTTTTGCTTCAACGGACGAAAAAACTATTTCTAAATGAATTTTTGACAAAAATTGCTTCCTGATGGCCCCGCAAATTCAATTTCCTTTCATGTGAATCGGTTCAGCCTTTGAAGTTATAGAGCGCCCCGCTAGAAAAACTCATATAAAGTTTAACGTTAAAAAAATCTTTGACAGCTTACTTCAGCTATTCCTGCACCATATAGATGCCGTCCTTCTTCCTCCAAGAACTGATTGTGCTGAATCTGAAGGTTAATAGATTCCCAAAATGTACAAGGGTACCTCAGGTAGCGAGGAAACGTCTCCCCAGAAGGCGCACTCCGAGCGCGTCAGGTACATGTCTTCCAGCCGGTGTACAGTTCTGCTCTCAACAGGCTGTGATTCTAAAATACTTTAGATATGAAAATATCCTTTAACCCATGTGTTCTAAATACTTTAAGGATGATAAATTTGTAAAAAACAAGTAAAAAAGCTAGAATTGGTCTAAGACCAATTCTTAGGATACCCTAGATGAATGCCCGTATTAAATTTCGTATGGTCACCGATCTATTCAAGTTTGATTTTGAAGTTGTTTTTCGCATATATTTCTAGAACAGTTTGTCGCACAGAAAAAATGATCATAACCAATTTTATAGGATTTCGTATTCTGCAGAAGTTTTTAGTACCATAAAAATGTATTGGACTGATTGTTTTCAAAGTATACGTAAAAAACCGAAATTTTTATATGGCAACACCAAGAAGGAGTTGCCCGATTTAGTCCATTTTTGACATTTTATTTGCTAATGTAGTAAAAACATCATGTGCGAAATTTCAGCTCTCTATGTCGACGCGTTCTCAGGCAGTATCCAAATATATAGCGGAAAACGAAATTTTTATATGGCAACCCCACGAAGGAGTTGCCCGATTTGTCTCATTTTCGAACTTAATTTTACTTTTTTTTTTTTAAAGTCTGTGTACAAAATTTCAGCTCTCTAAGTATACGCGTTCTCGAGTTATCGTGCGCACAGACGGACGGACGGACGGACATGCAAAAATCGAAATAACTTTTAATATTATGAATGGCTGTCCAATCCATTTTGCTCTACCATCATTATTTCGAGGTGTTACAAACGTAATGACAAACTTAGTATACCCCTATGATTTCATCTAGGGTATAAAAATTGAATTTTTCATCGTCATGAACGGTAACGGTACGGTATAAAAAGATCAACAATGCTAAGCTAACCTAATACCGGAGACAGACTTGCGGTTTTAATATTGCAGTTTGCACTAAACCGCAAGTGTGTCTCTATATACTGAAAAACAGCTCGGTATACATTCGGTGTACACTCAATATGTAGAACATTGGAATTCAATATTGAAAGTGCTATCTGACCATAAACCATAACCTTTTAGAATCGAATGTTATACTGCAATGTTGGCTGCAGCTTTCTCTGACATTTAATATTTGACACTTGTCAAGTTGAAGTGGATACTTTGTTTTTATTTTCCATATAGACAAGTAATTTCACAATATTTGCTCGCATTTTGTACGTGCGCGGAGCTTTCTTAAATCAAATAACAAATCAAATGTAAATTCTCTAATTAATTCTCAGTATCGTAAACCGCAAGTGTGTCCCTGAAATTCTATTATTGCAATATGATATAATTTCAATATCAATTTGAAACCGCAAGTCTGTCTCCAGAATAAGTGCTTATAGTTAAACAAAATCTCCTCTATACCGTAGAAAGAGGAATTTCATGGACTACGCTCTTAGGTTTGGGAGAAGAAAATGCAGAGCTGTGATTGGCGTTACTACTGGCCACACCAGAGCTTCTGTCACGTTAAACTTTTGAAAAAGCGTTTCCCGGATTATCTCTGTGGAAGGAATGTGTGAAATTACTTAACCCCTCCTATGTGATTGCTATTTCTCAGAAGAGAGTTGACAAACTTTTTAAGAAATAAGGGGACCACTGGTAATTATATGTTGTGTACATAACTAAAACTATTTGAGTAACTGGTTTGATAAATCCTATACTTCAACGGCGTAGAATTGCGGTTGTATAAGCACGAATTATCCTGAGGGCTTGAGATGTCCGAATTAGGTTAAAACTCAACTCCAGTAAAACCCACACATCATAATATTGTATTGGATGGCTGTCAAATGAATATATGCATCGTAAATGAACATATTTTTCAAATTCTGAAAAATTTTGTTTAATTGCACTACGAACTAACTGCTCCCATTCTATCCACACTCATCTCCAGATTTGACCCCTTTTAATTTTCCACATTCCATTTTAGTAAATTGAGATATAAAAATAAATCAGCAGCTCGATTCCCTCAACAATTCCAGTAAAAACTATCTCCATGAAGAGGGAATTTCACATCAACTGCAGCACTGTAATAAGCTTAATGCATAACGAGAGCAGCAGAAAGTGTAGCTTAGTGCCAACTATGCAGAAACACAAGTATTCGTACGAGAGATATGATACGGACTTGCATTTGCATATCATGCAGGCGGAAGAGGCTGACAGAGAGGGTGGGAATTAAGTTAAATTAAAATTCACTTAAAATGAGTGAAATTGCGAAGAAAATCCACCCAGTTTTAACCTTAACCCTAATTAATTAAAAAAAATATTTTTTAACCCATCATCATCGTCGTCGTTATCATCATTAGAAATTAGATTAGAAACGTTATCATAAGCGCAGCTATGCTTTTGCGAGGGTACCTAAAAGTTTAGCAAATTGGGATAGGAGTTAGAAAGACCCCGTCTACCTCGTTCCAGTTGATTTTCTGCTCGTGCTATACGCAATCTCACGATTTCCATGCAATTAAGTAATAACGGCCCTGCCAGGGGTATTCTTGCGATGATAGCCGATTGTAATTAGGTTTTTTTTTTCTTCTTATTTAAATTTTTTATCGTAATACGCGAGATTTTCTACTTTTGATTTTGTATATAGCAGGCAACAGCAATAGCGCCAGCTCCTCTTTGTTTTCCGACTGCGTCGTTTTTCATCAACACCCACGCCGCGTTGTCGTCGCCACAGTCACCGCTTTACTCGCTTTCCCCCGCCACCAGGGAACAATGCAAGGCACAACTACAAACATTTTTAATGAAAAATTCATTGTTTGTGGCGCGCGGCAGTGGAGAAAATCCAAGTTTTTCACTTTTTGTTGCTGTTCGCGCGCTCTTGTTAAAATGTATGCCATGGAGGAGGAAGTACATACTTTTTTGCACCTAGTTCTGGCATAACACCTGAGGGCCCTACAGTTGCATTTTAATGCATAAACAAAGAGCAATTGTATACGCACGTTTATTTTTTTCTCTTTTTTGTTTTTCTTATTGCAGTCAAAACGAGCTACGGTTATACATAATTGAGTGAAAATCAAATTTACATGCAAATTCAGATGTTGCTGCGCTGTTGTGTTTACAGTTTTGTAACGCCACCCTGGGATTGCAGTTATGATTACTTTTGCTCGCTGCTAAATGGTAAATACCAGGAGGATTTTGTTATTCGGAGGAAATTATTCCAAGGATAAAGATTTGAATATGAACTTATCTAGGACTTTTTGGAGTGATTGACGACATACGTATTTTGCTGTAAACAAAAATATTTCAATTTGAATAAATGTTTTTGTATGGTGATTTAAATTCAAAACTGTTACAGCAGTTAAGAAGAAATGGAGCCAAACGAAAAAGTGTATTTTGGCAAATAAAAAAAAATAAAAATTTCCATAAAATTATTTTATTGGCGTCTTCATTATTTGTTTTGAATTTCAAAAATATGAATTCCGTTTTTTCGAATGAATCTAGGATCGTGCTGAATTTTGCGAGCTTTGGGACTGTTTTTTCTCAAAACCTCGAAAAAAACTCATTTTCGGTATCTCGATGCATATTTACAAAATGAATTCCGCTACTTCGAATGAATTTACGCTCGCATTAATTTTTGCGTTTTATCCGTAGTCCAGTTAAATAAAAAAAAAAATAATAAAACATTAATTGGTAAGATCTGAATTTTGGCAAACATGCGTATTACGGTTTCCCATTGATTATACTAAAAGTCAGCGTCAAAATCTGTTACGCTCGAGCCGCCATCTTGGAAAAAAGGTACACTTTTTCAGTTTTTTGCCTGGCAACTATAACTGATGCGAAAAAATAATTCAAATAAAAAATATAATTTATTAAATTGCCTATAAATAAGCTTATCAATATTTTTTTTGTATCTCCAATACTTCAGCTGTAATATGACATCGAATAGAGAAGAAAGTCTCCTGAGCTCTTGAAACTGTTGTGCAAATGGTTTTTGGCAGCTTTATGACCTGTAAAGATTATGAATAAATGACAAATCATTAAATTCGTCTGTTCTTACCAATTAAAATCGTCTGGTGGCAGTGGTTCATGGGGGTTGGCATCGTCGAAGTCGTCGTACTCAAGTTGGCTGTGAGGCGCGTTGAAAAGTTCCCCATAAAACTCCCTTTTAATAGAACTCTTGTCTTCAATGTCGAGATTTCCGTTCGAGATTAAACAAGCGATACCTTTCCACAAATTGATGCGTATTTTTGTTCGGCTTTCCGGCATCCACAAGATGAGATACATACATCCATTTTTAGAATTGCATGAGAGTAATGAGAGCACGAAATCTGCAGCACGAGCCTTCAGTGTCCGAACAAGGTAAAAAAAATGGTGAACTTTCCTCCAACCCCACAGTTAGGGAGTTTTTTCATATCCATGACATTTCTGGACTTGCTGATAAGCACGAAACGAGTGTTGCTGTTTCAGTTGCAGCGATCCTTCGGCTACATTTGGCTTACTCCTGTACGCGAATTTTCTGAAGGTAACGATGTCACCATCGATCAGTTCCGACCAAATTCCCGTCCATCTTATCGTAAAGTAACCATAATCTACGAATTTACGGCATTCGTCGATCCCAAAGTGTAGAATTAACATATCTTGAAGATACATGTGACCATGCCTTGGCGTATGGGAAAGAGACTACACGCGTGAAAAAATGGAAGCATTTTTTGTACGGTTTGAAAACTTGGGATAGATGACCTGAGCTTCGATTTTTTTGGTGAACTAACAGGTTCTGCTTTATTGGTGCTATATCGTTTCAATTATAATGCAACAATATTGCTGTTTTCACGAGTATATTTTTTTTCTGCACGAAATATGCATTGTCACTGTATGCAATCTCTCTAATTTTTCCTCTCTTTTTGTTCTTTCTCCTGTCACTGGCTTCTTTGAAAGTAATAAGTCCTTTATCTTTACCACTCAGGCCTTCCTCACAAATAAAAAATTTTACGTCACTTGTCATGTATTTGATAAAATGAATAAATTACGTATAGAAGATGTGTGTCCCATAACATTTCGTCACCAGTGACAGCGAACATCTGCGGCTCGGGGCTTGTGACCTGCTAGGAACCCGCCATATAATGCCTCTACCTTCCCTTTCTCTCTCTCTCCCTCTTTTTCTCTCTCTTTCTCTCTTTCTAGTTTCAGGAAATAAGTTTCATAAAATATATATTTACAGTGTACAGAAACAAAATCGAAGTCTTCTCTTATTCTTGCTGACCTAGCGGCATGAAACATTGGAACAAGTTGCCAAAGATTTTGAATTATTTTTCGGCGATATGTTCAGCAAAATGGACGCCGCAATTCTAAGAAAAGTCGTTTATGGATTTGTTCAATCAATTCACGACTGCCTTCAAAATTTCCATCTAAATGTTGAAATCGCGCTCCGAGTTTTCTGAGATTGCCAATAACGATAGCTTCATGTGAACAAAGTTTTAGCAAATTGAAGTTAATAAAAAATTACCTCCGATCTTCAATGGGACAAGAAAAATTCTCGATTGTGGCCGTTTTGTCAATCGAAAAATAAATGACAAGCATTCTGAAATTCGAAAATATATAAATTAGTTCGCGACGAAAAAAGCTAGAAAAGTCCATCTGCAAAATCTTGCAAATATTTCAATCGAACTGATTCACCTCACTGTTTTTAAATATAGTTTTTCTATTGTTTTGGGAATTTTTTTCGTAATTTTTGCAATTTTTATGAAAGTTCCCAAAGTCTAGTAGAAATTTGTTAATACGACGGAGTGAAGTAGTAAAAGGCTAAAATATGTAGTAGATCTACGACAATTGTACTGAAGTGAGATCTCTGTCTACCTACGATTTGTTTGAGCACTCTGAACAATAATAAAGATACACGTTTAGATCGCTCAGAGTACTCTGAAAATAGTTAAAAGAAACCGGTGTTCCGAGCGTTCGGAGTGCTCTGAGCAGAATAAAAAAACGCGCCGTAAGATCGTATTGAATCATGCGTTCTATCCGAGGCTTTGAGGCTATTCTTCTTGAAAACTAGAAAAGAAATTCGTTGTCGGGGTGGGATCTTGATGCGTATTCATAATATCAATTCCGATCTTTCGAATGATTCTAGGATCGTGCGAAACTTGGCTTTGAGGTAGTTTTTCTCGAAAAGTGAAAAAATGCCAATTTCGGAATCATCCGTTAGATCATTCCATATTAAATGGGCAACATGTGTGACATGATCGTCACCAATTTTTTTGAAATTTTACATACTTGGCAAGTTTGTCAAAACAAAAACACGAATTAAAAATTTTCCCCATACATTGCAATGTTGCGAATTGTAGCATTTCCAAATTTCAAAAAAATGTTGTCCTTGTTTTCTTCAAAAATTCATATATATTTTTCTATTCATGCTAGGACAGTGAAATATGCCTCATTTGAAAAACAGGATTTCAAGTTATCTAAGAAAAATAGCATCTCAAAAATATATGCAGAAAAGGACATCAAGAATAAGGATTTTATCCGTTATTCCGGAATATCCTGGAAGGCGTACTTTTGATTTTATTCATTTTTTTTTAGCTTATATTATCCATTAAAACATATTAAAATATTAACTTGGAGTGTCAACGAAGAAGTAAAATAAAAAATCAAGAAAACTTCACCAAAATACTTGCACCTAAAGGCTATGGATAGGTCATGCTTATACAAGTAAAAAATTATATGAGTGATGGGGGGAAATCCTAACAGTTTCCGAGATAACTGGACTTTACGATATTTGGGTATGTTTTTATAGATCACTGTAACTTTTTTTTTCGAATTATATTCCCTCCCATGTTTTAGTTGCACATTCCAGTTGAATGTAAAAAATCAAAGATTTTCTTCAAAATCATTCAATTTACGAATAATTTAAATACGATAGCAAATCGAGCAAAAATCACAGAAAGTGTGACATAACAATTTTGTTGAAATTTAACATACTTGAAGGGTTTGTGAAAACAGAAATACGAATTAAAAATTTTCCTTATAGTTCTACTACTTTACAGAGATAATTAAATTTCAAATGAAACAATGTTATCCTCAAAAATTGGACGACGACGGTCTAAAGAAAAGTGTGTTAGCAAAAACTTCCAAATTCCTTACAAGTTTCATCACATTATTCCACATTCCTTTCCTGTTTTGTTTTATTGATTGCTGATAGATCCAATTCCCGAGGAACAACTTTGTTGTCTTTGCCTTTCGTATAATTGCAGGCAAGAATCATTCGAAAAAGAACTTCCACAGCTTAGCAACGGAAGCTAAATTTATGATGACGTGAGCTAAATCGGATGCAATTCATTGGAAAATGAAATTTGAAAAGATTTTCAAATTTGCAATGAAATTCATGGCGCCTTTTTGTGATATTTTTGGCATTGGCTGGAGTCATTCTCCATTCGTCTGTCCGTTCATCATATAAAAAGCGTCAATGTTTCATTTCATTGCAGAATTCGTTGATACAAAGAAACTCCGCGGCGATATAGTGAAAAAAAAAAGAGAAAAAAAGAGTGACTTCGACAAGAAGAGGCATCACTGAGAAAACTGGCTATATTTATGCACCGCTACACGTGTAAACGGTTAGTGTTCGAAAACCGTTGTTTTGTTTTCCTTCAGAAATCTGCTTAATCTCCAGTATTCATCGCTTTGGGGGGGCTGCCTTCTTTTATGGCTTGGGGATATCTTGTAGGATAGCAAGATATAGCACACCACCAGATATCATTTGATTTACGAGACACAACCCAAGGCATCTCTAAATTTGCAACATTCATCAAAGAATATTCACGGAAAAACATGAGAAATTTCCCGTCCTTCCTCTCGTATGCGTGTAAAAACAAAGATGAAATATATATATAAATGGATGGCCACAAAAAGTGCACTTTTCACATTCTTGGTGCGTTGCATCACCAGGTGAATGAATTCTGTATTTTTCATTTTTTTCTTCATTTCTTTTGTGTTTATTTTAAGTGGAAATCGAAATACTTTTCTTTGTCAACAATTTGCCTGTGTACGTACGTCATCAAGTGCAAATCTGTTGTTGAACTTGATTTGAATGAAAGGCTTTTACCATGTGCGCATCAGCTGAGTCGGCGTTCATTAAAGCAATAACAATAGACAGTCGCCCCGGTTCAAAGTTTTGCATAAATATAGACCTTAAATGGTTTCGTGACATTGAATAGAATCGACAATTAAAATTCCAATACTATTTTTAGAAGGACCTCCATAAATATGGCTGTGGCGTCAGCGAAGGAAGGCCAGAGGCTAGTTATTGTCTACTTCGAAATTTCATGGATTTCTTCTTTGTGATAAAACTCCAAGCTCGAACAGACTTTACCGTATATTCATGTTAGTCACGTTTCAAGTGAAACACATACGAACTACCTTTTGATGAATGGAAAATGATTCTATTGGTTACGGACGGCATCCTTTCTTTCACTCAGAAATGTCTCAGATTGCGATGGCAAGCTTTATCCTGGACTTGCACGTATTTTGTCTTTTCTTGGCAGTTGGGTGGTAGGGATCGATTCGGTGAGAATTTTCTGTAAAAGTTTTTAATATTTTAGCAAGGAATAAATAAACTTTTCGGGGTAGGTGTCTTGTAGGTGTATGTGTTGAAAAAATAAGAGAAGTTGGCGAAAATTCGAGATAGAAATGAATTGAAACACATTCCTGCTGGAGTAATAACAGAATTTGGAATAAATATTTTATGGGGCCTGCAAAAATGTTCGAGAAGTTCTTCCTAACTTATACTACAGGAATGCTCAGTTTTTTTCCCTCTTCTTGTTATTTTTTCTTTGTTTAACCTACAGAGATTAGAAATTGAAAATGTTGGAGGATGGTGAAGGTTGATTTCATCCATTTTGAGTTCGATGGAAATTGCCCACAGAATATAGTTTGTCAATTTTCTTAAGTTATGATATTTAAGTAATTGCGCAATGCTTAGTGAATAGGATCGTTATGAGTCTTAGTTCTGACCTGCTGAGCATGAGACGTGTTTTTGTTCTCTGTTGGAAGTAAATAATTATGAATTTCTTCGCTTGTGGCCACTTCTAGAAAGTTTCCCCAGTGTATCAATTTGATTCTATTTTCACAAAGCCTGATTTTTGCTGATAAATTGGTTTTTAGGTTAGCACAGACGTAGATTTGATTATTTTCTTTGCAAGGTAATTGGCAATCTCATTGCCCTCAATGCTTTTATGTCCTGATACACAAGATTTTATTGGTTTCAGTTAGTTGTTTCAAGACGATAACACTTTCCCAAACTATAGCTGTAAGACTTGAAGATGATTGCATTGCAGAAATACGTCAACTGTCTGTAAAGTCTCAGTTAAATCAAAGTGGTTTCAACTCCAATATAAAATTTACACTGATACTGGTGTATGCTTCCGAGACGTATAATCTTTACCAATTCAAAAAAGTTTAAGTGCAACTAGGTATTTACGTCAAATCGCAAAAATACACTACTAAGATGGATTATCAAACGAAACAGTGAAACTATGGCAGTATCGACTTAGAGATAAAAATGTGGAACCCACAAGGTATTCGTCCTCTGAGGATATCAAAACCAGCTTGGAAGACAATCATATCATTAGAAGCCATATAAGCTGAGATATAATGTTGCATGAAACATAGATTGATGGAGAACTTTTGCTAATGGAATTAATGATTTACATGAAATTAAGACAAGATTTCGTGTTTTCGTGAATTCGTACATTTCTCTTGAAAGTATTTGTGAAGTACAGACATTTTTGAAGTATCCTTGGATACATAATCGATCTGGTTATTTGAGATAGTCACAAATTCGAAGTCGAAATTCGAAAATTGTTTTAAATACAAACACTCAACGACTATGCAACTTCCTAAATTTTTGTTAACATTATCGGTTTTTTTTTGTAATTTCCATAGATTTTTTTTAAATATCATCTTAAATTTTTCCGTTCATCGTAGGCAAAGGGGTTTGAAAAATTCCATCTTTACACACAATTTCGACGCTTATAATTTTTATAATTTTTATTCGATTTATAAAAAGAAAAAAAAGAAAGAAAAAGCTTTCATAAAGAGCTTTAAGAATTTAATGAATGAAACTTTAAATTTTCAAAATTCATTTTTATCTACAGTTCTTTTTTTCCTTTTGTGCACCGCATTTCGCACCTGGTGCCCTATTCTATAACTCGGAGAGTTGGGGAGTTTAGGAGATGAGAATTTTCGTTTACCCCGATTAAAACTCCCTAACTCTCCATTCGGCAGTCTCTAACGTACATACTTCGGGAGTTAGGGAAAACGTGAGGAGAAGTGTTAAAAGTGCGAATCGCTGGGGACTATAAAGCGTATCAGTTTTTGTTGTAGAGGGTTGGAATTTTTATTTTATATTCGGGGTACATATGTCTATTACCTTCCAAGGCCGAGATAATTTGCTTTTTTTCATAGGTTTTAGAGGGATGTAGGTGGCAAGTTCTTGGAGTTTACCGGTATACGGGAGAATGAAGAGAAGGAGAGGAATATATGTGGTAGCTTGGGACGAATATGATAGGAAGAGTCCATAATTTAATTTGAAAATCCTATGTATGTACCTAGGTACCTTAAAAAAACACGACAAAAACAGACAATACTGTCAGTTGAGAAATATTCCTCTTACTTATCCACCACTAAAGTAGCCGAAAGTTTTCTCGAGTGGAATAGAGAGTTTGGTAATTCTCAATACAAATTGTCCGAGTTACAGAATTCCCAGTGGATAGTTAAATATCAAAAGAAATCTCATCTCCCCAGCTCTACAACTCTCCGCGTTACAGAATCCGACTCCTGATGGGAATGAGAATTGACAGCACACCCTACAATGAGGTTTAATAAATTTTGCTGCGTATTGCACGGCAATCCCCACCAGTTTTAATAGTTCCAGCCTTGTATGAATATCCTTCGAATTTAAAAGACATTTTATTTTTAAAAATAGGATGTAAAAAAAAAATATTTTCCGTGACTGACCTATTTTTTTTTTATTTAAAAATGTTTGGCGAGTTTGTGTGACATTCTTTTGCAAGCCACTGCATGTTTGTAAGTTCAATTTTAGGGTTCCGTATCACAAAACGTCTATATCTAAAAGATCACACTTGCGTTCGTCCGTCTGTCTGTCTGTCACAAACGACATCGAAAACGATGTGATGTAATAATTTGAAGTTTGACGACGCGCACATATTTCGATAGTCAAAGATTAGGAAATATTTTTTTTTGGGAGAGGGGGGGGGGTGAGTTCGCCCTCTAAAAAAATTTGTTTTTGAATCTAGTGGGGTGGCGTTTCAAGGATTCCAAATTTTTGGTGACTTGGTTATAGAGATATAGCCCAAAATGCGCAGAAAGCATTCCCCACTCTGATCTTTTAGCTTCCCAGTGGGAACTGTAAAGTGTATTGAATCGATTCTGTAATGTCTGATTGTAAGGTTTACCCATTTTTTTGCCAATTACAGCACCAATTACTTTTAAATTTCGATGTCGTAGGCTGCCGGGTACTTACTTTTCCCCTTACCACAAAATAATTATGTGATGAGTGAAAAGTAATTATTGAAATCACCATCACCAGTTGCAGGTAATCTCATACTTCTTTCCTTCCCAGTTATTAGTTATTTAACAAAAAAAAAAAACAAATGCATATAACCGAACCGGAAAACAGAAATTATTCTAATTATTGGGAATGTATTCTGGTATCTCTTTAAAGCGTAGACTTGTCAATGGAATTAAACTTACAGAGCATTTTTTTCTTTTTAATTTTAATTGTCTTCATAAATTCTAATGGTTTATGGGTTATAGACGAAAATTTTCAAAAATTCCTTACAAAGTCTGAAAAACTTAATCTTAGTTTTTGTATCGCGACTTCCAGGTACCTTTAACAGCGAAAATTGAAGACTAATAAGGAACTGAAAACAGTTTTGTTACGTGTAGCAGAGGAAATAGCAAACTTAAACGCAATTTTACAAGTTCAGACATGTAATCAAACAATTGAACTCATTATCCCTTCACTTATAGGTCATTACCTAAGTAGCCACCTTCCTCGTTTTGTACTTTCATATTGATGTTATAATTCAATATCGAACCAGGGGTTCTACAATTTCCCGCTGGGTTTCTAAAGTCAAAATTTTGATATCATCAGGGTTAGTAGGCATTGAGTCATAGATAACAGGAAAACTGCCACTTTTTTTCGTCTGAAAAAAAGTATTCGTTTTTGTGTTAATTTCTAAGACAACTTTTATACTAATAAAATCAACTCTTATAAGATCACTGTTGGTTTTACCTGTTTAAATATTATTGAAATTTGACAATATATAGTAGTAGTAGTAACTAAAGGAGAAACACTATATTCGATAACGTTTTTACTGATGTTCCAGCTCAATGTGGTACAATTAATTTATTTTTATCACAGGAAAATTTCGTTTAGATTTAAATATGCTAAAATTCGGTCGATTGTTCGTTGATTAAGTTCTGATACGGACCTTTAATTCCGTAAGTCCGATTCGCTCTTGACTGATTTTTTTCTATTTTTTAAAGTTGCCACTTTACACATCCCTCTGCTATTTATATACAGGGTGTGCAGGGAGGGGTGCATTCTCAACCCTTTCGGGTTTGTACATAAACAGTTGTATCGCCTAAACGACAAATATTTTGTGTGTTTGAACTCGAATATCTAAAAAAAAAAAACTTATATTTTCTGCAGAAGCTTAGTTGTTTTTTTTTAACGCACCATAAAACACACGCCTGTTATTTTGTATGCAAAGTAGAAAGTATGACAAATCATCATTTTCTACCTGCTGGCATCTGTTTTGGTTGGAAATCTGCGTAAATTTGTAATAAAGGGTGGATTACTTGACATCTTTTTAAAGATACAAGCAATTTATTACTTGCAACTTATCTTATAACGGAATTAATTTCTTATTGTAAGCAATAATTATCCTTCATGTGCATGTACTATAAATACTAATGCTAGCAAAGATTTCATTATTCGTAATTCAAAACTAAGAAGAAAAACTTTAAAGCAACGATGGCTCAATTTTCCAATGAGGAACACGCGGATATAGTGTACTTCTACGGTTATAGCGACAGAAATTCTTTTGAGGCTGAACATGAATATCATCCAAGATATCCGACTAGGAGACTTCCATCCGTAGGTGTCTTTCAAAGAATCTACCAAAGAATTAAAGAAATGTGTCGAGAGAAACCAGCAATCTTTTAACGACTACAGTTGAAGCAGAGCAGAGGATCCTAGAAATAGCAACAAATGATCGTGCTATATGAACGAGGCGCTTAGCTTTTCGTGTAGGAATATCTGTATGAACTGTTTGGAGAAAAGAGGGGATGTATCCTAGTCTGCACATGAACTACTACCAAGAGATAAGAAGCTACGCACCGAATTTTGCAATTGGCTCTTAGAGAATGATTTTGGACAATATCCTGTGGACCGATGAATCCCAATTTACAAAAACTGGAATAACAAATTTACATAATTTACATCACTGGGCTTCAAAAAATCCACACGTATCTCGGAAACCATCATCACAATACAGATTTTCTATCAATGTGTTGGCAAGTGTTGTCGGCGGAGAGCTTCTTCCAAGTAAATGAGCTAGCGAAAATTACTAGGACTTTTTGGAAAACGATCTTCGTGATCTTATGGATGATCTACCTTTATCAATAAGAAGATATATTATTTACCACCACAATCGAGCACCTGGATAAACCGCGCGAAATATCCTGCAGTTGATGAACATCAATTACCCAAATAAGTGGATTGGACGGCACGGTCCTTTTCCTTGGTAACCTGATTTAACAGCCTTAGACTTTTACCACTGGATAACTATGAAGGGGAGAAGGAGTAGATGATTTGGCAACAACTGATCGTAGAAGATCTATTCAGCGTAGAGCTTTACTTTGTATTCAAAATTACGGAGGGCATTTTGAAAATATTTTGAATAGCTAATGTTATTAATTGTCCTTATATCGATCATAATAAATAAATATAAAAATGTGTTTATGTCTTTATATTATCCTACGGAGACTTTTCATGCATTGGAAGAATTTTAAGATTTTTAACTATTTAAGTACAAGCCTACGTTTCACGTACCCTTAGCCCTTTAAACACGATTATCTCGGAAAGGGTAGAGAATGCATCCCTCCCTGCTATACAATTTTCCAGTGGCGAATCCCAGGGGGTCACGAGGTCATGACCCCCCCCCCCCCATAAAAAAATTAAAGTAAAAAGTATTTAATTATTTTTGAGTTATTTTAAAATTTTTTTTTTTTATTTTATATTTTATTTTTATATAATTCAACTACAAAAAATTATACAAAATATTTTTATTCTAAAACTTAAGCAAATAAAAATTTATTTATTATTATGTGTGATGTATGTACATATGTGTATAGGTTTTTCTCAGAATTTGATTTTGAGTCCCCAACTTTGGGTGATTCAAAACTCTCGAGAAACACTTCCCAAGCCACGAAACAGGCTCCCTCATTACCACATCAGAGTCTTAACTCCTAACATTCTAAAATATTTGCAGCGTTCTTATGTAACATCACTGACTTGTATTATATGGACTGACTACGTCCATAGAAATACACTGTAGAAAGTGGGCTCATTTCTATAAAGCGTTATCTTTCGGTCTAAGCACCAAGTACCAACTGAGAGAGGACTGTTCGTCGAAATAAATGTTTTTAAATTAATTATTTGGGTTAATTAGTGATAAATGTGTTTTACCAAAGGCAATATATTTATAGATACTCAACAGAAATTCGAAAGGTTTTATTAAAAGCACTATTCAACTTCCCGCCAGTGGTTTTTTGAATTTTGGCACCGACGAACTATTTTTGACACAGAAAATTGTATCCGCATTAAATAGCATATCGAACAGTCCCAGGGTGTAAAACTGAGAAAAGTTTGATTTGAATGATTCCTGCAGTTTGCACCCTAAACTACTATTCTATTCAAAAATTACTTTTGTAAAAAAAAAAATATACTAAAAAATGATGCATCTCCACATCGCTGAATACGGAAGCCTTCATTAGAGTAGCCTCATTAGAGTACTGTGGTGGCTAAACTCAGTGACTTACGGCGATGAATGTTTTTTTTTTGTTCAATTTAATTTATAACCCCCCCCCCCTCCCTATTTTCAATGCTAGATCCGCCACTGCCTCTTTCATTATTTCCACCACCTATGAAACACCCTGCATATATATATATATCTTTTTTTATTAATGTACATTGGAAGAAATTCTTAAAAATCCTAAAATAATTTCAATGTTTAATTTATTACAAAGTGCAAAAACAACAATTACAACAGTGTGTGTGTGCTTAGAAAAAAAATCTTTTCATTTTCAACTTGGATTTAATTTTCCCAATCCTAAATTCGAATCATGTAGGCACAACAACAAATCATAGTCTTTCATACGAAGAATAAACTTCGAGTTAACTTGTAAATAAAATCTTAAAACTTTTTAATTGAAACATCGCTTTGAGTCTGATAAAACCAACCAACAACGCGGAACTTAACAAATATTGCACGACACGGCCGCAAGAAGTGTGAATAAAGTTACTGCGGCTCCACATTTGTATGTAGGTACCTACTACGTGTGATGAGATAATATATATAAGTATGTATATGTAGATGCTGCAACCGCGTGTTAGGTGTCACAAAGCCAGTAATATTGTTTACCGAACAACACTAACCAGGTTAGTCGGCTGAATGAACCTATTCCGACAAAAGCTCCTAAGCCGTAGAAAAGTAGTTGCTTTGCTTGATGCCACGTACTCTTATCGCCCTTTGTGCAATCGATGGTAGGCTTCTGTATATAGTTCGTGTACCTGCATATATCCGGCTTCATCTAGTGCCATCAATCCATTGTATACAGTAGAATGGTGCGCCGTGGCTATATATGATACTATGGCGTTAAATCCTATAAAAGCCGTGGAACAAAAGGTAAAATTCGGAAGGAAAAGACCACAACATATAGGCCCTTCCCTGATGGGGCTCTACAGGCAAAAGGTTATTGTAGGAAATCACCTGCCGGAATCTGTAAATCATTTGTATGCAATGCAGGCAGGACACAATAATTTGTGAAGAACGCCTGATATAAGTTATGACCGAAACGCAATCTGCACACGTATCCAGTCAATGCAATGTAATCATGCACAGCTGGAGAGAGAGCATTGGTTGATGGGCTCTTGCCTTGCTGCAATCTGGTTCTGGTGCACAGCTCATATTGCTATTTGGTTGACTCGTAAGTGACTTGATAAAGGTACAAGCATAATGTTGATAGGAATGCTGTGCTGCCATACAGCAGACCAGTCTTACCTGTCTGGATCTTACATCCATACATTCATACATACATACAAATATATATATTGCCTTAATCAATTCCGTTTGGCAATCGTTTTAGCACCAGCTTTAAAGTTCATTCGTGACAATTATCACGCGGTACACCTAGAAAAGTGAAATGGTGCAATCTCGTTGGTAGAGCACTGAGTGGTTTTACTTAAAATTTTTCTCAATTAAATGAATTTTGATTGACTGAAAATCGATGTGATTGAGGGCAGTTCTTTTTGTGCGTCTATTCAAATATTAAAACTAATGGGGGTGAGGAAAAAAAAACATTTTGTTGACATGACAGCAAGATAAGCTCCTCAATGCACTCAATCTTTGGTCTAATTATCTTCCAATACTAGCCCTGATAAAGAAAACAGAACAGAAAAGTTTGTAGGTATCTTAAAGATTTGATTTGGAATAATTACCAAAACCCTCGCTCACGGTTGTAATAGATGCGATATTTCAAAATTTGCTTCGTATCAAGGGGCCGCATATACTCCCCCCCTGCTCCCACGGTATTTCGAATTATTATTGGTGTCATCTGCATTGAGGCTATTACACTCTTGAATTTGAGTTTTTGGTATGAATACTTATAGATCTCACCAGCTCCCTATCAACATCAGGTAAATTTTTGGAAATTGGCAGACATTTCATATAAAATGATCAAAATACTTAAAAAATATTATGACAGATGGTCACTGTTTATTAGAAATATGCATTCAGGTTTTCCAGCTAATTCAACCACAAACTTAAAGTTGTTTTTTTTTCTTTTCATTTCTGTAATTGGTAGTCGTCGAGGCCTTTTCAAAAAGCAATCACACTTCAGGGTAGGAAAAAAAAGTGAACTCGCTATTTTTTTAGAATTTTTTCCTAGGAAAATGGGTGATTTTATAAATTTTAGTGGCAATTGCCACGGTTTATTGCTTATGGAATTTAAAAAAAATAGCATGAAATTTGTTCGGGTTAATTGCATGTGGTGCGTATGATTTTAGAATCTGACGTGCATGTCGATTTTACCTACATTTTTATTTTTTTATTATTTTTTTAATACGTTAATAACATATCAGATTGAAAAAAATTTGTATAGACAATCTGCTGATGACCGCACTTAAAAAAAAAAAAAACAGTAAATTAAATTTGGATTAATCGAAAATTCTATAATTTTGTCACGTATTCAGAGGTGGAAAAATATGTTGAAAAAATCGTAGTTAAATAGTCAAAAATAATTTTGAAGCTAGGATAATATTTAGTTGCTAAAAAATGGGGGTAAAGTAGCATCTGCGTTTTATGAGGAAAACGTATTTTTAAATATCATTTCGGTGAGTAAATACGTCATGTTGAGGTGGAGAACAAAATTTAGGGGGACAAATAGAGAGGAGTTGAAGTAGGAAAAATCATTATTTATTGAAGTTTTTGTTAGAAAAGTTTCTCCCCTCTACACCGCGATACTTAAAAATAGAAAATACTATATACAAAATAAAACATTTTATCGTAAAACAAAAAAAAACAAATAAATAAAATAAAAGGAGGAGAAAATTTTTTTTGAAATGTGTGTTGTTGTTCACCGTTTTCCCGGCAAAAGTTATTAACTGTATAATTTTTTTTTCCAACTTCTTAAATATTAAGGTTAGAGCTTTCTAGGTTTTGTCAGAATAAGTGGCAATTTTTTTCGTAAATCGTAAATTTTATTTTGAAAGAACTTATGAATGTACCTGAAAAATGTTTAGTAAAAAAAAAATTGGTCGAATATTTTTCGACCCATAACAAATTCTGCCAATCTTACCAAAATCGGAGGACAGCTGGCACTGACATATAATAAGAATAGACTGCGCGTTCTTGCTTCAAAAATGGCACAGATATTGAACAGGCTGTGAAAACCTTTTATTTCGTACAATTGTATACCGATTCATAATGAATTATTATTTGTCGATTGGAAACACTAAAGATGTTGCAAAATAGTATGGGATTAAATTAAAACTATTTAGGAAGTTAAACTTGTTTTAATTAACACAAAAACTAATTTTTAATGTTACTGAAAAATGTGCTCCTCTGCAGATTTGATATCAAACTTTATTGAGCTTGTAAGAGATAGACGTATGTATATAAATAATATATTTGTCTGCATTTTTATATCAATTCCCAAATATTCCAATTAATACAGCCGTACTGTTTCCAAAATTGGTTACAATTCAGTGTACACTTTGAGCTTGAAAGAGACAAACAGATTTTAGCAAAAATTTGTGCCATTTGTGACTATAGGAATTAGATTCGATGGCTCAGTCCATTCTTATTATATGTCAGTGACAGCGGGTCAAAAAACACGAATTTTTTGTCATTTTTATAATTTTTTTCAGATTTGTGTAATTTTATCTTCAGCGTGAATATCTTCGCAGCGCGAAATATATATATGCTAATATTATTTAGTTGCGCGACTTACTTACGTTCCTTGAAAATTATTTGAGAAAAAAACAATTAAAAAAGCTTACCGGGATTTCGCATTTGCCCAGAGTGACGGAAAGAGCGTTGGGACGTAGAACATCTTTACATGTGTCGTCTCTACATTAACAGAACATGAAGTCTAAAACCAAAAATGATGTACTGGATGTACACTACAGTTGCATGGTGGCCAAAACCTAATCAAAAAAAAAACCTAGCGGTTTCTTAAACCTTCCACCCGTGCCTTAGCAGGTGAAAAAGGAAGCGATCTCCAGTGCTATCATAGTGCAAAAGGAAAAACCCAGGCGATCTGGTGGCTCATTTAAGTATCTTAAACCAGATATGCTTCAAGCAAATGACGACAATATCTGATATAATCACATCCAATGTGGATTTTATAAGACCATTCGACGTGGTTTTGAGAAACAGACAACAATGGCGTTCCTAACCGTCCTTCCAACAAGGATCGATGGTGTGGTATACAGAGGTTTTCAAAACGAACAGTGGAATCGGACTTGGCGTATACAGCCGCAGATGCCATATATGTAAATACCAAAGCCTCTAGGCTCTACCCCTACTGTATTTCAGGTCGAGATTTTAGCAATAGATGAATGAGCCAATATCTGCATTAAATGAGCCATAAATTACTCAACCATTTCAGAACGTCAAGAAACTCTCAACGCCTTAAAGTCTTACATTATCAAATCAAGGATTGTCTTGGAATATCTGCAAAACCTTAAAAATTTATCATGGAAAAACAAAGCTATCCTCATGTGGATACCTGGGCATGAGGGCCATAAAGGCAATGAAATTGGTGACGGCCTAGCCAAAAAAGGAGCGGAAACCCATATTGTTGGATCAAAGTCATTTTGTGGTACTTCATAGTGTTACCTCAGACCTACCTTAAATATCTGGGAGAACAAGAAAAATCGCTTTATTGGGAAAGGCTACAAGGACTTTGTCAGGCAATAAAGTTTATCGACACTATGGCGGTGTCAGGTAAAAAAGTTTATCGAGACCTCTGGCGGAAAAACAAAAGAACTACTCCTACTTCATAGGAGAACAGACCTCAAAATGATTACAGAGCTCACCGCAGACCATTGTCTAGTGAGGTATCACCTATACAAGGTGGGCTTGGCTTAGACTTCATCCTGCTGCTTCTGTCAGGATGATCACGTGACCTCGGAGTACTGCTCTGCATCTGCGAAGCATTGACCTGACGATGATTACTCCATTCCGAACATTATTTTCCTCCACCAAGCTACATCCCAGAATGGTTGTAGTCTAAACCTGAAAAAAGAGTAAATTGAACGGGGACTCACAATAGATCTTTCAGGTCGCAGTGAATGAGAGGCCAACGCCTGCATACCCCTCTACATATCTAATCTAATCTACACTAAAAAAGACTTCATTAGACTTTTAAAACTGATATTTATTAAAAAAATCAACGGATTACAATTCAACTGATTACCTGAATTCTTATACCTTTAATTATGCCCCGTATGCTGACGAGGCATTTACAGTTCTTTATGTTGAAAATGAAACTATCCGTACGTTTCCACCTGTTTGTTAAAAGGGGAATGCCTACTTTTCATACAACTTTAGGCCCGACACCTCCAGCCGTGAGAGATACCTTAAACGATGTATTATGATACTCACAACATATTTTATTAACAATGTTTATTTCAACTAAGCGGGGGAAAGTTTTGGCGATCGGATGTAGCTTGAGCGACTTTCTTTGGTGAAAAAGTGGACTTTTCTACTTCTCGTGATTGTGCGGAATTGATGCTTCGTGGAAAATGAATTCCTATGAGAAAAATGTTCACATGGAAGAAAGAACTGTAAAAATATATGCTAAATGTAGTAGCTGGGGTGTATGTGACCCGAGTGCATGACACTGGGTTTTCCTACAGCCAAAACGTCCCGAGAAAGTTTTTTGAATCGGGGAAAAAAGTACACCATCCGATAGTACTCGATGAGACCTTTAATTTGATATGCAACATGTCGTATTACAACCACTCCCCCCGCCAGAAATTCCTTCCGCCCACCTTAAAAATATGCAAAGAAAATTTTTCTTCTATGAATTGTAGCTTGTAATGAGCTGAGGCGAACAGTGAAGGAAACTCGTTTTCCGATCGGATATAACTCTACCGAGTTAGAGCCGATCTAAAGTGCCAAAGATCTAGTACCTCAGTATGAATAAAAAGGAGGGAATTACTAAAAAAGTGAGTATGGGTCTCCGAGTATAAGAGTGTGGGTACTCAAACTACTTGTCAGGACCTAAGGAACTCTATTCTGTACTAGATTTTCCAAAACGTACTAGATAACCCCCCTGGCTTCCCCCGCTTAATTGAAATAAACCTTGTCAATAAAATATGTTCAGAATATCATATTGCATCGCTTAAGACATCTCTCATCAATAGTCTGGGGATGTCGAGCCTAAAATGGGCATTCCCTTCGAGATGTTCTTGAAAAGCTTGTCTGATAATTTATTATTACAAATGATGAAGATGCAATTTTTACTATGAAGAGTTACTGACAAGGGTTACTATATGTATTCACCTGAAACCCGAAAAATTGCTCCTGAAATTCAATTGTCTGCAGCTTTCACGTACTGTGGGGTAGTCTCGACGGTTGCTATGTATTATGTGTAAACACACTTAATAGGAAGCTGTCAGATGCAGTAAAAGAAATTTAATTTAGTTGAAACTTTTGCTGCAGCTAGCTGCACATAAAGTTTTAGAGATAATTATGATTTTTTTTTTAGGTTAAAGACTATTTCAAATAAAAACTACAATTAAGTTGGGCGTTGTATAAACTCTCAGAAGATTGCAGCGTAATAAAAATTGCAGGCTGCTCGTTACTTTTTTCCTTCTACTACCTTTAAATAAATACAATCTTTGGAATAGTAACCTAAAAAGTATGTACCCAAGCATCCTCTTTCACTCATATAAGACAAAAATTAAATACCGGCATAAAGTTTTAGATCTAAAGCCATCAACATACTGCCAATCTCCTCCTTCCTCCTACTATCTTTTGTTAAAATGAATCTTTTATTGTGATGCCAAATTGTATGCCTGCTGGATGTCTGTATGGCAACTTTAGGCCACGTAATCCATTAAATCCCAGTTCTCCCGTTTAGTAATGAGCACGTCTTGATCTAATGGACTTCTTCAAAACTACTATAAAAAGTTCGCAACAGCAACTAAAAAGTTTTTTTAAGCTTTAATCTGAGAATTTGCAAGATACGTAAAAATCTATGTCTTTCTCTCACTCTCTCTTTCTCTCTCTATCTCTCTGCAATTCCTGTAGAAATTATCTTTAGTTAGTTGGTAGCACACAAGTTTTCCTGAATTTTAAATCTTAAACTAAAAACAAAAACAAACTCACCACAACATAAATATTTTATTTATCTTTTGCAGGTACTCTCAGCACTGGACATCCTGCAGCCACCTCACTTAGACTTCTTCCAGGAAATGTATCCTTTTTAAAACAAAACGATTCCTACTTGGGCTGTTATTCTATATAATTCGACAGCAGAAAATATCTAGAACTTCAGAGAAGGTGGCGTACCTGTACATACCTACCTACCTACTTACCTATACATATAACTATTCATTTAGAAACTTTTTAAGCTTGACTTGAAGAAGTAGAAATATTTGCGAGTGCTTGAACAGGGGCACAGACCACATGTGTGTGTATGCTGGGTGTGTGTTTGTATTAACAGAGTCGACTGGGTGGCGCTTTTAACTTACTCATGGAGCTCACCTACCTCCCACGCAGCTTCTTAGGAAGTTGTTAACTAAAGATTAAGGGCAATCGTCGAATACTCTAATTGCTTTAATTAGAGGTGCACGTTGACATCAGTGCCTTTCAGGTGGCGTAAATGATTGTAAGCATTCAGCTTCAGTTAAGAAGCGTGGAACTGGTTAAATATTAAAAGTTAAATATTCGCGACGACATTTTTGCACCTCGTTGAGTAAGCTGTTGACAATAACTGGTTCGTTAGCTTTTGGGGATTTATTTTTTTTTATGTCAAAGGGTTGTTTTTTATATAGTATGTAATCAATTAAAAAAATATATTCATACCTGAAACTAAATTAATCCCAAGTATAAATTATTATTAATAATAAATATTAGGACAAAAAAAAATTTGGGAAAATATTCCATTATTTTATAATTTAGATTTTAACAGCCTTCAGTCTATCCATCGGTTGCTGTTTTGTGCAAGGCTTTTATTATAGATGGCACAAGAACTATATGTCGCATGCAATACCAGAGCAGAGAATACAAATTTTATATGGCTGGGTGGTCCATTCCGGAATAGACCACAACATTTGAAATCATGGATACGTCGAGTGATTTTAGTTTTCTCCCATTTGAAGTATTGAAGCGGTCGATTAAATGCATTCAAGACTGCTGTTAAAGAAACATTTGCTTTCGGCAGCACGCTCTAAAATTATGTTGTGGTCCATTTCGGAATTCAGTACCCATTTCACAATCTGTATACTCTGGTGTGGTATACCATGCGATATCTAGTTATTGTGTATGCTTTTATGCATTATCAGTTCACCTTAAGAGCGACTTTTAATATTCTGGGGATCCTCAGTTATATACAGGATGAAATCCCAATTTATAAAAATTTGTTATCCTGATTTACTGTCGTTTGTTCCACATTTTGGGGATCAATACAAGTAGCGGAGTAAGTAATTTATTAGATTTATTTCCCTTAAATAAACAAAATCATCAGAAACGGCAATAATTTTTCCAAATATATCTGTGTAGTTGTTACTTTGTAGCGTGCAAATTGTATTGGGTCTATGCATAAGTCCGTAGCGAAAATCGTATAAATTTCAAATGCAAAATTTATAATTAAAAAAGCGATTTTAATCAACTATATACATGTATCCTATTATATGTTCAATGACTTTCTTCCATCTATCCACAAGCTTCATTATCCCTCGTTTGTAGAAGTCATGAGATTTTTGTGCAAAGAAGTCTGGTTTTTGAGAACGTCGAGGGAGCTGAAGGATTTATCATTTAAACTGTTCTGTAGCACACAAAACAAGTGATAGTCTGAAGGTGGAAGGTCTGGACTAATATGGTGCATTCACCAAACCATCCCACTTAAACTGCAATAACTTTTGTCAGGTCATCAAAGAAACGAAACACAACGCCTTTTTTGTTCACCAATTCGGGCCGTTTCTGATCGATTGTTTGCTTCCCCCTCTTCTTTTTCTTTTGCTGTTTTATCTAATGAACGGTTTCCTTCATATATTTTATTCTGAACCTTTAGCCGTTCAATTTCTTCTTTCATCTTCTGAATTTCACTTTTTAAGGATTGCATAATGGCACCTTCACTTTATTTGGACAGTTGTGAGCAGTACTTTTTTTTTAAGGCAGGGGACAGGAGATCCCATTCCAAGCACGAAGGCTATAGCGGCTATTGTGCTGGTCTGCTAGAAGCCCATTCACCTGTTATTGAAGCGCAGTCCTTGGTCGAATCAATTGTTTGGTTGGGTGGCAGCAGCTCATACCACTACTTTCCAATCCCACCAGATGCTGAGCTTGACTTTCTTTTGGTGTTTCGACACTGATCTTTTTCAACTGACATTGTTGTAGACAATCCAGTTTTCAACGCCAGGGATCATTTGCTTTAAAAATGGTTCGTTTTATGGCGTTTGAGCAGCAAATTGCAAGCTGAAATTCGGTCAATTAAATTATTTTCACTCAGTTCATGCGGCGCCAAAACATCAAGCTTTTTCACCATCCCAAGTTTCCGTAAATGTCTCGAAACAGTCGACTGGTTATTTCCTTATCTCCTTATTAGTCAAATGTTGATCGGAGTCGATTAAAGCTTTGATTTGATCAAGATTAGTAGTGCCTAGTCGATCAGAGCAAGGATCATCTCGGAGATCAAAATCTCCACAACAAAATTTTTAAAACAACTTCTGGCACACACTTTCAGTTACGGCACCCTTTCCGTACACGGCACATATATTTTTGAGAGTTTGCGATCAACAGTTTAATCCGAATCGTTTCCCTTAAGTTGCTCCAACAGAACTCCAACAGAAATGCTCATTTCAATGCGTGTTTGGTCCAAAGTGAGCAAGTGTATGTAGTGCATAACAAATGTATTCCTACAAAACATCCACAGCCTCTACTATTTTTAAAATTTTCGATGACATTTGCAGTTGTTGGCCATTCCGAACTTTCATCATCAATCAAGTATATACATATATACGATTACATTTAAATACAGCTGCCCATATTTTCATGTTGTCAAATTATGAAGCAGAGTCTCCCGTAAGCAATGTCCAATTCGGCTTTAATTTGCACAAGTACATTGACATCGACTGACGCAAACAACTTTCAAACAATAACTAAGCATCCCAAACGGCTGACATTTTTGGTGGTATATTTCAAAGCAGTAAAGCGAGATGCACGGTGCTCACTTTTCCAGCCTGACAGCTCCCACATTTTGTAGAATATATGAAATTAAGTTATCTAGAGCCCAATGGCAAAGTCGGTGAAGCCGGCCAGGTTGAGATTGAACTGTAGTAAGTCTACTTGCTAGTCTGTTGTAACTTTGCCAGCTTTGACAAGCAATTTTTTGTTATCATTTGGCGAATGCATTCTTGAAATCGTATGTTGACTTATTGATATGTAGAGAGTTTTGCCATGAAATAAATTCATAGCTAATTTAGTCAATAAGAAAATTGACCGTGTTTGCTGCCAAATCCCCAGCTCGACAATTGAGTGAACTAAAAACTCTTTACAAACGCAGAATCTTTGAAAAAGAAATTTCTTTTGCAAAAGAGGACGTTTCGTTTCAGCAGGAACCTTATACTCATAAGTACGGCTTGGTTCCTGCCTGTGGTATACGCCAAACCAAGCTGTACTGATGAGTATACGGTTCCTGCTGATACGAAACGCCCTCTTTTGCAAAAGAAATTTCATTTTTCAAAGATTTTGAATTTGTAAAGAGTTTTTTTTCCACTTATTGATATTTGCTTATGATATTTACAACATATAGCTAACACCTAATTTACATACGACTAAACAATCCATAAATTAAATAAGAATTTCAATTTTAATTGTAGGCCCCAGAATGCCATTTTAATCACATCTTATGACAATCGCATACTACAGTATAATCTATTTCTAATCCACTTCTTTCAAAACATTTGTAAACAAATCCTTCAACAAAAGATGAGAGTAGCAACTTCAGAAGTTTTTATTCAATCCACTACTCAGAAAAAGTGCATTTTCCATTATGCATTTCGAATTAGCTATAAGCATTGTTTAAATTCAAAGTTTTGCTGGAAAGTATTTCTCTCTCTCCATTATGTAACGGATTCAATACCGAGTCCACGTGATATTTATACAGAGAGGATACACACGTGAGAGCTACATACATATATAATTGTAGCACATCTGAGGTATTATTTCTATAAACGCTTTGCAAGTCCTAAAGGAAAATCATGTCTGAGCTGTTTCCCTTGAGTTCTCTTCATATACAATTTCAATAGAATTCAACTAACTTTAACGTGCTTGAATATATTTTTATAGGATTCGCTCATGAGGATGATGAGAACAGGAAGGTTGTCATGGATCTGATTACAGTGGATTCATGTGCATTCTGGACCAGGATAATTCTGTGACCTGCATGCTATATGATGCGAACGTAATGGATCTGCGTCAGAATTCCATGAGGATTCTGTGAGAAACACGTCGACTGTGATGGGGTCTTAATTTCTGCCCGCCCTACATTTATATTCACACATGAAACAATGGAGCGGGTGATGGTGTCTTCTTTCACCATCATTGCTCGGGGTTTTCGTTTTTGGAACTAGTTTTGTTTTTTCAAGAAGTCAACCTTATAGAATTATGTATATTCTCTATAAAATCTAAGTCATTAAGAGATTAGAGGGTATAATAAGATAGCCTTTGAGTACAATAAGGGAGTTGAAATTGATGAGTAGATAATAAAATGAATTCTACTGAATCGAATCCGGTAAACGTAAAATATTCTTAAATCTACAACGAATGATCCAGAAAACATGCCTTGCTACGATTTTGGTATTGTTTTTATCATGTTTGCCAAAATTTAGTGGATACCGATAGCGCAGTCTTGTCAAGACAAATAAGCTTATAATATTTATGTACATATTTATATAGAAGCAGAAACAGAAGATGGTAAATTGTTCCACATCCGCATTGTTGTTCTTACGAATAATAATATTTCTACAAAGGCATCTGACAATTTCATTAGATATATAGGAGTAACGATCAAAAAGTGAAAGAGATTCGACATCGATTCGAAGGGCAACGCAGTGCGTCTAGACCCTACCCAAATATGTATTTTTAAAAAGGCATGTCGTGTCGTTTTTTTTTTTTTAGATACTAAAAATGCCTATGCTGCTAGATATTTCTATGCCGCCTTACGTGTTTAGGGATGGCGAATTCATGATCGACGAAAATGGATTCAGATGTCATGGAGCTAGGTATATTTAAGTACTTCATCATTCATCACTGTGAAAATCTGGGCACTTGAATTTGATTGTGGTCAGTGGATCATAAGCATTTCGGGCGGCCAACAACTACGAACAACTTCTCTCATTTGGAAAACAGGCGCTAATTATAATAAACCGACGTTGTATAATGGACTACTGTTGACTTCGCCCTGACCCTCCCCACCTGCCCCACCTGACCACCATACGTGAATATGATATGGTCATAGAACCAGAGAACATTGTTCAGAACAACAAGACTTAATAGACTCACCCACCGCGTTGAGATATGGCAGTCCGCGAGAGAATTCTTCACACAGTGATTATGACATTGAATGGCAATATATATAAATTATTTTTCCAAAAAATATGTCTCCATTTGTTCAATAAACATTACTTATGCTTCACTTTATTCTCAGGGATTATCTTTAATTCAAATCTTCCCCTTTCAGTCTGAATGAGAAATCCAATATGGAGTTCTGGTTCTATTTTAACATCGATTTCCAAAAGCGGTTCCAGTCCCAGGGTCAGATAATGAGCAGCCAATATCAACTTAAAGTAATTACTTTCGTCTGCAGCCATATATCTCGAAAAGCTTTCATTTGCTTGGCAAGTCGAAAGTGGCAATCAAACCTAGACTGAATCGTCGTAATATGGTTCGATAACTTTTCATAAAAGTTTTGGTGTTCCTCCTCATTCGGATTAAATTAGTACGCCCACAAAAGACATTTTAATGACGTAGCAACTAAGGATTGAATCAAGTTAGTATTTACATTCATGCCACCCTGGTGCTATTTGCAATGCTTTTAAAAGGTCAGGTTTATGGTTCTTGATCTAACTTCAAATGTTAATGACTCTGGTAGGTGTGTAGGACTATGCTTAATGTGTCCAATATGGTTTCTAAATATACCTCAAGAGGTTACTTGAATGGGAACTCTGAAATGAAAGAGTAGTTACCCCCAATTGTCCTTCATTTAAAAGTAAAACTGTGTTTCCATTCTCCTCACATATTCATGCAAATACATATGTATACATGGCATTAGTGATAAGCTAATTTTCAGTTTTTTCACTTTTTTCTTTGTCCTTTTACAGATATTTTTCCTAGAAAATTTTTACTTCATTTCTACAATTCCGCAAAATTTTCCAGAATATCACTTTCATATATGAAAGAATTTCTTTGAATGATAGACTCTTACCACAAATGGCTTTGTTCTGATATATGACTTCTCAGCTATACCCATCCACCCAGTCTAATAGGTAACAAGATTTGCCCAAAAACATTTTCCTTTTTCTAGTTTTTGTTTTCTATGTAAAACCTTCAATTCCCCAGTTCAGTTCGACATGGAAAATCCCAGAGATTTGTCAGTGCTAGAGCTAAGCTTTAAAATGTATACCTACGCTCTGAACGTGAAGTATTTTCACTCTCTTCTGTTGCTGCTCCTGCTACTGCTGCTGCTGCTGCTACTGCTGCGTACCCTTGGTTATACATATACGAGGAGGGTCTGGATTTCAAAAATGTCGGAATACTCACTACCAGAGAAGCAGCTAGCTACATTGCCAGAGTTCCTCTTGATCTAAGCAGCAAAAGAGGAAAATATTTAAACAATTTTTGTCAGATGTGAACATAGGGAACATCATGGATATAGTAATATCAGATTGTGTTACTAGGCATCTGTATATATATATATAAATGTGTATTAGTGTGTGTACACACTTAGAGGATATACTAACCAGGCGATATATGACAGGAATACCATCGAAATACAAATTGGAAAGTTGCCTCGGGAGAGAGCCCATCCTAATCATCCTCTGTGGAAATGATAACTACGTATACGAAATATAGCAAGCACACTGTATCGAAATGGAAAAACAGAGTCTGGAAAGGTTTCTCGACCTTTTTACCTTTCTGTTTTTTTGGTTTTGTTATTTCAGTTCTTGTGCTGGCTGAGGTGATTTTTGAACACACGTTTGTTATTCCATGTAAGGTTTAGAAGAGGATACGGAAAATGGTTTGGAGGTTGAAGGAAATGGTCGCTTATGAAAAATTCAGTTTTCGCGCGAAAATTGCTGTTGGGATTACCAAAATATCTGTCATACCCCAGGAATATTGTCTTCTGAATGAGAATATGATGGAATATTGGATGTATGCTGTGTATACATCCTTTACCAATAGATATATCGCAGAGGAAGTGCGGGCTTTATTGATTTTGCTCCGCATGAATTCTATAAGAGTCAAGAGGTATTCCTTAGAAATCGCGGTTAAGTGATGCGTAACAAGGAATATGCGAGAAAATTGCCAATTTACCAAATGCTTTTATTTACACATTCAGTTACGGAAGTCGCGGCAAAACATGACACA
This sequence comes from Dioctria rufipes, assembly GCA_963924295.1. Lineage (NCBI taxonomy): Eukaryota > Metazoa > Arthropoda > Insecta > Diptera > Asilidae > Dioctria > Dioctria rufipes. Next base: position 42,196,539 of record OZ002743.1, on the reverse strand, counting down.
AATTGGGTTTCCCCCTACCGAAATGAATAAAGACATTTTTATAAAAGTTTCTGTTTAGGTACTATGACAGTTTCACAGTATTATGAATAAGGACGCCTCCCTCCTCACATGACAAATATTTTTCAGTTTTACTTCTGTTCTAATACCTCAACATCCTTACTACCCATAAAAATGATGAGGTAGGCACATCGAGGATTCGTCCATATTCCTTTAAGAATTTTAAATAAATTTACGGAGTATGTCTCCTTCTTCCTTAAGGATTTATTGATATTTAATTTGCTGTAGAAACTCAGTAATCGAAATCTAAGATCTAGTGGGTTTAAGGAAAAAAATTGTATTTATGTAATTGGTTTGAGATTAGTTTTAGCCTGAGAAAATGCGTGAAAATGGGTCTCTCCCCAAGAGTGGCACTTTTCGTCCCTTCCCATAACTCTCAGGTGGCTTTAAATATAGCACTTCACCCTAACCATAATCGTAAGCAGTCTGCTTGCCAATATTTTGAGGTTGCTATATAGACTTCAAATCATATATTTTCTACACATACTCAATATAACCCTAAGAATTTACTTTTCAAACTGATTGTCAGCCCTAGTAGTCTTCTCTCCACATCCAGACGGTCATATTTATAGATTTACTGCCCTGATGAACTATGTGGAAAAGGGTGCAAGGCGATAGATAATAATCAACTTGTCGCTTAAAGCTATATTAACAACTTTTTTTTTTCATTGTTGAGGAAGATTAATGCGCCTAAGCACCATCTTTTCTGTACATTTTTTTCATTCTGGTTTGAGTATGAAGAAAACATACTCTCACAGGACGCTCAAGGTATTGAAATATATTCTAAAGCCAAGTCCTTAATAGTTTTATTTAGGTAACGATAGATGTTGCGAGTCAGAAAGTCCAATTGAAGGTTGTCGAAAAAGATTTTATCCACACCAGGTGATTTAAAGGGTTCTAATGAATTATTGGAAAATATTAACCCTCAATATATATAGTTGAAGGTAGTTGGGATTTCCTATGCTATGTTAGGGGTTTCATTTTACTGGCGGCATTAATTTCCGCCTTCATTTTGATCTTAGTTCCAGCTATGTGTGTCTGTGTATTGAAAACTCTAGATAGGAAAGAATATATTACTCAACCCGACCCCAAAATCTATATTTCCGCTGTGATAACAATACAATTCCTTCTTTTTATATAAAACTGTTTACATTTTCAGGATGAATACAATAAAAAAAAAAATAAAAAATAAAAATTACAGTGATTTCCTTAAATCAAATTTAATCTTAGATATGTGATAACGGAACTCCTACAGTCAGATCTCCATAAAATAATTGTCTCACCGCAACACCTATCCGCCGACCATATAAAAGTTTTTCTGTATCAGATCCTGCGTGGACTTAAATATCTACATTCAGCACGTATCCTACACAGAGATATAAAGCCTGGAAATTTACTTGTCAATAGTAATTGTGTTCTAAAAATCTGTGACTTTGGCCTAGCACGAGTTGAGGAGCCAGATCAAAATAAGCACATGACACAGGAAGTCGTTACACAATACTATCGAGCTCCTGAAATTTTAATGGGAGCCCGACATTATTCAGCTGCAGTTGATGTCTGGTCAGTGGGGTGTATATTTGGTGAACTTTTGGGGCGGCGAATACTTTTCCAAGCACAAAATCCTGTCCAACAATTGGAGCTTATAACAGAACTTCTGGGAACACCATCATTGGATGATATGCGACATGCTTGCGAAGGAGCTAGAACGCATATGTTAACAAGAGCACCGAAACCACCATCATTTTCTGCATTATACACACTTAGTTCACATGCAACACATGAAGCTGTCCATTTGCTATGTCAGATGCTTGTATTTGATCCGGTAATTATATAATCATGGATATTATTTCTGCCATGTTCATTGTAATCTAAGATTGCTTATTATTATTTATTTTTTTTATTTTGTTTTTTTTAGGACAAGAGAATATCTGTGATCGATGCACTCGCTCACCCGTACCTAGATGAAGGCCGCCTCAGGTATCATTCCTGCATGTGTAAATGCTGTTTTACAACATCTTCGGGCATGAGACAATATACCGGAGATTTTGAACCTTCTGCCCCAACACCTTTCGATGATCTCTGGGAAAGGAAATTGACTTCTGTGCAACAAGTTAAAGGTAAATTTGTTATTGAATTTTTATTCTTGTTGTTGATTGCTACTAAATTATTATTGTTTTTATTTTCATTTAAAAACTTACAGAAGAAATGCATAAATTTATTGCGGAACAGTTGCAGACAGGGCGAGTACCACTCTGTATAAATCCTCAAAGTGCAGCATTTAAGAGCTTCGCCAGGTAAGGAGGGGATTGTTCAACTGTACACGTACATTAGTCTTCTTTGCAACTGCTACTACTACTGTTTGTTCTACTAGAACCACTGCTACTTCTCATAGCACATGCGCGTATTGTGTTAACGTTCCAGTTTTTGTAAAAAAAAAAATAAAAAAAAAAACAAAAAATGCAAAACTGGAATTTAAAAGTAGTGCGAATTTTGTGGCCTAACTCTGTAGAAAAAAATCTATGAACAAAAACAAAAAAAAAATCAATCTAATCCTTAAGCCATCAGCAGTGTGACAACAACTATAAAACGTAATCACGTAAAAAATATAAATAAATTGTTCAAAATTCTGCCGCCACTTGCAAAGATGCTGCCGTTTTTCAAATTTGATCAATCATCGTTCGATACAACGCCAAGTAGCAACGTCAAGAATTGTTCCAAATCACCACTACCACCACCACCACCACCACAACCAGTTCCAGTTATCAAAATCAACTTTAAACCCAGGCGCCTAGGTCTGTCCATTTCTTAAAAGGCCACTTTAAGTTAAAAATTTTCTTTCTTTTTTCTTTCTAATCGCTTTCATTTTCTTTTTTTTTTTTACCATGGAAATATTTTGCTAACTATTTCTAACTATAATAATAGATAATAACTGTAAATAACATGACAACTTTAAGCACAAGCAACCACCTCTTAAGGAGCCCCTCTCCTTTTTATTTCTTTTGAAATTTTTGCATACATAGACAATGTTTAGCGGTAAGCAAGTTACTTATTGTTTTTAAGAAGCTTTTCTAGAGTCCTTGCTAGGCTGATACACTGATATGTGACATTGTAAGGTTGTTGGTTATCCTGATTAACAGCCTCTGTGATTTTTATTAGATTTTAGGTACTTACCGGAATGTTTTTATTATTTGTTTTTGTTTTTATAGATAGATGTAGGACCCTGGTTCATGTAGTTATTTAAATAAAATAATTCGAAATTGAATTACGTGAATAGGCCACCAAATCGAGATAGTTGCAGTTAAAATATATCTCTGGATAAACAAATTATTATGTAAATTGTTGCAAATGACTCTGATTTAGGTATAATATCCAGGAGTTAAAAGTCCCTAAATTCGATATCCAATATTTTATGTCCCAAGTATTTGATTTGATAAAATATTTAGTTATGAAATCCAGACTGTCGAAGAAAAGGAATCAAAATAACACTTTTGTTTTTTGAAAATTACTATTTCACTCGTCATTCCGAATTCTTTGATGAAGCGTCATCGCCGGGATTTAATTCTCGGCCTCCGCCCATAGTAGACTTAACGTTTTCCACTCTTCTTCATATATGAGGCTTATCCTCACCTGTATTTATTTAGTTTAGAGAAGAATATCACTTAAACTTCCTTTACTTATACGGCTCACTTATAACTATGCTCCTTTTATATAATAATTAGATTGAGAAAAGTTGAGATGCTTTAAAATTTTAGCAAATTGCTCTGTTTATGTGTGATTTGAGGATCAAAATTTAAGTTATCGTCTCTTCATTAATAGACCGCGTAAATTAACTAATCACTAAGTTTTTGAAATAGAACGTTCTAATCCAGCATGATTTCACAAACCGTAAAAAATGTGTGTTAATTATTATTAAATAAAAGCACTTCGTTAAGATGAAATATGTGCTTCTGCGCATGATAAAGAATTAGAGTGAAATAATAAGAACATCTAAAGACTAACTACATCAATGGAACTCATTAAATTAATCTCTGGACTGCATTTTTTGTTTTTTGTTTCTTTGTACTACTAACTAGTATCTGTCTGCTATTGCTGTCTATTTTTGCCATACGTAAAAATCTTAGTCATAAAATCCTAAAGTTTCGGGATTTTTTCTTGTTGTAAAGCATCCCTGGAATCCTTCTAGTGCAGATTAGGTCTACAGCACGCTTAATCGGTTTCGGTACTATTAACTTCGCAGAAATGCTATCAAATGCACGGTTGATTTCTAGCAAGGAACATAAGGCGAGAGATTATTCTTTGTACAAACTTTAATAACGCTATTTCCGTTGATAGTTTTGTGAACAAATGAGATTAGGCTTATGAGACTTCGACATTTAGGATTTATGCAAGATCTAATCCAATCTTTTTTAGATGGAAGTGTTGGTAATACCCTATACAGACTGTCTCCATTATGACTTAATTTTTAATTAAATGGAGTCAAATGTGCAGCGTGTCACACAACTGAAGTCTATCAAGGTCCCATTTGCAACATTTCACTTCAATTTCAAATGGACCAAATTTTACTACATTTAGTAAAATTACAGTAAACGTGCCACCCACCGTCATTAAAATGTACTGAATTTAATGGAAAGTGGATAGTTTTTCCAATAAAGTTAGCAGTAACAGCCATCAGCTGATCATGAAAGAAATTTCTTTACAGCTTTCTTATCTTTTTGGTCTCGTTCAACAACAAAAATTGTCTTCTACTAAATGCTTTGCAACTACAGTACAGTACTCGCAAATTTTCTTGATAGCATTTAATTAATTATTGAACTCTGCCATGATTTTTACTCATATTGAGGAACTGTCAATGACATTCCAAATGAAATAATTTTCGCCCATAGTCTGACACATCTTCATTTCCTTGAAATCATTGAATTTAATTTCAAATTAAGTCATTATGGACATAGTCTGTCTATGGTATAAGTTTGCGACTTCGCCTCTTAATTTGAATAGTTTAAATAATCCTATGGACTGAAATATTTCAGCAACTGCTGTCAAGTCTTTCGTTTTGGGACGATATCTTTCATTTCTGTTAACTTATGTGTCTTCTTCAATTTTCATAATTTCTATTTGCCATCATTCTTTATAAGATTCGCCGTAATTTAATGATCATTTAGATGTTGACACACGATTAATGATGAAGTTCTTCAGACTTTCTTTCGGATCATCTTCATTCTGGGTTATATGTATTTAATTGGGGTTTTCTTATATTCTGATCAGTTCTCTTTTCTTTATTAAATAGCTTTTACTTTACTAATGTGGTTATTCCATATTCTCTAATAAACAGGACAGTTGTTGGTTGTTTCGTTTAATATCATATTAATAGCATATCTGTTAGTTGCCAAAAGTCTACCGATTCAAAGTCCAATCTTATAATCTGACATTGAATGCTGTTTTAAAACGAGTCATTTTATATTCATAAAGTAACTGTAAACTGATCCTCCTATTCTCAAGTCAGTTCCAGGTTGTTTCTTGGTTTTACTACTTCCCCAGATAGTACGGTAGATGTTGGCATCGTATTCCGATTAATAGCTTAGCTTTGTTTTTTCTCAGATATATTCCACCAACGGTTAGATAAAGACAGATGGTACCCAATAATCTCGGTCTGCTAGAAAAAAGCGCCAAGAAAGCTATTGTTCTAATTTTGCAGTTTGGTAGCACGTCCAAAACCTTCACAATCAAGCGTCTGAATAACTCTGAAATCGGAAGAAAGTTACTATCTTTTTGGATAAGAGTAGAGGATTTGGGCTTACACACTATTTATTTGCTGATCAAATTAGCTGTGCTCAAACTTTTTACTAGCCATGGATATTGGACGTATTATTTTTTCTTTAAAAATCTCTACAGTACAGCAGGCCATTTTTGGATGCTTTTGATGAATTGATTGGTTGTCAAGAATTGTGGAATTGTCTTTCTCGAATAGGTATGTGACTTATATTTCGCATTTTCAGCTGGACATTTGAAAGTTGTTTCTTTGTTGATTATTTTCACTGCGAATAGGTAAGCTGAATTTTGAGTCATCTTATCCCCTATCTGAAATAATATTATTGCCTAAGTGGAATGAGCATTGGTTATTAAAAACATTTTTTTAATTATGTGTAGAAAAGCTTTACCGGTAGATTGTCTTTTTATGCCTGTAACATATATTTTTATTTTCTGTATATAAGATTAACGGTTTTTGGCAACCTTATCTCATATACAAAGTATAGTAATCAAGGAAAACAAAGCATTACATATTTCTGAAATGTTCTCGACAAGATCTTTCCAAAAAGTATGAGAATAATTGGGGTTTCCAATTTGATGCACATTGAAATAAATTGATTTTCTATAAAATAAATCAAATAATACAAATCTTTAACTAATTTAATGTTTTATTAATTTTTTTACTTAGCTAGCTTATCTAGCTGTACTATCCGGATAACAGACAATGCTAACCGTACTGCCGTACGAAATATCAAGTAATGAACAGAATGGAATTTATACTGTGATTTTATATAACGCCATATATTTCTGGTTATTTAAAACTTGTCCTATATTTTTAAAAAAATACTAATTACCCTTGTTCTTGAAATATTAAGATTCTCGGAAATGTAATAAGTTTGCCAAACTCTTTTGCTGAGAAGCATTCATAACCATGGACCTCTGTAAAATGCTTAACAGTGCAAATCAAAGCCGGTATACCTTTTCTTAACTAGATTTTTTCTGTAGAAATTCGACACCATAATAATTAATTCGTCCAATTGCAGTCCCACAGTTTTCTTGCCACTCTAATTAATTAATTTATTATTTTAGTGATCGATGATGCTTTTGTTTTTTTGAATGTCATTCTCATCTAATCGACGCCTAATTATTTTTAGCGATATCTTAATATGTACCTCTTTAGCTAATATTTGTTACGCTTAACGCAAGGAACTGTGGTTTTTCCTCGAAGATATTAATAATCTGTTGCTTCTTTTTCGGTACCCTTTACTTTAGCTTGCAAATAAATAGTTAACATGTTTATATTATTTACACCTCTTAATCGACTTTCTAATAAAAGCAGCAGATCCTCTAAATAGTATACCTAGCTGCCTGATATATGTATATTCATTTTGGGTTCTTTTGGATGACAACTAAGCTAGGTAAGAATAGTGCATCTGCATCTGAAAGGATACGTCAAGAAAACATAATATTGTAATATGTGTACGTGTTATACTTAAGTGGGAAGTTGTGTTGCGAAACAGACCGTATGTCTTAAAATAGTTTTATAATTTATAATATCTACGCGGTGTCCCAATATATATTTTCGATAATAGCTCATTTTGCTTTTTTTACCAATACTAATCTCTTTTCGAAAGAGTTACAGGCGGCACGAATGTATTTTATTGGAATTACCTCCCAAATTTTAGAGTTAATTTGCTTGAACCGCTCTAAACAATTGATTTTTTGGTCCTTGAGAAATTCAACGGATTTAAATCTGGGCTACTTGGAGGCCGTTCATCCTTCGGTAAAAAGTCAGTAAGCTATCAGCACACCACCTCTGAACTACATTCGTCATTTGCGAAGGTGTTCCGTCCTGTTGAAATCAGAGTATTAATTATCTCCAAATTACTTATTTTTTGCAACTTGGAAGGATAACTGCTTCAAGAACTTGCTTCTGGTAATATTTAGCGTTGACCTTCACACCTTTTTCAATAAAAACATAAACCTCATTTTCGGAAATCTCCTCCATTCTGACTGCACATACACGATCATTTTGTGGTTTGGGTGGTTGCTCGAAAATGAATAATTTTTCATCGGAAAACACGAATTCGTCAGCACCGTGCCAAGCAAGTATGGTTTTAAGTCTAGCAGCTCTTATTTCTTTGGATGAGGTTCAAGATTAATGAATTTTCTGCTTTTTGTAAGGGTTTACTACTGATTCGTGGTGAGTGTGCTCAAGACTTTGAGATTCACAATTTCGCAGCTATTTTTTGCTCCCATGTTATAGCATGTGGACTGATAATGGAATTTTTGTTGTGAAACTATGAGAAAGAAACATTATTTTTTCATATTTAAACAGTAAATAACTTTTGTATTCGAATTTATAGGACACCGTGTAAATTAGCACAAATTATAACTATTTGAAATCATATCGTACATAGAAATGCGAAAATGCTTTTCCAAACCATCAACATTATTTTGAGATATTGTAGGTGTGGTTTTTGTATGATTTTGTCTTAAGTCAAAACTAGTTCATCTTCCCTTTTCTATATACATACATATCTCTATATATACAGGGTGTTTCCTTCTAGGTGGTCCATAGAGCAGGAGGTGATAGTACTCACCTAGATAAGCAAAAAATTGTATGGCAGAGAGGGGGGTCCACAACAACCGTTTGGGAATTACAGGGTGATTAAGAAAAAAGCTAGTTTTCTTCATGGCCTTTGGCTTTTCATCCAGCATCGTACCCTTCTCCTCTCGGATTTTTTTTTTTTTTTTTTGCAAAAAGGTCGTTAACAAACTTTTTTTTTTTATAATTACTGTAAACTGTGGACTCTCTTCTTTAATTTGACATATTGCCCTCACTGTAGCCGTTAAACAGTGCAACAATGCATAAAAAGTTAAAAGAGGATCATGAAGAGTTGCTTTATTTTATACTCTTAGCTTTTCGAATATTTTTCAAAAGACAATTAGAATTTAATGGAATTGGGGCTGCTGTTCCAAGATGTAAACTTTTTCATTCAATCGTTAGTTTTATTTCGTCTAGAGCACAAGTTCTATTAAAATAAAAATAGAACCATCGAATCTCCGTTTTTTCTACAGATCTATTAGAACTAAACATTTGTTCTGTTATACTAAATGCAAAACCGCTTCTCACTCACTCATTCACTAACTATCTCTCTCTCTCTCTCTCTTTCTCCCTGTCAAATAAAATTCTACCAATCCTCATATATTTTCAAAATAAGTTTACAGAATGCTTTTTGTTCATTTTTATTGTACTATATTATAGCTTAAAAAGTAGCTTTAAACAAAAATGCGTAATTTTATAGTAGTTAGTTGATAAGATAGGAAACAAAATCACCCAAAAACACTGCACTGTTTACAATATTAATTTTGTTGATACTTATTAACATAGAGACCCCCCCCCCCCCCACCCCACCCCTACCAAAGAATCAGTTTAGCATAGTTGTTTTTCCATGTTCCATATAATTTTAAAATTAAGAAAAAAGAAAAAATATGTTTAAAAGTAAATAAGAGCAAAATTAGAGAAAATTTCCTTTTTGGCCTAATTAAGGACAATCTAGGTGCACACCACCATCCTACCATCATCATAATATCCTTCCATAAACAAAAAAAAACTTCTTTACATGCATTTAACCAACAACTTAAACTTCGTAAGTAGATTAAAAATATACCTCCGTTACAAGTCCCCCTTCCCTCCCAAATAGTAGAATTAATTGTTTTTCTTTTTCTTTTATAAACAGCATTCCCATTAACTTTATTCCATATGTCCTTATAGTTTCATGTCCTTAATTAAAAAACGAATTTCGTTTTGAAAATTCTAAAGAAGCAGTTCGAACACACCAAAATTCGAGATAAAAAAATATAATAAATAAATGCTGAAGAGGAAGCAGTGAATCTTTGTGGACATCTTTTTTCTATTTCAAAAATAATTAAAAAAAAAACAGTAAAAATCGTTTGTAACTTGTAGGCCAGCTTTTAGTTCTGTAGTTGTTGTTGATTCAGTGTCTTTCAATCTTTGTGAGCGCCTTTCTTAAGCAGTGTTTTATTCTTCTACTAAAAAAAGCTTTATAATAATAATAAAACTGTTTTCTTCATTATGTATTGCATGCAAAGTTTGTAAATGTTTGTTGTTGTTGATGTTATTCAACTTCATTTTTTTTCCAATCTTTAGTTACATTTTTCTTTTGCAATATTGAATCATCGTATTCCACACAATAGATTAAAAAGTACTTCCATAGCTTGCTTATAACCCGCTTTTCATGTATTTTTGTTGTTGTTATCCAAATCTATTTTCATCTATTGGTATGCGCTTTGTTTTTTTTTTACAAATATTCTATTATTTCTCTTCTTCTACTTCTTAATTTTTAAATTGTGAAAATATCAAAATTAACGTTAGCCTTATTAAAAACACAATTTTCAGAAAATCATCTAAAAAGTCATGTTTCGGTTGTTTTTCTCCATCGCCGCAGTCAATGAAGAAGACGGCACTTAAACTTTTAATTTCACCGATTGTGTTTTTGTGTGCCGCATGACGCGCTTATGCCTATATATGTATATATAGTAGTATATGTATATAGCGTTGAAAAGAGCTATGAATTTTTGTTTTTTGCATAATTTTTAAACCTTATTGTGTTCAAAATATGAACAGAAAACGATACATTTACGGAAAAGGTCAGTTTTATTTCATAATCTTTTTTTTTGTTTTGTTTTATTTTTATTTTCAAAAAAGTTTTAAGTTTTTTTTATTTTGCAAAATATTATCTAGTTTGTTTTCTTTTTGGATTAATTTTCCAATTGAATTGAACATAATATTTAAAGCAGATCGATGGGCACAGTTGAAAATATCTTCTATATATATATATTTTGGGTAGATTGAATGATTTGTTTTGGTGCAACTTTCTCTTTCATATACAAGGAAAGGAAATTTTGTTTTTTTGTTTTTTAGAAATTTCTTCAAATCTTATTAAAATATAAAGAACACTATTATTGTTCTTCATTCACATGTACACATACAGCAGGTCGAGATTTATGATTTAGATTCTGAGGATACTCTCAATATAACATACTCTGAAATTTCTCTACGGGACTGCTACTCAAATTATATTATTTCAAAATTATTTACTTATTGGACGAGTGCTTTTCGAAATATTCAAATAAAACCCGAGAAGATGTCATTACTAACTGAGTGTGGCATTAAGGTTTTCATATCTCTGAGATATGGTTGGGAGTTGACCTTTCATTTGACATTTTACTTTCGTTTTACAACATATATTATTTGTATACTGAACGAATCACCCTATATGAGTATATTATACTGTACTTTCTCACAATGAAACCTTTTTTTTTTTTTTAATAAATAAACTATTGAAAAGAAATGAAATTCTATCGTAAAAGATAAATTTACAATTTCTGATCTCCACCACTTACCCTATAAGTCTACTTAGAGTTGTATATGATAACAAGTAAGAATTTTTTTAAAAGGTCGATTATTAAATTTCCGAGATATTGAAGTTATTCTGGCTAGAGGAGAGGTCAACGGAAAGTCACGACGTGGTTAGATTTCATAATTTAATTGATTATGTAAATAGTTTTATTATCGATAGTTCGACGACAACTTTCAATGACGATAGAAAATCGTGTTTATTTTAGCATTAATACATATGAAAAATTTTCATTTTAAGATTGTGAAATGAAAATGTCCTAGAAACCTGCAAGGTTAGCTAATTACAGCAGTGTCAATCAATTCAACCCTTAAATAGGTTTCATTTTCTTATAAAAATACAGGATAAAAACATTTTTTCGATTGATTATAATTCTTTCAATAGTACTAAAATAGTACAACTCCAGGTAGATAGAACTTTTTGGTAGATCGGTTTTTCGTTTCAAAATTTGAATCTGGTACATAATTGAATGGGGCTCAGAGACACTTGATTACCTTCTTTTTGAAATTTTCAAATACTTAGTTTTATTTGAAATTGCAGGCTGTATATGAGTTGGAGATTTTGGCTGAATCAGCAATAAATATTCCCAGATTTTTTTTTTTACTATTACTTCATAGAATTTTTTCTATTTTTGCTGTATTTAAGCAGAGACTAGTTGAATTACACCATGGCAAGTAAAATTTGGGCGAGATCCTTAATTGTAGAGAGTTGAGTTATTGCAATAACAAATAATCGTTGTATTTTTTCCGAAAAGTTTAACATGGGACACCGGAAGACATTGTTGTATAGCTGCTTCTCACGGCGCGTAGTTCAATAAGCCAAGCGCCTACATATACCTTTCCCACATATACCTTTCCCCCGCGTGTTAACCTGAGCTAATTTGCCCAGTTTTGATAAAACTGTCATTCCAAAATGCCGCGTGAAGAAATTATCACTCTTTCTGCAGCCGCTATGGTATGAATAAATGACACGCTCGCTCGGGCCACCTCACGCACGCTTGCCCTGTGCCTTTGAAGTTACCGACTCGAAATAGATCGGACGCGCCATCACCTCGAACCAGACCCTCCCACGGCGTGTTGGCTTGTACTCGCGCCGTGGGAAGCCAGCTTTAGAAGAAATTGACAAAGTTCTTTCGTTAAAGCAAGTAAATTGTTCATTGTTACTTTTTATTTTGGAGTTAATGATGGTAATCAAATGTAATTACTTAAACTCAGTCAAAATGAAGAAAAAAATGTTATTTTATGGATTAACAGTAAAAAAATAAAAAAGGGAATATTTATTGCCGATTCCTACCACTACGAAGATAATACCAGGATAACCAAGTTATTTAGAGCCTGCTATTCGAAATAATACCCCAGGAATTTGAAATTTCATATGAGGGTTATCAAGCGTCTCGAAGTGTATGAATAATATGGACAGCTAGATCTTCCATATCTCGTTGGACCACTTCGTACGTACTTATATGAGTACTAAAATTATAAATTCATTTTCTGTGTAATATTCATTATTCAAGCGCAATAAATTCCAAACCTTTAATTAAAATTATTTCTTAATTACTACTTGGTGGATCACCCAATTTGCCTAAATTTGCACATATATATATTTTTTTTTGTTACATGAAATTGATCACTTCTAACTTACCCGTCACAAAAAGTGCTTAAAACGGAAAGGCAAAGACTATACACTTCATATTGACATCTATTTTTAGTGCGAGTGGTTTATTGAATTTTCTTGTTTAATTTACAGTTTTTGTAAAATTACTAATACTTACAGAAAAAAGTAAAGGAAATTGATCCCATTTGACGTGAATAAATTTACGGCTGCAAGCAGTTCACATTATATTATGTCCATGGTACCTTTTGTAGGTTTGACTTTAAATGACAGAACTATTACCGGGTCTACCTTTCCATAAAGAAAGACAATTATTTTTTATTGCATGAATAAATTTATGGAAAAATCGAATAAGATCCATGATTGATTCCACTATCAATCACTTTTCATGAATGTAAAATATAAGATCATGGTGCATTCATATCGTTGCCCTTATTCGATAGACATTCCAAATATCGAATTTATTTAAAAAACTTCAATAAAGAAATTACTTTTAAAACTTGTCACTTTTAAAACTTGTCATTTTTGCTTGTCAGAAATATTTTTAGTCCACAAACTGGATATTTAAGCTTGGATCCCTTAAATATAGTCATTTCTAATACTTAGAATCCAATATTAATATAGAAAAAGAATATTTTCCTAAGGATTGAGTCAGAAGTACAGGGTACAAAACGTTTTGGAAAAAAATGCAAGAAATGCCAACTTAGCGTTTGTCATAAACTAGATAAACTTGCTACTACCAGAAAGTGGCGCGGAAACCATTAAAAAGTTTCGCATAGTATGGAAACACCCTTCGTACTACTAGTTTTCTAAGCTAGTATAACACTAGTATGCAACGACACACATGTGGTTTCTGCGAGTGCTATGGTATCTGTACTAGCTGCTTGTCGTAGGTATTAGCTGTTATAAACTTTCCTAACTTCTAATACGAGCCTCACTTCTTAAAACTGACTCATCCAAGATATTCATTGACATTGTTCTATGACTGTGCGAAGACTTTATTCTGAGTGTTTCGTAATTGTTTTTTCTTCTCTAAAACAAATATATTTTGAGTTAAATTTCACTAGAATGTAATCACTTTCTTCTGGAGTCTTATTATAATCCGAGTTTTCCAAAAATTGCATCAAAATTTCAATTCACTGTTTGAATCCTGTTGTATGATTCCAATTTTTTTTTCTTTTTGTAAAGCTTTTTTTAGATTTGCTTTTCGTAGCCTTTTTATTTTTTTCTGGAAAATCAATTGCGATTGATTTCTCATTTCCATGCTTTTAAAAAACCTCTAAAAATTTAAGCACTTATGATGATGGTGACTGTATACTTTTAAAGAAACCTTATGATTTATGTTTATAGTTTGGTTTCTGATAGGAACGTGATGTGGACTTTAATGTCTTCCAATATGTTTAGGAGGGATATTCTTCTGTCATAAGAAATTAGTGAATTTATATTCAAATCGAACGCTATACTGGTCACCCTAGAATTATATTAATAAAACTTAGATATCCTTGAGATTGTATGGATTTTCCTCACTAGTTCGATGAATTGTATTGAGAAGCTGCTGCACATATTCTTAGCAGCTGTAGGTTGTTGGTTGTCTAATAGGTAATGTGTGGTAATTTGTGGATTCCAGTTTTTTTTTTTACCGAAATCATTTTATTTATTGTTCTATCTCTTCCTCTGGGACTGTTACCTGTTTCATGTCCTCTTCTGATTCTGATATAATTCCATATTTTTACATTCGATATTTGGAGAATATCAACCAGAACCGTATCCTCATTGACATCACCATTCAATCCCATAATAAATATTGTAGGCATTTTTGCTTTTTTATGTATAAATTGTAACTTCTATTGCAAAAGCTTTGTAAAATGGTATAAGTTCCCTATATAGATACCCTAATGGTTGACATACATTTTTGTTTTTGGATGGTCTAGATGTTTACAAAGTGGAGGCTCTTACAAAATTTAGTATTGGCACGCCCAACTCACACTACGCGCTTCATGCAGTTCATCTAGGAGGTGTGAACCAAGGAATCTGTATAGCTTTCCGGAGCGAGCCGAACTGTGACATAGAAAGTGAGACACCGTTTCGGATTCCTCTCCGCATTTTCTGTACACAGGATTGTCAACAAGTCCTATCCTGTGTAGATGACCCCTCAGAAATGAGTGTCCAGTAAGAATTGACACTAGGGTTCTCAAGGTAAACTTGTTAGGTCCCAGTAATTTATTTTCTTGTTTCATTTTGTTAATTATTGCGACTAGAATGTTAGTTTGTTTTACTGTTAGACTTAACATTTCTTTAGAGTTAGCTGTAGTTCTGCCTTATTTGGTTGATTAGTGACGTAATCATCTACTATTTCAATTTCTATATTCGCATCCAATGGGGAGAATCTGTTTTGATTTCAATAACTTTTCTATTGTGGTTCTTGTGAGATTATATCACCAATTCTCGGATTTTTCCTTTTTTCGCGTTACGGTACTGGCTCCTTCCAGTAACCTATTACAAATTGATTTTGTGAATAATCGGACCTACTCACATTTGATGCCAAGTTTTGTTGGTATACTCCACGTGCACCTGATTTTACTAGTTGCTGTAGTCCAGTTACATCCATATAAATGGTAATTTGTGCATTTCTTTGTTATGCATCGTAATTTTTCTCGATTTCATTTATTATGTTGATTTTGTAAGTAAGTATTTGTCAAAAATTGATTAATTGACTTCCGTCGCTCTTGTTGTACTCATTTTGAGTTTGGTTTAGTTGAATAATTGTAAAACCTTAAGGTATGGTTTCCAAGAGAATGCGGCGGTCTATTTGGGCTGCAATCAGATATATATAAAAAAAACTAGGAGAGATGGACCATAGATGGTCTAAGTGTGGCTGATCGTACATGTTTTTGCGAGAGGCCGCCACGAATTGGTAACAAAACTTGGCGAGTTAGAGCAATTCGTACGAATGCAATTGTAGGAAACCACACGAGTGTGCAATTGCACCGTGAATAGCAGAAACGAATTTTCGTCGTGCGATTGTGCAATTGCATTTTCTTGGAAACCGTAGCTTAATACTGCTAACGACCCGTTGCTGACTTTGAGAATATTTGCTAAACAAAATTATTTTTACAGTTTCTGGTGGTATTTACAAAATGAATTTCATGGTTTGAAATATGAATATTATTTTTGTTTGTTTTACTTGGACGTCTCCTCATTATTGGCCGTGGACCTTTGTCTTTTGTTCCTACCTGTCGTAATACATGCAAATGAAATTCAAAGCAATAATGGTACGTTAGAAATACACTCGTAGTTCCAACTGTACTGAACTGTCACCACCAACTCTACTAACTCTTGATGTAGAAGATAAAAGTTTACATCGTTCTAGCATTTTATACGCATTGTAAGAAATTTATTTGAGGTGTGATTAAACCCAAAAAATGGTCATTTCAAATTAAGTTGTCTTGTCCGACGGCTTTGTTTGGCTCATGATGATGAAATCAACTTTTCTTCTTTCTATTTTGTTTAGTTAGCTTTTAAAAATTCCCTACATAAAAAATAAGTAAATAAATCGAATCAGGACATTGTAAGTAGGTAGGTTAATGTCGTTAGGGTTAGACACCCTTTTGACTTTTGCCCATAACTTCCTTTTAAGGATTGGGTGAAAAGTGAAAAAATAGGCATTTAAAAGAAAAGTGAAATGCTGTCTGGCTGATTATTCGACGAAAAGTGTGCTGAAATGATTGAAAATGACCTAGAAAAATTAATTGAATGAAATAAAAAGCTGAACTTGTTGATTTTTTTTTATTATTACCAAAATTTGAATAGCACATTATTCGAAATCGCATTTCCGGCAAATGTCATTATATTGACGCACTTCTTCCATTGTCCTAAGAAGGCTTTTCTGCGCTTTTTGGAGTTGTTTTTAACTGTTGTTTTATTGGCGGACTTCGTTGGGATTGGTGTTGGACGCTTTGAGGACGTTTTTCCAAGCACACAAATCACAGTGGGCCAACCCTGACTACACAAAACCTTGACGACAAGCGCCATTAACGCATCACGTGACACCACAACCAAGCATGTTACAGGGTTGAATTTTCAACATGGGTCACACAATCACATTCACAATGATTACCTTGATGATTGCATATTTTCTCCTCACTTTCTGGCCGTATTCACTGCTTATAAAAAAAACTTTTTTTTAGAATTTCAACCCTATGAGTGCACATCACAGCACATACTTTGGGTTCACGCTCCAAATCTATAATGTCACGAAAAGTTCGCTGTTACTGACAGAAGTTTTTCCGCGCTCGAACATTGGTGGCGCTGTGGTCAAAACTGAAAAAATCGCAGATGACCGACCTCGACGACAGGCAAACCCTGGCAACATTCCTCTATCTACATATTTGAAAATAGGATCAAAATCAAAAAAGAAAACAATATTTTCAACTGTGCCAATTCTGTATAATTCAGAGCCACCATAATTGTTTTATTTATTTTTATTTATTTTTTTTTTTGCATGAGCATAAGTGCTACATACATACATACATAAATCCGTTCACAATTTGTTTTTTTTTTTTAATTTTATTTTATAAAATTTTTATATTTTTAATAAATTTCTGCGTTGTTTGTGCTTTACCTTTACCACACTTGCATTTCAATATTTTATTTATTTTTATTATTTTCAATTATTAACAATAAAGCAGACATAAAAAATCAAGTTTTCAATAATTTTTAAAATACTTAAGAGAAAAAAATATATAAAAATATAAAAATAAAAATTAAAAACATACGAAAAATTATATCTTCACTTACAGTTCAACAGTTGCACATCCTTCAGAACTACCACCATCACCTCATCAATGGGAATGACGGCAAAATGAGGCGATAGCAGCCTAAAAGAGAGTTTATTTAATAAATAATTGTATTTTAATAAGAAGTAAAAATTCATACTTAAAAACACACTACTACTAGAGAACAACAACAACAACAGGAACAAAAATAGTAACAACAAGCAATCACATCAAAAATACAATTTCAAATAAAAACAAAAGAGAATAGTGAAATGAAAGGAACAAATGAAGGAGGGTAGATGGATGGATGGATGTATAGAAGGAAAAAATTGAGCTTTTACTTACTTTATATGTATGTAGTAGATCGATATGGTAATTAGCTTGTAGACTTTTTGTAGTTTATTACAACAAGAAGAAAACAAAAGACACAAAAATGTATCTAAGTAAATTACACAACTAGTCGTATGGCATATTAAATCAAAATCAAGTCAGATTAGATTTCATGTGGCAAGAAAATTGAAAAATAATAATAATAATAATAACTTTATTAACAATGCAAAGAAGGATACAAGGGAGTGGGTATATGTATATGATTTTTTGTACTATAAAATAATAAGAATAAGAATATGAAAAGAGAAAACAACCAAATGCAATGGTAAATATCATCCTTCTTTGCATTCATTCAAGCAAATGGGGGGTAGTAAAGTAAAATGGAACGATTTTAATTCATTAATTATAAATAATAAAGAAAAAAAAGTTAAGTCTTTTGCCAAATTTACCTCAATTTAAAAAGAAAAAGATTAAGAAAAATATAACAAAATAGTAAGCAAGCAAGAAAGCAAGCAAGCAAACAAGCGTAAGTCTTGATTTTTAAATAAGCACCTCTTAGCAAATTTTTTTTTATTAAAAAATGACTTAAGGATGAGTTAGTAAGCATGTAAAATTAAAGACATAAAGAAGAAGAAAAGATTGTAAAAGAAGAAAATACGAAATGTTTCTAATGTAAATTAAAATTAAGGAAATTAATTGCTACACAGCGCCTACGGACTGATTTTAGTTTTTAATTAATTTTTTTTTTTGATTTATTTTTCCTGTTTATATTGTATAATAAGGAAACGAGTATCTCGTCTAATTTTTAAGTTTAGTTAATTAACATTTTTCCCTCCCCACCAGGCAATTTTTATCTATATTTAGTAATAAATAATTAAAAAGTAAACAAATATATTCGCGACACTCGAGAGTATAATGTTCAATGCGATTCCCTTACTCTTCTACAAAAACTAATATGATATTTTTTGTTTTCACTTTTAATATACATTTTTGCTTCAGAGCGATTCATTTGCTGTTTCGCACGTAAGTAAAGGAGAATGGACAAAAATGTATGAACTACCAACCACCAACAGTAATGAATTATATGCCTCAATGAATTTATCATTTAATATAGAACAATATTTATTACATTGACTTTTCTCAAAAACCAGTCTGAATGGATTTATGGACTCTGAAATTTGGTTTATTAAAAAAAAAAGCGTATTTTAATTGTTATTTTCCTTTTTTTCATATCTGATACATTTAAATACATGTTTCATATAGTATTCACCTTCCGCAAAAATGTATGGAGACTGATCCCACCCATAAACAGAGACAATGAAATCATAAGATCTTTTAATAAAACTGTAGCGAAAACAGCAGTCAGAAGTTATATTTTTTAAATTGAATTTAATGTATAAAAAAATATTTTTTAAGAAAAGCTTTTCTATATAAAATTGTACTAAAAAGTAAAAAATCATTTTTTTCCTATCAAAAAATAACATTGTTCGTTGCGTAGAAATAAAACTGTGCGTCGCAGAACTGAAAATTTTTCTTTCACACATCTTAACATTTTTGAATTCATACAACTGGAAACTACAAGCTTTAGGGGCGTTCTTTATTGTACAGTTACTTTGACTGCCCCCAAAACTTTTAGTTTTCAGATGTATGAATTCAAAAATTTTAAGATGTTACTGCGACGCACGAGTTTTATTTCTACGCAACGAACAATATTATTTTTTGACAGGAGAAAAATAATTTTTTACTTTTTAGTACATTTTTTTTAATTAAAAGCTTTTCTTAAAAAATTTTTTTATATAATTTAATTTTTAGTTTTTAGCTCAGTACGCTTACTTAAAAAAAAAAGGGGGTTATGAAGGAAAGGCAATCCACAATCTTAAGGTGTCCGCCATATTGGGTTAAAATGGCGTCACTTAGCTCATCGTATGGGAGTTATGGAGAAAAAAGTATTGGGCCATCTCGGGGGTGTCCACCATATTGGATTTAGAATATTATTAGATATACTCTTAGGCCCGTAAACACCAACGAGAATAATCCTATTTCCTGTGTAAGCATTATTCCTATCCGATTGACGAAAATACCAACTCGTGTAAACCCATATGTTTTTTGCTTAGGTGGCATTACTTTAGGACATTTTTGGTATATCGAAATAAAAGATTTTTATAAGGTTTAAAAAATTGTTCAATAATCAATATAATGAAGAAAATTAGAAAATATAGAGGGAACAGAAAGTGTGATAAGCCAAATTTAGCGTAGTCAAATTCTGGTTGTGTTAGAAGCTGTTGCCGGTCACTACACCAAAAATTCTGGAGTTTCTCAGCTGTTTCAAACGTAGACAAATCAAACAGCTGAACATACATTTTTCATAATATACCTCTTTCTTCAAGATATTTTGTCCTACTTGAAAGACCTCTAAGAAAAGGCACGCTCATGTACACGAATTTTATTGGTATGAATACTTCCTGTTATCTCTATATTCTAAGGCTATATGCACTATATTCTGTGTTACTGAATTTATACACGCGTGCAAAATTTCAAAGCTCTAGCTTAATTAGAACTAGTCGAAATTTTGATTGCAAGATTTGTAGCAGGCAGACAACAATAATAAACCATATAGATGTATTACACTTTAAACATCGTCGTTACATTATTCAAAAACATTACCAGATTATTGAACAGTTGATGTCTCCCAAATCCTAGGTACCATATCCTGGATATTATGTGAGCGCAGCAACCTACAACTGCCTACCTGTCTTCCAGTCAAACATGTACAATAATAGCCAGACATCTTCATTAGGCATATTATACTGGGTTAAGTCATGCAGATCATTTTCTCTGTATATTTCTATATATTATATAGACTATTTTGTATATGTTCGCTGCAGTATAATTTCGCCAGCTTTAAGCGATAAGTGCCTAATAAGAGAAATGTTATTTCGTTCTGAGAAAGCTGTGGAAAATCTTGCAGTTGTGGGAGACTGTCGACCGATTATCACTGCACCTGATTTGTCAGTACGCTTAGGCTGTATTTAGCCTGGCGAGGTTTGAAGCGCTCAACCGAATATCTGCCGCTCGAAGCCATTTCGAATTTAACAGAAATCCGCGCATTACCGTTTCTACCTTCTCGTACTTTCTGTTTCTAGAGTTTTGAAGATGTTATGCGTGCAAACGCTCCGCTTCAAACTTATCCAAGCTAAACGCAGGCTGAAGGCAGAAACATATACAGGCCTTGAGGTGTTGTCAAAATTTCCAACACGGCTTTTTAAATGAGGCAACACAAAACCAAACCTAGCAGTAGCCTCAAAGGCCTAGGTCTCAAGGCGCGCTTTGCTCAATGCTGGAAATTATTTGCTCGCAGGCCTACTTCTATCAACGGCTTTCTTTTTTTTTTTTTTTTAATTTTGTTCTGTCAAACGAGATCACTTGAATCACTTGAAATTTATAATTAGCATTTTTGAAAACCGATAATATATTATTTCTGCCCAGAATGTAAATGAATTATCGTAAATAGTATCAAAATTACAATGATAGCACCGAGCCTGATGGTGTAATTTTCTTTTCAATTTTCTGAGGCAAGCCTTGAAGCGAGCTTCGAGGAAGCCTGAGAGAGGCCGGCCTGGGTTTGCTTGGATGTGTTTTTGGCTTATGGGTGGTTGGAAGGGGTGCAGGAAACTAATATTAGATGGAACATGTATTTAAATGAATTAGACATGAAAATAAGTAAAAAAGCAATTAAAATATGGAATACATCAAATTTCAAAGTTCATAAATCCATTCAGACTGCTCTTTGAGAAAAGTCAACGTAATAAATATTGTTCTATATTAAAAGATAAATTCATTGTGGTATATAATTAATTACTATTGGTGAGTGTAGGACCAAAACATTTGTTCTCCTTTCCCCCAAAGCATTTTTTTTTTGCATTTAAATTTTTACAAATAATTTTTTGTTATATATTATTCCAGGAGAGAAACAGACAGTGAGAGCTTTGCAAGTTCAATTAAATCCTTTTATAAGGAAAACTGGTTAAAATTTAAAGCATCATATACATACACACATACTTACATACATACATATATAGAAATAATAATTAATAATATTAAAACTATACCTGTACTCATCAGAGACATTGAAAAAAGAAAACCTTAATTTTGAGATTTGCATAAATACGTATAATAATTATTAATAATATTTTCTAATTAGTATTTTTTTCTTACTTCGAGTTTAATTTAAAAACAAAAGCAAAAGAAAAAATCAAAACAATCGATTCACAGCAAATCATGTCTAATCCTGGCAATAACTTTTGAACAAAATCAACTAAATCCAGTAAATGTTGCTGCGATAATTTTTTATTCGGGATTTAGTTAATTTTTAATTTTATTGACATAAAATACATTACATAGTTATGGTACCAGACAGTAGTTAGTAGCGCGTAATTCATATCCATAAGAAATTGTAAAAATGTAAAAAAAAAAAACAAACAAAAACAAAAAAAGCAAAACATGTGACTACATTAGACCAGAGGCCATACTAGAAGCCGTCTGTCTTTTATATAACAAATTATCATCAGTGATTCTGCAGAAAGTCGCACATTGTTTCGTTTTCCTTTGCGTATTACTGACAGTAAGGGATGAGATGATATTTTAGAAAGTAACATAAAGAAAAAAACTAAGTGTGTTCAATCCCTTTATATCTATGCTAAAGTGGATATACATAGTATGTATAATAATAAACACGAAATTTTAAGAATTTTTTAGTTTTTAATTTTATGCTTTTTCTTTTGTTCTTTCTTAGTAGGATGTGATACAACATGCAACAATGACTGTGTGGTTATATAATTGTCTATAATCGATTATTCCTGTATGAATTTTCGTACTAATGTCGTTTGAGGTCAGCTAATGTGGCCATTTTGCCCAACGAGTTAATAACTAAAGGAGATGCGATCGTATGTACAATCCGTGCATATGAGCGTTCCCAAAACTGCTCTGCATTTTTGTATGTTTCATTCCGCCATTTTTGATGTTCGCTGTCAAATTCATACTTAGGTTTGGTCTACGAGTAAGAAACTAAAGGAGAGGCCATTGCGTGTATATATATGCCATTTTTGCGTGGCGAACGTGATGATTTTGCTCACTTTCTAAGCGCTTATGTACAAACAATATCAGTGTCAATGTGTTAGAAATGGGTACGTGATATTTGCTCATTTTCATCTCCGTTAGTTATTACCTCGTTGATTTTGCCACACAATCGACTTGAAATATAAAGTGTTCACATGCATGGTAGTGGATTATTATGATAGAACTGTATTTTGAAAATTTTAAGCAAAAAAAGCCGGGATAAATTATGATCGTGCAATTTAGTGGAGTAAGTATTTCTCTTGGGATCCGTTTCGATTCCTGTAAAACTTTTGAAAACTTAACTTTAAAAAAACAAAAGAGTTTTCTAAAACTGTTATATCTAACATAAAATAATTTTATAGTTAAAAAAACTAAGCTGAAAGAAAGGCTTTTTATTCTTTAAAGCTGGAAGAAACAGGTTTTGAAGGTGGTTATTTTTTCAAGGAAGTATAAAACGCCAAGCTGGCTGGCTTATTATTTTTTCAAGCCGAGTTGCAAATTTTGGCTAGAAAAAATAAATTTCTTTTCCATTAAAAATAACTCGGATATGGAAACTCTATTCGCTTTTCAAACATTTTATCGGCACTACAAAGGCGGGAACGGTATAAGGTGAATCATCAGATGTGCAAATGGCATCATTGTTTTACTGTAGTTGTGCGTTGACATCGATCTTTTTAAGTACTGGAAATCCCAGAAGTATATATCCCGCATATTGTCCACGCCGTTCCCCCAACACAAGTCAGCATTTAGAGGAATTTTTCAGCCTTAAAAATAATTTTGAATGATCTCCGTTGCAATTTGTCGGAAGAAAATTTTAGAAATATATTATTTGTTCAGCTAAATTCTTTATAAAAAAAAAAATTAAATAAATAAAACATTATTTTTCAAACAGATTTTTATTACACACCTCAATTGGTTAAAAAATTTAAAACAGTTCTTTCAACCAGTTACTAACCACTTATAAATTAAAAAGCCAAATTGATTTTAAATATTTGCTCGAAAGAAGTAGCCAGCCTTGAAACGTGCTATTAAAAATTAAAAAGCCGAAAAGGCCTTATGTTTATATCGAGAAAGAGTATCAAGCTTTTGCACTTGCTTTTCTAGCTTCAAAACTATTTTCGGTCAAGAATAACAAGTAAAGTAAGCTTTTTTCGTAAAAAGTCATAACTGATTCAGTCCCTGTTCAAAACATATTATTACGAGCGCGGCCTTTGTTCGTTATTCAAACACAATATTTCAAATAAAATGCACAATTCCTCTTTATTATACTCCACTGTTTACTTTTATTAAATTTACAAATCAACTGTACTCTTATTTATCGCTAATACTGTATTTCAACTTATCGCAATCCAACACTTTCTTCTATTTACTTGCTTTCACTTGTATTCACTGCAAAATTGTCGTAAAGGGCACATCTTTTTTTTTTTTTTTTTTTTTTTATTATTCATTTTTTTAAAACTAAATTGTAGCGCGGCTTCAAAACAAACATAAATTTATCACCGCCGATGAAGTGTCAAAAGATTTCGATGTTAGAATTTAATCCGTTCCATTCTACTCAGAGTTCATATGAAAGCAAATACACTCCTCTACTGAATTAAGCCCGGTCTAGACTATTTTATTCCAGTTGGTGTTTACGAGGCGGATTTAGTCCTGAATTACAATTACGACTGGTCTATCGACTGCGACTTGATTTTCAGTCGAAGTCGACGCTGAGGTGAAATTTTTAATTAAATTAAAGCATCAATTGCGAACATCCCAGAAGTGCCAACTACTGTGATTGAACTGAAGTTGGTCGTACCCGACTTTACACTTTGAGCAAAGTTTAGTTTCAGTCGCAGTCGAAATTGCAATTGTATCTTACCACATGCATTTACTATTTAGGCAAAGCCACAGTCGATTGATCAGTCGTAATTGTAATTTAGGCCATTCTCATTCCTTGGAGTATGGTTTGTTTTTATGGATCGTAAATGGATTTTTATCTTTCGATTAAGTAGAAGTAAGAAGCACAGATGCATTACATACCAGCGAAATACATATGCACATATATACCTACTGATATTTCGAACGAAAAGGTTTTCTACCTCAGGTTCTAAAATCTTTTAGTCAACCAGCATCAAATTTTATCTGGTAATGCCATGTAAAATTGCACAAATTTATCGAATGTTTAAAAAGTTTTATCCGCTGTATAAATTGAACCGATAACGATTATATGAATCGCCATTCGGGTGGATCACACGAAATTGAAAAAAATTCTCCACAACATAATTAAGATTTCTGCGGTAATTTAGTCTGAGTGAAAAACAAAATAAATATAATTCGCCTTATTTAGAACAACGAAATCGTCCTCCTTTTAATTAACTTACTCATCGCGCTACTAGGGAATACTACAATACAAATCGTCGATTAATATGACAGAGAATAAATGAATGAAAATGGAAATAGTAAATTGGAAAAAAGAATTAAGAATCAGGGAGGTGAGATGCAAGATAAGTAAAACTAAATTTTAATTTTACGCGCAATTGTAGTATTTTCTACCTTAAGTTCTATTGCTAATTTCATAACGGTAGTTAGATAGTCCGTTTATTGAGAAATGATACATATATACCTACATACATACATACATATATCGAAATAAAATAACTGTTCCAAAAAGTTTTTATTATTATAAGACGTACTTTTCCGTTTTCGTTTGGCTTTGAGCCATAGAACACAAATTTCCTAGAGAATCTGAATTTCTAGAGATCCTTTTATGTGGATAATTATTTTGCACTAACATGGATGAGTTTCCTGGTGTATGTTTTTGAGCTGTGCTGTGTAATTTGTAAATTTCACTGCACTGCAAATTATGTTCAAAATGTTTCTGATCACTAGAGTTACTCACTAACTTTAAACTGATTAAATAAAGTGATCATTAGATCATTTGATTTGTTGGTGAAAATATTCAAGGATGACAGGAGTTCTTATAGCTTGTGAAATAGTATGAGTAGCTGACAATAGTAGCATTTTAGCGAAAATAGCATTTTTTAAACGTTGAGATCATATTCGTAAGCAAAAACAGTTTCCCTATAAACACTTAATGTTCTAAGTATGCAGGTGTAGTATATACATAAATTCATTAATAAAATCATAATAAAAGTTTAAAGAAATATTTTTAAAGGAACTGTCATAAAACTTTTATAGTTCAAAAAATTCTTCAGCAAATATGCAAAGGTTTCTTTACTTATAATAAACATTTTCATTTGAAATTTAAATTTATTATTATTCAATTAATATTTCAGTTCGAATTTTGTTTGAGTATACATAAATTTTAATGTTTTAAGATACTAAGCTTCACACACTGATTCATCCTGGTAATGCTGGAAACGTAAAATAAAAAAGCAATAGTAATAGTAGTAGCTGACCCAGGGCTACATTCGCGACAGACTACAGCAAAGGCGGAACTAATTGGATTTGGGCCGGAAAGCTTTGAATTTTTGGAAGTTTGTTTTTTTTTTCTCTCTCAAAATTTTGCTTCTTTTGTCGCCCTGTCCACGTACGCAATTAATAAAGTCTTTATTTTGTTGTCTTTCAAATCGGTAAAACCCTAAATGTGCTGACTTTTACCCTGCCCCTTACCGAGAATCGCCAACCATCCCAATTATGATTCCAACAGCATGTAAAAAAGGAAATTTAAAACAAGTTTTTGTTAAAGCATTACAAGAAAAATTTAAAGCACAACAAACTCAATAGGCTAAGAACACATGGAGTTAAGAATAGCTCTGGTATTAAAATTTTATAAAATTTTGCGAAAACAATTAGTTTTTAAAAATTCTAGATAGACTTACGAAAAGTGAAAACAAATGTGTCCATTCAACTTTTTACTTATTTCTCTTGTAAAATGATAATTTTAATGCTGAAAATGTATATAGGTATATAAATATTTAAAAAAAAAATCCAGGAAATATGAGACAAATGGAATGCAACAATGCCACATACATGTACAGAGTAGGCAATTGAAGTATTCTGTCATATCTAGCTAGTTGCTTCAAACTAAATTTATAACTACAATTTTAGTTTTACTTTCGTTTATCGAGTAGTAAGATTTAAACTTTGATAGGTGGCAATAGTAAAATGTGCTCTTTTGTCACTCAATTTTGGGAATATTAATATAAAACTGATAGTGCCGAGAACAAGGAGATAAACATAATTTTACTAAATATTTCGAATGTGCCAGCATATCCCATATTTCAACCTACCTATGTTATTCTGTTTCAGCTTATATAGTTCGTGCCAGGGACAATAAACAACTAAACAAAAGTCAAACTTGCAAATCTCTCACTCGACACCACAAAATACACACACCCGTAGCATAAAGAGAGCATTCAGATGATAGAAGTTTTTATTATTGTTATCTACCACGATATACAGAAGACCTTAGCTATCTACGACAAAAGCTAAGAAAACCTGTCAATTTTTGATTTTTTCTCGTTTTTAGCAATTTGTTGAATAATACATGGAAACTCTCTACGTGAATTAATCTATTACCCTTGAAATATATACTAGAATAGAATAAAATAGAAAAGAAAATCATTTATTAAAGAACATCAGCTTACGCTACGTTACAACGTTAGGTACATCGAGTAGGAGTTGGTAAATTGAATTAGTCGATTGATTAAAAAAGCTTAGAAAAGCAAAAAAAAAGAAAAACTATGTACATAATTTAGAATTTCGATTTCAATTTCGTGACGACACCTGGAATTAGTTTCTTTTTCATTTTTAAATTCAGTATTCACCAAACCGTTTAATTGAAATACAATTTAATTTGTGTTTTCATAGTGTCTACTCCCCTAAGAGAGAATTAGAGTACACTTAAAATAAAATTATACTTGATTTCTTTGTTATTTGCAAATATAGTTTTATCTTTATTTAAAGTTAATAAAATCCTCTCCAATGAGAGTTACTAAGTCATAAATTAAATTAAATTTCAATTAAATATAGCTTTATGAATACAGGCATACAAACCTACATAATGTATGTGTAAATGTCATAAAAATCCATTTAAGCTTAATTTTAAATTTAAACTAACCAAGAATCAAGAGATTTCTAAATATAGCAGCATTAAAAGAATAGCAATATAAAAGTTCGGTTAGATATTTTATGCTGTTCACGCCATCTACTTTTCAGTAGGTAATCCAATTTTTTAATTTTGCATTAGATTGAGGTGTCGAAATTGTAAATTTCATTCTTCATTCATGGATTTATGGATGTTAGTGTCACTCAGTACGTTTACATGAATATTTGAAGTATACTTCATGTAGACATCAAGTAATCAAAATATCATGTAAACGCCCATTGACTTCAAGTATACTTGAGTCAAGCAAATCACAAAATTTTGTTCGATTTACTTGAAAAAATTCATGTAAACGCAACTTCAGTACTTGAAAATTTTTCATTTGTGCGAGATATGAAAACGACAAAGAGGAACAAGAAGGAGATTATTGTTGATAATTCAGGCTGCGATTTTTAGCACTTTTCTCAAGATATTTATCTAAAAATCCGTAATTATGTATTGAACTTAATGTAGAGTTGTCAAAGGTAAAATTTCACTTCAAGTAAATTTTAAGTCAAGTAATTGGAATTAATTCAACCAAAAATCCTACTTGAGTTTCAAGTGGATTTCAAGTCAAGTACTCAAGTATTCATGTAAACGTACTGACTGACGTATATAATATGATGGACTACGTCCGAGTCAATTTCATATAGAAAATAATGGCATAAGTTTTGAAGTAATTTCTTTCTTTTCGATCCAATGATCAGAGAGGTCTCATCAGTATGGTTATCTCTGATCGCCTACCATAGAAGTTTGATAATAGGGTCTCCCAATTGCCCATACAAATATTTTTTATCAAAAGTAAGTGTGAATCATATAGTAGCAATATAGGCGATCAGAGATAACCATACTGATGAGACCTCTCTGATCGCTGGGTCGAAAAGTTCGATTTTTTCTGAATTTTCAATGCATTATAAAAATTCATTGAAATTATTTTTCAGTAAATTTCAGTTTATAGAGACGAGAAATTGTCCATCTACAAGTTTCTTTCCACCCAAGTCAGAATAAAGTGCAAGTGGAAAAATTTGTATGAAAGCGTTTATATCCTTTTATATGTACATACTAATGTTGACTTGCAATCATTACTAACAGAAGAGAATACGGCGAAGTTAGTGTGCCGCATGAATTATAGCAAAACGCGCAGCCCATGTTTTATATAAAACACAGTGGTCCAATTTTGTTTAGGATCCTCTCTATCCTAGCCTGTTTTTTTGCATTTCTTTTTATTTTTAACCTATATTGCGACAATAATATAAATAAGCAAAACATATTTATAATATGCAAAAAATATATAAAATACAATAAGTTCATATTTTTGTCGGAAGATACTTTGATATAAGTAAGAGCAAGAGAAACTGAAAAGTTCTGTTGTCATTATCAGAAATGAAAAAAAAGAACAACAATTGGTGAATTTCAATTGCATTTAACCAGTTTTTTTTTTAATTGCATTGGATTAGTCTTATAGAATTAGCAAACAAACAGTAAGTATGTTTTATAACTCTTTCTTTTTTTTGCCGAGTTATAGATGAATAGAAATTCAAAAGTGTTGTCAGACTCAATATTTTTAACCACTGTTGAAATTAAAATTCTATATGAATGCTCCCTGACACATTTCATAAAATATGTCACATTTTTTTTTAATTTTCCCTAATTACAACAAATATATATATAAAAGCATTTCCTATTTAATATTCTTTTTTTCATCCATTGTAGTTAAGTAAACAGGTTCAAATTAAATATTTTCATTGCACAATGATGAAATGTGAAGAAAAAACATTTTTAAATTTAATCTAAACTTTCACTTTTATTTTAAAGCAATGATCATTTTATACTTGCAATTTGAATTATATTCAATTTAATTTATGTAAAAATATATTTTCTAAATACCTCAAATCTCGAAGGATAAAATGTAAAACAGAAATTATCAAATTTCGATACACTGCCCAATATTATAATTATAACAAACGAGTGTAACAGAATTTCACTAATTAGCGATATTAAATGCAAATATTAAGTAAAATGTATAGAAGAAACTTTACGAGATTCTCTAGAACACTTAATTATGGATAAAATTATATTTATGCACTTTTTTTTCTCAATTTTTAGAATTGAATTATACATTCGAGCACACATATACTTATGTAAATTCAATGAAACAAATGATGATAGAAGGATATATACATGCATATGTAAGAGGATTTAATTTGCTAGAACTATTGTAATTGTTAAATGGTATTCGCCCTTCTTTCCAGCTCCTTTGATCGTGTTAATCAATGTTTGAAAAAATCTCTCTATTTATGTGCATTTTTAGAGTGTGTGTATGTTTAGAAGCATATAATGTATGTACCTAGGATACTTTATCTATGAGAATCACACTCCTTAAAAAAAAATTTATTTTTTATTATTTAATTTTAATTTTAAAGAAATCTGATTTTGTGAAAAAGTGAAAAAACTATTTTCAATCATTAATAAAAGGGTTAATTAATTTCCCAAGTTCCAGTTACCTATGAATAGGAAATTGATTGTTCTTGAAGGAAATTCAAGCTCCTTTAACCTCCTTGTGTTCATATCTAGTAGCTGTCATGGTATAGCCTTTTAAATTTGATGTTGTAAGCCATGCCGATTTACGCAAAAAAATAATCAAGAAAGTTACTTATACCTAGTATGTGCATTGTGCATGGCCAGCTAACTAGTTAGCTATAGTAGTTACTATGCAAACAGAATGTTATAATGATGAATGGGTAAAAACATTTTGTTTCTTTTCAGTTGAACAGGCTCTAATAAAAAGTTTTTTATACGAAAGTGCTAACAAATAACGAACTAACGCTGTCTATATTATTTAATAATGAGTCAAGTTTTGTTATGTTTTTCAGAATAAGTTTGAGTTCAAATGTAGTGCGTATTTGAACTCAAACTTATTTTGAAAAACGTAACAAAATTGATCCATTAAATAAGATAAACAGAGTTAGTTGAAACGTGATCGGTGTCATTTAATTAGTTTAGTTATCATTTTTCAAATATATTAGGGCTTTTGAAGGATAGTCATTATTGTGATTTTCAAAGATATAAGTAGAATATAGAAAATAAAATCGAGCTTATAAAGAAAGCACAAAAAAATCTCATGTGGTTTGGGATGCAATTTATCCAGAGTATTTCTGAAAATGAAATAAAAGCAGGTGGCGCCATGGCTCAAATATACACAGGTGAAAAGTTAGTAATAAGTTCGGAGGAAATTAACAAAAATGTGGATTACTGGCGAAATTTAGAAGGGTAGAAATTGTAAATAAAAATTTCATTTAATTTTACCTATATATAGCCTTGTAAAAGTAAAATTAATTTTGCGCAAGCCAACGATCTTATACTAAGATTATCCACTTTTAGAAGTCTATAGCACTAATTTGTTTTTAAAACTCCCGCCGCCAACACTTTGTTATTTTACCATGTAAACTCGAATTATATGTGTTTCTATTTTTCGTAGTCTTTGCAGAGGTAGAGTGCATATAGTTCTAATACACTAAGAGACAACTAGATAACTATACATCTTTAGATATTTTTGTAATTTGAGATCAGTTTTTCTTAAAAATTCAAATAAAAAAGCAAATTGGTTACACATGGCTTTCCAATTTCTTAAATCTCAAGTTCATCTATAAATAAATTGCATAACTTTAGGCACGTCTATAATTAACATCCCCACAAGCAGTCATTTGTATCATAAAGTAATAAAGGCCTTTATTACTTTATGTTTGTATATAGATGTGCCCAGAATCATTTCCGTATTAGAAAGCAGATGTCGCTAATTGTCTTTCTGTTATTTTTTCCAAATTTAAAACTGCTAATAAAAGAATATTCAAGAGCCTGTTTAGACCGTGCAATATAGGACTAATATGCAGTCGTCTAAACATGCCGTATTATGAAAAACTAGTCCTACTTTAATCCGGATCTGACCTAAAAAATTAGTATTAAAACGTACCTCACATACGGAATTGTTTACAAACTTGAATTCGTAATATATTCAATAACAGGGTTTTTACTATGCTTTAATGTAAAAATGTGGGATTAAGAAAGAGAACAGTGTGACTGGTTAGAAGGATAGACATATTCCCTTACAGACTTTTGACATATTGAGCAAAGTGGTCCATCTGTAGTGGATAGTAAAAAATTTAGAATTTTGGAAAATTTATATTTTCTTCTATGCTCTATTCTCTTGTGCATACGCTGTACAAACAAAATTAAAATAGCATTTTTCATTCTTCTCGTGAACAAGTAAGCAGATCTGACAAATTTGATAACTGTCATTAATTTAATACGAGCGGAACTATAGAACTCGTCCTAAATAGTTTGTACTAATGACTGGGTATAATTTTTTATTTGGCTCCTATCCTTTTTTCTAGCAGCTTTGACAGATTTAGTTCAAAAATTCCGAGATATGTTATTGAGATTTTATTCTCTCTCGGTGTACATTTTTTAAATGACCCAAGTATTACACATTAAGGAGGGCAAATGAAAGGTTAGAGTGGAAGATAGTCGCAAAAGTTCTGTGGAACAAGTATGAAACTAAAAAAAAAAAAAAACTAAAGCGTGAATTGTTTTTCCTGTATAAGGTTTTGCCCCCTTTTTCCTCCTTGAATTTTAGCCTTGTACTGGTCTCGATAGCTCTGTTGGTTAACCGCCCTAACTACTGACCCAGAGTTCGACGATTTGAATCTTACCTGGGTTCTCCTACTGCAAATTTCATGGTCATTTCTTAGTGAATAAAAACCATTTAAGAAATTGAAGCAGTTTCCGAATACAAACTGATGAAACAGAGTCAGTTCGATACGTAAATAGTAAAACAAAAATGGACTACAAAAACATGACATCATAAACACAACTAGAATTTGACTACACTTGTTTCTGTTCGCTATGTACTCTACATTGGATTTTTGTAATGTCAAGCCTTCTGTCATTCTGATAATAGCAGAGCTGTCAAATAAATTGCCTGGGTAAATTTTGTTAAGAGTTTTCATTTGTTAATAAACACACATTCAATTT
Organism: Dioctria rufipes; assembly: GCA_963924295.1. Classification (NCBI taxonomy): domain Eukaryota; kingdom Metazoa; phylum Arthropoda; class Insecta; order Diptera; family Asilidae; genus Dioctria; species Dioctria rufipes. Next base: position 42,163,342 of record OZ002743.1, on the reverse strand, counting down.
GTTACACAAAGGAAACATTGTTCGATTTCATTCTTGTAAAAAAAAAAATGATAACGATGTTTTTTGAAAATGAAGAAGAAAAAAGAGCATTATATTGTTCATAGAAGTAAGGTAAGTTTAGTTTGTTTTGTGTTTTCTATTAACTTTAAATGTCGTTTTCGTTTGACGCTCAGTTCTGATCCGAATCTAGCCTCAGGCGGTTTGGACATCGAAAGATGAAAACGAAAACGCTGAACTGAAATATTATACCCCGCAACAGCAAATATTTCCAATTAAACTTAACTAAAAGGTCGTAAAATTCATATTTTTTCATTATTCGAAATAAATTGTTAAGTTTTTACTTTGCTTTTCGTATACAATGAAATATACCTTTCTCGAGAAACAATGTAAAAAATTAACAATTTCTTGCGAATAATGAAAAATTAAGAATTTGTCGACCTTTTAGTTACATTTAATTCGAAATTTTCGCTGTTGCGGGGGTAGAAAAGTGAGTTTTTCAGTTTAGCGTTTTCGTCTTTCGATGTGCAAACGGCCTAAGTGTTGTCAAAGTTTTAGCTAGAACTTGGTTTAGATGATTTTTAAATTTAAATTTTATTTCATAGACAGTCATCCAGTGTTGCACTTGAAATTTATCAGTTGATTCTTATGTTTCTATACATAAACAAAAGTAAACAAATCGGATTAACTCTAAAATGGTTTCTTTGAAAGGGGTCGAATCCAGTTCAACCTAAAGTTAAAACGAAAACGATATTAGTTTAGTTACAGAGGCAACCAAATCGAATCTTAATCTAGCTAAAATCTATTCCAGGCTACTACACACACATATGCAATGGTTGTATTTGAAATTTTTGAGAGATTTATTGATTATTATCTGCAAGATTCTTCACTATATACACATTTAGTAATTTTACGAACTGATTTGGGAATTTGGAAATAGATTTACAAACATAAATGAAAAGAAAAGTTAACAATGCCCAAATAATCAATTTCTAGTATATTTCGCAGCAATATACAATCTTCCTGAGCCTATTGAAAATTCAGGGTGTTTCTGGCTCAGAGAACCATATGGAAGGAGGTGATATTACGCACCTATGCAAACAAAAAAGGTTACAGTAGTGGATGGAGGTATCCGAACCGTTTCGGAATTACAGGGTGATTAAGAATAATATGCTAGTTTTTCACGAAAAACTCCGTAATTTCTTTGTTGTACCTAACTACAATCTAAGAAGGCCTTTTCATGTCGTTAGTTATAGGCCGTAAAAGTAACAAAATTCCTAATTTTTTTAAATTATTGACAATTTTTCACCAAAATGCCTGATAACTGTTACATTTTTTTGCAACATTTGGAAACCTTCAGAATGTTACCTTTAATTTGATGAAATTGCATAAAATTAGGCGAGATTATCACCTTCATTAGCAAAATTAACGAATTAATGAAACAAAAAAAAACTGGCTCATCGCGACAACTTTTGAAAGGTAACGTCTTGCAAGAAAACGTGAAGGTTATCAGGCATTATAATTAGTGACGTGTGTGGGTGGAGTGATGGTTCGACATTAGGTTTACTATCATCTAAGTTAAATAGCTTCATAGATTGTATAACAACGGGTGTTTAGTGAAAAACTAGCATATTTTTTTTAATAACCCTGTAACTCGGAAACGGTTGATATGACTCCCCCCCCCCTGCCATTCACAATTCTTTCTCTCTCTTTAGGTGAATACTATCACCTCCTTACCTATGGAGCTCTGAGCCGAATACAAGGTATGCACTAATTTCACTTTAATTTGTCAGTTGTTAGCCCCTTCCAACCGGAAGTTATTTCATTTTCAAAACTTCCAACAATTTAACTCCGTGCATACCTACAAGTTTTACGAGAAAATTGGGAAGATAGAAATCCTTAGATAAATCTCTTGTATGACAAATTTTTAGAATCTTTTTTGTAGAGAATTTAGTTTCCTTCATTTTAGGTCTGCATTATATTTATCGTAGAATTGACGTATTCCGAGTACAAAACTGTTTTTTCAACCATTTAGCAGCCATTTTAAAGTTTTCGAACAACCAATGGATGGTGACTTTTAGTATGTTATTTCAAATTGAGGCTGTATACCAAATCGGAGTTTGGAATTTAATTGGAAGTGAAAACCTAAATTAACTGTGCTTATATGTCATAATATCACCGAAACAAGCGAACGAGCTAGTAAGACGTATATGTAGGCCTCTGTCTCCATTCCATTTATTGCACTATCAGTTCACAAAACAACCGAATGTTTTTCGAATATAAATTGGAGTGTGTGTATCTAGATACCATTTATGATACGAATTTATTCATATTTTAGCTTAGAAATGCTATCATCATTATTATTATTGTCAGTTAATGGTGGCATTTCATTTTGGACATTTAAAAAAAATTTACAAATTCCAAATTTCTAAAATGAATTCCATGTTAAGTAAAAATATTAAAAGAAAACAAAAAAGAACCCCACATCAGGAGCACTAACTAACTAAACCTTGTACCTACATACGTTAAGCTTGTCTTAATAAACTAACTAAGAAGTGTTTAACTGTAATTCTATATTAGATATACTAGTTATAAAATAATCTTCAAATGTAATGTGTAGGTACTTTTACTCAGCTAATGAAGTGTGTAAATTATTTACTCTGCTTATCTACCCGTGGTGTATTAAATAGTAGCAATTTACAATTTGTTAATAATTCGATGTAAAATTTATCAGAACTGACTTGTTACGTCCTAGTAAAAATATCTATAGTAATTCACAACAACTTTTTAGTGTTTATTTTTAATTGTGCTACAATTTTAGTGTATGATAAGAGACCAAAGAATTTTTTGTTTTGAGTATATAAACATGATAATAATTAATTTTTAATATGTGTATCAGAGTGCGTGTTCGTGTGCGTGATGTGTGGTGTGGATTTAAATCTACTGTAGTTAGCGTTTTTGACTCACTGTAAGATAACACAGAAATAACACGAAAAAACAACAACAAACTTTATATTATATTATCATTATCATATTTAAATAATCATTAAGAAATCGTGGAAGTTGATTGATTGCCAACACAATTTTGTTTGGAATTTTTTTATGTTTTTATTTTGAAAAAATGAAGTTTGATAATTATGAAAACGAGCAAAAAAGCGATATCATCTGAGATAGTTTGTCGTATGGTATTTAATTAAAGTCTTTTCAGACTGTTAAATCCATCCATCAATTATCGCATTGTTTCATAAAAACAGTAGCCGCCTAAAGCTGAATTTAAGAAAATAATGATCTGAATCAAATTCATCACCTCTACATAATCACACGTTCGATGTCGTGCTTGGAACCAATTATCCTCTGCTTCTAATGTTAGATTTTTTCAATTGATTTTATGTTGTGTAAATAATGATTAAAGTAGGTAAGAATGACATCAAAAATATGATTCTTTTGAAGAAACATTTTCCTACTCGTGTATCTAAGAAATTTTGCCAGCGCAAGTGCATGGATGCTAATGCGTCGGAAAAAAAATTAACGTCGTCGTTTTCAGTCGGTATTTACACTTCACATCACGCAGTTATGCCAAAAAGAGTGAATTTTACATAGGAGGAGGACCAACAACTCATTGATTTAGTAAAATTGCGTCCTCCGCTTTACAGTATAAAATTATAAACTTGCAAGAACCTTGCCATTAAAGACAACATTTGGGAAATTATTGCAAAAAAAAAAAGACAAATAAAAAGGGTAAGTCCAAGAATAACGCACTAGCGCTGGCGCATTTACGGTTTGTTGGCGGAATCTCTTGAAGACCGTTTAGGTTTAGAGCGCATGACTCTAAAAGTCTCCGTCATAATCCAGAAGGACACAGTTAATAAATCTTATTTATACTTAATCCCGGGTCAACCCAAAAAGATAAAAGTCGGCGGCAAAGTGTTGTCAGGTTCGGAAAAAAGGCGGCGTAAAAAAGACGGTTTTTACAGTCATGCTCCTGTTCAATGATTTTTAATTTTTATTATTTATAAAAGCACACGACTTTTACAAGTTGAAACACGAAAGGTTGGTGAGATCCTTCTGCCCTACCATAACTTATCGCCAGCCCTCTATAAAGTTGATTGACGAGGGTTGTAACCCTCCGTCATGGCGCAAAATGTTAAAACAAACGGCAAATGAAAGGTCTTAATTTTTCCTACCTTATCTAGATAAAAACTCGTAGGGTATAAGTAAGTTTGTTATTACTTTTGTACTGAGCAGAAATATTGTTGGTAGAAAAAAGTGGATTGGACACCAACACGGATTTTTGCATGTTCATCTCTCCGTTTATCCCCATGATAACCCCTTTATTATTCAATTTTGAATTGTTTTACTCTGAATAATGTTGATATAAATGAAGAGCTGTGTCCATTTAAAAATATAATTTATTATCACGAACTGAAATACAAAAATGACACAACTATCAGCTGCCAAATCATCCCCAAATTGTTCAGGAAAATAACCGCTTTTGATAAAAAAAAAAGGTGAGTGTGTACTTAACACCGCAAATACGAAGTGGAAATTTTATTTAAAACACTTTTGTATATTTTTTTCAAAACTTTAATAATTTACAAAGAAACTCAACTTTACTCCAAGCTATCAATTTATTTCTCCCTATACTCGCTGCATGTTACTGTTAACAGTAGGGGCGACTAGGCCTCCAGGACCTTGTGGACACCGCGACCATCGTTGGTCTATTGTGCCTTCCTCTAAAGTGGTTAGGCAAAATCGAGTTTTTTAACGAGCTCGATTATTGCTTGTTAGTTATCATTTCCAGGTGGCGATTCCAGGTAAGCTTGCTGTCTAGGATTATTCCCAGATATTTTGCTTCTTTGGAATATTCTATTGCAATTCCATCTGATGATGCAGTTTCTATGCCTCTATCTTCGAATACTCTCTTGATCGAGTCAAAGAGAGTATTATCGAATGCGCCTTGTATGTCCATAAAGGAACATATAATGACCTTGTTTTCCTGTGAGGCTTTCTCGATAGTCTCTATCAGACTGCTGAGAGCATTCTCGGTGGATTTTCCGGATTGGTAGGCATATTGATTGGCATTGAGTCGACAGCTTTGATGGATTTCGTCCGAATGTGGCTGTCTATTATTTTCTCTAGAGTTTTCAGGAGAAATGATGTCAGACTGATAGGCCTGTATGATTAAGCCTCGCTGGGTGGTTTTTTATCCGATTTCGAAATAAAACAACCTTGGTTAATCTCAATGCCTTGGGGATATATCCGATGCACAGGCTGGCCCTAAATATCTCGGTGATAAGATTTAAAAGGTTTGAAGGACTTGATAGCTCATCTCACCTTTGCTTCGGTGACAATCTTCTTTGCTGATTGGTAATCCCTTTTAAGCATCACTAGCGTCACTGAGGATCTGGCGTCTACATCGGGCTTCTCGATCACAAAGTTGCAGAGTGGGAAGTGCGTTTTGAGAAGAACCTCTAGCGTTTCCTTGGTATTACAGGAAAGGCTTCCATCACAGTGTTTGAGGGAGCCAATACCGTTGTTATGATCCTTCGATAAGGCATTTTGGAGTCGAAGCTTTTGAGGTGCTCTCAATTTCCTCGCAAAATTTACTCCAGCTCTTTCTTTTGGATCTCCTGAGCTCTGAGTTGTATTCGGTTAGAGCTTTTTGATATGCCTTGTTGAACTGCTTTCTCAGGCTTTTCCTTAATTTACCTAGCTGACTGTTCCACCAAGGAACATCCTTTTTCCTTTGGATGGGGGTAATAGGGCAGCTCTCTTCATAAGCTCGAATAAGCGTTGTTTGAAGTTAATCTGCGAGGAGATCCACTTCTTCGATCGATTTGATCCTTTTTGGAATGCCTATTAGTTCCTCTTGGAGCAGGGCCCTGTATGCTGCTCAATCTGTCCTTTTTGGGATTCTTGTGTGTTCCTTCCTTGTTTATATAGCCTCAATATTGAATCTTATGTACTTATGAACCGATAGTGAGGCTTGATTTGAGACATCCCAGTTCGTGACCAGTTCAACATCTTGTCTATTGGTGATTGTCAGGTCAAGGACTTCCTGTCTGATTGCATAATTCTTTTTATTCACTTGCCTAGCTGAATTTCGGTGATTGTTTCTGCAACATTGCACAGCAGAATTCATCACTCTAAATTAATAGCTTAACAGCTTTAATTTCACATAACACTGAACTTAATCAAAATATACACCTCTAACTTCCAAATAACACAATTTCAAAGAGAATTCAGAATCGAAACTTGTATCCTTCCAGTTTCGAAACAACTTAATATTTACTAAAAAAAGAGACTCGACTCCCTCGATTTATTCCAGCGAGCTTTGCACTTTGAGACATGACGATCGTAAACTAGAGAAGTGTACACTTTAAAAATAAAATTGTGAAAATATTAATAGTAATTCAATTTGTAACAATGCCGTGTTGAACAACTTTTTTTCCTGCAAAACATTGTTTCCTAGTTAATTGAATTGCTCCACTCGAAAATCTTCATTTGATTCGTTTTTGAATTCATATGTGTAAGTGAAAATTTCACAGATATTAATAGATATATTGTCCAGCCCTGCGTATGCGTTTATAATATAATTCCAACCTAAAAAGGACTGAGCCATATCTTACGATTAACACCGAATGATTTTTTTTTCTAAATATTAATGTAAGATTAAGCAATTCCGTTCACTTGAAGAAAATTTATTAATCTTAGAAAAGGAAGACACTTCACACAATTTTCGTTTCGTATCTGAGGATTCCTCGTTTTTCGAAAATCAATCAATTTGTTTGCAATATTATTTATAGCTTCGGTAACTACTGGTATTTGTGTTATTGTTGGCATGACATCATAACTCACAACTCACTGATAACTGTCAATAATATTTATGTAAAGAAACAAACCAAAATATTGAAAATATTTGTGCGTAACTAAGAGGAGATGTTTGAGTAAAATATAATAAGTAATATCTCATTTCAAGGATACTTTTTTAAGCGGAAAAAAATCCATAGGGTGGTTAAAAAGTTATTCTCCTACCAGGGCTCACATTTATTAGCGAAATCTTTAAATGACTATAACTCCTAGGCATACCGAAAGGATCCTTGATCTGAAACACCCTTTATATAGGAGTTGGCTGATTTTATTTATTTTCAAAAATGGAAAATCTAAATAGGTACGTGTTGTTAGCCTGGTATTAGTTATCATGCCGACAGGCAGACGGACAGATATTTCATGTGGCTTAACGTGAGTATTTGCGGGTTTCGGCTTAATCTCACTGGATTCTTAATGCACGGATTAGTTACAATGCGACATCAGCGCCCTCATGAGACCGAATATATCCTGCCTATATGAGTCCCAGTTGGCTAGCGCATGCTTGGCTGTCTTACTGGTCGAAGCGAGACCTACCTAAAATCTCTAACCAATCTAAAGGTCATGGTGTCCGGTTGTTTAAGCGAGAATTCACTCCGAGAGCAGAATATCTAAATGTGCAGTAGGTACGTAAGCGTCCATACAAGCGAGAATGTCCACTTATGTCATGCTAGACTCAGACCTCGATATGGGCCACCATAAACCACCACGATGCTCCCATCAAGGGGCCTACAAACGTGTCGAGGTGTAAATCAAGCTTTACATGACTCGTCGACTCAGTGGTAATACCATGTTAGCAATGTCGACTACCCAAATGGTATGGCCGCATAATCCATATAACCTTAATTATAAAGCTATGCTTACTCCCCAGTAGATTCTCCATGCAGAATCCTTATAAGAATAGACTCGATCCTCAATCCGCTAGGTGATGGCCCTGGACCACATGAAGATTAAGATTTTCCCTTTGAGTTAGGGGAGGCTAGTACTAGTATATGCAAGTCTACTAGGTTGTATGTGCAGGCCATTTTATGATCACGCACTATCATCAGAAGTTCAGACGCTTTGTAATTTAGCATATAAGCATACAGCGGATCCCTTGCATATTTTTCTCTCAGTGGTATTGCGCTTCACAAACCCCTTTTGCATCATCAGGCAGACGGACAGTGAAGAACTTAATGTACGCCCTTATCTAGTTAGGGTATGAAAAGTAAAAAATCCTTCGAATATCTGTTATACGTATATTTAATGCTGCCAAAATAAATTTTAGATTATAAATTCATATTTGAATTGATACCCATACACATTGTGACATTCAAATAACTTCCACAATTTATTTAAGCTAATATTAAATCTATTTTAAATTATAAGTTATGGTATAATTGTAAAACGATTTTCCTTTTAAAATATTACATATAAATTACATGATTAAAAATAATAATAATATCAAACAAATGTGGAATAGTAGTGTTTCCAAACACTCCTAAAATCGTTTTGAATACTAAAAGAAAACATTTTTTTCCCATTAACTTAAAAACTTTATTCATCAGCACACGTCAATTGAAAACAATTTTTTTTAAATATTTTTAACTTACAAAAAAAAAACAAAACAAAATTACAATTAGCACAACACATCTCTTAAATTAAATTAAAATTAAAATTAAAATAAAAAAAAAACTTGTATATATAATTTAAAATCAAAAATATTTTCTAGCACTATAAGATGTAAATTGCATTGAATCAAGCAGAAACAGTCATCCAGCAAAAGCATTTAACGTAGATATTATACCTAGCTACTACTTTTCATCCTAAATATAAATTAAAAAATAAAATAAAAACAATGAACATATTTCAAAAGTAATACATATACAAGAAGTATTAATGTAGAATTGCACTCGTGTTTTTACCTGCATATATCTACCTATGTATTTATGTAATAATGTACCTATAGTTACTTAGTGCAGTGGCGTAGAGAGTCCAATAGTTTTTTTGGAGCTTATAAATATGTAAATAAAGAAAGTTTTAGAATGTTTACGAAAATCATAAATATGTATAACAGTGTAAAATATATAGAAAGACTTGAAACATCAATAATTTTAAATGTAAGGATATTTTATGTGATGCAAAATGTTTGTACAAAAATATTAATAATAAAAGTGACTTCCATAGTAGAAATTATTTACATAATAATTAGGAAAAATCTTATAATAATTATTACACAAAACTTAATATTATACGTAACTGATGTATTTGTTTGTATAACTGTTTTATGTTTTTATTATGTAAAACTATACTTTAGGTGTAGTTAGTTAGTATTGGCAAACTTCTATGTGTTTTTGAATCTGCAGGTCAAAATAATTGATTTGAAGAGGTAGGTGTAACTAGCAAAAACCTTATATGGGTGATTTTAATATGTTGCCAATAACTATGTACGTGTACGATGATAATAGGCTTATTGCTTAAAGTCAAATATCTAAAGGTTCGAAAACCCTCATTTGATTAGTTTTTGGGAGATTTTTGTTTTTTTTTTTTTTGTCAATTTCAGTCTCTTTCTTTGTTTTAAGATTATTTTTTCATAAATACTTTTTTAAGCTAAGAAACCTTCGATTTCAATTTTGTTTATTTTATCATTTTTTGAAGTAATGCAACCAATGTCCTCCCTGCACCTTACTGTTTTTGGGGTATCCAAAATAGCTCATTTTATTAGTGTGATCTGTTGTACGTTCAACTTATTGATCGAAACCAGTGATTAGTAGAAATTGACTGATTACTTGATGGCTTTATTTCTATTGTTACGTCTCTAGTTGTGTAAACTTTCCATATTAGTGGTGTAAAACTAGTCATGAATAGTTGAATTTTAAACAGTTTTGTGGAAATGTTGTAACTGATAGATCTGCATTTTCTATGCAACCTCAATAGCGACATTTACTTTCGAGTTCCGAATAGGACGATTATGTACTCGTGTTATATGTGTACGTGCAAAAGGACATTTGGTGGCAACTAAGGATTAAAACCCAAATAGTACGTTGGATGTACACAGCCATAGTTCGGTCAATTTTCTGTTATGGCTCCATGGTCTGGTGGACGGCACTGACGAGGAAATGTAATCTGGATGTGCTGGCAAAAATCCAGAGGCTCGCTTGTGTGGGAATAACTTGGTGTCTATGAACGATGCATATGGCGGAACTGGAGGTCATACTTGGCTTATTGCCGCTGTACCTCTATTGCAGAAATGCTGCGGCAATTAGTGTCATCAGGCTGTGTGCGGGGTTGGTATACGGAGAAGGGTTTTGGACACTCCAGAAGATTGACTGCAGTGATTGCAGGGAAGAAACAAACTATCGAGTACTTTTCCCAACCTTTGGTGGGGATGTTAATGCAATGATGCCCAGGTGCACCAGAAGTGATTGGGAGGGGAAGGAGATGGTGGTAACATTCGATGTTTCTATCTTCATGGATGGATCCCAGACGAGTGCAGTCACAGAAGCTATAGTATACTCCAGAGACTGTCAGTGGCCCCAGTCTTATAGACTGCTGGACAAATGTAGTGTCTTTTAGACAGAGTTCGCAGCGATTTACCTAGCGGCAAAATTGGTATCTATGTGAAGAGAGCCCGCACGACACATCTATACACTGACAGCCAGACAGCCATCAAGGCGCTAGATTCTGTGCTGGTAAAATCAAAATTAATGTAGTTATTCAAGAGCAGCCTTGAGGAATTGACTGTACGGCACAAAGTGACCATATGATATCCCGGACAACGAGTTGGTTGATGAGTTGGCCAAGAAGGACTCTGAAATGGATAGCTCCACAGCGGCAACTTAGGTAAGGCTCCCTGGTGGACCCTGCTGGAAACCTGTAGCATTGCGAGGGAATTGTGGTCTGCATATGACAGGAAGAGGACAAGAGAATTCCTTAACGGTAGTAGGGCAAATACTAGGAATATAGTAGGGGCCATGCTAGAAGGCTGGATATAGAGGCGAACAATTTCTGCAGAAGCTGTAAGGTCTCGGAGAAACACGAATCCGTCGAACACGTACTTTGCGAGTGCCCCACTCTAATGAATAACACAGGTATGCTATTAGGTAGATATTTCCTTTCAAGTCTGGGGTAGCTGCAAATTAAAAAGTTCAGATGTATCCTGAGATTCCCAAGAGAAGTAGGATGTATCTAGGGTGGTTTTAAAGGTTATCTCATGAAGTCAAGGGGCACAATGGACCATCCACAGGAGGTGTAATTGGTGCAGGCTAGTTTTTTTAGCCTAACTTTTCTCAATCTATATGTGTACGTACGTTTGCCACTGATTCAGTGCTTTCAAAATTTGTTCACAATACGATGAATAGTGTGCTCTGTAGCTTTATAGGATTATATCGAGCAAAAATTTCATGTAAGGCACAAAAAGAGTGGTTATAAATTCGAACGATTTCAATTATTTGAATTTATATGAAACTCCATGATGAAATGTTCAACTCTTCTGACCACAGCTGTCAAAGAATGAGAACAATCGAAATGAAAGATCCTTTATTATTTTTATTTAAATTTTTATTCTATTATTTACCTCACCTTCACATTCAAATCCCTAAATACATATAAATGATAAAAAAAATCTCCTAAATACTACAAAGAGGTAAAATTTCTGCAAAAATTCTTTATTTCACTTAATATATTATTATATTCTATTATATTTATACACGTATGTAATCGAAATATCTACGCATATTTTTATTACAATTTTCATCTATATTATGACACGAATAACCATTTGACTGCATTTTTATAGCAATTAATAATAATAAATAATGAAAAAGAAGTAAATAAATAATATTAAATAACTAAAATGAACGGTCTTAGATTAACTTTTCTACTCAGGATAATAAATATTATATTCACCTTATAAAAGAAAACAAAAAAAAAAAAAAAACAAAATACAAATCTGTGTGTAATTAATAATATTCAAAAAAATATATATAATTAACTGCTAGTTAAGTAAAAAAAAAAAAAACTCCCTTTTTGTAGAGATTTGAACTCCTTCACCCAGCGGTAAGTAGGTTTGACTGTTTTCGAACAAGTATATAAAGATCATGTGTGTGTATTTTGAAAATTTAGAAAATAACCATGAAAATAAAAGGCTGTTTTAATATTATATATAATATTATATTTCATATTAGATATTTTGTGATGGCTTCGCGTTATTGTCAAAAAATTATTGTGATGGAACAATTTGATTTTGCGTAAATAGACAACAATATTTGTGAGTAGTAGTACCTTTCAGCACAGTAAATTACCGATAATTTTCATATGAAAAACAAAAACCTAAAAAACTAAATAATTCGATGTTTAAAAGAAAGAAAAAAAAATGTTATACAGATATAGTTCTCATTGTATTAAAAAAATAAAACAAAACAAAAAATTTACATTATTCATAAAATATTATTCCGGGTTCAATGTTAAATTAAAAAAAAAAAAGACAATATCTATGTATGTGTTACAATAGTGTGCAGAAATGTTATTGTCTTTAATATCAAAAATATATTAAATATTTATTTTCAAAAATCAAATTGATAAATTATATATGAGTGTATACCGCAACTGAATGAATTATACATAGAAGCACTTACATTATTATTAACGTTTATTTATTTAGTTTTTGCAAAAACAAAAAAAAAACTAACAGATATGTATATGTAGTTGTTTTAGCGAAAATACTCACCTGAAAATCCAAAAAAGAATCTGAAAAACTACAGAATTCCATTTATGTACTATGCGAACTTTATTATAAGCACAATAACTTCACAGAACCAATCTCAATATGCAAATGACAAAATTATGTAAATATTTGTAAATTTCGAAAAATTGTTTGTAATATTTTTGATTTCACACATTCCTAGAAAATATAAGCATTTGATTGTAAAATGTTTTTTATTTTTCATTGAAAATTCATCAACAATTTTTTTGTCATAAGATTTTTCTTTACGATGATCTTAGTTGATGCTGTGGTGCGCAAAGGAAACGCCTACGGGAGAAATTCAATCCGAAGGTAGCTGCTTACTATAGTCCGCTTCTCTTGAAATGATGATGAGAATTAAGAAAAGAAAAAAGTGTGTAAAAGATTTTTTCTAAAAAATTCACTAAATTAGGATTTTGATTAAAAATACTACTCAAGGGAACCAGTTTTTTTACATACATATCTTGAAACTCAGTGAAATTTTACAGGCTCGGAAATCTTTTAGGTTAATTTCAATCTGTAAAGGTTATTATGTGTGCCGTGCTCCGAGCGGAGAGCACACACTGGAAATTTCTATTTCTTGTTTAATTAGCGGAAGAAAACAAAAAAAAAATTTTTGGGTCACGTTTCCTTTTTTATTAGGGTTCCGTACCCAAAGGGTAACAACGGGGACCCTATTACTAAGACTTCGATGTCCGCCCGTCACCAGGGGCCAAATGAGAGCTCTTTTGCCACTTAAGTCACCACTCGGAATTCTGTAACTCGTGGAACTTGTATTGAGTTGGAGATTGACCAAACTTTCTATTGCACTCGCCAAAACTCTCGGCTGTGTTAGTTATGGAAAAGTAAGAAAAATATTTCTCAACTGACACAGTATTGTCTGCTTTTATTGTCCTTTGTGAAGATACTAATGTACCTAGGATTTTCAAATTGAATTATGGATTCACTGCATATCCTGGCAATGTTTACAAAGACAAATTATGGACATCCTTACAATACTTACAGAGAAATAAGGATTTTGGTGTCTCAAGGTACCCGCTAAAGATTGTAAACACGCGAAAATGGTCAATTTGTTCGTCTTCCAGTACAGAAGAGATTCTATAAAAATTTTAAAAATGCACGTTAAATCTTGTATGTAGGATGAAATCGCATCGTTTTTTTATTGCCTAATTAGTATGTACTTAGTTTTTGAGTCCGGTAGTTTTAAAGATAACTGCAAAAGAAGTGAATCAGTCCTTCTTAAGATGAACAAATTGCCGTTTTTTGGTACAAAAATGGACATATTTTCAAGTCATCATTATGAAGAACTGGTAAGTCGTGGAAATTCACTTTCCATGAGAAAAATGTTTACAATGTTTAGTAGATATTTATAACGATTCGCTTTACAGTTTTTTTTATTAGTATTTATGATATTTTTTTTACAATTTTTCAAGACTTTCCATTTACAACAATTTCTTCAAAATCTTTTTCTAGGATTGGGATTGCTGCCCCCAGGTACCCATGAAAGCTTTTTATTATTCTTATTACTTTCCCACGACGTGAAAAATCGTACGTGGGAAAGTACAAAATGTTTAGACGCAGTCCATATGCATGAAATCTGATATGCACTTGTGTCTTGTAAAAATAATATTTTAGGCGATGACAATAATTGTGTGTATGTATGTACATACGATTAGATTTTACTAGTTTTAAAGACTGTATGTATGTATAATTTGGCGGAATTGAGGTGATACATGTATGTAATTAGTACTGCATATAGGTATATACGGAATGTATGACTGATAAAAAATGCAATTTATGCTAAATTGCATTTTGTTGCAGGATGGAAATGCATTTTTAAATGAAATTTCAATGAAATTGAAATTAAATTAAAATATTTTTGATTTTCGGGGCATATACCGAGACATCAATATATTGTATAGACAATATATTGATGTATTGACCTTATGGTTGTGATTCGGGGCATTGGGCACCTGAGTCACAACATAAACAGTAAGGAAAAACGATATTCCGAAAATTTTCTGAGCTTCCGTTACAATTCACGGAAAACCTCGAGCCGACACGGATCAAAATGTTCTTGATATTGACCAACAATATATTTATTTGAACGATAGCTGATGCAGTAGAAAACTGCCGGTAAAGTTATACAGATAGATATCATCAGCCTAATTATCGTTGTCACTTTAAGTGAGAAATGGCGTTACGACACAAAAACGGTATTATGATTTTTACCGTTTAAAGTGACATTTGTCGAAAATATACAACCTTGGACGTATTACTGTTATCTTATTAAGTTGACAAATGTCGACATAAGTGATATTAAGTGACAATTTCATGGTGGATTTTTAAGTTGTCCATTAAAAAAAAAAATTCAATAGCTTCGCATGAAAACATAGCACTGGAAAGTTTTCCGGGAGTTTTGAAAATTTGTATTTTATAGAGTTCGACGTGCTCTTTTCAAATTTTCACTTTGCTACCTTGCCGTTCACGTAGCCCAAAAACAGTTTTTTGTCAATATCTCCTTTCCGACACGTTTTAGGATGAAAATAGTTATGTAAGAAATTAAACCAAACAAAATTTCCCACAACTCGTTTTTTTTTAAATGAATAATTTCAGCGTACGAGTGCCGCAAACCAACACACAGCTCCTCAACACAACACAGAACATACAAAATATTTTACTACGTTTTGCAAACCCGGCCTACTACGGCTTATACGGAATTCTTCCCCTTGGTCTTGGCGCCCCTTCTATGGAATATCGGCGACAGAGTTCAAATACTCTGCCTGAATCATCATTACAAGTGTATTGCTCTACAGTGTCGTTCGCATTTTCAGAGCCACGGTTTCTTAGGCAGTGAACTGTTTTATTTGTAAAAAAAGGATTGGATTGTAAGTCAAATGTTAAAAGAAAGGACAACAAGGGCAAACTCTTGGAGAGACTGGAATCGAGAAAGAAACGGAGACTGTTTTCGAGCAAACCTATAACGAAATTGAGGAAGAATGTGATTACATCGAAGCTGATAACCCTATCGCGGATAACGTGGAAGGAATTTCTCTCTGTGACATTTTTGGTCGGTGCCTGGAGTAGGCTGGATACCCTTGGGTCTTCCCTGCTATCTGTAGATGAGCTGAAAAACCTTTTTCACCAAGACCTGATGCGCTTCATTAAGAGGACAGGAAGGTTTTGGTGAAAGGGCTTTTAGCAGGACAGCACAATGGGCAGCTCTGGCCTTCGTGCTTGGGATAGGATCTTCTGGCCCCCTGCCTTAAAATCGCTTGGTGTCACGTCTAGACTATACAACGGGTGCGATAGAACCTGCCATCCAAGTTCTCGGAGCTTCTGGTGCATTCTTAAAAATGTGTCCGGCCTGGCGTTATTTTGATGGAACACAACATCCTTTATATTAGCCAATTCTGGCGGCTTATGGTCAATCGCCTACTTCAATCTGGTCAGTTGTTGACAGTAGAGGTCCGAATTGAGTTCTGGGCCCAATGGGAACAGCTCCTAATGGATAATTGCCTTCCAATTTAACTGAACACACAGCAAAACACTTCTTGGCCTCCAGCTAACGATCGTTTAGGCTGGCTCACCGTGTTTGGACCACGATCTTGTTCAGCATTTGTTCTCGTGTGTGACCCATTTTTCATCACCAGTCACCATCCGCTTCAAAAATGGTCGATTTTGTTACGTTTCAGAAAAGAATCGCGGGCATCAATTCGGTCCAAGAGGTTCTTTTGCGTCAATTCGTATGGCACACATAAATCGAGCATTTTCTTGAGACCAAATTCTGCCTAATTTTCAGTTCCTGGGCGATGAAATAAGTGTTCCCATACCGGTCCGACTCGACGATTTCTATGATTGGCCTACCAGAGCGTGCCTCATCTTCGACGTTCATATTACCAGAACGGAATCGTTGAAACCATCGGTTTGCTGTTACAAACAGGGCGCAAGGTAAATAAAAGACAAGGTATTCCCATTAAAATTTTGACACATTGCAGCTGATTGCCTGTGACGTAATACTGTGACTAATATAATATATAGATTTTTATAGAAGAGACAGAGAGAGGAGAGAGAGTATTGTGTTCTCTGTACCATGCTTTCCTATACATTTCACGATCTTTCGTCACCTAATGGCGGAACTTGGTTCGTAATGGGAATAGCTTGTATTCTCTTTACCTTGAACGGAGCTTATATTTGCAAAAACTGATTGCAATGAATTATTCTTTCCCAATAAGCACAATTTCTAGATGTGGAATTCTCTCACAGAATTCCAGTGGAAAAAAGTGACTGCATTCTCGCACTCACAGCTGTTTTTACACGCTTACAGGAAGCTATCAGCTTTACAAATGGTGTTCGAGGTATACGAAAAATTTAATTTCGCATTTTTAATGGCAATTTTGTTTTGACATTTCGTGACTTTATTTTCCTGTGCGATTCTTAATATCCAATTTTTCTTCTGTATTTTTAATGAAATGCTTCGAAAAGTTCCTTTAATTGTTATTTTAGGGTCTACAGCGACTGGTAAAACCAAATTATCTGTAGTTAAAAAGTGGGAATTTGGCTCTGTGAAAAATAAATAAGGCTGGAAGAAAATAATTATTTTTACCATGATTAATATAATAAATATGTTAAGTTTCCATTACAAAGTGTAATATTAGCAGCAGTGCAAAGATCTGGAATTTTTTAGACTTCATTAATTAAAAAATGCAGAAAAGGCATTGAAATTCCTAGGAATTCTATGTAGAAATGCCATGGAAAAGTCTTAGAATTCTCTCTAACTTCTATGCGCAACTAATCGGTAAAAAAAAATGGAAATCTGTTAGATTTCCACGTTCAGTTCCAACTACCAATGCAATCAAAGACTTGGAATTTTGGCGCATCTCCCTATGGCTAAAGAAGCGGAAATAGTACGGATTTACAGGCAAACTCGTCAAAAATGACAGGTAAAACGACTCGAATTCCATTCGAATTGCTTAATGGGCTTAAATCATTTTACCCAATTCCATCCTTGACATGCGACTAATAGCAAAAAGAAAAAATAATAATAATACAAAAAAAAAAAACAGTAGTAACATTTTTATTGTATTTTATTGTGAAACCGAAAATAAATTTATTAAAAATCAATTAAATTTAGAATTTTCTTCTTCCTTTAAGTCAGATCCTGAACTTTGTATTATTATATTCGAAACACTAGCAGAATCCTTCTCGTAGGCAATTTTATAAAGGACTTTCATAATTTCCATTTTAGCAAGCATTTTTTTTTGCTTCGGCATATGTTCTAGAGTAGGCAACAAACTTATGAGAAAATTGTAATCAGGTGAATTAACCTGGGCGCTCTCCTTTTCCAGAATGGCAACTTTTCTTTTCTCAATATCCTCCATGGATATTAGGAACTCATCAATTCGTTCCCGTTGAGAAAGTTTTCTCTTTTTACACTTTACCATAAATTCTTCAACAATCGAATCGGCGGCTTCAGGCTCTGTTTCTGTCGTTGCCGCAGGTAATGTTTCCTTTAATTCTGCACGAGATGAGGAAGAATTTGCGTCGTACATTTCTACTTCAGCTTTGACATTGAGATTTGTTGTTGTCTCCTCTGAGATATAATCAAGATTCTCAAGAGTTTCAGTTTGTTGATATTTCGGAATGGAATTTTCACTTATTATATCATTTGCATCCTGGGTGTGATTTTCAGAATCGTTTTCAATGAAACTGAATTGTGCAGCACGTAGAGCCCGGTAATTGGCTCTTTTTGCCTGTTCACGAACAACGACATCCGTAAGAAAACTCATTTGATTGAAATATGCCCATTTCGATTTGCCAGTTATTTGCGAATGCCTTAGCTCCCGGCTAAATGAATCACGCAAAAGTTTCCAAAGATTTTTTATTACAGGAACTGAAATTATTTTTTAATTAAAGAGAAAATTAACAATTTATTTTTTTTATGTATATATGTAGGTATGTATGTGTGACGTGCAAATAATTATGTCTTACCTGAGCATTCCAGTTCTAGCGCAAGTTGAAGCCATTCTAATTCACGGGGACATTTTTTCCCATGAACATTTGTTTGATCCCAAAGCATTGGACGCAATTTCATGGCATCTATTAATTTGCTTCTCTCCACCATTGTTGTTAGTTGGTGTCGTGAGCTTTCCGAAAATAACTGCGACTAATTTTTTGCTTTACTTGCCAGCAGCTGTCCCGACTAAGTACACAAGTACTCTGGGAATTTCTGTACGACACGCTGTTGTCGCGCAATCTCTTATGTGGCAACGTAGAAATATAAATCAATAAACTCGTCGTTGCCGTGTTCGTGTCGCAGCGAAATGTGAGCCTAATGGCATTCTTTTTTTTTATAATTTCTATAGTTGTGTGTATGTAGTATGCACTACAAACACTTATAGCTTCCCAGGAACTGTGTACATATTGTGTGTATCTACGGTATAAAGAATAGGCACCAACACATAATGGTGGCAGAGTATTTCACTTAGCCGCAAATATGCACGGAAACAAAAGAGCTGACACAGCACGGTATCACGACATTTGTCGCTGTCTACTGTGCATTGCCATTTTACTCTGTTTGTCGTGCACAAGGCTGGCTAATTTAGAGTAAAAAACACTCGATAATGGCGCTATTTACTCGATTTGAGTGTTTCATTTGATGCTCATGTACGGAAGCATAATGGGAAAATGGGAGGCGATTGTGTGTATGAAAAGATTTTATACATTTTGTGCCAGAAATTTGAGATATTTTTTTATGAATTTACTCGGTACATCATTTTAGAATTTTCCAAATTGAATGCATTTTGTAGGGTTACCACGAAATCCAATATTAATTTGTTGTATCGAATCGAAGCTAATAAATGTTGGAATAGAGAGCTTATTATAGAAACAATCCGATTGCTAAGTAAAATCTGAAATACACTTACAGTCGAAACTAGATTATTCGTGATTCGATTAAGCGAAAAGTCTATTATCCGCGATGAATTATATTTCCGATGATATTTTGATTTCTCTCTATTATTCGGGAAAGACTCTATTATCCGAGATGAAAAATGCTGTAATATCGAGAAATGAGAACGAGAAGAGTTGGTATGCTTAGTCCCCTGACACACATTCGAGACTAGACACGACGTAAAAACCAGTATTTGTATCGAGTGTGTATCAGCCCAAGGGCGGATCCAGACATTTGTTCTTGGGGGGCGATTGCCCCCATCGCCCCCCTATAACCACTCAGCATGAAAATTTCATTGGGATTGAGATATCACCGGAGTTCTTTTATTTATATAAGCTGTGTTCTTTTGTGTCCAGCAAAGCAGAACAGGAGATACACAAAAGAATGCCTCATTCGTTTTCAAAGAAGATTTATAAATGAAGCGAACAGTACAAATAGTTCCCTTCAATTGACAGAACAATTTGTTCTCGACAATATATAGGAGTTCTAGAATAAGGTACACAAAAGAACACAGCTAATGTTAACTCAATAATCGGAATTTTTGTGTGAATTTAATATATTAGGTATATATTGACAGTACCTCGGTATTTGTCTTTTAATTTTCTCTGCTCATATGCAGTAGGTTGAGAATTGCCTGTAGACTCGTATATTGTACGGGTCTCGAAAAACTAAACATCTCATTACCACTTTCCCTTTAATATATTAATTTATTAAGCATAAAATTTGTGATGATATTCCAATTTAATTGAAAAATTGCAATCATCTATAAGTGCTATATTTAGATAATTGAGTTCACGGTAATTCTCAATTAATGTTTCGTGGGTCTGCAGTATAAGGTTTCCGAAATTTAAAAGGTTATGTTTGAGAACATGTTGTTTAACTATATTTTTATTACAGATATTTAAGTAAATTCCAAGAAAAAAAAATATAAGCGTCCATTTTTATATATAAAAAAAAAATTAATTATTTAATTAAATTTAGTCTTTTCCTTCTTGCTGTGAAGTGGGAAAGTACTTCATTCATTTCCGTTTTAATATTTCGAAGAACGCTTAGCAGAGCGATTTTGCCGAAGCTATAAAAAGCAATTTAAAAAAATTAATAAAAAAAAACCATTTAATTTTTAGAGAATTTTAGATATAATTATGTAATTATCCTAAAAATTAAACAAATAAAATTTTAAATTATTTAAATAAAACCATGGGGCGCTCACGGAAAATATTAGTTACCATATTATAATTGGTTATAACAAAAGTTGTTGTTTTAACGACGAAAAACAAATTAGGTATACTTAGATTTAATATTCCCTTAAAAAGGTCGACAAGATTGAATATACCACTGCAATTAATGACTGCGACTCATGCGTATACATACATACTGGACTGCTTATTGCTTTCTCTATATTGCACACGTTTTTCTTACGTTGATTTATCTGAAAGGGACACGGAACAAAGTTATAAAATGACAATACAAATTGTTGTGAGCCGCTACATATAAAGAATTGCGGGTAAAAATTTGGATTATCAGATTAACAAGATTAACAAAAGTATAGGCTACACCGATGGGGTATGGGGGGGGGGGGGGGGCTAAACCCCTCAAACCCATGCGTCATATACACTGCTATGGTGATTGGGACTACAATTAAATATAGGATGTCCTAAAAATTGAAGTCCCATATTTTGATTTTAAATAACTTCTAAATGAAGAAAAAAGAAAATAGATCACCAT
This sequence comes from Dioctria rufipes, assembly GCA_963924295.1. NCBI lineage: Eukaryota > Metazoa > Arthropoda > Insecta > Diptera > Asilidae > Dioctria > Dioctria rufipes. The sequence goes on along the minus strand of OZ002743.1, from coordinate 42,142,079 downwards.
TTGATCTATCGACCATACCATATCGGATAAAACAAAGAGAACCAAAAGATTTATACTTCTAATTTTCCATATTAAATTTTGCAAATTTGTTCTGTTATCCAGTAAACAAATTCCTAACACTTTTGTTGCAGTATTTTTGCTTATTATCTTGCTGGCGCCTCTATCTTAAAAGCATATTTTCTTCTGGGTAAGGAAATACTGTACTTTTCATTTTATTCCTGTAAACAAATCTATCAATATTATCCACTCTATTATATATATTCTAAAAAGTGTGAGCTTGATTCCAGCATGGGAAAAATATATAAGGATTAAATATAGTATATCCGCATCAGGTTTCACATTACAATCTCCCTCCCATATAAATGATCGCCTCAGCACAAAAATTTTTATTTTTGTTTGTGTTATGAATGCACTTTTCTGCTTGAACTTTTGCGTTCGTACGACTTCAAATGACGTTATTTGATTTGTAACTGAATGTTAGCAGCTGAGCAGACGCAAAAATTCTCCTAGTTTTATCCATAAAAAGGCGGCAATTTTAAGAAATTTAATTTTTGCAATTATCTCAATATGCTTGATCATTAAGATGTCATGTATTAGTTCATGAATAGATTAAGTAAATAAAAACTTTAAAAAAAATTCTTCAAAACAGAGGATGTTTCTTATCAGCAGGTACCGTAAACTCTTCAGTACGTTTTGGTTCCTGCCTGCCATAGGCGGCGAAGAACAGAAAACTCAATTTTTTTATTGAGTTTTCCAGTAAAAAAGATCAACCAAGGTGACCCCCATACATGCACTTAAAATTTTCAAGTGTGAATCATAGAATAAGCCGAAATACTAAGTATTTTAACTTCATATAGTAATTTAATCAATATAAAATTAACAGAAATTACTGCCAATCTGCAACTCGAGAATCGAGTGACAATTTCATATTGACTCTATGCACTAAGTAAGGGGTTTCGATTTATAATCTACTTTTAATCAATTAAAGCAACATTTAAATTTATTTCATAAGAATTTGTTGTCTTTTTTTTTTCGTCAGACAATGTATTTAATATTACTTGCTGAAGCTTCAGAATTAAATGTGAGAATGAAGCAATAATGATCGGCTCAGTTCGCTGCATGAATTAGGACTTTTTGGAGTGCATTTTTTACGATATTTCTGCCTATTTAGTTTTTGCTAGTTTATTAGCATTTTCCTTCACTCTTTAAAAAAAAAACTCCAAAGAAAAAATTGGGTGCTGTTAGTTCTGAAGATCTGAGCGTTCAATAGATGTCACTATTCTTTTGTGATGAAACAACCGGGAAACATAGTTTTCACAAGTGGAATTATTGTTGTGCGCGCAGTATTAACCATCAAAGTGTAAAGATCAAAATAAAGAAGAAGAAGCGTACAATTTGTATAAAAAAAGTTACGTTAATTACAAAATAACCGGCCAAGTGCGAGTCGGACTCGCGCACGAAGGGTTCCGTACCATCGTACAAAATTTAACACTATGTACTTTTTATTTATTTTTTCAAATGAGAGTAGGCGTCATGTGAAAATGAATGCTGTCATTTGAAAAAAAAAATGCTAATGGTAATAATAATGAATGAAAATAAAACAAAAAAAAAAAAGGTAAGAAAATCCGAAACTTTTATTTTAGGCCACCATAACTGCCGATAAGAGGAGGAGTACGGGGCTGGTTGAGTACCTAGTCGTTGGAAAACCATGAGGTTATGCATATAATAGCTGTGCTCCACTGAGCTGTGTAAAATACTCCCAAGTACTTCTGTCTACTCGCACTAATCATGCGCGTGTAGATAAGCTGAGTAGTTTCGCAAGAATTTTCCGCTAGGTGGATTTGGATGCTAAGTAGTTACTGAAATGTCAAAATTTGAAAGAAAATGTTTATAAAGATACAAATAACATTATTTAACTCATCGAGAACATTATTCAAATTTATATATTATCGTTATGAAAATAAATAAGGTAAGAACTTTTAATATAATAAATATCGAACAGAGACGAATTTTTATCCTTAAATTTTCTAGGTAGCAGGTACGGCTCGAGGAGAGTAGGTGGGATATGGGTCCAGTTTTACATAATTTTATTTTCAGTAGCCTTTAATGAAATTAATTTGAGTAATATATTTAATAATCCTAACTCCTTTGATAAGAAACTTGGTATAACAGAAACATAATAGAAATGTCTGAAATTGGAGGTTAAGTTTTACTCTTGACAGCACAGTTTTGCGTTCCATTCGGATAGTTCTCGCGAGTACTTTACACATCTCAATGGAACACAGCTTAACGGTTACAGTATAGCCGGCACTTTTTAAATTACGGGGTGTTTTATGAAAAAATGGCATGTGTTCTTAATCACCCTGTAACTCAGAAACGGTTGAGATACCCCCCGCCCCTGCCATACAATTTGTTTGTTTGAGTAGCTAAGTACTATAACCTGATGCCATATGGACCTCCATGGCGGAAACACCCTGTATAGGGCAAATCCATGTGGTATACCTTTGGTCATCTCTTAGCGATTTCCATCCCACTTTGCAGTCCGCTACAAGTAAAAATAGCACATGTAGCCCCGGTTGGCTTCAATGCCGTGGGTGACTCTCTTTATTGTTGTAGGCTCGGTACCTAAGGTTTTTCAATAAAAAATATTTTGAATTTGAATGTGAATCACATGCAGCAAGACAAAGAAGTATAACTTCAATTAAATATACACCAGTCCTCTTCATTTCATTTGCAAAAGCATTCCAAGCACATTGGAAGGATCTAAAAGTTAAAAATTGCTTGCTACAAACCCTATAATTTTTACTCTCCACTAATTTTTCCAAATATTTCTTTTAACGCGGTTTTAATTTCCTCTTCACGCATTTATCTTCCATTTTCACTTTTTTAAAAACAATATTAGTAGAAATCAGAATTTCACCGTTAAAAAAATGGTCTTGACTATTTTTCTGGTGTATAATTTTGACATCTATCTCATGAACGGTGTCCTTGCTAATGTGAATTTTAATATGGATTTCTTTTTTGATATTAGTAGGATCGTGATCAACGTGGAAATTGGGTAAAATTTTCGTTACGATTTCACATTTCACTTTATTTTCATACGAAATTAGTATCAGGCTTCTAGTAGAAAATGTTTAAGCTTTCATGAGTTTTCTTTTTAAATAACTTTTATCTACTCACAAACCCCCGACTAAATAACTTTGTCTGTAAGGGCGACGTTCGTGACGAAAGAACTTTAAGATAGTAAACGTGGTTAGATTTACATGGGACTTTTTGATTTAGAATGAGTGAATAGGGAGCCTTTCGATGGGGTAATTTTTTTTACATATTTGCGGGTTTTGGGGTGGAGGGTAGTAACTACACCCCTTGAAGCTATCCAATTTGGGCCGTGTGTGATATCAAATTAAAGCTCTTATTGAGTGCTATTAAATAGTATTTTGCTTTTCTTCTGTAAAAGAAACTTTATAACACAATTTGTTCACTCGAATATCGTAAAACGCGTGATTTTCTAATTTTTGTACAGAGGGGTGTAGGAACGGGGGGTTAATTTTTCTTTTAAACGCTTTAGCATAATATTTTACGTATTTGATGGGAACATTTCAATTTTTTATGTTTAATCGTTATATGGGATTTGATGTGAAATACATTTTTCCACTTTTCTCATGTAAATTTTTTTTACATGGAAGTACTTACATTAAAGCGCGATAATCTTCTAAACTACTTACCACAGAGAAAATAAAATTACCCACAATGCTCGCAGATAGGTTATGTATTGTTATAAGAGTTTATAGCGAACATGTTAAAGTAAAATTCTGTTTTCTTCTTCAGTGATATACACAAGAAAAGTTCGTAGGAATAGAAATTCTAGAACTCCGATTAAATCTTAAAAGTTTGGGCATGAGTTGCATTTAGACAATTGTGATTATAGTTATGGATGCCCAAACTTTAAAGATTTAATCTTAGTTCTACCATTTCTTATTTTACAATGAAACTTTTCTTGTGTACATATATCACTGAGAAAGGAAAAATAATTTTTACTTCTTAGTGAAATTTACTTATAAAAGTTATTTGTTTTAAAAGTTTTTTTAACATATATTATTAATTTTAAGTAATACACATTGAAGTTATTTTTTAATTAGCTTATTATGATTAAAAATATAAATGCCAAGCAAAATAGTTTTTTTTAAGACTCTGTGATAATCGTAAACATAAATTACGTACGACAAAATGATGAATAAATTGCAAACATATGTTTTCTTGTTCCAACGTCATAAGATATTTTGTTAATCAATTTACTTTATTTCTCATACACATGTGTTTTCCTTTAATCCCCAATGGGAAAGAAAAGGGTCTTTAGAAGCCCTTTTCAAGCGCTTCTACGGAAATATAATGCGCTTCGACTGTGCTTCAGTTTCACATAAGTTTTAACATTGTATGTTCGCAGAAGTAAGTGCCTCGTTTAGCTTCGTTATAATTACATCTGAAGTACTTCGTGGAAAGCAGATTGGAAGGTCTGTACGATTACTAAAGTTATAGTGGCGGCCACAAATATTTACCAGTGTTCTTTTTAATTACAGAAAATTAAATTTTGTTGTAATTTCCGTGCTCAGCAATGGCGTTGATTTGCAGCTTTAAATTTTTTTTTTTATTTTTCTATCAACTAATACTTCAATTATTTAAAAAAGCAAAACATCTGCTTTGAAGCAATCCAAATTACGATTACGATTTTAGTAATTACGATTTTAGTAATTACTTCAAAACAAAATTGCTTCAGATTGCTGCCAGAGAAGCACTTTTTTGGAAGCATATCAGTAACCTGCTACAAACGCCCCGAATCTGTTTTTTTTCTCGGCCTTTTTTCCGCTGGGTCATTCTGGCTTTATATTATTTTTTGCAAAAAATAAAAAATAAATAAAAACTACTGTGGATTGAAAGATCGGATCCTCTGCAATACTGATTTTTTATTTTCTCGGAATTATAGAGCTCGTTTGAGTTTATGGATGTCTGGATGATTCTGATTTCATTTAACTTCCTTTGAATTATAAAACTTTCTCCCACAAAAAAAGTTCATGAAAATCATCATCTTCATCTTAATATTTTTTTAACGGGTTACCTAGTTATGAAATATCGCATATAAATTGTAAATCGGCCTAAATCCGCATTCTTCAATTCATTTTGCTTGTCTTGTCATCTTTTTGAATATTGTCATTTAATTGCATAAACAAACGCTAATTGCTTCACTGTTCGAAATGATCCATTTAATAAAGGTCAGCAGTCAACCGGAAAATAAAAAAGAAATTTAATCACCGGTTCGTAGGCAGTAGTTGAATCGTAAAAGCTCGACATGATTTAATGTATGTAACTCGAACGCTAATCGCTACTGTAGTTAGACATTGCTCTGAAACACATATCACAGTCTCCAAGGTTCTAAGTTTAATTCACCCAGACGAGTACTAAAACAAAAAGAAATTAATAAAATTCCTAGTGCGGCAAACATACTTTGATGTCTGTAATATATTTTTTTTTAAAGCGAAATAAATGCGAGATTCATCTCGATTCGTATCGAAAGTGAAAATCAAAATAAAACGATGAAATTAGAGCAAGAAAAAGTGAAAAAACGCTAACAACTCTTTTTTGGTTGCGTTGAATGTGGGACAACGCACAAAGCGGTAGCAGCTGTACTGTCTGTATTTAATACGCAGTAGTATAAGCCAACGGTACAAGTAAACCGAGTACCGCGCGATTAACTGAACTTATCGTCTATCGACGTTGTACGACACAATCGAAACTTACAATCAGTGGCCTTTGATACTTCAATGTTTTATGGGGGTTTGTTTTTTTCCTCTTGCTTTTGTAGAAAAGTGAAATTAATGCAGAAATATGCGTTCCAAGTGACTGTGACCCATATTTTCCGACACTTGGTTAAATTTAATTTTGCTGATTGATGCGAGCAAAGAATGCTTGTCTGGGTTGCTTATTAAATCATTATGTCTTGGCTTACATATAGTCAACTGCTCGACAGAGAATAAACGATGATCATAGATCTTATCTGAGAATTATTACTTATTGTAAGACAACCCTGGTGATATACAGTAATTTTATTTCTCTTCAATTACAAATTATCTGTGCTGGACTAACTAGTAGATCCTAGAGTTGTAGTGAATTAATTATTTCTTATTACAAAGTAAGTTGTTGAATAGGCCATTCTAATTAAAATTATAGAATGTCTTACGCACTTTTTTCTGTGCGTGAACATGGTGGTGGGAACCTAAAATGGGGAGTCGATTCTACATAAAAAGAAAGAAGCTAAACGTTTGTATTGCCGTTCTTGCGGCCACTTCAAAGGTATATGTCAATGAATTGAGCTCATCGAGACAAGAAAAATATTTTATTGGCGGAATTGACGAATTTGGTAAAGAGCTACAAGTATACAGGTCTTTGAAAGTTTCTGACTCGCATTTCTTACTGAACATATAAACGAAACACCCTACAACGAATAATTTTTTTTATCGATAGATAACTCTAATTTTCAGTTACCCCCTCCCTTTCACCCTTCCAAAAATAAATTTTTTAATTAAAAGACAAGTACCGAGCTACTGTCAGTTTCTGGCATAAAGGCGAAGATCAAAAAAGCAGTCAGTTTCAGTGTTTCATTGCTGTCCTGCTGAGATCGCCCTGTTACTGTTAATCGAAATGCATTCACACATTACATACCTACTCTCAAAATATTTCTTTATGGAATTTTTTGATCCTCGGCTTTAGGTCAGAATCCGACAGTACTTCGGTACTTGTCTTTTAATTTTCCCTACTCATATGCAATAGGTTGAGAATTGCCTGCAGATTCGTATATTGTACGGGTCTCGAAAGAGTAAAAAAACTCATTACCACTTAAAATTTTTTAAATTCATATAAGGCGTATTTGATGCCTTTAAAAAAAAACGATGCACAAGTGTGATTGACAACTGACACTTTTTTATTAATTATGAAAGAAATGGCATCATGGAAAAAATTAAGAAAAGCCTTTAAGTATAGCATTACAGCCTATGCTGGTGGGTCCATAAAATTAATAAGGATCAAGATCGGGAAAGGTTAGGATTTTTTGAAACTTCGTCCAAAGTGATGTGAAAAAAGGATCCAGAAATGTTTTTCAAAGCCACTAGGATGACAATCCAAAAACCGATTTCAGAAGAGTGCAGCTTAGCCGCAACATTAATGTATAAGAACTAATATTAAGTGGTATAAACTACCAGCTTTGAATTTAATAGATACCTTGCACATGGTGGTCGTAGAAGCATTTACAGCTGCAATTTTAAAATGGGACTCTTTAACGTTTGCCAAAATAACACTAGAAATTTGTGAGGCTTTTTGGAATGAACTGTCAGCAATATACTTAGCGCCATGGAATACAACAGAATAGGATAGAATATCGCAAGCATACTAATGCAAATGGCAACTTCCTTACTGCATCGGCACTGTTGACGGCAAGCATATCAGTATTGTCTGTTCTCCAAGAGGTGGTTCGCAATATTATAAATATAAGTATTGCCATAGTGTTGATTGTTTGCTGTATGTGAAGTGAACTATTGTTTTGCCATAGTGGATATAGGAGCGTGTATGGAGGTTGGAGTGATGGAGGTATCTTCCAAGGAAGCACCTTCGGGCAAAAGTTTTTGAAAGAGCAGCTCCCTATCCCAAATTCAGGTGAACTGCTCAACTCTAGTTTGAAGTTTCCTTTGCTTTTCGTGGGAGATGCCGCTTTTCCTTTGAAACGCAATCTAATTCGTCAGTAGAGAACTACCGATTGTGCATTTTAATTTTAACAATATTTATTCTAGGTAAAAATTTGTCAGCTAAACACGAACACTATAACAATCGAATATCTTGAATTCGGATGACAATAGAAAACGCGTTTGGAATACAGATGGCGAGCTATTCGGAATGACAAAATGTAAAGGCTGTGTCTGTCTTTCACAATTACATTATATTAAATTCTTCGCGATATTGTGAAGAAAGTTATGCGAATTAATAGAGAAGTTTTACCAGGAACATGATGGAATGAAGCTTAAAGCCTGATTAGCGCATGATTTTCCATTTGTACCAATCCTTCTCTGGAAGCATTTCGCCTTCGAGATAACTTTGTACATATTTATTTCAAAACATAATTAAATCAATAAATAAATAAATTAAAATTGATTTCAGAGTTATTTGTACATCTTTATTAAAATTAAATTAAAATTATTAAAAAATTAATTGTCTTTATTGTGTTTGGACGCCTCATCCTTCAATAACTTCATAATTTTGAACTGAAGGAAATACGACAATTGTAAACTTTTTATTGATTTGGACAATGATTTGAAAAATATGTTCATGCTGTCTTCTTCTTCTTCCTTTTCATTTCCTTTCCTTTTCAGCCGTGGTATGGAGAAATTTTTGAAAGTCGTCCCTACTGTTTGAGTCCTTCGTCCTTTCCAAATGGCTATCTGCAATGCGTGTAGAAGCAATTACCTCTACTCTTTTACTAGATCCAGGCTCTCCTAATTGAGTGAACTCCCTTAAAAAACTTGAGTTTTTCATAGATTCCTTCAAAATTTGAATGAAAGAATTTTGTGTTGAAGTAAGCTCTTCAGACATATCATCGTCTTCTTCAAATTCAGGATCATAGTTACTGGAATGCCTTAAAGTAAATTTATGTAGGTATATTATATATTTACACTTATTCTCAGAGTTCCGTAAGAAATGCAGCATTTTGAAGTATTTCCGCTACTTTCTGTCAAGTACGCCACTTTTAGAAGATCCCTTTTGCTTACGCACCTCTCTCTTTTCTGATACCGAATATATTTCCACTTGTTTCTGCATTTTATTTCTAAAGTTTTTGGTTTAGTTAAAATCCGGGCTGAGTCCTTTCTACACTCGATCCTTCTTTTTCTGATTCCTATATACATGGGATGACACTTATCGCACAGCATAACTTTTTCCCTCATTTTCTCTATTATATCCTTCTCGAAGCCTATAATTTCTCAAACTAATTAAAGAAATTAATTTTATTAAAGTTTTTAATAGCTAGTTTATTTACTATTACCTTTTATTTTCATTTGCCTAGCTTCACAAAAATAACCAAATCTAGATAACATGAATGTCAATTACACAATGTCCACACAGAAATGTCAATTATGTCAACTTTTAGTTGTCAACTTGTCGCGTCGCCCACATTGTGTTAAGTATATGGGACTAGCATATTAGTCCAGTCAAATAAGCCGAAAAAATGCTTAAGATCGCATTTAATTTGTTTCAGGCTGCAATTTTGAGGGTTGGTGTAGGGTGGTTCTGGGAGTATTGTCGCAAAAATGCAGCCTCGCAGGACCAAAAAAAAGGGTTGAAAGACAATAGAAACACCCCCGAACGCGCGACAATCTATTTGCCGTGCGTGCGGTTTGGAAGAGGTAAAATTTTTGAAAAAATTAATAATGCTATATTATTCAGAATATGATTCTAAATAAAAAAGTCTATGGTGGCCAACCCCTATCTCGTAAGGGCGCAACAGGAAAACCGAAAGAAGCTAAGGGTGGACACTTCGCTATATCCACTAACATGTGTCCGATTACTTCAATTCTGCAACATTTTCGTTCAAAAGCTAGCAACCAAAAGAAGCGTGAATTTTTCGATGTTGGAAGGGAAAAACGAGGGGAGTGAAGAAAGTTATCGGACTATATGTTGAGCAATATTTGCGCTCATGTTTTGTTGTGGTGACGTACTTGGAACATTTTTGAATTTTTCTTAGAATTTTGGCTGGTTGTGCAAAGCGAGCCGAGATATGATGATTTTTGCTTTGAATTTTTTCTTTTTAGTGCAATATAGCTGCAGTTTTGCGCATTCTATGGTTTTTAGGGTTGTAGGTGACTGCGATTGCGTAGGCGGGGTAGAAAATAATGTTATGTGATTGTTGTTTGTTTTTAATTGTTGTAAAGGGTAGGTTATGGGATTGCAGGCTACACAGGAAGAATGAGATATAATAAATTAATGGTATAGACTAGATGGGTGGGATCTGGGTTGGTTAGATGGTTAAAAATACAAGCGTTACCTTATTTAAAAATTTATTACTGAAAAATCATAGTTATATAAAATTTGCAGGTGCTTTCTTTTTTAAATTTAATTAAAAAAGGGTTTACTAATTCCCAATATGATATAGTGCAATAATTGTCTCTTGCAATTTTCAAATCAAAGCAAATTAAAAAGGATTTGTTTAATCATATTGATTCTACTTTGTGTGGGCACTTGGTGGAGCATGCTACACATTATGTAAGGTGTTATAAATTTTAAGCAATTTAAATAATTAAAAAAAACACTTGGCAATTTTTGTTCAACTTTATAAATGTATTAGTCATTTTATCAAAAAAATCAAAAATTAAAGCCGACGCGTTCGATCAGAACATTATCAAGGCTAAACGACTACTAATTATCAATTTTGATTTTGCTGGCTAGATGCTCTGAGAACTAATTTTAACAATAACAGGGTCTAGCAGATGGCTTCTGTTACTGAAATCAATTTGGTCATTAACTAGAAAAGTACCATTCTTCTGTTGCTTTCTGATTTCATAGATTTCGCACTTGTCTAATATTTTTCTACCTTTTAAGCAATGCACCAGTTCCATGTCGTTTAAATTAGCTGAATGTTTATTATCGCGTAGATGTTTTGCAAAGCCAGAGTTCGGGTTATTGGATTTACTAGATTTTATGTGTTCAGAAAATCTTGTCTTAAGAGATCTTTTTGTCTTCCCTATATAAACAGCTTGGCAATCGTTGCAGTTAAACCTATAGACTCCATTTTTAAATTATTTAAATTAAATTATTTAAATTTAAAAAAGAAAGCACCTGCAAATTTTATATAACTATGATTTTTCAGTAATAAATTTTTAAATAAGGTAACGCTTGTATTTTTAACCATCTAACCAACCCAGATCCCACCCATCTAGTCTATACCATTAATTTATTATATCTCATTCTTCCTGTGTAGCCTGCAATCCCATAACCTACCCTTTACAACAATTAAAAACAAACAACAATCACATAACATTATTTTCTTCCCCGCCTACGCAATCGCAGTCACCTACAACCCTAAAAACCATAGAATGCGCAAAACTGCAGCTATATTGCACTAAAAAGAAAAAATTCAAAGCAAAAATCATCATATCTCGGCTCGCTTTGCACAACCAGCCAAAATTCTAAGAAAAATTCAAAAATGTTCCAAGTACGTCACCACAACAAAACATGAGCGCAAATATTGCTCAACATATAGTCCGATAACTTTCTTCACTCCCCTCGTTTTTCCCTTCCAACATCGAAAAATTCACGCTTCTTTTGGTTGCTAGCTTTTGAACGAAAATGTTGCAGAATTGAAGTAATCGGACACATGTTAGTGGATATAGCGAAGTGTCCACCCTTAGCTTCTTTCGGTTTTCCTGTTGCGCCCTTACGAGATAGGGGTTGGCCACCATAGACTTTTTTATTTAGAATCATATTCTGAATAATATAGCATTATTAATTTTTTCAAAAATTTTACCTCTTCCAAACCGCACGCACGGCAAATAGATTGTCGCGCGTTCGGGGGTGTTTTTATTGTCTTTCACTCCTTTTTTTTGGTCCTGCGAGGCTGCATTTTTGCGACAATACTCCCAGAACCATCCTACACCAACCCTCAAAATTGCAGCCTGAAACAAATTAAATGCGATCTTTAGCATTTTTTCGGCTTATTTTACTGGACTATATATTCGAATCTCTGACAGCAACCAATTTACCACAACTTTGTTGTGTCGCTTTCAATGTGCTTTGGCCTTAAGTTCTTAGAACGATTTAGACTATTTATGCCTAAAAAATCGTTCGATGGATCAAATCAGAAGTCTTTCAGTTGGGTGAAACGTGGAACCAATCAAAATAATCTTAATGAAAAATGTGTGAAATTGAAAAAGGGAAATAGTCTTTGTTTTTCCCTTTCTAAAACGATTAATTTAATTTTTTGTTGATGGGTGCAACCAATTAGGTAAGCAGAAACACTATAGAACTAAAAAATGTGTGCACTTATATAATTGAAAGCCATTAGGTAAGTGCAGAGTTCTTATGCAGTAAAAATGGAAGTCAGCCAAGAAGAGCGTCGCTAATTATTTCTTACCACACATATGGAAATTCCGAATATGTCTTAAAGAGGCTTAGTTAAAAAATTGAAAATCCCAAAAACGACTATTCAAAATGTTCTCAGTATCGGAAATCTTGTAGTGTACAGAGAAAGTTTGGGTCAGGAAGGAAATCAGGTTCGGTAGACTGAAAATTGGCTAAAGAAGTGGTAGACAACTTTAAACGAAATCCCAACTTGCCGTTGGGAGATATGGCTGATAAGGCTAGAACGTCACTTGCTATGGTCCACCGAAATAAAAAAAAGATTCCATGTTCAGAAAACACCGAACAGAACACCAGAAAAGAATAGAAAACTTTTCGAGAACTTTTTATTTTTAAGATTCTAAATTAAATTATTATAAGAAAAAAACGACCGCCTTGCCCCGGATTTGAAGCCGGGACCTTCCATTTTCCGGGCGACTGCTCTTACTACTGAGCTCAGGTAAAATATAGAGATAAAATACTAAAAATAATGAGAACATAACAATTAGCAAAATATTGCTGTCAATTTTACCCGAAATGAGTTTGAAATTTCAGGCCTGACCTATTCGCCATGACTAGAAACTTCATCCTAATCTTCTGATTGTCTAGGAAAAACAATCCGTGGCTAGTGAGTGGCGTGTAAATGAGGCATAATTGTGCCAGTACAGAGATGACTTCCACACACTTCTAATTTTTAACGAAGTGAGACCTGAAAATTAATCAAATTGTGGTACAATACGTGGCCATTTAATAACAGCTTCGTTCCTGACATATTGATTCTTATAAGGAATTTAATTTTATGCTTAAGTATAATTATCCAACAAACCTAATGAAATAAAAAACACTCCGTTTGGTAACAATGTGTTGACATTTCACTAGTTCCACACTTGTTGATATTATAGATCAAAAAGTGTAGGTAGCAATTGCAGAAAATTGACTCAATTTGACTGAGTCTCTCACCCCACTTCGCTAAAATGTAAAAGTATGTGGATATCGTCTCCGTATCGCGAGAAGTAGTATTTCAAGTATGTAAAGACGAGATGAGGAGCTGAGTACGAGGCTTTACTTAAGACAGTAACTTTGCTTATCGAAATTAATTTAGATTTTTATTGGTCTGCATATCAGAACCCAAATGTTCCATACACGCTCACTTGATTTAACCTGAAATTATCGTATTGTTATCGGAACTACGTCACATGAGCCGAGTTTTAAGAAGATCGGCCAAGTAAAAATGTATGAAAAACTTATTTCAAAATTTAGCCTAGACTCAGTTTCTGAACTAAACAAAAGAACAGGTTTAAAACTGCAATATGAAAGCAGTTCTTCCAGTTGTCGATTCATTTCGCACGATGACTACAATCCTTAATGAATAAGTGTATACACCGTTCCCTAAAATTTTGTTAGAGTGGCCGAGTCTTAACTTTGACACACACCTAGTACAGGTATCATAGTACATGCATAAACCACCCGTGTGTCGTTTCGTTGCATACCAGCATAATACAACCTGAGCAAAATGATACAAGGCTAGTATAAATACTCGGGTATTTTCCATGGTGAACGGAGATTTTTAATGATATTAGAGCCGCTTACAAGTAGTGACAAATTTATCTAGCTTATGACTTTTTGTTCAAGTAGGCCTTTTCGGGGATATTCACTAGCTTATGACATGCGCCAAGTTGACACTAAAAACATTTCCAACGATTTCTTGACATTGAATAAATAACTAATAAGGAAACGGTATATCGGGTGAAAACCTAAGCCACTTGGCGAAGTGTATTAGTGTGCTGTGTTTGTATTCGTTTCGTCATGGCAGTAGTGAAGTAGTGAAACCGTGAAATTTTGAAGGAGCACATTTTTTATAATCCAAATTACTATGTAAAATAAACAAATTTTTAGCGCCTCCTTATTTTCAGATAATATTCCTTGTCGTTGCCTATAATAATTTAAGGGACTTGTCACAATTCAATTGTAACCAAACCAAACCGGCATTGGGAAATGTTGAATTTTTTGCCATGGCTGTTTATTTTTATAAATATTTCACATTTATATTACTTAAAACACTATAATTTATTAATAAAACTATTAAACTTGCTTGAAAAAACCTTTCCCACGCCACAAACTCCGGTTGTTTCTGTAGCACAGCACAATTTGATATTTCACTACTGTTAAGTCAAAGCCACTTTTAATTAGCTATTTATCACAAAATCTCTAAGTTAAAATCGAACTTTCTTTTCATGAAATCTGAACTGACAGAAATCAAGCAGAATTTTCAAATAGCGACCAGCCCTATTGTCATTTCTCCCCCCGCTCAATGGGTTTGACTGTCATTGAATTCTCTATTCACGTACACTGTATTCGCACGAAACCCCGCTTCCTTATTAGTCATTTATTCAATGTTTCTCGAAAAGCAAAGCTTAAAAAGCTGTCAAATGTAACTATAATGAGATATGTCACCTAGCATGGTACAGCGAATACAATGGTATCCGAACACTCGCTGTGTGTCAAAGGTATCAAACACAGAAACTTTGTGTCTCGACAAAGTATGATCGACTTATAAAAACCAAAACGAATATGGAATTGAATTGGCCACCCTTAAGAACGTGATAACAATAATATTACAAATCAGTTGCATTACTGGAACCCACAAGGAACGTCAGAAAGGAATATTTAGGGCTGTGTGAGAACCATATTGGAAGACCATTGATTAAAGTAAATATGGTAGGACGAAACTGGGTCTATATTGTGCCCCTTGACCTCATGGGATTACCTATTAAACTACCCTAGTTCCATCTTGTTTCCCTTAGAAATCTCAGGATACATTTGAACTCCTTACTTTGCAGTTCCCCCAGGCTGGAAAATAAGTAGCTGCCCAAGAGTCTACCTCTTTTATTCGTCAAAAGCATAATATGTTGCTCGAGTGATTAAAGGTGTATTATAATTGCTGATATACACTCGAATCCTACTTCAATTTCTTATTAAAAATTTCCATTACCATTCTCATCGCATATATTAAGTACAAAAGCCTTTGTATGACCTGCGTGCTTCAAAAAACAAGAAAGCTAAAATAAAATAAAAAGTATTGTAAAAAAGAAAAATACAAACGATTTTCTTTCTTTCCTCAGTTAGCTGGGGAGCAAAGCTCCAAGCACGATCCATTGTACTTAAATGTTGCCAATATACCTAGGTGGCCACAAACTACCCACATTCACATTTGTCAGTAATCACAAGTCTTCTAAGCGTCATGACCTTCACACAGTTCAACAGTCTTTGCCAATTTAAAAATGAAATTAGCGAACATTTTGGACAAGACCAGTCTTGATTCTTGGAGTGAAATGAAAGGGGATATTTCAGGGGGGCAATAGGTCTTAATCCACCACAGCTACTGTGACTTCTTTGTCTGAGTTCTATGGCCTCACGTGCCATTTCCAAATAGATTGTTGGCGGTCTTGCCAAAGTCAGCGTACAGCTCTACATAAATTAGTTAAGTTTCGAGTGTACTCGCACTTTGTGTATGTGTAGTCAGGTACTCAACTTTAAAACTATAAGTAATCCTCACCGCAACGAAGAGATTCATCTAATTACCGGAAAAGCAATGGAGTGTTACCGCGCTTTGTATACTTTCAGCACATTAAAGTTAAAATTAGCCCTGAGCTGGTTTAAAGAAGAAGGAAGTAAGTGGGCCTCTCTTGACCTAATTTCATGATTTGAAGGTGGAATTTCTCGCAATTGGGAAAGTACTTTTACAGCGAGACCCGACTTAAATTTAAACTTTAGAATAAAATAAAATTGTGTATTTGCTTCGTAGGTTGGGCGGTTAATGTCACTATTGTCTTAGATTAAGAAAGGTCTAAGAAAACTCAGTAGATTTGTTTTATTTTGATTGATAGCATGAAACAAGTGCTAAAAACTATTAAAGAAGTTGTCGAATGGTGGATGAAACTTGGTTACCTAATTGTAATTGGAGTCCAGTAGCTGGTATACATTTTGATGGTCTATTATATGTATAATCTACGAAAGTGATGATTCTTGTGAACGCGCGGGTATCTAACAAAACAACCCCCAACAGGTATAACTGGCATGCTCAGGTGAAGGATGGGTTTCACTATAGCCATTACATTTTCTACAAGTTAGGAATTGTTGGTTCTGTAAGAGTCCAAGAACTCAATAAAATATCACTATTAATTTTATCAAAATATTATTTTTTTAATTTTAGGTTAAAAACAAAAATCTTTCTCATCGGTCGGAAATAAAAACTATAATTATATTAGATCAGAGATTTAAAAGGAAACAAAAGAGGGGATGAATTCAAATAAAAGAAAGAACCGAGAAAATGAATAGAAAAAAATTAAAATTTCAAATGCTAACAGAAAATTTTTTATTAAATTTTATCGAAAAATAAATCTAAGGATGTAGAACTGGGATAGGAAAATCTTTTCCTTTTAATCTTTAGTTGAATTTAATTTTAATTGAAACCAGGCTTACAGGAGATCTTCAAAACTTTCTAGCTTTATACCCGAAATTTATGCTTTCCTTTTTGAATAATCAACAGACTTAAAAAGAAGACGAATCCTTTGTAATTTAACTATATCTCTCTTTTTCTCTCTTGGAAAGAAAACTGTTTGCTTTACATACCAAAGAGGATAATTTATTTGGATATTGTCTTTTCTTTTTTTATATATATTATTAAGCCAAGTTCGGGGGATACCCTATAATGCAAAATACAGCATGGCAGGAAGGAGAAAATTGGGGATCATGACAAGAAAGTGGCGGAAGTGCTGATGTATGTCACTCTTAAACATTCGCAGAATGTATGCCGGAGGAAAGACAAAAGATGGTAGACTGTTCCACATTCGCACAGTTCGGGATAAAAAAGCATCACGAAATATTACTGTGCGGCCGAAAGTAGAATTTGAAGATGCTGAGTGAGGTCTCGACCGTCTTTATTAAGGGTAAAAGGATGTGTGCGGTTCGCACCGCGAGTAATACGCACATGAATTATTCTACAAGGGATCAGACTAGATAATTAATTAGAACATTGACCATGCATGTAGCGATAAAAGAGCGAAAGGTATCCAACATTATGGCGGTGCTCGCGTGAGTCGATATAACAAGTTATTGCCAAATTGCCAATGAGTTTGAGGGATCTCTTTTGGACAATATCCAATGAAGCTATGGTTGTGCAACCAGCCCGAGTACAGAAATGGGAATTGTATTTCATTCTGAGACTGATATAGATATAGAGGAGCGCTAGATTCGATGGGCTGAAATATTTCTTGCACCTTTTCAGATATCCAAGATATTTCGATGCTTCTTTGGCAACAGAGAAGATGTGATCTGTCCAAGGTTTACGATTTTCAAATTACGAAAGTGAAAAATAATTTTCCAATCGGTCTAATTTGTAAAATATTATTTTCTTAATTTTTTTTTAACAAGTAAAAAATCTAGACTTGGTCGGAGATCAATTCTTATGATAGATGAATGCCCGTATGTAATTTCGTATGGTCAACCATCTGTGCAGGTTTGATTTTTTAAGTTATTTTTCGCATATATTTCTAGAATGTTTTGGTGGAGAGTAAAAACTAATATAACCAATTACATAGGATTTCACATTCTGAAGAACTTTTCAGTACACTAAAACCGTCTAGGACTGATCGTTTTCACGGTATACGTAAAAAAAAATTTTATATGACAGCTACAGGAAGACGTTACTCTATTTAGCTCCCTTTTGAAATTATATTTTATAAAAACGCTGTGTACAAAATTTCAGTTCTCTACGTTGACGCGTTTTCAGGCAGTGTCCAAATATATGGTGAAAATGAAAGTTTTGAATGGCAACCCCACGAAAGAGTTACCCCATTGGTCCTATTTTCGAACTTAAATTTACATTTTTTTAAAACGCATGTGACAAATTTCAGCTCTCCAAGTCAACACGTTCTCGAATTATCATTAAGACAGACAGACGGACGGGTAGACGGATGGACATGCAAAAATCAAAATAACTTTTAATATAATGCGTGGGTATCTAATCCATTTTGCGCTATTATCATTATTTCTATGCGTTACAAACGGAATGACAAACTTAGTATAGCCTATGATTTCATCATCTAGGATATAAAAATGTGTCGGATTAACTGAAACCACATCCTCCAATCACAAAGAGAAGAAAATCTGATATCATACATATGTTTTACAATGTCGCTTGTCTATAATTCGATGATAATGGATCCACAAAAATCTAACGTAGAATTCAAAAATGGTGGAGCTAGATGAATACAATTACGTGGCAGATTAGCCATAATTTGGTGAATATGTAATAGGTATTTTCTGATAGTACTACTGTAAACAGCGGTGAACTACCTTTCAAGGCACGTTTCTTTCATTAATCAATCACAATCTTTGATGCATCAACCATGTTTATCGTTGTGGCGCAGTACTATGCAATCGTAATTTATGGACTCTTGTGGGTTCTGGAAAGTTATGATTATATGATATCCGATGCTGGGTTCCAGCTCATTGAAGTTCTTCTAAATGATCGGGCTATTATTATGCCAACTCCTCCTTCTTCGAAACTCATCATTTTTGGAACGGTAATTAGTTCGTTTATCAACTGAGGTATTGAGGCCACTTGTGCATAAAGTCCTTTTACAAAAATTAATTTAAGATTACTTAGCCCTGTACTGAAGTACGACCATGTGAAAGTATGTAAGTTCTTACTGAAAGATTGTAAAGCCTTAGTTTATTTGTGCATTCATTCATGTTGTGTATAGCTCAATATGAAAGAGAAGTGTCTCAGCGAGCTAACTGGCCGATTTTTGACTTCTTTTTAACATACATATATTTTGCTTATTTTTTTTTTTATAGCTAATTTTAATGAATGTCTGCTGATTCTAGATCTAATATTATTTCTTATTGTAAAAATCATAGTGGTCTCCCAGAGCTGGATAAAACTTAAGTAAAAAAGACTTAAGTACTACTTAAAGTACATTTTCGTTACTTAAGACTTATTACTCAATACTTAGTACTTGAACATTTCTATTTACTCGTACTTAAGACTTAGTTTTGTACTTAAATACCAAGACTTTTACTTAGATATTTCTGAGTCTATTAAGTACCAACAAATATCTAACTCTTCGCAGAAAAGCAAACACAATCTCTAGCGCAACTCCTTTTTTATTGAGTTTTAAAGCACGCAAAAATTGTCAAAGCATGTGCCGCACTCACGCGTCCAGACAGCAAATTAGACCAACTAATAACATAAAAACAAGACTGGGCCAGTAGAACAAAACCAGTAACATCTCGCTCGAATACAAAATCGACGATGACTCGACTTGATGGCATACCACTGATATATATAATATGGACTGACTACATTCATAGAAAAACACTGCAGAAAGTGGGCTTACTTCTATATTGCTGACTCTTTCGGCCTAAGTACCAAGTACCAACTGAGAGAGAACTGAAAACAACAAATAAATTAGCGGATTCGTCGAAATAAATGTTTTTAAATTAATTATGTAGGGTTATTACTGATAAAATTTGTTTTACCAAAGGCAATATATTCGTAGATACTCAACAGAAACTTGAAAGGTTTTATTAAAATTACTTTCCGAGCTGCGTGCTCACTTTTTAAATTTCCCGCCAATAATTTTTTCAATGTTGGCACCGACGTAATAGCTCTTTTTGACACAAGCAATTGTGCCCATGTGAAATAGAAAAGTAAGCAGTCCATCGTCAGTGGACATAACCAAGGGTAAGCAAGTAATGCCTCGCTCCAATATAAAATCAATGATGTGTCGACCTGATGTAGGGAAAGCCTGAATTCTTTCTTAGAAATTCACTGAAAATTTTTTCCTTAGAATTTTTATGAATTATTGGAGGCGATAATGGGTGCTTGGGCGGACCTCTGATAGTTTTTATGAGTGCAACAATGAGAGGTGAAAGCTTTACTCTACCTGTAGCGCCGAAAACTATAAAAGCCTATAAATAGTAGCCAATGGTTACTATACATATTACAGTTTTCAAAAGGTATTTACTTATTAATATCTATTAACTGAACTCGATAAACTTCATTATATTACTGCCAACGTACAAAGATTCTAAAAAAGTACTTTAAAAAGTACTTCAAAAAGTACTATGGATTTCATACCATGGTAACATGCATATTATACACTGCACGCATAATGAATTTTTGTACCTATTTCTTTTAAAATTATTTCACTGCAGTCTAATTTCTATTTTACGTATTTTACGTTTTTATTTTTTCTTGTACCTTTCTATCTATTAATTGTAGAATATTGCTAGGCGTATAACAAATTTTCTTCTACCAAACCTATGCAAAAAAAAAAAAAAAACCTTGTGGGGGAATTTTTCGTGTCAGATTTTGCAAACGTTTTCGGAAAAAATCAGGTTCCAGTACTAAAATTATTAAGATAGTCTTTACGTAAAATAGAGAATTTGGCCGTGCAATTTCATGTGTCTGAATACAGGGTATTTTCAGCACAGAGGCCCATACAGAAGGAAATGATAGTACTCATCTAGCCAAATAAGAAAAAAAAAAACAAATTATGGGCCATCTCAACCGTTTCGAAGTTACATGATGTTTCAGAAAGTAGTTTTTCGGAAAACACTCCTTAATTTCCATGTTATGCAAATATATCAAGCTCAGAATGTAGTAAACTGTGTAAGCTTTCCAACGAATGTTGAATCATCACTCCACCCCCATCATTTAGGTAATTATAGGACGTCAAAGTCAACCATTTGGAAAACAGTATTCTATTTTATTTATTTTAATTTTTAATGATTTTCCCGCCAAAATGAATCATTTTCTTGCAAGATTTAGAAACCTTAGAATGTTAACATTCATTTGAGCCTACTTATGTACATACCTACCTACATGCAACCATCCTGGAGGTTAGTTAGTTTTTATGAATCATTATTTTATTTCGAGACTAATTTTATGCAAAATTAGCAAAATTAATGAAATTATGAATCATAAAAGCAGGTGTATAGGTTGGTAGATGCATGTATACGATCACCTTCATAGGTTGTATAATAACGACGTAAAGGGGTATGTTCTGAAAAGCTATCATACTTTCTTAATCACCCTGTAATGTAACTCCGAATCGGTTGAGATGGCCTGATTTAGCTGGAAACCTCCTGTATATAAATTGTTGCAGAATTTTCGACAGCTCTAAGTAGTCATTCCATTCCATTATCAAAACCCAAAACAAAATCATTCAAAAGATTGTCAAATGCCACATTATTTATTTTATTCTACATTCTGCCTCCAATAACTTATTTTAGTCTCTTTTTAAATATTACCTTCTCGCATGAATAGCTATAGTACGTACAACATTTTCTAATCTTGTGTAAATTTACCTTGAATAAAATTATTTTTTCTATCTTATTTTCTGCAAAAGTCTTTTTCTTTCTTTTAATAACTAAAATTTTAAATAAAAAGTATTCTCCAGTTCTAAAGATTACGTAAGAAGGCAAAAAATCTTTTTCTCTATTTATTTTCTTCGAGTCGTCTATTTCTAAAAACACAGACTCGTTCATTACTACACAAGATACGCCTGTAATAAATCTTGATTAGTGCCAGTACTTTGTTTTGCGGTGGCTTTATACCAAAACACTTCTAATTATTGACCTTTACCAGTTAGAGCAGAACAAATTATTATCAATCTTATAAATATAATTATTGCCATTGCGCAAACAAAGAGAGAAGAGAAAATTTTATAGACACAAGCCGCCGCAATCAACATGCAACGCGGGGCGGACGGGGGTGATGTCTCTATTTTTCGTCTTCTATTAATAAACTTAATGCGGTTCGAATGGGTATCGATTGTATGTAGAGGAAATTTGCACCCACGATGGATGATTAGATGATCAGAGGATTTTCACAATTACTTAGTGATTGGAGATGTACTTAGCAGAGCAAAAACCCCCTGTAGCACCCGCCTCTATACTACCAACATCCAAATTTTGTCAGCCTAGAATTTTTAGTAAAGTAAAAAATTGCTGAATTAATTATGACGAAAAATATAAAAAAGTCATTGTCAACGTCATCGAACCAGCCCACTAAAAAACGTTTAAAAAACCAAGCCAGCATATGTAGTATAGGTACTACATTACGTACCTACCTTATATGTCAGAACAAAGTCCGAAAAACGACAAGTTTTGTCTGGCAAAATATCATTGCCGTGCGGCGCCGCGTCAGTCTTCAGTCAATGTTTAATACCACGATCGCGCAGTTCGGTGGAAGTTTTTTGTTTTTTCAAAATTTTTAACCATACTCAAATGTATCGATAGCATGCGAGTATATCTCACTAAAAGATCGCGTGAAATGGGCTGGTCGTTCTGATTTTTTGGATGTTTTCGACGGAATTAGAGTGCGCGCGCAACTTAATTATCTATCGAAAAACTAGACGTGGTATCGTGAACCGTGTTATTGTGCTGTTAATTATTGGTGTTTTGAAAATATTCCGTGCGTCTAGCGAGAAATGAAGGAGTGTGTGCTGTTTTAATTGTTAATTTATGAAGTAAAAAAAAAATTTATGTTTAGATTAAAGTCAATATTTCGAATTGCCGTGAATCCGCAAAACCTGCGAACAATTATATCGCTCACGAAAAAAATTAAACAACGGCTAGCTTCAGTTTAAAAGGTGCAGTTCAAGGTGTACGAGCGCGAAATCAATGATAGCAAGTGTTATTAATTTTTTTAAACAGTTGTTGCTAATTTAAAAATTTTTGGATATAATTTTATTAATTGTTATTGTTTTTGTGTTTGTTATCATCTTGATTAATCGTCAGTCGGCATTTAGTGTGCTTCAAATTTTGTGATCTGCTTCTCCAGATTTAATTATTTTTGAACTTTTTCAGCAAAACCGGTTCGTTTCTGGTGATCTTTGTGATCTTGCGAATGTCATTATTTTTTTTTTGCGTTTCTTAAGTTTTTTCAGAAACCGGGCCCTCTACCTTAAATAAAATACAAAGAAAAAAAGGAACAGGTTGCCCCAATTTTTTCGTTTTTTGAAATTATGTAAGAACTATAAAAACAGCTTTAAGGTAAAATGCTAAGAGCTGATGAAATGTGATTGGTGGATTTTTGAATTTCAGCGATTATCCACAAGAATTAAATATTTTCTTCTTTATAATTGTGATTTTGTTTACTTAAATCAAATTGCATTGTTAAATTAAGGGAATTCCATGAAAACAAAGCCGACATACTCACTGTGGGTGATGACCTAATTACCAAAGCATACCAAACGTAAAAGGCATTTCAAGATTTCAAAGAATCAACGGAATTACGTTGTTAATTGCAAATTTTATGTCGAAGAATTTATTCAATTTAGTGGCCTTGTAGTAAGACAAATTAGGAAAGCAGTTCTCGTCGTATAGGTATGTAATATATGTGCAGATACAGTCCGAAGACAGTAATTTCGTCCTACATTTTCACAATGATAAACAATATTAATTCTAAATCGATTTGATATGCATAGTAAATTACCCTCTGGCTATATATCGCGATATTTAATATAAAATCCATTAATAATAAAATTTCTTGTTTGGATTATGTTAAAAATAAACGAAAAATTTAGTTGTGTTTAAATAAGAAAATTTTTCATGCTTTTTAAATTTAACATATTTAAGTCCAGAACAAATTTAGAAAAAACTTACTGTGCCAAAAAAATATTTTCGAAATTCGAATTCAATTCAAAGTCTTCATTGGTTTTTATTAATTTTTCATACAAGGAAGGTAACACATGTGATGGATCATTTACTATTCTATGATCAACTCGTTATTTGTGAGTAAAATTACGATTGAATGGTACAAGAAAGCTGGCATTTTGTGTTTTGAAACTAATCTAGCAATATCAGAGATTATGAATCAGCTACGGATTACTTCTTTCAAGTCACTAGGGACTAAGAGCAGAGGTCGTTTAGATTCTATATTCTGTGTTAATAAATGTTGACCATTTTGGTAAGAAATTCCACGATCTTTAATGAATCATAGTCTGAGTCATAATAGTTTAATGAACAATTGGAGGCCAGTATACTTATGTAAGATGCAATTGTTTCATACAATCCCTCCGCTAAGACGGCTGTGAGGGTTTACCTTCCGTCCTATAAAAAATAGTCCACAAGCTCGGTTATCTGTAAAGTTGAAAATTGAAAAATTTAATCTCATGATCAATAGTCTTGATTTCATTGGAACTGCTTATTTTCAATCAAGAGATGGCGTTAGTTTCTTTCTAGTAAACGGAATAGGGGCTACATCTATTTTGCCTACAGAGATTTCTCGAAGAGGGTACAATCCAGTTATAGGTTTTTTGCTTCACAGAGCAACTGTTTTTGAACGAGATCAGGACAGCTACATTTTGTTGTTTTATGGTTAAGTCTAGCTCATTAGCTGTGCTAATTCTGTTGCCAGAGGGATTGCCTAGATCCTTGAGGAGTTCTGGTAATAATTTTAATTGGGTTATCTTACCGCGAATTAATATTCCTAAAAAGTGTTAACAGTGAGTTGTATATTGAATTTGAGTTTTTTACAAAATGATGGAAAAAGTTTTTGAAGTTTTTGGATGTATTGAAATGCATATTCTGCATACGGGATCGTCTACAAGGACCAGCCTGTATAGGTAACCCCTGAGAAGAGAGTTCCCAGTGATAATTGACACTAGAATTCTCAGGGTTGGATTGTTTAGTCCTAATGGCTTTTACGATGCGTATGGGTTAGGTCTGCGTTACTATTTCTATCCACACAGGCTAAAAAAATCTCAAGATAGAGTCTCTTCACTCGAAGCATATGTGGATTAAATTACCACTTTTGTCTGACATCGCTTCCCTATAGGCATCATTCGGAATTTCTTTAGAAGAATATTCACTGATCTATCTAGAAATATTAGCAAGTAAGTAATTCAAGAACTTCTCTATAGCCATAACTTGCAAGTTCTATAGAAGATTATTTGATGAGTTCCAGCAGAAGTGCGGCAAGCGCTGCTTTCATCTAATTTTTCACGAATCTATGGATTTTTCCACTTCAATTTGAAGTTCAGAGTGATTAGAAGTAATCTGCTGAAGTTCTAGTTAAAAAAGTTGAGAATAAAAGGGAGAAATTAGGCTTATTTAATTAACATAATAAAATTTAATATTACAAATAATCATGAGCAAGCGCAAGCGATTTACTAATGTTCTCAAGAAGCAGTCTCGAAGTCCTCTTATGAGATTAAGGAAGAAGCACTGCGATGATTATTCAAAAAAACTTATTAAAGCTTTTGAATAGACACCTTCAAAAATCTTTTTCGCCGATCATTTGACATACTTATTTGGGAAGTTTCTTAGAGCGCTTTTTTCCCAGTGGACTAACTTATCGACAATCCAAATAAAACTGCCGTTTTATCTTTTACAGGGAAAAAGAATATGGAGAGACCTTTCGTAGCCAATAAAGCGGAATACCCACTTTTCATACAACTTTAGACCCGACAGCAACTAAACGATGCATTAACTGGGGTGTGTGTGACCCAAGTGCATGAAAATGGATTTTCTGGAGGCAAAAACGTACCGAAATAATTTTTTCTGAATCGGGACAAAAATACACCACCCGATAAAATTTTGGTCTGCAACATGCTGTAATGGAATCACCCCCACCCCCAGCCCCCACCCCCCCCCCCACCCCATCCCCGCCGGGGTTCCTACCGCCAACCATAAAAGTAGCTGTAGCTGGTAATGAGCTGAGGCGAGCAGTGAAACCCGTTTTTCGATCGGGCATAACCCTGCCGAGTTAGAGCCGATCTAACGTGCGAATAATCTAGTAGGTACTTCAATTCGAATAAAAAAGAGGGAAATACGAAAAAACTGAGTATGGGGATGGCTATTTAAGCCTCCGAGTATAGGAGTGTGAGTATTCAAACTTCTTCTCAGGACCTAAGTACTCGATTCTGTTTTAGATTTTCCAAAATGTACTAGATTCAACTTTGACCCCCACACAAGGCTGCCCATGATTAATTGAAATAAACATTGTTAATAAAATATGTTCATAATTCATCGCTTAAAACATCTCTAATATCTGTTGATGTCGGACGTAAAATGGGCATTCCCCTTTGGCATGGTAATTGCTTTTGCAAATAAAAAAAAAATAAATAAATCACCTTTTATCTTGTCGGACAGCTTACATTTCGCTTTTGGAATCTCGCAGTAGTTGCGGATTCTGGTTATTCTTCTCCATAAGTTTTTTTGTCTTCCTCCATGACTTCCTATCTTGGGATTTTGTTTTACCAATATTGCTTCTTTCACATTGGAATTGGTTACCAATTCTCCGTTTTTCTTTCTTTCTTGGAGTCCAAGGAACTATATAAAAATTAAAATAATTCTGGGCAAGGAGCTTGAACATTCACAGACTGATCTCTTGAAGTCCAAGGAAATATTATATGGCATGATATTCAGACATTTGTAGTGTAAACGCTCTTGGGGCGAATTAGGTGCGAATGGAGTATTCTTGTATATTACCATATTGGGAAAGGTTAAATAGTATCGTAAAATTAACAATATCTTCATCGCTCTAATCTAAATCGTTGTTAAATTCCGAAAAATAAAATTTCAGAATAGATGGGAGCTTGTATACCTATAATATTACGATATACATGGCTTTCTCCATTCAGCTTGATTCAAAGTAAAATTGCTTAAATATTACAAAGGCTTTTTTTATGACTTCTTTCCGCTTTTATATTACCAAAAACAGAAACCGACAACAAAAATTACACTGCGCAATTCATCACGCCCAAATAATTCCCCTATCGCAAAATAAGTCTAAAAAAATCGCCTCTAAATCTTTCAAGCCTTTGTCCAATGACATCGAATTACTTAATAAATTCTTTGGCGGACCAATACGTCCCCAATAATTTATTGTCGGAAATAAGAAACCCACCTAAGCAATAAATTACAACAGTTCGTAATGGTCTTTAATTTTTCGTTTCAGTATTTTTTTTCTACTGGAAATATTATTATTGCCTAAACCTCACCATAATTTATATGTGAAAATTAAATTTTAAATTAAATTAGTTTTTCTAGTAATTTTAGAACGTACTGATAGAGAAAATTTACGAATACTAAATCGAATGAACGAACCTAACTACGAGAAATAATAAAAAATCGAATTAGTGTTAAATAAAACTTCGTAAAAATAATAAGCAATAAAAAAAATAAAAGCAAGCATCTAGGTAGCTTTCAAAACGTGTGAGTACATAACGGAAAAAGTACAGTGAAAACAATAATTTCGTGTCTCTCCACACTCCACAGACGATGTGCGAGATTGCGAGACTGTAAACAAATGTGTTTTGTCAATAAAAAAAAAATAAACGTGTGCCAAGCGAAATCTTTAATTGAAACGGAAACCGAGAAGACATTTTTATGAAAACTCCGGTGACGAATAGAAATAGAATGTCAGAGCTGCCCGTAATAAAGCCGGTTGGTGGCGGTGTACAGCCGCTAAAGCTTCTAGAAAATCCGAAACAAAAAGAGACCCCGACAATGACAGCAAATAAAATCACGGCGCCTCCACGACGTCTAGCTGCACGTCAAACATTAAAATTGGCCATTCCGAAGTTTCCGAACATGAATTCTGTGATAGTTGGTAAACAGGCGCAATCTGCAGCGCCTGTTTTAAGTGATGCTATCGTCTCTAGCAAATCTGTTTCACCCTTGGACATAGGAACAATGGAAAAAACTGTAACGGACAAAACATCGGCAGTACTTAATTCAGCTGATGTAAAGAATAACAACGATGTTTTTGCGTTTGAAAGTGACCTAAGTCCGCACAATCATTTAGGTAAGTCAATATTTTTTGGTTTAACTTTTATTTATTTATTTTAAAGCATATTTAAAAGAAAATTTATCACATTTTCGGTTGGTTGAATAAAGCAGGTAGATTTAAGTTTTTACTGATCATTTCCCTTTATTTGACTCTTAATGGTATGAAATTGAAAAATGGCTAAAATCTACAAAATTGTTTACTCAAAATAATAACTATGCTCTCAGTATTACCAACCCCAACTCGTTATTATTTTCAGATTTGTCAATAGAAGTCTTTCTATCTAAAAGTCGCCAGAATTAAACAAGCGTGAAAACTTAAAGGAAATATTAGTCCGAAATTGTTTTAATCAGATTAATCGCCTTTCTTTTTAGTCGAACTTTTAATGATTAATTTGAGAAATATTTAACGTAAATTGATGTAGTCAGTGCCATAATAAAAAGCTTGGATTGCGCTTTCTATGAATTTGCTATGGACAAAAATAGCAACTATTTTACCAAATTTAAGATTAACGTTGCTAACTCGTAGAGATAA
Organism: Dioctria rufipes; assembly: GCA_963924295.1. Lineage (NCBI taxonomy): Eukaryota > Metazoa > Arthropoda > Insecta > Diptera > Asilidae > Dioctria > Dioctria rufipes. Next base: position 42,113,590 of record OZ002743.1, on the reverse strand, counting down.
AAACCCGTACATAAACGTTAAACTTGTTACTTCAATATTAAAAACTTACGACTTTACCACTGGAAATTGTTTTCGGTTGGTTAAAATATATCTGATGAACTACTAATTAAATTGATGAAAAACTTTCGGGACATTTATGATAAAAATCCTCCATTATAGAGTAATGTAAGAGTAAAAGAGAAAAATAACGTGGGCAGCTATAAGCAAAGAAACCCTTCAAAAAATTAAAATAATTGTAATTTGATGTGATTGATAGTGACTTTTGTGTTTCAGAAATGTGATGGAAATTATTGGGACTCGATATGTTAGGAAGTATGAGATATTTCATCTTACATCAGGGCCCGAATTCTATAAAACGGAGTTGGGGAGTTTGGGAGATTAGAGTTTTCGTTTTTCCTGATTAAAACTCCCTAACTTTCCATTCGCGATTCTCTAACATAAGGTTGAACCACAATAGTAGTAAAGGACTTTACGAATTGAGGTTTACATACGAATTTTTGGCATTTTTGCCCTAAATCGATATCAAATTCCGTAAGGGTTACAATCTTGATATTTAATGTTTTCAATTTTAAAAAGTGGTAAAAGTGAAAGATTAACAAATAGAAGTTGATTTAATTGAAGATTTGTGCCTTTTATTAATTCGCAGTTCTATTTCAGTTTTTATATTGCACTTTTATATGATATATCGCGTCTAAGTAATGAGCGACTCTTTGCGCACTATACTTACCGAAAATGTTATATTTAAACTTAACGAAAGTTCCCATTCGACGAGTTAAAGTTAATTTGGATACGTCCGTTTAATTTAGATGGTGCGTACGATCAGGCGCGTATACAGGGGGGGGGGGGGTCACGGGGGTCATGACCCCCCCCCCCCCCCCAAAGAGTGCCACCTCACCTACGCGGTGAATTGAAGCAAATCGTGCTGGACTGTAGAGCACGTTGTAAAAGTTTCACAGGGCGATTTTTGTATGGTACGGGCACAATGTTTAGCTGACGCCAGCGTTTAATGCTGGTGATATAGCGCACTTCTCTAAATTTATAACTTTAGCGCTGCTGTGTCACAGAGATAATCTGCGGCAAAACTTAGTTAATGATAAGTTAAGACAGAGGCGAAAAAGATTGGAAGTTTTTCGTGTTTTCTAGAAGGAAACAAGTAATGTCATATACTTATGTACTTATGTCTTTGCATGAATGGGGGAAAGAGCTTCGCTATGCATTATTGTAGTGCTACTGACCTGAGACAACGAGTTAAAAACAAACAAGTAAAACAGTTAGAATTGATACCCTAGATGATGCCCCTTCTTGGCAAGTTTGAAGTGGTTTTTCGCATATATTTCTAGAACGGTTTGTCGGACAGAAAAAATGATTATAACCAATTTTATAGAATTTCGTATTCTGAAGTTTTTAGTACAATAAAAATGTCTTGGACTAATCGTTTTCACAGTATACGAAAAAACTCTAAATTTTCTTATGGCAAAACCTAAAAGGGGTTGCCCGATTTACTCGATTTTTGAAGTTTTATTTGCTAGTACAATGAAAACACCGTGTCCAATCCAAATATATAGTGGAAAACGAAATTTTTGTATGGCAACCCCACGAAGGACTTGCCCGATTTGTCTTATTTTCGAACTTAATTTTACTTTTTTTTTAAGTTCGTGTACAAAATTTCAGCTCTCTAAGTATACGCGTTCTTGAGTTATCGTGCGCACAGACAGACGGACGGACGGACATTCAAAAATCAAAATAACTTTTAATATTATGCGTGGGTGTTCAATCCATTTTGTTCTACCATCATTATTTCGAGGTATTACAAATTGAATGACAAACTTAGTATACCCTTAGATTTCATGTAGAGTATAAAAACGAGAGAACCTAGGATTATCCGAACGACAAAATCTTATTAAATCCCTCAAAATCCTATTAAATTATTCATAATAATGTACTCCCGGATACAGTACTTCACTTTTTTAATAAAAATTTAAACTGCGCTTTGGCCCAGATGCTGAAAGGAGATGTAAAATTTCTGTCAAATAAAATTTTCATTTTTCCCGATAATATCAGAGAATCCAGCATTAGTTTCTCCCATTTAATCACTTCATCAGAGCAAAACGAATGTAAACAGAAGCACGTGCTGTTCAAATATCATAGGAATTATACTAACAAACATTGGTTATACTATAAAAAACATTGGATATTTCTCACAATATTTCAGCAAAAATCGGTTTTCACAAAAACGCGGGAGCATTTTATGAGAGTAAAACCTGAAAAGTCCGCCCCTTCTCATTTATTTATGAAAATGAATCATTTGCCATTTCCGTTTATTTGCATGTAATCAGCGTTTTCACATTTTATGTCCATATTCATAAAAATTTTAAAGAGAGTTCGATTTCTTTTTGTTATTTCTTCTTCTTCTTTCAGTCCTTTTCTAGCCGTGTACATTTAAATGGAAAACAATCGAAAATATCTTCTATGTCCTATATTTAGTTATTCAATCTTTGCCTGCGGTGGGGTGTTTCTTTGAGTTTCTTATGAGTACTAATAGTGGCAATAATAGATTTTTCGCTCGTAGCTCTTCATATTTGAAACACGTACGAATTTTTGTGAATTTTTTTTGTGATTTTATACAGTGTCGAACGAAAAGTCATCTATTTATTTTATTGTTTGATTGTTTGAAAAAAGGAATGAAATGCTTTTATATTTTTTTTGCGCCGATTACTCGTATATACTCGTATATATATGATAAAAAAATTTAAAAGAGACTTCTTCCTACTTTTTCAACCCCCCCACTCGAACATTTTAGTTGTGACCCCCCCCCCCCCCCCCCAGGCTACAGGTCTGGATACGCGCCTGCGTACGATACACTTAAATACCTTTACGGCTATTGTGGTTCAGCCCATACTTGGGGAGTTAGGGAAAACGTGGGAAGTATCACAATATTGAAGGATGGCTAACCCTGTGTGGGAGGGTCGTGGTGTAGTTTGTTTTGATCATTTTGATGTCATAACTGACCTTTTACTGCCAAAAATGGCTTTTTAGCACTTGGGCCATATATACCCCAGTTCCTATATATTCAGCATATATTTCTTCCGTTTTTTTATTTCACATCCATTTGTGCTCTGTTGTGAACATTTTTCTCATGGAGTGAACTTCTACGACGTACCAGTTCTTACAATGATGAGTTGAAAATAGGTCCATTTTTGTACCAAAAAACGGCCATTTATTCATTTCAAGAAGGACTTTTGCAGTTATATCCAAAATCATTTATCGAAAAAATGTAGGAGTGATTTAATCCTATACATACAAGCTTAAACGTGCATATTTGAAATTTTTATAGCATCTCCTCTGTACTGGAAGACAACCAGCGGGTACCAAAATCCATATTTCTCTGTAAGTATTGCAAAGATTTCCAAAATTTGTTTTTTTTTTGTAAATATAATTAGGATATAGTGAATTTATAATTTAATTTGCAAATTCCTAGACAATACTGTCAATTGAGAAATATTCTTCTTACTTCTCCACAACTAAAAACAGCCGAGAGTTTTGCCCAGCGGAATAGAGAGTTGTGCAATTCTCAATATAAATTCCCCGAGTTAGAGAATTCCGAATGGAGAGTTAAGTATCAAAAGAAATCTCATCTTCCTTCTGTGTTAGTGAATCCGGCCGCAGGAAATGAAAGGAATTTCGATAAATGAAGTTGCAATCTTTATCACAGTTTTAAAAACTGGCAATGAGTTGCTATGTGAAAAACTTATTTCTGACTATTTCGTAACATCGAACACCGAAAACGGAAAAGTTCTACACCGAAAATACGCTTTTGCTTTCACATCAAGAACAGAAAACTTTTTTGTTTTTTTTTCGGTTAAATAGAAGTGACATTTAATTATCATAAAAGTTGTATGATGAGGGCTCATTTTTTCATTTTAAAATACGCTTTAAACGAATCTCTGAGATTCTTCCACTTTTTCCTGAAATCCACTACTGAAATGACAATTAGATAAGCTTAAAATACGTAAACTTACTAGATGCCTCAAACAACTTCCCCAATTGACGATCCATAAACTCTGGACAAGTTTTGTCATGAAGACATTTGGGTGCTTCCATCTCTATAATTAGTTTTACCTCGAAGTCCATATCCGTGTTATAATTATTTTGCAGTCAGCTAAGCAAAAAAGTAAAACATTCCAAAAAGTAAACACAAAAGTGATGTTAAGTAAGACCGAAAAAGTTTTTCGTCCCGAAATGTTCACACATATGGAAAGCGAAAATAATTTGACAGATGCAACCGAAAAATCGTTTTTCGGCCAATAAAACATGAAAGTTATGATTTTCTTAAAAATCTGAAATAAATATACTATTTTATTAGTAAAATTATTAGTTTATCCTATTTCCCATGATTTTACTAATCATTGGAGCAAAAATGTTGTTTTAAAGTGGAATAAAATGAGTTTTTCGATTGTTGTTTTTGATGTGAAAGTGCCTTTAATATCAAATTTGGATTCAATAAATTAAAACCATATAGGAGGGCCTCAATTTATGCATATATATTTATTTTGTTTGATTTTTGACGTAGAGAAATTAAAAACGAAATTAAAAACACAAAACAAGGCGCGTTCCACGCGGATACCCAACCCATTGATCAACCTGGATACTCTGAAATAATTAAAAAAAAACTATGTGAGTCGGATTTTTGGAAATTCGGAAGTACGCATACTAAAACGAACATAGAAGTGATAACGCTAAGGACGGGTTAAAAAAATGAATAATCAAGATTAAAATACACTGGCGAAGTTGGCTATTGTTTCAGCTGAGCGTGGTACTCTCACTGATTCTGTTAGCGGTAAACCTCACGTGACCAGAATAATTCAAAACAGAGGGGAAGGACCACCACCTGTATTCACTGTAAGATACAGAATGAAAAATCACTCCCTGCCTCTCCTTGCAAAACAAATCACCATTCCAGTAGGCACTTCTTTGCAATCAATTGAAATTATATTTAATTTAAAGAAAATTGGGGACATACATAAAAGTAGCAATATCAATTCTACAGGAATAAAACCGTGCTATGTTTTTTTACATAAAGATAATTAAGCATTTACACAATTTAAGATTCCCACACCACAGATTCAGTGAAACACTCACCTATTTATGAGTAGTCAATCACAATTATTTTCACTCCTATATTAAATTTACACTATAAAAGCTGGTCACGTTTGTAGCCCATAGAGTAAAATAGATTGAAAACCCACGCATAATATTAAAAGTTATTTTGACATTAGTATGTCCGTCTGTCCGTCCGTCCTCACGATAACTTGAGAACGCGTTCACTTAGACAGCTGAAATTTTACACACGAGATTTAAAAACCGAAGCAAATTTTAATTCGGAAAGGAGACCAATCGGGCAATTCCTTCGTATGGTTGCCATACAAAAATTTCGTTTTTCACTATATATTTCGGTACTGCCTGAGAACGCATCAACATAGAGAGCTGAAATTTTTTACATGGCCTTTTCACAAAAATAGTAAATACAGTTTCAAAAATGGGCTAAATCGGGAAACCGTTTCTTGGTGTTGTCATACAAAAATTTACCGTTTTTTACGTATACTGTGAAAACCATCAGTCCTAGACGTTTTTATTGTATTAAAAAGTTCCTTAGAATGTAAAATCCTATGAAATTGGTTATAATCATTTTTACTATCCGTCGAACCGTTCTAGAAATTATATGTGAAAAATTACTTCAACAATCAAATTTGCACAGAGAGGTGACTATACGAAATTACATACGGGCATTAATCTAGGGCAGGAGCGGGTAAACCTTTGAGGAGAGAACTAAAGGAGACCACATCCCTAAGTAAAGTATATGTATGGCAGCGTAGCCAAAAATTTTCGCCATCTTGATTTTGGCAGGGTATTTGACTGTCACTTTTCTGTAAACAAAGAGCCACGAAGTGTATTTGGCGCAGAGACGTAGTTACAAAAGGGATAATTTACTTTTTATAGAAAATGGTTAATGGCTATTTGACTAAGTGATAGTAATATAAAAAGGAGTTATATATACTCGAAGATTTAGATACAACAAGCCGTGTTGAGGAAAATACTTTTAAAGTACTTTTGTGGTAAATTCGGTAAATCCCACTGATATGCATATATAAGTAAATTCGCAAATAATTTAAATATATCGTCAGTGAGAGCATACTTGCTGTAATCAAAACTGATGCCACATGAAACAGGAGATCAGTCAGTCCATTTATATACATGTCAGTGGGTGGTGCGGAAGATTGTGCGGAGTTCTAAGAAACGTGTTTGAATTTTCGCGCCATTAATTTGTTGTTATATTTAAGGCATCAACAATTTGTAACACCACCTCGACAAAACAGGAAGAAGAAAGATAGTTGCTACGCTTTTTTCATCACATGTCGCCTCCTTTAACTCCCTCCTCGAATGGGCAAACAGTCGATCGCGAACAGTTCGACAGTCGATCGCAGACATTTTAAATAATTTACTAGGTTATCTATTCTACAACTGACATGATTAATTCCCAAGCAGTGCCAAAAGGAAGGAGGTTGAACAAAATAGGAAATTTTTTATTTTTTTCCAGAAAGAAACAAATAATGTCGTATACTTATGTCTTTTGCACGAATGGGGGAAAAGAGCATTGGCTATGCATTATTGTAGTGCGACTGAGACAAAGAGTTAAAAACAAAAATCTTTTTGAATACCTTCAAAATGCATTCAAAATATTCATATAATGTGCTTTGGGGAACCCTACCTCAGTTTTGCAAATTTTCCTTTGCATCAATTGGTTGCTGTGTCTACTGACCGAGCACCTTCAATGTTTGGTAGAAAAATGAATTTTTAGCCCTTTGCAAACAAAATGAACAGTTTCGTAATTTCATATCATTTCATTGCATAATTCGTAATAATGCCTTATTTGCAGAAATATTGGATATTAATGATATTATGGATGTGGCTGTGAAAATTGCTAATTCGATAGAGTGCGAAGTTTAAGGAGGCGTCTATTCCGTAGTCAACTTGAAACAATGACTCGGAATATGAAGATTTGCTCCTTTTTTGTCATGTTAGGTGGCTCAGCTGAGGAAGCTTTTTGCAAAGATTTCTAAATATTTTACCTAAAATTATTTCATTTTTGAACCCATTGTGAGAAAAACATGAACAATTAGAAGATCCAGTATGGTTAAAAAAAAATTAGCATTTCTTACGGATTTTATGGTCCATTACAACTCGCTTAATTTACAATTACAATGAAAAGGAAAAAAAATAATATTGAAGTGTTCAGTTCGATAAATGGTTTTAAAGCAAAATTAAAAATAATTTACTTCACAATTAAAAAGGCAAAATTTTAAATATTTTCCATATTTAAAAAAAAACATATTAAACTTACTGGTGAATGTGATATTGAAATATTTTGTTCTGAACTGGAAAATTTTAATCAAGAATTTTCTTTTGGAAAATTCGATAACGAGGATTTTTCATTAAATCTATTATCAATTAAATTTATCGGATCTAGAGTTAGAAATTTTACCAATACAATCAGATATAATTCTGAAAGCACGTTTCTTTGGAATTTATAACCAAAAGAAAAATATCTATTACTGAGATCGGTGGCAATAAGGATATTTGCATATTTTGGTTCCACTTATCTATGATTGTGAAGTAGCGTTTTCTCAAATGAAAAACATCAAATCGCAATTTAGGAGTTCTCTGTCTAATGATCACTTAACGGCATCTATTCGATTGTGCATCAGTGATTACAAACCTAACTTTACAAAACTTGTTGATGAAATGAAATGTCACGCATCTACATCAAAAAATTAATCCAAAATATTTATGAATAAAGTACATTGCATAAAATAATAAATACAATGTATTTAATATATTATTATTAATAAAGTCCTTAATTAAATTTTTATTAGATAAATAAGAAAAATGAATGTGGATCATGCCAATATTAAGTTTGCCCACACCTGATCTAGGGACCATTCTGGCTTTTTTACTTCTTTTTTCTTTATATATGGAAAAGCAATATTTAATTAGAATTAAAACTTTATTTACTTTTATATTAGCATCTTACAATCATGAATATTTTGCCCAATACCATCAAGAAGAAAATCAAATGGGTATAGTTAGACCGTTAGACAATTGTCTCCATAATGATTTCATTTTTAATGAAATTGAATCATATACATCACACTAATGAAGTGTATCAAGGACCCTTTGGAACATTTCGATTCAATTTCAAATGAAGCAAATTTTACTCCATATTAATCAAATTGTAGAAAAAATGCCACATTAAAACGAATTGAATTTATTGTAAAATAGAAAGATTTTCCAATGAACAGACAGTCATTAGCTGACCATGTATGAAATCTCCTTTGCAGCTATCCTTCCTTTTTTAGCCTCTTTAAAAAGATAAAAAAACTATTTAAATTTTCTGCATCTGCAACAAATACTCGCAAATTTTCTTGATAGCATTTAATTAAATTACTGAACAATACCATGATCTTTACTCCGGACCTGAGAAACTGCCATTGACATTTCAAATAAACCAATTTTCGTTCACAGTCTGTCGCATTTTCATTTCCTTGAATGATTACTGAATTTAAAATTGAGTCATTATGAATACAGTCTGTTTAGGGTATAATAGCCCAGTGGCGTACCTAGAGCTTTTGCCGCCTGGGGTGTTCCCCAATTTTCCGCCATCTCTAATTAAATCAAAATCAAGAGTGGTAATTAACAATTACTGAACATAAATAAAAAGATAAAAAAAATTATTTCTTTTGTTGCTGAAAAAATGTAAGCGTGTTTAAATGTTTATTTTTCTTGCTTTTTTATTCGAAAAGTCTTGAATGGCATTGTCAAAATTTATATCATCTGTAATATGTTTTTCTATGAATAGGTAGATACTATCGCTAGATTTCGTAATCTTAAATCACTCATTGTGGAACGGAGATAATTTTTAATTAATTTTAATTGAGAAAACCTTTGTTCACAAGTTTTCTGTTTTTATCTTATTATTTTTTTTTTTCAAATAGCCGAAGGATTATAGCTTCTACGACAACTTCACCGTTATAATATGTAACTGAATGTTGTCAGCGTAGGCCTCCTTTTTTACTGTTGCCCGTAACTTCTGTCTAAGGAAGAATTTGGTCAATCCAAGCCCATTTTTAGAAGAATTTGGGAAAAAGAACACTACCGCTGAGTGTCATAAATTGATTGGGTGAAAAAGAAAAAAAGATAAGCATTTAAAAAAAAAAAGTGAAATGCTGTCAAGGTCGGCCCGGGCTGTCTATTCGAAATCGCATTTACAGCAAATGTCATTATATTAGCGCACTTCAAATGCACTTTTCTCTTGCTTTGTCCGAAAATGGCTTTTTCTGATTTTTTTTTGGGCGGGCACCTGCCTTTAGTTAGTGTTTTATTGGCGGACTTTATTGGGATTGCTGTTGGACGATTTTTGGGCATCGTCGAAGCACACAATCACAATGGCCCAACCCTGACTACACAAATGGTCCAATCTTGACGACAAGTTATTGCCATTGCCGCGTCGTGTCACACCACAGCTAAACATTCCTCTTGGTTTGTTTGCAAGCATGATCATTGACATGTATAATATGGACAGCTTAACTTTCTATTTCATGTGGGCTCAATTGCTTATGTCAAAAAAAGTTCTTACGCCGGTGCCAACATTTGAAAAAGTCATTGGCGGGAAGTTGAAAAAATGAGCTCGAAAAGCGATTATAATAAAAAGTTTTTATTGCCTTTGGTAAAATATTTTTATCAGTAAAAACCCTAAATAATTAATTTTAAAATATTTATTTCGACGGGTCCACTTATTTATTTGTTGTTTACAGTCCTCTTTCAGTTGGTAGTTGGTGCTTAGACCAAAAGAGTTAGCAATATAGAATTGAGTCCACTTGTTGCAATGCATTTCTATGAACGTAGTCAGTCTATATTATACATGTCAGTGAGCATGATACATTGCTTACCATGACGATTGTATGTTTTCGCTTCACTTTCTGAGCGTATTTACTGATGCTTTACTTTCACGCTTCAAATCTGTAATGTCACGAAAAGTTCGTTGTCACTGAGAGAAGTTTTGCCGCATTCGCATATTGGTGGTAAAAACTAAAAAAATCGTAGTTTGCCGACCTAAACGACGCGACGGGCCAACAACCCTGACGACATTCCCCTACATATCTGGCTATTCATCAACACAATATTACGGGCATGTAATTTCTAAGAAACTTATGGAGAACGGCAGTGGCTTTGATAAGTCTCTTTGCATAACTCGGACCTCATCATCGTTTACCAGTGATGGAGAGCCGTTTGAGCTGAATGTGCCAAAATTCGGAAAAACCTAGCTTTACTCGAGTTTCGTGTCACATTTAGAAATATCCATATTTTTATGCAGTCTTGCTAAAAAAAAAAACAAGTTGTTTTTTTATATATTTATTTACTAAAAAAGCAAAAATAATGAATTCTTTATATGAGTGACTTTTTTTATGCTGAATTACTTTTGGTTAATCTTCAATTGAAGCTTGGTATTTTTTGTACTTCAAGGCCGAACAAATGCTAATAACTTCATCTATAATTTGGTTTATTTGATTCGTTTTTGTATTATTTAAAGCCATAAGAATAAGGTCCCAAAAGAACAAATTTCGAATAATACCATTGCTAAATTTTTCAGGGTGCTAAAAGTGTCCGGTAATCAGTTCCAAGAACTCCAAATTTACGTTCATTGTGCCACTCGTTTCGTTCTCTAAACGATTTCTTTTCAGATTCTCAAGTTTGAGCCTAGTGGGCATGCTACAGTTTAAACTTTGTTTTTATTCTCCATCACAAGACTGCCACAATAATGACATAAAAATCATGGCATTGTCTTGTTCTTGGGCGAAGAGAGTCTGTAAAAATGTCTTGGTGAGTCACCTTTGACATGCGTGTCATAGGTTCGCCATACATAATAATATCCTCAATCTAGCTGAAACTATTCCAAATATATTTTCTATAGTTCTTGGTGCACGAGACAAATGTCTGTTAAGATTTGCGATTTTTTCATCTCACAGAATATCCGGATATTTCCTTATTAAAAATGGCTTTAAGATGAACGCTGCATCCTCACCCCAACGAAATAGTTATGAAAACTTATGTTTTCCTGTTGAAAACAATTCTCCAAAAAGGTTTTAGGTTATCTCTATTAGTCGGTGCTAAAATCGTTTTAGCTTTTAGGGTGGTCATGGGGAAAAAGCCTCTCTTCTAAGACATCCAGTATTTCTGTGGGTATTGTATTTGGAACAGTAGCCGGCGTCGGAGGATAGCTAAGATGGACAGGTACTCTATGACCACTATAACACCCTTCCGGCCCTTTGCGGGAATCTATATCATTGATGGGTGAGTCATTTTTGTAACACTTGATAGGCCTCCAATTATTCCTAGGGGAACCGATGGTCAACCCAATTGCAGATGTTATGCCGAAACGCTATAACATTGAAACACCATTCAAGGTAGTCTTAGGCGAACGTTAACAGTAGCACTCTGGGGACTTACCCTTGGAAAAAGGATCTCTTAAATGATACACGAATGGATTCAAAATGGAAGGTAGAGCAGGTGTGGGCATATATGGGCCGAAATACCATCTTGCAAGGGTACTGAGGGCGTTACCAACCATTTTCCAAGCAGAAATACACGCCATAGAAATCTGCGCTCACAAAATAACTCACAAGAATATGCGTGGAGCAAAAATATACATAGCATCTGACAGCGAACCACCACTCAAAGCTTTAAGTTCGTTTACCTTTGAATCCAAGTTGTTCTGGGATTGTCTTACTGCTTGCAGTAACTGGCTGAGACAAACATGGTTTCGCTGATTTGGATGCCAGGACATGAAGGCATTAACACCAACGAGATAGCGGACCGCCTTGCAATTAATGGAGCCATATTTACGTTAATTGTCCCTGAGCCTATTTTTGGATACCCAAAACGTCACTTTTCAGCACAAATCAGGACAAAATCAAAATGACATACTGGGAAATACCCCGTGGGTGGGACAAGGGAAGAAGTTCATGAAGTAATCGTTTTGCTTTCATTATCTTTCTGGGTTTCATTCGTGCCAAACAAGAACTTTTCACTTAAGTCGACAGATATTATTAGATTATTATTTTATACATATTATTCTATAGCTAAAGCATTCTATTTTAATAATTTTTTATATAATAATCTTTCAGAACATTCGCCAATATTTTCGGAAATTGTTGAACTCTCTGCATCAATATCACCATCAACCAGTTCAACTTCGCCGGGATTTAGTCGCCTGTTCAATTTAAGTCCATCTTCATTGCACAGCTATAAGTTAGAAAATGTAAGTACCTATCGCATAATAAATACTTAATTTGATAGTTATAAATATATTTTTAACTTATAATCGTTTGCATAAATTATGCATCTTTAGGCACTTGAAATCGATTAGGCCTTGAACTCATTCAAGTCTTCCGATAACTCAGCGATTATGAAACATTAGAATTTTGCATTGCATCGATTTGTAATTTAGCATCATAAAACACGCAATTAAGTGATGTTCAAGACCCATTATGAAAATTGTTTTGATGTTCGTTTATTTATGACAACATAAAAGTCGACTTAACCTCACTTTAATTAGTTTTAATGAAGGTAACAAGAGAATGGAAAAATACTTTGTAAAATGTTAATCTTAAAAATGTAGAGAAAAATATTAGAAATTATAAGCGGGAAGATTCTAATCATAAATTCACCTGTATAGACATGTTCAGGTAGTGTAAGGCCCATCATCTTTGTACTTGGGAAATATTCAACTTAATATTTTAATATCCGATATTTTCGTAAATTTTTCAATTTATATTGGTGTATTATGGAAGCTAACATATTTGCATTCATCCTTTTTCTAGGGTTTTCTGATTACTGCTGGTAGAAATAAATAAGATTTCATTGAATTCTAGTGTCGAATTCAACTTGTAAAGCGTAAGTATATATGTGTGTATCGAGAAGCAGAATCATAAATATACTACAATTTATTAGATGTGGTGATAGAACTACTCGGACTTCTCACAGAGCAAAAGATTAACTATCACTAATAGGAAATATCTATGAGTTTGTATGTAAATATTCGAAAAAGGCTATCGAAGTAGAGTGTCCTTTCGGTAGCATATACCAAGTACTTACTTTACTATATCTGAGGATCGTTTTGTTTGAGTATATTTCCAAACTCGATTCCAAGTTCAATGCTGGCCCTGATGGAGCCTTCCAAACTCGATTCCAAGTTCAATGCTGGCCCTGATGGAGCCTTCCTGCAGGGCTGTAACTAGGGGAGGGCATAAAGGTGCAATGTCCTACCTTAAAATGACAATGCCCTACCTTAAAAATTGCCAACTTATTCCGTATTCTACAGCGATGTCATAAAAGTCATTGCGGCGAGTCTGTATTATCGGCAACATTGGCCAGTCTGCCACTACTCGCCCATGTTTGCTTTGGTTACCTCCCACTTCTTCCTGTTATGTATGAAGGTAAGACAATTGGTCGACTACTTGAAGAGCTTTGATCAGGACATCAGGGTAATCTTCATTCTTAAGGCAGGCAGAACGGGCCATATGGAGGCAAAGGACTTTAGACCTATCAGTCTCTCCTCCTTTATGCTTAAGGTCTTGGAGAGCCTAATAGAGGTACATATAAGATGTGTATGGTAGGGCGGCAGTGGTAGCCAGCATGCCTATAAAAAAGGGAAATCGGTAGAGTGGGCACTGCATACAGTGGTAGCTGTTGTTGAGAAATCCCTAGAATATGAGGAATACACTCTAGGTGCCTTCCTGGATATTGAGGGGGTTTTCAATAACGTGAAGACGGAGGCTATATATAATAGACTGAGAAGGGTGGGAGTTGACAAGGGTCTACGTGACTGGATCAACTCAACGCTTCTCAGTAGAATGATTAGTTCTTGCTCAGGTTACGCTATTGTGAGAAGAGCAGTCTATGGAGGTACACCGCAGGGGGGTGGGGGTGCTATCGCCACTCCTGTGGCTACTGGTAATGGATGAAATCCTCATCAAATTAGAAAGAGAGGGATTTAAGGCAGTTGCCTACGCCGATGGCATATGCATCCTGGTATCTGAGAAATTTCTCACTACTATTAGTGAAAGGCTCGAGAATGCGCTGCTTAAGCTGGATAACTGGGCCAATAATAGTGGATTGAGGGTAAACCCCTCGAAGACGAAGCTGATCCTGATCCTTTTTACAAGAAGGAGGCGGGTACAAAGTTTCTGACTTCCAATGCTAGGTGAAGAGGATCTTACTCTCTTCAGTGAAGCAAAGTACTTGAGAATCATATTCGATTCCGAGCTGAGCTGGAAGGTTAATTTAGAAGAACGTGTGAAAAAGGCCAGCGCGCGTGGCCTTCTACACGTGCAAGAGAATATTTGGCAGAAATTGGGGATTAAAACCAAAAGTGGTACGGTGGATGTACACAGCCATATCGGCCCATCCTCTGCTATGGCTCCACGATCTGGTGAACGGCACTGACGAGGAAATGTTATCTGGAGGTGCTGTCAAAAATCCAGAGGGCTGCTTGTATGGGAATAACTGGATGACTGCACACCACGCGCACGGCAGCACTTGAGGTCATGGTTGACTTACTGCCGCTGGACCTCTATTGCAGAGGTGTAGCGGCAATTAGTGCTGTCAGGCTGAGGGCAGGGGGTTGGTGGATGGAGAGGGATGTTGGGCACTCCAATATACTCCAGAAGATAGACAGTAGTTATTGTAGGGAAAAAACAGACTACCAAGTACCAATCTTGACTTTTGGTGTGGGTGTCAATGCAATGATGCCCACCAGAAGTGACTGGGATGGGAAAGAGTTGGTCGTAGCATCCGATCCTTCTATTTTTACGGATGGTTGCAAGACAAGTGCAGACACAGGGACTGGAGTGTACTCCAGAGATCTACAGTGGCATGAGTCTTATAGACTGCCTGACAAATGCAGTGCTTTTCAGGCAGAACTCGCAGCGATTTATCAGGCGGCAACATTGGTATCTACGTGCAGAGCGCCCTCATGGCACATATGCATATATACTGATAGCCAGGCAGCCATAAAGTCGCTGGATGCTGTGCTGAAAAAATCAAAATTTGTGCAGTTATGCAAGACTAGCCTTGAGGTATTGGCTAAAGGGCACAATGTGACCCTATGCTGGGTAGCTGGCCATAAAGATATCTCAGGCAATGAGATGGCTGATGAGTTGGCCAAAAAAGGCTCTGAATTGGAAAGCTCCGCAGCGGTAGCTTTTGTGAGGATCCCAATCGGAGCAATAAAAGGGGAAATCATCAGGGGCGCCTATCAAAAGGCAAGCCTCCGGTGGACCAACAGGGATACCTGCCATATTACGAGGCAATTGTGGCCTGCATATGACAGGAAAAGGACAAGTGAGCTGATTAATGGCAGCACAACAAACACCAGGAATCTAATAGGGGCCAATGGCCGTAGCTGACCATGCTAGAAGACCGGGGATAGCGGCGAACGATTTCTGCAGGAGCTGTAAAGACTCGGAGGAAATCGAGTCCCTCCAGCACGTGCTTTGCGTATGCCCCGGTCTGATGAATAAAAGAAGTAGGCTACTGGGTAGCTATTTCTTTTCAAGTCTGGGGGAACTGCAAAGCGTGGAATTTAGATGTGTCCTGAGTTTTCTGAAAGAAGCAGTGAAAAGTGAATAAAAAAAAATTAAGTAGGTATGATAATAAAGCAAGTTTAAAGTTTGATCAAAATTTGCGGTGCCTTAAAGTGGCGTGGCTTCTGTACATTGGCTCTAGCTATTGATATATGAAAACCATTGATTCAAACTCATTTTGGGGCGCGTAAAAAACGGGTGGCACTCGTTGTATCTAGGGCTTAAGGTCATGGCACATTAAAATCAGAAAGAGTAGAGACAGAAGCAAAAGAAAGGTTATCATCATAAGAACCTGAGATATAAATAATTTACCAAACTCGTTTTCAATTACTTTCTGGACCTTCTGTGTAGGTGTATTTTTACAGCGTATATAGTAATTATTTGGATTTTATAGTTGTAATTTGAAAGTGTCTTTTGTAACTTATAGAACGAGTATTTTCTAAATTTTCGCAATGAAACTGTTTTTAATGTGGTACAAAATTCAAACTTAGTTCTACTGAGTGCGATTTTATTTATTTGTATAGCTATAAAATTTCCTGTTTAATAGTATTTTTATTACCTCTAAATGGTTCTCATACTTGAACACAGAAAGACCCATAAATTTGAGTTTCGCCTGCCAAATGATGTTAAAATACTTTTCTTAATATAAACAAGAATTTACAAATCTTTTTATGAGATTTTTGGTACTCAACAAATTATTCATATTGCGGTCTAGTTTGCTCAATAAAATCCTTTATAGATGCACCTAATTTTGGGAAGTGTTGAAGTAGCGAATGTGTGAAGAATGTAGAACAAATGTGCTAAGCCAGTTTAAAAGAAAACTGTTTCAGTTCGGTTGCTTTCGATTTCGAAATATTTTCGAGGCCAACGTACCCCTATTTATTTTATATGTATTTATTTTATAGAACCTTTTCGACTGTTATATACTTTCACTTGTAAACACTGCATTGTCTAAGACAAGACTCACTCCTGGTAGTGACAAATGCTGTATTTATACTCTTCAAATTGTCCACATCATCCCCGGTGATTCCATTCCAGAACCTTGCCGAAGATTCCATTCAAGATCCATCGATTCTCCGAACCTTATTACTGATCTTTCTATATCCAATAGATATCTCTTGTCTCTTTTTGGTGCACGTAACAATAATATATGTATTTATTGTTTTTCATAAGATTTTCGCTAAAAACTCATATAACGGTACATAACGTATCTGATTAATGCATATTAATTCGCATCTACGTTCTCTTGCGAACGTTGTGGGGTAATTTTCTTTTCTCTGTGGTCAGCAGTTTAGAAGAATTTAGAAGATTATCGCATGTTAATGTAAGTACTTCCATGTAAAAAAAAAAAACTTACATGAAAAATCTGGAAAAATTTATTTCTCATCAAAACCCATATAATGGTTAAGTAGAGAAAATTGAAATGTTCCCACGAAATATGTAAAAGTTTCTTACAGAAGCAAATCAAAACGCCATTTAAGAGCACACAGCAAGAGCTGTGATTTGATATCACACACGGCCCAAATTGGACAACCCCAAGGGCTATAGTTACCACCTCCCACCTTAAAACCCCCAAAAGCGTAAATTTTTTTACCCGATCGGAAAGCTCCCCATTCACTCATTCTAAATAAAACAAAAACAGCATGTAAATCCATCCACGTTTACTACCTTAAAACTCTTTCGTCACGAACGGCACTCTCAGTCGCTCGGGCACAAAGTTATTTAGTCAGATGTTTGTGTGTAGATAAAAGTTATTTCAAAAACGAAAACTACGAAATATATTTGTTAGGAAAATTTGAACTAAAAGCTTTCTGAAGTATTTTTCACAGGGTAGTTTGATAGTTGATATCACTGTACAGGTGAGCTAAGAAAAAAATTGTAAGGCTTCTGGCGAATAAATCGAAATGCCTTAGAAGGTACGGGGGATAGAAGAATTTTTCTTTATTATTTATAAATAAATCTGTAACTTTCGAGCGATACACCCTACAATGATTATTTTTAATTTATTTAATTGGAGGCTTTCGTAATATTTTACCTCCTTGATAAACCCAAAAGTTCGAAATTTTAGTTTCGATATTTTTCTATTTAATTAAGTACTATTTTATTCAAAAAATATTTCATCATCACAAGTTTTTTATATCGATTTTAAACGGCTCTACGTCTTCAGTTTATCTATCATTATTTCTTTCGACATTCAACGAAGAACTCCAATAAATACCAAGGGTGGAGAATTTTTCAAATTAACTTCTCAAGCTATTTTCACTGAATGTGTTTAAGAAAAGGTGCACAAAATGGAAAAAGGATTTCATTATGGGTATAGTGTGATAAGTCATTTTAAACTAAGGACTTTAATATTTCAAACTTCTATATAAAAAACTAGCGTTAAAATTCCAAAATATTGATTTTATATAGGAGGAGAGAAAACTAATATAAGGTATTGAATTATCTATTAAATAAATCATAAATAACTATCGATCAGAAGTTAAAGGGTGAAATATAAAAAAATAAAATTTAAATCTTAAGCCATTAGCATTCACTACATTTTGTTTGGTTTGTATTATCTAGATTTCGCTGGTCAACTATTCGTAGAAATTTTTTAAGTTTGATTTCTCAAAATTGAACTACATTTATAAAGAAATTTTAACTTTTAATGAAAATAATTAAGTGACATTATTTCCTTGTCGAAATAGCGGTAATTTAATGTAAATTCAATTTCTTCCAGACTGTTGGGCTTTAACTTATGACTGGAAATATTTTAGTTTAACCATTTTTTAATGCTGGTTACCTTAAGGGCAATATCCAACAAACTATTTAATTGAAATTTAATTTAATTTCTATTTTAGCACTCGTGTAAGATAACCATCTCTTACCGGAGTACTAAAACAGAAATTAAATTAAATATTAATTAAATAGCTTGGTGAATCTGGCCCTAAGGCCAGAAAAAAAACGTAAACTTTAAGTACAGGATTGCTTCCAAGTCTAAATCTACTAGTTTGAAATATTGAGGACGTGACAAGGGCAGATTCAGAAATAGAGCAAACGGCGGGGGGGGGGGCTCGCCAACATATCTGGACCATTTCAAAGTAGACATTTCAATGGTTAAAATAAGCCCAGATAGAATATTTAAATCGAAAACACCAATAAAGATTTCTGTGGAAGATTTGGTGTTTTTTGTTTTTTTTTTTTATGAAAATTGTAAATATGTCGGATACTACAATGTTTCTCAAATTCCAAAAAAATTGTGCATATTAAATGTAAAACAAAGGTAACAAAAATTCATGTAATTTGAATTATTTTTACGACAGAAAAAAAAATAAAAAACTGAAAAATCGGTTTTCCGCCATTTTATTGAAAAATTGGAGGTTATGTTGAAAAATGCCTTATATGAAAGTTTTAGATATTTTTATTATCTATAACTTTCGCGAAGAAAAATTTTCCGCTAGGAAGTCAGATGTCGCCGAAAATTGCACAAAATGCAAAAAACCACTTCAACTGATTTCGCCGAAAATTGCACAAAATGCAAAAAACCAAAAACCACTTTCAACTCCTTAACACCCCCCCCCCCCCCCACCCCTTTAGTCAATTTCACCTTATCTCGTGTTTAATTTTTGTTTTGTTTTGTTTTGTTTGTTGGAATAGATTGGCCCCCAATGTTATACCTTTATGCGTTCATAAATTCGTACGATTTGGAATATTATTTCATTATTCAAAAGAAAAGAATGTTTCCATGGCAAATAAAAAGGTGCATCCAAAATGAAAATTCTTCAAAAATGAATCTAAATCACTGTACACGTACAGCACACACAAAAACTAAATTTTTATTTAATTCGTTTCCAAAATCTTAAAATCCGGACGGTCTAAAAAACCTTGCCTGGACGCTTCCCGGACGCCTTCCAAACTAGGACAAATCCAGGAAAAACCCGGATGGATGGATGGCTGTGCTGCAATTTTATGCGAATTAAAGGAAAATTTTTTAAATTTTTTTCCATAATTTCTTTTCAATTCGAAACTTTGTTAAGAAGTTTTCGAGGAATGCTAACTTGGTAGGGTTAAAATATAACCCTATTTGATTTAAATTATTTGCAGGAATTATCCCAGATGATTTTTCCAACATACTTTATACTTTTATCAAAATATCCGGGCTTTTGTAAGCTTTCGATTACAAAAAATTGCAAAATTTTTTGGTGTATTGAAAATTTGTTAATGCTATAATTTTAAATTTTTTAAGAATAATTTAAAACGATTGTAAAAAAGAAAAAAGAAATATTTACTTAAAAAAAAAACTTTAAAAGAAACGTTGCTTCAAAATCCGTACTAAAAAATAGAAAGTAATTTTATCTTCACACACATCACAAAAGTTCTCTAAAGTTTCCCTTCATTTCACATTTGATTAAAATTTGAAATTATATTACCCCCCCCCCCCCCCGCATTTATCCATCCTTAGGACGTGATGATTATTAGAGCAGTTCCTTTCACAAATAGTTCGTGCATTCCAAAAGGGTTCTGTACTAGATTATGCTAGTCACCTTATATTATCGATTTAATATAAGTGTAGCCAATAAATTCGGTGTAAACTTAGTAAACTTACACTAAATTTCTCTCGACAATTGGAATTTCCGCCATCTGGTAATTGAGGATATACTGGGGGGGAAATTCATAAAGAGCAACTGCAAGCACTCTGCCGTCTTCTGAAGTGATGATTTAATTAACTTTTTTTTTACTCAACTTAAGTAATTATACTTTTGGGATTTAAGATGGCCTATTTATAGACCTTTACAATATCGAAACGCTTCTTTCGATCTATTGAAATCAAATGTGTGTTAATTTAGAAATTGCGATACGTTTACCATGCTAATTGAGCATTCTACCACAGAACGAAATCTCAATAAAAATGGCACGTGCAATAGGAATACATTCGGACACAACTGGGTAAGTGTTTATAATCCAACAGGAATGAATCATCTCTGAATTCTTTTCACTACTGCTAATGAAATCAAATGAATCCAGCATAATTCAAATTGCGGAATGATTATGATGTCACCGATGAAATTAAACAAAGCAAAAAATAACTGCCATGGCAGAATGTTTGGATGCTTGGGCATCTGCATAGATATGCTGCTCGACGAACAGAGTTGAATTGCCGACACTTATATTGCTACAATTTTGACTTCTTTGCGCAAAGTCAGCACCTAATCTTAAGTATAAGCATTGCGATCAATTTAAAGTTTAGCGATAATTAGCATATGAATTACCAGCAGGCAGGGGAACGGCGACGCGCGGCATTAAATAGGCAAATCTTCAAAATATTTCTGTGAACAAATGTTACGAATTTAGTAAAAGACCAGCCGCAAGCGATATTTCATGTAGAAAACGCTTTTAGGGAGCATACAAAACTTTTCGAAAGTTCACGAGACGAAAATTCACAAAATTCGCGATTTGCATATTTTCTGCGGTATTTTCCGCATGTTGCCGCCGCCGCCGCGATCAAGTGGTATAGATATTGCAGAAAACGGAAGATCGTGCGGTATTGGCGTGTCTATAATGGAGCTTCTGTCTCTGTGTGACTTCAGTGCAAGATGTTTAGTTCCGATCAATTTGTAGGCTCGGATAGAGTTGAGCTTTGAACCTGGTGATTGGATTTTTTCAGGGATAACGAAGTTTTAAGTGATATAAAAAAAAAATATTTTAATTGTGACTTATTTGTGACAAAAGTGATTGCGCAGTTCTTCTACAGTCATATGATCAATAATCTGTTAAAAATATATTAAAAAAATTTATATTCGCTGGCCCTACCCTGCGCAGAGCTGAGTGAAGTTTTTCGAATACGAAACAATTTTTTGTTTGTAAAGAAACTAATTTTATTAATTTGAAAACTGTTATAATATTATTATTATAAAGTTGCGTCTGCATGCCACTGTCATGTGGATGAGATATTAAAATTTTCCAAGTGTTGTTCATTGTAAAGCTAATAAGGCCATATTTAAAATCCATGAGTTCGTTAAAGAAAAAACACATCTAGCTACATTCTTTGTATTGTACACGAATTCTCAGGTGTTGACAGTTTCCTTGGCTCACGATTTTAGATAACAGGGAAAATTCTAAATTGCATTCGAATGACAAAATTAACAGTTTTTTCTTGCGTCATCTTCATTAACAGCAATAATAGCCACTACAGATGGATTTACTGAAGATCCACACTGATCTATTCTCTGCCAATTGAAAACGTGCGCAACTATTATTATTAATTGTCGTGAAATAGTTCTGTGAAGATCACACAATAATTCCGTGACGGCCTGTAAATATTTACCGCCGACGACGTAATCTTTTAAAATATTCTTTTTTTTTTATTATTTTCTTTTAAAGGTCGCGCGCATCAATTCGCTTTGAATTAATTATTGGTGACACTAAAAATCATATAATAAACTGTTTTGATGACATACATTGCAATAAGCTCTTTTATGAACGTGAGTGTGTGTGAAATTAATTTGTAATATTTTGTTAATAAATTAAAATTATAAAACGAAATTAAGTAGAAAATTGCGCAATTTGAATGCACTGTAACTCCAGAAGTGGGATTATTTGAAAAGTGCTTAAATGCTATTACTGTAAGGGAAAAAAGAACTTTTCGTGAGAAACCCAACATACACATACACTCGTATACATGTTCCTTTTGTAGTATGGACACACCGAATAGAGACTCCGTATGACGACCCTGTTTGATAGCATTTACCTTACTCCAGCTAGAATGGGTTTCCTTCAAGTGGCTCTTGATCTCCACCGACCTGTTCCTTACGGGTTCCAATGACTTCTAGCGCTATTGCATCGTAGTTCGTGCTAATTCAATTTCATTATATTCTTTTTATTTTTACGGAGATTTTATCTTGATCTGTCCGAATTTTTTTCTTTGAAGTTCGCTCAGTCCAGGGTATTTTTCAGATTCGGAGTAAACAACTATTAACAAAAGTTTGAAATCGGCGTATTATAGGTTGGCATCATCACTGGGTCTCAGCTCGCTTCACACTCATCTAACAAGGATGGAAGTTGTTGAGAGCCTGAGACAACCGAACCTTTATGTGTGTTGCTCAGCCTTTGCCCGGAGTAGGCTGTATACGCTTGGGTCTACCCTCCTATCTGTGGATGAGTTGAAAACTTATCTCTCCTAAACCTGATGGGCTTCAATAAGGGGACATGAAGGTTTTGGTTAGATTATGCCGCTTTTGCATCCGTACTTGGAATTTTACATCCCCCTGCCTATAAAAAAACAAATATTTGAGGACTTTATTTTAACTGAATTGGTAATCCATATTTGGGGATAGAACAGATAAGAAAAGCTGTGCTCCTTCCTCCATTCACTTACTTTTCTCTGCAGCACCAACAAGTTGGGCTTTTCGCTTTCTCCAATTACTTAAGTGAGAATAGTGTAATTAAGCTTATAGACACCTTTCTTTTTAGGGTTCCGTCTACAAAGGGTACAAAAGGGAACCCTATTACTAAGACTCCGATGTCCGTCCGTCTGTCACCGGGCTGTATCTCATAAAACCTAATTGGTAGACAGTTTAAATTTTCACAGACTGTGTATTTCTATTGCCGCTATAACAACAAATAATAAAAATAAAATTAAGTTAAAAATTAAAATGGGCCCCATATAAGAAACGTATTTTTTGGTGTATACATAGTGTTAAATTTTGTACTATGGAACGGAACCCCTCGTGTGCGAGTCCGACTCGCACTTGACCGGTTTTATTATTTTTTTTGTTGGATCAAGTTTCAAACTAGCTGGACTATTTCTGTTGTGAGATTTTCTATAGCATCGTGTTAATTCGAGTGCGTTATTATCTTATACATTCGTACGGATATCGTTAATGACAATTAAAATAGCATTGGATAAACATCTGTCAAGAGCTCCTGAATTTACTTCGAAGGAATTAGAACTTTTATCAACTGCTTTATCTTTCAGAGATTTTCAATGCGATGTAGATCCTTTTTGTATGACATATTAGAGATGTAACGGAAACGGAAACGGTAACTCTTCGGTGTCCGACCTATCTGGTCTAAATTATTTAGGCGGCCGGATACTGGATAGTAACTCAATATATGACCGGATATCAAATATTCAAAAAACTACGGCAATTCATAAAATGAACTGCAAAACATAAATATTCGTAAGGTAAAATAATACCACAGAAGCTTATATTATATAGGCACCGTTTATTTTAAACTAAGAAGGAACAAAATTAGTACTCGAAATTGACAAGTAAGTTATGGTGAATAATGACTAAATTCTCTGCATTTGCCGGCAACAAGCGACTTATTTTCGTAAATAAAACCAGCTTCGGAGAAACGCCATTCAGTATAGACGCTGCTGCAAGGAGCTGAAAGATACAATTTGGCAAACTATGTCAAATGTGGGAACTGTTTCAATTAAGCTAACCACCATATGTAAGGGTCTCGAATGCGATTGATTCGAAGTGTTTACAAGTAATAGTCAATCCCACTTGCAATAGCGTCTTTTTGTTGACCATTAACTTGACTATTATTTTTATTTACCACTTCATTGAAACAATCCCAAAAGGTGTCGTAAGCTACGCGAGTGACATTTGATTTAGTTTCATCTCCTTTGTTTCTTTAACAGCCGTTGTAGATGGAGATCGCGATGAATTGTCACTGTTAGAGGACTCGTCACAAGACATTTCATATACTCTAATAAAATCTTTTGTCGGGCTCTTTCTGCTTCAAGTGCTCCCAAATAGTTTGTCTTGAATTTTGGGTTTACGAATGTTGCAATAAGGTAATTTGGATGTTATCCTAAGGAATTGAAATAACTTTCCAATTCAGTTTTCAAGTAGGCTATCATATGATGTAAGTTAGGTGTTCTTTGGGTAGTCTTATCCTTGTCCAAGTAATTTTTTAATGCAGCATTAATGGTAATACCGCATACTACGGATATGCAGAAAGTCCTGAACTAGTAATTTTTGTTATTTTCTTAAATGATTTCAACAGCTTTATACACTGTCCTATTAATTTGTAAGTGTGAAGGATCAGCCACATAAAGAGAGATTAATTCATCACGACTAGTGTTGTTAAACTTCAAGCATAGAAGAATGATTCCTAAATTTTGCTAAAATTCTACTATGTTTTCAATAATGCATATTTTTATTTTGTTAAAAATATAAACTGTTAAACCTAGAACAAAAATAAAATTACTATACAACGAGGCTCTAAGATATTTACTTTTACTTGTGCTCAAGATTTTTTTGGGGTTAATTCAAGATTTCAAGCTAATTCAATTTTGGTTGACAACTCTGGTCACCACATTTAACACAGCAATGAGCCGAATATCCGGCCGCCGAATGAACGGCTATCAGGACTCGAATCTTGCCGGATATCTGGTATCCGACAAACAGCTAATCGTTTCATCTCTACTTTATATGTTCATTGAGCTAAAATACTATCCACAGTTAACAAAAACAAACTATATTCTGTGCTTTACAATGATTCGCATTGATTTTTATTGACGATCAACGAAGCAATATCCCTGTTTAAAACCACACTGTTGTCTGGAGACAGACACTTTCTTTTGCCGTTTCTAACATGGAGAATACTGAGTTTTGTGTTGTGGACTACCTTGGCTTCACCCAGTGGAGTAATGAATTTATCCACCACGTTGAAGTTCAACAACCATACAAAGTGCTAATTTCTTGGCAAGTTACATAAATTATAAATTTATAAATTCAAGCTCGTTAAATTATCTTCCATCAGACGAAAGTACGGGTAGACGTTACGTAGACAGATCAGGATGGACAGACCAGGAATCCCTAAAATTTCATATATACATAATAATAAATAATAATAACAATATATTATTTCGAAACAAACATATTTTTTACGTCATCTCACTGTTTTTGTTTAAAAACTCATGGTCTAAACTTAAACTGGACTATACTTCTCTTCTTTTCATCGCTCTCTACGGAATACAAATTTGTTTCTTATCATTTTGTTGAATTTTGAATATTTTGCTAAACAACACCAAATTTCAATTCTGCTTGCTTTTTATACATATATCCAAGCATATGTTGATCATTGTGGATTTATAGGTGGTACTCCAATTATCCCAGCTAATACCAAGTCTCAATGTGATTTATTAACTTAATTAACGAATCTCCTGTGAATTATTAAGCGCGAGTGAGATAATTCGGACATATTGACCATCATAAGCAAAAAAAAAAAAATCATTAATAAAGAAAATCTCAAGAAAATAAACCATTCATATACTCACAAGGTGAATAAAATCATGCGATGATAAATGTCGTTGTACAGTTTTGTTAAAATCCAGCAGTAATTATGTGTGAGAAAAATGACAGTTGAAATCGATGTAAATTTTAAATTAATTTATTATGGGAAATAGACAAAGTTGGTGGTGCCATAGAGCCATAAAATCTGCTGACGATCCATTGTGCAAATTGGACCCGATCTTACCAGAAAAAGACGTTTTCTCAGTAAAGGTAAGGCGTAAAGAAATACATTTTTTATTTTTTAGAAAATATTAGTTTCGTTTTATAATTTTGAGTTTAAAGAATTTTTTAAGACCACAAAAGCGACCACAAATAGATTTTTTTTTTTTTTGTAGTTCAATATTATTTCCGTCGAGAGTATAATTACAAACGACTGGAATCCAATGATCTCAAGTAGTTTAACGTAAGCCTCTGCATATCAAATGCTCTCCAATAAATAATACAGAAGGCTCTAAAATGGAAGAAGGGTGGTGCTTCCTCGCTCGTCAAAAATATCAATTTTCAGAAAATCTTCTCTGGCCACACAGAGCTATGCTTACTTTAAATAACACTTGGAGCACAGTACTTTGGCTAATTTTAGATTTTAGCAAAAGATTTTTTTTTATTTTTCGTTTTGCTTTCATTTCCAATATGAAAAATTCCAGGCGCAGATTTTCTTCTCAGACAAAAAAAAAATATTTGCTTTTGGGATTGGTGGCGTCTGCTTTATACATATAAAAAAAGGAGTGCGGCATGAATGATAACAACAAAAAAATGATTTCTTTTTCTTCAAGTGTGCATTTAAAGCGATTGAGAAATTGATCTCGTTTTTAGGTTTCCTTTTCTGTTCTTTTTTTTATATATAGAATTTTCATAGTTGATATTAAAATTAATGAAAGATGGGTGAACAATTTTAATGAACTTTTAGTAGTTTTATTTGAAATTTGTACCAAAATCATATTGAGCCTAACCAAAAATTATAGTTAGAGCCGAGCATTGCTACTTAAAAATGTAATTCAAATACGAGCTTCACTTGTAACTTGAACTTAGGTTAATATTAGGAAGGACTGGGCTCATTGCACCTAAACTGAAATTCTGGCATATTTGAGTAACCTAGTAATTCCAAATTAACCGTGGATTTTTATTTATTTGACATGAAAAGTAATCAGCTTAACTAAAATTTGTCTCGTGCAAATTGTGTGATGTGCGTGGAACACTTTAGAGATAAACTTCAATAAATGGCAAATTTCATTGGTATTACAGAAGGATTAAAGAATTTTTCTAATCTCTTATAGTACAATTTCAATCCTTAAAACTACACTGCATAAACTGCAGAATACTCTGCATTTACATCGATTGCATACATGATTTCCTATCCTACCCTAGCTAGAGAAGTTAAACTTGAATTAAATTGAATTGAATTTAAATTAGTACATATCAGTAATATCGTAGGTTTTTTTAATTTTGACTGTAAATAATAATTTTATATTACCTAAAAATATACGACAAAATGACTGCTTCTTATAACTGTAACTATATTTTTATAATTATTTACTGAACATTACATAAAGGATTTTTACAGAAATATCAGGAGATAATTTTACTGAATTTCCACAACAGTTTGTCCTGAATCTCGATTTAAAAGTACTAGAATTGCATCCTAGATTATTAAGTATATTAAATTAATTTTACTAATATCCACTATAAGAGTTTATAAGAATTCAATTTGCATGAAATCCATTTGCGAGTGGGAATTGAGGTGCTCCATTCCCAGAAGCAGGTTGTCACAACATCAGCACGCATATTTAAAGAGAAGGTTAGTTGAGACGGCCCTCCACAAGATTATTCACTCAATTGAAAAGAGCCTCCTTTTTAAACAAACTACGCTGTCAGTTTTTATCGATGGAGAAGGTGCCTTCAATAATGTTCTTCTGCATAAGTTTACTGAAATGTTACCAAAACATGGAAAGAACCAGTCTCTAAAATACTGGATCGCACACATGTTGAATAATAAAACTGTCTGTGTCGATCTATGCGGGCTAAGCAGAATGAATCCATAGGGCACTCCTCAAGGCAGTATTTTATCATCTTTATTAGGGGTACTCATTATGATACTAACACTCACTCGGGTTACATAGCAGTATGTTATGCAGACGATTTGGTGATCTTAGTCACTGATAGTTATGAGTCCAAACTCTGCGAACTGGTGCAAAACGTGATCCGACTAGTTATACACTGGGCTGCTGATTTTGGACTGTGCATCAATCCATTGAAAATCGATCTAGGCCGTTTTACTAAAAAAAGGAACCTGCTCAGATTGAACTTGCTCTCTATTGACTCCACACATTTGGAGCTAACGCAAAGGGTAAAATACCTAGGCATCATACTAGATAAAAAACTAAACTGGAAAACATACCTTGAGGACCTCGCTATGTGCCAAAGAACTATAGGGGAAAAGTTAGGACTCAAATCGCGTATGATCCTATACACTAGTGTCAACCGACCCATGCTAACCTACGGTTCTGCAATGTGGTGGAAAGCAATGGATTTCACCAATCATTGTAAGATATTGGAAAAGATTCAAAGAATAGGACTTCATTGCCAATTACACCAAGGCGCTCTCAAGTCAACCACTACTCGTAGTGTTGAGCTCATCCTCCACATTCACCCCGTGCAAATACACATCAAGAAGGGGGCTTCAATCGCTGTGCTGAGGCTGCATTTCAATTAGAGCTGGACTAACACTGGAAGAGGAGTTCGACATGAATCCGTTTTTAATTTCATATAGTCTATAGCACTTGACATCGACAGAGACATCGTCCACCTCCTCGAGACTATGCTGAAGAGCAACTTTAAATCGAAAATTCCATCTAGAGAAGAATAGGAATCACATTCCGTGCTTCAGCCATTGACAAACCCTATAAGCTACACAGACGGCTCCAAATCTGAAGAAAATACTAGAGCAAGCGTTTTCTGCGAGGAGCTTCATGTCGAAATTTTCATACACCTTGAAAGCAATGTCAGGATTTTCCAGACGGAAGTCAAGGCCATTCTTGAAGTCGGAAGGTATCTCCTGAACTTAGAGACTGAGAACAAGGAGATTACCACCAGCTCGGACAGCTAAGCAGCTGTCAAGGCCAAACCATTTACAATCTCCAAACAGGTATTGTTGTATAAAACCACCCTAAATTACTTCTCTCGGAATACCAGGGTATTCGCTAGCAATAATGTTGACGAAGACGTTTCTAAGTTTTACATAATTCTTTTCGATTTATTTTCCTCTCTCGTTCCCCGTGAGTGTCAGTGGCTCTCTAAAATATCTCCACCATGGTTCAATAAAGAACTGAAGCGTCTTAAAAATAGAAAGAATAAATTGCGGAAAAGTTTTATGAAGGATAAGGACATTATAAGTCACAATGTCGTCCCACATTATATAATGAGTTGCTTCTTTTTTTGACAATGTCTTTGCCTTGTCATATGTGCCTTAATCATATGAACGACTCTCATAACGTATCTTTCACTATCCCTTCAATTTCAGAAGAAGATATACTCGATCATATTAATGGGCCTACAAATGACTTCACAACTGGTCCTAATGGGATCCCTCCTCCTCCTGCCTTCTTTAAATCATGCTGCCTTGCAATGGCAGCTCCGCTGAGAATTATTTTCGAAAAATTGCTCGATATTGGTTGTTTCCCGCAGCTATGGAAAAACTCTTTTATCATACCTATCCACAAAAAAGTTAATAAAAATTAAATTTCTAACTATAGGCCTATTGAAAAATTATCTTGCATGCCCAAATTATTCGAATCTATCATTTCCTGTCAACTATCAACTTCCTGTAAGAATTTGCTCTATTCAAACCAACATGGGTTTATTTCGGGCAGGTCTATAACCAATTACTTGTTGGAATTTGTCTCGGATACCATTGGCGGGTTGGCAAAAGGCTATCAGACAGATTGTATTTATACAGACTTTAGTAAAGCTTTCGACAAGTTATCTCACTCCGTGATACTGTTTAAAATGGAAAAGTATAGGTTTCCCCCAACACTTCTAAAATGGAGAGAGTCTTATTTAGATAATAGAACATATCGTATCGAGTCTGTTTAGTGGAGCTTCCTACGCTTTTCTCTTACCTAGCCTGGAATAATTCATTGATTCTTCCACCCAATGAGGATCGCTTGAAGTTTTTAAATATGCACTTGCTTGAAAACGTCGGATGGTTGCCGATGTAACTTTTGTGCATCAACTCTTAAACAGGAATATTGATTCTCCGTTATTACTTAACAAAATGTCCTTCCGTGATAATAGGTACAATTTGAGAAGGCTACCTCTGTTGCATGTTAACTCCTCTAGGTCTAACTTTAGCATGTATGAACCTATTAATCGCATGTGTATTACTGTTAATAATATGGCTGAGCATTTTGTTCTTGACGTTTCTAAGAAAAACGTCTATATAATACTTAATCTTTTTTGTTTAATGTTTTTGTGCATTGCATGTAATTTCATCCGGTGCTTGGTTTATGTTTAGGTTATCATACTAATACACCGACTAAGTGATGAAACGCATTGTTGACCGTTAATTTATTAAATGTGTTCATGCAGCGAGCTTGGGTTAAGCTGATTCTGATAGTCAATTTATTAAGATTTGGATTGGATGAGAAAGAGGCTGATAGCCCCAGGCGGGATTTCTCGAACATAGGCCAAAAAAAGGCCCATTGGTCACCCTCCAGATTTATGAGCAATTGCTCATAGATCCCAGCCGGATGCTTTTACCCTCCTTGCTGGATTCATGCAGTTCTTTCAGGAGGTATGAACCAAGGAATCTGTAACGCTTTCCTGAGAGAGCCGAACAGTAACAAAGAAAGTGAATCACCTCATCCTGCATACACAACAAGTCAACAAGTCGCATCCTGTATAGCTGATCCCTGAGAAAAGAGTACGCAGTGATAACTGACATTAGAGTTCTCGCAAGGTTGGCTTGTTTACTTTCGTTAAATTTGGGTTAGTCTTACCCCACAAATCATATTAGAGGCAAGGTCTGGTGTAATCCCAATTGTGAAGGAGGGTGCCTCCGAGGTTGCACCAAGACGAGCATGTTCACCTTTTCGTTCACGCTGATATCGCTGTGTTCTGGCACCCAAAGAACGAGTACCCTATTACTCCCACCCGTTTAAGACAAAGTTGAATGTAGTAATCACTGATTCCATTCGGTTTATCTTCGGACTACTCCAGAGATTTGAAAATGTTTCGCTTTTCGGTTCGTATGTGCTTGGTGGTCATTAGCTTCATAAAAGGCACTTCCTTTAATCATTTACAGTGCTATTAAAACTCATTTCATTCTGAGTTTTTCGACGCACTTTCTTTACTTTTGGTATTGCATATCTATATTTCCTGCGTTGTTACTTGAAAAAAAAAATCTATAAAAAATGAGAAAAAAAACAATTTACATACCTGCTTCTCGC
Source organism: Dioctria rufipes (assembly GCA_963924295.1). NCBI lineage: Eukaryota > Metazoa > Arthropoda > Insecta > Diptera > Asilidae > Dioctria > Dioctria rufipes. The sequence goes on along the minus strand of OZ002743.1, from coordinate 42,082,156 downwards.
TACAAGCATAAATTTTACAAATTAATATATTTTACAACTTGCAGTAGTGTTACCAAATTAATTCTGAATAAATCGTTATCGTATTTTATCCTAGCCTAGATTTTAATTATTATCTACCTCTGTAGCTACGCCCCGGCTGTACAGAGCACAACGAACGTATGTATGTACGTACTTATCCCCTTTAAATTAGAAAAATTGAAAAATTTCGATAAAATATTTTATAAACCTTTAATAATAAAACCGCTAAAGGTCATAGACAACGATTTACCACCGTTGTTGACAGGCCGCATCGGGTCTATACTTAGAAAGTAGGGCACTCCATGAAATTTGCATATAAATGGAATTGTTAATTGGCAAAACTGATGTGATGTTTAGACACTTATACAAAATCTACAATTATAGCCCAACCCCAGAAGGCATTTCATGAAAATCTAAGCGGATCTGCGCTCATTATGAAATTACGATAAAACACCGCCAGATTAGATTTAAGACTTCCGAAGAGAAGGTGCGACCAGGTCTAATCAGTGAAAATTAATTAGAAATCATAATTTAAACTAATAGATCCGCTTAATGTAATATGTTTACTGTAAAATACGTTTTATTTACTTAATCGCTATTAAATTAATCGACGCCTATTAATATTCAACACCTGCCGTTTTATGCATGCATATTATGGCAATGCAAGTTAAAGACGTTTCACACGCAACTTAATGAATTTCACGGTTATTTTTTTGATTTTTTTTTTTTCCTTCATTTAATGAAAACATTCATTTTAAATGCAGAGCTTGTATGTCACGGGCGTCATTATATCTCCTCAACAAATTTTACCTGCTCTTCCCCGGTTCGAACGTGTTACAGATTTCTGTAAATAAATAGCTTTTCTACTACAACATATATGTCGGACGTAGTAATTTTTATAAAATTTTTTAATTGTAATCATTAAAAATAAATAATGAAAATTATATCCCATTTGTATAATGGCAAAAATAATTGCGTACGCCACTGACATTTTCGAAAATAATACTTTCATAAATAATTTATAATTTTTTATAGCTTATAGACATATTTTTATTATTATATGCTACATATTAACAAAAAAATCGAGTTCGCCCCGCCCCCCACCCCTCCCAAACAACTAAATTACACTACATCACTGAAAATGTGTTTTTTCCATTTTATAATGCATAAGGACTACATTTTTATCAAAAAATTATGTGATCATTTTTTTACCAGAAATTCAAAACTTGTGTGTGCATGAAGTGGTTAAGAAAATTAATGACCTCTTTGATCCATTTCTTAATGCATCGCAGTACAATTTGGAGGTTAATGCATATAAAAATTATCCTTCTATCGATACAACTTCAGTTAGTATTTTTGGTACATCCAGTAAGTTAAACTGAGCAGATCCCATCTTCTCTGTTGCCAAAGAAGCATTGAAATGTCTTGAATTTTTGAAGAGGATCTGTAAGAAATATTTCAATCCGTCGAATCGAGCGCTCCTCTATCAGATCTAGAATGGAATTCAATTCACAATCAGGGCAGAGGCTTGTGGCATATAACCTTAGCTTCAAGATATCTATTGTTCAAAATAGAACCTTGTACGAATATGGAACAGTCTACAATCTTCTGCCTTCCTCGGGCTTACAATCTGCAAGAGTTTAAGAGTGACAGCACCTACGGCATTCTCCTCGTGTCCCTTAATCTTTTCCTCATATCCGTCCTGCCATGTTGTATTTTGGAATCATAGGATATCCCCTATGCTTATCTTAATAATAAAAAAAAAAACTTTTGCAATCTTGAAATCAAAAGCATTTTGAATTATTTACCTTTGCTTTTGCACATATAAAATTATTTTATGTGCAAATAGATAAAGGTAAAATAAATAAATGTGCCAGAGTTATAACCTAATTGTTCACCCCGAATGTCTTTCTTTCCAATTTCCTTTCTCAAGGTTCCGTACAACATAAAGAAAAGACAGAACCCTTATTACATCGCTCGTTTGTCCGTCGTCAGTCTGTCACAGACATTTTTTGCGAAAACGACGCGACGACGTTAGAATTTGAAATTTGGCAAAGAACTAACCTTCTGACCTGCCATATTTCGACAATCAAATATTATGAAATATTTTTTTGTGTCGTGGGGTTTATCGTGTGAAAGAGCTACTTTCAAGGATATTTCCAAATTTTTAGTGATTTGGTTATAAACATAATGTTAACGTGCAATAGAAAGGGACAAGTGACATCTATTGGAAATAGATACTAAACAGCTTTAGGTTCGGAGAATCGATTTCTCTCGAGTGGAATCTTCGGAAATGATCTGGAGAATTTGTTTAGTATAAACACAGCACTACCATCTAGGAGCGAGTCTTGTCTCAGGCAGTGAAGTAAAAGTGTATAAATACTCGAAAGTGTTTTAATTGGATTGCGATAATTTAAAGTACATCGCTAGTGATAATTAAACTAGCGTTGATTGGATATTGCTTGTGAGTTTATAAAAATAAAGAGTAGAGTGGAATAAAAAGAGCTTGTGAATCATATTCGAAAGATTGTGTTTTGAATAACGAGCCAATGCCACGCACGCAACAGCTCCCCCGCCTAATCTTCTAGGTTTCTATAGCTAAAACTTTGATATTTTTAGGGTTCGTAAGTCTTATAGCTGATGGAAAAAAAAATTTATTGTATTAACTTATCAGTAGAGCGCTCTTCAAAGGTTTTTTCACCTAAAAAAATGATGTTGTCTAAATAAACAAAGATTTTTGTGTAAACTTAAACCAGTTTTCGTAGCCTTGCCAAGCCACGTGCCGCAAATGTCCAGTGTAATTCACTGTCCCTGAACGCGTCTCCGCTACGGAATAGGTAAGGCTTACCTATTCAGTTCAATACAAGCCCGGATGAGCCTTAACAGATCTGGTACACGTTTGTGTCGAAGACAAGTTTCAAATGGCTTATGAAAAACGTCTACATTTTAACATATAATTTTTAATTTAACCAGTCGAATCAAAATTCAAATATTAATTAGTACATAAATTGATTGTAACTTGTTAGCTTACATACACAACATCCAATTTAATTTATTGCCTTAAGCCATATTCCTACTTAGCGCAGCCGTACTGGCATTAATCTTTCTTTGTTGTTGTTTGCCAATATTTATTGCTTTTGTAACTTATATCGTCTGATAGTTTTCCTAAAAATAAACTGCGAAGATATCAAATTAAAATCAAACCAGAAATAACTGCGTTCCAAGAACTCTTGTAAATTAAATCATAATATCGTCATGAAATATTGTCATTTTCAATATTTATAGATAGCACGTGGACACGAATTCAATATGCGCAACGAGACGCCACCAAGACTGCGCTTGGCTTAGCTTATTCATAGAGGGATTTTCCCAGAAATTTTAAACTGCTAAAGGAATTCCTCCAAGTCTGCAATGATTCATCCGCTTCGGTCACACGCCGGCTGTAATTGCTCAGATGACCCCATCTTCAGTTAAATAACTTTCAAATGAAGTTTGGGTACGCCTAAGATAACACGAGCATGACTAACCCCAACTCTTGAGACTCTTGATACATACCTCCAAGATAAAATAAAAAATGTGTCGTGTCTGATGCTGGTGATTCATAATTTGATTACGACCAGAGATAAACTGATTCCGGGAACCTGTTTGAAATAAATAGAATTACCTTGACAAGGTCACTTGGTGTTATCAGATAATTCGGGTTTTTATTTATATGTATGCGGAAGAGGAGAGGGGAAGTTGCATAGATGTGTATGTAGTCATCAACGTATTGAGATACAACGCTCTAGAATGAGACTTAATGCATTCATATTTGGGGAAAATGACTATTTTATGTTCATTAAAGTTTACCATCTCATGAAAACAGACACGTGGAAGCCTAAATTTTATATTTTACCTTGCGGAATCTTTTAAGTCTGTCAGATTTTATTTTTTGTAATCATGTAATTCAGCGACAAAGCAATGCGCAGATTTTAGTTTAATGAAAATTTGAAAACTCGATTTCCTATATCAGATCAGATCAATTCCGTAGGGTGTATGTAGGTATACTAATTTACCGCCAATTCATAAAAAAACATATTTCCCCGAAACTAATAACGACTGTGACTTTTTTTACCTTAACTTGTGATCCCTTCTTTTAGTCCAGTCCATTTGCATTTGAGATGGATTCTTTCACTTTGATATTGCAAAAAATATCTCAATTAAACCGGTTACGTGAATTAGTGCGCATGGCAGTGAACCTTAGTAGTTTCGTTTACAGTAGTACGTAAGCAATTTATTGGTGTGTATGAGTATTATTATTATATGTTCAAGGAATTTTATATTTTGTGATGGACCATCCTGTAAAAATTGTGATAAATTGCTACTCATATGAAGATCGTCCAAAACATGGATTCCAAGCTATGCCCAAATATACACTCTCGCCTCGTGTACTAAGTGTTTTCACTTCCTTTGAAAAACTGGTAGTAGATTCGATAGAAAAGGAGTGGGAGAAAGAGGAAAAGCCTGATAGAAAATGAAAAAGCAAAGCGAATCACATTTTAGGGATTTTATTTATAATAACAAGAACACTAAGAAAAACAAACAGTTATATCAAAAAGAGAAAAGAAAACCAGAAATCAAAAAATAATCTAGCATACTCAAAAACAAAAATTCTTTAGTCAACTTTTCCCAGCCTTTTACTAAATATCCTTCAAAATGTTCTTGGATTGTATCCTTTGAAAAAATTCCTAAACACCTCCATTGATCGTTCAGTATTTCTGAAGAATTATATATTGCAAAATTTTTAAAAACGTGTGTGAAATCGAAGATATAGTAAATGAATCCCCTCACACAGAGATGTTTCCTTTATGCCGACATAGTTATGCTTATGCTAACCAAAAAAAATTGAAAATAAATCAAAAATTCGCTGAAACTGTATATATGCCTTGCGAACAGAATAGAGGCAATCCAGAAACATATGCAATAAATTAAAAACAAAAATTGTGGTAGAAAACTTGTGGAAGATCTTCCACAATTGTGCAAAAGTGGCAACACCTTCTAGCAGATGAGCAAATCCAAAATTTTCCATTTACATTTGGCGAAGTTCAGCCAGATAAACTAGGTATAGGTACATAGCCAGGCAATGCTGTTTGTTTCAATTTAGTTACAAATTATAAATTTTCAACTACTTTCGAAAACTTTTTCCACAGACACGAAATACCCAGATATTGACACTGTACTACCAAAGTTATGTATGAGAAGACCTCGTAGCAATCATCAATAATACTATGGACGGACTTACGGTTTCAAATTGAGATATTGATATTGCAATTATGTCATATTGCAATAATAGAATTTCAGAGACGAACTTGCGGTTTACGATACTGAGAATTAATTAGAGAACTTACATTTGATTTGTCATTTAATTTGTCATTTGACTTAAGAAAGTTCCGTGCACGTACCAAATGCGAGCAGATATTGTGAAATTACATGTCTATATTGAAAATAAAAACGAAGTAGACACTTCAACTTGACAAGTGTCAAATATTAAATGTAAGGAAAAGCAGCCTGTACTACAGTATAAAATTCGGCTAAAAGGTTCGTGTATTAAATGCTAATGGCACAGATAAGTAATATCCAGATTTGAAAACCAATGTTGAAAATCTGCTTCTCATGAGCCAGCCATGATGTATATATCAGCCAGCCTTAGCTTTTAGCAAAGGCAAAATTTTTGAACATTAATCAGCCGAAGCAGGCCATACACCATCAGTTTTGCCGTGGTTTTACTGTTTTGCTCGTTCATAATCAAAGTTAACTTAATAATAAGCTAAGAAGTAGGCGACATTTCTGAGTGTTTTACTAAATGTAAAATAATGTACACGGCAAGAAAAGGAAGAAAGAAAGAAAAAAATAATAATAATAAAAAAAATGGCAAATGTTTCATTTTTGGAAATAAATGAGAAGGGGCAGAGTTTTCTCGTTTAACTCTCATAAAATGCTCCCGCGCTTTTGTGAAAACCGGTTTTCATGAAATATTGACAATGTTTTTGCTGTAAATGGACACATGTTGTTGCTGTAATCCTATGATATTTGAACAGCACGTGTTTCTGCTTACATTCGTTTTGCTATGAAGAGATTAAGTGGGAGAACACATGCTTGATTCTCTGATATTTTCGGGAAAAATGAGAAATTCATTTGACAGGAATTTTACATCTCCTTTCAGCATCTGGGCCAAAGCGAAATTTATCTTTTTCTTAAAAATGGGAGGTAGTGTGACATGATGTACATTATTATGAATAGGTTGAAAGGATTTGGTATTCAAGAAGATTTTATCATAAGCATGAGCGTCTTAAGAGGAGTTTTTGGAAGAATTTAAAGATTGGGCTGATATAATTGCAGAAAATTTCATGGCCTCATAGTTTCTTCCAGTACATAGAAATCTCAAAGTGGCAGTTAGACGTTCATGTGGCGTTATTGCTTCCCTCAAAACAGTATCTTGCCGTTTAATATGAGGAGTAACAGCCTGTAACAACTGCGAATATGTTCCTTCGTCCATACGCAAATAATTAAACCAATCGTCTGGCTCAAGTCTTAATTCTTCTAAGAGATTGGTATGCGAAAATTGTGAGTGCTTAAGAAGCCATCCTTTTGCCCATTTTCTTTTAAGCTTCAGTCGCTCTTTCTTCCCCAATACCAAGAGCAATCCTAATGCCATTAAAGATTCTTCCTCCATTTAATTTGATTACTTATCGTATCTTTAAAAATTTTTAAATTTGCACTTGTTAGCACTGCCACCTAATTGAAATTCTTGGAAACCTATACAAGATGGCGGCAAAACGTGGTCAAGACGGATGGTGTGTGGGGCTTTTTCTTGCCCATGTTTTAGGTTCTTATCTCGACTAAAACGTGGTTTTTAAAACCACGGCAAAACTGATGGTGTATGGCGCCCTTAAAAGCCAGCCAAACAATTTGGTTTCAGCCTGTGCTTGAAAAATAAGGAAAAATTGTGAAAATTATAGAAGTTATGTCAAGATATTCAAAAGCTTTAGCAAAGACTTTATCCAAAATTAATGTACAAAAAACCATGAAGATGTCACTACATACGGGTCATGAACTGACCATCTATCACCTTCAATATCTGGGTATTACTTATCTGTGCTTATGATTTATAACCAGGGTCAGATTCCAATAAATTTTCTATACCGTGAAATTTGTTCGCAATTTCAATACTGATTTCCAATGTCCAATGTGTATACAGAGTTGTTTCTCAGAATATAAAGGTACACTTGCGGTTTAGTGCAAACTGCAATATTTAAACCGCAAGTCTGCTTCCAATATAATACCGGAGACAGACTTGCAATTTCAATAATGATATATTGATTTTGCAATTATGTCAATTGCAATATAAAATTTCAGAGACACACTTGCGGTTTACGATTCTGAGAAATTAATTAGAGCGTATACCGAGCTGTTTCTCAGTATATAGAGACAGACTTGCGGTTTAGCGCAAATTACAATATTGAAATTGCAAGTCTGTCTCCGGTATAGCTCACTGACTTCGGCTAAATAATATATCATATGGATACTAACCAAAATATATTCCATGTAGCACAAAATTACCCAGTGACATCTCATTCTTGTCCCACAGATCCCATAGCTTTCCTGGGATAGACAGGAAGTATTCAGTATGTACTTAGGATCTTATTTCTAGGAGTTGTTGGAAATTTTCCATAAGTTATTCCCTGGGATATCCCACAACTACTACTCTATATGGGAATATTCTCAGTATTTTATAGACAAATACATACGGGATGTGCATGATAATTTTGGGACAAACATTGGAAAATCGTTTTTCTCCTTCCAGAAATTATTTCGGTATGTTCTGTGATTCTCGTGATGCACGTGGTTCTCGGCGAAAGCACTAATATTTTGTTTAGTGTGCTTCCGTGTGTCGCTTTTGAAGACGAAATACAGAACAATAAAATATGTGTTGAAAGTATAGCCATATGAAAACTGCGTTGTTTAGCCAACTACATGCGTGTAGCTATATTAGAATTCTATTCGCTTTTGCAATTTCTTGTTTTGGCAAAGTTTGTTAGTTGTACATTTCAGAACGTAATTTTTTAGTAATTTTGTTGAATTTGCGTGTGTTAAAAATATTGCGTGTATGTTTTGTGCAAATGCATACACCTTTGGCATATACTTTCGAGCTATTATTTCTTTTTTTCATAAAAATGGCTACCCATAAAAAAAATTCTATAATCCCAGAAAATCTTAAACAATATCCTCAGACATCCTGTCAAAATACTAGGAGATGCATAAGACGTCCTAGGTACGCTTGCAGCGAAAATTTCACTTTATTGAATGCATTAACTGTGCCTAAGTACAACCTCAGAAAAACCTGTGGGAAGGGCATGGGATCTACAAGGGACATCCAAACCCCGGACATTCATCAATCCTAGGGATGTCCTAAGCTGTTAACTGGGACCGGACGGAATTTCCTACGGACAATTTATATATCCTAACAGGATTTCCCAGTAACATGCCACGTACACATATGAGCTGTGGATATTATTTCAATTTATTCGTGTACTCAGGCAAGTATAAATTGTTTTAAATGTAGGCAAGAATTCATTTTTTTTAGAACTATAATCGACCATATTTCTTCAGAATTCGTGTGCATTACAAAATGGTTACATTTATTACCAAGTTTCCTAGCGATAAATGGAATGATGCTATCATTAAAACCGGATGCCTTCTTTGGAAGATATGATGTGCATGCTTCAACATTTTTTTTTAAATGCCTTTTAGATCGATATTTACAAAAACTGGTGCTTACGTACTAACATAAAGTTGTACTGTTTTTTATAGGCTGGATTGGCCATTACCAAGAAAACTTATATTATGTTTTAGTCTAACGAGTGATACATTTGATTAATTTAACTTTTCTACAGTAAGATTAAAGTTGCTCTAAAAAATGGCTTAAAAAAGAGCTATGGTCGATTAGCCCTTCAAAGCATTTGCAAATTTATGCGTGCACTTCCACCTATATGGGACTTTGGAAACATTATTCAGGACCCCAGAGTTTACCTGAAAAACTATTATTTGGGCTTTTGTATGAATTGGTTTGTAGATTAGATCAATTTTTGAATCTACTTTAATCAACATATACCTACATGAATTAGTATGATGAATTTTTGTTTAGTAGTAGCTGTGAATGATTTTCAATTCAATAAAGATAGACGAGTTTGTTATCATTCATTTAACTAGTCGTGTTTCATTTTCGCAGTCCATTAGTCCTATCTTATATTCTCATATACATATATTGTATAGTCAGTCTTGCAGCCATACCTTTTCTCAGACAAAACAATCTGGAAATAACCAATTACAGGAGAATCGATGAATCAATATTTACGAATTGATAAAATTAAACCCAAATGAAGCATTTCACAGACCAATTTATTATCAAAACAGTATTATTTATAATAACCTGAGAAGACCTAAAGAAAGAAACAGTACCAAACGCCAGAGCTTTTGCCGCCTATTTGCCCACGTGATATTCAGAGCACGACCATATTGCAAATTTTCAAATTCCAAGAAATCTTTTCTAAGAATTAAAATCACCTCAAAATCAAACAGAAAAAAATATTAATTGAGGGGATTAATGCTGCATAAAAAGTTGATTTTAACCTTAAGAACCCGTAATAGATTTATAAACATACGTTTTTCTACTTTTTTGCTCATCTGCACATTAAATTGAAATAAAATCGTTTTTACGACTCATCATCTACCATTCGTGGTGAGTTTTGATATAAACGGCAATAGGTAATCAAAAACCACACATCTTGGGTGTCCAAGGCAAAATACAAGTAATAGTCCACTTTTTTTTTCCACTAATTTTCATTATACTAATCAAAAATTAATAATTTCTCAAGGCCATAAATGTGATATTTCCCCTTTGGGAAAACTCTTAACCACAGAAGATCCGTTGATTTTAATTTACTACAACACTCTTCTTGCGGAAATCCACGCAATAACAATAAATCGGGACTACTCTACGAGGCTCGTGGCCCGTTCAGAAAAGAGCATTAATTAAAATTATGGACATATCACTCGGTGATCTGTTATGTGGCGGGAAACGTGTGCAGTATTTAAATATTCAAGTACAGGCTGCAGTCTTCTTAATTATGGCAATAAAGGGTTTAATGCACCCGCCACCAATCCTGTCCCATGGGTACAACGGGGGTACAACTCAATTAAGAGGCGCAAAGTGTGACCGGAGTTAATTGCTAGCCGCGTCGAAGAGGAAATCGGTCGTAAGTGGAATGGCTCCTCCGATTGAAAAGTTATTTATCTTTTTGAAGAATGTGAAGATGAAGATTATACAAATGGACGACGACGACGACGAAATATTTATTTTATTTCAAATAGTGCCGCCGCCAAATTATACGGATTCTCTGACTTTTAGCAAACTAAGAACATAATTTTGTTGTAATTATCATCACATAATTGGTTTGCCGCTGTGCGGAGCATTTATAAAGCCCATAGAGAATGCGAACACTTACTTCCCGCGAATTGATTCAATCTTAATCTCAACACGTGAATAAATATGTTCGATAAAATGTAATGATCACGGTAAAATGAAATTGAAATCAAATCGACGACAGTTATAATTTGAAATCATATTTAGGCTTTTATTTGAAAGGGTATAAAAGTTGGTAAAGCCAGCTAAAATATATATGAAAGGTTGCAAAACGAGATTGGAATTACAGGAAGATAGTCGTATAATAATTTTTCACGGGTAGTAAAAGTGATGATAAAAAATTTCACAATTAATTCATATACGAGGGGGGTAAATGTGCAACCTCAAATAACAAAATCATTTTTCATTTTGACAATTTCGTGTTAATGAAAAAGTTTCAGCACGAAATAGTTATTTCCTCATTCCATTAATCTATACTTCCTTCCTGGATATAAGGTGCAAGTACAACAAAAGAATTTAACAAAAATTTTACAATTTTGATCACAAATTGTTAATTTTGAATTTAAGGGTAATCCTAATCTAGAAGTTTGCCAAAATCTACTTTATTTAAATTTCCTTCTTATTACGCATTTGAAAAGATTGCCTGATTTAAAAATGAATCCTCTACATAATTTGTATTCATAAACGAGGAGAAGAGTTTCAAAAATTATTTATAAATAACAAATATCAACCTCATAGGTAGGTACTATTACATAATAATACAAAAAAAAAAAAATCAGCAACAAACTTTTTCCCAAGAAATTTAAATTTATACTTATCACTTTCGTTTACTAATTTAAATAGAAAATTAAAAGTAACAGGTGAATAATTCAGCAGCTGCTTTTCAAGTAAAATCTCTATAAAATTTCCTTCTGTACGTGTGTATTCTCAGAAGTCTTACAATTTGGCACAATCGAGGTGAATTTTCCCGGAAGAAACAAGATTTTATAGAACTTTGACCGCAACGAACCAAGAAAAAAAATCGCTTTTGATTATGATCGTGTTTTGAAAATGAGAAAAAATAAACAAAATTTTCGTACGGTGAAAGCTTCCGTGTCAAAAATTGGCACGAGATTTAGTGAATAAAGCGATCTTCAAAGAAAAGTTATATAAAAATTGAAAGCTTTTAAACTCAATTCGTGCGTAAATCTTGGTAAATTAGTCAGGCAGCTGTCATTAATCATTTTCTTATTTTATTAGAAATAAATTTTGTATTTTAAGATGTTTTAATTTCAAGAAAATTAATTATAGGGATTAAACTAAAACTAAAAGTACATAGAAAAATAAAATATGTAGATTGAAAAGAATTGCTATCAGAACTAAGAAAAATACTAATAAAATTTAGTTTGGGCCATAGAACCGTTCAGACTTTCGGACATTGTTAAATTACCCATTTATAATTGGCAATCTGAATAGCTATTTCTCGTTTAAAGTTATTTGTTTTATAGGCAGAGGACGAGAAATCCGAAAGACGGAGACCAAGGAGGCCGATTTGCTAGCCTGCTGAAAGCCTTCTCACATAAACTTTCCTGTCCACTTAATAAAGCGCATCAGGTCTACGTGAGGTCAGTTTGCCAGCTCATCCATAGATACGAGGGCAGACCCAAGCGTATCCAGACAAAAGCCGTACAAGAGCACAGAAAGTGTTAGGTTGTCTCAGGCTCTCCTTCCAGGCAGGACAGAACTTCAAGGCTGTCAACAACTCCCATCCATGTTAAATAAATGTGAAGTGAGCTGTGGCTAATGATGATGCCAACCACAGTTCTGCATTGTTTTCTTCCGAAACCCAAGATAAAGTCAAATAAATTCCTATTAGGCTCATAAAGAAAAAGTTTTGTAAACCTGCAAGTATGCTCAGGTTCGCCCATTGCTGCTGATGTTTTATGCGAACATCCGGTTTGATGAGAGACCTAATTAACGATGCGACAACGGCTACAGTGGGTTCCGGCTCAAGGAAGAGTAAACCAGAGACAGGCCTGGCTAGAAGGGCAGCCCTTTCATTCCCCATGATCCCCATGTGCCCAATAACCCACTGAAGGGATACTTTGTGGTGGGTACTTAGAGTTTAGTCTATGCACCTCGAGGGGAAAATCTCATACAAATTAGATTGAACCAAATTCACAATACTTAACATGAAAGGCAAAATAAGTACTTTCTTTATTTCCCTTATGAATTTTTCAAGACATTTGTTTCTCTTGACAATTTAAAACTTGTAGCAAACAATCGTGTAGTGGTCAACAACAATTAAATTTTATAATAAATTCTATAAAAGCTGAATAACTTAAGTTCGAAATTGAAAAAATAAGTAAGTTAGGAAACGTACAAAGAAAACAAATTACATTTTTTAACTAACGAGGAGAAAATAAGGTAATAAGGCGGAAAATTGAATTTAAATTAAATATATTTTGAATGTATAGGCTACATAGAAATACAAACGAACTAGAGAAGTGTAAAAAAATTATTCTAAAAATTCGTTTCTTTTTTCGTTAAGAATCCACTTGTAGACCAAAAAATCAAGAGGTGGAGTATGGTTTTCTTGCTTCGGTTGACGATAGGTATATCTGCCAATTAAGGTCCTAAGATATTGTCTCCGGTTAGACGTTCTAAATCCCCTTTAATATTGAATTTGACATTCTTGGTGTATTCGATATTTTTACCCAGTGGGAAATGCAAGAATATACATACAAATTTTTTGAAGTTAAGCTTGGAACAGCTTAACATCCGTATCCCTATCTGTATTTTTTTTAACCATTGCATGTCATTAGAAAGTAACAAATTTTTCTATTTTCTTCCCGAGCACGCTCCTTTAGAATATTACTGGCAGATTTGTTATTTTCAAATCTTCCGAAGGCAGTTGCATAGAAGCATCTCCAATTGGGATTCATCCAATTGACACATTAAATGAAAAGTTTCCAACGGCAATTGCTATCCCTACCTTTCCTAGAAACTAATAACCCTTTCCATCCTCGATTTTTAAAGTAAACGAAGGCCCAATTTGGTCAGGGTGTATATGCTGGTATTATTACTTCATTGTGTGCCATCATTAAAAAATTGAGCTTGGCTTCATCTCTGTCACACGATCTTCAAGTTATGGAATGGGGAAAGATTGGTTTTTACGATGACTGCGCAAAACGAATTTTTTTTTCGTTAATTATAGAGAAACTCATTGGTAAAGTTTTTAATCTTCTTACATTTTATGTAAATATTAATAACACAATATAGCTGCGGCTGTCAAGACTACCAAAAGTGACCAAACTCATTTCCTACAGGATGACATCAATCTTAGCACGATTTAAGCTGTTCTTCATGACTAAGAACACGCATAACACATTCCACTTTCTAAAATTTAAATTGGACAGTCTTCGTTCGTTGACGAGCTTAAAGCCGGGGGCGAAATTTTGGCGTTCAAATGAATTCGAATTCTCAATCTTGCAGGCACACGAAATTTTTTTTTTGTTCGATTCTAATAATTATACTAGTCTAGTATAAAATGCTGTATAGTAATGGCTTCTTAAGATTGGCAAATTTATATCACCTTTTGAGGTGGATACTGACACTCTTGTGACTGTATTCCAAAAGTGCAACGGCCGAAATACAATGATGTCGACACAACATTTACGACGGAAAATTAAATGTTGACCTTATGGCAATATCGTGCTGCTGTTCCCAGTGGCGCCGTCCAAGTTTGCCGTCGTAACCAGAGTTGGTAGTAATTAAACTTTTTCGTTATAGTTAGATTTTGGCAGTTCTAATTGGAAATTCCTTTGCTTTCCCACTAATACTTAATTACTTTCTCCGAAGTGATTTACATGAAGTAACTAATATTTTTAACAAATATTTAACCGAGTGTTGCTTTTGCAGCTTAGCACTGTACAATTCAAGCCGTCTTTCATTCAATATAGTTCACTGGGATATAGGTGACCATGCTAGAAGACTGAAAATAGTGGCGGCCGATATCTGCAGGAGCTGTAAGGAAATCGAATCCGTCCAACACGTACTTTGAGAGTGTCCTGCTCTGATGAATAAAAAAGGTACGCTATTAAGTAACTACTTCTTTTCAAGTAAAGAGTTCAGATATATCCTGAGATTCCTAACAGAAACAGGAAGGATCTAGACTAGAGCAATCTTAAAGGGTATCCCATGAGGTCAAGGTACACAATGGACCCCTAGAGGTCTAAGTCAAGGAGGCTAGGCACTACTAACGGCACCCCTCTTACTATCGAATCGATTGCCCAAAGCTTTGTACCATACATGTCCTATTTTTCTTATTTAATTTTTTATAAGCTTCGTGTGCCAATCAACGTCCTTTCAATATTTTAAAGCTTTTTTATATCTTTTCCATTTTATTAATAAACATAAAATTTTAACACAACAAATATAAAATGTCGGTGACAATTACGACGACAGTGTCGCCGTAAATTCCATGTCGGTCGGCCTTGTTGTATTTCGGTCATAAAGGTTGAGTTTGATTAGAATTTTAGACGCAAGGCCAAGTTGGAAAAAATATATACATCAGACCATTGACATGTATTATAAATGGACTGTCAGCTCCCCTTTTTCATGTGGGCCCAATTTTGATTTCAAAAAGTATGCTCTTACTGCCAATGCTACCAACTGTCGTAAGCTATATTTAAATTATTTGGGGATTTACTTATATACATTTCAGTGGGAGCCACAAAAGTATTTGGGACTATTTTTGTTTGTAAATTTTAATTATACAAGGCTATATTGGTAGGAGAGGTTTGATTACCTGCTACAAAACCACTGACCCTAAAGCAATTTCTCGTTACAAATCGTTACAGTTCAGTGGAACATAATGCTCTCACGGAAAGAGAGAAAAGATGAAAGTGGTGTCATTTGCTTTCATGCATTTTTGGTTCAACGAGCAGTCCATTCATATACATGTCAGTGTGTCAGATTGAATGCGTTAACATTCGAGATTCGTCAAACTTATTTTCAACTTTTTTTTATAAATTAGTTCGCAATATTTTTCACTTCCTCAATCAACTTATCATGAAATTCCTTTTATGCTTTCGGAAATGAAAAAACATTGTAAAAAGAAAAAAGTCCGCCAACAGTACAATCACCCAAGTTCAAAACGTTCAATCTAACTCCCGCTTGCACAGACGCAAAAGCTTTACATAATAATGCTTTTGGTTGCTATGCAAATATTTTTGTGCATCCGAAGTCTAAAATCTATCTTGGTGATATTCTAAAACATTGTGTTACTTCACACGGTGATTAGTACCATTAGTACCTATCTACATATATGTATCTCTTTGTATGAAGAGATCGGTGGTAAGGTCTCTCGCGAACTGCATAACAGTAAGATCTCAAAATAAATTACGATTAGAGATAAACCTTAAAGATGGGGCGAAAGTCAGTAGCTAAATTGCCTTCAAATTAAAAATTAACAATTTAAGGAGGTGATAAATTGCGATGATCATTTCGAGAAGAAATTACATAACGACTCTTAATCCCAGACCCCAGTACCCTATGAGTAGGAGGAACTTTACTGCTAGTGTCTAACAGTATGTATGCGCGTACCACAAACTGTCGGATTTATCTACTTAATTTTAGTTACAACCGTCTTACACTACACCGGATGTCTGTGGGCTGCGATAATTTCGTCTAGCGCCTTTTCAAGTCTCAATCCGATTCCAAATCCAAATCGAAGGTAAGTTGGCCATAGTTAGGCGACAGCAATCGCCTTAACTAGTCTTCCAAGGTATATTAGTAGCGTTTAAAATTTTGCTAGGCACTTTTATTAGGCTTTCGTTTTATTTTTGAAACTGTTATTTTCATGAAACCTTCGAACTGTCTAACATAAAATAATCACAGTTGTTTTTTTTTTCACCTATATACGGATACGATTGGGGCATGGCGGGCGGAACAACACAGATGCATCCATCGCGCACGATATGACTAATGCACCGCGCCAACCGATTTAATCTCTTAAAAAATTGCCTCGCCATCGCCACTAGTTTCCACTAAATTACCATTTTTACAGTCATGTCACGACACGTCTTTAATTTCCAAAAGCATTTCGGCTTCGGTCACCATCGCACTCAATATTCGCGGTTGTTTTCTTTCTTTCCTTCTGTTTTTTATTATTATTTGTTTGGAACCTCTTTTGAAATCTCAGGCAGAATTATTGCCATACCCAAAACAGGATGACTCATTGCAAACTATTTTGCATTTCTTGTCTTGAACTTCTGTAACTGTTTTGAAAATAGGTTTTTACCTTTTTTGGATATCTGTTGACAAACGGAGATCTTACCTTTTTGAAATAGACACGCGCGTCGACTTCGTTTTGGGTACTAATGGATGGCAACGAGATTTAAAATTGACCAGCATTTATGATGGCGACATTTAGGGAAATTTAACTGAAGAAATATGTAAATTTGAGTGGTTCTTCATAGTGAAGTGCCAATAGTAAATACAAAAAAACAATGTATCTCAATCAAGAGGAAATATGATTAACAAAAGGTTCCAAGAAATTTATTTATTTATTTCTTTTCAGAAGATTTCTTTTATTTTTAAATTGCAATGGGTTTTAAAGAAATAAAACTAAAATTTTTATATTTGATTTAACAAAGTACCTAATTACAAATATCAAAGCGAATTTGTAAACAAATTTCTCTCCAATTGTTTGGTGCCTCTTCGAGAAAGGAAAAACACCTTTTCGTCGACATTAAAAGTTCTTTTGGGGCAAGTAAAAACTTTAAGGAGATCGTTCTGTTTTTAAATATATTTCTCAGAAATATTATAGCTATTCGGTTCGTCAGGTTTTGGGAAATTTGCTGGGCTTCCCGGGGTGGTGTTTCAAATGCAATTCATACCATTTACTGTCTGTTTTTCGTAAAATTCATGGGCCTTAACAAAAACAAAAATGCTCCTCGTAATGTTGTTATAGGAGTCCAGGAATTCATAAAACATAAAAATAAAATAAAAACTCGAAATTAAATTAAGATAAAGCGTTGCAAAATTTCTGAAAAAAATGATTAAAATCATAAAAGGGAGAAAATCTAAGGGGAAACTTTACTCTAAAATTATTTCAAATTGAAAGTTAATTCAAAAAATAATTTATCTCTAAAAAAAAGTGGTTGTTTTTTATTTTGTCATCTATTCGAAAATAGTCTTTGTCAATTTTTTGTCTCACAAAAAATATTTTACCATTTTTGTTAACTCATTCTTTGAAAAATTATTCACTTTGCGCCTTGGTAAAACAACAAGTAAAAATCTAGGGTTGGACTAAGATCAATTCTGATGATACCCTAGATGAATGCCCACATGCGATTTCGTATAGTCACCCATCTGTGCAAGTTTAATTGTTAAAGTGGGTTTTTGCATCTATTTCTAGAACAGTTCGTCGGGCAGTAAAAATGTTTAAAACCAGTTTCATATTATTTCATATTCTGAAGAACTTTTCAATACAATAAAAACGTTGTCACAGCATAAGTATAAAACCAAAATTTTTATATGGCAACCCTTCGAAGGAGTTACCTGACATGTCCCATTTTCGAACTCATATATACTCTTTTTTTTTAAAGCCGTGTGCAAAAATTTCAGTTCTCTAAGTACACGCGCTCTTGATTTATCGTGAGGACTGACGGATGGACAGACGGAGAAATGGACGGACATGGAAAAATTAAAATAACTTTTAATATTATGCGTAGGAGGTGTCCAATCGATTTTGCTCTACTATAATTATTTCTAGGTGTTACAAACGGAATGAGAAACTTAAATAGTATACCTACCCAATGATTTCATCTAGAGGGTATTAAACTGCCTTGATGAAATCAGTTTAAATATTTGTCTTCAAAATATGTGCACAGAAACGGCTCTATGGACAGCAAAAATACAAAAATCACTTACTTTTGAGCTTTGTTCCATGTTTGATAACAGAAAAAAGGCGAAGATCAGATTTTCAATAACAACTTTAATAATATGTTTCTTATGATGACATTGCACATGTGAAACCAGGACACCATGGTTTATTAGCTCACATTTGATGAAAGTACGTTTACTACGTCACTGAAGTGAACACATATGTCTCATCAATTGTCATACTGTTGTGGAAAATTTCTTCGGAATGTCGAGAAAATCCCTTCAAGCCGCCAGTCAGTCGTTTTTCATGAAAGATCCGCAATACACTTTCAACTGAAATGTTTATCATATCGGCCAACTATATTTTTTCGTCAATCGGTTGTTCATGCATGATATAAGATTTTCATCATCTTTTCACCGATTTCATCAGTAGTCCTCTCGACCGAGTAGATCCCTCAAGAGTTGTCTTCCTTTGACGCTGGACTAAGCTTGTGGGCATGTCACTACCGTAGAAAACGAAGGATTATCGGTCCCATAAACAAGCTATAATTAATTATTAATTTCGTTTAGATCTTTTATTCCGTCAGACATTTTATTACTACGAGATACTTTAATTTATCCATTTTCAAAAAAAAAGAAACCACTTGACTAGTTTCCTTCACTCAATTGTAACTTTTTATTTTTACAAAAAGAAATTTGTGGTGTGAATGGTTGCTTTGTACATAAAAGATTGTGACACCTGAAAAACACAATCACTTACCAACCGCACCTCTATATTAAATCGACAACTATTCCATCTCTATCAAGTATGGGAAGATTCGTGGAGATATCTATATCGAAGTAATAATATTGTAGATCGATAGATATATCTAAACACACCTTTTCATACTGGTAAATTCTTCGTTCTATCGGATAAGCACGGCGATAAGCTTAGAGTAGAAACAACCGTTTTAACGTTGCTCCACATAAAAGCTAAATATAAAGAGTATTGGAATAAACTAAATTCAATTTTAAAGAATATAAAATAATTACGAATAAATAAAAAACTTTTAAAATAAATAACTTTTGTAAATAAAATGCACTAAAAAGTAAAAGATAATTTTTTCTTTCTCAGTGATATGCACAAGAAAAGTTTCATTGCAAAGATGAAATGCTACAACTCAGATTAAATATTAAAAGTTTGGGCATCCATAACTATAAACATAATTGTCTAACTGCATCTCATGCCCAAACTTTTAAGATTTAATCTGAGTTCTAGAATTTCTTAATTTGCAATGAAACTATTTTTGTGTATATCACTGAGTAAGAAAAAAATAGTTTTTTACATTTTAGACCATTTTTTTTTAATTTTTTATTTTCTGCTTTTTAGTAATAAATTCTATACACTCTCGTTTCTCGATTCTCGAAACCCGACTCTCGAAACCCAACTTTCGAATCTCCACCCATTTTACTCACGGCCCAAATTGGACAACCCCAAGGATGGTAGTTACCCCCCCCCCCCAAACGTAAGAAAATTTTACTCCATCGGAAAGCTCCCCATTCACTCATTCTAAATCAAAAAACTCCATGTAAATCCATCCATGTTTACTACCCCAAAACTCTTTCGTCGCGAACGGCGCTTTCAGGCGCTCAAACACAAAGTTTTTTAGTCAGAGGTTTGTGAGTTGATAAAAGTTATTTCAAGAGAGCTAAAATCTGTGACGCTGATTCCAAAAAAAAATTTGGAAATGATAAATGAAATTTCACCATTAAAAAAGTGAACTAAAGACTTTTCTGGCAATGTTGGGTACAGATACGGTATATATGCTCAAGAAAATGTCTTTTTATATTGCTAAAGATATCATTGAAAACTAAGTATAAACTGATTTCTCCAATTTCAAATGTTGCAAATGTTGGATTAAGTATTACCGTTCTCTCATTTATTGTATTTAGAACGAAGAGAATGCAGTGCGTTAAAATAGGAGAAATTGTAAGTTACCGTCTAGTGATAACTTGTAGTTTGGGTTCTCGAAATAAAATGTATTAATTTTCTTCCTCTTTCAATAATAAAACCATATTCATATCATATTCGATTATTGCGGATATGCTGTAGGGCATGTAAGTATATACTTCATTAAGTAGAATACAAGAGTACTGTTACTGTGTGCATCCTTTCAAATTTCAATACATTACAATGTGCCACAAGGTACAGTTTTGGGACATATAATTTATTTTTTGTATAAGCTTGGACAAGCGACTCATTCCCTCTTGCCCGCAACCACCTAAACTGTATGGCTAACCTAAATTCACGAAGCTGGTAATCCAATGCGGCCAATTGTCAGCCAAATAAATTCGCCTAGCTACCTGTTATCTAAGCATTTGGCGGATGTTTTAAAACCATTGGTCGGACAGACGGAACATCATATTAAAGATTCTACACATTTCGTGTCACTTTTAGGTGACTTAAGGCTTGAGGAAGATGAAGTTATGATCAGTTTTGATGTAGAATCAGTGTTTACTAATGTGCCTGTACAAATAGTGATAAGTGTCATTCAACAGCTCATTTTATTAGCACTTCATATATACCTCTTTTGGAGTTCTGCTCAACATCTGGATATTTCAGTTTCAACAACCAGTTCTATCTACAAAAAGATGGTGTGGCTGTGAGCCTACCTTTAGCGCCTATAGCTGCTGACTTGTGGATGGAGAATTTTGAGAAAATAACCCTGAGCAGTTCACAACGAGAACCTACCTAAAGTGTGGCTCAGGTATGTGGATGACACCTTCTGTATTTTAAAAATATCTGACATCGAGAGTATTTGACAACATCTAAACTCTCAACACCCAAGACTAAGTTTACGTTTGAGTAAGAACAGAACGGATCCATTGCAGTTAAACCAGAAGAGAGGCTTCCTGTCCCATGTTAGAGGCGTTACGGATAGAGCGGAAAAAGTTTTGAAGTGTGAAATCCTTCTTTTTACCACCCAAGAAGGTGATAAACCACCTGCAATCAACAAAAGATTTAATCGTTTTTCACTCCAAACACCAGGCGTATATGCAGTCCCTTGTAACTGTGGGTCATATTATATTGGGAAAACACAAAGAAGTGTTACTACCCACCCGCCTGAAAGAACACATAAATGCTGTAAGCAAGAATCAGCGGGAAAATCAGCAATTTGCGAGCATATTCTGGACCATCCAACAGAACATCATTGGATTCATTTTGAAAAAGCAGAAGTCCTGGCTCGCCAGCCTTATTATACTCCTCGTCTCGTTCGTGAGGCGATTGAAATAAAACGTCGACTTAATTCCAGTTTCCAGCTTACACGAACATGGAATCCCATCCTTAACACATATTCAGAGTTGATCGTAAATAAGCTTTCCTTAAAAAATGATATAGTGAGTTACGTTTGTGAGCAAAACTCTGTACAACAGCAACAACAAATGCAACAACCACAGCAACCGCATACACACCGGTACAATCTGCGTAGCTCAAATCGCATGTAATCATTCCGGCAGTTACCCGGTGACCATTCCTTAAAAGTTATTTAGTGTTCAATTAGCTTAGATTATCATATTGTAGCCTATTTTTTTTCCTTTTTTTTATATTATTAAGCCAAGTTCAGGGGATACCCACCTATGATGCAAAGCACAGCATGGCATGAAGGAAATAGGGAAAGGAATTAGGGAATGTGAGGAGAGCGGTGGAAGTACTATTGTCTGTCACTCTTAAACTTTCGCAGATTGTATGCCGGAGGAAAGACAGAAGTTGGTAGACTGTTCCACATTCGCACAATTCGGTTTAAAAAGCATCACGGAATTTTACGGTAATTTTAAGAGTAAAAGGATATGCGGGGTTTGCAGCGCGAGTATTGAGTGCAGGAATCATTCTACAAGGAATCAGACTAGATATTTTATCAAAAAATTGACCTATTGAACCGACACAAAAAAGCAATAATTCAGTATGGCGCATTTGTTTTTTGAAGGAGCTTACTCATCAACAATAACACCTTTATCAAATTTCCTAGTCTAGGTTTTTACATAACCTCATAATTTTTATGAATCTAAGGCAAATCTACGTAAATATAAACCTTCTTAAATTTATGTTTAGATTTAAAAACATCATAAAACGGATGCTATAATTCACAAAACTACAAAAAAAAAAATATTGACGAAAAATGAATGTACATCATCTGGCTGGCACCGAACCCAAGGCGACACATTATTCTTAGAGACTTCATTTATACTAGAAAATCTTTTTGTCATTGTTGACCGTCTTTAATGATTTTGTTCCTAATAAATACGTTACAGATTTGGATTTCCCAGGAAAAAAAACATTTAAAATGACATTGGCATGGCATAAATCTTTCTCTCTGCCAAAAAAACACAAAAAATCTCAAGAAAGATGAGAACACTGCAATTTCGTGAATTAACTCATCCACTTTTAGGTGATTATAGAATCACAAACGACTTCTCAACAGACGACTGTCTAGTGTCTACTAGAATTTGATGTGTGGTGTATTCTGTTCGCAAATGGTGTTGTGCTAAGAAACCAGCTGTCGCAACGCAACATCCACAGCGGCCTAAAGAGGCCTGTCCGCACCTTAAATGTATAAATCGGTTTGGTCGGCTCCTTCCAATGATAGCAGGCAATAAGTAGTTTCTGTTGAGGATTACTTCAAGACTTTTTCTTCTAATTTGCGTAGTATACACCAAATGTCTTCGTCTCCGTCTTAATATCCGACTTTTTTTTTTTTTTTACGCTTATCCCATCTTATTAACGACTGACTTATGTCTAGGAGCCAATTTTGAATGGGCTCGTCTCTCATTAGGCGTGAAATTTGCCATTCGTTTTGGCTTTTCCGCTCGTTTTAATTCCTTCAACTTGTCGCAGCGCAGTGCGCAGAGTTGTAAGTGAGTGAAGTACTTTTTGGACTCTTTTCTAGCAAGTCATAAGAATTATGTGTCATTACTTGGGCGCCATAGTTGTATTTCACGGTTGATTTTTCCTGGTCGAAATGAAGTGACTTCTTATTTATGATTTTAGGATATAAGCTGTAAATATATGTGTATGTAGGCATGTTCTAGTTTGACTTATGTCAATGGTAACTGGCATTGGACATGGATATTTGTGTTTAGTTCATAAATAGAGATTTCATTAAAATTGTCATCAAAGGAAACATAAAAACGAAACAATGGGGGCTTTGTATGGTATGTAAACCATAACGATTGCCGTGTCGTATAAAATCATTGATGTACAATTATTGTAAAGCAACATACGCAGCATCAGGACTAGATCTAGCTTACCACACACATACCATTAAAGAACATTATAAATTATTTAAATTATGATGATTTGGTGTAAGCAGAAATGGATATGGGAGGTACCTAGCTACTGAAGTGTGTTTCTAAAAAAATCCCAAAAGACCACTGTCATACTAAAGAGAAATAGATCTAACATATGGTAGGTGGATATAAGCGCCGTTATTAATAGGAATTGTGTTTTTGGTACGCATACTGAATGCTTACGTATTCTGTACAACCACTTATGTAGAATCTATCGAAAACATTCAACACTTGTGGTACGACTTTGAATGCACTAGGCAAACTCTTCTTTTGCGATCTAGAGGAGATTAGGAACTTAAGAATAATTCCCGAACATTTATAAATAACTGTGTCTTGTTCTAACTTCCTCTCTCAGCACCATGTGTCATCCATCAATAAATAATATGAAAATGAACTGTTCACACTGTCCAAAGGTCTATGTAAGGATGGCATATCTTATTGTCTTCAGCCGCCACTGTAACATAGCTTAATCGAATCCTAACACTATCTAAAATTTAAGGAGGGTCATCAGAAAGTTAACCAAGGAGCTTCCCAGGAAATTTACAAGAAATTCAAAGTGCTCTATAAAAACAGGTGCTTTCTTGCACCTGTGATCTATAAAATTGTCAGCATAACCTTATTTTATTTTGCCTATATCCTGTTGTCTTCAGCCGCTGCTGTAACCTTACTTAATCGAATTCTAACACTATCCTAAATTTGAGAAGGTCATCAGAAAGTTCACGAAGGAGCTTGCCAGGAAGTTCAAAAGAAATTCCAAGTGCTCTGTTATCAGATATTGGAATTCAATCGTGGCATTACAGCTGTCACTAGTGATTTTGAGCCTGACGCAAATGTATAAAGGGAATGCCCACTTTTCACACAACTTTCGGTTCAACATCAATAGACATAAAAGATATCTTAAACGCTGCATACTCTGAACATATTTTATTAACAATGAATCCATTAAGCGAAAGCTTTGGCAATTGAATGTAGCTTCAGCGATTTTCTTGGGTGAAAGAGTGGACTCTTCTACTTATCATGATCGCGCGGAATGACTTCCTATGAGAAAAATATTCGCAACATAGCACTAAAGGTGAAAACCCAATGAACGCGGCAGGCGTCGTGTCGCTTTGACAGTTCAATAGAATATACGTGAATAAGCTCGTGCTGGCCAAATGGCTGCCGCGCTTGCCGGATTCGACGCGAAAGTAGAGCAATGTTCTACTTTTAGCGCGCGGCAGACGCTTTGACAGTTCTTTGGGATGATTTTAAACTGTTTATATGCTTGGTAAGCTACAAACGCAAGAACTGCCACCTCTAATAACTCTGATATATCCATTATTTCACTTTTAAATAATAATTCAAGCTTTTCAGCCGCGTTCATTGGGTTTTCGCCTTAAGGACCATGAAAGAAAGGACTGGGAAAAAATATATGCGAAATGTACTAGCTGCGATGTATGTGACTCAAGTGCATGAAAATGGATTTTCCGGTGGCAAAAACGTCCCGAGAAAGCTTTCTGAATCGGGAAAAAAGTACACCACCCGATACCTACTCGGCGAGACCTTTAACTTGATATGCAACATGCCGTATTGAAACCACCCCCCCCCCCCCCACCCCGTCAGGGGTTACTACCCACGCCATAATAGTTTGCACAGAAAAGATTTCTTCTACGAATTGTATGTGATAATGAGCTGAGGCGAACAATGATACCCGTTTTCCGATCGGGCATAATTCTATCGAGTTAAAGCCGATCTAAGGTGCGAAAAATATAGTACCTCAGTTCGAATAAAAAAGCAGGACATACTAACAAAGTGAGTATGAGAACAGCTATTTAAGCCTTCGAGTATACGGGTGTGGGTACCAGATTTTCCAAAATGTACTAGATGAACTTTGACCTCCCCATTTAAGCCTTTCCCCGCTTAATTGAAATAAATATTGTTAATAAAATATGTGCAGAATATCATAATACATCTTTTATGTCTATTGATGTCGGGCCTAAAATGGGCATTCCCCTTTGCGACCGTAATCTATAAAACTAACAACATACCCTAATTTTACTTTACTTATCCTGATGTGGTCTACCCACTTCCAGATTTGGCAAAATAGATGATGCTGAATACTTGAAGTCGTCAACTTTATTGCAGATTTTCTTACTATTCAAATCTTTACCGTATTTCAACGCTAAATCAGTAGCGACTTTTTCCATACTTTCGGCATCCATTTTGCTGACAAAAACGTCGAAAAGGTATCCAAAATCTTCAGAAACGTGTTCTTATGTTTCGTACCTCCAGCAGTCAGTTGGAACAACAGAAGAACAATCTGTTCAAAAATATGAAATACGAAGCTTTTGTTTTGTTGGCATACTTTTGTGATTCAGAAAATTCGAAACACTTCTTTCTTTTGTTCTTGTTTCTTTAATGTTTTCTGGTACATACATAATCTTCAGCCAATTTTGTAGCACTGACAAAATATTCTCTCATGTCAGAATCACGAAGTTCTTGGAGGGACTTTTCAATTCACAAATCAGATCGGAAGCTTTCTTCAATGACAAGGTTTTAGACTCAGAGGATACGATCCCAAACTTTGAGAAAAAAAAGGAATTCAAAATAGATTGAACGTAACAAGATGATCTTGATTTCGCGTTGAGTGATGAATCTTTGATGTCTTTCAACAATATTTCACACGTCTTTGATCTGTGAATTGAGTGAGTCGTTGAATAGCTTGTGCTTTTGAGATCCATCTGGTATCACAATGCCCTTTCAAAGTAAATCTCAAAGTGTTACTATCTGATTAGTGCAACAAGAATACGCGCATGGAATGGAATGACATTGATTTGGAGACGCGTATCAACAAAAATTAAGAGGGGTTTCATCGTTTTGAACTAAGACGTGGTAATGCATACCTCAGCATATAGTTAAGCGAGCAAATTCAAATCAAGAACAAAAAATTTATTTGAACAAACAGTCGTCATAAAAATCTAATCGCAAAATTGATGTATATATTTGATAATATACAAATACAGAACTAAAAGAAAATTTATATTTGCAGTAAAAATTGTTTATTTCAACGGTACTGCTCCACCTCGGCACTGAGGAAAGTGCCCCACTTGTCTCATTCTTGTTACGGCTTTGCGCAGCATATATCTACATCGGTTTTGATTATAAAAATCTGCTAAAATTGTATCGTACATAATGCTGATATCAAGTCTATCAGAGTTCTCGATAAGCACGATAAAATATCCGATTTTACTAACTTCATACTCCCTAAAAATTGCTCCATCTACTTTTTTTATTCGATGGAACCTTGATTGATTTAATGTTAGAAATAACACGCAATCTATGTACAAATTTCCAATTAAACTAGATAAATCAATATTTATTAAAAAAAAAAAAAATCAACATCTTCATTCTAATTAATTCCAACGTATATCAACGTCAATCAATTCAATCAACGCGCCCTTGAACACCGCAAAGAATTAATCAATTCTTGAATGCTGAAAATAGTACCTACACCCCGATTGCCGTGCCATATTTGCGCTACACCTCACTGGAAATTCCTAATGATTTTAACAATTTGAATTTCAAGAATCTTCGAGAGCGAGTGCATTTTCTAGCACAATGAGGCAATTAACCTGCAAAGCTTATGACTTTTTAATGTTCAAAGCAAAAATTCATTTAATTACACCTGCGAAAGCAAAGCGAGAGAGTTATTTATTGAAAGTGATATGCAAATACTCCAGGTAAGCACGTGTAAATTTTTCTAGTTTTGCATATCCTCAGAGAGGTGGTCGTTAATGATGTGTGTGTGTGTTTCTGAATGCGTGCTAAATGCTGCGGGAGTACAGTGAACGCCTAGATAAAACAACAATATTTCATCGCTTGTGCGAATTCTGAATTTTTTGTCGGCAATACTACAAAAGAAACCGTCTAGGCCTGCGCGCAGCCGTAGCTTTTACGTGATCCATAAAGCCGATCAACAACAATCTGGTGACGGTGATGGTTCAGTGACAGACAGATATTACACGTTTTGCCTATCCCACCGAACATGGAATTGATTTGAATATTTTTGCTTTGATGCATGCACTTACATGAAAGTAGATTTAGAATTTCCAGGAGATATATTTGGAACGCAAAAGGTGTGTTTCGCTGATTAATTTTATCTTTGAAATTTTTAAAGGGTATTAACCCCTTTTCTTGTAATATGACCGTTAATACCGTACTAATGATAATATTTTTTTTTCATGTCCATTCGTTTGCGCATGATAACTTCAGAATGCATTTTAACTGAAGTTTGTGCATTGCGTTTTCGTCAAACTGTAGATGAAAGTTCAAAAATCGTCAAAATCGAGCACATTTTTCATAGTGTTGCCATGTTGTAATGTTATAAATACAGTTGATAAAGATCATCCAGCAAAAAGAGTTTAGGTACTCAAGCACCTATATTCAGTTGACAGCCTATTCTAAAGTGAACATGGTTCGTGTGCAAATAAGTGACACAATAGCTGGCACAATTCGGCAGGTCGTCAATAATATAAAAGTAAAAAAGAAGAAAGCAAGTATCGAGCCTGAAGAGTTGGTAGCCCTAGATAACTCTTCCATGATGCTATGGCTGCTACAAGATTCTCTCACGTGACCGATAACATTTCAGTCGGCGAGGTTTTTCCTTTGCTAAATTTTTTACTACTTTTCTTTTACTTAGGTTGGTGAACTGAAAGATTCATTGGGGAATAGAATTCAGCAAATTTTGTTTGTTTGATTAATAGCTAACTTTAACTGCACCATCTTTACCACACATTTTTGAAGAATCGCTCCTTTGCACACCATCTTAAGGACGTTGAATTTTATTCAGGTTAGTGTTAACGTACCCGCATATGATTCGTAAGGTTCGAAACCACTTGTGAATGTAGTGATGATCTCGAGTCATCTAAGGGAAGACCGAGTGATCTATGTTTTGCATCTTCTATTAATCTAAACAGATCCTAGTCATCTTAGTATGTCTCGTTTTGACCGTTTCTAACTTGGAAGAAAGTCAGTGTGCCTTTCTACCGCGGACGAGTAGACATTCATTAGTTCAAAAAATAAGAAATTCCTGAAAGGTATATAGAACTTTGGTCTCTGGACGTTGTAACCACAGGGATT
This sequence comes from Dioctria rufipes, assembly GCA_963924295.1. NCBI lineage: Eukaryota > Metazoa > Arthropoda > Insecta > Diptera > Asilidae > Dioctria > Dioctria rufipes. The sequence continues at coordinate 42,053,364 of OZ002743.1, read as the reverse complement.
GTTGTAATTGGGAATGTTAAAGGAAATCATATGGGATTTGAAAACTCCTCCTAGTAGAACTACAGAAAAACCATCTATAAATCAGCAATTTAGTCATTTTGGAAACATTCAAGTTTCAAATTTTTTTTATAATGCTGCCAAAGCATAGGGATACCCTATGATGCCGTAGCACAGCCTTAGCAGGAAAGGAAGAAGAGGTAGGGAATTGAGGATTATTGGATTGAGCCAAGGAGGTGACGATGTGCATTACGCTTGACTGTTTGAGGTTCATAACTGCGGGGAAAATAAACGATAGCAAACTGTTCCAGATTCGTACTAGTCTGCATACCAAAGACTCGCGGAATCTCATGATACGATCGAATTTGTCTTCAAGGGTGTGAGGGTGAGCTCGGGTTACAGCTCGTGTGATGTGCATAGGAAGAATTCTAAAAGGAATCTGACTAGAGATTTCGTCAGACCAATAGCCATAGAAGTAGCGATAAAAGAGGTCTATCCCTCATTACGTCGGTACTCTAGGAAATCAATAATTACTATTAATATGACATCGCTAGTAATATGGGCGGTAGGCCTTATTTGGGACTTTGTCTAACGTGGACAAATATGGCAATATGGGAATTATATTCTAATCTAGGCCTGATATGAGATTTGTAGATTTGCACCATGTCTGATGTACTTTTTGAATCTTTGCAAGTAGCCCAGGCATTTCATCGCGTGATGTGATCGCCCCAACTAAGATTGTTGGATATGTCAATGCTTAAGATGTTTAGAGATGGTGAGTTCGAGATATCTTCTCCATCAACGGAAATGGGTTGAGCGAGTATTGGAGTACGTTCGAGTGATAACAGATAGCATTACGGTTTGGAAGCAGTAAACATGACCAACATGTTGTGAAGTCTTAGTTTAGTGTACTGAATATGCGGCTTCGTTTTTCAGCTATAACATTCCCACGAGAACGAGTACACGAAATCAAGGGTGCTGTCGTATGGAAAACTATGAATAGGATTGAAAGTGAAAGCTAACAGATCATTAATAAAAATTAGGAAGAGAGTAGGAGAGAGCACAGAGCCTTGCGGTATACCGGCACTGATTATAAAACTGTCAAAAGTAACTCTGTCCAATATAACTTGAATTGAACGGCGGGAGAGAAAACTTTCAATCCATTTTAAGAAAAGATGGTCTAGACCTAATGTTTAAAGTTTAGTTAAAAGAGCATGATGCCAGACTCTATAGAAGGCGTTCGAGATATCTAATGCGATGATTTCAGATTCATCAAAATCATGGAGACGTTGACTCCAACGCTTAAGGAATGTTAGTAAATATCCAGAAGGTCAGCCAGCATGACAGCCGTATTTGCGATCGTTAATAAGGTGATTAGTTTTTAGGTATTTCATTAACTAAGTGTTGATGAGTATTTCGAAAACCTTTGTGTATTGGCTGAGCATAAGCAAGTTTCCATGCCGAAGCAAAGACAAGCAAGGCAAGTTAAACTAATTTCAGAAAGTTCATAGGCGAGTTCAATGAAAGCTATATTTATACGATAAAACCATTATTTAGAAATAGCGCTACTCAAAAATTTTTGTATATCACCCCATGTAGTTTCATTAATATTTAGCAAAATAGCATCGGTACTAGAATCTAACTGTGTGGTATACCAATTTACGGATAAAATATTGGAACTTTTACGTCCTGCGAGCCATTTGATAGAAAGTTGTCAATCATTGCAAATAGAGATATGAAAATATAAAGCTAATTTATGAAATAGTTTTTTATGTTTGATTCTATCATCCTTAATCGCGGGTAGATTGTAATCAAGCTAATAATATCGTTATTGCATTTAGGCTCCACAATGTACAAGTAACCAATTTTATCACCTTCTCTTTTTATACCCTACATGAAATCATAGGGTATACTAAGTTTGTCATTCCGTTTGAAATAATGATGGTGGAGCAAAATTGATTGAACACTCACGTATAATATTAAAAGTTATTTTGATTTTTCCATGTCCGTCTACCCTTCCGTCCGTCCGTCCATCCGTCTGTGCGCACGATTACTCGCGAACGCCTGCACTTAGAGAGCTGAAAATTTGCATACGAGTTGTAAAAAACAAGTAAAATTAAGTGCAAAAATTGCCATACAAAAATTTCTTTTTGTATTATAGTATTTGGACACAACCTGAGAACGCGTCAACGTATAGAGCTAAAATTTTGCACACATTTTTTAAATTATATTTGCTATTATTATGAAAACGCCCATAATAATAGCAAATATAATTTTAAAAATGTGCTAAATCGGGCAACTCCTTCTTGGTAGCACCATATAAAAATTTAGGTTTTTACGTATGCTAGATGTCTTTATTGTACTGAAAAGGTCTTCAGAATGTGAAATCATATGAAATTGGTTATAATCATTCTTACTGTCTAGTGAATAGTGAACCGTTCTAGAAATAAATGCGAAAAAACACTTGAACAATCAAACTTGGTCTTAGACCAATTCTAGCTTTTTTACTTATTATATATAGAAAATAATTTGTTTTTTTCTTTAATTAACACCGAGGCTGAGATCAGGGATAATTTGATTGAGTTCAAATCATAGCAGGTCATCGCTCTAAGACAGTTTGCTTGGATGTGGTAACCATAAAAAATAGAAAATTAAACTATTCTTAACGAACGCACGAAGGATACAAAATAAAAACAGTTCGGAGCTTATTGACCTCTTTTGAAATAGGCTGAACTAAAAAAATCTAACATAAACATAATATCAAAAAGCCTTTAAAAACTTCTTTGCTAAATAGCCCGGAACTGGTGGTCAATATTGCAATAACAGTATAATATACACAACAATAAAACCGCTTGAAAAAGTCTATCCCAGCTGTTGTAAATTTACAAATATTCGTCCGGTGCCCCTTGGCTTAAATAAAATTTAAGCGTAGAAGCAAAGTGCGGGCAGTGGCCTCATACCCCAATTATTACTTTTCGCGAAAATCTAGTGTTTGCCAGAATGATAAAAAAAAAATGTTTTATTTCGCTTTCGTTTTCGTCTTCTTATTTTGTCGGTGGTATCACACGCATTTTCTTCAGAAATTAAGAAATCATATGTACCTAATACAAATATATGTTTATATCACGCCATCCGACGTGTGTACTTATAATATTGACTATGGCAAGCGTGTATTATTTAAGAGACCGCCCAATACGTCGCAGGCAGGCAGCCAGCCAGCCGGTGGCTACCTATCAAAATTGAATCTGCGAGCCAAATACTAATGAAAAAGAAGAGCGCTTCATACTTAGTAGAGCAGAGATCGGTCCCAAGCCAACCAAAAAGATCACGACTGAAGTAAAATTAACACACGACTTTGCAGCTTTGCTGTTTTTGTGCGTCCGAAGCAGAAATAAAAAAACAAAAAAACAATTTCATGAAATTAACGGAGGCCAGTTTCTTGCGCCGAAGGAAACGTGTAAAAAGATTCAACTCAGTCGACTTGGAGCGCTCAGTGAAAACGATCTTTATGAAGAAGAAAGTGATCTTAACGGCCATTCGCGTGTGTAATTATTTAAATTTTTGTCGGTGATGATCGAATTGGAGTTCGATTATTTTTCTGTGTCGAATTTTGAATGCGAAAATTTTATTCAGAAATGTTGTTGGACGCGCGATCAATTTTATTGTACAACGATTGATCATGTCCCAAAAGGATCGTAGACTTGTGAAATTATTTTGAACTGCACGTATGTAGGTAGTATTAGCACCTTATGTGCGTTAGGTTGTGTTCGTAATGATGAATAAGGATAGTTCCAGATGCAGATGCAGCTTATACATTAATTCTGGATATCATGTGGCCTTAGGAAGTTGATTTTCATATGAACTTCTTGACTCTGTTACTAATGCACACATATTATGTATGTATATGTACTTCATGTATACACGTACGGTTATCTAAGGCCATATTACACCATAATTCTGTGCTCCTAATTTATTACGGAAATAATGAAAGAGAAAAAACCAGAAACGCTTAATCACTGTCTGGAGAAGAATAAAGTTTAATGGTTATGCAATTAGTAAGATCATTGCTACTTCCTAGTCGTTAAAAGTTTTTTATGTTTGTTGAAAAATTTAAGATTTTGGTGATTTGCTGCCTACTGTAATCGCATTAGTTCTATCAAAACATTTCTTGTTTTTAAGAAGGTATTGTGTCTGATCGTGTATCGTTAATTTGATTTAATGAAATTATATGTTGCCGCTATTGATCCATCGTATTGAAAGCGAATGCACTTTGCAAGTTGAAATAATTTAATTGTTAGTAGAACGTCAGTAATGTTGTACCTCCTTTATTAAACAGTAGATGAAATTTAGCATAAAAAGGTTGAAATTTGGGTTTCAATCATTTTATGAAAATTATAGATCTACATAGTTTGAAAACATTTTTTTTTTTTAAATGTGGCAACATCTTGATAGGGTTGCCATATGAAATATTCGGATTTGCACGCATCTTTAAAAATTGGCTACCAGTTTGTTGTAACATTAATTTTTTCTCATTTTTATGAAAATTATAAATTTCATTTTATGTGGAAATCTTGGATAAGCGATTTGAAATTCAACAATATTTCGATTATTCTACTATTTTTGAAATTGAAAATTTTCCTGTTAGGTTTTGTCTCATGATCCATACACAGACAAATAATATTCAAGTATTCCCGGCTTATGAGCAGAATTGAATCAAGTCTCAAGCCACTTGTAACATATAGAAATAATAATTGTACTGAAAATTGGATCTGGCACCCATGCATAATAGTAAAAGGAATTTTTAAACCTTAGATAATGAAATCATAGGATATACTAAGTTAGTCATTCTGGTAGTAACGCATAGAAATAGTGCTGATAGTATAAAATAGATGGAATATCCACAAATAATATTAAAAAATATTTTGATTTTTGTACGTCAGTCTGGCCGTCCGTCTGTGCACACGATAACTCGAGAACGCGTGTACTTTAAGAGCTGAAATCTTGCACACGGGCTTTAAAAAAAAAAGTAAAATTAAATTCAGAAATTAGACAAATCTGGCAACTCCTTCGTGGGGTTGCCATACAAAAATTTTGTCTTTCACTATATATTTTAACACTGCATAAGAGCGCGTCTACGTAAAGAGCTGAAATTTTCTACACAGTGCGGCGGTTTTATGAGAATAGTAAATATAATTTCAAAAATTGGCTAAATTTGGCAGCTCTTTCTTGGTATTGCCAAATAGAAATTTAGAATTTTTACGTATACTGTGACAAAGATCAGTCCGAGATGTTTCTATTGTACGGAAAAGTTCTTTAGAATATGAAATCCTAAGAAATTGATTATAATCCGTTCTAGAAAAATATGCGAAAAACCACTTCAAAAATCAAACTTGCACTGATGGGTGACCATACGAAATTACTTACGGGTATTCATCTAGGGTATCGTAAGGAGTAGTCTCAGGCCAATTCTAGTTTTTTTATTTGTTAAATTCCAGACATAGACTCAAAAATTAATTAAATCAAGCATGCCTTTCGTAGAGATACATTCAAATATTTAGTTTGTTTTAACTATTAGGTACATGGACGAGGACAGAGTGTGTCAATCGATTTCTGGGAGTGTCAGGATCAATGTTTGCTCTCACGTCTCTCCCTCCCCCATAATATAAAGAAAGCAATTTTATGTATTACCCTATAACTACTGAACTGATATCATGATAATTCATAATAGTACGATATGATATTACACAGAGTGTCTCCGTGCCACACCCGAAGGCTATGGATAGGTCATGCTTAGACAAGCAAAAAATTGTTTGCCCGGGAGGTGGGAAATCCTAACGGTTTTCGATATAAAGGCACACAAAGATATTTGAGCATGTTTCTATAGATCACCCTGCAACTTCTGAACGTTACACCCTATGATGATGATTTAAAAATTTTTAGATTGATAATCGTTTTGTTTTCCCAATGGACTATAAATTTTTCCTCTTCTTTTCTTCGTTTAGAAATAATGGCTCAAAAAAGCTAAAATCTGAACTCGGATTTTTTATTTAACTACTATTTTTTTATCAAAAAACGCGTCATAAACATCAATTTTTTATATTGGAAAAGTTTAATAATTATCAAGATGTAGACTGGACATGTTCCAGAAAAAGTGCAAAAAACGCTAAAAGGGTTACATTTTGGGTACAAAGTGTGATAGGTCGCTTTCAAGCAAATCTTTTAGGCTTCATAAATCAAATATAAATTTTCCTTAAACAGGTTTTTTTTTTTATAAAAATAGTAGTGAAATAAAAAACTGAATTAAAATTCCGAAATTTTAAGTTTGTTGAGCCATATTTTCAAAACGGAGAGGAGAATGGGAAAAATTTATAAACCAAAGCTCTAACAATTATCTATCTAACAAATTTTAAATTACCGTGATGATAACGTTCAGAAGTTACAGCGTGATCTATAAGAACAAACCCGTATATCTTAAAATCCCGTCATTTCGGAAATAGCCTTCAGATTTAATACCACATATAGGACACCGTGTAATGAAGATGAGTTGAAAATTAAAAAAAAAAAAACACTAAAGCTTTCTAATGGCCTTAGCCCCTTCAGTTTCGAATTTATGGTCCAATAAACCAATGTTGTCAGTTTTAACTATTTTTTTTTTTCCAAAATAAACGTCACCAATCATGAATAATGGATTTCGGGAAGAGAAACTCTAACGATTATCTAACTAAAAAATTCTAAATCAAAATTCTAAATCAACATCATATCCTATCATATCATATCATAGAGCGTTCTGTAATGCATTCACTTAAAGAGCTGAATTTTCGTAAACAGTACTTTTAGTGGCTCCAGGTGTTTATTTTCTTTCAAAAAATTATAATTTCATTTACACGTAACCGTAGAAAATTTTATGCTCTGCGTTATACTTTTGCGTGCTTTGGATTAAGGGAATTAATAAAAGTGCTCAATTATAGCACTAAATAAAATTAATGATTATAAAATATTAATTACTTACAAGAAAAGGCTCCCAGCTCGGAGACGCGGATTTTTTTTATGGGAAGGTAACCCTAAATGAGAGATTCACGAAACTCTGCGGACGCGGAGATTGCCTCTGTTGAAATGAACGAACCCTCATATATCTGAAAATGAAATTTTCAAATATTTTCAATTCTGTTAAAGATATTTTGAAAATGTAAGCTGCCTCATGCTCTTAAATAAAGTATAAGAAATATTTTCCTTTTTTGGAGGAGATAAGGATTTAATTAAGATCACTTCGTCGTAGCTCTGTTCAAACCACATTTATCACTACCCGCCATTTTAGTAGTCTACTTAAATTTAATTTTCATTATGTCAAAAAAGCTCACATAAATTTCTTTCTATTTTACCTTCAATAAAAATTGCTTAAATTTACTGCGCAAGTAATTTGAGTGGCAAAAATTTCTTCCCGCAATTTTAATTGCTTGCTAGTCGATATCGAGGGTATAAGATATGAAAATCAATTCGATGAAGTTAGATTGAGAAACTCATCTGTACCCACCTTGACAAATAACCTTCAATTTTGTTATTTTTAAAAATCGTTTCCTTTGCTCTTGAGAAAATACGCTTACATTTCTGTTCATCTATTTTAGAACATATTTTTTCCTCGAAAAGTCAAATGGAACTGAAATCAGGTGAAAATGAAATTACAGCGAAAAATCATTCCACTTATCGGCATACTTCTAATTCTAACTATTATTATACACAGGTATTCCTAGAACACTTTATAATGATAGGCGGACTGTTTGGTGGTATTTCCGGTTTAATTCTTAGGACGACTCTAGCTGGGTGATATCTTTCCGGAAAATGACTCTTTTTATCATTCTGTTGAAGTAACTCAGATTGATTTTATTTATTTTCGTGCTAAGAATGTTCAAGACAAGACAAGCCGGGGTCTTGCCTTACTAATTTATCATGTAGACAATAAATTGTCGTCTTTCGTCAAATAGTTTTAGAATTTAAACTTAACACAATCAATGAATTTTAATAACTTGTTGGGTAGGTACTTCCCCATATGTGTTCAATTTACCGAGCTCTAACTTATGTATGTATGCAGCACGAGACTTTTATACATTTCTGACGGACATTTTTTTAAGCAATTTTATTTTGCTTTGTATTTGCCGAAAAAAAAGTATGCAAGTTTAAAAACCAACATACATCGTGAGTATGGAAAGTGGATAAGTGCTTTGTGTAAGGCAGCTCGTCGACATTGTGTTGACCGCACTGTAGTGCGATGGATCGAACAAATGTTAAGACGACGATACTTAATTGCCTGTGGAGGTGGGCGGCCGAACCTCTCTCAATGTGCTGGCGGAGAGAGACTGCGCCAAAGGTGGCGTGCTTGCTACAGTACTCTGGTGTATGTTGGTTGACTCACTCATCACGGTGTTGAAAAACGTGGGATTCTCATGTGAAGCATACGCGGATGACATCCCTCTGCTCATTTCCAGACACAGCATGACTGGTGCCTGTGCCTTCATGCAACAAGGCCTCAATATTGTTGAGGACTGGTGTAGCAGTCATGATATGACAGTAAACCCAACAAAGACCAGCTTGGTGCTCTTCTCCAGAAGACGTAAGCTTGAGTACTTTGTTCTTCCAAAGCTTTTTGGACACACTCTGCAGCTCTCTCTCCTCGTGTCAAGCACCTTGGAGTCTTCCTTGACTCGAAGCTGACATGAAAATTGCACGTAGAGGAAAAAGTTAATGCGGCTACGAGGATCTTCGTTCAATGCAGGAGAACCTTTAGCTGCACATGGGGCATGAGACCGAGGGTTGTGCACTGGATGTACACCTCGATCATTAGACCCATTCTTATATATGCCTGCGATCCGGAAGCTGGCGGAAGGGACTGCAAAAGCTTGCCTGCTTGGGAAATACGGGCTCCATGCGATCTACGGGTACTGCTACTCTTGAGGTCCTACTTAATCTGCCACCCCTGGATCTTATCATTCAGGCAGATTGCGATCATGGGGATGTTGGGAGGACGGCTGGACTGGCTCTTCTGCGAAGCTAGCCCTTGATATGCAAATCAAGGGGAAGAATATTGCTATCCTTTCAGATAATCAGGCAGCCTTGATGGCTCTGAGTGGCCCTCGGAAAACATCTAAGTTACAGGTTACAGTTACAGGTCGTTTGTGGATAAGTTATGTATCCACAACAAGGTGTCCCTTCTGTGATTTCCTGGTCACATGGGGATCATGGGGAATGAAAGGGCTAACCTTTTAGCGAGGGCTGGCTCTGATTCTCCGTTGCACGAGCCGGAACTCGCCGTTGGCATTGCCACCTCGAGTATCGGGTCTCTCACCGAAACGGATGCTCATAGAATGCATCAGCAGAGATGGAAGAACCTGGGTACTTGCAGGTTTGCAACACTGTTTCTTGATGGGCCCAATAGGAATATCTCCGATTTTCTCATGGGGCTCGGAAGGAAACAATGTAGAACTGTGGTTGGCATCATCACCGGCCACAGCTCACTTCACGCTCATCTAACAAGGATGGGAGTTGTTGACAGCCCTGAATGTCTGTCCTGCCTGGAGGGAGAGCCCGAGACAACCGAACACTTTTGTGTGCGTGTCCGGTCTTCGCCCGGTGCAGACTGGATACTCTAGGGTCTGCCCTCCTATCTATGGATAAGCTGAAAAACCTGCCTCTCCAAGACCTAATGCTCTTCATTAAGAGGACAGGAAGGTTTGGTGAATGGCCTTCTAGCAGGACAGCACAATGGATCGCTATGGCCTCCGTGCTTGGGATAGGGTCTCCTGTCCCCCTGCCTTTAAAATAAATAAAAAATGGAAAGTGGATAAGTACTTTGTGTGGAAAGCAAAGAATTCCCAGATGATTCTGTTAATTTGAATTTGAAACGAGCGAAATGTCAGCCATATGATGCGCCGTTTCAAAATTGAGAGTTTATACTGCTGTTATCATTGGTGGTATAAATATTAAAGATATACAGGATGCTAAATTAAAATGCTCGGGTTATCGGTCTCTGTTTTAGACAACAAACCACAGATTAGTGTCAAAATTTTTTATTTCAAATATTCCATAAAGTTTCACGGGTGAACATTCCGCGTCTTCAGATGGTTTTATCAGGATGATACAGGATGATTAAAAAATTTGGTTTAAAAAGTAAATTATAAAAATCAGCCCACATTTTTTTAGTTTTAAGGTCGATGCACACTTACCGGTATATCACGAATCGGCACAGACAGGCATCGACCGGCATCAAAATATTGTTCGTGCATATAACGACATAAAACTTAAAGGAAAATTTCAATTAAGGCAGGTATCGGGAGAAAGCTAAAGAAAAGTGATCTAATGCTAACTTCGCAACTAGATCAGGAACCGACAAATGCCGGTTTGATTTCTAGCCACCGATAGGGACCGGCACTGAAGTTTCCGTGACGTGCCGGTATCCGCCGGTGCCGGTTGATGTGACTAGCTGGTTTCATATAAAAATATTTTTCCTGGCTGTGTCGGCTCGTGCTGTGTCGGTCAGTGTGCATCGACTTTGACGCCGATTGTTTTACGAAGAAAAATTCCAAAAATGTTATAAGTATAATTTGGGCTTGACAACAACCTTCAAAGATAAGTAACGCAAACCCATTTCACACTTATTCCTGCCTTCATTTGGTATTTGATTCGGGCGAATTACGCTACCTGATTTTTTTTTTTTTTTCAGTAGCGAGTTATTATGCTCTTCAATCAGATCTTTGTTTTCTAGCGTGTCTTTGACCATTGGTTAGAAAAACCCTTCTATATACACTATCATTTAAAGCATCTTATAATGACGCCTTGAACCCCGAGTATTGATGTAAAGATAAACAACAAAAACCCAGCCCTCTTCAAAAAGCACGCAGATACTTGACAAACAGACTTCTAAGTAATTCCCAAATATCAATTATTTATATATTTTTTTTTTTTTTAATTATAGGAAAATAAAAGAAATAGAAAACATCATAGCACCCCCACTATCTTAATGCAGGGTGCTTCTGAATATTACTTACTTTAACTGTGCGTACAGTACTGAGTGAGATAATATTAAGTGTCAGTTTTAGTTTCCCCCGCTCCCCTCCTTCTAATTTCTTATCAACTTGGAAAGCTCTTGAATGGCTGAAGCAAACAAAAAGAAGAAAAAAACACGAAAAGACTAATTATTGATAGAAACTCTTCCAAAAAGCGTAGAGTTTAAACTTGATAAGATTTCTGGTGTTTTATGAGAGATTACGTTTTAGTTTAATACGATAACTACAAGTTCAGCGTTCTTTAATTCAATAGTATTCGAGGCCTTCAAAACTAAGTTCAATAATTTCCGTATGTCTCGAAGTTTCTATGTGAGTTTTTAACGAAAAACAACTTCCTAAAGGCGTCTAAATTTTCAAATTTGAAACATCCTCTTTCGTCATTTTTCAAATGCAAAACTTTTTTTTTTTTTGATTTGTGCAACAATTTTGTATAAAAAAAAAAACTTCAATATTATTTCTAGCAATGAAAGTGTCTAATAGAAAAGTGTCACGAGTAAAATTGAATTATTCTAATTCATGCTAATATCGATTCCGAATATAGACAAAATCGATCTAAAAGTTGTTTGGGTGCAATAAAAGTGAACAATTTGGAAACTACGTAGCAGCGAAAATGGTTGTGACACGAAATCCACCGCCACCGACAAGGTCTAGACTTGTATTTCCACGAAATTATCAGGTAAATTTGGTTTATTATTTTTTTTTTGTCTATTGTTTTTATGAATTCGAACTAATTTTTTGTGTAATTAAAGGATAATAAAATTTTTGAATATGCATATATTTTAATGTCGAACTTAAACTTGAATTTATTAGCTCCGGATTGATTTAATTTCTTCATCAATTCGCATATGCTAAAAACAAAATATCTACAACTACTGCTTCTTTCGTTCGTTTCGTTATTGATTGAAATTTACTTAAATAAGTTTCTCCAGGAATCTGAAAAGTTGATAGCACTTTTAATATAACTGTAAAGATATCACAAGCCCCAATGTTAGGAAATTTTCTCTGTGATCACTTGTGGCAGTTGTAGAAACCACGCTTTCTTAAAACTATTAATTAAGACGGTGATTCGTCTTAAGTCATCTCATCGGTCAGTGAACTGCACATCGACACATTCGAAGGAATCTGTGATGAAGTTGGATGAAGTTTCTTCAAAATTGGCAGGCTTTAAGAAATATGAACCAAATGTCTGGAATCTATATTGTGCAATGACCTCGAAATCGAATAAAGGAGGATTTACGTTATGATGGTATGCATTTTTTGGAGATATTGTGAGGGAGATCGCTTATTGAAATTCAAATGCTGCCGAAGCAATCATTGCAATACCTCTAACACGGACGCCCCCTCTAGTTTTTATTGCAAAAATCGCAAACTGTCAACTTGTCAAATTGTAAATTTTAGGCGTTTGTAATAATAATATTGTTGTTAAAAATGGAAACGGGCGAAGAAGATATTTTGCTTATTGACAAAAGTAGTACAAGGAGTATCTACGATCGTGAAAAGTTTAAGTGCAAATGATCTAATATTATTTAAAAATTATATGCGTTTGCTGGGGCCGCTCAGGGGGGGGGGGGGGTCATGAAGAAGAAAAAAAATAATTAATTAATTAATTTGAAAACATATATTAATTATTTTATATATTTTCTATTCATATAATTCAACTACTTAAAAAAATTTTGTTATTCCAAAACTTTAAAAAATCAAAATTTATTTCAATGAATATTATTGTATGCATGTGATATATGTATGTGTATAGGTTTTCCTCAAAATTTGAGTTTGGGACCCCAAATTTGGCTGATCCAAAACCCTCGAGAAACACTTCCCAAGCCATGAAACTGACTCCCTCACTACCAAATCAGAGCCCTAACTTAGTCTTAAGTCCTAACGTTCTAAAATATTTGCAGCGTTCTTATATAAAACCACTGACTTGTATAATATGGACTGACTACGTCCATAGAAATACACTGCAGAAAGTGGGCTTACTTCTATAAAGCGTTCTCTTTCGGCCCAAGCACCAAGTACCAACTGAGAGAAAACTGTTCGTCGAAATAAATATTTTTAAATTAATTATTTGGGCTAATTAGTGATAAAAAGTGTTTTATCAAAGGCAATATATTCATAGATACTCAACAGAAATTCGAAACGTTTTATTAACATCACTTTTGAACTTCCCGGCAATGGTTTTTCAATGTTGGCACCGACATAAGAGTTATTTTTGACACAATAAATTATACCCGCATGAAATAGCATATCGAGCAGTCCATATTATCATAGATAGCACAAGAACTAGATATCGCATGCAGTACCAAAAAAGTATACAAAATTTATATGGCTGGGTGGTCCATCCGGAATGGACCACAGCATTTGAAATGATGTATACGTAGAGTGATTCATACTTTTTTGTATCTGAAGTGTTGAGGAAGTCAATAAAATTTATACAAAACTGTTATTATAAAAACATGTGCTTTCGGCGCGCTCTAAAATATATTATGGGCCATTCCAGAATGCACTACCCATTTCACAATCTGTATACTCTACTCTGGTATGCCATGCGACATCTAATTCTTGTGCCATCTATGATATTATATATGGTAGTGTGTAAAACTGAGAAAAGTTTGGTTTGAATGACGTTTGTACTACTATTCTATTAAAAAATGCCTTTTTGTAAAAAAAAGTATACCAAAAATGACACATCATCCACACCGCTTAATGCGGAAACCTTCTATAGTGTACTGCGGTGGCTAAACTAAGCAACTTACGGCGCTGGATGTTTTTTTTTTCGTTTTTTTTTTTTCTTAATTTAATTTGTAAGATGACCCCCCTAATTTCAATGCTAGATCCGCGCCTGTGCGTATGACTCCATTTTCAGGCGAAAAAACCAGCGTTGGGCAAGCAGTGGAATATTCAGCTCTCAACTCATCTCTAATGATTTTTGAAAAGGCCCACTGCAGTGAATCTGTGGATGCACTGCTCCCCGCTTCTGTGCGAAAAACTACCTCTGATATAATTTCAGTCTTTTTTATAAACAAATATTTTAAACCTATCGATTTCGCAATATTTAATTACAAATTAAAAACGTATTTTGATTTTCTTCCATTTTGAGAGATAATTTAATAAATATTTGCTATAAAATTATAGTAAAACATGTAGCCAAAAATGACAAAGTAATAAATATTGTCAGATTGGGGTTGCCAGTAACAATGTTTTAATTCCAGCATCCATAAAACTTTGTATGTTTGAGAAATTTTTATGAGAATGAGGTTTTCCGGACACGCACACATTGACAAAACGAGGTCTGGAAAAATGCAGAAGGCGTTTGCTTCTCTCGTCACTCATAAATAAATGTCCGTATACGATGTACTATATCTCCCTAATAATAACTACAAAAAATGCATGCCATCATAATTTAAATCATTTTAAGACGTGCTTGCTCCGATGTGTCACCCTCTTCGAGACATAAACTACATACATACATCGGTGGGTGATATGCCTATCCAATATCTGGTTACGACTCATGTAACGATTCTGAGTAGATCCCTAGATAACCTTAAAAAATCCAGGCTCTTTTTTGGTGAAAGTCCTTTATTAAATCGTTTGGCTTATCTACATTGAAATCCATCTCTGGTCCATTTAGTTCTGGATCCAGTTTTACATGGTAAGCTTCACGGTATTGTAAGAGATACCGCAAAATGGTTTCGGTCCAATGAGGGGCATGGATGCTCCTGTTTTGGTCAGTAAATCTTCATTATCTTTCCCCTCAATTCTCGACTGTCCTAGAACCCACTGAAGTGTAAGATGGTTGAATGCATTCCGATATTAAATTCGTTTTGACCTCAGGTAATGAAATGGTTTTCAATGCCGCTTGGCTATCTGCATAGATATACTTTTATTAATATAGGATCGGCTGAGGTTTTCGTAGTGATAGCATATACCTATGCCTGAAATATTGAGGTGTATTTTCCTAGGCTTTGATAAATATGAGTTCTTGGCTTAATGCATATACTCCTGCTTCTACTCCTATCTTGGTTTTAGAACCGTCGGTGTACCAGATTAAGGCTTTATAATAATGCTAAATAAAATTTTAAAAATGGGCATGATCCTTGTCGATAATGGTGACGCGTTAGGAAAAGTAGTTCTTTCGGTAGATCTGAAAATAGTGAGGAAATCCATTAGGATTATCTAACGAGAACCGTTTTTCGTCAGTAAATACTACACTTCTCCATTGCTCTTTCCAAGTAATGTGATGCAAATTCTAAGCGAGAACTTCGGTTGTGTTTTTTTTCTTCCTTTTTAATATTTCGATGTGTTATAAACGGAACGGCAAACTTTGTAGACTCTATGATTTCATCTAGGACTCAAAAATTGTCTTACTCTATATCAGGGGCGCACCGAGGATGCTACGAACAGGACTCGTCCCTTCAGAAGGTCAGTAATAGGAATTCTTAAGTGCTCAGATGGGCGAAGGACGCGACTTTAGAACCTTATTTATTCGACTCCTTTTGAACTTGGGACACCTATGCCTTGTTTGAGCATAACCTCACTGTGTTCCATTGTCAAAAAACAAAAGATGAAGTTCGCTTTTACGAATTATTCTTACAAAAAATTTACGCAAATATTAGCAAAATAAATACACCTTCAATAGTCAAAATTAAGGCAAAATGTCGAACCAAATAGATAAGTCGAGCTAACCTAATTGCTAGAAAATTCGGTTTCTTATTGAACTATAACCATACCTTCGCGTTCTTAATATCTTTAACCTTCATTAAAATCTTCTAAATTTCTGTTCCAATTTCTCTTCAATTAATCAAAAATGCAAAAGCTTACTGCTCTCAATTATTTTTTGTAATGTATGTATGCCCAACTGAAATCAATTAGATATCCACCCCCAAACCATTGATTGATGAACTTTGATTGAAACAGATCGTTTAATTAAAAGCTCATTCGGGTTTCAAATAAAAATGCCTTCTAAGAGCATGTCGTCAATTAGTGCGGTCAATTTTGTGATGGAGTCGTACTTACTTTAAAATTTGTTGCACGACCTAACCAACCTTCCGTCCATGACCAATGGATGTACAAGCAATAAATATCGCATCGCCTCAGCGTGGCTATAGATTTTGCATGCCACTCTGGCTGATCTTGTGGTGCGGGTGACTTCTGAAATTTATTGTAAATTGCTTATATCATCATGAAGTTAAGTAAAATGTTAAAGCATTTACTAGTCGCGAACAGTCAATTAAGATTAGACTCAGAGCTAGATTGATTTTGATGATCGGGCGCCTCTTATTTTGCTTGATACTGTGTTTGGCTTGACTTCAATGCATTAAGATTGATTTATGGTGTGTAAAGGGTCTTTAGGACAAAGGCTTTTAGGATTTTTTTATTTTTTATTTTTTTATTTATAAATATTTGGAGCACAATTATTGGTTGGATTATTCATCATCATCATACCTATGCATGTATATGGTATAATCGAAATTATATTGCTATGTTTAATCGTCTAGGTTGAGTTGACAAGAATTTTTGAAACCTTTTACCAATTAATCTCTAACAAATCAATCTATATTTTAAGAAAAAAAAGAACAGAAAACACTTGGCACTTCACTTAAATTGCACAGCTACCAAATAATTTTCAAATAAAATGATGTTGTTCCACACAAACAATAATTCTCGCTCTCATATAGAGATGGAAAATGCATTCTGTTCTCTATATAGCTTAGGTTTAAAACCCTAAAATATGTCTGTGTGCATGCTTGTAATAAAAAGCAGTACAATTATTTGCTAAAAGCTTTGCTATTAAACTTTGGAATAATAAACTAATGATCTTCACATAATTGGCCACATTTTTTTACATTTTTTATTTTAAATGAAGCTTTTCGATAATGCCTGTGATATTAAATTAAAGAATTTGCAAAACATGTATGACTTCTTTGCTTCTGCTCTCTCTTATTTATTTAACTATTATATTCGTTGTGATGTCTTCCTGAAATCATAGTAGGTCTCCGTGTACTTTCTTGAAAAATTGAATTACTGACGAATGATCATTGATTTTTATCTAGAATAGATGTAAGGCCTTTGTTGCTTGCAGCCTTTCTACCTCTTTATCCAGAGAAAAGCAGCGGCTAGCATGCTTTGAAGGAAGAGTTCAGATGATCACATTTCTTCGAGCGTGGAATAACTTAACACCCTCGAGCAAATCAACAATAAAGACCTAGATGCTCCAAGAGATGTTATCGCCTAACGACTTTCCTTCGCAAGAGGTTATTAATTAACCATTAACGAAAGAAGCCAAATATTAGGCAGAGGGATCGAGTTTCCGCAACGGACGCATGCCTGGTATACTTACGGATCCAGCAAACATGGCAAAACAGGCGCAAGGGTGGTTGGTCCAGAAGAGGAACTCTCCATTCCACTTTTCAGGCGTAAGTCTATGCTATAGAGGCTCAGGAAAGCCTAAACAGGGGCTACAAGAACTCCAACATTGACTTCTGTTCAGACAGCTATTCTGTGCTACTGGCTGCGTACTCTCAAGACTTTGCGTCGTAGCTAGTCTAGAGCTACTAAGTATTATAAACTCCAGTAATACTATCTCGGGGTAGGAAAGTAATGTTGTTTATGTTCCTGGACACGAAAAAGTGGAAGGCAATGAAAAATGCGGACGAACTGACTAAAACCGGAGCCAACATCCGTATACTGGTCTCTACCCTTCATTTGGCCTACCAAAACGCCACTTTAGGGGAAACTGCATAAATGGAAAAACAGGCACCTAGATCTCCTTTGGCGTAGCGCGTGCCAGGTATGAGGCAGGCGAAGGAATTCTACACTCCCTTTCCTCTCCAGACGTGCCAACTAATTGAATTTACCAGGCAGTCGCTGTCAGCCTGTTTACTAACGTAGTCACTGAACACGGCCCTCTCCGTTATATTTTGAAGGAGATACAGAGATAGAAAAACAAGTATAGATGTTGGCTTTAAAGTCGAAAATCAATATTTTAATGAAGAAAATTTGAGAGTATACTGTGTGTTTCGATCAACAGAATAGGGCGATCTCATCAGGACATGCCTGTAGACTCGTATATTGTACGGGTCTTCAAAACTCACCCCCTTTTCTTAAAGATAGGTAAATCTAACAAAAAACTGTGTCGACTATGCGAAAAGGAAGAAGAAACCTGGAAGCATGTTATATGTGAATGCCTGGCGCTTGCAGGTTTAAGGTTGAATATCACTGGAGAAACACTTATATCTCCAAATAAGGTTTAAAATTTAACCCCCAATGCAATAATAGAGCTCGTAAAAAGACAAGATTTTGCCTAACCATTTTAGGGGTGGATACAATACATCAACTCTGGTCACAGTGTCCGTATGGTCCTAGTGGCCTAGTCGCCCCTGCTCTTAACCTATGCAAACATGCCTTTGTTAAATTTAACTATAGATTTAGTCTTCATATTTATCCCCTCTTAAGAAATATTTTCTCTTTAACGGAGTTATTTCAGACATAACTAAAAACGCTTCTGATATAACTCAAGGTCTTGGACTACTACTTTAATCAGTTACATCAATAATGTATTGTGTTTTTTTTATATACTAGTGGAATCTGAGCTTAATTAAACTGACCATACCACAATTTTCAAACATAAATGGTGTTTTATTAATTACCTACCTTTAAATATCAGCAACTTTTCTTGTTATTCTATTATACCATATACGGAGGTTTATCAAATAGCAAAGCACAAGAAACCCTACGAGAGAATTATATAGCTGCAGTTGAAAAAAGTGCTAGAAATAATTCAAATTTGTCGATTTCCGCATGTGCATTTCAAGGAATACCATGAATAGAATTTTTGACTAAAGATCTTCATCTACAAAGACCAGCTCAACCAGTAATTACAGTCGCCGAACCACTCAAAACATCATGAAAATTTTCGAATACTTTTCTAGTCTGGAGAAACTTCTGAAAAGATGGTTTCACTAATAATAATGGCAGTTATATAGATGGTGGTATTGGACAACTTCTAACAATCACTCTCGGCTTAGCTCGAGTTGTAACTGTAACGATAAAAAATTAGATTTTTATAAGCGGTTGATTTTGTACAACTACACTTTCTGTTCCATTTCCGATTTGAATCAAAATGAATTCATTTTCTACACTTCTCGATCTGGACAATCCGACATTTATCCTTTTAGATTTCTTAAAGACACGTGGTGAAAAATTCATAAAAAATTTAAAGAGTTCAGCTTCAGTCTTCAGTTACTTATTCTCAGAAATACTTCCCCGTTACGATAAGCCAGCTTACTTTGTTTAAACTATTCGCAAATGGAACT
This sequence comes from Dioctria rufipes, assembly GCA_963924295.1. Taxonomy (NCBI): domain Eukaryota; kingdom Metazoa; phylum Arthropoda; class Insecta; order Diptera; family Asilidae; genus Dioctria; species Dioctria rufipes. Next base: position 42,033,998 of record OZ002743.1, on the reverse strand, counting down.
CACTTCCTAATAATGTTCAGTTCATGGGCTCTGGAATGGTCTTCAATAAAATTATTGGGGGTTATATTTAGAGATTATAAATAAGGATGGCGTACAATAATGTCAAGGGTTATTTTAATTTTTATATTTATAATTTTGTTTTCATTTTTAATTTTATTTTTATCTTGCTTAGTTCAATATGTATGCCAAGTGTATTAATGGTCTTTGTGTTTTTTATTTTTATAAAACTAGATTGACATTAGCTTGAATTCCCATTACGATCGCTTCAACTTTGCATCTAGTTTGAATTATTGTTTAATTTTACTATTTTTATTTTATTTAGTATTTAATTCTATTATTTTCTAGTATTGAATAGTCGCGAGAAATACAAATCTTGTGCACTTGTAGTACTTTTATAAGAGGTATAATTTCAATACGACGTCAATAAACTATTCTATGTTTTATGTTTCCGACATCCAAATGTTATTAATTTTTAATCATTACAGAATTATTACAGTATTTCCTAGCTCGATGCTTATTTTAATTAGTATATTACCATCATCTTCTTGCAATAGTAGACTCAGAAAGTCCCGAAATTTCCTTTGGGATTATGAAAGCCTCTAGCGAAGACATTGCTTGTTTGAATTTCTAAAGATCTAAGATCTCGATGGCTCATTGTACATACACTCATCCCATATAGCTAAAGCAACTTCCTTATGTAATGGCCAGATAAATCCCACTTAGTAACACCAATTCTTTTTCTTCCCCGATCGGTTGGTGATAAGCAGGGCTACATGTGAATATGGATTCGAACTTGACAAACTCGACAAGACAGATCCTTTTCCTTACTAACACAATAATAACCCTCAAGTAAATGAGTGTATAAATCATTGTTAGCCAGCTGATTGTAGACCAACACAGGGCAGTCGGGGAAGTTGGGTTTCGCTACAAGATGTCGCTCAGAATTTTTATTAGTTTTATCGGAGTTATTATACCTACTTGTTTAAGAAAAACATTTAAAGGCAATTTTAATATAGAATGCACCATTTCCTTTGAGTAGTCTAATTAGCTGCTATTCTAGAAAAAGCCACTGCTAAAGGAATTTTTTCTGTTGATTTAACTTTGGTCAGTAGAACCAGTAGTTGTTAAAGAATGTTTTCACTGTTTCACTAGCAGCGTTCATTGACGCTATTATATATAATTTTTGCCTTATTTTTATTTTTTTTTTCAATCTTATATTTATTATTATGTAATATGTAACCGGGGGTACTAATTTTTGTAGATTACTGATGATTGCCATCTTAATGTAGAATCAATTAATTGATTCTCGATAAGGGGAAACTAAAATCTACCAACGTTTTTTTTTTTTTAATTAACTCAAATAATTTAATTTCAATTTTTGTGAAGCATTCATTTATGGTGAAGGTACAGAGTCCTCAAGTAGTAAAAGTAAATCAACAAATATCTAGGACTCCATTCAATGCTCGTATATTTCATATACATTATATATCTGCAGTGTCAGCCCCACAATCCACATACATAAAACACCACTCCTACAGGTTGTCAATGTTTCAAAGCTGCAGCGAGGCCTATAATAAACATCATTTTGCCAAAGTCGTTGCCATTAATAATCAAGATAAACAGGTAAATTTTTTTTTTTATACCATCTGCTCTATTTTTTATTTTTTCCCCATATATACATATGTATTTATCTCATCGCCCTAATCAGAAGATTGAAGACAGGAAAAAAAATTATGAATGAATGAATCAGAGGTACATTACAGGTGATCTGTGATGAAATTCACTGAAATTTGTAAAGAGATTACCAAGAAGCAGGTGAATGACTAACAGATATTTGCTACTTAGGCTAAGAAAACACTGGCGAATTTTTATTTGTTGTCAGCCAAATAAGGTCAAACAATATTTTCCGCACTTTATAGACGCCGACGTAATTGAAATTTTCCTCTTAAACAAAAAACTCCATTAAATCGTGGTGGTGAACTTTGAATTTGTTAATTAGTTGAACTGCCAATAATGAGGCATTTCATGGTTTGCAACATGTGGTCTCAATTGCTGTTACTGCTGCTGTTCATTGAGAGATGGAAGAAATTCCGACAGTAGCAACAGAGTGAGGCATTTAAGAACCATCGGTTGATTGTTGGAATAATGCCGGTAGTATATTGGGAAGCGTTTTATATTTTACGTAACACACAAGTAATTATTAATATACGTCGCGCCGCGCTGCTGATGGAATTTTTCTATTTCCGCAGTGATTTGTGGTCACAAGAGAGCAGAGTGTTAATTGTAATGTTTCTTGTTATGAAAATCGTGAAGAACTGCTAATTTTACAATCTTCAGAGAATTAATTGTAGTAGCACTTATTTTTCGAATTGAAAAACAATATTGCAGGGCAAAAAGAAGGATACGAAATAACTGAAAATTCCATTGAGAGTTTTTATACCTAAAAGAGAAATCATTTTTTTTTAACTAACTAAATTCAGAATCGGTTTTTAGTTATCCTAACTTATTTCGTAGGTTAAGGATTTTACTAATTCCCCTTTAATCGGAAGTCCTGCTACCAGATGAGCTCATTTTGGGGGGTCGGCAGTGTTCATCTGTTAATTAAATGGAAAACACGTTGGAATTTTACTAGTGCTAACAAATTTTAATGAAATAGGCTTAACACATCAACAAGGTGGCTTTATTACAACTTTCTAGCCATTGAATTGTCTTGATACATATATATACATATATTAGGGTGGTCCAAAAATGTACGGATTTGCAAAAGTATTAAAATATCTAGCTTATTCAGAATTTGTTAGCTAATGTAATTTTAAACTTCTATGCAAAATTTCAGTGAAATTCATTAATGCTTAGAGGTCGCTCAAATCGAAAATAGTGTTTTTTTTTTTTTTTGCTGTTTTGGACTTTTAGGAAAACTGTCATAACTTTTTAATTTGACAATATTTTTTCTAACTTCTTTTATTTAAATTAAAGGAAACTTAGTTTTGAACTTATTGCTGTGAAAGTCGTTTTAAAAAATTAAATTTTTATATTTTTTATAAATTTTTCAAAACAAGAATTCGGACCTGGAACTCCAATTTTTGACTTCGCGTCAGTTTTTTTGTTAGGAAAAATGCCACGCGGATGTAGTTTTTCTACTATAATATTATCTGCAATCGATTATCTTTCAAACAATTTCAACTTAAGGGGGTCATGTAGTGTATAGACTGTTCTCAAAATGCGATTTTTGAACGTAAAGCATTATTGCAAATTACAAAGATGTGCGTACCCATAAATATAACGACTTTGTACTAATGACATCTTCTTTTCCAACTATTTGATTGGACACCCACGCATAATATAAAAGTTATTTTGATTTTTGCATGTTCGCCTGTCCATTTATTTTCTGTCTACCTGTCTGTCTATCCGTCCGTCCGTACGATAACTCGAGAGCGCGTTCACTTAGAGTGCTGAAATTTTGCACACGGGCTCTTTACAAAGAATATGAATTTAATTTCGAAAATGGGATAAATCCTTCGTAGGGTTGCCATACAAAAGTTTCGTTTTTAACGGTATATTTGGGCACTGTCCAAGAACGGGTTGACGTAAATTGGTACATAGTCTTTTCATAATAATAGTAAATAAAATTTCAAAAATGTACTAAATCGGGCAACTTCTTCTTTTGTACACGGGCGTTTTCATAAGAATCGTCAACCTAGAGTGCTGCAATTTTATAGACAGCGTTTTCATAAAAATAGTAAAAACTAAATAAATAGTAAACTAAATCGGGCAACCCCTTCTTAGTGTTGCCATATAGAGATTTTGGTTTTCACTTTGTTTAACTTTTATGTTCATCTAGAGTATAATATTATTGGTCTTAGCACCAATTCTAACTTGTTCTCTTGTTTTTTTTTTGTGTAAATCATTTTATTACGGTAAGAAGTCTATTCTTTTATGGACGGGCATATATTCTTTGTAATTTTTAAAAATGCTTCACCTTCGAAAATCGCATTTTCAGAACAGTTCGTACACTACAATGATCCCCTAAGTTATAGTCGTTAGAAAGATAATCGATTGTAGATTATATAATAGTAGAAATAGTACGACCGCGTGCCATTTTTCCTTACAAAAAAACTAATGCGAAGTCAAAAAATTGAAGTTCCGGGTCCGAATTATCGTTTTGAAAAATTTATAAAAGATAGCAGAATTTAATTTTTTAAAACGACTTTCACAGCAATAAGTTCATATGTACCTAAGTTTTCTTTAATTTAACAAAGAATCAAGAAGAAATATTGTCAAATTAAAGTTATGACAGAAAATATTGAAACAGTTCTCCTGAAAGTCCAAAACAGCCAAAAAAACACTATATTCGATTTGAGCGACCTCTAACATGAATTTCACTGAAATTTTCCATAGAAGTTTAAGATTACATTAGCTAACAAATTCTGAATGAGCATTTAAACATTTTTGTTTTTTGGGGTTTACTATAGCCTAACCTTTGCGGCCAAAGTCACATTTCCCAAATTAGTTCGTATTTAGTTTATTGGCACTTAATTACTTTGGTTTTACAAAATTAGTAAATTAACCCTTATACTCTCTCCAATCGCCAATCCCATATTAAGCCCATCTTATATCTCCTTACTGCCTTCGAAGTCGAAGTTCTGCTAGTCCATTGTATCCTTTTGATCCATTTGTCAAAGTTGTCCTTGATGAATATATCTTCATATTCGTGTCATCTACATCTTTGGGGCTTTTCTTTGGCCCTCAGCTCGATGATGACGTAGTTGCCTCCCTCGTTGGTTGTTATCCTTTTGATTTGGTAATTTTTCGTTTCGTTGGCTTCTTTTTTATGGTTGTTGCACTACGCCAGCAATGGCTTTTCAACTTCAGGGAGACAGGAGACCCATCCCAAGCACGGAGGCCATAGTGGCCCATTATGCTGTCCTGAGACCCGATACTCGAGGTATAGCAACGCCTACGGCGGGTTCCGGTCCGCGGAAGGGAGAATCAGAGCCAGCCCTAGCTAAAAGATGAGCCCTTTAATTCCTCGTGATGCCCATGTGACCACCCACAGAAGGGACACCTTGTTGTGGATACACAGCTTTTAAACTTACTCAGTTAGTTAAATTACTTGAGGAGGGAATGAGAAGTGGGAACAAAATGGTTGGGTAAATGGAATAATTTAGGATTGGCGGTTCCTAAGTAGTGAGTTCAGTCTTAAGGTTCACAGGCAATAAAATTTAGTTATATAGGTACCTGCACTTACAATGTCCTTTACAATGAGGAATCGTCCACAGAGAGTTTGAATTTTTCCAAAAATGCAGTTACTAAGATAACCTTTTCCATTTTTGGGCTACTTAAAGAAGGACACTTGATTACCGGCAGTGCAAATAAAATTGATAAGCAAAATTATATAAGGATGATTGTTAAATTAGTAATCAATATGACCTCCATTATTTCTTAGAATACTAACACATCTTTTTCTCATTGAATTATACATGCATGCCTTGTAAAACACTTCATGGAATTTTATCCTAGGCTTTTTTGAATTCTAAAATTAATTCATTTCTGCTATTAAACTGTTTTCCACCGCTGTAAATTGGACGAGATAACATCCGCAGAGATTTTCAATAATGTTTATGTCTGGAGACAATGCGGGCGCTTCCTTTCCGCTGTCTGTCATAGTTCTCACAATTTTTGAAGATAGCTTCAATGGTTGATTGGTGTCTTCTTAGTCTGTGCGCTATTTCCCGATTTGACAAATTTTCTTCTTTAACCGCAATAATTTTTCCAATTTCCTCATGTGTAAGATGCCCACGTCCCATTTTAAATAATATAAAACCTAGAGCTTCAAACCGTTACCTTACCCACCACTTACCTCTCCATTTCAACTTTATATCGTATTCCACAGTGATGATGATATCGGAACTGAACTAGCCAGCAACTATCTGTAAATGTATTGATGGTGAAAGTTTTAAAAACACATGAGTATGAAGAAAATACAGCAAACACTATACATATTGAGTCCCTTATCGCTGTTCTATATTATAATCTTTAATAAAAAAATGAAAACGCACCCTCCTAGCCGCTTTCTTCTCAAACACCGGCCAGAACGGTACAAAGAATATGATTTATGATGAAAGCTGCATTCTCATGGTGTTCGTTATTTTACCGTAAGCATATTAACACGATGCTATAGAATACATATACATCCCCATTTCTACACTCAACTTGAAACCATGCCAACCAGATGGTAGCACCGTCGTTGCGTTCTTGGATACAAGAAAAACGTGTTTTCTCTGTTATTAACGCGTGGTTTTTAACCCCTTCTCCAGTAAAGCAACAGTTCGAGATTAAAGTCGCGTTTTTCTGTTCTCACACACCAAAACTAATGTTTTTTTTTGTTTTTGTTTTCATTTTTGTATGCATAAAAGCTGCGGAAAATTTAAACTTTCCGCTATGTATGAGGTTCCGTATATATGTAGAATATTATAAAAATCATATATTGCGCATGTGTGATAAGTCAACAAACAACAACAACTACTAGTAAAACTCGGGTTGGGTGTTGAGTGAGAGTTGAATTTGTTGCCCTGCTATTGCGGAGTGCGGAGTACTCTTCTGGCACGGCGGCAGCACCTATAGTGAATGACTTCGATAAAGCTTTATTTCAGGCCGAATGTGAATCTATTTGAAGTCAGTTTCGAGTTGGCGACTTATTCATTAGGTTTACTGGCGCGTTACACAATAGACGCTCTTTGTCGGGTGTAGTTTTAGTTGTGGCATAATATTTACACCCAAGTTCTCGCAATAATTTTTTTTTACTCGACACAGAAAATACACATAATTTCGAATAAGGTCTTCCGGGTTTGCAAATGCCGAGATAATTATATTTTCGTTCGCCTTGAAGTTGTTCAATTACCCGTGCACTTTTATGCTCTTATGTATGTAAATTGTAAAGTGAAGTTGTGCGGAAAGTTTTTTGCTTTTTATTCAATAGAGGAGAAGAATCATTTTTGACATCTTCTGTCAGAATTTTGTATAAGAATCTTATTGTGATGCTCTTTTGAGGTTATGGTTCACGGCAATTAATTATAATAATTAATTATAAATTGCACCTTTGCATTTATATTGTGTGCAGTGTTAAAGAATATAATTATGTTTATACAGTATAGCAGTGTTTCTGTTTTGTTTTTGTTCTGTGCAAACTAAAGTGTCTGACATCTTCGATTTATTATACCTAATGTGATTTAAAATATTCCGATGTCACATCATAAAACAACATTTCAAAACACTCAGCAACAATTGAAAAATGAAGAAATTCTCTGATAAGGTGGGTGCGTTTTGTAGCGTTTTAAATTAACATCATTGTACACAGTGTTGCAAACATGATCGAGGTATTTATCACTCACTCACTGTACAAAAGTGCAATTAAATTAATTTAAATATCTCGAATAAAACACTTTTACAATTTGACCTTAATCTTATCCTGTCTTCTTCTTCTTGGTTTTCCCATTCAGTGAAAACATTCCGTAGATAAAAATCTTTGAAAATCAATCTGACAGCTAACATTTTGTGATTGTATAATTTTTGTGCAAATGTTTTTTTTTTATATAATTTGTGTGGGGCAACTTCTTGAGTTCTATTTATAGTTTGCAAAACTATTTTTAATATAGAAGAACCATTAGGTAGGTATGTACATAAGTAGATAGGTAATTCCCCACAAAGCATACCGAGCAACTTTCATACTTAAACGTAATTATAATAAGGTAATTTCATGGTGGTAATTGTTTCCGCTTTGATGACTGTAGATTTCTTTTGATTATAAAAGTATACAAAGATGTAACAATCACAGAATATTGCAAGAGATTTTAATAGTATAACAATTAGTTGATTTCAATTTAATTATAGTAATTATTGCCCAGAGAAAATTATAAAGAAAGTATAAATTATAAATGCGGCTGTCAGGTAGTGCACATAGTTATCAATTTAAGGGAAATTGGAGGGAATGGTGCACATTTAACCGGGAATAGTTAATGTGGCGATTATATTATAGGTAGCTGGAAGAAATTTTAGAATATTATCAATTATAATCAACTATGTAAACTTAATATTTTATGAACATAAAACTGTAAAAGCATAATATTGCAAAAATAGCAAAAACGAGTATTTGCGCAACATTCCGCAGCCTTGCGGCTATTTATGGGCATACCCCTTTTATTTTTATTATTGAACCCATTGACAGAAAAAAAACTACTTGTTTAAAAACCAAAAGCACTGCACTCAAATACGTAGATAATTATTTTCTGGTATCGAAAAATACCAAAAATTGTTTTGCAAATTTCGATAAACAGCTTTCACGGGATTAACGGATGAACTGGCTAGCGAATGATGCCGTCAGTAAACTTAAATATTCCTACGAGAGAACAGAACTAGTTACGATAACTAAAACACCCGCGGAATTTGAAATACTATGGTGCTCACGATTATCTGCTGCGCATCATTCCCCAAATCTCCTTACATGTTAAGTTAGCCGAAGCTTTTCAACATTTTTTAAAAAGATACGTTTTTGTTTTTTTTTTCTATGAAGCAAAAAGTATACAATATATGTAAAGAATTTTACAAAAAAAAAGATCTTTTCAATTCTTAATTTACGAGTATTCTGGATAAATCTTCGTAACATATAAATTCCAATTATATTATGAGAGTATTTTGAAGGAAGGAAAATGTTCAGCTTAAGTCCATACATACATAACTCTAAACGAAAAGGTAATAAACAGCTATTACAAGGGTATACCGCAAGGTTCTTCATTCCAACCGTCTCTTTTTTCTACATATACATTTCAACTGCTGTAAAGAGAGAAAGAGGGTGAGTATAAAGAGCCTTGTGGTCCACCATTATAACCTACATGATTTTTGAAAAAAATTCTTTGTAATTCATACACAGTATTGAAAGAAGCTTGAAAAACTAAGGAGTGGTCCAGAAAAAATTGACCCATTAAGTTATTTTTATACCTGCAAAATTACAATATTCCAGGTCTGGATTTTTTTGTTAAGATATTCCATAAATACTGAACTCTGAGTTTATATGAATCATTCGTGTATTGGAATTGAAATAGTTAAAATGTCTCGAAGCGAAAAAGAAGTGCGTGAAATGATTTTGTCCAAATATTTGGAAAATCCCACAATTTCATTGTTAAAAATTTCAAAGACCTGAATACAAGTTATTCCACGATGAAAAGGACAATAGCCAAGTATAGGCGAGGCTTGTCAATAGAAAGGATACGTGGGTCAGGTAGAAAACCAGGGCCATCCCGTCCAGACGTTATAAAACAGATGAAGGGTACTTATTCTCGGAAACCGGGAACTTCGGAAAGAAATATGAAGACATTGTCAGGAACATCAAAGTCTACAGTGCACAGATATAAAAAAATCTGTGGATTAAGGAGCAATAAGGTTCAAAAAGTGCCGCTGAGGAAGGAAGAAGAAGAGAAAACAGCAAGAAGAAGAGCGAGAAAACTTTATGAGAACTACCTGACGAAATACGATTGTGTCGTTATGGATGATGAAACCTATTGCAAAGCTGACTTTTCGCAGATACCAGGTGACGAATATTTTACTGCAAAAAGTCGGAGTGGAGTATCCAGAAAATTTTCAACAAAAGGAATGACAATATTTCCCAAGAAGTACATGATTTGGCAGGCGATCTGTTCTTGCGGTTTACGAAGCAGTGAATTTCATCAAAGGAACAATAAACTCAGATGTGTACATCAAAGAGTGCCTTCAAAAAAGACTTCTACATTTTATTCAACAGCATCAAGGGTCTGTTATTTTCTGGCCAGATTTGGCCACCAGTCATTACGCAAAAGCAACTATGGAATGGTACAGAACCAATGAGGTCAATATCGTGCCAAGGGAATCCAATCCAGCAAACTGCCCCCAACTTCGTCCAGTAGAGAGGCATTAATGAAAAAGGAGCTTAGAACAACAAAGAAACTTGCCAAAAATTATGTTGATTTCAGAGATAAATGGAAAAAAGCATAAGAAATGTTACTAATATAACTGTTCTAAATCTAATGCGCGGCTTGAATAACAAAGTTAAAACATTCTTCCAAAACAAATAATGGATTAGAAATAACTTTTGTATTTTAAAGTTTAAGTTGTAAGAAACAAAATATAGAAATTTTATAAAAAAATTGCCATTAGTGTTTTTACTGCAAACAAAAATAAATGGGTAAATTTTTTCTGGACCACTCCTTAGATAGTGTATCTGAAAAAAGCTTAATTTAACATTCTCAACTCATTCATCAGATCTTTGTTGATACGATCATGTACCATTTTTTGTCAGTAGCATTTTACTATGTTATACTTTTAAAATTTATAAGTATTTCTGCTTCTTATTAAATTTATAACTTCTGAATATTCAAACTCAATTTATTGACAATATTCATTTTAAATAAAACAAATTCCATCTTCGCAATGACCTATCGGTCTGAAAATTAAAAACTGAGCCTCCTGGGTTTATAAACTAAAGTTTACAAATCTTTAATATATCGAACAATCATTACTAAAAACACCGAACAACAATAACCTCAAATATGTATATAATTAGTTAGTGGAAAGCCGAAAAGTGCTTAGAAGGGATCAATTTTGAGTGAACTGCATCAACTGATAGATACTGGGGCGGCTGAAGGCTAGTGTTACCGCCCTATCTGTTTCAAGAAATGAGAGGGTTTTTTTCTATATAAAGGGTTTTCCAATAAATAAGAGGTGTTATTTTGATATTCAAAGAAAAATGCCATTTTTTGAGATAAATAATCGGATCTTTATTTCATTATAAAGAGGAAGGTATGCCGTTAACCGTTTACCACCACGACCACGCCTACAGGACCATATCTTTTTCATGAAATTTTCCATAACCAATTCGCAAAGTGGCTGCCCTATGTCCTCGATAGCCTCACGAATTCCATCTTTGAGGTCTTGAATCGACGCTGGGCTATTGGCGTAGACCTTCTCTTTCACGTGGACCCAAAGGAAGAAGTCGCAAGGTGTTAAGTCACAAGATCTCGGTGGCCAATTGTGATCACCTCTTCGAGAGATAACACGGTCCGGAAACTTTTCCCGTAAAAGATCAATGGTTTCGTTGCTTGTATGGCACGTAGCGCCGTCTTGTTGAAAGTAAACGTTGTCCAGATCAATACCATCCAATTCCAGCCATAAAAAATCATTAATCATCTGTCGATAGCGCAACACCGTAACTGTTGCTCCAGCCTCATTTTCGAAAAAGTAAGGTCCAATGACCCCGCGGGACCATAAATCGCACCAAACAGTCACACGTTGAGGATAGAGAGGCTTTTCAACAATAACTCTTGGGTTTTTCGAGCCCCAGATGCGACAATTTTGCTTGTTGACGAAGCCATCGAGGTGGAAATGGGCCTCATCACTCAAGATGAGTTTTCGATGGAATTCCGGATCATTTTCATGCATTTCAAGGACCCAATCAGCAAAGACTCGACGTTGTTGACGATCGGCCGGCTTGAGTTCTTGTGTTAACTGAACTTTATAAGCCTTAAGACCCAAATCTTTATGCAAAATACGGTGTAATGACGTTTGTGGAATGCCTAATTCCAAGGAACGACGAGGAATGGACAAACCTGGGTTTTCTTCAACACTTTCGGCTACAGCAGCAATATTCTCGGCTGTTCTTGAGCGACGTGCACGGGTTTTATTCTTCACATCACTAACTTGTCCCGACAGCTTGAATTTTTCTACCAATTTCTGTATTGCGGTCCGACAAGGTGCTTCACGACGACCCAAAAATGTTCGAGTTTTACGAACCGTCTCTGCCACATTTTCACCATTTTTATAGTGAATTTTAATAACTTGAATGCGTTGTTGAATCATATATCGTTCCATTTTTATTAATGGCGTAGTTTCTACTTGTCAAATGTCAAGAAATGACAGCTCCAAAAGTGACATTTGCCGAAATAGCGGGCTAATTAAAATAACACCTCTTATTGGAACTCAGGGGATACCTTAGATGCAAAACATAGCATAACAAGAAGAAAAAAAGGGAAACGATTTAGGGACATAAAGAGAGTGACGGTGGGGCTGATATATGTCGCCCTTAAACTTTCGCAGATTGTACGGCCGAAAGTAATTTGAAGTATAAAAGATTGTGCGCCATTTGCAGCGCGAGTATTGTGAGCAAAAATCATTCTACAAGGGATCAGGCTAGATATTTCATCAGAACATTGATCATGCATGTAGCGATAAAAGAGCGAAAGGCATCCCACATTGTGACGCTATGGATGAGATTGAAGGTAAGAGAAAGCAGATCATTAATGTAAATTAAGAGGAAAGACGAAGAGATAACAGAGCCCTGGGACACACCAGCATTTATAGGATGAAGTTCAGATGTAACGCCATCTAAAACAACATGAATTAGGCGACCAGATAGAAAACTTTCAATCCATAATAGAAGAGGAGGGGAGAAATCAAGTGCTTTAAGTTTGGCTAAAATAGCAGGATGCCAGACTCTATCAATATCTAAAGCAACGATTTTGCACTAAACAAACTTGTAGAGACTACGGTTCCAACGTTCCATAAGAAAAGTCAGCAGGTCTGCAGATGAACGTCCAGTTCGGAAGCCATATTGGCGATCGTTGATTAGTCTCTAGATAGTACATTATTTTGTAATTAATGTTAGATTCAAAAACCTTCGAAAGAATCGAAGTGACTGCAATTGGTCGATAATTTGATTGATCCCTAACCTCTGGGAGTAGGCTAAATGTACGCAGAGTTATTGTGATGAATACAAGAAAAAGAAAACTGTCGAAGTAACTCACCACTTGTTAGCTTGATTAGAAATCTTATTTTTCTTTTTTACACAATTTGAAAACGGTAACCGAAGTATTTTTTTTTAAGTTTTACTTGGTCCAGTCCAATTAATATTATTTCGAAGTCGATTACTTTTCAAACCCCAATGATTACTAAGCAGTCGTCCTTACTTTGACGAGGTACTTTCGAGCCGAATAACATTTTTCTGCCAATAAAGAAAGATTATGACCTTTGGAGGCTTGCATTAAATACGCTAAAAAATCCACCGGCGCGGCTGCGTACGTACATATATGTATCTGTCGATATAAGAACAGTACATTGGAATGGAGGTGGGAGAAATCAGAAAACATCAGCAAGATTTTTGCCTATAACTACATTTTTATTGTGGGATTATTATTATTATTATTTTTAACAGGATCCCGATTATGTGAGCCAGCTCGAGGCGCAAAACAGCCAGCCACTTTTTGATTAATTTTTGTGGAATATTAAGGCATTCATAGTGTGCTGGGTAAAGGCTAAAGCCCGCAGCAGCACTTAAATAGTTGCAGGCTTTGGCTACCAAAAGATTACTCATACTTAAGTAAATCAATAACTTTTAACAAATTTAATGAGATAAAATGCAAATCAAAAAGATTAATTTTATATGGTCATCGGCATACTTTATTCACCTTTTTACTTACTTAAAATCAAATTCAAATAACCAACTTCAGACCATTCTTACATACCTAAACCTGCTCAGAGGACGTTGCCTTGCATATTTTAATCTCGTAAATTTGAGAAAAAGTGTTTGTCGAAATATAAAAAAATAAATAAAGCGTAAAAAAAATGTCACATGGAATTTATGTAAATAGTTCATAAAAAAGGGTGTGTGTGTGTATGCTGGTCGAGGCTCTCCATAGATTTAGAGAACCTTTTGAACTTAGATGATGACTTGTTGAAGGCTTGGCAAGCAGCAATAAAAATATTTTGATATCATCTGGCACATATTTACAGTTTTACTCAAAACAAATTTATACGAATGGTAGATATTGAACTCAAGCCTATATTGATGATGTTATCTGCATACTTTATGAGTTTTCTTTGATATTATAGGCCCTTATGACTATTAGGTACCCTAATTGAAAGGTAACATTGGATAGCTGCTTTTCGCAGTCGGTTCAATGCCAGTAATTATCTCTTTTGACTAAGTGTCAACTCATGATTCTATAGGTCCTGGTTTGCATCCCACCAGCGAGTGTCCTGAGGCATTCTGTCAATAACAGATTACGCATTATAAAGCAATAGTCACGTCCCGTCACAACATTTGTGAAGAAACAAATGAATTTCTGGATAAGCCCTATGTCTCATCATTTAGGTAGTGTTGGATCGAAGTTCATTAAAACCTTCCCCGAAGTTAAACCTCATTAATTTTTATAAAAGCATACTTGCACTTTTCTCCAAGATTCCATATTACTCCTTTTTATACCCTAGATAAAATCATAGGGCTACTAAGTTTGTCATTCCGTTTGTAACGCTAAATAATGCTACTAGAAAAAATTGGGTGGAAGCCCGCATGCATAGTACTAAAAGTTAATTTGATTTTTTGCATGCCCGTCTGTCTGTCTGTCCGTCCTCACGATAACTCGAGAGCGCGTTCACTTAGAGAGCAGAAATTTTGCACGCGGTATTTTCATAGTAATAGTAAATAAAGTTTCAAAAATGAACTAAATCGGGCAACCCCTTATTGGTGTTGCCATATAAAAATTTAGGATTTTTACGTATACTGTGAAAACGATCAGTTCTAGAAATTTTTATTCTACTGAAAAGTTCTTCAGAATATGAAATCCTATGAAATTGGTTATAAACATTTTTACTGTTCGACGAACTGTTGTAGAAATATATGCGATAAGCCACTTCAGAAATCAAATTTTCACAGATGGGTGACCATACGAAAGTACATACCGGCATTCATCTAGCTAGGGTATCAATAAGAATTGGTCTTAGATCAATTCTAGCTTTTTTACTTTAGCCAAGGTAAATGGTGGCAGGTTGCTATAAAAATTTCCTAACCCTAAAAGGGTCTGTATTTGAGTTAAATTCTTGGGTTCCGATGCGTTTAATCTTCCCCTAACCTTTTCTAGATAGTGTCTATCATCTCTTGACTAAAGTCAAATCCTAAAAATTTAATCGACTCTTTAAAAAATTTACATTTTCCTTTTTTAACTGTGAGCCTCAATTCCTTAAAAGTTTCACAAACCTGAATAAATGTTTCGAAGCGTTCGCTTTCGCTATTCCTAAATACAAAAATTTCGTCAAAATACACCTTAATCTTTTTACACATGTGCCATAACATGGCACTTATGCGGTTCTGTAGCACACTAATTTTCTTTTTCTCCCCGTAATCGTCTCTTGAACTCTATACTTCGAATACCACTAACAAAAAGATCCGAGTCGTTATTTAAGTGAATTTATAAAATTACAATTCGAGGCTAGTTTTTGCAATGCAATTACTGCATTACTGCAATGCCTCCCTCCTCTAGAAACTACTTCTAAAGTTAGAGAAAACGCAGTTTTCACATATAAAAATCTATATTCTTACGAAAAGTAGGTACTTTAACTTGCTATTTTTTCACTGCAAGTTTAGTAAATTTCTCACAAATTTCTTTCAATAGTACATATCTACTTCGTTTTTTTTGTTTTTTTAAGAAAACTTATTTTGGCAATTTTTCATGGAGAAATTTAATTTTCCATTTCTTTTTACTACTATAAATCCAATGAAATGTAACATACATCCGTTTTTGAAGCGAATTCTCGAACTCTCACGAATTAAAAAAAAATATCTATCTCAAAAATTAAGCCGAATATATTCGCAAGTTTTCCAAAATAAAATGTGAAAATATAAAGAGAAATCCGGTAGAGTTCTCTCTCTACTAGGCTAAAAATATACGCTTTCTTATAATGACTTAATTCATACTTAACTCTTGCAGCGTTCCAGCATGATATATAGAATCATCATTTTTCTGAATCCAAAATAAAAACGCTGTCAAATGTAGAAGAGAGTTCCTAGTAATGTTCAGTCTCCTGTTTTAAATTAATTTAATATCTCAGTGCATAGATAAGCTTAGAAATTAGTTTAAGACCGAGAAGACACTACTTACAGCAGTTATTTTCCTATACTTTTCTTACATGAATGCACAGTATTTACCGTAGATAAAATTATCTACTCAAGAAAACCTGCAAGCAAATATATGGGGCAAGATAGAGAAATAATGCAAAGATGAAAATCATTGTGTTCACTGTGGTGATAAGCAACCATTTTACTTGTAGACTTTTAGTGAGACTTAGTTAAATGAAAAATTTCAGTCAATTTTATTATTATATCAATTATAAAAACAATAATTATTCACGTTTTTATTTTTCTAATATACACATACTGTCGCACAAAACAAACTCCTTATCAACGTCTTATCTAGCTCTAAATGAACGCCCCTCACTGGCTATCTAGAAAAATCTAAATTTATGGAATGTGAGCAATCTTAGTGTTACTTTTCACTTTCAAATCTTTTTACTCTAAATATAGCCAGGAAAATTTCCAATGCTCTTTAAAATTTCCTAGAAACACTTAAAAGTAATGTTGATGATCTAATTGCAAGATTATTTCGATGTGACAATCTTTAAGTGAATTTACCTATACACAGATAAATAGAAGTTATGAATGTTTTTTGCATAATAAAAAATGTTAATTGAAAGATAAAGATGGAAAGATTTTTTTTTAAGTATGTTAAATATTTAACTATTCGACATTTGAGATGTCATAAGAGCATTTGTTTATTCGAACTTAGATTTTTAGGATAAATTAAAGATCATCATTTATACCCCGCTATTAATTAATTATAGAAAGTCTAATTAATCATCATACGCATACAGATAAAGTCTATCACACTATATAGTATGACAAAAATCTCTAATAAATATAGAAAACAACAAAGCTAACACATCGCAGATATCAGTTGTAAGCTGGTGTGGAAATAACCAGAGTTAGTATACAGATTGACGACAATCATTCAATTATCGCATAATAAAACAACTTTCCATGACTTACCGGATAGAATTCCTAGGAAAATTGGAAAAGTACTTAGACTAAGATGAAGATGAACTTAATCTTTTCAATAGCCACCAGTACATAATTAATAATTTTAAAATGATTAATGAATTAGTTACATCTAGGTCCAAATTATTTTTTCAATTACCAGCTTCAGACAATTAGGTTTATGGAAAAAAGCCTACAGGAGTAAAAGTCGGATAAAAGTGTTTTAGAAAATTTCGGCTTTATGCAATCATTAATTATTGGCATTGTCTTGATTCAATAAAAAGCTCTAAGGTTCGTCAACAGTCTCAATTATAGAGATAATATTTTTAAAGATAATTCCGACTTAGACAAAACAGCGACTGGGTTCTTTGTTTGCCTTTTTTCGAATTCATAATCTGGCATGTATCTATACATATTTTGGAACAATTGTTCTATATACAGGGTGGGCCAAAAGTCACCATGGGGGCCAAAAGTCACCATGGGGTTTAAAAATTTAATAACTTTTTCGTTTATATATTTTTTTTATTTTTTTTTTCCATTATTTATTCTCCAGATGTTATTTATATAATCTAAAAAAAAAAATATATATATATATATAAACGAAAAAGTTATTAAATTTTTAAACCCCATGATGACTTTTGGCCCCCATGGTGACTTTTGGCCCACCCTGTAATATAAACTATGCTGAAATTTAATAAAAAGGGAGGGAGAGAGTATCAGTCGCCGATAGATTTCCTGATATTTCTTCAGATGAATGCCGTTTATGTTTTTTTCTCTCAATGTGTGTCTGAATCCATGAAAATGGTCATCGACAGCCGTTGGCAGTTATATTAACTCTAGTTAACAACACGTGAGCGAGCCAACCGTATTTTGTAGGCACTAAATTTGACATGTAGCTGACTTGTTCTGTACTGTGGAAATATTAAAAAAGAAATACATTATTTTTGAGATACATAGTATGGAATTAAATTTTTTTTTGTACATACATATTTGATGAATTACGATATGATTATTGAATTACACACGCTATGCAGATAATCTTTGGAGCTTTCCAATGGTCATATTGTTCTCCATTTCAAAGTTAAGGTTTAAAAAACTCAAAATTTTGGAATTTCAGTTTAGTGTTTTTTTTTTTACATTTAACTAATAAGTATTATCAAAAAATCACGTCATCAGTCTTTAATATCGAATTTTAGAAAGTTAGGAAAAGTCTAGCTTAAAAGTATCTATCACAATTTGTATCCAAACTGCAATCCTTTTTTCTTTGTTTGAAATTTTAAAAATGCCAGTAAAGATCTAAGGGTAGGAAATTTTCTTCTGGGCTCTTTAAACCATATTTGCTAGAAACACATACTAAAATGTACCAAAAATATTAAAGGAAATTAAAATAGGAATACTGAATGTGATAGAATGAATAGCTCGAACTTCTTAATTCCGATATGGACAAAATCTTATTTTAATGACGTGTGGGTTTTTTCTAGTTTCTAGTTAAAAAAAAAAAAGAAAAAGTGGTTAAATGATGATGAGAGGAAAAATAGTTAGACAATGCCATTGGATAGTTTGAAAGATGTGTGAAAACTGTAAATGTTTTGCAATCGGTCGATAGAATTATACTATCGCATGTTGCATATCAAATTAAAGGTCTCACCGAGTAGGTACTATCGGGCGGTGTACTTAATTGACTTTCCTGCACAACTTAATTGACGTCTTATTGTCCATTAGTTCTCTGCATCTAAAGGATATCCCTTAAGCTTGAAACAAGCTTGTCGTCTCCGTATACCTTAAAATGTGGCAACGAGCCATGTTGTATTTGCAGAAAATTGTTAAAAGTTGATCTTTATGCAAACTTAATACATATACGTAAAGTACTATAGACCAACCAAATCACTTTCAATAGAGCTCAACCTTCCATCTTACCTTCCGATCAACTTATTCTTAACTCGTTTACCAGTGGAAAAAATATCAGAAATCAAGGCAGCACATGAAGAACAATTAATGATTGTCCATTAGACAAAACGGAAACCTGCGGTCGGTACATTTATTACAGATAGTTATTTTGTGCTCTAACTATGTAGTAGCTCACCACTCACTCACTTAATTCGCCCTATAACGACTGAAGTTACCCAGTAAAAATCCAGTCGTCTTGTTACTAATTAATTGTACCCCGAGCAAACGACATTACAACACTTATAATATAACATCTGTAACGGTCTTCATGTAGAATAGAGTTTACAAACCTACTTCGGATAACATAACAATACTTCCTCTAACTTCATAATTTGCTCGTCAAACTAAAGACCTTCAGAGAGGACAGAATATTTTTAGTGTCTCAATGTCGGTTATATAATCACTAAAACGCCTCGTCATAGCGTTTTCAGTTGTTCAACCACACAAACAACAAACAGTCCTTTCCATTTCACAAGACTTTCAATTAAATTCTGAATATGAAAACAAATGCCATCACAAAGAAGCCATTCATTAGCGATCCCACACATTTCCTTAATTTCGTATTCAAAAACTTGATGTCTAACGAGGTGTGAAAATTAGGTTTCAAGAAAGCTTCGACGGTAATTGTCGAGTTGTACACAAACTTGAACTTGTTTTTGCAGAGCATTCAATCAAATGGAGGTTGATCTCAGTGTCAGACGGAATACGCGTATCTAACTGTGGTCTGGCTCTGGACAAGTGATTCATTCTTTTGAGAGCTTCGTGGAAAACTACTTACCGTAGATCTTTGAAACTATCCCAGCCTAGTGCAACGGTACTAAACCAATTGCTTAGTGCTGTCTCGTCTTAATTTGCAAATTGCATGACAAAACAGCTTAGATTGAATCGGATGAACTCTGAATACTTACCATGTAGTCGTGCGGGTTCCGTTAAAAGGTTCTGCTCACTACTTCTGCGCATAATATACGTGACTCGATTGCATTAAAGGTGATTCACGGTGTTTAATAGAGTAGTCGTCCTACTCATTTGAATAATTGCAATCACACCCACTTTTTGAGTTTTTTTTTTTTATTGATTGGAGAGGAAATAATATGAAGGAAGACCGTTTAGGACCTCGAACTCTGATTTCATACACACACAGGTATATATATGATATGAGGCCTTTGAATTCATAGAGGCAATTTCCATTCAAATCCGACAAGAGCACAGATTCACACACACACATGTACACACACTTAATGTGGATTTCACTTGTCAACCTGAACAACTTAGCTGCGCACAGCTAGATATCTTGCGGCTTTCTTTTTTGCCTTTTGTTTTTTACTCACACTTTAAATTATGCAAGTGCCATCAACTTGAATTTTCAGTGTAGGATGGAGGGCTAGCGCGTGGTCACTTCTGTATACAGATTGACATTGGATATGCACTTGAAACCATAACTAGCTTTTACGTGTTCTCTAGAAAGGTACAGGTAGATAGACTACGCTGCTTGCTCAGTAGTTTGAACTTTGAAGCGGATATGAGACAGTTCTCAAGTTAGTTTTTTTTTCTGACAGAATTACGCATGTAACTTTGCGCAAGATCTTGTAAATACTGGAATAGAATAAGACTACTAGGTCCAAGTTTCCTTTTCGAGAAATCTCCATTTGTTAGTACCATTTGAGTATTTATACCCGCCCCATGCTGGAAGATGACATTTTGTTTGTGTGGTAATTAATTTTTGCTGCTAATGCGACTGTTGTAATTAGGTACATATGTACGTACGTACAACCAAGGGGATTCATGAGATCGCAACTGACATTGAAGTGTCTGTTCAGAGTTTGAGTGGTTGCTTGATTGACATTTATTAAATGTAAAAAACTTTGGCTGGAAATAATATACGGAATTACATACATATGTACACAAGTGCACTGAAGTTTTGCGTCGTAATCGATGGAGTTATGGTGTAATATTGTGCATATTCTTAGAGGTATACTGACAAGCACATGGCCATATAGTTCTATGTTTTTTTCACTTTAAATCCAATCGCCGAAGCTTGAAGCTAAGTGCAATAATATTTGCTGCCTTACGAATATGTACGCTATTTTGTACAAGAAATTTTTCTATTTTTAATCAATGAAATAAATTTCTACCAGCTACTTTCTGTTTTTTTTTTTAATTAAATAAAATTATATGAAACACTGGAAATATGGAAACCCATTGACTTATTTTTTCCCCAATAACCCCTGCACTCGACTATGTAATTTGAAATCTTAGAAAGCTTAAGTAATGAAGATTTTTTTTATTGTTTTCTAATATCGCAGAAATATACGGACCTAAACTTTTTTAGGAAGAATTATGAATGTTGTGGACCGTACGAAGCTAATCTAAAAAAAAAAAAAAACTTCATATCTACAAGATTTCATAAAATTGAATAAAGCCTCACCGCTACTAAATTTTTGCGTTTCAAGTAGACAACTCAAAATTTTAATTTATTAAACCGATTAAGCTGTTTACTGATACAAATTCCACTAAAATTTACAGAATCGATAAAGGGTTTATACAGTAATTTGAAATTCGGAGCTCTCCAATCCTCTTCGGTATCTTTATTATAAGACAACTCTGTCATTATAATAGTATGGAAGGTAGCCTTCAATATGGTTATCAGGAGGTGTATGCAGAAGTTGCTTCTTAAGTTGTGCGGATGTTTTTTGAAATATTCGCCTTCATGTTCTCTACTGACTTCTGCTTAAGCTTGAACTAATTCTGAAAGCACTCAACTCACCATTCTGCAATTACCTCAGAAACAAGATTTTCAAAGACTCCCATCGTCGCTTGAGATCTGTTAAATATCAATCTGAAAATTTTATCCTTATCCTCCAATATAAAGAATGAGGCAAACATTTTCTTGTGTTTTTTTTAAATTAATTACCACTATTATTATGATTACGATTACCCTACCCGGAACTAGAAGTTTTTAATTACAATTACCAATATTCGGTAATCGAATTTTGATATATTCTGTCTATATTTTGGATAGAGAATTGATAACGACTTTGAAGAAATTATCAATAAGAATTGTAATTGTAGCCTACTTACTTTCAATTATTCAGAGTAATTAACAGTAATCCTTAGTCTTCAATTACCTCACGATTATTTTTAACTATTTTCAATATTTTGCTAAAATTACATACATATGTACATTTGCTGACATGATACTGGTTCATTTTACATTAAATTGTACCTAATCAAATTAAAACCATTTTTTTACATTTTTTTCCTCGTGTATCGTCAAGGAGCTCCGCCCTTCTAGATCATTAAATGAATCTACCAATGAAATCAAATGTATGTTAAATTGTATCGTTAGCTTTTTTATCACATAATATATTTGTCATAATTTTCTGCGTTATTTCCCAAAGTAATCATGAAATTGTTAACGATTACTTTTAATTACTTTAAGTAATTCATTTTAATTACCAGGTTACGCAATATACATACACTGACCGTAATTTTACGAATAGTAAGGACCCACGTGGCTACCTTGTGACACTCCAGGCAGGTAAAAATCAAACATTTTTAGAATCGATTTTTATTTTTATTTTAAAGCCTGTGGTGTCACAAGGTAGCCACATATTTTCTTTACTATTCTTAATTTGTATTAATGAAATGATATAGATAAATGCATTAATGTTCCGTAAGCAGACGATGTAAATATATTCGTATTTCATCTTGATTACGATAAAAACTTAAAAATGACAAGTCGCTCACCGGCTGCAATAGTAGCACAATTCAAAAATCAGAGTTTCGAGATAATCGACGTAACAAGTTTTTATTATTTAAGGAACATTAAGTGCAAAAGATGAGTACTGAGTAGAGTTTTTTTTTTTTTTTTTTTGTAATGACGATTGTTTGGCTTTAGTGATCTAAATTATAATGATATGTTTTGACCATATTCATCAGATGGGCTGAAATTTTCCACTCTTTTTAATATATCACTATCACTGCTCATTTTCTGCAATCCTGATGGTCCTGGCTTTGGATCACTCATATTAGGAGTTAAATTAAAACCAACATCAAATTTAGTTTTTACACACTTCTAATATAAATTTTATTTTAAACCAGTCTTGTCCTGACGTCTGCTTTTTAAATGACTTTTTTTCAACTCACAAACCCCTGACTAAAAATCTTTGTATCTGCGCGCCTGAGCGCTTGACCGCCTGAGAGTGCCGTTCGTGACGAAAGAGTTTTAGGGTAGTAAACGTGGATGGATTTACATGATTTAGAATGAGTGAATGGGGAGCTTCCCGATGCGCTGAAATTTTCTTACGTTTTGGAGGGTCTTGGGGTGGGGGTGGTAGCTACCTCGTCGTTGTCCAATTTGGCCCTTGTGTGATATAAGGGAGATTCGGGATTCGAAAGTCAAGATTTGGAAGTCGAGATTCGAGAGTCGAGATTCGAAAGTCGAAATTCGATAGCCGAGAGTCGAGAGACGAGAGTCAATATTCGAGAGTCTGGTTTCGAGAGTCGAGATTCGGGAGTCGGGTTTCGAGAGTCGGGAGAGTGTATAGAACTTATGACTAAAAAGTAGAAAATAGAATATATTTAAAAAAAAATTTTAAATAAATAACTTCTGTAAATAAAATGCACTAAAAAGTAAAAAATAATTTTTTTCTTTCTCAGTGATATACACAAGAAAAGTTTCATTACAAAATAAGAAATGCTACAACTCAGATTAAATATTAAAAGTTTGGGCATAAGTTGCAGTTAGACAATTGTGTTTATAGTTATGGATGCCTAAACTTTTAAGATTTAATCTGAGTTGTAGCATTACTTATTTTGTAATGAAACTTTTCTTGTGTATATCACTAAGAAAGAATTTTTTTGTTTATTACTTTTTAGTGAAGTTATATGTTTTAAAAGTGCATTATTGACGGAATTTAAGGAGACTAGCATTACGCCGGTTTCGTAAGAATATAGAGCATCAAATTCCAAATTAAGTTCAGGCATTTGCAAAAATTGCACAAATTGTGAGTTGTGCCACTATCTCTGAGCGATTTGCGATTTTCTTTTTTAAATATTTTATGATTGATTTGTTCTCTTCAGGTATTACTAGTATCCGGAAGATACTTTCAACTTTACATTGACATTTCTTTTAAATCTATACGCACACCAGTTTACAAGCTATTCACAATAAAGTATCGAAAAGTAAAAATCAATTAAATTTAAAACTATTTTAGTATACTTCTGTCGATTGAATTTCCTCTAGTTTCTAACCTTGATCATACACGAAGAGGACATATTGAGAATATTGAGATATTTGCAGGAAATGAATAAAAAAAAATTTCGTCCTTCAAATTAACTTTAGGGGATCTAATCGTATAGAAAAGACAACAATTTTCAGATAACAAATGACTTGCTGCTTTTTTTAATGTCTCTCTTCAGTAAAAAGTCAGCAAAAACAGAAATTATACATATACCTACAATAGGTTATGAAATTTATATTTATATTTATATATATATAAGTTGCTTTTATATATGTTTATACACATATACAAACCACGTACATTGTGTGTATGAAATACTTAATATTTCAAATCAACTTGTTACTCGCCTTCGAAACCACACCTTTATTCCTTTATGCTTCCGTAGTATGGCCATGCCCATGGCCTAATTCAGCGAATTTTATGTATTAAAAGCATAAAACCCGTCTGGGTCAAAGCATTGTAATAGCCTTTAAAGGCATTAACAATAGAATAACCTCCGGATAGGTGTTAAGGGATAGCGATAAAAATATTTTCTTCACGCTTCAAGATATTTATTGCGTGTCATGTTGCCATAAAAAAGAAGACATTTCTGACGATATTAAAGCGCAGAAATAATTGCCACAACGAAAGAACCCTCTATAACCGTCGACATATAAACGTAGTTGTATACCGACGGATATTTATGGATATAAATTACGAACATTCATACATACATATATATACACATTTAATATTGTGAAGTAGGGTTAGCAAGTTAGAAATTTCGAAATTCATTTGACTTTAACCCGAATTTAAATAGGACAGACTTAGAAGAACTTAATGACATTGAAGATGAAGTATAGAACCGAAGCCTCCCAATAAAAGAGGCGGCATATACAAAAATATCCAACGTTTCTCAGAAGAAAGAAAATCGTAAGGTAAACATCTACCTTCTCGTATACGTATACGTGGTTTTAGAAATATTTTACTTAGTCAAGATTTTATGGCAAAACATTTCATTGGCAATTCATGTTCGCCCACTTGTGGTTTTACGTGCTTATAGTCTGCTCGGTTTCAATAATCCGGTTGAAATCTGAACATTTCACTTTTTTCTTCGATTTTATTGATGGCATTTGGCTCTGAAAATTCACTTTGCAGCAGTGATTTTTTAATAATACAATGAAGAGTAAAAAAAAATAATTTATTACTAATACTGCCAGATTTGACAGAAAAATGTGCTCTGAGGTGTAAGGCAGGTCAATAGCAATTTGTCGTAGGAAGACAATGACTTGCTTGATATTAAATAAAACTCGCATTGGCGCCGCCGCAATTGTGAACGCTGCGCGTAGTTTGAAATTTTATTGCTTTAGGTTTGTGTTCAACTTGTTTGTATTTTTGTTTTTTTTCTTTTAAGTAGAATCGATTTAATAGGAAATTGTTGTGTACAATCCCCCCACGGTGGTTGCAATGTTTTTATGTATAGTGAGAAAGGTAATCTTTATTAGGCACTACTATATTCCTTGTTTTATCTTTTTTTTATAACTAACTGCTAGAATATTCTTGAATTTATAAGTAGATACATCGAGGCTCTTTAATAGAAAGAAGGTGTGGGCTTTCATTATTAGTTTTGTAGGTTATTCGAGATTCGTGATAGAAAACTAATACAATTTGACCCCTGAGATAGGTGACTCTCTTAAGATAATGGACGTGTTGTTAAACTAAGAATCATTAAGATCTTCAAGACAAAAGTATTGTAAAAAAGCTGGATCAAAATGCCCGAAAAGTTACTTAAGTATATAACGAATGCGCCCTTTAAATTAAACAGACGTACCCAAAATAACGTAAAGGCATCGGTAAAGAACTTTCGTTAAGTTTAAATGTCAAATTCTCCGTAAGTAAAGTGCGGTAAGAGGGGCTCATTACTTACAGACACGTGTGTTATACAATGATATGAAATAGGTCTGTCTGTTTACTCGAAAGTTTTTACTCGGTGTAAAAACTTTTACGCATTTTTACTCACAAACCGTCTGTTTACTTTTAACTAGTAAAAATCGAGTAAATTTATACGTTTCAACTCTTGCACAAAGTTGCACATTTTTACTCATGATCAAGAGGATGTGTAACTTTGATATGCAATCAGCTGACTGTCAAAAGTATTAAATTTGAGGTTAAGCCGTTTGTTGGGTTATCGAAAGAATGTAAAATGATAATCTAAAGAGTCGAAATTAAACAAAAAATATTCAAGAGGGTTGGGTTTTTAAAACGTATTTCAAATTAATTAATTGTTTTCTGTTTCAGACGGAAAGGTAGCAGCCAAATATTTGACACATGACAAGCTAACAAAATTTACTCGAAAAGTGTCTGGTAACTTTTCTTGATTTATCCCCTCTACCGCATAAAAGTTTTTACTTGATTTTTACGCAAAGATTTTTACTCAAAAGTAAACAGACAGACCTAATATGAATGAAATCGGAAACATTCTTATTTTATTATAGAAGAAAAATGTGAAACGAGGTGGTCCCTTAAGAGAAAAGTTTGGGAGGAATTTAAGAAAGCGAAGGGTTACTTCTGGAAGTGCTGCCGATTTTTCTTCTTCAGATTCTTATATTTTTTATATAATGTCCATAAAAGTTACAAATCTTCAATTAAATCAACTTCCATTTATTTATTTTTTGCTTTTACCACTTTTTAAAATTGAATACGATAAATGTCAAGATAATAACCCTTGCGGAATGTGACGTCTGTTTTGGTCAAAAATGTCAAAAATTCGTAAGTAAACCTTTAACGGTATTAGTAAATGGAGTAAGTCATGCTGTCGAAATTGCAGACACTATGCTTGATATGCTGCAAGAGCAAGAAAGTAAACGACTTTAAAACATTTAAAATTACATTTAAAATTTTTTTTAATGAAATTCGTTGGCAAATTACTTTAGCAGTCGGTTCTGCGTTACAGAACAATTGCCCAATTTAACGGAAAGCCCCAAAAGTATTGGTGAGCAACCTGCAGACGAAGTACTGGAACGAAGCTGTCCTTTCTGTATAGATTTTTATACATTAATTATTTATTTTATTTATGAAGAAAAAAAGTACCCTTATTTATATTAAATAAAAATACTAGAAATGTTTTATAATACATATGTCTGTTGTTTTATTTAATCGGGGTATGAAAAGGTACAACATTTGCGACAAAATCCTCGATTCTTGGTCTTTTAACTCGTAATACAATCTATCCGTCAGAATCTGAAGAGCTACTTGCGACTAATAGAAGTGTTTTCATTTCTTCCATAATAAACTCATCCAAAATATCTTCATACAATTCAGAACTGTTAATAATCTGGTTTATTTTAAAAATTTATACAAAGTACTCAAAAACACGATACATATTTGTCAAAACTATATGAGCTGTTAACCCTGGTAGAGATATCATGATGAGCTCATCAATGAGCTCCTCATGAGCAATCAGATGAACGTACTAATGAAATTTATTCGCGTTTGAATCAAAACCGGGAAAAAACTCATTTATTTACTTATTCACAGATAGTGTGCATGAGAATTGCATCTCTTTCATTTATTTAGAAATGTATGCTGTGCTTCTCTTTTGTCCATTTTACAATATTAGATGAGTACTTCGATGAGTACATAATAAGTATTACGATGAGCTTATTAATGTCAATGAGGCTCTCGATGAGCTTATTAATGAACATGTCAATGAGGGTCGCGATGAGTTTATTAATGAGCATAGCAATGACTGTCACGATGAGCATGTCAATGAGTGTCATGATGAGTTCATAAATGAGAATCTGATTTTACGATTGATATCATATATTTTTCCGAATTCAAACTCCGGTTGCAAATCAAACTCTGAGACGCTGTAGCGTAAGGATGTTGGCATAACGTCTTGTTCAGTATATGGGCGACAGTCTTTTTGGGGAAAACAAATCAAAAAATTTGTTTAAAATAAATAATTTAAAAACTTAAATAAATCACAAAACTCAATTCAAATTTCCTAGAAATGTCATCTGACACGGTGATGACAAGAATAAATATTTATTTATTTCTGGGAGCAGTTTCATGATATCCAATGAGCACTTCGATGAGATTTAATGAATGCTCATCAGACGGCTCATCAGGACTTAATTTTCTATATGTTTCTTCATGAATTGCAAACACATTGAAACTTTTCAGTCACATTAGTATTGGTTTACATAATAACTGCCCCTTGCGGGGCAGGAGATAAGGTAAAACTGTGAGCAATTTCTACTAGGGAAGTGTTGTAAAACTCAGTCTCAAACACATTCAGATCGTTCAGTTGACAGTTGTCTGACATACAGAAAAATTATTGATTTAACAAAACGCCCAATCTCGTCTTTAGTGGTAAAGGTAAGCTGGTGTCACTTTTTGTTTTGTTTTTGTTTTTTTCCTAGTGTTGTTACTTTTTATTGACGTATTTTTATTATCAGGGGACCACCCTAATAAAAATGTACATTACCTGGTTGTAGGAGACAGATCCAAAGGAAGGGTAAAGGATCTAAATTTCATTTATAAAGGGTAATTCATGTATATTCAAACCATATGGTTTACGGAGAATAGAAGAATTTTAAGAACTTTTATTTTTAACGATTCTAAATCAATTCATAAATACAAGAGGAAAAAACAACCGCCTGGTCCGGGGTAAAAAAATAAAAGTTCTTAAAATTCTTCTATTCTCCATCTTAGACCGATTCTAACATGTGTGGGTTCGATTCCCGTCCGGGAAAAATACATATTGTTTAATTGCGCATGCAGTTTAAAGAAAATTGTGAAGGCAGCTCACATTTCTTAACAGTCCTAGAATTACAGCAGGGTGACCAAAATTTTTCGGTTTCAATAGACTTTTGACTCATCTAGGTAATGCAGGGTTCATATACATATCACTATACAACTAAAAAACTTTTTTTTTTTACCGCGAACCATTTTCTCTAATCCACAAATATTTTCTGAATTAAAGATTTTCCATATTAATTGTTTTCGCTGAAAACTTTCACGTTATTAACCTCAAATTTTATTAGTTTCTTGGAAATATGTCTTATTACCCTAATAAAATTTTCAACTACATTTTGATAAATACTACCTTTCTCAACAAATCTCCCGAAATGCCAGTAGGGTTTTTGTTAGTTTTAATTTAAATATATTTATTTTATAGACGTAATTTTACAACACATACATATGTATGTTTAAAAATATTGCGTCCGTCTTCAATATAAATTTGTAGACGACATTAGTTCTTGGTCATAGGAGAAATTTTGGCTGTTTTTTTTTTAATTTTCTTCTCCACCACGTGATGGGGCATGTCATAAAATATCATAAATGGACTGATCCATAAAGCTCCATGAAGGTCCATAAATATTTTGTGAATTATACATAGAATTAAAAAGTTGATCCTCACATTCAAAAAAACTCGTTAAGTTTGGAGAGTTTTTGATATTACGAAAATTACTGTAATCCTGCGGTAAATTATGAATAAAACTGAAATAGTGGTTAGATGCCTTCAAAAGGAGGAAGACAGCTTATTGACAGCGTATTACGGTTTTCTTATATTTTCGAGTGTTTTCCGTGTTTTTTGTTTTAAACTGGTTTTCAATTAAATTGGTTTTTGTCTAATTACGTTTTCATTTTACGTAATCTGGACACCCAAGGCAATTTTCATGCAAAAACTATATCACCGAGAAAGATGGCAAAAGCATTAAATATTTTTGTTTCCAATAGTTTTTGTCAAATGAGTAGTGTAAAATGCGTTTAAATGAAGCACGCAAAAATCCGACATTAATTTGCTATTTCTCCAAAACTACACCGGTGTGGAGTGCAGCTTTATGTGTTTTTGTTTTTATAATGCAACAACAAAACACATAAAGCTGCAGTGCACCGGTGTAGAACTCGTTGAAAAGAATTCGACATATGATAACCAAGGTTGGAAAACAAAAAAATATATAAATAAAATGTCCATCTATAAGTGAATCATTAAATTAAATTGAAAGCGAAAAATATAGAAAAACCTTGTAAACAGAAATTATTCAGTTTCACAGTGGAAAATCCCGAGAAACACAAATATTAAAGTAATTCAGTCGAAATTTGTCAGGGTTAAAGATGGATAATATATTTCTTCGAAACATTTCTTTATAGAAGAAGATTTTATTCGCGTTTTTTAATTAGATATTTGGAGAAACGAAACAGTGTGTTTTTTGTTATTTGTAGATAACATTCATAATATCTGTAAAGTCAAATTGAAACTATATCCATGGTGTTTAGTCAAAAGTATGGATATAAAAGTTTTTGAAAAAAAATTCCCTGACACTCTATACTAGCTACATAACTGCACATCTCTTCACAACAATTAAAACGATGGATCCAAGATCCATGCATAACTTAAAAAAAAAACTGAAAATTATTTCGATTAAAAGCGCAAAGTAAATTTTTGGAGATATGTATTTTTGACTAAACACCACAGATATATCTCCAAACTTTAGAGGACAATAAAGAAGAATTCCAGTTGAAAAACGTTTTATCAAAAAACAAAACCGAATGTGAAGGTGGAAAAAACCAAAAATCAAAAAGACGAGATTATGCTAAATAAATTCACCAGCGAAGATGATGACCTCGAATATACATATATCCGAGAAGATTAGTCAAAATGAGGAAAATTTTCCATAAATTGTTACGCATGACCAACAGTCTTCTATCAGTTAGATATCTTCTTTGCTTTTACAGTTACGATGGACTGTACATACTACCAGAGAAATAATTGCAACAGGCGAAGAATCTCGAAGGCTACTGAAAGCTACTTTAATGGATATCATAAGCGTGACAAGAAAAATGTGGACATTTTCTTTCTCAAAAATTTTCAAAGAAACTACCATGTATATTTTTTTTAATTTAATTTTTAACTATTATGGATTGGACACGCATGCATAATATTCAAAGTTATTTTAATTTTTGCGTAACCATCTGTCCGTTCGTCCATCTGTCTGTCGTTCCGATAACTAGAGAATTCGTTCACGTAGAGCCGGAATTTTTTTGCATACGGCCTTTTTACAAATTAGTTTTAAGTTCGAAAATCAGACCAATGAAAATTCCAAAAAAAAACGAAAAAATTGTACATTTAAAAATACATATATGGAAAAATTTGAAGTAATTCGTCGATCACATTTCCATTTCGCTGAATCCTCGCATTATTGTTTAAAGAGCAAACAGAGATTATTAAACTCATCTGAGTCAAATATTTTTTATGATAGGCACATGTGCTGCTTGGAAGGTAGTTAAGTTTTGCTTTATAGAATTTGATCCAAGCCAACCTAATGATAACATTCTTATATGATCCTAACCAAATTACACCTTATCTCACTTGTCCTTAGAAGTGTTGACAAACCTGAGACCCCGAGCCCAATTCAAAGGCAGTGTTCAGTCAATTCAATATCCTTGGGCACATTCAGCGCCAGGTTATGTCAACTGACATATATGAATAATATAATGTAACATAGCCCAAATCTGCGGCATTTTCCTATAGAAAATAAGTTTTGGAAAGAGATTATCCCACCTAAGGCAGGATTAGAATTGCAAATATTAAAAAAATCTATATGAAAGCATTCGTGTCCTTTTACATACTTTGAATTTTACTGCAAATGATTTTTCATCTACGTAACCTGATTGATTTTTCTACACTTTAGCTTCTTATTGCAAATAAAAATTTTCCATCGCTGTTAGTGTTGTGGTGGCCGGGAGCCATTAAGATTGTATACTTTTTTTTTTTTTTTGCAAATTTACAATATACAACAAAGATTAAAACATTCATAATGCAAACTCTTGCATTTAATCTTTAATTCTTAATGTTTGCCCATACATAATCTTGAATTTCTTATGCATGCATTTTTTTTAACTCGTTCACTAAATAGTAGAGGAATACTTAATACTATAAGTTATTGCCTGTTTCTTTTAAATTGGAAAATCACATTGTTAAGGATTTTAAGAAATAAAATGCCACGTTTTATGAGTTTCAATAATACTCGAGGCCGCACAATACAAAATGGAATAACGCAATTAAACAGCGTACAAAACGGTATAGTATCAGTGTAGAGATACAAATGTGAACTATAAACTTTTGTTTACTTTCTAACGTCCACTTTAAAATACTTTAAAAGAGGTTTTGCCGGTGGTGACGGAATAGAGAGGCAAATAAATACAATTAAGATAGACAATCAGTCTCACCAAATTGTGACGTGAGTAAACATTCTTAACGAAGCACGATTCGTATAAAAATAATTTATTTGAAAAAGCTTTTTGTAGCCAAAGGAAAAAAATCTTATCATCAATTTTTATAGAGTAGTTCTGGGGAATTAAATAAATAGCTAAAGTATGATTCACATGGCTAAGAAATGGATGTTGTTCTTCTATTACAACAACAGCAAGTAAAATTATTTATAAAATTTCTCCTTACAGAGTGCAATGATAGCCCGTATTTCCTCGCTCGGTGTTTCTAAATTTAGTTATGAACTTTGATCAATTCTTGTCTTCCGTATTTACTAACATTATTTGTTGTGAATATTGAAGGAGAATTTATCTTTGTCGTGCTATGATTATAGTAAATAAATAACAGATTTTAGGATAGTATTTCAATCCTGATAGTGTAAATAGAGTGATAAGACATACATATATACCTACCTATAAAATAATTTTCGATATTTAGATAAAAATTCCAATGTCAGTGAATATTCATTTTTTTTATATATGCCTACCTATATTTTGCTATTTTAGAATGAAAATTGGATTGTGTTTTTGGAATTAGGGTTGCGAGGGGTAAAAAATGCCGCGGGTAAGAAATGTCATCTTTAATAGAATAAAAGGGCAATAAAAAAGAACGTACTTACATGCAAGGAATGCATTTTTACGTAGGGTAATTTTCGCCACATAGCCAGTCGCTGACAGGCATTAGTTAAGAGCCCACATGTAATAGTGCTATTAATTTGGTAAAAAGTAAAAAAACATCGTGTCGGACATTTTAGTTACTTGCTGAATGTGCTCATCATGGTTAAGTAAAATAATGACCTTTATATTGCTATTTTCTTTGTGTGCACATATGTTTTGTTATCGCTGTTTTCTATATAAAAACATATTCTTGCACTGTTCGCGTAAAAGGTGCCGCGAGGGCAAATTTTAGGTATAAGGCAGATAACAAAAAGTAAAGTTATAGCTATCTATTTAATTATTAATAACAACCTGAATTACAATACGGCTACAAAGATTTTTCCAAAAAGTAAATATAAAAATAACATTTTAAATTAATGCAACTAAAATAAGGTTAGACTATCATATTAAATTAGCATGCTCGTCTGTGTTGGATATTTATGATTACTTTTTAAGTTATGAATAAATATCGAGAACAACATTATAGATTTCGTTTTCTTTTTCTTTCTTACCAGGTTGCAACAGGTGGAACATTTTATCCGCAAGAGGGGTAAAAAGTACTGAACGACTTGCACATTTAAAATCAATTAATTACGTAAAATAATTAAATTTTTTACATATATTTTTCGTTTGGTATTGGTACATGAAACACTAAAGATTGTATGTTTAAATTATCATATAATTTGATCTAAAAGTTTATGATTTATTGATGAAAATTCAAAAAGTGAGACTTCCAGTCCCGCCCCACCCGGGGGTATATACAGATCAATAATATAAAACCAGGAAACATAAGATTTAATAAATGGTGACCGTTACTTCTGGTAATGTAACCAAAATTTGACCAAGAGGCGTGAAATATAACGAAAAAATGTATGCATAAGTATTAATGTCAAAAGCAATCGCTGGCAGGACATTTCGGCTGCCTAAGTGAGTAATAGTATGCTGAGAGTACCCTTTATCAATATTGAAACGCTTATTATAACCACTTAATGCGTGTCTTAAAAACAGAGGCTTTCCCTGAGCACAAAAATGCCGTCCCAAGACGTTTTGCGTGCGGGTGACCTCTTGCCAGACGAAGTTAAAGTAGCGAAAAATATGGAATATAATAATAACATATGTTCATTATTAACGAAAAATTCCAGCTGAAAGGAATGTGGTTTAATATAGGCTAAAATACCAAAATAAAAGTCATCTGCATAACTCAGGCGGTAGAGAAGTCGTCCGACAAAAACGAAAGGTCTCAACTTTGAGTCTCTAATTATGCTGTTGTCTTCTTCCATTCATAATTTATAATTGACAAATTTGGGTCTAGAAATTAATTCGTGAAAAACATTTGTTTACTCAAATAGTAATAATTATACGCTCCGCGTATTTTTTTACACTGAATACCAATTTTTTTCTAATTGAGATCTAGGTGAACTCAGGACGCTTAAAAAGCTATCCAAGTCGAACTTATCCTCCGAGATTTGAAGACCCGACCTTTACCCATCTCATATATCTAAAGAAATATAGTACGAAAACTAATTTAAGTATTTCCGTTTACTCTATTGCCTATTATAACCTTTTATCCACAACTAATTTTAAAATTATTATCATAATTATATCTTTAATAATTTCAATATTTTTTTCCCTCTTTTTCAGATGTCAGATTTTCCTGATTCCACTCAACATGTTAGTCCATCTGCAGCAGCAATGCTTGAAAATTTTCACAAGAAAAGTGGTACATTGGGTGCTGCAACAGCAACCACAAGTACATCAAATACTAGGCAAAACTTAATAAATTCTAGCTCCAGCTCTAGTAGTGTTAAGGAAACTTCATCAACATCACAACAAGTAAGTATGCTTCAAGCTGTTAGAATTTAGTAGAAGTTGCAACTACAAATCTATTTATACATATGTAATCTACTTATTTACTTAAAAAATGTTGACCTTGACTTTTCAAAAATGATATGACGTCACTGATTATAGACATAGTTAGGATGGCCATCGTGCGCCGGGTTATTAGCCTGTGATGTGAGACACAGTAAATACTAAGAAATGCTTGAATGCCAGTAAAACACCATCTTATCTCTTGCTGCCTGGCTAACACTCGTTTTTGCGACTGCGTCACTGGTCCAGACTGTGGACATATTATGCATTTACAAAAGTAAGGCACATTTAGTCGTCTGCCGATTGGCATTAGTCACAAATCCAAAAAAAGCTGTTTCATAATATCAACGGTCGGTGTAGGCGGCATGTGCAGAGCTTTTGCTCACTTCTTATTACTCATTATAAAGCAAATATTTTTTCTCTTAAATTTATAGAAAGATTTCATTTGAATTGGAAATTATTAAGTAATTGGACAAAATAAAGCCTAGATTTATATGGATTTTGATGCTTTCGGTCTACATTTATTTAACTTTACTCAACGGTAAAGTACCTTCATAATGTGAGTTGAATAAAGAAAATACCGAATTAAAAATCGTGGAAAGCAAAAATGAAAATCCATTTAAAAATCCCGAAATACAAAATTAGAAACCATTTTTCAGCATATGCTCTGGTATCTTCTTTCATAATTTTGGCTTCCGGGATCCAGAATTTTGTCGGGAATGGGACACAATTTCTTATTTCAATTAGTAATTCTAAAATATTAAAAATCTTATAAAAGCTACATAAGTAGTACACACTCTCTACTATTTTGTTTTTTAATCGTTTTTGAATCGCTTTTGTTAGTGAGAGTTTATTTCATCTTCTTAGGAAATGAAAATTTATGGAAAAAGAGTTGTTTCCGTATACCCTTAAAACTCCAGGTAGATATTTCCTAATACATGAAACAAACGCTCCGACCAATACATGACAGCCATAAAGTAGTCATAAGATGTGTTGTATTGTACCATGCTCCTGAAGTAGGCAAGAGCCCTCCGCTAAGCTATAGTAGAAGTCAGAGTTATGCTATATGCTGTATCTACTGCTATGTTTTTTTTAATTTTTGTATAGAAATCGCAGTTTTCATCGAACTTCATTAAATTTACTTACTTTTCCTG
This sequence comes from Dioctria rufipes, assembly GCA_963924295.1. Taxonomy (NCBI): domain Eukaryota; kingdom Metazoa; phylum Arthropoda; class Insecta; order Diptera; family Asilidae; genus Dioctria; species Dioctria rufipes. The sequence goes on along the minus strand of OZ002743.1, from coordinate 41,997,984 downwards.
CAATTCGGCCAAATATCTCTTCGTGTCCATGTTTATCGTCATAGCATCACCATTTTGAGCATCATCTGTATCCATTCCTAAAATACAAGAAGTAAAGTTTTAATTTTTTTATAATCTTACTATACTGAAAATCCGATCAAAATATTAAAATAAGTGGAGTTTTTATTTAAAGAGTAAATCAAAGTTCGGTGTTTCGTTAAGTGCGTCATTTCCGAGAGGAGAGGGAGCTTATGTTTATGAATATTTTCTTTTTTTTTTTCACTGAACCCTATAACGTTCTTAGGATAGCAATATTTGATAGAGAACCTTTCGCCCGTTATAGTGAGTCCTCGATCACCTCTCCTCTCCTCTCCCATCGTGAGTTAGAAATTTTCAAACTTGAAGAAATTTCAAAATTTTTATTAATTTTTTTTTTAATTTTATTCAATTTTGCTCCAAAATGTTCCATTCACTTATTCTTTTTAGCCAAATTTTGGATTCTCGAAACTTCACTTAAACTTTCATACCAATACCAATCTAAATGCAATCGCTATGAAGCTCCGCTACATATTTTATCCATTTAATCCCCTGCAATTAAAAAAAATAGTATTGTGCTGCAAGTCTGTGCTGGGAGGTTGTTATTGTTGCAAGGGAATTAGTACACGTAAAAATTGTTGCATATCTTCACAACGTTTGTATTTAGGTAGGCACCAATTTATGGGTATGAAATTAAAACAGAAGTTTCGAATCCAAAATTTGACTAAAAAGCATAAGTTAATGGAACATTTTGTCTTGACGAAATCTATGTCACTCTGCGAGAGATTTGCTCATTAGAAAATAACCCCAGCTCTGAGAGAGGGCAGAAAAAATATCATTCCTACTATTATTATTAAAACAGAATTTGTTAAATTTAAATTTCGATTTCATATGTTCGAGCCTAGCTTTGAAAACAAATTTTAAAGGATTATTGAATTTTGATATAACAATTTTGTCACATTTCGATTGCTTTACAAATCAACATTTTAATATTTATCAACTGATTTAATAAAATTTTTCAATACACCCTTAATTGTAGACTTGTAAAGCTAGATGTGAAGCAAATACTATAGCTAGCACCTAGGAGAATATTGACAATAATAACAAGTATATAAAAAAATTGTTCTCTCGCACAGGAAAACTTCTATAAATTATTTACTTCAATATAAAATCAAAAAACAAAAAAATTTTTTATGTACGTATATACATATATATCTATAGAATACTTCCAACCCAGCAACAAACTATCATTCTATCAATCCAGGCAATTATTATCGCAACCTATTTGACAGAACTTTGTACTTTTTTACTTCGTCTACATATCTTAAAACAAACAAAATAATAGACACCACACCTCAAACAAGTTCTTCAGAGTAGGTAGGCATATCCTAAAGCTTATCTCATTTTAATAAAAAAAAAAAATATCTAAATAGAAATACCGCTGTTATCGTTTAATTTTTAAATCCACCCAAGATAAGCTCGTTTTTATTATCACACCTCAAAAACTCCAAACAACTCTACTCAACCTCCCCCCAGGTAGGATTATTTTTCGATTCACCCTAAATCTTCATCAAACTAGATTTATGTTGTATGGCTGTGTTGAACTTTGTAACACAGCTATGGCTCCTAGAAAGAGGAGTTTAGTGCGACATGTTTGCACTAAAACTTGAAAATTCCACTTCAATTGTGAACCCGCAAAAAAAAGTTTATTTCGTGTCATTTGTTTATAATATTTTTAGACACATAATTTGCGCGAAATATTGATGCATACTTGCCAAAAATTAAGCTTTTCTCAGAAAATACTAGGTAAATACAAACATACATAGAATAAGATGATTTTCCGAGCTAGCTAAATGATGCCTGCCAAGCGGATATGCAAATCAGTACGAGATTTTCAACCGAGAACTCAGTGTGCTTCGAACGAACAAAAGACAAACAAAAAATTATAAAGCGAAATTTTCTTAAACGACAACCGAGATATAACAAAAGAAGTATGAATTTCGATTAATCCGACCTATTTACGTGATTTTATTATTGTTTATTAATTTTGGAAGAGATAATTTAAACATTTTGAAGTTCGAGTACCTACCGCCGACTGAGTGAGGAAGAAAAGTGTGCAAACAATTTTGATAAAATTAAAAAGAAACAAAATTTTAAATTACTCCTTGAGCCAGGTAAATATTTATTTTGTTTTTTATTTATTTTTATGCTACTACGCATTCGTAATTTAACAGGAATATAAAATGTTTAAGTGCTGTTGATTGTGCCTTTAACATTGTGCGAGTAAATTAAAAGCTTACTATGCAAATTCAAAAAATAAAAATAAGTGAATTGTTTTTCAGGCGAAATTTTAAATGTTTCACAATTTATTTATTCAGGGGGGAGGAGATCTTTAACATTTCAAATTAAAATTTTAACCATGTTGAGCTGTTTTCGACGCTTCTGGGAATATCTAAAAATAAAAATTCTTCTAGTGGCGCGACTTAATAAAACTTTTGTTTTTTTGTTATTAAATTAACGTGGATAATTGTCTTAAAATTGTTGTTTCTAGATTTGTGCAAAATTAAATAAAAATTACAAAACAAATTTGAAGTATAAAATGAATAAATCGAGAATTTCTTTGGAATATTTGTCATGTTTTAAATTTATCTTAAAGTCTTGTTAGAGGTGTCTGTTTTTTTTTTTTAATTTTCGCATGACTAATATTTTATTTAGAATTATATATGTATATACTAATCACTTGCCTTAACGTTGGCACGTGTTAATATTCAATTCATCATATAAGTGAATGAATTCACCAATAGTAAAATATTGGTATGAACCATGTGCTATAACTTAGAATTATTAATGCCACCACTTTTTTTATACTGTGCCTGCAACCTTACCTTTAGATGTTTACACATTGCAACTTCCGGGACTGCAGCAGCACGAAAAGATTGCAAGCAATCGAGCTCCAGGCAGAAATTTTTGGGTCTCAAAGGTGTTTACACATTGCAACCCACGAGTAGGGCAACTTTTCGTACTGCGCTGTAGTAAGACCAATGTCACACGAGCTTCAAAATGACCGCGCGTCACGATGAAAATCTCGTTGTTGTCACGCGAGCTTCAAAATGACCGCGCGCCATGGTGAACGACTCGTTGTTGTCACACTCGCGTAACTTTAATCGCACAACGGAAAATTATGTTGCTCTTTTTTAGCTATTAAGTTTGATTATAACTTATGAAAAGAACGTTCCAAATAATGTCTTATTTTTATATTCTGTTGGAAAATTTTTAAAAAATCAAAAAACGAAAGAACTTTTTGCATCCACTAAACAGTGAAAGGTATTTCACCAGGCATTTCTCTCTGAAGCATCCTAAATTGAAGGAATTCTCAGGGCTACTATTATCAACTATTATCGTATGTCTTAGACAGGCCGCACACTGCCATAACATGTTAGATGTTCTTTGCTAAAATTCAGTTGACTTTGCTCGTTACACATAACAGAGTTTGGTACCGCAAGCTACTCTACAAGCAACGTGAATACCAACGGACCATCTCACATGAGTACTCCTGATCAGAGTTTACCTAATAATAAGTTAAGAAGCTGTAGAGCAAAATGGGCAAATTTCTGGTGTTTTTTAGAATGAAACAACTAATTTCATATACTTTCGTCTTTTGCATGAATGGGGGAAAAGAACTTGCCTATGCACTACTGTAGTGCAACTGAGACAACAGTTAAAAACAAAAATCGAGAGAACGTAGGATTACCCGAACGACAAAATCTTATTAAATCCCTCAAAATCCTTTCAACCTATTCATAATAATGTACATCAGGTCACACTACCTCCCATTTTTAAAAAAAAGATAAATTTCGCTTTGGCCCAGATGCTGAAAGGAGATGTAAAATTCCTCTCAAATGAAATTCTCATTTTTCCCGAAAATATCAGAGAATTCAGCATGAGTTCTCCCACTTAATCTCTTCATACCAAAACGAATGTAAACAGAAAAACGTGCTGTTCAAATATCATAGGATTACAGCAACAACATGTGTCCTTCTAGTCCTTTTACAACAACAACATGTGTCCTAACATTATCAATATTTCATGAAAACCGGTTTTCACAAAAGCGCGGGAGCCTTTTATGAGAGTAAAACGTGAAAACTCCGCCCCTTCTCATTTATTTACGAAAATGAAACATTTGCCATTCTGTTTCGGTGCATGCAACTTGCGCTTTCACATTTTTTATCTTTATTCATAAAATTTTTAAAGAGAGTTTGATTTTTTTTCTTTCTTCCTTCCTTTTCTTGCCGTGTGCATTTTAAATGTAAAACACTCGGATATCTCACCAGCTTCTTAACTTATTATTAGGTAAACTTTGCTCCTGATGCAGTATGCATACCGGTTTTTTAGGGAAAAGGTGAGAAGAAGCAAAGAAATATCTCTGCACTTGGAGAGATATCTCTTTGCTTCTTCTCACCCCTTCCCTAGGAAACCGGAATGCATACTGCATCAAGAATACTCATGTGGGATGGCCCTACCAGTTGATATTTGCTGATCTCAGGGAAATAATTTTGATAAAAGAAAATTTACTTTCCTGAAGTTTGTATCCTTATAGGGCTTCGTACAACAAAATGAAAAAATGGAAGCCTTATAAGATCTGCGTCCGTCTATCTGGCTGTCACAGACGCTTCTCTCGAAAACGGCGTGACGGAGCAATTTGGAATTTGGTAGAATATCAGGTCTGCATTACGCGTACATATTTCGACAGTCAAAGATTATTAAATATTTTTTTTAATTTTGTGGATTGGGCGCCCTAAAAAATGTTTACTCTTTTGTAGCATTGTATAAAAGGGCTACTTTCAATGAAGAATTTGTTATAAAGATAATAGTCCTAATGGGTGAAAAAATACCGTCTCCCCTGATCTTCTAGGTTTCTAAAGCTGAAGTTTTTATATTATCGGGGTTAGTAGACATTGAGTCATAGATAACAAGAAAACTGCAGCTTTTTCCGTCAGTCTCATAGTTGCTGTAAAAAAAATATTTTGTGTGTTAATTTCTAGACAACTCTCACTAATATAAACAACTGTTTAAGATCACTCTTGCGACCATCTATTTGGATAATATCGATCGACTGTTCTTTGATAAAATTCTGGTACGGAACTCTCTCTGGACTGACTAAATTATTTTTATTTTTTTACTTTTGCACCTACAATCTTTATCAATTCACCAAGGCTTTCCTTAGATATTCTGTAATAGATTTGATGGACTGGGTTTTCTAAATCTTTAAGCACATTTTAGCAATTTGATTGTAATTGATGGATTCTCTTCCATATAATTTTTTTTATAATCATTCTTCCTCTACCAATACTAAATTACTGCAGGGTTTATGTCTCTCATTGAACTTTTCAACCAATTACTTACTTTTTAACAAAAATCGAAACAATACCCAACGCATTTGGATGTCAAAACATAATAAAAGTAGAAGTAACATGTCACACGTGTCAATAAGTCATGATGAGCTTAATTCTCTGAGAGCATCTATGCGCCCATAGTGTTCAAAGGTATATAAAGAGTGTCTGAGTTTTTCGAGGAATGGACGTCTTACAATTAGATCGTATTTTTTGGTTATGGTAATAATATATAAATATATTTCATTATACGTATGATTTGAAACGCAACGTGGTTCAAAACTTTATATGTTATTTGCCATCCGGAAGAAGCCTTACACCTGGATTACAAATTTTGAATCACGATCACATTGTAACTACGAAACTTCGAATGTCTTCTGTTAGAAGGTCGAATCTTCGAATACCATAGGTTTAGAGTCCAGGGCCCTTGAGATATAGCCCCAGTCGGACTCCACTGCTCGCTTTTGAACCGTTTGTATACCACACCATTGATCTTTTTGGAAGGATGGCTTAGTGTTGTCGGTCTGCCAAAGCCACGTCGAATCGTCTTACAAAATCCACCTTGAGTGTGATATATCAGATATTATCGTCATTTGCTCGAAGTATATCTGCTTCATTAAAATTGTTTTGTGGAGTGGAACCTTTTCTCAGTCGTTGATACTTATTGTCTAGTATCTATTCACAGTCGTTTTGGCATCTAAATCTGCTTTATCATTTTTGTAAGACCGTATATATATATATGTATATTGTCAGCATTGTCTCATATAAGCTAAGCGACCTTTGGCAAAACCAAGAACCAAAACAGTATACCAAAAATGTATTGCGACTTCCAATATCTTGGTTTTTTTATTTTTATCACATTTCTTTTTCTTTTTTTGTAATTTTCCTTCGTTATTTTGGCTTTCAATTTTTTTATTATAGTTACCCTGTTGTTTTTTTTTTTCTGCGTCCTTTATATTTTCAAATACCGCCAATAATAGCAACACTTTATTAGTGGAGTAAACTATAATCTCACTTTCTTATATAATCTGGGTTGACGAATTATTTTTAAAATCCACTGAATGGATGCACTTTGATCTTCACCAAGTTAATCGGATTCCGATATTTATTCCGTGTAATTTGGCTTCGCTTCTTGACGTATTTTCTTATGGCTGATCCCTCAAAAGTTTTTTCAACCAGATATCATTTCGTGGCATATCTGATCACAATATGATCATGATGACTTATTCTTTCATAATGTAAATGGGTCACTGACCTATTCATATTATGAAATTATGACCGACCGCATTAACCGCGATGCGCCAGAAAATAAAGCCGAAACAAACTCTTAAATGAAAATCTATGTTGACGATCAAGTTAACTATGCTTTTCGTTATTTTCACGATAAATATGTTCCGTTGATCAGGAAATCTATAATTAATCCGTAATGTCAATTTTTTCTTCTTATATTGTAGGAAGTCCCATATTAGAGTGACACCTAGTCTTATTCGTATTGGAAGCTTCAAATTTTTATAAGTATTTATTGACTTAATCGGGCAGTGTCCGCTCCATTATATGAAACGCCAAGAATGGTTACATTGATCCTTGACTTAATCCGAACCTTTCCCCTAAAATACTCTGGCACAATTTAAAAAAATATGGTTTTGGTTTATTAAACAAAAATGCGTGTACTTTACAATTTAAATCAAGAATTTTTGTTCCCTCGAATTAATAATAATGAAATAATCTCTCACATCGATTAGTTTTTCTTCACAAAACTTTTAGTGAAAGTCATGTAATAATTCATTTCATGCTGCTGGATGATTCTCTACGCGGGCAAATAGAACTCGTAATGGTTTGTAATTATGAAACGGATGCTTCAATTAGCATTTTCTAAAGTATTCAATACGATTTACAACATACTTATGTACTTCTTTACAACAAACTAAAAAATAACTAACTAAACTAAAAACTCAGGCAGATAAATTAATTTGAAATTTCTTTAATAACAGGTACCGGGCAGAATTTTTCATCCGCCAGTATTCCTTTTGTCCAGTATATTTTGGTGTTCCTCAGGGATCTATGCTTATTCTTTTATTGTTTTCATTATTCATTATATTTAAGTATTCTCAACTGCAACTTCATGCTGCTCAGGTTTATATATCCAGACCAATTGTTCTTATTGAGGATGCTATGAACTTGAGGATCTTGAGAATTTTACTTGTAATCCAAACATAATTGATCCACTAAAATTCAAATGCCTCTTAGTGACTCGCTCAACGCTGGACAAGCGTGGCTACCCATCAGTTATTATTATTGTTGTTATTATATTATTATTATATAAAAAAAACTCTGCAATTGTTACTAAGATAACAATTTTTTAATAGCACCTTAACGTGGAAAGAACACATTAATGCCATCAAATTAGAATTATGGCGAATTAGATTCTTTATGGGTATGAAGTTAGTTTACACCATTTTCAGTGAGACTGACTATTAGTAGTCTGCGCATTACTCATCCCGCTATTCACATATGACTGTAAAACTTTTCCCCAGTTATAGAATACAATGATGTAAGAAAAATAAAGATTGTCTTCAACACTGTATATGTGGGGGTATATTTACGTTCTCTGTAAATATGACCATGACTCGGACGTTGAAGAATCTATTATAAGGTGTGTCATTTTTTTATAATATTACCATTCAGTAACATTTTTACCTAAAATTTGACTAGGGCTTTTTACGATAGTCCTCTGAATAATAATAATAATGTGCATAGATTAAGTACGCCAATGTGATTTTTGGAAAGGTTTTTAAATTTATAAAGAGTAGAGATTCTGTTAGCTCTGACGCCACTTGATATATTTTCATGGGTCATATAAAGGCTTTTCCAATAAGAGGTGTTATTTTAATTAGCCCGCTATTTCGGTAGATGTCACTTTTGGAGCTGCCATTTTTTGACATTTGACAAGTAGAAACTACGCCATTAATAAAAAATTATTAAAATTCACTATAAAAATGGTGAAAATGTGGCAGAGACGGTTCGTAAAACTCGAACATTTTTGGGTCGTCGTGAAGCACCTTGTCGGACCGCAATACAGAAATTGGTAGAGAAATTCGAGCTGTCGGGACAAGTTAGTGATGTGAAGAACAAAACCCGTGCACGTCGCTCAAGAACAGCCGAGAATATTGCTGCTGTAGCCGAAAGTGTTGAAGAAAACCCTGGTTTGTCCATTCCTCATCGTTCTTTGGAATAAGGCATTCCACAAACGTCATTACACCGTATTTTGCATAAAGATTTGGGTCTTAAAACTTATAAACTTCAGTTAACACAAGAACTCAAGAACTTAACGTCGAGTCTTTGCTGATTGGGTCCTTGAAATGAAAATGATCCCGAATTCCATCAAAAACTCAACTTGAGTGATGAGGCCCATTTCCACCTCGATGGCTTCGTCAACAAGCAAAATTGTCGCATCTGGGGCTCGGAAAACCCAAGAGTTATTGTTGAAAAGCCTCTCTATCCTCAACGTGTGACTGTTTGGTGCGGTTTATGGTCCCGCGGGGTCATTGGACCTTACTTTTTCGAAAATGAGGCTGGAGCAACAGTTACGGTGAATGGATTGCGCTATCGACAAATGATTAATGATTTTTTATGGCCGGAATTGGATGGTATTGATCTGGACAACGTTTACTTTCAACAAGACGGCGCTACGTGCCATACAAGCAACGAAACCATTGATCTTTTACGGAAAAAGTTTCCGGACCGTGTTATCTCTCGAAGAGGTGATCACAATTGGCCACCGAGATCTTGTGACTTAACACCCTGCGACTTCTTCCTTTGGGGCCACGTGAAAGAGAAGGTCTACGCCAACAGCCCAGCGTCGATTCAAGACCTCAAAGATGGAATTCGTGAGGCTATCGAGGACATAGGGCAGCCACTTTGCGAATTGGTTATGGAAAATTTCATGAAAAGGATATGGTCCTGTAGGCGTGGTCGTGGTGGTCATTTGGCTGATATTATTTTCCATTATTAACGGCATAGCTTCCTCTTTATAATGAAATAAAGATACTCTCCGAAACTAGTAACCAACTAATGAAGATGAACCTGACTTCTTTGATAAGAATTCTACCAACTCCATCCGAAGATTTCTACCAGAGCATAAGAAATTCCCCATCTGAGAAACTTCATTTTACTAATATGATGCCATCTTGTTTGGCTAAATGACGTGAACTGATTCAGCGCTTTTAAATTTGTTATGTCCTCATTTGTAAAACCACTTATTTTTATTTTAAAGTGATATCCTAAAAATGATTTTATAGCACAATAAAATTAATATATTAAAATTTCATAATTTTTTATTTTTTCAGGTTGTTAACAGCAGTAGTACAACAACACGTGTAGAAAAGAAATCATCGTCACAACGACTACATCACGTTACATCCTCATCATCTACTTCTGAGATGAAAGCTAATGCGCTCAAGCGCGATTTAAGTGAAATTAAAAATTCTATGCTAGAAATTAACGATTTAGCTATGGGACGTTCAACAGCACAACAAATTGGTGAATTAAAATGTAACAGTTCATCAGCAATGAGTCAATTGCAACAAAGGTAAAGCCATATATGTACATATAACGTACTTAGAACCGTTACAATTTCATGAATTTATAATAAAAATAAAATTTCAAATAACCACAAATTCCAGAATACGATCATCACTGGAGAATTTAGTAGACGCACCATCAGAACCATTGGTAACATTTCCAGATGGTGAAACTGAAGGTGACGATTTGAAACTTGATCTATCGCCCACAATGGCTGTTGTACCAAATGATTTGGCCAATGGGCATTTAACGAGTGGCGGAACAACAACAATGGATACTGTTAAATTCGAAGAGAAACGTGTTAAATCTGAATCTAAGACAAAAGTCATAACCGATGGTTTTAGCTCAGAACATGCTACTGCTAATTCAGCAGAAGTTAAAAGACTACAGGCTGGAGATTTAGATTATAAAGAGGCTAAAGCCGCTACGGCAATGAGGAATAGACTTGAAGTTGATGGAATTAAAACTGAACAAAATGCAGCCTTATTGAAGGTAAGTTCTTCGAATATAATTTTTTCGAATTTAAAAGAATTCGTTTCAAAAATATATTAACCAATTTTTAACTTGATGAGATGGATATTCATGTTAGTCTTTCATTATTCATGGTAGTCTTTCATCACTATTTTTCCTAAATTTTGATTTTAGTTTAAGGCTTCTGTCGTGAAGAATATTTGCTATTGAAAGTGTAGTTATTTTTTTTTTTGCTCTTTTGAGAAGCACTGAATCAATTTTTTACGATTGACCGCTAAGGTAGTCCAATGATTATCTATTTGTGAAGCCTTTAAAGATTTTTTTATTTTTTCATTATTTTTTTAATTGTGATAAGAAACTTACTCAAGCTAGTATAACTTTATATGATTGCTGATTTTAAAGACTAGACATATTGCTGCTAAGCTCGCTGTTAACTTTCGACTTCCACCTGGATTACAGACCCCATGCAATTTTTCGTTATCAATTTAATTTCCGATTTTAAGTATTTAGATTGGCTATGTAGAGGCTAGTAATCGCTTCAAGCAATGAGCACTATCAATCGAGCTTATTTACTAATTCTGCATTAACAAATAATTAAATAAATTTACCTTATCAGAAATTTCGTTCCTTTCCAATCAATAAGTGCAGTTATGTTGTATCTTACTGAATGCTACAGCTGTAAACTTTTAGGAACGATATCGTAGCTCTAAAATTTCAGAAGCCTTCGATATAGTTTGAATATAAATCGTAAAACCAATTATAGCTAATGCACTTACTCCTGTATAACTCTTATGTAGTCATCGTCCTACCACACTTCAAACGAGTTGCATCAGCATAGTTAGTGTGATGCACTGCAAAGGAGACTGACCAATATGACTTGTCTGACTTGTCTTTTTTTTTTTTGTTGCAGGATTTTTAAAGTTTATTTTCTGATTTTCTAAATGAAAGAGTACGCATGCCTGCAATTCACTAATGAGACATTTCTAAATTACAACTTTAATTTAATTTTCTCACATGTAGCTGCATTTTTTGAATGATACATTCTTTCCCTAAAAGATAGAGAGAGAGGAAAAGTCATATAATCTGTGCCCTTAGATTATATAGCATAAATGATAGGCTATCCCAGCAAACATTTGGATGATAGATCCCCCAGACGAAAAGGTAGCGATCTCTTCCATACGAGAAATTTATCGTAGGTTAGGTAACAAGGGTGCCGCTAGAAGTGACCAGCCTGCATTACTTATACCTCCAGAGGGTCCATTGTGCCCCTTGACCTCATGGGATAACCTGTTAAACCACCATAGATCCATCCTTCTTCCCTTAGAAATCTCAGTATACAACTGAACTCTTTACTTTGCAGCTCCCCCAGACTGGAAAGGAAGTAGCTTCCCAATAGCCCACTTCTTTTATTCATCAGAGCGAGGCACTCGTAAAGTACGTGTTGGACGGATTCGATTTCCTCTGAATCCTTACAGCTCCTACAGAAATCGTTCGCCGCTATTCCCAGTTTTCTAGCAAGGTCTCCTATGGCCCACTGATCCGTTCTGACCCCTACTATGTTCTACTGCTATTAAGCAGTTCTCTTGTCATCTTCCTATCATATACAGACCACAATTACCTCGCAATACAGCTTGTTTCCCTATTGATCCACCAGAGTCTTGCCTTTTGATAGGCGCCCCTGATGATCTCCTCTTTTAAAGCTCCGATCGGGATCCTCATATAATCTACCCCGCTGCGGAGCTATTTATTTCAGAGCCCTTTTTGGCCAACATCTCGTTGCCTGGGATGTCAATATGGCCAGGAAACCAGTCACCTTGTGTCGTGTAGTCAATTCGTCATTACTGCACCAATTTTGATTTTACCAGCACAGCATCCAGCGCCTTGATGTCTGCTTAGCTGTCAGTGTATATGCAGATACTAATATTGCCGCCTAGTAAATCGCTGCGAGCTCTACTTGAAATTTATCTTAGCTTTGTTGTATTTTTATTCCATGAGAAGTACTACAAGGATGATAAAAATTCGATAAGGATTAAATTCGTGGTAGTGATAATAAGAAGAGAAGGAAGATACGTATCTTCATTTTTTGTTCCTTCGCATAAAAATCTGTCTAATAAAGGGTCGATAATATGCGAGTATATCAGAAAGAAGACAAGTATACCTGTCTCATCTTCCTTTTCATAAAGCCGGTATCTTCTTATTTACTCCAAGGCAATAAATAGCGCCGAAAGTTCACAGACAAGAAATACCCAGATATCGACGGCTGTACAACCTGCAAATCTCGGCTAAATATTATCATGGTTACCTACGAACCAAAACTGTTTTCAATGTAAAAAAATGTTTAAATGTATACAAGCATTCATTTTTTCTTAGAATTTTAATCGACCATATTTCATCAGAGTTTGTGTGCATTTTTGCTGGCTGCAGACGGTCAGCAAATTGTTGATATTGTTGGAATAAAAGGAACGGATGGCTGTACAGATTGGATGGATAGGTTTTATGCCCATGCGATAGATATGGGTGCCTCGCTCAAAGTAAAATCAAAATTGAAGCCTCCCTACATCAGGGCGAGGCTTCATTGACTTTTTATTGGAATATGTAATACATTTTTTTCATTTCGTAGCTGGATATTTCTTATTACTTGTCTGTGGTTCAAACACTGACTTATAACAATGAACTGCGCGTATTGCCATTTTCCTATAGAAAAGAATGGCACAAGTTTTACAGTCCTCTCTTTCGCCCTATGGCAGAGTTGGAGCTACCAACACAAAATAGTTCTTACTAAACGTTTTCTTATGCCATTTGATGTTTTTATGATGGCTGCAGATGCAATCACGGCAGAAAGAATAAGGTAAAGATAGTGCTTACCATGCTCCGTCTCTCTTGCCCATACGCAGGATTCAGTTAAGAATAACTTTTGAAAATTAAAGTCGGAATTAGTTTAATTTCTTATAAGTGCTTATAAGCGATTAAAATATCACTTGGACACAAGAAAATAATTTTTTTTAATTTAATTCGATTTACGGGTGTAAAATTTCATCTGATTGGATGAGTTTTACATATTTTTAAAGGGTGCTCTAACGGTGATATACAGAAACATAATATTTTTTGTGCCACATGAAATAGCAAATCGCTCAGTCCATTGTTATAAGTCAGTGGGTTCAAACAAGTTGTATCTGAATAAATAACCACTAATTTTTTCTTAGAAATTTGCTGGTTTATACAAAAAATAATATTTAATTAATTAAGTTATTTGAAAAAATATATTTATTATTTTATTTTTTTTTTTTTTTTATTTCAAAAATATTTTTTAACCTTAAAAAATCTAAATTTATTTCAATGAATATTATTGTATGAATGTGATGTATATGTCTCAGAATTTTAGTTTGGGACCCCAACTTTGGGTGATCCGAAACCCTCGAGAAACACTTCCCAAGCCACGAAATAGACTACCTCACTAGCACATCAGAGCCCTAACTTAGTCTTAACTCCTATTTCTAAAATATTTACAGCGTTCTTATGTAAAACCACTGACATGTATAATATAGACTGACTACGTCCATAGAAATATACTGCAGAAAGTCGGTTCACTTCTATATAGCGTTCTCTTTCGGTCTAAGCACCAACTCAGAAAGAACTGTAAAAAACCAATAAATAAGTGGGTTCATCGAAATAAGTGTTTTTAAATTAATTACTGATAAAAAGTGTTTTACCAAAGGCAATATATACTCAACAGAAATTCGAAAGGTTTTATTAAAATCACTTCTCAACTTCCCGCCAATGGTTTTTCCAATGTTGGCACGACGTAAGAACTATTTTTGACACAAAAAATTGTACCCGCATGAAATAGCATATCGAACAGTCCATATTATCATAGATGGTACAAGAACTAGATGTCGCATGCAGTACCAAAAAAGTATACAAAATTTATATGGCTGGGTGGTCCATTCCAGAATGGACCACAACATTTGAAATGATATATGTATATGTCGAGTAATTCATATTTTTTCGTATCTGAAGTGTTGAGGAAGTCGATAAAATGTATACAAAACTGCTATTATAAAAACATGTGCTTTCGGCGCGCTCTATAATATGTTATGCGCCATTCCAGAATGCACTACCCATTTCACAATCTGTATACTCTACTTTCGTATGCCATGCGACATCTAGTTCTTGTACCATCTATGATATTATATATGCCAGTGTGTAAAACTGAGAAAAGTTTGGTTTGAATGAGTCTTGCAGTTTGCACCCTAAGCTACTATTCTATTAAAAAATGACTTTTTGTAAAAAAAAAGTAAACGACTTACTACGGGGCAAATGAAGCACTATTTTTGCATGGAAAAATCATAGAAGAACCTGAAGAAAAGTAAAAAAGTATTATGAAAATGTTGCCCCATCACATGGAATGGATCACAAGTACTTCACTGAATTCCATACAAGCACGAATGATGTTGAGCACTCAGGACGTCCGAATCAGGTCACAACTGAAGAGATGGTCAGTAAAATCGATAATATTGTATTAGACGACGCACGTCAAGTGAAGATATGAAAAATATCTAAGATAACATTTACTCATTAAAAAAGTTATCAGCAACATATGGATGCCATGCGTTTGCTCACAGTTGACCAAACACCGTATCGCCTCACCATTTCTTAGTTATGTTTTGGTATTCAAATGCAATCCAAGTGAATTTTTTCACCATTATATAACCGTTGATGAAAAATTAGTCCATCATTACACTCAAGAAATGAATGAGCAGTCAAGACAATGGATTTCTCACGCTCACCACAACGAACATGCTTCGAAAAAGGCAAAGAAAAGCCTTCCATCGGCTGAAAAGAGATCATATCCACAATTTTTTAGGATTCTCATGGCATAATTTTGAACGAATACCTGGAAAAGGAAGAACCACTATGTGATGGTATTATTTTATTGGATCTATTTCATGCTAAATTGATGGAAAAGTGGATCTATTTGCCCACCCCAAATTGAGCTACGAAATACTCTCCTTTCCTTCCTATTCATCAGATTTGGTCTATTATAACTTCTTTCTCTTTCCAAACATTTCCACAAATGGCTGGGTAGAAAAAATCTCTGAAACAAACTCCCTATTTACGAAGTTCAAGGAATTTGTATATTTTTAGGCAGGGTAAAAAAAATGTTTACACCGGTGGGCAAAGTATATCGAACTAAAAAGAAACTTATGTTAAAAAATATCGAATTTTAGTGAAAGAAAAAATTCTTTCATTTCAAAAGTGATTTTGGCTTTATGAAACAGCAGCCCTCGTAGATAAATGTGTAAGCTATAAAAATTTGCTTGCTATTTACTAAAATTTAATTAAAATTTTGCTCTATGGCAGCAGATGCATAATTAATGTTAGCTGTTTTTGAGGCCAGCCCGTCCCTTTAACTCGTACGCGAATTTGTCTGTCTGTATATGTCTGTATAGACACTCTCGTGTAGACCCACTTTTCGTCGTCACAGCGAGCTGAAATTTGGCACACAGGTTCATGTCGCGTGACAATTGAATCCATCAAAATTCGAACCGGAAATTTCCATAGAAAACCCGGACAATCAGGAAAAATCATTTGAAAATTTGGTACAAATTTCATTAGTGATAAATCCGTTTCGGGAAAAATGCAGAGTTTTTCGATTTTTCCGAAAAAAATTTCTGGAATTTTCCGACTTTTCTGAAAATTTCACGGTAAAAAAGTTTTCTAAATTATGCAGGATCAAGATCCCTATAAGCTGGCATCATTACTTTCTCTCCGAAAATGGTGAAAACTTGCAGAAAAAATCGAGGATAATTCATGTAAAACGCTTTTCCGGAGTTTTTCCGACCAAGGAACCGTTTGAGCGTTTTGCAACCTAAGACAAAGTTGTAGAGCGAAATGAGTTGCATAAAGTTGCTTTTGTGGAAAACTCCATGGAAAACCCGGTAAAGCTTGAAAATCATCGGAAAAATTTTCATCGATATGTTTAGTGATAAATCTGTTTCAGGAAAAATGCAGAATTTTCCAATTTTTTCTGAAAATTTTCCGAAAATTTCCTGAATTTTCCGACTTTTCCCGGAAAATTTTCCGACAAAAAAGTTTTATAAGCTATGCGGAATAATTTTTTCCCGTCCTACTGGCATCAATACTTTCTCTTCAACAATCATGAGAAATTGCATGAAAAATCGAGGAAAATTAATGTAAATTTTTAAAAAAAAATCATAGTAATAGGAAAAGTCTGTGGAAAACATGGAAAATCGGGAAAATGCATGTTATATGGGATCAAGTTGGAATACAGCTAAAAAACGCTGTTTAAAACATAATTTGAATTTCAGAAAACCGTTGCAGTTCTTCAACGATTTGATACTCGAATAAATTTTTTGAAAAACTGGTAAATCAGTGTGGTTTCAGCCGTCATAAAATTGTTTTAAAATATCTCCATGCAGCACGTAATAACAATTTAGTTAACGTGAAAAATGCAGAAAATAAAATAAGTAAAAAATGAGTTTTCGCATGAAAAAGTAGAAAATAAACTTTTCTTCACACACAGAGGTGGACTCAGATTTTTTGATTGGGACATTTCTTTTGAATATTTACTGTCAAATATCATGAAGCAATCGATACGGATGTGCAACAGTTTACCATCTGTTGTTTTGCCTTCCTCGTGCAACCCGTGATGCTCCAACTCAATATGTATGTATTCGTATATTGCCACCTTTTCACTCCCCTTTTATCAGGTACGCAATCCTTCACCATACCTTGTTTTTGTCCTTACCAAAGCTTATACAGTATTTTATTTAAATACTGCATTTGCAGTTAATTTTAATTTGCTCCGCATTTAAAATTTCCACATTTTCGCATACGTAATGCAAAGCTTTCCCAGTATATACCCTAATTCCCCTCTAATTAGTTGCATTATAATCATCATTTAACCAAAGTAGATACTTAAACCTTAGAGGGTTGGAAAATGGAAATCCCCAAGCAAAACGATGAAAAAAAAAATTGTTTTATACACACACCCAATGCGCATTCCTTGACAGGCAGTTCATGAACTATTCTCTTGCAAAGGTTTTCCCACAGTACGATCTGAACTTAGTTCGGCGTTGGAAGTTTCTAATCAATCGAACACTTTCCCTAGCAAAATTTAGTTTCGCCTCTTTTCTCCGTATACTGGTACGCTACTACAATCGAATACACTCCCTGGAGCCGGGAGCACATTAACCTAAATAAATTTTTCGCATGGTCAAAATTTTAGCTCTGCATGAGTTTCGCATATCAATTCCAATTCGCGACTGTCCTAAACTCGACGCCACCAAGGACATTCTTATTGATTTTCCTTAAGAAAATGCTAACAATTTGTTAGCGTGTGGATAGTAGTATAACCGGTCTTGAAAAGCTCCTTGAAGTGCCTTAAAGGTTTTTATTTTACATAGAAAAATGTCAATAACTACCAATTTAAAAAAAAGTGTTAAGTGCTGTACAGTGTTTTTGATTAGAAGAAGTTGGCATTTAAGTTGTAAAGGTCACATAAAGGTAAAATTGTTTGCGTTTTTTTTTATATATGCACATGTTTACGTACAAGCAACAAAGCCTAAAACTTTTATTGTTTCTTATTTGAACTTTTTTGAAGACTTTTTGTCCAGACGTTGTATTGCATTTACGAATAAAGCTGTCTGTCTGCTATCAACAGGAGCTTTACGAATATCAATGTGATAAGATTTTTCCATAGGGATTTCCCGCGATGTTTTATTCGTTGTTTTTATTGCCAAAGTTAGATAGATAATTTGCTTTTTTTTTTTTTTCAATATTAAATTATGTATATATGTATATCAAAACCACAGTATATTCATGAATATACTGTTTCAATACTTGTGGGTAGGCAGAGTAAAGTTATAATTTCTATTTTTGCAAAAACATCGTCATAGCTGAACAATTTAATTTAATTCCATCGAAATTAGTATTAAAATTTCATCATCCTGACGAGAATCTGCAGATAAATTAAGCAATGTATATAAATGGCGTAGAACAGAAGGCATTCGATATCATCGGATCATCATGGAAAAGGACAGAAAAAAAAAGATAGCTGAAAGTATAAAAACTTGGCAATTATAAAACCTTACTAGAGTTCAAGTTGTATTTGTGGGGCAGAGCAACTTGCTTAAGTAGAAATAGTAACGCAGATATATACAGTTTTAAAGATGATGTCAAGCAGATGACTTCGATTATGCGCAATACACTGCGTTAATCGAACTTGAAAGTTTCGTTTAACTCTTTCCAGCATATCGACAGGTATATTGGCGACAGCTTGACCAATGTTGATCTTCAAGTGAGTCAGGGTCCTGGAACGATCATTGTAGACAAGGGGGCTAAATTAGGTGTCCTAGCTGGCCAGTGCAGATCGGCCCTTACGGAGATGAGGCCTTCTAGGAAATGTTGCTGCAAAACACTCATTGACAAACGCACTGTGTGTGCCTTAGCACCGTCCTGTTTGTACCATACATCTCCCACATCAATCTCGTTGAATCTTGCCAGGAAAAACTAATGAATCATGTGAACAAAATGGTCAGAAGTCACTGAAACAACGTGTTCGTTTTCTTCAAAAAACCATGGATCAATTATTCGAACTCGCGATAATGCACACCATTAGTTACACGTTGTGGATGTAGGCGACGCTGACAAAGTTGTTTGGGATTAACACGGCCCCAATAGCGCATGTTCTGCTTGTTTACAGATCCCGAAAGATGGAACTGAAGAAAACACGTGTGTCATGAGGTATGCCAAGAGGCACCTTACATACATTTCCTCGAGCAACAAAATCGCCTGGATTAAATTCCTGCACTACACCCAATTTGTAGGGATAAAATTTTAGTTCTTCATGAACAATTCGCCTCACAGAACGAGCAGACAATCGCAACAACTGCATGTTTGGGTGGAAGCCCAGGTTTTTTTTTCATCAGTTTCTCTGTGATTGTTTGGCTATGAAACAATCGACTGCCGGCTAGGGTCCGAATGCTGTAACACGAAGAATCTGGGAATTTGGGAGATGAGAATTTCGTTTTCTTCGAATTCCTAATTCCCTAATTCTTATTTTTTTTTATTGGGCTTACAGATCCTTAGCTTCCTAGCTTCCTCCATCTATCTTGTTCGCCCTGAGCTCACATTTTCTTGATACCACACACATTCTCCTTCTTCTCTCCATTCTCCCGTTATCCCGGAAAAACTCGAGTAACCTACCCTCCTACATCTCTCAAAAACCACCCCTACAAAAAAGAAATTTCAATTTATTTTGACATTGGAAGATAATAGACAAATGTACCTCAAATACGAAAAAAAGTCCAACCCCCCTAATTATCCAACCAAGTTAGTGAATTGGGAATGGAGAATTAGGGAATTAGGAATTCGAAGAAAACGAAATTCTCATCTCCCAAATTCCCAAATTCTCCGTGTTACAAAATCCGGCCCCAGGAACAAGACCACGGGGCGCAATTTTGAAATGGGTACGGAATGCACGTTTTATGGCGAGACAGTAAACGTGCGCTCCATCTACGTCCACTCCATGATGCTACCTGAACCAAGTTGACCTAAAGCCTTACACGCCGCCCTCTAAACTGTGCCTTTCCCTTCCCTCCTTCTCGGAGAAACCATCGTTCAGAGAGCGACAAATTCAAATAAACAAGTTGCTCTGACACCCTGTAGTATAACAATCTGCAATGTCCTTAAATACAGGTACCTTGTTATAGGAGGTCAATTTTAGATGTGATCAACACGGACGATCTTAATCATGTAAAATGTATGTAATACTCAGTAGTTGGATTGCAGTTTTTGAATTTCCATCAATTATACAAAACTGTAGTTATATAAATTTAAATATGGCGAAAAATATTGATTTCGAAAATCTGTATACTGTCAATACTATGTAGTTGCGTTGAAACTTACTCCACGATTACACAAGTCTGTAGAACTAACGGTCAGTACTTATTATAAAAATGTCGTCAAGTGGTGCAGACATTCTAATAATTTCTTCCGTATTCCGACATTATTCTTACAATATATATTACCCGGGGGTTACACGAGATAGTACAGCTTGTATGCAAGCCTTGCTTCCAACACGATGTTAAAATTGACAGTAGAAGGCAGTTCGGTTGATGTCTTATCATGCAAGTCCACTTAAAACTGGCATTGAGACATAAAGTCTTCCATATATTGGAAAATTATAGCAATAAAGGAAGTAGAAAAATGATAAAAACCCAAGAAAAAAATGATGTAATGCAAATGATCCGAGAAAATCTCATTAATCCCAGTATAAATTTATCAATTTCTCTCCAGCATTTTTTTTCCGCCATTTTGAAACCTGTATAATGTCAAATTACTATCACCTCTGCTGCCATGATTTTTCATCATGCAAGTTCGCTGAAAGCTGAGCTGCCAGCATGTCAGTAGGGATTACACGTGCAAGAAGTATGGCAGTGCAAGTTGCATGCAAGGTGTACTATCTCGTGTAACCTCCGGGTTAAACTCTTTTCAGTCATTCACCACTCAAAAGAGAAAAGATGAGAAATATAAACACAAATTTCTACTAGCATCTTCGTTTTATTTTTAGTTTCGGCCATTTTAATTTTATTGACTAGTCAGTACTGACTGCTCTAGTGTCAGTATCCGACTCTGTCAGTGTCAGTCCTACTAACTCGTGTAATCTCCGGGTTAGATCAAGGTTTCGAGTCCTTTCTGAAGAATTCTTCAATTAACATGTCCTAATTAAAATTGTCAATGTTGACACATTCATAACCTCTAATGATTGAAAGAGATTTTGTTTTTAGATCTTTTTGCTCTTGACAACATTGCCTTCCGATCTTAAGCCCCAACTACTATGCTAGAGTGACGCCAGCAATTTTGATATCTAAAATATCTTACAGAGTTTGCTTGCTGTGGGACATGACTCTTGCAATTTCAGTTCATTTTCAGAGCGTAACTTTCATTTTGATTTGTCGACCTGCTTCTTGCAGTTCAGAGTATTGCGTAAAAGTATTTTAGGCAAATCTTTGTTATTTTGTTTTCCTTATTCAAATGAGTCACAGTTTGAGGTGGGTCCAAATTTAAATTATTTAAATGAACCTGATATTTATAATTAACAGTTCTCCTAAAGATGAAGATTATGATTTAAGCTATGATCTTAGTGAACACAGTGACGACTATACGAATTCTGATATTAAATGGGCACCAGTTTGGATGAGGAACAAGTAGCAGCCACGTCTAATCACGTTAATTATTTGTAAGAACGCAATCGGATTAATGGGTTAAAGCTTCATAGCATAATTATTCATGTACCAGAAGTAAAAGTGATCTTTAATGAATTTAATCTAAATTGCACGACAAGCTACACCTGCTCAGAGTATGCAACGGTAGATGACATGTTAGATGGAGTTCGTAACCGTTGGTATTTGAAATGTAAGACAAATAGGTATAGACTAAAACTAAAGTGTTTATGTAATATAAAGACAATTTACCTGATGAATACCTTCATTTACAGTGGCGAAAAGCAATGAGACTTGTCTGTGCCAACACAGATATTAAAATTCATCTATTTCAAGATGAGTGTTATGATTTTACAATTTTACGTGGGCTCTGAACTATCAAGTGAAACATAACTCGAAAATTACAAAACCCAATGATCTTATAATGAATAATCTCTTGTCACCTGGAATACCTCAGCACTGGTGGTTGTCGGAGAGATTTGAATTCACACTCATAACGACATCATAAGCCCAAATGTTATCAATGTCAGGGTTTAGGTATAAGGTATAAGATTCTTGGATGACCTGGAAATAAAAATCGCAATAGTATCCTAGATAACGGCACTTTACAATAACTTTTGGACTTTTTATGATGCCCATAGGTTCATGTATAACCTATTTATGGAATAGAAGAATTTTTAGAAAAACTTTTTATTTTTACGATTCAAATAAAATTATTAAATACAAGAGAAAAAAAAAGTCTTCTATTCCATCTAAGATTCTAAAAATTTCAAATTCGAGTCCACCATTGGACAAAATCAAAAATAGCTATTTATGGATACCGCAAATTTATGGGTCATCGCAGCGCTCAAAGAAAAGCTGTATTTAAAATGCAAAATATAAATGTTTGTCAATGCGGTTAAAATGGTCAAAATCGAATATCAAAAGTACTCTCCGCCATATTTTTTTAAGGCAGAAGGCAGGGGACGAGAGATCCCACGGAGACCAGAGCGGCCCATTGTGCTGCTGTCCTGCTAGAAGTCCTATCACCAAAACCTTCCTTTCCTCTTAATGAAGCGCATCAGGTCTTGGTGAAGAAAGTTTTTCCACTCCTCTACGGATAGAAGAGCAGAACCTAGAGTATCCAACCTGTTCCGGGCGAGGGCTGGACAAGCACACAAAAACTGTTCAGTTGTCTCAGGTTCTCCTTCCAGGCAAGACAGACACTCAGGGCTGTCAACAGCTCCCATCCTTGTTAGATGAGCGTGAAGCGAGCTGTGGCCAGTGATGATGCCAACCACAGTTCTACATTGTTTCCTTCCGAGCACCATGAGAAAATCAGAGATATTCCCATTGGGCCCATCAAGAAATAGTGCTGTGCACCTGCAAGTACTCAGGCTCTCCCATCTCTGCTGATGCTTTCTATGAACATTCGTTTTGATGAGAGACCCAATACTCGAGGTGGCAATACCTACGGCGCGTTTCGGCTCGATGAACGGAGACTCAGAGCCAGCCTTAGCTAAATGGTCAGCCCTTGCATTCCCCATGATTCCCATTTGACCAAGAACAAGGGACACCTTGTTATGAATACACAACTTTCTACAGACGACCTGCAGTCCCCCAATATCTTAGATGTTATCCTAGGGTCACTAAGAGCCATCAAGGCTGCCTAACTATCAAAAAGGATAGCAATGTCCTTTCCCTTGATCTCCATATCAAGGACTATCTTCCCTGCGGTTGCGATGGCGAAGACTTCAGCGTGGAAGATAGTAGTGTACCTTCCAAGTGAATACTCCATCCCAATTTCAAGTTCAAGAAGGTAAACGCCCGCTCCGCCTCCCTCATTCGTGAGAGAGCCGTCGGTGAAACCACCGTATTTGAAATGAAATTACAGTGTAGTTGTACAAATACACAAGAGAAATTTACAAGAGAAATTTACAATATATGCAGACCATGTATATCAATCTAGTGACATCATTTAAGATAATCTGATTTGTGTCATAATTTTTTTTCTGATTCTTACTTCTCATACTTACGGATACAAAATCGTAGTACAAAATCACGAATGAAAATTAAGATCAATGAATGGACCGGAGGAAAGACGGACAGGCCTTTCCCATGTGAGAGAAACAACCGTTCAAGTTAAATTTATATTTAATATTATGGACTGGAAGAAAAATATTTTTATACATACATATGTATGTGTTTACGTAGAAATTCTTATCAAGCAAGAAAATCGCCATGAATATCTTTAATGCGTCATACATGAGCACCAAAATAATAAAATATTTAGAACATTTCAACGATTCCTCTCGAAAGCATCAAAAAATTTTACAATAAAAAAATTTCTCTATCTTTTATATTTGACATGATATAAAAGAGCCCCTCCTCACCATTGGTGGTCACATCATTCCATTCTCAATCAGATGTTTCTCAGAGGTCGACGCATAAGCAATTTCTAAAATAAAAGTAATTTACCAATAGCCGCCATCCTCTTATTCGCACACCGTATACCTATACCTAAAAAAAAAAAATTCGCCAGCTGTAATTTTATAATGACGACTTTAAAAATTCGGTCGATCTCACGAGATCGTTTCTTCTCAATGTGAAAATTCTATTTTCGTCCAGACCTCACTTTCGACTTTGTAATCGAACAAGCGCGGTGTGTATTCACACTTTTCCGTTAAGAATAGATGGAAGTCGACTTTAATCGAATAAAATTGCCTTGATAAAAACAAAACTACCGACTTTTCTTTATTCGAATCGATCGAATCGACTTGTATTCTCCTTTTTGTCGAATCCCAAAAAGGACGAGTATACACGGGCTACATATATTTTAATTTAAGCAAATCGGTGTGCGCGTGCGTTTACAACGATTTTCATATAGATTTTATTTGACTTCAAAGTCAGTTGTATTCTGTCAACGGAAAGCTCTCAACTGTGTTTGGTGGTCAATTGAATTTCCCGCTAAAATTAGTACAAATTTCTTAATTAAAAGGTTGAATAGTGAGCAACTGTGAAACGAACAAAAACAATATATATATTGTCTACACTAAAATGTGAATCATTCTGTTGTGCGGTGCAATTAACATAAGTGAGAAGAACAACAGCAACAACAAGTTACTAGTGCACGTTACATGCGCTCAGTGGTCGAGAGATTTCGTTTAAAAATAAACGATTATTTGGCAAAGCTTAGATATAATTAAACCAGCAGCGCTATTTAAAGAGTGATTGAAAAACTCGCTCATTCGAATAAGATAAATAGAAAGCAGTTTGGAATTTCGCGGGAATTGAAAAAAAAAACACCGTGAAAATGAGCCAAGCACCGTGGCCTGTTCGAAAAGGGATCTTTCGATCTACCGGTCAGTCCGATTTTGTTCCGACGCGTTCGCCGAGTCCGATCGTGGAAATGCCAATATCGCCGCCGCCGGTAAATACTAATGGAGCACGGAAATCGAGTAGTCCGTTGAGTCCGCTTGGTAGTCCGCGTGTAACTATAGTTGAGAGTCCATTCTCACCACCCCCATCATTTTCGTCCAGTCAGCAACCACTTTCACCTCCGCCAATGTCGTCCGTTAATAAAGGTGTCCGCGAAATTCCAATCGAAGTGGAAAGAGAGGTATTTTGAATTTTGTTTATACAGATAAATCAAACACACATACTATACATATGTATGTGTGAAAAATATGCTAGAAAACCCAGTCGAATATTTTGGGCCAGACATTGTTTATTTCAAAATTATTGAGTTTGAGGTAGAGATAGAACACGTTTTTCATTTTATGGACCTTCTGTGCCTGCCTAAGTGTATATGTGTATGTATGTTTGCTGTTTCGATTTTGTTTAGTAGTAAATTTACCGGAAATGTAAAATTAGATTTATGTTGCGCCTACATAAGTTTAAATCTCTTCTAAATGTAGTTACCACCCGGCACAGATCGTTTATGATTGCACAAAATTGATAACCCTTTTTTGTGACTTTCAGAAATGCAAGCTTTCGAAATACCTATCTTATGTATTTTAGGGTTACTCGGACCAAATTGATTAAAAGTATTAAATACAACGTGAAAAAATTAAAACATATTCCAGAATTAGTCTGCAGAGGTCAAAAAACTGCTTTCGGCATTTTCAAATTTCAATCGTTTTTTTTTTTTACATTTGATTCAGTTAGTTTATTCGATAAACTTGTGCTTTAGATTTTTCTTCCTTAAACCAATTCTTATTGGCTTCATGTTATCTCTGTATTTGTATTTTCGTTCAAGATCTTTGAGTAGCTCGTTATCGGGTCTCAGAAATTCATTAAATAAATAACTAAAGGAAGCTGCATATTGATAAAGCCACTTGCAAAATGTAATAGTACGAAATTCGAAGTGTATCTATTAGTGCGCAATAATTTTACAAAACACTAATCTCAAATAAAAATATACACTTCAAGCTTTCGAAACAACGCTATTTCAAATTTGTAATATTTAGTAATAATAATAAGCTTTAAAAAGTCACTGAACTCACGGAAATGTTTACTTTCAGAAACGTCAAAATAAGGCAAATTAAGTTCAATTCGAGTGGCTTATTCACATACACTGTATTCACAGATAACGTCGCTTCCTGTTTAGTTATTTATTCAATGCAGAAATTATAGAGAGCATTCGATTGATCCAGTATCATATCGCGAAGCACTTTTCATCTATCAAATTAACACGTCATGGATGAATGAATGAATTGAAACGAGATTGCGACCCAGATTGGGTCCCTTGAAACGTAGGCCACGACGTGGCCCATTGTACACTCTCCAGACTTATGAGCAATAGCTCATAAGTCCCAACTGGACGCACTAATAAAATTGAAATTGGCAACCCGCATTACCGGCTTCATGCAGTTCTGCCAGGAAGTGTTAGCCAAGAAATCTGTAAAATTTTCCTGAGAGAGCCGGACAGTGACAAAGAGAATTACACGGCATTATGTTACGTACGTCATGACTATGTTTTTGTCTTTTTCATGCATTTTCTCTGCGAAATACTATTTTCATTTTCTTTTTTCTAGTGAAAAGTAAAATTTCTATTTTGGATGGGTTTAACAATAATCCTTGCTTATTGGCACTAGATTTGAATAGTTACTTCAGGTAATCTCCTAGAACGAGAATTCGAACTTGCTATTAATAAAAGTCACAAGATCATCAACTTAAATTTATGATACAATTAAACGAACAAGTTATCAGTGATAAGAGTAGTCGCCCAGCAAGCGAAAGGTTCTGGCATCAAAAACCGGACGAGACAGTTTATCTTTTCACTCGTATTCATAAAATCTTTAAAATATATTTTAACATTCTCCGTTCCATCAAGCTTTTTCTATTTCACTTCTTTAATTTGTCCAAAAATGGATTTTGTTAATTTTAGATTATATACGATTAGGGCTTTCTTATATTCATCACGTAGTTGTTGTTTTGTTTAATTCAAAGCCCTTAATTTACTGAGCCGATTATTTCACCGGGGAACTTTATTTTTTTTTTTAATGCAGGGGGTGAAAGAGCCCAAACACGGAGGCCAAGGCTGCCCATTGTCCTAACCTGCTAAACACTTTCTTACCAAAACCTTCCAGTCCTCTTAATTAAGCGCATATCAGGTCTAGGTGAGGTAAGTTTTTCAGCTCATCCACAGATAGAAGGGCCGACCCAAGCGTATCCAGCCTACTCCGGGATACGGCCGGACAAGCACACAGAAAGTGTTCGTTTGTCTCAGGCTCTCCTTCCAGACAGGATAGACATTCAGGGCTGTCAACAACTCCCATCCTTGTTAGATAAGCGTGAAGCGACCTGTGACCAGTGATGATATGACGCCAACCACAGTTCTGCTCAAAGCCCCTAATGATGTGGGGATATTTTGGCTTGTTGAATTCATTCGACTGCTGTTTCAATATCCTTCTGTATGGTTTCCTTTATGTTTTCCGCTAACTAGCCGACCTTAGCTCATTACATATTCTACTACTTTTTGGTTGCCTGCTCTAGTCATGACTAAACCGATGTAAGTGTTGAGGACCTAGCTACATGTTCTTAAAATCGTTTAGAAGAATCGAATATACATATTACATACACTTATCCTAATGAATTCACTTAGCCTAATGAATACACTTGGCTCATCAGTCGACTTTGCTTTTTAGTTTATTCCGGCGCTTACCTATACTTAGTGCATGGTAGAAGCAGGTTTTCGTCCATTCTGAGTGCGAAATCCCATAGATGCGATAAATGCATACTCCAAAGAATGATTTAAATTATATCAAAGCCTTTTACCTAATGTAGAGCGAATATTTTACAAATTACTTATAAATACAAGCAGTATAGTAGTTGCAAATTTCTGTGAAATAATAAAAACAATACCAGCATAAAAACAAGATAGTAAATTCATGATAAAACAGCCGAAGTGTTTCCTTCTCAAAAAATATGGAAATAATCATAATGGACCCGTACTTGTTGGTATTATGTCTGTTGTTCGCGTACTGACTTGAAACTAACAACTTACTCCAAATTCAAAGTCACTTCTCACTCTTCGTTGAAATTCATTCATAATTTGAAAATTTGCTGATTAAAAACTTGTCGTAATATTTTCAAGTTATTTTGCAATCTCTTTCAATTTATTTAAAAAACAAGTAAAAAAGCTAGAATTGATCTAAGACCAATTCTTATGATACTCTAGATGAATGCCCGTATAAAATTTCGTATGGTCACCGATCTATGCAAGTATGATTTTTGAAGTGGTTTTTCGCGTATATTTCTAAAACGATTTGTCGGACAGAAAAAATGATTATAACCAATTTTATAAGATTTCATATTCTGAAGAAATTTTTAGTACAATAAAAATGTCTAGGACTGATCGTTATCACAGTATATGTAAAAAAACCTAAATTTTTATATGGCAACACCAAGCGGTTGCCCGATACAGTCCATTTCATTTGTTATTACTAAAAAAACATCATGTACCAAATTTCAGCTCTCTATGTCGACGCGTTCTGTCCAAATATATAGTGGAAAACGAAATTTTTGTATGGCAACCCCACGAAGGAGTTGCCCGATTTGTCTCATTTTCGAACTTAATTTTACTTTTTTTTTAAAGTCCGTGCACAAAATTTCAGCTTTCTTAATGAACGCGTTCTCGAGTTATCGTGCGCACAGACAGACGAACAGACGGACGGACATGCAAAAATCAAAATAACTGTTAATATTATGCTCTACCATAATTATTTCGAGGTGTTACAAACGGAATGACAAACTTAGTATACCCTTTAGATTTTATCTAAGGGTATAAAAATAATATTCCGTTTTCATTTCAAGTCTCGCGTGAATTGTTAAAGAAATGAAAAAAAAAATTGAATTTTAGTCTTTTTTTCGAGCTAGTCCAGAGAAGGCAATAAATTAGATAAGTAATTGTTCTATAACTGTGATGTTTTGCTTATTCGAAAATGATGCATGTACTTCTCTTCACCGCAGAAAGTCACTACTTCTTTTAAATAATTCTTTAAATGTATTGCTTTTTCCAGTTAGTCCACTTTCAAACAGACCATTCTTCGCGCAGTAAAAAACGTGAATATTACATTATCTAATTAATGTTTTGTCATAATTGTTTATATTACAGATCGCTTCACAATAAATCACTTATTTGAATAAAACAAATAATTCATTTTAATTCTTAACGTTTTATAACTTTTTACTCATTCGCGCTCGTTGTGCCACTCTCAATTTCTCTATTTGACAATTTGACTTTTGTCAGATTTTTATTTAGATCTGTTCGAGAGACCTTTCACTTAATTACTTTGACCTACGGTTCGTCGGACAGCAAAAATGATTTCAACCAATTTCATATGTTGACTTTTTTTTTTTTTTTTTTGAAAAACGCCAAGAAGGGGTTAACATATTTAACCCATTTTTGAAATTATATTTAATATTTTTAATAAAACACCGTGTACAAAATTTCAGCTCTCTATATTGACGCGTTCTCAGATAATGTCCAAATATGTATATAGTGAAAAACGTAATATTTGTATGGCAGCCCCACGAAGGAATCACGCGATTTGTTCCATTTTCGAACTTAGTTTTACTTTTTTTTAAAAGCCCGTGCGCAAAATATCACGCGTTCTCGAGTCATCGTGAGAACAGACGGACAGACAGAAATGCAAAAATCACAATAAATTTTATTATTTTGCGTGGGTGCCCAATCCACATTGCTCACCAGCATTATTTCTGTGCGTTACAAACGGAATGACAAACAATTAGTATGCGCTATGATTTCATCATCTTGGGCATAAAAATAGTGTTTAAATATTTCTCTTGTGTCAGATACAGCTTACAGCATTAGCTTAACCACTTCCACTATCAAATCGCTAATCAACTGGAAAATCCTCATTAAGAGCACTATTAAGTCATTTCAAACATTTAAATAATAAAAGCATAATAATAGTATGTCCTAAAAAAGAGCTGTTCACAACTGACCTTAAAACCATCCCCTAACGATACCATCCATCACCGTTGATCCGATAATAATATCAGCAGCATAACCCTAAGTAGAGTGGCACTGCCTTTTAAGGCATTCTATATGAGCCGCCTTCGTACAACTTACCTTGGAGGACCGAAAAATTCAGCTCGGTTGGGTGTTATATAGATTATAACAAAAAAAAACAAAAAATTTTAAATTCATTTTTAGAAAAATAAAAACAATCTTTCGAACTATTTTCCGATGATGATTATTAACAAAATTTTGTTTTCTTTAATAATTTTAGGAAGCACGATCTCTTCGGTCTGGCGATGTTACGCAACAAGCATCAAATAATGTAGCTGCCGCAAGCATTAAAGTTCAAAGTGATTCTTTTAGTGCTGAAAAGAAGGCTGTTGCACAAGCTCAGCAACGTCAGACTGTAACTTCTAGTGGAATATTTAACCAAGAGAAGCATGTGTCCTCAGCATCTCAATCAAATTTCACAATTACCAAGAAAGGTGTGTGCAGCACTGGAAGCAGTATGATCTCTTCATCACAGCTCAGTAAGGCTATGAATGGTAACTTCACCATGGAAGATCTAAATTTCGATGACTTGGAAGGATTATGTTCTAATAGTTCTTCTAAGGATATAGAGGTAACCATAAATAAATATTCCACATATTTGGATTCGTATATTAAAAACTTGCAAAAGCCTGAAGCATTAAAGAAAGCCCCGACTGTATTGGGAAAAATTAACGAAATCATTAAAAGAGCATGGGCGGTACCTACACATGGCCATGAGTTAGGATACAGTTTATGCAATTCCTTAAGGCAAAGTGGTGGATTGGATTTGTTAATGAGAAACTGCGTAGAAGCTGATAGTGAGATTCAGTACTCATCAGCTCGATTATTGGAACAATGTTTAACTACAGAAAATAGATCACATGTTGTTGAAAACGGTTTAGAAAAAGTTGTAAATGTTGCATGCGTTTGCACGAAAAATACAAAAACAGACCATTCTCGAGTTGGAACTGGAATCCTAGAGCATCTGTTTAAACATAGCGAAGGCACTTGCTCTGATGTTATAAGATTGGGAGGCTTAGATGCAGTTCTATTTGAATGCAGAAAGAATGATGTAGAAACCCTGCGACACTGTGCCGGTGCCTTAGCAAATCTGTCACTGTACGGTGGTGCTGAAAACCAAGAAGCAATGATAAATAGAAAAGTTCCGATGTGGTTGTTTCCTCTGGCCTTCCATGATGATGATAACATTAAATATTATGCCTGCTTAGCCATAGCTGTTTTAGTTGCCAATAAGGAAATTGAAGCTGAAGTTTTAAAATCAGGAACTTTAGATTTAGTAGAACCATTCGTAACAAGCCATAATCCGTCTGAATTTGCAAAATCGAATCTAGCTCATGCTCATGGTCAGAGCAAGCATTGGCTACAAAGACTGGTTCCAGTTTTAAGTTCAAATAGGGAAGAGGCAAGAAATTTAGCCGCTTTTCACTTCTGCATGGAGGCAGGAATTAAGAAAGAGCAAGGCAAAACAGAAATATTCAAGGAGATCGGGGCTATAGAACCCTTAAAAATTGTAGCCAGTTGTCCTAATGCGATTGCATCAAAGTTTGCTGCACAAGCTCTTCGTCTTATTGGTGAACAAGTTCCACACAAATTATCACAGCAGGTTCCATTATGGTCTGTTGAAGATGTTCAAGAATGGGTGAAACAAATTGGTTTCGGCGAATATGAACAGAATTTCTACGAGTCCCGAGTTGATGGTGATCTATTGCTGCAGTTAAATGAAGAAAATCTACGAGATGATATCGGAATCGCAAACGGCATCCGACGTAGACGATTTACAAGAGAGTTGCAGAATTTAAAGAAAATGGCTGACTATTCGTCAAAGGATGCTGCTAAAATAAATTATTTTCTTACGTCCGTGGGAGCTGAATATTGCACATACACGTACTCGATGCTAAATGCAGGTGTCGATCGAGAATCTTTGCGGCACATCAACGAGGATCAATTGATTGCCGAATGTGGAATTAATAATTCCATTCATAGGCTTAGAATTTTGAATGCTGTGAAAAGTAAGTGAATTGAAATTTGATTTAAAGTTTGAAGTTAATTCGATTTTTTTTTTCATATTTCAGATATTGAAAATACATTATCGCTTTCTTCTGAAGAAAACATGAATAAAACTTTGGATGTTTTCGTTAGCTACAGGAGATCGAATGGATCACAATTAGCCAGTTTACTGAAGGTGGGTTGTAATATAACATTATAGGAGTTAAACAGACTGAATCGACTACAGTCTATAAAAAATCAAATAAATAATGTACATAAGCAAAACCATAAAGATGGATCCTTCCATAATCTGACACTGTTCTTTTTGCAGTATCTATTAGTTCACCTTCACCTCGCTAAGCTTGAAGTTCACCTTGAAGGTGGTCCGCCTTCAGGCTAAGTATTCTGCTTAGAAAAAAAATATTTGAAAATGGAGCCTTTAGTTATTTCCGCAACATCCACCACTTTATAATTAGAAGTAAGGTCATGAATTTGAGTGCTGATAAATCTCAATATTTCATCATAGATAGATCAAGGCTATCAGACAATAAGTCAATAAGATCCATAGAATGAAGGATTTGACTAGCATATAGTGGTTTCTCTCATGTTTTAATTTCATCCACTACCTGTTTCAGTCTTATGGTGGCTCCAAGTCACAAAGCCTTAATTTCATCTTTTGAAATTCTGTGATTATGTAGTAATGGATTTAGCACAGTCACATGCACTGGATTTTTATACACTTGTTTCGAACAGGAAGTTTGCACAGCGACCAGTATTAGTTCTCATTCATTTTGACTTGATGGCAAAGATCTCGGAAAGATAAAGCCCGACACGTGAAGTTTAATGAAACAAATCTCGGACTAGCCATGACAGAATAATGTTTGATATAGTCTGTCGCTTTCAATACTGCACTCGCGGTTAAAATTGCCGCATCTAAAAACTTACTATAAATCTCTATAGCTATAGGTATCCAGCAAACAATATAAACCACCTAGGGTGGGGACTCGAACTCACCGTTGGCATTTTTATTTCCAATTATTTTCCAATTTTTATAGGACTAGTTGATATTAATTCCTTAAGACTTGTCTGGATACCGGATAGGTTTGGCCGAATTGTGGCTGGGAAGGTAATTAAATTTAGACCGTAGTCACTTGATATGCAGTTTTGTTATACTATCAACTGAACTACCTCTTAAACACGCGGTGAAAGCCTCGTTCAGGAGTCCATAATGGTTAACTAAAGCAGCCTTGTTAGCGAACTGATTGACCGGGATATCCGAATATCCGCCTATGGACAAGCCTTGTAGCCCCGAGAATATCAGTACGTTTACATGAACTCTTGAAGTATATTTCAAATAAAGATCAAGTAATCAAAATATCTTGTAAACGCGCATTGACTTCAAGTATACTTGAGTCAAGTAAATCACAAAATTTTGTTCCATTCACTTGAAAAAATTCATGTAAACGCAACTTCAGTACTTGAACATTTGTCATTTCTGCGAGTATGAAAACGGCAAGGAGGAACAAGAAGAAGATCATTGTTGATAATTCAGGTTATCATTTTTAGCACTTTTCTCAAGATATTTATCGGAAAATCCGTACCTATGTATTGAACCTAATGCAGAGTTGTCAAAGGTAAAATGTCACTTCAAGTAAATTTGAAGAAAATTAATTCAACCAAAAACCCTACTTGAGTTTGAGGTGAATTTCAAGGCAAGTACTCTGCTTTCGATTTGATTAAGAATATCAGAGGCAGTAACCGTTTTTCATATTTGCTAGGACCTACGCGCTTCACTTTTTACGGATGAGAGGCATTCGGAGGGAGGAAAAATTTCGTGCTACCAAGTTTCGAATGGGGCAGCTTACCAATATTACTACAAGCAAATAGTTTTGTAAATTATTGTCGAATATTTAATTAATTTATTGTCTCTTACTGTTGCAAACTTGGCAGTCTTTAGTTTTCCTCCTATTTTATAGACTGTTCTGAGTCGTCATTTATTGCGACAATATGAAGCACGTACTTGTATCCGTTTACTATGATTTCGAATCTCAGGCAATAATCATAGAAACATGGCTTTGGTCTGACAACTTTTTAGTAAGAAATAATTCATGCTTACAGTGAATTTAAATAAAATAAATGAAAATTATAATGCCACCAGGAAAAAAGAAATGAATTTTAAATTATTTTGCCTCCAATTTCAGGTCCACTTGCAATTACGTGGTTTTTCAGTTTTTATCGATGTCGAGCGACTAGAAGCTGGTAAATTCGACAACAATCTTCTAAATAGTATTCGACAAGCAAAACATTTCATTCTTGTCCTGACACCAAAAGCATTAGAGCGATGCATAGATGACTACGAATGCAAAGATTGGGTTCATAGGGTAAGTATTTTTGTTTCCAAATATCGTTGTTCTATGGAGACTCATGTATACGTCTACTTTTATACAGGAAATAGTTGCCGCTCTAAACTCAAATTGTAACATAATTCCCATAATTGATAATTTTTCTTGGCCCGATCCTGAAGAGCTTCCGGAAGATATGAGAAGTGTATGCCATTTCAATGGTGTCAGATGGATTCACGACTATCAGGATGCTTGCGTGGATAAACTTGAGAGGTATAATTTGTCACCTTGCATAGACATTGTGTATATTATATTATGTATATCGAATGTTTAGAATTATTAATTATAATCAATAGATTCATGCGAGGTGAATTGAATACACGTATTGATCGAGGACCCCTACGAGGTGATATGACTCCAAGTACACCGAGTACAGCATCAACAGCCCGACAGAACCCACCCAGCTACCAAAGAATGCACAGTAACGATTCCGGCAAGGGAAGTGACAAGGACGTTAATGGAAATGGAAGCGGACAAGGAGGTACAAATCCTTCAACGGGGCGATCAGGTTCAGATTGACTAGATAGCCCCACGCCTTCGTATAAAAATTATATTAATAATGATCATAAATTAGTTAATCAAAATAAATTCCGAAAATCGTCGAGTCCGGCCCGACAATGGTTGACACCGCACGGAAGTGGACGAACACATCGTGGAACAGCACCAATGCCGCCTTATCGTACACAACATTTACTAAGTAAACCCGGTCTTGCGGAAGGTCGTCGAAGTTCTGCTGGTGGTATTATGAATAGACCACCACTACCACCATCTATAGGAACCCGAAGTCATAGTTTAGATGGTCTTTTGGATACACCAGATCCATCTGTAGTGGGTAAAATTGATGGAAATTTAACCGAATCTTCTTCACCATTAGATAGCACAGTAGTGAAGCGAGATAAAGCAGGACAAACTGGCTCCCACAGTCAAAATAGGAAATCTCGAAGTATGGAAGATCTTTTAAATGACCAGTCCCAATCTACAGATGATGTGACAAAAAGTCTAGAAAATTTAGATGTTAATTCAAACAAAACCAGTGAAATAACAAAGAAATCACATAAACCACCACCAGCAGAACCAGCGAAGTTAGAAGTAATTGGAAAAACTTCACCACGACAAAGTCCTGAAGGTACAAGTTCTACCGAAGACGATCAGGAGGAGACTCAATCAAATTACAGCCAGCAAAGTTCTACAGCATCTGCTGATAAGGGCAAAAACAAAACATTCATCAACCGGGCTGTCAAGAAAGTTCGTTCACTTATGAAAAAGTAAGAAAAATGTAAGAAACAAAAGCTTCTTTTGCTTCCACCTTATAAAGCTTTAAAGGAAACATTCGCTTAAAGTCCAGAAGCAGACATATTACTGATTCTGTCCTAACGCTTCTTTTTCTTTTCTTAATATTTTTAACAAAATTGTAATGGCTTCTATTTATGCAAAGTACCGTCCGTTTTTATACTTAATTTATGTCTAAACTTAAGATTACATATATGAACACTCGCCCATTGGAATTGATGTGAATGTGGTTTTCAGGGAATCTAAATTATGTCCATTTTATCACATACAAGTGCGATTAGTATTTTTGGCGGAAATTTTTGGACGCTTTTATTTAGAAAAAACAAAAACTAAATTAAACTTCCTCAAATTATAAGTCTCGATTATGTTTATTGGGAAGCTGTGTGGTTTGGTTGTGTTTCGTAATATTATCACGATTTGGAGATTTTTTTTTAAATCTCAATTGTTTTTACGTGTTTTACTGTGTTAATATAAATAACTGTTTTTTCGTTTTAGTCCAGTACTTCGATGCTTTTGGTCTTTTGTCAAAACTTATTCAATGTCTTTTTTCTTTATTTGTGATTTTTGTTTGTCATAAAAATAATAACGTTTTACTTTTCAAGCTCTGATGAGAATGATTTTTCAGTGCACAAAGTGATCTTAGCAGGCATTAACTCACCTAACCCTATAAAAATGGTATTATGGCGTTAACAAATCTTTGAGAGTAGAGAGATTTCTTTTTGAGCATGATTAACCGAATACTTAGTTTTACATTTAAGATATTATTTTTAAATTGATTAATACAATTAACGATATTGTTAATAACGTTACTAAAGACTACTATGACTATATAGTTTGGTACCTACTTACACAAAGCTCCATTTTTACATGCAATATGTGCAATCTAATAAATGCTCGCAATGTAATGTATTAATGAATTATTTTTGTACATATTGAATTAACACTGTTTTTTAAACCTATTACTGTTAAGTGGCATAATTTTTTGTAAATCCTTTACTTACAGTCAAGGTACAGCAAGGAATGTAAATACTTAAAACGACTGCTAAATATCATATGTCCTAAAGAAAATTTAGGTGAAATTTTATTTATTTATACTAACTAATCGTAACTGTTGTAAAATATAACAGAATTTTATTTCGATATTAGTTTTATATGAAATAAAAATTAATCGTATACATTTCATTATTGCTGCTGAAGAAGGAATAATACACTATTTTACTTTTGGCATTCATTTTTCTTCAGAAAGCTTTCTGCGTTACTTTGTTAGTTAATCTTTAGCTAACAAATTACAGATATCTTGCTTAATTATAGGCGTATTTAAAGCAATTAATACATAATTGTAAATTATTTAGTATCTCGGGTATATTCAGAAATTCACAACTGCAGAATTAAAGCTTAGCTTCGTATTTCATAGCTCAATACGGAACTGAAACATTTCACCAAATTGGCAATTTTCAAAATCAATACCTTTTAATGGAATACAAATATCACACTTTTATGCTTAATATAATTTTTATTTAAATTGCAAATTTTTTTAGTTATCAGCTAATTGTATCTCTTTTTTTTCATTAGAGCCATCTTAATTTCTGTCGGTAAAACAGCAATTAGTTCTTTCATATATATATGTATATATATAAATGTGTAGTCGAGAACTTTTACTTCAGAGTTTAAATTGTATTCCAGGTATTATGCCCTAAATCCGAATATCCAAACGAACAAAATTGCTAATCTAAAACATATTTGCGGAA
The DNA here is from genome assembly GCA_963924295.1 of Dioctria rufipes. Lineage (NCBI taxonomy): Eukaryota > Metazoa > Arthropoda > Insecta > Diptera > Asilidae > Dioctria > Dioctria rufipes. The sequence goes on along the minus strand of OZ002743.1, from coordinate 41,960,337 downwards.
GCTACTGCAAACATCTGGTTTTTGATTAGCAGTTTTGCTGAGATGTGACAGAAACTCTAACAGTTATTAATATGGTTTAAAATTGATCCTGTTAGTTTGCAGCTGTCTGTATTCTACCAATTAAACTAAAAAAGTCAGTGCCATTAATAAAAATATTCTGCGCCTGGCATTCCGCAGGGGTACAAAGGCTAGTTCCTTAATTTCCTCAACACTTGATGTGATTTTAATATTATATTTCACATTCAGCTCTTGGCTTTATGCGATGTCGTTCATAGTAGATCTGTCCTTCGGAATGTCTTGGAGCTACTGCTTGGATAAAAAAATCTAATCTTAAATTTATATTAATATTTATCCCATGTTTATAATCATATGAGGGAAATTTTAAAGATCGTCCTTATCCTCATTTATTATTGTAAACTGAATCTAATAACGAGATTATTAGTGATCCTTCTTGCAAGTAATTGAACAGATCTCGGCATAAAGTACTTATATTTACATATATTTATTGTGATCCACAAAACGGAATCACATTCTCTGTCTCTCAGAACTGAAAATAAGTTTACATTTGTTTGAAATTGTAGCAGTAACATTCTTGTGATGTGGTGCCCAATTTGAAAATGGTGCCCCGGAATTCGCTGCTTTTTATTTACATATTTTATTTTTAACATGTTCATATTTTACAAACAAAAAGAAAAACGGATCCTTTATAACAACACTCGTGCATCCGCCCGTTCGTCTGCCAGTCTCAGACATATTGGAATTTAAAATTTGCCAGAAAGTTAGATCTTCTTGACGCGCACATAGTATATCGACAGTCAAAAATTATTGAACATTATATTTTAATTGGGGTGAGTTATGCTCCTCAAAAACTATTTTTTGTTCCTCCCCTTGATCTTCTAAGTTTCTAAAGATATTATCAAGGTTAGTAGGCATCGAGTCATAGATAACAGTCAGTTAGTCTCAGTGTTTCTAAAAAAAACATGTTTTTTGTAACTTCTCATAAGAAAAGTCTTACTAATAAGACCAACTCTTATAAAATTTACTCTTGCGTCCGTTTGCTTGAATATTATTCCGTTATCATAAGCAATTTCGGATTAGATTTAAATAAACTTAAATTCGGTTGATCACTGTTCGTTGATAAAATTCTAGAACTCTGATTGCGCGAGCCCGACTCACTCGTAACCGAACTAGTTTTTTTTTTTTATATATATACGCTCGAAACGAGATTTGTAAATCCAATCAAGATCGTGGATCGACTTTTATCCTCTTTAAAATTCACTTTTCGTAATGTTTTCATAATTGGTACAGAATTTCCAAAGTTCCATCATACCTTGCGAATATATTAGTTTTTCTACTTCCTTACCAAGCAAAATATGTGTGGATCACTTTACAGCTCCATTTTTATGTTAAAACAAAAATAGTTTCGTAGAAAACTTTTATGGAGAAATATGACGAAAAATTAATTTTCAAAGATAAAATTTAAAAATCTAAAAAGTCGCTGAGATAAATGCTGTCGGCTATCACATCGTAGTTTTCATAATTTTTATTAGTATTTTGCCTATGATACTTTTGGCAATAATTATGAATCGAATCATGTATTTTCGACAAATTACAAATTTTCCATTGAACTAAAACAGACTTTCAAGACAATTCAAAATAGACAAGCAAGCAACTGTTTTACCTGCAGAAAAAGCAGCGTTACTTATCCAGTATCAGTTCACAAATATTAATAAAATGCTCGATATATTTAAGTATTAACTATAGATAAGTGTGCCTAATAAATTTCCATTAGAGATAGAAATTCAACCAAACCATAAACGCTTTTCAAAATCCTTAGCAACAAGTAGTTATATAAATTTAAATTTTAAAATATTTGCGCACACTACTTTACTTACTCATTACTTCCACATAATTGTAGGTGAAATCTATTTAATAGCAACAAAACTATACAGCAGAGGAAAAAATGAAGCAGAATAGAATTTTTCTAAATAAAAAAAAGCATACACACAGAGAACCGTGCCTTCTTTTTTACAAGATAAACGAAAACAGTATATAATAAATATAACATTTAAGTAAAGAAAAAGATAAATAATACACAAAGAGAAAGTAAAAGTTAAAAAAAATGAAAATTTCCATTAATTTTATTAGTTTTACTTTAACTTAAAACTTTTGTTGCTCTTTACTAGAGATTTTTGTTTTCTCTTTTTTTTTATCACTATTATTTTAAGCATAAATTATTAAAATGATTTTTTGTTTGTTTTTTGTTTAACGGTAAGTTTAACAGTAACTTTATGTAAAGTACCTGCTAAGTATATGTGATTATACACTATAGTTCTCAATTGTTTCTAAAAAAAAAAATATTTCGCTAAATATGCACTTAACAAAGTTTTGGAAAACAAATTCGACAGAGCTGAAACTTTAAAGTTGAGTTTTTATTTCCATTAAAGTTTGTGCGTCTCTGATTTAAACAAAATTTTATTCTTATGAATTTAAATATTAAATTAATACTAAAATTAAAATACAGCTTCAATTGGAATTTTGGAATACGTTATGCACTCATATGATAAACTAATTAAAAATCTACAAAAAAAATGTTTTTTGTTATAAAAACAGTTGTGCGATTGTGATTCATCAATTTTTATTTTTAATTATACATTCAATTATTTTTTTATATTAGCTTTAGTGTCTTATTTAAATAAGAATAGATATAAGATATTAATTCGACTACCTACTATATACTTCATATTGTAATGTATAAAATTTTAGGTTAATTAACAGTAAATTAAAGTTAATTTTTAAAAAATTTCGTGCGTTTTTTTTTTTTTTAATACATTATAAAATCAAATCCAAGGAGTATACGTTTATAACTCGAATCAAAAATTGATTCACGAGACAGTAGTACATCAATGAATCTATTTTTAACTGCCCAATCTCACCCCTGCACCACGATACTCGGTCTTTTCAAGAAAAACCCTCGAGAAATACTTCCCAAGCCATGAAATAGAATCCCTCACTACTACATGAAAGCCCTAATATAGTCCTTCCATTCTAAAATATTTACAGTGTTCTTATGTAAAACTGATAAAAGTTTGATTTAATAGGTCCTGCACCCTAAACTACTATTTATACAGAATAATGGTTTTCTGATAATCTTAAGCTTACTTTCTTATCTTCCCAAAAGTAATCAAAGAACATTGACAGCCCTCAGAGGCGGGGGAGGGGGAGTTGACTCTTGACTCCTGGGACAGAATTTGATACGCTTTGGTTTATAGATTAGTGTCGGTCTGAGGAACAAAATGTACTAAGTGTTCATTCTGGACAGCACTTGGTCCATCTCCCATACAAAAACTGTCAATGTCCTTTTTATATCTTTTCTAACAAAATAATTTAAAACCAAATGACTACGATTCCCCAAACAAAAACCCGGAACTGAGTAATAATTGCATATGTGAATGTGCCGTAGTCCGATGAATTCGAATCAATCTGCCAACAGATTCGGACTACCGCGCCGCACATACACTATTGCAACTATTACTCAGCTGAGACTCAGCAAACATTGAGATGAAAAATCATCAGCGCGATAATTGGAGGATATCTTCCAATTATAATCTTCGGATTATTTGAGCAATACAAATGTATGAAAATTGCTTTTAAGTTGCTTAAGCAATAATTACATGATATGAGCTCGATTGCTTCCAATTTCAGTTTTACCTTTTTTTCCTCCAGATGAAAAGAGGGCGAGATTGCTTACAATTTCAGTTTTACCTGGATGACAAAATGGCAATAAAGTAGGAAAAGGAATTATAATGTGTTTTTCCTCCAGACGAAAGGAGGACGATAACCGAGAGCGAAAACCGGTTTATGTTAATTTTTAATGAAGAAGATGCGTTACCTGAAAATTTAGGTCTGTGCATCCTGGTTTAATAAGCGTTTGGAGTAAAATATAGTAAAGTTTTCTACATATATAATACTTTACTCCTCTCATTCTTCATACTTCAATAACGTGATTCCACAACGATATCTTCGGTTTATCTTCTTCAGGTATTGCTTTCGTGTTCCCTAGATGACACGAAAGCAATTCATCAAGAAGTATTGCTTTCGTATTCCCTAGAAGTATTCGGGAGACATCCATTACCGAAAGGGACTTCTTCCGCAAAATAGAAGATGATAATCTTCCGCGATGAAAGTTATCTTCGCCGAATATGATGCCCGAATCATCTGCGTATCATCTTGCTTGCTGGCGAAGTATTTTTTCGAGGGTCTTGATTATGTGAAATATTCTTGCCCCTTCCATTCACGTACATGAGTAATTTAAAATAAGAAAGCGCACACGAAATTTCTCACGACTCAGAATACATGAAATTTCCCTCGGCTCATTACTCGTGAATGAGTAATTCAAAGTAAGAACGCTCGCACATGCATTTTCTCACTGCTCAAACTAACACGTGTGGGCATTTCTTAATATAAAGCATGTTGAGTAGTTTTAAAAGGTGCAGGGTTAATAAAAGTTAATCTTGGAGTGTGTTATGTGACAATCATTACTTGACTATTCTTTTAGATATTTTAACTACCGATCACCACCAGCCCGGCCAATTTGTTATCTTTAAAAAATGGAAAAACAATCGATGCAGATTGCCCCATAGACCGAATCCACATCGAGAGTTAAACGCTGCAAGCTACAAATTTCAGTTTGCACATATGGCATACCGTAGAAACTGTTACATAGACTGACTACGTTCATAGGAATACTCTAAAATATAGCTTCGTGTAGCTCTCGACGTAGATTGGGCCTAAGTACTTAGCCTTTTGGAGAAATACCCATTTCACATTATCCGATGGAAAAACTTAGGGGAGCATTACCTTATTTAACTTTTTTTTTTTTAATTTTTAATTTTTGCTTTCTACCAAACCGGAGTATATCAGACAGATTTTCATAGAGCCAGACACGGTATATATATTTTGATTGAAGTTGTCAAAACGAAATATGTTTGAGCACTCCCTGCCCTTAGAATATAGAGAGTACAGGAAGTGTGATAAGCCAAATTTGATGTAGTCAAATTCTGGTTGTGTGAGTATCTGTTGCCGCTGTAGTGAATGCTCAGTACAGCCGTGTAGTAGAATCAATATAGAGAGCGGGGCAACAAGATATATGGTTGAAAATATTACGTTTGCTCCCATCGAAAATGTTCTTATTCACTGTCACTACACCTATATACCCTGAGAGTTTCTCAGCTGTCATAAACGTAAACAAATCTCGGTGGAAATACATTTGTCTCTTTCTTCAATATACTGCTGACCTACTTCACGGGACCCTGGAAAAATCCACGCTCATGCACACGAATTTTACAGGTATCAACACTTCCTGTTGTCTCTATATTCTAAGTCCCTGCCAAAATCAATTTAAAAAAAAATCAAGAATACTTCATTTGATTGATCAATGAAGACTCCCATATTGATAACAGATTTCTTCTGTTTACTGGTATAGTTATGCTCCTATTAATGGGGGTCATGCCTTCGCAAAACAAAGCTTCTAATTCAGTCTTTAACTTATACAATAAATGTTCATATGGTATTTATCAGCGGGAATGAAGGAGAGCATGTTGAAATTATTACTCACTCACCATTTACAAATTCAGTTTTTTTAATTTGATAAATACTAAAAACTTCTTAAAAGTCACAAGACACAATTCTGTAGTTAAAACTTAATTTTTAACATCTTTTTCATGTTTCAATTATTTATCACATAATTACTTTTTGGCAGCACCATCGAATTCATGTAAATCAACTTCACCATCCATATAGCTAAATTCAGTTAAATCTCAAGACAAAGTGTCAAAAACAGCTGGTAGACTACAATCCATCTTATGACGAACTGTAACTGTTTAAACGTAAACAAACGCGCGAAATGGGGAGTGAGTGCCCAAAAAATCTCAAAGTTCTATCAAAAACGAACTTTTTGACGTAATTATTTGTGCTTTAATATTTTTCTCAACAATACAATAACATATAATTACAGAGCAGAGCAATTAATATCATTACGAAATTCAGAAGGAGGCTCTATAAAATGCGGACTAAAAAAAGCTCATATTGATGGCTCTGAGGAGGAAACAACAGAACTTCAAAGGCTGCGTGGTAAACGTTTTTTTCGAAAGTAGAAATATGCAATTTCAATCGTAATGTTACAGATGAGCTGAGAAAACAACTTTCCTGTCCAAGAATAGAGAGGATTTCTACAAGATCTGTAGCTGAATGGGATCCCGAGAAGAATGTAGTGAAAATCTTAAAAAAAGGGGGGAAATTTCAATCATTTGGATACACCGAAGACAAAGTGCATTACCTTGAGAACTATGAGGCGTTATTTCTTTTGGAATTGGTAATTCAGATTGGTGTCTATATTAAAATCGTTTACTGAATCGATATTTTCTTCCCTTGAATAGAATCGTCTTGAGCTCTACTTTCAATCGGTTTTGATGTCCATTGAGCAGGCCTACTTGATTCTTTTGGGCGAAGAGAAGAGCAAGAATTATGAAAATTACTTGGTCTATTCGATCTTATCCAGAGCTGGTTACATTGTACTGAGATACAAAAATACTGCCTTTAATGTAAACATCTCTGAAAAGGATTGTATTTGGGAAATCTTACTGTCTTCCCTGGATGAAACACATAAAACTCCTTCTTTCATAAAAAATTCCGAGCAATATAAAGCTGCTGAAAATTCCATGAAATTAAACGCAGATAAAATATCAAAACCGACCATGCCAAGTGAATCAGATGGAAAACCATTCTCCCTAGAAGATTACATAGACTTCGACAGGAAGTTTCCTGCAAAAAGAAAAGTTAAGGAATTATTTGGGAATAGCCGAAATCGTGATTGCAAAAGACAAAAAATCGAGTCAAGTAGAGCTTCCAGCAGTCGTTCGAGTAGTTATTTGGATATACTCAAGAACGAATCAGAATACAAAGAGTTCAAGGAAATTTTTGAAAAATTTGAAGTAATTGAACTCCGAGCAGACGATGATATACCTGCAGACTCTAGAGAGCTTGAAATTGATTTTGATATATACTTGCCGACGGAGACTTTTAAAAAATCGGAACCAGATCCACCAGCTTTAAGAGCTATAGTCTTAGAGTGAGTAGTTTTCCATGCTGTTTAGGACTTGCTTAAAAATTTTCTCTCATTTTAGGTCTAGTAAAAACTTTCCCAACAGATCCGAGCTAGCTAAAGTCTACCATAGTCAAGAGTACAAAGTGCCTTTAATCGTGGTTTCCGTAAGCGATTCAAAGCACATTCAAGCGTTTTTATATTATTTTACTTAGCGAAAAATATATTTTATAAAAATTTTACATTGCGATTTTGAATAGAACAGACTTTACTTCCTTTGATTCTTTAGATGAATCTTGTAAAAATTCAAGGCGAGATTACTGATTACATCTTTTAGATGTCGGCGACAAACTTGTCGTCAATTATTAGTTAAAGTGCTTGTGTGGACATCGTTCTTGTTTTTATTTATTCTTGAAATGTGCCACTCTAGTTTTGAGGTTAAATTTACCTGTTAGTAACTCGCAGAATTTTTTCTTTTAATTTTTTGGCTTGTAGAAGGAGAAAGTTTACGAAGGTTGGGAATCTATGCAATTCCACCCCGTTGACCATAGTTTTATGGTTACGGTCACTTGCTTAGCGCAATCAATGGTCTTCCCGTTATTGCAGGTCATCGATACTGTCTGCATCTTTGTGGGCATTGACTACAAGCAAAGGCTGTACAGATGCATTCTCCTAACAGAAAATTTTATTTTAGTGAGTTCCTTCTCATACCCAGAGCAACACATGTAATATAGCAAGTTTATGCTATATGGAGCATTCCTAACTTCAGTCTTTCGAAACAGTATTGGTTTGCAACAGCTCCTTACTCTTCGATTGATTGCTTGTACTATTATTATTCTAGTATTTGTGACGTGGTCGAAGGTGCTATCATCTTTTCGTGGTATTTTACCATTCCGTCGCTGACTTGACGTCCCTCTTCGCATATTCCTCCTAAAAGAGCCGAACCTTTTCTTTTTCTCTGGCAAAGACCTCTTCCCTAGCATGCTAGATTTTATTGCAAAAGCGGTGTTTCCTCTGAACACTCCAGCAAAGTTGTCCACCTTATGTTGAATTTTCAGCTTCCGTGTCATTAATAGATTGGTTCAGTGGTCCCTTAACCTTAACTATTTCCTCATACGCTTTTAAGAGAAGTCTTTGGCCTTGGCGCACGAAGAAGTTCTTCTTCAACATCGTGGATATCCCATGTTTGTTTTGTGTTATTCTTTTTTTATATGTTTTTATCTATTTTTGTATTTGTGAGTATGGCAAATTGGGTGAGGAGGTGGTTTGCGTCTGCAAGGCTCCGTTACATATAACGCTCATTCTAATTGAATGTCGCTGTCGCCTGGTATCTTAAGGTTACTGCTTTCGTTGCGATGCACATGTTTTTTATATCTTGCACGATTGTACACCTTCACTTGGATATTTTAGCAAGTAGATAACTGGAAATAAAAGGGGGAATATGGGTAAGTTGGAAAATACGCGTACTAGAAATTGAATGGGCTAGGTAAATATGGGCCATGAAAGATTGAAAAGAAGCAGAAAGAGGATGTTCGTAGTAACAGAAGTTGAAGCCTGTATAGGTGTACCTAACTCTTTCTTCATGAACCAAAGAAGGGGTTCAAATGTGATATGATAGCATACTTCATGTTTATTTTTCAAAAAAAGCTTTTCACTACGACCTCGTGTACCTTAGTGTACTTACTGGCCCATTACTAACTACACGAAACAGGGCAGTGCATTTGTCTGACTTGGCCCTCGTGGAACTCTTTCCATCATATATCTATCGAGATATTAGGTTAACATAATGCGCCACTATTCCGACATAAGAAAATTCCAACAATATAATGTAAGCTGTGAATTGATTTAGCTCACAACAGGTAAACAATATTAACCTAAAAGAAAAGACCTGTAATTTGTTTACTTTGCACTGACCACAGTTGTTGTTATTTGTATATTTTTTTTTTAAGGGGTACTAAAAATTTGTCAGCGACCCTGACCGGGTCACTTCTTAAAATGATCTAAATTGTCATAGGAAATTTGTAATCAGCAATCATCGTCATCAAATCTTTAGAAAAAATTCCTAAGTAGATCTTTTAAAAATTGATGACGCCAAACTAAGTTATCTTAACTATTCGAAATCAATCGAAATTTATCGGAAAAATATCTTTAGCCAAACTTATTTCATAAATCTTCACAGCACTATTAGTTTTATTTGGCCATTTAGCGTCCGGGTATGATACTCCAACCAGTTTCCAAATGAATAGCTAGCTTCTACCGGGCATTTGACGATTCAGATTTATTTGATTGGAATTATGTATATCGACTGGAACTCACCTGCGCGGAATTCTCAGTCTGGCGTCAACATTTTAAGTGTCGGTAGTGTTCTTGGTAAACAAATATATAAATGCTAGACACTCGATGATCGTGGAAATAAATTTGAATCAGCTGCGACTCGAGAAGATCGTTATTTTTTTACTCTATTTGGTGTTGATACTTGAAAATGTTACTTGCGGTCAATTCGAAGTTTTTACTGAAGCTCTACTACTAGACAAAAGTGTCGTGTATAAAAGGAAACAAATATATGGAGATCTAGGACTACCCGTTTAGATTTTGTTGAGTAATGGAACGTGGTTGAATTCGCGATGAATATAAAAATTGTGTTAATGTTGATTATAAGTTGTAAAAATGTGTTCGGCTCAGTAATAAGATATGGAAAATCTAGCAGTGAATTACTTACTAAAAATAATACTAGTTTTCCCTATCAAGTATTGCTAATAGCGTCTACATTTAAAGGTCGATTTCTTTGCGGAGGAACACTTCTTGATAATGAGTGGATTTTAACGGCAGGACATTGTGCTCAAGATGTTCTATCGTTTGACGTTCATTTGGGTGCACATACCTTTGATAACATCACAGAACCTGGAAGAGTTATACAAAAGACTAACAAATATATAGTTCATGAGAAATATAATCCAAGACTAGCTCACAATGATATAGCTTTAGTGAAACTGGTACAAAAAGTGAAATATTCTGATAAAATCCAACCGGTGAAATTGCCAATAGCTAAGGATATGTTTGCAGGAAAAGCTGCCATTGCATCGGGATGGGGATCAAGTCTTCCTGAAAAATCAGCGGAGAGTCTACAGCATACCGAATTCAAAGTGATCAGCAATAAGGATTGTATGAAAAGCTTTAGTAAATTAATTATTCAAGATTCAGTATTATGTGCAGAGGGCGTGAGCTCTGAAAATGTGTGTACAGGTGATTCTGGCGGGCCTCTAGTTCTAAAGGATACAAGGACACTTGTCGGTATTACCAGTTTCGGTCATGTCAACGGATGTGAATATGGTGGTCCTGGAGGTTTCTCTAGAGTGACAGCGTATCTTGATTGGATCAAATCAAAGACTGGCATTAAGCCATAAAACTGTGATAATTAGTTCTAATTTTAAAAAAATAAATTTTGTTAATTTTATTGTTAATGTAATTTAAAAACGTTGTTTTTTTATTTTTTACCATTTTTCTTGTGCGCTAAACTATTCTTTGAAGAGATTGCTTAGTTTTGAAAAAAAAAGATCTTTGAAATCCCCAAAAATTACTCACCTCATCCTGGTGTCATGAAAATAAGAGGAATTTTTTATTTTTTCCCTCATAAATGAGAATTCTTTAGAAGTGATAGCTGCCTATAAACATATGAATATACCTACATTCATATGTTCATACATGTTTACAAATAAAATTATGTAAGTTTCCTTTCAATCATAAATGCAAATTCAAAACTATTTAATTTTAGAATTAAAGAAAAAACGCAAATTCCATAATAATAATTAAGTAGTCCTCTATTGCGTCAAATGCTCTTTACTGTAACGTTCGCATAGTTTGAATTGGAAAACTTTTATTCAAATTAAATGGGTTACAGTAGCCGGCAGGCCAACACTCATTTGTTTAAATAGTTCCGCTCTAAGATTAACTGGTATTTTGCATAATAAACACCTTTCGTATGGACTATAATTATTGGGCGGAGATTTTTATGACTGCTAAATAGAAATATTTATTATTTTCCTGTTTTTTTCTATGAATGAAATTATTTTCACAGTCCATTGACATATTAAATTACGACGTTGACCGATGCTTGGTAGTTGTTTTGAATTTTATTGAAATTTGTTTATTATTGACATAGAAGGCTATAATTCAGAAGAAAATATTTACTATGTATTTACTAATGGCACAGGATAATTAGAATAAACAAAAGACTTAGACGACGAACTTGCAACTTAAACAACCCCCACTCCTGCGAATTTGATATTGTACCGGCGAGTCTTCATAGTATTTAATATGATAAATATCAGATTTAATTTCAGCACTGATTGATAAACGATATAAAAATTCCGTGGATTTGTTATGTTATTAACGGAACGTAATAGTAGCACAGCTATATGAAACCTTCAAGCTGGCAGTAAGTAGACTTGAAAGCCAATATGACCTTGGACGATTTGAGCTAGTAAACAGATAATAAATCCACTTGCCCACAATATAGTAAGTAACCGATAAGATGAAGCTATCATAATAAAAAAAATCATTGAATAATGTTTTTTATTATTCATAAACAACATATAAAAGCCACCAACAATTTTCGGGTGAAACTTTCAAGTTTTCATGTAACAGGTGTAATTTTATAATGAATAGAATGAGAATTTAGGTTCTACGAAGCAGGAAATTTACGAAAATAATATCTTTGAAACCAGGACTTAAAGAAAGAAGAAGTAAAATCCACGAAGAAAGTGAAACAAAAAACCGGAAAAAAAACACTGGTTGTTACATGCTCTCCCTGTAGTACCTACGAATAGGTTATCTTATTACCATGGCATTCTTAAATGCTGATCAGCGGCGTACAAGGAAAATCCTGGAATGGGACACTACGTGATCTTTTTCTTCAAGAAATGACAACATATTTCTCTTCATTCTTTACTCCTCTTAGGAGCATAGTGCCTCTACATACCTCTCCATTTCACTTTTTCTAAGCAATATTCTTGACTTTGACCCAAATCTTTCCGCTTTAATCTACATATTTCTTTATTTTTTGTGCATGTGCTTTTGGGTGTTCCTACCCTTCGGTTCCCCTGCTGATTCCATTCTAATGTCTGACGGGTAATTACTTTTGTATAGACCTTCGAAGTTGGTGGTCTATCCTTTTCCATTTTCTTCGTCTTAACTGGGTAACAATATTGGCTCTTATGGAGCGTGATTAAGCACAGTTCTATGTTCGCAATTCGTCTTGATCAGAATATCTTGTAAGCATATAATTCTCAGACATTTGTTCAGGAATACTTGAAGAAGGTGTGGGAAGTTCCAAACTACCCGCAGTCTTCTTCTGTTTGTAGTAATAGTAAGTTGAATTTTAACACTTTCCCTATTGATGTATTTTTGACGGCGATCCGATTGGTATTTGTGTTTTTGAATCTCATACATATATTTCATTTTTCATGTGTTTATCCTCAGACCATGGTACAGAGTATATAAGATATTCTCATAAAATTTTGACACATGAGCTGTAACGAAATTACGTCCACTAAGTAGAGATTATTGTGTTCTCTGTACCGTGCCGAGTTCCGAATTCCATTCCGATGATTGCTCTACAATTAACAGTAGTGTATGTCTGATTGGTATATGCATCTACTCCCTCGTCTGAATCCAGTTTAATCTTCTCGAATATGCCTCTAATTCACCTTTTATTCTCGAAAAAATTATCATTTGTGTTCCGAATTAGGTAGCATTATCTCACACCAATTGGTATATTCTCTTGGATCCCTGTTCTTTAGAAGTTTTACTATTATATTTTTTCCTGGATGATGCTATGGATGGGTTGGAACGTCCTACAAAAATCAAAGAAAACAACTACATTCTGCTGCCGAAATTGTATGGTCAACATTTTTCACATTCCTCCACCGCCAAATACTTTTAGATTTTAAGCCTACCTAAACGGGTAAGGATCATTAGTCTGATGTAGGACTACATTTATACGCATTACGGGAACGCTGTGAATAAAACCGTCTTTCGGTTTCGAATAAATGTGCTTCTACATTATCTGCCATTGAACCTACACATTATTTATTAAGTATCGTATACTACGCTCTGACTCAGGGAAAAAAGATGGTGGGCTGCTAATACCCTAGACAGACGGGAAAAATCAAAGATCATTCGTTCGTGATTGAATTTTTCAAAAATCACTTTACCTTTGAATTATAATTTTAATTTTAATTATTAAAAATGTGCTGTCAATTCCATATAAAAATTGACAGGATTTTCGTTTTAATTCACAAAATCTTGGATAACTTGATTTTTGAAAAAATCAATTACGAAGGAATGGTCATTGATTTTGTCCGTCTGCCTAGGGTATAACACTACTTACGGGCGCAGTAATATCCTCAGATTTTTGCCTATAGGGTTTACTACTGGTTTAAAAGACGGTACTACTCATGAACAAATACTTGACTTGAAATTCACTGAAACTCAAGTAGGGTTTTTGGTTGAATTAATTCCAATCAGTTGACTTGAAATTTTCTTGAAATGTACTTGACGTGACATTTTACCTTTGACAACTCTGCATTAGGTTCAATCATTGAATAAATAACTAATAAGGAAACGGCATATCGGGCGAAAGCCTAAGCCACTCGGCGAACTGTATTAGTGTGTTGTGTTTGTACTCGTTTCGTCATGGCAGTAATGAAATCCTCACATTCTGAAGGGGAACATTTTTTATAATCAAAATTGCTTTGTAAAATATACAAATTTTTAGCTCCCCCTTGTTTTCAGATAATATTTCTGATCGTTTCCTTTGTATGACTGGCATAATTTAGACACCAATGACAATTCAATTGTAAACAACAAACCGGAATTGGTAAAATGTGAAATTTTTTTCGATGGCTGTTTGGTTTTATAAATATTTCACTCTTATTTTGTTAGAAACACTATAATTAATTAGTAAAGCTATTAAAGTTACTTGAAGAATGTTTTTCCACGACAATAACTCTGTTCGTTCCTGCAGCACAGCACAGCGCACTTCATTATGGTTATTTAAGACTCCGGAGTCTCTATTACATAAAATATCGTTCACAAAAGAATATTTTATACTTATTTCACACTACTATTAAGTAAAAATCCTGTTAAATTATTTATTTATTACAATATCGCGAATTCAAATCCGAGAACTTCTTTTCAAAATTATAAAATGTCAAAAATGTTGAACTGACGCAAAATAGCCACTAGGCCCTGCTGTCATCCCCCCCCCCCCCCCCGACCGAAGGTCATACTGTTATTGAATTGCTTAAATACGTACACTGTATTCGCACGATACCCCGCTTTCTTATTAGTTATTTATTCAATGGGTTCAATGCATAGGAATGGATTTTTAGATAAATATTATGAAATGTGTTAATAATCACAACCTGAATTTTCTTCTTCTTCCTCTTTGCAGTTTTCATAACTCGCAGAAATGAAAAATGTTCAAATACTGAAGATGTGTTTACATGAATTTTTTCAAGTAACTCGAATAAAATTTTATGATTTTCTTGACTCAACTATACTCAAAGTCAAAATCAAAATCATTAACTCCAGAAAAGGATTTAATATGGTACTGTAACCTCAACCTTCAACTATAGAGCAATGATTGGACAATAGAACTAGGTTAGACTCTATCCACTTGTAAAGCAAACCGTGCTTTTCCCTTGCAATTTCATTCATAGGAAAGAAAAAGTAGATAAGTAAAGAAGTGACGCTGTTAGTTTTTTTTTAATTTGCTTGTGCCAAGAGCTATAAAATGTGATATAAAAGATTTTGTCTTTTGAAATCAACTCAGTTCTTTCTGATAAAATCTACCTTTCTTTTGTACTTAAAATTCATGTTAGTTTACTTTAGTAAACCTCCATTCGAATATTCCACGTGAAAATCAAGTAACTATTCTACGTGAATTTTACGTAATTATTCCTCGTCAACTTATACAGACACCCCCTAGGATATCGTCATAGGAAATACCACCCAGTTTCAACGTGGAGCTAGTGTCATTTTCACGCAGAATTTACATGAATTTTACGAGATACTTTTTACTGGGTCCTAACTAGTCAGTTAACATGCCGCACCCCGCATTTAAACTAACCACCCAATCATGAACAATAAATTTATTAAGTCGCGATATGGACATTGCAGGCGAGATCGTAATTAATCTACAGAATTCATATTCATTGCATAACACACAATACACACACACAAATATAAATTAACTTGTAATTGAATGTTTTTTTAATAAATAGGCTCGCCCATATTGTACATATAATTTAAACCAACGTAATTTCCTGATTACCCACAATTAATAATAAAATGAAATACGTCAAGGTACACGTGAAATAATCTTAATAATATTTTTTAATAAAAGTAATCTGCGCTTCTACCTCTGATTCTGGTTTTCTCCATATTATGATTGATGACATAAAGCATCCGCATCATACTCAATTACAATAAATCTCCGTAACGATCATATTTTTCATCTTTAATATTATTATGTTTTTACAATTTTTCCCACCTCTCTTATTCTTATCATATCAAATATTATTTGTCACAAAGAAGTCAACGCAACCATCCATAATTAAAAAACATCAAGGTACATTGACTGAGATCAGTGATCTTGCCGTCAACTCTTGTTTACACATTTTGGAATTTTATCGTCAATTTTGACAATCATAGGCGCCAGAAATTTATCGCAAAACAAAATCTTTAAAGATTTTTGTAATAGGTATGAGCAAAAAAAAATGCAAAAAATTTATTTCTGTATTAATATTTCACGATGTATAATTTTCAAATTAGTTTTTACGATGGTCTCCTGAGATTCAAGATCACGTGAATCTTAATATCTATACTAGATGTAGACAGAGACTTTCTCTAGGCTAGACGTTGGTATTTTTGATTTTGTAAAATAATTTATTATGGAGACGATCAGAGGCCGGTTTTTAGGGCTTTAGATTTATATCTGTCATTTTTAAGGTGTGTTATTTTCCGTTTCCGAATGAGTAACGGGTATACACCGCACATAAATATAAAAAACAAGAAGCGGTCTTTTCTACTATGAGAATAATAATTAATAAAATACATCATAACTTTTTTTAAGCTATTTTTGTGCAAAATTATCGCTCATTTATGTACAAATTTCATTCAAGTCAAAATTTTTATGTGGATATAAAGTTATAGTATAAAAATCATTACAACACATTCCTTTTAAATTAGAATATATAATTGCCAGTTTTTAATTCTATGACGTCGCCATATTACAGAGATCTGGTGTGATCCAGTTTACATGATAAACACCTCTAATATACGTATGTTGTTCGGCTATATTTTGCAAAAAAAAAAAAAAAAAACTAAGATATCTAATACGAGTAATTTCAACATAAGCGAATTTTGAGAAACGCGTAATGGGGTCCTTGTACTCAACGTAACTTTGGAATTGGATACATGCAAATGGTTGTAAGTTTACGTCATGACTTATAATGAATTGTTCAATTATATAAATATGCTCTCGTGGATATCTACTAAACTTTATCTAGAGTCACGTCTTTGTTTTGAAACGATTACAACAACATGATAAAAATGTCTTAGATCATTACCAGCTAATCTATGACCACCCTACTATAACCAACTTTATATATATATGGAGAAATTAATGACAAAGATTCGCCAACGCACCTATTAGAAAGAAATCACAATTTTTTTCAAAAGCTTTGTTTCTTATATAGCTGAGAATAGGATTTTTGTAAAAATTGTAGATGTTAATTCAAAAATGGGCGCAATTGGGCAGCTCTTTTGTAAAATTGCCTTACAAATACGATATTTTACCTAAATATATATTGCAAAATTCGATGAGAATTTATTGACATGGGGGATGTGCAAATTTTGGTAACAGTAGCCGTAGTTTGTAGATTTAGGACAGTCACTTGGTGCTCAAAAAGGACGTTACCTGAAAATTTGTTTGGTAATTTTATAGATTTCAACGTGCTCCTTTCGACCTCGTATCACTGCCGCTTGCGCCGCTATATTGAAAAAATAGCGCCCAAAAACAGTTTTTTTTTACGATGAAAATAGTTATATAATAAATTAAACTAGAGAAAATTTCCGCAAAGTTTACTCCAATACGCGTATGTCAAATTTCAGAAAAAAGCGGCATACTACGGCCTTATCGCAGTTATAAATGGATGCCCCCCCCCCCCCCTTGGCCCAAGGTATTCCCATTACGAATCACGTTCCGCCATAAGTGAAGCAATATCGTAAAAATGTATAGAAAAGCACGGTACAGAGAACAGAATACTCTCTGCGCTCCCTCTGTCTTTCTTATAGAAATATAATCACGTCACAGAACATGTGCCACCATTTTATTGGGAATATCTTGTATTCTATATACCTTGCCCTTGGCCTAGGGGTATCTTCTGCAGAATATCTGTCGAAAGAGTTCAAATATTCTGTCTGAATCATCAGTACGAATATATCATTCTACAGCGTCGTTCGCATTTTCAGAGTTATGGCTTCTAAGGAAGTGAACTGTTTTATTTGTGAAAATCCATTGCAATGAAGTGAGTTGACTGAAGTGAAAGGAAAGAGATTGGAGACATTTCGTAAACCAAGTATTAAAAGAAAGGTCAACAAGGGCAAACTGTTGGATCGACTGAAATCGATAGTGGTTAACGATGTGTGTCGAAAACGCTATAATAATGATTCCTATGGCCACTTCTTTTATAAAAAGTCTTACCACGTATATTTGCAAGATATACTTGATTTGAAGGAAAGAATGACAGCTGAAGAACACAAAATTTTCACAACTAAAGGATAGTCTACAATTAGACGTTCCAATTAATTTTGGTGTGGCATGAGCAATCGTTGGTAAAATGCCTTGGTGGCATTACTCATGGATGGGGGGATGATTTCCATGTGGACTTTAGGAATGGTGTTCCTACACAATGTTTGCGACGAAGTTGAACAATTTTGCAATGTAGCTTTTTTGAATTTTGAAGCTCGCGGATTAATCGTGACAATGTTGACGTGAAAAAAACTAATGGATTGGTTGTGGCAAAATAAAATTCTCGCTTTCCAGAAGCAAAGGAACTCATGTCAATAAGTACTGGAATTAACGGAGAAGAGAAGATAAACTGTCAGATGCCTCAGGAGTTTGTAGTATTGGTATTTCTAATATCACAATGCTATCGGCGGGAATCTATACAGTAAAATTCAAAGGGAAAAACTTGGCGTTATGACTGCAGGCATCCGGATAGAAGATGACATTATTATTATACGTTATTAATTTTTCAAATAATGTGCATTTAAAAAAAATCTGTTAGGGAACTTAAAATGTTCCTTACGTATGAATTTACCCCGTTTTCGTTATCGTTTTCAATGACATTAGACCTGCATATGGATTATACCTATACTTTGAACACAAAAACAAGAACTTACTCCACCTCATGGTGGTGTGGAAATGAGTTTTTTTGGGCAATACGCGATTGGAGTAAACACGCTGAATCTAATTATTCTACAAAAAAAAAGTTAGTTCATAAACTATTTTCATCGTAAAATGAGTCGGAAAGGCGATATTGTAAAAAAAAAAACTGTTTTTGGGTGCCATTTTTTCAATATACCGTCGCGACTGGCAACGATACGAAGTTTCAAAGTAAAAATTCGAAAGGAGCATATCGAAATCTATAAAAATACCAAAATTTCCGAAAAACTTTCCAGGCACAACTACTAAATGATTATACTAATTGTAGTGTTTTATTTAGACAGTAATCAGGCAACCACCTTGGGACAGCTTGTTAGAGTATTATTGGTGAAACCAAACCAATTAAAAAAAAAAAAAAACAATTATAACCGGTTATTAAAAAATATTGGTGAAATTCCAAAATGGCAAAACAAATCATTGTTTATTATTGATTTGATTGAAATAAAATTAAACCATAATTGAAATTAAATTTAATTTATTTTGTGTCCTGTTAAATTCTCTCTTTCAACAAAAATTTGACTTATTGAGCTATCACACTTCCTTTCTTCTCTAGAGTCTAGACCCTTGTAACAGTATTTATTTCAGCAATAAAACTACTGGAAAAAACTAAAATTAAGAAAGAGAAAAATGTGTGATTGGAATATTTCCTGATATAACAACGAGAAAAGTTCAATATTAAAAAATTCTACAGAAAGATTTTCTGTAGCAACGTGATGAAAAAATAAATTAAAATTTGTGCAATAAGTAATTTCAGATTTTATTCATTACTCTTTTATACAATATCTAATTTAGACATACCTAATTTCCAACGGCACTTACTTTCCCGATACAAATTGAATTTTAAAAGAGTTTGCTCTGTACAACTATTATCATGCAAGTGTTATGTTAATGTTGGTAGAACTTGCGAACGGTAGTTTTACTTGTTCAAGCAAACCGTGGAATGGTTCAAATGAGGTCCATGTCCTACCAGATGTTTCGCATATTCCGTTGGAGAAGAAAAGAAGAAATATGACCTCATCCTATTCTTGTGTTCTACAATGAAGTCAATATTTACAGAAGAATTGGCTAAATCACATATGCAAATTAGTAGTGAAATTTTAACCCGCAGGTAACGAAATTATTAAATTCCAACAAAAACAGACTTTCATAACTCGTTTTTTTAGATTTTGGATATTATAAAAATTCGCATCTTGCCCCTTGTCTTAATCTTAATTCCAGCAAGGTTATTGACGTTAAGAATATCTCCCAGGACACGTCGTAGAAATTGTATTTTTACGAGAAATACCTATCTGCTATCAATTTCTTAATTTTACAGGCATTAAATTGAAATATGTCTTCGAGGTGTTAAAATGCATGCTGCCACCTTCGGCCAGTCATGATAAAGCGCAAATATATTTCGTTATCAATATAAAACACTGTGCCAGCCGTGCCCGATCAGAATTGTGCTAAAAATATGTTTTTCACCATCAGAACTGGATTTAATTTTATCTAATACATTTTTTTTTACAGAATTAATTTTTTGCTATGCTATGATCTATTTGTTGGAATTTCCGACGTCAGACCGGATGCTGATAAATTTAATAAGTTGAGTATGAACCACAGAATCTATAAATCCCATTTAATTGGACAGTCGGGCTTTTTTAATGCTATTCACAGGAGCTTACTTAATTAGTATGCTATTGAAGAAAAGAGTTCATCCTATTTTTTTACCTTGAAAATCGGAGTAAGTTTTAAAATTAACTGTATATCAATAATATTATAGCTTTTTATCTTCGAATCCGCTACTTTAGTTTAGTGATATTACGAGCAATTACTAATATTTTTGGTTCATTTGGACCACCAGATATCGCTGGTTAGTACTTACGATAATTATTATTTCAAGGCCTTAAAATTGTATCAAGTCAAGGACAGATAACAATTTATCAAGGAGTAACAAAGTTATCCTCATGTCGGCGACACTTTAAAGTGTTCCCTCAGAGCTACCCTAAATAGCTGGGAGAATAAACAAAAATTCCTTTATTGGGAAAGGCTACAAGGACTTCATCAGGCAAACAAGCTTATCGACACCTCTGGCGAAAAAACAAAGAACTTCTAATCCTTAGGAGAACAAATCTCAAAATTATTACAGAGTTCTTCTGAGGTCATTGCCCATTGAAGTATCACCTATACAAGAGGGCTTGGCTGAAACTTCATTCTACCTCTTTTATCAAACCTTAGAATATAGAGCAAACAGGAATGGTGATAAACCAGATTTTGCGTAATGAATTTCTGGTTGTGTTGGTAGTCCATTTTTACATGTATTTACACGCCATCCCTATTCTAAGCAACTTGTCAATTTGCAAAAAGTAAACAAAGGTTTTTTAGCGGAGCATCTGTGGTAAAAAATGTTCTTTTTCTGTTTTATTTTGAAACAATTTACATAATTAATTAATATAAATCTTTGCTTCTATTAAAAAAAAAAAGATAATTTAGATAGTGAAGTTGCCTCAAACGGGATTCCCTAGTTTATAATCCAATTTATATTTGCAAGCACTGACCGAACACTTCATTTCTGTTTTTTTATTTGATATGTGATATGAAGATTTTAACAGGCACTAGTGGCACTATAAAACTTTGCACAAAATAAACTTCAAACATAAATAGTTTTGAAAAGAATTACTTCCGTACTTTTGTTAAATTTCGCAAAAGAATTTTAAATTGCATAAACCTGTTCACAAAACAAAATCACATTTGACAATTCTGCACTCAGCTTTGACAAATCTTCCTCCCAGCATCTCACTTACTCCTGCTCTTGACAAATTACGCTCATGTACACGAATTTTACATGATTTAACCCAACGAGGTAATAACTAAAGGAGATGCAATCATATGTACGATCCGTGTGCATGAGCGTACCCAAAATTGCCCTGCATTTGTGTATGTTTCACTCCGCCATTTTTGGTCTTCGCTGTCAAATCCATACTTAGGTTTGGATGGTTTTGGGCTTGGTGCATTGACGCAGGAAAACCCGTGAAATAACCGTAGGGGCCACGAAGAAAATATTACTCACAAACTTTTTACCACTGAACTTTTCTTCAAAATTATTAACTTTTTTACGTTCACGTTTGCAAATTCAGTAAAGACTTTTGAGTATATGAAAATAAAAGCGATTAAAATTGCGCATAGGTTGTACAATTGTGTACAGGTGTACAAATTTTACGGCGCTTATGTACAAACAACATCAGTGTCATAGTGTTAGAATTGGGTATGCGATATTTTCTCATTTGCATCTCCTTTAGTTCTTACCTCGTTGATTTAACCATTCTTGTTTGCTCTATATTCTAAGTATCAAACCTAGGCGCATCTGCTCTACAACTTCGAGGCATTGGCCAGGCGGAGATTACTCCACGACCTCGAACATGCTCTTCCTCCACTAAACTACGTGTGGAATCTAAGTTCAAGAATGGCTCTATACTGTATTAACAATCTATAACTAAAAAGGGTGTAAATTTAACGGAGACGCACAATAGATCTTTCAAGTCGCTTTCACTTTCCGAAAATTTAATCTAATCTACGATTACTTATAAAAGAGAAACAATGAGGAAGGTCAATATCGAAACTCAAGTTAACCATAGCTAGAAGCTTCGGAGCAACGATAAAGCCTGTAACAGATTGAGTAGAAAATATCCAAAGCAAAATAGCAAAAGAAAAAATCCCCAAATGAAAAATCGCGTGGAGGAAATCTCAATCTAACTGGACACTGATGAACATTTTAATATTTTCAAATTTGGGTGAGAATTATTTCGAAGCCATTCGCACTTATGTGAGAATTATTTCGAAGCCAAATGGAGATCTTAGTTCTTGTCGATTTTTGATTGAAGATTGTAACCCTTGAAGATTTTTGGTTAGCGATTTTATATTGAACATTTTGAAAGTTTGGCACGAAACCAGAATCTTTCAAATTATCAATATATGTATATTTACGAGCGTATTACGGAATTCCTCCAAACAGAACGTGTCAATGAAGGCTTAAAGTACATGCTTTCAGACGGGTAAACGGTCCTTGTCCCACAACTTGGCTGTTAATTCCAGAACGCGTCCAGGATCCATACCTTTGCAGCTATTATTTCATTAATGATTTCCATACGCATATGGAATACAACGTAATTGAAATTTGGATTATGATGGTGTTATCTTGCTACTCATCGATATATCCTAGCATAAAGATAGTTTTACATTTAATCCAGCGGAAAAAGTAAATGTGAATTAACCCAAAACTATATCCACCCCTGGAAGTGGAGAACTTATGGCACTCCATTTCCGAATCGCCTTGTACAAAGGAAGTTATCAATTCCCATACAGATTAGCCAATAAGTGCCTTTCTGAGATAACAGTAAATGAAGCTCTATACCGAGATATCAATAAAAACGCTGTAACTACACTATAATGTAAATATAGTGCTGCTATAAGATTTTTAATAGCCTGAGAACTGCAAACCTTTATAAATAGGTGTGCACAGTAAATCGTAAAAATCTCAGTAATGACCTAGTTTTAAATGAATAACTTTGGATAAGATTAGACGCAACACAGGATTGTCGATCGACGAAGGAATTTTCAAAAAAAACGCCGTTTTAATTTGGCACAAATATAATCTCACACTTTGGTATAAAAATTAATACGATATGGACTTTGCGGAGGAATAAGAATAGGGATAGAAACAATAAAAATGAAAAATAGGATAGTAAGGTAGGTAGATAGTAGGTAAGTAATAGAATAACTAGACAGACTTGATTTATATTTTTGCATTTATATTTGTATTAATTTTTACTCTATTTTATTCATTTATTATTTATTTATATATATAGTTATTTTGAAAAATAGATATTTGTACTTCATGGTAATTTCATGAATGACCCATTAAATAAGAAATAGTTTAGATACATCCTTGGCGAACGACGACACGAAGAACAGAGTCACGCCAGGAGTATAAAGTAGTCATATGTGCGTGTTCAAAATCATGAGCATTGACAAAAATGACATTGCACAGGGTAATGAACAATCATATGATCGGGAACATACAAAAATTGAAATAGGGTTCAGCTAGAAAATAAAAATCTGACGTATAGTAGGTAATAGAATATGAACGTTTGCTAGCGTAGAAAACTTCTGATGAACTCCGTGGCTGGAGCGAAACTGGTTAAGTAATGCCAAATAGGGGCCTACACGGCCATTTCCCCTTAACTAAACTACCAAAATTTATTACCATACGACGTAGTAAAAATTCGTATCAAGACGCTACGCAGGCCAGCAGCTCCCCATAAGGATAGCAGCAAGACCCTAACGAAACTAACAAACTAAACAGGACATGTAACTGCATGAAACACAACACATAAAAACACGGAACACATCATCTACACCACTTATTGGAAGGTTTTTCTAGTACCTCACTTAAGCACTACGGTGGCTAAACTAAGAGACTTACGGCGCTGGTGCCCCACTTGCCATACAACGTTTCGTCATGCTGCTCCATGAAAGCTTCATGGACACAGATAACATAAAAACCAGCACTTGTATTTTTTTGCAAAATTTAATCACAAATCTGCCATTAAAGGGTTATAAGCTCCTTTCATTTTACTCTCCGCGAGAAAGCAAAGAATTCACCACCTTTAACGTTTACGTTGCACTTTTTTCATTTTACTTAAATTCTAATTTCCGGCACAAATAACACGACGCTAAAATCACCTGCGATTCCATTCTCAAGTAATGAATGTAAGAAGTTAACCCAACAGGTTATCGAGTATCGAGCATTTAAATGGAACCACATGTTAAGCTTAGCTAACAAGTTGGCTCCCAAAAAGTTCACAAGATGTTACCGAACAAATTGGTACAATTATTAGTGGAAACAAAGTTTAAGAGATACACAATCTCTCGTTCCTAGTCTTTCGCTAGACGGTACGTATTCCTCTAACCAGTTTGAAACCGTTTTCTCCAATCTCGTTTAAATTCATGACAGCTAAAGCAGATGTCCACTAAATTTACAAAAAGCAACCACTTATGCCAGTTAAAGATGCTTTCTTTTCCTAAACTTGTCTGCTCTGGGGTTCGGGTATGTTGAATGGCAACAACACATTCCATACGAATATACATACCTACTTATTTTCATTGTTGTAATATGTATATTCAGCAACATTGTTGTTTTATTCAGCAGAAAATGTTGCTTTGTTGGGGTAACTATAGCTCGAAGAAAATTCTTTGCTAGCTTAGCTATATGGACAGATTATCCATAACATATTTGGATTTATTAACTATCGCCATTAGGTTAAATAATCTTGATAGTATCCTTTTTCTATGGAGTTCTAATTTTATGGGGTCTTCCATTGAATGTGTGGAATAACTTTGGGATTCTCATTTTAAAAATAAATAAAAAAGATAGCAAATTAAAACAAATATACCAAAAACAACAGAAAATCGTGTTTCCAGAGCAAGTTGTGCCTCAATTTTGAGAGTTTTTCGCTCACATGTTAGGTAAAATTCCATTAATACGAGTACCTTATAAAAGAGATTATGTCTCCTCCTCCTTTTTTTATATTACTAAGCTAAGGGAATACCCTACGATGCAAAGGGGGACATGAGGAACGTGGCGGAGGCGCTGATGTATGTCACTCTTGAACGTTCGCAGATTGTAAGCCCGAGGAATAACAGAAGATGGGAGACTATTCCACATTCGCACAGTTCAGGATAAGAAGGCATCTCAGAATTTTACTATATTTGGAAGGGTGAAGGATGTGCGCGGCTTGCAGCGCGAGTATTGCGTGCAGGATTTAATCGACAAGGGATCATACTATATATTTTATCGGAATATTGCCCATACATGTAGCGATAAAGGAGCAAAAGGCACATAACATTGTGATGTTGCTCGCGTGAGTCGATATGACAAGTAATTGTCAAATCACCAATGAGCTTGAAGGCTCTCTTTTGTACAATATCCAATGAAGCTAAGGCTGTACGCCCAGCCCCGGCTCAAATGTGAGAATTGTATTCCATTCTAGGTCTGATATAGGACTTGTAGAAGAGCGGTAGATTTGACAGGCTGAAATATTTCTTACACCAAGACATGTCGATGCTTCTTTGGCAACACAGAACATGTGGTCTGTCCAGCTTAATTCACTGGAAATATTAATGTTAAGAGTTAGCTAGCTCAAAATTAGTACTATTGAAAATATACCAAAATCTTGATCGCATTCCATTATCTGGAATGAAAGATAAGCTCTTAAGCCTCCAGCAAAAAAATCAAACGAAAAATGTTAGTTATAGATTGCTAGTCTGGTTCATGTCATGCCTGATCATGTCATGTTCTGATCGCCTACCACAGAAGTTCGATGCATTGAAGATGCAGAAAAAATCGAACTTTTCGATCCAGCGATCAGAGAGGTCTCATCAGTGTGGTTTAACTTTAACACAAAATGGTTTTAATATATAGTTTTATTTGATTTGTGTAATTGTTGTTTTATTGTTTCGAATTATATAGGAAGATCTTCACATTAACCCTTTTTCTTGATTTCAAAAGATTACCGTAGAAATGTTTGCAATGAAATAGTTGCAATTTACAACAATTGGGTAAAGCTTTGTGCAGAAAAAAAAACTTTTACGAAAAGAACATTAAAACTTAGAGGAAGTGTTTTGAAAAAATCAGCACTGCACCGAAGCCATTTAATTCGGATATTTGTTCTGCTCAGAAACAAACATGGTTGCAGTATGTTTAACAATACTGGGTACTTTACATAGCACACAGTTGTGAATATCGACCTAGTTGTCAATAAAACACATATTCCAGAAATTATAAAATTCCCAAATATTTAGAATCTCAGTTTCCTTTTCCTGAGACAACCTACTTACAATGCCCCAGAAAATCAAGATTTAGAAAGCCTTTTTGAATTAAAAAGCGATGATGTAAAAGCATTTTCATAAAGATACAACTAAGTGGACAGATAAAGAAACGGAGTTCGCATAACTTTTATAATAAATATCAGCACTATATACAGAAATTCTAGGGTGGATGTTTGATGAAATGATAACTATACCAGAATCGGATTTTTTATGGTTTGACGGATTTAGTTCCTTTAGGCTACAGTATCGTCGTGCTAATGGTAAGAGAGTGTCAGCTGTAGGGTATGTAGCGGGTTCCGTTTCCGGAAATATGTCGGTTTGGATATTAAAGTTATCACTACTAAAACCAAGGTCTAACAATAGATTGACTTTTAGATTACGTGAATATCTTTACTTTTTTGTAAATCTGAAAAAATATATGCGTGTAAGACGAAATATCTTGGAATATAATTCGTAAGGTTTTTGAATTATGGAAACATTAAAGCAAATACACATTGACGATAAACAATTCAACCAACAGTAAAGCTAGCGACACAGATATTTACTCGGTTTGCCGCGATTTTGGCAACGGAGTTTGAATTGTTTCCTAGAATCTGCAGAAGACCAGCAGAGTTTATTGCATTGAACACATTATTTGACCAACTAGTGTTTCACAATGCCCTATCGCAGAGAAACACAAGTATGATTGAAAGCAGAAAAATTATGGATTGACACATGAGCTCACACTTTAAGAACGAAGCGTCTTTCGATGAACTATTACAAACCATAAATTTATGTTGTACGTAGGCTGTGGGGCGACTAAAAAGAGATGCAGTGCAGAACTCTGCAATTACTTCCCTGAAGTCCCCTCTGGAGAATCTATTTTTGATGATAGAATTATAGGACGTATGAGCTATGAGTGAAACCGTTCTGTGTATGGATCATTATAGGAATCAAATTCTATTGTATTCCAATGATTCTAATCTGTCAGAATTCTCTCGTCACAATATCTCAGGCTTAAAGGTTGTTGAAACTGACTCAGAAGAAACCCATTGCCAATTCAGTAAAGCTAGTTGCAGTTGACTACAGGAAATTTTCGACATTTTGAAAGTACTCCGAAAAGTTTTGTACTTCTTCGGGGTTATATTTCTTTGGATAGATATCTTTCAAGAACAAAGTGTGAGTTATGATTGATAACTTTGCGTAGCCAAAAGCATACGCCAACTGATAAAATGGATCGAATCTAATCAATACCGACCAGTAAAGTTTTGAACAAAATTTATGAAGAATTCTCGAAATTTTTTCATCACTAAATGAGAGAAAAATTTTAAATGAGAAAATGCTTTCAACAGCGGCCACAGAAGACTGCGGTTAAATATGTTTTGGATTGTACCTATTAATTAGGGCAAGACTGAAATACAACTAATAAGACAATTACCAATCTCCCTGAATTCTCCAACGTTCTGTCTTATTAGTTGTATTTATTTTACCATTAAGGCGTTTAAGTCTTGCCCTAATTAATGCCACTAAAACATATTTAACCATTGCCGTCTTGTGGTCGCAGCCGTCCCACTGATTGATTACTCTGTCAATGGTTGGAAACATTTTCTGTAAAATGTTTCTCTCACTCATGCGGTGATGAAAAAACTTAGAAAATTCTTCATAGATTTTGTCCAAATCCTTTTGAAAATTAATGGTCGGTATTGTATTAAATTTTCATTTCAGTCAGCATATGCTTTTCGCTACAAGCAGCATCGTTATCAATCATGTGTTTCCGACAGAACTCACACTTTGTTTGTCTTGACACCATTTTTGCAAAATATCTAAAGAAGTAAAGCCTCGAAGAAGTACAAAATTCTTCTTCAGGGCTACTTTCTAAATCATCGAAAGTTTCCTGAGGTATATCATCATCAGAGATATACCCCTCTGCAAATGCTTCACTACCTTCGCAATGGGTTTCTTCTGAATCTACAATTTCAACATCCTTTGAGAAATTTATAAATTCGGTGTTGGACCTCAATAAATTGTTCGAGATATTGTGCCGACTAGAGCACTCCGACGGTAATACATTGGAATCATTGGAATAAAACAAAAGTTGTTTTAAATTCCTTTATGATCCAAATGCAGAAGGCTTTTGCTCATACATTTTAAAATCTCTGATCATTCAAAATAGATCTTCCAGTCCAGTGGATACTACAGTACACTGGCGCCATCTACGTTCGGCGAAGTTTCGATACTACAGTACAGTGGAGCCCTCATTCGGATTTTTTTAAATATAATTTTTAACCTTACCTGTACGCTTACGTAGTGCCATCTATTGTAGAAGTTAAAAGCTCGATACCCGACACTAGCGTCGCCAACTTTAGTTTTCGATACTACAGTACGCTGGCGCCATCTAAGTTCGGCGGAGTTTCGATTCTACAGTACAGTGGCGCCCTCACTCGGATTTCTTAATGTATTTATTTAATGGATAACATTTGTAAGGTTCGATTGAATTGGAAACCATCTTGATTAACATTTTTGACATTTTAAATTGACAATTCGTTGTTTATAGTTTGCTCCTGCATTGTGGTTTGCCGGCAAAAGAAAATCTGAGAGATTTCTGCAAGAAAAAGTATTTTGTACGTTATAAATATGAAGGACAACTTAATGAAGGCTTTCTACAACACAGTTCTATCGCAAACACTTTCAACATGTGGCCAGTTTTTATTCGCTGGAAATAATTTTGGAGATATTTTCGTTTTATGGTAAGCATTGACTTTGACTTTGAATTAAAAACTAAAAATTGAATTGACTTATGCTTTTAAAATAATAAAACTTCAAAATTTCTACAGCATTGGTGGACTACAGAAAATCAATGATGACTACACATCTAAGAACAGTATAAGAAAAAATCCTTTGGAACCTGTGCAAGTTCTACACGTTGGTGAATTTCCAGTTAATAGCTTAGAGTTCCATAGAGACTTCCTTATCGTCGGAACTGTGGGCAGAGTCACTGGTTACAAATGGGACGACGACAAATTCCAATTGGGTAAAATTGGATGGGATGTGCAAATTCCAGCTCTTCCTGAATCTGTAGAATCAACGGATGTGAACTGCATGTGGTTGGAAAATGACTCTGAGCACTTGTACATCGGCTGCGGTGACAACAATATTTATGTTATTAGCTTAGAAGATGGTAAGATAATAAGAAACCTACAAGGCCACAAAGACTTTATTCATTGTCTGGCCATGTGGGACAATGTATTGTATTCAGCTTCTGAAGATGGAAGAATCTTATTTTGGAACTTAAGAGATGAGAAGTCCTTAGCAAGAATTGAACCGTACAAACAGAAAAATCTTATGCGGCCAGAATGTGGCAAGTGGCAAGGAACTGTTTCGGTGATGAATGATTGGCTTGTTTGTGGCGGTGGTCCTAGAAGCTCTATGTGGCACTTACGTTCTATGGAATGCACAAATGTTCTACGCTTCCCTGGCAAGGCGCATTGTTCTGGATTTGTGGATGATTTAATTTTTGTGGCAGGAGAACATAATTTTCTTCATCAGTATAGTTTCAATGGTGATATTTCGGCGGAAATTCCATTATCTGGGGCTGCTGCTTACAGTTTGGTTTGGCAGAATGAACCTTTGAAATTTCTATCAATTGGAGGTGCCAGTAATGTTATGGATATTTGTACGAATTTTAATTATAAAGATGTAGTTGTAAAACTGTATAAAACGGGAAAATAAAATTATTTTAATTATAATATCTTCTCCTTTTCTTACATACTGAATGAGTTTAGATTAGATCCACCCTGAGTGTATCACCGATGTTTTCCATGATGTGGGAAATAAAGCTTGTCAAACAGGCAGGATTTATGGAATCAACAGAAAGGCGGATAAAAGTTCCAAGCCGAAGCATTTATGAGAGTGTCAGGGTTTTGTCCAATGGTATTAAAACTATGACAAAAGATCTGCTTCCAAAACTCTGCTTCAATATCATCTATAGTGTATGACTTGCAAAACAAATAAGATTACTTTTGGGAAATACTAAAAGTAAACAATAAGGAGCCAAGCTCAAAGGCTTATGAAGGATATGAAAACTAGCTAAGTTGGTGAAAGGACAATACTATAGACGCTATAATTAATGTTATTTATTATTATTGGATCACAACCCCAGAGACCAAATAAATCTATTGCGATATTTACTCTACTTCACAATAGATGTTTCCGTCTTATGCGGCCAAGAGCATCACAGTCACAAACCATTTTCGGCTATTTCATCCTCTACCATACAAAAGGGGCAAGTTTCAGTTTCACCTCTCCATTTTTTTAAAATGAGATCTCAACAGAATGGAGCCGTTAAGAGCCCCAGTTTGTTAAAAAGCATAAACATTTTCGCTGGTCTCAGCCTTCTAGGGAGTACCTCTATTCTGCTAAAACTTGCATTATTATTGTGTCTTTATGATGTCTTAGAAAGGCCATAAGACTCAGGGCCGACAAATTCGACTATGGGTCTTTCTTTGCAAGGTGGTACACAGCCCCATTACCCTCATTTTCCGACATACACATTAGGCCAACCTTGTTAGCTTTAGTTAGTTGCTTCAAAACAGTGGGAAATTTTCAGACTAGTTTAGGACTGAAAGGTGTACGCGTTTAATAGTGCTGCCTTACTGTTGGGATATTGATAATTTCGCGTGCACAGAGAGAAATGAGGTAATGTAAAGCTCTTCTGGCTGATGCTCCTCAGCATATATCTAAATCCAGCATATCTACGGCTAGTGCATCACGCCATGAATGTAAGGCTACTTATGACTGCTGATGAATTGACGGGGATTCTGATGAAGACAAGCCTAGTACTCTTCAACTTGGTAAAATATTGCTTCTACTTCTATAACATTGTTTATATACTTACGCTTCAGCTATCTTGCTTTTAAACATCTTGGTATTTCTCTTTCTGGACTCTAAATAACGTGAAAAATGCTTGTGTATGACAATGTGAATGAGACTATGAGAGTCTTCGCCCAGCATAGATGAACCTCAGGCTACATTGGCTATAATGAAGTGATAATTTAAAAGATATAGACGATGTTGATAGTAAGGCCCATGCTTAGTAAGTTCTTGAAACTTTGCTCTTCCTGCTATAATAGAAATCATGTCTGGGCCATGCTAGTGGTTACTCAAGGGGTGATCCAGGACATTAAGACCTAATAGTAATAGACTTCACATCTTTGTGAATCAACACTAATTTGATAAATAAAACTTCTCTTTACAGGTATGTCTACAATACGTACAAATAATTTTGGTAAGAGAAAAACATTCTAAAGCTACATATACATAAGTCGTTTATAAAAACCCATGGCCGGCAAATTCGGCAGGAATAAAGCCTTCTTTACCCTCGCGGGTTTTAACGTAGAACCATTGTCGTTTGTCTTTGGACTCTCTGCAATCTAAAAGGGTAACAATATCACCCTTATGGACCGATATACTTTCTGTAATATATTCGTTGGTTATTGCAACTAACGTTTGTCGTAGGCTTCTTGTTTTTGGTCCATGATTTGAACACAGTCTTGGCACCGATTTTGGTTTGTGTTGTAGGACGACATATTCGTCATTCTGCTTAGCGGGTAATTCAAGTGGTTTTTGTTGTAAAGGTGGTCGATAATTGACGACCGGTTTTAACTGAGCGTAAGATTTTTCCGTAAGCTTTGGTTGACTTGCAGCTCGAAGGTACAATTTGTCGACATGATGCTCCCCGTATGTTTTACCCGATGAGCGACGTAATCTAGGTGTTCGAGCACCATCTGAACGTGTTCCCCCGCGAAGTCTAACCTCTTTTTCACTATCAGTCATATTTCCACAAGGGCGAGGAAATACATCTCCGTTGCTCTCCCAGCATGGCGGTGGTCTTGAGGTAGAGGTGGAACGTGCAGCTGGAGGTAATATTCCTAAAGGTAAGCAGGATGAATAACCTACATAGCCTTCTTCAGCATGTGGTGTCTGGACGTACAGCCAATTTTGATTTTTAAACACTGCATTAACAACCATTCCCAGAGGTAGAGGTATTTCAATTTGGTAGCCACCTGGACGTGTTTGATATAGAGTGCTAGAGGATGAAAGCACCACAGGTATATTTCCTGGAGAGGATAAAGAGCATTTTGACAAGAATTCATCAACGTTACGAATTTCGTAACCAAACTTTTGTAGACGATTTCGATCTCTCCGTTTTCTATGTCTGTGGCGCCGGTGATTACCCTCACTTGCGGCAACAAGGCTAGGTTCCGAATAAGTTCCCTTGAGGGTTGATTTGGTGTCTTCGTGCGGGATTTCATGTTTGCTAACAACAGTTTCTTTTCCCTTTAAAGTTTTCTTCTCTAATTTTCTATGTAATTCGCTACGACGTCGTTCCAAAAATTCGTTATTGTTATTGTACGAATCCGATAAAGTTTTCTGCGGAGTGCAAACGAATAGCAAATCCTTGGTCGGCTCGCGCTTTTCTTGATACTCTTGCAGATTCTGATCGCTAACATATTTCTCGCTAAAAAGTTTCTCTTCCTTATTTTTACTTTTGAACTTTTTTCGTTCATTTTGATTTTTAGAGTCTGTAGAGGAATTTCCGGAGTTGCTGTGCTGTTGATCCCTAAGGACCCAAGTCAGTGATATACGCGGCCTCCGAAGGCTGAGATTTTGACCCATTGCCTGCTCTACAGAATTTGTTATACATCCTTCCTGCTGGCGCTCAATTGCTGGACTCTGATCTGACTTCCTTTCATTACTAGTATCGAGTTGAGAAAATTGTTGACAAAATTCATCGATTTCAACGTAGTCAGAAGATGAGATTGACACTGGACGTCTAGAAAGCCCTCCCTCATTTAATTGGTTTTCCTGCTGTGATGGTAAAATCAGAGAGCAAGCATGAAGTAAATCGGGACAGTGTGGACCTGGTAAAAAAAAAATATAAAAGGAAATAATTAGTTCTGCTTTAAGACTATCTATCTATTTTCCTTAGTTACCATTTAATGGAGTATCTCCAACCGATACTTCGTAGCTTTCATCACTGCTGGTAGAAGCAGCGTACTCATATTGATTAGCAACCCCGGCAGAATGGTATCGAAATGAATACGAGGGTGGTGGAGTTAGAGGACGTGAATAAGAGTGCCGTCCTTGAATCTCTTGGTCTACTGGAGACAAATGCACACGGCTTCCCAAATCTGAACGATACCTTTGCTGTGATACAGGCACGGATACTGTTTGCGTTTGTGAAGAAGCACCAGCTAATGTTGAGGGTTGGTTTCCTCCAACTTCTTGCTCTACTGCAAAGAGATATATAAAAAAAAATGAATCAGTTAACTCATGTAAAATATTTTAATTGCTTTGTTAGTTAATTAGCTAGAATTGCCACTTCAAGAGAAGTAATGCTCCCAATTAGAGCTGAAAGAAAATTCGACTGACTGAGAGACCCCTTTTTAAGCATTGTGAATGGTAAATTTGAAAACACATCGCACATCGTTTAGGAATTGAATTTGACTTAAATTCTGCCGCTAATTGGGAAGAGGGGAGAGGTTGATTTTTATTGTGAAGAATATACACGTATTGCCAGTAGATACAGATGGTAACCATAATGGTATCTTTAATTTTGCTAAAATTTCCGAATTTAAATTCTGCTTTTTGCTGTTGAGGTATAGTTCGCCTTTCAGCTCATAAATATGAGGGCTATTTACATCGGTTTTACAAAAATCTTGTATTTTGAAGAAAGGATAGAAATTATTACCTGTTTCTTACTTTTATTTATAGACGTAATATTTTTTTTTTTTTTGTTTGTTTCTGCATTAGTGTACCTTTTACAATAGACTCTGGACACTACGAGATCTCTGGTTTCAATTAATCACTGCAATGTGGGGCAATCCTGCACACGACATTTTTTTTTAGTTGGTTCGACAAATTTGACTCACTAGAAACATTACGATGGTCCATCAGGTCCGTAAACTAGCCATACTCCGCACTTAAAAATTAGTTACTAGATTATAGACTCAATCGGACAGACTGAACAAACTAAAGTGCACTAGTACAGAAGTTTCTACAAACCAAGCGGAGGTTGTTCACAAACGATGCAATTCTGACTGCAAACCAGTTAAGGGTTCAATATTCATTAAGGATGAAACAAACTTATGTTAAAAATATCTTTTTCGCATCTTTTTTTAATCTAATTTTCCTCTTACTGAAAGAGAGGCTTATGATAGGTAATTTCGATTTTTGTCTGCCCGCACGTTAATTTCTAGAACGCATTTCTTGGCAAGCTGTAATGCAAACAATGTCGCACTAAACTCCTCTTTCGAGGAGGGGTGCAAAGGGGCACCCATCAGGTGAGCCAGGCCAACTTTAAAAATGTTAAGGCCGGCGTTGACGTCTCGATTCCACATAGTATCACATTTTGGGCAAAACTGGTACCGATGTGGAGACCGAGACGTCCTCACTGGCTCGCAACAATTGGCGCATAGCTTGGTGGTGCGAAATTCGTCCACTTCTAACACTGAGCAATGCACCTTAAGTGTCTGCAGCAATTTTTGGTTTGGGGTTCTTACATAGCCCCGAATCGGCGAATTCGCCGCTATTTTGGTAGAACCTATACAAATTAGTGTTTGAAGAGTGTTTTGGGTTATTTTCTTCACCAAGCGGTGCGTTGCGCGTTCGGTGTAAATATAATGCTTAAACCATAAACGAGCAACTTTTCGTTGACCATATACCGCTTGGCGTTGGGTAAACCACTTTAGTCGCTCCTTAGTATATGCTATATAATCCAATTGCATGGGCGATTGCGTGTTTGTTATTACACTTTTGGGAAGTGGCCTCGTATAATTAGCTAATAATGCTTTCCTTGCATGCGTGGACGTTTTGTAGTGGAATGTTGTGGATTTGATTTTTATTAAGCTCACCGGCTTGTCTTCGTTCGGGACTCGCACACCGCCAACGATTAACCGACATCCAGGATCTAAACCAACAGCCAACTTGAAGTAGTCAGAGTTAAATTTATCCTGGATGTCGGTCATCGTCCTTTCATCATGTGCGCTACACTTCGTGGTCATCGTGGTCTTCGTGGTCTTCGTGGTCTTTCTGCGTTTCTTCGGTGTTTTCGATGGTACTAT
Source organism: Dioctria rufipes (assembly GCA_963924295.1). Taxonomy (NCBI): domain Eukaryota; kingdom Metazoa; phylum Arthropoda; class Insecta; order Diptera; family Asilidae; genus Dioctria; species Dioctria rufipes. The sequence goes on along the minus strand of OZ002743.1, from coordinate 41,924,756 downwards.
TTGCACCTCCTTCTTCTTGGAAAATGTGATGGCTACGCCATCGGTGCAAATAGAACCATCGAATTTCCTACGCCCCACCGAAGGTATTTTGAAAATTTTTTGCCATTATGTACATCTTTTTCGTCACGGAATTTTTCCCAACTACCCCTGAATAGTTTCAGACCGTGGAGACGTTTGTACAAGGCAAAAGAGTCGTAGCGCACATGATGATGCTTATAAATTGGTACCAGAGCAAAATTTGTAAGCTCATTTGCCTCGTTATAGCGTTGCATTCTATATAGTATTCGCAAATACTTCAGTGGTTTCTGTTTTATCTCATAGAATTTTGAGTCATCATCGACATATCCAAGATCTTCGGTACGCGGGATCTATATCATATTTTGATTTTTTTTCATTAAGTGGTAGAAATAGCCAAGAAACTGGATGTCTAAGAAGTTATCATCTCCCCATTCTTTGTTCAACTTGAAGTGTATATACATTCCGTTTTCGAGATATGATTTTTTGAAAATGAAGTTTCATCATAAAATCACAAAAAATTTATAACCCCCCTAGCGGGCAGGGGTTCATCTAAATCGGACATTATCGGTTCACATTCAACAGATACAAAATCCCAACGACATACACACGTGTACATATACAGGGTGTTTCCTGCATGGTGGTCATAGCATGGAGGTCATAGCACTCACCTACACAAACAAAAAATTGTATGGCAGAGGGACGGGCATATCAACCGTTTCGGAGTTACAGGATGATTAAGAAATTATGCTAGGTTTTCACAAAACATCCTGTATTTTAAAAAGTACAGGGCGCACGGTCACCGTATAAAGCTGATTTTATGCAGAACTTCATAAAGGTTATTAACATAACTCTTTTTTTTATAAAATATGTAAACTGGGGACTCTCCTCTTTAATTTGACCTATTACACCCTATGTGCTATCTGTAGCCATTAAACATTAACCTATTCAGATCACACCAAAATTAGACGATATTTTTTTTTAAATGAGGTGCTTTCCAGTCAGTTTTTGAGAATAGGTTAAGAGCTAATAATACTTTAACGCCTACAGATAGCACATAGGGTGTATAGGCCCAATTAAAGAGGAGAGTCCCCAGTTTACAGTTTTTATAAAAAAAAGTTATGTTAAAGAATTTTTTGCAAAAAAATAGAGGTGAAATTAAAAAAAGATAAGAAAATCCAAAATTTTTAGTTTAGTAGTACGGGGCCATGAAGTTCTGCATAAAATCAGCTTCGGAAGATGACCGTACACCCTGGCCTTTTTAAGATACAGGTTATTTTGTGAAAATCTAGCATAATTAATCGCCCTGTAACTCCGAAACGGTTTTTATACTTTTTTGCTTTTCTACGCCCCCCCCGGACCGGAGGGCGGGTCAAATACGAGCGTGGTGTCGGAAGTGACACGTCACAACTTTTATGCCGCATTCACAATGCAGATTGGAGTAGAGTAGCGTAAAATGGCAACTGGCATCTTTTTTTACGCACGCAGTAGTGCATATGGCTATCTCTGTTTGTCTCAGAGTAGCGCAGAGTGGAGCTGCATGAAAATAAGTCCAATTCTAAAATTCCGAAAGCTTATAAACTGGAATTTCGAACTACTAGCGTGTAGATGGCGTGGAAAAAGCTCCATATTTCTTTTTATCATAACTAACATATTTTAATGTTATTTTCTGATTTAATATTTTTTATGAATGCTAATAAAACACAAGAGGTATTTTTTGCAAACTTCATGATTTAAAAATCAAAAAAATTACGTTAATTTTTATCTAGTTTCGAAGCAATCTGATGGTGCAATAGGTGTCGCTATATAATCTAAGATTTTCACAACGACATACATGATGATTTAGCGGGACTATGGCATTTTGATATATTAATTTTAAAATTTGTTGTTGATTTGGTATTGTATGGGGATTTATTTAATTTTAAAGTTCGATTTTCAGTTTGCGCTGCATTGTGAACAGCTTCACTCTGGACTCAAAGCTCACTCTGCTCCACTCTGCTCCAATCTACATTGTGAATGTGGCATTCTGTTTTATCGGCCGAAAAACTTTTTCTACTTTATAATAAAATTATTAGTTTACCCTATTTCCCATGAGTTTATTAATCATTGGAGCAGAACTCTTGTTTTAAAGTGGAATAAATTGAGTTTTTCGGTTTACATTTTTTAAATTTATTGTTTTTGATGAAAAGTACCTTTACATCAAATCTCTACGACAAATACAAGTCCATAGCACCAATAGGGCTAATCTAAAATGCTAACAATTTGCTAATGTGTAAGATTTTTCGAGAGCTTTGGAAGAAAACAAATAATATGACGATGGATGATATGGACTGCAATAAACTTAAAAATCTCATTTGTAATACATGCGAAATTTCAAAACCATCTTAATTACTAATTTGGGCAGGGTGGCAGAAGTTAGCTTATATGTAGTATGAATACCCTCAGCTATAGGAACATTTGTTATCCTTTCTTACATACATATGTTCCTATACTTCTCCTTTAAGGCGACAGCTTTATCAGGAATTATTTTCCTTTAGTGTATGTAACCTACAAACTCACTTGGCGTTAGTAGTAATCACCGCGAAGAATCTCACTTCAGGTGAAACATCTTGTCGTCGTTTTATACGCAACCAGAAACGGTAGCCACGCGAAACAACAACGAACATTTTTTATATATATTTTTATACCTTGCCCTTTTATCTTCTTCTTTTGTTGGCTTCAAGTGGGATACCGTTGTATTGTTCCATTGTTCTCAGTGGCACACGATAGCTCTTAAGAGCTTAGAATTAAGACGTACCTGGCCTGGAGACAAATCACATCATCCTCATTACATATCTTGTAATCGCAATTACTGGCCTTCCAAAAAGATCTACAAGAATAAGTATGTAGGCATGTATATATGTATACATATATGAATGCATATATGAATGTGTACATGGCTTTTGAAAAGGAGTCTTTTTCTTTATTTTGTTCACAGAAAAGCAGAATCTTTTTTGTAATTGCCTGCGGGGCTATTCAGTGTATTCATATAAAAAATATTTTTCGCAGAGTTTAGTCTTCGTTCTAAGATGTTGAGAACGGTGTCCTCCTTCTATTGTCAACAATTTTTCCTTTCTCCCTCGAGCATGTTTGCAAACAATACCTACTAAGCCCCCGAATTACAAAATTTCTAGAATGCTTCTTTGGGTCACTTACATTCTTAGGCATCCCTATTATAAAATAAGAGGGTATATAAAATACAAAATAGAAAGGATACATATAGAACCCTTTTGTATTTGAGAATGAAATGTATCATAAAAAAGAAAACAAAGCTAAATCCGGCGAACCACCACCAAGAATTATTCGAAGCATTCAAGAAATCAGCTGAGCAAGATAAGAAACTCATCAGAGTACCTCCAATTTCTGGGTTTGTTTGTGCTATTTTTCATCCACTCCCGTTTTAGTCTGCAAAATCTCTCGGTTTTGTTTGTAGTAGGTAGGTACATCTTCATCATAACTCCTCATGTATGTTGCCTTCCAGACAGACCAGAGTCAATTCAGTTAAGATCTTGCTAGTTAGTTATATAGTTGAATGTGGCTGCCAACCAACCAACCAACCGAAAACAAGAGCAACGTGCATAAAAGTAGCCTTAAATTGAGATTGTAATTAAGATGTGGCCACAGCTCCTTTCAGTATCTTGAAAAAGAGCTCCTAGCATCTTTTCCTTAAATTAATTTCGCCCACCACTCAAAGAATCCGCCAAAGCGTTTCGTATCTGATATTTCTCTGTAAAGTTATAAGAGGAAAATGACGTAAAATTGTGAGGATTTCCAGCCAGCCCAGTCATAGCCATGACCATAGCCATGCTAACTTATCCGCCTTTGTTCAAATTCGTTCAGTACGTGTTCGGCGAAGACAATGCAAGATAAGGTCAAGCAAATTGTTCATGATTCGTATAAATTACGCACTTCTTAAGTATTATAGGTATGTGTACGCACCATTGTTCGAATTTCTATTGAGAAATCACAATCACAACAATTGCGCTGCTTCCAGGATTGGGATGTAGGTAGTAGGTAACTACGTCGATTTTTAAAGTGAATACTCGTTATAATTTATTGATGCAGGGGAATTTATTGGCGGTACTTAGCTGTTTTAAGAACTCAATTTAATACAATCTCGATCCAGTCTATTCATACAGATTAATTCTGGACTTTTTTTCTTAAGTAACACCTGGCAACTTTCGTGAGCTTAAAATAATTTTTATTTGGTGTTTTTACTGCGAATAGTGTTCGTTTTCGTGGTTTTTCCTTAACTCTTATCAAGATTATGCTTAAATTAAGTAATTCGGTATCGCAATTTCTATGAAATTATTCATATGATATACCAAAAATCCGTATGAGATTTTCAATTGATCCGAATGGAGATGGCGTGGTGAAAAAAAAATACATGTACAAATAACTTCTTGTAGAGTTACATAAAATGTTCCTTTCTATAACATGATTGCTTTTACTAGTTACAACTACTGTTGAACTAGCTTATTGCCTTCTTGTTATTTCAATAATTTCTCTAAATCCGATACATGTCATATTCTGATGCACTGTCATGAAAGTCTATGACAGACCCTTTAATCGGCTGTGCATTAACGTATACCCAAATTTGATGATTTGTCAATGAAGTCTCTAAACCAGTTGCCTATTTCACAAAATTTCAAATTACAAGTACAAATTTGTTTTTGTAGATCACAATTACAAATTTGTAATATGAATTTTTGTTTCACAAAGTACAAATAAATGTTTCACAAATTTATGATAAGAAACGGATAAATTGTAGGTTAAGTTGTGAACTAGAAGTCTTTGTTCACAAATTTGTGAATTTCAAAACAAGAGGATCAATTGCAAAAGAACAAGTAAAAAAGCTAGAATTGGTCTAAGACCAATTCTTATGATACCCTAGATGAATGCCCGTATTAAATTTCATATGGTCACCGATTTAAGCAAGTTTGATTTTTGAAGTTGTTTTTCGCATATATTTTTAGAACGGTTTGTCGGACAGAAAAAATGATTATAACCAATTTTATAGGATTTCGTATTCTGAAGAAATTTTTAGTACAATAAAAATGTCATGGACTGATCGTTTTCACAGTATACGTAAAAAACCTAAATTTTTATATGGCAACACCAAGAAGGAGTTGCCCGATTTAGTCCATCTTTGAAATTTGATTTACTAGTACAATGAAAACACCTTGTACCAAATGTCAGCTCTCTACGTCGACGCGTTCTCAGGCAGTGTCTAAATATATAGTAAAAAACGAAAATTTTGTATGGCAACCTCACGAAGGAGTTGCCCGATTTGTCTCATTTTCGAACTTAATTTTACTTTTTTTTTTAAAGTCCGTGTACAAAAGTTCAGCTCTCTAAGTATACGCGTTCTCGAGTTATCGTGCGCACAGACGGACAGATGGACGGACATGCAAAAATCAAAATAACTTTTAATATTATGCGTGGGTGCCCAATCCATTTTGCTCTACCATCATTATTTCGAGGTCTTACAAACGGAATGACAAACTTAGTATACTCTTTAGATTTCATCTAGGGTATAAAAATGAGCAAGCAAAATAAAATGGTGGTTGCTTCTCTAATAAGGGATAGAAACGATATTTTTTTGAGAAATTTTCCAACGAGTTAACCCGTAAAGTAAAAATTAGTGAGTGGAAAACTATTTTGAATGCCTTGACTCTCAGGACATTCTTAAAAAAAAATTGAAATACCTTCGTGATGTTGTGTGGCAGAACATGAAGAGGGGAACAATGGTAAGTTTTTCTTGCTACATATTGTTATTTGTAGAACTAACTAATTAACTTTAGATAAAAGTCGATAATGTGAAGAAAATGGGTTCAGCAGGTGGCACTAGGTGTATTTATACAGATCTCGATAATATCATTATTGGTAATATTGGCAAGGAGTCTCCAACAGTACAAGGGATTATTAAGGAACCATCTCCCATTCTTTCCTCTTCTCCATCAATGCCACAAAGGTTTGAAGAAAAAGAACAAGGTACGATAGATATGTTTTAACTTTCCATATCATTTTTAATTGTATTGTTCCTTTTAATTAGATTGCCAACACAAGATAAAAAACCGGGTGCCAAAAAGGACAGAAAGATGTGAGGACGATGAAATCCTTTCTTTAGAAAAAAAAAGATTGCAGCTAGAGACTTATAATTTACAACTCGATGCCATTAAAAAGGAACGGGATTTGGGAAGAAAGAAAGAAGTAGTCTATCGTGTGGAATAGAAAGCGAAAATAAATCTGAAGAACGAGATTCAGCTGTGCAGGAAAATATTTTTAATTTTAGTAATTATTAAAACAAAAAAAAATCCTTAAAGACATACATAAAATTCTTCATTATTTATTTATTTATTTTTTTTTATGAAAAATGATTCAGAAAATAATTTAATACAGTTTCATCTAAATTATTGGAATTCGCATCATCCCAATCTTCCAAATTTTCTTCCTTTTCTGTGGTAGAAAAATTCAAAATTAGAGTCTGTTACTTGCCTCGAAATATTAGTTAAAGTAATGCAGCATTTAATTACATTTATTGCTTGTCGAGGTTGCAAACGTAAATGTTTTAGGCATGGAAATTTTTCCTGTAAAATTCCAATAGCGTTTTTTATTACTCTCCTCATTGATCTATATGTGCTCGATTATACCGATCACTTTCTGGAGTTGAGCTCCTTAAAATTGGTGTAAATAACCATTCTTTTAATGGATATGCGGTATCCCCAAGGAGTATTCCAAGGTCGAAACCCATCTTCAAATTTATAAAAAAGTGGACTTCTTTACAATACTCTTGCATCATGCACACTTCCTGGCCAATTCACATGCGAGAAGGAATAGTTGGAACCGCATACCAGCATACAATTAATGCTGTTTCCTATGGCTATCTACGTATGCAGATTCAAACTCATATTTGCTGAATCTATGTTAATTAACATCCCGTCAATACATCCATACACACATGGCAGGTCTCATTAGAAGCAATATATTTGGCAATATAATTCTGTAGGTATATGTACCAATAATCATACTTCCAGCAATATTGAATAACTTTTTACATATACCAGTATGTTTCCTAGGTCAACATACAATGCTATTAAACATTAAGCTCAAAATAGCTGTACAGACGCGGTGAATGCATCTACATATAGTGCTTTTAGATATATCGTGCATATCTGCAATCCCATGGTACTGCCCCCCATTGCCCAGCCAATGTAATGCTGTGAGAAACTGCTGGGCAGGAGTTAATGAAAAGCTTTTTCTAGTTCGGTGTCCAATTTGTGGTCCAATAATTAAAATTATTTCCTCTGCCTTACAACGGCTCATATGAACCCTTTCGTTGAATTCAAGAGAATCGGATAAATTATAATTAACGCGAGGTCGATATACTTTTCGGCGAAGCAGCAAAGAAAAATCGTCACTTCCGCTACTATCACTTCTGCTATGTCTTCGATGCATCCAGGACATTTTCTTATTGATATTAATGTTACCAAATTAAGTACAACAAAATTGTAGAAAATTACACAGCACCTTTCACTTGTGAAATATTCTCATGTACTGCACACAATTTGTAATTGCAGTGAAACAGAAATCTACAATTACGTTTTATTTCTACAAATTTGTAGCTTGTGAATTACAACTACAAATAACTTTTGATGAAGCAAAAAATGAGAAATTCCTACAAATTTCTCTTTGTAAAATACAACTACAAGTTTGTAGCACAGAAACTTTGTGAAACCAAAAATATAAAGTTTTCTACAATTTTTGTTAAAAATTACTTGTAAATTATAATTTGTAAGTTCGTAAAATAGGCCACAGGTCACAAAATTTTTTTCTTCATCTGTAGATAATAACGACTTAGAACATCCTTGTTGAAATTAATTAACTAGAATTACAAGACTATGAAATGTTTTCAGATTATGTTTAAGATCGTTTTAGAATCTCGACCAGTCCTCCAATTAGCTTTTCGAAATATCCCTTCTTTTGTTTTGTGGCAGAGGAATGAAGGATCTCAAGCACGGAAACCAAGGCGGTTCATTGTGCTATAGTCCTCCTCGCTACGAAAATTGAGCTACGAAGATCACAGTAATTTCAGTTTGCGATTACACCAATTTAATCTGAGCAAAATTTTGCGATTGTTCCATTTAAATTAAGTTGTTTTATTGATTTTCTATAAGGTAAGAAAAATTTCACACTCGCAGATATGTTTTTCTATGTCGTGTTACTTAAGTTAGAGAGTTTATTATATCCTAGATGAAATCATAGGGTATAAGTACTTAGTTTGTCATTCCGTATGTAACACCCAGAAATAATGTTAGTAGAGAAAAATGGGTTGGACACCCACGCATAATATTAAAAGTTATTTTGCTTATTGCATGTCCGTCTGTCCGCACGATAACTCGAAAATGCGTTCACTTAGAGGGCTGAAATTTTGCACACAGACTTTGTAAAAGAAAAGTAAATTTAGGTTCGAAAATGGGACAAATCGGACTTCAAGGGCAGTACTCAGCAGTAGCCGTAGATCGGATGGAGCCCATAATTCCCAGGCAGACAAGCGCTTGCAGGCTCGCCAGATTCCGGATCGCAGTCTCTGCAAGCGTCCTCAGTCACCATACACAGGAGGCATATATGAGCATAAATCTAACGATCGAGGTGTACATCCAGTGCATAACCCTCGGTCATATGCCCCATGTGCAGCCAAAGATTCTCTTGCATTGAGCGAAGACCCTCATAGCTGCATTAACTTTTTCCTCTACGTGCAATCCATATGTCAGATATGAGTCAAGGTAGACTCCGAGGTGCTTGACATGGGGAGAGAGCTGTAGAGTGTTTCCAAAGAGCTTTGGTAGAACAAAGTGCCCCAGCTTACGTCTTCTGGAGAAGAGCACCAAGCTGGTCTTTGTAGAGTTCACTGTCATATCTTGACGGGTGCACCAGTCCGGTTCTATTTGGCCTGTAAGAGATTCCTCTGTAGACCGTAAATAAATAAATTTTTGACGCCTTCCTAGATAAATTTATGTTTCTTGAATTTTCCATCATCTCTCGCTACTTAATTGCTGCACTCTTTCAACTTAACTTAACTTAATTTCTGCACTCTTTCAACTTCTTCTTTGCCCAAATTTCCAATTTTCCAGCCAACTTTATGTGTTTGACATTACGCACTTTTCGTTCGCTTCTAGATCAGATTTCCGATTGCCAGTTGTGATCGGCTCTTTTGTGTTACTAATTTCTACAAGAAAATGTTGAGTGCATTCGCAGTTCCTTTTATGTCCCGTTCACAATTTGGAGTTATATGGTAAGGTGGCGCTATTAAGACCAAATAACTGTGTCCATATAATATTTCACGTTCTTGTTACTGATCACTTATTCCAAAAGATCTTTTCTTCTAAATTGGTTGTCTTTAGTTGCTTGAAGATAAGGCAGTCTACATATCTGAAGATTACTTCGTAATGCCATAATCCTATTTTCTAATGGATTCGATACCACTAATAGGGTAATATAAAGTCATCAAATAATCATTAAAATTTCACCTGATTGTCGTAAGATATAATGAATCTAACATTTACATACATACTTACATAATGAAGACTTAAATGCTTGCAAATCTCATCTTGATTATACATATAGTAAATATCTACATAAAAACGGCAACATTTTATAATAACCAGAAACCCGATACTTTTACTTCCTAGCTTCTGTCTCATACATATCTCTTCCTCTGGACGCTTATTTAGCAACAAAAATTGTAGTATTTCCTCAAAGCTGACAAAACATTAAGAAGAAATCTCTTCAAATGCACCATTCCTATATCTGTGTGTGTATGTGTGTGGCCGGATTAATCGGCCGTAAAACACCATTCCTGTCTTAAATGTCTCGTCGCCCGCCTGGAGTTTTGCAGCATAAAAAATCGCGATTGCGAAGTTTATGGATGTTTATTACTAATTTAGACATCTTAATGTGATTGCAGAACCCCCACGGAGCTATTAAACTTTCAGTTTACTTAGATGTAGATCTGAAGAAAGGTCCAGACTTGTGTGGATTCGTGCTGATCTTTAAACAGGATAATTTCATCAACCCGTCGCATCATCAACTTTTACATTGATTCCGTCAAAATTCCTTTTGCACTTTATTTAAATTTTTCACCTGAGGTTTTTTTACATTTTTGTATATAATTTGTGGAACAATTAAGGTTTGCTTTTTTTTTTGTTTTTTGTTAATGTAAACAAGCTGTCGACATAATTTAGTTTTGAATTTGTTTCAGAGCATCAGAGGAGAAATAAATGTCGAAAGATTTGAAACTATATTCTGCGATGTTTGTGAGAGCCTACACCCATAACATGGGTAAAACTCATAATTGTCCACCGTTTTGGGAGCTCGTGTTCCCTAATTGTTTGCAAGAAGTGCCATAATCTTCGCCCAATTAAGCTTAAATTCTTTCTTGTTAGGGCAGTAATTACCACTTGAAACCTTTTTCTTACGCCTCTGTTCGCTTTGTGGGTAGCTAACGTTATTATGCATGTAATGTAGGTACATTCGCTCATACATATTGGTACCAATGGAGCGCGTTCAAGGAGTCGCATTTTCGTCATTAAAATGGATAAAGGTGGGTGTAATTGGTTACATGAAATATACTTGAAATCTTTTATCTTCCCAATTGAAATTTACTACTTTCATATGATTTCTTTCAGTTTTAACAAAAACTTATGTACAAGGCATGAAAGGTGTAGACTTGAGTGATTCAATGCCTTTTTTTTATTATCATCTAAACTTCTTAATGGTTGAAGCTGTAAAAGTTTAGGATGTACATGCGTACAGATTTTCGAGGTAAAGTTGAATTTAGTGCGGTATACGAATATAAATTTTCCTTAATGTCCGCTCCTTTTCCGAAATTTACAAGAATAGCAGTTACCTATATCGTATACGGTTATTTCATCTTCTTGTGCATTAAAAATTTAGGAAGTAGTCGATGCATTTAAAAAAGTAAGATTAGAGCCTTGTTTTGCTAACCTGTTTTTAGGATGTGTATAAATCAGTCAGTGAAGAAAAAAAATGTAAAACTATATTATTCAAATTTCAGATTGTTTTCATTCTTTTCAGTCTTTCAGTTGTAAATTTCACCTCTGTGTTTAATTTTATTTCGTCAAATTTTCAACGCGTTTAAGGAACAGTGCTCAAGTGCAAAGTTGACAATAGGCATAAACGTAATTATTTTTTAAAATTCGCTTAGGAAAAAATTTACTGAATTTTGTCCTCATTACACACTTCGGTACATACATACATGCTGCATATACATATGTATTCCCGTTTTCCTGTTATTATTCACTTGTGCCTCTTCATATTCGGGAAATTTTTTGTGTACATTATGAAGTTCATTATTTTGTACCTAGCCCCTTAATTATGAAATTGAATAGAAAACCCCACGTTCTTTCTTGAGTTTTTTCATTTTAAAACTCATAGCAGAATTGTATTTGTTTGATTGTAAGTTGTTCCCTCTTTTAAGGTGCAGCCATTTTCTTCAGAAAAACTTAGCTTAAATAGAGACTGAAATCTACACTAGTTAGATCCATATTTCACAGCTCTTACCTATCACATCTACATAACACAAGCAGAAGGTAATTCTGTTTAAATTTTTGAACTAAAAATTTGTTTTTGTTTTGTAAAACTTGATTGTAATTATTAACTTAATATTATATTAAAGAAATAACAAATTATTGCTATTGTACCGAAAAATCCCAAAAAGTAGCCATCTTGAACAAATATGAAGTTTATCCGGTAATAAATCATAGTTTCCTTTCTTTACCTCTTGGATGTAATATGGAGAGTTTGCCTGATATAATTCATACTCAGAATTTATTCAAGTTTATATGAGATGAGATCAAGCGTCGACGGTGGCAGGCAGAAACCAAACCATACTGACGAGCATAAGGTTTCTGCTATACGAAACGCTTAGTTTTCTTTCTTTCTTTTTTCAGCTCACTGCCGGCCTACACAGTTTTAATTCATTAGAATTAATCTGAATTTTTCAACGGTTTCCAAAAAAAAAAAATATCTATTTATTTTTCATTTTTTCATTTCTTTCCATTTTTCTATTTTCGTTTGTTTCTTCGAGTCACTCAATTTCGCTATTTGAGAACTGCTGATGACTCAAACCAAGGCTTGAACAATTCAACAATACTACAACAATAAGTTGTGTGATGAATAAATAATTCTTTTTTTTTCACTTTTGCTGTTATACAGGAGAAAAGTAGCCATCTTGAAGTTTTTTATTTATCTTTGCCTGAGGAAAGCGACTCGTTAGTCCATAGGACGACGAAATCGGCGGTATTTTTACTCTCACTCAAATTCTTTTAGGTAATTTAATTTTGTTCTATAATTTGATGTGAATTCTTATTCCTTTTTCTTTAAAAAACTTTTCAATTTTGTGCATGCAGTTTTGTTTTATTATATTATACTTGTCCTTTCTAGATTTTTTTTTTTAAATGTTAGATTAGGTTAGGTTAGAGTGTCGGCCATCGTAAAAAGCATGTAGGTACGATCAGCCAGACTATGTCCCATTGTGTTTCCACTTAATTGGTACCTTGCCTGGAAAAGATATTTAAAAGCTAGGGGTTGCGGTGTGATGAAACTAGCCATAAGACTTAATGAACCTTACCAGGGCCCTCAACTCTTTGCTTACTTATTCCCCCCCCCCCTTTTTGTTCACAGAAAAAGTATCTACCAAACGTAATCCTCCTACGCTTACCAAGGTTAGGGTATTCATACAGCAGATGCTGAGCGCTCTAAACCTCTTCCTCGTCCATACAGCTTCTGAAAAAATCATTGTATGCAGCTTGACTGCGCTCTACATGTTTGCCAAAGAGGCAGTACTCCGGAATGACTGCAGTAAGATTACGCATATTATTCCGGCTCCTCCTCAGCAGATATTCAGCCTATACAGGACTAATCTCGGGCCAAAGCTGTCTTGAAATTGCGTATGAAATTAAGCCTGAGTTACAATGTGAGGCTGTCGCGAGAAGCGGTCGCGAATAACATTGCTGATGCTGACGCGGATACAGTAGCTGCTGATTATGCTGTTCTAATGAAGACGCTCTAACATGTGTTGAATTTTCGTACCATCATTAAATAAAATTAGTAAATTGTTAATAAATAAATTAGCTATAGTTATAAAATGCTGTAGCATTACTTAAAACTTACAATTTTCACTCACAATTTCAATTTTCTGCTAATATAATTGCCTTAATTTCAGCTGTCAAGGTGTTGCGCATCTCAAGTTGAAATATTTTCAACTTTAAGCAACCGGCGTCAGCAACACACTATACCTGCGCTTGGGTACTTTCATATATTTTAACTTTTGACAGGATTAGCGATAGCGTCACATTATAACTCAGCTTTCAGTTCCCCAATCTGTAATTTGCCAGCTTGCAGACCCGTACATCTAGAATTCTCTTCACTAATTGTAGGGGCCGACCTATGGGCCCCTCTACTAGACATATATTCATAGCGGAATCCTTTCTGGCCAGGACATCCGCTGCTTCGTTTCCATATATAGGTAACTGTGACCAGGTACCCAGCAGAGAATAATTCTCTGTGGATAACACCCAGTTCCTCGAGCTTACAGCGACACCGTTGCACTATCGCGCCTAGTGGTACTCGAGTCCAAAGCTTTGATTGCAGCCTGGCTGTCAATACAAATCCTAATGACTCGATCGCTAGGCACGTCATAAATTGTACGAAGCAGTTTTCTTGCTTTGAAATGGCTAGGACCTTCGCCTGGAACACACTACAGCAGTCCGGGAGGCGGCACGATATTTTATTATTGGTATCCCCGTGGGTTAATTCTACCTATTTTGTAGCCCGTAGCGTATTGTTAACAAAATTGTAGGACCTACCTATTTATGGAAAATTAAAAAATTTCCAGTTATCTTTACACCTGATCAGATCTCCGTTGGAGTTACTCCTATGCGGTTTTTGTTTTCTTTTACAACTTTGATCGTGAACTTCTTGTTATATATAGTCCGTATTTTCTTTCTTAGTCCAAACTTTTAGCCTGAATATTTGTTTTATTATTAGATATGCTAATAGGTTTTTCACAGAATTAGCAATGGCTTATAGTCCCACGATTTTATGTATTGTATTTTTTTCTTCTTTTTTACAGTAGTTAACACTTAATTTATTTTTTTTTTATATTAACATACCTACTATTTTATCAGTCAAAGGTACCCATTCTCTGAAATCTTGGTAGGGTAACTATTTATTCATACAGTCACAAATCGTAATTTTGATTGCATTATATGTATTGGCTAGAGATCGGTTTTGATATTGGGTATTACGGATTCGATTATTTACTTGCACATCGTTGAACCACAGATATACTTTTTCAACCATTTTGTCTTAAGATTCTTTTTCGTCTTCATGTTTTGTTCTCTTTATTTTGTTTATCCTTATTTTACTATTATAGTTACAGGGACTTCAATTATTTTCATTGTTCTCCATGATCACGATGAGACTGTAAATTAATTAAAAAATTTTTCGAGCTTTAGAGTAGGTACCTCTAATTATAATATACCGATTCCATATTGATTTAACTGCCTTTTTTACGCAAGAAACAAATCTTATATTTTATCTCATTTATTACATATTTTGTAAAAATAAACAAGAAACCTATTATTCATTTGTGAAGTAGATTTGCAAGGAGTTCATTTTTTATTTTTTTTCTTTGTGGCAACAACAAAATTTTTCAAACTGAATCAAAATAGCAAAACGCTTATTTTCATTTCTTTCACCTATATCCAGTGGGCAAACTATATTTCCAAACGGAGTACATATACTTATCTTTAATTAAATATATGTAGATGTGTTTAACCCTTAAATTATATATCAAACAAGATATACAAAATTCGTGTACGTGTGATAAGAATTTCTACTTGTTGACACGGGAGGAAATACCAAGAGGTCTGATTGTAAGAAAACAAATCCAGTGTTCTTTAAATGAATTATTGCAGAAAAAAGTAATTAAAAGTGACAGTTAATAATATTAAAAGAATATAGTGAAATTTAGTTTTGTAGAAGAGATTTTATATAATCGAGACCTCGGAGATTTGAGTTTACAGTGATGAAGTGCGCTGAGCTGTGCTGTAGAAACAATCGGCATTGTTCTCGTAGGAAATCATTTTGCAGGACAGTTTAATTGTTTCAATAATAAATTATAGTATTGTAAATAAAATATAAATAAAATATGACTGAAAGTGTTATAGAAAGAAACAGCCAGGGCAAAACAATTTCGCATTTCCACTTTGTTTGTTTACAATTAAGTTTTTAATGTTTGTTTACTTCCTCTTAAAGGCAACGCCAAGAATTATTATTATTTCAAAATAAATGGGGGGTACTAGGAAAATTCTTAAAATTTTTTTGCGATATAATAATATATCTTCTATTAAATTTCGTTTCACTCATATTATTATTAAAATAATTAAACTGTTCTGAAAAATTATTTCCTATGAGAACAACGCTGGCGCCGAAGTTTCGATTATAGAAAATTTCTTCAGAAAAACAAAATTTCACTATAGTTTTTCACTATTACCAACTGTAATTACTTTTTTATAAGATGAATACAATATAGCCTATCCTCTTTGATAGATTTATATCAGATATCAGATTTAATACTCTAATCACAATGGTTTTTTTTGTCTTAAAAATGATTCGAATCACGGTGGCAGAAAATTATAAAAATTTCTTCAATTACTTAATTGGAAATTTAGAAATTTCTTATTGGATTGTTGTTGTTGTTGTCATATATTTATATACAGGTGATTGGTTATTATCAGTGCTGCTTTAATATTTTTAATTCAGGGCCGTATTCACCAAGCCATTTAATTAAAATTTAATTTAATTTCTGTTTTAGTACTCCTGTAAGAGAGAGTAAGGGCACATTTAAAATAAAATTAAAATTAAATTTGGGTTATTTTATGTCATAATAACGAATACATAACCTTAATTTTAATTCAAGTGGGCCCCAACCCTCTCTAACAGTAGTACTAAAACAGAAATTAAATTAAATTTCAATTAAATTGGCTTGGTGAATACAGCCCTTAATGTAATTGATTAGAACAATCATTAAGATGATTTTTAAGTGAATATTCATCTTCGGATGAATGATCTAATTAATTTAACCTACAAAATTATGAATGAAAGTGGTGCTAAAATTTTCCAGAACCAGGTATATTTTACACCCCTAATAATTATATAATAGAGCAAAATGGAACATATACCAACGCTTAATATTCAAAGTTATTTTGATTTCTGTATGTCCATCTGTCCGTCCATCCGTCTTTCTGTCCATCCGTCTGTCCGTCTGTCTGCCCGTCGGAACGATAATTCGGAAACGATCTCACCTACAGTACGTTTACATGAATACTTGAGTACTTGGCTTGAAATTACCTTGAAACTCAACTGGGATTTCCCGTTGAATTAATTCCAATTACTTTCTTGCAATTTACTTGAAGTGACATTTTACCTTTGACAGGTTCTGTATACATTAGTACGAATTTTTAGATAAATATTTTGAGAAAAATACTACATATCACAACCTGAACTGTCAACAATAATCTTCTTCTTGTTCCTCTTTGCCATTTCATAACTCGACATGAAAAATGTTCAAGTACTGGAGTTGTGTTTACATGAATTTTTTCAAGTAACTCGAACACAATTTTGTGGTTTACTTGACTCAAGTATACTTGAAGTCAATGCGCGTTTATATGATATTTTGAGTACTTGATTTATGCTTGAAGTATACTTTAAGTATTCATGTAAATGTAGTACTGCTACAGATCTGAAATTTTACACACGGCCATTTTACAAAAATTGTAGATTTAATTTCAAAAATTGGACAATTCGGGGTCACCTTCGTAAGATTGCCATACACAAATTTTATTTTTCACTATATATTTGAGCACTGCCTGAGAACACGTTAACGTAGAGAACTGAAATATTTTACGCGACGTTTTCATAAAAATAGTAAATACAATTTCAAAAATGGATTAATTCGGATAACTGTTTCTTAATGTTGCCATACAAAAATTTTAGTTTTTTACGTATACTGTGAAAACGATCAATCTTAAAGTTTTTTATTGTACTGAAAAGTTCTTCAGACTATAAAATCCGATGAAAGTTGTTACATTCATTTTTATTGTCCCACGAACTTTTCTAGAAATATATACGAAAACCACTTTAACAATCAAACCAACACGAGAGATGACCAGATAAAATAAAATAAAAAAGAATTAGTCAAATCGCTTCAGCTGTTCTCAAGTGATGCGATTACCAACGAACATCATTTCATTTTTATTATAGAATTAACTGATAACTTTATCATTCAATAATAAGTATTATATGTCGACTGAAAAAGAAGAAAATCATTTGGTGATATTTATTTGTTGACCAGAAAAATAAAACTCACTTCATGATTTTTATTCTTGATCAAGAAAAATAAAAATCACGATTTGTGATCAGGAAAAATAAAAATCAGGAAATGATTTTCATTCAAGATGGGAAAATTATTAATCATCTCATAACGATTATTGCTGACTTAAAAATATAAAAATCTTTCATAAGCATTTAACAGGGACTGAAACTCTATGTAAATACATAAACCTCTTTAAAGAAACTGACACGCTACGGGGAATCAAAATAAGAATATTAATACAAAAGATCAATAAGAGTCTTCAATCGTAACCACGATACAAATCCAAGTGAAAGTACAGCAGGAAAATGAAATATTCTAGGCGCATAATGCACAAAGAAAGTCAATTTTATATATGGTAAATATGTATACTACGACGATGAAATCGAATATGCATTATAGAGATAAAAGTAGAGAGTAAATTGCTTTTCACTTCACCTGTATATAGATTGAAAACACGAAGAAATCCAACAAAACTTTATAGCAAATTACGTCGAATTATTGAAGCCTATACTTAAACGGTGCCACTTATAAGCACGTAATTGGAACAATTTAGAACCAATTTGTTGCAAATAGCACTTTAAAATTTCGAAAGATCTACCTATATAGTACCTAAGTTCCCCTCGATTAGGTACTCATGTTCTTTTTTTTTTTATTATAAGAACCTGTCATAATTATTTATTGAGATCCAAACCTGTTTCATCTATTAGCAAATTATTTAACTTGAATATCTTTCATAAGTTATTAGCTTTAACCATATTTTCTTTATAGATTTTCATTAAAATTATACTGCACGAAAGTATAAGTAAGATTGAGATCCAACCTATTCTCGTTGAATTTTAGCGGCATATATCTATACCTACAATCCATAAAGACATATTACATTACGTGAGCATTGCACATACTTATTACAGTCGTTATGAAATGCGCAAAGTCAATTGCATCCAATTTGCAAGGAAATCACGCATCCAACTAGTATGGCACAGCTCAATCGGTTCATAACACGCAATTACAATCTGTTGATTGGATCAAAAATCTCAAAATTATTAAACGATTTCAATGCGGAATTTCTTAAAAGTAAATTTTGACAGATCTAGACCGCGGGTGAACACCCACCGTGAATTAAGTGCTTTTGTCCAGACGTGTCGGCATGCGCAACAAACTTATCGTTTGGCAACGAACCAAACAACAACAACAACAACATCAAAACTACGGACAGACTTCATTTGAACCAAAGAGGTCATTGGTCATACAAAGTCCCTTCAAATCAACCTCGAGCTTTCGTGATCCCTCACGTATCTCACATAACCATGGTCGCACATGGTCTTGCACAGTTCTTCAAACATAATCGAACCTTATGCGACTTAATGCATCTTCGATCCGAAAGCACTGTATCCGGCAATTTTCTTGTTCTTAACCATTTAATGGAATTTACGTGACGCCATGAAAGCGAATTGAACCTACCTACCAACTCCTTCCTTAGCGGGTAAATCAGCTACTCCAACTCTTCAGTACAGCGCCGCAGTGAGCTGGCGATCTGTTTTGATTGAATCGATTCGATCGCGATGTGCTAAGAAACTAACTAAAATTGACTTAAAATGTAGCTCTGGGATGGGAGGAGGTAGCCCATATAAAATGAAATTCGTCGATATACCTAGTCCGGAAGAATATGGTATCATCGTAAGGGAAAACTAATTTCCCCTGTTGGTCAATTTTCTGGACCATTAAATTTGATCGCTTTCAATCTTCGGCGAATTATCATTTTGCATAGATCAAGAGTGTTAGTGAATACAAGGCAGGCACAGGAATTTTTCGCGTGACGATCAACCTACAGAGTTCCAATGGACTAGCTGGAGGTCGGTAGAAAATATTTACAAGGAAATAATTCCTATGTAGGTCCGTTAGAGTTAGCGGCTACTCGGCTTTACCTGTAGCATACTGGCGTAATTCGTTCCATTCGAAAGATTTCTGATGATATCGAGAAAAGAAATTTCGCGGTTTGCTAGAGACCATTTTCATGTTTTGAGTGGGTTCAAATTTATTACGTCCTCAGGGGAACGCAATAAAAGTGTGAAGAAATGAAGAAAATGTATAAAATAACATTGGAGGAGTATGGGTGCTATAGAAGTTAAGTGCGGTGTGAAAGATTGTAGAATGCTATTTAGAGATCAAATGCCATAGTGCGTCTGCTGTGATAATGTACTATGGAGATACTCGTTGCTTCTTAATAAGGTAGGAGTAACAAGAACGGCAGACAAGGTAATCTAATGTATTGTCCTCTGTCGGGGACTTACAGGAGCGTTTTTGTCATTTTAATAAAGTGAAATATATTTTTGTGACATTTAACTACGGGTACTCATTTAGAGAATCGCTTATTTCCTTCCTAGTTAAGATGCCAATATTTTTTTTTTTTTTTAATATTATTAAGCCAAGCGCTTTGATGCACAGCCCGGAACAGGCTGGATATTCTAGGTTCTGCCCTCATATCTGTAGAGGACTTGAAAAACCTTCCTCACCGAGACCTGATGCGCTTCATTAAGACGACAGGAAGGTTTTGGTGATACGGAATCAGCCGGGCAGTACAATGGGCCACTCTGGCCTCCTTGCTTGGAATCTCTCGTTCCCCTGCCTTTAACTAAAAAAAAAAAAAATAATAAATAAATAGCAGGAAGTGAATAGGGAACGGACTAGGGGATATGAGAAAAGTGGCGGAGGTGCTGATATATTCCACTCTTCAACCTTTACAGATTATAAGCCCGAGGAAAAACATAAGTGTTCCACATTCGCACAGTTCGGAATAAGAAAGCATCACGGAATTTTACTGTACGGCCGAAAGTATTTTGTAGGGTGAAAACATATGCCCGGCTTGCAGCGCGTGTATTGCATGCAGGAATTAATCAACAAGGGATCAGACTGGAAATTTCATCGGAACATTGGCCATACGTGTAACGATAAAAGAACGACAGACATCGAAATTTGCGGCGTTGCTCGAGTGAGTCAGTATGACAAGTTATTGCCAAATCTCCAATGAGCTTGAAGGTTCTTTTTTGGACAATATCCAAAGAAGCTAAGACTTTTCGACCAACCCCAGCCCAGACGTGAGAATTGTATTCCATTCTCGGTCTGGTATAGGACCTGTAGAGGAGCACTAGATTTGATGGACCGAAATATTTCTTACACCTTTTCAGAAATCCAAGACATTTTGAGAATCTGAAGCGAATCGATTAGCATTATCCAGGGAGTCAATTACCACTTCACCATTGTTTATTAGTGAAGGTATAGAGGAAGTGGTGAAGTTGTTTCTGATGGTTTTGACGAGAGACCAGAAATCTTTGCTGCGTTTGCGGCTTGCCAAGATTCTTTGTCTAATACTCGGGTCAAAAAGAAATAAATTTCTCTCTCTGGCCTTGCAGGTGTTCCGTGTAGTCTTATATATTGTTTTAGCTCTGAACATGGAAGTAATTGATAAGCGCGAAAGGCAGACTCCTTAGCTCTTATGGCTTGGTTGCATTTATCAACCAAGAGCCGTTTTGCTGTTATTGAGATTTGTTGTAGGAATATTGAATGTATTCACCCAAGCCAAGACTTAGAGTATTACTAAGCTCCAGAGTGCATTTATCGACATCCCCAGAAGCAAAGCAGACTAACCAATCAAGCCCACTTGTAGGTGGAGCAGAAGGGCGGCACAGGTTGGAGGTGGTAAATTGTACCGTGATTAAACAATATGGTCTGGATTACCAAGGGTGGAACCAACTGTGATTGAATATTTGTCGGGGTGAGATGAAAGAAACAAGTCTGATAAGTTAGCTCTATCGCCAGCTACATAAAGTACTCGCGTTGGTGCGTCTATTAGTTGTTGCGAATTAAAAAATTCACAGAAGAGTTCAACGAAACGCCACGCAGGACTTGCGCTAGAAGAATATCTGAGCCACGGTATGTTGTGGACATTGAAATCACTAGCTAATATGATTTCAGAAGAGGGAGAGACAGAAAGCAGATGATCAATATTGTTGGAAATATTGTTAAAGACGGATACCGTGTCGTCATCAGACATATTTGGGCTGCGATACAGGAAACAGAAATGAATATGTGGCTGTTAAGTTTGAACCAAATCCAGATGTAATTAAACTCTGGATTGGCGGGAGGAATGTGCCTAAGGACAGTAAAGGCAACATCATTCCGTATATGTAATGCGATCCCTGTATGTTGGAAAGAAAGATGCACCAAGTTGTAACCAAGGACGTGATCCTGACTAATATCAGCATCAGAAATGATCTTGGTTTCGCTTAGCTCAAGAATTGCCGGATTTTTGGATTTAGGTGGTAGTACGAAAATCGATTAGCTCCCAATCCAGAAATCTAAAATAAAATTCTTCATGCTCAAAGGAAAAATAAATGAAAACTATTGAATTGCTTTATAAACTCTGATGATAATTTTTAAATCACCAAGGACCAAAAAATTAACTGCGCTTAATCATGTAATTTAATTTGATATGTTGACGAACAGAAGAAAAACATCTGAAGGAAATTATTCAGAAAATTACTGTTCGAGTCTGAAAATCGCAAAAAGAAGTTAAGAATTTTATGACTACATCAGGGCGGGTGAAGAGATTCAAGAAAAAACAACTTCAGATGAATTCATTCTCATCACAAATAATGTAAAAATACCAAAAAAGCTATAATCACTTTCCCGAAGCTGTCTCCACTTGTATGCCTAAAGGCTCTTATCCAAATATAACGAGGCTGTAATTGATATTCGGCAAACTCCTGAAAGATAATCTCAAATTTAACGTTGCTAATTCCATGCATGCCTATATCTTCTAGGGCCGTTTGAGTCCAATTAAACAAGAGAAAACTGACGAAGGTGTATATTTTGACGTTACGTTACTCCACTCCATCTGTTGTTTGTGAATGCTTGTGGGAGGCTCCTTTTGCCGTTGTCAAGGGTTGTCATGCTCCCCTTGATCATTATTCGTTTGGAGAAGGTCATGACATCCAATTTTTTCTTGGTTTATTTTTTTTTATATATATAAACTCTGTGGTACTGGCACCTTTTACTAAGGTACAACAAGGAGAATTATCAGAGCCTTTTGAATAAAATTCTGGCGGGAGTTATAGCCAACTTTTGTCAGTTTAATTGCTGTTGTCGGGTTGTCTTATAAGACATCTAATTGTCTTGGACAACATTTCACAAAAATTTCTTTTTTTTACATATTTCCCCAATATATTCCTGAACTCTGCTTGGTACCGAAAAAAAAAAAAAATCTGAAATTTGTGCAGTACGACGAAATGTAATGAATTTGTACCAAATTTTAAGCATCTTTAATATCCGCATATCAAATATCTACTATGACGACAGCGTTGTCTTTGATAATTGCAAAATCCAGGTACGAACATCATTCCATGTAGAAGAAAAAAAAAACCATCCTGGAAAGGAATTAAAAAAGAAGTCATGAGATTTATCTTAATTGAATTGTTGCCAAGATACCCGCGTCATGTTAAAGTTTTCTCCAGAGCATTTATTGTTCCCATAGTATGTATAAATAAGTAAAGTATACAGGTAGAAGGCACGTCCGCAGACATCCATTAGCTGGAATTATCTTAAGTCCAAGATCAGATTCCTCGCATTGTTTTGCAGTAAGTGAATAGACTTACACACATATTACCCCATACCGGAGCATTGGCTTAACGGCTGATCTAGGAAAATATGCCAACACGAACCGGGGCATATGGCAAATAGAAAATTGCCGGCTAATAATTTCCTCGAAGTGATTTAAACTGGTTTAAATCAGCCTTTTCTTTTCTCTTGCTATTGCAGCAGCTACCATTGATAAGGAGAAGAAATGTTTATGAACCGTGTCGAGCGGGTGAATTCTCCTTTTGTTACAAAAATTATATCGGAAATACAGATGTAGTTACTTATTACAATGTTCGATTCTAGTTGAGTAAGTAATAAAAAATTAGAGATTTTGAATGGTAGGTGTCGAATAAATTATTTTTTTTATGAAACTGACAATGAAAATCTCTGAAAGGCTAAAAATTATAATAATATTAAATGAAAATTAATAAAACTAATTTAACATAATTAAGTACTTTAGAAGACAATATCATCCCTGGCAGGGCGAAGTAACCACAATTTTTTCCATTCTAATCCGGTTCTATCACTAATTTTTTTGTAAAAAAAAGCTGCCATGAGCCTTACAATAACAATCCTTGGATCCCTCATCCAAGAAAATGTTTGTAGAAAATATCAGCAGTATTAGGAAAATATAAAGAAAAGAGTTTGCAGGTGAGCAAAACTCTTCTTAAGTTGACCAAAAAGAAAGTTCGGGGATTTGGCATAATTACTGGTCACAGTTTGCTTTAGACTAATCTTTTTAAAATCGGTGATCGTTGATATTCTGGAGTGTTTATCCTGCTGGAATAGATATTCGCAACACTCCGTTTATACACCAATGTGGCATCAAATAATCGCAATATATTCAGAAAACTAGTGGGTATAGACTAGATATCTAGATATTAGGATCCTCAAAAATTACTGGGTATAGCCTGATCATCGTTACGTTTCGCAGCGCCATCTAGTTGTTAGTATGATAATGTGTCAAATTAAGCAAAAATATGAAAAAAAAGGAAAATATTAAACTCCGCCGAAACAACGTTTATTATCGAAGTATGGAGAAATCGAATTTTTTTCTTTTTTCACTTTAAATCTTGAATTTGTCATATATTTACAGTAGTTGTTGCCGTTTAGCCTGCATTAGCTAATATATTTGTCACTTCCATTTCGAAATTGTTTACGCTTAAAAATCTGTCAACTGAATTGAAATGTCAAAGTACGATTTGTCACATCAACCATGCAGGCGCGCATACAGGGGGAGGCTAACGAGGGTAAGCCCCCCCCCCCCCAAGGCACCCCCTCAACCAACGCGGTGAATTGAATTGGGAAACACAATGTGGTTCTGGACTGTAGAGCGAGATGTAAAAGTTTTACAGGACGATAATTGTATTATACGGGCACAATATGTAGTTGACGCCGCCGTTTAATACTTGTGCTGGAGCGTACTTTTCCCAATTTTAGGCAAATTTCTAATTTTGTAACTGTAGCTGCAATAACACCAATATGATAATGAAGTAAAAGTCATGTTTCATATCAAAACACTCTGTGGTCATGATTAGTCAATACAGATAAAGAGCACGTATAATGGAAAAAGGAAATACGCTAATATGGCACTAAAAATTTGAAAAACTCTCAAAGAAAATTTCACTTTATTCATGTTAAGTTGTCAGTATGAATGTGAAGCTTGTAGCACTCTTTAGAGCTTCGTGTAGCTTGTACTATATAGCTCTAGATGTAGATTAGACCTATTAGTCATTCGCTCGTAGCCCTTTGTCTTTGAAACGTGTACGAGTTTCTTAAAAATTTCTTGTGTTTTTATATAGTGTCGAAAGGTCATCTCATCCCTACATCAGGAATGATAACTAATTTTGGAATACATATTTATTTGAGTGTTTGATTGTTTAGAAAAATGCGTGCAATGCTTATAATGCTTAGCAACCCGGTTATTATGATGCTTTTATATTTTTGTTGCGTCGATTACTCCTATAAATGAAAAATCACACAATTTCGAGTTTTAAAAGTGTTATTAGCTGTGTTTTTTCCCCATATGGGTCCAGGTCAGGATCAGAAGTAATTTCCGCATTAAATTATTTCGATAGAGCGCTATAATTTGAAATATTTTTGGCAAAATGTAAAATTTTTTTTAACAATTATTATTTCAATGATCCATATGGGTTCTAGGTTCAAAATTTAACACCTTTTTATCTACATTTTTCATTATTCCAATGCAACGGGATTGAAAATTTGTATTTTTCCAAAAATATTTTAAATCATAACTCGTATCGAAATCATTTAATGTGGAAATTACTTCTGATCCTGACCCGGACCCATAATGCGAAAAAAATAGAGCAATTGTTTCTAAGAAATTGGTCAGCGATCATAAATTTTTTTTACCTATCTGATTTTCCGACATAAAATCAATAACAGGACAACTTGGGTGGGGAGTTCGCAACAGGAGCAAAGAAACGAACTTAACAAATTTTGAAGTTCTTGTATAATAGATCCTTCGTGAATATTATGCATCAAATTTTGTTTTGGGGTTCGTCCAGTAGAACCTTAGCTCAACGAATAGCCACCCGTTGATTTTTCATAGCGATATTGATTCAAGCCTGAGTTGCTCAAAACTTTTACGATTGTAAGGAAGCATTAAGTTTTTCTTGGAAATTTACTTACAAATTTTTCTTCAGAATTTGAATGAAGTAACTATTCACCGACAACGGTTGAAACGAATTGATGAATTGATTCTTGTGGTTCACTCTCTCGGCCACAAGGGCACAAGCATTCAGTTTTCTTAGTATGATTTGACAATTTTTTTTTAGATTTATCATGCACTATTGGTGGTCGACCATTGAATCAGGTGCTTTGGCTGATCGTACTTCTACTGCACTTGAATATAAATCAATTTATGATTTATTTAAACTACAGATTTATTTGTTATGTTTTAAAGTACGTTTAACTTTTTAGCTTTTTGAGTAAAATTACAAGCCATATTACCTGTATGTGTTTCATTTAATTATTTCACAATAACGCTGCATATTAGGACACGTTAAAAACATTTTTAACACATTCACTTATGGTGAAATAAACTTCTTGTTTCCATTGACTTGAAGGTAGAATTACATAATTTCAACTATGAGGGAATTCTCTAAATATGTCCCCATTAAGTTCAATTTATACCTTAAGGTTAACTTGCTTAGGAATTCGATCTTTGAGAGCAAACACAATAGAATAGGGGATTACTGTAAACTCTTTTCATGATCTCTGAAGTGACGCTACACTAGGTGAGAGCTGTCAAATCTAAAGTAGACCTAATGCAGGCTGAGCACTTTTGAATAGTGTATAGTCAGTGTTCTGTATAAATTAAGAAGGGGGAGGGGGGCAACTAACGTTCAAATGAAATACCCTTGCGAAAATAAAAAACAAACCATAGGCATGTGTTTGGAAATTTCATAAATAAGGAGCTAGGCAGGCACATACAAATAAGAATGATCACCTTTAGAATCAGTTGAAAAGAATTTCCCAAAAACAGTTTTATTTTTTCTACAAGGGGCACACCAAAATTCAAATACACTGAAATGAAAAAATCGAAAACGCCCGAATCACACCTATTCCGAATGGTGAAAAAAAATGACATAAGATTTTGAATCGGGGTGTGTGAAAAGAATTCACCATAATTTCTGGCTGCATTATACCTTACACTTAAATTTTAATTGAATGGAGCCAATTGTGCAGTGTGTCACACAAAGGAGGTCCTTTTGGCAGTAGCGTAGCATGGATTTCTGTCACCCGGTGCGAACCGTAAACTTGCTGCCCCCCTCCCACTATTTTCGCAATTAAGCAAAGAAATCTGTAATACTCTGTGACTATTTCAAATAGATTCAAAATAAGATACCTTTAACACAAACTCTTGAATACTACATTCGTTAATGTTAATATGTAGCTCGATTGCCAAAACAGCTAGATTTGTTAATATCACCATGGATATGGTAGACCTTAAATATTTTATAATCAGTTTCACTTTAAAAAAGCTTACATATCTCACAACTGGAAT
Source organism: Dioctria rufipes (assembly GCA_963924295.1). Classification (NCBI taxonomy): domain Eukaryota; kingdom Metazoa; phylum Arthropoda; class Insecta; order Diptera; family Asilidae; genus Dioctria; species Dioctria rufipes. Next base: position 41,897,577 of record OZ002743.1, on the reverse strand, counting down.
TACTTATGGCAGCTGTAAGGAATATTCTCAGTATTATAACTATACTAGATAACTCTCCTTCAAGTTTGGGCTCAAAAATAAAATTTAATAAACCCAGTGGGCAGGAATCAATAAGTATATATGTTGTAGCTACGAAAGACTGTAACCGCACGCACTCAAGCTTAAATTCTTCTCTGCCCTATATATTCGACGAATCGTATAAAACATTTAACTTTACATAAATGTAAGTATATAGTATTTGTTTAGATTGTTTAGATCAAATCTCACAACTCTATTTTGAACCACTTCCACTTGTTCAATTGCCTTGTAATTCTGCATAAGAACCTATGTAGTCCCGATGACAATACAGTTATCTGATCTAATGACCATGGCCTGATGCTGCAGACAGGGTTTGCCAGCTCGGCAGTCCTTGCCCCCCCCCCCCCACATCTGTGCCGCTCGGGGCCGGAACTCCTCTGTCCCCGCAAACTACGAGACTACCTTTTGCAATATTTCGATGCAATTTCAATTTCTTAGTGAAGTTGCAGTAAAAGTGCCGCCTAGCGTCATTAAAATGAACTGGATTTATTGAAAAGTGGAAAAATTTTCCAAAAAAGTCAGCAGTCAGAGTCATCAGCTTTTCTTCTCTTTTAGAACCCTTTCAACAAACATTGTTTATATTTCGAACTGTTTTATTCTTTTTATTATTTATTTTGATATTTTTCTTCCCGTCATCTTTAAATACTTTTTTATACACCACAATCAAAAGTTAAAGTTAAGTTGTTAAACAGCGCATCGTTTTCCAGCTTATTTCGCAATTGGAGAAATCCTGATAATTTCCAACCTTCTAGTTGAGTTGTGCTTTGTATATTCTAAATAAATTGTGTAAATTTTTGTAATTTTGCCGTTGATGAAAGCTCCTAGACTGCAAATATTCTGTAAAATTACTAATATTGCCTGACCAAATCTATTCATGAACACTACTTTTTCTGTACTATAAATATTTCGAAAAATCTCTCCTAATGCTTCTAATAGAATCCTCTAAAATCTTTTCAAGAGCACTCCTATGGGAGCTCAAATGAAGTGCTGAACTCTGCTGCATGGCATACAGTGTTAAAAAAGATATGCAGAAAAGAATGAAAAAAGCACTCGATTCCATAGGATGTAACATTCAGAAGTTACAGGGTGATCTATAAAAGCATAACCAAATATCTTCAAATCCTGATATCTCAGAAGCCGTTGGGATTCCCCCTCTCCCATACAATTTTTTGCTTGTCCAACCATGACCTATCCATACACTTCTGGTGCAAGACAATATACGGGACACCCTGTATGAGATCCGCAAAATAGTATAATTTTTTTAGTCACAGTTCAACTTGGTGGTGAAATTAGTCTGCTGACATAAAGGTATGCCCTGGTTCAAGCTAAATGATGCCAACTGATTTCAATCAACATTTCTTTTATATGCTCGACTGCTCTTTTTGCTTAGTGAAATAATATAAAATGTTACGTTTTTTCAGAAAGAGCTATTTTAATCGAAGTTAAAATACGAACACATTATCCTGTTATTAGAAAAGGATAGATCAAGCTTATTCCTCTGAGTGTAAATATATAATTATCTCAAAAAGTGCAATTTTGCTGATACGCCCTTTTTGTTAGGACGGCAGTATAACATAAATAAAATTTGACATAGAGCTTCCTAATGCTATAATCTAGTATTTTTAATAAGATTTTTTTGGAGCTCATAACTCATTTAGAAATTCGTATTCATTTCATTTCGTATTTAAATGGCTGACATTTTCCTAAAAGTCAATATTTTAAAAACAGGTTACGACCAAAACTAGTTTTTTCTATATATTTTATGAAAAAGGCATTTGTGTTGCTTGCAGATAAATACCTTCGGAGGACAGCTGTATAATATATTTTTACATTTATCACAATGAAACATGACATGCAACTACAGTCAGAGACCATTGCATTTCCGCGCAAGTGAGGTTTTCAAAGTGCTCGCGAGTCTCAATGTATCTAAGGCTGCTGGGCCTGATGGTATTTCGCTCCTGGTACTCAAGTGCAGTGATTCACCTAAAGCTCTATGTAAACTATTTGAGTATAGACTTACGATCCCTCAAATTTTAGACCAATTTCCCTTACTTCGATGATTTTTTCTAAGGTTTTCGATATACTCCTTAACACCCAATTGATGAAATATCTAGAAACTAATCACCAGATTAGCGATCGCCAATACGGCTTTCATCCTGGCCGCTCTACTGGAGATTTACTAATATTCCATTCGAGCGTTGGAATCAATATTTCCATAATTTTGGTGAATCTGAAATCATCTCATTAGATATCTTGAAGGCATTCGATAGAGTATGGTAGCGTGCTCTTTTAGCTAAACTTCAGGCATTAGGTCTAAACGTTCTTATCTTAAAATGTATTGAACGTTTTTTCTCCCGCGGCTTCAATTCAAGTTATATTAGACCGAGTTACTTCGAACCGGTTTATAATCCATACCGGTGTACCGCAAGGTTCTGTGCTCTCCCCTACTCGCTTCCTCATTTTTATTAAAGCTAGCCCTGCTAGCTCTCGCTTTCAATCCTATTTATAGTTTTGCAGACGAAAACACCCTTGATTTCGGCTACTCGTTCGACTCTATGGCTGATTCCCGTATAATAATTTATAAACGAAGCCAAATTCTCAGTTCACTAAACCATAACCCTTCAACAATACTCGCTTGGGGCAGAGTGAATAGGGTCTTGTTTAATGCTTCCAAAACGCAATGTTGTCTGTTATCACTCAAACGTAGGTACTCCAAATCCCGCTCAACCCATTTCCGTCGATGAAGAAGATATCTCAAACTCGCCTTCTCTTAAAATCTTAGGCATTGAAATATCCAACAATCTCACATTAGGCCTAGATTAGAATATAATTCCCATATTTGGGCAGGGGCTAGATGTACTGCATTGTCCGCGTTAATCAAAGTCCAAAAGAAGGCCTTCCGGCTTATTAGCAATGAAATATCAATAACAATTAAGAATTCCCTAGAGCACCAGCGTAATGTCAATTGTTTATTTCTCTTTTATCGCTACTTCTATGGCTATCGCTCGAAACCTCTAGCCTGATCCCTTGTAGAATTCTTCCTATGCGCACTACACGAGCTGTAACTCGAGCTCACCCTTACACTCTTGAAGTCAAATTTGGCGGTACCGTGAAATTACGCGAATCCTTTATAAATAGGACAGTACAAATGTGGAACAGTTTACCATCATCTGTTTTCCCCTTTAGTTATGGTCCACAAAGGGTTAAACACAGTTGCGATGATAGAACGACAGAGCGACAGACGGCAGCGGGAAATTCGCTGACAAAACAGGCAATCGAAAAATTGAGAACACAATTGCAACGACAGGCAGTGAGCAGCGATTGTGAAAGAAGTTTTTTGTTTTAAAGGGGATTTTTATTGAGAGCATTTGCATATTTTGCAAGTGATCTTGCCGGCGATGTTTTTTGTAACTCTCGCGAAGTTTCTTTCACTTTTTTCTGCAGTTGTCAACTGAAAATACAGAAATTAACTAAATTAAAATCAAACTAAATGCAAAATATCACAAAATCACCAATATGTATTTAAGCACCTAGCAATATCCATCCAAACCACGTCTTTTTTGTCGTACTTGTTCAATCAATTTTTCCTCAAAACTCATTCTTTTAAAATTACTGGCGTTCTACCACCTCAAAAACTCAAAAGTAAATGCCAAAACAATTTCATTCGTTGGATTTTGTTGGTAGTACCTACTGCAGCGATGACGGCAAAATTAGAATTTGAACAATCCCGACGAAATTGGACATCGGAATTTCGTCGTCGTTTGTCGTTGCTCCTCACAATTGTGTTTAAGCCTAAATATACACCATCACTTCCTTGACTCAACCCAATAATCCCCAATAATCTGTTTCTTCCTTTCCTGCCAAGGCTGGGCTACGGCATCATAGGGTATCCCCTGAGCTTTGGCAACATCATAAAAATAAAATAAAAATCATACCCCTGTTAGATTGAAGTAGGGCCTATTTTTCCTACTGCTAAATGCATATAAGGTCTTAGATTTGAGTAGTGAGAGCGGTTGTACTGCAGCCAGCATGAACCTATAATGTATAAGGTCTTAAGTATACAGAATATTTAAACCGACCAAAATTGTAATTCAACTTGTGATTTACATAATATCAAAAATCTTATAGCTGTTTTTCCTTGACCATGAAAAGTTGTAATTTTCATACAACGTAGTAGATAATGACCACAGGTACATAACGGTATAATGTTTACTTTAACTTGTATGTACAAATAATTCTAACATTTCTCAGATTACTCTATTTAAAGCAAACAAATTTTCCTTAAAAAATAATGCAAAATGCTGACACGTGCCAATCTAAAATTCTAACACAAAATCTTAAACATTTTTTCTACATATGTATTTGGAATTTTCAGTCTGTGTGCATTTTACCGTCCGATTATTATCTCAAATACAAAACAAGTATAAACGATAAAAGCAAATAAATATTTACCTATACAAATATTTAACCAAATAAATTAAGTAGTCGTGGTCACACCCAAAAAATTTCATTAATTTCCCTCTTAGCACTTCATTAAACAAACATTTCTATCTAAACGGTATTTAACCCTTTGAGAAATTGATGTCATCATAATTGGCTAAGATTCTGACGAAAACTTCACAAGAAATTCAAAAGTGTCACCAAATTATAAGTGGACAGCCGGACAGCGGTCTTCGAGATAGAGGGTTTGATTTATAATCAAACATCATCAAACATAACACTTCTTTCGGAGTGCTAAAACGTGTAACCATCAATTGTGAAAGCGTCCACATCTAACAATGTCCATAAATTGTTCACTTCTAATTTCCAACTGCCGGCAAAAAGGCCCTGTCGTTGCCCTGTCGATTTTACCTTACTCAGGAGCATTATACGATGTCTCGCCAGAAAATGCAATCAATTTCCTCAAGAACCGAGCAAATAAGTGCAAGAAGGTCGGATCTGGTGAAAAGCTCCTTCTCCTTAAGCAGCAGAAAGTCGCTATGAGACAATGGCTCACGTCACGTATGTAGTCGTCGTCGCCGGCTGTGTTGTTGATTCATCAACGAAAAACTACATAAAAGTATAGTTCTCCTAGCGAAAAGAGAAAACTTAGTCAACAAGAAATGAACAAACACAAAATTTTCTAACTGGCTGCCATATTCCGAATGACGAACCCTAGCTTCGAGAATTAGCAAATATTTGACGCTTATGTCCACCTTGAAGCTAGGCTCTCTGGATAAGTAATTAGTTTGAGAAGATACAATTTAACAAGTTGTTTGCACTCATAGTATGACACTGAACCTCCTCTAGAGATCTGGAAAGTGCACCCAAATACATTCCTGAAGGATTTGATTTATACCACTGAGAATGACGCCAACTGGCGCGTTATGATAGAATTTTCTCGGTTGAGTGAAACAAGGAAGTATTCACTAAATCCATTAAAATTTGAAAATTCTCAGCAGATGAATTTGTGAAGCACCACTGAAAAGGATGAGACCACTCCGCATTTATACGAGGAACCTAAAAACTGTGTTGTTAAACTATATTCAAACCATTCAGTCTGTATAGTACGGGTCTATGCCCGGGCTGGGTATACTATTACGTTACCTCATCGTACATACGGGGAATGACACTTGCAAGGATAATGGCATACGAAGATGACACCTTGGTGGCACTTTCATTCACTGCATTTGTTCCAGAGGCAAAATAATTTCAGCCAACTCGCATATGAATAAGGTGCGCTAAGGATACGAAATTTGTTATTCATGTTTTCTGCCTCATATAAAGTTCGTAGGATGAGGATGCTTTTGGCTAGGTGGCTGAATGGATGGATGGATGGATGGTTGGATAGATGGGTGGTGGATAGAGATGGTATAGCATGGTAAAGCACTTATGTGGCGATTGTAACAAAGAAAGTTATGACATCGAGGCTATTTGCTAGATTAAATCTGTCTCAAATCTGAAGACTGAAGATATTCGTTTAATTTTTGCAAGTGTCTTTTTCGTAGTATATGGTGGTTGGGGGTCATTTCCGCACCGAGATGTTAATAAAATCTCGCGATCGATATTTGAGGGGATTGACATTTTTATAGCTGCTAAGCGGGGGCTGGGGGCTCTCATAGTTTCTTATCTACATCATGGTTAAAGAAAGAAATCGAGTTTCATAATTCATTAAAGTCTTGAAGCTGTTGGTAAATGTTTGATAACTGAGATAAAGTACAAGTCCATAGAAATGAAGTGTACAAAGAAATCTTTAGTTTGTATGGGAAACTGTTACTCTACACACATAATATAGATGCTAATCTAGGAATTCTAAACATTTTTATACATAAAATATGACTACAAGAATTTTTGCAAGTGAAATTGTAAGTATTAGATCTACTAGTTAATAGGTCTGTTCGATGAAAACCCCGGGCAAACCCAGGACTACACCGGGCTAGACTATCTTGTTTTTTGAAAAACATGGGCTAACCCGAGCTTACACTAAAAATTTCTCGAGGTAATGGTTTGACAGTTATCACTTGAGAACTGTCGCTTTCAATTTGCTGCTGATTGGGACATATAAATTACTTCTTGAGCAAAAATAAGCAAAAACTAGAAGAAAAGAAATACAAAACTAACTAGAGCACATTTCATTTGTCTTTACCCAATTTATAAACAACTTTTTACAATCAATTATATTCAGGAGAACTGTCAGAGAAATGTCATGACATTAGGTTTACCCGGTGTTTTAAAAACTTGTTCGATGAGTTCACAAAACCCCGGGTAAATTTGGGGTAAGTTGTAGGGGAAAATTTACACGGTGTTTTACATAGTGTTTTCATCGAACAAACCTAATTACTCGTGTAACTACTTGCCATATACCCCATGAAAGTCTTCAGTATATAAATAACTGGAAATGTGGTCATATTAACGAAAATTCTAGTGAAATATGGTTATTGAATCGGTAACAGTAGACATAGCTTAGCTGTTATCTGAAATATAAAATATTAAATAGAGTTTAATAGAAATTTTTTATACCCTAGATGAAATGGAAATCTATAGGGTATACCTATATATAGAAATAAAATACTTATTCAAAACTAATTCTCTCAACTTTTAAGTGCTCAGTTTTGAAATGACAAAATTTTTATTGATAAATATAGCAATAATTTTACGAAAAATAAAGACAAACTTTAAAAATTTAAAAAAAAAAGCATAAAGTTTTTTAAATTATTCTTTGATTTGCCATTTAGAATCTTGAAATTAATTTAAATATTCTTTAATCTTATTTATTTTTCCCATGCGGAAATCGAACGCCTCCAATTTTTAGAATCGGTCATAGATGGAAAATAGGAGAATTTTGAGAACTTTTATTTTTAACGATTCTAAATTAAATCATAAATACAAGAGGAAAAACAACCGTGTCGTCTGCGATTTAAAAGCAGGACTCTCAAATCCCGGACGAGGCGGTTGTTTTTTCCTATTGTACTTATGATTTAATTTAAATTAAAGTGCCATGAAATTTTCCTTAATATATGTACATCCTTCTTTTGTTAAATAAATATGGCAAATATTACGTGTATCCACCTAAAAGTTGGTTTTACTTAAAAATTTTACTATGACGATGATTTTCCTGGACGTCAGGCAAAATAACCAAAGTTTTCGACTTTTAGGCAAAAATCCCTGTTTAGTTAATTTTATGTTCAAAGGTATATATAATTTTTTTCTTATAAAAATATTTCCACTTAAAATAGGGCATTTAGCCCTAAATTATTTAATTTTTTTTTTTTTTTTTTTTTTTTTTTTTTTTTTTTTTTTATATTATTAAGCCAAGCTCAGGGGATACCCTATGATGCAAAGCACAGCGTGGCAGGAAGGAGATAGGGAAAGGATTAAGGGATATGAGGAGAGTGGCGGAGGTGCCGATGTATGTCGCCCTTAAACTTTTGCAGGTTGTATGCCGGAGGAAAGACAGAAGATGGTAGACTGTTCCACATTCGCACAGTTCGGGATAAGAAAGCATCACGGAATTTAAGTGTACGGCCGAAGGTAATTTGAAGGGTAAAAGGATGAGCGCGGGATGCAGCGCGGGTATTGCGTGCAGGAACTATTCTACAAGGGATCAGACTAGATATTTCATCAGAACATTGGCCATGCATATAGCGATAAAGGAGCGAAAGGCTTCCAACATTGCGACGGTGCTCGAGCGAGTCGATATGACGAGTAATTGCCACATCGCCAATGAGCTTGCAGGCTCTCTTTTGGACAATATCCAATGAAGCTAAGGCAGTGCGACCAGCCCCGGCCCAGATATGGGAATTGTATTCCATTCTGGGTCTGATGTAGGACTTGTAGAGGAGCGCTATATTTGATGGGCTGAAATATTTCTTACACCTTTTCAAGAAACCAAGACATTTGGATGCTTCTTTGGCAACGGAGAAGATGTGATCTGTCCAGCTTAACTTACTGGAAATATTAATGCCAAGAATTCTTAGTGACGGTGATTCAGAAATTAATGCACCATCAAACGAAACGGGAGTGGTTAAGTGATGGTCTTGTTTTAATGAGATGAGACAGCTTTGGGTCTTAGATGCATTGAATTCGACGCGATTCACTTTGCCCCAAGCGAGAATATTGTCAAGATCGTTATTCAATGATCTAATCATGCAGTCTCGTTTAACACATGCGGCGTTCCCTCTGGAATCCGCAAGGGTGTCAAAGGAGTATGCGAAATCAAGGGTACTGTCGTCAGCAAAGCTATGGATAGGATTGAAAGTAAGGGAAAGCAGATCATTAATGAAGATTAGAAATAGAGTCGGAGAAATAACAGAGCCCTGGGGGACACCGGCATTAATAGGATGAGGATCAGATATAACGCCATCTAATACAACTCGTATTTGGCGACTAGATAAAAAACTTTCAATCCATAATAGAAGAGGAGGGGAAAGACCAAGTGCTTTGAGTTTGGCTAAAAGAGCTGAATGCCAGACTCTATCAAAGGCCTTTGAAATATCTAGAGCAACGATTTTGGACTCACCAAAATTGTGAAGACTACGATTCCAACGTTCCGTAAGAAAAGTCAGCAAGTCTCCAGATGAGCGTCCGTGCCGGAAGCCGTATTGGCGATCGTTGATTAGCTGATTGGTTTCCAGATACTTCATTAATTTGGAGTTAATGATAGATTCAAAAACCTTTGAAAGAATCGAAGTGATTGCAATTGGTCGATAATTTGAGGGATCGCTACCCTCTCCTTTCTTGGGAATAGGCTGAACGTGAGCTAGTTTCCAAGCAGTTGGAAATTTTCCTGTCGAGTAGGACAGGTAGAATAGTTTGCGCAGAGGTTTAGCCAAGGATGAGGCACAGCTTTTAATTAATAGGGGCGAGAAACCATCAGGGCCTGCGCCCAAAAAAGGTAAACGAGATTTTCACAATTGGCAGAATTGAATTGTAGAGCATGATCTATTAAATTGTTTTTGTAATTCACATTTATTTATAAGCGATACCACCGAAGCTGATGGTACAGATTTATTTTTTATGTTTTAAAGTACGTTTAATAATCAGAAGTATGTCGATAAGGTTTAGCTTATTACAGGCCATATTATCTATATGTATGTGTTTCATTTAATTATTTTACAATAAGGCTGCATATGAGGATACGTTAAAAACATTTTTACATTCACTTACGGTGAAATAAGCTTCTTGTTTCCGTTGACTTGAATTACATAATTTCAACTATGAGGGAATTCTCTAAACGTGCCCCCATTTAGTTCAATTTACCTTAAGGTTAACTTGCTTAGGAATTCGAACTTTGAGAGCAAACACAATAGAATAGGGAATTATTCAGATAATATTAACGTTATCTTGCCATGAATTTGGGAATAAATCCAACTTCAAAGTCCATAGGTAGATAAATTTGTTTAAATTTGATTTTGAAGTTAAGTAAAATTTAAGTAAAACAAGGAAATTTTCCTTATTTATTTCCATGTTTTTCTTCATTTTTATAAGTTAATTTAAAAAGGAATTAGGGTCATTTCCCCAGTGGTCGACCACTTAACGAACAATTTTAGTTTATTATAATTTGGTTCCTATTAAGGCAATTTTAAATTAAGTAACAAAACTAGAAGGCCTACTGTTTGGTGTTTGTAATATATAATATAGTGTTTTCTATAAAAATAAATTGGACTAGTATAATTTTGGGGGAAAAAACGTAACAAATCCACTTTTGCCGGTAGTCGACCAGGCTCATCTTATGTACGTTCAGGAGTTCTCCAGTGTTCGACCATTAAACTTTAAGGTGAATTATCTCAAAAATCCCATTGTCGACCACTTCATAAAACTGTGATCGACTACTGGAAATAGTAGTAGTAGTAGTATTTTATAAATTCTTTTTAGAAAACGGTACTCCATGCATTTCATCCTCAAATTTGATTACTTTAATGTTAAAATAAAAATAAAAATTTAGTTTCCTATGCTAAAATAAAAATTCAGTACCTGTAATATAAATTAGTGTATTTATCAGTACAACAATGTTTTATACCTACAAGTGTAGTCACAAATAACACTATTTGCTAACACTGAATTCACTAAATATTTAGTTCTAATGGAACACGTAACACACTCATCGAAAATCTCCCGCAGTGATGCGAAGCGGCAAAATCCTCGAGAATACTTCACAAACCATGAAACAGAACATTCTAAAATATTTGCAGTGTTCTTATGTAAAACTGAGAAAAGTTTGATTTGAATAGCTCCTCCGGCCTAAATTACTATTCATACAGAAAAATGGTGTTCTGATAATATTAAGCTTGCTTTCTTATCTTCCGAACCTAAATAAAAATTTTTTACATTTCCTAATAAAATTATTTAAAAAAATTTATCTGAACTAAATGACTACGATTCCTTAAACAAAAACTCTCAGCTGAGTAATCATTGTACATATATGACGCTGTGCCGTCATGACATGCCGTGGGCTGATGATATCGAATGTCGCTACCTACACATACACACATGTAATTATTACTCAGCTGAGAGTTAGCTAGCGTAAAATGGTAAGGTTTTTATTATTTTGTTAAATAAGGTATATAGAAAGTGTAGCCTTTCGGAAGGTAAGGAAGCAAGCTTTAAATTCCTAAAAGACTATTTTCCTGTATGGATAGTAGTTTAGCCTCTGTAGCATATGTAAAGTCAATGTTTGGTATTTTTCCATAAGTATCAATATAAAACATTTTACAGAACGGACTTCCAACGCACATATATAGATTTCTGTTTCATGGCTTGGGAAATATTCTAGAGGGTTTTGGAATCGGACGTTTATATTACAACAGTAGTAGTGAAATTCTGTTTGCAGTGACTTAGTTAGAAATTCATAGAGTCAAAAATTATACTCTTTAGTAAAAAGAAGGGCGCGAAGTACTAAATTATTACGTGTTTTCCGGTCATGTGGTCAAGCACTGGAGATGGTCGGACTAATGCAATTCTACCCTATTACGTCATTTTCCCATAATAATGAATTACAAAGTTAAGATCACTTTGAAGACTTAATTTAAGGAATTAATAACTAATATTTCCTTCCTAATTTACCTCATAGGAAAGTGGCCGGTCTATAGGATAGGTCGATCGGCCTTCGATGATAGGAAACGCAATCTCCAAGGTTACTTAGGAAATACCTATGGGAAAGTTTCGGGACAAATTTATTAAATTTGAGGCAAGCTCTGAGTAAGCTATTAGCCACTAATATCCACCAACGCATAGATTCGCCTAATTTAACTAAAATAAAATTAGATGCTCACAAATAGTCTGCTATAGGCACCAAATTGATCGAACTAGGACCTTGAATTGGGCCAGTGTTTTGTTACGAAGTAATATTTGATCTCACCTACTTTTAAAGTCACAAAACTTCTGTCCCTTTTGCATCGTGCTCATGCGTAACAATCCACTATATATTGTGGAAAAGAAATTCATATTCCGCAATATTTCCCTAGAAGATCTAATGCGATTTCTTTAGAAATTTTTTTTTTCAGTTTACGAACTTATCTTTACATATTTAAAATCTAAGACAAAACAAAAAACAATTCTGTTTTTAGATTATAGGACTCGCTTTTCGAATATGTATAGCTTAGTAAAATTCGTATACACAAATTTAGCTAAGCTTATACTATTTCTCAAACAAACTATTGCACCCGCAGGCAGATGTTGCAAATCCCTAGAAATAGTAAATGCATTACACAGATAGGCATAGTAGTATCTTAGGTCCGAAGTTTTATAAAATAAAATAAAATAAAAGAGATTCTTAATGTTTCCAATTATAAAACCGTATTGAAACACTATGTATTTAGCAACCTATATATTTTTAATAAGAATAGTCCATTAGTTTTTTTTAATGAGAGATTTTGAATTATGCATACATTTTCCTACATATTATATAAGCTATAAATTTGAAACTGCATACCCTAACTACAGTAAATGCCATAGTATACCTAGTTTAGATTTATCATTTATGTAGGTAACCCCCGTATAACACGGCACTTCTATAGCCCGGATTCACTCTAACACGGTTCGAGAATCGGGAACATGCCCGTATAACACGGTTCGCGAATTGGGTAAAACCTTCGTACAACAATAGAAACTAATAAAATCGAACTTTATCTAATAGGGAAATCTCCGTACAGCAGCTCAATAAACGTGATAAAGTTTTTAAGTGCAAAAGATACCTCATTTGACATTTTTCATTGTACGTACATACTAACAAATTTTCGTGAATTAATACTTAAGTAAACTTTAAGACTTTAATTGTGTCTTTCTGTAGATTATAAATTTTCGAGTAAGTAGTACTCAACCTCTTTTATTGATATAATAATTATGTTATTATTTTTATGAATTAATCTGTAGCCCTAAGCTATGAATGGCGAAAATAAAAAAAAAATCTTAAAGGACATTTCATATCCTTGGGAACAAAATTACAAATCTTAGATCGGCTCAAAAAGGGCGAAAAGATGTCGCAAAATTGTTGGATTTAAATGAAGCGACAATACGGACTATAAGGAAAAATGAACAGAAAATTAAGGATTCCGTTGCGGCAGGCTATTCTATCTCCTCAAACATGACATCTTGTCCTAGAGCAGCAATAATTGAGCCAATGGAAAAATCCCTTAGCTTCTGAATTAAAGACTGTTAAAAAAATGGATTCAACTGAGCACCAATATTATTAAACAAAAAGCCTTGAAAATACGATTTCTTAAAGGAAAATGGAGAAATCACTACTAATCCAGATTTTGTAGCCAGCAAAGGGTGGTTTGATCGTATGAGAAAACGCTTATCACTACACAACCTAAAAATAGAAGGTGAAAGTGCATCAGCCGATAAAGAAGCCGCCGAAATTTATTCAATGGAATTGAAGATAGTGGATATTCAACACACCAGGTTTTTAATGGTGGAAAAAATGGCCAAGAGAACATGTATTTCTAAAGACGAAAAAGTTGCGCCAAGTTTCAAGGTATCAAAAGATAGTGTAAAATTACTTATGTGCAGTAATGCTTAAGGCGATCACATAATAAAACCTATGCTGGTTTATAAATCATTCAATCCTCGTGTAATGAAAAACCTAGATACGAGTAATTTACCGGTATGCAAGTAAAAAAGCTTGAGTGACTACTGGATTATTTAAGAAATGGTTTTTAAACTGTTTTGTACCAAGTTCGGAAAACTATTTAAAACAGAAAAATTTAGATTTTAAAGTTCTTGGATAATGCACCCAGTCATCATTTAAATAACCCAAATATCAAAATAATTTTTTTACCTCCAAATACAACTGCTTTACTTCAACCGCTAGATCAGGGAATTACAGCTACATTTAAAACCAATTACATAAGAAGATCATTACAATGGGTTTTGAATAAAATCGATGATGAATCTATGGGCGTCAAGGAGGCGTGGAAACTCTTTACAATTTTGGACTGCATTAATCTAATAAAGTTATCCATCAGAGAAATAAAACCGACGACATTAAATGGTTGTTGGAAAAAAATATCGCCGGAGTCAATTGAAATTCGATCGAGACAGCAGAAAAAAGAATGGATGCATAGTAGAAGTTGCTAAGGTTCTAGGAGGGGAAGGCTTTGATATAACTGCACAAGATATCCAAGAATTACTGGTGGATGAAGAAATTGATGAAGAAGGTTTGGTAGAAATGATATATAGAATCCATTATAATTCAGAGGATGATAGCATAGGTGAAGACGTACAAGTTAAAAAGTTTACTCTACAAAGCATAAAGAAAGGTCTAGGCTTAGCCGAACAATTAGAATCATATTTTGTAAATGAAGATCCTTCGAACGAAAGGAGCACAAAGTTTAAAAGAGAATTTCATAAGTCCTTAGCACCATATAAGGAAATTTATAAAGATTTTTTAAATAAAAGCAAACAATCTAAAATAACAGATTTTTTACAAAAGGTAGAGCATGGATCTGCAGATAATGCAGAAAAATGCTCAGAGGATGAGGATATGTTGCCAAAAAGAAAACGCTCGCGACTAATAGTGCTTAGTGATAATGAAGAAAACATTATTTAATTCATATTAATATGTATATATTACTTTTTAAGAAAATTTTAATGAAGATATTTATTTTAATTATGAAATCATAATAGTGTGTTTTTTAATTTTTGGAACCTTAACCCCTTACTAGTACATAATTCTTTGTTTTTTATACCACGGATTCGCATAACACGACAATTTTTTGGAACGTAATTCCCGTATTATACGGGGGTTACCTGTATTTTCATAATTTTGATTTACAATATTAGTAAGTAATAAATTAGTCACAACCCTCACACAGCTTCAGCTTTTGTGAGTAGTTAGCCTAGGTTATTAAGTTTTTACTTTTATATTACATACATATGTATAGATTTTGAATTGCGTATCAGGCTGCACTAAATAAACAAATATTTTTTTTTTCTGCCTAAAACATATGTATATATATGTATATCCCCAGCAAAACTAATCATAATTAAGTAATATTTTTTATTATTATTCTTAAAACTACAATCCCTAATTCAAATATTAAAAAAAAAAATCCATATGAACATAGGTCATTCCACTTCGTCGGCATCAATTCAAATGATAACAGAAAAATTCATCTAATTCTGTTCTTAAATTATTATTAATCCATTATTCCCGACGAGACCACTTAATTCAATCTTCCAAAGATACACACTACCTACCTATACCTAGCTAGCTACAGTAAGTAAAAAGATAACCCAGATAAACCGGAAGGTAAACAACATATAAGAAGAATTTTTAAATTAGTGTACAAAACCCACACTCTTAGAACATATGTAGATTTTAAGCCCTACACGCAAACAGACAGACAGACAGACAGACAAACAAACAAAGATAACGTTGAAATGGTAAAATGTTAATTACCAAAAAATGTTGTGATAAAATCAGAAAATTAGTTCACACCTGAACGAGACTTAAAACAAGAACACGCGCAGATAGAATTGTTTGCGCGGTGAATACAGACTGTCAGGTTTGCTGTACTCTGCAGTATGTATGTAGGCACTAGGTTTTTTCGCACTCATGCTAATCGAATACCGTTCGAAAACTTAATTAACTACAATCGCTGTTTGTCGTGGCATACCGTTCCTATTCCAGTAATGTGAAATGAACATTACGCCAGAGTGGCTAGCAATTAGTTGTAATAAAATCAGTGATTCATTAACAAACCTCTTTTGACCGGTACTTCTTGGCCGCCAAAGTAGATACTCCTATCCTAGTCCTATCCTGTCTATATATGGATGTGTACTAAGATGTACCTGGTATAGACACTCGGTATAAACAATATATCACCCTTATACCTGACAAAATTGAAATTGCACAGATGCCATAAATAACGCTCGTAAAGAAGTAATTTAATAATTAGACGTTCGGGGGCAGGTTAAACACTAAGCGCGAAATCTCACTTAAAGACACCACAAAATGGCAATTTCACACTCTCTATAGACAGACCGACGCGACACCTGTGTAATATGAGACACTCACTTGCAGTTGTACGATTTATTCAGTTGTGATCGTGTGTCTTGTTTTGTTGTTTACAAACAAAAACTACGCGCTACAGTTCGATCGTGACGAATTGTGTTTCACACTACACTCAGAAAGCGCACTTTTTAACCGACAAATAATCTTCCGGCAATCCACCCGCAATCAGATCTAACCGAAGACTGAAAGGTAAATTCCAGCATCCATAAGCACCGATTCCTCCTCTGCTGTTGGTAGAAGGAATTCAAATTCCAATCGCCGGATCCGCTGAAAATCTCTGACTCTAATGATGCGTTCCACGTCGCCTCAGTTTGACTGTGTTGTGTTGTGTTGTGAAGCCTGTGGCTAGCCGCCGCTTACTGATTGTGGTCTGTGGTACGGTACCGCTGCTGCTGGACAGCTGCGCCGCTGCCGATCAACCAACTACACTAGTTATAGCACCCAACTGGACAGAGTACTTGGTAGATGCTAGAGTCTAGCCATTTATGTACCTACTCTAGTCTGCACTATGCAGATTACAGCCAGACTTCGATGTCAGCATCCAGGAAAACTATGCACATAGGTCGAAATGAAACCAGTGAAACTTTTCTTCCCTACAACATTAACTGCGAGGATGAAACTTTTTCCAGTGCTTCGGGATTTTCCTTAACGTTTCTCACCTGAAAAAAATTGTACAAATGCTTCTCAGTTCAGCTGTGCGAATTATGTTGCTAAAAAGCTTTCTGTGAAACTTTTATTCAGGTGGAGTACGGCGAATAGAGAAATGTTTTTTTTTATATAGAATTAGAAGGTGAGTGTATAATAGCCATGCTCTCCAACAATTTGTGGGGTTTCACGATTTCGCTTCGCTTTCGCTCCTTTAAGTCCATGTTCGACCCTTGATTGCTTTTTTAAGTGCTTGTGTAAGTTGACGGGCTTCAAGCGTTTTCCATGTTAGTGAACATAAAAATTTTTAGCAAGCATAATTTAATCAAAAGTTTCTGTTGTCCTTTCATCCCCTTATCAGATCTCTCTCCTATGAACGAGAATTTTAATGAAAATGAAGTTGCAAAATGAGCAATGCTCAAGTTTTCACATACCTAATTATAAAGACATAATTGTTTGTGGTGACTTTAATGTAATCAAGCTTCTTGAAAATCGTAGAGAAATGTTTTGAAAGATTTCCTCTTATCTCTTAAGATTTAAAAATTACTTACAAACTTAGTTTAACTTTAAATTGTCAACATTGAGCCAAGTTATACCTAGCATTGAAGTTTTTTAACGTTTTTTGAGCTTGAAAACATGTGTAAGGAAATTTTGGAAAAGTCTCTTTCATGAAAGTCTATAGGGTTTTGAAAGTTACTTGCTCTTTTGACGTCTTTCGCATAAATCTTAACATAAGTCTTAAAGAATTATAAAAACAAAAAAGCATACTATAAATTATAACAAAATTATGTGTGCGTTTTATTAAGAAACATGAATCAAATTGGGTAACAACACTGGTCAACAAAAAATAATGTTTTTGGGCTATAGCAATAACTTGTACTGATTTTAATAAAAAGTATCTAGAGAAGAAATTCTGTACCACTCTTAAATCAAAATTGGTTCGAATTTTTTTGTAACTCAAAAGACATTTTTTCAAATCTTTTAGGTACCTACCTTATAATCCACTTTTCATGCCACCTTAGCCCCGACATCAACAGACATGCGAGATGTCTTAAACGATGCATTGTGATACTCTGAACATATTTATTGAACAATGTTTATTTCAATTAAGCGGTGGAAAGCTTTGGCGATCGAATGTAGCTTGAACGACTTTCTTGGGTGAAAATCTTTTCTACTTCTCGTGATTGCGCGGAATTGGTGCATCGTGGAAAATGACTTCCTATCAGAAAAATTCCAATGGCCATGGAAGAAAGAACTGCAAAAATATATGCAGTAACTGGGGTGTATGTAACCTAAGTGCATGAAAATGGGCTTTCCGGCAACAAAAACGTCCCGAGAAAGTTTTCTGCATCGGCAAAAAAGTACACCACCCGATTGTACTCGGTAAGACTTTTCATTTGATATGCAACATGCCACATTGGAGCCACCCCCCTCGCCGAGGGTTCTTATACCCCACCCTAAAAGTACGCAGAGAATCATTTTCTTCTTCAACTTGTAGCTATTATAGCTAGTGATGAGATGAGCTGAACAGTCAAACCCATTTTTCAATCGGACATATTCCTACCGAGTTAGAGCCGATATAAATGCGATATTTTTATAAACTGAAATTCCTATAGGCTTCCCTTCATAATGTCCAGCAATAGTCTACAAACGTAACTGAACTCCATCTTCCTTGATAACAATTTGCCATTGTTGATATATTCTGTGATGAATACGTTCTCCATGTTCAACGCTGCCATCATAATTGGGAAATAAACTGCAAATGTGAGTGCATAATTTACACCTTGAGTGTTACATTCCATCTCCTTAAATTCTAGTAACATGTCTTCCACAATATTCTTTCCTGTAGTTAAGAAATTTTCATGATCTTTTCACCTTCAGATGCATTTTATCTCAAAATTTGTATCTTGCATTAAATTATTCATTTGCAAACCATCCCTTATTTTTTGCTTCGAAAATAATTTTTTTACGTAGATATTGAAATCTTTCTGCACGAAACGTATCCATTGCCTTGACGAAATTTTTCTCAAGGCCTAGTTTTAAGTAGCCAATACACTTATCAATATATTGCTCAACTTAACCTCAACTTGAAGTTGAAGCGATAGATAAATTGATATGTGTTTGGTCCTATTGAACTTTCAATCTCCGGTTGAGAGCGAAGTTGAGCTGTTGATGGGTGTCGAAGATCAACTTGCGGTTGGCATAAACGGATTGATACGTGTGTGGGCATGTTGCTCAACTGTTGGCATGATTTTATTATATTCGACGCTTTTGGAGGATAACTTGACCGTTTAGCTTTGAAATTTTAAAAGTTTTATAAGAGTTTTTTGTAATGTACTACTAAGCTAGATATATCTTTATATTTATTTGTACATGTTCGGTCTCGTGGGGTCTGTACTCCTGCATTTTGCTCATATTTCAACAAAACATTTCGAAGATTTCTGATTCTAGATTTGGACGGTTTAATAAAGAAAAAATAATTCTGGGAACAATTCGCAGAATTATTATAAAGGTTTTCCATGTTTATGGCGTACGAAAAGTAGGAGATATAGCAACAACCATTTATATAACGAGTTAATCGAAAAATGAAGAGAAATTAATGTCCAGGCTGATAAAATTTTTATATACAAACGCATTACTAAGATGCGAATCGCATTTAGACAATAGCTAAAAAAAGTAAAAGAATCACGGACTACTGATAGCTCTCCAGACAATGTCTAGATTCCCATTCCTACGCTTTGGTATTTCGAGCTATT
This sequence comes from Dioctria rufipes, assembly GCA_963924295.1. NCBI lineage: Eukaryota > Metazoa > Arthropoda > Insecta > Diptera > Asilidae > Dioctria > Dioctria rufipes. Next base: position 41,878,104 of record OZ002743.1, on the reverse strand, counting down.
ACAGTTTACAACTGAAGATGAAACTGAAAGAAGTGTAATATGCACATTGACTCCTCCTCCTTTAATGCCATGTATATGCCCAGCGGATTATTGGAACAATTTGTCCGAGCGCCACACTAAATTTGATATTCTCATAGCTTTTGCCAGTGGCAAGAGCACGTAGAGTTACTACTAATCTAATCTAATCTAATTTTTTTTTTTAATTAACGGCTGCAATACATACGTAGAAAATTTTTGAAATCATCGTTCTCATTTTCTCTCCAATGCTTCAGCAAATTTATTTGCAAACAAATTATACATACACACTAACGAAAGCAATTAAGGTCACTAGTACACTGAGTAGATATTTAAAATATGTTTATAGCGTGCAGTTTTCGTTAAAATACCTACTTCAAAGTCGTATATAACGACCATCAAAGGACCAGAAATATATCGTTGCTATATCCAGCGTCAAAATATTTTTTGACTAGAAAAAAAAAAAACTAATAAATACAAGCAAAATTCATTTTAATAATAAGATTCATTCAAAACATATAATCAAAATTAAAAGTTGTTGAATTAATCAGTAATTGTTGCTCTGTGTTTTTCAATTAGAAACAATTTTTAAATACACGACTCCAATTTTCTTTCTAACAGTGTAGTTTTTAACGATTATCTTCAATATTATTAAAAGATATGAAACTTCGAATTATTGTTACCTACAACATTAAAAGCTTCACAAATAGAAGGTTGTTGGTAAACTACCTCTTGTGCGGTATCCTCGCCATCGCTATTTTCATCTTCAACATTAACAATTTCGCTTACTATTTTATTCATCTGGTTCGTTCGAACTAAAATCTCCAAAGCTACGGAAATCCAAGTCAATTGCTATGTCCATTAGTCCTTCCGTCTATTTGTGCTGTCATTACGATAAGTCAAGAATGGGTTGACTTAGAGAGCTAAAATTTTGCACACAGTCTTTTTAAAGAAAGTACAGATTTAAAATTGGACAAATCGGGTAACTCCTTCGTAGGGTTGCCATACAAAAATTTTGTTTTTAATGTTAAGTTGGCCGTTCTTAGAACGAGATTCTCTCTTAAGTTTGTACATTTTTTCATTTTTCATTCGAACGCATTGCAGCAGCACAGCGCTTCTTTTCTCTATCCCAGTTCACTGCTTTTTTTATATGCATGTCCGCAAGGGTAATGAGCTAGGATGGAGAAAAGCAGTAGTGCATGCATATGAAGAAGCGATTCAGAGAATTATTTATTTTTATACATATGCTTTATGAGCAGAAAAGGAGCAAATTTGTTCCAAAACTTCAGATTACACTTCAAATCACTTTGAACTTCACATTAAAAATGAGAAATGCGTTTCTTCGCCCAATAATGGAAATATCCACAGATTAGATTCGTGAAAAATTAAATTAAATTAGCCCTAGTTGCACTTCTGCTGGAGCTCATCAAATAATCTTCTATAGAACTTGCTTCTAATTGATATTTACAGAAATTGTTGAGGTACTTACTTACGCCTTCGCTTATTTTTCTGAATATATCAGTGAATATTCTTCTAAAGGGCTTCCAAATGATGCCTAGAGAAACGCTAAAATTGTGCTTCTTTCAGAAGCGGGCTCTTAAGTTTATTTGCACGTTGCCTGAGAACACAAGTGCTTCGCTTTTCTGACTCCCTAACAGCTTAGTATAATATAATAATAATTTTAGCTAATCATGGTAGTAAGTTAATTTAACTTAATTTGGGATGTTTTGCCCCTCTGATGGGGGCATTATGCTGGCTTCAACAATTTTGTATGGGAAAGATATACAGCTGGCAGTCTTTAAGTCTTATATTGAAGGCATTGGATAAAACAACTACCAACTAGTGGCGCTTGTGCGTTATAATTTGTTTTTTTTTTTTTCAAATAAACGTTTTGATAACTCTCAAGTTGAATCCATACCAAACCTCAAGTTAAAGTGAATTCGCCATAAATAATAGTAACTTGCAATTTGAAGCCATTCTCTTGTTGACTAAATGTAATTCATATATGTATCCCTAAATCGCTTTCGCAACACCCACATATTCTTAAACTAGATTTAGATACGAGAACATAGATAACTTGTGGCATTGAAGAGATAGAGGTGCATTGCATTCGCCGCACTTCGAGTAAAGTGGGAGAATGAATAACATCATATCACCCGACTACAATTGAAAGCTGACTAAAGATCTACTTATCGCCGATATTATATGATGGAAATTGCTTTCCTTATAGAGTTACGTGATCCATCCCAGGGGAAAGAAAATCATCTTGGCCGTATGCAAAAGTGCGGCATAATTTACAGTGCCGTCCTATGTAATCATGTTAACTACAAAATTGCCTTTAACCCAATAGCTGGAAATGGGAAGTATTTAACCTAACCATAAAAGGTCAAGCAACTAATTTTCCTTGACACCTTCCTCACATATATGTATAGAATGTGTATGGAGTTGTTATATTCATGCATTTTTGAGTAAATACCCTCTAAGGGATTTTGTTGTTTGCCGCATCCACCACACTCACACTAACCAACATTCAACGCTTAAAATATTTTTCCCAACAGATACTCGTCAAAACAATGTTGATCCGTAGGCTTTTCCTATTTGTGCATGATATACGTTACCGCGAGCAGAAATATATGATTTTGCAATAAGTGTGCAATCATAATAATGGCCGCAAGGTGTGCGCGGGCCCGGTACTACAACTAGTCGTAATTTACCTTAACTATGTGAATAACATGTGCGCTGCTTTGATGCTATATATCAAACAAGGCAGTACCTGGGTCCCTACTGCTATCATAGTTCCGTGAAATGATGGTGGCTTTTCGTTGTGTTCCTTTTGTTTTGCACTCACCATCCTCGGCATTAACATTTCCTCGTACTCACTCAACTCATGACAGGAGAGGAGAATTTAAAGCTGAGCTCATTTTTAATTTTTTTTTTTTTTTGTTTAATAAGATTCATTTACGCAAAATATAAATTTTGAACGTCAATTAAGATGAAATATTTTACACATCTTTGCAGATAAACTATCGCGAAAAGATGCAGTTCTGGGTGGTTTTTATTGCTAGGAAGCCTTCTTGTTGCTACTAAAATCTTTGAGTCTGTAGAAATCAGAAAACCTATACGAAGTGTAGTGCATAATTTTTATACATACCTACATCATTATTTTGGCGCTGCTTTAATGACAAAAGTGGAAGCGGAACTGTGGAAAATTATATCGTGAATATCAACTGAGAAAGTATTGTGTACTGCATTCAATGGTGGCAATAGTGGGATTCTATCAAAGCATTGATATTGCTCCACTGTCGATACTATCGTTTGGTATTGATAATTCTTTTCCGAATATTGATATCTATATAAAAGATCAAGTATCGGCATATATAATAAATTTTTAACAATATTTTTAAAACTTTTAATTTATTCATTGTTCCTAATTTTAAATGGTAACACTGCTTCATTATAGAACTCTTAAAGACCCAGGAAATTAAGAAAGTATTAAAGAATATGTGGACTAAGGTATTGAAAAATAGGAGCTACATATAACATCCTCACGATGCAATACAACGGCAGCACGTTACAGTCCATTAACATGGAATCGTCGTTCTCACGTAAAATTTGTTTAGTCAACGTTTTTAGTAATTAGGGAAATAAAAATGTAAAAGATTTTTGCTTCAGCTGTATTTCAGATATCGTAAAATTCGGATAAAATAAACTTAGTGATTTTAAATAAAAAATTTATTGTTTTAATTTATTTATTTTTTTCAAACTTTCTAAGTCGAATTTATTAACTTACATATATAGAAGAGAAGTATTCCCATTAAAATATTGACACATTGCAGCTGATAGCCTGTGACGTAATTCTGTGACTAATGTATACAAATTTTTATAGGAAAGACAGAAAGAGGAGAGAGAATATTGTGTTTTCTGTACCGTACTTTCCTATACATTTCACGATATTACGTCACGTAATGGTGGAGCATGCTTCGTAATGGGAATACCTTGTATTCTATATACCTTGATGTGGACCCATACCCTTACTTATGGCAACGCTCATGCGAATATATTTCAAACGCACAAAGTTAGGAATTATTAACAAGCTTTGAACCAATCACTAATGGATGTATGTTTTAGAGCTGAAAATTGGATCCGGATGTGCTAACATCCGAATATCCGGATACCTGGATCTGTTAACTATCCGATTCTTGAAATCCGGATCTAGATTTGAACTATCCGAATCCAAACAAAGCAAAAAGGGTAAATGTCATGAAATTTAAATGAGTGGAGAAAAACCTTTTTATACCCTAGATGAAATCATAAGGTATACTAATTGTCTTTCCGTTTCTAAAGCAGAAAAATTATGATGGTAGAGCAAAATGGATTGGACACCCACGCATAATATTAAAAATTATTTTGATTATTGCATGCCCGTCTCATAAAAGAAAAAAAGAAAATTAAGTTTGTAAATGGCATAAATCGGGTAACTTCTTTGTAGGATTGCTATACAAAAATTTCGTTTGCACTGCCTGAGAACCCCTCTCAGTTCAGAGCGGAAATTTTTTATACAGTATTTTGATAAAAATAATAAATACAATTTCAAAAATGGGTTAAATCGGGCAACTTTCTCTTGTTGTTACCATATAAAAATTTAGGATTTTTATGTATACTGTGAAAATGATCAGTCTTAAACGTTTGTATTGTACTGAAAACTTCTTCAGAATATAAAATCCTATGAAATTGTTTATAACCATTTCTTCTGTCCGACGAACCATTCTAGAAATATATGCGAAAAACTTATTCAAAAATTAAACTTGCACAGATGAGTGCCATACGAAATTTCATACGGGTATTCATTTAGGGTATCATAAGAATTTGTCACCAATGTCACACAAGCGCGATATACCACTATCCTTTTAGACCGTGCGCCATGATATTATGTACACATAATGGAATTGTATACACGAGCTACTCGAATAAAAAATGGCGGAGTTAAAAATTATTTACATGGACCTACCTAATAACTGTTTTTTTTGTTTGTTTTTTTTAAATGAGATGTATGAAGTGTATGAGAAATTTCTTGTATGCCACTACTTTTCATTCCACTAGACCAGGCGTGTCCAGCTCGTGGCCCGCGGGCCGCATGCATCCCAGGACGGCTTTGAATGCGGCCCAACAAAACTCATATATATGTATGTACTTAAAAAGTTTCTCAATTAATCTTATAAAATATTCTCCCTGTCTATACAACATTGCCATAGGAGTAGTTACTTCTCGACATAATTGTGCAATGTGGCCGAAGAAATTCTTCAATGTGCAATTGTACTTAGTCAAATTGAGACCGAAGAAAAGTGCAGACATTACGTGTATTGTGGCGATTTGGTGATTAAAACGAAGTGATTAACGGCACTTTTTTATATGCAAGTAAAAACAACTCATAAATTCTATGTTTCAAACTATAACAGCTTTCGAAATGAAACTGAAAACTATGGCAGTCATAAATTCAAGCAAATAATTTTATGTATTTTGAAACGTTGCGTTGGCTAAACACTGTCCTGTGAGTAACGAAAGATATGCAAACTTGATTTTCGATTTGATACAAGAATTTGAGAATAGATTTCAAAATTTCCGAAAAAATCATCAATTTTTTGACATATTTGCAAATTTTCAAATGGAATGCATAGAGCTGCCTTCTGACATTCAACTTAAAGAAATATCTAATAATATCTCGCTATTGTACTTTTATAAGAAACTAGTGCGAGCCCGGTCGGCGTTGCACGGCCATAAAAAAGGTACCTAGGTGGGTGGGGGTAGGGTGGGGTGGTTAGAGATAAATAATATCTAAGTTATTATCTGACTCGATCGCGCGATTCCCTTTCCCTTTCTAGGGTTTCACTCTGTGTCTGCATGTGTATATGTGTGCGTGTATGAGTGTGCGTGCATACATTCATATGTGGGGGAGAGTGTAGTTCGCTACGTCGACGCGTACTCATGCAGTGCCCAAATATATAGAAAAACACGAAATTTTGGTATGACAACCCTACGAAGGAGTTGCCCGATTGGTCCCATTTTAAAATTGTATTTGCAATTTTTATAAAAACGCCGTATACAAAATATGAGCTCTCCACCTCGAAGCCTTCTCAAATAACTACCAAGAACTTATATAGTGAAAAACAAAAGCTTTGTATGGCAACACTAAGAAGGGGTAACCCAATTTAGTCCATTTTTGAAATTTTATTTATCATTACTATGAAAACACCACATAGACAATTTTTTATTTGCCCGACTGAACCCATTTTTGAACTTAATTTATTTTTTTTTTTAAGAAAGTCCCGTGTACAAAATTTGAGCTCTCCACGTCGACGCGTTCTCGGACAGTTTCCAAATATTATATAGTGAAGAACTAAAGCTTTGTAAGGCAACACCAAAAAGAGGTCTCCCGATTTGGCCCTTTTTTGAACTTGTATTTGCAATTTTCATGAAAACGCTGTGTACAAAATTTCAGCTTTCCAGGTTGAAGCGGTGTAAAGCAGTTTTCTAGACCTCAACAATAGCGACATCTATCGTGTCCAAAGCCATCATTCACAAAATTTCATTGAAATCGTTTAGGCGGTTTTGGAGATTAGCGTGTACGAACACAGTGAAACGGAATTTTTATATATTAAGATATTTTCACAGAGAAGAATATCCCTTGCTTCATAATCATGCATTATTCATGGCATCGCTATTTAGAAGCACCTACATTTGAGAGCAGCTATTTTCAAGGATGAAGCATGCCAAGAATAAAAATAGAAGCAAAATATCTGATGAGCACCTTAAGAACTCACTGAGAATTGCAACTAGTTCGATCGAAGCAAATATCGACCCATTACTGTCTCAAAAACAATGTCAAATATCACATTAATTGCTTTAATTTTATAATAAGAAATTCATGAATTAATAAAGTTTAATTCACTTAAAATTGTTAACATCTGCTATCTTTAGAATTAGTATATTTTATGTATATATGTACGGCCCAATATAACTCGTCTACTCCCAATGTGGCTGAGGGAAGCTGTACGGTTGGACACCCCTGGGGTGGAAGTACGTAAGTTGTTTCAACCATTTTGATTCAACTCTGATCAAAGTCGTTTCAAAATACATATAATAGCATCCCAATAAGCAAAAATTCCAGATGTGGAATTTTCGCAGGGAATTCCAGCGGAAAAAAGTGACGGCATTCTCACACACACAGCTGGTTTTACACGATACAGCGAACGCCATTTTCAGCTTTACAGATGTGTTGGAGGTATACTAAAAATTGTTAATGGCTTATATTAGCTGTGCGTGTAGTGTTCTGCAAAACACAGGCGATTGCGAATTGAATTGATATGTAGAGCGCATAGCAGTAGAAAAAGTTTTGAAAGTATAGAGAAAATAATTCAGGTGTCATGACTTTAATTCTTACAAAACGCTAAACCTGTCAAACTTTGTTCTGAATTTATGAAGCTCTCTTTTAACATTTTACAAGGATTCAAGTCATGGCAGTTTGATTATTTTCTCTATACTTTCGAAACTTTTTCTACTGCTTTGCATCCTACAAATTATTTATGCTCCCCTGTTTAATTAAAAAATTTAGAAAAAGCTTTGAAATCCCTAGGAATTCCATATAGAAATGCCATGGAAAAGTCTGGGAATTCCATGCGAAAATAACAAGGAAATAACATGGAAATCCGATAGATTTCCACGTTCAGTTCCATCTACTCATACATAGATTTCCACGTTCAGTTCCATCTACTCATACAATCAAAGACTTGGAATCTCGGCGCAGTTCCCTTCGGCCAAAGAAGCGGAATTCCGTGCGCAAATAGTACGGATTTCCAGTTAAACCCGTCAAAAATGACAAAGAAAACGACCGGAATACCGTTCGAATTGCTTATTGGGATATAGCATGAAACTAGTTTGATTTATCGTAGAATTCTCCAACTGAATGTCATAGAAATATCAAAAGTGCTAAAGGCGAGTCTACATAAAATTCAATTCTTTAATTATTCCGACATGATATTTTTACAAAATGAAAATGATTTTGATGAAGACGATGACAGATTCGCTAGAATAAAACTTCGTAAGCCAAGGGATAACAGCAATCCTTTAGAGTTGGCCAAAAAGGGGTGAGAATACTAACACTTTGGTATAACCTTATTTTGTAATTAATTTTTTTAGGTTCTCCAAACATTTCAAGATTCAAAAGGAATGTTTAGTATTGATTCTAGAATCTGTAAGGTTTCCTGAGTATAAAAGCCAAGTAGCTATTCCATACCAATCCTTCAATTATGCGCTTCCTTAAACTTGCTTGGTAGCGAAGGATATGAAGTGAACATTGGGAACAACAAAAGTATATCAATGGCGAAAACCCCCATCCTTAAGTCAAGGGAGAACGAGCATTTATTCTTTGGTCGAAGAGGGTTTCATTCATAGTTTAAATGTCATATTGGTAGGTTTACTCTTACATGAATAAAGGCTGAACTACAATAGAAGTATACGTAAGTACATTTACTTACCTAAAGCGAACGCGTCCTTTAATTTAACAGGCGTACACAAATTAACTTTAACTCGTGTGAGGAGAACTTTCGTTAAGTTTAAATATCAAATTTTCCGTAAGAACGCGATGTGTCCAAACAATTAAATTATTACTAAATGATTAAAAGCGCAATGTAAAAATTAAAATGGAATCAAAATGGTACTGCGAATTAATAGAAAGCACAAATCTTCAATTAATCAACTTCCATTTGTTAATTTTTTCACTTTTACCACTTTTTAAAATTGAAAACATTAAATATCAAGATAATAACTCTTACGGAATGTGATATATATTTAGGCTAAAAATATCAATTTTTCGTAAGTAAACCTCTGTCTCGTTTAATTTCGTAAAGTTATTTACTTCTATTGTAGTTCAGCCTTAAATTCTATGATAAACGATTCTGACTTGGGTATATTTGCAATTATCTTAACGAAATTATTGCCGTGCATCTCATGGTGGAGCGGCTCATGACTCAACTCTTTCGACTTCAAGCAACGAAAATACATATTTCCACAGAAAATTTTACGGAGGTGACACAAGCACCGAATTTTAGGTAGCAATTGTGAAAATTCGAAATGATTTTTAACTATTATATTTCACGTGATAGTGGTTATGCACTACACCCATGGCTAGTTACATCTTACAGATATGCAAGCGTAAGGGTACGTGCACAACGAGGCGAGGCGAGGCGAGGCTAGGCGAGACGAGGCTATATCAAGAGTTGAGGAAATAAAATGATTGTACGCTGTACTATGAGATTGTTCATAATAACGCAGTGTCAGCCCCCGATATAGCGAGACACCTCGAGGTATCTCGCTCGAAAATGAAATTTTACATTTTTTCGCGAGGTGCAGCGCGCTAATTTTGAAAGCTGGCATATTTTTATAGGTTTTTTCTCTGATATAATCGAAAGGTTCTTAACTCATTCTCATATACTACTGCAAGAATCTATGAGGATCAGTATGTATGTAAATCATCATATACATATGTGAATGACATATTCCCCCCCAAATTCGAATCGCTTGTTATTTATCGTGTCACAAGCAAAACTGTGGAAAGTGCACTTATATGAAAAGTGGCATATAATTGCACTACTTGACAAACACAAAATTTCTTCTTCAGAATCTGATGACATAATTTATATGCTCTCACTAAGCAATTTACGAAGAAACTGAACGCCTGTTTTGAACACTACACCCCGAGGTGTATCTTTACCTCGCCTCGCTCAAGTGCCTAGCCTAGTCTCGCCTCGTTGTGTACGTACCCCAAGCCATAGTCCACACAGGGGAGGATATTGGCAGTTTTTACGGGCGAGAAGTATTCGGGGGGAGGAAAAATGGCGAAATGCCAAGTTTCGATCGGGAGTACGGGCAGCATACTACAGCAAGCCGGCCATTTTGAAATTGCGAAATTTCTGAAATTTCTCATCGCACGGCTGTACAGATGTTTATTTGCGATTTGAGGTGATAATATAATTATTTAATAATTAATAATTTAATAATTATTATATTTTCATTTGATAATTAATATGTTACTCCATCCAATTCCATTATTTTAGCGGTTTTCTTCTTGTTTAGTTTTGACGTTTAGCGTAGTTTTATTCTTAAAAAACTTTCAAAAGTAACATTTCGAATCGAAGTGCACACCAGTTTCAGTTGCTCTCCCTACTTTTTCAATCATGTGATGTGTACACGAATGATACAAAGATAACAAGAGATGGCCGAATTGGCAGGAATTTTCTGTGTTGTTACGTCATGAGTGACAATGTCATTTCTAGGGATTTTTTTAGTTTTTCGTATTTTATTGACAGAAATACGTTTTGAATATATTATAATATTTAACAAAACAATAGTTTCTTCGTTTTGTAAGAGCAATTAAAAAAGAACTTAATTCCCACTTAATTTCTTTTTGTCAAATCTTCCGTTTTTTTTTCTCAAAATTGGGGAACAATCAACAAAACAAAAACAGCCCTGTCAAAACAAAATTTATCATCGAGTCGTCTTTTCCTCTTCTTAAATAAGCGTAAGTAGAAACGGCCTGTTGCAGCTGAAATGAAGGAAGAAAAATTAATATACTCCTTGTTGCCGCGTGTCCACTGGTTTTGAGCTCTCACATAGGTATAACACTAGTGTTACCGGAAAATCCAGTCGTAAGAACGTGCATTACAATCGTTACCGGAAAACCCTGTCGTAGCTTGTAACAACGTGCATTAAACCATTACCGGCAAACCCTGACGTAACTAATGCATTCTTCCTCCATGATAAAAGGAGAAAACCATCCTAGAAGTCGATCATACCACCGTGATACGTGGAGAAGACCTTGCTCCGCACCAGGCTGGCTAAACTGTGGGTACTCGTCAACTAGGCAACTATTTAGTCAAATAGTAACGTCCGCATTTCTGCTTCACTAAGGGGGTTTCAGTCGTTACCTACGATAAACTGGCATGAATCGTTAGTACATTCGTGCCCGTTTAATTCTTTGCCAAATTAAATTTTGGTGCTAATTAAAATTTTATTCAATAATTATGTGTTAGTGGGAAAGGAAAGAAATTTCCAAATAGAAAATTTTTTACATTTTAATAAGGACGATTGAAATTGAGACGAACAAATTTTTGACATGGTGCACACCACTGACATATATGAAATAGACTGCGGATACTACTGAAATTGCTTACATTCTTTGACATTACATCACTTTTCTAGAGTTGTCTCTTTTTGGTTTAACTACTTTATTCCGCTGAACTTCAAATAATAAATTCTATAGAAAATCCACCATAGTCCAATTTCAGTTCAGTGATTCTCCAAATAAAATATACAGAATAGAAAAAGATGGCAATACAATATTTGTAATCCTTTCTCTGTCCCCCATACCTACTTTTAGGGACAGGCAGACAAAAATTCCTTAATTTTATTTCTTTAAAAATAAAGTTTAAAAAACATTTGATGTAGTACGAGATAAGATTCCAAAAATAGAAATAATTTCGAATTCATCTGTAATTTGTTGAACTTTCAATATGTATAGTAAAGCGAAAGTAAAACTTGAAATTAAGATAATAGTCACACCCCTGCGAAAAAAAAAATGACCGATATGAAATAGAAAATCAGGCAGTCCATGTTATATATGTCAGTGGTGCACACCGATTAGCTGAAAAGCACATCGATGTGTACACCTGAACGCATGTCATGTACATACTTTCCAAATTTGACAGCTTCCTCTCTTGCACATATTCACATAAAAAAGATCAAGAAAGAAACCACCCGAGTAGTACGTGAACACACCTAATTATGTAAACTTTAATGCACTTCGAAATGGCTCCTACTATCTATTTTATAACAGCATTTGTACCTTCCTGTACAAAATTCAAAACTAATTCGAAAAAAACTTTTGACAGATTTCTGTATGAAATCGTTATGCACATGAAAAATGCAGATAACTGTAGAACAACAACTTTATTACACTATTTCTCTTAACAAATTATGAATTTAAAACATTTTCAAAATGTCCCCATACCTGAACTCTGCATCCATCCGCCTTAATCCGCTTTTGAGATTTGTCGACCTTACGGTATCCCTAGGATTGTTTGCACCATCTCTGATCCACGACAATAGGATGGCATCTTTGTTGGATCAATTACACGTTGAATTAATTGAAAATCGGATCCATTCCAATATCAAATTACAACAACCCAAAAGCTGTATAGAATAAAGAAGACGAATAATGTCCGATTGTGTCCTTCGAGTAACTCAAGTCTTCTCGATTCTATAATACATATTTATTTATGATAGTGATTTGACCTATTTATGTAGTAAACCAGTTCGGTTAAAATAATAAAAAAAAAAACAAAAAACAACAACAAAACATCCCATCATTTTAGCATTTCAGTTACCAGATCAACATCGTAATTCATTTAAGAACAGTGCCCGTCGTAACAACCTCGGTAACATTTCCTCGGATATTATTGTTGTTCATTTCGACATTTTCAATGTGTAATAAGCGCGAATTTATCGCATTATTAACGCAGATACCTGCATAAGGTATCGTCTCCATCCTTCCCAATAAAACCGTTCAATTGAGTAGGAATACCCACAAAACGTGGAATCTTTACTGTCCCAAGATTCAATAAATTATCCCAAGAAGACGTCTGTTTTCTCTATACGCACACAGATCCAATGAAATCGCCTTTATGCAAGACTTCTGCTGAATATTTTTACTATAGTGATCGAGCCTGGGTTGAACTGGTACACTAGACATTCTGCAAAGATATGTTTGCAGATAATTTAATTAACTCAACTGTTGCATATGTTGACTGATGATTAGAAATGTCACATTAGTACGACTAATATATGACATCCGTACTTTTCACTGATATACTGAGCAACATAGATTTTTCCAAATAGAAAACACGCGCGTAGTTGGTTTGTTGGGTGGTGCGATAAATTTAGAGGCAATTAAAGCAAAAGGTTCTTGCTGGTCGGAAGTGTAACTCTACACGTACCTATATAAATCCAGTCTGCAGATTTAAAATAATTTTTATATCACGTATATAATTTATAGTGTAAACGAGTATGAGATCGTGTAAACATGAACAGTACTTATAATTAAAAAATACAACGTTGGTGGTCTAACGGCTGTGGCACACATAGCAGACATAAATTAATGACAGAGGCAATTTAGGAGCAGAAAATTTAGATTTTTACTTTATCAAAAATATGAAAAGCATCGACAAAGAGCGAATAAAACGGTAAATTGCTCTAATAGTGTCTTTCTTATAGTTAGATGATTGCAATAATAAGTCTGATATTGTTCATGGACAACACCCATGGGTGAATTAAAAATTATTGTTGTAAATGAAATGTCCATGCTGATGGTAGAAGGCATCAGTTTTGAAAATTATAAAATTAAAAAAAAAAAAAAACCCCCCGATGTCCGTGTCAGAAATGATTACATTATATTTGGACAAACAAAAAGCAATTGGAAACCAATCTTCTGCTAATTCGTCAATCGTGGCAGTTTTGATTAAATTTCAAAAAATAAAAATTAAATCGTAAAAATAATGTTCATTAGGCTAAAATTAGTCATCTCGATGTAGAGAATGCGGAAATATAATTTTCTGGCGAAATCGATCTATGTACTGGAAGGGGTGAAATTCACCTGCAAGGTTGCCTCCGAGCCACCTTGCGACGCGTGGCATAACATGTATATTAATGAAAGTTGTGCTCTCCATACCTATGCTATTATATTGTACATACCTACATATATATGAATAAATACATACATATATCCAATACAGAAGTCTTTTCCCACATTTAAATAGAATTTAAATATTACCTTTCTGTAATGGACACCTCAGATTGGCAGGTCTTGCTCTACGATTGACCAATTTGGTAGCAAATTGGTTTTCCATGAATTTTTGGATTCCACGAAGTCAGTGTAATTTCCTGCCATGTAGGTATATCACAACAATAAAATAGGTGATCTTGGAGATACGAGATTATTTTTCTATCAATCTTGGGTATTTAATTTACCATCCTGACAAGTTTTGCATTAAAAATGCAATTTTTTTTTTTTTTTAATTCTGGTAAAACTGCCACGATTGACGGAATTGGGTTCTCCCAAAAGAAAAATAATCTCGCATCTCCAAGATCAGCCATTTTGTTGTTCGAATCACTTTTCTGTCTTCCAAATGTAATCTAACCATTTCTGCACTGAACAACACTTTTTTTTATAATTTTTTTATAACTTTCAAAACTGATGCCCTTTACCGCCCACCACGATTGATATGGACAATTCAATTACAAAAATTATTTTTATTCCGGGGTATAACTAGGACTAAAGAATATTCGAGCAGCGAAGTTTTGAAGGTCGAGGCATCGACCTTCAAATGGAAGAAATTCGAAACTTCGAAGCTACCATGTGACCGTTATATAAAAAATATGTAATGCTAATTTGATCCACTTCTAGTTGAGCCATTCAGCTAAAATTTGACACACTTATTGATCGTGTATGTCAATATACTTTTGCACTTTTATATAATATAAAATCAAGATAGCGTCTACAAGATGGTGGCCGAATTTCATCATAATGGCCCGATTCGACTCAAAATTAATATCTTGGGATTGACGAGGTCGCGGATTATGAATATTTGGACAAAACTTAAAATTTAAAGATGGCAACGCCAATATGTCTGAAAATTTTTGACATTTATTTGTAGTTGCAAATTGTACTAAAGCTAAAATTAGTTTTGCTTAAGCATTCGACCTCAGTGGATATGAAATAGTCTAGAGTTTGGAAATTGAACCTTTCGAAGCAGGAACGTTTTACCCAGGGCAGGCGTGACCGTTTTGTTTATAAGATGAATATTAAATAATTTTTCTCACATTTTTCGACGCAAAATCTTTGATAACATCATCAAAATCAATTGAGTTTAGTACTTAACTTTCTATTGACAAAATAGCCAGATATGAAAATATTGAAAAAAAAAAAAATATTGAGAGAATTATCCCAATGTTTGTTGTTGTAATCCCAATGTTTGTTGCTAGAATCCTATGAGCACGTGCTTCTTTTCATTCGTTTTGCTCTGTAGAGATTAAATGAGAGAAACTCATCCTGGATTCTCTAACATTTTTGAGAAAAATAAGAATTTTATTTCACAGAAATTTTATATCTCTTTTCAGCACCTTAGCCAAAGCGAAATTTATCTTTTTCTTGAAAAATTGACGTAGTGTGATCCGATGTACGAAAAGTTCATTCATTTGAAAGGATTTTGAAGATATTCAAGAACATTTTGTTTTTATCCCGTTGTCTCAATCGCACTAGGACAATGCATAATTATGTTGTTTCCCGCCATTCATGCAAAAGACATAAGTATTTGTATTATTATTTGTTTCTTTCTTCAAAACAATAAAAATTTACAATTTTGTTCAGCTGAATCTTATCTTCTCATTAGGTTATTTTTAGCGTTGCTATGCCCAGTTTCTATGCAAGTTCGTAAGAGCTGCGACTTGGCGAAAGGCTTCCAAAAATTGAGGAGTCTTATCTCTTTTTTTGTAAGCAGTTTTTTAAATAAATCCAAGTAATATCTTTTCGCATCCATAATTCGCTTGCAAGGGGCAAAAAATGCAATGAAAGTACAAGATCCGTAATTATGTATGAGTTTTGCAAAAAACTATTGATGTAGTTTAATTTCTCTAAAAGGACATTTCTCTGAAAGCGTCTGGATTTTTGTATCTAAAACAGTTTCCGGGATATAAAAACTTTATGGAGTTACACTGAACTTTGATGATTTTTGTCACTCCTTTAAACTAAATCATCGCTACTAAAAAATAGGTCTTGCATCTGTTAAGACGGTATCATCATTTTGTAAAAAGTTAATCAAAATCAGTGTTTTTAATTGGGTAATTTTCGTAGATCGTAGGGCCGGTTTCCGAGCTGAACCTGCCTTGCGCCGGCCCTAGTTTTACCAATGAAGTACCGAAGTATGATAAAGAATTCGAGAGAATTCAAATGTGCGAAGTTTTGCATACTGTTGGATAGCGCAGTCATTTTTCGGTGATTTATCAACCTTTGGACCAATCCAGGGGCACGTTCAACAGAATTAATAAATAAAAACAATGGTTTAATGGATAAATTTATTTGAAAATTAATTAAATTAGACTTTAAAATTTAATAATGTGTATTGAAATTTCATAACTCAATTCAAAAGTTTCATTTACATTCTTATCATGCTCTGTTGAGTAGGTATTATGTGTTTGATTCAAAATTTGTAGTCGGGGTGTAGGGCTTCTTCCGGCTTGCGAGTAACCCTTCGGTAACTAGTTCCAAAGGCGAACTCAGGGAATTTCAGCTATTCGATATGTTCTCCTCTTCAGAGACTATTAAATCTAAGATCCCTCTTAAAAGTGCACTTTAAGATACTTCCGACTTAAGCGAAGCACTACGTCGCTGAGCCTCAAATTGAAATTAATATGGACCCCTTTCAGTAGTGGAAGTCTCAGGAAAAGAAGCTCTCCTAGTTAGCATAGCTAACAAAGAAGTACCTGTATATATTCTGGCTACACTTCTGTAGCATCAGAAAGAGTATTTTCGACAGCGGGCGCTATAAACGTAACTGTTTGTCGTTGGAAAACGTTTTGAAAGATGTCTTTTTTTTCAAAGTAGGGATTTCTTAAAAAAAATATGAGTCCTTTCTTTTTTGTGTTAATTTTTTGTATGTGAAGAATTATTTTTCTGTTAAATTTTTATCGATATATTTAAGTACAACATTTTTGTTATTACACTTCATGAATTACAGTTTTTTACTCCCTGCAGTCTTTTTTTTTTTAAATTATGCTTGGTACACATATCCTATTTTTAGAACTAATCTCGTTGCTGAAATACTTTCAAGTTTTCGATTTCTGATGTATGCCAGTGGTTAAGATCACGACCTGTGTCCAAGACCCCCTCCCAATTCATAGAAGGCATTCGTCTAAGGCAACTTAGCCACCGAGGTCGGTATCATATTAACTGCGCTTATTTAAAAAAATATATATATGTATGTATATACTTATCTACTTTTGTTAAATTAAAAATAAAAACTGTTTGGGTCAAATCTTGAAACTATTCATATAGTCAAGCAAAGGTTAAATCTTGCAACTATTATAATTTGATCGTAACTATGAAGTAAAATTAAAATCAAACAAATTGGTAATCTGCAATCCTTAAAAGCCCCCAGATATCGATTTTTAGCCGAATCTGGCCATAAGTGATAAAATTCGTTCACCATTTTGGAACCGCCGTATTGATTTTATATAAAGTTTGTTATGGTCGAAGATACACGTGGCAGTATGCGGTAGCATGTGGCTTCATCGCTAGTGCGATCCCACACGGCGACGGTATTACCACGTTTGAACAGCTAGGTATTCTAACCCATTTGGGGTGAAGACGAGTAAGGGAGACATATTTTTCCTTGTTTCGGACTGGGCGAATCGTGTGATATAGAAGCGAAGTAGTGAGAATACAAAAAATATCGGGATTTAAAAAGAAGATCAGCATTAAGTGTCGCTGAAGCATCGAAAAATTTAGAAGAGAAATATAGGCAGAGAAAAGTAGCAGACGAATTACGGAGAAGAAAACAATCGTTCCGCTGGGAAAGAAAGTAGAAAATCTGCAGGACAGGAAAATGTCGAAGGAAGTTTCACGAGAACGCTCGTGAAGCAAGCAGATAAGCAATTTCAGGCTTTGTTATATGTGCCAATTTTTATATATATACTGCTATTTTGTTTTATCTCGCAAAATTTCAACCCAAAATTATCCTCATCAGAAATGGCGGACAGGAGCGTGTAAAAATTGAGGCCGCTGGGCCAACAAAAATTAGAAATTTATCTAAAGTTTTTATATCATAGGACGTCATCTCAACTAGTTATAATATGAAGATAATAATTCAAATCAAAGCAAACAAAACCTACATTCAAGATAGGCATCTCGTCATGAATGATTGTACTACAGATTGGCTTGTTGCCTAACAGAATTGGATGTACCCCGTTTGAAAAGCTATCTAAATCAATGTCTACATCTATTCCACAAGGATAAGCAGTTCGACATTCTGTTAACTTTTCAAGTAGGCGAAGGACAAGTTCTTCCCATTTTTTTGGACTACAAAATAGATTGCTCTACAAAGTGAAAATTGTTCGCCACATGTAAAGTTTTGGATTACGACGCTTCTAGGTGGTCAAAACAACAGGGTATTAGATCATGTAAGCGCACGCAGAGCAACACTATATACAGGACTTAAATCACTATCCTTCATGCATAATTATGGTTTAAATGACGTAAATCTTCCAAATACAAGTACTAAGAAGGAAAATACTTCAATCAAATCTTAATGATATCGGGGTTATAGCCAGCCAGCTTTGTTCGTATTTTCGTCTCTATCCTTCTCATTGAACAATACGCTAGATCTTTTTATGAATTTTAGTTATACAGTTCATAATTTTATACATTACCTTAGCCACACACGCTAGATTAACATGAGTTAGTACCTAACAGATATTTAGTGCGAATCAGTTTTCTTTTAGAATTAGTATTATTACTGTTGAATATTCGAGGCCGATTATCACAGGGATCTTTTACAAGTCTTTTATCAGGTTAATCGATAGCATAGGATTAGAGTTTCCTGGTAGTGCTGTAAAGTTCGTACGGTGGTACTATAAATGGAGCCAGGGTGAGTAATATTTATTTTTAATTTTTCTTTTGCCGCTCTATTGGGTGCACTAAGTCAGGATGTCACCTCATTGAATTTTAATACTAAGGATATAATATTTAAAACCTTTTGGTTTGTTCGCAATTAATCAAAGACGTGCACACATCCTTATAAATGCATTACAATGTTGAAATTTTTGATAGGCATACACAAGATGATCACATTTAGAGAGCACGCACATAACCATAATGAAGTATCTTAATGAATATAGGTATGTAATTTTATAGTTTTTAGTTCATATTATGCATCTATACCAATACGGGGTGAATTTAAACCTGAAAAATAAAAAAAAAATTGTTCTTTAGAGCCATACCCAGGAACCAAAAAGGCTGCAGTTCAGTCTAAATAAATGAATTGTTTATAACGTACTAATGATGCACCAATAGTATTTCTTCATCCCTCACTCTCCCGAAGCCCCGTCAAGATGATGGTCCACTACTTCTTTGATTTCAGGTCATCATTAGGGACACTAGAAAAATATTCTGCACTCAGTGTCATTGGGTGGTTGGGGCAAGCAGCGAGAAGGCAAAATATCTACGCCTTCATAGTGAGGAAAGGTAAGTGGTGTGAGGACCCCTTCAGGGCTGGATGTGGTGCTCGTCTTTTTGAATAGGCACGAATCTCTTTTTGATTATGGTTCGTGATCGGCGGCAGGTTTTGGATAACTCCCCTATAACTCTCCCGCACTAGTCGAGGTGTTAGCGTGCCGCGCTGTGATATCGCTGATCACGGTAGTGAGCTGTTAGCTCATGCTGACAGGATGGACTGCACGTCCAGTAGTACTCACTCGAAGTACTTACATAACAAGTTCTAAAAGTGTATTGCCATCCAAGATGTGTAAATGTGGCAAATTTTAGCCGAAAGCAAGACAACAAAAGTGTCAAATTAGCCTTAAAAGTTTTGAACCCCGTTTCGTTTCAAATCATACATATATTGAAAAATATATTATATATATTCTTACCATAACCAAAAGACTTATAATACATCTATTCCCCGGAAAACTTAGGCACAGAAAAATGCATGCTCTTCAAAGCTTCGGCAAAACGTGCATGCTTCGAAGGATTCGACTTCAAAGCTTCGAAGATTCAAACCGTCTGCTTCGAAATCTATCAATAATAAAGAATAATTCGAACCTTCGAACGGTCTTCTTCGAATTCTATTGAATGCCGCCCTAGTATAATCCCCCCCCCCTCCCCGAAAAACTTTAATTCACCCAAGGACAACACCCTTCACCTACTTGACTCATTATCGTATCCATCTCTCTAACTATTAGTCATCTTTATCTCTTATCAACACTCTCTATCACACACAGGCACATATCAATATGTCAGGCAATTTGCTTAGAAATAACGTGTGGGAGGGGAGTGGAACATTTGAAAAGCTATAAAATGAACATATTTTTATAAAATAAAAATATATACTTTGCTTGGTCGATGGTGCGATTTGTTCATACTGATTTCTAAAGTTGTAATAATGAACTAGGATACAGAAATCATCAAAAAGGACTAACTCTGGCTATTAATAAAACTATTTAATATACATATACTTGTATTATTATGAATTTACTTTTATTTAATTTAAGTGATCGAAATCTATTTGTCAAACTAAATTCCATTTAATTCAAATAGCCACTGACACCTGTCATTTCTCCTCCACCTATACTAACAATAAAGTAAAGTTAACCCTTTTAACTCTGTTTTTTTTTTTTTCCTTTTTTCATATCAGCGGTCCAAATTATTATCACTGGGCTATTTCAAACAAAGGTGAAATCTATTGCAAATTCATTGCTTAAAATATTTACCGCACTAATGTATGTAGGTACGGGATATGAAATTTTGTGCGCGATCTTATTTGAAGTTGTCTGTGATTTTTGAATGAAGCCAGAACCCTTAATTATTGTTTTTCCCCCTTGAAACTCTACTTTAGAAGGTATATGTACTAAAAAGATTGATATCATACAGCTCCCTTAGCACCACCTTACTTGTATTGAATCAAAAATTTTTGATAGCTACCCCCCAAGCACGAAATTCCTCTTACTATTGACCAATTTAACGAAGAAACACGAACCGTTTTAATCGCCCTTTTAAAATCAATCCATGAACGACACCGACACAATATCGAATTTCGTTAATTAAAAATGCAAGTACGTGCTTACTACGGCTATGCAAATACTCATCATATGTTGTAGAGACGACTTCGGCTGCTATGTCAATCATGTCGATTGTGGAAGGGTCAAATATCACTTTTACAGCTTCATCATTGCACGAATGTGAGGGAGGAACCCTTTCAAATATTTCCCAAACAACAAAAATGAATATAAACCAAGGAAAACGTAGACCGATTATGTACTGTAGGTACATACGTAAATACCTCCGTACATACTGGATTAGAATGGAATCCATATCAGTTTATGCTGAACATATGCATTCTTTTGTCCCAGGCTGATGTAGGGATTCAGGAAATTTAAACGATTCAAAAATTAATATAGAGCGATCCAACCGCCCTCTTCATCCCTGCTTCTGTATGGGCATACTTTAATATGTTGGAATTCTGTGCAGAGATGTTTAGGACATTCCGCTGGAAATATGTGTAGTATGTACATAATAATATACATATATGTAAAATTAAAAAAATTGATTTGCTTTAGAGGTAATATTTTTTTATGAATTTTTATTACAAAAACCAAAAATTCGGGTGAAGGAAGTAAAAGGCTAAGCTGGCACCGATGATTCCCTTCTGACTTCGAAGTATACATTTTAACGGTTCTTATAAAATTTCATTAGTGACTAACTCTTGGGGAAATTTACAAACCTTTATATGAAATGGTAATTTATAGCTACCTTAAGGTGAAGCTACACGGCGAGAGACTTTGGCCTTCAGAGACCCGTATAAACACTTCGAAGACACAAAAGTCTCTAAAGAGACCTAGTCTCTAGAAACTGTTTTATTCTCCGGTCTCCCGTCGTGCATTTTAAAACAAACAGGTCTCCATATGTTCGGTCTCCGGTCTCCAAACTTTGTTCGTTGGCTGCCTCCGGAGACTATTTGTGTGTTCTGATCTGTTAAGTGTAGGATTATTCGTAAAGGAAAAGAAATAAAGTGGAGTGAGTTTGACAAATCGTTAGAAAGCTTTTTAGGAATTTCGTCAATAGAGTTCTAGTTATTTTTGAAAAAAAAAACACACAAATTTATTGTGTTATCCTTTATCCCGTAAAATTTTAACACCAAGACTATATTTTGTTTAGGCTTTTTCACTTTCTGTATAATATAAAAATATTATTAGCTTTCGAGATAATTTTCTCTAACAATTTTTTTCTTGACAACTAACAAAGATCTGGAGATCTCTAGAGACCAAACTACAAATTTCATGTATACACTACGGAGACCGTCTCTAGAGACCCTTTTATTATGGTCTTCGGAGATCTAATTTTTTTGTCTTCAGAGACAAAAGTCTTTTGATTACACGTTTCAGAGATTTTAGTCTCTGTAAACTGGAGACTGCAGACCAAGAATCTCTCACCGTGTATATTTACCTTTAGACCGCAGCCTTAATACAGGTCCAAATATGTCCGCTATATATTGGTGATTACTAGAGCTTAACATGGGTCATATTAAAAGTTACATTACTTCTTAGTTGGCGGAAGTTGCTTACTTCTTATATAAAATTCGTGACTAGTGAGAAGAAAGTGTTCTTTAGCGTGATCTGCCTCTCTATACTATGTGGGAAAATTGCAGAGCTCCTCTCTGATTGTTGGTGTTCTGCCGTGACCATCATTGTATATCTTTGGAAGTTTTGTGCTTTTCGTCACGACTTTCAATGCAAATTGGTAGAAATTATTGCGTTCGGTGTAAAGATGCAATTTTCAATACATTCATTCTGAATTCAGTACAATTTGCTTTGATAAAATTTTCCAGAAAAATGTTACAAGTATTCAATACCTTTATTCTTTCGCATATTTAAAATATTACATTATCAGTTTTATTGATAAATCTACATATTTTTTTAAAAATACATATAGTCTATTAAGATAAAACGCTTAAGTTTTGTTAGAATCGTTCTCGTTAAACTTTGACTTATTATTAGATCTCAGCAGACTGAAAGATACATGCAAGTATTTCATATCTGAACTTTAGACTACTGAAGTTGCAAAATCAAAAAATCGGCCAAGTGCGAGTCGATTTGTAAAGCAATCCGTTAATACAGGTATTTATTTTGGTTATTTGACAGTCATATTTATTCTTATTTATTATTTTTTAACAAATAAGTTTTCCCTGGTCATTCAAATCTTAATCAATTTGAAATTATATCTACAACGGTTTATGGTAACTGAATAAAGCACTGTATGTGCCAGCATTTATTTCAATGTTACTGAATATACATATTGTCTATTTGAGTGTAACCCGTTGTAGTTGCAATCTGAGGTAGTTTTGACTTTAAAGCAGTATGGTAAAAATAATGTTTAACAAGCCCTTTATCATTACATGTCAGTAAATCTATATTATGATCCCCGCACACTATAGTCGGAGCCAATGGCAGCATTCTGTTGCCATCAAATATAACATTATTCATAGAATCTAAAAACTCGTTCCAGTTATATCGAGAGGATCTATAAATTCCAATAATCCGAACTCCTTTTAAATCAAGAGCAATGACTTTACTGTGCCCTTTCCCGCACGATGTTTGGAATACTATTGCTTTAATTTCCTGGATATTTATATTTTTAAATGCGATCATGCTCATTCCTCGGTTTGTTGTATTTGGATTTGGCCAACCCAACAAACAAATACGTCGGATCATAAATATAGTAAATTGGGACTTACCTAAGTCCAAGCCATAGTCTTTGGTGCTCTGTCTTCCTGTCCGATATGCTGCAAAGGCTTAAGTTCTGAAGAGGTGTTGTTTTTAAACACAAAATGTTGAAGTAAACAAAAAATTGTTTCAAAGGCAATAGAACACGTAACACACTTTCCCGATTAACGAACCGCACGAGCAGCAAATGCAAACACTTTTTCAATTCGAAGAAATTCCCGCATTTATTTGATAGCAAGTGCCAAGTGCCCAACCACCACGATAAGCGATGATAAATTAAAGCAAAATGCACTTTTGTTTGTTTTGGACATACAGTGCAGTGATAGCTGCTGGAATGAAACTGTACAAAAGATAAGCGCAAAATTCATAACAAGTAAATTTTCTCAGCACTTCAAAATATCAGCAACAAAACTGACGCATTCCTTGTTTGACACTTTTGGTCCAATTTCCATCAAAGTTTGCAATAAAAAACTATTCAAAATAACTTATAAAAACAACTATTGAAAACGAACTGTTTCTAAGATTTTATATTCATTTATATCAATGTATTCGTTGTATTCCTCAAGCAAACTGCATAATATAATAAAATATATTAAAAAAACTTTTAAAATAAATAAATTTTCACTGAAAAGTAAAAAAATAATGTTTTTCTTTCTTAGTGATATAAACAAGAAAAGTTTAATGCAAAATAAGAGATGATAGAACTCAGATTAAATCTTAACAGCTTGGGCATCCATAACTATAATCACAATTGTCTAACTGCAACTCATGCCCAAACTTTATTTTTTACTTTTTGTGCATTTTATTTACAAAAGTTATTTATTTTAAAAGTTTTTTTAATATATTTTATTTTCTACTTTTTAGTCATACTATAGAAAATCGACTCTCGAAACTTGACTCTCAAAATTCGACTCTCGAAAGTCAACTCTTGAGACTCGACGCTCAAAACTCGACTCTCAAAAATCGACTCTCGAATCTCGACTCATATCACACACGGCCTAAATTGGACAGCCCCAAGGGTGGTAGTTACTACCCCCACCCCAAAGCCCTCAACACGTAAGAAAATTTTACCCCATCGGAAAGCATTTCTTATTTTGCATTAAATTTCTTTCTTGTTTATATCACTTAGAAAGAAAATAAGCTCCCCATTCTAAATCAAAAAACCCCATGTAAATCCATCCACGTTTACTACCCTAAAACTCTTTCGTCACGAACGGCACTTTCAGGCGCTCAGACGCAAACTTTCTGAGTCAGGGGTCTGTAAATTGATAGAAAGTTATTAAAAAGCAAAATGTAAAATTTCATTTACAGAGGCATTTGGCAATCAGCATTTCACAAAATTGTCGCAATTGCAGATAAAATATTGCCCATTTTGACAATAATAATGAATGACAATAAAACAAGGAAAAACGCCGAAAAATCACGTTTCTTTTATGGGGCCCCATTTAATTTTTAATTTTTTTTTAATTTTATTATTTATTGTTATAGCAGCAATAGAAATACAGTCAACTGTGTACCTATTACGATTAATGAGATATAGCCCGGTGACAGACGGACGGACATCGGAGGCTTAGTAATAGGGTTCCCGTTTTTACCCTTTGGGTACGGAACCTTAAAAACGAATTAAGTGATTTTTTATTTAGTAATATATGTATACCGAATTCCAAAAGGTCATTTATCAATCTCAAATTGAATATTAGTAAGTGTACTACTATATGCTTTTCTAGAAAAAACTGTTTTCCTTGTATTTTGATTATTCTTTAGATGGAAATTTATTGATTAAACTTGACAAAACTAAAGATTTGGGTGTCGGTTTTAACTCTCGGTTCTCTTTCGAGGATCTCATTGACTCCAGCGTGAACAAGGTTAACGATATTTTAGGTTGATTAGACCTGACAAAACTAAAGATTTGGGTGTCATTTTTAACTCTCGGTTCTCTTTCGAGGATCATATTGACTCCATCGTGAACAAGGCTAACACTATTTTAGGTTTTGTAAGACGATGGTCTAAGGAATCCTGACGTCGCAAAATCCCTCTACTGTGCCTTTGTCAGACTTATCTTGGAGTACGCCTTTCCTGTTTGGGCTCCTTTTTACGCGGTTACTCATATTGAGGCTGTTCAACGAAGATTCCTTAAGGTACGATTACAATCGGGGCTACTCGAGGGTTGCAATGTGTAAACACCTCTGAACCCCAAAAAGCTGCGCCTGCACTTCGATTTCTTGCAAATTTTTCGTGCTGCCGCAGTTTCGGAAGTTGCAATATGTAAACATTTAAAGATAATATTTCAAGCGCAGTATAAAAATATTACTTTTGTTGAAACTTTTTCTGCGATTGCGCATGCAGTTTGTTAAGGTGTTGCTTAGATTTGTGCGGTAACTAATCAAATTTTTATTTCAAATTCTTCAAAATTCATATTACTTTTTATTATTATTTTACGTGTGAAATAATAACTTATGCAAATAACTCCAGAAATATTTCCTTATAAAATTTACCTGTTGCTAAAAATTTGAAAGTTAGTCATTCAGTGGTATTGTTTTCCTGATATAGGTATCTTTTCTCTTTATAAGAGGAGTCACTTGCCTTAGAATTTCTTCAAAACCGTCACTTGACAAGCATAAGAAATTTTAATAAAAAATTTGATCTGCAATACGTAATTCTTTTATTACATTATTTACGGCTCCAGTACACTCTTTATTAGTTATCCATTTTTTCACCCAACACTTCTTCTTTTTTAGATTCTTATTCAGATTTTTTATCAAAATTAATGCCAAACAAGCGGCGCCTTGCACTTCTGTATCATCGAAATATTTACTTCGGAGTTTATTTGGAAACTATTGACACAAAAACTGCGCGCAGCAAAACCTACTGCAACTTGTTTCGAAAGATTTCAGCTTCTGAGCTGCGCGCAGCAAAAACTGCAGGCTACGCGCAACTTTAATCCACTATGTGTGTAACTTTTGCAGCTGCAACCTTAAAAAGCCTAGTTGACATTATACTGATTGACTAGCGCTGACGCATCAGCTGCTAGAATGAGCGCACCATAAGCACAGTGTCAACACCAATGCTGATAGTATCAGCACTTTACACGTACTGATTTTACCAGCATTGAGAAAGTCAAACGAGTTTCAGCGCTTGCCAATCAGCATAATGTCAACTAGGCTGGCTGCCCAGTAAAAATTGCAATGTGTAATCGTACCCTTAGGTTTGCTCTTCGTAATCTCCCTTGGAGCGATCCCATTGTTCTGCCTCCATACCCGCGAAGGCTTAATCTGCTTTCGTAGACACCCTAGGTAAAACATGATGTAAATGTTCCAGAGTCGCTTTCTCTTTGGAAATTTTACAGGGCGATATTAACTCCCCTCAGTTTTTGACGATTCTTGGTATTTCAACACTTCCTCGCTCCCTTAGGTAGTATGTGATTTTTTTCACTATTTATTTATTTTTACTTTGTTATATTTATGTAGATACATTTTTATTATTGGTATTTCTAAGAATTATTTTAGGGCTATGTAGTTATCAGACTTTGATGAACTTAAATTGAATAAATATAAAATAAAAGAATAAATAAAAGAAAAACAAAATTTTTGAAAGGCACCCTATAAAGGAATTACCCGATTTGTCTCATTTTCGAACTCAAATTTGCTTTTTTTTAATTTCAGCGCTCTAGAGTTATCGTGAGGGCGGACAGATAGACAAACAAACAGACAGACTGACGGACGGACAGACGGACATGCAAAAATCAAAATAACTTTGAATTTTATGCGTGGGTATACAACCCATTTTTCTCCACATATACTAGCATTATTTCTGTGCGTTATAAACGGAATGACAAATTTAGTTTAACCTATGATTTCATCTGGGCTATAAGAAAATTAATAAATGGCTATACGCCTACGACTGAACACTATGAGACAGTGATTAATCTGTGAAATCGTTTTCTCTGTAAATGTTTCTCTTGGAAATGTAGTTTAACTTGCGGCACAGTTGCGACTCTGCCCCTTTGATTTTATGTACTTTGTTAAGACTATTATAGTACGCTGATGAACGCAATTCCATTTTTAATTTTTGTCATTTAACTCATCAATTTACTGTAAGGAAACATAGCCAAATAATTGAGAATTAATTACTGATATGTTGTTGGTCATTTAATTTATTTTCATGACCAAAGTATACATATACGTATTGTACCTATCTAGTGTTGATAATTGTAAATAAAAATTAACGAGACATTTTAATAATTTATTAATGCTGTACGATTTTTTATATAAGGGAAGAATTGGAATTAAAAAGAGGGAACTTCCGAAAATATTTGTCTGTACCTGATTTCGTCACTTTATCCATCGTTTCCATTATTAATTTCATTCTCATTCCATTTTTATAGACTTAAATTAATTTAATTATTATCCTCATTTTAAAGTAAATATTATACGCAAAATTATTGTTGTCCTGTTTCAAATCAAATTTAATTCCAATGCTTAACTTTGAATAAAACCAACCGTTTCTAGATGAGAATCAAATTAATGGGGAAATGTCGTATACCCAATAAGGAAAAAATTGGGTTTGAGAAAAATTTCTCCACCGGACGTATGTGGCATGTGTACATCAAAGTATTGAAAACAGGCGTTTTACTATTTTGATTCCATTCAAACAACGTACTTCTTTGGTAAAAACAACGGGACTAACAATTTCGATTTCATTCCATTTCATAAGCGTGGCAGTCTTCACCTTCAAGTGTATATGTGTATTGAAATTTGTCTAGCACAAAACGATCAAAAGTGCTTTTCCCCAACGTATTTATTTTGAAATTTAATGCGGTGCGACGAAAACATTTTTTGAAATATTTACAAGTCAATTTCTAGTTGGGCTGTTGATATACTTCGAAGCTTCAAAATCAAATCCTTCGAAGCATTAATGTTCTGCCGAAGCTTCGAAGCATATATACTTTACCTATGCTTCGAAGCATGTACTTTTTCCTATATCTGCGGTGTTGTTAAGGGTAAATTATAATAATCGAAGTGACTTGAAATAAATTATGAATAGTTTAAAAAGCGTCAGTTTTCAGGACGTTGTCGCAGAATAGGCGTATTATAACTCTTGGTTGTGATAAGAGTATATAAATATATTTCTTTATAAGATTGTAAACCCAATGTGGCTCAACTTAGTTCAGTACTTGAATGAAAATAAACTTTTTAAATTTTATGTAACAAAATGGCGAACGAGATTTATTGTTTTTGGTAGTTTAACGGACAAACAAATGGATGGACAGTGTAAAAAACTTTAAATCATTTGATCGTTAAAGCGTTCCTATTTCGATGCGTCAAACATTTTGAAGTATTCATACAATTTTCATGATTCGAAGGGTTCGACTCCAAGCTTCGAATAATTTGAACATTCGAACCAACTACTTCAATCGACAGTAAATTTAATTAAAAATCTATTTTTGGAAAGTGATTTTATGTATTATTTTGTCCTTTCTAAACTTTTGGAAATGTATAATCTTCAAAATGCTATCTAGTTCTCAGAACTAAATGTATGACGTACGTCAAGTCGATTGGATTACAAGATTTGACTCTAATAAAATAGTGAAGTAAAAAATAAGAAATTCTAAATTTTATCCAAAAATCTGTAATATTCAAACCGCAAAACCCCTAGCTATCGAATCAATCATAAATATCGGATTTCTTAATTTTGATAACAAAAATTCGTAATTTGCAACCACGAAGACACCAATATTGATTTTGAATCGAATCGAACCATAAGCGGCAAAATTCGTCCACCATCTTGAAATTCTAAATTTTGATCAAAACTTCGTAATTCGCGACCCCAAAAATTGATTAAGTCGAATCGGATCATTAATGGCAAAATTTATCTAGATTTTATATTATTATAAAAGTGCAAATATGTATTGTCATTCAAAATCTAAAGTGTGGTAAATTTTAGCTCTATATCTCAATGGAAAGTTGGTAATAAGAGCGTTACAAATGTCGAACACCGGTCTATTGGTAGCTTCAAATCTTTGAATTTCCTCCGTTTGAATGTCGAAGCATTCAAATATACTTTCGAAGCTTTGAAGCTTTGAAAAGAATTCGAACCTTCGAAGCTTTGAACAGGCCTGATTTATATATCATTCCGCGGCTTTTACAAAGTTCTTATGTTACCCGTATGTAATTTCGTGGTCAATTTCGTCGGACAATAAATATGATTACATATAACCAATTTCATAGGATTTCATATTCTGAAGAACTTTTTAGTACAATAAAAACGTCTAGGACTGAAAGTTTTCACAGTATACGTAAAAAACCTAAATTTTTATATGGAAACCCAAAGAAACGTTACCCGATTTGGTCCACTTTTGAAATTATATTGGGTCTGGGAAAAAGTTCGTAACGTCTTTTAAGTAAAATTCAACTGGTTTTCTTATAGTGTGAAAATGAATTTATTTAAAATAAATATGCTATCCACTATTATCGACAATGTTTCGCCATTTTTTGAGTAGATGCCATCGGTGAAGAGCTCTGTGATTTCTGGTTGAAAAACTGAATCAAGTGGTTTTCACAGGCTTCTTTTGAAACCAGATTAATTCCATTGAGAGAGTTCTGCAAAGATTGGAACAAGTGATAGTCAGAGGGTGCTATGTCTTGACTATACGGTGGTTGCATCAAAAAAGTGTGCGGCCGGGCGGGAAGACAACACCTTTCCTATTAGTCAATTCGGGCCGTTTTCTTTCAATTGCCTGGCATAATCTCTCTAGTTGTTCACAAACTGGAAGTACCTCATGGTGGACGATTCCCTTCCAGTTCCACCACACTAACAGCATCATCATTTTTTAGCATTAATCCTTGCTTCACGAACACTTTTAACGGCTCATCATCCTTTTTCCATGATATCTTAGGCTTCCAATTGATTATCAAAAATTTCAGAAATGACTTGATTTCAATGCGTTTCAGCAGCGCATCGGATATTTTAAATCGGTCCATCATGTTAATCACGCTCAACTCATGAGGAACTCATACATCGAGCTTTTTTTTTATCCAGCTTTTTGTAAATGGTTCAAAACAGTTCTGTGGTCCAATCCTAGATCCATATTAATATCGACACTGCCAATATGCTTTACTTCCTGGATTTTTTCAAGAGTTTCATCGACTTTTTCAGTGATTGGAAGACCAGAGCGCGACTCATCTTTCACATCAAAATTAACAGAACGAAAACGCGCAAACCATTTCCACGCAGCAGATTTTTATAAAGTACCTTTACCGTACACAGCACAATTCCTTTCACAAGCCTGCAAAGCGTTCTTCCCATTGTTGTAATAATATTGCAAAATATAGGGCAATTTTTCATTATTTTTCTCAATTTTCAAACACAAAAAACTTTCCAACCACTGCACTAATTTCGATGTTTATATACACAAAGTAACGCTGGAAGTGTCACCTGTCAAATAAACGTTTAGTGGTGTCGCTGCGATACGTCGTTCGTGAATTATTTGCAATTGACGCCATATATTGGGGAAAACGCCACGAAATTTTTTCCAGACCAGACGGACATGTAAAAATCAAAAAAACTTTTGATATAATGAGTGGGTGTCCAACTAATTTTGCTATACATACTATCATTATTTCTATGCGTTACAAACGGAATAACATCATCTAGGGTATAAAAACGAAGAATCAATATAAAACATCTACACCCGCCGTCTTCCATTAAAGCTGCATAGCAAGGTTTATCCAAATCTACTTAATTAGAAAACAAACATAAAGGAACGCTGCGAAGTGTGTTTCTATTAAAATGCCCTTGCCTATGCTCATCCTTACACCTATACCCATATTCCATCAGGAATTCTTGATCTGCAAAGCATTTCTCAAATCTATAATGTATAGCGAAGCACCACTTCTATGTGGGGGTTGAAAGTGAAAGCCAGACTCTGTACCGCAATGAGGACTGTATTACCCTAGTTCCTAGCCCCAGGAGGAAGGTAGTTTACAAATAGAACGAAATGAACAATTGACATTGAGGTTATCTGCGAGTGGAGAAGCAGGATATTCGAGTTGCTTTCAAATTACACAAGAGACGTAATTCTATTGAAAGTACCTCTGCTCAAATTGCAGGTTCCCTGTTGACATTCGCTCTAAGTTGCAATTTGCCTTTTTCATTACCTGACAATTGCGAGTGATTAAAAGCACTTTTCCAAGTAGACGGTATAGTTGATGGCAGGTAGCGTAGTGGTGGTAGTATAGTAACAGTCAGTATTATGGATTGAGGATTGGATCAACTAACGACGCGGTCGGGTAGTACACCTCAAATATAAACAACGCGTCGTACGACGTATTATGTATACGATTCGTGGTCATGAAACCAAACGAAAATTCTACACTCTTTTCATTAATGGCCGGTGGTAGACTCCGGCCGAAGGTATTATAAAAAATTCATTGCAAACCAGACGTACCTACTCTCGTACTTTTAATTGAAGTTAATGAGATAAACTATAGTGAGTGAATGGTTACAGAGGCCTGCCTTCCTGCCTACCAGATTGCTTCACAACTTCCCTTCCCTGTCTCCCAGTCGACGGAGCACATCTGAAAAGGGGAGTTTAATGCTGCAATGGTAGTGCAGGAGGCAACTTGATACATGGTCTGGTGGTCGCTCGGATTTTGTACTTAATTAATCTTTTCCTCGGTTTTTTACTCGCATCAGGAACAAGATTATACGGCTCGTTACAATATTTCAAATTTGTACCAAGTGTGCTCTTATATTGCCCTAGAACAGGTGAGTTTATGCATTAAATTTATCTGAGTGTGACGAACAATTCCAGAGATAAAGTTGAAGCGATTGGGTCAAGTTAAGATATGAAATATATGAATGTACTGTACATACATACCTACCGAGTCATTTTTGAAGTTACTAGAGTAGCTTCGAATAATGTGAATTATTCGTTTTTATTCATTCAACTTTATTTTAAAGGCACTTTCACATCAAAAACAAGAACTGAAAAAACGAAAACCGAAAACTCAATTTATTTCACTTTAAAACAAGATTTTTGCTCCAATGATTAATAAAATCATGGGAAATAAGATAAACTAAGAATTTTATTAAGAAAATAATTATTTATCTCAGATTTTCAAGAAAAATACACTTTAATGTTTTATCCACTGAATTCTTCGGCCGAATAAGTTTTTCGGCTGATAAAACGTAAAAGTTGTGTTTTTCTTAAAAATCTGAGATAAATAACTATTTTCTTAATAAAATTCTTAGTTTATCCTATTTCCCTGGATTTTATTAATCATTGGAGCAAAAATCTTATTTTAAAGTGGAATAAACAGATTTTCGGTTTATATTTTTCGGTACTTGTTTTTGATGTGAAAGTGCCTTAAAAATGAAAAAGCTCCGTTATATAGCCGAAATGAGTTTGACACAGAAACGAAGCAAATGAAATAAAATCCTTGTGTATAGAAGTATCTAGTGATTGCGAAAATGCTTCATTCTTATAATGTCAGATGGCTCCACTTGTACCATTTTGCACATTTTGCTAAAAGCAAAGTTGTGCAACTGAAGTATGGATAAATGGTTCAAGGGATAAGCTGTAAGAACATAGCCAAACTAAAAACATACAAAGGGTGGGAAGTAGAGAACGCCTCGACAGGTACCTTATATCAAAAATGTTAGAACACATTCACTGTTTTTATGGGAATTTCGCTGTAAGTGATGGAAATGTTTCAATCACCGGTCGATATAACTTAAAGTAATCATTACTAGAAAGTATATA
Source organism: Dioctria rufipes (assembly GCA_963924295.1). Classification (NCBI taxonomy): domain Eukaryota; kingdom Metazoa; phylum Arthropoda; class Insecta; order Diptera; family Asilidae; genus Dioctria; species Dioctria rufipes. Next base: position 41,844,728 of record OZ002743.1, on the reverse strand, counting down.
AGGAAGTTTTATAATTATTTTCATCACCACGTTATATAACTAATTGGTAATAAGTGTTTATTGCGGTATTCGTGGTTACGCTTATATAAAAAGACAACAATCAATAATGTAGATTACTTTAATAAAAATTGAGAACTTTCGGTAATACATTTACCAACTATAAAATATATCGTAAAATTTTTTTCCGGCTCTGTAGTAACTACGGTGACCGTTATAAACACAAATGACTTTTAGTATCCAATGGACCCATTATAAAACTATTTTCACTTATTTATGACGTTTTAGTAACGAAAGTGACTGTTATAAAAATCGGAAACTTTTAGTAACGTCAATTTTTTCATATTTGGCCATTTCAATATATATGCCTTTATTTTCCCAAGCTGTTGCCTCTTCAGTTTGCATGATTTTATATGACATTCTGTAATTAAAATTATTCACCACATTACCGCGAGGAGCGTACAACAAAAATTATTATAAGAATAACATGACACAGACACTTTGTCATTACTTTAAGATATATAACATTACCAAAAGTAACATATTATGACTAAAAGGTATACATATAAGGACACATTTTCGAGGTATGGTATAGTTCCTTTAGTTTATATAAAATTTGTAGAAGTTTTATTAGGGTCATTCAGTTTATATAAAACTACTTGAAGTTTTATATTGTTCATTTAAGTACAACCATCCATTTTTTCCACTCTAAATTGCAGATAAAAAAGAAAATGTCGGTTATACCAATTTTTTTAATTCACTACCGTTTTTATTTTTACATGAAGAAAATAGATCGTTTTAGGTATTTAATATTTCTGAATTATATTTATTACTTTTATGAACTGATATCACCTAATTGAAAATTGAAAATTTATTTTGTTATATTTAATTCAAATCTTTAAATATTGCTTATTTTTGGAGCGATTTGTATTTTTTAGAAGTACATATCTATGATGATATTCACAGTAAGATTTTAATTGCAAACCACATAGGTATATGCCGAAAAATTGTAATTCTAAGATGTAAAAATATTAGGCACATTATACAAATGCAATACAAAAAAAAATATATTGAAATTCTATGTCAAGATAGGTTTGGTAAATATTTGCCTTATATTGTTATATAAAGGTAACGAAAATTAATTTCTCTAACATTTCAATCACTAAAAGAAATCAATCTGAGAATATTCCAAGCCATCACCATTGTAAACAAAGTTTATAAAGGTAACCGAAACATTACCGCAACGATTGCTATGACCAGAATAAATTACTCGAAAGTACCCTGGGTTATATAAGAAGTTATATTAAGGTAACCAAAATACTTTTGTTACTCACTTTATAAAACCTTTATTTATATAACGTTACCTAAATCAAGTCATGGTAACTTTTATATAATCCTCCATTTAAGCTCTATAAGGAGTTTATGGTGTTCACAAAAAAGTTTCGAGTACTAAACGTAAGTTATATAATTTGGTATTGGAAACCTAACGGTTCCTACTATATAAAAAAAATGTTTCTTGGGAGGTACTGTGAAATAAATGGACGAACCATACCGAGTATAGATATAAATTCCGTTCATATCGGTTTACAAAATTTAACTTAGATATAATGCTAAGAATATCATCCGGTTGCCATTTTTTTCGGAATTTTTATTTATAATAAATGGGGTATTATTATGATATATAGTTGGCAATTTTTTGATCCCATATTTTTTGTGTTTTCTTTCACTATTTTTGACTAAGCATCCCGAGAAAATTAAATTTGCCCGAAATGACAAATGTCAAATGTCTGTTTCGTGGTAAAGCTATATAACTGCACTTGCATTCATTTTCATCTCTGCTTCATTTTTGCTTGTTTCACTTCAATTCGGCTAAATAACCGAGCCTTAAAGAGTGCAGAGCTTTGATACTTTTTTTTTTTTTTTTAAATATTATCCAGCTAAGGAAAGCACAGCATGGCAGAAAGGAGATAAAGAAAGGATTAGGGGACTTGAGTAGAGTGGCTAAAGAGCTGATTATGTCGCTATTGAACTTTCACTGACTGCAAGCCCGAGGCAACACAAAATATGGATCACGAAATTTTACTGTACGGCCGAAAGAATTTTGAAGGTTGAAAGGATGAGCGCGACTTTCAGCGCGACTGTTGCATATATGAATTAATCTACAGGGGATTAGACTAGATTTTGGATATTAAAGGAGCAAAATGCATTCAGCATTGCGGCGGTACTCAAGTGAGTCTATATAACAAGTTATTGCCACATCGCCAATGAAGACTTTCTTTTGGACAATTTCCAATGAAGCTGCGCGACCGGCCCCGGCCCAAATATGGCAATTGTATTCCATTCTAGATCTGATGTAGGGGTAGGGGACTTGTACAGAAGCGATAGATTCGATGAACTAAAATATTTCTCACACATTTTCAGAAAACCAAGATATTACGATACTTCTTTAGCAATAGAGAAGATGTGATGTGCCCGACTTAATTTACTGGATATATTAATGCCAAAATTGCATAAAGATGATATGTCGGAAATCAATGCTCGATAAAAAAAACGGCAGTTATTTTAAAGAGATAAGACAGCTTTGCGTAGGTATTAGACACATCGTTATTCAGTGATTTAATCATGCAATCAATCTCATTTAACACATGCGACATTCCCTCTGGAGTCCGCAAGAGTGTCAAAGAAGTAAGCGAAATCAAGGATACTGTCATCGGCAAAACTATGGATGCGATTGAAAGTAAGGGAAATAAGGAAGAGAGGCAACATAATACCAAAAATAATATAACATATAATATATATGTTATACTATTTTTGATAATACGCTTAAGACTTGGTTATAATAGGTCTGTTCGCGTACTCAGTTTTGGGACAATGCATTGCAATGCATTTGCATGAACTTACACATTTTCCGTTCGTTTACTTTCTCGTGCACACAAAATTACAAAAAGTGAAAAAAATAAAACAATACTCAATTCGCAAATATTATTCGACACTTCTTCTTCTTGTTTTTCACGAAGTAGAATGAAAAGCGTTCGTTTACTTTTTCATGCATTTTACATTCTTCCCCCACCACACGAGTAAGTTTTTACACCCAGAAAGTTTCTGCACGAGAAGAACCTTCGCGAGCAGACCTAATATATACCGAGGAGCCGAATGACTAAATCGGTTTTTGATATTTGTCAAATTGAATTTTGTCTGAATAATTTGTTAAACCCAAATAATATGGCATTGACAATTGCCAGTTACTCCATTTTTAATAAAAAAAAAATTGTCGAATAGGAAAAAATTACTCGTCAAAATAAGGCGAGATTTTGCAAAATCGTTCGTAATCCGACCGATAATGAGTTGGTCCAAATTAATGGTATCGCGTGATAATGAGAGAGTACACGTCCTCTTAATCTTATCTTTCATGTAAAGTTGATCGTCCTTTTCATTGATGTTTCTTTATTTTATATTAAATGATCAGAGGACTAATCATGTCCATTAAGTTGTCGAGTAGGTCGTCGCTTTCTCATATACACAACCAATTTTGAAGAAAACACCCACTCGAACTAATAAAAGCAGCCTCGCACATAACAGAAGATATACCACAACTAATCTCAGACAGATCATGGCATACATGTCTGTACCTTCCCGGCAGATTGGACAAAGGTTATTATCATCAAGCTTCCAGAAAAAGTTCACCAAACTGAATGAAACAATTGGAGTAGCCCTTCCTTATTATTAACCACAGAGAAAATCCTATAATGAGAACTTCTAGAAGTAATTAAAGGCATAGGCGGCCGCATGATATGAAGGCAACAAAGTGAATTTAGAAAAGATTATTCAAACATAGCCCTAATTAGCACTTTTATAAGCAATGTCTGGAGTACAAGTCGTTCCTTTTCTTAGCTTTCGTGTCCTATGGAATCGACTGATAGGAGCTGTATTTATAAAACCAGCAGTATTCCCCAAAAGGAGATCGACCTAACAGCATACATTGGAGAATGTTAGAATGTCTTACAGATCTGAACTATATGCTGATGATTTCAGCTATCCATCGCTGGTCAGATCGAGTATCAAAGGAAGAAATGTGTAGACTCTCGGACTATTACAAGATCGATTGGAAAATGATAGAAGAAAAGAGAATTGAATTAGCTACACTCTTTGACCTGATAAAAATAACATTAATAAATAAGCAATCCGTGGATTTGATTTCTCAAGGAAACCAACCGTTCTCAGAAGACCAAGATCACCATAGATAATAACGGCACAAACAGAAGTAACTACTCTTAGAAAATATTGGAGTGAACTGAAATCTGTCACTGCGGACAGGAACTATTTCTGACATATGTCTTTCAAGCAATAAAAGGAACTAGATGATCCTGAATTGCCATAGAAACTTGGCTGACCATTATTTGAAGGAATCCCTTATAGCCGGTTTCACAGTCCAGGCTTAACCCAGAGCTGAGCTTAACCACGGGTGTGGCATAAGCTCAGAACTCAAGCCTACTTGGTTTCACAGTATTCAGTAAGCTGAGGCTTAGATTAGCCGCAGATGAAAATTTTTAAGTTTTCAGCACTGCTTTAATTGTGATTTTTTTTAAAGCAAATTGCCATTGTGAATTAAAACCAAGCGAAAAGAAAAACTTTTTATTTACCAGGTTGTTGCGGTTTTTATCTGGAAGGATCAAATCCAAAATAATTGTTGCAGAATGTTTCGACAACGTAAGCCATCATAGCCGAATGTTTCTACATACAGTCGGAACCGAGAATAAAAATCAATGTCATCCCATTTCTCGAAATGTTGCGGCGCCTTCTTATAATTTTTTCACAGATCACGCGATTACATTTCTTCATCGCTTAAATCCTCCCATCAGATAAATAACTCATTTTTGTCTTAAACTGTTTGGTTTCTTCCTAAAACGTCAAATGGAATGCTGACACTAGCTGCCAGACTTTCAAAACTGCTAATTAGATAACTATTTCTCCCTTGGAAAATTTCAATTTAGTTTTACAGTATAACTTTTAAAATATGCACGTTCGTTTAATAACAAAAATTATAATATTTAGGCAAAATATATACCTACTTAGCAATAATTTCCTGTGTTTCACAGCAACATCTGAGGCTTAACTCTTCGAGATGCCAGGCTTAAGTTAAGCTTGCCGTAAGCCAGTGATATCACTTAAGCCTTGACTGTGAAACCAAAATATTTATTAAGCCTTGGCTTAAGCCATCGTTGTGGCTTAAGACTTGACTGTGAAACCGGCCATTAGTGCTTTAAAACCTGATGTCCAGGACTAAGGGGAGGAGAGCAAATAATTGGTATTAGTATAATAATGAAATGGTTTTCTACAAATTTGTGTCTAAGTTGTGCTCTGATTTATTTCTAACAATGCAGGGGTCCTACGTCCCCCCACTCCTGCTTTAAGAGGCTTTTTCATTGCAAGAATATAAAATTAGATACAATTGAAAATATCTAGTCAATCCATAGCCAGCTATAGGTATAGGTCGTATTAGGTATATCTGTAAAAATCCTTGACAATCATGCGGAAACTTCATATAAGCACTATGGGCAAAGAAAATCAATTTTTGAACCTCACATCATCCCACTGCCAAAAACAAAATCTCGAAACGCCTTAATTTAATTAAATAAAAATCAAATAAACGCGAAACGGGTTGAATCAATATGCGGTATATAACATTTTGGATAATCGCCGTAGCCCTTCTCGTAATGACATAAACCACTTTAAGTTTCCAAAACAGAGCCCAGATGTTTTTCAGACATCCCCACCAGATATAATGGGGCAAGAGTACCACCAAGTTAAGGATATACAAACACACAAAAAGGAATGTGTCTTATCCAAAATTACACAAAAACGCGAGCAAATCAACGACTATCTGGCAGTCACGCATCTCACGATCAAACTATTAAAATCTCTCCCTCGAATCCCTCGAATGGTCGTCGGATGTATGTATGATAGCTAGGTAGGTTAGGTAGGTAGGTAGGTAGGTAGGTAGGTAGGTAGGTAGGTAGGTGTGCTGTACCCGATTCCAGCTTCTTCCTACGTTTAATTCACGTCTTCAGGTGGGTTTGTAGTCTTGTGAGAATCACCTTTCCTCCTGACTTTTAAACAGCAAAAATATTTGACTTAGTTCACGATTTCTGGTGAAGGGCTTCAGGATTAGAGACAGAAAAGCATTGGTTACGTTCGGCATCAGCAGCACCTTTAAACCAATTTCCGATATCCAATGCCAGCAAATTGTTCACTTGCAGTCGTCATGTGAAAATCTTTTATTAAGGTATCTCGTCTGGACCTCTGAAATACTCCTTCTTGGCTTATCATGCGAGAGCTGCGCTTCTCCTCTCTAGACTCGAGCACGAAAACATACCAAATGACGGAAAATTTTAGTATATATGAACGTGCGTTGAATGGATACACTTTAACGAATCGTCAACGCCCTTTACTCCTTTTCACCCAAAAATTTAATTAGTTTCGGTCTTTTCTTCTTCTTCCTTTTCTTATGTTGCGAATATGATAATTATCGCAAATGCGGTCAAAGGTTGTATACTGTCTGCACTAAATTGCGACCGCTGCTTTTTAACAAAAATGGAATGTGCAAGAATATTGGTGGTGTATCGGTGGAGCGGCGAAGATCCCCATGACAAATTGACAGGCAAGGTTAGCCCTGTCCTCCTTCTCAATATATATGTATATGTAGTGCGCAGAGAAATATTTCTGAAAATGGCAAAGAAATCAAAAAGAACGATGAACTGCGCATGAAAGATAAGATTAAGGGGATGTGTACTCTCTCATCACGATACCATTAATTTGGACCAATTCATCATCGAATTTCGAACGATATTGGATGCGAATTAAATTTTTTTTTTTCGTTTTTGTTTTTTTTTATCAAAAATTGATCTGTTGTGTCTCGAAGCAATTCATCCTCTTTGGCGATTTTTACGACATTTTGTGTGAAAGATTGGTGGATAAGAATAATAAAAGTGAGAAGTAGGACAAAGATGTCTTAACGTTTTTTAGCGTGTAATAATAATAAAATGAAACGGCCTTAAAAATTAAGATTGTTGAGGGTGTGGTGGAATAATGTTGCGTGCAAATTTCATGGATACAAATTTATTGCGTGGAAATTTTCGCACGTATACATATAATTTTATGGAATGCGTGTTAATCAGATGAATTCGAAAATTTTGTGAATAATTTGTTTTAAAAATTGTTTACTATGAATGGAAGTAGGGTAACTGTAACACTAGTATCCGAACAGCTCCAGTATTCGGACACTTTTGATTTTATTTAATAAAAATAAGAAAAGTACACGCATTAGCCTTACAACTCTGTGTTAGAATTTTGTTTATTTGATCTTTTTAGATGCACATCCAAAATTTGGGTAAGACACGTGTCGTTTTTGAGAAAATACTTATTATTCTGTGTATGTACTTCACGTGTTTTATGTAAAGTGCAATTAGTGCATCGGACATCAGAGAAAATGAGATAAAATTAATAAATATTGTTTTATTTAGTTTAACTGTCTTTGTATTGATTGAATATTGTACTTTATTAGTATTAAATCAAAAATATGAAATATTTATTACTAAATTCATAAAATTTTTGGATGTCCGGTAACTAAAATAGAAAAACACAATTTTGTTTAGTTTCCGGACAGGCTGTCCGGATACTGAAAGTATGCTTCAAAAGAAATTGTTTCCTGCTTTCTCTCTAATACAATTATAAAATATTTTTTTTTATAGGACAGAAAAAGTTAAACATGTTTTTTATTATACTTTTAGTATTCGGACTCATTTTAAGAAATCCCATTTCTGCTGTCCGACTACTAAAATTGCAGTTTCAGTGTTCGGACAAATATATTTAATACGTAATCGATTAATTAAAAATAAAAGATAGCTGTGTAGTAAATAATCATAATAATTTCCAAAATAATGGATGACAGTACGTATAAAACGATCCGCTAATGATACAGAGAAGACTTAAGCTATACTACATCGATGTCAGAGAAAATACCCAGCAAACAAAATGTATCGCAAATAACTCGAAAGTAACTTGCCATGGACAAGCATAACCCTCGAAAACGATATTGCCAAATGCTCGTTTATAATTTAGGCGGCGGACTAAGCGGACATAAGAAAGTAAGCTAAAAAAAGGTAATTTTAAGTAATTTGCCTATTCCTTACAAAAAGCAAGTATATATATTTTATATACTTGCGAATATGCACACTTTATTGCCATAATGCTGTCCCTGTTTCGCAACTATTGCTCATTCCTTACTTTTGGCAAAACCTCGCCAAATTGTTTGCTGGGTAAATTGAGCATTATGAAGTGTGCTGAAAAATAATTATGGAGTGTTGTTAGCAAGTGTGAAATTTCATTTAAACAAAATAACTTGGTCAACACTATGCAACATATTAAGAAGATGGTCGACGAGGAGAACATCACTCAATTCCTTCTTTAAACGAAACACATCATTGGCTGCAAGAGAAGGATAAAGTATTACCAGGGACCTCAATCCCAGAATGATTCTAGACTTTATTAACAGTCTGTGTCACAGTGATAACGAGGGTAATGCCTACACATCCCTTTACAAATCTAAATCTAATTACCAAAGGCAGAGCAGTGATTACTGTTTTTGAAATGGCTCAAGAACTGGACTAATATTTAAAAAGTATGGGATAGGACGACAATTAAATGATCCTGCCCGAATACTAAATGGGGATAAAACGAGTTTTTTTCTTTATCTGAAAACCAATAAAGTAATTACATGCCGTGGATTCAAAAACGTTTATCAAATTTAGACCGGAGAAGAAAACAAAATTTATTTTCTGCAGGTAGAAAAATTTTCGCCAATGGTAGCCTTTCGATATTTGCGTCACTAAAGGATATTGAAAATAGCAACACAGCGAAACTGTTTTTGGGAACAGAAAAAGGATGGATGAGAAGCGATATCTTTTTCGAATATGTAGTTAATGGATGTTTCGAGGAGTAAGAATACCAGACCGCATGCACCCTTCTCGTAGACGGTCACAAGTCACTCTTGACATTAAAGTTGAGTGAAAATTATAAGGAAAAAAGTATAATTTTATATGAATTGCCACCAAACACCACTCAATTGATGCAGTCAGCTGACGCCAGTTAGAAAACATCATTCAAGAATGCCAGTCAAGAATGTTGGACAACTTACAACAAAAAACAAAACTTTCTGTCCTTTGGTGGAAACTGCAATCTTGCGAAATCTAAAAATTTGGAAACACAATAAAAAATACTTCAGGAAATGTGGTTGTAAGGGTAACGACCTGAAAACAGTTGCTTTCAGTGAATGTGTGAAAAATGTGATTGAAAATTTTGCAGTTACTCAAAATGCTGATATATCAACTACAATGCAAGAATCAATTCCAGTAATCAATTCCAGTACAGAAGTTTTACATTGCTATTGAGGTTATTGAGCTATATTCACGAAAATCAAGTTTTAGACATCATCAAGGAAGCCGGAACAGAAACTTCGACAGAAGCGTTACCAGAACTAGATCTAACGGGAGGCACATATGATTTGAATGACGGCAGAAAGTGTCAACTGGTAAAAGTACTGATTAGCTATTGATTCTAATTAAAAAAGTTGAAACTATTTCTCCAGAACCTAGTCCTTCTTGTGTGTCGTCAACGATTGGTCCTTTTGTGTCGCTGAGATCAATTCGATTCCGTATAGAGAAGACTAATGAAAAAGGAACAAAGTCAAAAAAAAAGTCAATTAAGAAGAAGAAGAAGCAATATTTTAATTGAACACAAATTACGGTTTTCAAGATGACGATTTAAAAACAATGGTTGGGATTCTTTGGGATTTTTTAAATTATGTACTTAGGTACTCTTTTTTTTTAAGTTTGAAGTATTTGCCTTCATAAATTCTTTAGTTTTTCTAAAAGAAAAGTGCCTTAAATTATGTTCATAATTCTTTCAATTAATAAAATGTCAAAACCCATCAAATATGCCATTTAATAGCACTCAGCAAGAGCTTTAATTTAATATTACACACGATCCCTATTGGACAACCCCAAGAGGAAAGTTAGCACCCCCTTCCCCAAAACAAAATCTGCTCGATCTCCATCGAAAAACTCCCCATTCATTCTAAATCAAAAAACCATGCAAATCCATCCACGTTTACTACCCTAAAACTCTTCCCAAAAGTTCACACAGCTACGAATTGTAGCTGGTAATTAGCTGGCGCGAATAGTGAAATCCGTTTCCCGATCGGATATAACCCTACTGAGTTAGAGCCGATTTAAGGTGCGAAAAATCTAGTAGGTACCCGTAGTTCGAATAGAAATAAAATATATTAAAAGAACTTTTAAAATAAATAAATTTCGAGAATAAATTGCACTAATATTAAATCTTAAAAGTTTGGGCATGAATTGCGGTTAGACAATTGTGATTATAGTTAGTTATGGATGCCCAAACTTTTAAGATTTAATCTGAGTTTTAGCATTTCTTATTTTGCAACGAAACTTTTCTTGTGTATATCACTGAGAAAGAAAAAAATTATTTTTTACTTTTTAGTGCAATTTATTTATAAAAGTTATTTTTTGTAAAAAACTTTTTAATATATTTTATTTTCTACTTTTTAGTCATAAATTCTATAAACTCTCTTGACACTCAAAGCCCGACTATGGAATCTCGCCTCTCGAATCTCGACTTTCAAAACTCGGCTCTCGCATCTCGACTTTCGAATCTCGAATCTCCACTCATATCATACTCGACCCAAATTGGACAACCCCAAGGGTGGTAGCTACCACCTCTGCCCCGCTCCCCAAAACGTAAGAAAAAAGTTCCCAATTCACTCATTCTAAATCAAAAAACTGCATGTAAATCCATCCATCCTAAGAGTGTCGTTCGTGATGAAAGTGTTTTAGGGAGCTATTTCGTCACGAATGGCACTTTCAGGCGCTCAGGCCCTCAGACACAAAGTTTTTTAGTCAGGGGTTTGTGAGTTGATAAAAGTTATTAAAAACAAAGGGAAGTACTAAAAAAGTGAATAAAAATAGGCGTTACTTTCCTTTCTTTGCACTCTCCATTCTCTCTTTTAATCTGCTTTGTTTTAGTCGAGTTGGTTGTACGGAAATCAGAGTACTTTCGGTTTATATTTTTTGTTATGGTTCTTTGCACGAGTCTCGGTCAACGACTTCTGTAGAAATTGTATGGATGAAGAAAAGATGGAAAAAACTAAAAATCTTTTGTTTAAATATCTCAATCTTACTAAACGAAGAAGAAACTCACTAGGAAACTATTTATATATAATATTTCGCAAATTGGAAGAAATAGACAAAAAGCACTTGCAAAGCTTATCAACGTTGCAGCTAGTTCCTCCCACATGTCGAGCAATATTTCTGGTAAGATTCTAATGAATTTTTATAACGACAAGGTTCAGGATAAATTTAGTTTATGTTTTAAGTGAAACTTTAGCTAAATTAAGTTTCACAGTTCTGTCAGCAGAAAATCTTTCAAAAATCCCAGCTCAGCACTGTACAATTGTAAACTTTCTCCGTACTATGAAATGATTTATTGAAAAAATTTTGTTTATATTTTTCATCATGACAAATTACTTTTCTGACATGTTAAAAATAAAATCAATATTTATGTATTAGCTGTGTTCTTTTGTGCACGCTATCCAGTTCACTGAACCGCTGCAAAAAAAGAACGCAGGCCTCACACAACCAACGAACTTTATTTTTACAACTTGGTAGCTTTCCATACACAAATTTAAAAAATTTTCCTTGGGTACTATGAAAGGTGGAAGATAAACACAGGCAAATATATCTGAAACGTTGATTAAAAATAAAAAATATTAATTTGAATAAGTTTCAGAGAGGGAAACAAGAAAGCGTGGTTATATAAGTTCGAAGAACTAAAAAATACAATTTTTAGTTAGATTAGCGACCTCTTTTGACGAATAGAACTATATTCAGTGGTACAGTGCAAGATTGCATTACACCACTCTACAGTGTAGCTTTGCACTGTTCAATGTATGACTGAACCAGTGCAAAATACACAGAAGAAGACAGCTATTATGTAGTTAACATGTGAATTCAATTAAAACGTTTCATACAATTTTTTAGTGTTCTGTACAACAAAAGAAAAAACGGAACCATTATAAAGATCGTTCGTACGTCCGCCTGTCTGTCTGAAATTTGGCAGAATGTTATTTCTTCATGACGCGCGCATATATCGGCAGTCAACCCAGAGGTTGAACCCCTTAAAAAAAATGTTTTATTGCCTTTGGAGTTAGCTTGGGCTTGCAAACCTTATTTGGAGTTCTGTTTCTCTGTGATTTTCAACCTTAAAGTCGCAAGCACGGAACACTCACATATGATATGCTTTGAGGGGTTTCATCTTCCTTTTTGCACAATCGACGCATTTTATTGTTTGAGTAGAAGAGAAGCTAATAAAAACAGTTATGACTTCTAAATTAGGAGCTGAACATCAATAACATTAAAAAAAATTTATATGATATTTTTTACCGGTAGAGCATTTCAAAAATAATATTTTTTAGGGGGGTATTTCTCTTCCGGATGGATTCAAATATCAAAAATAATTAATAATAAAAAAAAGTCAATTTCAATATTTTTTTGAATTCTTAATTTGTTTTTTTAATTTCTTTGGAAAGCCCTATTTAATACCACTAATTTGAAATATCGCACAAGAAATCGAGTAACCCGATCAAATTAAAAAATCCGACCATAGTGAAAACGTTCAAATTTGAGTCACCCTGCATCCAAGACCACCGACCTGAGACTAAACTAAAGAATATGGGTCGAATATTTTTTAATACTTAGCTAATTGTGAAATTTCATTTAAATCGGAGTGGGTCAGGGTCGATTGGATTTCGTTTTGGCTTAAAATTCTTGTATATATGTATATTTATAAATAGCCTCCGCACCTTCGGTGAAGTCATTTCAAATAAGTAATTCATTTTCGCGAAAGACAGCCTTACTGTCCTTGCATGAAAGGTATTGTAACGTCCAGGTACTAAATCCAAAAGAGTAACACCAAATTTAAAATGTTCAAAATTTCTTGCTTCCAAATTTAAGCATGAGGAGAAAAACATCAGAACCGACCAATTCACTTGTGAACATACTATTAGTAACAATTGCTTGGACTTAATCTATGTTTCACCGTTAAGAATAATCCGCGAGATTAGACGTCTGGACTTTACAATAGTATTGCATGTATATAACAGGATTGTCTCCCTCAGGCAAGCTTCTAATATCCTTCTAATAGTACATTTACCTGAATGATGATATCCATAGAGGAAAGTTTAAATAAAATCTTAAGAGTGATTCTATTCGTGGAATGCATGGAACTTGAAATATCTGAACAAGCTAAGCCCGCCAGGCCTTTGTTTAGAACTGGAAATTTTGAGTCCGGCTACTTCACTCAACACGATTGTACAACGGTATGTAGTTTTTTTTTCGCTTTTCCTCCATAAGCCGCCATGTATCTATATACAAAAAATTACGATGGTGCTCGGCTTCGTTTTTGAGATATGAATTTTTGAATTTATTTTGTGTGCATGTCATGTTGGGTTTGGATTATTTTTCGATTTACGAATCAGAAGAGAGTACATTTCCCTAAATTTCTCCCTTGAAGTTTAAAGTAACAATAAATAGAACTTTGTGATGTCGCAGTGACAAATCAAATTTTGAATCCTGCAGATCTAAATGTACCTAGCCTATAGGTCCGATACCTGGCCTTTGAGCCTATGATCTTTGGGCGTATGATCTTTGTACCGGTGGCCTTTGGGCCTATGGTCTTTAGGCTGGTGTTTTTTGTGCCGGTGGTCTTTGGGCCGATGATCTTTAGACCGATGGTCTCCGGGTTAATCGTGACCACACGTATTTACCCTCTAGTTGAACGTTGCGGCTGTCGTGGGAGTGCTATGAGTTGAAGCGAAGAGATAGCATTTTATATGGCATATTTAGCATTCTTGTGGCTTCAAAAGCATCCACTTTTTTATTAAAATTAAAAAAATTCGAAATTGAAAAAAAAAATACAAAAACTGTTTTTAAATTTTGGTCTTATTTTCTAATTTTTCAAAAATCGTGTAATTTTATTTCATGTAATTCAATTTTTTGAAGTAAAGTGTATACATGGTCAGTGAGCAAAATTATTACAGCCAGTTTTTACTTATGACAATTTTCCAGTGTTACTAATACAATACGGTATTACTGTCAATACCAGCTACAAAAGTAAAAGTTTATATTGGCTAAAATCAAAATATTTTTGATTTGTTCTTGAAAATTGGCACCGTCGTCCATTAGTACGATAAAAATTTCTGCCAGAGTTTAGAGCAAACTAAAGAAAGTGACTAAGTATTAAAAAAGGTCTGAATATTTCCACATTTAGTGAAGCAATAGCATTGTTTTTGGTACTATATTGGGCCATATAAAGTGCCAAAGTGAAAGAGCGATGAGTTTCTAATCGATTACAAACAATTTGCAAACAAAAAGAGTAGGAAACAAGTAAAAAAGCTAGAATTGGTCTAAGACCAATTCTTATGATACCCTAGATGAATGCCCGTATTAAATTTCGTATGGTCACCGATCTATTCAAGTATTGATTTTGAAGTTGTTTTTCGCATATATTTCTAGAACAGTTTGTCGTACAAAAAAATGGTAATTACCAATTTTATAGGATTTCGTATTCTGCAGAAGTTCTTAGTACAATAAAAATGTCTTGGACTGATCGTTTTCAAAGTATACGTAAAAAAACGAAATTTTTATATGGCCACACCAAGAAGGAGTTGCCCGATTTAGTCCCTTTTTACATTTTATTTGCTAATATAGTAAAAACATCATGTACGAAATTTCAGCTCTCTACGTCGATGCGTTCTCAGGCAGTGTCCAAATATATAGTGGAAAACGAAATTTTTATATGGCAACCCCACGAAGGAGTTGCCCGATTTGTCTCATTTTCGAACTTAATTTTACTTTTTTTTTTAAAGTCCGTGTACAAAATTTCAGCTCTCTAAGTATACGCGTTCTCGAGTTATCGTGCGCACAGACGGACGGACGGACGGACATGCAAAAATCGAAATAACTTTTAATATTATGAATGGGTGTACAATCCATTTTGCTCTACCATCATTATTTCGAGGTGTTACAAACGGAATGACAAACTTAGTATACCCCTATGATTTCATCTAGGGTATAACAAGGGATTAAGAACTCACTTCTTTCCTAAGTTGCTTCACGCAGAGTTTCGCGCCTGAGGCGAACGTATAACATTACGCCCCTGATCTATAAAATTGTCAACATAAACTAACTTAACTCTATATATCCTGACGTCGTCTCTCAGCTGACTGAACTATGTTGAGCAACAATTAATCATGATAATAAAAGTACAACAGAATAGTAAATAATATTTATTGCACATAAAATTATTGGTTGATATTCTTTTTTGGCTAGTACCGTACATTTAAAAACATTGAGGTGAATCAGATCGATAAAAATATTTGTATGAATTTTGTAGATGGACTTTTCTAGGTTTTTTCGCCCCGAAATAGTTTATAATATTAATATAATAATATTTTAGAAATTAAGAATGCTTGTTATTTGTTTTTCGATAGACGAAACAGCTACATTCGACAATGTTACTTGACCCATTGTAGATCAGATGTAATTTTGTATTAATTTCTATTTGCTGAAACTTCGTTCACATGAAGCTATCGTCATTGGCAATATCAAAAAAAAAAAAACTTGTGAATTGATTGAAGAAAATCTAAAAATTATTTTTCTGAGACTCTCAGCATCCATTTTGTTGAGAATATCGCCGGAAAGAAATCCAAAATCTTCCGAAACTTGTTCCCACGTCATAAAGACGTAAAGAAGCCAAATTGATTCAAAAATTAGTGTGCGAAGCTTGTATTTGGTTCACATACTGGGGTCATCATCTTGTGATTTAAAAAGGTCGAGTCGTTTTTTTCTCTTGTTCTTGTTTCTGTAACGCAAATTTTGTAGGACTGTCAAAAATTTCTCCCAGAATAACGAACCAACCTGAATCTTGTCAATTGGGTAATTTCAATTTCAGAACCAACAATTTATTTGAGTAAAGGGTCATAACTCAAAAATAATTTATGTTTGTCAAATGCAATGTTATTTTTTCGCCCGCAGTAAAGATTTTTTTTTCATCGGCGCCCCTAAGCTACAGCCCCGGAGATAAGTATACTTCACTTATCTCACTCTTATATAAAAAAAAGTCATTTTTGAAGACCCAAAACGGCTGGTTGATCGTCATTTTCCCGGGTCAGTTTCAAGACCCAGCCCGGCCCCGGTTCCAACAATCTATGGTGCCATACAGCCAGTCAATTCTTCAGGAAGTTGCAGGGCCATCCAATCGTCAAGAGAGGGCTTTGAGCTTGCCTGATCTGGAAGTTGATTCGTTTCGCTCAACAAATCCAGGCTTTACAAGCACGTCCACCGGAAATTCGGAGGAATTTCTTCAGCCTGAACTAGAGTCGCTTAACAGAACCTTAGTGTCAATGGGAAACTTTCCAGTGGCTAGAAAGCGATTTAAGAAAAGAAGTTACGCTGTATCAAAGTGTACTGATATGTATGCAATAAAATAAAGGAGATGATTTTTAATGTTCATGAAAATTTAACTGAAGTCGAAACAATCAAAGACGGGTTACTTTGGGTATACATACGCGGTGACTTTAAAAATTCATATCTCAAAAACGAAGCCGAACACCATCGAATTCTCTGTACATGGATAGATAAAGCTTCTAGCTTCAATATAAAAAACAAAGCAAAAAGTGCTAAAAGCCCTCAATTTTTTTTTTCTAAAGTATTATTAACAAACATTTTTTTTTGTTCGGTGCTGCTATATTTTTTTATGAAAAATATAAAACATTAAGCTTTATTTGAAATTTCAATCAGACATATTGGTTGTTCCGTTCTCGAGATATTATTTTTTGAAATTGATGTTTCATTGTAAAATTACAAAATTTCTAATCCCCCTAGCGAGGGGATGGGCATGATAGGGAAAAACAAGCAAATATGGGTGAACGATTTTAGTATTTCCTACAAACTGTGAAAGTTTCATCCAAATAGGAGATGGTCGGGAGCGATAGTACCGCGTTGCCAGATGAAACGAAATATGAATTCGAACGCTGACCCACAGTGAAAAACAGGAATATCCGCACCGACGTGAACGTGTTAAAAACAATGTAAATATTGCAAATATGTATATAAAATCAATTGAAAAAGTGTTCAGTTTTCATAATTTATCCCCCTTTTTAAATTAACCGAAAATCGACGTTATATTCAGAATACTAAATTGAACAATTTAAAACTTAACATTTATGCAAATTTCTTAATCTCTACAGAAATAAATCAACAATATTACAAATATATAATTACAACATAAATAAATATGTCCCTGAATTTCCCATTAAACAGAAATAGTTAGGAAACCCCCTACCGTTTTCTGAAAAGCAAACATTACTAAATCAACATAGTTAAGAACTATGTGTACAAGATTTTCGTAACATTCGCAAATTAATCAAAATTTATCGTAACAAGATCGCAAATAAATTAATGAAATTCTGTGATCCACACAACATAACTCACACGGCTGTGATAAAACGCATCAAGTGACGTTTAAAGCCACACAGAATATCCCCAGATCCAGCCACAAAGTATTCATTCGACAGTCCAATCCTGACCAGCTTTAAACAAAAATTATTGGCCAATTTGCCGATCTTCAACGCTATAAATAATATGACGCGTGAAGAACGATTCCTTCCTTAAGCCAAGGTAAAGAAGAAGGTCCAACCATTCGCTAACTTGGCGCAGTCGGAGCTCTATATGTCAAAGACCAAGTGAATATAAATCGCGTAATTATCGCTAATTTCTCCTGCAGTTATACGTCGTTCAAACGTTATCTTCACCCCGCAAGAAATGGAGCATGAATTACACTAAAGAAAACGAAAAAACAAAAAGTTCAACTTACTTGGGAACACGGAATTGCGGCACAATTTCCGGAAGAACATTATTTTTGTGTAAAAAAAAAAACAGTCAAATGATTGTGCGCAGATGGAAATGGATGAAATAATTATATTGTTGTTGCCTGTTACAATTGGTGTTGGCGCGGACGTTATGATTTTGTCACTTTTCGCACCATCGAATGATTTTTATTTTTTTATTTTTACACTCAATTAAAACGCGAATGTCCAGTAATCACCACGACCGGCACGTGCTGAACTTTGAAGGCACCGTCGACTGACACTCGTCCGTCCGTTGAAGTCGATATCGTCAACAACAGTGTACTCTCTTCGAGCAATTATCGAACAATAAGAAAAGAAGACATTACTACACCTTCAAGACGGCAACCGTGGCCGCCGTGGCGCGTCACCCATAAAGCACACATGTGTGAATTATAAAGAAAATTTTCTCGGTTTCTTCAGCCGACGAACGATGGTGTGGCGCGTTTATTTATGCATTTTAGATAGAAGTCAGTAAGTAAACGCTTGAGGAACATCATCGGTGCAGAATGGAAATGAGTTACCTACCCAACCGAAGCAGCAGTTCTTATTAAAGTCGGTGGCGGCGGAAAAAGACGAAATGTGTGCTTTGGTTCGCTAACTGGGGTTATTGTCGTCATCATCGTTATTCTTCGCGAGCGAGGTGTCTTTTACAGCAATAAGACAATATACCACTTGGTTGTTGGTATAGTTACTTCTTAACTTAACGGAGTCAGCAGCTGTGGAAGAATTATTTAACGCCAACTAACTATGTACAGCCGGATGAAGTAGATTTATACCTATATAGCCTACTACCGTCAAACTAATATACATACAATTCCATTTTAGGCGCAGGAATAATGACACACCAATCGGATGGATGCACTCAATGTGTACTGACTGAGATTTGATCGATAGAAAGTTT
The DNA here is from genome assembly GCA_963924295.1 of Dioctria rufipes. Taxonomy (NCBI): domain Eukaryota; kingdom Metazoa; phylum Arthropoda; class Insecta; order Diptera; family Asilidae; genus Dioctria; species Dioctria rufipes. The sequence goes on along the minus strand of OZ002743.1, from coordinate 41,825,787 downwards.
CCTCAATCTTGAACTTATCACCTGGGAAGAATAGGAGGTCGCAGAAGTAAATTTCTGGCATGGAGTAGACATGGTTCCCGTGCTGGAGATAAATGGAATAATTCAAAGAACAGAAATTTTGTCTGTATCTGCACCTACTGTTGAAAATTTAATCAAATTTATAGTCTTCGTCTAGCCACAATAATTAATGACATTTAATTAAATACGTAGATATGTCTTTATTTATGAGGGAGGGATGGGTGGTTCAGCGGATGTGGGGTTGAAATTACGACTACATTTTGCTCAATCTTCTGTCTATCTGAACTTTCGTTTCCCCTCTAACAAATTAAAGGATTACCCAGCCCAGCGGGAAACGGAAGCAGCTCGTATGCACTCGGAAAATATTCTATGAAAGGTATGGAAACAATACGCTCAGATACACAGTTCATTTCTTTTAATGCATTGATTCCTACGACAAAAATATATATAAGGTGGCCATCAGAGCTGGGCAATACTTAAGTAAAAAGGGACTTAAGTACTACTTAAAGTACATTTTCGTTACTTAAGACTTATTACTTAATACTTTTCAAATACCCTACTTAGTGCTTGAACATAACTACTTGCTTCTATTACTTGTGCTTAAGATTTAGTTTTGTACTTAAGTACCAAGATGTTTCCTTAAGTATTTCTGAGTCTATTAAGTACCTACATATAAAAAAAATATCTAACTCTTCATAGAGAAGTAAACACAACCTCTTGCGAAACTCGTTGAGTTTTAAAGCATCCATGGAACTGTCAAAACATGTGCCGCACCCGCAGCTCAAAGCAGAATCCTAGACAAACTAATAATATATTCGTAAAGTAACAAGACTGGGCAAGTAGAACAAAAATCAGTAACGTCTCGCTAGAATATAATATCAATGATGCCTTTTCTTGATGACGTAAGCAAGGATAAGCCAGCAATGCCTCGCTCCATTTCCAATATAAAATCAACGATGCCTCGACCTGATGTAGGGAAGGAAGGCCTCAATTTTTTCTTAGTAATTTACTGGACATTTTTCGGATGCTTGAGCCTCTAACAGTTTTAATGTTCGTAGCAATGAGAAGTGAAAGTTTTACTCGACGTGCAGCACCTGTGGTTATTCAAAAATAAATGTCTTTTGAAAACTAGTAACCATTGGTTACTATATTATGGTTTTCAAAAGGTATTTATTTAATAATATCTACTAACTAAACTCTATAAACTTCATTATATTATCGCTAACATACAAAGATTCTTTAAAAGTACTTTGAAAAGTACTCAGTACTTTTTTGTGCTTATGCATTAGTACCTACTTCATCTTTGGTACCTACTTGCTCAGCTCTGGTGGCCATTTATTTTTACTTGCACACCTTACCACTGCATGACCTGTAAGGTGAAAGGTAGTTTTCCTTATTAATTCTTTGTAAGGTGAAATAAGCATTCCCTTTAATCACTTATTCTGCCATCTCAGGAAAGTGTAATATGTACCATTGAACACAGATTTTCCGGAAGGTAGGAAAGAACCATTCAATTTATACTCTCCGGAAGGTGGATGGAAGAAGTTTTTCTGTTTTCACGGAGAGGTAAAGGAAGAACTCTTCCTGCTTTCCTTGAAAGTTGCGGAAAATAAGCGCGTTTTGACTTAACCATATACCTCGTACTTAACAGAAAATAATCTACTTCTTCTTCTAAAATAATGCACAAATCCGAATGTCTTCCATTTGCACGAACTTTTCCTTTCTTCATTGTTCTTAGAAAAGTAATGAAACTATATGACGCATTTTCGAAATGCACGTACTCCCTCGACGTAGCCTATGCAAACATAGCTGCCAAGACGAATGAATATATCCATTCATAACCTCTACCTTCTGAAAGCTGCATAACATCATAGATGGCACAAGAACTAGATGTCGCATGGCATATAAGAGCAGGGTATAGAGATTGTGAAATGGGTAGTGAGTTCTGGAATGGTCCATAACATGTTTTAGAGCGTGCCGAAAGCAAATGTCTTTATAATAACAGTTTTGTATACATTTGATCGACTTCCCCAACACTTCAGATACGAAAAAATATGAATCACCCGACATATACATACATCATTTCAAATGTTGTGGTCCATTCCGGAACGGACCACCCAGCCATATAAATTTTGTACACTTTTTTGGTATTGCATGCGACATCTAGTTCTTGTGCCATCTATGATAACATGCTCAAAAATACGACGGATCAATATATGATGCCTGCCTTCCTAAACCAGTTCAACGTAAGGTATGATCATGTACTCATTACAAATAAATTCCAGGCAGTGATCCCACCATTCCAATCGAAGCAGATCCGATACTTTTTTCTTGTCATGGATCACGCACTCCGGAGTATTAGAATTCTACTCCTTTTTACCCGATTCCAAATATACCGCCCATATCAAAATAAAATAAGATAAAAAGAAAAAATCAAGAGCAGAAAAACTAATTTTCTATTGAATCCATTCATTTTTTGACAGGTTTAACTAACGAACGGAAATTTCCTATATGAAATTTCTAAGCTCACTTCACCCATGGATGATTGCTATGGCCCACACGCTTAAATTTTTACGGGTGAGAAGAATTCGGGAAGCCATTCTTATTGATTACGCAGTTATTAAAATTCGTTTCTAATTTGTTTTAGTTGCCACCTTTTTTAGTTATAAAGGTGTAACAAATATTAGGAAGCTCTGTAAGTCTGCAAATTGCAAATAGCGATACACCTAGTGGTTGGTAGTGCAACAGAATTATTTATAATAGTATGTAATATAATATAATATGAACATTTGAAATGATACTTTTTTTTTTCAAATTTACTACTATTTTTTTTTTTTGATTCTACTACTCTCTTTACTACACGAAGTGGGGCAGGTGAGATCACAGATTCCAGGTAATGTTGACAGGAAACCTTAGGAATCCGCCTTTCCCCGCTGGGTATGATTAAAGAGCACAGATATCCTTCATTCTCAATATATCGCTTCCCGAAATGCAAAGGAAATGCCTTGTGTTGCCCTTAGTCTCCAAAGATATAGTCTCCAGATAGCTGGTAGCACCTATTACCCATGATAACTACATAATGGCGGCCGCATGTATTATGCTCTATAATTAACCTTACCAGAGCTATAACCCCCGGAAATATAAGACAAGCCATGAAGTTAGCGATTATACTACACATTAAAAGGCCCGCTACAGCTCAGCTGAGAGTTTTTGTTTGAGGAATCGTAGTCATTTGGTTAAGACAAATATTTTTAAATAATTTTGTTGGCAAAAGAAGATAAGAAAGCAAGCTTAAGATTGTCAGCACACCATTTTTCTGTATGAATAGTAATTTAGGGCGGTGCAGCTATTCAAATCAAACTTTTGTCAATTTTACATAAGAACACTGCAAATATTTTAGTTGGGGCTCTCATGTTGTAGTGAGGAAAGAAGTCTGTTTCATGGCTTGGGAAGTACTTCTCAAGGGCTTTGCCCCCTACAAGAGCACTGCGATCATTTCTATCTTATTTAAGAATTTTCAGTTCGCTTATTGAGTCTCTTTAAATAGGGCCTGGCGTATCTGCAACAGCGTTGCCAGACGTCCAGATTTATCTGTAAACAGTTTAGATTATTATAATATTTATAATATTAAAGAAGGTAAGACAAGACCACAATAAGAGGAGTGTTGAAAATACATACAATGAGCTCTTGAAGGTGGACCGTACACCCTCTCAGGGCGTTTTGTGAAAACCTAGCATCTTTCTTAATCGACCTGTAACTCCGAAACTGTTGATGTGCACTGCACCCCCCCGCTATGCAATTTTTTGTTTGACTAGGTAAGTACTATCACTTGCTGCTCCTCTATGGACCCCCAAGATGGAAACTTTCTGTATAAATGGTATGATTGAGTTCATGATGTAAATTTCACTGTCCGAAGCTTAATTTGTAAAATGGAATTTTTCTCACACGAACATAAATGTCAAAAGTATGCACTTTAATTTTTACTTACTGACACAAGGAACTCCATCTGCATCAATTTCTTACTATTTAAAATGTATTTCCATTGTCTTGAAGTCTACAATTTCATAAAACTGTAATGGAAATAGCTCTATAAATTATAAAATGATATTAAATCTCTTGCTATATAGTTAAAGGCTCTTAATTCTTCTGCCGTATCCCATGGCTGTTTCGTACTGTTAATTGTGTTTTTTTTTTTCAAAAGCAGTGGGACAAGAGATCCCATTCCAAGCACGGAGGCTAGAGCGGCCCATTATGCTGTCCTGCTAGAAGCCCTTTCACCAAAATCTTCTAGTCCTTTTAATGAAGGCGCATCAGGTAAGTTTTTCAGCTCATCTACAGATAGAAGGAGCAGGCTGGACATTCTAGGGTCTGCGAATGTCCAGCCTGCTCCGGGCGAAGACGAGACAAGTACACAAAAAGGATTCGGTTGTCACAGGCTCTCCTTCCAGGCAGGACAGATAGTCACGGCTGTCAACAACTCCCATCCATGTTAGATGAGCGTTAAGCAAGCTGTTGCCGTTGATAATGCCAACCACAGTTCTACATTGTTTCCTTTTCCGCGCCCATGAGAAAATCAAAGATAATCCTATTGGGCCCATCAAGAAACAGTTTTTTGCACTTGCAAGAACTCAGGTTCGACCTGCAATCCCCCACTAACTTAGATGTTATCCGAGGGCCACTTGGAGCCATCAAGGCTGCCTGACTATCCACAAGGATAGCAATGTCCCTCCCCTTGATTTGCATATCAAGAGCTACCTTCACTACCATTGCGATGGCGAAGACTTCAGCCTGGAAGACAGTGGTATGTCTTCCAAGTCAGTACTCCATGCCAATGTCAGGTTCGGGAAAGTACCCACCCGCCGCGGCTCCCTCATTAGTGAGAAATCCTTCGGTAAAAAGCTTTAGAGCACACCGGAGAAGGCTCTATAAGGCGTTTCTCTTAGTCCACGATTCCCTTACAGGAAAACTCACCGAGAATCGATGCCCAAAATGTGGCATACTCCCCAGCGGATTTTATAGGTCTACGCCAAAGAACATCAATGAAAAGAGCCAGTCGAGCCGTCCTCCCAACATCCCCATGAGCGCAATCTGCACATAGCCCGTTTGGCATCTGCCTGAATGACAAGAACCGTAAATCGGATAGAACTCGTTATTCCCAAACACGCATCCCTTTGCAGGCCCGCCAGCTTCCGGATCGCAGTCCCCACAAGCATCCTCGGCCACCATACGCAAGAGGCATATGTGAGCATGGGTCTAACAATCGAGGTGTACATCCATTGCACAACCCTTGATCTTATGGCCCATATACAGCCAAAAGTTAATTGTGTTAATATATATAATCTTTTATATACTGACTTAGCGTCAACTGTCTTCCCTTAAATGACAATAAGTACGTCCCTTTTCTATGTCTACCTTATGTGTGGGAGTACATTATCCAGACTTGACAGCACTACGGATTTGCGTGTCATCTTAAATACTCGCCTATCATTTGAGAATCATATTTATTCCATTGTCAATAGAGACAACAAGACCCTAGGCTTTATTAAAAGGTGAATCACCGGATTTGATGATCCTTATATCATCAAGGCTTTTTATTGTATATTATTTGTTGTGTACATCTTGTCTTGGAATACGCTAGCCCGATTTAGGTCATTTTTTACTCAATACACATTAATAACATTGTCAGCTTTTTCTCTTCCCTCTGTGCGGTCTTCCTTGGTAGATGTCATTATTTTGCCACCTAATTTTGAGAAACTTGAATTAATCTCTCTAGACACACTCAAGAAAAAATGTACTACCTCCAGAATTATTTTCATTTTAGGCATCCTGCTCTACGAGGCCCAGTTGACTTACCTGAATGAACTTTTGAGCCCTTTGAGCATCTTCTCTCCAGTAGATCCCCTCAGGAACGGAAGTTTTCTCCACATCTCTTCTAATCGTACTAATTACGGAAACCATAAGACTATTAACTCAATGCCTCTTCACTGTAAGTACTACATACTTACTTTGCACATTTTGACGAAAGTCTTATTTTATCAAATAACTCAAAAAATAGCATTGAAGCAGCATTAAAATTCGTAAAATTCCATATAAAAATAAAAATGAAAAACCTCAGAAATATTCGGATTTTCAAAATAATAAAGCATGGAGTGAACGTGGAATCTCTACAATTTCCATAAGAAAATAACACGGAAAAATCATGTAAATTTATTGGATTTCCACTACTTTGCTACTAATAAATTTCAAATTTTTCACGATTAATTTAAAACTTTGTCTCATTTCCCAATCCTGTGAATCCTGATTTCTCAAATCCCTGATTTCAGGAATATAAATGCCATTCTAGAAAGCAATCTGCTCATTCACTTAATCAAGGCTCTATGAAATTGCAAAATTTACTTGAACAATTTTCTCATCTCGAATGCATAGATGACTTTTATTAATTGAATTTGACAATTTTGAAAAAAATATAGCGAGGATTCTGAGAAATATTTTCAAAAACACAAAAAATACAAGAGTTCAAAATGAAAAAAATGGAAACAGTGATGGAAAGTAAAGTAAAGAGAAAGGTCAAGTTAGGTTCAGCTATACAAGACGAAAAGGTGGGAACTTTAGATGGATCACGGGTATTAAAAGGAGTCAGCGGTAGTAAAGATTCATCATATACCCGGTCTTTAAGAGCAATTATGAAAGCAAGGAGGGCGCGGAAGGTAATGATAATATAAGTTTTGTCGATGGTATCTAGGAAAAATCAATGTCTTTGTTGTGGCAACAATTTTCATTTATTTAGCTTTTTATCGATGGCAACGATTTCACCCCAAAACTTATGGACAGCGACCGTAACATTAAATTCGCAGAGCTGACAGCATCATTGACGAAATCACGTTGGGCGAGTTTAGGTAAAAAATTTCGCTACATGCTTACCGGACTTTCAACTTTAAGGACGACAGAAGAGGCGAGTACAAAGCAAAGTCATGCATTGAAGACAACAATCGATGATATCCTTGGACAGGTGAAAGTTTATTTGTTAAAAATAGAAAAAAATTTATTGAGATCTTTTTGTTTTGTTTTTGTTATTGTTTAGATGTCCATTAGTGTGGTATCAAGTGAGGATGTCCCGATTTGGAAACGAAAATTTAGCGAAGATGATTTATCAAAATTTGCCGGACCCTCACATATGCCTGAATACATAAAAATTTATCTACGTGAAACTGAAGATTTTGTCCTATTTGAAAAGGGAAGTTCCACTGTACTGAAAAATTCACGTGAAGCCAAATTAGTGGAGGAAGATAACCAGAAATATGATTATCTAACAGTAGGTAAAGGTCGGGTCCGTAGAAAAGCGGATGCAGAATCGCAAACCAATGAGATTCTGTATAAAGCGAGATATGTTAACACTGACAAATTACGAAAGGTGGATGTAGGCACTTTTGTCTCTAATTATGACATGTATGACACATATGCTGAATTAGAGAAAACCACAACCAGTGTTGAGCTTGATAATCAAGAGACTATGGAAATTACCACGTATAAAACGGTCGGAGGAGAAAATGAACTTGAAAATATTGTCCAGAATCCGAATTTCACGCTTGCTGTGATGCTGACTCAAAGACTCCTTGCCGGAAATGTATTCACTGAAGAACAAAAAAGATTCCGAAATATGTATTTACCAAATCCGCTAGACTTGAATGTAAAATACAGTTATACTTTGAGAGAGCTATGGTCATATCCTTATATCACTTCTAATAAACGACGGGCAGTATCTTGTATGAGCTGGTGTCCAAACAACGGTGATATATTAGCCGTTTCATATGGCACATACACGTTTATTCCCATTAAGGAGCATTCTGAGGGATTCGTATGTGTTTGGAGTATAAAAAATCCTGTGAATCCTGAAAGAGTTTACAGATATAAAATACCTGTTGTATCAGTAGAATTCTCACAATTCAGTACACAATTATTGGGTATTGGTTTGCATGATGGAACTGTCGAAGTTCGAGATATTACAAATCCATTAAGTGGCCCAGTAGCTGTATCGCATACCAGTACATCACAAGTATCAGAGCCTATTACACAAATAAAATGGATAGCGTCTGGTCAGGGTGCAGAAAAGGAACGTCTTTTAACAGTTTCAACTGATGGAAAAGTTATGAAGTATCGCATAGTGAACGGTCCGCATTTGATTGGATTTATACAAATGAAATTAGAAAGAGTTATAGGGAGTCCAGAAGGATTACCCGTATTTCGAAAGGAGCATTTTATTGAAGCTAATCGAAATACACGACCCCTAACTCTTACCGTTCATCCGAAAAATCAAGATTTGTATTATGTCCTAACTGATGAAGGTTGCCTACACAAATGTTCGACTAACTATCCTCAACAACATCTTGAACTTCTTCAAGTACATGAAGGTAGTGTTTTCTGCATGGATTTTTCACCTTGGAGTGCGAAGATATTTTTAACATGTGGAAGTGATTGGTAATTATGTAAATATTTCACTTTTATTTTATCTCATTAGCTGTACGTGGATATGAACATCTATCATTGATTTGACTTCCCTCGAGTTTTGTTTACTTTCGTCTAGTATTTTGGTCAATTATCGTCCTTCCCCTACATGATTCTTGGCGTTCCAATCTTAGATTCTACATATAGCAAAAAGGATAGGCTATAAGGAAGAAAAACTTAAGCATTTCTCTTCATGTAGTCGAATCGCATTGATGTGTTCGTTTAGCCATGGAAGTCGTAAACTACGATATTTTCTGAGCGGGCACATAATTTAATGGTTGAAAGTTTATCAAGTATTGAACAAGTTTTATAATTTCCTGTCACCGTGATTCGAATCATTTTTCAGTTTATTATTTTATAATTTTTTTAAGCATAACTTTTTTCATTTTTAAGAATTTTCCTAGTGGTCCATTTATTTTGCGACAATATTTCTTGGCGTTGCCTTTGTATGGCTCATATCATATAGAGACCTGCCGTGCGTTCAGGTGTACACACCGATGATGTGCTGAAAAGCACAAGAGGGCCTACTGCCTATCGCACATCAGTTCAACATTTCTGACATTTCATAATTTATGAAATTGTAATTACTGCCTAAATTATGTCAGTCATACAAAGGCAATGCCAAGAAATATTATCTGAACATAAGGGGGCCCTAAAAATTTGTTTATTTTACATAGAAATTTTGATTATAAAAAATGTCCCCCTTCAAAATGTCAGGATTTAATTACTGCCATGACGAAACAAATACAAACACAGCACACTATGTAATACATTTCGCCGAGTGGCTTAGGTTTTCATCACTGACCACTGACATGTATATAAATGGACTGCTTGTTGAATCAAAAATGCATAAAAGCAAATGGCACCACTTTCATATTCCTGTCTCTTTCCGTGAGAGCATACTTTCCCACTGAACTGTAATGATTAGGAACGAGAAATTGTTTGTAAAAATCCTTGTAAAAAACACTTCTTTCGACTCATAACTAAAATTTAACGATACAAATAGTCCCAAATACCTTTGTGGTAAGCTCGGTAAATCCCACTGACATGTATATACGTAAATTCCCAAATAATTTAAATATAACGTAAGTTTACGACAGTTGGTAGCATTGACAGTGAGAGCATACTTTCTGAAATCAAAATTGGTGCCACATGAAACAGAAGATCAAGCAGTCCATTTATATATATGTCAGTGTGCATTGAGCTTACTAAAAATTTTTTAAAAATTTTAAAAATTTTTTAAAAATTTTTTAAAAATTTTAAAAATTTTTTACTGACATATATATAAATGGACTGCTTGATCTCCTGTTTCATGTGGCACAAGTTTTGATTTCAGAAAGTATACTCTCACTGTCAATGCTACCAACTGTTGTAAACTGCCGCTATATTTAAATTATTTGGAAATTTACGTATATGCATGTCAGTGGAATTTACCGAATTTACCACAAAAGTATTTGGGACTACTTGTATCGTTAAATTTTAATTATGAGTCGAAGGAAGTGTTTTTTACAAGGATTCTTACAAGCAATTTCTCGTTCCTAATCGTTACAGTTTAGTGGGAAAGTATGCTCTCACGGAAAGAAACAGGAATATAAAAGTGGTGCCATTTGCTTTCATGCATTTTTGGTTCAACAAGCAGTCCATTTATATACATGTCAGTGGTTTTCACCCGATATTCCATTTCCTTATTAGTTATTTATTAATTGACAACAACTAAACACCCAGCCCTCGTCATTTCCCCCCGGGTCAACAAAAAAAAATTCTTATCACACGTACACGAATTTTACACTGCATAACCTATCCTTTTTGCTATATAATCTAAGGCTCCAATACATCTCTTTCTAGTTTTCCATTGAATATATGCCGCATTAATGTCTTTATATAGATTCTAAGGCTCTTCGAACAAGTCAAACGAGCAAACTGTGACGAAGCTTGGCGAAAATCAAATAAATAATATTTGCTCACAGAACGGTTGGATAAATTCATGATCTCAGGCTTTCTTCCTAAAGTTCCTATTTTAATCAAATTTAATACTTAGATCAATGGGCTTAAATCCAGCTTATAATGAAGTTTGCAAATTTAATTAACTCCTTTATGTTTTTTCAGTATCCTTGAATCAGAAAGAAAGTGACCCAACAACAACATACGATATTTGAGGCTGACCAGTACCGGGCACTTACATTCAAAGCGAACAAGAATATTTTTTCGTTGATTTCTTTACACCTATGGTAATGTAAATTAAACCAACCTAACCTAAGCCTTCCAATTAGCCAGTGATCCCTAAGTTATTGATTTGTTTTTGTTATCCGTCTATCCGTCCGTCCATCAATTCATCTTCTTAAGATAATTTACTAATCCGAGCTGGAATTTCGTAGATGAATATCACACAACTCCTTTGTAGTGTTGCCATTATAGGTGTAGATAACAGTTTATTTTTACAATATATTTGGGCAGGGCTTGAGAAGGCGTTGAACTAAGGCAGTTTTGTACACATCTTTCTCGTAATAATTCGACATAGAATTTTGTTCGAAAATGGATTCAGAAATCTGATTTGTGGGGATGCCATACATAAATTGCCAGGTTTACAGATTTTTCACATATATCGAAAAAACGGACAGTTCCAGGCATTTTTAATTTCCACAATGAAATTGGTTATAAAAATGTTTACTGTACGATAAATGGCATACTCCACCCTACTAGTTCTCTGAACACCCTGTATATTTAAGCCCCTGCCATATAATATCGCGTGCGCAACACAGCTGTATAGCAAGGGTAGTTAATCTTGCCCATACCGCCTACTAGTGGGTGATTCAAGCTTTCACGATGGGTGGTGGCGGTTTTACCCAATCTCTCTCACACACAAATTACGAGTACTTTGTAGTTGTTCACCCGTGGGTTACACGAGATAGTACAGCTTTCATGCAACTTGCACTGCCATACTTCTTGCACGTGTAATCCCTACTGCCATGCAGGTAGCTCAGCTTTCAACGAACTTGCATGATGAAAAATCATAGCAGCTGAGGTGATAGTGACATTATACAGTTTTCAAGATAGCGGAAAAGAAATGCTTGAGATAAATTAATAAATTTATACCGGGAAAATAAAATTTTCTGGGATCATATACATTTTTACATTTTTTCGGTTACATACATCATATGTATTTTCGTTTATTTTCCGATCTAACTACAAAGCACTTATAAGATCAATGGGAGATGTGATGTCAACGGGATGTCACACATTATTATGCCAGCGCCGTGTCATATTACCTCTTGTGGCTACTGCATCATGTATGACTCTGTCAACACATTTTCATCGATTTTTTGTCATTGTGGTGACATGGGTGAGCTTTTCAACGTTGTGTCTTTTGCCGGTTGTCATTGTTGTGTCATGTATTAGATTTGTTCGATGAAAACACCATGTAAAACACCGTGTAAATTTTCCCCTACAATTTTCCCCAAATTTTCCAGGGGTTTTGTGCACTCATCGAACAAGTTTTTAAAATACCGGGTAAATCTAATGTAATGACATTTGTCTGACAGTTCTCCTTATTTATAAAATGGGTGAATACAAATAAAATGTGCTCTAGCTATTTTTCTATTTTTTTTTCTTTTAATTTTTGCTTATTTTCCTTCAAGAAGTAATTTATATGTCCCAATCAACAACAAATTGCAAGTGACAGTTCTCAAGTGACAACTGTCAAACCATTACCCCGAGAAATTTTTAACGTAAGCACGGGGTAGCCCAGGTTTTTCAAAAAACAAGATAGTCTAGCCCGGTGTAGCCGGGAGTTTACCCGGGGTTTTCATCAAACAGACCTATTACATATTCATTGTTTTGTCAACTATGACAAGTATATGACACAAGATTGATAACTTCAACGTTGAAAAACTGTGCCACTCTCTTAAAAATAGTCATAAGATAAGTCAACGATACAAAATATCGTTGACTCCTCGATGACTCAACGAAACTTTTTCCTGCTGGGTGGCTATAAATTTTTTGTCAAATGTTTGACGAATGCTTTTTTGCCAATGTGTGTGGATGCACTTTTACAGTCGGAAATTGATAATTTTTAGTATTTAATGACCAAAAAAGAAGCATTTCCAGCCATACTTAACATAGTCAACTATATTTTTCCATTTTCCGGAAGTCATATGGGTACCTTAATATTTCAGCCTTTTATAAATAGGGGTATTTTGACTAAATTTTATCGTTTTAATATGTATATATATATGTATGTATTTTATGGGACATTGATCGCAGCGACCGCTATAGGTTGTAAATTTTTACAGCTTACCCTACATTTCCAGCAACACATTTTCTTTTTTTCTATAAAATTTTTCCATTCGACTTTCAAAAACTCATTTCCTTATATTTAGGTGCATAAGAATTTGGCTTGATGGCATATTCGAAAGTCTAATTAAACTAACAAGTGGAGTCGGGCCAGTGCATTGTGCCTACTGGAGTCCCACTCATTCAACTATTATCGTAAGCGTAACTCGAGAATCAGTTCAAATTTGGGATATCCGAAGAAGCATATTGAAGCCAGTAGCAATAAAAACGTTTAAGAGGGACATCTATTTGACAATCGCCAAGTAAATAGTATTGACAGTTTTTCTATCCGCTTCCATCATTATCTTACATTTTCATTTACAGATTTTCGAATTGCGGTCGATCACTGGTAGTTGGAAACGAATATGGAGATGTTCATATGTGCGCACTTGAAGATATGCCATTCCCACCGTATTTTCAATATCAAGAATTAGAAAATGCAATTTTTAAAGCAATTCGAGCCTATCCTGAATTAACAAGAGAAGTAAAGAGCATGGGATATTTAGGTTATCCATATAAGGATAAGCCGCACATTATTGATAAACCTGATGTTGATGAAAACCCTCCATCGGCCCCTGCGAGTCCATAAATTGCCCGCTATGTACAGCTACAACTAATACTACTACCGTTTCGGTATTTCCAGATTTAATATTGCGAGTGATGTAATTGAAGACTTATTTTTGGTATGTGTTAATGTTACCCCCATATCGAAAGACAGTGGGATTAATTTATATAGATGTTGTTAATTTTGCAAATATAGTCTCAATTGTTGTAATTTCAAATAAAATTATTAACAATAAATTCTTCATAGCTTTAAATATATGATGACTAATTATAGCTGCAATGGTCGTCCTGTATTCAATAAGTTCTATTTATTAACGATTCAAAATTCATAAGGACTATAAAAATTATACTTAGCTCAAGTAAGATGAGAAAAGTTAAACGTATAGATACTTTTCGTACACAATTTTGTGCAGGAAATAGATGGAAGATTAATCCTAGATATTTGTTTTTTTTTTTTTTTTTTTTTTCTTAACAATAACATAGGTTTGATCATCAAGTATTTCCTCAAAAATGTACGGATAACCCTCTTGCTCACAGTAGATATGCGAACCAATGAATAACTTATTATTTTTTTTTTTTAGTTTCATTAGCACCCTGCCAAAAGTCCTAATTTTCAATTGAAATTTTGTATTGATGGCTGCTATCCGCTAACTATTTGCATCAAATGGTGGAATATTTTGCTAAAATATATAAATTATCTTTACAGCGAATGACATATTCAGATTTTTTTTTTATTTTAATGCAATATTCATAGCATGACCGTAGTTAACTCCTGATAATCAGTTGTTATATATCAATTATTTTGGGGAATGTAAACAGTTAAGAGTATTTGATACTTTATAATCTAAGGTTAGAGTTTAGTTTTATAAGTATATCTACTTTATTTTTAAATATCGGACTAAAATAAAACGCGAACTAGAAATAGAACTGACTTGGAGCTTGGAAACAACTACTTAATCTACGAACGTTTAAATTAATAGAATTTTAATTCAAACAAATATTCAATAATCCACAAGCGTCTCAAAACTCTTTACAAGAAACTGTGTTTATAATAACATAAGGTCCTTATTGTTCGCATTCCTATACAATAGTTGTGAAACCGTTCTTTTAAAAGTTTTCTCAGATATCAATGAGTCTCTGGACTCTGATGAATTATCTGTCCTCGTTTTGCTTGATTTCAGTAAAGCCTTTGATTCAGTTAACCATAGCCATCAATTAATAAAGCTCCAAATAATCTTCAATTTTTCCTCTTCAACTATTAATCTCTTCAGAACTGTTCCTTCTTTGAAACAGCAAGCTGTTAAGGCGCAAAACTTACTATCCACATTTTTATATATGAGTTGTGGTGTACCCCAAGGCTCGATTCTTAGACCTTTTTTGTTCAGTCTGTACATTAATGATCTCCCCACTATATTGTTAAGAATTCATCCATTCATCTTTATGCAGATGATGTACCGATTTACCTGAACAGGCCTATAAGATTACAAGAAGATTGTATATTTCGGTTCAATGAAGATCTATATCGAATACAAGAGTAATCCTTGGAAAATAAGTTCATACTAAATCCTAAGAAGTCAGTCTGTATGCTTATTTACAGAACCAGCATTGAGTCATCTGAATTAACTGCTATCTCACTTCACAAGACTATTTTACCCTATCTCAACTCTGTGAAAAACCTAGAGGCTGTTAATGAACTATAAGTTTATCTTCTGTAGCCATATAATTAACATCATAGGCAAAGTATACAGCTGCCTGCGACAATTACGAAGCAGTACATATTTGTCATCATTTGAGATGCGCTTCAAATTGATACGAACGCTTATCATACCGCTCTTCATGTTTGCAACCATATTATTTCCGAAGATCGATTCAAGCTGCTGTCGAAAACTAAATGTCGCTTTCAATGATTCAGTTCTTTTTACATACCAATTGCCCCGCAATGAACATGTGTCAATTCTGGGACACCCAAATCCAAATCACAATTCAGTACTTTGTCCAAATCTCTCGCAAATGCGACTTGCTGCCAACAAGATATCAAAATAACCAACTCCAGTAGAGCTTTTCTTAATTTATTAAAATTCGAGTTAAAAGTCTTTAATTTTTGTTTGTTTGTCAGTTTAAGTTTTCATTGTGCTTTGGTTTTTAAGGTTCCGTAGCCAAAGGGTAACAACGGGAACCCTATAACTAAGACTTCGCTGGCCGTCCGTCCGTCATCAGGTTGTATCTCATTAACCGTAATAGGTAGACAGTTGAAATTTTCACAGACTGTGTATTTCTATTGGCGATATAACAACAAATAATAAAAATTAAATTAAATTAAAGGTGGCCCCTATACAAGAAACGTGATTTTTCCGGCGCTTTCTTCCTCGTTTTATTCTCATTCATTATTATTATCATAAGTAGGATTTTTTTTCAAATGACAGCATTATTATTCTTTTTTCAAATGACAGCATTATTTTTTCACATGACGCCTACTCTCATTTGCAAAAATAAATTAAAAGTACATAGTGTTAAATTTTGTACGATGGTATGGAACCCTTCATGCGCAAGTCCGACTCGCACTTGGATGGTTGTTTATTAATCGGCATTATTTGGTATTTTCTTTCTTTTTCTACTTTTCTAGTTAGTAGTATTTACCTACATACTTATTTGCGCTATTCATTTGATTTTTCTTATTGGATTACCTTTGTATATTTTCTGTACGCTAACAAGATATTGTAATCTTTGTACACAGTTCTACCCTTTAATAAATAATTTATGAAATCGAAACGTATCGAATTTTCCGAGCACCATCCAAACAACTAGGACTTACTTAAGAGTTATTAAAGCCGCAATCATCACCTGCGCAAATTAATTCAAATATTAAAACCGATCCGACTTCAAAAGTATAGAAAATCAATATTAGATCTCGGGTATAATTCAGATACAACTAAATTTCAAATGATGATGTATTGAAAATCAATTACTCTCTGTTTATTTGATGTGTGACCGATAGATAGTAGGTGACGATGGTGAGAGAGACAGAGAATTTAGTTTTGCCTTGAATTATTAGTAAGTAGAGTAACGGGATACATAACACAGTTTGATCATTATCTCAGAATTTTTACGTAGGAAGAAACTCATTAGACTAGAACAAAAATTAAAGTTTATTGCTAGGATTCACAAGCGCCTCAATTTACCATAATTCCTTTATTTCAAGAATTTTGACTAACACGCAATAAAATCCATTTTAAATATTTCAAATAAATATTATATATACTTATTTCAAGAAGACTCAGAACAGTATACGTAAAAAAACCTAAATTTTTGTATGGAAACACCAAGAAGGAGATGCCCGATTTAGTCCATTTTTGAAACTGTATTAACTATTTTTATAAAAACGCCGTTTACTAAATTTCAATGCAATATGTCAACAGGTTCTCAGGCAGTATGCAAATGAAAAGTGTAAACCGAAATTTTTGTATGGCAGCTCTAAGAAGGAGTTACCCGACTTATCCCATTTTCGAACGTAAATGTACAATTTTTATCTATTTTGCTCTACCATCATTATTTTTATGTGTTACAAATGGAATGACAAACTTAGTATACTCTATGATTCATCATCAAGGGCAGTATTTCCCAAAGTGTGATACGCGTACCCCCGGGGCGACGAGACGGGCATGGACGAGGTACGCGCTGCATCGTGCTTTTTCTACTTACTTTTTTCCGATTACAAACATAGAAGAATAATCAACCTTATTATGGTTGTCATCTCACTCCAAGTGGCACGACTGTCTAAAATTCATATCAACGAAGGGAAAAAACATCTTAACTGAAAAAATTTTGGGAATTGAGTGAGAATAGGCGATACGAAAAAGCAAGTGACTAAAGTCTAGATCATAGACAAACTATGACATACAAAGCCTGGGCAAGTAGAAAAAAAAACAGTAACGCCTCTCTCGAATATAAAATCCACGATGTCTCGACTTGATGACACAATCAAAGGGTAAGAAGGTAATGCCATGCTCCAATATGAATATCAATATTGCATGCGGAAAAAGAGCAATTGTTGAAATTATGAAATTAGCTTCAGACTGATTCTTGAAATTTAAACATACCATCAAAAAAGCTTTGCAAATACAACATGTGTATCCAGTTTTAACAGAGAAAGTCCTGAAATACATTTTGCCTGTTCCAACTTCATATCTATGGATATGAAGTTGCTTTTTCAGCACTTGTAGATATTAAATCCAAAAAAGGGACAGGCCTTTAGATGGAGAACCGCATCTCAGATTAAAATTAACAACCAGGGAACCAAATTGTGATGATCTCTCATCTCAGCACGAACAACGAGTGTTATTTATAATATAACTTTTACTTATTTTATTTATATTTTATTATGAGTGAATTTTATTTTTCGTTTATTATTATTTTGTTTTATGTACTAAAAAAATAAATATATCTTTTTTTGTTATTAGTGTATATCACGGACATGTATATAAATGGACTGCTCGTTGAACCAAAAATACATGAAAGCAAATGGAACCGCTTTTATATTTCTATCTCTTTCCCACTGAACTGTAACAATTGGTAACGAGAAATTGTTTAAGGTTCAGCGACATTCGCAGAACAGCCTTTTAAAAAACACTTCCTTCGACTCATAATTAAAATTTAAAAATAAAAATAGTCCCAAATACTTTTGTGGTAAGTGTAAGTTCGGTAAGTCCCACTGTCATTTAGACAGGGTGTTACCTCTATGGTGGTCCATAAAGCGGGAGATGATAGTACTCAACTAGTCAAATAAAAAATTGTATAATAGGGGGGTGGGGCATATCAACCGTTTCGAAGTTACAGGGTAATTAAGAAATTATGCTAGGTTTTCACAAAACACCCTGTATCTTAAAAACCAAAGGGCATGCGGTCACCGTATAAAGCTGGTTGTATTTAGAGCTTCATTATCATTTCAACTACTGCTCAGCCAGCTCCGTACCCCTCTTCCCAACGGAGTTATGGTTATCTAAAACAAAAATTTCGGATGTTCTTACCTTCTTTTTTACTTTGACCTCTATTTTTTTTTTTTTTTTTTGCAAAAGGTCATTAACATAACTTTTTTTATAATAACTATAATCTGTGGACTGTCTTATTTAATTGGACCTATTACACATTATGTACTATCTATAGCCGTTTAAGAGTTATTAGCTCTTAACCTATTCTCCAGACTATTCTTAATCTTAAGCTTATTCTCGAAGATAATTTATTCCCTCACACGTCATTTTGAAGAAATATCAGCTAATTTCTGTATGACCTGAATAGATTGTGAGCTAACAACTCCTTACTGGCTGCAGATAGCACATAGTTTACAGTTTATAGTTTTTATAAAAAAAAAGTTATGTTAATGACAATTTTGAAAGAAAAATAAGGTCAAATTAAAAAAAAATTAGAAGAAAATCCAAAACTTTGAGTTTAGACCACAATAACTCCTAATGGGAGACGACTACGGGGCTAGTTGGGCAGTCGCTGGAAATACCATGAAGTTCTGAATACTATCAGCTTTATACGGTAACCGTGCGCTCTGTACTTTTTAAGATACAGGGTGTGTTGTGAAAACCTTGCATAATTTCTTAATTACCCTGTAACTCCAAAACGGTTGATATGACCCCCCCCCCCCCCTACCATACAATTTTTTGTTTGCCTAGGTGAGTACTATCACCTCCTGTGGCCGGATTCTGTAACTTTGAGAGTTTGGGAGATGAAAATTTTCGTTTTCCACGATTAAAGCTCACTAACTCTCCATTCGAGATTCTTTAACATACTTCGGGAGTTAAAGAAAACGTGAGAAAAATCGAAATATTGAAAGATGGCTAACTCTGTGTGGGAGGGTCGTAGAGCATTGGGTTGTTTTTCTATGGATTTAGGGTCAAGAGTACAAAAATATAGATGAACAATTTCTGGGGGAGGGTCTTTTGGGGATGGGGGGTCGTACCACCCCCAATTGGGGGTTGTCCAAAATACGTCATGTTTGGTATTAAATTAAAGAGGAATCAGCCGGTAAGCGAGTGGTGTAGTTTTTTTTATCATTTTAGCTTCATAACTGACATTTTACCGCCGCAAAACGGATTTTTTTCACTTGGAACATTTTCTCTTAGAAAATAAATTTCCACGACTTACCAGTTCTTCATAATGACCAGTTGATAATAGGTATGTCCATTTTTGTACCAAAAAAACGGCAATTTTTTCATCTTAAGAAGGACTGATTCACTTCTTTTGCAATTATCTCCAAAACTATTTACCGGACTGAAAAACTAATAACATATCCAATTAGGGGACAAAATGTAGATGCGATTTCAATCTACATACAAGCTTTAAGGTGCATATTTAAAATTTTTATAGCATCTCTTCTGTCCTGGAAGACGACCAAATTGACCATTTTCGCGTGAATTACAATTTTTAGCGGGTACCTTGATACACCAAAA
The DNA here is from genome assembly GCA_963924295.1 of Dioctria rufipes. Lineage (NCBI taxonomy): Eukaryota > Metazoa > Arthropoda > Insecta > Diptera > Asilidae > Dioctria > Dioctria rufipes. The sequence goes on along the minus strand of OZ002743.1, from coordinate 41,805,922 downwards.
TGCTTATTTCTCTGTAAGTATTGCAAGGATGTCCATAATTTGTAAACATTGCCAGGATATGCAGTGAATCCATAATTCAATTTGAAAATAATAGGTACATTGGTACCTTCACAAAAGACAATAAAAGCAGACAATACTGTCAGTTGTGAAATATTTTTTTACTTCTCCACAACTAATACAGCTGAAAGTTTTGCCGAGTGCAATAGAGAGTTTGGTCAATCTCAATACAAATTCCACAAGTTACAGAATTCCGAGTGGAGAGTTAAGTGGCAAAAGAGCTCTCGTCTTCCAAACTCCACAACTCTCCGAGTTAGTGAATCCGGCCCCTGCTCTATGGACCACCATGTAGGAAACACCCTTTATAAGTAAATCCCCAAATAATTAAAATTTGTCGCAAGATTTCGACAGTTGGTAGCATTGTACCATACTTTCTGAAATCAAAATTGGTGCCACATGAAATATGAGATCAGTCAGTCCGTTTATATATGTACATGTCAGTAGTGTACATGTATTTTTTTTTACGAAGGGTACACAGTGCTACGAAAATTCACAGATCTCGAGAGTTTGGGAACACTGATCTAGGGTATAACAAAACCGAAACGAAGACGAATCAGCTGGTATAAATACCGGTATGCCGATATCATGTGATAAAAATATCGAAATACCTGTATCGTAATTTTGCTCTGATTTTGAAATCCTTAGTACCTACCTACCTCACAAAATGCACTTTTATAACATATTCTGGAAAATTTTATATAAAGAAATTGTTTATTTATTTTTAAATAATATTAAATTAAAACGACGGTGAAAATTGCAATGTGATGCAAGATGTGAATGAAAGAGGAGATTATGGCACAGCCCACAGAAGCTATTTAATATTGATTCAATTTTTCTCAATTTTAATTACGTATTTTTATTTACCATGGGCAGTTCTGCACTTAAAATAATTTAAATGAATATTGAATTGAATGATTAATTATAAGCTGCATGAACACTCCACAGATTTAATGAAAGTTCAGAGGCCTGCAATTAACATTATCTGCTTTTAAAATTTCATCAAAGGCCTTAACTTGAACCATTTTACGAAATGCGATAGCCATAATAAAAATACCTTCCTTGTTTTATCCTTTATTGTATATATGGACTGCTTACTTTTTTTTCTCTGTGAACATCTACAATAAGTAGTTAACTGCATTTTTGATGATTTTGATATGAATGAAACCGACACTAAAATAAAATATTTTGCATGCAAAAATGAAAACAGAAATTTAAAAGTCGATATAATTATTATAATAATTTTGTGAAAAACTTCATAACTAAAAATTGTTCCAAAAACTGACTATGTGCAGATAAATTGTTTTTTGTTTTTATCAATAATTTTCATATTAGAGGCCTGTTTCGTTACCATTGAAAATTTTGTCGAAATAATCTAGGATTACAGAAGAATCTATAATATATGCAATTTTTGTTATCTAACTCTACGCTTTGTATTTTTTATACCCCAAATGAAATTATAGAGTATACTAAGTTTGTCATTCCATTTATAACGTATAGAAATAATGCTGCTAGAGTAAAATGGATTGAACACCCACGCATAATATTAAAAGTTATTTTGATTTTCGCATGTCCATTTATCCGTATGTCTGTCTGTCTGTCCTAACGATAACTCGAGGACGTGTTCACTTAGAGTGCTGAAATTTTGTACACGGACTTTTTAAAAGAAAAGTAGATTTAAGTTCGAAAATGGAGCCAATCGGGCAACTGCTTCATAGGATTGCCATACAGAAATTTCGTTTTTTGCTATATTTGGGCACTGCCTGAGAATGCGTCAACGTTAAGAGCTGAAATTTGGTATATGGTGTCTTTATAGCAATAGCACTTACATAAAATTTCAAAAATGAATTAAATCGGGCATCCGTTCTTGGTGTTGCCACACCAAACTTATGCTTTTCACTTTATTTAACTTTTATTTTCATTTAGGGTATAATATTATTGATCTAAATCCTAGAGGGCTGATTTCTCGTTGGTTTATTATTGCTTAAAAAATAAATTTTAAGGCTAGATTTTGTCACATTACATTACATCTAAAACATCTTTTATGAAGAGAAAATTTTGAATACACCTTGTCGAACAAAAGCCGCAACTGCCGAAATTTCGTTCTTTTTTGTGAGGGTTAAAAAATCGGAATTCAACTTAAGAAATTAAAAACAGGTGGTAGAAAATATAATACGCTTTTTTCTCAGAATTTATCTAAGTATATAAATAATAATGAAATGCTGTTCGTTGGTAATCACTTGAGAACGGCTGGAACGATTTGGCCAAATTTTTTTTTTTTTTAGATGTTCATAGTACGAATAATGTTTTTAAGGAAAGAAAAATTGGAATAGGCAACCCCTTTTTAGTGTTTCCATACAAGACTATACGTCGACGTGGAGAGATCAAATTTTGTAAATGGCATTCTTAAAAAACTGCAAATTTAAGTTCAAAAATGGGACTATTCGGGCAACTTCTTCGTAGGTCTGCCATACAAAAATTCACTATATAATTGGGCACTGCCTGAGAACACGTCGACATAGAGAACTAAAACTTGGTACATAGTGTTTTCATAGCAATGGTAAATAAAATTTCATAAATGGACTAAATTGGGTTACCCCTTCTTGGTGTTACCATACATAATCTTGGTTTTTCACTATATACTTGGATGTTGCCTGATAGACGTCGACATGGAGATCTCATATTTTGTCTACAGCATTTTCATATAAATTGCAAATACAGGTCTAAAAGTGGAGCAAATTGGCCAACCCTTTCTTGGTGTTGCCATACAAAACTTTAGTTTTTCACTACATATTTCGCACTGCCTCGCGCGTTGACGTAGAGAGCGGAAATTTTGTACATGGCCTTATTTAAAACAAGAGAAACTTATGTTCGAAAATAGGGCCAATAGGGCAACTTCTTCATAAGGTTGTTGAAAAATATCTATATGGTTTGGATGGTTAAATGGAATGAATGGAGGAAAGAAAGGATAAGTGAAAGAATGGACGCATCAGAGAAAGTGAGAGAAGTTAAGGATGGGTTTTATTCGGCACCACGAAGCTGACCAAAAACTCACTGCAACTTTTACAAATTAATTCAAAATAGGCGCACGGTAATATTTAAGAAAATAAATGATATTTTATTTACATTTTTGCCAATTTTGTTATTGAAAAATCAAAGTTATGTAAAATTTTAATATGCCTTTTTTTTATAAATTAAAACAGTTTATTTTTTACTACTTATTCGCTGTACGATTTACTACAATAAATGTCTATTCCAGTTTTTCGTAACTATATCGGAATTTGAGTCTAAAATATCTGCTCTTTGCACTATGATTTGAAGCCGGCATTATCCCGGGGTTTGCCTGGCTAAATTTATATACATATGTACATATGTATGCATATTTCCTAACTAACTTAAGGTTTATACATACCGCTAAATATTTATCTCAGACATTATGTCTGGGAATGCTATGAAACTGCATTGGAATAGTGTTTTTAACGAAAATAGTTACGATTATGCCTCCGAGAGCTCCAGATTGCCTCCAGATTAGTTTTCACTTAAAACTCAAAAACTTTCGGCAATAAATAAGATCTTAACAACAAGTGTTCATTAGAAACAAAATAGATCAACCTTCACCCGTTCCCGAGAGAGAGCACGTCGGACAGTTTCGAGACTCTCAGTCATTATTAAAACCGCTTCCCTTGTGCTATGCGTTTGAAAAGTGTTGCATTATAATTTCAATCATATAATCATGCAACTATAGTAATTTTGGATAATGTTGTCCATATAATTCTAAGATATAATGCATCTCTGACCACAGAGCAACACCGGGGCGCTCCCATAGTTGTTAATAAAATCATTTGCTTTCATGGCTCCAAATACATTGGAGCTTGTTATAGCACCAGAATCATCAGACTCCAAAATGGCTTCTGCTCCGAGGGTTCGGGTATCATGTTCTTGTTCAATGGATCCATAAGCATTAATCTTTACAAAGCATTAATGAAAATACTGGCTTACTAATTAGGTATGTTAAATAAATTAGCCATTTCCGTATAAATAGGAAAAAATACAAAATTAAAATAACAAGTAATAAAGTATTCTTGGAACCACAAATATCTATTCACCGAAGTAAACATGTCTTTTTTACATTTGAAAGCGCACCTAACAACAAGCAGGCCGTTTGGAGCCAGCTCCTGGAAATAAATCGGAGCCATGAAGCCCATGTTTGCTTTTTCGGGGCTTGGGTGGGAGTTAATTCCAAAGGAAAAAAGAAAACGACTTGGTCTTAACATTAACAAAAATGCAAGCTGTCTGAAGTTCCCTTTTACGCAGTCCAAAAGGACGACAATCACTATAAAGATTAGACAAAGGACTCAACTGGTGGATAAAGCTTTATATAAAAGCGATTTAGGAGCTGACTAGGTACTTCAACCGCCACCCTCTTACCTAACCTAACCTAGGAGCTGACAAATAAATTTACAAAAATTTCACAATACTGTATAACCAGAATTATTTCAAAACAGATCGAGATTTAAAAGAAAAAAAATTCAGCAAATTTAAGCCCATTTTACTGAGGAGTGGAGAAAAACTAAAAAATTGCAAATTCTACAAATTCGTTTGAAAAACTGTATATATATTTTCATGAAGGACGCAGGACCAATTTTTCCAGAGCAATAATTGAGAAACGCTCTGCGGCTATTTAACCCAAAATATCAAAAAAATAATTTTCTTTACTCTCAAGAATTTTTTCCCTTGACAACAAAAGGCAAGTTACCATTGCTCATAATATACTCTTGTCGCATCGTGTCACACATAAATCAATTAATTTTCTTAAAAATGTCATAATAAGTGAAATTGATATTGAAATCTTGCGGTTATGTCATTTGATCGCCCAAGACCAAGTCTCCTCCAAAGATTTGTCTTCAAAAGTTGCAATAATAACAGTTTTCCGGAAAGTATTTTTAGTTAGTTCATAAATGTCAGTTGTGTTGTACCTGGAGATAATCGTGCTTAGAAAAATCCTTGTCAATAATTTCGTCGGCTATTCGATTTTAAAAATAAAATGCCCTCAACGGAATATCGTTTGATTACTGAGCTCCCAAGGCCTTACAATGGAAATGCTACGCCGTATAAACAGAGGCAATTTTCAAAGGAAACCTTAGAGGCAGTCAACGGTAAAATTCCTCTTTTCGTGAATATTTCAAAAACAATTTTCGTTGGAGATGTTTCTGTGGGAAAAACGAACATAGTAAATAGGTTTCTGTGAAAAGTGCTTTTTGTAATTGCAATTTTAGTCAAAGTAAAATGTCTCTTTGCAGATTTTGTTACAATAAATTCAATGAAAGTTATAAAGCGACAATCGGAGTAGATTTTGAAATAGAAAACTTTCGTGTGCTGGAATCACCATTCAATCTGCAGATGTAAGTTTTTTTTTATTACTTACTTACACAAAAATTGAGAAAATTATGGAGTTAAATTATGTCCACAATGATTTTGTGTGGAACATTTATATTACTTAGGTTTTTATTTTATAACAGGCTTTCAATTTTAGTAAGTATGTGAAGTGAAGTGTATGTGAAAATGATAAATTAGTATATAATGAATGCGATGAATGTGCATCTAGACTCAATTGATTTTCATATTTCTCCGATATTGCCTGCTATACAATTATTTAAGTTAAAAATTATTATTTTTATTATAGTTTTTTTTTTATTCTAATTATTTTTTACTTTACTTTTATGTTATCAGGAGATTTTGAATTTTATTTTATTTATTTTAATTACTAAAATGCAACTTAAAGTGGTTGACAACAATAATTCTCGACATGGGCCCTATTCTTGAATAACGAAGACCGATTCCGTATTCGTTCACGGTATACAGTGTATTCGTTATGCTGTCAAAGCCATTCGGAATCGAACCCTGTGATATTTTTGAAATCTGAATGTGTTAAATACCGAACGCAAATCCTTCGTTATTTAAAGAATGGTCACAACCATTCGTTATGCTAAGAGCTTGTTCACGAGCGCGAGCTATCGTATGCGACATAGCTCTGATTGGCTGCAGCAATGTGGTTTTCGCTGAACATTTTAAGGCTTAACCACAATGTGCATAATCTTGCATATGCAAGGCTTGAAAATATCACGAATGCTTTGCTTATGCAAAGTACGATCACGAGCGTACAGAGACAAATTGACGAAAGGAATTAAAACTTGACGAACGGCTTCTTATTCCTATTGTGGGTTGTTATTATGAAAAGCAATTGTTCGTTTCTTTGCACAATGCTAGCATTAGGCCATTACTCTATCTACGTTTTGTGCGATACAAAAATTTATCGCAGCAATGCTTAGTTTGGTCATTGAATAAATAACTAATAAGGAAACGGCATACCGGATGAAAACCTAAGCCACTCGGTGAAATGTATTAGTGTGCTGTGTTTGTATTCGTTTCGTCATGACAGCAGTGATACCGTTAAATTTTGAAGATGGACATTTTTTATAATCCAAATTGCTATGTAAAATAAACAAATTTTTGGCGCCCCCTTATCTTCAGATAATATTCCCTGGCGTTGCCTATGATTATTTAAGTGACTTATTAAACAGAATTTTCAAATAAGTGACCAGCCCTCTTGTCATTTCTCCACCCGCTCTATGGGTTTGACTGTCATTGAATTGCCTACTCACGTACACTGTATTCGCACGAAACCCCGATTCCTTATTAGTTATTTATTCAATGAATTTGGTGCGATTTTCACCTTAACCTCCATTTATGTTTGTTTAAATTTGTAATCGGATGCTAAAGTCCCGCAGTGATGTCGAAATTTACAATAATATGTAAATATGTATATCAATATAAAAATATAAATATATGTAAATTTTACACTAATATCTCCTTACCACTACAAAACTAAACAAATTAAGTTGTAGTCGCTGTCAACCACTGACATATAATAAGAATGGACTGACCCATCCTATCTAATTCCTATAGTCAAAAATGGCACAAATTTTTACTAAAATCTGTTTGTCTCTTTCAAGCTCAAAATGTACACTGAATTGTAACCAATTTTAGAAACAGTACGGCTGTATTAATTGGAATACACGGAAATTGACATAAAAATGCAGACAAATCTATTATTTATATACGTCTATCTCTTACAAGCTCAAGCATATTTGACATCAAATCTGCAGAGGAACACATTTTTCAGTAATACTGAAAATTTATTTTTGTGTTAATTAAAACGAGTTTAACTTCCTAAACTATTTTCATTTAATGCAATACGATTTTACAACACCTTTAGTGTTTCCAATCTACAAATAATAACTAATTATAAATCGGTATGCAATTGTACGAAATAAAGGGTTTTCACAGCCTGTTCAATATTTGTGCCATTTTTGAAGCAAGAACGCTCAGTCCATTCTTATTATATGTCAGTGCTGTCAACCTTCTGAACGTATCGCGCGATAAAAACCAGTCACAAATAAAGCTAGATCTATATGAAGTGCAGGACGTCACTAAAAAATCGCACGGTATCGCACCGCGCTTGTGAATAGGGGTTAAACGAAGAAAATCATCTAGTATTCTACGGATAAAAAAGAGAGAAGGCGTACGCGGGGTCTCATCTTTCTCTTTCTTCCTTGTAGCTAATTCTATATAAATGCACGCATTTTATTTTTTAAAAGCACTTATATATAAATTATATTTTAAAGCAATATCATACAAATTTAATAAGCAGAAGAAAAACTATCTTTTTTAATTAACTGACACAGTTAATAGTATTTGTCTTATCTTAAGATATTTAGCTTTTTTCCTTGTTTTAATTCTAATCCGCTGAGAAAGTATCAACATCTGCTGATATGGGCCCCTATTCTTGAATAACGAAGACAGATAACGTATACGTTAATCTGTCAAAAGCATTCGAAATGAATGTTTATGTGGTATTCTTGAAATCCGCATTCGTTATATTCGTACGCAAACCATTCGTTATATAACGAATGGGGTTGAACCATTCGTTATTTATCGCATACGTTAAAATCATTCGTAATTCAAGAATGGCCCCATGGTTGAATCGACTTGTCGAATGGGACGTTATTTTTGCTGTTTTCCCATTAAAACGTTAGACGAAATGCTCCTTCGAACTGCTGAGCTATTCCTCTCTTAGATTATATAGTAAAAAGGATAGGCTCTGAGGAAGAAAAGCATTTTTCTTCATTTAGTAGAATCACATCGAAGTGTTTGTTTCCCTGCAAACATCATGATTCGAAAACGCTTTTCAAGCAAATTGTAATATCTGGCTTAAACTTCGAGATCGAACTCGATATCGAACGGAAAACAGACTACCAGCGTAGTAAAAGGAACATGATTCTCGACTTATCAACCCGAGATTCTCTCTCGATAGCTAATTGCTCTAAATTGAGGTATACACCAAAATGTTCTAAAATAGTGCTAATAAAACCAGTTTTTAGTACGGTGTATCGCGTGTGTATAATTGTGTGTCACCGTAGAATGTAAGTGACCACTGACAATTCAATTGCAAAGAAACAAACCGGCCTTGGAAAATATTAAATTTTTTTGCCACGGCTGCTTATTTTTATACCTATTTCACTTAAATTTTATTTAAAATACTATTATTGGAACAATTAAACTTCCCTGGAAAATGATTTGCTACGGCAATAACTCCGGTTATTTCTGTAGCACGGCACTTAATCACATGTTTCCGGAGTCTCGATTATATTAAATTGCTTCCACAAAGCATTTCACTATTGCTTCTCATTACTATAATGTCTAAATCACTTTTAAATATCACACTTATTTATGACAAAATCACTAAAAGAACAACTGGAATATTTTCGTAAGTTCATAAATGTCAGAAATGAGCAGAAATGTCGAACTGTCAACGAATAAGACTCCAAGCCATTCGTGTCCACACAAAAAAATGCTTATTATACGTATACGAATTATACACAGGATACCCTATCCTTTTTGCTATGTAATCTAAGATTTCCCCTCGTTGATCAGTTTACCATTCTTTCCATTTATGTATTAAAAGCCTTTTCATATAATACCTTTTGATTACTTAATAGAGCATTCTACTCTTGTCACTACTATTTGCGAAAATTTCCAATTTTTATGCCAGTTTACTTATTTGAAGTTCTTTATTTCGCCAAACTAAGCGTTTGAAATCGCTGTACAATTGGGAATATTCGTTGCAAAAGTCTTCCATCGTCATCGTTATGGATCTACTAGCTTAAGGTCACATCGGCGATCTATTTTTTGCCAGATTTCATCGCTCCTGTTGACTCATTTGAGCGTACCTACCCGAAATGCTAAAATATTATAAAATTCGATCAAATTCTTAAAGTTCTGAAAAAGCAAAATGAGAAGAGTGGCAGTTGTGAATCAATTGAAAAAACTTTTAGCATAAGTATGTCATTTTAATATTTTTAAAAAACGTAAAGTGTTTCAGAATTACTGTAAAACTGTTTGATTCGGCCCCTGTTTCTCCTAGAAAGGAAATTGAGGGTGGTTTTACACTCAAATACCAGTTTGGAGGTTGTCAAGGGTGTTGGCAAGGGCTTGTTCTATATATCTGAGTTGCGGAGGTACCTTCCCGTCTCCATGGTGACCTTGACTTTCGCCTGGAAAACTGTGACATTGCTTCAAAGTGTATGACAATTTCCACATAAGGATCCTTTCAGAAAATGTCTGGTGTTTTCTTCAGATTTGAAGTCGTTTGTGTGACTGTCCCTATCGATGTCAGCTGCGATAGACTGCACGTATTCAAAATGTATTCGTGTCGAACTCATGTTCCAGCGTGAATCCAGTTCTGACCGAGATGCAGCCTCAGCGCTGCGATTGACGCCCACTTTTTGATGCGTATTTGCACGGAGTGGGATGTTGAGGAGGACTTCAAGAGCCGAGTGCTGGTTGACTTGAGAGCGCCACTTACTCTGAGGAGGCACAGTCTTTGAATCTTTTCCAATATCTTACGATAATTGGCGAGCTTTACACCACACCACAGAACCGTGGGTTAACGTTGACGTTACTGTACATATATCCGTTTTGGGTCCCCCCTTTTTCTAACAGCTTTGTTCGTTCTGTCTCAAGGTGTTGTTTCCACTTTAGCTTTTTATATAGTATGATACCTAGGTATTTCACCCTGTCCTTTAGCTCCAAATGAGTGGAGCCAATAGAGAGCAGGTTCAATCTTGGGATGCTTCTTTTCTTAGTAAAAAGGCGTAGATCAGTTTTCAGTGGATTGGTGCTCGCGTAATTCACAAGTCAATGAGCTCAGACTCATAACTACCGGTGCCTAAGATCACCACGTTGTCTGCGTAAAATACCGCTTTCTACCCCCATCCGAAGCAAGAGATCGTAAATAATGAGTACCCATAATAACGGTGATAAGATACAGCCTTGAGAGGTGCCCCCATGGATTCACTCGGCTTACCCCGCCCAGATCGGCAAAGACAGTTCAGTTCTATTGTTCAAGACTCTCGTAATTGAATCTATATCTATTAATCTTGAAATATATAATTTATAATTAAATTTGAATTATTAAAAATATCAAACAGATGGGACACAGCTGGCCAGGAACGTTTCAGATGCATTGCTCAAGCATATTACAGGAACACTAACGGTAAACTTTATTATTTACTACATACTTAAATTAATCTCGAAAATACTAAATTAAAAAAATTAATTGCAGTAATCGTTATCGTATTCGATATGACCAAAGATGAGACTCTTAAAGCGGTCCCAGAATGGTTGTGTAATGCTATGAGCGTGAATGCAATTAAACCACTTGTGTTTCTCGTTGGATCAAAATGTGATCTTTTGGTAACTTTATTACTCTTTCATATTTTTTTAAAGATCTTTCCTGAAACTTTTTTTTTCTATCCTTTTTGTTTTCAGTCCAAAACAGAATTCGAATGTGTTGAAAAAAATGCTGTAGAAGTTGCAAGAATGATTGAAGCTGAATATTGGTCGGTTTCAGCGAAAACTGGGTTTTCAATAATTGAATTATTTCAGCGAATAGTTGCTCTATCGTTTGACGAGATTGTACAGCAGTCATCAATTGAATGCAACAACTCTAAGAGAGTACAATCGAGTATTTTAAGTATGGCGTGGATGGACATAATACGTTATTTTGTAATTATAATTTCGTTTTTTTTTTAGGACTTAACAAAGAATTTACAGATAACACTAGTTACCCGGCAAAAACAAATTGTGCGTGTTAAATAATAGATTTAGAAGCCTTGGCCTCAAAAGTTGTAGTGATGCTTGTATGTAGTTTAATTAAGTTATACATGATTTCCAAAAAAAGTAATAAAGACTGGAATATTTTAGTAAAACAATTCTAAACCTTACTAGTTTGGTAACTGACTACCGTCCAGGAGTCGTGGGTCCGAGTTCAGCTTCGATACTGTCCTGCGCTTTTCTTCGTACCTATTTTCCTGTCGAATTTTATAGCTTCTACTCTCCCATATTACCTATAACCTTACGTATTAAAAATTGCCTTGCGCTCTATTCCAGCAGTAACGCAATATGTAATATACAATTATTGGATAGCTATTGCAAGCTTATCACCTACATGGTGCACACAAATAATTTAAGAAACTAATGCAAAGACTCAAAGAGAGTGTCGTCAGATGGAAAAACTATGGGAACCCTCCCAAGCAGTGTGAAAAAGGAAGAAAAAAATTTTACTAAGTGGGAATTTTGAGTTTAAAAAAAGAGATACTACTTATGAATCTAATTTTGATTCGTTAAATAATAACGAATTTGAAACATGTTTTCGGTTTCAGAATAAAGTCAGGTTAGTTATTTTTTACCTACATACTCTGATAAAATCACTTCTGAGCGTTAAAAACAGATCGTGGGTGAAATTCCTCGCTCTCAAGTCTTTTTCAGCTATACTTTGCAGATACCCTGGATCCCGCTGTATACGAATCAAAACCAAAATCATGGCGTAGTAGAGGATGCTGCGGAGAGCATCTGAGTCAAGTCATTGTCCTAATAGACCATTTCTCAGTTGAATTTCTAAGTAAGAATACCCCCAAGGTGAATTTCTCCTTTTGACAGATGTAACTTAGACTAAAAAGTTACAACCTTCATCTCCATAAATAGGGGGCAAATAGATACAAATCTAGAAAACGAAACCCTAATATGGTACACTGGTGGTTCAAAAACCGATAAAGGAGCTGGGGCTGGAATATATGGTATAAATCCAAGAGCTAAAATTTATCAAATCATAAGAAAATATGTCTCAATATTCCAAACCGGAAGTATATGCCATCAAACCTCAGCTAATCCTACACTAAAGGAAAAATATATATCTATACAGCACTGAAAGCCATCTATCTCATCACCTCAAAACTAAGTTAATGTGGGATCCAAGGGTTAATAAAACCTGACACAAAGAATAGTCTAAGAGCTAGCAACGTTTTCGAGAAATGAATTTAGTTCGCCTAGTTTTTTGATACGCCTTTCCTTACAGCATATCAATACTCATGCGGCCCATCTGACTGGTGAGACGCGTTGTGCTTACTTTTGCGCATTCCATTCCACAGGTAAAAAAAGCAGTTTTCAAAATGATTTTAGTTCGATTTTTGTTTTTTTCATCTGTTTTCATAAGCATCGGACAATATAAATTCATTATTCCCAGACACCTCGTTGCTAGCACCGTGCCAGACGTGTTGTTTTTTTTTCCATTACAAAAAAAAAAAAAAATATTTTATTACGGCTGTAATTTTTGTACGAGCTAGTTTAATTATCGAAACACATAAAATTAATTTACCAGGCGATAATTCGGTTGCTCATTCATTAGGTACCGGACATATTTGACCATGGTAAAGTAGTTTTTTTTCTCACGATGTTTTGAGAATATTTCATGAACTCAGCGAGATAGCACAATTTTGTCCTATTCTTTTTTTGTATAGAATTTCAGGAGCTACAGAAAAGCTTCTGGGCAAAATTGAGTTATCTTGCTAATATTTGAGGATATTCTTAATAAAATACTGGAAGAAAAAATCCATTATTATACAGATCCGCTATTGAGTTAGAACTTGGATAGATTTCCATGGAAAAGTTAATAAAAGCAATTATTTGGATTATAAAAAATGACAAGTTTTACTTTGAATACATTAACTTCTGTAGATGTAGGAGACTTAGAGTGAGCATTTCTCCAAAATGTGGTCACGTATTGGACTCTCATCAAATGCTGCCGTAATTCAGCTCTGCACTGTGGTAAGCTTGATGGATTGAAATTTCAGCATTTTTACCCAAAACTTTCGTCAAATTTTTTGACTCTTACGTATTAGAAAATAAATGAAATCTGAAATCGTTGACATTGTTAATCTGCCGAACTCCACATATATGACAAACAAATCTTCCAAGGTGACGAAGGCACTCTTCAGTAATTCTTCATCATCGGTTGCAATATTTTGAAATACAAGCTGATAATCTTCCGACTCTTCTAGCAATTTGAAAGGCCTCAATTTCCCTTTGCGAAAAAAAGCTGGAGTGCAATCAGAACCTGTCATGGCGTAGATGCCTGGAGAAGCTCTAGATATGGACGGAAGGACCCAGAATTTTGTACAGTTCATTGACGTTGACGTAGCGTTCATGATTATTCACGTCTATGTAGATCCAAACTTTTAAAGAAGCATTAAAATTGTCCATGTTACCAAGGAGTATAATAAGAATATCATAATCTGAGCATCTTATTACAACTTCAGCGTCGATATCAATTTGGCAAATATGGTAGATAATCCTCGAATCTGCTTCTTCATGTTCTTCACATGATAATGACTCTTCCATTGCTTCAATGACTCTATTATTTTCAACCCGATAAAAGAAGCATTTGTTGAATTTTAAATGAATTATTTTATTACTAATATAAGATGCCATATCAGTCCAGTGGTTGATAAAAAATTTAACTAATGCTTCCTTGAACTGAACATTTTTCAGTTGAGCAGTGAAATTATGAGGACGAATTTGATATGGTCATATTGAAACCTCGCTAGCCGATTCATCTCGACGTTTACGTTCACTATCTTTGATTGATGGTGTAAAATATCAACGCCAGTTTCTTTCAGTTGTGATACAATTTACTTTCAAAGCTTTTCCAAATTTTCCGTTCAACATTTCCTTGCATAATTATGTATAGCCGCTACATTTACTCCCCTGCAAGCAGGTTTGCTCGGGAGAGATATTTCTTTGCTTCTTTTACGTCTTCCCTAGAAAACCGGCTTGCATACTGCATCAAGAATACTCGTGTGGCATGGCCCATTCCCTATCACACTCGAATCGATCTGGCTATTGATAATCAACCGAACTATCTCCTGGCAAATTAATTTCATGTGCTTCGATAATTAAACTAGCTCGTACAAAATTTACAGCCGTAATAAAATATTTTTTTTTTTTTTGTAATGAAAAAAAAAACACACGTCTGGCACGGTACTAGCAACGAGGTAATTGTCTGGGAATAGTGAATTTATATTGTCCGATGCTTATGAAAACAGATGAAAAAAACAAAAATCGAACTAAAATCATTTTGAAAACTGCTTTTTTTACCTGTGAAACGGAATGCGCACAAGTCAACTGAGATAGTGAAAGAGGGGTGATAGCAAAGAATCAGCCGAACTAAAGTTGTTTTTTTCGTGACGTTGCTAGCTCTCGGACTAGAACCACACATTTAAATAAGTGTCAAGACACTCGAGAATTAATGGGAATGACAAAGTAAACACACCAAGAAGGAAGCATCCAAGTCCCTCATTGGACTGAGACCATTTTGAGATATCTCCTAAAATATCGTGAAACGTACCATACAAAATTGGATTCACAACCAAATGTAAAAGGAATGAACATCAGTAATAGACTTCAAACAACACACAAAAAGATTCATCAAAGAACCTTCACCAAAGAAGATCCTGGACCTTTTAGGGTTATCTATGAATCAACTCAGAATCTTAACCAGACACTGCAAACTTAACAAACACATGCATCGAATAGGCATATCACGCACGGATACATATGTTATGTCTTGAAGAGTTATACGCGGCACTATTGCACAATGTAGATTCCATTTCCAGGTTTTTAGTTCGTACCTTCTAAAGCCAGCCGGCTTCAAAGAAATTTCATCGAGAAAGATACTGGTCATCGTAGTAAGGTTATTTGATGAACTATAAAGGAAAGCGGTGCACAGTAAGCCAATGAATGGCTGGAGTGCATACGCCACTCGCCTCGCTAAAAACTTAAGTCCTAATAGACTAAAAAAAAGTAATCTAAGACTGCAAGACATAATTTTTTTTGTTAGTTCATTGGGATCAATTTGCAGAATGAACTGGAATTGTACGAGATTGAAGGATCTGCTGTAGCTATTAATATATACACACATACATATGTAGTCCATATGATTATGTTGAAAATGGGTCCAGTCCAGCTATTTAGGCACTTCGGAAAAACAAGTAGAAATTCCAAATTTTCTGAAAGGTCCAATAAGCTTTGTGTCTGTGCGGAGCTTCCGCGCGTAAAGCAAGTTTTCTCAATGATGAAACAACCTTGGTCGGGTTATCATGGACGTATACATGAATCCTATAGTAAGGGTATTATGTGTAGTGCAAAATAAACTTCGGAGTTACATACACAGAATTTCACGAAAAAATTAAACGGAATAATGTAGTATTTAAAGAAAGCTAAGCGCTAGGCGATAAAATTAAGTGACTTAAAAATATTTTGTCATTTTGATTAAATAGAAATCTAATTTTTATTCTTTTTTTTTTTCTTCATTGGAATTTTTGATTATTTTTGATTTCATAATATATTCATTTTTTAACGAATATATTTTTTTTATAAAGGTACCCATTCTTGTCCCAATTTGGAAGTTCATAATTATGGTAAGCCTAAGGTAAAACCAATTCATTCATGAATTCCAATGTCATTCTATTTTCCAAACAAATAGAGCATAAAAAATCACTAAAATCAAAAATGTCGATAAATTAATATTAAAAAAGGGATTTTGAAGAATGGGAGTCGCATTGAAGTAACAAAATTTTATATTAATATTATAAATGCAGGCTGCTCTGTTGATATAACAAATTTAGAAGAATCGCTTTAAGTAGAAACAGAGATTTGCATTTAAAACATTTTATTATAATACGAAATACTTTTTTATTATTTTTTCGTAGTATAACTTTTCTAGATTACGCTCATAAAATATTAAGTTTGAATACAAAGCATTAGAAAAGACTTATTAAGTCTGCGTCTGTAGCCGTCTATAAACTTATTATCCTTTCATGGCCCTCTCAACAAATTTCTTTTCCTTCGACCCATTTTAATTTCCCCTTGGGCCCTGGGCATCAACCACATAATAAGACTCGTAAAAAGATAAGACGGCTTGCTTGGCAATTTCAATATCAATTTTGCTCAAATTCACAAGTTTTGTGTTTGATGACTTGTAGCAATAGACTAAGAGCTGGCGACAAAAATACCTATCATCATTTCATAAACAACATTTCCCATTTTATCATACTTATTAACATCGTTGATAGCTTAATTGGAAGTCTGCTTGGCTTGCAGTGGCGAAGGACTCTACAAGACGACCGCGAAGGCTTAAAAAAACCGGCTGCTTTTAGAGTGGCAGAAGAGAATTATATCTAATGATGGTATTTGAACTAATATTTACTATTGCTATGAAAACACTGCCAATTTTCAGATCTCTACGTCTACGCGGTCTTAGGTAGTGCCTTAATATATAGTGTAAAAAAATGTTTGTATGGCAACCTTACGAAGACGTTGCCCGATTGGTCCATTTTTAAAATTAAATTTACTTTTTATAAAAAAAACACCGTATAAAATATCCCAGCAGTTTAAGTGAAAGAGTTATCGAGTTATCGTGGTATGACATAAATTATATACATTTTCCGCGTCTTTCTTGCCGTCTTCCACCACATTGTCTGCCAGTTTTAACATTGATCATGAGATTAATTCTCTGCCGCCACACCAAAAATCAGTCTTTATGAAATCACGTAACTTAACCAGTTTTTTTAAACCTTCGGGGCCATCCCGCAGCGCCCAACACCCCTAAAAGCCAGGCAGACTTCCGAATAAATTATCAACGATGTTAAGAGATTATGATAAGATGGAAAATTTTGTTTATGAAATGACAAGTATTTTGGTCGCCAGCTTCCAATCTACAAGATGCTTGCACCCATGTAACACAAGTTAATTTTATCCATTAAAACGCCTTACATGCAATCATCAGACCATCATCTGAGGTATAGCACAACTCGTACTTAGTCTCAGTATTAATGTGTCTAGTTAGGCCAATAAAAAACGAATGGGAATTGTAATAAGTAGCAAAAAGCTAGAGTCGACGAAATTCGGTTGTACGGCCGCTGTCAATTATGTCAAACTCTATATAAAACCAGTTTCGTCAATAAAGATCATCCATAAAAAACAGAATATGCATTCATACATAATTGGTTGGAAGAAAACAAATTTCCTTAATACTTCACCTTGTAATACTAGACTCCCATCTTTATATGATCTGCCTGCAACCAATTAATGTTTGTTAAACCAGGGATTACAAAACGAAACTCAAAATTCCACCTTTAACTTTTTATTCAAATTAAGTTATGAATAAAATGACCATCATCAAGTTGTAAAAGATAAATGATCCAACTTTAAAAAAAAAATAATTTATATGATGCCAATCTTGTTGGCAATGTCTAGCGCATCATAATCCCGAGCTAACCTAACGTACGCCTTCTTTTGTCCATCAGGTCTGATCAGAATGTTAACTTTAGCTACTTTAATATCATATAATTTTCGCACTGCTGCCCTGACGTGATTTTTGTTCGCCCGCAAATGTGTGAGGAATACAAGTGTGTTGTTGTCTTCAATCTTCTTCATTGCAGCTTCAGTTGTCAATGGGTATTTGATGATATTGTAAGCGTCCATGCTAAAAACATGAAAATTAGTTTATTAAATTCAATGAATCCTTGATGGGAGAATAGCCATACCGATTTCTTGTTGGCACAGATTTTCTTGGATATTTAGGATTACGCGGTAGCTTCAAAGTCTTTGGCCTGCGGAAATGCACACTTGTGCGGATTTTCCTTGTACGAGTACCAAATGGCCCTTTAACAACCTGAAAATTAAAAATTTCAGTTTCGACTCCGTTTCACGTAAGACATAATATTATAAATAAATATAAATTTACCAAAAATGTTTCACTACTTTATTGCAACCAAAGCTTTTGAAAAGAAAATTCATGTCGATTAACAGTCATACACGATACCGCCCATATCGCCGGACGGTAAAATATTAATTTACATTTGATCCCATATGAATAAGGGAGCTACAGACAAGATGGCCGGAATAATAAAAATAAAACAAAACGTTGCGCATAGAAATGAAACATTTTGGCATTTATCAGTCGGAAATTATTTTCATGGTAAATCAATGAGATTCCTACATAAATATCATCATACAAAGTTGTGCTACCTTTATTTCTCAAGTAACAAACATTTTGATTACGTACCTTAGTTGCAACCTTTTTAGCCTTAACAATAGCAACAGCCTTTGCCTTTGCAGTTCCCTTCTGCTGAACTTTCACAGTTGTTTTTGGTTTAGCCTTCGCTTGCTTTGCCTTTGCCTTAGCAGCAAGTTTTGCTTGAGCTGGCTTATCTTTAAGATTAGCCTTAGCTTTTGCGATGGGCTTCTTCGCTTTAGCATCCTTAGTCTTGGGTTTTCCAGCTGCGACTGTTGCAGCTGTTTTCTTTACGACAGGCTTCTTAGCTCCTGCTGCTGCAGTCTTCTTAGTAGGTGCTGCCTTTTTAGTTGGTACTTTCTTATCTCCAGGTTTATCTGATTTTTTGGCTGCTGTTGCAGATGCAGGCTTTTTAGTAGCCTTATCTCCTCCAGCTTTCTTATCTGTAGGTTTAGCAGATGCACCCGCTGCTGCTGCTGCTGGTTTTTTTTCGGTTGGCTTCTTCTCTGCAGGTTTTTTTTCGCCAGTAGGTTTTTTCTCTCCTGCCGGTTTTTTCTCTGCAGTTTTTTTTTGTCCCGAGGGAGCCCCTGACGTAGATGCAGCCGAAGGCTTTTTCTCAGGTTTTTTATCTCCGGGTTTATCTAAAATTATTTAACGTATAATGATTACCTTAGAAGTGTCTATATTGTTATAATATTTTTCTTAAATACAAAAATTCAAATAAAACACACGATTCTGTCAATGCTTTAAGGTTATGACAAAGAAAAACATTAGTTTTCTGCAAAGATAGAGCTTAAAATAGAAAATTATTTAGCGAAACATATTAAAACTCTCTATTTTACAAACACCACCACATTTAAAGGTATTTAATTAAATTTCAGTAAAATTAAACTTGACAACTCCACAACCGCGTGGCCATCGATACAAATTCTTTAAATTATTCATGAAATTCATTATTTTAAGCACTTTGCATAATCACATATTAATAAATTGTAAATATACTTTAATTCAAACGAGGTATTTCAAAATTTATCACAATTTAACTACAAAAACTCCTTACCGGACTTCTCTGTTGGCTTTTTGGGTGCCATTTTCGTAAAAAAGACAGAATAGAAAGGAAAACTTTTCTACCTTTCACACCGGAACTTTATTTCTTGGGGTTGGCACTATTTATTCTTGTATGGTAATGTTCGAAGACAAAAACGATTCTCGAAATATGGCGGAAAAGTATATAAAAATTTGAAAGAATTATAATAACAACAATGGTCTTTTACTTATTTTGCTCTTCGTAACAAATTCTCACAACTTTAAAATAAGCATAAGATTTTCTTTCTTGATAATATAAGAAGGACATATAAAACTGACTTTTTCGATCTAACAAACATAATAGAAAACATAGTTTTTTTAGCGATAACGCAATTTCTAAAATAATTTAAAATTATTTTTAGAATCACTCCACTTTTTCATTCGTTGTTTCCGTTGTTAGATTATTTCACAAAATATTGTATAGACTTTTTAAGATAATTGTTAAGCTTCGACCATCGTGTTTCTCCATGGAAACTAAAACAAGATGATTGCTTAGTTACGTAAACGATATTCAATTAAAAAGAATTAAACATTTTCCTTTGTACATAGTTATATTTTACTTCATGATAATAAAGATAGAGTGGCATATAAATTGTTATGATAATTTTATGTTCGGATACAGATAGCATAGCGTGGCGTATGAAGAATCAAAGGTTTTGAACAAACTTGTAGAATTTTACAAATAAATAAGAAAATGATTTGGCTGAACAAGTAAAATTTGTAGTTTGTGTTTAATGCTGTGCAATCCCGATCAGCCATGGCCCATATGCAAAATGGAACTGCATACCTACTCCTTTCTACAGTTTTCGCTATTTAGTGTGTATATTCATTTTTATAGGAACTAATTGGGCACCTACAAATTAGCCAAGAACTGGTAGTAGTGAAGGATTCTTCTGTTTTCCGTTATTCTCTTTTGAGGCTATAACAGATTGTAATTACGGTGCAGCAAGTCAATGCATAAAACGCTTTAGAAAAATTGGCTTGCTGTAGTGCGAAACAGATTGCGATAAAAGATGCAGCAAAAAAATTGTCAGGCCCAAAATACATTCACCGCCACAAGCCACAGGCTAATAAATTCATGCGTCTTTCTGAAGCAATGGACATGTGTGTACGGCCAAAGTATACATTGCAGCATAGTGCACGCACATTTTGCTACACTTTTGTGCC
Organism: Dioctria rufipes; assembly: GCA_963924295.1. Classification (NCBI taxonomy): domain Eukaryota; kingdom Metazoa; phylum Arthropoda; class Insecta; order Diptera; family Asilidae; genus Dioctria; species Dioctria rufipes. The sequence continues at coordinate 41,785,143 of OZ002743.1, read as the reverse complement.
TAGACATGTGATCAATAATTTTTCTCCGCAGTAGTCTCTTATATGATTACCGAGGTTAAAGGAGCGTTTACAATGGCAGAGAAGAGTGGAGTCACCAGATTGCATTCGCTCTCATTATCTCACCAACGACCAACGTGAGATTACGAATTTTTCAAATCTGACGGTAAATCCACTCTGGTGGGAAGCGCGAAGAAATTGTATTAAAGTGCAATCTTGAGACAAGGAAAGACAATGCAATCTGGCGACTCCACTCTACTCTGGCATTGTAAACGCTCCTTTATTGTGTGTGTGTTCAAAAAAGTTACAATTGTTGATAAAAATAATAATTGTATCACAAATTCACAGCACATAATGAAAATTTAATTATTCCCTCACCTGACTTCTCAGACAAATGCTTTTCACATTTTAATTAATAACGATAAAGGCACAAAATATATAATTCTTGCATTAAGTATATTTTTGGGCCGACCCAGACGAGAACTTTTTAGGGATGGAAGGAATTTGGCTTAGACGTGCCAAATAATAATGTTCCTTCGCGTAGTTCCTTATATGATTACCGAAATTAATTGTGCGTGTTCAATTAAGTCACAGTTTTTGATATAAACAACAACTGAATCACAAATTCACAACACGGAATGATTATTAAATTATTATATTATCACCTCAAATCGCAAATGAACATCTGTACAGCCGTCCGATGATAAATTTCAGAAATTTCGCAATTTCAAAATGGCCGGCTTGCTGTAGTATTGGTATGTTGCCCGTACTCTCAATCGAAACTTGGCATTTCGGCATTCCCCCCCCCCCCCCCCCCGAATACTTCTCGCCGTAAAAAGTATCCTCCCCTGTATGGGCTATGGCTTAAACAAATTTTCTAGAATAACATTATTTTTAAATGGATAGCAAGCAGCATAAGCTTTATACGAGAAATTGTACGACTTGAGCTTTGAGCTGACCAAATAGAGCCGTTTAGCCAATCCAATTCCGGAATGTTTCACTTCGTATCCTCTTTTTTGGTTCTTCTTGTGTGTAATATGGCAAAATGTCAATTCGGGTGGTGTTTAATTAGCGGGCGCAAAAGTATTATTTGTGCCAAAAATACATGTTTTAATTGAAATAAACCACAGTAAAGTAAACCACAATTTTTACATATCTGTAAGGAAAGAATATTTTCAAAGTGCAGTGAATATTTATAGAAATTTCAAAATTAGAGTTGTGTATCGATTTATCAATATCACCCGGGCCGATAACGCTAAAGTAGTGAAAACGTTTAAGTGCATGCAGAAAAAAGGCTTCATTTCTTTAATAAATCATGTATAATGGGATTGGTTTAACTACTCCAAGAGGATCTGGAACTAATGGACACGTACAACGAAATTGGGCTTTTGTTCGTCCTGGAAAAAAAGAAAATTTAACTTACAAATCTGAGGATGATATCTCAAAACTTGATGCAGCATTAAACAGACAACCAAACCAAGGAATTCTAGATCATGAGCGTAAGAGAAAAATTGAAGTCAAATGTGCTGAATTTGAGGAAATTTTGGAGAAACAAGGGTTAGTGAAATTATTAACACGTAATTCAACTCTTTAATTTACATAAAATTTTAAAATTTCGTTGCTCGTTTTTGTAAGGGTGTAAGGATGATAAATAAACTCAATTCTTTTGATAAGAAAATGTAATTTCAAGATATCTTGCAAAAGAATTGGGATTGATGTGCAATTACTCAACTTCGAATTTTCTTATTTCTAAATCAATAAGTAAAACAAAATTAAACAAAAGTTAGAAAATTTTAAAATATCAGATTCTAGTGAAATCAGTGATGATTATGAATCAGAGCGAGCATGTAATTCTGTAAAAAAAAATTTTTTTCTTATGAAACCATCTAGAAGCTCCAACCAGACCATCCTTTTAATCACATGGATAAAGGTCACGCATGCCCAGAACTTGTGATATAATAAAATGCCTGGCTATCTGTTTTGATAATTTTCTCTTAAATTAACCACTTCCGTATATTTCTCTTCCTCTTAGATAATAAAAATACCTAATCGACTATGTACGGACCTAATATATGTATATTCTACTTTATAATAAGATATTCATGTCTTCATAATCGATTTTACAAAGACGAATTTCAGGTTGTCTGCATAATCGATCCTCACACGCAATAAGCGTTTACCCAACTTTAATTTGGAATGCGAATATTATACACATTTTCCAACTGAAATACTCGCCTCTCGAATATAAGAATATTTAGCAAATATATGTAAAAAGGTATATAGTTAACAGGTACTGGTTACCACAACGAAATTATGAGTGATGTAGTTCGATGTAACTTTAGGTCGATACGTAATCAGAAATGTATTCGTTTATTAACTGCATGTCAACAATCTCCTATCATAAGATATTGTAGTATGCAGAATATGAAAGGGACTTTTATAAATATGAAGATGATTTGAATGTTGGTTTCTGTTTTATCATTTGATGGTGACATGTTAAACACCGAAAACGTTTTAACTATTTTGGGCTAATCAATATATTAATGGCAATCGGATTACATTTTCATTCCTTAACGAGTATGACTATATATCTCTAACCTAGTTAATTAGGCATGTTAAATACTTGGCCACACATCCTCTCCTAGTTTTGCTAACAAGCAATAAAACATTCCTAGCTACACGCTCTTTGACACTACTTAACCAGCACAATGCACTTCATATCCGATATTCTTGTATATCTCCTCTAGCTCTCTTAACTTTGTTTTGAAATCTTTGAAGCCTCGTGAAAGCACTTTCATCACACATATTTAAAAAATATTTAAAATGGGGTTTTATAGTTACATTGTAAACATTTATTGCTTTTAGTGTATCTAATCTATTTCTTTTGATATTTTCTTCGTAACATAATCACATGAAGATTAAATTTAAGTCTATAAATTACACCAAGATATTTAATTTCTTCCACTTGCTCAAATACGTTTACTGTTTATGTATAAGTTAACACTAAATTGGCGTTTAAACATCATACATTCTGACGTATTTGTAATTAAGTTTTAATTTATTATAGTGGAACCATTTACTCAATCTATCCAGATCTTCTTGCACTTGTCGCAAATGTCATTACCAAATAGAAACATCAAGGCATCACCGACAAGGATGACTATCTTGCAATATTCAAGAACCTTGGTTATATAAATTATATAAAGAATAAATAATAATGGTCCCAATATAGAACCCTGCGGAACGCTTAGAGTCGTAGTTTTGGTCTCTGACATGCTTCCGTTGATATCAGTCCTCTGTGATCTACTTTGAACCACTGGTATTCGTACTTCATAACAATAAGGTTTCTTCAAAAGAACTCTTTAAGCAGAAGAACAGAGCAATCACATTATTTCATATAGATATTTCCTACTTTGAATCAATGATTACTTCATTCAGCGCAATTTCCAATGAGAGTTGTATAGAGAAAGTAGTGCAAAGAAAATTAAAAGCATACTGGAGGAAAACAAATTTATTAATAAACATCAATCATGGTTTAGAACAGCACTCTTGTGAAACGCAACTAAATTGCCTAGTTATGGAAAGGAAAACCTTGATAGATAAGTGTAGATGACGTGTTTTTTTTTATAAAAATAATAGTTAAATAGAAAAAAGTGAGTTAAAATTCCGAAATTTTAATTTTGTTGAGCCGTAACTTCAAAACCGAGAGAAGCAGGTGAAAAATTTGTAGGCCATTGGAAAGGTCCAACTATTATCTATGTATCTAACAAATCAACATCATAGGATGTAATGTTAAGAAATTACAGGGTGATCTATAAAAACATACGCAAATATCTTTTAAGTCCCCCGTTATCTCGGAAATCGTTAGGACCTATCTGTAGCCCTCGGGCATAGACAAGAAATATACAGATATCGACGGCAGTACTAAGAGAGTGATGTATGAGAAGAGCCAAAACCCTCGAGAATACTTCCTAATCCATGAAACAGAAATCTATATGTTTGCGTTGTGAGTCCGTTATCTAAAATGTTCTATATTGATACTTATTGAAAAGTGCCAAACATTGACTTTATATATGCTACAGAACCTAAACTACTATCCGTTCTAGTAATTTACAGCTTGGTTCCTTACCTTTCCAAAGGCTACACTTTCTATATACCTTACTTAACAAAATTATAAAATTGTTTTGATTACAAAGTAACTACGATTTTACCCTCAATAACTCTCAGCTGAGTGATAATTGCATGTGTTTGTGCAGCCGGAGTTCGAATCTGTAGGCAGTTACATTCGATATCATCAGCATATGGCATGCCATGACGGCACAGCGTCATATACAATGATTACTCAGCTGAGAGCATTTGTTTGAGGAATCGTAGTCATTTAGTTAAGATTAATTTTTTTAAATAATTTTGTTAGAAAGGTATGAAAATTTTATTACGGTTCGGAAGATAAGAAATCAAGCTTAAGATTATCAAAACACAATTTTTCTGTATGAATAGTAGTTTAGGTTGGAGGAGCTATTCAAATCAAACTTTTGGCAGTTTTACATAAGAGCACTGCAAATATTTTAGAATGTAAGGACTCCGTTGGGCCTCGCATGTGGTAGGGAGGGAGTCTGTTTCATGGCTTGTGAAGTGTTCTCGAGGGTTTTGGAAGTGCTCATAACAAACCTCAATAACTCACTGATCTCAGCTAAATATATCATGGGTACGAACCAAAAACTTTGTTCAATATAGGCAAAAATTCAATTTTTTCTTAGAATTATAATCGACCAAATTTCTTCAGAATTCGTGTGCCTGTGCACCAATCCTGCAAGTCCACCAGGCAACCAAATTAATTCCACTTCCACGAAGGCGAGACTGCGCAGACAACTTATTCCAATCATCTTCAGCCGCCAAGAGATCAGCGAGTTATTGAGATTTACTATGAGCTCTTCTCATACATAACTTTCTTAGTATTACCGTCGATATTTGTATATTTCTTGTCTGTGCTTCGTGGGTAACGCCACATACGGGACATCCTGTACATAAATGATCTCCCATAACAAAAAATGGAAAAATAATACTATTCATAGACAACACATAAGGCTGAACTACAATTGAAGTATACGTAAGTATATTTACTTACGTAAAGTGAACGCGCCCTTTAATTTAACAGGCGTACACAAATCAACTTTAACTCGTGTGAGGGGAGCTTTCGTTAAGTTTAAATATCCAATTTAACGTAAGTATAGCACTCTAAAAATCGCTCATTCCGTAAGAACGCGATGTGTCCAAACAATTAAATTATTACTAAATGATTAAAAGCTCAATGTAAAAATTAAAATGAAATCAAAATGGTACTGCGAATTAATAGAAAGCACAAATCTTCAATTAATCAACTTCCATTTGTTAATTTTTTCACTTTTACCACTTTTTAAAATTGAAAACAATGAATATCAAGATTATAACTCTTACGAAATGTGATATATAATTAGGCTAAAAATATCAATTTTTCGTAAGTAAACCTCAGTCTCGTTTAATTTCGTAAAGTTTTTTACTTCTATTGTAGTTCAGCCTATAATTATACGTAGCCTCGAAAATGAAACAATTTCAAAGAATAATGCAAGAGGAACTAAACAGAGTAAAGCTGGACGGCCATCAGCATTCATCAGCTCAGATTTCATTCTATTCTATTATCGTGTTTCTAGCTTAACGCAGTAGATGGACATGAATCAACGAAGCCTAAATGTATGGTGCTAAATAATGTGAATAGATAATACTAACATTAAATTACGAAGATATTACCCAAGTAGATGAGATTAAATATCTTGGAATAATGGTTGACAACAAATTGAAATTCTTCTCCCACATCGACTTAATCCGTGCGAAAATAGCAAAAAAGATTGGTTTATTAAGAAGAATCAAGAAAAAATACTGACAATGATACTGCAATTTGTACGGGTTTTCCAATAAGAGGTGTTATTTTGATATTCAAAGAAAAATGCCATTTTTTGAGATAAATGATCGGATCTTTATTTCATTATAAAGAGGAAGGTATGCCGTTAATAATGGAAGATAACATCAGCCAAATGACCACCACGACCGCGCCTACAGGACCATATCCTTTTCATGAAATTTTCCATAACCAAATCGCAAAGTGGCTGCCCTATGTCCTCGATAGCCTCACGAATTCCATCTTTGAGGTCTTGAATCGACGCTGGGCTGTTGGCGTAGACCTTCTCTTTCACGTGGCCCCAAAGGAAGAAGTCGCAAGGTGTTAAGTCACAAGATCTCGGTGACCAAATGTGATCACCTCTTCGAGAGATAACACGGTCCGGAAACTTTCGTAAAAGATCAATGGTTTCGTTGCTTGTATGGCACGTAGCGCCGTCTTGTTGAACCATTGATCAAAACCATCCAATTCCGGCCATAAAAAATCATTAATCATCTGTCGATAATGCAATCCATTCACCGTAACTGTTGCTTCAGGTCCAATGACCCCGCGGGACCATAAACCGAATCAAACAGTCACACGTTGAGGATAGAGAGGCTTTTCAACAATAACTCTTGGGTTTTCCGAGCCCCAGATGCGACAATTTTGCTTGTTGACGAAGCCATCGAGGTGGAAATGGGCCTCATCACTCAAGATGTGTTTTCGATGGAATTCCGGATCATTTTAATGCATTTCAAGGACTCAATCAGCAAAGACTCGACGTTATTGATGATCGGCTGGCTTGAGTTCTTGTGTTAACTAAACTTTATAAGCCTTAAGACCCAAATCTTTATGCAAAATACGGTGTAATGACGTTTATGGAATGCCTAATTCCAAAGAACGACGAGGAATGGACAAACCTGGGTTTTCTTCAACACTTTCGGCTACAGCAGCAATATTCTCGGCTGTTCTTGAGCGACGTGCACGGGTTGTATTCTTCACATCACTAACTTGTCCCGACAGCTCGAATTTTTCTACCAATTTCTGTATTGCGGTCCAACAAGGTAATTCACGACGACCCAAAAATGTTCGAGTTTTACGAACCGTCTCTGCCACATTTTCACCATTTTTATAGTGAATTTTAATAATTTCAATGCGTTGTTGAATCGTGTATCGTTCCATTTTTATTAATGGCGTAGTTTCTACTTGTCAAATGTCAAAAAATGACAGCTCCAAAAGTGACATCTACCGAAATAGCGGGCTAATTAAAATAACACCTCTTATTGGAAAACCCTTTATATAGTGTTACGTGCAACAAAAAGAGACAAGTGACATCTACTGAAAATGAAGAGTAAACTACTTAAGGTTCGGAGAATCGATGACTTTTGAATGGAATCTTTGGGATGGTTCTAGAATGGAATCTTCAAGAAGGCTCTGGAGAATTTGTAGAGTATAAAAATAGCAGTTGCCACCACCAGACAATGTGTCGTGTCTTAGACGTTGCAGTGTTAACAAGCGAAAGTAATAAACGGGCGAAAGTGTTGTAATTAGATTGCGATAATTGAAAGAACAGTATTAGCGATAATTAAAGTTGAGTTGATTAATTGAAGGTTTGTGAATTATATAAGATCAGAAGTGAAATAAAGAACTTGTATATTAAAAATTTAATATTGTCTTTTAAATAACGAACCAAAAAGCCACACTCACAACAATAGGTACATATAACAGAATAATACTTCTTCATATGGACTATTGTGCAACTAAAGCAGGCCATACACCATCAGTTTTGCCGTGGTTTTACTGTAAAACCACGGCAAAACTGATGGTGTATGGCGAAACCCACGTTTTGAGGTTTGGATATCTACTAAAACCAGAATTCAGGTCATGCCAGAAATATCTTTCTCAAGCAGGCCATACACCATCAGTTTTGCCGTGGTTTTACTGTAAAACCACGGCAAAACTGATGGTGTATGGCGAACCCCACGTTTTGAGGTTTGGATATCTACTAAAACCAGAATTCAGGTCATGCCAGAAATATCTTTCTCAAAACGTGGGCAAGACGTGGGCAAGGCCATACACCATCAGTTTTGCCGTGGTTTTACTGTTTTGTTTTGTTCATAATCAAAGTTAACTTAATAATAAGCTAAGAAGTAGGCGAGATTTCTGAGTGTTGTACATTTAAATGTACACGGCAAGAAAAGGAAGAAGGAAAGAAAAAAATTATAAAAAAAAATCAAACTATTTAAAATTTTTATGAATAAAGATAAAAAATGTGAAAGTGCAAATTGCATGCAACGAAACAGAATGGAAAATATTTCGTTTTCGTAAATAAATGAGAAGTGGCGGAGTTTTCACGTTTTACTCTCATAAAATGTTCCCGCGCTTCTGTGAAAACCGGTTTTCATGAAATAATCACAATGTTTGGTCACATGTTGTTGCTGTAAATGGACACTACAAGATGACGGCAAGACGTGGTCAAGTTGGATGGTGTGTGGGGCTTTTTCTTGACCACGTTTTAGGTTCTTATCTCTACTAAAACGTGGTTTTTAAAACCACGGCAAAACTGATGGTGTATGGCGCCCTTAAGATATATTGTTGTAATGCTGGAGAAGTTCGTAGGTTGCAAAAACTTCAAGACTGAGCTATGCGAATATTATTGCAGAGAAACAGACTTGAAAGAATTTTTGACATGCTACGTGACCTAATCTGGATGACTGTGTATCAGAGGATCTGCTTCAAGGTTCTGATGTTTATTTTCAAGTTAAAAACATATGTTACCTAATTATTTGGTGGACTTTGTTAAATATGTACATGAGGTTACTGATTATCAATTAACAAATATTTATAAATGATTTCAGAGTTGTTAAATGTAAAAAAGGTAGTACCATACATGGCATACTAGAGCAGAGTATACAGATTGTGAAATGGGTAGTGCATTCTGGAATGGACCATAACATGTTTTAGAGCGTGCCGAAAGCAAATGTTTTTATAATAGCAGTTTTCATACATTTGGTCGACTTCCTCAACACTTTAGAAACAAAAAAATATGAATCACTCGACGTATACATCATTTCAAATTTTGTGGTCCATTCCGGAATGGACCATCCAGCCATATAAATTTTGTATACTTTTTTGGTACTGCATACGACATCTAGTTGTGCCATCTATGCTAGTACATAAAACATATTACTAATTATTATATAGCAAGTATTTATTTTGAGCCTTTATTGTAAGAGTCTTATTTTTGACTAATAAAGAAGTAATAATAATAATATAATGAATTAGCCGACATATGCAAGAACGAAACAAATATTATTACATTTAAGAGAACCATCATAGATATAGTGAAAAATAAGTATTAAACACCTAGTATAGTAATCCAATAGTAAAATATCAATTAATCAATATATTTAATAGCGTTATCTACTTTTCCTGAAAGATTTATAATTAGGAAGGCGGAAAAAATAAATGTTTTTAATCAAACTTTGCTTTTACAACTTAATACAGCACAATTCACCTTGTAATCCACCAAATAGTGTACCAAGCAAAGAAAATTACACTGCTACTTTTGGTAAAGTCATACGTTTTTAATCTTTAACAAACTTTCACAAATTAGCAGTAACTCGTCGGAGGGGAACTTGCGTTAAGTTTAAATGCCAAATTTCGACAAATTTATGTGACAAATATGATTTGAACTGTGGCCAGGGTTGGCGATAATATGTCACATAAACAATATTTAAGATTGTCAGAGTAATGTGAAATTTGATTCACTTATATTTGTGACATTTAAATGTCGCCATTTTCTCAAGCTGTAATAAATAGTATACAGATATTTAAACCTAAAGTTGTTAAAAAAATACAATTTTTTTTTTAAATACTACAGCAAGCCGGCCATTTTGAAATTGCGAAATTTCTGAAATTACTCATCGGACGGCTGTACAGATGTTTATGCCTAATCTACAATGCATGGTAAAACCACGTCGTCAAAACGACATGGATTTTTGTGTTTGCTTCTCCCTCATGTATTTGAAACTTCATGCTTGCAAAAATGTTTCTTCTCTTTCATTCATTTGACGACATGAGTACGAGCTTATGTGTAGTAGTTAATCAGCAAAAACCTCAGGTGTATTCAGCATAATATAGAGCCATGAGGGGGTATTTAGAACAAAACAGCTGTAAACTGGAACTTGCACTTTCAGTCTTAAAAGCAAAGTTTTATATTAATTGTCTTGTCCCACTGCACTCTACATAATTTTTTAGTTTGCTATAATCTTATAGTATCTGTAAATTATTGAGACCAAATACTTCCTTTGATGTAATTCTGCAATGAAATCGAGGGAGAAATTACATTTATGATAATTGACAGGTCAACAGCTGTTTAATTTGGCAGCTTACCACTCCTTACATATTTCATGTATTTATATGGCTTCTTCAGCAAACGATATCGTTTTGACGACGTAGTTTTCTCATGCATGATAGATTAGGCATTATTTGCGATTAGAGGTGATAATATAATAATTTAATAATCATTACGTGTTGTGAATTTGTGATGCAGTTATTGTTTATATCAAAAACTGTGACTTAATTGAACACGCACACAATTAATTTCGGTAATCATATAAGGCACTACGCGAAGCAACATTATTGTTATGGCACGTCTAAGCCAAAGGAAGGAAATTCCTTCCTTCCCTAAAAAGTTCTCGTCTGGTTTGGGCCTAAAGGTGCGGTAAAAATCGGTCATTCTGTAAGAAAACGATGTGTCAAACAATTAAATTAATACTAAATGATTAAAAGTGCAATATAAAAATTAAAATGGAATAAAAATGGTACTGCGAATTAATAGAAAGCACAAATCTTCGAAGATAATAACGGATTGTGATATCTTTTAGGCTAAAACTATTAATTTTTCGTGAGTAAACCTCAGTCTCGTTCAAGCTTTTCAGCCAGCTTTATCGCCAGTTTTCTGCTAAAGCTGACTGAAAAAGCCGAATTGAACACAACTGGTGTTTTTGACATTTGCAACTTTAACTTGTTTATGTTGAGAACTTTTATTAAGAAACGCCAGTTAATGCATCCGATTTTCCAAAATTACGATAAATTAATGCTTTTTTGGATTGTTTTCGAGATGTACCAATTATATGTAGAAATAATACTGAGTTCCACAGGAACTGCTTATCTTTTACTAACTCTATAAGTTTTCTTCCATTTTAATATTTTTGGTAGCTGTTTAATTCTTAAATGTGTCAACAAAAGCCATTCTCAGCTGATATTCGACATTCGCACAGTTGGCAACATTAAAAATTCCCTCAAGTTGACAGTAATTGGGCTTGAAATATGCTGGTATTTGATCAAATCTCAAGCCAGCTTGAAGCTGGCAAAAAAGTTAAAGTTCCAATTGTGTTCTTCTACATTGATTTAAATTGTCAGCAAATCTCAAGATGGCTGAAAAGCCCCAATTGTGTTTCAGGCCTAAATTGTAGTTGAGCCTTACGAATTAACTGCTACGTCACATAGTGAATATTTTTCGCTCGTTTCAGTTTCAATCGCTCTTTTGAAAGGGCCTTACCTTATTAACATTTCTATCTTGAGTATGTGTAAAAAGTATTGAAAAAAGAAGGAAGTCGAACTATCGTTAAGATTTCCTTCAGGTGTTTACACAATAAGATTAAATATTTTTCCAATTTAGTGTAATAAAATAAAAACTATTTCAAATTTTAATAAAAATAAAATAAATAAATATTGTTTTTCCTCTTTAGATATACGGCAGAGGAAATAAAAGTGAAAGTTGACTCCTACCGGGCGAAATTAATGGGTCAGGGTAAAGGTGACGCTCCTAAGGATGAATTTGGACGGGTGGCGTAAGTATTTTCTTTTTTATTTAAATCATGCGCCAGAATTCACTCACTCACACTACTAGTGCGTACTCTGTAATCTTATTCTAAAAATTCATTTGCTGTGTCCTATGCTTATCTATTAAAATTTAGAAAAATTAAGAAATTTCAAATTAAGAATAATTAAAGTATATTTAAAAAATATCCATTTGTTGAATGCGTACGAAGGAAAGAAAATATCAAAAAAATTGACTACTGATCGAGTAAACGATTTTTTCGCAGACTTAATTTTGGTGTGCCCTTAGCAGCAGATTATATTTCTAAAAACCAACGTCAATATTAATTAAATTCTATGTTATAAAAGGCCAGATTTGGTTTGCTTTGAAGCTATTTATTGAGCCATTTTTCTGAGATATTTGCCTCCTAGTACTGTACAGGTCCATGAAAAAATACTCCAAATTGAGTCTCTAACGTTTGCTTAAGACGAGTCAGCAAAAGTTTCAATTTAGATACCAGCGAGCCTGTAGGAAATAAAATTTATTATATGAGCCGTTTATTTTGAAAGTGGCGTAAGTCCATTTTTCAAAAAAAATCTAGTGAGCTACCTTAATAGTTACATTTTTACATGATCTCTTCATTCTGAAGTAACTTGTTAGTAATTTATTTAAAATCATTAGGATTTTGTAACATGAAAATATGCTGGGTTAATGAAGTGATGAAAAAGTTTATTTTGAAAATGGCGTAAGTCCCATTGTGAGAGTTTCAAATGGATATTCAAAATATTGTTGCGAGCGTGGCCTTTGGTTCGTTATTTAAAACACAATATTAAATATTTAATATACAAGTTCTTTATTTCACTCTAATCTTATACAATTCACAAACTTTCAATTAATCAACTACACTTTAATTATCGCTTAATACTGTACTTTCAATTATCGAAATCTAATTACAACACTTTCGCACGTTTATTACTTTCGCTTGTTAACACTGCAACGTCTAAGACAAGACTCTTTTTCTGGCGGTGACATCTGTTATATTTATACCTTAGAAACTCTCCAGATTATTCTAGAGTGTTCTATTCCAGAACCTTCCCGAACATTCCGTCATCGATTCTCCGAACCTGAAGTTGTTTACTCTCCATTGCCAGTAGATGTTACCAGTTGTCTATTTATATTGCACGTAACACTGCCCCCTTCTTAAAATTGTTCGTCCCGAACAACAGGTGGTCCACGGTCTTGATGCTTGTAATATTGACACAAGCGATCCAGATGAACGATTTTTCGTTTGCCTCTTGTACCACGTTGAATCCTGTATACGACGTGATTTATTCTAGTTACTACTGAATACGGTCCCTGCCAGTGTTGTTGTGAATTTGGAGAACGTCCCTTACGTCGGTTCGGGTTGTACAGCCAAACAAGATCACCTTCATTGAATCCTGCTGAATTCGCACGTAAGTTATAGCGGGTCCTCATCCGATTGGCATTTACTGCTAATTTTGTCCTCGTGGCTTCTTGTACATCAGCTCTCCTTTCCAATGGGGCTCTGATATTACACTTATACATTTCCTTTCTGCTGCTATGTGGCGGCTCTTTGTAAGAAGCACACACAGTGCACCTGCGACACCACTTCTCCACATCCTCCCGCATATGTAGCCAATAAAACTTTTCTCGTATTTTAGAAATTGTTTTATTCACTCCCAAATGTTCTCCAGATGTTCCACGATGCATTTTACCTAGAACATCGTTGACCTTTGATGCCGGCAAGACTATTTGCATTCGGAATGATTTATCGTTAGGTGCCTCCCATTTGCGTTTTAAAATACCGCATTCAACATGAAGAGAATTCCATTGAGCCCAGTAGCTTTTCAGATTTTCACTCATCCCCGAAATATCCTTCCATTCTGGTTTTTCTATATCTGCTTTCCAAGCAAGAATAGGCGATATGTCCGGATCTTCTCGTTGCGCTGTTCGCAAGTTATCGATGTCCCAACCTGTTGATGGTTCCACAGTTACCAACTGTATAGTTGCTGTTCTTTCTTTTTCTTCCACCCGGCCGCAATGTTTGCATTCAAGTTTGCATGGACGTTGTACAAAGGCTTCTGCATTTCCATGGATAAGTCCTTTCCTATGTTGCATCTCTAAGCCTTAAGGTTGGAGTCTAGTCGCTCCAAGAATAGCTTGCTCTCTAGTTCGCCAACTTGGACATTCTTCTCTTGCTTTGTTTTCTGTTGATTCCCTTCGACGGCGTTTCCTGCAGTCGCTTTGAAGGTGTCCCAATTTATTACAATCCCAGCATCGAAGAACACTACGTGAAGGGTTGCTCAGTGATAACTGCAATCTATTGCGAGTCTGCTGCCCAGCTCGATATCTTTGCAATTCCACTCTCCTCTCTTCATCTAGAGATTCCACTCGTCGGCGTTTTCTGCAGTTCCTTTGTAGGTGTCCCGGTCTATTACAATTCCAGCATTGCAGAATACCACGTGAAGGAGTGCTCTGTGATGGCTGCATTCTATTACAAGTACACTCGTTCACCGAAGTTTCTCTCATTCGTACTGCAATCCGTGAAGCTTGTCTGGCGGATTCATACACTAATGCATAGGCTAGTACTTCTGCTGTTGATTTCCTTCTTGCTATCCTTAATGCATGTTGTAAGTTTTGATCTGCAATAGCGTTCACAAATGCTTCCGTCGCCATTTCATTGAGAAAATCCGTATTCACGCTGGAGAATGAAAGATGAGCTAATTTTTCTATATCTGCCTGCAGTTGTTGTAGTGATTCGCCATGTTTTTGAATCCTGTTGCGTAACTGTAGGCGATATACTTGCTGCATGTGTTCATCTCCGTAACGCAATTCTATCGCCTGTACTAATGAAGTGTATTCACGTTGCTTTTCAATCGGTACCGTTTGTAAGAGCTCTGACGCAGGAGCTCGAAGTGGTAACACCAGAGCTATAGCTTTGTCTTCATCATTCCATCCATTTACCTCTGAAGCTGCCTCGATTTGTCTCTTGAAGATATGCCACGAATTTTGTCCATCAAATATTGGGGGATTCATTCTACCTGTGCTGGATATTTCAGCTGCTACGTTTAGAGGCTGACGATGCTTTATTCTTTCTAGATCTGCTTTAAAACTGTCAAGTTGCTCGGTGACTTTTTGTTGAGCTTCCGCCACTTCCTGCTCGATTCCTTCAATTTTTAAATTTTGTTCGTCTAACGAGTTTTTCAGGAAAGTCTTCTGTTCCTCCAAACGAGTTTCTAGACAATTCTCCAGAGAACTCTTTTGTTCGTCCAAGCGGGTTTCCATAGATTTCTTCTGCTCATCTAACCGGGATTCTAGAGAATTCGTTTGCTCATCTAAGCGGGATTCCAGAGAATTCTTTTGTTCAACGAAAGCATTCTTTTGTTCGTCCATAGATTTCTTCTGCTTATCTAAACGGTATTCCAGAGAATTCTTTTGTTCAACAAAAGCATTCTTTTGTTCGTCCATAGATTTCTTCTGCTCATCTAACCGGGATTCCAGAGAATTCTTTTGTTCATCGAGAGAATTCTTTTGTTCATCAAAACGGGCTTCCATTTTGCTCATTAAAGTACTCAAAAGCTGTTCCATTTTCATCGCAGGCTCTTCTTCAGCTTCGGTTTCTTCCAAGTTCTCTTCAAAAAGAAATGTTTCAGGATCCTTTCCTTTCTCTATCAAAGCTTGTCTGAGTCGCTCAACTAGCACTTTCTTTGCACCTGTCGTTTGTAATGACCGGCTCCCTAGCTCTACTTTCAAATCCGGTATTCGAAGCTCCTCGACTTTGCGCCCCATTACTTTAGTAATTCACTTGTAGTTGAATATAAATTATTTTCCAGAACTATCAAAATTTAACACAATTTCACAAAACTGATCACACTTTGAATTTTTAAGTCAATTGCCACCACTTTATTTCGCGAATTTATTTCACTTCTGACACCAGTTGTTGCGGGCGTGGCTTTTGGTTCGTTATTTAAAACACAATATTAAATATTTAATATACAAGTTCTTTATTTCACTCTAATCTTATACAATTCACAAACTTTCAATTAATCAACTACACTTTAATTATCGCTTAATACTGTACTTTCAATTATCGAAATCTAATTACAACACTTTCGCACGTTTATTACTTTCGCTTGTTAACACTGCAACGTCTAACACAAGACTCTTTTTCTGGCGGTGACATCTGTTATATTTATACCCTAGAAACTCTCTAGATTATTCTAGAGTGTTCTATTCCAGAACCTTCCCGAACATTCCGTCATCGATTCTCCGAACCTGAAGTTGTTTACTCCCCATTGCCAGTAGATGTCACCAGTTGTCTATTTCTAATGCACGTAACAATATTATCCAATCAAATTTTATGAGATCACAGCTTTATGTTTAATTATCAAAGTAGCAGTTGAATTACCAATTTGCAATGAATTATTTTTATATCGAATTTCACATTCGATCAGCCGCAGAAAGATACTTACCAAAAATGTGATCTTTTAAACATTAAAATTAAGGCATCGGGTAATGAAGAAAAGACAAATCTTATAAACGAACACGATGCTCATTAAAGACTGGTAGAATTGGCTGGAGAATCATTAAAAAATATTAACATTTGGCATTACATAATTCTGGTCACTATTTCAGTTTTTCTTTCGACTTACAAAAGCACTACCCTACCCAAAACTAACTACTTTCATATTACAAGCATAATTTGTGCATATTAAATCTGAGTTTTTACAACTTCCATGATAATAATGTTCACATGTATATTTGGGATGAAACCATCGCATCCAGAGGTTCACAGGAAGTAGCATCATGTATGTTGAAGCATCTAAAAAGTTTTAGTAACGAAAGGCATATTATAGCAAAGCGCTTTCACATCAAAAACAAGAACAGAAAAATGTAAACCGAAGAATTCAATTTATTCCACTTTAAAACAAGATTTTTACTCCAATGATTAATAAAATCCACGGAAATAGGATAAACTAAGAATTTTACTGAGAAAATAGTATATTTATTTCATAAAAGTTGTGTTTTTTTTCTTAAAAATGTGAAATAAATATACTATTTTATTAGAAAAATTATTAGTTTGGCCTATTTCCCCATGATTTTATTAATCATTGGAGTACAAATCTTATTTTAAACTGGAATAAATTGAGTTTTTCGGTTTACATTTTTTCTGTTATCGTTTTTGATGTGAAATTGCCTTTACAGCGAGTGATATTTGTTCAGGACAAAACAGGAATATTAAAAATAGCTGTAACATGGTTAAAAATTATCCAATCTACCGAAAATAATGTAGATATCATTGACCATAAATTCCTGCTACCGGGGCATTCATTTTACCTAATGATAGAGATTTCGGAGTTGTAGAAGTGCCGTTAAGAAAAAGCAATTTATTGTTTGTCCCTCGGGAGTTTTAAGAAGTCATAAAAGCTTGTCGAGAGAATAAATGCATCCTAATAAAATGAAACGTGAGGAGTTCATTTCAACTAAGCCTCTAGAAAACGCTATTTTTAAAAAATACTTACGGTGTAAAAACAAATTTGTTTAAAATAGGTTGGATGAGATTTTTGAGAAGCGATCCATTTAAATTATTCTACAAAACGACAACAAATGAGATGCAACATTCAAAATACTGGATTCATCACTGCAACTGGGGTGACCGAAAAACTTTAATAATATCAAGTTGGCACCACTATACAAAAAAAAATAAGACCACTGACAAACCTAATTGTTATATTACACACCTGCACACCATAGTTATTTCAAATCCCTCCCGCATACACAAACTGGAAAAGACTGAATAATAATAATTAATAAAACAATAATAATTTTAACGTAAAAATTATTTAACAAAGAATAAAAGTTGAATATTTTATTGATTTTATAACATAAAAGTGTATACATTTTTTTTTCAAGGAAATTTTACTTTACCTATGGACTTGTTCTTTTTAAGAATTGAAAGCGTCATTTCATTGATTTTGAAAGTGGCGTAAGTCCATTTATAGCCATCAAAAACATATTATTTCTTAAATAATGTGAATTATGCTAAATGGGATGATAAATTAGACACCCTTAGAAGCTCAAAATCATTATTCTACTAAGTTATTTATTACCCATATTTTTAAATTTAATCGAACGCAAACTTCAATATCTCGATTCGAACATAAATAGACTTACGCCACTTTCAAAATATATGGCTCATATGTATGTGGTTTGTGTCCTGAAAGTGAGAAAATTCATATAAAATTAGCCTAGACCTAGACGACAGACAACATTAGGGACATCTAGCGTAAAAGACAGAAACCCAACATGCGACAATTTAAGACGAAAGTGAAAATTTGCAGTTCAAAGAAATTGGAAATTTTTAACGAGAATTAACTCTTCTAAATTTTTTTTCACACAATTGTTAAACATATCATTTTAATTTCTATACCAACAACTTTCAATGAAATATTATAATTTTTCGCCGGTGAAATATCGGGAGAAAAACAAGTACTATTAGAGCCAAATAATTGAAAAAAAAAAAAAAAAAAAAACGCAACTAAACATGAAAAAACGCGACGTTATTCACTAAATCTAGGCTTTATCATTCTAAAATAGTCACAATCTAAAGAAATGAGCATACCTACTAAAAGAAGTTTGATTTAAAAAATTCAATTTTTACTATTTTTTACAAGTTTCCGAGCTAATATCTCCATTCCAATACATTTTTTTTTATTTTTCCCGACGTTATTCACTATTCTGCTGCAAATAGTTTGCCAGAAATTCGCAGAAATGTATGCAAATCTTGGTACTGATTCCTCCTAAGCAATTTAAATTTTTTTGTTATATTTTGTTTCTGATTATGCATTTGAGAAATTAACAAGTAAAAAAGCTAGAATTGGTCTAAGAACCAATTCTTATTATAGTAGGGTCAATCAAAGAGGCAAAATGTGTGATATGACTATTACCAATTTTGTTGAAATTTTACATATACAATTCGTATTTCGAGAGTTATGGCATTTTCAAAATTTCGCAAAAATGTTGTCCTGGTCTTGTTTAAAAATTCATATATATTGTTCTATACATGGTACGATAGTGAACTATTTCTCTTTTGAAAAATAAGATTTCAAGTTATCTGAGAAAAATACAATCTTAAAAATATATGCGGAAAAGGTCATCAAGAATAAGAATTTTATCCTTCATCCTTGATATCCTTAATTTATTTTTTATTTTTTACATTATGTTATCCACTAAAACATATTAAAATTTTAAATTGGGATCTCAACGGGATAAAGGAGTAAAACATCAAGAAAGATTCACTAAAATACATCTACAACTACCTAAAAATAAAAAATATTTGCTTTTATACAGGGTGTTCCGTATGTGCTCCTTGCACCTGAAGGCTATGAATAAGTCATGCTAAGACAAGCAAAAAATTGTATGAGTGGTGGGGGAAACCCTAACGGTTTCCGAGATAACAGGACTTTATTTGGGTATGTTTATATATATCACCCTGTAACTTCTGAAGGCTACATTCTATGATGCCGATGTAAAATTCGTTAGATTGATAATAGTTGTATCTTTCCAATTGTATTAAATCTTTGTCCTCCTCCTCTTCGCTTTGAAATTATGGCTAAACAAAGTTAAAATTTCGGAATTTTAACTCTGTTTTCTTTTAAATACTATTTTTATCGAAATTTCGGATTTAGGAAGTCCAAAAGCTTCCATTTAAAATTACCTATGACATTCTGTATCCTATGTACCTATGACACTCTGCGTTTTTTGCACTTTTTCTTAAGCACATCCAGCGCAAATGGCTTAAAAACTCATTCCCAAAAGATAATTGCTTGCTTTCTGGCATTGACATTTTTCGCTGGATATGCATAGGAAAAAGGGAGAAATAGGGAAAATTTTTAATTCGTATTTCTGTTTCCACAAACCATTCAAGTATGTAAAATTTCAACATGCTGCCCATTTTAAATGGAATGATCCTGTAGTAGAATCGCATTGATGTGTTCGTTTTAATCATGGAGGTAGTAAACTACGATATTTTCAAACCGGGCACATAATATAGCGATTGAAAATTTATTAAGTATTGAAAAAATCAATAGAAGAAATCTCATTATATATAGCAAAATTTTTAAATATATGATTTCATAATTTGTTTATACGTTTTTATATTTCTAGAATTTCCCCATTTATTTTCTGATAATATTTCTTGACATTGCCTTTATATCATATAAATATCCCTAAACCTTCCGTCATCTAATAATGATACATATCAATACATATCAATTATGATAATGATACATATCAATTATAAACATACAAACCGGCATTGGAGGATGTTAATTTTTTTGCCACGGTTGCTTATTTTTATAACTATTTCACTTCTATTTTGTTTAAAGCATTGTAATTTATTATTGAAACAATTAAACTTGCCTGAAAAATTATTTCCTATGGCAATAACTCCGTTTGCTTATCACACGTACATGAATTTTACACAGCATAGCCTATCCTTTTTGCTATATAATCTAAGGCTTAAACTTAATGATGGCATTATTTAAATTAAACTTTTGGTGCTGTGGTTTAACCAAACTGGAATTCATTCTTCGTGTTTAAACTAGAAATTGTCTGGTTTATTATTATTCATACTGTGAAATCGGCCCTAGCTACTTTTGGGGATAGGCAGACAAAAATTGCTTAATTTTATTTGCTTAAAAATCGAGTCTAAAAAATATTTGATGTTATATGAGATAAGCTTCCAATAAAAATGATAATTTTGAATATATTTGGAATTTGTTGAGCTTGTAACATGACTGTTAAAGCGAAAATGAAACTTTAAATTCAGATAGTTTTCACACCCCTGCCAACAAAAGTGGACCCATATGAAAAAGAAGATCAAGCAGTCTATGTCATCTGTCATGTGGTTGTTGTTTTAATCGCCTCATAGGTTTCAATTCATCATGTCCCCAAAAATACTTACTTACTCATATAGCTAGTAGAACTTAGATGTATCATTCGGATTCTCACGTCGGGTTAGGCAGTTAGTCCCGGTCAGAAAGGTTGCTTTCTTTTGTACAGTTATATAGCATTATAATAATTATAACTTCACATCTAATAAAATAGAAAATGATGGGCTTAAAATATTAGACACGATTATATCTATAACAAACTATAATTTTTGAAATGTAATTCTAACTATATGAAAAATCCTACTGTAGACTGATATATGGAAGTAGAGAGCTTTTTAATGTGTTAAAGTCTCCCTGTTAGTTTTATTTTCTATTGGATTGTAAGGACAGAAAAGGAAAACACCCACTATCGAGTTTGCTTTGCTTCACCGGACCTTACGTCTTGTTGGAGCTGAAATGAAGAAAGGAAAATTAATCAAGCCTGTTAATGGGTAATGATCCTTGTTGTCGTGTGCCCACTGATTCTGTGTTCCTCTTCAGTAACGCTAAAAAGCGCTCTGAATAGCCTGACAGTCCATATAACTACACATAACACTAACGTTACCGGAAAACTCTGTCTTACAACGTGTATTCAAACCGTTACTAAAAAACCCTGTCGTGACAACGTGCATTACAACCACTACCGGTAAACCCTGACGTAAATAATGCATTTTTTCACTTTTTTTTATGATGTTGCCAAAGCTCAAGGGATATCCTATGAAGCCGTACCACAGCCTTTTCAAGAAAAGTAGAAGGGGTAGGGAATTAAGGATTATTGGGGTTTTTTTAGGAGAACGCTATTCTAATATTACCAGAAGCCTGCAATACCAGCACCGTGATATGTAGAGAACACCAACCTCCGCACCAGGTTGGGACAATTCGTTACAGTGGGTATGCATCAACTAAACAACTAGTTTTGCAAATACTATCATACGCATTTATGCTCCGGTTTGTGGGCTTCAATTTGTGAAATTCCATAAACTAGCACAAATCGTTAATACATTTGTGTCGATTTGCTAAGTTAACTTTGGGTACTCATTAAAAGTTTTATTACTTACATGATATTAAACCTAAACATTAATTCACTCTACTTGGGCTATATCTTACCATCGTATCATTCCTGCTTCCGACGGGTCAGTTAACAGGAGTATATTATTTTTATTCAATTACTAACAATAAATGAATTATTAATGACAGTACAACAAATTGCCCATAAATAGATGTTAATAAAGCTAAAAACGCTTACGTTTCCATCCAATTAATGTACATCAAACTTTGTTTTTCTCTGCATATGTACTGATTGTTCAATTTTTCCTAAATAGTTGATGGAAGTTAAATGAAATGGTTGTGATTGATTGGAGAGTATAATACTGTCAGTTCATATGGTCCTAGAGAAATCTTTCCCCAGACAAAATCGAAGCTTCTCAAACATCAAAATTGCGCACGCTCCTTTAAGAGAAAATATCTCTCTTAGAAAAAGCACATTAATCCCGATTTCGTGATGTTTTTTTTAGTCTTCCGATGTCTTCCATCAACAATGGTAGTTTTGCCAATGTTGACATCCATAAATTAATAATATTGTTATAATTTTTACAGTTTAGCTAATAAGATATAAATTTATATATATTTACTAAGTGAAGTGTCTCAAATCCATGAAAAAATTACTGAAACGTAAATAAGCACGGGAACTACATCATTTTCTGCGCAAAAAATCAATAACCATGGAGACGCCTTTTTATAGGGGGATTAAAAAAATCTGCTATTTGCACAGAATTCTAATTTAATTGAAAATGCAAATGAAGTGGAATGTCTACGTGGAAAAAAAGAGTAATATGATCGCAGTGGTGGACTTTTAATTTCCATGTAACGATGGGATCCCGGTTAATTAAAAAGACAAACTTCCTGTAAATAGTGTTGAGAAATGAAAGAGGAAAACAAAAATGTGATCATGTAAAGCGAAACCTTTTATAGTCGCAGGCATACATATAAGAATCTCTAAGAGTCTTCCAACAGTTGCGATTCTTATCGCTCTTAGATTAGTTTGAATTTTTTATAATTCTACTTTGAAAAGTCGTATAAATATATTATTTGTGTTTAATGTTGAAAATCAACAGTCTTCCAAGTTATTAGCTTTAGTGTAACTCTGTATAGGAGAAGTCCTTATATTGAAACGAAAAAAAATAATAAAAATGATTTCGTCAGAAATTTGCTTACTAAATGTCCCTAGTAAAAATGTTTTAAAACTTGATGGTAAAAAATTCGTTGGCAAACGTCGACGTAAACGTAAAGGAAAACGCTTCTTTGAGCATGATACACGAGAAGATGCTCCAGATCAAGATGTTTTAAATGTATTCAATTCAGCAAAGAGTAAATTTAAACCACTTAAGAGAAAAATAAAAGGTATACATTACAAACCGAGCACCAGCCGTCAGGCATATGAGTCTAATAACGGTCACCTTGCTATTAGTAAATATAATATGCCGATGGTCGTTTGTCACTGCTCATGTGCAGTATCGAATCTCTCTCAAAATAATAATCATGTGCCGAAAATTATATTGGATCCTATGGGACTTAATAATAATACCGGCAATGGCAAGGGGTATTTTACTGGCTTTGCTATCCCTTTTAATTCATGCGAAGCTAAGGAGTGTGGTTCTTTTCAAATGCCAAGAAACATACATCAACAATCTTATGAATTGTCGGGAACTTCTTATTCTCCGCTGTGTAAAAAGGAATTAAGAAGCGTAGTAAGGTAAATTATAATTATTTTGTTATATGAACTTAAATATAAAACTAGATCATAATAACCCTAGAGTGACGGATATAAAACTGTGTTACTTCTTAAATACATACATTTCTTGTAATTAATATTCCACAATACAGGTCTTGCTCTTGAAATTTTTTGCATATAATTAATTTATGTTCATGTATATTATTTTTATTGTGAAATGAAATGTAACAATAATTTCTATATTTGATATTTCTAGTGTACGAGAAACACATCAAATAGCTGAAGCACAGCAAGAGAAAAATGCAAAATTGCGTGAAGCATTTGGTATATCAGAATATTTCGTAGAAGGCTCAAGTTTTGATCCTGATCGTAAGGCGAAAGAAGACTTAGCAAAAAGTACCGCCCTACAAAAGGAATTGGAAATTCAACGTGAAGCTGATAAGGATAAAAGTCGTAAATATGCATTAGTTAGGACGCCATCAAAAGAAAAAGAAGTTCATATTGCAAAAAGTGAAAAAAAGAAGAAGAAAAAGAAAAATCGAGATGGGTAAGAATATTGATTATTTCCTAAAATGTTAAGATTTTTGTAGATGCTTTTTGTTTTCTAATTTAGGCGTCTTAAATCCAACTGTTCAAGCCCCCAAGCTAATATCATCTTATATTATATTAGGGGCTTTCGGCTTTCGGTGAGAAAACTGAGACAAAACTTTGAACAACCGTCTCAGTTGTCTCAGTTCAAACCAATTAGCTGATTTGCCAATTTTGACATTTAAATAATTTTGACCACAGAAAATGGATAGTAATAAATTGAGGAAAGTGTTGTTAGTTTATTCAAATAGCTCACTAAACTTTAATTAGCAATTAAAATCACAAAATAACGAAACTGAGTCAACTAAGACAAGAATATTCAGTTTCACTTGTCTCAGTTGCTCAGTGGTTGCGTTCGAATTTTGTAGCACCGAAAGTGCAGTCTCAGGGAGCCAACTGAGAATACCTCACTTGGCTCACTGAGAATGTGGGCGCTTTCGGCAAGCCTATTATCTTTGTAATAAAATTGCAACTTGCAGGTTTTTTTTTTTTTTTTTTTTTTTTTTTTTTTTTGTATACCCTTAGTAACTGTTTTACAGTTAAATGTAAAATGACGTTGGCCCCCCAGTGCAACTATAGCATTGCAATTTGTTGCGGTGGTAAAAATATGCATCATTGACGAATTCCGGCTGGAAACTGTCAGGCAATTTACCTATTGTGAAGAAATCATTTGAACTTGGGTAGGGGGGCTGTATCAGATCTATTTTCTTTAAAATAAATACTGCGCTTTCGATATACATACATTTGTAAGGCCCTTAAGTAATCAATAAAAGCCAAGTATAGGGGAAGATCTGTATTCTATACTTTGCTGCACGATGAGTCTACAATATAACGTTCTTGTCTAAGTCCAACATGTTGCCTCCCGATTTTTTTAGTCTCCTGTAGCCTTAAATCTTTCCGAATCATTTAATTCAAAATTTTCTCCATAATAGTAGACAGTAATACATACAATATGTATGCGTGTAGATGATTCTTCTTGAAATTTTTGTAATGATACCAATCATCTGAAAATATATAACTGATGGTGGTCTGCTGATATGCTTGGATACAGTTTCAGCAACACGGTTGGTATGTTGTCATTCCTCCTATTCTTTCCGTTCTGAATGGTGCTGGAACAGTTAATGGTGCACATTGGAAGTTTTCATTAGTGATATTTCCTGGGCCATTTATACAAGTCCTTTCAGCTGCTTTTTTGTTATTCCATACGTTTTTGTAATTTCTCTGTAGTTGTTTAATTATTTTGTACATGACTCTACTGTTTTCTGCGCTTTCCGCTTTTGATGAAAGCTTAAAAAACTGCCGTTTTATCTGTGAAAGATATTTTTTGCAAATTTTTTGGTGTCGTTGGTTACTACTATTGCCTTATGTAGTCTAGTCTATATTTTGTAGGTGATCAGTCCCTGACGACTCCTTTGAGCTTGACCTATGCTTTTTTTCCGCTGCTTATATGGCTTCCTTAAATACATTACATGCGTAGTCAATGTCGGAATCTTCGGAAACATGTTGTTTATCTTGATCTACATTTTGATTGCACTTTTCCGTAAATATCATTTATTTGATACTGCTGTGCAAATCATGTATATAAAATCGTGTGTTTTATATTATTCGAACTCCAGCAAGGTTGTAGTCTCTTCAAATATTTGCACCGATTTCAGGATTGATATCACTCATTAAGATGACGATTCTCAGTCTATAAGAGTAAACGAATAACCCAAGCTTATACAACTCGACCTTACTGTCTTTTAACACAGACATACAGGCCAAAAAAATAGCATCCATGCCCCTAATAGGACCGGAACCATATTGCGGTATCTCTTTCAACTCCGTAAAACATACCACTCAAAATTGGATCCAAAACCAAATTGACCAGAAATGGACTTCAATGACAGGCTCCAGACAAGCCAAAAGATTTATTAAAGGACCTTCACCAAAGAAGAGCCTAGATCTTTTAAGACTATATAGGAATCAACTCAGAAACTTCAGACTCTTGAATCCTACCGACTGAAGAAATTTTATCCAAAAAATACTGCTCTTCCGAGGAAGAGTGGGATTATAGGATAAACTATAAAGAAAGCTGTGCACAATAAGCCAATGAATGGCTGCAGTGCAAAGGCCACTCGCCCCGCTTAAGCCCCCCCCCCCCCCCCCCCCCCCACCACCCAATTCTTTTATAATCTGTCTTCTTCTGTGTTTCTGCGATTGGGGCATAATATATATTGCACTATAGTCAAGTTTTTTTTTTTATTTGTTACGTAGTATTAGTTCGAAAGTCAAGGTCATTATTGTTGAATCAGTCCGATCCGATTCATCGTTTTACGGTTCATAGCACTATTTTATGAGAGATTTTCTTTAGTTTATTCTAGTCCAGTAGGGCCAAAACGTTGAATATTTAGCCAGCTATAGAGTTATGTATATTATATCAACACCAGTTGCGGTAAGGTCGTGACGTTAAGGCTTTCCACTAGGCTTGACTGCACTAATTTTTCTCATGTTTTAAAATTTTCCTATCACTGAGTTCCTATTTTCCAAAGAATGTGTTAACCTTATATATTTTTAACTGTAATTGCCATAATTATTGTAAATATATTCTGCTTTATTACCTATAGGTCTGTCAGTCAGGAAAGGAAAAGGGATAAAAAGAAGAAAACCAAAAAGCACAAAAAAGAAAGGTAATTGCAATGCATCTAAACACAATTGTTTCGTATCATAAATAGTTGGATAATTTAATCGAATATTGTTGCTACCAAGTCAACCATGTAGCGGAAATGTTTTTTTAATTTTTCATTTGTAATTTTTTCTAATTATTCGAATTTATGTATTTCTGAATTAACCATTTTTTATCTGCGACTACTTTGAAAACGTTTTTCTTCTTATTGCATTACAAAAGATAATTAAAGGAATAAATATGAAAAATCGATTTAATTGCGATGAACTATAAAAAATTATTACAAAATAACTCTGTGGTAAGTATTTTCTGAATTTCGAATTTCATTTAACTTATGTTTTTCGT
Source organism: Dioctria rufipes (assembly GCA_963924295.1). Lineage (NCBI taxonomy): Eukaryota > Metazoa > Arthropoda > Insecta > Diptera > Asilidae > Dioctria > Dioctria rufipes. The sequence continues at coordinate 41,758,125 of OZ002743.1, read as the reverse complement.
TCTTATTAAATTAAAATTTCGTTTTCCTATTTTTTTTTTTTTTGTATATAGATTTTAAATTCACATTTAAGTATTTTGCCCCCCTTAATTTTCACCTTTAATTTTTTACATTATTTTATCTAGGGACCGTAACTGTTATGGGACTTTTTGAAAAAATCTTGAAATAATAGTTTAAATTTAACTTTTTTTTAGTTCTATGTAACTGTTGAAAAGACATTTAAAATTTTAGCTCATAAGATATATAATAGTTATTTATTAAAATGTATGTTTTTTTTTACACAACTGTTACCGAAGACTTTTATTTATTTAAGTCTTATGAGTCCTAAAAGACTTTTATTTTTTTAAGTCTCACAATAAAAGTCTTAGAAGACTTTTATACTTTTAGCTCATCGCCAAGAGTTATCACCGGCTTTTATTAATAAAAGTCTCTTCATAAAACTCTCATAAGTCTTTTAATTTTTTAGTCTCAAGATAACTGTCTTAGAAGACTTTATAAATTTCAGTCAGTCCATAACTGTTACCAAGGTCTTTTATTCATTTAAGTCCTATGATAAAAGTCTCATAAGATTTTATCTTTTCAATTTTTCGATAATAGGTTAATCGGGACTTTTATATTTTACAGCCAGTTAAAATAGTTATAGAAGATTTTTATTTATTTAAGCCTCATAATGCATCTATCACAGATCTTTTATTGTTGAAGATCTTGGTATTTGATTTTGGATTTCAGGAATCGGATAGTCCGCAGTCCGGGTATCCGGATATCCGCATATTAGCAAAATTAAATACCAAGATCTGTAACAATAAAATATTTGTGATAGATCCATTATGAGGCTTAAATAAATAAAAATCTTCTATAACTATATACATATAAAAGTCCCGATCAGACTGTTATCGAAAAATTGGAAAGATGAAAGTCTTATGGGAGTTTTATGAAGAGACCTTATTAATAAAAGTCAGTGATAACTCTTAGCACTGAGCCAAAAGTATAAAAGTCTTCTAAGACTGTTATTATGAGACTTAACAAAATTAAAGTCTTTTGGTACTCTTATCATTAGACGTAAATAAATAAAAGTCTTCGATAACAGTTATAATTAACTTTAAAATAAAAAAAAAAATTATTTAAACTCTTATTATGAGACTTACAAGTTTTTTTTTTTTTTCAATTATTAACTATTTGCCGTTACATCTCAAGTATACCATTCAGTCTTGATTGCACTTTTTTAATTGATTGCGTCAAAAATAACAGTTATTTACGGTCCCTGATTTTATCATAATTTGTTTGAACAAACCCAGCAAAATGTCTTAAAACAAAACATCGTTAAAAGAACTCCACAACAAAATTGTTTTAAAATAATTTCTCATCTTTCTTTTCCTAAGACAGACCATTTTGAAGAGTTTTCATAAAGGTAAACAATTTAAAAGCAGAAAAATTGTGGAAATTCGTACATAAAAATATGTTTTGAAATAATAATAATAGTTACAAGCGTCATGTTTTGTTATTTATATTAAGAAAATATTGTGAATATTTTATTTTAGTGTGTAATACGCGCGCATTAAGTTGGTCTGTGCTGTGTGATAAGCATTTTATGATTATTTAATACTTGGGAAGTATTTGAATTGATTGCTGCATTTTGACGTGTTTATCAATTATTTTGTTAATTTTGGTCTTATTTCGGTTTCAAGCTTAGTTCTTTTCTATAACCAGATTGTCTTTAAGCATGATTTCACCACAGACAAGTAATAAGACATATGCAAGACCCATAGTTAAATGTGATGCCGACAAGATTAACTGATAAGTCTTGGCTAACTTTAGCGAAGCTCCGAGCAATGAAATGATCCGACACAACTATTTCATTGACTCAATCGTTTTTCTTTTGCTTATTTTCGTTCGTGAACTGACGTAGACACAATTTTTTTTTTTTTAGTTGAATAAATTATTGAGATTGTTGGAATAAAAGGAATGGATGAGTTTATAGATTGGATGCATTGGTTGGATAGGCTTTGTGTCTATTGTAAAGTATGCATAAATAAGGCCCTGCTTGCATTAACGCAGGACTGTGTTATCTGCTTCACATAAGCAACCTATTGGCAAAGATAACCTAATAAGAAGATAGGAATCAGCCGAACAAAATTGAAAATTTTTCGTATTTTTTAGAAAGAAACAAATAATGTCATATACTTTTGCCTTTTGTATGATTGGGTAAAAAGAACTTGGCTATGCATTATTGTAGTGCGATTGAGACAATGAGCTAAAAACAAAAATCGAGAACGTAGGATTACCCGGACGATAAAATTTTATTGAATCCCTCAAAATTCTATCAAGTTGTTCATAATAATGTAAAACATTTATGAATAAAGGCAAAAAATGCGAAAGCGCAGATTACATGCAACGAAACAGAATGGCAAATGATTCATTTTTGTAAATAAATGACAAGGGGCGGAGTTTTCAGATAAAATGTTCCCGCGCTTTTGTGAAAACCGGTTTTTGCTGAAATTTTCAGAGAACTGGCCAATATTTTTTATAGCAATGTCAATGTTTGTTAGTGTAATTCCGATGCTATTTGAGCAGCACGTGCTTCTGTTTACATTCGTTGTGCTCTGAAGAGAAAGTGTGAGTGGGAGAAACTCATGTTGGATTCTTTAATATTTTCGGGAAAAAAGAGAATTTTATTTGACAGAAATTTAACATCTCCTTTCAGCACCTTGGCCAAAGCTAAATTTATCTTTTTCTTAAAAAAGTGAGGTAATGTGACCCGAAGTACATTATTATGAATAATTTGATATGATTTTGAAGATATTCAATAAGATTTTGTCGTTTGGGTAATCCTACGTTCTCTCGATTTTTGTTTTTAACTCGTTGTCTCAATCGCACTACAATAATACATAGCCAAGTTCTTTTCACCCATTCATACAAAATACAAAAGTATATGACATTATTTGCTTCTTTCTAAAAAAACCCGAAAAATTTCCAATTTTGTTCGGCTGTGTCCTATCTTCTTATCTTATCTTGGTCAAGGTGAGTAGTCTTTCTCTTTATCGTGATTTTACGGAGACAGACACATCAGTGGGTTGGTTTAGACAAGCAGATTTTGTGATTAATTTAGTTAACACTATGCAATGGATATGAGTGTCTCGCTCCAATATAAAATCAGCGATATCACGATCTGACGTAGGAAAGAAATTTAATGGATATTTTATCTTTAGAATTTGATTGCATTTTTGGAGGCCAACAACGGCACACATGAAACTATTTTATCTGAAAAAACTCCACTAAAGTGAATAAAAATTCTGCCGAAACATTTTCTGTAAATTTCTAAGAAGAAATAAATGGTTATTGCTTAACTAGTGTCTGCGCTCATAAATTATTAGCCGCCCAAAGACCCGTTGTCGGCTATAATGTATACCAAATTGCAGTATATATCTAATAGAAAATTGAGGGCTCTTCTAGATCAGGCCGAGACATCGGTTTTTATGTTGAAGCAATACAATTTTTCATTTCGTATCAAAGATAGAAGCTCCTACAGGCAGACGGAAACGACACTAGAGCGCTTTTTGTATTCTTCTTCTTGAATACTGCAGAGCATCACTTTCGCTCATAGGCGCTGGATATCTGTTATTACTGAAGAGCGAATCTTGATGGGCTTAATTTTTCCATAAATGAAATTATCAATTCACTAAAATACACTGTTTTGATTGGAAACTATATAACTAAACGTGATAGGACTTTTCATGAAAGCGGTTTCTATTGACTCAGATTTGGAGTTGCATAATTGGTTGTTTTTTCGGAAATTTATAGATCTATAAGGCTGACACCAATTTTAATATCAAAAAGTTATGGGGTAACTTCCGAGAATCGATTATTGAGTTAAGAATTTTGGTCGTTACATTGAAATGATCGCCCTTGTGGTTCATAATTTGAGAAAAACATCTCTATTTGACAAAGTATAAACCTTATGCTATAAAACACACAAGATCAAATCGTTTCTTCGGAAATTGTATATCACAATCCAATCTCTGAATGTACGTAGAGATTGAACTTTGTTTGCTTGAGCGTTATGGTTCAGCTGATAATTTTGAATTTCAATTCACAAGAGAGAAAATAATCCTTTTTCATTTTTACACATCTCAAATGTGTTTTATTTTTTTCCAATGCAGAACTATATTCGGTATCATCACTCGTTACATAGTGCTTTAGGCTCTCTTTCCAAAATGAGTGGGGTATAATCTTGGAAAGAGTACTTGTCTAGCCTTCGCCAAGAGTGCAAAGTGGGGATTTTGGAATATAATCTGATCTGGGCTGCGTCCTTGATTAAATTGTGTTGATTTTTCTTGCGCGGGATTCCTACATAATATGTCGTATGTACCTTGTGGGCTAAATTATGTTTGTGGTAAGGCAGCACTCCTTTGTAGTGTTGACAATCAAAAGTTTTAATTTTCACTATATATTTGGACACTGCTTGCGGAGTTAAGCTCGGTAACATTTTGTATACGCTAATATTATAAAAAATTTCAAGAATAATCGGGCAACTACTTTGTAGTGTTGACATACAAAAAATTCTGGATCTTAGTATATGTAAGTGCTAAAGGAGTTATCGAAGTTATCAATGGTACTCTCATGAGCAAACTATGGATGGGATTGGAAGTAATAAAAATTAGAGAGATGAAAGAGCAGATCTACACCGCCGTTTATATGGTGAGTTATGGGCTTTAGTAGAGCAATCGACGATTACGTTGATAATTAACCCCACACGATAATTGTTATGTAATGCGATTGCTTACTAATAAGTGACTCAGGTGCTGCAACCGGTAAAACAAACGGCAAGGTTGTTGTCGTTTGTTTACATATACTAATATGGAGACATAAAAGACCAATGACTTGTCTGATGAGTGCTATTCAATTATCAGTCATAGCCGTATCAAGTTACCGTTCGGCTTGGAATGCTTGAAGTATTAAGATAGGTCAGTTTGCGGTAAATAAAGAATTAAGTTAAAGTTATGTGAGAGTTTCTTTTGTTGAAAAATTGTATTGTCTCAGTTAATGCGATAGTTTTTGTGGTTTTATTGGTTAAGTGCACTACAGAAATACCATGTGCTTTAAGCTAAAAAGGCAGACGGCAGAATCTATCAAAGACTTTCGAAATATATACAACAACTATTTTAATCCCCTTACAATTATCGAATACTTTAAATGACTGTCCAATAAGAAATCATATTGGTAATCGCTGATGAGATGAATCAACGCATTTACGCTGAATTGCTTTCTCTCCATTCGCGTGAAATTGACACATTATTTTTCTTACTGTATTGTAGTTTATAAAAGCGATATCAGCAGCTTCTTTTATTATTTTGCCTTTTTTCAATACTTGTTTCATTAAAATTTCTTTTCAGATATGTAGTTTATTTGAAGTAGATTCAAAGACTTTCAAAAAAATCGAAGTACTGTAGTTGTAATGGATCGTTAATTTCGATAAAATAGTCGCACACTTGCATCTTTTCACCTCTTCTCATCATCTATTCTTTTTTTTTTTTTCGCTTGAATTGTTAGACTTGTTTTTGAAATAAGAAAAAATATATTGGAACAAAGGATAGCAATAAAGTAAATTTATTTTTAAGAGGCTATTCAGAACTAAATAAAACTAAGATTGGTCTTTAAATCGCAGATATAAAGCGAATGATCTTGGAATTGTTAATCGGAAGTATCCAACGCTTAATATATTGTTCCATGCCATGAGAGAAAATTACGTACAAACAGCAACGACGTCTAACTAAGCTTTTTTTAATTTTTCTCCTTAGCGTTAGTTATTACCAACAAACGCGTCGCCCAATGCTCTTATTACTAACTTTATTTATACTTGGTAATCACTCTTGTTTAACATTTTTTTACTGCCATTATAGTTTAATTAGTAAAAGGCAATAATCAAATAATTAACTTGAAAGTATCGATGATCACAATCAATTTGCAAAGCCAGAAACGAAAACGTCTATAAATTCAATTGTTAAAGAATTTAGGGAGTTTCATATTGATTTCTCGATTTATAAGCTTTCCAACAAAAGCAGACAGAAAAATGAGATGTATTTGGCAGCCTTGAAATAAAATTATATTTATGAAAAGCTTTGATATTAAGCTCACATAGTCAACATTTAGTTTTAAAGAATTCCTCGCAATTTGTTGAAATCGAGATTCATAAATGTCAATCAATTCAAATCTTCCTAAAGTAGAATTTTTTTTCAATAGATATGAAATATATTTGGGAAATTACAGGGCAATACTCAAATTCAAAAAAATTTCCTTTCAGCAAATCAAAAAAGAAGAAATCACGCAAACAGAAGGACAACGATTCAGATTCATCAGACAGCGAAAGTGATTCTGATAGCACCGATTCTGAATGGGAAATGAAAAAGCGAAAGAAAGCTAAGAAGGACAAGGTAAGCTTATTGTTATTTTATGCTGAAAGAAATGTATCTTCGGCGAAATATATCGAGGGTGAAATTAGAATATAATATTTTTTAAAAAAAAAAACAGTCATTGATATTTTCCACATACATTTTCTTCTTTAAGCCTAGTACGCTGGTCAAGCGAAAATTTCGTTTCCTATACAAAATCTATGTAAAAAAAATGTGGGCCACGAAAATTTCGGTTTGGCATTTCGCAAAGTAGTATGCTGTTCAAAAGAAAACAATGAAAGTTTAGAGCATGGAATGCAGATGGCGCTAATATGAAGTGGAGACATTTTTCCGCAGCGATTTATATATCCAGACATATAATTCGCATGCAAACGTTGACGGGTATACCCTTTGATGTTTGGCGCTTTGGCACATATATGTAATTTGTGATTTTACGTGTATTACTTCAGTCACTTTAATGTTATTTAATTTGTAATTTTACATTTTCTCCACAACTTTTTTCCGTGTATGCCCATAATGCAGGCGAAATTTTCGCTTGAACAGCGTACTAGGCTTTAGGATCAAAAATACAAGAAAAGATGGATATTTTAGAATGAGAGTGGAGAGTTGTTAGAATAAGTTTTAGCTTTAGTTTGGAGACCTAGAAACTGGTGTCTAAGTTGCGGATGTGTAAAAAATTTTATGGCAGAAATTGGAAACCTTTTTTGTTGTCCCTGCCTCCTGTATGTCCGAGCGCCTTAAAAGTTGGCTTTTCATATGTTTGAAGAAATAAAGCGAGTAAATTATTATTATTAATTGTTCAGTACATTGACCTAATGTCTGATTAACGCAACATTTTCCTGAATTATTTCGATTCCAGAAATTGACTAATCTAGAGAAACGTTAAACCAAACTGGATAAACGAAATTTTCATATTGTGGTAAACTTACGAAGAAGTTTCCTGATTTTGCCCATTGACTTGAAACAGTTCTACATCAATGGAGTGTAGCTCTATGGGCTTTTATTGTTACATTACAAAAACAATAACACGGAAATATATTTTTCAATGACTCCTTCGGGTAAACCAACTAATCAACAAAAATAAAAAAATTGAGTTTGGTAAAATGAAGAACTATGAACCCTATTATCGAATTTAATATAATACAATATTTGATTGAAAGCGTTTAACAATTATTATAATGATTTTTAGGCATCGATTTTACTAAGATTTACAATATCCTTATAGAAACAGACCTCTGACTGAGCAGATTGAATTAGATATTTTTGTTCCACAACTAAATCTGATCTGATTTTTGTTGGTAATATACACTCCCTTCTCCTAGTAATGTCTATTCGTATATTTTCTGAATAGATTCTTTTCAATATTACTGAAATTATTTTCAAAGGCATTGTTTTTATTAAGTCGCAAATCATTACTTAAGTTATCTCTGAAATTGGTGTTTATGCAAACATTTCATTCACATTGTAAGACGTGCTACTTAGATTGGAAACCATCTGATCTATCCTGACTGAGATTTATCACTGAATTAACAAGACGTATTTTACCCATTCTTTTATTCATTTATGTATCTTTGTGCAATATCGGGACTAGCCATTTTATGTCCAACATTTCAGGGGGGTTTTCGTGAAAAGATATTATGCTAAAATTTTAAGTGAAGGCTTTTAGTAACCGGAAGGTTAAATATTTTAATAACTTGCATGTAAAGCCGCCTCTTTTGTTCTTATATCAATATCTTTGTATATATAATCGTTGGTGCGTCTGTTAGTGATGGTGTAACTTCTGAACGATTTGTCTGATTGAAGTCATATTCTCATAATATATTAGTTTTGTCGAGAAGATGGTTCTTAGCTATGCTAGGATCCGATAGGTGCCGCTTAAACAACAAAAAATATTTAGGGTCAATTCGCAAGAACATTACCACGCAAACGGGGTGTTGCTGTGACCGCTTATGAAGGAATATTTGCAGTAAATACATTACGTCGATTATATACTGTTCATCTAAAACAACGTAAGTTCTTTTATTTGCGATTACTATTAATAAATGTACGTTTAAACATACAGATAAATAAAAATGTAGTATGTAACATCAAAAACACTCAGGTATGTCTAAAGTACTGCAAAAATGTCACATATTATCTGGGATGAATGTACAATGGCCCATAAACATTCGCTGGAAGCATTAAATCGGACCCTAAAAGATTTAAATGGCAACGAAAGAATATTTAGTGGTACTCTAATTTTATTGTTTGGTGATTTCGGACAAACATTACCGATTATTCCACGTTCAACGTATGCTTAAAAGCATCTATTCTGTTGCGAAGTGTTCATACATTGCAACTCACAATAAACATGCGTGTTACACTATAAAACGATTTACCCGCTGAAGTATTTTGCAAACAATTGTTGAATATTGGTGCTGGAAAAATTGGTTTTATTGAAAATACACAATTAATTAAATTGCCTGAAAATTTCTGCAACATTATTGATATGATGCATTAATAGATAGTGTATTTCCAAATAGGGCGAATTAATTCCGTTTAAATCAATAGACACAATGGTAGATGAAAATGAAAGCGTAAATTATCCCAGAATTCTTAAAAATACTTTTAAAAATGTCAATTTTGATGTCTCATATTTAAATCTAGGATTTTATTTTCTTCAATGTATATAGGTACGAAATTTTAAGTTTGAATTGTCATTACCAAGCAATATTCAATTTTAAATATCAAACAGTTTATTTCTCTTCATTCAAATAAAATTCCGTGCTTCTACGCGTTTGATCATGGTGCGGCTATTTTTGGAGTCCTTCACCTGTCTGTCAAGACTTTAACCAAATTCAGCTCATCGCGGCACCTACCGGAAAGATTAGAACAACGTCTGTCGGGCCAGTTAGTACTTATATAAAAACGACTAAAATTTAGGGTTAAAAAATTAAATTGATATTTTCGAAAACTTGAGATATAAGAGTTTTAAGGCAGACTTATTAGATTACAGCCAAAGATAATAAAATTTTCATTGAATTTGTGCAATTTTCTAAATTAAAAAAAAAATGTCTATATAATAAATCTTTGTCAGAATTTTCAAACTAAACGTATATTCATTTGCTGCTATTTGTAAAATCAGTGTATGGTGATAATATGGTAACTCTGACGCTTCTGATACTGATACGCGAGTTTTTTAGGAAAAAAAATTCTGTCTGTCCACATCCAACGAACTCTCCAGATTTAGCACCATGCTACTTCTGTCTCTTTCCAAAAATAAGAACTGCACTAAAAGGAAAACGTTTCGACACCTTTTTCGACATTTAGAGTGCCACGACAGAGAAGCTGAAGGTCATTCCGAAAGAAGCCTACCGGTGAATTCTATTCGATCAAATCTATATCGAATCGATTTTTTTTAAGGAGCATTTTCTGTTTAATACAATTCAATCGAAGATTTTCCAAATTCAATAGAAAGCCATTACCGGATAGTTTTGATTGACGCTGAAGAATATTCGATGCGATTAATTTTACTAGTAAAAAATGCTACATGAGAAAAACCTTGATTCGATAGAATCTAGATCGAATCGAATTCCCCGGTAGACCTGATTTATTCAAATTTGATGTAAACTTATTACTTTGTTTGCAATAAAATCATTTATCGTATTTTTTTTATCACAGCAAGTATATATACATATAATGTCTGGAGCGTTTTGTTGCAGATCATGTGTCATATCGCTTTCATATAAAATAATTCGGAAGTGGTCAGCTAACTGATTCCAATTGTGGAAACTGTGTTACTAATCTTAGCAACATTCTAAGTCTGCCAGTACTACCTTAAAACTATTCTACCACATGAATTTTGTGAAAAAAATCAATTTAGTCCGGTTAGCAGTCTTTCACTCAAAATTCGCTTTCTGCTATTGAAAGTAAGATTTTGGCATGCAGTTGATGTTTTTCTGCTCCACATTTCTTCCACATTTTTCGGATAACTTTCATTAAATTAATACTAATTTTGGCAATCTTTCAATTTTTAATGCAACTGCATGATTTGAAGAACAGCATTTTTTTACACAATCATATTGATTTTCTACTCCTTGGATATTTCAAACAAAATTTTAAAAACTAATCTAAAATTAAGCTAGTGCCAATGCCTTCACTAAACAATTAAATACAATTCAACCTAAAAAAACATTTGTTTGAAAAACTTGGTCGCCCTTGTTTGTGTGATTTTCCTTTTATTTGCACTTTTTATCTGACAAATTACTCGCTTTCGTCGTCTGTGGCCAATTGCCTCTAGAGTAAAGTTATCTTTGACATTTTAAAGAAAATTTATACTTTTTCACAAACTGACTTGTCTTTTTGTACAAACTGAATTATAGACAAAAATAATAGTAGACTACCAGTAAATGTAAAGTTCATTTGTACAATTCTTTCACCCTCGATGTATATATGTATATTTGTATATATATTATAGAACGTCACACTAGCAAAAATTCTTAGTTCTAAAGAAGAGAAAATATATAGTTTTGTTTGAATCTATGGCGCTTCATTTAATAGGATAGCTTCCAGCAGGCTCTATTATAGTTTTGTAAGTATTTTCTTTTCTTTCACAATTTATCTTTTCGTAAATATCCGTGGGGATTCTTGGCAGACGCATCAAAGCGTGAATTTAAAATATTCCCATGCTTATATGCATTTGCAGAAAATAGAATCAGATTCACAATTTGTATCTAGGCTAGATATAAACTATGATTTATTTTATATTTATTGTAAATTAAAAATGTTTATCGTTTCAACAGAAGAAAAGGGACAAGAAGAAGAAACAACGGCCTGTTGTTGAAGAATCAAAATCATGGTAAGATATGAAATATTTTTTAATATACTTTAAATTAGCAAAAAAAATTTTCTCTCTTATCAATAGCTCACCATTAGAACCAAGAAGTGAACCACAAAGAAAAATCAAACAACGAGAAAGAAGTCGGAGTATTTGCAAAAACGGGAAAGAGGAACGTGGCCGTTCACGGGAACGTCAAAGTGTCAAGGCAAGAAAATATGAAGCAAATAAACTTGAACGATCTCGTAAAATTCGAACAGACCGTTCACATGATAGATGTGAAAAAAATGAAAAGTCAAGGCAAAGATCAAAATCGATTAATAAGAAACGAAAAGATGTTTCACCGCTACAAAAGAGATCGGTTAGCCCGAAAAGATTGCGAAGAGAAAGATCACTTTCCAACAAGACATCCGAGAAGCATAGGCGTTCTGAAAAGAATAAATCTAAATCTCCGATTATCAAGGGTAAACCATTATTATCACCGAGTAAGAATAGGGGACGTGATACAACTTTTGAGGAAAAGAGGAGAAAAAAATCAAAATCACCGATCAAAAAAACTGATCGTAAGAGAAAATACTCTGAAAATAATGATGCATCAGACAGAAGTCGGTCTTCATCACCCAATAATCGAGATGATAGGCATCAGATAGCTTCTTCTAAGAAACGTCCCCGAGACAAGACCCCATCTCCAAAGATCAGAAGTAGATCCAGATCCAAATCCATAAGAAGGGCAGATAATAGAAAATCACGACAACATGAACGTAATCGTTCACTTTCTGAAGATAAATTAGACAGAACACGAAAAGAACGTGTAAGATCGTCTTCAAGAGAAAATAATTTTAAAGGTAAAGAAATTAAAAGACGTCATTCTCCGTCACAACAATTTGTAAATCGCCGAAATAATCGAGATAGATCGTCTTCAATTCAAAATATGCGATCACCGAAGAGAAGAAATGATCACGAAAAATACCAATCGTTACAAGAAAGATCACAGGAAACAAACAATCGGGAAATGCCGTCGTCCAAGAATCAACGATCTATAGAAAGACGAACCCGTCGAAATAAATCCAATTCACAGCAAGATAGGGAGCCTTTGAGAAAAGTCAGTCGAGAGAGATCTTCCTCAGTTCCAGCAATTCGAAAACTGAAACCAACACGTGACAGATCTTCATCATTGCAAGATAGACGATCACCAGGAGATATAAAAGCTGCCGATAGATCTCCAATGACCCGTGACAGATCTCCATCATTGCAATATAGACGACCTTCGAGAGATACAAAGTTGCGAGAATGGTCTCCAATCACTCGTGACAGATCGCTATCATTACATAATAGGCGATCGTCAACAAATCGAAATATGCGCGATAGGTCTCCAATTAGCCGTGACAGATCACCAGCATCGAAACATAGACGATCCTCAAGAAATAAGCGTGATAAGCGTGATAAGTCTCCTAATGATCGTATCAGGTCACGGATATCAAGAGATCGAAATACGCGCGATGAGTCTCCACACAACCGTGACAGATCACCATCATTACAAGATAGAAAGACTTTAAAAAATGTTCGCGAAAGATCACCTTTATTGCTAGATAAACAGTATGCACGCGATAGATCTTCGAACAATCGTGACAGATCACCATCATTGCAATATAAACAGTCTTCAACAAATGAAAATGTGCGTGACAGATCGCCATCATTGCAATATAAGCAGTCTTCAACAAATGAAAATGTGCGTGACAGATCGCCATTATTGCAATATAAACAGTCTTCAACAAATCAAAATGTGCGTGATAGATCTCAAAACAACCGTGACAGATCCCCTTTATTGCTAGATCGCCACTCCTCAAAAAATCAGAACGTACGCGATAGATCTCCAAATAATCGTGGGAGATCCCCATCATTGCAAGATAAACAGTCTTCAAGACATCAAAATGCTCGCGATAGATCTCCAAACAACCGTTACAGATCGCCCTCATTGCAATATAAACAGTCTTCAACAAATCAAAATCTGCGCCAAAGATCTCCAAACAACCGCGACAGATCGCCATCGTTGCAAGAAAAGCAGTCTTCAAGAAGTCTGATTGCGCGCCAAAGATCTCCAAACAACCGTGACGGATCGCCATCATTGCAAGACAAACAGTCTTCAAGAAATCATAATGAGCGCCAAGAATCTCCAAATAACCGTGACAGATCGCCATCATTGCAACAGTCTTCAAAAATTCGAAATGCGCGAGATAGATCTCTCACCAACCGTGACAGATCCCCATTATTACAAGATAAATATCCTTCAAGAACTCATAATAAGCGCGATAGATCTCCTTCTGAATATAATAAAAGATCATCTAGGAAACGTAATTCTACAAGGTCGCCATCTATTGACAAAAAAGAGAACAGCCATGCCGTGCGGTCTCCAATTCGGAAACGTTCACGAAGTCGTTCAACAACACCAACGCCTGCAAAAAAAATGCGAGTTAATCCATTTAAAAATGATCCTCTTGAAAGAAAGAAGGACAGAAAGGATGACAGACGAATGCTATCGCCATCTTCACCTAGTGAACCGCGAAGAAAACCAATATCACGTTCCCCCAAAAAGTCCACCGATCGCTACGAATCAACGAAGCGAAAGGATCGTTCTCGAAGTCGAAGTGCGAGTAGAAATAGTAGATATACTTCCCGATCTAAGAAATCAACCTCTCCGAAACCAGAAAGAAGCTCAAGCCGTGATCGTGCATCTAGGCGAAAAGAATTTCTTAAGTCGCCAGTAAAAAAAGAACTTACACCGAAACGAGAAGATTTCTTGAAATCACCTCCAAGGAAAGAAAAATCCCCTAAAAAAGAGGTTGAAGCACGCTCTCCAATTAAGAATTCCCCAAAAAGGAAAAATCGATCCCCAAGCTCTAGTTCAGCTTCTTCAGATTTAAGTTATTCTCCAGCACGTAGAAATCCTGAAAGATATCGGGATATATTGGAGCAAATTGAAAAGGAGAAAAAAATTAAGAAACAACAAAAATCATCACCTAAGAAAAAACAGCGTTCACCTTCCCCGCCAATTCCTCCGACCCGCCAGTCATCGAAACGATCTCGATCACGTTCTAAGGATCGCAAAAAGTTTCAACCACAAGTGCAACAACCAGTCGTACGTTTACATAGTGCAACTGATAGCGATGAAAATAATGAAAGCGAAAATGATGAAGCACGTAGCCGTAACGTAGATAAATTCATTGAAGCGATTGTCCAAGACAAAAATGAGGAACAACGTCTGAAAGATATAGAAATGCTGGAGGCACTCAAATCAGATATTGCAGCAAAAGCCAAGGAAAAAATCAAAACCATTGAGAAGATGGCAACAGAAGTAAGTCCGCAACACGAAACATTTCGTACTAATTCCCTTAATACATTCCTTGCTAATACAACTGCGACAAACGTTATGAAATCATCTTCTATGGACAATGATAGGGTTTTGCCCTTGGCACCATGTGCCAACGGACAACCACAAAAAAGTCCTACATCAGCAACTATTAATAGTAGTAGTAATCAAACGAATACCAAATTCCATTTACTGACTAACTCTACTAACAAACTAGAAATTCCAACTAGCGATAGTCAGAACGATTTATCTAGTCATCACAAACCTAAAATTGTTATAAAACCTTTCAAGATAAATGAACCACAACCGATTGTTACAACGCTGAATGAGAGCAACCTAATTGAGTCTATTGTAGCAAAGGTGTCAACTGCTGCTCCTGCTCCTGGTGCTGCTACAGGTGCCATTGAAAAACTTCCTCCGCGAAGACGTAGCCGTTCAAAGAGGTCAAGCAGAGAGAAAACAAAGTCTTCAAGAAGTGGCTCTCGATCTTCGTAAGTAGTCTTGTAATTTTAACGCATTCGTTTTTGGTCTAATTAAATTTTAATTCCATTAGATATACTTCATCTAGTGGAAGTAGCAGCAGAAGTTCTAGATCAAGAAGTCGTTCGTCATGCTCAACTCGATCTTCAAGAAGCAGTAGATCGAGAAGCTCTTCAAGGTGAGTAAAAATTAAAGATCAAATTTTCGTAATAGTCTAGTAGTATTTTCGATTGCGAAATTTCGCTGACAGACTAGATAGATTCTTGCCAAAATTGAGATAAAGCAGAAGATGAAGAAATATATATAATTAAAATTAGTAGTGTTCTTAGGTTATGGCTGTATTTGATAGCGGAGATAGGCGATTTCCACTGAATGAATTTGATCTTGGTCCCGCATATTGTAGCGAGATACTTTGCGGTTAGTACCCATCAATTCTTCGTCAAAATATCAACGAATTTCTGATTAGGACAAAAATTGATTAAAAGCATTAGTTAAGGAAGAACTTTTGCATGCAGTGTGAAATTGAATTTCAGCTTTCAGTAGGAATTTATAAGCAGGCTAAACCAAAAAACTGTACAAGAGGAAATACGGATTGTGTCTTTTAATTTTACTTCAATACCTATTTTGACTTCCGAGAGCAGCGACATACGTTTGGTTTTTTCATTTGTAATTTTCGAGTTGGATTGGAAATGGAGCTCTGGAACATAGTCCACAGCAAGGCCCATTATTCATCCTCCAAACCCTCCAATTTCCCATAAGTCCCAACCGGACGATCTAACAAAATAACAAAATTCAAAATTGGCCCAGAACCCTCCTTTCCTGCTTCATACAGTTCTTCTTCTTCTTGAACCAAGGAATCCGTAACGTTTTCCTCAAAGGGTCGGACAGTAAAAGAAAATGAGTCACCGTTTCGGATTCCTCTCCGCATCCTCTGCATACCGGATTTTCAACAACCCCCATCCTATGCAGGTAATCCCTAAGAAGAGAGTGTCCCGTGAGAATTGACACTAGAGTTCTCAGGGTTGAATTGCTTAGTCCAAGTAGCTTTTACGTTTCATTTGGGTTGAGTATGCCCCACAGCTCATTTCTACTTCTACCTGAAAGGTCATCCAACCAACGGCTACTGTGTTGGCAGTCGGCACAATCCGAGATAGTAGAGGCAAGGTGTTTCGTGCGATCCCAATTGTGGACCTGACACCCAAAGCACCAGAACCCCATTATTCCGAGAAAGAGAATTCAGAGTGGTTTTACATTCCAAGACAAGTTCGGAGGTTGTAAAAGGTTTTGACAACGTCTTGACAGCTGGTCGGCTGTCCGAGCAGATTGCAATCTCGTTGTTCTTAGTATCTGAGTTTAGGAGATACCTTCCCGCTTAAAGGATGGCCTTGACTTCTGCCTGGAAAACAGTAACATGGCTTTCAAGGTGTATGGAAATTTCTAATTTGGAGTCGTCTGTATATATGTATGATAGGATTTGTCAATTGTTGAAGCACGGAATGTGATTCCCCCTATCTGGAATTTTCGATTTATAGGTCTTCAGCATAGTCTCGAGGAGGTTATCGATGTCCCTGTCTATGTCAGGTACGATGGACTGCATGAATTCATGTGGAACCAGTGTGAATCCAGCTCCGATTGAGATGCAGCCTCAGCGCAGCGATTGACGCCCCTTTTTTGACGTATATATTGACAAGCTGGGTGATTTTAGAGCGCCGCTTACACTAAGGAGACACGAATCTTTGAATTTTCTCCAATATTTTGCTATGATTGACGAGCTCCATTGCCACCAAGTATAATATTTTATTTTTGTAGCAAATAGATTCCCGTCAATACCTGCTAGGCCTCTGTGAATTTGATTACGTTTGATGTTCAGAGGAAAGACTTTCATCATGCTTGTCAGGCACTAGATCATTGATGTTTACATTGTTTTGTTCGTTGCTGCAATATTCCGAGTTTCACTTATCTTGCAAATCTTATACACATACTTTTCTGGATGTTCTAAATCTGGTTGCTTCCCTTGCGAAGATATGGTGTTGGCTGCGTTCCTGGTTCATTCCATCGCTACCTTATATTTGGGGTATCCTCTATAGCTGGTTGCTTTTTCTTTTCTTTATTCTCTTTATTCTCTCACTGTAATTTTCTTCTTGTTACCGGCATGCGATTGCATGATACAGTATTCTCCTCGGTTTTGGATATCATACCAAAAATGTTCCACATTCAAGGGTTATTTATTTTCGAAGAAGGTGTTTAGCTTGTCTTTCTATCACAGTTAAATACGGACTTCCTTGTATCTGAAATATGGAATCGTGAAAATTTTTGAGTTCTAACAAAACTTAACAATTTTACGTATTACATGAAATCTGGTATTTAGAAATCTAGTCAGAGATGATAATAATGAAAATTCCATTAAATTGTCTATGTTTTCATCATATTAAGTTATTTAAAATAAATGAACAAAATATAAGTTCTTCCATTCACATTTCTATCTCTCTTGATTGTTACAGCGAAAGTTCCGATCACTCAAGATCACGATCGAGAACTGCATCGCGTTCACCATCAATTCCTCGTCGTCGTGGCTCACCAAGTTTTTTAGATCGAAGGAGGATCACCAGGTAAATGTAATGTAAATTATTTTAGGAGAGTGCTAAGTTTATAGTAAAATTATTATTTTTCCTCTTTGTTTCATATTTTTTATTATTTCTTCTTTTTTTTTTCTTTTTTAGTAGATCCAGATATCGAAGATAGAACACGATAAAACCTTCGAAGAGGTTTTATTGAGAAGCACAACTAGCGTTTTTATTTAATTTCACTTCACTTGTCAGAGGAATTATGAATTTACGTTATTTAACTTTTATACGTTTTTGTAAAATATAAAATAATTTAGTTTCTCGTTTAACTTTCCTGTTCTATGGATAGTTTTTGCAAAAGGTTTACTCCTGGAATGTCGTATAAGCGCTAATAAACACATTTGCAATAGTTTATTGCAACACAGCTTGTTTATTTTGTTATTATTTCTGTGTGAGTTAATTTATTTTGTATTTGTAGAAATGATTTCTCTATATAGTTTGAATTGTTTTCAGTTGCTGGTAAGTTTTTTTTGTTTTTTTTTTAAGTGCATATATATAATTTTTTAATTTTTTTTTTTTTATATTTCAGTAAAGCAAAATTTTCAATAACTTTTGAAGAACGTATAACCAGAAGAGCTCGTTTCTATAAAAAAAAAATGTTAGATAGGTGCGATACTGAGTATGAGACTGTGGTCGATATGACATGGGAATATACGACTGATCCTGTCAGACTTTTTTTAGATTGCATTCCATTCACATATACATTTATGTATACATCAGTGTTGCATTCAAAGCAGTGCATACAGCCTAGCTAGTCGTATGTGCTAATTAGGATGAAAATATTGCAAATTCCCAAAGTTACACCTTGCAATTTTTCTCATATCTGATCTCATAATATTTTTTTATGCATTCCTATTTAATGCACATATGACAAGACGTATAAAGAAAGTCAATATCGAAATAGATGAATTGGAAAACTTTTGATTATTGAGTTCCATATGAGATAAATGATAAAATTGTGAAACGGACAGGTTAGGTAAGTCTCTGAACAAGATCTTTGAAAAGTAGTACAGAATATCCGTGCAACCAAGTCTGAATTTTTTTTAAAGATGGATGGAAGAAATAAAGTCCTAACGCAATATTCTTAGAACTGCCTAAATTACATCAATATTAAATCTTGTCTTATTACAGGCCTCAGTCATAGTCAGCCTGATAAAAGGAGCAGATCCAACAATTTTTATCAATGCTGCAGCCTAGTGTCGAGCCTGTGCATACTCACATACGACAAAACCATTATTTAAAAATTATCCAGTTGAATTCAATTCAACAATTAAGTATGAAACTATTGTTGTTGCTCGGTAGTCTCAACTAGTGCTTAGAGCTCTTGTACTCTCGGTCAATTTTGTCATAAATTTTATATTCAAATTTAGTTTAGTACTTCAGTTTCTTCCCAGACATTGTCACATATTTAATTTGGCTCCTATCTTAGTCGACAAATTTGTCAGTTGCAATGAATTAAAGGGAATGACTTTGAACAACGATAAAAAATAGCCAACTAGATTATATGACAACTGGGGCCGTTGTGGAATGATGCTCTTTTGCATTCGATCTCCGTCGGCGGTATGAAGTTCTTAGCCTTGATGTCATCTAAGTACCATCTCAGTATTATTCTGACAAAGTCTTCAACTCTCTCAAACAATACTAAGGATATAAGTCTTATTTGCGATAGAACTCTACATTTTTCATAGATACTGCCATTTGCTCTTTTCCTGTTTTTTGTGAAAGTTTTTGTAGTTAGTTTATAGTTTTTGTACATTCCGTACAATCCTCTATGGACGAAATTCAGAAAAATAAGTCCTTTGGTTATTTACCCATGTTGCCATTTCTGGCAATTCGACTTATATTTATATATTTCACTTCTGCAAAACAATCCTCTAACAGAGCTCAGAGTTATCTAGTAATGCTCTGGATAAACACAGACTAAAAGTTAACTAAATTAGAACAGAGATAGGAAGCTCAATGTCTTGACAATTACGTCCCCAAACTGGTTATCTTGCACTATTATCTTAGATTAGGTTAGGTAGAAGGGGTGCCGCTAGAAGTACCTCATGCTCTCCCAGACTTGAAATGAAGTAGCTACATAATAGCCTACCTCTTATTCATCAGATCGGGGCACCCGTAAAGTACGTGTTGGACGGATTCGAATCCCTTGGAGCTCTTACAGCTCCTATAGAAATCGTTTGCCGCTATTCACAGTCTTGTAGCATGGTCTCCTGTGGCCCAATGGCCCGCAGTGTTATCTTAGTTTTCAAAACAAACTCATACTAGCTGTCTTAAGCCAATTAAAAGTAGAGCATCTATGGTCAGCATAAAACAATTGAAAGACACTTACTTGTCTTAAGGCAGAGCGGTTGATTTAAGAATAGGATCATCGAGACGCAACCGAGAATGCTTCATTTCTGTAAAAAAAAAAAAAAGATGCGTAGAATCAAAACCTGACTTGAAACCAAGACACGCACTGAATGGTCCCTTGTATGGCTCAAGCTTCATAAAAGTAACAGTCGTGATTTAACTTCATTTCATAAACGCGGGTATAGTAAACGTTCTCCAAGAAGTATACAAACACAAAAAAACGAAAGCTATAATTGAGAAACATATACCATAAAAAACCAGTGGCAGGAAAATTTATAGACAGTGCACATATCATACATCTAGACAAAACTGTGCTATGTTAACTGTCGCAGAATTTTGTCATACTTCTGAACGCCTGTAAGCTTTTTTCTTATTCGTAGTTTATGTTGGCGTTCGATTGCAGATGCTGTCTAACTGAATGTGCAGAGTAGTAATCAAGGAGTTTTGTTCCTTCAATACTCTGTAATTCTCCACATTCATAGGTATGCATGCGGTGTTAGGGCTTGCTTATGAGCCAATTTGTGGCACTTCAAAGTGTAATTTCAGAGCTACCCTAAATAAAACGGAAACAATCAAAAATCCCTTTTTTTAGAAAAGGCTACAAGGATTTCATCAGACAAAAAAAAGTGTATCGACACCTCTGGAGAAAAACAGCTTTTCTTATGCCTTTGCCCTTTGAGGTATCACCTGTACAAGATAGGCTTGGCTGAGATTTCATCCTGCCGCTTCTATCGGGATGCTTTTTAAACTTCAGAGCAGCTACTCTGCAACTGCGAAGCATTAGCCAGGAGGAGATTCCCCCACCTCGAACATGCTTTTCCTCCACCAAACTACGTGTGGAACCTAAATACCAGAATGGTACTATATTTTAATACAGTTTAAATTTAGAAAAGGAGTAAATTGACTCACAATAGATGTTTCAAGTCGTAGTGCATACCTTTTGTAGTACATACCTTTTGCTACTACCCCTTAACGGAGGATATACAGAGTACGCACATTATTTTTTTTCTGAACAGATAATGTTTTATGGTCAACAAATGTTTAATGACACATGGCATTTTATTTTCGGCCTTGTCTGCTAGAGTGTGAATGGTTCGAATATTTGCACGGGTTGCCCATGCTTCCTTCATTTACCGATATCTCTATATGTATATTTGTAGGGAATGAAGAAAGCAAGATCTTATACATATATATCTGAGGAATATCGAACATCCTTGTTAACGAGTATTTACTGAATGGTAGTTGGGTAGGTCATCTTATTGCCTCATGCACTGTTCTTGAGAATAAACCCTAATCCATGTGGTAGTCCACTAGCTATCTTCGTTGTTTGTATCTGTAACATCAATGGTTACCGATATGCTCGATTTTAAAGCATCCTTTATGTATAAAGTTAAACTTGTTCCAATATGGGGAGCTGGAAGGGAGATCGTGAAGTCTTATATAAAAGATGAGATATAGGCTCATTAGAAGTCCCTAGACCATTTACATTCATTAATACATTTTGTCCATGATAAACTTCTAAGCTCTATGAGTATCAGAGTTCCTCTCACTCTAATAATCCTCGTTCGCTCCGTTTTTTTCATCCTACTCTCTTTTCTTTTTGAGTTTATGTTATATGAGAAAACAACTTGTCTGCGTCTTTTGATTTTGTCTCTCAACATCTCAGCTTTTTAGGAATAATTTCAACTACAAAAAAAAGTTACTTGTACAATTGTTTACCGTCCAATCACACTGTTATAACTTTGTATTGAATAAATTTTGAACAGATTCAGTCGATTCTTTGAGAGCTGACGGCGCTCATTTGGAATTTCCATTTACAATACATTTCTATTGGAAATTCAGTTGGGAAAAAAACTTTGAGACCTCATACAATTATCTTATTTAGGTTCAGATGATTATCAGAGAATGGAAAATTTTATAAACTTTCGTCTCTTTTTCCCATTTAATTTCTGACCTTTCTATGTTTTTATACTATATACATATGTCGGAGTCATTATAGCTATCTAATTTTCCATAATATGCCTCTTATTAAATAGAAAAAAACTTGCTCGATCAAGAATTGATATATATAGATATATCCATCAGGAGGAAAGAAATTTCGAACAGGACTGATGATCCATTTTGAGATTGTCCAACCACCACCATCATCACATGAGAGGAAATTTTCTACGAGTTCTCTTGGTTATATGCATTTTCTTAATTGCAATAATTTTATTAATATATCTTCATGTAAAACAAAAAATATTGCAAATTTTTTTTTCAAAAATGTTTTCAACAGTAAAAATCAATTTCTATGTAATCTCTCTCCATAACCATAATACATAATTTCTGTACTAACAAGAGAATTTTCAAATGCTAACAGTGCTCGTAAGAGGCCGATACCATATCATCGACCAACCCCACTATCATCAATATCCAGTGGATCTAGCTATCGTAGCCGTGAGAGCTCTCCAAGATCACCATACCAGTCAGCATCAAGGAGCTGCAGTCCGTCAAATGTTTTTTAAAAAGAATTATCCTCTAAAAAGTTAGATTAACTGAAATTTATCTAGTCTTATTCTATATCCATTTCCATAATTCTTTATTTATTGAACTCTCCATAAAAGAAAATTTGTTAAATATTTACGTAAGAATCAACTTTCTATCAAAGCTGCTTGCTTTTAAGGACATTGCCAAGAGTTGTTTGAGAAATTTTATTGTTATTATATTATATTTTTTTACCTTTATCCTTATTTTGGTGCAATTATCTTGATCCATTTATTTGTGTGTAATTATTTATTTACTTTTTCCAATTATAATGAATAAAAATGATGAGATATTATAATAATCTTGATTTTGTTTTAAAATTTCACAAAATCCATTTGATCCTAAAATTAGTAGACATAACCATAGAAAACTCATAACTAATAACAAAAGAAGAAGAAAAACGACAAATAATTCAAATTACAAATAAAAATTCGAATGGAAAAATAAATTAAAACAAAAATGGAAACGAAAAATATTAAGAGTCATGTAAACTCTGGTATTGATTTACACAAGGCGCTGGGATCGTTCCCAACTCTCAGAGGACAATAAAGTCACTCTCACATGGGTACCAGAACACAAGGGGCATGAAGGTAATGAAACCGCTGACTCCTTAGTCAGGAAGGAGCGGAATCTCCATTTGCTGGACCCAAACCCTTCTGCGGACTTTCAGAAAGGCACCTTGCAAAAGAAATAATGTCCAAAATAGAAAAGGCTCGCCAGATACAATGTCAGAACCTTCCGGGATTAAGACACGCGAAGAAAGAAGTTCATTAGCTTCTCATACAAAATTTCAAAAAAAAATAATCAACTATGGTAAATACCAGATCAGGCTATTGACATTACTCACTTAAGAAAATGATCAAAACCACAGACAATAACTGCAAATTCTGCAACGAAGAGGTCGAATCTGCCGAATATGTACTCTGTGAATGCGCCGAACTTGCTCGTATAAGACTCCAATTGCAGGGCAAGAGCTTTTTAACCCCATCAGACGACTGGAAAACTGATCCTAATGATGTATTAACATTCCTAAAAAACGTGAACTGAACTTAATCGGCAAGTAATTTCCAAAAATGTTGAAAAACAAATACTGCGCAGTAAAGTTTTTACGCCAACGCGAATATAAAAAGGATGATTACGGAGTTTTGGTCAGTTATTTCTAACAATAAAAAACTGCTGACGAGAATCACTAGAAGATGATATACATATATAAATGAGACCCTCGTAACTGTAACAACTTCTGAAAATATTGAATTTTTAAAACAAGCTGTACTTATGACAGCCAAGAGCAAAAGAACGGGCTGCACAACGGTATACATACGCTCCATCGTCTTCTTCATGAACATTTAGGTATTGCAAAAATTAGTGCAAGATCAATATGAGTACTCTGACTGGTCAGTTAAGAAAAACAACACTTTGAACGTTGTGCTGTAAGCATGCTTAGGAGGCTTGTCATTTAAAGACTAGAAGAGCGTTGTTTTTATTCCATTAGAACATGCATACTACCACTCAACGTCGAAAAGGAATTTGCACCAAAATAGAGAGCCTAGTCCATATAAGTAAAGGCTACAATTTTCGAGACCTTGGGGAAATTCTTTTGATGGTCCTCAAAGTTTAAAGAATAGAATACAGTTTTTGACCCGGCCTATTCTAATTTATTGCTGCAATAGAGAATTGACACATAGATCTAAGCTAAGAAGCCTCCTGATTCACTATAACACTCCTCACGCTGTAATTTCCAAGGCTACGATTCGAAAATGTGTGAATATTTAAAACTAGATCACATCCGACAGCTCCAAGGTGATCCCTATTGACTTTCTTCTTTTCACTCATGCTTCTATATTGGGCTTTTAAGAATTCATGGATCGTGCTACGTACAGTTACTCTGTTATGGCGGCTTCGGTGATATTATACTTATAAGTTAAAGTCTGTGCATTTCTTTAATTTTTTATGAATATTTAGTTGACTATGTACTCTTCTTAATTTTTGTACACTATTATTAGCCAAATTCAGTTCAAAAGAATTTTGCTTCCGAAAAAAAAAACATTTAAATCGCGAATAATAGTTTAGGCGGATCAGTATGCTCTGCCGCACGAAAACTTAGAGGTAAGATGATGGTTGAAGGTAGGAATGAAGTATCACCTTCCCTACAAGTTTCTTCCGGCAGAGACAACATACTGACACGTCTAAACTAGGTAATTGTTAGGAAGGAGGCCATCCTCAATAAAATTAGACTACAGAGGGCAAATTTCCAAATAGTACAAACAATTTGGTTGGCCACCTGAAAGTCTTCCAAGAATTCCTAGAGATCGATGTCCAAGCCAATTCCAGACGTTATCCCGAAACGTCAGCTTTGAAACACCATTCAAGGTGATCGTCAACAGTGGTACACTGGGGACCTACCCTTTGAAAAAATATCTTTTAAATGGTACATGGATGGGTCCAAAATAGAAGGTAGAGCAGGTGTGGGCATATATAGGCCGAAATGCCATCTCTTAAAGGCACTAAGGACCTCACCAACCTTTGTCCATGAAAAAATACACATTATACGAAATAATTCACAATAATATGCGTGGAGCAAAAATATACATAATATCAGACAGCCAGGCAGCACTAAGCTCGTCCTTTGAGTCCAAGCAGGTCTAGGACTGTCTTACTGTCGAAGCAAGCAAAGTGATGCTGATTAGGGTGCCAGGACATGAAGGCATTAAGGGCAACGGGATTGCGGACAACTATGTAAAGGAAGGAAACTGATCTCCGTTTATTGGCCGAGGTTATTTTTGGACACATAAAAAGCAATCCCTCAGCACAGATCACGCTTTGGGAGAACAGAATTGAAATAGCACACTGGAAAAATATCCCGGAGCTGAGACAAACGAAGAAATTCGTAAAGTACTCGCAACAGAGGACTAAAGTATTTCTCACGCTCAGCAGAAAGGAGCTAAGGCTCAAAACAGGCCTATTTACTACACATTGCCCAGTTAGATGTCATCTTAAAAAGACAAGTAAGATCAATTATGAGACCTGTCGCTTGTGTATGGAAGACTATAAAACAGCTGAACACGTCTTATATGGCAAGACTGTGCCCAATAAGACATAGACAAGGCATTCCCACTGCTAGATGTTGCAAAAATGGCCCCAAGCATGGGCTTTGTTAAAGACCGTTAGTTCGACTGGGCGCCTGGGGGCATTTTGGGGTAATATCAAAAAAGGTTTTTTAGGTCGTGGTGAATAGATGAAGCGGGAACTCTGTTTGCAGCCCCCACCAAATAATAAACTGGATTAATTTAAAAATTTTTACTCAGCGAAATGTCAAATTATCGTAAGCCGAAATAATCTTCCTAACAAGCGTTCAAAAACAAGTCTATAGTTCATCATAGACATCAAGCAGCAACTTCACTACAGCTTAACACGTTATTTGTTATTCAGGCCTACCGGGGAATTCGATTCGATCAAATCTATATCGAATCGGATTTTTTTAAGGAGCATTTTCTGTTTAATACAATTCAATCGAAGATTTTCCAAATTCAATAGAAAGCTATTGCCGGCTATTTTTGATTGACGCTGAAGAATATTCGATGCGATTAATTTTACTAGTTAAAAATGCTATATGAAAAACCTTGATTCGAAGGAATCTAGATCGAATTCTCCGGTAGACCTGATTGTTAAATTTTGGAACGTGCTCCCATCGATGATATAAGAAACAGTTCTGTGAATTTTAATGTATTCTGGGAGGAAGTAAAATAATTGTTAATCGTTTTTTCCATCTTCACATAGCATTTTTTTAATCAACATATTTTATCTGTTAAATAATTACGAAAATATAATTATTTTTTGCTTACTGCCCCTAGCAGGTAAATATAATAAATTAAAGTCAAGCAAGATGTTGATGCAATGTTTTCTATAATATGTATATTTTCATAAAAAAGTAAATTCCATTTTGTAAATATAATAAAAAAATAAAAATAACCATTCTCTAATGTAAAAACCCATCCCCAATGAAATAACAGCTATTTAAATAAATATTTTTATGAATTTGATCTGCTTGGTGAAGAGGGTTTTGCTGCCCCAGTCTGAGCCTTTCTACGTTTATTTGCCAGGAAAATCACCCAAATGAAACCAATTAAATTGGAGAAAACAACGCGTAACTGAAAATGAAAAGAAAATATTGGAAAAATATACTTAAAAATGTAGGCATGTTTGTTTTATTGCCCTTATTGTGATTGTCATGTTGATTTAATCGACTCGTGGATCCTTTATGGACAAAAAATATAAATTGTTGCTTAGAAGAAAATATTTTGTTGCATTGGAATTGTTCCTTGGCGTTCAAATGCTCTTATGGTTATTATTTAATATTGTGTCGATGGAATCGAGGCGACAATCTGAATAAGGGCCAACATTTCATTTTAATTACCATTGGTGGCACGAAGAAAACATTCACAAATACAGGAATTGATAGGTACTTCCAGTTGGCTTGAAGAATTGGCCAGTACAATCTTCTTAGATTATTTAGCGCATGATCATGTTCGAATCCCTTCAAATAGAAAAAAAAACTCTTCGTATATTATAATACAAAATTTTGTTGGCTTAAAATTTATTTGTGTCAATTTTATTGTTGGGTTAATGTTTAGGATCAATACATTGGTCGTAAAGACATTTAACAAAAGGTCATTAAAGCAAAAGATTAGAAATTAAATTAGAAATTAGATGAAAGTTAAAAAAAAAAGTAACGATTGGAAACTTAGTGATGAATGAATGGCAACGTATAGAAATGTCAATAGATTTGCACTCCTAAAATTCTGAACTTCATGAATTCTGCTAGTTGTTTATACCTGCACAAATAATGGTCCGATCTTACTTATACTGAATTCTTTTCGGCGACTCGGTGTAAGCACTGCCACCGAATCTGTCATTTTTCTGCTCTTTTCTACCCAACATATCAATTGGGAAGAAAACAGCCCGGAAATGGCAGATTCGGTGGCAGTGCTAACACCGAGTTGTAGAAAAGAATTCACTATTAATTTAGTTTATGTTGGTTTTACGTTTAAAGACTGAAACAGATTACACTTTAGTGCGTGGCGCGACAACGCGGCAAATTGAACGGTGAAACTGTTCCGCCGCGCTGTGACACAGATTGCAATAAAAGCGGAGCAGATTAGCGCTCTTATATTGGTACTACATATTTGCATGAGAAGCTCCCTTCCCCAAATATAATATTTTTGTGTGCATAACTGAAAGTGAGCAGCAAATTTAGGATACTTGGCAAAAATATCGCCACGAAGCGTTCAATGCGTGATGCACATGTTCTTTAACATTTTGCCGAGTCGTTGCGCCGCGCACTAAAGTGTAATCTGTTTCAACCTTAATTTCTGTTACAATTGGTAAAAATGAGGCTTGTATACCAGTAACTGCAGTCCCACATGAAAGGTTTTGTCCAAAGCTTGCCCAAGAGCTTGCTGATAAAAGGAACCGGCAATTTTGTATGCTTATATTTTTACTTGAAAGCTAGGTTATTAATTCCTAATTCTATAATAAAATATCAGCTGAACTCACATCTTTCTTTGAATACGAAAGGAACGATGGAACGAGTCCGCGGAATCGGGTCAAAATTAGATGATCCGGATCAGGTTCCGAAATTTCTTCGGAACGACACATCTCTAGTATCTACCATTCAATGGTATCTACTACCCCTAAGTGAGCCACAGGATCGTTTAGTTAAAGTTCAGTGCATTAGGTGCCGGCATGTGATTAATGCGAAAATGCAATACAAAAAAAAATTGTTAATGTAGTACTATGAATATGAAAGGTAAGTGACTGTTTTTTTTATTCCATTTTAATTTCATGAGAAAGCTTTTTAAGTAGTTCTATTTCAAATAAACATAATATTGTTTGAAAATTAAGTTAATTTTGGAAATAAGCACAATAATTTTAGTGGCAGCGAAACACTTTATTAATTAGTCTGATTAAATACATTGCATATAAGGATATACTGCTACAGCATTGCACATTCGACAAGGAAAATTATCTATTAAGAGCAGCTAGCATCAAATAAAATATTCCAAAAATATCATTGCAGGATAAATTATCTGGAACATATTCGGAAGGCGTAGGAAAGTCTGGACCATAAAGTATTTTAACGGAAACCGAAGAAAATACTAGTTAAGTGGCGTGAATCATTAGTCAAATGTGGGTTTCCTTTGCGTCCTGAGAGCCTATTAAACACAGTTCAAAATATTGAGCAAGACGATGGCACAACTTAATCCTTCAAAAATGATATAACCTTTTCCTGAAATGTAATCCAGAGCTTGCATATCGAATTCCCGAAGGCCTAACTGAAGGCAGAGATATGGTGGTTTCTGAAGAGGTTATTCGAAAATGGTTTGATGAGCTGCAAAATTATATAAAGGAGATGAATGCAGGAGACATATTTGAAGATATTTATTATTAAAATATGTTCAGAGTAGCATAATATATCGTATTCTCCTTTAAGATATTTGATGCTACAGAACAATAGTTTCAATCGTCGCACGAATTGAGCACAAAATACATACTAAATATTATAATTATTAATCGCTTAATCGTATAATCCTATTTCTCTCTGGTTACTCGTTAACTCAGCCTCACTTCAAGGCTTTATTCTGTAATACTTTGCACCTGACTTTGTTGTTTTGTTTTTACATTTCTTAATATGTACGTCTTTCTAGTTCACTCGCTGAATTACTTTACTCACTTCAGTTCTAGTTTAAGTATCGCTATGCTACCTGTAATTAATACTATCTTTAATTAGATAATTTTGTACTATTATAAGACTTACTATACTCCAACAATGTACATAAACTTAATCGCTGTATTCAACATTTACGTTGCGCTTATTATTAAATTAATCTAGAACTTGAAAGTTGATTAATGTAACTTGCATTAGCTACTATTTAGGTAACAATGAACGCATTCAATGTTGACGCCTCCTTATCATCACTCTGGGAAGGGCTGTCAAGTATGAGTATGTACTAGAGATGCCGCGGATGCCAATTTTTTCACATCAGCGGAGGCCGAGGAGAATGCGAATCTTTACTCTAAAAACCCGCGGACATGGTGGCGGATGCGGATGTTATGAAATTGAAGAAACAATCTACACTTCTGTATTGCCGCGTGCGTCAAGTTAAATGATATACATAGTAAGAAAGTATTTATCAAGCCAAGCGACCAGCTTTTTAGTGGAGCGGGACTTACTTACGAGTCCTAGAGGAGCAATCTACACGGAGAAAAAGCTGCTAAACTTCTTTTAATTAAATATAATTTGCAACTGCTAAAATGTTTAATTACTAGCCATAGCTGAATGCTGATTATTCAAAGTGATTACAATGATTCAACAAAATTTAAGAAATACTAAAATGCAAGAATAAATCCGCATAATTTTGGGCCGCTGATTACGAATGAGGAATCAGAGCTTACTTTAGAAGTCAGGTTTTTTATTTTACGCTTACAGACCTGCGATATTGTTATAATTTGCATTAGAATTATCAAATATTTACCAGGAAATGTTCACAAATGGAGAGATAAGAAATAGTAAGTTCACTAAATTTAAATATTTACAAAAACACTCGACATACACTTAATGAGGAAAGTTAGACTAGGTGTCACTTCTATGAGTCAGTACTAAAACAACATTTAACAAGAAGAATAGGGGAATAGTTACTACAACTGCTGCATGCGCGTGTTTTACTTATTTTACCTGAAACGCACAAGAAATTAAAAGGGACCTATAATCAAAGGCAATAATATTTAAGAAGAACAAGCGAAAAAGTTATAATACAAACCCGGTCTCGGGTTATCGAATTTAAAACTCGAGACAACAAGAAGTTCGAATTCATATGATATAAGCAAAAAATTGTAACGTGTAAAGAAAAAACTAAGATCAGAATCGAGCTCAGCAACTCCGAATTACGAAATCAGGACATGTCAGGTTGTTGCATTTTTGGGCTTGTCGAACAGTCTTATATGTATGTAATATTATTATTTTTACATGTTTGATATGTAGAAACAATTGTTTTTTTTTTAATTCTGTCAATATTAATGTTTATTTGATTTAATTATTGTCAAAGTCTGATATCTCTCCGTAGGATTGATTCTACCTCTAAAATGTCTAATGCCTGAATATTTTTAATTTTAATTAAAACATTATTATTAAACACATTGTTGTTAGAAGCTTGTTTTTTTCATGCCATTACACGTTTAAAATAAAATGATAATTTACTGGACTGCAAAACAACACTCATGTATAGGATCTCTAAAGTGAAAGATATAAATAAATTGGTAATACATATTACATTAATAAATTAAAGCCATTATCTGTTTTAAGCACAACACAGCGTGGTTTTTGAAACAAAGATATCAGCACGAATAGAGGAAAATGCGAATATCCGCGGCATCTCTAGTATGTACTAATGACTAGTAAATAAAATCTTTTGTATTTTTTGTTAAAACCACAATAATATTATTACGTATTAATTATGCTGTAATCTTTTGTACACAATATTATTATATATTATTATTACTCACCTCAAAGCGGGACAAAAAATACAAAGATAGAACTTGATAAAACGGCGCATACACCAGCCTCTCGATTAGAAATAAAATAAACTTTCTGAAGGGAACATTTCTTTGCAGCAGGCGTTCTACTGCTGAGTAAAAATAATGCGGGACTGTTCCACCAAAAAACAACCTACAAAGAAAATAAGCATAAATAATAATCTACTGTCCTAACTCCTGCCTGATTTTGGAGCTAATTTCTTACCCAAACAGCCCATAAGCTACGATGCTTTCCTGATTAATATTTTTCTGTCCAGCAACTCTCTGTGATGCATAGTTAGCTGAACTGGCCAATAGACAACTGTAAATATTTAGCAATTGTTGATATTTTAAGAGAAATACACGTAAACGCGGATTTATTAAAATACTTACCTTGTAAGAGACTTTGTCCTTACAGGATGGTTGAAAAGTTGTTCAAAGTATACCCCCAATAGGTTGAAAATTGGCTTTGATAGAGACATCACTTAACACATAAACCACACCTAGGATTAGTTATTATCACCTTGTTTGTATTTTTGATTGAAGCCCGTAACTTGCCTCGTGCTTATTTTATCTTTATAATAACCACCGGCACGGCAATAGCTGTTTTTAAGCTAAAAGAAAATAACTTACTTCAGTAAATAAAAAGTGCAAAATAAAAAAGCGATAGGAACAGTTACGTTGCAGCGGAATTTGTCCAGTCCAGATAAACAGTGTTGCTAGCATTCTTGAATTCCTTGACTTTTTCATTTTACAAAACATTTCCAGTACATGTATAGCGCTAACGTACACGCTGCCGTATACTTCACTTTATGTCACTTTTCGTTGATGAGAGACCCTCGTGGGAAGGAAATTTTTCGTTTTTTTAGTTTATTCCTGGTATGTGGGTTAAAACATAGTCTGTTTGTGAAAATTAATTCCCAACTACTTAATTTCTTCTTTAAGGGGTATTTGCTATTATTTACTCGAAAGGGATTTACTTTCTCTTACTGCCGAATAGTGTTCCCTTCCACCAGTATACCAATACTACTGCAAGTAAATAGTTTCGGCCATTTTGAAATAGTGATTTTTGATCAGATAACCGCAGTTTTTTACTTGCGATTTGAGGTGATATATAATAATAATTATATTATCATTACGTGCTGTGAGTCTATGGTCCAATTATTATTTTTATCATTAATTGTAATTTGTTTGAACACATACATAATTAACCTCAGTAATCATATAAGGCGCTACCGCGGAGCAAAATTATTGTAATGTAATGGCAGATCTATGCACAAGGGAGCAAAATACTCCCACTTCGTACTGAAGCCTGTAGTTCGGCCCATTGAATAAAGAACAATTTAGGATGTCTATTTCTGTGCTGTCTGTATGTCAATATACCCATTACTCAAACAGGAAGAACAAGATTATACTTGACATTGACATATCCATTAATAAAAAAAGTTCCACTCCTAGATTGGTATAATTAGGAAAAACATTTATGTTATTATTAATGGAGAAGTTAGAATCCTGTTGACACTGTAAATAATTTGTTAACGTAAAAATATGTACTGCTTACAATGCCTAATACCAGTTCTACTCATACCGAAGCCCACAAATCCAGCATTGATGCAGACACACGTCATGTTTATTGTCCTATATTTAATTGGATTTTTCCTTGAAAGGAAGCCGTGTACCGTTTGCAGTCTAGTTTTTCTTACTGCCGTGTTCCTAATATGCTACAGTGGCGTAGGTAATTGTTTGTTTTGGGGCAACTGTGAAGGACACCTCTGTGACAATGGATAAAGTTGCTTTCAACCGACAATCAGACACCCGGACGACACGCATTTTATGCCTATTGTTTCCTGGACGAAAAATCGAAGCTTTAGCAGTCCTTTGTAAAGATAATCAATTAACTGTTTTCATAACTGAAAGTTTTATTTAAGTTTTAAGTGATCTTTTTTATACTTTAGAAATGAAACACTGCAATAATGAATATCTTAATCTAAATTTATTTATATAGAATGTCAACCGAATTTATCTTACAAGATATTATTTTGTAAAACTAGGAAGCCAAAGGTATATAAAGCCAATTGATTTAATTATCATTTTTTCAAAAATCACTATTTTCTAAGTATGAATCGATTGGCTTTGTCTGGGATTGATGATAAATAATATCATTCTGATCTATGGCAAGACGTAGGATTATTTTTAATAAAATTAGAAGTTAAGTTTTAGCGATTGCAGTACTGAAATGTTTTTAATGTAAATAATATTATTTAAATTGTGTAAAAAGCTTCTAACGAAATTGTCTTTTTAGTTTAAATGATCCTAATATATTAAAAATTAACGACTAACAGGTAGTTTTATATATGTATGTCCCTTTTGAAGGAGCCTGCACAACAGTAAACTTAAACTCGAAACAAAAATATTGTTAAGGTTCAAGAGAACTACCAACCACTTCAAAATAATTTTCAGATTTAGGCGAAATTGGAGGTAGACTATTTTATTTAACATTTCTGCATAATAACAGATGGTTAAAGACGAGATTTTTGAGAGTCAGACCATGATATGAAAAGGATTAAAGTTTTGTTGAGATATTTTTCTTCTTTCGTTATGAATGCAGTAGGTATGCTAAGGAAAACTAAGCTTGCTAGTTTTAAGGAAAACTTCGGAGTTTATAAATTTGTTTTTCATATCTAGCTGAACAGAAAATATATGAAGTCTCCTTCATATTATGCAGCTGTTTAGTTAACCAAATACTAAAAAAACAGTTTGCAACAAATTCTTCCGAAACTTCAACCAGGAAAGAATGTTTCAGATTTAAATGACAATACTCATTTAGTCAAACACAAAATTGTATAGCAGGGTGGGCCCCTTAGTTGGGGCCAACTAAGAGTTGAGGGGAAACATATTTTGACCTGTTTTATATTGAACAGTTAGTCACTTCCAAAGCAGATTACCCTGGATTATCTATGATGCGTCGTTCAACAGAAAACAGTTTGTCCTTCCCACAGAGCAGTAACTATACATACTCTTACATCCTGATCGAAGATATAGCGTTTTAAATTTGAAAAGTCAGAATTTTCACTTTTTTCCAATTCCATTTTTTGCATCGTAAAACACGTTGTCAACATTTTTTCCATATCGAATTTGATATAAAAATAACGGTTAATTTTGACCAAGAAGATGGAAATACAGAAGTTTCTAATTGTCCAGAGTGAGGAGGGGTACGGTGGTAGTACTGGCTATAAGATGGGGAGAGACGCCAAGGTGCACAATTAATTCCCCCTCCGCGGATCGTCAGCATGCCAATAACATTAAAGTAATGAATAAGTCATATATTTTCGAAGACCACTTAGCAAAATTAATTGTCAGCATTCTTCACAATTACAGCGACAAACAAACATAAATAAACAATTTTCTATAAAATTTAAGGAAAACTATAACCGGTTCCATGAACCATTGAATTTCTGATTAAGTTGTCTGTATGGTGTGGGTTTTCTTATTTATACTGTGAAATTGATTATAATCCT
This sequence comes from Dioctria rufipes, assembly GCA_963924295.1. Classification (NCBI taxonomy): domain Eukaryota; kingdom Metazoa; phylum Arthropoda; class Insecta; order Diptera; family Asilidae; genus Dioctria; species Dioctria rufipes. The sequence continues at coordinate 41,723,469 of OZ002743.1, read as the reverse complement.
CTTGTCATAATTAATAATTTATTTATCAAATCAGGGATGGCTACGTTAATGGTGATGAAATTAGAGCTTCTCAACTTCTACGGTTCCACGCAGTAGGTAGAAGTTGGAGTTTAAGATTTAAGAGTAGAATAAAGAGAAAAGACAGTAAATATGCAAATTTGGAAGAACTTGTTAAGCTCTCATTGTTTGGTGTTTAGTTAAATACTTTACGATACAAGTTTTACTCGTGGTAAATTCAAACAAAGGAAAAAATTCTACTGCTGGTTTTACTAGTCCAAAAGAGATCAGAATTCACTCATACAAAGTTTCGCTTCCCTCTTTATAAAATAGATGGCGATATGAAGTCTCCGGTATTTTAATCCACCAAACATAACTTTTGAAAAATGAGACATACTTCAATATTTCATGAACATCCTGGCAGACGCAGTAGAACAGCAGTGTACTTCACTAGAAATCCTCACTGAAAGGAAGGTTCATAAGGTCGCAATTTTGTGTATATCATATATTTCTTTTTCAAAGCGTATCTAGCTTAAGATACTTAGATGATGAGTTAAGTCTTCTGATTAAAAGTCGCTTGAGTCGTTTAAGTTCGCCTTCTTTTTTTACAGTTGAGATTTGGTTTTTGTCCTCCATGTGAGTGCTGCATAGGTAATCTTGGTTATACCCATGCTGCATAGCAAATATATCATTTTTGGTTTCAGAAAACAAAGTGGCGGCACTTGATTAAATCCGTTCTTCTTTGAACTCAGTTTTTTCTTTTTCTAAAATTAAAACCTACATATTTGGAGTATTTTGAAAAACTTATTTTTGTATAAATTAGAGCCAATAGTGTTAGCTTCTTTACCAAGGTCTTCTATATACCTTGTTCTTTACTCTCGTAGTGGAATTTTGTTTGTATTAAGTCAGATACACTGACTTATAACAATGGACTGAGCATATTGCCATTTTCCTATAGGAAAGAAAGGCACAAGTTTTCTCTTTCGTCCTATGGAAGAGTTGGAGCTACCAACACAAAATATTTCTTACTAAACGTTTTCTTATGTCATTTGATGTTTTTGTGTTGGCTGCAGATAAGATAAATAAGATAAAGATAGTTTTTACCATGCTCCGTCTCTCTTGTCCATACGCAGGATTCAGTTAAGAATAACTTTTGAAAATTAAAGTCGGAATGAGTTTAATTCTTTATAAGTGATTAAAATATCACTTGGACACAAGAATAAATATATTTTTTTAAATTTAATTCTATTTTCGGGTGTAAAATTTCATCTGATTTGGTTGAGTTTTACATGTTTTTTATGTAGTAAAAGTTTTAAAGGGTGCTCTAACGGTGATATACAGAAAAACAATATTTGTGCCAAATGAGATAACAATTCGCTCAGTCCATTGTTATAAGTCAATGGTCAGATATTAACTGATCATGCTTGTATTGTGAGGTGAGAGCCAGGTCATTCACGCACATTAACCCTAATCCTACCAAGGTCTGACTGGGTCACATTTTAGGTTAACATTGCTATAAAACCTAAAATAACATTTATTTAAATCGAATTTTATGGCTCAATTATTATTCGTTATTTCTACAAAAAAAAGATCAAAGTACTTTTATTTTAATAATAATACATCTTCCTAAAATATAAATTTATATAATTACGAACAAATCCTACCACGTTGTGACTCACAGTCGCATCTTGTAAAGAACTATAATAATCGAAAAATGTAATAAATGTACCGCTTTTTCTTTGTTTAGTTCTTAACAGATCCTTGATTAGAGTTACATAACTGTGAAATTTGCGTTGCAGCACTCCAACAAAAACTGTTGGTGATTTCATGGATATTTGAGATATTTTGGGGTACAAACAAATTAGCGATTGTATGGTTGCTTCTCGATATCTTGCGCAAACGGTTTCAATTTTAGTCTAATTTAGATAGTGTTTCTAAAAATTTTATTTTTATGTTAAAATAAGTAAATTTATTTCTCAAATGTGACTGAAAGTCACATCGTGGTAGGATTTATTATAAAATATCGTGGTATGATTAGGGTTAAGGCCCGAACTAAGTTTTATTAGCAAGTATCTTTATGATCTACTAAAGGAGCGAAGGGAAGACTCCTTCTTATTTATGATCAGCATCTGACACCAGTTATTATATTTTAGTTGTTTTTCTGCATCAAAACATGGAATCTATCCCGTTAAGCATGGAAGCCTCAACCTTTTTCTACAGTAGCTAGTTTAAGTCCATTGCAGGAGGTGCATCGAAGACTCTTATATATCTGCAAACGCACATAAGCCCTAAATATTATTTAAGGTCTTCAACAACAGCGGAACTTAGATATTGGAGAAGCTTAACATTTACGGGCGTCTACACCCGTGATATTGACTGTTGCTAGGTAGGATGACCATTTATTTTACCTCTCACTCGTACTCATTGCATAAGATACCTAGTGGGTTTTTGATTATTGGATAGCATGATTCTAAAAATGATTCTTCCTCAATGACAATATTACGATCAAAATATTTATTTAGTTACTGTTTTGGGCCCAATACAATATTATTACAAAACAAGAAAATATACAAGACATCACTACACGTACTAGGTATACTTTACAACTAAAATATTATAAATGTGTATATTTCAGAGCGATAATTATAATATTAACATACATAACAATTTTAAGGGTTTTTGAAGCAGATCACATAATCAAGTACTTTCCTAGAAGAAATCATCCAAATGTGAAATTTTTAAACAAAACGAGTCCCGACAAGAACTGAAAAGCTCGAAACTGTCTAAAAAGTTTACTGCAAAGTAGTTAAGAAATATGTAACAAAAAAAAAAAAAAAAACTATCCTCCTTGCGGTTTATGTACAACAATTCGTATAACTTGGACGGAGTTTGAGGAATATTACTGTAGCTAGGTGGCTGCCTTCCTAACTAGACTGATGTGAGGTCTAATTTAAAATGTCACTGGCCATCTGTGCAGCAGCGAAGCCAGTGTGGGTGGAGGACTCTCAACAGTTGCAGTCACAAGCACATCGCTTGACACGTTTTTCGCTGGTGGGGAATGGAGCTTCCCGAATAGTCCTAAGTTGGACAACTGTAAAGTAACAAACAGACAAATTAGTAAATTATTATCCACAGAAATGCAATTATAAGACTTACAGTCTGGCCGTTCTGGTTCAGCAGATTCTTGTGAAGTTTCTTGCGGCTGCATCATAGGTACTGGGATACGAACAGGGGTAGGTAAGCTGCGTCCAAATGCGGCACGTCCAATTTGAAGAATTTGTGGTTCAGGCATAGGTGGATGTAATGTTTGTTGTGGCTGAGGTGGTTGCTGTGATTGATCCATATGCTCATGTGATTGGGAATCGGAATCGTCTTCTTCTGTGCTACTGCTGCTGCTGATATCAGATGATTCTGCGCTTGAAGCTGCTTCTTCGGCAGATAAACGACGAAGCTCTTCTGTAATTCTTTCTTCAGCCATTCGTTGAATATTTCTTAGGTCTTCAGGAGTTATACCAGCACGTTGAAGTGCAATTCCTAAAGGAACTCGTTGAATTTGAATTTGTGGCATTTCATTGCTATTCGAAATTTGCATAGGAAGTTGAGGCATGTCCTGTGGAAGGTGAATTTCACGAATTGGAATGCGTTGAACTTGGATACGAACTTGAGGTTGATCGGGTCGTGGTGCTTGCATAAATTGTGGAGGAACTGGAGCACGAAGAGGAATGTGTTGGAATGGTGGTGGCATTTGATGGATCATTTGTTGTGGAGGCATACTTTGTGGCATATGTGTAAGAGGTATTTGTTGAGGCTGTGCGCCAAAGGGAATTTGATGGGATTGTGCACCGAAAGGAATTTGTTGGGGTTGTCCACCGAAAGACATTTGATGGGATTGTGCGCCGAAAGGAATTTGATGAGGTTGTGCGCCAAAGGGATTTGGATTTCGTTGAATCGGGAAGAAAAGTGGAGGAATTTGTTCAGCATCTTCATGACTGTAATAAAATAAATATAATACTGTTATGAAAATTCTACCAATAATAATATACCGTTTTTCATCTTCAGATCCACTTTCACAGAAAATAGAAATACGTTCACCAGTGATTCTTGCTTTTTTCGGATCTGTAGTAAGATTAAGTCCGAAAGGAAGTTGCATTGTTCTTGCTGGAGAGTCGACAAGTTCTTCAGCATGTTTACGTTCGACAACACAATTCATGCGGGATCTAAATGTTTTATGTTGTTATCATTTTTAATCACAGTCTTTTACAAGGAAAATTATTTCATTCCACTTACTTTTGGTTATTTTCTAGAAGAGCTGCAGCTAAATCACTTAAGTCCAATTCAAGTGGTACTTTCATGTGAGCTTTTTGTAAATCATCAGCTTCATCACTGTCCGAAAATGAAGAGTCTGTTTCGGGCTCATTTTCATTTGTTGATGGTTCTTGCTCTTGTTTCGATGCTTCGTCCTTCTTAATAATCGGTTCCTCTTTGTCTAAGCTTTGAAGGTCACCTTCATCGTTATTGCCTTCCTTGCCAATCAATGCTTCTGCTCGAGGAATTTCCTGAAATTAAAGAGAATTTCATTAGTTAAAAGGAAGAATTTCATATTTCAATAAATTATTGAATATAATGGGAGATGAGTTGTGAATTTTCAGTAGACAAAATGGGGTTGTTGAGACTTAGTTTATATGATGAGGATGAGGATACGGTTTTCGTTTTCGAGACTCTCTCTGCCAATATTTAACAGTTCTTAGAAATTTGATTCAATTGCAAAATCATTATGAAACCTCTTATGGCTGTCTAATATTGAACCAATAAAACCTAAAACAAACAAAAATCAGGAAAAAAAATTATTTTCGGGATTTTTTTTTTGTGGTTGCATATTTCGGGACTACTCGTATGTTGTTCGGGTTTGAGATTTTATTTTCTGCATTCTACCTTTGGATTTTTTTTTTTTTTTAGTTTTGATGTTTGGGATTTCTGTCTCGTTGGCTCAGTGAAAAGAGTAGTCACCCGGAAAGCCCTAGCCGAGGCGTTGTTTTTTCATCTTGTATTTATGATTTAATTTAAAAATAAAATTTCTTAATTTTCTTCTATTCTCCATAAATGCTGGAGAGAGCCAAAGTAGCGTAGTTGATACAAATTTTAGATAAAAACGAGCAAGAATAAGTAACAAGTATAATTTACATTAATAATACGTGTACATGAGTGAAACTGAGAAAACCTCTCATAATATCTCGAAAAGGTAGATGATAACAAAGGACGGAAAATGTAAAGCAGCAAATGAGATGGAAAAAAACCACAAGTAACAAGTCCCGACCATAAGTGTGAAATGAATGGCATTATGTAAAAATTTCAACAAATTTACTCCCTTATTAGAACAACTTGATTGCTCCTTCATGGATTCTGCTAGCTGTTTATACCTGTACTGTACTAGGAAAACTTGAGCTCAACACAAAAATTGCTCCTGCTTCACTTAACTTAGCTTAAAAGCATTTATATTTGTTATATATTCTAACAGCATAATTCGCAAGTTTAAGTTCAAAAAGGTAGGGTCTTAGGTCTTATTCAAACAGCAAAAGCTGATAAAGATATATTCAATACTTTTAAAGACTATATTTCGTTCGTACACCTGCCGAAAGCATGATTGGTTTGGCTACAAACGGGTCTAGCACCATAGCCACGACAGTAAAATGGTAAAAGCTCGAACTTATCATTCCCTATTATATGCTTCATACCTTTGCAAGACACTTCCAATATCAGACAACTTTCTTGCTTATAGTCTTAAGAGAATTATAAAGTTTCCTTACTTAAGCCTAAAATAATGGAGTTATTATATAAGTGGGGGAACTCTAATTTTCAAAAATGTCGCCTAAAACTATCAAAAATAGGAGGAATTCAAGCACTAAAAAGCAATGACTATACCCATTTTATCGCTCATGCGCAGGGTTTTAATATTTCAAAATCGTGAATATCGAAAACTGTTAATCAGCCCTGTTCCGAGACTCTGTTTGTTGGCTCGTAGGTAGCAATTTAAAACTTTTTTGTGACAATGTCGCTAGCTTAACTCCCCAGCGTGACCTAGGAGCAGCATGAGCATCCATCGCTTCCATCCTAACCAGTTACCACGCCTCAATTTCCAATTCAAATTTCAATATTGTTAATCACCTACTAAAATTTCAAACGTACTCAAATTTGAAAAGCAGTGCTAGTACCAAAAATCAAAAAAAAAAAAAAAATGAAATACAATTTTGTAAATTATAACAATCGAATATTTGATTTTTTTGATTTTGTTGAATTCGAGTTTTTCGGTCTAAATTAACTTACACAGATCTGGCAGAATTATTATGGCTTAGTTAGGTTCCAGTAGAATCAATTACAGGATCCTTATAATGTGGCCAATGAGGAAAACGTAAATCCCTGAATAAGGAAGGAAACTTCGGTACTTGTTGAAAATTTCTAATGCAAAGCACCTGATGACACGTTCAGATAAATTTTCCATTGCGTCATCAACCTTAGAAAATTAATTAACACAAATTTGCACTATTTAATGCTTGAGAGCAATTATATATGTTCCCATATATGTATGTATATGTGTGCAAGTTGGACTCTATACTTTCAACATCAGCAATTATCACTCTAAAGGCATTCATCCGAAAGTGTCTGAAGTTATACAATAAATTCAAGGGTCTGCAACAAAAGTAATTCCATCTGAAAAATTTGTTGCAAAACATCAATTTAAAGGAAGGTGAATGGCCCGTTGAGTCGAAATGTTAAGAAACATCTTCGCTGCTATCTGTACAGCATCCATTTATAGAAAATTATCATATTCTGCAGAGAAGTGTGCTGGCGTGCTGACGCGGAGATGTTATCTCATAACTATAGTATACAAAAGTACTAAACATGCGCCAGCAACTATAGCTCGATAGTTCACTGCTGCTTGTGTAATCAGCAAAATCCAACGAAATCTTGGTAAGAGGTCTGTCTACTTACTATACTTAAATAAATAGGATATATGTACATAGGTATTCGTTACGTTTACAAAAGAAAAGAAATTCAGCGAATTAAGCTAACTCTTGGCTAGATATGTACCTTCTCCACTTTCACTTCTTGCTTGCATCTAACGTGAATTTTTATATATATTTTTTTGTTTTTATTTGTTTTATTTATGGTACTTTCATAGAAATCGAATCCCAACTTGGCCATATTTAAACAGACACTGCCATCTACGAAAGAAATTGAAATTTTTTTCACATTCTACTGTTGGTATTATGGAAACATATCGAAAAAGAAAACGATAAAATTCCTATAATAGCCAGCCTCGTTGCAGGCAATCGAAATCAATGCAATTTTTTAGTTATGCAATTTCATAGGCTGGCCATAACCGGGAAAATCAACTGATTGCTGTCATCAGGACGGAAGTAGGAAAATTTACTTCAAAAGTAGCTTCATGGATGAAATACCGCCATACCATACATATCTTATGGCGCTCTCTTTTCCTGCATTCAAAAGGTGGATTCAATTGAGACAGAGAAAAAAAAACAAATATAAAAAGCGGCATGTACTCTGTACTCTGCGCAATGTATTTAGTGATTTTTGGCTGGTAGTTGTTTGACTTCGTCAATGTTTTCTTGGTTGTTTCTTTTGCTTTTCAATTATAAAGTTGCGCAAAAGAGTTTGTTGGCCTCATTGAAGATTGCGATTAAATCAAACACTTCTTGGCACTATATGAAACGTGATAGGTATGTAGGTATGTATACATCATAGATAGATAGATAGATAGATAGGTACATTCGGTAACATCTTTTATCCATTTTATGGCTTCTTTACATGTCCATTGTTATTGCTACATATATTGTTGTAAAATCGCAATGAATTTAAGTTTTGAATACCTGAGTTACTTATATTTACTTATTTAGATAGGTAATTACGTACCTACTGCTCGTGTGATGGAATTTTAAATAAAAAAGTTTGCAATTTAATCACGGACACTATGCTTTTCACGTGATATTACTATACCAACATATAGACAGAGAAACATCACAGACGACGACGTGGCGGTTATACAGGTGACATTGAGATGAGACTTTACTCTCGCTGCAAATTAGCACGATAGAGCGAAACCTTAGATCGCGGTCAGTAATTGATGGATATAAGATATTTATATGGTGTTGGATGTCATGTAGATTTTTATTTCTTGGTCATTACATGTAAAAACCGGAAATAATATGATTTGCTCTAATGAGTTTTTGCAATTTCGAAATAAAATTTCATATAGTTTTTCCACAAATGACCAATTTTTATCGGGACAGAAATTCTCATTGAACTTTTGATGAATTAACTTTTATGTAATTTGTGTTCATTTTTGTTGTTTGCTTAAAATATTTATACTATAATAAGGTTGGCTATCCGTTATCTGAATTCAATCAAGAGAAATATGGCATATCATGAATATAATTGCAGAAGCAGAAGACAAATTAAGTACTTATGTACATACGAAACTGCTCTATATACAGGGTGTCCCGAAAGTGGTGTGAAGCCCGAACGCTATGCATAGGTCATGCTTATACGAGTAAAAAATTTTATGGCTGTACTAACGGTTTCCGAGATAACAGGACTTAAAGATATTTGGGTATGTTTTTATAGATTACCCTGTAACTTCTGAACGTTACACCCTATGATGCTGATTGCAACTTTAGTAGATAGACAGTCTTTAAGTACCGCTATCTCGGAAACCGTTAGGATCCCCCCCCCCCATAAAATGTTTTGCTCGTCTAAGCATGATCTGTCCATAGCCCTCGGGTTTCACACCACTTACGAGACACCCTGTATATTTACCTACATTTGCATTGTTATACTTATGAAATGCCTCGTAGCTTTTTGAATTAACATCACTGACATGTCTATACTGCTTGATTTTCTATTTCATTGTCAAGTTCAACAAATTGCAAATAGATTCGAAAGTATTTCTATTCTTGGAAACTTATCTCATACAACATTAGATATTTTTTAAATTTGATTAAATCAATAAAATTAAGTAATTTTTGTCTGCCCGTCCCTAAAAGTAGGTAGGGGGGGGACAGAGAAATAGCTACAAATGTTGTATTTCCATCTATTTCTATTCTATATATTCATTTGGAAAATGCACTGAACTTAAACAGGACAACGATGGATTTCGTATAGAACTTATTATTTTAAGTTCAGCGGATTAAAGTAGTTAAACCAAAAGGAGACAATAATATTTTATGGGGAAAAGACATATTTTGAATTTGGTTGTTTTTCACGTTTTTTTTTTTTTTGAAAACTTTCGACAAACGATTCCAATAAAATAGTAGCAACATGGCTCGAACATCCGAAGAAAGAGATGGTTTCAAAATAAAAAACAAAATAAACAAAATTCAAAATGAAAAATAGTCCAAAATAAATATTTAAAAAATGTCTAACTAAAAAACAAAAATAAAGCAATTGCACGCGCATTACATTTATTTTGGACTTGGAGAACTAAATCTGGAATCCCGGTTTATCTCAAATTGTTCTAACTACACACTTCCGGATTACAAGATCCTACGAAATACTGGAAACCAGGCAAAATGCGTTGTGCTCTTCCCAAAATTTGATTTTGTAGTTCAGAATATCAGTTTTTGGAATTTTATATTTGGACTTTTGTTTGTGAAATTCTGAAAATGGAAAATGTAGCAAAACGTTCTATTAAGTATAAGAATAACTTTATCTTATCTGAGCCCACCAAATAGGAGTAAATTTAAATGATTATTGATCATAAATTTAATTCATTAATTCTAGCATTCCATAAGTCTGTATTCCTACTCACGCCGATGTTTTTTAGTCATATGAAACAGATCAGAACAACTATATATGTTCATAGGTTGTTCAACTGTTAGTGGATTCTGGAGAAAAATAGGGCGAAAAAAGTTTAAAGTATTCTGAGAAGAGCTCCAAACACTTTAGACACGAAAGTAGCTGGGAAAGCGGAATACCTCGAATGTTTGGAGGATCTAGGCGACAATAGGCTAAAACACATTCAAAGTAAAAAGAGTTCTAGATAGAAATGCTGAAAAGATTGATGAGTCAAAGCAATGAACAAAAAACTTCAAACAGATCATCAATGACGGACAATTTCACAGCTCCCGGTCAGGATCTTTATGTTGCTAAAGCACGGTAAAATGTTTCAGGACCCAGACAAATTAAAATTTCAAAAAAAATTATAATGTCCAGCCAATTTGAGCGCTTGTGACAAAAGAATTCAGACATATAGCACGACATTTGAGCGGATTTTGTGTCATTTACGGAAAAAACAATTGAATTGTAAGCATAAAAGGAAATATTGACATTTGTGTGCCAAGAGAAAGTTGTGGAGGTGATGTATGTCGCTCTTCAATTTTCACAGATTGTATGCCAGAGGAAAGACAGAAGATGGTAGACAGTTCCGCATTCGCACAGTTTAGGATAAAAAAGCATCACGGAATTTTACTTTACGGCCAAAAGTGATTTAAAGGGTAAAAGGATGTGCGCTGTTTGCAGTGCGAGTATTGCATGTAGGAATCATTTGTCAAGGGATCTGGCTAGATAGTTGCGCGGATGCTTGAGTGAGTCGATATGAAAAGTTATTGCCAAATTGCGAATGGGTTTAAGGTAAGGTTACTGTTCATGACGATGAAAAACTCATCTTTTTTTACATAATTTTCATCCTTAAAGTGTTTAAAACACATGAGTAAAAGGATATTTTCATATCTAAAGTATTTTAGAATTCACATCCTGTTGATACCGGAAACGTCTGCCGGCTGAAAACAGGTAGCTGTGGCGCTCGGAGTGCGCTTGCTGGGAGATATTTTTTCGCTACCTGAGGCACACTCATAAATTTCGGGAAACCGTGTTAACTTTCAGATTTAGCACAATCAGTTCTTGGAGGAAGAAGAAAGGACTCTGTATGGTGCTGGAATAGATGAAGTAAGTTGTCAAAGACTTTTTTATAACTCTAAAATTTATATGAGTTTTTCTGAGAGCAATATTTTTCATCGCGCGGGGTGTTCTACAGCTTCAACCGATTCACATGAATCTCTGCTAAATTTAGAGGAAATTCAATTTGCGGGGCCATTAGGAAGCGATTTTTGTCAAAATTCGTCTGTTGGAATTTACTCTCCATTAATAGAAGTATAAACTACGTTAAAACCCATTTCTAAAAGTATTTATTTTATGTAAAAAAAAAATTACCAAACTTCATGCATTTTTCATGCCTCTCGACGGTAACTTTCTCTTAAGGGTCTCTTTTGGACAATATTTAATGAAGCTAAGGCTGTGCAGCCAGCCCCGGCCCATATTTCGGAATTGTATTCCATTCTAGATCTGATGAAGGATGGGGCTCAAATATTTCTTACACCTTTTTTGAAATCCAAGATATTTTGATGCTTGTTTATCAACAGATATGATGTGATCTGTCCAACTTAACTTATTCGCTTTGGCTCAAGAGAAGATATTATCAAGATCGTTATTGAATTATCTAGTCATGAAACCTCGTTTGACAGATATGGCATTCCCTCTGGAGTCTACAAGAATGTCAAAGGAGTATGCGAAATCAAGGGTACTGTTATCGGCAAAACTGTAGATGGGCTTGCAGCGTCCATACATGACATGGTCATTGCCATTTCCATATGGCATGGAGAGTGTAGATGCTTGAGCTATAGCCATTTATTATGGCAAGACTCTGGCAAACTCCATGGCAAGCAATTATGGCCAGCCATCACGATGGCCATAAATTTGAGATTTGATCACATTAAAGATGGCGTGAAGGGAAAAACTCGGTGTTTATGTTTAAAGCTGCGATTCAGAAATAAAATTTTTGTGTGTTTTTACTTTATAAACTTTTGACTATTGTTAGAAAAAAAAATTTTTTCTCATGATTTTAACTTTCATCTTGCTTTATTGCACGAATACACATCTTTACTCTTTTCGATGCCATTTCTTCAAATGAAAAACCGTGTTATGAATTTCCCACCTCATTAATATTTCACAGGCGATGGCAAGAGATATGGTATATGTAGACGGTGAGGGAAAACAGATCATAAATGAAAATTAAGAAGAGAGATGGAGAGATAACAGAGCCCTAGGGCACACCGGCATTAATAGGGTGAGGATCTAATGAAACGCTATCTATCTAGTACAACCCGTATTAGACGATTGGATAAAAAACTCTCAATTCACAATAGAAGAGGAGGGGAGAGACCAAGTGATTTAACTTTGGCTAAAAGGACTAGATGCCAGACTCTATCAAAAGCCTGTGAAATATCTAGGGTAATGATCTTGGACTCACCAAAATTGTAAGTCTCCAGATGAGCATTCAGGCTGGAAGCCATATTGACGATCGTTGATGATTTGATTCGTTTCTAGATACTTCATTAATTTGGAGTTAATGATAGATTCAAAAACCTTTTTAAATAATCCAAGTGATTGCAATTGATCGATAATTTGATTGATCGCTACTCTCTCCTTTCTTGCAAGAACGTGAACTAATTTCCAAACAGTTGAAATTATCCTGTCGAATAAGACAAGTAGAATAGTTTTTTGCAAAGGCTTAGCCAAGGATGAGGCGGAACTTTTAATTAACAGGGGTGAGGAACTAACTAACAGAACCTGCACCTTTGGAGACGTTGAATTTTATTTTAGAAATTCATCGATTATGCTCTATTCATGTAACAGTTCTGCAATTTTCCCATTAATATAATTATAAATTAAAATTTTGTTTTTTTTTTTAATGCAACCAACCCATTGACCATCGAACCTGTTTAAAACGGATTTAAAAATTAACAAAAAATGAAGCCTACAATAATAATTGACCTTCAAGTCACATGATAAGATTTTTCTCACAACTTACGTAAATAGAAAAAAATAGAAAAAAAAAACTTATTGTCTGTAAAAACACAACAAAACAACAAGATTTTTCTTATAATCTGTGAATAAATTAACTTTAATTTAGTTATATAAATTTGAAGAGAAGATTTATATGTTTAGTCAGCTTTTTCGTAGTGGTAGTAGTATAAGTAGCGAACATAATTTTCAGCTTAACCACCTACAACATAATTATGTGATTCTATAATTCAACGTTAGAACTCACAACTATAATTTCGAAAATAAAATCTGAAATCATCACAATGCTGCTCTCTGCTGAAAATAGTAGAAAGTTTTCAGTACCCGTTCGTACAAGGTACTGAATAAAGCTGGTAATTATAGATATATATGTACACATTATACATATATATATACTATATACTGAAATGCTATTGAAATCGCCTTTTCTCTTCTTGATCATGTCTTTCTTGCCTATATACTTCTCACTCGTTTTCATACGTTTTCTATCACGAAGTTGTCATGTAATGAATCGATCACGATATTGAACAGTTTGTTTACCTTAAAAAGATAACAGATACAAGAAAATTACGTCAAGTGAAAAGGAAAATGGTTTGCGTATGCATTCAATTGTAATTTATTTAATAGTGCAACTAAAACGGACAGAAGTTATTTATATATCAAACTATACATATAGTTTTGCGATCAAATATACTTTGAAATTAATTAATCTGGCAAGTCATGCGCAGATAACAGATAAAATAGAGGTAACCTTACACATTCCGTTCGAAAGGTGAAGAAAGATGAGAAGATTTTCATCCGATTATGGTCACAAGGTAGACTTCCATGCATTTATAATTACAATGGATAATGTACTCTATGGTGGCGATAAATAGAAAATGGATTATAAATAGCACTTACACATACCTAGTTGTATATGCCGGGACTCTTTACGAGGGGAGAGAGGCCACCGAACGGTTAGAAATCACACCTTAATAAATGTCACGTCAATAGTAGAAGATCGATTAAAAAAAAATATCTCTCCCCAATCAAAGTTATCGGTATTGAAAATTGTGATTTCGCTTTTCAAAATTTATGGTTCATTGCTTTGCTTTATTCTGGTGGTTTACTTATTGCTCTTAGAGGTTGTGTAGTGTATTTTTTGCATGACATTTCAATCAAGCTTTCTATATGAATTTATTTATGAGTACCTACCTACCTGTCTATCGACTTAAGTAAGAAGAGAAAGTTCACATTATTATTTCATTGAAATTGCCGTTAATAAAATGGCATTGCCAATTAAGGTGCAGATGATTTTATTATTGAGGGCGTTATTTAAAAATCCAAGTTTTTGTATTGTTATAAAAGCAAGTGACATCACAGAATAAGTTGAACTATTAGGTAGGTATAACAGTTGGCATCAATTTAACATTCAATATAACTTGTTCGAAGACATTTCCTTATGTCGATGTTTTACCTTGACTTTGAAAAGCATATTAAATTTCTTATTATTATTTTTGAAACTCCGAAAGTGATGTATATTATTAAGCTTTGATTATTTAAATTCAAAACTGAATGATTCTCGGAATTCCACTCTGCACCAGTGCCATTTCCTTTGAAAACCCGATTGAAAAAAAGTGGAAGAAAGGGAAGATTAGATTAGATTTGTGAAAGAGTGTGTAGGCGATCACCTAGCAATTACTGTGACCTGAAAGATCTATTGTGAGTCCCTGTTAAATTTACTCCCTTTCTAGGTTCAGACTGTTAATAAAGTTTAAAACCATTCTGGGATTGAGGTTCCACACATACATAGTTTAGTGGAGGAAAAGCATGTTCGAGGTGGAGTAATCTCCGCCTGGCTAATGATACGCAGATGCAGAGCAGGTGCTCCGAGGTTTCATGAGCATCCTGGCAGAAGCGGCAGGATGAAGTCTGAGTCAAGCTCATCTTGTTTAGGTGATACTTCAAGGGTCAGACCATTGTCTGAGCTCTGTTCATTTTGAGCTCTGTTCTTCTAAGGAGTAGGAGTTCTTTTCTTTTCTTGCCTGAGGTGTCGATGAACTTTTTCGCCTGATGAAGTCCTTGTAGCCTTTCCTAATATGGGGATAGGTATTTGTTTATTCTCCAAGTTCTTTAGGAAAAAATGGGAAAAGCATGGTAGAAAAGAAGAAATTATCCAGAACCTTCCCGAAGATTCTTTTCTAGAAACATAAATTCTCCGAACCTAAAGGTGTTTATGTCCGAAATTTATAGATGTCTCTTATCTCTTTCTTTTACACGTAATACGATGTTCTAAAATTTGTTTGTGTCCGTACTTAATTACGCCACTTCACGCGAAGTATCCACTTACAATAGATGTCGCTTGTCCTTTTATGGTGCACGTAGCACGTAACAATAGTTACCGTCTTCTAAACGTGCATTCTTCGAACATGTTAATTTCTTTAGACAACATTTTCCAGTCTTTTACTAAATCTGCTTCAAAATATGCTTAGACTTTATCCTTTGAACAAATTAGTAAAGACCTCCATTGATCGTTCAGTATTTCTGAAGAGGTTTCATTAAATTGGCATACTTCCAAAAGGAGAAGAATAGTACGAATTTCTTTAGAACCTATGTAGTCTAGCAGAGGCAGTTGGCTATCTGCAAAATCAAATCGTCCCTTTAACTCGTCACACAGTTTAATGAATGTTTTGTTTAATTCTACCGACAACTAATTCATCTGGATATTTTTTAATATGTTCCTCAAACTCTAATCCAAAGAACATCTTTGAACGTTTTCAGCTTGAATTACATATTGTAAAATTTTCAAAAACGTGTGTGAATCACCCCATAATGAGATATTTCGTTATTGCCAGCAAAGTTATGCGTATACGAACCAAAAAAATTGGAAAAGAATAAAACATAAACAGAATAGAAGGACAAAAATTGTGGTAGGCTATCGCCAGTTCAATGGAGGAGGTGTAGGAATAAATCGAAATATTTGAAAACTTTTGGCAGATCTTCCACAATAGTAGAAGAGTGGCCACACTGATCTGCATTCGGCTATACGAGATCTATTAAGAAATATTATCCAAATCAGGGCTTTTGCTTTATGGTGCATTTATAATTTACATATTCTACATGTTATTAATAGCAGTACGTATAAAAATACATAACCCTTGACTTTTGCTGGTATTAAGCAGAAAAAATTTTGAAGAACGTAGCACAGCGCTTAGAGGTCATGCCGTCAACCTCAACTCCACAAAATATCCAACAAATAATTTCCACAAACTCTATTTACTACAACTCGTGAGTGAGATGAAGATCTCATTTGCTGTTTACTTTCATTTGTTTAGAAGTTTGTATCATCCGCATGAAGGCAAAGCATAACAGCAAGCAACGCAAGGTCAAATCAGTGACCATATATTTTCACTTTTTCCGTGAAGTTGCTTAATTGTCGCTGCGGGGAACGCTAAAAGATTTCTTTGCATCTATTTTTGGAAAATCTTTAAAATCAAATTCCTCTTAATCACCAAAATAGCCAAACTGAATGGAAACTACAACAATGCGCATTTTATGGATTTATCTTGCATAGCATTATATAGTAATGAGGCCATGAAATAGAAACCGAAAACAGAAGAAACTTCATTTTTGACGGTCATTAATCACTGAAACCGTGCGCAGCACAATCTTAAGTCTTTTGCTCAGTTTGTTTGCTTATAAATGAGTCTGCTGAGCCAAAAGCGTCTCAAGTTTAGCTTTCCCAAATGCGAAAATTAAAAAAAAAATAAAAATAAATAAACAACGTGAGCCTGAGCCTGAGATGTGATATCACGAAGAAAAAAGTATTTCAAGTAGGTGGGTTTCCTTTTACTTTTGACCTACAGTGTTTAACAGCTGCAATTGAATTCTGTGCAGTTCCTGGTCTGATTAACAGAGATGCATCTTCAGATTCGAGATATTATTATTATTATGAAAATCTTTTTTTCTTTATCTACCGCGAAAATGTTAATAATATTTTTTTTTATATATATAACGGAGAGTCGTAATGGACCAAATATTTATAGCCAGTGTCATTGAAATTATAGTTAGTGACATCGATTTCGGAAGTATAGTACGCCTTAAATTTTACTAAATCTAGCTGTAAAAAAATGATAGCATTTGTCTTCAAGGTTTTATAAATGAATATTTCTATTGACAATATTCAGCATATATGTATGTATGTGCATCTGAGGAGGTGTTTTTCGCAGGAAAATCTGAGAAAATTGATATCTATTAAATACTACCTTCCACCAGAGTTAACCGCGGAGTGACATCTAGTAGGAGTTTTTTAAACTAAACACTGGACTGGAGCATTACTTTGTTGTTTCTTTTCGAATTTAATGAAACTCATATTATATTTGTAGAGCTTTGAAATCTAAGATACACGCCTATTTTTTTAGCGACTGAAAAATGGCCTTAGGGATAAAATCAACCTTTTAATAAAGTTTGTCAGGGCGATATATGTAGTCTCATATAGAAACCGGTTTGAAAATGGTAATGAAACCAACGTTAAAACTTACGTACTATACTATTTGAATCTGCATACGCTTCGTGTTGCTTGAGGATATGGAGAATAAAGAAATAAATATTTGAATTTCTCTATCATTCGAAAAACTAAAGTAGCAACCTCCGTTTATGCTGTTGTGTAGATTTTATAAATCGTGTTTGTTTTTAAATATATTCAATCGAGGAGAATTTAGGCACTTGGTGGAACATGTTAGAATTATGTAAAACCCTCATTTTTAATTAGGGTTAAAACAAAGCCTAACACTTTCTTAGCAAATATTCCGCAGATAAGTTTATTGCAGTTTTAACAGAATTAAAACTATACGTGAGAACAACATCTATAATGACTATAAAAATAGACCTGGTTTAAGTAGCGGACTTCTGTCGGAGAAATCTATCTGAACGGTCACTAATATATTGCCATTAGCCAGAGCTCGTCTAATTTCGAAAATTTCAAATTTATCTAATATAGGACCATTACTTAAATTTAATTTTTGTACTATGATTTTCTATAACAAGATGTTTTGAGAGACCCGATTTCTTGCTTCTTGTGTTCAGAAAATCTAGTTTTTATTTTTCTTTTAGTTTCGCCAATATATTCCGCAGAGCATTCGTCAAACTTTATATTATATATACCTACCAGATTTTTTTTCAAAATTTGAGATTTAATTTTTATTTTTATTGTTATCGAAAATTCTTTTTAAATTCTTATTGTTGACAAAGGCTGGTCTAATGTTGTATTTAAGTAAAACATTTTTAAAGCTCTTAGTTTTTGTAAATTATTGTCGCAATTAATAACCGGAAAAAATTAAATTTAATGCAGCCTTTCTATTTTGTTTTTTTTTTTTTTTTTTGTATAAAAGTTTGTAGACTATTTTCTTTGTGTAACCGTTATTTGATTATCGTGTTTAACACTTTTTTAAAAATTTAATTAATTAATTAATCTGTTAAGCATACTATAGAAGGCTGCCATTTTTGTGAACCAAAGCTGATTGGAGTTAAAAGGTATCACAGCATTAGAATATGTTTCCTTTCTATGCATGGAATTGTCAGTAATTAAAATGTTAATATCTAAGAAATTTAAGCTATTACTACCAATGTCTACTGTAAGTTTTATATAGCCATCTAGGTTGTTTAAAATATTCTTAACAAAGTTATTAAGCTGACGATGCGTATCAGTCGAAATACTAAAAACATCATCCACGTAACGAAACTAGACAAAGGCATGTTTTAATTATTCATTTTTTACTGTATAAAATAAAATATATTCTAAATGACATATACAAAACTCAGCCAAAAACAGAGATCACATAGCTAAACCTTTCGACTGTGAATAAAATAGACTTAAATAAAAAATTATTTTGATCGATACAAATTAATTGACTGAAACAACTTATTCGGGTTCGAAACCTTCGTTTTAATTAAAGAAAAAGATTGCACACATAAAGGAAACTAATTTCGAATTTCCAACTTTGTTAACAATATTTTAAACAACATATTTAAATTTATAAACTCTTTGCGATTTCTTTTCCACATAGATTAGGTATACAACCTACATTTATTCATATGCATTCACATTTATGTACTTAAATTTACTTTTTTTTTAATTGCTTGCTTAATTAATAGAATTACATTTGTCGAACTGCCGGAACTTAATTCTTGTTAATCAGAAAAGAAAAAAGAAAAAATAGAAAAACAATTCAAACAATCACGACGAGCTTCAGTTTTTCTTCTATCATTGTTTCGATAGGTTGAATAATTACCGGAGATTGCCTTCTTAATTAATTGTTTTCACTTCTTTGGAATAAAAATTCAATTTCTTCATACCTGTACGTGCAGGCGTACAGCCTTAAGCTGTTGGATTTGAGACGACACGTTGCTCGTGTTTTCAGAAGATACGCGCATACTGTCAATTGTTTATATAATTCTCAGTACCCTAATTAACGAACATATGTGTTTACATTCATATATCGAAATTGATTGCATTCAACGAAAAACTAGAAGCTAAAACCTCATTTTTAGTAGTGTGTTTTATATATTTTTTTTTTTTTGTTTTTCACGATTCTTCACGGTAAGCTACGTCGTCGTTTTGTTATGTAATTTTTAGTATTTCACTTACTCATGATATTTTGCACAAAATAACAAGCGTGAGAGTGTAATTTTCGCGCAATGATGTGTTAATGAGCAGTTTTAATTTTGTAAAATTTAAGATTCTTTAATTAATTACCCACTAACCTTATTTACCTGTTGAAGAGTCTCTAGCATTAGTTCTTTCTCAAGAACAGAGTCCAAAGCTTGCATTTGATCACATGATGCTCGAGCTTGAAGGTAAGCTGATGCCAAGATAAATGCTCCAATTATGAAAGACGATGCAATTACAGTAAATGCAACAATTTTGGCAATTTGAACAGATGTTGATTTTCGTTTATATGCCTAAAAATGAAAAGAAAAGAAATTTTATAAGTGTTTTTACGCCATAATAATGTGAAATTCTTTGGAACAAAGTTCAAACTCTATTGAGTTATCACGTAGCTCTAAAATCTGATTTGTTGGCAAATGAAGACGCCATATTGTAAATGATCATCATAATTACGTTGGCATTTATTCCAGGTGTTACAAAAGTAAGTAAACATGCATGCATTTTTTAGTGAATTCTATAAACGTAGAGCAATTTTTTTTTTTTTTTTTTTTTGAAAATTCTTTGCTTTCTATTTCTCAGATGGATGAGGTAAGATTTGCACGTACTTTTATGCAACGGCAGCATTATTGCCCTCTTCCCGTATAAAGGTATTTAAATTGATGCTCTTTTGGGTAGGTTGGATGGAAAATAACGATTTCGGAATTTCACGATAGCAAAGCAGAAGGAAGTTGATAATAAAAATAAGAAATAAAAACCAATCTTAATGTATAATTGCAATTTTTTTTAAACAGTAGTCGCAGTGTATAGTCGGCAGAAAAAAATTTGGAAGGTTGTCCGTGCCTTGTCATTGTCAAAGCTATAGGTAAGTTCTCTGCTTGCAAATTACATAAAGAAGGGGAAAAAACTCCATTAGTTAACATTGTTCTGAGCAAAAAAAAAAAAAAAAATGTGACTAATCGCAAAAATTCGGTAGAGTTTTTATACTGATCACTGTCTGAAGCCACTATCGTTGTGGTATGAGGCATGAGTTGTAACATACATAAGATAACTGAGGAATTATCTTACCTTTGTGCAAGATTATTCTTTAATTGGGGACAAAAAGTTGAAGATATTTACCTTATAAATAGTTATGTTTTTGTACAAGAAGACATTTTTTGTGCTTCTCCGGCATAATAGCAAAAGCAACAAAATTTTATTTGTTATTCCATCACACTTGATTTTTGGTGACAGGTTTCAAGTCTTGGTTTTGACTCATCAACAGCTCCCAAATAGCAGAATTGAGTGACTTGAACAAACAAATGAAAAAATTAAAAAATTGAGAAAACTAGAAAAAAAATTTAAAAAATCTGATTTACTGTAAAAGAATCGAACCTGTGTAAGCCCGCAGTGGGCTGAAAAAAGACAAAAAAAAAAAAGAAGGAGAAAAAGTAAGCGTTTCGTATCGGCAGAAATCTTTTTACTCTTCAGTATGGCTTGGTTTCTGCCTGCCTGAAACAGATCAAATTTATCTTGAAACTTATCATCCAAAATCAAATGGATTGTGTGATGGAATAACAAATAAAAATTTTTCGCTTTTGCTATTATGTGAATCCAAAACATATCTTCTTGAACAAATATAAGTTTACCCCGGAAAAAAATCATAGAGTAATCTTATAAATAGTGGATAAAATTAATGCCAAATTCTACCTATACATTCGATGAAGGTAGTCATAATTTTCGAAAGTCTGTAAGATCGAATCTAAAGAACATAGAACTAAAGTAAAATGTGATGACAAGCAATTAATATCTTTCAATGTCTCGCCGATTACAAGAAGTGAATCTCTATTCAGTAGGCTATTCCGGCCTACCAAATCCTATAAGCTTTAAACATAAAGAAAACAGAGCAGCACTTAGACTTAAACTGCGAGATTTGATTGAATCATCAATAGTTTAAGGTAACGTTTATTTTGTGACAATCTAATTTTAACGCTGTCATTAGAAAAGTAAAGAAGGAGAAGAGTTTTGATAAGTGTTGTGCCTAAGTAAGCAATATTAAGATTTTCGCCAGCAATCAAAACCAACGAAGAAAGCCATAAACTTTACTGATAATGGCATTAACATAATTGCAGCACTTCACTTCATTTAATACCCAGTAATTTAACTTGGTGGACTTTAAGTCGTGTTTTACAATAGGTTCTGGTGCACTGATTTTCACAAATTATTTAAAATTAATGTTTTCGAGTTGAGGCATTTCAAAAACAAAACTTTGCCCCGAGCACTACATCATTAAAATGACGCAATTCAAAAGATTATGAATGCAAAGAAGAGGCTAAAAAAACATTGGCAAATGACCAATTATATATAGTTCGAGAGGAGAGCTAAGCATTCATTTTTTTATTTTTTAAAAATTTCATTTTTGGGGCTAACATTTCAACATAAAACAAAAGTTTATTATAAAACTTACGTAAATAATGATTTTATTTCCTTTTCAAAGGTTCGTAACTTTTTTGTTAGATGAACTGTCGGAAAATAAAATTGTTCGAAAATAAAGATTTACTTTCATTTATTTATTTATTTAGGACTTCATGAAAGATGTGATTACTGAGTTTACAAAAAGTATATATGTATAACAATAAATCACAAAAAAAAAGTCACTGTAACTAAGCTAATGTCTTATTTGCCTTTTTGAAAGATGAACGTAAATGCAATCAAAGTGGTGGTTAAAGTGACGAGAAATTGATGAAATCGGCTCGCGCATGCCATAGTTTGTACTACGCTCAGGAATAACAAAAAGTCGTGGTTTCTCAAGGAACATACTGGAACAGTTATATTGAAAGTATTTACGATCTCAGGGGAATTTATCGCTCCTTGTATACAGTGAAATTCAAAAATAACTCTGAAAGTTTTTCATCTATTCTCAAGAGAAGAAAGAAAGACCTTAAGCATATCTACATATGGAGGTAGAATAACATGGTTGTCCCAATGAAGTCCATGCAGGGCAAATCGAATGAATCTCTGCTGTCCAGCGATGCAATTTATGTAGACAGTAAAGAAGGGAGACCAGACCGGATCGGAATATTCCAAAATGGGTCCAACGAATGTGCAGTAAAAGACCTTGGTTATGAATGGATCTTTAAACTCTTTTATATTTACAAACCCCATAATAGCATTAGCCCTGGCAACGATTTCGTTAATATGATCCACGATGGTAAGACAAGTATTAAGGAAGACGCCAAAATCTTTGGTTTTGTCAAGTATAGTTAATAAGCATCCATCCAAAATATAACTGAAGTCCAGTTACGATAAAGGGATATAGCAGTACATTGTAAAAAAATCGAAAAAAATAACAGTTTTCTGAGAGGAATCAGAAGCAAAGTGTCCACAGTGTGAGAATTATTCGACAGTTATGTTCCTTGGTACAAAAGAGATGTTAGAAAGGGTGCAGAAGCTGCAGAATAATGCGATGCGGGTGATGCTACGACAGACATGAGGTATCGATATCTAGACATTATATCTAGATATAGCGAATATCTAGATATTAAAGGACCCCTGACAGATAAAAAATGTGACAAACCGTACTTTGACAATTCAGTTGAGAGATTTTTAAGCGTAAACAATTTGGAAATGAAAGTGACAAATATTTTAGCTTTAATACAAACTAAACGGTAAGAATTATTAGTGCGTAAAAAGAAAAAGTGCGTTATTTTGCAAATTTTGCAATAAGATCCTGGTTAAGGTGCAAAATGTATCGGTGGATGTGTCAATTCACAATTTTGTGTGAAACAAAGAAAAGCGTGGTAGAAGGTTTTTTTTTCATTATTTTTCCCAGGAAGTGAACCACTTTGGTCTTTTTGACTCCATGTCTCCATGTTCATAAAAATTCTTTGTTCTTCTTTTTTTTTCGCTTTCCTGAGAAAGCTCAAACATATCTTTGCTTAATTTGACACATTATCATATTATTATTAACAACTAGATGGCGCTGCGCAACGTAAGAAGTTCCGATGATCAGGGTATACCCAGTAATTTTTAAGGATATTGATATCTAGTTTATACCCATTAGTTTTCTGGATATATTAGGAGTATTTGATGACAAACATATTATATAAACGGGGTATTTCAAATATGTAGATATCGATACCCCATGTCTGTCATAAGCATAACAGCGAAATCATCAATGCTTAAGGCACTAATGTGAATGAGCGTAAGAGAAGGAATAGTCTTGAATATATTATTGTTTATATTTATGATAAAGAATAGGATTCTACCAGAATATTTACACATGTATTTAAGATTTGTTGGAAACGTGCAACTATTCAATCTCAGGAATTTAAAAATAAATAAATAAAAATAATAATAAGCTTAACTATTGCAGAATTGATGAAAAGTTTACAATATTTAAATGGTATTGCACTGAATTTATAAAAAACTAAGTTAAATGTCCTATTGGCATAAAGTTATTTGTAGATTGTTTGTTTTTTTATTATACATTTTGTTATCGGTTAACCATTATTTCACAATTCCTTTTTTCTATGTGGTTATGAAATAAGAGTTATTGATAACTTTTTAAATTCTTCTCAATAAATAAGAGGTATTTTTCGATATTTATTTTATTGGTTATCCATTCTCTCAATTTTAATTTACTTTTTCGGTTGACCCACAAGAATTACACTGGTCGACATGATTTCTATCGCATTAATTATTAGGCGATACTTATAAATTTTTGTATATTAAAAACGAATTCGAAATCCAAATTCTGCTAACTCTTATTATTGAGATGAATTAAATATAACTTAACAGAACTCTTATTTGATAACAAAAAAAAAAAAGAAAAATTAATCGAAAGCTAACTATTAAAGTGCATTTTCTATCATAACATGAAAAATTCTTTGTTTTTGTTAAAGCATAATTCTTTTTCATTATACAAAATCTTTGTGGAAATTCTTGTTAATTATTTTTAAATATTCAACAGCAAGAAATTACTTCCAAGTGCATATATTTCCTATCTTTTGATATGCATTCGAATTTGCATAACCTTAAATACCAGTTCATGTAAAACCACTAACATTTATTCAAAACATAGCGTGCCCTCTAAAAATTGATAAAAACACGCGCAGCATATCTTTTAATTTGCACAGCAGGTTTGCTAGGAGCCTATTTCTTATAATATTTTATAAAATTAAATTTTTGCGTTCTAGTTTAAAAAAAAATAAATAAAAAGTTACGCAAATGAGCAGACATTTTTTAAAAAACAATTCAAACATATTTACCTAATAATGTTGTCATATGTCAGGTAAATACAATGAATGGTTGGGAAATTTTACAAAATGGAAAAAACAAAAAACAAAATAATTCAACTTGTACATAAATATACACTTGAATCAACAAAATGTTTTTAAAACACAATAACTAGTTCGTATTAACTTGAATAAACAAAATTTTGTTTTTTCCTAATATTTTCTAGAATTTTAGGAAAAAAGTAAAATTTTGTTTATTCAAGTGCTTCAATAAAAATTCATCAACAATATGAAAAACCAAAAACATATTTTAAATACTTCTCTTTTACGAACGGCGTAAATGTCTAAGCAAATAAAATATTTATTACCGAAAAATTTAAATTTTTCCAAAGTTGTCAATCAAAATACGTTATTTCCCATAAGATTTTGGAAAAATAAAAAATTATGAAAATATAAATATCTCACTAGAAAACTCAGTGAACGAACTGCAATAGGATAAATATAACCTTATCTAATGCCTTGGTAACGCATCGGCATAAATCAGACAAAATACAATTTTATTATTATGAAATGAATAAAGGTGCCAACTCACGTACATCGGTTATCACTTTACTGGTTAATGTATTCGCATATCCCGTCTCGGGGAAAGAATTAATCGATCTCTGGTTTTTCCAAATACCACGCAGACAGAATACACTCAAGTATGTGGAAATCTACTTAAGATTCAGGCGACAAATCATAGATCGAAGACAACTGAACGGGAGATAAATGAATATGTAGCTGGGTCCGGGAGAATGTCTTCGACTTTAAGCTTGAACTTATTGAAATTTTTTTTAACTAACCAAAAGCGCAGGTTATTTGCGTATTTCAGTTTAATGCAATGAAACTTTACTAATGCATACTATTGTGAACTGGTAAGTTCATTGGGATTTAGCAGATGTACCTCAAACTCAACCTAATGAAGTGTTTGAAAAAGTTTCAGATGGTTTACTATAACCAACAAAAATTATAAATTTCCTAAAATAGTTACTATGTCATAAATAAAACTACAACTTATAAGAACTTATCGGTTTATTAGACCATCACCGATAAATCTTGAAAATGCAATTATCCGTTAAAATTGTGATTGTGGTAATTAAAAAAAAATATATATAAAAAAAAAAAATTGAATATTGCGAAGATGAGGGAATATATTTACGAGCTAAGATTTACCTCTCTAATTTGACCTGGATTTGCGCTCAAGTTTGAAATTGAGACTTTGGCAAGTTGCTTTGCTTTAGACATGCTACTGTTCGTTGTGCATCATGCAATCTTAATATACATATGTACCTACAGACATATTTAAGTATGTAAAGTTATATACCACAATTTATCATCGTACCCATAGATTTCTAGAGAGTATGAGTGTTATGCACTGCATCTTTAGGAATTTTATGGTTTCTATTATGAATTCATTTAATACTGAAAACTATACCTGGATAAAATAAATGTAATTTTTATTATTAGCTGCTCAATTATTCTAATAGTTTCTTTTTTACTATTACTATTCATATATAATTTCATCGCCATATCAAATCACTTTTACTGACGTTTTCATATTAAATAGAATTAGGTGTTCCTCAAGGATCCATTATCGGCAGTATACTTTTTATTATAAAGGGTATTCCTAAGTATAATGAATAATATTGAAAGAGATGATACGATTTTGGTGAAAAGTTGGGATAGGAGTCTATCTTCATACCATTGGAATTAATGGAGATTTGAAGTTTTGTTTTCAATCCTGATTCGAATTAGCAATCTTGTAGGTACTATATATATTTATACATTATATGGAATTTTGTGACAGTGTGAAGATTAATAATATATCCAATAGGTTATTATAAAATAATTTCACTAAAGTCTAGTAGAAATATAGAATGCAACACCTTCCGAAGCAAACAAAAATATCAAAATCAACCGTCGCTTTTTAAGATGGCCACTGTCACTTTAGAGATTTTATTCTAACAAACAAAATTTACTGAATGTGAATAAGAAACGTGCGTAGAAACTTGAACAACATTTTTATTTTATACTAGAGCCAAGGAATTCGGTCAACGAATTTTCCAGATATTTGTTAAAGAAAAAGAAGTTTTTTACAATTTGGATTTCATAATTTTGTGTACCTATCTCAAAATATAAAGATATTGTAGAAAAAAAAAAACGAATTCGATAATTCCCAATTATATGCAATTTGACCATGATTTATATCGAAAGTGTTATTATATTAGTTATTTTTGCAGAACAATGTAGGTACATGAAAACTGTGGAATTGATTATAAGTGCATCAAGTCTAGTGGTTATCTGCAAACGTAATGTTTTCTAATTAATTGCAAAATGAAGATACATTTAAAACAATTTTCATTTCTCCATTTTTCACTTGAAAATTGATTTTATCACCGTTCCTTCCTTCAATTTTTCAAATTATTCTGCAAACATTACATTCCTTGCTTATTTCTCCAAAAAATATTGAGATAACTGAATTTATCGAAAAAGAAAAGATTTTTCCTGTCCGAATTTCTTTTCTCTAGCATTGTTTGAAGAAATCGGCATAGAAAAAATTTCTTGAGCATTCTATGACTATTTTTTTACATAGTTTTTGTATAGGAACATTATTATTATTATGTTGTCTTTAATTTCTCTGCAATCCGCAATAAAGTGCAAATATTGGAATATATTTTCGTTGCTAAAATTTAGAAGAGCGTATTTGATTATAAAAAACATTTTTGATTTATTCTAACGTTTCTCGTTCTTACAATATAGAGTCTGGTTCCTACGCTGCAAGCTGCACACATCCTTTCACCCTTCAAAATACTTTCGGGCGTACAGTGAAATGCCATTATAGAAGAGCCATAATTGGCTCAACCATCAATATCCTATCAGAAAGTCAAGCCGCTCTCAAGGCCTTTAAGTCGTTTAGTATCAAGTCTCTGAGTGTCCGAAAACCTTTAAAAATTTACCGCGGAGAAACAAAGTTATCCTCCTACTGAGCATGAGGGCCATAAAGGCAATGAAATTGCTGACGGCCTAGACAAAAGAGGAGAGGAAACTCTCTATGTCAGACCAGACCCATTATATGGCACTTCGAAGTATTACCTCAGAGTTACCCTTAATAGCTGGGAGAACAAACAAAAATCCCTTTATTAGGAAAAGTTAAAAGGACTTTGTCAGGCAAAAAAACCTTATCGACACCTCTGGCGGAAAAACAAAAGAACTTTTACTCCTTAAGAGAACAGAGTTTCAAATGATTACAGAGCTTTTTTCAGGCCACTGCTCGCGGGATCATCTAATCAAGATTAGCTTGGCTGTGACTTTATGCTGCCATTTCTGTCAGGATGCTCATAAAACGTCGGCATTGGCCAGTCGAGGATTAATTCACCTCGAACATACTTTTCCTCCGCCAAATTATGTGTGGAATCTCAATCCCAGAATAGTTCTGGACGACCAAAAAGGGATTAAATTGAACGGTGTCTCAGAACAGATTTTTCAGATCGCAGTGAATGCGAGAAAATATTCCAAAAATGTTCGGATATTTTCTTTTGTGATTTTTAGATTTTGCAATATGAAAATTTGAAAATTATGTCGAAATCCGCGATATTGAAACTTCGGATTTTTTGTAATTTGTCTGAAAGATTACTTTGTTTTCACTTTTTAAGAAAAAGTGCACAATAAGGTAAAATTATCAGAAACTGTACAAGTATTGTTCCCTTGAATTTAGGTTACATTGGTTCTGCTTTTAGGGATATAAATCTTACCTTAAATATCAATAAAATTAACACCTAACACGTGAACGAGTTTTTAAAAATTTTCTAAAAAACAACAAATAACAAAATTTTGTTATTTACTTTTCAACATGAACCGAATTACTTAAAAGGCATCTGGAAGAGAACACTGATAAGAAAGATGAGTCAATCTATGCCAATGTTACCTTCATATTTCGAACACATATATAATAATTATTCCTGTTTTAGAAATGCTATGATAAGAAATTCTTACAGAAATAAATTTTAATTGTTTATTAATTACATATTTGTGAGTGCAATAGCATGACATTGATCACCATGAAAGCTTGACCTTTGCAATTAATTATTACTTATTTATGAATGTCTAAAACTTTACATATCAGTAAAATCCGACACCTGGTACTTTTCCAAGATTTTCTGTTTAAGCTCAACCTCGGCTAATGTACATAAAAAAAAAGAAGAAGAAAAAACGGCAAGACACTCCCGCACACTGTCTCAGCCCACTAATTATTTATCTACTTTTGTGCTGAGATGCAGGCCCTGACTTATTTTGTGTCGTGTTTATATTTATACATAGTTAGGTACTGTTAGAAGACTTATACATGTACGTATGTATAATCACCCAACAATAATTTAAGCTAAAATAGGCACATTCTATTTATGGTTTTACGAGAAACTGTTACTTAAAAAACATAAACAATTAGTTATGCGTCATGCTACTGTAAAGACCTTGTTGAGGAATTTTTTTCTACATTATCAGCAAAACATTCATGTTCTGTTTCCGGAATGAAGTTCATCAATTAGTGTTGTATACGCTATTTTATGGGGCCACTGTCTACTAAATATGCGTTATGCACGCATATAATTTTTTTGGTTGGGATTGTGATAGAGCATGTTCCAAAAAGTTTCCAAAAAGATACGAAGACTAACATAGATAATAACAATGAATTGAATCCAGAATTTATTTTAAAATGTACAAGTAAAAATTATTACTTGATCACTGCAGTTAGCTGCACTGGAAATAAATCCACCTATGTAGAGTCTTAGCTGCCTCTACTAAATCAACTTTTCATTGCTCCAAGTTCGTACAAGTATCCAACAATCAGCAATTTTTAACCTCTAAAGATTCTATTCAACGGCGAACTTCTGCCTAGTTTGCCTAAGGGCCCAACCTCATAGAGTGGCCCTGTCAGGGACCGAAATTGTATACATGTAGAACATGCGATTAAATTTTAATTCATTTTATTGTTCCTACATACAGGGGAGGATTTACCAATAAGCTGAACAAGGCGGCAAATTTTGGGGGCGGCAAATTCTCAATTGATGAAGTAAAAAGAAACTAAATCGAAGTCGAACTATCCGGCAAGGATGGATTCAGTTACCGTTTTTAACGTCATAATCGACAGGTTGATTGCAGAACTAGAAAGAGGTCGTTCAGCTTATGAGAATTTTAGTAAAAAGTTTGGCTTTCTTATGAGGTTACATAGCTTCGAATTTCGAGATATCTGCGAGGGCCCACGGAACTCGAAAGCCTTCTTTCTATTTAAGAGATTTAGAAGGGACTTTGGAAAGCAAGTGTTTGCATCTGCGTGCTCATTTGTTGCCCTCTGAGGCTACACGGGGAAAACAATTATCGGCCTTGGAGTTCTACAAGTACATCTTGGAATAAGACTTTTTGAACACTTATCAAAATGTGGAAATAGAGGTCCGGATGTTGTTGTTGGTTGTGTACACCAGCGTCAAACTGCTCGGCAGGACGGTGATTTTCAGTACAAAAACGAGTGGCGAATTATTTAAGATCCACCACAGAGGAGATCAGCCTCAATTTACTCTCTGTACTGTACATAGGGGCAAAAATAACGCAGTCTGTTGACTATAGTGAGGTAATCTGTTTTTTGCAGAGAAGAAATTTCATCGCATTTCAATCTAAGCGTATGCTTACACACAACGTTCTTTCTTTGCATATAATTTCGTGCTTATTTGTGATATTTCTTAGTCTGCATGTGTATTTTCTAAGGTGTACATTAAAAAAATTATAAATAACGGTAACATTTTTGTTTTATTCAATTATTTAAAAAAGGGGCCCGACTTTGTTACCAACTAGGGGACCTGAGTATTCATGTTCGAGCCTGATTCTATTCTATATAAAATCCAGTTATCTTATTGCAGAACTTTCAAAGTTTCCCTCGAGAATCACTCTGCTAACATTACAGTCATAAATTTGCTCAAGATATGTATCTAAGTCTGTCAATTTTTACAATTTTTACAATTTTCTGGTGGGTAATCACTAAGTCTTCCTTGAGCTACATATGGTGGCTATTGAAATATACATCTACGATCAGCCACACTTAGGCCATTAGAAGTTCATTGTGATACTACTTCATGAGACACTCTACCTGCAAATGATTATCTAATTTAAGGGAGCACTAAATTTAGCCACAAGTTTTAATGAACCTTACTAGGTCCTCCAACTTTTTGTCTTCAATTTTCCCCAATTTACGGTAAAAGTATCTACTAAACGTGCTCCTGCTACATTTGGCAAGATAAGAGCATTTACACAGCAGGTGCTGAATGCTCTCGACCTCCTCTTCATCCATACAGCTTCTGCAGAAGTCATTATATGGAGCTTTCAAAGAGATAGTGTACCGTGATGACTGCAGTAAGATTCCGCACATTTTTACGGTTTCTCCTTAGTAGACCTTTTGTCTTTCTAGGATACATCTTGAGACATAGCTGTCTTGAATCTGGTTAATTCTCCCCATCTGCGATCAATAAGCTTGCTTGGTTTGACTCATCAAAAGGTCCCAAATAGCGAAATTGGGTGATTTGAAAAACAAATGAAAAAAATGAAAAAACAAGAAAGAAATGAAAAGTTTGAGAAAAAATTTTTCCTCCTGGGCTTGTATAGGAGTGTTTTTTCCTCATATAATTCACACCCAGAATTTATTCTGAGTTTATATGAGAAGAGATCAGTTTGATCTATTTTCATGCGTCTGCAGCAGGCAGAAAACCAAGCTGCACCGATGAGTGTAAGGTTTTCTGCTGACACGAAACTCTTCTTCTTCTTCCTTTTCTTCTTTATTCTTCAGCCCACTGCGTGACGTATACAGGTTCGATTCGCTTCGAATGAATCTGTTTCTTTAAAAAAAATTTAAATTTTTTTTTTAATAAATAAAAAAAAATATTTTTTCTATTTTTCTCAAACTTTTCATTTCTTTCTTCTTTTTTTCATTTTTTTCATTTGTTTTTCAAATCACCCAATTTCGCTATTTGGGACCTGTTAATGAGTCAAACCAAGAGTTGAAACTTGTCACCTAAAATTAATGGGTTGTGTGATGAAATAACAAATTAGAACATTTTTTAGGTAAAAAGTCCAAAAGAGTAATCTTTTTATTTATTATTATGTAAGTCTTTACATAGATCATACATAGAAATTTAAAAATAAGATCCAGCTCGAAGGACCATCGAAAATATTCTGATAGTCATATAAATTTAGTGGACAATGAATTAAATTTTCGGGCTATAAGTAGTTAATTAAGGCCTCCCAAAATTATGCCAAGTACTGAGGGCCACACAATTTACATCATCATAGAATATTTCCTGAACTAGGTACCTCATAAAACAACTTCACAAAACGTTATTATAAAAAAATACTCCAAAATATTAAAATTTATTTTATTATTGCCAAGAGTTCCAATTCTAAGTGAAAATTTGGAGTGAAAACTCTCATCTAAAAGTGTTGTAGCTGAACAACAAAAGCGAAGAATGGCCTCTTTTAGGCTCAAAACTTTCTTGGGAAGAAGAAAACTTTCGGAAAAAGTAAACATCTTCGAGTTTATATAGGTACAGATCTAATTTGTAAAATTGATGTTTTGCTGTACCATTGGAAAAAATAAACAATCGGACCTCGAGTAATTTGCACTTTCATCTAATGTAATGACCGTGGTGTATAAATGATTTTGGTCATTAAGCGAAGGAAAGAAGTAAATTACAAAACAAATTGAATTTCCTTTAATAAGAGATTTTGTTGTGTAGATTTCTCATCGGATCGGGAAGGTTAATTATACAATTGTCAGTAATGTCAGTGAAAAATTATCAAAAGCATCCAAGTGGTAAATGATCGTCGGAATTTGTTTTCATTCTTTTTTTTTTATCTTTACGTAATGGCTTGAAACACTTGGCTATCGTCATTTTTATTATTTATTTTTTTATTATTCTGAGTTTTTATATATTTAAGTATTATCTGGAAGTTTAAGGGCCAATCAGAAACGTTTATTTACAAATTTGTGTGATTACGGGTTTTCCATTTGATTTGAACTTAAATGGACTGTCGGAAAAGTAACTTCCTACGTGCATGTATGATAATGGGAAATAATATTTGAACCTTCATATTTTCATTTCTTCTTCTTATGTTAAATTTTAAAAAGTCTTCTAATTTCCCTTTGGAACTAGCTTAATGGATTTCGTAGTTTTATAGGAAATAAGTGCAGATATATACATTACAGATAGAATTAAAAGAATTGGCAAACTTTTCTTCTCGCTTAATTTAATTGATATATTATTTATTTAAATTGGGTAAAATTTTGAGCGATTATTGAGTATTCACGACTTTTGTGCTAGCCGCTCTACTGGTGATTTACTAACATTCCTTCAAGCATTGGAATCAATGTCTACATAATTTTTATGAATCTGAAATCATCGCATTAGATATCTCGAAGGTCTTTGATAGAGTCTGGCATTAGGTCTAGACCTTCTTTTATTAAAATGGATTGAGAGTTTAGTTTTCTCTCCCGCCGTTCAATTTAATTTATATTGGACGGAATTAATTCGGACTGTTTTATAATTCATGCCGGTGTTCCGCAAGGTTCTGTGCTCTCTCCTACTCTCTTTCTAATTTTTATTAATGATCTGCTAGCTCTCAATTTCAAGCCTATTCATAGTTTTGCAGACGACAGCACTCATGCTTTCGTGTACTCGCTCTTCTCTATAGCTGATTGCAGTAGGAATGCTACAGTTGACAAACGAAGACAGAATGTTCAGTTCACTAAACCATTACCTTACAACAATACTCGCTTGGGGCAGAATGAATAGGGACTTGTTTAATGCTTCAAAAAGCAATGTTGTCTGTTATCACTCAAACGTGCTGCAATACCCAACCCATTTCCGTCGATGGAGAAGAGATCTCGAACTCGCCATCCCTTAACATCTTAGGCATTGAATTATCCAACAATCTTAGTTGGTCTGATCACATTTGTGGTATTGCCAAAAACGCGATGAAATGCCTCTGCTTCTTGCAAAGATGCAAGAACTATTTTACTTCATCAGACTTGGCGCGAATCTACAAGTCTCATATCAGGTCAGGGAATATAATTCCCATATTTGGGTAGAGGCTAGACGTACTGCATTGTCCGCGTTAGACAAAGTCCAAAAGAAGTCCTTCCGGGTTATTGACGATGACATATCAATGGCAACTATTGATTTCCTAGAACACCGGCGTGAAGTCGGTTGTGTATCTCTCTTTTATCGCTACTTCTATAATAGCCATAGACGTACGAAATATCTAACCTAATCCCTTGTTGAATTCTTCCTACGTGCACTACATGAGCTGTAGCCCGGGCTCACCCTCACACTCTTGAAGTAAAACTTGGCCATACCATGAAATTCCGCGAATCTTCATAAGCAGAACAGTACGAATGTGGAACAGCTTGCCATCATCTGTTTTCTCTCTTAGCTATGGGCTCTGCAGCTATGGGCGTCATCTACTTATCTCAACCCAATAATCCTCAATTCTCTATCCCTTCTTCCTTTCCTGCCAAGGCTGTGCTAACGGTATCATTGGGTATTCCCTAAACTTTGGCTTCATCATAAAAAAATAAAAAAACAAAAATGTGAGTATGAGCAGATTCAAGTTTTGAGTGAACTCAAAAGTTCAGAGAAACTAGGTTGAAATATGATTTAAGTTAAAATTTTACGTTTATTTCCTGTACAGGTTAGATAGGTTAGTTGAAATTACCAAAAATTGTGAAGATCTCTATCCTACCACACACTCGTTCTGGATTTTAACTGCATACATTTATAACGGTATTTAAATAGCATTAAGAAGGTTTTGCGATATTAACATAATTCAACTATATCAAAATTTCCATAGAGGCAGAAAACGCTCCTAAAATAATAACAATACAACAAAGAATTATAAAGAAGAAAAAGGGAAGAGCTTGGAAAAGGATCTTTGATATTTTTAGAAGGATTCTGTGAAGAGAAGATTGTGCAGTTCAGTATATTTGAAAAATGCATATTAAAATGCGACTGAAACGTACTAATTAAAGTTGATGCAACAATCGATTGCAGTTACTATGAAGATGAAGATTCGATGTGAACCGAAAAATTTTTACATTGAATGACGTTAAACTGGTAAATGTATATTTAGTATCCTAACCTCATTTTGATTATATCAACGAATATAGAATTTTCTCATTAATTTCTAGATTAAACTAAATATTTATTTATTTAGACCATATAGAGAAATTTTTTACTTTCTTTAGCTTTTAAACTTTATATTTTATTCAATAGTGGTTTAGCAAATTCAAGATCGGCCTATAAAAAAATACATTCGAAGAGGTACATATGTAGTTAGAATATTTCTGTATTTAAATAAAAGGTATTGGATGGCATTTCTTTTTATTTTGCAAAAACTGGGCTGAATTTTTTTTTTTATTCCTCACCTCAGTAGGAACTGGTAAATATTAAATTTAACCGTATAAAACTTTTGAAACTCCGAACTTGAAAATTGAAGTCCATTGCCAGAAACCATTCAGTTGATAAACCAAAGATTTAAAATTCCAATTTTAATTTCTCAATAATATTTAGTGTATGTCTTTACTAGCAGGAGCAACTGGAACGACCTAGAAATATCATCTAATCGGTAAAACAAATCAATGTGGATTCTCTGGAATGAATTAGTGTAGGTCAGTTCCACGTAAAGTTAGAAATTTCTTTTGTCTCTCTTCTAGTGTTACAAACAATTTTGCAATTGTTCACCAAATATTCGATACCATGGTTTGCGTAAACATTTTTATCTGAACTATTCTAATGTTCTGCTCATGCAGTTCATATATAACTTTTTAACTATTAGGAAGTACATAATAGCGAAATGTATTCCTTTAACCTTGGTAAACCATTCATGCTATATATGTATATATACTAACAGGCGTATTTGAAGAACGAATTCACATTCAAATTAGTCAAATATTAGTCTTTGGAGGAAAAATTGCCTTTAAAGAATTTTCCAAGTCAGTTTTTTTATAGCAATGAATAAGGCGTTTTGTATCAGAAAGAACTAATACCCTTCAGCTAGTGGATGCACCGACGAGAATCCCTGATGCAGCTGGAGATAGGGCCAATTTACTAGATTTGTTTCTGTCATCTCACCCTGACAAATATTCCATCTCAGTCGGCTCCCCTCTTGGTAATTCAGACCACTGTCTAATCACGGCTCAATTTATCACCTCATCTCTGCGCCGCCCTACTTCTCCACCTACAAGTAGGCTTCTCTGGCACTATAAGAACGCTGATTGGGAAAGCCTCAATCAGTATCTTAGAGATATAGATTGGTCGGTCTGTTTTGCTTCGAGGGATGCTGATGAATGCACATTAGAACTTAGTAACATACTAAGTCTAGGCATGCGTGAATATATTCCGTATTCTTACAGCAGATCTCAACAACAGCAAAATCGCTCTTGGTTTAACGATAAGTGCAACCAAGCTATAAAAGCGAAAGAGTCTGCTTTTCGCGCCTATCAAGTGCATCCTTGTCCAGAACTGAAAGGAATCTACAAGACTGCACGGAACACCTGCAAGTCCATTATCCAGAGAGAAAAATTTCTTTTTGACCAGAATGTTAGACAAAGAATCTTGGCAAGCCGCAAAGGTAGTAAAGGTTTCTGGTCCCTGGTCAAAACCATCAGGAACAACTTCAGCAGTTCCTCTATACCTTCACTACTTAATAATGGTGAAGTGGTTGTTGACTCCCTGGATAAAGCTAATATTTTGGCTGCTAGATTCGCATCAAATTCTTTTCTTCCACCCACTTCACAGGCACCTGTCGTGCATCCCCCGTGCGGATGTGTACAAGAGCCAATACACATCCGTACGAGGGATGTGTTCAAGGTCCTTAAAGGAATCAACGTCTCTAAAGCCGCAGGCCCTGATGGTTTCTCGCCCCTATTAATTAAAAGCTGTGCCTCATCCTTGGCTAAACCTCTGCGCAAACTATTCTACCTGTTCTACTCGACAGGAAAATTTCCAACTGCTTGGAAACTAGCTCACGTTCAACCTATTCCCAAGAAAGGAGAGGGTAGCGATCCCTCAAATTATCGACCAATTGCAATCACTTCGATTCTTTCAAAGGTTTTTGAATCTATCATTAACTCCAAATTAATGAAGTATCTGGAAACCAATCAGCTAATCAACGATCGCCAATACGGCTTCCGGCACGGACGCTCATCTGGAGACTTGCTGACTTTTCTTACGGAACGTTGGAATCGTAGTCTTCACAATTTTGGTGAGTCCAAAATCGTTGCTCTAGATATTTCAAAGGCCTTTGATAGAGTCTGGCATTCAGCCCTTTTAGCCAAACTCAAAGCACTTGGTCTTTCCCCTCCTCTTCTATTATGGATTGAAAGTTTTTTATCTAGTCGCCAAATACGAGTTGTATTAGATGGCGTTATATCTGATCCTCATCCTATTAATGCCGGTGTCCCCCAGGGCTCTGTTATTTCTCCGACTCTATTTCTAATCTTCATTAATGATCTGCTTTCCCTTACTTTCAATCCTATCCATAGCTTTGCTGATGACAGTACCCTTGATTTCGCATACTCCTTTGACACCCTTGCGGATTCCAGAGGGAACGCCGCATGTGTTAAACGAGACTGCATGATTAGATCATTGAATAACGATCTTGACAATATTCTCGCTTGGGGCAAAGTGAATCGCGTCGAATTCAATGCATCTAAGACCCAAAGCTGTCTCATCTCATTAAAACAAGACCATCACTTAACCACTCCCGTTTCGTTTGATGGTGCATTAATTTCTGAATCACCGTCACTAAGAATTCTTGGCATTAATATTTCCAGTAAGTTAAGCTGGACAGATCACATCTACTCGGTTGCCAAAGAAGCATCCAAATGTCTTGGTTTCTTGAAAAGGTGTAAGAAATATTTCAGCCCATCAAATATAGCGCTCCTCTACAAGTCCTACATCAGACCCAGAATGGAATACAATTCCCATATCTGGGCCGGGGCTGGTCGCACAGCCTTAGCTTCATTGGATATTGTCCAAAAGAGAGCCTGCAAGCTCATTGGCGATGTGGCAATTACTCGTCATATCGACTCGCTCGAGCACCGTCGCAATGTTGGAAGCCTTTCGCTCCTTTATCGCTATATGCATGGCCAATGTTCTGATGAAATATCTAGTCTGATCCCTTGTAGAATAGTTCCTGCACGCAATACCCGCGCTGCATCCCGCGCTCATCCTTTTACCCTTCAAATTACCTTCGGCCGTACACTTAAATTCCGTGATGCTTTCTTATCCCGAACTGTGCGAATGTGGAACAGTCTACCATCTTCTGTCTTTCCTCCCGCATACAACCTGCAAAAGTTTAAGGGCGACATACATCGGCACCTCCGCCACTCTCCTCATATCCCTTAATCCTTTCCCTATCTCCTTCCTGCCACGCTGTGCTTTGCATCATAGGGTATCCCCTGAGCTTGGCTTAATAATATAAAAAAAAAAAAAAAAAAAAAAAAAAAAGTACGGCTAGTTCCTGACTGCTGCAGATACCAGAAGAAAAATTCAAAGCAGACCTCAGATATAAACTCAGTATAAATTCTGAGTATGAATCATATGGTGGTTACTTTAGCGCTTAGCTAATAAATTCCTAGGCGGGACTAGCCAAGTTGAACAAAAGAAAAGTCATGAAAACAAAAAAGATATTTTAAGATATTTATAGCTATTACACTTCAAAGCCTGCAGTTGGCGCAGATAGCAATGCAGTGCAATAATTATCAGTTTCTTAAAAATTGTTAACTTTTTTATAAAGGTCTTGATGACTTTTCTCTTGTTCAGTTTTTTTTTACTTAAACCTAATTGAAAACTTATGGGGATATTTAAAGATGCAATTGTCGAAAGGAGCAATTACAACCAAGGAGCAATTAATAAAATTCTGTCCAACAAATATGGTTTAGAAAATAGACATAGAACCATGCCATAAATTGATCTTCTCCATGCCTCAAAAGAATGAAAAGGATATTAAACAAGTAAAAAAGCTAGAATTGGTCTAAGACCAATTCTTATGATACCCTAGATGAATGCCCGTATTAAATTTCGTATGGTCACCGATCTATTCAAGTATTGATTTTGAAGTTGTTTTTCGCATATATTTCTAGAACAGTTTGCCGCACAGAAAAAAAAAAGGAGTTGCTCGATTTAGTCCATTTTTGACGTTTTATTTGCTAATGTAGTAAAAACATCATGTATACGAAATTTCAGCTCTCTACGTCGATGCGTTCTCAGGCAGTGTCCAAATATATAGCGGAAAACGAAATTTTTATATGGCAACCCCACGAAGGAGTTGCCCGATTTGTCTCATTTTCGAACTTAATTTTACTTTTTTTTTTAAAGTCCGTGTGCAAAATTTCAGCTCTTTAAGTATACGCGTTCTCGAGTTATCGTGCGCACAGACAGACGGACGGACATGCAAAAATCGAAATAACTTTTAATATTATGAATGGGTGTCCAATCCATTTTGCTCTACCATCATTATTTCGAGGTGTTACAAACGGAATGACAAACTTAGTATACCCCTATGATTTCATCTTCTAGGGTATAAAAAGGGGTTCGTTAACTGGCAACTAATAATCGGCGAGCGTACACTATCAACCGATACCTCTTGAACAGCTGTTCAATATAAAGAGATTACCCATCAGAGTAGGCGTCATTTGAAATGCATCTAACATTTAAGGAAACTGAGCATGTGTATAACAAAGAGAAATATACTTGTTTTTTCCTGAAGAAGCAATGTTTACATTTTTCAATAACCAAGCATATTGTTTCTTACATACTTGCGAATAATGGTATATTAAACAGCTGTTCAATGGATTTCTCTTTAAGTATACGCTCGCCGCTAATAATCACAGATACAATAAATTTACAAAATGAAGTATACTTTTTGAAAAACAAAATCAATTTCTTTTGAATTTTAGTCGATAAAATGAATAATTTATTTGTCTATAAACAAAACTTATACCAAACAACAAAGAAAATTAACAAAAGAAAACTATACTCACAGAATACCATGAACTTAAACTACATCCGACTTACGTACAATTAAAAGTCGCCCAACGTGGCATAAGTACATACAAATAAACCATGTAGTACGCATATTTTCTCCCAACAACAAGTGCTACTATACAAAAGAACACAAAACAAACTAGCAAAACAATAATAATTATCGAAAAGTAGAACTCTATTAAGTAGATATAATAACAGCCAATGCTTTAGGTAGGGAAATTTCTCTAAACTCTACAAGTAGGGAAGGGATCTTATTAAAGTCGATATATCATAGCTTTACTTAATTGTTCATGCAGTTAGTAAAAAAGATAAAAACGATAAAAAAAATAAAAACAAAAATAAGTGCAAAACACAATGCTAGGTGCAATAAAATGATGTTTTCTGTAGTGCATAATTCCCATGTTGAAAATCGCGCAAACAAAGTTCAGCGCAAAAGTGAAATTCAACTTTCAAAAATTTTACGGAAAAAAAAAAAGATTTGCACAACGAATTTCCTGTTTATTTGAATAAACTCTTTCATGGTCTCTAGAGAGATTTGATTAAGTGAACGAAATATACATACATGCATATGTATGTACATATTATCATCAATGGTATAGGTAGAGGAAGTGTTGTAAAACACGAGGTCAAAACAAAAGACTTAAGCGGCGAACCTGATTCTTCTTGATACCTCTATACATTTGTATGATGTTATATGGGTGCGCAAATATCATCTCATACTTCTCTACAAATATACAGAACATAAAAGATAATGTATGTCAGTAAATCATTTAAACTTGAGAAAAACTAACAAAAAAATTTCCTCCGCTGATTAATTAGTGTGGGAGGAGTGCTAAATGTTTTCTTTTACAGCGACAAAAGAAAGTTAAAGGCGGCAAATTATTTTCATTTTTTTTTTTTTTTTTTTTGGATAGGCTCCATGCAAGCTGATGCCTGTGGTTTTCTAATTTCACAAGAATAATTGTTTGATGAAATGCACATCATTAAAATAAAAAAGATTTATGCGGGTGTACCCACATATTCAATATATTCCGCACCTAAAAAAAAACAAATAGGCTTAATGATGATGAAAATTTGTAAACCACAAAATTCTCAGAATATTTTGGTATATGTATACATATAGGTATGTATATAAGAAGTGAATTCAACTTATTATTGAGATAAATACCCGCCTGTATGAACTATTTCCATCCAATTCTAGCATTGTTAACACACGCATGCAGTTATAATGCATGCTACAGTTTGGAATTTCACTTGTTTTTATTTTTTTTTAAGTTTATGCATAAATTACTTCCAATCTATTATGTGCGTAAGTACTAATGCCTCTTCAATATTATCGTATTATTGCCGAAGTTATTCATAAATATTTATATGTATATGTACACAACACTTTTGCAGAAAGTAACAGCATTTTTTTAGCTTGAGCAGATATAATAGTAATTGATTGTAATTTCGTTATTGTTGTAGCTGTTATGTTATTGTTGTATAGATATGGTTCGTTGGTCATTTGAACTCGAAAATAAATTTCTGTAAAGTAATGAAAGAATGCTGCAATAATTTATCATGACTTGATTGTATTACGTGTTATGTTATTGAAGGAAATTATATATATATAAAAAAAAAGAGAAAAAAAAATTATGTAGCGATTACTATCACATTTTGTATTTATTTGAAAGTACATGAAGGTACCCTAGTATAGGTATA
Organism: Dioctria rufipes; assembly: GCA_963924295.1. Lineage (NCBI taxonomy): Eukaryota > Metazoa > Arthropoda > Insecta > Diptera > Asilidae > Dioctria > Dioctria rufipes. The sequence goes on along the minus strand of OZ002743.1, from coordinate 41,681,911 downwards.
GTAAATGCTCAACAAATTAGAAACGCTTGATTTTTTTTTTAAATTTCATCGATTTTTATTGCTCAATTAATTCGAAAATTTAAAAGAAAATTACGAAATTCAAACTTTACATATTTCTAAATTAAATATTTCTTAATAGTTTGTAGTCTCTCATTTGTTTTTTATTACTTTTCTCTGACATATTATCATCATCTGTAATATACAAAAATTAAAAATGTATGGCCTTTTCAAGCTGTGAACTGGTTATTATGTCGAACGATGGACGACATTTTGTTCAATTCAATTTCAATCACTCTCACCAAAGTGCAAGGCGGAAATTTTAATAATAAAGAATTTATTTAGTTTTTCGGAAGCTATTTTACACTAAGGAAGTGGAAGAAACTAATGTTTTTAACTGTGTGGTGCTTTTGGAATTTAAGACTCCAATTCATTTCATGTTTTTTTAGTCAATATAACACAATGAAATTGAAAATAAATTTCCTTGTAGAAAGTGAAATTTTTATAGGATGCGACGTAGACATCTATTTAAAAATGTCCTTAAACGGCAGGTTATGGACTGGATGGGAGATTAACAACCATATTTTAGTAAAACTACCCTCATATAATGCAGTTTAGCAGCCTTGCATCTTTTGTAAATATGTTTCAAAAATGTTCATAAATTAATTATACCAAAATTGTATATTTTTTCACTTCATCACATCATATCAAATTGTGGTCAAAAAGACGTAACATTGATGAAATCGTCTCATTGATATCGTTATTAGTTCAGTGATGGAACAGCTGGAAAGAACCATGGTTTCTCAAAGAACGTACTAGGATTTCTGAAAAACCGGATAATTTAAAACCGCGGTTTTTGGTTTTGTGAAAATTGGTAACCGCAGTTTTTGCGATTCATGCAGTTTGTAGCTGTAGAGAAAGCTCTTTCAATTTCTGTAGACGTAGGTTTAATGGTTTTTATTACATTGTACAATAAAGTTATGTTTTTAGTTTTATTTTTAGTATTTTATTTATTTTATACAAAGCGAACTCTTGCTTCAATAAATCAAAATCGCATTTTGGTTCTGGTTCCAACAAGGCCTTCTCAATTGCTCATATTTTAATGAGAGCTCAGTTGGATTTTCAATACAATCATCAGCTTCATCCAAATTTTCGATGTCTGTTGAAATTTCAACACTTTGAGAATATAATCCTTTTAGCATCTCATTTACATAACTTAAAATTTGTTTCGATGGTTGAATAGTTGATGTCAGAATAAATTTAGCCAAATTAATTAAATTTTTATTTCTTCGATGTTCAATTCGATTTTGCATTGATGCTAAGAATTTTCGACTAATTTCAGTATTCAAACTAAACTAAACTGAAAGTAGTATAAAGAAAATTAATGGCTCTTTCAGCCTGGATAATACTTGCATCACTTCTACAAAACGCATCTACAGTCAATTTTATTAGCACTAATACAAAATCCACAGCTTGAAATAAATGTGAAGCACATAAATCTTTCATACTATCAAAAATGCTATCTCTTAAGAGTGAAGCACTTTCAATCATTGGAACGATTGAATTCCATCGAGTATTACAATCCAAGTGTAATTTAAGTTCGTGACCTTGTAATATATTATTTCTAATAGTAGAATTTCGAAAAAATTTCACAACTTTTCTTAGTGACTCAAGATTCTGATGAAGATTGGTATTAAGGTTTCTGTTTTGGGAACAAATAATTTTATTTTCCTCATCTTCAATGAAACAATGAACATCGTCTTCTGATTCTTCACAACCAATATCACCTCCACAAAATTCTTCTTCAGAATCTCCTTTAGCACAAATTACATCCATAACAGCAAGATGAGTGCCATGAGCAAGACATAGTTGAAATTGTGTAGAGCTTTCCCATCCAAATTTTACATTAACAGCAGCACCATCTGTAGTACAAGCGACGTTGTCTGTGTCAAACGAAATACAAACTTGTAACAAATGATTTCGAATTACTTCTTGAGTTTTTTCTGAGTTACATGAACCATTTATGCGAATAAATCCGAAATTATTAAACTTAAACTTAACTTTGAAAAATTTCAATGATTGCTCGACTCTTTAAAATTGCTAAAAATGACAGACTGGCAATTTTTTAGGTCTGCACAGATTGAAATTCAAAACAACCGTCTGGGCGACAATTTAACATGTTTGTTGGGACTATGGGTATGCTGATTCTATGTTAGGTTAGTTTAGATAAGAAGGGTACTGCTGGAGGACTAGTGTGCATCACTTAGACCTTCAGTGATTCCATTATGCCCCTTGACCTCATGGAATAATCTTTAAACCACCCCAGATCCATCCTACTTCACTTATGAATCTCAGGATACATCTTAATTCTTTACTTTGCAGCTCCCTCGGACTGGAAAGGAAGTAGCTACCCCGATAGCCAACCTCTTTTGTTTACCAGAGCATGACATTCGCAAAGTGTTGGATGAATTCGATTTTTTTCGAGTTCTTGAAGCTTCTGGAGAAATCGCTCGCCGCTATACCCACCCTTCTAGTAAGGTCCCGTATGGCCCAGTGACCCGTGATGATCCCTATTATATTCCTGGTATTTGCTCTACTGCCATTAAGAAGTTCTCTTGTTCTCTTCCTGCTATATACAGGCCTGCATTTTGAACCTGCTGATTCTAACTGATGGTGAAACAATAGAATTACTGAATAGTCAATTTCATCATGATTACAGTGCATAGAAAATAAATTGTTACAGGTTGAATTGGAAAATCAGATTTCAATAAAAATAAAGTACAATTTCAATTACATTCAATTAATTACATTAATAATTGTAATTTCGATTAAGTAAAGCTATGTTTAATGATGATTTCTATACAATATTGAATGTGACTAAGAATTTAGGTGAATTTATTTCGTCTCTTATTCTTGAAAGCATTCGAAAGCAAATACAATCCTGGGAGTTGTAGATATGGATTCTGTTTTTTACTTAATAAACTTTCGATCAGGAAAAAAGTGGTCGGGCAGATAGCAGATAGGAATTCTCCTCTATGAAAAGTACCAGTACATTCAACCTTAGCTCAATCATTGACTAAACACTCTTTAGAATGAAAGCAGGTACCTTAATTTTACAACCTATGTTGACTGGTAGACAGAGCATGCTTTTAGCAACCCATCATCTTCCGCATCATAAGGTGTCTATTTATAGCTTTTGCTTGTAGGGTCTCAGACTGAAGGAAACGTATGGATGAAGTAATCAAGTATTTTATCACGACTGACCTTCAAATTAAGAATAGCAGAGACCGACCATGCAATAAGTTTTCAGCTCTAGAAAGTTTCTCCATAGCAATGCGATTTATTTTTTAAGTTAGGGAAACATAATGTAGTCTCTAGCTCGCCAATATATGAAATACATTTATCGATACAAAGAAAAACTTATCGATAAAATTCTATATCTTCTTTATTGTATATGATTACGATTATAAAAATTATCTTATACTATAGTCTCTTGCATATAATACAACATCATTAGTAGCAATTTATATATGAAGATTATGCTTAATTCCGGTAAATTTGGTTATTTAAAAACTCTAGCAAAATAATAAATTATCTTCTGACAACTTTCGCCCGCTTCCTTAATAAATATTTAATTATTTACGTATGTTTTTCTCATAAAGATTTAGTGAAGTATTTTGATCAAATTAAAGATAGCTTGTGACCTTTTTTTTATCATTTCTATTATGTTGTTTTAGCAAAATCCCTTCTAGTAATAAAGTTTTTTTAATATTTTTCTCATAATTGTGCTTCTGCTAAAACGTATTTCTAAGAAATTGTAACTTTCGCATAATAAAAATGAAATTCCCTTTCTATTAGAAATTGTCTTTCTGGAAAACCTTTCTCTCTTAAATTTTAACGACAAGTATAATGTGTAGATTCTCCTTGAAATGTGCTGCTCGAGCATTTAAAGATATATAAGATATTTAAAGATACTTGACTTTTTTTTATTTATTTTTACTTTATGAATATACATAGATAGCCGCAAGAAAATTAAAAAAAAATGTATTAAATAATAATTCCGAGACTGGTTGTTCAAAAGACTGAAATTTATTGAAAGAAATAAGAAAGAAAATGTTTTCAATAAATATGTAAATTGCATTTAAAATGTAGAAAAATTGAACTTCTCTACTCAGCGATTATAGAGATCTCATCAGTATGATTATTTTTGATCGCCTACCATAGAAGTTAATTTTAAATATATGCCCACATAAATACTTTTTATAAAAAGCAAGTATGAATTACCTATGTGGTAGCGAGGTACATTACTCATTGCAATTTTCAAATTGGGTGATTGCTGAGTCGAAAATTTTAATTTTTGTGCATATTAAAAAATAATCTAAATAGCAGTAAAAAATGTATGCTTAACTAAAATTTTCTTATAAAAAGTGGACACATTTAAATTGTTGATTATTTAAAATACGACTTTAGTTTGATATTTAATATTCGTTACCGAATGGGTAACATAATTTTTTTTTAATAATAATTACAAATATTGCTATGTTTCTTTGAAAAACCACTTCAAAAATTCTGTTCGTAAAGGAATGAGAAAGGCAGGGAAATCAGTATAATTTTGACGGAATTTTTTTTCCAGATGTACAATATTTTCAGAAGCGCCTCACTTACTTCTGGAAATATTGTGCATCATGCGTCGCGGAATGAGATCTACTACATCTTAAGAATTTAGATCAAGATAAAGGAGCCAACCCTAAAAAATCTTGATTTAATTATATCGCAACTATATATTTGAGACAAGTTTCAAGAGAATCATTTCCGTATTTGTTCTAGTCTGAAAATTGTGTATTGTCATCCAAACTACGCATTTGTGTAAAGTTTCAAGAAAATTGTTAAGACAATTCATTGGTAACCAATTTATACGATTTATTTTCATATCTTATTGAAAATTTTCATTATTTTACTAATAGCATAACCAAATGTTCTTCCTATGATTATTTTTCATTAATTTACTTTTCGTTGCGAATTATGAGTGGCCCATGGTTTTATTTTTATTCAGATAAGTCTTAGAATTTATAAATATCTGAAAAAACATTTTCTACTTTTTAGTTTTTAGTTAATTATTTATTTTTTCATAGTTTTTCATTGGCTCATTTTTTGGCTAAACTATTCCCGCACGTTCTTCATTATATTTAAGTTGGGTAAAAGGTCTTGCCATTTAAAAATGTCTCTCTAATATTTTCTTAATTCTTAAAGACTTTTAATTTCATACAAACAACTAGTAAAAATATTTTCTTTAGCTAATTAGTTTCGTATTTATTTCGTATTTCGTATTTCGCAATTTGATGTATTCAAACTAAGTAATGATGACATAAATATCGGCAAAATCTATAGAACAATTTTCTTACTAGGAAAAGTTCTAAAAAAATACGTAAATCGGTAAAGGATCGTACATACTAGGACGAATTTTGGAAAAAGTGTAAAAAATGTTCAAGAAAATCGGTAAAATTAATCTGGACTACATTTTCAAAATTGGAAATGTAATGTTTAATTTTTTAATCTTCGTATAGTTACTTATATGAGATTAGTTCTTTTCTACTTGGAAAATTTCAAGTTTCTTGCATATCTGGAAGCTGGTCACAACTTGCGGGAGCATTCATTTTCAAATCTAAAACTAATGAAAAATACATGTCTTAACTGTGATCGCTTTACCACACAAGACAGAAAAAAGACTGTAGGCAATTTTGTCCGTAAAAATGTTTATTATGGATTCGAGCAGAGAATTTAAAACAGCTGACATCAAAATAAATGGACTAACTAACAAAATTGGGCCGACAAAAAGATGTAGGTGACATTTTGTCTAATCTTTGTTAATATAAACGAAAAGTCTCAGTTGATTGTAGATTTGAATAAGCCGTAAACTGTATAAGTTACAACACATTGATTCAGATAAATAGAAGCTATCTACTTATAAAGTGGTTCCTCCCAAACTATATGATTTGCCAAAAATTCACAAAGTAGGCTGTCCAATCAGACCAATCGTATTTTCAATTGATTCTCTAGTATATCAACTTTCATAATTATCTGGCATCCATCTAACAACTAGCTACATATACGATTCCATCCCATTTAAAGATAAAGTCGATAATCTAAACCTAAAAATTGAATAAATAGAAAAATAAGGGTTTCTTTAGCATTATTTCTTTATTCACGAACATTCCCATCAACTTAGTTTTTAAAACTATTGGAAATAAATGAAGCTGTATTAGTCCTCATACAGACATACAGCGGAAAAAGTTTTTGGAAATGCTTAGTTTCTGCACAACCGAAGCAAACTATTTCGTTTTTAATAAGAATATTTACAAAGAAACTTTCGGTGTACCGTTGGGAAGTCCTCTATCTCCAATAATGGTGGACATTGTAATGGGAAATTTATTAACAATCTCTATTTATAAAATGAAAAACAAGCCGTGTATAGTTATAAAATATGTTGACGATCTATTGCCACACAAACATATGCCTCCTGTACTTAATACTTTCAATGTTTATCACTCTAAACTACAGTTTACTGTAGAAGAAGAGAATAGGTATGAGATCTCTACCGTACTTAGACGTTAGAGTTATTAGGCAAAAAAAAACATCAAATAATAACTAACTGGTACCAAAAACCGACTTCTTCAGGTAGACTTTTACACTATAAATCCTTGTATCCTGAACATCAGAAATTAAACACACCCAAAAACTTTATCGCCAGCTTAGCCACACAAAATTTCATAAAGTGAATATAGAAAAAAAAATTAGAATATATTGAACGCGAATGATTTGAACAAATCAGTAATACGAAAACTATGTTGTTTCTGCTATGTTGAAACAACAGTTTTCGTATTACTGATTTGTTCAAATCATTCGCGTTCAATATATTCTAATTTTTTTTTTTCTTTTTTTACATAATGTTGAAGGTGGTAATAGTGGTAGATCTGAAAGTTTGTTGAGATTTGAAGGTGCAACTTATATCCCTGGATTATCAGAAAGCTTTCAAAAAATCCTTAAGCCCCAGGATCACTAAATCAAACTAGATTTTAAGCCTAACAAAACAATAAAAACTGTTTCACCAAACTAAGGGATCCTACATCCAAAGAACTACTTTCGGATGTTGTTATTTACAAAATACCTTGCAAGGGTATAGTAATAACGTAAATTTCCCGATGACCTATGTTGGAACAACAGGGCAATTCCTTAAAAATAGAATTTCAAACCATAAGTCCGACTTAACCAAAATAAAACAGCTCTAACTGTGCATTATTCAAGTATGCTCCAGATTATGAAAATGCCTCTATCTTACATCATGAAAAACACTATAAGAAGAGATTATTGATAGAGGCATTATACATTCAGAAAACTCCTAACACCATGATGAAAAAAACAGATATAGACAATATCAATACTATTTACTCTCCAAGTGCAGCTTTAGAGAACGGAAAAGTTACCTATTACCCCCCCCCCCCCCCCCCCGTAACAGCCTATAGTTTTATCCTTTATCCTGTTGTACTTATTTAGCTATTTATTTATATTGTGTTTTTAAATCAGTGTTATGATATTTTTTATCATGTTAATATTTTTACAATGTGTTTAATCCGTAAGTTGCCTTTCTTCTTTAATTTTTATGTTAAGTAATACAGTTAATGTTTGTAATTATCCTTGAGAACGGTTCGAGACATCAGCCGAAACGTCAGAGAACAAATAAAACTCTCACAAATTAAAGAGATGTTTTTTCCTCCTTACCGTCTAGCCCGATAATCATAAAATCACGAAAAGACAACATTGCCCAACAAAATGGCGCTAAATGAACCTTCCTGTGAGATGACATCAAGGAGAGTCTTGTTAAAAAAAAAATGTAGAATTCTTATGAAAACTAAATCGAAGATAAGATTTTGTTTATTTGGTGTTTTCTTGACACACACATCCATATATACGAATCACAGAATAATGATTTAGTGTGGATGCATGTACTTCAAGTTTCTATCCTCGGCTATAGGTAGAAGGATAAAAGTCCAATTTTTATTTTTATTATTTATTTTCAATGTCCACTGGACGACGTCATCGGACTTTTGAACCACAAAAATATCGCTGAGCATATCCGGAGACATTTAAAAATTTGATTTCTTTTGTATTTTCTGAAAAATAAAAATTACGTCAAGCACAAACTATTATGCTTCTCAGTAAGATGATAATTATAAAGATAAACGCATAAATACATTTGACAAAAGATCTACATGATCCTATTGGATAAAAGTTATCAAGCGTAAATAACGTTTTCCCCAAAAAACTACCTCGCATGCAAGAGCTGTCATTTATTGATTGCTTGGTTTAAAATACGAGTAAATTTGTGACTTATAAAAATGATGCTTCTTTTTTCGGTTGTCTTTCAATTATCGGTAACCATGATCGCGCGCTGACGTCATTGTATTCTTAATTTTAACGACTCTCTGCGCAATTCATTCAGCTTTAAGAAAGCAATTTACAGGCAGATCATGTACACATTACTTTTCGACTGTTCATTTTGGTTTTCTTTTTCAGCCCTGGCGAACAGGTTCTTCGTTTTTAAGTGGTACCCACAAATTATTCTTAAGACGATTCAAAAACAAAAAAAAATCTTTCAGTTTTATTTTGTCTCCAAATGTAAAATAATTTTTTTTTTTGTGTCATATGATTAAATTAATTTTATTTGAACAGTTATTAGCAGCTCATCTATAAGTACTCGTATATTACCGCAAGATTTTTGTTGCGTTCAAATAAACTCAGTTAGCTAGAAATTCTGCATATGTGAACCTCTGGCGGGAACTGGTTTGAATTGGAAATCTTTAAGTATAACAACTTCGTATTTTACCTGTTTTGTGTGCTATTACCAGTCACCGCAACTTTAACATTGTGAAAGGAATTGGAAGCAAAAGTATGACTTCACGCAAGCAAGGTATACGTTCAAACGGAGATAACTAACTACATTTGAATAAATATTCATCATTTTTTTTCTTTTCTTTAATTTAAACGTTCAAGAAGAATTGAATTAGAGAGCTTAAGAAATGAGGTGGCAACTATATTTTCAAAAAAAAAAAAAAGATATAAAGGCTTAGATGATAATAAGGAGGAAATTAATTTAAGCTCAATATATACAGTACACCTACGTATTATTCCGTTTTGATTTTCGTGACTAGATTAATCAATAAAATTCCAAAATAGAAGTCAGCATATGATATTTGTTTGTCCGTGATGAATGTCGCAGACAAACAAAAAACCGAAGGTTACTAACACAGATGATACAGGAAATATTCATATAGATTTTGTCATTAATTAAATATGTATACTGCCTTAAAAACATAAAATAGTCTAAGAAACCAGAAAAATAAAAAGATATTTATAAACATAAAATAAATTAAATCAACTTTTAATTATATAGTTTTAAAGTGAAGTTAATTTTCTGATATTTTTGGATTAGTCTACAACAAGTATTTTGCGACAATAATGGTTTTCAGATAATTTTGGAGGTGCCGCAGGGTTCTATCTTTACTTCTTTGTTAATTTAAAATATTTAAAAACTATTTTCTATCTATAGTAGAAGTAATCTTCATTTTATTTATTCAAAGATATTCAGATGTTAGTATCCATGGAGTTAATTATTGATACTATCCACAGTCTGTTCACAAATTTTATAGTTAAGAAAACCATAAGGGTATTTTATATACATATGTAATCTTAAACCACTCGATTGCTATATAGAATTTAAAAGTAGCACTTAACATTAAGTTAATTTGATCTGAAAATATTGAATTATGTTTCCAATCTAGATCAGTGGTTAGCCATTAAGTTTACCAAGACTTGGTTTCAAATTACCATGGGATAATTGGGACTTGTACAAATTTCTTTAAGGTCCAGAGTTCAATAGTTCTACTTAGTATAAAAAGTGAGGAAAGTAAAGAAAAAAAAACTACCCGAACGTACAGCTAACATTATTTCAATGTACATGCCATTGTCAAGAAACTTTTGGTCTGCTGGTTGATTTGCATCGACTCACAAGTGCTTCAAAACAGGTTAGTTTGATGTGATCCACCTTTGGAAATGCAAAGCTTCATCAATTATTGTCATGAGAGAAACACGCAATTTATCACCTGTTACGATGCAAATACTTTTCACTTACAGTATGATGGATTACTGTACAATTGAGCACACCCTAAAAGACTTTCTCTCGTACAAATACTAATGGTATTTATCATCAAATAATTTGGTTTTTGGAACAAAGTCACGATTTAGATAATGGAATCTGTAAGCCCTACTATTGAATAGGAAATTAGATGAAATTCTCGAGAAAACCACCAGTACAACATCGCGGTTATTTCACTTAATGAATTCAGATTTCTCTATGCAATAGAACGAATGCGTCCATATGGAGAAAACTTCTTATAATCTAGTAGAAATCCAATTGTGAACTCTATTAATTTGTTGTAGCTGATATGTATGCTTTAAATAGAACTAATATACAGAAATAAGCCTGGGTATTACCAAATTGAAAAACTCGGTGGAGAAATATTTTAAAATACGTTAAAGAAGAGTAGACATTGAAAATGACCAGTACCTCGTTGTAGCTGGAAAAGTCGAAAGCTTCAGAGAAGCAAACTTTGTTTAGACTGAATAAGTTTAAGGTCAAGGAATTGGAAGATAGGGGAAGGAAAACAGTTATCTAATCGAAAAAGGTTTAATCTACATAAATTTCAGAATACTAACAAATTATTGGTATTATTTTATGAATCATTCTTGACTTCTGAACAATAAACCTCCTGAGATGGGAAATGTTTGAATGAAATTCTGTATAATTGCTAACTCTTCGATATCAGGATTTTAACAATATGTTAGAAAATTTAATAGCAAAAAGGAGTTCGGTTAAAAGAACTCCAGTGAGATCTCAGTTAAACAATGTAGATACTGCTATATGTATGGTCACGAAATATGGAAGGATATACAATTCTTAACATGCGGACTTCCAACCATTGTTTAAAAGTGCTTACGCTGAATTCTTAAAATTCGTTGATGTGATTGAGTCACAGCCGAAGAACTTTGGAGAGGTTCATCTCAAGAACGAATCATAACAGCTTTATCATCGCAAGGTCGTGTTCAGACTAGAGCTAGAAAGAAAAGAAAATCATATACGAGTAGACCCGAAACCACTGTGAAGAGAAGCAGTATCAATTAATGGGCTATCCCACAACGACTATTCCTGACGCAGTACGCAAACAGGTTCATTGGGGAAGAGGTGAGAAGAAGCAAAGAGATATCTCTACAAAGTGTAAAGATATCTATTTGCTTCCTCTCACCTCTTCCCCAGAAAACCTGTATGCACACTGCATCAGGAATACTCGTGGATGGCCCATTGGGCCATCCCACATGAGGTATTCTTCACACGAGTATTCTTCATGCAGTATACAAGCCAGTTTTCTAGGGAAGAGGTAAAAGAAGCAAAGAAATATCTCTCCAAAGTGTAGAGATATGGTTATCCCACATGAGTATTCCTGATGCAATATGCAAACAAGTTTTCTAGGGAAGAGGTAAAAGAAGCAAAGAAATATCTCTACACTTCTTCTACAAAGAGCCATTACCTCTTCCCTAGTTACAAAAGTTTTCATACGTCATCAAGAATACTCGTGTGGGATGGTCCAATAGCTGAATGTAACCGTATATTCGCATAGGGGTGAAATGGAAGAAATGAATCCACATAGTTACATTTTCTCTACTAAAAACAACTCAATTACATGGTTTTTCAAAGAAGTATCGAAGATCGATAGAGTTCTTTAGCGATTGTAATATTAACGAAGCTGTTATCAACACAGCTCATAGATTCAGATGACAAACATTACAACAATTTAGATTTTCTCATACAACGATGGTACTACATGGAGAGGAATTATGAAATTTGAATTGAGGTATATATAAGTCCAAACGCCTTCATAATTAAATTACATACAAAAGTACCTACTTATAAGAAAATTAACATGCAATCCGGCTATATTACGCCATTTCGACAACTTTATTGCTTGTTTACTGACTAACAAGAGAAGCTCAACGCCGCTTACCTCATTCTTCGAAAATATTATAACTGACCAGCTGTTGTCCATTTTTTCTTATCTCAGTAATAATAAGGTAACATTAATTTCCGTATAATTAATTATGCTTTTTATAAACAATTATAATTTTACATCTACGAAACGTGGAGTTAGCGAAATTGGGACTTACCGTTTGCTAACATCGGCGAATAAGTGTTTGCTCGCTGAATAAATCAAGTATTTCATGAGGAACTGTACTGGTGTGGGGCACGGTGCGCAGCCTAAAATGAAGCAATGCAATGCAATAATAAAGACGAAAACGATCACAATTTATGACAATGCTGAGCTATCATTTGATTGGAATCCACAACCTAATCCGCGGAATTATGAGTCCAAGGGTCATAGTTTAGGAGTGAGTTGAAAAGCTGTCGACATCATAAACCTTTCGAATTTTAAAAGTGTTTAATAGTGATGATAATTTGGGACTCTTACAGTATATGGATATATTACATACATGGGAAGATTAATTATAAGAGAAAATGAATTCTACCGCCTAAATATATGTTCCTAACTATTTTTCGCAGAATAAATAATCACACATGAGCAAAAAACTAGCAGGATAGCCATAAGAATTCTAAATAATCTACTCGTGTCTAAAAACAAACAAAAACACACAAACCTATCAACCTATTTATGAAGTGAAAACAAAAGCATCTTTTGGGTAAAATTGCGTAAGATAAAACTGCAAACTAGAAAAACCTGTTGAACGTTTACTAACTTACATATACTCCACAGACAGACCCCCTGCCATTTATTTGGCTAAAAGTTCTACACCATACAGTCTTCCCTCAAAAATTAAATAAAAAATTTGATGTGCCAATAATAGCAGCATGAGTAAAGTAAAGATAAAAAAAAACAAAAAAAAAACATTTTTAACTATTTTTTCACTTTTTCAACTGAGACAACTCGACAGATGAAAGCTTATACTCTGTTGTTTTTCTTTTTTTTTTTTATATACAAATTCAGCTCAAGGTCTACTTTTGAGCAGCAGTTGAGTAATTTTGTAACTTCGGTTAGGTACCACAAAAAAAGCAAATTAAGAGCAACCTGCAACGTTTCGAAGTTGCTTTTTTCTTTTAATTAAGAACAGCTTAAAACAAGTATTTGAAATTAAACAAATCAACTTACCGGTGGCGGTTCACTTGTTGTGCTGTAAACCTCACTGGCAGCATATTCTGGCTTTATTTGGACAGTAGCCATTGAGTCGAGGTCCTTTTCCGTCATTTGACGAAAATAACTTTTAAAAATGTTTCCCACTCAGGTACTAAGTACCAACGATTTTCACGAAAATGTTTTGCTTTTAAAAATCGATAAAGACACCAGAAATTTACAATTATTTTAGGTCGTTTTTTTTTTTTATTAATAAAAATTTCTCTTCTGACTAACAACAACAGTCCGTTTTTAAGCTCTTTTCGACACAAATTCCTCGAAACAACTCTCTATATAAATTCAAATTAAATTATTTTCACAAAACAACACAGGAGAGTAGGTATAATTGTTAGTTATGAAAAGTACGAAATTCGTAATTTATTCTGCAGAAGGTAAACGTCTAAACTGATCAGCTGCCACTCAACATCTGAACTTTAACCAAAGTTGATTGCGAATGTTTTTTGAAACTTTGCAGCTCGCTGAAAAGTCCAAAGCTTTTAAAATATTCGTTCTGTTTACAACAATTTAAACCACATGCAATCTACCTATTTAAGATAAGGTGCGGTATCGAGTCGTCGTGATTTAAGTATATACCTATGGAGACATACATATACATAAAATACAGGTAAGAGAAATTCCAGTTGGGGGAGCCACAAGCTACCAGAGTAATTTCAGTTGCGCAGTGCGCATATTACTTATAAAATTAAAGTGGGGAAACCGGCATGTACAAGATGGTATAAGTTCATATTTCAGTTTATCAGTGCTGTGGGAGCTCAGGTAAGTTGGTTTACTAGTGTTACCATGCTTAAATTAAAGATTTACTTTCTTTAAACGTTTTGTTTTAATTTGTGAAAATATTATTTATTTGAGATAATGATTTGGTTATATGTATGTTTGTATGTATATGTATGTATAATGCTAAGATTAATTTCTATTAATTAAATTTAAAAAATCTTGCAATTAAATTTTTACATCTAAAGTATTGGTAAAAGACCTTCTCACGAGTAGTTGAAGTAATTTTAACTTTTTTACTGTGTACATACTTAAGATACTGTAAAGGTTATCCTGCTAATTGGAGATTTGCTGATGTATAGATACTCTTTGATGAAATCTTCAGGACTGCATTCATATTATTGACGTCTCTTACTCCATAATCTATCAACCGATACATATTTTGGAAATAAAATAAGAAAATTATTAATACGAGGATATTAATTAAGATTTTAAAAGTGACATAGAAAAATGATACTGCAAATCTTAAAACATCAGAAAGGAATGAGGATATTATATGAAATTGGTGTACATACATAAATGAAACTAGGACTGGTATTACTCGAAATGTGTAGGAGCTTAACAAAAGACTAAAAATACAGGAGATAAAAATAAAATTCATAAATAAAACGGAAAATAAATCTGGTAACAAGTAGAAGCATATTGTAGACAAATAAATGACAGTTGGTAGAAAAAAAATGTAAAAAACTTTTCACACTAAAAAAAAAAAAACTTACGCCCACCCAATTCAATTTCTATTGTGCCGCTATAATAACAAATAATAAAAATTAAATTAAATTGAAAAGTAAAGGGGGCCCCCATACAAGAAACGTGAGTCACCTTATTAGGTTCGCAGCATTCCTGTTTGTTATATGTATATTGTAGGCTGCAGTTCTTCCGTTTAAGTGGAATACCTGATCGAGGTCTTCAAACTGAGATGATAGAAATATAGAATTGCATCATACTGGATATACTAATTCCTAAAAATTTTACACTTACCTTTAAATTATTGACTAAAACTTTGTAATTAATCCTTTTGTGTCAATATCAAATTTCGATAAAAAAAAGCGCTGCCCCGCTTGTGTCCACCTTAATATCTATAAGAAAATAGTAGCTAGAATTAGGCTAAGACCAATTCTAACGTTACCCTAAACGATTGCCCATATGTAATTTCGCATGGTCCCGCTGTGTAAGTTTGATCGTTAAATTGGTTTTTGGCATCTATTTGCAGATTTCATATTCTGAAGAATTTTTCACTACAATGCAAACATCTAGGACTGATCGTTTTCACAGTATAATGTAAAAAACATAATTTTTTGTATAGCAACACTATATACAGGTTGCCAGATTTAGTCCATTTTTGAAACTGTATTTATTATCTTCATGAGAACATCATGTTCTCAAACAGTATCCAAATTTATAGTGAAAAACGAAATTTTTGTATAGCAACCCTGCGAAGGAATTACCCGATTTCTCTCATTTCTGAACTGCAGTTTACAATTTAATTTTACAATAAAAAGTATGTGTAAGTGGACGCGTTCTGCAGCTATCGTGCGAACAGGACAGACAGACTAACGGACATGCAAAAATCAAAATAATTTTTAATATTATGCGTGGCTGTTCAACCATTTTGCTCTAGCAACATTATTTCTATTCGTTACAAATGGAATGAGAAACTTAGGGCCTGTCCGAATCCACGTCTTCGTCTTCGTCTTCGCCTTGTTATTACAACTAGTGACGTAACATAGCAAGCTCAGCTATTATAATAATTAGACGAAGACGAAACTTACCTGTCCGAATGCGTTTGCTTAGCTTGATCTCGACAGCTAGCGAATAAACATAACCCCAAAAGATGTTGTCTATTTAAATAAGTCAGTTCTACTCTTGACTCGGTGATCAAGCTAACCAGATGTCTAAACTGTTATACAAAGTAGCAAAGCTCAGTGGCTTAGACATGGATTAGGATGGAGCTTGACTCGATGTTACGTCACTAGCTGTATTAACAAGAGGAAGAGGAAGACTTGAATGCGGACAGGACCTTAATATACCCTATGATTTTATCATCTAGGATATAAAAATACCACAGATTCTCAATAGGATTGAGATTTGCTGCATTATTTTTTAGATTACGAGGAAAAAACATTTATTCTTCAAGAAACCCAGTTTCGAAAAAAAATTTTCGCCTACTAAAAATGATTTTAGTGTACCCAAAGCTTGCCGTAAGACCGTAACTTTAAGATTCTAGTTTGAGTGAGACGGAGAGTCATTACATGAAGTATGAGTGAGACAGATAGAGACACTTTCAAGTTAGAGATGCTAACTTTTTGTTAAATTTAGGACAAATTTTCCTTAATTTTAAAATTAAACACCAATTATTTGGATGCTAAGATTTATTATTTACAAAAAACGTTCAAACTGCCTTCCTTCAGCTGCAATACAAGTTCGACATCTTTTAAAGAAGGATCGGGTTATCAGACGGGCAAATCTTCCATTGTTGACAAATTCAACTGCTTCCGTAATTCTGGAGCTCATGTTTTTGTAAAATTCGGTGAGCTATACTTTTAGGCACTCTTGTGCTTTCCTGGATTGCACGTACCGAAGTACTTTGGTCTAGGTCCTCGTAAGGTAAGGAACTCTTCCTTCACCATGTACTTGGTTTGGAAGTCGGACCTCTGTGGAGAGTAGACGATGCACATTTGTAAAAACTCAATGATTTGACGGGCTAGCGTCACTATCTTGCTCACTCACATTTCATGCAATGACTCTCCGTCTCACTCAAACTAGAATCTTAAAGTTACGGTCTTACGGCAAGCTTTGGGTACACTAGAATCATTTTTAGTAGGCGAAAAAAAATTTTCGAAACTGGGTTTCTTGAAGAAAAAATGTTTTTCCCCCGTTTTCTAAGAAATAATGCAGGAAATGTTATACCATTTTAGAATCCTTATTATATGCGTCAACTTTTAAAGTTACTTGCCAAAATAGTGTAGTACATTTTTTTTACAGTACAGTCGGTTAAAGTCGGGTAATGTAATTATTTTGAATGCAATGTTGGGCAAAAATCTAATTTTTAATTTTAAACTGAGGCAGTTATGTTTTAACTTTTAACTATAATTTACAGAAGGGTTATTCATGATTACATTACAGAAAAAAAAAACTGACGAAAAGTTAATACTTCCAGTCACAGGACTTGAAAGATCATCACAGGGTGTCAATTTTTAAAATTTATTTTTGAATCCTTATAATTTGAAAAGTACATGACCAAGATTTTTTTTTATATTTTTATGATAACTGTTACGACTTGGTCTGTTGCCCGATTCCGGCTTGACGTTGATTTCTGGGACACCCTGTATATGACCTATCGGGTGTAACACCATAAACGGAAAGCCATGTATATTTTATAAAAATGCAGATGTGAATGTAAGACGAGCAAAAGGATTCAACATGGTTCCCCTGTGGCAAAATGCACAGTTCTGCTCTGGAAATTAAGCTTGTTCACTTTTCGCATAACTTAAAAATCTGTTGAATCAGATATTGAAGAAATTCTATTTTTTTTAAAGGGCTGTTAACGGGTCACATTTAAGAAGAAAAAAATATGTCCTTGGTGTAAAAATTTGACGGTATTATGGATATTATGGCTCGCTAAATGAAGCAAAAGACCACAAATCGTAATATATTGGATTTGATTAAAAAGGAAAAAATATCTTCTTTGGAACAAGTTTGATCCTGTGATATTCTCGAAAGCATTTATGAACATTTAAGTGACAAGTTTGATCCTGTGATATCCTCAAAAGGACTTATGAACGATCAAGTGATTACATTTCCTATGAAAAACGAAAAATTTTCAAACGAAAATTTGGGATGAAAAATTGATTTTAGAGGGAGGGGTCTAGAGCACAAGTGTGATCAGATCACACCAAGGAATCCATTAGCATACTCCTTCTTACTTATTTACAATTGAACATGATAACTTCAATATCGGTACAAAAATCCTATAAGAACCCGTAAGGAGGATGTGGTACAGTCAGGCATCAGAACAACTTGGAAGAGAATCATTTTAACAGAAGCTACACACCATAACAGGCGTACAAAACAAAATCCAACAGAGAGTTACCATTTTCGCCATATACCCATCAAGATATTGAAATTTTAAAAGGTAAATTAAGTAAGTTTTGTGAATTACAAATTACTAATTCAAGCATTACAGAATTATTGCAATTACGAGTTACCGCACAAATTGCATGAAAGGATGCTGTCGAGAAAAATTAGTCACCCAGCATTTTGGACTATGTCGCAATTTTAAGCATGGGAAATATTTAGCTATCACGAAAACTTTATGGCATGAGCACTGTTATTTGTCGAATATTACTCAATTTTCATGAACTTCCATTGTCATTCACTTTCAAAAGAGCAATGAACCTTGTAGTGCAGCAGGGTCTCTCATTGGCTTCTATTTTTCTCAAATTTTTATCGCTAATTAAATTCCATTTCTTTTGTTTCAAAGCAGCGCAATTATGTTGTTGCTAAATCAAGAAAAAAAAATAACGAACGAAGAAAAAAAAACATTTCAATTTCATTAAAGTAAAAAAGAAGATTTTTCTTGCTTTTTTTGGTAGCCACGAAGCAAACTTTGTTCATTTTGTCCGGCAACCGGCTAATCAGTGGTGTCATCATCATTATGGATGAAGCGGTACAAGCAGGTTTCTAACTTTCGCTTTCATGTCAAGTTGCTTGAAGATAGATCGCCACACGAATCACCGGCAACCTCAACAACATTAGTTCGCAGTCATAGTTAGTATCGGATTGCATTGAATCAGGTACTCTGAACATACTGCCATAATTGCTGTAGATTATATTTGTCCATTTTGTACTTAATTATTTCCAAAATAACGGGTAATCGGTCACATTATTTATTTACATACATGGAAATGCAAGTTGCATGCTGTCAGCTTCTGAAAAAAATGAGAAAAAAATTTTAGATTCTTGCGATTATAAACTGGCAGCGATCAAAGTGAGAGGCAAACTGTCGAGCATGAAAAAGTCGCCGCAAATATCATTTATGCTTGGATGAAGAGAAATTTTCTTGTAATAGTTTTCCACTAGCACCAGCAATAGAGCATGAAATGGATTTAGTTTTTTGCACCACATAGGCTGAGGAAAAATTCATAAGCTAGCCAAGTTAACATTGTTTTTAGATTTGAAACCACTTACAGTGTCAATAATTTTAACTTCCGCGGTAAATGCACTAATTCGTAGTAGTTCGGATTAAGTTTCTTGAAATCCGATCATAGATCATTTACGATAAGTACGACTTCGTGATACAATGTGCTTTGAAAAACAATATAAGCATGCATAGTTGGGTATACTCTTCTCGAATAATGTTGTGTTGGAACGATGTTTCGTGCTATTTTATATACCTAAATAGATAAATTGATATAAGTAACTGGAGTTAATGTCCTAATAATGAGAATCGAATTGATTACTCATTGAAAAACATAAAAGAGCTTAAGAAAAATTCAATGTTGAAAAGTAAACACGATTGCAGTTAATTTTCAATGGCGATTTCAATGCGTTTCTGATTTAATACCTGAGCAGAGATAT
The DNA here is from genome assembly GCA_963924295.1 of Dioctria rufipes. NCBI lineage: Eukaryota > Metazoa > Arthropoda > Insecta > Diptera > Asilidae > Dioctria > Dioctria rufipes. Next base: position 41,662,253 of record OZ002743.1, on the reverse strand, counting down.
ACTACATGAATCCTTAACTTTTTTATTTTTTATCTTACTATTTTAGACACTTTGAAAAGTAGAGATTGGATGGCTGACTATTGGACCCATATCTTCTTGTAATTTCCGGACTCTAAGCAGAGTCTAAGCGTAGAGGGGATCAACGATCACCAATATAGCTTCCGGACTGGACAATCATCTGGAGCCTTACTGACTTTTCTTACAGAACGTTGGAACCGTAGTCTCCACAATTTTGGTGAGTCCAAAATCATTTCTCTGGATATTTCAAAGGCATTTGATAGAGTCTGTCATCCTGCCCTTTTAGTCAAACTTAAAGCACTTGATCTTTCCCCTCCTTTTCTATTATCGATTGAAAGTTTTCTATCTGGTCATCTAATTCGTGTTGTATTAAATGGCGTTACATCTGAGCCTCAATCTATTAATGCCGGTGCGCCCCAGGGCTCTGTTATCTCTCTTCCTAATATGATCTGATTTGCCTTACTTTCAATCTCATTCACAGTTTTGCCGATCATAGTACCCTTGATTTTGCATACTTTATTCATACTCTTGCGGACTCCAGAGGGAATGCCATATCTGTCAAACCAGATTGCATGATTAGATCATTGAATAATGACCTTGCTAATATCCTTGCTTTGGGCAAAGCGAATTGCGTCGAATTCAAAGCATGTAAGTCCCAAAACTGTCTCATCTTTTTAAAACAAGATCACCACTTAAGCACTCTCATTTCATTTGATGTAGCATTAATTTCCGATTCACAGTCACTAAGCATTCTTGGCATTAATATTAGTAAATTAAACTGGACAGACCACATCTTCTCTGTTGACAAAATAGTATCGAAATATCTTGGATTTCTGAAACTGTGTAAGAAATATTTCAGCCCATCAAAACTAGCGCTCTTCTACAAGTCCTATATCAGACCTAGAATGGAATACAATTCTCACATCTGGACCGGGGCTGGTCGTACAGCCTTAGCTTTATTGGATAATGTCCAAAAAAGAGCCTTCAATCCCATTGGCTATGTGGCAATAACTTGTCACATCGACTCACTTGAGCACCACCGCAACGTTGGATGCTTTTCGCTCCTTTATCGCTACATGCATGGTCAATGTTCCAATGAAATATCTAGTCTGATCCCTTGTAGATTAATTTCTGGACGCAATAACCCCGCTTCAAGCCGCGCACATCCGTTCACTCTCCTAAATATTTTCGGCCGTACAGTAAAATTCCGTGATACTTTCTTATCCTGAACTGTGCGAATGTGAAACAATCTACCATCTTCTGTTTTTCCTTGGGCTTACAATCTGCAAAGGTTCAAGAGTGACATTTATACATCAGCACCTTCGTCACTTTACTCATGTCGCCGAATCCATTCCCTATCTCCTTCCTGCCATGCTGTACTTGTCATCATACACTGTAAAAAATGTTCACAATTATTGCCACAAAGCTTATATATTCACCTACCTACCTACCTACATTTTAGGGAAAAATACCCAATGTTCCCTACATTTTAGGGAATATTCCCGTCATTTTAGGGAAAAATACCTAAGCTTTGTGGCAACAATTGTGCACATTTTTCACAGTGTAGGGTATCCCTTGAGATTAACTTAATAATATAAAAAAAAAGACCGAAAGAGCCTGCTGTATAGAAGTGAGCCCACTTTCTGTAGTGAAATTCTATGAACGTAGTCAGTCCATATTATTCAGTCAGTGGGTCAATTTCATAAAGATATCGAAGTAACTCCCGCTCAAATTCCCAGCAAAACCGGGAACATGACAAAATCCAAAAGTATAAAATCCATAAGTGACAAAATCTAAAAAAATTAAAAAAATCCGGAAATGAGAAAATTCAGAAGTGACAAAATCCAGAAGTGACAAAATCCAGAAGTGACAAAATTCAGAAACGACAAAATACATAAATGTCAAAATACCGAAATTGTAAAAGTTTTTTTAAAAAATTTTAAAAATGGCATGAACTTTGCTTTGCAAATCTCATATTTACACTCGTCGTTGTTGTTATATTAATCTGTATTATTAATATAGTTGGGAGTTTCGTACTGACACATTAATCTGAAGGAAACCTAGCATCTTTGTGAACGAAAGAGGCTAACCCAAAAATGTCTGCACGTGGGTCATGATTTGTGAACGGCGGTCAAGAAACATTACATGAATTTTTGCTTATATGGTATACAGTCTGTGCCTAGGTCTTATCTATTAATGAGTGTGTAAATAAATGAAAATGTGTGTTGAAGTGGTAGTGTGGGATAAATAAATGTTAAAAATATATATAATTTGTTTGTTTTTAACGTAAACGAAAAGGTCCGAGTTCATGAAGAATGCAAACTAGGAGGATATCTTTTCTGGATTTTTTTCTGAATTTCTTCTGAATTTTGACTCTTCTGGATTTTGTCTCTTCTGAATTTTGTCACTTCTGGATTTCGTCTTTTCTAAATTTTGTCTTTCTGGATTTCGTCACTCTGGATTTTGTCTTTCGGGATTTCTTACCCAACCCACACAACCGACACCGATATAGAGACATACCATGCGCACTAGATAATTTCAAAGTTACTATATTCAAACCTGCTCGTATTAAATGTAGGCTACCAATAAATTCCAAATCCTGATATGAGAAAAAGGCTCTATTAAATACCTTCCAAGATCCATGCGAAACAGGTGGGGTTACCTAGATCTCGTAAAAAAGTTACTTGCAATTGGATTGGAAGATCGTATGAAATATTTTAACAGTTCATATATTCAAAAATATGTAAATACTTCCATTTTTGTTAGTTGGAAACTGTTCAAAGTTTTATTAATCTGTGCTACGCTAATAGCTTGAGTATCGTCAACATCCGCTTTTTATGTTTGTAGTAAGCTTGGATATTTTGAGAAACTTGCAAGCTTCTTTTCTCTTTTCCACATATAATTATATTAGAATTGGTTAACGGCTGGATATTTTCACTGATAAGTTGTTAGCTGCCGTACCTCTTTCAATTTAATTGTGTCTGGTCGTCTTAATGTTCTTCGCATGAAATCAGGATCAAAATGCAATTGGAAGTGAAATTTATACAAAAATGGTGGATTTAATAATTTATATCGTGGTGAACTTTAATTGACATATCCTGCCTCCTCCACTGTAAATGGAACTGTTTTATGCAATTAACGCATGTCAGATTCATCGCTAGGGAGGCTCATCGCCAAACTGTATTTGCAGAAATTTCTCTGTAGTACAGGTTTCATTAAAATGACTATTATTAACATTTTGCGACATATGATTGTCATCATGTAAATCAGTTATCTCCCAGTTGAAGTCGGTGTTATTACTACCGAGGGGTGGAGATTGTTATTCATTTTCTGAACAAGATTCTCTACTTAAATTGAAGTATGAGGAACATTTGAAAATCGATTACATTTTTTTTTTTTTTGTGAATTAATAATTTTGGAAAAGTTTCCATGCTAAAATATTAAAGCAACTATAGCAGAAATCTTGAACAAACTCAATGTACGGCCGAGTTTATCTTTATAGGAGAGAATTATTATGATAAATCTGTCTCATATCCATTTATCTTTAACTTTAACTTTATTTACTGTTTTTATACAAAAGATTTTAAGATCTTATAGTAGAACAAAACGGAAAAAAAATGGAAAAATCAAGGTAAGCGGATCGAAGGCAAAAACCTGCCGAATGTATCAGCGGAACTAACTCTTTGAAATTTATTGGGTAGATTATTCCATTTACGTATAACCTGCACAAAGACAGATCGCGCGCCAATTTGAGTTCGAAAATTAGGTAATAATAGGTGTTGATAGGTGCCGATATGGACCTAGGAACTGAGTACGATCACACAATTATTCAAGCTCTTTAGAGTATACCAAATTATATAAAAACTTTAATCTTCTTTCCACTAGGTACACATGTAGAGCCTAGGTATGAATTAGTGTAAAGAGATACATGAGAAGCTCTGGGTAAACCGTGAATAAATGGAACATTGTGAATCGAGTTTCGGAAAAATGAAACTTCTAAAAGTGAAATGCGATAATACAATAGATTCATGTGAATTTGACGGGACAACATGTTGGCAGAAAATCTCAACATTTTCAGACAAGAATAACTTTTTCTAATCGTATTAGAGACATGATTACAATAATTTAACTCCACGCCAAGATTCTTAACAGAATCGACATAATACCTTGATTGGAGGTAAGTCTAAAAGATCGTAGCTTATTCGATACACTGGCATACACATGTGATCTTGTTGGGCTTGAGTATAAACTGATTACGTTTGGCTCATTCACCAATTTTAACCAAGTTCATTTAGTTACATAACACAGACCCCAATTAGCCCAATTGGCCTATCTAAATATATCTGGACATCATCAGCATAGAGGTAAATTGAAACGTCAAGAAGTTCCATGGTAGGTCATTGATGTAAATCGAAAAGAGAAGAGTTCCAAGAATGGAACCTTTAGGTACACCACAGCTGAGATAGGGGACGATGAAAGAATGTCAGAAACTTTGACAGATTGGGTTCGGGAGAAAAAGAATTTTTTTATTTTTTTACCAATTTGATACTTGTGATCGAGAAATTGAAATCTTGAATCAGTTTGAAGATCAACAGGCCATGATTAATGGAATCAAATGCCTTACTAAAGTCAAGGAGAGCCAATATGGGTATATGATCAAGTGCCTCAGAAATGTAAGATAATACTTTGAGTAACGCAGATTCACAGCTATTCGGTGGTCGAAAACCGGACTACCAATAGGTGACCAAATTTCTTTGGTTAACATAATTTTGTGGTAATTTGATAGTTCATTAATTTTTCGAGATCCTTGCTGAAAAAACAATCCTAATTTTCGAAGGTTAACCCAAAGAGTTTTAGGAGGAATAGTAGGGTCATATTGTTCTCATCAATCAAAATTGATATACTTTAGCTTCTATTTCCATATCAATGTCACTTTGACAACACAAATTTATTATCGCATAACTTTACTATCCTAAATACGGGTAGTGAAATAATGCGCGTTACCTTTTATGGCCGCCAACGCCGGCGTGGTCGTCGTTTTATGTCAAAAATTTTTAGAGACGTCGTCGTCGTCGGTGTGGTCGTCGACCCATCTCTAATCCTAATTTTAACGCTGGCACTCCATTGTTGCCAATATGGAAGATTTAATCTATTATGAAAAAACATGAAAAAATTAAACAATATTTAAATTTCTGAAAATAAATGATTTTACTATATATTAAAAAAATGTGGGCTTGAAGGAAAAGAAAATATATTTTTTATTATTATTTAAAATTTTATTGCAAACCGGCAGAGATTACAAGCAAATATCTCAACAGTAAAATGTAAGAGAAATTAAGGTATACCGCTGCCGCCTAGTGTTCAATTCAATTCAATTTAATTCAATTTAATTTATTAGCTGGATTGGTACACAAGATTTACAATCTTTTGTAAGCACTCGAAAATATAATTTTAGAGAAAACAATGTTCAAATAGCTATTAATAGAGTTAATTTTATATGTTGATTAAAATAATAATGAAATCATAACCAAAACTAAATTTAGAAGAAAGAACAAAACTTATTATTTGATTAATTAATTAGCAGCACTCTTGAAACCATCAGACCTGTGTTGAAGATAGCAGCCTCTTAAATTCACCGACAGTAACCGCTCTCTGCAAGGTTGTAGGTAACAAGTTCCAAAGCCGTGGGATCTGAATGAAGAAGGAGCCTTCCTGAACCAAGCGACTATGACGTGGAATCAGAAGGTCCCAACGTCGCTGAGATTGGAGAAACTGGATCTCATACATTAAGTAGTCAGGGCGTTTAGTATGTATGAGCTTGAAGAGGAATAGAATTGCCTGGCGTCTCAGATAAATATTCAGTGTGCAGCCCAGTATTCTGGGAATAAAATTAGAGACATGGTCAAATCTGCGTAAATTGAAAATAAAGCGAATACAATCATTATAGGCCACATTTATTCGACGAGAGCAATAGCTATCCAATTTAGGAAAAATCAAATTCCCGTAAGAAAAGTAGGGCAGGATGAGAGTTTTCACCAATCTACATTTGATGTCCACACTTAATAATTTAGCAGAGAGCCAGAGTCGACGCAAACCTCCATACACCTTACTTAGCACTGCACGCACATGATCACAGCATTTCATTCTTCCATTAAGAACGACACCGAGATTCGTAGCTTCGCTTACCCTAGTCAATATTTCACCTCCAAACATGATCTGCGGAATATCAGTTTCCAAGCTGTTATTGGAAAAAATTAAATATTTCGATTTATTGGCATTTAACATTAGAAGGTTACGTTGAGACCAATCGTAAATTCGCCGTAAGTCATCGTTAATCCTTACAATGGAGTCTTCAATCAGCCCGAGAGGCGTGCTATTGTATATTTGTAAATCATCAGCATATAAATGGGCACTAACCTCTTGAATAATGTCAGGTAAATCATTGATGAATAAGGAAAAGAGCAGTGAACCTAAAATAGACCCTTGGGGAACGCCACAGAAAAGCGGCTGTAGATCAGAAAGATGATCCCTGACTCGCACTTGCTGATACCTATCGCCTAAGAAGCTCTGTATCAATTGGACGGCACTAAATGAAAACCGGAAAAATGTCAGAAGTTTGTTGAGGAGCATAGAGTGATTTACACAGTCAAATGCTTTTGTAAAGTCGAGTAAAACCAGTATTGCAATCTCGTCGTTATCCAGGCCTTTTCTTATGTCTGTAGTAACCTTTAGGACAGCCGATTGACAGCTATAACCTGGTCTGAAACCTGATTGACAGCGCGAAAGCATTCTGTTGTTATCTACAAACGATTGGATCTGAGTGTACATCACCTTTTCCAAAGCCTTCGCAAGGAAACACAAAATGCTGATGGGTCTAAAATCAGATGGGTTAACAGCAGATCTTACTTTAGGGATAGGTAGCACAGTAGCAACTTTCCATCTAGAAGGAAGTGTTAATGTAACGTGCCTGGTGTTTTCTTCGGCGTTTGACGACGACGACCACGCCGGCGCCGGTGTTGTTAATGTAATCCAGCCATTACTCTTGGGCGTCTCAGTGAACGCGTGATACTAGTTATTTTGACAGTTGAGCTCTTACGTCACGACATCACAATTTTAATGAAGAATTGAAAAATATTATTAAAATAAAATATTTGGTAAAAACTTTGACAAATTACAATGGATAATATCATAGTAAATAAAAATTGCAATTTTTTAAAAAATAAAGTACTTTTTGCAAACGATCAGATAAAAAATTACAGAAATTTTGGTTCGTGCATTAAAGTGTTAATATTTTTTAATGATTTTTAAAATTACTGAAAATGTGGTCCTCTGCAGATTTGATGTCAAACTATATTGAGCTTGAAGGAGATAGACGTACAATTCCAATGCATTCCATTTAATACAACCATCTTATTTTCAAAATTCGTTACAGTTTAACGTATATTTTAAACTTGAAAGAGACAAACAGATTTTGACCAAAACTTGTACCATTTTTGACTATAGGAATTAGATGGGATGGCTCAGTCCATTCTTATTATATATCAGTGATTAGCAGATAAAATCTATCTGACAAAAAACAAGTATTTATCATTAACGAATTATTAGTCCAGTTATGAGATATGAGTTAAATTTATACCATATTTCTCAGAAAATCTATTAAAACTTAAAAAACAAAAACATTTCATGTATAAAAGAAAATTTCTCCCATTTGCTACTATTCAGATGTAGGCATAACATGATTTGACCTTTCTTTGATAAAGCCATTAACTTAATATTTTCCGACTGGATTTGCACACTTTTATCTTATCAAAAAAACATTGGTTTTTTTTCTGTTTTCGTTGCTTAAATTTTTTAAGCATCTGTCTGACTCACATTCGTTTTTGTCTATGATAATAATTTTTCAAGACTTTCAAAACAACTTGGTTAGCTGTGGCTTGAAATAGATATGGATATGCAGATAAATATAAAACCGGAATTTATATGGACCAAAATATACTTAATCTCAATGCGTTGTAGACTATGTAGATGAGTAGGCTTATGATTTATTATTTATTTATTTATTATTAATTATCTACTTATAACATACATATGTACATAATATGCAAATGATAATTTTCATGCAATAGTATTAGTTCAATTAATTTAATGAGGAACTATTGCGCACAGTTTGACTCCGCAATTATTATAATATTTAGTTGGTCTTTTGATCCTTTGGAAACGGATAGAATATTATTAAACATGTTTTGTAGTCAATTGAATGATCTGAACATAGCATTTCAAAATCAACGAGACAATTAGCTACATATGCTCTTATACCCTAGATGCAGGATAGCACAATGGGCCGCTTTAGCCTCCGTGCTTGGGATCCTGGTCCCCCTGCCTTTAAAAAAGAAAACCCCTCTGAAAAGTTGTTTATTTGAATATTTATACTCGAAAATATTTTATTAGTTGCAAAATAGACATTAGTAACACCTACTTAAGCTATCAGAAAGTCAAATTTGATTTAGCTATTTAGAAATCTCACATAGACGCTGAAAATTATTGAGTATTCATTCTGTGCTCAACGTTAGCTCCATTCTAGCCACAACGAGAATTTTGAAGTTACAATAGAGTTAGCAACAATTAAGCTTTTGATCTTTTATTCTCAGACCCCTGATCCTTTCTTCCCACTTTTTAGACGGAGAGGTTAACTGACTCGTTCTCGTTGTAGAAAATACCAGTGCTAAGCATACCTACTTCTTTCACCCCCGGAATCGGAACGACCAGTCTCATCAGTGTGGTTATCTGTAATCGCCTGCCAACAAGTTCAGTAATAGGGTCACCCAATTGCCAATACAAATTCTTTTTATCAAAAGCAAGTGTAAGTCGTATGGTAGCAAGATTTTTCATTGTATGGGCAATTGGGTGACCCTATTGTCGAACTTCTATGGTAGGCAATCAGAGATAACCATACTGATGAGACCTCTCTGATCGCTGGGTCGAAAAGTTCGATTTTTTTTCTGCATTTTTAATGCGTTATAGAAATTCATTGAAATTATTATTTTCAATAAATTTCAGTCTATAGAGACGAGAAATTATCCACCTAAATGTTATTTTATAAAACAGATTTGATAATCCACATCTCTCCTCATCTGTTACACCTCAGCGTACATGATTTTATAGCAACAGGATGTAACGCGAGCTTTAGTAAATATCTCTACATGCTCATATTTATATTCGAGCCTCGTGCAACTAAACATTTGAAGAGCCAAATTAAATTTTCTTTTATTTTTCAGTGGGGTGAAACATTCACATAAAAATGTATCCTTTGGCAGAACTGTGTTCAGTTAGGAGTTAGATATATATTCAAAGTTCTAGTTATCATTTCATTATAAAAAAAAAATTTTTTTTTTAATAATACGCTTTCGGAGGTGAAAAATCAATTAATCGGAAAGCTTTACTTTCCGTGCGTCTAGTAGGTCTGATTACAGCTGATGCGTGAATAATCGTAGAATCATTAAAAGAAAAACAAAAAAGAAAACGCACAAAAACTGAATGTATCAAGACTTGGTGAAGAGGTGATAAGAAAAAAAAAAACTAAGTAAGGTGAAATCCGCATTTCACTTTGATACCTATTCCAAGAAGGGTTAGTCGTTTTGTTTTATTATACCCTAGATGAAGAAATCATAGGATATATTAAGGTTGTCATTCCGTTTGTAATGAATTGGATACCTACGCATATTATTAAAAATTATTTTGAGTTTTGCATGTATGTCTGTCGGTCTGCTTTTTAAAAAAAAAAATAATTTATGTTGGAAACCAATCAGGCAACTCCTTCGTGGGATTGTGGTGACAATGTCGTTCTGGACTGTACATTGAATAGATAGAAAAAAAAAATACTGTAATCGCCACAATTAAATTCGAGTTAAAAGTACTTTGCGGACGACAAAAGGGCTAGCTATGTAAGTCCTTAGATTTAAATTAAAAACAAAAATGTAAACAATTTTTACATCAAGAAGAATTAGATAAGTCCGAAAAGAATTTTTTAAATGTAAAAAAAGATAAATAATCGATAGCTCTAGTTTGAAGATAAAATAAAAGCTAAAGAAAAGGAAACAACGGATTTTACTGCAGACGGCCATGGATGATATTTGGGATTTGAAACAAATAAAATTTTAATTTCAAAGACCCGCTTTCATAAAGTGAGTTATTATGTGCTGACAGCAGGCGTCTGTCGAATACGTTCGGAGGACCTCAAATCGATATAGGATCGTCTTGAGTTCCCAACTGGCTTGTGATCTTAACTTATCAGAATTGCACCTGTAATAACATCAAGCCCTCAGCGAATTCGTTCGAATTTAAAGCACCGATTATCGTCATCCTCACAGTGGACCTCAAGTCGTCATAGGGTCATCTTAAGCTCCCAACTGGATTGTAGTCTTTCTCACTCTTTAGTATTGCAGCTGTAATTACACTGAGTCATCCAGTCGACATAAAATCTAGAAGTGACAAAATTCGGAAGAGACAGAACCCTGAAGAGACAATGTCCAGAAAAAAACAAAATCCAGAAGTGACAAAATCCGGAAAGACAAAGTCCAGAAGTGACAAAATCCAGAAGGGATAAAATTCTGAAGAAATCCAGAAAAGATATTCGCGCGCGCAAATATCTTTTCTGGATTTTCTGTCAGTTTGAATTCTTCATGATAATTGATACATTGTGATTTTGTGATGGTAGATTAAAACCTGAGGGAAACCTGTCATCTAGGATGAAGTTCTGGTGCAATCCAACTGTACCCAGTGTATATGGATATGAAGAAAGGTGTGGTTCAAGGACTCCCTTAAGTTGTAAGTTGTAAATATGATTTTTGAGCCACATCTTTGTTCACATGCATACAAACTGGGCATAGTTGGATAGCACCAGAGCTTCATCCTGAGTGGCACAGGTTTCCATCAGATATAAATCTAACATCACCCAATCCCAAAGTATGTGCTGGTCCAACCAAGCACATTTTCAGAGCTACCCTAAATAGCTAGGCGAATAATCGAAAATTCCTTAATTGGGAAAGGCTACAGGGACTTCGACAGGAAAAAAAGTTCATAAAGAACTCCTACTTTTTAGGAGAACAGAGCTCAAGCTGATTACACATTGCGCATTCAGGTATCACCTATGCAAGATGGGCTTGGCTGAGACTTCATCCTGCCGCATCTGTCAGGATGCTCACAAAACCTTGGAGCACCTGCTCTGAATCTGCAAAGGATTGGCCAGGCGGAGATTACTCCATCTCGAACATGCTTTCTTCCACCAAACTACGTGTGGAACCTAACTCCCAGAATGGTTCTAGACTTAGTTAACAGTTTACACTTAGAAAGGGAGTAAATTGAACGGAGACTCACAATATATCTTTTAGGTCTCAAATCTAAATCCGGCCAGCACATATATTTAACAAATATGTTTCACTCATATGAATTTTAAATAAATTATATATATTTGTAGAATATAATTATAACAATTTTTACAATTTCCGTATTTTGACATTTATGTATTTTGTCGTTTCTGAATTTTGTCACTTCTGGATTTTTTTCAATTTTTTGGGATTTTGTCCCTTCTTAATTTTATACTTCCGGATTATATCATGATCTTTCGTGCTACAGCTATTGAATCGACTTCACAACGCTTCAATTTTGCTAGCTATCGGGCTCACAAATGCCCATCAACCATTGCAAGTTATAAAAGGCTACAAATCGATGTAGCAATACTACTCAGTACCAGACCTAGCCTGGTTACTGAAAGTTATTTCAGTTCTTTTAATAACTAACCACAGGTTCTAGTAGCAACCAGCCCTGTCTTAAGCTGGCCGCTGATAAGCCTGTTCAAACCCAGAAGTGTAGTATCTCCCATCAAGAACAAAGCCAACTACTACCGAATCATCATTACAATTACAACAACAACAGTCACACCGGTTATCTATACCGGTCAGTATCTACGGGCAGCAACCCTTCAAAAGACGCCGTAATCGCTGGCCCCTTTGCCTCCACATTACTGCGACGACATTAGCCCCAAACGGGTATTTCTAGAACAACTGGCTCTAGCCAAAGGGTTGCCATACAAAATCTATGTTTTTGACTATATATTTGGACACTGCCTGAAAACGCGTCGGCGAAAATCTAGTACAGAACCGAACTCTTTAGGTCTTGAGAAGAAGTTTGAGTACCTATTTATAGCCATCCAAATACTAATTTTTTTAGTATTTCCCTCTTTTTTATTCAAACTGAGGTACTAGATTTTTCGCACCTTAGATCGGCTCTAACTCGGTAGGGTTATGTCCGATCGAAAAACGGGTTTCACTGTTCGCCTCAGCTCATTACCAGCTACAATAATTCATAGAAAAACAATTTTCTCAGCATTCTTTTGCGGTAGGAGGTAGGAACCCCGGCGGAGAGGGGTGGTTCCAATACCGCATGTTGCATAACGAATTAAAGGTTTCGCAGAGTACTATCGGGTGGTGTATATTTTTCCCGATTCAGACAACTTTCTCGGTACGTTTTCGCCGCCGGAAACCCCATTTTCATGCACTTGGGTTACATACACCTCCGCTACTACATTTCGCATATTTTTGCAGTTCTTTCTTCCATGGCCATTGGTGCTTTGTTCTGAACATTTTTCTCGTAGGAAGTCATTTTTTACGACGCACCAATTCCGCACAATCACGAGAGGTAGAAAAGTCCGCTTTTTCACCTAAAAAAGTCGCTCAAGCGACATTCGATCGCCAAAGCTTTCCTGCGCTAGATAGAAATAAAAATTGTTAATAAAATATGTTCAGAGTATCATAATGCTTAGTTTAAGATATCTCTCATTTCTGGAAGTGTCGGGTCTAAAGTTGTATGAAAAGTGGGCATTCACCTTTGTTGATGTTTTGGCAAAGGATTGGTTGGCTATTCGTTCTTTCTGTACAATATATGGTTCTGCTTGATGCTTACATAAGAGCTTTTCCCCCTAAGCGCAGTTTTTCACATCGTTTAAATAAAACTACCTATATATATTTTTTATACACAAGTATTAAGAATTTCTTGAATTTCTTGAATACTTGAATTATCTTATTTTACCATACTAGTTGTCTCACATGATTGTTGTAACATGGTAAAATTTTTCTCAAAAGGTGATTACTGACATGCTATCAAATGTTATCTAATTCTAATAATTCGCGGATACGACATAATATTCCTTACATACATGCATTTATATAAATTGCAGAAACTATTTTTCATTGTATAAAATGAAAATAATATTATTATTGCACGCTGCAAATAATCTATAATTTTTAATTTATCTCCTTCTCTCATTTCGATACCATTTCGATAAAAGCTTTAGTTCGATCTTTCAACCCACAGCTTATCCAACTCAACCAAACTTTTCAGCCAAAGATAATAGACTTCAATAACCTTTGTTTTTTCTTTCTAATATCTAAATGAGAAATTCCAAATTAAGTTATTTCTTACGGTTCAAAATAGAAATGAATCAAAAATCTTGCAAGACACTATAATTAAGATACATATTATTAGAAAACGGAAATTATACATCGTTAAAAGTCGCGTGACTTTCAATAAAAATGGAAAATAATTTTATTCTCATACAGAAAAGTTGTTGATCTCTCTCTAATCGGCTGCAGCCATACTTAGTTACCTATTCATCTGCCTGTTTGGTGTGAAAAATGGCGTGAAGCAACTGTGATCTGCGATGCGAAAGGTTTCACTATGATTGAATAGGCGCTAAGGGCAACAACAGTTTGTTAAAGACTTTCGCTTTCATTGAAAACTCACGAAATAATTTCCTTAATTGGAATGGTAATTATTAAATTTTTGCGGTTTTAAATTGGTTGAAGAATTTTTTTTTTAAAAGGACGAGACTAAAAATTAAAATCGCAAGAGGAAATGAAAATAGTATAATTGTGTGAATTTTTATTGTCAACTTGGTTCGCTTTGTAGGTAGGTATAAAACACTGACATGTATGTAAATGAACTGCTCGTTGAACCAAAAATGCATAAAAGAAAATTGCACCACTTTCATATAACTGTCTCTTTCCGTGAGAGTATACTTTCCCCCTGAACTATAACGATTGGGAACGAGGAATTGCTTGAGGCTCAACGGTATTTCCAGAACTGGCATCATTGTTATCAAACTTTTTTACAAAAACAGCCTTGTAAAGAACACTTCCTTTGGCTCATAATTAATTAAAATTTAACAATACAAATAGTTCCAAATACTTTTGTGCTAAATTCGGGAAATCCCACTGACATGTTGTATATAAGTAAATTCCCAAATAATTTAAATATAGTAAACATAGCGCCAGCTTACGACAGTTGGTAGCATTGAGAGTGAGAGCATATTTTGTGATATTAAAACTGGTACCACATGAAACAGGAGATCAGTCAGTCCATTTACATGTCAGTGGTATACAGTATACCTGTGAAATTATTGTTATCTACTGGGAATGAAATCTTATTTGCTCTTAATTTGTCAAAGTAATTATATTAAAATATCTAAAAGAAAATTTATGGAACAAAAAATTGTCAACACTCCAGAAGTCTTGAAGACTCTTATTAATAACAAGAGAAAAGTTATAATTCGTCCAGGACAGAGGTGGGCAAGTACCAAAGAAAAAGTACTTAAGTACAAATACAAGTACCGAAGACCTGATTACTTCAACGTAAGTACAGCTACCGCATGTATGAAAAGTACTTGTAACTAAGTACTAAGACTATACAAAGTATTGAGTACTTTTTTACGTCCTTTTTGAAGTACTTTTTTAGAATTTTTGTACGTTGGCAGTAATATAATAAAGTTTATAGAGTTTAATTTGTATTAATAAATAAATACCTTTCGAAAACTATAATTTAGTAACGAGTTTTCAAAAGATATATTTATTTATTAACAGCCACCGGCGATGCAAGTAGAGTAAAACTTTCACTTCTCATTTTCTAACTTCATCGGAATTCATTTAAAAAACATTAAAATTTTATTAATTATTTCAAAAATACTTTATTTACTTTTAGTAATACAAGCTTTTTTTTTTTAATTTGTACGCATTATTGGAAACCAACAACGGACCACATGAAAGTATTGTATCTGGAAATAACACCATTTTCTTGAAATTTCTAAGAAATGAATGCTACACCCATAAAAACTGCCAAAGCACCCGTTGACCGTTGTGGCCTACAATAATGCATAAAAATTCTAAGGAAAAAAATTCCAGTAAATTTCTAAGAAAAATTTGAGACTTTCCTTATATCAGGTCGAGGTATCATTGATTTTATATTGGAGCGAGACATTGCTGGCTTACCCTTGGTTACGTCATCAAGTCGAGGCATGGTCGATTTTATATTCAACCGAGGCGTTACTGTTTTTTGGTTTTTTGTTCTACTTGCCCAGTCTTATTTGTATGGTATTAGCTTGTCTAGGGTTCTGCTTTGACGTGCGGGTGCGGCACATGTTGTAACAATTCTTTGGGTGCTTCAAATCTCAACAAAAAACGAGTTGCCCAAGAGGTTGGCTTGATTTCTTATCTTCCGAACCATAATAAAATTTTCATACCTTTCCTAACAAAATTATTTAAAAAAAGTAATCTTAACCAAATGACTACGATTCCTCAAACAAAAATTCTCAGCTGAGTAATCATTGTAATGTCGCTGTGCCGTCATGGGATGCCGTCTGCTGATGATATCGAATGATCCCGGAAGGACGTGAAAACAGACGCAGGGGTGGTTTGTCCAGAAGTGGAACTATCCATTCCGCTTGGTGTCTCACCTTCCATTTTTCAGTAGGAAGTCTATGCTATAGAAGTTGGAGCTCAGGAAAGCCTAAATAAGGGCTGCAAGATTTCCAACATCTACATTTGTTCAGACAGCCAAACTGCGCCTTTCCTCTCAAGTTTTTGAGTCGAAATTAGTCTGGAGCTGCAACTCTAAACTCCAACTACTGTCTAGGGACAACCAAGTAACCTTGGTCTGGGTCGCTAGACATGAAAGAGTGGACGGTAATGAAAAAGCGGATGAACTAACTAAAATAAGAGCTGAATGTCCGTATACTGGACCCTACCCGACATTCGGCCTACTAAAAAGCCACTGCTTAAGTGATAAAACAGGCAACTGGACCTCCTTTGGCGTAGCGCGCCCAGTATGAGGCAGGCGAAGAAATTTTATTTTCTCATCTCCAGACGCTCCAACTTATTGGACTCAGCAGACAAACGCTCAGACTGGTCATGGCCCCTTCCGTCACTTTTGAAGAAGATAGACAAATCCGACAGCGAACTGTGTCCACTAGGCAAAGAGAAAGATGAAACCTCGATGCACGTTATATGTGAGTGCCCAGCACTTGCAGGTCTAAGGCTGCAAATCACTGGAAGAACACTTATCTCTCCAGATAATGTCTGCAATAGCAATAATCGAGCTTGTTAAAAGACTTTGGGGACTGCACAATAGATCAACTATGATCGCGGTATCCGCAAGGCCCTACTCTTAACATTGAACTATGACATCCTATCCTATGGACCTCTGTGACGGAAACATTATGTATATCGAATAAAAGAGGAAAGGGCCATTTATTCCTTGACAATGGTCACTCAATGATGTGATTATCGTAGGAAAATATTACGCTTCGCAGATTTTTTGCTTTCCTCAGTTTTTATATTGCATAGTTTTTTTGTACTTAAAAGAGCTAGATGAACTTAGAAAGACCGGGAAAGAAAATTCTGTCTAAGACTTAATAATCCATGAAATCTCTTGAACCCAGGACTTAATGCTACATATGTAGGTATGTAGGTAAAGCATAATTAGATACAAAACTCAGGCAAAACTCAGTGCAGGTATACCCAGCATTTGGACTATACAATATTCAGTTCACTCTGGTTATCAGGATGTTCAACCTTACTTTTAACCTAAGTATGTAGAGCTTCATTTTTTATACTAGTCCGGAAATCGTGAAAACGATTTAATCAATGGACAACACCAATAGAAATACATTCATAAATCGCAATATGTATATTTTCCACTTCTTAAACCATTAAAAATGTTAACCTAAATTTAATATGGCTCTTTTTATACTTATTGCCCGAAAAAGTTGAAAATATCTTATTAAAAGAATGACATAAAGAGAAAACTTGAAAGTAATATCACCATTTACCAATAACTCTTACGTCTATAGGACGCAATCATTACCATTTATGAACAGTTTCTCCGAGAGTATCTGAACAGTAGATAGATGTTCATTTTTAAACTAAAAATATCGACTATCGTTATAAGATCTAAAGAATATAAAAAGCCTGCACTGACATTGAAGATTGGAGCATACCTCTTGCAACAATGTAATTTATGTAGTTTTCTGTTGTTGCGCGAAGAAAATTTAAAATCCACGTCAATTTACCAACAACTATTGGTTAGGAATCACTAGATACTGACGGTCGTCCGTGACAAAGAATTGTCCATGTACCTATTACAACTAGGTATATATTTATGCTAAGGCTCACAAATATAGAAGATCCATACAAAATCAAAAACCTATAAGAGTTTTGAAATGGCTCTAAGGTAGTGTTGTATCTACTATACAATATAGTTATAGTTTTCTTTCAAATTTTATGCAGAAAAATCCTCTTGTTCACTACGTTGCAATTGAATAGGTCAAAGATCTCACAACAATGATATTCCCTGGTACTTGAACAATTTCATTTGCGGTAAGATAAATTCACGTTAACTTTCACCAAACCTCTTTTATAGTAATGCCATCGGTCGTGCTCAGACTTGCTCATTTCAGGTGGGTGTTGAGTGTTATTACTGGAGTTTCATGAGAATTTACACTTGATTCGCAACAAAAACGTGATTACATGGCATAAAGGTAAATATATGACCGTATGTCGATACAAAAAAAAATATCTAAAATAGAATTTCGTATTTGTGCGCAAATTTACACTTTACACTATGGCAAGAAAATCGTTAGAGTCATTTTTGATCAATTTTCTCTTACTATCTTCAGAGTGATTGCATGAAAGAAAAATCATGGCTTTAGCTGCGTAATGTGCACAAAAAAAAATTTCTTAAGTTATATCTAGCTAAGATATTATGACTTGATTAAATAACTTAAATTGCTTTTATCATTACGTCCAGTGACATAAGAAACACTACTAAACTGATGGTTTGTTTCCTCATTCTCTTTTAAGTAATGTGAATAATTTAGATTTTTCATTCGGTTCGGTGGTTAGGATTTTTGGAATATGTACACTCAAAAATGGCCAATGATTAATTATATTAATAATATCTCTTTATTTATCTAGGCCTGAGTAGGTACCACCGTATAGCTGCAGTTCCAGAAAAAGTATACAAATTTTATATGGCTGCCAGGTCCATTCCGAATGGACCACAACATTTGAAATGATGTATACGTCGAATGATTCATATTTTCTCACATCTGCCTTGTTGAGGAGGCCGATCAAATGTATACACAACTACTGTTAAAGAAACATAATTGACAAGTAACTGCTTTCTGCTTCTGCTTTCAATGTGGTTAACCCCGAGGTTACACCTGCAAGTACAGCTTGCATGCAACTTGCACTGCCATACTTCTTGCACGTGTAACCTCTACTGCCATGCTGGCAGTACAGCTTTCAGCGAACTTGCATGCTGAAAAACCATGGCAGCTGGGAGATAGTAATTTGACATTTATACAGTTTTCAAAATGGCGGAAACGAAATGCTTCAGAGAATTTGATAAATTTATTCTGGGAAAATGAGATTTTCTGGGATCATTTGCATTACATCATTTACCAACACTTTCCTCTTAAGTTTTTCTTGGGTTTTTATCATTCTGCTACTCCGTTTATTGCTATAATTTTCCAATATACGCAAGACTTTACGTCTCGATGCCATTTTTTAAATGAACTTGCATGCAAGCTGATAAGACATCAACCGAGCTGCCTTCTGCTGTCAAGTTTAAAATCGCGTTGGAAGGGAGGCTTGCATGCAAGCTGTACTTGCAGGTGTAACCCCCGGGTAACAAAGCAGAAATGTCGAATTTCTGCTTCTGTGTCGCTGCTTTCTGCTTTTAATATGTCACGGCCTTAAGGTTCTCGCATAAAATCGAATTTTTCTCTTTTTGTATAGGTACGATAAGGGACTCCTGACAAAATTTTCGGCAATTAACACGTTAATAACGAGGAGTTGATTATATTAAGTAAAATAGGTCCGATGACATTTATCCTGTCTTTTACCATGCTGGTGCTTCAATCTTTAAAGTCCTTTTTCTGCTTGATATTATTGCCTGTTTAAACTTCTCCAAATTAACCGATCGAAAAGAAATTCTTCTGATAATCGTAAGCTTATTCTCTATCTTCCCAAAGTAATCAAATATTTTTATACTTTTCTTAACAAAATTTTTTAAAAATTGTACTGAAGTATTAGACAAACTGCTTCGGGATTCAGTAGATATATTTATTTTAAATTCATATCATTTTGGCGGTAGATTTTGATAATGTGATCTAGGGAAGCGACCGCTACGCCTACTCCTCCTAGACAAGACACACTTCTGCATAAGTCATATTAAACTATTCAGAATAAAAAATGACGGATGTCCTTAAAACTATACAAAATGTTCTTCCTACTACTACTGCCTGTTCTTACTACTATTAAATCGTATGGAGTCTCTAGGATCATAAGAGACATAAATCCAAAGGTTTTAACCCGAAGAAATGACAAAGTAATCTTATGAAAGAGAAAAAGGACATACTCGTTGTGGTTATTCCACAAATCTTTTACTAGCCTTCCTACTACCTGAGCTGATAACTGCGAATTATTAATGAAATATTTAATAAAATCCAACAACTTTAAGAAAATATACCACGTAAAAAATTGTATAAATCGTTCTAAGATCAAAAAATAACCCACAGAATTTTCCAAAAACTGACGAGTCTAAAAGCCTATCTTTCTATGCGAAAGGTATAAAGACATGGTTCCATGAAATCAGAATATACTCAGAAAAAAAAAATCTCCTCGAAATTTTCAATTACCCTGAAAAAATTCTTAATGCCGACGAAGGAACATTTTTATATATCCTAGATGAAATCTACAGGTTATACTAAGTTTTTCATTCCATTTGTTATGCACAGAAATAATGCTGCTAAATTTAAGTTCGAAAATGCGACAAATCGGGTAACTCCTTCGTAGGGTTGCCACACAAAAATTTCGTTTTTCATTATATATTAGGACACTGCCTGAGAACGCGTCGACCTAGAGAGTTGAAATTTTGGACATGGCGTTCTTATAAAAGTAGTAAATGCGAATTCAAAAGTGGACTAAATCGGGCAACCATTTCTTAGAGTTGCCATACAAAAATTTGGATTTTTATGAAGGTATACTGTGAAAACGACCAGTCCTAGATATTTTTATTGTACTGAAAAATTCTTCAGAATATAAAATCCTATGAAATTGGTTCTAATCATTTCGACTATCCGATGAAACTGTTCAAGAAATAGATGCGAAAAACCACAACAATCAAACTTGCACACAGGTGACCATACGAAATTACATACGGACATTCATTTACTAGGGAATCCTAAGAATTGGTCTTAGAAAAATTCTAGCTTGTTCTTTCTCCAAAAGGTACCTACTAAGATTTCGGTAAAAAACCTGTGGAAAACCGATTGTGTCAGAAGACTGCATTTAAGCTGCTGTAAGCAATTCTAGTTTGTGGACAGACGTTCCTATGGCAAAAAAAAAAAACTTCACGGTATACCGAAGGTAAAATTCCTTCTGTAAAAACTTCCGAAAATTGGAAGAAATATTTTAGTAAAAAGGTGCAATATGGAGCTGAATGCAGAGAAATAAAAAGGGAGATAAACAAAAAAACGAAAACTGCTTGTACAAACCTGGTTATCACAAAGAGAAAAGGAAAGATGTTGGTTTAATGATAAAGTCATTCAGTCTCAAAATAACTGTTTATTCACACATAAAAACAATAACGCTTAAAACAAAGAAAACTTATTCATGGAAAAGAAAAACTCGATAGAAAAAACGGAAACAACAACAATTCAATTATCTCTTTTATTTTATTATTTCGTTAATCTGAAACGAGATAGAAACAAGTAAAAAAGCTAGAATTGGTCTAAGACCAATTTTTAGGATACCCTAGATGAATGCCCGTATTAAATTTCGTATGGTCACCGATCTATTCAAGTATTGATTTTGAAGTTGTTTTTCGCATATATTTCTAGAACGGTTTGTCGCACAGACAAAATGATTATAACCAATTTTATAGGATTTCGTATTCTGCAGAAGTTTTTAGTACCATAAAAATGTCTTGGACTGATCGTTTTCAAAGTATGCGTAAAAAACCGAAATTTTTATATGGCAACACCAAGAAGGAGTTGCCCGATTTAGTTCATTTTTGACATTTTATTTGCTAATGTAGTAAAAACGTCATGTGCGAAATTTCAGCTCTCTACGTCGACGCGTTCTCAGGCAGTGACCAAATATATAGCGGAAAACGAAATTTTTATATGGCAACCCCACGAAGGAGTTGCCCGATTTGGCTCATTTTCGAACTTAATTTTACTTTTTTTTTTAAAGTCTGTGTACAAAATTTCAGCTCTCTAAGTGTACGCGTTCTCAAGTTATCGTGCGCACAGACGGACGGACGGACGGACATGCAAAAATCGAAATAACTTTTAATATTATGAATGGGTGTCCAATCCATTTTGCTCTACCATCATTATTTCGAGGTGTTACAACCGGAATGACAAACTTAGTATACCCCTATGATTTCATCTAGGGTATAAAAAAGGAAAGACTGTAAACATTAATGAGGTTGACAGTCTGAGGAATTGTGTACACGTTAAAGCGGTGCACAGAATTTGGATATATGAAATATTATAAACGTTAGGGCGGTTTACAGTAGGAATGGATTTTATATGTGTTAATGCGACGTATAACTCCAGGTAGCTACCGTAGGTATGCAGTTTAAAGCACTGTTCTTGGATTTTGAGGACTATTAGTTTAATGCACTACCAAAGGTTTCTGGGAAAGGAATGGTAAATGTAAGTTAAGTCAAGTCAAGTCAAGTGCTTTTGCGCTTTCAAATTTCTTCCTTGTCTTCCTTCTTTGGATTTTGTTTGAAGATTTTTCACATCCTTCAGATTGTCTTCTTTAGGGTGTTGGGGCTTATTTTTGGCCCTCAGTTCGATTAGATGTTTTGCTTTTTCCTTCTTTTTGATCCTTGGTTTATTTTTTATCACCTCTCGTGTTGTTGTTAGTTCTTTTCCTTACAGCTGCTGCGCAACATCAGCTGTAGTTAATGACTTTCTCGCAAGAGTTTGTTCTTAAATTTGGGAGGGACTGGGAGGGAGTGAGGATTGGATATGTTGTGGGATCTTTAGGAAGTTAAGGACTAGAAAGTTCCTATACTGGCAGGTTTCATCAGAGACATTCCCGGGTTCTTGAGGTTATTTGGAATTACCCCCTGTAGTAATCTCCTTTGGTGTCATAGAAACTTATTCTACCTTCGTGGAGGTAGATGTTTCTAGCATCAGATTTAGCCAAGAGCAAGGGTGACAGGTATTTGAAATTTGCCGGTATTAGAAGATCCGTCAAATTGTTTATGAGTGGGTTTGAATGGATAGGGATTTTCTCGACTTGTTTACCAGTTTGACCGAACAGATACTCTGTGATAGGAGTTATATTGGCTGTCTCGTACAATACTTCGTTGCGATAGTATTTTCCGTTGACTCTTCTATAGAGTCCTGTGCAAGCTCTAAGGATCTTTCTTTCGAGCTTGCTAAGGCGGTCCATATAAGTGGGGGAAATTGTGTGCCATATGGGAAAGCAATAAGTGATGACAGGCCTTATTAGTTGCTTGTACATGAGTAGTTTTTTCTGGGTTGTGAGTCCGTCCCTGACATTGAGTATAGGGCTTATAAGGCTGTACGCGAAATTTGCTTTGCTAATGGTTGCTTTAGCATAGTTATTGAATCGTAGGAGTTCGTGGAAATTTACTCCTAAATATTTCGCTGTTTGTGTGGGCTTTATCATTATACACGGCCGTAATTCTTTTGAATTTAGCGACTTGGCGGTTTCGCGCGGTGCTAGGTTTCCGAATACAGATAAGTTCGGACTTTTGGACATTAATTTTGATCCCCCACTTTTTGTGATAAGAGGCTGCTTGCTGAGGTATAGGTTGACTTTATTGACCGCCAGGATCGGGCAGCGAGATTGGGCGTATGTAAGGGAGTCATCGGCAAAGAGTAGCGTTGTGCCGCTTTCATTTTGAGGTTGGTCTGACGTGTAGAGGTTGAAGAGTATTGGTCCCAGTATGGAGCCCTGGAGGACTCCTGCTGTAATTGTTTTGAGCGGAGATTTGTGGTCATCAAGTTCCAAATAGAATTTCCTAGAAGTTAGGAAACTGTGGATAAGTCTGTTTAGGTGTGGAGCAAAGCCGAATTGATTTAATTTGTTTATTAGCCCTGCCATCCAAACTGAGACCGTGCATTCGTTTCTGTTTAGAGCTCTTGTAACATCCGTGTGGAATTTTAGTAAAGGGTGGAATGTAGAATGTTTGGGTTTGAAGCCGAATTGAGAATTTTGGTGGATGTGTTTTTCTTCACAGATAATTGTTATTTGTAGCTGGATAACTTTTTCAAAAAGCTTTCCCAAATTTGAGATGAGGGAGATTGGTCTAAATTCCTCGATGTCTTTAGACGAAGATTTTTTCGGGATGGCGAAAATTCGTGAGATTTTTCATTTTTCCGGAAAGTAACAATTATTTATTCAATTGTTAAAAATGGTTGCGAGGAAATCGAGTGCTATAGGAGGTAGCTTTTTGATGATTGAATTTGAAATTTTATCAGGGCCGCTCGATTTTTTGCTATTTATTGTCTTAGTTAAGACATAAAGTTGGAGGGGGTTTGTGAAGGTGTCTTTATCTTCTGGGTAGATTGCTGGGTTGTCCACAGCGAAAAATGTTTGTGGTATGGATTCGTTAGCACTGAGAAAGGTGCTAACACACCTATCTACTTCAAAAGAGAAGGTTGGGTCTCTGAGGCTTAAGTTATCTTTAAAGGTGTTTTGGAAAAATGTTGCAAAGGCCTCGCACTTTTCCTGTGGAGATGATAGAGTTCCTTCGCTGCTGGTTATGATTTTAGGGAGTTTCGACTTCCTAGAACAGACTTTGTTGATATTATCAAATGTCTGTGGGCCTGGTTTTATTTTCTCGAGTCTTTTTTTAAACTGTTCATCGCAGAACAATTTAGTTTGCTCATCTATAATCACTGATAAGCACTTGACTTGAGAAAGGACGGACTGATAAGCAGAATTTTGGGTATTGAGGGTTCTATGATAAATGCGGTTGAGAATTTTCCGCAGCTTTTGTCTATATTTATATAGATTCTGAAGACCTGAGGGAAGGTTCTTGAATTGGTAATTCTTTACTGGGGTTGTTCGGGAGAAATGGTCAATATTCATCTGAAGGCAGCTTGTAAAAAGCTCAATTTGGGAGTCTATCTCCGAATTTGAGAGATTTCTACTGTTACATTAAGGCGGTTTACAGTAGGAGTGGATGTTATATGTGTTAATGTGATGTATAACTCCAGGTAGCTAGTGGGAAACCAATTGTGTAGTTTAAAGCACTATACAATTGGTGGTAGGTTACCTACCGTAGGTATGCAGTTTAAAGTACTGCTTTTGGATTTTGAGGACTATTAGTTTAATGCACTACCAAAGGTTTCTGGGAAAGGAATGGTAAATGTAAAAAAACAATTTGAAAAACAATTTTTTATTGGCCTACCAAATATAACACTCTAAGTTACTTGCTAAGTAATCCTAAGAACTTATAATTAGACAGAGATTTTAAATCCCTTTACCCTAATTTATACCTGAAGAAATCCTACTTATTTAACATATGTTTGTGTCTAATCCCTGCTGAATTATTCTGCGAGAAAAATGGCCTTACAAAAAAAACTCGCGATACCTAACTTATACTAAAAATTACAAGAAGGTGAATCTTAATTCAATCATAAAATCTAAGGGTGACTATAAGCTGACTTAAGTAATTTATATATATTTAAGCTACCTGAGATTTATTCTACCTGAGTTATGTATAATATGTCTTAACTAAGGAGGAATGTATTTTACTTTTAAGGATTAACGTTTTCGTTCTATGACGATTTAATGTAACCAGTACGTTCTGAAAACCCCAATTACTGTGCCGTGTTATAAACCAGGTGTGACAGGTTTAAGTTGTTGGGTCTGTGGTAGTATGTGAGCTCATTTGCGTTGTTGTGAAGGGAGTTGGTGTTGTTCAGGTGCTGTATGAGTACGGGCAGCTGGTATCTGTAGTCAGGGGATTCCAGGTATTCTGTAGGGAAATGAAGACAGCCCTCGAGGATGGGGTTTTGAAAGTGATCAAGTCTTTTGAAAAAATTGAGAGATTGCTTGATTATTATTTGGTCAATTCTGGAGATTTTGGTTCTTTCGTAGAGGGTTTTATTATTGAAGTAGTGGTTGGAATTTGGTTTCCTGAAGAGTCCTGTGCACCTTCTTAGGATTGACCTTTCAAGTATGCGGATGCGTTCCGTTTGGGCTGAAGAGATATCCGTCCAGATAGGGCAGGCGTATGGTAAATGTAAATGCGCTGCTTCTGCTTTTATACCCATTCTCGAACCATAACATCTCGAATTTTACTAATTTATCGAAGTTTCGATAATATTTCAATTGTCCGGTTGCAGTGCCATCTGTCTGGTCACAAGGAATCTACTGAGGTATAAAATGTCTGCTTCTTAAGGGTACAAAATTAAAAACTGCAAAAAAAAATTTAAGGATGTTCCTGTAAATTTCTGTAAATTTCTCTCTGTCATGATATGTGACATCGAAGAGCTTATCTTGTTTTAATCCTTGTAGCCAAAAAAACATTGATTAAGGATATCTGCGGATTCATCATATAAAAATCCATTTAAAGGTGAACAATTTTAACGGAAATGGAATGAACTGAAATGTGTCACTCGTAACATTAATGTGGCAGCCGCCACCGAAGTTAGGGGGCAATATTTAAATTTAGTGCCTAGCACAGCGAATTGTGATTCTTTAGTGATATCGCGCCCTCTAATAC
Organism: Dioctria rufipes; assembly: GCA_963924295.1. Taxonomy (NCBI): domain Eukaryota; kingdom Metazoa; phylum Arthropoda; class Insecta; order Diptera; family Asilidae; genus Dioctria; species Dioctria rufipes. Next base: position 41,636,123 of record OZ002743.1, on the reverse strand, counting down.
GAATTCCCTTTAAAATTGGAACACTTTCCTGAAGTAATCCTTTGATTTTTCGACCTAGTGATCAGAGAGAAGTCAGCAGTATTGTTATCTACCTTGCTATCATATAATTCACATTTGCTTTTCATAAAAAGTATTTATATAGGCAATTGGCTGACCCTATCATCAAACCTCTATGTTAGGCGATCAGAGATAACCATACTAATGACACCTCTCTGATCGCTGGGTCGAAAAGTTCAATTTTTTCTGCATTTTTAATGCATTTTAGAAATTCAATGAAATTATTTTCAGTGAATTTCAGTCTTTTATAGAATTTTTAAAATTTAATTTTAAGTGAATGCATCAAAAAAAGTAATCTTCTTAACCTTAGCTGTATTGACTGTAATGAAGGAACAATAGCATAATGGTGGTTAAACCTTAAAATGTAAAAAGGTTAATTAATTTGTAAACGTATTTGCTAACCTTTATTTTGTATGCATACGTAATAAGTAAAAAGCCTTCGCGGAGTATAATTAATCCCTTACACTGCACACTGGTACAATCCTCTTAACCGCAAGCAAGCAATGTCGAATAAAATAAAAGTCATACTCCTTTCGTTCGCGGCTATTCTCTCAAATTATCACAATAATTGCAGAGGCTTACTTGGTCCATGCCCTATGCACCTTAAGTGGTAATGGGCAAAAAGTTAGCAACCTTATTGACTCGACAGTGTCTATCTGTGCAGAATCATTGACGTAAGTAGCAATTTGCCATAAAGCAGAAAGTTAATACAACTTCAGCCAGCAATTACCTACGTTCAAACATGATATTAAAGTTAATTTTGCTTTCTTATTTCTAATTTAAACATTCGCTGCAAATCGGAAAGAAAACGCTGTGGTCGTCGGTCGGTGTTGGTGGATGCAAGAAAATCAACGAGCAAACCACAAAACATTTGCAAAGGAATAGGAATTGCAAAAGCAGAGACAAGAATCTACTGAAGATATGATTGAATGGTTTAGGTTGGTTGGGCGTAATGCTTAAGAGGATCGTATCTATTACTGTTAAGTCTGTAATTGATAGGAGTAGTACTTACTTATATACTCCCTTTGGTATTAAAAATTTCATAAGTTTAGTAAATTAAAAGCAGCAAGTGCCTTGACTTCAGGTTCAACTGGAAAGTTATCTTTTGTGCAAAAAAGTTTTCCGATATTGACCAATCTGTGAGCTGTAGATACTCAACTGTGTGGTTTTCGACTCTTAACGGCTGATAGGTTAGTGAAGAAATAATGAACTATATGTAGATACTTATATATATAAGATTTACATATGGGGGGTACTTTCTGAAATATTCCTTTATCAATGATATATGTACATATGTACTCGTATACTCTGAATTAAAATGAGATTCAACGAGAATCTGATAGAGGATAACAAATTATTATTAGGCTCGCGCAATGACCGTTCCGTGCCAGAACTTTATCAACGAACAATCCAAATTTGCTTATTATAACTGAAATATATTCACACAGACGGACGCAAGAGTAATTTTATAAGAATTAGTCTTCTTAATAAAATTTGTCTTATAAGTTAACACAAAAATCATTTTTTGTCAGCTACTATGAGACTATGACTACACATTTATATGAATTTTTTTACAAAAATAACTACACCTCTATTGACGAAAACAATTCTCGTTTTGGAGCTGTCATTTTTTGACATTTGACAAGTAGAAACTACGCCATTAATAAAAATGGAACGATACACGATTCAACAATGCATTGAAATTATTAAAAGTCACTATAAAAATGGTGAAAATGTGGCAGAGACGGTTCGTAGAACTCGAACATTTTTGGGTCGTCGTGAAGCACCTTGTCGGACCGCAATACAGAAATTGGTAGAAAAATTCGAGCTGTCGGGACAAGTTAGTGATGTGAAGAATAAAACCCGTGCACGTCGCTCAAGAACAGCCGAGAATATTGCTGCTGTAGCCGAAAGTGTTGAAGAAAACCCAGGTTTGTCCATTCCTCGTCGTTCTTTGGAATTAGGCATTCCACAAACGTCATTGCACCGTATTTTGCATAAAGATTTGGGTCTCAAGGCTTATAAAGTTCAGTTAACACAAAAACTCAAGCCGGCCGATCATCAACAACGTCGAGTCTTTGCTGACTGGGTCCTTGAAATTCATGAAAATGATCCGGAATTCCATCGAAAACTCACCTTGAGTAGGCCCATTTCCACCTCGATGGCTTCGTCAACAAGCAAAATTGTCGCATCTGGGGCTCGGAAAACCCAAGAGTTATTGTTGAAAAGCCTCTCTATCCTCAACGTGTGACTGTTTGGTGTGGTTTATGGTCCCGCGGGGTCATTGGAACTTACTTTTTCGAAAATGAGGCTGAAGCAACAGTTACACGGTGAATGGATTGCGCTATCGACAGATGATTAATGATTTTTATGGCCGGAATTGGATGGTATTAATCTGGACAACGTTTACTTTCAACAAGACGGCGCTACGTGCCATACAAGCAACGAAACCAATGATCTTTTACGGGAAAAGTTTCCGGAGAGGTGATCACAATTGGCCACCGAGACCTTGTGACTTAACACCTTGCGACTTCTTCCTTTGGGGCCACGTGAAAGAGAAGGTCTACGCCAACAGCCCAGCGTCGATTCAAGACCTCAAAGATGGAATTTGAGAGGCTATCGAGGACATAGGGCAGCCACTTTGCGATTTGGTTATGGAAAATTTCATGAAAAGGATATGGTCCTGTAGGCGTGGTCGTGGTGGTCATTTGGCTGATATTATTTTCCATTATTAACGGCATACCTTCCTCTTTATAATGAAATAAAGATCCGATCATTTAAAAAACGGCATTTTTCTTTGAATATCAAAATAACACCTCTTATTGGAAAACCCTTTACTTCACGTCTTTACTGAGCTTTCCCTACAGCGGCAACAGATACAAACCCAACCAGAATTTGACTACACCAAATTTGGCATATCACACTTCCTGTACTCTCTATAATATAAGCCATAGCCCACACAGACAGGGGGGATATTGGCACTTTTTACGGGTGAGAAGTATTCGGGGGTAGAAAAAAGTCCGTGCTACCAAGTTTCGATCGGGAGTACGGGCAGCAAACATTGAATAAATAACTAATAAGGAAACGGCATATCGGGTGAAAACGTAAGCATCTCGGCGAAATGTATTAGTGTGCTCTGTTTGTATTCCTTTCGTCGTGGCAGTAATTAAATTCTGACATTCTGAAAGGGCACATTTTTCATAATCCAATTTCCTATGTAAAATACCCAAATTTTTAACTCCCCTTTATTTTCAGATAATATTTCTTGGCGTTGCCTTTGTATGACTGGAATAATTTAGGCACCAACTGACAATTCAATTGTAAACAAATAAACCGGCATTGGTAAAATGTTAAATCTTTTGCCATGGCTCTTTATTTTTATAGATATTTCACTTTTATTTTGTTTAAAACAATATAATTAATAAGTAAAGCTTTTAAGCTTACTTGAAGAATGCTTTCCCACGACAAGAACGTTCCTGCAGCACAGCACAGCGCACTTCATTACGGTTTTTTTAAGACTCCCAAGTGTCCATTACATAAATAATAGTTCACAAAAGAAATATTCCGCACTTATTTCACACTACTATTCATAAAAAACACGTTTAATTAATTATTTTTCACAATATCGCGAATTGAAATCCGAAACTTATTTTCAAATAATATGAAATGTCAGAATGTTGAACTGACAATTCTCCCTCCCCCCCGACCTAAGGTCACACTGTTATTGAAATGCTTAAACACGTACACTGTATTCGCACGATACCCCGCTTCCTAATTAGTTATTTATTCAATGGCAGCAAATTGCGAAATTTCTGAAATTTCTCATAGGACGGCTGTACAGATGTACAGTAATTGTTTATATCAAAAACTGAACACGCACACAATTAATTTCGATAGTCAAATAAGGAACTACGCGAAGCAATATTATTGTTTTGGATCGTCTAAGCCAAGGGAAGGAAATTCCTTCCTTCCCTTAAAAGTCCTTGTCTGAGTTGGGCCGAAGGCTCGGCGTTTTACGGTCTCGCTAACCTGACGCGGCGTATCGCACTTCCTCGCAAGTGACAAGCAGTAAGAACAAGAAGACAACCGTCAAGTCAGTAGTGTCAATCTTCAATTGGCTGGGTTTGGTGTTTAGTCATATTATATATTAGAAACGGTTCGAAATTGTTTCTTCCAACAAAATTAAAATTACAAAATGGCAGCAAAAGTGGCAATTAGTGGGAAAGGGTTTCAACCGGTAAAATATAAAATTAGAAAAATGAAAAGACCCACGCACTTTTCTAACCTCTACTCTAAATTTAGGATACAGATGTTCACGTTACTTTCGAGGATCAACAGAAAATCAATAAATTTGCAAAGCATAATGCTCGCTTAGAAGACTATAAAATAGAGCTTGAAGTTAGAAAGAATGATTTGAAGAATCTGGAAGAAGCTGCGGATGAAATCGAGTTATTTGATGAAGACGATATGATTCCATTTCTAATAGGGGAAGTGTTTGTGTCTCACAATTTATCAAAGACGCAAGTAATTCAAATAATATTTAATTAATTGTACAAATTTAAACATTGTCTTATGTTTTGAAGGAACTTCTTGCAGCAGAAAAAACAAAGAAACAGAAGGAAATCAAGGAAATTGAGGAGAAATGCCACGATATCCAACAAGTTATGAACGAACTTAAGGCTCAACTTTATCATCGATTTGGAAGTAATATATCTCTTGAAAATGACGATTAGTTTTTCGTATTTATATTAAATATCTCACATTATAAATGTACAAAATATAACTTTATTTTTATTCATATCATTGATCATCGCAATTCTTGATGTTGGTTTCATTGGAAAAGATGAAAATTATATTTTCTTCGGCGCCCACCATAAATGTGTCCTTAAAAAAAAATACCGATAAAACTGTAGGCTTTGCTTTACTATAATGTCATACTAGATGGGATACAAACAAAGGTTTTTTTTTGTCTGATATTTGCTCCCATTCGCAACTATTTTTATGAAAATGATCCCTTTCTATGCAGAATATATTATTATTACTAATATATTTTTATATGTAAAAACCCAAGAGATAAGGATTACTCAATCATTTCCACGAAATAAATTTTTTTTAAGCGAGACGAAACGCGTTTCGTTTTTTTTTTTTTGTCAAAAATCCCATCTACGTATGAACCTAATTAATCTATGGACATACCTTTAAAATTTTTTCCGATAAAGGTGATTTGAAATGTCGCCACCTTTTCAATTCATCCAACTGAACATTTGAACACTTCTGCCCACTGTTGCTTCCAGTTAAATTTATTTTATATGGATCATCTTCCCGCTCATTTATGAAATCTTCTAAAATCTAAAATGTCCAAATGCTAAAATAAGTATTTAGTTAGAAGATTGAATAAAGCAAAGTACCTCTCCATTTCCTTCACATTGACAATTTATAATATCATGAGTGGCACATGTATCAAAGTTTTCTTGAACACTAAACAAATCCTTCAGTTCCTCGTCCGAAAACTTCATTGAATGATTTGTATTCCCTTGATTTACGACACAACTGCTCAACGACGTCTTCATAATTTGCCGTTGAAATATTTTTTCTTCAATTGTGCCAGCTGCAATCAATCTATAAATCTGCACATTGTTTCTTTGACCATCTCGCCAAATTCTCGACATTGCCTGCAAATCATTTGCAGGGTTCCAATCAATATCAAATATAATCAATGTTGATGCACCGCACAGATTTAATCCAACACCGCCAGCTTTTAAACTGAGTAAAAAAATGCTGTAGTCTGAATTAAGTTTGTTAAATTTTTCGACCAAAGAATTCCTTTCAGTCGATGGTGTTGTACCATCTAAGCGTAGATATTTGTATTGCGAGTGATCACATAAGCCCATCAACATATCCAAAGTTTTTATATGATTTGAGACAAGAACAACTTTCTGCTTCTTTGGGATAACATTTTGTAGGAATTTTTCAACTACCTCCAACTTCCCAGAATCAAATGGTCCCATTTCACTCCAATTGGGTAAAAGCTTCTCGAGATACGAAATAAGTTGATTCTGTTGTTTTGTTGTTCTTATTAGTGATGGATGGTTACATATCTTCTTTAATGCCGTAATTACCTAAAAATTTTGTAGTGAAGACAGAGGAGCTAGAGAATTTATTATTCACAATCAGAACAAGTTCAATAACAAAATATACAGAAGAAAAATGATTGAAAATCCATCCATGTTAAGTTAAAACAGCTGTACATAATGTCGGACTGAGAGATCATGCAAGCCTCCATTAAATACATTTGTAATTTTAATATCAGCAGATAACTTGCATCCTTGTGTATAGAACTATCTAGCTAGTGATTGTGAAACAAAGTTTGACTTACTACCTTCCTGTATTGTACAGGCGCTACTAGATGTATCCAAAGGGTAAGCCAGCGATACCTCGCTCCAACATAAAATCAACGACGCTTCGACCTGATGTGGGGAAGCCCTCAATTTTGCCGATGTATTTCCTGTAAATTTCTAAGAATATGACTAGATTTAAGAGAAGCATCATAGATATAGTGAAAAATAAATATTAAACATTTATTGTAATGTATACAAGGATTTTATCCAATAAATTTCAATAACGCATAACAATTCTAAGGAATAAATTTCCAGTAAATTCTACATCAGGTCGAGGGAGGCATCGTTGATTTTATATTCTTGCGAGGCGTTACTGGTTGTTCTACTTCCGTTTGTATGTTATTAGTTTGTTTATGCTCTTACGGCTTATCCCTTGAACCCCTTGTCCATACTTCAGTTGCAGAACTTTTATCGACTGAGTTGAGGAAAACTGTTAAAAATGGTACAAGTGGAACCACTGACATTATAACAAAGAAGCATTTTCGCAGTGACTATATAATTCTATTCACAAGGCTTGCATGCAAGTTCATTAAAAAAACTTTGAAGCATGAAGTTTAATGTATTTGGAGAATTTTTCTAAGCTTTTATTTTAATATCATTATAATTTTTGAAAAACTATCCGATAAACACAAAATTTTCATTGTGCAAATTTGTTAATTTAAATTGCTCTGTAATCGAATATTCAAGCTATCAACACAGACCTTAATACCACATCAAAACGACATTACAAAATCAAATCGAACTGAGGGTCAACAATAAACGTCAATATCCAAGAAGACCAACAAATATAAAGTAATCAAGGTCAACTGGAACAAGAATTACAAAATTGGGCATAAACAGGACTTTAGTGACTACGCGGCTGAAAATCATGACGTACATACCTGGAGAGATACTGGTTCTGTAGAACAAGAGTCCTGTTTTGCTTCATACCATTCCAAAGTTTTTCTTAACATAAATTCTTGTAATTCCGAAGGTCGCACAAAAACAATTAATTCTTTCTTCGTTGGCAAATATTTATTGTTTACAGATTGAGTTCTCCTCAAAATAAATTTGCTTGTAATACGATTGAGTTCTTGAGCTCTCTCCTCACCCACCATCTTAATTTTATCTGAAGCATCTTGAGCCTGGGAAGAAACGATCGGATTTTCGTATTTGTGCTTGTATTCTTGATATTCGCCTAGAATGCCAGGATTTACAAAATCTATCAAAGTATAGAATTCTTGTAAATCATTTTGTATAGGTGTTCCAGACAGGATAATTTTTCTCTTGATTTTTAACTGCCTCAGACAACCGTAAACTTTTGTGTTTTGATTTTTCAATCTGTGCCCTTCATCACAAATAAGCAAGTCAAAAGTAATTTCTTCGAATTCGCTGCAATTGCTAACTAATGATTCGTATGACACAATAACGAAGGGAATATAGATTTGGCCCGTGTATTGTTTTATCTTATTCTTTGGGTCGACCACATAGGCGAACATGCGCTCTTGTGTAAGCCATTTACTAATTTCCCTTTTCCATGTATCCACCAAACTACTAGGCGTTACAATCAAAACCTTTTGCAGAATGCGTTTGCCGCCATAAGGGCCGCATTTTAGAAGCGTATGACAAAGTGCAAGGCATTGAAGAGTTTTTCCCAGTCCCATTTCATCAGCTAATATAACCCCAAAATAATCTAGGTTTTTCAATCCAAGCACACATTCGTATAAAAAGGTAACACCTTCTCTTTGATGTGGCCGCAATTGTTTCAGTATAGACTTAGTGACCTTAACATCGGTCAGGGGAGATTTGTCTTCATTGAATTTCCACTGATGCGTGAAATTTGGTGATGGCATTATTAAGGGTTCAATATTTTCGATTTTATGAAATATAGAAGCCTCTTTTAAGACTTTTGCTGGTGTCGAAAGTTTTAAATTAGGAACGAATATATTATTTAATTTTCTTTTCGTTTTCTCACATAGCTCATCCTTTTGTTCGGGCTTTGGCTTGTATTCTAATTTTGGAGGTTCCGAAATTTTCTCTTGAATTTCAACTTCTTTGCTTCCGATTACAAGCTGATTACCCTCAACAATTTCTTCTATTTTTATCGAACGTGATGTGCTAAGAATATTATCACTCATATCTTTAAGAATTGCAGTTTTATTTTTTATTTCTAGGATACCATCACCTTCCCATGTTTTATGTTTTTTGGTCGTTCTCTTACTCCAAACAACATTATAAAAATTTCCTTCTGACTTTTGAACATTTTGTGAGTTTTCCCTCAACGGAGGAGATTGGCATTTTCGAATTGCAGAGTTTCTGGGTGGCGGTGATAAAGAAGTATTTTTCTTAATAACATCGATCCCTGCAACATTAATTGAATTTTTCATTGACGGTGCACACGATTTTCGCATAGTGATGATTTTTGTCAAAATAGTAATAAAAAGAAATTCTCTGAAAGTATAAAAATGTTTTTAGTGAAAATTTTAAATTTAGTAATAAAAAAAATATTTAAAACAAATCATCATAATGGATACTTCACTTAAAAGAAATTTAAAAAAGTTAAAACATATTGGGCACACTGATAACAATGTTAATTCTAGGTAGGTAAAATTAATGATTATTAGTCGGAAATTCACAGGCAGTGTAACATACCTTTCAATTAAACTACACATCTTACTAATTAAATAAAATTTAAATTATGTCTTACATTTTTGACTATCTTCCTCCTGCCTCAAACATAAACAAACACACACGATATACTGTTACCGTCTGGCGTCTGTAAACAAATGGCTGTCAAACAACATCGGGAATTTAATGTTTTTATATTGGCAGAACTCAAATAGAATAAATACAGTAGCGCTATTTGGGTTGTCAGTACTGTAAAATTTGCAGCAACTTTGAAATTTCTCGAAGTTGAAGTGCAACTGCAAGTTCATAATAACATTTGAAGTCATAAATTCAAAGTTGAAGTCGAAGTTACTGCAGTGAATGTGTTTCAAGAAGAAAATTTGTATTGGCCGGATTACATTAACAACGCCGACGTCGGCGTGGTCGTCGTTTTATGTCAAAAATATTTAGAGACAGTACTGTATGTATGAAATGCATTACATTACCCACGCCGGCGTCGTCGTCGTCGTCGGCGTGGTCGTCGACCCATCTCTAATCCTAAATTTAACGCTGGCGTTCCATTGCTGCCAATATGCCAGATCTAAATCTATTATGAAAAAACATGACAAAATGAAACGATATTTATATTTCTGAAAATAAATGATATTATATTAAAAAAATGTGGACTTGAAGGAAAAGAAAATATATTTCTTATTATTATTTAAAATTTTATTGCAAACCGGCAGAGATTACAAGCAAATAACTCAACTCTAAAATGTAACGGAAATTAATGTATGGCGGTGCCGCCCAGTGTTAATGTAACTTGCCCGGCGTTTTGTTCAGCGTTTGACGACGACGACGACGACCACGCCGGCGTCAGCGTTGTAATGTAATCCAGCCATATCACAGTTATGCATGGTATCGGCGTGTACGACAGGAGAGTGATTATGCTGCCTATTCTGCAGCTTAGAAAAGTCTAAAACGGAATTATAATATAATAGTGAAGTCTTGAACAACTTCTCTGAGAAATTTTGCCTGCCAAAATAGCTGCACTTGAATCATGATTCATGAATGATGCATATGTAGTGTTATGGAAGTATGTTGAAGGCGACTTGACCAGGACGTTAAGTCCAAACTGCCAGCATGGGCTGACAGATCGCCTGATGACAACGATAGCACAGGGCGGCATGCTAGCACCTCGGCTAAGGGTGGCGGAGAGTGTGGGGGAGTTCCCGAAAATACCTGCCGCTGTCATCATCCATAATCAAAAAAAATTTCATGCCTGCATACAAAAGAGCCGACACACACTCGGTCCTGAAGGGACCCTTACGTCACTTACCTACTTACTGTGGAAGGCGCAGATGTTCTGCCTTCATGGCCTTGCCCCATCCTCCCTATGACTCTGCTCGGCACTATCTGCAAAGTCCCTTTGGCTGACCTGTGGAAGAAATTAGAGCGGACCTATGCGACCTTCATGTGATAGGGCTCCGGGAAGTGAGAGGAGAAATAAAATTATTTACCAATTCATACTACGTTATAAACTGTATATATTCAAGCAATGTGTACTATTATGAAACGAATACGGCAGTTAAAGTATATGATAGTAAGCTTTCCTAACGCCTATCGGTCTACATATCTTGGGCTAAGATTCTATAGTTCTCTATCTCTATATCGAGTACATACGATGAAAACTTTAAGTTCATCTGTTCAGGTAATGTGATCTTACTACATAAATTCAAAGGTATAATAGTCCGCTAATTTATTGCTTATCAGTATAATTGTAATGCGGAAGAAAAAGATACGATCAGCTATATCGAGTATGTATTACTAGGATTTTAAATTCATTAGTTCAGTCATTGCAATGATGAAGTCTGATTGTATACGTATACTTTGTATAACAGGAAGCTTAGCTATCGCTCATCAAAATAAAAATAATAAGAGGAAAAATGTGTGATCAAAACTATATCTAATATGTATTGTTAAAGTTTTAACTTCATTTGCGTAGACCATACAATAATAAGGTCTGAGTAGGTACATGTATATTGAATAAGAGGCTTAATTATTACATATCAACATAAATATAATAAGGAGAAAAAAATATTTGATCAAAACTATATCTAAAATGTATTGTTAAAGTTTAAATTCACTTATTTAGGCCATGCAATACTAAAATTAATTTGATTATGTACATGTAGATTGTATAATGAGACGCGTAACTCTTGCATATCAACATACGTATAAGAAGAAAAATTATGACCAGAGCTATATATATGTTATGTATTATTAAAATTTTGAATTCATTGGTTTAGCCAAGGCAGTAATAAAATTTTTGACTATGTACATGTATACGCCATGATAGGAGGCTTAGTTCTTGCCTATCAACATAAATATAAAACGAAATAAATATGACCACACCATATCCAGTATATACTATTAAGATTTTAAACTCATTCTCTTAATCAATGCAATAATAAGATTTGGTGGTGTAAAATGATTAGGTGACGACAACTTACAATTTTTCCTGTTGATGATGCTCCCTCGCTGAGGCGCCCCAAGAGGTTTCACCATGTCACTGGATTCAATCTTTTTCGTGTACTTATTGAGGCTAACGCAAAAGAAAAGAAATTTAAATGCATGCAAGGTATTATACTCTATCTACATGTCACATTTACATATATCTGTACAGGGTTACCTATTGACACCGAACTACTGCACATTGCTTGTAACTTAATCTGCATAAAACAAAACAATTGACTGGATGAGTTGATTAGTTGATTTCGTCAGCCTGCATTTCCTCAGCGAACTTTTGCACAATTTAAGAGGGGTTTCTTCATTCCGAGTTGCTACGTATCACTTTCAATACCTTAGGTGGTTCAGCGTGTTATCTGGACTATAGATGCCTTGAGGTTATTGCTTGTTCTGTTATTAGGGTACTACGTGACAGGCTATGTACGTATATACTAGATAAGGCTAGAATTTAGCCGACAGTGCTATTGGCCTCGGATACTGCCAAACGACCTGCAATTAGATGTCTCGGAAAATTCCTTTTAGGTGGGCGGAAGGAATGTCGGGAACCAATTGATGGCTAAATTACTGCCTTTTCAGACCCGAGTAGATTCTTCTCGATTGATGGAACCTTCTTTAGCGACTTCCACATGCGTTTTCTCCTTTTGATTTTCGGAGCGGATCTAATGGATAAATGTTCCTTCTCCAATCACAAGATTTGCGCTTACCAACTCCGTGCTCAAATATGCACCTTTTTTCTTGATTTCTTTATCGCGATCCTTTTCGATTTTATTTTTTCGTTTTACCACACACCTTCTCAAAGTCGAGACTTCAAAAAAAAAAATTCGAGAAGCTTCTTCTTCTTTCTGTCACTGAACATGACACCGAGCTTGAGGAAGCATTTCTCTCGGTCGGGGCGCGTTTTGGTTTCATGCTGTAGTCGACAACAAGCCGGGCATACACGCTTCAGTCCGTGGTGGCATATTGCTATATGCAATATGCTACGACCATAACAGGGCAGAGTGGTCTGCGCCACCCGTGGTTCAGACGACGCTGAAAAATGGTCGACTGAGCTAGCCGGTCTTACACATAGGCCTCATCACTGCGGGCGCTCAATGTGTGTCACGACCCACGACCCTATGCTTTCCTCATCCTCAGACTCCACTTCCGATGACACGTCGAGGACACATCCTTGAAGTCTCGTCAGTCTTCGATCAGACTTCGACATCCTTCTCCGTGTGGGGAAGCCAAAGCTACATCGACAAGCTGGTAACCCAAAAAATCCAGCCGGTCGATGCCTCTCTGCCTTCCTTCACCGAGATGCTGAGGAAGCCCCGCGATCAGTAACCTAAAGAACTGATCGCTAAGCTTTCCCGGCGCAACCTCTCACCCTGATCTCAGACTGCGATTGTTCAAGGGTGTGTCTCCAAGGCGTCGTCGAAGTAGTGACATGTTGACAGCCGAATATGGGAATGGATTCCAACAGGTATATCACCCACCATTGACGGGGCAATAGGAGGGCTTCGTGATATCCTATAGTTTACCAGTTAAGCTGGCTGGATGCCTTCTTAGGGCTACCAGGTATAGATCTAGTACTACTATGTCCGACGATTAACGAAATGTTGCAGCTGGACAGACAAGGAAAAATTTTCCTCCTAATGAGGCCGATCCGGAAGGGACTATAAAAGGTTATCTACTCACAAGCGGTAGGGGTGCTATAATGAGATTGACTTTCAACAGGTATATCACCCACCATTGACGGGGCAATAGGAGGGCTTCGTGATATCCTATAGTTTACCAGTTAAGCTGGCTGGATGCCTTCTTAGGGCTACCAGGAATAAACGACAATAAGTATCGACGATGTTTTCATACTGATGATCACTGCTTGATGTCTTTAGCGTGATAGACACCTAACAGTTTTCCCCGCAGATCTTCAAGTTCGTATAGTGAGTTTCCTTTCTTGGCTCTAACCCGACATTTAACAAATTTTCGTCCCAGTTTAGCACTAGTCTGCTGTTGGAAATTGCTTTGGGCAAAAGTCCTTCTAAATACCTCCTGACCAACTTTGAACTCGACGGGTTTTGCCCTGAGATTGTAGGCTTTTGAACCCTGTTCGAATGCGTGTTGTAAATTTTCCTGCACTCTCGCACGGATCAATCTCATTTTATCTTCTGCGTCCACTCTCAGTGGCTCATTAAGAGTTCCAATGCTCCTCAAGATGGAATAGGAGCTGCCATGTTCTATCATTTGTTGACCGAAGAGTGTTCGATAGGGAGAGAAACCAGTAGCTTGATGGAAAGAGCTCCGGAGGGAACTAGCTATTTGGCTCAGTTTCTCATCCCATCTGGTGTGTTCCTTCTGGATATAGGCCCTAATCCCTGACAACAGAGACCGGTTTACTCGCTCTGAGGCGTTTGCTTGCGGCGAGTAAGCTGCCGTTCGCATATGCTTTACCCCATACTTTTCCAGTAGTCTGGCGAACTGAGCCGAGCAAAACTGGACTCCATTGTCAGAGACTATGGTCTCCGGAACTCCGAACACGTGAAACACTTCAGTCTCAATGAATTGGCATACATTGAGCGTAGACGCTTTTCTCATAGGTTTGAGAAGTGGGAATTTAGAAAAGTGGTCAAGAACTATCAGAATGCAGGCGTTTCCTTTAACTGACCGAGGATATGGACCTAAGAAATCGACGTACAGCTTTTGCCATGGTCGTTCTATCACAGACTGGACTTTCATCGGTGGTCGCAAAATAGTATTAGGAGCCTTCGTTTCTTTACACACGTCACAGGCGGCTACGTAATTTCTGACATCAACTGTCATTCGTGGCCAGTACAGATGTCTTCGCAGACGTTCTAGGGTTTTCCCTATTCCTCCGTGTGAAGCTAGCGGCGGATCATGCGCTCTCGAAATGACGTCGGTGACAAGCCCACGTGGAATCCAAAGCTTCCACGCTTCTTCCTCCTGGATCGGATCGCCTGTTCTCGGAACAGTCCGAATATAAACGAAGCCATCCCTGACGCAAAGATCTGGTAGTTTGCCAGAAGTCGTTTTAACCTTATGCCTCAGTTCTTCATATTCCAACGAATTGAAATATGGCGAACTAAGGTCAACTTCCGGGCCAGGATCTTCGTTTGTGTTCATGCTGTCACAATGAATGCGTGACAGCGCATCAGGGACTACGTTCAGGCTTCCTTTCCTGTGTTCAATAGTGAAGTCGAAGCCCTGAAGCTTCAAACTCCACCGAGCAAGTCTTCCGCTGAGGTCCTTTTGAGACATCAGCCATTTCAAGCTCGCGTGATCCGTCACTATCTTGAACGGCATAAGCTCTATGAAGGGCCGGAACTTCTGTACGCTCAAGACTGCAGCTAGGCATTCTTGCTCTGTGACGGTGTAATTTCGTTGAGCGGAGTTCAACTTTTTCGAGACGTAGGCTATTGGCTTCTCGTGGCCATCGTCATCTAGCTGAAGCAACACTCCTCCAATACCTTGTTGGCTCGCATCGCACTGAATGACGAACGGTTTGGTGAAGTCTGGACTCACTAGCAACGGAGCCGAAGTAAGTTTTTGTTTGAGTAGATCAAGAGACGTCTGGGCTTCAGATGTCCATTTGAACTGACTCGGGTTTTTCAAAGTGTCTGTAATGGATGCAGTCAAATCAGCATAGTTCGGAATAAACCGTCTGTACCATCCTGCCATACCTAGTAGGCGTCGGGCTTGCCGAACAGTTTTAGGTGACGGATAGTCAACTATGGCTGATATTTTGTCAGGGTCAGTTCTCATACCTCCCCTTCCTACAATGAATCCCAGGTATTTAGTCTCCTTGATACAAAACTTGCTCTTCTCGACGTTTATAGTAAGGCCAGCTTTCCTCAAACAATCCGCTACCCTGGCTAGCAGCATGAGATGAGTGTCAAAGTCAGATGATAGAATTAATAAATCGTCTAAATAGACGAGAACGTTCTCACGAAGATCGAAAGGAATGACTTTATCCATGAGGCGGCACATCGTTTGGGGAGCGTTGCATAGGCCGAATGGCATCACTGTGTACTGATAGAGAGGATGACCAGGTACTGTGAAAGCGGTCTTCTCTCTGGAATCAGTGTCCAGTGGGATCTGCCAGAATGCATCTTTCAGGTCCAGGCTCGTTATGTAGTTTGCCGGAGGAAGTCGACTCAGAAGTGCGTCTATCTGCGGTAGCGGATAGGCGTCCTTCTTCGTAACCGAGTTGACCTTCCTGGCGTCAAAACAAAGCCGGACCTTTCCAGGCTTCCTTACCAGAACGACTGGAGAGCTCCAAGGACTCTGGCTCTCCTCTATCACACCCAGTGATAGCATTCGCTCTAATTCTGCATCCATCAAACTTTGCACTGCCGGGGAAATCGGATAAAAGCGCTGTTTTATCGGGGCGGCGTCATTCGTATCAATCTTGTGAGTGACCAATGATGTTTTTCCCAGGCCTAAAGAGGCGAAAGAGGGGAAAAGCTGTTTTGTGCTCTCTAAGCGTTGGTGTTCTAAACTAGAAAGGATATGCCCATCGGTGTCAGAGGTAGCTATTCCACTTGGATTCACTTCTGCGACTATACCTAGGACATCCGGAGCTAACCCAAAGAGGCGCCAGAAGTCTATTCCCAGATATAGTGCCTGTGTGAGCCCAGGAACCACGTAAAAACGCACGTTTTGGGTCTTATCACGGAAAGTGACGTCCAAGTTCACATGACCATGAACAGTCGTCATGGCACCATTAGCTACTTGGACCTGTGTCCGATACTTCTTCCATTCAACCTCTGCTTCAGCAAGCTTCTCGAGAGCTCCCTGGCCTAGAATACTGACAGTGGCACCACTATCAAGTAATCCAGTCTCAGTTCGCCCGAGCAGCTTTACTTCTGCGTACGGTCGAATGTCGTCTGGCATCGACACGGAAATCTGTGCTAGTTTTTTCCTTTCCAGTTTCATTCGTCGACAGTATTCTCGCCAACGAACGGTTGATCTTTTCCTTTTCGGTCTCATATCCCGGTCGGGAAACATAATCTCAGCTAACTCTGCTACTGAGGAGAAAATTCGGTCTCTTGCTGCTCTGTATCTCTGCAGACGCGTATGATACGGCGTCAGCGGATGTAAAACTGGCTCACGCCCACTCGTCATATCAGAGCTTGGTGGCCGTTTTAAGATAGAAATGGCAGGAGGCCAAATCTCCTGCTCAGTAACCTTGTCGGCTACACGTGCTATAGGTGTCAACGGGACATCGAAGATTAAAGACTCTTCTAATGAAGTGTCTAGCAATGTCACGGGCTCCCCAGAAGTGGAAATGGGAGCTTGGAGATCTGCAGAGAAATCCATCAAGTTCTCCGCCTCTATCAAAGACGTAATCGTACTATCAGGTGTTTTGCTGATATCATCAGAGTCACTGAATGATATCAGAGGACATATCAGGGAGTTTTCGATAGTCTGTTAATGGAGCGGACCTTCCTCCTTGTTCAAAGCTTGCACTGGAGTGTTCGATGCATTGATTGCTCGTGATGTCGACGCTGGTCGGAAAGAGGTGTTGGTATTCCCGACCCGTCTGAAGTTTTTCTGTTGACATTGAATGCAATCTGGCTTGAAGGTGTTCTTCCGTCCACATCCGTAACAGAATACAGTTTGTCGTTCCTGCCGGCAATCTTGGTAAAAGTGTCCAGACTGGTCACAATTCCAGCAGGTTACATTTTTAGGGGTTGAAATGGCAGATAGTGAGACTTCGTCGCTACGTCCAGGTGATATATTCAAGTCAGCCTCGGTCAAATGATATCCATCCACCTCACTAACTCTTTGTCCGCGATAAGCGTTCCAACTACTTGCTGTTGCGATGCGCAGCTGCGTCGCTTGGATTTGATTTACCAGAATCCTGAGCTGGTGGATGGTATTGGTAGGATGCAAGCAAATTTTATTTTGTATTTCCGGCAGTAAGTTTGACTTGACTATTTCCAGAAATTCAACGTCTGGCAACGGGTTCTGCAGTTGGTCTCGTAACTGTACTAGATGCTGGTAGTAAGTGGCAAATGACTCTCCTCCTTTCTGCTTGCGCAGCATAAGCTGGACTTTGACCTTAAGGTCGTCTTTGGGTACTCCCCATTCAGCTAATAGAGCTGCTTTCACATACTCCCATGACGGCGTGGAATTTTGCCTCAGGAGAGACCAGTACCAGTCCATTGCTGGTCCAGAAAGCAGAGTAGTCATGTGACGCACCAGTAAGTCGAAGTCTCCCTCCAAAGCCGAATAAGTCAAGGCTTCTACTCGGAATACAAATTCATCGACTGTGAGCCGAGAACTGTCACCGCTGTAAGAGATATTCCACCTGCGGATAGGGCTGCCAGAACGTCGCTGTCCTATGCCTGCAGGAACACGAATAGGTGGTGGTGGTACCGGGTTTGGTGCGGGCTGATTTAGAGGCTGACCAAACGCGGATGGAGGTCGATTAAAGGATTGTCTATGCACATTGGGAAAATCGTCAGATGGTCTGGGATTTCCCATAGCCGGAGGAGGACGTGAAAAATCTATTGGTGGCACCATGGCTGCTACTTGCTGACGGACACTATCTACTAACTCAGACCGTAATGTACTGAGGCTGTGTTCGAGACCTTCACGTACCAGGTCCTGCATTTGTAAGCGTAAGCCTGCCAACAGCGCATCCGTAGCAGCTGAGGTGTGGCCTTGAGCTGGGGGTAATGAACTGTCTTGCCGTGAGTTGTGATTAGTGAACGTCCGGGAATGCAAATCACCCATTCCTGGAGATAACGAGCGTCTATTAGGTGGTGGTAGGTCGAACCTAGGCAAATCTAAGTTCGGCACATCGTGCTTAGTAGACTTCACCGGCTTCACCTTCTTCGGTATTGCACCATTATATTCTCTGAAGTCCTGTTGTGTAATATGACATCGGCAGTTAGGACAACTAGCATGTTCACCTATCCAATGCTGCAGGCATGCTTGGTGAAAAATGTGCTCACATACGGTTATTACAGGCTTCCTTTCGGCCGACCAGCTTGCATCACGACAGATGGAGCATGGTTCAGGTAGCATTGACATACTATTTGTAGCAGGTGGTGGCGTTCTTACTGTAGCCATAGTGAGTAGCAAAATTGAAAACGTTTTGCAAACCAAAAGTTCGAAGAAGAATGTCAGAGAAATTTAAAAAGTCAACAATCGAAATCAACAGGCTCAAACAAGATCGAAGCTAACGAGCTACTAAATTTATTAGCGCGTACTATGTAAATAAAAATAACCAAAAGTAGCTAACTAAATTCCAGTGGATAATTATTATCACTAAAACATTATATACACCAGTTACATACTCGTAATATAAAAATCCTTGGTATATAACAGGTGTATATGCGATAAGCAACAAAAAGCCTTCGGATGTAGGAAGATATTGTATATTCCTACAAAAACGAACTACTGGATCTATAAATACTAGAAAAATTTTTCATTAACTACCAAAATTCAAAATATTCTCATAAATATATAGTCTTTATCCTTTAGATAATTACCATAAATAGAAGAGGAAACTTCTACATACCATAAAGAGACTTTCGCTCTATCTCATACATTTACTAAATTAAAAGTTTGCAAGTTGGGACAAGATCTGTCACTCAGAAAAATATCTTTCCAAACGTCCAAAGAATTTGCTAAAAAAAATGTAATAACGCAAAACAATTATAGCGTTTCACAATTGAAAAAAACGAGATAAGAACAATTCGATCAAAACATTTCTCCCTCACCTCCCGAAGCTAACTCCCACATAAGAGGTCAGGTCGCTCTCTCTCCCCCAAGGTCAAAAACAGGATACAGGCAAGTGACGTGAGTGTGTGCATTGAAAAAGTCAGAGCTCTTGCAGAAATCTGGGAAGAGTAAAGTCGGAGGTATCAAAGACTGAGAATGCTGCCAGAGATTCTTCAGCCAGGCAGTTAGCAGTATGCCAACTCCTGATCACTGAAGATCTCCAGCATCAATCCCATCCTCCGAGAACTCGTTCTCTTCTCCTCACCGAATCGTCGTGTCCAGCTAGTTCGCTAGCCGGGCAGAGTCATGAGTCTGGTCAACTAATTAGCTGGAAGCCAAGAAGTTGTCTCGCAGATTCATAACTCTGTCCAGCCAGTTGCCCAACAGAGACATGTCCCCACAAGAGCTCAAACGAAAATTTCGTGAGGCCACCTACCATTTCCATGGCAGAAGGCCAGCGGGAAAGATCATCCAAAAACATTTCCAAAAACTTTCAAAAAAAATCAACAACTGTTCAGGCTTGAGGCTTGACCGAAGTCAAACCTAAAGCCGGATTTCAACTTCCAAAAAACTTTCATTAAATTCAAAAAACGTTACTTTACTTTAATCCAAAAATTCAAAATATCAAAGACTTCCAATAAAACTTTCAAAATATTACGTTACTTTACAAAAAAAAATTTTCAACAAAACCAATTAGACTCAGGTCCACCCATATCTTCTACTGGATGTGAGACCTGAGGTCAATCAACTGGCAGACACCAGATGATCATCTCTCTCAAAGTCTCAGTCCCCAGTAAAATTTATATTTAGACCACCGAAGTCTAACTGAGGTGGCCCCACGTTGGGCGCCATTTTGTTATGGAAGTATGTTGAAGGCGACTTGACCAGGACGTTAAGTCCAAACTGCCAGCATGGGCTGACAGATCGCCTGATGACAACGATAGCACAGGGCGGCATGCTAGCACCTCGGCTAAGGGTGGCGGAGAGTGTGGGGGAGTTCCCGAAAATACCTGCCGCTGTCATCATCCATAATCAAAAAAAATTTCATGCCTGCATACAAAAGAGCCGACACACACTCGGTCCTGAAGGGACCCTTACGTCACTTACCTACTTACTGTGGAAGGCGCAGATGTTCTGCCTTCATGGCCTTGCCCCATCCTCCCTATGACTCTGCTCGGCACTATCTGCAAAGTCCCTTTGGCTGACCTGTGGAAGAAATTAGAGCGGACCTATGCGACCTTCATGTGATAGGGCTCCGGGAAGTGAGAGGAGAAATAAAATTATTTACCAATTCATACTACGTTATAAACTGTATATATTCAAGCAATGTGTACTATTATGAAACGAATACGGCAGTTAAAGTATATGATAGTAAGCTTTCCTAACGCCTATCGGTCTACATATCTTGGGCTAAGATTCTATAGTTCTCTATCTCTATATCGAGTACATACGATGAAAACTTTAAGTTCATCTGTTCAGGTAATGTGATCTTACTACATAAATTCAAAGGTATAATAGTCCGCTAATTTATTGCTTATCAGTATAATTGTAATGCGGAAGAAAAAGATACGATCAGCTATATCGAGTATGTATTACTAGGATTTTAAATTCATTAGTTCAGTCATTGCAATGATGAAGTCTGATTGTATACGTATACTTTGTATAACAGGAAGCTTAGCTATCGCTCATCAAAATAAAAATAATAAGAGGAAAAATGTGTGATCAAAACTATATCTAATATGTATTGTTAAAGTTTTAACTTCATTTGCGTAGACCATACAATAATAAGGTCTGAGTAGGTACATGTATATTGAATAAGAGGCTTAATTATTACATATCAACATAAATATAATAAGGAGAAAAAAATATTTGATCAAAACTATATCTAAAATGTATTGTTAAAGTTTAAATTCACTTATTTAGGCCATGCAATACTAAAATTAATTTGATTATGTACATGTAGATTGTATAATGAGACGCGTAACTCTTGCATATCAACATACGTATAAGAAGAAAAATTATGACCAGAGCTATATATATGTTATGTATTATTAAAATTTTGAATTCATTGGTTTAGCCAAGGCAGTAATAAAATTTTTGACTATGTACATGTATACGCCATGATAGGAGGCTTAGTTCTTGCCTATCAACATAAATATAAAACGAAATAAATATGACCACACCATATCCAGTATATACTATTAAGATTTTAAACTCATTCTCTTAATCAATGCAATAATAAGATTTGGTGGTGTAAAATGATTAGGTGACGACAACTTACAATTTTTCCTGTTGATGATGCTCCCTCGCTGAGGCGCCCCAAGAGGTTTCACCATGTCACTGGATTCAATCTTTTTCGTGTACTTATTGAGGCTAACGCAAAAGAAAAGAAATTTAAATGCATGCAAGGTATTATACTCTATCTACATGTCACATTTACATATATCTGTACAGGGTTACCTATTGACACCGAACTACTGCACATTGCTTGTAACTTAATCTGCATAAAACAAAACAATTGACTGGATGAGTTGATTAGTTGATTTCGTCAGCCTGCATTTCCTCAGCGAACTTTTGCACAATTTAAGAGGGGTTTCTTCATTCCGAGTTGCTACGTATCACTTTCAATACCTTAGGTGGTTCAGCGTGTTATCTGGACTATAGATGCCTTGAGGTTATTGCTTGTTCTGTTATTAGGGTACTACGTGACAGGCTATGTACGTATATACTAGATAAGGCTAGAATTTAGCCGACAGTGCTATTGGCCTCGGATACTGCCAAACGACCTGCAATTAGATGTCTCGGAAAATTCCTTTTAGGTGGGCGGAAGGAATGTCGGGAACCAATTGATGGCTAAATTACTGCCTTTTCAGACCCGAGTAGATTCTTCTCGATTGATGGAACCTTCTTTAGCGACTTCCACATGCGTTTTCTCCTTTTGATTTTCGGAGCGGATCTAATGGATAAATGTTCCTTCTCCAATCACAAGATTTGCGCTTACCAACTCCGTGCTCAAATATGCACCTTTTTTCTTGATTTCTTTATCGCGATCCTTTTCGATTTTATTTTTTCGTTTTACCACACACCTTCTCAAAGTCGAGACTTCAAAAAAAAAAATTCGAGAAGCTTCTTCTTCTTTCTGTCACTGAACATGACACCGAGCTTGAGGAAGCATTTCTCTCGGTCGGGGCGCGTTTTGGTTTCATGCTGTAGTCGACAACAAGCCGGGCATACACGCTTCAGTCCGTGGTGGCATATTGCTATATGCAATATGCTACGACCATAACAGTAGTTATTAATTAAGAATTAAAAATTTTAAATTACTTCACAACCGCTGAATTATGCCTCTTCTATAATGAATGCATAGTAAGGTGACGTCGTCGAAATGAAATCTTTTGCTGAATAACGCGTAAATATACGAAATATGTTAGTAGTGGTAAACTGCCAAGGTAAACAACTGTCAATTACAATAAAAGTCATTCCTCGATTTCATTGCGGATTTCCTCAAATAAGTACAGTGCAGTGGGACATGTCGGTTAATAACATTAGTCGGCTTTTCCTTTGCCAGAAAATTTTTACAACTCCAGCTTACAGCTGTTTTGTTCTAAATTTTTACAATATGGTATTAAATTGTGTTGAATACACATGAGGTATATGATGTAGTAATGCGATGGCATCTCGGAATTTTTCCTGTCCCCGATTGCCTCTCATCGACAAAAGTGCAGCGTGTTCGCCGGCCAAAGTGTACACGGCTAACCATAGAAGACTTTTATGTTTCGATGACGACAATAGCACAAATTATTATATATTATGGTATAGGAAATTCATTCATAAATTACAAATAATGTTTATTTACTGGGAAGTAACAGAAATTTTATTATTTATTGATGTTACTAATGTGTTCAGCCTTAAAGTTTTTTATACTTCGCCTAGAAGATTTTGTGGCAGCACCTGCCTCCTATGCCAATTCGCCGGACAAAGGCGACGTTGTAAATTTGTGACAGATAATTGTTGGCACGTTTATTTTATTCATTTTCGAGTTATATTTATTAATAAAGTCGTCGATAAGAAGAAATTAAGATGTCTCAGTTTGATTTAACTGGAAAAAACTGCCAGTTTCTTGATCGGCACTTGACTTTTCCGTTACTCGAGTTTTTGTGCGCAAAAGAGGTTAGAATTGGGTTTGGATTAATTCATCTTGCACCTGACTGAAATGCATATTAATTCGTTTTTAGATATACAGAAAGGAAGAGCTATTGGAATTCATTTTAGAAACTGTTAATAAAACTAACATGATTGATTATACTATGGATACGCGCAAACGTCTAGGCTTGGGTGACGAGATGCCGGAAGAGCTTGCTCAGAGAAAATCTGAAGTCTTAGCAACGTTGAAGGAGCTCCAAAATGAAGTCGCCCCAATTATGAAAGCAACCGAAATGCTAAAGAATAGCGACAGTATGAAAGATTCTAAAACATTCTTAAATGTTCTGCAAAAAGAGTACAATTTCAAGAGTGAGAATGTCGAAAGCGCTTACAAGCTAGCTAAGTACTTGTATGAATGCGGTAACTATCAAGACTCTACTTCCTATTTATACTTTTGCTTGCTTGTTATGGCACCCACTGATAAGGTAAATCATTCGATTTAAATATGCTCGATTTGCTTTAAAAAACGTTTTTTTTTTATAGAATTACTTAAATGTTTTGTGGGGGAAATTGGCAGCTGAAATCTTAATCCTTAACTGGAACTCTGCCTTGGAGGATTTGTCACGTCTTCGAGAGTTCATTGATAACAGCAATTTTACGAACATACAGGCTTTACAGCAACGAACGTGGTTAATTCATTGGAGTATCCTTGTTTTCTTCAATCACCCAAAGGGGCGGGATCTCATCATAGAAATGTTTTTGTACAAGCCTCTTTACTTGAATGCAATACAAACTATGTGCCCTCACATCCTCAGATACTTGGCTACAGCAGTCATCATCAACAGAACACGGAGGAATGCACTTAAGGATCTTATTAAAGTCATTCAACAAGAATCATACACTTATCGAGATCCCATCACAGAATTTCTTGAATGTCTATATGTAAACTTCGATTTTGATGGGGCACGAATGAAGTTACATGAGTGCCAAACAGTCATCCTTAATGATTTCTTCATAGTGGCTTGCTTAGATGAGTTTGTTGAAAATGCCCGGCTTATGATCTTCGAGACATTTTGTCGGATTCACCAGTGTATCACTATTAGTATGTTGGCGGATAAGCTTAACATGAAGCCCAATGAGGCTGAATGTTGGATTGTAAATTTAATTCGTAATGCCAGACTCGATGCTAAAATTGATTCTAAGCTGGGTCATGTCGTGATGGGTACACAACCGCTCAGTCCCTATCAGCAACTGGTTGAAAAAATTGATTCCCTTTCCGTTAGGTCAGAAGCACTTACAGGATTAGTAGAGAGAAAGAATAAGCAGAAAAACCCAGAATCGATTGACAGTTGGAAATACTATTAGGAAATTTGTTGGTTGCAATTTTGTATTTATTACATAAAAAAGCCTTTCTGGCGTTATGGAATTATTATTATTACATTTCCCCTTGGTATTTTTTACTACTGTAAAACTTTGTTGGAATAAAGACTTTTCCAATGTAAAAATTCGTATATTATTGTTTTGTTGGGTATATATATATATATATGTATATATGATTGAGTACTTCGCATCGGTCACTGTCCTTGGACTCAGCTATAAATTAAGATTTTTTTTTATAATTTAATGCGAGCACATCGGAAAAGTGCTCTTACTTGTGCTACAATAGTATTTTTTCAGCTTCACATTTGTTTCTTTTTGGTAAATTCGGCTGTATGATTTTGTATCCGCTTGTGCAACAATTTTTTCTTTGGTCGCTGAATCCTTGGGTTAGATTTCAAAGGATCCGAGATGCTTCCCATTGTTTCAGTTATTCCGAATTATGTCAACCTTTGAAAATGATTCACAAATTAATCATAGTTGGTCAACTGTTTATTCCATAGATTACAATATGGTTCAAATTTTTTTGCTTATCAAAAGTTTGTTTTTATGCCAAAAAGATTCAAACATTTTATTCGTTTTTGCCCCCTATGCTCTACGCTGTTGAAGATTTTTAAAGTCATCTCTTCCAATTTTCTGTTCTATGTGAATAGGACTTCTGTCACAGTATACTTATGATATATACTGTGCTTCTGTTTTGTTTGGGTTCATAGACAAAATTCTTGCATAGGTACATACATCATCCTTTTATTTTGCAGAGCTCTACTGTCTCACACACACTACACGTAATGACTCTCCGTCTCACTCAAACTAAAATCTTAAAGTTACGGTCTTACGGCAAGCTTTGGACACATTAGAATCATTTTTAGTAGGAAAAAGATATTTTTCGAAACTAGGTTTCTTGAAGAAACATTTTTTTTCCGTAATCTAAGAAATAATGTATCAAGTGTTATACCATTTTCGAATCCTTATTAAATGCGTCAAATTTTAAAGTTACTTGCCAAACTGGCGTAGTACATTTTTTTTTAATTAGTCAGTTAAAGTTGGGCGAAGTATTAATTTTCTATTCTTGGTTCGGCAAAATGTAGTGACATTTTCTTCCAAGCTGGAGCAATTGGCTTAGAATTTAAAGCAACAGGTTACATAAACACTATTCGGGATTACATAAGAAAAATAAAATTGAAAAAAAGTAAAGATTTGTAGCAACAGGACCTAAAAAACCATCACAGGGTGTACATTTTCTCGAATACAAAAGAAATTTCTATTATAATTTAAAAAATACATGACTCAGATTTTTTTTTATATTTTTATGGTAACTATTATGATTTGGTCTATCACCCGTTTCCGGCTTGACGTCGACTTACGGGACCCCCTGTATAGATTGGAATACAATTCCTATATTTGGATCGGGGCCGAGTGCAGTCTTATTGAAATTGAAATTTATTGGGTAAAATCCTTGTAGACATCACAATAAATATTTAATATTTATTTTTCACTATATCTATGATGCTTCTCCTAAATCTAATCATATTTGCTTCGTTCATGCATATATGTCTCTGGTAATTCATTATACATTTTTAGTCCTTTAATTAGTAATGTATTTTGTGTACTAGTTTTCTTATATTTAACCGCTCTGATATATTTATATTTCTTTATTCATAATTTGTAACCTCAAGTACATATTCAACAAAGTTCACTAAATAATCAGGTAGCATGTAATTTTTTAATTTGAAAATAAATATCAGAACCTTGATACAAAGTCATCCACATTAAGTCACGCAGTATATCAGGAATTCTTTCAAATCTGTTTCTCTGTAATAATATTCGCATAGCCCGGTTTTGCAATCTGCGAACTTCTCTAGCGTTACAGTAATATATAACAGTTGCACAATAGTCCAATAGTGGGGAGGTATAATTGTGTTATATATACAAAATGCAGTATCAGTGTAAATATTTTTTTCTTATTCTTCTTAATAAACTAATCTTATTTGCTATTTGCGCTCAAATTATGTCGATGTGGGAAGAGAATTTCAATTTGTTGTCAACCATTACTCCCAGATACTTGATTATATTTACCTGGGTAATGACTTCGTCATTTAATTTTAGTCTTATCCTGTTAACATTATTTAGCACCACACATTTTGTTTTCGACACATTTAGGCTTAGTTTATTCATGTCCATCCATTGCGTTACTCTATTTAGTTCCTCTTGATTTATTCTTTGACATTGTTGAATGTCTTTCCTCGCTACATATAATAGTGTGTCGTCTGCAAATAATATCTATCTTTGCATTTTTTAGAGAATGGTAGATAAAATTGTACCTTGTGGCACTCCTATGTTAACGCTAAGCGGGTTTGATTTACTCTTATCTAATTTTGTTATCTGACTTGAACCAATGGAGTACAATCTTACTACAAGATATTCAAATTTAATATATCAGATCAAAAGCAATATATATTTCTGAGTATATTTCTTTTTGAATGACTCAAATCCGTTAAAAAATGACAAAGTTATTGAAGTTTAAAAAAATGGAAATTAAAAACGGCGAATCTGGTGATGACGTCACGGTACACAACACGCACGATGCCAGTTTGACAATATAATATTTATAAGACGATATTTTATGAAATAAATCCAAAACAAATCCAATCCCGTGCGCTTTCTATCACGGAGGCGCAGCAACTACACTCACACTACGTTAGACCGGGAATTGTATCGTGACGTCATCATGCTAGAGCGCGTTTTTGAGAATGCGGCACTAAAATAGCTATAACTTCGTCATTTTTTATCAGATTTCAATAATTCTTTCACTGAATTAATTGTTTTTTTTTGGGACTATGATTCTGCATAATTAACTAAAATAGTCATTGTTCTCCATTGTTTCGGTTCTTCTGATTTCGTACTTTCTTATTTTTTTTTAAGTATTTCCCTGCTGATTATTTCAAACGCACACTTTAAATCAAGAAAAACAGCCACTATTGTATTACCATCATCTATTAAGGTTGCCCATTCCATAACTATGTAATTTAATTGCGTTTCACAAGAGTGTTGCTTTCTAAACCCAGATTGATGCTTATTTATAATTTTGTTTTCCTCCAAATATGCTTCTAGTTGCATTTGCATTACTTTCTCTATACATTTCTCAATAATCGGCATACTGTTTATTGGGCGTGAATTTTTACATTTATTTGTTCCCCTAATTTGTGGTACAGGCGTAAGCAAGGATTCTTTCAAGTTACTTGGAAAAACTCCCTTAATGAGCGACTGGTTCACGATTTTTTCTATGATAGTACATTTAATAGACTATCTCTATCTACTAGTTTAAATTCGAATTGGGTGTAGTATTCATTCCCTTTGAACTCAAACGGTATGTATTTTTTTTTTAATTTCAGCGATACTTTCAACGAAAAAAATATTTAATTTTTCACATATTACTTCAGGTTCTTTAATGACTTCATCTTTATATATAAGTTCCCTAATATCATTTTGTTCTTTATAATACATCATTTCTTTCAAAATTTCAACATTCATTTTTGGTCTCCTTTTGCATCTATAATTTGGCCTTTTATATGGTTTTTTTAGATTCCTTTGTTGCGTACTTATATTTATTCAGCTTACTTATGTATTGAATCCACCGTATTTGTTATTTTTGCTCTTTCATATGCATCTATCTTCTCATTTTATAACGTTTGTAAATATCTATTAAACCATGGATTATTCATGTCCACTCTTATTTGGTTTTTTTTTCTGGCTTTGTCTGATATTTGTTAATACATTTTTTAATGCATCACTTATCGATTCCACACTCCGTAGTTGCATGATTTCAGACCAATTTATATCAGTTAAATCATTCAATAAACGTTCCTTATCATACTTAACAGATGTTATAATTTTCTGTTCACTGTAATTAATTTTTGTGTCAAAGGTAATTACTATCGATTCGTGGTCAATTATGTTTAGCGTTTGTAATGTTGGTGTACACCAAGTCTAGTAGGGTTGCCGAAGTTTTTGTAATTCTAGTTGGAAATTCAATTATTTGTTTTAATCCATGATCAATGCACATTTGGTTCTTTTTGTTTCTATATACACTATCTTTTAACATATCTATATTGTAATCACCACAAATTAAAACACTTGAACCTGCTAATGTATATTCACTCCATTCTTCAAAGAATTCACAAAATTGAGTAATTAATGAACTGGGCGATCTATATCCTACTCCAATATATAGCTGTTCATTGCACCAATTTATTTTAATTACTGTTAGCCATATAAAATGTCAACACTAGTATTTAATATTATTTCAGTTAATTTGCTCCTTAATATATATAATAACACCACCCGTCCACCCGTGTGTCTGGAATTTGAATCACATTGGATATGCCGAAAACCTGGAATTTTTATTTCGGATTCATTAATATCTTGAACTGTATGAGTTTCGCATACCATGATACATACAATAAATATCGGTGCTTATCGCAGCTGTTAGTTCTGCAAAGTTATTAAGTAACCATTGAATGTTGATATATGTGCATATAAATTTCTTGGATTGCTAATATTTAATAAAGCTTTTTTCCTTTCTTTCGTACCATTTGTATACACTACAGTTTTTTATGTCCCAAGCATGGTGGCAAACATATATGTATGTCTATATTTAGATTATTTTTAGCTCTCACACAGTTAATGCATCTTAAATATTACTTGTACAGTCTTGTTTTATGTTCATCACTACACTACATGACTCCTTCTGCTCGCAGTTTTTTGCGTTATGGTTAAAACCTGTATCTTTTAACATTAATGTTTTCATAAATCCGACACCTGTCACATCCAACATTTATTTATTTTTTCCTTAATAATTGCTTGAAAGACTGTTGGGTCAATTTGGACAATTGCATTATACAGATTTTTTTCTTTTTTAGAGGCATATACTTTAACTTTTGTTTCCCGATAGTATTGCATTTTTGATTTCACTCATCTGACTCTTCAAAAACTCTTAATTTTGAGTCAATTTCTCATAGATTAAATCAATTTTTTTAATTTTTACCTCCAATTTGACTTTGGATGTTTGGTCGAAAATCTTTTTCGTTTGCTTTTCTTGCTGAGTTATTTTATGTTTACATTCAGTTAACTCAAACATGATTATCTGCATTTTTTCCACCAACGAGTTTTTAACGGTTAAACACTCATCACATTTATATAAAACATTGGGCTTCATCATTGTATACTTAATATCATATTCCACTAACCCAGCACATTTCGCACAAAATGTGTTTTTGCATTCACCTTTGCACTCAACAGCTTGACCGCCTCGAATTATTTGCTGACAATTATCACAATTTGCCCGCATTTTTATTGATAGCAATTATCCAATTGCAGAAACAAAATATTTTCTCTTTTTTGCACAATAAGCAATTCGAATTAGTACGAAAAAAAAAATAAGTTTTTACCAAATAAAAATAAAATTTCAAATTTTTTAGAAAAGCACGCCTGCTCGTTGTGACAATACAACTGCAACTCGCTGAGTCTACCATCTTCAGTCTTTCCCCGGGCTTACAATCTTCTAAGGTTTAAGAGTGACATACATCAGTACACCCGTCACTCTCCTCATATCCCCTAATCCTTTCGTTGTTCCTTCCTGCCATGCTGTACTTTGCTTGCAGAGTATCCCCTGATTTTTGTACGTTTTAATGTTATTCCTTTTTTTAATTAATTGTACAGTTGCGTACCACTTGGAATCTGACTGACAATTTTTTAACCTAGACGGAGTTCAAGTTTAATTCGTAGAGCTAACGGTTAAATATCGCGTTCCTTATATACACTGTATATCAGTGTTATTTAAACTTCTGCCAAAATGGTTTCTTTGTGGTGTAATTAATTTCTTAGTTTGGTAGCTATTGTGATCATTAATTCTAGTTAAAGAAATATTGTATTGGGAGTAGTTAATAAAATAATAATTGATTGCTATAACCCACAATACCAGCGCTGATCCGAAATGATACAATATTTTTTGAAACAGGCCTCAGTATTGCTGACAACCTGTTTCTCTGAAGACTGTTAGTACGAGTTACTATAAGCTTTTTATGGAAGACGAAACAAATATACATATATTATGTAGATGATAACTTTCAAGAGAAACCTATTTAAATAATATTACAAATGAAAATCAATCGTAATATCCTTTGTATGCAAATCTTTTTCTTGCTCAATTTGCGGAAGACAAGACTATTACAAAACTATAATGAAAGAGAGGAATCATTATATAAAATCAATGAATGTGAACGTAACAAAAAGTTTTTCTTGTTCCCCATTTCTAATGTACTTTTCTGAGATTATTTTACAAAAGCTTAGAACTATTCTGACATCAATGAACATAAACTTATATTAAAGAAAAGGTAAGAAAGAATTAATAGATAAAACGTATGAAATTATTTTTAATATGTAAAATTTACTTATAAAATATGTGAAGGTAAATCACATCCGATATATGCGTCATGCTCAATACAATACTTAAGCAATTTCTCCCAATATGAATCTAACGCTAAAAGATGCGGATTTCCAAAAATAATGAGAAGAGATCTAGCACGAGATATTGCCACATTCATTCTCTTCGTACTTTGAACGAATCCCAAAGCATGTCTTAAGTCAAGATGAAGTAGAGATTTCTTGGAACGAACTGTAGAGATTAGGATGATATCACGTTCCTGCGAAAAAAAAATGTGTATAAACAATTTAAATATTCCTGAAAAAAAATTTACTTATATAATATATATATGTATGGCAGTCACTGGCAAGTCGTTAGTATAAAGCTCTTGGTATTTTTTGATCATGTTGCTATATGTTGCTAAGCATATTACACATGCAATGCGACATAGAATCATAAAATTACATACGTTTTTTAAAACATGTTTAGAAACGTCAATGACAAAATGCTCAGCCTTAATATTAACAGTAAAGCACATGCGATTGATGGGTTCGTACATGCTAAAGTTGGACCTTTCGGAGTTAACATGCAACAGAGGTAACCTTCTCAAATTGTGTCCATTATCACGGAAAGAGGTTTTGCTAAGTAGCAGAGTAGAATCAACATTCGCGTTTAAGACCTGATACACAAAAGTTACATGTGCAACCATGCAATGTTTTTCAAGCGAGTGCATACTTAAAAGCTTCAAGCAATCCTCATAAGGTGGAACAATCAAGGAATTATTCTAGGGTGTGTGCCTAAGAGCGAATCACTGGAAGTTCCACTAAACAGACTTGATGCGATCGATGTTTGTACCGTAAAATGAGGACCAGACCTGGCTAGCGTATTCAAGAAGAGGTCTCTAAAATCAAGTGTACAAACACAATGTTATGGTGGGATTCGAGAACTCTCGGGACGTTTTATAAAGCCTAGTATAGATACCACGTATTTTATGTGAGAGAAAAAATTCAATCTATGGTCACATTTGACACCCAAGTCACAGACAGCAGTCACACGGCGAATCGAGGAATCCGAGAACACATAATCATAGGTGATTCTGATTCTTGTGGAAAGTCATAACCTCGCATTTGTCGATATTGAGAGCCAAATTATTTCTTTTGAATCAAACGTAAAAATGGTGAAAGTCAACTGGTGCCTGTTCACAATTGCTAAAAGACTTAATATGAGGGAAAAATTGAATGTCGTCAGTATAAATCAAGATTTTGTAGTGCCTCACAACAGAGACAATGTCATCATAAGATAGAATAAAAAACAGCTGGCTCAAGTGACTCCCTTGAGGTATGCCTTCAAGACTCTAGAGATGAAATGCCGAAATAAGATTTGATATAATCTGTTATCTAAATAAGACTCCGTCCTCCTCCGTACGGGAGGTGTTGTTATATATCTAAGGAAAAAGTACGCAAAAGAGGAAATTGCAACATCTGAAAGGGAATGTATAAGAAACTAAGTCCAAAATACAGGAAATGGTATTTGGTGGTGATAAAGTAAAAGATTCCAAACAAATTGCGTATGATCTCAATGATTACTTTATTGAAAGCATAAACAAGCTCAATAGTTCTATATCAGTAGTCGAATTTGTGAATAATATACAACAATGCTCAAATAGATTTGAATTTGAGAATGTGAATATCCAATTGCTTAAGGACATCTGTAAATCTATGAATAATAAGAAAGATTCCTATGGAGTAAATACGAAAATTATATTAGACAATTGGAACATTATTGGTGAGCAGAAGAGATCAATATTGTAAATAAGAGTTTAAATGAAGGAAAACGTCCAAGCACTTGGAAAGAATTAATTGTAGTTGCCGTGCTAAAGGTGAAAAATACAAATAAATGTGAAGAATTTAGGCCAATATTAAGCCTATTTTAAATCTTTTTAGAAAAGGTCGTTCAACTTCAGCATGAAAAGTATTTAGAGGAACTTAACGTTATTATGAGGGAGCATTCAGGTATCAGAAAAATGCATAACTGTAAAACAGCAACATAGCAATGGAAAGAGGAAATGAATAAAAACAAGTTTGTGATAGTTTCACTTTTGGGGACCAACTGAACTCCTGAAGTATTCCAGATAGGATACGAACGGACTTCTCTCTGCACTCAAACAATACCTAACTGCAAACGGACTAACTACGAGACTCTAACGCACGAAAGACTGAAATTAGATCTGCTTTTAACGAAACCTTAGCTACCTCCACAATTAAGCTACAACTCTAACATCAAATTAGGTTAGACCAAGTATAGCACGTAGGTTTTAATTATTATGAATTAAACGAAATTGGAACTATAACACACATTGTACAAACAAAAATTATTACATTAATTTTTAGCCAACACTATGTAACTCTAGCAGTAAATAATTTCTCTTGATGTTCTACAACATCCATCAGATATGTTATAGCACTAGTTAAGTAGCCGCCTTTGTAGTACAAAACTTGTAAAATCAGAAGAAACATCACTTGTAGTGCCCAGATGACCTCGTACCCGTGGGTCAATTAACTTTATTGTATCAGCTTTATAAGGTTGTGCAATAAAGAATTCTTTGAATTTGATTTTTTTTTAAATTAAGTAAATATGGAATTTTGGGAAAAGATTCTAAAAGAGAGAACGCAACCAACTAAAGTAAACGGAATAACTTCAAATGAAAAGGAATAGTACTAGGAGTTCCACAGAGATCGGTACTTGGAACAATATTTCTATTCTTTATATTAATGTTATTAATATTAAATTAACGACATGGATATATTCTCCTTTTGTTAACTTTCTCATTATTATCTTAATTGTGCAATACATTTACTAAATAAATTTGTAAAAGTGATTAAGGTAGCAAAACCTGCTTTCTTTGCTGACGACACACTAGTACCTATATATAACTGGAAGTAATTTACAAAAAAAAACAAAATTTATGCCATTAAAGACAAACTGTACTATACAAATTGAAATTGATGTGAAAAACTTACATTTAATTAGACCCATGGAAATGGACATTAATTCATTTTAAGTGGGAAATAAAGGTCCGTGGATATTATTCTCTTGATCACTTCATTGCACCTTTAATTATATCACTAATCTGATAAACACTAGACATGTCAGCACATGCCACTAAACAGATAATTTTCATTTAAATTTTACTCAGAGAAACGAAGGATGCTCTTATTTCACTGTAATTTCGAAATCAAGAGAAAGGAGAAATCTCGGGCAAAAAGCGGAATTGTCGTACTGGCTCTTTATTTTCCTCTTATTCGTAACAGAATCAGAGAAACGATGGAATCTCGGAGGAAGTTCGAAATTCTCATTTCTTGCTTAAATTCGAGATTACTCCGAGAAGGCGAGTTCTTCGTTAAAATGTTTGAAAGATATTGTTCAACAATATTGTTCTTATGATCACAAGGAGTGACCGGGAGGATGCAGAAGCTATCAAAGAAATAGATGAGATGTATATTACGATGCAACAGGTATACACCAATAAGATGTATGCGAGAAGCACTTACATAAGTGGATAAGAATAAAACAGCGAATTAAACTGAGTGTATTACTGTTCACATTTAAGGTAAAAGCTGTCGTCTACCATATAATTTTGAAGGGACTTGTATTAACTTCCGTGTGGATGTACGAAGAAGTACCAGGACACAGTACTCGCTGTTATATAAGGGGTTGCAAAGGCTTAACAATAGAGTTAAAGCAGGAAACAAGATTTAATAATTTTAAAAGAGGAATTCTGCAATATATAAAGAGTAATATGTAAATTAATTTTAAAATGAAAGTTAGTAAATATTGTGTATCTTAAGAGTTTTAAAACTAATAAAATATTATTATTATTTATATAGTTATTACCTGTCCCTGGAATTCTTCGACCGAACCTATCTTAGGAAGAACCATATCAGACTCTGCAAAAATGTTACGAATAGTTCTGACTTGTTTCTGATATGGTGTAATTATTCCGATGCTCTTAGGACTAATCTGTTTCTTGTATAATTTGATCACGAACAAAAATACCTGAAAATTGATATTTATATAGTATTGTATTGTATTTTTATATTAGTAATATTGTATACATAAGGAAGGCTAAATACACTTACACTCTTTGCTTCTGCAGCATTGTACCAGGAAGGAGAATCTGGATCCTGACGATTATCACCACGTATTCCAACAAAAAATACTCCATGATTTTGAGATCGTGTTTCAGGATTTGGCAGAATATCTCCCAACGATTGTAGAAGTTGTGAATCTTTACTTTCATGTTCGTCTATCATTGCTTTCAATTCGGAATTATAAAATAAATTATTGAAAGTTTTCAAAATACTTGGTAGTGAACGATAATTAAAAATAAGTTTTGTGACCAAACGAGGGTCGTATCCAGTTTCTGGGAATCTTTCTCTGTCTTGCTTGTAAGGAATTGTATTCAAAATTCTTTCCAAGAACGATAATTCTAGACCTTTTTCTGCAGCATATTTATACAAAACAATTGGCCCCAATTGTAATGGATCACCAGCTAATATTATTTGACCTAAACAACGGTCCACTTGAGTTAAAACTATCATTATTTCGGGCTCTACACATTGCCCTGCCTCATCAATTAGAACATGTGTAAAATGACCTTTCTGAAAGCCCATTTGTAAGAGGGTGCCGAGTGTAGAGCACGTTCCAATTGTAATCCGATGGCGACCTAAATGTTTTAATTGACATTTTAATTTAAGTCCAGACTCAGTTATAATCATCTGAAGAGTGTTAAGAAAAAAACATACTAGTTATTAATTATGTATAAGAAAATTTACAATCCAGAGAGCTTACATTATCTTTAGCACTTCCTTCGGCTGCAATATCGGCTGTAGCGCAATATGGTTTTAGATGGTCGGGAATAATATCGCGTTCCACTAAATTATGTGAAACTAAACGTACAAAATCGCCAGGCTTAAGAGCTTCACAACCAATCAGACGAGTTGCTATCAAATCGGCCGAACTATTGGATGGTGTTCCAACTAGCAGACGAGTGTTGGGGAGTAATGTTACAAGTTGTAAAATAGTCTCAACCAGTGTCATCGTTTTTCCTGTACCTGGTGGCCCAAAAATCACATATGGCATTGGTCTGGCCTCACCGCGTAGAACATTTTTAATTGCAATTTTCTGAACACTGTTCAAATTTGGATTGTACCATTTAATTTTTCTTGATTCTTTCGTCACAAGTTCGTAATCTTCATTAAGGCTAACGTTTAACTGAACTTCTTCGTTTAGTTTTATTTTTGATGGAAATAAAATTTCTTGTCCAAGATGGTAAATTACTTTTTTAATGGCGTAATGTTGCTTGCGGAAGCCGAATCTAGAGAAATAAAATTCAACGCTATAATCTTCTCCGTTATATTTATCTTGAAATCCGGGGTTGAATTTAAGTAAAATTCGATTAAAAAGAACTTTATGAATGTTGCCTTCATAGCAACGATTATCTGTCGCCTCTGCCCATGGGTTCGTCACTTTAACGCTATCTCCAATGATTAGAGATGGACGTTTTTCTGCCAAATTTTCAATTTCTAAGGCTAGATATTCCCCTTCTCTAATGAAATGGACTCGCTCTTGATCATATTTCCTTATACTAAGGAAATATTCAATCTCCTCTAGATGTAGAAGTGTTTGAAAGCGATGGGTGTAGTTGTAATGGGATAGTCCTTCTGACAAAGACGGAAACATTTCATCAAGATTCATTCGCATATCATTTTTATCGCGGGAAGTTAGCACTACACTTCTCAATCTTTCGGGAACATCATACATGGGAATTCTATTCACCACAAATTTTGGTTTATTATTTACACTAATACCAGGAACTATGTCATACTTTTTCGACCACACCTGTTGTTTCCGCGTTTATAAAAAGTTGAAAGTTATTAAAAAAAAATTTCTTTTCAGAAAACGTACCTGATTAGCATAAACTCCATTTCTTGTTGATCTATTTTTCGCAGGTAAATTTTCTTTATCATCCCCTTTTTCATTGACGCCGACTTCAATCTGAATTCTTCGCCCGATTTTAAATCCGGCAGCAAAAGTTATGACAAATATTTCTTTGCTGAGACCATAAAATTGAGCTTTCCCTTGCATACGAAATGATCGCGATTCGCCGGGATTTATAAAGAAGCTATCTTTCATTCCGGGCTCTAATAGTTTCAGCTGTGATTGTGATTTTTTTCCTAAAAACACTGATCTTAAAACCTTGTGAACTCTGTCACTTTCGTTTGTCACGATCAATTCTTGTTCCGTGCTATCAAAAAGATGATCGAAATGAAATTTTATGTCCGCTGTTATAACAATGCCATTTTTATTTGTAAATAAATCAACATCAGATGAGGGTTTTCTGATTATTGGAGTTTTTGTTGTTTCTAGTGGAACAATTTTAATACATCGCCAAACGAAATTTCCCTGTAAAGAGCATATTGTTTAACCAGTTAGCGAAAACATTTATTTGCCCAATTTGTGGTTTGAGCATAGTTACAATTAAAAAAAAATAGCAACATATCTTAGAGGCATTCAGCATTTGCAGGAACTGCAAAATTTTTAAGACAATTCTGAAAGATAAGTGCAACACTGGTACGAGAATCTTTCCCATTTGAAGTCTTGAAGGTTGATTGCTGCTTGCTAGGACTTAAATTATCAATTCAGTTGAAAGTAGGATTTAGGGAGCCAAGTTAAGTCCAGCATTTGAAGTTTAAAGGAGTGGATTATCTCCTTTAGGATTATAAAGTTTTGTATCCTTGCTGTAAAGCTATTATCCTAATAAAGATCAATAAATAAATTAAATAATTTGTAGTATGAGGCCACATTAGACAAGATGGGACCATAGCGGACTATGGCCTGGTCTCCACACAGATAACAGTTTTAGAGGCAAGCTGCTCTGCCCAACATAAGCAATTACTGTGTCTGTTAATAAGCAAATTTGGTATCATCTGGCTCATGGCCACTGGCAACTGGAAGATGATTCGGCGAAACCTCAAACTTTTCGGAAAGCGATGGTGTGGGGAGCATCGCAGGCAATACAAAATATTTAATTGATGGGATTGCGCTGAATGCCAATAATGACAATGTCACCTTCTTCTTCGGAAAGGCGATTTGTGAAATAAAACATGAAATTATTATAATGGGTGACTTTAATATTAACTTCCTTTGCGAAGGTACGTACTCAAATAAAATGAAGGAAATTATTGTCGATAATGGATTTAAGCAAGTAGTAGAGGAGTACACAAGGATTACTGAATCATCGAAATCCTTAATCGATTATGTAATAACTAATCCGAAAGGTGTAAATGTTAAAGTTAATAGAGCATTAAAAATCAGTGGCCATGAAACTATACAGGTTAAACTTGAAGTAAATCGGAGAAGTGAAGATATTCGTATATTTAAAAAGTACTTTAAATATAATAAAGAAATATATTAGTTCAACAAAATTCTAATAGGTGTGTTTTATTGAGAGTTTGGATGATAGTGCGAGTGTTTGAGCAAAAATTGATTCTACTGTCAGAGAGGTGCATGGTACAAAAAAGTTGTTAAATTATACGGGGGATGATATGTATAGGATGAAAACTAATGAAATAAGAAGCTTTATGAAAACGGCTCTGTCTGGAGATCAGTGAAGCCCATAAATAATATAAGATTTTATGATACTAGTTGTGGGGTTGAGGTTCTTATTGCGGAGAAGTTTAATCATTTTTTTGTTAATAGTGTAAATGAGATAAGCAATTCTATTCCATATGTGAAATTTGAGTGCAATTTGCCTAATTTAAATAGTAATTTTGATTTTAGAAACATTGATTTATCGGAGTTGAAACAAATGGTTAAATGTATGAACAATAAAATGGAATATAATCATATGAGTACAAATATAATTTTAGATAATTGGATTGTGTTTGGTGAACCAATATTAAAGATAATAAATCAGTCGCTTAGTGAGGGCTTATGTATTTCCGAAAGCATGGAAAGAATCATTAATAGTTCCTGTTCAGAAGGTTAAGAATTCCATTAGGGCTGAGGATTTCCGCGCAGTGAACATGCTATCGATACATAAAAAAATAATAGAGAAGGTAGAAGTAGAAAAATATCTCGAGTCCAATCATGTACTGATAGAACAGTAGTCCGGTTTTCGAAAAGGGCATTCGTGTGAAACTGCACTAAATTGGGCATTAATTTAATTAATTAGGTGAACTTGAAAATAGGAAAAAAGTTTTAGCCGTCTTTTTAGATTTAAAAAAAGCATTCGAAACAGTTGACAGAAATATACTTTTGATTAAATTAAAAAAATATGGAATAAATGGGAAATCGAATGAGTTTGAGTCTTGTCTGAAAGGTATCAAAAAACAAAAGTTAATGAATGTTTGTCTGAAAAAGTGAGTATTACCATTGGTGTTCCACAAGCCTCGGTTCTTTGTACAGTATTTTTTTTATTATACATAAATGATATTGTGATCATTTTATCGGATCTAAAAATTGTATTATTCGCAGATGATGCATTACTTTACATAGCCCAAGACGATATTAGTTTATGTGTTTTCCGGATGGAATATACCTTAGAAAAAGTAAATTGTTGGTTGATTTGAATGAGCTTAAGTTAAATGTTGAAAAATCTAAATGCATATTATATGGTGGTGAGAATGTAAATGGTATAAATATGAATAACACTGTTATAGAATGTCTGTCAGAAATAAAGTACTTAGGTGCCATTATAGAAAAAAAATTTATCGTTTAAAAAACACACCGAGTATATTTGTAAAAAGATTGGAAAAAAATTGGTTTTTTAAGATGAATACGAAGTCAAATTTCAGTGACTAAAGCAATACGGATTTATAATGTCATTGTGAAACCTCATTTTAAGTATTGTTCAACGGTATTATTCTTAAGTACCAAGGACCAACTAGAACGTATGCAGAAGCTACAAAACAAGGCGATGAGGATTCTACTTTGTTGTAACAGATGCACTACCATTTCATTAATTTTGAATACTCTCCAATGGATGAGCGTGAAAGAGAAGATTCCATTTAATGTGTTAATTTTTGTATTTAAAATCAAGAATGGTATTTTGTCAGAATGCCTTAATAAGTATTTGCAATATGTAGGAAATGAAATTGAAATATCATTAAGAAATGCTGCAGAGTTTAGATTACGTTCGTTTAGAACATCAAGAGCACAAATTCTTTAATTCATCGTGGTCTTAAAATGTACAATCATCTTAAATATGATAAAAATGATACAAATATTTAACGTTTCAAAAAATATTGCATTGTTGTTGAAAGCTTTTTAAACTAGCTAATAAGGAACTACTACTAATAATAATAATAATAACAATAATGAACCTTACTGTTGGTAAAAGTGCAAAAGATTTTGATTTTGTGTACAAAACAAACGTAGAAAAAATTCTAAATATTAGCAATGTGCAAAATATGTATGTATCATAACGATATACGAGTATAAAGACTTAATTAAATGTTAGCGAAGAACAGATTTAAGGAAAAAAAATATATTAACAAAACAAGTATGTATATACAAAAATATAGTCCAGAAATCGAAGAGCTGCAATCGCAATACAGTGCACAGCATCAAACAGCAGCGCCTATGCGTCGAAGCCAGAAGCAATAAGCTAAGCAATAAAAGATTTCGATGTTGAGGGGACCTCAGATATTGAACACAGTCCCCGAGAAAAGCCGGATCTTTGGCATAGATCAGTTCGTACAAGAATTTCAGCCTTGTATCTTGGAAAAAATAAAGATATAGAAGAAGCACTTCTAACATAAAAATTCAAACGACTTTGCACCCCACGAGCCTTTTAGTTAGCCTCCACTCGCAGAAATTCTTGACAATATTCAGAAAAAAGACGTAAACCGTACAGTTAACGTCATGAATTAGCAATATATATGAATATAGATGGTTTGAGTCATATTTATCAGATGGAAATCAAAGAACGAAAATTAATGAGTACAGATCACAGAGATGAGAGAATAAATTATGAGTCTCACAAGGCTCCGTATTAGGAACTCTGCTATTCCTCATTTATATAAACGACATAACAGATAATTTAAAAAATGTTGGTATTGTGTTATTCGCGGATGATGCCCTTCTTCACATTGCGGGTGATAATATTCAAGTATGTTAATCGAATGGAAGATTTGGGTTCAGTAAACATGTGGCTAAGAGTAAGCAAACCACAATTAAATATAAATAAAACAAAGTACATGCCAATTAACAGCGATTATAATGATGGAATTAGTATGAGTGGAGAATTAATTGAATGTGTAAGTGAAATTAAATGTTTGGGAGTAGTAATTCACAGACAACTCAATTTCAAAAGTCATTTTGACTACATGTATTTGTAAAAAAATCTGAAAGAAAATCGGTTTTTTTTTTTCTAGAGAAATCAAAAGCAAAATATCCTTACTGACGGCTATTCATATATCTATATGATGATAATCAAACCAAATTATCGTGAGTATTGTTCGACAGTTATGTTCCTTGGTACAAAAGTGATATAAGAAAGTGCAGAAGCTGCAGAATAAGACGATGCGCTGATATTACGTTGCAGTAGATTTACAGCGATATCAACTAAGCTTAAGCCACTAATGTGGACGAGCGTAAAGCAAAGAATAGTCTTGAATGTATTGTGGTTTATATTTGAGATAAAAGAGTAGGATTCTAGCAGAATATTTACATAGGTAGGTATTTCAGATTTGTTGGAGACGTGCAACCATCTAATCTCAGGAATGTGAATGAATTTAAATGAAATAATTACATTACACCAGGAGCGCAAAATTCACTGACATATAAAGGGTTAAAAATGTATAATAAGCTTAACTATTGCGGAAATGATGAAAACTTTGGAACTTTTAAAAGATCGCCTGAACATGTAGAAGCTATTATAAACTACACTGGATCAAAGATCTTCAAACAACTTCAAATCTAAGATATTGACAACTAAACTTACCCGGCTACATTCAATGACCTCAGCACTAACAGTATCGCTCTCAGATGGTTTATATCCAGTAGACAATATATCAAATGTGAACATACAGTCACCGTTAACAATGCCCCACGAATCATACAGATCGGTTACAGTAGCCTTTATATTCTTAGAACGGGCAGGATATATGCTAAGTATATCTAAGATTTCTCCAGCAGAATCTACAAAGGATAAATCTGTTTGTACATTGCAGTTCAAGTAAACACGATCTCCCAATTGTGGTATAAATTCCAAAGAAACTGAATCCAAATCTACGTCCATTTTTTCATAGTCTGTGTCTACAGTGATAAAATTTTCATTTCGGTGAACTATCAAACCTAAAATGCTCCTCTTATGAGTACTAAAGTACTCCGGATCTGTTAATTTTAATTCATCCAATTGGTTGCTTATCTAGATAGAAAATATTAGTATAAGCATTGTAATGAAAGGACCTCCCTTACAAAATCTTCCGACGGTTTCTCATCCCAGTAATCATTTAAAACTTGTATGATTTTAACCACTTTCACAAATTCACTGTCATCAGACTTATAAGCAAGATACTCCACTCTGAATCCAACCTGAAGTTCCTCCACTCCGGTAGTCGCAGTCAAGATATCAAACAAAAGAATTTTATCAATTATACCATGATTGCTTTGTATTGAAGTTATAATTCCTACAAAAGTATTTAATGATGTTAAAAACACACTTAAAAAGGTAAATACCTACCGGTCTTTTGAAAGCAGTTTTTGCCCACAACATTCTCTGCTTTTTCAACATCTTTCTTCTCGAAATTCTTCTCCTTCTCTTCTTGAACTTCATTTTCTAACTTCGCCAATTCCTCCTCAAGCTCCTTCTCGCACAATTCTCTCGTTTTTTCATAGCTAAAGTAGCTAAATATGCGGCCAAATAGTGAAAACATTTTAGAATTTTGATATTTTCTCGATGAATTTTTGAACACTAAAAATCTCTACAATTGTCCAATACGTTTTTCGATGGGATCATATTTCCACTCGGTTTCCTTGATATAATTCAATTCTTTTCTGAGACTCTGAAGGCGCTTTAAATGATTTTCTGTGGAAACTCCTTTAGATCCAACTTCAGCATATACGAAGAACTTTAAACGGGCAAAAGTCTTTTCACAAGATTCACTGAAGTTGGTGCTGTTAGTTTTACTCTATAATTTAATATTTCCAATGACTTTTAAGGTGCGTTACAAAAATTATAAGAAAATGCTAACCTCTTTGTTGCAATCTTGACTGGTTCCCTCGCCGGATAATTTATTACTTGTGGACATATTGCTTTTAGTATTCACGAAAGTAATTTGGCGGTGCATGTAATAACAATTAGTAGCAAAGTACAAATGCCATCTCGATCTCGCTATAGTTTACTATCTAAATTATTTAACTTTTGATATATTAAAATTATTATTTTCACATTTGCGATACAATTGATTAGTGTAGAAAAAGTATTTATTTTTCACCAATCATCCGGATTTTTAAATTAATAAAATCTTTTACTTGTCCACTATAAACTAGCGGCGAACGGTTGGAAAATGCAAGCTTCTTCTTCTTATTTGTCATCTGAAAACATAGGCCTGAAGCGTGAATTACAATTACGACTGATCTGTCGACAGCGACTTGATTTTAAGTCGAAGTCGACGCTGTGGTGGAATTTGTAATTAAATTAAAGCTTCAACTCCTTGAACAAACCAGCAGTCCCGACTTATGTGATTGAACTGAAGTTGACCACAGGCGACATCAACTTTGCTCTTTGAGCAAAGTATAGTTTCAGTCGTTGTCGCAGTCGAAGTTGAAGTTGCAATTGTATCTTGTGACATGTATTTACCATTTGAGCAAAGTCGAAGCCGAAGTCGCAGTCGTAATTGTAATTCACGCCTGAATTAAGCGCAAATTACAATTACGACTTCGACTTCGGCTTCAACTTTGCTCAAATGGTAAGTACATGTCGCAAGATACAATTGCAACTTCGACTTCGACTGCGACTCCGACTGAAATTAAACTTTGCTCAAAGTGCAAAGTTGGTGTTCGCTTCGGCCAACTTCAGTTCAATCGCAGATGTCGGGACTTCTGGTTTGTTCAAGGAGTTGAAGCTTTAATTTAATTACAAATTTCACCTCAGCGTCGACTTCGACTTAAAATCAAGTCGCAGTCGACAGATCAGCCGTAATTGTATTTCACGCTTTAGAGAGAGGCCAGGCCTGAGGCTTGCTTGGATGTGTTTCCGCATTCAGGCTTCCTCGCAGCTCGCCTCAAGGCTTGCCTCAGAGAAATGAAAACAAAATGATACCACCGGGCTCAGTAGAATATACTGTGGCTCGGTCACAGTATATATCATACAGTAGCCCAGCTCTGTCAAAACTGTCAAGTGAGTAGGATGCTTCTATAAAGAGACTATACTTTCTCTTTCAACAGTTTTAACTAACACACTAGTCAATTTTTAATACATGGATTCCTATGTAAATCTAAAGTAAAAAAAAGAGAACTGATGGCATTCTTAAACTTTTACTAGAGGGAAAGAGGCAAAATGACACCACTTTACCGTCAAACAGCTGTTTAGTAATGGAACAATACATT
This sequence comes from Dioctria rufipes, assembly GCA_963924295.1. Taxonomy (NCBI): domain Eukaryota; kingdom Metazoa; phylum Arthropoda; class Insecta; order Diptera; family Asilidae; genus Dioctria; species Dioctria rufipes. The sequence goes on along the minus strand of OZ002743.1, from coordinate 41,591,264 downwards.
TGTCACCGATTGCCGAAATGTGTACATACATAAAACTAATACTTCCCGTCAAACAGCTGTTTAGTAATGGAACAATACATTTGTCGCCGATTGCCGATATGTGTACATACATAAAACTAATACTTCCGTCAACGGTCGTGCAGCTAGCTACTGTTCGCCCATTTATGTCCGTATCATACTTAATAGTTCCCTCTTGTGGGAGAAATTTTAAGGTTATGTTTTTTTAATTGAAATTCTAAAATTCACTTTTCAGTAGTTAGTTCTAAGCTATTCTACTGTATGATATATACTGTGGCTCGGTGCTGTCATTTTAATTTTGTTAGTACATCTGTTGACAGAAGTAGGCCTGAGAGAGAAAAATTTCGAACATTGAGCAAAGCGAGCTTTGCGGCTAGGCCTTGAGGCTAGCTGCTGGCTTGGTTTTGTGTTGCATAATTTAAAAACCCGTGTTGGAAATTTTGACAACACCTCGAGGAAGCCTCGATGTGTTTCTGCCATAATCTGTTTCAGCCTTAAATTAAAGCTTCAACGGATTGAAGCGTGAATTAGAAGTTGAGTTGCAATTGTACTTACCACCTGCATTTACCATTTGGGCAAAGTCGCAGTCGACGGATCAGTCGTAATTGTAATTCACGCTTAAAAGGCTACGTACCAGTCTGATTAAAGCACTTTCACATCAAAACCGAAAAACTCACTTTAAAACAAGATTTTTGCTCCAATGATTAATAAAATCATGAGAGATAGGATAAACTAATAATTTTACTAATAAAATAGAATATTTATCTCAGATTTTTAAGGAAAACACAATTTTTCTTTTCAGCCGAAAAACAAAATTTCGGTTGCATCTGTCAATTTCTTTTCGGTTTCCATATGTTCGGGACGAAAATTTTTTTCGGTCGTACTAAACCTCACTTTTGTGTTTACATTGAAAATTATATTATTTTATTTTATTATTTATTATATTATTATAATATGGATACAACTTTTATGATAATTAAATGTTACTTCTATTTAACCGAAAAAAAGTTTTCGATTTTTGATGTGAAAGCAAAAGCGGATTTTCGGTGTAGAACTTATCGGTTTTCGGTTTCGATGTGAACGGAGAGAAATTACAAATTTACGCAAGCCTAAAGTCAAAAACACAGTGCTAGCTTTTCCAACCTCTACCTCAGTTTCAGGCCGATGTGCTGGGGAAATGACAACGCTCGCCTGACCGCCATGGTGTGTAAAAATGTGACATTCTGCGTGCGGCTGAACGCTCGGCTGATCTCATATTTTCTACAGAACTGTCAAAGTTGGTGAGGCCTTCCAGTGGGGTGATTCTGTGGGTTTTGTCGAACTTGAATGTCAAAATAATCGACTAAATAAAATGAACTTTTCTACTGATTTTTTCGTGTTTTTATTCAGGTCAGCAACCCTTGCATGACTTATAATAGTGAAGACACAAAATGAACTGTGTTGAAGAAAAAAATCGACAAAATATGTCAAAATTCACGACTAAATAGAACGACAAACAGCACAGAATCACCCTCCAGGTTGAAAAAGCCAGCACTCTGTTTCACGCTTGAGTTACAATGTGAACTGTCGCGAGTGGTCGTGAATGTGTATAACATGTGTTGAATTTTCGTTCCAGCATTAAATTGTTAATAAATAAATTAGCTAGTTATTAAATGCTGTGCATTACTTAAAACTTAATATTTTCACTCACAATTTCAATTTTCTGCAAAAATAATTGCATTAACTCCAGCTGTCAAATATATTTTTAACTTTAGGCCTGAATTACAATTGCGACTGATCAGTCGACTCGTAGCCCCCGGAATATACAAGCAATGAAGTCGCCGAAAGCACGGACACATTAAAAGGCTTTACTGCTCTCACTGCTTTTTGTATTTTCGTCATGGAGGAAAAACTAAAATTTCATTTTAAACAGGTCCTAAAACACAAAACTGTCGCTCCCACAGCAAAATGAAGTTAAAACAAATTGCAGACAAATATGTTTTTTTTCTAATAGTTTAAAAAAAATAGCATGTAGAACGAATTTATGGAAATTATAGTTGAACAAAATACAAGCAACTTTTATATGAAAAACTCCTGCAGTAAGACAAGGCAAGAAGACTGTGGATGTCTCCTGCTGACCGGCCCGCTGCTCTCTTTTTTGGACTTTGTTTATGCTTGTATATTCTGGGGGTTACGGTCGACTGCGTCTGCGACTTTGTCCAAATGGTAAATACATGTGCCAAAATTTACAATGCAACTTCAACTTCGACTTCGACTGCACATTGTAAACGCTCCTTAATCAGCATTCTGCAAATTGACAGCTACAATGAATTCGCCGCGGCTAGACAAATATTCGCCACCACGTTTTCATCTTTCTAAATTTTGGCAGTCAAAAACTTGCAAAACCGTCCATTGGGCTTTGGTTGGTTTTGATTTGACCATTCCAGATACTTTGAAGAAAGAAGGAGGACGCAGTTGAAACTGCGGAAACAATTAACGTCTATTAGTAGGGTTGTTAGGGAAGGTTTTGTGCATAAATTTATTGAGAAGTGAAAGGTAGCTCATAAAGCAATTAAAACAATGGATAGAATTATAACAAATTTGTTGGTTGCCGATAACGATGTTATACAAAAGGTAAGTTCTATTGATGATATCTTAAAAAAAAAAATAGGGCACGTGCTTTTCCATTTACGGCTATTTTAAGATTCTTAATGCATATCTTCTAAAATTAGTTTTATTGACAAAACTAATGTGAGATTTTCATGAAATTTATATGAATAAAAGGTGAGGATATGATTCATCTTAATGAAATTTCGGTACTTGCTCTTCACGTGTCTTTCCTCTTCGATATGAACGTGGAAAACCATTTGGGTCAATTGAAAAAAAAAAATCCCCTCTACATGTACAATAATATAGGATCAATTTTTTTCTTCTTATAATTAAGGCATTCAAAATGGAAATGGTAAACTAAGAACTAAACTTTAGTTATGTCTGATAAGTATATAATAGGTGTTTTTTTTTTTTTGTGTACCTTGGTCTAGAGCTCCCATATACCGGAGAGAACAAGTTGTTCCGTTGATGAAGCGAACTATTTGTACTGTTCGCTTCATTTATACATCTTTGAAAATGTATGAGGCGTTCTTTTGTGTATCTTTTGTTCTGCGGATCCAAAAGAACACAGCCAATACATTCATTTTAAGATGAGCATCTGTTATGGAATAGAAAAATACGAATTGTTGCTAAAAAAACAAAACATTTTCAATTATTCTGGCTAGGCATTTATTTCTATAAAGATCGTGGTACTTGAAATCTTCATATCGTCGTTTTTATGAAACCTACAATTTGTCACATTAAGCTATTGTGAGGTTTCGGTATCAACTCAACCGTCGTTTTGCAGTTGTTTAAAAACTTATTAAGTATTCTTATTGATACTTATAAAGCAAAAAACGAAATGTTCTATGTAAATTTGAACTCTCAGCTTTTTGTCTCCTATAAAATTATGCTTTTTCCACATTTCATAAAAACGACGATATTCAAGTTATCATAAAAAAAAAACACTTCTTGTTCATAAGCAACCCTCCGAAATGAGACGGTTTTAGGTAGGTACCCAACCAATTTTTTTACGTTTTTTTTAAATAATAATTATTGCGAGAGATGTTTAAGAAGCATTCTATTACCACTAATTTGTTTGCATTTTGAATTTTGTAGAAAATGTAGCATCTTTACCATATTTAAGCCTTGTCTGGCTGTAGAAGGACCTGTATTCTGCCAACATGATTTTGATACGAGGTGTGATCAAAAAATACGGTGAATAGATTTTTATAGCAGCAACTGCTGGCTCTATATAACTGACTTATAACAATAGACTGAGCGTATTGCCATTTTCCTATAGGAAAGAATGGCAGAAGTTTTACAGTTTTCTCTTTTGCCCTATGGCAGAGTTGGAAGCTACCAACAAAATATTTCTGACTTAAGGCCTAAATTACAATTATGACTGATCTGTCGACTGCGACTTGATTTTAAGCCGAAGTCGATGCGTAGGTGAAATTTGTAATTAAATTAAAGCTTCAACTGCTTGAACAAACCAGAAGTCCCGACTTCTGTGATTGAACTGAAGTTGGTCGCTGCCAACACCAACTTTGCACTTTGAGCAAAGTTTAGATTTAGTCGCAGTCACAGTCGAAGTTGCAATTGTATCTTGCCGCATGCATTTACATTTGGGCAAAGTCGCAGTCGACAGATCAGCCGTATTTGTAATTCACGCTTAAACGTTTTCTTATGCCGTTTGATGTTTTATGTTGGCTGCAGATGAAATCATGGCAGAAAGAATAAGGTAAAGATAGTGTTTACCATGCTCCGTCTATCTTGCCCATATTCAGGATTCAGTTAAGAATAACTTTTGAAAATTAAGTCGGCATGAGTTTAATTCTTTATAAGTGATTAAAATATAACTTGGAAACATGTGTGGAATATGTTTTTTTAATTTAATTCGATTTTCAGGTGTAAAATTTCATCTGATTGGTTGAGTTTTTCATGTTTTTTATGTAGTAAAAGTTTTAAAGGGTCAGAAACACAATATTTGTGCCACATGAAATAGCAAATCACTCAGTCCATTGTTATAAGTCAGTGCTCTATATCCATTGAAGTTATCCGTCTGATAGCCTGATTCTTTGAGAAAGTCAGTGTAAAGTTTGAACAAGTTGTGACTTGTTAGTCGGCTTCCAGAATAGGAAGAGTAAGGTTATGTTTACTCTGTCATCTTCACATCATTGATTTCGAATAACGTGTTAATATTAAGTTTTGTTTAAAATTGTCGAACAGTCCCAAAGAAATGCATGAATTTTTAAAATCATTGTATAGCGATAATGTGGTGACCCTGAAGTGCATACTAGTTGTATGACCGCTTTATAAGCGGAAATGAGTTTACTGAAGACGAGCAACGGTTGGGACGTCCTTCGACCTCAAAAACATGCAAAAAGTGGCACAATGGATTTGTTCAAACAGTCGATTGACTATTCGAGACCTTAGGGAAGAACTAAACATCTCGCATGAGTACGTGCAAATCCAGAAAAATAGTTCAAAAGCTTCCTTTTTCTTTAACAACGCCCCGTGCCACACCTCACGTCTGATATGCTAGTTTTTTGTCAACAAAAAAAATCTTGTCTGTCTACATCCACCAAACTGTCTAGATTTAGTACCATGCTACTTCTGGCTTTTCCTAAAAATAAAAACTGCACTAAAGGGAAAACGTTTTGAGATCTTTTTCGACATTTAGATATTCACGACAGAGCACCTGAAGACTCTTCCAGAAATGCTTCCAATCACGGAATCAACGTTGATATAAGTGCATCGCTAGCCAAGGAGAGTACATTGAAAGATATTAATTCAAACTTATTACTTTGTTTGTAATAAAATTATCACCGTATGTATGTACCTAGATATGTAAAAGAATGTATGTACATATGTACTATAAACAACTAAGAAAAATTGTTCGTCTTTCTAGTTCCTAATTATTGTTCATACCTACGTAAAAATAACAATTTTTTATCTTTGTTCTTTCGTTCTTGATAAGTGCTAGTTTTGTATACTTTAATTAAAAAAATAATTAAACGCCAACAATGCAAAACCTAATTAACAAATAAAATCTTTACATCTTCACATTTCAAAATTTTGTGAAATAAGGTGTGTAGGTAAGGTAATACAAATTAAACTTTTGGTCAGAAACACATTGCGATGTAAGGCAGTAAGTACACTGCACTGCATTGAAACTTAATAATACTATGTGGTAGTTCCCATACACTGTATTTGCTATTAAATAAATCTTGCAGCTCACGAGATAAATTTAAAGAATTTAAGATCTCACTGTGTGCACATGCCTCATCAGAGGCAGATACTTTAATATCTTTATAAATTTGAATGGATTAAAAGAGATTTTCAAAGAAGTGTTGAACAACAAACATAATATGCACGCTATAAAATACTAGTCTTCTAGATGATTTAAATTACCATCCATAACAGCACAATCTTTAGAATTGGTCATATATATGAAACAGGAGAATTTTTGAGAGCTTTTAATTTTAACGACTCAAAATTATATTATAAATACCTACAAGTGCAAACAACCGCCTCAGCTATTAGTTGACCCATGAAACTTCATAAGTTTGCATTACAACTAATGTTAATTTTAGTTATTAGTCTTAATAAAAAGTGTGCAGCACGTATTTTATCATTGCACTTGGAAAGAAGAAATGGATTCAGGAAAGAAGATCGCGACCATATTCTTGGATTTAAAAAGAGCGTATGAAACGGTGGACAGCTGCAATGTGTCAATTCTATTTACCATAATCCCATAATATGGCGCAATAGATAAATTTTAATAAACCGTTACTTTTTTAGGCTACAGCTGAACTGCAAGAGGCTTATAAACGACCAGAAACTATACCACAACTATGTGAACTTGTTGTGTCAGCAACAGAACCTCAAATCAGGCAATATTCGGCAGTTTTATTAAGAAAACGTCTCGGAAAATTGCGAAATTGGCAAATGGTTCCACCAGAACAACAACAAATGTATGATTTTAGAATTTATCTTAATCAAATCTAAAGAAATAATTTACTCTTTTAGAATCAAACAAGGCATGCTGAATGCCCTCATTCAAGAACAGGAAAAATCGGTACGCAACGCAATTGCACATCTCGTAGGAGTTCTTGTTAAACATGAAGGCGACAAAAAAGATTCATGGATGACTGAAGTACTCAAATTTATTTTTGAACACTGTAGCTCTTCAGATCCAATATTAAGTGAATTAGGGTCATCAACATTTGCTATCCTCACTGATGTCGCCCCTGATCAATTTATTCCACACATGGAAATGATATGTGGAATGTTTACAGCCGCATTGATATCTACTGAAGCTAGTGGAAATATGGCAACACCCGTTATTTATAATATTCTGATGGGGATGGCATTTTTGGTTCCATTCATCTTAGGACATAATGCAGCTGAAAATACCTATCAGAAATCAATTCCTCTTGTTATAAAATCTTTGCAAGGATTTGCTGTACAAGATCCGGGAAAGGTAAAAAATGAAAAAAATTGTCCTATAAGCATAATTAAAAAAATTGTTCGTTTCTTTTTAATTTCAGTTTGTAAAAGCTTTTGATATTCTTGAAAATTTGGCTGACTACACCCCCAAACTTTTAACTGCTAACATAAGACCTCTATTAGATTTTTGTTTAGAAGCATCAAATAACAATCAGTTGGATAGTTCTGTGCGTGTCAAAGCTGTAGCATACATTGGTTGGCTTGTTCGGCTAAAAAAGAAGGTCATAATTAAACAAAAGTTAATCGAACCCATTATCCAGGTTGTCTTTAATTTAATGGCGACAGAACCAGAAAATGAGGATGGTAAGTAAATTTATGTATATAATAACATTATTTGCTTATTCCAAATCATTTATCCTCTACGAAATGCTTTGTTTTGAAGTCCTTGCATCTGCATAAATTGTTCCTGGTTACATAAAAATAGGACTGTTGCACAACATTGAAAATGTGCCTTGATTTGATGATCGTGTTGTATAGATGCAGGAAAGTGGTAATGTATTTCTTATCCTTCGCATAAAACCAATTTTTTTAGAAATTTTCTTGCATATATAAACAACATGCGCATCTAATTTCAATTTTTCGTCAATTATTACTTGTACATGGCTGTGTAATCTGGGGGTAATAGCCCATCTTTACATTACTTCTACCTAATTTGCCAATACATGCTGGAATTTCCCTATTATAACAGCCGTGGTTTATTCTATAATTTCCATTCAAATATAAAAAAACAGAGAAAGGGCTCTGGAATAGAATAAATTGGCCGTTTTCAAGCGTTGCTTACCGTCATTGATTGGTTAGGAAAATATTTTAGTAGCAATAATAAAATACTTGAATAGCATCAAAACAAATTCTCCAACCATCTGCGCCTGTCCGACTCGTTGTCTTTAAATACATTCAGATCTAATTTGAGATTTTTGTTTTTGTTTTTACAGATGATGAAGAATATTTTCTTGGTGACGATAATTCAAATCCGATGACAACAGCAACTCAAACAATGGATTTATTAGCTCTACAAGTCCCACCTGAAAAACTTATTCCGCCACTTCTTCAACTTTTAGAACCAGCACTTCGCGGAAATGATCCCCTTCCTAAGAAAGCATCATATTTATGTATGGCTGTCATTGCTGAAGGATGCTCAGAAGCAATTTGTGCCAAATATCTTCCTGCTCTTTTGGACATCATTAAAGTTGGTATTGTTGAAGCAAATCCTATCGTTCGAAATGCAGCCTTCTTCGCATTGGGTCAATTTTCGGAACATTTGCAGCCAGATATTACTAAATATGCTCCTGATGTGTTACCTATTCTATTTGAATATTTGCAACAATTGTGCATCGAACTGAAGGTAGGCGTGTTTTCTAAAGATTTAGAAGATGTTTTGTGGTATTTTACTCAAATCAGTAATATTTTAGACGACAACAGAAATAAATGCGAGTGTTTTAAATTGAAATATTATAATTTTTTTTTACAGAATGGAGGCACAGAACCGAAACACATCGACAGAATGTTTTACGCATTGGAGACTTTCTGTGAGAATCTAGAAGATGCCTTGGTGCCACATTTACCCACCCTAATGGAAAGGTAAGTCAATGTATTTCTTTTCGAATAGCCTGCTTCATCCAAGTGGCATCGGTTATAATTGGTTACCACTTCAGCGTATAGCAGGCAGATAAAACTTCATTATAGTATGCACAGCCAAATATCATTGTTTTGTTGTGTTGAAATATGAGACATGACTATTATATTTTCTTGAAATAGTTTTTTTTTCTAATGTGATGTTCCTTCCTTCAGACTTTTCCAAGCATTAGACTTCAACAATTCTGTTCGTTTGCGTGAATTAGCTCTAAGTGCAGTTTCATCTGCTGCTAATGCAGCAAAATCGAATATGTTGCCTTACTTTCCACAATTAATTGCGGGACTCAAAACATATTTAGTGAAATCTGAAAATGAAGACATCTGCGCTTTACGTCCTCAGGCAATTGATACTCTTGCGGCCTTGGCTAGAACAATTGGAAAGGAGAATTTTATGCCCTTGGCCACGGATACTATGAATTTCGCACTGGGTTTATTGCAAGATGCTCATGATCCTGATCTAAGACGTGCTCTATACAATTTGATAGCTGCATTGGCTGAAGTTGTAAATGAGGAAATGGCACCGGTATTCCCAAAATTTATTGAACGATTATTTGATACCGTACTGAGTACAGAAGAGGTCGTTCCTGAATTCAAAGAGGACGGTCTAATAAACGTTCCGGATGAGATAAACGATGAAAATCTCGACAAGGAGATTGATATTGAGCATTCAGATGGGGAGGAGGATGATATGGATGATATTGCTGGTTACAGTGTGGAAAATTCTTACTTAGACGAAAAGGAAGAAGCAATTTTAGCTCTTAAAGGTTTTGCTGAACACACTGGTGTTGCATTTATTCCTTACCTTCAAACCGCATATGAAAATGTCTATAAAATGATTGATCATCCACAAGAAGATATCCGTAAAGTGTCTATTGATGCATTGTGCGCATTTGTGATTGCGTTATACAAACAAAACGATCAACAGGGAGTTTCGAATGCTGTTGTTATTTTAATACCGAAGTTGGGACAAATTATAACTGGCGATGAGGAGTGCACTGTGGTTATGGCTGCTTTGGAAGGGTATGCTGAACTTTTAAGAGAAATGAAACAGGTTGCTATTCCAATAGAAGAAATTCGTGATACGATATTTACCTGCGTTCAGGATGTAATGTTAGGAAAAATTGCTTGCCAATATGATGAGCCAACTGGTGATGATGAGCAAGAAGAGAGTGAATATGATGAGGCTGTTGTAGAAACTGCCGGAAATATTCTTCCATTGTTTGGTCATGCATTGACACCTGAACAATTTGCATTATTTTTTGGTAGAATTTGTCCCGTTTTGATCCAAAAAATTGTAAGTTTCAAAAGAATCAATAAACAAACGAAACTGGTTTTATAATGAAATTTTATATGCTTTTAGGAAAAAACTAGAGGAAGGGAAGAAATGAGTTCTCAAAGATCATTTGCTTACGGTGCTATCTCTGAGTGCTTTAGTCCATTACAGAGCTACAGTGGTACATATTTCAACGATCTTCTTCCAGTATTGCTCACAGGTATTGCAGATGAATGTGAACAGGCTCGTCAAAATTCAATTTTCGGACTTGGAGAGCTGGTTTTATATGCGGAAGAAAAGTCTTACGAGTAAGTTTTACCATATTAATGTTATTATATTTCTGTGTGTGTGTTCCTGCTTGGTAATAGGGATAAAATAGAAATAACAGATAAGCAAGGTCCAAATGTGTCAAATGTGATGCCAAACTGGCGTAGAACGAAGCAATTTTTATTTTTAGCTGAGAAAATTTTTGAAATTGTGGGAATGAAAGGAACGGGTGGGTATATAGATTAGTTGAATAGGCTTTATGTATAGACAAACTAAACCATACAAAGACTGAGTAAGGAACAGAAATTTGAAAGGCCTCTTGCTGACGTAACTAAAGGGGTCAGCCAGCTAGCAATGCTTCGCTCCAATATAAAACCAACGATGTCTCGCCTGATGTAAGGAAACCCTCAATTTTTTATGCATAGATCCGCAGATGGTCAGCGGCTATTATTCTGTTTTGATTGATGCTCGAGTATTATTTCTTTCCCATGCTGAGGTCCTGTTCAAAACGTTGATGTTAGCGTTTTTAATTCACCTGATTAGAGTTTTGGGGAAAATTTTTCCGTGAATAATAACATTTGTAATGCAGTCCCTTGCCACAGCAATCCTCAAGCTTATTTAGCTTTAATCACTATCGATGTCTAGTTTTTCTGAAATTCCTATACATCTTCCATAATTTTTCCCTATTGACGACTGACAGTTAACACGATCTATTTGATTACTAATTTATCTACCCAGTGATTCCAAAGCATTTGCATAAGTTAAAGGATTTCCCGCGGAGAACTACAGTATTCAATGAATAGGTTTTCCTTTTGGTAATTTCCATCGGCCTGCTCTTGGTTTGTGTTGCTGGAGTCGAGAATCGTACTAATTCAAATATCTGGAGATCATAGGCCCCATTATAGATAGACCGAAATGCCCAAACGTGAAAATACTCTAGCTTAAAATTTATAAATGAAAAATTCCCCGATTTAAAATTCATGTTAACAAGTAGTAAAGGAAATAAAGAAGAAGAAAAACAATTCAAACTTTCTTTTAGGAATAAGGGGGCATGCAATGAAAAAGAGTGGCAAATGACTCATTCTCGTAAATGAGAAGCGGCAGAATTTTCAAATTTTACTGCTCATTAATGTGGCAGCGCTTTTGGGAAACACGATTTTAATGAAAAATTAAGAGGTGCCTCCAGTTCGTTTTTAGTTCGCCTGTTTCCTAATTTTGTTATGAGATAACTTTGGCCGCAGATAGCTCTATAAACATGTACAATACACATTCAAAATTAATCGAAAGCCTGTTGAGCTGATATTTTCTATTCTATGTCTAATAATTATTGTGTCAACTTCAAAATCCACACACAGAATCAGTCAATCGAATAACGCCGTTTCTGATTCTATAACACCGTTTCTGATTCTGTCTGTGGATTTTAATTTTGATGATTTCAACTTTTAGGGATTTTTGTAATTGTGGATTTTATTTTGGGGATTTCACTTTTGAATAACCTGGATGTTGTGCTAGTTCATTTTTCTTAAGGATTTCATCCAACCGTTTGGTCTATGAGGGATCAAAGTTCTCACATTTCATTGTACGAGAAGCAAGGATTTTTGGGGTGTCTTAGGTATTGTGACCTAAGGCCCGCACCAGATGTCTTGCGTTGTCGTGATGCGGGTCGCACCGAGTGTGTACTTAAGCTTTGAGTCCTCAGTCCTAGGCATACACTAGCTTTCTTTAAGTAGGAATCTCTATATGATTGAGTCTTCTAGTACAGTTGAAGGAACAACAGTTCTCTTGAGGTAGGAGCCTTTATAGGATCCTTTATATGCTTGAAACTTGTAGTTAGTTGAAGGAACATCAGTTCGTCAAGGAGATCTTAAGATGCAAAATGTCTGCAAGAGACTCTAGCTGATTTCAATTGGCAAGTTGAGCTTTAGAGGTAGCTCAAGAGCGTTCTTGCTATGCTACTAGTATACAGACAGTTAGTGGCTGCAATGCATGTAACCACGCCTGAAAATTTAATAACAATTGACAGAAGAATGTGTTCCATCCAGGGCCTCAGCGAAGATAGTGTCTATTCGTTTCGTCGAGTGCTTCTAGAGCATGTTAGCGAAACTGAAGAAACCTGTAAATAGCGTAAAGGGCCAGTTTACCCTATGTCGAACTGGCCAAGGCGGATTCACGTATCTGGTGCGGTTTGGATGAGCTGCTGGCTTTTACAGAGCCGCCTTTTGTTGCTTAAGGTTCTGCTCTTGCCTTCTTTATTGTTTTTTTCTTCAAAGAAAATATTTTATATGTTAAAAGGAATAAGGAGCCCAAAACAAACTATCTTCTTAAATCTGACATCAGACTAAATTTTCTATTACCTACCTTGCCACGGTTTTCTATGCTCAGCAAGGTATTACTAGCTGAGCGCGTCGAAAAATAAGTTGTCCGACTTATACGGTGGTTGGTCGTCGTTCAGAAAGGTGCGACCAGATACAGACGCGTCGCCACAGATCATCGTTAAATTAATTGTATTCCGAGGATGTTTTTGCCGGTTTGTAACAGCTGTTTTTTTTTTTAAGTGAAGATCACTAGTTAGAAAAGGATAAACAAAATCTGATTCAAAATACACCTCAAATATATAATCCATATTTTCCGTTAACATGAACACAAATTCTGATGAGCTTCCTAAATGTTACGCAAAAGTTAATCAACCGAAATACAAAAATGTATTTTTGGCTCGTATTCTCCAACTTTGTCAGGGTGATAGGACAGTGCGGGCCAATAATATTCTCTGCTTGTATGCATCACTCCTACTATTAACTATGTAAAATTCTATAAATCATTTCAAAAAAAAATTTCTTGAACCATTTTCAGATCGTTTCCAAAAATTCTTGGTGCTCTTTCACATGCAGTCTCAATGGAGAAACATGCTGGAACTTTGGACAACATTTGCGGCGCAATTGCACGTCTTATAATGACAAATTGTAATTTGATTCCATTAGATCAAGTGCTTCCGGTTTACATTCAACATTTACCTCTGAAAGATGATTTCGATGAGAACGGTGCCGTATTCAAATCATTTAAAGTTTTATATATTCAAGGCAAGGAAGAGATTCTACAGCATATTGAACGGATTATTGCGGTCGGTCTACACGTTTTATACAACAAAGAATATAAAGATCAGCAGACATACGATAATATACTCACCTTTCTTAAAGAAATTCGCGAGAAATTTTCTGATAAATTCACAAATGTGGTAAGCAGTTCCGCAGAGTTAGCTACTTTCGTTCAAAGTTTGTAAAAGAATTGGTGGTTAGCTCTTCACTATAGCCGCGTATTAAATTGTTAGTTATTTATTATTTTTGAATATTTTTTTACCAAATTGAATTGTTACATGATGTAATCCTTATTTTACACAAAATCTCAAATCACTTTCGTATATTAGAAAATCATTTTTAGAAAGGAACGTATGCCGATAAATAGATTAATTTTAATTTTCTTTTTTATTTTAATTATTATGAAATTAATTTTACTTTAAATTCATTTTCGGCATTATAATTAGTTTAAATTAAATAAATTTAAGAACCAAAGTTGTTGCAAGCATCTGAAAAAAATGTATGTCATGACTTGAATAATTAATGCGGCCTGGTAGTTTTGTAAAAGGCGCTATTTATGTTATAGTTTAAGTTTTTTTTTTTATAGACTGCTGTTCCAAAAAAGTTCGCTAGACTTTTATCATTTCCAATTAAGCTGTTTTTTTTTCTTTCTTGTCTCTCATTCATATAAAACTGTTATATAAGTCAAATGGCACACGCTATCTTTGTTAGTTATCCAAATAACTAACAACATTGACACCATTTTTGAGGATTTATAGTTTTCTAAACGGAAATTGTTTATTTATTTATTTTTCTTTTATAACAAAAAGGGCACTCTATGTGAAATATTCGTTACTATTTGATATTACATAATCAGAGATTTACCCCTTTTTTGGCGTGTGATGAGAGGAGCTCATTAAATCATTGCGTTTTTACGTTTCGTACGTAACCAATCTCTAGGCTGTGATGTGTGCCTTTGACTTTGTGATCGAACCTATTTAGAATAATAAATGAAATATTTAAACGTAAAAATTTAAAAAAAATATACATTATCCATACGTTCACGTCCAGCATCACAATTTATCAGAAAATGTGGGAGGAGAACGTGTTATGTTTTCATTAAAGAAATAATTCTTACGAGTATTCCTAAAGTAATAAATTGTTAACTGTACAGGGAACTCATTTCATTTAAATTGCATGCATTAAAAGTTTTTATTATATTCACAACTATTATAATAAATATTTTTGGAAATTATTTCGTAGTGTTTTGATATTTCCTTATTTAAATTAAAATTCACAGAAATAACTACACTCTGGCTCAGAGACAGTTTTGCAAAACCAGGTCACACTTTGTATTTACGCGAAACGGAGTTTCCTCTTATTTTATTTACTACAAGCTGGTTTGTCTGTTGATTTATAAAGTTCTCGAAGGGATTCTTGTTATACTTTTATTGTTTTGGAAATTTACTCTCATAAAAACCTTTGTGAAATATGTAAAAATGTTTTTTTTTTGGGCTTTTATATACCTGAAAAAATTAACTTGGGGAGGTTTCGTAGGGTTTGATGTGGTAGATTGTTTCGAAAATAAAATTTATTGATTTTGGTAGAGGAAACTAAGGCAGTCATCATTAGACTCGCAAGGTACTTTCAAAGCCATCAAACAGTAATGTAGTGTTTGTTCTAGTCTATTATTTGCATCATGGCTTATTGTTTTATATCGAAAAGTAACAACCAATTGAAATGTCTGTCCTATTGACTGTCAATGGCCGCAACACTGCAACTTCCAATCTCCCTCCTTAACCGACCATCCTATCAAATAATATTTGACTTTTTATTTTCTCTATATGTGCCTTAATTAACTATTATTACCGATGAAAAATGTGATTTTCTCGCAAAAATCAAAGATCACATTAGAGCACGACTATTTGTAACAGCAACTCAGAAATTTATTTGCGTTAAGTGCAAAAATGTGATTTGAACCCATAAATGCTAGTACACAGCCAAAATATAACTAGATAAGAAAATTTCCAAATAAACCCTGTCACTGTTTCAAAGCTCCTTAACTGTAAATTCAACAAAAGAAAACGTATCAGTAATAAATGTTGCGAAGAATTTATGCGTAATACAGCAGAGAGTTCATTCTTCCAGACCGCTTCTTTTTGAAGTTTTTCATCTCTAGATGTAAGTTGTCTATGCTGTAAGTTATAAATCAGTTCAGTACTAGCAACCAACTACGTCATGTACTGTATTGGAACGCGCCTCCAGTAGCGAGTGGTGTAACATAATAGCCCATAAGCTATCAGTTCCTTCCACGCCATTCGCACATATCCATGATCGGCGAGCGTATTCTAACAAGAGAAATTTCTTGAACGGCTGTTCAATAGAAAGAAATTACCCATCAGAGTAGGCGTCATTTGAAAACAATAAAATAACAAGTAAAAAAGCTAGAATTGGTTTAACATTTCACACCAATTCTTATGATACCCTTATGAACGTATTGTCAGCCTTCTGTGCAAGTTTGATTTTTGAAGTGGTTTTTCACGTATATTTCTATAACGGTTTGTCGAACAGAAAAAATGATTATAACCAATTTTATAGGATTTCGTATTTTGAAGAAGTTTTTGGTACAATAAAATGTCTTGGTCTGATCGTTTTCACAGTATACGTAAAAAACCTAAATTTTTATATGGCAACACCAGGGATTTAGTCCATATTTAAAGTTTTATTTGGTAGTACAATGAAAACACCACGTACCAAATTTCAGCTCTCTACGTTAACGCGTTCTCTGGCAGTGTCCAAATATATAGTGGAAAACGAAATTTTTGAATGGCAACCCCACGAAAGAGTTGCCCGATTTGTCTCATTTTCGAACTTAACTTTGCTTTTAAGTCGGTGTACAAAATTTCAGCACGCTATCTCGAGTATCGTGCGCACAGACGGACGGACATGCAAAAATCAAAATAAGTTTTAATGTAATGTATAAGTGACCCATCCATTTTGATCTACCATCATTATTTCGAGGTGTTAAAACGGAATGACAAACTTAGTATACCCTATAGATCGATGACCATACGAAATTTTATACGGGCATTCATCTAGGGTATCATAAGAATTGGTCTTGACCAATTCTAGCTTTTTTACTTGTTTTAAAATGTCGTGTCTGCAGTCACCAAGGGAGCAAATTATCTTTGAAAATAAGTTTCAGAATAGGTTAAGAGCTAATAATATTTTAACGGTTACAGATAGCACATAGGATGTAATAGGTCAAATTAAGAGAGTTTAGTTTACAGTTACAATTAGCTCTTAGCTGTGACCGTAGGCCCTTTACTTTTAAATATGTTTTGTGAAAAAACTAGCACGATTGCAAGTTTTAGAGATCGGTAGGTTTGTATTGTACCTGATTGTAGAAAATATGCTTTTCAAATTTGAGGTTGATTTTGGTTTCTTTTTAGTTTTATTGTCTCGACCTTCGACTTTTGAACACAGGGTGATTTCGAGTCAACCCTAGTGCTACATATTATGCCTTTACACCATTTATTCGAAGACTTGTAAAGTTTTGTTTTAACTAAAACTTTGTTACACATTTTAATGAGTGTGTTTGACTAGTTCAAGACCTGTTAATATATCCTGGAGTTTTTGACACAACTTGTTTTCATTGCCACAAATTTGGGTTGGAAACGTAGTAGTTGTTCCAAACACCGGAGCACTGGCATAACGTCGGATGTGTATTATCTATTTTATCGCTACTTGTTTGGCTACTGCTCAAACGAAATCTCCAGCTTGATCCCTTGTAGAATTCTCCGTATGCATACCAGACGAGCTGTAACCCGAGCTCACTCCCCACACCCTTGAAGTTGAAAATCGACTGTAATGTGAAATTTCGCGAATCCTTCATAAACAACAAAACGAATGTAGACCGGTTTACCATCCTGCCCCACCCCCCGCGTTATGAACCACAAATATTCAAGCGAAATGCATGTCGTCACTTTCTTGGCGCATCTTGAGCTTTACCGCCATTATAAAAAAAAACATAAATATGGATGGAGGTACCTAAGTACATAAATTTATTAACTTCCCCAATTGTAGATGACCACTTTAATGAAATATTCCATTCGCTATAAGAAAAGAAAAATGGAAATTTCAAAGTGTTTACTCAAAACCTAATTTTATGCATTTCAGTCATAAATTGTTTAAATGTGAACGTTTTTGATTGGTTCGAGCGTACCAGAGAGAGGAACTTTGCTTATAAATGCTTCTAACCCCAAAGTGTGTTTATGATCTTGGTAGCACGTCTTGATGTCAGCTCCATACGGCTTAACCATCGCTTAGGATACATGATTATGTCCGAATAGAAGAAATAGGAGTAGTAAGAGCTCTAACCTATATAAACCGGATAGATTCCTGAAAAGATGTGGGACATCATATGTTAGTTTTGACATAATAAGATCTAATAATAGTGTTTCATGTCACATCACAATATAAGCCATGTTTAAGTAGCAGACTGATGGAGAGAATACAAATGCTGAGCAGATGATGCAGTGCTGAAAGTAAAATCTATTAGATCTTTGAAGATTTTTTTTTCAAGACCAAATTGCCAGTAGGTGTTTTTCGTTGTCGACCTGTACACTAAAATTACTTAAAATGTTATGATATCTTCATAGAAGAAGAGCTTATGACAAAAACTATAATTCCAGAGCTTACGAATTCTTGATAGTAATTGCAGTAACAGCTTTCAAATTTAGCTCAATTGACGGAATGGAAATTATTACATTTATTTTAAAGATTCTAATTACATTCGCAGCAGTTTCGTCTGGGGTTTGATTCCAAAACCCCTTTACGTATTTAATTATAATTTTTCAAAAAATTGTAATATATTCCATTGCATCGAAACAATTAAGTTGGAAAGAATATGCAATAAATTATTGGTTTCTTCAAAATCTAGAGCTTACCTCCGGAGAGAAAATGTATTTTGAAACGCCTTGGCTTGTTTCCTTCTGATCCGGAAGCGCTCAAAATTGATAGACATAGCACGTTTCAGCTTACAAAATGGAAATCAGAAAGTTTTCATTTCTTTAATTAGTATAGTCGCGGGGAGCTTGCAGTATCTCGAGTAAAGCTTATGTGCCACTTATCATAACTCCTTAGAAATAAACTATTGTCACCCAGTCTGATCCTTCATCCGGTTGAAGTCTGTTTCATTTCTCCTGTTTAGTTTTGTTAATTGATGCTGCTCATTCCGAATAGTCTTTTCCTTTCCTTGGGCATTGGAATTTTTAAGAAGTTTTGGGTGCAGCTGTTGGAACGACTGTTTTTTTTTCCACCGAACATATCATTAAGAATAATTATTTTTCCACTCTATATCAAGCAATTATAAGAAAATAATTTAGTAAGTCTACTATAAGATACTGGAATGTATTAGTTTCTAAATGTTTATTTAATTACTCAATACCCAGTCGGTCATATAAACAACTACTACAAAACTTCAAATACGCATCTCTAGCTCTGGTGGAAATCGACCGTATTTATCAATATTCCATAGGGAATAAATATTATAACAATCAAACTAATAAAACAGCCACAATAAAATGAAAATTTGCCTATTGTAAAAAATATTGGCGATTGTCAGACAATTAATTGCTACCTCTTCTTGACTTTGTTAGCATCACGAGTTACGACCAACCAAACTTTCATAGGTAGACTCTGAAGATGCCGTATATACTTTTTACCAAAGTGAAGCCATAGTAGACCATAAATTATGCAAATTACTGATTCAATATAGAACCCGTCAACGGAAGTTATGCATTCTCCTCCAGCTGTACTGCATTCCTGTCAAGAAAAATATTTTAGTGAAAAATTGTTTTTCTGAGATGAGTAAGATGGGGCTAAGTACCTCACGTTGGGTTTTTGTTAAGCAATTATTATCAAGAGAAATTTCCTTGTTCGGATGAATGCATTTTCTCCATGATAGAACATCTACCAACCATAAAACTACAGTGTTTGGCCAGTTTCCTCCAAGATTGCATATAGTATTAAGTAGAGTCATATAAGTGCCTCCAACTGCTGGATCTGATATTTTTGCAAAAAATGCCATAACAGCTACGAACATGCAGTAAAGAAATATCTGATAAAAAGCATAATTTGTTACCACTAGTACGTAGTAATATGTAGGCACATGATCACGAGTTATTAAGTATGGTGTGAAGTAAACAATTGCTATAGCTGCTGCAGAGAATATCATTCTGTATGGAATTGCTTTTATATAAACCTCCATTGGTTTGGGACCTGTGGTATACTTGCTTATAACCAGTGGTAGAACAATTTGAAGTGGAATGAGTGGTACTGCTAACAGAGCAAGTTTATCCTTGGGAACTCCAGCATCTATTAGCTTTAGCGTTGTAACAGCATCACAAGCAGCGAAAGTTACTTTCACAGTGAGAAGAATCCCCATGAGAATTTGAATAGGCCGCATTTTAACAATATCTATTAGCAATTTATATGTCTGCTGAATATTGAGATCTGGATGGTCCGAAATTCTTTGTGCTGAGACTTTATTATGCTCCGGTTTCAGTATTGCTATTAATGTCGTCGTTACTAAAAAGCAAATGCCCCAGAACCATAGAAACTTTGGTAGTGTTATTAAACCATAGTCTTGAGGTTCATATCTTAGATATGAATTACAGAAATCCTTCGATTCTAAAGCTATAAATGCTACATATCCTAAGAAATAGCCGGCGGTTTGTCCTACTGTATTGCAGGTAGATGCATGTGCAACATTACAACGTTTAAGCATAGTAAGAGCCCATCCGTCCACAGCAATGTCTTGAGTGGATGCAAGAAAATTCAAAACGAAGAAAATACTTGTTAGAATTTGTACATTAGGTTGTTCACCGTCTCCGCCTAACCATCTGTCTACATGGCTTGATAAAAATAACATAAACACTCCAATAAGATATTGGGTTGGTATAAGCCATGATTTTCGCCTTCCAATTTTGTTAAAATACACCGAATCCACTATAGGCGCCCACAGTAGCTTCAAGCTGAACGGCCATATAGCAATACTGAATTCAGCTTGTTGTTTGTAACTGGCTCCTCGATTTTGAAGAAGCATCGGAATTGCAGCGGTCAATCCAAGTGGAATTCCTTGCAATAGGTACAAAAAGAAAAGAACCCCTATGTTCGCACGATCGCCACGTATATCACTGCATTCATGATGATCCTCAGCAGGGAGAAGTTGTGATGTTTCACCATTATTATATATTATACCGTCGGCTCTCCTTTCTATTGAATTATCCTGTCTTCGTCGAATGTTCCTTATTTCTTCAGATTTTTTCATAGCGCTTACTACAAGAAAGGATGAATTTCTTGTAAGAAAACGACACGTCAGAGGTAACAACAGGTGAGGAATGTTAAATTAAGCCTTATCGCTTTTTAAATCTTTTTAAAGCCAATTGCAGTCACATTCAGTTTATATTTTACAATAAATCAGTCACTTTTCACTTTATGGTTATTAAAAAAACTTAATTTATTTATACCAAGCACGATATTGTAAAAGAAAAACCTCATTGACCGACTAACTAGAACTAGTAACATAAATATTTTGACGTTTAAATAAAACAATTTCTTGAATGTTGCCTTCTTGATGGCGTCCTAAACTATTTATTGTAAACCCAGTAAGCTTTAATAAAACGACACTCACGCCCCTGCCGGAGAAAAGCGAGAACAAAAACGCTCGCCGCGCCAACGGTAAGCCAAGCGGTGTCAATTAGTATTATCTACTTGCTGAAAGATGGCAGCCTGACACGGCCTTTGCCAAGATAGCTCTCTGTTAAGGAATAGTATAAACAAAAGCTCCAAACACGCGACACTCACGCCAATAGTTATCATCTCGCCGTGCGGCAGCCGCCCTGCGGAGAAAAACGAGAAAACGTTTACCCTGCCGGCGAAAGGCTCGAGCTCGAGGTTCCCGGGAAAAGACAACTGAAATTAATTTTGCAAATGCTGAGCAATTCTTTTAATGAGAATTAACTTACGTACGTCGCATTACACGCACCACGCACAGTATTCTCTTAAAATCTGCGACTGGAACTCAGGAGAGCAGCAGACTTTTCCGATTATCCTACGCACTTAGAATTCCAATTTGGGGGGTGACCGTACCAACAGAATCACATCAGATAACTCAGCAAGTAAAGTACTTGTGATTATTTTCGACCTGTTAATTCAACTAAACAACCAAGGTATTGAATAGCAAGGTTACCCTGACCCCTGACCAGACCTTTTTATCACAAAGGCAAATATGATGCTTGCTTTCTAAAAAGCTTCAAGAAGGCATCTGCTTTGTTCAAGACTGATGTGCTGCTGCTGCTGGAAACAAATGTATATAAAAGACAGCCATTAAGAAGCTAAACAAACTCCAAAGAATGGCCTGTCGTCTAAGTGTAACTGGTGCCATCCGCACAACATCTACCAGCGCTCTAGGTAGACCATTCCATTGAACCTACCGTCACTCAGCCGGTTTAATGTTGTACAGAGCTCGGACAGACGGAATAGAGGCAAATCCAATACTGGATATAAAACACTCGGAAATCTCGCCAGCTTCCTAACTTTCATTAGGTTAACTTTGATATCACTCACTATACTATGCCCTACCTACGGGCTACGAATAATGAACTGCAGGAGGGGAGTAAAACAAAATTTTTTGAAACATCTTACAATTTCAAAATCAAATCAAAAATTTGCATTGCAGTAGCATAAATATTAAAGGAAACAATTTTATTAAATTCATCACCCCCTGACAGTAAATTTTTGTTATGCTAACTTTATATTTTCCTATAAAATTTAACAGTTTTTCTCGTAATGTACACTTCGCCCTGTCCCTTGCTGACATCTTGTACATATTTCCGCACAAAAATGATTCATTGACGTACACGAACTTGCATGGTGGTTTCCTTCCTTTACTTCTCTATTCTCAGATTATGCTCGTCTCTAGTTTCCACAGTAACCGATACCTGCATCTATTGAATGAAGCTCGCTCTATGTTGTGCTATGCTTCATTCGTTTACTTTAATCAGTACAGCGATATGAAAAGAAAAATGATGAGAGATACGTCGACGAGTGTTGAGGCAGTCGACCAAATGTATACGAAACTGCTGTCAAAGCAACATTTATTCTCGGTGCCTCAGAAACAAGTTTTGGTCTATTCCGGAATAGACCAGCCATTTAAAATCTATATATTTTTCTGCGGTATGCTATGCGACATCTAGTTCCATCTATGGTCATAGTCATCACTGAAACAAACGCCTATTTTGAGGGCCTTGAGAAAACCTATTATTTGGAAGGCATAAAAGAATTGGAAAAATGGGGACTAATTGGAGACTATAGCTGTGTTCTTTTGTGTACCTTGTTCTAGAACTCCAATATACTGGAGAGAACAAATTGTTCTGTCGGTTGGTTGTTCTTTTGTGTATCTTCTGTTCTGCCCTGTTTTGCGGACACAAAAGAACACAGCTTATGTTGAGAAAGAAAATGCTTTTTTTCCGAAAAAAAAAGATCTTTTATTAAAAAAGTCACTGCCCAAATTTTTGCCAGAATTAAGAGGTCAGCCTAACTAACAAAATATATTGATTGAGTTTTCAGGGTCAACTGACTACTAATGCCATTATTAACAGCAGACTTGCTTTAGCTTTAACTTATCGAGGAAATTTATTGAAATTCTGCATGTTATTACCATTCAGCTTAAATTTGCTTAAGTCGGGACAGTTTTAATCGAAAGTGTATGGACAGTTTAAGATTTGAAATTTTATCTAGAATCGAGAGTAATTCTGTAAAATTTTCGACAGTTTACAGACTAGAGTAAATAACACTTTCTGAATTTCCAAGTCCATCAAATCACTATCTACACGCGATAGCGGCATTGTTCTCTAGAAGCAATAAAAATATTACAAAAATGTTTTATTAAAAATTAGCCACCTTTTTATTTCTTAGTATGATTTTTTTTCAAATGTTCTTTGCGTCTTTCAATAATATGTTCCATATCCATTTCTTTTACCATCGCATTTGTGACGTCCAGTTGCAGTTGTTCCATGGGTGTGATTTGAGTAGGAATATTATCCGCTTTTTCCTTGGCGATATCTTTCTTTTGTTTCTTCAAAAATTTTTCACTTTGAACATTTTTTTGTAGAGAATTTAAGGCTGCAGTGTATCGTTTTGCGTTGTCCTCCTCAATGCTTCCTTCAATTTTAATTTCATTAATTGGTCCTTTGCCGGCATCCATCAGTATGTTCTAAAATTCAATTGTAAATACAATAAAAAGATTAAACAAATTAGAAAAATTACCTTAAATTTGTTGAATTCCTTGGGATTTAAAAGCGTTATTGCTGTGCCAGGTCTGCCAGCACGAGCTGTTCTACCTATTCTATGGATGTATGTGTTAATGTGCCGCGGAACATCATAAGAAATGACAATATCAACCTCTGGAATATCTATACCACGGGCTAAAGCATCCGAGCAAACAAGTCTAGTAAAAAAAACGAAAATTTATAAAAATTAATATTAAATAGGAATATCATTATGGGTTAAAATATTTTTTTTTTAATTCTCAGTGAAATATTTTGCTTCGATTTTGAAAATTTCAGTAATATGAGCATTTTGTTCCTTAATTTAAAACAAAGGAATCACTATTTCTACTCGAGATCAGCCACTTCTGTAGTGTAGAGAATGGGTAGCAGAGAAATTATACAAGTGGAGGTCGATCATAGACCATTTTGTAAACGTGCAATTCTGTATTCTGTGAAAGATTCAAAATTCGATCTTTATATATGCTGATTGACTGCTAGGCAACAACAGTCGAATTCCGTTTCAAAACACATTAGCCATCATATAACTGGTTCGAGCTAGGAAAAATTTTCTCTATCAGAAGAGACATTATATATTCAGTAAGAGATTCCAAAATACTCTGACAGTGTCACCAGCTTGAATAAATTAAATTTAGTAGACAATCCAAAGTACTTGTAAAATTTCAGATTTCGTATCGGAAAATCTAATGTCACAAGAAGAATATGGCAAAAGTGGACACTCTTCAATCCATCAACTCATCTCAGGATATCTCCATGATGCGGTCTCTTCGTTTTCAGATTAAGTCTTACCAGCAAATTATTAAAATACGCCGCAAGCACTTATTCTCACAATTTTGAAAACCACGCTTAATGAAATTGTTAACCTTCCATGTCTCGTAACCATAGAGCAACACTATTTTCATATTGACTTAAACAGTCAAAACGACTTTGTTAGCATGCGACCGTTAATGCTGCGCTAGTTACATCAGGATTTTAACCTGACTCAGCAAAGAAGTAAGCTTGGGAAAATATTGAAGCGATGTACGGACTTGCAATGCAATGAGAGTTAATTGGTTTGCTACCTATATCCCAAGAGGGATTAGGGAGACTGACCGATCCGCGCGATATGCCGAAAACAACTCTAAAAATGTGTTTGCAAAGGACGATAAATATATATTCTTCAAATTTTAACATATTCCCTTCTAGAGGAATCATAGTTTTCGAATTTTGGGAATCAAGTTCGTAGGGTTTTCTCTAAAAAAAAAAAAATAAAACGTAGAAAGCAGTATTTAATCAATTTAAGAAAGTTACTTATTCTGATTTATTCCTTGTGATGCTTAACTATAACTTTATATAAGATCACTAAACATACAGAATATATAATAGACACATCATTTACAAGAAAAAATTTTGCCAACAAATCTTTAGACGGAGAATATTTCAGCTTAAAGTAGTCAAATCGTTCCTTGAATTCTATGTTTACTCTTTTCAGAAATCGAAACTAATAAAATAAAATGAAAATTGGAAGATTTTTGGCTCATGAAGCCTAAAATCTAAAGATAATGTTATGAATTTTTTTTCTTCTATGTGAGTCCTAGTTTGTATACTATATATATTATTATTTAACAACTATATTCTTACCCGTTTATATTTCCCAGAGCGAAGTTCTTAAGAGCATGATTCCGTGATTTTGGAGACAATACTGCGGACAATTCTGTTATCAAGAGTTTTCTGTTTAGTAAGAAGTCTAAAATAAAAGCCAACCTAGAAAACAAGAATTACATTATATTCAAAAAATCTGAAGAAAATAAAACCTGCGAGCACCCTCTACACTATTAGTAAAGCAAAGAAATTTATTCCAACGATTTTGCAAGATCAAAGTATAAAGCGTAAGTGGTTTTAGTGCAGTCTCCGTGATGCAATATTGTTCTGTTAGTTCATCTGGAGTTGTATATTTTCCAACAAATTCACCCCGAATTTCTTTGCTTTGATTCTCTCCAGATTTCTCAATGAAGTTTTTAGCGAGCTCATCAACTGCGTTTATAACAGATGTGAATAGTTTTGGCTGGAATAATTTTAAACTCTGCAATTTTTCTGGATCTTGTGATAAAGTTGCAGAAAACAATAATTTGTGAGGCTGTTTTTGTGCTTCACTTTCAAGATCATTGATGCTAAGACCAGCTGGTCGACCTGATAAAATCATATCTGAAGTGTTCTTTACATGAGTATCTAAATGATACAGCCAGTTGTGATGGATTTGTGCCATTATTCTATCAGCTTCATCAATAACAAGAAATTTGAGGCTTTTCAAACAAAAACCTTTTGTAGAGTGCAAATGTTCTACTAATCTGCCTGGGGTAGTAACTAGAATATCTACTTTTGAATAATATTTGCCCTTAAAGAAGTCCACTAAGTGTTGTTGTTCCTTAGCAAATGGGAAAGACTTGGAGAGCAAACTGACGGATAGGCTTGTCTTTCGTACCAGGCTTTTAAAAACCATATAAACTTGCATTGCTAATTCATTTACTGGAAGCACTATCAGCGCAAGTATTTTACGTTCTACTCGTTTGGATAACAGTTCTACGATAGGCACAGCAAATGCTAGTGTTTTGCCACTACCTGTTGGGGCTGAAGCGCAAATATCTCTTGGCCTAAAAGGCATTGGTTTTGAGTGCGCTTTCAAAAGCCATGGAATTACTTCAGCCTGAACGGGGAATAACTTTTCTATGCGCATTGCTTTTAAATTTTCTTTCATTTGATCTGAGAAGTAGGGCAAACTTTCTATGTCACGATCTTTAATATCTTCAGATATTTTGGTAGAAATAATTGTTGGATGAGCCAACCATGGAGGTAAAACCATATCAACCTTCTTTTTCGTAATGAATACATCATCACCTAATATCGCAAAATCTGGATGAGCTGAAAGAGTTTCAGGAGCATCTGCTGCATTCCTCAATTCTTGGGTACTGGGAAATTCCTCATCATCAATTTTAACTTTCTTCGAGTCATTATTATACAGTTGTTCAGTGATATCAGATATTGGGATACTTATTTCAGCACTTTTTTCTAATTTTCGTTTTTTTCTTTCAGCTTTTTTAAGTAATTGATCCAAAATTTCAAATTCTTTTTCAGGATTCTGTTCTACTAGTTTTTCGTCATATCTTTAAAAATATGTTTAAAAATAAGTCACCAAGGAATTCGTAAGTATTTACCTTTGTACTGTGAATAATTCCATTTTCCGCTATGTTATACCAGCTATATTTATGTAAAATTAAATTATTAACTTCTCCTCTTCTCTGAAAACGAAAACATGCTAGAGATATGTCAAGAGAAATGTCAAGGAAAAGTCAATCGCACGTGTTTAGATACAGTTCAATACAAAATTTTGTGTAAATTCAGTGGTGGCGTAAAATAAATATATAACTGCGACACTCACGCCAATAGTTATCTTTTCGCCGTGCGGGACAGCCGCCCTGCGGAGAAAAGCGAGAGCAAGAACGCTCGCCACGCCAATAGTTTTTCCACACACGCGTGCTAACGGGACCTTTTCGACACTAACGCCAATGTTAAACATCTCGCCGTTTACCCTGCCGGCGAAAGGCGAAGGCCGAGCCGCCTGTGTCAATGTCGCTATGCCTCAATGTGCGAACATACCCCATTTGGCTGCACTTACGTGAATCGAAACTGTAACAAAAAATATTATTATTCGCTTTTTTTAAATTTTATAAATATCCCAACCATAATGCATAATAGCAAGACTACCACAATGTGGCACAGGGAAGTTGTGACGCTGCTACTTAAATATAGTGTGTCCTCCGCGGTCCATAGGAGGAAATTTTCCACACCGTCCAAGATTACTCCACGCCTTACCTTTTTTTTTTTTTTTTTCTTTGTGCATCTTCACAGGCAGCCAAGGGCTGGTATTAGTGAAGAGCATTTCTCTTATTTTTCATCTTTTACCTTTTATTTCAGTAATCTGTTTCATTCTTTGTTCAACTTGTTTAGCCGCTAGCCATCAAAAACCAAACCAGTTCCGTTTCATTCGTGACGTTCCTATCCCGATTCTGGGATTTATATCAAGAATTCAGAAATTCTGACCTTTTCAAAGGTTCAGTTGGCTTGTGTTCGTCGTCTTGTGTAGTTTGGCATCAAAGTTTATCCCAGTTTTTAGAGCAAGTGATTTGATAGTCCTTGGTCGCCATATTTGAGTGCAAGTTTTAATTTGATATATTGCCTAATTCCTTGAGAATAGTAAAAAACAACAAAGGTGAGAATAATATAAAATTATTCATAAATACTTATCACGTATTTAATATATAAGCCGTATTAAATTATGAGAATTGAATTTTTATTATTTCGAGGCTTGTAAAAATTTCATATTTGATTTTGTAACATTGTAATTATTTATTAGGAAAATTTTTATTTTACAAATTTTACATATGTTATCCAAGTTTTGTTAGTTTGCTGTATATTAATTTCTTTTCTGGCAAAATTTATAGTTGGAATAAATTGGGTGTGGATTTCTTAACAAAATTGATTTTTCGTTGGCAATGGCTGCCTCCATTTTGTCACATTTTTAAATGTGCTGCGATAAGTCTGCCGGCCGGCAGATAGGTATGTAGAGATCATAAATGCAAAAACTTCTTTTTTTGTTTTTTTTTTACCCTCTAATAATTGCATTTACTTTTTCCGCGCAATTTTTAAAAACTGCTTTTAATGTTTTCTATGTCAGTAATCTCTTGATGAATTTTGGCGGATTTTGCTGAATTTACTCAAAAACATTGTTTATCAAAGAATGAACAATTACTTTCGTAAGTAGCAGTTTTCTAGTTTTAATTCTATATAAAATTAAACAAAGCAGGGGCGGCTGCCGAAACGCGAAGCTGTCGTTTCTAGCAGAACTCCAAACCTAACCTTAGATTTTAGATATCCGGTTGCCGACTCTTTTCTTTCTTTTGTGTTTTTGAATTTGTTGCCATCGTTCATCAAATAAGATGAATAAGTTCTTAAAGTCATATATTATTGAAATTAAAAGATTGTTACTTGTGCAAATGATATTATTTGCTGAACATTTTTTACTATATTCGAACGAATCTGAGGAACAGTTTGTTGTCAAAATGTAGAAACTTCAAAATTTGTAATTCATTAAAGTTAGTATTATTCTATTGGATTATTTTATAAAATAAAGTGTATATGTTTTCTTTCATAATTTTAGGCTCGAGGACCGAAGAAACATTTAAAGCGGCTTAATGCCCCAAAAGCATGGATGTTGGACAAGTTGGGAGGAGTGTTCGCACCTCGTCCATCAACTGGTCCCCATAAGTTAAGAGAATCATTGCCTTTACTTATTTTCTTAAGAAATCGTTTGAAGTATGCCTTGACCGGTTCAGAAGTTACAAAAATTGTAATGCAACGTCTGATTAAAGTTGACCGAAAGGTTCGCACAGATCCAACATTCCCAGCTGGTTTTATGGGTAAAATTAATTAAGAATTATATTTGTTTTCAGCTTT
The DNA here is from genome assembly GCA_963924295.1 of Dioctria rufipes. Taxonomy (NCBI): domain Eukaryota; kingdom Metazoa; phylum Arthropoda; class Insecta; order Diptera; family Asilidae; genus Dioctria; species Dioctria rufipes. Next base: position 41,562,078 of record OZ002743.1, on the reverse strand, counting down.
CTATAAAATAATTGATTCTTATAGATGTCATCTCTATTGAAAAAACTGGAGAATTCTTCAGGTTGGTTTATGATGTCAAGGGACGTTTTACTATTCACAGGATCTCAGCTGAGGAGGCTAAGGTAAGAAAAAATATGTTTTTTCTTTGAAGGAAGCTTTCATTTGCTAATAAGCTGTCGTTTCTAGCAGAACTCCAAACCTAACCTTAGATTTTAGATTTTTCCAAAACCATATACCATATATTTCTTAACTTGACAACATAAAAGTATTGTGTTAATTCACTGAACAAAATTTTGAAAGCTGTCAAACGATTCATATCCGGTTGCCGACTCCTTTTCTTTCTAGCTTGCAAGATGGTGAGTGCTTATTGAATTTGTGTTTTTGAATTTGTTGCCATCGTTGATCAAATAAGATGAATAAGTTCTTAAAGTCATATATAATTCAAATTAAAAGATTGTTACTTTTGCAAATGATATTATTTGCTGAACATTTTTTACTATATTCGAAAGAATCTGAGGAACAGTTTGTTGTCAAAATGTAGAAACTTCAAAATTTGTAATTCATTAAAGTTAGTACGATGGCAATTATTCTATTGGATTATTTTATAAAATAAAGTGTATATGTTTTTTTTAATATTGTTTTCTTTTATAATTTTAGGCTCGAGGACCGAAGAAACATTTAAAGCGGCTTAATGCCCCAAAAGCATGGATGTTGGACAAGTTGGGAGGAGTGTTCGCACCTCGTCCATCAACTGGTCCCCATAAGTTAAGAGAATCATTGCCTTTACTTATTTTCTTAAGAAATCGTTTGAAGTATGCCTTGACCGGTTCAGAAGTTACAAAAATTGTAATGCAACGTCTGATTAAAGTTGACCGAAAGGTTCGCACAGATCCAACATTCCCAGCTGGTTTTATGGGTAAAATTAATTAAGAATTATATTTGTTTTCAGCTTTCTATAAAATAATTGATTCTTATAGATGTCATCTCTATTGAAAAAACTGGAGAATTCTTCAGGTTGGTTTATGATGTCAAGGGACGTTTTACTATTCACAGGATCTCAGCTGAGGAGGCTAAGGTAAGAAAAAATATGTTTTTTCTTTGAAGGAAGCTTTCATTTGCTAATAAGCTGTCGTTTCTAGCAGAACTCCAAATCTAACCTTAGATTTTAGATTTTTCCAAAACCATATACCATATATTTCTTAACTTGACAACATAAAAGTATTGTGTTAATGCACTGAACAAAATTTTGAAAGCTGTCAAACGATTCATATCCGGTTGCCGACTCCTTTTCTTTCTAGCTTGCAAGATGGTGAGTGCTTATTGAATTTGTGTTTTTGAATTTGTTGCCATCGTTGATCAAATAAGATGAATAAGTTCTTAAAGTCATATATAATTCAAATTAAAAGATTGTTACTTTTGCAAATGATATTATTTGCTGAACATTTTTTACTATATTCGAACGAATCTGAGGAACAGTTTGTTGTCAAAATGTAGAAACTTCAAAATTTGTAATTCATTAAAGTTAGTACGATGGCAATTATTCTATTGGATTATTTTATAAAATAAAGTGTATATGTTTTTTTTTAATATTGTTTTCTTTTATAATTTTAGGCTCGAGGACCGAAGAAACATTTAAAGCGGCTTAATGCCCCAAAAGCATGGATGTTGGACAAGTTGGGAGGAGTGTTCGCACCTCGTCCATCAACTGGTCCCCATAAGTTAAGAGAATCATTGCCTTTACTTATTTTCTTAAGAAATCGTTTGAAGTATGCCTTGACTGGTTCAGAAGTTACAAAAATTGTAATGCAACGTCTCATTAAAGTTGACGGAAAGGTTCGCACAGATCCAACATTCCCAGCTGGTTTTATGGGTATAATAAGATAATAATATGTGAAGTAAAAGAAGAAGAAAAAGGAAAAAAAAAGAAGAAAGAAGAAAGAAAAAAAAGAATTTAACTTTTGGACACAACAAGCTAAGTGGATTTAATTTTAATTTAATTTTGAAGATATTCTTGCCATTATTGAAAGGGGGGGGGCTTATTATTACACTACAATTGTTATATTGCAACGTTTTAATTTAATTGAAATATTTTTTGATAAGCACTTATGGACGTGTTCACTGATATGAGCACTATTTTTAATTTAAAATAAACTTTGTTTTCGGTAATCCAACTTCTGAAAAGTTGTTGTAATGAGGAGAATTAATTATTAGTTTAGTTTAGTGCGACATTGTTTGCATTATTATATTATGCACATTCCTCAGAATGTTTGCCGGCGATAACTATAATGCTAAATGTACCTAACTGGCTATGATTGCATGTACACGTACATGTATATTACATTACTGAAAACAGAATTAGTTTCAGAAAATATTCTATTCGTCTACTGTGCAATAAATTCTTTCCACTAGGAAGAAAGTGTGTTCTTTATTCGCAAAAAAAAGAGATTGATTTTTGTTTTCAAAATTTAAAGTACCCGAAATTCTTATTATATTACTATTATATTATATAACTATATTATATTACTATTATATTATATTATTATTATTATTATTACCCTGGCAAATTAAAAAGTAATATAAAATTGAATTAGAAAAAAACATACCTGCTGCAATATCACGGTAATTTATTACTTTTAGAAAAGTAAAACGTAAAAAACTTGCGAACAAGCATAATAAATATGTAGGATATACGCTGATGGGGAATGAGTTGCAAAAATAATTTGTTTGTTTGTTTCATAATTTTCCCATGAGAAGCAATTATGCTGAAATAATTTACTAATAGGGAACTAGAAATAAAAATAAGTAACCCATCTTGAAATTTAATAATAATCTCAAGAAATGATTTGTACATAGTCTGAAAACGAAAATATTTATGAGGATTCAAGATCATTTTTGTTTATTTTTTATTATTTCTTAGTTCCCTATTCTTTTGTGCAGTCGGGGTATGTATGTATAACGCCGCGGATTCCATAATGAGGCTCGTGAATATACGTAGGTACAATTGTAAATTTGGTATACATATTCCGACATGCAAGTACATTATATCAAGACATTATATCAAGACATTATATCAACACAAACATTTGTTTGCTTTCAACGTTAAAACCCTATAAAAGATATATTTAGGGCTATCATGGAATTTAAACTTGCTACTTGCGATTGTTTTCTCAGCCACGCTACATTTGTACCTTGGTGTAAATTCTAGGGTTAACAAAAAAGTCTAGAAATTTCTCGAAGTGCAGATGGATAGTCTAACGGCTTCTTGCACCAAGTCCCTTAAATTCTTAGTCTCTCCATGCAATGTAACGGGCTACTACGCTCATGCCGTAATGCCAACCGGTATAACCAAATACTAGGAGAAAAAGATAAGCGGTGAGGGGCAGGTCGCGCTCAGATCTGCAGTGTTACCCAAACACACACACACTTATACACACACACACTTATACACACACACACTTATACACACACACACTTACACACACACACACTTATACACACACACACTTAATACACACACACGCACTATACACCGACAAACGCGACACGACAACGTGTATATGGGTAATATCACAGATGTGTGCGCAGCCTCCCCTTCACCGCCCATCTCTCTCCTAGTATTCGGTTATATCGGTTGATACTACAGCATGAGCGCAGAAGCCCGTCTCGTTTCATGAAGAGACTGAAGATTTCAGGCACTTGGTGTGAAGCTTGTTTCCGTCTGCACTTCGCGAAATGGGTAGAAAAATGGTGCATTGTAACAGCTTATTTCCGTCTGGGTATAAATAATATAAATATGCTTACTAGAACATATTTTTGGCGATTGCGTTATTTCCGTCTGGGTATAAATAATATAAATATGCTTACTAGAACATATTTTTGGCGATTGCGTGGTTATTGCACTTTTGGTGAAGCTGTTTCTTAAGGTACATTGCTCCTTTCTAGAAGTGAACGAATTCCGCAGCATCAATTCTTTTTTATTTACTGATCTCTTGCTAGCGTTTCTTAAGGTGTATTGCTCCGTTCTAGAAGTGAACGAATTCCGCAGCACCAATTCTTTTTTATTTACTGATCTCTTGTTAGCAACAATATCCTTAACTTGTTTCCACAAGTTTTCAATGGGATTTAGATCCGAAGATACGAGCTGGGCTATTCAAAACCCTAATTGGTTTCCGGACCATACCACTCCTTTGTTACCGTTGCTGTATATTTTGGATCGTTGTCTTACTGAAACGTCCAGCGCAAAGGCATATTGTCATCAGAATGAGGCAGCATTGCATCTTCAAGTACCTTGATATAAGTTTCCTTGGTCATAATTCATTCAATTAAGTGTATAAGACCCACACCATACCAAGAGAAAAAATGCCCAAACCATAATTCTGCCTCCGCAATGCTTAACTGTTTTTTTTTCGTATGCCGATTAGGAAGTATGCCAGAAAAATGATTTTTTTTGCTACTGAAATCCAATAATTTTCACTTTTCATTCTTATAAAGTCGTATGCGACGACTCACACAGCAGCACTTTCAAAAAATTTATTTAAATCATTAACGACACGGGTGTGAAGGAAATTTCTTTGCTCCGTTCATAGCTCTGGCCCCTTCTGGGCTATCTTCAGTGGGCGTTTTACTCTATTTTAACAACTTTGACATGTAATTCTTTCTGCACTCCACGAAAACATTTTTATAAAACACTTGCGACTACGCCGAATGGGTGTATATTATAATTGATATATGTAATTATATCTAGATTGATACAATGCAAGTGAATCTTTTGATTTTAATTTCTTGTATGCATTTTACATGGGCTGCTACGCTCTCGTTATAAATACCGTCCACGGTTGCTTTCCTTACACCCTTAAGTTATCTACCAGAAACAATATGCATAACTGTTAAAATATGCATTATAATTGCTGCGAACGTCTAACTTGTTTATTATTTGTTTTCGACGAAGCACTGAAAGTCGCCATCTTAGCCGGTTAACAAATTGCCGGAGAGTTGGGATGCATAAAGTTGCTTGGAAAACACAAGTTGGCTTAGCTAAAAGGCAAAGGCATTCGTCCTAGCTGGATGGGAAAGTTCCAGAGGGTCGTGCAAAAAATTCTTTTTAAAATGGAGTCTTAAGCGGTAAAAGAAAAACGGCACCCTGGATGTTGTTATACATCATCATTTATAATTTTTTGTGCTCTTTCTACAGTCAAAAGATTCTCTTTTGTTATTTAACAAAAAGATAATCAATTATAATTACCATCCTGCAGTTGAATCGCAAAGGATTCTTCGTGCAAAAATGTAATCGTGTACAGTGTTGCATTTATTCTCTAACTTGTAACTTTATGACTACCACTTGCGTTAATGCAAGCCAAAAGTGTCACTGTTTGCTTCTCGCATATTATTCCAAGAGCCACGTTTTGTAATACTGGCACGTAAAAAGTTTTTTCCGGCAGCAACTTCCAAATAGGCAGCTTTCATCAGCTTTCATGCTTCCTCCCATACTTCGTCCCGGGGAGCCCCCCCCCTCCCCACCCCACCCCTAAAAAGCCTACCAAGCCAAGGTGTAAATGCATCGTGCCGAGGGCTGAATGGCAGTGGGTAGTTCTAACACTATCTCGAACGATCTCCTTGGAATACTCAATGTATATACACTTTAAGTTGAACAAAGAATGGGGAGAAGATAACTTCTCAGACATAAAGTTTCTCGACTATTTCTACCACCTAATGAAGAAAAGCAAGTCGAAATATGATTTAGATCCCGCGTACCGAAGTTTACGTGGGAAATACATTAAGACTGCCCTATACGACTCTTCATACAGGTCGAATCTATTTATATTTGCCAGCAGACAATATGAAACCCTTTTTAAAAATAACATTTGGATGAACGCTTATCCTCGGATGAGAAGATTTCTGAGAAATTTCTCTAAAGATAACACAAAAATTTACGAAACACTGCATTATTTATTTACCCCTAATAGTGAACACATACCCAACCAGGACCTTCTATACCACATAAACGAGCATCTTCGATATGTCGATGACGACACAAAATTTTATGAGATAAAACAGAAACCACAGAAGTATATGCGAATATGCAACGCTATAACGAAGCAAATGAGCATAAAAATTTGTACAAGCATCGCCTTCATCATGTGCGCTGTATAAACGCCTACACGGTCTGAACTTGTACAAGGGTACTTGGGAAAAATTCCGTGACGAAAAAGATGAACAATGGCATAAATTATTCAAAATACCTTCGGTGGGGCGTAAGAAATTCGATGGTTCTATTTGCACCGATGGCGTAGCGATTACGTTTTCCATGAAAAAGGAGGTGCAAATAGAACCATCGGAAACAGCGAAGAAACGCCGAAAGACCACGAAGACCATGAAGTGTAGCGCACATGCTGACAGGGCGATGACCGACATCCAGGGAAAATTTAACTCTGCTATAAGTCGGTTGTCGGTTTAGATCCTGGATGTCGGTTAATCAGGTCTACCGGAGAATTCGACTGAACTAAAATCGTAATCGAAATTTTGCTACCGGCGAATTCAATTGTATCGAAAATGTGACAGCTGTAGATCGAAAAATTGTTCGATACCATTTTGGTGCTCGTATGTGAAGTGAATTGGCGTTTTTGAAGATTTTAAGAGGAAAATGTAATGATTTGTAATTGCATTATATATATTATATATTTAATTTTTTAATATTTTTAGGTCGAAGTTTACGAACGACAAGCAGTTTGAGTGTATGGTAGAGGTTATGAGTTTAAATACATCATTTTCTAAGGGATTTATTAAAGGAATGAACGCGCAAAGGGAAAAAAAGTTTTGGGAAGAAACAGCCGAGAAATTAAATAGTTTAGGTCCTCCAATAAAAGACGCCAGTGGTTGGCAAAAGGTAGTTAGACGTTTTTTGATTATCAACTATAAATTATATAATTTTTTAGGTCTGGACTGATCTTAAATTTAATATTAAAAGAAAAATTGCTTACAATAAAAAGCAACAAAGAGGTACTGGTGGTGGGCCATATAAGCAACGAAGTTTAACAATATTAGAGCAGCGAGCCCGTGAAACGCTTTCTTTAAATAATGCAATGGATGGTGTATCAGGTGCTAGTCGTTTCCACATGAAATTGAAAGTGAAGCAACAAAGTATTAGTGCATCAAATAAGACTGAACAAAGGAATACTGCATCAGATAACACGGAACCAAGAAATGCAACAAGTACTTCTGAGCCAACTAGGGAAAATGATGATCCCAACCTTTCTTCTCCACCAAGTATTCGTCGGCCTGTTACCTTAAAAAAAGATACATTTGGCTTACTTCAAGAGCAACTGAGACTCGAAAAGAGTTTTCTGAAAATTTATTGGAAACTTTAAAAAGAGTGGAATATAAAATGGAAGAAAATAACTGCTTGTTAAAAAAATGTTGTAAAATAAAGGAGAAAAAATATGATGTTTTAAAAAAAAATTATAGCGGAGAAAAGAGGAAAATAATGAATGACAAGTTAGCTGTAAAAAGAATTTTGGAAATTGAATGTATGAAACTCGATATTACGCAGGATATGAAGGATATGATATGAACTACATTTTATTTAGTTTATGAAAAAATATTTCATTTTTGTTTAAGTTTTTAATAGTGAAGTGCGTTATTTTTTAGATGTTAAGATAGAGAACAAGACTTGTTTCAGATGAAAAAGGATGTTACTTTTTTATTAATATATATATTTTTTGACAGATTAACTGAAGAATTTAATATACCCTCTTTAATTCGTTTAGCAGCCTCGTCCAATGATACTGAATCTGTAATCTCATTATTAGGAGACTCGTACATGTCATAGGTTGATGATATTCGACTGATGGGTTGCATTTTATAATAATTACATATATTGTGCAATGCACAACAAGCATTAACAATCTTTGTCGCCTTTAACGGTTTATAATGCATCTCTCTTGCATCAGATAAGCACCGGAATCTGCTTTTAAGACAGCCTATTGTCCTTTCTACAATGTTTCTTGCAGCGCTGTGTTTCGTATTGCAGCTTTAAAAGGAGTCATAATCCAAGGCTCCAGAGGATATCCAGAATCTCTTAAGAAATAAGAAAAGCAGTGAAATATCTAAATAAAAACCAACAAAAGCTAGCACAAACTTACCAACCAACTAATCCTTTCTTCATTATCATATTGGACCTTTAAAATTGCCCTCGGTTCACATAAGCGCCAAACTAGAGCATCATGCGATGCACCACCATATTTAGCATCTACAGCCCTTATTACCATGTGATGATAGCAAACCTGTAAAATAAAAATAAATACAGAAAATTTAAATTATATAAAATTTTACAATCATAACATTAAGACTGTAGAGTCCGTTTCTATTGTAAAACTTCTCCTTATCTCCACTTGGTCCAATGATCCTGATGAGTATGCCATCAACACAACCAACTATTCCGGGAAAACCACTATTCCTGTAGAAGTGAATTTTGGATTCACTTTTATCCTCGTTTGTCATCGAAATCTTTATCCATTTGGGGCATATAACTTTCTCCAAAACATCTAAAACTTTTTAATGGAATCTGAAACCGTTGTTTGAGCAAGTGCAAGGTTAAAATCTTGGCCAGTAGCTTGCTGTTAACTACCATCTCCAAAATAACATAATGTGGCCGCTAACTTTAAGATGGTCGGAACAGACGATGATCGTGTTTGAGGTTTAAATTCAGGACTTATTTCATTTAATAAGTAAATGAGAGCTTCTTTTGATAATCTGAAATACGAGGTAAATCTTAAGAAGACACAAAATGAGAACAACTTGCTTACTTATGATTTGGAAGATCCTTAATACCAGTAAAACTAAATATATAATATTCCAGCAAATAAACAAACCTGAAATACAGCTAAATGTAGAAGTGGGACTTATCTCTGCAAAGGATAGATACCAACAAATATCTAGAGCTCACTATTGACAGCAAACTCAATTGGAACAAACATATACAGCTAATCCAAGACAAAAATACACCTTTAGTAGGAGCGTTAAGAAAATGTATTTAGTAAACTGGCAAGACATACAGTGAATCTAACCTACGAAGCACATATATTGTCGAAAATCAGATATGGAATCTTAGATTGGTCTCATACGTCGAATAGTAACATAGTAAAAATCAAGAGAACAATGAGTAAAGCGCTGAAAACCTTGTACAAATTACAATGAGATATCCAATCGCTTCAACATCGAGCAAAAAATTTTTATATGTAGAAGCTCAAATTCATTTTCAAAATACTACATGGACTCACGAAGCCAAACATAACATACCTTACTAACTCGGGCATTCATTCGTATAATACCAGATTAAGTAATCAGCAGAATTGAAAGAGGAAGGCAAAGCCTGGTCAACAGCGCTGCTGCCCTATTCAATAATCTAAGTGACGACATCAAAAAATCAATACGTTGGCAAGATTTATGGTGACGCAAGTTAATAATCGGTCAAATTAATTAACAAAGGGAAACAATAATAAACAACACCTCTTATACCTACTAATAGTAGTCTGAGGGTAGTTTAAGTATAGAAGGCATTAAATTAGGAAATGTAATGTAATTGGCTTGAGTAAGTTTAAAAACACGCATTAGATAAAGTATATAAAGTTTATAAAGTAATATAATATATAGGGAGTAAGAATAGTTCAATTGGTTACATGCTTTCAAATTATCATTGTTGATTATAAAAGTGAAATGTACAAGTGTGTATATAGAATAATAATAATAATAAATTTCTGTCCCAATTAACTAAACTCATGATTTACAAAACATTATTTCGACCTATACTCTAATTGGTTCTCGATCTTACCATCTGTGGCCGAAGAACTGGAATCCTTTGAAAGGAAAATTATTCGCCACTGTACCGGCAAATTCAGGAGATCTAACAGTTATAAGTGGAACCCTAATCCATACCCTTATAAGGAAGCTCTATTAACATACGCATTAAACCTCTCCAAAAAACAGTTAGAGGCTCTCATAGAATATCCCAACTATTTGATTAAACAAATAATAATAGAGGAAAACAGGAATGACTCCTTATTGGATAACTATTATCTTTCCCCAATAAACTTACTTCATGAGAATTAGCCTGAAAATATCTTACAAATCCCCTCCTACGAGAAGGTATCTCTTGCAAACTTCAGAGGATAAGACCTTCCCGACCACGTACACAATGTGTGTGATGCAGGACAGGACTCAATTAAAGAAAAATATATATCAGCTCCCAGCTGGACCGACTATTCTGATAGAGCAAACAAGACGGAAGCCAGAACTAGAAGAATTAGGTTAAACAAAGTAATGATGATAGGTGGGGAGGGGACACAATGGATAACAATTGTGTAAATTGATAGGTGGGGAGGGGACACAATGGATAACAATCCTGGTATAATCATATTGCAAATTATGTAAAAAGAGGTTTTTATTATTTAGTTGATAGGTTAGATTAAGGGCCATAGGAGGCACAGGATTATAGTACGCCGGGAGAAAATGTACTCTTCTTTTATATTATCGTTTAGATGCCTTAGGTAGTTGTAATGGATTAACTTATTCTATGTTAAATTGCTTTAATTGTAGCTAGACTAACAACAAGTTGAACTATTTATACCTAGTCTTAAATAAGAAGAAGAAGGAAAAAATGAAATGTTGTACACAAGTCTCAATAAATATACCTTGACTTTGATGAAAAGTAGTATTGTATTCACAGAAAAATATTTTGCAACCAAAACTAAAAAACAAACAAACCACATTTTGTTTAATAAAAAATAAGTGCAATAGAGTGTTTTCTGTTTGAATAATATGAGTATAAAAAAATAGAAAAATACAGGCAGGGTTAAGCAAGTATGGCCGATTTAGCTGTTAATTGGGTGCTTACGTCACTTGGAGATAAACAAATTTATCGTCTTAATTTCAGTCGTTCTTACGAAAGTGAAAAAGTTTTTTAATTGGAATCGAAGAAACTAATGTTGTTTTTTAAATATTTATCCCGGTCTTGCTTTTTCAACCTTACATTGCGTAATTCAAAACGTCTTTCAATTAATATAACACAAAAAACTTAAAACAAATTCGCTGGAAAAGGCATTTGGCTTCAAATGATGTTGTAACACAACGAGTTCCTCTCAAATCAGCCATACTTGTTAATTTTATTATCCATTTTATCCATACAGAAATCCTTACAATTAGAGCAGTTTTATGATGTGAATAACAGAGTACTCAAGTTATCGGGCTAACGGACAGACAGGTGGGGATAGATGAACAGGTACGAACTTAGTACCTATATCCTATGATTTTATCTAAAATTTTATAGTGTAATAAGTCAAAGATAATGCTCGCCATTTAAAAGCCGAAAAGATCGCGGTTGGCTATTTTGTTTTGCTGTAAAGCCTTAAGTAAAACGAAAAATCCCATACAAATGTAACAGAATGAAATCTAGGCTACGTTCACGATTTAAGCTTTAGCTCATTATATATAGCTTATTATAGCTTATTTAATTGTGAAAAAAAAGTAAAGCAGGAGCTTATTTAAAGTAATAAATTCCAATGCAAAGCAATGGCTACATTCTAATTTTACAGTTTTTAAAAATTGATTGTCACTTCACAAATGAAAAGCTGAGTAAAATCCAGAAAATTTGACAATTTGTATAGCAACCTTTTTCCATTACCCGATCATAGCTTAAAATGGCTTAACATATGCACTCTCGAGAACTCAAAAAACAGCTGTGGCTTAAAGTGGGTGAACATTTCTTCGTCTACCATAATCTTTTTTACTATTAGAGGTATGTCCATATAAAAATATCATAAAACCCCGGTTAATAATTCTTTTTTTCGAATCCGTTCCCAACAATAATGTTATTCTATTTAGTTTAGTTATTAGTAATTACGGAGATGTGCTAAAATCCTCTGATCACAGTGACTATATAAAAATATTCTAAATGATGCGAACAGCTTCAATTCACGTGATAAGAACCTTAACTATGTCGGCTACAGTAAACGTAATAAAATAATTAATGTGATAAAAACTAATAATGTATTACCCATGTATAGTAAATTCTTTGTTAATTTGAATTAAAAACAAAACCTCAAATGATAAATGATATTTAAAAAGTTTTTATCGAGGTTTTTACAAAGTAAAACAAAAAAAAAAAACAAAAAAAACAGTTTTTACATTTTGGGTTAACAAGACTTCGTTTTAATTGCTATATAAGTATCACTAGTTTTGGTTTAATAAAGATGATTTCTTAAATTTGTTTTTTTTTTTTTTTACAAAAAAGTAAAATCCTAAAACTATGATTATACTATATTACTTGCTAATATTCTATTTAAAGAACTTGAGTAAATTAATAAATAATATGTAATATCTAAAGACTCATAAGATTAATGTTTAATTAATGATATTCTCATGACAAGCATAACTAGTAAAATGTTCAGATACGAAGAAAAAAGTAGCTATATTCTTTTTGCAAACTTTTTTGTTGTTAAAAAAAGTGAAAATTTCATTAGTAGGTATCTAGATTCTAGATATTGTCAATTCAGTGTAACCGTAAATCATGATACAAACATGAATAAGGTATGGTCGAATCAAGGTATGAATACAAGGTATTCCCATTACGAGCCATGTTCCCCTATTAGTGACGTAATGTGAAATGTATACGAAAGTACGGCACAGAGAACACAATACCTTATATTCTCTCTCTTTCTTTCCTATTAAAATGTACATACATTAGTCACAGAATTATGTCACAGGCTATCAGCTGCAATGTGTCAACATTTTAATTGGAATACTTGTCTTCTTCTATATACCTTGGGCCGAATTATCTATCAATTGGTTGCTTGCCTCATTTGGCGACTATTGGCACAAATTTGTTCGTTTCAATTTCAATCGTCGTTATCAAAGTGAAAAAAAAATTTCTGTTTAGAAATTTCTTTGCTTTCCCACTAGCACATAATTACTTTTCCCGAAGTGATTTAAACGAAGAAACTAATGTTTTGTTAAATATTTTAATATATTCAAAACTTATTTCAGTCAATAAAATATAATAAACTCAAAACAAATTCGCTGGAAATGACATTGTCACTTCATGACGTAGCTACACAAAAAATTGCTCTCGAATCGGCCATACTTGTTATCTTTGTATCATGACCGTAAATAGGATATATGTAGGTACTTCATTTATACCACTGACATATAATAAGAATGGATTGAGCGTTCTTGCTTCAAAAATGGCACAAATATTGAACATGCTGTGAAAACGCTTTATTTCGTACAATTGCACACCGATTTATAATTAGTTATTATTTGTCGATTGGAAGCACTAAAGATGTTGTAAAATAGTATTGCATTAAATGAAAATTGTTTAGGAAACTCGTTTTAATTAACACAAAAATTAATTTTTAATATTACTGAAAAATGTGTTCCTCTGCAGATTTGATGTCAAATATGCTTGAGCTTGTAAGAGATAGATGTATATAAATAATATATTTGTCTCCATTTTTATGTCAATTAACGTATATTCCAATTAAACAGCCGTACTGTTGCCAAAATTAGTTACAGTTCAGTGTACATTTTGAGCTTGAAAGAGAAAAATAGATTTTAGTAAAAATTTGTGCCATTCTGACTATAGAAATTAGATAGGATGGCTCAGTCCATTCTTATTATTTCAGTGATTCTAATCAATACCGCCATACTGTTTCCAAAATTAGTTACAGTTCAGTCTACATTTTGAGCTTGAAAGAGTCAAATAGATTTTAGCCAAAATTTCTTCTATTTTTCAGTATAGGAATTAGATAGGATGGCTTAGTCCATTCTTATTATATGTCAGTGATTTATACAAAACCAACGAGTTCATCATGAGGCCTTAGATGATGGTATTGATGAAATCTGACTGCATTAGTAAGCCATTCACTAACACTTTTTTCCACGCGCCAATTGAGGCGCCACGCAATCTGTCGGTTTTTTGCCATGGTGTGTGCTGAACATCACACGCCAGATTTTCCTACATTCTACTTGACATTTTTCCTTTGATTTTGCGTGCCATTTGTAGTGCGTTTGATATATTTAATAAAAATGGGTGAAAAAACTAAAAATTCTAAGGAATTTATTACAAATTTCATAGACATTTATAAAAAAGCACCCGACTTTGGGGAAAATAAAATCTCGAGATTATAAAAATTGTAATCTTAAAAATAAAGGTTACGATGAACTTTTGAATTATTGTGTTGGAATCCCTCGGTCTTCTGGTGGGATACTCCATGAGTATCTTTTGAATATTTGTTCTTATTTCTTCAAGTAGATTTCCAAAGTCATGTGCATCCATTCTTAAATAGTTATATAAATCGGTCGGACTATTTATTTTCAACTCCTTTAATTTCATGTCACTAAATTCATTTCTGTTAGCCAGCAAGTTTTTTTGTCAAAGCCTTTTAGTTTTAACTTTTTTCTGCATCTTTTTACTAGCTAGCAACATCATTGCACAAACTACTAAGTTCTCCATTATTTTAAATGCACAGAAATCTTATGATATTTAATTCACTTGCGTTACACTGCTGAGTTTCCGTTAGAGTGTGATGTGAAACGTTTAAAAAACGGACACTCCACACACCTAGCCAAATGTATACATTTTGTTGTTGTTTTCAAAAAGCATTTTAACTGCTACGCATTTCAACAGAGGAAAGAGTTTTTATGTCACGCCAACCGACAGTTTTTTCGAACAAAAAAACTCTTAGTGAGTGGCTTACAATTATATACATACTTCTCTTCAACATAATGAGCTTTTCCATGATCATTCGATGAGTTGTTACATTATTATCCTGTTGATGTAACGACAATACTCGCCGATACATTCATTAGTAAATTCATGATGAAATAGTGAAATGCTCACTGCTTTTATCATCAATAAGTTCATAATGATGACATTGATATATAAATTAGTTCAATTAATCGCACGATTATTTTAATGATCATTTTGATGACCAGTGTTAGCTCAGTGGATAGAAGGGGGATTCTTCTAAAGTTTTAAAGGAAATCGTTTTGACATACATATGTGTATTATGTATATACAATGTGTATTTTCGAAACTTGATCAAATGAAATATGCGGATACTAGACACCTAGGCAAACAAAAAATTGTACGGGCAGGCGGCCCACATCAACCGTTTGGGAGTTACAGGGTGATTAAGAAAAAAAGTTAGATTTTCACATAACAGCCTGTACTTAAAAACTACAGGGCGCACGGTAACAGTTAAAAGCTCATTGTATGCAGAACTTCATGGCCTTTCCAACGACCCATACCCCTCTCCCATCAAGTATTATTTTGTCTAAACTAAAAATTTCGGATTTTCTTACCTTTTGTTTTAATTTGACCTCTATTATTTTTGCAAAAAGATCATTAACATAACTTTTTTTTATAAAAACTGTAAACTGTAGACTCTCCTCTTTAGTTTGACCTAGTACACCCTGTGTGTTAACTGTAGCCGTTAAACAGTTAATAACTCATAACCTATTCAGGTCACACCGAAATTAGACAATATTTTTTAAAATGACGTGCTGAGGGAACAAATTATCGTTGAGAATAGGTTAAAAGCTAATAACTCTTAAAAGGCTAAGGAAGAGAGTCTACAGTTTACAGTTTTTATAAAAAAAGTTATGTTCATGCCCTTTTTGCAAAAATAATAGAGGTCAAATTAAGAAAAAAGGTAAGAAAATCCTAAATTTTTATTTACTATATACCCCTATAACTCCTGAGACGAGCGGCGTACGGAGCTGGTTGAGCAGTCGTTGGAAAGGCATTGAAGCTTTGCATACAATGGGTCTTTAATTGTGACCATACTCTGTACTTTTTAAGATACAGGGTGTTATGTGAAAATCTAGCTTTTTTTCTTACTCACCCAGTAATTCCCAAACGGTTTATGTGGACCCCTCTGCCATATAATTTGTTGTTTGCCTAGGTGTCTAGTATCCGCACATTTCGTTTGATCAAGTTTCGAAAATATACATTGTATATATGTATATATACCTATAAAAATTAAATATGCTTTCACATTAAACAATTCTTTTAACAGCATATTACACAACTTTTTAAAACGAATGATTTTTTCAATAACGCCTCAGAAGTAAAAACTTTACCGGTTTTTTAATCAATACAACACACCATTCATCATAATTTCGTAGAAATGCACATGAATTTTTAATGGTATGCTCATCGAAAGGATCATCGGAACTGATCAGAAACTTCACCCGCATTCAAAAGCAGAGATCTTTACACATATATGCGCAATTTCTAAATGCAGCAGGGCTAGTTTACATAGGATTCCCCCGACCGGTCGCGACCGGGGAAGAGGGTTTTCGAAATCGATGAGAATTTTCTACTTAGGCGGATGACAGTGTGTATACTAATAAGTTTATACTGAGTATACATCACTGTGTTCTTTTGTGTACCTTATTCTAGAGCTCTCATATACTGGAGAGAACAAATTGTTCTGTCGATTGAAGCGAACTATTTGTACTGTTCGCTTCATTTATATCTTTCTATGAAAGTGTATGAGCCGTTCCTTTGTGTATCTTTTATTCTGCTTTGTTCTGCGGAAACAATAGAACACAGCTATAATAAAAATGGACTGACTGAGCGTTCTTGCTTCAAAAATGGCACAATTTTTTGAACAGCCTGTGAAAACCCTTTATTTCGTACAATTATACACCGATTCATAATTTATTTTTATTTGTCGATTAGAAACACCAAAGATGTTATAAAATAGTATTGCATTAAATGAAAATGTCTTAGGAAGTTAAACTTGTTTTAAATCACACAAAAATTAATTTTTAAATTTACTGGAAAATGTACATTTTGAGCTTGAAGGAAACAAACAGATTTTACCCAAAAATTGTGCCATTTTTGACTATAGGAATTAGATAGGAAAGCTCAGTCCATTCTTATTATATGTCAGTGTATCTATTCAAGATACACTTGTCTATAAATTATAATTGTTTTTGCCAATTAACTCTACCAAGAAATATGTGGAGATGAAGGAATATTAGAGGGCCAAAGAACCCTTTTTTAAGATCTTTAGGATATACTTATCTATATTAAAAGTTAGACCCAGGCACTTTTGTAGTTGCATAGCTACATGGATTGGGCATCCACGCATATATTAAAAGTTATTTTGATTTTAGCATATCCGTCTGTCCTTCCGAAGAGACTCGAAAATGCGTTCAGTTAGAGTGCTGAAATTTTGCATACGGGTTTTTTTTTTTTTTAAAAAAATAAATTTAAGTTCGAAAATGGGACCAATTGGGCAACTCGTTCGTAGGGTTGTCATAAAAAAACTCCGTTTTCACTATATATTTGGGAATACTTCCTGAGAACGCGTCTATGTAGTGAGCTGAACTTTGGTACATGGTGTTTTCATAGCAATAGTAAATAAAATTTCAAAAATGAACTAAATCGGGAACCCTTTCTAAGTGTTGCCATTTAAAAATATTGGTCTTTTACGTATACTGTGAAAACGATAAGCTGTAGACATTTTTATTGTACTGAAAAGTTCTTCAAAATAAGAAATCCTATGCAATTTGTTATAATCATTTTTGCTGTCCCCTTCAACAGATGGGTACCAAACGAAATTATAAACGGGCGTTCATCTAGGGTACCACAAAAATTGGTCTTTTAGACCAATTCTAGCTTTCTACTTGTTTTGAATATTTTTAAATATTTATCCGGATAAATGAAGGTAATTTTTCTTTTGTTCATTTGTTGCAACCAAAAAACTCGATCAGAGTGAATAAACGAGTGGCCATCTACAACGGAAAAAACTAACTATACAGGGTGTTTCCCCTTAGGAGGTCCATAGAGCGGGAAGTGATAGTACTCACCTAGACGAACCAAAAATTGTATGGCAGGGGGGGGGGCAATATTAACCGTTTAGGAGTTACAGGGTGATTCATAAAAAAAGCTAGGTTTTCACAAAACACCCTGTATCTTAAAAACTACAGGGCGTATGGTCACAGTTAAGAGCTCACTGTATGCAGAACTTCATGGCCTTTCCAACGACAGTTCAATCAGCCCCGAAGGTCTAAACTAAAAATTTCGGATTTTCTTTCCTTTTTTTGTAATTTGACCTCTATTATTTTTGCAAAAAGGTCGTTAACATAACTTTTTTTATAAAAACTGTAAGCTGTAGACTCTCCTCTTTAATATGACCTATTACACCCAATGTGCTATCTGAAGCCCTTTAAGAGTTATTAGCTCTAAACCTATTCTAAAACCTATTTTCAAACCTTCTCTCAACGATAATTTGTTCCCTTAGCACGTCATTTTACAAAATATCGTCTAATTTCGGTGTGACCTGAATAGGTTATGAATAAACAACTGTTTAACGGCTACAGTTAACACATAGGGTGTAATAGGTCAAATTAAAGAGGAGGCTCCACAGTTTAAAGTTTTTATAAAAAAAAGTTATTTTAACGACCTTTTTGCAAAAATAATAGAGGTCAAATTAAAAAAAAAAGGAAAGAAAATCCGAAATTTTTAGTTTAGACCTTCATAACTGCTGAGGGGAGAGGGATACGGGGCTGGTTGAGCTGTCGTTGGAAAGGCCATGAAGTTCTGCATACAGTGAGCTCTTAACTGTGACCATACGCCCTGTAGTTTTTAAGATACAGGGTGTTTTGTGAAAACCTAGCTTTTTTTATGAATCACCCTGTAACTCCTAAACGGTTGATATTGCCCCCCCCCCCCCCACCCCCCCACCCTTGCCATACAATTTTTGGTTCGTCTAGGTGAGTACTATCACCTCCCGCTCTATGGACCTCCTAAGGGGAAACACCCTGTATACCTTGTAAGGAGCATGGGAAAGCCAATAGGAGATTTATATTTGTCATCAATGAATCATTATTTTTTATGTATCCACAGCCGTCTGGACACCATTCGTTTTCTTCCATACATACGGGAAATGTTGCCTGGTCATCTTTGGAAATCGTACAGGTATACAGTTTTGAATACCAGTACAGTTTTGACCACAGAACATAATTGGCGAACCTACAGAAGGTAATTCGGGCAAAATTAGGAAAGTAAAATATTTTTCAACTTAAATTGCATTTGGTTAATTTTTTATTACACTTGCTGTATCTCCATTGTTTGGGCTCAAACGACAGAATATTAATTTTGCGTTGCTCTTGCAAAACAAATAAAATCAAAATTATGCTTGAGTGACCAAAACAACCAATATTTTTATTTTTTCCCTTAGAAATTAGGTAGCTTTGTTGTTGTATTTAATCAAACAATCTACACAAGTAAGTAATCCAGAAAACCCCACACTTCTACTTTCAACGGGAATCTTGCTGGTCTTGTGAATTGATATTATAGAGATATTAAATATAGGTTGTTACTAAAATATATTAAATCTAGAAGTCTGCACAATTAGCGCAGCTACACTCCCATGATTCACAGTTTCCGCTTGGGATATCCCCGCAGTCCCACTGTATTCATCCATAGAAAGTATTAAGATGATGGAAAGTGGGAATTCAGGTGTAAATTTGTAAAAGCGCCAATAGGCGACCATAGCTCACGGCACACATCGTGTTAGAAAGATTTATTCATGAATTAAAATTCCATTCATCTGATTTTCGTAGTTCAGCTTAAACTGGAAATTTATAACTGAAAATTGATACTTTTACGTTTTGTGGAAAATACGTATCCATATTGGTAAAATGCAAATTGTTTTACTTGTTAGCTACTACAAAAAATGCCAAGAAGTAACAGTAGTAGCATGAATTTAGAGCTGATGTCGAATCATCTCCACTAAGAAGAATCCACGTTGGTCGTTGAAGAATTAATTCTATTAGTTTTTTGTACACTTGTTGTATAAATAAATTTTTTGTGGTTTAATTAAATAGAAAATCGGTTATTCGCCATCACTAGCACAAAGCATAGTGCGTATACCTTGTTTACAGGCAGAGTTGAAAGATTGAGTGGAGATTGAATTGAGTTTTGATTCGTGCATTTGAGTACGCATCGATTGAAAGCGCTTCCTCTATGTATCTCACGTTTTGGCTGTTATTTTAAGACAATGAAACAGAAAAAGAATTTCACTGTGGAGACCATGGAAGAATACTTTCAACATATTTTTTAAATATCTGGCTTGAAGTCCTCACTGCAATACGTGTTAAAGAGAAAACTATGGCAGTGTAACAGAATTGTCAATAATCTGTAGTTGTATGAGTGCACTTGGCTGATTCAAGCCTTGTTAATGTCTCTCGGATATTTTAGCACAAGTCAATTTTAATAACATAACTATTCAAATTTAAAAAATGGAAATTGATTTAATTGATTGTACGTAAGTAAGCATGCTCAAAATGAACTTAAACAGACGCGTAAGGGTCCCACACACGGCCATGCATGTGTCCAATATGTCACACAGATTTGATCGTGTGCGTGCCTGTTTGACGGTGTGACACGAAGTATGTCAAGTGAATGAACGAAAATCAAGTTAGTTTGATTTTTAGGGGCGGGGATACGTGTTTGGCAACATATTGTACCGTGTAGAGCAAAATCTGTCACGCATTCGTTATTCTTGAGTGAACTCTACTGAAGAAAAAATAACAGTTCTAGCAGCTTCTGATATGTGTTCCTGATGTTGTACAACATGCTTATTAAACAAGAGACACATCAAGTTGGACAACATATTTGTCGTGTATGGGCCTCTTTACAGATGCTCAATGTTATTTTGCATACCTCTGTTTAATTTAAGGGGCCCGTTCGCATTACGTAAGTAACTTTACTTACGTATACGTCCATTTTGGGTCAGCCTAATACGTATTCGAAGGTGTGTTGCAATGAAACAATATCCGTAACAGAAGATGTAACAATCTTATCTAACAATATCCGTAACAGAAAATGTAACAATCTTAAGGACATATAAGGGATTTTATTCCTGTCCAGTTAACTTGGTGGTCTTCTCATATGTGACAACAAAATAAAATGAAAACATATCTTTAATTGACGTTGACATTGTCATCGATTTTATTGTATTTAAGATTCTAGTTGGTTCTTAATATTGAATGATAAATACAAATAATTATAGTATATCTTTTTTTGTTTTATCTATTTGCCACGTCGAAGGGGAAAAAAATATCATGTTGCGAAAGAAGATTATCACAGTTTTAGACTATGCTTACTAGGGCAGGGCAGTGAAAAGAACAATAATTTATTACAAATAATTAATTAATAAAAAAAAAATCAATTATACAAATTATTAAAAGCTCCATCGAAGTATTCCTTTAAAACTCTTTTATGTACCTACTTACTCTTAATGTTTACGTTGATATTTCCATTATTTTGGAAGATTATCAAGGCTAATAGTTGTAATTAAGTGGTTCTTTTATTATGTAACAGCTTAAGGAAACTTTGTTGATTGTTTATGACAGAAAACCACAAGAAAAAACCAAATATGACGTCAATAAGTCTTGTGATTAAATGATCTCGAATTCGAATTTTGTAAATTCTTCTAATATGATCACTAATTAGTTTGAGTAATAAATGATTTTTATTTATTTTTCTTAAATAAGAGATAAAAATAAAAAGACTAACAGCATATTTCCATTAACTTTGATATATAGCTGCATGCATACCAAGAATAGAATATAGTTTCCCTAATATCCTAGATGACCTCACATTGAGAAAACCACCTTTGGTGTAGGTCAAGGCTTTCGAACTAACCAACCCACTTTCATGCCTTGTGTTCTGACAACGTAAAAACAATTTTCGAATTGAGATTTTAACTCGTCACAGTCTGGTATGTATGCAAACTGGTCAAACAAGAACTATCCCATCTGTTAATTCCGTTCATTCCTTGAAATTGAATTTGTAGAGACACACCTACCTACCTTCCTACCTGCTTGGTTGCATGGTTACTCGCGCTATTGTTATAAAGCACTGTAATTTTTATTTTGTTTTTGAGAATATTTTCGGCTTGCCTGTAATTTTATTGACATTGATCCGATATAGTTTCGTACAAAAAATATCTGGGAATATTTTTACGCAGGACCTAGCCAATCGGATATATTATATATTAACAAATAACATTACGTAATATCTTTCTTTCAAGCCTCAAACAAGTTCGGCCTTTGTATTCTACATACGACAACTGAAGCAGTCACTCAAGCTTGAAGTTAGACACTTTTTCAGTTTTAAATAATCGACCGATTCAGTTTTTTTATTCAAATAAGTTGAAAAAAGGTAATATTTTTTTACAAGGAAGTAACAAAAAAGCAATGACAACACTTAACTATAAAAATGTTGTCGGCTCATACAAATCCTGTTGTTGATTATGTCGTTAAGTATGGTAATTTGTCATAATAACAAGGCAAAAAAGCTGGAATTTGTCTAAGACCAATGTCCCCTCTGGGAGAGTTGTTATAGTAGTTTTTCGCATCTATTTCTAGAACGGTTTGTTGGGCAGTTAAGTGAAATTTTAGAGGATTTTATATTCAGAAGAATTTTTCAGTACAATAAAGATACCTTAGACTGATCGTTTTCACAGTTCATATATATATGTAAGAAACCTAAATATTTATATGACAACATCAAGAAGGGGTTGCAAGATTTAGTTCATTTTTAAACTTTAGATGATGAATCATAGATTATATGAAGTTTGTTCTTTTGTACCGCATAGCAATAATAATGGTAGAGCAGAATGGATTGGACATCTACACATAATATTAAAACTTATTTTGATTTTAGCGTGCTCGTCCCTCCGACCGTCTGTCTGTCAGTCTGTCTGTCTGACCGTCTGTCTGTTCGTCCGCTTCATAACTCGAGAGCGTCTTCACTTAGAGTGCTGAAATTTGCATACGGGAACTTAAGTTTGAAAATGCGACAATTCGGACAACTTC
Organism: Dioctria rufipes; assembly: GCA_963924295.1. NCBI lineage: Eukaryota > Metazoa > Arthropoda > Insecta > Diptera > Asilidae > Dioctria > Dioctria rufipes. The sequence goes on along the minus strand of OZ002743.1, from coordinate 41,539,185 downwards.
TTTGTAGAGTTGCCTTACAAAAATTTCGTTTTTCACTATATATTTGGGCACTGCCCGAGAACGCATTAATCCAGAGAGCTGAAATTTGGTACATAGTATATTCATAGCAATAGTAAATAAAATTTCAAAAGTGGACTAAATCAGGCAGCCTTTTGTAGTGTTGCCATGCAAAACCTTGGTTTTTCATTATATATTTGTGCATGAGAATGCGCTGACGTGGAAAGCTCCAATTTTGTAGACGGCATTTTCATAATAATTGCTAATATAAGTTGGAAAATGAACCAACTCGGGCAATTCTTTCTTTGTGTTGCCATACAAAACTATATATACATTTTTGTACACTATCTACATAAGACCAAATCTACATCGAGAGCTACACGCTACAAGCTGCAAGCTTGAAGAAATAGATGCGAAAAACTACTATAACAACTCTCCCAGAGGAAACACTGGTCTTTTAAACGAATTCCAGTTTTTTTCTTTGTTAATATGATAATTGATCATGCTTAACGACTTAATGAGCCAACAGCATTTTTATAGTTAAGTGTTGTCATTGCTTTTTTGTGACTTCCTTGTAAAGAAATATTACCTTTTTTCTACTTATTTGATTAAAAAAATTGAATCGATCGATTATTTAAAACTGAAAAAATGTCTAACTTCAAGCTTGTGTGACTGCTTCACTTGTGTATGTAGAATACAAAAGCCGAATTTGTTTGAGTCTTAAAAGAAAGCTAAATGTTACGTGTAATGTTATTTATAAATACCCACATAATGTTTCCGATTGGCTAGGTCCTGCATAAAAATATTCCCAGACAATTTTTGTATGAAACGATATCGGACCAATGTTGATTAAGCCGACAAATAATATCTATATATATCTATATATATCTATATAGTTTTGTATGGAAACACCAAGAAACTGTTGTCTGATATGGTCCATTTTTATACCCTAGATGAAATCTAAAGGGTATACTTAGCAAAATGGATTGGAAACCCACGCATAATATTAAAAGTTATTTTGATTTTTGCATGTCTGTCCGTCTGTTCGTCCATCTGTCCGTCTGTTCGTCCATCTGTCCGTCTGTTCGTTCATCTGTCCGTCCGTCTGTGCGCACGATAACTCGTATGGCAACACCAAGAAGAGGCTGCCCGATTTAGTCTTACTTTTGAAATTTTATTTACTATTGTTATGAAAACACCATGTACAAAATTTCAGCTACGTGAACATGCTCTCGTGCAGTGCTCAAAATTTTTGTATGGCAACCCTGCGAAAGAGTTACCAGACTTATCCCATTTTCAAACTTAAAGTTACCTTTTTTTTTAAAAAAAAGTCCGTGTGCAAAGTTTCAGCACTCTAAATGAACGCGTTCTCGAGTTATCGTGAGGACGGACAGACAGACAAACGGGCAGACAGATGGACCGATAGACGAACGGACGAACGGACGGACATGTAAAAATCAAAATAACTGTTAATATTGTGCATACGTGGCCAGCCCATTTTGCCCTTTTAGCATTATTTCTGTGCGTTACAACCATGAATGACAAACTTAGTACCTATATCCTATGATTTCATCTAGGGTATACCAATTTCTCCGTATTAGGTATTATTGTGATTTTGTATTTTCTATGATCATTTACATAATATGTCACGAGAGTTCATCAGCCAGGTGTTTGGTGGTGCAATGTCGGTTTTTTGGGGCACCTCCAACTATTCTCAGTGGCCACTCTATACTCCCTTTTACCTTCAAAAGGAGTAGGCAATAATAATTTTGATTAACTCCGTAAAAAGAAGATAACGAAGTTTACGATTAATTTTTAGAGTGATAATGCAGTTTTGCAACACATAAGTCGAGCAAAGAAAAATATGCGTGTATACTCTGAGGATTCCCTGGCCTAGTAATAAGAACAAAAAAAGCGAGGGAATCCAGCGGACTGAAATTATTGCATCTATCTTGAGGTATTTCTTGATTCTCATCACGTTTTTCTTGGGACTCTCCCCTACTTATTACTTTATTCTCAGAGTAATCGGATTTATCACATAATTACTTACAGAACCTGATTATTCTTCTGGAGGTCATCCACCATAACTTACAAAGCAAAACTTTGCAAAACTGACAAATAGTTTAAATCACAAATCTTTTACTTTAATGTTTTCTCCATTCGCCTGTATGCCTTGTGGGTTTTAGTTATATGTTTTTTTTTGCTTTTACCATCAACACCTGCAGACAATCATTTAATTACTAATTATGACTTAATCACAAAGCGTTTTACCAAGAGTATAATGCGCACTGAATAAAAAAACACAGTATAGAATTCAAAATCGAGAACAATTCTATAGAGCGGACATGCTAATTTGCTTCTGTTTGCCTTTTTGGTTTTCCCTCTTATTAATCAGCGCATGCCGCCTATTCATAGTGCATTTCAGTTATAGATGCCTAGTTTTTTGGTATACTAATGTACAATTTAATTCCAACTTATCGCATTTATTTCGAGCAGTGTCAAGAACAGAAGAAACCGGTCTTAGGTTTAACTTTTTGCGCAAGTGTAGTTAAATTCAACGGCCGAGAGATTTTCCAATGTCAAGATCAAGTTCTTTATTGGATCGTTTTTGAGTTTCTTGTGGTCACCGAATCTGCAATAAATTGTAGAAATGTTTTTTTTTTTTTTTTTGTTGCTAAATAAACTCGTTATTTATTTTGTAATAAAATTTTGGGGAAAAATGGCAATATTTGTAGGCCGACTAAGAAAAGTAAGCATTATACCTACCTAGACGATGATTATTTATTTATCTTTTATGGAGCTTTTCGGCAAATGGTAAACTCATGTTCATTGCTTCCGTTCTTTAATCGGCGTTAAAATGTCAAAAACAACAAAGATTAGAGTTTAGTGCGACATTAGAAGCATTAACATAACAATCCTCGGGATTCCCTTAATTTGCGGTATTAAGTATAAGACATTATCTACTCATCAAAAACTGGTTGGGATTCATGAAAGTTAAGTGGAAGTACAAACACTACCATAACTTAACTCGAATGCGTATTTAGATATGCATAAGTATAAAATTCAAGCATAATAAGTAAAAACAAAATTAAATTAAGGGATTAACGATTTGTGTGTTTATGTAATATTTTTCTTCAATTAAATTAGTAGATACACTAAAAAAAAGAAGAAAAACTGTATTAATTCCTCTCTGACCATGAAAGTATAATGGAAGCAGCACAGCAGTCTCCGTTTTCGTTTGCGATTTTGTAATATAACAGTAAGTAATGTTCCTTATAATGGAAAACAAAGCTAACCTGTCGGAGCAATTGATTAGGTATTAATATTTGGTATAATTATTTCATTATTATATTAATACTATGGCTTTGCGAGTATCAATAGAAAATAGGTATCGACCCAGATTCGATAAAAACAAATATTATTTAGAGAATTTGTTTCTACAATTCGATAGCAATTCAAAAGATGTAGATAAAGTACGCCCAACATCAGTTCTAAGGCTGATATAGAATAAGTCCTTATAGCACCTGTTATTCCGAAGTATGCAAATATTCGTAGTTTTTGTAATTTTATTTCTAATGTTATTTCCTCTGTTTTGGTCCACCATACAAGGGCGCTATATAGGTAATGATGGGCCTAACGATGTATATATGCGCTAAAGACAATAACTATAAAATGTTGTAGACAAGATAATTGTCTTTGCGTATAAAGATGAATATATTTATGTAGATGGATGGTACATAAAAATAAATATAGAACATCCAGCTTAACGCCTTATATACGCGATTACGCCGATTTTCGAAGGTACTTTTCTAGACGCGGTTTAAAAAAAATGACGCATATATTCAGAAACGTTTTTTTACAGGTCATTTACGCACATGGTTAAGTATATGTAAAAAAACATCAGAAATATTAACAAATGGCGGAGATATAATATACTAAAGCAATGTATTTTTTTTGTGCGGTCGTTGATGGTGAAGGTTCTCGGCATCTATGTGGGTGTCGCAAAAAAAAATTAACATATTTATAATTGCATAATGAATGTATCTTTAGTGTGAACCAACAATATTATAAAAAAAATTCGAAATTTAACATTTTTTTACTCAATTTTCTGTCAATATTTTATTTTTTATATATTTTTGTGTCACTGAAATTTTTATTTCTGCCATTCACACCATAGGTGATAGTATTAAGAATATGTTGTAAAAATTTCAAAGTGATCTGAACCTTCGTTCAACAGTTAGAACCTTCAAAAGGTTCAAAAAATTGAATCGTGGAAAAACGGATTTGAAGTTGGCGGCCGTGCGCACCCCGCGTTATCTATTATATGTAATCTTACCTTATTTAAGAGCATCCTGTGGTATATGTGGGGCCGTTGCCTTTACCGTTACACGATTCTATGTAGGCATAATAAGTGAACAATAGAAAAGGGTACTTGCCGATCTAGCGCACCTGTCTCCGTATAGCGCGGCCGGTTATCGCAGCTACCGCCTGCTTCCAAGAAAATAAAAGTTTTTGCGTAAGAAGCCACTAATTCAATAGAAATAAATTTAGTATATACTTTCTGAATTTACTATTCAGGAACTAGCGTAACAAACAAGAAAGATTGAATTGAATTTTTTATTAAGAAAATTTTTGAATTAAGAACTATTTATTTAAATTTTTACAGAGTACGCAGTAAGTAAGCTTTAGCAGTGCTTCGGGGTGAATTTAAGAAAATAATTAAATAAATAAATACATAGACATGATTAATGAAAAATTCATTAATTATTTTTTACCTATACTACCACAGTTCACTATGCAGTTCTAACAAGTATTATTAAACTGAAATCTATTAAAAACAAGTAAAAAAGCTAGAATTGGTCCAAGACCAATTATTATGATGCTCTAGATGAATACTCGTATGTAATTTTGTATGGTTACCTCTCTGTGCAAGTATGATTTTTGAAGTGGTTTTTTTGCATATATTTCTAAAATAGTTCGTCGGACAGTAAAAATGGTTATAACCAATATCATAGGATTTCACATTATGAAGAATTTTTCAGCACATTAAAAAACCGTCTAGGACTGATCGTTTTCACAGTATAAGTAAAAAACCTAAATTTTTATATGGCAACAATAAGAAGGGGTTCCCGATTTAGTCCATTTTTGAAACTTAATTTGCATTACTATGAAAACATCATGTACAAAATTTCAGCTTTCTACGTCGACACGTTTTTTGTATGGCAATCCTTCGAAGGAGTTGCCCGATTCGGGCCATTTTTGAAGTTAATTTTACTTGTTTTTTTTTTAAAGCCCCTGTGTAAAATTTCAGCCCTCAAATATGTGGGTGTTCAATCCATTTTGCTCTACCATCATTATTTCGATGTGTTACAAACGGAATGACAAACTTAGTATACCCATAGGGTAAAAAATTTATTACGTAGAAAAGTCCTATTTTAAGTAACTTACATAGATAACAAATCTTCTCTTCCTATTCCTTACCATTGAATGCGGATCAACTCTAGAGATTGATCTTTATTTAATTTTTTTTTATTTAATTTATTAAAAAACAATCAACTCCACAGTTTCATGTACAACAGTTTCATGTACAATGTTTTGCAAAATTAACAAATATAATGAAATAATTCAAAAATTTCTTAATCTAATGTAAATTTTTCTTTAGGAATTTCTTTTCTTCCTCAAGAGATGTATTTATTATACCATAAAAAACACTGACATAATACAGGGTGTCCCGCGAGCGGGGTGGCACCCGAAGGCTATGGATAATGCTTAGACAAGTAAAAAATTGTATGGGTAAGGGGAGGGGAAAATCCTAATGGTTTCTGACATAACGGGACTTAAAGAAATTTGGGTATGTTTTTATAGATCGCCCTGTAACTTCTTAACGTTACACCCTACGATAATAATTTAAAATTTATTAGATTGAAAATTGCTGGACCTTTGGAATAGTCTATAGACTTTTCTCCTCCTCCTCTCCGTTTTGAAGCTCAGCAAAGGTAAAATTTCGAAATTTTAACTCATTGTTTTTATTGAACTAGTATGTATGTATTCTTATCAATAAATACGTCATCAATACCAATTTTTCATATTGGATTTGGGAATCCCAAAAGCTACTCTTTAAAATAATCCTTTATGCATTTTTTGTACTTTTTCTTGAATAAGAAACTCATAACAAATTTTAAATCTTCATCATAGGATGTAACGTTCAGAAGTTATAGGGTTATCTATAAAAACATTAATTAAATTCAGAGTTAATTTAATTTTGCAGTAGCTAATTTTTAGTTTGAGTCATAAGTACTAGCCCTTGGCTAGAACTTTTTTTTAATACTCTTAATTCATTAATTCTTGCTATTTTTCTTCTTCTTATTTTTGTAGGCTTTCATCTACTTCGTTACATTTAACAATTTTTCTATTGACTTTTCAGTTGTCAAAAAGCAAATTTTTTGTGAGCATTTTACGACTTCATAACATGTACCTACTTAAATAAATAAAATCGTTACACCATGATTCCGAACTTTTGCAATAATTTTTGGTTATATTTGTGTGACATATTTTGAAATTTCACCACAATTTTAGTCGCACTTTAGTTTTTACCATGGTTCATTTTTATATTTAATTTAACTACGTTAGTTTGGCTTCGGTAACAACATTAACTAGACTACCATGATTATTAATACAAGAATTAAGCTTAACACAGTGATGAATTTTCATACCAAATATCTATACTCTTGGACACATTCTTGCAGATCACGATAAAATCTAAAAGCTAAAAAGCAAACTTCTTTTAAATTTATTCTGAATCATTCTACAGTTGCGTCATTTCTTTAAGAAAAACAAAAAGAAGCCTTCAACATGCATTTCCGGCTTTCTGATTAAACTATTGATTTTGGAGCAATTATTGAAACCATTTCATATATTCTAGCAACAAAAACGGCATTATTTATTTTAACATGTTCACTCTAATTCAATTAAGCTTAACACTAACCAGAAATTTCAAAGAAGTATAAAAAAGATCTCATTACTAAAGCCGTGAGTGGTATGAAGGTATGGTAAAGAAATTTGATAAAAACCCCCTCGTTTATATGAATTTGCGGTTTGAAAAATTTATTTTTAGGCTTGGCAGTATTTTTATTTCCAGAAAGTGGATAGTTTTTTTTTTTTATTTGTAACTGTTTTAATTTTCCTCTTTTAGAGTGTATTGCAAAAGTTAAAGATTCCTTTGAATGACATGAAAAAAAGAATAAGAAATAATATCTATAATGTGGATGAACCTTAAAACCGCATAGGCGTTAATTAGGAAATTTTTGAACTCTAAATGAACTCTAGTAAACATGGTAAAAAAATGAACATGAAGGGCAGTGACGTCCGGCTATGCACGGGAAATCCCACTCAGCATAAATTTATCCTTCTGTATACCATATAAACTTAAATATCTCCGCTGTTCCGAAAGTACAAATATTTTCCATTGTTTTGGTTGTTGCTTCAAGCCATCAGTAACCGCAAAAACTCGTAAGTATATGTTGCGGACATTCGTTTTTCGGCTTGTATTCAGTTGTGTGGTCTGTAGTTATGCGCGTCAATACATAACAAAAATTCTCCAAGTGTTTGACAAACATTTATCTAACTTTTGTCAAATATTTGTCAAAGATTTGTCAAACATTTGTCAAGCACTTATGGAATGAATTCTTAAAAAAGTTAAAATATAATTCAAATGAAAATGGAATGAGAAATGGGACAAGATACATATAATAAAATTAATAGAATTAGTACCAGCTACGGCCACAACTGCGCATCCAATGGGAACGAAATATACATCTGAGTCAAACAAGTTGCTTTACGTATTATTGTCTGCTGTAAACCAACCTCATTATAAATCTTCTCATCAAGTAAGTTTATATTAATTTTCTTATAATTTTCTTTTCCAAAATAAGATTGCGAGGTGTGCTAAATTTATGTCAACTTCCATTAATTAGCAGCATACATATACTGTAAAGCTACCACCTTTATCTCTCGGCTAAATTCCAACCGATTTTCAAAATTCTTCTTGCTAAGTTCATTGTGAGTTTTTTATGATTTTTTGAAACTATTAGGAGATTCCTATGGCAGCGGGTTACAGAGTGGTAACCCGAGCTGGGTTACTTATATATTACTATAATAAAAAAAAATATGATAAATAAATTATTTTTCCAGGGGTGCAGGTATTTATTTTATAGTCTACCATCTGTGTAGAATATTCGTATGCAATCTCATCAAAATTGGATGATATGGATGATAAATTCAATGTCAAAAGGTCATTCATATACACCAATGGGAAAAAGTTTCTCATTCCCCGAATTCGAATCTTCTGAGGGAGGTGTGGTAAATATTATTAGATTCACAAAATTCTTTTTGCTAGTTTTTTTTTTTGTTTTCTCTTTTTTTTTGGATTTTTCGAACATATTTTCCCTTCCCTTATGATTACGTTGCGAAATTTAATTTTCTACGGGCAAAATTCTGTCCGAAAAATTCATTTCGAAATGTTTTTCTATAACTTACCGATTAATCAATTTTTTTTTCTTTTTTATGGATGCGCTTTTATTAAGAGATTATCTGTACTGATCGGATGTCATTTAGCTATTTAAAAAAAAAATTAAATCTATAAAAATTTTGCATACCCAATTTTTGCCATCTAGTGGTGATTTTGAAAATCCACGTAAATACCACTTATAGAATGGGCCATCTTCTATGGTTGACTTTTTACCCGAATGAATTTGGCGCTTTCATTCGAATTCTGTTGCAATTAAACGGCGACAACTCCCGCAAAAATTTGCAAATTTTAGCATTTTTCAAGGTAAGCCTACAAAACAACTGGTTCTCAGATACTATGCATTATTTCGGTTTCGCTTGGTCATCTGGAGCTCCCACTTGTGTCACTTTTATTTGTAGTCAAGCCCCACTTATACTGTGAATTTGGACAAAATCGGTGATGATAAGTAGGGACCCACACCTTGGAAGACCAATTCTTATGATACCTAGATGAATGCCCGTATGAAATTTCGTATCGTCACCTATCTGTGAAAGTTTGGTTTTTTATGTAGTTTTTCGCATATATTTCTAGAACGGTTCGTCGGACAGAAAAAACAGAAAAAAACCATTATAACCAATTTTATAGGATTTCGTATTCTAAAGAAGTTTTTAGTACAGTAAAAATGTTGAGGACTGATCCTTTTCATAGTATAAGTAAAAAACCTAAATTTTTATATGGCACCACCAAGATGGAGTTGTCCGATTTAGTCCATTTTTGAAATTTTATTTGCTAGTGCAATGAAAACACCATGTACCAAATTTCAGCTCTCTACGTCGACGCGTTCTCAGGCAGTGTCCAAATATATAGTGGAAAACGAAAGTTTTGTATGTCAACCCCACGAAAGAGTTGCCCGATTTGTCTTAATTTCGAACTTAATTTTACATTTTTTTTAAAGTCCGTGTACAAAATTTCAGCTCTCTAAGTATACGCGTTCTCGAGTTATCGTGCGCACAGGCGGACGGACGGACGGACGGACATGCAAAAATCAAAATAACTTTTAATATTATGCGTGGGTGTCCAATCCATTTTGCTCTATCATCATTATTTCGAGGTGTTGCAAACGGAATGACAAACTTAGTATACCCTATAGATTTCATCTAGGGTATAAAAATACCAATAATATCAATTTAAAAAAAATTTCCACTTGCATTCTGGTTATTTGTTGACCAATTGTTTTTGGGTAGGTATTAATAGCTTACCTAACCAATATTAATTTGTCCAAAAATAACTTTTAGGAAATAACTACTATTAAATTGTTGACCACTTTAATTGTCTAGAATTAATCAGAAATATTGTTTGTTTGATGGATAAAGCAAAAAAAACGTAAATTTCAATAAAATGACGCGGTTAATATCCAGACATCGATTTAAGTAAGGCAATCTCCGTTGTGAGATAAAAAATAAGAGATTAAGTGTTAAAGAAAAATGTATTCATCATATCACAAACATAATCTCTGAAAAAATGATAAGAAGAAAAACGAAAAAAAAAACATTTCCTCACCTAAAAACCTGTTTAACTACGTACGAGTGGCTCTAGAATAGAATTGTTGGTGATAATTAGGTCAAAAGTTTCATGCTAGGAAATTCTCGCTTCCCAGTAAAATACCAGTTTTAAGAATATTTTATTAGTGAGATAGTCAGCATAAAGATTTTACCCAAAATCTCCAGGTGACTAATCACAGAAGCCCGGTGAAGTCCAGTAAAGTGATGCCGATGTAGTTGACATCGTTAAAAAAAAAAAACACTAAATTCACGCCTCACTTGATACCTTTATTTTAGTAAACATCTTCCATAAAGCAAGCAAAATCGTCAGCAAAACCCAAAATTCTGAAAATCCGACGAAATCACAAAACGCAACTTCCGAGTCCACTTTCTGAACGGGTTTGTTAGATATCTATAACAAGCTGACCAATGTCGTCATATATAATATAACCACGGCACAATAGTGTGTCACTGTTTAGCAGTAACAATGGACGTTTTTGTTTATAGTAAAGTAAGTAAGTGTACACAGTCTATACATGCATAGTTATTTGTTTATTCTTCTCAACTCGATCGTATCGAGTTCTAAAAAGAGTTTTTCTCATTTAGAATTTTAATTTTGCCTTAATCGTTTTAACAGCTGTTTCTTAACTGATTCATGATCGATTTGTTTTCTGGATTCAAGCGGAAATTTTTCGAATTTACTTCAAGCTGGGATTAAATTTAAGCTTTTTTCCATAAGCTAAAATGCTAAAATTGATTCATCCTAATGGTTTCTTTTTACTTATGTAATAGCGTAATATGCCGCCTCTCGTTTACACTTAATATTGTTGATAAAAGAAAAAATGGTTTGAACTTATGTAGGTGTTTACGGCGATTTGTTGTACGTAGGTAGGCACGTCTTAAACTGTTTAAGAACATAATTATTAAAGTTAGACTATATAAGACTTTGTCAAATAAATATGTTTTATATAAGCATAAATTATATAAATACAACTTCTTATCTGTATTTCGGTTGTGTTTGGTCTGCATCTTATATTAGGCCAGGGCGCCCCACAAAAAACATTTTACGGTCTTAAGACTGTAAAAAGACCGTCCGAAACCAATACGTCATAGAAACTGACCGACCAAGATTGACGTGAAAGTGACGCTTTTTGATATACTGTAAAGATAATAATATCTCACTTGAAAAACACTTTTAGACCTCGTCTTTGCTGAACCGATTTTCGATCTGTGTTGTTTTTGTAGTCATTATGACGACATTTAGCTTACTAACAGGGTATATTGACATTAACAAGGTATGCTCACTAGATTTTTGATAGGTGATGCAGTGACGTTACGGCATTAATTCATATGAAGACTTCAGATTTTTTTTTTATATATAAAATGTCTTTAGCACAGTCCTGTGATCCCTAGACGCTCAAGCTGGCCGACCGTGTTTCATAGTAGTCTTACCGTGGTTTGTTAAGGGGACCAACAGAGTGAGAGCTTAAAAAATCACAATTTTTGAAATTTTTTCATACGAATATTTAATACCTATAAATTTACTTTTGTTTTGCATACTAACATATGTACATATGTTAAACAATTGAAAAACACTATTTTCAAAATTAACATTTTTAATTTAATGGTGGAAGGAAAAGGTCTCCCTGTGATAGTCTGCTCGAGAAAGGTAACTGGTTTACGATTTCCAGGCTTGTGAGAAAAAAATAATAATTTTACAGTATAAATGTAGTTTATTTAATCGTAGCAGTTTTTTTAAATTTTTTTTACTAAAATGGCAGCCAGCTGAAAAAAAATTTCATTTTTCCTCAAAAATTCAGACTGTTTTTTTATTTTATTTTCAAAAATTTTAACTAAAAAACAAAACAAAGGGTTACAATTGGTCTAATTGTAAGACCAATAATATTATACACTAGCTGAAAATAAAAGTTAAATAAAGTGAAAACCAAAATTTTTGTATGGCAAAACAAAGAACGGGTTGTCAGATTTAGTCCTTTTTTGAATTTGTATCTACTATTGTTATGTTATGCTCTCAGGCAGTGCCCAAATATATAGTGAAAGAAATTTTTTGGCAACCCTACGAAGGAGTTGGCCGATTTGGCACATTTTCGAACTTATTTTTTTTTTTAAAATTCCATATACAAAATTTCAACAATCTAATACTGGAGACACACATATGGTATTGATATCTCAAAGCTATACAATGTAGTATAGTCGAGCCTTGACACACGTTTGTTCGTAGTATAGTTTGACATTCGCTCGCACTGAAAAGTAAAAGTAGAAGATTTTTTAAAAATGTCACCAGATAAATTAATTTCAGCTTATAGGAATACTTTATTTTTAATAAATTTGTTGGAGAGATCAAACACGCAGCTTAAGTTAGTAACAATTAGGAGCACAAGAGGAGCAGCGCTTTACAGAAAATTTTACATTTTAAATAATACATGCAGAGTCAATAGGAAGGTGTGGACAAAGGTAGTCCCTAGTTTTGATAATATTTATGCTAGGTTTTTTATATCCTTAGGTTCAAAATTCTCAATATTGGGAAAACGATGTGCCGAAGATGTATGAAGAAGATTTCAAGAACGCGTTTCGAGTGGACAGATCAACATTCAAATTTTGGGTTGATAATTTGAAAAATATGGATAGAATGGATACAACATGGCGCTTAGCTATTCCCCTAGCTAAAAAAAATTGCCATATCTTTACATGCACTCGGTTCTTCGGCAGAATATAGTACTATAGCAAGCCTATTTGGAACTACCGTAGGAGAAGTATTATTGAAATTTTGTACAGAATTGTATAATATATTCCAAAAAGCATTTTTGACTACATATCCTCCAACACAAGAAAAAACTTATGAAATCGTTCGAGGATTTGACTACAGCAGAAGCACCCGGTTATGACATTAGGACAATGTATGGCTGTGTTGAACACTATAACACAGCTATGGCTCCTCGAAAGAGGAATTTAGTGCGACATTAACAGAAAATTCTATAAATAACATAGACATCTTTTCTGTGTAAATGTAAAATAATATATAAAAAAAAATTATTTTTCTTTACATAGTTTTTTAATATTCTAAAAAGCAAAAAATAATTTGTTCAGCTATTTAGAAAGTTTAACACGTTCGGGAGCATGAATTGCATTCATTTTCATTGTGATTCAAAATGACATGAATGCTATAGCATCCAAATTATCACTTCATCAAACATTCAATTCTATATAGTTTTAAATTTTTGAAATTATGGATGCCAGAGCATTTATAGTAAGATATGTAACTATTAAAATGTGAACGAAATGTGACTAATCAAAATTTGGATATCACAATGAATTCAAGAATAAATCACCTGTCAATTCTTGCAACTCATTAAAATTTTTAGTGTTCGCGAACGTGTTAAGAATTAAATAAAAAGTTTAAAAAGTCGTTTTTTTTCATAAACATTTGAGCAATTCTTAAAAACAGATCTTTTGATAAAAGGAAAGTTTGTAATTATTGTTTAACCTGGTAACTAGCTAATTAAGTAATGGTTTAATTACTCCACCCGTCTCATAATGATTAACACGTTTTTTATATAAAATGATTTATTTTAATTTTAGTAGGGTCTGTTTTTTTTTATTTTCTATTTTTCCAGTAAAAGAAGAGAATTCCAAATTTATTGACAATTCAAAATTTAAAAATTATCATACAAAAAAAAAAAAAATGAAAAAATGATCGACCTCCTTACTTCATCCCTTTTCAGATATCGTCGTTCCACTTTTGTCATAAGTACCAGCTGCAGACTGTTATATCCCCAAAGTCATATGGTGTTGGGCTTATAAGAATTGTGTGCATCTCTATCTATGCTAGTGATACTGCAGAAATTTTATTTATAATTCTATTACCGTATTTGGGAGAAGGACGAAAATGAGACTAGTTATTTAGCCTGGGAGTTGTGCGACTACACACTGTTTTTACCCGTTTTATCGGACAAGTATATGGCTTACCTTACTCCGATATGGGGGCTCTATCGGAGTGGACCGTTTTTCCAACCATACTAGTGGGTCCAAAAATGAAAAAAATAAACTTAAATAAAAAATCTTCTACTATCACAAAAGGTGGCAGTACAGCACCAGTTGCAGCAGTCCCAAAACGTAAGCGTTCAGAGACTGTCACTGAAACATCGTATTCATGTGTGAAAACCGGCTTTGTATCAAAATCCTCAAATCCAATACTAGCCGAAACAATACAATCCGATGTCAGGGAAATGTCTGCGCTTGAGGTGGAATACGCAATGTATATACACTTCAAGTTGAACAAAGAATGGGGAGATGATAACTTCTCAGACATAAAGTTTCTTGACTATTTCTACCATTTAATGAAAAAAAAAATGTCGAAATATGATATAGATCCCGCGTACCGAAGTTTACGAGGGAAATAAATCAAGACTGCCCTATACGACTCTTCATACAGGTCGAATCTATTTATATTTGCCAGCATGCAATATGAAACTCTTTTTAAAAACAAGTAAAAAAGCTAGAATTGGTCTAAGACCAATTCTTATGATACCCTAGATGAATGCCCGCATTAAATTTCGTATGGTCACCGATCTATTCAAGTATTGATTTTGAAGTTGTTCTTCGCATATATTTCTAGAACAGTTTGTCGCACAGAAAAAATGGTAATAACTAATTTTATAGGATTTCGAAGTTTTTAGTACAATAAAAATGTCTTGGACTGATCGTTTTCAAAGTATACGTAAAAAACCGAAATTTTTATATGGCAACACCAAGAAGGAGTTGCCCGATTTAGTCCATTTTTGAAATTTTATTTGCTAATATAGTAAAAACATCATGTACGAAATTTCAGCTCTCTACGTCGATGCGTTCTCAGGCAGTGTCCAAATATATAGCGGAAAACGAAATTTTTATATGGCAACCCCACGAAGGAGTTGCCCGATTTGTCTCATTTTCGAACTTAATTTTACTTTTTATTTTAAACTCCGTGTGCAAAATTTCAGCTCTTTAAGTATACGCGTTCTCGAGTTATCGTGCGCACAGACGGACAGACGGACGGACATGCAAAAATCAAAATAACTTTTAATATTATGCGTGGGTGCCCAATCCATTTTGCTCTACCATCATTATTTCGAGGTGTTACAAACGGAATGACAAACTTAGTATACCCCTATGATTTCATCTAGGGTATAATAACCTCTGGATGAATGCTTATCCTCGGATAAGGAGATTTCTGAGGAATTTCTCTAAAGATAATACAAAAATTTACAAAACACAGCATTACTTATTTTATCAGCGAACACGTACCAGATCAAGACCTTCTATACCACCTAAACGAGCTTCTTGGACATGTCGATGACGACTCAAAATTCTATGAAATAAAACAGAAACCACTGAAGTATTTACAAATATTCTATAAAATGCAACGGTATAATGAGGCAAATGAGCTTAAAAATATTCCTCTGGTACCAATTTATAAGCATCGCCTTCATCATGTGCGATACGACTCTTTTGTCTTGTACAAACGTCTACACGGTCTGAAACTATTC
This sequence comes from Dioctria rufipes, assembly GCA_963924295.1. NCBI lineage: Eukaryota > Metazoa > Arthropoda > Insecta > Diptera > Asilidae > Dioctria > Dioctria rufipes. Next base: position 41,523,595 of record OZ002743.1, on the reverse strand, counting down.
AGTGGTAGTTGGGAAAAATTTCGCGACGAAAAAGATGTACAATGGCAAAAATTTTTCAAAATACCTTCGGTGGGGCGTAGGAAATTCGATGGTTCTATTTGCACCGATGGCGTAGCCATTACATTTTCCATGAAGAAGGAGGTGCAAATAGTACCATCGGAAACACCGAAGAAACGCAGAAAGACCACGAAGACCACGAAGTGTAGCGCACATGATGACAGGACGATGACCGACATCCAGGATAAATTTAACTCTGACAACTACAAGTTGGCTGTTGGTTTAGATCCTGGATGTCGGTTAATCGTTGGCGGTGTGCGCGTCCCGAACGAAGACAAGCCGGTGAGCTTAATAAAGATCAAATCCACAACATTCCACTACAAAACGTCCACGCATGCAAGGAAAGCATTATTAGCTAAATATACGAGGCCACTTCCCAAAAGTGCAATAACAAACACGCAATCGCCCATGCAATTGGATTATATAGCATATACTAAAGAGCGACTAAAGTGGTTTACCCAACGCCAAGCGGTGTATGGTCAACGGAAAGTTGCTCGTTTACGGTTTAAGCAATACATTTGCACCGAACGAGCAACGCACCGCTTGGTGAAGGAAATAACCCAAAACACTCCTCAAACACTAATTTGTATAGGTTCTACCAAAATAGCGGCGAATTCGCCGATTCGGGGCTATGTACGGACGCCGAACCAAAAATTACTGCAGACACTCAAGGTGCATTGCTCCGTTCTAGAGGTGGACGAATTTCGGACGACAAAGCTATGCGCCAATTGTTACGAGTCAGTGAGGACGTCTCGGTCTCCACATCGGTACCAGTTTTGCCCAAAGTGTGGTACTATATGGAACCGAGACGTCAACGCCGGCCTTAACATTTTGAAAGTTGGCCTGGTTCACCTAATGGGTGCCCCTTTCCAGCCCAACTATAGCAGAAGCACCCGGTTATGACAATGTATGGCTGTGTTGATTTTATTATAACACAGCTATGGCTCCTCGAAAGAGGAGTTTAGTGCAACATTGTTTGCATTATGCCGTGTTTGTCAGAAAGGTACAATACACTAAATTTTATTTTTGATTCGAACTTTATGACAGTGTACTAAATAAATCTAAGTTAATAAAATTTCGGCCGGTTTCCTTGATGTTAAGAATGTGCTCATTCTTCCATTCTTCTTAGTTCCGAGGGTAATACGAAGAGGTGTAAATTTTATGCGTTTATGATAGGGACATTGGAAAAAAAAGTATTTATGAGTTCAGGGTAGCGATTTAGGCAAGAGAAGTAAGCGCTTAGGAACGTATATGCCTAGAAAATATTGTTAAGGAAAACTACATAGGTAATTAGCATGGCGCAGTGTATTTTGGCGTATGTAGTGAGGATTAGTTAAAAGGGAAGTTTCAGATTACCTATGGGCTCGGCGTGGCAATGCCGAAGGGTGAATTATTTTTTTAAACAGTGTTATAAATGCCATAAAATTAAAGACCATTTATTCATTAGAGTCAGAATATTTCTGGAAATTTATAAATTTCTATAGAAACTTTCATGAAATATTCGAGAAATTAAGAATTTATTGTGAGTAAATACAAGATTGGTGAAACTTTCATGACTTTTTTATTCCTTGATTCCGTTAAAATCGAAAGTTATAATTTTAATATGTTTTAGTGAATAATACAAGATAAAAAATATAAAAAAATGCCATAGCTGTGTAAAACGACACATTAGTCTTTCTAAGAAATCTAAGTATCCGACGGATTCCCAATAGTATTGGTCGTATTCTTTAGTTATTTTGCAGCCGACAACAAGAATAGCAGTGTCCAAAACTATCTTGGAGCGAATTAGAAAAGAAAAGAAAGTGATTGCTGAAGTTGTTTTACAGGGATTAGTATTGTGTTTTTTCGGTATTAAGAATTAATTTTATTTAATATGCTATTTTTGCCGGATTACTCCAATTCTAAAAAAGCAACTGATGAGACATTCGTATGCGCGTTGAATAATAATATTATTATAATCATTTTAATAACATCCTCGGTCAAGCACAAATTGTCATACCTTGGCCAAGGGAAAAATGACATATCTGTGTCATTTTACTCATGGATTCCAAAAATTATATTATTTTCCGAGGTTGGGTAATACAAAAGAAATATAATATAAGCATGCAGAAGTTTAAAAAATAGCTATATTTTCGTTAATTTTGACAAATAAACTAAATTTATTTTGAATCACTATTGCGTTTTATTGAAATTACATGGGTGGCCTAAAATGACACAGAGTATGTCGTTTTATGCACAGGCCGCCAAAATAACACATTGGGTGTTTTTTTTTTTTCAAATGAAAAAACAAAACAAAATCTTGTCTTTGTTTTAATGTCTAACATTTTTCAAAACATTATTATATATATGTACATATATAGGACAAAGGATACAATCCTTATAATTGACATCCTTTTTCACATATATTTTTAATCTGCCATACTAAGCTTGTCATTTCATTTGTAACGCATATAAATAATGCTGCTAGAGCAAAATGGATTGAACACCCACGCGTAATTAATAGGTTTAGTTATTTTGATTTTTGGATGTCGGTTGTCCGTCCGTCCGTCTGTGCATGATAACTCCAGAAGGCGTGCACTCAGAGAGCTGAAGTTTTTCACACGGACTTTAAAAAAATAAATTAAAATTAAGTTCGAAAATGACACAAATCGGGTAACTTCGTCGTGTGGTTGCCATACAAAAATTCTGCTTTTCACTATATATTTGGGTACAGCCTGAGAACGCGTTAACGTAGAGAGCTAAAATTTTGTACAAATCGTTTTCATACAAATAGTAAATATACTTTCAAAAAAGGACTAAATCGGCCAACCCCTTCTGGGTATTGCCATATGAAAATTTAGGTTTTTTACGTATGCTATGAATATGATCAGTACTAGATGTTTTAATTGTACTGTGAAATATTTCATAATATGAAATCCTATCAAATTGGTTATAATCATTTTGATTATCCGACGAACCGTTCTAAAAATAAATGTGAAAAACCACTTCAATAATCAAACTTGCGCAGAGAGGTTACCATACGAAATTATCTACGGGCATTCATCTAGGGTAGAATTGGTCTTATTGTTAGATCAATTCTAGTGTTTTTACTCACATGATAGGTATGAAAATTGTAGTTCATTTTTGCAGAAATGATATTTGTTTCTATTTGTTTTTTTGGTTTTTGTGATTTTCTCAAAACAGTTTTACTAGAAAAAGAAATTTTTATTTAAACAACACAAAAATTATTGTCTTATTTAAAGGCCTTAAGAAAAGATCCATTGATCCATTTTTTCGGAAAATAAAATTTGTGTTTTACAATGTACTCACATAAAAAAATCACAGCATATCAGCTGTAGATGACTGCAACAACTCCAACATAGTGATGCTTTTCGTGATTGCAGCATATTCCGCTTAACTGGAGTTCGTGTGCAACCAACTACAAAAGTGAATATGAACATAAAGGCAATACACGATCAAATAAATAAATTAAGAGATGTGCTTCAATCTCAACGCGACAATGCCCCTACGGAACTCACGGCCACCTTCGAGAGAGCTGGGTAAATTTGTGAAGAATTAGATGTTGAATTTAAACGTCCTCGAGTGGTGGCACAGATCAAATCATCTGTCTGAAAATGTTGAAGAATTCTTCAGATAGACTCTCTGATTTTATTTTTGAGAGATCGATTTACTTTTATGCATAAAAAAGCATTTTCGTTTATGCAACTCCACTCAAAAAATATAAGAAACCTGGACCAGTCTACATTTTTAGGCATTTGCAGAAGATATCCAAAACCTTTACGGAGGGAATCTACATAATTTTATTGCCGAGGCTACTATGTTGTACGAGATGTATAAGTAAAATGATGCGAGTGATGCGTCATTAAACCAATCCCTTGAGTACACAGATTTGATTGCTCAAACTACCCCGTTTTATCTAGCTATATGCCAAGCAATCAAGATTGGCCTGACTATTCCAGCAACAAAATGATTCGAATGATTCGAGGCTAAGCGGTCTGTCCATGCTCAGTGTTCACAGAAAAGGGTAAAGGAGGACACTGAATTCATTAACAAGGTGATGAACAATTTTAGCCAACAACCTAGACTCATCATCATCATTCAATCAGTGACTTTCTGTACCTTTTTTTATTACTGAATAAAAAATTAATGAAAAAACAATTTTTTTTTGTATTCTTTCTTCAAAGTCAGGGGAATGTAAGTGCTCTTTCATCCCCTCCCAGCGCTTTTACCTCTTTCAGAACATATTATGTGTTACCTACCCTATTTTGGCTTCACTGATGTGCATAAATTTTACACGATGAGATCTCCGTATTCTTGTAATACCCTAAATGATGAAATCATAGGGTACCTATACCAAGTTTGTCATTCCGTTTGTAACGCATAAAAATAATGGTGTTAGCGCAAAATGAATTGGACACTCACGTATAATATTAAAAGTTATTTTGATTTTTGCATGTCCATCCGTTCGTCCGTTCGTCTGTCGGTCCACCTGTCTGTCCGTTTGTCCGTCTGTCCGTCCTCACGATAAATCGAGAACGCGTGTACTTATAGAACTGAAATTTTGCACGCGGCCTTTAAAAAACAGTAAAATTAAGTTCGAAAATGGGATAAATCGGGTAACTCCCTCGTGAAGTTGCCATACAAAAATTTCGTTTTTCATTATATATTTGGACACTGCATGAGAACGCGTCAATGCAGAGAGCTGAAATTTTATACGTAACGTTTTCATAAAAATTTTAAATACAATTTCAAAAATTGGCTAAATCGGGCAACCCCTTCTTGGTGTTGCCATACAGAAATTTTGGATTTTTACATATACTGTGAAAAAGATTAGTCCTGACGGAAAATTCTTCAGAATATGAAATTGGTTATATACTATAATCACTTGTACTGTCGGACGAACCGTTCTAGAAATACTATATGCGAAAAACCACTTCAACGATCAAACTTTCACAGATGGGTGACCACGTAATTAGATATGCGTATTCATTTAGGGTATCATAAGAATTGGTCTTAGACCAATTCTAGCTTTTTTACTGTTTTATATGGTATAGGTATAGTATAGCTACATACTCGTACATACTTATTACTTCCGTTTTCTTTTATATCTGTGATCTGATCCGGTTCAATTTAACGAACGTAAAACACAACAATGCGTGATCCACATCAAGAGTTGGTTCAATTTTCGTGATTCGATTCCAGTTATTCTTTTCACAGCTAGATGGCTTTTTAAATATATATATATATATATATATATATGTTGACTGCCATTAAACATAAAAACCAACTGTCAGCCAAATTTTGAAATGACAGACTAAATAAAAACTACAGAATTTCAAAAGAAAAGATAATATTTTGTTTAAAATAGCTGGGAGCTTGATGTAGAAAGTAACTGCCGAAAAATTTATTAAGTACCTACATATATGTACCACATGTTGTAGAACTATTTTGTGAAATATAAGTCATGAAGTTCTCCTACCTCAAATAAAATTTCTTAATCTAATGCAGCCATATTTTCAAATTCTTTACTCAAAATGTCATACCTTCAAAAAAAAAACCTCAGTTATAACTACTAACCTCTAAAACTCAAAGTTCATCATGATTCAGTTTGTTTTTTTTTTTAGCTTAATCTAATTCTGGTTAAATCACAGAGATAAGAAAAACGCAGCTATTATATTCTAAAGTCGTTGACCTCCCTTAATAGTTACACCGCAAATAGAGCAAATATTTTCGCACAGATGTCAATAAATCTTCATATACTTAATTTTTCACTCCAGATTTTAATGTACCTATGCATATCAATTTGAAATTGACTGATATTTTAGTCTGAAAAAATTCACTCTTCACACATGCATACATATATACATGTATTTTTTAAAAAAAGTACCTAAACAAGGTGTGAGGTATCAATCATTAGACAAGGCAGACGCATCAGAATATTCAAAAGTGAAAAAGCCAGTGAACATTGTATAACTACCTGGGGCCTCAAGTGACGATACCTATACATTACAACAATACATTTTGGATAATTTTTCTCCTACAATTTCACAGGCTTATGAATACAAAAATAGCAGTTACAAAAATTTCTCTTCATCTTTCTACTTGATATCGTAAATAGTTGTTTGACACATCTTTTACCTTTACAACAGTTTCAGAAAAAAAAAAAATAATCGTACTAAGATTTGGAGAAGCTGTTTTAGCACAGTGATCAGCTGAAACGATGGAAATACCCACCTGATACAAATGGGTAAGCCAGTTCAATAAATTCAACTCACTCGGCTCAGCAGCTACAGCGCAACCGCAACCGTATATACTACTACAGCTACTGCTCCATCATTGTACTCTTGTAGTCGCGAAAGCTGATAGAGAAGTCTTTCTCACTGGTTTTGTGACGTAGATCTGGTAAATCAGAGTGATCCGGTGTGGGCCTGCCTGCGACAGCAAAGATATAATTTCTGTGGAGATCATGCATATTGTATTTGATTCGGGGGCTTTCCTGGACCAGCCAGATACAGCTGTCCAAGACGGTAAGCTTACGTTGGCGCGCGGCGAATACCATTCCTATCGATCGATGGTCCAGAGGATATAAATGCTTGGCCGGTCGCTAAGAACTGTTCTGTCAAGGTGGCACGCTCGACTTTGCTAATCTGTACTGATCTACTCGTGTAAATCGAAAGTGAGCACCTGAAATATATGAAAAAAAAAAAAAAATAACATCGACTAAAGTGTGACAAAAGTGTAGTGCTTTTTGCTTTATATATTAATTATTATTATTCCATAACAAAATAATTTTTTGCACGAATTCAGTATTTTACTTATTATATAAAAAGGCGTCGCGCTAATTCAATATTTAGTTAGTCTGCTGCTATCCACCAATCAATCATGTGTTCAAAAAGTTTCAAGTTTTACACCTTAGAGTGCAGTGTCGTTCGAGTTGCATTGTTTCTTGCACTTGTTGGATTATGTTTTAATAATTTTGTGTAAGTGATTGTTTTTTATTTTTATTTTAAAATTTTAAAATATTTTTGCATGTCGTTTTAGTGAATATGAAAATATTATTTAAGTGATTTATAGACATCAGAAATTTGTTTGGGAAAAAAGTTAATATTGTATACATTATGTATATAGGTGCTGTGAATTTAATTTTAGTATATATACATAACAAGAGATGATTCCAAAACGAAATTGAACAGTACCTATATGTATATACATGTAACATAATGTAGATATACGAGCAATTTTTAAATTCTTTAACATTCTATAAGAATGTGTTCAAAAGTCTGAATTGTGCTTAGAAGTTAAATTTACTAAGTTGGTACTTACAAGATTAATTTCAGTTCTATGACAAAATTTCAGTTAATTTTGTTAAAAAACAAACACTTTTTATTCTAATGTCGTCGTACTGAAAAATCAAACTAAAAATAGCAATAGCAATAAAAATTGAAAAACTTTAACAATATAAATTTTTTTGGTAAATAAAACTAGAATAAAATGTATCTTAAAAATGTTGTGGCTTGTCCTTACTTTTTTAATTCGGATTGCATATCATGGATGTAATTAATGAGTCCACATTTTCCTTGGGTACTTTATTCTAAGCTATTCTTATATCTCCGTATAACCATACTTTCCTACCAACTTGCCTGCTTGCTTGTAATTTCAATTCACAATAAAAATACTGATTTTTAATTGGATTAAGACAGGAAAATTAGGCGGGCTACAGATCTTAGATGTTATTATTCGGAAACCAGTTAGTAAAAATGTTGGAGGCGTTTAATCGGCGATCATTGTCGCTATGCGGAGACAGGCATTATATATTCAGTTATGTGTTTTTGTATTCAAATCTTCTACTACTGTAGATTTACTTGATCCAAAACACAACCCTAAATCAAGACACTTATTTTTCTATATTTTACTCTTTGAGTTTAGTTATCTTCGGATTGAAACGTTTTTCTGATGGTTTGCAGATGTTAAATTAAATTTATATTAATCCAGAAATATGTATGAAATTTTTTCAGTTCAGTATCAAAATTCTATATATTTTCGAACAAACTGTATATATACAATAAATATTTTTCTTAGTAAAATAGGGTTTTATAGGCCGTGAGTGTATGAACACCAAATTCTAATTCTAAGACTGTGAATAATTTTTAAGGATTTAATTTTGAATTATTAACAATTTTAATTGATAAATTTACTTAATTGATTCCCTTGTACCTTATTGATGATAGCGGAACTCTCGAGATCTTTAGTTTTCCTTGAATTTTCTCTACCAAAGCAATTTTTTTAATTATTTCAATAATTTTATAGTATACAGACTTTTTCAAAGAATAGTTTTCACAGTGTTCCATTTTAATATTCATTAACAGATCTTCCTTTAAAAGGTAAATTATATTCTTTCTTTCTTTCGATTAGTTTTCTTTTTTTTTAAACTATATATCCTATAGAAAAATCTTTAAATTGAAAAGATTCACTAATAAATTTAATTACAGATATAACGATTGAGGGTAACAATATCTTATATGCTCGTTATTTGTTTACACTTTTCGACAATTATTGTACTAAAATACAAGCCTTATAATTTTGGCGAAAATGTCTAATAGTGGGCGTTTTCGATTTTAAGGAAAGTTTGATTAGTGGTAATGGTTGATTTTTTTTTTAGAAAAATAATAGTCCCCCCTTTTTTCTGGAAAAATTATATTATAGTCTAGAGTTGAAAGTATCCGGATAATTTGCTATTCAGATTAACCAGATTTCTCAAAACCGGATATCCGGATAATCCGGATCTTAGTATCCAGAGTAGTATTCGGATCTGGATCCGAACTATCCGGATCCAGACTAAGCAAAAAAGGTTCTAAATTTTCTCCAGATTGCATTGTTTCATTGGGAAAATGGAAATTTATATTATCCCAATTAAGCAATGCAATTTGAATGAAATTATGAGCATCTTTTGCTTATTCTGCATCCGGATAGTTTGGATGCTGATCCGAATAGATTGGATCCGGATAGTTAGTTCGGATCTGGATTCGGATAGCTCGGATCCGGATTCGGATAGCTCGGATCCGGATCCGGATTTCAGGAATCGGAAAATCCAGATCCAATTTACAGTTCTAATACAGACTACGAAGCCCACTTTTTGATATAGAAAATTATTCAAATGTAGGTATGTTGAAATAATGTTATGGACAGGTTGTAGGAAAAAATGAATGCGAAATGCGGAAAAGTACTAATCACCTGATTAGTCAATAAATAAAATTTGAGGTGGGCCAGGTTAAAGTTTATGTAAACGTCAACCTAAGTTGCACTACATCGCGACAAATCCTTATTGTCAGCACTAAATTGTTATTGAACTTTGTAATTAGGTATGGAATAAAAAATACTTCGGTTATGATTTTAGTTTACAAAATGCTTCAAATCTAATTTTTTTATTTTTCGTAGCTCCAAGCATTTTAAAAATGCTATTATTTACTCATTTTTTAACTGAAAACCAAGCAGAGCTGCTGTATAGCTGATTTCAATTTTTGGAAAATCTGGTTGTCTTGCTGATATCAATTCTAATCTTTTAATTTTCTTAAAATTTGTTCCTGATTATTGCATTTCTGAAAGTTCGGTTTTATTTATAATTGACAAGGAACAATGTTTGCTCTTACGCACCTTCTTGCCTGCTCAAATATTCACTTAAAACTGATTCGAATCTTAAAACAAAGAAAAAATAACCATTAAAAACAAACATTTATCTGTGTAGGTATTTCATGCAGAAAGAAGCTTTCTGAAAGCTTATTTGTTTTTTTTTTCTAAGGCTCAAGGATTTTTAGTCGACATTTTGTAGCAAAAAAACGTGTATTGTGACAGCCAACAATAGATTTTTTTTTAATGTACGATTTTACAGTGAGTTTGATTTTGAAGGTGGGAATGCGTTTTACTTTAGTCTATTTCCAAATTAGCAAACATAAAGAATGTGCTGTATAGAAATACCAATGCAGTCGATGCAGCAAATTTGACAGCTGTGTGAATGTGTATATGTATGTGTCAAATAACAATTTCAGATGTCTATTTTTCGCCACAAACTCGGGAATAATTTTTCATTTCTATTTTTATTGCGAATCCACTTATGAATTTGGAGACTAGAGAAAATTTAATTTTGTTCGAAGTGCAGATTTAATGGCAGAGTTAAAATAATGGGTTCTGGCAAAGTTTCAACCGTCTTGTCAATTACGGAGTATAAATCTAACATTGCATTGTCCGAATCTTGTACGACAAGCAAGAGGATCGTCATCATTGCATCATTTCAATTTCGAAGCTTTGTTTACTAATTCATAGCAGTAGATTTTTTAGATTTTAGCTTAACTTCATCTAGAAAATCAGAGCAGACCGTTTGACATTTAATCTAAAATTTGAAGAACCTGATGAAGTCAGCCACAGTTGCGGTGTTGAAATACATACTTTCTTATGGAGACATATTCTATCAATGCTTTTCCTCTTACTTACTCTAAGTAATTACTTATTGATCCTATATCCCATTGGGCAAAAATGGTACCTGTCCATTGGACTCTAGTTACATGTGCCTTCTTGTCCATGAACTTTTTGTTGATGTGGCTTTAATTATATAAATTGTTACCTTCCAAGTGGCTATAGGTCTCCTTGATCTTGTATGACCTATTTCTTATAGGTTACAGTATAGAGCATGCTTTACCATAATGAAGTAGATAATCGTGTCGAACAGTTTGCCTAATCTAATCCCATTTTCTTTGTTAGTCCTTACTTGACTCAGTGAAATATAAGGATTCAGTATAAGCACTTTTTATTTGAGAATATCTCTAATTAGCTGAGCAAATGAACTCCTTGCCTTTTTGATATGATAATTAAAGTATTCTCTTTTCTGCATCACCAGATTATTTAATTATGATATCGAGCTCACTGAAATTGTTCATTTCCTCCACTTTTTAGTTATTTACGTGGAGTTTGAGTTTATTCACATTTCATTTGTTTTGGCTGAATTAAGTCTCATATACCTACCAATATAGGACTACTTTTTTCTTCGAGATTTTCTGACATTATTTTAAGAACCTTGATTCGGTGTGCCAGCAAGTAAATATCATTAGGATAATCCAAGTCGTAGTTTTTGGAAAATCGCATTTTATTATTTTTTGTATCCGAAAATCTCTAAAAAATAGTAGAGTTTAAAGTTTATTTTATTCATATCTCGGCAAGGAACTGCACAATAATTATGACATTTTTTAGCAATTAAAGTTCGAGACTGCTAATCTTTTGGTACAATGTCATTTTCCTATTTGGGACACTATCGTTACCGATATGTGATATATCCAACTGCATTGTAAGGATATCGCATCGATAATGACTACTAAAAATTGAAGCGTTTAAGATATGCATTCTTAACCCTTATCAGAAATTTAAATGAAATTCTTAGAACAATCAGCCATTGTATTGTGAAAAACTCTATACTTAAATTTATTGTGGATAGTCTCTGTAAAATCTTTTATATTTGTGAGAAATCTGCTTTGATGTGGCTTGTTCTATTATATGTCTATTAAGTGAATCGAAGGCTGTTGTTACTAGTGACCACTACCCGCGAGGGGACTTGAAGTCTGCAGCAATTGCGTCACTCTATATATCGATATGGAAATATATCCGATTATCATTTCCGTCTCGCTTTTAACTGTATCATTTTCAAAGACAATTTGTCTATTTAGAAAAATATTTTTTCCATTTTTTGCTTATATTTGTTAAAATAAAATGAGAGCCCGATACAAAAAAAAAATGAATATCATTTTTCAAGTCAGTATTCTTACATTTCGTATAGAAAGCATAATGGACTTCCTTATCTTACACAAAATGTTGAAATAATGTTGACTAGTGTAATTAGCACGTTGTATCTACATATTTATGTAAATACAAAATTGCATTATTTTGAAAACTTTCTCCAACGCATTAAATGACGAATGTTGCAATTTGCGCGCTATTTAGTCCATTACTATTCGGTGAATTCCCTCTTAAATATGTATTCATATCGCCGGAAGATAACATTCTCTATTTCATTTAAATAATGTAGGCATGCGCGTCAACGAATCTATTCACATATTCAAATAATTTATAGCAATAAATGCTAACAACTTGTGTGCAATAAACTATTCATATAAATCCAAACAAAACCATCACCGAATTATTGTCAAGATTTGTGTTGTGCCATCATTAACTTCCCAAACTATTGATATTTAAGTGAAAATCCTGTGTTTTGTTTGGAAAATACGTCACAAACAGCAAAAATGTCTTCTATACAATCTGCGAATTAAAACAACGAATTATGCAATCGCGAACGAAATTTGTGCAGGTAGTAAATTGCGACCTCAGATCAGTTGGAATTGGCGGACGTGATATTCTCCGAGTTGATGTATGTCTCACGATTTATATTTTACACATTAGAAATGGGAAGTTCACACCTTGAGGTGCATGTCAGGCATGCTTTATCATTTATAATTATTGAAAGTTTAAGTTAATGAATTTTTTCGCTAATTGCAGTGTTATCAAAATATCTTAATTGGAATTTGTTATTTTTTAGGTAAAGTAAATAAATTCGAAAATTTTGTGGAAATATGATTCATTCGTTTTGTGAATTATTCATTTGTTATATTTAATTTCTAATGATTTTTTGCATTTCTGATTGCTTTGTTTACTATTTTAATATCTTCGATAAACTGGCGAGATTATATAGATTTAATTTAATTTTTAAAATATCATATTGGAAAGGAATCTCATTGAATTCTATCAGAGTTTCGAAGGGAAACTGTACTAAAAGTACAACATTGTTGGATTAACTTTGCCAACTTGTCAAGTGTATTAAGTAGGTAGCTTCTTTTTATTTAGATGTATCCTATATTGTCCCGTAACTTTTTCTGGCTACATATCACGATAGTTCCGTGGTGGTATAATTTACTCGGCCGATTCGTTCAATTGAGTCAATTACCGAAATTTTGAAACTAATTTCATCTAAAAAATTCAATAAAATTATTAAAAATATAAAAGCTAAGAGCGTAACCAAGATGAAAATATGTTTTCGGGGCATCTGCTATGATTTTTTAAATAGGCGATTAAAACTTTTATATCCGAATTCGCCGATTCGGGGCTATGTACGGACGCCGAACCAAAAATTACTGCAGACACTCAAGGTGCATTGCTCCGTTCTAGATGTGGACGAATTTCGGACCACAAAGCTATGCGCCAATTGTTACGAGCCAGTGAGGACGTCTCGGTCTCCACATCGGTACCAGTTTTGTCAAAAATGTGGTACTATGGGGAACCGAGACGTCAACGCCGGCCTTAACATTTTAAAAGTTGGCCTGGCTCACCTGATGGGTACCCCACTGCACCCCAACTATAGCAGAAGCACCCGGTTATGACAATGTATGGCTGTGTTGATGTTATTATAACACAGCTATGGCTCCTCGAAAGAGGAGTTTAGTGCGACATTAGAAGCATTAGCTTCCATTAACCTTGTGAGATAACAACTCGTTTGAAGATATTCTTGAAAAATCAGGAGGCTGGAATCAGTTATACTTTCAGTTTCTTCGTCTGATATTTATCTCAATACATGCAGAACTACTGTTTGATAATCAGCAGCAATAGAAAAATATTATTATTGTTGGTGACCTGAATTTCTGAATGTCATCAAATATTTTTTAAGACATCATTCCACTACGATTCCAGTCAAAACCGTGAAATTATAAAAGAATAATTCGTTGAATATGTACTTATAAAAAAAAGGGTATAGTTATTGGTGTTAGCCCTGCGGTATATCGTTGCTGGAGCCTTTCCAATATACATAATTTGAGTAGTTCTTGAAGCCGAAGTTCTAGTAATTCACTGGAAAATATCGTCTGGCTCCATGTCTAGTTGTGTAAAAGATTTTCTCATTTATATGGAGACGCATTGAAAATTATACCTCAGTTTTTGTTTCTATCGGAATTTCTACCCATAAGTAAATATTTTATTGGATTTACTTTATACATGTATAGTAGATATATACCTAACAATTACCAGACAATAATATATATATTGTATTTTTATAATGTGAAGTCTACTGTCTGATTTAATAAAGAACGAACAAAACTTTGACCAATTTGAGACTCTTAGCTAATTAAAAACTTCTTCTTTGGTGAACTTGGTACCTCAATTCAAATGGGCTGGGTATAATATCTCGGCTGGAATATTTATTTTTAGTAGGTACTACATGGATGTTTTTATTTTCTAAGAAAACCATGAAAACTTGACCATTTCTGAAATAGCATTCAGTGATACATCGACGTGGACTATTCAAATAGCTCGAGGAAAATCGGCCTTCGTAAGGATAGTCATAATCTTGACACTTTGATTGCATTTTTGCTAATGCTGCGTTCCTTTTCTCGTTCTAAATAAATAAATAAGAATCCAACGAAGTCAACTTAAATTCAACTATTACCATCTCAGCCAGAGAATGTAAACAAGACATTCACGAATACAAATAAATTGCTCTGCTTGAATTCGGGAGTAACTCAGGTGCGTTCAGAACCATTCCTGGTTCAAAAAAAGCAACGACAAATTGAAATTAAGTTGTTCGGCCCGAGAAAAAGAACGACATGGATTGAAAAATTCATTTTGAATGAAAAAAGGAACGAAGCATAAGTTACATTATTTTTTTTTTTCTTTTAAGTATGTTATTTTCATAATCAGCAACTTCTATTCCATTCCAAGATCTTTAACGTTTTGTATGTTTTTCCAATTAAAAAGAGTTTTTAACTACATGCGGCTAACAAAATTTTCGAGTAATAAGTTTTTTTGATTTTATAGAACAATTAACTCCATAACGGGTCATGTTGTCACAATTTCATAGGAAAATCGATGTACGGTCAAAGGTATATCAACATTTATGTTGATCATGTTTTTCAAAAATTCAATGAGAAACGACAAACAACCAACGAACTATCAAAATTATTCCAAAAGATCGCATTACTTTAACGCATGAGTTTAAAAAAAAAAACATCTCAAAGCTTGGATGTGGCGTAGTTTGTTATAGATTCACATGATCATGAAAATGTGATCTTCAAGATTTTGTGACAAAAAAAAAGGGGGGGGGGGAACAAAAGAAACCCCAGGCTAACTAATTATGAAATATAACTGGAATGATAACAACTTTTAACATTTAGAACATTTGCATGTACGTCATCAGTTCATAGTCTTTGTTTATACAATTTATACAAACTATATGAGACTTGATGAGTTCATTTCCGATAGAATTAAGCAAAAGACCAAAAATCCACGCAGATTTCGAACAAGTTCCGATCAGAACTGGTTCCAAATGAAAATGCTTTCTATAAGCTTTAATTCTTATTCTCAGATATCGCATATACTGGACAACATTAATATTTTTTATTTATTTCTTATTAAAATTATCATTCTGTTTATTATTTTTTAAGCTATAAGCATATGTATGTATGTAATAAGAAAAAAACATCTGAATAATGGAACAATTGATGAAAGTTAATTGTGACAAGGTGTATAAAATGAAAATCGACCTTTACCTTCACTCTACCTTGATGAGATATTTTTTTAGAAGGCCGGCGGTGGCGGGTGTGTCCTTGCTATGAAATGAATCATTTACAAAAATAAATTATAATTTTTATCCATGAACTTTTATATAAATGTAGATAAAATGTGTATTTAATAAAAATACTCTGCGTCGGCGGAGAAAATCTCTATGGAATTCAGGACACAACAACGCCTTGAATAGTAGGTATCATTGCAATGAAATTGAGAGATCACCCATTCAATATTGTTTTATAAATAACATTTTCAGTAAAATATCACCTTTAAGTTCCAGTTTCTATTATAATATATGTATATATAGAGTACCTATGTTTATGTAAATATGTATACAGCTATGTTGTGTCACCTGTGACAAATTTATGATTTAGTCACATATGACTGATTTTGTAAATCCATTCTAAATTATGCATAAAGTAGGTGGTATGTATAAATAAATATTTTCAATAGTATCATATAAACAAGAATATTCTAAGGTAATTCACTATTAAATACAACTGATGATAGAGCCAATATTATTGCGTTCGCTTACTAATAACAATTACAACAACCAATAACGCATTGAAACGACCAATAATTAATCATTTCTGCAATATGCGTAAATCATTCTTAAATCAATAAACATATCAAAATCGTATAATCATTGAATATGGATGAGAGTTGATATTGATATGTGCGCATAAAGTACAATGACTAACCAACTACCGCAAGCGCAGATGGTTCACTTAATGAGAAAGATGCATTCTAACTAAATTGCTATTTTCATATGGAGTCACATGCGAATTCAGCCTTAAACTTAATTTAATGTCCGACAAATAGAAGTGTTACAAGTTTACACCATACTCATCTCTATAAATTCTGTTCTGTTGAGGATGGTTAAAGTAAACAGTCTGCTATTAGGTACCAATGTTCAAACCCATGCCTATACATAGTCTACAGATTGACACGCGATAATGTAACGACACAAAATTAAAATTAAAATTTTTTGAATAGTTTTTCGCACTTTAATATTCCCATAGTAATTAAGGAATGCAATTTGAGTGTTGGTAGCATGAAGAAAATTCACTGAGCTTGGACTTTTACTAAATACTATGAGGGTAAAGCTTTGCAGTTCTCAGCGAAAAAAATATTTTATAGATAAGAATTTGGTTTTTTATGATTAACAATGAAAAGTTTTTATCTAGTACATTCGGAAAAACAAACAAGTTTTTTTCTTTATTGCAAAATGTTATTTACGAGTAAGTGAACAAGACCTGAACACGATTAAGTAACTGCTAGTCGTGAACACCGCAAGATTTATGGTTGTTAATATTTATGAGAGCGGATAGTGTTCTTATAAATAGTTTTACTACAATATTTATGTGTTTAAAGAAATATATTATTGACTATAATCACTTTATAATTATGTTGTTAGTAAAAAATTGCAGTAACTACTAATAATAAAAATTTTTGGCGACACCTTTCGTACAAAATGTCATATTTAACAGCTGTTCATTAGGTGATAAAAAATTCCAAGTTTGATTCGGAATTGCTTGAAAGAACAATGCTGTTTCATGACACTTGCCTATATTTTTATAACATAGATGAAAACTCGTAGAGTTTATCAAGATTTGTCATTGCTCAGAACCAATGCTGGTAGAGCAAAATGTATTGGATACTCGCGCATAATATTAAAAGTTATTTTGATTTTTGCATGTCCATCTGGCTGACCGTCTCGTCCTCTCTATAACTTGAGAACGCGATCACTTAGAGAGCTGTAATTATGTAAACGGATTTCTAGGTTTAAGTTCGAAAATTGGATATATCAGGAAAAACGTTTATAGGAATGCCATACAAAAATTTGGTTTTTTAGTAAATATTATATTTGGAGACTACCTGAAAACGCGTTGACGTATACCTAGAGAACCGAAATTTTGTAAACGGCGTTTTCATGAAAATAATAAATACAATTTCAGAAATTGACTAAATCGGACAAACTTTTCATGGTGTTGCCATACAAAACTTTTGGTTTTCACTTTTTTCACTTTTATTTTCATCTAGGGGGTATTATGGTCTTAGATAATTATAACTTTTTCTCTTGTTTATATTACCTAAATCCTTTACAATATCTAACATTTTTGCATTATCACAAATTGTAGAGTATTGTGGTGAGTTTGGCAGTTCTGAAATCTATCCATATACAATGATTTTATGAAAATGAAAGTAAAGAGAGTTTATAGAATTCACTTTTAAATTGTTTTATTTTCTGTACAAAGCAAAGGAATGTGAAAATAGCAACTTATTACATATTTGAGGTTAGGTTTTATGGGAGACATTTCATTCCGGCACAGATTCTGTTTCAAGATTTTTATTCAAGCCATAATTCATATGATTTTAGTCTCAAAATATTTGGATTAGCGATTCTGTACCTTTAGACAGGTTATCGCTTAATTTAAGTTCTGCTATATCCAGATTTTCCTGCATATGCGTATATGTATATACATGATAGAATATGTTTCCTTTGAATTAAGATGAGCAATGTTTTTCGGGTATTAATCATCTGGTCTAGTTTAATTAGTATTATTCTAAATTAAGAACTCCAACATATCTACGTAAAGTATAACAACGAATAACGAATAAGTAATAAATAATTTCCGAACCAGTAAAATTTAATAAAAAAACAAATTATGCGAAAAAATTAAATATTTAAGACGAATTATATCTTTTAATTACTTCTATATTTCGGGTGTTTGTATCTTATCTAAATAATGATAACAAATTAAGAAATATATTCAAAATAGAAATGATAAATTTTAAACAAAGTTAACAGTAGTAAATTTTCTAAATATACTATGTATTTGCGTTTCTAAATTTAACAAAATTCCCACATACGTTTTCATTGTTTTAGTGTATACAAATAAAGTTTAAAACTTTGACGTTAATAACTTTTTCTGTTGTTTTTTTCTTGAAAATTTTACACGTGTTTTCGTAGTTTTTTCCAGTTTTACATAATTATGCGTTGGGAATTTTTTAATATGTAGTAAATATTTTATACTACATAAGTATATACAGTATTTTAACAGCCGTCCAATTTATTTTAAGATAACAGTCACAGCGGTTATTTTTCTGAGAAACAAATTTAGTCTTTTGAATTAGATTCTTAAGTGATTAATATACACATTATTAGATAAATTGAAATTATATGAATTTTATGTAGCTCGGTAATTCGGTTAAATTTTAAGCAATGATATTTTATTTTTGCTTAAGAAGTTTAAGTAGGGCAAATTATTTTATTGTAAATCTTATATTTAAGACTACACAGTAGTGTCATCTATCGGATGTAGTGCGCCATCTACAGCTGTCTAGTAAAACTATAATAACAATTTTTATAGCTGAAAGGAAAAATTAATTCTATAATATAAAGCGATTTAATTGTTTTCTCCACACTATCAATAAAAACTAAGCACCTACAGTCGAGAGTGCTTTTTAAATAAATAAACAAAAATATTAATAAACTATTTCCGATGATTGCATTTAGCTAATAAACAATTGGTAAAATCTAGTTATATAAAGAAAAAGGAGAGACTGAAAACTAGAGCCATGGGGGAATACCACACATGATAGGTAGTACACTTGAAAATAAGCCAATAAGGAAATGGAAATGGAAATGCCTACCGTATATGCCAAAGTAACAGTAAAGCTGACTTCATATATGCACTTAAAAGAATTTTTAAGTGTGAATTATATTTGAAGTGAAATACTATGTATTCACTTGAATGCCTAGTAAGATTAGCCCTATGAAGGACTAGCATTTGATTCCTGCCTGCCGTATATGCTAAAGTATGCCCCGTACTGATGAGTATACGGTTGCTTTGAATAAGAAATGCTCTCCTTTGCAAAGGAAATTTCTTTTTTCAAGATTTTTCGTTTCCAAAGAGTCTTTTTCCATTTAATTCTCGAGCTGCGAATTTGGCAGAAAACTTGGTCAAATTAGCTATGAAATTTATTTCATAGCAAAAACTCTCCATTAAAGAAAACGACCTGTATACTCGTATGTCTGTACAGATAAGATCATATCAGCCTACAGGTTGAGATTTAAAATAATTAAATAACGTCCAAGCTTTTAAATTAGTAAATAATTCATGATTATTCTGATCAAAGGAACAAGGATTTTCCTTCAATTATCTGCTGTTCTATATCATCGGTTACTTTTAATAATGCCAGAGTACAGCTATGCTGCGATCTTAAACTGAATTGGACATTATTTAGAAAGTTATTATCTAGCTACTTTTTAAATACATTTGAGATGTAAAAATCACTATGGACAGATGATATGCAATATGCACTCTTCATTGTAAGTTTAGAAGTTGTATGTCATTTAAAACTGATATAACTTTTGATTACATTAAGGGAATGTAACCGCAATGCCTTAAAGATTGTAAATATATTGCCCTATCATAACAACATCTACATTATGATTAACCAGTATTTTTCAGGTACTTATTGCAAGAAATACTTAGATCAGTATTCGCAACATACCTATTATGAGATTCTGGCACTCGAAAAGTTCAATACAAAGGATGTTGAGTAAATTAGAGATGCACCCTCCACGGCTTTCTCAGGAATTAGAAGGGCGGAGATTCAGAGTAGGAGAACACAATTTTTCAATTGGGTTCAACAGAAACTACCTGAGGATATTAATTATAGTAATTTCTTCAATAAAGTATTGTTTGCTGGTGAAACTATGTATAATACATTCAAAAATTTCAATAAGTTCAACAGACAAAGAGATCATATCAGTACTGTTGATCTTTGAACGTATGATTCTAAATATTGGGCATAAAAAAAAATAATTACCCAATTTTTGCTTGATAGAATTTTAAAATTCTTCTAAGTTCTAAACATATAAACGGATGTGATTCCAGTAGGATGGAGCTCTCCCATATTATTCACGAAGACAAGATTTTCTAAGTTTGAAATATACATAAAAGCGTTAAGAATAATTATAATATTAATTAATATTAAACAAATTCTATTTACATACAAAGTATGCTCTACAGAGCACCATAATTTGTATGCACATTTTTCGTGGCATAGATAAATTCAAGTCGGGAATTCTGTATTTGCATAAATATCAGTACCTATATTATCCGATTTGCATCCAAGAGATATAAATTAATCATGTAATCACTCCTTTTATGTAACCTCTGCTCTCGATGCAAAGATCTAAAAAATCCGGATATCGATATCTAAAGTTGACACAAAACTGCAGAAAAAGTCCTCTAATTGTCGAGTACTTATCGTTAATTAATTTTCGTGATTTTAAGATCGATAAAATCGTTAAGTTTAATGGAGATTTGACTTTGAAAGAACGACAGGGCATTACTGAAATCGATTAGGATCAAATCGTGATTTTTTTTTATCATTATGACCTCTGTAGTGTATAATTTTTATTGCATTTGGAATAATTATACTCTCCTCCATGTTATGTAATTGTTTTTAATTGTAGACATTTTTTTGTTATATACCTACTACTTGTAATCCTGAAATAATTTTTAATCTTTCTTGTTATCACTGTATAGATCCTTTACCATATTACATGTATGTGAATGATTCGAACGCCTGTACGTTCTTCTGCTAACTTTTCAGTTCGCTTGGAACACTTGGAACCATAATAGACCAATCAAAAATTTCCGACATGTGCATAAGTAGGATGGAGGATTCTCTATAAATGAAAATGCATTTAAACACGTAAGAAGCAAAAAGGGGGATATCTGAGGGTTTTTCGTTGCAATTTTACAACATAAACTAAAACTCCCATAATTATGTCAACACTATAGTATAGTATAACGCCTGAATGTATTCTCTCTCTTTTCTACTGACTGATTTATTGTTTAGGATTTCACCACGCACCCTTCAGTTGAAAAAATACCGTCATAAAGGAAAAAACTGTTTAGGGTATACATATAAGAATATTTCCGATGAAACAAATCGGTATTACTTTTCACAAATCACGAAGATTTTGCGCATTACATCTTCTGAAATATACCAGGCAATGGAAATGTGTGATTTTGCATTAATTTGCACGTACTGGAAAGAAGCAATCCGTATTCCAGTAATTGCAAATACAGTGTCTTGAAATAGGTTCCATCTGCTATAAAACAATTTACATTTAGCCACTGAAGCTGATTCAACAGATAAGTTATGGAAAGTACGCCCTTCGATAAATGTAATGAAAGAAAAATGTGGAAGCATTACAAAACAATAGATTTTATGTGCTGATGAAATGATATGATTCCTTTTAAATGAAAGACAAAACTTAAGCAATACATATATGCCCAAGAATCCATAAATGGGTTATCAAAATATTTATTTTATGCAGCACAGGATAAAAGAACAAGAGTTGGCAAAGTTAAAATGGCATAGTCCAATTCGCATCCGCTATATTTTGAACCAAACCACTGTTAAATGTTACACGTTTTTTTAAAAAAAAGAAGCTTATTGAAATTCAAAGTCCACTTTTTTTGTATTTCTCTTTTTTATTCAAACTGAGGTACTCGATTTTTTGCACTTTAAATCGGCTCTAACACGGTGGGGTTATGTCCGTTCGGAAAACGGCTTTCACTGTTCTCTTCAGCTCATTACCAGATAAAATTCGTAGAAGAAAATTTTTCTCGGAATACTTGTAGGATGCGGGGGTAGAAACCCCTTGCAGATAGGGGGGGGGGGGGTCGGTGGTTCCAATACGGCATGTTGCATATCAAATTAAAGGTCTGGCCGAGTACTATCGGGTGGTGTACTTTATCTCTATTCAGAAAACTTTCTCGGTACGTTTTCGCCGCCGGAAAACCCATTTTCATGCAATTGGGTCACATACACTCCAGTTACTACATTTCGCATATATTTTTTTTCAAGTGGGATTCCCCTTTGCAACTTCTTAAAACTCCAGTCTGAAGATT
This sequence comes from Dioctria rufipes, assembly GCA_963924295.1. Lineage (NCBI taxonomy): Eukaryota > Metazoa > Arthropoda > Insecta > Diptera > Asilidae > Dioctria > Dioctria rufipes. The sequence continues at coordinate 41,501,009 of OZ002743.1, read as the reverse complement.
TCGGTTTATAAAATTACATAGAAAATGTGCTTTATACTAAAAATAAAAGGAAATTTTTCTTGGAAAGATATTTCTTAAATCGGACTGAAAGGATTAAGCAGTTGGCGTCTGATTTAAAGAATCTAATAGTCAGAGATGTGCATACTACCTCTTTTTGAGAAGCAGTTGGTACTTCGTTCTGCAACAAGCTCTCTCCTAGAGATACCTGTTGGTCGTTGGACCCTTTTTCAGATATATTAGTATACTTTTCAGTAAGATTTTTTTAGTCGTCTTTTATAATAAACCATTCTTAGAATATAATACGCTCATCTAAACAAAATGTTGAGAAAATATTGAAATTATATTAATTTTTTCTAATTCTCATAATTATAAAAATTTGTATAAAAGTGGAATGTTTATTTATAAAAAATTTTTTTTTTAACTTATAGACACAGTGAATCTTATCGTCGATTTCCTAGTGATTTCAAATGGGGAGTTGGCTCATCATCATATCAAATTGAGGGTGGATGGAATGCCGATGACAAAGGCCAATCTATTTGGGATTATATGAGTCATAATTATCCAGAAAAGATTGCAGATAAAAGTAATGGGGATATAAGTTCAGATAGTTATCACCAGGTGAGTTTAATAAATTAAGGAAATCTTTTAAACTTTTTTTATATTCCTACTAACACATTGTTACTTATATATATATAAATGCTTTGAATTGAATACATTCATACATACATATGTTATTCATAAAACATTAAAAAATAAAAATCATATTCAGACAAGGTGACATAATTAATGAATTATCTACTTTTAATCTAAGAAAATACATCTAAAGCTGCACACCTTGATCAGTCGTATAATGTAATGCAGGTGTAGTTAAGTACTTTCGAAGTTAAGTAAATTAGTAATAAATGATAGTTGACAACATAATCGTTTGGAGCGGCATGCCAGCGTAAAGACGGGGGTCACTTATAATGAAGAAATCAAACTTGATGTTTACTAGCTATCCATTTTATCACATTTTAAATTTATGGATGATCTTCAAATAATTTTTATAGACTATAAAAGCATATTTCTTTTAATTTTGAATAACTTAAGTTACGGAGAATTTTCATAATTAAGCGTGTCGGATATATAATTATTTTACATTAGCATAGGAATTTCTCTTATTTGTTTTTTGTGATGTTCGTAGTTATAAATTTATTAAAGTGTATGACTAATGAAAGAAAAGTTGCCTAGAATGATTTTGTAAAGTAATTTACTACTGATTTACATCGTCGCGTGTCTATAAAAACGGTCTACTTTCCTTATTACTTAAATTTTTCTGTGCTATGAAGGATGTTCCATATCAACAAGACACCTTAGAGGCTCAGGACTAAGTATATGGATATTATTAAGTTATGACCTAAATTTATTTCTCACTTATTTATTAATCTGTGGATGGAATTCATATCAGGACTAAAAGAATTTTAGTTTGGTTTCAAATATTAATTCTAAGTACTTAAGTACAATTTTACTTTTGCCAGCAATTTGTAAAAAATTCCCTCTAATTAGAAATTTCATACTAACTCGATTTCTCTTTTGACGTAAAAATAAACCAAAATTCTCATACAGAGAGCAACCGTTATTGCAGCTTTCATTTGTAGCTATGAAATGGGAAATAATGAAATTTTCAGAAATTAATGCGTGTTATATATATATCATGTATGTCCCAAATGATTGGATTGTTTGTTCTCTTGCTATAACATTCTATTATATCCGGTTGAAGTGTTGAAGAACTTTGTGTACGAGTTCTATTGCAATCGGATGGTAAAATTTTCAGAATGAAATCAACACTTTTTTTTTAACTAACTTATTACGAAATGGGAAAAATAATTTTACTTTGATTAACAAGAGCGGTGGGCTACGACTCGTTCCAGAGTGCTTAGAGGCGATTAAATGAGACATGAAAATTTTTGATTTCAATCGCGTGAAACCGCTTTTGCAGTGGCTTAGTGAAATTTTGAGAGTTCTTATTTGAGGAAATATTCAACGATAGCGATATTGGTAGGCTTATTGAAGCTATTCGTAACCGCAAGACGCTCAACAGACGCTCTTATTTTACGCTCAATATTGTATAAAAACTACTCAAAAGTAGCAGTTGCTACCCGAAAATATGCATAAAATTTCTCAGGCTGTTGTTTAAGTTCACCGAACAAGTGATGAAATTCACCGAAATTTGTCCTTCCTTTAATTGATTGGATGTAGGTAGTGCAATTTTTCCTTTAAAAACTTTTTGAATTTAAAATATGAATATTTATATATATTTACCTTGACGTGGTCATGTTTAACTCTCAAATATCTAACACATGATACCACTTCGATTTGATTAGAAATCTGCGTATTGCCACTTCTACGTTTTCGTACTTTCTGTTTCTAAAGTTTTGAAGCTGTTACGTATGCAACTGCTCCGCTTTAAATCTCTTCAGGCTGAACACAGCCTAAAAGATAAGCCAATAGTACTTGGGCTTATATTAAACATAATAACTTCGGAATTCTAAAAAATTGGTCATAATAGAAAAAAATCGCTAAAAAATCAAAAATTTTGAATTCAAACGCTTCTATAATTTTATAATGAACAAGGCCAGAACGGGATTGAGTACTAATTTTAAAGCCAAGAGTGTTTACCACCACCCTGTGTAATCAGCAACAAGAAAGATTAAGAAGGGAAAATTATCATGGAAAGACATTATTGAAATAAAACTTTTCATAAAAATATGTAACAAATCTCATTAAACGTGAAATTATTGTTGTTCATCGTCGGAAATAATGTGAGTCGTAACAATATTTCTTAACTTATCAGTGATGATAATGTAAAGATAATTACTTTAGAGTATCTTAATTTCGTTAGTAAATAAAAGTAATAAACTTATTTTACTTCATATAGCTTATGTTTTTTTTTTTCAAGTAAAAAGAAGATTAAATAAGACAATGCCCTCATTTACAAGATATAAACAAAAATTAGATAAATCTCTGTTTTAAGTAATTAAATAGCGCATTAAATATTGTTTATAAATGTATTAATATCACGAAGATTACACTTTTTAGGTTCATACATGTATATCATGTATATTGGGGTCATAGAAGAATTGTTAAAACACAACAACAAAAATTCTACCACCACTCCTGTCTGGGTTCGATTCTTTGAAAAACCAGAATTTTATTAAAAATTCATATATAAGATTCGATTAGCAAATTTAGTAGGCTGCTGTTGTTGATCGATCTCGCCGTGCTATAAATGTGACCGACTTTTAATTTAGCCATCTCTAGTTTTCGCACTTCCTTACAACTTAACAACTTCCGTTCATTCCAAATGGGAAAAAAGTATAAGTTGATATTTCGGGACTCTCTATAATATGTGCTATCTACTACACTAGCAATGTTTACGTGAATGCTTGCTTGCCTACTAAAGCCTTTGGCATCTCATAACTCATATGGATTTGGTGTTTAGCAATTTTTTTATCAAATTCCCGAATTTTTGATACAGATGGCGCTAATTGTACATTAAGAATTCTGCGAAATTCTGAAAAAGAAAAAAGAAAACAAAATGGTGAAAGCAAATGGGTATCAATGAATGCGTTTAGGTGGAGACCAAACCGGCCAAAAATTACTGATTTTTCCTCCGCGTAATTACAAACCATACGGAAGTGTTTGGTAATTTTACATAGTTTTGACCAAATGCTTCCAATTCTTCCAAACTGATTTGGTCTCCGCCTAAACGCGCCCAGTATCAGAGAGTAAGACTTAAGTAATTCAAAAAGTAAAAATAAATTTGAAAAGATCACATAAGTTGCTAGTTAGGTCGTCGCTGAAATTACAAAATTCTCGGATCTTTCTTTTTTCAACTTGAAACAGCTTAGCTATTCTAATCCTAGAGCTCTCAGGAAACAACGTGTGATGGTCCTTGTTAAATAGTTGTTGGTGCTTTGCGTAATATTTTCATAGTTTGTAAATTGAGTGTATTAAGCTCTTTAACTGAATTTTATTCGACGATAAGGTCTTCCTTAGTGTTAACTTAGATTAGGGTCCGTCATGCATTGTCTAAATTAGATAATTTCCCACCTCAAAACTAACATTCTTAATAATTCAAAAGTATAACATAGTATTAATAGCAATAAATATCTTGAATCTATATTCTTAACTTTATTTTTCAGTGGCGTCGTGACGTACAAATGGTTCGTGAGCTAAATGTTGATATCTATCGATTTTCATTATCATGGCCTAGAATCTTACCAAACGGCTATACAAATTCAATCAGCCGAAAAGGAATTCAATACTATAATAATTTAATCAATGAATTAATAAAATACAACATTACACCGATGGTGACAATGTATCACTGGGAACTTCCACAGAGGCTTCAAGAGATTGGAGGTTGGACGAATCCAGAAATTATTGGTCTATTTCGTGATTATGCGAAAATCGTTTTAGAAGTATTCGGTGATCGCGTCAAGGTTTGTTATTATCCAATCACCAACGTACAGAGTAAATTAACTATTTTTTTTTTCAAAATACTTAGCTTTGGACAACAATCAATGAACCTTGGCATGTATGTGAACATGGATATGGCGTTGATTACATGGCACCTGCCCTAGACTACCCTGGCATTCCTAGCTACTTGTGCGGACATAATTTGTTAAAAGCTCACGCTGATGTTGTGCACATGTATAGAAACCAGTTTCAGGCAACTCAAAAAGGTATGCTAAAGACGAACTTAACAATTATCTAGCTTAATAAATAGTTACCGATAAGCAATTAATGAATCTGAGATTAGACTAAAACGGTGCTATTAAACTGTTATTCAATTTCAAGGATTCTTTGATAGTTTACTTAGTTAACTATCATTTGCATGCTAATTGTATTTTGCGAGCGCTGAGGTTTATAGATAGTACCGTCGATTAAGATGTTTTAAGAATTGCATAAAATAATTAAATTTGTATTTTTCATATTCTTACAGGAAAAATTGGTATCACACTTGACGTTTCTTGGCCTGAAGCAAAAACAGATTCTGATGATGATAAGGAGGCATCAGAGATGGCAATGCAGTTTTATGTGGGATGGTTTGGTCATCCGATATTTTCGAAAAAGGGAAATTATCCTCAAATCATGATCGACCGGATTGGTGCTTTAAGCAAGGAGCAAGGATATACAAAATCTCGGTTACCTCGTTTTACTCCCGATGAAATTCGACATATACGTGGCACTTCAGATTTTTTCGGAATCAACACATACACTACGGTTTTGGTTACGAAAAATGATCATAATAATACTGGAAATTTAAGGATACCATCATTTAATCATGATATGGGAGTTATTGAATCTATAGATTCTACTTGGAAGGGATCTGGTTCTCCATGGTTGAAGGTAAGTTTCGCAATTGATTACTATTTATATTTAGTGTATATACTATATATGCTAATTAGATCATTACTGGTGGTCGATTTTAAGTGAATTCGAGATGGTATTATATACTTACAAAAAAAGTTATCTATGGGTTCAAATAGTTCGAGGTTTTTTAGTTATCATCTTTCCACTTTGTTTTTAATAATTATTTCAAGGAAAATAAGGTGAAAACGTTGATCTTCTGCCTTCTATCACACTGATTTATGGGACGATTTTTAGGCATTACATGATTTCTCGATTTTTGTGACCTTTTGAAAGTAGTTCTCATACTAAATGGCATTCTTATAACAAGAGTGTCTTCTGAATTTCTGATGCTTATAAGCAAACCATTTCAAATTTTTCCGGTTTTAATTTTCATGTCAATCCTACTGAATATTTTCAGAAGTCTGGTCATTCGATCTCTACAGCGAATTTATATGGTTTGAGAAGTACATGTTAGGCTCTAGAAATATTAATCAAATTATCCAAATTATTTCCTGTGTTAACGGAAAAGCATTATTAAAGTAACTACTGTCATGGAAAATTAGTTTTTTGAGTAACTTAGAAACCATACAATATCAGACATACCTACTAAGACCTTTCTCCGACATTTTTACGCATTTATATTTATGTCCTAAAAGATGAGCAATAATTGACGTTAACAGAAGGCACTTGCCATGCTTATTGCTTCATTATTCATTATCGAACTATGAAAGCTCCCGAATTCTCTGTAAACAAAACGGTGCAAATATGGAATAATTTATCAAATAATATTTTTTCTACCATGTGTAACCCATGAGTGTGTAATAACAAAAACTAAAGGTAAATCAACACTCCTTTCACACACTACACTTATTCTTATACAGTATCTACTTTTTTCCTTTCCAAAACGGTGTTTTGAATCACATGGTATATGGGAGGTCTGGAATGAGAGTTTACAACTCTTTGAATTGATTAATCCAGCAATTTACCCAATTCTCTCTTAATAGAATTAGAACATCTCTGTCCACATTTCTGCTCATACTATTTAAATACCTACTCTTTAAGCGTTAGAGTTAAGTTATATTTTTAAAGCTTCGATTTATTCAAAATTTCAGAAAATCGGTGCATAAAACTGAATAGGATTTATGAGTCGGATTAAAATAACTGACCGCAAAAAAATAAAATAAAAGACAATTATCAATTAGGCTTTTTGGAATTTCCAAGCTTTTTATTATTTTGACTATGGAAAACCCAATTTCATAAATTTTGAAATTTTTTTAACTGACCTTACGAAAAGGAAAAATAATCGGTCATGAGCCCCACGAATAAAACAAAAATTAAGAAAGTATTGTGACGATGAATTTTTTTTTTTTACAAAAAACAATAAAATTTTAAAGACTGTTTTTTTTTAATGTAAAAGAATGTTAAAAGATTCTTAAAAGGCATCAACAACGCATTGCATATTAGCACCAAACTGAATATTCGCTTAAGAAACCGGTTGAATGCTGTCGCTTCGCTTTAATGTCTGAATTTAGAATAAGGCCAATCAAAGAAACGTAAACTATACAATTGTCATTTTAGAATAACGTATGTACTAAGCTTGGAGTGAAGGTTGAAATTTAATTTCATACCCGATCCTTATAATATAGGGAGAAAGGGAAATTATATTATATATAATGTTTAATATGTTTGGGGATCAGCAATAATTCTCTGGCAGAGGACCTCCAAATCCAGGATATCTAATGCCCTATATTTCATTTTATTATAACGTATGCCTTCAAGCCATATGCAATAGGTCCAATACTATAGTTATTCGATGCTATCCTCCATAAATGAAGACCCAAATACTTTGCTGATGAAGTTAATATAGGATTCGAAATACATATTTCGAATAATGCACATCATGATACAAGAATATTTTGATTGCTCGCCTTTCATTCGATGTCTTAGAGAGACAGAGTCATTTATCTTTACTATACAATTTTTATTAGGTATATCAGGTGAATTTCTATCCATGAACTTCAAAAAATTAGGTTATCCAACATGGATTTGTTGATGTGTTTCCACGAAAAGGTGCGATAGGTAATAAGTCTCCCTTAGTATTTTGTTGGTTTATATGTATCTACCATGCTCCCTCCGTAGTTCTTCCAATAACCTATGGATTTGGGGTTGCAAACCTTACACCGACGCCTTTTAGAATTACATAGATCACCTGTCTTTTTATTTTCACCAGTCTACCACCAGAGGGTTGAAAAACCTGTCTCAAGAAAGTGAAAAAATCTGCACTATGAGAAGGCGTTCCAGGTGAAAATTCGAAAGAGAGATGTGATCTTCATTTCTAGTAGCAGGTCTGCTGTGCATTCAATATGTTAAAACATTGCTATATATACAAACTCCAGGCTTATAACAACAAATGAAGGGGGTGGCGGGTTAATAGATAAAACTGATCAATCAAACAATCAACAAAATCAAAAATCAACAAATCACAGCAAGGGAAGCTAACAAATAACTAAACAAAACAAATATATATATTTCAACTTATTGTCTACTTATATTAACTTAAAATTAATTTGTTGGTTGTGCTGTAACGATAGAAAAAGCAGATTAATATTTTGGTGAATATAATTTCAATTGAAATATAATTGGGTGTAGTGTGAACTTTAATGTAGTTTACATAAATATACAAGTATTATAAACCTTACTGTAGCTTACTATACTTATATGAGGATACTTGTTGCATACAAATTTTAGTGTGAAGGATTTGGTATATGAGGACCGTAGAAATAATATGAACAATTTACTGCACAGTACATACTATAATAGGAGGCGCAACTGCAATCCCAATGTACCACAGTTGAGTAGGATGATCGCAATTTAATGCGTTACGACCTCTAAGGTTTGCTAGACGTAGAAATTCGTACCGAAAAATCAAGAAGACTTTTCGTAGAAAATTGTTATCAATTCAAAAAAATTGATTTGTCTAGTCCCGTTTAGAGCTAAACTGCTGAGTACAAAGTAAATACTTTTAGTATTTCGCCTCATAATTTTAACTGAGTGCATATACGGCAAACAAGAACCAGCCGTACTGAAGAGTATTAAGTTCTTGTTGATACGAAATGCCTTTTCCACTTTCAGGTGTAGAAAGGTCGCGAGTTAGTGAGTTACGACATCTGGCTCTGATCTGCTAAAGCAAAGCGATTTGTTTGGTGTATTCATTTTATTTAGTTTGCGTTCGCAGACTGTTGTCATAGTGTCCTTGCTATTTTTCCTCCGACTAGCAAACATAATTTAATATGGAACTCATGTAGAAGTAATAATTGTCAATTGTACAATCCAATAAATACTTTTATGACCCTAAATTGGCACATTTATCTGTTATAAATAAACCCTAATTACATACACTTAACATCTTTAAGGAAAAAAAACCGTAATTTTCTCAAATAACAGCAAAACTTATATTTCAAATTTATTTTATAAGAGTCATTTAATAGAATACAAGAAAAATTACAATAATCATTATGAGACACTTATCACCTATCCGCCTATTAGAATTGATCTTTAGTGAAATTAATGTACGGTTTATATGAATAAATTTTCTTTCTTGTATTAATTTGCTACTGCTGCATATTACGAAATGCAAACAAAACAAGATTTACTTATCGACATGGAAAGTGAAATGATTTGCCTGCAGGCGAGAATTCATTAAGAATTTTCATCAAAGAAACACAGAACACATGCTAATTATTGAAAACTGATCATATAATAAAAGAAAAGGGCAAATAATGGGTGGTGGACTTTAATAATTATATATGAAACTAATTATATTATGATAGATTTATTATCTCTCTAACTCCGCGAATAGGTAGCTAATTAATCAAGTATTCAATTACAGGTGTTTGCTTAGGTTTCGAGTCTGGACTATTTGTCTTATTACTAATTGACATCTCGATTTTCTGCTTCCTATTTTGTTTTTTGTTTTACTTATCATTCGATTATATGCTTTATTATCAGGTGCGCAGGTGCGCTAATAGATAATAATGTAAATAAAAAAATAAAAACTAATGACGGAATTACTTGGCCGGATCTGTGCTTTGGTTTTTCTTAATCCATAATTCTTATGATATTTATCAAACATGAGCATGACAGATTGGCTTCTGTTCGAGTAATCTTAATCGCTTAATTTTGATTCATAAACTTTTTAAGAATTAAATTCCTTAAATATTAACACTTCTGTCGAGGTCGCTTTGTACTACCACGATTTATATCTTAGTAATAGAAAAGCAAACATAATAATTTTATACTATTTTTTCTACTATTCAAGTTAGAACCGATCTTAACGAGTAGATTAGACATAACCCCCTTGACTTTGTAGAATTTCCATCGCCTAAACCTACTTACATTAATCATAGTAAAGATGCATAGATTCTGTGCATATATTTATAAAACTCATAAAAATTAATTAAAAATTATTAAATTAAATTAATCAAGGTGCGGTTATTTATTAGTGCGTTTTTAATTAATAAGAAGTAAATTCAAATCCCTCTATAGCTCCTGCCTATGAATTTAAAGAATAGAAAAAAAAAATTATGATTATGAAAAAATTCTTTAATACAAAATTGCTCAACCGATAGGCATGCAGTCCATAAAGCAAGAAGTCCTCTCTTTAATGGAATTATTTAAATATTTTTTACGATTTTCTTGAGTACCACGTGCTATACTCTGAGCATACGAATATGTAGTTAAATATTTAAAAGAAATAAGTACTTAACTGTAAGCAGTACGATTAATTAATATTAATGACTTTAGGGCCTACAACACAGGATAGAGAACCGGTTGTAAAGAATTCTGTCGGTAAAAAGTTTAATAATGAATTCCTCAGGGCATTACATACACAAGACACCAGAGTGCCAACCAAAAAAATATAAGCTAGCTAAAATGACCCAGCTAACAAAAACGATGCGACATTTTGTGTTTTTCTACTTTCGATGATCTATTTGTTTATATGTGATATTGGGTTGGGATCCTATATTCAAATATAAGCGCACCAAGTAATAATTTTGTAATATATTGTAATAATCGTTGGCATACAATTTTCCAAAATTTTTCACTTTTTATTACGTGTAAAATGACTTCTTCCTTTGTTTTTTTCGTCAATATTAGATAAAATTTATGCATTCAAGATGGATTTTTGCTTGCGTTTTAAAAACAAAAGGTTATATAGATTAAGTTCTCGTTTTTGTTTTTTTTTTTTCAAATAATACGAGTATATGAAAGTACAAAAGCGTTTCGTATCAGAAAGAACTTAATACTCTTCAGTACGGCTGGTTTTTACCGTATACGCCTGGAAAAAAGCTAAGTTGATCTCACATATATGCACTCAGTTAAAATTCTGAGTGTGAATTATATGAAGCGAAATACTAAGTATTTGCAGCAAGCAAGATTCAGCCGCACTGAAGAGTATTAAGTTCTTGCTGATACGAAACGCCTTTTATGTAGTTGGCTTTATGTACTTAACATACTCCGGTTTAATTAAATATAAAAATACAAAATATTGTATCACATATAATACATGAAATACATTCAAAACCTAGAAAAATTGATTAAATTCATTAATAAAAAATAATTTTATTACGCTTACGACGATTCGCATGAATAACTAGAAATAATTATTTTGGTTGAACGTTCCTTGGAGCGTTAGGGAAATATTGATGAAGTCAAATCTGTGCTGAAGCTTTCTTTTTCTCATCGTTCAACTCTTTAGAATATCTTACCGTGCTATCAATTTCTCTGTTTACTTTGAGCATTTGATCACATCTTCCAAATATATCTTCAACTTTCTCAGAATGTGTTCATACATCCTTAAGCTCCCCAATTTTATAAATTTTAATCTCAGATGAAAATTTGTGATAATACCTAATTTTTTAAATTAGCAAATATTCGAGTGCAAAAATACAATTTTAACTATTCTTTCAGACAATTTATCTAAGTCTTCGGATGGTTAGGAGTATTATCTTAGCACCGGTGATATTTTATTTACCAGATTATTATTGATACAAACTGCAGGACAAAAATATTGAAGAAACCATTCCTGAAAAATTGATTTGATGACCCAAGACTTCTTATTTGTCTTTCAAAATACTGGCAATCTGTTCTTAATACACATTTTCAAAGCCCTGGGATTTAGGGAGTGATAAACCAGCATTGATTTAAGCTTAAATCTGCAAACTTGGTACAAAATATGGCTTCTCCTTATCAGCCGTTGGGTTAATTTCCGTTTTCCTTTCGAATCGTGCGCAAGTTGTAAAAGTACAGAATTCTATCTCCGCTGCGTTGTCCCTTTTCGTTGGTGTTCCTCAAGGTTCCGCTTTAGGCTCTATTCTCATCTCCCTCTATATAAATGACCTCCCTTCTGTTGGGAATAGCACTTCTGTGCACTTGTATGCCGATGACGTTTAATTATTGTACCTTAGCAGACCCATAGGCCTGCTCGAGAACTGTATTGCTCCGAATTAATGATGACCTACAGCAAGAACACGAATGGGCAATGGATAATGAACTTGTAATTAATCCAAACAAGTTTTACTGTCTGCAGGTATATAGAAGCGTTTTACTAATATTTGATTTGCCATCAGTTTGGTTGAATAATTCCACTGTGGAATCAGTTAAGAATTTAGACATTCAACTTAATTCTAAAATTAGTTGTTGCGACTACATATATCAGCGCTTGGATGGGGAAAATTTATGGCAATCTTCGTCAACTATCTATTTCCTCCAGATGTCTGTCTGTGGATTTTCACAAGAAATTAGTGATGACTCTTATTTTCCCCCATTTTAGCTATGGGAGCCTAATTTTTAGCAGACTAGACTCAATTTGTCAATGAAGAGTTATTGTAGCCTTTCACTATATCATACGTTATATTTATAGACTTCTTCGAAGCGCTCATGTTTCTGCCCTTGCAACGTCCCTACTCGGAAGCTCTGTAGAGGCCTATCTTACTCGTCGTAGGCTTATCTTCCTTCATAGTTTAATTTATACTAATTCCGCTGCATATCTCGAATAGAAGCTCTCAAGTTCGTGTCCCGAGATGTGTTAGCGCTTTTATTTCGCCCAAGTTGCCCGAAAATGAAATTTATTTTTTATTATTATTTTAATGTTACTTATGTTTTTTTTCAACTAATTGTACGTTTTAAGATTTTGTAATCTTCTGTACAACACCTAATAAATGTATTGTATTAAAAAAATGTGGCATGAATAACAACCACTAAAGTAAGTCTATGATTTGCAGGCTTATGTCCAGAAATTACCTTTTCATCTTGCTCAATAAAAGACCTGGTTGGCATATTTTTCCAGAACATTTAGTCTAGTTTCATCAACATTAAATACTAATTGGTGGGAACTGTAATTACCTGTTTCGATTATTTCTTTAAATATGTTCGGATACCCGAATGCTTCTCCTAAAAATTTAACATTATGAATACCAGATCTTTGTTGGAATCTATCCAACCAATTACAGCTTGAACTGAACATTTCTCCTCCGCAAGTGTTCCCCATTATTGTTTTTTTTTAAATCATGGTAAATATGAAGAGCTGATCTTCTTCAATCCAATCAACAAAAGTTTAGGAACTATTCTTGCGTATCAAATAATGCTATTTTTTCTGTGTAAAATTCCACTTTGCTGAGGAAGAATTTCTTGCAGATCTTCAATTAAATAATACATTTATCCGTCGATGTAATTGAGTGTAATTACTATATTTTTTATAAATACTGTTTGTTCTTGTAATATTTACACTTGAGGCCTAGTCGCCCCTACTCTTAACATTAACATTATTTATACTTATTATTCCAATTTTTGCATTTCTGGGAAAATGTCCAGTTCCAAATTTTTTTACTTTACCTACTGGAAAACCTGAGAAAATGATTATGAAATTTTTAGCCACCAAGATGTAACCTAAAATCAGACATATTTAAAATAAGAATGGCGAGCTTATTATGAATATCCAAAAATGATCGAAACACTCCAAGCAAGACCTATGTTTCTGCTTACTTCGATGCCTATATATAACCGACTCCTCCCAGAATCACCGCCAATGTAAAAGTCCAATTTTTGGGATCAAAAGTAGCCTAAATCACATACAATCACACACGTACTTAAATATTCTAATTTAAGCTGAATTAAATTTATTTTCTATTTTCATTATAATCTCACCCTATAATTTTTTATTTTGCAGGTTGTCCCACTTGGAATGTATAGGCTACTCAAGTGGATTAATAAAGAATATAATAACCCACCAGTTTTAATTACTGAAAATGGAGTCAGTGACAAGGGAGGTCTTGAGGATTACGACAGAATCGATTACTACAATTCCTATCTCACAGCTGCTTTAGATGCTATTGAAGAAGGATGTAATGTAAAAGGATACATCGCATGGAGTCTTATGGATAGCTATGAATGGAAAGCTGGTTTTACGTAAGTTAAAAAATTCACAATAACAATTTTAATTTTTTCATTTCTAATAATTTTGTTCTTTTCTCCAGTGAAAAATTCGGTCTTTATCATGTCGATTTCAATGATCCAAACCGAACTCGTACACCAAAATTATCTGCAAAAGTTTATGCTCACATTACAAAGACAAATAGAATCGATTGGAGCTATCGGCCAAAGCCGGAACACTCAGTCATAGTACCGCAAGCAAGACGTTCAATTGGATCAGGTTCAGTTTATTTTAATAGCAGTTTTATACAAATTTTAATAACTTTAGGAATTTTAAGATTCTTTATGCATATTTATTGTTAAAAATAAAAATATTTTATTGTAGTTTTTAGTAGATTTTAATACTTTTGTGATATTCACGAAAAAGGCATGGGACAGATTTCGCACAAAAAAAAAAAAAAAAATCGCGCATTATACGAATTCATGAAAATAAGGCCGGTGTCGAAAAACTTTTTAGTTTTCTTGTTGTTGTTGTTTAAACCTAGATATATGACTGGGCAGCTGCCAGCTAGTTGACAAGTTCTAGAGTACTGTCTTGTAATTCTACCTCAGTATTAACTAGAATTAAGCAGTTTTTAGAAATTTTGAAAATCTATATTACTGTCATGAGCGAAGTGTCCTTTTCGGCCTCATTCATTTAATCATTCTTTTGTAAACCGATCGCACATTTCTATCCTTTAGAAAATAGCCACCACCTACTATTTATTAATAGTTTAAATTATATTTTAATTTATATATATGTAAGAAATAAAAAGTTTTTAAAAATATTTGAAAATTTATTTTATTTGTTTTAATTTTGTTTTTTTTTTAATTTCATTTATTTGTTTGTTATTATAGGCCAGGCAATGGGTAGGTTCTGACTTACAAAACGTCAAGAAGAACTCTAATTTGGTAGGTAGATTTGTGCAGTTTTGTGTCCTCATTAATATTCTTAGTTTGCGATCTTAAGGAACTGCTGGTCGCGCCCCCATATTGGAAAAATGGAACCGAAGATCAGTTTTTCGAGAAATCTTCTCACCAGCGCCACTTAGGTTAAAAATGAGCTCTTGCAAAAATTATAGAGCATGCAATTTCCTTTGTAGGAAACATTTTTCAATCAGATGAATAGTTCAGGAGTTACAGTGGAGTCAAGCTCAGTAAATTTCTACAATTTGGAAAATTGTTACATTTTTTCTCGAAACTTCAGTAAATACCGATCACTTAATACGTACCTACTACCGTTTTTTACTCATTTTCGCACCACCATGAGGTAGAGTGAAAGGCGCGTTTGTATTTTGCATCCCCAGTAAGCCTAATCCGTAATCGATTCGTTATTTAGGTTAGGTTAGGTTAGGTTAGCGTGGTGGCCATTACGTGAACTACTGCGATTAGCCTCACTTAGACCATTTGCGATCCATTGTGATACCACCTTTGTTGTGACCCTATCTGGAAAAATACCTCCTACTAATATGGTTCAGCAAGAGATAATGAACTTTACCAGGTCCCCCAACTCCTTGTCTGCTAACTCCCCCAATTCGTTGAAGATTCATTATTTACTGATGTCTTCTCTTCGTTGCTATACCCTAGGACCTAGTGGGTTTAGGCTCACTGATATCAATACTTTCTTGGAAAATTCTTACCTCCGCATCCAAGTTTTCATCTTCGTTGTCTTCTTTGACCTCGTGTGCCAATAATTTCGTAACGGTCAGGTCTTCATTCTTCTTCTCGTCGGCGTCGTCGTCGTCTTCTTCTTCTTTTTCTCCAGAGCTTACAAAACTCTCTGCACTATTTTCTCACGTGTCTCCATTACAGATTGTGCAGATAAAAGCACACTTCAAGCCTGTTTTCCTACACCCACAATTCCGACCGTACCCCTTCTTGCACTTTCATGAAATGAAATTCAGGAGTGCTCCAGGTGCTGTTTTTACTGAAGTAAGTCCAATATTAATATTTGCCTAACCCCATTGCTCGGGACTGTCGTGTATATCACACCGACGAAGCCTGAATTTGGTGGTAGGCCCGAATGGAATGTTGCCGTGCAGCTTCTCTTCTATGAAGTAATACAACAAGATTGAATTTTCTCTTCGTCACGGATTCTGCGCAATTTTGATAATGTAGACAGCCCAATGTAATGGGTTTTCCTTGTAAATGGCAGATATTCGCAAAGACTTGGATCAGAGAGAGAGGAAATAGCACATCCTCCAAGGGTCTCTTGTATTGGCCCCAACCGAAAGAATGTTGACCTGCTCTGTTCTGAAGTCCTCTTCGCTAATATTCATTTAGTGACTAGGACTAGACCTTAGTACTAAAAGAAAATCATTGTAGTCGAAAAGTTCTGTAAATACCGTAAAATTGTTGGGCGCAAATGAGTAAAAAACGGCAGTAGATACGATAATCGGTATTTACTGAAATTTCGAAAAACAAGTAAAAAATCTGGCCTTAAGACCAATTTTTATAATACCCTAGATGAAAGACCGCATATAATTTCATATAGTCACGGTTCGTCGAACTGTAAAAATGATTATAACCAATTTTATAGGATTTCATATTCAAAACAACTTTTCAGTACATTAAAGATGTCTAGAACCAAAGAACATCTAACAGAAAGAATACGCATCTCATATATTGAAAAGTTTTGTATGGCGGGTCGTTCCATTACGACCCGCTCTCACAAATTGTATGAAAAATCTCTGCTTGTTAACGATCCTCCACTCATCGGTGGTGGTAATACGACCCGCTTAAGTTATAAGTTCTTTGCTAGAACTGATCGTTTTCACAGTATACGTAAAAATCATTTTCAAAATAATTTTTATATGGCAACACCGATTTAGTCCATTTTTGAAATTATATTTACTATTTTATGAAAATACTGTGTACAGAATTGCAGCTAGAGCTCTAATAATAATAAATCAAAATTTATATTCTAATCCAATGAAATAGAAAATACAAAAAAAAAATTTTTAAAAAGACCGTTTCTAAACCGGCGTTAAAAAAATAGAAAACAAGATCTGGACAGCTCAAATTACACTACAGTGAATAACAATTTCCCGAAATTTAAATTTGGAACTCCTAATGTTTATCAAAATACTTAATTAAATTACTTTCCTTTGAATATGCTTTCTTTGTGTACCATGAAAATTTAAAAATTTTTATAGAAATGTAATTTGATTAAATGGAAAACTCTAGATAGTTATTTGATATATTTATTGTTTTTTCCTTTTTAGTCATAAATTATTCTCAAAAAATCTAAAATTATATCACTAATGAATTTTCAGTACAAGCATTGTTGCACTTTTTTGTGATCGAAAGCTCACAAAAGCCGGGTATTTTGATGAAAAGTAAAATGTTGGGAAAATTATCATAGCCGGGGTAATTAATCTCAGATTCAGTTGTCCTGCAAATAATTAATTTAAGGCAAATAGGATAATATATATATTAACCCTACCTAATTAGCATTCCTCGAAAATTTCTTCCACCATTTAAGTTGCAGGAAATTGCAGTCCAGCCGAAGAAATTATGGTGTTTTAGCGCAATGCAAGCGACCTATGTATGAAAAACACCAGTAGTAAGGCAAGCAAGAAGTGTATAATGTCTATTTTATGTGAGATTAAATTTTACTATGCTTACGGGATCAAAAACTTATATTATATAAATAAAAGAACTCTGGCGATATCTGAATGCTAATGAAATTTTCATACCAAAACGAAATGAGAAAGCTATACAGATCAGTCCACAGCTGATGGCAAGTGCGGTTATAGGGGGCGATGGGGGCGATCGCCCCCCCTACAGCAAACGTCTGGATCCGCCCTTGATGTGTAGTGAAAAACGAAATAGGTGGCACTGGGAAGAAGATATTCTCGAAAAACTATGGTTTTCGGTACCAATTTTCCAATATGACGGCGTGAGCGGCGGTTGATCAAAGTCGCAAGCTCGGAATATTAATAACGATACCAAACTGAATAAATCTACGAAATTAGAACTCTCCTTGACCTTTTGTAGCACAGGCCGCCTTTTATGCCTTCAGTGCTTGGACTATTTGACGTATTATTACAACGAAGCTGAAATCCAAGCTCCTCGTCCCAAATCACCACTGCAAACATTTAGGTATTTCGAAGACCAGCAGAGCGGAGCTTTCATATGAGCAAGTAATGGAAAGAAACTGCAAATATATATTTCGTTAGTTTATTTGAACAAAATCACAGCAGAATTATCAGATTTTCCTCATTTTACTTGTACGAATTGAAATTTTTGCAAAATATCATACAAAACCCTTTACTAAATCGCTACCATACCTACTTAAATTTGCTAGGGATCCTATTCTAGAATACCCTTCTTTACCACCTGATATGTAGCGTCTTGGCCTATTTAGTTTCTTAATTCTAAAATTAAATCTTAGGTATACATTCAGATACAGCTTCATTTTTTATACACTAGATCAATTAGGGTCCACTAACTATAGCAGTTAGTAGGATGATAGTTGGGGCAAGAATAAAGTGCAACTTAAAATTCGAATGCAGCTCAGAAAGATGTTGAGGTAGCACAGACAGCTCTTGAGGCAGCACGTCTTTTGATTGGCTATTATGAGTTGCGTGATCATTCCAGTTTCAAGCATTGCAGTGTGTATGTGTGTGTTATTAGTTCCACCGAAACGGGCCTTATACTGATCTGTATAAAGAGAGTCTATCAAGGCGATGAATTTCGTCTATCGTTTGGAACAATTGTTTCATTCATACAGAGGCATTAGTTGCTAAAAATACGGTAGAAAAATTCAAATAAAATTTGGATGATATTAAGAAACAAGATTATTATGATTTTTAACGTGTAAACTTTATACTTGTTCAAGAAGGCTTTTTTTGGATTCTCCGGCACAACAGTCAAAGTGAAAAAATTTTTGTTGTGCCGGAGAATCCAAAAAAAAAACCTTCTTGTTCAAGTATAAAGTTTACCCGGCAAAAAATCATAATAATCTTACCTGTTCTTCCTTCATATAATTCACACAGAATTTATTTTGAGTTTATATCTGATGAGATCAATTTGATATTTTTCAAGCATCTATGGCAGGAAGAAACCAAGACGTACTGAAGAGTTTTCTGCTAATACGAAACGCTTATTTTTTTCTTTTATCTTTTTCAGTTTTTTTCAATTCTTTCGAATTAATCTTTTTTTTTTAATTTTTTTCTTTTTAATTTTTCTTTTTTCATTTCTTTCCATTTTTCTGTTTCTCTATTTTGCATTTGTTTTTTAGAGTCACTCAATTTTGCTATTTGGGACTTGTTGATGAATCAAAAACAAGACTTGAAATTTCCACCCAAAATTAAATGAGTTGCGTGATGAAATAACAAATACAATTTTTTTTCGCTTTGTGTTGTTCTTTTTAAATAATTTTAAGTGGCTTTCCATGTTAGCCAATTTAGCTAATATCTTTAATGGCCTGAATGCGTTAAATATGAGCCTGCATGGAGTAGAAAACAATATCTTCAATACTAACGATAAAATTGAAGCTCTTTGATTTTGTGCGAAATGCTCACTTCAAAAACATTTCGAACATTTTCCTGTTTTTCTACGTTTTTAGAATCATCATAGAAGTGCTGTTTTAAGAAGTATAAGACGTAATTATTGATCATCTTCAATCTTTGAAGTCTTCATTTTGTAATTATTTTCCAGTACCACATAAAAAACATAAAATAAGTAAAAAATGAGTTTTCAAACAAAACTGAGGCCAAGCCGTATGAAAAAGTAGAAAATAAACTTTTCTTCACACACAGAGGTGGACTCAGATCTTTTGATTGGGAAATTTCTCTTGAATATTCTTTCTATTCATGAATCAAATCACTTATTACCTCTGATTGATCATACTGAAATATATCGGTGATTGTCAGCGAATAAAATCTGAGTCCACCTCTGTGTGTGAAGAGAAGTTTTTTTTCTACTCTTTCATGCGGTTTGGCCTCAGTTTTGTTTGAAAACTCGTTTTTTACTTATTTTATTTTCTGCCTTTTTCACGTTAACTAAATTGTTATTACGTGTTGCATGGATATATTTTAAAACAATTTTATGACGGCTGAAAAGACACTGATTTACCAGTTTT
The DNA here is from genome assembly GCA_963924295.1 of Dioctria rufipes. Lineage (NCBI taxonomy): Eukaryota > Metazoa > Arthropoda > Insecta > Diptera > Asilidae > Dioctria > Dioctria rufipes. The sequence continues at coordinate 41,481,055 of OZ002743.1, read as the reverse complement.
TCAAAAAATTTATTCGAGTATCAAATCGTTGAAGTACTGCAACGGTTTTCTGAAATTCAAATTATGTTTTAAACAGAACTTTTTAGCTGTACTCCAACATGAATTTTCCCGATTTTCCATGTTTTTCACAGACTTTTCCTATTACTATGAAATTTTTTTAAAAATTTACATGAATTTTCCTCGATTTTTCATGCAAGTTTTCATGATTGTTGAAGAGAAAGTATTGATGCCAGTAGGACGGAAAAAAAATGATTCCGCATAGCTTATAAAACTTTTTTGTCGGAAAATTTTCCGGAAAAGTCGGAAAATTCCAGAAATTGTCGGAAAATTCCAGAAATTGTCGGAAAATTTTCCAGAAAAATTGGAAAATTCTGTATTTTTCCTGAAACAGATTTATCACTAATCATATTGATGAAAACTTTTCCGATGATTTTCCCGCCTTTCCGGGTTTTCCATGGAGTTTTCCACAAAAGCAACTTTATGCAACTCATTTCGCTCTCAAACACTTCCTTGGTCGGAAAAACTCCGGAAAAGCGTTTTACATGAATTTTCCTCGATTTTTTCTGAAGTTTTCACTATTGTCGGAGAGAAAGTAATGATGCCAGTTGATAGAGAACTTGATCCTGCATAATTTAGAAAACTCTTTTACCGGAAAATTTTCCCGGAAAGTCGGAAAATTCCGGAAAATTTTTTCGGAAAAATCGAAAAACTCTGCATTTTTCCTGAAACGGATTTATCACTAATCAAATTTGTACCAAATTTTCAAATGATTTTTCCTGATTTTCCAGGTTTTCCATGGAAATTTCCGGTTCAAATTTTGATAGATTCAATTGTCACGCGACATGAACCTTTGTGCCGAATTGCAGCTCGCTGTGATGACGAAAAGTTGGTCTACGAGAGTGTCGAAAATAGTAAAAAAGAAATATATAAATAAATATACAGACAGACAAATTCGTGTACGAGTTAAAGGAACGGGCTGGCCTCAAAAAATGGATTTAATTTCGACAGATCGGAAATGGGGGTTGGTAAGTGCATAAGTAACAATATAGAAGTTGACACGAACGACTTAAATCGTGTTTTTACATCCCACAGTGTGATTCCCAATGAAGAATCAAATTTAAATTTTCTAAGTTACCATACCATTTTTGAGAGGTTCTCATTTACTTCGGCTACTGAAATGGAAGTGTTTTCCGCAGTAATGTCTATGGGATCTAATTCCATTGTTCTTGATGATTTGCATTTCAGAATAATAAAAAAGTATTACTGTAGATATTACTTCCTTGTCTTACACATGTCTTTAATACTATTATTATGAAATTAAGTTTTCCTGCATCTTGGAAGTTTTCTACGGTTTTACTCATTCATAAGAAAACTCTCGGTGTGGCAGAATATCGCCCAATATCCATTCTCCCATTTTATGCCAAAGCTTTTGAAAAAATTTTGCATAAGATAATTACTAATTGCTTAGAGAATAATAATCTTTTATCAAACTTACAGTCAGCTTTTAGATCTGTTAGATTTGCATTACTACATTATTGAAAATAACAGACGACATTAGAACCTCCCTAAATAAAGATAATCTCATGGTGCTAATTCTTTTGGAATTTTCCAAAGACTTTCGATCGAGTCAACCCTACCATAATCCATAATCCAAAAACTTCATTCACTTTTTTCATTTTCCAGTTCTGCATGTAGGTGATCCGGTCGTATCTGAGTGGTTGCTTTCAGAGGGTTATTTGTAGTAATCAAACTGCATCCGATTTCCTTCCTGTGCACAGTGGAGTTCCACAAGGATCCATCCTTGGCCCATGACGTGTTCTTTTCAAAGCGTGATTCTCGATCGTGTCATCATTTAAATTGGTCTAATCATGTTAATAATCTTGTTGGTATTTTACGTAGACTGTCTTTATCTGCACCCTTTACACTTCTCGAAACTCGCATCATGTTTGTAAAAACACTTATATGCCTGTGTTATTATACGGGTGTGAAATATTTTGTAAATTAGACTTAAGCTCAATGTTGCTTTCAATTGTGCTGGTCGTTATGCTTTTCGTTTGCGAAGATATCATCATATTTCTGTGTATTCTAAAACCATTTCGAGATGTACTACTTTTGATAATTATATTAAATTCCGTACAATAACTTTCTTAAGGAACCTATTGATAAGTAAGGAACCATTTAACTTGTACTGTAAACTAATTTTTTCCCAATCTAATAGAACATATTCGTTAATTATGCCACAATTTTTTTCCCATTTCTCCAGTGGACTTTGGAATTTTCTATCGCTTGAGCTCAAAATTTTGCTGCTAATAATCGCAGCTTTCGCATTAATTTGTTGAAGTATTTTTCATAGTAATTAATGCATGTGGTTTATTTTTTACTCTAATTTTACCCTTTGTTTTTCTTTTTTGGGTAATATTATAATATTGTTGCGAGCGTGGCCTTTGGTTCGTTATTTAAAACACAATATTAAATATTTAATATACAAATTCTTTATTTCTCTCTAATCTTATACAATTCACAGACCTTCAATTAATCAACTCAACTTTAATTATCGCTAATACTGTACTTTCAATTATCTCAATCCAATTACAACACTTTTGCACGTTTATTACTTTCGCTTGTTTACACTGCAATGTCTAAGACAAGACTCTTTTTTGGCGGTGACAACTGTGATATTTATACCCTAGAGACTCTACAGATTATTCTGGAGTGTTCTATTCTATAATCTTCTTGACTATTCTCTTCCCGAAGGTTCCATCATCGACTCCTTTGTAGGATTGCCATATACAAATTTCGTTTTTCACTACATATTTGGACACTACCTGAGAACGCTTCGACGCAGAGACCTGAAATCTTGTACACGCTGCTTTATCATAAAAATAGTAAAAATATTTCCAAAAATTTACAAAATCGGGCAAGATCTTCTTAGTGTTGCCATTGCAAAACTTTGAGCTTTCACTTTATTCCACTTTTATTTTCATCTATGGTAGATATTATATAATTTTTCCCTTGTTAATATTCAATTTATTTCTTTTAACAATTTCTAGAATTTACTCTCTTCTTACTCATTCTTGTTTTTCTAATCGTAATTTATTTATTTTTGTAGTTTTAAGTACTTCATAAAGTTAGTCACTGGGTTTTAGTTATTTTTTTACATTTCATAAATTCCAGTTTATGATAATTTATGTATAATTTATTAAACGAAGCATGATCATTAAAAATTACGCTTATTTCCATCCTAGGAGAAAAGACTTATTGGGACAATTGAAACAGTTTAATCGATATCAGTCGGGAAAGCCAACATTATATCATTCAATAAGTGACAGAGTTGTATTTACATAATATCCTACCTCAACATTCTTAATTATCATTAGTCGATATTCCTAAGCACTTTATTAATCATAGCCACACAATAAATATTAAAAGCTTGAACCAGTTGTTCGGAAAATGCTAATAGATCTGGTTCGCAATTAGTTAGAATTATTTTCAAAAAATATTATTTAAATTAGCACCTCTATATGTTGCTAACGCCCAAGTCATGGATAAACCTGAAAATGAATAATATAATTACCCACAAGACGGTAAGTGAGCGCATTGTTTATTCGTGCAGGATTTGTAAAATGAATTTGGAACAGGTATTCTGGTAAGTTTCTACTAATATGTTTAATGAGAGCTTTGTTATCAGTAGTTTCTCGGGCATTACTTTTGATAGGGAAGGAATTTGATGTGAAGGGTGGTAGTGATAGACAAAATATTGGTGGGATACGTATGCATAGTGTTGGGCTTAATCAACTACATTTGTAATCAGATTAATAATCATGATTACACATCAATCATTAATCATGATTACATTGAGTAATCTTAGGAAAGTGTAACTGTAATCATGATTACATGATTACAAATGATACTTTTCAAGAGAATTTTAAAATTTAGTTCTAAGTAAATAAACAATCTGTGATCGTAAGAATTTTTATTGTAGAAAATTCCAAGACACTGTTATGTTATGTATTAATTAATTAATTAAAAGATAGCGAAAAATATTAGATTTCTGGGGCTAAGCACGGAAAATGCAATAATGCTATTTAACTATTTTGATTTTGCCACTCAGCTAGAAGCATGCTCGAAGTGCTGTAATGGTTAAATATTACCGACATGATAGAAAGAGTGAGGATGAAAGATCAGATTCATTAACTACTACCTAATAAAACAGTACAGTATTGTTTTTGATATGATAAGGAAGAGAGATCTAACTCTGATGACGAAACCGTAAATGAAATTTTCCTTTTCTTAATTGCTAATAATACCATTTACCAATCTACAGATATCAGATATTCAATTACAATCTCACTACAGATATGTGCTTACAAACATTAGTTTATGTGTCCCTGCCGATTTCGAAACAGAAATACAACAATCTTTGTTTTCTTTTAACTACAATTTTAAAACTCTTGCAGATTTGTAATCTAAAAATGTAATCATGTAATAATGATTACGGTTTAGAGCTGGGCAATAAGACTTATTAGTCAATACTTTTGAAATGCCCTATTTAGTACTTGAACATAAGTACTTGCTTCTAATTACTTGTACTTAAGACTTAGTTTTGTACTTAAGTACCAAGATTTTTACTTAAGTATTTCTGAGTCTATTAAGTTCCTACAAATATCTAACTCTTCGTAGAAATGCATACACAACCTCTAGCGCATACAAACAAGACTGGGCAAGTAGAACAAAAACCAGTAACGTCACGTTCGAATATAAAATCGACGATGCCTCGACTTGATAACATAACCAAGGGTAAGCAAACAATATCTCGCTCCAATATAAAATCAACGATGCCTTTATGTGATATAGGGAAGGTCTCAATTTTTTTTTTAGAAATTTACTGGAAATTTTTTCCTTCGAAATTCCATGCATTATTGGAGGCGACAATGGATGCTTGGGCGGATCTCTAATAGTTTTTATGAGTGTAGCAATGAGAGGTGAAAGTTTTACTCTATGTGCAGCGCCGAAAACTATAAAAAACTATAAATAGTAGCCACATACATACATACATACATATTATAGTTTTTAAAAGGTATTTAATTATTAATATCTACTAACTAAACTCTATAAACTTCATTATATTACCACCAACGTACAAAGATTCTAAAAAAGTACTTTAAAAAGTACTTCAAAAAGTACTCAGTACTTTTTATAGACTTAGTACTTAGTTACAAGTACTTTTCATACATGCGGTATTTGTACTTACGCTGAAGTACTCAGGACTTTGATACTTGTGCTCGTACTTAAGTACTTTTGGTTTAGTACTTGCTCAGCTCTGTTACGGTTACAACTGATCAATCATTAATCGCCAAATATGATTACTTTTCTGATTTATGTTATCAATCTGTAATCATGATTACAGATTATATGATGAAATCGTAATCATTAATCATTGCATTTTGCTCAGTGTGCACATGTTGGAGTTCTGCAAATGTCATTTACTTCATCAAGTGTTTAACTCGTTTCCTAGTGGTGGTGGTGGTAGCATCAACTTATGCCTTTCAGCAAAATTTCCAAGGCAATGATTTTTTTAGGGTTTTGAAATAAAGGTTAAGCAAATTTTGCATAAGCGAAGTTACTGTCTCAAAAAATTTCATCTTTAGTCCTTCACCTACTTTTCAGAATCATGAGTCTAGTCCAACCGAAAAAAAATCTATGACAACAAACAAAAAACTTGATCGAGTACGCACTTTCTATAATAAATGATGGCAGACTCGTCGTTGGAACAGCTAGAGCTTCTATAGGTTTAATTTACTTAGCGCAGCGAATAAAACTATTCAAGAAACTGAACTGAAACCTCGGAGTCAGATGGAGTGGAGCCTTGGAGCATACGGTCTCTATACTTCCAAGAAAAGGAAGGAAGAAAAACTTTTGAACAGTTCAGAATTATATTTCCTTTCCTGTCGTTGGCACAAGTTTTTAGAAACACACAAACTTCATATTAAGCTAAGCTCGTATATCTTTATCCCTAGAAAAAGGCTTTTTTGGCCACTCGAACATCAAAATCTATAAGGATCTTGGAACTTCCTTTATACTAAAAATTTGGCACAAAGAATTCGACGAGTCCCGAGCATTGAATAGTGTGCTCGACACGTAGGTATATATATGTAGGTATAAAGACAAACAGAAAAAAAATCTGCTGTTTATGTTGACATGTTTCATCCCATTGATCAAAGTTTGCTGGGTCCCAATAAAATTTATGTAATTCGTGGTGGCAGACAAATACTTATGGACACATTTGTTGTGCGACGTATGTTACTACGTGGAAAACAATTTTGGGCAAAATTCAGTAAACGTTTTATTGTTAAAACCGCAATAGAAATGTCGAACAATGGATGAACATCTGAAATCAGCGAGGACGTTGATCTCCTTATTCTCTTGATCTCTTTAATACTAGAATATAAAGATATCTTTTTCATAAAGCCAGGCACCGGAAAAAATTAAAAGGAACATTTTTCGGTGGCGGAAGTCCAAAAATCACACAAATGTATGAAAAATGCAAACCTGCTGGCCTATGCATTCAGTAGTTGAGATACTATGTCTTATATATTTCAGAAGGAAAAATGAAATATTTTCAAACTCCTACAAAAAGAAATTCAGTGTTTCAATGAAGAAAATTCAACCTCATCAGAAGTAAGAGAAGCTGATGAAACCTTATTTCTGATGGTATACGTTGCAGAGAAAATTGAAAATCTTTCGCTTAATTCATATAAACTTAACCAATTAAAAAAATCGGTGCAAAAACAAATATCAAGGCACGAATTACTAGCACTAATTTCAGAGGTAGGTATAGCTGTTCATCAATCGTCACGAGCATTCTACCTACTTCAAATATGGCTTGGCAATAAATAACAAAAATCTGGAACAGTGGGGATGTAAAAAATCAACGACTCGTTGCAAACTATTACACTGCTCCTTGTGCCAGCACAGAATTGGTACTAAAACTTATCTCCTGCAACTGTACGGCTGATTGTTCCTCGATGTGTGGGTGCAGAAAATCAAGGTTAAGATGCTCGTAAATTTGCGGAAATTGTGAGGGAGTGCCGTGTCTTAATAGCAAATTTACGAATATCTTAATGACCCAGAAGATATAGATTCAGTTCATGAGAATGCGGGCGAAAGTTTAGAATATTTTGTCCAGGAGGCGGAAGATACTGACTCCAATTTTCTTAGGATATAACAGGTATCTCGTCAATATAATATAATATTTCAATCTACTTAAAAATCTTCACTTATGGAATTAATATGTATTTTTCATTTTACAGAATATACGGACTAACAGCTAGTGAAGCATATGGATGGATGGATTGAAAGGAGGTTGAGTCCTCCGGAGGAGGGGGGGCTAGAACGTAGGCCACTACAAGGCGCATTGTTCACCCTCAGGATCCACGAGTAAGTTCATAGGTCCCAACCAGATGCTCCAATTCATCCAGGAGGTGTGAGCCAAGGAGTCTATACCGTTTTCCGGAGTGAGCCAGACAGTGACAAAAAAAGTGAGTCATCGTTTCGGATTCGTCTCCGCATCCACTGCATGTAGGGTTATCAACTAGTCCAGTAAGAATAGACACCAAAATTCCCATGGTAGATTTGCTCAGTCCCAACAGCTTTTTACCCGGTAAACGGAAGGTCCCGGTTTGAAACCCCGGACGAGGCGGTTGGTTTTTCCTCTTGTATTTATGATTTGATTTAGAATTGTTGAAAATAAAAGTTCTTAAAAATTCTTCTATTCTTCATCTTAGACCGATTCTAACAAGTGCAGGCTCGAATCTCGTCCGCGTGAAAAATAAAAAAAAAAAAAACTGAAAGAAGGATGAAAAAAGACTTTTGCTGAGGAAATCAAAAAAATGAATTTTAAGAGACAAAAAAAATGTTTTACATGGATGGATGTAAAACGGAATGACAAAATCTGGCAAAATTTTAAAGTCAAGTCTTCAAAACCAAACGGTACAATTCAGCAAAAAAGCTGGATCGACTCGATTCGAAAAGGCGAAATTTGGCACTTAAGCGTTAAGGGCTGGATACAATGAGTACCATTTATTTTTATTAAACGCCATCCATTTTGTGGCGGAGAAGGGGAGAGGTTTATAGACCATTGGAAAGGTCTAACGATTAAATCTTCATCATAAGGTGTAACGTTTAGATATATATAAACATACCCAAATATCTTAAAGTCCCGTTATTTCGGAAACCGTTAGGATTTCCCTCTACCCTCCCCCAACCAATCTACAACCAATACAATTTTTTGCTTGTCTAATCTATCCATAGCCTTCGGATGCCCGACCACCTACGAGACACGCTGTATATATGAAAACAATTGATTTAAAGTTATTTTGTGACGCGTAAAAAACACGCGGCGCTCATTGCATTTAGGGCTCAAGATCCAAAGGTGTGAAGTATTTTTCTAATGATGATGCATATTCAAAAGACCTCATGGAGATCAATTCAAATTAAATCTCTCCCTATAGCCAGTCACCCCCAAGATACAACGAAATGACAAAAGGCAGATTTGTCATAATCCATGGTAGACAGTTCATAAAATATAATTTAAATATTGAAAAATCTTAGAGTAAAATGCTGCATGTCACACATAGAGTTTCATCAGCTTGTTCTTAGCATCATACAATAAATTCATGATCATCGTAATATTACTTCCTCTATTCTTGAACTGACAACACGTCTTTAAGTGTTTTTCTAATAGCGATGTAGGTAATTGCACTCCAGATGCGAGTCTCTTCATCTTCAGTTCCTTTGATTTAGTGAAATATGTGATCTTTCTATAATACTCATTGTGGGAACTTCCTACTTACTTAGTAGATGTACATGAAAAATCATTTGAATATCATAGCCTTCACCTGCATTGCATCCGCCGCATCCGTCAATAACAATTGTGATAAAAAGTGATAATGGATGTAATTCACTCGTGATCATCAATAAATACGTGCTGCGCAGATTGTGTTTTGCTAATGATTGCTTCCACATTTCTATGTAATTATGATTTTATGGAATGAATTTTTAATATATACAATTGAGTATAAGCTGTCGCGTAGGCTTTTTTCTTATAAAACATGACAAATGTATCTGTCAGAAGATTACTTCACCTTCAATTTTCAAATGTCGTTTGAGAAATGAGGATGATAACTGCACGAAAAGCCTACATATAAGAAATTTGCAATTTTTATTTTCTTCAATAATTGAAAAATAAACAAGTAAAAAAGCTGAAGTCTAAGACCAATTCTTACAATACCCTGGATGAATGTAATTTCGTATGGTCACCTCTCTGTGCAAGTTTGATTGTTGAAGTGGCTTTTCGAATATATTTCTAAAACGGTTCCTCGGACATTAAAAATGGTTATAACCAATTTCATAGGCTGTCATTTTCTGAAGAATAATTCAGAACAATAAAATCGTCTAGGGCTGATCCATTTCACAGCATTCGTAGAAAATCTAAAGTTTTGAATGGCTACACCAAGGAAGGGTTGCCCGATTTAGCTGATTTTTAAAATTATATTTACTATTTTTATGAAAACACCATGTACAAAATTTCAGCTTTCTACGTGGACGCGCTCTTCAGCAGTGACCAAATAAATAGCGAAAAATATAAAGCTTTGTATGGCAACCCTACCAAGAAGTTGGAAGAAAATGGAACCAGTTTTGAAGTTAAATTTAATGTTTTTTTTAAAAACACACGTTCTCGAGTTATCGAGAGGACAGACCGACTGACGAACGGACAGACGGACACACAAAAAACAAAACAACTTTTATTATATTTCTATGTGTTACAAACGGAATGACAAACTTAGTATAACCTATGAATTCATCATCTAGGGCAGCGGCTTTTAATCTTTTTGATAAGTGGAACACTGTTAATCTTAATGTCCACTTTTTCGTGGAACCCCTACTTTGTTTCAATATTCAATTGTGCAACAAAAATAACAATTAAGTTTTTCAAATATTATTTATTAAAAATTCTAAAGAGCGACTAAAGTTGTTTACCCAACGCCAAGCGGTGTACGGTCAACGAAAAGTTACTCGTTTACGGTTTAAGCAATACATTTGCACTGAACGAGCAATGCACCGCTTGGTGAACGAAATAACCCGAAACACTCCCAAAACACTAGTCTTTATAGGTTCTACCAAAACAGCGGCGAATTCGCCGATTCGAGGCTATGTAAGAACCCCAAACTAAAAATTACTGCAGACACTCAAGGTGCATTGCTCCGTTCTAGAGGTGGACGAATTTCGGACCACAAAGCCATGCGCCAATTGTTGCGAGCCAGTGAGGACGTCTCGGTCTCCACATCGGCACCAGTTTTGTCCAAAATGTGGTACTATGTGGAACCGAGACGTCAACGCTGGCCTTAACATTTTCAAAGTTGGCCTGGCTCTCCTGATGAATGCCCCTTTGCACCCCAACTACAGCAGAAGCACCCGGTTATGACAATTTATGGCTGTGTTGATTTTATTATAACACAGCTATGGCTCCTCGAAAGAGGAGTTTAGTGCGACACTGTTTGCATTAACCAACGACTTCCTATAATAATGTTACGCGCGTGGGCTTAGTTCGTTATTCAAAACAGAAAATTTCAAAATAATTCAGAACTCATTTTTATTTCTATCTACTTTTCCTTTTATAAAATTCACAAACAATTCTCAATCAACTCTACTTTAATTATCACTATCCTGGCGTTGACAAGCGCCGTATATATACTCTACAAATTGTCCTAGAACCTACCCAAATATTCCGTTCTCGAAACATCGATACTCCGAACCTTAAGTCGTTTATGTTCGTACTTAATTAGTCATTCATTTGTAAAGTATTAAATGCTTCATCCAAAAGGGGAATGCCTCTTTTAGGCCCGACACCTCCAGACATGAGAGATGTGATAAACGATGCATAATGAAACTCTAAACATATTTTATTAACAATGTTTATTTCAATTAAGGAGAGGAAGACTTCCGTGTAGGGGTCAAAATTTGATCTAGTACATTTTGGAAAATATATTACAGAATCGAATTCATTAGCTCCTAAGAAGAAGTTTGAGTACCCACACTCCTATATTTGGAGGCTTAAATAGCCATCCCCATACTCACTTTTTTAGTATTTGCTTCTTTTTTATTCGAACTGAGGTACTCGATTTTTCGCACATTAGATCGGCTCTAACTCTTTAGGGTTATGTCCGATCGGAAAACAATTTTCATTATTCGCCAGCTACAATTAGTAGAAGAAAATTTTTCTGTGCATACTTTTAGGTTGATGGGTAGGGACCCCGGCGGAGCGGGTGAACAGTGTTTCCAATACCACATGGTGCATATCAAATTAAAGATCTTGCCGAGTACCATCGTGAAGTATACATTTTCCCACATTCAGAAAACTTTCTGTGCCGTTTTCACCGCCGAAAAACCCATTTTTACACACTTGGGTCGCATACACCCCAGATACTACATTTCGCATATATTAGTGCTCTGTTGTGAACATATTTCTCATAGAAGGTCATTTTCTACGTCTAATTCTGCGCAATCACGAGAAGTATAAAAGTCCACCTTTCCACCCGAGAAAATCGCATAAGCTACATTCGATACCCAAAGCTTTCCACCCGCTTAATTGAAATAAAAATTGTTAATAAAATATGTTCAGAGTATCATAATGCATCGTTTATCACATCTCTCATGTCTGGAGGTGTCGGGCCTAAAGTTGAATGATATGTTGTCATTCTTCTTTCAGTTGCTGAATAATTTCTTCAATCATTGCCTATCCTATTTCAATCCCTTCCTCTTCCAAAAAGCCTGTCATTGTTGGGAAGCAATCAAACTCATTGCAGTGCATACAAATTGTCCAAAATTCCATCTTTTTGTTAAAACAAGAATTTTTTTCTAAGCAGTAGATATATACATTTACTTGCTTGCTCTGAAGGGTTAAATTAAGGTCATTGATCTTCTGACCTTAGTATGTAAAAGAACACTTCCCAGGTCCTCACAGAATAATTTGAATAAACGATTATATAGTGGCCGAGATTTTACGGTTTATAATTTTGACAACCTCATCAAGAGCATACTTTTAACTGTAAGGCAATTTTTTTGCAGCAAGTGCAATTTCGTAGAGGCGTTAATTTTCAGGGTTCCGTATCCAAAGCATAACAACGGGAGCCTTATTATTAAGACTTCCGTTCGTCCATCACCAGGTTATATCTCATGAGCCGTAATAGGTAGACAGTTGAAATTATCACAGACTATGTATTTCTATTGCCGCTATAACAACAAATAATAAAAATAAAAATAAATTAAAAATTAAAGTAGGCCCCCATACAAGAAACGTTTTTTTCCTCGATTTATTCTCTTTTTTTTTAAATGGCAGCATTACTTTTTCACATGACGCCTACCCTCATTTGAAAAAATAAATAAAAAGTACATAGTGTTAAATTTTGTACGATGGTACGGAATCCATCGTGCGAAAGTCCGACCCGCACTTGGCCGGTTATTATTGTTTTTTTTTTTTTTTTAAATTACTTTCTTGAATATTATAAAAAAAAGAACATGATTTCGCAAAACCCTTTAATGACCTCCACGTAATCCAGGGCTCCGCGGAACACAGTTTAAGAAACGCTGATCTGGGATATAATGAGCTGTAAAGAATTCAAAATCATTAAAAATGTATACTTTTAGGCGCAAATAAAAATGCAGGCTAGTATCGTTGCTACAGGTCTGAATAAAATTGATACAGCGTAGGTTTTATGAACCAGTGGCGCATCCAGTATTCAATTTGATAAGAATGCAGCCCTTATAGCTAGCGGCTCAGCCTTCGCTCCACTTTAAGTCGTTGCTGTTAAATCTTATAAAGGAAACAGGAAGTGCTGATAACCTTACCCTATAAATGCCGATGTCCCCAGGGCTCCGTTATCTCTCCATCCCCCTTCTTAATTTTCGTTAATGATCTTATTTTTCTTACTTTTAAGCCTATCCATAGTTTTGCGTATAGCTATAGTACCTTTGATTTCGCTTTCTGCTTTAACATTCTCAGGAACTTCAGGGATGCTAACGACTAACCATCTTGATAATATCATCGCTTAAGGTAAAGCGAATCGCGTCGAATTCAAGGCATGTAAGACCCAAACCTGTCTCATGTCTTTAAACAAAATCATAACTTTAACACTACCATTTATTTTGATGGAGCACTGATTTACGGTTCACCGTCTTTATGCATTCTTGGCATTTATATTTCCTGTAAATTAAGCTGGACAGATCACATCTTCTCACATCTCTCTGTATAAGAAATATTTCATCCCATTAAATATAGCCAAAAATAATATAACATACATATATACATATCATTTTTGATATAGCGTTCCTCTACAAGTCGTACATAAGAACTACATAGAATGGAATACAATTCACATATCTGACCCGGGCTGGTCTCACAGTTTTAGCTTTTAGAGCCTTCACGCTCATTGGCGATTTGGCAATAACTTGTCAGATCAACTCACTATAGCGCCGCCGCAATGTTAGATGCCTTTCGCTCTTTTCCTGCTACCATGCTACCATCATAGGGTATTTTCTGAGCTTGGCTTATTAGTCAACTTTCTTAACTATTCCATGAAGTTATATATTTACAAGGTCTGTATTTGCATCTGTTGAACGTTGAGCAACTTTCTTCGTTGATAAATTTTGTACATTTGATATTTGCGAGTGGTGGCGATTATCTTGGAACTTTGACAGGCTTCCAGGTTATACCGTTTCTAAACTATAGTTGCGCCCCCTCCTTAAAAGAATTCTGGTTCTGCTCCTGTTTTGAACAGAACTAATACTTTGAACAGTTGTTTTACAAGTGGTGACCTTGGAACGATGAAGTAACCCGGGGGTTACACCTGCAAGTACAGCTTACATGCAAGCCTCCCTTCCAACGCGATTTTAAACTTGACAGCAGAAAGCAGTTCGGTTGATGTCTTATCAGCTTCTATGCAAGTTCATTTAAAAAATGGCATTGAGACGTAAAGTCTAGCGTATATTGGAAAATTATAGCAATAAATGAAGTATCAGAATGATAAAAACCTAAAGAAAAAGGAAGAGGAAGGTATGGTAAATGATGTAATGCAAATGATCCCAGAAAATCATGTTCCCGGTATAAATTTATGAATTTCTCTCACTCATTTCTTTTCCGCCATTTTCCCAGCTTCAATGATTTTTCAACATACAAGTTCGCTGAAAGTTGCATGGCAGTTGAATTACACATGCAAGAAGTATGGCAGTGCAAGTTGCATCCAAGCTGTACTTGCAAGTGTAGCCCCCGGGTAACCTAGCGCGCTATATGTTAACGCGAAAACAAGCGACGCAACAATGTCGGCGTTTTAGTTTTCGATAATATCGCATTTGAAAACGATGCGACAAGTTTGTTTGAAATTATCAATTTAGGATTTGTTGTGACAAAAAAAAAAAGAAATGGCCAAAACCACAAAGAAAAAATTCGAAAGTTAATTAAATATATTATTACATGTTAATTCTTAGAGTTTTTCCCATAGTTTTTGTTGGCTTTAAGGCTGTTTGCACACACAATGGAAACACCGTTTACCGTTGCCGTACCGTTGTGTGAATAAGATATGAAGAAATAAAGGGTTTTCCAATAAGAGGTGTTATTTTATTTAGCCCGCTATTTCGGTAGATGTCACTTTTGGAGCTGTCATTTTTTGACAAGTAGAAACTACGTCATTAATAAAAATGGAACGATACACGATTCAACAATGCACTGAAATTATTAAAATTCACTATAAGAATGGTGAAAATGTGGCAGAGACGGTTCGTAAAACTCGAACATTTTTGGGTCGTCGTGAAGCACCTTGTCGGACCGCAATACAGAAATTGGTCTTAAGGCTTATAAAGTTCAGTTAACACAAGAACTCAAGCCGGCCGATCATCAACAACGTCGAGTCTTTGCTGATTGGGTCCTTGAAATGCATGAAAATGATCCGGAATTCCATCGAAAACTCGTCTTGAGTGATGAGGCCCATTTCCACCTCGATGGCTTCGTCAACAAGCAAAATTGTCGCATCTGGGGCTCGGAAAACCCAAGAGTTATTGTTGAAAAGCCTCTCTATCCTCAACGTGTGACTGTTTGGTGCGGTTTATGGTCCCGCGGGGTCATTGGACCTTACTTTTTCGAAAATGAGGCTGGAGCAACAGTTACGGTGAATGGATTGCGCTATCGACAGATGATTAATGATTTTTTATGGCCGGAATTGGATGGTATTGATCTGGACAACGTTTACTTTCAACAAGACGGCGCTACGTGCCATACAAGCAACAAATTCGTGAGGCTATCGAGGACATAGGGCAGCCGCTTTGCGATTTGGTTATGGAAAATTTCATGAAAAGGATATGGTCCTGTAGGCGTGGTCGTGGTGGTCATTTGGCTAATGTTATTTTCTATTATTAACGGCATACCTTCCTCTTTATAATGAAATAAAGATCTGATCATTTATCTAAAAAAATAGCATTTTTCTTTGAATATCAAAGTAACACCTCTTATTGGAAAACCCTTAAATCAACCGATTGCACACATGACTGCAACGGCACCACAGCACGTCAATATATTTAGCAATTGTAGCTGCGCGATACCGGTTCTGACGTCATGTGTGTAAACAGCATAAAGGAGGATTTACATTATGATGGGATGTCTTTTTTCCACCAGAAATTGTGAGAGAGATAGCTTATTGAAAATTAAATGCTGACGAAGCAATCATTTTTATGGTAAAGATCGCAGACAGTCAAACAGTCAAATGTCAAATTGGCACATCTACTTTCAAATTATCTCCAATGCGCTCTGGATGAAGGACTAAATAACTTCAATCTTTTCTATAAACCAATTTTTAAAAACTTTCAATTGCGCAATATTTAAATAGAAATTAAAAACGTATTTTTGTTTCTTCCATTTTGACAGATATTTGAATAAATATTTGACATTTATAAAATTATGGTAAAACGTGTTGCCATTGCCAGTGATCACAACTAACCGATTAGCGTTGTCAGTAACAATGTTTTAGTTGCACCACCCATAAAAACTTACTATGCATGAGAACTGTTTATGGGAGTAAAATTTTTCGGATCCGCACACATTGACCAAACGAGTTTTTCACAATAAGCAAAAGAATTCAAAACGAAGCTGAATTATAGTTATGCGTGACAACTACCTACCTCCCCACTTTTATTGTAATTTCTCACCACATTCTGTTAACATACAAATACTTCAATCCACAAGCCATAAACGCAAGCGAAAAATATGCGTGAAACCCTTATAATCTCTCGCTTCTCATCAACTATTTCTCCTTGAATGGATTATTATTAATGATTTCTAAAACGTTCGAACCGTTACGCTTCAGTACCTTGATTGTTCGATTGTTTCAAAAGTCACGCGTTACAGAAACCCGTTGAAAGTCACTATGTAAAAAAAATGTGAATCACCTCCCTATGGTGACTGGAACCTATTTAATTTTTACCTTTTCTTCTAACATGTCCACCGTACGCAGACTACCAGTTAAAGTTGTTATTAGTGCTCAGCAAAGGATGAAGCAATTCGTAAAAATTGTCACAATACTATGAAAATTTTGTTTACATCCGCGAAAGGAACGTTCTCATCCGGAAATGAAATTTATTTGTTGTGAACTCTTTCGTGCGTGTAAATTTACAAAGATGCTTGCATATTAGGCGTCATCGTTTTTTGGACCAGGCAAAACTTAACTGGGCACTTTTTGCTCGCACTGGACGACTTTTTCACCGTCACGACAACAGAAAGCGTTATCAATCAATTACGTTCAAATCAAAGCTTCAAATCGAATTAGAGAAATTTGAGGAATTTAACCTGCGACCTGATTACATCAAATTTTATGTTGCTTTACTACAGTTGCTGCCGGTCCATGAGTCTACAAGAACCTCGGGGGCTAGAAATTCAGATCATTTTCTTGCT
Organism: Dioctria rufipes; assembly: GCA_963924295.1. Classification (NCBI taxonomy): domain Eukaryota; kingdom Metazoa; phylum Arthropoda; class Insecta; order Diptera; family Asilidae; genus Dioctria; species Dioctria rufipes. The sequence continues at coordinate 41,464,062 of OZ002743.1, read as the reverse complement.
TTCTTGCTGCTCATTATATTATGTAGGAACAGCTCTATTAAATCTCGTTGAATTCCCAGAGATCTGTTTACTTGCACGATTTACATATATACTTGGTCCCATGCGTAAGTTTCAATCATTATTCGATTTCGTGATAAATGAGATCATTATTCATAATTAAATCGTAATCATAGAGGGGAATATGTTCGGTCGGGTTGTAATGAGCTGGTATAAAAGGAAATGAAAAATTGGTATAGGAAAAACCTATACAGATATGTCCATTTGGGGGTCGACTGAATAGACACGGTAGCAACTGAATTTGGAATGATATTCATAATTTGAATAGATATTCAATTTGGAAACAAAAACTACAGATTTTTGTGTTCGATGTGAAAGTGTTCGAAATAGTACATTAAGAGTTTGCACATAGTCCGATGATGGTTGAATCGTTTATAGCTTTTTTAATGCAGTTTTTGACGCATTATTTCTTTTGTATTGAGTACGGTTGGGGTAGAGCCCAACAACTCTGTAATTCATCATAAATAAGTCCAGTCTGGTTAGGTTAGGTTACAGTGGAGGCCATTGCACAAGTACGTACCACCAGCCACAGTTAGACATTTATGGTCCATTGTGATGCCACCTTATTGGTACCCTATTTGGAAAAGATATCTGAGATTTAGGGGATACTCTGAAATCAGACACAGAAGTTGATGAGCCTTACCCGGCTCCCCAACTGTATGTCTGCTAAAGTTCGCAGTTCGATCACTAGTCCAGTTTGACTCCATTATCTGTTTTAGAATTACTATTTGTATACAGGGTGTCCTGTGAGTGCTGTAATATCCGAAGGCTATGGATAGGTCATGCCTTGACGAGCAAAAAATTGTATGGGTGGGGGTGAGGAATCTTAATGGTTTCCGATATAACGGTACTTAAAGATATTTGGGTATGTTTTTAAAGATTACCCTATAACTTCTGAACGTTACACCATATAATGATGCTTTAAACTTTGATAGATAGATAATCATTAGACCTTTCCAATGTTCCCTCCTCCCCTCCGTTTTGAAGTTATGGCTCAAGAATGTTAAAATTTCGGAATTACTCCTTTTTTTTATTTAACTACTATTTTTAGAAGCTAAAACCCGAAAATGTAACCCTTTCTGCGTGTTTTGTACTTTTTCTTAAGCATATCCAGCGAAAATGACTGAAAAGGTTCAATAAGTGCCAGAAAGTAGGCAATTATCTTTTGGAAATGATTTATAGACCATTAAAAAGGTCCAAAGATTATCTATCTACCAACGATTATCTATGTATTTTCTGAAATTATGGGGTGATCGTGACGGCCGGTTGTCTCTAGCTTAATAGTAACCTTACGTATTTACCACGTATTCTGGATGAACTCTACGGCTACGGTGGAAGGAGAGCTCTGAGTTAATAATACTAAGAAATGTCCTCCAAATTATAAATACTAACGGGGCGTGGAGCCAAGGTAGCTTGTAAGTGTTGCCAATATAAATCTGGCATTCTCATGGCTTTTTTGAATTGGCATTGATCCGAGGAAATATCTAGTCTGTTTCCTTGTAAAATGATTCCAGTAAGCAATACTCGCGCTACAAACCGCGCACATCCTTTTACTTTGAAAATTACTTTGGGCCTTACGGTAAAATTCCGTGATTCGTTTTTATCCTAAACTGTGCGAATATGGAACGGTCTACCATCTTCTAAGCATACCTAACTAAAAAAGTAAATTCTTCTATATTTGTTGAAGCAGTTGCATTAATTTTTTTACTATATTGGGCGACATGAGTAAGTAAAGGACTTTCGAAAAATGGTTACAAAAAAATTTGCAAAAACAAACAGTAGGGGAAAAGAGTCTAACAGTTCATTTTTTTCCTCACTTCTCTCACAAGTAAAATTGCAGGTCTCTCGGACAGTATTTTCGTAGAGAAACCCTGTTTAAATTTTAAGAGTGACAGGGCCAGGTATTCATATATGTTTCCTGTATAAATTTCTTGCAGCTCTTGGAAATTCTAGAAAAAGAATTTTTCAGTATTTAGAATTCCTTGTTTAAAATTTAGCATTATTCGTCTGCCAGTCGACTTATCTTCCATTGACAAACATTTTAAATTTGTTTTGCTGGATAAAAATCAGCCTAATAATTAGGGTTACAGCAAAGTCATTTTTGAAGACCCAAAGAGGCTGGCTTAGAGTATTTTACCCGGGCCAGTTCGAAGACCAAGTCCGGCCTTGCTTATATGGTCTTACAAAAACAAGCTTAGTAGTGATTATATAAAATATTTTTGTCATTTTCACAAAGCACCCAGCAAACATTGCGAAACCAATGTGAATCTCAAAAATATCACAGAGTGCAACATAAATTTTGCTAGTGAATTCAAATGAGATATGAAAGCGAAAAATTGAGCGGGAGCAAATGTTGACAGAATATTGTATCACATTTCTGGTACATATCACTTCGAGTTTACTTTTCCTTTCTTTTTCGACAATATGTGATAAATTTAAATGTATCTAAAGTGAATGATAATCTACTGTGGTACCGACAACTTTAGCGATTCGCAAATGAAATTATTTCTCAATCGTTAGCGATATCAGCGTGTCCCATCTACGTATGAATATAATTTATTAACCTAAGCTTGTAGGTACCTACCTACCTAATCCAGTCTCCTACAAATGTAGCCTCTCATTTTACCCTTAATGTTAATTAAATGTAATTTTAATCTTGATACTGTAAAATTCTCAGTAGTTCGGACACAAAACAGCGCACATGCACGTGTTTATGTAAGATAAATAAAAGAGAACAGAATTTATATTCGCGTTCGTTTCGCTTTTATATCGCTTTGTTAACACAAATAATTTTTAACTCTGTCGCATGTACTCTCATGTTTCGCATTGTGCAGCTCTATTGTCGCTTAGGTTTCGCTGTTGCGGATGCTCGAAAAATTGTTTGCTGGGCATATCTGGTTTACGACACTTAAATAACCAACCACATCTCTTTGTTTAAAATATTTCTCTATTTGTAGCCTAATGACACTGCAATGGAATTCGCTTACTGATGGCACGAAAAATACATGTCGCATGCAATACCAGATCAGGGTATACAAATTATATATAGCTGTAGGTCCGGAATGCACCACAATATTTGAAATGGTGGATACGTCGAGTCATTCATATTTTATCGCTTCTGTCGTGTTGAGGAAGTCGATCAAATATATCCAAAACTGCTGTTAAAGAACCTTTTTTTTCGGCATGCTGTAAAACATGTTGTTGTGCATTCCCGAATACACTACCCATTTCTCAATCTGTATATTCTGCTATGCTATGCTATGCGATATCTAGTTCTTGTGCCATCTATGATACTATATAGAGACAAGGGGGGATTAATATTCAATTTCAATTTAATTTATTAGCTGGATTGGTACACAAGATTTACAATCTTTTGTAAGCACTCGAAAATATAATTTTAGAGAAAACAATGTTCAAATAGTTATTAATAGAGTTAATTTTATATGTTGATTAAAATAATAATGAAATCATAACCAAAACTAAATTTAGAAAAAAGAACAAAACTTATTATTTGATTAATTAATTAGCAGCACTCTTGAAACCATCAGACCTGTGTTGAAGATAGCAGCCTCTTAAATTCACCGACAGTAACCGCTCTCTGCAAGGTTGTAGGTAACAAGTTCCAAAGCCGTGGGATCTGAATGAAGAAGGAGCCTTCCTGAACCAAGCGACTATGACGTGGAATCAGAAGATCCCAACGTCGCTGAGATTGGAGAAACTGGATCTCATCCATTAAGTAGTCAGGGCGTTTAGTATGTATGAGCTTGAAGAGGAATAGAATTGCCTGGCGTCTCAGATAAATATTCAGTGTGCAGCCCAGTATTCTGGGAATAAAATTAGAGACATGGTCAAATCTGCGTAAATTGAAAATAAAGCGAATACAATCATTATAGGCCACATTTATTCGATGACAGCAATAGCTATCCAATTTAGGAAAAATTAAATTCCCGTAAGAAAAGTAGGGCAGGATGAGAGTTTTCACCAATCTACATTTGATGTCCATACTTAATAATTTAGCAGAGAGCCAGAGTCGACGCAAACCTCCATACACCTTAGTTAGCACTGCACGCACATGATCACAGCATTTCATTCTTCCATTAAGAACGACACCGAGATTCGTAGCTTCGCTTACCCTAGTCAATATTTCACCTCCAAACATGATCTGCGGAATATCAGTTTCCAAGCTGTTATTGGAAAAAATTAAATATTTCGATTTATTGGCATTTAACATTAGAAGGTTACGTTGAGACCAATCGTAAATTCGCCGTAAGTCATCGTTAATCCTTACAATGGAGTCTTCAATCAGCCCGAGAGGCGTGCTATTGTATATTTGTAAATCATCAGCATATAAATGGGCACTAACATCTTGAATAATGTCAGGTAAATCATTGATGAATAAGGAAAAGAGCAGTGGACCTAAAATAGACCCTTGGGGAACGCCACAGAAAAGCGGCTGTAGATCAGAAAGATGATCCCTAACTCGCACTTGCTGATACCTATCGCCTAAGAAGCTCTGTATCAATTGGACGGCACTAAATGAAAACCGGAAAAATGTCAGAAGTTTGTTGAGGAGCATAGAGTGATTTACACAGTCAAAAGCTTTTGTAAAGTCGAGTAAAACCAGTATTGCAATCTCGTCGTTATCCAGGCCTTTTCTTATGTCTGTAGTAACCTTTAGGACAGCCGATTGACAGCTATAACCTGGTCTGAAACCTGATTGACAGCGCGAAAGCATTCTGTTGTTATCTACAAACGATTGGATCTGAGTGTACATCACCTTTTCCAAAGCCTTCGCAAGGAAACACAAAATGCTGATGGGTCTAAAATCAGATGGGTTAACAGCAGATCTTACTTTAGGGATAGGTAGCACAGTAGCAACTTTCCATCTAGAAGGAAAGGTAGATGATGTTAGGGAGGTATTAAAAATAAATAGTATATAGCGAATAATGTAAGGCAGCAATAATTTTAAAAACTTAGGAGGTATGTTATCAGGACCAGTGGCACTAGATTTAATAGATAATATGGACTCATAACACTCTGCAATATCAATACACCGAAAAGAGAAAGAGTTACTATGCTCAGGGTTATTTAAGCATGGTGTGCTGCCAGGCAATGATGAGTGATTCATATTATGCGACACATAAAATCTGTTCAGGTCATCAGGATTGGTGAGGTTTCCTCTTTGGTGCTTCCACATATTCCAGCTGCCTTGAGATTTTTCCATAGAATCTTGTTAGAAAGCATTGGGTTGAATCTTTGCTTGAGATACCTATATTTGGCCGACTTAATGGCTTTATTCCGTGCTTCTTTGAATAACACCCGTGAAGAAATTCTGCGATTAGACGGCCGATATTGGGCGTGAACCAAGGGAAGGCATTTAGCCTAACTCTTCTATATCGAACAGGTAGATACTTTTCATACAAATAATGGATTAAGCTCTCGAAGATTTCGACTTGATCATCCACTACACTGCAAGATAATATGCTATCCCAAGGTAGCCTATTGCGCTCATCAGAGAGCTCAGAAAAATTAATGTTGTTGAAATCACGATAAGGAAAATAGTCTAATATTTGACTAGGACAAGGTGCACGCGCCCCCTGTCCGTATCCACTCAAATCTTCTATTATCTTAAAATTTATACAAATTAAAAAATTTCTTGTAAATTCAATTTACGATTCCGAAATCAGTTTGCGAAATTCATACGATAACAAATTTTATTGAAAACAAGATAACTATGATTTATTACCGGGTAAACTTTGTATTTTCCCGAAATCAATATGTTGCGTGATGAAATAAAAAAATAAAATGTTTTCTAACTTTTATTGTTGCACCGGAGAATACCAAAAAGTATCCATCTTAAGCAAATTGAAAACAAGGGAAAAAGCTGGAATTAGTAAATAATTTTTTAACTAAATGAATACCCGTATGTAATTTCGTACTGTCACCTCTCTGTGCAAGTTTGATTGTTAAAGTGGTTTTTCGCATATATTTCTAAAACGGATCGTCAGACAGTAAAAATGATTATTACCAATTTCATAGAATTTCACATTCTAAAGAACTTTTCAGTACAATAAAAACGCCTAGGACTGCTGGTTTTCACAGTATACGTAAAAACCTAAATTTTTATATGACAACACTAAGAAGGGGCTGCCCGATTTAGCTCATTTTTGAAATTATATTTCCTATTTCTTTGAAAACACTGTATACAACATTTCATCTCTCTGTATGTATAGTGAAAAACGAAATATTTTATGCAACCCTACGAAGGAGTTACCTGATTTGTCTCATTTTTAATTTACAAATTCTTTAAAAAGACTGCGTGCAAAGTTTCAGCTCTCTAAATGAATGAGTTCTCGAGACAGACAGACAGGCGGGCGGACGGATGGACAGACAGACATGGCCATAGCTAGAGAAGGGCATAGAAAGGCAATGTCCTACCTTAAAATGGCAATGCCCTACCTTAAAAATTGCCAACTTACTCCATTCTCTGCAACGACGTCATAAAAGTCGTCGCGGAATGTCAAGTCTGTATGATCGACAACACTGACCAGACAACCACTGCTCAGAATGTTTCTGTTTGAGTTACTTACCTCCCACCTATTACTACCTTGTATGAAGGTCGACTACTTGATCAGCGTTGGTCAGAACATTTGGCTGTTACAAGAGTCGTATATAAAAATTAATCTCCGATTTTGAAGACTCCAGATTGAAAAAAAATGGAAAATTTAATGGTTATGATATTGCAAAAGGTGTTGACATTAAAGTCATTATGTTAGGCACGGAAATTCGACTAGCATTGATCGTAGCAAAAAAAAAATATTATGTGCTCTGCAACCGGCTGATGCGGCTTTACAGGATCGAAGCCCCGGATTGAAGGATGCCATATCAATAATAAAAGGCATCCAGGAAGAAATTCTTAAGCTGAGAATATTGAAGAAAAGAATCTGAAAATATACCCCAGAAGAGAAAGAAAAAGTCAAGAAAGAAAATGATTTGATTTCCTTTTTTTGCATATAAGAAATTTATTTCACCATATATTATATTTAAATAAAAGCACATCGTACCTTAACTCTGTGTTATTTTTTATAATTTTTAATTACTAGGCTGGCGGGGGCGGGTCTTCTTTACTTGGAGCCCCGAAAAGTCTTAATCCGTCATAACTCAGAGGTGAAAGATTCAGCAGTAAGACAAGGCTAATGAAGGACAAGCAACATAAGTAACACTGCTATAGACAACCCACCTGGTATTGTTTGTTTTTGCATCAGAACCACGGTTTTAAACAGAAATTATGGGAACCTCATCATCTTTTCGTTCTGAATTCAAGTTTGAGTCTATTTTTCATCATGAGAATTATTACTGGCTAAATTCATCCACATACGGTTTTAGCTGACATCATAACATCGTAGGTCCACATGATCAAATAGTGTATATCTCGGTTACTGACATCTAATGAAAAAAGACTGACTATTCTTGTCTAAAGATGGCCCAACTTTGAAGCAGTTTTTCAAAACTTATTCACCACAGACATAATTTTACAATTTTCTGCCAATTGTAATTATTCTATTAAAAGCTAAAAACATTGGTGAAAGATATTTTTTTATTATAGAAAATATATTTTAGAGAAAGGATTTCTTTAAATTGGCACCACTCCCGATTCTTTTGATGAAGCAATGATTTACGATTCTCCGTCTTTAATAATTCTTAGAATTAATTCTTCCAGTAAGTTAAGCTGGACAGATCACATCTTCTCTATTACCAAAGAAGCATCGAAATATCTTGAATTCTGAAAAGGTGTAAGAAATATTTCAGCCCATCGAATCTAACACTCCTTTAAAAGTCCTTCATCAGACTTAGAATGGATTACAATTTCCATATCTGGGTCGGGGCTGGTCATGCAGTCTTAGCTTCATTGGATATTGTCCAAAAGAGAGCCTTCAAGCTTATTTTCGAGTTCGCAATAACTTGTCATATCCACTTACTCGAGCACCGCCACAATGTTGGATGCCTTCGCTCCTTTATCACAACTTCCTTTTATCCTTCAAGCTACTTTTGGCCGTACAGTAAAATTTCGTGATACTTTTTTTATACCGAACTATGCGAATGTGGAATAGTCTACAATCTTCCGTCTTTCCTTCGGCATACAATCTGCGAAAATTTTAGAGCAATATACATCAGCATCTCCACCACTCTCCTGACGTTCCCTAATTGCTTTGTCGCACTGTATTTGCATCATATAGTGTCCCCTGAGTATAAATAAACATGAGATTCTGTTCGTTGGGAATAGCATCACTTGAGAACAGCTGGACCGATTTGGCTAATTTTTTTTTAAATGTTCGTAATAGTTCTAATAAGATCTTTAGGGAATCAAAAACTGATATTGTTATACAAAACTTTGGTTTTTCACTATACGTCGACGTGGAGAGCTCAAATTTTGTGCACGGCCTTTTTAAAAAACTATATAAATTTAAGTTTAACTCTATATATTTGGGCACTGCCTGATAAGGTGTCGACGTGGTGAGCTAAAATTTGGTACATAGTGTTTTTATAGTAATGGTAAATAAAATTTCAAAAATGGACTAAATCGGGCAACCCATTTTTGATGTTTCTTTAGAAAACTGTGGTTTTTCACTATATATTTGGAAACTGACTGAGAACGCGCCGACGTGGAGAGGTCAAATTTTGTACACGGCTTCTTCATGAAAATTGCAAATATAAGTTCAAAAATGGACCAAATCGGGCGACTTCTTTTTGGTGTTGCAATACAAAAACTTAGTTTTTCGCTATATAAAACGCACCAATTCGCGTCCATTTAAGGAAATGCCATCCTTACAAGAAGGTTTTTTAGTATAATTTACTTAATGTCGGTGTTTAAACTTTTGTGGTACAATAGTAAGCTGAATGTTTTAATTTTAATTAAAAACTCAAAACATTTATCTAGTCTGCATAATAATTGAAAATATCAGTGTATGCTGAAATCATCAGTTTGCTTCCAGTCTAAGCCAGTTTGCGTCCACCAAGGTGCCAATTCGCGTCCAGGTTAAAAAAAAGTTATAAAAACTGCTTTTATATGGGGGTGTTAAATAAAGGTCGTTTTGAAAGCTACGACTTTAATACGTTTTCGTTATTCCTGATTTGAAAAGCTATTAAAAAATTATAAGTTGTTATATAATTCACTGTAACATAACATTCTTCAGATTAAAAATGTAATTCAATTCAAACTGTGTTGTTTTACATAACAGCGTCTTTTAAATTTCATTAAATTAAAAGGAACAAATCAAGAAGGAATTATAGAACAAAATATATTAGAATAATAAAACAAATTTTTACCTTAAAGCTATATTTAGTTCAACATACCTTTTAGCCAAACTTGAAGCTCTCGGTTTCTCCTCTCCACTTTTATTATGGATTGAAACTTTTTCATCTGTTTGATGTGTTACATCTGAAGCTCACCCTATAAATGCCGGTGTGCCCCAGGGTTCTATTATCTCTCCGATTTTTCTCTTAATTTTCAATGATCTGCTTTGTCATCATTTCAATCCCATCCATAGTTTTGCCGATGACAGTAAATTGATTTCGCTTATTCCTCTGACACTCTTGCGGACTTCGAGGGAATGTCACAAGTGTTAAACGAGATTGAATGATTAGATCATTGAATAACGATCATATTTTTAAAACAAGATCATCAATTAACCACTCCCGTTACTTTTGATGAAGTATTAGTTAAAAACATTAACATTTACTCGTTGTAGCATATGTATTGTGCTAGCAGGAAGTACGTATAAAATTATCCCCTTCGCCTGAAAAACTCGAATAGCTCCAATGTTAAGTGGGACTTGTGGCCGTCAACAAAAAAGTTCACATGTTTTGAATTTGTTTAGTAATTAACCATGTAACCATTAACCCCATTCGCATGCAGCCTGACTTAGAACGAACTAAAAATCAATCTTCTGCCATTGCTATTGAGTACATCTCTAGGTGGTCGTACGTAGGAAAAAACCACTGTTTCTTCAAATATGTCTGCTGCATTCATCTTCTTTATATAATTTTGCAGCTTATCTAACCATTTTCGAATAACCTCTTCAGAAAACGTATCTCTGGTTTCGGTTATGCCTTCGGGAATTTGATGTGCTAGCTCTGGATTGCATTTCAGAAAGCGGTCATACCAGTTTCATTTTTAAATGATGTATTAGTGCCATCGCCTTGCTCATTTTTTGGGTTCCGTATACCCATACTAAACCTCCGCTGTCCATCTGTCTGTCAGCGGGTTATATCTCATAAACCATAACTGTCAACTGTCTAGTTTTAGAGAGTGTGTATTTCTATTGCCGCTATTATAACAAATAATAAAAATTAAAGGGGTGCCCATAAAAGAATCGTGATTTTTTCGGCGTTTTTTGCTCGACCTTAACAATCGTTGTATCTCTTGAACCGTAATAGGTAGACATATGAAACTTTCTAAGAGTAAGTAATACTATAGTTACTATAACAAAAAAAATATGAAAATAAAAAAAAAAGTACGTAGTGTTAAATCTTGTACGATGGTACGGAACCCTTCGTGTGCAAGTCCGACTCGTACTTGGCCGTTTTTTATACCCTAGATGAAATCATAGGGGTATACTAAGTTTGTCATTCCGTTTGTAACACCTCGAAATAATGATGGTAGAGCAAAATGGATTGGACACCCATTCATAATATTAAAAGTTATTTCCGTCCGTCTGTGCGCACGATAACTCGAGAGCGCGTATACTTAAAGAGCTAAAATTTTGTACACGGACTTTAAAAAAAACTCCTTCGTGGGGTTGCCATATAAAAATTTCGTTTTCCGCTATATATTTGGACACTGCCTGAGAACGCATCGACGTAGAGAGCTGAAATTTCGTACATGATGTTTTTACTACATTAGCAAATAAACTGTCAAAAATAGACTAAATCGGGCAACTCCTTCTTGGTGTTGCCATATAAAAATATCGGTTTTTTTACGTATATTTTGAAAACGATCAGTCCAAGATATTTTTATTGTACTAAAAACTTCTGCAGAATACGAAATCCTATAAAATTGGTTATTACCATTTTTTCTGTGCGACAAACTGTTCTAGAAATATATGCGAAAAACAACTTCAAAAATCAAACTCGCATAGATCGGTGACCATACGAAATTTAATACGGGCATTCATCTAGGGTATCCTAAGAATTGGTCTTAGACCAATTCTAGCTTTTTTACTTGTTTTAACTATTCTTAAAGACTATCAGCACTTAATGGAAGTCCACATTTGGCTAACGACTCACATCACTTAACTAGTTTTTTTTCGGTTTCCGTTAAAATACTTCATGGTCCAAACTTTTCTACGCTTTTAGGATATCTTTCAGACAATTTATCCTGTAATATTTTTTGGAATATTTTATTTTATGTTAGAAAATTTTCCTTGTCGAATGTCTGACAATACTTCATTTAGTGTTGTAGCAGTATATCCTTCCATATTTCATTACTATATGCAATGAATTAAACCAGCCTAATTAATGAAGAGTTGCTTGTAGGCCGTAATTTGAAGCAAGGTAAAAAAAATGCAGTTCTAATTTGCGGCCACCAGTACACGTGAACTGGCTCATGATAGTAATCATTGATCCATTTCGCGGCCACTAAAATTAATGTGATTATTCCGAAAGCTAACTTAAATTTCAAACAATATTATATTTATTTGAAATATAACTACTTAAAAAACTTTCTTATAAAATAGAAATGGCATTAAAAACGCAGTCACTTACATTTTAAACTCATAGCATTACGTTAAAAAAAATATGTTTTCTGACATTTTCGCAATATTTACATGCCGACTCCTAATGAACTAAGCTCTGACGACTCAGCTTTAACTCAACCGTTCCCTTGCTCACTTTAGGGGTAGCAAACATATACTAACATGACGAACATGAGGATATAGAAATATCTGCATTTTAAGGAACATACGTCGTTTTATGGCATGTTATAAAATGAACTGGACGCGAATTGCGTAGTGGACGCGAATTGGTCCATTGTCCCTATTTGGACATTGCCTCACTCGTCGACATAGAGAGCTGAAATTTTGTATATGGGCCTTTTTTAAAATAATTTAAATTTAGAAATAGAACCAATCATGCAACTCCTTCGTAGGGTCTCCATACAAAAATATCGTTTTGCACTGACTTAGAATCCGTCGACGTAGAGAGCTACACTCTCCAACACATCTGAACGTATCACCGGGCAACGTCCGCGGGCTGCCCCTAGTAAAAACAATGTCAAACAAAATATGTGCCATTCAAAATTATAGGCATACTTAAACACTATTAGATGCCATCTAGCTCGATCATCGTTTTGACTTTTTAAAAATTGTGCGAAAGAGATGGACCGAAAATTATTGTAGCTTTCGAAAAGTCTTAATATCTGTCTTTCACCTAAAAAAAAAAAGTCAAAATTTTGTAATCTTCACTCAGATTTTTTTTTTAAAAAATTATAAATTTTCATTTAAATCCAGAAAAACATTAAAAATTGTCTAACGGTAGAGAAGAGCTTTTCAAAATGGTTGTCTTACAAAAATATACAAGAAGCTCAAAATATTGGTTGCATTTTATAGATAATTTTATATCAAAGGCTTAGGAAAGCTCCAACGATTATCTGTCTATCATCGGTGCCTATATCATTCAGAAGTTATGGGTTGATTCATAAAATTGCCCCATTTTTCAGGTTTCGATCCTAGCCATTATAATTTTCCTAGGCAATTCCAGTTGGAGAAAGACAAACATAAAATTGATAAAATTTGTACCATTTTTGTCTGTTGAAAATGAATAGGAGCCTTGGTCCACTCTTATTATAAATATGTCAGCAGTCATCATCAAGAAATCTAGTTCGTTTAGTTATTCCTGGTGGGTTCGACATATTTATATTTGAATACATCAATGAAATCCAGGCTCCAATCAGTCACTGTCAAATTTCATTCTGTGTAGAGCAATATCAAATCCAATTCATTCTATATATGCCATTCTCACTAACACTCTTTGCAGAATTGAATAACAGAATTTTTACTATCAACGTGACTACATGCATGCAATCCGGACAATAATAAAAAGTTTCCAGCCACGAAAGAATAATAAATCCACACCGAGCGGCATCCTATACGTATACACGACCTGTGGGATTATATCATCACTCACTGATTTCATCCTTGTTCGTGCGTTACCAGCCTGTGCCTATTTTGGACATCAAACAATGGAAATCAACAATGAAAAAACTGATACACTTCTCCCTGCCCCGAAGTCAATGGGAAGGGGAATTAAGGCATAGAAATTCAGGATTTATAAGGACTACTGGAGGGTTCTTTTATATTACAGCTCCTGTTACAAACGCAGCTGCTCATTCACTTGGAATGTGTATGTCCTCCTGGTCATGAACTTGGATAAAGATAAAAGGACGTGAGAGGTTTCTCTCAAAAAATAATTTGAATTCATTCTAATACAAAAACAATGCTAGCTTGAAAGGGTTAAATTGGGCACAGGAGACTTTTTGATATGAGAAGTGTAAACCAAAGAAGAGTGAAACCAAATTATACAAAGAAGGCTGTAATTTTGGGAGTCTGCCCTTATTCTAATTGGTTGAGAGCGTGTCAGTCCTGGTCAGGCTGTATACTTAGCGAACTAACTTTCCAGTCTCGTGTACTTTGGATCACATGCTTTGACGTAAGTCCGTGAAAACGATGTCAGAATAAATTCCAAGGATCTGCGGAGGGCTACTTCTATTTTATTTGTAAATAAAGTTTAATGGAGGGGAAGTTTTCCCTCTGATTTTTAAAATTTAATGGTAATGAGCAGCTTATTAAATTCGTGTGATTTTTTGATCGATAATGTTTATTTCCTGTATCCACATAAAGTAAAGTACGTGCGAACAGGATGGTTGAGTAAGGGATTCCTTGATTTATTTATACGAAAATTAACGTCTCCCTTTATTTTGTACAGTTAGTTTCGATAATAATGTTAAAAAAGCAAAATGGAAAGCTTATGATCTGTCACTTGTTTACTTATAGCTCAGCTTACGCCTCATTTTCTATACTCGTAAGAACAAAACTATACCCAAAAAATAGCTGTAAGCGGCATTGAAGAGGAACTCACTTATTCATTAAGACTCCAGAATCGTCAAAAAACTGAGTGAGGTTTCCAGTACCTTCGGATGAACACCACAAACTTCAATTCATACTTGATGGAGTTCATTGAAGAAATAGAAATAATAGAATGCCGTACAATGGGACAGAAAATATGTCATTGTTTCCGTTAGTCAGTTAATAATCAGTCCCATCGTATATAGGTGTCACCTGAGAGAAAATTTACATATAATAATCGGTACCAGAGTTTTTAAGGAGGAGTTTTTTATTCTTAAGAGTTGAGTTTGTGTTAAGCTTCCTATACAGCTCTTAGGTTGGTCTACGAGTCTCTAGTCATCGAGTTATATTTGACCGTACTTACAGTCGGCCCTAGGCCCAACGCTGGAAGATAGCACAGGAAAAAGCCAAATGGTATGACTTCAACCTCCTTTCTATAACCCGGTAAAGGGAAATGCCCATTTTAGACCCGACATCAACAGACATGAGAGATGTCTTAAACGATGCATTATAATACTCTGAACATATTTTATTAACAATGTTTATTTCAATTAAGCAGGAGAAGGCTTCGGGGCTGGTATCAAAATTTGATCTATTACATTTTGGAAAATTGAGTACAGAATCGAATTCCTTAGGTCCTAAGAAGAAGTTTGAGTACCTACACTCCTATACTCGGAGGCTGAAATAGCCATCCCCATACTCACTTTTTTAGTATTTCCGTCCTTTTTATTCGAACTGAGGTACTAGATTTTTCGCACCATAGATCGGCTCTAACTAGGTAGGGTTATGTCCGATCAAAAAATGGGTTTCACTGTTCGCTTGAGCTCATTGCCAGCTATAATTCGTAGAAAAATTTTCTCCCCCAGTTACTACATTTCGCATATATTTTAGCGGTTATTTCTTCCATGGCCATTAGTGCTCTGTTATGATCATCTTATTCTTAGGTAGTCATTTTCGCGCAATCACGGAAAGTACATAAAAAGTCCAATTTTTCACCCAAGAAAGTCGCTCAAGCTTCATCTGAACGCCAAAACTTTCCCTCGCTTAATTGAAATAAACATTGTTAATAATAAAATATATTCAGAGTATCATAATGCATCGTTAGGACATCTTTCTTGTCTGGAGTGTCGGGCCTAAATTTGTATAAAAAGTGGACATTCCCCTTTGACATTCAAAAAGAGGGAGGTTAATATTCAGTATCAGTTAGAAGGGAAACAAGATTTAATCGAGGCTTAACAGCTTTTTGACTGTCCAAGAAAATGGCTACCCCTTTATTCACTGCACCAACATGAGGAAGTACCTTCTTACTTCCAAAATAGCCTTGATTTTGTCTTAGAAAACCTTGACAAGATTTTCAAGATATATGCATCTGTGTCCAATTCCATTCTTGAAGAAGATGCTCAGTCCAAAGTTCCTGTTCATATCAGCAGCAACCGATTCCGCAAGATGGTCTCTTATTCGAGGGTGAATGCGCAGCTTCAATTATAGCCACTATGACAGCCTCCTTATTCATTCAGGTCACATTGTACTCCTGGCGAGCGAACAAACGTTTAATGGCTACCTATAAATATTTATTGGATCACCTGAATCGTTATTGGTTGCCAGACATGCAAGTTTCTAAAATTAATTCTAGCATGCTGACTGTTGTCAATAAGCATCTAACTTGTATCCTAAAAATTCTCTGAATTGACCCAGTTTCAAACGAAGAGGTCGGGTTAAGGTAAGATCAACATAGAAATCATACAATTGGGCTTCCAAGAAGATGAAACATTTTTAGATAAGCCGAATGAACTTAGCTAGTGTTTCTACATCCTTAAAGGTAGTTTAAAAGTATTGCGCCATCAAGGTGAAAATTTAAGATCGTGTTTAATATTCGTTAAAAGCTCGTAGAGGTCTAAAACCTTAACTGGCCTGAAAGGCGTTTGTATCTGCAAGCCTCATACATCGCAGTTAGATCACTTTAAACGATTAACCATTTTTAACATTTGCGCCATATTGCATTTCATCTTCTGAGTCTGATAAATCTTTCAGTTTCAACTCACCTCTAACTGGGACAAGAATATGTAGAAAATTTTTAAAATTTCCTTAAACTTTTCCTCAAAAAAAGGGGTGGGTGTATAGTAGCCCTACGTCTCAAAATTGGTGTACTTCCTTTATCAACGTACATATTTAAATGGCACGAAAACTATTTACAAATATTGATGAAACTCACACATAAACAGATAGTTACGTTCTTAAAGTGTACAAAGTGCCTTAATACTATTACAAAGCCCCCGTCCCTCTTTAAGCTTTTCAATTACAATATGGTGTCTCTTGGAGGAACATGCTGTATCACTTCCAGCTCCACCCCAGTACTAAAGGTGGGACATTATTATTTTTTTAAGCTCAAGCGCTTCGGCACTTGAGTTGAGACATCGAAAGTGGAAAAACGCTGGTAGAAGATGGGGCTATGGTGTGGCTCCACATGCTACCGCCACCATCAACCATTAATAATTTGAGTAGTGATGTCTGGGCCTCAGACTGTTCTCTTTATATTATACATCCGTCTGTCTTGCCTGTAAACTGACTGCATAGGTAGGCATTTGTCTGCTTGGAAACTACAGAAAATGCTAACACATAAACATAACTGTATAAGCGCTTTTACTACGTCTAAATGAAAGGAGGCTTTGTACTGATAGAGAATGGAAACGAAAAAAAATCGATACCGACGGCCAATTTTGCCTCGAGAAAATGAACCTATGCCTGTTTCGGTTGGCCGAAAATGTTTACAATGCGCTTAGGAGGCTAAGTATCCGGCAGCAGTCTAGTAGGGCTTCGTGAAAATTAAAGCATGCATACAAGTATGTACACGGTCCGTACTTCGGTATGCATACAAGAAATGGCAGACTGAAGGGTGTTCCCATCGCACAGCACAATGCAAATTCATCTCAGAATTTCCTTTGCATTGCACTCAGAGTGCAACTTGTTAAATTCTGGCCCAGAAAAAAATATCAGCAGCAAGGGGTTTTTCGTATTGATTTTAAGAAATGTGGGAATCAGAATCAGCCGCCTTCGAACTTCGACATCGACACGACACTACTACCCCTGAGAATGAGAATTACGTGTGACCCGTTCTTTTCCTTTTGTACTACGTTTTTTTGCGCTTTTAATTCTTCACGCTTTTCCTGCTATTTAGCTATCGATTAGACTCGTCTTGCTACGCATTTGTCATGGATCGTGTTTTGATACACCCCTTAAGACAGGCTGGGTGCATTCTGTACTTAGTGGTACATTTATGGAAATTTCCTTATTGGGTGAGTAATTATCAAAACACTTTTTTGTATTTAACAGATTATGTGCAGTGTAAGACCCAAACTCACGCCTCTTGTGTATGATGGACGAGGTGGACTGGGATCCGGAAGTAATTGGGCCTGTATAGGATTGCTTGGCTGGGAATTACAGTGTTACTTAAAAAGCTCGTCGTCAAAATGAAGGACCACGCACGTCAAATGGCGAAAAAATAATAATACTACAATGTTTTTTGTATTAAATAATATGAAATTTATTTAACAAAACCTTTTTCTTTTAATTATAAAAAATGATGAAATACTCGCGGACAAAGAATTATATAAAACAAGGACCGTTCTAGCTAAGCGTTAAATTTAGACTGACGAGTAGCCGGCAATGCCACTCTCATACTTCTTCATATATACTACTACTAGTCACCCACAATGTGTGCGTATTACATCAATGCACAGGGTGCTTCAAATTTTACTTAACATACAGGCTCCATGCGTTCTACGGTTACTGCTGCCCTTGCGGTCTTAGTTAATCTGTCACCCCTGGATCTTGTCATTTAGGCAGATTCCAAAATGGCTGTGTATGGATTGGGCTCATGGGAATGTTAGGAGGACGGCTGGATTGGTTCTTTTCATTGCACATTTGGGCTGAAAAACCCTCTGGCCCGCATACTACTTGATGGGATGGTACCAGAACTTCGATTTGGATGCCGCTTTCCTGTAGGTTTTCCTGTACGGGAATCGTGGACAAAGGGAAGTACCTTATCGAGCCTTCCCTGGTCCACTCTAAAAATTTTCACCGGCGGTTCTCTCACTAATTAGTAAGCCGGTGTTGATGTTTACTTTCTTGAACCTGACAATGGGCTGGAGCAAAACCCTCGAGAATACTTCACAAGCCATGAAACAGACGGAGTCCTTACATTCTAAAATATTTGCAGTATTCTTATGTAAAACTGACAAAAGTTTGATTTGATTAGCTCCTCCGCCCTAAACTACTATTCATGCAGAAAAATCTTAAGCTTGGTTTCTTATCTTCCGAACCGTAATAAAATTTTCATACCTCTTCTAACAAAATTATTTAAAAAAATTTATCTGAACCAAATGACTACGTTTCTCAAACAATCCTCAGCTGAGTAATCATTGTAATTCGCTGTGCCGTCATGGGATGCGGTGGGCTGATGATATCGAATGCAGCTGCCTACAGATTCGGACTCCAGCTGCACATACACACATGCAATTATCACTCAGCTGAGAGGTATTGAGCGTAAAATGGTAAGGTTACTCTGTAATCAAAACTATTTTATTATTTTGTTAAGTAAGGTATATAGGAACTGTAGCCTTTGGGAATGTAAGGAACCAAGCTATAAATTACTAGAAGACTATTTTCCTGTATGGATAGTAGTTTAGGCTCTATAGCATATATAAAGTCAATATTTGGAACTTTTCCATAGGTATCAATATATAACATTTTAGAAAACGGACTCACAACACATACATATAGATCACTGGCTTGTGAAGTATTCTCGAGGGTTTTGGCTGGAGTATTCACTTGGAAAGCACACTACTGTCTTCCAGGCAGAAGTTTTTGCTATCGTAATGGCAGCGAAGATAATGATATTGATAGCGATATCAAAGGAAAGGACAATGCTATCCTCTCGGATAGTCAGGCAGCTTTGATGACTCTGAGTGGTCCTTGGATAACATTTAAGTTACTAGGGGACTGCAGGTCGTTTCTGGATAAGCTGTGTATCCACAACAAGGTGTCCCTTCAGTAAGTTCCTGGGCACTTGGGGATTATGGGGAATGAAGCCAAGATCTATTTCTCCTTTGGTTCTTCCTTGGACCGGAGCCCGCTGTAGACGTTGACACCTGGGTTATCGTGTCTCTCATCAAAGCGGGAGAGATGGGTCAATCTGAGTACTTACAAGTGTACATAACTTTTGTATCTGACTTTCTCTTGGGGCTTGAAAGCAAACAATGTAGAACTGTGGTTGGCATCATCACTGACCATAGCTCATTTCATGCTCATCTAACAAGGATGGGAGTTATTGACAGCCCTAAGTGTCTGTCCTGCCTCGAAGGAGAGCTTGAAGCAACCGAAAACTTTCTTTGTGCTTGTTCGGCCTTTGCTCGGAACAGGTTGGATACGTTTGGGTCTGTTCTCCTATCTAAGGATGGAAACTATTGAATAATTTTCGATTATAATGTTGGCACACTTGTTAGACTGAGATTTTCAACTTGCGTCTCGCGTTGAGTTTTTCGGCCTCATATTTAGTCCCTCAGGATTACACTGACATGATAGAGTAGAGAAGGAGTAGTACACGATGAACATATAAGATTCTAGAACGATTATTAGCCTGCCCTATTGAAAATTTTGAACGGTTACTATAGGATCAAGTCTCCTAGTTGGAGGCAGAGAATATTTCTGAAAAGCATACAAATGTTCTGCACCAGGCAAGTAAATTAATAGCGCTCTTATTCCCCATGATATCTGATGCCCATCGTAGATATACGTTATTGTGAATACAGAGTTGATCTAACATTATGATTGTTCTTAATACTCATGTCAAGAGTTGATTTTACTGGAATTGAAATAGCGGAACCCTAAAATATAGGTGTATCCATTCCCAGCAACATAGCTACGGACATGGTCATGTAGATGTCGTTACTTGTCAAAACTATTCTCATACTACAATTTATATATGCTTTGAAAAATACCTATGAAAATTTCAGACATTTTGGATGTTGAATTATTGTTTGACAGTTGTTTGTGTTCAGCCGATTTTAGTGTTTTTATAAAAATGGAGGAAATGTAATACAAAGCCGTTATTAAAATCTTCCATTTAAAATGCAATTCGTCTACACAAATTATGCTTCATCATTCGCTACGTGGTCATATACCAGCTTGAATGATGATGAGCATTCCAGATGATTAACAATTGCGAAAATTGAAAAGTTCACTAAATGATCCTGGATTGCTGCGAACTAAGGTTAGACAGAATTTTCTAATCTAGCCGCATACCGTACTATAAACTATAAAGCTATAAAGCTTTAAGGGAAATCTGGATATCCAATACTGAAAAATTAATGTAGGATGAAATAAATATATTATAAGCCAACAGATGACAGGTAATTATTCCAATATAACGCGGGACTCCTTTTTGTACCAAGAAACAAAAAAAAAAAAGCAAGTTCCATAAGTTTTCTGTGCAAATTCCTTCCCACCCACACAAACAAATATTACTTTTTTTTTCCTTGAATTTAATCGCCCTCGAAAAAAAAAACATTGTAAACGAGAAGCCCTACTTTGGCACGTTTAAAAGAATTGCGTGGTAGTTCGACAAGTCGTTTACCCTCTTAACAACGCACATACGAAAAAGGGGTCTCTTAAAACAAAAGGGATTTCAAGGGTATTGAAAGAAATCTTCCGAAGTTTCTTAAATATCCTCAAGGTTTCACTATGCCGATATTTGTTTCGTGTAAATTTCCAAGGAAATAAAACCTCCGTAGAAGCAACTGAAAGGAATAAGGATGTTTATGATTTGTGATGTACTTATCCTTACTACTACCTATTACCAACAAAATACAGTTCCTTGATCTCATATTTTAGTTCTAAGTACATATGTAGGGGAAATATACACATATCCTCGAAATAAAAGGGTGACAAAAACTAATGCTTCTGCTATCAGGATATGTACCTACGTGAATTATAAGCACGGATCAAATATATGAAAGTCCATAAAACCAGTGATGTGAAAATTGTCGAGATATAGAAAAGGAGGTATGGAAATTCCCAATTAGGGCGAATTTCCCTTGCAGAGCTTTTTGGTGGCGTGATATCTCATAAGTTGTGTAGGATAGGAACGTGCAAAAGGTGGTCTCCACTGATGATGACTTTTTCAATGCTACTTAGGAAATTTATTTATTAAGACTGTTTTATTGGACTTATCCTGTTAGTAGGCGTAATAAGGACTAAGTAGGTGTTTCGAGAGCGCTTTGGCTCTAATTGTGCCTCAACAGTTTTGAGAATTAGGATTGTCTGGATGATGGATCAATCAAGTGGTATCAAATTAACTCTATTCCAAAATGGTCGTAATTAATACGTCAATATATTTTTCTCGAAAATAGGAAAATAGCATACTTACCCGTAATGAAGATCACACAAAGCAAACTGAGTGAAAATTTTCGGTGGCCTTGAATGCCCTTGATAATCAGATGCTACTGAGATATAGAGAATTCTTTTTTTAATTTTAAGGGATTACTTTCGAATTAATTTATCGACAGTACTCGACAAAATAAACAATTTTTATAATGGGTCAAATTTTCTGAAAACCTACAGTTTTCAAAATATTGGCCAATTTCTCTTAAGAATTTCAAATTCCCCATTTTCGAAAGTTTGTAGGTATAACTGGATCCTAAGTTTATTGAAATTATTTTGTATAGAATACATTTAAATTAGATGTTCAAAATGTGTAACCATCTTGGCTCATACAGGCATTCAGTTATACTAATCTTACTAAAACCTTCCTGAATTCTGGTTTGCATTTAGTCTTTAGTAGAAGAACAAAGGTAAATTGTTTCACAATTTTTCACAAAATGAAAAGTTCATAGCAATTACATAACTAGGTCAGGAAATCTACATCAGGAAATGGAACAGACCCACATCTTCCTATAACCACTTATTCGGGATCAAATTATTTAATTGTGGCCTGTAAGCTCTTGTTTTTTGGTTTTTTAAATATCTTCACTACAAGTGGTTGATTGACTCCTGACCTGGCATAAAGATTTCCAGATTGTGAATAAATTTGGTGACATGCACCTAAAGCGATCAACATATATGTATTAAGCTTTTTCATTTGAATAATTCATTCATACAAATAGAGGAAAAAACTAAACACACAAAACTGAAATATTTCTCTAAAGAAAAAAACACTATCCTCTTGCACATTATAAGTTTAATCATTTTTACGTTATTCGTAATGTTGTTTTCCTCAGAAAACTTCAATCTGACAAATTACACGGATATGAGCTACTATCGCATTCTCATCGCCTTAAAAGTTGTTCAATTCAACTCATTTTCCATTTATTAATGTGCACTTTTCTTAAAATATCCATGGAAATTAGTATTAGATGGTTCATGTCATCCTTTAACAATCGATTAATGTTGCCCATTATGTTTTCTTCAGCAATGTAAACTGGCCTATCATCCGCAAATAAAGCCAGCTTACAGCATTTCAACATATTTGTGCATATGATTTATATAAAGAAGAAACAGTCAGGTATGCAAGATTGATCCTTGTGGATTTCCATGCGTCTCTTTAACATATTGCTTAGTTTTATATAGCTGTTGTTTATTATTTAAGTAGCCTTACTTTTATATCTGTCTTACATAATAATAATGCTGGTTTTAAAATTTCTCACATTTATAATTTTTTTACCTTAATGATTATCTATTCTGTCATTATTGTTGTTTTAACCCTTGTGTTCACGAACAAGTACCCTGGTAACTTCTGGCTTTTATTTTTTAGACATTTTCATGTTGTAATTAACTTAATGGGGATGGGCTTCAGTTACATCCTAAAACTATTCAATGCAAAGATATTTAAAAAAAAACGGTAAGACTATATTTAGGAATACTAAATTTTCTGCCCCTCATTGATACTGACGTTGCTTCACGGATAGGTATCTGGTTACCTACCTATATGCACTTTATATGGCAATTGAAGTAAATAAAAATTTCACCTTCTTGTTTCTTTCTCTTAACATTATATTACGCATTGGATTGATAAAAATGAGGTTGAATGTATCGAGCACAGAAATAGTCCTTGTTGAGCTTACTGGTCTAGTTCTTTGATGTAGAATATTGTCTATGAGTGCGAGTGCTATATCAGAAGGTGTTCGTCTCCATACTACATTATCTCTGGCAAGTAAAATATGTTCATTATATGTACTTTCCTGATCAGGATCATCGGGCCCCATCTTCTTCATTACAATCGTTGTTCTGCATTTCACAGTTAATTCAATATCCGCAGGAACATCTTCGACATCTGACAATTCTTTATACGTCTGCGGAGCATTTGCTCTGCTTGTTCACTCATCTTCAGAGTTATATTTATACATAATCGTCATGGTCACTATCCGAATCCGAACCCTAAATTAAATTACTAGATAACGCAAATTACTTTTCAATGATTTTCATTAATTAAAATTAAAACTGCTTGAAATATAATAAACTCTTTAGCACCCCCACCAGGGGTGTTACAGGCGGAGGGTCACAGGGGTCATGCCGCCAGCGATTAATGCTGGTGATTGTAACGCACTTTTCCAATCCGCCGCGATAGTCAGCGCTGGGTTGGGCGTTTGTTTTTCTTCTTTTGAATAGTAATAGTG
Source organism: Dioctria rufipes (assembly GCA_963924295.1). Lineage (NCBI taxonomy): Eukaryota > Metazoa > Arthropoda > Insecta > Diptera > Asilidae > Dioctria > Dioctria rufipes. Next base: position 41,440,217 of record OZ002743.1, on the reverse strand, counting down.
GGGTCTGGAGTGGGTATAATAGTCATTTTGCTCGTAGCTCTTCGTCTTTGAAACGTGTACGATTTTCTTCTTTATGTAGTGTCGAAAAGTCATTTATCATACCTATTACAGGATGGTAAGTAATTTTGGAATGCATACTACATATTTATTTTACTATTAGATTGTTTAGAAAAAGGCACGCAATTCTTAGCAGGCCGGTTATTATGATGCTTTCATATTTTTGTTGCACTGATTACTCTTATAGATGAAAAAGAACGCAATTTCGAGATCCGAAAATGTTATTGTTTCTAATAAATTGATTAGCGATCATAAATTTTTTTTAACCTATCTGATTTTCCCACATAAAATCGGTAACAGGACAACTTGGTGAAGACCTCGCAACAGTAGCATAAAACTGACTTAACGAATTTTAAATTAGGGTTCTTCCAGTGGAGCCCTAGTTCCATGCAATCAACGTCTAGCCATCCGTTGTTCAAATGTTTTACGTTCGTAGGGAAGCATTAAAGTTTTCTTAGAATACTCTTGCAAAACTATAAAAATAAAATCCATTTGCTTTCCTCTGCGGTAGTTGGCGTTGCTTTGCTTGTACATTCGTATTAATTCAAGTAGTGTTGTTTAATTTCTCCCATTCCTTTAAATGTGACTCAAGGTTACTTCACCCGTGAGAGAAACGCTTGCGTCAGCATTCTATTTCTATAATCTCTGCACGAGAAGACGTATCTGGTTATGAGTCCTTAATGTCCACCTTGAGATCGACATTGATATGGATAATATTATCGATAGGTTTTCTAAATCAAACTGAAAATTGGATTTGTGATATAACGTAAATATGATTAAAAAAAAAATTTAATAGCGACTTCTTCTGACTTTTTCCTCCTCCTCGAAACCTCCTTAAGCTGAAGGTCTGGATTCGCGCCTGACCACCACAGAAATGCTATAGGCCACAGCAACAATTAATATATTCGCAAATATACTAAGTCACCCATTAAACTAGAATGTAAAAAGCGGTTATAAAATACAAAATGTTATTTTAAATAAGCAAATTATAAAAATGATTTTTATAATTATTATTCAAATGCAATTATTGTACCTTGCAATTTTCACATCAGTCACACATTCATACATATCATTATAATCACAAGATACACTTTTTAATTGAACTGTACACGCAAGTGCATTATATTTCCCATAAAAGAATGTTTCCAATACTTTCCAATACCACTTCCAGTCAACCAAAACTTTGTTGTTGTCGGTTGCTGTTTGCAGAGCCGGTCGCCGGTGTCGCTGTCGTGTCGACTATTTTGTATGTTCTTGCGTGTGATGTTTCTCCAAGTCTGTTCGCGTCAATCGAAGAGTTTGGTTATCATCGTTTCGGTTAGTGCCGCGCTTGGCTTTATTTTTAACGGATGCTAGCAAGAAAATTTCTGGTTAGTTTTAGTAAAATACTAAGAAAAGGCATCTTATTCCTTCGTTATGAAGTGAAAATCAGGAATGGATACAGTGAATTGAGCTAGTGATTCTAGTTAAGGCGGAAAATTTTCGTGTGACTATACCTACCTATCCTATTTACATAGAAACTACCATCGCCGTGTGAAGTGCAAAAATAGATTGAAAAAGTGAAGATTGTGTGTTGGTTGCGTGCGATTTATAACAACTAAACAGAAGAAGTGAAAACAATTACCGGATACAAGGATTTCTCGTACTGGAGCTGATCTTAAGAAGGTACGGTAACCAGATTGTTTTTTTGTTGTCTCTCTAAAAATAGCTAACTAGGTACCTAGTAGTATAACGGGGGATCGTTTCGTTTATCCGGTGGTGGCAAATAATAACTGTAAAATAACGAAATAAAAGCGCCATTTTTTTTTTCATTTCCTAGACGGTACGAAAAGTGAAAAACTAGAGGCGCAATAATGAAGCTCTTCAGCGTCAATATGTTTTTGCCGTAAGGGTTGCACCAACCACTGCACTTAGCAATGGGGTTGATTTCATCATGTGGTGCCAATTATTACCACACTTTGCCACTGTGATTTTTATAACAAGTTTGCAATAATACTAAACGGTTGTGTACAAACCATGCACCGGTAATTTTCCTCTACCCTTAAATTATATTCCAGCTGTATCATATCGGCCTGAGAAAATCGTAAATATATATGTATAAATGAATTTAGACGGACGCCGGTATGATAAAGAAAACTAGGCATACATATATATATATAAATGTACCTAGGAATATACAATATATGTACATGTATATATACATAATTACCTAGCCTAATACATACACAAGGCTACACAATATATATCCTTTTCATGAACAAACTACGACGACGGATAGCGCATGGATGCTTAGCGTCTGGTATATGCAATTTTTCTTTAACCCCTGGGGTGATGTCGTCCCTTCAGCAGTAGAATCTAACCCTGCTTGCTTCTGTTGCTGCCCCCTCTGTGATTTTCACCGCAGCAATTGCTATAGGTACACGCTGTAGGCTCGAGATAATACCAATGTCACACACATAACTAACACATTTAGGGTTTATGCCAGCCGCAATATGTTAAATGAATTTCTTTTGCAAAATTTTTCTACGAATTGCGAAAACTTTTCTATTTGGTTGGTGGGCTCCAAGGAAACGGAAAATCAAAGAATTTTCCTTTGCCAATAATTTTCGAGGTTAGATCATGTGTCTATTCTGGGAAAAGTGCTTGCCAACAGTAATAAATTCTTTGGATTGTGAAAAATACAAAGTGCTCCAAGATTTCTTTAAACTTCAAGGATTAAGGCCATCCTCAAGACTGCGCCCTGCACAGAGCAGTTTATACGTTAGAAAATTCTTTTGTAATACGTAATGAGTTCTGCTGCTAGGTATGTTGATTGTGGAATGCTTTTTAGAATTTCGCTTTGTAGGTATGTATAATAAGAGAAAAGGTGGCTTACAGAATAAGGTACCTACTACCTACCTTAGCCTTATATACATTTTGCCGCCAACCTTATTTGAAGACTTTAAAAATTTGTATAGAAAAAATAAGAGAAAATTTACAGTTCTACAGCATAGCAACAACTTAATTATCTGAAGTGTGTATAGGTCGGTAACCTGTCTTTTTAATTAATTACGATTTTAACTTATTAAAGTGAAGGTAACTGTGTTACATATCTTTCCCTACTGTAGGTAGCTTACGTCAAGTACTCATTAGAACACTAAAGCTGGTTTTTTAGAACGGTCTGCCGGATGGTAAAAATTATAAAGAATTTTTTTTTTTATATTTTGAAAAACAATTTAATAACCTTAAAAACATTTGGAACTGACCGATTTTTCTGTAAGTAGGTATAAAGGGACTAGACCCGAAAAACTCAATTTATTCCTGTTTAAAACAATATTTTTCCTCCAATGATCAATAAAATCAAGGGAAATAGGATAAACTAGGAACTTTACTAAGAAAATAGTAAATTTATCTGAGATTTTTAAATAAAACAAAACTTTCATGTTGTATCTGTAAATCTCTTTTCGGTTTCTACATTGTTAAACGTTTTGAAAAATATGTTCGGTCTTACTTAAGGTGAAGCTACACGGCGAGACACTTTGGTCTCTGGAGAGACCTAGAGATTTCTTTGGTCTCCGGTCTCCCGTCGTGTATTTTAAAACAAACAGGTCTCCAGTTTCGATCTTCGATCTCCAAAGTTTGTTCATTTTCCATTTCTAGGTCACCGGAGAATATTTGTGTGTTCTGGTCAGTTAAGTGTAGTTCTACTCGAAAAGAAAAAGGAATAAAGTGGAGTGAAAATAATGTTTGATAATTTTGAAAAAAAAAAAAAAAATTGTTATCCTTTATCCGGTAAAATTTTTTCACCAAGAATATTGTGCTACAGTGCTAAATTTTCCAACCCCGACCTCAGTATAACGTGAAAATCTCAATCTCTGGTGAGCCTTGTAAACTTTTGCAACTCACAATATGAACTTTGGACAATTTCTATATGATAGCAGGTAATTGGGCTGTTGCCTTGAAAATTCAAATTATTTTGTAATAATTTACTACAGTAGGAATAACTTTTCACGATAAATATGTTTCCCAAATATTTTTTCAATCAATTTCCAGTAAGCAATGCTTGCAATAATTAATAACAAAAATTAGCTGTCAAAGCTGACAAAGTTACAACAGAGTAGAAAGGAGACCTACTCGATTTACACATCAACCTGGCCGGCCTCACCGACTTAGCTATTGGAAACTTGATAATCTGATCTCATATATTCTACAGAAGTGTCAAGTTGGAAAAGTCAGCACTGTATTTCACGCTTTAGGCTTTTTCACTTTTCGCATAAAACTTTTAAGATAATTCTTTCTAACAATCTATTCCTTGAGAATTAACAAAGATCTTTGGAGATCTCTAGAAACTAAACTTCAAATTTCGTGTATACACTTCGGAGACGTGCCTCTAGAGACTTTTTTATTATTATGTTCTCCTCTGGAGATCTAAATTTTTGGTCACTAGAGACAAAAGTCTCTTGCCGTGTAAACATTTCGGAGATTTTAGTCTCTGTAAACCGAAGACTGGAGACCAAAAGTCTTTCACTTTACCTTTAACCTTACTTTGGACTGTTTACAAAAACATTTTTAAATTTTCCAGGAAAGTTGATTTATATATGGAAAGGGACTTTAAAGTCAAATTAATTATAGACATTACACACAAGTCTCTACTATGTAATATGTTAACGCTTTCTCGAAATTCAAGGACAGAAATAAGAAAAGTCAAACTGGGAAGAAATTGCGACAGTAGAGTCAAACCTGCAAGTACACTCAAACCTTTCTAAGTGGAACTTCCTCTTACTCAAATTTTGTGCACTCGCTTCTATTTTTCATAGAATACCCTGCTCGTAACTCGAAATTCCTTATCTTGAAAACCTTCCTAATTTCCAGAAATTTGGTGGGCTTTTTATAGACATTACACACAAGTCTCTACTATGTAATATGTTAACGCTTTCTCGAAATTCAAGGACAGAAATAAGAAAAGTCAAACTGGGAAGAAATTGCGACAGTAGAGTCAAACCTGCAAGTACACTCAAACCTTTCTAAGTGGAACTTCCTCTTACTCAAATTTTGTGCACTCGCTTCTATTTTTCATAGAATACCCTGCTCGTAACTCGAAATTCCTTATCTTGAAAACCTTCCTAATTTCCAGAAATTTGGTGGGCTTTTTCTTACTATTCGCCTCCTCTAATTCGAATAAATTCTGATAAAACCTTACTACGTGCTTGTATTTGTACCGTTTGCTATGTTTTGATTGTTTTTTATACTTTGTATTCTATTGGCTATTGCTTTATGAGTTTTCAATTCTACATAGAAATATGTAGTTTTGTTGCGAGTCTATATTCTGGATTTGTTTGTTGCAGGCTGCAATCGAAACATAAACGGACGTTCCAAATAATGTTCAAATGTCCTTAAACAACATTGAATGTTTTTCAATAATCAAATAAAAAAATTATGCTCAGAAGGAACAATAAAAAAAAAAATTACCGATCATAGTATGTAAAAGAAATTGCATACATAAATGTAAAAAAAAAAAGAAACAAATAAAGTGGCAAAGGATTAACAAAATTAGAGCATATGAAAACTCTTTAATTTGAAATTCCCTCCACCCCCTTAACTTGAATTGATTTCATTGGCAAGTGCGATTTTCACTTAGAGAGGTTTAACTGAAACTTGTAGCAAGTTCATATTGTTTTATTTTAAGCTTGACTTATATATTTATCTTTTCACTAGTGAATTGCGAGAAAAAAATGGGAAAACCTTAAGAGATTCTTTTAGTATTTACTTCAAAACCAATGTGTAAACAAAAGCAAACTTCACTGTAATATTTTTCGGTGCTCGATGTGCTTTTGCTTTAAAGTGAGAGATCTGAAATCTTGTATGGCAACACTAGGAACGAGTTATTAAATTTAGTTCTTTACTAAAATTGCACTTGAGATTTTTAAATAATTATCTTACCCCAATCTCAAGCCTCTTTGTAAGCGTGCTCTCAACCAGTATCCAAATATAGATGTAGTCGCCAGAATTTCCCACATTTTCAAACAATCACAATTTCTGTAAAAAATTCATGTTTAAGATTTCAGAGCTCTTTGAGTCTACAGTTATTATGCGGGCATACAAAACTTTGTGGTATATATTATTTCTATTAAAATTCTTCACAGTATTTTTTAAGAACAAGTAAAAAAGCTGGAATTGGTCTAAAACGAATTCCTATGATACCCTAAACTAGAGCCTAGACGAATGCCCGCATTTAATTTCATATGTTACCCATTTGTGTAAGTTTTATTTTTAAAACGGTTCGTCTGACAGAAAAAACGATCATAACCAATTTCATAGGATTTCATATTCTGAAGAAGGTTTAAGTACAATAAAAACGTCTAGGACTAATCGATTTCACAGTACCTATACGTAAAAAACTTAAATTTGTATATGGGAACACTAAGAAGTAGTTGCTCGATTTAGCCCATTTTTGAAATTTTATTTATTATTTTTATGAAAACGTTGTGTACAAAATTTCAGTTCTCTACGTTGACGTGTTCTTAGAAAGTGCCCAAATATATGTATATCGAAAAACGAAATTGTTGTATGGCAACCCTACGAAGAAGTTACCCGATTGTTCCCATTTTTGAAGCTACATTTTTGTTTTTTTTTTAAAGCTAGTGCGGAAAATTTTTACTCTCTAAGTACATGCGTTCTCGAGTTATCGTTAGGGCAGACAGACAGACGAACAGAAGGACAGTCGGTCATGTAAAAATGAAAATATCTTTTAATATTATGTGTGGGTGTCCAAACCATTTTGCTCTACCAACATTATTTCTGTATTTGTAGCGGGAATGAAGTATTCCCTATGATTTCATCTAGGGTATAAAAATAAAATTACGAAGGGTGTTTCGTTAATTTTAAACACCCTTTTAAGGAAAGAAAGTAAGTAAACATAATTCTTTTAAAAAATTGTTATCTTACCTACTAAAAATGTGTGAGATATTGAATATTGACAATATTTTAGCTGCTCGTTAAAAATTTACCCTGCAGTTTCTAAACTGCACAATAATTATTTCAGGTTATCTTTAATATGCCCGTGAAGACAGAACTAATTGTAAATTCTATCTTCTACTTCTTCATCCTTGTCAAATTTGATATTCTATGTAAAATTCGACAAATATATACCTACCTAGCTACAGGGTGTTCTACGTATATTTACAACCGACCAGCTATTGTGCTATCCCACACGAGCATTCTTGATGCAGTATGCAAACCGGTTATCTAGGGAAGAGGTAAACGAAGCAAATAAATATCTGTATACTTTGGAAAGATATCTCTTTGCTTATTTTACCTCTTCCCTAGAAAGCCTGTTTGCATACTGCATCAAGAATACTCGTGTGAATTGGCCCATTGATAGGCTTGGTGAAGCAAGAAAATATTATAGGTCAGATCTTAAAGTTAGACATTTTGTCACCAGTCTCCGGTTTATAGAGACAAAAAAAAATTCTCCACAGATGTCGATTAACTGCCATCAATGATAGTGTTGAGTTATTCCATTTAAAGTAGGCTATGTGTGTGACATGACGCCACAACAAATTTTAATGAAATTCTACATACCTACTTGGTTTGTAAAAATAAAAATGCAAATTATTTCATTTTAAAAATTTTGAAAAATGCTGGTCTTTTTTAAAATTTAATGTATATGTTGCTATTTGAGAAGTGAGCGAACAAAATATCACAAGTATGAGGTCGACCGCTTGTTGTTTTTTGACGGAATCGTGTCGGCTATACTGAACTTTCTCTATTTTCAATCATTTTTTTTTGTCAAAAAACCACAGCAAGTCACAGATTCCTCAATGCGAGCCATTTGTGCAGTCAGAAAGGCACATGTCCGTTTTGTTTTTTTTTTTTTCCTAGTATATTTTACATTTTTCTATGTTCTTAACATGTCGGGAAAGGTACCAAAAGTAGCACAAACTATTGAAATCATAGTGGGATAATTTCGAATGTCCATTGATTTATACAGTTTTATGCGTTTTCTGTAAATTTTTAAGATTGGGACATGTTCACCCACTCCTCATTTATACTAAAACAGTGAAATATTGCTGAAAGTGAATATTTCAGGCTATCTGAGAAAAATAGCACCTCAAAAATACTACTCGAAAAAGGATATCAAGATAAGGATTTTATCAGTTTATCCTTGAATATCCTGGAAAATCTACTTTTGATTTTATTATTTTTTTTAAATTTTTTTAATCAAGGCACGAGTATGGCCTAAGCCTCGAGCTTAAACCTATTCAGATTCACACTACTCTAAGCTGAGGCTTAGTTATACCACAGTTGAAAGTTTTTACGTTGTCAGCATTGCAGTAATTGTAAATTTTTTAAAGGAAAATTTTCATTGTGTATTAAAAACTAAGCGAAAAGAAGAAGAACTTTTTTTTTTATTTTTACCAGTTAGTCGTAGTTTTTATCTAGGAAGATATCAAATACAAAATCATTGTTGCAGAATGTTTCGACAACTTAAACTGAGTATAAAAATCGACATCATCCAAAACATTTTGTGGGCGCCTTGTAATTTTATCTCGACTGACATTTTGGGAGATGAAATTGTGCATTTCATCGTCACTCATGTCCTCTGAATCAGATAAATATTCCATTTTATGTCACTTTCTTCCTAAGATCTTGGAATTAAAATCAAAATTTTTGCACTTGGCAGATGGCAACAATAGAAAATTGTGTAATGTCAACAACTTAAGCTTAAGCTCCCCAATATGTAGGACTTAAGCCATTCATGTATAACTTAAGCTTTGACTAAGAAATAGTAAAACATTTTAAGCCTTGTCTTAAGCCTAAACTCTGAAACCGGCCATAAAACATATCAAAATATCACTTTGGGATTAAAAAATCATGAAAATTTCACCAATCATAATAAATTCTTAGTTTCTTCAAAACTTTCTTAAAAGATAGTAAATAATTATCTGTGAACATGGTGCGAGTTGATTCAACAGCATTCTGGATTCTAAAGAAATCTATAAATTTCCAAAAATTTCTCGACTCATTATAATGGTGATGACAAATGACCATGAATTCTATGGCATTGAAGTCCTCTTCGAGGGAGTGATGTGCTTAAATGCAGGGGAATCGCACTAAATTAACGTCCGTTTTTTTTTTGTATTCTTAACTATACCTACTCATTTTATTATTTAATCGTACACTGTCTTGGGGTTCGATTTTTCGTCGATTTCTTATGAAATTACCCTGTTTTGATTTTGGTGCTAAGTGTTAAAAAGGTGAAATTCATTATAATTGTTAGAAATTTCGATAACAGCGGCGACTTATGTATTTATGTCCATTACATACTATTGAAAAGATGAAGCAACGTACTCCGCTAAATTTGGATAAGAAAATATCGATAGGACTATAAGCCGATAATTTATTAACTCATTACAAACAGATGCTGATGGCTGTAAACATAGCCAATTTCTAATCTTGCAAAACTTATTTGTTTGAATTTTTTTCCAGGATAAAAATTCTCCATTAAGTAGCTAAAAAAATAAGCTCACACAGACAAATTAAATAGAGAAGTCAAAAACGAAAATAGGAATAAAATTTCTTACATTTTTACTTATACTTGGAGTGCGAAATTGCTAAAAAAAAAATAAGCCGAAATGAGCCTAACTAATGAAATTACGGTGCTACCGGCGCATAAGGTGATTGAATTATTATTGAATTACATATGTGTTAAAAATCAATTCCTCCGCCCCGTCATATTTTTTCCATTTTATACCGACATCTTTATTAGGTTAGAAAATTAAGAAAGAAAAGTTGTATTTTAGAAGAATGTACACAACGGAACAATAGCGGAACAATTTTATTCTTAATTATATTAAATTATCTCTGAAACCCTGCTTCAAATTTTGGCAACAAAGCTAACAAATGACTGAATGAGGAGTTCTTGTATCGAACTTAATTAAAGTGAAGGAAGCAAGTAGTCCCATTATAAGTCAAGTCAATAAAGACAATCATATTAATTCCAAAAGTTTTAAATTTTGATGGAATTGTTGGGTGAGGTAAATTAACAATAAATTTTAATTTTACAACTATCGTCCGGAGCATGCGCAAAATTGCAGAAAAACCAAAGATTTTATAACTTCAATAAAAAAATTCCAGAAGTTCTTCAAACTTAAAGCAATGTTTACTCTGATATTTTCCTCAGTTTGGTAAAGTTGCAACTTATTATGATTTTTTATTTCGTAATGTACTACAGGGGAAAAATTTATAGAAATTTCTAACAAATTTTAATCATCATCATAGGGTATAATGTAACGTTCAGAAGTTACAGGGTAATCTATAAAAACATAATCAAATGCCTTTAAGGCCCGTTTTCTCAGAAATCGTTACGACTTCCCTTCTTCCATCCATATAATTTTTTGCTTGGCTAAGCATGATCCAAGGTACCTACCTATATAGAATACAAGTATTCTCATTAAAATTCAGGCACATTTTTCTGACGTAATTTTCGTGACTAATGTATATACATTTCAATAGTAAAGACAGAGAGAGCGCAGAGGGTATTGTGTTCTCTGTACCGTGCTTTCCTATACATTTTCACGATATTCGGCACTAATGGCGGAACGTGGTTCGTAATGGGAATACCTTGTATTCTATTCTATCACCTTGAGCATGACCTATCGATAATCTTCGGGTGCCAGATCAAATACCGGACACCGTGTATAGAAATTACAACCAACAGTTTTTAGACAGGTTAGGTGTTTGCGATGGATTGTTTTATTGAATCCTTTGAGATCGAGCTAATAGCACACAGGTTCTACATAGGTTCCATTTCCATGACACCTAAAACACACCTTTGACATAGGCAAACTAATAACATACAAAGATTGTGCAAGTAGAACAAAAATCTGCGACACTTCGCTTCAATATAAAATCAACGATGCGTCACGATGTAGGGAATCCCTAAATTTTTTCTTAGAAATTTATGAACATTAAAATTTGTTCTTTAGAATTTTTAAGCATTACTGGAGGCCGACAAACTGCTCACAAGTATTGTATCTGAAAATAACTCCTGTCTGCCACCAAAGTGAATAAAAATTCTGCCGAAACGTTTTTTGTAAATTTCTAAAAAAAAAACATTAATGCTTATCTACGCGACTACGCTCATAAAAATTGTTAAGAATCCCAAAGACCAATAATGCATAAAAATTTCCAGTAAATTTCTAAGAAAAAATCGAGGGCCATTAACCCGCGGATTACACCTGCAAGCCTCCCTTCCAACACGATTTTTAACTTGACAGCGGAAAGCAGTTCGGTTGATGTCTTATCAGCTTGCATGCAAGTTCATTTAAAAAATGGTATTGAGACGGATCTCTTGCGTATATTGGAAAATTATGGCAATAAAGGAAGTATCACAATGATAAAAACCCCAGAAAAAAGGAAGATGAAGGTGATGTATTGCAAATGATCCCAGAAAATTTCATTTTCCCGATATAAATTTATGAATTTCTCTCAAGCATTTCGTTTCCGCCATTTTGAAAACTGTATAAATGTCAAATTACAATCTCCCAGCTGCCATAATTTTTCATCATGCAAGTTCGCTGAAAGTTGCATGGCAGTTGGATTACACGTGCAAAAAGTATGGCAGTGCAAGTTGCATGCAAGCTGTACTTGCAGGTGTAACCCCCGGGTTATAGCGCGTAGTGAAAATTAATTGTGGAAGACAAGGACTTGATGCTTATTATGAGGATTTTTTTCTGCATAAAGTAAAGTTGGAGTATTTATTATTAGATTATGTATATGGAAGAAAATAAAGAAGAATATGATAACTCAAATATGAATACCAACGAAGTTGAAAGACTGCTATGTAGGTTACATAGCTTATATGAAATGGAATTCATTGATTTAATAAAAATTTTTGTGTACCTACCTAACCAATTTTTAATAATTATAGTAAACTAGAAAATACTTAAAGGGTGAAAATTTATTGGTAGGTACTTATAATTACTGCTTTTTATAAATTTAGTACCCATTTATAAAAACCAGTAATTACAAGTACCAGTAAAGTACGCGTAAGTACTGGCAGATACTGGAAAAGTACTGGTACTGAACATTACCAATATTTTACTGATACTGGTAAATTTTCGAGTAAAAGTAAAAAATTTTTACCTTAGACTAAATATTTTTTTTAGAATGAGTACTGGTACTTAAATCATACAACTCTGCATTATGGCATAGTATACAGATGTACCTACCAGAGCAGAGTATACATATGCAAAATGGGTGGTGCATTCAGGAATGGACCACCACAACAAGTTTTAGAGCATGCCGGGAGCAAATGTTGCTTTAACAACAGTTTTTTTTTTTTTTGTATACATTTGATCGGCTCCTCCACATCCACACGGCAGATGGCAGAAAATATGAATCACACTTCATGTATCCATTATTTCAAAGGTTGTGCTATAGCCTTCTAGTTCTTGTGCGATCTATGCTATTACATTCCACCTTTTCTACTGTCTTTCCATGTAAAATCTTGCCAAGCGCAAATTTCCAGTTGAATCAACATTTTTCCAGGCAGAAATTTGATATTTGGCAGTGGAAGGCAGTTAGCGAAATTGTAGGTACTTTCGGCAGCAAATATGAATCAAATTAGAATTTTTCAACGAATTTCACCTCTTATATAAAACATTATTTTTGTGAAAAAAATCAAAATTAATATACCAATGCATATTTTCACAATTAAAAACTTTGTTTTTTTTTCTCTATTCTTCAGAAGTAATTTGAAAAAAAAATTCGTGGCAATAGAAAATTTAGATAGCGAAATAAAAACAATGCTGCGATATAAGTTCGAAAAATTTCCAACGCCACCGCTGTTGAAAAATACAATTTCTTAATACAACTACGCCGTCACTGTCTTACCACGACCTTTCGATTCCAGTGACAATTATTCTGCTTGCGCCTTGCCATAATTTTATTTGTCAGACTCAGTTCCAGTTCGAGTTGCTTCCAGTTGTCAGTTGTCTGCCTTCGTTCGTCCACAAGTGATTAGTTTTGTTTTTATATAGTACTGCACGTCTAGCTTCGGATTCGTTGGGTATAAAAAGTTCCCATACCTTACCTTCCTTCTTCCTTCCTTCCGGCGTAGCTAACGTAAGTTGAGTTTTTTTTTTTTTCTGGTTTGCTCTAAAAGCTTCAAGGGAACTTTTGTCTGCATTAGGAACAAAACATTTCAACGTTGCTCAATGGTGTAGGTTTATTGTAAGAACTAAGAAGACTATCAGAAAATTGTTAAGTTTTAAGTGATTCTACTGCTCTACCGTATCAAGAGATCATCCCTATACAGAAGTGAAGTAATTAACTCAGATAAAAATATTCCAAAACAAAGTACGCAACGAAACAGGCATGTACAAAATCAATGTTGTTCTTGGTGCGATAATTTGCCGGTTTCCCGTTCGCCACTGTCATGTAAACAATTTTTCGGTGGAAGGTGAATTGTGAATATCGATTTTGCCTTCGTCTCTTTTTTTCCTGTGACTTTTAAGAGTGAAGCGGTTTCTGGAAAGTTTTTTTTTTATCAAAAATGCAATTACAAGTTTATAGCATTTCTGATTTTATCCGTTTTATAGAAATTGAAGTAAACATGTACATGTTTGTGAAGCTAAAAGGAAATAAGCTAATGATGTAGTTAGGTCGTGTCACCTTATAGTACTAACAGCTAAGATGACATTCCGTTTCTTGTTTAAAAGAATTTTGTTGTGTTTCTTATGAAATCTGGTCTGTAATTTTTTGCTAGTAGTATTTTTACCAATGCAATCCCCAGAATTCTTTTTTTGCAACCCCAATAAGGGGGTTTTATTAAATTAACACAAGAGTTACTTTGAAAGCCCTTCAATTACTAGACTTGAGAATCAAAGTAGAAAAAAGATTCGGAAATAATCTCCGGTCGACTCTCAATACTGACTTGAATCATTATCAGCTTGAATGAATATCTATTTGAAATCTGAGAAACATTGCTCCTATATTTTCTATATTCTTGCAAATGCTGCACAAATTCAGCTATTTCTGAATCAAATTCATGTTGCCAAAACCCTCGAGAATACTTCCCAAGCCGTGAAACAGAAATCGATATGTATGCGTTGTGATTCCATTTTTTAAAATGTTCTATATTAATACATATTGAAAAGTGCCAAACATTGACTTTATACATGATATAGAGCGTAAACTACTATCCATACAGGAAAATAGTCTTCTAGTAATTTATAGCTTTGTTCCTTATTTTCCCAAAGGCTACACTTACTACATACCTTACTTAACAAAATATTAAAATAGTTTTGATTACAAAGTAACCTTACCATTTTGCGCTCGATACCTCTCAGCTGAGTGATAATTGCATTTGTGTATGTGTAGCCGGAGTCCGAATCTGTAGGCATAGGCAGGTACATTCGATACGATATCATCAGCCCACGGCATTCCATGACGGAACAGCGAATTACAATGGTTACTCTGCTAAGAATTTGTGTTTGAAAAATGTTGTCATTTGGTTAAGATAAATTTTTTTAAATAATTTTGTTAGGAAAGGTATGAGCATTTTATTACGGTTCGGAAGATAAGAAAGCAAGCTTAAGATTATCAGAACACCATTTTTATAAATTAAGTGGAATCATGCTGCGGCCCTTATCCTGCGCTGATTTCAGTACTGCACTTCTGAACTCGTTGTCAAGGATAGAGTCACTTTTTTAACAGTGGTCATGATATACATACGTACGTGCGTTCCTGATTCTTGTCTTTTAATTTTATGTAACTATTTAATTTATTAAGATAATTATAGAGATAATCTTTAGAAACATGCCGAACATAGGTATATAGAAATGAGAACAAATTTTCTCAAGCAGAAGTGCATAGAGAAACGTCCTACACACGTTTGACAACATTTAAAAATCACGAATTAATGTAGGTACCGATTAATAACATTTTTGAACGGAAACTGGTCGTTTTAGAAAGTAATAGCGCCTACATAATTTCAATTTTACAAATTTCAAAAACTATTTTACTGTCTTAAAAGGATTCTTTGGGCGTCCTGATGTCATTGCACCATAATTCGTAATTACATTTTTTTACTGGGTAATTAAAAAAAAGTAATTTTTATTATAAAGAAAATTAATATTGTTGCTTTTTCCCAAATAAACATTTCAAAAATATCACACTTGCGTGAATTTTATATAATATGTAGGCGAGCTCGGGGCATAATGACGAACGATGTTTCTTAAATTCCTGAATCGATTTCTTGAGGCTTTAAATATACCAATACCAAGTATGGACAAAATGTGATTGATAATTACCGTCTAACATATGTATTTACACATTGCGCTGTTGACCTAAGTGTAGTGACGACCAGTTAGTCACTATGCCCCACATACGGGGCATAATGAGTGGCTCGCGAGCATAATAACGAATTATATTTAATACATAAAATAACATCTTATTTTTTTTTTATCAAAACATATTATTACTTAATGACCATAATGAGCCTTACAGGAATATGGTTTTTACAATAAAATGAGGAACACCTCGAGTTTCGAATTGGAAAATGCAAACTGAAAACATATGATATTTTACATTTAAAACAATTCCTGGATTTCGGAATCCGATTTCTCGGCTTTTGAACAACCACCGAAAAGTTTACAGTTTGTGAAATGCTAAACACAGCAAGTGTTGGAGTCACTTTCCTTGGCAGAGAATATTCTCCTAATGTAAAATTATGTTTTCTGAATCCGCTCATCACTGAACCTACCAGAATGTGAAAATCGAAAAATGATTATGGCCCGTAAAAGCTCGTCATTATGCCGCGTAAAAAGTTAGTCTATGCCCCACCGCACATTAGTCTTTTTCCGACATGTTTTGCAAAATTTACCGAAAACTAATATGAAATCTGTCATTATCCCGACAAACCATTAATATACGCGACTTACTCGCCATTCAAATCAAAACTCTTAAAATATTTCCTCAAACAAGCTTTGGTGAAGCTAAAACTTTTGCGTATTCCATCCAATTGCAAAACTCGTCTGCTTTTTTCGTACAAGAAACATAAATTAATGTGAAAAAATGTTGACCATATGTTGGCAATACTTAACTATCATAGCGCGTGTTTAGAATAAATCTGATGCAGATAATATTCATTCGTTTCGTCACTATGCCCCGGCTCCCCTATCTACTATTATTTTTATAAAATAACTTTTTTCATATTTGTGTGGTCTTTGAGTGGGAAATGTGTATACAAATTTTCATCTAGCATCCATTTATGGAAAAGTAATCCACATATCAGAAAGATGTGCGTCTCCATTTACAATCATATATTTCCTACGAATTTTCATAAAATTTTCCTTGAAATTCTTATGCACTATTTTAGTGGTCGACTGACAAGGAATTTGTTTTCCGAATTTTTATGCCAGACAAGACGCAAACATTTTGAATTCCTTGGAATTAAAGGTCTTCATGTACCCATGTGCACAACACTGAAATTACGTAATTTCGCTGTTCCAACACGATTTCGACGAAATCATCCTCAGATAATTTCCAGTACAAAAAGCGTAATCAAAATCATCTCATTTTTGCGCAATTTCAATTAAATTTCTTCTGAAAGAAATAACGACAAAGCACTAAAAAAGTTCCGAAGAAAAATATTGAAAAAATGAAATTTATTGCAAATAGAGGCGCACATCCTCCCGATATGGAACTGGATAAATATTTTTTCAACGAATTCCTACTTGATGGAAATCTTTAAACAATTTGGGTTTCCTACTTTTTTTATTTTTGAATAGGCCCAACCCAGACGAGAACTTTTTAGGGAAGGAAACTTGCTAGCACGGCCTTTTTCCTACCCTCGAATACTTCTCAGCCGTAAAAAGTGCCAATATCCTCCCCTGTGGGCTATGGCATAGACTACAAGATCAAATATAGTATAATATATGTTGATCCAAACGGACAGAGTTGCTTCTGTCTGTCCATAAATCTGATCTAAAATGACATGTAAAGATCGACGAAAGATTCAGGAGAATATTCTGTAGAAATTACCTTTAAATATTTGCTTGCATTTATGTAAGTAGGTATATTCCCAGCGGGAAATTAAAGCGCTCAAAGACGTCGCTTCTTCGGAAGTTCGAAGCGCTTCCCCAGCGTATCCTTGTTCATATCTTTGAATGTCCGCAGAGAGAGAGATTCTATGGAAGCACTCTTGGAGCGCTTACAGGGAATGCAGACGAAATCAAGAGATAGTTTTACACAAGATTTCATTTTTTGTTTTGTGATCTGAATGCGCTCCATTTGATTGTAAACCTATACGAATTGCAAGGACATGAGCAAAACAATATTGTCAATAAGACACTTCAACTGACTACTCAAGAATGAAAATTCTTCTGCATCTTCTTGCATCTGAATCATCTTTTTGTGAATAAGCGAAAAAATCAGTGAAGAGCTCTGCTTCCGAAAGGATTCCTTTGGACATGTTAGGAAAGCGCTTAGAAAAAGATATTTACTGTATATGGTGTGGAAGCACTTCCCTTTGCAAGCCCTTGTCCTTTTTTCACTGAAATGCTTCCACACGGCCACGATTCGTGAATATATCAATAACATCTTCACTAAAGGATTGCACTATTTAATGTGTTAAAAAATTGTTTTGTTTGATTTTCAAACATTGGTCAAAAGGTACATATTAACAAATTTTTATCAAAAACGTAACCAAAAATGTTGAAACGTATCGTGTGGTATACGATATAGAATAATGTTGACTGTACGAGGACATTATGTATTCATCCTTTGAGTCGGACCAAAAAATACTGACTGTAGCCGAAGCCCGGAACGTTCGTCTCCTGAACGGTACTTCCTCGCCTTTAAGGTGAAAACTCAATGGCGTCGCGTCGCTTTGAGAGTTAGAATATACGTGTATAAGTTCGTGCTGGCCAAATGGCTGCCGCGCTTGCCGGACTCGACGCGAAGGTAGAGCAATTTTCTACTTTTAACGCGCGGCAGAAGCTTTGACAGTTCTTTTGATTGTTTTTAAACTGTTTATATGCTTGGTAAGCTGCAAATGCAAGAACTGCCACAGCTAATAACTGATATATCCATTATTTCACTTTTAAATAATAACTCAAGCTTTTCTATCACTTTTTCTTTTTATAAATAAATCTTAAGACTACCAACGCGATGCGTCCATTGGGCCTTGCTCAAATCCTACATGCGTCTGCCCCGGAAAACTGTCAAAGCGACGAGACGCCTACCGCGTTCATTGGGTTTTCACTATTACTCAATGAATGAATATTCTGTGAAATTCAAAAGCCGTATAGGACCGGCCTGGATTAACCTTATATAGGCGCCAGTGTCTCTAGGGCTCTATTATTTTTCCATATTTTCTTGAATATCATCAGTGATCTACCTTTGTTATTTTCACTCTCAGCCACAGTTTAGTTAATGGCAATATCCTTAACAACTTAGCTTACTTCTTTGACCATTGCAGATTCCGATGTGAATGCTGTAAGTGTTAAATAAAGATTTCTTCATCAAATTAGTGATATCCTCACTGAAGTCACTGTGAGTCACTTTGAATTCAATTTCTCTGATATCTTCAATAGAAAATCTGTATCATTTCTATCATGGTCATCGTTCTGATGTAAAGTCCAGTGCGGTACCTTGTAGATTAATACACACAATACATACTCGTTCAGAAGGAAACCGCGCCTTCAAAATAATATCATCAATACAGTAAATTTCTAGGCGGAAGTTCATGGTTACCAACCATCAGGACCTTTGCTACTCTTATGATATCCCTAACTCCCTTAAAGACATTAAAATTCGGTTCTGAAAAGAGTTTAAGAAATAAAATAAAACTTAATAGCTTCAACTATTAGCTTTGTAGAGAGATACAAAAAATATGGCAGGGGGTAAGGGCTGAAAATTTAGCGCTCACTTTTTATGAAAACCGTGGTGCTGAGCCACACGTGGCAGTATCACTATGCATTTTGCTACACCTGTGCCTAGACGTGTCATCACAATAAGTTTGCTTGTATATCCTTATATAATTATCGAGGTTAATTGTGTGCGTGTTCAATCAAGTTACACAGTTATTGATATAAATAATAATTCACACCACGTAATGAGAATTAAATTATTATATTATCACCTCAAATCGCAGGTGAAGAACTGCACAGCCGTCCGATGAGACATTTCAAAATGGCCGAAACTATTTACTCGCAGTAATACTGGTATGCAGCTTAAAAAGTGCAGCAGTGTGTAGCCCGTAGCATGTACTTTCAAAACTACGGAATCTCGAGCTATTTTAGCAACGCTTTCGAACACCTCTGAACTCCTGAGATTTAACTTCGACATTCCCGTGTTTTTAGTTTTAAGCTCCAACATCTCGACTCGCTGCGCTGGTTGGGCTTTTTTGTCTCTTAACTTCGATAAAAAAAGCTTAAGATTTGGTTTTCGAAAAAATAGTGGAATCTCTGATATTTCTATTTCAGTAGTCGTATACTGCTCAAATACCGTCCATCGAGCGAAGTTTTCTCAGACAGTTATTTCAACAAACTCTTAACAATCGTCGGCAAGTCAGGAAATATTCACAATACAAACAACGCACGAGAAGTATTGAAACGACTGCATATAGAAGAATAATCATAAACGATTCGAATTGAAAAATAATCATTGTATCATCTGTAAAAAAAAAACATCGAAAATATAGTTAGAAAACGAAAGAAATAAAAATGAAAATGTTATCAATCACAAGGTAAAATAAGCGAAGACATTCTTGCAATTTTTGTAATAATTTGTGAATCGATTGTTTACCTGATCTTTGACATACATTAACTACTGGCTTCGAAAAGATTACATGAAAAACGTTTTGATGGATATCGACGTCTCAGGCCTGAGAAACAGCTCTTTCAGTAGTTCAAATGTATTTTGAATTGTGAGTAATCGAATTCAACGTATGATAAATTTTCACAATGTCGCATTCAATATCAAAACTACCAGATTATAGCATGTGGATTTGGGTGTAATGCGCACAATATTTGCGGCCTATTAAACATCAACCAACGATGGATTACCATTATATTATAATGCTTAAACAAAATGCTGGTTTGCCTCACATTTTTGTGGCTACCGACATTTGCTGCACTTTAAAGCATGTTCCAAATAATTTCGAAGCATAGTCACCCTTTACTGATATTGGTTTTTTTGTTAGATTTACATTTAAAACGCATCTTCCATGCGTCGGCATCTTAACAAAATATTATTTTAGAAAAAAAAAAAAAATTTTTTTTTTCTCACACAAACCGTTTGACTCGAACAACGAAACTAATAGTTTTTTCAACGATACAACAAAAAATCATTTTTTTCTATTCGCTGTCGAAACTGAAGTTCCTCCTTAGTAGCTTTACGTTTGCTCAATTTTGGATTTCCCACGTAAAACATTGGAATTATTTTTTTGTGCGCGTTTTGTAAAATCCCGGATGATTTTATTCTGTACTTTGTGTAGAACAAATAATCACCATAGAAAGAGGTTGGAATAAATACCTTTTCTGTAAAATTTTAGTGAGGTGATATATCAGCCATTTTTAGGGCAGTTCTTCTTCATCTTATGTCTAATAAAAGATAATTTAAAATTTTAAGGAAATTTTTATTGCTAGACAATATTTACTTGTTGCTGTAGCATTCACCAGATTAGACCAATCATTTTACGTTATATTGGTCTCTGATTTGATTATTCATTAGGTTTTATTCTTGAGAGCTTTTCTTCCTTTGAAATGTGCTCTGAATATCTTAACTAAAAAATTATCGTTTTTAAATTTTACTCATATAATTTAAAATCATTTAAAGCATCCCGTTGAAGTGATTTAATCACATCCTACGTTTCTTAACGAATTTACAGAATTTTGATTACATCAAATAAAACATCCGATTCGAAAACAAAATGGTTGCTCTACCGAGACGAATAATTAAGGAAACACAACGCCTACTACAGGAACCAGTGCCTGGAATTACCGCTGTACCAGATGAAACGAATGCTAGATATTTTCATGTAATTGTAACTGGTCCTGAAGACTCACCATTCGAGGGAGGTCTATTCAAACTAGAATTATTTCTACCCGAAGATTATCCAATGTCAGCGCCAAAAGTACGTTTCATTACAAAAATCTATCATCCAAACATCGATCGTTTAGGTAGAATATGCTTGGATATTCTCAAAGATAAATGGAGTCCAGCTCTACAGATACGAACTGTTCTATTGTCAATACAAGCTTTGTTAAGTGCACCAAATCCAGATGATCCACTTGCTAATGATGTTGCTGAGCTATGGAAAGAGAATGAAGTTGAAGCAATTAGGAATGCCCGCGAATGGACCCAAAGATATGCTGCTGTGGATAACTAGGAAAATAAATATATTATGCCTATATTTATGGAGAAAAAAACAAAAAAATTAATCAACTCATTCCTTGTCTTAAGATATTTGTTTGAGTTGTTTTATGTTTTTTTTTTAGTTTTTAAATTCTTTGCAGAGAGACTTGTTTCAAATAAAATTGTTATACGGAAGCTTTTACGTAAAATTTCATAGCTTTTGTTATAATTGAATAATTTTCAGTTCAACTTAATAAATATCTTGATATATTTTAGGAGATGTTTATTAAAATAACAATTTAAGGTTAGGAGAGTAAAACATAATGTACGATGTATATATAAAAATTTCTGTAAAGAGAGTGAAATATAAAACAAAAATATATTTGGAATAAGCGTTATTTTTCGTATGCATTTTGTGTAAAATGGGGTAGTTTGATTCTATAAAGATTAGTATATATTATTCCACCTGTAGGAACAAGACGACTCTTGGTACAGATTCAGAAAAGACTAATTACGGGAAAGCCGATGAACGTAGAATGCACTGAAAGTTTTGAAGTTTTGAGATACTGGAACATGTATTCCTCGAATTATATTGTATATACATTTTTCCATTCTTTAAACTAATCTTCTAAGCAATGCGATTTTTTTCTTTTTTTTTTATGAAAGGGAAGAGAAAAACCTGGACTAAAGTCAATTATTCCACTCCTTGCTTTAAAAATGCGGTCGCTATAATGATGCATAAGGCTGCGGTTACGAACCCCGCCAGTCTTGAACTAATTTTTTGGCGGCGATTATGCACATCATCAGCAGCCAAGCATAAGGTGGTATCACGCTGTACATTCGAAGTGGCTTGAGCTACTATTTTCAAAGTTCAGTTGTTATATCTAGGTACCACAGGTAGGTACTAGGTACTTTTCATTTCAATAGCTTTGGAATTATAACACCATACCGACATATGGTACAATCTTTGTGTGAAGAACTTCTGTTATCCAAAAGCATCATTGAAATATTCCATTCATCCAATTAATGCGAAACGGCAGAAATTAGATGAATATCACCATCTCTACACAACATGTTGAAAGTAGATGAAGAACAATACTACAGAATAAGGTCGGCAACATTTAACTATATTTTGAGTAAAATAAGACAATTATACAGAAAGATCCAACGGTCCCACCACGATTTTACCACAAGAAAGGAGGAAACGCAATTTTTGAATATCACTCATTTCCTTCATTATAGACAGAAAACTGATAACGAAATTCTAATCCCATCCAGTTTTTCCACATTCATATTTGTACGACAACTTTATTCCATCTAAATAGCTGGCGCTCGTAAATATAAATGACTCTACCTCAAAAAATCACTGGCGCTTATAAGATTTTTATCCTGCAACTACACCATTTACTATAAAAGCATTTTAATTGCTGGCGACAGCTGGCGTTAGTATTACTGGCGAGTTGCATAACAGCAGCCTAAGAATCTGATTTCGAAGTCGCACCCCTGCATACGAACGTGTGTAATTCAAATAATCCTGCAGGATCTTTTGGACTTGTACCAATTTCCAAAGAGTATTACGGTAACTTATCCTGCCATCTTTTCAATCATGACCTTCTATAGCTATAGTTCCATTATTTTCTGGAGTAACTGTAGTTAGAGGACGTCGTGCAAGAGATTCATACTAAAGAGCCCTATGTCCACGTTGAAACTCACTGTATCAAGAAGGTGCTAAGAGACGATTATAAAAATATCTAATTCATAATCAATGTTACAGTTCAAACACATTTGAAGGACAATCAATTATTCTTTTGAATAAAGATCCTTTCGAAAATTTCAGACTTTCATCATTCATTTCACCTCTGAAATCGTATCAAAACCTAACGTACCGGAAAAATATTGGGGAGAAAAGAAACCAATCCATTAGGTGAAATAAGAATTATTCTCGAGTGTTTTTGAAAGATGTCTCTAGAGATATATGTATGTACATTCTTACATATGTATGTATATAGATGTAAAATCTTAAATAGGCTTCAGTAAAGGCTGGGCACTCCAACTAATGAGCATTCATTGGTATACAATTTATAATAGGAATCACTGAACTCCTATAGAGATACCTGGAGCATTATACATTATTTACGTAATGAATACATCAGTAAATCGTTTTGATTGGCCTCAGTCATATTCATATAAATGAGATAATATGTTAATTCCAAGAAAATAAAGTACCAACTACGACAAACTATATAAAATTCGTCCATTTTGAACAAGATATAAGAAAAATTTTAATACCGGTGTTAGTGTAGCGATCGATGATACAATTTAAAGGGCGTAGATAATTCAATGAAGCAATATCTTCAAGAAAAAACCAATAAAAATAGGATACAAATTATGGGTTCTATAGGAGATAAATCGGGTTATTGTTACAGATTTGATATACTATACATGTTACAGTCAAAACAAGAAATTCGTCAAAACCCGATTTTACTAGGAAATCCTAGTTCTAACAAAGCACTCTCGGTAATTCTAGTTTTAACTAATATAACACACGGTTTATGGTCCCGCGGGGTCATTGGACCTTACTTTTTCGAAAATGAGGCTGGAGCAACAGTTACGGTGAATGGATTGCGCTATCGACAGATGATTAATGATTTTTTATGGCCGGAATTGAATGGTATTGATCTGGACAACGTTTACTTTCAACAAGACGGCGCTACGTGCCATACAAGCAACGAAACCATTGATCTTTTACGGGAAAAGTTTCCGGACCGTGTTATCTCTCGAAGAGGTGATCACAATTGGCCACCAAGATCTTGTGGCTTAACACCTTGCGACTTCTTCCTTTGAGGCCACATGAAAGAGAAGGTCTACGCCAACAGCCCAGCGTCGATTCAAGACCTCAAAGATGGAATTCGTGAGGCTATCGAGGACATAGGGCAGCCACTTTGCGATTTGGTTATGGAAAATTTCATGAAAAGGATATGGTCCTGTAGGCGTGGTCGTGGTGGTCATTTGGCTGATGTTATTTTCCATTATTAACGGCATACCTTCCTCTTTATAATGAAATAAGGATTCGATCATTTATCTCAAAAAATGGCATTTTTCTTTGTATATCAAAATAACACCTCTTATTGGAAAACCCGTTAGGTGCAAGAAATCAGGTTGAAATCATTAAAGCGGTGGAAAATAATCCTTGGTCCTTTAAAACGACATTTGGAGCGATAATATAATGTGTCAAACGTTATAACGTTACAAAGGTGTAACATATGTATGTAGGTATAGTCTATCGAAGAAAAAAAAAACAACTACCAAGTACTCATCTGAACAGTTGAAAAAATTTCTAAGATGCTCTTTACGTGTTTATCATTTAAAGGAAAAAAGATCATCATCACTACAGTCATGGATGATTGGAAATATTTTTCGTTTGGAAATTCTTCTAAGGCTGGCAGGCGCGGATTTGATAACTTGGCCGCCCTAGGCTTTTGGAAGATGCCGCCCCTCTACTCCCTGTGAAACACGAAAAGTGGCAGCGAAAATACCAAATAACCCAGTACTAATTGTAGTCTGTAGTGGAGCAAAATTAAAATGACGCGCTTGAACTTGGAGTAAACTAGTAAGCAGAGATCCAGTTAGATGATCCAAAATTTTCATAATTGTAATTTCCATACGTGAATTTCTTTTTCGGGGTGCTATGGACACATTTTCGAATTTTTAAAAATTGACGTGTGGGTTCACATAGGTCGCGACTACTAAAAAAAAATCTCTCAATCTGCCGCCCTAGTCCCGGACTTAGGCGGCCTATAGGGAAATCCGCCCCTGATGGCTGGAAATGATAGTTTCTATAGTAAAAACGTAAAAGTATTGCCAAATTTCTTATTTTTGTGTGCAATTTCGGAGGCAGGGGTTTTAATTTAATACCTTTTACATTCATTTAGCACCAAATGAAAACAGAATCAAAGAATGCAGAAATACCGAAGAGAAGGCTGCCCAATAGATGCTAGTAAACTTGTACTAATCTTTGATTTACAGCAATTACTAAACATCCATTCTATAACTATAAATCAACAATATATAAGAGATTATTGTCTACGTTAATCCGTGACTGCTCAAAATATGGTGAGGGGACTAATTGATTTATGTGGTATGAAGCAAATGGAGGAAGGAGATAATACAAATAAATTTTAAACCTTTCGGAGACTATTAGTCATAAATTTCACATACTTAGCCATATGCACTGGTGCAGTGATATCAAATCAGTTGATCAGAAGTTTCTTCTGTCTGGCCACACTCATTTAGTTTAAAATGCACTGTTGACCATGAAAGGGTTGAGTTGAGAGGGAAAAAATCACCTGGCTTTTATTTTCTCGAGATTCGTTCGTGTTTAGTTAGTACAGTTATGACTCAACATTATTTTCTGTGTTCAACTCTCATAAAAACAACTTTAAATTCTAATAAAAATTAGAAATTCAATTGGCTAAAATTTGAAGGATTCGTGAAGAAACGTCTGAAAGAGAATTGGTGTTGCATCTTCTGGACATGAAGAAATTTGAATATAATATAACTTTTATCTTCAATAGGTTTTTGAAACCGCCCTAGATCTTGCTTCCCCTAGAAATTACAGGATACAATTCATCTTTACTTTGCAGCTTTCCCAGGCTTGAAAAGAACTAGCTACCTAATAGCCTACGTCTTTTATTCATCAGAGTGGGGTACTCGAAAAGCACATGTTGGACGATTTTTTCCGAATCTTTACAGTTCCTGCAGAAATCGTTCGCCGCTATTCCCAGTCTTCTAGCATAGTCTCCTATGGCCCAGTGACTCGTAATGACATCTACTAGATTCTATTGCCATTAGGGAGTTCTCTTGTCCTCCAATACGACTGGTTTCCCTGTTGATTCACCGGAGGCTTGCCTTTGGATAGGCGTCCCTGATGGCCTCCTCTTCTAAAGCTCCGATTGGGATCCTCTAAGGTATTGCTGCGGAGGTGTCCATTGCAGACAGTCTTGTTGGCCAATTCATCAGCCATCTCGTTGCCTTGTAGCCAGGCACCCAGCATAGGGTCACCTTGTGCCGTGTTGTTCTTCAAGGCTGGTCTTGCATAACTGCACCAATTTTAATTTTACCAGAACAGCATCCAACGACTTAATGGCTACCTGGCTGTCAGTGTATATGCAGACGTGCCATTCGAACTCTGCACATACTTAGATACCAATAGTGCCGGCTGATTATTCGCTGGAAGCTCTGCCTGAGAGACACTGCATTTGTCCGGCAGTCTATAAGACTCGTGACATTGGCAGTCTCTGGGGTACACTCCAGTCCCTGTGCCCGCTAACGTTTAGGATCCATCCGTAAAGATGGAACCACTATCTCCTTCCTTCACTCCTGGTAGACGTCATTCCATTAACACCCCCACCAAGAATTAAAGGTATTTGATAATCTGTTTCTTCCCTGCGATCACTACAGTCTATCTTTTGCAGTATATTGGAATGCCCACAAAGCCCCTCTCCACACCCCTCCCCCCCTCCTCTAAGTCTGACAGCGTTAATTGCTGCTATAACTCATGCAGTGGATATATAACGACAATAAGTCAAGTCAGTGCCGCCGTGAACGTGCACAGTGTCAGTGTCGTCCACCAGACCATGCAAGCCGTTGCAGAGGATCGGCCAAACTATGGATGTGTCCATCCATCGTATCACCCTGAGTTTGAATCCACAGTTGCCACCAAAAATACTCTTGCACGACACGTGTAGAAGATCACAGTGGCCTTCTTAACACGTTCTTCTAAATTAGCCTTCCAGCACAGGTTGGAATCGAGTATGCCTCCCAGATAATTTGGTTCGCTGGAGAGAGTAAGATTCTCTTCACCTAGCATTGAAGGAAGTCTGAAATTTTGCTCCTGCTTATTTCATGTAATCTTATTTTATCTTCAGTAACATACATATAATGGAATTTTGAAATTTTTCTGAAAAGTAATCACTTTATAATAAGCCGTTAAACTTTGAAGCATTTTTAAAGTTCTCTAGATAATCTAAAATTAGACAATAAATCAGCTGTTGCATTCACACCACTGGATTATTCCAGCTACAGAAATGTATTCCAAATCTAATTCTGTTTCCCTACGTAAGTTGAATTTTGCATTTATGTAACTGTTGTTCGGTATGTTTATAACTTATGCGTTTCGATAATTTTTTAGGCTATACTAGGATTAACCTTGGATGCCGCATTCAATCAAGATTTTATATTTTTTCTTCTCCAATAGACAAACTTGTTTATATGAAAGAGTGCTCCTTTTTCATGCCTTACGTAGTGTTTGTTTTGTTTCTCTGTATAGGCAGGCATCATATTTTTTGTAGATACGAAGGTATAGCTACTATCTAAATTTAGCTTCTGATCTCTTTTATTACCCCAATTTTGTCAGCAGCCAATTAAATTATAGATGGCTGTAAGCAGCCCAATTACAAAATTGTTTTAAATTAAAAACAAGAACACCTCTGGTCTGTATTAGAAAAACTTTCTTAATTTTTTTTTTCATGTGTAGAACAAAAGTTTCATATGATGCACTCAAATGAAAATAAAAAATCCGTAAAAATGAATGAGTCTCTTCCTTGGAATAATTATTACTGGGAACCAGAGTGCGTTAAATGAGAATTCAAATTATCTTGACACGACCAAAAACTTGCTTGTATCATAACAATGGCCGAACTATGTATAATAAATTATTTTCCAGGAAGACGACTATCTGTTTCTGTCAAGCATCGCTGACCAAGCCATATATGTACCTATACACATACATTATGTACGAATATATATGTGTATGTATATGAAATAAGTCGGTCTAGCAGAAAGTTCTTAGTGCTCTTCCGCCCCAAAATAAAAAAAAATGTTAAATGAAAGAAAAACGCGCAAACAATCTTCACCCAAAACCAAAGCAAAAACTGTTAAGCACCAACTAGGACTAGCCAGAAAAGAAATCTAGACTTAATGACCAAAAGTTGCATAAGGAAGGTACAATTCACCTGAAAAAGGTTGACTGATTCTCTGAATATCATTGATGACCGTAGCAACAACCAACGGTGTTGTTCTTGAAACGGGCTGATTTGAGATGTTATCACGCCTGCAAATGATTTACATTTCCCCAAAATAAAATAACGCACCCTTTGCAGTTCGCTTTATTTTGAAAAATTGTTGTCAGTTATGGGTGCATGGTGTGTGTATAAAAAAAATAAATCAAGAGCACATCCGAGTGTAAACTAATTTTTTCCTTGCTGTTGCTGCTGCTGTGATACAAAGTCGTTGGAAGTCTTATGTTGCAGTTGCAGAGAATTAACGATCATGACGTGCTACAGGAAATGAAACACGCGTGCTCCCTAGGACTGTTATGTGTTTTGTCTGCCGCACCGTCCTGCCTGCTTGCCTTTCTGCCCGCACTTCATTTGGAATTGAAGTTAAGAGAACCCTACAGGGTCGGGGAAGATTTATACGTGTACTATTATGGAAGTGTACCATATATATGGATACTCCACCAGTGCATTGCTCTGATAAGTGGACGGGATTTAAAGATTATAAGCGGGAGACTAAAGTGTGGCTGGAATTGAATTTAGCAGTTTCGATTTCGACCTTAACAGCCGCAAAGTAAAGCCTTTGATTGGACAATTTATGTTTAAGTCTATAAAAAAAAAAAGTGTAGGCACAGATGCATGTAGTAACTTCCATAGCGACAAATATATGTACATAGGTCAGGGCAGCGATGTTTAAATCTGAGATTGTTGACAAGCTAAGAAAATGAGATGAAAATGAGACTAACATTTCTGTTTTACTGGTGATGTTAATGGTTTCCTTAGACGAAAGTGTTTTTGTTTTTTTTCTGAATTGATGGAGATACAGCTGGTATTAATGGTGTACTTATTATTTTTTTTTAAAATAGAACGAACCTCAGTACCCATGCTGTAATCATAATAATAAAGGGACTAAATTGAAGATGTTTATCTCCCTAACGACTGTCAATTAACCCGTACCGTAGCATCCATATGAATGTATGTAGGAATCTATAGAATTTGTGCAAGGTCTGGATAACATTTGATGGGGGGCAGCACATTAATTAGTGAGTTGAGCTCAGTAATATGTCTGTATATCCATATTGACAATATACTCGGTCTCTATTTCACGTATTCTTTTTATTTCTACCGAAGATAAGTAGAGGTAAACTAGACTAAGTAGACTAAACTGGCGAATTAGTTTTATTATTGATGGTTAAGAAGAGTTTAGCATATCGGAATTTGTTATGAAAGTTGAGATCCTAATGGATATTTTATAGTGTGTGTTAGATAGCGAGACAAATCTGTCATAGGATGAATGCTGGGATCGAAATACCAGGAAGTCCTCGATTTTAAGGCAGATTACGTTCCAGAAATATTTGACGTAAAACGGAACGACATTTCTATACAAAATAATCTAGTTCGGTTGTTAGTTATGGAAGAGCAAACTTTACCAGAAGAAATAAACATGTTTTTTTATTATAATTATTTATTTAACCAATAATAACATTTCAGGGTATAAGTACATAGGATGGAAAGTAATTAAAGAGTTTAAGTTCTCTGCAACTTGAACATTTAGGTAGCCTATAAAGTGAGTTTATATAATAAGACGATAACATTACCATGTCGAGGAAAGCTTTTTCATAAAAATCTAGAAAGCCCTATATAAACTAACTTAATCCTACTTCACCAATCTTAATATCTAACTTGGTTGTAATCGGCGAATAAGAGGATTGAGTGATAGTTGATATTTATCAAAAAAATTTAATGCAATTGTGCTTAATCTTTTTTGGTTTAGTTGGACATGCATGGTAATGTGCCTGGTGGAACAGTGCCAAGTTCAATATCATTTTAAGCACTTTATTTTGTGCGATCTGCAATTTACGTTTATGAGTTTCTGCGCAATTATACCAACTCGGAGCACCGTAGGTAAGAAAAGATTAAAAAATTGTTTTAACATTCAAAAAAACTAGAATAGGTCTATAAGACGAATTCTTATGATACCCTAGATGAATACTCGTATGTCATTTCTGTGCAAGTTTGATTTTTGAAGTGGTTTTTCACATATATTTATATAACGATTTGTCCGACAAAAAAATGATCATAATCAATTTCATAGGATTTTATATTCTGAAGAGCTTTTCTGTACATTAAAATAGTATAGGACATATTGTTTTGACAGTATACGTAAAAATCCTAAATTTTTATGTGAAAACACCAAGAAGGGTGGACCGATTTAGCCCATTTTAGAAATTGTATTTACTATTTTCATAAAAACCCTATGTACAAAATTTCAGCTCTCTACATTGACGTGTTCTCAGGTAATGTGAAAATATATAGTGAAAAACGAAATTTTTGTATGGCAACACTACGAAGGGGTTACCCGATTTGTCCCATTTTCGAACTTGACTTTACTTTTTCTTTTAAAACCCCGTGTGCACAATTTTAGTTCTTGAGTTCTCGTGAGGACAAACGGTCGGACGGACGGACATGCAAAAATCAAAATAACTTTAAATATTATGCGTGGGTGTCCAATCCATTTTGCTCTACCATCAATATTTCTAGGTGTTACAAACGGAATGGCAAAACCTATAGATTTCATCTAGGGTATAAAAAGGATGAGTTTATTTTCGATGATTAAGGATGATCTTTTGTTTATGAGTATAAGATTTTCGTTAATATGTTGATCTTATGTACCGCCCTCGAGGTATTATTCTTAAAGGTCAGGGTTTTGTCGAGATGAATGCCTAGGTACTTAATACTGTCAGTCCAAGGAAAACTAACTCCATTCACCGTCAGGGTCGTGTAAGGTAGATGGCACTGCTTACGTTTCCTAGTAAAAAGAATTGCTTGTGTTTTTGTCGCGTTAAGTTTGATCATCTTCCACTTATCTCGAAATATTCAGCTATTTTAATTAGACCATTTTGGAAGCTACCAATTATATTCGTGTGTGTCTTCTGAAAATGAAAAGATAGCTGTGTCGTCCGCAAATGTTGATATTGAACAGTTGGGTAATGTTGGGAGATCAGCAGCAAATATAATGTAAAGTAGAGGACCCAATACCGAGCTTTGGGGAACGCCAAGGTTGGATAAGGTGCAGATATTTCCTGATCAACGTGAACTTATCACTTAAAAAGCGTTCGACCATTTTAATGATGTAGCACAGAAACTCAACGCAAATTATATTATAAATAAGGTCCTCATGCCAAAGCGTATGAAAAGCAGCCTGAATGTCTAAGAGAACAAGTCTAATAGATTGTTTTCCGTTAAGATTTTTCTTGATAAACTGCGTTAGTCTGGTAATGGCTTGGTTCGTACAATGCTCACTACGAAAGCCAAACTGGTCGTTGGGTAGAATATTATTATCAGTCACGAAGACATTTATTTTTGTCTTAAATGTTTTTTCCAATATTTTTCGAAGACCGCTAAGCAGACGGCCTGTAGTGTGTAGTATTTTTGAAGGGCTTGCCGGTTTTTAAAATTGGTATAACTTAAGCTTTCTTCCATTTAACTGAGAAGTAACACAATTTAAGGCATGAATTTATTATTTGCGTTAAATAAATTAGGCTGGTCCTAGGCTAGGCTTTTAGGCAACAATTGGGTACGTTATAAATGCCAGGCGATTTGCGGGATCGCAATCGTTTCATATGGCTTTTTCTTTCGCTAACTCTAATATATGGAGCATTAGCGTTGATAAGGGTTTGGAAAGAGGACAATGCATTAGTTACTACTGATATGGTATCCTAATCCCTAACATACCGAGAAGTTATACTATTTAAAGAGAACTTACTGGCGAAGCAGTCAGCTTTTTCTTCATTGGTCAGGAGTAGTCTGTTTTGATGTCACATTGCAGGAATTATACGATTTTTATTTGTAATTATTTTGGTTATACTCCAAAAAGTCTTAGACGCCTTCCGTACTCCCAAGAGTGCATGTTTTATTAATAACAATGATAAAATAACAGTGACGCAATCATTACAAATAGGTCTTTTTAAATAGAAAAAGTCCCTCAAAAATTTCTGTTTCGCATCTTATTTTTAATTTCCATCTACGGTCGTATAAATTTGCATATAGGCGAGGTTAATTTTATTGTTTAACTCGAAACTCCATTCAAATTTAGGGATATTTTTCTCGAATATTACCATTGCCGCTTGTAGATGGTAAAAAGCTTCAATTAATTTTTTCGTAGCCAGTTGTTTTGCCTGGTTAGATTTTCAGTAACCCAGGCTTTTGATTAGGCTTCCAAATGATAGGAAGAGTACCTTTAGCGTATTTTTTAATGCCTTTGCGTTTTCTCTGTGTTACCGGCGCATAGCCGCATAGCTAATGCGTGCGATGTGTAACGACCTACGTAAAACGAAAAACGACCGACGAGATGTATAAATATGAACATTGGTCTCAAAATGCTGCTTGACATAAAACGAAACGCTGCTGTAAAGGGAGGATTGCCGTAATGAAAAAAGTGTTCTTGCTCTAGGCGGGAGGGAGTTAATTACTTGCGTATGTAATTTTTAAGTGTTGAACTAATTATTTCCATAAATTCAATAAGATTTTAGTAACATTAAATGTAAGCTGAGATTGCCAAACTCCCATCCAAAACTATTTTACCTCAAGTTTTGAAAAAAAAAAAATGACAAATTAATCCGGTTGAATTTGAAGTCGACCGTTTCATTTGGTGTAAGCTTATCCGGCGAAAATGGTTAAAAAAGAAGTTCATTCAAAGAACACAATTGCCTACATTTAGCCCTGCCGCACATTGAATGCAGCACAGCACAGCGCAGGCTTTTGTAATATACGCAACTAAATGACCGACCGCATATTGCACACAGCAGAAACGGTCGGTCATTTAATTCTGTATATTACAAAAACCTACGATACCCTGCCCTACGCTGTGCTGTGCTGTGCTGCGTTCAATGTGCGGCAGGCCTTAGGGTGGCCAAAAGTGGTGCTATTATTGGGATGAACAAAACTGACTTACATTTCCAAAATTTTGACTTTGTTCAGGCATTACATCGGAACGGAGGGGAAGGGGCTATGAAGCAGTAGTAAGCACAAACAATTTCAAGCCATTATATTAGACTATAATCGCTCATAGAGTGTGATGCATAAATATGTTGTTTTTACTACAATTTCTTGTTAAGGAGTTCTAAGCATTTATTATCCCATTAATAACTTTGGAATCAGAGCATCTTGTAAAAATGAAAAAAAAAATATATATGTATATATATATAGTCCGTCAGATTTAGCTCAGACCTACAAATTTCATATTAGAGGGCTAATCCGAATCCAAGTCTTCGTCTTGTCATTACAGTTAGTGACGTAACACGTCAAGCTCATCTATTATAATAGTTAGACGAAGATCAATCTAATATGTCCGAATCACTGACATATATATAAATGGACTGCTTGATCTCCTGTTTCATGTGGCACCAATTTTGATTTCAGAAAGTATGCTCTCACTGTCAATGCTACCAACTGTCGTAAATTGTAGCTATATTTAAATTATATGCGAATTTACTTATATGCAGATCAGTGTGATTTACCGAATTTACCACAAAAGTATTTGGGACTATTTGTATCGTTAAATTTTAATTATGAGTCGAAGAAAGTGTTTTTTTCAAGGACTTTTACAAGCAATGTTTTCGTTCCTAATCGTTAGAGTTCAGTGGGAAAGTATGCTCTCACGGAAAGAGACAGGAATATGAAAGTGGTGCCATTTGCTTTCATGCAATTTTGGTTCAACAAGCAGTCCATTTATATACATGTCAGTGGTCCGAATTCGTGTGCTTAGTTTGACATTTGACGTTTTATTAAAGGTGTGCTGTTTTACATGATGCTTGTATACCTCCTGGCATGCGTTTATCGACTTGAAAATAAGCCCTCTTCTCTTTGAAATGCAAAATTAGTTCGCGCTATATTTATAAGGCAGCCATAAATTTATTTTTAAATGCAGTCAAATTCACCAAAAAATATAAAATTTTGGCGAAATGAATAGTGTATATTGTATACTTACTGCGATGAGCTGTAATGCAAAGAATAAGACTAATTTTATTAGGCACAAATAATGACTGCTTTATGAATATGAGCTTAATAATTCTGTTTTTAAAGAATTAAAACAATAAGAAGCCTGCGAAATGTTTATAAGGGGTATCCATTATCAATTTTAATTGTGAACACACCTTTAATGTTTATCTGTCGACTGTCATACCTGTTTTGCTTGTCAATATCTACCATTTAATCACCATGAAGTACAAAAACCAGGAAATTTTACAAATAATCAAAACTTACTACCAAAATTCGGAGTCGGCGATTGCAACTTTAAGAGCGTTAACGACAATATTTGTCGTTATAATCGCCCTACCCGATACTCAATTCGTAAATTGGTGTAAAAGTTCGAGTCAACATTTTTGCTGCTTAATGTTCCGGTGCCCGTGTGTCAAAGAAACGGAAGGAGTCTTGAGAATATTGCGGCCGTAAGTGTATCTGTTGGCAACGACCCCAATTCAATTGACTCCACGCCGTGCGCAGGAATTGGGACTCTCTCAACAATCATTTCGGCGAATTTTGCGACATCCTTTCGCACCTACGTGCGTGTGAAGTCGTTTGTGTATGCCAACAAGCCAGAGACGTTAGACCAGGTCAGAGCCAATATTGAACGCGAAATCGCCGTAATATCGGCCAAGATGTGTGGTAGAGTAATCGAGTATTGGATTCAACAAATCGATTACTTCAAGCGCGCCCGTGTTGGCCATATGCCTCATTTCGAATTTCATTCTTAAATGGTATAATGAGTGCTTTCATTTGCAATAAAGAAATTGGCAATAGTACATGCATTAAGTGCAAACGCCGACAAAAAACAACAACACTACACTTACGCAGCATAATGGTTGAAGATGTTTAAGTGCATAGCTGTAGCATAACTTAATTTCTGTTTACGTATGAGATATACAACGAAATCTCCCCGGAAGTAGGTACCAGAACTTCATATTTCTTCAATTGCAAATCTGCTGCTGAGTGAAATAAAAATATTATGTCGTAAGGAACACCAAATATTTTCCATAAAATTTTGTAGAGTATTAGACGTCATGTCAGATTCCATGTCTACATTTACCCTGGTGACAGAATTTTCGGTGGATATTTTTTCTCGTAAATTTCGCATGTTTTTTTTTTGCATGAGATCTCATCAAAGGCAGCATGCTATTTACTTCGTATTATATGTAGACAGATATAACTATAAAAGGCCATTACTTCTTAAGCTTTTACCGCCACGCCGCTACTCAATCAGAAAACATTTTTTCCCTTATTAAGCAGTCATCGACCGAAATCAAGGTTGAAAATAGTTCGTAAAAGTATGTAGTAGGTATGTACGCAATGCTACGCGTTTTTGCGACCCAGCTGAGCCTGTAATTAAAGTTCATTAAACTATTATAAGTAAGCCAGGTAAACCTACGTGTGTACTTATAAATAGACATTAAGATGCCTAAGAAAAATAAGAAAATATTTATTGCTACTACCTGATATTTTTAGTAGGTAGGTACCTTACTTACGAAATAATCTAGGTATAATAAGATGTGGATGTGTCGTAATTTCGACAAATTGCTTATAGGAAGACTTTCTTCTTCAATTTAATTTATTCTCGGTAAGTACTTACACATTCAAGAAAAAATCATTTAGATGTGTCTTCTTCTTTCATCGTTGCGGGGTCTATGTAGGCTGATGAAAAGATTTCTGCCTTCAAAGAGTTTGAAAATGCGAAAAAGCGGAAGTCATCTGCCTCGTCATCCCAGTATGTATCCCAACAAGCAAATGGTCCCAGCATAAAATTTTGTTTTCTATATTTAATTGGATTCTGTAAAATAGATCTAATAATTTCCATTTCATTGAAGCATTTAAGTCACCATAAGTTTTAAGTCTGTAGTCTCACATTGGAGAATATGTGACGTAAGCTGACTGTACATCCGACTGATTCTATAAAAAAACACTCTCATATTCTAAATCCAATTGCTGCTCGAAATCTTTCGTATGGTAAAACGTTACAGATTATCGGCTTTTTATGAGGAATATAGGTCACTACAGAACAGAACAGTGTCTTCTATCCGCAAAGCTAAAAAGCTATATTAGTTGTCCATTCTAAATATTAAACTCCCTAACAAAATCCTGTGAAATAACACCAAAAGAAATGGACTTGTCACCACAAAAGTGAGCTCTTGTTCGATTGATCTTGATGCACTTAATAATGAATTTGTTTTAACTCACGCGAGCAGTGCTGCTGTTATTTTTGATAATGATGAAACAGTGAATGTTTGTCTAGATCAAACTCAGTTTAACTTCCTAAGCACTAATATTAATGAAGTTACTATGGTAATGGAAGCATTAAGTCTACTGCTGCTGGTATAGATGGCTTAAGTCGTAAATTTGTAAAAAGATGTACACTTGCAATCCTTCCTGCCTTTACACACATTTGCAATTCTTGCTTCACAAGTTACATTTTCCCTAGAGCTTGGAAATCTTCTGTTCCCAAGGATGTAAAGTCGAAATGTACGGAGTACGGAGAAAATAATGTACCAGTAAATCTCTAATTTTTTTTATTGATTTTGAATAAACTCTTACATGACAATCAGTCAGGGTTTCATTCTGGACATAGTTGCACAACAGCTTTACTTACTCACGGGCTATTGACAGGGATGAATTGACTATATTAGTCTACTTAGATTTTTCAAAGGCTTTCGATACAGTGGATCATTTGCTTCTCTGTCGAAAACTCAATAGATATTTTAAATTTTTATCTCACGCAGCTGATCTGATTTTCAATTAGGTACGTGAGTTACAGATCGCAGGCCGTTTACATAAACGGAGTCTACTCCTACTTTTTACCGTTATACTGTGGTGTACCTCTAAGATCGATGTTTTGTCCGTTATTATTCTCATGTAATGTACAACTTATATCTTCAATCGTATTGGTAGTATTGAGGGTAACATATTTCGTGTTAATGAAGATCTTGAATAAATTCATTTGTGGTTCATGTTGAATATATAGATTATATATCGGTCCAAATTAGACATAGATGCATATTCACCTGTGACTATTAATAACACTATTAATCCCCTTGTCGACACCGTTAAGAGTCTTGTTGTTATATTCAATAGTACTTTTACTTGGGATGACCACATTAACTCGGTTATCATAACTGTTTATAACTGTGTAACGTTCCTAGTTAGAGTTAAAAATGAAAATATTAAAATTGGCAATAAAGTAAGGACGCCTACAAAGCATTCATTCCTCTTTTGGTTTTGACAAAACCTAGCTGAGAAATTCTAATTAAAATTTAAACAAATTCTCCAGTTGTTCCAAGAGCGTTCCACTCTTTGTCGGTCCTCTGAATGTCGGGACATAAAGCTGAAAAAAGGAGGGGAACTTCCTCCGCGAAAAAAAGAAGATGACGAGGTGAACGTGGCGCTCGGGAGGAGAAAAAAACATTGTAATGGTAAAGACAACAAAATTGAAGGGGAGATTTTTAAAAGAAAAAAACTGAAAAGTGTGTGTGGATTAATAGTGACGTTGAGTTTGCAATAGAAAGAAAAAGTTTGTAGCATATTAAAAAAAAATTAGGAAAGGTGATTACCCGACGGAAGAATATCAAAAAAAAAAAAATAGGAATCCTACGACGAAAGAGGCTGTACCAGACGCTTAGGTAAAGCGCGGAGCAGGAGAGAAATCGCAAAAAAAAATTCACAGAAGAAAGATTCTGCACCAAATCTTTACCACGTGGAGCTAACTATTCAATAACGGATGCGGAGTGGAGATAAGTTTCACACATGCATGCCCTAGTTTAGCCACTCACATTTATATAAATTAATCTATTTGTTGTAGAGACTAAATGTAGCTACTATTTAATGCATACAGTTTCATTTGAATTATATACGGTTTATGGTTTTATAGCTAAGTAGAGAACTTCGGAGAGTAGGGGTAGTTCGTAAATATAGAAGAATTGTAAAACATATTTCAAAAATATATATATATGTAGGCTTGAGCACTACTTTCAAACCTTGCCTTTGTTTCCATGCCCTATAAGATAGTGCACACCGACAACTCCACAGGTAAGTCACCTTTCATGGAAGCTCCTATTGCAATAGAGAATCAGAGCTACTTATGAATCCGTCGATGAAGAGTTGATCCTTACGGATCGATCCTCTCCCTTAATTTTAATTGTGCAATACTGAATAAATTTGAATTTGAAATTAGTCTGATTCAAAGCTTACAATTTAAAAGAGTTGTACTATGCAAATTTTAAACAGATGCAACCGGATACGGAAGTCGATTTTTCAAAATTTGCTTTCTTACGTCCATAAAATTACATCTCAGCTGTCACTCATTCAGTGTGTGCCTGTACAATTCACCAAAATATGGTACTCATGATTGAAATAGCTGAAATAAATCAATTGCAAACATTCATAACTTCAAAGATTACCTACACACCTGAAATTTTCCAAAGTATTTTCAAAGACACTCTTCACTACGCTTAGGAACGTAGGGCTTCACATAGCCTCTCTAATTGACTCTATTATCCGACACACTGCTTCAATAACTTGAATCATTTTTGTTTACTATGAACTTTTTATTTAACTTTTTACTGTTAAAGTTACGCAATAGCGGGCTCATGACGAGGCTGCCATCTGTCGCTTATTTAGAGAAAGCTCACCGCATAGATGTTCTTTTCCGTTGAAGTTTACAACTATGTTAAACCTCCTAAATGTTCCTGGGGTACACATTGTGCTGGTGGTGCTGCTGGAAGAGAGAGGCGTGAGAGGTTTTGACAGGTAGGTAGGATAGTAGATAATATATGAGAAGAGAAGCTATAAAAGTCGAAAACAAGTAAGGACAAAAAGCGAGTGTCGTGTCGAGGTGAGGTACGAGCTTACGATCCTTGAGATAGTAAATAGTTAGCTTCTTGACAACTGACCTACCGTGTTACAATTTCAAAAATATCCGTGATGCTCCAACCATATCACATTAAATTACCAATAACCATCATATGAACTCGCTATGAGATTTTGTGTCTAAATTGTACTAACTGTATGTATGAAATTCAAATGTGATAATTTTCCACACAAATCTGGTAAAAATAAATATAATAATAACAACCCGACTGGGTCCTGGGTGGTCAGTTAGGGGATGACAAAAACACACACGGCACTATAAAATTTTCTGATTCCTTAAGTACTGCAAACCAAAGAAGCGTCAAAAGATGCAATGCAATTAGTTTACCGCATATCCCAATTGTTCATGTTCATTTCTGAGTTCAATCTGAGTTGAGTATATTCATGCCTGAAACCTATACGTACCTGCATATATATGTGTCGTATATAAATCGGTGTCTCTCTGTTGGTCAAGCACCTGCAAAAATCGTACCTTAATGGCTTCATTTTAATTCCCTCGTCCGTTATGTTCTAGTCAACTTAACGCGAAACGGATACAGGTGATGCGGAATGGCCACAACAGCATTGTTCGACTGCCTTCCGCTCCAAATATAACGCAATCGCATCTATGTATGGATGTATGTAGATATGCTACTATATAACGGATGATTTTCTATGCATATACCACATATGTATGTATGTATCTCGAAATACTTAATTTTAATATATTGCACCGCGTGCCAGGTATGATATCGATTCGACTTATGTCCACGCAAAAGTTTTTCACTTTTTTTAGGTTGTTTTCCTATTTAGATTCGAAAGACGATTACAGTAAGTGTGCCGCGTACTCGCATTAAAGAGAAACATTCAACTCCGAGAACCCCTTATTCGATGAGGAAAGGAAGCATTTATTGCAACTATGTACACCTACATCGCAGCAGCACCATCTATATCTGCAAAATCCCAATCATTTCCAAAATTTGCTTAGCTTAGTCAGTCGATGGTGTGGCAGCAAGTATCTAGTTAAGTTGCTAAATTATGCCCACAACAGAACCATTCGCAACAAAATGTGTAAAAACTGCTTTCGTCAGCTCTTACCGCCAAGTGCTAGAGTTATTTCCAGACAGCCCTAATATGTTCAGTCACACGTGGCGGTGGCGTATTTAAACGGAGGAACCCAATGTGTCGGACCAAAACAAACAATGGAAAAGGAGCTAGCAAATCCCTCCGATGTTTGTTTTTCTAGATTTATGAATAAAGATGTTGGGGTTAACCCCGAGTGTTTCGTCTTTCTTGCATGTCGGGCCGTGCGGAATCAACCTAGCCCTGATGAGATTGTTGGGGAAAATAGAATTGAAATGATCGGATGTTTTATGGTAATTATACAGTTATGAAGCTTAGTGTGACTGGAGAGATCGGACAAGAAAGATTTACAAAAGAATGCTGCCAAGGTTTTTATTGGAATAATGTAAAAACGATTTTTGGATTACCTAAATCCTTAACATAAAAAGAATTATCTAATTTCCTTATAGAATTATAGATGAAAACAGCATCGTTTTGTTGTTGTACTTTTATTATCCAGTTAACTTTAACCCTCTTACAATTTGCTCACACAAAGATGTAGTCATGTAGAATTAAATGAAGTTGAAAGTTGTGCAACAAAATTATAAATTGAAATGGCTTAAGCAGGAGAGTAGAAGGAGAAGGAATCATATTTTAAGACAAGCATTATGTAAGGCGTACGGTTTTCATAAAATGCATAGTGACAGAATTTTTTTTTATCAAAACCATTACATAAAATTTTACTAGGTGTTAATGAAATTAAGAATTTCATGCGCAGATGTCGATTTGAATCCTCAGTTTTCTTCATCAGAATACTTTGTTTAAGATTATAGCCTATGAAATTTGTCATTCCGTTTGTAACACCTAGAAATAATGATGGTAGAGCGAAATGGATTAACACCCATGCATAAAATTAAAAGCTATTTTGATTT
The DNA here is from genome assembly GCA_963924295.1 of Dioctria rufipes. NCBI lineage: Eukaryota > Metazoa > Arthropoda > Insecta > Diptera > Asilidae > Dioctria > Dioctria rufipes. The sequence goes on along the minus strand of OZ002743.1, from coordinate 41,398,873 downwards.
TTGCATGTCCGTCTGTTGTGCGTCCATCCGTCCTCACGATAACTTGAGAACGCGTGTACTGAAATTTTGCATGTGGCATTTAAAAAAAAAGTAAAATTAAGTTCGAAAATGGGACAACTCGGGTGCTTCGTATGGTTGCCATACAAAAAAATCGTTTTTCACTACATATTTGGACACCACCAGAGAACGCGTTAGTGTTTTAATAAAAATAGTAAATATAATTTCAAAAATGGACTAAATCGCGCGACCCCTTCTTGGTTTTTCCATATAAGTCCTATACGGTTTTAATGTAGGTACCTGCTGAAAAGTTCTTCAGAATATGAAATCCTATAAAATTGGTTTTTTCATTTTTTCTGTCCGACGAACCGTTCTAGAAATATATCCGAAAAACTACTTTAAAAATCAAACTTGCACAGATGGGTGACCATACGAAATTACATACGGGCAGTCATTTAGGGTATCATAAGGATTGGTCTTGACCAATTCTAGCTTTTTTATTTGTTCCGTTTGTAACGCACAGAAATAATGATGGTAGAGCAGAATGGACTGGACCACACGCATAATATTAAAAGTTATTTTGATTTTTGAATGTCCGTCTGTCTGTCCTCACGATAACTCGAGAAGGCGTTCTCTTAGAGACCTGACATTTTTCATACGGGCTTTTTTTTAAAAAAAAAAAGTAAATTTAAGTTAGAAAAAGGGACAAATCGGGCAACTCTTCGTAGGGTTTCCATACAAAAATTTCGTTTTTCATTATATATTAAATTGGGTAACCCCTTAGTGTTGCCATACAAAAATTTGGGTTTTCACTATATATTGTGAACGCGTCAATGTGGAAAGCTCATATTTTGTACAAGCGTTTTCATAAAAATTGCAAATTCAAGTTCCAAAATGGTGTTGCCATGCAACATTTTAGTTTTTCACTATATATTTGGACACTGCCTGGTAACGCGACGATGTAGAGTAAAGCGTTTTCATAATAATAATAAACAAAATTTCTAAACTGAACTAAATCGGCCAACCCTTTCTTGATGTTGCCATACAGAACTTTGGGTCTTCACTTTATATAACTTTTATTTTCATCCAGGGTATAATATACCAATTGAAACGTTTTCTCTTGTTTTGATTATGATTTTGCAGAGAATGGCGTGAAAATCAATTTATCAAAATTCCTCGGTGGACTTTCAGATTGCTATGTTTGTTTGTATATTTCTTCTTTTCGATAAATATGTTCCGCGAATGCTTCTATTAGTTGTACGTTGTTTACTACTGAAATCAGCGACTTGATCATAGAACGGAAGATAATAGACCCGCGTAAAGCACATTTCAAGTACAATTGGAGGGATATTAGGCGCTAAGAGGACCCCAGATGAGCGGCCCTTTGGTACCCTGTCATTAAACAGTTAAGGTGGTTAGATGCCCTTTTGGGGCTAGCTTAACAATTCGTAGGATACAAATGTTATAAAATAGTTTTGAAAGAATTCCACAATAGTTTTATGAATGAAAATCATGTCTCTCAAAGTACCCGCTAAAAATTACAAATCACGCGAAATTGATCAATTTGGTCGTCGTCCAGTACAGAAGAGATGCTGTAAAATTTATAAATATACACGGTAAAGCTTGTGTGTAGAATGAAATCGCATCTACATTTTGTTCCCTAATTAAATATGTAAATAATTTTTGAATCGGATAAACCATTTTGGAAATAACTGTAAAAGAAATGTAGCAGTCCTTTTTAAGGTGAAAAATTCGCCGGTTTTGGTACAAAAATTGACATATTTTCATCTCATCATTGCGAAGAACTTGTAAGTCCTGGAAATTTACTTCCCATGACAAAAATGTTCACAACGGAGTACGAATGGATGTGAAACAAAGAACGGAAGAAATATATGCAAAATTTGGAAACTGGGGTGTATATGACCGTAGTGTAAAAAAATCGTTTTTCGGCGGTCAAAAGTCAGCTATCACGTTAAAACGATCAAAGACAAACTACACCACTCGATTACCCTCTCCTCCCTCTTTAATTTGGTACCAAACATGACGAGTTTGAGCAGCCCCCTATGACGGGTGGTACGAACCCAAAACACCCTGCCCCCAAAATTGTTCACCTATATTTTTGTACTCTAAACCCTCAATCTATAAAAAAAAAAAATTCCAATACTCTACAGCCCTCACACATAGAGTTAGGCGCCCGTGAATATTGCGATAGAAAAATTTACCGCCGAAGCCGCTCAAATCTGCAAATTACCGTTAATCGAAGTAAAATATAGCCTATAATACCCATGCATGCCTAATTACCAAAGTGAATTCTTACTTTTTTTTATTGGGCTTAGAGATCCTGAGCTTACCCCTGCAAATTATTGCAGTTCCTGATACTGTCTTAATTTTTTTTTAAATTTCTATTAATCAGGTCCCATTTCTACCCCGCACTCTCCCCGCCCCTTTTCCTAAACCTAACTTGTTCGCGCTAAGCTCCCATTATTTTTGATACCACATACATTCTCCTTCTACTCTCCATTCTCCGTTATCCCGGAAAAACTCGAGAAAACCTACCCTCCTACATCCCTCAAAAACTACCCCAACAAAAAAGAAATTTAAATTTATTTCGACAGTGGAAGGTAATCGGCAGATGTACCTCACAAATGAAAAAAAGTCCAACCCTCTACAACAAAAACTGATACCCTTAATCGTCCCAGGCGATTCGCACTTTATCACATTTCTTACGTTTTCCTTAATTCTCCAACCATGTTAGTGAATTGGGAATGGAGAATTAGGGAATTAAGCATTCTAAGAAAACGCAATTCTCATCCCCCAAATTCCCAAATTCTCCGTGTTACAGAATCCGGCCCCACTATAGTAAAACGTTCTTTCGAAATTTCTGGTACTATTAAGAAATGATTACGAATTGAGATTTTTCAAATATTATTTCCGGTATTGAGGCTCATCGAAGTCCGCATTTGTGTGCAACCTGACTTCTTTTCTTTTACTTAGATGGTATAGGATGAAATTTTTATAGGTCTATTTATTGTATGTTAACGAGAACATTTGCTTTACCCCTCACCATAAATAAGTGAACTTTTCTTATCCTTCCAATTATAAGTTTTCATATCCTATTCGGTGTAAAATCGTTTTCAAGAAATTTTTGAAAAAAAAAATCTCGTGATCTTTCGAGCTAGACGTGCGTAAAATTAATCAAATCAGCCTTAATGTGAGAGGTTCGAAAAATTACACGGTTTAATGTTACATTTGGACAGCTGAACTGTTGGAGACTATACCATCATCAACACCTTTTTCCACTTGATTACCTCCAAAATAAAAAAAAAAAAAACAAACCCAAAAAATTCATCACCTCTGCATTTCTCACACAAACAAAATTTAATTCATGAGAGGAACTTGGCATAAACAACGTTATTATTGGCGCAATCAACACAATTCCCATTGTTTGTTCATAATTCTTGGAAAGCTTCGAACTGAAACGGTCAAAGCAAGAGCCTGTAGGAGTAGCTTGCCGCCAAAGCTACATATGTTACATACATACAAACATACATATATTTTGTGAGCTGCACGTGCATATCTATTTGTGTACCTTAAGTTTTTATCTTGATTTGATTTATCTGAACCATGCCGGGTGCTCCCTAAGTGGAAAGAGGCTTAGCAGTTAGATAGAAGCGGTGTGTGCGCCTATTCATTGCAAAGAATGAGTTCAGTTGTGAGAATACCTTCGTCTTCCACGAAGGGAAGAAAGCAATTAAGGCATTGACCTGGGATGATTTTTTTCCTCCTATTGATTTCTTTTATAGAAGGCTTTTTTTTTTTTACATTGGAAACTTTTGCCGTGACTACTTAATCGAAATAAGATTTCTGAGAGTACTTACTTACATAGGTTCCAGAAAAAAACCTTTTATGCTGATTTGAATATAGTTTCGTCAAGGTGGATGTAGCTTTCTGGCAGTGACCTTTTAATTTTCTTTTTATTTTTTCGTTTTTTCTTACCTATATTTTTAGAACTGCATAGATCGATGATTCAAAGGTAGATTTGTAGGTATGTACTTGATATCGATGTTTTAGGAAACAGTGTTTTCAATTCCTATACATACTTTTACATTTTGATGATGATGAAAAGTGCTTAACATTACCTAAACGGATTGAATCACTTCTCCATCAACATAATATTTCTCCTTTTTTCTTTTCTTCAGGCGCCGCATTTCTAAGATAAGCAACGCATTTTATGAGTTCTTGGATTCGATGTTAAATTTGAGAATGATATTGGTTGATGTTCTAGAATAAAATTACCCGATAAGTCACGAGCACATATTATGATTCATAAAAGAGTTAAGGTAAGGGGAATGTCCCAACAGACATGAGAGATGTCTTAAACGATGCATTATGATACTTTGAACATATTTTATTAACAATGTTTATTTCAATTAAGCGGGGAAAGCTTTGGGGAGGAGGTATTATCGGGTGGTGTACTTTTTTCCCGATTCATAAAAGTTTCTCGGATCGTTTTTGCTGCCGGAAAACCATGCATTTGGTTCACATACAGTTACTATATCTCGCATATATTTGTGCAGTTTTTTCTTCCATGGACATTAGTGCTCTGTTGTCAACATTATTCTCATAGGAAGGCGAGAAGTAGAAAAGTCCACTTTTTTACTCAAGCTACATCCGATCGGCAAAGCTTTCCCCAGCTTAATTGAAATAAACATTATTAATAAAATATGTTCAAAGTATCATAATGCATCGTTTAAGGCATGTCTCATGTCTGTTGATGTCGGGCCTAAAGTTGTATGAAAAGTGGACATTCCCTTTATGACTGATATACTTAGTATTAAACTAACATTCTCAAGAGATTTGTTATACGTTTAACAGAAGCTGACTAATAAGATGTGCATACTTGGGAGGTGTTCTAAAAAAGTCTCCCGTTGAAAAGAACTAATGAATAAAAACTTGACCTCGAATTTTGCAATAGCAATTGCATATAGTATCTACATATATACTCACAGTCAAACGGAATGTACAAACGTGTTACTGACAATATTGGAGTTTGATTTTTTGCTAGGCGGTTCTCCATCTGTTATGCATTTATTTGTGATTTTTTAATACCTACAATTATATGTATGAATGGTGCTAATTTGTATTAGAGTATTAGAGGATAACGTAATCCTTAATAGATTCAATTTAAAAGTGAATGAAAGAAAAATATTTTTCCAACATTTTTCCAGAATTTTTAGAGGAAAAAAAAGTCAGATTAGATGTAAATTAATAAGCTAGCTTATTTTATGTGTTCCATCTATAATAAGCATTATGAATTCTCAGAGAGTACTTCGCGATGTGAACATCTTGTGGAAATGTATTACACATACAAATAATTTGAACAATAAAAGAACTTTCCATTAGTGCCATCAGTTAAGCTAGCTCCACAACCTCGTCTGGTTCATTTCGAACTGCTTTTTTTTGCAATTTCTCTTTTATTTATTGTAAAAACTATAACAATTAAAAATAGCTAGAAAAGAAGTTATAAATGAAAATATAAGACCAATTTTCGTAATACCGTAAATATATATATGGAAATAGTGTTTTTAGAATTTCTTTCTAAAACGGAAGACAAGTGGCTACAGCCACCGACAAAGTATTCTGAATCGGAAAAAAGTACACCACCCGAAAGTACTCGGCAAAACCTTTAATTTGATATGCAACATGCCCTAAGAGTATGCGGAGAAAAATTTTCTCCTACGAAGCTGGTAATTAACTGAGGTGAGCAGTGCAATCCATTTTCCGATCGGATATAACCCTACTGAGTTAGAGCCGAACTAAGGTGCGAAAAATCTAGTACCTCAATTCGAATAAAAAAATGGAAATGCTAAAAACGTGAGTATGGGGATGTTTATTTAAGCCGAGTATAGAAGTGTGGGTATTCAAACTTCTTCTTAGGACCTAAGGAACTAGATTGAATTTTGACCGCCCGCCCGCCTTTTTCTGCTTAATTGAAATAAACATTGTTAATAAAATATGTTCAAAGTATCATAATGTATCGTTTAAGACATCTCTCATGTTTGGAGGTGTCGGGCCTAAAATGGGCATTCCCCTTTGAAAATCTCTATTTCGTCGAAAAAATTTAAAAAAAATATTTTTTATATTAAAACACTTTTTCTCAAATCTAAGGAAATCTCAATATCCATAGTATTCAGTTAAAATCAATTTGACAAATTTTTCATCTTGTTCCCTTCATATCACTCAAAAATATTTCAAATTATCATTTTAACAAAAAAACTTTATAGTAATGAAATATCAGATAACATTTAAAAAAAACTCCCTCCCAACTTCTGCTGAGCCTCTTCTTCGTATGTAAATATTCCTCTGAATTTAATGTAATTACCTTGCGCCCATAAAATCGTTAGTATTTACACCCACGAAATTTAGATTTATTACTCAATAATTACAGAGTATCTCCGTATTTATGATAGCTTAAAATTAGAACGTAGGTATTTCATCCAGGAATTCCTACAATCATTGTAGTCCCATCCAAAATATCGTAAATTTTTGTATATAATTATCCTACAATCTAATGTAATTAAGTTTTTCCAAGGGGATTACTGATGAAATAGCGAATTCATCAGAATTTATCCAGTTGCTAATGCAATTAGCTGTCTGAATTTATTCTGAACAAAGGTGAAAACCGCACGCGTCATAAGCAGTTACGCGTGAAAGCTAACACGAAATGTGTGTTAATCTTAAGAATGAAAGGAATGGCGCTGATTTAATTCTTGTTATTTCTGCCTGAGTTCATTTCATTTTACGAATATATTTCGCGGATTTGTTTATATTTTGCATAATTTTTCAGAATTGTTTATACATCACTATCGTATATTGTAAAATATCCTAAAAATCCGTGAAACTTCCCTTAGAAATTTTTATTTAAAAATAAACTTTTTGAAGTAAACATGGGGGGGGGGGAATTTAAATGGAAGTACTCATTGCTCATGATTCATGAAAGGTTACCTTTAACATAATTTAGTGTTTGGATGCTCTGATAATTGAGATTGAGGCAGGACCAGTGTATGTAAAACTAGAGAGAGAACAAAAAATTAATAAAAATATTGTAGAATAATCCTAATGTATACCTACCTACTTTATTAACTCGCTTTCTTTCCATTTTTCATTTACAACTTTTCACAATTAAGCAGGCCAGACTGATTATCCTGTTCAAAAATCTGTTTTGAGTTTTCGATACGTGAACGCATATGCATTACATAAGACATTATTGCTTTTCAGTACGAAGGATTTGGGAACGACATTATCTCCCCTAGTTTCCTCAAAATTAGTTTAAACAATTTTCTGGATTCTCTAATGTACATAGGTTTCCCTCATCCAACTGAACTCTATCTTTAATCTTGTCTACTTCAAAGTATGCTCCCCCCGAATGCACACAAGTGCTTTTGCCAGTCTTACAAGAGTTGTTCAGTCAAGCTGTTCTCAGAGCCTTTGTCATTATATATTATAGTGGTTCTGCATACGTAATGATGAGCTTTCAATTACCATCATTGATTATAATAGAATGTAATAGATATCTCCAGAATAATTTCTGTGTTACATAAAAGACGTTACATTTGGTTGCTTTGTAAAATATTAATTTTTCTGCATATTTGGATAGTTAGATAAAAAAATAATAAAAATGAAGCCCTCAATTTTTTCTTAGAAATTTACTGAAAATTTTTTCTTTAGAATTTTTATGCATTGGAGGCTGATACAGAAAGAAAGTACTGTATCTGAAAATAATTCATGTCGGCCACCAAGAGTGAATAAAAATGCTGCCGAAACATTTTCTGTAAATTTCTATTGTTTATCTACGTGTCACTGAGATCATTGTTTCCCACTGAACTGTAACAATTGGTAACGAGAAATTGTTTAAGGTTTAGCAATATTTGCAGTATTTGCTTGTAAAAACACTTCCTTCGACTCATAATTAAAATATAAAAACAAAAATAGTCTCAAATACTTTTGTTGTAAATTCTTTAAATCTTACTGACATGCATACAAGTAAATCAGTTTGTACTGGTAGCATTGACAGTGAAAGCATACTTTTGAAATTAAAATTGGTACCACCACATGAAATAGGAGATCAGTCAGTCCATTTATACACATGTCAGTGGTCTATGCTCATAAAAATTGTTAGCGGCCCTAGCACCCGCTGTCCAATAATGCATAAAAATTCTAAAAAAAAAATTGAGCGCTTCATAGATTTTTTTATTGGAGCGAGGCATTAGGCTGGCCCAAAATAAACGTATACTTAAGTAGAGTTCCTTACGTAAAGGGAAACTGAGGTACCCAAAATAAGATTCCATTAAGTTTAAATGTCAAATTGCCGTAAGGGTCGCTATTTACGTACATACGCGTCTCCTTTTGTTTCCGTTTGGTAATTTTTTTTGCTTTTGCTTTTTGCACTTTTTGAAATAGAAAACGTTAAATGTTAGGATAACAACCTGTACGCTAAGTGACGTTAATTTAGGACAAAAATGTCAATCATCCGTAAGTAAACTTCAATTTCATACAGTTTCGTAAAGTTCTTTACAGATTTGAACGAGACTGAGGTTTACTTACGGATGATTGACATTTGTATTCTAAATAGACGTCATATTCCATAAGGGAGACATTTAATGTGTTCAATTTTAAAAAGTGGTAAAAGCAAAACAATTACCGCATGGAAGTAGATTTAATTGAAGATTTGTGCTTTTTATGGATATTATAAAAAATATAAGAAAAATCGGCAGCACTGCCAGAAGTAATATCTCGCTTTCTTAGCTCATTTCCAAACTTTTCTTTTAAAAGGCAAAGTGTTCATTATTTCATTAGTATCATTGGATAAACAGATACTTCCGTACGTAACGAGCGATTCTTACCGCACTTAACTTAGGGCAATTTGACATTTAAACTTAACGAATGTTCCTAACCGATGCCTTAAGGTTATTTTGGGTATGTCTGTTTAATTTAAAGGGCGTGTTCGCCTTACGTAAGTAACTTTACTTACATTTACGTCCATTTTGGGTTCAGTGCTTACTCCTTGGTTACAAGTCGAGGCAGCGTCGAGACATCGTCTATTTTATATACGATACTCACGCCATGCGGATAACACAGAAAACTCATACACCGGAATCTGGAGATTTCTATTTATACTATTTATATTTATAAAATCAACGTTATCGTTTAATATTCATTAAAAATAAAATTTCATATCAATGATACTAGATACGGGGGTTGCCACTTAAGTTTTCCGGTTAGGATATTATCTGCAAAATGTTGCTTTTGGAAATGATTTGTTGATGTTTTGAATTTTTTTATGTTTTGACAGCTTTTGTATTTAAAAAAAATGGATTATTTTGTTTTTATCCACGCTACCAAACAAAGTCATTTAAGTAATTAAAAACAAAAAATTATCATACGAACATTGTCAAGTCATGATTTTTAATGATTTTAAATTAATCTGTATCTCAAAATAAAACTTTTTGACTATGAAGCATTATCCGTGCCCATTGTAGAACGGTGTTTCAATCAGTTCCAACGTTAACGTATAGTTTGCTTACGTCTGAGCCACGAGATGCACTTCCTGGACCTGTCATCGTCCCAGAAACAGTCTATAGGCATATCTATGATCCGAACAACAACAATCCTGCATAAACATCGAAATGAAGGCTTGACCTCAGTGAATGCCATAAAATTAGAATGAGTCCAAAAAGATGCGACCAGTTGACTAGAGAAAAAAATGCTCAATAAATTCAATCGGACTCAGAAAAAGTAGTATTTGACATTGCACCAGGTGACGAGACTTGGATTTACTGCTATGAGCCAGAAAGAACAGCAATCGGTATCATTTGTCCAAAATTCTATAGGCTTGAAACCAATTTCCGAGAAATTGATGATTTCGAAGCCAGCTTCGAATTTTCGATATCGTCTCCTTTAATTAGACCTTAGAACATAATAAGCCCGAAAAATTGCGACATTTCCCAATATCTGAATCTGGTAGAATTTTGTTTATGTGTTCATTATGGTCATGGAAGGAGTAAATAGCGTAATTATTTTAAATTAAACAAAATTGTGAACTGCCGCTGACACATTCAAGAAAATAATGATAATAATGTACATTGGGTAACCCCCCTACCTCCATTTGGCAAGAATGGGATAAATTTCGCATTGAAAAACGCACTAAAAGGAGATGTAAAACTTCTGTCAAATAAAATTCGCCGAATCCAGCATGAGATTCCCCCACTTAATCTCTTTCGAGCAAAACAAATGTAAACAGAAAAACGTGCTGTTCACATATCATAGGATTACACTAACAAACATTAGAATTCCTGCGAAAAATATTGGGACAATTTCTGAAAATCGTGTTTTCATAAAAACGCGGGAACATTTTATGAGCGTAACATCAGATAACTCCGCCCATTCTCTCTTATTTACGAAAATAAATCATTTGCCATTCCATTTCGTTGCATGTAATCTTCGCTTTAAAATTTTTTGTCTTATTCGTAAAATGTTCAAAGAGGGTTTGTTATTTTTTTTTTCTCTTCCTTCCTTCCTTTTCTCGCCGTGTACATTTAAATGGAAAACAATTGGAACACTCTTCTGTGTCCTTTCTTTTATTTAGTTATTCTTTGGCACAGGGCACAGCGTCTTATCCGAATGCACCAAATTACGACGAACGACGGTAAGCGGGCGACGATGTTGCCGTCGAGATTGAGCAAATTCTGATTGTGCCGTCGTCGCTGCAATGTTACCAACAAAATTAATCGAATGAAACTGTTTTGGCATTCAGTTTTGTCTTTTTTAGGTGGTAGCGCGTCGCGGTAATTTTAAACTAATGAGCTTTGAGGAAGTGTAAAATTATAGAATAATTTATGATTTGCAAGACAGGCAAGACAAGTGGACAAAAAAAGACTTACTTTGGATGGATATTTCAAAGCGTTTAATTTAGTTAATTTCTGCATTTTCAGTTTTTTTCCACACTTTGGTCCATTTTCTTTCAATATAATATAAAATAATCTTGATAAAAATCCATTTTTAAAACGCCCGAAGCATTTAATAAATGAAATTTCAGTATCTTCTTCTTTCACAATCGTCGCTCACCGCCTGTCGTTGCAATTGTGTTCCCAATCTTTCGACGGCCTGTTTTAACAACCGAATTTACCGCTACCGTCTGCCGTTTTCCGCTCTGCCGTAGCAATTGTGCTTACGCCTTAAGCAAAGATTTTGCCGGTCAATTCACAATCGGCGCAGCAAGCAGTGTAGGAAACTTTGTAATGCTAACTTTAACAATTATTTACAAACATAACACCTTAATACCGAGTTTTTATATTGTGCATAATTTTAATTTAGTCGTTTTCTTAAAAAAAAAAAAATAGATCCGGAGGAAATATGAGATAAATAAGATTTCAAATTTATTTTTTGCCTCAGTATGTTGGCAGAACTGCAAAATTTTCCAAACTCTTGCATCACGATGCATGCTTCGCCGATTGCGAATTGCGCCATATGATCCCATGATATCAAACCTTGCCTGACAGCTGCTGCATGCTGCGCCGATTCTGAATTAGGCTTAAGAGTTTTTGACGATGAGTCTTGAGGGGCTTTCGGCAAGCACTGTCTCAGTTGTCTCAGTTCAAAATACTGACCTATAACAATGGACTGAGCGATTCGCTATTTCATGTGGCACAAAAAATATTGTGTTTCTGTATATCACCAATAGAGCACCCTTTAAGATTTTTGCTACATAAAAATATGTAAAACTCAACCAATCAGATGAAATTTTACACCCGTAAATCGAATTAAATTTAAAAAAAATATTTTTTTTGGTCCAAGTGATATTTTAATCGCTTATAAGCACTATTATAAGAAATTAAACTAATTCCGACTTTAATTTTCAAAAGTTATTCTTAACTGAATCCTGCGTGTGGGTAAGAGAGACGGCGCATGGTAAACACTATCTTTACCTTATTCTTTCTGCGGTGATTGCATCTGCAGCCAACATAAAAATATCAAATGGCATAAGTAAATATTCAGTAAGCAATATTTTGTGTTGGTAGCTCCAACTCTGCTATAGCGCGAAAGAGAGAACTGTAAAACTAGTGCCATTCTTTCGTATAGGAAAATGGCAATACGCTCAGTCAATTGTTATAAGTCAGTGGTTCAAACCAATCAGCTGATTTGCCAATTTTGACCACAGAAAAAGGATAGTAATAAATTGAGGAAAGTGTTGTTAGTTGATTCAAATAGCTCACTAAACTTTAATTAGTCATTAAAATAACAAAATAACGAAACTGAGCCAACTGAGACAAGAAAATTCTGTTTCACTTGTCTCAGTGGTTGCGTTCGTTTTTGTAGCTCAACAGTTCACCGAAAATGCAAAGCCAACTGAGAATGTGCCGAAAGCGCCTATCTATGATGTGCGTCCTCAGTCATTTTGTTTTGTGATTGCCTTCTGTGGGTGAAGGTGGGTAGCTAGTCAGTAGTGTACCGTAAATTTATTTTTTATTATTTATACGATGATTTGCGTACCTAATGACCGACCAGACCATCGCATCGGTCGGTTAGTGAAAGTTGCTGTTTCGTTTTTGGGGGATTATCAGGATTTCAAGGTAACATATTTAATTTAAAGAAAATATTGCAATACAAAATTCTGAGGAAATTTTCGTCAGCCATTTTGGGCACCTGTACCAAGCCTCAAATCAAAGAAAAAAATTCAGCCAGCCATTTTGTGAAGTGTGATGGTAGGTATGTACATGCCGTTTACCCACAATTTCTTAGAAATGGGACATTTCCACGACTTAATTTGGTTTTTTTTCTTCTTTTAGTTCAATTACTTGGATACCTTAATTCAGTGCGTTGGTAATCATTATAATCCGGATTATTTAGCCCCATATGGAGGACTAATTGATCCTGCAATAGCTTTAGGTGGTTTTTTGAATCCCGGAGAACCAGAAAAAACACAATACGAAGTGATACCATTCCTAGTACTTGCTGTTGGTGCGGATAATATATTTACATATTTAGTTCAAACTTATCAACGTGATGGACGAAAACCAAATGAAACTCATGAAGAACATATTGGTCGTATTTTAGGGCGAGTTGGACCATCGGTTAGTGAAAGTTTGATTATCAGATATGCCAGCAGTACTGCTGGTATGGCATTATTAATTGACTTTCTTTGGAAAATTTTTAACACTTGATACAAAGAGACAAACAGAAAATCTTTTGGATATTTGGTTGCTTTCGTGGAAAGAAACGTGATCAACCAGCACAAAAAGGCTTACTTTATAAATTTTTAAAATCTATTTACGTGCTTTTAAATAAGACTACACAGTGTAGTCATGATTGTATTCTATGGATGGCTCTGTTTCAGTATAGCAATCGCTCCAAGAATTGATATCGGTTTAGATCAAGAACTTTCAATGCCTGAAGATAGTATTGGAATATTGTAAATCTCTTCAAAAATATTTAAAATGTATTTCGTGCTAAAACCTGGATTGAATAGTTTTTGTCCTCAAGGTAAATAATGCTAATATAAGCTTTATGTATTTATAAAAACTTTTTATTTATAAACTTTTTAGTTAAATAAAAGAAGAAAGAAGAAGAAAAAAGAAGATATAAGATAAGTGTAAAAGAAAGAAGAATTTAAGAAGAAAGAAGAAAAAAGAAGATATAAGATAAGTGTAAAAGTTTTTTTATTGATAATTTTCAATCCATCATTGCTTCTTTAAAATTCAACTGTGTATTATCGTATTAGAGTAAAAGAACTAAAAACAAATTCAAAAAATGGATTAGTAAAACTGGCCGATGATTGAATATAAAAGGCGTTCTTTCTTGAAATTGCGCAAAAGCTTAATTTTTAAACTCTGCTACTTAAGCCGTTTATATTATTCAAAATGAATGGCCTCTTCCAAAAATATGATGAATATCAATTTTGTTCGGATGTTGATACTTTTGAAAACTTCAAATAGCTATTGAAAATTAATAAAATCAAATCGAAAGCACATAGATCAGTAAAGTTGTTGTTGTAACTGGTGAGTAGTTATATCTTAGTTCACGTCGTGGTAATTACTGTCAGGCCGACATGCTTGAAAGCTAATGCAGAGTTTGGAGTGGCCATGGCAATATAAAAAAAAAAAAATCATACCGCATTTGGTTAGGATGAGGTAGGAAATGGGACAAGATGGTCAAGAACGTTTTACCTTAATTGTTGGAGGACCTGATGGTAGTGGTCTCTATTGTCTCCATGTAAACACACAAGTTCCAACAAATCGGGCATTTTTTTTTTTAAATAGTTTGTCAAACAGTAGTTTTTTACTAAAGAAATTGTACCTTCTAACCATACATGAAATTATACAAATGTTTTTAGAGGGACCTATATGTATATATCAAATTTCTTTTGTATAGCACAGATTTCTTTATTGCGACTTACAAATTATTCAGGTATTTATAAACTTGCTAAATATCGAACTTTCCACTTCCAAGAAAACCACTTGGATAATCTTTCATCGATTATTGTCATTTTTAACATTCAGACTCACTTTTTCGGAAACAAGACATCCCGTCACTTCCATCTCAATAAAAATCGAAAAATATCTCTTATTTATTAAGAAGAATTAAAAAAGTTATCAATAACTCTTTTTTCATAACCACATAGAAAAAAAATTGTGAAATAATAGTTAATCGATAAAAAAAAATTTAATAAAAAAATATTCTACAAATAACTTCATGCTAATAGCACATCTAACTTAGTTTTTATAAATTCAGTGCAATAGAGTAATATCGGATATTGTGGAACACCCTTTATATATTTAACAATATTTTGGAAACTAAATCTTGTTCGCACTCAAAACTTTTTTCTGGCATTTATGGAAGTGTTTTGTCTTAAGTTTTATTTTAAATTAGTAAATTTGTCATGAATAAAAATTATATTAAAAAGTTTTTTAAAATTTAAATTTGAAAAATGTGCATTTAATGTGGTACACCACTGTGGTGTATTGTGGTATACTATACCATATTATCAGAACTAGTTTTTTATTTCATTGTATAATGAAAAATTGAGTTTTTATTTCATGAAGCTACTGATATTTCGAAAAAACACGTTATTCCAAGTCAAAATAATAAATATGGCATTGTTTTTCGGGCAACAAATAATATGAGCCAAGGTGAAGTCACATTGTAAGCATTGGATCCATTCTCCTACACTTTTATCATCGCTTTAGATGCAGGAAAATTGGTACTAATTTCGTCTTCTGAATCATCAAATATTATGTTCGAAACAGATAGATTTTCATTTGATGATGATAATGGTGATGATAAACGGCTTCGAACTCCCCTAGCGGTGGATGGTCTTGTAATTGTGCTCTCCTTGCGAGTGACTTTACTTCTTGGTTTCTTTTGTTCCTTAGACTTCACTGTCCTCACTTTTTTCGGATTTTGTGCTCTCCTCTAGTTTCATTTTATAGGGTGATATTGTAAAGTTGGCTGCCTGAGTTTTTCTCCCTCTATTAGTAGTGCTATTTTTTGTAATTTTCGCTGGAGGAGAAATGTCCCATGTAGTGAAATTCATTTTACTTGTACCGAGGATAGGCTCATAAGTCGATGCTAATGAAGTTGAAGCTGCGTTGATTTGTTTTACACGTTCAGTATTTTTATCAGCTTTATCAGGAATTTCTAGAAGTCGAGGATTCTCTCTCTAGCGCTTGTGTACTTTCGTTTGTGTTTTTGATACTATTGAATTGACAATGCAAACCTTCTTGTATGTCATTTTAACTTTCATAAAAATTATCACCCGCTATGAAAGCAGGTTCTGAAAATATATTTTTATTAAAAGGATAAATCCCCGTGGATTTAAAGCCGCTTATAGCTATTTGTCCCGTTTAGACTTTTAAATAAGCATTTTTAAATAGCTGAGCTATATCTCCCAGCACTAACTTTTGACCACTATTGGTGATAAAGCGCCTTATTTCCTCATTATATTTTTTTAAGCGGCCCCATGAGGGTTCTGTCCAATGATTGCATTTTGTGGGTTGAATGCGGAGGGCGTGAAATAATAATAACATTGTGCTGACGCGCCAGGTCTATTCCATCTATGTTCCTGGTATGGCTGTAATGTCTCTAAAATTAGCAGAGCTGGCTCCTGGTCTGACGGTTTTGAGAACTCCAAGAAATGAAATTATGTGAAATGGGCAATTGGACCCATCCAGAAATGTGAAAGTCAGCCTTGGAGTCAGCGGGAGCGTTATTCATGAAAAGAGGATTTTTTTACCTTTTCAAATCTGATTTCTGTTCACTTTTTCGTTCTGATTTCTGTTCATTTTTTCGTTCTGATTTCTGTTCACTTTTTCGTTCTGTTTTGATTAACTTTTCAAATCTGATTTCTGTTTACCTTTACGTTCTGATTTGTTCACTTTTTCGTTCTGATTTCTGTTTACCTTTACGTTCTGATTTGTTTAACTTTTCAAATCTGATTTCTGTTCACTTTTTCATTCTGATTTCTGTTTACCTTTTCATTTTGATTTGTTTACCTTTACGTTCTGATTTCTGTTACTTTTCGTTCTGATTTCTGTTACTTTTCGTTCTGATTTGTTTACCTTTTCAAATCATATTTCTGTTCACTTTTTCGTTGTTATTTCTGTTTACCTTTACGTTCTGATTTCTGTTTACCTTTTCGTTCTGATTTCTGTTTACCTTTTCGTTCTGATTTGTTTTTCAAATCAGATTTCCGGGGGAGCACACCCCCTAAAAAACCTACCAAGCCAAAGTGTAAGTGCATCGTGCCGAGGGCTAGATGGCAGTGGGTAGTTCTATCACTGTCGCGAACGATCTCCTTGGGGCACCGGGCGCACCCCATTGTATAAATTGCCTTACTCTGATATGGGGGCTCTTTTGGAGCGGACCTATTTTCCAGCCATACTCGTGGGTCTAAAAGTGAAAAAAATAAACTTAAATAAAAAATCTACTATCACAAAAGGTGGCAGTACAGCACTAGTTGCAAATGAGGCAAATGAGCTTAAAAATTTTCCTCTGGTACCAATTTATAAGCATCGCCTTCATCATGTGCGCTACGACTCTTCTGCCTTGTACAAACGTCTACACGGTGTGAAACTATTCAGTGGTAATTGGGAAGAATTTCGTGACGAAAAAGATGTACAATGGCAAAAATTTTTCAAAATACCTTCGGTGGGGCGTAGGAAATTCGATGGTTCTATTTGCACCGATGGCGTAGCCATCACATTTTCCATGAAGAAGGAGGTGCAAATAGTACGATCGGAAACACCGAAGAAACGCAGAAAGACCACGATGACCACGAAGTCTAGCGCACATGATGAAAGGACAATGACCGACATCCAGGATAAATTTAACTCTGACTACTACAAGTTGGCTGTTGGTTTAGATCCTGGATGTCGGTTAATGGTTGGCGGTGTGCGCGTCCCGAACGAAGACAAGCCGGTGAGCTTAATAAAAATCAGATCCCCAACATTCCACTACCAAACGTCCACGGGAAAGCATTATTAGATAAATATACGAGGCCACTTTCCAAAAGTGCAATAACAAACACGCAATCGCCCATGCAATTGGATTATATGGCATATACTAAAGAGCGACTAAAGTGGTTTACCCAACGCCAAGCGGTGTATGGTCGTTTACGGTTTAAGCAATACATTTGCACCGAACGAGCAACGCACCGCTTGGTAAAGGAAATAACCCAAAACACTCACAAAACACTAATTTGTATAGGTTCTACCAAAATAGCGGCGAATTCGCCGATTCGGGGCTATGTACGGACGCCGAACCAAAAATTACTGCAGACACTCAAGGTGCATTGCTCCGTTCTAGATGTGGACGAATTTCGGACCACAAAGCTATGCGCCAATTGTTACGAGCCAGTGAGGACGTCTCGGTCTCCACATCGGTACCAGTTTTGTCAAAAATGTGGTACTATGGGGAACCGAGACGTCAACGCCGGCCTTAACATTTTAAAAGTTGGCCTGGCTCACCTGATGGGTACCCCACTGCACCCCAACTATAGCAGAAGCACCCGGTTATGACAATGTATGGCTGTGTTGATTTTATTATAACACAGCTATGGCTCCTCGAAAGAGGAGTTTAGTGCGACATTGTTTGCATTATTTGGTATGTTCGCGGTATTATGAAGAATTCCCAATGAAGAAATTGTTATTGAACATTTTTTAAAGTCTTCACACAATCAGTCTGTAGCGAACCGAAGTAAAGTCACTATTATACGTACTTTAACAGAAAATTTCTGTAAGCATTCTTTTCTTAACTTATGTTTTATTTTACTCAGTAAATATTAATTCAAAGATTTCACTACACATTTTTAAATATAGGTACGTAGTTAGTTTTTATAGTCCCGTCGAGTTATTTTCCCGTAAATCATAGACTAAATCCATACGACTGTGCTTTTTTCAATTTTTGAACCACTCTAGGATTTTTAGTGGGCATTTTTTTTTTTTAATAATTAACGCAGCAATAAAACCAATTTTTCTCTTTCTATACTTCACTCAAGAGTACATTTTAACAAAATTGCTTTTTTTAAATATGTGTAGACTTTCAAAATCATTTATACTAGAATGGAAAAAATTACAAAAATCTTTCTTCTCCTTACACCAATTAAAAATATTCTAAGTTTACGACAACACATACATATTCAATATACTATTTACTCATATTTTGTAACCCATAAAAAACCAATTAATCTGTGTAAATATTTCTTCATAAATCTTAAACATTTATCTATTCTCGTCTTCGTGTTCTATTGATTGACAAGCGGCGCAATTAAGCCTCAAATTTCTCTTAACTCGTCTGCTATATACATAGCTACAATTAAAAGACCATATGCCAGCTGAGAAAGAGACTTATTGTTACCTACCCCAAAAACAAAAACGACTCTTAATTGCACGCAATAAAATAAAACATAAAAAATGACCGTACTACACTGGCTTCAAGTTGATGGGTGATGTTATCACTAACGTAATTGTCCACAGAGAACCCTGAATAAAATTTAATTACTTGTGGCGTTGGCGGTAGACTGTCAGTGAGTATCACCCGGTCTCAGGTGAGCAGTTCACTATACTTTCAACATGCACGATTTCGCTAACATCACTCAATAAGATCCATGGAATTCAGTTAGAACTTAGAACCCTTTTAAGGGACTTCCGCTCAACTCATTATTATCAAATGTTGGTTTAAATGCCTCTCTCTACACTAGGCAAAATGATTCTGTTTGACCCTCAAGCTAATGGGAATGTTGCGTTTATTTATGCGATAAAAGTTTATTTATTTGCTTGCCAGCAATTGTGGATATGACTTTTGTGATTCAAAAATAACTTTCCTCACGCAAAACAACAAATATCGATTGACATTTGTATACTATTAGAAAAGTACGGTAGTAGATTTTCTGTGGAGAGATAATAATAAATTTACTATTTTTGCTTTATGAATTTCCGAGATATTTGGAGGCAGCGTCGTGCCTAGCCCTTGTGGCACCTACCTGGGCCAAGCTGAGCGAACCCGCCTTTTCCGATACTTATTTTAATACAGAATTTAAAATAACAAATAATTTGATAGTGGACCCGGTGGTTCGTCTCTTTCACCGTATTTATTGACTCCAAATCACTATGATTTTCATTTGATAAAAAAAAGCCGTATGCCTTAAAACTTAATTTCCGTAGTTTTACTTTTGCAATATCTGCAATAAGTTCCTGATAGTCGATGCGATCACATAATTCGATTTCAATAGATATAAAGGCCAATCCTACTAAACGTCGATTGCAGATAATTTTTAATAATTTTGCATTTTCGAGAAACTCCGTCCTCCTGACGCCATTGAAACGGGTAAACTTAACAATATCCGCAAGGCAATGACAACGTTGGGTACAATCGACAGAATATCATTTTTTACGATGAAACTCAAAATTTCAATTGTGGATTGATCAGCAGGCAAAGCCCGCAGCCAGATTGATAATTTCGTGACACAGATCAATGTCATCAATACCCATGTCCTCATGGAAATCTTTGTAGTTCTTCATTATTTCCTCTAACGTTGAAGAAGTTTGAAGTGATTGCTGTGTGCCTGTAGTTGTTGATATCTCTCTTCCATTGATACTACTGCTGTATCAACGAAGTGTGGTAAAAAAATTCTGTTCTAAACTGTTTTTCGGATCTGTTAGGACTGAATTATAATTACGACTGATCAGTCGACTGCGACTTTGCTCAAATGGTAGATTCATGTGGCAAGATACAATTGCAACTTCGACTGCGACTGAAACTAAACTTTGCTCAAATTGCTAAGTTGGTGTCGGCTGCGATCAACTTCAGTTCAATCACAGTAGTTGGAACTTCTGGGTTTGCTCCACTTGGGATGTTTCCACTTTGCCTCACGCCTAGGCGCGGTGCTGTTTGGAGGCTTGAATTAAAAAATATATATAAAATACCTCTACTTACCTTGCATTCATTACATCACGATAAACGTGGACCAGCACTTGAATTCAATTTTAATATGATTTGGACGGATATCGTCAAGTCAAAATAGGTAAAAATTTAAACTTTTCGAACTATCATATTACAAAAAAATATGTAATGGGATCCAAAATTAATTCAAACTAATAATACATATGCACAAAACGGTTGTTACTTTAAATTTAATTTCACTTATTTTCAAGGAGAGTGATGGAAAAAACAATTTCTGTTATGCTCCTGTTAAAATCCTAATTTGAATTTCGATATGATTTGCAGGATCCTGGGAGTTCTGTTACTTTTTTTTTTTTTTTTTTTTGTAAGCGAGACTTTACCTTTAAAACAAGTCCCTGTTTAATTCTCTACGATGTCTTGACTTTATTATATAGTAAAAAGGATATGAGGAAGAAAAACTTAAGCATTTTTCTTCCTGTACTAGAATCACATCGATATGTTTGTTTAGTCATGGAAGTCGTAAGCTACGATATTTTCGGAGTATTGAAGAAATCCAATAGAAGAGATCTCATTATATCACAAAATGACAAAATTTTTAAATTTATTATTTTATAATTTTTTTTTATTCGTTTTTAAATTTTATAGAACTTTTCATGTGCCCCATTATTTTCTGACAATATTTTTTGGAGTTGACTTTGAATGATTCATATCATGTATTCAATTGTAAACAAACAAACTGGCATTGGAAAATGTTAAATTTTTTTACCACGGCTGTTTATTTTTATACCAATTTCACTTTAGTTTTATTTAAAACCCTATAATTAATTATTAAAACAATTAAACTTGCGTGAAAAACGACTTCCTTCGGCAAAAACTCCGGTTGTTTCCTCATCACAGCACAGCGCACTTTTTCACCATAATTCAAGACTCCGGAGTCTCGATTATATTATATTTCTTGAACAAAACAATATTTTACTACAATTTTTATCCTAGATGAAATCATAGGGTATACTAAGTTTGTCATTCCACGCATAATATTAAGTTATTTTGATTTTATCATGTCCGTCTGTCAGTCCTCACGATAACTCGAGAACGCGTTCACTTAGGTCCTTCGCACTCAGTTGTGACGGACTGGTTAGTGATCAAAGTCGCAAACTGGTTAGTAACTGATGATTGCACACGGAGCTACATAAATGATGGTTTTTGAAGTATTTAAAATTAATAATAATATCCAGTGAATCAAGTGACGAAGATCATTTTCTCTTCTATCATTATTATAAAAACGGGAGACTTAAGCAATAAAAATTTGGAGTCATCCCTACATTGAAAGAAATACAAATTGTAGTGTTTTTAGCATTCTATAGAATGTCCCAGGAGTCTTACCTTAAAGAAAGCCGTTTACAACTGATAGCTTGGAGATCAGCACGGCGACGTTTCGACAGTGACTAATCACAAACGCGTTGCAAATTAATTACCATCTAGTAAAGTAAAAAAAAAAGTAAACTTAAGTTCGAAAATGGAACAAATCGGGTAATTCCTTCGTAGGTTTGCGATACAAAAATTTCATTTTCCACTATATATTTGGACACTGCTTGAGAACGCGTCGACATAGAGAACGGAAATTTGGTAAATAGTGTTTTCATATAGTTTTCAATAATAAATAAAATTTCAAAAATGGACTAAATCGGGCAATCCTTTCTTGGTGTGCCATATAGCAATTTAGGTTTTTACGTATCCTATGAAATTAGTTATAATCATTTTTACCGTCATACAGTAAAACCGTTCTAGAAATAAATGCGGAAAACCAATTTGAAAATCAAACTGCACAGATGGGTGACCATACGAAATTACACACGGACATTCATCTAGGTATCATAAGAACTGGTCTTAGATCAATTCTAGCTTTCTTACTTGTTCACTATTACAAAAGTATAAATCTCTTTTAATCACGTTTTTAATCGCAAATCACTAAAACAACGCGGGCTTGTTTTCGTAAGTTCAGATAAATTCAGAAATGTCGAACTGACAACAACTAAATACCCAGCAATCTTGGAATCCCCCCACCCCCCTCGTGTCTGCAAAAAAACTCATACGTATACGAATTTTACATAGCATAGCCCTTTTCGCTATTAATCTAAGTTTCTTGATCAAAAACCTATAAAATTTTAAAAATTCGTCCGTAAGGTAAAATTTTTGAATTTTATAAAATTTTGGAAATATCTAAAATACAATTAAAAAAATGTTCAGAATTTATTAGCTGACCAACTAAATCCAAATTGTACAAATTGTCGATAAAACCGTTAAGCTTAGAATTTTTTTTTCAATTTTCGATGGAAAACAACTCTCTCTTTGAGAATATTTTATTACTAAATTTAATACCTTTAACCATAAATCTGATAAAAATTAAGATTAAGTTGTTGTTGTAATTTCAGAAAACTGGACCGTTAACCAGATAAAAAGAAAGCTAATATAATTTTTTAAGCCGAATTCTTTAAACCTATTTGATCATCACGACCACTATTCTATATTCTTAGCTCTACGCTCTACCAATTAAGTACTATGTATAATAAGACCCTAGATAAAATGAAAGAACAAAAAAGATAAACAGCTGCGGTACACCGGGTTCTTATAATTAATGAGAGTAGGTAATTATTTTTCTGAGCCTTATCTGCGTAGCAATAAAATGGTGAAAGTGTAAAAAATATATAAAAAAAGGGGAAAATGGACTCGCTTTTTTGTTTCAATACCTCAGTAGGATTGTGTGGGAAAAAGTGTGTAACTTCTAACTAACTGTGAACAATTTGAGTCCAACCGTGGTGGAAGAAACTGACAGGCGCTTATGAATTTGCATTTCAGTTAAAAAAAAATGTGATAAGTACGATTTCCATCAACATTTTTTATTCCAATTTTCAATTAACTGTTTTTTGTCTTCTGCGAGAAAAGCTAACAACTCTCCTGGCAACAGTCTGAGTGAACTGAACTTCATACGGTCTGATACATAAATGATTACAGGAAGTGATTTTTTTTTCTTTCTATTGCATTGGCAGACTTCATTATGCCACACATTTCGATGGTAAAGTAAACAGAGATTTAGCGGCAACATAACATAATGAGATTCTTATGGAAGTACGTACGTACGTACATACGTACATGTCACCAGCATTGTGTAACTATTGTAACTGTTTCCGAATAGGACAGAGACAGATCTGAAACTGTCGTCGTCGTCGTCGTCAGTTTATAACATTGTAGGTATGTACCAATGTTTCCTAGGAGACTGTTATTTTATGTATACGTAAAAAATAGCTGAATGAGATGAAGGCCATGTGACGTGCATTTTCTATTCACTTCTCACCACTTCACTATTTACGGGTAATGTCAAGAGTTTTGGGATTTTACATCTCGTCTTACAAAAATTTATGATGGCGGTGGTGAAGAGAAGACATGTATTTTTAGAGTATTATGAAGGATTCTCTGATGAAAGTTGATTTTATCTTTGTCGGGAATCTTAAGAGACATGAAAAGATGATAATTTTGAAGTTTAAGATAAGAAATAGTTAAAGAAAAAAAAAAAAACAAAAAAACTGATGATCTATTGGAGTAATAATTGCTTTTGACAGTGTTACGGGATTATTATAAGACTGAAAATACATTTATTAGGTTACATTTTCTCATTTCATGTAAAGTTTTTTCCTTTGCTATACGGTAAAAAGTTTTGTAGACAGAAAACTTCTTATTAGATTTTCATAATTCAGACTTAACGTCCAATCATACCTGCTTGAAAAAGTGTTAACATCTGAAATTCAATCTAAAAATTTATGTATTTGTATTTGCTTCGATTCTATTCTTTTGTTCTTTTGAACAAAGGCCACACAAGGGAATTCTTGTGTATTATATATCTTCCCTGTAGTCCTACAAGTTGCTCACACTTTTCTGATATTTAGCATAGTACTAAGTCCGCGCTAAACTAAATTTTAGCGGGTCTCCAATATCGGGCGGCTCTTTATCAGGTAAAATATGACAGCGGAGACTCAGAGAAAAGATATATTAAAAACAAGAAGAAGAAGAATTTTGCATTTTTTTATTACGAAAATATAACGCGCGGTCATAATATTTCTAAAAACAGGTAGTTAAAATTATTTGGAAATATTAAAAATAAAAAAATAATAGCATAATGTATACAAAAAAAAAAAATAAAAAAAAATTAAGAATGATATTGAAAATACGGCCACGAGAAGAAATCCAATTCATACGTACAAAACTACATTAACTACAAAAATCTGGACAGTAAATTTATCAAATTTCAGAAGTCTGACAATAAATATTTTTAGCGCGCTAAAAATCGCGCCGGGCGGTGGAGCCATCTCTAATCAAAACCCAAAAGCCAAATTTAGCGTGTTGACCTTAGTACCGCTCTCGCTAAAATTCAGGATAAATTTTTGCCAATATCTTTTAGCTTGCTAAATTTTCATACAAAATTTAGCTTATCGTGGACCTTAGTAGGTACAAGGCTATAAATATATTTCCGATCCACAATCAGGGAATACTAAATGTACACGATTCACTCGATGTGTGTAAATTTACTCAGTTTTACTCACATAATAAATACAGAAAAAATTCATAAGCTGTGGAAAAATACACGGAATTTATTGAAAAATTCTCAAGGAGACCCAAAACCTTGCATTTCTCAAGGAGAATATTACACAGAAAATGTAAAAACACATAATAGAACATATTCCCCCAAATATTAAATATGAAAGAGTATTTATTTATTTATTTTTTATAGAATTTGTGTTTATTATTGGAGGATATTATGTAGATTGAATGTTGGAGGCTGACAGGAGTCTAAAAGAGGACCTTCAATATGTAATTTGTTTAAACGGCGTAGATTAAATAAGCATTAATTTTTTTTTACATTTCTATTATAGAACATTTTTCTTCAGAATTTTTATTATAAGGCGACATTGATCCAAAACAGTTGAATTCATTATTCATCTGACTAGGGTAGTTGTCGGCAAACTCATTAATCAAAAGAGCCAAAATTTAGCAACAGGACGATTAAAATTTCTTTAGAGAGCCAAAAAGAACCCGTCAAGAGCAATGTTTTTCGGACATTAAATACAACCATATATAAATAAAAATAATTTTATTTATTGACAAAAAATAAAAAAACACGCATTTAATGTGAACTATGACCTTGCATTGTCTTGGAAAGTTTTGATAAGTCTGGTTTGTATGTCGTTGTTTTTAATTTCAAGCAGGATTCTACATTTGCTTCAGTTAAACTATTTGTTACGTGTTCAGTGGAAACGGCGTGCGGTCCCCCGTGGGGTGTATGGGCGCCAATTGATTTTTCCTTTAGCACCGTTAGCTTTCGAATAAGATATGCACCGAGAATCAAGAAACTTGGGAGATCTAAATAAAATTTACAATTTTTTGCTGGAATAAGAAAAAAAGGAATAAAAAAAAATAAAAATAAAGGGACAAGTTACTCTACACGGAAGAAGTGTTCATGAATCCCAAAAAAATTATAAAAAGAAAAAGAATCACAACACCTCTTCAGAATTCTTCAGTGACAATTAATACTTGACTTTTCGTTTACTTGTGGTGCACTTAAATGTAACTCGATATATCCATTATCAACTCCAAAAAAAAAGGGGACAAAAAGGTTGGAGTAGTTAAAACTTAAAAATGCTGCTAACAAAAAGAACTTCGCCAAAATTAAAACTTGGGCTCTTCTGCACACTCTGAAAGCCAAAACTAGAAGTAGGAAACTACTTTTCTATTTTCCAGCGCACCCCAAACTACCGCAGAATTCTCTGTTACAATTCATTCCGAGTTCCACTGCACTCTAATTTAGAATTCTAATGTGCGGGGTTTTAAAAGCGAGCGAATACGATTTTACAAAAACTTTATTATAAGTAATTAAATAGTTTTATACAATTTCAGATGGTTCTGGTTTTGCGTATTTCCAGACAATAACAGATTTCTAAATATACTCTTGATGAAATTCATGCTTTAAAATGATGTTTGCAGGAGCAATGAGCCCAGAGATTGAAAGAATAGCAAATGCTAGTTTTTTTTTTTTTTATTATACTCTTCCAGGTGTTGAAAATTATTGTGTCTTCCTTTTTCAAGTCATTAAGAGCAGATCACTTTTCCTGTGAACTCCGATCACATTTGTTTTTCACCAATTTTTCCACATCAGCATTAAGGCGTTTAAATTTCGAACTCCATCACTATTTGATTTTTAACTTCAGCAATTGCATTTCAAAAGCGCCAATGTCAACAGTAAGGAAAGAGAAATTCAATTCTGTCACGTCAGCAGTGAG
This sequence comes from Dioctria rufipes, assembly GCA_963924295.1. Taxonomy (NCBI): domain Eukaryota; kingdom Metazoa; phylum Arthropoda; class Insecta; order Diptera; family Asilidae; genus Dioctria; species Dioctria rufipes. The sequence continues at coordinate 41,372,093 of OZ002743.1, read as the reverse complement.
TGGTTTTTTTTAACAAAGGCGTCACTGTGTTATTTCTTAATTCCTTAAAGAAAAGCTTTCCTCATATTTAAAATTGTTATTTTGAAATAGCCAATGTCAATTACCGAGTTATTTTCTTGGCGATCTTTCATCAGGCTTGAAAAATCTTGAGCGAAAAGGGACAATTTGTATCTGAATGAAATGACTTCTTCCAACGTAGAAAAAATTATGTTTCCTTTCCCGTGTAGTTAACGATGAAGATTATTTAGATGAGATAGATATAAACTTTTGGATTCATTGATCGTCCGTCAGTTCAGGATAGTTAACATCCTTCTCAAGGAGAAATGCTTTAGTTTCTAATAATAAAGAAGCGAATCGTTTTAAAACACTTCCTCTCTAAAGCCAACGTACCTTATTATGGAACGGAAGATCTGCATATTCACTCCCCAGAGCTATGCTCTCGCTCAACACGTGTTATTGCGTAACTCCGCATAATTCCGTACCCTGTGCCCTCCGTGCTACGTCAGCCCAACCGACATCCGTTTGTTGGCACTTGCTAGTCAAAACTAGAGCTGAAAATTGGATCCGTATTTTCTAATATCCGGATATCAGGATACCTGGATTTACGAACTATCCGATTCGTGAGATCTGGATCTGAACTATCCGGATCCAGATCCGAACTGTGCGGATCCATATTACCCGGATTCGGATCCAGACTAAACAAAAAGGCTTCAAAATTGTGTTGTTTGATTGAGAAAATGAAAATATCATGAAATTTATATTTTTGCAACAATCAATCTGGAGGAAATTTTGACCGCCTTTTGCTTAGTCTGGATCCGGATCCGGATCCAGATAGTTGGGATCCGGATACCCGGATTTGAGGAGTCGGATCCTAATTATCTCGGATAATCCGGATACTTTCAACTCTAGTCAAAACCGATTTGTTGCCGACTGGCCGAGCCGCACTGAGGTCGCTGGCCTAGAGTATGAAAAAAAGTCTATTTGAGATATATATTAACATTTCACCTTATTGACATAAACCGAACTGGACTTGATTATCAACCTGACTGGACTACACCGGTTTTAATTCAATAGTGGAGTAGATTTAAGGTTTTATGTGAACACTGATTTTTAATTCTGCACTAAATTAATAAATTTTGATGTTTTCTGAATATCTAATACATTTTAATGTTTTTTTTCTAAACTGTGTTAAGCTTCTATTTAAAACTACTTAGTCGTTTTTCCATTATTACAAGCACACTTTATGAAAGACTTAAAAGATGTCACTTCCATCGAATTATTCCAGTATGTGAACACTTCATACTAATGCCGCCGTTTCCAATCCAGTCCACTCCACTTAATGTGAAAAAGGTAATTCATGCATTTGTGCAATATTGCAATTTTTTAGTTCATTGGCATTTACGGTAGCTGGGTTTTTTTTTTATCTTTCAATGTGATATGATTCTTACATAAAATGAAATGTTGTGTCTGAAAATAAGTCCTTTGGATGGATTATTGGTGGCAGTTATTTTCAGATACAACATTTCATCTTGTGCAGAAATAATGTCAAATTAAAAGATAGAAAAAAAGGTAGATGAAAATTCTGCAGAAAAATTTCATTGTTTTTCTAAGACAGCACGATGAGTTTTTTCAGTCAATTCTTTCAAGAACCTCGTACCCATTTAAAATGAGAAAAATGTTATGTTTTTCCAGACTTTGGTAACACTGTTTAGAAAAATGACTTGAGCATGTGGAATCAATTTCCATAAAGAGTACTCCGAACATTTTTCATACAAAAAAAAAAAAAAATGGATTCACAAAATTCTGAAAAATGGTTGCTATCAAAACTTTATATTTTCGTGAAAAATCACACGGAAATGTGCTCAATTACAATGCTGGCGCCATATTTTTTTCGTTTATTTCTGCTTTGTAATTCTATAGGCAGTTGTTGTAAAACAAAAAACAGTTGATTTATTGCTGTTATTTCTCTTACAGAAATATCCATTCATTCAATTGCAATTTTTATATAGCAGTTAGTTCATGTGTTGGAAAAATTTAAAACTCCCAAACTACGACGTTCCACCCTAAACTTTGAAGCACTTAAAGTGCCAAAGTGCTTCGTTGGCAGGTGAATTTATAATGCAGAAAAAAAATCCCGCGATATTAAGTACAAACGGAGAAGGAAATCGTTGAAAGGTAAATTGAAAATTGAGAGGAGGGTTGTCCATGACTAGGGTGTGTATTGTGTGTAGGTAAATACTATGCATCAGAAGGAGGTTAAGCAGTCTCATAAAGTATACTATCGCTGGGTAGGTAAATAAGGGCGTATTGAGGAATACAACTGTCGAAGTGGCATTACTACTGCATATTGACGTTGTGCAATATTTTTCCAGCCAGCCCAGCCATGTAATAGTGGAAAAAAACTTATTTGCTTTCGAGTGAGTTTTTTTTTTTTTTGCTTATGCAAGACAAGAATGGAAAGTCACAATGACGACCTATGAAAAGAATGTGAAGGAAATGAGTTATGAATGCGCCCTTGAAAGTAGAAAACTTTTGTGAAATGTAAGCATTTCTCTCTCGGAAGTAAAAAAAAAAATGTTATGACTGCATTAAAATTGATCCTTGATATCGTTATACAATACTTATGGAAGACGGAGGAGAATAAGTATCTTAATTTAGGTATTCATTCACATTCAGATAGTTGTTTTGCCTTTGGTAAGAATCCAGATGAAGTTTGTTGAAGCGGAAAAATATCTGTAATTTAAAATATAAAAATTATCACTGTGCAAAAAATTCAATATGAGACAATAACCAAGCTTCACTTCATCTTGGTGGAACAGACGTAGATTGTTGTTTGGGGCATGAATACTATATTTCTTCCAGTCCAATTTGTTGTCCAGTATAACTCTGAGGAAATTTACCTTACCACAAAGTTCGATTCCGATACATTTTTAGAGGTTTTAAATTTCTTTAATTTTGACTTCTTATCTGGATTTACAGACAAATATCTCTCTTAGAGATACTTTTTCACGGTATCCAGATTTTTTTTATGAAGATCGTAGAGTATTCAGTGTTTTTCCTGTAACGATCACATGTTCGGGTAATAGCTTTCCGGAGGTATGGAAGGGAGGTATTATTTTAGGTACAAAACTAGATGTACGTGCGACTTCCATGAGAAGAATCTTTTTAGAGTCCACTATGCATAAAATCCTGACTGGAGTGATCCTATTATAGTGAATAAAATGATTGGGAGACAGTGGAAGATAAAAACCAACCACAGCTAAAGGTTCTTGTACCTACTTTAGCAGGAAAAGTAACCTGAAACTACTCCCCCATAGGCCACTCTACCTTAATGGTAAAAGTATCTCTTCGTCGAGCGATATAAAATACTTAGGAGTTCATTTAGACAAAATTCTGACCTACAGCCTACATATTAACAGAACTATTGAAAAAACAAACAAACTAATCAATGCATTTACATATATCCACGTATAAAACGCAACTCTTGTAAATTATTAATATATAAACTGGTATTCCAACCTATTCTCATATACGCAAAAACTTTTCGGGCAGGCTACGATAAAACCCACGAAAAGAAATCACAAACACAGCCAAATAAAATATTAACAAGAGAAAAAGCTATAATTGGTTAAGACCAATAATATTATAACCTAGATTTCGGACTATGCATCAATCAACCGAATGATCCTGCATATACATACATACACTAGCATCATCCGACCCATTATAACCTACAATTCTGTGGTATGGTGGAAAGCAATGGATTTCGCCAATCATCGCAAAATATTGGAAAGCATTCAAAGACTGTGCGTTCTTAGGGTAAGTGGCGCTTTCAACTCAACGAGCAAAGCACTCGGACTCTTGAGGTCATCCTTAACATACACCCCGGCCAAGTATACATCAAGAAGGGGGCGCAAATCGCAGTGCTGAAGCTGCATCTTAGTCAGAGCTCAATTCACATTGAAACAAGAGTTCTACAAGAATCCATCTTTGAATTCGTGCAGTCTATGGCACCTGACATCTACAGGGACAATACATCACCTCCATCTAGAGCAGCTTCAGCCATCGACAAACCCTATTATCTATACAGACGGCTCCAAATCTGAAGAAAACATCAGATCAGGCGATTTCTGAGACGAGTCTCATATGGAAATTAACGTACACCTTGAAAGCAATGTCACTATTTTCCAGGCGAAGGTCAAGGCCATCTTTGAAGCGGGAAGGTATCTCCTCCTGTACACTAAGGACAGCCGAGCGGCTGTTAAGGACTTATCAAAATCCTTTACAACATCGTAAACTGATATTGGAGTGTAAAATCACCCTGAATTCCCTCTCTCGGAGAAACAGGGTACTCGTTCACAGCTGTTTCATTGGGAACGAAAAGGTGGACGTCTTGATGCAGCCCCGGGGGCATCCTCCTCCACAATCGGATTTGCACCAAAAGACCTTGCCTATTACATTTCGACTTGGGCCGACTGCCACTACAGTTGTCTTTGGTTAGATGACCCTTCGGATAGTACTACAAAGGAGCTGTGGGGCAAGCCAAATCCAAACTTAACGAAAAACCTATAGGGACTAATCAAGAAATATTTCAGCCCGTCAAATCTAGCGCTCCTCTACAAGTCCTACATTATACCTAGAATGGAATACAATTCCCATATATGGGCTGGGCCTGGTCGGACAACATTAGCTTCAAGCCTTCAAGCTAATTCGCGATATGACAATAACTTGTCATATCGACTGACTCGAGCACCGCAGCAATGTTGAATACCTTTCGCTCCTTTATCGCTGCATGCATGGTCAATTCTCTGATGAAAAAAATATCTAGTCTAATCTCTTGTAGAGTGATTCCTGCACGCCGTACTCGCGCTGCAAACCGCGTACATCCTTTTACCCTTTAAATTACTTTCGGCCGTACAGTAAAATTTCGTAATGCTTTTTTATCCCAAATAGTGCGAATGTGGAACAGTTTACCATTTTTTGCTTTTCCTTAAGGACGACATACATCCGCACCTGCGCCACTCTCCTCATATCCTTTGCTTTGCATCATCAGGATCCCCTGAGCTTGGCTTAATAATAAAAACAAAAAAAAGTCAACCAACCCTGAGAACTCTGGTGTCTAGTTTCACTCGGCAGTCTTTTCTCAGAGGTCACCTACATAGGATGGGACTTTTTGATGATGCTGGAAAAACTGAATGAAGCCGATAAAGAGGGATCAATATTGAACTTTGTAAGGACCGATGATTCATTGTTAATAAGTAAGGCTGGAAGGTGAACAATGAGCATTGTTATGGCCTATGTTCCAGAGACTCCGCCTAGGACCTCAACGTCTTTTCAAACCATGCATCCATACCATAAATGAAAACCCAAAGTCCGGTGTGGTGCGGCCCGACGCTAGCTAAATGTCTTGGCTCGTGAATCCACGCACCGTGTGAAACTAACTTTAGGGTTTTCCATGTTCAAACCCGTGCTCAAATCCGTCCTGTCATAACGTTGACATTTGGATTTATAATTACTCGTTTTCAGATAAAGCTTGTTTCACTAGCTATTCAATGAGGATATGTGATAATTTGTCTTTTTTTTTCTCTTTAAATCCAAATGAAATGAAAGTACAATTGGCGCATGCGTCAACTAATATTCTTCTAAATTGAAGAATTAAACTATTTTTTGTACTTTAACCTTGCTTAATTGATAAAGAATTAAATTGCTCCCTATTTACAGTTAATAGACCGACAAATTAAAAAATCTCAGAATTACTCTCTTTAAGCTCTCGATTAATCTATAAACAAAATCGACCACCCACAAACGAATATGTTTACACCGCGAATAGCGCTATCATTTTTCTATTAACTTACAACTGCCTACTGTAATTATTCGACCGATTAGATTAAATTTTTTGATAGACCACCTGCAACGTGTTACCCTATAAGATCTAGGCAAGCTCTTAGTTAAATTTCGTTTCTTAAACCGCTGGACAATCTCTAACTCTACTGAAAACATTCTTTCCCACACATATACATATGCATATGCAGCTATTCACATTCCATTAAGGACTTCATAATTTTATCTCAATTTCAATTAATTCCCCGCTTGGCAGAGAAATGATCTTGACTCGAGTACTTTTGTACGCAGCGTCCTTCTCAAGTTCAATTATTCGAGTGCTGCCTGCCATTATTCAAATGAAAGTGATCGAGGCATATTTGAATTGAAGACAACAAGAGATGCATAGCGCTGGCTTGGCACTGATTTCTATACGCCGACGTGTCGAGTCGACGTAATTCGATATGGAAATTTTTTTGAGATTCATCGACCTCAACAGCCAAGCGGGTGTGGTATTCTCGCGCTCAATGAGTTCTTTGTCCAGGACGATTTTCGTTTGTCACTTTCTTTAGTGACTTAACAGAAATATTTAAAGAATGGGCCTTTGATTTCGACTCTTTAATTCTTTTCAGCCGACAAATTGTGAATAATGAATTAACACGACGAGATTTGTTCCTTCGTCAAGCATCCGACAAAATGAGTTTACAACATTTAGAGGCGAGAGGGTCGGTGTACTACAGTGGGAGATTTCTTTTACGAAGCTCAAGAAATTCGAAAGGAAATCAAAGTGCTTTAGAGATTCATGGCCTCCAGAAATATAATGGATTTCGATAATTGAGATAAATTATGTTTTCAGTAAGAAACAGAAATCAATGTGACTCAATCGAGTTGATTTTATTTGTTGTCCCAATGAAGCCGCCGTCAGCGTCGACAGTGCTCTTATTAAGGTGACCTTTTGCTAGAACATTTTTTTTTCAAATATTAATAATCGGGGAATGCTGCAGGCGGCTCATGATGACATAACATGCGGGCTTTTAAAATTAGTCACAAATATGTCACCACATAATGATGGGGTCACATCGCGCTAAAGAGGGATGAATTTCATTCAATTTGTATTGAATTACTCTTGAAGGATGGCGCGCATAATGCAAGGGAGAAACCTAAGATGTTGGGAAACCTGAAAAAGGCAATTTTCAGGTAATTTGATGCGAAACTTTATTTCCTGTTATACAATTTCCTTGTTTAATTCAAATAAATTATGTAAGTATGTCAGGTGGATAAGTGACATTAATCCCTTGATCTATGTTGAATTTTTGGGTAAGAATATCTTATAGCTTATGCTATTCTGTCATCCGGGTATCTGAATACAACTTTATCACCATATGTTTTGGTGAAAACGTTTTGTACGGCTTTAATGAGATATTACATACAAGATCATGTGCAAACATTCAATTTGAGAAGGGTGAAGAAAGTGATATATTTCCCGCTGTTCTCTTATAATACTGGGGGAAAAATCCAACTATAATTGAAAAAAAAAAAAAAACGAATAGGATTTTTCTATGATTTTCATACAAGAAGAAATTGAATTTTCAAACACTGGATTTGAATTTGAAATTACTGGCTGTAGGATTTGAATTTGAAATTACTGGCTATACATCATAAAGAAGGGTAAATTTTACGGATGAAAACAAGATTAATGTGGACGGCCCTGATAGATCATTTTTATTTACACGATTTCAGGAAGGAAGATAGGTTCGTATCTCGACGTCCTGTCGCTATGGTCCAATCGATATAGTTAGCTTGGAAGATCATCTACGAACTCAGAGCTTGAAATTCATCTTTGAAATTTGAAGCCAATTCTGTCGATATTTTAAAATATCCCCAGATTATTGAGTTGTTTGGAAAAATAATTTTTTTAGGACAATTTTCATATAGTGTATAAATACTTTACTGAATTATACATATATTCTCCATTTTGGTCCAATATTTGTGCAATCTTTCTGGCAGTAGCATGATTCCACGCTCATAAAATTTTCTAATCCTTGCTGACAAAAAAATGATCCAAGTCATCATTTGAAGTAAAGGTATTGTGGTCTAAAATTTTTTGTAGAGATCTGGAGAATATGGTGGTCATACTCAAGCTGTAAAAGCTTTTGCCGAGTTACCAAACTTATATGAGGTCTCGCATTATCTTGGTGGAGCACTATACGTTTTCTATTGATCAATTCTGGCCTTTTCGTTTGACTGAATCATTCAATTTGTCTAGTTGATTGTACTGTCATTCAGTATTGTCCGGTAGAAGCTAAAAAAAACTCGATTCCCTTGAAATCCCACCAAAAAGACAGTATCACCTTCGAAGTGCTTTGAGCCGGTTCATCTTGTTTACTCCATGAGATCCCTTTACATTGTTGTACACAACCCATTTCTCGTCCCCAGTGATGATTCGCTTCAAAAATCAATAATTTTCTTGACGTTGTCCAGTCAAGAAAGTGTAGAGCTTTCACGAATGTGCCTGCCGCCACAGTTGACTGACTATTGGACATGAACATTTTGTCATACCATAACAGCATGTGTATGAAACAGTTTTGTGTATATACAGAAAAGGTTTCGAAGAATCTAAATTAAACAAGAAATGAGTTCTTATGAATCCATCTAGTGATTGAGGTGGTTGTTATAAATAAAAAATTATGTTTATTCTAAACGATTAACTTTATTTTTTTCTGAATTGAGTTGTGCTCTCTGGCGTCTCTGTACTTCTGACGATGACGTTAGTTAGGTTTGTGTCCTTGATATTTAGTAAAGGTGAATCCTCACTGGGTGGTGGTTGAATAATGTGATATCGGTTTGTGCACACTTGACATCTCCACTTTTTATTTATTTATAAGTCAAGCCTTATTGGGGCTTTAACTTCTCGTCCTGCTCTGGTGGTGTATGTTGTGTTTTGTTGATTTGTGTACTGATACTGGGGTCAATGTTTTTGGTTACTGTCGTATCTTCCATAAGCGACGGAGGAGCGAGTTCTTGTTTTATGTTTGATATTGATATTCTTAGATTGTGTATTATGCCGATAAACATTTCCTCTCATGTATGATCTAGGATGAAATTGTTTGGTGACGGAAGCTCTCTTGTCAGTTCTAGTAAGAACTTTATCTCCCATGTTAAATCTTTTCGGTTGATTGTCGCTTATTTTTATATTGGCTCTTAGCTGTTGTTCTTTACGTATATTACTGAGAACTTTTTATAGACATTATTTTAATAAATTCTTATCATAGAAAACCTACTCACATTCATTTCCTTATTAGAGTAAGATCGGGTATTGTGGAACACCCTTTATATATTTAACAATATTTTGGAAACTAAATCTTGTTCGCACTCAAAACTTTTTTCTGGCATTTATGGAAGTGTTTTGCTTCAAGTTTTATTTTGAATTATTAAATTTGTCATGAATAAAAATTATATTAAAAAGTTTTTTAAAACTCTACGAAAATTTCAATTTGAAAAAAGTGCGTTTAATGTGGTACACCACGTTCGTGTATTGTGGTATACTATACCATATTATCAGAACTAGTTTTTTATATCATTGTATAATGAAAAATTGAGTTTTTATTTCATGAAGCTACTGATATCTCCAAAAAACACATTATTCCAAGTCTTCTTTTATTAGTCAGTATTATTCGAACACATATTTTTGGAAAAAAAAAAAAAATAAAAAAACAACAAATAAGAATTCTTCATAAAATATAAAATTAAATAAAAAAATTCTATACTTATAGTTTATCTACTATACTTTCTTTACAAAATAAAATTAAAAATATTCGAGCAACAAATAATATGAGCCCAGTTGCAGTCACATTGTCTTCCGTTTTCATTTATTGGAAGTACTTGATAAACTGAGGAACCTTTAATAAGAGCTGTAAGTTTTTCTTCATGATTAGGGGACAACAATAGAGGCTCGGTTACATATTGCGAACGTCATGCCTATTGATGACGTCAACGATTTTTTTCTCGTCAGCGTCTTTCACGTTCTCTTCCTTTTCTGTAATGGTCATTTTACTAATTATTATTTCCGAGGGGTCGGTTTTCATGTACTGCGCGTAAGTCTGACAATGTTGGATTTCTGACAGCACTATTCTATTGATGTTTTAGAAGTTCCGTTTTCCTCAGGAACTCGGTTATCACTTCGCTGAGAACGGGTGGATGCCTTATACATCCGACTCAAACAGTCTGCGTTAGAGTTCAATTTGCCTGGCTTGTACAGAATGTCATATTCATACTGTTCCAGTGCCAACGCATCAGCCTGGAGCTAGGATCTTTGCAATAGAAAAGATAAATTAGAGGCTTGTGATCAGTACAAATTTTAAACCTTCTCCCGTATAGGTATGGACGAAAATGTTTTACGCTCCAGATAATACTCAGCATCTCTAACTCAATCGTGGAGTAGTTCTTTCACTTATATTAAGGGTTCTTTATGCGTAAACGATCGGAAGATCCTTACCAATTAAACCTTGCGAAAGTGTCTACCTATTTATTGACAACTGGCATCTGTAGTAAGAATGAAGTCTTTTGAGAAAACCGGGAATTGAAAAAGTGTAGGATTGATAAGCTTTTCCTTGAGAATATTAAAAGCTTCTGTACAAGTTGCAGTCCAATTGTATTTAGCATCTTTCTTTAACAATTTATTGAGAGGTTGGGCAACTTTAGCGAAGTCTTTAATGAAACGGCGGTAATACCCAATTAGTCCAAGAAGACTACAATTATTATTATAACAAATACCTAAACTGTTACCTTAACTGCCTACCTACTTTAGCTACCTGCTTACCTAAGCTAGCTACCTACCTTAGGCCGGGCGCCCACTGGAGTGGTGTGTGAGTAATGTGGCAGTGGCGTCCCGTAAAAACAAATAAAGTGGCGATGGAATGGCACCACTTGATTGCCACTAGTCTCCGACAAGTTTAATTTTCGAGTGGTAAGTGTCAGTGGATGCCACTTCTCCTTAATTATTACTGTTGATGTTGAATTACTTAATCGATACGCTGCTTGCCATTTTGATGCGCGCTTAATAATATTAATACCAATTCGCCACCATTCTACTGCCACACCACTTTGTTCCCACATCGTACGCCAAAACCACGCCACTGCCACATAACTCCAGTGGGCGCCCGGCCTTAGCATTGTTATTATTATTAATGCTGCCTATGCATTATTCCATTTCTGGCGCGAACATCTTGATAATTGGCGTGACACAACTCCTACGCCTAAAACTCTAGTGTGTACAGGTTTTACCAAAATAGCGGCGAATTCGCCGATTGGTGGGTATGTGCGGATGCCAAATGATAAATTGTTACGGGTACTTAAGGTGCATTGCTCCGTTCTAGAAGTGAACGAATTCCGCACCACCAGTTCTTTTTTATTTACTGATCTCTTGCTAGCAACAATATCCTTAACTTCTTTCCACAAGTTTTCAATGGGATTTAGATCCGAAGATAGGGCTGGGCTATTCACAAGCCTAATTTGTTTCCGGACCACACCACTCCTTTATTACCGTTGCTGTATGTTTTGGATCGTTGTCTTACTGAAACGTCCAGCGCAAAGGCATATTGTCATCAGAATGAGGCAGCATTGCATCTTCAAGTACTTTGATATAAGTTTCCTTGGTCATAATTTATTCAATTAAGTGTATAAGACCCACACCATACCAAGAAAAAAATGCCCAGACCATAATGCTGCCTCCGCAATGCTTAACTGTTTTTTTTCGTATGCCGATTAGGAAGTATGCCAGAAAAGCGATTTTTTTTGCTACTGAAATCCAATAATTTTCACTTTTCATTCTTATAAAGTCGTATGCGACGACTCACACAGCAGCACTTTCACAAAATTTATTTAAATCATTAACGACACGGGTGTGAAGGAAATTTCTTTGCTTCGTCCATAGCTCTGGCCCCTTCTGGGCTATCTTCAGTGGGCGTTTTACTCTATTTTAACAACTTTGACATGTAATTTTTTCTGCACTCCACGAAAACATTTTTATAAAACACTTGCGACTACGCCGAATGGGTGTAAATTATAATTGATATATGTAATTATATCTAGATTGATACAATGCAAGTGAATCTTTTGATTTTAATTTCTTGTATGCATTTTACATGGGCTGCTACGCTCTCGTTATAAATACCGTCCACGGTTGCTTTCCTTACACCCTTAAGTTATCTACCAGAAACAATATGCATAACTGTTAAAATATGCATTATAATTGCTGCGAACGTCTAACTTGTTTATTATTTGTTTTCGACGAAGCACTGAAAGCCGCCATCTTAGCCGGTTAACAAATTGCCGGAGAGTTGGGATGCATAAAGTTGCTTGGAAAACACAAGTTGGCGTAGCTAAAAGGCAAAGGCATTCGTCCTAGCTGGATGGGAAAGTTCCAGAGGGTCGTGCAAAAAATTCTTTTTAAAATGGAGTCTTAAGCGGTAAAAGAAAAACGGCACCCTGGATGTTGTTATACATCATCATTTATAATTTTTTGTGCTCTTTCTACAGTCAAAAGATTCTCTTTTGTTGTTTAACAAAAAGATAATCAATTATAATTACCATCCTGCAGTTGAATCGCAAAGGATTCTTCGTGCAAAAATGTAATCGTGTACAATGTTGCATTTATTCTCTAACTTGTAACTTTATGACTACCACTTGCGTTAATGCAAGCCAAAAGTGTCACTGTTTGCTTCTCGCATATTATTCCAAGAGCCACGTTTTGTAATACTGGCACGTAAAAAGTTTTTTCCGGCAGCAACTTCCAAATAGGCAGCTTTCATCAGCTTTCATGCTTTCTCCCATACTTCGTCCCGGGGGAGCCCCCCCCCCCCCCACCCCACCCCTAAAAAAGCCTACCAAGCCAAGGTGTAAATGCATCGTGCCGAGGGCTGAATGGCAGTGGGTAGTTCTAACCCTATCTCGAACGATCTCCTTGGGGCACCTGGCGCACCCCATTGTATAATCGCCTTACTCCGATATGGGGGCTCTGTCGGAGCGGACCGTTTTTCCAACCATACTCGTAAAATAAACAAATAAAAAATCTACTGTCACAAAAGGTGGCAGTACAGCACCAGTTGCAGCACCTGTCACAAATGCTGCAGTCCCAAAACGTAAGCGTTCAAAGACTAACATTGAAACATCGTATTCATGTGTAAAGACCGGCTTTGCATCAAAATGCTCAAATCCAATACTAGCAGAAGCAATACAATCCAATGTCAAGGAAATGTCTACGCTTGAGGTGGAATACTCAATGTATATACACTTTAAGTTGAACAAAGAATGGGGAGAAGATAACTTCTCAGACATAAAGTTTCTCGACTATTTCTACCACCTAATGAAGAAAAGCAAGACGAAATATGATTTAGATCCCGCGTACCGAAGTTTACGTGGGAAATCCATTAAGACTGCCCTATACGACTCTTCATACAGGTCGAAACTATTTATATTTGCCAGCAGACAATATGAAACCCTTTTTAAAAATAACATTTGGATGAACGCTTATCCTCGGATGAGAAGATTTCTGAGGAATTTCTCTAAAGATAACACAAAAATTTACGAAACACTGCATTATTTATTTACCCCTAATAGTGAACACATACCCAACCAGGACCTTCTATACCACATAAACGAGCATCTTGGATATGTCGATGACGACACAAAATTTTATGAGATAAAACAGAAACCACAGAAGTATATGCGAATATACTATAAAATGCAACGCTATAACGAAGCAAATGAGCATAAAAATTTGTACAAGCATCGCCCTCATCATGTGCGCTGTATAAACGCCTACACGGTCTGAACTTGTACAAGGGTACTTGGGAAAAATTCCGTGACGAAAAAGATGAACAATGGCATAAATTATTCAAAATACCTTCGGTGGGGCGTAAGAAATTCGATGGTTCTATTTGCACCGATGGCGTAGCGATTACGTTTTCCATGAAAATGGAGGTGCAAATAGAGCCATCGGAAACACCGAAGAAACGCCGAAAGACCACGAAGACCATGAAGTGTAGCGCACATGCTGACAGGGCGATGACCGACATCCAGGGAAAATTTAACTCTGCTATAAGTTGGTTGTCGGTTTAGATCCTGGATGTCGGTTAATCAGGTCTACCGGCGAATTCGACTGACCTAAAATCGTAATCGAAATTTTGCTACCGGCGAATTCAATTGTATCGAAAATGTGACAGCTGTAGATCGAAAAATTGTTCAATACCATTTTGGTGCTCGTATGTGAAGTGAATTGGCGTTTTTGAAGATTTTAAGAGGAAAATGTAATGATTTGTAATTGCATTATATATATTAAATATTTAATTTTTTAATATTTTTAGGTCGAAGTTTACGAACGACAAGCAGTTTGAGTGTATGGTAGAGGTTATGAGTTTAAATACATCATTTTCTAAGGGATTTATTAAAGGAATGAACGCGCAAAGGGAAAAAAAGTTTTGGGAAGAAACAGCCGAGATATTAAATAGTTTAGGTCCTCCAATAAAAGACGCCAGTGGTTGGCAAAAGGTAGTTAGACGGTTTTTGATTATCAACTATAAATTATATAATTTTTTAGGTCTGGACTGATCTTAAATTTAATATTAAAAGAAAAATTGCTTACAATAAAGAGCAACAAAGAGGTACCGGTGGTGGGCCATATAAGCAACGAAGTTTAACAATATTAGAGCAGCGAGCCCGTGAAACGCTTTCTTTAAATAATGCAATGGATGGTGTATCAGGTGCTAAGTCGTTTCCACATGAAATTGAAAGTGAAGCAACAAAGTATTAGTGCATCAAATAAGACGGAACAAAGGAATACTGCATCAGATAACACGGAACCAAGAAGTGCAACAAGTACTTCTGAGCCAACTAGGGAAAATGATGATCCCAACCTTTCTTCTCCACCAAGTATTCGTCGGCCTGTTACCTTAAAAAAAGATACATTTGGCTTACTTCAAGAGCAACTGAGACTCGAAAAGAGTTTTCTGAAAATTTATTAGAAACTTTAAAAAGAGTGGAATATAAAATGGAAGAAAATAACTGCTTGTTAAAAAAATGTTGTAAAATAAAGGAGAAAAAATATGATATTTAAAAAAAAAATTATAGCGGAGAAAAGAGGAAAATAATGAATGACAAGTTAGCTGTAAAAAGAATTTTGGAAATTGAATGTATGAAACTCGATATTACGCAGGATATGAAGGATATGATATGAACTACATTTTATTTAGTTTATGAAAAAATATTTCATTTTTGTTTAAGTTTTTAATAGTGAAGTGCGTTATTTTTTAGATGTTAAGATAGAGAACAAGACTTGTTTCAGATAAAAAAGGATGTTACTTTTTTATTAATATATATATTTTTTGACAGATTAACTGAAGAATTTAATATACCCTCTTTAATTCGTTTAGCAGCCTCGTCCAATGATACTGAATCTGTAATCTCATTATTAGGAGACTCGTACATGTCATAGGTTGATGATATTCGACTGATGGGTTGCATTTTATAATAATTACATATATTGTGCAATGCACAACAAGCATTAACAATCTTTGTCGCCTTTAACGGTTTATAATGCATCTCTCTTGCATCAGATAAGCACCGGAATCTGCTTTTAAGACAGCCTATTGTCCTTTCTACAATGTTTCTTGCAGCGCTGTGTTTCGTATTGTAAAAACCCTTGCGCGTCCCTTCTTCTGCAGCTTTAAAAGGAGTCATAATCCAAGGCTCAAGAGGATATCCAGAATCTCTTAAGAAATAAGAAAAGCAGTGAAATATCTAAATAAAAACCAACAAAAGCTAGCACAAACTTACCAACCAACTAATCCTTTCTTCACTATCATATTGGACCTTTAAAATTGCCCTCGGTTCACATAAGCGCCAAACTAGAGCATCATGCGATGCACCACCATATTTAGCATCTACAGCCCTTATTACCATGTGATGATAGCAAACCTGTAAAATAAAAATAAATACAGAAAATTTAAATTATATAAAATTTTACAATCATAACATTAAGACTGTAGAGTCCGTTTCTATTGTAAAACTTCTCCTTATCTCCACTTGGTCCAATGATCCTGATGAGTATGCCATCAACACAACCAACTATTCCGGGAAAACCACTATTCCTGTAGAAGTGAATTTTGGATTCACTTTTATCCTCGTTTGTCATCGAAATCTTTATCCATTTTGGGCATATAACTTTCTCCAAAACATCTAAAACTTTTTAATGGAATCTGTAACCGTTGTTTGAGCAAGTGCAAGGTTAAAATCTTGGCCAGTAGCTTGCTGTTAACTACCATCTCCAAAATAATATAATGTGGCCACTAACTTTAAGATGGTCGGAACAGACGATGATCGTGTTTGAGGTTTAAATTCAGGACTTACTTCATTTAATAAGTAAATGAGAGCTTCTTTTGATATACGAGGTAAATCTTAAGAAGACACAAAATGAGAACAACTTGCTTACTTATGATTTGGAAGATCCAGAGGACTCGACGAATCCCGTAAAAACCTTCTGGCTGCTCTTAAATCAATTTCGTTCTCTTCCACCCTTAAAAAAAAGCCTATACTTGGGAACATTTTAACCAATTTATAAATGAACACAACACGATCAATACACTTGAAAACAACTAATAAAGAACAACCCACGGCCCAGCTGATTTATTTGACAGATAGTTTTACGAAAAGTGGCATAATCTATTACATATTTAGTTCTGCGTATGGCATTACTCAATCAAGAGTTCGATCGAATTCTCCATCGGAATTTGAAAATTTCCAATGCGGGTAATCAAGTGCTCCGAAGTGTATACATATAAAATCGAAAAGAAACCGGATGAGTTTGCAAAACGCCGGTCTTATTGAAATAAGGTCGCCAATTTAAAAGAGATCGTTTTGATGCAATATGAATTCTGATAAATGGAAAATCTGCTTGATAAAGTAAACAAATTTTTTTATTATTTTAATAATCAAAGCAATTTTTGTGGGACAAATTTATGATTTCAACAAAAGTAATAAAAAAAAACTAAATTTAAAACTATAAATAGTAGGGTCATTATTTAAAAGATAAGAACTAATTGGTGTTCATTTTCATAGTCTGACTTTTGATTGTCATAAAAGAGGAAAAGGTATAATTAGTCTTAAGATCAATAATATTATACTCTAGATGATGTTTTAGGCTTTCTATGTTTTTTTGTATCATACAATAAACAAAAAACATTCTCGTAAATTTACCATGTTTTATAATATATTTTATGAAATTAGAGCTTTCTTCCTGTGATGCGTGCTAGTACCTATTTTTATACTTATGTTGACTACACAATCGGTGAACGTGTGGAGCTGACATTACAATAGTGTGAGGTAGGCGCAATTATTACTGCTTACGATGCGTTGCCGAACTGACCAATGGCGTGACAAAGTAACAATAATATATATGAACTTTACGATGATCAACGGCTTTTAGATTTACGTTTTTTAACAGATATAATAATGAAATTAAATTAAATAAATCAGAAGCTGATTACAGAATGTTATCAAGGTATATAATCCTTAACTTTACTCAAGCTTTATGGAAATCAATTACGGTCAAATAATTCGATTCATTTTCCATTATTAAATGGCTTTAATAGTGACCGTAAAGATTTTTTAAAATATTCTAATGAAGTCACACAAAAGAATTCGATACTAGATTTTCATATATGCAAAAGTATGAGGAAATGTTTAAAATATTCTTAACTCTATTTAACGTGGAGTTTTAATCAACGCCTCAAAATTTACAAATGGAGCTAATAGAATTGCTATCAAGCGTAAAGTTAAAGTGCATGTTCGAAGGAAATAAGCTTAAATTTTATCAGAAATGTATCCTCGAAGATAAATTCCCAAAATAAAATTACCATTGCCAATGTTCATTATATAAGCATATGGGGACTATGTACGTATGGAAGAGAATCGGTCTTTTGAAAATTAAATGTAGTAAAAACAAAGTGCCTCAGCAGGTTGCTTGATGAAAGTCCGTCAAACTAAAAGCGATGGGCGTCAGTTAATTTATCAGTTGATATGATATCAAACAATATACAAAAAAAAGGGTCACATTAACTATAACGTAATAAAATATTTTGAATAAATTCTTCGTTTAATTTTTTTTTATACTATGTGTGGCTCACCTAAGCTCAGTAATTTTTTCTGCCCACCAAACGATTTGAGTTGAGCACCCGTCCCCTAGATGGAAATAAAAATGAAATTGAAAGCCAAAAGTTTTGTATGGTAACACCAATATTTAGTTCATTTTAGAAATTTTATGTAGTATTTTTATGAGAACTCTGTGTACAAAATTTCAGGTCACTACATCGGCCCATTCTCAGGCAATTTCCAAATATATAGTGAAAACCTAAACCCAATAAGGGGTTGCCCGATTTAGTTCACTTTTGCAATTTTATTTACTATTGCTATGAAAACAACCATATAGCAAATTTCAGCTCTCTTCGTCGACGCGTTCTTCGGCAGTGTCTAAAAACTTATAGTAAAAAACGAATTAAATTAAATTAAATTTCTAAATTTGCTAAAAATGAATTGATTGCAAACTCAGCGTCAAAAGATCGGTTGGACTTTACATTTCCAACATTCAGTTCGCGAACAATTGCTCATTAGAAAAGGACGATAAATTTGCAAAACTATTAGATTTGTTGGACATGTACCAAGTGATGAAGCATGCTGTTCTCCACAATATGAGTCTTATCAAGAAACCAGAAACAAAATGTTTGTCAATTACACAAGTACACAAGTTACTTCACTTCTAGAAGAACTATTTTTGTCCTTCGGTCTTCCTCTCCCTTGTTTTGAAATTGAGCATTTTCAGTCGGTGGAATATTTTTCGTTATATAGGAATTAAGCTACCTCAGAATGTGGCTCTTCTCTATGAGTTTAGGTCAGCTCTTTTCTATGTTTTGTCTAGCATCGATTCCTTCAGCCACTTCTGGATGGGATAGTAGTCACATGCCAGTATCAATCAATGAGTCATAGGTACATATATGAAAAAAAAAATTCACGAA
The DNA here is from genome assembly GCA_963924295.1 of Dioctria rufipes. Taxonomy (NCBI): domain Eukaryota; kingdom Metazoa; phylum Arthropoda; class Insecta; order Diptera; family Asilidae; genus Dioctria; species Dioctria rufipes. The sequence continues at coordinate 41,353,209 of OZ002743.1, read as the reverse complement.
CTTCAACAGCAAAGAGCCACAAAGCAATCATGGACTAGTCTGTGGTATCTTGCTTGATTTAAAGCAACTTCATGGACTTCATATCACGCTAATATTTGTAACGTTCTTTTGCAACGCTGAAGAGCTTCTTGCGCTTTCATATGTTTCGAGATTCATCAAAAGTAAATCAGTCAATATTAAACGCAAAATTGGATATGAAAGCCGACTATATTTTAATTTTTTCCCTGGCTTATTAGTTAATTAATACTCTCTTTTTCAATACAGTCTAAATATCAACTTAAATGTAGAACAAAAAACTGAAAATTATGTTTCCCAATTTAAGCTCTCTACCAAAACAATATAACCTCGAAAATCCTCTATCTTAAACCAACATTTGTGCTTTTATTGCACTTCACGCAGCTACATAACAACTCTTAGCGAAACCGCAGGTATTTTTTTTTCACTCCACCCAAGCCCCCTCCAGAATTACAAAGAAATAAGAAACAAAACAAAGATAAATCCTTATGTACACGTCGAAATCTCTAACACACTTCCATTTTTATTTCTCTCCATTTAGGTAAAGCACCAAATACAATGGGTGAGTTAGATGACAAGGAGACACCTCAAACGGATGCACAGCACGAATCCGAAGAGCCCAGAGAAACTGATAAAATGTTGGAAAAAAAGGAAGAAACCACAAATGCTGCATCTGATGAGTCTGGAAATAAAACGATTGTGCCACCACCTAAGGGTGAAAAGAAACAAGAAATCAATGGTGAGGAAATTGTAAAAATTCCCGAAACAGAAGCTGAAGTAAATCCAGTGACTGAAGAAGGGCGTGAAGTAAAACCAAAGAAAATTCCAATTGGAGGAATCAAAATGCCGGGATTTTTCACAAAAATAAAGCCACGTGGTGAGGGTGATGGAGCAGATGGTGAACTCTTGGAGAAGGAAGGTGATGATAATAAAATCAATGAGGAGAAGCCAAGGCAGGAGGAAAAAAGGCCATGTATTGGGGACAGAATAAGAAATTTTTTCTCAAGAAAGAAAAAGGGTGAGCCTATCAATAACGGTAAGTTCATAAATAAATTCATTAAAGTTTTCAATTTTGGATAATAATTTTGTGTTTCCTTGTATAGAGCCCACAGCAGAAAATGAAAATGAACCACCACCGCCAAAAAAGGGTCTATTAAATGCCATCAAGCTGCCAATAGCTAATATGATTCCAAAGAAAAAGACTGACGATGACGTAGAATTAGGTACTGGACCTGGCACAAAAGCTGGCCTGGCCTCAATGGAAACTTTAGATGATTCCCTTAAGGATCAAGATACTGTAGATAGAGCCTCTAAAGTTAATGATGAAGCATTAGAAAAGATCGCAGGCGAAGAAACAAAACCTGAAGAGGTAATTTTTTGTTCGATATTTTACTTTTTTAAATATGCATAAAGCCGTACAAACAAGCCAGGAATTTCCCATGTGGCTCGGTGACTCAAGGTAAACAAATATTCCGCCTCCAGACAAACCGTCATATATTATTACCACCTTGAACATTACTACTATAGTTTTCAGTCGAGATGAGACTAACTAAAACACGCGTCCTGGAAAAGTAGCCTTAGAAGAGTACACTAGGGGCTTTGCCGTCAAAGTGCCGACAGGAAATCAAAAGCATTTTCATCTTCTCATCTTTACCACCACAATCACAATTTTGCATATAATTTTGAACTATTTGATTAGGAGCACGCTCTTTTTACAAGTAATGTAGGATGGCCATCACTGAGGATCTAAATATTCAGTTTTGTATCACATTTCAAAGTAGAGGGATTTCTAACATGCTCAGAGCTTTCCATGAATGCTTTATTCCACATTTTACCTACGTCTGTATGTGAACTCCAGTTCACTCGTACATATACATATATAACGGGTTTTCCAATAAGAGGTGTTATTTTGATATTCAAAGAAAAATGCCATTTTTTGAGATAAATGATCGGATCTTTATTTCATTATAAAGAGGAAGGTATGCCGTTAATAATGGAAAATAACATCAGCCAAATGACCACCACGACCACGCCTACAAGACCATATCCTTTTCATGAAATTATCCATAACCAAATCGCAAAGTGGCTGCCCTATGTCCTCGATAGCCTCACGAATTCCATCTTTGAGGTCTTGAATCGACGCTGGGCTGTTAGCGTTGACCTTCTCTTTCACGTGGCCCCAAAGGAAGAAGTCGCAAGGTGTTAAGTCACAAGATCTCGGTGGCCAATTGTGATCACCTCTTCGAGAGATAACACGGTCCGGAAACTTTTCCCGTAAAAGATCAATGGTTTCTTGCTTGTATGGCACTTAGCGCCGTCTTGTTGAAAGTAAACGTTGTCAATACCATCCAATTCCGGCCATAAAAAATCATTAATCATCTGTCGATAGCGCAATCCATTCACCGTAACTGTTGCTCCAGCCTCATTTTCAAAAAGTAAGGTCCAATGACCCCGCGGGACCATAAGCCGCACCAAACAGTCACACGTTGAGGATAGAGAGGCTTTTCAACAATAACTCTTGGGTTTTCCGTGCCCCAGATGCGACAATTTTGCTTGTTGACGAAGCCATCGAGGTGGAAATGGGCCCCATCACTCAAGATGAGTTTTCGATGGAATTCCGGATCATTTTCATGAATTTCAAGGACCCAATCAGCAAATACTCGACGTTGTTGATGATCGGCCGGGTTGAGTTCTTGTGTTAACTGAACTTTATAAGCCTTAAGACCCAAATCTTTATGCAAAATACGGTGTAATAACGTTTGTGGAATGCCTAATTCCAAAGAACGACGAGGAATGGACAAACCTGGGTTTTCTTCAACAATTTCGGCTACAGCAGCAATATTATCGGCTGTTCTTGAGCGACGTGCACGGGTTTTATTCTTCACATCACTAACTTGTCCCGACAGCTCGAATTTTTCTACCAATTTCTGTATTGCAGTCCGACAAGGTGCTTCACGACGACCCAAAAATGTTCGAGTTTTACGAACCGTCTCTGCCACATTTTCACCATTTTTATAGTGAATTTTAAAAATTTCAATGCGTAGTTGAATCGTGTATCGTACCATTTTTATTAATGGCGTAGTTTCTACTTGTCAACTGTCAAAAAATGACAGCTCCAAAAGTGACATCTACCGAAATAGCGGGCTAATTAAAATAACACCTCTTATTGGAAAACCCTTTATATATATATCTGAGTAATATCTGATTCATGCGTTGAAATCTGGCAAATGTCCTTGCCACCAACCCTTTTATGTTTCATAATTCAGTATGACACAATTGAGCCATAACTAAGTCATTGCTTTTTAACATTGTCAAGGACAAAGATCATTCAGTGTAAAATAGGCAGCACTGACGAAGTCAAAAGAGTCTGCAGGCGTATCCCTCTGAGTGAATTCCTTTCATTATACTCTGGTTAATGGTCATGAACTAAACAGAAAGTAATGTAGTGCTATTGGCGATGCAAGTTGAGTTCACTGGGTTCCAGCAGACAGAAACACAAATGGAAATATATTGGCTGACAACTGGCTAGATAGATTTCAGTTCTCAAACACTATCAGTTAGAGTAAGTCTCTGTATCTCTCTCTCTCTCTCTCTCTCTCTCTCTCCCTCTGTATGTAAGTGCCCGACACTTTCTGCTGTCAGACATTGTATACTAAATGATCTGTGCTTGGATTACTTTAACAAATCTTGGAAAAATATAAAAAGTATAATTCGCAGTCTGGATGAATATGACTCTATCTCTAGTAGGCAAACCGAATTCTCTGGTTCCAATGCTCTCTCTCCAATACTCATAGTCGTATATAGCTAACACGAATAGTAGCATTAATGGTGCTAATTGCAGCCCTAGCAAGGTAATCTAAGCTCATAACGTAAACCAACCATATTCAAACTAGTCTGGATCAAAACCATTTGAACCATTTCGGTTCTGCAATGAATAATTTTTAATTAATGGCCTTTATACACACACTCTTCAAAAGCACCCTTGAAACAGATTCCTTTCTTTCCAGGAAATTCATGTTTTTATTTCCAATTTAATTTCAATATTAAATTTTCTCAATAATTTACACTCCTGCCATTTTGCAGAAAACCACCGATGATAAAGCTGAAGAGACTAAAGTGTCCAGCCTGGATAGAGTACGATTATACAAATGCTCAGTAGATGATGCCCTTATAGCTCTAGGAGTGGTAGTCTTTCTAATGATGGTTGCAGTAATCGCATACGTTATAACCAACGAGGGTCTAACATCAGCCCCAATTAGAGAAGGGAAATTTATTGATGCTGTTACAAGTTGTGGAATGGTTGAAGGCTTAAAAGAGGATGGTTCATTCGCTTTCCGTGGTATTCCATATGCTGTTCCGCCAACCGGTGAGAATCGATGGAAACCGGCAAAATTAATCGATAACATCGATAGTTGCTGGAATGGTACATACAAAGCGCACAATGCAACTGATGTTTGTTCACAAATTTTGGGTAATGGAACCAAAATTGGTGTCGAGGATTGTCTAACATTGGATATTATAACACCGCATGTTCGGTATGATAATCCTTTACCAGTGATTGTATTAATTGGTGCCGAATCATTAACTGGTGGATCACCAGGAATACTCAGACCTTCAGCACGATATGCACGTTCACGGGATGTGATATTTGTTCGTCCGAATTTCCGAATGGGACCATTTGGTTTTCTTGCATTAGATGTTCTCTCAAAAACAACATACCCAACAACATCTGGAAATTACGCCCTTACCGATATTATAGCTGTGTTGAAATGGTTAAAATTAAACATCGCACATTTTGGCGGTTCTGCAAATTGTATAACACTTTTCGGGCATCGAGCTGGTGCAACACTAGTTTCAGCTTTGGTAACATCACGTCAAGTAAAAGATTTGTATGCAAGAGCTTGGGTCTCATCAAGTGCATCTATTTTCCCTGGTAAATCTCTACCAGAATCTGAACGAAGGAATCAAGAGTATTTGGATATAATACAGTGCCATGATGCAGAATGCTTACGAAATGCAACTACCGATGAAATACTAGATGCCATTCCCGATACTTGGAGACATTATCCAGCGGATTTGCCTTCGATTGAAGAAAATCCAACTGCTAAACATGAATGGCTCGTTTTAGATGGACACATTTTACAGCAACATCCAGCCGACGTTTGGAAAGATGAAATCGGTCCACCAAAACTTGTAATCGGTGCAACAGCTCATGAAAGTCATACCGAAAAACTTCATCTCAAGTATACTGAATGGACACCAGAAGTTGTACGAAAATATATAGAAGAAAGTAAAATTGGAGCTTTGAATTTAACCGATGAAGCTATACAGCGATATAATTCTACTTATCATGGATTAGTTGCTATGATCTCTGACATACGTACTGTGTGCCCTCTGCTAACTATTGCAAGACAGCAACCATCTGTACCATTTTATGTTGTAACACAAGTTGAAAGCCGAACTGGCATTGCAGATGTAGATTCAGATGTACAAGCCATCTTAGGACGATATGAACCTCATACAGTTGAACAGCGAAGGTATGTTTCAGCGATACAACAACTTTTCTATCATTATGTTTCGAATGGGGAAATGAAACAGTATGAGCCAAGACGAAGAATCATTAATGTCGGACAGGACGCCCTCTCCATGGAGGATTATCCGAACTGTGACTTTTGGATCAGCAAAGATATTGTACCTAGATACGCCAGGATCGATTAATTCTCTCTTTTGATGTTATGGATATTACACATTTTAAGTAAGTAAATGAAATTTATCGACATAAGCAGGTCTAGGATATACATAATATGTATTGTATGTATTTATTATATGTACAAGGTTAAGCGACCTCCCCAGTTAAGTATGGAGTGGTGTATGAACGGAACTAGGTTTTAAGTTTATATCGTTATCATTGATGTGTCTGACAGATCTATAAAGAAAGAGATATGTATGTAAATGCAATCCAAGTGTATGAGATGTTTTAAGGTAATATGTAATAGGACTTGTAGAATTTATGTGGATATTTTTGGTGGTTCGTATGAAATGAATATTAATCGCATGCTTGAATTAAAAAAAAAAGAAGATAAAATGAAACAGTAAATTTTCATCAATGAGGCTCTTTGTATTTGAAAAAGAATAAAACCACAAACGTAAAACGGAAGCAGCAATTGGTTATCTATTAACAGCTAGAAGAGCAATGGTATATGGGTTCATAATATAATTTTGTTTATATTTATCCTAGTTTCTCTTGGACTCTATTTTAGCCTACATTCAGTAGGGACGAAGTCCGAAAGGATAATTTAAGAGTTTCAGTTTCGAAGCTCATGATTGGGTGAAAGTGAAATTGTATTCCGATGGCTTAGGAATAGTTAACTGCTTGCTGTCGAACACTTCTCTAAAATTTTCTGAGATCTGTCACCAAAAACACACAATTGTTTGAATTAATGCAAGATTAATGTAAAGAAACCTTTTTTTCATACACAAAAACACAATTATTATTTAAATTATTCCACTAGAATAATCTAGACATTTATTTTTTCCACAAAAAAAAAAAAAAAAGACCGCAATTATTTGAATTGTTTCATAACTGTCAACAAAATTTACAGTTGTCACATGTCTGCTCTAAGTTACTCCTTTAGTACTTTAGAGGAGTGTTCTGACATTAAACACAGTTTTCTGCTCTTTTCTGCTCTAGAGTAAGCTAGATCAGCTCATTAAACAGACCTATATTGTTTTTACTTTAAATAAAACATCCCTGACCCGCAGCCTTTAGTTGTATTTACTCATTTTTGTTGCTACATGACAACTACGTAAGCGATGTCTAGATAGGAATTTTTATTTTTTCTGCAATTCGATGCGATCTAATCTTCCACACACAGTAAAATGTTACTCTCTTCCTGTTGCGTTTCAAATTGAACTATCTGGATTAATGTTGCCAAAAGTAAATCATACTTTGAAACTCCAACGATGTCAAATTCATATTTCATATTTACGCTCCTTTACTCCTTTCCGATTGATTGTATGGTCTGACTCATCTCAACAAAAACAGAATATCGATCGGATTCCTAGTAATAAGCAACAAACATAGCTTTTGACAGTTATCAGTGATCTAGACAGTTCGCTATGAAGCAGACATGAAAAACAATTTTAATATTTTAGAGCAGTAATCTGGATTCATAATTATTTTCTCTTTTCTGCCCCTTTTCCACACTAGAGTGGAAGCAGACCTATATATACCAGATGACTTTGAAAAACCAAATCTGTAAAAATTTCATCCATACAGTTTTAAAAGAAGAATTACACATCAGTGTTTTGGACGAGGGATGGCATAGCGGCACGACCGGTACACACATCGGTGTTTTGGATGTGTGGTGCCAGTAGGCTATGTTATACATATCAGTGATACTGAAAGACCAAAATGGCATTTACGGTACCGCTGCGGGAAAAAGTGTGCAGTGATCCGTCTAATTTATAATATCCGAGACCGTAATTCCGACGTCGCTGCGGCATCGCACTTCCAAAACAGTGATGTATCCATATGCATCGGGCCGTAAAGAACTGGGAGTTTTTCATTTTTTTCTTTCCCCAATTACAACGTTTTTTTAATTTGTCCAAGGTAGACAAATTAGCACAACAAATATTGAAAGTGGATTATCGGCAATTGGTGTCGTTTCTGAACATTTAGCATTTCTACAATGCTAGATGCACACAAAATACAAAAACATTTCTTTGGTAATAGTTGGTAATAGCTGTAAAAGCTGCTATTTTGACTATTAAAGTTTCTTCTTGATATTTTCATTTTGATACAAATTGTGTTGTTCGGTAAATAAGTATGCCAATGAATTCCTGGAGTTTCCTCCACACTTGCTTTAGACCCTCCCGTCTCCTCAAATTTTGCTTTGGAAATTTTGTTTTTTAAAGTAAATTAAATGCTCATAAGTCCAAAGAGGGCTTTTCATAATTTATAACGGTAGCCGAGATGTTACGATTTTTATGCTATGCGAATAGTATTTAGTTTCCAGAGCACAATAACTGTTCTAGCGGCCTTCACCCCACCTCATGGAAAATGCACATTTTACCAATGTTTATAAATCACTGCAAGTACCTTGTAGTTCTTGTCATGTCAGATGAAAGTATCTTGTCCTATATAAATTTATATTTTTTATCTTTGGCTTTTCAATTTGTATCTGTAAGTACCATTTAGTCTCCCGGCCCACAAAAGTTAGATAAGAAATGAAAAAGTACTCAGAATTAGTAGGAAACGATCATGACCATAATATCCCCGTGGACACAGTTTCCCTTTTTTTCATGGATATCATGTCTCCTTTAAAACAGACTTAATATCCATGCACATTATGGCCATACTTGTGAGACCATATGGACATTATTTCACGTTACCTGTTATTTCAAATCTAGAATAGGATGACAAACATTCTTGCTCTAGACATCAAAATCTAAAATGTTGGATGGAAAATATTTCCACTATATCGGGTCGAATATTCCCACCTTTTTTTCGTTTCAAATAGTAAAAAAAATTAATAATAATAACCAATTGCTGGCATATAAGGGTTGTCCGAAGATGTTGTCTTGTGTGCATTTCAGCTGATTAATGATTTGAATCCCACGAGAGAGAAAAAACTGAGGTTGATCAGTAATAACCATTGAGAGTTTATCAAGCGCTCTTACAATTTTTACATTCTTTCAGAACTTAAAAGACCTCAATAAGAGAAAAGCTTTAAAGCTTATCAATGTGAATTTTTCTACACACGTGCAGTATTTAAAATGAAAACATTACCAAAAAAATAAAATAAAAAGTAGTATTTGTATTTTTATATCTACTGATGCTCATTAGCCCAGACGAACTGAAGATGTTAAATAAACAGTATTTAGCTGGCAAAGATATTATCCAAAAACTCATTTAAAGATTAAAAAAAAAAAAAATTATACGTATATACAAAAAAAATATATATATAAAGTTATTATAATTTACGCATTAACTTCACCTAGAACATAATCATTTACATATAATATATTAAAAATAACTTTAGAAGTAAATATTGAGAACTTTCCACTGTTCAAATCCGGCGCATGCAGCTGCCAGTCTAGAATAAACCCCGATATTATGTACAGTGTAATAATGGAATTTAAGTAATATTTTGTATTTAGTAGTGAATATCGTTTTTAATTATTTATAATATCAGAAAATAATATAAGGCTGAAGTCTTGTGTTTTATTTTTACAAGTTTACCTTCTTTCTTTCGCCCATGAATAGGCGTGTGTTATTGTTTTCAGAGCTTTTTTGTTGTCGATATGTCTATACTGATCATTGGATATTTCAAATTTGCTTATTTATTTATTTATGTATTTGTAACAAGCAACTTAGGCTGTTAGGCCCATTATGTATAAAAACATTATTACTTGCGTAAATATTGGAAGTGGCAGTGTGAACAAAATATAAACAGAAAAGAATAAAGAGAAATCGATTAACGCGAAATTTTGGGTAAGTACATAATCGTGGTACCCGAATTTCTTATTAACCATTGTCTTATATACATACAACAGACGCAAAAACATTTATATTTTTAAAAAATTTTGGTATATGCCTTGCATTATCTTTTTCTTCATACTTAACTGAGTCTTCAGATCCAAACGTTGATGGCATAATTATATCCACAATTTCTTGTACGGTTAACATTGGAGCAGTACCAATAAGGTCGTCCAGGTTCAAATAATATCCGTGGCAAAATTTAGAGTTGTAGACACACGCGCAATTTGATGCAATTTAACAACTTGGAAACAAGGAATCCCTGGTGAGGAGGTAGTACCAAAGAAAATCTAGAATGATTGAGACAATTTTTTATTGTTGTGGATGTTACATATCGCCAAAGTGTTTTAAATTGTCACTGCCTTAGTATCTTCCATATTAAACGATATTTCGTGTTATTCATTTTGCGATATCCAGAATAAATTCACATGAAAATCATTTTACGGAACGGGTACTGGGCGTTTGTTTCGCGTTATGCAATATTTCGTGTGATCAGTTTTCGTTTTAAGTGGACTTTACAGTATTAAGATTAACTTAACTAGTTAAAAATTAAAAATCTAGCTATGCTGACAAAATACATGCCTCCATCCCTGCTGTCCAAAAAGATTATTCGAGAAAAAAGAACTTATACCAAAAAGAGAACTATGGACGCCGAGTATTGCGAGTGTATCGGTAATACAAAAGGATAAAAAATTTAGATGAGTATTTAGCCTAACGAAGAGCGATACCAACACGACCTGTTAAGACTTCCATTCCAGTTAAGAAACGTTGAGAAAATCAATGAGGCGCAATTTAAATGCCATTAAACTAAGCGAGGAGTGAAAAAAATTCAATCGGTTCCAAATGGGGATAACACGAACAAAGAAAGAATTTTTCAGAACATTGGATGCATGTCGAGGGATAATTATATTAAGTGGAAAACGTGGGGACCTAACAAACTCCAATCTGGAAAATAAATATTGTGGTGTACGCGAGTGAATTAATTTAAACAACAAGATGAGATTTCGGAGTATAAGGTACCTGTCGAAGGTGGTATTAAGAAAATCCCGTACGTAAGCACGCAAAATATGCACCCGCCCTGAATTACCGTACACATGCCTGGGCAGGATTCTGTAATACGGATAGTTGGGGAGTTTGGGAGATGAAAATTTTCGTTTTCTCCGATTGAAACTCCCTTATTTTCCATTCGCGATTCTCTAACATACTTGGGAGTTACAAAACACATGAGAAGTGTCGCAGTATTGAAGGACGGCTAATTCTGTGTGGGAGGGTCGTAGATCATTGGAGTTTTTTCCTACGAATTTAGGGTCTGAGTACTAATATATAGATGAACAATTTCTGAGTGTGGGGTTTTTGTGGTTGGGGGGGGGGGTCATATCACCCCTCATTGGGGGCTGTCCAAAATACGTCATATTCGGTATCAAATTAAAGAGTGAGGAGCGAGTAATCGAGTGGTGTAGTTTGTTTTTGATCATTTTAACGTCATAACTGACTTTTTGCCGCCGAAAGACGGATTTTTTCTACTTTGGTCATATACACCCCAGTTCCTATATTTTGCATATATTTCTTCCGTTATTTGTTTCATATCCATTAGTATTCTGTTGTGAACATTTTATAAACCAGTTCATAGTTATGAGTTGAAAATATGTCCATTTTTGTACCTAAAATCGGCCATTTTTTCATCTTAAGGACTGATTCACTTCTTTTGAAATTATCTCCAAAGCCGTTTATCAGACTGAAAAACTAATTACAAATCTAAATAGGGGACAGAATTCAGATGCGATTTCTTCCTACATACAAGCTTTAACGTGTACACTTAAAAATTTTTATAGCATCTTTTCGGTACTAGAAGACGACCAAATTAACCATTTTCGAGTTATTTAAGATTTTTAGCGAGCGGGTACCTTGAGACTCCAAAATCTATATTTCTCTATAAGTATTCCAAGGATTTCCATAATTTGTTTTTGTAAATATAGCCACGATATGTGGTGAATCCATAATTTAATTTAAAAATGCCTAGATACCTAACTACCTTCACAAAATGCAACAAAAACACACACATGGCAAGGCATGGGCCAGCTTCTTCCTTATAAACGTAGGCAGATATATATTAATATTGTACAGTTTGCAAAGACCAAGACCTACCGTGCCGATTAAGATGTTGATATAACGTGATAAGGAGAGGGTCTCATAAAGTATGAAGACTAGACAAAAGGTATGGTAATTCCAGTAAGGAAGATAGGATCAAAGATGTGCTTAATTGGATATTCAAAAACGACAATCGGTTGAGGCTTAGATGGCCCAGGAAAAGGCAGAGGAAAGGTCAGCATTAACATCTGCAACACATTGAACCATAGATGACAACGATGCATGCGTATTTGCACGAGGTTTATATTTAGGATGACCTCAAGAGCCCGAGTGCTGGTTGACTTAAGAGTGCCACTTACACTAAGGAAGCAGAGTCTTCGAATCTTTTCCAATATCTTACAATGAGTGTCGAAATTCATTGATTTCGACCACACTACAGAACCGTTAGCATGGGTCGGATGACGCTAGTGCATATCCATAGGATCAACAGCGGTTTGAGTCTTCACTTTTTCCCTATAGTTCTGCTCTGAGAGCTTTATTCGTTCTGTCCTCAAGGTGTGGTTTCCAGTTTAACTTTTTATCTAGTATGATGCCTAGGTATTTTACCCTGTCCTTTAGCTTCAATCGTGTGGAGCCAATAGAGAGCAAGTGAAATCTGGGAATCTTCCTTTTCTTAATAAAAAAGCATATATCGGTTTTCAATGGTTTGATAACCAGCCCCAAATCCGTAGCCCAGTGTATGACAAGTTACATTGCATTTTGCGCCAGTCAGCAGAGTTCGGACTCATAACTACCAGTTACTAAGATCACAGGTCATCTGCATAACGTACCGCTTTGTACCCCATCCGGGTGAGATCATCCATAATGAAGGTGATAAGATACCGCCTTGAGGGATGCCCCTATGGACTCTACATTCCGTGCTGTGTTAGCATTTCAGCAAGTTTAAGTAGAACATTATTGAAAAGGAAGCCCGTTTCAAAGGAGTGAATTACCTCGTGGAGGGCGGTCTTGACTTCCCTTTAAATACGCGTGCTGATGTTTTGACAATCTTCTTCTGAAAATAGAGCCCCTCAATTCCCACTTGCAAGTGCGCTCTAGTATTTTGGGTAGGAAAGAAGTCAATATTATTCGCCTATATGCTTTGAAAGTTGAGATAAACACAACGCAGACTTCTTACTACAGCTTCGGTGTGTAGCCCTTTTTAATACATAGTATTAAGAGAATGGCAAGATTACTGATCAATGAGGCACCAGAGTTTTGAAGTAGAGTTGGAAAGTTGCCGTCTTTACCACGGGACTTGAAAGGTTTGAACGATAGTGACAATGACAAGTACATATGCAACTTGACACTTAACAGATGATGTAAACGACGTTATCACTCATTTTCAAATATTGTCCTTTCTTGAATTATTAGAAACAATAAAACTCAAAATATTGCGAGTAAAAATATCATTTATTCCATTAGCAACGCAAAGTTTTCAACATTTTACATTAATTCAAATTACAAAGTACAAAAAAAATCGTATCGCACGGAATGAACAATCAATCAGACGATGTACAATACTTCAAAAAACTATCATAACTACTACTGAACTTTTATTGTTTGTTATTTATTGTTAGCGAGAACATGTTGCGCGACCGTCCTTGGCTTCTTAACACGCTTATTATATATATTTAATTATAAAACTAAGGCTACCACTACCGAAAAAATATACAGGTAAGTATAAACTTATGTATGTTTGTAAAAAATACTTGTTAGCCTACAGTGAAAACGATTTAAGTAAAAAAAAATTATAGAAAGATTTTATAGTTTGGCGTAGAACATAGTTAGGAAAAAATACAAAAAGGAGAAAGAAACCGTTTTATCTTGAATACTGGGACTGCACCGAAATTAAATTTCATCGATTAAGATAAAAATAGACGAGAAACAAGCAATATATTAGTGTACAACATGGCCTGCTTCTGAGCAAGGCTCTTCCCATTTTGTATGCTTCTCTGGAACTAAGTGAATTATTTGTACATGAATGGCCTGATGTTTTTCATATTTCGGGGGTATTGAGCACAGACGATATTTAACCTCATCGCCAGGCATTGGCACGTATTCTCCTTCGATACTGAAAAATAAAGGAATTTAGGTTTAATTATAGTTTTCACTTGGAAACCATTGATTTAAATACTTACTCCGAAATGTGTACAAACATATCTTCACCGCCTGAATGAGGCGTAATAAAGCCATGTCCTTTCGAACGGCTAAATGACTTTATGATTCCAGTTTCTATTGGATTCTCTAAGGCCCTTGCTGACCTGAAAAATTATTAATTACAATTCAAATGCATGGCTATCAATTAAAAATCTTTCCAATTCTATTCCATTACAGAGACTGATTATTTTTAGAAAAAGACTATGTTGGTACGTTTCGCCGATGATTTGTACCTGACTGAGTTGGGCTCATGGAAAAAAATAAGCTACTTACGAACCAACAAACGGAGTATCGGATCGATATGAAATAACTCCTAAATAATTATTTATTTAACCTAAAAAATGTTCAGATTTAAATGTGACTTTGTTAACTGCATTGTGTATTAATATTGGCATATGTTTACCAACACACCTTCCCAAACTTCTTAGTTTGGATTAAACGAAGCCAGCAAAATTACCATTTGCTTATGTCCTGAAAAAAATGAGACGTAGATCACTTACACAAAAAATAGCGCCAGCAAATATTTTGATACAAAATTGAGAATTCAATCAATGCTAAGTCACCCAATTATATCACAAACCTCAATTGCGGAAGCAGGTGGAGATCAAGATTATCAAGAGATGCGCCTGGACGTATAAAAGTTAGCGGAAGCTTTTACTCTCATATACTGATCTCTAACTAAACGCCAAAGTAAAACAAAAGAATCGTTCTGCAGCAACCTGAATGTAATGAACAAACTGAGATGATTACAAAATGAATCATTTGTGCTATGTTGTAGTTTATATACAAATATATTTTAATTCCGTCCTATTTTGAATAAATATAAATCTCAAAAGTAGTATTTTGTTTCTTTATCCCTTCATATCAAGATTTTCTACTAACATATTTTCAGATGAAATTTTTATTTAGCTCTATTGCCATATAAAGTGTATATAGGTACATATGTCGGTACCCAGGTACCTATCCGTGGAGCAACGCCAGTATAAATGTTGGGTTGAAAATTTAGTAATTCGAAATATACCTAGTTTTAACATTTTTTTCTCTTGAAATATAAAGTTTTAGCATGTAATAGAAGCCCATCCTGTTAACTAAAACAGACAAATATGTCAAAAGTTACCCGGATCTATTCGTGACAAGTGGAAGCCACCGCAAGTTTTCTTGCAATTGCACAGACTTGGGTCAAAAACTATTATTGTTTGACGAGCTCACTACTTTAAAGTTTTCTCTACACTCTAATTCCCTCCTGACAAAAACCTGCAAATGCAACAAAATAAATATAACTGCCTAGAATTCGAACAGCCAAGTAAAATATTACGCGTATCGGGTTACTAATTCAGGCATCCCATGTCCAATAATATAATAATATACTTTAAGCGTCACTCTTTAAATGCAGAACATTCCATCGTGCTCCTCATCCACCCAGTCTGTCTTTTATCTAATAAAATAACTGCTTGGGATACAATAAAAGTAAATTCTTTTGCAATGATCGAATCATGATAGAAGTTATTATTTTGGTACTTAGCCGCATTTCGATGGTAGGACCGTATGGTAATCACATTCTGTTTCACTTGAAACCTGACATAGCTCCCCATAATTTAATAAAGCCAGGTTTATTTTTCAGCAATTTAGATTGTATCAAATGTTTTGATCAAAATACATAAAAATCCAAAGCATGCCTTCATTCTTTTAATAAAATAATTACAACTAAAGAGCATGTGTAGTTTTCTCTCAACAAATTTATTTCGACCCTCCACCCCCACACTTCTTCCGACATAGTTTCTCTAAATCTTCGTGACTTATTACATTCGGTAACACGGTGCTGTTTTAAACTGAAACAAACAAAAGTAATTTAATAAAACTTACGTTGATGCAGTTCTTGTACGTTTTGTTATTATCGGGCTGGGTAACTGCAGTCTTGGGTTGGGGTTGTTGTTACCAATGTTCTGTAACCCCTTATTATTGAATGTATCTTCTGGGCAAGTCGACATGACTTTCTTGTTGTTTGTAACTCTAACGCCGTCGATTTGTCTACCACAACCTAGTTTATTTATATTTGAGCGACGAAAAAAATAAAAGTTTAACTAATAGCGAAAGTATTAAATTAGGTGACCCGCCAAGGGCAAATATTTTACACAACCGTTTCTCCACTTAAATCCGCATTTAGCTAGCAAAGAAAATTTGACATTGACAAAGGCGACAAGTCAATTGAAGTGCCGATGCCGATTGTCAAGAGATTACATTTGTAGGGTTTCAGTAATTCAGTTTGTTGGGGCTGCCAAGCAAATGATTGTTAAGTTAAAAGACCTCAAACCTCAAATTATTTTTACGCTGCCAGTCCCCTTCAGTACCGAGATTCAGTTAAGTTGAAAAAGAAAAAGTGAATGAAGTGAGTTACTTTTCCAAATATTTGATTTTGCTAAATAAATGATTCACTCACTTAACTCATATGCGATTGTGAGGTGAATGGGCCAACCCACACGTAATAAGCAGAAAGCACGATTATTTTGCTACAATTTGTGACCAGACATGTCAACAGATAATTATGCCTCGCAATAGTTTCTTATACCGAATTTAATTGTGAACATCTTCAATCAAGTTACAGTCATTGATATAAATAATAACTGTGTTACAAATTCACACCACGTAATGAGAACTGAATTATTATATTATCACCTTAATCGCAGTTAAAGAATTCCGCAGCCGTCCGTTTAGAAATTTCAACATGGCCGAAACTATTTTCTTGTAGCAGTGAAATCACTGACATATATAATGGATTGCCTGATTTTCTATTTCATATGGGTCAACTTTTTTTGGCAGGGTGTGACAATTATCTTAATTTCAAGTTTCACTTTCGTTTTAATATTCATATTAAAAGTTCAGCAAATTACAGATGCATTCGAAATTATTTCTATTCTTGGAAGCTTATCTTCTACAACATCAAATATTTTTAAAACTTGAGTTTTAAAGAAATAAGTTTTTGCAATTTTTGTCTGCCTGTCCCTAAAAGTAGGTATGGGGACAGAGAAAGGATTACAAATACTGTATTGCCATCTATTTCTGTTCTATATAATCATTTGCAAAACCACTGAACTGAAACTGGAATATGGTGGATTTTGTATAAAACTTATGATTATTAGTTCAGCGAAAAAAAGTAGTTAAACCAAAAAGAGACGACTATAGAAAAGTGATCCCATAATAATGTCAAGTAATGTAAGCAATTTTTGTAGCGTCAGCAGTCCATTGTATATATGTCAGTGAGTGAAATTTAATCTGTAATGGCAGTAGATTCTGAATTCTAAGGCCCAACTCAGACGAGAATGTTTTAGGGAAGGAAGGAATTTCCTTCCCTTGGTTAGACGTGCAATAACAATAATTTTGCTTCGCGTAGTTCCTTATATGATTACCGACATTAGTTATGTGCACG
The DNA here is from genome assembly GCA_963924295.1 of Dioctria rufipes. NCBI lineage: Eukaryota > Metazoa > Arthropoda > Insecta > Diptera > Asilidae > Dioctria > Dioctria rufipes. Next base: position 41,335,942 of record OZ002743.1, on the reverse strand, counting down.
TTCAATTTAGTCACAGTTTTTTATATAAACAATAACTGTATCACAAATTCACAATACGTAATGATTATTAAATTATAATATATTAATAAGCCGTCCGATCAGAACTTTCAGAAATTTCGCAATTTCAAAATGGTCGGAGATAATTTGCTTACAGTAGTATTGGTTTGCCGCCCGTACTCCCAATCGAAACTTGGTAGCATGGAATTTTTCCTACCTCCGAGCACTTCTCATCCGTAAAAACTGCCTAAAAATTTTCGCGTGTGGGCTATGGCGTAAGCTGCAGCATGAGCAGCATACCACTATTACTCCAGCAAATAGTAGGTAATAACAATAGTAGTATCACAGTATATATCATACAGTAGAATAGCTTAGAACTAACTACTGAAAAGTGAATTTTAGAATTTCAATTAAAAAAACATAACCTTACAATTTCTCCCACAAGAGGGAACTATTAAGTATGATACGGACATAAATGGGCGAACAGTAGCTAGCTGCACGACCGTTGACGGAAGTATTAGTTTTATGTATGTACACATATCGGCAATCGGCGACAAATGTATTGTTCCATTACTAAACAGCTGTTTGACGGTAAAGTGGTGTCATTTTGGAATCCATGTATTAAAAATTGACTAGTGTGTTAGTTAAAACTGTTGAAAGAGAAAGTATAGTCTCTTTATAGAAGCATCCTACTCACTTGACAGTTTTGACAGAGCTGGGCTACTGTATGATATATACTGTGGTAGTATATAGGTCATTTTCTTAAATCCAATATGAAAAATTGGTTCTGTGACGTGTTTTTTTCATATAAATAGTAGTTACATAAAAAAAATGCGGCCAAGTGCGAGTCAGAATCGCACACGAAGGGTTCCGTACCATCGTACAAAATTTTCAAATGAGAGCATCATTGAAAAAATAATATTGTCATTTGAAAAAAAAATAATAATGCTGTGATTTGAAAAAAATATGCCTACTTATGATAATAGTAATGAATGAGAATAAAACGAGGAAAAAATCATGTTTCCTGTATGGAGGCACCTTTAAATTTTTAATCTTATTCTATTTTTATTATTTGTTGTTATAGCGGCAATAGAAATACATACTCTGTGAAAATAAGGGTTAATGAGATTCAGCCCGGTGACAGACAGACAGAAAGACATCGGAGGCTTAGTAACAGGGTCCCGTTTCTACCTTTTGGGTACGGAACCCTAGAAAACCGAGTTACAATTTAAAAATTTTAACTTTGTTCAGCCATTACTTCAAAACGGAAGGGGAAATCTTATAGACTATTGGAAAGGTCGGTCTGTAGCGACTACAATCTATAACCTTATGTATAGTGCCTATGACTACTGTTATGCTGTTGCAGGAGTGTGAGCTAGAGTTGTGGGGTACGGCTTATCCCCTATGGTTAGAGCCTAAGACTCGAACGAATCTCAGCTGGAGAAGAGGCCAGGGAGTAGCTTTGTTTTGGTTTTCCTTGAGGTTTGGCCTCTTGGAATGGAGAGGTCAAGGAGCAACCCTGTTTCGACCTTCCAGTCAGTTCGTCTACCTAGATGCTAGACACTATTGAAGAAAGAACTGCATAGAAAGAACTCTTTGGATTCCGCTTGTAAAATTCCCTGTATTTTATTTAAATAATAAAATTTTTACGGCGTGGAATGCTTTAGCAAGAACATGTTTTTTATAACTTCTGTGAACGAATTCAGCATATGTAGGAGTTATAGTGATTTTATTGTTGAAAAAGTAATTAATTTTATGCAAGGAGATACGATGTATGGCAGTAAAAACTTGAAAAACTCTCAAAGAAAATTTCACTTTATTCATGTTAAGTTGTCAATACGAATGTGAAGCTTGTAGTTATCATTGTAGCAGATTGTGCTTCATGAAGCTGAAATAGATCTTCGTGTAGCTTGTAGTGTGTAGCTATCGATGTAGATTGGACTTATTAGCAGTGTTGCCAACTGGAAAAGTTTTCAGTAAGTAAAATTGGAGTTGAAAAATCAGTAGATTGGCTTTACAAGTAAGTAGATATTTTGCACTCATATTTTTTCTCTTCAATTAATTTAATTGGTTAAATAGAAGGCTATTTATTAAAAACGCATTTAATTTTATTCATTTTTATTAGCAAAATAAGAAGAATAATGAAAATTACAGAAAAAAAACAAAATAACAGACAAAAAAAGGTTAACATCTAAAACATAAATTAAATTCAATTCAACAAATTATCAATAAAAACAAATAAAATAAAGAAACATCCTCTAATAAAAAAAATATAAATCAAAAAACATAAACAAATTTAACCTTAATCGCTTTTGAAATCGTACATGGTTTGATTAAAATATTTCAGTAGTTCTTTATTTACTTCAAAATTATAGCAACTGCAGTCATTCAATTTAAGTAATGACTTTGCATATAAGCAACCTTTAATTGTGTTTGAATTTAATAAATTTCGTAACTTTGTTTTTTGTATATTTACTTGAGAGAACATTCTCTCGACACTTGCAGACGAATGAGGAAGCTTAAAAATGTTCAAAACAAAATTTGTTAAATCCAGGAATGCTGGTTCATCATGACCCATTTTAATTTCAGAAACTTCATTCCAAAATAACTCCGCATTTTCTCTGTCTGCAGAAATTGTCTCATTGTCTAGCAGAAAGTTCTGGAGAAGTCTATACTGAGTATCAATTTTCTGAATATCACTACCTTCTATTAAATGAGGTAATAAATAAATTAGTTTTATAACTGAATTATGTTTACCAGAATAAATTTCTGTTGCATCAATTAAATTAAGATGAGACCAAAATTCCGAATCAAAATCAAACCGCGCAAGAATTTGTTTGGCTCCTTCAATATAAAATTTAAGACAATTTTGTCGAAAATCTTGTAGTTCGGAAATTCCAATTTGATTTTGCAAAATGTATTGCTCGACTTTTGCACCCATATAAACTGCCTCATGTTCTAACATTTCTTCTTTACAGTCTACTTGAATCTCAATAATTTTATGATTTCTAACATATTCTTTTTTCATATAGAATTGTAGAAATGTTAATACCAAATCTTTCATGGTTTTGTGTAAATTACATAACTGTGGACTTTCCGACTGATACAATTTATTTAAATTATTAAAGTAAGGCAAAATAAAGTCGAGAAACAAAAAGTATAATTTGGTCGTATGATCAAGCAACATTTTGTAAATGTTTTCTGCTTGTATTAGTTTTGACTCTTTTTTCTCAATATTAAAGTAAGCTTTGAGAACATCATATTGACTAATTATTCTTTTAATTACACTTTGCAGTGACAACCATCTGGTTTGACAATGAATTAAGATTTTTAATGGTTTTATTTCAAAAAAAGTTTGTAAGGATTTGAAATCGGAAAGTCTTTTCGAGCTCTTCAAATAGTTGTAAATATTTCTCGTCAGACATTCAATTTCACCAGGAATTTGCTCACAGGCATAACTGGCACATAAATGGAATGAGTGGCATATACATTTGATAACAAACAAGTTATCAATATCCTTTTTTAAAAGACTTGCTACTGAGTGATGTTTGCCAGTCATAACACTAGCTCCATCAGCAGCGAAGCCAATTAAATTTTTTTTATAATCGACATTACAGTTCTTAAAACTGTTAATTATTAAATTGTATAAAGAGATTGCATCGGCTTTATCAACTTCAAGTAAGTCGTAAAAAAAATCTAAGACTTTGCTTTTGTGTCTTAGTCTCACAATTAAACATAAATGTTTTTTTAAACATACATCAGATGCTTCGTCTACCATAAGAGAAAATTTTTGAGTATTCATCAATTTGCTCAAATGCTCTATGTAATATTTCCCTAAAACATTTTTTATAATTGCACTGACTTTAGTACGCCCGCATTTAATTTTTTTTGAAATTTCGGAATCTTTGGCAATTTCTGAAATTACTTGTACAAAATGGTCCATTAAATTAAAAGCTAAGTTATGTTCAGCTACAAATAAAGCAATCTTTATTTCAGCTTGAGCAATTTTTGTTATTTCGGCCGTTTTGTTTATCGCCGTAGTATGCTCTATGGTTGGTTGTTTCCACATTGTGTTGCACCTTGATTTGTGAGTACGCCTTTCTTGGTGCTTTTTCAGGGCTGCTTTACCCATGGTTCCAATAAATAAATCGGTAAAACATACCTGGTAGAAAATATGAAATTATTGTACTTTTACTTCTACGATAATCACTACAACAACAAAAATTAATAAAAAAATACTCATTTTAAATTAATATGAAGAAATTCGAAACTTTTCAACCTGCTTAAGTATAAACGTACCTTACAGTGTGCATAAGCTTTGCCTTTGCTCGAATTTTGTACCCATTCAAAATCTTTTTGCCACTTAGTAAGGAAAGCTTGTGCATATTTTCTTTTATTAGTAATTAGAACATCCGATGAGTTTAAATTTGATTCAGAATCAGAATCAATTGCAGAGGCCAAAGCAGGCTCAAAGCCCGAATATTCACCCTCAGACTTTTTGCTTGTAGTCAAAAAACGCATCATCTAAAGAGCGTAATAACAAAATAAGCTATAACATAACTTTTTTGAAAAATTTAAATTAAATTTTACCTGGATTACATAAATCAAAATCAAAATCACGCAGAAATCACAATGTGTACCATAAGAACAGGTAATTCAGCTGACATTTTCTTCTTCTTTAAGAATTTCATGCCACGCACCGTCATGTTGGTGTATGCATTGCATATATAAAGCCTGAAACACAATTGGAGCTCTTCAGCTTTTCTTTCGGAAACTGATTTTGACAGCTTTGATCTTAACATAAAAAAAGGTACAGTCAGGTACAGTTCACTCAAAAACTTCTTTAAAACTCCAAAATTACTTTAAAATATATCAATATCAGTAATGACGACCTCTTTAGCGAAAAAAGCAATTTTTTTACAGATAACTATAAGTAAGTAGATTCGATTAGATAGTAAGTAGGTAAGTATACATCAGCAAAAATAAGTAGATCTTCTTACTTTTGTATTGAGTTGGCAACACTGCTTATTAGTCATTCGCTCGTAGCTTTTCGTCTTTGAAACGTGTACGAATCTTTTAGAAATTTCTTGTGTTTTTGTATAGTGTCGAAAGGTCATCTCATACCTATCACAGGAATGATAAGTAATTTTGGAATACATATTTATATGAGTTTTTGGCTCTTTAGAAAAAGGCGTGTAAGTAGCAAGTAAGTTATTATGATGATTTTATATTTTTGTTGCGTCGATTACTCGTACAAATGAAAAATCGCACAATTTCGAGTTTTAAAAGTGTTATTAGCTGTATTTTTTTTTTTTTTTGCATATGGGTCTGGATCAGGATCAGAAGTAATTTCCGCATTAAATAATGTCGATAGAGTTATATAATTTAAAATATTTTTGGCAAAATGCAAAATTTTTTTTTAATAATTCTTATGTCAAACATTGATCCATTTAACACTTGTTTATCTACATTTTCATTATGCAACAGACTAATTCTGAATAAAAACAATCCGAACAAAGTAGAATTTTGAGAAATATAAGATTTGAAAATATCCTGTTTATTCAGATCAATACAGCGGTACAGACAAAGTATAGTTTGGTATAAAAGAGCCTTCACGTTGCCACAGATCTAATGATTATCTATCTAACAAATTTTAATTCATCATCATAGGGTGGAACGTTCAGAAGTTACAGGGTCATCTATGAAAACATACCCAAATATCTTTAAGTCCCGCTATCTCGGAAACTGTCGCTAAGTGTGGCAGTATGGCCTATCTATATAACCTTCGGGCTCCAGACGACAACCACTTGTATTTTGCATGAAAAACATAATGGGCATGTTGCTAAACTAAGAATCTTTAAGATCTTCAAGACAAAAGTGTTGTAAAAGTCAGAATTTCTTAAATGTCACGTGTTTCTAAACTCAGTCTTAAGAATTTTTCTTTAAAGACAATCCAGGGCGATCCGAACGCACTTGATTATCTTGATATATATATGTATGCGTGAAGCATGATTTTGTGTTTACTTTTTCTTTCATTGTGTTTACTTGCATTAGAATCGTGAGGTTTAAAACAGTTTGTTAATTAGAAAATTTTAACTTCATATAATTCAGAGCTTTTAATAGTCTGATTCATTTTTAAATGTTTTATAAATACTCAAAAACACAATGATTATAATACTTGTCAAAACGGCAACGATGTAAGCCGTCAAGTGTTGTAAAACTCAGTCTCAATCACATTCAGATGCTTCAGTTGACAGCTGCCTGACATGCAGAAAAATTCTTAGTTTAACAACACGCCCAATGTCTTGTGAAATATCCAGTGTTGCAAATGTACACCCGGCGAAAAACATTTAATAAAAATAGTTTCGTCCACTTCCAAATGTAAAAATGTAAAAATAATAAAAATAGCTCATGAGCTAGAGCTGTTGCAATTCTTATTTACAAAATTGCACAAAAAAGAGAATAAAATAAATTGTACCTAATTGACTGACGCAACGAAACAGAGGGAGATTTATAAATTTGTACCATTGCTTATATTCCAAATAGTAAACGAGCTTTCTAAAGGATTGCCATTAAAATAAAAATTTGATTTTGATATCCATACCTACTTGAATTACTATTGTATTTTCTTGTAATTTTAATAAACTTTTATTATATAATATTTTTTTTCTTTCATTTTTGCAAAAAAATTAAATTATTTATTATGAATAAATTTCGTCATAGTACTTCTAAAAGTAATTAAGTTTTGATTCTAAGACCGTTCATTCTTGAATCTAACTTCAATTTATTTGGCAAGCCTTTAAAAATAATTAAGATCCTTATATGTACATATACAAGAATTCTGGGTACCACGTCGTAAGTTTTACGGTTGGACCTCAACAAGAGTAAACAAATTCGGCTCAAAATATTCATTCCATATTCCTCAATCATCAATTTAGCGCTTTAATTATAAATTGAATAAATATATTCTTGTCAATATAACACACATGGCTCTATTCTAAGTAAATGAAGTTTCTCCTTTATTTCATTTAGGCTAGCGTACAAAAATCTGTCGGGGCTTTAACGTGAGCAGCTAGCTGTTAGCCTTAATCTCACGGCAGTCTTAATGCACGGATTAGTAGACAAGCGACAATCAGCGCTCTCAAGAGTACCAACTACCACGATGCTCCCATATGGGGGCCTTATCCATGTTGAGGCGAATAGCACTACTATATAGCAGCACTATCCGGGGCTCCTCAACCCCGTGGCACCAAATTAGCAATTTCTGCTACCCAATTGGGATGGCTTTATAGTCCATGACCATAAGGTCATGGGTACTTCCAGTGGTATCTTTACATGTAGATATCCTTGTAGTAATAGGACTGGTTACTCCATTCGGGTCTAAGATCTTATTCGCAACGTCTAAAAAGATTGTATATATCCTATACAGGCAAACACAACCTTAATAGGCGTTGTCAGCGTGGACGAGAAGGTTAAGATATGCCCGTATTCAAGACTGGAGAGGCTAGAGATTAACATCAGTAATCTTATAGCTGACCATGCATACTAACCATATAAGCACTACTAGAATACATACTTGATTTCCATTACTTATCAATTTATTCGTCAACTAAACTTCCTTCACCCCCGGTCCAAGAGGCTATGTTTGAGATTTTATTATTCTGACTTTCATGAGTACTTAAATTTTTTGTATAATGGACAGTATCGCACGTCGCCATTATACCCTACTAGATAATATATAAAAAAAAAAGAAAAAACCTACTACGGTACCCACAAAGTCAAAGATCTCATATTTTATTTAGCAGAGTTTATTTCTCGCCTTGTGAATACATAACTTCTTTGTATGATGATCTCCTTGAAATTTATACCCTTCTACAGTGTTCACTCTGGGAGATACAATGCGATCTTAAATCTAAGCCATTACAACAAAGGAACAAATTTCTTCCATCGAGTATGGATGCTTTCCTCTTACATAGCTTTCACCTTGGGCAGCCTTGCGTTTCAAAATCTTCTTTTCCGCCGCCTGACTAGCTGTACAATATTATCAGACAGTAAGAGAAATAATGATAGCATTTTCCAGGAACAAAATTTGTCTAATTCTCTTCAAAAAACCATTTTTCTTTGCGATCTTATCGCAAATGTAGTTTGCATAGACCTTTAACTTCAACCAATCCAGTTATTTAGAATTCTTCACACAATCATTACCGTATTCATCCATAGACAGAGAAACCAATTATCATTTAAGTAAAATTTCATATACTTAGTGTTTTTATACCCTGGATGAAACCATAGGGTATACCTAAGTTTATCATTCCGTTTGTAACACACAGAAATAATGTTAGTAGAGAAAAATGGGTTGGACACCCACGCGTAATATTAAAAGTTATTTTGAATTTTACATGTCCGTCCGTCTATCCGTCCTCATGATAACTCAAGAACACGTTTACTTAGATTAGAGAGCTAAAAGTTGGCATACGGGTTTTTAAAACAAACAGTAAGAGTACGAAAATGGGATAAATCGGGGAACTCCTTCGTAGGGTTGCCATATAAAAATTTTGTTTTTTACTATTTATTTGGTCAGTACCTGAAAACGCGTCGACGTAGATAGCTGAAATTTTGTAAAGTTTTCATAGTAATAGCAAATAAAGTTTCAAAAATGGACTAAATAGCGCAACCCCTTTTTGGTGTTGCCATATAAAAGTTCAGGCTTTTTACGTATACTGTGCATACAATCAGTCCTAGACGTTTTGATTGTCTTGAAAAGCTTTGTAGAATATGAAATCCTATGAAATTGGTTATAATCATTTTTAATGTCCGACGAACCATTCTAGAAATACATATATGCAAAAAACTACTTCAAAAAACATGGGTGACCATACGAAATTACATACGGGCATTCATCTTCGGTATCATAAGAATTGTTCCTAGACCAATTCTAGCTTTTTTACTTGTTTTCTTCCAATCTAATTCTTCAATTACCTCCCAAATAGTTCAAAAGTTTTGGTTTTATTGTTTCTTTGATTAGGTAACTTCTTTTTACCTTAAGACATATACAAATTCTCTTTATTTTATTTTGTTTTCGTCTACATTCATACTCGTAAGTCTCAATTTGCTACCATAGAATTTGATTTAAATCGCATTAAATTGCTTTTTTCTATAAAGATCTTATTACATGCCTAGGATGAATTAAAATAATAGAAAAAAATATATCTGCAAAAAAATTTTTTTGCCGCCTTTGGAGAAGGGGAGAGGTATTCTAACCATAAAATTCCATTCTGATTTAAAATACTAAAGCTTTTGTAGTATACCTTTGTATTTAGTCTATTAGTAGTACCTACGCCCAAACACCTATACTATATGTATCTATCCAATGCATCTTAGTACCTACAAGTTTTACAAACTTTATTGCATAATTCAGGAAAAAATATAACTTCTGCATAATTCTTGCACTTCTTACAAAATAACTAATCAAAGAAATTGTGCGGAAGTCATAAAGCCATAGTAATACCTCACAGCTCAATGAAGCGAGGACATAACTATTTTTATTCATTCTCTCATTTTTCACGAGTATATGTAGTGAAACTGGGCTGGCAACACCTTTTTAATCAATATAAAATAATAAGACCTCTTTTATCAAAAAGACACGATCACTGGGAGAGCTGATCTCTCTTTTCTTGAAGAACGTGTTATATGAGTAAGCAACGATGCAAAAAGGTTAACAACAAAATAATGAAAGTCTGAGTAGGAACTGTGTTAGCCTAGATTGACCTTTCATTGGTCACTTTAGAATAAGCAAAAAGAAGCTTAAAATTCCAGGATGAAGCTCTGGTGCAATTCAACTGTGCCCATTTTATATTCATATGAAGAAAAGTCTGACTCAAGGATTCACTTAAATGTGTCCGTGACTAACGATTGTTGAGTTGTAAAAAATGATTTTTGAGCCACACCTTTCTTCATTTAGTATTTAATTTTGATTTGCTCATTTTTAGCCACTTATTTAACTATATTTGCTAGCTAGGTCCATATTTATTTTCTCACACATATATATTTCTTCTTCTGTATATTAATTTCAATTTCAATTTATTAATCCTAGGCAATACTACAATAAGATATAATAATCTTTTTCCTGTACCGAACAATATTGCAGAGAAAGACAACCACTAATACTAATAAGTAGGTAAATTGGAATAGAAAAAAAACAAAAAGAAAATACTTGATAGCTAATGCAAAATTAAAGTTAATGATAAAAAAGATAGCATAAAAAAGAATAAAATAAAATAAAGTGAATTACATTATAAATTGGTAGAAAATTGTAAAAAAAGAATTGTTGTAGAATCGAGATCGGGGAAAAGTTACATATAAAGTATATGCGGCTTATGAAGTTAGATTGTCGGAAGGGATATATTGGGTAATAAATTTCCGAAAGACACCCATCGAGCACGTTTCCTGCAAATCAGCAGAAAGTGAGTTCCACACACGAACTGTTCGAACGAAGAATGAGCTCTCCAAAATAGAATGTCTGTCCTGAGGTATCTGAATGTTCACATTTCTAGAAGATTGCATGAATACAAGCTCACTGCACAAGTAGGTGGGATTTTTTGAGTAAATAAGTTTATGGAGGAATATTAAAGCAGCCTTGCGAACCAAATGAACATTCAAAGAGCAGCCAAGTAGAGCGTGCCGATGTGCAGACTCACGGTCAAAGCGTTAGAGCCCGAAAACAAATCGCGTGCAATCGTTGAAAACAACATTTATCTATCTTCAACAGACTACATCTAGATGTGGAAAAATCACGCTGCCACTGTTAAAATAAGGCATGAGTAGTGTTTTAATATACTTCAAACGTAATGACCTTGAGAGGATACTAGCCGATAGCCAGAGTCTGCGGACATCAGTATAAATACGACGAACGATACTATTGATATGGTTACAGCACGTCATCGAGGCATTGAAATGAACAACCAGGTTCCTCACCGAATCCGTATATCGCAAGATTTTCGAATCTAAAAAGACTGACAGAAGATCATTAGCCTAAACACCGCCATCGATTGGGATTTATCAGGATTAAGTACCAAATATTTCTCCATGGCCCAAATTGAAACTCTATATAAATCGAAATCGATGCGGTCTGCACAATCGTCCATGAGACCTATTGGGCGTGCCAAATATAGCTGAACATCATCCGTATACAAGTGAATACTGCAGTCCTCAATAACATCAGAGAGGTCATTAATGTAAGTACAGAAAAATACTGGACCAAGTATGGATCTTTGGGGGACACCACATGTTAACGACAGCGCATTAGATACAGAGCCGCCAGCCTTGACCTTTTGGGATCTATCCGACAGGAAAGAATAAATTAAGCTAACGGCAGACGAAGAAAAATTAAGCTTATCTGACAACTTAGACAGTAATTTATAATGCCTAACACTATCAAAAGCCTTAGAGAAATCCAGCAAAGTCAACAGGCACAATTTATTATCGTCTAAAGCCGTTCGAATATCAGTCGATACTTTTAGGGGAGCAGTTGTACAACTATGAGCGGCTCGAAAGCCCAATTGACAGCTGGTTAAGTAATTATTGCTCTGAAAATATTCGATTATTTGAAGGGACATGATTTTTTCAAGAAAATTAGAGAGTGGCCTGAAGTCATTTAAATCGGCAGGGGAACTTTTTTTAACTATCGGAATCACAGTAGTGATTTTCCAGAGAGAGGGAAACTCGGATGTGGTAAGACAAGTGTTGAATAGATGTAAGAGCGGAGAAAGAATCTAGGGCAGAATATATTTTATGAATTTCTTTCCCAAAAACAGAAGCCTTTTTCAAATTATTCCAGAGTTTTTTGGGTGGGAGGTCCATATTAAAGTAATGCATCATCAGTAAAGAACGCTATCTTACAAAACTGAATAACACACTTAATGTATTTTAACAATATAAAACAATACAAAACTGTTTTATTGAAAGACCCTGGTCAAGGCCACGTCCTTAAACGGTGGATACATAGAATAAGAGCAGTATCACTCCTAGAATCGTTTTCTGTGTTTTCTGTTCAGTCATATTCTCAAGGAAGTGACTCATTTTTACGTCTTCTCAGTGTTGGGAAGTTGTTGTGGCAAAAACTCCCTCGAAATTGAGAATTACTGGGAACTTTTCCCACAGATTATTATGCAAATTCCCACAATTTTTTCCTTGGTACCGAAAAGTATAAAAATACACCAGAAAAGTAATTAGTTTTTATTGATAGGCAAAATCTCAATAAAAGTTCATTCATAAATTAAGAGTTAGGTTACGTATATATTTACATATGCATGAGCAAATTTGTGCAATTGTGTTATTTTCTTATTCTCATCAAACTTTTCAAAGCTTTTCTATTTGAAAAAGGCTCAATATTTGGGTTTCACTGTCATGCACACTTATAATTTAACATACTTGCGCAGGAAAATTCAATTCTTGTGTGTCAATTTTAAGTAAATATTTTCTAAACTTTGGATATTATGATTTTGCCTTAAATTTGCAGCATTTTCTTCTTCCATTTCAAATAGTTTCAGGCCAGAGATTCCTACTATGTATATGGGAGAATTGTCATGATCTCCCAATACTGCGTCTTCTCCAGATTGTATGTAGGAGAGGTGTTTTGGGAGCCGTTTTCCTTTAAATATCTCCTATTTCTTTTAGAAATATCTGAGCTTTGTCGTCCTTAAAATTTTAAATTATTTGTTGGACTGAAGCCGTCGGTATAGCTCCAGCAATCTCCTTTTTATAATTATGACAGCCTATGAGGTGCAGATACGTAATAGTCGGTAATAATAAATTTGGTCAAATTTATGAATAAAAAATTATAATAATAATTTCTGACAGTATTAATATGTTACTTAAAAATAAAGCAAGAAGCAAAGCGCGCTCTAGTTAAAAGTAAAATGTCAATAGATCAAAAGCGATCATGTATTGCTGACAATTTTATACTTTTTTTTTTTTTTTATGTTCTAAACAACTTAATCTTATCCCAAACGATGTTTTGATTGGTGTTAATTATAGTAGAATTACGTAGATGATTTAAAAGGTTAAACAAAATCGCATTCTAGCACTCCATTTTTAGTACCTCAGTAATTATTTATAAGTTGAAAACTATTGAAAAGCGTACGAAGAAAATGAGCAGCAGACCTTTTACAGAAGATGTTTGTTTACACAAATAACCTTTCATTTATGCACTTTCTCGTTATAGACTTGCTTATAGACTTTGTATTCCCAGATTGCACTGACCTCCGAAACTGTGACAATTGCGCAATTATAGGCAATCCCGAAACTGTAACTAGAGCTAGTTCAGATTACCTCATAAGAGCAAAGCAAGTAGTTAGTACTGAGGTAGTATGTATGTATGTAGTTAAGTGGTCAATAGGAGTTGGAAAAAATTTGAATTTAGCAAAAATTCACTCAATTTGGTGACAGCGTACATACCTATATACCGGACTGGGTGGGGACTCCCGACCCGGTGCATTGCGTCGTCTACACCTAGGCATGAAAAAGTCTATATAAAAGAGATGAGCTGCCGATGAAGTGACTTATTCATTGAGGAGTTTCAGTTTAAAGTGAAATTCAAAGTGGATCACAAATCAAGGTGAGGATTATTGGTATTTTTGACTCAGTTGCCGAACATGATTCGCATAAAAATACAATTTTCTTCTGGTGATTTTATGCAATATTGTATAGAATGACCGAGTGATCTATGTAACTGTGTCACTAAAAACATAAAAAATAAAAAAAATAAAAATTAGAAAAGTGAGAAATTATTGAAGTGTGTTTTCTAATTTTCTAGATGAAGTTTATATTATTGTGGTTGGCGATACTAAAATGTGTATTTGGAACGTCTCATAATAATCCTGCAGGAGTCACATATGTCGAAGGGAGTGCTTCATCAGATTTAGTAGCAGGACCTAGTCAACGTGCAAGGGATCAAAGTGTAACAGAAAAATTAACAGGAACAGAAACACGCCGAAATCATTCAGAAGATTTTCAAAGATATGAAGTTCTTCCAGATTCTTCTACAACAGTATCCACTTCCAAAGCTGTGAGTAGGATCAAAAAAATTTTTTTTTAACTTAATTCAAACAAAATTGATTATTATTCTTTTTTGCTAGGCTATGCCATTCTCACCATCCATATTAGCTGCTCTGTCTGGAAACTATTTTCATCCTGGTTCTATATCTTCTTTACATGGACAACAACCTACTTTCAATATCGCGTCTTCAACACCATTGCCTGCTATACATTATCCAAAAGTTGCTGTATATCATAAAATGCCAATGAATAATATTGGTTCTTCTAATCCTACTATTTCTTCTGGAAATTCAGCAAATTCTCCTGTATTTGTTTCAGGTTTTACCCGAACATATAGACCATCTATACCTTCTAGCAGTCCAACCAATCCTACCAATATCCCTCATACTTATCAAACAACATTTCCAACTGTTCATCCTAGTTATTCTACAGTGACTTCGACAGTATCATCTAATCATCCCACAATTTCATCAACTTCTCCTACCTCTACTGTGGGTTATACATTCAATCCAGATCAAGGTGGCTCAATTCATCATGGATTGGGGGGAGCTTCAGGTGTAACTACTTCACATACGACAACTATTGGATCTAATATAGGAGTCCGTGCTGGTCCTGGCTCTCATGGTTCGACTTATTCAACCGTAACCACACCAACTGTACAATCTTCTTCAGTTAATTATTTGCCACATGTAACAGCAACACAACCATCCTTTGTAGCCGTTCAATCACCAAGGGTTTCTCTAAATCAACCTACAACCGGTTATTTTGTTGCTGCAGGAGGTCAATCGATTGATGGTGTTTCGGTAGCTCAAGGTGACTCCCAACAAGGAGAAATCTCAAAAACAATTAATATAGCTCAGCCGGCTATAAAGACGAGAAGATATGAAGTTCGACGACCTGCAATTCAAAAGCAATTTTACGATATTGAAGAAAGAATAATCGTGCGACCGGCCGGAACTGTTGTCCTAGAGTTAGATCATCCTATTTCACAGACTCCTAAAGGTGAAACAATACAAGATATTGGCTACCACTATGCTAATGGTAATAACTTAAATTTGGAGATTGGAACACCTTCAGAAAATGGTATCATTTCGCAAAATAATCAACAACAGCATAATATAGGTAATGTGCAAATACAAGGAGGTAATGTTGGCAGTTATCAGAATGTGCAAAATAGCGGCGTATTAACTACAACGCAAGCTCCAAATATAGCATTTACGACATCAACACCGGAAAATTTTGTAATAACAACAACTCCATATCCTCAAGATGATGATACAGTAGTTGTTGAAGCGAGAACCAGGCCAAATCATAATATAGGCCAATTTGTCGTTCGTAATGAATCAGCTCAATCAGTCCCGCATGATTTTAGAGATGTTGTCCGCTACCAACATCAGCCACAGGTTGGCCAACCCCAATCGTTCCAATCCCAATCAGTGCAATGTACTGAAGGATGCCAAAGACAAGGAGGTATTACATATTCACAAGTTCCAGTACAAGGAGGTGTTACATATTCACAAGGTCCAATACAAGGAGGAGTAACTTATTTGAAAGATTCTTCAATGTTGCCGCAATTAACACAACAACCACAAACACGATATTATCAACAAGAAGCCTCAGATTATCCACAACACACTGTTCATTATTATCAACCAAGGCCACAGATTCAACAATATTCTCATTTGGTTCAATCAAATGAACCAAACTTTTATCAACAAAATGAAAGAACGCCTTCGTACCAAGGTCAATATAATCAACAAAGTACAACAATTTATCGACAATCACCACAGCATCAACAATACCGACAACAACAATATCATCCACAACAACAAGCTCAATATTATCAACAAGAGACATTCCAAAATTATTATCCTCAGTCACAGAAATTTGCTCAATATTATCAACTAAGGCCACAAATGCAACAACAATCTCACTTAGTTCAGCAACAACAGCAACAAAACTTTCAACAACAACAAGGACAATATAATCAACAAGACGCAACAAGTCACAAACAATCAGCACCATATCAACAAGAAAGAGAAGAACTAGCTCAAGTGGTTGAACAAAATGCTGACGATTTCCAAAGGAAATCAGTTCCTTTCATGATTTCTGTTGGTGAACCTGATTTCCATTATCCACCGTATGTTGAAAACATAGGATCTGGTAATGTTAACAGCATGAAATCTGCTAATCAAGTAGCATATAATAATCAAGACCAGCAACAACAACAAAAGCAAGCTCAAGAAAATTCAGCATCTACACCAGAAATCGATGAGGATTTAGTACGTAGTCCTCAAGTTTCTATTCAATCAGAATCTAAAGGCAACTCTTCGGCTTCTCTAACTCCTCAACAATCAGATGAAAATCAAAGTAAATATTTGAATCTAATTCTTGCGCAAGGTGGTGTATCAGAAGTATCAGGAAATGCGGAACAAGACCAAGCCATGAATGGATATCTCAGATCACGAGTAATATCAGCCACACCTGCTCCAAAAGATGCTCAACCTGCTCGCGAGCAAGTCCATACGAGAAGGGTTGTAGTATCGCAGCCACTCGAAACCGTTCAAGAAGTTGAAGTTCAAGAACCAATTACGAAATTTGAACGGCTGTCCATTAAGCAACCTGCTCAATATAGAGCAGCTAGAATTAGTAATGTTGGTGCTCCCATCTATAGCAGGCCAGTGCTTCATCCAATTGCTTTCAGCTATCAGAAAGTTCATTAAATTTTTATTGTAATTCTAGAGAAAACCATTATGGTACCGTCAATTGTCCTTGCCATGATGTGATTGTTATAAGGAGCGATATTTTATATTCATTTGTTTAAGCAACATTGTTCATAAGTAATAAATGTATGTATGAAACAGTTTTTGTTTTTTGTTTAGACGTAATATTTTTACGTAATTGACAGTTTTAATACTTGCTGACATAACATCAATAAAGGTATTTGCCATTTTAAGGTAAATAACAAATTTTGAAGGGTAATTTAAGCGCACGGTATACTGACAGTAACAAGGTATGACTGCTATAAGTTACGGTAGCCATTTAGAGCATCACCGCATCACACAACTGTACTTAAGACAGTATATACATAAAAAACAAAACAAAAGCAAAAATTCTGAAGTTTTCATATGAGTTGATGCCGTGATGTCACTGCATCACCTATCAAAAATCTAGTGGGCATACCTTGGGCACATTTTTTAGAGTGTACCGTAATTTCAGCGATTTTAGTAGATTAAAGATTTTAAGATTTTGACGGTTGGTAATGCTTCTAATGTCGCACTAAACTCCTCTTTCGAGGAGCCATAGCTGTGTTATAATAAACTCAACACAGCCATACATTGTCATAATGTCATAACCGGGTGCTTCTGCTGTAGTTCGGGTGCAGTGGGGCACCCATCAGGTGAGCCAGGCCAACTTTCAAAATGTTCGCGCCGGCGTTGACGTCTCGGTTCCACATAGTACCACATTTTGGGCAAAACTGGTACCGATGTGGAGACCGAGACGTCCTCACTGGCTCGCAACAATTGGCGCACAGCTTGGTGGTGCGAAATTCGTCCACTTCTACCACTGAGCAATGTACCTTGAGTGTCTGCAGCAATTTTTGGTTCGGCGTCAGTACATATCCCCGAATCGGCGAATTCGCCGCTATTTTAGTAGAACCTATAAAAACTAGTGTTTTGGGAGTGTTTTGGGTTATTTCCTTCACCAAGCGGTGCGTTGCTCGTTCGGTGCAAATGTATTGCTTAAACCGTAAACGAGCAACTTTCCGTTCACCATACACCGCTTGGCGTTGGGTAAACCACTTTAGTCGCTCCTTAGTGTATGCTATATAATCCAATTGCATGGACGATTGCGTGCTTGTTATTGCACTTTTGGGAATGGGTCTCGTATATTTAGCTAATAATGCTTTCCTTGCATGCGTGGACGTTTTGTAGTGGAATGTTGTGGATTTGATCTTTATTAAGCTCACCGGCTTGTTTTCGTTCGGGACGCGCACACCGCCAACCATTAACCGACATCCAGGATCTAAACCAACAGCCAACTTGTAGTAGTCAGAGTTAAATTTATCCTGGATGTCGGTCATTGTCCTTTCATCATGTGCGCTACATTTCTTGGTCATGGCGGTCTTTCTTCGTTTCTTTGGTGTTTCCAATGGCTCTATTTGTACCTCCTTCTTCATGGAAAACGTAATCGCTACTCCATCGGTACAAATAGAACCATCGAATTTTTTCCGCCCCACCGAAGGTATTTTGAAAAATTTTTGCCATTGTTCGAATTTTTCGTCGCGGAATTTTTCCCAACTACCACTGAATAGTTTCAGACCATGGAGACGTTTGTACAAGGCAAAAGAGTCGTAGCGCACATGATGAAGGCGATGCTTATAAATTGGTACCAGAGGAAAATTTTTAAGCTCATTCGCCTCGTTATAGCGTTGCATTTTATAGAATATTTGTAAATACTTCAGTGGTTTCTGTTTTATTTCATAGAATTTTGAGTCGTCATCGACATATCCAAGAAGCTCGGTTAGATGGTATAGAAGGTCTTGATCTGGTACGTGTTCGCTGTTACGGGTAAATAAGTAATGCTGTGTTTTGTAAATTTTTGTATTATCTTTGGAGAAATTTCTCAGAAATCTCCTTATCCGAGGATAAGCATTCATCCAGAGGTTATTTTTAAAAAGGGTTTCATATTGTCGGCTGGCAAAAATAAATAGATTCGACCTGTATGAAGAGTCATACAGGGCAGTCTTGATGTATTTTCCTCGTAAACTTCGGTACGCGGGATCTAATTCATATTTCGCCATTTTTTTGTTCATTAAATGGTAGAAATAGTCAAGAAACTTTATGTCTGAGAAGTTATCGTCTCCCCATTCTTTGTTCAACTTGAAGTGTAAATACATTGCGTATTCCACCACAAGCGCAGACATTACCCTGACATCCGATTGTATAGCTTCGGCTATTATTGGATTTGTGCATTAAATGTTTCTTCGGTCCTCGAGCCTAAAATTATAAAAGAAAACAATATTAAAAAAAACATATACACTTTATTTTATAAAATAATCCACTAGAATAATTGCCATCGTACTAACTTTAATGAATTACAAATTTTGAAGTTTCTACATTTTGACAACAAACTGTTCCTCAGATTCGTTCGAATATAGTAAAAAATGTTCAGCAAATAATATCATTTGCAAAAGTAACAATCTTTTAATTTGAATTATATATGACTTTAAGAACTTATTCATCTTATTTGATCAACGATGGCAACAAATTCAAAAACACAAATTCAATAAGCACTCACCATCTTGCAAGCCAGAAAGAAAAGGAGTCGGCAACCGGATATGAATCGTTTGACAGCTTTCAAAATTTTGTCCAGTGCATTAACACAATACTTTTATGTTGTCAAGTTAAGAAATATATGGTATATGGTTTTGGAAAAATCTAAAATCTAAGGTTAGGTTTGGAATTCTGCTAGAAACGACAGCTTATTAGCAAATGAAAGCTTCCTTCAAAGAAAAAACATATTTTTTCTTACCTTAGCCTCCTCAGCTGAGATCCTGTGAATAGTAAAACGTCCCTTGACATCATAAACCAACCTGAAGAATTCTCCAGTTTTTTCAATAGAGATGACATCTATAAGAATCAATTATTTTATAGAAAGCTGAAAACAAATATAATTCTTAATTAATTTTACCCATAAAACCAGCTGGGAATGTCGGATCTGTGCGAACCTTTCGGTCAACTTTAATGAGACGTTGCATTACAATTTTTGTAACTTCTGAACCGGTCAAGGCATACTTCAAACGATCTCTTAAGAAAATAAGTAAAGGCAATGATTCTCTTAACTTATGGGGACCAGTTGATGGACGAGGTGCGAACACTCCTCCCAACTTGTCCAACATCCATGCTTTTGGGGCATTAAGCCGCTTTAAATGTTTCTTCGGTCCTCGAGCCTAAAATTATAAAAGAAAACAATATTAAAGAAAACATATACACTTTATTTTATAAAATAATCCACTAGAATAATTGCCATCGTACTAACTTTAATGAATTACAAATTTTGAAGTTTCTACATTTTGACAACAAACTGTTCCTCAGATTCGTTCGAATATAGTAAAAAATGTTCAGCAAATAATATCATTTGCACAAGTAACAATCTTTTAATTTGAATTATATATGACTTTAAGAACTTATTCATCTTATTTGATCAACGATGGCAACAAATTCAAAAACACAAATTCAATAAGCACTCACCATCTTGCAAGCCAGAAAGAAAAGGAGTCGGCAACCGGATATGAATCGTTTGACAGCTTTCAAAATTTTGTCCAGTGCATTAACACAATACTTTTATGTTGTCAAGTTAAGAAATATATGGTATATGGTTTTGGAAAAATCTAAAATCTAAGGTTAGGTTTGGAGTTCTGCTAGAAACGACAGCTTATTAGCAAATGAAAGCTTCCTTCAAAGAAAAAACATATTTTTTCTTACCTTAGCCTCCTCAGCTGAGATCCTGTGAATAGTAAAACGTCCCTTGACATCATAAACCAACCTGAAGAATTCTCCAGTTTTTTCAATAGAGATGACATCTATAAGAATCAATTATTTTATAGAAAGCTGAAAACAAATATAATTCTTAATTAATTTTACCCATAAAACCAGCTGGGAATGTTGGATCTGTGCGAACCTTTCGGTCAACTTTAATGAGACGTTGCATTACAATTTTTGTAACTTCTGAACCGGTCAAGGCATACTTCAAACGATCTCTTAAGAAAATAAGTAAAGGCAATGATTCTCTTAACTTATGGGGACCAGTTGATGGACGAGGTGCGAACACTCCTCCCAACTTGTCCAACATCCATGCTTTTGGGGCATTAAGCCGCTTTAAATGTTTCTTCGGTCCTCGAGCCTAAAATTATAAAAGAAAACAATATTAAAAAAAACATATACACTTTATTTTATAAAATAATCCACTAGAATAATTGCCATCGTACTAACTTTAATGAATTACAAATTTTGAAGTTTCTACATTTTGACAACAAACTGTTCCTCAGATTCGTTCGAATATAGTAAAAAATGTTCAGCAAATAATATCATTTGCACAAGTAACAATCTTTTAATTTGAATTATATATGACTTTAAGAACTTATTCATCTTATTTGATCAACGATGGCAACAAATTCAAAAACACAAATTCAATAAGCACTCACCATCTTGCAAGCTAGAAAGAAAAGGAGTCGGCAACCGGATATGAATCGTTTGACAGCTTTCAAAATTTTGTTCAGTGCATTAACACAATACTTTTATGTTGTCAAGTTAAGAAATATATGGTATATGGTTTTGGAAAAATCTAAAATCTAAGGTTAGGTTTGGAGTTCAGCTAGAAACGACAGCTTATTAGCAAATGAAAGCTTCCTTCAAAGAAAAAACATATTTTTTCTTACCTTAGCCTCCTCAGCTGAGATCCTGTGAATAGTAAAACGTCCCTTGACATCATAAACCAACCTGAAGAATTCTCCAGTTTTTTCAATAGAGATGACATCTATAAGAATCAATTATTTTATAGAAAGCTGAAAACAAATATAATTCTTAATTAATTTTACCCATAAAACCAGCTGGGAATGTTGGATCTGTGCGAACCTTTCGGTCAACTTTAATGAGACGTTGCATTACAATTTTTGTAACTTCTGAACCGGTCAAGGCATACTTCAAACGATCTCTTAAGAAAATAAGTAAAGGCAATGATTCTCTTAACTTATGGGGACCAGTTGATGGACGAGGTGCGAACACTCCTCCCAACTTGTCCAACATCCATGCTTTTGGGGCATTAAGCCGCTTTAAATGTTTCTTCGGTCCTCGAGCCTAAAATTATAAAAGAAAACAATATTAAAAAAAACATATACACTTTATTTTATAAAATAATCCACTAGAATAATTGCCATCGTACTAACTTTAATGAATTACAAATTTTGAAGTTTCTACATTTTGACAACAAACTGTTCCTCAGATTCGTTCGAATATAGTAAAAAATGTTCAGCAAATAATATCATTTGCAAAAGTAACAATCTTTTAATTTGAATTATATATGACTTTAAGAACTTATTCATCTTATTTGATCAACGATGGCAACAAATTCAAAAACACAAATTCAATAAGCACTCACCATCTTGCAAGCTAGAAAGAAAAGGAGTCGGCAACCGGATATGAATCGTTTGACAGCTTTCAAAATTTTGTTCAGTGCCCTTCAAGCAAGGCGAAACAAAAACGTACCGAAAATGTAAACATGCTTACATAGAAGTGTACGCAAAAGAAACGCTTTGGTGTTGTGAATGCGTAACAGAAACGAATCATCCGGCCAAAGAGAAGTGAAACTGAAAAGCGTAGACTGTCAGTGTAGTGGTAGTTGACATTATATTTCGCAGACTGTACTCTAAAATGTTTCGTTTTCGGAACGAATATTACGTGACATTTGCGTAGCGTTGGAACAGTTTCGTTTTCGGAATGTAAATTATGTGACGGTTTTGCATCGTTGCAAGAGAGTTCATAAAGTATTCTCAAATTGTGTATAGTTTACGAAACGTTTTTCATGTGGTCTGAATGACGAAGAAAACATCAGATTTTTCTAGTTTAATTTATTTAATAAAAATGCATCTCAATTATATTATAGGGTTTAACAATTTCCGGCAATAATGAC
The DNA here is from genome assembly GCA_963924295.1 of Dioctria rufipes. Taxonomy (NCBI): domain Eukaryota; kingdom Metazoa; phylum Arthropoda; class Insecta; order Diptera; family Asilidae; genus Dioctria; species Dioctria rufipes. Next base: position 41,313,199 of record OZ002743.1, on the reverse strand, counting down.
AGGTAAATAATCACAGGTAAATAACTTTTGCGCTGATAAACAAAATTCCGAATAATTACAAATCTCCCGCCATATTGAAAAAACACCTTCGTTTTCTTATACTTCAATGGTGGTAGTACCGGGGCCACGAGTCACAAGCCACAGACCACAGCGTGGCTTGTGGCCTGTGGCCGTGAATGTAATTTTGGCAATTTCCATTGGTTCAAACGCGTATATCTAGTGGCCTGCGCTTGTGGCCGTGAATGCATTTTGGACCTGACAAAATTGGCCACAGCATGTCTTGTGGCATGTGGTCGTGAATGTAATGCTTCTAATGTCGCACTAAACTCCTCTTTCGAGGAGCCATAGCTGTGTTATAATAAACTCAACACAGCTGGATCCTAGTGTTTTGGGGTGCAGACCGCTTTACGGGTATGGGAGCGTGAACATAATAGGCCCTCTCTGTGGCTGTAGCGTAGCACTTTATAGCCTTTCGTCTCCCTCTTTAAATCAACAACAATAATTATACGGCCGTGGTTACACCGAGAGCGATGTGGTGCCAATTCATAAAATGTTGAAGTTCACACTATGTTGAATGTTCACAACGGGCGCTGTGGATTTCTTCCAAATGTTCCTATTTTAGTTCCAATGAATAAGTTCTGTTTTTAGTAACTCTGGTTAAAGCAAAACAGAAAAAAATAATGAGAATCGAATATACGACGGACTTGAATAAAAAATGTTGCTTCCAGCGGCAGCAGCAAAATACAATTTTAAATAATCTTCAAAATTCCGCGCGTGTCGCCCAGCGCAGCTACAGCTGCAATCGGGCAGTAGCAATCGTACAACTCCGTGTCGCACCGCTTAAAGCCTGTGTTACAATGTGACGCGGATTTTGTCACTATACCTATCAAAAGTTAAAATGTATGAAAGTACTCAAGCGCAGGCATAGTGGTAAGGGTGTTGCTGACGCCTGTCGCGCTGCTTAAAGTTGAAAATATGTATTTCAACTTGGCAGCTGGAGTTGAGGTTTATTTTGCAGAAAATTGAAATTCTGAGTAAAAACTGTAAGTTTTAAGTAATACTGTAGTATTTAATAACTATTTAATTTATTTATTTAGAATTTAATGATATTATTTAATGGTTAAATGAAAATTTAACGCATAAACCACAGTTCTGAGTTCGCGAAGTACGACAACGAAAAAGATTTTTTCTAAAAGTCAAGACCAGCAGAAAAACCCAGACTCTGTTTGGCTGTAACGCGTTCGACCCCTAGCATATCTTTTTGTTTTTAATAAAAAAAATATATAAAAGAATATAAAAAATAAATAATAAAAATAAATAAAAAAATAAATTAAATTTTATAAATTTAAGAAACTTAAGAATGGGCAACTTTAGCCTAGTAAGTAAATACGCTTCTAAAATATTACACTTGAAATGAGTTGCAAAACAAGATCGCATTTTGAAAAACCAATTTGAATATTTTCAAAACAGAGATTGATTTTTGGATTTAGAACTCAAGAGATAATCTGTGATTCACTGCACAGCTTCTGCAATTTGAAGGATTTATCCTTTTTTTGACGGAAAATTTGTGCCTCGAAGGGATAAACTGATTTTTTTTTATTAATTTGAGGGATTGAGGGAAATTTATTGGGAAAAGATATATTGCTCAACAGTTTGGCTTTTGATGATTGAGAGTATGACTTCGTTTAATATTCCATTCAATCAGAAGTGATCTTCATCGGCTAAAAAAGATGCTTTGCTCCAAAATCAGTATTGTGTTCCAAGTGCTCTAAATCGCAGGACTACGTCGTTTTCAATGATCAGTAGACTTTAGTTCTTGAACAATAACAATCTTTCTTTATGCAAAATATGCGATGTTAAAATACCCACTTGTTGAGAACGTCGACAAATAGAGAGACATTTTTATTCTTACTAACAATGGCGATACCAACAGGAATATTGGTTTCACTTCTTACATTTTCTTATCTTAATGGAACTTTTTAATCGTAAAGAGTAAAATCAAAGATTCCATAATACAAAGATATTGCAGGCACATTGTCCAGTTTGGCCTCAGTGAAAACTAATGTGGAATCTCCGAGATTCCATCTCTGTTGAGAAATTATTAAAACTTCGCATTGTACACGGCCTCCGCTAGTTATGCGCACTACACACCTTGATCTAGACAGAGAAGCCCTCAATTTTTTCTTAGGAATTTACTGGAAATATTTTCATTACAATTTGCATTTGGTCGACAACGGGTGCTTGGGGCTGGCTAATAATTTTTATGAGCGTAGAGTGTAGACGCAAAACGCATTCATTTCTTCTTAGAAATTTACAGAAAATGTTTCGGCAAAATTTCTATTCATTTAGTGGCCGAATGAGATTTTCAGACACAACACTTTCATGTGTGCCGTTGTCTGGCCGACAAAATGCATACAAATTCTAATGAAAAAATATCCAGTAAATTTCTAAGAAAAAAGTTCAGGGTTTCCCTAAGAAGATTTTTTGGGTGTGAAACACTGGGGAGTTTCAGATATTCAATTCTATTTTAGAAAATTGAATTCTATAGACAGGCTACCATATGCCTGCAACATCTTTGTATTATAGTCTTTCGTAAAATCCTTTCCAAGCCTTTAAACAATTCAAGAAAAAAAAAAAATTGTCAGAAGGTTGATTACGTAGACAAAAAAATACACTAAGCGCTCGAAATGTTGAACGAACCGAACGGTTTTGTATAATAAACTTTTGTAATTTGTTAGCTTTGTTCAAGCATGATAAAAAATCAAACTATTCTGGATACAAATGTAAATGTGAGCTCTCTATGTCAAGACAAATATGGCCGCTATGACATTTAAAAGGTCTAGAACTCTTATTGGAACACCCTTTAGTACTAGAAGGAACAAAATCCCAAAGTTTTTATACAAAATTTAGATTTTTATGCATATGTTCCAAACATTTTTAATGTATGTGAATACCGCCAACTTCTTTGTAATGTAAAATCCTATGTAATTGGTTATAATCCTTTCATCCGTTTTCGGAAGAAATGTGGAAAAATAATTACTTTACCAATCTATCAAGCACATTTTCCTACAGCAGATCTCAACAACAAGAAAATCGCTCTTGGTTTAACGATAAGTGCAGCGGTACCTGTAAGTCCGAATTTCTCTTTTTGACCAGAATATTAGACAAAGAATTTAGCAAGCCGCAAAGACTGCAAACGTTTCTCGTCACTTGTCAAAACCATCACGAACAACTTCAGCAGTTTCTCTATACTTCCACTACTTAACAATGGTGAAATGGTTATTGACTCCCAATAAAGCTAATATTTTGGCTGCTAGATCGCTTTAAATTCCTGTCTCCCACCCACTTCACAGAGACCTGTTTTACGTCCCCCGTGTGGATGTTTACAAGAGCCAATACACATCAGTACGAGAAATGTATTCGAGGTCCTTAAAAAGATCTCCAAAGTCGCAGTTCATGATGGTTTCTCGCCCCTGTTAATTAAAAGCTGAGCCCCATCCTTGGCTAATCCTCTGCGCGAACTATTATATTTGTCTTATTCGACAGGAAAACCTTCAACTGCTTGGAAATTGCCGAATACGGTTTGTATTAAATGGCGTTACATCTGAACCTTATCGTATAAATGCCGGTGTGCCCCAGGGTGTTATCTCTCACAGTTTCATTGATGACAGTACCCTTGATTTCACTTACTCCTTTGATACTCTTGTAGACTCCAGAGGGAATGCCGGATGTTTCAAACAATATTGCATGATTAGATCATTGAATAACGATCTTGACAATATTCTCACTTTTAGCAAAGCGAATCGCTTCGAATTCAATGCATCTTAAATCCTAAGGCTGTCTCATGTCTTTAAAACAAAACCACAATTTTTCCACTCCCGTCTTTATGCATTCTTGTCATTAATATTTCCAGTAAGTTATGTCTTGAATTTCGAGATCAAAGAGTCCGAGTGAATGGGCGTCTTTCTACCCCGATCAGGATTAGGTGTGGGGTACCACAAGGATCAACTCTCGCTCCATCTCTTTTCGCACTGTTTATAAATGATATTGCATTAGTATTCCAGCATTCAAACATACTCCTGTACGCAGATGATGTACAGTTATACCTGTCGCGATTCGTTGGTTTACTAGAAGATGGTATTTGCAGAGTTACTGAAGATCTGGAAGCCATCTTATCTTGGGCCTGGTTCTTAATCCAGTGCAATCTCAGTCTTACAAATGTAGACTGGATACTCGCGATTTCTCGCCTATTATTCTTAATAATATGATTTTCCATACTATGATGTCATTAAAACTTTGGGATTATCTATGAACAAAGCACTCACTTGAGATGAACACGTAAATGCAGTGGTGGGTAAAATCTATGGCGGCTAATGTGGCCTGTGGCCATCTGCTTCATTCACGCCACAACGGGTTCGACTGAAGCTTGTTAAAATCTTGCTGGTACCCTTAATTATGTATGGAGTGGTAGTGTATGTCTGTATGAATGCAGTATGCTTGCGCAAACTTAATATTGCATTTAACTCGTTTGTTCGCTACGTTTTCAATTTTCGTAGATGTGATCATGTATACCCCTTTACCAACCATATCTTGGGCTACAGTTCGAATCAATATCTTAAACACCGCACAGTACTCTTTCATTTCTGCTTAATGTACATTCATTTTGCCACATTGTCCAGGTGAAGATCGCTAATCGTACCCACTGCAGAGTCGCAGATCATTCTATGTTCACGCGATTAATCTTTGGAGCTCCTTGCCTCTTGGAATTAAACGCATAAACAATCTGGCCGCCTTCAAAGGTGAACTTTTCGAGCACTATAAAAATATAAAAATTACTGCTCCTCTTGTTATCTGCATCTAATTCTAAGAAATTCGAGCGATTTCTATTTCCTTGCATTATATATATTTTACAACTATTCTCTGAGGTACAAATTTATAGCATCTTATAAGTAATAATACACAATACACAATACTATATTATCTGTTTCTTGTACATGTAAATGAGATATGATTATGATAGGTCTGTTCGATGAAAACCCCGGATAAACCCAGGGCTACACCGGCCTAGACTATCCTGTTTTTTGAAAAATCTGGGCTACGCCGAGCTTACACTAAAATTTTCTTGGGGTAATAGTTTGACATTTGTCACTTGAGAACTGTCACTTGCAATATAGTATGTTGCTGATTTGGAAATATGTATAAATTTCTTCTTGAGCAAAAATAAACAAAAATTAGAAGAAAAGAAATAGATAAATAGCTAGAGCACATTTTATTTGTATTCACCCATTTTATAAATAACTTTTAACAGTTAATTATACTCAGGAGAACTGTCAGAGAAATGTCATTACACTAGATTTACCCGGTGTTTTAAAAACTTGTTCGATGAGTGCACAAAACCCCGGGAAAATTGTAGGGGAAAATTTACAAGGTGTTTTACACGGTGTTTTCATCGAACAAAACTGTATAAAATAGTGAATAAACAATTTGAATTTGAATACTCGAGCTGCAACCGCGCACATTCTTTACCCTTAAAATTACTTTCGGTCGTACATTTGAATTTTGTGATGCTTGTTTATTGCGATCTATGCGAATGTAGAACAGTCTACCATCCTTGGCTTTTCTCCGGCATACAATCTGCAAAGGTTTAAGAGTGACATACATCGAGACCTCCGCCACTACCATCATGTTACCTAATTCCTTTCCCTTTCTCCTTCCTGCCGTGCAGTGCTTAGCATCATAAGATATCCCCAGAGCTTGGCTTAATAATATATATAAGCAAAAAAAAAAAAAAAGATTCAAAATAAGCGGATAGACATTCATATATCGATTATAATTTTTTCCTATTTTGCGTTATTTCATAGGGTGGTTCTAATCTTAAATTTAAGTGGACTTGCAGCCAATTGCAAGTATTAATTCAAGTCGATATTATCAAAACTTGCATCGCAATTTCAAGCCAAATTTATAACAACCTTTCTCTTTTACATTTTCGTTAACATATGTACATAGGGTAAATTTAACTGGGTATATAAGTTAGCCTGTTTAGCCTGCTGTTACTCCCTGTATGTCACCAAATACCCTGAGCATTCTGAAAAATACTTCAATGAATACTTCAAATCTGATTTCTGTTTACCTTTACGTTCTGATTTGTTCACTTTTTCGTTCTGATTTCTGTTTACCTTTTCGTTCTGATTTGTTTACCTTTTCAAATCAGATTTCCGGGGGAGCACACCCCCTAAAAAACCTACCAAGCCAAGGTGTAAGTGCATCGTGCCGATTGCTAGATGGCAGTGGGTAGTTCTATCACTGTCGCGAACGATCTCCTTGGTTCACCGGGCGCACCCCATTGTATAAATTGCCTTACTCCGATATGGGGGCTCTATCGGAGCGGGCCGTTTTTCCAACCATACTCGTGGGTCCAAAAATGAAAAAAATAAACTTAAATAAAAAATCTTCTACTATCACAAAAGGTGGCAGTACAGCACCAGTTGTAGCAGTCCCAAAACGTAAGCGTTCAGAGACTGACACTGAAACATCGTATTCATGTGTGAAAACCGACTTTGTATCAAAATGCTCAAATCCAATACTAGCCGAAGCAATACAATCCGATGTCAGGGAAATGTCTGCGCTTGAGGCGGAATACGGAATGTATATACACTTCAAGTTGAACAAAGAATGGGGAAATGATAACTTCGTAGACATCAAGTTTCTTGACTATTTCTACCACTTAATGAAAAAAAAAAATGTCGAAATATGATATAGATCCCGGGTACCGAAGTTTACGAGGGAAATACATTAAGACTGCTCTATACGACTCTTCATACAGGTCGAATCTATTTATATTTGCCAGCCGACAATATGAAACCCTTTTTAAAAATAACCTCTGGATGAATGCTTATCCTCGGATAAGGAGATTTCTGAGGAATTTCTCTAAAGATAATACAAAAATTTACAAAACACAGCATTACTTATTTTATCGTAACAGCGAACACGTACCAGATCAAGACCTTCGTTATCACCTAAACGAGCTTCTTGGATATGTCGATGACAACTCAAAATTCTATGAAATAAAACAGAAACCAGTGAAGTATTTACAAATATTCTATAAAATGCAACGGTATAATGAGGCAAATGAGCTTAAAAATTTTCCTCTGGTACCAATTTATAAGCATCGCCTTCATCATGTGCGCTACGACTCTTCTGCCTTGTACAAACGTCTACACGGTCTGAAACTATTCAGTGGTAGTTGGGAAAAATTCCGCGACGAAAAAGATGTACAATGGCAAAAATTTTTCAAAATACCTTCGGTGGGGCGTAGGAAATTCGATGGTTCTATTTGCACCGATGGCGTAGCCATCACATTTTCCATGAAGAAGGAGGTGCAAATAGTACCATCGGAAACACCGAAGAAACGCAGAAAGACCACGAAGACCACGATGACCACGAAGTGAAGCGCACATGATGAAAGGACGATGACCGACATCCAGGATAAATTTAACTCTGACTACTACAAGTTGGCTGTTGGTTTAGATCCTGGATGTCGGTTAATGGCTGGCGGTGTGCGCGTCCCGAACGAAGACAAGCCGGTGAGCTTAATAAAGATCAAATCCACAACATTCCACTACAAAACGTCATGCAAGGAAAGCATTATTAGCTAAATATACGAGACCCATTCCCAAAAGTGCAATAACAAACACGCAATCGCCCATGCAATTGGATTATATAGCATATACTAAAGAGCGACTAAAGTGGTTTACCCAACGCCAAGCGGTGTATGGTCAACGGAAAGTTGCTCGTTTACGGTTTAAGCAATACATTTGCACCGAACGAGCAACGCACCGCTTGGTGAAGGAAATAACCCAAAACACTCCCAAAACACTAGTCTTTATAGGTTCTACCAAAACAGCGGCGAATTCGCCGATTCGGGGCTATGTAAGAACCCCAAACCAAAAATTACTGCAGACACTCAAGGTGCATTGCTCCGTTCTAGAGGTGGACGAATTTCGGACCACAAAGCTATGCGCCAATTGTTGCGAGCCAGTGAGAACGTCTCGGTCTCCACATCGGTACCAGTTTTGTCCAAAATGTGGTACTATGTGGAACCGAGACGTCATCGCCGGCCTTAACATTTTGAAAGTTGGCCTGGCTCACCTGATGGGTGGGTGCCCCTTTGCACCCGAACTACAGCAGAAGTACCCGGTTATGACAATGTATGGCTGTGTTGATTTTATTATAACACAGCTTGATAACAGCGCCAACGGTATTCGGTAGAAATAGGTAATTAAATTACCCTGAAGCAAATATCCAATTAAATTTACCCTATGTATATCATAAGCATAATTTATATAATAATAATAAATAAAAATCTTAAGCATAAGGCTCGGTCAAAATTATGTCGGGCAACCCTGGGCGTGGACACAAGTCTTGTGTTACGTTGCTTTGGCTTGCTATACAAATATTTACATTCTTTCCAAATGGTGGCAGAATATGAGGAATGCAATGTGATTTAATAAATCTGTGAATATTAATTAATTCATATTTTAAATGTAAATATCGAAAAATTTATATTTTAATATTCACATATAAATCTACAAATTTTATGTTATCTAATTTAATTAATGTAATCAACGCTTCTGTCACGCTTAACGAAGATCAGGAATAAATGTATTGTCACCACCAACGAAAAGTTTTTATTTGGTGTTTTTTTTTTTTTTTTTAATTCGAGGAGTCGCCCCGCTTGTCTGTTTCATAAAAAAAAAAAGCGAAAATCGCACCGGACACGAATCATTAATAGGGCTGTGGTTATCGTCTTAAGATTTTCAGAAGCCATTACTTATCTCTCTAGCATACAGGTTTGTCAAAATCTAGAGCGTTATTTTAAAACTCAAAAGAGACCTGAAATTGTGTAAATTACTTAATTTTTGGCTCATCTTCTTCACAGCTTATGTAATTTTTATATAATCACGAATCATCAGAATTTTAAGTGGTTTTTCCACTGCAGTGAATCTGCTAGTGAAAGGAAGCAATTTAGCATGCAAGAGGCACGAGCAAGGTCATACATGCATTGGATTTGTATTCTTTTCCATTTTCATTCAATTCATTAAATAAGTACAGACGCTTTCTCCAATAATTTGCTCCAAGGTCATTATGACATAGTTGTCATTTATTTTTACATGTTTTCAATTTTAATTTTTCGAAGTAATAGAATGTATTTTTGAACAATAACTTAGCTCAAAGAAATGAATCTGGTTTATTTAAAATGGGATAAAACGTTTTTATTATACAATATTTGAAAACATAGGTAGGACATACTTTACTGAGATAAGTTCACTAAATTTTTACATACATCACACATGTCATCTCTCAGTCTCACGACACAATAATATTCCAGAGTACGTTTACTTTCGATGGGTTAAAATTTTGAGTTGCACCCGTTAAAAAACATTTGTAGATCGTATACATAGTTTAAAAATGGAGACAATTTGTAGAAATTCCAGGCCTGCCATACAAAAATTTAAATTTTTCAAGTCTTGTGGTAAACCAGAAACATATTTGGATATGCTTTAGATTTTTTTGGAATGTAAAAACTATTAAGGTGCTTATATATGATCATCATCATCATCAAGACTGGTATGCTGAAGCACAAGTTATCAGTCAACTCCTTTACCAGAATAATAATAATGAGGAATATAACTAGCTCCTACCTTCTTTGGTAAGGAGGTTCCATTGAATCTATCAGAAACGTTGTTGAAAAAGAGGCTGGACTAATGGTGTACAGAGCCCGGACTGATTGTTGTATTGAATGGGGTTCCAAAATCTACGCGCTATAATTTAATTTATGCATAGAAAAGAATACCGGAAATAATTACATTCAGTGTCACTTTACAGTTTGAGCATAGAAAAGAGCGGAGATAAATGGATGACAAGTGAAACGATTTAGAATTTATTGTAAATATTCTTCATATATATATTCAACAAATTCCTTTGCTAGCCAAAACGTATGAAATTAGCCAATTGTGTTCAAAATTGAAGATCGATCATTTATTCAAATGCATACATGTTGCAAACATGTGGCTATCTTTCAACCTATTAAAAGTGCTTGGAAGAGACTGACGCAATAGTCACACGAATGAACCTGTTACTAAATTTACATTTACTGCTGGAAATGATTTTGAGCAGCTATTCTAACAATAAATAAGTAAACAAAGTTTTTATTTTCTTTTCCAACGTAAGAATATCATGTGGATCGGTTTATCTATAGGTATAATTACTTTTGGAGATCAGTGTCCTTGCGTCCTTTTCTAGAAACTAAATAAATATTATCATAGAAGGCACAAGAACTAGATGCCGCATGGCATATTAGAGCCGAGTATACAGATTGTGAAATGGGTAGTGTATTCTGGAATGGACCATAACATTGTTTAGAGCATGCCGAAAGCAAATGTTTTTACAATAGCAGTTTTGTATACATTTGATCGACTTCCTCAACACTTCAGATACGAAAAAATATGAATCGCTCGACATATAATCATTTCAAATGTTGTGGTCCATTCCGTAATGGATCACCCAGCCATATAAATTTTGTATACTGTTCTTGTGCCATCTATGATATTATGCAACACAACATACATAAAGAATTAGGGGACATGAGGAAAGTGGCGGAGGTGCTGATATATGTCACTCTTGAACACTGGGATTGTAAGCCCGAGGAAAAAGAAAAGATGGTAGACAATTCCATATTCGCACAGTTTAGCACAAGAATGCATCACGGAATTTTACTGTACGGCCGAAAGTATATTGAAGGATGAAAGTATGTGCCTTACAGCGCTGGTATTGCGTGCAGGAATTAATCTACAAGGGATTAGACCAGATATTTCATCGAAATATTGACCATGCATGTAACGATAAAGGAGCGAAGGGCATCCAACATTGCGCCGATGCTCGAGTGAGTCGATATTATTGTTATGCCAATAAGCTTGAAGTCTCTCTTTTGGACAATATCCAATGAAGCTAAGGCTGTGAGTCCAGCCAGCCCCTGCCCAGATATGGGAATTGTATTCCATTCTAGGTCTGTTGAAGGACTTGTAGAAAAGCGCTAGATTCGAAGGGCTGAAATATTTCTTATACCTTTTAAGAAATTCAAGACACTTCGATGCTTCTTTGTCAACAGAGAAGATGTGATCCGTCCAGGTTAATTTACTGGAAATATTATTTCCAAGAATGCTTAGTGACGGTGAATCGGAAATTAATGCTCCATCAAATGAAATGGGAGTAGTCTAGTGGTGGTCTTGTTTTAAAGAGATGAGACAGTTTTGGATCTTAAATGCATTGAATTCGCCGCGATTCGCTTTGCCCCAAGCAAGGATATTGTGAAGATTATTATTCAATGACATACAATCTCGTTTGACACATGCGGCCTTCCTTCTGCAGTCCGCAAGAGTATCAAAGGAGTAAACGAAATTAATCAAGTGTACTGTCATCGACTAAGCTATGTATGGGATTGAAGGCAAGAGAAAGCAAACCATTAATGAAAATTAGGAACAGAGACGGAGAGATAACAGAGTTCTCGGACACACCGGCATTTGTAATCTCACCCGAGATTCAGATGTAATGCCAAGGTTTCATTCAGGTACACGGTTCTTCAACATGCCCGTGACCGTATTTCTGCGGCGCTGAAGCGCGGGGCTGTGATGTGGTTCCTAACAACTAAGTACTGCTTAGGCTTAGATATTTTCAAAATCGGGCAAAAGAGTATTTTTACAAAAATTTAACGAAAGATATTGGATTTTTTTTTCAATGAGAAAAAAAGGGGACATGCCCAGGTAAAAGAGGACGTCTGGTAACCTCTAGACTTGAAGATATTAACTTAAAAAAAATTCAGACTGTCTGTAATGCGTTCGAATCCTAGCATGTTTTTTTTTAATATTTAAAAAGAATAAAAATAATAAAAAAGAATAAATAAAAATAGATACAAAAATAAAAAATAAGTAAAAATTTAAGATAGAATCCAGTTCTAAGAACGGGCCGCTATTTCCTTATTATTTAATTAAACTTCTAACGGAAATGTGGCAAGATAGTGACGAAGATAGTTTTTTTAACTAAATATTTTTGTTAGAACATTTTTTACACTTCCATTGTTGAGTAAATTGTATTAAAAGCACAAATCACTCTCATAATATATATTAACTTGCCCACCCGCTGTACCCCCATACTTCCTGAAATATAAATCAAGATCAACACATTCCACTTAAATTAAACTCACTAGGTACCTATGTATGTATGTAAAGTTTATTAAATCACAAACAGGTGTCGTCCTCGCACTATTCTTACAACTGTAAGTAAGAATTGATATAAAAAACAAAATTTATTGTGGCAAACAGGAAATTAAAAACATAAAGGTGAATAAACTTCCGAAGGAAAACCAGGCGCAGCATCACTTGGGTAGAGCACTCGCCTGATCTGAATCACTTTAAATCTCCAAATTTTTCTATACTTCATGACCAAGGTGAAGTCCGCCTTAATCGACTCGATCGAATCGATCACGTTCGTTTTTATTTACCATCGCCGCGTCATGGAGATGGTAATTATTTTGTAATATTCACGGTGCATGATACATAGTTGTTGCATTTACTGACTTCAGTTTTATTGTTTACAGCGATAGCAATTCAATTGAAAAGTGGCTTTTGAGGCTAGAGAATTCTTTACGTAATGAAATATTCCTCCGGGCGCTATTTAACCTTTTCGGCTGTAATTGTTTGCGCGAGCATGGTTAGAAAATTCTATGTAAAATATTAAGTACCTACAATTAAATTCAAACATCACCCGAACGTGAGTTGACTAGTTTTTTGTTTGTTTTGTTGGTAGGCTAGTTAGTGTGTACTGTGAAAGTTAAAATAATATGTATACGCAAAGTGTATTGGATTGGAGTTTCAATGCCAATGCCTCTTCCGTAAGCATAAAAATTTGCATAATTCTCATAATACTGAGTGGTTACCGTCATTACTTGACTTGTTTGAGTTTTTGAGTTTTATTGTGCGAACCACGCATGCGCCTGTAACTATAATTTATATACTTCAGGAAATCAAGTACGTACACAAATTAATAGAAAATAAATGAAGAAAAACTGAGGAATTAGTATTTAGTAGCGCACGCAAAAAGTTTTTATTGCTATGTATTTTGCAAAACGGTTTATTTCTTATTACAAATCGTTTCATAATAATTTAGTTTGCCATTTGATATTTAAAAAAAAAAGTCATTCATTTTCACTATATATTTTGGATACTGACTGAGCAATCGTCGACATAGACAACTGACATATTTTGTTTGTACACACCGTTTTCACAAAAATAGTGAATACAATTCAATAATAGACTAAATCGAGTAACCCATTTATGGTGTTGCCATACAAAAATTGAGCGTTTTTCTGTATACTGTAAAAACAAACAGTCCTAAACATTTTTATTGTACTGAAAAGTTCTTCAGATTATGAAATCCTATGAAATGTGTTATAATCATTTTTACTGTCCGACGAACTGTTCTAGAAATATATGCGAAAAACCACTTTAACAATCAAACTCACGCATATGGCATTCATCGATTCTAGAGTTATCGTAAAACTTTTTCTTAAACCAGTTCCAACTTTTTCCTTGTTGTTATTATTTTTTTATATAAAACACATCCGACTAAAAACTGGTTTTGTACTAAATTTGTAAATTTTTATATCCTAGAGATGAAATCATGGAATAATTAATAATTCTTGGTGAAACTCCAACTACAAATGTTTAAATACTTTAATCCATTTCATTATAGTTACTTTATAGGTGACTGTGGTTTCGGTTTACCTCTGTAGGCATCACCAGACTGACTTAATTGGTTGATCATTCCATTCATGGTTCAAATAGAGCAGAACTCGTTATATGGTGATCATTTAGAGTATTTACAACCAGTGCATTCATTTTATAACTTTTGTCTACTAAGTGAAGTATTTCCCAATCTTCATTACAATGATTGTGGTTTTCCTCTATCATATGCTTGAAGAAATTAAACGTAGATTTGGTATGATGATCTTATATTCAGGTATGTCAAAGGATCTTCGGGTCTTTGCTATATAAAACGCTGAACATTTTCATCACATTTGATTTTGTAAATGCCATTTAACTTTCGTTTACCTCGTTGGTTGAACTTTTGTATTATATGATGAGATAATATTTTTATTTTGAGCTCATTACAAACTTTATCTGTCATGATTCCCGTACGGAATTCTACGTCTGTTTTATTTTTTTGAATCCTCCATTAGAATCGGGTGTAAAATATTTAAAATTCTTTTTTCTCTTTTGTTCACTCGAAGCTTTCTTTTCATTTCTTACCATTTGTAGATTGGAACAAGATTCTTATTAATCGTTCGTTTAGAAAATTCACTATAAAGTTGTTTTTATATGTTGAAGAGCTCTCTACTGAAGGCACTGCAGAAGAAGTGAGCTGGAAGGCCATCTTCGGTTGCACCGAGTAGAGCACCTCATACTCCAGCACTCTCTGAAAGATAACATACCTTTCAACTGTAAGCTTCCACCTTCATATGCACACATATCAACTAAGTGCACCTTAATAAATCTGTCGCACCGCTGCTTTCCCTAACTACATAGAAACCGGACTGTTTTTTTCCTTTGGAAGTAAGGGTACCTTTCTTGTTGGATATTCATTTTAAGTTTAAGGACAATGATGTGGTTTAAAGCCACTAATTTGAGCCTGAGTATTGAATGGACTAGCCAAATGGTCTTGAAGTTGATGTAAACTACCAATCTGAGACTGGCTTTTCTATTTTTTTATAATTAAAATAACTTCTTAATTATCATCAAGAAATTTTGGATATATGTTTGTATATGGAAACCTTTTTTAATAAAATATAAGTACCGCTTGGTATACATAAATTCATATTTTCTATGTATAAAATTCATTATAAGTAGGATACACAATTTTTGGCAAAACCTTGAAGTTACTCAGATATACATACATATGTACGTATATCACCTCAATCTTAAGTGAAAAATAACGAAAAGACCGAAAATTAATTTGGCTTCAATGAAAGACTAACAGCAAACTTTTATCTTGATCTCATTATATTTACGTTTATCGGAAATTGAAATCGAAAGTTTCTCGTGACACTTTATCCGTCAAAAAGAAAACATCACGATCACTTTAACACAAGCAATTCAATTGACCGGTTTTCCTTAGAAGCAGGAAGTTAATCGAAGTTAAAATCAACACAACAAAATTTACGTGCATTTGTTCATGTGTACATAGAATTGCCTTTGGACTCCAACAGAAGTAGACCCCACCTTCTATACCAGTCTGGTGATCTTGTTAGTCTAGTTGAAAGGCATACAACACGTGGGCATATAACTTCATATCTAAAAATACATAAAAAATTGCAGAGTTCATGAACCAGGTTCACCAATCAAGTTGAATAAAAGAATAAGATGCAAGTCGCTAAAGGAATTTGTCTTAATCAATGTCACAACTTGTCCTTGCTGTACTTGCTATAATGCCCAACAAGGTTAGCCACTGCCCTCATGCTCGGTGGTGGTTATACGCAACTTATGCTGGTAATTGAGCAGTATTCGTTTCGTTTTTCTTTAGATACTTTATATCAAATGCAACATTTATGAACCGAACTACAATATACTCTGGCTATCCGGCAGCCAGCTTATAATTTGCATCACCTGCACCTAGTGTAGTCGAGGTATTAATCGAAAGAAAAAATCAAATTCATGGCAATCACAAAATCCACATAAAAGATCGCTTTCAGACTACGAACAAGACAGTTGCTTAATAAACGTGATCGAGTTTAAGGAGTTCGCTATATGGGATCAGTGCTTCACACCACCTTCGTCGGTCGCTCAAAGTTGTCTTAAGGAAAGGTAATATTTAAAATCGTGAGACTCTATACGTGCAACAATCACGCTAGTTTAGCTAGTTAGTCCTGTGCTGTTGGTTAAGCAATAGATTGATCGCATTTGAAATTGAAAGAATAATCAATGCAGTTCGTGTGTGGCTCGCGAAAAATAATATAAAATAGCTGTGGGTTAATTTGTATGCAGTTACCAAATATCGCGGTAAACTTTTATGGTGATATAATAAAACGAGGAAAAATTTAATCAGAATTTATATCGATCCAGCCTATTTGTAATTTACTCAACACTTAGTGCTAGTTCATCAATGAGAGAGTGTATATTAGTGAATTGGCTCATGATGATGATTTTTATACGATTATAAAATATCACTAGTACATGCACTATGAATTCCGTAAAGAGGCTTAATAGTTCTATTGGTCATGGGTTTCAGTCCCATCGGCTCCCAAAAATATTCGAGTCATCTGGTGGCAAGTATGGATATTCAATGCATAACCATATTTTGATGTTATGGCTAAAGGATGTGATTTTTTTTTAGAGCTGAGACACTTTCTTAATTTAGAATGAAATTATTTTTTACAAAACTAGAAGACAAGATTGTTTTGTTATGACAACTCAATGGTTATTCTTTGGACAGAACTTATACATTCTCAGGAATTACTGTGTACTTTTATCTATTAGAAATAAATGGTTGCTCCTTCAGAAATCAAACCTATACTTTTATTTTCACTATCAGTATTAATTGTGTCTGAATTGTGTAGCTCAAAACGAAGATTTCTTTGAACTTTTTATGGTTACTTGGTTATACATTTAATCGAAATTGTAGAATGAATAAATGGGATGTGATCACTTATAGAAATTTACTGTTCCTTTAATTCATCGAAAAGAAAAACATTATACGACAACTTCTAATTCACAATCGCAGTCAACAGTTTATTCAGATTCTGTTTATATTTTCATGAATCGGACTGTATTTCTTCAAAAATGCAAATTATGTCAAGAAGCGTTTATCTTAATATCGGTTAAGCCAATATAATTCAGCCAAAACTATAATAAATCTATTATTGGTGCGTGATGCCTTTCATCACTCACACTAATATCACTTCTTCATTATTCTCGAAAAAAATAAAGTGAGATGTGCCCATGTGCCCAAAATCCTCACCAAACAGTGAATCTTTCGGAATGTTATCAAGAATAAATTTAAGTGTGGCGAGTGGCCTTTGAACTGCAGCCATTAATTGGCTTTTTGTGCCACCACTTTTCTAGTTCATCCAATAATCCTATTCTTTTTAAGTAAAGTAGTATTTTTTTGTATGAAATTTCCTCGAAGTTGACAAATTTTAGAAAGTATGATCATCCAAAAGCCTGGAATTTACATTGTACAATGGCCTCGCATTTGCAAAGATATGATCCTATGTTTCGTGATTTTCGAGACATTCGGGATGTAAAGCAGGCTGGTGATTCACTTGTGGATCGCTGTCGTACAGAATTCATAAATTTTGCTTGTTGACAAACTCATAAGAAGATTTTGTAACCAAAATGGGGATTGACTTCCAAAACTTTTGAGGCCCAATCAGTAAATCTGCATAGCAACAAATGATCAGCTGCTTTCATATTTTGCATAATTTCATTAAATTATCTCTTATTATCAAATAACTCTCATTTTGCACGTGTTAAGTCCAAAATTAATAAAATTACTATAAATATAACTTTCTCAAAAAGATTTGCATAAAAGTAGGAACACCAATAAAATTGTAATAATATGAAATTTGCAAATCTTATATGGTTTACTGCTGTTTAAACTATTGTAAACGCTTCATAATATAAAAGTTACTGGCTATTAATGGAAAACTACCCAAAATCAGAAAACCTCGAAATAACCCATCTTACCCGTACATTCACCATCTACTTTTTTATATATTCCGACACCAGCTAACAAATCCTTAAAAATAGTAGACAAATTTTCAAACACCCTGTATAATGGAAGTAATTCTAACTATGAACGTTATATTTCCATCTGCTTCTTTTCATAAAATACAATATCTGCTTTCGCTTTACAAATGATATATCATACAAGTAAAAAAGTTAGAATTGGTCCGATACCAATTCTTATGATACCCTAGATGAACGCACCCATATGTAATTTCGTATGTGTAAGTTTGGCTGTTAAAGTGGTTTTGCGCATATATATAATATTTCTAAAACGGTTCTTCAGACCGTAAAAATTATTATAACCAATTTCATAGGATTTTATATTCTGAAGAACTTTTCAGTATACAAAAAAAAAAAAACGTTTAGGACTGATCGTTTTCACAGTATTCGTAAAAAACCTAAATTTTTATATGGCAACACTAGGAAGGGCTTGGGCGATTTATCCCATTTTCGAAATGATAATACCATTTCTATGAAAACACCGTGTATAAAATTTCAACTCTCTGAGTTGATGCGTTCTCAGGCAGTATCCAAATACATAGTGAAACAAAATATTTGTATGGCAACTCCGCGAAGGAGTTACCCGATTTGTCCCATTTTCGATCTTAAATTTACTTTTTTTTTTTAAAACCAGTGTGAAGAATTTCAGTATAAGCATTCACTCTCTAGTTCCGTGAGGATAGATGAACGGACGGACAGACGAACAGAATAACAGACGGACGGATGCTCTACCATCATTATTTCTATGCGTTACAAACAAAATAACAATCATAGTATACCCTGTGATTTCACATCTATGGTATAAAAATCATGGAAACTAAGTTTTATTTGATGTTCACAGGCTTGAATCATTTGATTTTAGTTAGACAAAGAAATATGGGCTTTATTGCAATATGAAAGGCTGACCAATAATCACTGGCTGCAGCGAGAGAATTCTTAAGACCTACAATACGGGAAGAGGTTCATCAAACTCCGATATAAAATTAGGTAGTGTAGTGTAGCTAGGCTAGGTATTTTAATTTTCGACTGCAGATCTGATTTCTCTTTTGAGCTATATTATCACTTATAGTCTCTCCCTGCTGATTCAGTCCCTCTATCATTATTTATTCCGACAGCACTCCAAATACTGGGGCATTTCAACTAGATGTATTATTTCAGTAAATTGGATACTATAGAGTCTTAATGCTTCTAATGTCGCACTAAACTCCTCTTTCGAGGAGCCATAGCTGTGTTATAATAAACTCAACACAGCCATACATTGTCATAATGTCATAACCGGGTGCTTCTGCTGTAGTTCGGGTGCAAAGGGGCACCCATCAGATGAGCCAGGCCAACTTTTAAAATGTTAAGGCCGGCGTTGACGTCTCGGTTCCACATAGTACCACATTTTGGGCAAAACTGGTACCGATGTGGAGACCGAGACGTCCTCACTGGCTCGCAACAATTGGCGCATAACTTTGTGGTGCGAAATTCGTCCACCTCTAGAACGGAGCAATGCACCTTGAGGGTCTTTAGCAATTTTTGGTTCGGCGTCCGTACATATCCCCGAATCGGCGAATTCGCAGCTATTTTGGTAGAACCTATAAAAACTAGTGTTTTGGGAGTGTTTTGGGTTATTTCCTTCACCAAGCGGTGCGTTGCTCGTTCGGTGCAAATGTATTGCTTAAACTGTAAACGAGCAACTTTCCGTTGACCATACACCGCTTGGCGTTGGGTAAACCACTTTAGTCGCTCCTTAGTGTATGCTATATAATCCAATTGCGTGGCTGCAGCGAGAGAATTCTTAAGACCTACAATACGGGAAGAGGTTGGAAGAGGTTCATCAAACTCCCATATAAAATTAGGTAGTGTAGTGTAGCTAGGCTAGGTATTTTAATTTTCGACTGCACATCTGATTTCTCTTTTGAGCTATATTATCACTTATAGTCTCTCCCTGCTGATTCAGTCCCTCTATCATTATTTATTCCGACAGCACTCCAAATACTGGGGCATTTCAACTAGATGTATTATTTCAGTAAATTGGATACTATAGAGTCTTAATGCTTCTAATGTCGCACTAAACTCCTCTTTCGAGGAGCCATAGCTGTGTTATAATAAACTCAACACAGCCATACATTGTCATAATGTCATAACCGGGTGCTTCTGCTGTAGTTCGGGTGCAAAGGGGCACCCATCAGATGAGCCAGGCCAACTTTTAAAATGTTAAGGCCGGCGTTGACGTCTCGGTTCCACATAGTACCACATTTTGGGCAAAACTGGTACCGATGTGGAGACCGAGACGTCCTCACTGGCTCGCAACAATTGGCGCATAACTTTGTGGTGCGAAATTCGTCCACCTCTAGAACGGAGCAATGCACCTTGAGGGTCTTTAGCAATTTTTGGTTCGGCGTCCGTACATATCCCCGAATCGGCGAATTCGCAGCTATTTTGGTAGAACCTATAAAAACTAGTGTTTTGGGAGTGTTTTGGGTTATTTCCTTCACCAAGCGGTGCGTTGCTCGTTCGGTGCAAATGTATTGCTTAAACTGTAAACGAGCAACTTTCCGTTGACCATACACCGCTTGGCGTTGGGTAAACCACTTTAGTCGCTCCTTAGTGTATGCTATATAATCCAATTGCGTGGCTGCAGCGAGAGAATTCTTAAGACCTACAATACGGGAAGAGGTTGGAAGAGGTTCATCAAACTCCCATATAAAATTAGGTAGTGTAGTGTAGCTAGGCTAGGTATTTTAATTTTCGACTGCACATCTGATTTCTCTTTTGAGCTATATTATCACTTATAGTCTCTCCCTGCTGATTCAGTCCCTCTATCATTATTTATTCCGACAGCACTCCAAATACTGGGGCATTTCAACTAGATGTATTATTTCAGTAAATTGGATACTATAGAGTCTTAATGCTTCTAATGTCGCACTAAACTCCTCTTTCGAGGAGCCATAGCTGTGTTATAATAAAATCTATAGAGTCTTAATTCATTCATGGCAGAAGCAGAACTACAATCCTGATTTTCCTCAGAGCATAATATAAATATTCTTCAGACCGTTATGTGCAACATTATTCCAAATATAAATTTCTTCTCTTCTGGAGCATTTCTAATGGAGTATGCTAATCCTAAGCAATCTATTTTGAATTATTGACGAGTTTCTAAACATTTTTCTGTGCATTTCTATAGCTCTTGAGTATATTGTTACAAATAAAATATATTTAAATGTTGAGGAATATATTTCATGACTTCAACATGAGATTGAGAGTGGTTTATAGTAGCTTTTTAAATGAATTTGATAAGACCTTCATAGATATATTAATTGATAAGCAGATTTTATTGTTCCATGGAATGATTCATATTTCTCAAAGCAAGACTGCAGTTTTTTACTCTTAACGACTAAGGTTTATTCTGGTGTACTTCAAGGAGGTATATTACATAATAAATGTTTCTGACATTTTGTGACATACATTGATTATGCAGATAATAATAAGTAAATTAAGCCGCAAAATCTAATCCAAATTTCGAAATGATATTTTCATAGTTTATAAAACTGTTAGTTTAAAATTTATTATTAAATTTCTTTCAATATAATATAAAATAATCTTGATAAAAATCCCTTTTTAAAACGCTCGAAGCATTTAATAAATGAAATTTCAGTATTTTAAAAGTTGGCCTGGCTCACCTGATGGGTACCCCACTGCACCCCAACTAGAGCAGAAGCACCCGGTTATGACAATGTATGGCTGTGTTGATTTTATTTTAACACAACTATGGCTCCTCGAAAGAGGAGTTTAGTGCAACATTGTTTGCATTAGTAAGATACACTAAAAATGGATAGATGCAAGAATGTGATGATCTGAATTTTGATCGCGCTGACTGCACATCATTTGATTTCCTGATTACTAAGACTAATTTTCATTTAGGGCTCATAAAGAGAGTATCGAAAAACTTTTCGAATTCTTGCATATTCGATTTAATTGATGTGGTGCCTCCTTAGGACTATTGCTTACTAATTTGGTATCCAATGTATGATATCTGTATAAATTAATACATTGAACGACTCCAGAAAAAGCGCACCACATTAATTTACAAAAATCTTATGTGGAGAGTATAATATTTAATCGGGGACTTGTGAGAATATAGGATTGTTTGTTCTGAGCTATAGGCACTCTTAATATTTATCCACCTGAACGAAGTTGAAGACACCTTTCCATAGATACAATTATACTAGTACTTAATTGTCCTGTGAGAAGATGCATGAGACTTCGTAACTCCATTGAGATAAATGTTGACGATTTTATTTTTAGTAAAGATGGTCTAGTTTAATACTGGAACAAGTCCTAAAATTCGGTTTGAAGTTAAGTATTGCAATAAGTAGAGTTACAATATTCACTATTCGAATCTATATTTGACAAATGCTGCCTTACTAATGAAACCAGGATACAAATCCTATTCCAATACAAAACTGAAGTTGTTTCGAAAAAAAAAACCATTATATGTACAACTTAAATGTCAATTATCTCGAAACAGTCATTTCCAACCCAACCAATCCAACCATATTATCGTTTTTTCTAATGTTTGGTTTAAGGAGGTTCAATTGGTTGGTAAATATTTTATTAAAGTATTTTATGCTTAAAGAAGGCTACATTAGTAGGGTATGCAGACCAGTTGCATATTAATAATAGGATTTTATATCCATCACAAAGGGAAATTTTTTTTAATGTGCTCTCTTACTTCTGGTACAAAAATTTGTATGAAACCAGATCAAAAATTATATCTTGAATGACCTTATTACGCCGCTGGTAATTCTTTAAAATTCTATGTAAAGATTTTTTACCGATCTTGAGCAGTTCTTAATTGTTGGATCCTGCAGCATTTGATCAATTCAGATTTGTAATACATAGATTGAATTGAATTGAATTTTCCATACCATTTTTATTCGCTGGTTACTTGTGCATTATAACAAAATAGTCTACTTAACCGAACAACAATTTCAAACCAAACTCGGCATACTTTCAGTCTTATTTCTGATTGAATAAGTATAAATACGCACTGCCATAAGGTTCATTCCGTAGAAAATCAATCAAAACTCGAACTTTCCCAACCCGACTATCACAAATTTTGTTCCAGTTTTTCTGAAAGTTAAGTAGTTATGAGATAAGAATACAATTCGTATTTTTTTCCTGTGATACATGCTGTCTGTCTGAATTAAAGGACTTTGAAATCCTTAAAATTCGCCAAATTTGGGTCTGCTGATTTATATATTTAAAAAATCATATCCTTGGTTTTAATTATCACAGGGACACGATATTAAGCTTATTTTAAATGGAAAGGTTCAATCCTTTAGAAGAAATTATAATAAGGATGCCTTTTCCAAGGGAAAAAAAAATAAGAATAATGAATATATCCTTTACTTTGCAAGTGGAGGAGAGACGTGAAATAGGTACTTATTGTGCTCTAAAAATTAAACTTTTCATTTTTCGCGTAACATATAAATATTAATAACTTCTGAAAGGACTACACTTTAAAGTACTGTTAGCGGGTCACATTTAAGGGAAGGGAAAATTATATCTTTGGTGTAAAAATTTTACGGGATAAAGGATAATGCAACAAATTTGTATGAAATTTTTTTTTTCAAAACTCTAACTTCTAAGCCCATTGAGATCCCAACTTGAAAACTTAACAATTTATGAGGATTAATTTAAAAATAATATAAGAAAAAAGTTAACAAGATTCATTTTGAGATATTCAAGAATAAAGGACATATTATTTATCCTTATTTTTTTTTAAAGCATCCTTTTTATAATTTTATCTGAATACCTTGTTCTTTAAAATAAGGTAAAAATCATGCCTCTGTGATAATTAGAACCAAAGTTATGATTTTTTGAAAATAACTCAGCAGATCAAAAATCGGCGAATTTTAAGGACTTCAAAATCTTTTAATTCAGGCAGCATGCATCGTTGGAAAAAAAGAAGTTATAGTACTTAACTTTCAGCGAAAGAAGAACGTAATTAGTGATGGTCGGGCTGAAAACCAATTGATTTCCTATGGATTTCCTTTCCTTCAATCACTGTACCCAATGTTTATTTACGCTTATGCCGAGATGTGTAATAAATAAATTTTGAATTTGAATGACCCAAAACTTAAAAGTATGCTCGTAACGTAAATACAAACAAACAAGTCAAGCTGTGAAAGAATACTTGGAAAGTATTGAAGATCAAGCAAAGAATACCAGCGGTGAAAATCTTAAAACACAAAAAACTTTAAAAAATTTTGAAAACGGTCTATTTACTTTAATTATTTACTGGGAAACCGTAAAATTATTGCAATTCCTATTAATCTGTGAGTTCATTGTTGAAGATGCTATAAAACGGATGAAAACCAGGACAAATTTGTTTTTACATTAAAGTACAGTTTAAAGTTTACAGTTCAATTTAGGAATTTTAGTTAAGCTAAATATGCAATCTATTCTATTAATTGGTCTTAATCAATTTTATATAGCTTCATTTGGCACATAAATGCTGCATTTTTTCCAAATTTTACACAATTTTTCAAATGGATTGATTGTTTGCTTTCTCTCCGTATAGCACTCTAATGTCGCACTAAACTCCTCTTTCGAGGAGCCATAGCTGTGTTATAGTGTTCAACACAGCCATACATTGTCCTAATGTCATAACCGGGTGCTTCTGCTGTAGTTGGGGTGCAAAAAATAAAAAAAATAAAAATTAGAAAAGTGAGAAATTATTGAATTAGTGTGTTTTCTAATTTTCTAGATGAAGTTTATATTATTGTGGTTGGCGATACTCCGTATAATATTTTTAATCAATACCCAGTTTCTTCCTACAAATCTGCAAGGACCGGATCTACTATAACTTTATAAAGTGATTTTGCCTTTTTAATTTGTCCTTTTGTAAATTATTGGTCTGTTTATAAGTTTAACCCGAAAAACAACTTCAAAATCAAACTTGAATAGATCGGTGACCATACGAAATTTAATTCGGGCATTCATCTAGGGTATCATAAGAATTGGTCTTAGACCAATTCTAGCTTTTTTACTTTTTTGAAATTTGAATTCATTCTTAATATATTCTATTACAAATTGACAAACAAACAAACGCGAATCAATGATACCTAATCTGAAAAATGGTAAGCGCGCAATATGGATTCCGTATCAGTACTTTAGCAACGAACCAACGACCAAATTTAAGTATATTTATATTTAATCCAAATTAGCTTATGATAACTGAAACAAACGGACGGAAAAGTAATTTTAAAAGAATTGGGCTTATTAATAAGGGATGTCTTAAAAGTTAACACAAAACACATTTTTTTCGGCAACTATGAGATTAATAAAAAAAGTTGCAGTTTTTTTGCTATCTATGAGTCAATGCCTACTAACCCTGGTAATATCAAAATTTTAGCTTTAGAAACCTAGAACAAAAAATATTCAATTCACAAAAAAAATTGTGTTTTTTTTTTTTTAAATCCTTTAATGTAACCCATTCCAATGATAACCCACAAGATACATAAAAACTTTCAAGAAAAATTTTTGAGAGACCTAATCCACCCTCATTAAAAAAATATTTAATAATGTTTGATTGTCGGTATAGGCGTCATGAAGACCTAGCTTTCTGCGCCAATTTTCAAATTCCTATACGTCACGACGTTTTCCGAGAAAAACGTCTGTGACTGACAGACAGACCACAATTGAAATTAATAAAATGTTGTCTTATTTTTCTCTATTTCAGAAATTATGTATTCTTTAATTGCCATACTTGCCTTAGCATCAATAGCATCTGCCCAAATATTCTATCATCATACACCACTTCCGCTTGCATATCACCAGGCTCAAGGTCAGTTTCGAATTCCTCATGAAGTTTCATTAGCCCACAAGTCTGTCATCGAAAATGCTGCCAGAGAAGCTCAACTGCCATCTGATTATACGAATAAATTCTACAAGAATCCCAGAATAGCTTCAGCTTTAGCCAAGGAATCATGGTTCACCAGTCAGGAAATGCCAGTCTTGGATAGAGAAGCTGATAAGATTCCTAGAGAAAATATTTACAAATTATTCAAAGACGCTGGTTATATTAAGAGGAAATAGATTTATTAATTTTAATAATTTATTTTTCGATTATTTGTTATAATTTAAATATTTATTTTAACCCATTGAAGAGTTGTACAAATAAACGTAATTATTTAAATGTTGTTACTCGGCTTGTTTTATTATTATTTTATAATAAATTTTAGTTGTAAAAAAATCACTGAAAAACCACTTTTTTTTCACTCATCTATTGGCTGATAGTGCTATATCCTAGGCAGACGCATAGTGGGGTAGGTGCGATTATAATTGTATTTAATTAAAAACACTTGGAAAATGTAGGTACTATGCTTCTTATTAATAGGACGTTTTCACTACATCGAAATCACGTAATTTTGATGAAGTGATTTCGAAATCACTGTCAGGTGTTTTCACTACCGCTGAGATGATTTCGCTTGACAGGTGCTACACTTAAATACCAAATGGCATATAAAATAATTAATTACATAAACGAGACTTTTGTAATTAAAAGGATATATTGTCACATAAATGTCAGCAACATTAATATAATATTTAAATTAATTTTAAATTTCTTCCTTAAAAATTTATTGAAAAATGTATACAACAAATCTCAAATGATCCAGTTTGAGAAAAAGTGGAAATCGAAAATGGGCGCGTTCGGGGAAATTTTCATAATTTCCGACGTAATTTCATTGAAATTACGCTAAAATGAGATGATTTCGATTAAGTTTTTTGTACTGGAAATTACGTGATTTCGAGGTGATTTCGTCGAAATCACGCTGAAACAGCATAATTACGTGATTTCGATGTAGTGAAAACGCCCTATAAGAAGCATTCTTATAGAATTTTCGACCAACTCAGTTATTACATCACTTTAGTTTATTACCTGAAATTACAATTAATTAATTATGCGAACTAACTATATAAGAATAAGGATTTTTTTTATTTAGAGTTAGCAACACTTACTTATATATGCCAAATATGAAAAAATATGTTATCTGTAAGAGCGCCCAATCGAACCTAATAAAACAGGTGAAATAAGTAATCAGTAAAAATACCATCAATCCTATAAATCATCGGTTAGGCGCGGCGCTGCACCGCTTGCAGGAACTACATAATTATTGTTTAGGTTTTTTATATGTATTTAACTAGATTTTGTTTGGTGTTAACTATGATATAAAATGATATAAATAACTCACCTACGCGGTGAATTGAATTGGGAAACATAATGTAGTGCTGGACTGTAGAGCGAGATGTAAAAGCTTAACAGGACGATTTTCGTATTGTATGGGCACAAGATGTAGCTGACGCCGGCGTTTAATGCTTTCCCAATTTTTAACTTTAGCGCTGCTGCGTTAACAGAGCGGCGAAGGCTGGGCATTTGTTTGTCTTCTTATGAGTACTAATAGTGGGCATAAGGGCCAATCTACACCGACAGCTACACGCTGCAAGCTTCAAGCTACAAATGTCAGTTTGGACATATGGCGTACCGCAGAAACTGCTACATAGAGAGCTTCAAGCTACATGGTGTAGCTAGCAATACATGAAGCTGTAGCTGATTTTAGACAAATTTCTAATTTTTTAGCTGTAGCTGCAATAACACCAATATGATAATGAAGTAAAAGTCAGGTTTATATTAAAAACATTCTGTGGTTACGATTAGTCAAATACGAATGTGAAGCTTGTAGTTATCATTGTAGCAGATTGTGCTTCATGAAGCTGAAATAGATCTTCGTCTACCTTGTAGTGTGTAGCTATCGATGTAGATTGGACTTATTAGTCATTCGCTCGTAGCTCTTCGTCTTTGAAACGTGTACGAATCTTTTAGAAATTTCTTGTGTTTTTGTATAGTGTCGAAAGGTCATCTCATACCTATCACAGGAATGATAAGTAATTTTGGAATACATATTTATATGAGTTTTTGGCTCTTTAGAAAAAGGCGTGCTTAGCAAGTAAGTTATTATGATGATTTTATATTTTTGTTGCGTCGATTACTCGTATAAATGAAAAATCGCACAATTTCGAGTTTTAAAAGTGTTATTAGCTGTATTTTTTTTTGCATATGGGTCCGGATCAGGATCAGAAGCAATTTCCGCATTAAATTTAAAATATTTTTGGCAAAATGCAATATTTTTTCAATAATTCTTATGTCAAACATTGATCCATTTAACACTTGTTTATCTACATTTTCATTATGCAATGAGATTGAAAATTTGTATTTTGCCAAAAATATTTGTAATCATAGCTCTATCGAAATACCAACAGAATACAGGCAGTCAGAATTGGTCAGGTAACAAGTGATCCTCTTCGTATTAAGTGTGGGGTTCCACAGGGTACGGTTTTGGGTCCAATCCTCTATCTAATTTACATAAATGAGTGTGTTAAATTATTCGAACAGTCAAGAAGGGAGCATATTGTAGCGTTTGCAGATGACACGGTCTTGTTATTTAGTGGAGAAAATTGGTCCTTTACTTTATCACTAGCGCAAAGAGGCATTAATTCAGTGTATGATTGGTTGGTATGTCACAAGTTAGCTTTGAATTTAAATAAAACATGTTTCTTAAAATTTGGGCATGAAAATGCACATTCAAATGTTAATATTAAGATAGAGTTGCAGGGTAATGTCCTACAGTGCGTGAGTGAAGTGAAATATTTAGGTGTTCTTATAGATCAGAAGCTTAAGTGGGAAAAACATATCCTGAGCTTATGTAAGCGGCTGAGGAAAACAATATATAAAATACTCCTATTGCGAAATATCTTAAAATTTGATCTTTTGAGAATGGTTTATTTTGCCTTGATACAGTCAGTCATTCAGTATGGAATCCTTAGTTGGGGAGCTACATATACTGTCTTGATAAAACCATTATCAAATCTTCAAAGCAAAATAATTAAGATTTGCTTAAAGAAATCTAAATACTACTCCACCACACAGGCATACAATGAATTTAAGGTAATGACTGTAAGACAATTATATATATTTACCCTATTAAAATTCGTATACACAAATTTATCAAAGTTCACTATCTTCCAAACGAATTATCGTACACGCAGGCAGATGTTGCAACCTTTAGAAATCCCTAGAACTAGTAAATGTATTACAGATAGACATAGTAGTATTTTAGGTCCAAAATTTTATAATGCCTTACCAGCAGAAGTAAAAGAGACTCTAAATGTTTCCAATTATAAAACTGTGTTGAAAAACTATGTATTTAACAACCAAGATGTCTTTAATAACATTGTCCATTAGTTTTTTAATTTAGAGATTTTGAATTATGCTTACTTTCTCTCAGGTATTATACATAATATATATAATTTTTGAACTAAATGAATTGGTTGCATTGCATACTATAGTATACCTTAGATGTATTATTTATGTAATATTTTTAA
This sequence comes from Dioctria rufipes, assembly GCA_963924295.1. NCBI lineage: Eukaryota > Metazoa > Arthropoda > Insecta > Diptera > Asilidae > Dioctria > Dioctria rufipes. Next base: position 41,283,926 of record OZ002743.1, on the reverse strand, counting down.
AATTTCATTTTATTTTATTTTATAATATTAGTAAGTAGAAAATTAGTAATATATTAGTAGTAAAAAGTAAAAAATTAGTAATAAATTAGTCACAACCCTCGCACACAAGCTTCGGCTTTTGTGAGCGGTTAGCCTAGATTATTAGCTTATACATTACATATAGAAATTGAATTATGTATTAGGCTGCACTAAATAAATAAATAAATAAATTTGCAAAAAAAAAATTTAATACGGAAATTACTTCTGATTCTGACCCGGATCCATAATTATGCTGAAATAATTTACTAATAGGGAACTAGAAATAAAAATAAGTAACCCATCTTGAAATTTAATAATAATCTCAAGAAATGATTTGTACATAGTCTGAAAACGAAAATATTTATGAGGATTCAAGATCATTTTTGTTTATTTTTTATTATTTCTTAGTTCCCTATTCTTTTGTAAATTTGGTATACATATTCCGACATGCAAGTACATATGGCTGCATAGACATTATATCAACACAAACATTTGTTTGCTTTCAACGTTAAAACCTTATAAAAGATATATTTAGGGCTATCATGGAATTTAAACTTGCTACTTGCGATTGTTTTCTCAGCCACGCTACATTTGTACCTTGGTGTAAATTCTAGGGTTAACAAAAAAGTCTAGAAATTTCTCGAAGTGCAGATGGATAGTCTAACGGCTTCTTGCACCAAGTCCCTTAAATTCTTAGTCTCTCCATGCAATGTAACGGGCTACTACGCTCATGTCGTAATGCCAACCGGTATAACCAAATACTAGGAGAAAAAGATAAGCGGTGAGGGGCAGGTCGCGCTCAGATCTGCAGTGTTACCCAAACACACACACACACACACACACTTATACGCACACACACTTCTACACATACACACACACACACTTATATACACACACACACTTATATACACACGCACACACTTATATACACACACACACACTTATACACACACACACTCTTATACACACCACGCACGCACACACAGACACGCACACACAAACACGCACACACAGACACGCACACACGCGCGATACACACTCGCGACTCGGAACACTCGCGATACACACTCGCGACTCGGAACACTCGCGGCTCGACAAACGCGACTCGGAACACTCGCAAATAGGAACTCTCGCGACTCGGAACACACGCGACTCGGAACACACGCGACTGGAACACTCGCGACTCGAACACACGCGACTCGGAACACACGCGACTCGAACACACGCGACTGGAACACTCGCGACTCGAGCACACGCGACTCGAACACACGCGACTCGAACACACGCGACTGGAACACTCGCGACTCGAACACACGCTACTCGAACACACGCTACTTGAACACTCGCGACTCGAACACACGCGACTCGAACACACGCGACTCGAACACACGCGACTCGAACACACGCGACTCGAGCACCCGCGCGATCCGGACACGCGACCGACAAACGCGTCTCGACACAACGTGTATATGGGTAATATCACAAATGTGTGCGCAGCCTCCCCTTCACCGCCCATCTTCCTCCTAGTATTCGGTTATATCGGTTGATACTACAGCATGAGCGCAGAAGCCCGTCGCGTTTCATGAAGAGACTGAAGATTTCAGGCACTTGGTGTGAAGTTTGTTTCCGTCTGCACTTCGCGAAATGGGTAGAAAAATGGTGCATTGTAACAGCTTATTTCCGTCTGGGTATAAATAATATAAATATGCTTACTAGAACATATTTTTGGCGATTGCGTTATTTCCGTCTGGGTATAAATAATATAAATATAATGCTTACTAGAACATATTTTTGGCGATTGCGTGGTTATTGCACTTTTGGTGAAGCTGTTTCTTAAGGTGCATTGCTCCGTTCTAGAAGTGAACGAATTCCGCAGCACCAATTCTTTTTTATTTACTGATCTCTTGCTAGCGTTTCTTAAGGTGCAAGGTAAAAGTGGTGGGTTTTTGACGATGAGTCATGAGTGGAGTACGTGCGTCGTCAGAACACATCACAATCAGATCCTCCTTTATATGTTGGATTGTTCATTGTTGAGTGCCCTCAGTAGTGCTAGTGCGCGTTGTGTTAATTTTTTTGATCAGGTAATTTATTTTATCATTTTTGTAAAATTGTTTATATTTGCGATGATTAAAATTAAAATTTTTTTGGCAAGCATACATTTTACAAAATTTTAAAAGCGACCTCTTCCGACTTCTCCTCGAACATTTTAGTTGTGACCCCTCTCCCTAGGCTACAGGTCTGGATACGCGCCTGATCATAGCAAAGGAAACCCTGATCGAATATTGGAGATGCTTAAATGGGAAACATAAATCCGTTGAAATTCTGGATTGAACAACTTTGGAGGACTTATGTTTCGTAATAACACAATTGGTACGCCAATTCTTACAGCAAAGCATGAACAGAATTAAGAGAATTCAAGCACTCTGTCGGATAGTGGATTGAGTCGTCTTCCTTATCAATAACAGTGTCGCCAACCGTATTGGTGTACGTACGGGGAAGGTTTCATTAATATTCTTGGAACAATGTCAGCAGCTTGTTTATGATACTTTGGATGATATCCAGATAGATTCAACTAAATCCTACGAGTATTAATATTTGTGCATAAGTTAGTATTTTCAATCGATATTTTTCCCTTAGTTTCTGGAACGGTTCCGTTTTCAAATTGGAATAAAATAGGAGAAAGTTGGCTCTGCTGTTTTCTCCGAATAATTGGGCACCCAAATTTATAGAAACCGAATCTCAATCTTGGTTCATGATCATTTTACGCAAGCTTCAACGTCATCAGTACGTGTCTTGCGTTGTATGACTGGCAATGTCTGATAAAAATTCCCTGCAGTCAAAAATGTTACACCTTCCATGAGTTGATTTTTTATTTCTGAGATCCTGCAGAGTACGATCAAACACCCCGATGAATTTCTTATGGGACATCCGAAACTATGAAGCTACTGCATTATTTTGATGTAGTTTTCCCAGTCCCTCCGGGGCATTCAAAAACGAAATTTTACCTGACTGGGAATGAACACCCTTAATGACCTCATCATTAACATTCCTTCCTTCTAACTGTGGTGTCCAATTCCAATCTATTATATGAAGTATTGCTGATGTAGTCATTGTAAACGGTTAAATCTACGATATCTGGTATTTTTCCAGCGCTCTCCACACCCGCATACAATCGCCCGGCTATATCGAACTCGATGCAATAAAATCATCACTACTATGATACTTAGAGTAACAAAATAAATTCAAAAAAAATCATCGTAATCGGCTCAGCGGCTCTCGAGTTATTAGCGCACTAACAGACAGACAGACAGAGAGACGTTGCGTTTTATAATATGTAGGAATTTATCAAATAACATAAAAATATTGATGAAAGTATTAGGATAGATCTTTTAGGGTCAAATTCAATTTCTTGAGGCAGTGAAAGAAAACTGGAAGTATTCTAAAAGTGCCGCGAAACCTATGATAACAATAATATCGCTACAGGATTAAACTATCAATTACCCTCGGATAAGGAGTTCATCTTACAAAACTTTACTCCTTACAACATTACGAAAACCGGCGACAAAAGGTATTTTAGATACTGCAGATGCACACCACCTGAAACTTTAAGAGAAAACAATCTAAAAACGTTTTTGTATTTAATACAGCAGAACAAAAACTAGCGAAAATTTAAAGGATATTTTTCGACACTGTATTTCAATACGAATATGCTATTTCCAGAATTTAGAGACAGAATTGAATTGGGTTAAAGATACAGGGATTGGGAAAAGATTATTCTTTTCACCAAAGTTACAACGCGACAGAGCGATAAAGCAGAAACTACATAGGAGAAACATATGATAGAAATTGATTAGAAGTTAATGATAACAAAATTACTTAAAAAAATCTAATCTAATCAGTTTCGGCGATGAAGAAATGCATAATATAATATCATAAATTGTGACCCGTGAAAGAATTATAAAGGGCCATTTTGAGAAGTGGGATTTACCTTTTGGTTATACCACATGGTGTGTATTATCGTTTGAAAAATAAATCCGCCATTTTCAAGGCAAATATTGACTTCGGCAGAGTTGAAATAGCTCTCCCAAATGTCCTAATAAATGTCTGCATTCCCTTCCTTTCTTTGTGGAACCACTTCAAGCTTTCCAAGCCCAGATGCACAGAAACATCTCCAAAATATTATCCCTTCTGATTTGTTGGAGATATGTTAAAGGCAATACTCGCTAAGTCTTTCGTCCATCTATCTAGGTACAGTAAGCCGGCTAGCTCGCCAACTTGCAGCATAAATTTGGATTTATCTGAAAAATAATTCAAATCCTATACATCTCCTTAGTCCAATGGAAATGTTCCCGGGCCTAGATATACCGCTTTTTCTTCACTGTCTTCGATAACGATGGTTTTTGAACTGATTTCGAGGTGCTCAAATCCAAATCCGGCACACCTGGTCTTGATATGAGGATAATGACGTATGCAGCAATATACGTGAAGAAAATCCCTACCTTAGATTATATAGTAAAAAGGATAGTCTATGCTGTGCAAAATTCGTGTACAATGTATGGCTGTGTTGAACACTATAACCAGCTATGGCTCCTCGAAAGAGGAGTTTAGTGCGACATTGTTTGCATTATCAGTGATCACTTATGATATGAGCCATACAAGGCAACACCAAGATATATTGTAAGAAAATACTGGGGCACAAGAAAAATTGTTATAAATTTAAAAAATTATAAAAAATAAATATAAAATTATAAATTTAAAAATTAATTCAAAAATGTTGCGATATAATGGGATCTCTTCTCTATTGAATTTCTTCAATACTTAATAAAGTTTCAACCACTAAATTATGTGCCCGTTCTGAAAATATCGTGGTTTACTACTTTCATGACTAAAACAAACATGTTGATGCAATTCTACTATATGAAGAAAAATGCTTAACTTTTTCTTCCTCATAGCTTATCCTTTTTGCTATATAATCTAGGAATCCTACCCATCTTTATTCGTTTTTGGATAAATCTAAAAAAGTGGTTTGAATCCTTTTTTTCAGGCACTCGATGTCATTGCTGTGGGCGCTTTTACCACGTTCGCTTCCTAGCCGTGGTTCAAATATAAGCAGTTACTTCGAAGTCAAAAAAGCATGCGGTATCATTGATTTAATTCTTATATTTTCTGATTCTTATACAGCATCTAACGAAAGAAGGCAATCGGCCCGACTGATAGTAGTGCACCATTTTATTTTAATTGCAGCCAAAATAATGGATGATCCATCAAGTGTGAAGAACTTGTCAATTACTGTAATTATAAATGTAATTACAAATTCTACAATTACCGGTAATAGTAATTGAATACCTACTAATTAAATATTAAAAAAAAAAAAGCAATTCATATACCAACTTACTCCATAAAATTTTTTAAGTCTCAAACGCTGTAAAGCTCTATGCATATAAATACATCCTGTTTGAATCACCAATTTCATTTCAGTATATTCAGAAATGTTCAGATAAATAAATTCTAGATTTATCTAAAAATGCATAGTTTAAAACTGAAGAAAAAACCCACAGAAAAAGTGCATGAATCAAAACGATCCCCATGTCCCAGTTCCAGTACTCCAAAAAAGGCAAAAAGCTTTCCGTTCCGCAACAATTAGTTGTTAAGAAATCGCAATATCTGCCAACGCTTTCTTTCACAACGCACAGCAAAAAAAGCGCATTTGAATGCATTGCCTGGTGCTTAATCTTACTATAAATGCAGCAGAAATAAATACCGCGACGTCGCTCGGCTATTTTTAACATCAATCACGGAAAATGCAAATTAAATGTACACATGTGATATCACACTTACGTCCTCCTGACTCAACATATCTAGCCGATCGTGACGTAACAATGATCATATGCAGATTCAAGACATGCAGCTGAAAATATCGGTGCGTCTATTTATGAGTATAGTTCTATCTATACTAGGTATATCCATACGTATAACTACGCTAGTTAGCCGCCGCTAATAAACAGCAAACCACGCCACCTTGTGTACCAGCCGAACTATCTAGGCCAATGTTAGTATCTTAAGTAGAGTACAACACCGACTATTTCTTGCCATTCATATCATTCTAGTGTGAATGTCAACAGCATTTTTAGCACGATTGCATTAAATATCGCACCCTTGAATTGCAGTCAATCATGTGGATCAGTTTCAATGCAGTCAGTCCATTTCAATTTCAATAAAAATATTAAAAAGCAAAATTTTGCAGAACGACCAATAGAATACGCCGACTATGGGAGCAATATTCTGTGTAGTTTCTATTTCTGTCGATTTCCCAGCATGGTCCTCCTACCTAACCACTATGCAATGCATTTTCGCTCACTGCCAATTTCTCTCCGGCTAAAGCTATGTACATACATACCACATGTGCATTATGTAAGTCAAGGTCAGGCATGTTAATCGATATGCAGTTAGAACAGCTTTGACACTGCTTCTATTCATGACATTCGCGTGCTGCGGTGCCATATGGACAAGCTCATGAATACATTTCTTGTTTCCACATATGATTTCGCGAAAAAGTTGTTACCCATCAGACTCTAGCTAGAATAAAATGCACACACTTAGCTTTATTTAGCTTGAATTGATATGAAGCCAAGTGCAACTCACCCATTTTCAAGGCTCCTAAGTCTGCATTTACTAAACACTGTTACAATGTTTTTGTCGAAGCGTGATAAGAAGAACCACTCATTTGAAAGTGTAATTTTTAGTAACTCAATGATTCTTGAGGTTTGATTGAGTTTGATTATTAGGTAAACCTAGGTACTGGTGATGGTCTTAATGTTAGTACCACAAGAATTTCTTAATTTTTTATTAATGCTATACCACCAATTGAATGCCCCTAATCTTGAATTTTAAACATTGTTTTTACGCTCAGGATAAATGGTAACAGGGAAAATATTGTCGGATACATTTCCACATGAAAGTGTCAAATGCCCCAACTATTTCTGATTTTATAAAATATGCGACACGCGTCTTTTTATCGGCCCCGTAACTAACTCTAACTAACAATATTTAGGCAGGCCATTGCATCCGTTTTAAAATCGGAATTTACGATTTTTTAGTATTAAAAAGCTAAACAGGAGGTTAACAGTAAGAAACAAAGAACAAACAAGAAAACAAAAATTCTACATCTAATTTTTTCAAAGTTTTGTTCAAAAATAATTATGTAAGTACCCAAAAGTATTTAAAAAGTATTGGGGCATTACTATATAATTCCTTTCCCTTCTTTTCAAATACTTTCAATTACGTTTAATTACTTCGCAAACTTGAAATTGTATACTTAATTATGAAATGAACTAGACTCCCACACAGAACAAATGTGTCCGTGGTATATTACTGGGAAATCCTGTTAGGATATATGTAAATACAGGGTGTCACGTACATACCGCATTTCCTTTATACCCCGGATTCCTCACTCAATTTTGAGAAATAAATTATATTGGATGAGAGCCGGAAAATGCACGGTGTGGGCGGTAGGGGGATTTTGTGATTTTGGGTGCCTTTTATTCTAATACCATGTAACTTTCTTGTTATATATCCTATGAAGATGACTCAGGTAATAGCAAATTCTCTACGGTTTCCAACAAATGCCCAACCACCTCTCTATAGGACGTCAAAGTCAAAATATTGGAAAATTTTGCAATTTTTTTTTTTCAATTTTAACGATTTTCCGGCTAAAAGGCAAGATAAGGATAGCACTTTCTTGCAAGATTTCGAGACCTCCGAATGTTATCTTTAATTTGACTATGCACAAGTACCCCTAAATGCTACCGTTTTTGAGATATTCCTGTTTTTATGATGCATAATTTCATTAATTTTGGTAATAACAATAGAAATCGCGCTTAATTTTATGTAATTCCACGCAAATTAGCAAATTACTATCAGCTGAGATTGCACGATGTGGGCGGTAGGGGGGTTTTGTGATTTTGGGTGGTTTTTACCCTAATACCATGTTACTTTCTTGTTATCCACCTTATGAAGGTAAATCTTAGTTTTAATTCTCATATTATATATTTTCGTTTTTTTTATTTAAGGACTCTTCAGTTTTTTTTTTTTTTTTATTAAGTTGCTAATTTTTGTGTTTAGCCTTTTTATACTCGTTATTTTAAGATTGAATTCTTATATTTTTTTCCCTTATGAATAAAAGTGTCAGTTCTAATTTATCTTCTAGATTGAGTAATCCAATAAGCATATTTTTTCTTATATGTCAGTTTTATAAGAAGTTATTTATTTTATTACGTTTTTTGATGTTATTGACTTTCAAATAATACTGAATTCACCACAGTTCAGTGTATTTACCAATGTACATTATATTTCGGACCACAAAGCTATGCGCCAATTGTTGCGAGCCAGTGAGGACGTCTCGGTCTCCACATCGGTACCAGTTTTGTCCAAAATGTGATACTATGTGGAACCGAGACGTCAACGCCGGCCTTAACATTTTTAAAGTTGGCCTGGCTCACCTGATGGGTGCCCCTTTGCACCCCAACTACAGCAGAAGCACCCGGTTATGACATTAGGATAATGTATGGCTGCTGTGTTGAACTTTATAACACAGCTATGGCTCCTCGGAAGAGGAGTTTAGTGCAACATTGTTTGCATTATGCTATGTTTTATCCGGGTAGACTTTATAATTGTTCAAGAGTCTATTTTTGGATTCTACAGCTTTTTTCACCCCACTGCGAGGTTCAATTCTTTCGAAGTAATCCGTTTTTTTTTTTAACTTTTTTAAATAAAACTTTGTTGCCTATTTTTCTCAATTTTTAAATTTTTTCATATCTTTTCATTTTTCTATTTTTCATTTGTTTTTTTCTAATCATACAACAACACTACAAGAGAACAAGTATTATATATAAATAGAAATAGATCGCAATACAAAATTTCTAATCTTTTTCTCTATACCCCATACCTAGTTTTAGAGTTAGACAAAATAAAAATCGCTTAACTTTATTTCGTTGAAAATCGAGTTTATGGAATATTTAATATTATAGGAGATAAGATCTCAATAAATCTATTTGGAATTTGTTGAAGTTGTAATATGAATATTAAACAGATAAGATAATTGTGGCAGCCCTGCCAATAAAATTGGTCCCAAATAAAATAGATAATGAAGCAGTCCTGTGTCAGTGCCTGCCATATAAAGATTATCGCAATGACACGTTCACTTAGAGAGCTGACTTTTATTCAAGGGATTTTTAAAAAAATTGTAGATTTAAGTTCGAAAATGGGAATAATCGGGTAACTCATTCGTAGGGTTACCATACTAAAATTTTCGTGTTTCACTATATATTTTGACATTGCCAGAGAACGCTTCGACATAGAGAGCTGAAATTTTTTATACAACGTTTTCATAGAAATAGCAAATACACAACGATTTTATTTACTAAAAAGTTATTCGGAAAATAAAATCCTATGAAATTGGTTATGATCATTTTTACTTTCAAACAAATCGTACTAGAAATAGTTGAGAAACACCACTGTAATAATAAAACTTGCACATGACCATACGAAATTACATACGAGAATTTATCTAGGGTATCGTAAAAATTGGACTCAGAACCTAGCTTTTTTCCTTGTTTTTCATTTATTCCGTTAATGTACATAGACTTCTTTGTGGTCGTCTAAATTTTAAAACATGTGCGGATGCCATGCTCTGTGGTATCCATATTGATGGATAATTTTTTCCTATTCATTCTTCTCTCTCTCTCTCTCTTTCTCTTCTATACTGCTGACAGCCTTAATCGTTAACTCTTTTTACTCTGGTAACTGTAGACGCCGAAACATTTCTCGATTTACGATTTAAATTTTATTGATAATTGGATATGGTTGATAATTCCAAACCATACACCTCACAAATTACAAATTTCAAATTGAACTATACTAGCTACTGTAGGATATTTTGCCATCCACCTTATAGCCGCAAATATTTTCTCAATGGTCAACGGATTATTACACTTATAGGATTAGAAGAAAAGAATCGAATAGAACTTATTTTATTATATTTAATGTAATTAAACAATAAAGAAACTTAAAAACTAAACCGAAAAGTCAGGTGTGGATTTGTAGAAATTTTCTTCTCCTTGAACTGAATTTTCAAAGAACTTAACTTTCATCCAGTTCTTAATGGATTCATCATTCGAAGGTTCTTTAAATCCATCTCTCTTAGAACATAGATATCCATCTATAATAAAAATATAGAAACAAATATTGAATACACACGACCATATTTACTTATAGAATGGCTAAACTAACAACAAATTTGCATATACATCTGCGGCATTTGAAATTACTCGTATTCTAGCGAAAGTCACCGCGAACTGACAGTGTACTTGATCTGGTTGCATTCTAATTCTAAGTTTTGCATGTAGAACATAGCTCTAGACCGGTCCGTGCGCTTTAATTGCAGTCAAACGTGTAGCTTTTCCGCTGCCGGAAAATGAAAGTGATGTAATCGAAATTTCCATTTAATTGTTGGACAATTAAAAATAAACGGCTTTCGGTGTGATGTGAAAAAGAAAAACGAATACCTAAATAAATGTGAATTTCTGGAAGAAGAAGTGCTATGAGTACAAGTAGTTCCGCCGGTACAGACAATGAGTTCGAAGAGGATTTGGAGAGTTTGGAAAGGATTTTACGGGCCGACGATAAATTAATTAAAATAAAAAACATTAAATGCTCGGCTGGAAGCAGCTCAGGTGATAACTACATGTCTGTGGTGAAACGTGTCATAGTGTCTGGTGTTGATAGTGAAAATAAAGGTAAATTGAGTTGCTGTTTGAAATGTTCGTTAGTGATCATAGGCGCCGTCATGTAAATATATTTTGTGGACCGACATACATACATACATATATGTATTGTCATCACTGATATAGATTTTTTTTTTTTTGCATGAATAATCAATCAAAGACGCATTACTATATTTATACAAAAGTTAATCATGCATAAAACTAGTGCATCCATAAATAGATGGTAAATAGAAGTGCGTAAATAGTTATCATGTATACCGATCAGTATTTTATGAAATCAAATAATTCCCATAAAGTGTGTATTAAAAAGTTTTATTTCCAATAGATTACAAATTTACAAAACGTTTTGATATTGTTGGAAAATCGCCGTTCATATCCCTGTTGTGATTGCGAAAATGCGATTGTATAAGAACTTTATTGAAATCATACTGTGTTCTTCTTCTCGTCCTATGGGAATCGACAGAATGATATCATAGTTCACGGTATACTGACAGTAACAAGGTATGACTGCTATGAACCACGACTGGCCATCTTAAGTGTTAAGGCATCACACGACTGTACTAAAGATATAAAAGCTAGAATTGGTAAGACCAATTCTTATTATACCTTAGATGTATGTATGTAATCTCATAAGTTCACCCATCTGTGAAAGTTTGATTTTTGAAGTAGTTTTTCGCATATATGTCTAAAACGGTTCGTCAGATAGTATAAGAATGGTTATAAACAATTTCATAGGATTTCATATTCTGAAGAGCTTTTGGGTACAATTAAAACGACTAGGACTGATTGTTTTCAAAGTATACGTAAAAAACCAACAACAGTAAGAGGGGGTTGCCCGATTTAGTCCATTTCAAATTATATTTACTATTTCTATGAAAACATCGTGTACAAAATTTCAGTTCTCTATTTTAACACGTTCTCAGGCAGTGTCCAAATATATAGTGAAAACCCAAATTTTTGTATGACAACCCCACGAAAGAGTTACCCGATTTGTCGTTTTCGAACTTAAATTTTCTCTTTTTTTTTTAAACCAGTGTGCAAGATTTCAGCTCTCTAAGTATACACGTTTTCGAGTTATCTTGAGAACAGACAGACGGACAGACGGACGGACAGATAGACATGCAAAAATCAAATTACTTTAAAATTTATTCTTCAGTGTCCAATCTATTTAACTCTACTATCATTATTTCTATGCGTTGAAAATATAATGACAACCTTAGTATATATGTATGTATGTATCAGTTGGCAAAAGTCTAGGCATACTGTGCTAACCGTTTATTACTACTAGGATCGAAAACGACCCCAAAAATAATTCATGTATGTTTTTCTCTAAAACTAGGGGAAAACTAGGGGAAATTTTTGTATGGCAACACTACGCAGGAGTTGTTCGAACTTAAATTTCCCTTTTTTTAAAAAAGGCATGTGCACAAAATTTTAGCTCTCTACATCGACGCATGCGGCAGTGTCCAAATATATAATAAAGACCTAAAGTTAGTGAAAAACTAAAATTTTGTATGCAATGCTAAGAAAGACTTACGCGATTTGCTCCACTTTTGGACATGTATTTGCAATTTTTATGACAACGCGTTGTACAATATATGAGCATCTCGACGCCTTCACAGGCAGCTTCCAAGTATATAGCGAAAAACCAAAGTTTCTATGGCAACACCAAGAAGGTAACCCGATTTAGTCGATTTTTTTTTAATTTTTATTAATCATTGCTATGAAAACACCATGCACTAAATGTTAGCTCTCTACGTCGACGCGTTCTCAAACAGTGCCCAAATATATGTAGTAGTTATAGTAGTTAAAAACGGAGTTTTTGTATGAAAACCTTAGGAAGAAGTTGCCTTGCCCGATTGGTCCCATTCTGAACTGAAATTTGTATTTGTTTTAAAAAAGGCCCATGCACAAAACTTCAGATCTCTACGTCGAGGAGTGAGACTGTCCCCAAATATATGTATAGTAAAAAACAGAAGTTTTGTATGACAACATCAAAAAGGGGTCGCCCGATTTGCTCCATTTTTGAAATTATATTTACTATTCTTATGAAAACGCCATGTACAAAATTTCAGCTTTCTCCGTTAACGCATTCCCCAGGTAATCAAATTGAATCGGAAAACCTAAGGGAGTAATGCTTCCCATGTTTTCAAAGACGCCACGCAACTTGTAACAACCCTGCCTAAGCTATCCACGAATCTTCTGTAAAATACAGATCCTTTTTGCATATATGTGTCCAAATATATAGTGAAAAACGAAATTTTTGTATGACAACCCGACGAAGATTAGAAATTAGAAATTTTACACACGGGCTTCAAAAACAAAAAGTAAAATTAAGTTCGAGACAAATCGATTGTCCCGAACTTAATTTTACTATTTGATTTTGAAGCCCATATGCAAAATTTCTAATTGCTCTCTAAGTGCACGCGTTCTCGAGTTATCGTGCGTATAATCGGACGGACAGACGGACAAAAATCAATATAAATTTTAACAAGTAAAAAAACTAGAATTGGTCTGAGACCAATTCTTATTATACTCTAGGGCCTAGATGAATGCCGGTATAAAATTTCGTATGGTCACTGATCTATGCAAGTTTGATTTTTCGCATATATTTCAAATAATGTTTGAAGCTGTTTGAATAAAACCAGGGGGCACTCATGGAAAATATTAGTTACCATTTTATAATTAGTTACAATAAAATTTGTTGTTTTAACGATGAAAAGTAAATTAAGAACGTATTTTTACTTTTTTGATTTTGAAAGATAATTTAAAAAATATTTAATATAAAATTATAGTAAAACGTATACATTCAAAAAATGAGGTCTGGAAAAATGCAGAAAGCGTTTGCTGCTTTCGTCACTCATAAATAAATTTCCGTATACGATGTACTATCTTTCTCTTAATATCTGGAAAAAATGCATGGCATCATAATGTAAATCCTCCTTTAGATTTAATATACCGTTTAAAATTTAAACAAAATTGAAAATATATTATATATACATATGTATGTATATACATACTGTACTGCTTATTTTTTCTCTATTTTGCATACGTTTTTCCTAAAGTTGCTTTACCTGAAGAAAGATATATTATGACAAAACCAATTGTTGTGAGCCGCTACATTGATATAAAAAGAATTGTGGGTAAAAACATGACCACATTAACAAATGTATAGGCTGCAACGATGGGGGGGGGGGTTGAACCCCTCAAACCCACCCCATTTATACGGCCATGTCTATGGTATCATAAGAATTGGTCTTAGAATAATTCTAGCTTTTTTACTTGTTTCAAGTAAATCGAAAAAAAATTGTGTTCGATTTACTTGACTCAAGTATACTTGAAGTCAACGCGCGTTTACATGATATTTTGATTACGACGTCGCCATATCAAATTATTGGCTTTTATTCTTCCACCATTATTCTTGATATACTCGCTGGTTACATTTTTCATCTTCTTGAATCGAAAGCTGATACATAGTGAAAAATAACATAACATTCATATAATTTTATCGAATTACAAAAAAAAACGTGTCATACAAACCTTTTTCTAATATACATATAAAAAAGTACATATACGAAAGAAGTTTTTCTTTTCACACAATTATAATAATGAAAACATAATTTCTCTTTATATTACAGAAAAAACCTTATCTTTAATTGTTAAACGACAAATTCCTAGTTTATCCCGTAGACAGCTATACCGTTGCAGTGAAGCTTTTAACAATGAAATAAACGCATACACACACATAATTCCTATGCTGGAGAAATATGTCAACTATTCCTCCTACCCAAAATGTTACTTTGCTGGTGTGGATAAAGATGGAGAACTAATCGTCTTAGAGGATTTGAAGCCGTGTGGTTATCAAATGAAAAGTCGCCTAATCGGCTTGGATTTTGAGCACTGTAAGCTTGTTATGGAGGTAAATATGAAATATACATAAAAAACGTATAATAAAAAAAAACAACTTTCTTCATTTCAAGGAACTGGCAAATTGGCATGCAACATCAATAATTATTAAACACTTCGACAGTAAGCTATTTATGGAAAACTGTAAAAAACATATAAGAGAAATCGTATATTGTCCACAAGCTGATGAATTTTTCAGAACAGTAGTTGAAAACTCTGTTCGTGAATCCTTGCATAGTTTACAGGCATCCAATCATGACGGTAGTCTTACTGAACCCATTAGACTCATAAGAAATCTTGAAAATAAACTTTACAGTATTATTCGACGATATATTACGAATCCTAAAGAGAGATACAGCGTAATCTGCCATGGAGATCTATGGGTTAACAATATCATGTTCAAAAAAAATAGTACTGGTAGACCTTGTGCAGTTAAATTTCTTGATTTGCAAACTATGAGATATTCATCACCAGTATTCGACATTCTACACTTTATCTATACTAGTACAAAACGTGACGTCAGGGATGTACATTTAAAGAAAATCCTAGAAGTATATAGTACAACTTTACAATCTAAGTTGGAGTTTCATCTGCAACCCAATTATATAAAAGACCTAAAGACACTTAGAGATATTTACTCGCTGGAAAACATTTCAGATGAATTCTATTCACAGATCTTATATGGTTTGGCTGCTTGCATGTGGATCTTACCAGCCGTTACTTTCGATCCTAACAATATTCCTAATTTGGATATTATAAGTGATCTTAGGGAACCTACTCAAGAAATGAACATGTTACAAAAATTAACTCCAGAATATCATTCCAGGATGAAAGACATTGCACTCGAATTTTACCAAAATGGCTATTTAAAGGTCAGCACTTCTAGTTAATTCGTATATAACACTGGGTGTAATTATGTCTGTATATATAATTAGTTAAGTATGTATGTATGTTGATATCTTAAGTACGATTTTTATAATCATTCATTAAATCATGAAATAAATTTAAATTAAAAACAATTGCTACACAGTAAACTATTTTCCCTTATGGTTAGAGGGTATAGAGCATCCTATAGTATTGCTGTACATGAGGGATTGTCTCAGAATATACTGCACCATAGTGAAACACCAATTTGAAGACAATTTAAAATTATTGTTTTTATTTTTGTGTAACATTTTTATTAAAAAAAAAAACAACCTCCGTTGACCACATTGGCATATTACCTACTAAAAGAACATTTTTTTAAACAAATTTTTCATGTTTATTTTTATCCTCATCAATCGCAATGAGGAACAACGTCTATTTTAGTTAATTATGCAGAATCATAGTCACAAAAAAAAACAATTAATTCAGTGAAAGAATTATTGAAATCGGATAAAAAACGACGAAGTTATAGCTATTTTAGTGCCGCATTCTCAAAAACGCGTCTAACATTAACGATCGGCTGATGACGTCACGATACACAAGAAAGTCGCTGCGCCGCCGTGATAGAAAGTGCTCGGTTGGATTTGTTTTGGATTTATTTCATAAAATGTCGTCTTATAAATATTATATTGTGCGTATCGTGACGTCATCACCAGATTCTCGGGCCGCTGCCGTTTTCAATTTCCGTTGTTTTAAACTTCAATAACTTTGTCATTTTTTGACGGATTTGAGTCATTCAAAAAGAAATATACTCAGAAATGTATATTGCTTTTAATCTGATATATTAAATTTGATTATATTGTAGTAAGATTGTTCTCCATTCTATAAAACAATCAACGATCGCCAATATGGCTTCCGGACGGGACGCTCATCTAGAGACTTGCTGACTTTTCCTATGGAACATTGGAACCATAATCTTCCCAATTTTGGTGAGTCCAATATCGTTGCTCTAGATATTTCAAAGGGCTTTGATAGAGGGTGGCGCATCCAGGCCTTAAAGAACTTGGTATCTCCCCTCCTCTTCTATTATGGACTGAAATTTTTTTATCCGGTCGTGTAATACGAGTTGTACTAGATGACTTTTCATCACAACCTCACCCTATAAATGCCGATGAGCCCCAGGGGTCTGTTATCTCTACATCTCTCTTCTTAATTTTCATTTATTACTGCTTTCCCTTACTTTCAATCCCATCCATAGTTTTGCCGATGACAGTACCCTTGATTTCGTTTACTCCTTTGACACTCTTACGGCCTCCAGAGGGAATTCCACATCTGTCAATCGAGATGGATTGATTGGATCATTGAATAACGAGCTTGATAATATCCTCGCTGCTTGGGGCAAAGCGAATCGCGTTGAATTCAATGCGTCTAAATCCCAAAGCTGTCTCATATTTTTAAAACAAGATCATAATTTGTCCATTCCCGATTCCTCTGACGGAGCACTGATTTACGATACATCGTCTTTATACATTCTTTGCATTAATATTTCCAGTAAGTTAAGCTGGGGAGATCTTCTCTGTTGCCAAAGAAACATCGAAATGTCTTGGATTTCTTAAAAGGTGTCAAAAATATTTCAGCCCATCGAATCTAGCGCTCCTCTACAAGTCCTACATCAGACCTAGAATGGAATACAATTCCCATATCTGGACCGGAGCTGGTCGCACAGCCTTAGCTTCATTGGATATATGTAGTCCAAAAGAGAGCTTTCAAGCTCATCGGTGATTTGCCAAAAACTTCTCATATCGACTCACTCGAGCAGCACTGCCTCAATGTTGAATGCCTTTCGCTCCTTTATCACAAAATGCATGGTCAATGGTCTGATCTTTTGTAGAACAATTCCTGCATGCAATACTCACGCTGCAAACTGCACACATCTCTTTACTCTTCAATTACTTTCGGTCGTACAGCAAAATTCTGTGGTGCTCTTTTATCCAGAACTGTGCGAATTTGGAACAGTCTACCATCTTCTGTATTTCCTCTAGCATACAATCTGCGAAAGTTTAAAAGTGACATACATCAACATCTCCGCCACTCTCCTCACGCTCCCTAATTCCTTTCCTTTGCATCATAAGGCTGAACTTGGCTTAATAATATAAAAAAAAAGCATCTGATTTTATAAGAACAAAGATGCGAACTGCATACTGGTAATGAAAGGAGATCACCCATTTTATATGGAGGCTGGTATTAATCATATAATTATTTAATCAAACCGTATTACTTTTTTATTATGGGTATACAACTGTAATGGATAAAAGTGGATATAATAAAGAAAAAACAATTTAATTTTTTTTCCTAATAATGATATTAATTACTCAAGATTATGTTTTTTACCCAATATTATCACATCTAACTTCCATCGTCTCTAACCAAAAACATGCAACTAGGTAAGTATCTCTTAAATGAATGTCAAACATGATAACAAGGCGTATAGTCAAATGTGATGCCACTCAGTTTATATTAACCGACAAGATTAACTTGTAAGTCTTAGCTAACTTTAGCGAAGATCCGAGCAATGAAATAAATCGATAAAACTATTTCATTGACTGCAAATGCA
This sequence comes from Dioctria rufipes, assembly GCA_963924295.1. Classification (NCBI taxonomy): domain Eukaryota; kingdom Metazoa; phylum Arthropoda; class Insecta; order Diptera; family Asilidae; genus Dioctria; species Dioctria rufipes. The sequence continues at coordinate 41,265,743 of OZ002743.1, read as the reverse complement.
ATCGTTTTTCTTTTGTTCATTTTGTAAACTGATGTACCCAGATAACACAGAACAGGCTGTAACCATCTTCTCGATATGCTCCACAGAATATGAGAACATGTTCTCTGGCTATACGAATTGATATCAGATAACATGTTCTTTCCATATGCATTTTGTAACACTCATATCCGCCCTGCCGAATGATCTTCGGACGTCGATCAAAAATGATCGTGTGATGATCGGTGGTAATAGTGCGTATCTGAAAGAGCATATTCAAAATGAATTTAAAACGATATTAAATAGATATGAATGAAACCCATATTCGTATCGTAACAGTACCAAAATTATTCCCTTGAAACTACCACACTCGGGCACTAGAACTAACTGAGAACATCAGCCGTGCTCCCGTTTCAAAACGAAAATTCGATACAAAATAAAGTACAAAACGTGAAATTTTTATGTTTGAGGGTACACAACCCCGAAAGCCAAAACGGGAACGAAAATTCGATTTGTCAAAATGCATGTTATAAATATATTCTATTCACATCCAATGGGATACTTTTACCGAACGTACATATATGAAGTGAGCCGATTTGCAGCCGATAGTCTGTCTCCAAAAAGTATCTTTTCAAAACATTCCATTTTATTATATGAGTAGGTACGAAGCAATCAGTGCCCTTTGTTTGAGTAAATTGATGCTATTGTTAGAATGAAAGAAACGGTTGGAAGATGTATAGTTTAGATGGATTGGTTGGATAGGCCTTATCAAAACCCTCGAGAAATACTTTCCATGAGAGCCCCAACTGAGTCCTAACATTATAAAATATTTGCAGTGTTCTTATGGAAGATTGGTAAAAGTTTGATTTGAATAGCTCCTGTGTCTAAATCTACTTTTCATATAAATAGAACAATCTTCTGCTAATAATCTTAAGCTTACATTCATATCTTCGCAACCGTAATTAAATTTTTATATGTTTCTCAGCAAAATTATTTAAAAAAAAATGTATATTAACTAAATGACTAGGTACGATACCCTAAACAAAAACTCTCAGCTGATTGCATTTGCGAATGTGCCATAGTCCAATGAATTCGAATCAATCGGCCTACATAGTACAGATGCGGAATACGGCCACACATACACTATTGCAGCTGAGAGTTAGTGACCGTAAAATGGTAAGGTTACTTTGTAATCTTAACTATTTTATTATTTTGTTAAGTGAGGTATAGTATAGTAAGTGAACCCTTTGGAAAGGTAAGGAACCAAATGTATGTAAATCACTAGAAGACTATTTTCCTGTATGGATAGTAGTTTAGACTCTATAGCATATATAAAGTCAATGTGTGGCACTTTTCCATAAGTATCAATATAGACCATTTTAGAGAACCCAGCGGGAAATATGAAAAGCGCTTGTAAAGGGAAGCGCTTCCACACCATAGCAAGAAAATATTTTTTCCGAAGCGCTCTCTTACTATAGCCAAAGGAATCTTCCGAGAGGGGGGACGAACGGGACCGGTCCACCTCCAGAATGTCAGTTTTCTGAACATAATTTACAAATTACGTATAAAATGTTGTCTGTATATTATTACAAAGTCCGATAAAATAAAATAAAACCTTTTAATCTACAATAGCAGTCCTTAAGTGCTCAGGGGTGCAGGACGCGACTTTAAAGCCCTATTTTTCTGACTTGTTAGGACTTGGGACACCTATGGTCCCCCCCAAAGCCAAATCCTGGGTGCGTTACTATTCATAACCTATCTCTTTTTTGTTGCGAAAAGATGACTCATATGCATCTGAAACACAGGAGAACTTTCATTCTGTAATAGGTAGTCAGTCAAAGTGTGAGGTTAATTGAAATTTAATTTAATTTAAAATAAAACGGACCTCAATCAGAATAAAACTGAAATTATTAATAAAGCCCTTATCTTGATTTCCTCTGTATTCCCTCAAAGCGCTCCAAGACTGCTACGACTACCCTAAAAGCGCTCCAAGAATGCTACCCTGCAAGGTCTCCAAAAGTGTCACCCTACAAGCGCTCTAAGAGTGCCACCATACAAGCGCTCCAAGAGCCCTTTCCATGAATCTAGAACTGAGCGCTTCCCTCTGCGGACATGTTCACATTAAAACCATATGAAGAAGGATACGGTGGGGAAGCGCTGCAAGCTTCAAAGAAGCACTCTTGCATTCGCCTTTGAGCGTTTCCATCGCACGCACGCGTATATATTTCTGTTTCATTGCTTGGAAAGTATTTCTGAAGGGTTTTGGATTTATGCATAGATAAACTAAACCATTCAAAGGCTCGCTTGAAAACCGACGATGCCTCTACTTGCTGACGTAACAAACCAAAAGGTAAGCCAGCTAGTAGTGCCTCGCTTCAATATAAAATTAACGATGCCTTGGCCTGATGTCGGGAAGCCCCCAATTTTTTCTTAGAAATTAACTGGAAATTTTTTTCTTAAAATTTGTATGCATAATTGGACAACTGGTGTTTGGCTACCTCACAATTTTTATGAGCTTAGATATGCAGATAAACATTCATTTTTTCTTAGAAATTTACAGAAAATGTTTCGGCAAAATTTTTATTCAGTCTGGAAGCCGACTGTAGTTATTTTCAGATACAATGTGCCGTTGTCGGCCTCAGAATGTACATAAAATTTCTAAAGAAAAATATTAACTAAATTTCTAAGAAAAAATTGAGGTCTTCCCTACATCAGGCCGAGACATTTAAAGGCAAACGACACTAGACCACTCTTTGTAATACTCTTCTTGGATGCTGCACGCGCATCACTTTCGCCCATAGGCGCTGGAAATCTGTTATTACTTGCCTGTGACCATGCTGTGTAATGCGGGTTTGGTTAAACCTTTATTACTACCAGGGGTCAAAACGAGCCCAAAAATAATTCATTTATGTTTTTGCTAAAAAATATTGAAAATTCTCATCGCTCATTGTTTTGAAAGGCTACTATAAATAAAGATAACTGAAACTCATTCGGCGCCAGTATAAAAAAAAAAAATCGGTGCCTTTTTCTGAAAAATATAAAGGAGCTGGGATCGTTTACGAGCCCAGGGTAGGAATAGCGCAAATGGAAAATTCCACAAAATTTTTCAGCGAAAATTGACAAAACTAAATACGTAAGGTGAAAGAAAAGTTTACAATATCTGTTTTCTTTTTGGTACCTTGTTCTTTAACTCCCATGTACTGAAGAGAACAAATTGTTCTATCGATTGAAGCGAACTACATATTTGTATTGTTCGCTTCATTTAAATCTTTCTATGAAAATATATGAGGTGTTCTTTTGTGTATCCTCTGTTCTGCCCTGTTCTGCGGACTCAGCTAATGTTCTTCGCAATTTTTACATACCTATCTATACCAAAGGTGGTATGAACACTTTTGACCAATTGTCACAAATATATTGTGTCAAAAAAGACAGGCCGATGGTGTGTGTATTTTATGCCCTCTTAAATGCTGCAGGAATAAACTCGTTTATACCTTTACGTCTTTCAAACTCAAGGAACGAAGAATCTGGTGAAATAAGACGCGCTTTTTAAAAAAAAAATTGCGTTGTCTTCTAAGACCATATTTAGAGGAACGTTTGAATGCTTTGCCTACTTGGCTTATGGACAGAATTTCCGGAATAATTGAAAAGGAAAGACATTTTGAGAGTTCCATGATAAAAAGATAGAAAAATAAACTCGCAATGGACAGCTGCCAGCGATACATCTAGTCAATACATTACAAAAAATGATGTTTTAACTGCCTTCATAAATAAAATAAAATCCATAATTAAATGGCATATGTACAATAATATTATTCCCAAATTGTTAAACCTTCATACCTAAAAAAAACTTTTGAATTTCCAAGTAAAATCGGCTAATTTCAATGTGGGGTCATTCTAGACCAAAAGGAAAATCAGGGCTGAAACTATGGGTTGTAATAAAGGGTTAACAAGTCTTGAACGAACAATATGATATCTACCGGTAGAATGCAATAAAAAAAAATACATATCTCTCCTGTTTTCCATCGATAATAGTTCTGCTCCCATATAAAATTCTACGATTGATAGGATTATTTAATGAATATTATTAATTGCCACTACAAAAAATCATCAAAATGGATGAACTTTGTTTTTAGAAAATAAATCCAAGAAAAAAGCTTCCCAGCCAACAACAACAGCGATTATCGGAGCTTAAGTACAGCAACCTAAAGCAAACAGAATCAGAAAAGGACTTATGTATATATACGGCGACCAAAATCTATAACGAGCTTCCTGAAGATGGTTAGAATGTTAAATAAAGATTTACTAAATTTGAGTAAGTGGTTGATAATGAACAAGCTAAAATTGAATATTTCTAAATCTAAGTTTATGAAGTTTAATAGAAGTGATGATATAGTATTGATGGTTGATGGAACAGAACTGGAATGTGTTAAAAATTTTAAATATCTTGGAATGTTGTTAGACAATAAGCTAAAATTTAAGGACCATGCAAATAACATATGTAAGAAACTGTCTAAAAAGATAGGTTTTCTGAAAAGGACAAGACAGTAACTCTAAAAACTGCAATATTGCTCTACAATGCATTGATTTTACCACATTATTCATATTGTTCAACACTGCTGTATGCGTGTTCAAGTGAAATTAAGGTAAGGCTACAAATATTTCAAAATAGAGCTATGCGAGTAATTTTGAAGTGCAGTGTATACACACCAGTCTTGAGTATGCTAAACACTCTAAAATGGATGAATGTTCAACAAAGACTTGGCAGAAACACATCCAGGCCTCGAGGCTTCCTCGAGGTGTTGTCAAAAGTTCTAACACGGGGTTTTAAATGATGCAACACAAAACCAAGCCAGCAGCTAGCCTCAAGGCCTAGCCGCAAAGCTCGCTTTGCTCAATGTTCGAAATTTTTCTCTCTCAGGCCTACTTCTGTCAACAGATGTACTAACAAAATTAAAATGACAGCACCGAGCCACAGTATATTGTACAGAGCCCGGTGGTATCATTTTGTTTTCATTTCTCTGAGGCAAGCCTTGAAGCGAGCTGCGAGGAAGCCTGAGAGAGGCCAGGCCTGAGGCTTGCTTGGATGTGTTTCTGCCTTTACATACGACGCGATGATTTTCATATTTAAAATGCATCTCGGTATATCACCTGTATACTTTAGAGAAAACTTACGTTATGTTGCTGAGTCACAGCCTTATAACCTTCGTCATGGCAGTAACTTTAGACTGGAGAGGTGGAATCGAACGAGCACGCAAAATTCGATTATGTATAAGGGTTTGCAATTTTTTAATGGTTTACCCAGCGAATTAAGAAATGAAAGAAGAATTGACATATTTAAGAGAAAATTATGTGAGTATGTAAAAAGTAAAGTTCAATGAATTGTATGAATTGAAATTAGCCAAACTTTTAATATGTAATATTTATTATATATCAAGAATTTATTTGGATCTGTTATTGTAAGAGTCTTATATTTGACTAATAAAGAAGTAATAAAAATAATAATAATTAAGGCAAGCTCAAGCTTTACTGTATTCAGTTCTTAGCTAAAAGGCCTAGTTAGGGATTTGCCCATTGACTGCGAGGTTGATTGAATGAATCACATATATCTGCAATCTGCTTTAGAATAATGAATGATATGAATAATCGGAAATTGAAAAGCGCACCCAAAAAACACAAAAACAGGAACAAAAGACTTCTATAAAATAATAGAGCTCTAAAATAAAGTTATTTAATAATAAAAAGTACACTTCTCTATGTCTATGCTGTCTGAGAAGAGCTTCAAACATAATATAAGTATTTTGATGAGTCATGCTAGAATTAGAGTGAGGGAGGAATAAATAAAAAAAAAACATTTTTTGTTTGTTTTTTTGAAAATAAAAAGAATTTTTTGTTTGTCAGTTACATTTTTGCACTGATTGAACACAGAAATTAAATTTAAGCTGCATGTTCTAAGAGTACTTCGAAAAACTTATCTCTAATCATGGACAAACGGCAATAACTTTTAAATAAATACAAATTGAAAACAGTTTTGATTGTGAACAATTGATTTTTTTTAGGGAAAATTTAGTATTATTTTAGACGCAAATAATATTTTGATAAAAACATAACTTTATGAACGTAATTACATACTTATTAATTCATTAAAGAAAGAATTGCCTTGTGTTAAAGAATTAAATTTCTTGTTTTTCATTTTTTTTTTCGTATTGTACAAGAACTTTGGAATTATTAAGAAAACCATAATCACGTAAGGATTCTATAACAGCATCTGCACAAAACTGGCATCTCTTAAGAGATTATGAGATTGCAAAGAAAGCTTTATGTATAACACACTTTACTTAATGGGTAGAATTAGTATATAGGGACCTTAATCCAGAGCTCGATTCCATTTCCTTAGAAGAGTTCGTTGTTATAACCACATAAACGAGAAAAAATCAGAAGCTGTAAACAGTGGTCATAGACAAAAACTTCCAATCAAGATTTTACAAAAAAATAAAAAGAATAATTAAAACCAGCTTAATTTGGCCTCCAACTTAGTTATATTTAAACCGTTGAGTAAGAAATAATTATAATGCAAATAGTTTATTTATAAAAGTTCTGTATCTTGCCTTATTTCATTTATACAGCAAATTACATAACTTGCGCCAAGAAAATCGGACGTGCGTTTTAGAGCCAAATCTGGATCAAGAAACTGGTCTGGAATTTAACCCTAATTACACTCCTCTAGGAAGAAATATTGACCAGCTCGTTTTTGTTCAATGTCCTAGATAGGATAAGTAAATTTTATTAAAAAACAAAAAAACAAAAAATCTACGTTCTAGTGTTTCATACCTTCACTGAACTATTTTTGTTGATACGTGGCCGGAAATTATTTGGATCCCTTCGGAAGGTGATACCCAAAAGTTCCAAGAATCGATTCATTCCATTCAATAGAGACTGTGGTGTATGCGCGGTAGTTTCCATTGATGGTGTACCTTCAATAACTATTACACGGTCTGCCAAATATGTAGCCATAATAAAATCATGTTCAACAACAAATCCAGTCTTTTTAGCATGCAAAATATATCTAAGAGAAAAAACTACCATTGGTAAATTGTAATAGAAGATTTTGTTTTGATACATACCTTTTGATAACTTTAGCTGCTATCAAACGTTGTTCAGAGTCCAAATAAGCAGATGGTTCATCAATCAAATACACATCGGCTGGCTTACCAAGACAAAGCACCATAGCAACACGTTGTAATTCACCACCAGATAAGTTCTGCACTTCTTGATCCATAATTTCATCAATTTTCATTGGTTTCATAACATCAGCGATAAATTGCGGATGAATATATGCATCTCGGATTTTGTCGTGTAACAAGTTGCGTACGTGACCTTGACTCCTTGGAGAAATTTTCTGTGGCTTATAAGAAATATTGAGGACTGGTAATTTTCCTGAACCTTCATCTGGTTCTAAATTACCAGCAAGCATACGAATAAATGTAGTTTTTCCAGTTCCATTTTCTCCCAGAAGTACTAAAATCTCTGAATCACTAAAATGTCCTTGTGACACTTCCATGTGGAAATTTCCTAATGTTTTACTCATTTTCGGATATATATAGTGATTCATTCGTTTTATTTCTTCTTCAGTTGCAGACTCGGAAACCTGAAAAGCATACTTTTAGTTTTTCTTTATGCCCTTATTCAATAATCAAACCTTGAATGTAAGTGATTCTGTGCGGAATCTCATGTTCTCAGTCGGTACAAATCCATCCAAGAAAATATTAATTCCTTCACGAACAGAGAAAGGCATAGTAACAACCCCATAACAACCAGGAACACCATATAAACAGCAAATAAAATCGGACAGGTAGTCAAGTACAGATAAATCATGTTCCACCACGATAATAAACCTAAAACAAATAAAAACTAGTTAAGTAACGAACAATGAGAGTATTTATCGTGTCTATGTACATACTTATTAGGATGAATCAAGGACCGAATAGTAATAGCACAGTTTAACCTCTGTTTAACATCCAAATAGGAGGAAGGTTCATCAAACATGAATATATCTCCGTCTTGTATGCAAACCATAGCGCATGCAAATCTCTGTAGTTCTCCTCCTGATAGAGCGGCTATCTCTCTGTCACGAATATGCTTTAGATCTAACATACCACATATGTCATCCTGATTCTTTCGCTCATTTTTCTTGTCCATCAGAGCGCATACAGTACCTTTAACAGCTTTTGGAATTTGGTCAACATATTGCGGCTTTATTAGAGCCTTCAAATCATCTTCAAGAATTTTTGTAAAGTAATTTTGCAATTCTGAACCACGGAAGTGCGCTAATATTTCACTCCAATCAGGTGGATCAGCGTATCGACCCAAATTCGGCTTCTGCTTTCCTGCTAGAATTTTTAAAGCTGTGGATTTGCCTATTCCGTTTTGCCCAACAAGTCCCAATACCTCACCTGGACGTGGTATAGGTAAGCGATGCAGTTTAAAGGAATTCTTGGAATAGCGATGAGTGGTGTGTTTGTCCAGATTGCTTGGTATATTGATAATTGTGATGGCATCAAAAGGACATTTCTATTTCCAAAATGAATTGATATAAATTAAAAAATAGTATACTTGGAATGATAGATGTATAAATTACCTTTACACATATACCACACCCGATGCAGAGCTCCTCTGACAATGATGCCAATTTAGAATTTGCCGTGACTTCAATACATAACTTACCCATTCGTACCACGGGGCAAGATTTTTTGCATTCTTGTCGACACCTCTTGGGCTTACACTTGTCACTGCTTACAATAGCAATACGAGTTTGCTTGTCCGTCTCTTCATTACTTCTACTGCGCGACATACTGAAAAAGGGACAGTTTTTAATGAAAAAGATAAAAATCACCTGCCGCGTTAACACTTTTATTATTGAAAACAAGTTAACCTCACAATTACAGAAATTGATCAAATCTCTATGTGAAATTCACAAAACACTTATTGCCCTTAGTATATTTAAAATAATGCTTTATATAGATAATATATATTCAGAAAATGTGTATTTACCCTAGCGTTAACAAAAATTTAGGAAGATTTCAGGGCGAACGCTCTCTGCGTGTCAGCCAATTTCTCAACCTTGGATTTCAAAAGAATGTCCAAAATTGACAGCAGTTGACCTGACAGCTAAAAGGAAAAAAACAAAAAGTAGAATGGAATTTGTTTAGTGATTTTATTATTTTACTATTGCCTACCTATGAAGTATTGGAAAATATATATATTGGCATTTCCAGTTGCGCTAAACATAGGAATTTTACGAAGAAGAAGAAATCATATGACTGACTTTTGCTGATTCTTTTGACAGTACTTGTCTTGTCACCCGTGCAATTTGCCAACAAAACATTTCGGTTTATAATAAAAATGGTTGAAGATACGAATTCACAAGAAAATCGAGATAAAGTAGATGAAAAACAGGAAGAGCCACCAGCAGGAGTTCAGAAAGTCTATTCTATAGAGAGTATCCTTTTAAAATTGCTTTTTCGTTTTAAGAATCTTTTTTTTTAACATAACCTCTGCCGCTTGAGCTGTCTTGGCTCTCCTTGGGCGTATAATGGCTTGTTCTGTTTTTCCAACTTTCGTCTATTTCTTCAATGATAAGACTTGGCCTGCGTAAAATGAGTAGACTAATAACAAAAAATTACCAACTCTAATAATATTTTTTAAGATAGCTCATGATCATATTCCTTAATATAAACTTTGTAAATTACTCTACTAACCTGATTCGCTGGAGTTAGCTTTAAGTATATAATCTAAATTTAAGTTTATTATTCGTTTTTACTTTATTTTTTATTCACTACGGTCACAATCGAAATCAGATTGTTCGTGAAAAATAAAAAAACAAAAAAACAGTTACTAGAATGGAATAGAATAGAAAAATCATTTATTGAAGAACCTCAGCTTACGGTACGTTACAACGTTTTATTACATCGAGTAAGTAATAGCTAGTTGGTATAATCTAAAAAATACTAAGTTGTTTAGAAAAACAAAAAAGGAGCAATGAACAGACTCATTGCGGTAGAAAGCATTTACAGTAATATAGTCAAACAATAGAGAGCTCAGAGCATTCAATTATAGGAGTAGAATGGCAAACACCATTTACAAATAAAAATGTGAAGGTAAAGTAACAGCTGATAACTAACGCATAATAGCCCCAAACATCCTAATTGCTTGACAATTAACAACAAAGAGATAATAGAGAACATACTTAAAATTTGTGTATACACGGTCTTTATAGACTTTTTAAACGGTGTCCATAGACAAAAGTTTTTGCCGTCTGTAAACCGGAGACGTGACCAAAAGTATCTCACCGTGTATCTTTACCTTACGTGTATATCATCGTACTTAGGTATGGGCAAGATGGATGTGTCTTGCAATCAATTAAAATTGTCCCAATGCCTAAATAGTAAAATGGTCTTCCAGTGATTTTGAACCTGGTTCCTTAGTTTGGGTTATTTTATATTATTTTCAGAACTTTAGCTAAAACAAAGTTTCCGAGCAAAATTTCAAAATTTGAGCTCAGTCGTAGGTCGTAGCACAGGATAAAGTCATGCATTTTTTATCTCCATGGACGATTTATGTATTAATTGTGTTTCCATTAGAAATATACAACAAGTGAAGTTGCAGAAATTGAATCAACTCTGGTTCATGGCTTAGGAAGTATCTCTTAATACAGTAGTGCCATTTTGCTGAGCCCCGAGATATATTTTCAGCTTTACATATTTCAACAAAGCTCTAAATAGTTTTGTAAAGAACGGATAACTTTCTTGACGAAATATATATCATTGTTGAAGGATCCTTGTTAGTCTAGTTTATTGGGTGCGATTATTGACATTTTGGTGAATGGGATGCGTTTTTTGCTTTGTGAAAAAAAAACAAATATTCCTTAACCGTATACTTCAGTTCTACGCTTAATCAAGGATGCTCAACAGCAACATGGTTTGAGACACGGAGATTTTCAACGTTACCGAGGATACTGCACTAGACGTATAAGGCGTCTAAGGAAGACTTTGAAATTACCCCAAGGGGACAAGCGTCACTTCAAGCGCAAAGATGTAATCATAATAAATCTGACTGGGAAAAATTCAGACGAGCGCTTTATTTTTATTCCGCTTGTCTCTGCGGAACGTGCTTGGGCGTATGCAATGCAGGTAGTAACTTAGAATATTGGGCTTTTTCTTTAAATGATACATTTTTTCTTTCCAGCTTCGACAAGAATCTAATACAGAGCTGAGAAAAAAATTTCATTTAGTGGGCAAACTTAGAAAGGCGTGCACTTACGCGCTTCAATTACAAGAGCTTTGTAATGTAAGTGACTGATGACTGATTGTAATACAATATTTTAATACTAATTTCCACTTTTTAGCACGATGTTTTCGATGCAAGAACAAAATTAGAAGCAGAAGCCTATGTTGCATGGATGCACGGTACTTTGCATTTTGAATTGTCTCTCTGGAAGACTGCTGCTGAGCATCTCAAAAAAGCGCAAGTAATTTATGAGAATCTTGCTCAAGCTCTACCTGAAGATGAATCAACCTTGTATAAGGCAAAAGTTGATGAATTAACTCCAAGTCTACGATATTGTGCCTACAACATTGGAGACGGGACATCTATGGATGATTTGCTTGAAATGCGTGCACGCGGATTGCTTGAGAATCTTGATGTCCTTGTTTCACAGACGAAAAGTCAAAGTGGAGAGGCATTGCAAACAACGGAATGGCGAGGACGAAAATTTACAGTTCGTCCAGAGAAGGTTCGTTTATTCCTCTTGAGCGTTCAAGAGCTTGATAAAAGTTTGGAGAAATCGAAGGCAGATGATAAGAAGATTGAATTGATTGAGAATGTTCTCATGGATTGTAAGGATGCTATACTAGCAGTTAAAGATGAAATTCGCCAAGATCCAAAATTGCGTTCTGTTACAACAGGACAACCTGTTTCTAGTGTTCAATATTTGTTGGCTTATTTGTCCTATATTCGTTTGATTCGAACTCTAGAACGCAATTTGTATTTAGTGTCGCAGACAAAAACTAATTTAAATGATCCGAATCAAAAGTCTAAACTTTTGGAAGGTAAACGTGTGAGGCCTCAGGATCTAACTCGTTTGTATGAAATTATTCTGCAAAATATTTCTGAAATGCAACAAATTAACGGAATGGAGGACGATGCAACTTATCAAGCAGAGCTAGAAAATTTTTGTGTTGCATTTAAAGCGTTCCGATGCTATTACATAGCTCTAACTCTTGTTGAATTAAAGAAGTGGAAAGAAGCTGTTGCTATGTATGAAAGATCTACGAAATATGCAACAGAAGCACTTAAGACGAAACCGAAACAATTCAATCTTCAGGAGGATTTGAAGAAACTAATAACTGCCATCGAAGGTTGTAAGTTTTCAGCACACGCATACAGTGTATTGGAGCACGACTCGTCAGAAGATTCCGTTTTGATATCGAAGTCTCAGAAAACATCGAAACCCCTATTTGAACGATTATCCCAATACAAGGAGGATCAACAGTTGAATACGAAAAATCCTAACGTATTTAAGCTTACCCCTGAAATGCAGCCAATTCCGTGCAAACCGTTATTCTTTGATCTAGCACTGAATTATATTGAATTTCCATCTCTGGAAGATAAATTGGAATCTCCAGGAGCAAAGAAGGGGGCTACAATTTCTGGATTTGTGAAAGGATTCCTTGGGTGGGGTGGGGCTGCTAAGTAAAATAACTGAAATGATATGTAGATTAGGGAGGAAAGCAGTCCGATTGCTACTACGCATTCGTGTTATTTCAGGAGTTGGGGAGTTTTTTTTTTTCTTCTTTTTAATAAACAGTTTTTCAGATCTAATCGAATTTCTGCTTCGTTTAGATTTTATCCGTGTAGTTAAAATTCTCTTATGTACATTTTATAAATTGAATTTAAACAAATATTTTGTTAATTAATTATTATAAATGATGCACTTACTTTTTCTAACATAATTGTAGATTGAATTGACCAACTCCTTCCCAATCCCCTTTAGAAAAGCTGTTATATCGTTTGTAATAGTCTCATCCGTCACGATTCAATATGCTCGCACTGCTAAAGAAAAAGAGAAACCTCACTAAGTATTTGTAATCAGGATTCATTCTTGATGATATTTCGAGAACTGACAGAATAAAGAATAATAAAAACTTTTTTCCGATCCAATGAAAATGGTAACCGTTTGCGTACCTATTTAATTAAACTAAATTTAGTGTGGTAGTATAATTCTTTACAGATTTTAAGTTTTACAAAGCAATCACTAGGCAGAGTATCGCCCCTGATGCTTTACAGACAATTTTTTAGCCTACGTTACATACCACCATTGCTCATAGTTGTCCATCCTTTCATTACGATTAAGAATTCTAAAATATAAGATATTGAGTTCCCAAGACGTATAAGGGTAGACGGCTCGACTGTCCTCGGGTTGTTAAAAGATAATAAATAATGGCCTTGGCGATATCCTCTGCTGGAGTGAGTACTCGACATAATCTGACATATCCATCGTAAAATTGGACATTTTTATGGTATCGTACTCAGAGCGTTTTATCTTACGAAAGTTATTTGTTTTGTGCTTTCAAACTCATGAAAATTTTAGTGTAATGATTTGATTGATTTGATTTATTTAGTTATTTATTTATTTATTTATGTAATTCAGTCTACAGAGATCATCTCCTATAGACTATGCTAATATAACTAACTAATTTATATAAATTACCACTTAATATAACATTAGTATTCAAACAAAAAGAATACAATAGTATAAGAAAAAATTGAAAATATAAAATGCAAGTAATACATAGTATTACTAGATTACAAGAACTCATTAAATTAAATTAAACAAGCACGACTACAAGCACTTAAAAATTACTAAATCCTTAAACTTGGTGCGTTCAAGAGCCAGATCCACGTCATTGTCATAAATTTCATTAAAACGACGAGAGCAGTAGGAAATTGGTTCATGCTGACCATAAGAGGTTCAGTGATAAGGCACATGTAACAAACATCTTGTTCTAAGTGCAAAACCAGGCACATAAATATTGAATAAGATTAGCAAATCTGGTGAACAAATTTTGTAGCAGAGTATCTCTTACACACATTATAGATGCAATTCTTCTCCTTGTATCTAAGAGTTGTAACCCCAATAACATACATCTAGATTTATAGTTGGGTAAATCATGCAACCAATGCAATCTCCTTAAAGCATAGCGAGTAAAGTTTATTTGAATTTTCTCAATTCTGCCACTAAGTTGTTTGGTATACGGACACCACACCACTGAAGCATACTCCACTATAGATCTAACTAAGGCAATGTATAAAGCTTTTAAGGTGTGAGGATCACTAAAGTCTTTAGTATTTCGCTTTATAAAACCAAGCATCCTTAAAGCCCTACAGCAGATATAATTAATATGCAAACCACTTCCCAGTTTCACGTCGAAAATGACACCAAGGTCCAAAATTTCATTCGGCCGCACAATGGATACGTTACCGATAAAATATTCAGTATGAAGGGGATTTAGTAAACGGTGAAAAGTATAACATTTACACTTGCTTGGATTTAGAGCCAATCCGTTTGAAAAACACCATTCTTGTAAACGATCAAGATCAGACTGAAGATGGCAAGTGTCAGATGAATTTTTAATAGGTAATATAATCTTAAGATCATCGGCATATAGCAATGGTTGCGCGAAGCGGAAAATATTTATCACATCAATAATAAATATAACAAACAACAAAGGACCCAAGTGGCTTCCCTGCGGAACATCAGATAAAACCTGGAAAATTCGCGACTGAAAGCAATCCACTTTAACACACTGAGTACGATTAGTGAGATACGAAGTCAACCAATCAAGCAAAGACGAATTAAAACCAAACCTTTCAAGCTTTTTAATAAGAAGAGTTAAATTAACGCGATCAAAGGCTTTTACAAAATCTGTGTAAATGACATCTACCTGGAAGCCATCCTCAATAGCAATAGACACACTATGTTTGAAGAGAATTAAATTCGTAGAAGTAGATCTACCACTTACAAACCCGTGCTGCAAAGGGGAAATACCTTCTTTGATATGAAAATAAATTTTATCTTTTACCAAACTCTCAAAACATTTGGGGATTGGTAAGAGTTTAGAAATTGGTCTATAATTGCTGATTTGATCCCGGGAACCGGCTTTGAATAGAGGTTTAATAAGAGAGAATTTCCAATCATCTAAAAAATCGCCCAAACCTAGGGATAGATTAAAGATTATTGCTAGTGGAATAGACAAAGAACTACAACAGTGTTTGAGCGTTCGGAATTAAATCCTTACCGTAAGAGGTATCACAGTCTAAAGCACTCAATGAATGTTTCACATCACATTCGTTTAAGTGAATGCTTCCCAGATCCGTTAAGGCCTCAGCATTACTAGATGTTGAAAACGAAACAGTGTCAGAGTCACTGCAATAAACTGATTCGAAGTAATTGGCAAACAATTCGCAACTGTCCTCAAGATTATTAGAAAGGATGCCATTGTAATCCATATTAATAGGAATACCGGACGAAGATCTCTTAGCGTTAATGTACGACCAAAATGCTCTGCTATTGATTTTAATATTATCCTCAGTTGACCAGATGTAGAAGATGTAGAGTCTAAAGAGGTATCTATGAAGATACTCATATTCACGCCTTAAAGCCTTATAATTTGCCTCATTGAATGAATTATTAACCTCACCCAACAATTTATGTGCCCTATTTTTAGCGTTTTTTAGCCTTAGCAAATCTCTATTGAACCAAGGAGGGTGTGCTTTCGATTTCACCTTATTAATGGGTATGAACCTATCAATACCAGCATGAATATTTTCCAGAAATTTACTGTAAGTATGATTGAGATCATTTGCAAGATTTAGCTCTTCACACCAATTAAAGGAGTTTATGTAATCATTAAATTTAACAAAATCCCCTTTACGAAAGTTATAAGTATAGAAGTCAGTAACTACAGAATCAGCAAACAAATATGTTTCTTACTATTGTATACATATCATAACATTATTATTCTAGAATCTATTTTTAACAAATTCTATTATGTGTTTTATTACAATTTAAATATTTGTTTCTGTTAAAGCATTTGATGGAAACATGTTAAACAACTGAAAACCTTTGTACATTAAACTATTTTGGTCTAGGTACAGCATGGCTGCTGCCTGTTCCTTCATGCAACCTCAATATTGTTGAGGACTGGTGCACCCGTCATTAGACAGTGAATCCAACAAAGACCAGCTTGGTGCTCTTTTCAAGAAGACGTAAGCTTGGGTACTTTGTTCTTCGATACATTTTGCAACTCTCTCCCTGTGTCAAGCACCGTGGAATCTACCTCGACTGACGTGAGGGTTGCACGTAAAGGGGAAAGTTAATGCGGCTATGAGAGTCTTCACTCAATGCAGGAGTACCTTTGGCTGCACATGGTGCATAATATCGAGGGTTGTGCACTGAATGTACACCTGGATCGTTAGACCCATGCTCACATATGCCTCCTGTATTGGCCGATGACGCTTGTGGACTCTGCGATCCGTAAGCTGGCAGGCCTACAAAGGCTTGCCTGCCTGGGAATTACGGGTTCCATGCGAGCTACGGCTACTGCTGCTCTTGATGTCCAACTTAATCTGTCACCCCTGGATCTTGTAATTCAGGCAGATGCCAAAAGGGCTGTGTGCAAATTGCGGTCATGCAAAACCCTCGAGAATAAATCCCAAACCATGAAAAAGAAATCTGTGTGCGTTGGGAGTCCGCTCTCTAAAATGTTCTATATTGATGCTTATGGAAAAGTGCCAAACATTGACTTTATACATGCTATAAAGCCTAAACAACTATCCATACAGGAAAAATTCTTCTAGTAATTTACAGATTGGTTCCTTACCTTTCCAAAGGCAACACTTACTATATATGTACCTTAACAAAAAAATTTAGATTACAAAGTAACCTTACCATTTTACGTTCACAAACTCTCAGCTGAAAAATAATTGCCTGTGTGTATGTGCGGCCGAATCTGTAGGCAGCTACATTCGATATCATCAGCCCACGGCACAGCGACATACAATTATTACTCAGCTGAGAGTTTTTGTTCGAAGAATCGTAGTCATTTAGTTCAGATAAATTTTTTTAAATAAATTTGTTAGGAAAGATAAAATTTTTTTTTTGGTTCGGAAGATAAAAAAGCAAGATTAAGATTATCAGAACACCATTTTTTCTGTGGGAATAGTAATTTAGGGCGGAGGAGCTATTCAAATCAAACTTTTGTCCGTTTTACATAAGAACACTGCAAATCTTTTAGAATGTCAGGACTCAGTTGGGGCTCTCATGTGGTAGTTAGTCTGCTTCATGGCTTGTGAAGTATTCTTGAGGGTTTTATCCAAACTCAACAAAAGTTTTCCGGGCAAGCACTTCGAAGCAAATGGTCATCTGTTTATTGGAAAAAAATGATTGTGGTTACAGTGCCATATAGGACTGTAGAAAGGTAAATTCTGAATGATACACATTTATTTGTCAGAAATCTTTGGAGAAATATAGAAAACTGATCACCGACGGCTGATCATTTTCCACCATAATACCAGCTCTTATCGGCTCAAAGAACTGACTTTGAGCACTCAAGACATCGAATTGGTGGATTATCTGCCATACTACAATCCTGATTTGGAACCAAATGATTTTTTTTCTGTTATAGAAATTTGTTCAAACGTACGCAGAAGTGTTTTGATCATGGAGAATAATGTGGAAAAAATAAAAAACATTTTCAATGATGAATATTTGTTTTTATTTGTTATTCCGGATACATAAATAGCAGACCTCGTATGTCGTAGTTTTCATTTTGTTACCTCCGATCATAAAAGGGCCTGCCTGATACTTCGCACTTGTCTTGAATCGAGACTCACCTATGTAAATAGGGAATGGACGAGGAGTTATCGGCGAGAATGAGAATGAGGCGGCTCGGTGATGTTGACAAACGAACTCCAAAAATGTCTTTTGTGAATTCATTATATGCGGGCATGACAGGATAGGCACGGAAAAAAGACGCTTCACGACCTTAACTCTTCATTCAGTATCTTATGTAATGGCATTAATTAGAATTTAACACAAACGGAACAATTTATCCAAAGCATAAGCTTCAGACTATGTACATGCAAATCATTACTTATAATATCAAAAATAACTTTCAAAATCATGAAAAAATGTAAATTGGTATAAACTATGATACAAATGTAGTTATATATTAGTCAACATCTTCGGTTGTCTCAGTCGGCTTTTGTTCTGATTTAAAATTGCCCTGCTCTCCACTCGTCTCAATCTCATTTTCAGCACCATTACCACCATCCTCTTCAGCATTTTTAGCTGCATTAGCATCTGGAACCCAGAGGCCAGAATCAGCACATCTTTTCATGTGATATTTTGCTTCATCTTCAGGCATTTTAACAATAGTATCCTGAAGTAGTTTTATGTCACGAGTTTCAAAGCAAGTCTTTAATTCCTGCATTTAAAAAAATGAAAATTGTTTTAAGATTAATCAAAATGCTTCTAATAAAAAAACAAATTACATCTGGAAGACTCTCGAACACCTCAACTGGATCAAGACCACCAGGACCTAATCTTGCCTTTCTCTCCTCTTCCTCCTGTTCAGCTATCGCTTCTTGTAATTTTTCATCAGCTCTTCTCTCAATTCGCTTTTTGAATTCTTCAATTTCATTATCGAACTGTTGCTTATATTCGATAACAGCATTTTGAATTTTATTAAAGAATGAACTAACACAGGCCCTTGGATCTACATCTAACTGTTTCGATAACTCTAGAATATATTGCATGCAAATGCACTGATGAGCTACATGTGACATCAACTCATGTTTCTTCTCCATTTCTAAATTAATGCACCAAATTACGAGGTAATTTGCTGTGTCCTCGCATACCAAATTAGTATGCTCCATAAGGAAACGTCTGGAATCCTCGAATTTGCGCAACATCCCATATTGTTTCATTACTTTTTCATTTTGCTTTATGAATTCCTTCATACGTTTTTCCCGTTCTTCTTCAGACAGCTCTTCTGATCTCATTTTCGGCTCCTTCTTATTGATCACAGTCTTTTCAAAACCGGGTCTACTAATTGTGTCGACATTCCATGGAGTCTTCTTTTCTTTCTTACAGATTTCTTCCTCTTTCTGAAAAATTTCCTTTCCTTCTACTTCTAACCTTGCTAATTCTTTCTAGAAATATACAAAGGAAATTTATTAAACGTTTCATTGTGATTGAAGGTTGGATGAGCTATGTGAAATTTACAACTGGAAACAGTACTAATACGATCAAAATAGTCGCTTCGCGTTCGGTGTGATTCAACTTTTAGACTCACCTGAAGCTCCTCTAAGTTTCCTTCTTTTTTACTTAATTTCTCTTTGATATCTCTTAATCGCGCAACGTTAGATTGTTTCTTCGTAACGATTTCTTCCTTCTCCTTTTGCATTGTCTCCATACGTTCGACACGAGCTTGATGCCTCCATCGGAAGAGAGAAGGTGTATCGATATTTGGATGGGTTTCATCTTCATCATCTGATATCTATGTAAAAAAAATTGTTTTAAATAAACGAACGATAGTAAGATCCATTCTTCCGGATAACACTTGTATGTTGGCCGAAAAGGCCGATTTGGAGTATTAAATCCAAGGGTAGTGTGTTTAATTTCCGAATACCAGATAGACATTTTCCTCAACACGGCTCAATTCGGTGTCCAACCCTTCATGCAGTCACGTCTTGATAAAGCGCACATGGTCGTAATGCAGGTTGTTTTTATTCATCAAATCACTTACTGAATGATGGCTTTACAAAATGAATTGGATTAGCTCAGCAACGTCTAGTGAAGTTTGCGGGTTTTACAATAAATAAGCTTTTCCAGATATGGAGATCCATTCACGCAGAATCAGACTGTAACTCCTTAGTTCTTTATAAATTAAAACTAACGTGGAGAATGTCAATGTTGCGAATATAGCTTAGATTCCTGCACTTCACAGTAATAAAAAGGAAGGATTAGAAAAAGCTTAATCCCCAAGCCTACACTATGATCTTAGAAACGGTTTGGTTAGAATAGTAACGGAATTCAATATCTTAGTGGTCTCAATTCTTGTTGGCAATAAGTAACCTGAAAAGTAATATATTCTAGAACGCAGACAACAAGAAATCTCTTGAAGTACCTTCAGCCATGTTGTGATTTTTTTATGGAATTACTATGTCTAGCTTTGAGAATACATGCGGGAATGCAGGAATAGATATAGTGGTAAAGCTGATTAGCTTCATACCATATAGCTATCTTCTAGCAATTACTTGAATAAACAAAAGGAGATCCGTTTCGATTTAAAAGTATATTACCAAGGTTGAAGTAAACAAATGGACAATTATACATTACGCAGGCCGCAAGAAGAGTTATTGTGCCGCATAAAGATATTAATGGACAATTATACTAGTTCAATGATTTATCATTGATTGATTTTTATATATTTCAAATATTTATTTTATTTTTTTTAAATATTTGCATTCATTAGATCAGGTTAATTTCTATCTAGTAGGTACATCCAGCAAGAGGGAAAATTTACAGTTGACGAAAAATGTCAAAATTGAAATGACAAAAATCAAATACCTCAATATCTTTCCACTTGCTGTAATCCACCATAGCTTAATTGACTATTTACTATTCACTAAAATTTCTTTATAAATTACAAAAATTATTTTATTCAATTGGAAAATTAAGAAGAAAAACTACACCTCTAGAATTTTCGTTCGTTGACTTTTCTGTTTCTCGACAAAGTTCGAAAATGAATTGCGACTTTTTTCGAACATTAACCAGTTAAGATACATTTTCTGACTAACAGATGGCAGAGTAACCGTCGTTTTGCCAGTGAAACTATTTTGAATTTTTAAAACTATTTTACCCGCATTTAAAATAATTTTGTTAGTGTTAATCAGTTTTAGCATAAAAGTATTTAATTTATAAAATTTGTACTGAAAAATTAATCTTAATTTGAAGCGCAGAATGATGCTTTTTTGAAGAGCATTTAGTGGAACTGGAAAACTGGAAATTATAGAGAAATATTTTCTTGACTGTTTGCCTGTGTCAAGTCAAGTACATTTCATATAAGAACAAGAATTGTAATCACAAAGTGGTTGTGATTCGATTTTTGAAATCTTTACTCCCTTTGATTTTTTTTTTTATTATTCATTGAAATAAAAAAACCTTTACTATGTATCTATTTCTGTAAAATTAATTAATGGCTATGAACATACCGTTTTGTAGAGCAACAAGAATAGTACAGGTGGTACAAATATGTAAATAACCCATGTATAAAAAATGCAAAATTAATTACTCGTATTTTTATAGAAGGAAAAACAATGATAATTTCAAATTGAATAACACGAAAAATAGTCACCTCGTAATAAACTATCTGGCACCCAAGGCCTGTTGAGTTACATCGATTGGAACATTATATAGAACAAATACCTGCCTACATTGAATTGAATATCACATTTAGAGGCATTATACTGCAAAGCACTTAAGGAAAGAAATAAAGTGAAAGAGAATAGTACCTACTAAAAAAGAAATACAAATAAATATATAAGGAGATAAACTGTAAGAACTGAAATAAAGCATTTGCTGCGTTCCTTTTCTCGTTCTAAATGAATATGTATGAATCGACAGAACGAATTTCTTCCATTTGATAAAGCAAGTATAATTTCGTAAAAATTGTTGTTTATGAAAAACAAACCATTTTCCAACAAAGGCAACTTAAACTGAATTATTACCACCTCTTCCAATTGTAAATTAAAACCGTTTTGCTTAAATCCGGAAAAAAATCATTTTGAACGAGAAAAGGAACGCAGCAATTGATTAGTTCGGAATGACATTACGTCAGAAAGCAAAAACAACAACAAAAATTTGAAAATACTTTTCTGCACTTTATTTTTTATTTAGGCCCACGCCACCAGAGAGACTGCTCACAATCACAACATCCTCATATAGACCCGACCCTGGTTAGAAAAAAGTCAAAACGACTTAGAAATGAAAAGTGGACATTATACTATGATGCTATGCTAAAACAAAATAATGCAGAGAAGAATAAGGCACCGCTAAGTAAGCTAGAGATAAAACCAAGTTCAAATGTTAAATATGTAGGTATTCCTTTTATTTAAAAATATTCAAGGGATAATATTCTCTTAAATTTCTACAGCCATAGGATGGATGCGAGAAACTGGACGTGAAATAAAGAGCAAGTTTCTAAATGACACTGCAAAGTATGGGTTGCAATACAATACAATACAAAAATATTTGATTGAAGCACCCTGGCCTAGGCCACGTCCTTAAAACGGTGGGTACATAGATCTGCAGTAGTTAATAAATAAATGGTTCACCTGAGAAGTGTAAGAAAATTGTTTGAACAAATTACCGGTCACTTCACTAATTTATGAAAAATATAGGACCTGTATTTAACTTTACTACATATTTTTATTGGCGGCCATATAAAAGGAAAAATAAAAACTAACAGTAGTTAGACTATTGTCTGCACTGGTTGTTAGGAATCTTCAAGAACATGAACAATATTTTTCTAATAGACGCTACTCATTCTCACTCACCTTGCGCAGTCTTAATGAGCAAGAATAAGAAACTATATTACTTTCGATCAAGACACTGGGTAAACAAGTGTTTAACGCATAGAAAGTTGCATTTAAGATTAGTAAGTATTGCTGCTTTCACCACTCCTACGAAAGAGAGAGAGCAGTGGTGGTAAGTCATCATTCGCCTTTAGAAATCTCAACAGAAATATACATTAAGTTTACTAAGTTTTGCTGAGGGAAAAAGACCAATAAAAATATGGAAGACTTAATAAAAGTTAGAAGACAGATCTGTAGCCAAACTTGAGCATGCTGTAATATCTCCGGCAAATCATTAATACAAAGACTAGAGCAGTGTGTACAACACAGAACCTTGGGGTGCTCCACATACTAGAGACAACAGAGTAGTTACGGAAACTTGACTTTTGACTTGTTGATATTTTTAAAACAAATAACAATTTAAGAAGAGAAATTGAAAGGAAGGGTAAGTTTTTCAAGTAATTTAGAATGACACGCGCTTCAAGCTTTCGTTGCAAGTTTCTGGATATTTCTTTATTCTCACAGGTATAACCGTTTTGTAGATATGAGCGAAGAAGGTATAATTGTTTCACAAGCATTCGCAAATACACCTACTATCACATTTCAAAATCAGTTAAATCATTTACTGTTGTTAGTAGATTAAAAATAATCAAAAACACAATGACCAGTAATTAAAAAGCAATGGACAAGAGAATAGAGACTTTACGTAACATTTACTAATATTTAGCTACACGTGGATTCTATGAAAATATTCGTGCAAAATTCCTCTTATTGATGAATTGAATTTTTAAATAGGATAATCGTGTACTATGGACAGGATTTCACATTTCATTTATTAGTTTCTTATCTACTATTAAGTACTACCATGAATTTATGTCAGGGTAACAGAGGGTATTAATTCCCTGAAATATATATATGTAGGTAGTCCTGACCTAAACTAAGTAAAAAATCATTTCACCATCGTTTGCCCTTAATTAAACTCTTTCCTACAATGGGGCAACTTAATGTAATTTGACACAACAATCGAGCCGCCAACAATATTAATTATTCGTCTTGTTTCGAGTCCAATGTTGACCTACCAAATTGATTTGTAATTAGTAATTTACAAAAGAAAAGGCTTCTGTCGTGTAAGCACTTCTTATCGGTCAGTTTCAATCAGGATTCGCACATAGCTGGACAAAGTATAAAAAAAAACCGTTGTGATTATGAAAGCATTTAGTAACGGAATTAAAAGTAATGGTTTTAAGCCGCGTACAATTTTTCTTGACGTTAAACCAACTTTAAATCCAATAAATCCCCGGAAATATTCAAATGGAGGAATTAATTTCCAAAATAATGTAACTCTTTATGGGACAAGCAGGCCTTCACTTACTTCGGCAAGGTCAATTCAACAATTTCAAGCCGTAAGGATTTTTCTAAAGAGATTTTATAATAAATGATTATGTAACTCAAAAGTGTTTCATTTCGAAAAGGATGCAGTTTATAAAAGTATACGTCCTACATATCTGTTCCTGAGAGCTATTGGAGTCTTCCCAATAACTAGAAAGACTCCTGGAGAGGCATATTTTAATGTAGCTACCCCGGCGTTTGCATATGCATTATTCTTCTATGCAGTTCTTGCAGTAATTTTTTTAAACTAAATAAATCATCCGGAAACAGAAGGAACATAATTTCCTTTTCTTCTTAGGTTTATGTAACTTTCGTGGCTATAAATAGGATAAGAATAGTAAGCACCCTGGAAGGAAGGTTCGAAGAAGCCGTCATAGCTTATCTGTTTTTAGTCAATATTTTACCAGTGTTTATCATTCCGATTACATGGACCGAAGCGAAAAAGGTAGCCGAAATTATGAACGATTGGAATGATTTTGAGGTTAGTATTGAGTTCAAGCTAAAATTTTCATTTATTCAGATACCTATATATTTCGGAAAATACATTTCAGGTTCTATATTATCAAATATCTGGATATCCGTTGCAATTGAATTTAAAAACAAAGGCCCTAATAATAACTATACTTCTGCCTATATTTTCCGATTTGTCCGTTATTATAACTCATATAACGATGGCTGACTTTAAGATCGTGCAGGTAAAATGTTTTCGTAATGAACTTAATGTTGTTCGTGTAACCATTAATTAAATTTTCATCAAGGTCATTCCATACTGCATTTTGGATAACTTGACAGTCATGTTGGGTGCATGGTGGTATATTTGGTGTGAGTCGTTAAGTAAAGCTGCTTTCATTTTGGCTGAAAATTTTCAGAAGGTTAGTTAGTATTGATCAAATTAAATGTGTGTCATTCGGTACAATTGAATATTCATTGAACTTTTATTGATTTTTAACGTTAATAGTTGAAAGTCAACTTGTAAATATTTCATAAAGACAGGCATACATATCTTATAGTTAGGAGGTACATTGTCCTCGCACGTTTTCTTTTTTCTTTAATTAGATTTGATCCAATTGGTAACAAAAATATTTTTGCTCTGATGGAAACTTTATTTTATTTTATAAAAGGAAAGAAAATTCTGCCCAGGATGTAATATTGTAAAGTTGAAATATCACAGTTATAATTTCAAAGATAAACTTTTAGACTTAATAACAAAAAACGTTCGCAAATTTGAATTGTGGAAAGTACTCGTGCATCTTTAAAACCGATCATAGCATTCGGGCAAGATAACGTTTAAAAAAATGTGGCAGTAACGTATACGGGATGTAAATAGTAACTAAATAGTAATTATGATATTATAGTCTGGTGGACCTGTACCACTTAAGACCTAAGGAGAATGATGAAATTTTAAAAACTATCTGCCAGAGTATCTTTGGGGTTCTTCATAATAGAATACCAATAGCAAAATTTCAAACAACGTTCCATTTCCTGCTACTGGATATCCATTTCAAGACCAAAAGAGTCAAATCGCACTAGAGAATTTCTGATCAAGAACCCATTACAGTATATTAATAGAGCCTGTTCTATTAACAAAAACATAATCATCATTATCGGTCATCGCTTAAGTTATATAGGTCCAGCTGACTTTGCTACGTGGTAGCTCTATTCTGTCCAGAAATTTAGTAGTTATGGTTTCTATTAGTACGATTCTTCTCCATGTGGTTCTTGAGATCATGATGCGCCAGCTTCCTTAATAATTCCAATCTAAGGCAATGCTGTTTTTTTCTATCTAATTCTATTTCAGCGTTTTGACTTAGTCATCAATCCTGTCAAGGCACTAGAATCTCTATAGTTCTACCTGTGACATTCGGAATTTTTAGTGATTTTTCAAAATATTGGGTAGACACCTCTTTACAAAAGTCTTCAAATGGCGAGTATTTGGCTTAGCTGGCCTTTCCGTTTCATAAATATATATAGTAAAACTGCTTTTACATTGAAGTTGAACGAACATATATAAGGGGCTTTCGGCAAGCACTGTCTCAGTGAGACAACTGAGACAAAATTTTGAGCAACGGTCTCAGTTGTCTGAGTTCAAACCATTCAGCTGATTTGCCAATTTTGCCATTTAAATCATTTTGACCACAAAAAATGGATAGTAATAAATTGAGGAATGTGTTGTTAGTTTATTCAAATAGCTCACTAAACTTTAATTAGTGATTAAAATCACAAAATAACGAAACTGAGTCAACTGAGACAAGAAAATTCAGTTTCACTTGTCTCAGTTGCTCAGTGGTTGCGTTCGATTTTTGTAGCGCAATATGGAACTAAGACAGTTCACCGAAAATGCAGTCTCAGTGAGCGAACTGAGAGTATTTCACTTGTCTCACTGAGAATGTTCTTGCCGAAAGCGCCTATAGTTTTGCCTCTTGGGAGTTTTTATAAAAAAAGTATTAGCTGTAAATCCGGTTTTTGATTTGTTTATACGGTAACCGCATCAACTGTCGATCATTCGATTATTTATTTTCACTCCTCGTAGTGTTTCAATATAATTTTTCCATCGACTCGACGAATGGCCCAAAATCAGTTTCTTTTATCCCCCCCCCCCCATATACAATTTAGCCTGTTTTTTTATTTACTTTTGTAGTTGCTTGCTGTTCTTCGCTTGAAGGTTACACTATAATTCATGTCGAGTTCCTAGTGTATAGTCTACTAGTTCCATTTCTTTCGAACTGTTTTTCTGCTGAACGACTTTGGTGTAAAAACCAAGGAGTGTAATTAAGGCGAGCAATCTCGGTCCGATTGATCAAAAGCAACTAGAGTGTCGCCACACGCCGCACTCTTGAAGTCTCCGTCCTGTAGTCCTAGCAGGCATACTCATGTTTACGGACATTTCTTACTCTCTTTTCCGGTTTACCGCTGTTTTAAATGATTCTGCAAGAACATTCAGGTCATAACTTGGCGCAATTATTAGCCATTCTGAACCAGTTTGAGATTTCGTATTTCCAGTCCTACGATATTTTTAGATTAACATGAATTTTCGTTAAAATTTTTATCATGTAACTTTTAGAATTATTATAACTTTTAAGTTTCATTTAAAACAAATACATAGATATAATTTTCCGATTTCACAGTTCCAGCTTAAGCTTACAATGTGGCACTTACAGTTTTTTTTTAAGGCAGGGGTATGAGAGATCCCAAGTACGGAGGCCAGAGCGGCTCATTGTCCTAATAGAAACCTTATCACCAAAACCTTCTCGTCCTCTTAATGAAGCGTATCAAGTCTTGGTGAGGAAGATTTTTCAGTTCATCTACAGATAGGAGGGCAGATCCTAGAGTATCCAGCCTGCTCCGGGCGAAGGCAGGACAAGCGCACAGAAAGTGTTCGGTTGCCTCAGGCTCTCCTTCCAGGCAGGCCAGAGACTCAGGACTGTCCACAACTCCCATCCTTGTTAAATGAGCGTGAAGCGAGTTGTGGCCGGTTATAATGCCAACCACAGTTCTACATTGTTTCCTTCCGAGCACCATGAGAAAATCAGATATATTCTTATTGGGCCCATCAAGAAACTGTTTTGTGTACCTGCAAGTACTCAGGCTCTCCCATCTTTGCTGATGCTTCCTCTGAACATCCGCTTTGATGAGATGTCTTAGTGAGGAAGGTTTTTCAACTCTTCTACAGATCGGAGGGCAAAGCTTAGAGTATCCAGCCTGCTCCGGGCGAAAGCCAGACAAGCACACAAAAAGTGTTTGATTGTTCCAGGCTCTCCTTCCAGGCAGAACAGACACTCAGGGCTGTCAACAACTCTACATTCTTCCTTCTACATTGTTTCCTTCCGAGTCGCAAGAAAAAATCAGAAATATTCATTTTGGGCCCATCAACAAAATGTTTTGTGCTCCTGCAAGTACTCAGGTTCGGCCATCACTGATGAGAGGCCCAATACTTTAGTTTTGGCTTAGGCTCAGCTTAAGTTTAAATGTAATACAAATGTCATTGGTAAATTATGGGTGTAGAAATTTATAAAGAAATTCACATTAAATTGTCTTCATATATTTAATTTTCAATTTGTCGAAAAAATAATCTCACAGATAAAATAAAACATGAACACACAAATTTTGCGATAAATAAATTCATGATTTTATTCTGCACTTTTTCAAAAATATTAAGCTTGTTTTACACGACTGTTAAACCCAATTTGGCTTAAGAGTTTCAACTCGAATGTGAAATCGGCCTTAAGTCAGACGAGTCCTCCCCATTTGTCTCCATAATCTTGCTGGTGTTAAGAAATTGTTTGCGAATATATTGTTACAAAGCAAGCGAAAGGCATCTAGCACAATTATTAAAATTACTGACAATTAAATTCATAATTACCTTATTACATAAGTAAATCTGTAATCTGATGGAGCTTTCCTTATCAACTACATTGTTTTATAGTGACAGCGCTATCTGTATGTCAACTCCGCAATTATTTCAGATGGGAAATAAGTTTTTGTTTGTTGTTACTATATATGTATATAAAAGAAAAACTGCTTTTATAATAAAAACAGGAATATACTGTCAAATTTAATTAGCATTAAGTGTGCCCAGTCCAGTGCTTATTTTATTATAATAATCTTACTAAATAATTTAATGGAATATTTAAATTCACAACAAAAAAACTGCATTTTATTTTCATATCCTATTTTTCAGGCACTTCGTCACATTGGTCCAGCAGCGATGGTAGCCGATTATAGAGCACTATGGCTTCGTTTAAGTAAACTTACTCGAGATACAGGAAATGCAACATGTTATAGTTTTACCTATCTAAATCTTTATCTCTTCTTCATTATAACGCTATCAATTTATGGATTAATGTCACAAATATCTGAAGGTTTTGGAATTAAAGATGTCGGTCTAGCAGTCACGGCATTGAGCAGTGTATGCCTTTTATTCTTCATTTGCGATGAGGCCCATTATGCTTCCCACCAAGTACGAACGAATTTTCAGAAAAAACTTCTCATGGTTGAACTTAGCTGGATGAATTCTGATGCTCAAACTGAGATTAATATGTTTCTCCGAGCTACTGAAATGAATCCATCGAACATAAATTGTGGTGGATTTTTCGATGTGAACAGAGGTCTTTTTAAATCGGTGAGTTAATTAAAAATTTGTTTTTATTTATTTTTATTTTTTTGTTTTAAACAAATATTAACGTAATTCTTAATGCTGCTACCGGAAGCTTCTAACAACAATGGTAACGTATTTAGTAGTTCTGCTACAATTCCAAATTAGTATTCCTGAAGATAATTTGTCACATCATAGTAATATTACTGAGACAACCACTGTTGGTAGTAATTAATTTACTGTTATTTCAATATGAAAAATAAATGGTTGTAATTTTTACAAAAAATAATGAAGTAAGAATTTGTTTTAAAAAGAGGCCGACCCTGCCAGGAGTCGAACCTGGAATCTTCTGATCCGTAGTCAGACGCGTTATCCATTGCGCCACAGGGCCTGTCGTAAAGTCTGTTCTAATCATAGTCAAAATCATAATTCTTCCTGATAATTCGAAAGAAGTATAATAAGTTAAATAAGTACAGAATTTAAAAATAGTATTAAATTGCTGAAATGCGTGTCCATCTTAAATTATATAACAAAAATCTTTCTATTAAATTTATTATTTAATTTTGTGATATTCCGAATAATTGAGGAAAACCCATTTAGAGAAGAGATAACTATTCCCCTTTTTTCTTAATTGCTGGGCGATAGTATCTACCAACTTTTGAAATATTTTTTTTTTGAAACCATTTTGCCATTTTTTTTAAATTATAACAATAGTTTTACAGCAAATATGTGTAATAATCTAATAGTCTTTAACCCTTAACTACAGACGCATTAATCTGTCATCCAGGCGGTCCCACGGACCGCGATTTAAATTTTCTTAAAAATGAATAATATAAACAAAATATTAAAATTTAAATGTGTTTTATTACCAAATGGGAGCTAAAAATCATAATTCATTTAATTTGTTGTAGCTTTTCGGCTTCAATTTAGGAACTTTTCATATAATACTACTATACCTCAAAAGATCATAAAAAGCATAACAATTTAAATAAAGATGAATAAACGAAACAAAATAATAAAAAATATAGAAAAAATTCATTAATTTCATTGGATTGAGATCCATTCCACCTGAAATTCGGAAAATCACATTAAAAACTGTCTTCTACAGGAAACCTACAAGGTGTGTTCTTACAGTTTTTGTTCCATACATTTCTATAGATTTCAACATCTGATATGTCATAATGAGGCTATCAAAACTTCTAAACACCCTTTTCTCAAAATCTGTATCACTTCCTTTTATTCTTTCCATGAATTATCTTGTAGGTACTAGGTAGTTGATCTGTATTTGAAATTTCACTAAAAATATGCACTCCTTATAAAAAAAAACTTAACAACAAACGCGCGGTCCCACGAACCACTGCAGCATACACGTTCCCCCAATAATAAAAGAAATAATGGCAATTTCCGCATCAGCAGTCGGTAGAAAACTAAAAACTAGGAAGTTAGTAAAAGCAAATACGAAATAGCTCCTAGACAGACGGACAAAATCAATGATCATCAAATCAAGTTACCCAAGATTTTGTGAAATATTGTGACAGTACAGTTTTAATAATTAAAATTTAAATTCAGAGGTAAAGCGATTTTTGGAAAAATCAATTACGAACGTCTGCCCGTCTGCCTGATGAATAAGATTTCTAGAGGTCCCTGGCACCGCGCGTCTGTGGGAAAAAATTACTGAAAAATCAACAAACAAAAAATTATGAAAGAACAAAATTAAGTTAGCGAAAAGGATTATTCACAATTTTCCTTTGATTATTTATAACAGTTCCATTCTTCAGTATTCCGCTCTTGGCCCATGTTAGTTTGTCAACATCATTCAATTTTTCTTGCAGAAGCTAACGCCATAGTTTTCATAAATATTTAAGTACCTATTCATTCGTCTGCTTATACCCTAGGCAGACGGGCAAAATCAATGATCATTCATTCGTAATTGAATTTTTCAAAAATCGCTTTACCTTTGAATTTTAATTTTAATTATTAAAAATGTGCTGTCAATTACATATTAAAATTGACAGGACTTTCGTTTTAATTCACAAAACCTTGGGTAACTTGATTTTTGAAAAAAATCAATTACGAATGAATGATCATTGCTTTCGTCCGTCTGCCTAGGGTATTATTACTCTTTACTAATTTTTCAGTTTGTTTCAAAACACGATTAATAACTAAGAAAAGTGATCAGGAATCGGAAAAATAAGCTCTACAGTCTCAAACAGCCTTAACTGTCCTTCGTTTTCATGTCAGGAAAATTTGTACCTGCCTATCAGGCTAAATTTATTGAATCGAAAATGGATTTAATGTGGGAACTTCAACAAACAATACGGATATTGCTTGCCTGCTTTTAAAAATCGTACACAAATATTTCACCATACATTAATACATTAAAAAAAATATTTTCTAAAAATTGGCATTAAAAAAGACGACCCTGCCAGGAGTCGAACCTGGAATCTTCTGATCCGTAGTCAGACGCGTTATCCATTGCGCCACAGGGCCATTCCATCGTTGTTGCGAACAAATTAATATATAAATACATGTAAATTTATATGAGAAGTGAGAGTAATAATATTCAAGAAGAAGACATATAGTTTTGAGTTTTGTTGAAACTTTTTTTCAACTTACAGAGCTATCCTCCTTTCCACCACTCTCTCCATCTCACTTGTCAGGCTATTCATTATTATTATTTTTTTCTTTGGGCATCTTCACAGACAGCCAAGGGCTGGTATTAGTGAAGAGCATTTCTCCTTTCAAATGACTACATTTATAATAATACAATTAGATGCGTAGTGACAGTTATTATAATAGTATAAATTATAGATTTAGTTAATCATTGTGTGTTATATAGTGGTTGTAAGAAGGTGTTTCGGGTATATATGTACTTCTGAAATGGGTGCTCAGTCTCATCCAATTGAATAACCACTATTATAGGATGATACCGACCGCATGTAATTCTACAATACGTTATCGCTAGACCAAAACTGTAACAAATTTATTCAGGTGAAATTTTTTAGTAATTATACATCATTACCATCACAGAGTTATTGGAAATTTATTTTTTTGTAATAATTAAGTTTGCTTTCAACTACTGGCAAAAGAGTCATTAATCTGCTAGGCCTACCAATACGAGGCCAGTCAATAAAGATAATCAATTAATTCAATTTAATTCCAAAAGTTTTCAAACTTTGATTGAATTTTGGATGAAGTAAAATAACAATAAATTTAATTTTGCAACCATCACCGAGGCCCGGAACATGCCCAAAATTTCAAAAAAGGAAAAGTTTTTAGAACTTCCATAAAAAAAAATCAAAAGTCCTGCACACTTAAAGTAATGTCTGCTCAGAGCCATCTTTGCGTATGGGCCCGGTTTCACGGCTCCACGATCATTGAGGCCCCTAGCCCTGCGATCCAATGACCAATTCTTCAATGAGTAAGACAACATAATACAAGTTAGTTTAGTTGTTAGAGTTCGGCTACTGAAAGTAGGCCGTGGGATTTATTCGAACTTCTATACATTCTATAGATTGCAACAAGCTTCTTACAAAGTAACGTAGGTATAGTGTTTGCAGCCCCAGCATTTTTTTAATTTCCGGAATTGTTTCATGGCATACTTTCAGTAGTCAAACTCAATTTATTTGATAATTAGCAAAAAATTTATACTGTTGGTTCATGTTAGGCCTAATGCGCACTGGAGACTCACTCTTTGTCACATAATTTGCTGGCCACTGTCACCCACGATGTACACAGTACGTTTACATGAATACTTTAGTACTTGACTTGAAATCAACTTGAAGCTCAGGTAGGGCGGTTGATTGAATTAATTCCAATTACTTGACTTAAATTTTTCTTGAATTTAATTTTCCAATTACTTAAGTTGAAATTTCCACATTGAATGAGCGTTTTCATGATATTTTGAATACTTCAAGCATACTTCAAGTATACTTCAAGTATTCATGCAAACGTACTGACAGACTAACAAGTATGACTATCCGGCACCATAGATGCGCCATTTTCTGTGTTAGTCGATTCGCATGACGCGTTTCTTAAAAAGTAATAAATATATAGTTTAATATTTATATAAATTTATTCTACCATTTTACTTTCCAAACATAAAAATAAATTGAAAGACGATTATTAGAATTGTATTCCAAATTTTAATTTGCCACTAACCCCACTTTTAACACTTCGTTATGATGTATTTGCGAATTTGCCTTCTATTTGAGAAAATTACCATTACCACTAACTAAATAATAATAAAAAGATCTTAAATAATCAATAAAGAGTGTAAATTATAGGTATTTCAGTCTTATTTTGTATTATTTTATCGATAAAACTTTCGTGACACTTTGTTTTGATCCGAACTGATGTCCCTGAAATGAGGTTTAAACTAACGAATTCAATGTATATATATTTATCGTAAGACACTGATATTATATTTATTGCAACATTTTCAATGGATCCAGTGGAATAAATTTACATAAATATTAGCACTTTATTTTTCCCGTTTTAAGAATCGATTCGTGCGACGTCACACGCACTTGACAGCCGGGATGATCATACCTTGTTACTCTGTATATCGTGACTGTCACCGTCCTGTCACCGTGGGCTAGTATAGTACGCACACAGTGAATAACTGTCACCCAAAACTCATGCTTTCTATCATTATTCGTCAATATAAATTTCGAGGAGGCATGTGCTATGTGGCATTGAGATATAGAAAATATCAACGTTATTGGGTTCTTCCAATTTGGAGCGAAAGGGTGCTTAATGTTTGATGAACTGCAATACTATCTATTCATAGTTAGGTCAAATGCTTTTTGCGCCTTTCAAAATTCTTCCTTGTCTTCCTTCTTTGGATTTATTTTGAAGATTTTTCACATTCTTTGGATTGTCTTGTTTAGGACGTTGGAGCTTATCTTTGGCCCTAAGTTCTATTTGATGTCTTCTCTTTTCCTCTTTTTGATCATTGGTTTGGTTTTTGATCGCTTCTCGTGTTGTTGTTGGCTCTTTTTCCTACAGCTGCTGTGCCTCATCAACTGTAATAAATGAATTTCTCGCAAGAGTTTGTTATTAAATTTGGGAGGGACTGCGAGGGAGAAAGGATTGGATATGTTTTGGGATATTTAGGAAGTTAAGGACTGGAAAGTTCCTATACTGACAGGTTTTATCAGAGACATTCCCGTGTTCTTGAGTGTTTATTTGGGATTGCTCCCTGTAGTAATCCCCTTTAGTATTATAGAAACTTATTCTATCTTCGTGGAGGTAGATGTTTCTAGCATCCGGCTGAGCCAAGAGCAAGGGTGACAGGTATTTGAAATTTGCCGGTGTTAGAAGATCCGGCAAGTTGTTTATGAGTGGGTTTGAGTGGATAGGGATTTTCTCGACTTGTTTTTCGGTTTAACCGAACAGATACTCCTTCATAGGAGTTATATTGGCTTCATATAAAAGTGAAGGCGCGGTAACAGTTTCGTCACCCAAAAGTTGCTAGCCGGAGGATCCAAAAAGTCACGTTGCTGTCACGTCACTTTATGCCCGCATTAAGACTAGAGCCTAATGGAATTTACGGTGGTGATAAAACAGTTACGTGACAAAAAGTCTCCAGTGTGCGATAGGTCTTAACATACTTTACTTTATTTTAGAGAATAATTGAGGGCCCCATATTCTCAAGTGCCCAGGTCCCCCACTTGTTTACTTTGATATTTTCCACTTATTTCGGCCCCGCAATATTGTTTTTTTTTTTAGCTAAACCTATTAGTAATACATACCTAAATAAATACCGCGAAAACTTGAAAAAAAAAACGGTTGAAGAACATGATATCATAAAGGCTGCTTTTTGGTATGGCATGTTCAATGGTAAAAAAGGCAAACGATTTGGCTGTCACGAAAAAGGTGGCAGACGGTAACAAAGACGTTCGAAAATGTATTATAGCTTACGTCATACCATAAAGGTTCCAGAAAGTTATCAAAATTCTATATACAAATCGTATGTATACATATGTAGGTACGATAGCTGGTTAAATATCATGATGATTTGATTAAGGTTGACGATGCACACGGGATTGGAAGCAATTTTCGAGCAAGCTTTACAGTAACGAACCGACCAGCCGTTCTCGAGACAACATGTAGACTTAATTTTGGGAGGGACTATAAACTCCGATTCGCCCTTCAAAGATAATCAGCTCAAAAATGCACCATATTCGCTATAAAAACTAGTTAAATTATGATAAGGAAGCGATAGAATATTTTCTCTCTTTCTTTCTTCTATTATCTGGCTGTTCAAGTTGACGCTTTTTAACAAACAAAACTACCCTTTATTTCATTTAAAACCTTAAACAATGAAATTGCACTTTTTAATTTCGAACTTAAGTTCGAAATATAGTACATCATTTTTGTACCCTAGATGAAATCTAAAGGGTATATTAAGTTTTTCATTCCGCTTGAAACATCTAGAAAGAAACGAATGAAAACGAAAGTAATGCAGAAAACAAATAACAGTGGCTTCAAATCTATGGTGCAGTATAAGTTGAACATAGAACCGGAACTTAGTATAGAAAAACTCATTAGAATTATAAATGAGTCAAAGGAATCTAACACTAGATATAAAAACATTCGGACTAGAAGTAACGAATGGATTACTGACAGTATACTCAGTGCAATGCAAGAAAGACGAGATGCTTATAACAACATGCTGCATAATCCTGGTAACACAAGATTAAGGGACCTCTACAAGAAAATTAAGAACCAGGTAACAAAACTAATAAGACAAACAAAAGAGGAATATATTAATAGAAAATTGAGAGAAGCCGGAAGTAATCCGCGGAAGTTTTGGAAAGTGATAAACAACGACATACTGAATAGGGATGGAGGAACTAGGGAAACATACATTAGAGAATTGAAGGAAAATGGAGAAATATACAATAGTAATTCTGAGATAACTGGTCATTTGAATAAACATTTCAATGAAATTGGATTTAATTTAAACAACAAAATCCCAAATAATCCATATGTGCGTAATTCATACAATGATAAAAGCATGTTCCTGCAACCCACAGACACAGCAGAAGTACAACACATAATTAGGAATTTAAAAAAGGATTCTGCACCTGGCATTGATGGCATCACGGCGAAAGACCTAAATATTCTTGTGGAAGTGGTAAGTGAGCCTTTGTCCTCTCTTATCAATGGAGCGTTCCTGAAAGGTGAATACCCGGATTGTTTAAAAGAGACTCTTGTTATCCCAATACACAAAGGAGGTGACACAACAAATCCAAGTAACTATCGTCCAATCTCACTCTTAAGTACAATAGGGAAAATCTACGAAAAACTATTAGATACAAGAATAAAAAAATTTATCTCTGTCAGTGGGGGATTTGATAAAAATCAATACGGATTTCAAGAGAAATGTGGTACGGATACGGCCATTACTGAATCAATGCACATGATAAATGAATACTTAGACGAGGGTATGTATGTGGGCGTTGTGTTTATCGATCTACGAAAAGCCTTCGATACAGTTGACCATAAGATATTGCTGGAGATCTTGGATGAACTAGGACTGCGAGGTAAAACTAATGATCTAATCAAAGATTATTTATCACGCAGAAAGGATAGAACTAAGATAAATGGAACACTCAGCACTTCCTTACCATTTCGCACGGGTGTACCTCAAGGTTCTATAATAGGACCAACACTATACTTGCTGTATATAAAAAACATTTCATCTGCCGGTCTAATGGGGAAGTACCATATATATGCGGATGATACAAATTTGATTTACTACGCCGAAAATGAGCAAGAGTTGGAAAGCAAACTACAAGATGATATGGTAAGATTAACAAATTGGACAAATGGTAACAAACTTTCTCTCAATGAGGATAAAACAAAATACATGGTGCTTAAACAACGAAACAAGGCTGAGATTTATCCAATATTGAGTATTAACTCCAAGCAAATAGAAAGAGTAACTGAGGTGAAATATCTAGGTATAAATATTGATGAGAAACTCAACTGGAGCAGGCATGTCGACGAAATAGCTTCCAAAATCAACCCAATATTAGGTGTATTGCGAAGAGGCCCTAGGTTAAATAATGATACAGCTCTTGCAATTTACAATGCACATATAGCGTCGCATATTAGATATGGATTACTGGCGTGGAGTCAGTGCATTCAATCTGAAAAAATTAGGGTGAAGAGATTAATTAATAGAGCCTTAAAAATCCTGTTCAGTATGCCTTGGAGAACACCTTCGACGGAATTACACGCACATACGAAAACTCTAAGCATTAATCAAATGATTTACCTTGAAAAAGCTAAATTTATTCATAAAGTTGCACGTGGACTCATCAAAACAAATATACGAATAGACACACACATAAGTATACATAGCCATCGAACGAGGAATAGAAAAAAACTACGAGTACAGCAACCTAAAACAAACAGAATCAGAAAAGGACTTATATATACGGCGACCAAAATCTATAACGAGCTTCCTGAAGTTATCAAGGCAAGCTCAAGCTTTACTGTATTTAGTTCTAAGCTAAAAGGCCTAGTTAGGGATTTGCCCATTGACTGCGAGGTTGATTGAATGAACTTAACATACATCTGAAATCTGCTTTTGAATTTGAATAATGAATGATAGGAATAATCGGAAATTTAAAAACGCACACAAAAAACACAAAAACAGGAACAAAAGACTTCTATAAAACAATCGAAAAAAAAAAAAAAAAAAAAAAAAAAAAAAAAATAATGATGGTAGAGCAAGATGGATTGGACACTCACGCATTACATTAAAAGTTATTTTGATTTTTGCATGTCCGTCTGTCCGCCCGCCCGTCTGTCTGTCCGTCCTCACGATAACTCTAGAACGCGTGTGCTTAGAGAACTGAAATTTTGCACATGGGCTTTTAAAAAAATAAAATTAAAAAGAAAAAAGTAAAATTATGTTCGAAAATGGGACAAATCGGGTAACTCCTTCGTAGGGTTGCCATACAAAAATTTCAAGTTTTACTACATACTTGGACACTGCCTGAGAACTCGTCAACGTCAAGCGTTGAAATTTTGTACATAGTGTTTTCATAAAAATAGTAAATATAATTTCAAAAATGGGCTAATTCGGGCAACCCCTTCTTGGTGTTGAAATACAAAAATTTAGGATTTTTACGTATCCTGTGAAAACGGTCAGTCATATACGGTTTTAATGTACTGAAAAAGAATATGAAATCCTATAAAATTGCTTCTAATCATTTTTGCTGTTCGACGAATCGTTCTAGAGATATGTTCAAAAACTACTGCAAAAATCAAACTTGCGCAGATGGGTGTAACCGTACGAAATTACAAACGAGCATTCGGGTATCATAAGAATTGGTCTTAGACCAATTCTAGCTTTTTTACTTGTCTAATAAAACTTTCATTACAAATCTCACACCACCTTGGCTTTTCTATGCATAAAACTCCCTTTTACATATATGTATCACTATATTTACGACCCCTGCATATACTGGAGCATCATACTCGCGCAATAATATATTTTTTTCTGTTATAAATTAAAGATTTTCTAATAAAAAATTAGTAAAAATCCAGGTTCCACCGAGACTTGAACTCGGATCGCTGGATTCAGAGTCCAGAGTGCTAACCATTACACCATGGAACCGTCCCATATTTATGAAACAAATTTAATAATGAGCTTGTTTTCCAATGCGAATAA
Organism: Dioctria rufipes; assembly: GCA_963924295.1. Lineage (NCBI taxonomy): Eukaryota > Metazoa > Arthropoda > Insecta > Diptera > Asilidae > Dioctria > Dioctria rufipes. The sequence goes on along the minus strand of OZ002743.1, from coordinate 41,226,897 downwards.
ACTCAAAAATCTTATTACATTTTTGTGAGACGTCACTAACGGTCATTTCCGGATGAATCAAATTTATTAAAAATTAGAAATTGTAACAAAACTGTGTACTGAACAATTTATAGATAATTTATAACTTGCGTATGTACATATATCATACTTGTATAGTGGAATAAAACGACCTGAGCTCGATCAAATTTTTTTCAAAATGTAATGTATGGTATGGTAAGCAATGGTAATGCAATTTTAGCAAATAAATCTTTACATTATTTGTCTTAAATTCTTGGTATTAAAATTACAAGATATCACGATATTGACTTATACAAAGTATAGACTGATCAATACTTGAATTTTCGTTTTTTAAAACACTTAATTATGGTTTCTACAAAATTTTTAATAATTGTTTATTTTCAGTAACATTTAACTCATTAGTTACATTTAAAGAAAATAGAGGGCCTAATAATTTAGGTTTCATAAAATTAAAAATTTCAACATTTAGCTATTGAACAATTTCTGTTGAAAAACTTTTTGCACATAATATTTATACCTAATAAATAAGTCATTTCTTCGGAATATATTTGTAATATTCAATCCATGTACCTATAGATATGTATGTATACATGTACCTTTTCAATTTAAAGTTTTGTATATAAACACCAAGAAGGGTCCATTTTTGAAGTTTTAGATAGGTACTTACTATTTTTATGAAAACGCCGTCCCTACGTCGACGCGTTCTCAGGCAGTGTCCAAATATACAGGGTGTTTCCGCCTAGGAAGTCAAGAGATCAGGAGGTACTCATCTAGGAAAAAACAAAAATGTAGGACAGGGGGGCGGGGCATATCAACCGTTTAGGAGTTACAGGGTTATTAAAAAAAAAGCTAGTTTTTCACAAAACACTCTCTATCTTAAAAAGTACAGTGCGTACGGTCACAGTTAAGAGCTCATTGCATGCAGAACTTCATGGCCTTTCTAACAACTAGCCCTGTATCCCTCTCTTCTGAAAAGTTATGATTGTCTAAACTAAAAATATCGGATTTTTTTACCTTTTGTTTTTACTTTGATCTCTATTTTTTTTTTAAAAAAGGTCATTAACATAAGATTTTTTTATAAAAACTGTAAACTTTAGACTCTGCTCTTTAATTTGACCTATTGCACCCTATGTGATATCTGTAGCTGTTAAGGAGTTATTAGCGCGCAACCAATTCAGATCATATAAAAAAGATTATTTAATGACCTTTTTGCAAAAAAATTGAGTGCAAAGTAAAAAAAAAAGGTAAAAAAATTCGAAATTCTTAGTTTAAACCACAATAACCCTGTTGGAGAGGGGTATGGGGCTGTTTGAGCAGTGAAAAGCCATGAAGTTCTGCATATAATGAGCCCTTAACTGTGACCATACGCACTGTACTTTTTAAGATACAGAGTGTTTTGTGAAAAACTAGCTTTTCTTCTTAATCAACCTGTAACTCCTAGTTACCGATGTGTCTCATTTTCGAACTCAAACCCAAAATTTTTTAAAAAGGCCTTGTGCATAATTTTAGATTTCTAAGTAAAGCGTTCTTGAGTTATTCAAATGTAGATGGAGGGACAGATGGACGAGTGTACAGACAGACGGACGAATATAAAATCAGAATAACTTTTAATATTATGGAGTGTGTGTCCAATCAATTTTGCTCTACCAGCATTGTTTTTAGGCATTATAAACAGAATGACAAACTTAAGCTGCATTTACATTACGATGACATGCACTTCTTCCAGATATTGTGAAGAAGATAAATTATTGAATATTGAATGCTGCTTCCTAAGCCATGAAAAAGACACCCTCAATACTACATGAGAGGCCTAACTTGTCCTAACATTCTAAAATATTTGCAGTGTTCTTATGTAAAACTGACAAAAGTTTGATTTGAATAGCTCCTGCGCCAGAAACTCCTATTCATACAGAAAAACTGTCCACACAGGAAAATAGTCTTCCAGTAGTTTTAAGCTTGGCTCCTTAACTTCCCAAAGACTACACTTATTATATTATACTTACTTAACAAAATAATAAAATAGTTTAAATTAAAAAGGAACCTTACACCATTTTACTCTCAATAACTCTCACTTCATCTCCAATTAGCTCCGAAAAAGATCACTGTAGTGAATCAGTAGATGCACTACTTCCTGCTTCTGGGCGAAGTACCATATGTGGACAATTCATACATAATTTCAATTAAAAAATGAGAAAATTATATCAATTTTTTACACACCATATACATATATACACGCTTTCGGTCTTATAAGATGTATTTTCATAGGCGCTTACTTGGATGGTTTTTTAGTAAAAATATGTTAGTAAATTTTGATAGAAGCCCAAACGTGACAGTCGCCATATGCTCATGGTATTTCCTTGATTTAAAAACTGTGAAAAAAATTGAAATTTGCAATACACTAATACAGTCGGAATATTACCGAGGAAATACCAGCAATGAATTTTTCGCATAAATACTATTTTTAATTAGATGACTCATAAAAAATGGAAAATGAATGGAATTCGATGCAAAATGCTTAATCCCTGGAACAGAAAGCAACTTACTTAGTCCCCACGCAGGCAGAGCAATTAAACATCACGAAGGAGTAAGTTATAAAGCAACTTTACCGCAATTACTCTACGGTACTCACAGCTGATTAATATTTTGTTTGTTTTAAAATTTTGTATGCTGAACATCATGAGTTTCGAAGAAAATTTAATTATGAGGGCGAGAAAATAAAAGAATAATAATTTAGTGGTCTCAATTTATTATTAATACAGTTAACAAAACTCATTGAAATTTCATCTTGACGCAGTTACCAATGGCCGTTCTGTTCAACAGGTTAGGTTGTTGGCTACGATTTTGAAACTGTTGCAGGCATAACGTATTTACAACTTAATACCCATTGGGAAAAAAGCGCTCTCTTCCTGAAGCGCTTCGCTACATACGTACATTTATACATAAGTATGTACATACATAAATACATCTATTTATACATACCCATTGGGAAGAGAAACTAGTTCTTCTGAAAGAAGCACAATTTAAGCGCTTCACTTGGAAGCTCTATAGAAGTTTATTTGAAGATCTCCAGCAGAAGTGCAACAAGGGCTGATTTCGTCTAATTTTCTACGAATCTTATCTGTTGATTTTTCCAATATTGTGCGAAGTAACGCATTTTTCATTTTTAACGTGAAATTCAGATTGATTATAAGTGTAACTGAAGCTTTGGTTATATTATTATATTTTTTAGATAAAATTTCCTACTCATAAAACATATAAAAATGAATAGCGCTCTAAATAGTCTACTGAAGCGCTTCTTCGGAAGCAAGCACCACTACTTTTCTCCATCCTTGCTCCTTACTTCACTTCATAGCCATACTTGTAGTGACAAGCGCCTTACTATTGTTCTCAGGAAGTAGGTTAAGGTAGAGGCACTATGGTTATTCAAAAAGCTTATTAAAGCTTTTGAAAAGCCACTTTCGAAAAACTCCTTCATCCATCATTCAGCCTACTTACTAGAGCGCTTCTTAAGAATGAGCCTCGGCCTATATAAAAAAGCAATGAATTGCGATAAAGAAAAGAAGCGCTACGAGCTTCCAGAGAAGCGCTTCAGGAAGTTTCTTAGAGCACTCTTTTCCCCAATAGGTACATCCATATCAATACATCAATTCATATACATATATAACATAATTTAAATGTATTCGCAGGGCGTGTAAATGTAAAATTTCTTCAAGGGCTGGATGTGGTCGGCAGACCGCCTGTTTAAGACCACTAATCTAGAGCAATGATGGCGAACCTCTTGAGCTCAGTGTGTCAAAGTTCGGAAAAACTTAACTTAACTGGAGTGCTGTATCATATCTAGAAATATCCATATTTTTGAGCAACCCTAGTAAATTTTCTTTAAATATTTATATATTAAAAAAGCAAAAACAATTAATTCTTCACATTACTTAGTAGCTTTTTTGTTGTTGAATTGCATTTTCTAATCTTCAATTGAAGGTTGATACTTCGTTCCCTTCAACCAAACGCTACAAACTTCATCTGTCAATCGGTTTATTTGATTGGTTTTTATACAGGGTGTTTCCCCCTAGGAAAAGGAGGAGGAGGTGATAGTATTCACCTAGACGAACAGAAAATTGTAAGGCAGGGGTGGTCAACATCAACCGTTTGGAAGATAGAGGGTGATTATGAAATTATACTAGTCTTTCACAATACACCCTGTATCTTAAAAAGTACAGGGTGTACGGTTGTTCTCAAGAGCTTTTTGTAAACAGAACTCATTGCCTTTCCTTCTAGACAATTTCTACACCTGGTAAAATTGATAAATTGTTGAAAAACAACTGAAGTGGAAAAAATTAGTAATCTCACCCACTTCAGGCAAGCATTCATTTTTCGCTTGAATAGTTTATAACTTGGTAAAGTGTCGTAATCCCTCTTTTTCGACTTTCTTGGGAAAATTGCACAATAGCATAATATTCATAAACGATCAGAAAAAACGACTTTCCAGAATTAGGTTAATCAATTAAGAGAAATTAGTTTCATTTACAAATCAATTAAGTAATCAAAAGAGAAGAGCCCACCAGGTTATCTCCTATATCTCCTCTATAATACAGCTACAAAATATTATTATAAACACATACATATTTATATATAAAACGTCATCGTCTCGAAAATGCTAGACGACATTTATATTTTACGCTTCTGTGATCTTCCATAATCTTGAATTGAACTCACAATCAGTCAATCAGTCATTACATTTGAGTTTAAATACTTAATTAATTGCCTGCTTGCACGTATAAAATCCCATAAAAGTTTATTTAACTATCTTTTAATAGCCGCCAGTCGCATTCAATGAAATGATTCCGCACAAGAATATGATACAATTCATGCTAGATATGTATGAATGCAACTTACCACCAAACACTTCATAATCTGTCGCTGAAAAGTTTCAAGGGGCTCAGGCAGTCATCATTTTTTTTAGCATACTTTTTAAGACACTGTCTTATGACTCATACTTGACGGTTTAATTATTCTAAGTAACTAGAGATAATCTACTAAAAGTGGTAAAATTGCAATACGTACATACATATCTACATATACATATACATTTAGTACTTGCCCTAATTATGTGGTTGCAGAAGCTTGAATTATTTATTTTACTAATAATAATTCATGTCGGTAATTTAATAAGGCCAAACAAATCAAAATAATCAACAGACGAGATAAGGATCTAATCAGCCATCGAAAGATTGAACTGTTACTTTCTCACACTTCACCAGTTGATCTAAGTTGAGATTTTTTCTTTGCTTCTTTTATAAACAAAATGTCGGTCTAAAGGCGTCTAGAGAATAGCTGGGGCTAATTCAAGAACTTTGGTCGTGCGTCGTCGTCTAAGTGATTTTTGTTCGACTTGTTTTAAATTCCAATCCGTCTAGAATGGACGAGGAGTTATCATATTTCCTTTATACAAATTTGGGTTTAGTCGTCAAGCGTTATGCAGAAGTATCTTTTCCTTCTTTTTGTTTGTTTGTTTTTTTTTTTACACAGATGCTTTTAGCGGAGGGTACAAAGTATGTAGGTACAATTGTACATATGTATAGATACTGGACCATAGTGGAGAAAGACCGCAGAAAGTGAATGACTTAAGTGCAAATATTATGTTAGCATCAAAAATTTGTTGTAATATATCTCTCTACGGACAGATTTCATGAAAGTTTTGATGGAATGACACTTAAATGACGTACGAAATTATCTTGCAGAATTTTTACATTCCTTGACACTTATTTTCTTAATGTTTCTAAAATTCAATACATCGCCTCATGTTAATTTATATAAAAAAAAAAAACAAGTAAAAAAGCTAGAATCAGTTTAAGACCAATTCTTAAGATACCCTAGGACCTAGATGAATGCCTGTATGAAATTTCGTATGGTCACGTGTCTGTGTAAGTTTGATTGTTGAAGTAGTTTTACGCATATATTTCTAGAACCGTTCGTCGGACATTAAAAATTATTATAACCAATTCTATAGGATATCATATTCCGAAGAACTTTTCAGTACAATAAAAACATCTAGGACTGTTCGTTGTTTATATGGCAACAACACGAAGAAGAGCTTTCCTGATTTAGCCCATTTTTGAACTTAATGTTTTTTTAAAGCCCGTGTGCAAAATGTCAGCTCTCTAAGTGAATGCGTTCTCGAGTCGGGAGGACATGCAAAAATCAAGACTTTTTTATTAATATTATGCGTGGATGTCCAATTCATATTGCTCTACCATCATTATTTGTATGCATTACAAACGGAATGACCTACATTCCATGATTTCATAATCTAGGGTATAATTATTTGAAGCTTCGTGTAATTAAAACAGGTAAATTTAAAGTCAAGATTCAAGATTTTTATTTGTGTTATATACATAAATATATACCTAATCCTTTTTGTCTTTAGAAAACAATATTTCCTTAACTATATACCCGATTCGGCCTTTTTTTCTTTGGCCGTGTATTCGATTCAACTAGCTGATTTTGATTAATCCAACCCATGAAACAGACTCCCTCACTACTACATGAGATTCTTAGCTTAGTCTTAACATTTTAAAATATTTCCAATGTTCTTACGTAAAAGTGACAAAACTGATGATAATCTTAGTAGTTGATCATTCTCTCTGCAATCTACATTTTTTTCTTGCTTTTAAGAATTTCTCTTGGGAATTTTGGAAGGCTTAATTAATGGCAGCGATGGTTTTCCCTCCTTTACAGATAGTTTTTAGCCAATCTATTGGAATTCACCCTGGACAAGGATTTAATTTATTGAAGTAGGACTTAGCTTACCCAGTTTGGAGAGGAACGTAGCTCTACTCTATTATTACTAAGTAAAGGGTGTTTCAGTTTGACTATGCAATACTTAAACCCCTATAAAATGAGGTAATTTGCAATCGAAAATGCTGCAGTAAATTTTTCGAATTCGTGTTATTTTTGAAATTAAAGCGGATTTTAGTTTTTTTTTTCGAAAATGTGGTCCTTGCAACGCTTTCTTGGCTATCACGCAGCTTGTTTTGCTTACTGAGCCGCCAGTTTGGTGGTATTGCTATTGGCTTTCATTTGTAATAACTTACTTTCAAAAAGTTTATTGATAAGTTAACAATTACGGTATAAATTCAAAAATGTTTTTCTCTTCGAAAAATTATCTTCTTTGATTGTCAAAAATCTCCTATAAAGTATCCATATTAGGAAACTATTCCATACCCATAGAAAATATCCCTAATTTGTTACCTTTCAGATAAATCTAACATTCTTAGCCTAGCTCGAGATACAGGAAAACATGTCTTGCAACATACCTCGCTCATACATACTCGATAGAAATCATTTCGAATTGCAAATTTTTTTATAATGGTGGGAAAACTAAGCACTGAAGCAAGAAAATCTTGTTAAACCTACTTCAATATTTTGAGATTTATGTTTAGGACTGTTAAAGACAAAAAAGCGTTGCAAGGATCACATTTTCGAAAAAAATCTAAAATCCCCTGTAATTTCAAAAATATATGAATTCGAAAAAATGATTGTAACATTTTCGATTGCAAATTACCTCATCTTATATGGGTTTCAGTTTCAGTATTGCATAGTCAAACTGGAACACCCTATACATATGACCCGTTTCGAATATCGTTTCAAAGATTTTTATAGCTTTTGTGCAGAAGCAAGCCAAGTATATGCCATAGCTACAAGATAGAATTTTTATTTTTGCCCTCCATTTGTGATTAATCTCACTTTTTCGTGTTGCAATACATCAGTACTCTGGAGGAGGGTATCATAAATACATTATACAATTTCGTGCATTCTTTTTAGGTCAGTCAGTCACTGTTCGTTGGTTAATTGGTTAATTTTACCTTTTGAGTAGCTTTAAAATTGTAAATATGTACTTTCCCACTGTAACTGATCAGGAGCTTTCGGTTGGGGTTTGTTCTTTTGACAGTGAAAAGATAATAGCAGGACAACCCTCCTTCCCTCCCCCCCCCCCTACCATCCGCATATTTCCACCACCTAACTTTACTCGACATTTTCACGCTATGATGTTTTTGCTAACAGTTTCAAGCGGTTTTTCGACAAAGGGATTGGATTACACGTTCGCTGTAGAAAGGCAAGATAAGTGGACAAAAGTGGACAAAAAAAGACGTGCTTTGGATGGATATTTCAAAGCGTTTAATTTACTTAATTTATGCATTTCCAGTTTTTTTTCCACACTTTGGTCCATTGCATTTCTTTCAATATAATACAAAATAATCTTGATAAAAATCCCTTTTTAAAACGCTCGAAGCATTTAATAAATGAAATTTCAGTATCTTCTTCTTTCACAATCGTCGCTGCAAAGATTTTGCCGGTCAATTCACAATCGGCGCAGCAAGCAAATTTGCAGCAAGCAGTGTAGGAAACTTTGTAATGCTAACTTTCTTTATAATTCACAATTATTTACAAACATAATACCTTAATACAGAGTTTTTATATTGTGCATAATTTTAATTTAGTCGTTATCTTTAAAAAAAAATAGATCCGGAGGAAATATGAGATAAATAAGATTTGAAATTTTTTTTGCCTCAGTATGTTGGCAGAACTGTAAAATTTTCCAAACTGTTGCATCACGATGCATGCTGCGCCGATTGCGAATTGCGCCATATGATCCCATGATATCAAACCTTGCATGACAGCTGCTGCATGCTGCGCTGATTCTGAATTGGGCTTAAGGGTTTTTGACGATGAGTCTTGAGGGGCTTTCGGCAAGCACTGTCTCAGTTGTCTCAGTTCAAAACAATCAGCTGATTTGCCAATTTTTACCACAGAAAATGGATAGTAATAAATTGAGGTAACAACACTTTCCTCAAATAGCTCACTAAACTTTAATTAGTCATTAAAATAACAAAATAACGAAACTGAGTAAACTGAGACAAGAAAATTCTGTTTCACTTGTCTAAGTGATTGCGTTCGTTTTTGTAGCTCAACTTCAACAGTTCACCGAAAATGTAAAGCCAACTGAGAATATCTCACTGAGAATGTGCCGGAAGCGCCTATGATGTGCGTCCTCAGTCATTTTGTGATTGCTTTCTGTGGGTGAAGGTGGGTAATCAGTAGTGTCCCGTAAATTTATTTTATGTTATTTATACGATGATTTGCGTGCCTAATGACCAGACCATGGGTTAGTGGAAGTTGCTGTTTCGTTTTTGGGGGATTATCAGGATTTCAAGGTAACATATTTAATTTAAAGAAAATATTAGAATACAAAATTCTGAGGATATTTTCGTCAGCCATTTTGGGCACCTGATCCAAGCCTCACATCAAAGAAAAAAATTCAGGTACGCCATTTTGTGAAGTGTGATGGTACATGCAATTTTTTAGAAATGGGACATTTCCACGACGAAAAAATATCTATTATCTCGTATCAATTTATTATACTAACGTTCTTCAGTAACCACCAATTTATAAGCATCGCCTTCACCATGTGCGCTACGACTCTTTTGCCTTGTACAAACGTCTACACGGTTTGAAACTATTCAGTGGTAGTTGGGAAAGATTTCGTGACGAAAAAGTGTACAATGGCAAACATTTTTCATAATACCTTCGGTGGGAGGTAGGAAATTCGATGGTTCTATTTGCACCGATGGCGTAGCCATCACATTTTCGATGAAAAAGGAGGTGCAAATAGAACCATCGGAAACACCGAAGAAACGTCGAAAGACCACGAAGACCACGATGACCACGAGGTGTAGCGCACATGATGAAAGGACGATGACCGACATCAAGGATAAATTTAACTCTGACTACTACAAGTTGGTTGTTGGTTTAGATCCTGGATGTCGGTTAATGGTTGGAGGTGTGCGAGTCCCGAACGAAGACAAGCCGGTGAGCTTAATAAAAATCCAATCCACAACATTCCACTACCAAACGCAATCGTCCATGCAATTGGATTATATAGCATACCCTAAAGAGCGGAAAGTTGCTTGTTTACGTGAAGGAAATAACCCAAAACACTAATTTGTATAGGTTCTACCAAAATAGCGGCGAATTCGCCGATTCGGGGCTATGTAAGAACCCCAAACCAAAAATTGCTACAGACACTCAAGGTGCATTGCGCAGTGTTAGAAGTGGACGAATTTCGCACCACATAGCTATGCGCCAATTGTTGCGAGCCAGTGAGGCCGTCTCGGTCTCCACATCGGTAGCAGTTTTGTCCAAAATGTGGTACTATGTGGAACCGATACGTCAACGCCGGCGCGAACATTTTGAAAGTTGGCCTGTCTCAACTGATGGGTACCCCACTGCACCCCAACTACAGCAGAAGCACCCGGTTGTGACATTGTGACAATGTATGGCTGTGTTGAACATTATAACACAGCTATGGCTCCTCGAAAGAGGAGTTTAGTGCAACATTAATACCCAACATAGTTCCGTACAACAAAAAAGGAAAAAAGAACGAGACCATTATAAGATCGCTCGCGCCGCCATCCGTCTGTCTATCACAGACGTTTTTCTTAAAAATGACGTTAAGTAGAAATTTGAAATTTGACAGAATTTTGCATTTTCATAACGCCCAATTTTTTAATGGAAAAGGTTTTTTTTTTAAAGGAAGGGGGACGAGAAATCCCAAGCACGGAAGCCAAAGTGGGCTATTGTGCTAACCTGATAAAAACCATCTCACCAAAACTTTTCTGTCCTCTCCTTCTAGGCAGGGGAGACACTCAGGGCTGTCAACAGTTCTCATGCTTGTTAGACTAGCGTGAAACGAGCTGCGGCCGACGTTGATGCCAACCACAGTTGTTTTGCACTGTTTTCTTGTGAGTCCCAAGAGAAATTCCTATTAGGCCCATCAAGAAAACTTTTGTGCATCTGGAAGTACTTAGGTTTGCTGCTTATATTTCATGCGAACATCCGCTTAAATGAGAGACCTTCAATGAGGGTGGCAACGCCTACAGCGGGTGATTCGGGTTCAAGGAATGGAGAACCAGAGCCAGACGCGGTTAGCAGGTCAACCCTTTCATTCCCCATAATCCTCGTGTATTCAGCAACGAGGTATATGGAATACAACGTATTCTTATTACGAACCATGTTCCCCTATTAGGTGACGTAATATTGTGAAATGTATAGGAAAGTATGGCACAGAGACCACAATACTCTATCTCCTCTCTTTGTCTTCCTTATAAAAATGTATATACATTAGTCACAGAATTACGTAACAGGCTATCAGCTGCAATGTGTCAAAATTTAATGGGAATACCTTGTCTTCTATATACCTTGCCCAGGAACACACGAAGGGACACCTAATTGTGGATGCGTACGGGTTGGCTGCCTAAAAAAAATAGTTCTTTGTATCTTGTGGTGTATCGTTTAAAAGGGCTATTTTTAAGGCTTAAAATAGAAAAAATAAATAGAAGTCTTTGGTGAATTGGTTATGAAGATATAGCCCAAAATGAGCGAAAAAATACCGTTCCCGACCCTGATCTTCTAGGTTTCTAAGGCAATAATTTTGATATTGTCAGGGTTAGTGGTAATTGAGTCGTAGATAACAGAAAACTGCACTTTTTCAACAGTTTCATAGTTACTGTAAAAAAAATGTTTTTTGTGTTAACTTATAAGGCAACTCTTACTAATAAGACCAATTTTAATAAAATTACTCTTGCGTCCGTCTATTGGAATATTATTCAGTTACCATAGGCAACTTTAGATTAGATTTCAATATACCTAAATTCGGTCGATCGAGTGGACTTTGATAAAGTTTCGGTAAGCAGCCCTGATTGCGTGAGCCCGACTCGCTCTTAACCGAATTAGCATTTGCAAAATTGTTAATTTTTTGGCTCACAAGTTTTTCTAAGGAGTGCTGTTGATAAATATGATTAGCGATTATGTGAGTAAACATTTGTACGGTATTTCAAAAATCTAAATTCAATTACGATTAAGAAACAGTTATTTTTAATCGTAATTAAATTAAAAATTTCTTTATTATGTAGAGCTTTAATAATGCGTTTGTATTTAACTTTTCTGCAAAGGTATGCAGACTTATTAAATTTTTGCATATCGAAATGAAATATAGAGAATCACCACCCACCTGCCGAACACAAGTAATGTCATTCAATTGGACCACAGAATCTCAACTCGTGTAAACATGAAAGTTACATCGAACCTTATATATGTATGCACATATTTAGTTACTCCAGGAGCATATTATAGTTCACTCGTAGTCGTATTATGTGCTCTTAGATGATTTCTTTGAATTCATCTTTATATAGGAACACACATTTATGAATACTTGTGGCTACAAGTGGAAGCATATCCATGAATAAAATCACAAGGTAGCAAAAGCAGGTACCTCGTGTCGTGCATTAAGCCGTTTTTTTTTTGTTCTCTTCTGAATATCTTAACGGCCTTCATTCTTCATAGACGGCGATTCAGGTTGGCGTATATGGAAGAGATTCACACATTTGCAATTTTATCCACATGGATATGCTTAGCTTTGCTGTAAGTTCACATTAACTCAAGAGAAGCTTTTGTGTAGCAAGAAAAAAAAAAAGTAGGCGAACAAATTACAAACTTTTCAATATCCGAGATAATATCTGTCCTTTCCTTTGGAGAAGTGTTTTCTTTTCTGTCTAAGGAAATTTTGCTCTAGCCAGACCCGAATTTCCATTCTGAGCTTTATGATAGTATAGCTAATTGGATGGATATGTGCAAATACATACGTGCATCCTACATATGCAATTCATAAAAATTTTTGCAACCCAAATGGTTTTTTAAATTTTTCTTTTCAGTTTTATTTTGTTTATAGATTAATTAAAAACTTGGACATTTGTAAAATTCATCATGAACGCTTACCTGGAGTGTGAGACATAGGTACATACATATGTATGAAGGTTGTTTATGCGACCTTGAAATAAAAGATATTTTTTGCACCAAAATTTAATTTAGTTATTTTTTCGACATGGTCTTCTTTTAGCTCGATACACTTTGCCCTACGGCTTTCCAACTTCTTTGAGCTTTCTAAAAAATACGAATTCTCGTATTTAGAAAATAGGAACTTGTTTAAGTGATGACTTCGTTAGAAGCGAATTTTCTTCCACCAAGCTTCCTGGAAAGAGAAAGGAAGATCACAAGGTCAAAATCTGGAGATAAGATTGGATGGGGAAACAGCTTATATAGTCCAGTTTGACAATTGTGGTTTGGCCATGTAATTGTAGACGTGTGAGCAGGGAACTGAACCTTTTTCTTCTCCAAATGGGGTGCTTTTCTATTAATTCAGCATGAAATCCATTCAACAAAGATGCAACGATATTCTATCCTGTGATCGTTTTTCCCTTTTCCAAATAGTCGATGAAGATTATGCCATGCGAATCCCTGAGAATTGTGGCCATGGTTAATTCGACTGATTACAGTTTCTACCTTCTTTAGAGTATGTTGGAGAAACTGGAGCAGAGCCTCGGATACGGACTACTGGCAGAATCAGAAAGACAATATGTAAGCCCTATGCTCCGAAAGAGAGTGAAGAAGGAAAAAAAATACTATTATCGTTGATTCAATTGCCGCTAAGCTATCAGACACAATGCCTAAAATGTGGGCGATGGTTTAAAGTAGTCATCAAAGCCACCAAAGCTGGAAGAACAGCGGAGTACAATTCCTATGCGGATTACTGATCTGGTACACAAATTGATAAAAAAAAGAGTGTATGGTGGATATGGTAGCACTACATCATAGACATAACGTGGAGTATAAATTATACAAGGCCCTGGAATACTACTCAGTAGTTTTGCAAGCAGAGATTCATGATATAGCAACGTGCGTACATACAATGGGCCATCCCACACGAGTATATCTCTGCGTCTTTTGACTTCTTCCCTAAAAACCGTGACAGCCGAGGCGCGATAAAGACATTAAATTCAAATGCTCTCTCTTTAAAACTCATTGGGGACTGTTTTGAATGTCCTAGACTTATTACAAAAGGCAAACAAGGTAATCTGAAGGTATACAGGAGCGTGCAGGTAATAAGATTGCTGACTCGCTAGAAAGGGAACAGAATCTACATTTTTCGGATACGAATTCTTCTGCGGCCCTTGGATCAGTGGTAGAGCCTTCTAGGACACGTGAAGAATTTCTGAAATCGAGCAACTAAACTTCTTTCCAAATTAAGAAATTGTTATGCCATATTACACTTAGACAATTTTAGACTTTCTTAGACTGAAGATTTTATGGGTCGATCATAGTCGAGTTGTGTTTGTTGTTAGACCATTGATTTCCGAAACGATGAATCAATAAGTCAATTCTGTATACAGGAAAGCAAAGCAATACGATAAATAACTTTAATGCGAAGGATATTTTAAAATTAGAGGAGTGACTCCTATTTATGGGCATTAATCAAGGGAATCACTAAAATTGGTCTGAACAACTTAACTTTTTTCATAGTTATTTTAAAAATTATTTTTATTATAATAAGGGTATAGTTAGCTCCCACATTAATATACTTATGCTACAGGGTCTATGAATTTTTTCATTTAAAAATCACAAATAAATTATTCTTTTCATAGCATTATCGATTGGTGCAACATGTTATTAAAAAGGAGACTTAATGAGGATAATTTTTCAAGTATTTAAACAGCAGGTGAGTTGGTTTGTTTTCGGAAAAAACAACCTTTAATTCAATATCAAGTTCTAGGAAAAATATCATCATAAATGGTATCGGAGCTAAAAAAGAGGAATACCTGTGTACTGTGGTAAGGCTGATTATTAGTTGACAACTAAATCAAAAACAAAAAATAAGAGGATAACCGACAAAAGTTATTAAAGAGCAACCAAGGTCAGACACTGAATTTAAAAAAAAAAAAAAAAACAAACAGAAAATTAAAAATATAAAATTCTCCAAAATTAAGTCGAAATTTAAAAACAATTATATACAGGGTATCCAATAAGTCGTGTGAAACCCGAAGGCTATGGATAGGTCATACTCAGATAGGAAAAATATTGTATGGGTGGGGGAGGGAAATCCTAACGATTTCCGAGATAACGGAACTTAATCATATTTAGGTATGTTTCCATAAAACTCCCTGTAAATTCTGAACGTTACACCATATGATGATGATTTAAACTTTGGTAGATAAATAATCGTTGGACCTTTCTAATAGTCTATAAATTTCTCCCCTCCTTCTCTTTATTTTGAAGTTATGGTGGACTATTAAGTATTTATTAAGGGGAGGTTACCGTTGAAGATGAAAAATTCAAACTTGTTTTCTTTTTTACTATCTAAAGAATTTAAGAATTCAAAGCCTGTGGAGGTACTCTCGTACATTTCGGGAAACTATTAACATTCAGATCCAGCACATTCAGTTCTTGGAGCGAGGGGCGCTGTACAGCTTCAACGGATGAACCGATTCACATGAATCTCTGAGCAATTGAAATGAAATTCAATTTGCGGAGTCATCAGAAAGTGGTTTTTGTCAAAAATTGATTTAGAAATAGTATTTTCGTCCGTTGAAGCAACAAAAACAGAGTAAAAAAATGGGTTTCTTTTTCAAACGGCTGGCATTTTGTTATTCAGTGGTTTTTTTGAAAACGAAAACCGGTAAGGCCTCTCAAATTTTATCTAGTTTAATCATTTTCAATCCTATTTGTTTCGGATGAACTGGCAGAGCAGACCAAAGCTCGCCATGTACAGTTTTGTTTGATTGGAGCTGGAGCGATTTGGATATTTTTTGGATATTTTTTTTTTTAAATAAAAATAGAATTTACTCTCCATTGACAGAAGAATAAAATATGTTAAAACCCATTTCCAAAAATATTTATTTTATGTATAAAAAATTTCCAAAGTTCATGAATTTTTCATGCCTCTCGACGGTAACCTCAGTAATCTATTAACCACATGAAAATTTTTAAAATCCCGAAGAAGTCCGCAAGAAAGTAATTGACAATAAAAAAAAAAAACATTATAAAATGCGTTTATTGATTAATTATATTGTGGCTTTTCAAATCCACGCCTACCACGACTTGCCATATTTTCTGCTTCTTTATCGCTTTATCTGTTTTTTATTTTATTTAACTACTATTTTTATTAAAACACACGTCATCAACACAAATTTTTCATATTTGATTAAAAAGCCGAAAAGCTTCCCTTTAAAATGGCTTATCATACTATGTACCCAAAATGTAACCCTTTCTGTGTTTTTTTGCACTTATTCTTATGCATATCCAGCGAAAAAGTTCAAATAGTGCCAGAAAGTAGGCAAATATCTTTTGGTGAGATTTTTAAGCCATTATCAAGGAGAAATTAATACACCATTGAAAAGGTCCAAGGATTATCTATAAACATACCCAAATATGTAAAAGTCCTGTTATCTCGAAAACCGTTAGGATTTTCCTCCCCCACCGATACAAATTTTTGCTTGGCTAAGTATAACCTATCCATAGCCTTCGGATTTCACACCACTTATGAGACAGCCTGTAATAGGACTTTCGACTGAAAACCACTTCTACTTTCATCTGTTTCAATATTGCAGAATTTTTTTATGACACCCTGTACAATATGTATATCATTTTCTAACTATTTGCGAAAAACAATACTTAAACCGTAATAAAAATCAACAAATCAATTAAGTATGTGACTGTAATAAAATAATGTTTAATTTAAAATGACTCAAAAAACTGTGAATTGCACCACCACCACCACCACAACAAGCCGGCTACAACAACGGGTCGCAAAATCCCTGAGCCTGAACACAGCAGACTAGAATAGACAGCGCAGCATTATAGCAGACCAACACCACAGATCCATACAACAGCTTAACTCAAGCTCAACTCGCGAGTCGCGATCGCGATATCTCAGCTCAGTGCAGTTTCCTCAGCTCAGGTTCATTACAAATTCAATACATGCGTGCAATGTGTAGGATGTCGCGCGCGGCTGTTATTTTGGCTTTTTCTTTAACTTTTCTCGCTCGACTCAACTCAAGCTAAAACACAAAGTTTTGTTTAAATAAAATAAACTACAGTTGCTTAGTGGAACAACTCTGTAGAAGTTCTACACGCTATGCTGCTAAGATTTCGCGGCGCGCAAGTTAGTTACCCGCGAACCGTCTGCGCGAAACGATTTTGTGGGTGAGACCACCTCACTTTGTTGTTGTGTTGTGGCTGTTACTGCTGTTAGTGTACACCGTCGCTGTATTCGCAGTGATATAATATGTTTGTACATAAGTGTGTTTTGTGCACAATGTTTAAAAGTGTCAAATCTATCGGAAAGTGATCTCTGATCTGAATCAGAAGTTTTTATTATTTATAATAAAAGTGATATTTTTGTATATACCGAAACCAGTTAAAAAAAAGTCGTGAAATGAATTTTTAAATGAAATGAAATAAAAACGAAACGACACGAAGGTTAATTCTGATGATTAATACTTATACCTACTTTATAATGCGACGTCATTGCTGCCCACCTGTTAAGTTCTGAAGGCATTAAATATAACGTCTTGGGAAATGTTTACTGGAATTTACACATAGATGCCTACGACTTTGCCATTATAAGTTTGATATGTACCATTGGGTGGTGCCTACATGTATATTCTTTTGTTTGTTTTTTTCTTACTTTTTATTATACTTTTATTTTGCTGTGTGGAGATAATTTAAAAAATTATAAATTAATATGTTTGCTATAATCTATATCTTCTCACTGGAATCCGATAATTATGTTGTAAACATAATCATAAATTCGTTATAAATATTTGATAAGCAAATATATACCAGTTTCTATATTATATTTTAACATGGATGCGTTTTGTTAAACTTGTTAAACTATAAATTAGTCAGTTTTCAAAATCATGTCACATTTCCATTGGTATTTCTTGTTCTGTAACGTCTCTCTTAATCCCTCGTGTGTAGCATAAGAAATGTTGTCAAATGCTAATCTTTCTAATGATGTAAGTGGGTAGGCGCAGTTCTTAGAAAATCCTACCTATAGTGCAGTAGCTACATATCTACCTACATTCAGAAAGATATAGATACTACCGCAGCTAGTTCTACAAAATCTCTTTCTCTGCAATAGAGCTCAGTTCCACCATTTAAAATTCTTATTAACGTGTGCTTAGTTTAATTAATGAAGTATTGTGTATGAAAGGCGATAAAATAGCATAGAAAAGTTATAATTGCTCGTTTTGGTAGAAGAGATATAATTGATGCAAATATTCTAATTGGGGCGATCAGGTGGCTTTACTATGTAGTTGTACTGTTGCAAATATGTACATATATGTATATTGTTATTGCGCATTTTATAATTATATTCCTAAAGATGCATTTGTTTTTTTATATAGGTATACATGTATATATTACTCTACCTTTTATTGGGAATATTGCAAATTGCATGCTATCAAAAAAAAAATTTGACCGATGATCTCATAATAACATGCAAATTCATCCATTTCAACCTACCTACTCTCAAAAGATATTAAAATAAAATGAAAATTTATCGATTTGTGTATAATATTCGTGTGGTTAATGTGATCACTATCTAGACACCATCCATTTTTGTAAATACGAATTTATAAATCTTCGGAAATATATTTTATGTATGTAAATAGTAGATACAAATCAGGATTTTGTAATCGGTCATTTATGATTAACGTAAAGGTTACAAATTGATTAATATGAATATATTTATTTACAAAAAGTTTTGCAATATGCACAGAATGCACGGAATTTATTTAAATATTTTTTTTAAACATGTAACTAGCATTAAGCACTCCGGATGATACTTTTTAGTGTATGTGAATAATCCGATAATAATATCTATTAGTATTGTGATATCGGATATACAGGATAATTCAGAATTCAGACCCCCCCCCCCCACAAACTTCGGGAATATTGTTTTAGTAGGATGGAAACTTGGTGTACGGAGGATTATCATTCGATTTAATTCTGATTTTAATTTTGATTTACTCGTGAATTTGATTTTTCTGCTTATAAATTTAAGTATGTATATTAAAAAACAAAAATATATAATTAAATTAAATGAAAATGTTAAAAAAAAATATTAATTTCCGTTTTCAGTTATTATACTTTGGTTTATAAAACTAATTTTTAATTTTATTAACAAAAGATTGTTAATTGCCTCTTATTTTGATTACCATTATAGAAAGAACACTAAAAGCTCTTTCTACTGATGAATTGTGTAATCGGAAATTAAAAAAGATTTCGTGTTTCGTCGTAGATTTTCAGTACGCACCAACAACACCTGGTGAGGTAATCAATTAATCAATAGTCAGTCAGTAGTAACCTTTAGATATAGGCATAAATTTGATATCGAAACCCAAAAATTGTGTTAAATACAAAATACCCAAGGTTTAAATGAAATTTTATACAAATTGCTGTATGGGGGGCTTAATTCTCAAATTAAGAATTCTCTAAATTCATAATGCTTCGCACAATTTGCAACTTTTCACATTTAAACAATTTTAAACTTCGATTTTTTTTTAAACCAGACGATATTTTATTTACCGATTCTGGTTAGGTTAAGTAAGATAGGTACCGCTAGAAGTGACTAACCTGCTTCACTTAGACCTTCAGTGGTTTTATTCTGCCCCTAACCTCATGAGATAACCTTTGAAACCGCCCTACACTGTAAAAAATGTACAAATTGGTGCCACAAAGCTTAGGTATTTTTCCCTAAAATGTAGGGAACACTCAATAAAATTTAGAGAATATTATCTAAAATTTAGGGAATATTCCCTAGAATTTATTCCCTACATTTTAGGAAAAATACGTAAGCCAGGTGGCAACAATTGTGCAAATTTTTAATTGTATACTGTCATCCTACTTCCCTTATGAATCTCAGAATATATCTGAACTCTTTACTCTGCAGCTCCTCCAGACTAGAAAAGAAGTAGCTACCTAATAGTCCACCACTTTTATTAATTGGAGCGAGGCAAAGTACGTGTTGGACGGTTTCGATTTCCTCCAAATTCTTACAGCTTCTGCAGAAATCGTTCGCCACTATTCGCAGTCTTCTACCATGGTCTTTTATGGCTCAGTGACCGGTAATGACCCCTACTACATTCCTGGTATTTGTTGTACTGCCTGTTCTTTTATCCTCTTCCTGCCATATGCAGGCCACAATACGAAATCGAAATACGGAACGTTTCCCTGTTTATCCACCGGAGGCTTGCCTTTTGATAGGCGCCTCTAATCTTCTCTTTTAAAGCTGCGATTGGGATCCTCACATAGCTATCGCTGCGGAGGTATCCATTTCAGAGTCCTTTCTGGCCAACTTATCAGCCATTTCGTGGGTTAGGATATCCCTGTTGCCAAGTACCCAGCATAGGGTCACCTTATGTCATTTAGTCAATTCCTCAAGGCTGGTCTTGCATAACCGCACCAATTTTGATTTTACCGGAACAGCATCCAGCGCCTTAATAGCTGCCTAGCTGTGAGTGTAAACGCAGATGTGCCGTGCGGACTCTCTTCACATAGATACCAATAGAGTCGCCAAGTAAATCGCTGCAAACTCTGCCTGAAATATACTGCATTTGTGCGGCAGTCTATAAGACTAGTGCCACTGGTAGTCTCTGGTGTACACTCCAGCCCTTACTCCTACACTCGTCTTGGATACAACCGTAAGAATAGAAATATCGGATGTTTATCGATTCTGACAAAACCTGTAATTCAATTGAGGCATAAAAATACTTTATGGAAGGCTCTATAATCTTAATATTTAAGAATCTGGAAAAAAAATTTATACATTTATTAGCTCTTTGGGGAAAATCGGTGAAATACATAATTAAATTTTCGTCTTCACATTTTCTCTGTCCCTCAACTTTGTTCAATGCTAATATGACTAATCCAAACATTTTGTAAGAACACGTATTTTTCTTTTAATTTTTATTGATTTACTACCTTTTTCGTTTGCATCATTCACTCGCATTACCTAATAAAACCCAACATCTTTAAAAAATCAAAATATTCTTCCCCAACACCCTATATTTTCCCGCTACAATTTGTTTGTCAAGCCCCTCACCATACAAGTATTCCCCCTATATATCTTTTCCCTCTATTCTTAAGAAAAGCTTTCGCATAATAGGTAACCAAAGCATGTTTTTTATATTCCGTTTAAGGAAATACCCTATTCACTGATTTCACTCTTTTCTTCTAAATAATTTGTTTTCCTTATGAAATGTAGATGCTATTTTATCCCCACCTTCAAGAGAAAAGGACTAACATTCATGAGTAAAAATTACCAAAGCACACTAAATTAATTTAATCTAGGTTTGCAAAATCTGTCGCTCCTCAAAAATTCATTTTGCTAATTTTATCATAATCTTTTCCGCTGATTTTTTTAATCTGCCTGGAGGTTCTTCAAACTTTGTATTATATTGGTTGATCACCAAAACTCACCATTATTATTACATAAAAAAAATTGTATTAAAAATTTCGAAACTCTATAACTACATAACGTACATGGCAGACAATTTTTGCACTGTCTTCATGGAGTCCCACAGCTCATGGAAAACCAATTTTCTGCCAAATTGGTCAATAGTGGAGCAATATATGCCAATCTGTCATGTCTATTTCATCAAATACTTCTGAGGAAAGATAGCATTGAAATTCTATTTGAATGTGGGAAAAGACTTTTGTTGGATATATTTGTTCAGGATAGGTATGGAGAGGACAAATCTCCAATAATAGCTATGTTACACAGGTAAATTTCATCCCTTCTAGTAGATTGATTTTGACAGCAAATGATATTTTGATCGATCACATCGAGATGATTCATGCCTAATATGTCCATGGGCATTAATTTTTACCTTTTTTTTTTTGTAATTCTTTCAAAACTGCCACGATTTACCGAATTGGCAGAAAATTGGTTTCGAATCACTTTTCGGTCGTCCATGGACATCGTGTATTTTTTTAATTTTTTTAATTTCCAACTCTGACGCCCTCCCCAAGTGATATAGACACATCAATGTCAAGAAATGTTTTTAAAGCTGGATATAATCTACCAAAATGCCATTATTAACCCTTGGACAATATCAGACCCATTATTGCACTCATCTCTCTCTAACTATGGGAGTCCAGGGGGATGATTCTGATCTCTTTGTGCTGTTCTTAGGCGTATATTTTAGTCACATATTTTGACATTTCACCTCACATTTGTCGTACTTCTATATTCACCATATTCATTTTGATTTATCCTTTTCATCACCCACAAAATAAACTAAAAAGAATTTGCAATGAATGAATGTCAGAATACACGCCTAAAAGTACGACAAATTAGTCAACTGCTTCCGAAGTTGTGACAAAAATTGTATACTGTGGTAAATAGATATTCTACACCTAATTAAAGCAATACAAGCACTTAAATTCGAAGTATAATTTTGAATTTGTCATGTGAAGTTTCATTTTCAGTTCATTCTAAGTAATGTAAGGATTGCTGAGCTGAATAAAAACACGAAAAAGTCAGTTGTAAAGTTAATTTCATTTTGTCGTATATTTTGACATTAAAGTACGACAAAAGATCAGAATCACCCCCCTTTTAGTTTAATTTGTGGTTGATGAAAAGGATAAATAAAAATGAATATGGTGAATATAATAAAAGTATGGCAAATTTTTGGTGAAATGTCAAAATATGTGGTACCCCTTGGGGTTGATTCTGATCTATTGTCTTAGCTTAGATGATATCTGTATATTTCACCACAAATTTGCGGTTTTTTTTATATTAACCATAATCATTTTTATATATCCTTTTCATTAACCACAAAATAAACTAAAATGAAATTGAAATGAATAAACGTCAGAATATACGCCTAAAAGTACGACAAATTAGTCAACTGCTTCCAAGGTTATGACGAAAATTATAAATTATGGTAAATGGATATAAGTTACTCTGCACCAACTTAGAGCAATACAAGTGCTTAGATTCGAAATAATATTTTTGAATTTGTATATATTTCAGTTCATTCTACCTAATGCAAGGCTTGCTGACCTGAATAAAACACAAAAAAAGCAATAGAAAAGTTCATTTCATTTTGTCGTATATTCTGACATTAAAGTACGACAAAAGATCAGAATCACCCCCAGGTATAAATATCACGATTTTACTTTTCGTCACTATCTCCAATAGTTTTTAGAAAAGCTCCGCCGAAAATCGAGAATGTTTTTTCCCCTCCCTTCATTTTGTTTGATTTGGCGCCAAAAACTGTTATTTTTCCTATAGTTATATATCCGAGATATCTGGGGATTTGATTTATTTACTCGCGATTTTAGAGTTCCTTCTTGTTGTATTAATTCGAATTTATTTCTGATAGATTTAGGCTTAGAGTGTAGACTACTCTCTGTTAAAAGATTTTGAATCATGGTATTTAGGTCCTGTTGTCAGTCATTAGTAGTATATAGTTCAAGTCGTTGAGACAATAAATCAATCCTCCACTAAATGCAATAAAGAATACTTAATAGCGAAGAAAATTGCAGATTTCTGAAATTTAAGCTCTTAGATTATCCTTTCATTGTGGAGAGCTACTCACTTCGAATTGATGTAAAGACCTTTATTAAATCAATAATCTTTTTTTTTTTTGGGGAATTCTATGTAGCATATTTAAAGTCTGTCAACAAAGTCAAAGAGGTTCTTAATTGGCCAGTTATTCTTCTCGGATATAAATAGTGATGGCTAACTAATATGACTACTGAGACCTGATTTCCTTGATAAGTACTATTTTCACGTGGAACTTTTAACCTTCATACTATCTGCTTGTACCGAGTGCAATAAATTGAAATGTTGTTCCGATGGATCTGTCTAAGAACTTCATGAAACGGTAGTATTAGCGAATATGGTTCTGACGTTTCTTTGCTTGAATCTTATTGATCTGCGAACGCTCAGGATGTTCATATTTAAGCCAGTCCAATTCTGAGGTCCAGTATTTACCAGTTCGTATCTGTAGAGGTTTTATATTCTAAGCTGAACCTTTTATAGAAGAGCCCAAATGCTCGTCATTTAACCCAACTCTAAAAAAAAGTTGCTTATCAGTGACCACCCCTTATAATGTGAAGAGTTTATGATGAAATCTGCAACACTTGCGCCATTAGGACATTAGAAACAAATTAATTTCCTACCACTTACTTCATTACATTCCTTTTTATTTCCTTCTTAATATTTTCAATTCTCAACGTTTTTATTCATTTCACTGAATGGTGTAGGTGTATTTAATTAAAGTGAATTAATTAATTGATTGATAAGGGATAATAAAATAAATCTTATTAGCTGCAGATTTTTGTCCTGTCTAGAGTAGATTTTCACTCAGATTTCTAGACTATTTTTGTATTAAATGCTTAACATTATGTAAAATATCTAACATCTGCTTAATTTCTTTAACAAACAAGAATCAATGAACCTATGCCAAAATTATCGATTATCTTTTAATTTATTTGATATTCTAAAAACGAAACCAAATCGAAATAGTTCTCCAAAATTAGCTTCACTAACATGAACAGGTTGTTGCTAAAGGAAAGTAACAGTCAAAACTACGACATATTCACATGGTTCATTTTGGAACACAATCCGCAGCATGAGCTGCTGCCTCACTTAATCTAAATTATTCGATAAAATTTATTGATTGAATACAAATTAAGTTTTTTATTGTGGTGATTTGGACTAAGAATTTTAAAGCTGAAATCCCAGAATCTCCACCTACTCGGTTTATTTATTAAGATTTCAATCAGACAACACGGATTGATAGGTTCGAATTTGAATTCCAACAGGTTTCATTCTTGCTCTTATGTAAATTAGAGTTCTAGAAGTGGCTCTAAGCTTGAAAGCATTTCATTTGCATTTTTTTTGCATTATACTTACATATTTACTTTTGACTTTCTGTTGCTGCCATCATGAATTGAATTTTGTCGAACTCATGCATACCACATATGGAATTTAGCTACTTGCGCAGAATATTGAACTTAAGACAGGAAAATCTCTGCATAACGTGTGTCGTTCATATTTAATTGAAGGTTAGGTTAGTGTCCTTATGGCTGCATTCCAATATTAAATTCCTCGCTTAATAATGACCGCGACTAATTTTATATCATTCCCGTTGCTTCAGCTTAGCCGCGGATAAATGAAGTTTATAAGATGGTTATATGTAGCTACCAATTGATTATTTTGTTTACTTCGGAACATCTGTGTAAAATTAAGTTTTTATTTAGTGACGGGTAAAAAAAAAAGCTAATCAAAGTCAATTGCATATCTGTTAAGGCGTGAAGGTTAAAACATGTTGGGTTGGGACTTATTCATAATCAAAGTTAGACGCAGGTTTTAAATATGTAGATGCATGGACGTTTGAGTTGGAATGCAGTGTAGATATTGTAGATATTGTAGATGTTTTGTTTGTGTGTGTAAAATTCCGGCGAGTTCCAATTGAAAGTTCATAAATGTGAGTTCGACACCAACATAAAATTAAAAGAGCATTTGTTTAATCTAGGAGGATACTTAATGTCGTTTTTAAATTGGTAGATTTAAGAGTTTTCAGCGCATGACTGCACGAACAATTTTTGTCCTACACTGTAAAAAATGTGCAAAATTGTTGCCACAAAGCTTAGGTATTTTTCCCTTAAATATAGGGAATATTCCCTAAAATGTGGTAAGTATTCCCTACATTTTTGGGAATATTCCCTACATTTTAAGAAATATTCCCTAAAAAATACCTAAGCTTTGTGGCAACAATTGTGCACATTTTTTACAGTGTATATAAAGCTAGGAGCTTTGCTAGGTAATAAATCTTACGAACTTAAGGTGTCATAAGAAGCCAGATTATTGTCTCACCGAATTCCCAGGAAAGTGCCCTAGTCTATTACAGCGATAAAGTGGAAAATCCCATATCATGTTCCGGGAATGAAACTTAGAGTTGATGTAGGAAGGAATAATAATTCCTATAATGCACTTATATCTTAATCTCATATTGATGCTTATAACTTATATAAATCAATCACTTATATAAGACTTTATATATTCCTTTTATGACTTTGTAGGTTTTCCTTATAATAGGAATTAAATATATCCCTATTTGATAAATTATTTATAAAGAAATTACCCTATATAGGAAAAGTAGTCATAACGTAAAATTATTAAAAGACAATAGATCCTACTTGAGTCTGAAAATTTAATATTAATGTGGAACTTATTATGCATGCACGACTTGGGGCCAGTTTCAGAGTTCAAGTTTAAACTTTAGATGTGGTTTCAGTTTTTTCTTTTCAATACAGTTTCACAGTAGTAAGTTAAACCTTGTTTAAACTTTGCTTAAACCACCAAGATTGATCGCTTAAACTCAGTTTATATTTAAATGTCATGAGGTGATATTTCGATTTGACACTTGCTGAAGTAGTTTGGTTTTTAAGAATCAATTTGTATGGTAATACAATTTGTGTGTAATTTTTCTCATTATGATCACCGTTTTGTTTTTCACTACGATTTGCCGGAAAAAACTTGTAAATAATTTAAAACATAAGCAATATTTTGACAGTAAATGAATTACAATAGTTTGTTAGTTCACAATTGTACACACAACGGCTTGTTAGTTCACAATTCCCTAGTGCTCCCATATTAAAAAAGGTTGAACATTGTGAAACTCATTTTGGTTTAAGCTTAGTTTAAATTACGAACGGAGTTTAATTAATCCTGTGTTAAAATTCGAACTATGAAGCCGTGCCTTAGAGGCCTATAGAAAGAATATGATAAAATTTAAAAACGATTAAAGTTTTACTCTTAGTAATTAACACGCTGGATCGAAAAATAACAAAGCGCCTCAAAATAAATAAGTAAATAGAAAGTTGAATTAACTGTGGTTAAAAACAGTTATGTTCATTTAGATCTATAATTGTAGTATAATTTAGATAATAATTGTATTTAAATATTTTTCAATAAATTTATCAATATGTCATTATTTTCACGTTTTTAAGCTAATTTTTACCTAAATCTTTTACCATAAAAAATGCATTTTTTTGTATTACAAATGTCTGTCCAAATATTCAGCAAAATAAAGATGAGATAGGATTTCAGTTCCCCCTTAAAGATTAAAAATCTTAATATAACAAACAGACAAAATTTCATACCATGACTTCAACACCTACATAAGCAGGAATAAACGCTCATACAGGGTGTCCCGTAAGTGGTGTAATATTCGAAGACTACGAATAGGTCATGCTTAGCCGAGCAAAATATTGCATGGGGGGACTTTAAGATATTTGGGATCACCCTGTAACTTGTCCACGTTATATCCTATGATAATAGTTTACACTTTTCGCTGGATATGCTTAATAAAAAGTGTAAAAAATGATGCAAGTGTTACATTTTTGATAGAGAGTGTGATAGATAATTTTAAAGTTAAGCCTTTGAGCTCCTTAAATTCAATATGAAAAATTGGTGTTGATAATGTGTTTTTTGATAAAAATAGTAGTTAAATAAAAAAAAAGATTAAGAATTCCGAAATTTTAACTCTTTTGAGCCATAAGTTCAAAACCGAGTAGGAGGGAAAAAAAACTTATAGACCATTGGAAAGGTCCCAACGATTATCTATCTGTTAAAGTTTAAATCATCGTCATAGGGTGGAATATAACGGATGAGTGGAAAAAAATAAATATGATAAATAAATAAATTTTTCCTTCGTCTATATGGTTTTATACACTCGACTGATAGACCGAGTTCAGTAACAAGGCTCCTACTACTACATATTCATACATAATAAGGTATAACGTAGGGAAGTTACAGGGTGATCTATGAAATCATAATTAAATATCATTAATTCCCGAGGATTCCTCCCCACCACAACAATTTTTTGCTCGTCTAAGTATGACCTAACCATAGCGTTCGGGTCTAACACCACTCACAGTACATCCTGTATAAGGGTTGATTTGAGATTGAATTTTTATATAGAACATATTTCCAAAGAGCTGTACTCGTACTCCCATATTCAAATTCCCCAATATTGATATAGGAATATTATATAGAATAATAAACTTGAAGTCTTAACGATGTTTCTGGGCGTGTCAAAATCGATGAAATGTAAACCAAGACAATTCTTAAAGTAAATTATTTATACAAAACTGCCATAAATTTTACGGAATGTTGTACATTTATCAAAATTCTTGGGAAGCTAAATAAAATTCATAAAATCTTAAAAGTATCCTTTGGAACCTTCGAACTGGAACGAAGTGCAAACATCATTGTGGAAAAGTCTTTGTAGGTAGGTGTCTGTGGTAGATCAGTTTGATGGATGTATTGGTTCTGAATGCTTTTTTTTTGTATTCCCACTATATTAGATAATAACAGAAGGAAACTTTAATGATAATTTCATCGGAAGACGGAATAACTACCTAATTTAAGATTATAAAAATGTATGCCATTTTCACTTTCCAAACATAAATTATCGAAAAATTGATTAGAACGCGAAAATTAACAGAAAAAATAGATAAATGAAGATGAGACGCCATTCGGTTCATTCTCGTAGCGTTTCCTGTTTTCCTTCCAAGTAAAGTAAATAAAAAAAATTAATTAATTATAAGAAAATAACTTCCGTAATAGATAGAGGTATATGTATATACTGCATTGTGGTTTCTGTATCATATAATCTTAGACATCAGTCTTGCGGCTAACTGGATAATTATTTTAACCACCTGAACAAGTATAGAATTACATGATACAAAGTGATATACTTGATCTTGCGGGCATGTTCACTAATTAGTTCGCGGTTCTAGCGACAAAACGGAATTGAGATGCATTATTGAACGTGATCATATCTCATTAAGTCCAGTGAGCGACTATATAGAACTGAAGAAATTTGTGACGTATTTTTGAATCAATTACAATTTAATATGGCGGAAGAATGATAGATTTCTATTGCTCTTAAGATTCGGAGTGATATTGAGATGCCTGTTACAATCCAAATTATGTTTGTAAAGTTTCCTATTTCTATTTACATACTTTTGATAGATGACTATGCTTCACAAATCTTGCCATTATTTTTATAATCATAATATAATTGGTGATGATATATTTGATGATTTGGTTTAAATATACAAGATATTCTGAGAAATTTATTGACATATTTTGTCGTGATAGCTTTTTATCTGTACACTTCAACTTTTTCTACTTTATTAGATCTTTTTGTAATGGGCCATTAACCTCAAGTTCCTTTTCCTAATTTTCAACTTAGAAATAATGGAAAGGACACTTCAGGAACTTAATTTTGAGGATTTTAAGTTTAAGTTAAAAATATATATAACTACAATTGAAATTTGATGTAATAACGTTCTCAAAAAATGCGAGTTTGATACTTGAAGTTCTACAAGGCTAAATAATAACTATTAAGAATATTGCTATTTTATTTATAAATATATAGGATGTCCCGGAAGTCGACGTCAAGCTGGAATCGGGTGATAGGACCAGAAAAATATAAAACAAATCTAAGTCACTTATTTTTTAAATTATAGGTATTTCTTTTTTTTTCGAGAAAATGTACACCCTGTGATGGCTTTTTAGCTATTGTTGCTACAAATCTTTACTTTTTTTTTATTTTTCTTATGTAATCCCGAATAGTGCTTATGTAACCTGTTGCTTTAAATTCTAAGCCAACTACTCCAGCTTGGAGGAAAATGTCACATTGTGCCGAACCAAGAATAGAAAATTAATACTTCACCCAACTGAAAAATAAAAAAAAATGTACTACGCCAGTTTGGCAAGCAACTTTAAAAGTTGACGCATTTAATAAGGATTCTAAAATGGTATAACACTTGCTACATTATTTCTAAGATTACGGGGGAAAAAATGTTTCTTCAAGAAACCCAGTTTCGAAAATTTTTTTTTTACCTACTAAAAATGATTCTAGTGTATACCCAAAGCTTGCCTCAAGACCGTAACTTTAAGATCCTAGTTTGAGGGAGATGGAGAGTCATTCCATGAAGTGTGAGTAAGACTGCGTCAACTTTTAAAGTTACTTGCCAAACTGAAGTAGTACATTTTTTTTCAGTACAGTCAGTTAAAGTTGGGTGAAGTATTAATTTTCTATTCTTGGTTCGCCAAAATGTGACATTTTCTTCCAAGCTGGAGCAGTTGGCTTAGAATTTAAAGCAACAGGTTACATAAGCACTATTCGGGATTACATAAGAAAAATAAAATTGAAAAAAGTAAAGATTGTAGCAACAGGAGCTAAAAAACCATCACAGGGTGTACATTTTCTCGAAAAAAAAGAAATGCCTGTAATTTAAAAAATATGTAACTTAGATTTTTTTTTTATATATTTCTGGTAACTATTATGATTTGGCCTATCACCCGATTCCGGCTTGACGTCGACTTCCGGAACACCCTGTATAATGTTCAGTCTTTATTAATAGCAATACACATGCGATTAATAATTTCGTACATGCTAAAGTTAGATCTGGATGAGCTAACATGCAACAGAGGTAATCTCTTCAAATTATACCCACTATCACGGAAAGATATTTTGCTAAGTAGCAGCAGACAATCAACATTTGCGTTTAAGAGTGGATGCACAAAAGTTGCATTGGGAACCATCCGACGTTTACAAGCGATCCTTATAGGGTGGAAGAATCAATGAATTATTTCAGGGAAGGTAAGAGAAAAGCGTAGGAAGCTCCACTGAACAGACTCAATACGGTCGATGTGTAGATCGTAAAATGGAGAACAGATCTGGCTAGCGTTTTCAAGAAGTGGTCTCACAAAGCAAGTGTACAAACGCAATGTTATGGTGGGATTCGAGAACTCTCGGGACCAACATTTATAAAGTCCAGCATAGAACTACTCTTATAGTTTATGTGAGAGATAAAATTCAATCTTTGGTCAGATTGGACACCCAAGTCGCAGACAGAACCTGTACGAAGAATCTAGGAATCCAAGAACACATAATCGTAAGAGAAAAGTTTCTAATTCCTATGGGAAGTCATAACCTCACATTTGTCACCTCACCACTTTAGGATTTTGGAAAAATCGTCTTTTTTTCTTAAGAAATACTTTGGCGTCATCATAAAACCAATATGCAGTTGGTGGTCCTGCAGCGTAAATGAATTTTAAAAGGTCGATTTTGCCATACCGTTTCGGAGCGCGTGCTGAGCTAACCACCATTCAAATGCTATAATAAACATAGCAATGCATGGTGCAGGCATTGCAGATTAAAAGTAAAAAAAAATTCAACGATTTAAAGTGCTCGTACAACTTTAGACGCATTTTTCTCGAAACCACTTTGTTAAATAAACCCTCTCAAAAGAAATCCTATTTCTTTTTTCATACTTCCAAAATAAATTGTCAAAGTTAGGCCGTATTTTCTGTTGCTAGAGTGGTGTTACCCCATATGATCAAGTAGATCCTCTTTTGCAATGTCCCTAATTTTTTAAGAGGAAGATAGTAAAGTAAAATCTTATACATACTAGGATAACTTCTTCAAGCATATGTTTGCCATTTTCTGTAATCAATATTTATTTAAAGAAGAATACATTTAAATCTTTATAGAGCTTTGGTTTTGGAAAATTTTTGATCTGGAGATGGCAGGATTATTTTTATTAAATCGGACCCTCTTATCGTAGGCGGTTGCTATTTTACATCTAAGGTTATCGCAGACAGTCACATTATTTTTAATGTATGTTATGTATATTTAACAAAATATCTCTCCAATTTCAATACATATTTTGCCCTTATTAAAAACCGACAAAAATATTAATTAATTTAATAACCAAATTTACATTTCTTTCTAAAAAAAAACAATGCCGGAAATGATTCCTCACACAGAAATTTACTTCGATTCTGAAAGAAATAGAAAACCCTTCTCCTTAGATGACTAGCCTAGAGGAAGTAGCAATTACAATCTCGAAAATGACCTCTTATAACCTCTTTCTGCAATCCGACTACATAAATATATCCATCCATCCATATATGTACCTACATATATATATTCCTTAGTTAATTTTCAAACTCCGACAAGTTTCCACTATGCCCTTAAAAATATCTAAGTGAGACCTCCAAATTTGGAGCTGCAATTGAAAATGAATTCAATTCACGGCGTAGCTGCACGGCGGGAGGCGGGCGGATATCCGTGTCTTGAGCCACTCAAATCAATTGAACTGCAGACATTGTTCAAAGGAAAATAAACTAAAGAGATCCATCATCGGGATCGAGACAAGGCTGTGTCTTTTTTCTTCCAAATCTCATAACTAGCTCCTATGTATATATGTCTTCCGTGTCCGATTGCTTTGTCTACCTAGGACTTTTCCCCTGCAATATGATATGCAAAGCAGGTAATCGATGGCAGAAGTGTATTGCTTTGGCTATGATCCAAACTATGCACTAAGTAGATACGGAAAAATATTAATTCATTCATTGGGCTTGGCGCAAAGTGCAAATTCGTTACAAGAATGCAATTTCCTCTATGTAGTATAAAGTTGGGTTATGGATATGCGGTATAATCGGAGCTCATCTCACCTAATAATTTTAGCAGTGCTCCAGACTGCAACATTTAGTTTTTCTTTTTCATCCAGGCAGAATCACTGATTGCATCCATTCCATTCACGAAATGAATTTTCCACGCAATTAATTTGTATTCCTCAGGCATTTTCAGCAGTTTCAGGCTTCTCCTGTGCACTATGGATGGGGAGAGTTCAGATTTTCTCAACTATGATTTTGAGAATTATATATCTCCTTCGTGGGAAATTACTAGACAGAAATGTACTGAGGCGATGTTTGAAATGTTACTCAGCGTTTTCTTTTTTATTCTTTTTTATTTTTTAATGAGATATTTACCAGTATTACTTCATGGGTGCTGATAAGTTATGCCGTAATAGAGCAATTATTTAGAAGAAGAAATTTTGTTCACTTATGGTTATAGTTTAATCGCATTGTGACTCGTGACGCATTCACTTAATATAAAGATTTCTTTATGCGAATGATTCCCATTCTGAGTCCAGACATTTTGATATGATTCAGATATGAGACACTCGACGTCAACAGTGTTGATAAGAAATTCTAAAGGAAATATGATGAATGAGTATATATAGAAAAAATCCGTTGTACATTTTATTGATTATTTTTATGTGCTATTTTAGGTGTCAGGCGATGTCGTCATCAATTTCTATTTTTTTTTTTATGTAATTTAGAAATGATTCACAGAGAGGCGCGCATCAAGGTTTTTTGATTACCCGCGTGCAAGATTAATATTGTCACTTTTTTATTTGCACCTACAAAATGTTATCTAAGCACAATTTATATACATACATAAATACAGTAATATAGATACATATGTATAATAAAAAAAAATCATTCAGCGGTGAATGCAAATCTCTAGTAAGAGGTGTCCGAAATGAAAAGTGGTCGGAGAGTCATAGTTATAAATTTGTAAAAAAATATATTTATTGTATTAATTTTTTTTGGTTCACATAATAATCAAAGTCTTAACTTCAAAATAGTAGCAAATTCATTTTAATTTCTTTTATCCATATAAAAACAGTTCATTTAACCTGTCATTAAGCTTCCTAGATAATCAAAACTCATAGTTTTTGTAACATTTACGTAATTTATTTTTTTTTTAAAGGGGAATGCCCATTTTAGGCCCGACACCTCCAGACATGAGAGATGTCTAAAACGACGCTTTAGATACTCTGAACATATTTTATTAACAATGTTTATTTCGATTAAGCAGAGCAAGGCTTAGTGTGGGGGTCTAGTATAGAATAGAATTCCTTAGGTTCTTAGAATAAGTTTTCTTACACTCCTATACTCAGAGGCTTTAATAGCTATCTTTAGCCATCCCCATAATCACTTTTTTCAGTATTTCCCTCATTTTTTTTCGAACTGAGGTACTAGTTTGTTGTGCACTTTAGATTGGCTCTAACTCAGTAGGGTTATATCTGATCGGAAAACGGTTTTCACTGTTCAACTCAGCTCATTACCAGCTACAATTTTTAGAAAAAAAAAAATTTCTCTACATACTTTTAGGGTGGGGGTAGGAGCCCCCGGGGAGGGGGGAGCTGGTTCCAATACCGCATGTTGCATATCAAATTAAATATCCCGCCGACTACTATCGGGTGGTGTTCTTTTTTCCCGATTCAGAAAATTTTCTCGGGACGTTTTTGCCCTCGGAAAACCCATTTTCATGCACTTGGGTCACATACACCACAGCTACTGCATTTCGCATATATTTTTGCAGTTCTTTATTCCATGGCTATTAGTGCTCTATTGTGAATATTTTTCTCATTAGAAGTCATTTTTCACGACTCACCAATTTCGCGCAATCACGTAAAGTAGAAAAGTCCACTTTTTCACCCAAGAAAGTTGCTCAAGCAACATCTGATCGCCAAAGCTTTCCACCGTTTAGTTGAAATAAACATTGTTAATAACATATGTTCAGAGTATTATAATGTATCGTTTAAGATATCTCTCATGTCTGGCGGTGTCGGGCCTAAAGTTGTATGAGAAGTGGGCATTCCCCTTTCGAGAGTCCTGCATTGTTTCTTTGTCTTTTTCAGTTTTTGTTTTACATGTGCCCAGTAGCGTTCGATAGGTTGAAACTCTGGGTAATTCGGAGGATTTGCTTCTTTATCCCTAGGCCACAACATTGATTCTTGTCGGTAAAATTCCATTGCTATTTTTCTATAATGGGATGTTGCCAAATCAGGCGAAAACATTACAGAAATCCTGTAAATATTCCTTACAATAAATTTAACTGGTGATGCTCCCTTTTGTAATGAATGGTCTGGATTTCCGGCAACATGAAGAGATCGCTTGCCAGATAACGTATTTTTGTTGGAACTTTGAAGTTCTGCGCACTGTGAACCTTTAGACTACTCATCCCCGACGTGTGGCAACATAACACTGAAATTTGGCTGAAGTCTGCCTTACAATGTACTTTCTTCATCCATGACACAGCAGGAGAACTACGTTAAAAAAATTTGTGTAGAACTTTCAGGCACGAGTTTTACACATTTATTTTTCGCTTCGCATCATCACGATCAGGAACCTTGAACTTTTTTACTTTCACTTTTTTTTGTGTCATGAATGGTAGGCTTCAGAATTTTTAGTTTTGCTGTGGCATCCCTGATCGAGAGGCTTGGATGCCTTTTGAAGAGAAGTTTAATTTTCCTCGGTTGCATCACGGCATACCTTTTTCGCCCCCGATCTAGGTTTCCTTTTCTTAAAATTTTTTTATACCTTTTTTGGATGGTGTTCTTAGGAATTTTAAGAAGTTTTCCTAACTTTGCTTGTCCCAAATCTGGGAACTCGTTGTATTTGAACACAATCAGTTTTCTCTGCTCTTCAATTTTAGATCCCATTGCACAGGGGCAGATTTTCCGAGCCTAGGGCGGCAAATTTAGACGGCGGTAAAACTTGGTGAGATTTTGTTTTTTAATCGTCGCGCCCCTGTGAACCCCCACGTCAACGTTAAAAATCAAAAATTTGTCCATAGCACGCATCAAAAAAAATTTACATGTATGAAGATTACGATTATTAAAAGTTTGGATCATCGAACTGGATCTTTGCTTACTAGTTTATTTCAGGTTCAATCGTATCATTTTCATTTTACTCCACAACAGACTACATATATTAGTACTGGGTTATTTTGTATTTTCGCTGCCACTAGTATTGTCTAAAATCTAAATTGAACTAACAAGTGTAAGATTTTTTGTGCATCTATATTTTGGAAGGAAAAAATAGTTGCGAAGCGTTGTGGCGATAGGATGGTGCACCAATTTATCCAACATCGCCTTTTAGCTTTTAGTTTTTAGTTTTTAGTTACTCACAAATAAAAATTGTAAGCATCAGTATCTAAAGACACTGAATGAGATAATTTTATCATTTACAGACTTTCATTGTTTTATACTTTAATTTAATTCTTATAGATATAGATTATTCAATTTTTCGTGTTTTACAGGGAGTAAGGGGATGGCAATCTTCCATAGGCCTAGGGCAGCCAAGTTATCAAATCCATCCCTGCCATTACATTTTGCCAAACTGAACTGGGTCTTAGCAGCTTCGATTGTTTCTTATTCCCATTGATATCTGTTTTCAGCACATTCTCATCAACCAGCATTCTTTATATCCTCCAGTCACTTTTAGAATATTACAAATGTTAAATTTTTAAATGTGTCCACATTATCTCAATCCATGTTGGAATACTCGTAAACAGTGTTGGTAAAATGTAATCTGATTGATGATTAATGATTATGATTATAATCTTTAATCATGATGAATTGATAGTATCATTTTTGGATATTAATGTTTGATCAAATGTAATCATATTTATGATTACATGATTACATTTTTAGATTACAAATTTACAAGAGTTTTAAAATTGTAGTTAAAATAAAACAAAAATTGTATTTCTATTCCGAAATCGGTATTGGCACATAAACTAATGTTTGTAAACACATATCTGTAGTGGAATTGAATACCTAATATCTGTGGATTGGTAAACGGTATTATAAGCAATCAAACAAGTAAAAAAGCTAGAATTAGTCTAAGACTAATTCTTATGATGCCCGTATTAAAACTCGTATGGTCACCGATCTATGCAAGTTTGATTTTTGAAGTTGTTTTTCGCATATATTTCTAGAACCGTTTGTCGGACAGAAAAAATGATTATAACCAATTTTATAGGATTTCGTATTCTGAAGAAGTTTTTAGTACAATAAAAATGTCTTGGACTGATCGTTTTCACAGTATACGTAAAAAACCTAAATTTTTATATGGCAACACCAAGAATGAGTTGCCCGATTTAGTCCATTTTTTCGATTTTGTTTGCTAGTACAATGAAAACACAATGTACCAAATTTTAGGTCTCTGCGTCAACGCGTTCTCAGGCAGTATCCAAATATATAGTGGAAAACGAAATTTTTGAATGGTAACCCCGCGAAGGAGTTGCTCGATTTGTCTCATTTTCGAGCTTAATTTTCCTTTTTTTCTAAATCCGTGTACAAAAAATCGAAACCTTTGTAATATCAGCGAATCTTGGGTGCTGCTCTATTATATCTTCTTAGTCTGAAATCCTGTTTCCTCTTAATGTATACGGATGAACATTTCCAAAAAATCAAGGTTGTCCTTTAAATAATTCGGTAGCAAAGAATTGTTCATCTTGAACATAAAAATCATAGCATTAATCATTAGTACCTGCTTAACATTTAACCATTGCAGCGCTTCGAGCATGCTTCTTACTGGTGTATACTT
The DNA here is from genome assembly GCA_963924295.1 of Dioctria rufipes. Taxonomy (NCBI): domain Eukaryota; kingdom Metazoa; phylum Arthropoda; class Insecta; order Diptera; family Asilidae; genus Dioctria; species Dioctria rufipes. The sequence goes on along the minus strand of OZ002743.1, from coordinate 41,189,699 downwards.
ATGTATATGCTGTATTTCAGAATAACTAGAATTGTCTTATTCTGCAACAGTTGCAGTCTCTCCTTTGTTTCATTGGAACTAGCATACAACAATGTGGAGCAATATGAAAAGTGTAGCAAAATCAAAGCGTTAAAAAGAAAGCATTATTGCATTTTCCATGCTCAAAGGTTTTCTTATACACCCCAGAAATCTAATTCTTTTCCCTATCTTTTTGCATACATAATCGCAAGATCCTCCAATTTAAGTTGATGATTCGATATGTGCGAGTCTCTATCAATAGAAGCACTTACATTCCTTACAATGACTCCAAGTAATACATACCTAATCTAATAATGGCTTGGAGTTTTGTATAATAAATATTCTTACGATCACAGATTGTTTGTTAAATATTAGAATCTCTTGAAAAGTTTTATTTGTAATCAAAAAAATGTAATCATGATTACGAATACATCTAATGATTGATAGGTAATCATGATTGATTTAATTTAATTATGATTATTAATCTGATTATAAATGTAGTTGATTACGCCCAACACTGCCCGTAAAGATACATAAAGATTACATAAAATAAATTCTTCATCGTATACCAACAATCAGTTATATTCAACTCACACCATATCATATGTATATGTATGCAACAGCGAAGGAAATCACTTCATGTTCAAATGTCTCTGATAACCCCGCTTCTGACTCAAATTTTTTAAAATTTCTTATAATTAATGGGTAGATGTTCTCCTAAGAATAATTTTCATAAACGAAACCTTGGAAAAAGTGGAATAGGTTTTTATCCTAAAAGGTACTTCCAAATGTAGAATAATAGCTAATTTATTGAATGTTCTCTTCCTTTTATCCGAGTAAACTTAACATTTCGGGAATTTTACGAACTATATAGGTTTTCTGGTGCCATTAAATGTTCCATTGATTTGGGAAAATTAAACTGATTCTCCCTTTATATCAGCGAAAATGACATTTATTTTTAGGAAAAAGCGTGTCTTAAATTTACGGTATTGTCCTACATTTTTTACAGTGTAAGAATTTTCGAGGTTTTGCATACAATATTATTTCAAAAGTTCACACTGTACTTTAAAATATAGAATGTTTCATAGAAAAGAGCTTAACTTACCAATTACCCTATAACTTTGGACCATCAACAACTGAATAACCACTTAATATGGTTATTTTAATTGAATTCAAAATTCCTCTCCTATCTTGTTGTTTTCACTATGTTTTCTCTGTAATTTTTATGAACAGTAATTTTTCTATTTAAACTGATCAAGAATAATAGTACAGGCAAATTGTCCAAAATAACAAGAATATTGCGAAGTGGATTGGAATTTCACGTGTGAAGTGGATATTGAATTATATTAAAAAAGTGTCCAAAAATAAGAATCACTCATCATATTGTAATCATTGTACTGTAAGTATTAATTTTGGACATTTTTTTCTCTCCAATTTTACAAGTTTTATATGCTTCACTATATTCTGTAAAATGAAAAAAAAAAATACATACTAATTGCATAATTGAGGATTTTTAAGTAGATTGAAATATTATATTATATTGAATGCAGTTGGTAGCATCCCCCTCTTCTGGATCGTTAAGATTTTTGCAAATTTGCTCTATGTATGCATTGAGGCATTTCACTTCCTGGCAATTTCCGAAAATTTCAAAGCATCTTAACCTTGCTTTTCTGCACCGACACCTCGAGGAACAATCATCCGTACAGTTACAGGAGATAAGTTGTAGTATCGATTCTGGTGCCTGCGTAAGGAGTGTTGCAACCTATTGTTACAGCGAGCGGTTGATTTTCTTCCGTCCCCACTGTTCAGGATTTTTGGTATTGCCAAACTATTTCTGAATTTGGCAGAATACGTGATAATAATTCGAGCCTTGATTTTTATTTTTGTAGCGATTTTTTAAATTGGTTAAGTCTATAGGAATTAATTTCATTCAATTAATTAATTTCAATTTTCTCTGCACCGTATACCATCAGAAAAAGGGTTTCACACCAGCTTCTCTTACTTCTGATGGGGTTGAATTTTCTTCATTGAAAGTTTTCGCTATATTACCAAATTGGATTTGTTTTTGCAGGAGCTTGAAAATTTTTAATTTTGCCTTCTGAAATATACAAGACATGGTATCACTACCATTGAAGGCATGGACAAGGTTGTATTTTTCATACGTTCGTGTGATTTTTGCATTTCCGGCGATGAAAAGTTTTTTCTTTTAATTTTGCCTGTGCCTGGGTTTATGAAGAGGATATCTTTATTTCCTGGTGTTAAAGCGATCAAGAGAACAAGGAGATAAACATCCTCGCCGACTACAGATGGTCGTCCATTGTTCGTATTTGCGGTTTTAACAATAACTGCATCCCCATGATCCACCGCTTGTTTTACAACGAATTCTGTATTTTGGAGAAATTTCGTTAACAATGAAATCAATTTGATTTTGTTCTTATCATTTGACAAAAATTTATCTTGCAGGACACCCGCCGTTATATTTTCATCACCAATAATTTCTGCATAATGGCTATTCAGGTACTTGTCGTCGGGGCTGCTCAGTGTTTTCTTTATGCCCCAATCAGCGTGGCGGGGACAGTTACTCCGGAGCAGAACGCGAGGGTCATAATACCTGGATTTAGCGTCGAGCACACTATGTAATGCTCGGGACTCGTCGAATTCTTAAATAGAATATATACGAGTATACTAAGTTACAGACACATCGCGATTTTCTTGGATATTTCGGAACAATTTGCCTGTACTATAATCTACCTCAATATCCATATAAAGGACATCAATTTTTTTTACAATTGAACGAACAATCCAGGAGAACTCATATAAGTCATACAAACTAAGTATATAAATTTTGGAATTCCCTAATAAATTCAATTTAAACAGGGATGTCATGATGCGTCACTGCCTATATTAAGCTAGAGGTCTTGAGTTCAAATTATCAATAAGTTAACTTTGTGAAATTCACCTAGAACAAAATCAGTTCATCTGTTAATAGTATAAAAAATCATGAAATATGTGTGTTTTATTCTGTTAAAAAAAAAATAAATAAAAAAATAATTCTTTTGTAGCACCAGAGCCATGAGAAAGCAGTTCAAGATTGAAATCTTTTCACCTGAATAAACTCTGCCGCCTATGTCATAACAATCTGCTCTACGGTCTGGATTTATCAATTGTTTTTCATTTCATTACGTATTTAAAAAAATCATCAAAATTGAATTGTACGTGTATTACACAAAAATGTTGATAAATTCAAAATACAGGTAACTATTGAATAACACGGTTAATTGATGATTGTATTGTTTCTGGTTGCTAGCGATCGACCATCAAGCGTATCGGACGAACAACTTTCATTTCCAGGATAATCCTGATGAGTGATGAGATTCAAGCTTATGACCCTGACATAAAGCTACAGTTCTAGCAATCGATAAGTCGCAAACAAATTGCGTCCCAAAAACGCAGAGCAATGCAGGATAACAGGAGCGCAAATAAGTTAATGTTGATTGTTTTCTTTGATGGGGAAAGCATTGCGCTCCGTGAATTTTTTCCTTCTAGACAAACGAAGGATAATACTGATTTCTATTTCGATGTATTAAGGCGTTTGAAAGAGGGCATTCGTCAAAAAAGGCCAGAATTGTTGTGTAATCAGAACTGGCAGCTCTGTCATGACAATAAACCGGAGCACTCATCGATTAAAATTCGTACATTTTTGATATGGCAGAAGCAATGTTTTTAAATTTATGTCATTTTCACTTGAACTTTAGATTGGAAATGGATTCGATCCCGTCCAAACAAACTCTTTTAGAGTTGATTCGATTTTTTTAAGACAGGGGGGCAGGAGATCCCATCTCAAGCTCGGATGCCAGAGGAGCCTATTGTACTGTCCTGCTAGAACCCTTTCACCCACACCTTCCTGTCCTCTTAAAGAAACGCATCAGGTTTTGGTGAGGAAGGTTTTCAGCTCATCTACAGATAGAAGCGCAGACCCAGAGTGTCCAGCCTTCTCCGGGCGAAGGCCGGATAAACACACAAAAGTGTTCGGTTGTCTCAGGCTCTCCTTCCAGGCAGGACAGACACACAGGGCTGTAAACAACTCCTATCCTTGTTAGATGAGCGTGAAGCGAGCTGTGGCCAGTGATGATGCCAACCACAGTTCTAGATTGTTTCCTTCCGAACCCCATGAGAAAATCAGAGATATTCCTATTGGGCCCATTAAGCAACAGTTATGTGTACCTGGAAGTACCTGCAGTAGCCGTAGACCACATGAAGTCTGTAATTCCGAAGCAGGAAAGCATTTGCAGGCCCGCCAGCTTCCGGATCGCAATCCCCACAAGCATCCTCGACCACCATACAAAGGAGGCATAAGTGAGCATGGGCCTAACGATCGAGGTGAACATCCAGTGCGCAAGTCCCGGTCTTATGCACCATGTGCAGCCAAAGGTTCTCCTGCATTGAACGAAGACCCTCATAGGCGCATTAAATTTTTCCTCTACGTGCAATCCCCACGTCATCTTCGAGTCAGGGTAGACTCTAAGGTGCTTGGCATGGGGAGAGATTTATTTACTTGTGTTTGTCAGAAAAAATTGATAATTTTGAAGTGCAACACTGGAATAATCCATGAAATAAGATTTAAATTTAAAAATCATCTCTACCAAGTTTAAGTTCAATATGAATGCTTTACCAAGTTTGTCAGAATATTATATTTAAAAGATCAAATATCTTTTCTGTGTGTTGGTGAATCTGAATTGAACCAGAGAAAATATTCAGTTCCAACCTAAGATGAGCTAGATCGGACCTGTGATGTTATGTTTGATTCAAACGAAACACTTCGACAGTGGTTAAACTAAAAGGAAATTAGTTTATTATTTATTGATCACACCTCGTATATCATCAAATTATCAACAACTAATATTGTTCCACTGTAAAGTCTGGGTACATTTAAGTTTTGAATCAAAATTATGGGTGAATCAATTTTAAAACGTAAGAACTCAGTGGGATAATTTACGCTTTCACATTCATCTGCCATTGTATGTCAATTGACTTAAACAAAATTAATTCGCCAGGTAATGTTTTTTGTACTCTGAAGTTGATTTCGTCAACATTGGCATTTTTAGCAGCCAAAATCGCTCGTTCACTGAGCCATTGATGCCTACGTTAATGTCGTGTATGATTTGGAAATTCATTTTCTATTAATGCACTTTTCGAATCAACAATTTTGAATGACCGTTACCAATATCCAACAATTGTTTGGAAAATACTTCAGCGAATAAATCTTTGTAGTGTAACATGCATGTTTATTGTGAGTGGCAATGTATGGACACTTCGCTACAAAATAGATGACTTTAAATATGCTTTGATTTAATCAGCATACGTTGAACTATTCCACAGTATTCCAGAAATCATCTCAAATCACCTGACAATAAAATTAGAGCGCAACCTTCGTTGCCAATTAAATTTTTTAGGTCTGGATTTATTGCTTCCGGTGAATGTTTACGGGCCATTCATTCTGCATTTATCCCAGATAATAATGTAAGATGTTTGCAGTTTTTTAGCTATGATGTTTGATGTTACACACTGCATTTTCATTGGTCTTTATGTTTAATGGTATCTTTAGAGCCAAATGGGCTATTCTTCTACAATCAAACAAAGCTGCAGCGAGGCCAGTTGAAGGAGTTACTAATTGGATGTTAACTTGAGATCTAACTTTGGTAAGGACGAGCGAAATAACATTTTACCAGTTCCATCTGGGGCGTTTAAAAAGAAAAAAACTCTATGCTGAATGGCCTTATGTTCGTTTGACAACAATTGTTAAATCGGTAGTATTAATTTGTTGTGCACGTTGCATGTCATTATTAATTAAGGCCTTTGCTGGTCGATTAGGTGAAGGCATTCCTAAACTTATCAGTAGTTCATTCGAGATGACTATGCAAAAGTCTTCGATCATAACCAATGCTGCATTATACATTCCTGGTGTAAATTGAAGATTTACGTCTTGATTTGCTCGGATTCTGTGTAGTATGTATATATTCTCGTCGCATATGTTTCGGTTGAGTTTTTTGGAAAGCATGTTGTCAACAATATGGCGAAAAATTGGCGAATTTGATGTGGATAAGAACTAAGATGCTACATCGGTACGTGTTTGTATCCCAATGATTGTCACCTTCAAGCATAATTTGTAGCGTATAATTGACAATTAACTATTCTCAAATATTCCTATGACGTTGGTCCATGTACATTTATTAATATCAATCGTAAATAAAAGCTCTCACGTTATTTTGGATGAACAGTGTATAATCGGCCTAATGTATTTACTGCAAATATGTATTCCTTCATAAGCGGTAACAGCAAAATCTCGTTGCGTGGCTCCCATTTTTTTTATGGTTTGTTCCATGTGTGTTGAAACTTGAGAATGAAGTAATGTTCTTGCGTATTTATCATACAAATTTTATTGTTTAAGCCCCACCTATCGGATTCTAGCATAGCTATGAACCATCGTCTCTACAAAACAAATATATTATGAGAATATGACTTGAGTCGGTCAAGCCGTTCAGAGGTTATACTATCACTAACAGACGCACGAACGATTATATACAGAGTGATTCGTAAAGAAGTGTTCCAACATGTGCCAAGCCAATCGATTCCTACAATGTTGAGATCAGCGTTCACTAGGAGCAATTTTCCATAAAACCTCTCCTTCACCCCGTTTTTAACGGTTAACGAATAGGTATGTTTTCATTGATCACCCTGTAACTTCTGAATGTTACACCCTGTGATGATGATTTAAACTTTGGTTGATAGATAATCGGTGCGGTTTTAACTTCCTCCTCTCAGTTTTAAGTTATGGCTCAACAAAATTAAAATTTCGGAATTTTAGCTCAGTTAGTTTTTTATTTAACTACTATTTTTATCAAAAAACACGTCATCAACACCAATTTTTCATATCGGATTTAAAAAGTCAGAAAGCTTAGCTTTAAAACGAGCCATCACACTCTGTACCCAAAATGTAACGTTTTCTGCATTATTTGCACTTTTTATTGAACATATCATAGAGGATAACGTTCAGAAGTTACAGTGTTATCAATGAAAACATACCTAAATATCTTTATCCGTTAAAAAATGGGTGAAGGAGGAATTAACGGAAAAATTGCACAACGTGAATGCTGATCAAAACACTGTTGTAAGGAATCAATTGGCACATGTTGAATACAAAATAAATCTTATTTAAATGCATACCTCCTCTCCTTTGTACGGTATAACGTATTATTCAGGGCATTATACCAGCAGCTAGTGATATATTAATTAGTTAATAATTTATGGAATTGACTATGTAAAAAAACTAGTTCTTACATAGAAGGTACTTACCATCTTCATTAATTAGCAATAAAACAAATTTATTTTAATTCAATTTTTATGACTGTCCGCCATTAATTAATATTAGGTTGAATAATTTAGAAAAACAAACAACTAAATAAAAGTTTTATATATGCCACCGTTGAAATGTGATTATTCCTTCCATCGTTTTATAGCCCAAGATTCAGCTACCCACAATGTTTACAAATCCGAGAAGCCTACAAGTTTGACCGGGTTTAAATGAATGAAATGGAAAAAGTTTTTTTTTGTTTTTCATTAAATAAAGCAACTTTTTGCCGACTTGTATACCAATACCAAACAGTTGGTATACCTAAGTATGGGTATATACATATATATATGTACATATATGCAATCTTTAATCGCTACACCTTGTTGTAATCGCAAATATTTATAATACGCAATGCAAAGAAACACTAAAAAACATAAACTCTGGGTCTAGAGATTTTTACAATGTTTACGGAAGCGAACATAAATAAGTATAAAGTATCGAAAAAAAAGAGATGCTGATACAAAATTATTGTATTCCTTATTTTCTTTACCATCTGATCATTTTTTAAGACAAGTTCTTTTAGTCAAATATTTTTTATACGTACAAAATTTGAGTGGCCTTGATGGTCAAACCACATGACCTCTGTGACCTCTTCACAAATGGAAGAAATTCCATTTAACACTTCGCTTCTTAAATTGGTTGCTAGCTCTTCTCTTACAACTCTTACAATAAAAATATGTGGGAGGTAAATTATTGGATTTCGATATACATATATTAAAAACAAAAATATTGAGATATGCTGCAGTAATGTGCATATTCAGTCTCATGCTATTTGTTTTCAAAATATTTGTGATCCAGTCATAAAATTTAATTTACATTGGAATGTAACATTTTATCGAGGTTTTCATTGAGAAATTCTTCAAATTTTTTATACTTATTTGTTCCTACCAAGGTTCATGAATTTATGTTTAAATGGATATGAATTCTTAGAAAAGTATAGGAAATGTGATGGATGTGTTGTAGAACAATTTAGTGTTCAATTTCATCTGATCGAAATCACATCTGAATCTTAAATACCCTGCGTTCCAGTTATTTCAATTAGATATTCAGAATAATCGTCACACCATAATGCTGTTTTCATGGGGTTTTGAATTGAAATTGCATGGCCCTCGCTTCCTGGATGAATTTTGAAAATTCCCCTTATGTGTAAAGTTTTATCGAAATCACGTAATTTTTCGTATGTATATATTTGATAACACCCCAATTAACAATGTTAATCGCACTATTTTTAAGAAAAGACGCAAAACATGGCAACAAATTTTCATTGTTCCTGTTTTTAAGGATGTTGCGTTCCCCACCAACTGAGCAGCCACTTTGTTAGATATTGTTTCTGAACACCCCTTGTCTTCTATGTTTGTTGCGTTCCATTACATGATGTGATGCCACTTCATTCCTCTATAAGGACCTCATAAAATCATCCTTCTGTTGAGTAGTGTAGTTCCATGTTTCATTGGGCACATTTTGTTGTTGTACGAAAAACAAGGATCATCAAATGTTAAAGACGTCACGCCAAAATTCGCCTTAGTTATTGAAATTATTATTGCATAGCTGGAAAAATTACGAATAAACTTACTCGGTATAGGCCAATATAGATCTATAAACTAATAACAAAACAAAACAACCTCCATATATTGATGATGCTATCACTGGTTATCAGGGCTGGATTTAGACTTGATAAGGCCCTCAGCTATTTGAGATATGAGGCCCTTTATAATTCCAGCTATTATATGTCAGTGCCAAATATGTTAAATTGAAATACAATTAAGAAGTATACACTTAGATAGTGAAATAATAACTTAAAATCAGTTTATTCATAACAAACTTAAAAATGCAAACTCTGGAAAAAAGAACCAAAAGTTCTTTTAAAAGGCACAATTTACAAAGGCTTATTATCTAATCTCTTGAAACATGTTATAAGGATTAAGGAATTATACTAAACTAAAATATTTTCTTTCTTGCCTTTGTCCTTTGTCATAGTAAAGTCACTGATGACACCATCAAATGATAAACTGCGCGCAGTTTGTCACTTTCTATACCCATGAGGCTGAGGGAACATAATTTATCTTGAGACATTGTTGCGCTAAATTCATTTTTTATCAAAATATTGTAAAAAAAAAATTAAATGTGGTAGAAAATATTCTTGTGTTAGTTAGGTTATGTGCGCACTTGTGTAAAATACACTTACCTGAAATGTAACTCCAGTAAGGACACACAAAAAAAACACTTTCCAAAATAATGTCAACAATCAAATTATTAAAAAAACACACTGTAATTACTAAAAGGTCAGCGCGTGATCGATTGTAGCGGGGCAACACCAGAGAATCCCCGTGTTTAATTATTTTAGGCGTTTTGATTTGAATGGTGGGTGAGTAAGTCTAGTATATTTATGGTGTGCAGTTTGTCAAAATATTGATAGATTTCATAGTAGTTTTCGATAACTTTTGCATAACACTTCGAAAAAAGACTGTGTGGTGGGGCATAATAACAGGACATAATATTTACTAACTTTTTACGGGGTACAATGAGGACTTTTTTACGGAGCATAATAATTTTTCGATTTTCACATTCTGGTAGGCTCAACGAAGAGCGGATTCAGAAGAAAATTCTTTGTGAAGGAAAATGACTCCAACAATTAGTGTGTTTAGCATTTCGCAAACTGTGAATTTTTAATTTTTCGGACGTTGGTTGCTCAAAAACCGAGAACGCGGCATTTTGTAAAAACAATATTTTTTCGAGTTCTATAAATACAAGAGAATTTTTTGAATGTCAATCTATTAATCCTAAAATTTCCGAAAACCAGGAATTATTTTAAAGGTAAAATATCAGATGCTTTCAGTTTGCATATTTCAAACTCGAAACTGGAGGTGTTCTCATTTTAGAATGTATAATTTTATTGTAAAAACCATATTGCTGCAAGACTCATTATGGTAATTAATTAATAAATAATATGTTTTGATAAAAAAAGATGTTATTTCATGTATAAAATATAATTTGTTATTTTGCCCCCGAGCTCTTCGTCATTATCCATCGCATGTAGGGCAGAGTGGCGAACTGGTTATCACTCCACTTAGGTCAACAGCGTACTTAATAAGGATGCTATATCAAATTTTGTGTCTGATTCACCCTACTTGGTATTGGTATATTTAAAGCTTCGAAAAATCGATTCAGGGATTTAGGAAAAATTTATAGAATCGTTCATTATTATGCCCCGGGCTCCCCCCCCCCCTATAATCTCCTTTTATTTGAAATATATAATTTCATTGGCATAAGTCTACAGGCAGGGGGCCCTATTCTGGAATAACGAATTTACGAATCCGGAAAATAATGAATGGATGATAACGTATCGAAAATCCCTACGTATTCTTAAAATTCATTGTAGTTATAAAGTTGAAGTGGCGAAAAAGTTTTTCAACATAATGAGTGTGGTAAGACTAAATTTGTCAATTTACAAAACCAATACTGTTAAATGTGTCAGTTAACTAAAATAAGTTTTTCTTGTGCTTATTAAAGTTGTATGATATTGCTTAATTTGTATTATTTCTTTTTAAAAAATGCTAGCTAAATTACAAAATATATAATGCATACATTTATATAGAATTGGCCATAAGAAAGAAAGAGAACGACGATGTTTGTCAGTAGCTCCAGTGGCTCGGTTGTTAAAATATACCCAGCGAGAAGTTCCTGTTTCTTTTATTGTCGAATGAATAAAAAGAGATTACTCTTTTTTGGACTTTTTACCGGGTTAAACTTAATTTTCTTCAAGAAAGAATTTTTTGGGATATCTCCGGTATATAGCAAAAGCTAAAAAATGTTCTAATTTGTTATTTCATCACACAACCCATTAATTTTTGATGACAAGTTTCAAGTCTTGGTTTGACTCATCAACAGGTCCCAAATAGCGAAATTGGGTGATTAGAAAAACAAATGAAAAAATGAAAACAGAAGAAAGAAATGAAAAGTTTAAGAAAAATAGAAAAAAACAATTTTTTTTTTTTTATTTATTAAAAAAATTTAAAAAATTTAAAAAAACAGATTCATTCGAAGCGAATCGAACCTGTATACGCCACGCAGTGGGCTGAAAAATGAAGAAGAAAAAGGAAGAAGAAGAAGCGTTTCGTGTCAGCAGAAAACCTTCCACTCATCGGTGCAGCTTGGTTTTCTGCCTGCTGCAGACGCTTGAAAATAGATCAAACCGATCTCTTCTCATATAAACTCAGAATAAATTCTGGGTGTGAATTATATGAGGAAAAAACACTCCTATACAATCCCAGGAGGAATAATGAATAAAAAGAGATTACTCTTTTTTGGACTTTTTACCGGGTTAAACTTAATTTTCTTCAAGAAAGAATTTTTTGGGATATCTCCGGTATATAGCAAAAGCTAAAAAATGTTCTAATTTGTTATTTCATCACACAACCCATTAATTTTTGATGACAAGTTTCAAGTCTTGGTTTGACTCATCAACAGGTCCCAAATAGCGAAATTGGGTGATTAGAAAAACAAATGAAAAAATGAAAACAGAAGAAAGAAATGAAAAGTTTAAGAAAAATAGAAAAAAACAATTTTTTTTTTTTTTATTTATTAAAAAAATTTAAAAAATTTAAAAAAACAGATTCATTCGAAGCGAATCGAACCTGTATACGCCACGCAGTGGGCTGAAAAATGAAGAAGAAAAAGGAAGAAGAAGAAGCGTTTCGTGTCAGCAGAAAACCTTCCACTCATCGGTGCAGCTTGGTTTTCTGCCTGCTGCAGACGCTTGAAAATAGATCAAACCGATCTCTTCTCATATAAACTCAGAATAAATTCTGGGTGTGAATTATATGAGGAAAAAACACTCCTATACAATCCCAGGAGGAATAATGAATAAAAAGAGATTACTCTTTTTTGGACTTTTTACCGGGTTAAACTTAATTTTCTTCAAGAAAGAATTTTTTGGGATATCTCCGGTATATAGCAAAAGCTAAAAAATGTTCTAATTTGTTATTTCATCACACAACCCATTAATTTTTGATGACAAGTTTCAAGTCTTGGTTTGACTCATCAACAGGTCCCAAATAGCGAAATTGGGTGATTAGAAAAACAAATGAAAAAATGAAAACAGAAGAAAGAAATGAAAAGTTTAAGAAAAATAGAAAAAAACAATTTTTTTTTTTTTTTATTTATTAAAAAAATTTAAAAAATTTAAAAAAACAGATTCATTCGAAGCGAATCGAACCTGTATACGCCACGCAGTGGGCTGAAAAATGAAGAAGAAAAAGGAAGAAGAAGAAGCGTTTCGTGTCAGCAGAAAACCTTCCACTCATCGGTGCAGCTTGGTTTTCTGCCTGCTGCAGACGCTTGAAAATAGATCAAACCGATCTCTTCTCATATAAACTCAGAATAAATTCTGGGTGTGAATTATATGAGGTTGTGTGATGAAATAACAAATTAGAACATTTTTTAGCTTTTGCTATATACCGGAGATATCCCAAAAAATTCTTTCTTGAAGAAAATTAAGTTTAACCCGGTAAAAAGTCCAAAAAAGAGTAATCTCTTTTTATTCATTATTCCTCCTGGGATTGTATAGGAGTGTTTTTTCCTCATATAATTCACACCCAGAATTTATTCTGAGTTTATATGAGAAGAGATCGGTTTGATCTATTTTCAAGCGTCTGCAGCAGGCAGAAAACCAAGCTGCACCGATGAGTGGAAGGTTTTCTGCTGACACGAAACGCTTCTTCTTCTTCCTTTTTCTTCTTCATTTTTCAGCCCACTGCGTGGCGTATACAGGTTCGATTCGCTTCGAATGAATCTGTTTTTTTAAATTTTTTAAATTTTTTTAATAAATAAAAAAAAAAATTGTTTTTTTCTATTTTTCTTAAACTTTTCATTTCTTTCTTCTGTTTTCATTTTTTCATTTGTTTTTCTAATCACCCAATTTCGCTATTTGGGACCTGTTGATGAGTCAAACCAAGACTTGAAACTTGTCATCAAAAATTAATGGGTTGTGTGATGAAATAACAAATTAGAACATTTTTTAGCTTTTGCTATATACCGGAGATATCCCAAAAAATTCTTTCTTGAAGAAAATTAAGTTTAACCCGGTAAAAAGTCCAAAAAAGAGTAATCTCTTTTTATTCATTATTCCTCCTGGGATTGTATAGGAGTGTTTTTTCCTCATATAATTCACACCCAGAATTTATTCTGAGTTTATATGAGAAGAGATCGGTTTGATCTATTTTCAAGCGTCTGCAGCAGGCAGAAAACCAAGCTGCACCGATGAGTGGAAGGTTTTCTGCTGACACGAAACGCTTCTTCTTCTTCCTTTTTCTTCTTCATTTTTCAGCCCACTGCGTGGCGTATACAGGTTCGATTCGCTTCGAATGAATCTGTTTTTTTAAATTTTTTAAATTTTTTTAATAAATAAAAAAAAATTGTTTTTTTCTATTTTTCTTAAACTTTTCATTTCTTTCTTCTGTTTTCATTTTTTCATTTGTTTTTCTAATCACCCAATTTCGCTATTTGGGACCTGTTGATGAGTCAAACCAAGACTTGAAACTTGTCATCAAAAATTAATGGGTTGTGTGATGAAATAACAAATTAGAACATTTTTTAGCTTTTGCTATATACCGGAGATATCCCAAAAAATTCTTTCTTGAAGAAAATTAAGTTTAACCCGGTAAAAAGTCCAAAAAAGAGTAATCTCTTTTTATTCATTATTCCTCCTGGGATTGTATAGGAGTGTTTTTTCCTCATATAATTCACACCCAGAATTTATTCTGAGTTTATATGAGAAGAGATCGGTTTGATCTATTTTCAAGCGTCTGCAGCAGGCAGAAAACCAAGCTGCACCGATGAGTGGAAGGTTTTCTGCTGACACGAAACGCTTCTTCTTCTTCCTTTTTCTTCTTCATTTTTCAGCCCACTGCGTGGCGTATACAGGTTCGATTCGCTTCGAATGAATCTGTTTTTTTAAATTTTTTAAATTTTTTTAATAAATAAAAAAAAAAAAAAAAAAAAATTGTTTTTTTCTATTTTTCTTAAACTTTTCATTTCTTTCTTCTGTTTTCATTTTTTCATTTGTTTTTCTAATCACCCAATTTCGCTATTTGGGACCTGTTGATGAGTCAAACCAAGACTTGAAACTTGTCATCAAAAATTAATGGGTTGTGTGATGAAATAACAAATTAGAACATTTTTTAGCTTTTGCTATATACCGGAGATATCCCAAAAAATTCTTTCTTGAAGAAAATTTATTGTCGAAATGATTAAAGAAAATATATAAGTGGGTATATCTTATCATCTCTGTGATACTAATATAAAAGCAGTCAGAAATTATTGCTAAAGCCAAAACGCAATCATCAGCTGTGATGTTTGATTATAGGTACCTATGATACAAGACTTTTAGAAACATCATGATGATGCTTGCTGCAAAGATTCCTGCTATTCGGTTTGGAAAAATTAAAATTTTGATGTTAGCTGTGACAGTTGTGCCAACATACTGGAGTAAAAAATAAATATATACACAACATAGCAAACAAAACAGCTCCCATATTTCCATTTTTTTTTTTTTAAGAAAATCGAGTAAATTTGAATTATAAGAAAAACGAAACTCTGTATTAAGGTGTTATGTTTACGTACACAAATTTCAATTATAAAATAGGTTAGCATTGTATAGTTTCCTATACTGCATTTGATGCTTTCATGTCACCTTGGCGGTTAGCTATGCAACATGCTGTTTGCTGCGAAGATGCTTGCTGAGTCGATAGCGTTTTAGCCTTAACAGTCAAATTCATACAATTATGCTAATTCGATAGTAGGGTATACCTACACAAGTTTCACTGATATTTTTGTTACTGTAGGTACACATATTTTCTTCTCCCTTTTTCAACCGTAGAATCCTAGCTGATTCACTCTTCGTTCAGCATAACGATTGGTTGAACGCATTCGTTAAATAACGAAGAGTTTGCGTTCGGTATGCAACGCATTCGGATTTCAAAGATGTTCATGTTCCTATTTCGAATGTATTTAACAGCATAACGAATACGGAATCTGCCTTCATTATTCAATAATAGGCCCCAGGATATGGTAGTTAAGGAGCCTTTTGACGCTTTCAGGCAAGAATTCGGTGTAGGACTGTATAGGAGCCACAGCATTCAAGAAGAAGACATACAAGTTTTCGACATTTCAGTCCGGCTAACTTTAAGTGGGGCATTTCAGTCCGGATAACTTTAAGTGGTGGCTTTCATGGGTGGGGGGGGGGGGGGGAGGGGGATGAACCGAAAAACCAGGAATAATAAAAGCCAGAAAAATCATATAAAGATAAGTAGCCGCGAGTGACATCTACGTATATATTCACACTATCGTTTCTATTAGGCATAGGTATCAGGATTCTACATATTGTTACGTGTAGTAGAAAAAAGACAAGTGACATCTACATACTTCGCGTGAAATAACTAATTAAGTACGGGCATAAACAACTTTCGGAGAATCGTATCACAGAAAAGGACAAGCGACATCTATAAAGTACGGATATAAACAAATTTAGGTTGGGAGAATCGATGTTTCGAGAACGGAATATTCGGGAAGGCTCTAGCATAATTTGTAGAGTATAAATACGGCGTTTGTCACCGCCAGGAGTCAATTTTTATTTAGACAGTGAAGTGAACGTAGTAAACTATTTAGATTGCGATAATTGGAAGTACAGTGCTAGCGATAATTAAAGTAGAATCGTTTATGATTGTTTGAGAATTTGTAAAAGTAAACAGTATAGTTAAATAAAAGAAGAACTTGCGACTTATATCGAAATATTGTGTTTTACATAACGAACTAAGGCCACGCGCGTAACAATATTATATGCAGTAATAATTTCAAGAACTTAAGTGAGATACCGACAGAGCCAACACCCGGTGTTATTATGTTAGACAACATAGGCAGAGACAAACTCTCCTAATTTCGATGGACTAAAAAAATTTCTCGTGGCCCAATTTTGCAAAAAAAAAAAAAAGTAACAAAAGAAAAAAATCTCAAACTGATACCCTGCAGAGTGATTGTAATTAAGAAGTAGCTAATAAATTCTACCAATAAAATGTCAATACTTTCCCTCTCTTGATTAGAGCGTCTATTGCCTGCCGCCCACACACTACAGCTACCTACAACCTTCAAAGTCAATAAGTTGTTGGCTAGGCTATTTCATTGTCGTTTGTTTGGAACGAAAATATCAACGACACACTTGCTACTGATTTCTCTAAACAACACACAATATGCGTACATATGTATGTATGTTCGCTCTGTACATTGTACTGCATACATGTATGCTATGTTTTCTTACAGAATATTACGCATCGTACTAAAAACCTACTTTAGATGAAATTCACCTCCAGTGGACAGAAAATTTTGTTTTGGTAGATAGGTTAGGTACCTCTTGGTCGGTTTTCATCTTTTATCCCGATTGACAAACGAATTTGTGAAGTGTGTTCTATTTTGTCGAACAGTTAGTCCTTGTCAGGTAAATTTAAACTCTACCGCGTTTTACTTAATTTTGTCGTTGCGAATTAACATTGCAAGTTGCAACAATGATTCAATCACCAAAGAACCTACCTCAATATAGCCCTGTCACTAAGATATTTGCTGCTCACCCACATGTGTCATTCCAATGTCATTTCCAGGCCAGCCCGAACATTGTAGGTAAGTAAGTACATACATGTATATATATATATAATATACATACCTACCTACCTACCTATCTACCTATGCCTCCGTACTGAGTGCAAACGCTCCGTAATATAAATAAGATTGATGTGTGGTTGATTGTTGGCGCTCTTTAGCTATATGTAGAGATAACCAGCCTTAAGCTACACTACACAGCATCAATTTGAATTCGCTTTCTGATTCACAATTCAGTAAAAACTTGCACGACATGTTCGCCTCAGGTATGAATCTCTTCAGGTGTGTTCCGATGAAGATCCGTCGACAGTACGGGAGCCATGGAATAACAAAACGACGAAGATCAAGTGGCGATTCGATGTTGTGTGTGAAGGAAGCGCAAGAAAATTGACGCGATAATGATGATGAGCATTGCATACAAAAGATTATGTAACTCGCGCGCCTATGTGGGATGAATTTTGATGTTATCCAATAAAATTTGACATACATAGTTCAGTGCTGCTTCTTCAATGTCGGCCGCCCCGGGACGATTGGAGTTTTCTGTTCTATGGTGGCATCGTGGAAGATGCCTTCAAGTGATAATTGCGCTATTTCGACAACAGAACGTCCAGTTGCCTGACACTCTGGCAGTAATTGACTTCACTCATTGTACGAGAGATATTTATGTTTCCTGAAATTAAACCAATAAATGTCCCCAGAAGTGAATCTGGAAAGAGTGTAATATTATTTATGGAATGAATGCTACACAATTATCTACATACGTGGGAATTCAATTGTGTGAGCTAGATTTGCCCGTATTGTGTAAAGTCGACTGAGCTGTACAAGTGATTATCATCATTATATCGTTGACACAAGTTTGACCTATATATCGCAGAATTGGAGCAAATCACTTATTTTATAGTTCAATTCTTTTGCAGAGTAATTCTTTGACAAATGGGTGAAATTTCCCGAATGGAACCCATTTGAAGGAAAGTTTTCATAACGGTCTCTAAAGTGTCGCCAACGCCATCTAGTGATTGGGAAATTTGGAATTTTTTTGAAAATGAAAACTTTTACTCCCTCATATCCTCGATAATGGCAGATAATGGCCGCAAGTGACATATTATATTGCGTCTAGAGAAAATTGTTTTTAGACTTTTCTGTTTTTTTTTTCTTTTTTGTAATAAATTTTAAGGATAATTAATCTACATATTTAATGTATTTATTGGATTCGTTATATATTTATTTACATAAAACTTAACTTATCGTCAAAGCTGCATGCATGTGGTGGAAATATGTAAAGTGTAATCAGGGTCCACACCTTTTAAAAAAAATAGCATCAAACGCTGCACAATCATGGTAATTCTTTGAAACGGTGATCATACACAACTCTTATTATGATATGATCACAAAATGGAGCGACATATTTAAATGTCACCGCTCAGTGCATATAAATTATAACAGTTTCAAGGAATATCGCGAATAGATTTTTTTTTTCTCTATAAAACATGCCTGGAACAGAATGCAAAGAAAACAGCCCTGTCGTACTTTAAAGGCTGTAGATTTTTAAAATCACAGCGACCGAAGTAATGAATAGACTGAAATTCGATGATTGGCTCAAGATGATATTTTAAAACTCTGTCAAACTGTCAAACTCTGTAATTTAATAATAAATAAGTAATGAGGGAGAAGAATTTAAAGAGATCAATCTGAGAATGAATGAAAACGAAAAAAATTTAAGGTATGAATAATGTGGCAAGCTACGAAGGCTCCTCTTTTGATAACAAAAATGGAGAAATTGGTCTCATGGTTAAGTCACAACGTAATGTTCTTGGGTGAAGAGTTGGTCTTTTAATAAAAGTTGTTTTATAAGTTAACACAAAAAACATTTCTTTTTCAGCAGGTATGAAACTGATGAAAAAAATGTCAGTTTTCCTGTTATCGACGACTCAAAGTCTACTAACCCTGATAGTATAAAAATTTTAGCTTTAGAAACTTAGAAGATCATGGTCGGGAACGGTATTTTTTCGCACATTCTGGGCTATCCTTTATAACCAATTCACAAAAAAAAATTGTATTTTCTTTTTAAATCCTTGAAAGTAGCCCTTTCAAAAATTATTGAGGGGACCCAACCCACCCCCATTAAAAATTAATAAAAAATATTTAATAATCTTGATTATGGGCGTCATGACTAACATTATAAAGCTGGTTACCCAGGGCCTGTGATTTCATGCGCCGCCCCGCTCACACTCTCGGGGTAGATTGAGACGGTAAAATATGGTTCAATGTACAAAATCGCCAGATTGTTCAATCTAGAATCACCATAAGTTTCGATTTTGAGAAACTTCTCTCGCAAGTCACGACGCTGATGTCCATGGTAAAGATGATTTGTAGCATAACGACAATATTCGGGACTGAATCAGCTAGGGTGAACTCTTGAATAAAGCGCAGAAGCTGTGAGGGCCCTTCCACATTCAGTGATTTAAGGTGTTTAGATTTTGGAGAAGCTTCAATGAATTTAATCAACATTCTCTTGAGCAAAATCTACACTGCCTTTCGAAATGACTTCTCGACTCTCCGTCAGATAGTTTTGCAGCGCTTTTAGTTTCTGATCACAATTTTATTAGTTGAGGCCTCGCGTTTGCAAGTACTTTTGGACGCTATTCACCTCGACCAGATTTGTGCCTAAAATTCATGTAAACTGCGAAGCGGCATCGGTCCTGGTATTTGCGTTTTCGTTTCTTCCTGAAAGCTTCTCCAAAACCTCCGAAATTTTTGAGAAGTTCATATTGAGTGCTCCATCTTATTTCAACCAGGGGCTTCAAACTGAAACCAGTTGTATTCATTAAAATATCCCAACAGTGAGTTGAAGAAGAAAAGAAAGCGAAAAGTCGATCCAGTGTCATGAAGATAGTGATGAAATGACTTCAGCATGAAAGCCAGCGAGGTTGAGTGAATGGTTTCTGCAAGCAGCTTTACTTATCATTAAGGCTAAATATCGCCACTGGTCATAGTCACAGGAGCGTCTTAAACAAGAATGAGCTTAGCGGGCTCTGAAGAGCACCACTTTCCTGATGTCTCTTCATTTTTCTAAAAGCAGCAGCAAAGATAAGATAAATTACTTAAAAATCAAGTCTGTTGATACTTTCAAAATATGCGATAATACTGTCATTTTTTTTTCCAAAAAATTAAGGCTACGTTATTGTGGTCACGAGGCGGACCGCCCCAGTCGCACTATCCTTGCTACGCAACTGGGTGTTCCTATACTTCAGCTGAGAAATTTTCTAAATATGCGCCCCCTCTTGAATTTTAGCGCGGCGATGCATACTTAGCTTGTCCGTTGTGTTGAGCTTCTTTCGCATGCGCTGTTCTGTACCTGGTAGCTGCGTTTTGGTTCAATAGATAATGGACTATTATGAGTGATGGGTGTCGCAAAACTCATCTGAACTCGTTATAGGTCACCATGAAGCGTCATTTTCAAAAATCTCGAGAACGAAGGAATCGAATTTTCTGATTCAAGTGCAAATGAAACTTAATGCTTTATATTTTTTTACAAAAAAAAAACAGTATAGCAGCACTGAACGAAAAAATATTTTGTTTTTTTTTCAAATAAATAGTATTATTCACTGACTTCTAACACTTTTTTTTCTATTTTTATTTTGAAACTATAAACCATATCGTATTGAATCAGAAAAATCGGTTGCTCCGTTCTCGAGATATGATTTTTTGAAAATGTCGCTTCATCGTAAAATCACAAAATTTCTAACAATTTCAAACCCCCTAGCTTTGGGTGAGGGGGGGGGGGGCGGTGGTAGAGGAAAACTAAAGAATATGGGTGAGCTATTTTGGCATTCCCTACAACAAGTTTCATCCAAACGAAGATGGTCGGGCTCCAAGGTGATCGGTTTCGTGTGGAATGTCTGAGCAAGGAAACGTGGTCAAAAAATACAAATACCTCAGAATGCTTCCGATGAGCTCTCACGGATGTTTCTCTCCTCTATCACAGATAAAGGGTACGGTGCTGGTGTTTTTTTTTTTCCTTGAGCTTGATATTAAGAAGATGTAGTACTCACTTTGAATGCACACCACTATCTTCCAGGCTTTCGCTATAACAATTTTCAGCGAAACTACCTCATGAAATGAACATAACTATTCAACTATTCAAAACTAATCCGAAATGCCAGTGGCGTTTTTGGTTTAATGAAGAAAATTAAAGCTTCAACTCTCGAGGACGTCTATTATCTGAAGCAAATCTATAGCTCAAATGGTGCTAAAAGCCTACGAGACAAAGTTTTCTTCAATAAACCAGCGACGCCAATCATATCTCAGTCATGTCTCATTTTGTTTTTGTTAGAAATAATTAAATAGATTTTTTTTTTGTTTCACCCTATAATGGAATCAAAAAATGACATAATGCTCAAGCAACTTTATTTTCCCAAATTTAACAAAAAATTAAAAAATCGCTCTATAGGACAGGAAATATCTTACAATTAGTCAGATCTAAACAGATGGCTAACTACTGTTCTTGAAACATTTCGTCAGTCATTATAAAACTGCTATTAAAAAACAATCTAAAATTATAAGAAAAATTAATTTAACAATTTATGTATTAATAGCATCCGTTATATATTCGCAATTAAAAAAGTAAAATGCGATACCTAACGGCCGGTTGCATTAAATATGTATGTATGTATGTACGCACGTAGGTTAGGTACAAAGTATAAAACTAGTTTTGTTTTCTAACTTCCAGCACTTGTAAATATACGTTCCGCCATGTAACTTGATCCTATAAATAAACACTATAAAAAGCTCATAGAATGCCCGGTTCGTGTATACCTGTAAAGAAACAGAGTGACGACGAGAAAGATCTTACTCATCAATGACTGACCTCAACAAGTCTAAAATAGGCAGCGCTTTTCAGGTTTTTGTCTTCTCAAGGTTCTTCAAGGAGCATGAATGAGTGATTGCGCTCCATATTGAATGTATGTATGTTTATATATGTACGCGTTTGTCAAGACTAGCTGCGTTGTTCTGTTATATTCAGCATTAAGGTTAAATGACAATAAACAATTCGCCGACAATTTGTACTTCAAAATTGTTTGAAAATCGTAGTAAGCTTTAATGTACATATATGTATTAGGAAGAACTACTGACGCATGCGCAACGATAGCACTCAGAGAATGTTTTTGATGGAAAAAATGTTTTTTATTTTAATAAATATCAAATCAATAATTGATTCGAACTGCATGTTCATCTTGATCCCACGAAAATCAAATCAATTAATCTCGAATCACAGCGATTATTATTACTGGGCCATCTATCATAATTATGCAATGACGACATTGTGACTGGCAAAAGCATGGCAGAATTATTCAATATTCTTCCGTGTTTTAGTTGTTAGATGTCATGTGCAGATGTTTTATGAATTTTCTATGTATGTAAATATGGGGCATTTATGATCGAAAGGATAAAGATAATTTGATTCGAAATAAGCCCACCCAACTATGGTAAGCGCAATAAAAGAATTACACGATGTAATGAAGCAATTTTACGGGTAATAAAAAAAGTTTTTTTTTTCAAATTTGTTTGAGCCTAACCTAATTTTAACTACTTACAATTAGTCGAAACCTGATGATGGCTTTTCTTCATCGGTAAGTTTTTGGGATTTTCTTTCGTCCTCACTTCATTGTTGTCAGTAAGTAAAAAACAGGCTTAAGTACTACTTAAAGTACATTTTCCTTTAAAGACTTGTTACTTAACACTTTTGAAATACCCTACTTAGTACTTGATTCTATTGACGTGTACTTAAGACTTAGTATTGTACTTAACTTAAGTATTTCTGAGTCTATTAAGTACCTATGTACAATGTACATACATATACTCTTCGTAGACAAGCAAACACATCTCTTGCGCATCTCATTGTGCTTTGAAGCACGCAAAAAGCATGTTAAAGCATGTGCCGCACCCACTGGTCAAAGCAGAACCCTAGACAAACTAATAACATACAAACAAGACTGGGCAAGTAGAAGGAAAACCAGTAACACCTCGCTCGAATATAAAATCGACTTGATGACGTACCCAATGGTAAGAAATTTACTGGAAATTTTTTCCTTAGAATTTTTATGCATTATTGGAGGCGACAATGGGTGCTTGGGCCTCTAACAGTTTTTATGAGCGTAACAATGAGAAGTGAAAGTTATACTCTACGTGCAGCGCCGGTGGCTATTAATAAATAAATACCTTTAGAAAACACTAATTACTATTTTATAGTTTTCAAAAGGTAGGTGATAACGAAGAACGGAAAATGCAGAGCAAAATGAGATAAAACAAAAAACAAGTAATAAGTGGAAGCTTAAGAGATAAATGAATGGCAGCGTACAGAGAAATGTCAACCAATTTGCACTGTTTATACCCTAGATGAAATCATAGGGGTATACTAAGTTTGTCATTCCGTTTGTAACACCTCGAAATAATGATGGTAGAGCAAAATGGATTGAACACCCATTCATAATATTAAAAGTTATTTCGATTTTTGCATGTCCGTCCGTCCGTCCGTCTGTGCGCACGATAACTTGAGAACGCGTACACTTAGAGAGCTGAAATTTTGTACACAGACTTTAAAAAAAAAAAGTAAAATTAAGTTCGAAAATGAGCCAAATCGGGCAACTCCTTCGTGGGGTTGCCATATAAAAATTTCGTTTTCCGCTATATATTTGAGAACGCGTCGACGTAGAGAGCTGAAATTTCGCACATGATGTTTTTACTACATTAGCAAATAAAATGTCAAAAATGGACTAAATCGGGCATCTCTTTCTTAGTGTTGCCATATAAAAATTTCGGTTTTTTACGTATACTTTGAAAACGATCAGTCCAAGACATTTTTATGGTACCAAAAACTTCTGCAGAATACGAAATCCTATAAAATTGGTTATAATCATTTTGTCTGTGCGACAAACCGTTCTAGAAATATATTCGAAAAACAACTTCAAAATCAATACTTATCGGTGACCATACGAAATTTAATACGGGCATTCATCTAGGGTATCCTAAGAATTGGTCTTAGACCAATTCTAGCTTTTTTACTTGTTTTAGAATAACTTGACTCCTTCATGAATTCTGCTAGTGTTTCCACCCGCAATATGCTCTCATCACTAGAAAACTTGAGCTCAACACGAACATTAGTGAAACTTCACTTAATTATAGCTTATGAACTTATCCTGTTTGTTATGTATTTTAAGAGGTGTTTCACACGAACGACAGCTGTCGCGCGATTGCAGTCGCGCGACTTTAGCATTACATTCATTTGAATAATTCATTTCACACGGAGACGAGCGACAAAACAAGACGCACGACTCAAACCTGCTGCAGCGAATCTTTGCTAAAATCATGCTATTGCTTTGTCGCACGACTCTTAGTTGAATATAGAATAAAAAAAGAAGTCAGTTCACATAAATTTGCGACAATCGTAAAATTTTTCTCCAAGTGAAGGGTTTTTGTACTTTGCAGCTTTGTATTGTACTGCAAAATTTTACTCATTATACCTAACTGAATTCTCCCTTTTAAAAGACGGGCAGTTAGTAAAGGGTGTACCCAAAACCTTGTTTCTTGTACTTTTTTAAAACTAAAAATGAAATGTTAAAACAGCTTATTATAATTCCATTACAATATCCAAGTATACACAAAAATTTACACGTATTATAATTGAAATATTTATGGTTGTCGTGGTCGTGTGAAAACATTTTTTTTCTGTCGCAAAAATCGCGACACTAGTCGCTCATGTGAAACGGCTCAGAGAGCAATGCAGAGCCTGGTCGTCAGTGATGTAATTCATGTAAAGTTTAATGGTGTCATGTAAAAACAATCTTGATTAAAAATTATTCAAATTTAAAAAAAAAAAATCAAAATGGCTAAAAGTATGGCTGATATCAAATTTATAATTCTAGAAGACTAAAGTGCGGGTATTCAAAAAACTAAATACAGGGTGTTTCCCACTAGGAGTAGAGCGGGAGGTGATAGGTCGTCAGTGATGTAATTCATGTAAAGTGGTGATAGTACTCAGATAGATGAATAAAAAATTGTATGGCAGGGGGGGGGGCATATCAACCGTTTAGGAGTTACAGGGTGATTAAGAAAAAAAGCTATTTTTTCACAAAACATCCTGTATCTTAACTCTAACTACAGGGTTCATCGTCACAGTTAGGAGCTCATTGCATGCAGAACTCCATGGCCTTTCGAACGACTGCTGAATAGCCCAATAGCCCTCTCCCCTCAAGAATTATGGTTGTCTAAACTCAAAATTTCGGATTTTCTTAACTTTTTTTTTAATTTAACCTCTATTATTTTTGAAAAAAGGCCGTTAACAAATTTTTTTTTATAAAAACTGTAAACTGTAGACTCTCCTCTTTAAGTTGACCTATTACACCCTATATGTGTTAACACCAGCCTTTAAACAGTTATTAACTCATAACCTATTCAGGTCACACCGAAATTAGACGATATTTTGTAAAATGATGTGCTAATGGAACAAATTATCGTTGAGAATAAGTTTGAGATTAGATTAAGAGCTAATAATAATATAAGACGTTTTTCCTCATAGGCACTTCTTACACTTCTTACCAAACATTATTTTAACTGAGACCTGAGATTTTATGTAGAATATCCAACAACTTTAAATTATGTATATATGCTTTATCCAAAAGTGTGAAAACTGTACTTGTACGCCTTTCCTTTTAACCCCCTTAATTGCAACGCAGCTTTAAATAAGTAAAAAAAGCTAGAATTGGTCTAGGACCGATTCTTACGATACCCTAGATGAATACCCGTACGTAATTTCGTATGGTCATCCATCTGTGCAGGTATCATTTTCGAAGTGGTTTTTTCGCATATATTTCTGGAACGGTTTGTCGGACAGTAAAAATTATTAGAACCACTTTTATAGGATTTCATATTCTGAAGAATTTTTCAGTATACAATAAAAATGTCTAGGACTAATCATTTTCACAATATACGTAAAAAACCTAAAGTTTTATATGGCTACACCAAAAAGGGGTTGCCCGATTTAGACCATTTTTGAAATTATATTTACTATTTTTATGAAAACTCCCTGTCCTGTACAAAATTTCAACTTTCTACATTGGCGCGTTCTCAGGCAGTATCCACATATATAATGAAAAACGAAATTTTTATATGGCAACCCCACGAAGGAGTTACCCAATTTGTCCCATTTTCGAATTTAAATTTACTTTTTTTTTGTTAAAGCTAAAGACTAAATAAAAATTCTGCGGAAGCATTTTTTGTAAATTTGTAAGAAGAAACGAATGCTTATTGCTCATCTACGCGTCTATGCTCATAAAAATTGTTAGTGGCCCAAACACTTGTTGTCGGCCTCCAATAATGCATAACAATTCTAAAGCGGCCCATACACGGCGAACATGTTGTCCAACTTGGTGTGCCACACATAAAAGCTTTTTCACCACACATTGTCAGACATGCAGTCCAACATTAGGATAGGACACATATCAGGAGCTGCTAAAACTGTTAATTGTTATCTTTTCTTCAATTTAGTTCACTCAAGAATGACGAATGCATGACAAACATCGCCCTACACGGTTCAATATGTTGTCAAACACGTAGCCTCGCCACTAAAAATTAAACTAATTTGATTTTTGGCCAACAGCTTAACATACTGCGTGTCACACCGCAAACAGGCTCACGTACGGTCAAATCTGCGTGACAACATCGTTGTCCTACTCGAGTTGGCCAACATGCGTGGCCGTGTATGGGCCCCTTAAGAATCCAACTAACTTGATTTTCGTCCAACCGCTTGACATACTGCGTGTCACACCGTCAAACAAGGTCACACACATGGTCAAATCTGCCTGACGACATCGTTGTCCTACTCGAGTTTAACAACATGCGTGATCGTGTATGGGCTCCTTTGCTGGCTGTTCTACTTCTCTTTGTATGTTATAATTATTAGTTTGGCTATGCTCTTATGGCATATCCCTTGAAGAGTAAAACAGTTCAAAATGGTGCAACAAGGAAGCATTTTCGCAATCACTATATAGTTCTATACACAAGGATTTAAGTTCAAAAATGGGATGAATCGGGCAACCCCTCGTAGGGTTGCTATACGAAAATTTCGTTTTTCACTATATATTTGGGAACTGCCTAAAAACTTGCTGACGTAGATAGCTGATATTTAGTATAGGGTGTTTTCATAAAAATAATAAATATAGTTTCAAAAATGGACTAAATCGGGCCACCTCTTCTTGGTGTTGTCATATAAAAAATTAGGCTTTTTACGTATACTGTGAAAACGATCTGTCCTAGACGTTTTGATTGTACTAAAAAGTTCTTCAGAATATGAAATCCTATGAAATTGATTGTAATAGTTTTTACTGTGCGACGAATCGCTCTAGAAATAAATATGCGAAAAACCATTCAGCAATCAAACTTGCACAAATGGATTACCACGCGAAACTACATATGGGCCTTCATCTGGGGTATCATAAGAATTGGACCAATTCTAGCTTTTTTCTTGTCAAATTTGAATTTGGCAATCATCCAATTCAGTTAAGACAAATGTGTTCATCGTCTAGGTACCTCCAAATTGCTTTGATAGCATATTGGAAAACAAGAATGGGCACAATGAGCAATTTTAATTCTGATAAAACATTTTTATGAAATGTTTTTGCAAGAATTATGCACAGACAATGTGCCGCGAAAGCCATCTTCATCTCAATCTTCTAAAGCGGCTAACAATTTATAAAAAATATAATCGCACTGTTAAAAGTGAGTACGAGTCTTGCAGTGTGCACTATTCTTCGCACACTCGAAACATTAAGGCTGATGAAGACTTGATTTAAGACACATCATGAGAGCACTTCACTGCCTTAAGAGCGACATCACAGTTCAATGTTAAGTGCAAACCGGCGACACTTATACTTTTTCTTGTTTTCTTCATTTGGCAATATTGAGACAACGACCTTCTACGTGATGGCTTGATGCCCGATGACTGGTGCCACTCAGGCCGACCTCCAGTTGAAATGAGCTTGTGGGTTTGAATGGCTTTTTTTTCATAAAGAAATCCAAACGTTCTTCTTACTCAAATATTTGGACGATTTAAATAAGAAGCTGAAAATTAAGCGATTTTTTGAGGATTACAAATATTTTTGAGCAATTTAGTAAGTGAAATTGTGCCCCCCCGTGGAGAATTGATTTGCCTACGCATATTTCGAATCTTCTTCTCAGTAAATATTATTACAGCTGCGTGACCTGAAGATTTTTATTTGAATTTTATTCGTTTTGTGACATTTAAAATTTTTATTTTCTTTCTGGTCATTCCAGTTTATATTAGGATTTTATAGCGGATTTATAGCATATTTATCGAAATAAGATTTAAATGCAGTTAAAATGAGTTAAGAGTAAAGGTTAAAAAAATATACATATATTTCACGGTTAAAATTATTAGAAAGAGTAATAACAATATAAATTATTATGCACTAAAAAATATTTCATAGTACGCCGAGACATAAGTATAATTTATTCCATATACTTATTATTTATGAATGTATGTATGTAGGAAACATTTGATATTTTAATCGGATTAAGTTTACATCATGCTGTACCTCAGTTCTAGATTGTATTTCATATAATGCTTCTAATGTCGCACTAAACTCCTCTTTCGAGGAGCCATAGCTGTGTTATAATAAAATCAACACAGCCATACATTGTCCTAATGTCATAACCGGGTGCTTCTGCTGTAGTTCGGGTGCAAAGGGGCGCCCATCAGATGAGCCAGGCCAACTTTTAAAATGTTAAGGCCGGCGTTGACGTCTCGGTTCCACATAGTACCACATTTTGGGCAAAACTGGTACCGATGTGGAGACCGAGACGTCCTCACTGGCTCGCAACAATTGGCGCATAACTTTGTGGTGCGAAATTCGTCCACCTCTAGAACGGAGCAATGCACCTTGAGGGTCTTTAGCAATTTTTGGTTCGGCGTCCGTACATATCCCCGAATCGGCGAATTCGCAGCTATTTTGGTAGAACCTATAAAAACTAGTGTTTTGGGAGTGTTTTGGGTTATTTCCTTCACCAAGCGGTGCGTTGCTCGTTCGGTGCAAATGTATTGCTTAAACTGTAAACGAGCAACTTTCCGTTGACCATACACCGCTTGGCGTTGGGTAAACCACTTTAGTCGCTCCTTAGTGTATGCTATATAATCCAATTGCATGGACGATTGCGTGCTTGTTATTGCACTTTTGAGAAGTGGCCTCGTATATTTAGCTAATAATGCTTTCCTTGCATGCACGTTTTGTAGTGGAATGTTGTGGATTTGATCTTTATTAAGCTCACCGGCTTGTTTTCGTTCGGGACGCGCACACCGCCAACCATTAACCGACATCCAGGATCTAAACCAACAGCCAACTTGTAGTAGTCAGAGTTAAATTTATCCTGGATGTCGGTCATCGTCCTTTCATCATGTGCGCTACATTTCTTGGTCATGGCGGTCTTTCTTCGTTTCTTTGGTGTTTCCAATGGCTCTATTTGTACCTCCTTCTTCATGGAAAACGTAATCGCTACTCCATCGGTACAAATAGAACCATCGAATTTTTTCCGCCCCACCGAAGGTATTTTGAAAAATTTTTGCCATTGTTCGAATTTT
Source organism: Dioctria rufipes (assembly GCA_963924295.1). Taxonomy (NCBI): domain Eukaryota; kingdom Metazoa; phylum Arthropoda; class Insecta; order Diptera; family Asilidae; genus Dioctria; species Dioctria rufipes. Next base: position 41,159,976 of record OZ002743.1, on the reverse strand, counting down.
TCGTCGCGGAATTTTTCCCAACTACCACTGAATAGTTTCAGACCAAGGAGACGTTTGTACAAGGCAAAAGAGTCGTAGCGCACATGATGAAGGCGATGCTTATAAATTGTTACCAGAGGAAAATTTTTAAGCTCATTCGCCTCGTTATAGCGTTGCATTTTATAGAATATTTGTAAATACTTCAGTGGTTTCTGTTTTATTTCATAGAATTTTGAGTCGTCATCGACATATCCAAGAAGCTCGGTTAGATGGTATAGAAGGTCTTGATCTGGTACGTGTTCGCTGTTACGGGTAAATAAGTAATGCTGTGTTTTGTAAATTTTTGTATTATCTTTGGAGAAATTTCTCAGAAATCTCCTTATCCGAGGATAAGCATTCATCCAGAGGTTATTTTTAAAAAGGGTTTCATATTGCCGGCTGGCAAAAATAAATAGATTCGACCTGCATGAAGAGTCGTATAGGGCAGTCTTGATGTATTTCCCTCGTAAACTTCGGTACGCGGGATCTAATTCATATTTCGCCTTTTTTTTGTTCATTAAATGGTAGAAATAGTCAAGAAACTTTATGTCTGAGAAGTTATCGTCTCCCCATTCTTTGTTCAACTTGAAGTGTAAATACATTGCGTATTCCACCACAAGCGCAGACATTACCCTGACATCCGATTGTATAGCTTCGGCTATTATTGGATTTGTGCATTTTGATGCAAAACCAGTCTTCACAGATGAATATGACGTTTCAGTGTCAGTCTCTGAACGCTTACGTTTTGGGACTGCTGCAACTGGTGCTGTACTGCCACCTTTTGTGATAGTAGAAGATTTTTTATTTAAGTTTATTTTTTTCATTTTTGGACCCACGAGTATGGTTGGAAAAACGGTCCGCTCCGACAGAGCCCCCATATCGGAGTAAGGCAATTTATACAATGGGGTGCGCCCGGTGCCCCAAGGAGATCGTTCGCGACAGTGATAGAACTACCCACTGCCATTCAGCCCTCAGCACGATGCATTTACACCTTGGCTTGGTAGGTTTTTTAGGGGGTGTGCTCCCCCGGGTTGGCGGGAAAAACGGTCCGCTCCGACAGAGCCCCCATATCGGAGTAAGGCAATTTATACAATGGGGTGCGCCCGGTGCCCCAAGGAGATCGTTCGCGACAGTGATAGAACTACCCACTGCCATTCAGCCCTCAGCACGATGCATTTACACCTTGGCTTGGTAGGTTTTTTAGGGGGTGTGCTCCCCCGGGTTGGCGGGAAAAACGGTCCGCTCCGACAGAGCCCCCATATCGGAGTAAGGCAATTTATACAATGGGGTGCGCCCGGTGCCCCAAGGAGATCGTTCGCGACAGTGATAGAACTACCCACTGCCATTCAGCCCTCAGCACGATGCATGTACACCTTGGCTTGGTAGGCTTTTTTAGGGGGTGTGCTCCCCCGAGGCGAGGTATGGGAGGAAGCATGAAAGCTGATGAAAGCTGCCTATTTCGAAGTTGCTGCTGGAAAAAACTTTTTACGTGCCAGTATTACAAAACGTGGCTCTTGGAAGAATATGCGAGAAGCAAACAGTGACTTTTTTGGCTTGCATTAAGGCAAGTGGTAGTCATAAAGTTAAGGTTAGAGAATAAATGCAACACTGTACACGATGACATTTTTGTACTAACAATTCTTTGCTATTTCAGTTGCAGGATGGTAATTATAATTTATTTTTGCTAAACAAAAGAGAATCTTTTGACTGTGAAACAGCACAACAAATTAGAAATGATAGCATAGCATCCAGGGTGCTGTTTTTCTTTTACCGCTTAAGACTCCATTTTAAAAATAATTTTATAGTCACTGCTGCACGACCCTCTGGAACTTTCCCATCCAGCTAGGACGAATGCCTTTGACTTTTAGCTAAGCCAACTTGCGTTTTCCAAGCAACTTTATGCATCCTCAACTCTCCAGCAATTGGTTAACCGGCTAAGATGGGTGCTTTCAGTGCTTCGTCGAAAACAAAAAAATTAAACAAGTTAGACGTTCGCAACAATTATAATGCATATTTTAACAGTTATGCATATGGTTTCTGGTATATCTTAAGGGTGTAAGAAAGCAACCGTGGACGGTATTTATAGCGAGCGTAGCAGCCCATGTAAAATGCATACACGAAATTGAAATCAAAAGATTCACTTGCATTGTATCAATGTAGATATAATTACATATATATCAATTATAATTTACACCCATTCGGCGTAATAGCAATTGTGTGTAGGCAAATGTTCTCGTGGAGTGAAGAATTTTACAAAAATCACATCGGAGATTATTATTATTATTTTGAAACTGAAATATAGGCGAGCATTTCGAAAAACTGGTTTTCTCAATGGACAGGTGAAGATAGCATACCATTTGCTGAATTTCAATCAGAGAATTGCACGCTTGTACAATATATCGAATGAAATCTATCCAATTATACAGCGGTGGTCATTAAAATAAAAATTGACGAAACAGCCACGGACACTGATAATAACAAAAAAATTTGTATTGCATTGGGAGAGATTGACAATTTTGGAAGAATTTGGGAACATTGTAGAAAAAGGTGTGAAAACATTTACCAGAAGAGACTAGAAACGGCAAGACATCTTGAGAACGAATGGTTTCTTTTTCTTGTTTCTTAAACGTTTACTGGTACATACATATATGTATATTAATATCTTCAGCAAATGTTTTAATTATTAAATCTGATTGGTGTCGTTAATGATTTATTCTTTAAATTATGGTTTGGGCATTTTTCTCTTGGTATGGTGTGGGTCTTATACACTTAATTGAATGAATTATGACCAAGGAAACTTATGTCAAAGTACTTGAAGATGCAACGCTGCCTCATTCTGATGACAATATGCCTTTGCGCTGGACGTTTCAATAAGACAACGATCCAAAATATACAGCAACGGTAACAAAGGAGTGGTATGGTCCGGAAACAAATTAGGGTTTTGAATAGCCCAGCCAATGCAAAATTCACTTCACAAAATATAAAGGAGGATCTGATTGTGATGTGTTCTGACGACGCACGTACTCCACTCATGACTCATCGTCAAAAACCCACCACTTTTACCTTGCACCTTAAGAAACGCTAGCAAGAGATGCGGAATTCGTTCACTTCTAGAACGGAGCAATGCACCTTAAGAAACAGCTTCACCAAAAGTGCAATAACCACGCAATCGCCAAAAATATGTTCTAGTAAGCATTATATTTATATTATTTATACCCAGACGGAAATAACGCAATCGCCAAAAATATGTTCTAGTAAGCATATTTATATTATTTATACCCAGACGGAAATAAGCTGTTACAATGCACCATTTTTCTACCCATTTCGCGAAGTGCAGACGGAAACAAGCTTCACACCAAGTGCCTGAAATCTTCAGTCTCTTCATGAAACGCGACGGGCTTCTGCGCTCATGCTGTATGATAACAGTATAATCTACTTTTTTTTTGTGAAGGTACCTAGGTACCTAAGAACTTTCAAATTAAATTATACACAGCTTGCATGTACGAATCGCATCTACATTTTATACCCTAATTAGATATGTCATTAGTTTTTGAATCCAATATATGGTTTTGGAAATAATTGCCAAAGAAATGAATCAGTCCTTTTAAGGTGAAAAAATTACCGATTTTTGGTAAAAATGGATATATTTTCAACTCATCATTGTGAAGAACTAGTAAGTCGTGGAAATTTAATTCCCATTAAAACAAATGTTCACAACAGAGTACTAATAGATGTGAAAGAAAGAACGGGAGAAATGTGTGCCAAATATAGGAAGAGGGGTGTATATGACTCAAGTGCAAAAAAAACCAGTTATGACGTTTTAACGATCAAAAACGGAAAAATCCCAATGCTCTACAGCCCAATACAGAAGAGTTAGGCGCCTGTCAGTATTACGACAAAAAAATTTACCACCAAGGCCCCTTAAATCTGTAAATTTTCTTGAATCGAAATAAAATATAGCCTATAACACCCATGCATATCTAGTTACCAAAGTAATTTCTCAGTTTTTTTATTGGTCTTAAAGATCCTCAGCTTACCCCCTGTAACTTATTACAACACCTGAAATAAATTTATTTATTTATTTTTTTAAATACCCATTAATTCGCTCCCATTTTTATCAACGCACCCTCCCGTCCCAATTTCTCCACCTATCATGTTTGCCCCGAGCTCTCCTATTTTTTGATACCACATACATTCCTCTCCATTCTCTCCAGAAAAACTCGAAAGACCTACCTTCCTACATCCCTCAAAAACTACCCTTTTCAATTTATCTTGACCTTGGTAGGTAATAGACATATGTAGGTACCTAGAATATAAAAATGTCCAACCCTTTATCGTCCCCGGCGATTCGCACTTTTTTACACTTCTCACATTTTCCCTAAATCCCCAAGTATGTTAGAGAATTGCGAATGGAGAGTTAGGGAGTTTTAATCGGAGAAAACGTATTCTCATCTCCCAAACTCTCCAACTTTCCGTGTTACAGATTTCGGACCGTTGAAAGATAAAACATATCGCATTTAAAATTTACATAATATGTGACCTTGCTATTTAGCAATAAATTAGCAATAAGATATTCGCCTCAGATTTTTTTATAAGCAAAAAAGAGAACTGATAATGCATATTGCCCCGCAATGAGACTTTTGTAGTCTGAACGCAGCCAAATACTTCAGTGGAAATTAGATGAAGTCCTCAAGAGTTTGGACGGTATAATATCGCGTTTATGGGACATAGCAAAAGCAGGTGGCACAATTCAGAGAATCCATGGAGACGCGCGCAGTAAATGTGAGCACAATAGACCGATAAAAAAAAGATTTTTATCGTTCTAAATAAAAAAAATTCAGCTAGATTTTCACATAACACCCTGTATCTTAAAAACTACTGGATGTATGGTCACAGTTAAAAGCTCATTGTATGCAAAGCTTCATAGCCTTTCCAACGACTGCTCAACCAGCTCCGTACTCCACTCGTCTCAGGAGTTATAGGGATCTAAAATAAATAAGGATTTTCTTAATTTTTTTTAATTTGACCTCTATTATTTTTGCAAAAAGGTCGTTAACATAACTTTTTTTTATAAAAAGTGTAAACTGTACACTTTTCTCTTTAATTTGACCTATACACCCTATGTGCTAAGTATAGTCCTTTAAGAGGTATTAGCTCTTAACCTATTCTCAAACCTATTTTCAAACCTATTATCAACGATAATTTGTTCCCTTAGCACGTCATTTTATAAAATATCGTCTAATTTCGGTGTTACCTGAATAGGGTATGAGTTATTAACTGTTTAACGGCTACAGTTAACACATAGGGTGTAGTAGGTCAAATTAAAGAGGAGAGTCTACAGTTTACAGAGTAATTTTCTGCGAAACGCTTATATGTATATGTATATCGATGTGGCCACTCCTTGAAGGTGAAACAAACGTTAGCATAAATTGATTTATAAGGGCCATTATATTACTTATGTAGCTTTGTGATTCTATTAGATTTCTTACTAAATACCTGTACTCTTGCAGCTTACAATGCTCTCATTCTCTCATTCTGTTAATATATTCTGCAGTAAATATCTTTTCTATAGAATTTACAAGTGTGTAGTGTACTGTCTATGGTGCTTAGTCCCAATATCTGACAATTATTTTCACAAGAAAAGTAAGACCATGGATTAAGTGACAGCCACATAAGTGACAACCACATAAGAGATGTTAGTTTTTTGAAACAAATTTTTAAAAAATTTGCGTAAAAATGAAACGGATAGGGCAAGAGAAGGCTATATTTTCTAGAATACTTGCAGATACATATGTTTGTTCACATTTCTACACCAATGTAAGTTCAAGAATACTTAAAATACTTTCATAAGAAAAATTTTTCAAGAAATTGCACATCCTCGTCTTCTTTGTACTAAGCTTCTATTTTATAGAGGAATTCTTTCTTGGATTCACAAATTTTCTAATTTTTTCATTTAGTACCTACCATAGATTGCATTAATGGCACAAAATAGATACAGAAGGAAAGGTAAGAAAAATTTCCAGCACTCTTGATATAAGACCTCGGGATTGTCAAACTATTGGCTAACAAATTCATATGAGAAAAATTAATCATAATATTCTCTTCTAAAGAAGAATTTTCTATTTGAAAAAAGGAGACGCTTGCATGATTTCTGCTATAGTTGCTTCATAATCTGCTAAGTTTGCAACCTCACACAAGGTCCGCAACTTAAAATAAAATCAGCAAATATGATCAATAATTAGTATTTTGCACTTTCTGCAGTCGTTCAAATGTTGCAAGAGCTTTGCAAATTTTACATAGTCCGTCTATGTCCTACCTCATCACAATATAAATTTGCAATGTGCAAAAGTGTTGCAAATGCAGAGAAATATAGTGCGCTGCAAAGATGCACCATGCAAGAGTACGGTAGCCCATCTCTGCAGCAAAAAAGAGAGAGATGTGTGATAGCAAAATACATCTGCCTTCTTGTTATCGCTGACATCAAGAAAAGATTTGCCGTTAAACGGTACCTGTAAAGTAATCCGATAAAAAGTTGCAAAATGAGTGTTGCATTATTATAGGCGCACTTTATTTATTTTAACAATAATGAGATTGCACAAAAATTAATGAATAATTTTTATTAATAACCAGTAGCTCCACCTTTGTTCGCCACGATGTTCAGAAGCCTTTTTGGCATTGATTCTACGAAGGATCTAAACATTCTATATTCAAGGTTAGCCCAACGGTATCTTGAAGCTCACTGATGGGGTTAAATTCCTTGGCATCTTTATAAACTGTTGGAACTAATCATTCCCCATAGGGTTAGCATCAGGAGAACGTGGAGGTTAATATTGTATCCCAAGTACCTTCTTTTATACATAGAGTGTCTTATGTGAATCGTAGCGTTATCCTGTTGATAAATTAAATGATCGGCAGGATAGTGCACAAGACACGGAAGGAGTTTATGTTTGAGGAGTTTTTGGTACTCCAGGCTATTCATACGATAGGAAAAAAGGTCAATTCTACGGTTCCATGATCTTTAAAATCGTCCCATACGATCAATAACATGCCACAAAAATTTCATATTTGAAAATATTGGCGATCTTACCACAGATGATCAGCCCAGACCATCTGGATTATCGCCATGAAAGAGTTGGCAGAGAAGATGTTACTGACATACAGATTAAAATTGTCTTGTTTTTTTAATTATACGGGGTACTTTCGATGCAACCTTTGGCAGCCTGGCATCATCTCGAAAAATAAATAACTTCTATTACATATGTTTTTTAAATGTCTACCAATTTGACCCCTTTTCATATTCTCACTGGTAACTCTCTGGGGAGTATTCAATGCGCATTTTTCTCAAAACCGTTGGAGATAGGAAAATGGATGAGTCGTGTCGTGGCGGTAATCGGTATCAATTGAACAAGCTGGCTTTACATAAACAAATTGAATTGCCAATTTTTCAAATGTATTTTTCTAGTGAAATTCTTTTAGTTTTGTATATTTAGTTGTTCTCTATTTTTTCTTAGGAATGAATTATTCAAACGAAAAGGCGTTTATATGTCCGTGACTTTAGGTGAAATGACCCAAATTATTCAAAAGCTGCAAATTGTTATGCAACATCCAAAACGAGAGCATTTTTCCTGAAATGTTTTTCGAATATTAGCTGAAAAGAAGAAGTTTGTTTGAAAACGATACCATTACCTACTAGTACTAGTTAAAATTGCAGAGAATTCGTTAGTATGTACACGTGATACTGGCATTAGTCAGTCAACCATTGCAGTGAGGATATTTAAAAAACAAAATTTTATCGAAAATGCAAATCAAGTATACCTATTTACATTATGTAGGAGAAGTTACTACCATAAGGCGCGTCCAAACATAATAAACATTTGACAAACATTTTTCATACATTTGTCAAACATTTATTAAACATTTGTGGAATGTTTTATGAGTGTGGACGCAAATTTTACCGTTTTGGATTCTTAAAAATGTTTCAATTTAATCCAAGTGAAATGGAAAACATTTGATGTTTGTTAAAGTTTGTACAGAACTTTCAGTCAGTTTTCAATAATGTGTGAGAATTCATTTTGGAATTTTGGAATTTTTTAATAATAAAGTTGAGTGAGAAAGAGGAGTGGGTAAATACTATAAAATTAATAGAACTGTATTCTACACACCGAAATTTGTGGGATAAATCGAGTAAAGAGTACAAGGGCAAATTAAAACGTAATGACTCCTTCATATTAATTGCAAGTGAGTTATCAGTGGCTGCGATTGAAGCAAGTAAAAAGCTAAAATCATTGCTTACTCAATACCCAGTATGAAAAACAGGTATAAAGGGCCACTAAAAGTGATTTTTTGGTATATTAATACTTACCGACATATGTATATGTATGGTTGCAATACAAATATTAATGCCTCAGCTACTTCAGGAACAATTTTTGAAATCAACTGTTTTGAGACTACTTTAAGCAAGTACATTAAGGAATGATAAGAATCAGCCATTGCAAAAACCTCATAGCATCAATGACCAGTCGTTCATCTACACTTACACTATTTCGCCAATTTCTATTTCGTCTTGTTATTTTTGGCCCGATTCTATTAACTAGAATTTCCAAGTCACTTCAAGAAATTCTTGCGAAATTTCGAAAAACTGGAAAGATTGTCAATTTTTAAAGCATTTAATAAATCACAACCACTATACTCTAATTTTGTGTCTAAAAATTTGCTATTCCACCATCTCCTTTTTACCAAAAATTTTCCGCAAACATTGAGGCAAGTACGTCAAAAAATGTTGCTATGCACGTTACTTTATTCGGAGAATACATGATTAAAACTAAACACTTGGAAAACATTTTTCACACAAATATCCTATCAGATGTTTGAAAAATGTTTGACAAACATTTGACAAACATTTATCGAACATTTGTCAACTACCTATAAATTTTTTGTCAAATGTTTGACAATTGTTTTTTCGCCAATGTTTATATGTGTTGATGCTCCTATAGAGTGACTCAATATTATCTCTTATAATTAAAACAAAACAAACCCCTACCTTACCCCATATTGCAGAAACAGCTGGCTTTCAAATCATCCAAAAAATATCTCCCAATCTGCTCTGTAAAGTTAATTTGTGTCGCATCTTCCTATTTTCAAAAAAAAAAAAATATATGTATATAAAACTTACTAGGTAAGTTATGCGGATATAAGAACTAATATGTACGTCCTTTTAAGTTTCTATGGGTCACCTAATTTTAAGGTAGTAGCCAAAATCATTACGATGAGTCCAATATCATGAAATCATTAAAGAAAATCCAATTGAACAGCAGTTCAATAGAAATAGATTACCCATTAGAGTGGGCGTCATTTGAAAAAATAAAAATAATAATGAATCCAAATTTTGAAAGAAAGAATTACATGTAGCATTAAAAAAAAATTAGCATTTGTGTGACAAAGAGAAATATAAGTACTAGTTTTCTTCTGAAAGAGAAATGCTTTCATTTTTCAATAACCAAGCACGTTTTTTTTACACACTGGTGAATAAAGGTGTCGTGGCTCACTGAATAAGGATGGATTGAACAGCTGTTCAAGAGATTGCTCTATTAGTATACTCTCGCCGGTTCTGACTGCACAAGCGATACAACCTAGAATCGCATATTCATTTAGAATTAAAAATATCTCAATCACCAAAAATCGTGACCAAAAACTTGTCTGGATCTTGTTTTGAATTTCATTCATGTTCAATATTTTTAAATAGTGATTTTTAATCCTTTAATCAAAATAGATGGGTATGCAAATATGTGTCGCTGTAACTTGTATTTAAACAGAAGCAATTCTTTACGTTCACTTTGTTCATGATTTTTTCTCTATACGCTTCCAAACACCAAATTAATTTTATTTAAGAATATAAATAATTACTTCTCTTCCAATCGAAAGATCTTTTCCAAAAAGCATTTAACATCATTATTTACCGGATTTGTCATGCTCTAATTAATTATTACACGCAATTTATTATTAATTATTATTTTTTACAAAAAAACTTGTAAATGATCGTCTCGTATAAAAAAAAAATGTATAAATAATTACCCTAAACACTTTTCTGATGAACATAATCCACACCTGTGGATATACTTAATTCGCCTAAACAAAGATTTACAGGTGTGATACTTTATATAAATGTATGTAGGTACCAGTAGGTTCCTTGCTGGTAGTTTTCATGGTCGAAAAATTATTTTCATTTGCACCGCGCGTCAATTTTGTTCGCACCTCAATAGATCTGCGCTTCAATTGAGTCAATAGCCTAGAAACGGCCTTTACTGTGGCTTTCACTTGTTTTGTTGCCAGTACAGGTATCTACATATATATTATGTATGAAAATATGTATATACATATATACCAATTTATATGTGCGAACCTTAGTTGTCGCATGTAACGTAAAAAAGGTAAATACAAGGTCGTCCAGAAATAAGCCGTATTTGCAATGTATGCCTTAAAAGATCTGCTCAACTTTACGACGATGACAAATAGGCGCCACGTTGTAAATTTTTATTTTATTTTTATGGAATTGTGTTATCGAAATTTTATTGATTGTGCGCTTGCTCAGTTCCATTAGTAAGGGTATTAAGTTAATCCATTTCATTTGCATAATTATCTCCTATAAATTATAGGTAAATAAAGTTATTAAAATTTTTATGAAGCCATTAAGTAGGTACTCACCGCTTTTGCGTTTTTAGTAATTTTTTTTTTTTATATTTCACATTTTTAAGAGGTTTCCGATGTAAATATTTATTTTAAATATTATATATCACTTTCTGTCGTTGTTTTGTGATATCAAAATCATAACAGATTTTGATGAAAATATTTTAAGCGAGATTTCCAGTTCCAATGTCAATCAAAACAAATTAATATATATCATACCCGAAAAATTATATAAATGTATTTATGTAGTTCCTGTTGTGTTGCGGGGGTCTATTAATATCTCTAAGAATGATTTCTTTCCACGTTACTCTGCAATTAACTAACTTTTGTGCTCCAATCATGTGATTGATAGAATAGGCGATACAAGTGTTGCCCGTCCTCAGCGTGTGACCAATCACCATATTGTCTTTCAACGCCTTCCTACGATTTGTATGCCGATTGGGTTTTATTCAGCTCATCACCATACATGATCAGTAAAAATACTATCAATTTAATAAAAATGGCAAAGATTTTAATATTGACAAACACACTTACAACAGATGATTTATATAGCCCCTGGTAACCTTCCATATTTCGCAGTCATAGTTTAACAGCTCCATATTTGTTTTTAATGTTTCGCTCTAGATTACTTCAGAGCAGGGCAGATAAGAGTAGAAAATCTAGAGCACCGCTCTAAAGTGCTCTAATTGTGAACTGAATTGGGTCTCATCATAGATGGCACAAGAACTAAATGTCATATGCAATACCAGAGCAGAGTATGTATTCAAATTTTATATAGCTGGTGGTCAATTCCGGAATGAATCACAACATTTTAAATTATGGATACGTCGAGTGATTCATATTTTCTCATATCTGCCTTGTTCAGGTGGTCGAATAAATGAATACGAAACTGCTGTTAAACATTTGCTCTTGATACGCTCTAAAACATTTCAAAATCTGTATACTCTACTCTGGTATAGCATGCGACATCTAGTTCTTTTGCCATCTATGGTCTCATGAATAGCGAGTCTATCTAAAACCATATTTTCTGGTCTAAAATTTCGAAAAGAGCTGGTTAGAGTAAGCAATGGAATAAGGTGACAACTGTTAAAAATTTCTTAGTTTCTTTTAGTAAAGTTTCTTAATGTATAGCGATTCACCACTACCATTGCGATAAAGTGACATAATATTTTTAGTAAATAATCATATCAGAGTAATACAACTACTATTCATCTCTTTTTGCTTAATATAGCGTGTCGGTATCAAGTAATATGGCGTAAGTGGATCAGTTCAATGATATTGTATGTTTCAATTAGCGAGACTTCAGATGGTGCTTCTGAGCATTTAGTTGACAGAAAAGTAAAGCTCGTTGACCATTCAATCACCCCAAAACTAAACTTCAGGAACAAAATACCTTTTGTTCGAAATAATTTTCATAAAGAGCAAAGTGGATGTAGTATTGCATTTTGGAATCTATATCTACAAAATGAACCAATTTTTAAGATCAGTGTCCATATTTCTGTTGATTAAGGCTTGTCGCTAAAAAGTCAGTTGATTATACTTGTTACATGCAACAGCGTTTGGTACCACAAACTGCTCTGTTTTATACGAGTCAGAAACTACAAAATGGGAAACGAATTGTAGAAATGAAACTATTCGGATAATTTGCTATCCGGATTATCCGGAATAATAACGATCCGATTCCTCAAATCCGGGTATCTGGATAACCCGAAACCGAAAATCCGGATCCAGACTTAGCAAAAAATGCTCAAAATTTCCTCCAGATTGTATTGCATTGTTTTATTGGTAAAATGGAAATAACATAAAATTTATATTTTCCCAATAAAGCAATGCAATCTGGATGAAATTTTTAACCTGTTTTGCTTAGTTTGGATACGGATGATTCGGATAATTCGGATTCAGATATGGATAGCTCATATTCGGATTTCAGCAATCGGATAGTTTGCAGATCCGGGCATCCGGATATTACCAAATCTAGATCAACTTTTCAGGTGTAGAATTGACAAGTGACAACTGAATGAATTGAATCGACTTTTGTGTTCAGCCTGCATCAGCAACATTAATATCAATCAGTTGGTGTATACCTACTGATCGCAGGAAAATGATTTTGTTAAAAGAAAATTTACTTGTTCCAAAGTTTGATTAAAAACCTTCTTCTACTGGCAAAGCTTTCCTGAAGTTTTTTTTTTGTTTTATTTATTTTATTGGTGTGAGTTTGTCTCCCTCATCATGTTTTTTTATTTGTACCGTGTGAAGTAAATAAGTAAGCAAGTGAATTTATTTAGCATTTTATTGCTATTCATTACAAAAGGCATACAATTTTGCACTAAGTCTAGCTCTCTTGTTTTTAATCCTTTTTTTTTTCCTTCTACCTTAATTTTAATTCTAGCACATAATCTTAATCCTATTCAAGTATTTTTTTCTTAAATATCCTAAAATTATTCTCCAGTTTTACATCTAATGGTAACTTATTGAATATTTGAAAACCCTTATACATTAAACTATTCTGTGATGAAGTATATCTATACAGTGGCAGCCTAAAATCACTGACATTTCTTAACCTGTAAGGTTGTAAGTATCCAACATAATTCATTAATTTATTTAAGTAATTCAGCATATCACTTGAGTTAATTCTAAATATAAAAATTAATAAATCTATAGTAATTCGCTGCTTAACGCTCAACTAACACAAAGAATTAAGCATCTATTGCATTTTAAAATGGCTCTCATGGCCTATTTTGAAGCCTCTGTAGTCTTACAAAAGAATTATTATTACACATAAACAATATTCAAAGTGGGTCTTAATAAGTACTTTATACAGATTAATTTCACTTAATAAGTCTTATCTATTTTTTATTCTTCTAAAGTATCCTATTTTCTTTGAAATTTTCTTTGCATCTATATGTCTTGTAAATTTGAAAGGGCTATTTTTAGGCATTCCAACATTTTGCAAAGTTTTTTGTGACTTGACTTGATCTTAGATATATACCTCAAAATGTGCGAAAAAAATACTTTTCTTCTATGTTTCTAAAGCTTAAATTTTGATATTATCACGGTTAGTAGGTATTTAGTAATACAACAGAAAAACTGCCGCTTTTGTTAATTTCTAAGACAACTCTTACTAAAACAACGAACTCTTATAAGATCAGTGTTTTGTCCGCTGACTAGAGGGGAAACACAATAATGAATAACGTACATATTTACTAATGTTCTAGAATAATGTGAAACAATGTATTAATTTTTCAATTAACGCAGGCATTATTAGATGGATTAGATTTAAATATACTTAAATTCGATCGATCTTCTGTTCGGTGCTAAGTTTCTGGTACGGAATCCTGATAAACAACTTCATTTTTAGTGCTGGTACACGATCCCTTATTTAAATATTACCCATGTTTTACTGGACACCCAGTATATGCTTACAATCGCGAGAATGTGCTATTCTGCGTCCTTTTTTTTCTTAATCGGACCAATGCTATATCAGAAACACCAGCCCAGGACATCATACCCATACCTACCAATGTATTTGGGGCAACTACTAGGATCGAAAAAACAACTTTAAATACATCATTCGTGCATCCACACATAACGAACATTTGGAAATCATTTGTCAAACATTTGTCAAACATTTTTCAAATATTTGTAGAATGTTTGATGTTAAAAACAAATTCCAATTTAATCCAAATGAAATGTAAAACATTGGATGTTTGTTAAAGTTTGTACAGTAATTTCAGCCAGTTTTCAACAGCTGTGGATAGTGAAAATTCATTTTGGAATTTTTTATTAAGAAGGTCTTAATCATGAATGAGAAATTGGACAAAATAAATATAATAAAATGTATACAGTTATTAGATTCTTGCGAAATTTCGAAAATCGTCAATTTATCATTCAATTCTATCTAAAACTTTTCTGTTCCACCATCTCCTTTTTCGAAAATTGAGACAAGTACGACGAAAGATGCTGCAAAGCACGTTACTTCACATGCAGAATACATGATTAAAACTAAACATTTGGAATACATTTTTCACACAAATATCCTATTAGATATTTGAGAAGTGTTTAATAAACATTTGATAAACAATTGTCAAACATTTGTCAACTGCCTATAAATTATTTGTCAAATGTTTGAAAAAATTTTTTTTCCAATGTTTCTTATGTGTGGATGGACGCATATTGCGCCATTTTAAAACTGGTTCACGTTCTTTGTCGAATTTCAGTCTTCCTATTATTTATTTTGCATTAAGCAGGAAACTCAACTAGTTATTTACAGACGCCCTCAACCTAAAAAAAAACGGTTTTGAGAAAATGTGTTCGATAAATCATTTTTTTTTTTTTTGTATATAACTTTTTAGAACGATTTGTCTGACGACAATAAACCAATTTCAATTCGAGATTTCTGTGGAAGCATGCTTTCAATAAATACTTTTACAAACATATGCAAAATTTTTATATACATAGTAACGTTTCGAAGGAGTTAACCGATCTATAGTTTTTATATAAAAGCCATGTACGAATATTATCAGCTGTCAAGCAATCAGGACGTTATCAAACAATTTCCAAATATATATAGAAAAATTAAATTTGTGTATGGCAACCGTTCTAAGTCAACGCGCCTCGATGTCATCGTGTAGTTGGAAAGACCAACGAACAAACATAAAAAAAAAATCAAAATGCTTCCATCTCCATGTGTGTCCAGTAAATTTATTTATATTATGCCAAACAGGTAGCAGCAAAGACGTTGATTGCTTCAATAGAAATTAATTTCATTCATATAGTACTTATTTCTCATATATACATACCTGTCATTTCAACCTTCATCCATATATCACTAAAACAATGGTATCATTACAGATCACCCACAAAAAGAGACAGATTTGATGAGATATCACGATGACGTTGCCAAGAATGGATTCACGCATTGGGTTGGATTATATTGTCGAAAATCGTGAATATATTTCGAAATTGGGGGCTGCACTAGACACGAATAACACGACTGTTAAAAAACAGGTCTTTGAATTACTATCAGCCCTCTGTGCATATAATTCCGAAGGTTATACCCGAGCAATAGAGACCCTAGAGTACTATAAGGTAAGTGCAATGAAACTTTCTATATCAACACAATATGCTCACAGAAAACTTTCTTGTCCTTCACTAGAATCTGAAAAATGAACGATACCGCTTCAAAGTTGTCGTCAACGAATTAGAAAAGGCAACGATCGTTGAATATCAAGTAGCCTTACTGGCTTTTATCAACTGTGTTATAATTTCAGCTTCAAGTCTACAAGATCGATTAAGAATTCGAAATGAGTTCATAGGTAAGTCGTCAGTACCGCACCTCAGTGCTTATATACATATTATTAATATAAATTTACTAAACTACTTACACTAGCTCTACTTAAATTAGTTGTTTTTTTTTTATTATAATTAATATACTTGCATATGTAGATAATATTATACAATCGTTAGTTGCCTGAAAATAATTAATTCATTCAAGGGGCTGTTACTCCACTGTTGATGCCGCCCGCCGTATAATCTTAATCGTATCTTTGAATACCGTAAAAGGAGTTTTGACGTTAATAATTAAATTGCACGTCACGACCAATAATTCATACTATTTTTAATGCTAATAAAATGGGTCATAATGGAGACAAACTTCTGTGGTCAAGGCACAATACTTTTTCCTAAAAGGATTGAACAGTTTAACGGAAATAGCCAGCATATTTATGAGGTGAATCAAGAATATAACGAACGAAAGCCAGTTGACAAGTTACCAAGTTAAGCATAATATTAATATACAGTTACATCACGAAAGTGTGAGCATTCGATAACAGAAGTACTTTTCAGGCTATATAACGCTTGACTTATTCTAAATGTAATAAAAGTGGAAGAGATTATTTTATTTGCAGATGACAAATCTGTCTGCTACTGGAATTCACACCCCATGCGTTTCTAATTATGGGAAGAACTTTGATTGACTGATTGATAGGATGTTGAATTGAAACAAAAAGAGTGTTGATAGTCTCGGATTAATCCCTTTTTTAAGGAATTTTTCTTTGAAAAGTTCGGTTTATTCAAATTAAGGGATTTTTGATTGAGGAAGGAAATTTAGTGTTTTCTTTATTAATATCACATATACAAAATATTTTCTGAGTCTATTTAAATTTGAGTGTGAGGGATTGGTGTACTGCCACTATTCAATACTATGTTATATTTGATGCACAGTAATACGTGTACGCCGTAAAGAGTGGAAGAAACATTAAATATATTTCTCCATTGCGAAATGGGTAAACCTAAAATATCAACACCAAAAAAACAAAAACAATTAAAAATAAGAAATAGTTCGTAGTTCAAAAAAGTTGACAACAAAAGATATGTCAAGAAGTTTTCCGATTGTTGGGTTCGAAAACGAAAGTAAATATATGGCCTGAATTCAAAAGCTCGATGACCCAACAGAAAGCTAAATGCAAGGTTTGCGATTTTGAATTTTGTTCATCATTGAAATCTTCAAATAATTTAATAAAATTCTAATTTGTGGCACATCTTAACTAGACAGACATTCTACTAGAAAAATGCATCAAGAAATTTTTAAAACTATGAGTGTCGCAAGAATTGAAAGCTTTACGCAAATTGAATCTTGGTTGGAATAATTACAATTTTTCATATCCCATAGAGCCAGGCCATTACGAATACCCTCAATCAGTTTACCAATATCCATGCCGTCGAATATTTTCATAAATGAGAGCTCACAAAATGTCACTAAACCACACAGTACAAGCGATTGAAATCAAAAATGTTTATGTCTCATTTAACCGGCTCTAAACGCTCTGGAACGAGTCATAACGGACCGTGCCAACATGAACACTCTCATTGCTTGCCATATCGGTGACTTTTTCAGGCGATTGCGCGCGTATCCGCACCGCTTCGAACCTCTCCAGGGTGAATACGGCCTAATACTACAAATTTGTATGAATATTTTTTTTTTCCTAAAAATAATCAGACCTCTATAATTGACGAAAAAAATTCTGTTCCTTAAATACATTCCGATCCCACTTTAAAAATTTACGAATTTACTACCAACACTATGAGCAATAATATTTTGATATATTCAAGGATAAAGCATATTTTATCATCCTTAATTTTTTGTTTTATAATGACGGTTTTTATATAATTTTCCCTAAAATAAGCTACAAACTGTGCCTCTGTGATAAATAGAACCAAAGTTATGATTTTTTTTACCAAAAATGGACAAATTTTAAGCAATTTAAGATCCTTTAATTATCTGCACGCATCGCATGACAAAAAAAAATGCTGAATGCTTATCTCTTAACTTAATGAAATTTGTGATGGTCGGGTTGAAATCTAATCGATTTCCTATGGAATGACGCTATACATACTCGTGTACACATTTACTCTTGTAGTTTGTCGACCTGAATAATGACCATCAGAAATTTGGAAACCATACTGTTGCGAAACATTTTCCTCCATCCCTTACTAGTTTTGCTTAGACTGACACCGCATTTATGGACTAGCTACGGCAGCGTGTTACCTTGGCTGTCCTTTGAATGTATATTGATGACTCAGCAGTAGACGTGTTAGTTAATCCAGATCGGTGAATTTCCCACCTCTCCGTGGGCAGAGAAATCTAGAGATTAGCACAAATCCATAATACCTCTAAACAATATTGCTTGCAACTTGATGCTTGCAACTTCACGTGCCTTATTGCTACAACTTTTCCTCGTCGTAAGCCTTAAAGGCTGCCGTTTGAACAACTCTGCCTGTTTAGCCACAGCGCTTGTTCTGAGTAACCCTGGAGTATGCTCCTATTCTACAGCGATTTCTTGAGTAAAGATGTCCCTGGCGATCAGTATTAACCGTATTCACATTTTGCTTGCTGACCCTTTCTTGTTCGAGTAAGAGTCAATATGCCCGTAGATGATAGTCCGTTTGTTTATATTCCATCATCATCCATCCACCTCCAGTATCTAGCTACCAGTAAGAGCTGGATTGACCTTCCAATCCATTTCAAAATATTGTTCCATAATTACTGCAACCAAATTTTAGATCGACGTGATACTATCAATAGTTTTCTCATTAGACCTCGGCTGCCGACGACGTCAAGAAATAAGGACGGATGGACCTATAAACCAAATCCAAACGGCTATAATTGATCTATATTTTCATAAACTACAAACGCTATCATATAATCTAACTACATATAAAAATCCAAAACACAGTAGGCAACAAACCAAACATCTTTAATTCCCATTGACCCAAAACCACAAAATAGTTACTTCTCTACGGGAATTTTGCATGTTCATCTCATTGTAATTCACTCACATGAATTCGCTGCAGACTCAAGAAGATGCTTTATGTTCTCAAATTTCGCAGATTGGGTAGATACTCGCGATTTAATTCTAACTTTGATTAACAAGCAAGCACAGCGCCACTTTATGAAGAGATATGATAAAGTGGTTTGTCTACGTCTCGCGAAATCTTTTGCATCTTCTATTTTTCTTACTTGAGCGTTTTTCTGCTGGACGAACTGCTTACATTTTTTTTTCTTAAATATTTTAGCATTTATTAACGGCCACCCACAGACGTTGCACGCTTTTAACTGAGTTGTTGTGGGTGTATGGAAATGTGTCATGTGGCAGTTAGTTTCTGTGAAAAGTTAAAATTTAACTTTGAATATGATTTAAACCCTTCTTAATTTGCGTTACTCAAAGTTCAAGGGTATAAATATAAAAAATAATAATGCGCGAGTGGTTTACGTGTATTCAAGCGCTTAACATGCTTCAGACAACCACATAAGAGATTTTAGTTTTTTGAAACAAATTTTTAAAAAATTTGCGTAAAAATGAAACGAATAGAGCAAGAGAAGGCTATAGTTTCTAGAATACTTGCAGATACATATGTTTGTTCACATTTCTACGTTCAAGAATACTTAAAATACTTTCATAAGAAAAATTTTTCAAGAAATTGCACATCCTCGTCTTCTTTGTACTAAGCTTCTATTTTATAGAGGAATTCTTTCTTGGATTCACAAATTTTCTAATTTATTCATTTAGTACCTACCACAGATTTCATTAATGGCACAGAATAGATACAGAAGGAAAGGTAGGAAAAATTTCCAGCACTGTTGATATAAGACCTCGGGATTCCATTCCACTTGTTAATTCTCCGGTGTTTTGCAAGTAGAAAAGTAAGTGGAAAAATTGTATTGTCTGCTTTTGTTGCGTTTTGTGAAGGTATCTAGGTACCTAGGAATTTCAAATTTAGTTATATATTCACTGCGTGTCCTGGCTACATTGTGAAAAACAAATTATGGAAATCCATGCAATACTAACAGAGGAACAAGGATTTTGTCTCTCAAAGTACCCGCTAAAAATTATAAATCATGCGAAATTGATCAATTTGGTCGTCGTCCAGTACAGAAGGGATGCTGTAAAATTTTTAAATATATACGGTAAAGCTTGTGTTTAGGATGAAATCGCATCTACATTTTGTCCCCTAATTAAATATGTAAATAATTTTTGAATCCGATAAACCGTTTTGGAAATAACTGTAAAAGAAATGTAGCAGTCCTTTTTAAGGTGAAAAATTGGCCGGTTTTGGTACAAAAATTGACATATTTTCATCTCATCATTGCGAAGAACTGGTAAGTCCTGGAAATTTACTTCCCATGACAAAAATGTTGACAACGGAGTACTAATGGATGTGAAACAAAGAACGGAAGAAATATATGCAAAATATGGAAACTTGGGTGTATATGACCGTAGTGTAAAAAACTAGTTTTTCGGCGGTCAAAAGTCAGCTATCACGTTAAAACGATCAAAGACAAACTACACCACTCGATTACCCTCTCCTCCCTCTTTAATTTGGTACCAAACATGACGTAGTTTTAGCAACCCCCTATGAGGGGTGGTACGACCCCCAACCACCAAAACACCCTACCCCAAAAATTGTTCACCTATATTTTTGTACTCTAAACCCTTAATCTATAAAAAAAAATCCAATACTCCACAGCCCTCCCACATAGAGTTAGGCGCCCGTGAATATTGCGATAGCTAAATTTACCGCCGAGGCCGCTCAAATCTGCAAATTACCGTTAATCGAAATAAAATATAGCCTATAATACCCATGCATGCCTAATTACCAAAGTGAATTCTTATTTTTTTTTTATTGGGCTTAGAGATCCTGAGCTTACCCCTGCGAATTATTGCAGCTCCTGATATTGTCTTAATTTTTTTTTAAATTTCCCTTAATCAGCTCCCATTTCTACCCCGCACTCTCCCCGCCCCTTTTCCTTAACCTATCTTGTTCGCGCTGAGCTCCCATTTTTTTTTGATACCACATACATTCTCCTTCTACTCTCCATTCTCTCGTTATCCCGGAAAAACTCGAGAAAACCTACCCTCCTACATCCCTCAAAAACTAACCCAACAAAAAAGAAATTTAAATTTATTTCGACAGTGGAAGATAATAGGCAGATGTACCTCACATATGAAAAAAAGTCCAACCCTCTACAACAAAAATTGATACCCTTAATCGTCCCAGGCGATTCGCAATTTTTCACATTTCTTACGTTTTCCCTAATTCTCCAACCATGTTAGTGAATTGGGAATGGAGAATTAGGGAATTAAAAATTCTAAGAAAACGCAATTCTCATCTCCCAAATTCCCAAATTCTCCGCGCTACAGAATCCGGCCCCTGCTCTGCATCTGCGAAGCATTGGCCAGGCGAAGATTACTCCACCTCGAACATGCTTTTCCTCCACCAAACTACGTGTGGAACCTAAGTCCCAGAATGGTTCTAGACTTCGTTAACGGTTTACACTTAGAAAGGGAGTAAATTGAACGGGGGCTCACAATGGATCTTTCAGGTCAACGCCAACGCCTGAGCACCCCCTCCTCAAATCTAAATCTAGCCAGCACACATATTTAACATATTTGTCTCACTCATGTGAATTTTAAATAAATTATATATTTGTAGAATATAATTATAACAATTTTTACAATTTCCCGATTTTGACATTTATGTATTTTGTCGTTTCTGAATTTTGTCACTTTTGAGTTTTCTCATTTCTCGATTTTTCAATTTTTCGTGATTTTGCCCCTTCTGGATTTTGTTATGTTCCCCCGTCAAAACACCTGTGATCTTTTCTTTTAGTCAGTTTTGCCACTTTGGCTACAATCGTAGGAAATGGCTACATTGGGCAACGTTTAGCTATCGGGATACCCCTCTAATATATTTTTTTGCCTTGAAATCAGTTTGTGGAAATTTTTTTTTCAATTTTCAAAGACGTACCTATAGTGAAAAAAATACACTTAAAAAATTGCACGATAAAAATTTCAACATCGTTCTTACCGTAATTGCAACAAATCAAATCGACGTCATTCATGAAAAAGTCGGTAGAACTAAAAAAATTTCTGTCAAATTGTACGGTCCTTTCCTACTTCTATTTCTTGTATTGTGTCAAAAAAAAAATTACAAATTTTTTCCTGTCAGTTTTGTATTTGTGTTTCTGCAACTAACTATCTGTGTCCAAAACTATTTTTTTTTAAAGGCAGGGTGACAAGAGATTTCAAGCACGGAGGTCAGAGCGGCTCATTGTGCTGTCCTGCTAGAAGCCTTATCACCAAAACGTTCCTGTCCTCTTAATGAGGCGCATCTGGTCTTCGTGAAGAAAGTTTTTCAACTCGTTTGCAGATAGATAGGAGGGCAGAACCTAGAGCCTGCTCCGGGCGAAAGCCGCATAAGCACACAAAAAGTGTTCGGTCGTCTCAGACTCTCCTTCCAGGCAGGATAGACACTCAGGGCTGTCAACAACTCCCATCCTTGTTAGATGAGCGTAAAGCGAGGTGTTCCCAGTGATGATGCCAACCACAGTTCTGCATTGTTTCCTTCGCAGCTCCATGAGAAAATCAGAGATATTCCTATTGGGCTCATCAAGAAACAGTTTTGTGCACCTATAAGTACTCAGATTCTCCCATCTCTACTGATGTGCAAAACATTTAGTTTATAGAGAATTTTTGAAATTTTAATTTTTTACAATTCTAAATTCATTTATTAAATACAAGAGAAAAGGCTCGTCGTGTTTTTGAAACCGGGACCTTCCGATTTCCGGGCGACTGCTCTTACCACTGAGCCAACGACACAGATGCCTTTTCCTCCTGTATTTTTTAATTTTTCCAGCCAATTAATCCACAAATACTTTCAGCTGACATTTACCAGTAACGATGAAATACAAATAAATGGTTCAATTTTGCAATTTATTTATAAAAATCATGCCTCATGCGGAACTCTAACTCACAATTCGTTTAGCTCAATGATAAGAGCAGTCGCTTGGAAAGCAGAAGGTACCGGCTTCAAAAACTGGTCGAGGCGGTTACTTTTCTTTCTTGTATTTAATAATTTAATTTATCACCGTAAAAAAATAAAAATAATTTCAAAAATTCTTCTACTCCATCTACGACCAATTCTAAAAATTGTGAGTTCGAGTCCCTTAGTTTAATTCAAAAGCAATCATTTTTACGTTTTTGTACTTTTCTCTATCTAAATTCAGAAACAAATTTAAGAAGTAAACGGCTAGAATTAGGCACATAAATTTTTAAAATATATTCGCTGGATATCCCAAGAACTATAGGGTAATCAATCATAAAATATTATTAAAATCTTTAATACATCCTACCTCTAGAGCTCATCCTTCAAACACTCATCGCCAAAACGAAAAGTATTGTATTAATGTTTTACCGTAGCTAACGATTACCACTGCTTATTGTAGTTCATCAAAACATTCTTGGCAGCTTAATCGAAATTATAAAAAAAATTTCCACAGAGTTGCCCACTTCAAATATCTGTTACTTCCAAGACTCAACAATATTATTTCGACATGTTTTTTGTTTTTGTTGAACTATGAGTTGAACAAGTAAAGAAGCTAGAATTTGTGTTAGATCTCTCCGGTAATCTGGTGTATGTTGGTTGGCTCACTCATCACGGTGCTAAAATGTGTTTGATTCTCATGTGGCGCGTATGTAGATGACATCCCTCTTCTCATCTCCAGACACAGAATGGCTACTGCATGTGCCTTTATGCAACGGGAACTCAATACTGTTGAGCACTGGTGCACCCGTCATGATAGGACAGCAAAACCTACAAAGATCAGTTTGGTGCTCTTCTCCAGGAGACGTAAGCTTGACTACTTTGTTCTTCTAAAACTCTTTGAACACACTCTTCAACTGTGTCGCCATGTCAAGCACCTCGGAGTCCAGCTTGACTCGAAGCTGACGTGGGGAATGTATATGTAGAGGAAAAAGTTAAGGCGGCTATGAGGGTTTTCGCTCAATGCAGGAGTACCTTTGGCTGCACATGGGGCTTAAGACCGAGTGTTGTGCACTGGTAGGTGTTGCCACCTCGGTTGTTGGGTCTCTCATCAAAGCAGATATTCGTATGAAGCATCAACAGAGATGGGCGAACCTGAGCACTTGCAGGTGCAGAAGATTTCTACTTGGTGGGCCCAATAAGAATTTCTCTGATTTTCTATAGGCGCTCAGAAGAAAATAATGCAGTTCTGTAGTTGGCATCATCACCGGCTACACAGCTCGCTTCACGCTCATCTAACTAAGATGGAAACTGTTGATAGTCCTGAATGACTATCCTGTCTGGAAGGAGAGCGTAAGACAACCGAACACTTTCTGTGTGCTTATCCAGCCTTTCCCCGGAGCAGAATGGCTACGCTTGGATCTGCCCTCCTATCTGTGGACGAGCTGAAAACCTTACCTCACCAAGACCTGATGCGCTTAATTAGGAGGACACGAAGGTTTTAATGAAAGGGTTTTCTAGCAGGTTTGCACACAATGGGCCAATGATATGATACCAGATGAATGCCGGTATGTAATTTCGTATGGTCACCCATCTGTACAAGTTTGATTTTTGAATTGGTTTTTCGCATATATTTCTAGAACGGTTCGTCGGAAAGTAAACAGGATTTCATATTCTGACAAACTTTTCAGTACAATAAAAACGTAGAAATAGGACTAAGCGTCTTCAAGTAGACATAAATACCCCAATTTTTATATAGCAAAACCGAGAAGGGGTTGTCCGATTTCATTCGTTTTTGAAATTTTATTTACTATTTTTATGAAAATGCCTGTACAAAATTCAGCCTTCTGCGTAGACTCTCAGACAGTGTCATAATATATAGTGAAAAACAAAATTTTTATTTAGCAACCCTACGAAGAAGTTGCCTGATTCGTTATATTTTCGAACTTAAATTTACTTTTTAAAAAAACCTATGTACAGCACTCTTATGTGAACGCATTCTCGAGTTATCTTGAAAATAGACAGACGGACATGCAAAAATCAAAATAACTTTTAATATTATGCGCGGTTGTTCAATCCATTTGGCTGTAGCAGCATTACTTCTATGCGTTACAAACGGAATTTCAAACTTAGTATACCTACCCTATAGATTTCATCTAGGGTATAATAAAGATAATAGCTGGGTGATTGGCCCTTTTACTTTTGACTCTTACTAGCAGGGTATATTTTACTGATCATAGTACTCGGTATATTTTTGGTCTCATTTCGTATTCGACTATAGATACTTTCAGTCCTTATAAATTAGTATCCAATTTCAAAATAATTCTAGTCAGCCCCTGGTCCAGTTCATCTGGGTTATTAACAATAACTGATCTTTTGTCTATTATAACTTTTCTTTGATTATTATTTCAAAGTTAGTTTCTAATTACAAAGTAAATTTTACTAAATAAGTATTTCTTCTTTCTTACTACAATGTTACTTTTTCAGTTCATGTAACTTTTTTTGTTTTTATTTTTCATTTTCAGGTCTTAAAGTTTTACCAGTTTTGAATAATCTGAGGTAAGTTTCCGTTATTATTTCTATTTATAGTAATTAACTGAATTTAATTAGTGTATGACTTGCCGCCTGTAATAATGTACATACGTTCTACAGATTATGTATTTATTTAATATTAATTTTATCTTGTAAAGTGAAAGGTGAACATACATACATTTTTCTGAAAAAAAAAAGATGTCAAAATCTTATCGTCGATTATATCTGGAGCCGCCAATGAAATCGGAATTCGTAGTCACCTATAATTTGCATTCATTAAATCGCATGCATATTTCCATAGCACTCTCAGCTTGGCGTTTATTATACGCCGTAAAATGTAATGAAAGGAATTGATATATATAAAAAAGAAGCTATTTAACATTAAGAGGTGTAAATGTCGCGCATTTAGTTTGATGAGCGGACGTAAATTATTTCAAACCAACCAAGTTAAGAACTTCTCATTATTGTAATTATTTTACATAAAGATTTGATCACATACTTAACTATTTTAAAGCGATATTCATTTCGTTGTTATATAAGTACCTCAAATTGAAAAAAATACCATGTGTAACCATTTTGATTCAAAATGCCGTTATTCAATTTTTAGTCGAAATTAAACTTAGCTTTCAAAGTTCTTCGATTTTTGCATGCTTCTTTGAAGAAAAACGAAATATTGACGTTGTTGGAAAAGTTCTAATAATAAAGTTTCGTAAAAGCTAGTAAAAGCTATTAAAACTTGGAAAGGATATATTCAAAAATGTCCTTTTCTGTCCTTATTAAGGATACGGGATAAAAAAATAATCCATTCTTATAGTATCAATAACAAAGGACGTGTTCAATATTAGGATACGTGCACAACGAGGCAAGGCGAGGTGAGGCGAGGCAAGGCCAGGCAGTGTAGTGTTCACAACAAGGTGTTCAGTTTCTTGGTAAATCGCGGAAGTGAGAGCATAAATTACGTCATCAGATTCTGAAGAAGAAATCTTGTGTTTGTCAAGTAGTGCAACTATATAGCATGTTTCACATAAGTGTACTTTCCACTGTTTTGCTGGCCACATGATAAATACGAAACGTTTGGAATTTTGGCGAATTTCATTTACATGAAGATGTGAAGATTTACATACTGATCCTCATAGATTCTTCCAATATATGTATGAGAATGAACAAAGAAAAAACCTATAAGAATATGCCAGCTATCAAAATTAGCGCGCTGCACCTCGCGAAAAAATGAAAAATTTCATCCTCGAGCGAGATATCTGTAGGTGTGTCGGCACATCGCGCGCTGTCACAACGTTGTTATGAACACTCTCATAGTACAGCGTACAATAATTTTATTTCTTCAACTCTTGATATAGTCTCGCCTCTCCTCGTTGTGCACGTACCCTAAGGCAGAAAATATGCTTTCAGAAACTAACTTGGGCAAATTGTTTTCAAGTTGACGCCGGCCTTTTATTTAGTTTATTTAGAGTTAAGCCTAGTACGGAGTTCGAGTAAAACAGTACACTATTACATAATTTAAGCAATGGTCCTATACTTGATAAATTTGAAATTTTCGAAATTAGACGAACTCTGGCTAATGGCAATGTATTAGTGAACGATCAAATAGATTTCTCAGACAGAAGTCCACTACTTAAACCAGGCCTATTTTTATAAGTCATCAAACTTTGTTTTCAGTCAGTAGCCAGCCCTTGATAATACCCCAATAAGGCGAAACGCGTCGGAATTTCGTAATTTGCAACGTAGTTTTAATTCTGTTAAAACTTAAATAAATATGTTTATGGAATATTTGCTATACAAGTGTTTTGCTTTCTTTTAGTCATAATTTAATAATGAGGGTTTTACATAATTCGAACATATTCCACCAAGTGCCCAAATACTCCTCAATTGAATCCAGATATGGGAATTGTATTCCATTCTAGTTCTGATGTAGCATTTTTAGAGGACCGCTAAACTTAATAGGCTGTCATATTTCTTACTCCTTTTCAGAAATTCAAGACATTTTGATGCTTCTTTGGCGACAAAGAAGATGTGATCTGTCCAGCTTAACTTAAATATTAAGAATGCATAAAGACCACGTATCGTAAATCAGTGCTCCATCAAAGGAATCGGGAGTGGAAAATTATGATCTTGTTTTAAAGAAAGGAGGCAGCTTTGGTATTTAGATGGATTGAATTCGACACGATTCGCTTTAACACCAAGCGAGGATACTCTCAAGGTCGTTATTCAATGATCTAATCATGCAATCTTGATTGACAGAAGTAAATTACCTAGGAGTAAGCGAAATCAAGGGTACCGTCATCGGTAAAACTATGGATGGGATTGAAAGTAAGGGAAAGTAGATCATAAATGAAAATTAAGAAGAGAGATGGAAAAAAGCGGAGCCCTGGGGCACACCGGAATTTATAGGATGAGGCTCTGATGAAATGCCATGTAGTACAACCCTTATTAGACAACCGGATGAAAAACTTTCAATCTATAATAGAAGAAGAAGTGGTCTATACCCACCTGCTTTAAGTTTGGCTTTAAGTTAGTCTCTAATCAAAGACCCTTGAAATATCTAGAGCAACGATTATGGATTTACCAAAACTGTGAAGACTACTATTCCAACGTTCCGCAAGAATAGTCAGCAAGTCTCCAGATGAGCGTCTCCCGTCCGGAAGTCATATTGACAATTGTTGATGAGATGATTGGTTTCTATATACATACTTCATTAGTTTGGAATTGATGATAGATTCAAAAACCTTTGAAAGAATCATAGTGATTGCAATTGGTCGATAATTTTAGGGACCCCTACCCTCCGCTTTGTGAGAATAGGCTGAAAATAAGCTAGCTTCCAAGAAGTTGGAAATTTTCCTGTCGAATAAGACAAGTAGAATAGTTCAAAAATAGTCAAATCAAGACCTGCCTACATCTCACGTACAGATGTGTATTGGCTCTTTTACACATCCACACGGGGGACGTAAAACAGGTGTGTGTGAAGTGGTTGGAAGACGGAAATTTGAAGCGAATCTAGCAGCCAGAATATTTTTTTTTCTCCTGGAAAAACCACTTCACCATTGTTAAGTAGTGAAGATATAGAGGAACTTCTAAAGTTGTTCCTGATATTTTGACCAGAAAATCGATATGCATACTACATCAAGAATATTCGTGTGGGATGGCCCATTGGAAACAAATTTTAAATCATCATCATAGGGTGTTCCGTTCATAAATAAAAAAAACTCTAACCTCTACCGCAATTAACCACCTCCCCCACCACATTAAGATCATATGGGTGCATCTACAATAAAATCTGCAATATATACATATAAATCTTGTATATACTAAAAAAAAAGCGGATCAAATATTGCCTCTTGTGGTCCGTCGAAATTGCATAATACACTTAAAGAGAATATTTTGCCTTTCATAAAAACATTTTCTAGTGTGGCGAAATTCTCCAAACTCAAGGAATAACTCCGAACTAAGAACGGGGAAAGAGTTCGCCAGATAATGCATAATTTTTAATATACAAAATATTATATATATCTTCTGTAATCATATAATAGGTGATGTCTCACATACCTTTCCACTTCTCCATTTTGACACCTTAGTGATTGAACTACTAAGCCCCAAGCTTTTTGTTAGACATTTGCATAAAAGCTTTAAGCTTACCCCCCAATATTTATTTTAACTGCTATCTTTAAAGTCGTTTCTGTAGAAAAATATATTAAAGTCGCATTCACGATGGATTAAAGTGTGGAATGCTCTAATTGCAGAAACGCAAATATGTTTTTAAATTCGTTTGTTTTAAGAGTACCTAGCATGTTCATATGTAATGTAAGTATGTCTGTATGTACATGCATCTTGAACATTTCGCTGTGCTACTCGTAGCACTTATATTTAAATCAAACTCAGAGACAACATTTAAATTTTACTTGCCCGAGGAAATACTGTAGAAAAAAATATGTTCGTCATTATGCTCCGAACAGAAAAATATGAGTTCCTGCGGGGACTTGGCCTTCTGGGTGGAATCCATAAGTGTATATATACTTGAAACATATCCATATACATATTAGTACTTTGCAGTTTAATTAAAATTATAATTCTAACATACTTGTCGATTGCAGATAATTTCTATACATAACTAGACTTGTCAAGCTTTCAGGACAAGTACTGAAGAAAGAGTGCGCACGCACCACGTGTATTTCGGAAGCTGGTGCAATAAAAGCTACTTCCTTAGTTAAACAAAAATTTTATGTAACAAATTCCCGGTCTTGATTTAATTTAAAAAGTAGAAACCCTTTTTTTTTAACATAAAAAACCTCATTAGTTTTTCTGTAATTGTTTGATTTTATAAAGTGACAAAATTGAGCAAACACAGGAAGGACGTAAGGATACACAGCCCCGTTCACGTTGCAATTGTTTAGTGCCTTTTGTTCCAAAGTTTAACATACTTAAGCTAAGAAATTGTTCGCTGGTTAAAGAGCTCTTGTAAGTGATTGTTTTAAACTGCTTTTTCTAAAGTGATACGGTGAAGGTAGAGGGCACTAATTTTCCCACTTCTCGCAATATTTTTCATCTTAAGCTTTGCTTTTGCCATTATCGATTTTTAAGAACTACTGCATTGTGCTTGTAAAGTTGCCCTACTGAATTAGTTTTGAGAGAACGGCATGTGATCATTTGAATGATTTAACTTATAGTTAATTATGTTAATTATGTGTTAATTATGAATAATTTACATCAATTGATTTTATATTTACTCCTTAAATAGACGGGTAGCTCATAGTGTAGGAGATATTGTTGTACAATTGGACGTATTCGACGAGCAGCGAGAATGCGACGAGGCTCAAAGTTTACAAGGTCCAAATGGGATAAATTTAAATTCCCATCTTGATGTCTTCTATGCAATTTTGCGACAGGTAAATAGCTAACTTTAAAATTAATATAAATTATAAAAAAAATGAAAAATTACAGGTAGCTGATACTCCTCAAGAAATACCATTTTTGAGTATATTACAACATCTTCTGAGGATAGATCCAAAGGAGCCAGTAAGTGATATTATTTGGGATACTGCAGAAAAATTGGTACATCGAGCTACATTACTCGAAAATCATGAAGACTCTGCAAGACTATTTCGCTCACCAAGCGTTCAAAAAGTCACATGTCCACATTGTCGATGTGAAGCAACAAGTCCAAGTCGAAAACAGTCCGTCATAGTACCGTTAACACCAAATACCGTTCAGTCACCAACCTCAGCACCTAGTTATAATCCAATTGCGGCGGCGGCTCCTCCACCACCTCCACCACCACCAATTGCACCGCCCCCACCTCCACCTCCACTAATGGCTGGTAATAATTTACGTGGGGCACCACCTGCTCCACCACCACCAGCACCAAATCTACTACTAGAAAGATCTAATCGTCCTAAAACACCAGATCCAGCATTAAATGATTCGGCGAAATTATTACCACAACAAGAGACTCCAGCTCCAAAGGCAAAGATGAAAACAATCAATTGGAATAAGATTCCTCCAAATAAAGTTATTGGTAAGCGAAATATTTGGGCAATCGTAGCTGATTCACATCAGAATAGTCCAATGGCGGATTTAGATTGGAATGAAATGGAAGGACTATTTTGTCAGCAAACAACAAGTGCTCAGGGCTCACCAAAATTAGGTAGAGAAAGTGGTCATGATACATTGGATAGAAAGGCGAAGAAGGAAAATTCAGAAGTAAGTAAAATGAAAAAAAAACATTTCAAGTACATTTAATCAAAATATGACAAAATTAGTGATTCATACATGCAATACACGCGCTGCAAACCGCGCACTTCCTTTTACTCTTCAAATTACTTTCGTCTGTACAGTAAATTCCTGAACTGTGCGAATGTGGAACAGTCTACCATCCTGTCTTTCCTCCGACACAAGGCCTAAACACACGAGCGACCACAAACGACGACGAAATACCGCTGTCAAACTTCTAAAAGCACAGCACCTTATGCGAATGCACCAAATTGCAACGAGCGACGAAGTTTTCGTCGGGATTGACCAGTTTCTAATTTTACCGTCGTCGCTGCAGTACTACCAACAAAATTAATCGAATGAAATTTTTTTGACATTCAGTTTTGTCTTTTTGAGGTGGTAGCACGCCGCGGTAAATTTCAAATAATGATCATAATTTATAATTTATGATTTGCAAGACAGCTAAGACAAGTGGACAAAACAGACGTGGTTTCGATGGATATTTCAAAACGTTTAATTTAGTTAATTTCTGCATTTTCAGTTTTTTTTTCCACACTTTGGTCCATTGCATTTCTTTCAATATAATATAAAATATTCTTATTAAAAATCTCCTTTTAAAACACTCGAAACATTTAATAAATGAAATTTCAGTATCTTCTTCTTTCACAATCGTCGCTCACCGCCCGTCGTTGCAATTGTGTTCCACATTTTTCGACTGCCTGTTTCGCAGCGAATTTTCCGCTATCGTCTGTCGCTCTGTCGTCGCAATTGTGTTTAAGCCTACAATTTGCGAAAGTTTAAGGGTGACATATGTACATCAACACCACCGGCACTTTCCTCATGTCCCCTAATCCTTTCCCTATCTCCTTCCTGCCATACTGTGCTTTTCATCATAGGGTATCCCCTGAGCTTGGCTTAATAATATAAAAAACAGGACTCAGATAATTTGCTATGTATGATGTTGTCCGCAAAGGCGGTCCTAAGTTCTATCTGATTCTAAGTGATTGTTCCCTCATCTGACATCACACTTACCCAGCCCAAAATCTACCCTGCAGAAATAGGATACATCCTAGTTTTAAAATAAGTAATATAGAATCTCTAAATACGGTCAATTCTGAAATTCCCTTACATCTGCTGCAAAAGATTTAATTAAAAATATTTCATAAATTGACTGTTAGTCTAGTAAAGAAAAACAACTAATTTATTACTTACCAAAAATTTGTCATTATTTCAAATTTTACAGATAACTCTACTCGATGGAAAGCGAAGTCTCAATGTAAACATCTTCTTGAAGCAATTTAGATCGTAAGTAAAAAGGAAATAAAGCAACACCGCAAGAAGTTTACATCCTAGATGAAATCATAGACATAAAATAATAAGGCACTGCTAAATTGGTCATAAAATATTTTGATTTTTACAAGTACTACATACATCCGTTTGGCCGTTCCCCTGTTATGAAAACTGGCGTCAATACAGCTTGTCAACTTAATGAACTACAATTTTTGCGACGAACACTTTTTAATAACTGTCGTAGTTTATACACAAATGCCAACGCTCTTCGTAGAATTTCGATGTAATATAAAAATGTTATTTTACAAAAATGGATTTTCTCAGAAATCGTTGAAAATAGAAAGACGGGACCATAATCAAGTTTAGAGACTAGATTGGGACAATTTTTGGTGACCTTGGATAACCTTGAAACAGTTGATTCTGAAATACCGAGTAAAATAGTTTTTGTTTTAATTATAGGTATAAGGGGTACTTTAACTAACCCTTTTTACTCGACAAATAATTTATTACGGGGTACATTTTCTTAAACGTGAGTTCTTTTTTTTCAAAAGTTTGAATACAGGGAACTATCCCATTGGGACGAAAGAAGCACAATTTAATTTATTTGGAAGTTCTTTAGAAGAATATTCATTGATCTATTCAGAAAAATAAGCAAAGGCGCAAGTAAGTAACTCAAGAGCTTCTATAGCTGGAAGCTCTATAGAAGGTTATTTGATGATCTCCAGCAGAAATGCAGCAAGGGCTGATTTCGTCTAATTTTCTACGATTCTAACCTGTGGATTTTTCCACTATCGTGCGAAGTAGCGCATTTATCATTTTTAATGAGAAGTTCAGATGGATTAGATGTTTAATCTGAAGTTTGGTTTTATTATTATATTTTTTTGGATCAAATTTCCTCGTTCTGTACTCATAAAACATATAAAAAGCGCTCTAAGTAGTCTACTGAAGCGCTTCTTCGGAAGTGTGCACCGCTGCTTTTATCCATCCCAGCTCCAGGCCTCATAACCTTCCTTTCAGGGGCAAGCTCCAGACTACTGTTCTCCGGATACAGTTTTGAAGGCCTCTTATGAGATTAAGAAAGACGCACTATAATTATTCAAAAAGCTAAGTTTTTAAATTGACGCTTTCAAAAAAACTTCTTCGTCCATCATTTACCATACTGAGATTTATTCTTGCAGGAGCACTCGCGCAGCGGTAGCCGCACCACAGTGAAGTCCTTCGAACTTTTGGTGTGACACCCATTTATTTTCTGCTGGAACAATAATGTTCAGTTTCAGCCCCTTCCTGTGGGTACCTTTTGAAAAGTTAATCTAAATGTCAAAATCTATAAAATTAGTTGACTACTTAGCCGATTCAAGAAAATTGCAACAATTTTAGTGATTCTTCGAGCCGAACAAATTTTCAAAACAGACACGCGTCTATCAATTACTATGGCTCCTCGAAAGAGGAGTTTAGTGCAACATTGTTTGCATTACTATGTATTTCATCTAGGTATAAACCCTAATTAGCCTCTGACCAATATTCTAAATTACTTCTAATTTTACATGCTAAATTTTTTTTATAGATCCAACGAAGATATAATACATCTTATAAGAAATGGAGAACACGATGACATTGGGGCAGAAAAGCTTCGGGGACTATTGAAAATTTTACCAGAAGTCGATGAGCTAGATGTGCTACGTTCATTTAATGGTGATAACGCCCGTCTTGGAAATGCTGAAAAATTCTTGCTTCAACTACTAGTAGTACCAAAGTAAATAGAAAATAAAAGATAACTGTGCAAAAATAATCCTCACCTTTATCTTTTCCAATATTTTAGTTATAAACTTAGGATTGAATGTATGCTTCTCAAAGAAGAGTTTGCTGCCAACATTAGTTACTTAGAACCATGTATTAATGCAATGTTGTATGCTGGAGATGGTTAGATTTATTATTTTTATTATATAAAGAATAACTGATAATATTGCGATTGTTTTTAGATTTGATGAACAATAAAATGCTCCAGGAGGTCTTATATATGGTCGTTGTAGCAGGTAATTTTTTGAATTCCGGAGGTTATGCAGGAAATGCAGCTGGTGTTAAATTGTCTTCATTACAAAAACTGACTGATATACGTGCTAATAAGCCAGGAATGAATTTAATTCATTTTGTGGCATTGCAAGCGGAAAAACGAAACTCTGAATTGCTCACATTCCCGTCACAAATGGCAGCTTTGGAAAACGCATCCAAGTAAATACCTATCTACCATCTCTTCATAACCTTCTCTTTTTTTACTACATAAATCTCTTAATTCTGGCTTTTTTTTTTTAGAACTACATCTGAACAAATTAATAATGAAATTAATGCACTGGACTCAAGAATACGAAAAATTAAGAAACAAATCGAACTATCCTCAACCGAAACGGACATTAAAGAACAAATGATGGAATTTCTGCAGGCTGCAGAGCGTGAAGTTGCAATGCTACAGAGAGGAATGAAAGAGGTTGAATGTATACGCATTAAATTAGCGGAGTTTTTCTGTGAGGATCCGTCGACATTTAAAATTGAGGAATGCTTTAAAGTATTTCAAAATTTTTGTGAGAAATTCAAGCAGGCAGTCAAGGAAAATGAACGAAGACGCGTTCAAGAAGAACAAGCAACGCTTAGGAGAAAACAACGAGAAGAACAAATTGCCCGAAGGGCTAAACAATGTAAGATACAAGTTATATTGTAGCCCAATCGTTTAAATTTTAAATATGTTCTTTTCAATTTTACATCGTATATAGTAAGTCAATGTGGCACACCGGTGTCCGATCCTGAAAATAGCCTTCTACTTGATCCATCACAATTTGATATCAGATTTAGTCCAGCAATGACAAGAAGACGCTTAGGATCATATGGTGAGGGTAATCTATTGAAAGAGGATGGTATGTCTCCTGATATTACACCAAATGGAAGTCTAAGACGTCGACGAAGTCGAATTTTAACTGAAGATGATGAAGGTAGTTTAATGGAGTTCCTTCGAACTTCAGGACATGATAATGGTAGTCGAGAAAGGAAAGCATCATCTTACGGTAGCTTAGGTAAGTGAACTAAAATTGAAAATAAACAAACAAATCATTGAAAACTTTTACAAAATTTTTCCTAGGTTATAACTTTATCAAACAGGATTGAAATGAAAAAATAAGTAAAATCGAAATTTTAAATGACTAAGTAAATAACAACATAATAGTTTTTGTCACTAACTGTTAATAATCGTAATCGTTCGATATTATCTATTTATCAATCACCTACGAATTTTTCTACCCAGCATTGGATTACATATTTATTTCCCTAGTTAAATCAGTCCAGCTTCTGCAAGAGTATTTAAATTATAGACCAGTAAACTTGCGGTCAACCAGAGTTGTGGAAGTGAAGAGATGAAAGTTCTTTTGATATTTAACTCTCCACTGGGAATTCTGTAACTAGGGGAATTTGTATTCTATTCCACTCGCAAGACTCTCGGCTGTTTTAGTTGTGGAGAAGTAACAGAGAGTATAATCTACTTTTTTTTTTTTGTGAAGGTACCTAGGTACCTAAGGATTTTCAAATTAAATTATACATTCACCGCATATCCTTGCTATATTTAAAAAACAATAAATTATGGAAATCCATTGAGAAACATGGATTTGGGTGTCTAAACTTGCTAAAAGTTTTAAATCACGCGAAAATTAATTTTATATTCTTTTAGTACAAAAGAGATACTATAAAAATTTAAATATGCACGGTAAAGCTTGCATGTACGAATCGCATCTACATTTTATACCCTAATTAGATATGTCATTAGTTTTTGAATCCAATATAGGGTTTTGGAAATAATTGCCAAAGAAATGAATCAGTCCTTTTAAGGTGAAAAAATTACCGATTTTTTGGTAAAAATGGATATATTTTCAACTCATCATTGTGAAGAACTAGTAAGTCGTGGAAATTTAATTTCCATTAAAACAAATGTTCACAACAGAGTGCTAATAGATGTGAAAGAAAGAACGGGAGAAATGTGTGCCAAATATAGGAAGAGGGGTGTATATGACTCAAGTGCAAAAAAAACCAGTTATGACGTTTTAACGATCAAAAACGGAAAAATCCCAATGCTCTACAGCCCAATACAGAAGAGTTAGGCGCCTGTCAGTATTACGACAAAAAAATTTACCACCAAGGCCCCTTAAATCTGTAAATTTTCTTGAATCGAAATAAAATATAGCCTATAACACCCATGCATATCTAGTTACCAAAGTAATTTCTCAGTTTTTTTATTGGTCTTAAAGATCCTCAGCTTACCCCCCTGTAACTTATTACAACACCTGAAATAAATTTATTTATTTATTTTTTTAAATACCCATTAATTCGCTCCCATTTTTATCAACGCACCCTCCCGTCCCAATTTCTCAACCTATCATGTTTGCCCCGAGCTCTCATATTTTTTGATACCACATACATTCCTCTCCATTCTCTCCAGAAAAACTCGAAAGACCTACCTTCCTACATCCCTCAAAAACTACCCTTTTCAATTTATCTTGACCTTGGAAGGTAATAGACATATGTAGGTACCTAGAATATAAAAATGTCCAACCCTTTATCGTCCCCGGCGATTCGCACTTTTTTACACTTCTCACATTTTCCCTAAATCCCCAAGTATGTTAGAGAATTGCGAATGGAGAGTTAGGGAGTTTTAATCGGAGAAAACGTATTCTCATCTCCCAAACTCTCCAACTTTCCGTGTTACAGATTTCGGACCGTTGAAAGATAAAACATATCGCATTTAAAATTTACATAATATGTGACTTAGCTATTTAGCAATAAATTAGCAATAAGATATTTGCCTCAGATTTTTTTATAAGCAAAAAAGAGAACTGATAATGCATATTGCCCCGCAATGAGACTTTTGTAGTCTGAACGCAGCCAAATACTTCAGTGGAAATTAGATGAAGTCCTCAAGAGTTTGGCCGGTATAATACGCGTTTATGGGACATAGGAAAAGCAGGTGGCACAATTCAGAGAATCCATGGAGACGCGCGCAGTAGATGTGAGCACAATAGACCGATAAAAAAAAGATTTTTATCGTTCTAAATAAAAAAATTCAGCTAGATTTTCACATAACACCCTGTATCTTAAAAACTACTGGATGTATCACAGTTAAAAGCTCATTGTATGCAAAGCTTCATAGCCTTTCCAACGACTGCTCAACCAGCTCCGTACTCCACTCGTCTCAGGAGTTATAGGGATCTAAAATAAATATTTAGGATTTTCTTAATTTTTTTTAATTTGACCTCTATTATTTTTGCAAAAAGGTCGTTAACATAACTTTTTTTTATAAAAAGTGTAAACTGTACACTTTTCCCTTTAATTTGACCTATACACCCTATGTGCTAAGTATAGTCCTTTAAGAGGTATTAGCTCTTAACCTATTCTCAAACCTATTTTCAAACCTATTCTGAACGATAATTTGTTCCCTTAGCACGTCATTTTATAAAATATCGTCTAATTTCGGTGTTACCTGAATAGGGTATGAGTTATTAACTGTTTAACGGCTACAGTTAACACATAGGGTGTAGTAGGTCAAATTAAAGAGGAGAGTCTACAGTTTACAGAAATTTTCAAATACTACAAGCCATAATTATTCCATGGTTTTCTCACATACAAGATACAAACTCAGAGTAATGCTTCTAATGTCGCACTAAACTCCTCTTTCGAGGAGCCATAGCTGTGTTATAATAAACTCAACACAGCCATACATTGTCCTAATGTCATAACCGGGTGGTCTCCTACCCTTCACAAATTCTCTAGTTAAAAAGATTAAAAAAGAAACTCATCTTTCGGTCGATTATCTGCGCGAGGGTTTATCAATCTGTTCTACTTTTCAGTTCTTCTGACTGACAAGCAATCCCAACCGCTGTGACAACATCTATAGCAATCAAGAACTACCTGCAATGAATCTCAAGCTGCTTGTGGTTAGTCTGAGTTGAAAAAATTCGAAAAGGAGTACCACCAAATATAAAGTGCTACCAAGTGCTCTTTTGCCAAACCCGATAGAAAGTTAGCAACCGTGTTGCTTTTAGCCATCATTGATCACGGCGTATCACTCCCCAGACAGTCAGTTCGTCATTCATGTTGTTATTTATTTGAATTAATCTGAATTGAATTTACTGTACTTGCTTCTATAGATAAAGAATAGCTCTAACTATCCAACTTCCAAGATGCAACAGACATTAATATTATTTTAATCTTAAAATTTTCAGATCGGTCTTGGGCACGTCGAGCAAGAACAGGTAGTGGAAGCAAAAAGCGTCCAGATTTATTAAGTATTGATTTCAGTGTAGATCGAGAAAGACCAAGCTCTCCATCACCAGTAACTGAAAGTAAACCAATTTCTGTAGATGAACCACCAAAACCTCGGTATAACATTCTTTCTCTTTGGTAATGACAATAGCATTTTATTGAAATACCAACTTTTTCTTCCTAGAATTTCCCGAGAATGGCGACAAAAGATTGAATCATGGCTACAGGCAAACGAAAACGATGAGAAACAAAACGATGATTATAAACGAAGACGACGTTTGGCAACTAATAGACGGTCGCTTGAAAATGAATCAGGTTTGTGTTTTTTTTTTTACCAAAAATTGTGAGCAAAAATTTTCTATACTTTATTTAATAGAAAGCGAACGAAACAAATTGGATCCATTGCCAGAGGAAAAGGTAACATTCAACAGTAGTAATAGCACTGAAACATATAAACGAGTATATCCAGATTGGAAACCGTCTGCAGCCTTAGAAAAAACTGATGTTGTTGGTACTATAGAAGCTATAGAAGGTAAATTAAATTGTAAATATCTGTGTTTCCTCTGGTTAAAGCAAAAATATTTAAAAACAGATGTTCACACCAATACCAAGGATAAATCATCCTGGAGAAAATCAAATCTAAATGTACCGAATTGCTCGGAAGAGGTCACAATAAGTGCACGGACAAATAAACGTCAAGGAAGTCCAGGTTTATCCAGCCATTACACAACAAGCCCTCCACTACAATCAATTGTCGAAGAGGATAAAAGAAAAAGTGTTATTCAGAAATTGGGTGTACGACCGGCTACAGATCGACTACAAATCTATATTCGGCGACCGTCAGAGCCAACCGAAGACGAAATTACTAGCAAACCTAATTCAACAACTCCAAGATCGCCATGCTCACCACCGAGCAAAATTTATACAAATTCTAACGAAAAGTCAAACGGTAAAAGCTATTCTTACGGGTATTCCGATGATCGCAATAAGCTACAAGATACGCACAATGAACGAAATAGTAAAATAGAAATAGATTCTGATAATATAGAAACTCCGCCAGTAACTAGACGAGCTTTAACTAGTCCAATAGGAAGAAAATTGCAGGCGCCTAGACCTTTACATCCAGAGACTATTGCGAGAAATCTCCATCAAGAGAGTAAAAACATCGATAAAGATACTCTAGACTCGGAAAACTTGGGGCATTTTGATAGATTCTCTGCTGCACGTCGAACCAGACGATATAAACGACCAACAGATTATAGCAGTGGTAATGAGGATAACTCACCTACATCTAATGAATCTAATGATCGGCTTCTAGTTGAAAATGATAAAAATGCGGCGATAATTCCTGAAAAAGATTACAAAGAAAAGGAAAAAGTAGATCGGCTTAAACGATGGCAAGATCGTCTAAAAAATCTAAACGAAAATAAATATGAAAATAAAATTATACCGTCCGAAAAGACTGTAGCGAAACTAGAAAAAGTTGGACGCCATATTAGTTCAATAAATCAGGAGGATGTTAGGGAAGCTATTCGCAATTTGAAATCACCAACAGGAACACCAGAACGAATTTGGAGTCCCCCACGTGATATAGTCAAAGAAAAACCATCAATCATAAAAACATCTAATCATGAGCTCAACGATGAAGGCTTCGAGGAAACGCAAAGTTTAGTTTCAGATACACCGTCACATGGAAAGGAAAGCACATCTTCTTGCAATGAGCAATCTCAAAATAATGAAAATAGATCAAAAAGATCGAAACCAGTTCGTATGACGTCGACAGATAGTGCAGCAACAACAACTAGTAGTGATGCATCTAAGCCTCGCCAAACACCTAGAACGCAAATACAAAATTTACTAGAACGAAATAAACGAAGTTTTGAACGAAGCCGCTCTATGAGAACGCCAACACCTCTCAGTTCTCCTCCACAAGTTGTTGTAGCTAGACGAACAAGTTCTCTTAGAAAAAATGAATTAACCGGTGCTGGTAGTTCTCCAAATAAACGAGATGTTGAAAGAAGTAGTTCAAGAACAAGTCTACGGAGTTCGAGATCATCATTAAATAGTGCCGTATCAACAAGTACAGTTAGAAAAATGCCTGCAAAATCACATATAACATCATCATTAGAATCGTCACCGAGTAAAAGACCTCTTGCTACACAGAATTCATCGGCGGGAGGAAAGACAATCAATCGAGTTCCAGCTAGTCGAAGCAGTTCAAGCGGATCAAGTGTTGGTCTAACTATAAGGAAACCTCCGGTGAAGGCATCAACACTCGGTAGCACTAGTTTCAAGGAAAACCAGCATTCAAATACGTCTTCACATAAAACTGCAGCTAGAAGTGCCATACTAACGGGTAGAACAAATATGTCCAGCAGTTCAAGTAATATTAGTACTCCTAATAGAACACCCAATAGAGTAGCAGCTGGAAGTTCACGCCTTAGTGGCTTTATGAGACCGACTGCATCTAGCACAACAAAAAGGCAAGGAGGCGATGGAAAAGGCAATAAATAAATTAAACTCATAAAATCTCACAAAATAGAGTCCGCGAATATTTTTATATACTACTTACCGTTGAGATCATAGTTATTTACAGATATACCAAATCACAAGTTAAATCGTGCACGTAATGTACTCCCCCCTCCCCAAGTCCAGTCTTATCATAAAGTATTAAACCGTCCCTGTAGGTTACTTTAAGTAGGATTTTTCATCTCATTGTTCACCTTGAAGTGCAAGTGATAACTAATACAGGTTACAAAAGAAGTTAAAACTTCATCTGAGAAACTGAAGATCCATCCAGAGATATTACGGATATTACCTTACCTTACACACATCTATACACACAAACACACACACACCACAAAGCCAAATGTCAGTTATAATAACGGTGCAACTCTAGATCAATATATTAAAATTTTTGTAGGATACGCTAGGCAACTTTTTTAATGACATTATTGTATAATTTTTTTAAAGTGCACAGATTTTGTAAAAACAAAAGAAAAACCAATTGTTATCTATAAAAACGAGTATTTTGCTAACACTTACAAGTTACTGTTTTTTCTCTGCAGAGGATATATCAAGAATATTTCTTGAGGATATTTTGAATAATTTCATGTTTACTACTCTTTTTTATTATTGTTATAAGACTTGTGTAGACTTTTTTATTTTTATTATTATTTTTTTACTTTTTATACATCCATTTAGTGGAGAGTAGAGAATAAGGAAGTTGGAAGTGAAACTGCTCTCTCTCTCTCTCATTCTCCCCCTCTCCCCTCTCCTCTCTCTTTCTCTTTTGAGGCCATACATATTTTTAAAGACGTGTATTTCACTAACACAGTAATTTATTATATTTTTTCTTTTTCTTAAACATAAAATCATTAAAAAAACTTTAAATAAAAAACGCAATAAAAAAATGTTTTTTCAATTCCCTGTTGATTGCCCTCCTCCTCTTCTAATATTCCTACTACTGCTCCTTGTAGTAATTATGCTCGCCGAACCAATCTTTGTGAGATTCGAGATATCTTAAATGTGAAGAATAAAAAATTTAATTAATTTTTTGGAGTCTAGAAATGTCTATAACTAAACTGAAATGCATTTTGAAATTACACTTTAAATCATTCAAATACAATGAGCGAAATTCCCATAAAATCACACTAAAATTTTGAGCTATCCACAATAGAAGTAAGTAATCAAAGGCTATAAAATTTATTAAACAAAACATTTTCATATTTGTTTTGTATCAGAAAACATTTACGGCCTGTCCGAATCCATGTCTTCGTCTTGTTATTACAGCTAGTGACGTAACACAACAAGCTCAGCTATTTTATGAGGAATGTCTTTTCAAAAGGGGATATTTACGTCCTAATCGTTTTTTCATAAAATCGAAAAAACTGACTGTAGCAATACCAACAGCTTTACAGAATAATAGGAGGAATAAATGGAAAGGATATGATAAGTTATCTAGAATATATTATTTTGAAAAAAATTTGACTATTACTTCCGGTAATATTGGCTTGCAAAGTTTGGAAATATCCCCTTTTGAATAAAAATCTTTATAATATCCCCTTTTGTTTTGTACCATTTTGTAAATATCCCTTTTTGTGTTGTACGTTTTTGTAAATATCACCTTTTGATTTGTACATTATACTAGAATAAAATTATTAAAGCATATTTTGAGTATTCTTATCAGTTTTTATTTTTTAATTCTTACTTCTATTTTTACTCAAAAATATAAAACAGAAACTTCTCCCTTTTTGAAATGAAACCAAAGTAACAGTAATAATGTCATATTTTTTAATGTAAATATCCCCTTTTGGAACAAGTGTTTTCAAGTAAGATTTCCTATGAGTTTATCGTGTTTGTTTCGGTTTACAGTGACGAAATCTTGAATTTCAGAGTAGAGAATATAATCTCATACTTAACTTAAAAAACATAAAAATTGTAAATATCCCCTTCTGAAAAGACACTCCTCATATAGTTAGACGAAAACCCCGTCCGAATTAGTGTGCTTATTTGACGTTTTGTTAAAAGCTTGTGATGTTTTATTTGATGCTTGTACCTATACCTCCCACTGTGCATTAATCAACTTAAAAACAAGCTCTCTAGTCTTTGAAATGCTAAATTAGTTAGGGTTATATTTACAACGCAGTCCTATATTTCTTGACCATCATAAATGCAGTCAAATTCACCAAAAAAATATAAATTTTTGGCGACGTGATTTATATTGTCTCTACTTACTACCATAAGCTGTAATGCAAAGAATAAAGATTAATTTTATTATCCACAAATTATGACTGCTTTATGAACGCTCATATGCATTAATAATTTTTGTTTTTAAAGGAATTAATAAAAAGCCTGCGCAATATTTATACTTCATTTTATCAACGTTCGCCATTTTTCCATCAAGCTCAAGACGAACATGACCTGTACGAATTCGTTTGCTTAGCTTGATCTCGCCAGCCAGCGAATAAACATAACCTCAAAATATGTTGTCTATTTAAAATAGTCAACTCGAACCTTGACTCGATGATCAAGCTAACCACATGTCTAAGCTGTTATACAAAGTAGCAAAGCTCGGTGGCATAGGCATGGATTCGGATAGAGCTTGACTCGATGTTGTCACTAGCTGTAATAACAAGACTTGGATTCGGACAGACCCTTAGATCATTGCATATGGTCCGGTACGAAATTCCTATAAAAACAACGAAGATAAACAATATACGAAATGTAATAGAAATAATTCCTTTGTTAATATTTTGTGTAATCACCTTTATTGATTATTACTTGAAAAATTCTTGTTGGCATAGATTCCACCACAACTTTTAGCTCCTGTGTTGTGGGCTTTAACTGAACTATACTTCTGTCCACCACCGCCGCGCTAGGATTTAAATCTGGACTTTTAGCGGGCCAGCCCAAAGAAGACATATTTTTAGCAGCATTATCCTCTGTTGGAAAACAAAATTTTCACCAGAGACCGAAAATAACTGGTATTTTGAAAATTTCCAACAAAAAAAGTTGGGATAAATTATGATCGTACAATTTAGTGAAATATACCAAAATATTTCTCGTGGGACCCGTTTCATTTCCTGTACAGCTTTTGAAAACTTAACTTCTTTAAAAAAAAAATTTTTAAACTGTTATTTCTATCACAAAATAATTTAAAGTTAAAAAAACTAAACTGAAAAGCTTATTAGTTTTTCTGACAAAATT
The DNA here is from genome assembly GCA_963924295.1 of Dioctria rufipes. Lineage (NCBI taxonomy): Eukaryota > Metazoa > Arthropoda > Insecta > Diptera > Asilidae > Dioctria > Dioctria rufipes. The sequence continues at coordinate 41,115,411 of OZ002743.1, read as the reverse complement.
AAAAAGCCAGTTTAACTTTTTATTTTTTTGAGCTGGAAGTAACATGTTTTGAAGCTGGTTATGTTTTGAAGGAAGTATTAAGGGCCAATCTGGCTTCTTAGTTTTTCAAGACGAGCTACATTTTTTGGCTAGAAAAAATAAATTTCTTTTCCATTAAAAATAATTCGTATATGGAAACCCTAGTAGCTTTTCAAACATTTTGTCGGCACTATGGCGCCCAGAAGTAATCATTTCCTGTTCTACGAAATTTGCCCATATTGTCTACGCCGTCCACCCAACAGAAGTCACCGTTGAGAGGACTTTTCAGCCCTAAAAAACATTTTGAATGATCTCTGTTGCAATTTATCGGAAGAAAATTTGCGAAATATATACAGGGTGGTATGTGGAACAAGTTTTTGATCAGCTCACCTCAAGGAATCGCGTGGTATACCGGAAGGTATCTTGATCTGAATCACCCTGTATATATAAATATACCTATTGGATCGGCTAAATTCTTATTTTTTACGATTTTCCTCAATTAGCTAAAGAAATTAAAAGGGTTTTTCAACCAGTTACTAACAACTTCATAAAGTAAAAAGCCAAATTGACTTCTCATATTTGCTCGAAAAAAATAGCCAACATTGAAACGTGCTATTTTCGGCTAGAAAAATTAAAAAGCCGAGTTGGCTTAATATTTTTATCGAAAAAGAGTATTAAGCTATCGCCCTTGCCTTTCTAGCCTCGAAACTAAATAAAGTAAGCTTTTTTCGTAAAAAGTCATAACCGATTCGGTCCCTGCTTTTAACACTACGGGCGTAGTTTCAAAATTCTGATAACATATAGAGAACGTATGACTAAAGATAATAAAATAAGCGAAAATTTAAATGAAAATTTAGTACCTTTGATTTGAATAATTATTAATCAAATTATTTCTCAATGTAAACGGTTTAAGACACAAAGTTTTTTACCAATTTGAACAAGACTTCTCCAAAATAGATCTGACAAGGGAAAGTAGAATGATTTTATTATATCAGGATCATCAAGCCGACTAGATTATCTCCATACAGAAACCAATATAGCAATATAGTTTTGTTCCCGATGAACACAAACTAAGGAATTATTATTGTCCTTGGTACCGCCCACCTGAATTATGTAATCAATACTAAAGAAATATTACCAAATGCATTGTGCGATATTGTCTCGTACAATTTATATTCTATAGTTTGTGTTAATATAGATCTTTAATACTTACTTAAGAAAAGAGTCTAAATGCTCAGTTAAAATCTCTAACTTCTGATCTGACATGCTTGTTGCATTGAGAAAATCTGGTAATTTAACTGAAAAAAGAAATAAAATTTATTTTTTAAAGCCTTTTTTTTAATGTAAAATATCCGGACTATAACATAACATATAACAAGCATAAATCCAAATTTGCATGGGTTTAAGGTTTGACTTTTTTTCACAGAAAAAATATTGAGACGAAGATGGAAAAATATATTTGTGCTGCTTAAACAGTCACTGATGCTGGCCTCTTTGTCTAGCTCAGTGGATCCTGGCGGCGATAAGGTTTCAACTGATTTTCTAAATCAAATTAACATCAAAATATTTCTATCTTTCATCTAGAGACGATTGGTTAATTGGCGGGTAGTATTGGAAATGTGTGCAGATCATTTTCAATTATATGCATTTTAAAAAGATTAACGTCAAGCACGATAAGGTCAGCTATGACGTTTCACTCCGTCAGATCTCTTAAGCTCACAAAGAAAGTAGGTAAAACTCCCTATCAAAAAATATGTAAGGCATTATACAAGCCAGTGTGATCTGATCTGACGTCTGAAAACAAAATTTGGCTCTAAGTCCAGATTTTATAAAATTCTGTAGAATTTATGAACTCCGAAAATTAAAAAAAAATTGAACATAATGTTAACCGTTGGAATGTGCATTTTACTCAAGTTTGACAACAGTCCCATACCAAATCAATCACGCATGTTCCTAGAGTAGAACATATAGCGTCACTTCACTACAGAATCAACCATCCTTGAGGTTTGTACTCCTATCAGCACAGCAAGATGGTCTTAGAAACGGCTTAAAACAAGGCATATTGTTTCACTGATCAGACTCTTCTCTTTCTAAGCTTAAGAATCTAACATAGTTTAGATGAAAATAATAAGTTAAACTACGGCTATTAGATGTGAACCAAAGGTAAATAATGGTTTTGTTTTATTTAGTTTGGCAATTTATACAATTCATGGACAGATGGCATACATAAGAGCTATGAATGATAACTTTTCAATATGCCTTTAGTTTAGATTTTGTCTTCTGCAGGCATTTTATATACTTGTAATGAAAAGAAGGAAACTACTTTTACACAATTTTTACAAAAGTACTCACAGCATAATATTCCCACAGTTTTATTGCAAAACAGGACGTTAGCCACATGACAACCCGGCCTGCCTTTAAAAAACTGAAATAACTCTTGTAAATATTTAAAAAAAAGTAGATCTTTCAGATCAAGCTAGAGGATAAATAAATATACAGGAGTGCACCGATAATACGTCTGTTGCTTTTTATATCTGCAAGAAAACCTTTGGTAAAGCATCGGGGATTCGTATTGTGCATTGGCTGTACGTATCCTCACCTATAGAATATTAGTATGGTGGAGTGCTCTAAAAAGAGTAACCCATTTGAAGTCTTGTCAAAATATGGACTCGCGTATTTAAGTATGACACGAGTTCCGAATATAACACTAACTGCAACAATGGAGCCTATGCTGAGTGTTGTCTTCTAAGCGCAGTAAGCGTAGCCCGGAAGTTGTTTGAGTAGCCACACCGTGAACAAATCATATAAAGTAAAAAGTGATGAGTGAAAAACATGAAAAAGTCTTTGGTATAAAAACTTTTATAATTATTGTTGGATTTTTATCAAATTTCATATATTGATAAAATATATATTAAATTTTTCTCCCCTCGGAATGGTTTTTCGAAATTCGAATTTTAAAATACCTTTTATAATGGTTAAAGTTAGACATTTTCGAATTGGAATAACTTTTATTTGAATCGTACGATTTTTTAATTATAGCACTTTTTTGAAAGATCTTTTTATTCTGAACCAATTTTTTCAAGTTTCAGTTCATTTGGACTTTTGGGTGGGGAGAAAAATAGGGTGGGGGGAATTTTCGATATTAACTCTAACTTGAGTAATTTAAGGAGTAGGCGGATGAAATTTATACACCTTATAGATCTCTTGATAAGCTATCTTCTGGTTTTCGAAAATATTCGAAATTCGAAATAGATTTCGAAATTCACGGAGTTGAAGTTTTCAAATCGTCATTTCAGATTTTCCCTTATTTCTCCACTTCCTGAGGGTCTAGCGAGATGTTTTAAGATTCGTTGGAAAGCCTATGGGCGTGGCTATAAAATATCAAAAATTTAGAAAAACGATATTTTCGAAACGCCCAGAAAAGGGGGAAATAGGGTGAAGGGTGCCATCACGAAAATCGTCCTAGATTCCGTACTTCTTATCACATGGGGATGAAATTCTACACCTAAATTCCACTTACAATTTCCCATAGCATGATGGTATTTTTTTTTCGAATTTCGAAAAATTTTCATACAAAATTGATGATTTTCGAAAAACGTAAGGGTCATTTGCCCGGCTTATAACAAGTGAAATTCCAACTCCACTGGGTCGAGTGGGGTATCGTTGGAAAGAGAACACTTCAAATTTTACGAATCTGAAATTTCACCCCCCTCCACCCTTCCTTGTGGGTGGGGGGAGGTAAAACGTAACGTAAAATGTTAGGGGGTGCAGCGGGGGAGGGGGGTGTCCGAGGAAAATTTCGAATGCGCCAAATGAAAGATCCCTTCGAGGACTATCGATTTGTGCACTAATATCGCTTAAGGGTGGTACTGGGTTGATTTAACAGGGTGTTCAATTTACATCTACCCGCATCACGGTGCTACCCCACAAAAAAAGTTATTGCAAATTTGGGATCCCAAAACATAAGTAATAGCGCATCAAAGAGCATGAAACTTTCTGGAAAACTTAATAAAACATCAGCGAAAAACAAATTGGTGTGATCGATTTTCTTTTTCTACCCTTATTTACTTAATAATAGTATTTGAAGTTCAGAAATTTGCTTTAATTATTTTCAATATTCGAACCTCATTTGTGAAGAGAGGGGATGACGGATTAAAAAACTAACTTCAGATTCATCTTTAGTTCAATAAAGGGATTAAAGTTATGAAAAAAAAAATTTGGGGTGGGGGGATTTTGTGGTGGGGGGTTGTTACCTCCACCTCCCACAAGCCCCAAATTTGGCATGTGGGGTGTCTAATTAAAGCCCCCGCCGAGCTCTACCGAATGGCGTTTTTCAAATTTCAATTGAGTATACTTCGTAGTATATTTTTTTCACCCTCTTACATTTTACCTGAAAACCACTTTTTCACTTTGTCGGACCCTGCATCATAACGGATGCCCGTAGAGAAAAAATTTTATATTCAAATTAAAGGTAACCAAATTCTCTATCCATTAGAAGGTTTTCATTTTCAATTTGAGACATTTTCTCACTGAGTTTTTCCTCCCGAAGTTCAAAGTTTTTCCTCATCTGGGTCCCATATACCCCATTACTACATATGAGTTATTTTTCCAATTTTTTTTAAACCATAGGCATTAGTGTTCGATTACGAAACTTTTTTATCTTTACAAAAAAATTTCTCCGAAGCACCGTTATTCCGTAAAGAGAAATTGTAAATTTTTACATCATCTCACGGCAAAAAGCGGCAAAAAGCCGTCGTAAAAGGAGGTTGTTCTACTATTATTAAAATTTCTCCTAAACTATTAGTCCGATCTGAAAACTAATTAGAAATAAACGTTCCCAACAAAACAGGCTTCATTTTATCCGCTGACATTATACTCAAAAAGTGTATAATTAAGTAGTAATAGTAGAAATAAAAACTTTGAAAACGACCAAAACGGTCAGAAAACGCCATGAAAAACTGGCATTTCCTTAATTTAAGCCGTTTTGTTGAGATACTTTTGTTTTTATTTTAGCTATTTTTAACCGGATCTTCATAGTTCTTTTTTTCTATGATAACTATGACTCCTGGGAATCTTGTGGATTTTTTTCATTTTTTTCCGGTGCCGGCAAGGGCTCCTACGGGCCCATTTAATCACCCTGTTCCCAAAATAACAAATTTCATTCCCATAATTACATTGCGAGGCAAGCTAAATTAGTTTGATGAACACACATACGTACATAGGTGTGCTACTGAAAACTACCACCCTTTTTATCTCGGCCAAATTTCAACAGATTTTCAAAATTCTTTTTACTAAATTCATCTTAGTGAAATTTTTCTGATTTTTTAAGACTATTACGAGTTTCGTAGGGTACCGGGTTATAGGATTCTTGCCCACCCCCCTCAATATTTATAATGCGAAACTAATTTTCATTTGTGTATGTAAGCATTTGTATAAGAGCTAAGAAGTACACAATTTTATTGAAATATGCATTTATAGCGCAAGGCAAGTAAGGTAGTTTGGCTTAGCCAGTAGGGCGCTAAGTCAGAGAATTTAGGGATTGTGGGTTCGAGTGTTGAGCATGAATTTCTTTTAATATTTTATTTTTTATGTATATGGCGGGTTCATTGCTATAGTGAACCAAGCACAGATCTTTTTCAAGCTTTTGGTTTGACGGCTACTTAGAATTGTATGATATTCAAGTAAATTGGTACTCATTACATATACCAGTACCAGTACTTATATTGGAAATAAATTTACCAGTAAAAGTGAGACTTGATGCTTATTATGAGGATTTTTTTCAACATAAAGCAAGGTTGGCCTATTTATTATTAGAGTACCTATATGGAAAAAAATAAAGAAAAATATGATATATGAGACGGATTTGGAAGATTGCTATGTAGGTTTCATATCATTATGTGAAATGTAACATTCAAATTTAAGTTTTTTTTTTAAAAAGCCCATGTGCATATTTTTTCCCCCGGATGGACGGACATGCAAAACTCAAAATAACTTTTAATAATCTGCGTATAACCCATTATTACATAACCTGTATATATACCCTGATTTACATATTTCCACGGCAGGAGGTTGTTCTACTCTTATTAATTTTTCTTCTAAACTATTAGGCCGATCGGAAAGCTAATTAGATTTAACTTTATGTCCTAAAAATAAATCTTTTTACTAAATCTCGATGCGATTCTAATTACTGATTCGCCGATGAGTTTTGTATGATACTATCTTTCATCGGTCATTACATTTAGCGCCATCTTTTTTGTATATCCTGCAACAATTAAGCCACTTTTTTTCTCTTAACATTATCTCTAATCCACTCGCTTTTATCTAAAATAAACTACAAGACATTATTCAAAGCCGTTTAGCAATAACTAACCAAATAAGTTTGCATGGTTCGCTAAATTAGTTTCTAATTAGATTCGTTACTCATTTATATATGGGTAATTTGACGTATGTTTGAAATGTTTTAATTTTAACGGGACTTTTCGCAATCCTGTAAGTCCTGTTATAAATGTAAAAGTAATATACTACTGTCCCTAATTTATTGTATTTTTTTTAACGTTATCCGATTAACTCTTTAAAATATTGTCATACATAGATTTCATATGTCATTTAATTTGCATGTTCATATTAAGGAATTAATTAAAAATCACAGTATTTTTTAATTAATATGCTAATTTTTTTAGCTTAATTTTTATTATGATTTTTTTCTGATTTTTTGAGTATATTTTCAAACTCCTCCGACATACGTGACAAAATCTGAATATTTGGCGCCCGAAATCAGCGTCCTGAAAATTGATTTGGAAATTTCGTTATACGAAATAACAATTATTCCAATTTTTAATTTTTTTCTACAATTGTGATCATAAAAGGATTGTCTATACCGAATTTTAGCTTTCTCTGATTTTATTTTCCTATTTAAAAAAATTAAAATGTCCTGGAAATGTAAGGTCCATTAGACGACTCCTGGTGGGGGCCACAGAAAGCAACTGGACCAACTATTTCAAGAAGTGGCTTTTGACATTCCTGCTTTATCGTTTAAAATTTATTTGAGCCAATTCGGTTACTTCCTTCAAATTCTACAAGAATTTCACTTCGACAAGTCCACCCAAGATTTGCGAAATCAAGCATTTTGTAAGGGTTTTGCCCATCAAAAAATCTCAAAATATCACGATTTCATTTCTTGAGCCTACCCCAACATGTGGGGACTCATTGGAAAGGTCTCGATGAGTAGATTACAGAAATAAGAAAAATTTCCCCCCTCCACCAATTTTTCGGGTGATTTTGGGCAAAAAACCGTTATTTTTGCAGTCTGCGCTTCCTAGCGGCGCCCCCTTGAACTACACAGACTTCCAATACAGAAGGCCATTATAGCTACGTATGTCCTTTAATTTGTAAAATTTATTTGAAGTCATTACCTCTTATCATTCAGGAGATATCGAATTTCAAAGTATTCAAGTCCCAATATAATTAGGGAGTTCCTTGGTGCATGTAGGTATGTATGTATGAAAAGTGATAAAGCATCAATTTCCTATTTTTTTATCCTTTCTTAGCGATTGACCACTCATTGGAAAGGTCTTGGCGAGTACATTTAGAATATGCAAAAACATTTTACCCCCACCATATAATTTAGTGAAAAGGAAGGCGGGGAAAGGAATTAGTTGTACTGCGCGTACAGTTTAAGCACGTGTATCTCCTACAAATATTCACTTATTTCAGAAATTTTTCGATTTTCTGTTATTGTGAATTTTTCTGCAAACTCCTGCAACGAACAACGTGGCGTAATCAGAAATTCTTGAGCGCCAAATTTCCACCTTGAAAAGTGATTTGAAAATTTTATTGTATGAAATAACGGTTATTCCAATTTTTAATTTTTTCCTACAATTGTTATCATAAAAGGATTGTCTGTACCGAATTTTAGTATTCCTAGATTTTATTTTTTTATTAAAAAAAAAAAATAAAATCTCACGATTAATTTTTACGCGTCTGCATACACCCGTGAGATCGAACACAATTTGGTCTAAATATACATTTATAGCCCAAACTGAATAAGGAAGTTTGGCTCAGTCAGTAGGGCGGTAGGTCAAAGTCCTCGAGTAGGGCGGGTATGGGTTCGATTGTTGACAATGGCAAGTTTTTTTTTTATTTTTTTTTATATATGACGGGTTTATTGCTAAAGTGAACCAAGTCCACTTTTACAACTGATAGTAATATTGATTAGAGTTGGTCCATTGTGATTTTATTTACTATTTTTATGAAAAAGGCCGTCTGCTAACTTTCAGCGCTCTAAGTGAACTATGCTTATAAAAAAATTCGTATAGAAAATTTCAGCTCACTACGTAGATGCATTCTCAAATATTTTCAAATATATAGCGAAAAACTAAATTTTTAAAGAAAGCCCTATGAAAGAGATACCCGATTTGTTTTTTTTTTAAAGCCAGTGTGCAAAATTTCAACTCAGTTAATTGGGAAATTTTTATTTTTCCTGTATCTTACTACGTTCATGCGTCAGTTTCCAAACAAGATAAACAAAAGTACCAAAGTGCCAAGTTCCCGCTTTGAAATTTGACAGTCAGGCTCTAATATGTCCGAACTTCACGCACAGATAAGCCGGCATTTTGGTTACGCTGAAGGTAGATACAAGACAAGTATTCCCATTAGAATTTTGACACATTGAAGCTGATAGCCTGTGACGTAATTGTGTGACTAATGTACTTGCATGTTTATAGAGAGATCAGAGAGCGTATTGTGTTCCCTGTACCGCGCTTTCCTATACATTTCACGATATGACATCATCTAATGGTGGAACATGGTTCGTAATGGGAATAACATGTATTCTATATACCTTGGGATACGCTCATGTACCTGAGAAGATGGCCTTATACCGGCGCGGCGCTCCCTTGAAATATCGAGACTTCCAATATAGGAGAAAGTTATACTCACTTAGCTTTTACCGTTCAGGAGATATCAAAATTCAAAGTATTTAAGCCCCTATCTAATTGGGGATTGGTGTACGTTCCATACATTATGTATGTATGTAAGTGGTAAAACATTAATTTACTATTTTTTATCCAATCTTAACGTATGACCACTCATTGGAAAGATCTCGGTGAGTGTATTATGAACATGTAAAAATATTTTACCCCCTCCATATAATTTAGTGATAAAGATGGGGAGGGTGGGAGTAAAAACCAGAATTGACTCCACTCTTTTGGCTATTGCTCCTCACCCTCTTTACCGTTTCTCTTCATTCTTTTTGCATATGGTAGCCAACCCCTCTCTCTATAAACAGGCAATCATCTGTTCCTCCCCTCACACCCTCGCGAAGCACACTATGCTAATCTACAGTCTGCATTCAAAAAAAATTTCCGACATGCCTCCACTCTTTTGTACATTGCTCCTCACCCTCTGGACCGTTTCTCTTCATTCTTCTCTCAAATGATAGCCAACCCCTCCGCCTACCTATGGGAAAACGTCGCACCCATCCCCACCCTCTCGCCGGGCATCGCCGGCGGGTCACCCTAGTGATAACTTAAAATGTGACGTTAAACAAATTAATTTGCATAATGTACATATATGTATAAAATTAGTATAGAAATGTTTAAATGGGGTAGAAATTTGTACAGTTCCATTCATGCGCGTAACTAATTAGATGTCGAGGTATTGGCTTTTTTTTATGCACCTTGAACTGGAACCCCCTAGAACTAAGGGTCCAGCCAAAGTTTTGTGCCTGAACGCAGGCAGGATTATTCCACAGCTGACGAATTGAAAATCCTGAAGCATCTCATCGTGCCAATGCATACTCTCATGGAAATGATAGCTGCGTATGTAGCTTTGATGATTTTATTTTTAAGGAGGCCATTTATAGAGGAGGAAGCAGCGCAGCAAAAGTAACGTTGTCAACGTTATATCAAATTCAAATTCAAATTGTTTATTGGGATAAAATATCTCAGATGTTGAAATCTTTAATGATACAAACTTAGTTGGTATGTTTAAGGAAAATGCTAAATTAATATTAAACTAACAATAAATGAAAAAAGAAAAGATAGAATAAATGAAAAGAAAAGATTAAGCTATAAATAACATAATAAAGAATAATGAGAAATTGAAATATAAGCAATGGAACATGAAACTGATAATAAAAAAAACCAAAAAAAAAAACTTGAAACTTGAAAGTAAGCAATAGCAAGAATTAACAGCAGTGCAGGGAATGAGAAAGCATACAAAACAAAACAGGAAGCCATAGGTAATGGAACAGAAAACTGAAAATAGAAATTAAAATAATCAGGAAATAACAATAAAACAAGAATAAAAGCGCATAGTTATTTTGGAGTGTGAGGACAATGTCAGCCCGCATGACTCTCATCTGAAGCCAGATGACGAGTTAGCAGTACCCTGAATGAACTGGCCGAGCTAGTAAGCTGCAATGCCGCAGGTAGACTGTTCCAAAGGCGAGCAACATGAACAAGGTGAGAGCGTTCTAAAATTCTATGTTGATAGCGGGAAACACGCAGCATTAAGTGCCTATCAGAGTTTAAAAAGCTGAGGTCGGAAAATAGATATCCAGGACGCTTGGTGTAGATGACCTTATGAAGAAAAATCAAATTTATCAATATCAGATAAGCATCTAATGACATACCCAATAGAGAGTTACGAAAGAGGGAAATGTGATCATATCTTCTCAATCCATGAATAAAACGAATGCAGTCATTGAAAGCAACATCGAGCTTTCTCGTACATATCGAATCCAAGTGAGGGAAGACAATGCATCCACTTGTGAAATGGGGCAAGAGAAGTGTCTTCACCAGCCTAGAGCGAAGAGCAGGAGACAGAATCCTTGCATACAACCACAACCTTCGAAGTATGCCATAAATTTTACCCAATGTATTTTTAATATGGTCGCAGCATTTCATAGAAGAATTGAGGATAATTCCCAGATTTCGAACAGAGGTAACGTAAGGTAAAGCTGTGCCATTCATAGTAACAGTTGGAAATTGTGATATATCAAGCCTCTCACGATTCAAAATCATGTAATTTGATTTAATAGGATTTAAAAGTAAGTCGTGCCTCTTGGACCACTCAGAAATTCTGTTCAGATCTGTGTTAATTCTCTCGACACAATCCTCTATCAGGCCAACCGGCCTATCCAGGTATATCTGGACGTCATCAGCATACAAGTGTATTTTGAAGTCTCTTATTACGTTGGGCAGATCATTTATGTACATACTGAACAATAAAGGGCCTAAGGTTGAACCCTGAGGTACCCCACACGTGAGAGGCAAGCTTCTCGAAAGTAAATCATGGACTTTGACTTGCTGAGATCGTCCAATAAGAAAGCTACCGATAAGTGATGCCGCAGATGAAGAAAATCCAAATTTGTTTAATAAGACGGTAAGGAGCTTGGAATGGTTGACGCTGTCGAAGGCTTTTGAAAAATCTAGGAGTGCCAGGACAGTCAGGTGATTCTTATCAAGAGCTCTACGAATGTCGGACGTTACCTTTAATAAGGCAGCGTCACAGCTGTGCCCAGCTCGAAATCCTGACTGCCACGGGGTGAGCAATCGATTTGATTCCAAGTAAAGTAAGATCTGTTCATGCATAAGCTTCTCCAGCGCCTTAGACAAAAAACACAACATACTAATTGGACGAAAATCGCTTGGGCCATTAGGAGATGCAACTTTAGCAAGGGGCAACACAATCGCACTTTTCCAAAGTCTAGGAAATTGCGAGGATGTCAAGCACGTATTAAAAATGTGGAGGATAGGATAGACGAGCCAGGGTAAAATTAATTTTATAAAACGAGGCGAAATTTGATCGGATCCCACTGCCTCAGACTTGACAGCATTAATGGCGGTAACTACTTGGACAACATCAACACAGTTAAAGCTGAAATCGCCTTCATATGCCACATAATCAGGGACCCCCGAAGAAGTGGTAGGAGTAACATCTGAATTAGATGAGGAAGGGATGTTATGAGAGGTAAAGTACCTATTAAGACAATCAGGATCAGCATCACATTTTGAGACACCTTTGCCAAACACGCCAGCATTTCTGAGATTTTTCCACATTTTTCTTTGCGGTAGATTGGAATCGAATTTTGATTCAAAGTACCGACGCTTAGCCGCTCGAATTTTAGTATTAGTAAAATTTCTAATGTGTTTGTAAGCATCACGATTAACTTCGGTCCTCATACGCAGAAATCTACGGTGTAAAAAATCGCGTTCAACAATCAATCCTTTAATTTCCGCGGAAAACCATGGACAGCCTTTCTGATTCAGTGTACATGATCTAAAGGGAACATATTTATTAAAAAGGTAGGACAGATTTGAGTTTAAGAAGGCAATTTGAGCATCAACGGAGGGATAATAATTAACGGACATCCAAGGGATAGTTGCACATTCTGCAACCAGAGCAGGCATATTAATACTATTAAAATCTCTGAATGTAAAGGAATTCCTTAACTGAATTGGATTGATAGAAAAGTTATAAGTTAAAAACAGAAAGTCATGGTCGAAAGTCGATGGAGGGCTTAATTGATTCTGAAACAGCACCGCATCCGTATCGGAAGTAGCAAATATGTCCAGCAGGGATGGATTGCCTGTATTGAAGTATGTTGGGAGTTCATTTATGACATTGAGGTGCATGGACTGCAGAAGAAATATAAATTCATCAGACCTGGTGGTCTTACAAAGCAAGTTTACATTAAAATCACCGCCTATTATGACGTTGGAATATCTGTGAGTAAGGTCAGTGAATATATTTGCAAATTCCTCGGAATTTCCAACATTAAAAACTTCAGGTGGACAGTAAACTGAAGATAACATACACTTGTCAGAACCATTGTCAACTTCAACACAAACAAATTCAATATTTTGTAAGCTCGAATAATTTATAAGTTTGGCCTTCAGGCAATCTTTAACAAAAACAGCAACCCCTCCACCCATTCGATGTAATCTGTCATTTCGAAAAAGTTTATAACCAGGAATAGCTACAAGAGTTGAGGGGATATTAGAGTTCAGCCAAGATTCACTGATCAAAATAGCATGGACATCAGAACCTGCAAACATGTCTAACATTTCATCCATTTTAGATCTCAGACTGCGAGCATTCAAGCAGCAGATATTTAGACCATTCGACCTACGGCAAAAAATATTAAGAAGCACCCTCACCCTGTTTTGAATCTCATTGGAACTCATAAAGGCTACATCGCAGAGAGCAGCCAGTTACAAGGCTCATTTTAAATAAAACGTATGTCTTCACACTCACAGCGCTAACATTAAAAGGCAAATTATGTACATTCCTATACGCAATATGCTTTCCTAACCCTGCAACCGGCACAACAAAAATTGAAATGAAAAAATAAGAAAGGTTAAATGAACAAACTGAAAAAGAGAAAACTACTATATAAGAAGCGAAAAGTAAAACTAAGAATAATAAAAAATTATCTAGGCAAATAAACAAAAGAAGAATGAAGCAAGCATTAAATAACCAAGTAGTAAACAAATCCATTACTTGAAAAAATATGCCTGTACTATGCACCCGAACGGCTGGTAGATGTGCACATGGAGAACAGCTGGTCCCGATTTTTGACCATCAAAGTACGATCCTCTTTTTTCAATCTGATGTGTACAATGCCATCTTTAGTAAACGTGGAGAAAATCTTCTGTTCAGATCGAAGTTTTATAGCGTCTCGCAGGAGAGCATTGGTAGCAGAGGAGACGCTTTCACTGAAAAGTATTTTGCTGTTTGCAGTGAACCCCTCCAAATCACTCAATATAATACCACGACGACTCCAAACTGATGAGAAAAACGCTTTTCTTTCAGCAGGGCAAGAGAACTTCACAATTATGGGACCATCAAGCTTACGATGACGTCCCTCCTGAACTGATCTGGGCCTCAAGCGGAAAGCCGACGTATACGGTGAAAGCTGATGATCGATCACTGAACAAATGTTTTGGACCAACTTGTTCACATTCTCGTCACTTTTTTCAGGGATGCCTCTTATCAGAATATCCGAAGAGCGCTGTAAACACTGTAAACTCTCTTTAATTTCGATGTTCTCGTTGCGAGTCGATTCAAAATTCCTCTGCAAAGGCAGATATGCGGCTGCTGACTGTGCTGAACATTTTGTCCATTTTAGACAGAATACGGTCCTCAAGCTGCACCAGTTTTGCTATAATTTCATCGGCACAAAGATCACTAGGGAATACCGCGCCACTGTGTGTAGCTGCCCCTTTAATTGCTTGTTTTGAAGAGCGTGAGAGATGAGCATTGGAAGAGTGCTCGCTGTTGTGGCGACTCTTGCTCTCTTTTTGCTTAGCAACGTTGTTGGCTGAAGACATTTTACAGCAGATAAGAAGAATATTACAGAACAATAGCGTATAAAGTAAAACACCGCTAGGAACGAATACTTTGAAATTATTGCACAATATGTAGTTTAATCACACATTAAATATGTTAAATATGTAGGCACTGAGATTAATAAATTCGCAAAAATGGAAATATTAAATTGAAAATCGGAGAACACGGGAGCAAAACTAGACACGTCTATTCGGCAGTACTCATTATTTATTACTATATCTTTGCTTAACACTGCTGATTATATCATTTACGTCATATTTCTGTATATCTTGCCGCTGTGCGCCCTCTCAAGGGACCATCCATCAGTAATCACTTAGGCATCCACCATCACAGATACCTGTTAATAAAACAAGATCTGGTTTACGGGAGCCTTCGGAGGTGTTAAAAGATGGCTCTCTAATTGATGTAAACCCATTATTGTTAGCGCTTCTTTCAATAAATTTAACAACGCTATCATGCCTCTGGATGCGCGCGGCATGCGTTCTATGGCGTTTTTGCACAATGTGATTAGTTATTTCTTGAGCCATGAATCCAGCGCTACATGTGCGATGTTGGGATGGTCGACCCCGAGTAGTATTGGACTTACTAGGTGAGGCGTTAATGCGCACCTTTATGCACTGTATGTAATCTCAGCCAGTAAGTAGCTTTGTTGGTTCTGTAATCCATCTATGTGCCTGGGCGTAGTCACCAGCTTCATGGAGATCGGAAACATCGTTTGAAGAGTAGAGCTTCTTGGACCAATATTGATGTATCAATTTGGATGCCTTTAAGGCACCCCAGTCTGCGAATTGTAGTCTTCGCTCAACTCTATCTATTTCATATGAAAGCAAAGTATGTGCTGCGGTAATTGCACTGTGATGCGGCATATTTAAGTTGATCAGCGTGCGTATCGGAGACTAGGTGCAAACTATCTTATGGATGGAATGCCTAGCCCACCATCCTTAACAGCCGAATGAAAGAAGGCTGTTAGCGTGTCTTAAGGCAGATCAAGCCATTTGCGTGCATACATCCTTGCAACATTGTCTATTTTATTTAAACAGCCGATCATCACATTACCCAGCGTTAGTTAGCTAGAGCTGCGGAAGTACTACAGTCCTCAAAGCATGCATCATCTGTTGTGATTTAAGAGATGCTTTGGTTAGTTTTATAAGTTTTCGAATTTGATCCAGGGAAGCTTTATACTTGTAGGTGCCATTGGTGTTAAAGGAGATACTGAGGTATCGCCATTCTTGGTCTCTCATGAGAACCGGCAACTCGTTTCCAGCCAAATAAAATATTCTATCGATAATAACAGTGTTCTTCTGTTTTGGTTGGCCTTTGATACTTATTGTTTTACATTTTGAATTTAAAATGCTCAGTGTGATCTAATAGGAGGTATTTTAGAGCTATTTGGGCTCTCAAGAATAGTTTTAATACATCTTGTGTGATGTTTTGCAGGGTTTTAGCGTACTCCTGCCTACGTCTTGGTCTTCTATTAAGGTGTTCTGTGTATCTTGTACTTGCGGTGGTTGCCAGACTTCTTTAAGGACTCGGCTATATGTCATTGACATACAAGGAGGATAGCCGATTGGCTTTATCATCTTTACTACAATTATCAATGTTATTAATAATGCAGTATAAAACCTGTTGTTTATAATGTGACCCTATTAAGGAAGCTGTGGATGTTTACTGCGCATGTGCACCCCAAGACCTGTTTTGGTGGGAAACTCCTATCAGAAACAAAAATCTTTCAGTACCTGAGCTGCTATGCTGCTGAGTGCCAATAAATTTAAAGCCAAAGCATTGAATAAGTCAAAGTTGGCGTTGTCCTAAACATATCCCTGCATTAAATTTTTTTGATTAACTATATTAACCTTTCAACCGCTATCGACTATGGCTCAAAATGTGAGTTCAGCTAGCATAAAAAATGATACATACACTTACACTGGCAGTTGAGAATTAAAATAAATAAAAATTATTGGAAATATTTTTGCCACGAATTCAAACATTCTCTAGCGTACCAAAAATATTGGGGGGTATCCGCATAGCCAAACGTTTCCCAAAGAAGCCAGTAGCCATTTGCGATGATTGTATCTTGTAGCCAAAGAGACAAGACTAATACACGGCTCTTTTTATCATCACCTCATTTTAAAGGACACGACTGTGTCAAATTTATAGGAACGAAAAGAACCAAAGAAGATTTTATACTGAAAAAGTCTGAGAAAAAGCAGACGGAACCTCACCGCACATTTCACTGTTTTTGCTGCCGCTGTCGATTTTTCATTTCGTTTCGTTGTGTTCCTATGAGATCTACGCAGTAATATCACTAAGTGACGTGACTATCATAATAAGGTTCTCTATCTCCCACTCAAAGATATTTATGGAACTCAGTATAAAATATGAGGAGATTGAATTTTTTCTACCAGCGTAACGCTTACAATATTACTTCATTTTGTCATTGTGAAAACTCATCTTCATCTGGCTTATGACCCTAAGTATCACTTCAACGTGTAGAATTCATATATAAATTACTTACCCATTAACCGAGCTAAATGTACTGGTCCAAATATCATAGATGCTTCGGCAGCTGCATTAGAAGGTAGCAATTGCCATGAGATAACTTCTTGCAAAAAATCTTTTGCTCTTGCAGGAATACCAGAATGTAAGGTATGCATGGAAGCTAAATTTGCAGATACAACATTAGCATGAGGAGTCGACCCTCCCGAGCTCGTGCTTGCCACGCTAAAATTTACAAAATAAAAACAAATAAATAAAATTTATGTAATATTCTATATACCTTGATAAACACGTTTCTGGTTTGCAGGGATTAAAATCAAAAGGTGTATCTGTTTCTTCATTTCTACAAGAGCGAAGTTTTCTACGAGGTTCTTCTTGAGTATTTGATTCATACTGGTTAGGCGGCGGTAGGGGTTCTGATGTTTCAGAACTGGGTGGTGTACCAGCTTCTTCAAATTTTGTTTGTAGATATTCAAAAGATAATCGATCTGAAGCAACGTAACTAAAATTTCGTAAGTTTTCCTCGCATAGTAATGAAACTGCCTGTTCTTTCTCTTCGTTATATAAAAGGTGGTCTGTTAATATAAAGTTTAAATAAATCCTGATGCCATCTGCTACTTCTCTTAGAAGTGAAAATCTGTAATTTAGTCAAATATTATTAGATTATTAGACATATGCATCCATTTTGCACGGCGCTCTTTACTTGTTTTCAATTTTTTCAAACTCTTTTTCTCGCTTTTCAGGGCGTAACTGCCCGCCTCTTCGTCTTGAAGTCTCACTATGTGATGAGCATGTTACCATTTTTATAATACTTTGTTTAACAAAATTTTCCAATATTGTAACCTGAAAATGTTAGCTTAACATTATATATTTCGTGAAGATGTTAATAATTTAAACTTACTGCTGGTATTTGTGTGGGTAAAATATGTTGTCTATTGTGTTTTTTTATCATTTCTTTGTCAAAATTAAGATATTGCATTAATTTTCCACCGACGCAGAGACGAACTCTCTCCTCATTCTCCGAACTACTAAACGATTCTGTATCGTCTTTAAAATAATAAGAGGACTATTAGAAGAAAGTAGAGAGACTTACTAATCAAATATACATACCATCTCTAGGTGGATACTCAACATCATTTTTTTCAAACGTGCTACAAGAACTACCGTCTTCTGAAGGCACTCTATTCCGTGATTTCGGTGATGTCTCTGCGTTCTCTTTGCGAACACGTTTTTTTCTCTCCTTACGATATAAGTACGCCGCTCTGGATGATTATATATTTATTTTATATTAAGCAATTTTAAATACTCATAATAATGCTTTATTCTAGAATTAGACATAAAACTTTCACTCTTACTTATGGCTATTTTTCACGATAGCGCTGCCATCCAGCCTTTCTATTTTATTTCTATTTCTAAGTTGTTTAGCATTAGAACTTTATTTCATTGAGGCTGCCTTAATATATGCACTTATTATGGTCATGTGATGTGAAATTCAATTTAAAATATAGCTTTCAGATTAGAGCCGAAGAAGGCCTGTAAGAAATTGAACATTCAAAACGAAGAAAGAACTGATTGCATTCTATCGATAACTTAGTGTTAAGAATACATAAAAGTTACACGACCGATTATTGAGTCCCAATACATGGAGTAACTAAAAGAAACACAACTAAAAAAAAAATTATAATATTTGTTTACCGAGCAATCTATCCCACCAAAGAAAAACTGCTGTACCTGATGAAATATTCTTATAAATCTAGATTGAGAAGTAGGGAAACTCTTCAATAAAACCAAACAAACGAATACATATTTAGAGTCCTTACCCCCTAAATACACTGTTTGACTTAATAGAGAGATATCAATAACGGTGATTAACCACCATGTAGTACAATGCACAAAGGGACAGTGCTTCAGTCGATTCCAATATTAACACAACGGAGCTAGATTCAGCCAACTTTGCAGCTACAAGCGGCTGCCCGGACTTCTGTTGAACAGTTGGCCAGTTAAGCAGAAAATGTGTATTCGACAGATAACATGATAGAACAGGGAATAGAGCTATAGAAGAAGTGGTCAGATAACTATTCAACAGAGCAAACAATTTTTAACTAAATCAGCAACTCAAACAGCTCAATATAATACAAAGAAATAGGATGTGTTAGAGCAAACTAGGGGGAACTTCTGCGATAGTATAGACCAGCTACTTGAAACTTCAAAGCTCCAGAAAAGATGGGAAGTCATAACGAGTGTTGCGAGAAATCAGTCAGGTTCTTCCCAAAACCACATTTCCCAGACTACTAAGTCCTGGATTCCCGATGAAGTAGTAGCAGCCTCGTACCCAAATCAATTATATGAAGCAGAAGAGAGAGCGAAAGAAGGAAGCATCCGATCGCAGCGTTTTTATACTTTCTCGAAGATATTATGCTCATAGCTCTATTTGACCCTACAATTTTTAAGTAATAATAATCTTCATTTAACATGGCAGGATTTTGTTGCAAATATTGCCACTTCAATGAATCCGGAAAAACATTCATATTTGATACACTTTCTGCAGTACTAGGAAAACCTTTACCATAGTTTAGTACACCCAGACGTCGAATACAATGCATTTCGGTCTAATGAACTTTACCGGCAGTAAAAATTATTTTAAACTAGACTATTTTGAGGGAGGCAAAATTGAGTTCCAAAGCAAAGTCAACATCTAAGTTTCTATATCACTGTGCCTTCTCTGTGAAAAGATCTAACTTAACTTACAATTGAAGTTGTGCTTTTTGCGCTAATTGCCTTTGAAGTTGACGATTTTCTTCGGTATCCTTCAAAACATAATCAGCATTTACTCGTCGATCCCAGGAAGAATTCCATCCTTGAAAGTGGATTTTATACTGTAAAATTTTTCTTCCTCGCTTGTCTCTAGTTTCTTCAACTCCAAGCACCTAAGTAAAGTATAATTTTAGCAAAGAGGGCCCAAACAAATTTTATTGTTTACCTTTGAATCATACAAAACTTTTGCTTTTGTAGCATCCGGCTCATAGCAGAGAACTTTTTCACCTTCAGAAAATCGATATTTTATTCCACGGGTCGAAACCATCGAATATATATTTTCAAGTTTTATTTGTAATTTTGCTTTTTCTCGTATAAATTAAAGATTAAGTCAAACAAATTCATGGGTGGGTATCAATCAAAACATATTCAACTAATTGTAAAGTGGTAAGCAAGCTTAGGTATTTCGATTTTATACGCTGACAATAGATTAAAATGGAAAGGACATTTCTTTAAATATTGTTAATTAATTAATTCAACAAAAATTTTCACATACTTTTCACAAATCATTTTTACGACGGGCCTTTGTTTTGATATCACATTTATTTTACACCATTTACACTTTAGATTAGAATATAAAACAAACAGGATTGCCAATTATGCATAACCCAAAATGAAGTTTTCTAGTGTGAGAGCACAGTGCAGGTATAAACAGCTAGCAGAATTCATGAAGGAGCAGACAAGTTATTACCCCACGGTTACACCTGCAAGTACAGCTTGCATGCAAGCCTCCCTTCCAACACCATTTTTAACTTGACAGCGGAAGGCAGTACGGTTGTGTCTTATCAGCTTGCATGCAAGTTCATTTAAAAAATGGCATTGAGACGTAAACTCTTGCGTATATTGGAAAATTATGGCAATAAAGGAAGCATCACAATGATAAAAACCCAAGAAAAAAGGAAAATGAAGGTGTTGGTAAATGACAAATAATCCCAGAAAATTGCATTTTCCCGGTATAAATTTATGAATTTCTCTCAAGCATTTCGTTTCCGCCATTTTGAAAACTGTATAAATGTCAAATTACTATCTCCCAGCTGCCATGGTTTTTCAGCATGCAAGTTCGCTGAAAGCTGTACTGCCAGCATGGCAGTAGAGGTTACACGTGCAAGAAGTATGGCAGTGCAAGTTGCATGCAAGCTGTACTTGCAGGTGTAACCTCGGGGTAATCGTTGTATTCCACCAACCTGTTTGTTTTCTTATTTGAGATTTGGTGGGTTTCGTCCACTGACATAATATATGTCAGTGGTATCGCCCATTACAGTTATTGCCAATGACAGTAAACTGACAGTTTATTGATTGATCATTTTGATGTGTCAACAGCTAGCTTAATAATTTTCTTCGTTCTGAAATAAACAATAAAAATGAGCACAACAGTTTCTACCTATGGTATACAGAGTACGGCAGGTGCTATTCCTGTTCGAAATGAAAAAGGTGTGTGAAATTTTTACTCTGAAAATTCTAATTGCTCTTAACATGTTTATCCATTTCCAGGCGAGATATCCATGCAAAAAGTTAAAGTTCATAGGTATATATCAGGAAAAAGGCCAGAATACGCACAGGGGGACTCTTCTAGTGATGACAGTGATCTCGAGGACTTTATTGACAATCGAAAGCTAAAGTTACAGCAAGAAAATGATAATGAACACGCAAGGAGAGAAATTGTTGAAGATGTTAATGACCCAAGGTTAAGACGATTAAAATCCCAAGTGAACGAAGAGGATCAAGGAGATCGGTAAGTTTCAATTTAGTCAAATATTAGGGCACATAATATATGCCAGTAACTAGCCTTAATATACCTATATTGGTAAAACACTCGTTTATAGAAGGCAGTCATACAATTTGATTTAAAATAGACGAAGGCATGTAGTTAACAGCAATTAAGAAGCGTATGAAAACCTATTTTCTAGAAGGGAAAACCTCTTTCACAAGTCAGAACGCTTCCAAAGCTTGTTAGTGGACACTATATTAGCACTTCTTTCTTTAAATCATTCTTTGCCGTTCTCCAAATAATTGTCGCACAGGTCAGACTTCATACCAAAATGTATATGCTGTGACAAGTATAGTTGAGGAGTGAGCGAACAGAGGGCACATGTCCCATTCCTAAAAATTTACAGAAACCGCATAAAACTGTATAAATCAATGGACTTTCAAAATTATCCTACTATGATTTCAATAGTTTGTACTACTTTTGGTAACCTCCCCAGCATGCAAGAACATAGAAAAATGTGAAATATACTAGGACAAAAAATAAAAACAAAATGGACATGTGCTCTTCCGACTGCACAAACTGAACTGCCTTTTTGTTCGCACATTGATGGACATGTTCCATTTTGTCACTGACTTATAACAATGGACTGAGCCATTTGCTATTGCATGTGTTACAAATATTGTGTTTCTGTATATCAGGGTTTGAGCACACTTTAAAACGTTTACTATATAAAAAACATTTAAAACGCAACCAATCATATGAAATTTTGAAACTTTACACTCGAAAATCGAATTAAATTATAAAAATATCTTTCTTTTGTTCGAGACGGAGCATGGTAAGCACTATCTTTACCTTATTCTTCCTGTGGTGATTGCATCTGCAGCCAACATAAAAACATCAAGTGGCATAAGAAAACGTTCAGTAAGTCCCCTGACACACGATCATACACATTCGAGACTAGGCACGACGTAAAAACCGGTTTTTGGATCGAGTGTGTCTCAAACCTTTCTACACATAGTTGATACACGGTTGATACACGATCTTGAGACATCAAAGAAAATTCATCTTATCCATAGAATCTATACGCACACAAACTGAGTACAAGCATACATATGTAATAAAACACTCGTGTATCATCCGAGTCTAACCCTCTGCTCTAAATTGGGCTATACACGAAAATATTCTAAAATAGTGCTAAGAAAACCAGTTTTTAGGACGGTGTATCGAGTGTGTATCATCTTGTGTCAACGGACTAAGCGATATTTTGTGTTGGTAACTCCAACTCTGCTATAGCGCGAAAGAGAAAACTATAGAACTTGTGCCATTCTTTCCTATAGGAAAATGGCTATACGCTCAGTCAATTAAAGTCAGTGCCTTTTGTTCAGTTGTTGTTGAAGAAATCTATAGATTTTCGTGGATAGTTTTAGAATCTGAAATCTGTGACGTTTTTTTTTTTTTGAAAAAATGCTGATTGAAAATAGAGAAAGCTCAGTATAGCGGACACGATTCTGTGACTTTTGTTCGCTTACTCGTTTGTTTATTTAAAAGTAAGAAATAGTGGTTTCCAGCAGTTCTGCAGACTTTTACATCGGATATGCGTAAGATTAAGAATTTCTTTGACCATTTTCGTAAAATATTGGAAAATTCTAGCAGAATATTCTTACTTTTGGGTAACCTATACGCTAATGTTTTTTTTACTTTAGGACAGTTCTAGTTTTTTTTTACGCTAACCCTCAATATTTATCTTTGCTTCCTCTGCATTTCAGCAGAGCTTCGAAATTTTATGCAATCAAAAAACCGACCGCACAACTATCAATTATTTAATGCTACAGATATTAACTAATTTTGAAATGCAACAGCAAGTGCTGTGATTTCCGAATTTTAAGTATAAAAAAACAAAATACTAAAAGTCTACCTATTTACATTCAACAGATTAGAGCGTCACCGACACATTCATGAACCAGAAATCATTGAATCTGCTGAGGAATCGGAAGATGAAGAGGAAGAAGAGCAACAAAAGGAGTTAGCTACAGATAAATCGAAAAAGATAACATTGGGATCAGATAGTGAATCGGACACAGATCTAAGTGACACTGAAATTGAAAAACGCAGACTTAAATTGCGATCACGTATGCTCCAGCAGCAAAAAGAGGAGGAGGTATGGTTTTTTAAGAATTGTAAAACGATAAAATATCTTCAAATAAGTAAGTTTTTTCTAGGTTTTACAAAAAGAAGATGAAAAACAATCAGAGTCTGAGGAATCTGAAGAGTCAGAATATGAAGAAGAAACAGAAAGTGAAGAAGAAAATGAGCCCCGATTGAAACCACTCTTCGTACGCAAGCGTGATAGAGCTACAATTATCGAAAAAGAGCGAGAAGCAGCAAAACAGAAACAGTTGGAAGCTGAAGTGAAAAAAGTTGCCAAAGATCGGCGTAGACAAACTTTGCGTTTAGTTGAAGAAAGTGTCAAAAAAGACTTGGAAAAGGTCAAGGTATTCACTTACATTACGATTCTACTTTGCACGTACTGACATCCTAGTTTTTTTAGCCTGAGAACAGTGAACCAAGTATAAATGATGTATGTACAGATGATGAGAACGATGAAGTTGAATACGAAGCATGGAAATTACGTGAATTGAAGAGAATTAAACGTGATAGAGAAGAGAAGGAAGGGTAAGTGTTAAGAAACAAAAAAAAAAAACAAATAAACCGCGACATAAAAAATATTTATTTTAGACTTGAAAAAGAAAAATTAGAAATTGATCGCATGCGTAATATGACCGAAGAAGAACGACGACAAGAATTGCGCGTTAATCCCAAACTCGTCACAAATAAGGCCATTAAAGGCAAATATAAGTTCTTGCAAAAGTACTATCATCGTGGTGCCTTCTATTTGGATGAAGAGAATGATGTTCTTAAGCGAGATTTTGCTCAAGCTACTCTCGAGGATCACTTCGATAAGACGATTTTACCGAAGGTCATGCAAGTCAAAAACTTTGGACGTTGTGGAAGGACCAAATACACACATCTTGTGGATCAAGACACCACACAATTTGATTCACCTTGGTATGCTGACACAGCCAATAATATTAAGTTCCACAATGAAAAAGCTGGTGGAATGAAACAAGTATTCGACAAACCTTCATTATCTAAAAGAAAAAAAATGATGTGATTCTGTTACTTTACATTGTAATAATTTTTTTTTTTTAAATATATCTACTATTTTAGGGGAATTTTTAATTTTGTTTTAAAAATAATTGTAATGTGTAAATGATAATGTGTATGGACTACGCCTGGTGATTAACTTAAGATAGCAAAAGTAAAGAAAAGTACAATACAATGAAATACATACAGTAACATCGATAAACTAAATGTAAATGTAACAGATGCTTAGGAACTAAGTGGGTAGGCAGCTAGTAAGGAACATAGTAGATATCAAAGTAGAACCGAAGTCTAATAATACGAACTACGTGCTAGATTATAGGGTATAGGCACATAAACGAAATATGTACAAAAAAGGAGTAATTACGTTAGACCTAATACTAACAATAAGGGTTAACAATAAAAATTAAAAGCTATAATATGAAGAGGGTATGAGCTAATGTAGGACCAGAGTAGATCTACTTCCTTTATTGCTATAATTTTCCAATATACGCATGAGGCATGACTTTACGCCTCAATGCCATTATTATACCCTAGATGAAATCATGGGGTATACTAAGTTTGTGATTCCGTTTGTAACACCTCGAAATAATGATGGTAGAGCAAAATGGATTGGACACCCATTCATAATATTAAAAGTTATTTCGATTTTTGCATGTCTGTCCGTCCGTCCGTCTGTGCGCACGATAACTCGAGAACGGGTACACTTAAAGAGCTGAAATTTTGTGCACGGACTTTAAAAAAAAAGTAAAATTAAGTTCGAAAAGAGACAAATCGGGCAACTCCTTCGTGGGGTTGCCATATAAAAATTTCGTTTTCCGCTATATATTTGGACACTGCCTGAGAACGCATTGACGTATTTTCGTACATGATGTTTTTACTACATTAGCAAATAAAATGTCAAAAATGGACTACATCGGGCAACTCCTTCTTGGTGTTGCCATATAAGAATTTCGGTTTTTTACGTATACTTTGAAAACGATCAGTCCAAGACATTTTTTTGTGCTACAAGCTAGAAAGATATGCGAAAAACAACTTCAAAATTAATACTTGAATAGATCGGTGACCATACGAAATTTAATACGGACATTCATCTAGGGTATGATAAGAATTGGTCTTAGACCAATTCTAGTTTTTTTTACTTGTTTAAATGAACTTGCATGCAAGATGATAAGACATCAACCGAACTGCCTTCTGCTGTCAAGTTAAAAATCGTGTTGGAAAATTTATTAATTTCTGTCAAGCATTTTTTTCCGCCATCTTGAAAACTGTACAATGTCAAGTCAAGTTACCAGCTGCGTTTACTAATATGCCTGGCTTACAATTATGAAATTAAATAATAGATGGGAGATTCTACCATCTGTACTATCTCATGTAACCCCCAGGTTAGAAGTAGATTTTTTCAATTCTGGTATTATTTCTCTGTGATGTCACACACAAATGCAATAATAAATAATATTTCATATTTGGAGAAAGGACCACTAGCAAGCTTTCATTTCTTAAAATAGAATTAAAAAAAAATCGTGTTAATTATTCCAAAACATTTCGAACGCATAAGCAATATCCTCTCATATATGGAAAACAGCATACGGCACAAATCAACATCTGCAAACATCAGCTCAGCTGTCAGACAGGGACAGGGTGAACAGAAAAGCAAAACGCCTTATGTTTTGTATGTTTACATGTCGTTTCTCGAATATACCAGAAAATTATTTAATTTTCAAAGTGAACTCGTTTACAAATAATACAGAAAACATTGCTCTTCAATTACTAAATGCCAGTGAGGAGATTTAGCAGTTGGAAAAATGACTGACAACAATCTTGACGAGGTAAAATAGGAAAGTATTTTTGCATGTGCGAAAAACACTAAGGATTTTTCTTTCAGATTCAAATTTGTCAGAATGTTGAGCCACATTCATTGGGGAATTGTATTAAATCGCAAGCAATTATCAAATTTGCTGCTGTCGAAGCTCCTGCAAAATTCATTAGGTTACAATGCAATACAGACCTCAATATGCCGCCGGCGAACTGGCTTACAAATTCTGCAAGCACTTATGGTCTTCATCAAGCTTTATACCATTCTAGTGGATTTGCAAGGTAAGCAGATTTTAAGTAAATTGGATTACTCTTTATGGTATACATATGTACAAGCCATTCAAAACATCAAATAGTAAAATAAATAGTATTGATTGAAAATGAAAAAAACTTTGAAAACTAACAAAAACTTAAATAAATAACAACATTCTATTAATGTTCTTATTACAATAAATAAATAATTTAAGCATAATACATAATATGAAAAACAAAATATATACAGGATGCACGATGTACCAGGCTTAGAGCCTAGCACAACGGAATACGTGTACATTACACATGAGTGAAGCCGAAATCCCCTGATAATATTCCGAAGGGGACTGCTGTTTCATGAATTCTGCTAGCTTTCTATACCTACATTGAACTCTCACACTATAAAACTCAGCTCAACACATATTGGTCCGTCTTAACTTCACTTAATTTAGCTTATCAGTATCCCTGTTTCTTACATATTCCAAGGTTCCAGATTATTATGTTCATATTTTGCCGGTGATTCCTCTCGGCATGTTCAAATCTACATAATCTGTTCTATTATTTTCAAAAACTTTGAGATGTGGACATGTTCAGTTCACGTTTCTGATACTACGGGACCCTGATCTTGTCCTAGCCAACAGCATCGTATGACTGATTTGAGCGAGGTTCTTGTGATTGGATTTTGTTTTTAAAGAAATAATTATGAATTTATTATCAGATAGAAAATAGTTTTCAAATGGATCAGAGGGAGCAGTTAAGTAAAGCAACTGTTGTCCAGATAAAAGTTTTCTTATGCCTTGTAGATACAACTAAAACAATATTAGGTTTGGTCTCTGTGTCACATTCATCCATTTCAGAGGTGAGGCTGAGAGCATCCACCTAATTGATATGTATCTACTACATTACAAAATAATCCTCATTACCCTATTTTCATGTTTCTGTAGTCTTTCCTTCGATGTACGTGTGCATAAAAAGGACCGATATGCAAAATGAGGATTTATGATGACATTGTAGATTCTTATTGCACTCGCTAAAATATGCTATCTTTTTTCCAATATTTTTACATAAATAATCCATGTGTTAAATGAAATTTAGTTTATTGTCCAACATTATACCTAAATATTTAATTTCATCTACTATTTCTATCGTCTCATTCTCAATTGTGATCGTCACATCAACCTTGCTGTTTAATAACATACATTATGATTTACAAATATTTAATTTCAACCGATTGCTATCCATTCATGCCTTAATTTCATTCAGATCGCTTTTTCTTTTAATGTTATCTATGTTTTCCTCAGTACAAAATATCAATGTATCATCAGCAAACAGCATGAGCTTTGAGTGGACTATTGCTAGCTTCAAGCAAGAATAATAAAGTTTCAAACACTGATCCCCGGGACCATTTCAGTTTTAATCGGTTTTGAGTGAGCTTCGTTGACCTTTGTTTTCTGCGTTCTTTTACTCAGATAATCACGAACCAATCTAATTCACACCACTTAATACCATACTTGTCCAATTTCTAAATGAGAATGTTTCGGTCCACTGTTTCAAAGGTTCGCTTCAGGTCAAAAAACAGGTACTGGTGATATATTTTGGTCTACTCTTCCTTCCAGTAGTTGATAATAAAATTCATTGTAGTCTCACATGAATGTTTTTTTTTCGAAATCCTTGCTGTTCCGGGATTATTGTATTATTCCCTTCCAAATATTTTTTTATTGACTATCAGAACCAGCTTAACACAAGCTCGCTGCATGGACACGTTTAATAAATAAACGGTCAACAATACATGCGTTTCATCACTTAGTCGGTGTTAGTATTAGTATGTTAAACTAAACATAAACCAAACACCGGATGAAATGATATGCAAAGTGACATAGAAACAGAGAACTAAGTATTATATAGACGTTTTTTTAGAACATGCTTAGAAACGTCAACTACAAAATGCTCAGCCTTAGTATTAACAGTAATGCACATGCGATTAATGGTTCGTACATGCAGAAGTTGGATCTTGCGGAGTTAACATGCAACATAGGTAGTCTTCTCAAATTGTGTCCACTATCGCGGAAAGAGATTTTACTAAGTAACAGCGGATAATCAACATTCGCGTTTATTAGTTGATGCACAAATGTTACATCGGCAACCATACGACGTTTTTGAAGCGAGTGCACATTCAAAAGCTTCAAGCAATCCTCATAAGGTGGAAGAATTAATGAATTATTCCAGGGTAGATGTCTGAGAGCAAATCGTAATAAGTTTCTCTGGACAGACTCAATGCGGTCGATGTGTGTACCGTAAAATGGAGACCAGACCTGGCTAG
This sequence comes from Dioctria rufipes, assembly GCA_963924295.1. Classification (NCBI taxonomy): domain Eukaryota; kingdom Metazoa; phylum Arthropoda; class Insecta; order Diptera; family Asilidae; genus Dioctria; species Dioctria rufipes. The sequence goes on along the minus strand of OZ002743.1, from coordinate 41,086,471 downwards.
CGTATTCAAGAAGTGGTCTCACAAAGCAAGTGTACAAACGCAATGTTATTGTAGGATTCGAAAACTCTTGGGACCAACGTTTTATAAAACCCAGCATAGAATTACTCTTTGATACCATATAGTTTATATGGGAGATAAAATTCAATCTGTGGTCACATTTGACACCCAAGTCACAGACAGAGTCCACACGGCGAATCGAGGAATCAGAGAACTCATAACCATACGTGATTGGTGTCTCATTACTATAGAAAGTCATAACCTCACATTTGTCGATATTGAGTACCAAATTATTGCTCTCGCACCAATTGTAAAATTTTTGAAGGTCACCCTGTACCAGTTCACAATCGTGAACAGATTTAATCTGAGCGAAAAGTTTAACATCGTCAGCAAAAATCAAGACCTTACAGTACCTCACCACAGAGACAATGTCGTCAATAGACAGAATAAAGAACAACGGGCCCAAGTGACTCCCTTGAGGTACGCCAGACGAAGCCTTTAAGACTCTAGAGATGGATGGCGGAATAAGATTTGATATGTTCTGCTATCTAAATAAGACTCTGTCCATTTTAGAAATGTTGGGGGAAACCCATACTTTTCCATTTTAAAGAGTATCACGGAGTGAGATAACTTGTCGAAGGCTTTACTAAAGTCTGTATAAATACAATCCGTCTGGTAGCCTTTTGCAAACCAGCGAATGTTATCTGAGACAAATTCCAACAAGTTAGTGGTTGTAGATCTGCCCGAAATAAACCCATGTTGGTTTGAAGAGAGCAAATTCTTACATGAAATCGATAGCTGAGAGTAAATAATAGATTCGAATAATTTGGGCATACAGGATAATTTTGCAATAGGGCTATAGTTAGAGATTTCACTTTTACTACCTTTTTTGTGAATAGGTATGATGAAAGAGTTTTTCCATAGCTGAGGGAAACAACCACTATCGAGCGATTTTTGAAATATTATTTTAAGCGGCGCTGCCAGGGCAAGGCAGCACGACTTAAAGAAGGCTGGTGGGATCCCATCAGGACCCGTTGTAAAGTCATTTGAAAGCGCATTAATATGATCGAGTATATCCTCTTGTGTAATTGTAGGAATAGTGAATGAAACGTTATGAGAATCGTTCATATGATTAAAATTGTTATGTCGAGGATGGAAATTGGACGAAGAAAAAGTATTGTCGAAAAAAGAAGCGAACATATTGCAAATTTCAGACGAATCATCACTAGCAGAATCCTTATACCTCATGGTATTGGGATAGTTGTCAGTTTTTTTCTTCATATTAATAAACTTGAAAAAGATACGTGGGTCACTAAATAATTTCGCACGCATGCTTTGAATATACTCATCATAAAGTGAAGAGGAAAGTTCTTTGAACTCATTATAGGATGTGAGGAAGTTCTTATGACTTATAATGTCTTTGTCCCTGATATAACTTTTCCACAATTTATTTTTTCTATTTTTAAGACGTTTCAATTCTTTATTGAACCATGGCGGAGATGTTTTACAGAACCGTTGTCGCTCGCAAGGAACGTGAGATGAAAATAAATTGAAAAGAGTTATATAAAATTTAGAAATGTCTTCGTCAACACTATTACTAGACAGTAATGTGTTGAAATCAATAGAGGTAAGGCTACTGGACAGTTCCGAAAAGTTAGCTTTTTTAAAATTGAAGAAGTATTGTGTTTCGTCACAATTTGTAATGTTTTCGGTTTCAAAGCAGTATGTAATTAGTAGAGGGGGGGGGTGATATTTGTCAATATTAGACATTAAACTGAGCTAGGTTCGACTAACAAGTTACCCGTGTCAGTAGAAAAAACCAGGTTCAACTGCCTACCCATGTCTTCTTTACATTACTGATTTGGCTGAGACCAAGAGATGAGATAGTGTCTAGGAATAGTGATTCCCTTGTTGATAAGTTATTAAGAGGCAGATAGCCATCGTCACCTTCATTTAGTACCCAATGTATGTTGGGTAAGTTAAAATCACCAATAAGTAGAAGTTCGTCAAGAGGTTGCATCATGCCATGAATAAAATTAGATGTTGAAGTTAGTAGGTCGTAAATATTTTGACCTTTGTTATCAACAATGTTTATGGAGTCTGGAGGAATATAGCAGCATAGTATGTATAAGTCGTGTTTTAATAGAGACAGCTTAAGAACTATAAGTTCAATGTCAAAATTGTTGGAAAAACTGGGGACCTCAATTTGGCTGCATTTAAAATGGTTTTTACATGCGAGGAGTACGCCACCGCGAGCTTCAGAATCAGTATGTCTGTCTTTTCTAAAAACCTGGTAAGAATTGTCTAAGATTTCGGCATCACGAAAGCCATGGTGCAGCCAAGTTTCAGTGAAAGCAACAATATCAAAACAAGTTGCGACAGAGGATTTGAAGATATGTACAGTTTTTGTCCGAATCCCCCTTACATTTTGATAGTAACGGGAAAGCGACTTCAGTTTTTTGGAATAATATTGCTTATTTTAGCTTTATTTCTAGGTTGGCGCCCAGAAGGTACAAATAATTTAGTAAAAGCGCCAGAGGGCCAAAATAAGGGATCTAATAACTTATCCTGCACATCTGCTGAAACAGTTAAGACGAAGGATGCAACCGGTTTGGAGGATTTACTAATTTTGCGGTAAGAAACACCCTCTGTTGCAATGTTTTTGGATTCGAGATACCTCAATATGTTGTCACACACCGTTTCAGGAGAGAACCTAGTGACGAAAACACTTGAAGGTTTTGGTACTGTCCTCAAAGAGGTACCAATACCATTCCCTAATGAGGATACAGAATTAATATTATTTGTTACTGTGTATTCAGTAGCAGGAGCTGGAGTGGTATTATGGTATTATCCACGCAGGGGCTCGAAGTGGTTCATACGGCCCCACCAACCGTAGGAGAACCCTGTCTACCAGGAGTTGGCGGATTCGGCGGGTTAAATCCCACAGTCGGCAGAACCTCCTGTTTTTTGGAAGTTTTTTTCCTCTTTATAATTGGATTGCCCTTGTGGTTTTTATTAGAACGGTTGTTTATGAAATCGTGGTCCAATGTTGGTTGTTGAGGGCAGTTCACGACAGTTGAACTGGAGCAGTCAACCATTTTTTGCTCAATAGACTGAGCATTAAGGTTAACCTTGTCCGCTAGGCCAACCACCATGCTCTTAAGGTTGACCAGGTCACCTCTGTACAACGCGAGCGTATCAAAAAAAGTATGGGCCGGGGCTCTCCCACAAGAGTCGCAGACCCACAGTAAATTGCGAGTCTTTTTTAGTAATTTTAAGGCCGCATTCTCAAGTTTTACGCATGTGGCGTGGAACGCCTTACCACAAACAACATCGCACGTTAAAAACTCGGAAGAGCCATTAAATTCGACGCGGCAAAAACCACAGCAATCCATAATACCAAGAACAAAATTAACTTACGACGCGATTGGAAGAAAACGACAATACAAACAAACCACGTTATGTAAAAAAAAGTGGGGTTAGATAGCAATAAAAACAAAAACATGAAATTACACCAGTATAAATTAAATTACAACCAAAACAAATACAATAAACAAACTAGAGCACTAAAGACACAAATAAAGCACTAAAATGTGATTAAAAAACGTTTAAAAACACTTTAAAAACAAAATTTACGATAAACACGACTGTCCACCACACCACACACTTGACTTGATATCTTCTCGAAGACCTTTCAACATGTTTATTGTGCGAAACGCCTTACACTTTTTTGTACTTATTACTTTAAGTACTGATACTATAGGTGATTCTTTCCATTATTGGGGAAACCTACCCACTTCAAACGATTTATTGACGATATATTTAAGAACTGTTCTCATGACTTTCTAATTATCTCGAATTATTCTTGCATTCATTCCACAGAAATCATAATTATTTCACACATTGATTTTAAAATATTTGTCGTAACCTTGCTGAGCTTAAAAATGCTTTGCCTATCTTCAATACCATTTTCATATTTCCTGTAGCTACTGCACGGCTGTTATAATTAAAGTTCTCTTTACTTTTCAATTCTCAAATGTCATTCCACACTTCTTGTTTTTGACGAAGTTGCATGAGTACCGTTCGCGTGCTTTTCAATACTTTTACATATTTCACCCATCCCACGAGTAAGTTTTTACCCAGAAAGATTTATCAGCGAAACAGTTAGTTACAATCTAAGAAATAGGGATGACTTTAGAATCGTAGCCTGTAGGAAAGCAAAAACACAAAATATGCTCATGATAAATGGCTTGAAATTATTTAATAGTCTACCTAGAGAGTGTAAAATAGAACTAAATTTAATTAAATTTAAGAGTTTGATCGTTGAAGTAATCAAATATAATTACTAGTCCTAAAGTGTAAAGTTCAAAGAAATTTGAAGAAACCTAAGAGTCTGTTTCTTGAACTATTTTTGACTTAACTAAGAGCTTGATTGTTCGACTAACTCAAAATTAAATACTAACCTTATAGTGCCGTTAAAATATCTTAAAATAGAAAGTAACTTGAACGTAGTTGTGAGCTTGTTTGTTGAATTTATTAAAGTTATACACTACATATAAGCAAAATGTCGTAATTGTAAAAGGAAACTCTCCAATAAATCTAAAATCTAAATTTAGTACGCGAATAGACCTATTATCTCCTCTTAATTTGAGATCTAGATGTATCAGATTGACTCCTCAGGTCAGGGCGTTATTCCTAATTGACATACACCATCGCATCTTTGAGTTTTTTGTGATAATAGCATAAAAAGTGTGTCACCGTATGATATTATGTCGCTATGTAATAATATTTTAGTTCTCACGAACGTACTAACGAAGATCGGAGCCAGCCATTAGGCAGATCTCCTATGGAGTAAGCTACAAGACCAGGTCTCCTTTAGTAGTGTTGTTTAGTGTTGTGACTATGAGCTTTGTATTCCAATATTCTTTATATAAAAGAGATACAATGATTAATACTAATTATGTACATACGCCTGAAGTGATTTTGTTTTTTAAAGAGGCACGGGAACAGTAGAAACCAAGAACGGAGGCCTTAGGGGCCAATTATGCTGACCTGCTAGAAGCCCATTCACCAAAACCTTCCTGTCGTCTTAATGAAGCGCATCAGATCTTGGTGAGGAAGGTTTTTCAGCTCATCTACAGATAGACGGGCAGACCTTAGAGTATCCAGTCTGCTCCGGGCGAAGGCCAGACACACACAAAAAGCGTTCGGTTGTCTCAGGCTCTCCCTCCACGCAGGACAGACACTCAGGGCTGTCAACAACTCCCATCCTTGTTAGATGAGCGTAAAGTGAGCTGTGGCCAGTGATGATGCCAACCACAACTCTACATTGTTTCCTTCCAAGCCCCATGAGAAAATCGGAGATATTCCCATTGGGCCCATCAAGAAACAGTTTTGTACACCTACAAGTACTCAGGTTCTCCCATCTCTGCTGATGATTCCTATGAACATCCGCTTTGATGAAAGACCCGATACTCGAGGTGGCAACGCCAACAGCGGGCTCCGGTCCAAAGAACGGAAAATCAGAGCCAGCCCTTTTATTCCGCATGATCCCCATGTGACCAGGAATCCACAAGAGGGACACTTTGTTGTGAATACAACTTATCCACGGACGACCTGAAATCCCCCAGTAACTTAGACGTTATCCGAGGGCCACTCAGAGCCATCAAGGCTGCCTGACTATCCGAAAGGATAGCAATGTCATTCCCCTTGATTTGCATGGCAAGGGCTAACTTCGCTGCCATTGAGATGGCGAAGACTTCAGCCTGGAAGACTGGTGTGTCTTCCAAGTGAGTACTCCATTCTAAAATCAGGCTCAGGAAAGTAGATACCCGCCCCAGCTCCCTCATTAGTGAGAGAGCCGTCGGTGAAATTTTTTAGAGCAGACCGGGGAAAGCTCGATAAGGCTCCTCCCTCAGTCCACGATTCCATTACAGGAAAGCTCACAGAAGCGACGCCGGAAACGAAGCTCAGGTACCATCGCATCACGTGGCATACCGGCCAGTAATTCCCAAGCAGGCAAGCCTTTCCAGGCCCGCCAGCTTCCGGATCGCAGTCCCCACAAGCGTCCTGGGCCAAGGGCTCTCCTGAATTGAGCGAAGACCCTCATAGCAGCATTAACTTTTTCCTCTACGTGCAACTCCATGTCTGCTTCGTGTCAAGGAATACTCCAAGGTGCTTTACATAAGGAGAGAGTTGCATAGTGTATCCAAAAAGCTTCGGAAAAACAAAGTACCCAGCTTACGTCTTCTGGAGAAGAGCACCAAACTGGTCTTTGTTGGGTTCAATGTCATATCATGACGGGTGCACCAGTCCTCAACAATATTGAGGCCGCTCGTTGAAGAAGACACAGCCAGCAGACATGCTGTATCTGGAAATGAGCAGAGGGATTTCGTCCGCATACGGTTTGAGAATCCCAAGTTTTTCAGCACCGTGATGACTGAGTCAACCAACATGCACCAGAGTACTGGGGAAAGCACGCCACCTTGCGCGCAGCCTCTCTTCGGCCGCCTACCTCCACAGTTAAGTGTCGTCGTCTTAGCATTTGGTCGATCCATTGCACTACAGTGCAGTCAACACCATTTCGACGAGCTGCCTCACATAGCGACTCGGGGGTGGCCCTGTCAAAAGTCCCCTCGATGTCCAGAAAGACTCCCAAGGTAAACAGTTCACGATCCAGTCCCCTCTCAATGACAGTAACCATGGAGTGGAGAGCCGTCCCGTAGATCTGCCCCTCCGGTAAGCATGCTGTGAGGTGTTTAAGGGAGAAGCCTTTACGGCTACTCCCTTAATATATTCACCTACAAGCCTCTCCACGCATTTCAAAAGGAATGAGGAATGGTTCGAAAACTCTTCGGGTCCATGTAGGAAGCCTTACCAGGCTTCGGAACGAAGGCAACCCTCAACTTCCTCCACATCTCAGGGACATTTACAAAAGTGATACGTGCCCTGAAAATGGAGTCGCCAGCACAACGCTCTCTACCTTAAGAAGGACAGGCAGAATACCGTCTGGACCCGGGGCTTTAAAAGCCGAGAAGGTTGAAATTGACCATTTCACCTTCTCGACATCAACTACCTTGGCAGCAGTGGACCAATATCCACCAGTTCATCGAGGTAGGGGATATTCGCAGCATAACTGCAGGTTTTCTTCAAGCCTACAGTCAGAAAAGTGCGTCGAGAGAAGAAGTCTAGAGGCTTCTTCCTTCGATGCCATAAAGCAGACATCTGGCCTTCTCAGAACACTCAGTCCAGCCGACGGGTCGCTCCTGAGAGCCCTGAGCAGCCTAACCAGTTCACGGTAGCCGTCAAGCTTCTCGCAGAAGTCTACTAAGGCCTGTCTTTTAGATTTCCTAACAAGCCTCTTGTAGTTACTCTGAGTCTCGCGGTAGAACCGCCAGTCTTCCTTCGAGCCAGTCCTCCTGGCCTTATTAAGAGCCTTCTGGAAGCCTTACGGAGTTCACTAAGACTGCCGTTCCACCGCGGCGTAGGTTTCCTTCCAATGTTCGTACTAACGGGACAGGAAGCCTCGAAAGCAGCTTCAGTCACAGCGGACTGTAGCCTTCCTACTGCCTTCTTCAAGGCGGCAACACTTCTGATTTTCTCAGCCGGAGATTCGAGCGTGGAAATTAGTTCCCTATGGTATCTCCCTCAATCAGTCCGCTTCGGATTTCTGTATGGTTCCACCTCAATGAGGTCAGCACCCGTAGAGAACTCAATGTAGCGGTGATCAGAGAGAGACTCCGCTCGCGATACCCTCCAGCCGGAAAACAGGGGAATAGCGTCAAAGGACGCAAAAGTCGCATCGATGACTTCTTGTCTTCGGCTGGTAGCAAAGCTTGGTTCGTTGCCCTGATTCAAGAGAACCAAGTCCGCCGAAGTGATAAACTCCAGCAGTTGCTCACCCCGATTGTTAGTATCCGAGCTGCCCCAGACGATGTGATGAGCATTGGCATCACAACCAACCATGACTCCAAGCCTATTAGACCTCGCAAACTCAACCGCTCGCCTGACTCTCAGTAGTATCCTTCTGAAAGGATAGCTTGATCGATGTAGTGTCCCCATCGCACAAATGAGGCAGTCAGGTCACCACAGACGCTGCCTTACTGTGCTGCAAATTAATCTACGCCCTTCTTCTTCGTGAGCAAGGAGAATTTAACCTTGCCCAGGTGAAGAGACGCCCACATCGAGAGCCTTTCCAGCGCCTCAGCAGCCTTGTCAATCCCCAAGATCAATAAGGGATTCTTGGAGCCCTCCGTCTTGTGAAAGACTTGCCACCGGATTTTGGATCTCGAGCCGCCTGAAGCCTACCCCGACATCCCGACTGTGGCCGGTATTATCAGGGATCCAAACCCTCATGCGGATGAGAGTGCCGATTTCACTGGCCCGCCTTCGGACGAACCGTGATCCCTTCAACTCGTCAACCGTCCGCCTCAGCCAGTTCAGCGAACTCTTGTTTTCACAACTGATCCAGATGGATCCGTCCTGAATTGAGAATCAGCCGAACATTGGTGCTACAGCCGATTTCCTGGCGATCGCATCCCATATTGCAATCTGCAACAATCTGATTGTCGGTAAGAGAAGTTTCTGGGTCGCTCACGCTCACGACTACACGAAGAGTCCGCTTAACAGCCTGCGAGAAGCCGGCCGCTTTACGTCCCCCCGAGTGCTCAGGCACGGTAGACCCATGCTGATTCCCTTCGTCGGAAGCTCCATGGATGTCCCAGGAACCCCTTGTAAAGGGTGAGCATTAGGAGGGGGTCCGCTGAGGTTACCCCAAGCAGACTTCTTCTTCAGCTTGTTGCTGTTACCCTCATGCTCGCCAGATCTCTCAGATCTAACGCGCTTGGTTCTATGGGTCGTTACACCCACATCACCAGCAACGATAGCGGAAATATCGGTGGGAGGCTGAGTAGAAGGGGCAAAGTCAGGAGAGGTGCTCTCTCCCGCCTTCTCCCTTTTCCTTCTCCTTTTTTCCGCACCGGATCTATACTTCTTCGCAGTGCTCAGTTTACCGACGCTAGGAGGCTCACTACTACTCTCCATTACCTGCCCAGCCGGACCACTGACCACCTGCGAAGACAGACAAGGAGAAGGCCCAGGGATGGCATCAGCCATCTCCCTAGCTCTTCTCCTTTTCTTCCTCTCTGCTCTGCCTACTCTCCTGTGTCGGGAGGTCTCGCTTCGTTGCCACCATCAACGCCTTTCGACTCTGAGGTTACACCATCAGCTAGCCCGCTCCAGTTGAGTTGCTCTGAGGAGCATGAGTGATCTCCATAGGAGTTACATCGCCCTCATCAGCCGAGTTCCCCTGTAGGAGGAGATTTTCCATGGATGCCAAGATCTCAGGGATAAAACTCACCATTTCCTCAGACCTCCGTGGATTTACTATCGTCCAAAAGATCATTCATATTTGGTCCCACGAGTTGCGGAGAAAGACTGTCACCCACGGCAGAAATCCGCATTACCACAGGAAGGCTAATTAAAACTGGAGGTCGCCTCGTATCCAGAGTTCGCATACTAGCGACTGAGCACCCTCTCAACCACGCAGCTCTCGGCGTATGCTGTTCCACTTTGGCTTAGGCTGAGATCAGCTTTTAGCCCACTAATCAGTGTCAAGCCCACCGAACAGCGGTTACCACTTCGCACTACGTGGAAGTAGCTGATCCCAAGGCCAACACCTTCACTTCACCCACCTCTGGGCTGACAGAATAGCAGGATCCGTACTCACAAAGAAGATAGCTCTGTCTGATGTTAGCCATAAGCGAGGCAAGAGTGCCTAAAGTGATTACTTGCACTTATGTGCTTGACATTATTTGATTTAATGTGACTGGCTTGACCTGTATCAAGCATGTCGCAAAGCATCTAAACTTAAATTAAGTAGGAGAGGCATTTGGGTGAATAGATGTTTTGCTTAAAATGCATTATTATTGTATCACAGTTATTGTGTTCGATTTATCGGAAGTGTTATTATGGGTCAACTGATTGGAATTGCATTTTATTGATTGTGCATTCTTTGCATTTTGTCGTAATTAGTTTTATTGATATGTAGCTTGTATTTCGGCTTGGCCTAGTTACATCACATATTAGCTAGAAACCATTTTTTGCATGGAAAAAACTTTAATATTAATCTGATAAGAACTTTTAAAAACTAAGCCATGTATCTTTCTTTCCTTCTTTCTTTCTGAGATCAGTGATATGACACTGTTCGACAATTTACATGTACTATGTAGAATTCTAATTGATCTGCCAAGCATTTTCTAAACAGATTTTCATTGAAGGACCGAAACCAGAAAAATTATAATTAAAATCAAGCCTGAAGAACTATTTCGACCTTTGATTAGAGTTGGTTTTGAAATCGGTATGGCTAGCTAAAAACAATAGTACTTTTTTGCGCGCGTCTTTTGTTCGATATTCAAAGCACAATATATTAATATACCTACATACCTTATGATTCCTGTATAAACATATAACCTCACACTTGTTAATTATAAGCGCTCAATTATTATCACTACATCAGCAATCCTACGAAGGCGTTGAAATTACACCTGATTTTGCATTCAAGATTTTAGGTTTCTGTGCCAGTGAACTCTTAACCAGTATCCGACCACACATACGTGAAACCTCAAAATTTTTCTAAAGCAACATTACGAAGGAGTTTCCTGACTTTACAATTTTTATAAGAAAAATAACAGTGCACAGAATGTCTCTCAAGCTAATCATTCTTAGCACTTAGAAACGTACAGACATGCACAAACTGCCTTCATCTAACGTATAAAAAGAACTCCATACACTCATTTCTATTGATACATATAAAATTTCTGTATATTTCAGCTTTCATATGGCCCACATGTTTCCAGATTGCCTCGGAGAAGTTGATGTAATTTCAGATGCCGAAAACATTAAAAAACTTTTAAAACTACCATACGCCCAAAAGAGTACCATCAGCATGATAGTACACAAAGTAGGAAAAACGTTGCTAATAGATGAGTTCGATTTCCAAAAATACTTACTTCGACAAGCTAGCGAAGACTGGAAATGGATCCAAAGTTTTTTTCTCGAAAATATTTTAAGTTGCGTTAGTGAACAGGATAGAAATTTTTGTCTTAAGGATAAAAGTCGAACGGCTTTACAACGTAAGAATCTACTGTCGAAATTTCTTTATCACAGTTTACATCCAAATTCAGAGTGCAAAGGACAAACAGATACGCCGACTGATAATGAAACAACAGAAACTAAAAAACTTCCTCTAATAGGGTCCATATTGCCGGAAGCAAATATTGAAGAAAATGTTCCTGATCCGAAATCGAATCATGTGTTCAATCGAAACGTTGTCTGGACATTTGAAGATATTCGTATGCTTATAGGTACAGATATGCCAATTTTTGGCGGTGGTACTCGTCCATGCATTAGTTTAAGATTGCGTGATATGTCGAAACCAATCAATGTGTTGACCGGCATAGACTATTGGTTGGACAATTTAATGTGCAACGTCCCTGAAGTAGTTATGTGTTATCATATTGATGGGATAGTTCAGAAGTACGAACTAATTAAAACAGAAGATTTGCCGTATTTAGAAGATTCTCAGTTTTCCCCTCAACTTATTCGAAATGTCGCCCAAAATATTTTGGCTTTTTTAAAAGCTAACGCAACGAAAGCTGGCCACACTTACTGGTTGTTTAAGGGTAAAAATGATGATGTCGTTAAATTGTACGATTTAACCACATTATGTAAAAATGGAAACGGCAATCCGAAGTGTGATAATCCCTTCACAGTTCCAGTAGCAATGTTGTTATATAATCTAGCGAGAAATATGAAAAATTCTTCAGAAAAACTTTCAGCTAAAAAAGCTGGCTCTATTAAGACTCTACTTGACAATTGCATTCAGCTGCTTCCTAAGGAAAAGTATCCACAGATCATTACCTCTTCCCACTACATTTTATCAGACCTTCACATACCTGTTGGAATCGATCCGACTGCACCGATCTTTGATAATAGCAGTGATGCAGACTCCGACACACAATCTGTCTACGATGATGATTTAAGCTCTGACGGTGAATCACACTCAGAGGGTACATATGATGCAAATATTTCAGATGAAATATCTGAAACAGTGGTTGTACAGAACATTTGTGACACTCTGAGAGAATTTAATAACGATTACAATGGAAAGTGTGATAAGCCACCCTCACCTTTAGTCGCGTCCATAGAAGAACGATGTAAGATTGCATTACAGCATATTTGCAGTGGAATAAATTGTTTACAGTATTTCGAGAATAATGAAGAAGAAATTAAGATAGAAGAAAAGGAAAGGGAAAGGGAGGCAGAACGAAGAAGAATTATTCATGAGGAGCTACATCCAAATATGGCCAAGCCTTTTCAGCCTATACCATTGCCGTATGAAACACTTAAGCCAGAACCCAAAATGACTAATGTAAATGTTCCCATTCCCATGGGATGGGATGAGAAATTTTCGAAAGGCAAAAAAAGTCAAAAACTCAGGAAGGCGAGAGGATCTAATTTTGATGAAACTTCAACCGTCACTGTCGAAAATAATTCTACAGATAATTTGCTTGTGAAGAAGTCTCAGCTTGTTCAGTCATGGAGTGACCACTTGAAAGTTCTTCTTTTTGAAAAAGCTTGCTTAATCTATGCAACTTTTGCTGAGCAAAATTATACTTCCGAAAATTATGGAAAATGCTTACAATGCATTTACATGATGTGCCGATGCCAGCAGGTAGTTACTTTATATGGGACAACTGCCACGCGAAACAGTGTACTCTTAGGACGAGCAGGAGATTGCTTTTTTCAGTTTTCTAAAAAGTTTGAAAATATCGAACTGTATTTGGAGCAATTTGAAAATTATGGTGAAGTTGAAACGCTTATTCTTGCACATTTAGACAAAGAGTTTGGAAAGGGTAAGGTCAATCAAGATAAATAGTTTTAATTATTTTCCTCACAATTTACTTTTTCTTAATAAAGTCACTCTGGGACAACTTCCCCTTCCTACAAAAAATATTGAACAGCTAATGGTCGCCAGTTGTACGTGTTATGAAGCAGCTTTAAAGAGCTCAGATCAAAAAGGCCGAAATGAAATGCTGAGACGTATGGGGAGCGTTAGAAATGAATTAGGGGTAAAATACATGTATTGGGCACAAGGTAAGTTTATTATTATTATTTTTAGTCATTTATATTCATCATCGATTCTAGTTATTTATGGACATAAGGCACAGACAAAGATTGGTTTACTTGACAGTCTTTCATTATATTCTAAAGATCATTTTTAACACTTTTGTTGTTTTCACATGACATAACTCAGTCCTCCTGAAATGATATCTGCCCTCAGAAGTCCGTCTTATACTTATTTAATTAATTATCCACGATTAGCGTCGTGTAAAACCTTTCTGATCCGGGTTGAGTCTCCTCATTGTTGTAATCGAAAAAAAATTTTATCGATATTAGTACTTTGATATTCTAATTTGTATTTTTTAACTCTACGCGCTTTGTCATCAGCACCTTCTTCGATTATCCTTCTACACTTGGATTGCATTTACATACTTATCTCTTTCTTTATAGATCTGTCAGACACATCAATGATAACGATATAAACTTAAAACCTAGTTCCGTTCTGATTTCTGTTTACCTTTTCGTTCTGACTTGTTTACCTTTTCAAATCAGATTTCTGTTCACTTTTTCGTTGTTTCTGTTTACCTTTTCGCTCTGATTTCTGTTTACCTTTACGTTCTGATTTCTGTTTACCTTTTCAAATCTGATTTCTGTTTACCTTTTCAAATCTGATTTCTGTTTACCTTTTCAAATCTGATTTCTGCTTACCTTTACGTTCTGATTTCTGTTTACCTTTTCAAATCTGATTTCTGTTTACCTTTTCGTTCTGATTTCTGTTTACCTTTTAGCTCTGATTTGTTTACCTTTTCAAATCAGATTTCTGTTCACTTTTTCGTTGTTATTTCTGTTTACCTTTACGTTCTGATTTCTGTTTACTTTTTCGTTCTGATTTGTTTACGTTTTCGTTCTTATTTCTGTTCACTTTTTCGTTCTGATTTCTGTTTACCTTTTCGTTCTGATTTTTTTAACTTTTCAAATCTGATTTCTGTTTTAACTTTTCAAATCTGATTTCTGTTTACCTTTTCGTTCTGATTTCTGTTTACCTTTTCAAATCTGATTTCTGTTTTACCTTTACCTTCTGATTTCTGTTTACCTTTTCAAATCTGATTTCTGTTTACCTTTTCGTTCTGATTTCTGTTTACCTTTTCGTTCTGATTTGTTTACCTTTTCAAATCAGATTTCTGTTCACTTTTTCGTTGTTATTTCTGTTTACCTTTACGTTCTGATTTATGTTTACTTTTTCGTTCTGATTTGTTTACCTTTTCGTTCTTATTTGTTTAACTTTTCAAATCTGATTTCTGTTTACCTTTTCGTTCTGATTTCTGTTTACCTTTTCAAATCTGATTTCTGTTTTACCTTTACCTTCTGATTTCTGTTTACCTTTTCAAATCTGATTTCTGTTTACCTTTTCGTTCTGATTTCTGTTTACCTTTTCGTTCTGATTTGTTTACCTTTTCAAATCAGATTTCTGTTCACTTTTTCGTTGTTATTTCTGTTTACCTTTACGTTCTGATTTCTGTTTACTTTTTCGTTCTGATTTGTTTACCTTTTCGTTCTTATTTGTTTAACTTTTCAAATCTGATTTCTGTTTACCTTTTCGTTCTGATTTCCGTTTACCTTTACGTTCTGATTTGTTTAACTTTTCAAATCTGATTTCTGTTCACTTTTTCGTTCTGATTTCTGTTTACCTTTACGTTCTGATTTGTTTACCTTTTCAAATCTGATTTCTGTTCACTTTTTCGTTGTTATATCTGTTTACCTTTTCGCTCTGATTTCTGTTTACCTTTACGTTCTGATTTCTGTTTACCTTTTCAAATCTGATTTCTGTTTACCTTTTCGCTCTGATTTCTGTTTACCTTTTCGTTCTGATTTCTGTTTACCTTTACGTTCTGATTTCTGTTCACGTTTATGTTCCGATTTCTGTTTACCTTTTCGTTCTGACTTGTTTACCTTTTCGTTCTGATTTGTTTACCTTTTCGTTCTGATTTCTGTTCACTTTTACGTTCTGATTTGTTTACCTTTTCAAATCAGATTTCCGGGGGAGCACACCCCCTAAAAAACCTAGCAAGCCAAGGTGTAAGTGCATCGTGCTGAGGGCTAGATGGCAGTGGGTAGTTCTATCACTGTCGCGAACGATCTCCTTGGGGCACCGGGCGCACCCCATTGTATAAATTGCCTTACTCCGATATGGAGGCTCTATCGGAGCGGACCGTTTTTCCAACCATACTCGTGGGTCCAAAAATGAAAAAAATAGACTTAAATAAAAAATCTTCTACTATCACAAAAGGTGGGTACAGCACCAGTTGCAGCAGTCCCAAAACGTAAGCGTTCAGAGACTGACACTGAAACATCGTATTCATGTGTAAAAACCGGCTTTGTATCAAAATGCTCAAATCCAATACTAGCCGAAGCAATACAATCCGATGTCTGGGAAATGTCTGCGCTTGAGGTGGAATACGCAATGTATATACACTTCAAGTTGAACAAAGAATGGGGAGAAGATAACTTCTCAGACATAAAGTTTCTTGACTATTTCTACCATTTAATGAGAAAAAAAATGTGGAAATATGAATTAGATCCCGCCTATCGAAGTTTACGAGGGAAATACATCAAGACTGCCCTATACGACTCTTCATACAGGTCGAATCTATTTATATTTGCCAGCCGGCAATATGAAACCCTTTTTAAAAATAACCTCTGGATGAATGCTTATCCTCGGATAAGGAGATTTCTGAGGAATTTCTCTAAAGATAATACAAAAATTTACAAAACACAGCATTACTTATTTACCCGTAACAGCGAACACGTACCAGATCAAGACTTTCTATACCACCTAAACGAGCTTCTTGGATATGTCGATGACGACTCAAAATTCTATGAAATAAAACAGAAACCACTGAAGTATTTACAAATATTCTGTAAAATGCAACGGTATAATGAGGCAAATGAGCTTAAAAATTTTCCTCTGGTAATTTATAAGCATCGCCTTCATCATGTGCGCTACGACTCTTTTGCCTTGTACAAACATCTACACGGTCTGAAATTATTCAGTGGTAGTTGGGAAAAATTCCGCGACGAAAAATTCGAACAATGGCAAAAATTTTTCAAAATACCTCGGTGGGGCGGAAGAAATTCGATGGTTCTATTTGTACCGATGGAGTAGCGATTACGTTTTCCATGAAGAAGGAGGTGCAAATAGAACCATCGGAAACACCGAAGAAACGCAAAAACACCACGAAGACCACGATGACCACGAAGTGTAGCGCACATGATGAAAGGACGATGACTCTGACTACTACAAGTTGGCTGTTGGTTTAGATCCTGGATGTCGGTTAATGGTTGGCGGTGTGCGCGTCCCGTACGAAAACAAGCATTCCACTACCAAACGTCCACGCATGCAAGGAAAGCATTATTAGCTAAATATACAAGGCCACTTCCCAAAAGTGCAATAACAAACACGCAATCGTCCATGCAATTGGATTATATAGCATACACTAAAGAGCGACTAAAGTGGTTTACCCAACGCCAAGCGGTGTATGGCCAACGGAAAGTTGCTCGTTTACGGTTTAATCAATACATTTGCACCGAACGAGCAACGCACCGCTTGGTGAAGGAAATAACCCAAAACACTCCTCAAACACTAATTTGTATAGGTTCTACCAAAACAGCGGCGAATTCGCCGATTCGGGGCTATGTAAGAACCCCAAACCAAAAATTACTGCAGACACTCAAGGTGCATTGCTCCGTTCTAGAGGTGGACGAATTTCGGACCACAAAGCTACGCGCCAATTGTTGCGAGCCAGTGAGGACGTCTCGGTCTCCACATCGGTACCAGTTTTGCCCAAAATGTGGTACTATGTGGAACCGAGACGTCAAGGCCGGCGCGAACATTTTGAAAGTTGGCCTGGCTCACCTGATGGGTGCCCCACTGCACCCCAACTACAGCAGAAGCACCCGGTTATGACAATGTATGGCTGTGTTGATTTTATTATAACACAGCTATGGCTCCTCGAAAGAGGAGTTTAGTGCGACATTGTTTGCATTATCCTTCTAGTAATTTAACTTTATGCCGTGCACACCGATGAGCTGAAAAGCACATCGGTGCGCACATCACATCATTGAAAAAGTAGGGATAGCACCTGAACGGTTGGTGTGCACTTCGATTCGAAATGTCATTTTTGAAACTCTTTAAGAATAAAACTACACTAAACGTCAAACCTACTTAGCGCACCGAAACACGACGCTACCAGACTGCAGTGTAAGATGTGCACACCGATATGCTGGGGAAATGACAACGCTTCGGTCGCCTGAACGACATGGTGTGTAAAAATGTGACATTATGTGACATACTGCGTGCACCTGAACGCACGGATGGAGAAGCTTCGATTCCACACCAATCGGAGTTTAATAAAAACATTGGTCACCAGCGATCGAACTCGATATTTCGATTTTGTATGTACACTTCTGTGTGCTATGTACTGATCTTACATGATGTTTCCAACTATCTGAAAAAGCCTTGATACTCATTATATGTGAGAGCACAGCCTCTGTTATACAGGAGCAGTAAATTGATCTTGATCTATTAAACCGTCTACCTGAAGAATCCCATCATGGGACGTTGGCTTATTGATTTGGGAAGGCTAGGCAGGAAAATATCCAGGTTGAGCTATTCCATCTTCTGTCTTGTTCTCTCGCAATTTTGTATGCTGGAGACTACAGGATGTGCTTGATTGAAAACTCGGGACCTTAATGCAGTCCTTAATCTCAAGATTGTACATATGTATTGGAAAGGTGTACTGAGGGTACAGCGCGAGACCTTTATATCAGTTGCAATGTAGGATAGAAGTCTCTCAAACTATACCCTTAAATCAACAAACAGTTAATAACTTTTCAACTAACTAAACAACTACATATTTCAATTTTATTCATTCACTTTTTTTCCAATCATTTTATTTTAACAGAAGAATACAATAAATTTACGAAAAAAGAAGATGAAAAAGAAACAGAAAATCCTGAAGAATCAAGTACCAAAAAGAGCACAGAGGAAAGTGAATGTAAGGATCAAAGTAAAGAAGATTCCTCAGATGCAGTAGATAAAAAGGAAGCGGAAACAAAAGAGCCCTTGTATCAGACTTTAGCGAAACTGTCATATGATAATTTAATAAGAGGAATAGCTGCTTTCGAAGAAGTTAATGACAACGTCAATCTATCATTCCTACTATGTAATATGGGTCGATTTATGCGGTTTCGAGCACATATACCCATGCAAGGCGAAGAGTATGACCTTTAAAATGTCTTTTAACGTAAATTAATTATTTTAATTTTCAGTCTAGACGATGTTCGTATGCAAAAAAAGTTTTACATTCAATCATTCACTTATTATCAACGCGCTCTATGTATTTTGGGATCTAGAAAAGAAAATTCCGATTTATGGGATTTAGTCAATTGGGAATTATCAACAGCGACATTTACCCTAGCTAAGCAAGTTCAGGATTTTAGTAATAATGAATTGGTAATGGAGGAAAATAGAGGTTAGATATAGATGAAAATAATAATTAAAATTTTATATTTTTAGTCAAGTGAAGAAGTTGAAAGGGAAATAGTAGATTTACTTCAGAAATCTCTTAAATTGTGTGATGTTGAGCATGCAGGACCGCGACAAGTACTCTACACTTATCGTTCGGGGTTAGTCCATTGCAGGTACGAATTTTTCTATTTTCTTATAATTAAGAGAATTCATGATTTCTTTTAAAAAAATCTATAGGCTTGCATCATTTTATCATAGTCAACTTCTTAAATCAAATGATGATCATACAAATAAAACAAATTTGCAATTATGCCGTTTGCACTATGAAAAAGCGTCTAAAATTTTAGAAAACCTCAAAGAACTTAATGATTACTTAGAAGTTCAGCTGAAAAGAATAGGGCTGCAGGAGCATTTAACTGAAGGTAAATACTGTTAAATTTACTACAATATATATTTCCGTTTCTTGAAATGCAAAATATCTTTCAGTGACATCCAGTAGCAATCAGAAAATTAAATCATTACAGACTGCCCTTGAAATATGTATCCAAACGAAGCTTATTTTTGACTATATATCTAGTAATGATCTCGAAAATATACCAATTGAGGAAATCAAAAAGTATATGAAACTTTTTGAAAGTAGACTTCAATTTATATTGAGAACTATAGCGAAGTTATGTCTTACTAAAGCAGGAAGTGGAAAGGATTTCAAGAAATTTGCTAACGCCTATAAGCTTATGTACAGCGCAACTTTAAATGTTAATCACATCACAAATGAAAGACTGTTTGCCGAGCACCTGTCTAAAGTTTTAGAAAAAATAATTGAAATCGACAGGAGCAAATAATGTGATGAGTCGCCATATTTCATATTGTTATATTTTAAGAAATAAATTATTTTTATTATGCGCTATTAGAAAAGATGCTTAAATTAAATTTGTTTTTATTAGATCCGTTTGCATAAATCGAAATGAAGAATCGCATTTCACAAAGAATGATTTTAACTCTGGAAGTATAGGCAATTTGGATGTACATGTGCAATTTCCAGGCGTAGGGTAAAAGGCCTTCAATTAAATCTAGGATCTCCCAGTTACTTTTTGCTCTGCTAATGTGATCCTTCTTCACGTTGATTGTGGTCTGTTTATTTGACGAGATCAATGTGGGTTCTTATAAATATTTTGCTTTAGTACATTATTATTGTCGCAACGTACTGTGTAGATTTCATGTAGGCCGCTGTTGATAAATGCTTGACTTGAAGCACAAGTATGCCTTTTATGTTAAACTTGAACAACAGCAAATTTTGATCTTTACAAAGATCTCCGAATTTTTAACAGCTAAATAATGAAATCGAAAATTATGTAGTCATATGGTGGCTATTTCGCTTCAATCGTTCTCACCAAAGTGCAGAGAGCATATTCCAGGTGAATCTGTTGGATATTTGTATAAATTTCCAGAAGCCCTTATTAAATTTTTCCGAAGCGATTTACAACTTATGAAGACGGAAAAAATAAAGATGTTTACCAGGGAATTTGTCTCTCAACTTGATACTACACAATTTCATATCTTTCAGTCAATATAACACAATAAAAGTCAAAACAAATTCGCTTATAAAAAATATTTTGAGCGAAACAAAGAAAATGGCGATGATTAGATTTGGGAAGGTCATACCTTGTTAACAAGAGGACAATTTTCCGTTTTGGTTCAATTATGTGTATTCGTTCATCACATATTTTTAGCTCTAAATAACTAAATAAACTGAATATTGTTTACGATACACTTAATTGCCAAATGGAGCACCATCATCACTAGAAATAATAATAATAACAACGTGTATGAAATACAAAATTAAATTCATAATTTAAAGATGACTGATAAGCATTGATCGTGCTCTTGACATTGTTTTGTGTGAGTTCGTTAATTAGCATTTCAATTCATAATTAAGTTGAAAATCAAACCAAATATGAAATCGGTCTAAGAGTATTTGACCGTCCCTTGAATAATAATTAGTTGTGAATATGTTCACTGAAACACCTCCTATAAATAAGACCTCAATCAATCCGATCGATTCAGTTAATATTCCTTCTAGTACGTGCTCCGGTAGTAGTCTTCCCAGACAAACCCTTCATTAAATCAAAAATGTTCAGATTGGTTGTAAGTCGTTAAGTTGTTGAAATGGAAAAGTAAAAGTGTGTTATTGAAATCTATTTCTTCTTTTAAGGTCTTAATTTTGTGTGCTATTTTCGGTTTTACTATGGCTGTTCCCACTCCAGTTCCAAGTCCACATTTTCTTGCTGCGTACTCCAACTATGCATATTCACCATATGTTGTTGCTCCATATTATAGTGCATTAGGTATGAAGTGATTACGACAATTAATGTGTTTCTTTTTTTTTTTATTATTTAAAGAGTCAATTTGCAGGGTATGGATACACTTATCCTTATGCTTACTTTTAAGGAAAGAAGGATGAGCTACTTGCGATAATATTATCAATTCAGTAAATTTTGTAATAAAAAGTTTCTATCTATAAGTTTCATATTATATCCTCATTACATAGTTTTTAATAAAATTACATGTTTTTTTTTTTTTTTAATAAAAAGAATTGTTATTTACATGTAAATCCATTTTCGCTAATGTAGCAAATCTCTCCTTTGACTTAAAAACAAAACCTTGGAACACTACAAGCTATGAACTCAGAAGTGTATTTTTAAGTAATCGCAATTATCTGAAATTTTTTCTTCCTGTAAGCGAAAAACTTTTATTTCCTATAACTATTCCTATAGATAAATACTCTTCCAGAAACTTGCGCCTAGAATCTATTCTTTCCTACAATGAAATGTCTACTTGATCTGCTTAATAAACTGTTGCTGCTTGCTGCTGTCGTTGTAAGAGTCTACTGTTTTTGCTGAAAAATTACTATATTGTTCTACTTACACTAACTATTGCGACACAAACACATATTTACACGAACTTGCATATGGTGAGTTATGAATTAAGTACCTTTACCATAGAGCAACACTGATTTTACAACATTAGAGATAAACACCCGAAGTTTTCTTCTTACTAAAGTTACACTATGTATATGTACTGTGGTTACACTAGAGCTCCATATACGGTACAGATAGTAGAAAATGCTCGATTTGATTATTTTCCCAAATTTTTTTTTATCGCCAGATACGTTTTTCACTACTCCTTTATCTGTCCAATTATTTGAGTTTCTAAGATGGAACTTGTATTAATCCGTATTCGAATTCATTTGTTTCTGTTTTTTTGGATTCAGTCTCTTACCAGCTAAATTACTAAACAAATTTCATCGGCATAATTAAAATAATTAAATTTATAATGATTGCGGCGAAAATTACTTCCTTACTTACTTACTTATGATAAAACTGCCCATTTAAGTGAAAAAAAATCTCTCAATTATATTTTAGGAAATTCCATGCTGATGTAAAATATAAATATAAGAAAGCCTAGACCTTGTCTGTAAGGTGGCAAATTTGCATGGCTGAAATGAAGAAAAGTAAAGAAACCTAAATTCTGTATAGTGTTCCATGATGATAACCAGAGTGTTAATTTGATCATTTTCTGAGCTAACTAGCTGTTATATTACCAATTTACAGTTAAAATAACAAATAAACAACCTTAAATGGTCAGCACTATTAGATTGTTCTGAAAATACCATGTTAAAGAATTTTCCAGAAAGAAACGTCGCACGGTGACAAACTTTTCCTACGTGAAAAATTGAGATTTTTATATGGTAACACATTTATTCTCATTTGGAACTTAAATTGAAAAAATAAAAAAAACGTGTACGAGTAATGTTGAAAAATGATGTATGTATGTATTATGTATATCGGAATGCTTTTTATTGTTTTGAGAATGAAATTTTCTTTAATTCAAATTCACTTTCAATTTCAAAAATACTTTATTGAACAACCTTAAGCCCAGAACAATAAAGTCTTTGGCCCCACGGCGCCAGATTTTCATTCCTAAGGTATTTATATAGTATTTCTATATCACTGCTAACACGTATATTCTAGTTTACAATTCATGATCTATAATTCTAATTTTACCGCCTATTAGTAATGTGCTTATTCAAAATATGCTATTCATGATCCTAATACTAGTGCGTATATCTAATTCTAGTTGTAAATTCAAACCGGAAAGCATTTCAATGTTCCAATAAAAAAATAAAATTAGTGTGCTATGCCAGGTTTGTAGTATTAACTTATTCCTAATTCTAGCTCTAGCTCTAATTCAGGTACTAGTATTTCAAGATAGGAATGGAATCCCAATGTGTTCCTTTTGATTCCTTGCCCTTGCTTTCAGCTGCGAGCTGTTGATTGTTCCTGTTTGTTTTAAGGTCGTCCGTTACAGTCTAGTCGTTAGGCCGTTTGTCCTTAGGTAGTGTTCGAGTGTAGGGAGTAGTGTGTTCGTGTCCTCTCTGGTGTATATGAGAAGATCTAGTTTGCTGAGTATGTAGTTCCTCGCACTTGTAGAACATGTGCTGGGCTGTGAGCGGGGCATTGCAGAAGTTCCATGTGGGACACGGCTGCCTTCTAACTTGGTGTTCTTTGGAGGCCAAAAAATGCCCCAGCCTGACCCTAGCCATTTCGATCGTGCATGTTCGGACGATTAATGCACCCGTGCTGGCTCGCCGGGAAACTGTCGGAATTACTCCACGCATGTTGCCTGCAAGCGTCTCGGACAGTGCTGTCGTTTGGAAAATTTCAAGAGTAGTACAATTTGCGGCCACAGCGGAGTACTTTCGGAAAAAACGGAGTACACGGCTAACGAAATTTAATGAATTCACATTAATTAGAATGGAATGTCCATAAATCATATTAATGTGTATAAAACTCATTTTCATTAAAATGATTCATATTTAGATTTTTAAATAAATATTTATGTCTCCTATTATTACATTATTTATATTTTTTTTTTTATAGAAACAATTGGTTATTGTTTTAAGATTTTTTCATGATTTATTTTTATCAGCAGTAAGAGCTTATTAAGTTTAGTTAACAGCTGTTGATTTAAAGGATTCATTAATTAATAGCTTTGATTAAGATCATACTTGCATGAAGTAAAAAGGTTCTGTTAAGAAAAGGTATTCTTGAGAAAAGCATATACCTGCATAAAGCAAATACATAAATTCGATCATTAGTTTAATTATTTAATTATCGAAAACTTTTGAATTTTCAAAATATTTGTAAGGATTTTAATACAGTCATTATGCAAAAATCTATTTACAACTTCATCGCTTTAGTTTTTCTGCAATTCGAGTTTTTTTACTTATTTGCAATAACTTTAAAGCATATTTTACAAAACCGCATGTTATTTATAAGGCTGCGTACATACAGAGCAACATTTTTGAACACGCTTAGTTTTTTTATTATAAGTATTACCTTTTGTTGGCAACAAAACAGTTTCCATAGAATTTCCAAGAATGGTTTTTTGCCATATCCGGTCGTCGTGCTCTAAATCTGTCGTTATACTAGAAATTATGTTATCTATATTATTTATGTTTGTTTGAATTTCCAGGAATTGTTGTAGATTGACATTGATTTCGGATACATTTGTCATATTCATATTGCTTGCACCACACCCACAACATTTAGAAACTTAAATACTGTGTCTGAAATATTGCCAAGAATTGACTTTAGTACTTTACCTATGGACATACATTTTGGATGCTTTGACGCTTACTTCTCCAATAGCGAAAATGATTTTGATCACATTAGATTTTTACTCTGCTCTTCACAGTTCTGTATGAAGTTCTATTTCACCGGTAAATATGGAATAGTTAGTGAACTATGTATATATCTGAAAGATCTTTGAGGTCATTATAAATAATGGTCGATACTCATTAGGGTCATTCCACAGTAAATCGATAAAAATCCGCACTTTCCTAACCCGAACATTACTAATCTCGTTTTCCTTTTGCTGAAAGTTAAGTAGCTATGAGATAAGAATACAATTATTTATTTTTGTGCTGCGCCTCATGCTGTTTGAATTAAAGGACTTTGAAATCCTTAAAATTCGCCGATTTTTGGTCTGCTGATTATCATAGAGACATGACCTTTAAAGATGAAAGTACAATCCTTGAGGGAAAATTATAAAAAAGAAGAAAAAATTAAGGATAATAAATATATCTTTTATCATTGAGTATCTTCAAATGCATTCCCTTAATTTTTCCTTGCTTTATTTTTAAATTAAGGCTCATAATGTTGTTAGTAAATGGACAAATTTTTAAATTGGGATATCAATGGGTTTGGAAACAAGAATTTTGTTTTTTTTTTCGTTTGAGGTCTGCTTTTTTAGGAAAAAATATCATACAAATCTATTTTGTTATCCTTGATCCCGTAAGAATTTTTCACCAAAGACATATTTTTTGTCTTCTCAAATGTAACCCATTAACAGTCCATTAAACAAAAAAAAAAGATCCCAACAATTAAAAAAAAGATTGTGTTAATTCTTTGAATTTCGTATTTTGCAAAATTTGTGCTCTTTAATCAAATACCACTGTTTCTGTGGAATTGTCCACAAGAAGTCAAAAACTAAATCTAACAAAAAACTTATACAAAAAATCAGCTTTACTGACGAAACTTAACCGTCGTCCCTAAAATTTTCCACAGATATGGTGTAAGCTGTAAGTTCCGTGAATTTCGTATTTTGAAAATTGGTAACTATTCTCAAGTTTTTTCCTTTGTGTCACAGTTCACAAATTTTATTATTGTTTTATTATAAAAAATCGACGTTTTTACACAACTTGAATTAAAGTAAACAAATGATATAGTTAAATTAAATCACTAAATACCTTCACCGAATCATAAACAAAAACCCAACTTTCCATGAAAAATTTACTGTTAATTGGACTTAACTTTTGTGAGAAGGAAAATGAAGAAAGTAGGAAAGACATAGGAAAAGGCAAAGAGCGATAAAAAAAAAACGTTTTCTGGACTAGAATAGAATTTTCTGGAGTTCTTCAAGTAGCTTCATAAACATCAATCACAGCGTTTAATGAACGAATCATAATGACATGACTAGATTTGTGTAACAGGCTAAAACAAATCAGATTACACTTTAGTGCGCTGAACGCCAACGCTGAAAAAAATTATATAACATGGATGTGTTAGCTCTTAGCTGTTATTTGGTATATTTCATCAAGTAAAACGTAGTACCAAACCAACTTTTCAACCGGACTCGTTAATAGATTTTATTACTAAAATGTACTACGAATGTATAGTTTTAAATGAAGGTGACTCAAACGTTTTAGATTATACACATATATAGGGGTTTTAAGTATGAAGAAATGAAAAGCGGAGTACTTTTATAAAAGGAGTAGTACCGGAGTACGCTATTAGATTCCGGAGTACAAATACTCCGATCGGAGTACAAACGACAGCACTGGTCTCGGAGCTGTTTGGTATATGTGAAGCCTCTGTTTTTATGCTGGAGGAGAGACAATGGACTCCTCGCTCGTAACTGTGCTCTTAGCCGGGCAGTCCGCTGTTTCATTGCCTGGTATGCCTACATGGTCAGGACACCAGGCGATTCAGATTCTACCGTTTTATAACGCGGCTCTGACGTTAGCCACCAGAGCGTTTTTATTTTTTTGGTTTTGTATGACCTAAATCGCCGCCGATTCTGTAACAAGGAAAGTTTGGGAGATGAGAATTTTCGTTTTCCCCGATTAAAACTCCCTAACTCCATTCGCGATTCTCTAACATACCTTGAGAGTTAGGGAATACGTGCGAAGTGTGAAAAAGTGTGATACGCGATATCCGAGGTGCATATGTCTATTATCACCTAACGTCGATATCAAATAAAATTTGTTTTAATAAGGGAAGTTTTTGAGGGATGTAAGAGGGCAGGTTGTTTTTTTTTCAATTTTTCTGGTATAACGGAGAATGGAGAGGATAGGAATGCATGTGGTATAAAAAAATGGGAGCTCGGAACGAATATGATAGTGGGAGAAAATGGAGCAGGGAGGGTCCGGGGATACGAACGGGAACGGAATTAAAAAAAAAATAGGAGTTGCAATAAGTCGCAGGGATGAATAAGTTCAGTATCTGTAAGATCAATAAAAAAAATCAGAAATTACTTTAGAAATTAGGTATGTATGGATGTTATGGGTTATATTATTTCGAGTAAAGTTAATATATAGATTTGAGGAGCCTCGGCGGTAAATCTCCTTGTCGTAATATTGATAGACCCCTAACTCTCTGTGGAGTTTTTTCCGGCGGATTTAAGGTCTAGAGTACAAGAATACAGGTGAACAATTTCTGGACGAGGGGCGGGGGGCTCGTACCATTCTCTCATAGGGAGATTTGCCCTAAATACGCCCTGTATAGTATCTAATTAAAGAGGGAGGAGAGGGTAATCGGTGTAGTTTTTTATCATTTTAACCTCATGATTGACTTTTTACCGCAAAAAACGATTTTTTGCACTTGGGTCATTCATATACTATACACCCCAGTTCTTATATATTGCTTATATTTCTTCGGTTATTTATTTCACATCATTAGTACTCTGTTGTGAACATTTTTTTCGTGAGAAGTAAATTTCCACGACTTACCAGTTCTTTTGCAATGATAAGGTGAAAATATGTCCATTTTTGTACCAAAAAACGGCAAATACTCCACCTTCAAAAGGACTGATTCACTTCCTTTGCAGTTATCTCCAAAACCATTTATCGGACTCAAAAACTAATTCCATGTCTATTTAAGGAATGCAATTTCATTCTCCATACGAAAACGTGCACATTTAAAATTCTTATAACATCTCTTCTGTACTAGAAGACGACCAAATTGACCATTTTCACGTAATTTAAAATTTTTAGCGGATACCTTGGAGACACCAAAATCTGTATTTCTCTGTAAGTATTCCATGGATTTCCATAATTGGTTTTTGTAAATATAGCCAGGATATGCGGTGAATCCATAATTTAATCTGAAAATTCTTACACAAAACACAACAAAAACAGACAATACTGTCAGTCTGTTGCGATTGCGAAATATTCTTCTTACTTCTCAACTAAAACAGCCGAGAGTTTTGACGAGTGAAATAGAGAGTGTGGTAATTCTCAATACAAATTCTCCGAGTTACAGAATTCCGAGTGGAGAGTTAAGTATCAAAAGAACTCTCATCTCCACAACTGAATCCGGCCCCAGACCCAGAGGTGGGATTATGAGAGTTGACTGGACTAAATATTGTAGATATCATCCACTACATATAAAAATTTTAGAGCTTCTCTTTTAAGCAGATATTATACAGGGTGTTTCCCATTAGGAGGTCAATAGAGCGGGAGATGATAGTACTCACCTAGACGAACCAAAAATTGTATGGCAGGAGGAGGGGGCCATATCAACCGTTTAGGAGTTACAGGGTGATTAAGAAAAAAAGATAGTTTTTCACAAAACACCCTGTATCTTAAAAACTACAGGGCGTGCTGTCACAGCTTATTGTATGCAGAGCTTCATGGCCTTTCCAACGAGTGCTCAATCAGCTCCATACCCCTCCATATATTCCTATATTCCATAACCGTATACATATATATATGTATCCAGACTCTATCGCCCGCAATGCAAAATAAATAAAAATTTTATCGACAAAAACGGAAGCTATTCCACATGATGATAAACTCTATTCCGGACGTTGTTGGTACCTATGTATATGTCTGTCAGGTGACCTTAACCAAATTCGAATGTTAACAATATTTAATATTCTGCATTCTAGCCAAACAAGATCTTCACACACCATCACCAGTGCTGGGTATCGACCCCCCGAATTATTTTTTTTTTCGTCACCTACGAAATTTACATAATTGGTCGAAATGAGTTATTTGGGCTATTCCAAATCCAAGGTCGCTTTTACTTATTGGTATGGTTGGTAATCAAATTTTCGAATACTCCAGCAATTCGATTTTTTCACAGCCTATAGCTTACATATACGTATATAGAACTGTCTAGAATTGTACCCCAGAATGGTTGCATTTTATATAAATTATTTTGTGGATCATTTTTATGCGAGAAAAAATAAAAGTAAAACACATTAATATCCAAAGTCAGAATACGACCAACGTGATTATTATTTAAGATTAAAATAATAAACTAGATTTTATCAACTTCCCAAAACATTTCATCGTTTTAGACTCTTAGAGCTTACGGCTAGCCACTGGCCAGACGTATGTTAGGATGCTTAAAACTTAAGCTCTTAAGCTGGTTTACGCTACAAGTATTTCTATCATACCATCCCAATGGAATATAGGTAGTTCACAACATTCTGGATATTTCGATTTACCTAATCAGTATCAGTACAGTAGTGATCTTTCTCAAAGAAGGTGATGAGTTAACATAACTTGTTTATTCATTACTGTTTACTCATTCCTTGTAAAATTGCGCTCAAAACGTAAAATTACTTTTCTCATGGAGTTTAGTATACAAAAAAACAAGTCGGAGTAAAATGGGATATAAAAGCCAGATATTCCCAAAAAAGCCCACAACAAATTTTAGGATGATCTTCTTGATTGGACTTATTTTACTCAGTGATCAAAGCAAGGCGTATGATTATTGTAAGTATGAAACTCTGCATAGAATATCTTGACCTCATTTAACTTATTACAGATATTTGCAATCAGCCTCTGGTAGATGGATTGTGTAGAGCAAGTTTTGAAAAATACTACTATGATGCAGTCCAACGACGTTGCAAAGAATTTGTTTATGGCGGCTGCGGTGGAAATTTAAATAATTTCGGTTCTCTTAGAGAATGTCGATATACTTGTGAATACTGATTTTAATTGAAAGAATCATCAAAACGAAATTAATAAAATAGTGTTCAATAAATAGTTTTTATTTTATTTGAGAGAGCAAATAATCTAGATCAAGCTATGCTAATGCAATTTTTATGCATATTGTAAAAATGTTTCAGAGCTTTTCATAGCTTTACATCCAAAACTGGATATGCGTGTTTATAAGCAACAACCATTTAAAATACCACGTTTATATGTGGGGATTGAATATTAAGAGATTGACTTGAATTGTATAGATATTGAATTTTCCTCTCGATACAATCTTTTAAGGGTCGTATACGATTAAAGAAATTTGACTTCATATTGAAGAAATGTCGTATTTATCTGCGAAAAAAGAGCTTGTGTAGCTATTATTATTATTATTATTGCAACAAAAATTAAGAGAAAGGTGAAAGAAAGCGAAGGTTGAGTTAAAAATAATTTTTTTTTAAAGAACTGCCGAGCTCACGCGTGAAAATCTTTTGAGAGAACTCCAATTAAATGAACTCTGTGATTTACAAAATTTCTTAAGAAAAGATTTTGATACTTCTTATGAGTTATTCGCATTAGAAAACAGGGCTCAAGTATGCGAAATTCTGTACCTGTATTAATGTATAGCAAAATTAATAGCAGCCCTCAGGAAACTCTTTTGAAGATTCCATACAAAGCATTGGCAAAAATGTGGTGGAGATATGTGAAACGCTAATTGATGCATCCAAAAATTATAGTGAGGTTATATAAAAAAATATGAAAATTATGGTAAAATATACAATGTAACTTACATTTGCATAACTTTTTTAAAGTTAAAATTCAGAATGCTGCGTTTTCCATGATACCTTTTAGAAACGACTTTAAACGCCATCAAATAGATTAAGAGCTAATAACTCTTTAACGGTTACAGTTAGCACATAGGTGTAAATATTATTAAAGAGAACGAGTCCACAGTTTACAGTTATAAAAAAAAAGTTTTGTTAATCAGCTTATAATCCGCTATAACTGCGGAGAGAAAAGGATTGCGGGGCTGGTTGAGTAGTCGTTGGAAAGGCGATGAGGTTCTTCATACAATGAGTTCTTAATGGTGGCCGTACACCGTGTACTTTTTTAAGATACAGATTATTTTGTGAAAAACTAGCATATTTTCTTAATTCCCTGTAGGATTTCCCGAATGATAAAATCTTGTTAAATACCTTCAAAACCTTTCAAACTATTCATAATAATGTACTTCAGATCACACTAACTGAATTTTTTAAGAACAAGTAAAAAAGCTAGAATTGGTCTAAGACCAATTCTTATGATACCCTAGATGAATGCCCGTATTAAATTTCGTATGGTCACCGATCTATTCAAGTTTGATTTTGAAGTTGTTTTTCGCATATATTTCTAGAACGGTTTGTCGCACAGGAAAAATTATTATAACCAAGTTTATAGGATTTCGTGCTCTGCAGAAGTTTTTAGTACAATAAAAATATCTTGGACTGATCGTTTTCAAATTATACGTAAAAAACCTAAATTTTTATATGGCAACACCAAGAAGAAGCTGCCCGATTTAGTCCATTTTTGACATTTTATTTGCTAATGTAGTAAAAACATCATGTACGAAATTTTAGCTCTCTACGTCGACGCGTTCTCAGGCAGTGTCCAAATATATAGCGAAAAACGAAATTTTTATATGGCAACCCCACGAAGGAGTTGCCCGATTTGTCTCATTTTCGAACTTAATTTTACTTTTTTTTTTTAAGTCCGTGTACAAAATTTCAGCTCTCTAAGTATACGCGTTCTCGAGTTATCGTGCGCACGGACGGACGGACATGCAAAAATCAAAATAACTTTTAATATTATGAATGGGTGTCTAATCCATTTTGCTCTACCATCATTATTTCGAGGTGTTACAAACGGAATGACAAACTTAGTATACCCTATAGATTTCATCTAGGGTATAAAAAGATAAATTCGCTTTTGCAAAGGTGCTGAAAGAAGATATAAAATTCCTCTCAAATACAATTCTCATTTTTCCCAAAAACATTGGAGAATCCAGCATGAGTTTCTCTGGCATAATTCCCCCAATATTGCAGAAAGGCCTGTTTTCACAAAAGCGCGGGAAAATTTTATGAGAGTAAAATCTAAAAACTCCGCCCCTTCTGATTTATTTACGAAGATGAATCATTTGCCATTCTGTTTCGTTGCATGCAATCTGCGTTTTCCCATTTTTTGTCTTTATTCGGAAAAGTTTTGAAGATAGTTTGATTCTTTTGTTATTTTTTTCTTCTTTCTTTCCTTTTCTAGTAGTGTACATTTTAAATGTAAAACAATCGGCAAACTCTTCTGTGTCCTAACTTGTCATTAAGTTAGCTTTGCTATGGACCTCCATGGCGGAAAAACCCTGTATATACATATATTACGAATGCGATACAGTGAGCATATATTGGGCGTATATTTTTTTCCGCTCTGAAGATGGAACAGATCTTTTAAAACGTTCAAAACACTTAGGAAAAAAGATACAAATACAGTGTGATCTGAGTGTAATAAACGGAAGTACGGGCAGCTTACCAATACTACTGCAGGCAATTAGTTTTGACCATTTTGAAATTTAAAAACGGACGGCTGTGCAGTTATTTGACTACTATTTAACTGCGACTTGAAATGATAATATAATAATTACATTCTCATATTATGTGCTGTAAATTTGTGATACAAATATTATTTATATCAATAATTGTACTTGATTAAAGACGCACACAATTAACCTCGGTTCATATAAGGAGCTACAGTGTAGCAAAATTATTGTGATAACATGTCTAGGAACAAGGGTAGAAAAATACTCCCGTTCGTGCTGAAGCGTGTACGTTGGCCCTTAGCAGTTTAAAATTAGTAATTAGTACATTATGCTATTATAAAAACTTTTATGAACATTTTCGGACTGGACTGAAAAATTATAATTTGAAATATCTATCAATTCAATTCAATTTAATTCTACTTGTACTTAACTGTGTTCCGTTACCTTAGCACTTTAATTTATTCCAACTCGATGAATTCTTGGATTAAGCTGACACTGACATATATAATATGGACTGCTTAACTTTCTATTTCACGTGGGGTCAATTGCTTGTGTCAATAAAAGTTCTTACGCCGGTGCCAACATTGAAAAAATCATTGGCGGGAAGTTGAAAAAATGAGCGCGCAGCTCGAAAGTGATTATAATAAAACGTTTCGAACTTCTGCTTCATATCCTATGAATATATTGCGTTTGGTAAAACAATTTTATCAGTAATAACCCTAAATAATTAATTTAAAAACATTTTTTCGACGGACCCACTTATTTATTTGTTGTTTACAATTCTCTCTCAGTTGGTACTTGGTGCTTAGACCGAAAGAGTCAGCAATATAGAAATGAGCCCACTTTTTGCAGTGCATTTATATTAGCAGTCCATATTATACATGTCAGTGGTATTAACCCAATAAAAAACTTATACCATCTCAACTTATAAATGCTGTATTTGAAAATAACGAAATGAAAAAATTTTTATAGTTCAGTGTAATGTATCTAATACCTTATACATATTATCGCTAGAAGAATTGTCTCATCTGACATCTGACAGCCTTTTTCGTTCACTGAACCTCCTGAAAGCTTCCGTTCTCTTCCGTACAACTTTACCGCCATGGTGGGTGTTAATCTATTAAATTTATTGGAAAATTGGAAAATATTTCAATAATCCTATACGAATTAGTTAAAATTTCGTTATGCAAAATTTTATAACAACTAGAAGTGTATGATTGTACAGTAATTTCTAAAGTAAATTGTATTTTTCTTACACAGGGTCGCGTACGAACAAAAACTATTAAAAAGGCTGCGAAGCATATCATCGAGAAATATTACACTCGGTTGACTTTGGATTTCCATACAAACAAGAGAATATGCGAGGAAGTCGCCATTATTCCTACAAAATCTCTACGGAATAAAATTGCTGGGTAAGTAGAGCATACAAATCGTAAAACTTCTGAAATTCTAAAATCCTACAAAATTGTTTTTGTGAAGCCAAAACAAAGTGTTAGTAACTCGGAAGTTATACTATCGCAAACAAGGATATATAAGTATATATTCAATTTGTTAAATATCCTTTTTACACGAATTAATAAACAATTGTTAAAATTATTAGGAATATAATTTCTCTATAGTTGCTCTGACGATTTTTTTTTTCTATTTCAGCTATGCCACACATTTAATGGGCCGTCTTCGGCACTCTCAAGTACGAGGTATTTCCATAAAACTTCAAGAAGAAGAAAGGGAAAGGCGTGATAACTATGTTCCAGCAGTAAGTGCTTTGGAACAAGACATCATTGAAATTGATCCCGACACTAAAGAAATGTTGAAAATGCTAGACTTCAGCAACATTCGAGGTTTGCAGCTTACTCAGCCGGCTACCAATACTTTTAACAGGAGAAATTAAGTTTTTTTTATTTCGAAAAAATAAACATTGAAAACTATCGGTTGCTTGTTTTACAAAGAACAAATAACCAGATTCGTTAATTTAACTCAAAAAATGTTTTTTCAAGTACACCTGCTTATAGCGACGTATATAACGTTGGGCCCATCGATATGATTAGTATATAAACAAAAATAATTTAAATTCGTGGACTTGTTGCTGGGACGAAGTTTCTTTTAGAATAGAATAGAATAGAAAAATATTTATTGAAGAACCTCAGCTTACGCTACGTTACAACGTTAGGTACATCGAGTAAGTAATAGCTATTTGGTACAAGCAGTAGAATCAAGTTTTAAGAAGACTAACAAAGGAGCAACGAACAGACTCATTGCAGTAGAAAGATTTGGTTATTACGTCTGTTAGAATTCGGAAAAAGTTTAGAGCAGCTTAGTGCAGAGCAGAAAAACTCGTCTTATTTTAACTGTCAAATTAAAAGAATAGAATAAAGTAGAAAATCATTTATTGAAGAACCTCAGCTTTCGCAACGTTACAACGAGTAATAGTTTTTTTTTTTTAGCAAACTAGCAATGAAACTCATTTCTGCAGAAAGTAATTTTAGTAATGTAGTTAGATAATGAAATAAAACAAAGTATAGAATAGATTAGAAAAGCGTTTATTAAAGATTCTATTACATTACGTTACAACGTTAGGTACATCGAGTGAGTAAAAGATAGTTGGAATTATCGATAGAATACAAAATTGTTTAGCAAACTAACAAAGGGGTAATGAACAGATCATTGTGGCAGAAAGTAATAGTACTATAGGTTATTGTCTTAATATCTCAATTGCGGTAACTAACCAACGTTCATTTATGTGGCACTTAGCCGGGGTTTGTAATAAATAAAATTTGAATTAAGATAATGAAATCAAATAATAGAGCTTAAAGTAAAACTAAAAATGCTGATTGACATAAGATAGAAAGAGTAAAGATATCCTCTAATGAAACATCTGAAATTTTGAAAGATTAATATGAAGACAATTATTCAAATTATTTTAAAAGAATATCGATAGTTTATTTTTTCCAAAAAATAATATCAGACAGTATTGTCGTATTGTGTTCCCTGTGCCGTGCTTTCCCATACATTACACGAAATTTCGTCTACTAATGGTGGAACGTGGTTCGTAAAGATAAGTTGTAATGTCTACCGTGCACACAGTTCAGTTCATATTAGTAGGTACTTGAGCAGTGTTAATTCATGAAATACGGTTTTGTGTTCTTCTTTTCTTCTCATACAACATAAACATTTATTTATTGGGTACACGCGCCAAAGGCACGTAATGCGTTGGGCACATCATAGAAAGTTACATGGTAGATTTACATTATAGCAAAACAATAAAAGAAAAGAACTAATAAGAACTTATCGTATAGTCTAGTGCACTGCAAACATTGAAGTGACGGTAACTGAACTGTATTTCATAATTCTGCTCTGAGGTGATGTGATGTTGAGTGTTCTAGAGCAAGACTACGCCAATTTTCTTGAAGGAGCAACTTAACAGAGTGTATTTGAAGCTAGTAATAACTGTCAAAAGTTTTTTGAAATTTTTTACTAATAGTACAAAAAGTGTGCTTATTTATTTACCTGGAGTTAGTATCTACTATTAATTATCGTGTCGATCTACTGCTACCTACTCTTATTACTTTGGCCACGGTACAGAAAAGACAAGTATTCTCATTAAATTTTGAAACGCGATGTGACGTATTTTTTGTGTTTATGGACGTAGAGCTAGCTTAGACCAGGGTCTTTCAATAAAACATTTTTGTATTGTATTGTTTTTGCTTTTCTCTGTTTTTAAACTTTTTTCGATCTCATTAAACAAACCTATTGAATTATATACTATTGGTCCTAGTTCTAATATTGATTATTACTTTCATATTTTATTATTTTAAATTTATCCTTTATTATTTCTTTTGCTAAAATGTGTAATCTATTATTTTACTCTTAATTTTTAAGGTATCCAACGCTATATACGTAGCTTAAGCTGGTAAATGATTGATCTTAATCTATATTATTTTTATGTTACCCATATCTGTTCATGTCTACAGGATCCTTTTTCTGTGTTCATCACATCTATAAAGATTTTGCTATATTATTACGCTTTATAATTCTACTCTTTACTTTCGTAGTGATCAAGAATGTACTTAGTTTGAGCAGGTGTACACAAATAAATGCTTTTTTTTACTTGATTTCGTTATTTTTATTACTGAGGTTTCTTCAGTAATAATGTACAAAAATTATTAAAAATCCAACACCGAGGCCACATTCATGAACGGTTGGGTACATGTATTAAACTATTAGCAGAAAAAGAGTGCATACATTAAAAAAACAAATGTATTTATATGTCTGTCAATTGTTTCTAAACCAACCAAACTGTGCTAGCATAAACTACGGCTTTCGTGATTCTGACGGTTCTTTTAACATGGAATTCCTCGCATTCCTTTCCATGTGATAAGTGTGGTAAATTCATGGGACTGTGAATAATCTATAAGACGCAGATGTGGCTGAGTCGATTCCGGATATGGTATCTGTTCGAATGCGTTTGGCAATTGGGAATTCGATTTAAAATCAATTCTTACAAAAATAAATTTTCAGGGCGAAATTTTTAATTTCCAAGCAGCTCGTAATCTGAATAAAATTAGAGTCTATTTTGTGTTCATATTTCCCAAATAAAGGATTCTCGATATCGAAAACGTCGAGCCGATAATCCAAAAAACGGATTAGGGTAGACCCAAGGTATATAGAAGAATACCTTATGGTAGACCCATAAATTGTCTGCATACAAAAATTTTGTTTTTTACTATAGGTTATGCATACTATATATTTGGATAATGGCTGAGAACGCGTCGACGTAGAGAGCTGAAATTTTGGTACACAGAGTTTTAATAAAAAAGTAAATATAATTAATTTCACTAAATCGGGCAAATCCTTGATGTTGCCATACAAAAACTGGTTTTCGACGTATGCTGTAAAAATGATCAGTGGTAGACGTTTTTATTGCACTGAAAAGTTCTTCAGAATACGAAATTTGTTATAATCATTTTTACTGTCTGACGTACCCTTTAGAAATATTTACGAAAAACTACTTCATAAATCAAACTTACAAGTGGGTTACCATACGAAATTATTATATACGGGCATTCATCTAGGCCAGGGTCGAATTGTTCTTAGACCAATTCTAGCTTTTTTACTTGTTTCCAAGTCAGTGTATCATTCCTTTTATAAACTCTCCTTCTACGTGTTCAGTTTTCACTTGCCTCTGTTGAAAAACCATGTAGTTTGTATTTATTGTAAGCTCATTTCCATATAGCCATCTTGTGTATCGTTCATTAATTCCACTATGTAAAAATCGTCGCCACTTCACAGCACACAGGAGCAGGGTAGATATCAGCAGGCATACATATAACGTAAATGTAAAATTGTATATTTTGTAAAAAATAAAACAAATTCATTTTGAGTATGCAGCTAATTCTAATAGTAAGAACCCAGTTAGACAAATGGGATTATTTGCAATTATTTTAGAATCGATTCCAATGCTAATTTGACGAATCGGAACTGATGAAATTTGAATGAAGAGAAGATAAGAATTTTCGTTGGAAATTTTATTGAAACACTAAACTTCTTTTTCTAGGTTTAATAATTATTAAATTATAATTGTTCAAACTGTATCCGCATTTGGACATATGTATATATATTCTGCTAACTGACTAAAAATCTATATATATAATTGTGAGTACTCAATCAGGGTTGATAAGGCTAAAATAATGAGCGAGAGGGAACATATTTCGATTTTCGTTTTGTTTCATTTGACACACTCTTGATGGGCCCAATAGGAAGGAAACAATGTATCATCTATCATCACTAGCCACTACTCTAGGCCCTGACCTCCTATCTGCAGAGGAGTTGAAAAACCTTCCTCACCAAGACCTGATGTGCTTCATTAAGAGGACAGATTTTGGTGAATGGCCGCTATGGCCTCCTGCCTTTCTTTAAAAAAACAAAAAGGATCACTACATCGCCTATTTATACACTTTCACAGTTGTGACCATTAAAATTTTATTTTTTATTGTGTACCGATTGCCTCAAGGGAAGTTTTAATTCGCATCTTTGGACATTAGCGGGCGGTGGGCTCTGGTGACCAATTCCTTAACCTCTTTCCCGGTGTAGAAACCTCGACTCGAGTAAACGGGCGTTAGTGTCGAAGGTGGGGA
The DNA here is from genome assembly GCA_963924295.1 of Dioctria rufipes. NCBI lineage: Eukaryota > Metazoa > Arthropoda > Insecta > Diptera > Asilidae > Dioctria > Dioctria rufipes. Next base: position 41,048,354 of record OZ002743.1, on the reverse strand, counting down.
AGCTTCTTGCTTTTCGCACGGCGAAATGATAACTATTGGCGTGAGTGTCGCGTGTTTGGACATTTGATTTTGTTTGTACTATTCCTGAACAGAGAGCTCTCGTGGCAAAGCAGGCTGGCCATCTTTCAGCGAGTAGATAATACTAATTGACCCCGCGGGCGTGGCGAGCGTTTTTGTTCTCGTTTTTCTCCGGCAGGGGCGGCTGCGACGGCGAAATTATAACTATTGGCGGAGTGTCGTTATATAGATTTTTAGCAGAACTCAAAACATTTGTTCGCTTCGCATTCGTTTAAAACGAATAGTTTATTTAACACTGACAACTGAACATGACCACTGGAACTTGATTTTGCTGTATGCATGCATGCAATGCTGTTCTGTTCAGTTTTGAGTTTAAGCCGCAGATGTTAAGTTGATTTGCTTCCGTGTTCCATGAAACAAAGGTGTTAACTTCGGGAGATTCGCAAGTTTTCTTCTCCATTAAGAAGACAAGTGTTAGCGCGGTGCATCAGTCAATTTGACACTTATTCCACTTGCTCTGGATTTATTGCAAAAGTTTTTACTGTTTTTACCAACCGGCGTGAAGTAAAAAGTGCAAAGTTATTTGAGAAAATTAAAAGTAATCGATATTCTTTGGCCAATTCGCATGTGTGTCGTATAGTGTTTAAGGGTTGTTCCAGGGTAAATTTGTGGATGCTGCTCTTCCTCCGGATCAGACATTGCTTGAAGAAAATCTGCATAGTGACTACCTTCTTCTAAGGTCGGACAAATAGGAAGGTAGGTAGTTTAAGTAGCAACAATAATTACACGAAAAAGTCCCGGAGATAGATATATACCTATCTATCTACATCACACATTTTTATTGAATTTCCCACCGCAAATTTTCATTTATTGAACCAACAACCTCTGGGCGTGAATCATCCATTCAGTACACATCTAGGCAGAAGCAGACGATTCCCATTCCCATTATTATCGGCGTAGAGATACAAGAAAACAAAATGATGCTTCATCCTCAGTATTGTATACTTCGTTAAAGTTCTGTGATGAGCTCATCTTCATCTCTTGCGCACATAAGGGGTCCCATGCTCCCATCAGAATTTTTTAGCAGAATTATTTAAATGTCATTGTTTAGGATAGGAGTTTGGATTGTAGTCGGTAGAAAATATTTGGTAAAATGAAAATATATTTATTAGTTCTATTTCGGTCCATGAAAAATGACTCCATAAATGGAATTCCACCACTTTCAATTGATCTTTTAAGTCATCAGAGCACGTAGTTAATAAGTAGGTGTTTAGCCTCTGTATAAAGTCAACGGGAAAGATTAATATTAATTACTGTCGAACTTTATCAATTAAGGTCTTGTCTGGAAAATAATTGCCTTTATAAGCCTTTGTAGACTTGCATTTCTGGTCTCTAGTCTTAACAGGCAGAATTTGTACAAGCGGCATTTTTACGACTCGAAGCGTAGGTACTTACCTTTGGTATACTAGTACGAGTAGCAAAATTATCATTTCTTAAAAAGTGTTAAATGTAAAATATAAAAGTATTAATGCCTTCAAAGCCAATGCGTTTTGCACATCAGTTGGACTTGAACGTGATTTTAAGGCTATTTCATTCAATAAAATTTTCTTTGGTTCTGTGATTAAATTGTGACATCTTTAACTAAAATTACTTACTTTTATATGTAGGTATTTATGGCTAGAATCCTAGGATACTATTACGTCGAAATAAAAACTTTTATACCTATCTACGTTTTTTTTTTTATTTGGCTTTGTTGGTAATTAGATTCAACAAGGTAACACTAATTCAAAATCCGCTCTATCGTTTTGTCTTTGTCAACGTTAAGGACGTGTAATTTCAGGCCGGGTATCTTTTTCCGATCTGTAGTTGACCAGATTTTTCAGGACGTTCAGAGTACTTTGGAAAAATGAAACTAATTCAGAGTGCTCTGAGCGTTCTGTTCGTATTTTTTTTATATTGGAAAGGAAAGCTATGGAATTTAAAAAAAAGTATTCATATTTTCAATAGGAGATTGCTCTAAATGCTCAGTGGTTTATCTACAATTTATTGGAACACTCGGAGCATTAATTAAGATACACGTTCAAAACGCTCAAAGTACTCTGAAAGTAAATAAAGTTACAAGAAATCAGTGTTCAGAGCGCTCGGAGTGCTATGAGCAGAATAAAGATACACCCCCCCCCTGCGTTTACTTCTTCAATTCGTCGTTTTGTCCTTAAGCTGACGTTTTGGGGTAAAATACCGTTATATATATACACATCATTATTATTAGCAGAAGCCCTTTTCGGATATTTTCCCCATATAAAAAGACTGGCAGACGACATAACCTTCATCGCAATTTCTAAGGTCCACCTGTTCGTATGAAAATATAATCTCCAAAATGGTACATACCTATGTATATATATATATATAATTATATCATATATATAATTTTAGTTTATTGTGCACTAATACATTTCCCGAGAGAGAGAGTTGTCGCTTGATATGCACCTTCCTTTAAGGTGATGATAAAGATCTTCCAGTTGCAATGGAAACCACAATTGTTTTATTGGTTGGCAATAAAAACGATGCAGAGTAAAATAACAAGAGGACTTCGACCTTATTGGACTCCTTCAAAAGGCTAATTGATGATAGAAGTATCGAAACCTGCATGGTCAGATGTATTGGCATTATGCTGGAAAACACTGCATAACATCTACCTCAAACTGCGAATCCACAATAATAAGAGCTCTATTGGTTGCCCACCAGGCGGAGCTTTAATTCCACTACCATGGCTCTTGGTTGTGCATTAGATATAAAGCCTAGTCCAAGAGCCGGTTTTGAGGCTCAGGAATATACCAATGACATTATCAAGTGTGTTTATGGGAAATTTGAATCAGCTATTACCCGAGCTTATGCCAACTGCCTTTATCATGTTCACTAGATGGTGCCAGAAACAATAAATGAAAAGACTATCCATAAACTATGGTAAGACTGTGATAGACCCTTTCACCATGAAAAGGATCCTCCAGTTCCCAGCTCCTGGGTTAATTTGACTTTCACTAGAATATTACAAAATAGCCAAATATTTAGGAATAATCCTGGATAGCAAGTTTACCTGGAATCCCCACCTTAAAATGGATACCCAACAAAGGAATATGGGTATTTGGATCATCGCAGGGCTTTTTGGGAAAAGTGGGGTCTAAATACCAAAACGACTCTATGGATCTTCCAGGGCAGATGGTTCCAATTTCCACATCAAGTCCATGTCTGGTATTGATAGATGTAAAACAGACGCAGTGGGTCCAGAAGTGAAACTCCCCATTTCGTTTTTTATCTCATATATCATTTTTCTAGTGCAAGTCTACGCTATAGAGGTTGAAGCTCAGAAAAGTTGCAGCAAGGGCTGCAAGAGCTCCACTTTGTTTTAGACAAACAAGCTGCGCTCCTGGCTCTGTCCTTTGAAAAATTTCAGTCGAATATAATCTAGAGCTGCCACACGGAACCAGCTGTTGTCTAGGGACAATAAAGTAATGTTGCTTTGGGTTCCTGTATACGAATGATACTGTTATTATAAAGTGGCTGTAGACTCTGATTTAACCAGACGATCGCTTTATCATAACCGTCAACTCCTTCGTGTCGAGGAATCGTTTACTGATCTCTACCCAACATTTCAGCTATCAAATAGCCACTTTAAATGGAACTGCAAAAATGAGAAAACAAGCAGCTGGATGACGTACATAAGTGCACCTTATCGAGCTCTTTCTTTTATTTATGCTCTTGAGATTTAACAAATCGTTCTAAAGAGAATTATTCAACTTGGTCAAAGTTTTTAATAATTTGCTTTCGTGCCTCATTTGTGTAAAAATTTCGGCAATTGTAGGTACTTGAAATTTCAAATACAATGTTTTTTATTACTAATACTCTAAAGCAGTTCAATTCTTTTTATTTGGATGGAATAGACGAATTTTTAAAAACATTTATTTTCAACGATTTTAAATTAAATTATAAATACAAGAAAAAAGTTCTGTTTTTCAAAAATTCCTATTCCATCTATATGAGCGATTCTAAAAATTATGAGTTCGAGTCCCATATGAGCACTGACATATAATAAGAATGGACTGAGCGTTCTTGCTTGAAAAATCTCAAATATTGAACAGGCTGTGAAAACCCTAATTTGCGTACAATTATACACCGATTCATAATTTATTATTATTTGTCGATTAGAAACCCTAAAGATTTATTTATTGAGCTTGTAAGAGATAGACGTATATAAACAATATATTTGTCTGAATTTTTATTTCAATTCCAATACATTCCAATTACCGTATTGTTTCCAAAAATTGGTTACAGTTCAGTGTACATTTTGAGCTTGAAAGAGACAAAAAGATTTTAGCCAAAATTTGTGCCATTTTTGACTATAGGAATTAGATAGGATGGCTCAGTCCATTCTTATTATATGTCAGTGCATATGAGACAAAATAATAATAATTTTTTATTTCTTTAAAACACCAAGGTAGTAAGAACTTTGTATTCTTACAAAAATCAGGAAACGAGTTCCCGAAGTGCTAAGTGACAGATACAACTTTGGAAAATTATTTTATGTGACTTAAATTTGGGTAAAGGTTCCATCTGATTTAAAAATTTTTATATACATATATCAGACGGCATACAACTTATTCGAATGAAAATTTATAGTAAAGTTATTTTCATATGGCATTATTAATTTATGCGTAGTATGAATGGAAATGTTGTATTAGAACACAAGTTATAAGGAAATAAAACTTTGACGTCGATTTCATCAAATTATTGCCAGTTAGAACCCGGGAGTTCTAAGGTCGCTTGTAGGAAATATAGCGAATTTTGTGTACGATGCCACTTCGAATATCAAATATTAATTGATACCGGGTTCGGCTTCCGAATCGAGTCTGAAGCCACCATTGGGTTAAGTGGTTCTGATTTTGACAGGCTTCGCTTTCGAAACCGAAGCCGCAGCCGAAGCCATTATGGTGTCATCGGTCGCCTTTAGTTATTTATTCAATGATTTTTCCCCGTTTGTTCTACGCGGATATGGTGTTATTCCCTGTCGGACTTGCCAAACTCTTACGTACTTTCTTTCAAATCATGTACTAAAATGTTTTTGGTCTTAATCAGACGGCACGTATTACCCCGCTTCTGAAATATTATTTTTTATTTCTACCGTGCTCATTATCAAGAATGAATGAACTAAGTGCACTGTATTTTATTTACAAAGCCAAATTAGATTTAATTCCCAGTTATGCGCGAGGGCGATTCACATGGAGCATTTTGGATAACCTTAGATATTTTTCCCCGGATTCGCGCACAATTTTGGTAGCAAAAATATCTACCTTCGTTGTGCTACGTTATAGACAATTTATCCAGGAATATTACGTGCAGCGCCCCTACTATACGTGCAGAACTGAAACACTGCTCTATTTCATAGTAACATTTATACAGACAACAATAGCTCTATCATTATGTTTTCGCCTACATAAATCGCACTTTTATTCCAGTTATTCTTAGTTTGGTTCAGTTATTTTATTGTTATATTAAGTCACTCAACCTTTCTCAACTATTTACATGTAAAACTGATGATATTGTTGCTCTTATAATATTTTTTTTTATTTCTAATATTATATCTACTATATAAACTTATTGTATGTGGTTTGAAGTAACTAACCAAGCGTTAATGCTATATACATATTTTCTATTACACCAAGCTTTTTTGTTACACTATTAACTGTTCATATCTAGTTGGTTAGATTCACTCGTTTTCCTAATGCCATTAACGCTGGCTTAACTGTTTGTATTATTATTATGTGCCTATACAGGTCTGTTTTACTAATCTATTATTTTACAATTTCTCTTTTTATTCTATTATAATTTTCTTTGTATTTCTATTATTCTATCCTTTAACCTTCGAGATGTTCAACGTTGTACGTAGCTTAAATTAAATAAATTAAATGTAATTTGACAAAAGTCTCGCACGGTTTTTCTTGGGATTATGATAATGGAATGAATGAAAACAGCTAGCTGTCAAAAATTCTCAAACAATTTATATGTATCGGTCACTGATTTAGCAGATAAAAGAAAACCATCTTTATTTTTCTTGTCAAATTTCAAACAATTTAGAAGCATTTACATAGTACTACGAAACCAATCCTGCCCTGTATCTCCATGATCCTTTTATAACATGCATTAAGCAACTAAGCTATAAAAAAATTTTCAATTTAACGACGTTTTCATAATTTTTCTCGAACTTGTAATTTTTGGATCTCAGTAAGTTTCGATTTTGTTATTTATAAAAAGATCTCCAATTATTTTAATATTGAATTCAGATTGATAACATAACTTATATGTGCTTTTTTTCATTTTACCTCTTTCCCCGGCCGTTCAGGTAAAACCACTATAAGAAAAATGCGTGTCAAATAGCGATAATTAGAAAAACATCACACAGTTCTTTATGTATAATGTTGGTGGCACATAAAATTTCACGAAAAAAAATTCCACTTTACATTAAGGCGATCTTCCTGTATTTTTTTATGTGAATAGCATAACTAGTTTTAAAGCTTGAAGCAAAATGAAATGCATGGAGAGAAATAAATTTCCTTTAAGCACCTAGTAAAATTAGTACCTACATATTTGCTTGTTACACTTTTCGACGGACAAAAATGAAAATAACTTCTAATATTATGCGTGGGTGTCCAAACGGAATGACAAACTTGCTACACCCTGTGATTTCATCATAGGGTATAAAAATTATGATTTCTAACAGTGATACTTACACCATTGGTAGTGTGGATGTAGGGATAAGAAACTTCTCTGATTTAAGGCTAAAACACAATGTGAGCGACAGGACAAAAACGCTGTCAATTGGGTTCTAATAACATGGCAGTGTATGTTATAAAATACAATGCTGACGACATCGTTCGGACGTTGTCGTCGAACTTAAATGAAAATTGAAATTTATCGCACGTTCAGGGTGCGTTTAGCAAAATTATGATTTTGGGCTGCGCGTTCATATGTATTGTATTCATTGCAATTATATTTATGATTAAAAATATCAGCAAATAACAATGCCGTGAAAAATATCAAAGTTGGTTGAATAAAAAATGAAAGAAAAGTTTATTGAGGTGGTAAACTGTCACCGTATTATGAGTTTTATATAACTCTTGGACACACCTTCTTCTTCTATGTTGGTTCTGTTTTTTATCTTCATTAGCCAAAACGGCCACACATGCTACTTTAATTATATTTTATAATTTATTCGTTGAAATTTTTTCTATTTTTAATTTAGAACACAATAACAGAATAAATTTAATTGGGGATTGACAGCTCTTGTGGTTCCCATTGTATTTTCACGGACGTTTTGTACGGCGTTTTTGTCGTGTCGCTCACAATGTGTTTTAGCCTTTAGCTAATGTATTTCGAGATTTATAGACACCTTCGAGGAGAGAACTAAAGGAGGTGACATGTGATGAAAAAAGCGTAGCAACTTTCGTTCTTCTTCTTGTTTTTGTGAGGTGCCAGAGGAGGCGTTAAAAATTGTTGATGCCTTAAATATCGCAACAAATTAATGGCGCGAAAATTCAAACACATTTCTTAGAAACTCCGCACAGTCTTCCGCACCACCCACTGACATGTATATAAATGGACTGACTGCTCTCCTGTTTCATGTGGCATCAGTTTTGATTACAGCAAGTATGCTCTCACTGACGATATATTTAAATTATTTGCGAATTTACGTATATATGCATGTCAGTGGGATTTACCAAATTTACCACAAAAGTACTTTAAAAGTATTTTCCTCAACATGGCTTGTTGTATCTAAATCTTCGAGCATATATAACTCCTTTTTATATTACTATCACTTAGTCCAATAGTCGTTAACCATTTTCTATAAAAAGTAAATTATCCCTTTTGTAACTACGTCTCTGCGCCAAACATACTTTGCGGCTCTTTGTTTATAGAAAAATGACAGTCAAACACCCCGCCAAAATCAGGATGTCATCTCCTTTAGTTCTCTCCTCAAAGATAGACACATAAGAAGAAGCCTTCCGTTTTTGGAGGTTATGACAAAAAATCTTTATACCTCTGTACGGTAAGGGAGGGGACACCTTTTCTAGAACAACTTTTTGTTTAAAGAGGTTTGCTTTCCTATATTGATAAAAATATTAGTCATTTGATGATGGACAACCCTGTATATAAAAAAAAAAGCAATACCTGTTTTCTCTTTTAGAAGTTATTCAAAATCGAAATATGGAAATTTTTTTAGAATACAAAATGGCACTTCTTTGGTATAACTGGTACAACACAAAGTAGTAGTACAAACTAAGATAATGGAAAATTTCTGTGCCCATAAAAAGAAATTAACTCTGGTGGAAAGTAAAAAAAAAAAACATTTAGTAAAAAAAAATCCTTATATTTTCGGAGCAGTCCGATGATGTAAAATAGCGGTATTGGGGGGGGGGGGCGATAATTTTATAATTTCTACTTTTTTTTACTCCGTCCAAGTATAATGTAGTATTCAAGTGTATTACACCATTCCAATGGTTTCCAATAAATAATCTGTTTTCTTCAACAAAGCTATCTACGCGTGTACAACATAAAATGAAATCAACTGAATCTATCATTTACTAGGTATCTATGTATGCATATTGTCCATATAGAATTACAATATCAATTATCATCAGGCAACTTAGCAGATTTCCCCCTTGCCGCCTAATGAATTAAAGGCACGCATCAATGATTTTCCTAAATTGGCATAGAATTTATTTTAATTTATTTTGATAATTGAATTCACTTAGAATAGAAACTTTAACAGAAATTAAAATGTCGACTTTGATGAGAGCTTTGAAGCAATGTTACTTAATTGCCGAATTCCCTTGAGATTAACTTTCCAATTACGTTCCTAAGTACATCCATATTGTTTGATAAATTGCAAAGCAAAAGCAAGAAAAAATCTCGGCACTACCTGCCTTGAAGACATTATTAGAAATTTTTACTATTTAAACAACAGATAAAGTCATAATTGGACTAAGACAAATAATATTATACTCTAGATGAAAATAAAAGTTAAATAAAATGAAAGCTCAAATTTTGTATGGCAACATCAAGTAGAGGTTGCCCAATTTAGTTCATTTTTGAAATTTTATTTACTATTTTTATGAAACGCTGTGTACAAAATTTCAGCTCTCTACGTCAAGGCGTTCTCTGGCAGTGTATATAGTGAAAAACTAAGGTTTCATATGGCAACACGAAGAAAGGGATGCCCGATTTGGTCCATTTTTAAACTTGTATTTGCAATTTTTATGGAAACGCTGTGTACAACATTTGAGCTCTCCACGTCGACACGCCCTCAGGCAGTTTCCAAATATATAGTGAAAAATTAAAGTTTTGTATGGCAACACAAAGAAGGAGTTGCGCGATGTAGTTCATTTTTGAAATTATATTTAATATTGCTATGAAAACAATATGTACCAAATTTCAGCTCTCTACGTCGACGCGTTCTCAGGCAGTGTCCAAATATACAGTGGAAAAGGAAATTTTTGTACGGCAACCCCACGAAGGAGTTGCCCGATTTGTCTCATTTTCGAACTTAATTTTCCTTTTTTTTAAGTCTGTGTACAAAATTTCAGCTCTCTAAGTATACGCGTTCTCGGGTTATCGTGCGCACAGACGGACGGACATGCAAAATTCAAATTAACTTTTAATATTATGCGTGGACACCCACCCCATTTTGCTCTACCAGCATTATTTCTGTGCTTTACAAATGGAATGACAAACTTCAGCTGAAGATACACGACGAAAGACCTTGACCACTTTTTTGGCCTCTGGAGACCCAAGGATCCATGTATACAATTTGCAGATGCAAAAAATCTTTAAAGAGACCAAATCTCTAGAGACTTTTTTAGTTTCCGGTCTCCCGTGTCTCGTCGAGTATTTGAAAACAAATAGGTCTCCAGGTTCGGTCTCCGAAGTTTGCTCATTTTTCATCTCAAGGTCTCCGGAGACTATTTGGGTGTTCTGGGGCTGGATTCTGTAACTCGGAGAGTTTGGGAGATGAGAATTGTCGTTTTCCCCGATTAAAACAACTCTACATTCGCGATTCTCTAACATACTTGGGGAGCTAGGAAAACGTGAGAAGTGTCGCAATATTGAAGGACGGCTAATTCTGTGTGGGAGGATCGTAGAGCATTGTGGTTTTCTCCTGAGGACTTGGGATCTAGAGTAAAAAGATATAGATGAACAATTTTTGGACGAGGGGCTTTTGGAGTGGGGGGTCGTAGCACCCCTCATTGGGGGTTGTCCAAAATACGTCATGTTTGGTATCAAATTAAAGAGGGAGAAGCGGGTAATCGTGGTGTAGTTTTTCTCATCATTTTAACTTTATAACTGACTTTACCGCCGAAAGAAAGATTTTTTGCACTTGGGTCATATACACCTTTACAAAGGACAATAAAAGCAGACAATACTGTCAGGTGAGAAATATTTTTCTTACTTCTCCACAACTAACACAGCCGAGAGTTTTGCCGAGTGCAATAGAGAGTTTGGTAAGGCATGGTTTTCAGTCCCTTACCTCTTGACATACGCACTAGTTTACTTGCGCCAGTACGAGAATGAGTTCCACTCAATTCAACTTTTTAGCGAAGTGGAACCTGAGAAATAGTCAAATTGAGTACATTTTCTGCAACTGATACATTATTTTATTTAAATAGTCTTTAATAATATCAGCTGGTGTGAAATGTCAACACATTTGTGTTTTGGCTTTTATACGAAGGGAGTCCGTTTAATTTTTCAGTAAGAAATTTCATAAATTTAAAAGATAATTATGTAAGCAAAAATATTATTTCTTAGCAATCAATATGCCAGGAACGTACTTACACTTTCTTTTTTCTTAGAATTTTTCTCTTCGAAATTTCCCTTAATTACATTGCTGCACAATTTATGACCCTTTCAATATTTAATTTTTCCCTTGAAACCATTTTCTCTGAAAAACAAATATGTTCACATTTCACAAGATTATATTTTAAATGACTATTGTATATACATCAAAATGTGTACCAATTGCAGAAAATATACTCAATTTGACTATTTCTCAGGTTCCACTTTGCTAAAAAGTTGAAGTGTGTGGAACTCGTTTTCATACGGTCGCAAGTAAACTGATGGGTATGTCAAGAGGAGGTGAGGGGCAAAAACGAGGTTACTTGGGACAGTAACTTCGCTGGTGAAACACAATGCTTAAATCTTAATGCAAATTCCACGAGTTACAGAATTGCGAGTGGACAGTTAAGTGGCAAAAGACCTCTCATCTCCACAACTCCACAATTCTCCGAGTTAGTGAATCCGGCCCCTGGTCAGTGTGTAGGTCTACTCTACTCGGAAAGGAAAAAAAGTGGAGTGAGTTTGACAAATTGTTACAAAGAAATTAATATAATGGATTTAGAGCAGAAAATTGCTGTGTTATCCTTTATCCCGTAAAATTTATACACTAAGGATATATTTTTTGAAGCTTTTTCACTTTTCCTATAACATAAAAATATTCATAACTTTCGAGATAATTCTTCCTAACAATCTCTTGCTTGATAATCAATAAAGATCTCTGGAGATTTCTAGAGACTAAACTGCAAATTTCGTTTGAACGTGTCTCTAGAGACTTTTTCATTATAGTCTCCGGAGACCTAATTTTTTGATCACCAGAGACAAAAGTCTCTTACTGTGTCTTGTAAACATTTTTGAGACTTTAATCTCTGCAAACCGGAGACAAGAGACCAAAAGTCTCATCGTGTATCTTTACCTTTATAGTATACCTATGCCTTATGATTTCATGTAGGGTATAAAAACACTTGCGGTCTATAACTTGATATCATGGTTTAAACTGAGCTCTGTCTTCATTATGGCGTTCTATACTGAAATTTTTGAGGAATCAAAGTACTATATATACAATGTATACATATAGGTACTCTAAGAAAGAGGTATGTTGATGCTGTAAATAGCTACAAAGTTCGTGGTATTATAATTTCTTTTCAGTAAGATGGATGAATTTAGATAGATATTTGTCGGCTTACCTGATAACTTTACATGAACTAATTTTTATACCCTAGATGAAATCTATATGGTATACTAAGTTTGTCATTCCGTTTGTAACCCCTCGAAATAATGATGGTAGAGCAACATGGATTGGAAACCCATTCATAGTATTAAAAGTTATTTAGATTTTTGCATGTCCGTCCGTCCGTCTGTGTGCACGATAACTCGAGAACGCGTATACTTAAAGAGCTGAAAAAAAAGTAAAATTAAGTTCGAAAATGAGACAAATCGGGCAACTCCTTCTTAGGGTTGCCATATAAAACTTTCGTTTTCCACTATATATTTGGACACTGCCTGAGAACGCGTCGATGTAGAGAGCTGAAATTTCGTACATGATGTTTTTACTACATTAGCAAATAAAATGTCAAAAATGGACCAAATCGGGCAACTCCTTCTTGGTGTTGCCATATAAAAATTTAGGTCTTTTACGTATACTTTGAAAACGATCAGTCCAAGACATTTCTATTGTACTAAAAACTTCTGCAGAATACGAAATCCTACAAAATTGGTTATAATCATTTTTTCTGTCCGACAAATCGTTCTAGAAATATATGCGAAAAACCACTTCCATAATCAAACTTGCACAGAAAGGTGACAATACGAAATTTCATACGGGCATTCATCTAGGGTATCATAAGAATTGGTCTTAGACCAATTCAAACTTTTTTACTTGTTTTTATTCGAACTGAGGTACTAGATTTTTCGTACTTTAGGTCGGCTTTGACTCTTTAGGATTTTATGTTCGATCGGAAAGCGGGTGTCACTGTTCGCCTCAGCTTATTAACAGCTACAATTCGTAGAAGAAAATTTTTCTCGGATACCTTAACCCCGGGCGGGGGGGGGGGGGTCCAATACGGCATGTTGCACATCAAATGAAAGGTCTCATGGAGTACTATAGGATTGTGTAATTTTTTAGCGATTTAGAAAACTTGCTCGGGGTATTTTGACTGCCTGAAAACCCTAGCTTTTTTACTTGTTTCTAGGTAAATTTAAATTTCGTTGAAAAAGATTTTCATTATCTCCCATTTACAAATACCATGTGGAGAGGTGGTGGTTTCTATGTGAAGGATTGTTACAAGACGGGACAGATTTTTTCTTCAAAGGTAACGTAATTGAATTTATAGATGCTGAAATAAACTCTAATGACGCTATGTGTATTTTATCTGCGGTTTATTCTGCTCCGGATATTATTAATTTAACATTGAGCAGGAATTGGAATATACCGTAATATAAATATAAAACAAGCTACAACTTACAACGTATCACATTTTTGAGAGATGACGTAAACTTTACTCAGGACCTTTGAGCAAAATAATTTTTATATTTTCTTTCATCTTCTCAGCGTTGTAAATTTACCCATATTATTTCATCATTATGTTCTAGGTTCTTGCATCTCTTGCGGGGAACATACGAGGATAGCTATACTTAAGTTTTCCCAGTGTTCCGGTTAGGTTTTTTTCTACAAGGTGTCACTTTGGAAATGTTATGTTATTTTTTCAGTCTTTGACATTTTTGGTTGGTCTGTTGGTTTTGTTTTTATACACGCGGCCAACAAAAAAATTATTTAATTACAAAATAGAATAAACACGTCAAAACATTCGAACCATAATTTTTCATTATTTAAAGCTGACTCGACAATGGAAGAATGATGGTTCAATGAATTCAAATGTGCCACGAAAAAAGCCGTCCTGCTATTGTTTTGGTTCTGGTTGGTACGCAACATTCTCTTTAATGACGAATGTTGTCGCTGGGCATATCCATAATCCGAATAAAAACAATCTTGAACATCTGATCATGAGACAGATTTGTGCTCGGTGGATATCAAAAAATTGGTTTAAGGCCCAAATAAGGCGCGAATTGACTGGAGTAGAACAATGCTCAAGAAATTCAACCGCAAGGTTGGGCAGAAGCAGTGTTCAACATTTTGATAGGTGACGAAACTGGAAGCTCATGCTTTGAGCCAGAAAGCAAACGGCAATTACAAGTGATAATAAGTCAATCAAACTAAAGTGCACATGGATCATTGACAAGAAAACGGTTGCCGTACAGTCAATGGTGAATGGTACATAGCTATTTGTTTACTGGATGCTTTTAAAAAAGGACGTGAAAACAACATACCACATCTTGGATTATCTAATTCCTGACGTCTTCAAGAATGAAATTGATGATTCTTGTGAATTTTGTTTATTCCGTTCCATAAAAAATAAAATGCTTGGATTGATATTTATCAGGTGCTGCTCGTGTTAGTTCGCATTTTCTTAAGTAGTTTCTGCCGGACTAGTTTTCGCCAGCGGAAGTTTGTTGAGGTTCTGGTATGAGCAAGCAGATATACCTAATTAACATAATTCATATCTGACAGATTTGTTAATAGTCCCCATTATATGCCGTTGGAATTATAGTAGAAAGAAAGAAAATCGACGAAAGGAAACATCCTTTTCGTACTCTGGAATTCACTGCTGAATGCTAGAACTTACCGTCCCTCCAACCACATTGGGAGAAGAAGACCATGATAGGAGACTGGGAATAGCGGCGAACGATTTTTGCAGGAGCTTTATGGATTTGGAGTAAATCGAATCCGTCCAGCACCTACTTTGTGAGTGCCCCGCTCTGATGAATAAAAGAGGTAGGCTATTAGGTGGCCAATTTTTTTCAAGTCTGAAGGTGCTGAAAAGAAAAGAATTCAGGTGCATACTGAGTTTCCTAAGGGAAGCAGGATGGATCTAGGGCGATTTTAAAGGGAAGACAAAGGGCACAATAGACCCAATGGTGCTCTAAGTAAAGCAAGCTAGGCACTTCTAGCGTCACCCCTCTTACCTTACCTAACCTAAACTAACCTACGCTCCAACCAGCCGTAAAATTTTTACCTAGACTTATCCATATCATGACTATACCTTTTCAGTTTCAATATGGGAATAGTAAACTTCAACTTGAGAATAGTAAATTTGAATTTGAGAATTTTATTTTTTAATTTAAAAAAAAAAATAATTTAATACAAAATATTTTAGAAGCAATTTATTAGTATTCATATTTTCTAAGTTAAGAGCAGCAGGAACTTTTCTTTGAACGCTTGCGATGCAATTGGCACATATTGTTGGTGTGACTGTCTTCCATGAGGCTTGCTAAGGCTCTTACTCTATATTCTTTGATGGTTAAATCGTTTCTGGTGTAAATAATACTTGATAACTTTTTTGATAATTCTCTTTTAACATAAGCTTTCACCACAGTCCACACATTTTCAATGGGGTTAAACATTGGACTATAGGGTCCAAGTCTCAGTATCTTGTTTTCATGGAATTCCTGCTTCAGTAAAACTTCTTCAACTTTACTGTGACATTGCACTTTGTCAATTACCATAACAATTGGTTCACCATGTCTAATCATTGCTTGGCAAAGGCAGGCTTGCATCCACGCTTTTGCATTTTCTTTTTTGAACGAACTTCTTCTTATTTCATAATATATAAATCCAATTGTGCTTATGCATCCTATTACATGAACATTAGCACCTTTTAAACCGGCTGCTATAGTGTTGCATCTTGTTCCTTTTAATGATCTACCCTGCGTTCTTGAAATATGAATGTTTAAATTAGTTTCATCCATAAACAAAATAGGTTTATTTTGGGACTGAAATTCCAAAAGACATTCAACAAACTCTTTTCGTTTTTGTTTGATCTCAGCGTAGTTTCCCTTTTCGGGTTCATGCCTTAGGTATTTCAGCATGTAGCAGAGAGAATCTAGGTGTTTTGAAAGGGTTGTTTTTGAAATAGAAACGTTACATTTTTTTCGAAATGCAGCAATGAGTTCCGCCAATGTAATGCGACGATTTCTTTCAATCATTTCTACGAAATAATCTAAATAAATTTGCGTAATTTTTTCAAATCTTTTCCCTCCTCGTTTGTCTGAAGTTTCACCCTCTGACATCCAACGATATGCTGTTCACTGAGGAATATTAAGTTGGTGAGCAAGTTGTTTCCAGTCTCCATTCATATTTGACACAGCAAGTAATTGGGTTTTTTTAGATTATTTTTCTTATTTTTTAATTCTTGTAGCTATTTTTGACGGCTATCAATTTTAATATAAAAACAAAATTGTAAATATTCTCTAAAATGTAAAGAATTTTTTGAAAACCATCGCAAGGATTACTATTTTTATTTAGATTTCAACATTTCCCATATTGAAATTTACTATTCTCAAGTTGAAGTTTACTATCCCACTTTGAAGTTTACTACTCCCATATTGAGGTTTATTATTCTCATTTTGAAACTGAAAAGGTATAGTTGTCAACAATTCATATTATTCATATTGGCCAAAAATACTGAGCTGCGTTAGACCTGCAGACATAATAGTATGTGTAGTTAACACTTTTTTTTTACACAGATTTTAAGTACAGACAGACCACGATCATAGCGTAATTTAAAAGTAGTACATATGAATTTTACTGTAAATAAATATAGGTACTTTAAAGGGGAATGCCCATTTTTCATACAACTTTAGGTTCGACATGAACAGTAATGAGAGATATCTTAAACTCTGAACATATTTTACTCTGAACATATTTTATTAGCAATGTTTATTTCAATTAAGCGGGGGAAAGCTTTGGCCATCGGATGCTTAGAACAGAGCACTAATGGCCGTGAAAGAAAGAGCTCCAAAAATATATGTGAAATGTAGTAACTGGGGTGTGTGTCACCACCCAAGTGCATGAAAATGGGTTTTCAGGCAGTAAAAATATCCCGAGAAAGTTTTCTAAATCTTAAAAAAAGTACACCACCCTATAGTACTCCATGAGACCTTTCATTTGATGTGCAACATGCCGTACAACTTCGCTTAGTTGAAATAAACATTGTTAATAAAATCTTGTTCTTTTACTCTCCTAGCCCTCCCCACCTATTCCTGTCCCTTCGAAGTAGTTATAATACCAATTGTAATCACAACACTGAAAATGTATGAGGTCAAGTGATTCGTACTGATCAACTCCGTTCCGTACTTAGTCTAAAATAATTCTTCCACGTGAACCCTTTAGGAGCACAACTCAGGCCCGTCGCTACTCAGTTGTGACGGATTGGTTGGTAATCCAAGTCGCAACCTGGTTAGTAACTGATGATTCGCACACGAAGCTTCATAAATGATGAAAGTTGAATCAATTTGCTTCAGTAGCAAGCCAAATCCAAAGATTTTGAAGAATTTATAATTAATATAATGTCGAGTGAATTAAGTGACGAAGAGAATTTCGTCCTATATTATTATTATCAAGACAGGAGACGTAAGTAAAGAAGAAGATTGGATTCATCCCTACATTGAAAGGAATAGAAACTGTAGACTACTCGTCGCGGCGGCAAATGTGTTGCATAAAAAAATTTAAAGTTTTTAGAATTCTATAGAATGTCTAAGGAGTCTTAACTTGATTTGGTGTAAATCGTTACTGAGAAAATGCGTGAGTGCTGAGGAAACTGTTTTGTAACTGATACCCTGGAGATCAGCACGACGTGTTTAAAGTGACTAATCACAGACGCGTTTCAAATTGATTATGATTACCAACTTGTAGCGCCGTGAGTGGACTTGCATTAAAATACATAGACGGCGACGCACAAGGTATATAAATTAAAAAAAAATTTCATCGCTTTATAGTACTTTTTGAGTAGCTCCGTGTGCGAAGGGCCTTTGGTTTAAGAATTTCTAGTTTTAATTAGTTTTTTTTTTTTTTCAAGGATATAGCACATAATCCTTGTTCTTATTATACTTTCTGACAACAATTGCAGGTATTTTTCACACAAAATCTGAAATTCTTTCCGAAATGCCACAAATCATTAAATTTGGTCCAGTAGAACCGAAAAATGAACTTTCGTAGTTAATAGGTCGAAAAGAAAAAAATTGATCGTTTTAGAATTTGTATTCTTTTATAACAAGCGGAATTCGGGCAAATTATTGAAATCGCACTTTAAAAAACGCAATAAGCTGACAAAACTTCAACCAAATTGGTTACATCGGGCAACGTATTGTGGAACGGGCCCCCTAAGGTGGAAAACGAGCCATTAATTGTCCAATTTTGTCTTGCCTTGGAAGTCAATTTTAGTCCAATTTTGTACATGTATGGAGTAAGATCTAAAGTTCTTTAAATCATTTATAAAGTTCTACTACAGTTGTAAAATATCACGTAAGTGGCGAGCTAGAGCCCTTATTACGACAAATATAATACTTTCAATTATGGAAAACTTAGTAGGTAGTAGATGTTCAAGGTTCTTTTAATTGATTTATTATGCGCTTAGAATATGAAATTGTAACCAAGGCCCTCGATTATGTGGAATAAAACGTTATTCCCACATAATTATTAATCTTAAAAGGGTTACTTAGTGTGTTACTCATCCGTCTAAACACGAAGGGAGAGTGGATATTTTCCCATAACTGAGCACTTTACACATGCATATGTGTATAGCATAAATACTTACATAGATATGTATATATTGTGTACAGTCTTCTTCAGGAAGCGGGGAGAATGAAACGTTTTAAAATAAATTCACTATGGATAGTTATAGCATATATGATTTCAGACACTCACTGGCGCGTCGCATCTAGCAAAGAAAGTTTCTTGGCACAAAATGTGATAACATGAAAAAAAAAAAACCATATTCAACTCAGCATAGTCGATTCCATTTGCTGGAGATATACATTCGCACTAACACACATTTATAAATAAAAATGCAATTTGTCGTCTTCCTTGTATTAAATGGAGGATTAGGAAAAAAAAGTTTGGCTCAACTTTTGCTCTTAACGTCTCGAATTGTTGATTTATGTATTTATCATCTTTGCCGGTTTTGTTACCGTGGAACCTGGCACTTTAGCGTATTAATTTCTTAATCTATACCTACATGCTCCATAACTAATTACATAACTCTGTAATTATGCGGTTTTACAGAATGCAACCAATGCAATGTGATAATAGATTAGTCTAAGAGATTTATTAAGTTCCTCGGCGTTTTTATATTTAAACTCCACTTAGTACATATATTGTAGATATTACTTGGATGTTCTATAAAAAGGAGAAATAATATTATCGCAACAGAAATGGAAACGATCTATAAAAGATGATGACAACCGACGATGAATTATGAATACAAATTATTTTTGTTTGTCTTACTTTATTTACAGTTATGGTTATGAAACATGTAGGTATTGTAAATAAAAATTTATAAACTTGCACCTTACATAAGTATGAGAAACTAGTTTTATTACCTATTCATTTTACAACATTTTTAAATCAGCTGTTTCTATGGGATCTTTGCACGACATTTTCATTTTAGAATGATAAGAGCGTGAAATAAGTTGAAGGAAATATACTATATTAGTTAGCCCAGAGTTCGGGTCATTTTTTAAACCCCAAATAATAGCTGCAATTAGCCATATTTATATTAAATGAATTAAATATATATTTTTAGTTTGTTATATTTTCTGTAACATATTTGATAGTTAATGGACATTTCATTTGTAAAAGTACTTTTTTTTTCCACTCACTCTGAGTATATACAACAATCTAATCCCGGGTGAAGTTTCACGTAGGTTTGTCATGCTTCCAATTTAGTGATGGTAACGACAATTGGCACATCAAAATAAAAACAGAAGAATCCCTAGAGAGATAAATTTGGCGACAAATAGGCATACCGCCCAAGGGCTATTAGAAACTTTTAAAAAGCATTAATTTTCAAAAATGTCTGAAGCTATATTCCCAGGTTTATATTTTGCCAAATATTATGCTGTAACTAATATGAGTGAAATATCTTTAGTTTTAGTCATAGTTGTTTTTGAAAGCTATAAAATAAGAAGAGGGATTACGTGTTCTCATCTATCTACCCTTCAAAATCATAACACTACACTCATTGAGGTTGGAGTATATTTATAAAATCTTTAAAATAACAAGTAAAAAAGCTAGAATTTGTCTAAAACCAATTCTTATGATACCTTAGATAAATGTCCGTATGTAGTTTCGTATGGTCACCACTCTGTGCAAGTTTGATTATGGAAGTGGTTTTTCGAAAATAATTCTAAAATGGTTCGTCGGGCAGCAAAAATTATTATAAACAATTTCATAGGATTTCATATTCTGAAGAATTTTACAGTACAATAAAAACGTCTAGGACTAATCGTTTTCACAGTATACGAAAAAAAAAACTAAATTTTTATATGGAAATACCAAGAAGGGATTGCCTGATCTAGCTCATTTTTATACCCTAGTGAAATCATAGGGGTATACTAAGTTTGTTATTCCGTTTGTAACACCTCGAAATAATGATGGCAGAGCAAAATGGATTGGACACCCATTCATAATATTAAAAGTTATTTCGATTTTTGCATGTCCGTCCGTCTGTCTGTCCGTCCGTCCGTCTGTTCGTCCGTCCGTCCGTCTGTCCGTCTGTGCGCACGATAACTCGAGAACGCGTATACTTAAAGAGCTGAAATTTTGTACACGGACTTTAAAAAAAAAAGTAAAATTAAGTTCGAAAATGAGACAAATCGGACAACTCCTTCGTGGGGTTGCCATATAAAAATTTCGTTTTCCGCTATATATTTGGACACTGCCTGAGAAAACATCGACGTAGAGAGCTGAAATTTCGTACATGATGTTTTTACTACATTAGCAAATAAAATGTCAAAAATGGACTAAATCGGGCAACTCCTTCTTGGTGTTGCCATAAAAAATTTCGGTTTTTTACGTATGCTTTGAAAACGATCAGTCCAAGACATTTTTATTGTACTAAAAACTTCTGCAGAATACGAAATCCTATAAAATTGGTTATTACCATTTTTTCTGTGCGACAAACTGTTCTAGAAATATATGCGAAAAACAACTTCAAAATCAATACTTGAATAGATCGGTGACCATACGAAATTTAATACGGGCATTCATCTAGGGTACCATAAGAATTGGTCTTAGACCAATTCTAGCTTTTTTACTTGTTGAAATTATGTTTACTTTTTTTTTGAAGCCCATGTGCAAAATTTAAGCTCTCTAAATTAACGTGTTCACGAGTTATTGTGAGGACGTATAGACAGACGGATAGACAGACGGACCGACAGTTGGACATGTAAAAATCAAAATAACTTTTAATATTATGCATGGGTGTCCAACCCATTTTTCTCTACTAGCATTATCTTTGTGCGTTACAAACGTAATGATAAACTTAGTATACCCTATGATTTCATCTAGGGTATAAAAATATATATATTTTTAGTGGAAATTGTCCATACTTTAATCTGAGTAAATATTTACCATTATTTCTGAGACACCTTGTGTTTTAATTGTCTAATTTAAAATAACTCAATTCTTGTAACAAAAATCATTTCTCATGTCGCTAGGAGAAAGGCAATTCGTGACAATAAACTTGTTTTTCTAATCAAAATGGCTAGTTTTGCTAAGAAATAAATTCATAGCGATTTTAGAAATGCTAATCTCGCATAGGGCTAATCTGACTACGCATTCAAGTAAATTAAAAATTAAATTAGATTAATTAAAAATTATTTTAAGTTCATTATATGAGGTCAGCTTGGCTGTTCATTTTGGCGTGTAAGACAAGCAGAAATCAAGCCGTACTGATGAGTATACGGTTCCTGCCGATACAAACGCCTGATTTTGCATAGAAATTTCTTTTTTTAAAGATTTTTCGTTTGTAAGAGTTTTTTCCACTCAATAAAAATTACCACCGACCAATCAAACTCAATAATAAAGAAAAAGTCTAAACCTTTCATTTCCCGTTTTTGTTTTCATTAATATTTACCATTTAACAATAAATAAATCATCAATAATAATTAATATTTAAATTTTTAAAAATCTTAATATGTTTTCAATCTTAGCTTCTTTAATTTCTTACCCCTAAGAAAAATTTGGATCATATTAGATGTAAGATAGATCCTTCATATTTTATATACTATACTATATGTATGTATATATAGTACATAGGAATATTAGGGTGGTCCAAAATTGTATGGATTTGTAAAAGTATTAAAATAATGTCTGAATGCTCCTTCTGTGTTTCTTAGCCAATCCAATTTCATAGTTTTATGCAAAATTTCAGTGTAATTCATTATTGTTTAGAGGTCGCTCAAATCGAAAATAATAATTTTTTGGCTAGTTTGGACTTCCGGAAAAACTTCAACATTTCTTTCTTAACTTTTGAAAATATTTTTACTTGATTTTTTTTTCAGTTTAAGGAAACTTTTAGAAAATTAAAAAACTTAAATTTTTTATAAATTTTTTAAAACGAAAATTCAGAGCCGAAATTTGTTCACTTCATGTCAATTTTTTTTAATAGAAAAATTACAATTATGCCTATCTACAATGCATGGTAAAACCACGCCGTCAAAATGAAATGGATTTTTGTGTTTGCTTCCCACTCATGCATTTGAAAATTCATGCTTGCAAAAATGTCTCCTCTCTTTCATTCATTTGACGACATGAGCACGAGTTTATGCGTAGTAGTTATTCAGCAAAAACGATGTAGTAATACCTCAGGTATATTCAGCATAAGTTAGAACCATGTAGGAGAATTTAGAACAAAACAGCTGTAAACTGGAACTTGTACTTTCAGTATTGAAAGCAATATTTTACATTATTCGACTTGTCCCAAGCAATTTCTTAGTTTACTATATTATTGTATAAATTATTGAGACTAAGTACTGCCTGTGATGTATTTCTGTAATGAAATCGAGAAAGCAATTACATTTATGATAATTGACAGGTAAACAGTTGTTTAATTTGACAGCTTACCACTACTTACATATTTTGTGTATTTATATGCATTCTTCAGCAAACGATATCGTTTTGACGACGTGGCTTAACCATGCATTGTAGATTAGGCATAACATAGTCTACAATCGATAGCCTTGTTAGCGACACTTTGGGCACAGACGAGTATTAACAGAAAAGCAAGGCACATATTTAAGTGATGCCACTTAGTTGACCGATAAGATTAACTGACAAGTCTTGGCTTGCTAAAGTTAACAGAGCTCTGAGCAATGAAATAAACCGACAAAAAATTTTGATTGACCGCAATTGTTTTTCTTTTGACCATTTTCGTTTGTAAACTGGAGTCGGTCAAATTCATTAACACGGAGAGCTGTGGATATGATAGTTATTTTGACACTAAACTCTCCACTCGGAATTCTGTAATTCGGGGAATTTTTATTGAGATTTACCGAACTCTATTCCACTCGACAGAACTCTCGGCTATTTTTAGTTGTGGAGAAGTAAGAATAAGAGCTCTCAACTGACAGTATCATCTGTTTTTGTTGTGTTTTGCGAAGGTAGCTAGGTATCTAGGAATTTTCAAATCAAATTATAGATTCACCTCATATCCTGGCTATATTTACAAAAACATTTTATGGAAATCCATGGAATACTTACAGAGAAATATGGGTTTTGGTGTCTCTAAGGTACACTCTAAAAATTTTAAATTACGTGAAAATGGTCAATTTGATCGTCTTTCAGTACACAAGAGATGCTATAAAAATTTTAATTATGCACGTTAAAGCTTATATGTAGGATGAAATCGAATCCCCTAATTAGATATGTAATTAGTTTTGAGTCAGAGAAATGGTTTTGGAAATAACTGCAAAGGAAGTGAATCAGTCCTTCTAAAGATGAAAAAATTGCCGTTTTTTGGTACAAAAAAGGACATATTTTCAACTCATCATTGCGAAGAACAGGTAAGTCGTGGAAATTCACTTCCCATTAGAAAAATGTTCAGAACAGAATACTAATGGATGTGAAACAAATAACGGAAGAAATATATGCAAAATATAGGAACTGGGGTGTATATGACCCAAGTGCAAAAAATCTGGCTTTCGGCGGTAAAAAGTCAGTTATGACATTAGGACGAACAACAATAAACTACACTTCTCGATTACCCGGTCTTCCCTTTTTAATTTGATATCAGACAATACGTATTTTGGAGAACGACCCCTAATACAAAAAGCCGCTCCGCCAGAAATCGTTCACCTATATTTTTGTACTCTACACCCTAAATCCGTAGGAAAAAACCCCAATGCTCTATGACCCTCCCAGAGATAGTTAGGCATCCTTCAATATTGCCGCATTTCTCACGTTTTCCCTAACTCCCCAAGTATATTAGAGAATTGCGAATGGAAAGTTAGGGAGTTTTAATCGGAGAAAACGAAAATTCTCATCTCCCAAACTCCCAACCCTCCGTGTTACAGAATCTGGGTCCTGACGTACAATATAAAATCAACGATGCTTCAACATGATGTGAAGCAAGCCCTCAATTTTTCTTTGGCTCTCAAAATTGCATAAAATTTCCAGTAAATTTCTAAGAAAGAATTGACGGCTTTCCTACAAAAGGTTGTAATCGTCGATTTTATAATATTGGAGCAATACAATTTTTTCATTTCGTAGCATAACAGAAACTTCTAAGGGCAAACGACACTAGCTAGAGTGTATTCTTCTTCTTGAATACTGCAAAGCATCACTTTCGGCCATAGGTGCTGGATGTCTGTGTTTCATGTTCCGTGGATTTACTATTCTTAAAATGAGATTTTCGAAGATGAAGTTTTTTTTTTACAAATTACAAAGAAAGTCACATACAATCCCATAAAAGGATTGGATTGACAAGGAAGGATTTGTATAATTTTTGCGTTCTTAGTGGTGTCATAAATGGAAAACCGTCCAGCTTCATATTTGTGTTTAAATGAATATATTTATATAAATATGTATAAGGGCCTGAAATTTAATTTTTGAAACACAACTCCGATGTCACTTACAATTTTTGAAACACAACTCGGATGTCATTTACAACTATGGACTCTAGAGCTATGTATGACAAATAGATTTGTCATTACAAAAAAAAAAACATCTTCATAGCAACTGCTAATCTTGCGATTTATTTTCCATCATCAAAAAATATTTCAAGCTGACTCAACCTAATCGTCTTCAAATTTAATTCTAGTTAGCTGTGGGAAGCGAAAACATTGTCCATAAAAAATTTCCTCACATTTCTAGAACAATAAGTTTATAATAATTATTCTAATTATGACTTCATATGGCATTCACATGAGAAATGGTTCTAGACATGATTCAGATGACGCATGTGAGCAGTTAAAATGCAGAAGGTCAACGTACACCCACTTAACAGAAGCAAACGTGGTAAAGATTTATGAAGTAGACACTGTGCGTAAATTGTTAGTGGGTGAGTTGGCAATTATGTTGTTAGCTAATCGGTCTCTTCAAGATTTAGTCAATTCAGTAATAAAATAAATCTGTTAAGAAAGTAAAAGCTTTAACTACAGCGCAGCCCACTTTATCCGCTAGGAGATATAATACACATATGTATATACATACATATATCGGGATATATACAGGCATGCAAGTAATTTGGTTTTCTGCTTTCTGCACAATTTGATTGAGGTCTAGGCCCATTATCCCGGAAAGTAGTTACTTGATGTTTACGAAAGTAGGAAGCAAAAAGTGTAGACGACAAAAATGAAAACAGCACTAGCAGTTTCGCTTGATACGATGCAAGCCTCAGAATCTCTTCTAGAAGACTAGAGGAAGCAGAAACCACTGGAAGTCCGTGAAGTATAACCAAACTGATTCGTGGTAATTGATTAAAAGACAACATAAATCTGCACAGAATTAAATGTTATTTTCTACTCTAGTTAACACCGAATCAGTCAAGAGATCATGTGAGCTACTGCCCGTCTATGCATAGTAGCGGATTTCCTCATTTTGGTTACTTTAAAAATTTTAAAACTTAAAATACAACACTGGGCCACCTTGATATATGCTGAGTGACTTTCGACTGAAGTTCAATCGCACAATCATTGCTCATTGCTTAGTGGCATTTTAAATTTTGTCTCTAGCTTTCAGTTCTACACATGCATATTTTTCGTTGTGAGCAAATTTAATTTTATTGTTGAATTTATAATTGTCCAATTCACAATTGTTGATAAATCAATTGTACGTTTTACTCAAGCCTTGATAAATTCTCGGTGTTATTAAATTGAACCTTTTTATCTTGCAGGTCTTCGCGTTTTGTGATACATTTTTTTGGTGGTGGTAAAATTTACATCTAAGGAGACTGACTGGTGTGCTAATAATTCAATATGGATTTTCGGTTTAATTTGCAACCGATTTTTACGCAACCCATTGTAAAAGTTAACTCAAATTTACTTCCTAACACTTTTCGAGGAGACAGAAGAGCAGCTTTGTAAGTATAACAGCGTCATACAATTGTATTTGTGCAAAGTTGGAGATTTTGAGTAAGTTAATTAAATTTCTAATTTTTAGGGATACGACTACAAAAATGGCAGAAATAATAAATACAATGGGAGAGTTGTCAGCAAAGGCGCAAGGATTAAATAAACCAGTTACAACTGCACAAAAATTGCGAATGTCTGATCAAAATATTTATTTGTTAGGCGATCCTGAAACAGGAAAAGCGTAAGTGTCTGTTTTAATTAATCTAATTAAAGTTATTTAATAACTTGATCTTATTCACATTTTTAATGTATTCTAGATTCACAGTATCTAGTGTACTTGGTCTAATAGCTGAGTTTATTCTACACTCTATTTAAAGTGGATATGTTCCAGGCAAATGGGAAACTATGCATTTCAGGAAGATTTCTGTTTAAAGGCAGGGGCGTAGGTGTATTTATGTAAATCCAGTCATGTTTATTTTAAAAACTTTGTACAGAACGGTGGTAGAGCATTCGCAGAAGCTCTGACCTTTTTTGGTTGAAATACAAATATTTTAGTGTAGCCAGAAGCTACACCAACGATCCCTCGGATCGACAAATTTCAATGCACTAAATGGGCAACCCAAGTGTTTTGTTTGTTGAATGAAATGAAATGATAATTATTGAGGACAATAGCTTACACGGTGCTAACCATGATGTATTCAATGACTTGTTCCTTTTTGGTACCAGTCCAGCTTTCGAAAGGGTAGTAAGAGTTTCTAGTAGCTTGTTAAATCAGTCAAGAACAACTTCACCAGTTCTTCGGTACCGCCACAACGGGGATGTGTACACGGACGGTTGCCTTTCCGCACAAGGGAGGTTTCAAAGTGTTCGAGAGTCTCAATGTGTCATAAGCTGCTGGGCTTGATGGTATTTCACCCCTGGTACTAAAGTGCTGCGCCTCCCCTTTAGCTAAACCTGTACGCAAACTATTTCACCTGTCCTATTCAACAGGAATCTTTCTTTCCGCATGGAAACTTTCACATTTTCAGCCAATATCCAAAAAAGGATAGGCCTGCGATCTCTCAAATTATAGACCAATTGCCATTACTTCGATTCTTTCGAAGGTTTTTGAAACACCCAATTGATAAAATATCTAGATATTAGTCACCTTATTAGCGATCGCCAGTACGGCTTTCGTTCTGGCCGCTGTACTTGATTTACTAACATTCTTTACCGAGCGCTTGAATCTGAAATCATCGCATTAGATATCTCGAAGACCTTCGATAGCCTGGCATCCTGTTCTTGCTAAACTTCAAGAATAAGGTCTAGACCCTCTTTTCTTAAAGTGGATTGAAAGTTGTCTCCCGCCGTTCAATTCAAGTTATATTGGATGGAGTTACTTTGGACCGTTTTATAATCCATGCCTGCCGGTGTATCACAAGGCTCTATGCTCTCTCCTACTCTTCCTCATTTTTATTAATGATCTGCTAGCTCTCACTTTCAACTTTATTCATAGTTTTGCAGACGACAGCACCCTTGATTTTGTGTACTTGTTCGACTTTATAGTTGATTCCCGTGGGAATGCTATAGTTGACAAACGAAGCCACATGTTCAGTTCACTAAGCCATGAGCTTAAAAACTTTAATAAATTATCTTAGAGAAATTATTTGTAAATTTATCTATTTTTAAAAATATAAGTTTTGGTTGGTTGGTTCTTCATTTCCTTATTTTGCGCGGAATGGACTATCTGTTTTCTTATTTCGTTCAACTATATTTGCTGCTGGGCTTTACGATTTTGATGTAAATTCACTTACTCGTTTGTTTTATTTTTTAACTTTCCTAGTTTCCTATCCGTCGCTGGTGAAGCTAAAGCTGTTTTTGAAAACCATTATGCGGTATTTTATTTTTTGTTTTATAACTGATCCATTCCTGTAAACTTCCTTGAGCTTAACTTTAATCTATGGCTTGTTCCACTGCCAATATAATTATATTTTCAAAGTCGATTTTGCCTATCTTTAGAAATTAGGTGGCTTGTAATGTTTCTCAACTGTCTAAAACTGCTGACTATCGAATGAGGCTGAAGTTGATTTTTTTGAGAATCATGCTAAAATACAACACATAAAACAAAATCATTTTTCGGTTTGCGATCTTGTTTCGCTCGCTAAGCCTTAACGACAATATTGTACCAGTTCAAATATGTCCAATTTTCTATTCCGTAGTGGTGCTTATTGCTATTAATATATGAACTCAATGCACTAAGCTCTTCTACATATATACTTCCTAAAAGAATAAAACTCAATAATTTTAAAGTGCCTGCTATTTGCGGCATACAATAACGCTCCGTAAATAGAAAACACTTTTTAAATGGCTTGGTATTTTGTGTTTTTTAATCTATAAGCTATAGATAATCCCCTGGAGACATTCTGTAATGTAAACCCCAATGTTATACGCAATTGAAATTTCGAAATGCTTTTTTTTTTACCTCTGGCTTCTGTTTACTAATTTAGGCACTCTTATTATAACTATTCCACTCATATAACGTTAAAACAGTATAAAATAACAATTGTAGCCAACGAATCGTAGGTTATCCAAGTTCAATTACCCATAACTCTGGTTCGCCTCATTCAGAAGATGTGTCATAAGGGGGAAGTAATACTGAAATAAAAAAAAAGATTTTTAATGGACTGCAAAACTATAAGCGTATATTTTTTATATGTAAGAAATGATGTTCGTATTTAATTACATCGCTCTAATGGAAACAAAGAAATCAAGACGGCGGGGCCTCGTCTAGCGTCTTAAAATTCCCCTGCGTGTATCAACAAAACCGCTGAATTGATCTTAATCTTTTTACGAGAACTCTTTCAGTTCACCTCAATTGAAGTGCTCCCCCAAACAAAAATATTATTTCTAAGTCGTCGCGTGATTACATGCTGCTAATTTACTTTTAAATAATTCCTGCTCGTGGCTCGCACGTATTTCTTGAATCAAAAGGGGAGCGCATAGGTATATTGAATATATTATGCAAAAGTCTTTTATTTGGCTTGTGGTAGGTGTATAAAGACCTATACACACTTTTAAACAACTTTCTAGCATTTTATGAAAATTAAATATTTGGCCTAGAATGACAACATTCTTACTATAGATTCTGAAGAGGAGGTGGTGGTGGTTTTTCACTTTACTTTAAACGTTTTTTTTTATATATATTTGCAGTGGTTCTGTTATTGGCCTTCTCAAAGTCGGCAAGAAATCACTGTACGTGTTTGATGAAAACGGCGAAACTAAAATGGTTAATGCGCCATGTGTTTTAGACTTTTATGTGCACGAATCACGACAAAGATCTGGTCTTGGAAGGGAAATGTTCGAAACAATGTTGCAAGAAGAAAAGTGTGCACCAGAAAAGATGGCTGTAGATAGGCCTTCTGATAAGCTCCTTGGATTTTTGAAAAAACATTACGGCCTGCAGAGGACGATACCGCAAATGAACAACTTTGTGGTTTATGAAGGATTTTTTGATAGACCAACGGCTAATAATAACATCGAGAGTGGTGATGGTGGTGTTCATCTAACAGACAGGTACGTACAGAAATTTTAAGGTGTAGATTTTGATAATGATAAAAACTTCTTATCTGGCAAAAAATACTTTCAGAAAATTTAAATTCATTTTTTATATACAGCTAGTCATTCTCAGACCCTCTTACAAATCATTTTCCGTGTGTATTTAGAGAACCCTTAACAGTCATAACAGCTGGGTCAGCCCTTTTATGCGTGACTTGAGGCATTAGTTAAAAAAATCGATGCGCTCGCATATTCAGCATAGCTTTTAACAGCTCAGCGATTATCCTGTTACCTTACAATTGAGAATATACATAGTTTCTTAAGTAGTTTATCATGATAGTTTTCCGATGAAATTATCGACCAAACCTTCAATTATTAAGTGGTAATTATCGAGGATTTCGATTCATTTTACACACAAACGGCGATGTTGTTAAAATTACTATATTTATAACCAAATTAGCTGAATTGGATGTGTTAAAATACAATTTTGAATTATTAGGTAAAAGTTCTTTGTGTTTGTATTTTGTGGTAGATAGTTACATATGACTTCAGCACCATTCCAAAAGAGAAACTTTCTGGAAGTGAGAAAGTACGAATTAAAATGGAAAAAAGGATGGTTGATTACTAATATGCGGTGAAGAACTTATTAAATGGAGCAATCCCTCAACTATTAAACCATAGTGTTTTATAATAATTTTAAATAACGCGCTCCTGGCTGGAAATATTTCCTGAAAGCCAAGACCCATTCTATCGACAAAGTAAAATCTTGACACACTTTCCTGAGGATTTGATGAAGATACTCTACCTGTTTTTCCTTTTTCGAATATAGAGGGACCAAAGTCCCAAGCACAAAGGTTAAGGCGGACCATATATTTTGTCGTGCACGCTAAAAAATATATGCTGCAAAGTGTCGTTTTAACCATGAACATTTCGTAATTTATGTAATACCATGGGACATATTAGCTCATGTTAAGTGATTTTTAAGAAATATCGTATTACGAAGACCGAATTACAGCTCTATTAATGACAGTTCTCTATATTATCAGGACGCTCGTGATACATCTACAATGATCACTTGCATTTGTCCAACGCGTCCCTTTGTATTTGTAGATAGAATTACTTATTTTTACCCTTTACATTCCGATCCCAAATTATCAATGCTATAATTTCAATTTTCACAAAAAGTCAAAATAAAGCTAAAAAAT
Source organism: Dioctria rufipes (assembly GCA_963924295.1). Taxonomy (NCBI): domain Eukaryota; kingdom Metazoa; phylum Arthropoda; class Insecta; order Diptera; family Asilidae; genus Dioctria; species Dioctria rufipes. The sequence goes on along the minus strand of OZ002743.1, from coordinate 41,017,311 downwards.
ATTTAGTTCAAGTTTTGAAGTTTTTATTCTACTGTGTACAGATGTAACCGTTTTTATACCCTAGATGAAATCTATAGGGTATACTAAGTTTGTCATTCCGTTTGTAACGCACAGAAATAATGATGGTGGAGCAAAATGGATTGGGCACCCACGCATAATATTTAAAGTTATTTCCATTTTTGCATGTCCGTCCGTCCGTCCGTCTTTGCGCACGATAACTCGAGAACGCGTTCACTTAGAAAGCTCAAATTTTGTACACGGACTTTAAAAAAAAAGTAAAATTAAGTTTGAAAAGGAGACAAATCGGGCAACTCCTTCGTGGGGTTGCCATACAAAAGTTTGGCTTTCCACTATATATTTGGACACTGCCGGAGAACGCGTCGACATAGAGAGCTGAAATTTGGTACATGGTGTTTTTATAGTAATAACAAGTAAAATTTCAAAAATGGACTAAATCGGGCAATCCCTTGGTGTTGCCATATAAAAATTTATGTTTTTGTTTTACATATACTGTGACATTTTTATTGTACTAAAAACTTCTTCAGAAAACGAAATCCTATAAAATTGGTTGAAATAATTTTTTCTGTCCGACAAACCATTCTTGAAATATATGAGATAAACCACTTCAAAAATCAAACTTCCGTACGAAATTTTATAAGGGCATTCATCTAGGGTATCATAAGAATTGGTCTTACAATTAGACCAATTCTAACTTTTTTACTTGTTAATATCCACGTCAACCGATGTAATCTCTTCTGATCCGAATCAAGAAAAATATCGTGGCTAATGATAACCGATTTTAATATAAACATTGTTTTTGCTAAAATTATTTTAAATATTTCTATTAATACCTTGTGCATTTATCTTAAAATAGAATTTTACAATATGCATATATGTATAACCAACGTTTAATATGATTAGCTAATCGATTTACTTAATGATGTTAATTTTATACAACACCACAATGTAGTATGACCGGCAATTTAAAAAGCATTAAATTACCGGTTGGAGCTCGATGAATTCGGCCATCCATTATAAATCTGTCTGCATGCAATAATGCTTCATGCCGCCCGATAAAACAATGTCAATGAATGTGTGACAGGCTCCCGCAGTGTTATTATGATAATATCACGTAGCACTACATTTGTAGCAATTTTAAAAACAAATTTTTTGATATGAATTTTTAGTCTTCAAAAATGAGCTTGCACGATACTCAAATTAGTGCATTACTTTACCAGACGGAAATAATCTCTACTATTAAAAAATTACCGAATGGCAAGGCAGCACGAGTCATTCATGGAATCCCTGTAGAATTATTGACTGCCAATTTGGAAACTGTCGGGAAATATTACATCCTCGTTTAAGAGTTTTGAGTAGGGAGTGGCAAGATATTAAGAACTTCCTAATGGAGTAAAAGTTGGAGATTTTATTATTTCATTGAGATCTACTGGTGATTAACTACAGATGGATAAAAAATTCATAAAGGCAAACATACTATAGATTAAGGATATCGTATAAGTAAGAAAAGTAATCGAATATTTTAGTAGCTATGTTTGCCCCTTAAGTCATAACCAATAGACTACGTAGCCCAACATAAACATTGATCAAAGCATTAGGCATTCAGGAGTAGGATTTATTGGTTTGAGTAGAATACACACAGAGAGCCCATGGTGTTTGCCTTTTAGTGTTTCTAGATTTTTTTTAATGAGCATTTTATTATACAATCAGGTTGTGTACGAGATAGTTATTAAGAAAATCATATAGACAAGTTAAAATAGCTTGATACAGTAGCATAGACTCATCTCTGGCTTTTAAAAAAAGAATTTTTTAACAATTTCTTTTTCACCATGATTGTATTGTAATTATTTTAATTAGCTTTAAAAACTGAGGTGTGAATATAAATGAAAAAAATTAAGGAATTGTTAATAAAGAAATCTTAATAAAGAAAAATAAATTGCGTGACCAAAAAGCCCTCATACACAAAGTAGTGAAAAAAAAAATCGCGTTTCATAACAAGACCATTGACGTTTTTGAGTGGGTATATGACGCCATGCATAAGAGAACCATCCCTGATATAAGTTCAGTAGCATGACAAAAGTGCTTTAGGATTATGCTAATTGTAAACCAAGCTTTTGTTTTTGCTAGCCTCTACTTGACTAATATAATTAAGAGGCTTCTGGTGTTATTGATTACTTTAAAGATTATTTGCTAGAGTAAAAATGTATGGAATTAGTTACACCACTTACATCAAATACTCGAGAATCCTTGTGGTAGTAGATTTTTACACAAGAGAAAGTTATTTGAAATTATTCATGTTTAAAAAATGCATTAACGCTCTGAATAAACTAAAAATTGAACGTGCCCACAATTTCGTTAGTTTTAATTTGAGTTAAAAATATATCAACTGCTTGACATAAAAGATATTTCATCGGGCTAGAGTCAGTGGAGCATCAAGCTGTAGCAATATGAAATTCGTGAAATAAGTATTCACATATCCGTAATCGATAGAGTATTATCCTCTGAGGCATCAGATTAGTTAGGATATGAGGCATCAAGTTGTAGAAGTAGTTTCAAAAACAGGAAGATAACCTTCTTTTATATAGGGACTTTTTCAATAAATTAAAGAAATTGACTACAGAATTATATTTAAAGGTATTGTTGCGAACGCGGCCTTTAGTTCGTTATTTAAAACACAATATTTAATATACAAATTCTTTATTTCACTCTAATCATATAAAATTCACAAACTTCAATTAATCAACTCAACTTTAATTATCGCTAATACTGTTCTTTCAATTACTGCAATCCAATTACAACACTTTCGCCTGTTTATTACTTTCGCTTGTTAACACTGCAATGTCTAAGACAAGACTCTTTTTCTGGCAGTGACTGTTATATTTATACCCTAGAAACTCTCCAGATTCTTTTGGAGTGTTCTATTCCAGAATATTCTTGACTATTCTTTTCCTGGACCTTCCCGAAGTTGTTTACTCTTCATTTCCAGTAGATGTCATCACTTGTCTCTTTCTTGCACGTAACTGTATTTTTAACTTTACAGAGTAAGAATGAAAATAATGAAATCTACTTGTAAAGGACAGACTAGCTATACAGAGATATCGTACCGCATTAGCGAAACGAAAAATATTATCTTTGTTTTTTTCAGGAGCGTGTATCATAACAAATGTTGGCTGACTATAAAAGCGAACAATTTTTGTTTAAACTAGCAATAGCAAGTAGTTTAGCAAATTTAATTATAATAATTATAATTTTAAACAATTGCTGCTCGTGAGAGGGAGTACAAGAGCTTGTACATTTATTTAATGTGCTCATTGGGTTGGGTACAAAAGCCAGAGTGACGTCCAGAAAGACCAAATCCACAATCCACAAAAGACAATATCCAGAAAAGACAACATGCAGAAGTGACAAAATCTAGAAGCTACAAAATTCAGTTATTCATGGCTTGGGTACGAAATTCAGAAAGACAAAATCCAGCAGAGATAATATCCAGAAATGACAAAATCCAGAAGCGATAAAATTTACAAGAAATTCAGAGAAGTTATTCGCGTGCGCGCACGATTATTTTTTTTTTATTTCCTCTTAGTTTGAATTCTTTATAATGGTTGGTACATTGGAATTTGGTGATGGTAAATTTACATCTGATGGAAATCTGTGCCATCCAGGATGAAATTCTAGTGTAACCCAACTGTGCCCAGTTTAATGTGTCCGTGACTAACGATTATTACGTTGTAAAAAATTATTTTTTGGTGAAGTAATTTTGATGGTTTTTTTGGCGAATATTAATTTTGATATGGGCTGCCAAATTTGAATTTGGATGGTTGGTACATTAGGATTTGGTGATAGTATATTTAAATCCTATGTCATCCAGGTTGAAATTCTGATGCAACCCAACCCAACCCTCTGGATTTTGTCATTTTCCCTTGTTCATGAAGTGGTTATATTGAATTAAGTTGAGTTAGTGATATTCAAAATTTGATATAGTAGACTGTTTGCTGAGGCCATGGAAAATAACTTTTCATTTATTATTTTTATTTAAACGCATAAAAGATGTACAGGGTGAGCCAAAAGTCACCATGGGGTTTAAAAATAACTAACTTTTTCGTTTGTACATTGCTCCACACCCTGTTGACCGTTTCTCTTCATTCCTTTTTTACATGATAGCCAACTGTCTGTTCTTCATAGGTAAGCATGTTTCCCCACCCCACCTTACCCCTCCTTTTTTTCATCCTACCATATGTTACCAATTTAATTTTTAAACCCCATGGTGACTTTTGGCCCACCCTGTATTATGTCGTAGTGGAAATTTTATTTCTCTACATACATACATATGTATATATATATTTAGGTCCTCCGCAATAGAGCTATTTTAAAGCTCAATAATATTTAATGCTACCTAATACACAGCGATAATTGCCTTCGTATTCACTCACTGCATTACCTTAACAAATTGATATAAATTCAAATGCTTTCCATTTCGCTGTTAAACCTATGAAGTTTTCTTGGTATCCAATGACAAATTGTAAAATCGAAGGACTCTCTCTGTTTGTGGCGTATATATTTTAAAATGGTCCAGTCTAATTGAACGGACAAAATCAGTGTGGTCGTACGAAAACAGCTTTTTTTTATCCAATTTGGTCTTTATTTAATAATACAAACAGAATGTGTACTAAGCAGATTGATACTAACTCACAATTAGTTGTGTACCAAATGTCCAGTTTATAATATCAAAAAATGCTAGTGATATATTAATCATTGAGAATTGAAGGTTATGAAGAAAGTGCGTACACAATAACCTTGACTGTAAATTACTTCATGCAGTGTAACGATGACACAATATTTGCGTCTAAAATGTAGACTACATATATTCAAATGGGTAAAAAAAAAAGTTTGAAAAATTTAAATCTGGGTACACAAAACGTTCATAGATTTCAGTTTCTTATTATTATTATTTTTTTTTTTAATTTATAAAAGAATCTGAGATTTAATCTGAATATAATCAATATGGTCCTTACTAGGCATAACTCGTACGCATTTCTATAAAAAAAAAAAAAAATAATAAGTAAATAACAAATTTCTAAATACCAGCTTAGGCATGAATAATTTACAAATCCTATCGCTTTATTACACATCTAAAGCAATTAAATACTAATTTTCCTCATAAATTCATTAATCTTCTAACAAATATCTCTATATGTTTAGTCCTAACACAGCACTCTTTGGTCCGCAATTTACTAATGATGACAAAAGGAGGCCAAAGCCACAACAAAAGGGTTCAACATCGAACATTTCACAAATTTCAAGTTCACCAGTGGGACGATATGCTGCACCGCGTCCAATGTGTAGTATGGCTGAGGTAAAGTATGATTTTTGGTGATTTCAAATATTTGTGCTTTTATAAAACTTTATTCTGCTTTTTAATATAATATAACATAACCTACATACTTATACACCTAGTATAACCATGTGTGACTAACATGATTTTTCAATTAAAAAAATTAGTGCTTAAGAAGCGATGGTGTACAACAGCAAGTAGTCCGCTCAACTAGTAAAACATCGATTCATTCAAAAACAGTAAATCAGAATATTTCGGTAAAAAATTTGATACCTTTATGTGCGATGGCAATTTGTTTTTAAATTTCCTTTAGAATGTATCACAAGAACAGAATCAAGATCAAAATAATTATCCAGTTCAAGAAACCCCAGTCTGTGCACAATACTGTGCAACCCATGGTAGTCCCGTGGTAAAATTTCATTAAAAGAAGAAAACATTTTTATAATTCAGTCGAAATTTTGTATAATAGGAAAAATCAAGTGAAATTATTCGAACTTGTCAACCTTGTGGTTGTGGTGGTCACATAGTTCATACTGAAATCCACCCGGTAAATTTATCTTAAATTGATTTAATTTTCTCCTTTAAAGCTGAGATTTCAAATGCTTTAAGGTACCACAGAATAATCTTCATCCTTGTCAATTAGAAAATGTTGTCGTTCCTTTAAACAATATTTCATCTGAAATAAATAATAATATCCAGCAGCAGCAACAACAACAGCAGCAGCAAGTGGTAAAAAGCAGTTAATTTTCATAAAATTCTTTTCTACAAAATTGTATTTTTCTACAAAACAGGAAGAATCCGGTATTCTAAGTCCTCAAGAAATTGCAAATAGAATTTTACTAGAAAAGAAATTGGCTTTAAAACGTTCGGTAAAATTATTTGATTCTTATGTATTATTGGGTTGACGTAGAAGTGATTTAATATTACCCACCCATAGGGCTTACAAGGTACTACAATGGATCAATTTTGTCCAAGCAACACGTCTATTCAAACTAGTGGCATGGATACTGAATGTATAGGGGTAAAATTTCAACATTTCATAAATTTGGCCATATTACTCGATATTTAACTATGAACTTATTAATTAATTCTTTGTTTCGTTATTAATTTTTTTTTCATTTAGGGATATGGAAATGAACAAGTTTTTCAAAATGTGCCTCCCCCAAGCGATAACGGAAATCGTGTTGTATCAATGAGTAAAATAACTTCAGCTGTTGTTTCAAATGAGAGTAAATCGGTATAATTAAGATTTTGAAACTATTATTGAATGGTGTGCAAAAATCGCAGGCGCAAGAAATTAATTTTAAATTGTGAATTTTGACCTCACAAATCTTAAGAATGGTCTACTTTAGCTGGAATTTTCAAATTTCCGGTAGACTGGTGATCCTAATCTAGATCTATAAGAATATAAATTTCTGAAATATATCATTATCTGAAAATTTTGTTAAATTCTATTTGTGTAGGGTCGCACAACAATATTAAAACGGATTTAAAGTGGACCAACAAATTCAGTTTCTTCTTTTGCTTTAAAAACTGTCATTTATTGCTGATTTAAGATATTAGCTGTGTTCGGCGTATCTTGTTCTAGAACTCCCATATATTGAAAGATAAAATTGTTCTGTCGATTGAAGCGAACTACTTGTACTGTTCGCTTCATTTAAATCTTTCTATGTAATGTATGAGGCGTTCTTTTGTATATCTTTTGTTCTGCTCTGTTCTGCGAACACAAAATAACACATCTATTATTTGTGAAATTTTACTTTTTTTTCTAAGGCAATGAGATATTCTTTATTAATCTAGATTAATTTTGTCAGTCCGTCGTAGGGAGTTTGAGCAATAGATTCAAAAGTCACTGGAATCTTATTAATAATAATGAAAATGATTCAAATTGGAGCTGATATTTGTGTGCTTATGAATTTATTCTATTGATTCAATCTGGATCGAATCTTATTTACGGATAAAAGTGATTCCGATTTAGTGAGACGTGACCTTAAGCTTGTAAATTTTAGCCGAGACCTCTCTTTGGCAAAGCTCATATTTATTTGAACCCAAATAACTTACCCAAGTACAGAAGGCAGTTTGCTTGTTTCCTTCTCGTATCGTACTTAATACTTTTTTTTTTTTTTTTTCAAATCGAATACAATAACGGAGCCACTTTTGATTTTCGATTTATTTCTTGCAAGTGTTCTTCATATAATTTTCATGTTTATTTTTAAGCATTGATGTCGTTAGCCTCAAAATATTGGCGAAGAAAAACAATACTATTCTCCCTACCACAGAGGCAACAGCATTGCTAACTACCATTTTTTATCACTTCCAAATACCAGTTGTTGCAATAGACTGAGCCAGACTTGTATGATATTCAAGTAAAACCCGCTGATTTTACCGGTGAAAAATATTCAGTAAAAATTCAAGTCACTTTACTGGCACTTGGCGAACGCCAGTAACTCACCAGTAATAACCAATAACCACCATTAATCACCAGTAACCTACCAATAACCAGAAGTAAATACCAATTATCCATAAATATCTATGAAAAATGTATGAATTATTATTAAATAGAAAAGCAATTATTCATTCCGATTAAAATTACGCTAATCCTTAAATTCCTAATCGACTTCACTGTAACGTAACAAAATTCTATCGCAGGCTTAAAAATATGACTACACTTAGTTGTGTATATTGCATAGCTCTAAATGCGCGATAATGCAAATGAGCTATTGAAATAATTTCATGTAAAACACACGGTTGAAAATATTTTTGTTAAATAATATATAATGGATATGAGTCTTCTGTTTTAATAATTCATGTATTTTCCATAATATTGATGGATAATTGGTATTTTATTCCTGTTATTGGTAGGTTACTGGTCATTACTGGTATTACTGAATATGTTTCACAATGAGTACTGGTATTTATTTACTGGTACTCACAATCATACAAGACAGAACTGAGCGACTGGTTTTGGTTCATGTGACCATTTTCCATATCCTAAATTTAATTATTATTATTATGGCAATAATCTTCGTAACAATTCGCTACCTTTCGGTATTGTTATTTCGTCTATGTTAGACCATTTTATTTCACTAATTTCGGGAAGTTCTCCTGTCTCCTCTATCTCTGCTTATGATATTTGTAGAATTTCCCCAAGGCTCTGATTCAACCTGAAAGTCTAAAGAGTAAATGTCATAAGTATCAAGTAGAAAAAAAAAAAAACAATGCAGCCTAAGTAATGGCAACACTTTGTAAAAGTTCGTTCAGCAGCACAAATATGCATGCGGAAGAACCTCTTGACTTGCATTTATAAAGGTCGCTAATTTTTAAACATGCTTCAATTTGTAAAGTATCTATTCAGAGCCAACATTGCTTGGAGTTTTTGCACACTTCTCTATATACTTAAAATACCATTTCCAAAATTTAAAAAACCGAAAAAACATTTCTCAGGGCCTTCAAGCCGGTGGATATGTGAATCCTTCTGAACCCGTCGAACAGGTACTTTTAAACATTGCTTTATAGCTTTTTTTTTACTATGAAATTAATGTTATTTTCACGTCAGGCACAGGTACAAATCAAGTCAACAGAAACACACCCTCAAGTTGGAGCAAATAATGTTGAAGTAAATGCCATTTTTTCTTATAAATTTTTTGCTTTCAACTATAACTAATTAAAAGGTCTCCCCCGAAGAATTTCAAGAGGTGTGCCCCAAGTGCTCAACCACCTTCCTATCGTCGCGTGCAATGAAGGGCAATAATCTCCAAGCTCGAGCTTCGCTATTAAGCCAGAAAAGTGTTCACCAAACAAATGACACGGTAATTACTTCATTTTCAAGTTCTGCATCCGATCAATATTACCTGAACTGGGTTAATCGATTGACCAACTGACCAGGTTTTCTTTAGTAATAAGTAAGACTATCCAACTGCCGCCATAAAAGAGAGCAAACAATGAAGTAAGGAACTATCGAAAGAAAGCCCTCCATTAACTCTCATTCTCGTCTGATTTGAATATACCAAGTACTACCTATGTATGATGTGTAGGAAATGTGCATAGAAAGTGAAAATCCCGTTCGTGCTAGGCTGTAATTAATTTGTTTACATATAGCTGCTTGGTACCATTATCTTCTACGTCAAGTTGACCGTTTTCCTGTTTTCCGCAGCTTGTTAACAAGTCAAAAAAATTTTTTTAATCTAGGGATTCTTATTTGACTTGCTGTGCTAGGTGGTGCTTTATTGCATTTCCGAATGAATAAATTCGCCTTTTAGTTTTATGTATGTCCATATGTATGTCAGCGAAATGGTTTCCAAAAATGGTGCCAGGTAATGATAATAGTTTGAATTGAAGCCACTTTATTCAAACGAGTTAATCTATTGTGCGCCTATTTTCTCTACTATATATCTATAGTATCAGAACTTTTTGGCTGGGGTATAAATATTACCGTATTTAGGTGAGGAGTGGTGGAATTCTTCAACGTGAAAGAAACTTATAAATGTGGGTTTTGCATAATATATTAGATTTCCCAAGCCGGTGCAATGATTAATGGAGTTTTCACAGTAAATGGACTCTCATATACATTTTTGAATCCTTAGTATACAATGTAGGACAACGTTACGTCACACAGAATTTATTATCCATGGAAATGGAAGGATAATTTAAATTGATTACATTTATGTAGCTCTACTTTAACTTGGACTAAGACCTGAATACTCAACAGGATGCTATGCTATCAGCTGTGTGTACACTAATAGTTTCAAGTACTGTAACCAAATTTGAGAACGTAATTTCGACTCCTTGAATTGTTTCATGTATAGTTTATGCAAGAGTACGAAAGAATACCTTGCAGCAGCTTTATCTGTGTAAATATGTGTGATAGCCAATCTTCTCCGCTCTGCAGTAATCGGGTTTCCGATTGCTACTAATTTTTAAAAATTACTGTAAATGCATTACTGCTTTCTCGTACGATTAAGGAAAGCTACCAAAAAACTACGCAAACATCTTCTTGTTTTGGTATTTACTCAACCACTTAAATTTTTTTAGCGATTACAGTAAAATATAATCGCCTTTCCGCTGATTTTTTAAGAAGTGAGCATTCTGACCAGAGGTCTTGAGTAATGTGGGCTGTAACGTCCTCGTTCGATGATGTCTGTACTTCTGCTCGTTTAATAACGACACCTGTAAGAGCGGCAGTAGACAATGATACCTGTAAGGCTATCTTGAGTTGACGATGTTAGATGTGGAGAACGGTGTATCCCAGTCGATATGAGACGGTCAATTTGAGCAGCTGAGTATCAACCAGCTCAAGAATGGTCAAGCCGCTTACTAGTAGGAAGATAGTATCTTCTGTAACTGGACAACCCGGACGTATGGGAAGTATAGGCGTACTACGGAGTCTTGAGTGCGGCACGAGTCTTGTACCAATAAGTAGCAGTCCTTGATGTGGTGTGACTCCTCGACTCAGATTGTCCCAATGACAACCTGGACGGGCGCTAATGGTATTATGGCGTGTGGACTTGATGGTGTTTCAGGAAGCACGGCGTTCTAAGAATAACATCTTTGATCCGGTTAGACCTGGCCGAGGCGAGCTGTAATAAAATTTATTGGACCCGCAAAACAATAAAACCATATTTCATATGTATATAATCCAGTCCTCGAATGCTTTATTGATCTGCCTTGAATTATTATTTCCTTTTTTAGGGATCCGTACCCAAAGGGTAAAAACGGGAATCCTATTCCTATGGCGCGATGTCTGTCTGTCACCTGGCTGTATCTCATGAACCGTAATAGGTAGACAGTTGAAATTTTCACAGACTGTGTATTTCTATTGGCGATATAACAATAAATAATAAAAATAAAATAAAAATTAAAGGGGCTCCCATACAAGAAACGTTTTTATTCTCCCTTGAGTCATTAGCAAGGAATCTCAAGGTATTTTAAATGGAATTTATTTACATCAAATACAGTGGTGTTTGTTATATATCCAAAAAGGCACTTTGAATTTTAAAACAATTTACAGTCGTGAGAAAGTTTTCTGGAAGTTACGCAAATTCTTGTCCCGCCTCGCTTTGCAACGGCTGCAGTCTGTACTCAGTTTCTTCTCATACTAGTCATCGCATCCCATTTAGGCCATATTTAGGCTTTCGTGTACCGACTTAAAATTGACTACTCCCAACACTTCTTTAGTGTATGTAGTAGGTAGTAGACCTTTCGTCTCTGAATCGGTATATATATACTACAATCGTGACTAAGTGGATAAGCTATACTTTCACAACTACTACGTATAAACCTAGAGGGTAAAATTCTACCCTCAAAATTATTGAAGTAATTAAGGCCAACACAATTACATAACAAAAAATGTTTCTGAATTCACGAAAAAATAACCCTGAGATTGTTGTAGAAAGATTCTATCGTGAATTTTATTTTATCGTAAACGTGATTATTTTTTCATTATTATCGCCATGATAAATTAATAAGTTATATTATATTGATTAGATAAAAGAATTTTTGTTAGAAAGTTTTCTTTGTAATCATTTTTTCACAAACTTGCCGTCTAGCCAAATAGCTAGAGCACTGAAACATTCAGATGGTGCAAAAATTTTATAGATTAATTTTTTTGTCTTGGATGAAACCTCTCAGTAGAGGCCAAAGTCTTTGTTTATGATATCATAGGAATCTTTGACACGTAAGTATCTAATTTGTGGATACATTTCAATGTCATTATTTCCAATTTCTTAGACGAATCACTCATTTTTTATGCATGCGCTGCACACAAATAACTCTTAAATCAAAGTTTTCTGCGTTCGTTTTATCGTTCTGAATGAATCTATGTATACGAATCAACAGAACGATGTAATTATTTAGTTCTTTCATTTCCTTTGATAAAAAGTTGGTATAAATTCGTATAAATGGTTGTTTATCAAAAACAAATCCAACAAAAAAGATTATTGACCTCTTCTCTGAAATACTAAAAATAGACGTTGGTTGCTTACATATGCATGCGTACTGCTCTCTTGTCAGAAAAGAAATGGTAATCACAGCTAAATGCATAATTATATCTTACGCACGAATCAGTCTTTTTCAACTGTGGATCCTTATCTTTGTATTAGTGAAGATAAAATATCAAGAACGAAAATAAAACTATACATCTTAACAATATTATTTCATAACCTATATGCAATTAAAAAAAAATATATATATATGTAGGTCAAACGAATGATACAAAGATTAACAAGGTATGGCCGAATTATCTGTCAAATAGTTCCTTGCCTCATTTGGCGACTATTGTCACAAATTTGTTCGTCTCAATTTCAATCGTCCTTATAATCAAAGTGAAAAAAAATTTTCTATTTGGAAATTTCTTTTCTTTCCCACTAGCACATAAATACTTTTCGCGACGTTATTTAAACGAAGAAACTAATATTTTGTTAATTATTTTAATATATTCAAAACTTATTTCAGTCAATAAAATGCGAAAAACTCTAAACAAATTCGCTGGAAATGACATTGCCTTATCTTCAATTAAAATAAAAAAAAAAGTTAAATATCAAAATGCACTTTTGGCCTCTACACAACCAACGAACACAATTCATTTTTACTTATATGTATAGAAACGAAACGAAACTAAACGATTAACTAAAATGAAAAAAAAAAATACATCTAAGAACCCTACTACTGTCAACCTGAGGTTTTCGCAATGAAATTATACATATTAAAATAAGTAGTAACTCGAAAAATGCAACACAATTCCACGCTTTCGGAAATCTTAGGACAAATAGATTAGCATTCCAAAATTTCTTGTATTAAAAAACGCAAAAATATTGTTTTCACAAAATGCGATTTTTCAGTTTTTGAGTAAAACAAAAAATTCACACTGGAAAATTGTGAACACTACTTGTTGTAGTCATTTCTTGTTACATTAATAAGATTTCTTATGTAAAATTATGGCTTTTTCGGATCCGAACTTTATTGGGCTTCTCAGAATGTTTGAATACAAAAATTTTTCATCTAATTTTCTTTCCCACTAGCACATAAATACTTTTCGCGACGTTATTTAAACGAAGAAACTAATATTTTGTTAATTATTTTAATATATTCAAAACTTATTTCAGTCAATAAAATGCGAAAAACTCTAAACAAATTCGCTGGAAATGACATTGCCTTATCTTCAATTAAAATAAAAAAAAAAGTTAAATATCAAAATGCACTTTTGGCCTCTACACAACCAACGAACACAATTCATTTTTACTTATATCGAAACGAAACGAAACTAAACGATTAACTACAATGAAAAAAAAAAAAAACTAAGAACCTTACTACTCTCAACCTGAGGTTTTCGCAATGAAATTATACATATTAAAATAAGGAGTAACTCGAAAAATGCATCACAATTCCACGTTTTCGGAAATCTTAGGACAAATAGATTAGCATTCCAAAATTTCTTGTATTAAAAAACGCAAAAATATGGTTTTCACAAAATGCCGATTTTTCAGTTTTTGAGTAAAACAAAAAATTCACAGTGGAAAATTGTGAACACTACAACAAGGTAGTCATTTCTTACATTAATAAAATTATGGCTTTTTCGGATCCGAACTTTATTGGGCTTCTCAGAATGTTTGAATCCAAAAATTTTTCATCTAATTTTTTTTTTTATGTCAAAGCTGAGGGGATACCTTATATGCCGTAGCACAGCCTTGGTTGGAAAGGAAGATTGGGTAGGGTGAATTGGGGAATTGGATTGAGTCCCATAGCTAATGGAGAAAACGGACGATGGCAAACTGTTCCACATTCGTACTGCCCTGTTTAATAAGGATTCGTGGAATTTCACGGTACGGCCGAATTTGATTTCAAGGGTATAAGGGTGAGCTAGGGTTTTACAGCTCGTGCGGTGCACATAGGAAGAATTCTACAAGGGATCAAGCTAGAGATTTCGTCAGAGCAATAGCCATAGAAGAAGCGATAAAAGAGAGATAGACAACCGACATTACGCCGGTGCTCTATGGAATCAATAGTTGCTATTGATATGTCATCGCCAATAAGCCAGAAGGCCTTCTTGTGGACTTTGTCTAACGCGGATAATGCAGTACGTCCAGCCCCTGCCGAAATATGGGAATTATATTCTAATCTTGACCTGATATGAGACTTGTAGATTTGCGCCAAGTCTGATGAAGTAAAATACTTCTTGCATCTTTGCAAGAAGCACAGGCATTTCATCGGGTTTTTGGCAATACCACAAATGTGATCAGACCAACTAAGATTGTTGGATAATTCAGTGCCTAAGATGTTAAGGGTTGGCGAGTTCGAGATCTCTTCTCCATCGACGGAAATGGGTTGGGTATTGCAGTACGTTTGAGTGATAACAGACAACATTGCGTTTGGGAAGCATTAAACAAGACCCGATACCTTCTGCCCCAAGCGAGTATTGTTGTAAGGTCGTGGTTTGGTCAACTGAACGTGTGACTTCGTTTGTCAACTGTAGCATTCCCACGGGAATAAGCTATAGAGTCGAACGAGTACACGAAATCAAGGGTGATGTCGTGTGCGAAACTATGAATGGGATTGAAAATGAGAGCTAGCACATCAATAAAAAAAATGAGGAAGAGAGTAGGAGAGAGCACAGAATCTTGCAGTACACCGGCATGGTGGTAACTCTAATGCCTGAAGTTTATCTAAAACATCAGGATGCTAGACTCTATCGAAGACCTTGGAGATAACTAATGCGATGATTTCAGATTCACCAAAAGACATTGATTCCAACGCTCGGTATGGAATGTTGTAAATCTCCAGGAGAGCGGCCAGCACGCAAGCCGTATTGGCTGTCAATGCAAATATAAACTGTTGGAAGGGCGATATTCGTGAACTTTCCAAATGCGTATATTTTTACACGACCTGCATTTCATACAGTCATAATTTTTAGGCATGAAATTGAGCAGATGTTTCTGGTGTCGGTCGGGAGTTCCAATGTAGTCTGAATAAATAGATGAATGCATAAATTTCCTTCTTTTATTTCGATTACGGGATCTTTTTTCGCAGAACAGCTATTAAAAATGATAGTTAAATTTTTCCGTTTTCATCCAATCAGAGCTATTCTTCGTTGCAAGCTGGTGAAGGAAGTGAAGAGCAGTGGAGCTTTTATCCCTGCGGCTTAAACAGCACCCGTAACTAGCTGACCTCGCTCTGAAGATTTCTTTCTTCCGGATTTACGCGACACAATTTGACTTCGGGATGAATCTTTTGGTCGTACGATTTCTCGAGATGAATTTTTCGAATTCAAATCAATTTCTAAATGTAACCAGGATCATGAGATCGTTTATATACGCGCTATGAAAGTTCGCCCAAAATCTCTCACAATGTAACTACAGCGTAGTAGTCTATATTCACTAAATAAACATTTAATTAATCAGATTGTTGAAAAATAAGCGGACATTATTTATCCTATTGAAGTTAGACGTCCTCACTAAGCTTGTGGCATTCTTATCAATAGATTTGAATGCCTATCAAAAAAGAAAATAGTCAATCCAATCTGAATTATCCCATGAATTTGGAAATTCTTGCTGCTAAGACCCGGAATTTATACATATATATATTTATATCTTTTCGACTTCCTTGCAAAAAAAAAATAGTCGTAAAAATTACAAACAAATCTGAGTCAAACTAAAGGAAATATCGGAACATGCAAGGATATACGAGACCAGCTCCTTATCTTCTTCCGAAAACACCTACACAAAAACCAGAATCTGAGGAATCTGTACGAAATTCAAAATGATGTTATATTTAACATTTTAAGGTTACTTCAGGAACATTTTAAAGTTTCACCTACCAAGCAAAATTAGCAATATTTCAGGAAAGTACTATTCACTCACCTTCCTGAGAAATTTCATCAAAATCAAAGATGGACAATTCACAACATTGTTGGTCGAATTCCTATGAAATTTTTTCCAAAAACCTCCACATTTTAGACTACAGCCTATCTTATAACTTAATTTCATATTTCTCATAGAAATCCTTTTATTTTCAGATAATTCATAACACCGCAACACCCGCCGGTGGAGAGCCCAACAGGTAACTATAGAACACCTCTTCCCTTTCTTCTAATATATGTAAGTCCAGCAACTTCATTTTCTATCTGCTATTCGAATATTTTTGCATACTATTATAAATTCGAAAGTAGACTAGAGTCCTCTTCTTCTCACTTCTCAGTTTATTTACAATTTTCTTTATTTTATTTACAGAGAATTATAATGGATTGAAAGAAAGTCGTTAACATTTTAATTTTTAGTTCAAGGAATGTCTCGTAATTTTCTAGTTTTTTTTTTTTTAAATTCTAATTTTTTGTGGTTATATTTTTGTTGCTAGTGATGTGCTCGCTATTTGATAGTTTTTTATCTTTTCTTTTATACATATACATATATTATATATATATATACCTGAAAATATTTATTAAAATGTATTTATTTGTCTTTCTTTTCTTAGCATCTCTATTCTAGTTTTAGATCTTTTGTACAAATAACGTTTAATAATTCAATAAAAACATGATTTCGTTAGAGATTGAAAAAAGCTTTTTCTTTTATTTCGCGTGAATTTGTTTATTGTTTGGTTTGATTGTTTGTTGTTAGTTTGTCTGTATGAAAGTTGTGCATATTTAGAATAAAACAAAAAAAAAACAATAAATATTTGTGAAATTGTTTAATCATAACGCTCGTTCGAAACAATAACGGCACAAGAGAACTCATGTAGAAAAATTAAACTTTTCGACCCAGTTTCCCTTTTCACGTTTTAAAGCTCAAAACTGATGCACAAGAGAGGAATCTCGTCAGTAAATACTGATGAGACTCCTCACTGATCGCTGGGTCGATAAGTTTAATTTTTCTGAATAATTTTTGAACTTTAAAACGTGAGTGAAAAGGGAAATTTTTAGTTGTCATTATTGTTTAGAATGAGCGACAATTCAAAAATGGACGAATATGAATAGTATCACAAAAATTTATTGTCAAGTTCTAAGATAGTCTGGCACCTAATAGTTAAGCACGAAAAAGGTATTGTAATTTGTAAAAATATATTGGGGGACATAAATCTAAATTACGTAGTTATTTATAAGGGCACTATTTTCGAAATTGAATGTTTGCAGTATTATTTAGTACACAGTGTTGTGCAAAACAATAACAACCGTTTCAAGAAAAAGAATGTTTTTTTTTCTTTAATTTTAAATGACTTATCGTAAAAATAATATCCACTCGCCAATTACCAATAAATACAAGACTTAATAATTGTAAACTAAATGAAAAATAGCAGGTTTCAATATTTTAAAAAGTGCAAACTAAGGCAGCTTTACATCCATCTTCAGCTAATGGGATTCTTACTATGCTGCTCTTGCAGGAGTATTGTTAAAAACTAATTTTTGCTCATTGTGCTTCATAGGAACGCTGGAATTTTTCTTTTTTTTTATGTCATTTAATAAGGTTCACGATAGTTTCAAGTCAAAAATAATTGAAGAATATTGCAACCGAACTTCCCAAATTTCAATCAATAAAAAAAATGTAATATAATGCGATTTATTAAGAAGTATAAATCGTCTGGAAATATTAACATGCTGCAATTGCGTTGAGGACTTTGTAGAAGGCACACTGTTAGGAGAATTAGGGCTCCAATAAAAAATGGATCGTTTGTGATGTCAAACAAAATTGTAAAAAAGTAAAATTTAAGTATAGTGGCTAGTATAGTTCGGAGGTGCACATTGCAGAATAAGTTAAAAAGTTACAGACCAGCCAAAAAGCCAATGGTAACTAAGAAATACTTAAAAGGTGAATTTTATACTGTGATCTACTGCTTCACATTAATTCGAATTTAGAGGTTGAACTTTGCAAGAACATATTTGAATTGGTCCATTGACAAGTGGAAATGAGTAGTGTACGACGACTAAAAACTAAACTACTCGATTGACGATACTTCAAGAAGGTCTTCTGGCCGTTATCTTGAAACTAACTAGAATATGCATATGTTAGCACTTACAAATTTAAACTTAATATAACAATTTAAGGGAGGGCTAAAAAAAAGAGCATTTTTTTTTTTTTTTTACATAATAAATAAATAAATTTATTCAAAATTTGAAGCATATAAAAGACCAACATTTATGAATATTTTACAAAATTTTCATTCAAAAATTTCGAAAATTCTGCCGGTGGAACCTGGTATCCGGAGACCCCACAAAAAAGTGTCCTCGTGGTAGCCAGGATAACTTATGATAGCCTTATCTCAAATTAAAAAATTATTTTTTCTGTTAGTAGATAAGTATAGCTCGTGACTGAACGAAGGATTTAAAAAAAAAACATTAAATTTGAGTTGCAGAGTTGTATGCAAAAAAACTTTTGATACAATTTACACTACGTATAGTCTTTTAAAATTAGTTAGTTAGTTTTTGAGTAATCGTTTAAGTCGAGTAGGAAAAAAACGATTTTTTTTTTTTTTTTACTTAGAATCGTCGATTCCAACTCAAAGATCCTACTGCAGCTGCAATATCCAGGGTATATTAAAAAAACATTTAAAATAGGTATTGCTCAATCCGATGGATTAATAATTCCCGCCTCATGTAAGATTCACTTTCTCTTCACGATGCGATTTTTCAATCCGCCCGGAGGAGCTGGCACACTTAGTATCAGGATTCGATTCACTTGTTTTCAATAATCAAGGGAAACTTGATTTTTTTCAGTTAGAACGTTTTCGCAAACTTAGTTCTCTCGGCAGATTCAGCAATACGGGCCAAGTGAGAGAGGCGAACGAGAGAGACAGACAAATAATAGCTAAGCAGCTGCCTTAATATACTTTCGTCGCTCCCGAGCGGTTAAGCCCAATGAGGATAATTTCCAATGCCTCTCCCTCCTAGACTGTTACTCCGATTGACTTGAAACTTTGGGAAAATATTCTAGACATATTGTAGACATATTGTACTATTAGATAAAAGAAATAAAAAATATCTTCGTTTTAACCTTCCCTGAAGTAGATCTTAATGAAGAAGATTTATACACTAGAAAATTTCGTCTGTAGTATATCGGGACGAGGGCTGCGATGGTTTGAGGCCGGATATGAATTTTTTTACAAATCGTGCCAGCCTACATGAGAGTTTTTAGGAATATCCTAAGTAAATGGTTCGTGAGATTCATTGCTACATTCACACTAATATTTCTTGTCACCATACCTTTACCATCTCATAATCACAATCTTTGCTTTACCTTTATACATAACTAGTGAATTCCCTGTGAAGTCTTTTACCAAATAAAAAAAAACAGTTCTGTTGCAACAAATATACAGAATCAATTATATATGTATGTTGTATATGAAAGAATTCGGTGAAAAATAAAGAAATTAAATTATCACCAACAGAAAGTGTTTATGTGCTAAGCCTTGTACTAAGATAAATTTTATATAAAAATTTATCGCGCTAAGAGCTATTGGCGGAAATTTATCCTTGATTTTACCGAGAGCAGTATTAAGGTCAACGCGCTAGATTTGGCTTTTGGGTTTTGATTAGAGATGACCTTGGGCTGAATTCCACAACTAGGAGTTTAGTCGTGTAATTTTTTGTGGCAAAATTGTGTACACTTAACATTTTCTCACGGCCATTTTGGTCGTGAATTCTGTACCTGTATTTTCAAAATTATTTGTTATGTTATTTATTTTACCTTTCTCTAAGCCCTAGATACAATGAAATAATCAACACACCTCAGATAGTTCGAACTGTGTAAAAAAACGCGTGGCTCTCATTGTTTCATAAACACTACAAAGCTGTGCCGCAAAAAAAGCGCGCAGCGCTCATTGTGTCTAGGGCTTTATAACTAAACTTCTTCAAAAAGACTATTTTCTCACTCAAACAACCAACATTCAGCACAGAGAAATTTTCATTCAGCACTTAAGTGTACTTACGGAATCGCTTGAAATTCAAAAGTGTAGACGTTCCCTCACGGTGAGTAGTTCTTCACAATTGCGGAATCCAGCCCCAGTAAGTCGCCAAAAAATTTAGCTTGAATTTATCCGCCCGGACCGTTCCTTAGCGCGCTAAAAATATTTATTGTCAGAATTCTGAGATTAGATAAATTTATTGACTGGATTTTTGTAGTTAACGTAGTTTTGTAGGTCTTTGCGGTAAGTACGGATGAATTGGATATCTTCTCGCGGCCGTATTTTCAATATCATTGTTAATTTTTTTTTTATTTTTTTTTTTTTGTATACATGCTATTATTTTTTTATTTTTAATATTTCCAAATATTTTTAACTACCTGTTTTTAGAAATATTATGACCACGCGTTGTATTTCCGAAAAAAAAATGCAAAATTCTTCTTCTTCTTGTTTTTAATATATCTTTTCTCTGAGTCTCCGCTGTCATATTTTACCTGATAAAGAGCCGCCCAATATTGGAGACCCGCTAAAATTTAGTTTAGCGCGGACTTAGTACTATGCTAAATATCAGAAAAGTGTGAGCAACTTGTAGGACTACAGGGAAGATATATAATACACAAGAATTCCCTTGTGTGGCCTTTGTTCAAAAGAACAAAAGAATAGAATCGAAGCAAATACAAATACATAAATTTTTAGATTGAATTTCAGATGTTAACACTTTTTCAAGCAGGTATGATTGGACTATATCCTTTCTCTGAATCTCCGCTGTCATATTTTAGCTGCTAAAGCCTCCTTTCTCTGAATCTACGCTGTCATATTTTAGCTGCTAAAGCCTAGTACTATGGTCCGCGCTAAACTAAATTTTAACGGGTCTCCAATATCGGGCCGATCTTTAAGCCTAGTTTGCTGTTCAAGCGAAAATTTCGCTTGCATTCTGGGATATAATTCTACACGGAAAAAATTTGTGGAGAAAATGTAAAATCACAAATTAAATAACATTTAACTGACTGAAGTAATACACGTAAAATCACAAAGTAAATATATGTGCCAAAGCGGAAACATCAAAGGGTATATCTGTCAACGTTCCGTGCGAAATAAATGTCTGCATATATAAATCACTGCGGAAAAATGTCTCCACTTCATATTAGCGACATCCTCATTCCATGTTCTAAACATTTATTTTTCTTGAACACCATACTACTTTACGAAATCTCAAACCGAAATTTTCTCCCAGTTTTTTTTATATAGATTTTGTATAGAAAACGAAATTTTCGCTTGATCAGCGTACTGGGCTTAAAAACCTTTCGTCAACTTTTGTCTGCATGCCCATGAACGTATAAGCAAATTTGATAGTTTGGATAAATACAATGTCAGTCATACATGAGGAAGCATTCGTGATATTTTCAAGGCTTGCATATGTAAGCTTATTTGCTTAATGTGGTGATGCCTAGACATGAAATACAAGGATCGTTTGAAATATAAGGAAGTTTTAGAAACGGTTATGTTGCCCTATGTCGAATCGAATGGGAAATGCCGCTTCGATGGACAATGATTCGAAACACATCGAAGCTGATAGAGAAAGAACAGATTAATAAGAAGGGGGCTCAAGTTCTTGATTGGCCAAGCCAGTCTGCAGACTTGAATCCCATTGAGGACAACTTCCGAATATTTACACGAGTCGGAGGACAACGTTTCCGAAATAAAATGTAATTAATGTTAACAATGAAAAAAGAAAGAGAAAGTTGCTTTAGTTTTCCACTCTTCAAAATATTGAAACTTGCTATTTTTTCATTTACTTTACAGTTATGAAGCCCTTCGTCTTTTGGAAAGTATGTCATTTATTGTGATTGATGAGTGGATATTATTTTATAAGTCAATTGAAATTAAAGGAAAAAAAACAAACCCTTCTTCTTCTTGAATCAGCTGCTATTGTTTTGCACAACACTGTATATTGAGTTTTAAATTCTGGATAACCTAAAGGTTTTGGTAATTTGCACCTCGTAAGGTCTCTGTCGTCATCGTTGATGGCTTTCAAAATTAATAAATACTATTTAATACTCACTTTATTAATTATACTTGCTTAAATATACGCACTTTATTTGTTGCCCTAGTGACAAAAAGTAAAGAGACTATAGTTTTGCCAATTCTTCTTTTCTGCGCTGCTCTTGGACTTTTTTTGTTATTTTGGTTGAAGAAAATTCTACACAATTCTACACAAATTTCACATAATTAGGCCAGTCAATAAAGACATTTAAATTCCAAAATTTAACAATAATTACAAAAGTTTTGAAATTTTGGTGGAATGTTGGGTGAGGTAAAATAACTACAAATATTAATTTTGCAACCGTTACCGAGGTCCGGAACATGCGCAAAGTTTCAGTAAAACAAAAGTTCTTATAACTTCCATAAAAAGTTCCGAAAGTTCTCCAAGTTTAAGGCACAATTTGCAACTCATTCCGCCCCAAGTAATATAATTTTTTTATTGCAAAACAATGCTTCTATTGGTAATGAATATCAAAGAAATTACAAAAGTGCTGCAAAAGGGTTATGTTGCGGGCAACATAAAAGTTGGCAAATTGGTACATGTGTTCAGGTAAGTTGCAGTTTTGCAATAAAAAGTTATATGGGGGGGGGGGGATGAGTTGCAAATTTAACACATTGTGGAAAATATCACAGTAAGCATTGCCTTAAATTTGGAGGACTTTTGGAATTTTTTTGTGGAATTCATAAGAACTCTTGTTTTTCTGCATTTTTGTGCATATTCAGGACATCTGTGATGGTTGAAGAATTTAATTTGTAGTTATTTTACCTCACCCAACATTTCAAAACTTTTGTAATTATTGTGAATTGATTGTCTTTATTGACTGTCCGGCCTAAATATTCAGCCATTCAATATTTGTTCTATATTTTAAACCCGGTTTCTACGGCTATCACGGGTCAAAATCAATTCGAAAATATAATTTTTTAATGACATAAATCATGCTAGAATGCAAATGGAAAAGACTAATATTATCTGAATAAGGACATCATGCACCACGAAATTTTATTGAAATTTAATTTAATTTGTGTTTTAGTACTCCCGTTAGAGAGGGTTGAGGCACACTTAAAATTAAATTAAAACTAAATTTGGGTTATTTTAAGTCATCATAACGCATATATGACTTTAATTTTAATTTAAGTGGACGCCAACATTCTCTTACAGGAGTACTATAACAGAAATTAAATTAAATTTCAATTAAATGACGTGGTGAATATGGCCCTAAATGTAGGAGTGAAGGTTTCAATGACCCACTTGATCCAATATAGAATGATTTATTAATTTTTTTTAGAGGAAGTACCTTTTGTTATATTATAGATGTATGAATGTATGTATATTCGTGAGTTTTCGCATTTTAAAACCAACTTCCATTCATTCCATAATTACCTACACTCCATTTCAAGTGCGTTTAAATTAAAAAGAAAAATGTTTGTAACTCCTGAAATAACGTATTTTGATTTATGTCCACTAAAATATAGAAGTAATAAAAAACTAGTTAAATGAGGTTAATGCGTTTATAAAAAAAAAATTATTCTAGTGAAGAATCTTCGCAATTAACTGAAGAGCACTCTGACGATATCATCAGTTCACTTAATGTTGAGCTCGAAAGTCTACAAGTCGACGTCAATCAAACAGACAATTCGCTAGAAGAAAGTCAACTTGATCAAACAGCAGCTAATGGTCATTCACATCACGATGATGACGAAGAACAGCTTCATGAACATGAAATCGATGATGAAATTGATGGTGATAAAATCCATCTAGCAGATGCAGATGATGAACATATCAAAAAATCAAATTACAATAAACAGCATACAGGACTTAAAAATGTTTCATACAATGTTGGAATGGCTGTAACACCAACCAGTAAAATGGAATTCGATCAAGAAGAACCCGAAAGTTTCGGGATTGTAAAAATTAATCGACCAATCGGAAAGGCAACTTCGCCAACTGATAATACTGATGCTGAATCACATGTGTCTTCCGAGGGTTACACAGATCAAGGATATTTAGATTTAAAATTTTATCATAATAGACTTTGGTAAATGTGGTTGATGCTTGATTAGTGGTGTGTCAAAATCAGATTATTTTGTCACATTTTTCACCTTTCTACAAATATTTTTTAACTCTCATAATGGCGATCTTTTTAAGGAGCTGCGCTTATATTAGCAAACCACAAATTGATTTAAAGAAATGTGAAGAGAAATTCATGGGAACTAAGTATTTATCTAGATGTTATACTTCTAGTCTATTTAGAAGGAAGAACATTGAATTATTGTAAGAATCGCTTTATTACTGTTTAAAATCCGTTATATATTTACAAATATTCACGCCTTCAAGATATTCTTTTTTTTTTTTTTAGTTGGTGTACAATGTGAATTAAGATAATACTTCACAGGTTGAAAAGGTTATGCTTAGGTACAATTAAAAACATTATACTTGTCGTTTTAATGCCGCTAAGAAGTCTAGCTTTCGTTGTGGTGTACACGCGCAATACTTTCAATACGGCACATCCTACGAATAAGGACAATAGAAATTTTAAGTTTGATAAGCTACTTGTCACGTAATACTTAGTTTAAAAAAGAAGTTTTCTCATTATCTTACCCATTTGCGACAGTACAAATAAAAAATTAAATGAAAACTATTGAAAAAAAAGGTAAGCATTATATATATCCATCATATCCCTAAAACTGTGAAATGTACAGTAGTGCAAATGCTGCAAATACATCATAGGGCATCCACCATGTGAAGACAAAGTATTTTAGACATATGCTCAAATTTCCTGGCATAGGCAGCTCCTTAAATACAGGACTTTGACAAAGCTCTTTTCTGGAACTGATTAATTTTGCTAACTGATCATCAAATCTTAATAGCGTACTTCATAGATAGTACTTTGAATATATAGAAAGGACAAAATATTAAATTCCAAAAGTGGGTGGAGAAGGAACGTATTTATTATATCTAAGCTTCCCAATAATCACTAAAATCCCATCAAATATGTATTAAAACTGTGCCAAACTCTCTCGTTAAAAAATCCCTAAATTATTAAGCCACGAAAAGTTGTGAGATTTAAAAGAATACTAAGTTCAACTTGATCTAAACGTCTCGACTGTTTGCATTTCGTCTGATCATAATACAATGCAAGTGTCTTAAAAATTCGACAGTGCGATTTTACGATTTGCAGAGACCTCAAAACCAAGTTGAATTTGCATTTTTTGGAATAAATTTGTTGTGCCTAATAATGAATAATTTAAGGAATTTTGTACAGAAAATTTGATGAGATTTTATATTTGAATAAAAAACCCTCCAAATTTCCTGGAAGATAAACGTGTACTTGTTGCTTTTAGATATTTGAACTTTGAAAGTGTGTGATGATAGAAGTGTGTGCCGCCGGCTTGTTAAAAACCGCTTTTTGCCTCAGCTTTGCACGAGTATTTGCAAAAAGCATAATTCCATAACTATTTATCTATGTACATACCTATTTAATCGCTTGTTTTTAACTACTACTGCAATTATCAAGTATACTCAATTCGGGAAATGCTTTTTTTTGCAGCTCCGAATAATCTTTTTTGGGAACAACCATAAAATGAAAGGCAATGTTTTATTTTTTTTTTTACTATAAAATAATGGGACTCACGATGTTAATATAATTAACTCCTGACGTTCATTCGTATATGCTTAATATATAACCAAAGAAATAATTAATTAATAATTTTTGTGCAATTATAGCTATTAGATCATTTCATTTATGGTAGTTTTCATATAAATACATATATCATATACGAAAGAAGACTGAAAGATTTTGGACCGCTCACTCTGTCGAGAGCTCGTTAGGTCTATTCGGAGTAAGAAGAAGAGCAATTTACCAAATTTGTTATACTGGTTCATCAAACTTGTTAGTACTTAGGGGAAGTTAAATAAAACAGTTTATGAAGCTAACCAGTTTTAAGTTTCTATGCTTACCGGTTTATCGAGTTCAATAAACAAATATTTGGCTGTTAATGCATAAAACACTTTCTGACAAGCCAAATAAAAATAAAATTTCTTTCATACAAAAGTTCTTGTAGTTCTACAAGAACTAAATGAAATAGAAAAAGATAATTTAATGATATTACAAAATATTACAATAAAAGGTAGAAAGGCTCTAATATCGGGAAAGAAAAATAGAACTGAGGTTATACAATATAATTCTTTGAATGCTTTTAAATAATTATGCATTTTCTGGAAGAGAATCTGACACGTCTGAATTTCGTCTACTCAACCAACCTTCTTATGTATTTCCACATTTTGACATTTATTTTGAATGATTTCGTGAATTACATCAAACCTTTTAATGCAGCGTTCCATCTATTTGTCTTCAATTCTTTACCAGTGGCTTAACCTGAAAACAACAATCGTCGACTTACGTGAACGCCAATTTGAAGCTCTGGCAGCAAATGTCGACATGCGTGCACTGGCCCCTGGGCATTCATAGAAATTGTTACAGGGAATGCGCTAAAGTTCAGCATGCTTGCCTCACTCAGTTTCCAGCGCAATAATAACGGTTTAATTTACAAAAATTAGTTGCCTCTAAGGCTCTTTTTACAGATGTGGCGGCTTGAGAGGTATCCTTACCTGAACCTTTCCAAGCGTGTTAATCGCGTCACTTCCCAAAATCTGCACAGGATATGAATCAACAGAGCTAGCTTATGTAGGACACATTAGTTCCACAGTACAGACTTGAAAAATAACCTCTCTGAATTTACTCCTATTTGTTTGTGTGAGTTCAAGAACTCAATTACTGCCTGATTGAAAGACGAAAGGGTCTGTTAATAAGCACTAATATGTTAGGAAGTAATATTACTCAGATTACTGAGCAGTTATCCGTAAAGACGTCAATAATTTTAAGTACAGCAGACCTTCTGAGAAAATCTCATTCGTAGTTGAATTTGAATTGGTGATCATTCGACGATTACCTTCCCACTCCTCTTTATTCAGAATTTCAATTTTTTGCAATATTTTGCATTGGGGCGATGTTGTCGAGAGTCACCTGCAAATAGTTTCTCAGAAGTACTATTAGTACCACGATCAGAAGCTCTCTACTAATTTGACTTGTCTTGCTGCTGATTTGGAAAGCTTATGATGTAGTTGCGGGAGGAGGAGCATAGTTCCCATTATACGATTAGTGTTGTATGCACAGATCCAATTTTATTCATGCAATCGACTCTGAACTGTGGTTAGTAACTATTTTAATGGTCGCCAAGACTATAAGTAACGATAGGAGTGACTGTAAATGCAACTTCTCTTCTCCTTCAATATTCAAATATTTTCGTAGAAACTAAACTAATTTTCAAAAAAAAACTAATTGGTTTAAGCTATTCAGTGGCCCTATAACTGTATTTGAGTAATATAGACCATTTTCCTATATTACCACAAGCTGAGTATGACTGACATTGGGATTTATAAAGAGCAAAGCTTTTTTCAAGTAATAGAGCCGATGTTTGGGAAAACAAAGCGCTTGGAAAGTTTTTATAATATGTATTTTATATCGTTGATTTCGCAGCACAGAAGTAGTACCGATAACTCACCTCTATTGTTTTTTTGTGCAATGAAATATATTTAGTCTTTTTAATGGAACCTTTATTGCTACTATATTCCCTCCATATATAGTACATATACATATATATAAAGAGAATTACAAATATGAACCAGCACATCTCATACAGTTTATAACATATATGTATACACATTCATTTTATCTCTCAAAATTCATAAAAAGCATTTTATAAAAACCACATTCATAAAAGAAGCAGGTCTAGGAAATAGTTAATAACAGACAAATATAAGAAAATTTATCGATATAAACCCCGTGTTCATGTTTTCCATCTACCTATAGAACAATAATTTTTTTTTCAGTGATAACAGGAACTAAGATAAATTTGTACATAAATTCAAAATGCTCTCAGTCTTTTAAATTAATTGCAAAACAATATTTATAATTAAATTGAAAAAGCTAAGCACTCCTCGATATACATTCATAGAACGCTGAGAATTAAATCTTAGATAATAGTATAAAAATTATAATCATAAATTTAATAACCAAAGCCCTTTTGTATCACTTAATAGTAGTCTTTAGATAAATACATATTTATTGTAAAATTTGTAAACGATGATTATTAGCTTTATTTCGTTAGAACATTTCACTTTGTTTTCGCTATTCTATATTTTTAAGTAAACGCAATTTAGTTAAAGGAAGCACAAATTGTTGCACTTATTATTAACAATAAAAAAAAAAGAATATAAATTAGAATAATCCCGAAACTTTGTTTTTGTTATGTTTATTATTAAGAGTAACAACTAGCATCAATTTGTTTATTTTTTACAGCAAAGCAACTAATAAGAACTATTTTCAAGATTATACGCTCTAAAAACTTAGAGCCGCTTAGTTATACTTATTAAAGGGATGTGCAAACAATGCATTTATATTTATGTAATCACTTAGCAAAGTACTACATATTTAATGTATGGAGTATAGATATAGTAAGGGAGAAGCTGTTATGCAGAAATAATAATACGCTACAATATGGATGTATGTATGATAAAATGTAACAATATTCTGTATCTATTTATGGTATGTACTCAGTTTTAGATATGTGAGATATTGATGAAATCATTAATAATTATTTATGAGTTTATATAACGACAAGTTTACGTCAAATAAATCTAACTTAATGCACTTTTTAGCGTATTTTACTAAAATATCAGGATTACGAATCGAACTGTTTTAACATTGGAGCACATTGTCCAGCCAGCATATGCAAGACTTAAAATTTTTTACGAATGCTTCCATATGCATGGCTGATATTTGTTGTAGAGTCGTGTGCGAAATATTGATAATAATTATTGATTTATTATTCATTCTTCGGTCATTCGGATTATTTACACAAAATGTTAAATTTTCTTATTCAAAGTACGAGCAAGTGTGTGTTATGGTCGTAGGGAGTGCCCCTTTTACACAATGGTGGACATGATGCTCACAGTTTTGGTGTGGAAAACGAAGAAAGAAGAAAAGGTCACAAAAAGTATGAAGAAGAGCTGGGACTTTCTGAAGTTTTTTTTTTACTTTTTGGCTGTAAGAGGTGGAAAAGTTTTATTTTTGGTTAGAGAAATCAAGAATCGGAAAACGAAAAAGGAAGTGGAAAGTGGGTTAAAAATTTAAAAATTTTAAAACATTTTTAAAAATTTTAAGTAAACGCAACTTCAGTACTTGATCATTTTTCATTTCTGCGAGTTATAAAATCGGCAAAGAGGAACAAGAAGAAGACTAGTATTGTTGATAATTCAGCTTATCTATCTAAAAATCCATACATACGTATATATGGTATATTGAACCTAACGCAGCAGAGCTGTCAAAATTATAATGTCACCAAGTAAATTTCAAGTCAAGTAATTGGAATTTCAAGTGGGTTTTAAGTCAAGTATTCAAGTATTCATGTAAATGTACTGAATATCAACCACCTGAGGGTACTCCTATGGCTCTGTAAGTTTTTTCAACAATTTCATTCGCCAAATTCTATAGTTAACTGTAGTATCATCAGTGCCTACATTCGAGATAGTGGTGCAATCCCAATATCGGATACATGAGCCTGCACGGCACGGCCCTATAAGTTTCATCCACTTACGATATCACCCACATCACCATTATCACCTGTACTCATATCCAGGATATGGTTCGCTATTTATATCTAGCTAATAGCCAATAACATAGCGGAACCTTGCGGAGGCGCCTCGACGAGGGATCGTGATCAACAAAGTTTATGTAAGCTGTCGCCACCTAATTCGCTTAACAAATTAACCTAAAATATTTTGATATTATATTATTTAAACAAATTAACCAGAAAAATGTTGATAATGCACTATTTAAGCGTATCACCTAGAAATATATTGACACTGGCCCCTATTGCTGAATCCGCCGGGAGAACTGAGCTTGCGAATGTGCCAGTTTGTGATTATCAAAACCGTTCGAAGTCAAAAAATCAAGTTTCCCTTGATTATTGAAAACAAGTGAATCGTATCCTGAATGTGGCATTTCCGCCGGCAGATTGAAAAATCGCATCGTGAAGAGGAACTGAATCTTACTTGC
Source organism: Dioctria rufipes (assembly GCA_963924295.1). Lineage (NCBI taxonomy): Eukaryota > Metazoa > Arthropoda > Insecta > Diptera > Asilidae > Dioctria > Dioctria rufipes. Next base: position 40,986,924 of record OZ002743.1, on the reverse strand, counting down.
GGCGGGAATCATCAATCCGTCTGATTGAGCAATACGGGCCAATATATTATTATTCGAATTAACCAGAACCATATTAATATTATATTATCTAATCGAATCGCAATATGGTCTTGGACCGATTGCGTATTTAGCTAGAAGAACATTTATGTTAATGTAGCTTAGCTTAAATAAATTATCTAATCGAATGAGCTTGAAAAATATTGGCATTCCGTTATTTAAGCATAGCGAATATAAATTTATTGATGTATGACTAAATCGAATGTGGATATGTTGATGTTAGATCTTTGCAGCAGGATAACGCAGGATAGTCGAGCTATTAAGTTAGCTTAGGCTATTTTTCCACACTTTGTGTATGAAATTTGTTCTGAAAAAATAAAATTCGTTTATAACATAATTGTGCTCTGAATTTTCTCATCCTCCTTCTTCACTCTCCAGCCAGGAGCCCCGTTCACCGATGATGAAGATCGTATAGGTCCGCTCCTCCGTTCACTTTCAGGTTTTAATAGGGACGTCGCAAATACATGCCGGTGATGCAGTGCACTGAAGTAAGCGCAACAGATTAAATTGTCAGTTTTTTTTTTTTTTTTTTTGTATATTTGATTTCATTGTGATATCTCCCAATCTGAAATTTCGTTTCTATAAAATAAAAATTATTGTGGAATTGGAGGAAGTGCGTTTAATTGTTTAATCTTAAACAAAGATGTCTAAAAACATATTCGACCAAGTGTTATCTGAAAAACCGATAAAAGCACCAAGCTGTGCTGAAGATTAATGCTTTTAGGCAAATTCTCCAAAATTTTAATATATATACTTTATCGTTAATATGTATACAAGTACAGTGGTACAGTGAAGGTTAAAAGTAAGATAACGAGGAAACGTAAATAACTTTTTCAAATGATTTTTTTATTTAAAATTATAAAAGAATATATTTCGCGTTACAGGTAAGTTTTTTTTTTAAATTAAAATGTATATTATGATTTCAAGAAGAGTTTAAGCAAGTGTTACTATTTATAGTATTCAAAAGTAAAGTTAACAAGAAGATTAATACCCGCAAAATGTCGGCCATTATTCCGATATATGTATCTTAGCAATTCTATCCAGTAATGAAAGCACTTATTTTCCACTGTTCTGGAGAGAATGTGAACCAACATTCCTCAATATATGTCTTCAATTCTTGAAGAGTTCTTGGTCTTCGCTCGTGAACCTTTGTTTTCAACCAAGTCCAAACGTTCGCAATAGAGAGATCTTGTTGCAATTTAAAATCGTCACCTATCAAGCGTTTGCCATCACGAATTAATTATTTTTAATTTAAATAAATTGGTAAATTGCTCCAATAACTTTTCCATTGAGAATGACAATTTTCCCCACGTCGTAAGCAGAAAAAAAGTCCCACAATATGACACGCTTATCCGAACTTTTTCATGAAGATTTGGTACATTTATAACTAAGAGCCTCACCGTTCTTCCTCCAAATATAACTTCGGATCATAGATTCGTCTGTTCAAAGAATTTTGTACCAATAATTGGAGAGTTTTAATACGTGTTCTACATAAAACGTAAGCCTTTCTTCATATTAACCATGTTAACATAATATGGTACTTTATGAGCAACTCGACCATGATAATCGTTTTTGTTCCAACGCCTCTTAATGGTCTTTAATGAAGGTGCCGATTTGCCTTCTGTAAGAAGTTTTGCTTATATTTTTTTGGATCCTTGAGGTATTCTCAACTTTACATCTACAACGCTTCATAAAACATTGTTTACTTTGGTTCTCTGTTGTCTACCATCGAGATACGATTTAATCCACTCACCGAATACCAAATAGTAATAATTTTCTCTTCAGCACTTATCAGTCCAATGTTTCGAAAGCTCGTTTAAGGTTAATAAAAACAGCAATCATAGCCTTACTAGCATCTAATTCCCTTTTCTAATCAAATACCGTCCTGCTTAGAGCTACCTCACGTGAGCGGCCATTTCTGAATCCTGCCTATTCTTTTTTAAGCAGTTGATAAGATAACACTGCAATTGTTCCGCTAAATATCTCTTCATTAATGAAAGCATATTAATTGGTCTGAACTCATCGCAATTCGTAGTATTTCTCCACTGGAACATTTGAAAATGAGCTCCTCAATTGTTCACCGTTTATTTTTTAATGTGTGATTACTCTTATTAACCATTAAATAATACATACTTTGCGTAAGTTGCATTTACTATATTACTAGCAGCTGAAATAAGTAGGGGAATGCCATCAGGGTTGGCCATCTGCGACTTTTTAGTTTTGACCACTAGCGCCACCAATATTCGAGCGCAGAAAAACTTCTCTCAGTAACATCGAACTTTTCGTTACATTACAGATTTTGAGCGTGAACGCAAAACACGTATTGAAATTGCAAAGTTTTTTTTAGCAGCCCAGAAAGTGAGGAGAAAATACACAATCGTCAAGGTAAGCGTTTTGAATATTCTGTGGCTCATGCTTGAAAACAAACCAAAAGGAAAATTCAATCCTGTAACATGTTTGCTTTTCGTGTCACGTGATGCGGCAATAGCGCTTGTCAAGGTTGGCCGTTTTGTGTATTCTTGGTTGTCCCAAAAAAACGTCCAGCAACAATCCCAACGAAGTCCGCCAATAAAACACCAGCTAAAGGAAGATCCCCGCCCAAAAAACGCAGAAAAAGCCTTCTTTGGACAATGCAAAAGAGAAGTGCATCACTATAACATTTACGGAAATGGGATTCCGAATAATGTGCCGTTCAAATTTTGTTAAAACACCAAAAAATGCAACAAATTCGACTTTTTATTTCATTCAATAAATTTTTTCAGGTCATTTTCAATCATTTCAGTACATATTTCGTCGATTTTCAGCGATTGATCAACCTAGATAGCACTGGTCGACCTTGACCGCATTTCACTTTTTTTTAAATGCCTATATTTTTTTTAATTTTTCACCCAAACCATCTGCAATGTTTAGCAAAAGTGTTCCTTTTCCCAGACCTTTCCGAAGATGTGCTTGGATTTACCAAATTCTTCCTTAAACGGAAGAACAGAGGTCAAAAGGATGTCGACATTCCCCTACTCATCACTGCCCACTGCTTTGACATACATAAGATTATCGCAACCATCAATACATTCGTTACTGTTGTATATAACATTTTATTATTACAAATGAAATATGTTTACAAAATATAAAAATAGCACAAAAATATATATATATTTAAAATATGCGATAATTATGATTTACATATGCAATAAAATGGCATTTGAATTAAAATGTATTAAAATAAAGTTGGTTAGCACTTTACAACACGTAAACAATTGCTAATTAGTAATTTACAAACGAATTTGCCTAAATTTTCACAAAGTGTAACAATGATATTAACTATAAAAAATTGGTCAATCCAAATATGACAAATTTGCTTAACAATTTTATTGATGTAAAAAAATAAAAAAGAGTGTTAAATGCATCCAGGTACATAATACCAAAATAGAGAAATATGGAAAAAAATAGCAAATCAAGTACCAGTTAATGGCTGTTTTTAATTTTATTTAAAAAAAAAATGATCCAACAGCTGAAACAATTGGAAAACCGTTAAAGGAATGTTGTTTGTTCTTTGAATTCCAAACGAATCACTGCTTTATCAATGCAAAATTAGTTGCTGTAGGTATCATGTGTTGGGGAATTTATTTTTTAGCGATGATTACTTCTTATTCACAATTTCATACTGCCAGAAGCTGGCAACAAGTAATCGATAAGCAATTTTTCATTTCTTACTACAAATCTCCAGGATGAAATTACGTTCATAAAGTCTGGAGGAGCTACATGGAACTATGCCTCGCTACGAGATAGCTAAGGGCAGGCGTACACGCTGCACTTGTTTTCGATGAGAGGCAATCGGGGGGAAGAAAAACTCCGAAATGCCAAGTTTCGAACTGCAGCACGAGCAGCATACCAATACTACTGCAAGAAAATAGCTTCGGCCATTTTGAAATTGTGAAATTTTTTATGGGAAGACTGTGCAGCTCTTTACCTACGATTTGAGGTGATAATATAAAATTTTAATTCTCATTACGTGCTGTGAATTTGTGATTCAGTAATTGTTTATATAAAAAAAAAACTTAATTAAACTCGGTAATCATATAAGGAACTGCAACGGTGCGAAATTATTGATAACAAGTCTAGGCACAAAATTCTAGCAAAATGCGACAAGGTGTACACCGGCCTTATGATTTGTTCCGACTGAGACTGCAGCCTAATTCATAAACACATTCCAGATTCATTACACTACAGCAGCAAGCACAAGATTGTCATTTCTCTAAACAACTTATAAATATAAAAGAAATATCTACACACTGCCTATAGAGGCAGTGGCAGAAAATCTAGAAATTCAGATAACTCGACAGAAGGGACGTTTGTAATGCTTTCTCTCAATCATCTCTCCGTCTTAATTCCCGAATTTCGTCAACTTGGAAAATACAAAAGGTTTGTCTGCCTACTCAAAAATTGTTAAGTTCTGTAATTAGTTTGTTTAGTTTTGTTTGTAGCTCAGTTTTCATAGATTATCTTTAAGGCACGATTTAAAAAAATAGTATTTTTTTTTGCAAAATTTTAAATCCAATTTCTATAATTCTCACCACCCTCCCTTCCCCCAAGTCCACCAAAGTTTTTACTCGTTTTTTAGCCAAAAGAAAACAGACAAACCTAATGTAACCGGAAAACTTGATTAATACTTTTAAATGTAACATCGCCAAAAGATCAGTGTATTATAATGAAGCTGGATTTTGCATTGCTGTGGCACTGATACGCTTGTCTGTAATAAAATTTGATCAAAATTTCCCATACTAGCAAAAAGCGCAACATTTACAATATTCCTAAATACAATAAAAGTTTTGTTCGAAAGATTTACAACTAACAAAAAACATTTAAAATCTCCTAAAAGTTTCTAGAAAATGATTATTATGGAAGAGTTCTTTGATATCTTTCGAATATGTGTCAAATCCAGAAAATTCTAGCGTGATACAGTTTGTACTACATACATAAACATGCAAAAATTTTAATATAGGTCGTATCTCGTAAGGCATTATCGATTTCATTCTCAATTCGTTATAATTGCACTTTTGATTAAAAGATAATTAATTAAAAATTATGTAGGAGACAAAATAAATTTATAAATGCCTCCCACATCAACCACACATTAATCTTTCATGCGATTTTTCTCTGCGTCTTCTCGTACTCTCTTAAAAGCCTCTGTTTTAATAAAATCTACAGAATTATAGACGACACTACTCCTAACCGGAGCTCGAACTGTTGCATCCAGGGAAGATGAACCCAATTTAAAGCCATGAGCACTGCTGGAGGCATTATTAGAATATATTCCACGATTTATTTGAGGTGGAGGATTTGCAACGTCCAAATCAAAGTATTGCAATTGAGAATGCGATTTCGGATGAGCCAATGTTGCCGTAGTTGTATTTCGTACAGATGTTCCGCTGGTTGATGATGTGCTACGGGGCAGAGTACGAGTCTCGAGCTCTTTATGATTTATACTGAAATCAATGTCAGAAGATAGGACAAGTGATACAGGAACTCCTTGGCGGCGAAGAGAACTTGATGTTGTTAGAGATTCTGGTGACTGAAGATAAAGAAGAATTGAAGATTTCGTTTTTTTTGTTTTTTTTACATAAATAAGGTAATGAAAGGATTTTAGAACTTACTCTAAACGCAGGTGGCTTTAGTTTTCTATCCACAGATGGTGGTTTCACCGTTGATTTATCTACTTGTCCAGTTGGTACAGGTAACGGAGGTTTTGGTGATTGGTCTAAGCCTGATTTATCCTCAAAACTACTATGTTTAGGTTTTAAACTCCGATTAACTGGAGGTACATCACTCTGGCGAATAAAAGAAAATAATTAGTTAATTGGGAAATTTCGTGGGCTAGGATCACTAGTGACTAGATAGGTTTGCTACACTATTGTAGTTATATTATTTGTAATTTCAATAGCCATGCAAGTAAGATGAGAGACTTTTAATAAGGTTGAGCTGCCGTTCAGCTGTAGAGTACATTTCAGCTCAGTTGATAATTTTTCGCGCATTGGAAATATTTGGGCAATTTTCAAAAAAAAAAAAAATGTCGCTCATCTTGCTATTCATATACAACATGCATCATGTGTGTATGCAAGTTATTAATAATAAGTTTCCCTCCCATATAGAAATTTCTTGCACAATATAAAAAAAACAGCATGCATCAATAACGGTATAGCAACCGCCTCTTGCGACTGCTAAAAGCAGACTGATTTATTTACAAATGAGAAAGTTTGTGAGCATGACGCATGACCTGTTTATCTGCGCTGGGGCAGTGATGCCAAACCAGACGCTTGGAAAAAACCCTGAGTTTCAATAGAAAGAATCCATAGAATTCCCTAAATAATTGGTATTATTTTGTGTTTTCATAAATAAATTTTATTTATTTATTTACATATTTATTATTTATAAGTAACATAGAATACATCTGCAAAGATAAAATAATCAATCTCCTGTGAGTTTGATGCAGTACAAGGCAAAATTTAGAAAATATGGAATTTTAGAACTATTTGTATAGTATGTAAACGTTTTGCTAGGGGGAAATACAAATCCAAAATTATCGCGAATCTTAGCCAGAATTTGTTTGAATTTACCTCATTCAAATGCTGAGTCGGAGCGCATATTAGCTGTTTGTAACTGATGTAAAGACAAAAAAGAGAAATAAAATAGGGTCACAAAGTAATAATGGTTGCAATATTTTTACAGTAACGATTCGAGAATTAGAATATATCCTTTAATAAGAGTGACAAATGATCAACAATTAATAAAGTTGGCAAAATTTATTTAAGCTTCAGCGACTTGTACATTCTATTTAGGCGAACCAGAAAAATAATGCGATATTGGTTTAACATCCTGAATTCCACCAATAGATATCTGATGCTTTTTAGTAGCAGCATATTTCTGCAATTTGCTCTTACCACAAATTTAACGAAACATGACCTGCCAAACCAAAACATCCCAGAAAATTTTTCCCTTTTGTAATCCAACCTTGAAATGAGTTTTTATAAAAAGTTAAAGCACAGTAAAAATATTAAAAAGATTTGAATTCTGGATCACAAAGCCATTTTTCTTGAAACTTTACATTTCGCAAAGATCATTTCTAGATGTTCGTTTCTTTGTGGTGTATCTTGCTGAACTTGGAACAGTAGAAATGGAGAGCTTTTTTTCCATAACACCATTAAAAAAAATATATCTAAAAACGAACAATCTGAATAATATGGCATTTTCCAAACAAGTAGAGTGGAGGTGTGTATTAAATGCAAATGTGTGTGACATTGACATGAAAATTAAGTCTACTCCAGCAATTCTCATTCGGCCTTCCCACACACACGAAGATTTTACGGAATGAAGGAATTTCCTCCTCTTGAGCTGAGTCGTGCCAGCACAATAATGCTGCTCCGCGTAGTTCTTTATAGGATAACCGAAATTAATTGTGTGCGTGTTCAATTGAGTTACAGTTTTGTATATAAACAATAACTGTATCACAAATTCACAACACGTAATGGTTATTAAAATTATTATATTATCACCTCAAATCACAGGTAAACATCTGTACAGCCGTCCGACAGAAATTTCAGAATGGCCGAAGCTAATTCGTTTGCAGTAGTATTGGTATGCTGCCCGTAATCTCGATCGAAGTTTGGTGGCATGGAATTTTGCCTATTCCCGAATACTTTTCACCCGTAAGAACTGCCAAAAAACTTCCGTGTGTGGGCTATGACATTCTGTGCTAGTGTTTCTTCAATTTGCAGAAGTTCTCTGTAGCTTTGAACAAATAAATTATTAGAAACTTTCAGTGCACAAAATATCCCTAGATATCGTTACTTTTGATACTTTAATCCCTAAATACGAAAATTATTCCTATATCTAGGGATAAAATCCCTAAGTTGGCATCACAGCGCTGGGGTAAACTGTTACAAAAATGAAATGTTAAAATTGCTTTTCAATAAAATTTCTCGCAAAGGGAATTGCATTCCAGATTTTAGGCTATTTTAATATTCCTCATTTTTGTAAATTTAAAAATTTTGCAGTTTAAGGAAATTGTGATGATTTTTTTTTTAAAGAGATATAAACCAAATACCGGATAAAATGACCCAGACGAGTGGACAAGCAACAGAGATAGCCTTGTATTTGTTCTGAATAGAGAAATTTGGGATTTGCATATTGACATCACTTCACCTTGTACAGAGACCAGTTCTTCAACGTCGCTCCTTAAAACACAATCAGAAGTAGAACTACCGTCAGATAAGGAAATAATCAAATAATCTGTTAACTTGTCCAAAAAGGCTTCATACCCAAAATATCCTCCCTCAACTTTTATAGCATTTTGATAAACGCTTCTCTACTTCTCCCCGCTATTTTTTTCAAATTACTCCGTTGCTAACTGCTTAACATTATCTAATTTGAAGATTGTATTTGTGGGTATTCTTACTTTTCTTCGAAAACATTTCATCAACAAACTTTTCTTCGAAAATTTCGTTTATTTGATACAAATTGTTCACTTTCACCTTTAGCGCTATCCGAGGCCAACGACGAAGACGCAGTGAAATTCTGGCCCCATTTCTTTATATATTTTTTTTTCTTGCGCCGTTATATGCATGGTTTTGAAAATAAAATTTTCTTCGAAACTACATTCCTTCGCGGCCGTCGCGAAAAAAAGTAGGTGAAGTGTATTTCTGGAACCAACCCTGGATTTAATCGTAGCCCAAATTTTTTCAATTGGATTTAAATCGCGGGGTGGTACGGTTGTAGACGTAAAATTGCATGCCCATAAGCATGAGGGTTGAAGTCTTGAACATATTTCCCTCAAATTGTAGGTTATTTGCCCTTAGCCATTTTGCATTTCAGCTTTAGTATTGACAGATATAACGTAATCTTGTTTAAATTTTTTGTGATATGAATATGCATTATCAATTGTTAATGTAATCAATTTCAGTAGTGGTAGCGGTTCATGTTATAAATGTCAGGGACCGTATTCCCAGCCTGAAAAATGGGCATGCCTGACTTAGATAAGGTTCACTGTAAGCAATATCTGGAATTCATTAGTAACGAATACATGAATATACCATATGTTGAACTGGTTTAGGAAGGCAGGTGTAATGTGTATTAATGTGTCGTATCTCTGAGCATTCTATGTAGCTTTCAGGGAATATTTAGAAATGGCAGGGGTAATGATTTTTGTATTATTTTAGAAGAAGAAGTGGATAATTTTCATTTAACTACGAGATACGATAAGTGAAGTCGTGTTTAGTTTTCCTAAGAAAGCAGGAAGGGTTCCTCACTTTACCTCTCAGTGAAAACAGAAAGAATTACTTTCCTGTAAATTTATAATTATATAAGAAAGCTAAACAAAAACAAACATATATCATATTTACCTGTTACCCTAGTATGTATATAAGTGTTGGAAGAAATATTTCACATGCATTAGATTTTAAAAAATTAAGCAAACGGAAAAGTCCTGCAATTTTACAGTGTATTCATTTCATTCTCTCTTTGCTTGTTCGCAAAATTTTAAAATTGGAGACGACGGCTACCTACTGCGCATCTAGGGAAATTATCAACTGAGTTGAAATGTACTCTACCATGATCTATTATACCAAATTGCAAAAGTTTTTAAGTAGATGAATATAAGATGTATCATGATCTGTTTGTGTTATCCGAGGACTTTAAAGAGAAAAGACAAATTTGATATGGAGTGCTCGACAGAATTGGAAGCAATGAAAATATAAAATGTTGTAGCAATAGAATAAACAGTAAAAAAAAAACATTCAATAAGTTAGGATAAATATCAATCAAATAATGATTCGGAAATCCAAACCGAATTGCCCTGATACGTCTCCATAGTGGATCACTACTATTATGGTAGCTTTCTAAAGATTTGAAAACTGATAGAAGTTTGAAGTCTGTGGCACTCACTTTGTAAATCAGCCGAACGAAATCGCATTATCGATATCAACACGTCAAGGAATGGAACTCCAGTGTAATTGCAGTTATGTTAAACAGAACTGTGATTTTTTAACTTGAACATACTTCGAGGAGCTTTATTAGTAAGTGCTTATGCACTGAAGATCGAGATAAAAATCAAATAAAAAATATGCCATTGGATAACTCCAAATCTTTCTACGGATATAAGAGAACCCATTAACTGGGGGATCACGGAATCCCAAATCAAGATGATCAAGTCACAAAAAAAAAAAAAATGGGGAAATATTGTCGTCATTACCATTGTGACGTATTTATTTCCTTTAAGGTTTTTATTATTGCTTTTCTCTCCCATTCCACAGACCACACTTTCAACAAATTATTATCTTTTATTATTTTACTTAGTAATATACCCCAGCACTACAGTCAAGTACTCACCTGTTCAACAAAATCGTAACGGAAAACATTCCCTTCAACTTTGCTTGGTGCTGCATTTGTATAAAAGTGCGGGCGGCTTATTGACCGACTCAAAATGCCACTTGCAATAGACTCAGTATCAGAAATAAGATTTGGTGTAGATGACGCAAATGCACCGTCAGAGGACAATGATTGGTCCATAAATTGGCTCATGTTGAAATATGGCAGCTGATGGGATCGCGGAATGTCATAGCTTTCTTCGACACACTAAAAGCAAGTTATTGAATTTACATAGTAGAAGAAAAAAACCTTAAAATTATTTACCGAGGACGCATCCTTTGGACCGATTGCAGGTGAAGTGTTTTCGGTATCAGACAGCTGTGGCATATCTGGTGTCCTTAAAACAAATTAAAAATTAGATGAGAAATTAATTTGTGGTAATACTTTCTTACTTCTTGATACTTTTTTCATCTGTACTTCCACGCTTTGATAGATTATCTTCCTCTTCAGATATTGTATCACTTACATTTCCTCTTTTAACAACTTTACCATCATCTGGAGCCTTTGAGAAACGTTGGGCATAGGTAAATACTAGAGAATCATTTTCTATGGAGCTATCTGATGGTCGCATGCTCCGATCTTTTCCATATTTTAAAAAATATCATAGATTAAAAGATTTATTCAAGACTTGCTGTTTGTTTAGTGCTTACCGACATTTTCTCTTAGAGGCATTGGATGAGACCAGTCTTCGTCATCTGTAAAAACACTCTCTGAGTCTGTAGGACTAGAACGACCACTCCTGGGGCGAATATGTGGCTGTTAAATAAAACTCATATAAATAAATGTATTTCCTTTTGGAATGCAAATTCTCACGGGACAATTATAAATTTTAGGCGAATATGACTGATCATTTGTCAAATTAAGGCCAATATTGTTGTGGCTTCGAGGAGTGTCGTAGAATTTTGGATCTAAATTGTTTAGTGGAGTTGTAGGGTTTTCATCGCCCTGAAATCAAATAAGCATTATGCACTGTTGATACGACATGCAAATATCTATAGTACTTTACCAAGAACTTAGGACTGCCCGAAAAACATTCGCTAATTGGGATGTAAGGTCCTGATGATGTACTCAAAGCAGGAGAAGGTTCAACACTACTACCTTCAGCATTTGTGCTGCTCAATACTAAATTTTCTGGTATTTTTTTTACTGTCTTAGAAGACGATGAACTAACCATAGACCTGGCAATAGTTTGATCGCAAAGTGACTGTGCTCTAGTATGACATGGAATTATCGGCGGAGTTTCAGAGGAATTTTGGCGAAAACTTTGAGATCGTTCTATATTGCCAACCGGAGCATTTACTTTATTGTGTAGAGAGCTTTCCAAAACTTTTCCATCGGGATGCTGTCGGTATTCCAAAGAGTTCCCATCCAATTTGCTATCACAAAGAATAGTTTCTCGGTTAGAGTATTCCGTATTTACATAGGGAAATTCATTGTTTTGATATGTATTGCTAATAGACACGTGTTCCGTGCGTCGAATTACATCTGGAGTTACCAATTGTTGATTTTCACTTTCAGAGCGAGATGAACTATTCAGAACGGTTGTGTGCGTTGAACTTAATGGATCACTTGTAGATATGGAAGAAGGGGATTCACTTGTTATCGGTTCTCCATTCTCTCCAAGGTTATAATCTGTAAAATTCTAGCTATTAAATTGTCTAATACTTATTTGATAATTTCTAATCTACTCAGCTGCCCACAAACTTACATTGTCTATCACTTTGTTGCTGTTTCGTGAAATCGTGCAAATTACAAACTTGACATATACAATTCACCCAGTCTCGCATATCACTTTCTGTGTCGGCTGCTAAGTAATATATTCTTCTTGGGGTTTTTATATCGAACATATATTGGAATTTTTGTTTTCGATGTTCCAGACGCAGTCCAGAATCAACTTGTTCGCATTGATCTAAATCTATTACACCCTTTAGCTTTCGACAATTGCGATCTGTGTAGTATTCCAGACAAAATTGACCTGGAATCTCGCCTTGTTTTAGTGTAAACCATCTTCGGCGCCATCTCTGCAATATTGAAATTGAATTTTAAGATTACTTAGTCTTGAAAAATATTTGTTTTATTAATAGTTTTAAAAATAAAGATAAGTAAATTTTCTTAATTTATAGTGAAAAAAAAATTGAATTTGGGTTTTCCGATTTTCTTATTGTGCATTCACAGAACTTTTTTAAAATTTCATCCCTTGTATTCTTAGCAATCAAGCAAACTCTGACTGTCTCTTAGCTATTAACTTTTATATGCATAAAGACTTTTGACATTTAAAAATAATTATATAATGATAAATTTTTATTATCTGAAAATGAATTGAGTACAATATTTAAAGAAAAATATAAATATTCGTTTGAATCAGCGAATCAGACTGAAGGAGAAAAAGTAGTAAACATTGTTCAACTAAGAAGCTTAAAAATTACGGAAAATTACTCAATAATAATAATTATTCAAATATTGGGATGCTCAGGATCGGGATACAATGAAAAATTACGAAATAGTCGTCTGCCTCAATGGAAACCAAATTTTCTTTACTGTCGTTCGGTTTTGGTTCAAGCTTACCTTGAATTTTTGATTCAAAAAGATTTTAAATAATTCCAAGTAAATTCAATCTAAAAGTCACAAGAAAAAAAATAGTTATTTCTTCCTTTTTATGCAATTAAATTACAAAAAAAATGTAATCTCGGATTTAAATACAAACAAGCAATCATTGGATCGCTTTTCATTATTCTTCGTTGCGTTTGTTCGATTTTCCTGTGACATTAGTTTTTACATTTAACAGCAAGCCACTATCGCCAATATGGCTTCCGACTGGACGCTCATCTGGAGACTTGCTGACGTTTGTTACGGAACGTTGGAACCGTAATCTCCACAATTTTGGTGAGTCTAAAATTGTTGCTCTGGATATTTCACAGGCCTTTGATGGTCTGGCATCCTACCCTTTTAGCCAAACTTAAAGCACTTGGTGTCGTCTACCCTCCTCTTCTATTATGAATTGAAAGTTCTCTATCTGGCCGCCTAATTCGTGCTGTATTGGATGGCGTTACTTCTGGATTTTAACCTATAAATGCCGGTGTCCCAGGGCTTCGTTATCTCTACGCATCTCTTCCTAATTTTCAGTAATGATCTGCTTTCGCTTACTTTCAATTCCATCCAAAGCTTTGCCGATGACAGTACCCTTGATTTCGCTTACTCCTTTTATACTCTTGTGGACTTCAGGCGCATGTGTCAAACGACATTGCATGATTAGATTATTGAATAAAGAGCTTGACAATATCCTCGTTTGAGGCAAAGCGAACCACATTGAACTCAATTATCTAAGACCCAAAGTTGTTTAATCTCTTTTAAACAAAATCACCACATAACCGCTCCAATTTCATTTGATGGAGCATTAATTTCTGATTCACTGTCACTAATCATTCTTGCCATTAATATTTCCAGTGAATTAAGCTGGACAGACCACTTCTTTTCTGTTGCCAAAGAAGCATCGAAATGTCTTAGATTTCTGAAAAGGTGTAAGAAATATTTCAACTCGTCTAATCTAGCGCTCCTCTACAAGTCCTACATCACACCTGGAATGGAATACAATTCTCGCATCTGGGACGGGGCTGGTCTTTCATTGGATATTGTCCAATAGAGAGCCTTCAAGCTCATTGGCGAATTGGCAATAACTTAATCATGCATGACCAATGTTTCTATGAAATATCTGGTCTGATCCCTTGTAGATCTTCTGCACACAATACTTGCGCTGAAAGCTGCGCACATCCTTCAAAATAATTTCGGCCGTACAATAAAAGTCAATGATGCTTTCTTATCTGGAATTGTGTGAATGTCGAACAGCCTGTCTGTTTCTCCTTGGGCTAAAATTCTGCAAAAGTTTAAGAGTGACATACATCAGCAACTCGGGAACTTTCCTCATGTCCCCTAATCCTTTCCCTATCTCCTTCCTACCATGCTGTGCATTGAATTATAAGGTATCCGCAGAGCTTGACTAAATATATATATATAAAAAAAAAAAGAGAATGGCAGAGTTGCTAATCTATATATTTTTTTTATAAATTTCTAAAGTTACTCAGAAAACTGGCTAAAATTCTTACTGAATCGAACCAAAAAATCAGACTAATTCGATATGATTTTGGTTTAAAGCGTTTAATATTAAAATTGGTTCGGTATTTGTTCCCATCTTGGTTTGGTTCAATGATCTTGTTTCGGTTCAAAATAGAAGATTGTTAGTAAGAAGACTTCCTTCAAGAACAACAAACTACTAGTAGAACACAACAATTATGGGAAAATATTTGTTATGAACCAAAGAGTATACTACCTCGGGCGCAGGAAAACTTGTAGGTAGGATGATGGTTGGGGCCAGACATAAATCATCATTCTACCTGCAACTTAGAACATTGAGAGTACAGGAAGTATGATAAGCAAAATTTAGCGTAGTCAAATTATGTTTGTTTTAGAATATGTTGGCGCTGTGTGAGTACTCAGTACAGCAGTGTAATAGAATCAACATAGTGAGCATGGCAACAAGATACATGGTTGAAAATATTGCGCTTGTTCCCACCGAAAATGCTGTTAGTCGCTTTCAATATGCCGATCAGCTCAGCAGTTTCTCAGCTGTTTCAAAATGTAGGCAGCTAAACATACGTTTCTTCAATTTCCCCAATTTCAAAACCTATATGAAAAACCACGCGCATGTACACGAATTTTATGCGTATCAACAGACCTACAAGCTTCCTGAATTAGAGGCAGCATACTAATACGTCTAAACTAGGTCTATGGATCACCAAAATTTGTCCGCTGATGATGGCAAATTTTATGCAATTGTATTTATTTTTTGCCCATATCTGTATATAATTCACAATTACAAAACCTATGAAGAAATTCCATATAAAAAAAATATTTAAGCTAACAAATCAGGTAAAAAGATTTTTTCAAACAAAGCTCTACCGAGCATAATATTAACAATTTTTCTTCTAACATCCAACGTATTCAGCCCAAGGAGCGGATCTAACATCTAAGCCCAACATTACTGGAGGATAATTTTGCCGTATGAACCATAGGTTAGCCAAGTATTAGTGAAGGCAGTGCGAGTGTTTCATTGCATGGGAAGTATCTCCGGAAAGTTTAGATAAAACTGATTATACTTTGGTTAAGTGTGAGAGAGCGTATTTCAATGAATGTTTTGATTTTCATATACAGGGTGATTCAGATCAAGATACCCTCCGGTATACCACGCGATTCCTTGAGGTAAGCTGATCAAAAAATTGTTCCACAAAGAATTCTAAGCAATTTATCGACATTGAGTGCAATTAAAATATATAATGTTTTAACAAAACCTCATTTTGAGTATTGCTCTTCAATACTATTACTGTGCACAAAGACAGTTAGAGGGAATTCAAAAGCTTCAAAATAGAGCTATGCGCATAATACTACGGTGTAATAAATTCACGCCAATAAGAATGATGCTAGAAACCTTAAAATGGATCAGTTGCAGCCAAAGAATACATCTTAATGTACTTTTTTTCATTTTTAAAATTAGAAAGGGAAGTCTGCCAATATATCTACAGAAGAGAATTAGGATGATATCAGATGTTCAGCCGTATAATTTGAGAGGAGCAGATGTAAATATTCGATTAGGCTTATTTAATAGAAATAGGAAATAGGACTCAAAATTCACTAATCACTAATATATAAAGGGTTTAAAAAATATAACGATTTACCATTAGAAATAAAAAGAGAAAGTAATTTTAAGATTTTTAAAAGAAAATGTGTGCAATTTGTAAAGGATAGAACTGTTTTATCTTATAGATGCTACTTCTAAAATTGATTACTTCCGGAAGAGATATTCAACCTTATATGTTAAGAAGAAAATGTAGTGTTTTTAGACAAGCATTATGAGCCGTTTATTTTGAATGCTGAACAATTATTTTTGGGTATATTTTTATTTTGTTCAGAATTCTTTAATAAAAATACTGGTAAATAAATTTACATTATCTTTAACTTCAAAACACACAACGAACCAACATTCCTATAAATATTTTTAAATTTATTTAAACTAAAATATTTAAATATCTCATCGTAACAAAAAATGGCTCAATAGAGATCATTCCACTAAAAATTGCGTAGATAATGAAGGATTCCAGTTATTTAATGTGTTACTGTCAGAAACAGAGGAAATAAAGAAAATAAATTTGTTGAATGGAAATGTAAGTAAATTGTAAATAAAATAAACTATACTAATATACTTCTTCAATCATTCAGGTGGAACCTACTGTGTTTCCTTTTTGGAACCATTGTAAATTATACCTGACGACAAAATCATGTCTTGGATGGATGGATTGAAGAGAGATTGAGAAACCTGATGAGTCTCTAGAGCTTTGGCTACAATAAGGCCAATTTGTCTCACTCCAGATTTATGCGCAAATTGCTCATACAATCCTAGCCGGACTGTCTTACAAAATTCAATATTGGCATCAACCTTCGCTACACGCTTGATGCAATTCATCTAGAAGATGTGAGCCAAGAAAGCTGTAGCTCTTTTCGGAGAGACCCAGACAGAGACAAAGAAAATGAGTCACCGTTTCGGATTACTCTTCGCATCCTCTGCATAAGGGATAGTCAACAAGTCTCATCCTGTGAATTTGTCCCCTGAGAGTTGAGTGTCCAGTAAAAATTGTTATGACTTCTCAGAGCAGGCTTATTAAGGACCAATGGTGTTTTCGTTATGTTTGGGTTAGGTATACCCTAGAGTTCCTTTGTAGTTCTACCCGAAAGGTTTTCTAACCAAAGACGGCAGTGCTGGCAGTCGACCCAGTTCAAAATGTTACGAGTCAAGATGTTTTGATGCAATTCGGATTGTGGAGGCCGATGCCTCCCAGACTGCACCAAGATCTGTCTTAGACTATTTGTTAATAGTAGCTTCTCTGAGGTTAAATTAAAGGTAGATTATTGGTGTGGATTCCCAAACTATGAATAGACAGAGATTCGGTGATGCTTTTCTGCGGATCATTGATTAGTGTATGCATATTTTTATTGTTGGTAGTTGAAAAGCTGGTTTTTATCGAGCGTACTGAACACTCTTGAAGGATGACTTGGACGGACTATATTTTGACAATGTTAGATCGCAAGTGAAATATCTGTCGTACGTTTGAGACTGGTTGAAAAGAACTCCTCTATCGACTCCTAAATAACCACTCTATTCGTTTATCCTCACAAACAAATTCACACGATTTGACGTCTATGTCGAGTTTCGTGCCAAAGTGGTTTGCCAAAGCTTATGCCCAATAGTCTCTAACGTAGCATATTTGATATTATTATAATACTTTTTGCAAGCCATATGCAACTGGAAATTACCTGCTTTTTTGGAAGAAGCGTTAATCTTGAAATGTTTTCTCTGCTTCGCTTCACTATAAGCAAAAAAGGTTTCTTATAAGTAACACATGAAAAGAATATATAGAAGGCTACATTTTGTATATGCCAGACTATGATTAAGCCTAATTCCGAAAATAGTCTACTTGTCCTATTACTACCATCGTTAATTTAGTAATCCAAAGCATGTGAAGGAGTGCAAGTAAAGTTTTAAGGCGCTTAGCAGAATAGCCTTCGGAGCAAAATAGCACATCATCTTCCCATATAAACATCATAAAAACCAGATCAGACTATTCACTGGGCTGATTAGTGGCCATTGCCAGTTAGTACATACTTAAGAAAATAGGCAAAACCACAGACGATATACCTTTCTAACTATTCTGGAACGAGAATATGGATTTGCAGAACGCTTGCACAGCTTTCTAGCCAAAAGCGGCATGTCTGAGCTGAGCAAACGATTCATAATCCCACCAGCCATCCAGAAAGACGTACCAAAGGAGCTATCCTTTCCAAACTGGTATATACTGAACATAAAATGAGATTTACAGTACGAAATGCCTTTTCGCAGTGTTTGCTACTTCGATTTACACTGCGAATAATTATGATAATAACCGTGATGACTAATCATTATACCTGGATTCACCCTTAATAGCAGACACTCCTAATTGCAAAGTAAACATTTTATCAAATGCAAAGCCGAACCAATCAGTTTTTATAGAGCTTTCTCGTATTCAGTTTCACGTTTACCTGTGGAACTATCCTGAGAAAATTCTCACATAATAATATTGTAAAATTCCTTGAAAATAATCTCGTAATTGAATTTGTAATACAACTTTTTCTAGCTTGCATGCAATTACTAACAGTCCCTGGAAAGTGTTATCGTCACGACGACTGCATTATTGGATAATAAGTCGCCGTCTGAGGGGGGGTTTCCTTGAAATCAAATCTTTCTCTAATCAGTTGTTCGAAAGAATATTTATTTTTTTTTTGCAAAAAGAGAACTAGGCCAGATGGCTCAATCAAGATACACACACACTTCACTAAACAACTAATCACTTGAAAAATTTGAAACTAAACACAGCCAGAGTCCATCGAACCCCTATCTGATAAATGTCCGACTTTTTTTGTTTTCTTTATTTTAATCACGTACTGCTTTCCACAACTGAGTCAGGTGCAGAATGCCATCATTCGAAAAACACTTAAGAAATTTAATATCCGGATAATTATGATGGCAAAACTCTTGTAAAAAAATAAATGACTCACAGCTCGCCAAATTCTTTTCGTCGGCGGAGATTTGATTAGCCACCCTTCGTGGTAGATTTCTTTATTCATCGTAAAAGCGTTGTTCTTTGCTCGTCATATCTTTCGCAACAACATTTTGGTAATGCGTGGAGTATACTTAATAATTACGGTGACTGACTTTAATATCAAGTAAAATATTTTAATTACACCTTAAAATAACAGCACGACCGACAATCACAGAGGAAAATAAAGAATTCTATTCAGCGCGATTAAAACCAACTTTTTTCCATACGACACAAGAACAACGTAACAAGACAAGACGACATCAACTGAAGAAAACCAAACTGCGCCTTCCCCGTCGGGTAGAGCAAACGAGAGTCGAATATTGTCAAAGTACATTCGATCGTTGGATTGGTAAATAATTAGAATGGTAGGGCCCACACGCTGCAGTATGCTACAATTTTCGTGTTCTGGTATTTGGGGATAGTAAATTTCCGTGCTACACTTTTCTAAGCTGCAGCACGGGCATCATACTTACAACGTAAAAGAATTAAGAGATAATATAGAACATTTGTTTTGATTGACAGCTTCGTATAAGGCGTGAATTACTATTACGACTGCGGCTTCGGCTTCGACTTTATTCAAATGGTAAATACATGTCACAAGATACAATTGCAACTTCAACTTCGACTGCGACAACGACTGAAACTATACTTTGCTCAAGTGCAAAGTTGGTGTCGCCTGTGGTCAACTTCAGTTCAATCACAGAAGTCGGGACTGCTGGTTTGTTCAAGCAGTTGAAGCTTTAATTTAATTACAAATTCCACCACAGCGTCGACTTCGACTTAAAATCAAGTCGCTGTCGACAGATCAGTCGTAATTGTAATTCACGCTTAATACGTGTGCAAATAAATACGAGGAATATGAAGGCAATATGTTCGATGGTTTTCAGTGCTCCATTACCAGAAAAAGCGCATTTATTGATTTAATAGACGAAACAGGTAATAAATTGATGACAAAATGGCTAAAATCGTCCATAAAGTTAGGAGCAGCTACACGCAGCTATGCCCGGCTACAATCTATGACTGGCTGCGGCTTCATGAACCACTTCCCCCTGTATTTTGGGAATACTATTGTGGCGTTGACGTTTCATCAAACGTCAAAGAACTTTTCCGTAGAGCAGCTGTATTTTCAATATTTAAAGTTCACAGTGAATATATTATTTTGAAATATTAAAAAATAGCTCAATCAATTGTTTGTTAGAGTTACAAAAAGATATGAAGAGTGCGAGATAAATTAACAACTGCAGGTTCACAATTAAATAAATTCAATAAATTTTTGGCGAATATCAAGCGGACATACATATTATATATTATTTTGAAATATTAAAAAATAGCTCAATCAATTGTTTGTTAGAGTTACAAAAAGATATGAAGAGTGCGAGATAAATTAACAACTGCAGGTTCACAATTAAATAAATTCAATAAATTTTTGGCGAATATCAAGCGGACATACATATTTCTTTCCTGCTAAGTTCTGCGTTTGTCAGATTTATTTAAAATTTTTAATAATAAAATGATATTACGATGACCTTGGTAGAGGAATTTCGCTCATGTTGGCTAATTGCCACCTTTGGGTGTTTACTATTTACGGCTGGCACTGGAGTACTTTTTTGGAATGAGGTATATTTACCAATCTTAAAATCCAAAATCTTAAACAAACTTTTTCCTGCTAGGGCCGTGCTGTACATAAAATCTTATCACTGGATGAAGCTTTAGATGATGCAGTTACTGTAAACCCAGAAGATGATATCGATTCTAATTTTGAGGGGCGAATTGTTCACATGATTGGTCCTATTGTCGTGGGTGAGCCTCTAACTGAACCAGAATATAATATTCAGGTCTTAGCTGTTAAGCTCAAAAGGAGAGTTCAAATGTATCAATGGGTGGAAGAATCTTTGTAAGAATTACCTGTGGTTTTGCAGTATTACAGTAAGCGATGATAACCCAATCTCGAAATACGATTAAAATGTCTTTGGTTGTGACTTTTCAAATCCTAAACTGTATTCCCAAACAATTATAACCCTCAAATTGCGTAAAAATGTTATAATTGGCCTAAGACAAAATTTAGAGATAACTAGATGAACGCATAAATTTGGCCATCCATTTGATTTGAAAATGTTGAAATTAAATCGTTACATTTCGGAAAACTCTTAGTACATCTAACAATTTTGGCATTGATTATTTTCTCTGTAAATGTAAAAGATGTCCAGATCTGGAAAATTTTATATGGCAAGGCAAACCTACGAAGGAGTAGCCCGATTTCGCTTCTTTCGAATATAAATCAAAATTTTTATGTACAAAATTTCAGCTCTCAAAGTCAAACTTCCTTGTATTATTATATGGACTGACACGAAAAAAATCATAACTTGTTTGCGTCTGAGCTTGATCGGAGCATGTTGAGTGTGTTGAAACTATTTCGACAAATGGAAAATGAAACAAAAATAGTCAAAATCTGATTGCACTATTCGTAAAGGTGGCGAACGTTTTCATAATATTTCATAACATTTTTTTGGGATATGGAGTTGGAGCATTTCATCTGTATCTCTACAAATGATGTATTTGGGCTCACCAAATTTACTTTGTCTTATCATTTCTATTCCAGCTGCCACAGTTATCATCTTTCGAAGCTCCTCTAAAAGCCTGTACACCCCTTACATGATTAGCATCCGAAATGTTTTGAATGCGATTATGGCAGGACTCAGCAAAGTTTTCAGTACGTGGAATATTTTATCAATCAAACTCAAAACAACTCTAAAAGCTCTGTGTAAAAGATGCAGGCCTAGTATTCACCTTAGCGAAATCGTTGTCTTGAACCAATTTGCCACTTGGTTAATATCTTCATCATCAAAAGTATCTAAAAATTTTCCAAAATATTTTTCAATCTCAGCATGTGGTAAAAACTAACTTTTCGCTACCGCATTTCGGTATTTCATTTTGTCCATATTTCCACTGAAAACCCATAATTTGAATTCTGAATGAACGCGAAAAAAACAAAAGGAAATTAAAATATTGGCGAAAATTTTTTTCATAAATATTTTGTTGATGAAACAAAAGAGTTTGCTAAAAGCTATATATGTTTAACTGATAAACACCCATTCGCAATATTCAAAAATTCTTTCCATTTTATTGGTTATTAGTACATAGTTGTGTTCTCACATGAAATCAAGGGCCTCAATTGACGCATAAACTTTAACATCTGCTTCAGTAGGATCGTAGTATTTTTTTGGTTTTCCAGCGGCATTTAAAGATCTCTTTTGGACAGGCAGTGAAACGATCTATTTTTCTAAATATTATGTGCATATGATTTTTGTGTGGTCGTGTTGAGCATTGACTGTTATCTAACTATATTTCGAAAGAATAACAATAATGCGACAGATTGTTATTTGCCAGTATTCTTTCAATGTTTTTCATGTTGCTCCTCAGTCCAATGTGTATCAATGCTTTTAATTTTGTTCATCGTAATGTTTTCCATTTATGTTTTATACAACTTATTCAGATCGAAGTAGGGTTACCATCACCTTCGAATGTAATACAGTATCAAAGCTTAGTATAAAAATGTAATTTCACATGTTATACTCATAGCGAACGAAATTTTGGTGGGGCAGTGTCATCTTTTCACAATGAGGAGAAAGACTTTTACTATACAATGGATTGGAAAGATAAATTAATTGATTCACGCAATTTTTACATTCAATCCGGGCACCATAATCCAGATATGTTTCCTATTGAAAGTCAAGTTCAAGTTGCGGACAACGTTTATATTGGAAAATATGAGCTCGGCACCGATGTGAAAAAGCGCTTCAATAATTTCATTGAATTGACCTCAGACTCACGACCTGAAGATCCTTCTATTAAACTTCATTTGGGTTTATACTATCACTGCAATGACATTTTCAAGCCTGAGATAGGAGACCTCAGAATTTTATTCTCATTTGCAGGAATGGAAGGTGAAATTGTGAGTTCCAGTCATTTAAATTAAATTTTACACTCTTAAGGTACTTCTTTTTTACAGTATACGATTGTTGGCAAATTGGAGAAGGGGAGAATTATACCCTACGAAACAAGTAGAAAGTCCAAGATTCTTTTAGTTTATCGTGGAGAATTTAGTTTGGGAGATGTGTTTAAGAAAGAGCATCACGCACAACGTCTCACAACATGGGGTTTTCGATTTATAGGTTGGGTACTCTTATTCTTCGGAGCTACATGTACAGCTTCTTTACTCAACATAATTCGTAAGATGTTTTTTTTTTGTAAATTTGTGAATGTTCACCTTAAAGAAATTATTTTGCAGTTTCAAGGATCTACTTTTTATCTGCATTTGCTCCGGATCCATCTTATCCTGTCTCAGCAAACCTGATTTTGTCATTTTCTCTTGCTTTAGTAATCACTTCGGTTGCTTGGGTATTCCATAGGCCTTGGATAGCTGCTGGATTACTTTTTGCAGCCGCTTCACCGTTTTTATACTGTGCTCGTACGGTAGTTCAATATCAAAAGATCAACTAAGCAGCTTGGACCAGCACTAAATTGAACAGACCTTGGTGCATACTTAAAGATTTTTTTTTTTTTTTTTTGTGATATAGTATAGCAACTTTTTTATACTTTTAGTTTTTGGTTTAGTAAAGATTTTTACTGTTTACTGATAATTTGTGTGTTTTCTTTATCGTGCTAGAAATAAGAAAAAGTCGGAGATCGTGTTATAAGCTTCTGGTGAAACTGGATTTTCTTCCTATATCGGAGAATGATCTCCAACCGCCTGAATGGTAGGATACAAAATTATATTGAACTCATTCAAGTAACACTGTACGAGGACATAAAGACGTAACCCATTAAATTATATTTGGGTTGACGGGAGGAAAAGCGAAGGCACATGACCACGCAGAGATAACCCCACCTGTTGCTGGCTTGAATGTCTTCACTGGGTGTGCTCCCGTAATTAACTGTTATAGTTGAGCTAAGAGAATTTAAGGCTATGGCCATAAACAAACTCATAAAATATAAACAGTGGACGTGTAATACTTAAACAAGAAACGCCTCGCCTCGCTTGATGACGAAACATCAAGTCGAGGCATCGTCCATTTTATAGTACATCCATATCTAAAATGGAATTCAATTTGAAATCAAAAATTCAGCTAGTTTACACAGTTTTGCAATAAGGAAACATGTCTAATCATATTGAACTTTAGTTATAAATTTTTTAGTGACAACAGAAATATTGTATAAAATGTAAGCTCAACCTCGTTCCCATACCAGCAAAGGCTGTCTCAAAGAGAAGATAAAGGACAGAGGAAGGAAACGGGTAAGATCATCAGAGTCTTAAAGTACAGTAAACCGAGATTTGATGAGGTCAATATAGCGAACCATTACTTGTTGGAAGAGATAAATGAATTATCGATATTTTTCCAAGCAAAACTAAAAAAATGTCCTAAGAAGATTACAATCAACTAGTTGCTACAGCGAAGTGGGAATTGTAATTGGTATAATACACCTGAGTTGGAGAGAAAAAAGAAGGAAAAAGCTGTTTACAGTGTGAATAAGGTTCTGTGGATTCGTTACAGACACTTATGAAATTGTTATAAGAGCGCAATATATAAGGAAAAAATAATTTTATAGAGAAGCAGATAGATTCTAAGTCTGGTGATCAAAGAAGTTTATGGAAAGTTATTAAAGATATAGTTCTTAATGCGCATAAGACAAATAAAATTTGAGCCATTCAATTTTGTCAGGCGTATGTGTATGACTCATTTGATATAGCAAATAACTTAAATTGCTATTTTGTGAACAGCGTTAAAGATCTGCACGGGTCAATTTCTTCTACACAATGTTCGATACCGACTACCTACCACATTAACTTATAGTTTTCAAATACATTACTGTGATGAATTTACAATCTGTGATATAATTAAAAAGTGTAATAAGCTGTGATATAATTTATAAGTCGATAGAGATAATAGACCCTATTCAGGGAAGTCGAGATTCGGAGGTGGACATTCATGCAAAACAACGTTAAAATGGCTAATATTTGAATGAGGAAAGGAAATAGATTATGGCGCGTTTGTAAAACTAAGGGACAGAGGAATTTTGTTAAAAAAGCTACATACTTATGTACGGTGTGCGAGGAGTGGAATTTAAATGGTTTAGATATTAACGATATTAAATGATATTAAAAGTATACAATTCAGTTTTGTAAAATGGCGTTGTTTGCTGATGATACTTTAATATAGTGGAAAGGATATGAAAATTATGTGTGAACAGTTGAATTTGAAAACTTGAGTAAGTGGTTGAAAGCAAACAAATAAGGGGATACCGATGTTTATTTTTAAAATAACATACTACCTGAGTATCTGTGAGAGTCTAGTAACTGTTGCAGAAACCCAACCATATAGCTTGCGTCAATCACAACTTCAGATTTCTGGATGTACCTACAAGTAATTAATTAAATTAAAATTGGAAACAAGAATTCAAGTTTTTAAGCATATATTAATAATATATATTCGCATAAACGTTAATTAAAATAGGTTTAGAAAAGTAGTCAATATGTTAATAACCAAATGAATTATAATTCTCAAGTTTAGAAAGGTTTTTTTAAAACTAATAATAAATACAATATGTACAATACAAAGTAGAAGAAACATATACTATTTGTATGTATTCGGAGAGGGAGCGGGGGATTATTGATGTGGAGCATGGACGCCTGAGAAGAAGCTTCATTCAGTGATCTTTCATTTTCAAGCCTTCTACCTGCTGTAAATGAATGAATAAATAAATAAATAAAATAAATTTTACAATGAATGATGTCAAGCATTTATCCATCACAGCCTGACAAAGTCGTCGATATTCGTTGAAATCACAAACCATATAAATTCGCATTTATCTTACCGAAGATATTAATTTCAAATTAATATAATTCATTGATCTTCTGTACAAGCGCGGTAAGCTATCCGACAATTCAAAGCTGACATAAGATCAACGCATTTCATCGTATAAGATCGCCAATAAGAAATAATTCATTGCGAATTATATAGTTATCTCACTCCAGCCAATGCGGACATACCTGTGCCTGTGGAAAAATTGCGTTGTGATTCATTCTCATTTCATCGTTCAGCAAGCACGCATCGCCGCATACCTTTAGCTATGTTTGAACGATTCGCGCTTCACTTTACCTCCAAGAAGCGGTTTCTTATTGAATCTCTCAAGTTCTCAAGTTTGTCGGTAAATTATGTGAATTTCGGTAATAAATTGTCGTGTAAAAGTGTAAAATTGTAAACAAAATTTAGTTTTGTGCAGAATAGCAATTATAGTGGTGTGTAATTAACAAGAATTGCAGCAGTTTTAGCGTTACAATGGTTTCTTTGTGTAGCCGTAGAATTTATTGTGGGCACAGCTGTCAATGTAGTAGTGAATTCTATCGTGGAACGAATGCCGTTTCAATTTGAATTTGATGTTTTTTTGACGGGAATTTCACGAAATTTTTTTATGCAGTGATTATTTTAGTTTTTAAAAATACATAGTGTAAATATTTGTGAGTAAAGTTTTCTCGTCGAAAGTGAGATATTAATTTTAAGCTTTTATTTGCCATCATGGAAACAATAGAGGAACAATCAAAAAGTGAAGGTAGGAGGATCTGTGAGACTAATTTATTTTTCTTTTCAAACAAATCTGAAAATTTTAAAGGGCAGAAATTTCACTTTTATTAATTTAACTACTTACAGCTAGCGCATTTTCTCGTTAATGTGAATAATTTTCTTTATAGGCAACACTTTGTCGTCGAGAGTTTATTTTGGTAATTGGCGACATGACATCGTTTGTTTTCGCGCTTCTGTTGGACTCTCCTCCGATCACTTAAAAGTTATTTTTGCTTGGAAAATGCTGTCAAGTACAAATTTATGTATGAAAGTGAAAAGCAGCAAAATTTTCAATAGTCTAGAACTATTTTAGCGTTTATTTGAATGGTGTTGATGATTATCATCAACGGACGCCTCATTCAAATATCAAAAACTTTAAGGTGGAGGAGTCCGACATGAGTGTTCCTCTGAAATTGATTCAATTGTCTGCTTTTACTCGCACCTCGTACTTTTAAATTTTTTTTTTACGTTAAGCAATTGGCCGCTCACTAGTCGTTCAACTAATCTCACGTCGTGACCGTTAAAAGAAAGACTGCCAAAGGAATTACCCTTGATCTTCCTGTCTTGTTTTAGCTTTGATTAATTTTTCTCCGCGAATGGTAAGAACGTGCTTAAATGGTTTTCTGACCTGTTTTCGTATGACTGCTTCTTTCTTACCTGGTTTCTACCTTTTACTCTCTAATGACTGACCTGTATCATAAGAAAACAGGTCATACAGGTGCTATACAACTTGCAAATTTTATGTTTTCTTATTGGCGGGAGTTCTTATTAGCGTATTCGCATAGCATAGTTAGCATGGTATCTTTATACGCACCAGGTTTGTTAAGTAATTGATGTTTTTTATGCGACAGCAGCTTGCATTAATTATTTAATGTAAATACCGGAAATAAGGTTCATTGAATAAAAGATATACAGGCGAACTTTCGTCTGATTAAGGCAGGTTATCAATTAATTGGTACTCACAATGGCTTTGTACTTCGTAGCCTAATAAAGGAGAGCAATACAGGAAGTGGTTTGATATAGAATCATCAGGCGTTACAAGGACTGCAGAAACTGGGAGATGGTCCTTTGCACTAATTTGACAATGCAATACAGCTCCTAGTTAATTTAATGATCTTCCAACTTTTATTTAGTAATAAAACTAATAACTAATAACCTTGCAATATATTAAATTTATTTTGATTGACAACAACAAGTGCTTTAATATCTTCTGTTATATGTACCTATTTGATAATAATAATATATTTATTTATTAGCAACAATTATAATTACACGTTCATTTCAAGGATATTCAATTTATTACTATCGCTAGTTTTTTGAAGCTTTTTAAAATTTCTTCTTTTATTGCAACTGGTAAATTATATGATTGGATTTTGTGACCTAGTTGTTCTTAATCGATCTAATCTGAAATTATTCTTGCTCAACTGAAACGTCTGACTATCAACAACATAATTTAAATTCCGACTTAAATAGCTTGGTAGTATATTATTTTTAAGTTTGTGAACCATAGTTAAAATATTAAGAGTTTAACTTTGGTTAATATTGGTCCACTTCAATGTTTCCAACATTATCTGTATTGATGTTCTCCGATAACATTGTACATATAACATCTCATTGCCCTATTCTGCAAGTTTGATTGATTCATAAAAAATAGTTGAACAGTACCTACCTACTCAAAATGTGACTTTTTTGGCAGTCAAAATGGACAATTTACGTCGAATGCTTTTAAAAAAATGGATTTTTTTGCAACTTTCTTACAAATATAATTAATATGTTCGGTAAATACTAGTTTATTATAACAATATCTGTGTTCTTTTGTGTACCTTGTTCTAGAACCCCCATATACTGGAGAGAACAAATTGTTCTCTCGATTGAAGCGAACTATTTGTACTGTTAGCTTCATTTATGCATCTTCTATGAAAATGTATGAGGCGTTCTTTTGTGTACCTTTTGTTCTGCTCTGTTCTGCGGACACAAAAGAACACAGCTAATAATAATAATAAAAAATACAGAGCTATCCTCCTTCCACCACTCTCTCCATCTCTCTAGTCGACAAATCTTTTATTTTTAATGTTTTAATCATTCTTTGGGCATCTCCACAGACAGCCAAGGGCTGGTATTAGTGAAGAGCACTTTTAACTTTCTTCTTTATTTTCTATCCTTTTTGTCTTGTTATCTAAATTACATAGTCGTTTTGTCTAGTTATCTGAATGAATTACATAGTACTCCGTTTACACGTTATACTAATGTAACATTTTCTAGTGCAGTTTCTTGAAATTGTACACTTGTTCTGTTTTTTTTTTTTAATATCTTCTGGCACTCCACTATATATAGGTACAGCTGTATGCTTTAAAGTCTTTCGTCCTCAGTCAGTTCTAGCGTAAAGCAGACGTACCTATATATAAGTATTTTATTTCAAACACGATTTCAACAAGTTCATTGTCCAAAATAATACCTACTAGGCAAACTTAAATCATTAAGTATCATACACTTTGTTTTTGACATGTGCAATTTAATTTTTTTCATTTTCATCCATAAATTAACTCTTGTAAGATCACTATTAATTTTATTAGTACTACATTAATTAATGTCTTGTCCGGATATAATACATAAGTGCATCGTCAGCGAAAAGTCTTAATTGATTATACTCAATAGCTTTGCCCATATTGTTTATATAAATTAAGAACAATAATGCAGATAATATTGATCCTTGTGGCACTCCAAGATCATTTTGATGATCTTCAGATATCACGTCGTTAACTTTAGTTCTTTGTATCCGATTATTTAGGTATGATTTAAACCAATTTTCTTCTTTGTTTTTGATTCTGTATTTTTTTAAATATTCCAGAAGAATGTTCCTATCTATGGTCTAGAAAACTCGTTTTAGGTCTAAGAATACAGCAATGATAATTTTACCGTCATCTATTAAACATTTCCATTCACAGATAACCCAAGTAATAGCAGTTTCACAGGAGTGACTGTTTCTGCAGCCCGATTGATGTTAAACGATTAAGTGATATAATTCCAGATACATATCCAATTGTAACTGTGATGCCTTCTCCAGTACCTTTTCATATATAGAAAGCATGTTTATAGCCCTCAGGTCTCACACTTTTTTGAGCTTGTAACCTGGTGATACTCTAGCTTTTTGCATTAACTCTTAGCTTTGTACTCCAGTCTTAAATTATACATACATATGTATATGTTACTTAGTTTGATAATTTGAAATGTGTACTTGCTAACCTGTATGTGATTAAAAAAAAGTCTTAAGTTCTCGATTTGTCCACCTTTCATAGCATGGCTGTGGACCAGTGGCGTGGAAAAGAATTCAGCAACTACCCCCTGCCGCGATCACTTCTAATTGCTATAACTTCGAAGATATTTTGAAATGGTTAAACGCTTAAAATATTCTTCAAAGTAGGTATGCACAATTTGTGGCAAAAAAAATTTTTTTTTTACAACCTCAAGATGGTCTAACCCCTTAAGCAATAGGCATTCATTTTTTTTTTTTAAATTTACAGAAAATGTTTCGGCAGAATTTTTATAAACTTTTGTGGCCGCAAGATATTTTGAGATTCTGTATCGGCTTCTCTACATCAGGTCGAGGCATCGTTAATTTTATATTGGAATTGGAGAATACATTCATATATATATTAACTAAACATGTATGCACGAGTATATAACTATACGTATACTTCATTCACCTATACTACATACATATTATATCTCCCACAAAACCATCAAACGTAAACAATCCAAACAAAATTCTCAGAGAAATTGTAAACAGACAGAGCTGCCACTCAAAATATATAAACGGCACCATTTCGGATTCAAAAAAGGTCTAAAGTGTAAAAATAGGGACCAACAAATAAATTTAAGTATGGCTAGTTGATTTTAATTCTTTATTCTTAAGTTGTAAGTAAGTAAGCCTTTGTCAATATTCATAAAATAAACGATTTTCATTTACAAAAAAAATAACTAAAATAGCTGCAAGCTTTGACGGTTTTTTTTTATATCCATGTAATTACAATAGTAATACAGATATATATTTCTTTCAATGTATTAAAGTATAAAAAGTCTTTCTTACGCGACGACTACACGAGTCAGTAGAGCTGACGGACAGTCCTGATTTTGTATGTCAATTTTACTGACTAAAAACGATTTGCGTTCCATCAATTGACATTCCTCTTCTATATGTACATATATCTAGTAGTAGAAATATAAACACAAATTTAGCATCTACCTTTTATTTTCAATTTCCGCCACCTTAATTTTACATTTGACAGTTTATTGACTAGTATGTACTGACTGGTCAGAAATCTTGTCAGCACAGACTAGTCAGTAAATTAGAGTAGTCAATAGGGACTTACACGAGCCTGTGTAAATGCCATTCGCTGTCAGAGTTAGTTCTACTGACTCGTATAATGCCCGGGTTAAATGGAAGCAGGCCAGGCAGTCCAAAAAGAGATGATTTGGAGGGTTTCGGATTTATAGAAAGAGAATGTGAACTAGCCTTATTTTTCTTTTATAGGTAAAACGAAAAGGGTCTTCTATAAGCAAAAAAAAAAGGACTTGGACCAAGGATGAAAAAATGACCAATTTCAGTCCAATTGGACCAAAGTGGCAACCCTGAGAGAGCGATGTATGCAGTGGCGTTTTTAATGCCTGAGAAGGGGTTGTACGGGTTCTTCTAACAAACCCAGAAAGCAATTTTTTTGTGCAACCCAAGCATGGTCATGCGATATCCATATATGTATGTTATATTATTTTTGGTAAAATTCCGGAATTTTTGAAAATTTTAGTTAAAGGTTTGGGGCGTCAAAATTTCAGGAGCCGCCACGCCTGGCGAAGTCTGCGGGTGCCTTATCTACACCACTGCTGTGAACTAGACTTTTAATTAATTAATCTATGACGATGACTATGTGGCTATTACAAAAATGATTCCTTAAGTTGCTGTGGCTAATTGCGACGATTTCTTCAGGTCAAGGATCTCCTTTACAATGGGATTATTATTGCATTGTAATCAGTGACCATTTCAATTCCAATTTCTTCTTTTTAATTTATACGTCGATTTTGTCTTTGCCTGACAGTTTCTACGTTTGATCACTTACAATATTCTTGTAAAAGCGATGTATAAATTGAAAGCCTTCAATCACCAACTTTTATTCATACATAAATCATTGGGGAAAAAAGTATAAGTTTGTTTTAGTTGTGATCTTACTGCAATTCCATATTCTCAATACTTATCTAGATTAGATTCAGTACGTACCTAATTATGCTACCGAAGTATTAGAAACTCTTCCCATCCTTTGCCCTTAGGCAATTTACAAAAATGGTAGTGGAGTAGTTGGGGTCTAACCTCCCCCCTTTTTTTTTTGTTGGGTTGTACCTAGCTTAAATTTGTTGCCCTACATTCAGCTGCGAGATCTAGTAACACGATGTTAGTTAAAGTTCTGGGTTTGACGGAGCGGCAAGCAAATATCATCGACATATATGCAAAATATAAAAAACGGGGTGTTTCCGGCTCAGAAATCCATAGGGAAGGAGGTGATTGTACTCACCTAGGCAAACAAAAAATTTATGAAAGGAGGGGTGGACATCTAAACCGTTTCGGAGTTAAATGGTGATTGAAAATATTCTAGCTTGTCACACAAACCCCGTAACTTCCTTGGTTTGAGGGTGATGATAGTAAACCGTCTAAACCTTCTAGGAAATGTTGAACCATCAATCCACTCCCTTCATGTCGCTAGTTATAGAACGTCAAATTAAAAAAAATTGGGGAAAAAAATTTTTTTCTTTAAATTTTAACGTTTTTTCCTCTAACAATTACATTTACTTGCAAGATTTTGAAACCTCAGAATGTTGCTTTCATTTAATCCTATCTACCTACATGCAATCCTTCTTGAGATAAACCTGTTTTTATGAAGCATAGTTTCAAAAACGCATGTAGATAGGAACATGCATAGAATCAAATGAAAGGTAATATTCTGAGGTTTCGAAATCTTGCAAGAAAATGTAACGGTTATCAGACATTTTGGCGGGAAAATCGTTAAAATTAAAAGAAAATATAACTAGCGACGTGAAGAGATGGTTCTATATTCATTGAAAAACTTGGCCGGTTTACTATCATCATAGGCTGTATAACAAGCAAATTACGGGGTGTTTTGTGAAAAACTGGCATATTTTCTTAATCACCCTGCAACTCTGAAACGGGTAACGTTCCCCCTGCAATACAATGTTTTTGTTGTCTGGGTGAGTATTACCACCTCCATGCATATGGACCTCTGAGCCGGAAACACCCTGTATTCTTTACGTACATTTATTTTATTTTATTTTATTTTATTTTAGTTATCATTGAAGATTTAAATGAAGCGAATACTGAAAAGTTTTAAGTGAAGCTCTATCTTTGGCTTGTGGTGGCTGGTAAGATGGTATTTCCTTATTTTGTTGTAGATACTGTCATTTAAAATTTTATAATTTTTGTATTACAATGGATGGGTGTGGTTTCTATAGTGTATGAAATTAAAATTTCTCGTATTCTTTTGCGCATCCATTTTAAAATGATGTCTCTAAAGCTTGCAAAGAAATGGCGTAATTTCCCATGAACTGCTATGAAAACTTAAAGATATTTCCGATAGAGCCATATAAATACATGGCGTTATACATACATTACTTGTCTAAACAGTACATATTGCTTAAAAGTTGACATAAAATATATACATGGCCAGCGTGTATACTACCCTAGTAGAAATTGCTCTTCGCTTTCGAAAACCCTCTTCCCCGCTCGGGGGGAATCCTATGTAAACTAGCACTGTTGCATCCGGAATTGGGTATATATGTGTAATTTTCTCTGCTTTTGAATCCGGGTGAAGTTTTCTGATGAGTTCCGATGAACCTTTCGATGAGCATACCATGAGCGTTTTCATATTCAAAATTCATATGCATTTCCACGAAATTATGAGCAATGGTGTGTTGCATTGATTAAAAAAACTGTAAAGTTTTTACTTCTAACGCGTAAGTTGAAAATAGTATTCGCTTAAGAAAGTTTTGTAAACTGCTGTTAAGTGAATTGTGTAACATGAAAGCATTTTGAATTTTGAATAGGTATAAATATACAGGTCAAAACTTTTTTTCAGAGTCTCTTGTACGGTAGGCACCCTGAGGATCGTTTAAAAATTTGAAAAAATTCACTGAGCTATTACTAGTAATCAAAATCGAAAATATACGCAAAATAAAAACATATGTAAAATTAAATGATTGTGCGATATTATAATTGAACTAATTTATATATTTGATGATAAAAGCAGTGAGCATTTCCATTATTTAATTATAAAGTGACTAATCAATGTATCAGTGAGTATTTCCGTTATGTCAACATTATGTTGAAGAAAAGTATATATTGAGTTCAGTCCCGGATCCAGAACAGATTTCATCATTACTTTCATCTAAGGGCTCGTGATAAACTCATCAAATCGTGTTTACTGAGGTAGATAATCTAAACGATTACTATTAAAAATTACTAAAGTAGGTTAGTTTATAACAAAGAATGTGTATCAAGAAGAATTCATGTATAAGACACAAAATACCTGTATCACAAAAATTCTCTTCTCTTAGGTATCATAAACGCGACCATAACGCAGTTTATACATTCGCGAATTATACAGCGTATTTCCGCCTAGGAGATCAATAGAGAAGGAGGTGATACTACTCACATAAACAAACAAAAAATTGTATGGCAGGAGAGTGGGCATATCAACTGTGTAGGAGTTACAGGGTGATTAAGAAAAAAGCTAGGTTTTCACAAAACACCTTGTATTATCCAAAGACTGCTCAACCAGCTCCGTACCCCTATCATCTCAAGAGTTATGGTTGTCTAAACTAAAAATTTCGGATTTTATTACCTTTTTTTTTTTTGTTTTTTACTTCTACACTTTTTTTTTATTATAAATAGGTAGTTAACAAAACTTTTTTTTAAAAAAAACTATAAACTCTGGACTCTTCTCTTTAATTTGACTTATTACACTATATGTGCTATCTGTAGCCGTTAAAGAGTTATTTAGTCTTTTCTCAAATACTATAGTCTCAAACCTATTTTCAAAGATAATTTGACTGAAAATCTTAATTTAAAACAAGTAAAAAAGCTAGCATTGGTCTAGGACCAATTCTTATGATACCCATATATTTCTAGAACGCTTCGTCGGACAGAAACAATGATTATAACCAATTTTATAGGATTTCGTATTCTGTAGAAGTTTTTAGTACAATAAAAATGTCTAGGACTGATCGTTTTCACAGTATATGTAAAAACCTAAATTTTTATATGGCAACACCCGATTTATTCCATTTTTGATATTTTATTTGTTATTACTATTAAAATACCATGTACCCGTCGGGCAGAAACAATGATTATAACCGATTTTATAGGATTTCGTATTCTGTAGAAGTTTTTAGTACAATAAAAATGTCTAGGACTGATCGTTTTCACAGTATATGTAAAAACCTAAATTTTTATATGGCAACACCCGATTTATTCCATTTTTGATATTTTATTTGTTATTACTATTAAAATATCATGTACCAAGTTTCAGCTCTTTACGTCGACGCGTTTTCAGGCAGTGTCCAAATATATAGTGGAAAACGAAATTTTTGTATGGCAACCCCACGAAGGAGTTGCCCGATTTATCTCATTTTTGAACTTAATTTGACTTTTTTTTTAAATTCCGTGTACAAAATTTCAGCACTCTTAAGTATACGCGTTCTCGAACTATCGTGCACACAGACGGACAGACGGACGGACGGACATGTAAAAATCAAAATAACTTTTAATATTATACGTGGGTGTCCAATCCATTTTGCTCTACCATCATTATTTCTATACGTTACAAACGGAATGACAAACTTAATATACCCTTTAGATTTCACATAGGTATGACCTGATTAGGTTAAGATCTTATAACTTCTTAACGACTACAGATAGCATATAGGTGTAGTAGGTCAAATTAAAGATGAGAGTCCCCAGTCTACAGTTTTTGTAAAAAAAATTATGTTAACTACCTATTGGTCATGCAGTTCTGCATACAATGAGCTCTTAACTATGACCGTACGCCCTGTTTAAGATACAGGGTGTTTTGTGGAAAACTAGCTTGTTTTCTTAATCACCCTGTAATTCCTAAAAACGGTTGCCCCCCCCCCCCCCCCCCCGCCACACAATGTTTTATTTGTCTAGGAGCGCACTATCAGCTCCTGCTCTATTGACCCCTGTTACGTACCTACTTACAGATTGCAAAGCATATGTCTAATGTTGCTAATACATGGTGCATACAAATTCTAAAGAAAACTGTTCGAACAAATTTCTCACAAAAGAAAAGGGATGCTTTTTAACGCTCATAAACATCTTTAGTCTCCTAGACATCAAAGTTTACCTAATAATAAGTTAAGAAGCTGGTGAGATATCCGAGTGTTTTACATTTAAAATGCACACGGCAAGAAAAGGAAGGAAGAAAGAAAAAAAAATCGAAAAAAAATCAAACTCTCTTTAAAATATTTATGAATAAAGATAAAAAATGTGAAAGCGCAAGTTGCATGCACCGAAACAGAATGGCAAGTGTTTCATTTTCGTAAATAAATGAGAAGGGGCGGAGTTTTCACGTTTTACTCTCATAAAATGCTCCCGCTCTTTTGTGAAAACCGGTTTTCATGAAATATTGATAATATTAGGACACATGTTGTTGTTGTGAAATGACTAGAGAAGGACACATGTTGTTGCTGTAATCTTATGATATTTGAACAGCATGTGTTTCTGTTTACATTCGTTTTGCTATGAAGAGATTAAGTGGGAGAACTCATGCTGAATTCTCTGATATTTTCGGGAAAAATGAGAATTTCATTTGAGAGGAATTTTACATCTCCTTTCAGCATCTGGGCCAAAGCGAAATTTATCTTTTTCTTAAAACTGGGAAGTAGTGTGGCCCGAAGTACATTATTATGAATAGGTTGAAAGGATTTTGAGGGATTTAATAAGATTTTGTCGTTCGGGTAATTCTACGTTCTCTCGATTTTTGTTTTTAACTCGTTGTCTCAGTTGCACTACAGTAGTGCATAGACAAGTTCTTTTCCCCCATTCATGCAAAAGACGAAAGTATATGAAATTAGTTGTTTCATTCTAAAAAACACCAGAAATTTGACCATTTTGCTCTACAGCTTCTTAACTTATTATTAGGTAAACTTTGCCTAGACATCCTAATCAATCCAACGATTTTGGACCGTTGCTTGTTGGCCATCAATTCTGTTGGATTTCTATTACAACTACAAATTCTGTTAAACATAATGTTATGCAAGAAGTGAGTTCTTTATGGTT
The DNA here is from genome assembly GCA_963924295.1 of Dioctria rufipes. Taxonomy (NCBI): domain Eukaryota; kingdom Metazoa; phylum Arthropoda; class Insecta; order Diptera; family Asilidae; genus Dioctria; species Dioctria rufipes. The sequence goes on along the minus strand of OZ002743.1, from coordinate 40,949,794 downwards.
ACACGTTCATTGGTTACACGCAATAGGTGCAGTTTGATCCAAAATAAATTAGTAAAACTAGTGCATGTATTTGTGGCCGTACTAGCCCTTGTACTGATTGAGTATGAGTTTGGGCACCATGAAACAGACTCCCTCACTCCCGCAAGATAGCCCCAACTGAGTCCTTTGCAGTGTTCTTATGTAAAACTGACTTGAATAGGTCCTCCGCCCTAAACTTAAGGCGGAATTACAATGGACGCAACGGAGCGCAACTGAACGGAGAGAAATGTCAAACCGGTTTTCTTTATATGCTTTTCAAATGGAGTTGCGCACAGTGGACGGACGAAAACGCAGTCGTACGCAGCAAGTTTAATAAAATCTGAAATTAACGCAACTGACGGATAAACATAACCTCAAATTAGCTTTGGGATTGTTTATTTTGTTCCGTCAAGTGAAACTGTGCTGCGGTAAGTGTGTAATAAGCAGAGAGGTAATGGAATGAAAAGAGTTTTTTGATTTTACCCATATTTGTTTATAAATTTTGGGTCAATCGTCACTGTCACTTTCAATTAATCATGCGTCCATTGTAAGCAGCTAACCTCGACGTCCGTTTTACTGCGTAAATTTGACATTTCTCTCCGTTCACTTGCGTTCCGTTGCGTCCATTGTAATTCCGCCTTTACTATTCATACAGAAAAATGGTGTTCTGATAATCCTAACCTTGCTTTCTTATTTTCCGAACTGAAATAAAATTTTTATACCGTTCCTAACAAAATTATTTAAAAAAATTTATCTTAACCAAATGACTGCGATTCCTCAAACAAAAACTATCAGCTTAATACCGTGGGCTGGTGGTTTAAGTGAACATTTTATTCAGATCAGAATCTTATTATGGCGATCTTCTATTTAATTAATAAATGTAGACAAATTAGGGAGAGATATATATTTTTGGTGGTGGTTGTCTCTTACTCCTGCCGTCCTCCCCCACAATCCACTGTTAATCGGTAACACTTTGCCTCATGGTTGAATTGGCTAGATCCGAAATGACATTCAGTTGCAAATACGGCCGGGTTTTAAATAAAAATGCAGATAAGACCTGATGAGCACCAAATTAGATGTTGCTGTCAACCTGTTTCGTCATGAATGTGAAATTTGAGTGGCTCTGGTTTTCTCAAGTTAGAATGGTTCTTTAGTTATGACTTCATACTACTTCTCTCCGTATCAAACTCGTTGAATGTATCAAAGCTTATCCCCTCATGTTTTGGTTATCATATAGAAAAAAAAAACAAATCAATTACATAGTAATTAAAAATTTAAGTACACACTATTTATTAAACAACAGGAACGATCCGTGTACTTTTCATATTTATTACGGGACATATTTAGTTTAGCATGTGCAAATTTTTCAGCTGTATCTGATTTTTTGTAAAAACCCCAATTCAGCTTGCCTAAGCATTCTTAAGTTGATTTGTAATGTTTGAGGATCACAAAAATAAATCGATCGCTTGATTGAAAAATGTGAAGTCTGAATGAAGAATGTTTGTTAATCAATTATAAGATGGGCCGGCGAAAGGAATTAATAAAAAATAAACAAAAATCTAGGTCATTGTCATTTGAATTTACTTTAGGAAAGTAGATCAGTCATTGAATTTAGTGGTTTCCATAAATTTTTCCTTCAATGTTACGTTTAACTGGCTTGACACTTTACAAGCGCCGAAATCAAAAATATGTGGATAAAGCGATATGTTTTCAAAAAATATAATTAGTGATATACAAATGAAAATTAGAAAATGATCATCTTAGTCTGGTGATGCTCATTATGTCATGACCTCCACTGTTTCATTTATAAAAAAAAATAAAAAGAAAAAATTTCTCACTAAAATTAAAAGTGTACCTAGATAAAAAAAAAACACATTTATTAGAGAACAAGTTTCCGAAAGATTTTAAATTTACAATAAAATTAAAAAAATACTGCCGCCGCGTAATATTGTCATTGTCATTGATAAACATTTTGACTACCAATAAGCAAGCAAGCAAGCAGTCTACTCTCATCGAGGCCGTTCGCGTATTAGATCAGTCCTATTTATTCACAAAAGATGCGAAATAAAATAAGGTGAGGCCTGAAATCAAATATCAAAAGCAGAAAATAAAAGTTGTTTTTTTTTGTGCGATCGATGAGTAATTTTGAACGAAGAAACTTCCAAACTCTGTTATCTCATGGATAAGTTGAACATGCACACATAAATGTATAAATGCTTTCCTGTTTTTTCAATCACATTTTTGTTTTATCTAATTACATGTCATTAAACTTCGGTCATTTTATGATTATTTAGTTACTATAAAATGGCAAATCTCTTACAATATCAGCTGAAGAACGAAAACTGATAGTAGATAAATGTAGTTTTTCTTAAATTTAATGAAGGGCAATAAAAAATGAGAATGTTTGCAAGATTTAACAATTTAATTTAGGAAAAGATGTGATAATGACATAATTTTTATGGTATATTGCAGGTTTATAGATAAATCTCTGAACATTTAGATAAAGTATTTGAACTATAGACCCGAGAAAGATTTATTTAAGACTGATTATTCATGAATGATAAGAATATTTTTTTCTTTTATATGTACATAGGAAAAGATAGATAGAAAAGGATAGACCGATCATAGGATTTTGACTTGTATTGTATTATAGCAGATTATCTTAAAGTTAACTGTCTACATACATAAAATTATACTGGTAAACAGTATACACAAGACTTACAATCACAATAGTGGACATATATTGGGGCTAAGTAGCAATTGTAACTTAGTTCTGCTTACATATTCATAAATATTTGCGACGTCCTAGATATTGCTTTTATTAAATTTGCCATAAAATACATATATAAATACGCTGGAAATAGATTTAAAAAAAAAAAATACAATGTTAGTCTAACTAGCATATTATAAGAAAAAAGAAAAAAAAAATTTGGACGATTATTTGAACAAAAATGCGTGTGGCTTTCGCGAGTTATGTGGGAGTTAGGATTTGTTAAAAAAAAAAAACTCGAGAACATGATGGATCCATTGAAATTTTTACCCCTTCCATCATAAATTTCAGCGATCTTTACAACCCAGCATATCTCAACTACCCGTTGTTCATACGAAGAAGTTTCAAGTGGAAATGTCAACTAAGATGAACTTGTTTTTTAAGCCCGAAAATTCCGTGGTCATTTGAACTATGATGATGTAATCAGATTTATTTTAGCTGCGGACCAAATTGTTGTTAATGTTCAAAATCCGTTTATCTTTTACTGCATAGCTAACAGAACCTACATATGTAGCTCGTAGTTGCAGTCGATGGCAGCAATTTTTTTGTTAAACCTTTGTATTAATTTTAATATTTAAAATCAATGATCTATGAGCTGAAGTCCCAAAGTAAATCGTTAGGTATGATTACGATTTTCGTGCTAACCACTGCAACCTTAGGCAGGCCGCACACTACACAATCACTGACTGTAGTCTGTGACTAAAAAGTTAGTTGACATTGCTCGTTACACGCAACAGCGTTCGTTATCGCAAACTGCTCTGTTTTACGTCAGTCAGCAACTAAAAAATCAGAAGCGAATTGATGACTTTCAACTGACTAAATCGAACCGACTTTTGTGTTTAGTTTACATTGGTAACGTTATTATCAATCAGTTGATTGTTACTGATCGAAGAAAATGATTTGAATAACAGAAAATTGGTTAAAATACGTTCCCCGACTTGTAAAGCTTTCGTAAAGTTTGTGTCTTTTTAAGGCTCCTTACTTGAAAAAGGAAAAAATAAAACGGAACCCTTCTAAGATCGCGCTTGCGTCCGTCTGTCACATACGTTTTTCTCGAAATTGACGAGAAGTAGAACTTTAAAATTTGCTGGAATGTTAGGTCTTCGTGACGCACACATATTTCAAAGATTATGAATTATTATTTTTTATAGGGGTGAGTGGCTCAATAAACATTTTACTTTGTATCGCATGGGGTATCGTTTGAAGGGGCTAATTTTAAGGATTGCATTTTATTTTATTTTTTTTTTTTTTTTCAAAATTGATTATAATGATAAAAATCAAGCAGTCGGTAATAAGTTAACAGACCAGTCGCTGACTGGACAATATATTGATTTGGCAGTGTGCGGTCTCGCTTATACGTAACCTTGTAACTGACTCCAAAAGGAACAGACATTCCAGCAATAATGAAAAAAAAAAAAAACGTTATAAAACACACTTAAGATATTTGATTTAATACGTATTTCTTGCAATTAATTATCAGTTTTGTTAAAAAATACAGTGGTCAGTCAGTTCAAATCAGTTCAAACGGAGAGCTAATGCTTCGCAGCAGACTATGTATATCCCCTGAGCTTGACTTTTATTATAAATGTATTAATTATTATAAAACAGAAACCAATGGCTTTCTGGAATGCGGATACACTTGTACAACTACTGATCGCTAATTTGTTAATTACTGGTGACAAATATACATACCTATCAAACCCTCAGAAACTCTTCTCATATAGTTATTCATAAAATTGTGCTAGTCCCTAAGGCCAACCACTAATTAACATCAAATCGTTAAATTTCAGAATTTTTCCCATTAAAGCTTGGAAAAGTTTTTGTCGTGGCACCAACCACCACCTCCGCTTAATTTATAAAAATTTAAATTATGAGAGAACTTTTTCAGTAGCCGTTTCATGTACATCAGTTTGTAAGTCTTTAAAACGCTAGGCAACACTGAAGATTGCAAATCGATAAAATCAACTATGAACTGGTAAAACAAATTAAGGTTACCTTGAAAGTTTAAAATATTTTGAACTTATGTCGGAGTACAACTCTTTTTGGAGACATTAATTTCTATTGTTATTAATCTTGTAAATTTGCCTTAATAATGGAAAAGCCTATCTTCGGTTAAGACAGCATACACATATTTTGCGGTTTAATGGCTTAATAAACTCGACAAAGACACTGCCAATAAGAAGTTGTTAAATTAGTGAGAACTAGCCCACCTGCTGTAATATTTAGAAATCAGCTTGGTAAAAGTAATTAGACAATATGGTCATAAAGTATAATAAAGAGTAAATGCTCTAAGGGTCAAACACATTCCTTTTATATTATGCCTCTAGGCTTTCACCTTTAATATTCTGCCAGGAGAGATAAGGTAAGCCATAGACTGAAGATTACGCTATGAATAACTCAGGTATTTTTTGACTCAATACTATGGTAGGTACACAAACTTCAAATAATGGCTGAAAGATGAAGGTTCCTTCTATCCTACCTGGAAAATTACCAATAAGAAATAATTTATGGTTTCAATATATTTGTTCAGTGCTGCTGCCTACAAGATTAGGCGTTTCGGGTTAGCATGTATCGACAATTGTGTGTTCGTACACGTAATTTTCTGGGAAAATTTTATATAACCTCACGCCCATATGCATTTTTTTTTTTTCGAAAATATGTAAATACGATTCTTTTGAGTTAAATTAGGGTGGGTTGAAAATATTTTCATACATTCCTTAAAAATATCTTCCTGGTTGTTTCATGACATAATCATCAGATTCACCCACAAAGGGTTGCAGTTTCTTCATTGATTGCGGTTTTGGGCTCATCTCAGGTAACTATGTAGTTACATATCATTAAGTCTATTATTTGGTTTCCTACTCCTGTAGGTTTTCTTTGGCAGACCAGTCTATGCAGCAAAAGCTGTAAAATTCTATAAATCTTACTATTTTTGGAATATTTTTTTTTTCACCATTCTAAATTAAATTATAAATATAAGAGAAAAAAGCAACCGATTCGTCTGGTTTTTGAAGCTGGGATCATCCGCTTTCCGGACGAATGCTCTTACAACTGAGCTAACGAAACAAATGCTTTTCCTCGTGTTATTTCTTAATTTTTCTAGCCTATTATGCCACAAACGCTTTCAGCTGATTTACCAGTAACGATGAAAGCGCACAAATTAATTATCAAATTTTTGCAATTTTATTCATTATTATTATTCATTGGCAAAAATCGAGCTCTATATACCTACCCTTAATAAGGTCTTAAAATTTTCAAATATTGCCTCTGCTTTGAAACGCTGTTGAAAGCCACATTAGATATTGCTGCTCTGGGAAATTACGCCCAAAAGTGATAAGTGAAATAAGACCCAAAAGTTCCATATAAATTTGAACGTGCCAAATGGAGTTAATATCGAAAATTTTTGGGTGTTATTTCACACATTTGGAATTTATTTGACAATGATATAAAATCCAAAATTCGTAAATGAAATAAAGCCCAAGAAACAAAATTAATCCTGATAAAATAATGCCCAAAAATCATTTGAAAAAATAAGGCAAATATTGCCTAACAACTTCACATATGTTTCATATTATAACAGTAATGGAACCAAAAGCCCTTATTCTTTGCAATAAGAAAAACATTTTGTAAGGCTTTTCGCATATACCAATTGTGAAGTCCGTCATAAAAGTAGAAGGCTCTAAGTGAAAAATATTTTCTTTGATACGTGTATATGACATATATGTACATAGGTTAAACATATCTCGGAATTTTTTCTCATCAATATGACGAAAATTGGGTAACTCTAAAAGAGATGAAATACACAATTCAATTTGACTTAAAGTAAGATCGCGCCGCACTGGAGTATCAATATTTATGAAAAGAAACTTACTTAATACATACATTTATGCATATATCACATACCTGTTCGAAATATTCAATATAAATGGTTAAGCGGAATTATTTTAAATGTTGCATCCATTAGGTAATGGCGATTATTGGAAATATTTTCATTTATTAGATTTATTATGCGTACATAGGCAAAAAGGTGCAGTACGAGAAATAATTTTCCATTATGCAAGCTTTGTAAAAAGGCAATGGTTGCTCATCATGTTTTGATAAACCAAATTCATGTTAGATTTATTTTGTTTGTTTGTTCTCTTGATCTGAACTTTGGGCTTACTTTTGTTTGCCCTTTTTTCATCTACTTTGGAATTTGGTTATTATTTCATACAGGGTGTCTCAGAACGATCCAACTATTTCAAACGATTATAACAAAAAGGAACTTATTTATCTATACTAGATACCAAAATGTACACAGTGAACGAAATTTTACTTTTTGAATATTACATTGGTTAAATAACGGCGACACTCTTCAAACCTTTTGCGGACATTATCGAAGACTTTTCGAAGAAGTTGTTGAGGAATCAGCCTTATCTTTTCTACAATATACCTTCTAAAATCTGCCATACTTCGTGGATTACTGTCATAAACAGCACTCTTAAGATAAACCCAGAGCTCCGTAGTGACCACTCAATATCATTTCTTCGCGAAATCACCTTTTCGGGGAAAAAATCGTGTGCAGTGCTGCCAACGAGCTGTTAGTGGAAAATTAGAAAAATTAGAAAAAAAATTAGATAAAGGTTCAATAATGCAGTTTGCCGGCCCATACTAAACTTTTGGCGCTGTGTAAAGGGCATTAGATGTAATGTTGTGGGATTGCTCTCTGCCCAAAATCGTTAATTTTGACGATTTATATAACCATTCAAATGACAATGGGCCTCGTCGTTGAAGAAAATGTTGTCAAAATTGTCGAATCTGTCTTAACAGTATGTTCACGTAATTAAGTCTTAAAACACAATCATTTTCGTTCAAAGCCTGCACAATCTGAGTTTTGTAGGGCTTAAGTTTCAAATCGCTCTATACAGGGTGTTTTCCACTAGGAGGTTAGTAGAGCAGGAAGTGATAGTACTCAGCTAGATAAACAAAAAATTGTATGACAGGGGGGGGGGGGGGGGGCATATCAACCGTTTAGGAGTTACAGGGTAATTAAGAAAAAAAGCTAGTTTTTCACAGATTTCTTTTATAAAAACTGTAAACTGTAGACTCTCCTCTTTAAGTTGACCTATTATTTCCTGAACCCTATTATTGCAATGTACGTTGGATAAGTGGGAATACTCCCAAAATGCTATCTTTTGACTATCCGTAAAGATCTTCAACTATTTTATAATGATTTTGTTATCGAATGAAGATGCTTTCTAGTTAATTCTGAAAACAATCAAGCACAAAACTTGTAGATACTTAACCACGTGTTTGATAAAAAGAGAGAAATATGTAATCGGCGTACTAATCTATATATTTACTCCTACATAGTGAACAAATCGAAGAAGGCAGACGGCGAATATAAGTGCATAACACATATGAATAAGAGGGGTAGGAGAAAGCAAAATATGTAAGTACCTACTAAAATGATTGACAGGAATTTCGAATGCGCACTTTGTGAAATTTCATTTATGCCAAAACATTGCAACTTAACTAAAACTGTGTTAGCAGAAAGATTTTCATCAAACTCTACATGGAATGTTCACATGAAAATAAATCAAATCAAAATTTTTCAAACGACAATATATTTACTTTCATTTTAATAATGTTGAAAATTCGAAATTTCTTCATACCTTTGACTCGCATAAATCAGCACGGACGGTGTCTAGTTTTTAATTTTATTTTCTGTTGGCAGTGCCAAGAAGTAAATTGGTGGCGTCAAGCAGAAAATTTTTTTTTTCTTAAATTTGCACACGATATTGCCTTCCAAACTCTTGTCTGAGTCTAATTGCAATCAAATTGAGAATTAATGAAATAATTGCGCTCATACATTATGAATGTACCTTGGGTGTTCAATTTGATTAACATAGGAACAACATATGCCAGTAAATTGTTTTTAATAATTTTAAAAATCGAACTTTTTATTGGCCATTCTAGATTTCTAGAACCGGTGACAGAGGTCATCAGGTTAATTGTTGTATAAGAATGAAGTACAAAATTAAGTTATTATACATAGTTATACACTGTTAAAAGTTTTACTTTCTTTTTACATGGTTGGCTGAAGTAGATATGTTGTACATGTACAAGATTGAAAAAGACAAATAAACACTAAAATAGATGTGTGGAAGTGTAGCAATTTCGTATTAAAAGTTAATTAAAACCTCTCAACATTCGCATGTTATATATATGTATGTACATAGATATTCAGTCATGTCGCACACTAAAACGATCAAAAGGAACTCGTTCTGGATCCGACCATTTCCGACTTGAATGAAAGTTTCAGAGTTTGTATGAAATACGAAAATAATTCACCTGTATTTTTTTGTTTCTTCTAATACGTCCCACCTTCCGCTATGGAATTTAGAAATTTCGTGATTTTACGATGAAACGTCATTTTCAAAAAATGATATCTCCATAATGGAGCAACTAATTTTTCTGATTCAAATGCCAAGCGCAGAGCTCGAAAGACTGAAATAGGTTGCAATTATGTTGCAACAAACGATGCAGTGAAAAATTAGTTATAATTGAATGACATAAATTATAAGAAGCAAAATGATTACAAGGAATTAAGGTGAAAAAATCTACCGCATATTGTAATAAACCCATATTTCCACGCAAAAAACCAACAAAGCAAATAAATACATAAATTTCCAATATGAATTTTATTTCTTAGAATGCTTGCAATAAGAAGAATCAAATTTCTTAATTTGGTATTGCTGCAACAAACTTTACTGAATCTCTTGCTGCAGTCAATTCGTATCGCGCTATGAGCACTGCTTTCAAACTTTTAGTTGCAATGGCTTGCTGCACCGAAATTTCAATCTGTTACAGCTTTAATGCTTTATATTTTTCATAAAAAAATACACCAACACCGAATTTTTTGTTTTTGTTAATAATAGTATTTTTTTCCAAATAATAGTATTATTTACTATTGGAGATCTCTAGCACTTTTTGTTTGCATTTTTATTTTGAAGCTATAAGCCTTATCTATTTATGTGCCAAAAGTTGCGGAAGGTGCACAGCTTTGTTTTGGGGATATGAATTTTAAAGTCACCATCTATGTATGTATCGAGACTATTGCACAGCGTTACACCGATCCTGGTTTAGCGGTTAGGCCCAGCCATACCCCCCGACTACTCTAAACACATAAGGAAAAAGGTAATTGGAATAACCTGGGCGTTTAACCGCAATAGCAGCCGATATCTATGGTTAGTACATCACAAGACCACACACAATAATAAAATAAAAATTATAAAATAATTTTGATGGGAATTGGAAAGGAAGGATTTTAATTCATGCATGTTTTTCCTAGCAAAAATATGAAAAAAATTAGTAAATTTAAAAAATAACAAAATTGTAGGGATACTAACCGCTAACAGGGTTTTTCTTAATCGGTCTCTTAGTACCCTGTCGGTAACCAGTTAAGCTGATTGGATACCTTCTTGGGCTACCTCGGAGGCTCTTTATTTTTTCTCCTCTAATAAATTGCACTTGACTTAGATTTTCGTTCAAGTCACACAACACTTGCACACTACCGCATGGGATTTTAAATAATATAAATATAAAAAATAGAAAAATATTTATGAAAATTTGAGAGAAACACAACACTATGAGACAATATAAATCTCTCGAAATCAAACCATGCGGGATGTGGATGTGGAGTGCAGGCGAAGTGGTAAGGTGAATCCACTGCACACACAATTACACTCTCGTTGTCGCTGCTTCTGCCGTGGCAATCTAATTCAGGCTTTAGTGAATATTTTTCATGAAAACAGCAATTTCGGGCTGCGCAAAATAAACGGAATCTCATTAGAAAACTATTATATGAGAGCGAGAACCGGATGTAAAACGTAATCCGCTTACAATTTCAAAATGAAATAAACAGGAGCAACTAAAGATGGCCCATTAAAGGTTGTTTAGGCGGTAGAAGTTCAAGAAAAATAACATTTCTAATACCATGCAATGTGCGCTATAGAATTAAATTTGCACAGGATCATCGAGACTGGTTGCTAATAAATCACGAAATAATCTTTGATTTGGCCAGTTAAGGTTCCTTAGTTTTCTCAGAGAAAATATGAGGGTGAATCAAATAGTTTTTGAACTTCCTAATTAAAACGTACATCTCTAACTATAAAAACTATATATTTTTACGATATATCAAAAAAATCTATCTTCTACATTGAGACAATTTTACATGCTATATTGACATATTTCCAATTTTTTTCTGTAGAATCAGAACAGCAACAAAAAACTGATATGAAAATTTTCTGAGCAAATCCAGTTTTCCCTAAGTCAAGACCTATAGCTATCCGCTTTCTCGCGTCCATTTTTAGTATACATAAAAATTCAGTGTTATCCACTAATTAAGTTTTGTTACCCATTAATTAAGCTTTGTTAACCCCTAATTATTCAATAAATACCAGCCAATTGAGTTTCTTCCCTCAAGGTGTCGTCTAATATTTCCTACATAAGTTTTCCTAACGAGAAGATTAGCTAAATCACTTTCTGCATTAGAAAATGGTAGTTTCAACTAATTACCTTATAAATACTTTTTAAAACAAATTTTTACTTATAATTATCCCATAATTGTCACCTAAATGAGCTTTCCCAATGTCGAGATAAAGTGCTAGCTAAATTGTGTTCTTTGACTGGAAAACTGTAGATTTTATCAAAATCAGGATAATATACAAATATATAGTACCTATGCACAAGATGTAAAAATATCTTTAAGTGGCTTTGATTTTACAAACTTATCAAATTTATACAACCTCGATATTATTTTTTTTTCGAATTTTTAGGATTGTATTTGATACTCGCATCAAATGGCAATCTCCACTGAGTTAGATTTGAATAAAAGAACGAATCTAATTTTAATCGGTTTTATTTAGCTTCACTTTCGTATATGTATGTGTTTGTTTCAAATCTCGCGACGAATTTTTCAACTACTTAATTCTAATCAAAGCCCTTGAATCCCAAAATTTGCATCCGACACTAGAGGACGTTTCTTACGTTTTTTTACTTATATCTCGGTAAGTTAAAATTTGTGACCCATAATTATTTTCTAGCTTTTAGTACATCATCTAATGTAAAGCAAACTCATAACGATATATGTCCGGTCAAAAACGCTAGTGGCTACTGTTCAGTATTTATAGTTTCTCAGTAGTTTTTTTCTTGGGAATGATTTTTAAGAACAACTTTAATAAACATGCAGCACTCACAGGTAATAGGGCATTTTTGGTGTCATCGGGAAACAACTTAGCCATGTTGATCCTTTTTTTTTTCTGAAAAATTAAATTAAATGAAAGATTGCTAAGGCAGTCTTTTAGAACTTTGATTCAATACAATAATAATTTAGGAGATTACTTTCAGTATAAACATTCTGCCAAGAAATTGCAGATCGCAGTCCTACAATAAAAAAATAGTAAATTCCACCTAGCAACAGCATTGCACACAGCCTGACTGTCTCATTTAATTTCCTAACAAATCACAATTTAGAGTTTTTTTTTCTTTTTTATTCGCATATTCTACAGAGAAGAGACCCTTTCGCAATTTAAGCAAAAGGTTTTGAAGCGACACCATCAGAATATTAGACTCGCTCTGTCCAGATGTTATTAAAATTGATCGAAATAAATTGTTTTTATTCGTTTTATTAGATAACAAGGACGTGAGTTAACTGCGTGTACGATGCCCCACACATTGTCTTCAATTTCACTTAATTTTAACAAGAACAACACTATGCAATGGGACAGACCTGGTTCGCAATAAGCCGTTTCTTTGATAAGTACATATGAATGTATGTACATGTAGGATAAATTGTTAAGAGGACAAGTAACTGCATTTGTAGAATAAGAACGGATAAGTATGGCTATATATGGATATTGTATATACCATATACCCTTGTCATTAGGGTAGATGAATGGTGGGGACAAGATATCATGGGGGATTAAAGCTTCCTCTTCCGCTTAGCGCTAGATTTACTGAAAATACTAGATTTCGTTATCTCCAGTCCGTTCTGACTATGATAAACTGTGCCGTATTTGTTGGCTTTCTTTTCAAGTTGTTGAACCAAGGACTGTTTTTGCTGAGAATATGTATAAGATTTTATCCTCCCTTGATTTGATATGGTCAGGGAGGGGAGGTTTGCACATTTTTTAATGCAAACCGTGCATAACCATATATATATATTTTTATACCCTAAATGAAATTATGGGGCTTACGAAGTTTGTCATTCTGCTTGTAACATAGAGCAAAAAAATAATGGTATACGTCCAAATTAGATTAAAATTCACTTATAAAATTAAAAAATATTTGAACCGTATTTGAGACCGCTGTTTGTTTTTCTTTCTATATGCACGATACTTGCAGAACGTGTCAACTCAGTGAGTTGAAATTCTGTACACGACCTTGTTATAAATGGTTCGGAATGCGAAAAATCTGGCAACTTTTTCGCAGACTTGCCATACAATAATTTCGTTTTCAAGAACATTAATATACTGGTTGAGATGCCGGAGATCTATTCGTAAATGGGTAGGGTTGCCATACTAAAATTTCCAGATTCTTGCCTATTTTTGATGTACTGAGAAGACATCAATCCAACATGTTTTAAATGTATACTAAAGAGCTCTTCGTAATGCAAGAATCTATGAAATTATTCATAATCATATCTCTGAAATATGGGTTGATACGATATCAAATGTGTCTACAAATTTTTGGAAGTTATGCAAAGAAAGGCGTTATATCTCCTTCAGAAGAGCTTTTTGCTTGGACTGTTGTACAGCTATCATACATACTGTGAAAAATCCTATCACATGATTGTGTATTACATATTATTATAAAAACATACTAAAAGGCGTTTGTAGCGGTGCCATGTAGAAACGTTAAGTGCAGAGTGGACCAAAAGTTAATTACGGATTATTTTAAAATTTACTTTTCAGTAGTTTATTCTAAGCTATTCTACTGTATGTATACTGTGGTAAACTCTTGTAGCACTTCATGAAGTGACTAACAATTTTAGACACATCATGTAAAAAGTCAAACTGTTACACTATCTGGATACATTTCATGAAGTGCCTAGACTTTTCGTGAAGTGCTGAGTTAGATCAAGTGTCTACGACATATGTATACATATGTACCTTATATATAGTTTGTTTAACATGCAATCATTAAGTTCATACCTATTATTTTAGCTACTACTACTATATTACAAAAATTTCCTGCAATATCTATAATTAAAATTTTTTCAGCCTGTATTCTATATCTCCACCGGAAACATGTTGTTTTAAAATATATTTAATTGTGTACTTTGTCTTTTATGTTCTTATATTAGAAAAAGAAAAGCAAATAAATTTTAGAATTGATTAGTTTCTCCCTAACTTTTTTCTGCTCTCTGATCCCATTACGCTAAATTTTGATATTTCATAATTTTTTAGTAATTAATGATAATTATGTGTTAAAAAAAACTTGGCTTAAAACAAAGCAAATTTATTTATACTTAATTCTAAATTTTTTTTTAATTAATCATGATCTCTTTTATGTCTGTACGTACAAGATCAAGTTCGCGCTTATTTCTAAAAGCATTCATATCATGGACAACGTAAAAAGGAGATAAAGACATTGAAAACTTTTGAAAGGTCATTAACAGCTTTCTTGTAAGCAAGCTGATAATTTTTAAACTGCTTGTCTTCAGCTTTGTCATATTTTTCTTAGTTTATCTGTCACTAAAGGTTTTGAAGAAATTTCCGTTCAACACAAATATCAAAATTATTTTTTAATAATTATATATTCTTTGAAACATCGTACGGTAATAAATCAACAGGAAATAGGTTACTACATACGCAAATCGCTCCCAGGATGTCATAATTTTACAAAAATAGGTACATGGATTCATCTGAAACAAACGCCGAAGAAGAAAGACGACTTCTTTCTTTTTAAATACGTATGTTCTTCATCCACTGCGCTGCGTAACTAACAAATTTTCTTAAGAACTGAAGGTGACAAAATGCTGAGAGTAATTATCTATGTATGTATTGTTGTAGGTATCTGAATGCATTAAGATTTCAACAACGGAAAGCGAATGTGTTAAAAATAGAAAATTTTGAGCAAATTTAAATTCTGTAAATCGTGTCACATAAACGGACGAGAACTGAAACTTCTTATGTCTGGTGGTATGTCTTCCGTTGACTTGAGAATAGCTGCGAGGCACGCACTCAAAATTCATGAATGAATTGACGTAATTATCATTTTCGTTCATTGTAAACCCTATTTAACGTACAATTAGCAGATTTCTACCTTGTAAATTTGTATATATGGATGTCTTCTTACATACGTTCATATAGCTATTATCGCTGAATGTCGAGCAAAGTAATGGGATATTGATTAAGAAATTTGTTGTTCTAAGTATATTATATATATTTGTACATATTTCTGTATGTATGTAGGATAAAACACACTTATGCAGGTATACTATAGTAAGCGCAATTTTAAAGGTAATCACTGCATCATGGGAAACACTTGACATAAAACACGTGAAACATAAGGAAATCCCGAGTTAGTGTGCGCGTAAAGTGATTTTTTTTTTGTTTTCCTAGAAGTATTAATACGGGAATGTTTTGAATACCGCAGCAGTGAGATGGCAAATGGCATCCACACAAGATGAAGTTATTTTTGAATTCAAGGGCATAGTGTTGACAGTATTCAGCCTCACTTTCCAAGGGTCTATAAAAATGATTTGAAAGGTTAGTTTTCAGTTCATTGGAACTATGATGTAAAATAAACAAAATAATATACAATGTGGGAGTATTTAAAAAATAAGAAAGTTTTTTTTTCATGCTTTTGATTGTTTTTATGAATACTTTATGATTTTTACAATTTTTCTAGATGATTATAAAAAAAGAAAACGCTTTGTGTGCCAAATAGATATTTTCTTTTCCTATCAACAGAGCTGAGTAAATATTAGATGTGTATAGATTAACTTCATGACGTTGGTTCACTATTTTGTGCTGAACGATGTTTGCTAGTAATGTACCAACCTAAATTAATACTGGTTTTCTCAAAGTAGGTATTTACTATCTGGTGGCTATCAACGGAAGAAAAAGGAAAATGTTGATCAGTCCGACCCATAATATATTTAAAATCACCATGATAAGCAAAACTAAAAAACATCAAAATTCCAAATAACTGGGATCTTATTTAGATCATATTAGAAATCTTTTAACTAATAGTGGACTATTTTCACACAATCCAAATCAAAACTATCTCAGTGATAGACTTTATGTCATTTTTTTTCCCAATAGAAATGGGTATGAGGTTTTTAATTTCTTTTATTTTAGTGCATGTACTGAGCTGTCAGTTGGGTTACATAACGCCACCATGAGTTTTGACGGGTTTGTCTGGAGTAGAGGAAGGAATAGAGAAAAAAATATTCAGAGTGTTCACCCAAATAAGCAGAGAAACTCCAATGGCTGTGCTAAACGAAAAATTATTCTTCATACAGAGTTTGGAAAAAATAAAAAACGATCTATTTTTAAAATTTGTTAACAATTTAAATTTATTTTTATTCAGATTTCCGATTGTTTTCGTCGTGTTCAGTCTTATAAGTTTTATCTCTGGAGCATAAAGGTAGTCCATGATCCTGAGGTGTATAGTACATATGCGATCCAGCCGTTCCTAAATTAACTGAAAAGTTTTCAATTAATTATTTTTTTACAAGTAGTAGGAGGAAATTTTCTGGATCTCGTCCTCATAAGGGCTATACCTGTGCCTTTTTTTATTCATGAGATTGCACAGAATATCTCAAATAAATGTATTGGTACGGAATTTTTGGCAAGGGCCTACTTGATCAATGTACATGCATAAAAGATCCAAATTGTTATGATTCATACGTAACGGAATTGTATTTTAATGAAACGTAAATTGTTCTCGCTGATTTACGAAACTACTATTTTAAAAGTGCTGTCATTCTTCTCAGACAATACTGATATGAAATAGGGTGTTTGACAGCTCTTACTAATTGTAGTGAGAGTTGATGATTTGTGAAAAGAAGGTCTGGATAAATAATGATTTAGTTTGAAATTTGTCCCATCAGGTAGACCCTTTTAGAACCAGAACTAAACCAGACTAAACTTCTTGTTTTGTATGTAAGATCATCATATGAAAAGTACAGACTTAGCCAAATTGGCATACAGCCCAAATTCGCAACACTAGTAATCGTATCACTTTGCAAATTGTTAATGACCAATAACCAAAAGTAATACTCATATAGCATCACATCAATCTTCATTAGTATTTTGGAGTGATTGGTGGGTTCCGTAATAAAAAGTTTTTGTCACAGTTTATACAAGTGAATAATTGATATTTTACTCGATAAGTGATCTTTAAATTTATTTATTTCTTTCTGAACACATTAAGAAGTAAATATATTTGATAAATTGCCAGTAGGAAATAGCATGGAGAAAGTTTTTCAATTTGGACGGCGAATATAAAAAAAAAAATAAAAAACATTAAAGCCAAGTCAAACAGACAGATTGTTCTGTTAATTTGAAGCAGTCCAAAGGACATCAATATTAAATGCTTCAAGAAATATTCTGAAAAGACAATCGGGTTCCTTTAAATGTCACACACACGTTAGACATGATCACTTTCAATGTTACACGCGTTGAACAATTTTCGATATTTTAATACCTTAAAAACGTATCTAAGACTGAACAATTTAACCATTCTTGGCAAGTAATATTTTTTTTTAAATTTATATCAAGATAAGTATTTGGGATAAGATGACAAGAGATCTGTTGATTTGTGCTGCTGGATTATGCAAAAGAAGGTGTACAGATTTATTGATATTTTTTTTACGGGTTACATACTTTGCTCTTAAATTCTGTGTCGAACAGCGTGTAATGGGATTTTCTAAAGCTGATAGTTTTTTTGTAAATACAAACTTCCACTTCAACTCCTTGATGTACGATTAAACTAAGGAAATTTTCCATATCAGTACCATTTAGTTTCATTCGAATCTTCATACGTACAATGATAAGATTAGTATTTCCAGCACTTAATCTGTAACCCTTCCACGTCAACTAACAATAATACCTCAGTAATGATCACTTTTTATCTTCTTTAGAGCATTCTTTTCAATTCTCAACATCCTCCCAATTGCCATCTAATCAAGTTCTAAGAAAATCTACCTGATTCAATATTCTCCATTTCACCTAAGCACTATTATTTATGATCTCTAAAATTGTAAGAAAACAATGCGAATGAATCTTTTAATTTTATGATTTTACTGGGGTTTCGGTGTCAGAAGGACTTTTCCTGGTTTATTTTCCTGCACCCTCAGCTCTTTTTACTAGTTTTGAGTTTTGTGATTCTTACTAGTCCTGTATCTTATCGCTATATCAAACATGTAAAATGCCGACGAAACTGCGCTTTTTATAGAATGACTCGAGAAAGACTAAATAACGGTTCCAGGTAATTTAACTGAAATTTGTATCAAAAGTATTGTTGTTATTGGATAGTCTACCAAAGCTTTATGCTTTAAGAAAGTTCATTAATATCCCGTATCTTTTTAGAATAACAAAAAAGGCTGGATAATATCGAAACTATTAAAGGAAAAAATAGTCAGAGAATGGAATTATGAACTAACAAGTAAAAAAACTGAAATTGATCTAAGACCCTTATGTAATTTCGTATGGTCGTATGGTCACCTGTGTAGGTTTAACTGTTGAAGTGGTTTTTCGCATATACATATTTCTAGAACGGTTCCTAGGACAGTAAAAATGATTATAAACAATTTCATAGCATTTCATATTCTGAAGAGCTTTTTAGTACAATAAAAACGTCTAGGACTGATCGTTTTCACATTATACGTAAAAAACTAAATTTTTTATATGACAACACCCAGAAGGGGTTGCCCGATAACTATTGTCCGATACTATTTCTATGAAAAGCCCATGTACAAAATATCAGTATCTCACCGATAACACGTATGATGTTGTCTTCTAGTGCTTGAATCGATGCTATTTTATCGGCATAAACAAGAGATTTGACGTACCTCCACAAAAAGTAGTCCAACGGTGTCAAGTCGGACGATCTAGGCGACCAATTCACTGGCCCAAAACGAGAGATGAATTGCTCAGCAAATTCATTTCGCAATAGGTCCATCTTTGCGCTTGCTGTGTGGCACATGTCAACCAGATTCAGCTCGTGTTTTTTGGGCAATAACAAGTTCGAAATCATTGCACGATAGCGAGCACCATTGACGTTAATGTTGTTCTCATCGTCATCTTTGAAAAATTACGGACCAATTATTCCACCAGCCCATAAACTACACCAAACAGTGCATTTTGCAGGATGCATTTGCAGCTCTTGTATTGCTTGTGGCTGCTCATCGGACCAAATACGGCAATTTTGTTTATTTATGTATCCGTTCAACCAGAAATGTGCTTCATCGGTGAAGACAACAAGCGGACCTTCCTCCAGCTTATCCAAGGCCCATTCACCGAAAACACGACGCTGAACGCTTTTGAAGATCCTTGCGTAAAATCGTCCACATAGTGGAATAACACAATCCCAGTTGCTGCGAACGGCGACGAATGAACACATCACGACCTTCACCAACACTGGCGGCTACAGTAGCAATATTTTCTTCTGTACGCACTCTACGCACACGGGTGGGTGGCTTGATGTCCAATAACGTGAAATTGGTGCGAAATTTTGTTACGATGGCTTGAATAGCCTGCTCATTAGGGCGATTATGACGAGCATAAAATGGTCGAAGTCGCGCCGAAACACATTTTTCACAGAGCACGAATTTTGAATTTTGATAATAAAATTCAATAATTTGTAAGCGTTGTTCGGGTGAAAGTCTTTCCATGATGAAATGGTGATACCAACTGAACAACTTTTACTTTGACACGTGTCACGAATCACGCGTGAGCTGTCAAAAACAGAGCGCTGAAAAACCAAACAGCAAAAACATATCGTGTTTTTTGAATTTATATAATTTTCACATCTGACACCCTTCTTCCACAAACACTGCATTTTCAAGAATAATTTTTAGAGCCAGGTATAATCTACCAAAAAAACCAGAATCTTGATTCATCCATGGACAACACTAGACTGTCAATACGGAGCTTGTCCCTGTAAGCCGAAGCAGGGTCTTTTCTTGCATTTGGCTCATTATTTCGTGGATGCTTTCTGGCAAATACACGAAAAGCTATTAATCCACAGAGCTATGAGTCTTGCTCATCCTTGTTGCTGCTCACTTAATTAAAAAGTCGTCCGAAATTATGTATATTTAAACAAGTAAAAAAACTAGAATTGATAAGACCAATTCTTATGATACCCTAAATGAATACCCGAATGTAATTTTGTATGGTCGGTCACCCATATGTACGCAAGTTGGCTTTTGTGGTGGTTTTACGCGTATATTTCTAATGGTTCGTCGCACAGTAAAAATGATTATAACCAATTTTAGGATTTCATATTCTAAAAAACTTTTTAGTACACTAAAAACATCTAGGACTGATGGTTCTCACAGTATATATAAAAAACCTAAATTTTCATATGACAACAGCAAGAAGGAGTTGCAGAATTTAGCCCATTTTTGAAATTGTATTTACTATTTCCATGAAAATATCGTGTACAAGATTTCAGCTTTGTACGTTAACGCGTCCTTAGGCATTTCCAAATGTATAGCGAAAAACAAAATTTTTATATGGCAATCCTACAAATGAGTTACCCAATTTTATGCCATTTTCGACTTAAATTACTTTTTTTTTAAACCCCCTCTGCAAAATTTCAATTGTCTACGTATAGGATTGTGTCATAGTGCTATTAATTTGGCAAAAAGTAAAAAGACATCGTGTCGGACATTTTAGTTTCTTACTGAATGTGCTTATCATGGTTAAGTGAAGTAAGGATCTTTATATTGCTATTTTCTTTATGAGCACTCTGATACTACTTAAAACTATAAATGTTTTGCTGTCATTGTTTTCTATCTAAAAACATGTTTTAGGGCTGTTCGGAGGTACAAAGTGCCGCGTTGGCAAATTTTAGGTATAAGGTAGATAACAACAACTGAAAGTTATAGCTACCTATTTAAATATTAATAACAATTTGAATTGCAATGCAGCTACAAAGATTTTTCCAAAAAGTAAATATAAAATTAACATTTTAAAGTGATACAACTAAAACAACGCTACACTACCATATTAAATTATAATGCTCGTTTGTATTGAATATTTATGATTATTTTTTAAGCTATGAATAAATATAGATAACAACGTTATAGATTCCGTTTTTTTATTCTTTCTTGCCAGGTTGCAACAGGTGGAACTTTTTACCCGCAGGAGGGGTAAAAAGTACCGAACGACTTGCACATTTAAAATCAATTAATATCGTAAAATAATTAAATTTTTTACATATATTTTTTTTGTATTGGTACATGAAACCCTATAGATTGTATGTTTGTTTAAGTTATCATATAATGTGACCTACTATATAAATTTATGATATATCGATGATAATTCAAAAAGTGGCACTTCCAGCCCCACCCTACCCTACACGAGTTCTCGAGTTATTATGATTTTATCTGAGGCAGGGCTTCTTAAACCAGCCAAAAAAATATAAAATAAAGATATATAAATATTTTGTGATGATTTATTGATTAGATAACAATATATATACGACATATGAAAAAATATATAGTTTTAGAATTTGTACAAAAATATAGAATTAAAAATTGCACAAAAAGTTGTAAAATTGTATTTATTTAACCCCCCAAGATTTCGCTAAGTGACCCCATTTGGGGTCGCGACCTATAGATTAAGAAGCCCTGATTTAAGGTATAAAAATATACTGCGCAGTGGACCCGAATCTCAAGAATCTTAAATCAATTAAGAATGACGTTCTACCTCCTAATATCTCCTGATTCAACCTTTTGTCCAGGGTGTAATAAAAATCTTAAAAACACAGTTTCAAGGAACTTCAGGCTTTTACATTATATAGATAAGATGAAAAGAAAAAGTTAATTTTTTCTGAATTTATTTTTCTAAAGTTATAATCGCTCAAAAGTAGTCTATTCCAGTATTTGTTTCTTGAACATGTTGTTGGTTTTTGTACGGGAATGGTAGAGAACGAGAGAAACTAATTGTATTATACATACTGCTAATACTGTCATCTTATATTCTGTGTTGTGCAGCTGAAGATAAAACTTGCCCAGTGTTACTACACACATTCATGCACATCGAATGAACTTCAACGAAAACTCAGAAATAAAATGCCATCAGCTTCGATCTTACACGTTACCATATTGCTAATTAGACAAAAGCAAAATTTCATCTTTACTAATTTGCATTAAAATAGAGTTAATTTCAGGCAGTGAATATTAAAACAGAAAGAAGCATCTAAACTGTGTATATGATACCTAACTATTATTGATAAAACAAAAATCCTCAATGAGCCCGCTGCGCCGGTAGTTGGTAGGAAATTACATTAAATATTTATCAATGAGAATCTCATAAATATGTAAAAGGTAACATTGTTAATTCTGGAAATTGTCCTTAATGATATTCATGCCTACTGGATTTATAATTATTTCTACCAGTAATTTTGTTTTGATGACAATCATCAGACCTTAACTCAATTAAAATTTTGTGAATACAACAATTAAGATTGAAAAAAAAAAAAAATTAACGAAATTTCCAATTTTATGTTGAAAAATCTGCACTCGTGCTCCAACTGAATAAATACATTAATAAAATTTAACTTCAGTTGTTTTGATTTCGAATCTTCTTTAATACCATAAGCTTTTATAATTTCATACCAAAATCCTCCTACTTACATAAATCTTGATAAAATCTCGCTTATATTTGTCGTAAAGCATTCATAATTCGCTCGACAAAATTCAAAACTGCATCAACTGCATTTTATCCTTAAACATAAAAGAAATTAAAATTTTTAAGTAAAATAATATTTACGTTCTTGAATTAGCAATTCGACTGCTTGAAAAGCTTTCGGCAATCGTTAAAATTGTGCCAAAAACAAGGAATTTAATTTTCTCTATCTCTAGTTTCTGGCTTTTGAATAAAATACATCGAGAAGCTCCAGAAGTTAAGAAGTTTTTGTTTGATATCTGCAAATATACAACAAATGTATTTGTACAATAAACACGCAATCATGTATTCCTACATTATATACATAGATACACTTTTTGATTCGCATTCAACTTCCAGTATTTGTTTCTGCGCCCATTTCATTATTATAAAATGTATGTGTGTTTTGTTGGTGATGAATATAAAATGAACCAAAACTTTTGCCTTTTAAGTTTATGGTAGCATACAATAATTATAATTTGCTCCCGTGAAAAAAAGATGACGGGTATGCAAACGTTATTTCACTCACCTTACATTTCAGCTCGGTTGAATGTGATTTACGTCATTTATTTATGATGTTTTTCTACTCCCACTCATAATTTCTATAAGCGTGGAAGAAATAAATTGACGGGATAATGCGTTCATAAAATATTTTACTATTACAAATATTTATCTAAATATATTCCTTACATAGGTATTTTGATGAAAAATTTCTCGACTAGAATTAATGGCAATATTAATTGGGTAATAGAATAGATGGCACAGGAACTAGATATCGCATGGCATACCAGAGCAAAGTATACAGATTGTGAAATCGGTAGTGCATTCTGGAATGGACCACCACAATATATTTTAGACCGTGCCGGGAGCAAATGTTACTTTAACAGCAGTTTTGTATTTATTTGATCATTCGACGTATCCATCATTTCAAATGTTGTGGTCCATTCCGGAATGGACCACCTAGCCATATAAAATTTGTATACTCTCAATGCTGCCATTGACATTTATAAAAAAATGATTTGAGCATTCACTATCTTACAAAGAAGTGGGAACTCATAAAATGATAAAAATTTAGACTGTGTGAGCACAATGAAATAGAAACTTTGTTTTTCAGAAAGATGAGTTT
Organism: Dioctria rufipes; assembly: GCA_963924295.1. Lineage (NCBI taxonomy): Eukaryota > Metazoa > Arthropoda > Insecta > Diptera > Asilidae > Dioctria > Dioctria rufipes. The sequence goes on along the minus strand of OZ002743.1, from coordinate 40,925,991 downwards.
AATAAAGGGTCAGGTGTTGCCCATGAGTGAATTAAGTAAGGTGTTTTGAGTAGATTATACCCCGCTCTAAAAAATAATTCTTGTAAATGATACAGACACTTCATGGCGTCAGATTTGAAAATCGTGACGTCAGATTTGAAAATTATAAAATTTAAAAAGAGCTATGTACATACATAGACGATTGGAGTTGGCAGTTTGAGAAAATTAAAAAAAATTTTAAGCAAAACTTGGCAGGATGGTAAATTACATACCCAGAATTGATAGAAAAATATTCTTGTGTCTCCAAGATCAGCCATTTTGCTGTTGTGATTAAAAAAAAAAAATTGCTAAATGTGATATATATATGTAATATATAACAGAAAATTATGCCACTGACTTCGTGGAGATCCTAACTCATTGAAAACCAACTTTCTACCAAACTGACCAATCGTAGCGCAAGATCTGCCAATCTGAAGTGTCCGTTTCATCAAATAATATACATAAGTTACGGAAAGATAGTATTTAAATTCTATTATACTCAACACACCCAACTTCCCATAATAGCTATGTTAAGCATAGCGTAAAGGGGCTCTCGCATCCACCTTGCAGGTAAATTTCACCCCATCCAGTATCTCGATTGTGGTAGAAAGTGATATTTCCGCATTCTCCACATCGACATGAATGATTTGACTCTGATATCGTCTATGGAAATTAATTTTTACGAATTTTACTTTTTATGTTTTGAAATTCTGTCAAAACTGCCACGATTGACCGAGTTGGCAGAAAATTGGTTTTTAATCATTTTATTTCTGCATATGACATTACTCTTTCTGAATTTTTATAGTTTTCAAATCTAACCATCCACGATTGATATGAACACTTTCATCTATACAAGAATAATTTTTAGAGCGGGGTATAATCTAGAATGTGAGTTATTTTTGCCTGTAAAATAATCTAATAAATCAAGATATAAAGATTAAAATCCTAAAATAAATTTACTCCTGTTTTGTCTCCTTGAATTTTCTTTCCTTTTTATACCCTAGATGAAATCTATAGGGTATGCTAAGTTTGTTATTCGGTTTGTAACACCTCGAAATAATGATGGTAGAGCAAAATGGATTGGACACCCACGCATAATATTAAAAGTTATTTTGATTTTTGCCTGTCCGTCCGTCTGTGTGCACGATAACTCGAAAACGCGTATACTTATAGAGCTGAAATTTTGTACACTGACTTAAAAAAAAAAGTAAAATTAAGTTCGAAAATGAGACAAATCGGGCAACTCCTTCGTGGGGTTGCCATACAAAACTTTCGTTTTCCACTATATATTTGGACACTGCCTGAGAACACATCGATATAGAGAGCTGAAATTTGGTACATGGTGTTTTCATTGTACTAGCAAATAAAATTTCAAAAATGGACTAAATCAGACAACTCCGGCTTGGTGCTGCCATATAAAAATTTAGGTTTTTTACGTATACTGTGAAATCGATCAGTCCAAGACATTTTTATTGTACTAAAAACTTCTTCAGAATACGAAATTCTATAAAATTGGTTATAATCATTTTTTCTGTCCGACAAACCGTTCCAGAAATAATGCGAAAAACCACTTAAAAAATCAAACTTGCACAGAAGGGTGACAATACGAAATTTCATATAGGCATTCATCTAGGGTATCATAAGAATTGGTCTTAGACCAATTCTAGCTTTTTTACTTGTTACTATTTAAAGTAATGTTTATTCTAAGTTCAGTACCTCTAAGATATATTTAGCACAACTTTTAAATAATGTGTCAAGAGTCATTTACCGCTCATATACATATTTAATTAACACTAAAATATTTTTTTATATTATAGTTCAGGCATATGTAATCAAAGGGTACTTTCGGTACCAAAGGTCAATCATAGTTTAAATTTGGTAGATTTGTACAATTCGGAGTCGTAATTAATATTCCGAGTTTGCCACCTTGACCGATCGCCGTTCGCGTCACCATATTGGAAAAATGGTACCGAAAACCAATTTTTCGAGAATATCTTTCTTCCAGCTCCACCTAAATAGCTAATACAAAAATTATAGAGCATACAATTTCCTGCAACTTTTGTAAGAAACATTTTTCAATCGAATGAATAGTTCACGATTTACAGCGGAGTCAAGCTCAGCAAATTCTACAATTCGCAAAATCGTTGCCATGGAGACACGTGTGAAAACAGCTTAGAGATTTTGGAGAGAAGATATTCTCAAATAACTGCTTTTCGGAACCATTTTTCCAATATGGCATCGTGAGCGACGTTCGCTCAAGGTCGCAAACTCGGAATATTAATTAGGACACCAAAGTGTATAGATCTACCAAATTTCAACTTTCGTTGCAGTAAAATCAACATAGAGAGCTGGCAACAAGATGGTTGAAAATATTGTGTTTGTTCCCACGGAAAATGCTCTTAGTCCCTGTCACTGCGCCAAGAACCTCAGGAGCTTCTCAGCTGTTTCAAATGTAAATAAATCAAGCAGCTGAACATACTTTTCTACAATTTCCCCAACTTCAAGCAGCTATAAAAAAGAGCCGCGCTCAAGTAACTACACGAATTTTATAAGTATCAACACTTCCTGTTCTCTCTATATTCTAAAATGTATATCGCGCCTTCCTAAGAAAGTTCTTACAAAATTTCCTGTTGGAATGATAACGATAGGACATTGTATGCAATATGTATATAAGGAGATTCCTCGTATAACTATTGTATACAATCCTGTCAGCATTTGATGATATATTCTTTCCTGCCATTAGAGATAATCTAGTCGTGATTATGTCTCATTCATTGTGAATTAAAAATGTTTTGTTTTAATACTATATACTTGTTAAAACAAACGCCTACTTTAAAAATGTATAGGCCCGCACTATGGCAAAATTATGTTAATTTCTTTCTATTAAAATTTCAATTAAGTGCTCAATTATACTCAACATCCAGCACAACTTCATTTTCAGAGATTTACCACAAAAACCATTGTAACACCGCATATTGTATTGTAGTTGAATCAGTTCAGAAATGAGGCCAGCATTCAAGTATAATTCACTTCAGGCTGGGCTTCCCCGTATGAAGTTCTCTCTCATGACGCGCTTACACATATTGCAATTAATGCAATAAAACACGCGTAATTAAATCCATTTGAGGTACTCTATTTTCCATATTAACAAGCGCTTGTAATAGCGAGTACCTATATGTACTTCGTTCTGCTGTAGGTGGGATGTAGGCAGACTCATATTCTTCAATATGTTGGAAACCATTAAAAATCGAGTGTCAATTGTATTGGTCTTTCTTTCCACAATGAGTGCAAGTAACATATGTTCGCACACCGCCAATATGCAAATATTTGCTTAATGAAAACCATGGCACGCTATTTATTTCCACATACGATGGTGACAATTAATAATGCGTGGCCTGGCGAATAGATAAGATAAATGGAGATATGTGAAGTGTGAATTTAACTTAGTCTTCCATCCCCACATGAGTTCTCATTGTCATGCCAGTATTCTATTCTTCCATACAGTAGTAGGTATAATTCATAGCTGTATCCGCATTGCAAATATCTTTAAGTGACAACATTGCTTGAATCTTCCAACAATTCCATTACGTTAATCAGCAAGTAGATACATATATGTACATATGTATGAATGGCTGGATATTTTAAATGCAAAATATCAGCGCTGTTATGATATTGCGCGCATGCACTACACTTACAAAGGTTCATGATCAAGGTCCATTTAAGTCTTCTAATTACTCCTAACATTGATTCACGTGATGCTCGTCTAATGAAATTATAACTGCGTCGTCATTAGCTGACATATATTGAGGAGAGTAACTAATGTTTATCTTGATGCTGTGCTGTTGATGTAATTATTTCATCTGGTTGTCTGTGCTCATATAAAATGAAATGAGGCTTATTGAACTGGAGTATAATTACAGAAGAAAATTGCAATTACGTCTTTTAACTGCATACATATACATACATGATGTACATAATATTTATCTATAGTCACGTTTTGTCTGGAATTTCGATTTTTTTTTTTTTTAGCAAAAATACTTTCTTTGTTATAATATGAAGATAATAAAATGATGTTATGATATAATGTGATTGATGGTAATAAAAATGTAGCGCTTAAATACCTACAAATTTCTCTTGGAAAGAATAATTTACATAATCAGGTTAATTTTTTCAATCTCGAATTATACTGACTAGCCTAGGGGTTAAATATTTAGTTACTATTGTAAGGAAAATAAACGATGATTGTATTCAATTATAAGAATTAATGATAAAATAAAAAAAAGTCTATCGTCAAACAAATCGGGGCTTTGTCGAAACTTCGTGTAGTATACACGTGTGTATCTATATAAGTTTTCTTTATACATGCATTTTCTATTGATACATGGCAAAGCCATAAAAATCGGAGCTGAAAGTTTTTTTATAGTCCCATATGTTTCCTTGCATGTATTGCCTTTAGACAATTTTGATGTTGATGGTGTTCCACGTTTCATTTTTATTGTATGTGTTTGTTTTAATAAATGAGAGTATCTGTTGCTCTAAATCTAACTGTTTTGATTTTGTAATTCCAATGTTTTCAAAATCTTTCCGTTAATATAGCTACAAATTTATAATAGCCATGCAATGTCATTTTCATTTGTTATATTTGCTTATACCCTAGACAGATTGTACAATTGGCCGAAATACAATTTAAAAAAGACACTGCCTAAAAGTGCTTAACAAAAGAAATTTTAAAAGTTTTGTGCAAATAATGTTTCGCAAAAATGCCATTTAGCTAAGAGACACTTAACAAATATACATTTAGCAAAAGAATAATTACCATATAGATTTATTTTTGCTAACTGCGCATGCTGTTTGCAAAAATAAATCGAATTGCTAATTATTCTTTTCCTAATATGTAATAAGAAATTACTTTTTCTTAGAGAAGCAAAATGTGATATGTCGAATAATAGAAATTAATAGGAAAGTTGTTCGAATTAATATATGAATTCCGTGGAATATTGTTGATACAAAAATGTTGATCCATATACTGCATCAGTAAATGTTGCCTCTAAATATTTATAAACTTCAAAAATAGTGAGGCAAATTCTTAAAAAAATATATGTATCCTTGGGTGTTCTGTGAATGATTAGTCGCGTTAAGCTGTGATGAGCCATAATTTATTATTTATACTATATTTGGTATAAACCCCTATACATTTGGATATATAAAAAGATATATCCGAATTTTTTTAGAACATTTATAGAAAATAACTATATTTACTGCTATTATAAGAGAGTGGCATAATTTTTATATAAATTCAGATAAAAATAATACGACAGGAATATAAAATCTATACTGGGCTATATATAGCCTATTCAATTATACCCGTTTAAGATAAATGAATTTTTGTTTATATCGATGTTTTTGATAATTCAAAACACAGCTAATTTTGTACTGAAGGCGGTGTACCACGTTGATCTGAAATTGTGTAACTAATGTATATAAACACTATGACAAAACTAACCGTAATTTGTATCTAGCGAACTATCAAGCCTAACAATGCAAAAAGAGAAGGCACATGTATTCACATATGTATTTCAATTTTCAATTAGTAGTTGAACAGAGTAGAGTGCATAATTAGTGAGTATCATAATGTATTCCGGGATTTTTGTCCAAATGGAATGTAACGGCAAGTGTGAAAAATTTTATGGCAATATCAACCGTTTATGAGTTAGCTAGTTTTTCACAGAACACCCTGTATCTTAAATACTACAGGGTGTATGGTCACAGTTATATGCAGAACATCGTGGCATTTCCAACGACTGCTCAACCAGCCCCATACCTCTCTCCCACCAAGAATTATTGTTGTCTAAACTGAAAATTTCCGATTTTCTTACCTTTTTTTTTTGCTTTTAATTTAACCTCTATTATTTTTGCAAAACGGTCGTTAACATAACTTTTTTTTATAAAAAGTGTAAAAAAAAAGGTAAAAAAATCCGAAATTTTTAGTGTAGACAACCATAATTCTTGATGAGAGAGGAGTATGGGGCTGGTTGAGCAGCCGTTGGAAGGGAACTTCTGCATATACAATGAGCTCTTAATTGTGACCATACGCCCTGTAGTTTTTAAAATACAGGGTGTTTTGTTAAAAAGTACCTTTTTTTCTTAATTACCTTGTAACTCCTAAACGGTTGATATTGATATTGATATATTTATGCTACCACTTTTTTTCTATACTGATAGCCATAAATTACTTCTTTAATTAAATCGTGAAATCTTTTATTTTAATGAGGTGTGGCATTATGGTCAGATTGTTAGCTTCCTGCTGTATTCTTGACGAAAGATTGAAATATGCTTCGTAGGCCTCGCACAACTTAAATTGGTATTTAGGGCGAACTTTTTTCGTTTGACTACCTACTGAGATGTAGTAGAATGCGTGATTCTTTCAGATTCTGAGAGTCATAAGCAGTATACTAGAAACGTTGTTATCCGAATGCAAGCGCGCGGGTTGCAACGGCTGAGCCGAAAACCTCAGGAGGCACGAGATAAGCTTGCATTAGCAGTTTTATTTGTTCAAAAAATCTCTCTCTTTTATATTCTATACTTCTCTCCCGCCCTCTATCGTTTACATTTTTCTTTTTTACTCTATATTTTTCTCCCTCGCGCTGTCTCTTTAATCTTACACGATTTCTTTTTCACTTACACGATCTCTCTCTTTTTTGTTAAGGTCTGAATGTGAGCTCTTCGACTGTGATAATTATGCTCAACTTTATACATTTTTTTAAATAAAACCAGTTTAAAATTCTCATAGAGTTAAGAATTTACAACAGCCGTAATGGAAAGCAAATTAAAAAATCTTTTGTCACAGAGCGATTAAAATTCTACACTTGATTGGCAAAATCTGCATAATGCATTTCATAAAGAACATTAAAAGAATTGCTTCCTGCGATTGAAAGTATTTTCTCTCTTTTCCTCCGATATAATCTAATCAACACCTAACAACTAAAACCTCGTAAGCCCTCAAAACCAATGCAAAAATAACAATTGTGATTTCATCGAGTGCCTTGCTCTAGTTCCAAAAATATATTCAGGGATAAGAATAAATCTTTGCTATCAACTACACATAATCCACCAAACGATTTCTTTTTTTTTCTCTCAATTATTTCTCATAAATTTTTGGGGTAAATCTCACAATCTTGAATTTGGCGCTTCGTTTCATGTTTTATGAGATTGTTACCATCACAAGTTGATTGTAATCAATTCTTTTCTTATGCTGATACTTATTCCCCGTTTCAAGACAAATTCCTCGTAAAATTGACGATAATCCAAGAGTTTTATGAAGGAAAAATTTGAGCACAGTAATTGATGCAATTATTGCTATTGCCCTCACTACTACTTCATACTACTATTACTACTACTATGGCTACGGTAATGACTCATTCGTTCGGTGAGCAGAAAATATAAAAAAATCAGGCTTTTGTTGTATTTAATTGGAGTTAAATCAACCGGACCTTTAGCTCTTTCATTGCATGCACCAAAGCTAAAGAGCTTCACATAAAAAGAGGAAAAGTTAGTTTTTCAGAACGGTCGTTGATATACTTTTATGGTGCATATACTTACCTCTATTTGTAGGTTTTCCCTCCAGGAATTATAGTATGGAGTTGTAATTAATCAAAGGGTTTTCCTGAAAGTGTTTTTTAGTCTTTTATAATTTATTTCAAAACGTTAAAAGGGAATAATTCCGAAGCGTAATAAAAATTTTCTTTAGAGTTTCGGATATGCTTTTATATGCTTTGTAGTTGATCGATAATCCATATAAAAACGATAAAAATGATATTTTTGATCATTAACTAAAACAGTTGTAGAGTTTATAGGGAATATGTATATGATGGGATTGTAAAGAAGATCTCAGAAGGATTAGTGCTTTTAAAAGGCATCTACCACTGACATATATACAATGGACTGCTGATGCTACAAAAATTGCTTACATTATTTGACATTATTATGGGATCACTTTTCTATAGTCCTCTCTTTTTGGTTTAACTACTTTTTTTCGCTGAACTATAAATCATAAGTTCTATACAAAATGCACCATAGTCCAGTTTCAGTTCAGTGGTTTTCCAAATGAATATATAGAATAGAAATAGATGGCAATACAGTATTTGTAATCCTTTCTCTGTCCCCCATACGTACTTTTAGGGACAAGCAGACAAAAATTGCAAAAAAATATTTCTTTAGATCTCAAGTTTTAAAAATATTTGATGTTGTAGAAGATAAGCTTTCAAGAATAGAAATAATTTCGAATGCATCTATAATTTGCTGAACTTTTAATATGAATATTAAAACGAAAGTAAAACTTGAAATTAAGATAATTGTCACACCCTGCCAAAAAAAAGTTGACCCATATGAAATAGAAAATCAGGCAGTCCATGTTATATATGTCAGTGGCATCTACATATAGTGTTCAATAACGCAAGAAAATAATTTTATTGTCAAATTAAAATACGGAGGATACTAGGTTTTGCGTATGATAAAGTATACTTCAGAATTATTACTTACATTTTTTTTTCGAAGTACCTACATACATATAATTCGAATTTTGATGCAGTACCTACATAAAGACTACAGCAAAATTCAGAAGGGTTCTTGAGCGAGGATCTTGCATTAAATTTCTTATGAAAGAGAAAGTTGAATAGCATGTTCCCTGTTGGTAATAAATGGCACATCATTTGGACCAGATTGAGTAATTACAAAAATTTAACTTTTGTCATATTGAAATGTAGTTACGTAGCGAAAATTAGTTTCGGAGTTAGAATTTGCGGAGTTCTATCGTCTTCATCCAGCATTCAAGTAAAAAATCATTGGTTAATTCATTACTTTTTAATTTATTTCATATGCTTTTGAATTTGTCATTATTTGGAAATTCATATTCATGATTTGCAGGGGAAAGAGCGTTCAAGCATAAAAAGTACTTTCGTCTTGGGCGAAAGCTGTACTCTCATTTCACAGTGAATTGGGTAAAGCTTAGGAAAAATCGGAAACACTACGTAATTTTGTTGAAATATTCACAATTACTTTCTTTTTCTTAAAAGTAAACATTTTGACCTATAAATAGTCGTTAGAATTATCGTCAACAGAAGCTTTTTGTTTTATATAAATATCTATACATGAAACTGTTTGTTTTTCCATAATACGAAATGCTAAAAGCTTTCAAACGACACGTTTCTCATATATATGTAAGTAAAGAAAAGTCTTAGCTGTAGTAAAGAAGCAATGGTATATAGTTCAATTTACAAAACCTGGGAAGGGAGGAAGCTAAAGATTAAGTTAATATCAGAGGAGGAAAAACCGAAATTTGGTCGAAAATCAGAAAGGGAAGAGTGCAGTCAAAAACGCAAGAGGTAACAGAGTGGCAATTTGTTAAAAGCTTAAATTTCACCAATTAAAACGTCCATATACAATACAACAGTCCAAAACAGTAACACAGGTGTTCCTTCAGAAAACTATCACAGTAAATTTGGGATAAGATCCTAATATCTTACTGTGTTGGCATTAACTTCTTTATTGGACCTAATTATGAGCTCTGAATTCAGTTTGACAGAACTGCTTCTGCATGTCGTGTTCCATCGATGTTTGGAAAAAGAAAGTGAGACGGTTCCATAGATACAAGGAAAATCAAGAAAACAAAGAACTAAGAGAAGAAAAACTACTAAATCTAATAGAATACAACTAAAAAAGCTTGAATTGGTCTAATACCAAATTCTTATGATTAGATCAATTCTCCCGTCTATGTAATTTCGTATGGTCACTCCTCTGTGCAAGTTTGATTTTTCAAGTGGTTTTTCGCATATATTTCTAGAACGGTTATAGAATTTAATATTCTGAAGAAATTTTGGTACAACAAAACCTCTAGAAATTAATTCTTTTCTGAAATTTTATTTACTATTTACTATTTTTGTGGAAACGTTGTGTACAAAATTTCAGCGCTCTACGTCACTGACATATATAATATGGACTGACTACGTTCAAATGCACTGCGAAAAGTGGGCTCACTTCTATCTTGCTGACTCTTTCGGTCTAAGCACCAAGTACCAACTGAGGAGAACTGAAAACAACAAATAAATAAGTGGGTGCGTCGAGAAAAATGTTTTTAAATTAATTATTTGGTTTAATTACAGATAAAATTGTTTTACCAAATGCAATATATTCATTAGATATGCAGCAGAAATTCGAAAGGTTTTATTATAATCGCTTTTCGAGCTGCGTGCTCATTTTTTCAACTTCCCGCCAATGATTTTTTTCAATGTTGGCACCGGCGTAAGAACATTTTTTGACATTAGCAACTGAGCCCACATGAAATAGAAAGTTAATCAGTCCATATTATATATGTCAGTGCTCTACGTCGACGCGCTCTCAGCCAGTGTTTAAATATATAGTGAACACTGACATTTTTGTATGGCAACTCCACTAAGAAGTTGCCTGATTGGTTCCATTTTCGAACTTTTTTTGTTTTTTTAAAGCGAGTGTGCGAAATTTCAGCTCTCTAAGTGAACGCGTTCTCGAGTTATCCTGGGGACGGACGGACGGTCGAACATGCAGAAATCAAAATAAATTTTTATGCGTGGGTGCCGAAACCATTTTGCTGTACTATCATTGTGTTCAAACTGAGTATACCCTATGTATATATATATATAGTGTATATCTGTAATATGTATGTATGTACCGCTATAGCGTCCATATATCGTAATTCACCATTAATTCAACCTGAATTAATCTAATTGTTTTCTATTCATAATTTAATTTATTTTTTATTTTTATTTTTTATAGTTTATTTTTATTATCCTAATAATTTTAATTTTTTGTTTTTGTAAATATTTCCATTAATCAAGTTTTTTTTTTAATTTGCAACCGTTTTTACATCGCAACGAGTAGGCATGATAAAAATTCCTTGGGAATTTCAAAAATTTTACGAATTTTGGTTACTGTAATATTTGTTGTATTAAAGGCCGTATTCATCAAGTCATTTATTTGAAATTTAATTTATTTTGTGTTTTAGTACTCCTCTTAGAGAGGGTTGGGGCCCAGTTGAACTAAAATTAAAATTATATATGCGTTATTATAAGTATTAGTATTGATGAAAATTAATTACAAAACCATGATAATATTTGACGTTTGGAAATAATTATAGATTTATTTTTTGTCAATCAGTGGGCGTTTCTTGGATGTCTATTTAGCAATCAATCACAAATTATGAGCTAATTGCGGGGGATGGTTATTAAAATTATTTGTCTTTTATTACTACAATTACAGGAAATTATATCACACCCCTCTTCAATTGTGACCATGACTCTTTAGAATTGGAGAAATTTTTTAAAGAGTCACGATACCCTCTTTTAAGACATGCAATGGTCTTACTACGTTGATTAACAAACGAAAGTGAACGATTTTAATGACGATTTCTCCACTAAGGATGTTACACATCTGTCTACCCTATTGCTCCTACGACATTAACGGTTAAGGTTTTTGTGATTGTTTAAATGTGGCCCAAATAGGTACAATTAGATTCGATTAATCGATTAAATTATTTGGTCGGAGTTTGTTATAGCTATGAATGGTTTTTCTTTGCTTTATCGTAAATTCATTTCTGTGAGACCCAAGCCGGGCAACGCATCAAAGAGGACTCCCTTTGCTTCTATTATATTTGGAAGACCTTACCATGGAATGGAATGTCATAAATATATATTTTGTGGATATTATTTTGGCGATGGTATGTATTAAATAAAACTATCGGAACTAATATGAACCACTACTTTATTTATTTATTTCATAAAACTACTGCGCGTTCTTAACCGATTGAAAGTTTGCTCAAAACACGGGATTTGCTAATACTCTGGTTCTTCCCATTCATTTTGCGATACTCGCACTCATTTTCTTGGCGTTGCTTATTAAATTTTGTTGATTTGTGATTTCGATACATTACAAGTCGCTAATTAATGGCAACATAATTGTGTGACCATTATTTATCTAGGTTGCGTGTACTTGCTTTGTAATAGTCTTTAACTTTAAGTCGATTTACATCACACATATACTTGAGTGATTATAGAGTCAAAAGTATCAGTTTTCATAAATGGATCCAAGTTAGGAGAGGCAACAGTGCCTGGAGTCTATTCAGAATCCTTCAACATATAGGAAGCGTATGGACTGCTGGATCACTGTGCACTTAAATAGAGGTCTCGACTATTAAGAAACCAAAAATATGGCTTTTGTTGTTCGCTAATAAACCAAAGGGTGGAGAGATATAAAAATTAAAATGATAGTTATGCGAAATCTTTACAGGGGGATGATCTCATTACAAACAAGTTTGACTTTTAAAATTTTAGGAACCTGTTAACCAAACTGACCCATATTTCCTGATTCCCAGTTTGGACATACGGATTGTGTGAAGTCAGTCTATATTAAGTTGGATCATTATCATTTTTTACAGTTTTGGAGTATTCATAACATGCTTCGATTTTGTTTTTATCTGCTCGGTTAAAAAAAGTAAGTTTATTAAAAAATCGAATTACATTACGAAAATTTTTAAGCTAAGACAGCAGGGCACTCAAAAATGAAAATTGGTCTTTGACGATGGACCATCGTTTGCTAATGTAGAACGGTGGTTCAATGGGTTCTAATGTGGTTGTAGTTCTCGTTGAAGGACGAGCTGTTGTCGCCTCAGAAAAATAAAAGCTGTACGGAACATGTTGCTTGAGGACAACTGGTGCACCTATAGGTATATGGAGTCATCTCTTGGCATATAAATAAAAAAATCTAGCATGAACATGAACAACCAAGCAATGTTCGACATTGTGAAAGATGACGAAACTATGATGTACGGCTATAAGGCGTAAAATGAAGAGACAATAACAGTATTGGATTTACTCAAGCGGCGATACATCACCGAAAACGAGTAAGAAAATGGTTACATCATCATTTTGACGCATGTAAGGAAAATCGTCGTATGGTTAATGCTGAATGATATATACACCATTTATTTGCCCTTTTTTTAAAAAAAATCATGAGAAACGACCATGAGGGCAAATTCTACTCCGTCATGACAATGCGCCATGACACATCGCATCTTAAACTATTGAGTTTTTGACCACTTTAAGAGTAGAATTGATGACTTATTCACAAGCCGAATACGGCACCCTGATACTTTTCTTTACTCCCTTTCATGCGGTTTGACAGTCAACATCAGCTTAAGTAGCAACCTCTGTAGGTTAGTTCCATTAGAAAAATTGTAGAAAAATTGGGGTTGTAAATATAATACAACTTCACTACAAATACAGAGTGTGGCAAAAAGATCTGACTCTTTTCGCAGCCTTACTGTTGAGCGAGTAGGTGGGGATAGGCGCGTTCCAGAGCCCAACGTGGATATTTTTAGTAGCCATGGAGCGGTGGTCGGGTGAGAACCGTGCGCTTGCTCTCGAGGCGTTTTTTAAAAGGGACGATTCCTGCGTTACTGCTCGCGGCAGTTCCGTACGCGTTTTAATGTGGGTCTAAGAGGAGCAGGGTGAGTAACTTCAGAAGTCGACAGGCCGTACAAGGTCAGCGCAGACGCCAGAGAATATCGATCGAGAAAAAGAAGCTGTGGAAGCTAGTCTTTGGCGGCCGGCCCGTAAACAAGCTGCTGCTTTGCACATGACTGCTGTAAGACGAATATTGCGTTTCGATCTGCATTTCCGCCCATACAAAATGACTATACAAATCGGAAGCATTTGCATATCAAATGATTGACTTGATGGCTGATGAAAAAATTTTCATGATGAGCGACGAGGCACATTTCCATCTTGACGGTTATGTAAACAAACAAAACTTTTGATATTTGGCTACAAATCCTGAAGAACTGTATGAACGTCCTCTGCATAGTCCTAAGGTTACTGTGTGGTGTGCCGTAACGAAAGTTGTTGACCACACCATTCACCACATTGCTATATCTCGTGTTGGATGAGATTAAAGATTTGGGTATGATTTTTGACCCGAAGTTTCTCTTCATTCCTCACACAAATTTTATTTTATTAGGATGCACCTGCAAATAATTTAGGTCGGCATCCTCTTATATCAGTCTCTATTATTCTTTAGTATGGAGTATTCTCGAGTATGCTAGTCAGGTTTGGAGTCCTTTTTACTCTTCTTTTAGTGCACTAATTGAGGTTGTCCAGTGTAAATTCACTAGAGTTTTATTATATAAACTGGAGAATAGTAATTTAAAGTATCATGAAAGATTAGCAAAATACAACTTAATAACAGTAGAAAGTCGCAGAATCTACTTAGATAGTACATTTCTATATAATATTATTTTAAACGGTCGAGATTTGAACGTCTCTCTGCTCAACTCGAGTTTCCAGGCCCTCTTCAGACTAACTACTTGCAGAACTAACATTAAAGAGAAATCACCCATCTACAGAATTACTAAATCGTTCAATACAATATTTATCACTAGTCCTGCGACTTTTAAAAAAAAATATACTTCGCGAGATCGGTTATTAACATCTTTTCTTTTCTGCATTGCTCTCTTTCTACTACTTCGATTTACTCATTTCCTAACTCCTTAGCAGTGCTTCCGCTTTTTAATTGTATTTTAGTCTTACTTTTTCTATTTGCTTTTTCTTATCTTCTAGTTTTTTTCATTCACGCTCTTCAGATTTAGTTTAATTATTTTTTTTTGTATTTTTTCTTTTCTTCCTCTCTCTTTTAACATTTTCCTCTTAGTTTTATTTTTAGTTATTAGTTTATTTTCTTCATTTACTTCTTAATATTATTATTACTTCATTTTTTTTTAATATTCCTTAACTTTTCTTTTGTAAATATATTAAAATTTGTTATCCCTCTAATTGTAAGGTAGTACATATGTTATTGGAAATTTTTGTTTACTATCCTTTTAACTTACATAATAAATAAATAAATAAATAAAGAAATATAGATTGCCTATTATATATACTCGTACGTAACATTCAAACGTATTGATATTAAGTATGACAATATCAATTATTTTATTGGCCTAATGATCTTCGACAATTGCAGTAACCCCTAACTAAATAAACAAGTCATTTGGTGTGGAATAATTTTCCGCGTTATATTTTCCATTCGAAGAATATATTTAAAACGATAACGAGTGACATTTAATTGAATAAATTATACGAAGTCAGTTCAAGAAATTGACCAGCAACGAGTATCTTTCCTATATTCGCACCGCATACACAATCGCAATATCAACAAAATTTTTACTTGGATCCAATAAAATAATGTCGAATGAACTTTCAGATTGCACGTGTCACTGAAATGATGCGACGCATTCACATAATAAAATATGTAATATCTCTATCGGCTCTCTTTAACATTTTGCATATTTTTAAACAGTTATGAGTAATTAGCGTTCATAATTTCATGGCGAGGAAATGGATGTTTTTTTTTTTTTCTAAATGTAATTGTGACATGCAAAAGATTAAAGTCCATAAATCAAATGTTGATATGAAATTAGTTAGTGGAATGGTGTATGTAGAGCGGATGCGCATAATATTTACATAAAATGTGTTTCAAAATATGTATTGTAATAATCTGTGATATAAAAGATGACGTAGTTTGAGGTAGACGAACGTACTAAAAACCTATATGTACCAGGTGTCACATGTTAATTTTCAATCACCTGAGATACTTTGTCATAATCAATCAAAAGTTCATTGAAAATGGCACGTAAGTTTCAATATTGTGCTGCCGCCACCACCACCGCCGTATATTTTAATTTACATCTCTAAAAGCAAATATCACTCACGAAGTATGTTTAAAGTCGATGAATCTACTCGCCCCCTTGTAAATGTTCATATACTTAATTCTCCCGACGTACATCGGGGATGGCGCACTAAATTCTATTGCAACGAACGAGTGAACATGTGCCCAACGGATTGAAGATTAAAATTATTACTATAATCGCATCCATTCTAGAATGGAGTGTATGCCTTCAATTTTGGATATCCTGTATGTAGGTAAGTATGTATGCACAATGATGAAGAATGTTTTGGGCACCGTACAACTTCTAATAATGACTATTATTGCCTAACCGGGGATATGTTTGGCTATTTAATTGAATGGACCCAGACGACGTCATACAAATTCCATTTGCATGTTTTCGATGCATTTGAGTTCTATTGAAAAGGTGGGTGTATCTGCATATATGGCGAATTTAGCAACGTCATTTACCGTATACTTGTGAATTTAGTAATGCTTTTACTAGCGGCTAATCTATGAATGAATGATAATGGATTTTGCCATGGTTTCATGCAGGACTGGTAGTCGCATCAAATAATCAGAAAAATTGCTAAAGATCGCATTTAATTTGTTTCAGGCTGCAATTTTGAGGGTTGGTGGAGGGTGGTCCTGGGAGTATTGTCGCAAAAATACAGCCCCCTAGGGCCAAAACAAAGGGGTGAAAGACAATAAAAACACACCGAACGCGTAAAAATCTATTTGCCATGCGTACGGATCGGAAGTGGTAAAATTTTTAAAAAAAATTTAAAAATGCAATTTTATTCAAAATATGATTCTAAATAAAAAAAAGTCTACGGTGACAAACTCCTATCTCCTAAGGCGCTATATCCACTAACATGTGTCCGATTATTTCAATTCTGCAACATTTTGGTTCAAGAGCTAGCAACCACAAGAAACGTGAATTTTTCTATTAAAGAACAAAGTACTGGAAGAGGGGAGGGGGTGAGAAAGTTATCGGACTGTATGTTGTACAATTTTTGTTTTGCTGTGGTGACGTATCTTGAAACATTTTTGATATTTTCTTCGAAATTTGGTTGGTTGTGCAAAGCGAAAAGAGATATGATGATTTTTTCCTTAGAATTTTTTCTTTTTAGTTTATTATGTCTATAGTTTTGCACTCTCGATGATTTTTAGGGTTTTAGGTGACAGCGATTGCGCAAACGTGCGAAAAAATAACCAGATGGGATTGTGTGCACCTCTTGTTTGTTTTTAATTGTTATTACGGAACGGGTAGGATATGGGATTGCAGGTTGCAGGCTACTCGGAAAGAATGAAGAGGGATGTAATAAATTAATGGTAGGTATAAGCTAGATGGCTGGGATCTGGGATGGTAAGATGGTTAAAAATAGAAGCGTACGCATTATTTAAAAATTTGTTATTGGCAACTCAAAGTCATGTAAAATTTGCAGATGCTTTCTTTTTTAAAAATTAAAAAAAAAAAAACATTCTCAATACGATTTACTGCAATAATTGTCAAATTTCAAATAAAATCTAAAAGCATTTATTTCATGTTACCATCCATGCTGACAACTGGCAAGCTATAAAATTGTTTAGTTGGAGGGTAAATCCTAATGGTTTCAAAGATGCGGGGGTTAACATTTTGTCTCTTATTTTTTTATGAAGCACCGTTTTGAGGTTGGGATGAACAACAAAATCGATATTACCTGCTATACGGAATGTCAATTAAAAAAAAAACACGTCATCATAGCAAGTTTAAAACCTTACTCTCTTCCTTTACCCTAAATCCAACCGTTTTATCATATTTTATTTTGGGCAAAAACTTCTTGCAAAGTTAATTTACAGGAGAAAATTGTCATGAAGGAAAGGTGTTAAAACGCACGTTGTAGTTTTGGTAGATAGTTTCATTTTCAACTGAAGACTTTGAGACTCTTAATATGAAAAACTGATATTGATGACGTAGTCTCTTGTGATCAGAGACTTCTTCAATGGCGATGTTGTACATATTATTTTTTCCACTAATTCTTGAGGCAGAATTTGCAGCTTCTAGAACTCTGGAGATCACAAGATTGACAAATTTCTCACGATTTATAAAGAATAAACTTTTTTATTATCCATTTCGTGTGGTTCTCTGCAAAAATTTACTTCATATTGTGATAAACTGTGAACTTGGTGAAAGAGCCGTTGCTTCTTAAAAAAAAAAAAAAAAAAAACTTCTGGAATGTTGTTTAGATTCTTCCAGTAAGATGATTTTTGTCATAATATTGTCATAAAAGTCTCGCTTCGCTCAGAAAAAAGTCCAAAAAATCCATTTTTTTACAGAATGTACCAGGCTATTTTAAAGCAAAGATTAAAAGCAATATGAAAAATTGATGTTGGTACTTACTTGGTTTTTGAAAAAAATAATAATTGAATGAAAAACAATTACAATTCTGCCATTTTGAAGTTGTTCAGACGAGGAGGACAAAGCTATATGGAAGCTCTAACGATTATTTATCTAATAAATTTTAAATTGGCATTATGAAAAGTTATGGGGTGATTTATAAAATATAAAAATAAAGTGTTTTTGCACGTTTGTATTCTAGAAAGAACGCTGGACTTTTCTCATTGCATTGAAAATTTTTGAAGGGATGCCCTGGATATCGGCAACGGGCTTTCCGTAGTATTTTTTAAACTAGTTATATTTTGGATGAATTTCTCCCCATAACTCTTAGAACTAGGTCACACGGTCACTTTCTTATACGAGCGTATGCTCACCACCCCATTTTTTTTTTTTTTTTTTTAAATCTAGGTCTATATACATAATAGAACAGGTAAAATAAATCATTCATTTAGTCACGGACAACTTTATCTACTTTGAGGTATTCTACTGACAAAATTATTTATTGGCGAATTTCTGCATGCATACATGCATGTAATAAATTGTTTTGATATCTAACTGTAAGTATCTTGTGCTCTCAAATATCAAAAAGCTTCACAAATTCCACTTTATTGAAGAAATAACTAAACATCAATTTTCCATCTTTTATGTTTCATCTTTGAAGATAAATTGTATCTAAAAATAAAATGCAAACATCTCCTTGTGCAGTATTCTGCATACAGCTGAATAGGTGCCATAAATTTCATAGAACGAGGCAAGTAGGTGACGAGCAATTTGTACAAAAGCCAAAATAGTCGCCAACCCAGTGAGATACCAGAGTACTTATTTATGTATATAGATATACCTAAATATATACACATGCAGTATAAGCATTAGTAATACATACTATCACCCCACGACTCCCTAAGTAATTAGCTGTGAATTTTAGTCATTGCGGTTATATCTTTATTTTCTTTTCGGAAGAATTCCGTGTTCTAAATTTTCCTTGCATTACACACCATCGTGTCACATCTGTATCGCGCATCTTCATCTGATTGATCTTAGAAGACATGAAGGAGGATTAAAGTTGTTTGCTCAAATTTTGATCAGTGCTCTCGTAGATTACCGTGCCGCACTTTCATTTATGACTATTTAGTTTTTAATTACTCTATGTCTGTATGCGTGTATGTAGGAAGTGTGTCACATAAATGCTTTCTTGGCTGTTGGCATATATACATTTTCTTTTAATGTTGATTTATAGCCAAAACTAATTGAAATATTTTATAGGCAAATTTAAGAAGAACTGAATGGTGGCCACAAGCAGTACGGTTTTTTTGCCCGAATTTTTGTGGTTTCTATGCTTGATGAATGAATTCTTTTATTTTTGTTGTTGTAGAAAGAACTTAATTCATCGAATTAGTTCCACATTGCTATGAATGAACAAGTCTTGCTATAAACTGTGGTTTAGCATGCGGTAAGCCATTATCACTTGGCAATGAAATTGTAAAATAATGTATGTATATATATAAATGTATGGCCATGTGGTTGTTCTGATAATCTTACGAAATAATTTAAATTTAAAGTTTGAATAAAATTTCGATAAATTCACCAATTTTTCGTCTTGAAATCCATTAATGCAAATATAAGTTTTTGCACAAAAGAGTATATTTCAAAACTCCCCTACAGTGAATAACCTGTTTTTTACACATTAACTTATCTAGGGCTTTGGTCAGAAAGAATAGCAGACTAATTGGCTGGAAATCCCTTGCCTCATCAAATTTGTTATTTTTCGCTATTGACACGACGAAACTGGAAGTTAGTAGGATAACAATGAAGGATTTATTTTTAAGGCATGCATCCATCGAAAAGCGCTCACAGCGCGTGAGCTACACTCGACATCATTGGACACACTTCCCATTCAGCCCGCTATCTTCTCGGAAGCTTGGGATTAACTTTGCGTCCTAAATGTAACCACCGAAATAAAGAGAAAAAAACAAAATTGGTGCGCAATACACACACAACTAACAAGCTAGCATTTTCGTGGATATACCACGGATGGTGCGTCTGAGAAGAGCGCTCCTGCCTGTATGCAGTTTGTTCCTTGCACATCGATGTTATTTAGCTAATTGATGGCACAATCCACAAAACAGTGAGAAAGTAATAGTGAACTATTTTCTGCAACTCGATTAAACCACCGCCACTGAATTTATCATTTCCCGGCTATTTTCTTCCTACCACACTAGTAGGGAAGAAGAGGAGCACGAGAATGGCAGATTTGGTGGCAGTATTAACACCAAATAGCAGAAAAGAATTCACTATAAGAAATATATTAAGAAAGAGGAGTATGAAAAAAGTCTGAAAAGCATTCGAAACTTTTTTTTGTTTTTCATTTCAAATGGGGAGACTAAAATCTGCACGCATCCAGTACTCTGAGCTTATCTGCGTCCAAGCAGACTTCGGGTAGCATTTGGCATTTTAGCTCGCACGCTGAGAAATGCGCATCGTATGAGTCACGCAAATGTTGTGTCCGCTTGCGCACGAGTTTGCAAGATAAGGTGCAGGTGCAGGAGTACCCTGCTTCTTTTGGTGAAGACCGCACTTAGTTTCCACCTAGAACGTGCGGGCTGCAAGCCAGAAACTGTCCGGTGGATACATGCCTTTATAATTGTTTCGAAAATTTCTTCAGCATTAAATCACTTGAAGCTGAAGTTAGTCCCATTTCGATATAAATTAAGGTCATCCGTGCTTGAGAGCTTCTTTGTAAGATTAAATCGATATAGTGACGAAGTGTAAGTTTGCGATTATTACGTCGTTCAGTCGTACGTAGATTTCTCCAAAATGTTTTGGACAGAAACTTCCCTTTATAGATAGACGAATCAAAAAAGTTGTTGAAGCTTCTGCGTATGTCCTATTCACATTTTGTAATTATTTTTACCTGTTGGTTTGACAGAATCGACGCTAAGGGGTACACTATTTATATGCCAATTCATTTAAAAATGTTCGTCAAAGAGAGTAGTTTGTCTAGAAACACCTCTTATAGAACGTAGTATTACAAAATTAATTACACCATCTCTTTCGAATTTAAAAGCCAGAAAATCGGTTTGATGCCATTTTGAAATAAGAAAAAATCGTCAAATTTTTGTTTTTGTTTTACCTGCAAAATTTTTTGACAAAGTTGTTTCTGGTCTGCTTCTTTCTCCACGTGCTTATCATCTTTGCAAGATTGAAGAGAAAAAAGAAAAGTACTCCATCAAGACTCTGGGGCAATCCCAAAAGTTCCAGTAGTCACATAAAAAAATTATAAGTGAATTTGACCTTTTAATTGTAAGGTGTTGCCACACTACATTTGTACTCAATTTTAGTATAATTTTGCATTATATTATGCACACAGTCAACTCTGTGTATAGGCTTAAGCCGGTCCACACAATGTGTGAATTCATCAAATATTTGACAATGCGTCTCATTTGACGCGGTGTGTGTAAACGAGACACATTCCCAAATATTTGACAAATGCATACATTGTGTGGGAGCGGCTTTAGTAAAATTACAAGAATCGACAAGACGAACACATAATATGCATGAAAGCTTGAAACGAACTTTTTCATTCTGTCGTGATGATGATTGACTTTAAGACCTTGGACGAGTATAGAGACGTAAGGGTTTCTGCATTCATTTCATGTATATTTTCATCTAGCGGCAGGCACTTGTGTTTTGAGACATTATTCTTGGAAGTTGGATTGCTTGGTCTGCCTGCCTACTGCTTGGCAAAGCGAAAAGAAATGTATAATGCGAGAATTTTTTCACCAGTATTTTTTGTTTTTAGTTTACTATAATTGTAATTTTGCATATTTGTGTGATTTTTATAGTTTTTGGGTGACTGCATTGCGTGAGCGTGAGAAAAAAAAATAAACAATTGTTATTGTGCGCACCTCTTATTTTTTTTAATTGTTGAAATATTTCATTAGTATACGTTACCCTTATTTTGTATAATTTTATAATTTTTATTGACATGTACCTACATGTATCCATCTCATCTATCTACTCTATCCACCCCCCCCCCCCCCCTCCTATCATACTATCGATCCATCTATAGCCGTCTATACATCCAATCCAGCTAGCGATCTCATCCAGTCAAGCATACTCTCATCCAGGCTTCACAGGCATCCCATCTATCTAACCCATTTAGACAAGACCATTTATTCATTACATCGCATCAATCCATTATTCCTGTCTTAATAAAAGTTTCAGCTGCTCAGTAAAAAGTATAAAGTTGTGTTCAGGTATTAAATTTAATTCCCGCTAAGAATAAAGGTCGATGCACACTTACCGGCATAGCACGAACCGGCACAGATATGCATCGACCGGCACCGGTATTTCTTGTGCACATATAACGACTTAAAACTGAAAGGTTCGAAACTAGACCAGCAACCAAAAAATGCCGGTTTAGTTTCTAGCCACCGATAGCGACCGGAAATGAAGTATCCGTTACGTGCCGGTATCTCTCGGTACCGGTTGATGTGAATTAGCTAACTTGGTTTCATATAAAAATATTTTGCCTGTCTGTGCCGGTAAATGTGCAGCGATCTTAATGGTCAACGATTTTTTCAAATTCTACGCGATTAAGGAGTGGTGGGCATACTTCTCATATATGTAAATAGCTGATCATCTCATAAAACATGTCAACTTTTCATTAATGTAATTTGGGTGAGTGGAGGGCCTACTGTATTAGACCTTAGTTACGATCATAAAGTGCATAGTTATCAGGTTATAGGGTTATCCGTAAAAACATACAATATAATATGTAAGTCCCGTTTTTATGGAAACCGTTCGGAATTCGAAAAAAATTTTTGATATTAAAATTAATTTTTTTTTTTGCGTAGAAATATATAACATGTAATAAAAATTGAGGACTCCCAAAGTCTGCCGCCACCTATCTACATACAAGTGGGCCAGGCGGCAGTCTAGCTTTTACGGAATTGAATGGCCCCCTCAAAAATATTATATATTATATATATTCCAGGTGGTAGCTTAAAATGAGACACCCTGTAGATATCCTTCTACGTCACCTGAAGACAGATAATAAAAATTAGCACATTTATATAAACGAAATTTTCTGGGCTAGAAATCTCATTTAATCCATTCGTTGATGTCAGCAGTGCGCATCTGTAAGAAAGAATTCAGTTAGTTTCCAAGTAAAAAAAAAACATATTATTACTAACATCACCGTTGTCCATCACATTGTAGAAAACTAACAGCTTCATGGTGGAGTGAACCGAAAACCCGATGCTTTTGTAGAGGTCATATTATCCGCATCGTTTCATAATTTACTTTTTATAGTTTCTGTTCTAAACAAATCTGAATTGCAAAAGGTAGGTAGCTCTCATATTTCTTCTACTTCAAAAATTCAAATAAGACAACTGTACTTGAATTAGGAAAATTATAATTGAAACAGGTTCACAACCCAGGAAAATATAACTAATTGCAAGCGGAACTGGAACTTTGAAAACTTTTCAATAACCTTGTTACTGTGAAAATGTCAATTTAAATCAAACGAGGAAAGTTAGACTATTTACATATAAAAATTCACCAGTACCAGCAGTTTTAGGTAACGCATATAATTTTGGGAAATAATCTTCCCTAAGCTACGTACTCACATGGATGGAGGTTCATTAGAAGTCACAGTTTATCTATAAATTGTCTTTCACATATATGCTAATTGTTTTGGGAAGAGTACGAAGGTCGATGAGTTCATGATACCCGCGTCTCGAATTTATTCTATTCTATGCTTGAGCGGCCTTATCGCGGATGGTTAACAATTTTTTTTATTGTTGTTGCATTTATTAAGTGCTTTCAAGTTCAGAAGTTAGAGAATGTATCATTTGCAGTGGTAAAACATTTAGTAAATAATTATTACTGTTGGCCGCATTTTAATTGAACTTGAAAATTTGATTATTTATTGACTAGAAAATTTACGCTTATTTTCTCAGGGATTTAGAAATCAGCTTCGGGGTCTCACCAGTTTTAAATTAGTAGGTATATGTAAAATGAGAAAGAAATACTTTTGATTGCTTTTTGTCGGAGATTAGTCATATAGTGTCATGTTATACTACTTAAGTTGACTATGGTAAGAATTCAAGACATTGGTACCTTGAGCAAAAGGGAGAATTTGTACGTAGAGGAAGACTGAGCGAAAATGGTCCATAATACGTCAGTCTAAAGAACTGGTAACAAAGAACATTATTTGTTATGATTGAAAGAAAAAGTATCTCGCTGGAATAGATATATGGAAAGACATTATATTCAAATTAAAACAACTTAAATTGCTATTGCTATCTCTTTCCCCCATTCTTACCTGTCGCATCCCATTTAGCACTTACTAACAGCATGTGAATGCAATTGAAGGTGTGTTATTGTGAGCTAATGCATCGTTTTCTTCGTTTTAATGATATCAGTCTAACTGCGACTTGACTGACTCCTTGTCCTTGTTCTTTTTCCTTATGTTACTGTATATGATTTTTTTGTTTTGAATTTTAGATCTATTAATTGTTGCTCTGTGATTTGGATCAGTTTTGTTTTAAAAATGTTTCAATCTATTAGTGATGTCGCTTGTTTCATGTGTCTTCGCTTAGTGCTACAAAGAAGAAGAGTAACAATTAGAAGAATGACTTTACCAAGTCAATTTTTACAACAAAACCCGAGGGTTGTAAGATGAATTTCCGTGGGGTTACACTTTTTTGTTCACAAAAATGGAGTTACTGCACGGGTTTTTAATTAATTAATTTATTTATTCATTTCGAGTTCATCAAAGACTACTACATAGCCTTAAAATCAGGGGCGGATTTCCCTATAGGCCCTTTTGGAGTTACAGTATGATTAAGATATATATGCTAGTTTTTCACAAAACATTCCGTAGCTTCCTTGTTGTACAACCTATGAAGGTGATTTTTAGCTCAGGTGATAGTAAACCATCTAAGCTTTCGAACGAATGTCGAACCATCACTTCAGACCCCACCCGAATCATGTAAATAGTTATAATATGTAGGACCTCAAAGTAAAAAAAAATAAAAAAAAATCCCAATTATTTTAAATTCTAACGATTTTTCCACCAAGATTTGTGAGTCTCAGAATATTATCTTTCATTTGATCCTATACACATGTATGTACATACATGCAACAGTTTTTGACAGTTTCATTAATTTTGCGTGTAATTGCATAAAATTAGGCGCGATTACTATTGTTTAGTAGCAACATTAATGAAATAATGAATCATAAAACTGGCTTATTTCACGAACGGTTGCATGTGTAGGATCAAATGAAAGGTAACACTTTGTCTTTGAGGTTTCCAAATCTTCCAAGAAAATTTAACGGTTATCAGGCATTTTGGTGGGAAGATTATTTATATATTATATGTGTCTGTTATTCAATTTTTTGTTTGGCTAGGTGAGCACTATAATTTTTTTTCATATGGACCTCTGAGACGGAAACTCCCTGACATATAAACTGAAAAGCAGTGGACATAACACGGATTCTTAACAGACCTGCGGTTGACGGGATGACAGAATTTATAGTGGAAAGTGACGGCAGAGAATTAAAAAAAAAAGGAACAGTTTCTGTAACATATTATTGTAATTCACTTAAGCTGTTGAGAAATCGAGGATAGTCATCATCCCGAAAATCAGATGGAACTTTAAGATGTGCACTCCAGCTGTGTTCCACTCTATTGCAAGATGTACCGAATTGAATTTCCGTATTATTCTAGCAGTTGTTTAGCACTGAGCATGTTCCATTATTATAACAATTGTTGAGTGTTTATACCCTAGATGAAATTTATAGGGTTTACTAAGTTTGTCATTCCGTTTGTAACGCACAGAAATAATGCTAGTAGAGCCAGATTGGACATCCACGCATAATATTAAAAGTTATTTTGATTTTAGCATGTTCGTCCGTCTGTCTGTGCACATGATAACTCGAGAAGACGTATATTTAGAAAGCTCAAATTTTGTACACGGACTTAAAAAAAAAGTAAAGTTAAGTTCGAAAAAGAGACAATTCGCGCAACTTCTTCGTGGGGTTGCCATACAAAAATTTCGTTTTCCACTATATATTTGGACACTGCCTGAAAACGCGTCGACATAGAGAGCTGATATTTAGTATAGGGTGTTTTCATAAAAATAATAAATATAGTTTCAAAAATGGACTAAATCGCGCAACGAAAGTATATCGGGCGCTAAAATCAACCTTAACAAGAGTCAAGGCTTGTGGTGTGGAAGGTGGAGAGATCGTACAGATACTCCACTGAACATCCAATGGACTAATACTTGCCTGAAGTATTTAGGTGTGTATATCGGACGCGAGAGTAAATCAAATAATAGCCGCATCGCTCTTGAGAAACTCTCTAGAGCTGTAAACTCATGGCGTAGTCGACTATTTCCATTATCCTTAATGGGTAGGTCAGTCGTGATAAATTATTGGATTAGCTCGTCCATCGTTCATCTGCTAAAGTCTGAGAGGTTTGATGAAGGCTTTGTAAGTCTTCTTCAAGCAGAAACGATAGACGCCTTTTGGTGCGGAAGACGATGGGTTTCTGAAAGCACGCTCTGTCTGCCAGTCAGGATAGGTGGATTAGATCTCACTAACTTGGTTGTGAAATCAAGGTATCTACAAGTGCGTGCATTCCAACGAGTGTTTTGCCAGAGAGACACTTTGATTTCTCAGCTGTGGGTGAATGTACTGGGAGGGATCGGCATAGGGGAGTATTACTACCTACTCTCTGTTCGACCACCCTATCCTCGTGACTGGCCACAGGATCTAATCTCAACGATTCAGACCTGGGGCAGAATCAGGCCAACATTTCACCTTAAGTGGAATGCTTTACACGCAATTCGCGTCGATTCCAATCAGGTTTAATCCTGAATTAATAGATTCAGTGTTCAGTAATGCTCGAGGTTTTGAAGCTGACACGCATACACTGACGGTTCTCGGAGATATTATTGATATCTCTGGAAACTGTCGAATAACCACTAACACTGCTCAACTACACGACCTGGCTGCTTCTGCGCGGGAGATATTTCGCCAACTTGGGACCAGTTACCCTGGTTTTAAGTTGGAAGATGCTTTCGTTCTGAACAGACCACCTCACACACCTTTCAGCACAGTTACAACACGTGTGCTCCGTGACGTGCTTATGTTAATAAGACCTCCGGAGTATACAGGATACAACAGATGGCGAACACACCTCGGGGTGAATATGGGCGTGATGGGAGGGATAACTTGCAGAGTAGTCTACAGTTATCCTTCTAGTTACAAAGATGCTGATGTGGCATTCAAATTGCTGCATCACAGTCTTTGCATCCTAATCAGTTGTCACATATCGACCGGCGGGCTCAGAAGATCTGCACAGTTTGTTCTGGTGAAGGCACCTTGTTTCGCAGGTTCTTCACTTGTCCAGCTTTGCTGAGTCTAATGGAACTGGTGCGCGATATGTGTCAGTTGATCCACCCGAATTTTGGCATTACTAGGACATCGTTTCTATGGGGACCAAAGGTTTGTAGTCGGGTGAATTGTTTGATTAGCTTTGTGTTGACAATGGCCAAATCTACAATTCACTTGTACTACATGAGAGTCGGAGATGGGAATCAGAACACTGACCCACAACACCACGCACAAGCACTTAAGCGCCACTTCGTTGACAGATTGAAGAGACGTTTACGTCTTGAATATCTGGCAACGAACGCAGACACATTCAACTGCACATGGCAACCACTATCGTCGGTGCAGGATGGAGCTCTTGTCTTTCGCTGGTGATAGCAGGCCACAGCATTTGCAACACTAGTCCACGGGGCTTCTCCCCGCTTAGGAATCGTTGCACGTGCTGTGGGAAGGACAAGTACTCTGTTAGAGATGCTAAGCTGGAGGGATGATAAGGGCAGTTTGTAGAGGTCTATGATACTACAGGCTGCCCTCGCGGGACTCTATAACGGTATCGGGTAAATTTTTACGTTCGTTCGTTCGTTCGGCTATTAATTTTTTAATTCGCTTTCGGTCTCGGTAATAAATTGCAAAATTTTTATGTAGAAAAATCGTTCGTTTTAGGTATTCATTATTTATTAGATTGTTTTGGAAATTTTTAACATCTTGGAATTGACACTTACCCAATTGTCAAAATTGGGACAAATGCTATATTTTTTGTTCTTTCATCTTTTAGGCATTTTTCAAAATTTTTGGTATTGTTATATACAGTCTCTTTTGAGAATTTAATGTTTCATTTTTTCTTGTCGTTTAATTGTTAGTATCTAGTTTGTTTCGTTGTCCCTTTTGACCCATTTTGTATTATTTTAGATTAGTTAGTGTCTGTTTTCTTTTTTACACATTGTAGAGCCTTTTGCCGCCTATTTTTAAGGATAAATTTTTTTTTGCACTAGCTTTCATTCTAGATAATGTATGTACAATATACACATAGCTACTTGTAAATAATTTTCAATTGCATAACGTAATAAAATCATAAAATAATACAACATAAATCAAAGCAAAAAGAATGATTAATTGTAGCAGTACAGTAAACGTGCATACAAAAACATTCAACAGGGTAAATTAATTTCCATGGGGGAATGCCACAAAGGAAAATGTCCCATGCAAATCGACATTAAATTTCTGAAGGTGTTCTTTAATTTGGCAGGTGATTAATTTTTCCAAAACTTAGCTCAGAAAACAAATAGTATTTATTGAACGGAAGTTAAGTAATTCCTTGATGTTTGTACTTTAGCAGAGTAGAAAAAGGGCGGACAAATTTTAAGATTAATGGAAAAAGGTGATGCATAAATTTACATATGTGTTAGGATTATGTATAGGCAAAAGATTTTATTGTGAAATATAATTTAAGCAAATCAATTGGGTCAATGCACTTAAAGCTGAAAGCGTTGTGGTGAATCCTGAAGAGCTGTGGTGTGACATGGAGAGAGTGTACTTAGTTTAAAAGGCAGTTATTGAGACGAATTGGGGTTGGTGCTCAGTTTTCGTTGGGAATTTTGTCCGTTTTCTTCACATGTTTTAAGAGTTACCAGATTACGAATGCTTTTATATCGAACGTAAATGTCCATCGATTTATATTTATATAACATTTTACGAACAGCATTGTCGTCAAGAAACTATTGATAGCTGGAATTATTTGGTTTGAATAACGGGAATGATCTACCAATGGAGATGATTTAATAGGCTGTTGAAGATAGAACCCATGTCCACTATTGAAATACATGCAAATACTTTCTAATAAATCAACTCAATCTGTATTTTAGTTGTACAATTTCGAAACATTGATTTGTCGTACACCAATATTTTCCGCACTCTTTGCCGTAGTTAATGTCTGCAATTTTCACTTCCAAGTCGCTTTGAGTCCATATTACAGCCATTATTTTTAGCACTCTTACTCCCCAAACTGAATATTCTAGACAATTTGTCATCATTACAAACATAATTCACAGCAGTTATATTGTATATATCTCATGAATGATTATTTATATGTCGTCTCTCATCCCTTTGAATTTAAAATAAATTTTCAACTTTTAAGCACAATATTCCTAGCTAATTTTTTTCTCATTTTCCTTTTTCTTTTCTCCTTTCAGATATGTCAGTTTCACCAACACCCTCACCAGAAAATCTAAGGATTTGTCTTGTGGGCAGTGTGGCGGATGACAAAACAACTCTAGAAGCAGCACAAACTTTTGGAGTGCCAATTATAACATCGGAAAGTGGCATGGAAATTATTTCCGATTTATCGTGGACAACATATTTCATTCTAAGTGATTTCGTAGGACCTGTGTTTGATGCCATACATAAAAGTAAACATAGGTTTGTATTTTGTGCTATTGTTTTCTATTAATATGGGATACCAATTTTATCATGACGATTGTTTTTGATAGACAAATTTTATTTCATTTGGATAAGACCTGAAAAATAATTTCCCTAATGGACTGTGAAATTCAGATTAATGCAAGTCCTCTTCTCTTATCGGCTCTATTGAAATATATTTTTTTCTATCGACTATGAATGGGTATAAATGGAGATTTTTTACACTATGGGGAATGAATAAAGCATAAAACTCGTTGTTAAGATAGAAAATCAGTAGAAAATATTGTACTATAAGAGTTTCAGCAACTGGTTTTATGAATGCCATAGTGATATATAGGGTGTTTGGAAAATTGTGCAATATTTTTAAGGGTTTGATAGCTGCGGTTGGAAAGTGGAAAAATTTGTGGGTGGGTGGATTATAGTGAGAGAAGTCTTAAGTTTAAATTTTTAAAAAATAGTACCTAAATAATTAAAGAGTTTAAATTTTAATTAAATTAAATTTAAATTCTAATTCTGAGTCATAACTTCGATATGGATGGCAAATGAGAAAGAGGTATGAATAACTAACGATTACCAATTACAGATTACTTCGTAACTGATTAGTAATGTAATCCATTTCCATAATTACATAATGTAATCGATTAACGTGTAGTGTGATTACAAGCCAATTTGATTACACATTAATCGATTACATGTTAATTCCACTACATGTTCATTTAGTTTCAATGCAATGAAGAACTAACTCGCTACTAAAAACTGCTTTCGCTAGTTATTAGTTACCTTTGAATACTTTATAGTTACTTAAAGTAATATACGTTATTTATTATAGCGAAACAAAACTTCAAAATAATCTTAATCAAGTACCAACGATTTATATTCCATTCTATTTTAATTTTGTAATTTGATAATTTATCAACAAGAAAACTGTTGCTAATTCTTCATGTATATACACAACTATTTATAATAACCTATCGGCGATAGTTGGCATATGGTGGTTACATGTTGGATCATAGATAAGTGAAATACTGTTAAATGGGGTGAATTGGATTACCTATCTTTTTTTAATATCTTTGCTTAAGCTCTAAAAATAATTGCAAAAAGTATGTAGTTATACTGACTATTAATTTTTTACAACTATTTTCAGAATTTAAATAAAGATATTAAAATATAGGCGATCCGATTCACTCATTGTCTCACTGGCTCCACTTCGCCCCGTTGGACTCTACAAAGTAATCTGTTACAATGTATGTAATTAGATTACAAAATAATCGAATTATACTGTAACAGATTACACATTTGATAGATTAAATATTCTATCATAAGTAATCTGATTGAAATGTAATCAAATACAATTTAATTAGATGACTTAGTAATTTGATTGAACTGTAATGGAATTATTAATAAAATTACACTGGACTCAACACTGGTTCTTGGATGATTTATAAAATATCTAGGAAAAATCTCCTTCTATATCGAGGGTATCTATGCCACCTTTAGTGTGATTATAAAATTCACCTCAGTCTTATTTGTATTTTTAACATCTCGTGGATAACAATATATGGATGCGGTAGAAAACACGTTGGTACACATATTTTATTTTTTCTTAGTGTACCTACGCTTGTTAGCCCTTTCGATAATAAAGTATTGAATAGTTCGTAACCAGTGAAAAAATTATCAAAAGTAATATTTCGATATGTGCGTACAAATGGCTCACACAATGCTTCCACGACGTTTTGGGCTAAATAGCTAAATAGGGCTGTAGCGGCTGAGTTCAGTTGTATTCTCAATTCTTTTGAAATTATTTCACTGTGCTACGTATAAAACAAGGAAATGGTAACAAAATGGCAGCTATTTGATTTTAAGAGTTTTAGACGCTCTTCTATTCGTTTGTGTTATATTTTTGATATTTGTTTTTATTTTTTTTTTATAAAATTTTAAATCTAGGATAAAAGGTTTTTTTTAGGTATATTATACTGGTATTTCAAGATATGTAAAAAAAAATCAAATTGCAGAAGGTTCTTTTATCCGGATGAAGGTTAATGTCAAGCTCCGGAAATGTTTAGGTAAAAATAAGGAATAGAGAACTTAGAGAAGCTTTAGACTTTTTATCACGATGATATTAGAAATGCTGTTTAATAATTCCGTACAAAATCAAAGAGATGGCGGCGCCACTATAATAAAATGGTCGACCGATAAAAGCTTCGTACCGCTTACTTATTTCTGATCGACTTTAACTTTTTTCTCCTGTCTATTTACTGTTGTAGGCCGCATTCAAAATGCAGAATGGAGTAGAATGGCGTAGAGTGGCTACTGGTGTCCATTTTTCGCACGCAGTAGTGCATATGGCCATCTCTGTGTTGCTCAGAGTAGCGCAGAGTGGAATATTATATTTACACGCTGCCATTTCCGAAAGCTTATAAACTGGAATTTCGAACAACAAGCATGTAGATGGCGTGGAAAAAGCTGAATACTTCTTTTTATCATAATTTATATGTTCTAATTATATTTACTGATTTATTTTTTTTATGAATGCTAATAAAAAACAAGAGATATTTTTTGCAAACTTCATGATTTAAAAACCAAAAAAAGTACAAATTTTAGCTAGTTTCAAAGCAATCTGATGGTGCCAATAATTGTCTCCTTTTTGAATTTATTTTTATGACAACGATAATTGTTCGCTTGTTTCTCTTAATTTCAAAGTTCGAATTTCATTCTGCGTTGCATGCATTGTGAACACCTTAGTTCTGGACTCAAAGCACACTCTGCTCCGTTCTGGCTCCACTCTGCATTGTGAATGCGGCATTAGCATGTTTCTATGATTTTTTTTTTTAGTAATCTCAAATAGATCATAATAAAATAAATAACCAGGGCGCATGTCATTAAATTCGAGTAACAAAAAGCAATAATCCAAGGGAATCTCTTATCAGATCGAGTCAGTAAAATTTATTTGGTTGTTTGTACTCAACGGAGCCTATATTGTATATAATTCGTGAGGTTACACTTGATTTTTATGCAGTAAATTACCAATATGTTACTGTTGTAATTTTACTTCAACTTAGCTTAAAAATTTCGTTTTCGTAACCGGTTTGTTGGTTACTTACAGCCAGTTCAGTCACGCGTTGCATTTTTTCTCTTCTACATGTGTCTCTTGAATGGTTTTTAAAACGTGATTGGCCTTCTGCTGGGCTTGCATGTTACTCATGAAAATTATGTGAAAGGTTTAATGTTTTAAATTCGGCTTTTTATTGTTGTCATATGCACTTGAACTCAGAAATCGGTATACGCATATATACTTGAACCCAAAATTTTGATTTCAATTAGTTTTCGGTTTATTTACAAAGATCTTGAAATGTAGGTAGCGATCATAAAATTGAATATCAAGGGCTAATTATGGAGTGAAGTAATTGTTCATAATTATAAACTATTATTTGAGAATAAATTACGAAATTAGTAAAATGTGGAAATTTTAAGAAAACCAAGTACAAAACTCGAAACACTCGATGAAAACAGTTTATTTTCGATAATCTGCCCAAGTAATAGTTGGAAAAAAATAGGCTCCCATTATCTCGCAAAGCATTTGATTAATAATATTACAGTAACCAATCAGCAATGTGGAAATCGAATCCTGGTTGCTCTGGATGACATATAATCCGGTTACCAATTGCTGGACCTGTGCCGACATATTCGAGGAAAGGTGCAATGTAGGATTACATGATTATGCTTGATTATTATGCAAATGGAATGGAAGGCGAAAAGCAATGCTTACAGCAGCGTCTCAAAGAGGCTCCTAATAAGTATAGGAAAACACTGAAAGAAGAACCGTTTTTGGAATATATGGATCGTGACAATATTGGTTGCCAGCGCCTTCAGGAATTATTCAGAGATAATTAAGGAGTAAATAACTGACAATCTCTGCTCGAGAGTAATAAGACCGACCTCAACCGATCAATCGTGAGGGACAAAAATTATAACCCAAAAGTGTTTTTTAAGGTTGGTTCTTGTGCGTGAATTCTTTAATGTGTGCTCTCATCTTACTTTTCTAATTATGGTCATTTATTTGAAAATCGTCCAACAATTTCAACGTTTGTGAACCAGCTATCTTGGATTTGACTGAAGTTTTACTAAATGGTGGAAAATGTCATTAGAAAGAAAACGGGTTCCTTCTCTTGTCAAAGATTAAAATTATTGTTGCTTCAATTCTTAGTAGTGTTAAATTCTTTTGTTCAAACATGATTTTTATTTCCTGGATTCTATTCTACACTTATAACAAAACAAAATCGTTTTCCTTTCAGGGATAATGATAATTGTTTTGTTTCAATTTTGTTTGTAAGAAGTTTATGCTTTCTACCTTCTGTTGTAATTTGAAAGTGGGATCATATTAGCATTCCAAAATATACATTTTTTTACTAAAATCTGTAATTGATATTAACCCTTGTGTCAATACCTACATACCTCCTGGGTATGTTTGTAAAGTTCGGCAATGAAAAAAAAAAATCATTTAATCTTTGAGATTTTTCATCAATCACTTTAGTTATCTTTAAGGGGTCTATTTGCAAATAACTTACGCTTTAAAATCTTAAAAACAATTCTTTGGTTTCTCAGAAAGTAAACCTACATTATTAATATACGTTACCAAACTGAAAGCATACATTTCTTAGGAATGGGGATTGAAAGTAAAATAAAAAGAGTTAATCCTTAAAAATTTTTATAGAATTTATTATGACAAGCATTTATTACATCTGGGGAATTCTTTTTAGAATGCTTTGCATATACAGGTTTAGCGCCTGTTGTGCAACATTTTCGCGTAGGTCGCCGCTTGCCCTCCTCTTTGCAAATTCCACAGTTACCTTTTACTTTTAGTCTGTCTGTTTGAACCCGTCCTGCTGGTTCACTTAACGCGGATATAGATGAGACTGGTATTGGGTTTTCCGCCATGCATTCGATAGCTGATCTTGTGTCGAAATTTATCATAATATGCGAATTCGCTGCTCTGATCTGTACAGCTGGCATAATGAAGGTCCATCAAGATCTTGCAGAAACGTACGTGTTTTTTTTTTTTTTTTTGCTAGAATCAAGTTAGTCATTTTGCTACCCTTGCTAGTCAGTGGAAAAAACAAAAGCCGGTTTCAAGCATGAAATGAAAATTTATACCTTATACAAATACATAAAAAAATTCACCCTGAAATGTTCGAAAAACTGAATTCCGGCCATAAACAATTATCCTACATACAAGTTTGGTAAGACATAGGTAGCATACTCACCTTTCGGTAAGTAAATTCTCAGGAATTGTTGACTACATTTTCTCCTTGTACATAAAGTAGGAAAATTAGACAGTTCCACAGAAATATACGTAATTATGATTACATACCCGGATATGTTATGGGTTCGGTTAAGTCATTTCTGCTATTAATTGACACAAGGGTTAAGCCGGCTTCAGACGATGCGCACATTTGCCATACATTCGTAGTTTTAGTGAAATCTGACATCGTGTCTGCAATCCACACGCATATCTAACAAATAAATGTGAGAAGTCTATTCAAATGACACACTATGTATGTATACTTTGATACTAAAATAGGATCGTCTGGATGAATAATACAGCCGATGCAGCGGATTTGTGCCCACTTGTGAAATGTGCTCTACATTACCACATTAAACGTGAACTTATCACACATCGAAAAGACATCGTATCAAGAAATAACGCTACTTTTCAGTTTATAAATTAGAGAGATGGTTAAATAAAATTTGAAGGACAGTAGAATAATGTTAATGGATATTATCCACCATCTCCTTTTTTTTTGGTTTTCCTTTTTTTTAACAATAAATAGGCACTTGTCATAATGACACAGGCTAAACTAGCTAGAAGTGCGCTCTATATATTCACATAGCACACTAAGGGTCTGTCCGATTCGAAGTCTTTTTCTTCGTCTTGTTATAACATTAAGCATTAAGTCCAAAAATAAAATTGTTTTTCATAGGGTAAAGTTATTTTTTCTATTCATTTCTAAGGACGCTTTGATACATTCCCCACAGTGGTTCATTAGAACCAAAAAGTGCCACTTTATTCCCGTCTTCATGGATTGAAATGAAATTTTACACAGTAAGAGAAAATTTTCGATAGTTTTCTTTTTGTTTTTCATTCAAAATTCAAAGAACGGCGATTTTTGTTCAATTTGAAAGATTAACATTTTTTGTAGACTCCACAATTTATTTTAAAATTTTTTTCAATTTTTGCAACCTATTTTTATAACCTAGATAAAATCTACAGGGTATACTATGTCTGTTATTCCATTTGTAACACATAGAAATAATGATGGTACAGAAAAATGTCTGTTCGTCTGTTCGTCCGTCTGTCTGTGCACACGATAACTCGAAAACGCGTATACTTAGAGAGCTGAAATTTTGAACACGGACTTAAAAAAAAAAAAACAAGTTAAAAAGCTAGAATTGGTGTAAGACAAATTCTTATGATACCCTAGATGAATGCTCGTATACAATTTCGTATGGTCACCGATTTATGCAAGTGTGATTTTTGAAGTGGTTTTTCGCATATATTTCTAGAAAAAATAATTATGACCAATTTTATAGAATTTCGTATTCTGAAGAAGTTTTTAGTACAAAAAAAAAAAAAAAATGTGTAGGAATGATCATTTTCACAGTATATGTAAAAAACTTAAATTTTTATATGGCAACACCAAGAAAGGGTTGCCCGATTTAGTCCATTTTTGAGGTTTTATTATTACTATAAGAACACCATGTACCAAATTTCAGCTCTTTATGTCGACGCACTCTCAGGCAGTGTCCAAATATATAGTGGAAAAAAAATTTATGTATGGCAACCCCACGAAAGAGTTGCCCAATTTGTCTCATTT
Organism: Dioctria rufipes; assembly: GCA_963924295.1. Lineage (NCBI taxonomy): Eukaryota > Metazoa > Arthropoda > Insecta > Diptera > Asilidae > Dioctria > Dioctria rufipes. The sequence goes on along the minus strand of OZ002743.1, from coordinate 40,889,154 downwards.
TGGAACTTAATTTCATGTACAAAATTTCAGCCTTTTAAGTGAACGCGTTCTCGACTTATCGTGCGCACGGACAGACGGATGGACAGACGGGCGGGCATGCAAAAATCAAAATAACTTTCAATACTATGCGTTGGTGTAAAATCCATTTTGCTCTACCGTAATTATTTCTAGGTGTTACAAATGGAATGACAAACTTAGTATACCCTATAGATTTCATCTATAAAAAGTAAAATTAAGTACGAAAATGAGACAAATCAGGCAACGCCTTCGTGGGTTTGCCATACAAAACTTTTCGTTTTCCCCTATATATTTGGACACTGCCTGAGAACGCGTCGACGTAGAGAGCTGAAATTTGGTACATGGTGTTCTCTTATTAATTGCAAATAAAATTTCAAAAATGGACTAAATCGGGCAACCCGTTCTTGGTGGTGCCATATAAAAATTTAGGCATTTTAGGTATACTGTGAAAACGATCAGTCCTTGACATTTCTATTGTTCTAAAAACTTCTTCAGAATACGAAACCCTATAAAATTGGTTATAACCAATTTTTCTGTCCGACGAACCATCCTAGAAATATTAGCGAAAAACACTTTAAAAATCAAACTTACACAGATGAGATTTCATACGGGCATTCCATTTAGGGTATCATAAGAATTGGTCGTCAAATCTCTTTTTCTTAATTTTTATAGATGGGATGGTTTCCTTTTGAAACTTCATGCACACAGGTTTACACAAGCGAATAGACGAATACAATTTGGGTCACCTTCATCATTAATTCGTAAAGGACTTAGACTTATTATAAACCGACTGTCGTTTGTCCACTTTTAACCACAATTGGAAAATCGCAAAGAGTCATCCATATCCCATGAACAAACTATAGTCAGTTTTACTTCTTTGTTGCTTTCATCAACTTGATCAAATAAGTCAAGATTCTTTTAGCTGTAAGATTTACTTCAGCGCAAGTATGCGTAAAAATTGCGTCTTCCTGTCTGCAAACATTGATAACAATGCAATATATTGATAACAAGGGAATATATCATAGTTGGAAGCTTTTGAGAGTTGTATTCAGATATTATCCTTTCGATATCCAATATCATAGATAGTGGTTCTTCAAGAAGTTTTCTTTTTCTCGGGATTATTTTTCTTTATCAAGCTTAGTACCGTAGATGGCTTATCGTGGGAATAAGCCAAATATTGGATTACTGCAGCTAAGTCATACAAATATTTTATTTTTGCAGCTTTATGAGCTGCTAGCAAACATAAGCCTATCTCTTCTTTTCGCTTACTTTTCTTAGACTTATCTTTAAAAGTTTTTGAAGGTCGCCCGGCTGCTGTTGCTCGCGTAGAAGTTGTTGGTTACATGAATTGTACAATTTCGTTGGGTACCTTAAAATATGAATGCGCCCACTTTTCGTGCTTCCGCACTAATCGCTCCAATACATAATGATATTGTTTTTGATTTAAATTTCCTAACTCAAGGTCCTTTTGTCCCTTACTAATGAAGTTATTGAAATGTTGTCGGACATATTCCGATAAAATAAATTCTGTAGTTTTTTTCACTATACTTATCTTTAACAATAAAGTTGGTTATTAGATCTAAATTTATAAATTTAGAATTAAGCCACATCTTAAACTTTTTCACAATACTTAATTTTCTTTCAACAAACACTTCGACCAATAGCTCAAAATATTCTTATAACATCTTATAACAAACGGAATTTGTAGAAAACTCAATTTAGGGCAAAATTAGTAAACTAAAGATAGAATTCAATATTTCTGACAAGAAAAGTGTAAATGTAAATTTACAATTTCTTGCAAAATAGGCATAAATGACACTTACAGAAACATGTTCTCGTGGAATAACACTGAAATATCAGATAGCACGGCCTTTTGTACGGAGCATGAAGGAATAAAACATTAAAAATCCGCCTTCACTTGATATCACCTTTCTTCTGCATTAATTCGTTGAAAATCTGACTCCAGGTACCCTGTTGACCTTAACATCGCTTTTCTGAAAAAAGGGTGGAGAAATGTGGAAAAACTGTTGCTGTTTTCTGAAAGAGGGGTAATTTGTGCACAATTTAGTATATTTAACTTGGAAGGATCCGGAAGGAGTCATTTTGAATCTCAAGCAAAACTTCAGAAACTATAAAAAAAGCACTCTTTTGCTCCAATGCTCCATTGTGCATCCCCGTGAAACCGTATGAAAACCGATTTATTATCATACTTATTGTTTTTCACCACAAATATTCAATATAAATTATTGAACTTAACTTGCTTTAATTTATATCTTTAAAAGATCTCTTGTTATCCCCTTGATAAAATTATAATAATAAACTCAGCATATCAAAATCATTTGATGTCATCAATCATTTTATTGGCGCAGATAAATTGGCCAAGAAAAGTTAAATTAAATTGCTTCATTTATAAAGTTTTTGCTGAAACAATTAATTAAAAAAAAAAAAAAATATTAATGGAAGGAAAGCAGATGAGGTTTATAATAAATTAACGGGGGATGTTTTAATTAACCATAGTGTGGCATATTTAAATTTCATAAAATATTACCCCGGCAATTTCACTTTTAATGAAATAAATAATTTTATAATATCCAATTTGCAATTTCAACTTAATATGTAATACTGATTGATAAATTGCTGTGTGTTGCTGTTGTATTATTTACAGAATAATGGGACCACCCGCATTGCAGCAGGCTGCACTCATGAAAGAAGGACTGACGCATAGTACAAGGCCCGTTTATAGTTACTCAATGCGAGGTGTCATAACATGTTTCACTGGTATCAGGAAAAAAGATGAACTTGTAAGTATCCTACATACTCGTACATACATAAAATATGCTTAATAAATAAACAGAAAGGAATAATTTGCATTGACCTCTTGATAATATCTAACATTGACGTACTATATTTACTTAATAATATTTATTTTTAAAAACAATGTACGCATTTTTTCTAAAACAAAACACATTTGTTTGAGTGTAGGATGGAGTTGCTCAGGAGTATACAGTTTCCTTGTTGGCACAGATCCTAGACCATTTATTTTTTTCTCACAATCAATTTAAAAATGAAATATCGCGTCTGTTTTTATTTAAGAAACGAAATTTATGTATTTATTTGAATACCATGAGTTTGCTTTTGTAAAGAATTGTTTCTTATTCATGAAATTTCACTTAATCCTACTATGTATTAACTTGTGTGATTTATAGGGAAGGAGAGGGGGGAATCAGAGCAAATAACTAATTAGTAATTTATTTTGTTTTTTACAATTTTCGAATAAATACTGTAATTATAATCAAACCAGGACTGAGGTTCATTCGCACTCAATACCTTAGGTACTATTTGTATATTTTTAAACGTGTTTTCCTTTGTTGTTTTTTATATAATCAATGTGGTGTAAAATATGTCTGTCGGTTGTATAATTGGTAGCATATGCGAAAATGTTTGTATGGATTTGGGAGGTCGAGCTCACTAAAATCATTGGGATGCTGTAATTATGTACGTCCTCAGCAATTGTGCTACTACGCTACTATTTGTCTGACTGATCTTAGTTTTGTGGACTGTAAATCGGCGTGATACTACTGATTAATGCTTCTAAATGTTCGAAGGTTCGAGTATTCAGGCTATTCGGAGATTTTAATCCTTCAAAACTTCAAAACTTTCGGATCTTTGAAGCTTTGAAAGACCAGCAGCAATGGCAGGAAAATTGAATGTCGTGCCATGGCATTCTATCCGGAGTATAAGGCCGGAGGATTTAGGATGAATTTAGTAAGTGAGAGAACACAGTGTAAAGGAAAAATTCAATATACCGGTTGATTTTAATATGGTGGTCATAAATGAAACAGGAGATAAGTTGAAGTGTTAGGAATAAAAAATATATGGCAGGGGGTCATCTTATTAATTGTGATTAAGAAAATATGCTTGTTTTTCACAAAACATCCCGTAACTTCCTTGTTGTGCAACGTATGAAGGTAATTTGCAGTTCAGATGATGGGAAACCGTCTAAGCTTTTCAACGAATGTCGAACCATCACTCTACCCCCTCATGTCGCTAGTTATGGACGTCAAAGTAAGTTTCTCGCCAAAATGCCTGATAACAGTTATATAACGTCAGAATATTACCTTAAAGAAGGTATGATATTTTTTAGCTTAGAATAATGTTCAGCAAAATTAACGGCAGAATTCGTTAGCAGAGCTCATTTACGTATGAAAGACTTAGTCACGTATCTATAGATTGACTCAGCGTTAGCTTGGATCACTTCCACATCATCAATTTCGTCAACTAAAGGGCAGCGATGCAAAATCATTCTATCCCATAACAATGGAGATATGTCAGTTTCAAGGACAATCAAAGGTATTATTGCATCCGAAAGGAAAAGTTTTTGGCAGGTTTCAAGTGTTGTTGGCTTTGACGTAGATCTGTAGTCCAGCGTATTCCAGTTGCAATAGTGTTGTTTTCGGCAGGAGCGATAGTAATAATCATACCGCATACTCCAGAGACGTAGCCAGGTTTTGCTAAACTGCTGCTGTAATGGAAACTACTCGGTTATATCAAACCAGTTATCACCGATAGCAACGTCTTCTGCTATCTTCAACAGTGTCAAGAGAAGATTGTCACCACAAACTGTGTGGTGCTCTCGATCACTTGAGAAATAACTAGTCTGAAGAATTCTGGAGCCAAACGTCCAGAAGGATTCAGTGGTCCGGTTGTCTCAATGACAACCTGCCCAATTAGGTTACCCTACTGCAATAGCGACTGAATGCTATACAAGCATTGGTTTAAGCTCAGACTGTCCTATGGCAATTTGTCTTATTGTATTGAGATTTGCGACCATAGGATGAACTAGGGTATCTAGTAGTTCTCGAGAGGATGAATTCAGGTTGTCCCAATGAGAACTGCTCTTGGCGTCTTGAACCAGCAGGATTGCGGAAAGTCGATGTTCTTCTATATAGCTGAATGTAGCGGATGTGGCCAATCTCGAAGCTGAACCATTAAGGCCACCTAACGTCCACTTATCTGTGAACTGTTCAGATCCACCAGTGAGATATATTAAAGACGGGTCTCTGAAATAAATATCTATTTTGTTAGGCAGTCCTTATTCGGATTTGTTGTTCTGTCGTGTATTCTGAAAATCTTAATTTTTTATTTTTTGTAAATTTATTCCCTTCGGAAGCTGGTGTTAGACTATTTACATTGTTTTTTAAATTTGTTTTTACAATATCAGAAGCATACCTAGCTAAGCGTTTCTGCGTTCAGCAAAGTGTTACTAGACGAGAGTTTCGAATTACATTTTGCTAAAGTCTAGTAAGGAGTTGGGGTATTCGTAAAATTTAACGCGGTCTCCAAAAAATAACATTTTAATGCTGGTAAAAATTTGACGTAAGTTTTATGTGGAGAAAATGAAGTGTTGTTAAAATCACAATTAGCCGGATATATTTTTAAAAATGTTAAGCGATTATTATTTATAAAAGATATATTTAAATCATCAAATCGATGACAGGATTAATGCTGTAAGACATACAAGTGTGTATCGTCGTCAAGGAAATCCACGGGAAAAACTAAATAAACTCGCTTTGTCAAATGGTGAGTAAAATGAGTGAAGATTTACAAAACGCCATCTATCTTATAATAGAAAAAATTACACTTTTTACCGGTGAACTGCGTACTGCACTAGTAAAGACCTCAGTAAAATTTCTGCTTGAGATTTTACCAGCGGTAAAATTTGTATGGAAATGTAAATTTTTACCTGAACTCCGTACTGATTTACTCGAACGCCGTACTAGGCTTAAGTATACAAAGTGGTTGGTCAAGAGTTCGGAAATTTGAGAACCGGGCATAGATGTGTCGTCACAAGTTCGTGTAATATATTTGATTTTTCGAATCACTATATTTGCAGGGGTAGGAGAGTTCGCTTGAATGTGCAACATTAGATATTGATAATTCATTGGTAAAATACATCGAGTCTGTCAAACAGACAGAGATAAATTTGTCATAATTATATCTCAATGAAAAAATTTTCATGCTGACGAAAGCTCACTGTACTATTAATCTGCGCACATTGAATGCGTTCAAGATTTTTGATATAGCAACAAAGCCATAGAGTTGTTGTCATATTTCCTTAAAGCAATAAAGATTAAACCGTTTTTAAGACGATTCAGGGAAGAAAATGTTGTTATGCTTTGGTTAGTATATAATTCACCAGATATTGAGTAATAAATAATTTTATATATGTTTGAAACTTTCCTTAAATGAATATTACTACATTCAGATAATTTTTAAATTTGTTACTAACATTCTAAAGAGAATTAGTTATTAACGATGTCCTGACGATTGTGCTCGACAGCAACGGACATGATACATACATACTTATAAATTTTGAATTAATTAATTGTCGCAATGATTTGAATTAGGTTAGTGCTGTCTTCGTATGGTTACAGTCATCAATCTCGGTAGTCGCGGAAAAAACTTTTTTACAAATGAAAAATCTTAAAAAAAAAAAAATTTCTATGCAAAAGCAAGCGTTTCGTATCAGCAGGAATCGTATACTCATCAGTACGGCTTGGTTCCTGCTTGCCGTAAACGCCAAAGTTTTTTTCCACTAAATTCTCGAGCTGTGGATTTGGCAGCAAACTCAGTCAATTTCATGTTGATTAAATTCTATATGAATTTATTTTGTAGCAAAGCTCTCTAATCGGTAGTCAGCAATCTTCCATCCTGCATAGTTTTCCTTCGCAGTACTCAGGCTTTTCCGTAGAGATATAGCATCTTTTCCATACTGTGCCTTTTACCAAAACTTTGTTGTTGTCCCTGTTTTTTTTTCTCTTTTCAAAATAATCATTAAAATCAAATGAAATCGATAATATTCAATTCCATTTCAATTTGGATTGATTGATATGACTCCATCATCAAAACAACTAGAATCGAATATCGAAGGAATAAATTGTGCACTCACGTTACTCACACAAACTTGAAGTGCACAAAAACAGCAGGTTTACGTGTGCATCGGAATTAATGGGCAAAATGGCAAATTGCTGATTGTTCTTAATAACTTATCTCCAGTGCACCGCTAAACATCATTCTCGTATCTGTAATTCAATTGAAATCACTATCACTTAGGTGGTTTTATTTCATTTTACGTAATGTGTCCACTGGCGCCGAATAATTGACGTTTGAACGTCGGGATAATTAGACCCATGGGCTTTTAATTGATCACTTCTCATTAACCTTACAAAAGGGATAATGACTATGAGCTCAATATATACTCTCTACGCCAATGTGTGTATATAAATTCATTTAATTTGCAGAGAAATCAAAACTGTAAATGGGCGATTGCAGGCATTAGGATGCATTCATACGTGGATGCCTACCCAATTAATGAATTTTAGGAGAGATATATTCAATGCTTAATTACTTCAGTGTTTTCTATCAATTTCATTTAGGGAATAATTTAGAAACCAAATAATCATTGGCAAAATTTATAAATTATTTACACATTCGATTTATGAATAAATAAAGAAGATCCACACACATGTAAGCAGGAATTTAATATTTTAATATTTTTTTTTTCATAAGCTTTAAGTATTGAAACCCGTTGTTACCTAGCTCAATACAAAAAATGCAAATATTACGTTATTTCTTAGAAGAGTAATCTTAGAAGAGTAATTTGTAGTGAATTCTTAAAAGTAAGAAAAAACAAATTATGAAAACTTCCTTCTGAGATAGGATTATAAGCCAAACAAAGGCAAGCAAGGAAATTAGACTAAAGCATTTTAAATATAAATAAACGTTCAATAGCGCCTCACATATGTATGATAAGCAAACCAAATAATAACAGGCCGAGAACTGATTGTTGTGGGATATCAAATTACAAACGGTAGCATACCAGACTACATTCGTTGACTCGTATCTGCAGAATACAATTTTTTAATCATTGTCAACTAAGAAATTCATATTCGATTGCCCAGTTGATGATGAGAACAGCAATTTTCAAAAGAATCGTTTTTTAACCACTAACTGTTTTTATTGTTGAATTTTATGATTTCGGTATCTTTCCCTTTTCCGAAATGATTGTAATCGGCTATTTTTTTTTTATCATAATAAGGATGGAGGGGTGAGGGTGAACTGAGGTTTTTTGCATATAGATTCAGCATTCAATTTAAAACCTAGTTTTATCGGCTCGAAAAAGTAATGATTTTTCTTTGCTAATCTGATACTGGTTATAACTCCGTATTTTTCTTCAATGCGGTCGCATACACCCCGAGGTTATATTTAGGTCGTACCAGCTCTTTTTTTCCAAAATCCTGGATGAGAGTTCCATTGACAAACTTATTTACATATCCTGGATGAGAATTCCATTGATAAACTTATTTGCATATACAACATAAAGTCCTATAAGTTACCCTAATTCCACAATCATTGAATACAAAAAACTCGATCATTGAATACAAAAAACTCGAACATGTCATTGGAAGTCGTCATATATTTTACAATAATTGCTTAAACTATTTTTTGTATTATAAAATTCTACACATTACACATGTACATATATCAAGACAGGCAAGCAACGATCAGTGATCAATGTAAGTGAATAGTTATCCAAATGTTAGGAAAAGAGTATCGAAGACCCATCTTTTGGTTGTGATACACAGGGTAAATTTAACTGGGTATTTGGTTCAGAGTAATCGAATTATCTAGTTAATTGGTGACCGACCCCTGATACACATAAATCGGGATTATTTGAATGGTAATGCGCATGCCTGACATTTAATATGGATGTATAGTATAATAGCATTAATTCTAGCGAAGCATCAGTAGGCGATCTTAGATCATATAAAAAAGGATAGGCTATGAGGAGTAGTACAACCGCATCGGTGTATTCGTTTAGTCATGGAAGTAGTAAAGTACGATATTTTCAGAGCGGGCACATAATTTAGTGGTTGAAACTTTATCAAGTATTGAAGAAATTTTAAGAGGGGATATACCATTATATCGCAAAATTATTAAAATAATCTTTAAATTTATAATTTTCTTATTACTCTTTAAATTTTTGAGAGTTTTCTTAGTACCCCACTTGTTTTGTGATAATATTTCTTGGACTTGCCTTTGTATGGCTAATATAATTTAGGCAGCAATTACAATTAAATTTTAAACAAACAAACCGGTATTGGAAATGTTAAATTTCTTTCTCACGGCTGCTTATTTTTATAACTATTTCACTTTTGTTTTACTTACAACACTTTAATTTATTAGTAAAATAATTTAACTTGCTTGAAAAATGCTTTACTACGATAATAACGTCGTTTGTTCCTGTAGCACAGTACAGCGCACTTCCTCACGATAATTCAAACCTCCGGAGTCTCGATTATATAAAATCTCGTTCACAAAACAATATTTCACAGTTGTATCACAATGTTATTTAGTATAAATCAGTTTTGATCACTAGTATTACACAGAACCACTAAATTTTGACATATCACAAATAAAGCAGAAATGTCGAAATGACGAACAATAGGCTGTAGGACCTTTTGGCATTTTCCCCCCATACCATAAAAAAAATACTTGTCACACGTACACGAATTTTACACAAGGTAGCCTATCCTTTTTATTAGGGTTCCGTATCCAAAGGGTAAAAATGGAAACTCTATTACTAAGCCTCCGATGTCCGTCCGTCTGTCTGTCTGTCACCGGGCTGTATCTCATGAACCGTAATAGGTAGACAGTTAAAATTTTCACAGAGTGTGTATTTCTATTACCGCTATAACAACAAATAATAAAAATAGAATAAAATTAAAAATTAAATGGGCTCCTATACAAGAAACGTGATTTTTTCGGCGTTTTTTTTTTCTCGTTTTATTCTCATTCACTATTATTATCATAAGTAGGCATAATTTTTTCAAATGACAGCATTGTTTTTTCAAATGATGCTTACTCTCATTTGAAAAAATAAATAAAAAGGACGGACTTGACCGATTTTTGTTATATGATCTAAGCGTAAGTATTTATTGGGACAATGGGCCATCCCAGACGAGTATTTTTGATGCAGTATGCAAACCGGTTTTTTAGGGAAGAGGTGAAGAGACACAAAGAAATATTTCCTTGCGTCTTTTCACCTCTTCCCTAAAAAACCGGTTTGCATACTGCATCAAGAATACTCGTCTGGGATGGCCCAATGACAGCTTCTTAACCAATTTAGGACTCTCATATACCTCTTGGAAGCTGAAATTTTATGTTTATTCATCATAACAAACATGTGCTTCTTCCGAGTTATCTAAATCTAAATTTTGATCTCTATGTGCTGTTCTTAATACCCTGCAAAAGTCGTGTTTTTTTGGAGGTATATACTTTAATAAATTCATCATATCTTTTTTTATTTCTTTTGAAATTGTTCTATCATTAGGATACAATAATGGTTGATTTATATTTTTAAAGGTTGCTGATGCTGCTTGGGTTTCACTGTTCTAGTTTTATCCACCACATATTAAGCCAATTGAGTGTTGTTGATTTTTTTCTGTTGGTAAAAACATCTTCTCATGCATTTGTGAAAAGGAAATCTCGGTGACTCATTTCGACAACGCTTAAAGGGATTTTTCTTTTAATACTCGTATTTTGAATTACTTGATTTTAGATATACGGAATTTTTTTTTTTTTCATGAGCTTCTATAAATGCAAGGAGCCTCTTTTCGCAAATAACGGTGCCCATTTAACAAAAATTTAAGCTCAATTGATTTAGCTTTTATGCTTTCAGTCTGCATCAATTTCAGTAACTTAATGCAGTTTTTATGTTATTTCGATTCTGTCCTATACACGAATCTGAGCACATTGTAATTTTTAGAAAATCCTTTGAATATAATTTGTTGTGTTTAGTTAAGCACGATGACACTTCTAGTGAATTCCGTGATCCTTGGGTTATAGGACAAACATACATGCAGCCCTCGTTAGTCTTTAAATCATGACAATCAAGCTTATATACATATAAGTTTCTTATGTAATAAGCCACTGATGTGGAGAGTTTTGGAAATTGTATTCCTTTTTCTAAATCAAAACTAAATACGTACTTTTCGAAGCTGAAGCTCTTAATCGATCATTATCTATATTATTACGGGCAATTTCTGCATTTCGCAAGTGTTCGTTGTGTTCACTTCAATCGCATGTTTTTCTTCATCTATTGTATACTGTTTTTTTTATTACTAAATATAAATAATTACATTTTTGATGAAAATATTATGGTAATAAAACTTTTCCTTTACTGGTTCAATGTACAGATTATACACTCTTGCAATAGAAAAGTCTGAATCCAAGTATCGGCGTCTGGGACTATGAGCTCTTGTATAATGATTCGAAATAGCAGGAAATAAACTTATATGTTTTATTACATGGGAATTATCTATTTTGCTACCTGGAAAATGCTGCCCCGGTGGTCCTTCAGATCTTCCTTTGAAGAAGCATTATATAGCATTCTCAGATTTATTTAAACCATTTTCAGATAAGTTTAGCCAAATGACATATTAATTAACCCATTCGCCAATTATATTCAACCCATTAATAAATGAGTTTAAACTTTAGCAAATATATTTAAACCTTCAACGAAAGATTTTAAACCTTTAAAAAATATATTTAAACCTTTAATGAAAGAGGTTCAACAAAAAGACTTAAACCTTTAGCAAATATATTTAACCCTTTAATAAAAAGCTTTAACCTTAACCATAAATTAAAAATCTATTGAGTTCAATAAACTTTATATTTCTTCTTGTTTATTTTAAAATTACGAGTGAGAACATATTAATTGCATTTCGAGAAATTTTTTGCATTCAGTATTTAATGCGAATTTTATGCAGTTGCACAGTGATAGAGTGAAGTACACGAACGATTTCTTTATCAGCGAGTAAACGACGCTTAATATAATAATATGAGTAGTAGTGTAGATTTTAGCGCAGGCAGGGCACCTCTGATGAATGGCGCCCAACTACTTAAGATGAAGAGTCTGCAGATTATGGAACTTCAAGGGCAAATCATAACTAAAAAACAGGGACAATGCGCATACAAAAAACAAATCCATTGCTTGATGACGCTTTGTTAATTATGAATAATGCGGGAATACACAAAACACCACAAGTTCGCGATGTATTATCATCTCAAACGAATTTAACACTAAAATTTTTTTTAAAATCCTATCGAAAAAACGTTTTCTAAAATGAAGGCACATGCACGTTCAGTTTTAGGTAAAATGAGTGGAGAACATAATCTGCTCTCAGTAATCCAAGATAGCCTTCGACAAATAACACCTAAAGACTACGCCAACTATATAATGGATATGGTTTTATTTATCCAATATATTTGCTAAAGGTTTAATCCTTTTTGTTAATAGTTGAAACAAACTCATTCGTTAAAGGCTTAAAATCTTTCGTTGAAGGTTTAAATATATTTGCTATAAGTTTAAACTCATTTGTTAATTGGTTGAATATAAGTGCCATTTGGCTAAACTTATCTGATAATGATTTTAAATAAATCTAAGAATCCTATATAATCGCCCGTTGCTTATTTGATATGTTTCTATAAAATATTTTTTGCAAACACCAACATCTTTGCCGTTAAGTCTATTCAAAAGATTGAGACTTTGGTCCTTTGATGTTATTTCTGGGTCGTTGTCTTTTTATAGCACAAACTGTAATAAACCCACATTAAAAAATATTTTGCTTATGATCATTAAACTTTTACAAACTTTTCATTGCCTTGTAAACAATTACAAGGTTTATTATCAAATTTCTTTGCTGGAATTATACTTTTATTTCTATTTTCTTATTTTTTACCCACATACCTTACCTTTATAGTTTTTCAGTATTTCGAGACCATTTACCAGGATTTCTGCTACGTTTCCTAACAACTTCTCGGTCATTTACATTATTTTCTACATTTTCGTTATCTAACGATGTATTAGTATTAATATGAGATTAACTCTCCTTGAACTGTGTTCTATTTTCCTTTTATTTTTTATACTCTTACAATAAATTTATTTTTATTATTTTAAAAAGTCAGAGTTTTTACAGTAATAAAAAAAAAAACTTACTTAATGTTTTTGATCATAAAATAAATTTCACAAACACTTCAAATTTTCTTTTAACCAAAGTTAAGATATTTTTTAAAATCTGTATCTCAAACAATTGTAAATAGCAGAAGTAACAGTTATAGTTATTATGAACTTGTTATTTTTCATGTTACAAATATCGAAAAAAGAAGAATAATTTAGTTCTTATTTCAAAGTTTATGTAAAAAAATATTGATTAAAAGTGGATTTACTCACAAAGGCTTCTGAAAATATTATACAATATATTCAGAAGCTAAACAAGGGCTGTCTGACCGAGAAAAATTAAAGCAACGAGTAAATCCTTTAACGCCTGAGAAGAATATTACTTATACCACTAAAATTTACAAAATTCAGAAAATATCAAAAATGGACTTACCGCATTTGCTTCTGAGCGATTTACTTAATGACCCGAATTTTTGTTAACTTAGAATAAAAAAAGGACAAAAAATTGTCTCCTATTTTTAAGGGTATTGTCCCACAACATTAAGTTACTCGACATCTTAAATATGCCGATTGAATGAGTGCTATATGCTGATTAACTTTTCAAATAAATATTACAGGTTAGTGGCGGATCTGACTTGTAGTACGTTAGTTTTAGGTCAATTATGTTCTATATGTATAAGTATATTAGAACATTCTTCGCAAAATAAGATTGTGCTAATAAATAATTAATTAAGGGATCTATTCTGGTTTAGATGCTAAAAAAAAATTGTAAATGGTTTTAAGAATTTATTTTTGTAGAAATTGATATGTTTGTTGAGCTTAATAAATAAATACGCTCTCGAAATACATAAAACAATTTTTTTTAATTTATTTTAAACACTTTTAATACACAAAAATAACAAGCAAGCGTAAGTCCTCGAAAAGTAGATATGTCGCTGGCGGCGTGGCGGCATTGATATCTCGATAACGGCTTATCGAAAACGAAAAAATCAAAAATATTTAAATTCCGTATGACTGTGGCTCTCGCGCATTCTATAGATATTAATATTTATTGATAAATAATAAAATACCGGAGGGTTTTCACGCTTTTTTAAAAAATTAATAATAATACGGTTATAGAATGCGCTGAAGTTATTTATGTGTAGAATATGTGGTTAAAATTTCATAAGGATCGGTTCAGTGTTTCCGGAGAAATCATTGCCGCCGACCGAAAAAACGCGTTTAAAGTTTTTTTTTTAATGATAAATTATGAAAAATCTTGCCTTAACTGATGCCTGCTCCGATCGTTTTAAAATTTGTACACAATGCTTTTAGATACAATACTTTCGAAAATGTAAAAAGAAAACATCGATTTTTTGAAAATTATAACCCAGAATGATGCTGATTAGATAAAAAAGAAAAATCTTTAATTAACTTTAAATTTATTCTTTACTTTCAGACTCGTCTAGTCAATTTGATACATTCAATGGGTGGCTCAATACGAAAGGATATGAACTCAAAAGTCACACATCTCATTTGTAATACTAGCGGGGGTGAAAAATATCAGTAAGTAAAATTGTTAAAATTTTTTTTTCATATTTTCTTTTAATTTTTACCTATGCTTTCTCTTTATCAGATACGCCATGACATTTAGGTTGGCTGTTGTTAGATCAGGTTGGGTATATGATGCTTGGGAAAATCGGGATGTTCCTGATTTTAAGGCAACATCTGAAGAATTCACAAAAGAACATAAACTGAAAGCATTTGAAGGACAAAAAATTTGTTTTTTCGGTTTTGCTCCGGATGAGCATCAACATATGGTGGATGTATTAAGAAATAATGGTGGTATACCAACCGATCTTGAGGATCCAGAATGCTCACATGTGGTAAGAATAAAATTCAAAGTTGCTAATGTTTGGTTATTAACTACATAGTACATATGTATTCGAGTTATTTCATTTATATATGATACGGTTTGAATGCAATATTGAAAGTGTTTTGGTGTCATCGCATTTTAACAATTTCAGATTATGGCTAATACTGGTGGTAATTTTTCAGACATTATTCCTAACTCCCGTAGTTCCTCTCCCAGTTCTGATGGTAATGAACATAATTATCTTAGTGATAGTAAGAAAACAAGTTTAGAAGATTTGCAAAAGGAAATAGTGATTGAAGATGTAAAAAACACTGTTTTATCAGAACCAGATGAAGTAGATTCAATGAAAAATAATTCACCGAGTTATATTGATCAGAATATTGAATTTATCGACATGACACCAAAGAGCTCCAAACAATTGAAACCAAATTTAGACGGTGTCGTATTAACGTCTAAAGAAGGAAATGCTTTCTTAAATCCCAATAATTTATCACCAATACTAACCACTCCAAAAGTAAATGAGCTAATACCAGCAGGCATTGACATCAGTCCAATTGACGAAGAAGATGACAATTTCGACTTATACGAAGGAAAAGATCTAAAACGGAAACGTACAAGCTTTGAGGATGATAATATATCTCTTGCTTCAATTGACTCGATTGCTTTAATGGGTATAAATTCGTCTAAGAAGCCAAAATTGACACGAACAGGGTCTATAACACGCAGTATAAAACGAAGTATGAGTTTTGCTGCGATAAGAACACCAATTACAAATATGTTGCGGCCACGTCGTAATTCAGTTGATCCAAATGCATCATTCAGTTCGATTACATCAATTGAAAGCACATTCAATGAATCTATTAAACGGCCTGTCAAAGAGAAATGGCGCAGCATTCGTGATCGCATAACAAGAAGTAATAAACGTGATATAACTATCACACCAAAGATGACCAGATTAGCTACAACAGATATGGAAAATTTAAAGAAAACATGTGTCATAAGCAGTAAGGATAAACTTAAGACACCCGAGAAAAAGAATCGTAAAGAATCAGATTCCCCAGATTATTTCAAAACTCCCATTCCTCCAACAACACCATCAATTTCCTATCGGCACTCTGTCTGTGGTGTTGGTTCCACTAACCTAATTCTAGATTATAATACAACTACTACTAACCGCAACATAATGGAAATGCCACCAGCCATTAAATCATTTGCTGCTGATGCATCATCGTCAACTTGTGTCGTTACCACCACCTTCAATTCCACAGCTACTGCTATTTCCGCTAGCAACGATCCTTCCACTGCTACTATTGTTGTTTGTTCTAGCACGACGAATGAGTGTGATATTTCGTTATGTCCTCCTACTGCCAGTGATGAAAATGTTCCGGTACTAATGCAAATTATACTTTCATTACGAAATTTCTTTAATTTTTATTTTATTTTTGAATTTTTTAATGTTTGGAGTGGTGCTATATATATGCAGGATTTCAATTGCATATTTAAATTTTCAAATCTAAAGAGTTTCAACACAGAGAAGATTTTTTGTAAAACTTTTATTTCAATATTCCATTAAAGTTGACTTTAGGGACACCATGTCTATTCTAATGATGACATTTTTTGGGTTGACAAAGTGGTACACTAGAATCCCGAGCCACTGATTGCCTGACAAAAGTTTAGGGCGCTATAAAGTTTGAGGTAACAATTTTAAATTGGCAAATATATTCCATTAAGGCATCTTTTGAACTTGTTTCTTGAACAAAATGGAACCTTAGAGAGAATGAGAAGTCTCAGCCATTAAACTTAAAGTAAAAAGGATAAGAGAAGAAAAAGATCCAATGGTAAATTGTTTCACAACCATGTAGTTCGGACTATAAAGAATCATAAAATTTCCTACCACTAAAATGACATTGTCGGGTGAATGTGGTCACAATTAGATGTGCGAGTATTGAGGGAAGGGACCTGTCTACATTGGATCAGACTAGAAATCCCATCAGAGTAATGTGTGAAAAAGTAGCGATATATCGAGAAAGGCAAGTGTGAATCGTCCATGGGCCTAAAGGTCTTTACTTGAACAGCCTCCAGTGCATCCTGTTCCTGGCCAAATGTGGGAATTATATCCCAGTCTAGATACTTATCTGGGGTCGCGATTTAATGGAGATAAATATTTTTTGTATCTATGGACAAAATCATGGCTTTGCATTATATTTTGTCATTTTGCCTTTTTCATTACCTTCCGGACCTTGCTACTAACTCATATACAAGAAGTCTTTCAGAAAATGTTCAATGGTGGTGCATCGCAAAAAAAGACTCGTGTCGCGTTTGCAAAGGACCATTGAATACGCATCATGAAATTATGTTCCGATATATTCCTTATAAAAATTGTAGATTGGAGTTTGAAAATGGGAAAAACAATAGCATATTCTTCATTTTTGCCACATCGGCAAATACTTTGACTTGGCTGAAATTTTGGCTAGAACCGTTTTATCACAATATTAGGTTCATCAAGTTGTTCGTAGGGTTGACCTTGCCATACAACAATTTTAATTTAGCCCATTCTGACTTGACGTCTTCTAAGAATGCTGAAAATTCGTGACATTTCGTGTTCGGTAAAATTTGAAAAACAATAAACACTTTATTTATGTTATTGAAGAAAAGAAGTAAAAGAATGAAAAATATCAGATTCTAGGAAATCGATATGTGCAATTATCATGCAATCGCTAATAAGCCGAAGAATCTTCTGTTGAACTCTTTTCTTATTCGGACAACGCCGTCTGTCCAGCCCAATATAGGAAGTGTAATCCAAGCTAGGCACGAAACGACTTTAAGATTTGTGCTAAATCTGATGAATAAATGGAATTTCATAATTTGGGGTTATATACAATGTAATTAGACCACCTAAGGTTGCCGGATATTTCAATGTTTGAAATATTTGGGAGAGCCAGTTCGTGGTATCCTCTTCAATGGAAACGGGTTGAGTGGATATGAGATTATTTTTAAGAGATATATTATAAAGCATTGGGTTTTAGACACATTAAACTAGACTCGTTTCGTCCTGTCACAAACAAGTATTATTGTAAGGTAATTATATAATGAACTAAATATGTGACAGTAACTATCATCTACGGCGCTCTCGCGGGAGTCCAATATAGCTGGAAAATTAGCAATAAAATGACAAGGGTAGGAGGGTAATTTAAATTGAACGGAGAGGAAGAAATTATTTAATCCAAGGACCCCGCCCCGAGGTTATGCCTGAAGTATGGTTAAAAATGCAAGTTGTGGGACTCTTTCGAAAGCCTTCGAAATATGTCGTCCAAAGTTTCCAGACATACCAAAACTATGCAGACACTACTACTTCCAACGCTAGGTACGGAATGTTACGAAATCTCCGACGAGTCCAGTACGAAAACTGGAAAGTCCTAGAAAAAATCGATGTAAAAGTGGAGAAGGAAGAACCTGCTAAGAATGAGGTAAAAAAATATGCGATTAGCTTAGAAGCAAAAAAATTGTCATTGTACGAAGGTTGGATTAACATATCTTCATATGTTAAAATTTTCAGGTTGCTTATGAAATTGAAGCTGTCGTAAATTTTTTCTTTGTTATGTTATGTAATATGAGTCAACTTGGATATATTTACCTTATATTGGGAAGTTAGTAATTGTGCATTGTTTTTCACATGAAATTTCATAGTTCAAGCCCCATTCGGTACGAAGAAGACTATCTATGATACCAAAAATATGGGGATCATTCTCTTAGACCAACATTTATCTGAAGGAACATCCGCGGACCCTATTGTTGCTTTTTTTTCAATGCTCCAAAAAGGAGAGGTACAGAGGAACTAATAAAGTTGTTATAGGTCGGTTGCACTCCGATTGGGCAAAATTGTTTTAAGCAGAACGTTTTCGCTTTAAGCATAAACGTTCTTGGCTAGAGAAAAAGTACTTTGTTTAAAGAATAAACATTTTGCTGATTTTGAATGCAAGGCGCTTATGTGCTCTAGAGCTTTATAAAAGCTTTCATTGTTAGCTTGCTTATAAAATTTGGCATAAGTATAGTAATTCAATTATTGGAATACTACTTTACTTACCTCTAGCATTTTTCTCTTGGTGCTTCTTCCCACAACTTTGTCGTATAGTTATATAGGAGAGGGTTTTTGCTCCACAAAAGCAAACAGTATCTCACTGTTAACTTTCGTAATAACAATTAACTGACTCGCAAAAATTAACTTTGCACTAAACTAAACTGCGGAGCGGATTGTTTTGCCAGAACAATCCAACATGCTTAAACGTGCTGTACAGAAGTTTTTCTTTTTGCTGAATCGGGGTGCCATAGACTCTATATATCGCATTGTTAAGGCATAATGCAGCACGTTTAAACAAAAATGTTCCTGCTTAAATCAGTTTTGCTCAATTGTATGCATGATTTTCAATTTTAAATATTGTTCCCTTTAATTACATTATCAACCACACTTGCAGACCGATATGCAAATGGAGCTACCAAAGAAGGCATAAATATATACTATATTTATGTGGCCTGTGGGTAATTCCAATTTAAAACCCTAATCAAAGCCATTTGTCCTTATTCAAAACGAAGTAATGATCATAGTGAAATAAAATTTTAAGTTATACTCGATTATATACTCGTTCTTAAATGGGGTTTAGTCACAAATATCAATATTCCTAGGACGTAATCCTAACTGGAAGCAATGCAGTGTACAACTATGTACATATATTTTGCGATTAAATCTATCCACCCATTTACCACCCACCTATCCTGTTAAGGGGTATAGCTATGCGTATTCTGGGGCATTAACACGAACCGAAACCGTCAGATCAGCTTTATATGAGCAAGAATTTACGTTGATTAGGTTTTCCGCTAGAAATGGAAAATGTTTTTCTCCGCATTTATTTCAGTTCGAATCGAATCGTACACGCTAAAAAAATCACAGGGAAAATTGCCAGGAGAAAAAAATGTATATTGGCATGAGAGGGTTTTGTTTTGGATTTTTTCAACTTGTTGATTCTTTTCGCTAAAATTTATTTATATGGTAGTTTTTTTTTTTTAGATATATTTACATACATATGAAACCTGCATTCAGCACCACTCTGCATTTTATATTATTTTTGCTGTTATTAATTGATGCGGAAATTTGCAATTTGCGATGCATATGAAATATTTGGTTAAAAGAAATAAACACTCATTTCATTTACCGTTTACATTTTCCCAATAATAATTGATGGCTTGTGATGGGATTATTTCCATTATTGTTTCTTTTGGTGGCGATTGTTAATATTTTTATTTTGTTAACACGTTTTATGTAAACGGAATTATAAATTTATCTATTCCTTCCCTGTAATAATAATGCAGTAGACATCTTTTTGATATATATATATAAAAACAATGACAGCACATTTTATACATTTTTTTTGCATTTAGATTGTACATCTCTTCATATAATGCTTCGCAAATTGCACTTTTCTATATTCATACATACATTTATATATATATATATATATATATTGGTTGCGATCAAAAAGTCAGTCAAATGCGGATTTAGTGTAAGAAAAAACAAACTCGCCATGCTGTGCATGGTTTTTCAAAATGCAATTAAGAATTAGAGCCTTATAATGTATGTACCAGAACTCTTCGAGTGAATGGATTAAGTATGCAAATGACTTGACTTTCTTAGCGCATCCATAGTCTTTATTTTTTATTGCATGTATTTCATTTTAGTAAGTTATATTTAAGTAATTTTCCAAGGTTTACAAGTTGGCTGATGCTTTTTTTTTTTTTGAAGTATAACTTGTGCTGCCATTTGTTTTCGATTTTTTTTTTTTTTTTTTTTTTTTTTTTTATTATATATTTGCATAATGATTTTTAATTGTAAAGTAAGACAATTCAGCCGCTTGCGAACTTTCATAATTTTGGCAAAGTCATTTTGTTCATAAATGTTTAAAAAAAGTAAAAAGAGCTGGACACATTTTTTCACATACACTTTAACTTTCTGCAACTTTGATTCAAGTTAAGAATTATTTCAATTTATATTTTCATTTAAAGGTATAACTTTTAAGATCCATGACTATGCTACTCTGGTACCTGAATAGTGTAGCAAAGTTCAACAGGCTTTTTCTCATGACTTGAAATTTTTTGATAAAACGAAAGAATTAAATATTTCAATATGTTCGCGCCACTGCATTACAATTAAGTAGTAAGATTTCAAATCGATTTGGAGAGTCTTAACAATTCAATCTAATGTAGACTCTCACATCATACTAAAATGCGTAAGAAGAGCAAAATGTATAGAGGTAAATAGTCATGTTTCTAGTTGCAAAATGGTGTTAGAAAGGTTGAGAAACTCAGTTTAAAATCTGTTTATTAGTTCTCTAATTCCAATATGTATAGTCCTTAATAAAAGGTTGCCTGGGCGGTAAACAGTTTTGTTAGATTCAAACCTCCGTTCATTCAACATACACATCAAACTGGACCATAATTTGATACTGTTTATAAAATCTTCCAGTAAGCTACGTAAATCAATCATATGTATGTATATGATGAACTAGGCATTCCATTGATTATTATAAAAAAGACTGACACCATAAGTCCTTATCAAATGCGGCACAATTACCGCAAATTGTTTACACAACAAAAGATAATCAATCTAAGGCAAACGCTTCAAATCAGAAACATCAGCTCATACAATGGTTCGACATAAAATACGCAAAAGAGGAGACTCATAAAATCCATTTCAATAATTTTCCTGTTTTGTTCATTTTTCTGTTGTTGTTTGCTTAACATGATTGAATGCCCAAGAAATCAATTAATGTGAACTCTTGAGTCCCTTTTTAATTTATTCAATTAATAATTTCATTACCAGCGAAATATTGATGTGGAGTATACGTGAGGGATTGATTATTTAGTGACTTTTATTTACCCATAGATGGGATTTTCATCGAAAAAACCGAGTGCTGCTATTGTGTGCTATGGTGATGAAATGGTTCGTCTGAATGGATGTTTCAATTGTGTACTCTTTCTAAATATTTATTATTTTTTTGTTTATCTTTAATAATCATGTTAACGTGTTGAGCGCATTTGCCAATTTTTAATTAATAAACTAGATCAAATGTCAGAAAAGCAAAGTTTTTTTTTTTTGCGAATATGATAGGCAGGAAATCGTGACTTATGAAGATTTCCTTGGATTTGTCATTATTTTTTTAGCATTAATTTTTACAATTTGACCTTTGAATGTTTTGAAATTGATGTCAGAATCAGAAATTAATGAGGAACAAAAGATAGAATCTTTTCCGCCTTTATTATTGCGTAATGTCAATATGGGAAAACGAAGTCGCATGGAGGATACAATTTTGAAACAGAAAATTTCGGAACTGGAAATGTCAGAACCCAAAATACTCGAAACAAATAATTTAAAAAAAAATTTTAAAATTGGATTTCAAATCCTGGAATTCCGCATTAGTAATACGACGCAGCAAAAATGGCTTCTTCGCGGGGAGTATACAAACACCAATAACCAAGCGTAGTTGTGAATATGACTAATGATTCAAACTGTGCACCTATTTGCCATGCCTTCTGCAGTTTTCGTATTCGGACTTCAGAGTTTCGAGATTGGAAGCTCAGGCATTTCGATTTCAAGGACTTTGAATTCTAAGGCTTTGATTCTGGGATCTCGACACGGTTGTAAATTGTTCTTTTTTTTTGTTGTCCGCCTTGTCCTAATTCTTTTTGAGAATGGAAGGAAGACAAACTGTCGAGAATTTTATTCAGCTAGCCTTAGGTATGATGACTATATAATACATATATATCTAATCTCCTTTCCTAATTTGTGAACTTCGTCAGGACTGTCAGGAATGTGTTTATCAATTAGAATTTCCAAGGAGCCAAAAGAATAAGCCCGTTGTTAATTACTATTATCCTTTTCTAATTTGTGAACTTCGCCAGGACTGTCAGGAATGTGTTTATCAATTAGAATTTCCAAGGATTCCCAAAAGAATAAGCCCGTTGTTAATTACTATTAAGAAGGAGCTGATTGGGTGTCATTGAAATAAATGTTTTTTTTTGTTAATTTGGACGCTTCATCCACACTATCTACATATATACATATATACTTCCTATATAGATATGTAAGTCTTGATAAAATTATCATTTTGTTCTGCGGATCAAGTATTTGTACTCAACGAAGATCTTTAGAAAATCATTGACCTTCATAGGCCGGTCGGTCGGTGCCATTAATGACGGGTATAATTGAATACAGTTCTGACCTGGATCTGCTCGTACATCTCATCCTGATGAATACTCAGTCTCAGCAACATTTCTTCTGGACAGTTTGGACCATTATATTGTTTCACAAATAGTTTAAACTTCTTAGGAAACGACTGGTACTGAATCTATTTATCAGAGAGTTTTACTGGTCCGAATGGTTTCGTCGAGTTATTTTGACTGCTGTTCTAAGTCGATTTATGGTATGAGATGTGCATTTTCAACTCTTGTTTAGCAATGACTGCCATACAGCCATAAAAAAGAAGGTATTTTCAGGCATATAATTCTTTAATCCCAGGAATCGAGCCAAATCTCCGACTCTCAATAGAGTCAATGCAAATCTACAAGTCTTAAATTAGGCCTAGAATACAACTACCACATTTGGTTATGTGCACTGCGTTGATCACAGTAGACAAAATTAAAAAGAAGGCTTTTTGGATTATTAGCGATGATTGGAAATAATCATTCCCTGGAGCAACTTCATAATTCCCTGGAGCAACTTCATAACTAGGATGTCCTTAACTCTTTTATTGTAACTATTGGCTATTGGCTAGTGGCTATTTTTCTGATCAAATCTTTGGTCTTCTTCCTTGTAAAATTTTTCCTGAGTCTCAACCCTTAAAGTAAATTGTGGGTGCACAGTGAAATTTTATGAATTCTTCGTAAGTATAGTAGAGTTCCACTCCTTCCAATTATAGCTCACAAGAGACTCCCGGGTCCTTTATCTCCAGTTAAAGAGGTATGAGTGGGACTTTCGGTGCCAGATATTTCTTCTCTATACCCATAAAAGATCAAGGTACATTTTATACAAGTGTTCATAAATCATGTTGTTACTTTTCTTATTTTAATTGTTTTCATTAATAAATTGTCTTTGAATTTTGGTTATATACACATATATGTATATACGTGTAAACCTTAACGGATAAATTATGAGCGAAATGATTTTGTTTAAATTAATTACAAATTTGTTCTGAATATATATAAATATCATTTGGTCCTTCATTTAAATAAATAATTTAATAAAAAAAAAAAAAACAAAAAACAATAATTTTCCGCACCAAATAGGTTGTTGATGAACATTTTGCTCAAGCAAAACCAGAACCAAAAAACAACAAAACACACATAGTAAAATCCGATTGGTTTTGGTATACCATCCAAAATGGTTATGCGGACGAATTGGATTATTTGTTCGGTGATGTAAGTACAAATACATATTATAACATAAACATGAAATATTACCATAAAATTACGGATAATTATTTTTCATTATTTATGTGCAGTACTTAGATAGTATAGCGAATACGCCTGGTGCAGATCGACGTGATTCATTACCAATCAGCTTCAATAAGAGAAAACGGAAACGATTTTCCCAACGTATTCAACCTGAAGGTACTCCAATCGGTAGTGGTAAGCGTCGGTCATCTGTATCGGATGCTGGACTCCTTTCCGTATCTGGAAGTTTTCTAGACTGCACAGCTAGTCCGGACAAGCATGAAAGTGGAAAATTGAAATCCGAATTAGAAGTGACTGTGGAACAAACGCCGAAAAATAAATCAATGCGCTATAACCACTTTATGGACTTTTACCACACCGAATCGAACTACGTTGGGATATTGGATACAATTGTAAATGTAAGTTGGAAGTGGGAATGAATTTTATTTGCCCTTATTAAAGTATTTTTTCCTTCTCTTCCTCTTTCGGGGGGAGGAGATGTTTTTTTTTCCATTCTCTGTGTGCAGCTTTTCAAAATACCTCTGGAAGAAAAAGCTGAATCAAGCGATGCACTTCTGAACAAATCGGAAGTTCGAGCAATTTTTAGCAATTTTTTACCAATTCATGATGTTCACCGAGAAATGTTAGAGCGCCTGAGGTAATGGATGAACATTGTTTTGACAAAATATCGATAAAAATATTTTGCTCTGTTTTGTATTGGAATTATTTTTTTTGTACATTTATAGAGAGCTTCAAATCAAATGGCATGAGGATTGTTTAATTGGTCAAATAATTCTGGAACACAGAGACGACTTAATTAAGGCATATCCTCCCTATGTGAATTTCTTTGAACAAATGAAGGAAACTCTTGTACAATGTGATACACAAAATCCTAGATTTCATGCATTTCTTAAAATTAATCAAGCGAAACCGGAGTGTGGGAGACAATCGTTGCAGGATTTAATGATTCGTCCAGTGCAACGATTACCTAGTATAAGTTTGTTACTAAATGGTAAGTAGAAGTCTTTTTTTCAGTAGTAAGTATTCTATTGTGATCTTTTAAATAGAGTTATTTAGAATTAACAAGAATTGCTATCAAGATTTATCTGCAGGACAGGAACAGTTTACTTGCTATTATCGTACCACAAAGATGTAGTGACATTTTGTCTGTTTATTATGAGCATTGTTATATAAACATAGTATTGTATAACTTATGAATATACCTTTCACAATGGAAATAATAGTAGTGATTGTATGTCGAGTCAGATGAAAAATCAGAAATTGCATGGAATGATTGCAGAGACATATTTGGCGTAATTAATATTTTAACCTCGTTTTGATATTACTGAATAAATAATCCCTGCATTTCCCGCGCTGATTCCATTATTGCATTCCCCCACATCCAGATTCATTGCAGCTAAATTTTTTGTTAAAGCTTCAAAACCGAGAATAACGGATAAAGCAGTGCCCATTGTTTTCATGAATGTCGGCAAAAAGAATCAAATAACTGTCGTCTAAAGACTCCTATGTTCTTGTACAGGGAGCTAATTCCATAGAAATTGAAAATCGGAATTAAGGGGATTAAGCCTCAGGTCTCAGGTACCGTGAGTTCGAATCCCATCTGGGCACGGTCCTCAGTTTTTCTTTCTATCTAGCTTCCTTTCGACTTTTATAACTTATCTTCTTCCATATTACTTATAATATTATTCTACCTATCCAAAATTCAATCACCCAACTCTTTCAGCAAGACAAACTATACTCCAGGGAAGCGGAACATTTTTTATTTTTAAAGTAAAGGCGTCAATAAAAAAAACAAAAAACATCTAGGCAACAACCAAAAAAGGATTCTAAAATACTACATACGCTACGTTTTTCCTAATAATGATGTTCTTCCGGATTGACTGATAACTGATATTCAGTGCAGCACCCCAATCTTGAATAATACTTTCTAGAAAATAATCGCTCGAATTTGCCTTTGGTGATAATGGAAAGGTCATTAGCGTAACTTTATACATCCTATACAAGATTAAATAGGCTGAGACTTCATCCTGTCACTTCTATCAGGATGCTCTCGAAACCTTGGAACACCTGCTCTGCATCTGCGAAGCATTGGCCAGGCGGAGAGGCCAGAATGGTTGTATACTTCATTAACAGTCTAATCTTAGAAAGGGATTAAATTGAACAGGGACTCACAATAGATCTTTTAGGTCTTAGTGAATGCGAAGCCAACGCCTGAACGCCCCTTCACAAATCTAATCTAATCTAACTTTATAGATCAATTTCTTAGTTATTTAGTTGAACTAAAAGGTCATCAATTAGTATGGACCACAGCAGAGTCGGTAGTACTCACCCTGAGGACATCCTCTGGGGTATAATTCGTCAGTGTCTTATCAAACACTTGTGTTTTAATATTCTGTTGAAGATATCAGTAGGATTCACCTGTTATAGGTTAAGTCCACACCATGGCTGATCACTACTAGCCCTACAAAGGATTTATCAAATATAAGAAAATTAGTTCGGGCATACTGGATGCTCTTTTAGTGCTCCGTCCTTGATGAATTTTTCAACTATTTCATCAGTTACTTTTAGAACATATGAACTTAGGCAGGTATGACGATATGACTTCGTCCTAGTTTTGGGTTTACCTTCTGCTTTGGGTATATATCTCACCTTTAGCTCTCTTCAGATATTATAAAATGAAAATATGCTTAACCCAGCAAATGCACAAGCAACATGATGTGAAATCTGGAAATTACAATTTCGGAGTGGACTGTTAAATTAAAGAAAATCCCTTCTCCCTTTCTTTGAATTTGCGCGCTATAGAAAATTTAATGCATTACTCTAAGAATAGCTAACCTAAGGCAATTTATAATAGAATAAAAAAAACTAATTCGTACAAAAAATTCCGAAACAATAAAGATTAAAAAGTTGATTTATCTTTTTCTGTTACTTGAAGCTTTTAAGAATTTCCATTGTACTCCCATCAACTGGTAAATTTCTACCAGCAAGAAATATAAAGTAATCAAAAAGTGGTTTATAAAATGCTTGTGGCCACAAGTAAACAATCCTAAGGGAAGTCGTTGCTAGCACTCTGGATAGATACTTATACCTTACTCGAATAATTGACTAGAAAATACCGGAAAATACGAAAAAATAGCAAAGAACTTTTGCAACAATTGAATAATAAAGAAAATGCTCTCAAGAAGGGAGATAAAGAAAATACTGCAAAGGAAAATATCATCATCAGACAAAAAGAAATGTTGTTGCTCTCCATAAATTTAATTGAAATTGTAATTAACGGATTACTTAAGTGGGAAAAAAACTTCATTCAAGACTTTTCACAAAGCAATTCCGGTGAAAATTTATAAAGAAAAGAGCAACAGGAGATCAGGAATTTTGAATTGGTAATTTTATAAATTGGTCTCTATTACTTTATTGAAGGCATTGTATATATTTTTCATAACTAATATCATAATTAGGAAAATTAAAAAAAAAAATTCAAAGTACGTTACATGTATAAAAAAAATTAAAATTCAAATAAAGAAAAAATGAGCTTTAAAAAGTTTGGGGCTTTCATCAAATTCTTAAAAAAGTGGGTAAACTGTCATTGAGGTATCCCAGTAGGTAATAAAAAAATTTAATAGTTCTATTTGATTTGCTTTATTGCTCTTTACAAGGACTTGTAGTATTGAGTTTTTCATCGCAATTATTGGCTGCCCTTCAGTTTGAATGTAAATTTCAGAGTCCATTAGGAATACGTACATAGATGGATATATTTTTTTATTGCTTCACCGGTTTAGATTATACAGACAATATTCGCTTGTTGGCTCAGCGGCACCGTTACAATAATACAATAATTCAAAATCTAGTAGTCAGCCTAGTTTGAAAATCAAAAGAGTTAAGTTAAACTAAGTTTAAATTTAGCTTCAACTTTCCCACCGACATATGCTCTAATATTGTCATTAATTAGAATCCAAGAAACAAAATATTATTATTAATTATCCAGTAGCAAACATTACGATTGGCCTACGAATCGCTTTCTTATGATTTCTTTTTGCCACAATGAGCATATTTATTGTCGGCAATAATGCATTTTTATAGCCTACGTTTAACTTAACGGGGGTTGCATCGCATACTAATCGTGTAAGTAATTCATTTGATGATTGTCATGGCGATGAATATTCTTATCTTCTTGCGTTTGCTTTTTCTACTCGACCGCACTTGAAGAAATAACAACTGCAAATTAGGGAGAGTATTGAAATATTGCCGATCGCTCTCATCACATCTAGTACCAGCGATCTAGGTAATAAAAATGGAATAATATGGCAATAAGAAAGCGATTCGTAGGCCAATTGTAATGTTTCCTGGAATCTAATAGACTTTATACTCGAGCTATCCCCATGGCAATAAAAGGGCGGCAAAGTTTGTATTGCCGTTTTCATCGCCATAATGACTGTTAGGGGAAGCCCGCCAGCGTTGCCCGGCGATAATATAGATGCCTAGATGGAAGGGGATTGCGATGGGAGTTGAAAGAGGTGGGGTGATTAGAAATGCATAACATCTAAGTTGTCATCTAACCACTGACATATATAACATGGACTGCCTGATTTTCTATTTCATATGGGTCAACTTTTGTTGGCAGGGTGTGACAATTACCTTAATTTCAAGTTTTATTTTCGCTTTAATATTCATATTAAAAGTTCAGCAAATTACAGATGCATTCAAAATTATTTCTATTCTTGGAAGTTTATCTCCTATAACTTCAAGAATTCCTTAAACTCGATTTTTAAGGAAATAAAATTAAGCAATTTTTGTCTGCGTATCCCTAAAAGTAGCTATGGGGAACAGAGAAAGGATTACAAATGTTATATTGCCATCTATTTCTATTCTATATATTCATTTGGAAAACCAATGAACTGAAACTGGACTATGGTGGATTTTGTATAGAACTTATTATTTATAGTTCAGCGAAAAAAAGTAGTTAAAACAAAAAGAGACAACTATAGAAAAGTGATCCCATAATAATGTCAAATAATGTAAGCAATTTTTGTAGCATCAGCAGTCCATAATATATATGTCAGTGCATCTAACTCGATCGCGCGCGCACGTGTGTGTGTTTGTTTTTGTGTGGTGTGCACGTTCAGATGTGGGGGAGAGTCTAGCTCTCTTTGTCGACGCGTTCTCAGACACTGCCCAAATATAGAATATAAAACGAAATTTTTGAACTTAAATTTACATTTTTTTTTAAAGGCCGGTGTACAAGCTTTCAGCTCTCTGCGTCTACGCGTGAGGTAGTGTCCAAATATATAGTGAAAAACTAAAGTTTTGTATGGCAACACCAAGAAAGTGCAACCCGATTTAGTCCATTTTTGAAATTTTATTTATCATTGCTATGAAAACACCATGTACAAGATTTTAGCTCTCCTCGTCGACGTGAAAAACAAAAAAGCTTTTTATGGCAATACAAAGAAGGGGTTACCGATTCCAATTTTTCTTTCCCTAAAAACCTTACTCGGACTATTAAGAACATTTAAAAAAAAAAGTAGCTAAATCGATCCAGCCGTTCTGAAGTGATGCGATTACCAACATACAGCATTTCATTTTTATTTGTATAGATTACTTTAGTGCTCTTTATTATTCCTAATGTAAATTTAGGTAAAATAACAAAACAAAAATAAAGAATGTTAACAACTGTATGTTTCGCTATGTCAAAAAACTGATAAGAGAACTTAAAAATTTAAAAATAACTTTTATAGAAGAAAAAAAAATATATTTAGTTTTGTAGTTTTATAATTTTTTTTTTAAGGAATCATACTACACTTATGACTGCTTCGTATAGTTGATCAGTATTTCTGAGCTATTCATGTTTTTTAACCATCTGTTTTGTAATACGTATCCCAGAGATTCTCTATCGGAGAATGGGCTAGCCATTTTATTATTACCAATCTTCTTTTCATTCAGCGAGTGTGCGTGCAAACTAGACCCAGGAAAACTTCACACACGGATGTATTGATTGCTTCGGATATAAAAAAACGTGATCCTTTTATAGAACCTACCCAACTTTTAGTGATTTGGGATTAAATGTTATTGAAAGTACCTAGACAGGTCAAATCTTATTCCGACATTCTATCTCTAAGAGTCTTGAAAGTTTCGTCCAGCGTACCTCAAGGGAGTCACTTGTGCCCGTTTTTTTTTTTTTTTTTTTTTATTATATCTATTGATTACATAGTCTGTGTTGTGAGGTACTGCAAATTTTTGATTTATGTTGACGGTGACGACATTACTTTTCGCACAGATTAAATTTTTAAATGATTGTGAACAGATACAAGGTGACCTTAAAAAATTTTACGTTTGGTGCAAAAACAATAATTTGGTTCTCAATATCGACAAATGACTATGACTTACCACAGGAATCAGAAGCCAATTATGTGTGGATTTTTCGATTCGTCGTGCAGGTTCTGTCTGCGACTTGGGTGTCAAATGTGACCAAAGATTGAATTTTATCTTCCACATAAACTACATCGTATCAAAGAGTACTTCTATGCTGGGCTTTATAAAACTTGGTCCCGAGAGTACTCAAATCTCACAATAACATTTCGTTTGTACACTTGTTGTGAAAACACAAGTCAGGTCTGGTCTCCTTTTTACGGTAAGCACGTCCACATTATCTAGTCTGCTCCTACGTTTCGCTTTAAGGCACCTTCCCTGGAATAATTTATTGATTCTTCCACCTTTATGAGAAAGGAGATTATTTTTAAATGCTGAACTACAATAGACGTACATTTACTTACGTAAAGCAAAGGCACCCTTTAATTTAACAGGCGTACACAAATTAACTTTAACTCGTGTGAGGGGAACTTTCGTTAAGTTTAAATATCCAATTTTCCGTAAGTATAGTGTGCTAAGAATCGCTCATTCCGTAAGAACGCGATGTGTACAAACAATTATATTATTACTAAATGATTAAAAGTGCAATGTAAAAATTAAAATGGAATAATAATGGTACTGCGAATGAATAGAAGGCACAAATCTTCAATTACATCAACTTCCATTTGTCAATTTTTTCACTTTTATCACTTTTTAAAATTAAATATCAAGATACGGAATGTGATATATATTTAGGCTAAAAATATCAATTTTTGTAAGTAAACCTAAGTCTCTTTTCCCCTTTGTTTTGACCTAGCGAAACATGCAGTTCCTATCATTTTTTGTTATGTTTTGTTATTTTACGTATATTTACATTAGGAATAATAAAGAGCCGAAAAAATTAATATTAAAAAAAAAAAAAAATGTAATACAGATATATCAAAAAAATTGGGTTTTATTGCTTTCAGTTCCCTTTGTTTTGACCTACACTGTATGTATATGATGCTCTTTGCTTTGACGAAAGGAAGGAAACATGAGCCTTTAAGAATCCTATAGTACAAAACGAAGATAATTCCTTCTCCAATTATTTGCTATGCTTTTATTTTAGACTATAAAAGTAAGTGTTAAAATTTATGTAGGATTTTGGGTTTGATTTATGATGAGAACGTAGCGTGGAGTGCTAGTGATAACGAGATACCGAACCGATTTGCATTTGTTTCTGTATTGTCTTTCCTTATTGTGTTGAATGAGTTGCATTATTTATTATGGGTGCACAGAGTATTCCTACATGTATAAATAGCAATTTACATAAAATTATGTAAAGCTAAAAAAAAATTTTTTTTTTTAATTTTTTTTTATTTTTTCAATTCAAATTAAATTTCTCTCAATTTTCATATATAGTTAACAGCAGCATTAATATATTTAATTAAAATTGTAATTCAAATTAAAAAGGTGTTAAAAAAACCCACCATAGATCATTGATTTTACCCGTCTGTCTAGGTTATAAAACAATATTGCGAACTATGACTAAATCTATAAATATCCAACAATCAACCTCAACTTATGAAGTGCTGCTGATTAACAGCAATTTCCGCTAGAAGTCTTAATAAATTCACACAAACATAAAAATCAATGCTTTCCTGTCAGAGGAATAGTTCCTTTCCCGACATTATGCATGTAAGTAAGTATGTAAAATATGATGTATCACAACCTACGAGTATACTTAAGTTTTACCGTGTCGCTATCTTCCACAATTTTGGGTCCCCCTTCACGTTTTTCACTCTCAGGAAGATATATTTGACTTAAGAGAATACGACGAAACATAGAACATGCTCCTTCACAATGTTTTTATGTTTATTTCGTTGTAAACATTTGTGCGGTAATATGCGCGTTGTATAGAAGGGAACATTTCACCAAAAATATATGACATCGTTAGAATCGCATACGTGGAGCGGTAAAGATAGCAAAGTAAAAAATAGCTTTGCGTTTCTACAGGTACACAACCTCGCAATCAGATGGTATCAGTCAAATAGACTGTGCTAATTTCGTTTATTTTACGTGCATGTATGTATGAGTGTGTGTGTGTGTAGATAGGTACATAATATGTACCTTTGCCAGGGAAAAGTCATGTATCGGGGCTCCATTATACTGAAATCTCATTAATTTGGGGGTTATAATCTGAACCTAAATAAATCCGTTGTAGAACAGTTTGGGGGCGAGTAAATTGGCACAAATCGTGTTAATGTCCTGCTCCTGCAGCAAAAATAAAGCAATAATTTTCCTCCCCCACCCATCACGCTACAAGTAGTATTAAAATAGTTAGCAGCTCGTCCCCGTGATTTAGTTGTCGGTCGATAAAATCGAAATGATTTCCTTGTCTTTTGTATAATTTTCTTATTACATACATACTGTCATTATTAAAATATTTTCAGATATTCTGAAGCACACAAACAAGAACAACCCGGACCACAAGAAGTTAGAAGAGGCTCTGAAAGCCATTAAAGAAGTAATGGCGCACATAAATGAGGACAAGCGAAAAACGGAGGGTCAGCTGGCCATGTTTGATATTTTCAACGATATCGAAGGATGTCCGGTAAGTACAGGGAGAGCTTAATTTGTCCATTTAGAGACCTTAACATATGTATGTGTGTGGTATCAGTTTAACGACATATGACCTCTTTTAACTTGTTTTTCGTTTGGAGGGGATGGGTATATCGGTTCGGGCCGGTTTTAACTATATTTGAAGCAGCACTTACACGGTAGTAAAAGTTAGGCTTTTTCCGTTCCGATTAATTGCACACACAGTTCAATTGCATTTTCCGGTCAATATTGTATCGCACATTTCCGACGTTATTGTTCATGCCATTAAATGTAGAGATTTTTTGTTTTTTGTTCAGACTTCTGGCCGGCTTTACAATGCCTGGCTGACCATTCAACTGGGACTAACTAATGTTCTGTTCGGACGAGGAAGTTCAGAATTATTCGCGGATAAATTTTAATGATTGCTAATTTTGAGAGAAGGTTTTCTGGTGGAAAAAAGTCATTTATTACGTAATTCGTTATCTGCAATTGAAGTTGAATTTCACCCAATTATTTTAACAAGCCTGTGTTATTGTAATAGACAGGATTTTTCCCTTTTGATTTTATTTTCACCCTCATAGGTGCAAAGCGAAGGGGATTTTTCTTTCTATCTGATATATTTGTGGGTACTTCATAATATTTTATGAAAACGTACGAAAACAACGTGACCTTTTCGTGGTAATATCGACCAGATACATGTTATATCGAAAAAAGTTAGAAACACGGTTAATAATTGTTGTCGAAAAATTGAAATAGAAATTATCTCCTAAAATCTGTAATTGAGTAGATTACTTATGAGAGGGTCGAGAAGGAATAATTATTGAGAAACTGGTAAAATATTATTTTGCTGTAGTTCTCCTTTTTCCATTGCTTTGGGATCCCTTAGTTAAAGGTGTTAATGTTATGTTGACAATGTGCAGCTAGAGTTTTACTCCCATAATAAAATACTTATGGGGACGCGGACGAGTTATAGGTACTTAGTACTGAGCCTAAACGAGTTACAGAGCATTACCTTTTGTAGTTGAGACGATATTCGCTCAAATATGGATGACTATAATTTTATTATGCGATGAATCCTTCGAATTAAACTAAATTAGGATAAAAAGCGTGATAATGTGAATAGAACAATAACATGTAGAGAATACAGCGGCATTAATTGCCAATTTAAAGGAAATCTAATTTGTCGTGCCTAACATTAAGATTTAAGATTGAAGGATACTAAGCAGCGAAAAATAGCTGCTGCAGCTGCAAAGGTGGCAGGAGTATTTCTTAAAAGTTCTTTACAGCGACTTTGAAGAAGACTTAGTAGTGGGACAGTTGTGTAGAATAAACATGTACATTCCATTTAGGAATATCGCCCGTGCTATTAAAAGCTCTTAATAGTAAATGTACTGGAAATAAATATAAATTGAAAGATCATGAAACACGTGCACTTTCTCGGTGGATTGTCGGAAGGCATTATCATGAAGCTTCCAAAAAGGAAAACTGAATGTAACAACTGTTATTATCAGCCACGCGTAAAGTTCTGTCACATGTAATACTGGTAAGAATTAAATGCACGGTCTCTCAAGATAAGGGGCAATAATTACTAGCTTATGCAGATTGTTCATGTGTAGATCTCATTAATACCATGATTATATTCATACTCATTTTCTCATCTCCGCCTTTATTGCTTGCATTGCATTGTTTTGTCGGGGGAGAGGGAGAGTAGGTGAATTCCGAAATGAATATTTATTCATTCACAGCTTGTAAAACTCAGAGTCGGTTACTTTTAACATTACAGCGAGATCTGTTTTATTAAAATTAATTTTTTCACACATAGTTAGCCAGGAATCGAATTCAGACGATAGTGATAGTAGACATTTTTAGAGCTGTGCCTTTACTAATCCGGCCGACCCTTGTAGTTAGCTTTCGACTGTATTGACAAGAGATCTATTTGGAAGATTCTGCGAATACGCGATATTTTCAATAAATTAATTGATTCCGATTATCTTACGTTTTCGTATTTTGATTATGAACGACTGATATTTTCCAATAAAAGTTACTCGCTAGTGGGGGATAGTTAATTTGGCTTCACTCGTTTAAGAGTTAGTATGAATTCAGTAGCACTTGGCGATTTATTTATTCTAACTATAAAAGCTCGTTACCGGACGATGGTAACTGACAAAATGAATACAATAATTAGAAATGCGTAAAATTTAGTAAGTTTTTATATTTTTATTTTCATTTCAGGCACATCTAGTATCGTCTCATCGAAGTTTCATATCAAAATGTGAAGTCACCGAACTTTCAGACAATCTGAGCGGTCGTGGAGACTCACTAATGTTGTACTTATTTTCGGATACAATTGAAGTGTGCAAGAAACGATCAAGAGGTTTCAACAGTGGAAAATCTCCCAGCACCACAAAATCATTTAAACATATCAAGCTAATGCCATTAAGCACAATCCGATTTGTCATCGACATATGTGATAGTCCACGAGCATTTGCTCTTAACTGCCGCCATAATCAAGATAACAAGGATAAATTCTATTCGTTTATCATCAGTGACGAAGAAATTGATAAAGTCATTTACCTTCGAAGCCTGTGCAAACAAATGGCAGAAAATGCCTGTCGAACGGATACAGTAAGTCATCATCATATTTTATCAGTATTTGGCCGTGTCGAGAGATGTTTTTCTGTTTATTTATTTGTCGTTGTTATTGTTTTGTTATGCCTTTGATGATTGAGATTTGAATGAATACTTTTTGACAGGAAAAACCTTTACTATCGATGACTTCCCAAGAATTGGATGTTGACATCAGTGATGTAAATTTAAGTACCCTATCGAAGGCATTTAAATTTGCCACAAGGACGAGATTAAAGGTTAGTGCTAGAGTACTATTGATTTATAAGCTTATGAAATTAATGATAATTAGTAAAAATATTTTCTTGCGTTGCATGTCTTTTATGTTGAGGGATATTGATTTTGTACTAAATTTAAAGGAGCGAAACTTATTCTGGTTTTGCAATAGAATTGATGCACTAATGGAGCGTTTATAATGTTAATAGGTGTGTTCCATGAACCTTGATATACTTTCGACTACGTTATGAGGTGAAGATTCAAAAATTCAAATGATATTATAGTTCTTCTTACCTAGAATATGTATGTATATAAAATATGTGTCCATTGAATTGTGGGTTTGTTTGAATCGTACATGAAGCTTCTTTAAGGTGTTTAATGTCATAATTTGTTATCAAAATAAGCTGAAGCACATACACATTTTACTGAAATCTTGGATTCTATCCAAGCTTCATACCTCGAGGATCCTTTTTCAGTCCAGGAATCTAAGAGATCAAGTGTGAAGTATTTCACATTTGAAATGGTCAAACAATCTTCACAGGTATTTTTCACCAGGTCGAAACAACGTTTTTTTTTAAGGTTACCAAAGCTCAAGGGATATCCGATGATGCCGTAGCACAGCCTTGGCAGGAAAGAAAAAGAAGAAGGGAGGTGGAGAATTGAGGATTATTGGGTTGAGACCACTGTCATATATAACATGGACTGCCGGTTTTTCTCTTTGATATGGGTCAACTTTTGTTGGCAGGGGTGTGACAATTATCTTAATTTCAAGTTTTACTTTCACTTTAATATTCATATTCAAAGTTCAACAAATTACAGATGCATTCGAAATTATTTCTATTCTTGGAAGCTTATCCCTACTCAAATATTTTTTAAAATTTTTTAAAATTTTTAAAGAAATAAAGTTAAGCAATTTTTGTCTGCCTGTCCCTAAAAGTAGGTATGGGGAAAGAGAAAGGATTACAAATATTGTATTGCCATCTATTCCTATTCTTATATTCATTTGGAAAACCACTGAACTGTTCAGCGGAATAAAGTAGTTAAACCAAAAAGAGACAACTATAGAAAAGTGATCCCATAATAATGCCAAATAATGTAAGCAATTTCAGTAGTAACCAGCAGTCCATTTTATATATGTCAGTGGTTGAGCCCATAGCTAGAAGGGGAGGGGAGGGGATGGCAAACTGTTCCACATTCGTGCTGTTTTCCTTATGAAGGTTTCACGGAATTTTACGGTACGGCCGAATTTGAATTCAAGGGTGTGAGCTCGGGTTACAGCTCGTGTGGTGTGCATAGGAAGAATTCTACATGGGATCAGGCTGGAGATTTCGCCAGAGTAATAGCCATAGAAGTACCAATAACAGAGATATAGACAACCAACATTTCGCCTATGTTCTAGGGAATTAATAGTTTCTATTGATATGTCAAGTCTGATGGAGTAAAATATTCCTTGCATTTATGCAAGAAGCCCAAGCATTTCATTGCATTTGCGGCAATACCAAAAATGTTATCGGACCAACTAAGTGGGAGTTGGAGTATGTTTGAATGATAACAGACAACTTTGCGTTTTTGAAGCATTAAACAAGACCCGATTCGCTCTGCCCCATGAACTGAACATATGGCTTCGTTTGTCAACTCTAGCATTCACACGGGAATCAGCTATTGAGTCGAGGGAGAACACGAAATCAAGGGTGCTGTCGTCTGCAAAACTATGAATAGGATTGAAAATGAGAATTAGCAAATCATTAATAAAAATGAGGAAGAGGGTAGAAGAGAGCACAGATACGGTACATCGGCACTGATTATAAAACTGTCAGAAGTATCGCCGTCCAATATAACTTAAATTGAACGGCGGGAGAGAAAATTTTCAATCCATTTAAAAAAAAGATAGTCTAGACCTAATGCCTGAAGTTTAGCTAAAAGACTCTATCGAAGGTCTTCGAGATATCTAATGCGATGATCTCAGATTCACCAAAATTATGGAGACATTGATTCCAACGCGCGTTAAGAAATGTTAGTTATTGTTTATTACGTAATTCCAATCTATCAGAAGCACGATATCTTTATTCTTCCTCGTCTAAACTCCTTATTATCCTGCATAATGTCCTGGTTACTGAAGAAGTCGATAATTGCATTAGTTGGTAAAAGAGGATAAGAGATTGGTTCTAAGATTATCTAGTTTGTAAATTCTTTTCTGATCAGCAGACTAGTAAAATGATACACCGCTCATGGGCTTACAACATAGATCCTTGCTTTATTCCACATATTTAAAGGGTAGATAAACTAGACCAGACTCTAGCCTAGACAATTTACAAATAATTTTCAAAATATTTTAAATTATGCTATCCAGATCACTTAAATTTTAAACAAAATTTTCAAAATACATTTGTCAATTTTGGAGCCAGGATTAATATTCTCCAAAAACAGACATCAAGTACTTCTGGAACTTGGCTCGATATCTTGCATATTGTCGCTTTATGCTTAATTTTCTTCTTAGCTGCTTCTGGTTTATTAAACAGCGCTCATCTAAATCTAGACTTCTATTAATTTTCTTAACGCAAGCTTAGCTTAAAACAAGACTGGTCTACTTCAAGGATTTTTTTATTTCTTATTTGTGCTCTTACTAAATACGCTAGGACTAGATAATCATTAATAATTTTAACACTTTTAGTTAGTAGAAAAGTTGCTTAGATGTTCAAACAAAATTAATATAAAAAAAATGTAAATTTCAGCATTTTCATTTCAGGTTGGTCGAGCGTTTTCATTCAATAAGACGCCTTCAAAGTTGAAAAGAGCTGTTTCAACAATGATGACATCACCTTTTGGTAGTACAAATTCCCTAACTCCGGCATCACAATTAGCTCAAATGAGGCTGGCCAGCTGTACAAATATAAACGTAGGAATGAAATCTGTTAGAAAATATTTTTAAATCCCTTCCGCTTATGTTTTTATTCCCGCTAAAAGAGTTTTCCTTCCTTTTACATACATACAATTTGAGAATTCTTGTTTGTTGCTTCTATCCATCCATATAATCTCAAGGCAACCAGCTTTATGTGTTTAGATTTTCATGTTTTTTTTTCCATAAATCACCCAAAATTATGAATGGAACTGAAGGATACAAATCTTTCTTTCCTAACCACAGGAAGTAGGCGAAGAAGATAATCACAGGGAGTCACCATCATCCCAATCTGAATTTTTAGTGGCACCAATGTCTGTTCAACCAACGAGAAAACTTAAGACCTCAACACTATCCATGGCTGCGCTAAGGAGATTATAACAAAGGGGCAGCAGAAGCATTCTCAATGTGGTGGAGAAACTAAAAAGAAAAAAACAAAAATCGAAACCGAGCCACAATACACAAACTTTTTGCCTGCCATCGCTGGAGGTTTTCTTAGCTTTTTCGTTTTAAATTATTTTCTTTCTAAGACTTGTACAACAGCTTAATTTCTTTTTATTTATTATTACCCTCCTCCCCCGCCCACCCGAAGAGATTCGGTTTGTTACTTTTGTGTTAAACGGATTCCTTTAAATAATTCTTAATTGGAACTGGATGTAATTTGTATCCGTTCTCTTACTTTCCTAGTGTCGTCTATGTATTGCATTCGGCCTTCGTCGAGATCACCCTCTATACAGCAGAGGTGGGCAGTAGAGATGACTTACACTTAGATGTTTGTAAATATTTTATGTTTTGTTAGCCTACAGCAGCTGGAGCTGTTGTGTTGTGCAAATTAAGGTTATTTATTACCAAAATGATGTAAACAGTTTTATCTAAATATGTCACAAATGCGTTCTGCATATTCGTTCGTCTTCGGTGTGGACTACTTACTATGGATTATCCACATTGGTCTTATCTCGCGTGTGCTATGTAAAATTTGAAACATTTTTGTTTTAGATAATAATAATCAAAATGATTTGGAATGAAAATCTTAATATTTTCATGTGAAAACTTTTACACAATCTATATCGATTGTGGTCAATTAAATTTCTTTTAATGAAATTGAATTTTTTAAATGAGAAGAAAAAGATTTTTTTTTCACATTGGAAATGATAATAAATTCCTTTCGCTTTGTATTGTAAGTAAGAGAATGATCATCACACATCTTTTGTAATTTTTAAATTGTTGTAACTCGCATTGTACTCTTTTTAATTTTAAGGTAAAGACTAAGTGTACATAAAAAAATAAGATTAAATTTATTATGTAGATGTTAAAAATTAGTTAGAAATAAATATTCTACAATCAGATTTATAGTGAGTGTTTGATTTTTTAAGTATCACTAAAAGACTGTGATGGGGGGGGGGGGGGGGGGGAGAATCGGTAATACTGATATGGAATAACAAATTTCAGTGCCAATTGCCACTGCATTAAGAGTTAGGTGCATATACAGGCCGACTTCAACTGCGCAAAGGATCAGATGGCTAATAATGATTTATTTTTGCGTCATAAAGTCTTGACTTAAATGTTGAAACTGAAGTATGTCGTAGATGCAAAATGGTAGATAAGATCCTTCCAGGTTAAGACTATTGAATGAAGGCTAGACACATTCTAGGATTGAGGTCCGTTCTAAACTTGGTTTGGGAGAAGAAATACGTCTTGGATGTGCAGAAATGTCTGTTTCGCTATTGCTGTGTAGTTACAGAGTTAATTCTTCAATATTCCATGAGAATCGTGGTAGAAGCAGCAAGTAGCGATACGCAAAAAGTATCGATAGCGCACATACCAATTGCGTGTTTTGTAATGTGGCCATTTTGAAGTCATTTGATGATCCTGACATTTCCATCGTAAAGTTTGACATTTTTTAGCATATACGTACTCAGAATGATTTATTATATGAACATTATTTTTTTACTTGAAAATTTCATCGGCTAAAAAATGGAATTAAATCGTGAACTTTTTGGTGCAATGTTTTTTTTTATGATTTTCTAAGTGGTCCAACTTTTCAACAGTGCTGATAAAACTCAATCAGTGTTCGGTAATGAAGGTCCACATAAAACCATTATGTATTGCTAGCTTAATGAATTCAATAGTGGCCGTACTTCGAGGAGGATGATTTTCGTGAAGATCGTCCAAAATCGGTTGCTGTGCCAGAAAACATCGATGCTACGCACAAGGAAATACTGGTAGATTGTCATGTGACTTATCGCGAGTTAGAGGCAACTCTAGGCATTATCCTGACCAGTTTGGAAAGGATATTGCATGAGCACCTGGATATGAGAAAGCTCTGTTCGCGTTGGATTTCGCATAACTTGACAATCCCTCAAAAAGAGGTTCGTGTCGATTGGTGGAAAGAAATGTTAAAAAAATGCGATTGCGATGCATCAAAATTCGTGTATAACATCTGCATAGGTGACGAATCTTGGATATATTCGTATGAGCGCGAAAGCGAACAGTAGTCGACTGTATGAGTGTTTCAATATGAGCCAAATTCAACGAAAGTTGTTTGCTCACGAAACTTCGAAGCAAATGGTGGCTTGTTTCTTTAGTATAAATATCGCTATCGTTGCTTTCGTAAAACGTAAAACGGTCTATTTTGTGTAGTAAACCACCATTTGTTTGCCAAAAGTCTTTGGTGAAATACGAAAAAAATAATCCAAGACCAAAAATCGTTCTTCATCATGAAAATGCGAGCTCTAACACATCGGCTGAAAGAATAGCGTATTTGAGCACTCAAAACGTCGAATTAATGGGTCATCCGCCGTACAGTCGTGATTTGACACCCATTTCTGCTTCCATTCGTAAAGAACAAATTGCGTGGACAATGATTTTCGACGCCAGAAGAAGCGGGTGAAGTGTTGAAAACAATGTTTCTTAAATACCTCGATCGAAGCTGAAAAAATGGTTTGAAATGTGTGTAAGTATATGCAAAAGTTTGTAGATCATTACGGCAAATGTTTTAAAAAACAATAAAGCCGTTCACAAGCCTTAACTATTGTTATTATTATTCTATTGCAATACTTATGGTACAACCCTTGTATACTAGCATCAAAATTTATTATTTTCTTTGCGTTACCTGATATCTGTGCTGGTGTTTCTTGTTCTTTATTTTCGCTATGAATTAAATGGACTCAATACTAGTAATGGAATCGATACATTTATGCACGATAATAGTAATTAGTACAGTATCGATACTTAAGGATTTTTGGGTATTTCTTGCAGCAAGGTGGGGTCTTCGCCAAACTAATCAGGGGATTGAGAGGACCCCTGTTTCTGATTTCTTGCGGAAGGAAGAGAACTTTTCATTTTTTTTGTCAGAGGTGTTGATTTTTTTCCTTGCGCAGTTCTTGCCAGCTGAATTAATGTAGAGATTTTTGTCGAGACAAAGTGTGATAACCAAAAAGATTAGTTCTATGAAATTCCCATCCCACTGAAACAGACTTAACTAATTTGTCAAGTTTCACATAAAAAAAGTTCTTTAAGTGAATTTCTTTTATCCAATTATTTGAAAGCTATTCAATTTCTTATTAAGTTATTTTGGAGGT
The DNA here is from genome assembly GCA_963924295.1 of Dioctria rufipes. Classification (NCBI taxonomy): domain Eukaryota; kingdom Metazoa; phylum Arthropoda; class Insecta; order Diptera; family Asilidae; genus Dioctria; species Dioctria rufipes. The sequence continues at coordinate 40,846,516 of OZ002743.1, read as the reverse complement.
GTATTTTAACGACACGCATTATCACGCTCACGTCTTATCCATTCACTCAAAATACGAGACGTCCTTTGTTGGAATCCCACATATATTTTTTTCTTTTGCATTTCTCTAAAGTAAATTCAATTTTTTGTTCACAATTTCTTATCTGAAATAGACGAGACTATGATCAGGTGGCCTCCATCAAGCTAAGGCGTCGTAGGTTTGATTCCATTGTGAGAATATCAGTGGAATTTCTATAGTCATTCAAGTTGGTTTAATGCTGAAAGCATTTTTACATAATTTCTCACAAAAGCTTTCCGTAAAAAAGTGCACGTCCCATTTCCGTTTTTAGTTTTTCTTCCTTCATTTTGTTTATTCGAGCAGTATCAAATGTTGTTAACAAAAAAAAAAAAAAACCCCCCGCTAAAATCATAATGCAGCACCGGATGTAGTCGCCATCCATGGCCGTACTCTGTGTATATATATTTATATATATCTACATTACTACTTCACACGTTTTGTTATATTTTACGAGGGTGTTTCCTTTTGTTTACGGGTAGAGAAAAAAAACTATACCTACCTACCTACCTACCTACATAAAGTTAAGCTACAAACAAAGTGGTGATTTTTAGGAATGTTACTACTTTCCTGGTTATTATCCTGGATTCAAGGTAATAGGAATGGTGGTGGTGATGGCCGGGTTCTCATTTTTTTTTAACTTTTCCTTTTTATAGTTTTCACTTAGTGCTAAGAAGCCACGTAGGAAATATAAAATTTTGCCCTAAAACGGGCGGGCAGGCGTTATATTTCATTGATGCTTTGCCATTTTTTTTTCGGGGCCAATATGAGCACTATAAAAGGACAGAATGTGGAAAAGAATCATATTGAAGCATTTTAGAGTTTTAGTAAGGCAAACCTTTTTATATTTAGGTGTATTATAAAATATATCAATAACAATTGCGACGAATATTTAGATGATGCGGACATTGTAAGAGTTGGGTTAGTTTCTAAAAGCTCCTATAGATATGCAAATACAACTTGTAGGAGCAAAGAGAAAACTCACCACACCACAAGAGGGGAAAGTAGAAATCATGCGTTTGACAAGAAAAGTGGAAGAAATTTATTTAGTAGGGGAAATGTATTCATTTATTTAGGGAAATTTATCCTACCCCTCTAAAAGAATTCATTTTTAGTAATTCACGGGACTCCAATCCCCCTCCAAAGTTACGATTTTTCCGTTTTCGCCTAGAACGCGGTGTGGGGTAAAATTTGAAAATCCGTTTTGGCTTTCTCCGTATATGTCTTGTAAAATTTCGAATTAATTGAAAGTACTGTTATGGCTCTAAGTTTTAATCTAATTGATTATGGCATCAACGTACTACATTGTATCAAATGTGTCAAATTCTTCTGAAAGTGAGTTTAAACGTGGTCTCGGGGAAAAATCATTGGTAAAATATTATATAGCGGCGCGTCACACTTACGGATCTTTTGCAAAAGAAAAGTAGGAAAAAAGATCAATTTTGTCCAGCATCATCTAGCTGCTACAACGAGCGACATAGGACGGCAAAGTTTTCTACCCAATGGACGCTCTTCAGAGCCTCCCAGTGACTTTTGTTTTTACGATTTTTTTTTTAGTACTTTTGGTCTCACGGTGCGCCGACTTCCTTGGGAATTTCAATTACGGCGCTGTTTTTCCATCACTTCATATAGTGTACCTAATATCTTGACTACAATTATTATTATAGTTAACTCGTACCTACTTTAACTATCTACTTAACTAAACTGCCTACCTGACTGCTAAATAAAATTACTTTCTTACTTAATCGTTGGCGGTGTGCACCACTTAAATTCCCGACTGGAATTGTTACCATACATGATGGTTCTCTACCTTAGCTAAGCTAGCTACCTATCTAAACTGCCTACCTACCTACCCTAACCTACCCGCCATACTCGTGGTATTAAAAAATCTTCTACTATCACAACAGGTGGGTGTACAGCACAAATGCTATCTAAAACTACCTAGTTAACTCGTACCTACCTTAACCAACTAATTACCTAAACTGTTCTGGAAAACTCTTGTACATTTCAATGTGATATGTAAGAACCCCAAATAAAAAATTGCTACAGACACTCAAGGTGCATTGCTCCGTTCTGGAATTGTTACCATACATGATGGTTCTCTACCTTAGCTAAGCTAGCTACCTATCTAAACTGCCTACCTACCTACCCTAACCTACCCGCCATACTCGTGGTATTAAAAAATCTTCCACTGTCACAACAGGTGGCAGTACAGCACAAATGCTATCAAAAACTACCTAGTTAACTCGTACCTACCTTAACCAACTAATTACCTAAACTGCCTTCCTGACTGCGCTTAACGTAGAGTTTTCTCAATTTATATACAATATAAATTGAACAAAGAATAATTTCCCAGCAATAAATTGGTAAAAATAAATCGTATTCAGCTATCTACCTTAACTACCTACCTTCCTATCAACGTAATATTATGAACACCTCTTCTTTTGTCTTCTTTCTGCTTAAATTCTTCTTTCTTTTACACTTATATCTTCTTATACATATCTTCTGTATCAGCACAAATGCTATTAAAAAAGTGCTGGGTTATTTTAATTTTCGTCAAAAAATCTAGTTTATCAAAATACCACAATTTTGTCTTGTGATTTTTGCTCTCTACTCCTTTTATCTCACGACGATATTGAAACCTTAGAGCTTTTTTTTTCTTACAGCTGCTCTATTTGCGAATGGATTTAGTTCTTTTAATTTAAGAATTATTTCATCTGTTTTTGTCCAATTTTTGTAATTGTCATTTGTTAGATCCCAAAGTTCTGGAAAACTCTTGTACATTTGTACATTTCAATAAATTCATTCAAAAATTTCTGATTTTCATCAGCAGAAACTGAAACATCAAAATGTTTACCTACCTACTTACCTACTACCTACTTACAGAAAACACGCCTAGAACTCTGTTGTGTACAGGCTCAACAAAATCCCTTGCTCAAGTAATAAAATCTTCTTTCTTTAAGAAATTTACATAATATCTTATGACGTACCTACATTAATATTATTAATTAATTAATAGTTGGCGGTGTGCGAGTCCCGAACGAGGACAAAGCAACTGGACTTATTCCATTATATGACCTTGGTGTTGTAAAATCTTCTCTCTTAAAAAAATTTACCTAATATCTTGACTACAATTATTATTATAGTTAACTCGTACCTACTTTAACTATCTACTTAACTAAACTGCCTACCTGACTGCTAAATAAAATTACTTTCTTACTTAATCGTTGGCGGTGTGCACCACTTAAATTGCCGACTGGAATTGTTACCATACATGATGGTTCTCTACCTTAGCTAAGCTAGCTACCTATCTAAACTGCCTACCTACCTACCCTAACCTACCCGCCATACTCGTGGTATTAAAAAATCTTCCACTGTCACAACAGGTGGCAGTACAGCACAAATGCTATCTAAAACTATCTAGTTAACTCGTACCTACCTTAACCAACTAATTACCTAAACTGTTCTGGAAAACTCTTGTACATTTCAATAAATTCAGTTAAAAATTTCTGATTTTCATCAGCGAAGTATTCTCGAGGGTTTTGGCTCAAAACAACACAACGAGTTCCTCTCAAATCAGCCATACTTGTTAATTTTATTATCCATTTTATCCATACAGAAATCCTTACAATTAGAGCAGTTTAATGATCTGATCTGATGAACAGGTACGAACTTAGTACCTATATCCTATGATTTTATCAAAGATAATGCTCGCCATTTAAAAGCCGAAAAGATCGCGGTTGGCTATTTTGTTTTGCTGTAAGGCCTAAAGTAAAACGAAAAATCCCATACAAATGTAACAGAATGAAATCTAGGCTACGTTCACGATTTAAGCTTTAGCTCATTATATATAGCTTATTATAGCTTATTTAATTGTGAAAAAAAAGTAAAGCAGGAGCTTATTTAAAGTAATAAATTCCAATGCAAAGCAATGGCTACATTCTAATTTTACAGTTTTTAAAAATTGATTGTCACTTCACAAATGAAAAGCTGAGTAAAATCCAGAAAATTTGACAATTTGTATAGCAACCTTTTTCCATTACCCGACCTTAGCTTAAAATGGCTTAACGTATGCAAAAAACAGCTGTGGCTTAAAGTGGGTGAAAATTTTTTCGTCTACCATAATCTTTTTTACTATTACTTTTTCTTTGTGGAAAATACATATCCATATTGGTAAAATGCAAATTGTTTTACTTGTTAGCTACTATAAAAAAATGCCAAGAAGTAACAGTAGTAGCATGACTTTAGAGCTGATGTCGAATCATCTCCACTAAGAAGAATCCACGTTGGTCGTTGAAGAATTAACACTTGTAATAAATTTTTTGTGGTTTAATTAAATAGAAAATCGGTTATTCGCCATCACTAGCACAAAGCATAGTGCGTATACCTTGTTTACATGCAGAGTTGAAAGATTGAGTGGAGATTGAATTGAGTTTTCGATTCGTGTATTTGAGTACGCATCGATTGAAAGCGCTTCCTCTATGTATCTCACGTTTTGGCTGTTATGTTATGACAATGAAACAATGAAGTCCTCACTGCAATACGTGTTAAAGAGAAAACTATGGCAGTGTAACAGAATTGTCAATAATCAATTCAAGCCTTGTTAATGTCTCTCGGATGTTTTAGCACAAGTCAATTTTAATAAAATAACTATTCAAATTTAAAAAATGGAAATTGATTTAATTGATTGTACGTATGTAAGCATGCTCAAAATGAACTTAAACAGATGCGTAAGTACGTAACTTTACTTACGTATACTTCCATTTTGGGTCAGCCTAATACGTATTCGAAGTTGTGTTGCAATGAAACAATATCCGTAACAGAAGATGTAACAATCTTATCTAACAATATCCGTAACAGAAAATGTAACAATCTTAAGGGATTTTATTCCTGTCCAGTTAACTTGGTGGTCTTCTCATGTGTGACAACAAAATAAAATGAAAACATATCTTTAATTGACGTTGACATTGTCATCGATTTTATTGTATTTAAGATTCTAGTTGGTTCTTAATATTGAATGATAAATACAAATAAGCATAGTATATCTCTTTTAGTTTTATCTCTTTGCCACATCGAAGGGGAAAAAAATATCATGTTGCGAAAGAAGATTATATTATAGAGATATTATACGCTACGACTCTTTTGCCTTGTACAAACGTCTCCACGGTCTGAAACTAGTTGGGAAAAATTCCGCGACGAAAAAGATGTACAATGGCAAAAATTTTTCAAAATACCTTCTGAAACTATTCAGTGGTAGTTGGGAAAAATTCTATTTGTACCGATGGAGTAGCGATTACGTTTTCCATGAAGAAGGAGGTACAAATAGAGCCATTGGAAACACCAAAGAAACGAAGAAAGACCGCCATGACCAAGAAATGTAGCGCACATGATGAAAGGATACATTTGCACCGAACGAGCAACGCACCGCTTGGTGAAGGAAATAACACAAAACACTCCCAAAACACTAGTCTGTATAGGTTCTACTCAAATAGCGGCGAATTCGCCGATTAGGGGATATGTTATGACATTATGACAATGTATGGCTGTGTTGATTGTATTATAACACAGTTATGGCTCCTCGAAAGAGGAGTTTAGTGCGACATTGAGTACGACATTATGTCGGATATTACGAAAATGTAATATGTAAGCCAAAAATTGCTACAGACACTCAAGGTGCATTGCTCCGTTCTGGAGGTGGACGAATTTCGGACCACAAAGTTATGCGCCAATTGTTGTTGCGAGCCAGTGAGGTGCCCCTTTGCACCCTAACTACAGCAGAAGCACCCGGTTATGACATTAGGACAATGTATGGCTGTGTTGAACACTATAACACAGCTATGGCTCCTCGAAAGAGGAGTTTAGTGCGACATTAGAAGCATTAAATGAATTAAATGAATTTCGAATTTTGTAAATTCTTCTAATATGATCACTAATTAGTTTGAGTAATAAATGATTTTTATTTATTTTTCTTAAATAAGAGATAAAAATAAAAAGACTAACAGCATATTTCCATTAACTTTGATATATAGCTGCATGCATACCAAGAATAGAATATAGTTTCCCTAATATCCTAGATGACCTCACATTGAGAAAACCACCTTTGGTGTAGGTCAAGGCTTTCGAACTAACCAACCCACTTTCATGCCTTGTGTTCTGACAATGTAAAAACAATTTTCGAATTGAGATTTTAACTCGTCACAGTCTGGTATGTATGCGAACTGGTCAAACAAGAACTATCCCATCTGTTAATTCCGTTCATTCCTTGAAATTGAATTTGTAGAGACACACCTACCTACCTTCCTACCTGCTTGGTTGCATGGTTACTCGCGCTATTGTTATAAATTAGCACTGTAATTTTTATTTTGTTTTTGAGAATATTTTTCGGCTTGCCTGTAATTTTATTGACATTGATCCGATATAGTTTCGTACAAAAAATATCTGGAAATATTTTTACGCAGGACCTAGCCAATCGGATATATTATATATTAACAAATAACATTACGTAATATTTAGCTTTCTTTCAAGTCTCAAACAAGTTCGGCCTTTGTATTCTACATACGACAACTGAAGCAGTCACTCAAGCTTGAAGCTAGAAACTTTTTCAGTTTTAAATAATCGACCGATTCTGTTTTTTTATTCAAATAAGTTGAAAAAATGTAATATTTTTTTACAAGGAAGTAACAAAAAAGCAATGACAACACTTAACTATAAAAATGTTGTCGGCTCATACAAATCCGTTAAGTATGGTAATTTGTCATAATAACAAGGCAAAAAAGCTGGAATTTGTCTAAGACCAATGTCCCCTCTGGGAGAGTTGTTATAGTAGTTTTTCGCATCTATTTCTAGAACGGTTTGTTGGGCAGTTAGTGAAATTTTATAGGATTTTATGTTCACAAGAATTTTTCAGTACAATAAAGATGCCTTAGACTGATCGTTTTCACAGTTCATATATATATGTAAGAAACCTAAATATTTATATGACAACATCAAGAAGGGGTTGCAAGATTTAGTTCATTTTTAAACTTTAGATGATGAATCACATTCGTATTGACAACTTAACATGAATAAAGTGAAAGCTATGGCTCCTCGAAAGAGGAGTTTAGTGCGACATTGTTTGTAATTTCATCGTAGCTTTGTTACCTGTAGTTTGCTGCCCAACTGAACCAATTTCTTTTTCTATTGAGCCCCTGTAGCATTTTCTAGAAATCTTAGCAAAACATATTGCATATTGGTAATTTATTACTTTTAGAAAAGTAAAACTTAAAAAACTTGCGAACAAGCATAATAAATATGTAGGATATACGCTGATGGGGAATGAGTTGCAAAAATAATTTGTTTGTTTGTTTCATAATTTTCCCATGAGAAGCAATTATGCTGAAATAATTTACTAATAGGGAACTAGAAATAAAAATAAGTAACCCATCTTGAAATTTAATAATAATCTCAAGAAATGATTTGTACATAGTCTGAAAACGAAAATATTTATGAGGATTCAAGATCATTTTTGTTTATTTTTTATTATTTCTTAGTTCCCTATTCTTTTGTAAATTTGGTATACATATTCCGACATGCAAGTACATATGGCTGCATAGACATTATATCAACACAAACATTTGTTTGCTTTCAACTTTAAAACTCTATAAAAGATATATTTAGGGCTATCATGGAATTTAAACTTGCTACTTGCGATTGTTTTCTCAGCCACGCTACATTTGTACCTTGGTGTAAATTCTAGGGTTAACAAAAAAGTCTAGAAATTTCTCGAAGTGCAGATGGATAGTCTAACGGCTTCTTGCACCAAGTCCCTTAAATTCTTAGTTCAAAGGCGATTGAAAAAATTGGAAGAATACATTTCACACAACCTTTGATTTAAATTTCAAATATTTTAAATTGCACTTATTCCATTTCTTCATTCCATTATAATATTGTACCTACCTAAACTGCCTACCTACCTAAGCTAGCTGTCTTTAAATTTCTGGCGCGAACATCAGTCTAGAAATTTCTCGAAGTGCAGATGGATAGTCTAACGGCTTCTTGCACCAAGTCCCTTAAATTCTTAGTCTCTCCATGCAATGTAACGGGCTACTACGCTCATGTCGTAATGCCAACCGGTATAACCAAATACTAGGAGAAAAAGATAAGCGGTGAGGGGCAGGTCGCGCTCAGATCTGCAGTGTTACCCAAACACACACACACACACACACACACACTTATACACACACGCACACACACTTATACACACACACACTTATACACACACTTACTTATACACACACACACTTATACACACACACACTTAAACACACACACACTTATACACGCACACACACACACTTATACACGCACACACTCTTATACACACCACGCACGCACACACAGACACACACACACACAGACACGCACACACAGACACGCACACACAGGCACGCACACACGCGCGATACACACTCGCGACTCGGAACACTCGCGACACACACTCGCGACTCGGAACACTCGCGGCTCGACAAACGCGACTCGGAACACTCGCAAATAGGAACTCTCGCGACTCGGAACACACGCGACTCGGAACACACGCGACTGGAACACTCGCGACTCGAACACTCGCGACTGGAACACACGCGACTGGAACACTCGCGACTCGAACACACGCGACTCGGAACACACGCGACTCGGAACACACGCGACTCGAACACACGCGACTGGAACACTCGCGACTCGAACACACGCTACTCGAACACTCGCGACTGGAACACTCGCGACTCGAACACACGCGACTGGAACACTCGCGACTCGAACACACGCTACTCGAACACTCGCGACTGGAACACTCGCGACTCGAACACTCGCGACTCGAACACACGCGACTCGAACACACGCGACTCGAACACACGCGACTCGAACACCCGCGCGATCCGGACACGCGACCGACAAACGCGTCTCGACACAACGTGTATATGGGTAATATCACAAATGTGTGCGCAGCCTCCCCTTCACCGCCCATCTCCCTCCTAGTATTCGGTTATATCGGTTGATACTACAGCATGAGCGCAGAAGCCCGTCGCGTTTCATGAAGAGACTGAAGATTTCAGGCACTTGGTGTGAAGCTTGTTTCCGTCTGCACTTCGCGAAATGGGTAGAAAAATTGTGCATTGTAACAGCTTATTTCCGTCTGGGTATAAATAATATAAATATGCTTACTAGAACATATTTTTGGCGATTGCGTTATTTCCGTCTGGGTATAAATAATATAAATATAATGCTTACTAGAACATATTTTTGGCGATTGCGTTATTTCCGTCTGGGTATAAATAATATATATATAATGCTTACTAGAACATATTTTTGGCGATTGCGTGGTTATTGCACTTTTGGTGAAGCTGTTTCTTAAGGTGCATTGCTCCGTTCTAGAAGTGAACGAATTCCGCAGCACCAATTCTTTTTTATTTACTGATCTCTTGCTAGCGTTTCTTAAGGTGCAAGGTAAAAGTGGTGGGTTTTTGACAATGAGTCATGAGTGGAGTACGTGCGTCGTCAGAACACATCACAATCAGATCCTCCTTTATATTTTGTGAAGTGAATTTTGAATTTTCCAAAGCATTGGCTGGGCGATTCAAAACCCTAATTTGTTTCCGGACCATACCAGTCCTTTGTTACCGTTGCTGTATATTTTGGATCGTTGTCTTATTGAAACGTCCAGCGCAAAGGCATATTGTCATCAGAATGAGGCAGCGTTGCATCTTCAAGTACTTTGACATAAGTTTCCTTGGTCATAATTCATTCAATTAAGTGTATAAGACCCACACCATACCAAGAGAAAAATGCCCAAACCATAATTTAAAGAATAAATCATTAACGACACCAATCAGATTTAATAATTAAAACATTTGCTGAAGATATTAATATACATATATGTATGTACCAGTAAACGTTTAAGAAACAAGAAAAATAAACCATTCGTTCTCAAGATGTCTTGCCGTTTCTAGTCTCTTCTGGTAAATGTTTTCACACCTTTTTCTACAATGTTCCCAAATTCTTCCAAAATTGTCAATCTCTCCCAATGCAATACAAATTTTTTTGTTATTATCAGTGTCCGTGGCTGTTTCGTCAATTTTTATTTTAATGACCACCGCTGTATAATTGGATAGATTTCATTCGATATATTGTACAAGCGTGCAATTCTCTGATTGAAATTCAGCAAATGGTATGCTATCTTCACCTGTCCATTGAGAAAACCAGTTTTTGGAAATGCTCGCCTATATTTCAGTTTCAAAATAATAATAATAATCTCCGATGTGATCCAGGCATTTTTGTAAAATTCTTCACTCCACGAGAACATTTGCCTACACACAATTGCTATTACGCCGAATGGGTGTAAATTATAATTGATATATATGTAATTATATCTACATTGATACAATGCAAGTGAATCTTTTGATTTCAATTTCTTGTATCCATTTTACATGAGCTGCTACGCTCGCTATAAATACCGTCCACGGTTGCTTTCTTACACCCTTAAGTTATCTACCAGAAACAATATGCATAACTGTTAAAATATGCATTATAATTGTTGCGAACGTCTAACTTGTTTAATTTTTTTGTTTTCGACGAAGCACTGAAAGCACCCATCTTAGCCGGTTAACCAATTGCCGGAGAGTTGAGGATGCATAAAGTTGCTTGGAAAACACAAGTTGGCTTAGCTAAAAGTCAAAGGCATTCGTCCTAGCTGGATGGGAAAGTTCCAGAGGGTCGTGCAGCAGTGACTATAAAATTATTTTTAAAATGGAGTCTTAAGCGGTAAAAGAAAAACAGCACCCTGGATGCTATGCTATCATTTCTAATTTGTTGTGCTGTTTCACAGTCAAAAGATTTTCTTTTGTTTAGCAAAAATAAATTATAATTACCATCCTGCAACTGAAATAGCAAAGAATTGTTAGTACAAAAATGTCATCGTGTACAGTGTTGCATTTATTCTCTAACCTTAACTTTCTGACTACCACTTGCCTTAATGCAAGCCAAAAAAGTCACTGTTTGCTTCTCGCATATTCTTCCAAGAGCCACGTTTTGTAATACTGGCACGTAAAAAGTTTTTTCCAGCAGCAACTTCGAAATAGGCAGCTTTCATCAGCTTTCATGCTTCCTCCCATACTTCGCCTCGGGGGAGCACACCCCCTAAAAAAGCCTACCAAGCCAAGGTGTAAATGCATCGTGCTGAGGGCTGAATGGCAGTGGGTAGTTCTATCACTGTCGCGAACGATCTCCTTGGGGCACCGGGCGCACCCCATTGTATAAATTGCCTTACTCCGATATGGGGGCTCTGTCGGAGCGGACTGTTTTTCCCACCAACCCGGGGGAGCACACCCCCTAAAAAAGCCTACCAAGCCAAGGTGTAAATGCATCGTGCTGAGGGCTGAATGGCAGTGGGTAGTTCTATCACTGTCGCGAACGATCTCCTTGGGGCACCGGGCGCACCCCATTGTATAAATTGCCTTACTCCGATATGGGGGCTCTGTCGGAGCGGACTGTTTTTCCCACCAACCCGGGGGAGCACACCCCCTAAAAAACCTACCAAGCCAAGGTGTAAATGCATCGTGCTGAGGGCTGAATGGCAGTGGGTAGTTCTATCACTGTCGCGAACGATCTCCTTGGGGCACCGGGCGCACCCCATTGTATAAATTGCCTTACTCCGATATGGGGGCTCTATCGGAGCGGACCGTTTTTCCAACCATACTCGTGGGTCCAAAAATGAAAAAAATAAACTTTAAAAAATCTTCTACTATCACAAAAGGTGGCAGTACAGCACCAGTTGCAGCAGTCCCAAAACGTAAGCGGTCAGAGACTGACACTACAACGTCATATTCATCTGTGAAGACTGGTTTTGCATCAAAATGCACAAATGCAATAATAGCCGAAGCTATACAAGCGGATGTCAGGGTAATGTCTGCGCTTGTGGTGGAATACGCAATATATTTACACTTCAAGTTGAACAGAGAATGGGGAGACGATAACTTCTCAGACATAAAGTTTCTTGACTATTTCTACCATTTAATGAACAAAAAAAAGGCGAAGTATGAATTAGATCCCGCGTACCGAAGTTTACGAGGGAAATACATCAAGACTGCCCTATACGACTCTTCATACAGGTCGAACCTATTTATTTTTGCCAGCCGGCAATACGAAACCCTTTTTAAAAATAACCTCTGGATGAATGCTTATCCTCGAATAAGGAGATTTTTGAGAAATTTCACCAAAGATAATGCAAAAATTTACAAAACACAGCATTACTTATTTACCCGTAACAGCGAACACGTACCAGATCAAGACCTTCTATACCATCTAACCGAGCTTCTTGGATATGTCGATGACGACTCAAAATTTTATGAAATAAAACAGAAACCACTGAAGTATTTACAAATATTCTATAAAATGCAACGCTATAATGAGGCGAATGAGCTTAAAAATTTTGCTCTTGTACCCATTTATAAGCATCGCCTTCATCATGTGCGCTACGACTCTTTTGCCTTGTACAAACGTCTCCACGGTCTGAAACTATTCAGTGGTAGTTGGGAGAAATTCCGCGACGAAAAAGATGTACAATGGCAAAGATTTTTCAAAATACCTTCGGTGGGGCGGAAAAAATTCGATGGTTCTATTTGTACCGATGGAGTAGCGATTACGTTTTCCATGAAGAAGGAGGTACAAATAGAGCCATTGGAAACACCAAAGAAACGGAGAAAGACCGCCATGACCAAGAAATGTAGCGCACATGATGAAAGGACGATGACCGACATCCAGGATAAATTTAACTCTGACTACTACAAGTTGGCTGTTGGTCTAGATCCTGGATGTCGGTTAATGGTTGGCGGCGTGCGCGTCCCGGACGAGAACAAGCCGGTGAGTTTAATAAAGATCAAATCCACAACATTCCACTACAAAACGTCCACGCATGCAAGGAAAGCATTATTAGCTAAATACACGAGGCCACTTCCCAAAAGTGCAATAACAAGCACGCAATCGTCTATGCAACTGGATTATATAGCATACACTAAAGAGCGACTAAAATGGTTTACCCAACGCCAAGCGGTGTATGGTGAACGGAAAGTTGCTCGTTTACGGTTTAAGCATTATATTTGCACCGAACGAGCAACGCACCGCTTGGTGAAGGAAATAACGCAAAACACTCCCAAAACACTAGTCTGTATAGGTTCTACTCAAATAGCGGCGAATTCGCCGATTCGGGGATATGTACGGACGCCGAACCAAAAATTGCTAAAGACCCTCAAGGTGCATTGCTCCGTTCTAGAGGTAGACGAATTTCGCACCACAAAGTTATGCGCCAATTGTTGCGAGCCAGTGAGGACGTCTCGGTCTCCACATCGGTACCAGTTTTGCCCAAAATGTGGTACTATGTGGAACCGAGACGTCAACGCCGGCCTTAACATTTTAAAAGTTGGCCTTGCTCACCTGATGGGCGCCCCTTTGCACCCTAACTACAGCAGAAGCACCCGGTTATGACATTAGGACAATGTATGGCTGTGTTGATTTAATTATAACACAGTTATGGCTCCTCGAAAGAGGAGTTTAGTGCGACATTGAGTACGACATTATGTCGGATATTACGAAAATGCCCGCATTAAGGCCACGAAATTAAAAAGCCTTATAAAAACCGTACACAACACCTGTAGTCTCTGTGTCGACAATGGAATTTATTACTCAAAGCAGTTATCGGTCTTTATCATAATTGCGGTGAGGTGAGTTAACGTAACTTAACTACCTGCTCTTAATTGATTGACTTATCAAGCGTGCACCGGTTCATTCTGTTTCTCAAGTGAGCATTATTATTTCACTTGCTTTACTTTGATTACTTGCAGATCAATCAATAGCGACTCACCCTGAAGAGTTTAGCTTTCTAGTCTTTGAGATAAGCTCCCTCCATCTTCCGATATCTGTTTTGTAAATCTCAAAGCAATAAAATTGTTTATACGCTCATTAGTTATTTTGTTTTTAAGAATCATTTAGCTGCCTGCCTGCCTGCCTGAAATAATAGCTTCCTGACGGAGTTATACACCATTCAACCTTTCTTGGCTTCTTTACATAGGTCTTAGTTGGTATTAATCTACTGCCCTTTTTCGAGCTCGCTTAATTTTTGCTCCTTTTTTCTCTCTCATTTTTATTCATAGCAAAGCGATTTTCTACGTCGGCATCGCACAGTGAAAGGGTTGAGCATAAACATGAGGTCGCATAAATCAGCACCCCCCAACAATCGAGGTCACCGGAACTATAAAGGTATATTATCAAATTAAATGGCTGCCATTCACACACTTTGGGGCTTATTTCCGTAGAATTTTTGTTGTCAAAATTGCTTTATTCTGTGCGGGGTTCTGCTATTCATGATCATGATAGACCTGAAAAGAATTCCCCATGTCATATTGCTGTTGTTATCACAGTAGTGGGTAGAGGGGGTGGAGCGAATGTTAAGTAATTTACCTTGACCTAATAACAAGGAGCCGTAGGAGCGCCAGTTTTTGGATACTTTGCTTTCGCTTAAGTTAAATTATGTAATTAAAAAAAAAAAAAATTAAAGAATGCATGTACAGGTGACCGGGCACAGGGTTGTATCAGTTTTGTATTATGCAGAAAGGTGATAGGGGATGTTGAGAGGAATAAAAAAAAAAAAACAATCGTCGTTTAATGATAGGAGGGGAGAAAGGTATTTCCTTCAGATTTTATTAATTAGCCAATTAGATAGTTTGTAATGCAACCTTGTTGACACGTCCAATATATTTTTTTAATGATTTTATTTTTTGTATAACGGCTGACGTTGTTTCACGGTTGAAACCAGTGATGTTCGTCTACGCGTGTAATGTAATAATCGACATATTTGTGCAGAATATATCTAGAGTATGAATATTATGTAAATTATGTAGGTTATGTATACAATGTAGATTATTACGTCACAAGCTATGTTTTGCTGTATATGTTTCATTCTGAAGCAATGCACTTCTTTCCAGCTGTTCTTGCCTCACACAGTTACATTTCATGTTTCATTCAAATCTGCCAGCTCTGTCAATGGCGATGATTACTGATTTCAACAGAATGAAACGACGGCATGTGTTGTAGATAAATTTCCTTAGAATATAATAAAAGTAGAGATTACTCTTTAGGATTTTTTTACCGGGGTAAACTTCTATTTTTCTCAAATTTTTTTTCATTTTTTCATTTCTTTTCTT
The DNA here is from genome assembly GCA_963924295.1 of Dioctria rufipes. Lineage (NCBI taxonomy): Eukaryota > Metazoa > Arthropoda > Insecta > Diptera > Asilidae > Dioctria > Dioctria rufipes. Next base: position 40,831,235 of record OZ002743.1, on the reverse strand, counting down.
TATTCCATTTTTCATTTGTTTTTCAAGTCACTCAATTTCGCTATTTGGGACCCGTTGATGAGTCAAAACCAAGACTTGAAACTTGTCACCAAAAATATAATGTGATGAAATAACAAATTAAAAACATTTTTAAGCTTTTGCTATATACCGGAGAATCCAAATAAATTCCTTCTTGAATAAATATTAGAATATAATATCTAATAAAATTAATTCTGATAAGCTAAATTAAGTGCAACCACACACCGATATTGTTTTGAGCTCAAGTTTTCCAGGTGCACGTATATACCCACATCTAACAGATTCATGAAGGAGCATTCAAGATATTCTAATAAGACCTAAGACCGCAAATTTGTCGGAATTTCTACACGCTGTCATTCATTTATCACTCACTTGTTTTTGTTTTTTGTCCCTTTTAGATATTATGAGGGGCTTTCAGCTTCAATAATGTACTTACATGAATTTTACGATTTAGATTTTGAAGCAATTCTGATTCGACGAGGATTCACTTGTACAAAAACTCCATGTCATACGAGATGGTGTTTGTATCGTGACTCTTTTGCTTGCCTTGTTAAAAATATAGGTAAAATGAAGCAAATAGCAGTTGATTCTAATTAAAAATAAAAAAATAAAATAAATTAAGTAAACGATAAATGCGCGATGAACAGGACTTCCGGACTCATTTTCGGTAAAACTCTAAAATAAGTTAGACACTCTTCTTGCCAAAAATCCTGGTTTTGAAGCAATTAAACAAATAAATGTTTACATTAATAGCACAGCTTTGACCTCGCCTGACGTGATTTCTGCGAAAATGGTGTCAAATTTCAATTTTCCGACGATTTTATTAAACATTGGATCAAAACTCTTGTTTTAAGTGGAATAAATAAAGTTTTTCGATTTACATTTTTTCGATTCTTGTTTTTGATGTGAAGTGCCTTAAGAAGACTATTTGTCGAAAAAATTTAAAATAATAATTTTCTTCTACAAGGAACAATTTGTTTTATAAATTTAAAAAAAATATTTTCTTCTACTAAGAAGAATATTTGTCACACAAAAAAAAATCAACAGACAAGTTTCTTCTACTAAGAATATTTGTCGCAAAAAAATTCCAAAAAAAGATTTATATGCTTCTCTATATCTCTCTCCTCTCTCTCTCTCTCTCTCTCTCTCTCCATGAATTACTGTTGGAATATGTGTTTGACTGTTCGAGTCCTAATTACAACGACATCAACTATTGAATACATCTATTAATCAATATAAGAACTAATTATTATTCACGACATAAACTTGATATCCATCTAGTAATGAATTTTTGAACTAATCATCTACTTGATTTTTCCTTAGATATGTTTTTGTATATTGAAAACTGTCACTTGAAATATATCTTTTATAGAAACAGGCCAGAGCTATTTAACTTTCATCTTAACCTTTTCGACCCAGCGATCAGAGAGGTCTCATCGGTATGGTTATCTCTGATCGCCTACCATAGAAGTTCAATGTTGGAGGTCACACCAATTGCCCATGTAAATACTTTTTATAAAAAGTATGTGTGAATTATATGGTGGCAAGATAACTCATTGCGCTTTGAAATTGGGTGATTGTTCCCCCTTTTTTTTGCCTGGCGGCATATGGATAAACCAAATAAAAATTACATGAAGGAGATTTCTCGTCTAACAGACTGAAATTTATTGAAAATAATTTCAATAAATTTACAAAATGCATTTTAAGTGCAAAAAAAATTATAAAAAGTATTTATATGGGCAATTGGTGTGACTCCAACATTGAACTTCTATGGTAGGCGATCAGAGATAACCATACCGATGAGACCTCTCTGATCGCTGGGTCGAAAAGTTCAATAATTTTTTTTTGCACTTAAAATGCATTTTGTAAATTTATTGAAATTATTTTCAATAAATTTCAGTCTGTTAGACGAGAAATCTCCTTCATGTTCATCTTAACCTTTCATCCTGAATCATCGGCTCCATCTGCCTATCAATTCAACAATTACTTACAGGCAACTGATACTTGAATTTTTAAATAAGGTCAAGTCTCCTAATGAAGACCTGAACAAAAGTCGGTCGGATCTGATCATTTCCGATTTGGATGAAACTTTGAGAGTTTGTATGGAACGCGAAAATAGCTCACCAATATTTTTTGTCTCCAACTACCACCCTCGTGGTGATGGGAGGGAGGGGGGAGGAATTTCGTGATTATACGATGATACGTCATTTTCAAAAAAATCATATCTACGGAGAAACCCATTTTTAGGGTTCCGTACACGGGGACCCTATTACTAAGCCTTCGATGTCCGTCCGTCACCAGGTTGGATCTCATGAACCGTAATAGGTAGACAGTTGAAATTTTCATAGACTGTGTATTTCTATTGGCGATATAACAAGAAATAATAAAAATAAAATAAAATTCAAAATTAAAGGAGGCCCCTTTATAAGAAACGTGAGTTTTTCGGCGTTTTTTCCTCGTTTTATTCTCATTCATTATTATTATGATAAGTAGGCATTTGTTTTTTTTTTCAAATGACAGCACTAGTTTTTCACATGACGCCTACTCTCATTTGAAAAAATAAATAAAAAGTAAAAAGTGTTAAATTTTGTACAATGGTACAGAGCCCTACATGTGCAAGTCCGACTCGCACTTGGCCGGTTATTCTAATTCATATGCTAAATAGAAACTAAATGCTTCTTAAACTTCAGATAAAATCATAGGGTACCTATACTAAGTTTGTTATTCCGTTTGTAACACATAGAAATAATGGTGTTAGACCAAAATAAATTGGACACCCATGCATAATATTTAAAGTTATTTGCATTTTTGCATGTCCATCTGTCCATCCTCACGATAACTCGAGAACACGTTCACTTAGAGAGCTGAAATTTTACACGGCATTTTCAAAAAAAGTTTGAAAATGTCAACAACAGGTAAAGATAACTTTTCCGTAGGGTTGCTATGCAAAAATATCTTTTGCACTATAAATTTGGACACTGCCTGAGAACGTGTCAACGTAGAGAGCGGAAATTTTGTACACGGCGTTTTTATAAAAATTGTGAATACAATTTCAAAAATGAACAATTGTACAAAAATGACAAGGAATGAGGTTTTTTACGTATACTGTAAAAATTATTAATCCAAGATGTTTTTGTTGTACTCAAAAGTTTTTCAGAATATAAAATCCTGTGTAATTGGTTATAAGTCTTTTTACTTTTCGATAAACCGTTTTAGAAATAGATGCGAAAAACCACTTAAACAAGCAAACTTGCATAGAAGGTGACCATACATCTAGGCTATCATGAAAATTGGTCTTAAACCAATTCTAGTTTTTCCTTGCTTTTATAATATTTGGTGTTTTGAGAATTATTGTAGCAATTATTACATCTCGATTCAATTACAATCTGTGATATACTTGTAAGAATTACAGATAACTTGTTCAACAGAAAAATCCTCAATTATTAAATTAGAGGATTGTAAATAAGTTTTTGGAGAACTATAGTGCGATTTAGAGAAAATGGTGGAGTGATTTGAACTTGATGGTAAAGGAGCTAGAGCACCTAAAATCAGAGACAGAAAATAATGAATATTTTACATTTCTGGATTTTTCATATCGGTCGGACATTATTTATGTGCACATAAACTTACATCTACTTTCATTATGTGACAGAATTCGAAAATTCAATTAATAAAAAAAAAGAACATAGGTACCTAGGATTTTTTAAATTAAATCATGGACTCACCTCATATCCTGGCTATATTTGCAAAAACAAATTATGGAAATCCTTGCAATACTAGAAATATGGATTTTGGACTGAACCGGTTGAAGACTTAATTAAACTTTTCGATTCGGTATGCGAAGTAATATATTTTTCACAGGGTTCTTCGCCTTCTATTGATGATTCCGTATAATTGTGATTAAAATTAGAATCACCCGAAAGATTCAAATCTGATTTGGAAAAGCGAAGGAAAATATCCCTTAACGTATATTCACTTGTAGCATATTAACCTCATGTGTTATATGATAATAGACTCTTAAGCTCTGCGGAACAAGAAGTCGGATGTGATTTCCTTTTCAACAACCTGGACACCAATGGCATTGAAGACTGGCATTATTTCCAGAAAACCTATCTTTTCTAAATTGGTAGACTTCTTCAAATTCCAGCTTCGTCGGCTGAGCTTGAGAGGTTTTTTTTTTATTGGGCTTACGTTCATTCACCAGTAAGAAATAGATATTCATTTGAACATTTCAAAGAACTTTTACATATTTATTTTCCCTTAATACTCGCAGACTCAAATGTTACTGATCAGTAGTAAAATAAAATGTAAATAATAAAACTAAAATTTACTGTTTGAGTTTCATTTCCATCTTCTAGGTAGCAAATAAATTACATAGGTAGATATAAAAATCCATGCAGAGTTCATGACGATTATATGTAAATTATTGTGTTTATTACACCATGTAATCTACATGCACATCACTGGTTCAAACCAAGTGCTGGCAGTTTAATTCATACACTAATTTTTAAAATTGTAATTCTGAACAACTTCGAAATTGTTTCGAATATGGACAAACTGAAAGAAGGAGAGAAAAATGAATTTCCACATCTACAGGAGAAAGTTGAATCGTTAAGAAGAAGAGACAAGATTTTTTTTTGGATTTAAGAATTAATTAATAATTAAATGTAAAAAAAAAAATTAATAAAACCAACAAAAAAGAGGAAAAATTGTTATTGAATTTACATATCTAAATCAACGTGCGAAACTGTGGGAGGCATTGAACGACAACTCGGATGACACAGGACCGAATGGCCAAGGTAACACAATTAACTAAGTAACAAAAATAAATAAATATTACAAAATAATAGTTAAACACATATGAATGTAATATTTAATCATACGATACTAACCTTAAAATTCATTACTAAATTTTTCTAAATTAAAACTAATACTACTCTTTTCTACATAACTTTCTCAACCTTTCCGAGATAATTGGGGTTAAAGGACTCAGGGTGCATGAAACGGTTTGTGCTTAAACAGTTGTATCTCCTAAATGACAAACAGTAGAAAGATGGGCGAGGTGCCCTTAGATTTAATGTGTCAATGCTTCCTCTGCAGTATATAGTTTAGAAGAAACGTTGATCAGGAATTGTCGCCAAAGGAAGCAACCAATGACAGATTTTTTGGCCATACCTTGATAATCTTTGGTTAAAAACCGATAAAAACACTTATTACATTACTATTTATTCATTAATAACAACAATTAAACATGTAATGATAGGCAATCGGTCACACACACCTGTAACAACTGTATATGTGGTAAAATTTTAAACGATGGGCATTGTCAAAACCCTCGAGAATACTTCCCAAGCCATGAAACAGAAATCTATATGTGTGCGTGCTTAGTCCGTTTTCTAAAATGTTCTATATTGATACTTATGGAAAAGTGCCAAACATTGACTTTATGTATGCTATAGAGCCTAAACTACTATCCATACAGGAAAATAGTCTTCTAGTAATTTAAAGCTTGGTTTCTTACCTTCCCAAAGGTTACACTTCCTATATACCTTACTTAACAAAATAATAAAATAGTTTTGATTACAAAGTAACCTTACCATTTTACGCTCAATACCTCTCAGCTGAGTGATAATTGGATGTGTGTATGTGCAGCCGTAGTCCGAATCTGTAGGCAGCTACATTCGATATCATCAACCCACGGCATGCCATGACTGCACAGCGACATTACAATGATTATTCAGCTGAGCATTTTTGTTTGAGAAATCGTAGTCATTTGCTTAAGATACATTTTTTTAAATAATTTTGTTAGGAAAGGTATGACAATTTTACTACGGTTCGGAAGATAAGAAAGCAAGCTTAAGATTATCAGAACACCATTTTTTTGTATTAATAATAGTTTAGGGCGGAGGAGCTATTCAAATCAAACTTTTGTCACTTTTACATAAGAACACTGCAAATATTTTAGAATGTAAGGACTACGTTGGGCCTCGCATGGGGTAGGGAGGGAGTCTGTTTCATGGCTTGTGAAGTATTCTCGAGGGTTTTGGCATTGTCCAACGATGATTATCTACTATTACTTGAGAAGATACATAATAATAGAAAAAGTTATAATTGCTCAAAGGCCAATAATATTATACCCAAGATGAAAATAAAAGTTCAATAAAGGTCGGTTTAGTTTATTTTTAAAATTATTCTTGTACTACCTGAAAAACCAAAATTTTGTATGGCAGAATTATTTTTCAACTTGTATTTGCAATTTTCATGAAAACACTGTGTTTAAACACCAAGAAGGGGTTACCCGACATCATGTACCAAATTTCCGCTCTCTGGCCCAAATATGTAGTGAAAAACGAAATTTTTGTATGGCAACCTTACGAAGGAGTTGCCCGATTGGTCAAATTTTCGAACTTGAATTTACTTTGTTTTTTAATGTTTCGTGTGCAAAATTTCAGCGCTTTAAGTGAACGTGTTCTGGAGTTAGGCGGACATTCAAAAATTTAAATAACTTTATACGTGGGTGTCTAATCCATTCTGCTCTACCGTCGTTATATCTAAGTGTTACAAACGGAATGATAAGCTTAGTATACCCTTTAGATTTCATCTAGGGTATACAAATCCATAATAGCAGTGAATGCAAGGGTAACTATTACGGCCGTGACACATTAAAAGCAGAAAGCAGCGACATAAGGAGATTTTTTTCTGAAACCATGCAACTGTTCGAGCACTAATAGATTGAAAGTAGAGGCAGCGACAGCAGCAGAAGGAGAACTTGAAAGTTGATAAAATCTCAAAAATTCAGCTTCTGCTCAGTACTGCCAATACAAAAAGAGCTAAAATTTTTATTTTATTGTTGGCGTCCTTTCTTTTAAAACCGTCGAATAGGTTGATGCGAGAAAAACAAAATATCTATGGAGGAAAGATTAACCAATTTTGTTAGAAATAACAAATTAATTAACAGTAACTTTTTAAAAATTATAACACCTGACATGTGTAATTGACAGGCACTGTTTTCTGCTTCTGCTTCTGCTTTCAATGTGGTTGACAAAGCAGAAATGTCGGATTTCTGCTGCTGCTTTCTGCTTTTAATGTGTCATGGCCTTTAGATGCGGTACGATTGTTACAAACCGATAAGATTAGTGTGCTACTTAAAATATTGCGAGAAATTAGCGGCATATTAATGTTAATGCTGATGGAAGACCCTAATCGTTCTCACTGGAAATGGATGCTTCGTATATCAATTTTTTTTTTATTTTCGAATATTGTTTTAGCCTTTCACTAGATTTTTTTTTTACACAAAACAGTTATCATTAATTTATAGGATATAAAATTCAAATAGTACATTACAGAAATAAAGTGTTTGTGCATAAGATAAATGAATGTAAAGATTGATACTATTGTATCAAAGACATCGTCACCCTTCGCGGGAGAATAATATTCTGGTAAAATATCGTCGTCGACCCTTATAACAAAGTTAACTTAATGACTAATTAGGACACAGAAGAGTTTTACGAATGTTTTACATTTAAAATGCACACGGCAAGAAAAGGAAGACGGAAAGAAAAAAAAAAATCGAACTCTCTTTAAAACTTTTATAAATAAAGATAAAAAATGTGAAAGCGCAAATTCCATGCAACGAAACAGAATGGCAAATGATTCAGATTCATTTTCGTAAATAAATGAGAAAGGGCGAAGTTTTCACGTTTTACTCTCATAAAAAGTTCCCGCGCTTTTGTAAGAACCGGTTTTCATGAAATATTGACACGAGTTTAGGAACATGTTGCTGCTGTAATGGACACATGTTGTTGCTGTAATGATATTTGATTTGAACAGCATGTGCTTCTGTTTACATTCGTTTTGCTCTGAAGAAATTAAGTGGGAGAAACTCATGTTGGATTCTCTGATATTTTCGGAAAAAATGAGAATTTCATTTGAGAGGAATTTTATATCTCCTTTCAGCACCTTTATCTTTTTCTTACAAAATAGAGGTAGTGTGACCTGACGTAGATTATTATGATTGAATGAATGAATTTGTCTATAACCGTTAATGCCTTTTATACTAAGGTTAATTCTTCTCACTCGTCAAGTTATTGTTGATTGCTTAAAATGTTTATTCTACGAAAAAGCTCGGCACGATCGTGCTGGGATATGAGTGATCTTACCTACATGACTGGAACGGACAATCCTCGGGCACTCCTTGGCGTTCTATGCAAACTGAGAGCTGTCGTAAATATTTGTCATTTTAATGCTAGAAGTGTGGTTTCTAAAATTGATGAAGTGTGTGACATTTTATCTAACTGAACTTTTGATGTAATTTGTGTGTCGGAAACCTGGCTAAAAGTCGATATTCATGAAATGTCGTCGGCATCCCTTGCTATAAAATCTTTCGTAACGACCGCCATAATCGCAGAGGAGGTGGTGTCGCCATCTACTTCAAACAAAACCTTCGATGCAGGTTTTTACTAGCCACCACTAGTTAAAGTGGGGAGGAATACATATTTTGTGAAATCTTTTCAAATAGCAATAGGTGTTTGGTTTGGTTTGGTTAATTGCGGACAGTTCAATTACTGCAAAAAAAAACTTGTTAATCTTGTGCCAAACTATCAGCATATAATTATCGGTGGAGACTTCAATCTCAATTTCCTTAACCCGTGCTACCTGACTAATTCCTTTCAGCACAGAATCGATGCTTTAGATATCCACCGAGTTAATCATGAACCTACACATTTCTCTAACCATTCTTCGTCTCTATTAGATGTTTTTTAACGGCTGATACCTCTAACTCCTTATTTTTTAATAAAATATCTTTATCGGGCGTCTCTGATCATGATTTAATTATGATTATTTACAATTTTAACGTGCTTTCGGAATATCAACCCAACACAGTCTCCTACTATAACTATAATCTCATAAATTCTAATGGTCTTTTCAATGAAGTGGGTCCATAGATTGGAGCTCGGTACAGCTTATGCCTGATGTCGATGATCAATAATGTTTTGAACTACTTACATGAGAAATACGTTCCTCTCATTCGCAAAAGATTACTTAATCAGAGTTGCCCGTAGTTTAATATTCACCCCCAAGGTCTGATATCTGCTCGCAATATGGCATACGAAAGGTGGAAGCGATATAAAACCACTAGTTTCAAAGAGGAATACAGGGTTCTTAGAAACCGTACTACTCATGCTATTTGGGAAGCAAGAAGACGACATTTTTCAAGGTATCTTAAACACTGGGCAGGAGACAGTTCTCTGAAGTAATCTAAAAAAAAGCGGACGTAGTTGGCGCTGGTAATTCCAGATCCACTGTGGATCCTGATGTGCTGAATGTCAAATTTTTGTCTCATAGTTCTAATCCTGCTCATGGCAGTGATTTTATTAATTCACTACAATCTACATGTACCTTATCTCCTGTCCATTTCATCAGACTTTCTAAGGATGAAGTTTATACGGCCTTGTGTAGTATCAAGTGTAATTCTTTAGGTATGGATGGGATTTCTCCAAGGTTTGCTAAAATTGTTGCGCCATATATAGTTTTGCCACTTGCTCACATTTTTAACACCTGTTTTACCATCTCAACCTTCCCGCTAAGCTGGAAATTCTCTAAAGTGATACCTGTACCTAAAGAATCTGGGCGTAATGGCTCCGACTTCCGCCCCATCTTACCGTTCCTATCTAAGGTTTCTGAAAAATTAATGTTCTTGCAAATTTCTCATTATTTGTGCATCAATAGTCTCCTTAATGACTCCCAATCTGGTTTTCGTCCTCGACATAGTTGTACCACTGCCTTTTGAAAGTAGTCAATGTAATTAGAGAAGCAATAGATTTGGATAAATTAATTCTACTGGTGCTGCTTGACTTCTCCAAAGCATTCGATACTGTAGATCACGTAATCCTGTGTAGAATACTCATTACCAAATTTAATTTTTCTTTAAGCTCAATGAAGCTTATTTTTAGTTATCTAACAGGGCGTTATCAAACAGTGTTTTCAAATGGTAATTACTCTTCCTTTCTTGGAATTAACTCTGGTGTTCTTCAAGGCTCGGTTTTTGGCCCGCTTCTTTTTTGCATGCTTATTAATGAAGAACCTCAATTCAATATATCTGTGGACGATTGATAATGGTTTGATGTTGCATTCCAGAAAATCATGTTGTTTAGCTGTGTACCGTAATATACTTGATACGTCTACTTATTCTACCGTTGTACTTAAAGATACTGTCATACCTTGGGTAGAGTCTGTTCATAATTTAGGCGTAGTTGTCAATAACACTCTCACTTGGGGTGATCACATCAAATCAATAACATGTAAAATATACGGTGATCTTCGCTCCTTGTGGACTTCGAGCTATTTTACCTCACTTTCACGCGCATACTTCTTGCTCGTTCTCTGCTTATTACTGTATTTGGAAAACTTTATTTTCTTAATTCTACCAATTTGCAGATTGCGGTTAACTCCATTATTAGATATATATATATCACTTCAGAAGATATGATCACGGGTCAGCTTATGCTACATCCTTTCTGGACTGTGATCTTTTAATATTCTTGAATTTTCGATCTTTAATCCTTCTAGTTAAAATTATCAAATTCCGCAGTCCAATCTACCTATACAGCATTCTTCAATTCGGGAGATCTTCTAGAACAGTTAATTGCGTTCTGCTTAGATCTGAATACTTAATTACTAAACGCCTGTTTTTCAGTCATGCCATCAAAGTTTGTCTATTCCTTACCGCCCAGTATTAAGTTATCGGTTGTGTCGAGATCTTTTGCCAGCACCAAGGAAAGAATTTTTGAAATCATGTGCTCAAGCAGTAGTACTTGAATACGTAGGAGCCAAATATTTTGAGGTTGCTTTATAGTACAGCAGATGTAGCAAGTTAAGTTAAGTAGTGATTATTTTGGTTTTTTTTTCTTCCTTGTGCTTTTGATTTAGTTTTTAGCAGTATATTTAGGGGCTTATTTCTTATATCTTACTCATTTTATTTTATTTTTTTTTTCTCATGTCTCTTTTTTTCCTTTTATACATATACCTATATACATTATATATTTTTATTTTCTTGCTTATGTTAGATTTAACTTGTACAAGTAAAAAAGATTATATATTAATTGTACAATGCCTTATAAGAACGAATAAATTGAATTGAATTGAATTTTGAGGGATTCAATAAGATTTTGTCGTTCGGGTAATCCTACAGATTAGATCCAGTCTGATATTGAAAGTACACCCACATTCCTCAGGGGATACGTAGAAAGGTGGAATCAAGGTTGAATCAAAATTCTTGAATTTTTTTTCAGAAAGTGCTTATCGCCCCTTAGTCGAAAATATACAGGGTGTCTTCGTCTAGGTGGTCCATAGAGCAGAAGGTTATAGTACTCACCTAGACGAACAAAAAATTGTATGGCGGGGAGAGGTTTGGGAGATACAGGCTGATAAAGAAATTAGTTTTTCACAAAACACCCTGTATTTTAAAAAGTATAGTGTGTATGGTCACCGTCTAAGGCTGATTGTATCACAAATTTATGACCTTGTCAACGACTGCCCCACCAACCCCGTACTCCTGGAATGACAGTGATTAGAAAGTTAAGTAATTTGTAAAAAAGGAAATAATATTAAAAGAATTATTTATAAGGCTGCATATAAAACTGTAGGTATATGTAAGTGTTTTGTTTGGTATTTTTAAAGTATTAGTTATTATTATTTAATGGTTACAATTGCAACTGCACTCTTTCTTTTTCATGTTATATGTAAATGTAGGTACACTAAAAATAAAATCGTCCATAATATAAAAAAACTCAGTTCATTAAAATATTTTTCATTGATTCAATAAAATAATTAATAAAGTTTAATTAACATTTTTTCACTTACCATGAACAATTTAATTAATACTATGAAACTGCCATTATTGATGTCATTGGGTATAATAATAATATTTTTATTGATTTCTTGAAGATTATTATTAACTCTATAATTTTTTCGTTTTCATGGGCATTTGCTTGAAACAATACAATTTTTTATTAATTAGTCATTCCTTATGTAGATGTCGCTTGTCCTTTTTCTATTGTACGTAACATTATTAAGTACTAGTAAGTCACATAATTAATGAGGTTCATTTGCTGCTCTAATGAATATAATGTATTGGATGAATGAAAAAGTTCATAAAATTAGATATTCTACCAGTCAGATACAATCAATTAACTTGGTTGAATTAATGAACTTTTCATTGAGCCTAATTTTTAATGTACCTCTGTTCATTATCATTGAAAATTGATAAAAAAATAATTTATCCAATGAAGTTTTTTATTGGATCTACGTACCTTTTTTTATCAGTGATATACATATATGTGTGTATGTCAGTGTTACACAATTTATTCATAAACGTGTTTCGTGTAATATTTGTTTTCTTCTAATAGTTCTGTAGACATCAATGAAAGTTTATCGTGGGGGGAAAAACATAAAAATTTAACATCCCAAAGCAAGGCACAAAATTTTTTTGCAATAAATTTTAAGTCTCGTGTGCTTTGGGTAACTGCTTCTCATGTTTTTTTATGTCCAATAAAATCCTCACATGTGCGCGATTGTTTATTGTGCCGAGATGACCAGGTCAAATTATTCATTCATTACGTGCGGAAATGTCTGTCTTCTGACGACCAGATCTCAATCCAGTTAAAATCCATTTTGTCTGGTTAAAACCAAACGCTGATAACTTATGTAAGAGACCACTACCACCACCACCATCTGACCACCAGAGTATCGTAAAGTCCACCTGAAGAAGGAGTCTATTAATTTTGCTATAAATTTTGTCTAGATACTTTGACCTCACGTTTTACGAAGCTTTCGAACAAAAAGTAAAAAAAAAAAAAATTAAACCCCCTCACAAGACTTCTTAAGTTCTAGTTGTCTGGTAAGCACACATTGCCCGGGGCTCCTTTTCTAACTTGACGATGAGGGTGTTCTCCTTCTCAGTATACCTCTACTGCGGCGACTTTCTCCGGTTTCCGTTGGTTAAAATGAGCTTAAACTGGAAATTGTTGGTGCTAATGAAATAATTACTGTCGGTAATCGCTTTTGTTTGTTCATTATTGACGCTTCTTCTACTTCATTAAGATATCTCATAAGAAATCGGCATTAGATACAATAATTGTTGTCGAGAATTGAGAAATATTTTCATGAACGACGTTCAAAGTCAGAGTCTTTCTCACTTCTCAGCCAAGGTCAAAGCATTAAACTTTCGGCATTGGTCATTGGTTAAGTGACGCATTCCCCTCTGCTGCCTTCTAAATATAATAAATTTTAGAACCGCATTCAGTTGTGACTATGCCAAATTATGATAGTTTGCTTTTGTCTCATAATGTTTATAGTAGAAATTTGTCGTGATTGCCTGATATCCGGAGTAATTAGTTATGGATTTGTGAATCGTTTAATCCCTCACCCCTACTCCACCGGAAGCAATTACGACCGATGACTTGCCCTATTTGCTCTGTCTAAACATAGTGATTTATTAAAACCTGAAATTTGAAACCGAATGCCATCAAAATGGGAATTTTATTGGAACATTTTGTGGTCTTATTGTTATTTGTGGCTAATATGGAGAGGAGAAGGTAAATAATTATTCAAAATTCATTTTCGGACTAACCTCAGTCGCACTTCTGACCCCGAAGCGTAGAACAGTAATTTCTCATTAAATTTTAAAACCCATTAATTTGCCCGTAAATGTCCGGCAGCCCACTTGAAAAGAAAAAAAGGTTTCCATCATTTCCAGTTTGATTTATAAATTTATTTTGAGAGCTTCATTTTAGGGGCTGTTCTTGACGAGCAAATGAAAATTGTTTCAGGCAAAAGAGACCGCTTAGGGGATAAAAGTACAACGGGATTGTGTTGTATGTTCAATGCAATTATTTTTTTTGTTTTTTTAATTTCCCATTAATGTAATCTTTACAGCTTTTCATGTGATGAGCTGAAGTTCTCGTAAAGAGCAAGATAGATAAAATTTTTGGAGAATATAGTTATCTGAAGGTTATGGTTGATAATATAGAGAGATAGAAAATTTGATATAGCCATCGAAAAATAGTATTTCCCGATTATTGCTGGTCGGACAGTTCAACATGTACAACAACATGTAGAGGAGTTACACTTAGGAGTGGGACAATCCTAACAGGCTCCCACCAAGTAAGAAACAATTCAAATCTTGGTTGAACTTCCTCGTGCAATCAATGCACAGCTTGCAAATATATTCAGGAAATAAAAAAAAATAAATAAAAAAATGGCAGGAGATGATGTCCAGGAAAAATCACAGGTTGATTTGACAGTGCATCAATCAATGAAAGAAATGTGTATATTTTTCATTAAAATTACGAAGGCACTTTGTAAAGTCCCTCGAATTTCTACTAGATGGCACCACATATATCGTCCTTTAAAAAAGTTCTGTCAAACTTTCAGTATCATTCTTAGGCTTAGAACATATAATAAACAGGAATGCTTTTAAGTAAAATTAAGTGAAGCTTCTCCATGTTTCTGTTGAGCTCAAGTTTTCTAGTGTGGGAGCTCAGTGTAGGTATAAAAAGCTAGGAAAACTCATGAAGGGGCAGTCATGTTATACTAATAAGAGTGCAATTTTGTTGCCATTTCTGCGCTGTCATTGATTTATCGTCGTTGGTTGCACTTAATACTTACTCTTCGTGATATTATGAGGGGAAGAAAGCTTCATTCATGTACACGAATCTTAGATGATACTCGCATTCCTGTTTGATATATGTTCTATATAAGTTCTTAGTTACTGTTTGACTGACAACCGGCCGATTAGAACATTGAGCTTCGAGTCGCTATTAAATATTTTCTTTTTTGAAGGGTATAAGGCGTCTTGCAATATCAGTGAATTGGATTTTACGTATAATGAGATGGGACTATACAGACTGGCTGTATATGAACATCTCATACACCACCATTGGGTAACTCGATGACATCATGATGGATGATTGCCGAATAGATATTGCATGTAGAGATTGGGGCGTTGTTGACAGTAGACCAACAATGTACTCGAAATAATATTTTCCAACAGTCTTCCAATACTTAAACGCAATGCGCAGGATTGTTTGCGGCGTTTCGTGACTTTGGACGATGGCCCATCTAACCTTGTTAGGAGCGGAGATTTTGACCGCGAGGCTCTTGCTCCTGTTAGAAACCCTGTGATTGTCCACCTCAATTGGGTCTGGAGCTACTATTCCTTGATTGAGAGTGAGAGAGTCGGGAAAGTGAATTTTTAATAAGAGTCTGGCTGTTTCCTCGAAGCTCTCGGTGTTGTTCCCATCTTCTTTTCGAAGTGAGCCTACACCATTCGTGTGATCCTTTGAAAGTACCTTATGGAGCCTGGTAGCTGTGAGCAATTGATCTACAGAGATTAAAGCAGTCATGAAATGTATTAACACTGATGAACATGCACCGAAGCAGGCGGAGATCTCTTCTTTGGCCGAGAAATTAATTGTGAAAATTATTATGATCGTTTATACTTAGCTGTCAAGATTTACCTTACTGTACGACTGACATTTGGCTGACAGAATAGAAACGGTTCCGCGAATCGAAACTGAGAAAAGAAATTGTATCCAGTGGGAGAAGAAGAAGCATCCAAAAGGCCGGCACTTCTTGTTACCCAAAAAGATCACCATAACAATGTGTACGGAATACAGCTTTATTATTAGTTGTGGTTTTTATCTTAGTAAATTAGTGCGTTTTATCAGGCAGTAAAGATCAAGAATTAACGCATAAGTAGCATACCAGGAAGTATTATGATGGCTTCGGCGAAATTTTAGGAAAAGAATCCAACGTGCAGAATATTTTCTTGTGATCCAAAAATATTACGCGAAGTTCTATTAACAATTTCTCCTGACGAAGGGTTCTGGGAAGGTGGTCAATTGAAAGTCAGCATCCTTGCAAAGCACTGGTTTTCACATTTGGCATCTGTAATTTCCAAGTTTAAGTAACTTATTGATTGTTGGATGTTAGATTTATACATGTACTCAGGTGCACAGCTGCACAATTGAGGTTAGCGAGGCTTGGCCCAACCACAATATTGAAATCCTTTTTTGTAAAAATAAACAAATCAAACAGCAACAACAATTTATATTTTCGTATTAGAGATATAGTTCGGGCGGGGGGGGGGGGGCGCAATAATAATCCCCATTCGAATCACAATTTTCTAGATTTAGTGCGATTGTCATGACCAAATCAATTTATTGTAAGGCATTTATCATAAAGATTTGGATTGTGTTAAAAAAAAAAGAAGAACGATTTGAGTTGATGATACGAGTTAACAAAAAGGTACGTTATCATTGTAGATGTAAGGCAAGGCGACCAGAGGTAGAGCATTAAAATATTTGAGTCTTAAATTTTTTCATTCCTTAAATAGAAAGGGGGATTGAGTTTTACTCTTCCGAGACCCATATAGAGTCTGGAGGCAATTTTTCAACCTACTGCATTAAGCAGCAAATAAACGACAAGTACCGAAGTACTGTTAGTTTGTTGGCTTACAACTAAAATTAGAATTTCATGAAGAAATTCTGAGAGTATACTGTATGTATGCTTCGATCAGCAGTGCAGGGTGATCTCATCAGGACAGCAATAAGACCCTGAAATGCCTGCTGTTTACACAACAGTTCAGGGTTTCATTGTTGTCCTGATGAGATTGCTCTGTACTGCTGATCGAAACATATACATACAGACTCTTAGAATTTCTTCATGAAATTCTTATTTGCGGCTGTAAGCCAACAAACTGACAGTCCCTCGGTACTTGTCATTTATTTTATTTCTTGAAATAGAAGGGCAGATACTCATCCACCGGATGCTGGGTGCGTAAGTGATGTGACGTTCATCGTAGACACGAGGTGATAGCGTGTCGACCTGCATTATCAACACTATCATGGAGTGAGCTAGTAGCTTCGGCCAACTTCACGTCCACCAGTACTCACTCAACTATGCTTCCATAATAATATTTGTTGATACACGCCGTCGCAAACACACAGTAGAAGCAATGTGAAAATTGCATGAATTGGATGGCTTCGAATTGCTTTACCGCCAAACTGTTATTTACCAGAATTAACTCAGTGCATATACAGGGTGATTTGTAATTGAGGGTCATAAATGAAAATGTGATTGGTTGAAATGTTAGGTATAATAAATTAAATTATCCATCATAAAAACAGTTTTATCTCAAAAACGGATGTATGTAGCTGGGGTACATCTGTAGAATCAATTAGAAGGTTTCCAAATCTAGCAAGAAAATGTAATGATTATCAGGAATTTTGGCGGGAGAATCGTTCAATTTTATAAAAATAGGAAATTTTTCCCATTTTTTTGATTTCGACGTCCCGTAACCAGCGATATAAGGGGCGTGGAGTATTCTTGGAAAGCTTACTACTAAGTTTACTTTCATCTGAGCTAAAAATCATTTTGATAGGTTGTACAACAGGGAAGTTACGGGTATTTTGTGAAAAACTGGCATATTTTCTCAATTACCCTGCAACTTGGCCCCCCCCCCCCCCCCCCCGCCATACAATGTTTTGTGTTTAACACTTCAATCTAACACTGGTTTTATTTATAACTGACCACCAATTACCAATCACCCTGTATAAATATACATATATTCACACAAATATATATATATATTTTAGACGAAATAAAAAAATGTTATAAAGTGTGTAGCCCTTGTGTTTGCCTTGCTTTGATAATTCATATTTCAATTTTGATATCTACGAAAAACAAGATAAAAGGTTCAACAATTCTCATTCAAATTTAAAATTTAATTTTTAAACCAGATCATACGCGTTGAATTAATGAAGATGAAATATGGTCACCATATTATAGCTATGAAGGAATTAGCAAATAACGAATCCTTTAAATACTAATAAGCTCACCTTCCAAATTATATAAGTAGGTGAAATAACATGAATTTGGACAGGCCCTAAACCATGCACCACAAAAGTAATAATTTCTAGTTTTAGTGCGCGCAAAAGACTTCATTCATAATTCAAACATCAACCGAACAAGGCTCTAGCCTAGTTGTTCAAAAAATTTTTTTTTTGGCTTTACACTCATTTCACCTCGCCACTTTTAACAATTTTCTTAAATCTCTTTGTAATTAGCCTTGGCTGGGAAAAACTTTATTCCTTCTCCACAAATCTTTATCTGATTTAATGGTATAATAGCATTTAATATCACTTAGTAACTGCACGCAAAGGATGTAGAAGCCTTCTGCCTTGTAATTAGGCGTTACAAAGTTCTAACCTAGTTTTCCTCTTAAAAAGAAAAACTTGGAAATTTTGCTAGCATGCAAGTTTCGTACAAGAGAGTAAAAATCGATTGAAATTTGATAGTATAATTGAATTTGAAATAATATGCACACTATTCACACTACACACACATAAATATATACATATGTTTATGTATAATGAATAATGCTAATGGATATTTTAGATTGAGGTTTGGTATGGAATAGGAAGCCGCACCGCAATAATAATAGCTTAATTTATCGAATATTGTGATTAATGGCATTCAGTTATTGCCAAGTTCCATTCATTTGGTGAACTTTTAGTTCGAATTATTTTAAATATACTTTCATAAAAACAATGGGGCAAGTGGGTTTGAAAACAAAATATGTGCCAGAAAAATAAGCTTTATGAACAGTAATATTTATTTTCGGAATATGTCTGCAATAATTCCCAAGCTGAGATCTTTTTTCGCTCTGTTTTTATTTCTATTTTTTTAATGAATCGCTAATCCCCATTATGGTCTAAGAAACTTCAGGCTAAACGTAGATGTACAATGTTAGGTTTCGCTTACAGTGCCAGATTGTGGAATAAACAGAACGTACAAACCAAATAATCAAATTAAGTGAAATGTTCAAAGTGAAATTTGGCAAACTCCCTCAAAGTTTCAGTCGCTTTGACGGGTGGTTTGTGTACAAAGGTGTTTAGGTATTGTTTTTAGTCCTAAATTTTAAAACTAATAAATATGTGAAAAAGTTATTTTCAACTTTTTAGGGGATTTTAGATAAAAGTACGTAACTTAAATGTTTTTTTTTTGATAATCAAATTCAAATTTATTAGGGTACGTGCACAACGAAGTGAGGCGAGGCGAGGCTGGGCAGTTGAGCGAGGCAATTTTCCTTCATAGTGTCCTTGTTTTACAGAAAAATTTCCTGTCACTAGCAATTTTATTTTTCTACTTTATGGAAACAAGATATAACAGACAAACATTGAAATATTAAATCATTTACATTTCCTTTTAAAAGGATACATATATATGGATCTGAATACAAAAACTAAAATTTTTATATACAGGGTGTCCCGTAAGTCGACGTCACGCCGGAACCGAATGATAGACCAAATCATAATAGTTACCAGAAAAAATATAAAAAAAATCCAAGTCATGTATTTTTTAAATTATAGACATTTTTTTTTTGTTTTCGAAAAAATGCACATCCTATGATGGTTTTTTAACTCCTGTTGCTACAAATCTTTACTTTTTTTTTCAATTTTATTTTTCTTATTTAATCCCGAATAGTGCTTATGTAACCTCTTTCTTTAAATTCTACGCCAACTGTTCCAGCTTGGAAGAAAATGTCACATTTTGCCGAACCAAGACTAGAAAATTAATATTTCACCCAACTTTAACTGACTGTAATGAAAAAAATGTACTACGCAAGTTTGGCAAGTAACTTTAAAAGTTGACGCATTTAATAAGGATTCTAAAATGGTATAACACTTGCTACAATATTTCTTAGATTACGAAACAAAAATTTTTTTCTTCAAGAAACCCAGTTTCGAAAATTTTCTTTTAACCTACTAAAAATGATTCTAGTGCACCCAAAGCTTGCCGTACGACCTTAACTTTAAGACTCTAGTTTGAGTGAGACGGAGAGTCATTGCTTGAAATGTGAGTGAGCAAGATAGTGACGCTAGCTCGTCAAATCATTGAGTTTTTACAAATGTGCACCGTCTACTTTCCACAGAGGGCCGACTTCCAAACCAAGTACATGGTGAAGGAAGAAGTTGCTTACCTTACGAGGACGTAGTACTCCAAGCAATTGAAGAAGACCCAAGTACTTCGGTACGTGCAATCCAGGAAAGCACAGGAATGGCTAAAAGTATAGCTCACCGAATTTTACAAAAACATGAGCTCCAGAATTACGGAAGCAGTTGGATTTGTCAACAATGGAAGATTTGCCCGTCTGATAACCCGTTATTTTTTAAGAAGATGTCGAACTTGTATTGCAGCTGAAGGAAGGCAGCTTAAACATCTTTTATAAATAATAAATCTTAGCATCCAAATAATTTGTGTTCAATTTTAAACTTAAGGAAAATTTGTGCTAAATTTAACAGAAAGTTATGCATTTCTAACTTGAAAGCGTCACTATCTCTCTCACGCATTTTCAAAAGTGTACAATGACAAGATTAGAAAAACAAATTTTTTCAAGTTTCTAATATCACACTACGAGGTTTTATAAGTAAATGATCGATAGATTAGAAAACTCTTAAAAATAGTGATGAGACAAAAATTGCGTAATAGTTATTATTTTTATACCTTAGATGAAATCACTAGGGTATACTCAGTTTGTCATTCCATTTGTAATACCTAAAATGATGGTAGAGCTAAACGGATTAGACACCCACGCATATATTAAAAGTCATTTTGATTTTTGCATGCCCCCGACCGTCTGTCCGTTTGTTCGACTGTCCGCCCGTCCGCACGATAATTCGAGCACGCGTCACTCAGAGGGCTATATAAAACCAATACTTTAGCTTCTCTCTACTGCCAACCAAGAAATAAAATTCTTGGGTTAATCACGTGCGTAGTGATCTTATTTATTAAAGATGGCACCTCCTTAACTCAGACACTGAGAGCCATCTGCTCAGGCAGCCCAGCAGTTATCAAGGCTTTGTCTAAACCCTTTATAACCTCCAAACTATTAATGGAATGCAAAATCACCCTGAATTCCCTTTCTTGGAATAATAGGGTGATAGTGCAATGGGTCCCGGGGCACAGCAACATTAGCGGGCATGAAAGGGCAGATGAGCTTGCTTGGCTAGGTGCAGCCTCGGAGGAATCTGCCTCTACAGTCGGGATTGCACCAAAACACCTTATTGGGCTGACCGCCAACACAGTCGCATTTGGTTAGAAGACTCCTCGGGTAGAACAACAAAGGAACTGTGGGGTAAACTAAACCCAAATCAAACGAATAAGCTCCTACGACTTAACAAGCCAAACCCTGAGAACTCTGGTGTCCATTCTTACTGGGAACCCTTCTCTCAGCGGTCATCTGCACAGGATGAGACTTCTTGATGATCCTACATGCAGGGTTTGCAGAGAGGAGTCTGAAACAGTGAGCCACTTTCTTTGTCACTGTCCGGCACTCTCAGGAATACATTATAGATTCCTTGACTGACACCTCCTCGACGAGTTACATGATGCCGGCAAGGAGGACTGGGGGCCAATACAGAAATTTATAGGAGCCACCGTTATTCAAAAACACAGACAACAAATCAGATACATCAAACGGCCGTCGATAAAATTTTTGGGGATTCACTTGCAAACCATTATTAGTCATCTAATTCGAGACATTTCGCAAGACAGAATTTAATAATTCAATACAATCCTCCACTAGACCAAGCGATTATATATATATATAGTATATATACAGCACTGCAAAGAATGACAACAAAATTAGCTCTAGTCAGACGACCAATTCCTTGATAGTTGGGAATCTTCATGCAATCCCATAAAACATAAAGGAACATAGTTTCACAAATTTTTCATTGAAATTTCAAAATCCTTCCGCTATGTTTTCTAAAATGTCGTTAATAGTTCAGTGTTCTTCAGTTACATCATTTAAAAATGTGATTAGTAATCATAGCACGAAATAATGAAGACGAATATTACCTACATTGCCGTGAATTTTGCTAATAAAAAATTCACGGCGTGCACTTGCGAATAAAATCATGAATTCTTTAAAAAGATTAATTTGATGAATAAAGGTCTAATTTGTAAATGCGAGCTTAAACTTAACTTAACCTTAAAGTGTGTAATTTTCAGTTAATGTGGGTATATAATTTTTTGTCAATCTTTCTTAATTAATTAATTAATTGATTTTTATTCGATATACGCGTATATAAATTATCATTTAAAGCTGGAGAAAATGTATGTATGTGGGTCGACTTTTTATTCACAGTAAAAGCGAATAACATCAATTTTTCAATGCCTGATTTGGAGTAATCGACGAAATTCGAATGAAGAAATTATTGCCATTGCTGATCTGAACCCCGATCAAACCTGAGTTATGCTAGGATGCAAGTTTTCCAAACATTTCGAAATTGTCGACTTTTAAAAATAGAAAATATAATAAACTATAATATCATTATCTATAATGTTTAAATAAAGCTTGTATTATAACTGTGTCAATCTTCTAAGCAAACTTAAATTTTACTTTCCTTCTATTGTTAAATTAATATAAAAACTTAAAATATTAAATAAGTTGACATTTGAGATTTCGTATTTTACACTTAAGGAAACGATTTTTGATAAGTTTGTAATAAATTCATGGAAATAAAATGCCAAACTACAAAATCAAAAATATTACATTGCAGCAGCCAGGCGGAGATTACTCCACCTCGAACATGACTTTCCTCCACCAAACTACATGTGGAATCTCAATCCCAAAATAGTTCTACACTTTATCAATCATATTAGTATAAATTATTCATTAAAATGCCAAGTGTCACATAGTATTCATAATTATGGCTAGAGAATCAGATCATAATGAAGTACACTAATGAAGTATTTTTTGCTTCATTAGAGATCTAATGAGGAAAAATGTGCTAGAACTGAATGTATTTTGGCACATAATATAAATCTGAAGCTCCGCTGTGCATCTGCCAATTTGAAAAATAACAAGAAGAATCGCAAAGTACAAACTACTTTTAAATATGTTTTCAATTTCCAAAACGTTAAATTTAAAAATAAAATAAGTAAAAACAAGTTTATAGCGGCTTTGATTCGATTCATTTCGCTTCTTCACTGTCATAAGTATGTCAAAACTAGTTTGACAGTACAACTTAATTAAAGAAATGGCTGTGTGTCTGCAGTTGCCTAATGAATCATTATGGTCTAATGAGTCGTTAGTTAATTATTCATTAGGAGTGCTGCGTGTTTAGGGCACAATCGATTTATCAGGTCATAGTGAATGCAATGCTGGCACCTGCACACCCCTTCACGAATATAAATTAAATATAAAATCACAACAAAATTTAAGATTGTTCGATTCCGACAGAAAAATTTACAACTTTTTGAAATTTGATTCTAACGAAAACTACATGAAAATTTTGAAGGAGAAATTGACGAAATGATAATTGTTATAATAGTTTTTATTTTTCGAAATATAAATTATACATGGTGGCTAGCAATTGATGAAACAAACTTTAAAATCTGAAAGATTTGTAAATGTTAAACTGAAAAATGCACATTAGGTGGCAGTGCCCACGTAATATGTATTTATCGTGGATACTTCGATATGCATGCCTTCCTTAATTTGATAGCACTCTTTTTAGATTATAAGTATAACTTATATATAACTTTATAACTTTATAATTTTTTCTTTCTCAGTGATATACGGAAGACACATTTGGGAATTTATAACAGACGGAGAGCTGATGACAAAAATACTTACATACGTCATTTCATAAGCAAAATTTTGCGTCTTATCATACTCTCTTAACATCGTTGATGGAGGATGGTGGAGGGAACTGCGAAATGGCCACAAAGGCTTAAAACAATCGGTTAAGTTACGTAATTTTATAAAGGTTGATTTTTGGTGTGGCAGGAGAGAATTATATTTCATGATAAATCTTAAAAATGGCAGACAATTTTGTTCGTGGGACGGCAACAAAGTCGCGGAAAAATGTGTATAATTTACGTCAAAGGCTTTTTTTTAGAAAACAGTAATAATTTAAATTTAATGGTACCATGGTACCAATTGGACAACTCCTTTGTACGGTTGCCTTACAAAAATCTCGTTTTTTACTATATATTTGGACAGTGCCTGATAACGTGTCGACCAAGAAGGCGTTGGCCGATTTAGTCTATTTTAAAATTAGTATTTACTATTGCTACGTAAACACCACTTATCAAATTTGAGCTTTCCACATCTACGCGTTCTTAGGCAGTTCCAGTATGTAGTGAAAAATGAAATTTTTGTATATGGCAACCTTACGAAGGAGTTGCCCGATTGGTCCCATTTTCGTAATTAAATTTACTTTTTATAAAAAAAGGACTGTTTTGCTTCATAATTTGTAGTAAAAAATAGAAAATAGTTTTCACTTCCCTAACCCGGGGGTTACAAGAGACAGCTTGCATGCAAGCCTCCCGTCAACGTGATTTTAAATTTGATAGTGGAAGGCAGTTGGCTTGAAGTCTTATCATATTGCTTGCAAGTTCATTTAAAAAATGTCATTGAGACGTAAAGTCTTGCGTATATTGGAAGACTATGCAATAAAGGAAGTATCAGAATGATAAGAACTCAAGAAAAAGAAAGGAAAAGGTGTTGGTAAATGATGTAATGGAAATGATCCCTGAAAATTTAATTTTCCTGGTATAAATTTATTAATTTCTCCCGCCATCTTGAAAACTACATAACGTCAAATTACTATCACCTCAGCTGCCATGATTTTTCATCATGCGAAAGCTGACCTGCCTGCATGGCAGTAGGGATGACACGTGAAAGAAGTATGGCAGTGCAAGTTACATGCAAGTTTTACTATCTCGTGTAACCTCCGGGTAAATGAGTATCCACATAACAAGAGCTGTCTAGAATTTCCCTTCATTTTGTATTTAGTTAAACTTTGAAATTATATTACAATTGTGTATAAATTTTAAAATTTTCAAGGTGCACAAATAAAATAAAGATCTTACTTTTTTTGTGTACCTTGAAAATTTTAAAATTTAATTAAATGCATAATGAAGGAAAACTCTAGAGAAATTTTGCGCTGCACTCATTAAGTGAAGGGAGAAATTATTTTTTATTTTTAGTGAGGATTTTGAAGCATTGTTTTTAAAACGATTTTTTTTTTTAATATATTTCATTTCATGCAATTAGATTATAAATTAATATTTTATCGTAGCTCTAGAGCTACTAGAGCCCTAGATTATTATTTTTTTAAATACCTTTTTTCTACTCACTAAACCCTGATTGAATAACTTTGTGCCTGAGCGCCTGAGAGAGCCGTTCGTAATGAAAGTGTTTCGGCGTAGTAAACATGGATGGGTTTACATGCTTTTTGTGATGAAAGAGAAAGAGAGAGAGTAGAAAGTGTAGAGTCTAGAGTGGAGATTGGAGTGTTCAGAGTGGAGAACGGAGAGTGGAAAGGCGAGAGTGGAGAGTGGGGAGTGAGAGTGTGTATAGTAGTTATGACTAAGAAGTGGAAAATAAAATATATAAAAAAAAAACTTTTAAAATAAATTTTTTTTCATAAAAATTGCACTAAAAAGTAAAAAATCATTTTTTTCTTTCTCAGTGATATACACAAGAAAAGTTTCATTGTAAAATAAGAAATGCTAGAAGTCAGATTACATCTTAAAAGTTTGGGTATGAGTTGCAGTTAGATAATTGTGATTATAGTTAAGAATTAATCTGAGTTCTAGCAATTCTTATTTTGCAATGAAACTTTTCTTGTGTATATATATCACTGAGAAAGAAAAAAACGTAGTTTCAATATTTTGTGATAGACTTTTAAATTTTTGCTTTTCTAGGAATCTTTTCTTTTTGATTATATTTATTTTGGTTTTGAGTTTTTTTAATTAATTTATTCAACACACTGTTCAAATGAAAATATACCCATGTAAACATTTTTCAAAAGAGTCTATAATATACAAAAATATAATATTCCTGGTTATAAGCAGAATTCAATAAATCGTAGGTTTAAATTTCCATTGAAATAAGTTGTGTGCAACTTTAAGTTGAGTTCAATTTAATATTTATGAATAATAAATACAACATAAATAAATTCAACTTCAGGTAGCTTTCAGTGATTTACACGAATATGGGATTTTTAATTTCATATCCACTACTACAGTTGATATACATATACAAGTAGCCGTGGTTGATTTTTTTTTAGATTTTTACTCGTAATTGTATCGAAGCCATCCTCTCATAAAAGTAAACATTAAAATGTAATTAAGTCGCTATATTGCATATAAAAATTTTATTGCAGCAGAAAGTCAAAGGTATACACATTCATATATATGTAGACATATATAGCATATGTATCCACACCTCACAAAACAAATTGTTTATTATTTAAATTAACTCATACGAGGGTAAACACCTGCATTTTACTTCCTTCTCGCATACATTAATTCAGCAAAATATTAATTTTCCGATTGGAAAAAATCCTTATGGTTTGCATTATCTGTTCACCGGAAACTTCCGTTTTGTAAGAATATTCAGGAGCTAGTTTTCATCTGTCATAAAAAATGCCATAAGAAGGCGGCTCACGTAGGTAAATAAATGTAAATGCAGCACTTAGCCTAGACCCTAGTTTCTCCCCGCGATATTTTGTTTTTTGTTTTTAACTTCTTATAAAATCTTGAAACGTTTTATTCATGGGTAGCTTGACAATATTGACTTGCTTAGTTACTAGTGGACTTTGGAACAGATTCTTTGCCGGCACTTTTTGCGCTTTATGCCAGGTCAACGTGTGGACTGTTGTAGTCAGATTTAGCTTGTCTAAACTGGTTAACATCTGATTGCGCACGGTTAAGAAAAGAACTAATCGAACAGGTTCAGGTGAGTCCGAGTAGTATTTCATTGGGAACGCACTTGAGACAATATCATCATAGGTCGTTACTCGGCTGAGATCGATCTTAATGTTTGTGCAATCTTGCTTTAGTTTCCTTCCGTCTGTATATATGTATTTTTATTTTAGCAGGTTATGTGTTATGTATTAAGTACTTGTGGTTTTTTGCTTTTCTGGTTTTATGTAACTTTCTTTAGAACGTAGTATACCAAGTGCGGACGTTTATATACAGAGTTGCGTCGATCTTAAAACAAGTTTATTCGCATTTGTGCATATTCAAACATCCTCCTCCGTCGAATAAATAATTAAACTCGGAAGTCAATAATTTGGTTGATATGGGTCGAGTCGAGATTCAACTAAGAACTGGTATCTAAACGTAGATGGTATTAGAAAACTGATCTACATATTAGAAAATTAAAATGTCCGATTTTTCTGAAGATTAAGTTAAAAAGAAATAATTTTATTATTCTGATAATTGTAACTTTGATCCTACCGTAATAACTGTATTTCTTCATTGGACCTAATTTCTTAGTTTATTCAGCTTGGATAAATTAATTACAATATTATAAAACATAATGCCGTTTGTAAAAAAAAAACAATACTCTTCCTACTATTCTTTTGCTTTCAGTGCGATTTTTTGATGAAATTAATAAATACTTCTGCAACAGGCGAAGAGGGGACTTTTCAAAATTCAGGAATAGGGGGAGGAAGTTTTGAAAAAATACTTTTCACCAAATTTGGTCTAGATCTCCGTTAGGCGCATTGTCTGGTAGAATCCATTTTATGGGACATACACTCAGAGGCAGGGGGGGGGGGGTCACATTTAAAGAAACGCTGATTCCAGATTTTAGTCCCTGCACCATAAAAGGTCTTCAGAACAGAGAAGTTTAATATCTCAAATAAAAGAGGGTACTCAGACTTAGACAATGATACATACCTAAGGGTACGTGCAAAACGAGGCGAGGATGTAGTAAGAACCTAAGAATGATTGCACACTGTACTGTGAGAGTGTTCATAACAACGCTGTGGCAAGCAAGAGTTCTTTAGTCTCATATATTGGAAAAAATCTATCAGGATCAGTCCATAAATTTTCATATAGATGATGAAATTCGCCAAATTCCAAACGTTCCGTATTTATCGGGTGGGAAGCAAAACAGTTGAAAGTACATTTATGTGAAAAATGCCATATAGTTGCACTACTTGACAAACACAAAATTTCTTCTTTAGAATCTGGTGACATAATTTATGCTCTCACTTCGCGATTAGAACTGGCCTAGATACATGAATCTAGACCGCTGCAGAATAGAATATCGATGTATCGATACAAAAAAAAAAAAAACAAAACAAAACATTTATCAAAATTGGTCACAGATAATTTGTTCCCTTAGTGACGGAAAACATCAAAAAACGTAATTTTATAAAAATATCGTCTAATTTTGGTATGACCTGAACAGGTTAAAAGCTAATAACTTTTTAACGCCTACAGTTAGTACATAGGGTGTTCTAGGTTAAATTAAAGAGGAGATTCTTTGCTTGAAAAAAAAAACCGAAAAATTAAAAAAAAAAAACTGAAATTTTAAATTTGGAGCGTCATAACTCTGCGTTGGGGAGGTCTACGGGCGTAGTTGAGCAGTCGTTGAAAGGTCGTGAAGTTCTGTATACAATTCCGCCATGAAATAGACCGTACAGGGTGTACTTTTGAATATATAGCGTGTTTAATGTAAAAACAGAATATTTTACTATTCACACTGTAACTCGACAGGGTGACATTTTGCCCCACCCCTGCTATATAATTTTTTACTTGCCTGGACGAGAGGAATTATTTGGAAAAATATAGTCATATTAGTCTGAGACACCCTGTATAATCGATTATCTGCAATCAATATAAAATTCAGTAAAATTACGACTTCTGGGATCAACAATTCACCGCAGTGAGCATATTGATCCAGCAGTCATTCTCAGGTCATTTAATTGTGACAACAAGACTAAAAATCGTCACGTAAAACATAATTACGCCTGTCGTTAATATTATTCAAAATACATGATTGCACTGATTGATTAATAGGGATGGCTTAATTTCTAATTTACTAGCTAAGATTTGGATCACAACACCAAGAAATTGAACGCCTTGCTGTGAACATTACACCTCGAGATGTATCTTTACCTCGCCTCACTCAATTACCTAGCCTCGCCTCACCTCGCCCTGTTGTGCACGTACCTTAACTCGTTTCGATCGCGGTAAAGATTTTATAGGACTTTCAAGATTTGTACTTAAAACTTACACAAGTGGGTACTGTATTATTCATTCGGGCATCCAAAACTCTGGGTGGTATTGTCAGGCAGAAAACTTTTTTATTTAGGCATATATGGATTCCTTTTGATCACTTGTATTTTTCAACTAATTCAGGACGATTTGCAGCTTCTGAACTTTCAGGTCTAGGATCATCCTTTAAATCTTCACGACAATCTTTAAATCTTTTAAACCACGTATAACTTGTGTAGGTCTCAGTAAAATTTTTTTCCAATTTAACACAAAACTTGGTATTTTCTCTTTGTTCCATTATGTTTTTATGACATGAGTACCATATATATATCATTTAAATGCGTGTAGGTTAGAAACCTGTCATCCGATTTGCATGAATTCGACTGCGTTTGAAAGAACAAAGATGTATCTTTCTAATGACGGTAACGTTCAATAGATGGGCTACGTGTTCTATGATCTAAATTAAATGTTCGTTTATTTTTACGACATACTGTGTATGTATTGATATGATTTTGAGCGGTCGCTTTAGGACAAGTGCCAGAAAGTTGTTCAGGTTTTCGGCAATAGAAGTTTCAAGGTGATTTTATTTTTGTTTTTTTTTTCATACCTGCTGCAAATTAATTAAGATTATAATAAATCTTCTTATTAATGATAAGTGAACCACTCAGATGAATAATTCAACTGAAATTCTATTTAACAAGTGTCAGATAAGATACCAATTGACTTGGTTCGCAAACCAAGAGTGGGTCAAGATGCCTGCCGCCAGGAATCGGACTGGATCTGCAGCTCCCAAAATGGGGTAAAACAAAGGAAATAAAAAGATAGTATTTATTTTATATTTACATTTATATTATATATGTATTTAATATATTTAATTTAATTAATTTTAATCTAGTTTTTAATATTAATCTCTATTTAAATTTAATTTTTTTCTATAGCTACATAAAATAACCAATTGAACACCAACGCATAATATTAAAAGTTATTTTGATTTTAACATTTTCGTTTATCTGTCCGTGCATCTGTCAGTCCTTCCATCCATTTATCCGTCCGATGGCCCATTTGTGCTATCGATAAATCGAGAAAGGGTTTACTTAGCAGCTGAAATTCTGCACACACCTTTAAAAAAAAAAATTAGATCTAACTTTGAAAATGGGACAAAACGGGGAAAATGACCTAAATCGCGGCACTCTTTTCTTGGTGTAGGCATACAGAAATTGAGGTTTTTACGTATACTGTGAATCATATAAGTTCTATACGTTTTTATTGTACTGAAAAGTTCTTTAGAATATAAAATGTAAAATTGGTTCTAATCATTTTTACTGTTCCAAGACCCGAAAAATCAAATTCAACAATTAAATATACACAGAAGGGTGATTGTACAAAATTACATACGGGCATCTATCTAGGCCTAGGCTATCGTAAGAATTCGTCTCAGATGACCAATTCAAGCTGTTTTCCTTGTTTTTATTCCCTATTGTTCCCTATTGAGGCACCGTGGACTTGGCGGCTAAACTAGAATACTTTGCGCAATGTTTTGCCATGTCTCAGATACATAAATTTTCGTATTATGCAAAACAAAATATATATATATTTTCAGAGCACGTGGATGCGAGTTTCTGAAGTTTCTGCTGTGAAAAGCTTTTGCATAACATAAAAATATTAATAATTTTTGAACAAAAAAAGAAATTCAGGTAATTATTTTTATTTTTTAGAGCACTGCTAACGGATTAAATAAAAAAGAAACAAATAGAAAATCTACCTGATTTTTTTTCTTCAAGAATTCAACTTTAGCATAAACAATTGAATCATAAATCGTAACATGTTGGAATTGTGGAAAGTAATTTCAATGAATGTATTTACAAAATGCCAAACGGATCAATATGTGCTGCCATCTTGTGAAACATTACGGTCGCTACAACCTAAGAAAAACATTCCAAAGTATGCAAGTATTATGTATTGCGACAATATGTTATGTTTAATGACTAAAAAATCTTCTGAACATGCATATGTAGTGAATACAGCTTTCAGAAAATGTCTTAAATGTGCTCCTTGGTTATCTTTAATAAAAAATTAAATAAAAATTCACAACTAGATAGATATATTATGGGTGATTTACATGTTGTGCTGTGCTTTTCTATTAATTTGCTCGCGTGTACTCTCTTAACCCTTATATGTAGAGCCAAGTGCAGCAACCAAGTCTTGGTATTCCTGAATGCTCTGCATTAATATGAAAGACTTTAAACGGAGCTTTAGGAAACTTTTTATTTTTATAGGATATATTACGAATTTTTATATTACAGCGACATACACATACATATAACACATTTTGACGGATTGTAAAATAAATGGTTTGCGAAACTTAGCTCACTTAGAAAGAAGTGAATCCTTATTATAGTGCAAATTGAGTACAAAATTTCTCAAGAAAAATAAGAAATTTATTTAAAGAAGTAGATAAAATTAGTCGAAAGAAAAATGTAGTATATTATCATTTAAGTACTTGATCCCGTTATTCTGGTATATGTATGTGTTACCAAACAAGTCTCGATTAGGATATAAAGGCTTCTATTTACTTTGTAGAAAAAATACTATCTCGCTGTACACTGGTCGGTAAAAAATTATAAAGATATGGGAAACAAGTAAAATATCTGGAATTGGTCCAAAACCTATTCTTATGATACCCTAGATGAATGCCCGTATGTAATTTCCTATGGTTACCTCTCAGTGCAGGTTCGATTGTTGAAGCAGTTTTTCGAATATGTTTCTAGAATCTTTCGTCGGACAGTAAATATGATTATGGCCAATTTTATAGAATTTTATATTCTGAAGAAATTTTCAGTACAATACAAACGTTTAGGGCTGACCATTTTCAAAATATACGTAAAAAAACCTAAATTTTAATATGGTAACATCAAGAAGGGGTGGCCCGATTTAGTTCATTTTTGAAATTATATTTACAATTTCTATGAAAGCGCCGTTTCAGCTCTCCACGTTGATGCGTTTTCAGGCAATGTCCAAATATATAGTGAAAATTAAAATTTTTGTATGGCAACACCCAACAAAGGAGTTACCCGATTTGTCCTATTGATTTTTTTTTAAAGCAAAATTTCAACTTTTTAAGAACACGCTTCTCGAGCTATCGTGCGGACAGACGGAAAGATCCAACTAACTTTTAATATTGTGGATGTCCAATTCATTTTGTTCTGCCACCAGTATTTCTATGCGTTACCCTATGATTTCATCTAGGGTATAAAAATAGGGTAAAATATTTACAGGTTATATTCAAGGATTCTAAAACTGTAGCCCAAATATGTAATGACAAAAGTTGTGATCTTTTGTCACAAAGATTAGAAAGATCAAAAGTTCAAACAAAACAATTTAACACATATCAAAAGAAATGTAATTTCCTCTTGGTGTACCTGCTCGCAAAAAATATACATACATAGAGACTTGCGCCTTTGGTCCAAATACCGCGCAGAAATATTTTATTGAAAAGAGTACTGCCATTAATAAAAATCTAAGAAGAAATAAGATAGCTTGTGCACTTTATCATCCTTACCTTTACGAATATATTTGTAAAAATTCTGTTAATGTTCTGCTGATCATCTTAAAAATCATACAGGTAAATAAATGCATAATAGCGACCAATCGGAGTCGATATCGATGGGTTCAAAAAAGACTAAAATTTATTTAGAAAAAATTATTTAAAGGTCGCGATGCGAAACATGTTAGTAGAATCTAATCGCTGTTCCATTGCGAAATTAAATTTCATTAAATTCTGGTAGTTAGCTCTTATGCTTCATATTTAGCTGAAATAATTTAAAGTACTAACAGTTGGTAAGTGTAACTTTTGTTAGAGTATTTTAAACCAACAAAGGATAGTTTTTGGGAGTATGTTAGGTGATTTGATATACTTGAGTGAGCTCTCACGGTTATCCGAAGATAATTGCATCATCTTTGCAATGGGACCTCACCGGATTAAGTATAAGCTGGAAGTTACTTCAGTGAATATGTGTTCGAAACGAGTACATACGAGTACAGTAAAATTACATGGGGATATCCGGAGACTAAGCAATTTTTGTAGATTTTTCTATTACTGAAGCTAATGTGTGACTGTTCTTATAATAATTAGGCAGAAAAAAAAAATATCATAATAACATATCATCAAAGTATATAAACAGACGCTATGAATGAAAGTGCTAGTAGGATAGACTGGGTGCACTTGTAATATTTCGACTTCAACAGCTTGTAAAAACCTTGATATGACAGCGCTTTAAAACGGATTACTGTTCCATAAGTCGTATTTATTTGGCTAAAAACTGGCAATATTTATATTACTTATAACTACAATCAGCGCTTCTGGGAGAGTTCGACCAAGAAGGCGGATAGGAATATTTTTCTCAGCATGCAAAAAGTTATTTGTAATTTAAAATTAAATAAATTACAAAAGAAAAAAAAAAAAACAGTAAAAAGATTTAAGTCAAGTAGCAATCTCCGTTCTGGGAAGCCTAAATTCAGCAGACAGTTAAGAAGACGAAGGAAAAATTGCAACAGACAGGAGCACATGGCAATGTACCCGGAATTGAGGTTAAAGAATTTAACCCATTGCCGCAAACGACGGCTATAGCCGTCTCATTTTTGGCGATATACAGGCAAATTGCGGCTATAGCAGTCTTGCATAATTTCATCAATAAAAGAGGAAAAGTTTTTAGTACGGACTGTAATAATGCATTTATTTGTTAATTCTTCAGTAGTACGTTGAACAAAAAATTACGTAAAATTATAGATAAATTGTAAGTTGATTTTGTGTATGAGTCAAAATATGTTCACTTTAATAATCAAATTACGGCTGTAGCCGCTTGCATTTCTGGGCACGATTTTAAAATTAAAAGTGTGCGGCAATGAGATAAAGAAGAAATTAAACATAAAATAAAAGCAAGAAATTGTAAACTATTAAACTAAACTATGAATTAAATAAAAATAAGAAAATTTAACATCGTATTTACTAACCCTATGTTCATATAAATTTTGGTAGCAGGACGGCTTTGTTAGGGACCATATAGGCAAAAACTTGTAAAGATTTCCAATCGTCTAAATAAATAAATAAATAAATTTTTAGTAAATTCGTTTCATTGCGATATACAAAATAGAGCTCAAATTTTAAGACTTTTAGTTTACAACTGATCCAGAAAAATGTATTTAGCCTAATGGCACCATTATTTTTTTCGCGATTCTGCGAAGATGTCATTATATACCATGATCTGAATTATACTACTATACTTACTGCTACCATAGGATGAATCTTGTTCATCTTGCATTGCTCTATAGATCATTTTCTCCTGGCACAAAAGAAAGAACCTCCCTATGGACATCCCAGGCACCGATTTTCATCAAGCCTTAGCTTGGCTTGGTTGTTGCTTTACTGGAGTTGTTAGTTGTGATTCTGGGCACAATTTAGTATAGATAACTCTTGTCAATGCCTGATCTAGGGGGTGGGGTCACGGGGTCATGACGCCCCCCTCTCCTTAAATTTGAAGTAAAAGATATTTAATTAATTGAGTTATTTGAAAAAATATATTTTTTTTATTTATATAATTCAACTTCAAAAAAAAAAAAATGTATTCCAAAACTTAAAAAAATAAAAATTTTTTCAATGAATATTATTATATGCATGTGATGTAAGTGTATAGATTTTTCTTAGAATTTTAGTTTGGGACCCCTACTTTAGGTGATCCAAAACCCTCGATAAACAGTTCCCAAGCCACGAAACAGACTCCCTCACTACCACATCAGAGCTCTAACTTAGGCCTAACTCCTAAAATTCTAAAATATTTGCAGCGTTTTTAGTACTTATGTAAAACCACTGACATGTATGTATAATATGGACTGACTACGTCCATAGAAATACATTGCAGAAAGTGGGTTCACGTTCTCTTTCGGTCTAAGCGCCAAGTACCAACTTAAACTTAGAACTATAAACAACAAATAAATAAGTGGGTTCGTCGAAATAAATGTTTTTAAATTAATTATTTGGGCTAATTAGTGATAAAAAGTATTTTAGCAAAGACAATATATTCATAGATAGTTAACAGCAATTCGAAAGGTGTTATTAAAATCATAGCTTTTCGAGTAGCCCTATATATATATATGACAGTGTGTAACACTGAGAACAGTTTGGTCTGAATTACTCCTGCAGTTTGTACCCTAAACTACTATTCTATTAAGAAATGACTTTTTGTAAAAAAATTATATTAAACAAGTAAAAAAGCTAGAATTGGTCTAACAATAAGACCAATTCTTATGATACCCTAGATGAATGCCTGTATAAAATTTCGTATGGTCACCGATCTATGCAATTTAGATTCTTGAAGTGGTTATTCACATTTATTTCGAGAACGGTTTGTCGGCCAAAAAAAAAAATGATTATTATCTATTTTACAGGATTTCATATTCTGTCGCCCCCAGGATTTCGTGCATGTGAAAATAATTATTTATTTATTTTTTTTTTTTTTTTGGTGTGAGAATAGTCGAATATCATTTTTAAAACTATCCCTCCTACAAATCTTACATGATTGCACGCCACATTTATTTCTAGATCTTCTCTTATTTGCTAATTGTGGAACCCTTAATTATTGACATCTTTGTTCTGAAAAATATCTTAATATTCTAATTCTAACATAAACTTGATTTCCAAGCCTTAAATTTTTCAGTAATAAGTTAATAATTAACTACAAACAATTAATCACATATATTATTATTTGGAAATATCACAAAGGATATTATCAAAAATATATTCCACCAAAAAATATTGTAAGTACATTGTGTGTTAACAAAATTTAAAATTAGTTCAATAAGATTATGCTTTTTTGTAGTTTTTTGGTAAAAATTAATTACATACACCAATTGCAAATAATTTGATCAATTGATAATAAAAAATGAAAGCGAAGTAAAAACATACTAAGTCTATACTTAACTTAACTTGTATTATTAGAACTACCGAGATTTCGTAGAATTTGTATATCTACGGTTATAAAAATGTTTTTATTTAAAATAAATTAAAATATACTTAAAAATTTAATACATCACTAATTGAAATAAATAATAATTTATTCAGCCCTTATTGTAAAGAAATTATTAGAGACGAAACAAAAACAATAATTTTCTGTAAATAGAAAATATATATAAAATACGGTACCTACTTGATTTTTGGAGGATGTAATAATTATCTGCTTTTAAAATGAAAGTATTGGAAATATTTATGTACATAGAAACAGAAAAAATATATGCATATTCGTAAAAGCTCTCTTTCATACTTTTCAATCCGTTGCAAAACAGAATAAAATTCTGAATTCACGATAAAATTTATCACAGTATGCGCTGATGCTCAGAACTTTTTAAAACTATATTTTACTTTCATTAAGTGTATTCACATTAAATTTATAATCCGTGCTACAAAAAATGTGCTATCAAGGTCAGGGTTGTCGTTTTACGAATTTAACCTGAGAAAAATTTTGTGATTTTTCCATTTAAATTAAGTTATTTTATTAATTTCCTACAAGGTCAGATAAATTTCATCCTTACAAAAATGTTTTATGTCGTGTTATTCAAGTTAGAGAGTTTCTTAACAAAGAAATTTGCTCATTCTAATCAGTTATATGCCGATATTCTTACTGAAATATGCTCCAGACATTCCTTGGTCTGATCTTTGATTACACAAAATCCTTGATTAAACTTTATCTTATAACCTCTTGGGATATTATTAATGAAGCTGATTTATTAAACTTTTTTTTTTGTTTTTTTTTTCTTGAGATATCATAAAGATTTTCCTTGAAATATTTGTCTAGGTCTTTAAGCAATTCCACAAATTGTCCACAAGTCTGAAATTCCAACAAAAGAAAAGATACACCATTTTTACGTTGCAACAGCTAGTAGTCACTGACCAGTTGCAGGGTATTCAACTTAACCTACAAACTTTAAATGAAGATACTGGAAAATTAGTAAAAATTTTAAATTGCAACAGGGAAAAGTTAGAAGAAGAATTTTGCCTAATTCTTCAGGAAATTTCAACTTGTTGTGTATTTAATATTGACCCGGTATAGCCCCGCTTAGTGAAGCGAATGACACACAAGTTAAATCAACGAGCATATTCTGTGGAAGAATATTATAGAAGAGCAATATTTATTCCTTATTTAGATTGTATGATAATATCATTGGATGAACGTTTTTCTGCACTCCTGCAGCTTCACTCCCACGAAATGAAACTGTTAACAAAGCAAGAGTTCATAAAAATTGTTTCAAAAATAGACGACTTCTATCGAAGATCTTTGTTGGAAAACTTTATTGATGAACTCACAATATGATATGAAACTTGGACAAAAAAAAAACTTAAATACATTAAGAATTGCATACATTGCCAAAGGTTTTAGCACATTGAGAAGAGTGAAGACTTCGACAAGATCAATTATATGCGAACAACGATTTTCGGACTTATGTAAAATAAGTCTGTTATTAATGAAGATTTCGTAAGTGAAGTAGTGCCTAAGTTCGAAGAGAAGCCACGTATTAAATAAAATTTTAGAAAAATAAAAAAAAAGTTGTATCTTTTTAATTTTTAATGCTTATCTAAATAAATACATGAACATTTTTATGAAAGAAAGGTGGTGATACTGCACAACCTTACACAATACTGCCGGCACCCATGTCTGAATAAGTTTTTAGTACAATAAAAATGTCTAAGACTGATAAATTTCACAGTATATGTAAAAAACCTAAATTTTTATATGCAACACCAAGAAGGGGTTGCTCAATTTAGTATATTTTTCAGATTTTATTTTTTATTACCTACTATAAAAACATCATGTACCATATTTCAGCTTTCTATTTTGACGCGTTTTCAATCAGTGTTCACATATATAGTGGAAAAAGAAATTTTTGTATGGCAACCCTACGAATGAGTTCCCCGACTTGTCTCATTTTTTCGAGCTTGATTTCACTTTTTTCTTATTGTCCGTGTACAAAATTTCAGCTTTCTAAGCGTTCTCAATTTATCGTGAGCATAGACGGATGGACGGACATGCAAAAATCAAAATAACTTTTAATATCATGCGTGGGTGTCCAATCCATTTTGCTCTACTATCAATATTTCTGTGCGTTATAAACGGAATGACAAACTTAGCATACCCTATAGATTTGATCTAGGGTATAAAACTGACACATCATCTACACCGCTTAATGCGGAAAATTTCCTGCGGTGGCTAAACTAAGCGACTTACGACGGCGCTGGATGCTTTTGTTTTTACTCAATTTAATTTATAAACTGACGCCTCCCCTAATTCCAATGCTAGATCCGCCACTGGATTTTGTAGTTGCTTAACATTATAAACTTCCTAATACTATGTTATCTAAGTTTTGATTGGACGTATACCTACATATATATACGCGTACGAATGGTGATGATATCTAGGTTCCAATTGGTCGTCTTGAATGTGTATATTTTTCCTGTTATTGTCTCGTTAGCACATAAATTGAACATAGTAAATATGGTGGTGATTTGAGATAGAGGTTTCATGCCAATTTAAATACTTCAACTCAATTGGCTGAGGAGTATTTAATAGATTACGACGTCATTTCGGGCGATAATTACATTTAGGGATATTATATAACCGCAAATTAAAGATACCTTTCTGAATATTTTCAAGGAAGTCAATAAGTTCGCTTTTCGTATATTATATTTATGTGAAGGAAGTTAATCATATTCTGAATAAATTTTATTTACACAGCAAGGGTTCCTTGTTGACTTTTAGTTGATTAACACCTCCTCCCGAAAATGTGGACACCTTGCTGTTTTTTATTTGTTGTATTCACTCTATCGCGATTCTGCTGTATATTCATAATTTATGCCAATAAAATTTCCAAATTTTATACACTATTAAGAAAATGTTAAACATATGAATTTGAATTTATTGCCCCTTAGTAGGCATATCGGTTCTTTATTGAAAATACATTTATTGAGACGAGCCAATTTTTTTAAACCATCAGTTTGCATTAATTTAGTTTTGTTTTTATATTTTTTCTTAATTGTATATCAAAAATATACACGTGGCGTCACATAAACATTTCAATGAATCATGCTTATGTATAATCGTTTTACATATTGTTATTGATCGTTCTAAAAGATCAACTCCAGGCTAGACTAAAAACCTGAATTAGCAAAAACATTCGCGTGTAAAAAATTAAACCAGTGTCTTCCTGCATATTCCGGAATGCGTCAGTTCGACACGATTTAGATAGAAATGCAATTCTTAAGTAGTGTACCTACTTGCTGCTCCTCAATGATGTTGTTTTTCTCGATGGTGTAATTTTCTTGTTGCGCATCTTATGGTTGGATGGTTTATTGCATTTATTAGACGTAAGCTTCATATCCAGTTGTATGAAGTTATGTCATGCAGAGAACTTGTTGGTTAAATGTGGGTGTTACATAAAATTTTCACACTTTTTAATTACTGAAGATTAATATTAAAATTATAAAATTTTCACACTTTTTAATTACTGAAGAATGAAGATTAATATAGAAACAAAGTGTAAGCCATAAAATAATAATGATCAGCCGTTTTTATTTATTTCATTTTTTTTTTGATAATTTCAGAAATTTATTCGATCATTTTAATCTTATTTTCTCGATAACTATGGGAAGTAAGAGATATTTTTTTAAAATGTGCGATATTTGTTTGCTTTACATAATCTGCAACGACTTTGATTTCTGAGTGACAGGCTATGCTTATCTAGGATGTTTTGATGGTACATATGTATTATAGTTTTTCAAAATTCCATCGTTTCCGGGACTTGAATAAAACTAGAGCCAATTCTGTGAGCACAGTTATTAGCCTAACTACCAATATAGAGAAAGTTGACTAGTTTAAAGACAGATACCTAGTTACCTACCTACCTAGTTACCTATTTTTTAGTCTTGACTTCTTGATTTGGATACGTACTTAAGTTCGTCCAGAAAGTTGTGATATCACAATATGGTTCGATTTGAAGACAATTTTTCTTTTGTTATTGTGCCACAAAACGCAGCTATTAAGTCAGTGAACGCACCGATTTTTACAGTAAAATCTTCCATAGCATTTGAAATATTTCAAATTATAGCAAAATATAGCACATCATATCAAACTAGAATTTCTCAAAAGGGCAGCACAACAATAGTTATTTTCTTTTCATTTTAAACCGTCTTTATGCAAAATCACAAAATTATCTTTTATTTCTTTTTATATTATGTAATAAGATAATTATACTCTTTAGTTCAGATACGTTCACAGATTGTATATACAAATTAAAACAGGTATTTATACATATTGATTATCGTTGAAGGAAAATACATGATCTGAGCCAATCTAACAATTATTTAGAAGATCGTTATCCGATTTACTTATTTTTTCGAATTAATTACTGAAATACCTTATTATTGAAATATTTCTATCACACTGAATAGCTTTGTCCACAGGTACTCGATTCACAGTTTAATGCAGTTTTTAATTTCTAAACTACATTTTTAGTGTATTTTAGGAAATTTTTTGAAATTATGTCTTTTGCGATTTAGGGATTTTTCACAATTGTCAAGGTATCAAGTACAACACTATGTCCAAAGACCTCCCTTTTGGCATAGCTATTATTTGTTCCAGATGCTTATATTGTTTGGTGGCTCTCTGTCTGTATATGGATGTAGCGCAATGGACTAGATTAAAAGTGTTATTATGCGTCATATAATTATGCTTGCGTTTTGTAAAGGATATATTTCAGGCTTTAAAGGGAAAAATACTCTCGGGGCATTTTTTGTAAAAAAAGAATATTCGAGAATAAGAGTATTTCTTTACTTATTTTTCCCGGACGGAAATCGAACCCACACTTGTTAGAATCGGTCAAAGATGGCGAATAGAAGAATTTTAAGAACTAAATTCTAAATCAAATTATAAATACAAGAGGAAAAAACAAGGAAGGTCCTGGCTTCAAACCCCGGACGAGGCGGTTGTTTTTCCTCTTGTATTTATGATTTGTTTTACATATAATCGTTAAAAAAATAAAAGTTCTTAAAATTCTTCTATTTGTTTTTGCTAGAAAAAAAATTCTTGATTGAACATCCGGCCATTGTGGTTTTTTCATAGCTGGAAAGGTCTGAATCTAACAGACAATCTGTAAAAACTTCAAGTAGCCATCAATATGGGTTCACGTGCCATAACTATTTTAATGAAGAAAGTCCGAGAGGAATTATTTGTTGAATGGGATGGAAACTGAATTCTTAAATCGGTTATTAGTCCAGTCAGTAGGGGTTTTTGTCCTACGGCGGTTGTCCGGCGGTCCGGCATCATGGATTGAAGGTACCAAAAATTGGT
Source organism: Dioctria rufipes (assembly GCA_963924295.1). NCBI lineage: Eukaryota > Metazoa > Arthropoda > Insecta > Diptera > Asilidae > Dioctria > Dioctria rufipes. Next base: position 40,789,734 of record OZ002743.1, on the reverse strand, counting down.
TTTTGCAAAATATTTCCTCAACGGTTGATCGATCTTAGGACAAAAATGTAAAAATATGAACTTGAAGAGAAGACTAAATTCCCTACATTTTCTGTGAAAACACGTTTTTTTTTGTAAGTCTGATGTATAACGAGTAACAGCAGCGGAAACGTGAACATTTTTCCAAAAAAATGTATACATATAGTACCATTTATACAGGGTGTTTCGTCCATGGTGGTCCATGGTACAGGAGGTGCTAGTAGTCACCTAGTCAAACAAAAAATTGTGTGGTAAGGGGGGCCGGGATCTCAACTATTTCGGACCGCCATAACTCCTGAGAGGAGAGGAGTATGGGGCTGATCGAGCAGTCATTGGAAAGGCCATGAAGCTCTGAATACAACGAGCTCTGCAAGTGACCATATACTTGGAACTTTTCAAGAATACCCTGTATTTTGTGAAAGACTAGCATATTTTCTTAATCACCCTGTAACTCCGAAACGGTTGAGAGGCTACCCGTGTAATGAGCCGCCATTATCTCTATTAAGATGAGATTATCTTCGTAATCTCTAGAATTTTATTAAATCAGAAATTCTGAAAGAAATAAAACTCATTCTTCAAATTATCGCCAGAGTAAAAGTGCAGCGTCATATTTCTAGCTGAATTATGTTGGCTGTCCGCTGGGGTTTGCATTGCAACACCATTTCACTAGCACGAGACCAAAAGCGCAACCTCAGCTTTGTTGTGCATTGTTCACGAGCTTTTGTGGGTAAACCCTTTTACGCAAGTAAACATAAGTAATACGACGGGCGATGACCGCTACGTAAATAAGTGCGGTGAAATTTTCCCCTATATCGCTATGTATGAAGCTAGAACTAATGCAATGGCGCACTCTTCTTGCTGCATATGGTGTAAATAATAAGAATAGGCGTTTCCCTTCTTTTGAGGTTCCTCTCCTAAAATGTATGATGATCGATATGCTTCAATTAAAAAAGAAAAAATAAATGGAAATGGATAAAAAGCTGGTGGTTCGAGCGTTCAGGTGGTTAATTAAGAGTTATAGCTGTAAATAGGAGAGTACCCCGACCAACGGTAAGGCCTCTTATTCCGGATTTAGGAAGAAAGTTTATATAAAGGGTTTGAAAAAAGGATAAAAATTTAAATAAAGAAGTTCAATTTAAAGAAAATTAAACGACTTTCAAGGTAAAAAAAAAACGTTTGTTCAGGGCAAAATAGAAAAGCACTCCCTGTCCTTTGTTGCAAATAAATAAGAAGATTGGCAACACCCGCCCCTTGCCATACAATTTTGTTTGACTAAGTGACTACTATCGCCTCCTGTTCTTAAACCACCATGGACGAAACACCTAGTATAAGAGGCATAATTCGTATACATTTTTTTGGAAGAATGTTCACGTTTCCATTGCCGTAACTCGTTATACATCAGACTTACAAAAAAAGTGTTTTAAAAAAAATGTAGGGAATTTAGTCTTCTTCAAATTTACATTTTTGTCGTAGGAACAGCCGTTGAGGAATTATTTTGAAAAAAAAAAAACAAATTTTGGTACCTTTAATCCAAGATGGCGGACCGCGTGCTCCCCCGGGTCAAAGCTTGGATTTTTCCACGGGGCCCGGAATTGAATAACATATATAAAAATCATAACTACCCCACCTTTTGTAGGGCGAATGCCTTATTTAGTCCCTATTGACTGGACTATATAGAGAAAATACAAATTAATTTATATTAGCATAAATTAGGTTAGTATTACATCCAGAAGTGAGAAAATCCAGAAAAAATAAAAAAATCCGGAAATGAGAAAATCCAGAAGTGATAAAAATCAGAAATTGTAAAAATTGTTATAATTAAAAATTTGTTTAAAAAATTTTAAAAATGGCATGAGCTTCGCTTCGCAAAACTCATATTTACACTTGTCGTTGTTGTTATATTAATCTGTGTTAATAATAGAGTTGGGAGCCTTGTGATGACATATTCATCTGAAGGAAACTTAGTATCTTTGTGAACAATATAGGGTAACCAACAATGCCTGTATATGGGTCACGATTTGTGAACTGCGGTCAAGAAACATTATATGAAATTTTGAAGTGTTGATTGCGATTTTGAGATGGATCAAGGTCCAAAATGCAGATTTTGTATAGATTTTATATAGAAAAAATTTTTACGTTGAATTATTATCCTGTTCTGAAATGTATGAATTAGTGCTTCTATGGTACATATCTAGGTCTGTGCCTAGGTCTCATCTATTAATTGGTGCATAAATAAATGAATGTGTGTGTTGAAGTGGTAGTGTGGGGTGAATAAATTTAAAAAAAATATATAATTTGTTTGTTTTTAACGTAAACTAAAAAGTTTCGAGTTCATGAAGAATTCAAACTAAGAGGTTATCCAGAAAAAAATCCAGAAAAGATATTCGCGCGCGCGAATATCTTTTCTGGATATTTTTCTGGATTTCTTCTAAATTTTGTTTCTTCTAGAAGTGACAAAGTCCAGAAGAGACAAAATCCAGAAAGGACAAAATCCAGAAGTGACAAAATCCAGAAGTGACAAAAGTCACGTTTGAATATTGTTTCTTATGGATTTTGTCACTTCTGGATTTCGTCTCTTCTGGATTTTGTCTTTCTGGATTTCGTCAATCTGGATTCTACCTTTCTGGATTTCGTACCCAACCCGTCTACTATCGCAGGAGTTTGGAGACCTCATAGATCGCAGGGCCCTGGGCCTATATGTAAAGATGGTACTGGATAGGAATCATCATTATATTTAGGACCATATTCATATTGTAATTTAAGTAATTATGAATTGAAATATACAAATACATTTTAAGTTTTAAGTTTCTCTTACTCGTTCCCTCCTCGCGAGGAATCACAGCTTTTGCCATACACATCAACACCCCGATGGTATGAACCAGCCAATTAAATCAAAAATATTTATTTTTTAAACAATCATTCAGATTGCACTGATTTCCATTTGTCCAAAAACCAAATTAAATGTTAAGTTAATTAAGGTTATTTTATTTTTATATGATTTTTATTATAATACAGTGATTTTCATTTAATTATTCTTTTTTTTGAATAAATTCAAGAATCTTCTCAAATTTCAGCTTGTTAATAGTTATTCTCCTAATAGGGATTAACTTTATTAAGCTGAAATACACAAACTTAGCCAATATTCTCTAAGTTTATAATAATTTAAAAATCTAGTAGTCAGTCGTAACTAAATACAAAGCGGCCTTTCAACCTATATTCATTAGATTTAGTTTATTAGCACAAAGCGAGTGGTAAAAGAGATATCAGATTTTCCAGCAAACTTAGAAGTGTGACATGAGCCGTCAATAATTTGCATATTGCGATAAAATTTAAATGTTTTCCGATTTCGTACGTCCTGAATATTTAGAAAATTCTTTATATTGAGAGTATATTCTAAGATTAGATCGATTATGCAATGTTTAAGTCGAGTCTAGGATTACAGAGAGTACAATGTGAAAAAAACCTGTGGAACCAGCTAATAAAATCAGTGTAAAAAAAAACTTTCACTGATCGTCTCGGCGGGTTGAGGTTCAAAGACACCTTCACTTAAATTGACCGATATCGTTGAACTCTTATATATAAATAGAATATTTTTTAAGATCCCTGTATGGATTCAGTAAAAAGAGATTCGCCAAGATCTTGTTTATTGTATTCATTTTAGTTACATAATTATTATTCGAAAGAGCTGGTCTTTTTATTCGTCCATGTAAGTTATGAAACAATAGCTGTGAACTTTTGTGGATCATTGTTCTAGAACACATACGGCGTATATTGAAGAGAATATCGTGCTCTGCTGACTGAAGCGAACTATTTCGTATGTTGGCTTAATTTTTTTTGTTTTTTTTTTTTAAATACAGATGACGCTGAGATCATTTGGTGTTCACATTTATAATATTTTTATGAGTGGAATGTCGACTTGTTAAAACTCAGTTTAAATATCAGTTTTTTGTCAACTTTTCAAAGTGCATAAGTCAATATATTATTGACAAATAAAACTACTTTAAATATCAACTTAGATGCTGTAAATTTTGAAAGTTCTGGCTAAAGCTACGGTTCCAAGGAGCTTGCGCCATCGTAATTATGTGATTGAATTTCAGCGAATCACACAAAAAAAAAAGTACAGGTGACATCTGATATTTTTTGTGCATCTTATTGTAGGTCTAGACATCCTAATCTGTAATTAAAAAATAGCAATTTTTTTGTTCGCTGCTAAGGTGTGATGATTTCCTTAATTTTTTAATGGAAGTATTTTTTTCGCTCTTCTCATTGGCGTAGCCAGGGTTTTGTTGTGTTGAGGGGGGGGGGGGCTAGTTAAACAAAATTGAAGAAGAATATTCTTCAAATAAGTATTGTTTTTCAAAAATGTGTAAAACTTTCTAAAACATTAATCAGTGTTAACGCCAAGCTTCCTTACATCAAGGAAACTATTTTATTGATTACCATTGTTGATTTCGAGCAAGGCTGATTCTTTAATAAATATCGCCTATTCATTTGACTGGATTTCATTTCGATCGAATACAAAATACACGTGATTTTTGTTTTTTAAATCTACTGGAGTGAGAAAACTTTCACCGAATTTGCAAGAGAATCGTTTTTGAAGCTTTGTGACTCTAAGCCACGTTTTTATCCGCATTATAGCAGAATAATTACTCTCATAGCTGGCGGAGCTCACTGGAAGTTACTATTGCCGCTTTTAAAAATTTATGTGAATAAGGGCAGTACTCTCTTTTAACATTTTTGCATTCATCTCATCATTTTTTAATTGAAGCATGTTTTCATAACCATCGCTTCAGTTCCCAAAACTGATACATAAATTTTTAAGATATTTTTATATTACTAATGAAATCCTGTCCTTTCGTTATGTCCAATTTAAGAAATGCGTCGATAGTGCGAGCTAACGTAAATTTTTGTATAGTTATTTTTTGAAACTCTAACAGATCTCAGCGAAATATCCTGCTTTTCAGAAAAGTGCTCGATGTCTGTCCAAACTTTAAACTGATTCCTAATCTTTAGCAATCCAAGTGCGATGTACGTGTCACGGTTCTCAGTGGTCTCTTTTTCCAAAGTTAATTTAATTGGATCATAATTTGCCAGTACTGCTTTGCAGTTTTCGTCGTAACAACTCGCATCTGGCAGTATTTAGACTTTCCATTTCATGGCTGGTATGTATTCTGAGAGTGCCTTGTAATTTTTGCAGGCTCGCATAATGACCAGGTTGCGAAGCAGTTAAAAAATGTATTTGCTAGTGAAATATTGCTGCATGAGTCAACAACCACGAGATTTAATTTGTGGCCTCCACAATGGATGTAGATTGCGTAAGGATGAGATTCTTTTATAATTGACAGTAGGCCTCAATTTTTATTGTATCCTGAATTATTTCCTGGATTACTCCTATCATTATTTCCCCACTTTCCATCCAAACCTTCGGGGAGACGCAGATGTCTTATGCTTATTCAAGGATTGGTAGGAGGACTGTTAATATGCTTGGATCTACATAGAGCAACTTGGATGGGATATTATTTATTCGTTAAGTTTTTCCATTCGCCGACAATTTATTAGTGGTTATTATTTTCGTTCGTTTCTTGCTCCAATATTATTCCGTAAAGTTTTTATGTTATTAGTACTTACTGTTTTCTGTTTTGTGGATGCTGTAGAAAGCTCCTTCTTAGAACTCTAATTTTAAGTGATGAATTGTTCTATCTCGTTCGTTCGTAATCTACTATTTGGAGTACATTTTTTGGCAGGGTTGATCGAATATTAATGACTAATGGAACCCGTTTTGAGCAGACCCTATGTTTTAACCAGCTGTTGATATAATATCTCCTTTGGACTTTTTGTACGCATGGTTAATATTGGAAACTTTAGGAACATATAACTGATCTATGTTTTGGGGTAACTGCTCTTAATTAAATATTTCAGTTAAAATACTATGATGCAACTTGCTAATTCTGGTAATCTTCAATGGAGTGTTGGTCACAATGAGGTGGTCTTATTGAATTCGTTTTTCTTCTGCTTTCACTCCATTGTTGAAGTATTATGGCTCCATGGCATAATTTACCTGTCGTTTTATATGAGAAAACTGTCCATATATAGCACAGCCACCTCTAAGAGGACCATATCGTTCGATATCTAGCCAAACTACTATAGGAGTTGAATTCCAGAAGCTGTCATGAGGAGGTACATACACACATAATATATTGAGTATACATATACAATGCTTATATGCGGAATTGAAAGATTGAGTCGAAATTGATTTAAGTTCTGGACTAGTGTTTTTTACCTAACGCAGGGTTGAAAGATAGAGTTGATAACGGATCCAAATATACTATTTTTTGTCATAGAGTTATAAAAGATATAATTTTTGTTTAAATAAACAAAATAAACTCACTACAAATATAACCTAAAAAAACTTTCGAGTGAACAAGAAACAAAATTAATTCCAACTGTTAGCTGCTAACTCGATTACTTAATCCGCGGATTTCGACTCAACTACGCCAGTAAATCGTTGTCGAGTCCAGTTAACCTATTTTGAAATTAAGTCACGTATACATGGAATTGAAACCGGGTTGAACTATGGTTCAATCATAGACAATATAAAAGTTGAGCGTTTCTGAAAAATGGGATAACTGCGGATTTTGGGTTTCATGCAGTTTCCTAAAAAATGTAGTTTAAAAATAAGTAAAAACAGGTACCAATTAAATTTTAATTAGTTTTATTGAATCAAAATACTTTAATTATTATTATTTAAGTAATGCAATTTTAAAATGGTTAAAGCATTCAAAGAAGAATGGGACAATCTGGATCTTATATTTGTTCAAAAGTTTCCAGCTACAGAGAAAGCTGTTTCACATTCTGTAGATGTAGATTTAATAATTTTCATTGAATTGTACAATAAAGTTATATTTTTAGTTTTATTATTGGTTCTTTTATACAAAGCTAAAATCAAAATCATATTTTGACTCAGGTTCCAACAAGGCTTTCTCAATTGCTAGATTTAACTCATTTTATAATTAAAGGTCATCTTCATCCCAATTTTCGATGTCAGTTAAAATTTCAGCACTTTCAGGGTAGGTATAATCTTTTTAGCATTTCACTTGCATAATTTAAAATCTTCAATGGTTTAATAGTTGGAGTCAGGATAAATTTAGCCAAATTATTTAAATTTTTATTTCTTCTGTGTTGAATTCGATTTTGCATTGATATCAATAGTTTTTGACTAATTTCGGTATTCAAAACTTCCAGTTTAGTATAAAAAAAATGAATGACTCTTTCGGCCTGGATAATAGTTGCGTCACTTATACAAAATGCATCCACAGTCAGTTGTATTAGAATTTATGCCGCTTTTATTTTTTCCAATAACTCAAAATCCAAAGCATTGAATAAATATGAAGCACATAAATCTATTGTACTATCAAAAATGGCATCTTTTAAGAGTAAAGCTCTTTCATTATTATATCATGATTATGCATTTTATTTCCATTGCAATATATTATTTCTAACAGTAGAATTTTGAAAAAATTTCACACGTTTTCCTAGTGATTCAAAATTCTGATGAAGATTGGGATTAAGGGTTCTTCTTCTTTGGGAACAAAGAATATTATTTTCCTCATCTTAAATGAAACAATCATCATTATCTTCTGATTCTTCATGATTTGGAATAAATTGTTCAGATTTTTTCTGAGTTGCAAGAACTATTTATGTGATCTCAAATCATTAAAATTTCCATTAGAATCATGTAAGTTAATATTAAAATAATTCATCATCTTGGTGCTGGTCCATTCATCCATCGTACGACTAAATTTCCCTCTAGCATATTTAGCATTTTGTTATTTGTTTTTCAATTCACCTTTTTTATTTCCAAATCTGTGGGGATTAATTTCAAGACATCAGTTTAATTTTTTGGAAGCTTAAATTCATTGACATTCATTTCATCTCTTATAAAACTTGAACATGTTATTCCACGAATTGAAAAGCAATTTCTCGCAGCTAATTTCGATACCGTTCCTTCTAAAGAATCAGTTTATACAAAATCCATCAAGTTTTAGAATTATTTTTTGGCATAATAAAGTTTGGTCAGATTCATAAGACACATTCTTTTTCAATACAATCCTACATGTATAGTTTTGAGGTGAACTATCATTGCCAATGTGAGTATGTAAACGTTTTTTTTTACAAACTTTTTTAAAATATTGCCAAATTGGTGATTGCATTTTCCTGTCATTTTATATTCTATAAAAAATGATTTGGATGGTAAACTATAATGATATTAATAACCGAAAATCCGAAAAAATACTTGTGCGATTTCAGTTAGGTTTTGTAGTCGAAAAGCCGCGGCTTCGGTTTCGGTTTAGACCGTTTCAGAAACCTTAATACTAGTAGATAAAAAAATCTTCATATAAACTCGGAAATTTTTTTCAAAGCTTTTTAACTTTATATTCAACTAAAGAAAGCTAACAGTAATAAATGTTGCGAAGCGATCTACTGCATTATAAGCGATTTAGAGATAATGCAAAAAAACTTATTCTTAATGTATACATCAACAAACCTAAATTTCTGAATCTTTATATTAAAGTCCACCATCATGAAAACTAATGTTATAAGTTTCATAAATTAAAAGCAACAGCGTTATTCACAATTTTAATGTTTAATTTGGAATAGAACTATTTTGATGCTCACCTCTTGGAATAGATCTGTTTTGAAAATAATTCACTTGGAATAGATGCCTTTTGAAAATAACGAAGATTTAGTAGTAAATTTATTGGAGTGAAATAAAAAAAAAATTGTTTTAATTCTGTCTTACTATTATTTATTACGTATTAAAAGAAATAACAAAAAATAAAATTAAGTTCACTTTTTAACCATTTAAAAAAATAAAATTAAAATTTGTAAATTTTATACTCTCAAAGTCATTTCTTCATTGCTTGTATGTTCGTAAATTGGATCCGCTTCTTCATTACTACACTCTTCAATAAGTGCCAAATTAATAATATTTTTGTAAAATTGCAAGTTTTCAAATTCTTTCCAATTATTTTCAAAGTGTTTCTGCAAAAGTTTGTCAACATCTTTCAATTATTCGTCCTTAACTTTTTTTCCGATCAGCATTGTACTTGTACGCTTTGTAACGGATCCGCTGCTTCCAGTATGGGATCTATAAAAAATTTGTCCTCTGACATAAATGAAAGGTTTTTTTGTTTTTGTAATAATGAATCTTTTTGATTCATTAAATTTAAAATGCCAGTTACCAGGTAACTTTATAATTTTAGAGAAATCTAATAATAATAATTTTAGAGAAATCTAATACTAAGTAAAAATCGCTGGCTAACAGAACTATGGTTCCGTGTTCGTTGTAAATGTCGAAATAATCTTAAACCATTACAATAGTCTCTTTTGCCTTTACTTTCTTCTCAATTTGGGAAAAAATTTGATCTGCAGGGATGTATGAATGATCCACAACAGGAAAAACCAATTCGATGGATTTAATATTATGCGGGCTTTTTTTTTGTAAGCCAGTACAAAAACATCCCTACCATAACTGTATTTTTGTTATTCTCTCTACATCCGTCGGCTACCAGTCTTACAGTCGTAACATCTTCAAAATTCGTATTACATAAACGATGATATACTGCCGAAGCTATTTCACAGGATCTTTTTGGACGAGTGCCTTCTGTCCAGTGGTATAAAAATACATTATCTTTTGTTAAAGGGTCCCGTGCAGTGCCGATTATAATGCCACCAACATGTACAGGTAAAGTTGTCGATTATAATAAGCAGCTTGATCATGTAATTGCGGCAAGATGATATTTTTTTGGCATTCAAATGACATAGTCAATAAACCGTATTTCTTTTCATTTAAAATATTGAAAAATGCCTTGCTATTGAGTTTGTGAACTCTGCTTTGAGTTATTAGTTGGAGTTTCTTGTCATTATCCTTTTCCATTTCGATCTGTTCTTGTATCCGTAAAAAAGTAGATCATGCATCAGACGATGGTGTTTTGAAGCCCAAATAAAAATTGTTGTTGAAAACCATTCGAAAATAACTTGACTTCACATCTATGTCTGGATTTTGAGTTATGTATGCTCTATACATTTTATTAATGCATAGCTCACTAGACAAGTACTGCCGCTTAGCGATCTTACTGCGGATATAGTGCATTTCCACCGTTATATATTTACTTATATGCTTAATAATACTTGCTTTTCTCTCGAAATACTTGGCACTCTTTCTATCGCCACCACTTTTCTCAACAGGAGCACTTCCTGTTCCAAAATGGGACTTGCATAAACGCTGGACACGAGTTTTAGAAATTGTAAGTAGATTTAAAAAGGCTCAGATGGCTAGCTAACTACCTATTGCTCATGCTTAAGCAATGCTCTTCCCCCGAACTCAAATGATATTCCTTGAACTCAGATGGCTAACTATAATTACTGCTCATCCTCAAGCAATGCTCATCTCCCGAATTTAGATGATTTTCTAATTACTGCTCAATGCTCCTCCCCCTAACTCAGATGCCAATTAGGAAAATGTGCATATTAACACTGAGTTTTGCGCCAAAGTAATCATCAGAAGGCATAGACTCACTTTGATTATCGGATGATCGCAACTGATATGAATTCCCAGTGGAATAGAAGCACTTTGCCACGCAATAGCATAGGCGTGCTATGTTGTACGTGAATAAGGAATAGAACCATTTTGAATTTAAGCCGCATTTTCAGAATCGATTTATAAGGGATTGGTACCATACTGAGGCTCTACATTTTAATAGATTGTATAAACAAACAGTAGGCGACAAAATCAATCCTCAACTCATTGTTTTTAAAAAGTGGAGTAGACTCGCTTTGAACCCAATAGACACAATTTATGTGGCATCATACAGCAAACAAAGAGAGAATGTATAGAGAGAGGCCATTAGGGGCCAACACTTGCGAAAATTAAAGTTTGGTTCTTGGATGGGTAAAAGCATAGATGGCACAAGAAATAGATGTCGCATGCAGTACCAAAAAAGTATACAAAATTTATGTATATGATGGAGAAAGAAGAACTTTAAGAACTTTTATTTTTAATGATTCTAAATCCAATTTATAAATGCAAGAAGAAAAAACAACCGCCTCGTCCGGGGTTTGAAACCGGGACTTTCCGCTTGCCGGGCGACTGCTCTTACGACTGAGCTAACGAGACAGATGATTTTTCTCTTGCATTTATCAATTTGTTACTTTTGTCACTAGCCTACTAAGCCACGTTTTTGCTTTCAGCTAGTTTCAAACCCCGGACGAGGCGGTTGTTTTTTCTTCTTGCATTTATAAATTTGATTTAGAATCATTAAAAATAAAAGTTCTTAAAGTTTTTCTTTCTCCATCATTGACCGATTCTAACAAGTGTAGGTTCGATTCCCGTCCGCGGGAAGAATAAATAAAAAATTTATATGTCTGCGTGGTCAATTCCGGAATGGACCACAACATTTCAAATGATGTATATACGTCGAGTGATTCATAATTTTTCGTATCTGAAGTGTTGAGGTAGTCGATCAAATGTATACAAAACTGCTATTATAAAAACAGTTGTTTTCGGCACGTTCTAAAACATGTTGTGGTCTATTCCAGAATGCACTTCCCATTTCACAATCTGTATACTCTCCTCTAGTATGCCATGCGACATCTAGTTCTTGTGCCATCTATGGTAAAAGTTAAAGAAGAAAATAAAAAGAATTCTTCGTTTTCTGGTTTCCGATTTCAATAACGAATAACCGGTTTTTAAAATATCAAAGATTTTTTCAAAGCTGTGTGAGGAATCATTCTTCCTACCTACTCCTGAGCAAATGTACGGTTTTTAATTGTTCATAAAAAATAACCCTTCAGAGGCCTATTTCAGCACGGAACATTTTTCATTTGAAAGGTGGAAGATGATAAGAAGTTCATTACTGTGGAAGTGATTCCGTCCTCTACGAAATGTTGTGACGTCTATTAAACTTGCCAAATCGAATTACTATGTAACTAAATTAGATCCCAACAAGAGTTTTATGGAAAAATTTAAAAGAATGTGGTATTCACAAATCTGGTAAGGAATCTATAAATCTTGATCCAAATGAATGTAATACTTATTTTGTCTAGTCTCCAAGCTGCACCGTCCTTGACTCTGTCAATTCAATGTCCTCCGAGTCGATTAGAACAAGTAATAGGACTGCTTAGCCGCAGTTCGATTTTAGTTGTGTCAATGAACTGGAAACTCTTAAGGCTTTAAGTAGCATCAAATCGTATGCAAAGGGAGTGGATGCGATCTCACTAAAATTTTTGAAAATAATTATATATTTTGCATTACCTGCTGTCACTGACACCTATAACGCCTGCCTTATGAGATCTCAATTCCCACCTAGGTGGAAGCAAGCGAATGTTATCCCGATACCCAATAAATCAAAAGTTTGTCAGGTTGAGGATCTCCGTCCAATCAGTATATTGCCTTGTTAATCTAAGTGCTTGGAGAAAATCATGGCTGATCAAATGATGGCTTTCTTGAGTATCACAGTATCATTTCGGCTTAACAATCCGGATTTCGAGCCAAACACAGCTGTATCACAGCGCTGCTCAAGATAACTGATGATCTTCAGTGTAATATTGACAATGACGAGGTATCTTTTCTAACATTATTAGATTTTTCAAAAGCCTTTGATAAGGTGGGGCATGGCATTCTCTGTCACAAATTAAGATTGAAGTTTGGATTTAGTTGCAGATTGGTTAAATTTATTTGAAATTTTATAGTAAATCGTTCCCAAAGGGTGAATATTGGTGAAAACTACTCAGAGTTTTTATATCTTAACAGAGGCGTCCCCCAGGGTTCAATACTCGCACCTCTACTATTTTCTATGTATATTGATGATACCATCGAGGTTGTCCGTCATGCTAATGTACATTTGTATGCTAACCATGTACAAATTTATATCTCTCGACCTCTAGGACTTATTGAAGATGATGCATATTTCTTAAATGCTGAACTTCAGACAATACTGTTCTGGTGCGTATCTAATAAATTCGATTTAAATACTAAGAAATGCAATCGCTTGGGTATGGACAAAAACATTCTGGATACGTCATATTTGGTGAGAAATCTTGGCGTTACTTTCAACCAAACTCTGACATGGAATGACCACATAAAAGATGTTTCCGGGCGAGTGTATGGTACACTGAAGCAATTGAATTACTCCACCCACTTTACGTCTTTTAACATACGGCTATCACTTGTAAGATCCTTGACAATTTCTATAATAACTTACGGCGATATTATTAACTGCAAACTGGACTCTTCATGGCATATCGTCTGAACGTTGCATTTAACGCTGCTGTAAAATATGCATATAGCCTACGACGCTTTGACCACGTCTCACATGTATGTAGTTAGTAATGTGTTGGGATGCTCTCTCGGGACTTATCTAAAGATAGGAAACTGTATATTTCTTTATAATCTAATTTGGACCGGACTACCTCATTATTTAATTAATAAAGTACACTTCTTAACATCGAGTCGCACCAACAACTTGCTGGTACCAAGATATAATTATCTTCAAAGCCAACGGTTATTTTTCGTTCACGCTATCAGACTTTGGAATTCTGTACCTAATGAACTAAAACGTCTTGCCCTGGTGAGTAGGCGAGTTCTTAAAGATAAACTTATGAAGGTGTTACAAAATACATATTTATTTTCAGTAAAAAATGTCTAAATAGAATTCCCTTTCCGTTAATTCTCCACGCATTGCTCTCCCCTTTTTGCCAATAAGTGCATATATTAATCAATTCTTTTCTACTTATGAATTTCTATATTTAAATTTTCTTTTGGATTATTTTTTTCTTTTTTTATTATTCTTCTACATATTTTACCCTATTTGTTTGAATTAGAATTAGATTAGTGAGAAGTGTTTTTTGTTTTTGTTTTATTCTGTAAGTATTTCTCTTACTTATATGCTTACATATGAATTATTTTGTTAGTATCAAGTTAATACATATATATAACTATTATTATGTTATATTGCTTCAAATATATCTTTATACGTACATTCTAAAGTTATATTTCTTTGTACAATTAATAATAATAACAATAAAATGAATAAAAAAAAAATTGATGCATATGGGTGTTTCTAGTAGTTATAATGACTAGTGTAACTGCTTTAAATACTTAATTACAGGAGTATTTCATATTATTTTCTCTCTCTCTAAGTTTTTGTAATCGTCAATTAGTGGTAATTTTTTTAATTCTTTCACTAACATTCTAATTCTAATTCTGTGCATTAATTACGCCGATAAAACAATAGGTTTGTGCGATAACCAGATATTTTTCTGCGCTGAGTAAGCACTTTTCACGCTACCATTAAGGCAGTCATGATATTCAATTGAAAAATAAAATGAAATTTTTGATTGACTCCAGATTTTGTAATTTTTTTTGTTTTTTAATTTTGTTGCCCGTTAGATTAGATGTTAAGTTCCCGGCGGCAAGTTAATTTCTTGTGATAAGTAAAGTTAGACATTTCCCATATGTATTTAACATAATTAACTATGCAAAGTTTTATCCGATTTGCATTAGAAATTACGCAAGTAAATAAGGTGAAAAATTTATCTTACATCGCATTTACTTTTATATAATAATATCCGGATTGGTTGTGGTTAACTTTAAAATATGGTAATTTTCTTAAATATTATTCCTATTAAACTTACATATAACCCTATTAGCATTAATATTAGAGTTGTAAATTGGAAAAAGCTTTTTCCTATATATATAGTGCTTGTGTACGGCTGGGTCTATCACATGAATATAAACTACTCTCCACTTTATTTCAAAATAGTTCAGAATAAGATTTTGAGGTTTTTTGGCTATAATTTCTTAAATAGGCATTTCTAGATAAATATTAAATAAAGAATAAATCATAAAGATAAAAGAAAAGAAATTGAATATTCGATGAGGTGTTGAACTCTGCTGTTGTATACATATATGCACTTCCCTCATCGAAACTTGCGTAACGTTTAACACTCACATAAATCATACAGTGTTCCGAAGGATGTGAACTGCGGTATGTCACAATCAACTTTTCTTCTGGAAATTTTCACTATATTAGTTTATACTATTTTTAAAATATCATAGGCTGCCTTATTGTGTTCTTATCATGACAATACATGACATCATTTAATGGGTCATAGATCTTAAATCAACCTGTCGAATTAGTCATAGATAATACATAATAGAAGAAGCCATGAGGGTCATATGGCACGGGTACCAAGCCCACGAGGGGGGGGGGGGCTAAATCCACTGTACCTGAAATAAAAATATAGCCTTTTAGTTCAAGTGCTGCTAAATATGACTACACCAGATTTTTATTGGTAACGTGTCTCGAAAAGTGATGATTAAAAATTTAAAAAAAAAGATCCTTAGAATTTATTAATATTTATATTTAGAAATATGCTTAAGAAAAGATACAAAAAAAAAAGAAAGGGTTACATTTAGGGTACACAGTATGATAGGTAAGTTTAAAGCGAAGCTTGTGGACTTATTACTATAAATCCAATATGAATTGATGGTGATGACATGTTTTTTGATAAATATAGTAGTTAAAAAAAAAAAATTTAGTTAAAATTCCGAAACTTTAACTTTGTTGAGTCATAACTTCAAAACGGAAACGGTGAAGGAAAAAATGTATGGAACATTGGAAAGGTCCTACCAAAGTTTTAATATTCATCATAGGGTGTAACGTTCAGAAGTTACAGGGTGATCTATAAAAACATACCCAAATATCTCAAAGTCCGGTTATCTCGGAAACAGTTACGATTCCCCCATCCATACAATTTTTTGTTTGTCTAAGCATGACCTATCCGTAGCCTCCGGGTGTCAGACCACATACGGGACACTCTGCATAAAAGTACATATACACAAATATTTTTAAGTCTCGTTAGAATAACCCTCCCCCAACTCATACAATTTTTTGTTCCTCTAAGCTTGACCCATAGCCTTCGGGTCCCAGACCACATACGGGATATCTTGCAAATGTATATCAATTGTAGCAGCAAAGCTGACTATCATATTCATTTATTTAGGACTGTTACTTAGTTTTTTTTGTCTTCGTATTCTAATATGAAATATTTTCCAGCATATGGAACTAGGAGAATTATGTCTTTTGAGGGCAAAATAATCGTCACTGTTCCTTTGCATTTAGTGAAAAAAGTAATCATTCACTACGATAACGCAAAAATATATACAGTCATCGTTTTGAAATGACCACAATAAAATGGCGACCTTTCTCTTATATAAATGTGTGGTCCAAGCTGAAAATTAAGTATTGTATATGAATATATATAAATATGCCTTGCTTATAAGTTTCATAATAGAAATTAAATATTTATATAATAGACCTCTTGTGTTATTTTTTATCTTTAATATTATTTTATCTTCTTAAAGTTATATTTTAGAGGCACTGAAATTTGAAGGAATCTTGTGCGCGATTCCATGGCTCGTATTGTCAGTCTGCTCTGAAAAACCAGATAGAATAAAAAGTTTGAATTGAAGTATAAAATACACATTACAAATTAAAGATAAATATCTGTGCAAATCTTTAATATTCCTATTATTTATTAGTTCATTACAAAAAAACACGTTTTAGAAATCTTGCTGTAGGTTTTATACATAATGATACGTATATAAATCCTTACAAAAGTTAATATAAACTCTATACATTTGCTTATTATAGATTTCTATATCAATAGAGAATAGAATTGATACCATGCCTTATAGTCAGAACTAATCCATTTTATATATTATTTTTATATATAATTCCATATTATTATGTTTTATATAAATTTTATAATAACTGGGATTCAATGAAGCTATATTTATACTTTGTTGATAAAATTTCTACAATGTATTGTATTTAGTGAATTAATATTAATTTAATGTATAAATTAATAAACATAATATTTTAGTGACATTTTTTATTGACATTATTTTGTATAATTAATATTATCCTACATGAAATAAATAGTATAATTTTCTTCGATGATGCAACGTCGCTGTTTGATCTGACACAATAAACTTATGCAGGTCAATTCAATCATTGAAGGAGAGAAACTGAAAACCTCCACAGTATAGGATGCCAAAAAGCAATAGTTTTCCTTTTACTGTAATCAGTCAATGTTTTTGTTCTCCTATATTCTCTCAAAATACTTTCTGCCAGTATTTTTCAAAATTAATTACTTTAAGTGGAAAACAAAATTACAATAAATCAATAATATACAATTCATGTTGAAGAAAGGCAAATACTAACTATCGGAGTTACTGTAAGGCTTACCAATATAAGCATTAGTTCCTTTTACTGTACCCACGTAATTTCTGTTGTATTTTTCACTGAGGCCAAACTACACAATGTGTCTGCAATATGTTTGTATTATAGAATCTTTGTTAGTACGCTGATCAGGCGAATATTTCGTTTCCTATACAAAATCTATGTAAAAATAAAAGGGGCGAAAAGTGCCACGGAAATTTCGGTTTGAGATTTCATAAAGTAGTACGCTGTTCGAAAGAAAAAAATCAATGTTTAGCTGGTGGAATGTAGATGGCGCTAATATGACGTGGAGACATTTTTGCACAGCGATTTATATATCCAGGTATTTATTTCGCACTAAAAAGTTGACAGATTGATTATTGATATCGTTTGATGGTTTGGCGCTTTGGCACATATGACCAATTTGTGTTATTACATCTATTATTTTAGTTCCGTTTAGTGTTATTAATGTATCTATACCAACATAATGAGGTCCCAGGAGGCTAGGAAGCTTTATAAACTCGCAAAACGGCATTACTATAGCTCCAAACTTAAGACTACTCTAAACTCTAAGACACTAAGGCGTAAAGATCCTGATCTTTGCAGCTTTGGCTCCGATGAATTGACTGAATTTTTTACTATGCACAGTAACACGACTAGTGGAACCCAATCATCTGATCAAGCTGGTCAAGTCTCGAAAGGTACTCAGATCTCCGGTCACACTGAGTTTTCTTTTTCTTTTCTGGAAATTGACATAAATGAACTTATCTTAGCCACTTATTCCATCAAATCTAATGCAATAGGTCCATAAAATTGTTATTCTCTAGTATTGCTAAATACATATTCCACGTAATGAATACATGCCTTTCGTCATCGATAATTCCAAGCTATTGGAAAGAAGCTGCAGTTATTCCAATGCCGAAAAACTCTTCTCAGAATCTCTTTCTAATTTCCGTCCAATTAGTTTGCTGAGCTTTCTTTCCATAGTCTTGGAAAAAATTATGTACAAGCAAATCCTGGCCTGTGAATAGTTGCCAGTTACTAACCCACTGGCAGTCCGGTTTTCGTAGCTATCATTCTTGCAAGACAGCTATTTTGAGAATATTCACAGACATTAGAAAGGTTATGGATCTGAATAAATTAACGGCCTTGGTGCTTTTGATAGTGTTGATAATTATATTCTCACACAAAAGCTTTCTAAGTCTTTTAACTTTGACACTATCTCCGCTTTGATGATTAAAATTTTTTTATTAAAACGGAACCAGCGAGTAAATATGGATAATACATTCTCTGCTTCTTTGCTTTTAAAGCGCGGAGTTACTCAAGGATCCATTCTAGAGTCCCTACTGTTCACTTTATTTATTAAGGATCTGCCATTGGCGGTTCAAGATACGAGTGTTCATCTCTATGCAGATGACGTGCAAATATATTTAAGCAGACCGATCGGTCTATATGAAGACTGTATAGATCGTATAAATTCCGATTTGGATAGAATATATACATGGTCAAATAATAACGGGCTGCTGCTGAATCCCACCAGTATTTTTAAATAGTTTTACAATATCTAGGTAAAGTAAAGTTAACAACCTTGGGATTGTTTTTAACCAACATATGAAATGTTGCGACAATATAAGTATGAAGCTTCACAAGATCTACAGTGGGTTACGTAGATTATGGCTTTCTGCGACGATCTTACCTTGTAGTACACGCTTAAAGCTAGTAAAAGCATTGATCATGCCACATTACACCTTTGGTAGTCTAGTCTTTCCTAAGCTAGATGGCTTGTGCTCTCGTAAAATAGAGATAGCTTACAATGATTGCATACGTTCTATATTTGGACTTCGGAGACTTGACCATGTTTCGCCTTTTCGGTTGCGACTATTGGGTTGTTCTCTGAATTCGTATCTAGTTCGCAAGGCTTTGGTGTCATTATATCCTTTGTTTCTGTCAGGTGAACCTGATTATCTCATAGAATTTTTTAGCCATACAACATCACAGCACAATAGAAATATAGTTATACCTCGTTTCCAAAGTCAGTCATGGAAAGTTCTTATCCCATCCAAGTTATTCGTATCTGGAACGGGCTTCCACCAAATATTTAGGCGGTGACCACCATGGGGGCATTCAGGACACTTGTTCAAGATCATCTTTCAGAATATTAAAACTATTTTTGCATTGCGTCGAAACATTGGAAGTGTTTTAGGTTTTTTGTTTTTGTTTTCTTCTTATATCTTTCTCCGTAGGTCGAATTTGTTTGTTACTGTACTATTGAATATTTTTTTTTATCAGCTTTAGTATAATATGATTTAAAGTATAAACAGTCTACCACCTTTCTTATTTAGTAACTACTTTGTCCAGAAAACATATTATTATTATACTATTTATTAAAAATTTTATAATGGAAAAATTTGAATTCTTAGAACAATATGATCTGGATGTGTTTGATGTATGATGTCATATCTGTTAACTGCGATTTAATTTTTTTTTCAGCGTGATCTTTTCGTCTTTACGTTTTGAAGAACTTCTGAAAAAATCGACTCTTTGATTTCCGCTCCTTGAGATAAGAATTTACTTTTATTGACGGTGGCCTTTTAGATGATTTTTTCACTAATTCATATGCAAAACAAGAGATGCTTCAATTATTATTTAGTAAAAATTTCATTATTTATAAGTTCCATCACAAATTTTTTTGAAACCTTTTGACAGTAGTTTGCTTAGCTATTAGTTTCTCAATTATTCACTCTCCACTTCTATTTTACATTTTCTCCACAATTCTTTTTCGTGTGGAATTATATGCCCAGAATGCAAACGAATTTTTTGCTTGATCAGCGTACTAGGCTTTAGTGTAAATTTTCATCAAAATTGAAGTAATTATACACCTTATTTATTCAAAAATTTAATATGACTTGATTTCTGTAATTCACAAAAACATTCATATACAGGCAATTTAAAACTACGTCAATTAAGTTTGAACCGCCATTTCATGGTAGACAAGTTTTGAAGATGCCAAAATTTAGGGCTTAATTAGGGCTTATTTAATGCTACTTCCCCGAATTTAATGTTCTAGTATTTTTTTAAAAACTCTATTTAAATTTACGATCATCACAACTGAAAATAGGTTAAATAGTACTGCCACAACAGTGACCATGTAATCACGGGAAGTAGCATTAAATTAGCTCTAATTTAATTGATGTAAAAATCACACCATATGGAAAGTAAAAGTGGTATTCCATTATGAAAGGTATTACGTTTTTGACTCGATAATTTTGAATTACTCAAGACAGTGTCAAATTACACGATTTTAAAATCGTAATTCCTCTACTGTGTTTTGTGTGCTTTTTTTTTATAAACTTGACTTACTTACAAATTTAAAATTCATTGAATGAACATTTATTTTAAGGCGAAAAATATTTATTTAATTTTCACTGTAATAGTCTATGTGTAAAATATTAAATGATAACTTTTTTTGTAAAATATATAAATAGTTAGCTCATACAAATCGCGTCGAAATAAGTCAAAGACAAAGCCATAAAAAAAAACCAACTCAGAGTAATATTAAAATTTAAATTCGAAAATTGTTTGTAATTTATCTGTAATTGGAGAAGTAAAATTTACAATAATTAAATAAAAGTATAATTCCATTGTAATTTAGAAGCATTTAAGCATTTAAAATAATTGAATTTAACGCAGTTACAAAAAAGTGGATCAATATACGTCGCACTAAACAGAGTCCATCAACAAATCATCTGAGAACTAACTAATAAAATTGAGAGAAAAATTTTAAAACTAAGAGAAATAGTTGACGCCAGCAAATTTTCTCCGATTTTCTCAACACGTGTGATATGTGCATTTACACAAAATCTCAAGTACGTAAACTTACTTACATACGTGATCTTCTGGAGTCTCGATACTGTTGTCTCTGTAAGCTAATAAAAAGGGCCTCGCTCTGTTTAGTAAGTTTATCATTTCGACCCGATTGTTACTTAAACGATATACACAAGTACTAGCTATATACATAGGTAGAAATTATCACTTCCAGATTAGGACATTCCATTGCGCTTACTTAAACAAGTTTCAAAATATAAAATTCAATAAATTAGGGAAAAAGGGAGAAGTATGGAAAGAAAGAAAGCTTGTTAAAACTTCAAAACATGTTTGTTTGTCACTTAGCGGAAAGATTGCGATCTACATATATATGTATATAGTCTACATATAGTTAGTAGCAGTTTGTGCCGATATATTGGCATCTAATATAAGAGCAGCACGATCAACCGGAAAAAATCATTCTGTTCGTGTCAATTGAGCAAGTTAGTTGATAGCCGTTAGCGGATACCTACGTAGAGTGATAAGATAAATCTAGATATTAACAAAGATTCTAAAAGTAGTTTGAATTATTTTATCTATATACATAAACACATATATGTTAGCAGTATAATAGTTAGCATTGACAAACAGTAAATGATCAATAAATAATTAATCTGGAGGTGTTTTTCTCTAAACAAAGTGTAGCAATTAAGTAACTTGTTGTCAGGAAGTGCGCGATTTTTTGAGGTGATACGAAAATTGCAATTCGGACTAAGTCTACATAGTTCTCTAGCAATTAGTTAATAAATTTTAACGTTGATGAAATATAAAAATAATCGTGGATCAATACTTCAGATTCAATTTCGTACTTTTTTGTTGGTGAAAGGTGATATTGATCGGTGAGTTTTTGTTGTTGTCATAAGAAGGTAGATTCCTACATATCTACTTACATATTTGTATGTAGTTGATCTTCTTTAATTGATAAGTGTCTATGATGATGGATGTAATGAGTTTTTTTTATTTTTTTTTTATTTTTATTTTTTATTTATCAATTTCAATTAAATTCAAAAGGAATACATTTCAAATGATTCGCGCGCGTCTAATGGTGTTGTGTAATTTCTTCAAAGTCAATAAAAATTAAATGAAACAAAATTTTTGTAACCATTCACGGCTCTACGTAGACATCATTGGGTGTCGCCACTTTTTAACGATACTTTCTATGGTGTACACGTAAGTACTGATCAGGCAAGGCAGGGACTGTGTGGATTTGGTGGGCAGATTCTGTCAGTGATATCCAGTTTGATCTGAACTTTTCCGGTGATTTATAAAAGGAATTTCTACAGCAGCTCGTGTTGTTTTCTTAGTTGGATGTTTTTGATTTTTTTTTTTTTAATTTATGTAATATTGTTATTAAATATTTATGATAACTATACTACTAAACAAATGTAAGGGTTTAGTATAAAAAAAAGTTTGTTAGTAAACAATTAAAATTGGATATATAGGATCAAAGGGGATGCATTTTATAGGAATTTAAAATTCAAGTAGGTTTGGGGAAATAGATTCCAATTTTGAATTTTGCTAGGCATATGTCCAAATTGTTTATTTGTAATTTTGTAGTGCAGTTGGATGTCAAGAGTAAGAAAATTTAGAAAGAGTTTAAAGAAAGGGACTCTAACTTCAACTCTTTACCATTGTGACTTAAAAGATCTTTTGCGGCTATCGTTAGTGCTTATCTTGGTAGTAAGCTGAGAGCTTGTTTAAAGCATAATTTTTAGATATCCTTTAATTATAATCCAAGTAACAGTTTAATGGTTATCATTAGAACTATTACTATTATTAAATAATTCTAATGAAGCTAGGAAGGTTCAGGATACAACGAGTTATTATTGTAAATTAAGTTTTTATGCCTAAGTTGGTATTTTGGGCTAAGTACTTGCCGATGCTATTGAAATTTTTTAGGTCTTTAAAATAACACTCCTAGAACTATTAATAAAACAATAACGTTCAAATAATATTGCTCAAACCTGTATACCTTTCGTAAATATGACGAGATTTAAAAAGGATTGTTGCAAAATTTTGATGAGATTGGAATTTTGCAGTGTGTATTGGGTAAAAAGGTTAAAAAAATATTAAATAAACAGGAAAAAAAATTATTGTTTTAACTATTTTATGGTGACATTTTGCATAATATCTTCTCGTCGGGTGACAGTTGTTATTGTGTTAGGTCTTAAAACAGAAATGTGCCAGGTGCAAAGATTGCTCAGTATAGGCCCACTATTTTGGGGCAGAATTGCATTTTGTAATTCGATGGGTGGATCTCACAATTCTAGCTTAAGCTGAAGATGTGGGGTTAATCAGCTTAGGTTTTTTTGTCCAGTTTGACACTGTTAGCTCTTTTAAATTCTATATGTTATAAAAGTATCATGGAGAATAAAAAATATGTCAAATGTAACACTTCAGAGAAATTTATTTTGTTTCGAATTTATCTAATTTTTATCTAATCGGAAGAATACTTTACGACGATAAAACAAAACGTAAACAAAACTGTTTTTGTATATTAATTCACAACAATAAGAAATTTAAAAATGATTGCACAGTGCTGACATCTTTGGGAAAAATTCTAATCTCACGGAACTTTAAAACTAAATTTGGCTTAAGCTTCACTTAAGTCATGAATTATGTTTAACTTATCCTGAGCTTAAGCTCGACTTGTGAAGTCGATCCTAAAACTTACCATTGGCGTTCGAGAATTGATAAAACTTTAAGTTTGGAAAACACTTAGATAGTGGTAGTGGAGTATAATTTCGTTTAATATGAACCACTTGTAGATTGCGGAATCCGTTATTTGAATAGTATAATAATGTTTGTTTAGCCCGCAGTGATCTCAGCTGATTAGTCTCAACTGCTAGAGTTTTTTTTAGCAGCAATTCGAATGTGGTAATGTCATTCTATAGTACAATATGGACTATTCCTTGACAGTCAATTTGAAGTTGTTGAAGTTCTTTCATTGCTCTGAGGAGAATCACTTACTTTACATATTAAATAAGGCACAGGTCATGGCAGTGTACAGAGGGATTTTGGAAATATCAAGCATGCTGACAAATGTTTTCAACTCTGTTAGGCTGTGCTATGTTCACAAAGTTAAAATTGATCTTACGACAAGAAAATATGGATCCTTGCGTCTATAGTTGTCTACTGATTTTCTATCAATGCATGAAATTAATAAAAACAGTATTTCTACTCTAATTAACCAATGGTTGCCTAATATCTCGAATAAGCTAACTTTCTTCTGGTTTTCGGGATTTAAAAGTATCTTGTAGTAGAATTTCCATCCAAATAGTGAATTCAATTGAGGGTACGAAAGGAATCAAATAATGTGGCCAGCAGTGATATTTGCCTATATCGGTGGGCTGAAATATTTATATGTTTTGTTTGAATGATGAATGAAATGTTTTTAAGGAAATATTTTTTATAACCAAATTTTTCAAAAGGAAAATTTTTAATTTCTTTGAATTGTATTCCTTAAACTTTTTCGAAAATCTAAGACATTCCGAAATTTCTTTGGCAACAGAGAATCAATTTCCATCTAGTAAGATCAGAATATCATTCATAATTAGATTATCACGACTCCTTGCAGAACTCTTCTTTCCTTTAAATCTGTCACCTGCACAAAAGCTCTGATCAGAGTTTATCTGAGCTAATCTAGTCTAGTCACAAATATAGTTTTTTTCATGACTTTAGATCGTTTCCTTGCTTTCAGAATAAGTATCACGTGGATACGTCTCCAACTGTGTGAGATATGTCTAGTAATATATGTATGTCATACCTTTAAATTAACAGATGTCAGGGAGTTACAGTTTCTTGAATTTTGTGAAGCATTAGGTAATGGTATCATTAGGTCTATTCATTGGAGATATTTAAGATGCAAAATTGTCAATGGCTCAGTATTTCTTATTTTATTATTTCTCTCAATTAAATTAGCTGCAGTCGCTAATCTGGTATTGGTGATTCCTCTATCCATTTCATTGTACTACTGTTGGTTGGTAAAGGCTGTAAAGGATACCGGATTCCTGCTCTTCAGGATATGACGAGCCTTGCTGCATCGGTTCATTATCTTCATGCCAGCAGGAGGTTTCTGTAATCTGACCTGAAACTATTATAATTATGCCTAATGATTTTAGGAGCTCATTTCTCTCCTCCTAATTGTAGGCTCTGCACATGTTTTGCTTTATCCTTGATGAACAGGGCTTAATATCCAATAGTAAGTTTATGGACTGATTGTTAGCGATGCTTGATTTTTATTACTTATTAGTAAAACTCATAGTTAAAACAATCATAATGTTCCCATGAATATCCAGGGCAAAGTTAGTTTTTCACAGAAAAAGCTTATTAACTCAGAGCAGAGATTACATATCGTTGCTATTTAAATACGGGTGGAATAACACCCCAGGATTGGGTATGGCATATGGAGGCTCTCTGTTCTAAACTTATTACATTTAGCAAAAACAGGATATTTATAAAATGTTAATAGGATCTATCATTTTTAGTAAGACTAACAAATGAAGAAAGATTATTAGAATTAACGTTCGGTGCTTTCTCGACCTGAACAGTAACTTGCAATGCAGTATATTGAGAATCTATCTTAGTAACTGTAGGTAAGATGTCAGAATTACTTAGACTGAAATTAAGGAATTAGATGTTAATCTGATTTGCATAATTATCTAGGACACCGCAAAAAAAAAATTTATATCGAAGGAAACTATTATTTATAACCTTCAAACAAAGTCGTTTTAATCCCTACACAATGGAAACAAGTTAAGTGCCTTAAGGTATATACACAATGGAAACAAGTTAAGTGCCTTAAGGTATATGAAATATTCTTTATTTCTGTACATAATGCTCAAGGTATGACATGATGACTTCTTAATTTACCGCAAAATGAAATGTTGTGAACTGCTAAGTTAAAAAATTAGAATCAAATTATTATTATTATTGTGCAAATTGATTGTTAATCATAATTCAAATGTCAGTCACACAATCGAATTACTCTAAGTATTCAACTTATTCGCTGTTAATTTTCAGAGCAAATATTTTCTGTAGAAATTTTCCTTTATTTTAGACACTTTTTTTCTTAACACGTTTTCACAATGAATTGTTGTCAGTGCTAAATAAACAGAAGTTATACCTAGAAGAAAAAAAAATTATTTTAAATTTAAAAAGAATACCTCACTAGATGGATTGCTTTAAACAAAGGTGTATCGTGCTCTGAATAAAATAACCTCTACATACAATAAATAGTGCCAGTAGCTTTTCTAAGTTTTTGATTAAATACAGTTATTTTTCTTTAATTGTTCAGTAGATTTAGCATCTTTAAATTATATCTTATTTAGTGATTAAATTAATTCAAGAATTGGCCTCCAAAAGCTATGGACATAGCTTATAAAGTTATTGGGCCTTGCAAAGTATGTGGCGACTCTGTTGTGTCGGTTCGTTCCTTGTTCCAGAGTGTAAAAGCCGGGTTAAGAGCAGTACTAAATTCACTGCAAGCGCTACCTTGCTGAATGTAGGAACGAACCCATAAATAGTTAGGCTGGAAATCAAATGAAAAAAATGAACAATGTAAAATTTATTAATTTTTCAGATGTCAATCAGGGTTCAGTTTTACCTTAGTCTTCCTGTTTTCATGCAATAAAAGTTAAAGGATTATAACGAAAAGAACTTTCAACTAAATGCCATTTAAAAAATAAATAAACTTTGTTTCAGGGAATATGCAGCATTTAGTTCACCTCATTTCGTAGCGAAGCTCACAGACTATACTCCTCACGGTGTCGAAGCAATCTAGGCGACATTGGTTCTCGACTTGACCAAGTCGATAACCCAAAATCATTGTCCACAGTATTGTCATCTGCGTAGCAGCACCCTCCTCACATTGGGGTTCAGCATTTGATTGTCATTAGGGCAGCCTAGATCAGCGACTATATTTTCCTATCTCGAGTAAATCTTCATACATTGGTCATATGTCTATGTTGTCAAAAAACCTTTCTTATAGGTAGGTACTCAAAGACGTCTTCTTAGCCCTTTATGGTTAAGCATTTATTCAATCTGTTGGTGCATCAGAGTACTACCTGCAAATATAGCTGTGGGTTACCAGAGTACGGCCTGTAAATATTCAGTACACAGTAACAGGCTGTGCTATTCACGCATTTGCATTATTATGAGGTCATGTTGCTTCTCCCCTTAAGTAGCCCGAAGAAACGAGATTACTAAACGATCTCTCAGCACAACCGTAGCAGTTCTGAGTGCTAGATCATATCATGGCACCATCCATATATATCGCTCCAGGTTTAGTCTCAGCAAGACATTGTGAAACGATATCTTCAAAGGCCTCACATCAAAAATCCATCTTTGATATTGTTATCCATCAAAGAGGTTGACCCAACCTCCGCTAAGGAACCAATCTCCGCTACACATTAGTAGAAAAATTTCCAGAGATGTGTTCAGCTTTCAATATTAGTCATAAATACAAATATTAGTAACCTTTTAAAAATATTTAAGAATCTATAAGAGATCAATCAAAACTTATAAAAGATCAAAAACATTGTCAATCCATGCAGAGCATAAAGGATACAGTTTCATCATTTGTACAAAACTTGATAGTATTTGGACAGAATCCTCAGAGCTTAGAGAATATAAAAGAATTCCATCATTCTGAGGGAATGATTTTGTTTGGGCGGTAAAAGTTTTTGTTTCCTACAAATATCTGAGCGCAAATGGTATTTTACCTATCAAGCCTTTAAAATTACAGGACTAAATAATTCCAGTTGTAGTTGTAGTTTTCAGAAGACTAATCCTACCTAACTATGCTCCGCAGGTTTGCATGCGTGTTAAGATGATATTTACTCTGAAAGTTAATTAGTGCGACCTCGTGAAGGACGTCTAATCTATTTTCTTTTAAAGACCTTAGAACATATCTCCAACCCAAATCAAAATTTCAGCGCGTATACTCACGTACTATAAAAACCTCGAGTTACTACAAATATTTTATATTGGTCGTATTTTTAGACATAAACATAAAAGTTGCCATTAACAGCGTTCGTGGTGAGCCTATCCAGAAATCTATATTCCTGATATGAGTTGATCGACATATATTGCATTCTTTTGATAGTAAAAATATTAAGGACAAAGATAATTCAGCCTGAAATACGCAATACCCATTTATCAAATATTTCTGTAAGGGATATGCTCTAGGAATTGACCTTTACTTTGTTAAGACTGTACAGAAATATATAAAGGTGGTAATGTAAATAGAGGATGTAGTGAGATCTTGATATCGGAGATGCTGCCTTAGGTAATCAGTAAATTTATGAAAGAATATTAGGATTAAATAACTATGGCTCGAGATTCAAATGTGTTGCAGTTAACTTTGCTTTAAAGCTATAAGGTGGTTAACAAAAAAAAAAAGAGCGATAAAAGCGTCAACTCACTGCAACTTATGCACACTTCATCTGTCTTGAAATTTCATGTAAATTCTTGCGTTTTGCGAGAGCTTAACTAAAATCTTCCCTGTTCAATGAAATTAGTTTGTGCTCCTGCAGTCTAACTTTGAAAATTAAAATTAATTTTTATTTAGTTGCAACAAAGGCGTTAAATTATTATTGGCGGAAAATGACCCTAGGTATGCAGAGTAGAGCCAGGCTGTAGCAATTATATTATAAAGGTATTTGTGAGTTGGGTAGGTTATGTTCGACACACATATACAGAGTGATTCTCTGGTGGTGTTCGGTAGACATTCCTCGAAACCACTGATATGTACATATATAAATGGGCTGCTCCTTGAACCAAAAATACATGAAAGCAAATGGCACCACTTTCATATTCCTGTCTCTTTCCGTGAAAGCATACTTTCCCACTGAACTGTAACGATTGGAAACAAGAAATTTCTTGAGGTTCAGCGGTATTTCCAACCAAAACAGCCTTGTAAAAAAACACTTCCTTCGACTCATAATTAACATTTAACAATACAAATAGTCCCAAATACTTTTGTGGTAAATTCGGTAAATCCCGCTCACATGCATATAAGCAAATTCCCAAATAATTTAAATATGACGCCAGTTTACGACAGTTGGTAGCATTGACAGTAAGAGCATACTTTCTGAAATCAAAACTGGTGCTACATGAAACAGGAGATCAGTCAGTCCATTGATATACATGTCAGTGTTCGAAACATATAATAAAGTTCATAGAACTCATAGACAATTTTTGGCGTGCTTGGATGACCTTGAAAATTAATTATTTCTGAGATATAGAGTAAAATAACTTCAAGCTATTCATTTTCCTATTAAGTAGTTGATATTACTGTTTTCTCATTAGAGGTTGTTCACAAGAAGGAATCAACAGAATCAACCCGAATCATATAGAAAAAACATTCACTTGCCAATATATTTATTCAGAAAGAGAGTAAGGTAAGGTGCCATAATGAGTGTCAATTGTGCAATTATGATTCTTTAGATTTACCCATTATGTATAAGTTTCTTTTTTAGTTTATATAGTATATATATATATATATATATAGCGAAAGGGAGAGATGTATCTAAAGCCAAACACCACCATGATTGTTATTGAATTTTTTGACTCGTAGACTACAGAATCCAAAACTCAATACAATTTTCGAAATGAACGCAAGAGTGATTTTAAATGCTCTCTGCAGGTTGCACAAAATAAAATTCCTCTCAAGGTAGATAGCTTCAAAAGAGCACTTCGTGGATATATCAATTATGAAAACAAAATTTATTTGGTAAAATTACAAGCAGTTCCCAACAAAAACAAAACAATTCAATTTTCCTTAATACTGGGGAAATTTAATTTCGACAGGATCATACTGAAATTTCTTAGGACAGTGAAACTATACACAAATTTCAAACGACCTTCAAAGTTCAGTGAATTGATTATCTGTATTCATTTAGTTGTAGATATTTACGTATTTTGGAGGCAATAAATAATTTTCAATAAATTTACAAAATTGCGAGTGAAGGTCGGTCCCGAATGAATTAATTTTGTATAAAATTGTCAATTGAATCAAGGCGTAAAAGCGTTTAATAATAATTAAAACAATGACGATGGAAATATCTTATATAAAATCTAAACGAAGAACTATCTTAACGACAATGCTAAGTTTATATTTAAGTAGGTACACCTTCGACATATCTACATATCTATCTAAGCTCTAAACAATGCGTGAATTCCAGTCTCGTACGCCATTAAAGAACATGTCAACCACAATCCGTGCATAGTTTTACGTAGTCACATATTTTACCGGCTTACACCAGTAATTCCCACGGCTTCCGATTTGAACCAGATATATTTGCTCATTTCTTGTTCATGAATTTAATGAATTCCAAACGGATTGGTTAGGTCGTGAAGACGGAGATGAAGAAAGCATCTCCAAGTCACCCAACATCTATCGGATGAGTACAGTTGGGCTGACTGTGGATGAAACTCGAAGAAATAACTTTGCCACTGACTGACGACTTTGACTTAAGTTCTCCTCTGGGTTACTACTGACTTCGCGCAGCTTTTTCTCCCGCAACATTAATGAATGAATCGAGACTCCAATGTATCGATTTCATAAGTTCATGTGTGCATAAATTTAAACGATTGGATATAGACACTGTGAAAATTATTGTCTGTTGCATTGTGCGCATATTAATTAGACAACATATGCATGTAGATTTAGGTGCACATGTGCAGAAGAAGATTCACAGTAGGAATGAATATAAATTTGTGGTCATTATAGACCCTTAATAACCATTTGGAGAACCCCTTGCGCTGCTAATCATGATAGTATTACGACTGAGTTGCCTCCAGTCAGACTCAACCACATTAATCATGGACATAAGCACAGCGGTCCTAGTACTGATTGTCGATTGAATCTAGAATCAAAAGCAAGGATTAAATCGTCCTTTCATCTCAAATTTCAGTTATCTAGAAACACAATCGAATAAAAAGGAGCAAATTGTAGGGAATACTTATTCCAAACAAAAGGCAAAAGCCAAAAGTCTTAAAGTATTCAGCTTTCTGCATAAAGGCTCTTCTTAAACTCGGTCAGAAAAATTCAATATAAGCACGCAAAGGATATTTTTCTTGAGCCTATGAAACTTTCAAATGGAAACCATTTCGGGAATTAAAGCAACGAAAAAAACGGAAGGGAATTTCTTGAGTTTTTCCACTAGCTAAATATGCCTAAGATATATAGGGAAAAGGAACATGAAAGTAGCAGCAGCACCTTTTGGTACTTCCAAACAGAATACTAACAATGGGAAGAAAAAAATAAAACAACAACAACAACACCGAAAACAGCACCCTGAAGATATTCTTTACGAACAATCGAAACGCACCCTTACATTCAGTCGGAAGAAGAAGGATTCCAGACGATTTTTCTTTTGTTTTCCTTTTCATTTCCTTTTTCCCTTTTTCATTTCATCTTTCCGGGAATCCTTGAGAGAGTTCCTCAAATATATGTGTATATGTAATAGATCTACATACATTGGTACATATCTACGAGGCGTGTTGTTCTATGTTTGTTTTTGCACTTGAATTTTTGGAAGCCTCTCCCCCACCAAATATGTGTTGACTTTTTGGCTACGATACTTTTTTAAGTCGAAAAACCTCAACAACTTATGTTTTGAGGGAGGGCGAAGATTGTATAGAGAAACAAGTGGCTGTAGAAAAATATTTGCGATAATATTTTTGTTAGATACTTTGGTATTATCAGATTTAGGTTAGAGTTTGGAGCTTTTGTTTGCATTTCGAAAGCTAATTATCAGAATCATTTAGAAAATAATGATTTTGGATATGATTTTTTATGACTGCATTTAATTTATCGTTTTGTACAAGGAAACTGGTATTTTTTGAGTGAAATTTTGATTTTATGATTTTAGGAGGCAAAAATGTAGGCGGGTTATGCTTTAATGTTAAAGGGAATATTTCAAGTTTTCCCAAGTAAGCATTTTTAACACAAGTTTATATCAAAATGTTTCCAGCCCAATATTTCATAACGCTTGCAATAAAACTCCTCTGTAGTTAGCGTAGCCAGAAAATAGATCTTATAATGCTATGCAAGTCCACGCTAAAACATGTTCTCAAAGAGATTCCAATAGACTCACATAAGACATTTTGTCTCTGTTTACCATATTTTCCCAAGAACGCAACATTTACGACCCGGAGAAAGCAAGTTAGACTGTGTCCATAACGAATTAATTTCAAATTCAGTCATTTAAAGGAAATGAAGAGGTGACAGACTAGGGATGAAAATTATTTCATTTGGAATGTCATTGACAGTTCCTCACAGTGATTAAAGATAATGACAAAGAGAAATTTCCGAGTATTTACTGTAGTTGCAAAGCATTTAGCAGAAGACAATTTTTTTTGTTGAAAGAGACCGAAACAAGAAGAAAAGGTGCAAAAAATGTCATTTATGATCTGATGACAGATATCTGTCACTACTGATTTTATTGGATAAATTTTACACTTTCCAATAAATTCAGCTCAATTTTAAAGACTGTATATGGGTGGCACCTTTACTGCAATTGTACTAAATGAAGTAAAATTTGCTCCATTTCATGTTTCAAATGGGTCCTTGATGGACTTCATTTGTGTGATACATGTGTGGCACATTTGACTTCATTTAATTAAAAATTAAGTCATTATGGATATCTTTACTGCTTTTCAATATTTATAGCAAATGTTGAAGTTTTTTTTCCCGAAATTGGGTACAAAAAGTTCTCTTCTAGTACTGCTCTCTGCACATCTAAAGAATTCACACATTTCGGTCGAAATAATTTTGAAAGCTGCAGTAATAGATCATAATCAGGCAACGCAATACTCCGCAATATTTATTCACTTAAACTACTCCAGATTTTGTACTATCATTTTTGCGATAAGTGGTCGAGCATTATCCTAATGAAAACCAAAATCCCATCTTTTAACTACCTCAGGTTTCAATTAGTAGAACTCCTTTTGTTATCGTTGAGTTCAGTCTTTGACATTGAGTACGTTTAGACCGGAGATATTTAGGACTAGTTTTACGTAAATCGACTTACACTTGTCAAATTTGTCAGATCTGCATACTTCTTCACGAGGAAAATGAGAAATAATATTTTGAGTTTTTATGTACACCTCATGTACAAGAGAAGATAATGGAATAAAAAAAAATTTAAACGTTTTCAAATTTCTAAAGTTTTTATCATCCAGAATACTTTCTACTGTCCAGTTTGCATTTTGTTCCTTCTTATTTCTACTCATATTCATGAAAATTAAATAAAACTTCTCTCTATCTTGGGGTTGAGTATAAGCTGATTACGTTGGGCCAGGCCGTCATTAAGCCGTTCAACACAGTCCTCAATGAGCCCAATTGGCCTATCTAAATATATCTGAACATTATCAGCATAGAGATGAACTGATGCATAAAGAATCTTCATGCGTAGTTCATTAATGTAAAGAGAATAGAGAAGAGGCCCGAGAATGGAATATTGAGGCACGCCATAGCTGAGAGTTAAGGTGATAAAAGAATCTCAGAAACTTTGACAGACTGGATTTTGAAGAAAAGGAAATGTTTTATCAATTTGATTGAGAAATTGAACTGTTGGCGCAGTTTGAAAAAGAGCAGACCATGTTTGATAGAATCAAATGCCTTACTAAAGTCAAGGATCTTTGTCTAGGTCTCAAAAATATCAGATACTACTTTGAGTAACGCAGATTCACAGCTATGTCATGGCCGAAAACCGGACTGCCAGCAGGTTACCAAATTTCTTTGGTTAACATTTTTCGATACCCTTGTTGAAAAAACAAAGTAGATTTATCGGGCGAAAATCTTTGAATTCAGTACACTTGCTGGACTTGGGAATCGGTAGGATAACAGCCCTTTTCCAGTGCACTGGGAATTGCGATGTATAGTTAAACATGCATTAGAGACATGTGTCAAGACTTGTAGAATAAACGGCCGAATAATTTTGACAAATTTTGGTGGGATATTATCAGGACCTGTAGTAGACGATTTAATTTAATTTATAGCCTTAGATACCTCAGACACATCGACACACCTAAATGAGAATCTATCGCCAATATACGACTCAGACTCTCTGTTAATGATAGATATGGACAACCATTCGCGCAGGATTGAGTTGATGTGAAGAATGACTTTAAGCTGTTGGGGTCAAAATTACATTGTTGTGAATCCTTATCACACACTCCTACTTTGCGAAGGTTAGCCCAATGAGTTTTAGGAGGAACCATAGGGTCAAGCTTCGAATTAAAATATCTTCTTAAATCGTTCTAAGTAAATGCAAAATACTTGGATAGTTTCCGCAGTAACTATGGAAAAAATTAAAGTAAAGTACCTATAATGAAATTTTCCTTAATAGGTATGTGGCATCCTTCTTTTGTTAAATAAATATAGCACATATTACACTTGTTGACCTAAAAGTTGGTTTCACTTAAAATTTTTACTTTGACGACCTCATGACCTCATAACCTTTGGACGTCAATAATAATATTCAAAATTCTCAACTTTGTGGGCAAAAATCCATATTTAGGTAATTTTATACTTAAAGACAAGACAACGATAATTTTTTCTTATAAAATTATTTCGACTTAAAATAGGGTATTTAGCCCTAAGTTATTTAATTTCGTCCTAAATAATAGAATTTCGCCCTAAATAATGGAATTTCGCCTTATATAGGCGAAAGAGATTTGACTCAGAATTAAATTGTAGAAAAATGATTTTTAAATTGTTTTTGTAATCCATATTTATTTATAAACGATGCCACCATGCACTTGAATATAAATCAGCTTATGATTTATCTAAACTGAAGATTGATTTCTCATGTTTTAAAGTATGTTTAACTTTTAGCAAATAATCAGAAGTATATCGCTAACGATTAGCTTTTTGAGTAAAATTACAAGCCATATAACTTACATATACTCGTATGTGTTTTATTTAATTATTTCACAATAAGGCTGCATATTAGGACACGCTAAAACATTTTTAACACATTCACTAATAGTCAAATAAACTTCTGGTTTCGCTTGATTTTGAAGGCAAAATTACGTAATTTCAACTATGAGGGAGGTGAACTTCCTTGGGAAATTGGGAATATTTACGTTATCTTGCCTTGAGTTTTGGAATAGATCGAACTTCAAAGTCCATATGTTTTCTTAAATTTCAGTTCGAAGTTAAGTAAAATTTAGGTAAAAAAATAAGAAAATTTTCATTAGTTATTTCCCTGTTTTCCGTCATTATTACATTATTTATCCCTAATAATTAATTACAAAGTTAGGATTACTTTGAAGGCCTCGTCTAAGGAATTATTAAGTAATATTTCCTTCTTAATTTAGTTCATAGGATAGTGGCCTGTCAGGTTAAATTCCCAACTCTAATTTACGTAATTTTAACCAAAATAGGTCGATCGGCACTCGATGCTAGGAAATTAAGCTTTCAATGTTACTTGGATTATTTTTTAGACCTACAGCACACAAGAAGTTTAATTTCTTTTGTCCTGGTGAGTAGATTTAGAAAGTTTGTGTAGATCCATTGCTACAACTTGCTGACCTTCTCCAGATTTTGTGAAATAGTTTGATGAGCAAATAATTTATGTTCCTCTGATCATAATTTTAGGTAGTGACTAACAATTATCGCTCTTTTACCCAACACTGTAGTAATATTTCTGACAGTTTTCTTCGAGCAATGAAATGCAGAATGAAAATTATACCCAATGTAAACCAGACACACATGATGTATAATACCTTTGACACACAGCTAGATCTCATAGTACACATAAACCCGGATCACTTTTTCAAAGCTCTTTAACTTTTTATTCAACCAAAGAAAGCTATCATTGCGAAGAATTTATGTGGCATAATGCAGCAAGAGAGAGAGAGAGTATGTATAAAGCTTTCTATTAGAGGGCCATTAGCTCGTTTTAATTCGACCGCTATTTTGTGAGTTTTTCACATCTAGATGTAAGTTGTGTCAACCAGCATAATACAAGCTGAGAAATCTGATACGCTAGTATAAATACTTGGGTTTCTTTCCATGGTGTACTGAGCTTTTAATGATTTCAGCGCCGCTTACAAGTAGTGACAAATTTATCTAGCTTATGACTTTTTATTAAAGTACGCCTTTTCGAGGATATTCACTAGTTTATAACATGCGCCTAGTTTACATTAAAAATATTTCCGACGATTTCTTGAAAAGCAAAACTTACTAAGTTTTAAAAGCTGTCAAATGAAACTATAATGCGATGTGGCACCTAGCATGATACAGCGAATACAATGGTATTCGAACTATGGTACCTATACTACTCGCTGTGTGTCAAAGGTATTAGCATACCTACATACGAGTGTATACTGGAAATAAATTTACCAGTAAAAGTGAGTTTTTTTTTACTGGTACTTAAAATGTTTTAAGTACCAGTACAAAACTGGTACTATTGCACATTACCAATAATTTTACTGGTACTGGTAAGTTTTCGAGTAAAAGTAAAAAAATGTTACCTTACACTAAATATTTTTTTTAGTATGGGTACTGGTACTTGACTGATACTGGTACTTAAAATCATACAACTCTGACTGTGAATAATTTGGTATATACAGTAAAAATCTAGCTGATCTTAAGTGGATTATAAGTTCCTTCGGAAGTTTCTAATTTGTGCGCGCGTATATGAAGGACTTCGTTGCCTATTTGCATTGCTCACAAACTTCCTTCTAGCATCAGGCTAATGCTGGTCAAATACTTATTGTCCCTCACTTCGACATAGTCATGTTTCCACTCAGTAAAGGTATGATGGTTAAAATTCTGCAGGCCCTTAAGACCTGTGTCAGATTTGTTTATGGACTCAGACGCTCCGAACATGTCTCGCCGTTCATGGAGATATTTTTCCCGTGCCCTCTACATAAACTCTACTCAATCCAAATAGTTACTCTCATAATGCGATCCAAGCTTAAACTGCTTCCTAATTGTGTAAATGTAAAATTTAATTGGAGTAGTGGAAGCATTGCACGTATTGTGCATTCCTGCACCCGCACTTACTTTGGATCTCGAAACATCTATGGTCAGGGGATCACATTATTGGAACAGGCTATCTGCACGCGGTAGGGGAGCAACAACACTAAGTAGCTTTAAAGCCTTGGAATCAGATTGTTTAATGGCTTAACCGACTAATCTCACATTATCATCTCATACCATCCTTTCTAATCATATCTTCTCATTATTTAGTTGATCATCCTGCATCGCTTTAAGTGATTACTCCGTTCCGTATTCTTAGCCCTTAGGATATGTAATATGGGTTACCAACTTTACAGCTCTTCATTCTACGAGCTTTTTACACCCAGTACCGGGGTGTCTGTGTGGGCTTACTCTGATTTCTGGTCCTACAGGTGCTTGGCCTTATGCCAAATATTCTGATTTGGTGCAATAGCAACTGCTAGTCAATCCTAGATTTAGCGTAGTATTATCATAGTGTATAATCACTGTCTACTTTTTAGCAGGTTAGTTTCTAAGATATCCACGATGGTGCGTTAGTCAGTGCCATATGTTATGTACCTTATAGTTATTATGAATCCACTAGATCTCAACACTGTTGTAGCCATACCTTATTATTATATCTTTTCAAACCTACTACTATCTCTCTCTAATTTTGAAACTGTAAACTATTGAAATACTACCAACCTCTTGTGGACTTTAGGCAGCCATTAGAGACTCTTAATCACGATTACTTTTTACGCTGTATAACTGTAGATATATAACCTTTGAACTAATACTGTTATTACTTGGCCTATTGGTCTTCCATTATTTCTTATTTTTCCATTATTTTTTTATTTCTACTAATCACAAATACTATCACTCCCTGTTTGAATTCACACCCACTATAGTGTTAGTTTTAAAACAGCCCTGATTGAACTTGAAAGTGTGCAGTGAACCTAATAGTTAGAGTAATGCTTCACAAATATGGTCCCAAATAACAAATAAGTAAATAAGTATGACAACAAGTGTATAGTTGTTGTCATAGATAAAAATGAAGTAAATAAATAAATAAATAAATTGTTAGATTTAATTTTAGTATTAGACATAAGTCATCTACATTGAAATGTTAACTTAAAATAATACGCTATTTACCCTCCACTTACTATTCCCAATTAGCTATTGTTATACTGTTTAAGTTCTAGTTATATTTAACTCTGTATTTATCCTTATACTCCATCTCTTCATGCTCTATTCGATATACCCAGCGCTTATTTGCGTGGCGCTCATGCCGGGGTTTGTAATAAATAAATTTTGAATTTGAATTTGAAAATGAAGTTTAATTGAAGCTCCAAGATTCTTGTTTAAATGATTGAAACTTTATGTTCAGTTGAAATGTATCTTCTTTTTTCTCCTTAATATGTTAATAACAAAATTTACAATAATTAAATTATACTAAAATTTCAATAAAACTTTTTCAGGACCTGGACACCGTATTAAGTACGAATTCTCCATTGGAACTGAATTTATTTTGTGGAACAAAATTTAAAATCCTCTCAGGAGATGTAAATTATTCGCCCCTTACACGACAAGACGAAAAATCGACCGTCACATTGGAACGACGTGCACAAATATAGTATTCCATTTCTAATAGCAGAACTTTTCATAGGACGAAATCCTTTAAGCAACCCTTTTGAAACTCCTTTCTTTTCGTGAGGTAATTTAGCAGCAGCAGCTATATAGAAGAAATCAATCAAGGAGAGGGGGAGTTGATAAAATCCAAAGGGATATCGAAATAATCAGCAACAAGATGACGAGAAGATTGGGCACAATTTTCCTATTATTCATTTTAGTAGCCATAGAGTTTGGAGCGTGCCATACTATAGACGAACAAAGCCTAAATCTAAATCGTAATGGAAAACATCAATCAATAAGCAACCAGGCAGCCGTGGAAGTGGAGCACATTGTTGACAGAATGAAGGATGACAATCCAAGTGCAACTACCATAGTAGATGATGACGACAACAAAAAGAACAACAACAATCACGACGAGTTATCCGCCACTCTTAGTACGATGCAGCCGGAGGAGATTTTCGAGTGCGGAAGCCCTGAAAATTTGCATCAGGGAAGCTTTACAATGTATGACTACACGGTGGTTTGCGGGATGTTGGTGATTTCGTTGGGCATCGGTAAGCTTATGGGGATTTTAATGAATTTTCCATTCTAAAATACTAAATGTGCTTCTCCCGATCATCTGCAGGTGTTTTCTATGGATTTTTCAACAAATCCGGATCTTCTTCAAGTGAATTTTTATTGGGATCTGATATGACCATTT
This sequence comes from Dioctria rufipes, assembly GCA_963924295.1. Taxonomy (NCBI): domain Eukaryota; kingdom Metazoa; phylum Arthropoda; class Insecta; order Diptera; family Asilidae; genus Dioctria; species Dioctria rufipes. The sequence goes on along the minus strand of OZ002743.1, from coordinate 40,750,277 downwards.
TACCGGTCACGTTAAGCTTAACGACAAGTTTTATTACAGCCATTGAACTGCTTGGCAATCCATCTGAAATGTTTTATCATGGAACGCAGTTTGCTCTTATTGGTAAGCAATAAATTTTTTCGCTTTGCCATTTATAGAATTGTGTACACACGGCTAATATCCCGGAAGAATTTTCCTATTGTATGTTTGCTTATCCTGTAAGAAGCATATAAATGTTCATGGGGATTGCGTAGGGCGCCCTTTAATACGCCGCCTACTTATGTGACAAGTTAAATACTCCCATAAATCTCTATGTACCTACTCCGTGCACGCCAGTCACTCTGATGTAATAAGATAAGAATCAATTTTTTATTCTGTTCTCAGTGATACCGATGGTGGTGGTTATTCCCGTGGCCGTGAAAGTATTTTATCCAATCTACTTTAAGCTAGAGCTTACCAGCTGCTACGAGTATCTAGGAATACGATTTGGTAAGGAAGTGCGCATTCTGGGGGCAATACTTTACATTATTCAGGTGGGTACCATCTACGTTTCTATTTTATACGTATGTGAGAGGATTTTTGAAATACTGAGCATTGAGGTAATGGAGAAAAACTGGGTAAAATGATTCTTTTCCTTTTTAGATGTCCTTCTATACGTCTGTTGCTGTTCTAGCACCAGCCATAGCACTCTCAAAGGCAACAGGATTAAATACACGACTTGCCGTTTTCTTGATATATCTTGTCTGCATATTTTATTCCTCGCAAGGTGGGATGAAGGCCGTTGTGATTGCAGATACATTTCAGGTAAGTTTCTTTTTTTTTCTTTTTATGTAAATTATTGGTTTGTAAATTAATTCTATGCGGATGACATTTTAAGATAGAGTCGTCCAATATTTTCTGTAAATTTTAGAGTTTTGTGATTTTTTTTCCTAGTATAGACCCAAACATTGTTGACCTGAAAATATTTCTAATTATTCTGGACTGCCTTAATCCCTTATGCAGGATTTAGTGGACGAAAATTGTAGCTGTTTACTTGAATAAGTTTTCAATTCATTCTAGTATAATCCATTTCTTGTAAATATAGGTCTAGACTTTTAATTTGGCGTTCTCATGTGGACTCTAGTCAGAGCCAGTTGGAACAGTTTTACCTGCATTTGTTTATTTTTTACAAGAAACGGATCAGCTAGACTTTCCATAATTACATCCATTTCATTAGAACATTTTAAAAGTACATATGTGGAATTGGACGCATCACCTAGGGCCGTATTCACCAAGCTATTTAATTGAAATTTAATGTTATTTCTGTTTTAGTACTCCGTTAGAGAGGGTTGGGACTGGGACCACTGACTTATAACAGGTTAAATTCTTCTTTCTTTTACACTTATATCTTCTTATACATATCTTCTGTATCAGCACAAATGCTATTAAAAAAGTGCTGGGTTATTTTAATTTTCGTCCAGTTGGTCAATGCTTACAACCCGTAGACATAATATTTCCTGAAGTAACAAATATTTCAAAAGTTAAAGTGGGTGCCATCTTAAAAAATCTAGTTTCTCAAAATACCACAATTTTGTCTTGTGATTTTTGCTCTCTACTCCTTTTATCTCACGACGATATTGAAACCTTAGAGCTTTTTTTTTTTCTTACAGCTGCTCTATTTGCGAATGGATTTAGTTCTTTTAATTTAAGAATTAATTCATCTTTTTTTGTCCAATTTTTGGAATTATCATTTGTAACATCCCACAGTTCTGGAAAACTCTTGTACATTTCAATAAATTCAGTCAAGAATTTCTGATTTTCATCAGCAGAAACTGAAACATCAAAATGTTTACCTACCTACTTACACAAAACACGCCTAGAACTCTGTTGTGTACAGGCTCAACAAAATCCCTTGCTCAAGTAATAAAATCTTCTTTCTTTAAAAAATTTACATAATATATTATGACGTACCTACATTAATATTATTAATTAATTAATAGTTGGCGGTGTGTGAGTCCCGAACGAGGACAAAGCAACTGCACTTATTCCATTATATGACCTTGGTGTTGTAAAATCTTCTCTCTTAAAAAAATTTACCTAATATCTTGACTACAATTATTATTATAGTTAACTCGTACCTACTTTAACTATCTACTTAACTAAACTGCCTACCTGACTGCTAAATAAAATTACTTTCTTACTTAATCGTTGGCGGTGTGCACCACTTAAACTCCCGACTGGAATTGTTACCATACATGATGGTTCTCTACCTTAGCTAAGCTAGCTACCTATCTAAACTGCCTACCTACCTACCCTAACCTACCCGCCATACTCGTGGTATTAAAAAATCTTCCACTGTCACAACAGGTGGCAGTACAGCACAAATGCTATCAAAAACTACCTAGTTAACTCGTACCTACCTTAACCAACTAATTACCTAAACTGCCTTCCTGACTGCGCTTAACGTAGAGTTTTCTCAATTTATATACAATATAAATTGAACAAAGAATAATTTCCCAGCAATAAATTGGTAAAAATAAATCGTATTCAGCTATCTACCTTAACTACCTACCTTCCTATCAACGTAATATTATTAACACCTCTTCTTTTGTCTTCTTTCTGCTTAAATTCTTCTTTCTTTTACACTTATCTTATATCTTCTTATACATATTTTTGTATCAGCACAAATGCTATTAAAAAAGTGCTGGGTTATTTTAATTTTCGTCAAAAAATCTAGTTTCTCAAAGTACCATAATTTGGTCTTGTGATTTTTGCTCTCTACTCCTTTTATCTCACGACGATATTGAAACCTTAGAGCTTTTTTTTTCTTACAGCTGCTCTATTTGCGAATGGATTTAGTTCTTTTAATTTAAGAATTATTTCATCTGTTTTTGTCCAATTTTTGTAATTGTCATTTGTTAGATCCCAAAGTTCTGGAAAACTCTTGTACATTTCAATAAATTCAGTCAAGAATTTCTGATTTTCATCAGCAGAAACTGAAACATCAAAATGTTTACCTACCTACTTACCTACTACCTACTTACACAAAACACGCCTAGAACTCTGTTGTGTACAGGCTCAACAAAATCCCTTGCTCAAGTAATAAAATCTTCTTTCTTTAAGAAATTTACATAATATCTTATGACGTACCTACATTAATATTATTAATTAATTAATAGTTGGCGGTGTGCGAGTCCCGAACGAGGACAAAGCAACTGGACTTATTCCATTATATGACCTTGGTGTTGTAAAATCTTCTCTCTTAAAAAAATTTACCTAATATCTTGACTACAATTATTATTATAGTTAACTCGTACCTACTTTAACTATCTACTTAACTAAACTGCCTACCTGACTGCTAAATAAAATTACTTTCTTACTTAATCGTTGGCGGTGTGCACCACTTAAATTCCCGACTGGAATTGTTACCATACATGATGGTTCTCTACCTTAGCTAAGCTAGCTACCTATCTAAACTGCCTACCTACCTACCCTAACCTACCCGCCATACTCGTGGTATTAAAAAATCTTCTACTATCACAACAGGTGGGTGTACAGCACAAATGCTATCAAAAACTACCTAGTTAACTCGTACCTACCTTAACCAACTAATTACCTAAACTGCCTTCCTGACTGCGCTTAACGTAGAGTTTTCTCAATTTATATACAATATAAATTGAACAAAGAATAATTTCCCAGCAATAAATTGGTAAAAATAAATCGTATTCAGCTATCTACCTTAACTACCTACCTTCCTATCAACGTAATATTATTAACACCTCTTCTTTTGTCTTCTTTCTGCTTAAATTCTTCTTTCTTTTACACTTATCTTATATCTTCTTATACATATTTTTGTATCAGCACAAATGCTATTAAAAAAGTGCTGGGTTATTTTAATTTTCGTCAAAAAATCTAGTTTCTCAAAGTACCATAATTTGGTCTTGTGATTTTTGCTCTCTACTCCTTTTATCTCACGACGATATTGAAACCTTAGAGCTTTTTTTTTCTTACAGCTGCTCTATTTGCGAATGGATTTAGTTCTTTTAATTTAAGAATTATTTCATCTGTTTTTGTCCAATTTTTGTAATTGTCATTTGTTAGATCCCAAAGTTCTGGAAAACTCTTGTACATTTCAATAAATTCAGTCAAGAATTTCTGATTTTCATCAGCAGAAACTGAAACATCAAAATGTTTACCTACCTACTTACCTACTACCTACTTACAGAAAACACGCCTAGAACTCTGTTGTGTACAGGCTCAACAAAATCCCTTGCTCAAGTAATAAAATCTTCTTTCTTTAAGAAATTTACATAATATCTTATGACGTACCTACATTAATATTATTAATTAATTAATAGTTGGCGGTGTGCGAGTCCCGAACGAGGACAAAGCAACTGGACTTATTCCATTATATGACCTTGGTGAAGTAAAATCTTCTCTCTTAAAAAAATTTACCTAATATCTTGACTACAATTATTATTATAGTTAACTCGTACCTACTTTAACTATCTACTTAACTAAACTGCCTACCTGACTGCTAAATAAAATTACTTTCTTACTTAATCGTTGGCGGTGTGCACCACTTAAATTCCCGACTGGAATTGTTACCATACATGATGGTTCTCTACCTTAGCTAAGCTAGCTACCTATCTAAACTGCCTACCTACCTACCCTAACCTACCCGCCATACTCGTGGTATTAAAAAATCTTCTACTATCACAACAGGTGGGTGTACAGCACAAATGCTATCAAAAACTACCTAGTTAACTCGTACCTACCTTAACCAACTAATTACCTAAACTGTTCTGGAAAACTCTTATACATTTCAATGTGATATGTAAGAACCCCAAATAAAAAATTGCTACAGACAATCAAGGTGCATTGCTCCGTTCTGGAATTGTTACCATACATGATGGTTCTCTACCTTAGCTAAGCTAGCTACCTATCTAAACTGCCTACCTACCTACCCTAACCTACCCGCCATACTTGTGGTATTAAAAAATCTTCTACTATCACAACAGGTGGGTGTACAGCACAAATGCTATCAAAAACTACCTAGTTAACTCGTACCTACCTTAACCAACTAATTACCTAAACTGTTCTGGAAAACTCTTGTACATTTCAATGTGATATGTAAGAACCCCAAATAAAAAATTGCTACAGACAATCAAGGTGCATTGCTCCGTTCTGGAATTGTTACCATACATGATGGTTCTCTACCTTAGCTAAGCTAGCTACCTATCTAAACTGCATACCTACCTACCCTAACCTACCCGCCATACTTGTGGTATTAAAAAATCTTCTACTATCACAACAGGTGGGTGTACAGCACAAATGCTATCAAAAACTACCTAGTTAACTCGTACCTACCTTAACCAACTAATTACCTAAACTGTTCTGGAAAACTCTTGTACATTTCAATGTGATATGTAAGAACCCCAAATAAAAAATTGCTACAGACAATCAAGGTGCATTGCTCCGTTCTGGAATTGTTACCATACATGATGGTTCTCTACCTTAGCTAAGCTAGCTACCTATCTAAACTGCCTACCTACCTACCCTAACCTACCCGCCATACTCGTGGTATTAAAAAATCTTCTACTATCACAACAGGTGGGTGTACAGCACAAATGCTATCAAAAACTACCTAGTTAACTCGTACCTACCTTAACCAACTAATTACCTAAACTGTTCTGGAAAACTCTTGTACATTTCAATGTGATATGTAAGAACCCCAAATAAAAAATTGCTACAGACAATCAAGGTGCATTGCTCCGTTCTGGAATTGTTACCATACATGATGGTTCTCTACCTTAGCTAAGCTAGCTACCTATCTAAACTGCCTACCTACCTACCCTAACCTACCCGCCATACTTGTGGTATTAAAAAATCTTCTACTATCACAACAGGTGGGTGTACAGCACAAATGCTATCAAAAACTACCTAGTTAACTCGTACCTACCTTAACCAACTAATTACCTAAACTGTTCTGGAAAACTCTTGTACATTTCAATGTGATATGTAAGAACCCCAAATAAAAAATTGCTACAGACAATCAAGGTGCATTGCTCCGTTCTGGAATTGTTACCATACATGATGGTTCTCTACCTTAGCTAAGCTAGCTACCTATCTAAACTGCCTACCTACCTACCCTAACCTACCCGCCATACTTGTGGTATTAAAAAATCTTCTACTATCACAACAGGTGGGTGTACAGCACAAATGCTATCAAAAACTACCTAGTTAACTCGTACCTACCTTAACCAACTAATTACCTAAACTGTTCTGGAAAACTCTTGTACATTTCAATGTGATATGTAAGAACCCCAAATAAAAAATTGCTACAGACAATCAAGGTGCATTGCTCCGTTCTGGAATTGTTACCATACATGATGGTTCTCTACCTTAGCTAAGCTAGCTACCTATCTAAACTGCCTACCTACCTACCCTAACCTACCCGCCATACTCGTGGTATTAAAAAATCTTCCACTGTCACAACAGGTGGCAGTACAGCACAAATGCTATCTAAAACTACCTAGTTAACTCGTACCTACCTTAACCAACTAATTACCTAAACTGTTCTGGAAAACTCTTGTACATTTCAATAAATTCAGTTAAAAATTTCTGATTTTCATCAGCGAAGTATTCTCGAGGGTTTTGGCTCAAAACAACACAACGAGTTCCTCTCAAATCAGCCATACTTGTTAATTTTATTATCCATTTTATCCATACAGAAATCCTAGTACCTATATCCTATGATTTTATCAAAGATAATGCTCGCCATTTAAAAGCCGAAAAGATCGCGGTTGGCTATTTTGTTTTGCTGTAAAGCCTAAAGTAAAACGAAAAATCCCATACAAATGTAACAGAATGAAATCTAGGCTACGTTCACGATTTAAGCTTTAGCTCATTATATATAGCTTATTATAGCTTATTTAATTGTGAAAAAAAAGTAAAGCAGGAGCTTATTTAAAGTAATAAATTCCAATGCAAAGCAATGGCTACATTCTAATTTTACAGTTTTTAAAAATTGATTGTCACTTCACAAATGAAAAGCTGAGTAAAATCCAGAAAATTTGACAATTTGTATAGCAACCTTTTTCCATTACCCGACCTTAGCTTAAAATGGCTTAACGTATGCACAAAAAACAGCTGTGGCTTAAAGTGGGTGAAAATTTTTTCGTCTACCATAATCTTTTTTACTATTACTTTTTCTTTGTGGAAAATACATATCCATATTGGTAAAATGCAAATTGTTTTACTTGTTAGCTACTATAAAAAAATGCCAAGAAGTAACAGTAGTAGCATGACTTTAGAGCTGATGTCGAATCATCTCCACTAAGAAGAATCCACGTTGGTCGTTGAAGAATTGTGATTTAATTAAATAGAAAATCGGTTATTCGCCATCACTAGCACAAAGCATAGTGCGTATACCTTGTTTACATGCAGAGTTGAAAGATTGAGTGGAGATTGAATTGAGTTTTCGATTCGTGTATTTGAGTACGCATCGATTGAAAGCGCTTCCTCTATGTATCTCACGTTTTGGCTGTTATGTTATGACAATGAAACAATGAAGTCCTCACTGCAATACGTGTTAAAGAGAAAACTATGGCAGTGTAACAGAATTGTCAATAATCAATTCAAGCCTTGTTAATGTCTCTCGGATGTTTTAGCACAAGTCAATTTTAATAAAATAACTATTCAAATTTAAAAAATGGAAATTGATTTAATTGATTGTACGTATGTAAGCATGCTCAAAATGAACTTAAACAGATGCGTAAGTACGTAACTTTACTTACGTATACTTCCATTTTGGGTCAGCCTAATACGTATTCGAAGTTGTGTTGCAATGAAACAATATCCGTAACAGAAGATGTAACAATCTTATCTAACAATATCCGTAACAGAAAATGTAACAATCTTAAGGGATTTTATTCCTGTCCAGTTAACTTGGTGGTCTTCTCATGTGTGACAACAAAATAAAATGAAAACATATCTTTAATTGACGTTGACATTGTCATCGATTTTATTGTATTTAAGATTCTAGTTGGTTCTTAATATTGAATGATAAATACAAATAAGCATAGTATATCTCTTTTAGTTTTATCTCTTTGCCACATCGAAGGGGAAAAAAATATCATGTTGCGAAAGAAGATTATATTATAGAGATATTATACGCTACGACTCTTTTGCCTTGTACAAACGTCTCCACGGTCTGAAACTAGTTGGGAAAAATTCCGCGACGAAAAAGATGTACAATGGCAAAAATTTTTCAAAATACCTTCTGAAACTATTCAGTGGTAGTTGGGAAAAATTCCGCGACGAAAAAGATGTACAATGGCAAAAATTTTTCAGAATACCTTCGGTGGGGCGGAAAAAATTCGATGGTTCTATTTGTACCGATGGAGTAGCGATTACGTTTTCCATGAAGAAGGAGGTACAAATAGAGCGAAACACCAAAGAAACGAAGAAAGACCGCCATGACCAAGAAATGTAGCGCACATGATGAAAGGATACATTTGCACCGAACGAGCAACGCACCGCTTGGTGAAGGAAATAACCCAAAACACTCCCAAAACACTAGTCTGTATAGGTTCTACTCAAATAGCGGCGAATTCGCCGATTAGGGGATATGTTATGACATTATGACAATGTATGGCTGTGTTGATTGTATTATAACACAGTTATGGCTCCTCGAAAGAGGAGTTTAGTGCGACATTGAGTACGACATTATGTCGGATATTACGAAAATGTAATATGTAAGCCAAAAATTGCTACAGACACTCAAGGTGCATTGCTCCGTTCTGGAGGTGGACGAATTTCGGACCACAAAGTTATGCGCCAATTGTTGTTGCGAGCCAGTGAGGTGCCCCTTTGCACCCTAACTACAGCAGAAGCACCCGGTTATGACATTAGGACAATGTATGGCATTATCACAGTTCAGTAGTTTAGACAGTGAAAAGATCAATAATTTATTACAAATAATTAATTAATAAAAAAAAAATCAATTATACAAATTATTAAAACTCTTTTATGTACCACAAAGTTATGCGCCAATTGTTGCACCCCAACTACAGCAGAAGCACCCGGTTATGACATTAGGACAATGTATGGCTGTGTTGAACACTATAACACAGCTATGGCTCCTCGAAAGAGGAGTTTAGTGCGACATTAGAAGCATTAAATGAATTAAATGAATTTCGAATTTTGTAAATTCTTCTAATATGATCACTAATTAGTTTGAGTAATAAATGATTTTTATTTATTTTTCTTAAATAAGAGATAAAAATAAAAAGACTAACAGCATATTTCCATTAACTTTGATATATAGCTGCATGCATACCACGATAGAATATAGTTTCCCTAATATCCTAGATGACCTCACATTGAGAAAACCACCTTTGGTGTAGGTCAAGGCTTTCGAACTAACCAACCCACTTTCATGCCTTGTGTTCTGACAATGTAAAAACAATTTCCGAATTGAGATTTTAACTCGTCACAGTCTGGTATGTATGCGAACTGGTCAAACAAGAACTATCCCATCTGTTAATTCCGTTCATTCCTTGAAATTGAATTTGTAGAGACACACCTACCTACCTTCCTACCTGCTTGGTTGCATGGTTACTCGCGCTATTGTTATAAATAAGCACTGTAATTTTTATTTTGTTTTTGAGAATATTTTTCGGCTTGCCTGTAATTTTATTGACATTGATCCGATATAGTTTCGTACAAAAAATATCTGGAAATATTTTTACGCAGGACCTAGCCAATCGGATATATTATATATTAACAAATAACATTACGTAATATTTAGCTTTCTTTCAAGTCTCAAACAAGTTCGGCCTTTGTATTCTACATACGACAACTGAAGCAGTCACTCAAGCTTGAAGCTAGAAACTTTTTCAGTTTTAAATAATCGACCGATTCTGTTTTTTTATTCAAATAAGTTGAAAAAATGTAATATTTTTTTACAAGGAAGTAACAAAAAAGCAATGACAACACTTAACTATAAAAATGTTGTCGGCTCATACAAATCCGTTAAGTATGGTAATTTGTCATAATAACAAGGCAAAAAAGCTGGAATTTGTCTAAGACCAATGTCCCCTCTGGGAGAGTTGTTATAGTAGTTTTTCGCATCTATTTCTAGAACGGTTTGTTGGGCAGTTAGTGAAATTTTATAGGATTTTATGTTCACAAGAATTTTTCAGTACAATAAAGATGCCTTAGACTGATCGTTTTCACAGTTCATATATATATGTAAGAAACCTAAATATTTATATGACAACATCAAGAAGGGGTTGCAAGATTTAGTTCATTTTTAAACTTTAGATGATGAATCACATTCGTATTGACAACTTAACATGAATAAAGTGAAAGCTATGGCTCCTCGAAAGAGGAGTTTAGTGCGACATTGTTTGTAATTTCATCGTAGCTTTGTTACCTGTAGTTTGCTGCCCAACTGAACCAATTTCTTTTTCTATTGAGCCCCTGTAGCATTTTCTAGAAATCTTAGCAAAACATATTGCATATTGGTAATTTATTACTTTTAGAAAAGTAAAACTTAAAAAACTTGCGAACAAGCATAATAAATATGTAGGATATACGCTGATGGGGAATGAGTTGCAAAAATAATTTGTTTGTTTGTTTCATAATTTTCCCATGAGAAGCAATTATGCTGAAATAATTTACTAATAGGGAACTAGAAATAAAAATAAGTAACCCATCTTGAAATTTAATAATAATCTCAAGAAATGATTTGTACATAGTCTGAAAACGAAAATATTTATGAGGATTCAAGATCATTTTTGTTTATTTTTTATTATTTCTTAGTTCCCTATTCTTTTGTAAATTTGGTATACATATTCCGACATGCAAGTACATATGGCTGCATAGACATTATATCAACACAAACATTTGTTTGCTTTCAACTTTAAAACTCTATAAAAGATATATTTAGGGCTATCATGGAATTTAAACTTGCTACTTGCGATTGTTTTCTCAGCCACGCTACATTTGTACCTTGGTGTAAATTCTAGGGTTAACAAAAAAGTCTAGAAATTTCTCGAAGTGCAGATGGATAGTCTAACGGCTTCTTGCACCAAGTCCCTTAAATTCTTAGTCTCTCCATGCAATGTAACGGGCTACTACGCTCATGTCGTAATGCCAACCGGTATAACCAAATACTAGGAGAAAAAGATAAGCGGTGAGGGGCAGGTCGCGCTCAGATCTGCAGTATTACCCAAACACACACACACACACACACACACACTTATACACACACGCACACACACTTATACACACACACGCACACTTATACACACACACACTTATACACACACATACTTATACACACACACACTTATACACACACACACTTATACACACACATACTTATACACACACACACACACTTATACACACACACACACACACTTATACACACACACACTTATACACGCACACACACACACTTATACACGCACACACACACACACTTATACACACACACACTCTTATACACACACACACACTCTTATACACACCACGCACGCACACACAGACAGGCACACACAGACACGCACACACAGGCACGCACACACGCGCGATACACACTCGCGACTCGGAACACTCGCGGCTCGACAAACGCGACTCGAACACACGCGACTGGAACACTCGCGACTCGAACACTCGCGACTGGAACACACGCGACTGGAACACTCGCGACTCGAACACTCGTGACTGGAACACACGCGACTGGAACACTCGGGACTCGGAACACACGCGACTCGAACACACGCGACTGGAACACTCGCGACTCGAACACACGCTACTCGAACACTCGCGACTCGAACACACGCGACTGGAACACTCGCGACTCGAACACACGCGACTCGAACACACGCGACTCGAACACTCGCGACTCGAACACACGCGACTCGAACACACGCGACTCGAACACACGCGACTCGAACACACGCGACTCGAACACCCGCGCGATCCGGACACGCGACCGACAAACGCGTCTCGACACAACGTGTATATGGGTAATATCACAAATGTGTGCGCAGCCTCCCCTTCACCGCCCATCTTCCTCCTAGTATTCGGTTATATCGGTTGATACTACAGCATGAGCGCAGAAGCCCGTCGCGTTTCATGAAGAGACTGAAGATTTCAGGCACTTGGTGTGAAGTTTGTTTCCGTCTGCACTTCGCGAAATGGGTAGAAAAATGGTGCATTGTAACAGCTTATTTCCGTCTGGGTATAAATAATATAAATATGCTTACTAGAACATATTTTTGGCGATTGCGTTATTTCCATCTGGGTATAAATAATATAAATATGCTTACTAGAACATATTTTTGGCGATTGCGTTATTTCCGTCTGGGTATAAATAATATAAATATGCTTACTAGAACATATTTTTGGCGATTGCGTTATTTCCATCTGGGTATAAATAATATAAATATGCTTACTAGAACATATTTTTGGCGATTGCGTTATTTCCGTCTGGGTATAAATAATATATATATAATGCTTACTAGAACATATTTTTGGCGATTGCGTGGTTATTGCACTTTTGGTGAAGCTGTTTGTTAAGGTGCATTGCTCCGTTCTAGAAGTGAACGAATTCCGCAGCACCAATTCTTTTTTATTTACTGATCTCTTGCTAGCGTTTCTTAAGGTGCAAGGTAAAAGTGGTGGGTTTTTGACAATGAGTCATGAGTGGAGTACGTGCGTCGTCAGAACACATCACAATCAGATCCTCCTTTATATTTTGTGAAGTGAATTTTGAATTTTCCAAAGCATTGGCTGGGCTATTCAAAACCCTAATTTGTTTCCGGACCATACCACTCCTTTGTTACCGTTGCTGTATATTTTGGATCGTTGTCTTATTGAAACGTCCAGCGCAAAGGCATATTGTCATCAGAATGAGGCAGCGTTGCATCTTCAAGTACTTTGACATAAGTTTCCTTGGTCATAATTCATTCAATTAAGTGTATAAGACCCACACCATACCAAGAGAAAAATGCCCAAACCATAATTTAAAGAATAAATCATTAACGACACCAATCAGATTTAATAATTAAAACATTTGCTGAAGATATTAATATACATATATGTATGTACCAGTAAACGTTTAAGAAACAAGAAAAATAAACCATTCGTTCTCAAGATGTCTTGCCGTTTCTAGTCTCTTCTGGTAAATGTTTTCACACCTTTTTCTACAATGTTCCCAAATTCTTCCAAAATTGTCAATCTCTCCCAATGCAATACAAATTTTTTTGTTATTATCAGTGTCCGTGGCTGTTTCGTCAATTTTTATTTTAATGACCACCGCTGTATAATTGGATAGATTTCATTCGATATATTGTACAAGCGTGCAATTCTCTGATTGAAATTCAGCAAATGGTATGCTATCTTCACCTGTCCATTGAGAAAACCAGTTTTTCGAAATGCTCGCCTATATTTCAGTTTCAAAATAATAATAATAATCTCCGATGTGATTTTTGTAAAATTCTTCACTCCACGAGAACATTTGCCTACACACAATTGCTATTACGCCGAATGGGTGTAAATTATAATTGATATATATGTAATTATATCTACATTGATACAATGCAAGTGAATCTTTTGATTTCAATTTCTTGTATCCATTTTACATGAGCTGCTACGCTCGCTATAAATACCGTCCACGGTTGCTTTCTTACACCCTTAAGTTATCTACCAGAAACAATATGCATAACTGTTAAAATATGCATTATAATTGTTGCGAACGTCTAACTTGTTTAATTTTTTTGTTTTCGACGAAGCACTGAAAGCACCCATCTTAGCCGGTTAACCAATTGCCGGAGAGTTGAGGATGCATAAAGTTGCTTGGAAAACACAAGTTGGCTTAGCTAAAAGTCAAAGGCATTCGTCCTAGCTGGATGGGAAAGTTCCAGAGGGTCGTGCAGCAGTGACTATAAAATTATTTTTAAAATGGAGTCTTAAGCGGTAAAAGAAAAACAGCACCCTGGATGCTATGCTATCATTTCTAATTTGTTGTGCTGTTTCACAGTCAAAAGATTCTCTTTTGTTTAGCAAAAATAAATTATAATTACCATCCTGCAACTGAAATAGCAAAGAATTGTTAGTACAAAAATGTCATCGTGTACAGTGTTGCATTTATTCTCTAACCTTAACTTTATGACTACCACTTGCCTTAATGCAAGCCAAAAAAGTCACTGTTTGCTTCTCGCATATTCTTCCAAGAGCCACGTTTTGTAATACTGGCACGTAAAAAGTTTTTTCCAGCAGCAACTTCGAAATAGGCAGCTTTCATCAGCTTTCATGCTTCCTCCCATACTTCGCCTCGGGGGAGCACACCCCCTAAAAAAGCCTACCAAGCCAAGGTGTAAATGCATCGTGCTGAGGGCTGAATGGCAGTGGGTAGTTCTATCACTGTCGCGAACGATCTCCTTGGGGCACCGGGCGCACCCCATTGTATAAATTGCCTTACTCCGATATGGGGGCTCTGTCGGAGCGGACTGTTTTTCCCACCAACCCGGGGGAGCACACCCCCTAAAAAACCTACCAAGCCAAGGTGTAAATGCATCGTGCTGAGGGCTGAATGGCAGTGGGTAGTTCTATCACTGTCGCGAACGATCTCCTTGGGGCACCGGGCGCACCCCATTGTATAAATTGCCTTACTCCGATATGGGGGCTCTATCGGAGCGGACCGTTTTTCCAACCATACTCGTGGGTCCAAAAATGAAAAAAATAAACTTTGAAAAATCGTCTACTATCACAAAAGGTGGCAGTACAGCACCAGTTGCAGCAGTCCCAAAACGTAAGCGGTCAGAGACTGACACTACAACGTCATATTCATCTGTGAAGACTGGTTTTGCATCAAAATGCACAAATGCAATAATAGCCGAAGCTATACAAGCGGATGTCAGGGTAATGTCTGCGCTTGTGGTGGAATACGCAATATATTTACACTTCAAGTTGAACAGAGAATGGGGAGACGATAACTTCTCAGACATAAAGTTTCTTGACTATTTCTACCATTTAATGAACAAAAAAAAGGCGAAGTATGAATTAGATCCCGCGTACCGAAGTTTACGAGGGAAATACATCAAGACTGCCCTATACGACTCTTCATACAGGTCGAACCTATTTATTTTTGCCAGCCGGCAATACGAAACCCTTTTTAAAAATAACCTCTGGATGAATGCTTATCCTCGGATAAGGAGATTTTTGAGAAATTTCACCAAAGATAATGCAAAAATTTACAAAACACAGCATTACTTATTTACCCGTAACAGCGAACACGTACCAGATCAAGACCTTCTATACCATCTAACCGAGCTTCTTGGATATGTCGATGACGACTCAAAATTTTATGAAATAAAACAGAAACCACTGAAGTATTTACAAATATTCTATAAAATGCAACGCTATAATGAGGCGAATGAGCTTAAAAATTTTGCTCTTGTACCCATTTATAAGCATCGCCTTCATCATGTGCGCTACGACTCTTTTGCCTTGTACAGACGTCTCCTTGGTCTGAAACTATTCAGTGGTAGTTGGGAGAAATTCCGCGACGAAAAAGATGTACAATGGCAAAGATTTTTCAAAATACCTTCGGTGGGGCGGAAAAAATTCGATGGTTCTATTTGTACCGATGGAGTAGCGATTACGTTTTCCATGAAGAAGGAGGTACAAATAGAGCCATTGGAAACACCAAAGAAACGGAGAAAGACCGCCATGACCAATAAATGTAGCGCACATGATGAAAGGACGATGACCGACATCCAGGATAAATTTAACTCTGACTACTACAAGTTGGCTGTTGGTCTAGATCCTGGATGTCGGTTAATGGTTGGCGGCGTGCGCGTCCCGGACGAGAACAAGCCGGTGAGTTTAATAAAGATCAAATCCACAACATTCCACTACAAAACGTCCACGCATGCAAGGAAAGCATTATTAGCTAAATACACGAGGCCACTTCCCAAAAGTGCAATAACAAGCACGCAATCGTCTATGCAACTGGATTATATAGCATACACTAAAGAGCGACTAAAATGGTTTACCCAACGCCAAGCGGTGTATGGTGAACGGAAAGTTGCTCGTTTACGGTTTAAGCAATTCATTTGCACCGAACGAGCAACGCACCGCTTGGTGAAGGAAATAACGCAAAACACTCCCAAAACACTAGTTTTTATAGGTTCTACTCAAATAGCTGCGAATTCGCCGATTCGGGGATATGTACGGACGCCGAACCAAAAATTGCTAAAGACCCTCCAGGTGCATTGCTCCGTTCTACAGGTGGACGAATTTCGCACCACAAAGTTATGCGCCAATTGTTGCGAGCCAGTGAGGACGTCTCGGTCTCCACATCGGTACCAGTTTTGCCCAAAATGTGGTACTATGTGGAACCGAGACGTCAACGCCGGCCTTAACATTTTAAAAGTTGGTCTGGCTCATCTGATGGGCGCCCCTTTGCACCCGAACTACAGCAGAAGCACCCGGTTATGACATTATGACAATGTATGGCTGTGTTGAGTATATTATAACACAGTTATGGCTCCTCGAAAGAGGAGTTTAGTGCGACATTGAGTACGACATTATGTCGGATATTACGAAAATGCCCGCATTACATAGTTACATAGGTTTTAAACCTTCCGTGAGCGAGCATGCTTTTCCCCTTTCTGTATGAAATAAAGTTTCCTTTAGATAGCGAAAACACGCAGGAAACAAGAATAAAAGCATCTAGAAGAAATTTCCATTGCATATTTATCAATTATTAACTGTTGAACTTGAGCCTAGGTGAAAAATAGATCAACTCTGCTAATATGACTAATTCGTTGACTTTCTCGTTGTTCTATTTTTTTACAATTATTATAATACATTTTGTACAAGCTTTTGGGAGCACTTTAATTGATGAGCAATCTTGGAAATGTTTGTTCTGGTGGAATGCATACCTATTTACAATAACCTGTTTTTTCTTCTTCTGTCCAATGCTTATTGCATGTTATTGTAAGAAATTCACTAAAGTTATGGAAGGTCATTAATTTTTACTAACTTTTACAATATTATCGGAAATAATAATATTTCTATTTTCCTTTCTGTACCTGTGTTAAGGCTGGACAACAATTGATATATTCGTAAGTAAATTTACTTAAGTATAGCGAACGTACCCTTTAAATTTAACAGACGTACACAAATTAACTTTAAGTCGTCAGAGGGGAACTTTCCTTAAGTTCAAATGTCAAATTGTAGTCAGTAAAGGTGCGGTAAGAGTCAGACGCTCAATCCGTAAGGACGAGATATGTCAAACAATTAAATTCTTGTTATGTGCAATATAAAAATTAAAATGGATCAAGAATGGAACTGCGAATTAAATGAAAGCACAAATCTTTAATTAAGTCAACTGCCATTTGTTATTTATGTATTTTTACCACTTTTTAATTTTTTCAACCGTATGCAAAGTCTTATACTACTACATCCGCATACTTTTAAGTAACATCTAAATTACTAGCAAGTTTCACTTAGTGTAAAATTTAAATTGTTTTGAGTAGGTTCCTACTGATATTTAGTTATCACTTAAAGTTCCTTTTATCCCAGAAAAAATGGGATCGCGATGTACATTTACAATGATATTACTCTCTCGAATTTCCTTCAGTAATCCTGAATTTTGCTATACATCGATTAGCTTCAAAGCTCACCATCGAAAGTCGTTTTAACAATATCGGTCAGATAATTCTCGTCATTCCTTCAACAGAAATGGTTTTAGATAGATGACGATTTTAATATTCATTATGTGTAGTTAATTTTTTTAATAAGTCCTGCAGGATGAAGAGCAAAAGGATTATTTCATGTGATTACCTGATGGGACACTAACAAACAACTCCTTATTCCTTTCCTGTCAAAGCTGTGCTACGGCAACATCATAAAAAAAAGAAAAAAAACCATCCCAGCACATAAACCTGGTTAGTAAAAAAGACTTTTCAAGCTGATGAAGAACAATTACAGAAAAATTTCGCACATGAAGTAGATACGCTGAAAATCGTCCTTAATCATCCTTAAAAATAATTTTGATGTGTAAAAAACAGTAAGTGGCCTACAAATTTACACTAATATTTTAACCTGTCTGTTATCCTGTGCAACTAGATTATCTAGAACTCTAGATTTCATGTTCTCAATGAACCCTTAGTGTGTCCGTCCATTAAGGCGATCCTGATACATGTGTTTATTGTGTGCAGTCTTTAAAACAGGAAAGATTTGTCCCGAACGTGTTTCGAAAATATATTTTTAGTCGCATTAATGTAGAAAAGGATCTCTCGTTTGTTATTTTGACACCGGAAATGTTGCGAATATTTGTAACAACCGACATATGGTTTATAAAACAGATTCATCAGGTTTCATTAAACTTTCAGTTGCTAACTGTACTGAGTATCATATTTCCCGAATTCTGATTTTAATGCCTAATGTCACAATTCAACCTCGCCTTGTGTGGTTGTTTTTCTTCTAAGAATACCATTTTCTTTATAAAATGCACAATAATTTAATCAAGGCTATCACTCCATTCCCTTAGTTTCTCAATTTGATCACGGAATTAAATTCGAAAATTCTGTAAATACATTGCGATGAGAAGTAAATCTTTCTTGAATAGTGATTAAAAATGCGTCCAAAATTATTATGATCAAAGTAATCCCATAATACTCTTCTGGGTTATTTACTTGGGGATTTACTCTATGACATTGTCTGCACACTAGATGGGATAGACGTATCTCCACGTCATAGTTCTTTGCCACAACGTGTACTTTTTCAAAAAGTCTATGAAATTCGGCATTGGTAGATGATGTCATATTCTTAGAATTAGTAATTAAGTTTTCGGCATGATCCATCGCCGATATAAATTCTATGCTAATTTGGTGCAAATATTTGCTAAGTGCTAATTACAAAAATAATGACGTTGAAAACGGTAACTCTGAACATCCTTGCCATTAGTACGATCTCAGTTCATCAATTGAGGACAAATTTGCTGCTCGCTCTGACTATTGGTAAATCCGCACCTGTATGAAAGAACAGTAAAGTGAACTAAAGTTTTCTTAAGTACGGCATCGTGTCCTCCATGTATACCATTTCGACCCTGGCGGGTCCCCCTACAAGGTTGGTCCTCTTGGCAACTGCCTAGTTTACCTAGGTAGAAGTTCGGAAGTTTAAAAAGTCGTCCAATTACTATAGGTACTGAAAATTATATTATAGAAAAAATGGTGTATGTTTTTTTTTTATATTTCCAAACTACAGCTATCATATTCATTAATTTAGTGCAAGTTATTGTGTCTAGTTTATATTATTATATATTCTTATTTTAGCATTAACGATTTTGAATGGTCAACTAATTGAGACATCTGTATATGGGGAGGTATATAAATGAATTTGTAGAATCTAATGCTATTTTTGTACAAACTTTCTCTTCCTTCTATTTTACTCGTATTTAGTTTTTTCATTTCTTTTTTAATTAACATGAGACGATTACTGAAATGTTAAACTTTTTATTTTGTGAACTTAAGTTCAGAGTCCTTGAAGCTCTTCCATGTAAAGTACACTATAGGAAAATAGTTTCTATATTGAGAATTGCTTCTTTCTGGAATACATTACATACCTAACTTGTGAGTCGTCTTCTTCACTTTACAGGACGAAATTCACAAAATGAAATTTTTTCCATTTATACATTTCCATTAATCTATTATGTTTCTATGTATGTATGCCAGGATGTATCTGTTCTTGTATATGCTGCGAGTTTCTTTTAACGGAAAGAGATTTTATTGAGAATTTTCCTTGGAAGAAAGTTTTATTCTAAATAGCTTTAGTGGTTTTGAAGTAAGTTTCCTTTCAGGAATTCATTTCTACGGGACTTTCCCTTATATAACTTATAGAACTTTTTGTAAAAGTATTCTGGCTTTGACTGTGCTTCTGTATACTTATCAGTGGTACCTTTTTATTGAAATTATTTTAAGCTGAGAGCGGAAAAGTCAAAGGAAGTAATTCCATTGACATTTTCTTTCTACTTCTCTATTTAGTTGTTGTTTTATTTGAACTTAGGTACTTTAAAAATCACGTTTTATTTTTTATATTAGCCTCAAAGTTGTGACGTTTTATCTAGCTATTTAATAACTTTTTTTTTTAATATGTCTTCTGAGTTTCCACGATACGATTGAATATGACATTTTCTTCTATATTTGATGGACCTTTGAATGCAGTTGGGTCACAAAATGAAAAAAAAAAATTCTTTAATATGTTCCCTAGAGTTACGTGGTGTTTGGTTTTGTTCACTATTAAGTATATTAGAAGATATTAAATATATTCTTTTCAAGTAGAAATTAGAAAAGTTCAATCATTCTTTTGCACTTAAATGCCTTTTCAATAAATTTCAGTCTGTTAGACGAGAAATCTTCTTCGTATATTCTTTTCCATTATACACTGTGTTCAGAAACGCAGCTAAAGTGTTATAATAATCTAGGCTCAAATCGTTTTCAGAAATTCTCCGCATTCTTCGAACAATTTGAATCTGCTATTATTAAAAAAACCGCACTGTTAGTTCTATATGGCTGTTTAAGAATATATTAATTTTAGCTTGAAAGTTATTCGATTATAATATACCAGAAAATTGTGCTATTTTTCTGTCCAATTTAAAAAAAAAGTTACAAAATACAAAAATAGGGGCATCTGCATGTGCAACATGAAATTAAAATTCAGGTTCACGTGTTGTTGCTATTTTTTTTGTAAGTGAAACCGAATCAATGAATGAAGATCGCGGCTAGTGTATCAAGTTGACTATTTTAGTATAGTGAGGTTTTGTAATATGTCTTTTTAGTATTGCGTATGGTTGACAGCCAGTTAAAATCTCGTTTTTAAATTTTCTCGTATTAAAATATCGCAATTTCTAAATCTCGTACGTAAAAATCTTGAAAATTATTTTAACTAGAAGACTTTGAATGTCAAGAAAGCGAATATTTTCAAAGCTTAGCTCATTACATCACTTTTTGTTAAGATTAAGAATTACCGAATGAATTTTATATATTTTTCATAAATAAAACTTGGGAAGAAATTAGAAAAATTAATTTTTTATTTAATTTCTTGTAAAACTAATTACATTTTTTCTTAAAATTTTGTAAAAAGTCTGTCTTTAATTGCAAGATTTTCATCTGTTATAGCGAGATTTTGTTAATGCAAAATTGTGGAGGTCGATGCACACTTACCGGCACAGCATGAACCGGCACAGACAGGCATCGCCCGGCACCGGGATTTTTCGTGCCCATATAACGACATAAAACGGAAATGAAACTTTCAGTTAAGGCAGGTATCGCGAGAAAACTAGAGAAAAGTGATCCCATGTTAATTTCGCAACTGGACCAGCAACCGAAAAATGCCGGTCAGGTCTCTAGCCACCGATATCGACTGGCAATGAAATTTCCGGTATCTGCCGGTGCCGGTTGATGTAAATTAGATAACTTGTTTTAATAGAAAAATATTTGGCGTAGCTGTGCCGGTAAGTGTGTATCGGCCGACTTTATGCGAGAATTTAAAATACGAGATTTTGTCCGAATTTATCTCTAAAATGCAAAGTTTCGTTATTAAAGATTTCAATTTGTAGTCAATCGTACTGCACCCGTCTTTCCATTCATCTCTATTACGGAAAATCATTTTTTATAATTTTCATGTATCTTATACTGAGAAAAAATTGCACATATATGTATTTATAAGTAAAGACAAGGGAAACATCTGGCTCAAACTATTTTGCTATGCCAATATTATTTTTATGTCTTACAAACAAGAGTATAAACCGCAGTCTTGGGGAAGGCCACAAACATATGTTAGGTAATGACGAGAAAATATTATTCTTAAATATGAACACCTCGGAGTGAACAGTGCGAAAGTTTTATATTCATCCATAAGAAGTTGAAAAGATTGTACATAAGGACTGTCCAAGAAAAAAATTACCCTGATATTTTTGTAAATAATTCAAAAGTTTAAATTTGTTTTTTAATGAAGTTAATTTATTTTACTTTATTTACATCTAATTAACATAGTTGTATGAGTCTACTAACTTATTAGAATATTTTAATTTGGAATCAAAATTTTTCGCACTGTACAACGGGGTTACAAATACAGCTGTACAAAATCTTATGACAGAATTATAAGATTTTTTACATTCATTTATTTACGAAGCAACATCGACGTTTCCCTCGTTTTCATTAAAGCTCTCCTTATGAGAGCCCAATATCTCGCGATTGAACGAAGCTCCGGGCAGTTTGGTGGATTTGCTTCTCTAGGCATAATATTAACTTTATTATTTTTATACCACTCCATTATTGTAGAAGCGTAGGGACACGTAGCCAGATCAGTCCAAAATAATACAGAGCCTCTATCTATGTTATTGAATAGAAGGCAGCAAGTGTATCTGCAAGCAGTTGTCTACGCATTTTCTTGAATTTATGGTCACTGTGTGATAAATTCTTGGCTCCTGAGTACACAGGTAATAGTTGCCTGCCATTGTTTGGGAAAGTTGCTCACTTTCTTTATTGAAAATTCTGTGCTCACTTAACCCTTTTTCATCGCCGTATAGAACATATGATCAGAGAATTGTTTAAAACAGGCTTTGCAATAAGTCTCGTCATCCATCATTACAGAGTCGAATTTGTTCAGGTAAAGCTCATTCAATCTTCGAGCTTTTGATCTAGCCATACGTGTTTTATCCTGCGAACGCTCTCGTACCTTTTGAACTTTATACGTCTGTAAGCTGCTACTTTTTTTAATAATTGATACAGTTCACTTTAATATACCGGCAATTTCAGCCATATCTCTAAGTGAACTGTTTGGCTTCTACGAATATTGATTCAATACTTTGGAAACCAGTTTCTTATCAGCAGGATCTGGCCTTCTGCCTGAACCAGGTTTTCTTTCTATTGACTGACCGCTTTTATACCCCAGATGAAATCTTTAGGGTATATTAAGTTCGTCATTCCGTTTATAATGCATACAAATAATTATGGTAGAGTAAAATGGATTGGACACCCACGCATAATATTACAAGTTATTTTGATTTTTGCATGTCTGTCTGTCCGTCTTTTCGTCTGTGTCTATCTCCGCACGATAAATCGAGAACGCGTGTATTTAGAGTACTGAAATATTGTACAGGCGCATTGTTTTAAAAATAAAAATAAATTTAAATTTGAAAATGGGGCAAATCGGGTAACTCCATCAAGGGGTTGCCATACAAAAATTTTTTTTCCCACTATATATTTGGACACTGTGCTGAGAACGCGTCGACGTAGAGAGCTGAAATAGCAAATAAAATTTGAAAAATAGACTAAATCGGGCAACTCCTTATTAGTGTTGCCATATAAAATTTAGGTTTTTTTACGTATACTGTAAAAACGATCAGTCCTAGACGTTTTTATTGTACTAAAAAGTTCTTCAGAATATGAAATTGGTTATAATCATTTTTACTGTTCGAAGAACTGTTCTAGGAATATGTGCGAAAAACCATTTCGAAAATCAAACTTGCACAGATTAGTGACCATACAAAATTACATACGGGCGTTTATCTAGGGTATCATAAGAACTCGTCTTATTATTAGACCAATTTTAGATTTTTTACTTATTGTATTTAATTATGATCCTTTTAATGTTGCTCACAGATCCTAGCTACGCGTTTTACAAGAACACTATATTTTATTATAGGATTTTCCAAGAATTGTACAAAATGAATTTTCCGGTATTTGCTTCGTTTCCTGCTATCTTTACCTTACAAGAATTAGGATACTAATAACAAACTAATGTTAACATTATTTTCATTTTATATAGAAAAATTTTCCCTTACAAAATTCATTCTGTACAATTGACTAATATAAAAGGGTAATTTTTTTCTGGGACGGTCCTTTGATACATACATTTTGTGAATATTTTTTTATTCTTACAAAATCAAAAATTAGGGACACAATAATTTTCACTCCACGAGAACATTTGCCTACACACAATTGCTATTACGCCGAATGGGTGTAAATTATAATTGATATATATGTAATTATATCTACATTGATACAATGCAAGTGAATCTTTTGATTTCAATTTCTTGTATCCATTTTACATGAGCTGCTACGCTCGCTATAAATACCGTCCACGGTTGCTTTCTTACACCCTTAAGTTATCTACCAGAAACAATATGCATAACTGTTAAAATATGCATTATAATTGTTGCGAACGTCTAACTTGTTTAATTTTTTTGTTTTCGACGAAGCACTGAAAGCACCCATCTTAGCCGGTTAACCAATTGCCGGAGAGTTGAGGATGCATAAAGTTGCTTGGAAAACACAAGTTGGCTTAGCTAAAAGTCAAAGGCATTCGTCCTAGCTGGATGGGAAAGTTCCAGAGGGTCGTGCAGCAGTGACTATAAAATTATTTTTAAAATGGAGTCTTAAGCGGTAAAAGAAAAACAGCACCCTGGATGCTATGCTATCATTTCTAATTTGTTGTGCTGTTTCACAGTCAAAAGATTCTCTTTTGTTTAGCAAAAATAAATTATAATTACCATCCTGCAACTGAAATAGCAAAGAATTGTTAGTACAAAAATGTCATCGTGTACAGTGTTGCATTTATTCTCTAACCTTAACTTTATGACTACCACTTGCCTTAATGCAAGCCAAAAAAGTCACTGTTTGCTTCTCGCATATTCTTCCAAGAGCCACGTTTTGTAATACTGGCACGTAAAAAGTTTTTTCCAGCAGCAACTTCGAAATAGGCAGCTTTCATCAGCTTTCATGCTTCCTCCCTGCCTCGGGGGAGCACACCCCCTAAAAAAGCCTACCAAGCCAAGGTGTAAATGCATCGTGCTGAGGGCTGAATGGCAGTGGGTAGTTCTATCACTGTCGCGAACGATCTCCTTGGGGCACCGGGCGCACCCCATTGTATAAATTGCCTTACTCCGATATGGGGGCTCTGTCGGAGCGGACTGTTTTTCCCACCAACCCGGGGGAGCACACCCCCTAAAAAAGCCTACCAAGCCAAGGTGTAAATGCATCGTGCTGAGGGCTGAATGGCAGTGGGTAGTTCTATCACTGTCGCGAACGATCTCCTTGGGGCACCGGGCGCACCCCATTGTATAAATTGCCTTACTCCGATATGGGGGCTCTGTCGGAGCGGACTGTTTTTCCCACCAACCCGGGGGAGCACACCCCCTAAAAAAGCCTACCAAGCCAAGGTGTAAATGCATCGTGCTGAGGGCTGAATGGCAGTGGGTAGTTCTATCACTGTCGCGAACGATCTCCTTGGGGCACCGGGCGCACCCCATTGTATAAATTGCCTTACTCCGATATGGGGGCTCTGTCGGAGCGGACTGTTTTTCCCACCAACCCGGGGGAGCACACCCCCTAAAAAAGCCTACCAAGCCAAGGTGTAAATGCATCGTGCTGAGGGCTGAATGGCAGTGGGTAGTTCTATCACTGTCGCGAACGATCTCCTTGGGGCACCGGGCGCACCCCATTGTATAAATTGCCTTACTCCGATATGGGGGCTCTGTCGGAGCGGACTGTTTTTCCCACCAACCCGGGGGAGCACACCCCCTAAAAAACCTACCAAGCCAAGGTGTAAATGCATCGTGCTGAGGGCTGAATGGCAGTGGGTAGTTCTATCACTGTCGCGAACGATCTCCTTGGGGCACCGGGCGCACCCCATTGTATAAATTGCCTTACTCCGATATGGGGGCTCTATCGGAGCGGACCGTTTTTCCAACCATACTCGTGGGTCCAAAAATGAAAAAAATAAACTTTAAAAAATCGTCTACTATCACAAAAGGTGGCAGTACAGCACCAGTTGCAGCAGTCCCAAAACGTAAGCGGTCAGAGACTGACACTACAACGTCATATTCATCTGTGAAGACTGGTTTTGCATCAAAATGCACAAATGCAATAATAGCCGAAGCTATACAAGCGGATGTCAGGGTAATGTCTGCGCTTGTGGTGGAATACGCAATATATTTACACTTCAAGTTGAACAGAGAATGGGGAGACGATAACTTCTCAGACATAAAGTTTCTTGACTATTTCTACCATTTAATGAACAAAAAAAAGGCAAAATATGAATTAGATCCCGCGTACCGAAGTTTACGAGGGAAATACATCAAGACTGCCCTGTATGACTCTTCATACAGGTCGAACCTATTTATTTTTGCCAGCCGGCAATACGAAACCCTTTTTAAAAATAACCTCTGGATGAATGCTTATCCTCGGATAAGGAGATTTCTGAGAAATTTCACCAAAGATAATGCAAAAATTTACAAAACACAGCATTACTTATTTACCCGTAACAGCGAACACGTACCAGATCAAGACCTTCTATACCATCTAACCGAGCTTCTTGGATATGTCGATGACGACTCAAAATTCTATGAAATAAAACAGAAACCACTGAAGTATTTACAAATATTCTATAAAATGCAACGCTATAATGAGGCGAATGAGCTTAAAAATTTTGCTCTTGTACCCATTTATAAGCATCGCCTTCATCATGTGCGCTACGACTCTTTTGCCTTGTACAGACGTCTCCTTGGTCTGAAACTATTCAGTGGTAGTTGGGAGAAATTCCGCGACGAAAAAGATGTACAATGGCAAAGATTTTTCAAAATACCTTCGGTGGGGCGGAAAAAATTCGATGGTTCTATTTGTACCGATGGAGTAGCGATTACGTTTTCCATGAAGAAGGAGGTACAAATAGAGCCATTGGAAACACCAAAGAAACGGAGAAAGACCGCCATGACCAATAAATGTAGCGCACATGATGAAAGGACGATGACCGACATCCAGGATAAATTTAACTCTGACTACTACAAGTTGGCTGTTGGTCTAGATCCTGGATGTCGGTTAATGGTTGGCGGCGTGCGCGTCCCGGACGAGAACAAGCCGGTGAGTTTAATAAAGATCAAATCCACAACATTCCACTACAAAACGTCCACGCATGCAAGGAAAGCATTATTAGCTAAATACACGAGGCCACTTCCCAAAAGTGCAATAACAAGCACGCAATCGTCTATGCAACTGGATTATATAGCATACACTAAAGAGCGACTAAAATGGTTTACCCAACGCCAAGCGGTGTATGGTGAACGGAAAGTTGCTCGTTTACGGTTTAAGCAATTCATTTGCACCGAACGAGCAACGCACCGCTTGGTGAAGGAAATAACGCAAAACACTCCCAAAACACTAGTTTTTATAGGTTCTACTCAAATAGCTGCGAATTCGCCGATTCGGGGATATGTACGGACGCCGAACCAAAAATTGCTAAAGACCCTCCAGGTGCATTGCTCCGTTCTACAGGTGGACGAATTTCGCACCACAAAGTTATGCGCCAATTGTTGCGAGCCAGTGAGGACGTCTCGGTCTCCACATCGGTACCAGTTTTGCCCAAAATGTGGTACTATGTGGAACCGAGACGTCAACGCCGGCCTTAACATTTTAAAAGTTGGTCTGGCTCATCTGATGGGCGCCCCTTTGCACCCGAACTACAGCAGAAGCACCCGGTTATGACATTATGACAATGTATGGCTGTGTTGAGTATATTATAACACAGTTATGGCTCCTCGAAAGAGGAGTTTAGTGCGACATTGAGTACGACATTATGTCGGATATTACGAAAATGCCCGCATTACATAGTTACATAGGTTTTAAACCTTCCGTGAGCGAGCATGCTTTTCCCCTTTCTGTATGAAATAAAGTTTCCTTTAGATAGCGAAAACACGCAGGAAACAAGAATAAAAGCATCTAGAAGAAATTTCCATTGCATATTTATCAATTATTAACTGTTGAACTTGAGCCTAGGTGAAAAATAGATCAACTCTGCTAATATGACTAATTCGTTGACTTTCTCGTTGTTCTATTTTTTTACAATTATTATAATACATTTTGTACAAGCTTTTGGGAGCACTTTAATTGATGAGCAATCTTGGAAATGTTTGTTCTGGTGGAATGCATACCTATTTACAATAACCTGTTTTTTCTTCTTCTGTCCAATGCTTATTGCATGTTATTGTAAGAAATTCACTAAAGTTATGGAAGGTCATTAATTTTTACTAACTTTTACAATATTATCGGAAATAATAATATTTCTATTTTCCTTTCTGTACCTGTGTTAAGGCTGGACAACAATTGATATATTCGTAAGTAAATTTACTTAAGTATAGCGAACGTACCCTTTAAATTTAACAGACGTACACAAATTAACTTTAAGTCGTCAGAGGGGAACTTTCCTTAAGTTCAAATGTCAAATTGTAGTCAGTAAAGGTGCGGTAAGAGTCAGACGCTCAATCCGTAAGGACGAGATATGTCAAACAATTAAATTCTTGTTATGTGCAATATAAAAATTAAAATGGATCAAGAATGGAACTGCGAATTAAATGAAAGCACAAATCTTTAATTAAGTCAACTGCCATTTGTTATTTATGTATTTTTACCACTTTTTAATTTTTTCAACCGTATGCAAAGTCTTATACTACTACATCCGCATACTTTTAAGTAACATCTAAATTACTAGCAAGTTTCACTTAGTGTAAAATTTAAATTGTTTTGAGTAGGTTCCTACTGATATTTAGTTATCACTTAAAGTTCCTTTTATCCCAGAAAAAATGGGATCGCGATGTACATTTACAATGATATTACTCTCTCGAATTTCCTTCAGTAATCCTGAATTTTGCTATACATCGATTAGCTTCAAAGCTCACCATCGAAAGTCGTTTTAACAATATCGGTCAGATAATTCTCGTCATTCCTTCAACAGAAATGGTTTTAGATAGATGACGATTTTAATATTCATTATGTGTAGTTAATTTTTTTAATAAGTCCTGCAGGATGAAGAGCAAAAGGATTATTTCATGTGATTACCTGATGGGACACTAACAAACAACTCCTTATTCCTTTCCTGTCAAAGCTGTGCTACGGCAACATCATAAAAAAAAGAAAAAAAACCATCCCAGCACATAAACCTGGTTAGTAAAAAAGACTTTTCAAGCTGATGAAGAACAATTACAGAAAAATTTCGCACATGAAGTAGATACGCTGAAAATCGTCCTTAATCATCCTTAAAAATAATTTTGATGTGTAAAAAACAGTAAGTGGCCTACAAATTTACACTAATATTTTAACCTGTCTGTTATCCTGTGCAACTAGATTATCTAGAACTCTAGATTTCATGTTCTCAATGAACCCTTAGTGTGTCCGTCCATTAAGGCGATCCTGATACATGTGTTTATTGTGTGCAGTCTTTAAAACAGGAAAGATTTGTCCCGAACGTGTTTCGAAAATATATTTTTAGTCGCATTAATGTAGAAAAGGATCTCTCGTTTGTTATTTTGACACCGGAAATGTTGCGAATATTTGTAACAACCGACATATGGTTTATAAAACAGATTCATCAGGTTTCATTAAACTTTCAGTTGCTAACTGTACTGAGTATCATATTTCCCGAATTCTGATTTTAATGCCTAATGTCACAATTCAACCTCGCCTTGTGTGGTTGTTTTTCTTCTAAGAATACCATTTTCTTTATAAAATGCACAATAATTTAATCAAGGCTATCACTCCATTCCCTTAGTTTCTCAATTTGATCACGGAATTAAATTCGAAAATTCTGTAAATACATTGCGATGAGAAGTAAATCTTTCTTGAATAGTGATTAAAAATGCGTCCAAAATTATTATGATCAAAGTAATCCCATAATACTCTTCTGGGTTATTTACTTGGGGATTTACTCTATGACATTGTCTGCACACTAGATGGGATAGACGTATCTCCACGTCATAGTTCTTTGCCACAACGTGTACTTTTTCAAAAAGTCTATGAAATTCGGCATTGGTAGATGATGTCATATTCTTAGAATTAGTAATTAAGTTTTCGGCATGATCCATCGCCGATATAAATTCTATGCTAATTTGGTGCAAATATTTGCTAAGTGCTAATTACAAAAATAATGACGTTGAAAACGGTAACTCTGAACATCCTTGCCATTAGTACGATCTCAGTTCATCAATTGAGGACAAATTTGCTGCTCGCTCTGACTATTGGTAAATCCGCACCTGTATGAAAGAACAGTAAAGTGAACTAAAGTTTTCTTAAGTACGGCATCGTGTCCTCCATGTATACCATTTCGACCCTGGCGGGTCCCCCTACAAGGTTGGTCCTCTTGGCAACTGCCTAGTTTACCTAGGTAGAAGTTCGGAAGTTTAAAAAGTCGTCCAATTACTATAGGTACTGAAAATTATATTATAGAAAAAATGGTGTATGTTTTTTTTTTATATTTCCAAACTACAGCTATCATATTCATTAATTTAGTGCAAGTTATTGTGTCTAGTTTATATTATTATATATTCTTATTTTAGCATTAACGATTTTGAATGGTCAACTAATTGAGACATCTGTATATGGGGAGGTATATAAATGAATTTGTAGAATCTAATGCTATTTTTGTACAAACTTTCTCTTCCTTCTATTTTACTCGTATTTAGTTTTTTCATTTCTTTTTTAATTAACATGAGACGATTACTGAAATGTTAAACTTTTTATTTTGTGAACTTAAGTTCAGAGTCCTTGAAGCTCTTCCATGTAAAGTACACTATAGGAAAATAGTTTCTATATTGAGAATTGCTTCTTTCTGGAATACATTACATACCTAACTTGTGAGTCGTCTTCTTCACTTTACAGGACGAAATTCACAAAATGAAATTTTTTCCATTTATACATTTCCATTAATCTATTATGTTTCTATGTATGTATGCCAGGATGTATCTGTTCTTGTATATGCTGCGAGTTTCTTTTAACGGAAAGAGATTTTATTGAGAATTTTCCTTGGAAGAAAGTTTTATTCTAAATAGCTTTAGTGGTTTTGAAGTAAGTTTCCTTTCAGGAATTCATTTCTACGGGACTTTCCCTTATATAACTTATAGAACTTTTTGTAAAAGTATTCTGGCTTTGACTGTGCTTCTGTATACTTATCAGTGGTACCTTTTTATTGAAATTATTTTAAGCTGAGAGCGGAAAAGTCAAAGGAAGTAATTCCATTGACATTTTCTTTCTACTTCTCTATTTAGTTGTTGTTTTATTTGAACTTAGGTACTTTAAAAATCACGTTTTATTTTTTATATTAGCCTCAAAGTTGTGACGTTTTATCTAGCTATTTAATAACTTTTTTTTTTAATATGTCTTCTGAGTTTCCACGATACGATTGAATATGACATTTTCTTCTATATTTGATGGACCTTTGAATGCAGTTGGGTCACAAAATGAAAAAAAAAAATTCTTTAATATGTTCCCTAGAGTTACGTGGTGTTTGGTTTTGTTCACTATTAAGTATATTAGAAGATATTAAATATATTCTTTTCAAGTAGAAATTAGAAAAGTTCAATCATTCTTTTGCACTTAAATGCCTTTTCAATAAATTTCAGTCTGTTAGACGAGAAATCTTCTTCGTATATTCTTTTCCATTATACACTGTGTTCAGAAACGCAGCTAAAGTGTTATAATAATCTAGGCTCAAATCGTTTTCAGAAATTCTCCGCATTCTTCGAACAATTTGAATCTGCTATTATTAAAAAAACCGCACTGTTAGTTCTATATGGCTGTTTAAGAATATATTAATTTTAGCTTGAAAGTTATTCGATTATAATATACCAGAAAATTGTGCTATTTTTCTGTCCAATTTAAAAAAAAAGTTACAAAATACAAAAATAGGGGCATCTGCATGTGCAACATGAAATTAAAATTCAGGTTCACGTGTTGTTGCTATTTTTTTTGTAAGTGAAACCGAATCAATGAATGAAGATCGCGGCTAGTGTATCAAGTTGACTATTTTAGTATAGTGAGGTTTTGTAATATGTCTTTTTAGTATTGCGTATGGTTGACAGCCAGTTAAAATCTCGTTTTTAAATTTTCTCGTATTAAAATATCGCAATTTCTAAATCTCGTACGTAAAAATCTTGAAAATTATTTTAACTAGAAGACTTTGAATGTCAAGAAAGCGAATATTTTCAAAGCTTAGCTCATTACATCACTTTTTGTTAAGATTAAGAATTACCGAATGAATTTTATATATTTTTCATAAATAAAACTTGGGAAGAAATTAGAAAAATTAATTTTTTATTTAATTTCTTGTAAAACTAATTACATTTTTTCTTAAAATTTTGTAAAAAGTCTGTCTTTAATTGCAAGATTTTCATCTGTTATAGCGAGATTTTGTTAATGCAAAATTGTGGAGGTCGATGCACACTTACCGGCACAGCATGAACCGGCACAGACAGGCATCGCCCGGCACCGGGATTTTTCGTGCCCATATAACGACATAAAACGGAAATGAAACTTTCAGTTAAGGCAGGTATCGCGAGAAAACTAGAGAAAAGTGATCCCATGTTAATTTCGCAACTGGACCAGCAACCGAAAAATGCCGGTCAGGTCTCTAGCCACCGATATCGACTGGCAATGAAATTTCCGGTATCTGCCGGTGCCGGTTGATGTAAATTAGATAACTTGTTTTAATAGAAAAATATTTGGCGTAGCTGTGCCGGTAAGTGTGTATCGGCCGACTTTATGCGAGAATTTAAAATACGAGATTTTGTCCGAATTTATCTCTAAAATGCAAAGTTTCGTTATTAAAGATTTCAATTTGTAGTCAATCGTACTGCACCCGTCTTTCCATTCATCTCTATTACGGAAAATCATTTTTTATAATTTTCATGTATCTTATACTGAGAAAAAATTGCACATATATGTATTTATAAGTAAAGACAAGGGAAACATCTGGCTCAAACTATTTTGCTATGCCAATATTATTTTTATGTCTTACAAACAAGAGTATAAACCGCAGTCTTGGGGAAGGCCACAAACATATGTTAGGTAATGACGAGAAAATATTATTCTTAAATATGAACACCTCGGAGTGAACAGTGCGAAAGTTTTATATTCATCCATAAGAAGTTGAAAAGATTGTACATAAGGACTGTCCAAGAAAAAAATTACCCTGATATTTTTGTAAATAATTCAAAAGTTTAAATTTGTTTTTTAATGAAGTTAATTTATTTTACTTTATTTACATCTAATTAACATAGTTGTATGAGTCTACTAACTTATTAGAATATTTTAATTTGGAATCAAAATTTTTCGCACTGTACAACGGGGTTACAAATACAGCTGTACAAAATCTTATGACAGAATTATAAGATTTTTTACATTCATTTATTTACGAAGCAACATCGACGTTTCCCTCGTTTTCATTAAAGCTCTCCTTATGAGAGCCCAATATCTCGCGATTGAACGAAGCTCCGGGCAGTTTGGTGGATTTGCTTCTCTAGGCATAATATTAACTTTATTATTTTTATACCACTCCATTATTGTAGAAGCGTAGGGACACGTAGCCAGATCAGTCCAAAATAATACAGAGCCTCTATCTATGTTATTGAATAGAAGGCAGCAAGTGTATCTGCAAGCAGTTGTCTACGCATTTTCTTGAATTTATGGTCACTGTGTGATAAATTCTTGGCTCCTGAGTACACAGGTAATAGTTGCCTGCCATTGTTTGGGAAAGTTGCTCACTTTCTTTATTGAAAATTCTGTGCTCACTTAACCCTTTTTCATCGCCGTATAGAACATATGATCAGAGAATTGTTTAAAACAGGCTTTGCAATAAGTCTCGTCATCCATCATTACAGAGTCGAATTTGTTCAGGTAAAGCTCATTCAATCTTCGAGCTTTTGATCTAGCCACACGTGTTTTATCCTGCGAACGCTCTCGTACCTTTTGAACTTTATACGTCTGTAAGCTGCTACTTTTTTTAATAATTGATACAGTTCACTTTAATATACCGGCAATTTCAGCCATATCTCTAAGTGAACTGTTTGGCTTCTACGAATATTGATTCAATACTTTGGAAACCAGTTTCTTATCAGCAGGATCTGGCCTTCTGCCTGAACCAGGTTTTCTTTCTATTGACTGACCGCTTTTATACCCCAGATGAAATCTTTAGGGTATATTAAGTTCGTCATTCCGTTTATAATGCATACAAATAATTATGGTAGAGTAAAATGGATTGGACACCCACGCATAATATTACAAGTTATTTTGATTTTTGCATGTCTGTCTGTCCGTCTTTTCGTCTGTGTCTATCTCCGCACGATAAATCGAGAACGCGTGTATTTAGAGTACTGAAATATTGTACAGGCGCATTGTTTTAAAAATAAAAATAAATTTAAATTTGAAAATGGGGCAAATCGGGTAACTCCATCAAGGGGTTGCCATACAAAAATTTTTTTTCCCACTATATATTTGGACACTGTGCTGAGAACGCGTCGACGTAGAGAGCTGAAATAGCAAATAAAATTTGAAAAATAGACTAAATCGGGCAACTCCTTATTAGTGTTGCCATATAAAATTTAGGTTTTTTTACGTATACTGTAAAAACGATCAGTCCTAGACGTTTTTATTGTACTAAAAAGTTCTTCAGAATATGAAATTGGTTATAATCATTTTTACTGTTCGAAGAACTGTTCTAGGAATATGTGCGAAAAACCATTTCGAAAATCAAACTTGCACAGATTAGTGACCATACAAAATTACATACGGGCGTTTATCTAGGGTATCATAAGAACTCGTCTTATTATTAGACCAATTTTAGATTTTTTACTTATTGTATTTAATTATGATCCTTTTAATGTTGCTCACAGATCCTAGCTACGCGTTTTACAAGAACACTATATTTTATTATAGGATTTTCCAAGAATTGTACAAAATGAATTTTCCGGTATTTGCTTCGTTTCCTGCTATCTTTACCTTACAAGAATTAGGATACTAATAACAAACTAATGTTAACATTATTTTCATTTTATATAGAAAAATTTTCCCTTACAAAATTCATTCTGTACAATTGACTAATATAAAAGGGTAATTTTTTTCTGGGACGGTCCTTTGATACATACATTTTGTGAATATTTTTTTATTCTTACAAAATCAAAAATTAGGGACACAATAATTTTCACTCCACGAGAACATTTGCCTACACACAATTGCTATTACGCCGAATGGGTGTAAATTATAATTGATATATATGTAATTATATCTACATTGATACAATGCAAGTGAATCTTTTGATTTCAATTTCTTGTATCCATTTTACATGAGCTGCTACGCTCGCTATAAATACCGTCCACGGTTGCTTTCTTACACCCTTAAGTTATCTACCAGAAACAATATGCATAACTGTTAAAATATGCATTATAATTGTTGCGAACGTCTAACTTGTTTAATTTTTTTGTTTTCGACGAAGCACTGAAAGCACCCATCTTAGCCGGTTAACCAATTGCCGGAGAGTTGAGGATGCATAAAGTTGCTTGGAAAACACAAGTTGGCTTAGCTAAAAGTCAAAGGCATTCGTCCTAGCTGGATGGGAAAGTTCCAGAGGGTCGTGCAGCAGTGACTATAAAATTATTTTTAAAATGGAGTCTTAAGCGGTAAAAGAAAAACAGCACCCTGGATGCTATGCTATCATTTCTAATTTGTTGTGCTGTTTCACAGTCAAAAGATTCTCTTTTGTTTAGCAAAAATAAATTATAATTACCATCCTGCAACTGAAATAGCAAAGAATTGTTAGTACAAAAATGTCATCGTGTACAGTGTTGCATTTATTCTCTAACCTTAACTTTATGACTACCACTTGCCTTAATGCAAGCCAAAAAAGTCACTGTTTGCTTCTCGCATATTCTTCCAAGAGCCACGTTTTGTAATACTGGCACGTAAAAAGTTTTTTCCAGCAGCAACTTCGAAATAGGCAGCTTTCATCAGCTTTCATGCTTCCTCCCTGCCTCGGGGGAGCACACCCCCTAAAAAAGCCTACCAAGCCAAGGTGTAAATGCATCGTGCTGAGGGCTGAATGGCAGTGGGTAGTTCTATCACTGTCGCGAACGATCTCCTTGGGGCACCGGGCGCACCCCATTGTATAAATTGCCTTACTCCGATATGGGGGCTCTGTCGGAGCGGACTGTTTTTCCCACCAACCCGGGGGAGCACACCCCCTAAAAAAGCCTACCAAGCCAAGGTGTAAATGCATCGTGCTGAGGGCTGAATGGCAGTGGGTAGTTCTATCACTGTCGCGAACGATCTCCTTGGGGCACCGGGCGCACCCCATTGTATAAATTGCCTTACTCCGATATGGGGGCTCTGTCGGAGCGGACTGTTTTTCCCACCAACCCGGGGGAGCACACCCCCTAAAAAAGCCTACCAAGCCAAGGTGTAAATGCATCGTGCTGAGGGCTGAATGGCAGTGGGTAGTTCTATCACTGTCGCGAACGATCTCCTTGGGGCACCGGGCGCACCCCATTGTATAAATTGCCTTACTCCGATATGGGGGCTCTGTCGGAGCGGACTGTTTTTCCCACCAACCCGGGGGAGCACACCCCCTAAAAAAGCCTACCAAGCCAAGGTGTAAATGCATCGTGCTGAGGGCTGAATGGCAGTGGGTAGTTCTATCACTGTCGCGAACGATCTCCTTGGGGCACCGGGCGCACCCCATTGTATAAATTGCCTTACTCCGATATGGGGGCTCTGTCGGAGCGGACTGTTTTTCCCACCAACCCGGGGGAGCACACCCCCTAAAAAACCTACCAAGCCAAGGTGTAAATGCATCGTGCTGAGGGCTGAATGGCAGTGGGTAGTTCTATCACTGTCGCGAACGATCTCCTTGGGGCACCGGGCGCACCCCATTGTATAAATTGCCTTACTCCGATATGGGGGCTCTATCGGAGCGGACCGTTTTTCCAACCATACTCGTGGGTCCAAAAATGAAAAAAATAAACTTTAAAAAATCGTCTACTATCACAAAAGGTGGCAGTACAGCACCAGTTGCAGCAGTCCCAAAACGTAAGCGGTCAGAGACTGACACTACAACGTCATATTCATCTGTGAAGACTGGTTTTGCATCAAAATGCACAAATGCAATAATAGCCGAAGCTATACAAGCGGATGTCAGGGTAATGTCTGCGCTTGTGGTGGAATACGCAATATATTTACACTTCAAGTTGAACAGAGAATGGGGAGACGATAACTTCTCAGACATAAAGTTTCTTGACTATTTCTACCATTTAATGAACAAAAAAAAGGCGAAGTATGAATTAGATCCCGCGTACCGAAGTTTACGAGGGAAATACATCAAGACTGCCCTATACGACTCTTCATACAGGTCGAACCTATTTATTTTTGCCAGCCGGCAATACGAAACCCTTTTTAAAAATAACCTCTGGATGAATGCTTATCCTCGAATAAGGAGATTTTTGAGAAATTTCACCAAAGATAATGCAAAAATTTACAAAACACAGCATTACTTATTTACCCGTAACAGCGAACACGTACCAGATCAAGACCTTCTATACCATCTAACCGAGCTTCTTGGATATGTCGATGACGACTCAAAATTTTACGAAATAAAACAGAAACCACTGAAGTATTTACAAATATTCTATAAAATGCAACGCTATAATGAGGCGAATGAGCTTAAAAATTTTGCTCTTGTACCCATTTATAAGCATCGCCTTCATCATGTGCGCTACGACTCTTTTGCCTTGTACAAACGTCTCCACGGTCTGAAACTATTCAGTGGTAGTTGGGAGAAATTCCGCGACGAAAAAGATGTACAATGGCAAAGATTTTTCAAAATACCTTCGGTGGGGCGGAAAAAATTCGATGGTTCTATTTGTACCGATGGAGTAGCGATTACGTTTTCCATGAAGAAGGAGGTACAAATAGAGCCATTGGAAACACCAAAGAAACGGAGAAAGACCGCCATGACCAAGAAATGTAGCGCACATGATGAAAGGACGATGACCGACATCCAGGATAAATTTAACTCTGACTACTACAAGTTGGCTGTTGGTCTAGATCCTGGATGTCGGTTAATGGTTGGCGGCGTGCGCGTCCCGGACGAGAACAAGCCGGTGAGTTTAATAAAGATCAAATCCACAACATTCCACTACAAAACGTCCACGCATGCAAGGAAAGCATTATTAGCGAA
The DNA here is from genome assembly GCA_963924295.1 of Dioctria rufipes. Taxonomy (NCBI): domain Eukaryota; kingdom Metazoa; phylum Arthropoda; class Insecta; order Diptera; family Asilidae; genus Dioctria; species Dioctria rufipes. Next base: position 40,712,240 of record OZ002743.1, on the reverse strand, counting down.
ATACACGAGGCCACTTCCCAAAAGTGCAATAACAAGCACGCAATCGCCCATGCAATTGGATTATATAGCATACACTAAGGAGCGGCTAAAATGCTTTACCCAACGCCAAGCGGTGTATGGTGAACGGAAAGTTGCTCGTTTACGGTTTAAGCATTATATTTGCACCGAACGAGCAACGCACCGCTTGGTGAAGGAAATAACGCAAAACACTCCCAAAACACTAGTTTTTATAGGTTCTACTCAAATAGCGGCGAATTCGCCGATTCGGGGATATGTACGGACGCCGAACCAAAAATTGCTAAAGACCCTCAAGGTGCATTGCTCCGTTCTAGAGGTAGACGAATTTCGCACCACAAAGTTATGCGCCAATTGTTGCGAGCCAGTGAGGACGTCTCGGTCTCCACATCGGTACCAGTTTTGCCCAAAATGTGGTACTATGTGGAACCGAGACGTCAACGCCGGCCTTAACATTTTAAAAGTTGGCCTTGCTCACCTGATGGGCGCCCCTTTGCACCCCAACTACAGCAGAAGCACCCGGTTATGACATTGTGACAATGTATGGCTGTGTTGATTTAATTATAACACAGTTATGGCTCCTCGAAAGAGGAGTTTAGTGCGTCATTGAGTACGACATTAGCGTGCTTTAGCTATAGATATGTGGTAGATGTATCGAAATACTTATAAAAAATGGAGGAACAGGAGGAACGAAAATTTCTTCCTTAGTTATCCTGCTTGGTTGAATCAGGTACAAAATTCTGTTTTAAGGAGCTTGTACAGCTTTAAACTGGAATTCATACAAAGGTGGATAAAATATGTTGAAATGAAAAGCTCTCTGAAGCGTAACTTCTGTGGGAAAATTAAATTATTTCTGTCATTATGCGATTCAAGGGCTCTTCGTCCTACCATTATTCCATTTGTGTTACTTATGTAAAAGTACCTACTTGTTCTCACAGCTACAGGATATGGGATAATGGCTTAAAGTGAGTTAGTGTGTATTCCTGTTTTTCTGTCTGCCGTTTTTTACATAACCATATGTGCATATATTATGGCGAAGAGTTATGCAAAAGCAGTCTGAGTATTTCATAATTAAATATTTACATATACCTGTACATGTGGGATCAAGGCTTTTCAATGAATTCTATGAATGAAGTAAAGTTAAGTGGAGAGAATTGGAGATGCTGGTGGTGAGAGTTGGTTGGGCGGTTCGAATCTCATCGGTGATTAAATATTTTTTCCAAATTGTACAATATAAGGAATGGAGAAGAATTCATATAATGTAAATCTCAAAGTAAAGGTAACTAAAGGCTTAATAAATTTACATTTGAGGACAGATGTCACTTCAAGACAGCCGAGTTGATTGTGGAATCCAGGCTTCTTAGTAAAATTGGTTTTGAGGTAGTTTAATGAGGAGTCGGTAGCCTAACTGGTAGGATATAAAATTATAATTGCAATGTATTGATGTTGGAGTCTCGTAGGTGACCAGCTTATTTTTTTTTTTATCTTATAAATATATCAGGAACTAAAAAAAAAACTGCGATAGTTAATTAACTTGCTACAGATATTTTTCAGCTTAAGAATGAAAGTGTTTATTGTGTCTCATCCTGCGAGCCTACCATTTCAAGTCCCAACTCATTTCCTCACCCTATTATGCCCACCGGCTATGACTATTGCTTAAGTTTCTTAATGTAGCTCAACCTCTCTTATTTTCGAACCATTATTCCTTTCTAGTGTCTATCTATGCCTTATACGTGGTATAATATGCCTGTTTGGATCTCGTACAGGTTTGAGGGTCTGTAAAGACTTACTGGGGCAGTTATCACGAGTTCATTCAAAATCCACAGGAGAAACTAACCCAAGCGATGAAACTGAAATGCGAACGAGTTTATGCAAGGTCGGTTATTGTTTCTTATGGAAAAGCAGTAACCGATTATAATGTTAACTGTCTTCTATTGTCTAAAATATCATACGAAAATATTGTCTCACAGTAATTTTTAGTTGTACTTTTCTGATTCTCAAAGATGGTCACCTTTCTATGTTTTAATCAATAAACATATTAAAAAATTTAGTTCATTCAGTATACTACGATTTCCCGTAAAAGCATTGCAGCACACAGCAGAAAGACTGTAACTTGTGCTATGGTTCAGCTGAGAACTTCTGCATGGGAACTTTGGAGTTTATAGTTTCAAGAAGATACAAAAATTAGACGACATTTGAAAAACTAAGATACCAATCTTAAAATTACTGGAATACTATTTTTTAGTAGTAGTTATTAGGGTTATTTACATTTAATTTTAACCCACTTTTTCAAAAGTTCAATACTTTAGGATGACCAGGAATACAACTTTGGACTAGTGTGGGGTTATCACAGTGGTGGACCCATTGTATGCATGTGATGTGTGTGTGCTGCATCGAGGCAGGAACGAAAATTCGATTTTTCAAAATACATGGTAAAAATATATTCTATTCATATCCAGTGGAATACTTTTACCGCAATTGAATGAAGTTCATCGATTTGGAGCCGATCGTCTGTGTCCGAAAGGTATCTTTTCAGAACATGTTCCATTTTGTTGTGTGTAGATTGAAATTCGAAAGAACAACGAGAACAATCCGTCGGGAACAATCCGTCGGAGTTTAGTGCGTCATTGAGTACGACATTATGATCTTTGCCTACGATAAATACGGCGTAATCGCCACAGATCGAGTTCCGACAGGTACTAGTGCCACTAAAGCATATTGGAAAAACTTCCTTCCAAAAATGTTGCAAAGTAGTATGTTAATTTTGCATGATCATTCGTACCCGCATATAAGACCTGAATTACAATTACGACTGATCTGTCGACTACGATTTGATTTTCAGTCGAAGTCGACGCTGAAGTGAAATTTGTAATTAAATTAAGGCTTCAATTGCTTGAAGTTGGCCGCAGCCGACATCAAATTTGCAATTTGAGCAAAGTTTACTTTCAGTCGTAGTCGCAGTCGAAGTTGAAGTTGTAATTGTATCTTGCCGCATGTATTTACCACTTGGGTAAAGTCGTAGCCGACTGATCAGTCGTAATTGTAATTTAGGCCTAAGTGCATCGAAAAATACGGCTGGGAACAGCTCCGCCAACCGGCTTTTAGTCCTGATCTGAGACCGAAGTCAGGTGCTTTGATCTCTTCCTCAGGCTGAAGGAATCCCTTCCGGAGGGGGGGGGGGTGCGTTTTCTGAAGCTGGAAGAGCTCCGAAGGGAAGTTACTCAACAGATTCGGATGCTCAATAAGAAAGGGATGCTGAACGGAATACAAGCACTTTCCCGCCAGCTGGCAAGCATGCATTGAGAAGAGAGGGGATTTTATTGAAGACCTGTAATCACATGTATCATCTTCTAAAAATATTTCCCGAGTTAGAGCTAACAACCTCGTAGGCTTATGTTCCGAAATTTTTCATTTTTAATTCAATTCAATTCAAAGATGAATTTGGTTCAAATCACTGATTACAATGGGGAAAAGTATACCCTTATTTGGTACAAAATGATCCAAGGTATTTATTAGCTTGTAAAAAATATTACGCACCTGGGAGATTGTCAATGATTGTTTTTGTCAATGTTATGTCGTTTACGTTTGAAATCTTCGGTTGGAACTGAATTCGATTCTGTTCAAACAAACGCTTTTAGAGTTGATCCCATTTCTTTACTTATATTTGTGTTAGAAATCTCAGATTTAATTGATAATTTTGAAGTGCAATGGTTGACTGTCCATAAAATAAAATTTAAATTTAAAAATCATTAAGTTCGTTATGAATGCTTAGCCAGATTTTTCAAATTATGTACTTTAAAAGGTGGAAAAATAGATTTTATGATTTTATGTGTGTTGGTGAATCTGATTTAAATCCTCTAATTAGTTAGTGGGAGGATAAAAATTCACATATTTTTCTTCATAAATATTACACAATGCTTCACAAAATTCAAGAACAATTTCTCCCACAGTTGTTCTTCCTGAGGGTGACTAAAGCGTATATAAAGCTACTCTTTTATATAGAGGAATAGCAGGACGGGACGGAAGTATGTGGGCGTTTTGTTTTATAATCTCAAAAGAATTCACTAGTGAACGAAAATTTGAAAGCATCATTATAAAATCCTCCATAAATTTTCTTTCTGTATTTAAAGGAACTTCATCTTTCCAAATAAACTAGTTTTGATCTGTGATTGAGATATATTTTTCCATCGAATATAACTTATTATAAAATTATTGTAATTTTTTTCCGAGCTCCAAACTAACCAACTAACCAAAATGTTAATTGTTGAGCCCTTTTTTTATGAAGTTGAACATGTGAAGGTGTGACAATGTGTCTAATTGCCTTATACCAAAAAACATATAACTTAACAAGAAGGTTCATCTGGCCTCTAAAATTGCAGAAGTTGTATGGTTATTTGTAGATGCGGTCGGGAGGTAGCAGAAGGGAGGAAGCAAAGATTTGAGACTGAGGTACTCGAAAATTTTTCATAAGAACTTTTGCAGATTCATGAAAATGTTTCGCCCAAGCACATGAATCCATGCAACGTGGTTGTGACAAGACTGCTTGTCGGCCACAAATTTTTATCCCATCCGCTCATCTTAATATTCTCCTTCTGTTCTGCTGCAATGCAATGTAAATGAAAATTCTCTCAAACAAAGTATTCTTGATGAAACCGGTTTCTTAGAGACGAGATAAAAGAAGCGAAGATGACACGCAATGCAATGCATGGGCATGATGAAGAGTGCAGGTTCTGACCTCTGGCTCTGGTGTTGTGATGAAGACGATCCACCAGCCGCCACTCACCACTGGTGACTGGCGGTGGGCCTTCATTCAAAGTAGAGTTTTCGTAAAATTTGTAAAAACTGGTCGTAATATCACCACCGGTGAATGGTGAATCGTTAACAAGCAGAGAGTTTTCATACAATTTGTGAGAGCGGGTCGTAATGGAATGACCCACCATTTAACATTTTTTAATATACGAGATGCGTATTGTTTCTGTTAGATTTTACTTTCTTTACTCATAACACAATGCTTTTATGTTTGTGGAGTTCATCGATTCCAAATGTCCAGGGTTGTTATCAGATACACTCATTTTTATTTAAATAATATTATTTTGTCACAATAATTTTTTTCAGCTCGCGCTGAAATTCACAAGAGTTTAATTACTACATACCACACTGGAAGCACTGATATATATAGAGCCTACTTTTAATAGAATGATTTAGTTTAGCTGATCCATTTATGAAACGGATCAAACGGACACATTCTCTAAATCATTTTCGAACTTGATCTGGACCAACACTTTAATCTAGTCCATGTTATATAGTCTGTCGCTAGTATAAGTTGAACTCCGTATTTCGGATCCGGATTGGAACTGAGCACAACATTAGAATTAATAATTTGAATTAATTTTAAGAATTTATTTTCACATATATTGTAAAAATATTAATGCGGCAATTTTCTTTTATTTTCAGGCTTTTGTACTTGCAGCTTCATTGATAATTGTAATCGCTCTAGGATGGGCATACAGCGGAGGAGCTGGAACTATTTTTGAAACATCTGCAAATCACCAACGCCTTGAATTTTTTAAGTAAATATCCAACCGAGAGATACAATATTACAACTATACAAATAAGCCTACATATATCCCTTATTAACTTGAAATTTTATTTCCCATTACACAGTTTCGATCCGAATCCAACAACTCGGCACACAGTTTTCTCTGTGGTCATCGGAGGCTTCTTCTACTGGACCTCAATGTTTTGCACAAACCAAGCATCTGTGCAAAAGTGCATGTCACTGAAAACCTTAAAATTAGCTAAAGTGGCATTAGCATATGCAATTCTCGGTAAGTCTTTATACAGCTACCATGAAAAATGCCTCAAAATAAAGTTGTTCTTATCTCTTGAGCCTTCAATTCAAAGAAACCCTCAAACCGTAATTACTTAACCTATTTTATCTGAAAACTTTTACTTCATTTATTAAGCTGTAATCTCCACATCCTGCGGTTTGTATGTACAATGTACACACAACCTGGACCATTGAAAATATGCTATGCGCAGGTGTTTCGCTAACGTTGGACATTATTTATTTTATTTTTTTTTACAGGTCTGATTGTGGTTTTCCTGATAAACTTCTACACAGGATTAATGGTTTTCACACATTATGAGTCATGTGATCCGCTGAGTTCTGGTCAAATTGGAGCCGCAGATCAACTCCTACCCTTTTATATAATGAATGTGTATGGCGGCATTTACACCATAACAGGAATATTTGTGGCAGGGATTTTTGCTGCTAGCCTAGGGTAAGTCGATAACAATACATGGTATGTTGTAGATAGGTATGTATGTAGGGAGTGGACCACCATTCACTTACTCTGGGTACACTTTTGAATGATTTTCCGTTCTCTGATGGATTGGAAGTTTTGATGTTTTTATTTTAGTTGAAAATGGATTTTTATTTTTACAAAAATGTCTCTAATAATTTTTTATAATACGACAGCTGAGATTTAAAATTCCAAGAGTGCCCATAGCTTAATTTTTACCAGTAAGACTATTGGTTGAAACTCTGTTCAAGCTCGGCTGTACGAGTATATTCCGTGTTATTAGAAAATTGTGTGAACTTTACAAATATCTTCAGTTTAATTGGCTTCAGCAAATTATAATAACTACTTAGGTCCAATAAGCAATATAAAGGCCAATAGCACACTCCATAATATTTGAAAGGAAGAGAAATCCCAACAGAACGCCATTAATACCAAAATATGAAATTACCCGAACAACATTTCCCATTTTGAATTAATTATAAAAAATCCAGAAAACTGACATTTTCCCTCAATTAAAATTACTTTGAATTTGTCAAATAATGGTAGCATTCCAGGTTTCGCCCGGAAGGCGTACATAATATTTAAAAAATCATAACCTTTTGTTCCTAATTGTAATAAAGCCATAATTTATAGCTTATTTTAAAGAGAACATTAAAGCTGGTTTTAGAAAAAAATAAATAAAACGAGATTCTTGAAGAAAGGAATTGAGGATAATATAACAAGTAGGAATGGGAAAATACCCTTAGTCACCGGGAATATTTGAACCATCAAAATGATTTCTATTTCTTTGCTTTATAAGCTTGGCACATAAAAGAATTAGAGAAGGATCTTTTGTAAATGCTTCTCCATAGGATACTGTACAGGGCGGTCCTTCAAAGTGTCAAATATTTATCCGACGAATAGATTTCGTTGAGACGAGCGGCATATTCTATAAGTGGAAGGAGTTGGAGGAGAGATTTCACACCCATCCGATTCACAGGCGTATGAATTTATTTTTAGGCATTAGCTCAGTTGCCACCATGTGGCTCGATACTGATTTTAGAAAATTTGTTTGCCCTTGTAAAGGATCTCTCTCATATTATCTTATACTTATGATTACCAAAGGTAATAGGCTATAGGTTGCTAAGTATGTAATTCAACAACGGGGTGAGATTTCCCTATCCTACCCACACAATAATCTTTTTTGTCTCATTGAAATATTCTGTGGTATATATAGAGACCTACTTAGATAGATTTTTGCAAATAGCACCGAAATATGTTACAAAATTGCATTTCTGTCGGTAATGGCGGATCTGTTTCTAGGAAAATTAGTCCGTCTTTCCGCCAATATAATTTAAAATAAGCAAAATTAATTTTGTGCAACAAAATAACTTTTCATTTAAAGTCTCAAGACAAAAGTTGTCTAGGTAAATTTCGAATTTCGAATAAACATTTTTGAACTTTTTACTTATATATACTATTTCCGAATAACAATTTTAAAGAAAATAACTTTATTGTCGTCTTATTTCGACAAAACCAATACGATCTTCTACTACTATCAATATATGGATCCTTTGCTGGTCTCCTTAGTTCCTCTATATCCATTCATTTCACACGAAATACGAAACACGATTACAAGATAAGATCGCCCATATTTTTTCTCTATCTTGAACTTTTTTGGCTTATGATGTTTGTATGAAAAATATAAAGCATTTAGCTTTATTTGACATAATGGTGACAAAAATTTTTCGGCTCCATTCTCAAAATATACTTTTTTATACATGGTAGCGTTGAGTGTGACGTTATGTGGGGGGGGGGGGGCGTGCCATCTAAATATCCCACAACTATTGTTGATACCTTGAACTACGATCAATATCCATTTACTATTAATATTATTTAATGAAGATGAAGACTATAATTTAATTTCAATTTTTTTCATTTTCCTACCTGTATAGTACTGTGGCATCGGCTTTAAATTCCTTAGCAGCAGTTACTTGTGAAGATATCTTAACCAATGGATTCAATATAAAAATTCATCCAGAAAAAGGAGCTCTTTACGCTAAATGGATGTCACTTGGGTAAGTAACTTTGAATTCAATAAATTATTTATTTCTCATGAAATTATATATTGCGCCGACAGTAATGTGCCGGATAATTTTACCAAAATTAAATTGGAAAATATATTAAATACTAATAAAAAACTGACATAGATTATTCTTTAATTGACAGTAGTACATCATTAGAGTCCTAATGAGCATTTAGAACCATTGACCGTATTCGTATCTGAAACGTATTTTTGTCAAGTATAGTTGCAAGGTTTTTCGCTCCAAGTACAGAAGTCTTGTACAATTAAAATTTTTCATAACCCCGAAAGATAAAATCATTTTCGGACATTGATTGTTTTGATCATTAGTAGTGTAGTGACTTTTTTATAAGATCTAGCACACTTTTGATGACTTGGGTAGATTTTCCAAATTACAGCAATAACATAATAGCGCAACTTAGATTCCACACAAATACAATTTCTTGGTTTTTTCCCTTCCTAATTAATAGAGTAGCATCATTGTCCTTAATGGTTTCTGGATCTGTCCCTTATAAACAGCTGTCTGGCGATCCCCAAAGCACAATCCTCGGTCCTCTTATTTTCCTGATCTACATTAAAGATCTACTCGCGCTTATTGAGAGTGACTGCCTACTTTATGTCGACGATGCCAAGATATTTAGGAAAGTTATACATAAATATCAATGATTACCTTTGCCTTCAAAGGGGCATCAAGAAGCTTGAAGCTTGATGTAATCAGAATTTTTTACAAATAAGCATCAGTAAATGTAATGTTATGTCTTTCTCTAGGTAATGTGATTCCATCAATTTCAATTATAAAATTAATAATATTACTATTTCTCGTGTGAATGAAATAAATGGCCATAAATGAGTCATAACATCCAAAACTCCATAATTAGAAATATCTTCGAATATTCATGTCAAGTGTGGAACCCGTTTTACTCATCTTATTCTAACCAAATCGAGTCAATTAAGAGACAATTTTCCAGGCTCTTGTCATTTAAATTTAATAATATTTCGCTTGAATATCCCGAAAGGCACAGTCATTTTAATTATTAATTAATTAATTAATTAATTAATTATCCTTATTCAATCGCTGAGCCTACATGGATATTATTTTACCTTTTAAGACGGTAAAATGTGTATTTGATTATCCTATCTGTCATCTGTCCAGAATTGACTGCAATGCTCCCACTCGCATACCAAGGAATATGACTTACTTTAGCCCGCCATCTTGTAGATCAAATATCAAGAAAAAGTCAGAATTCTAAAACCATATAATTTAAACTTCAGCGACCTCCTGACATTTAACAGGCTGACACTCAATAAGATCAGACATTCTATCTACAGAATTCATCCTCCTACTAAGCCTTTGACTCCTTCTCTCTTTTTGTTTTGTTTTTATATCCTTTTTCATTTGGTTATTTTCTATTTTGTTCTTACTTTTTTATTTTTTAGTTAATCTTATTTTTTTTCCATGAATTATGTATTTTTTTTTCTTTTTTATTATTATTAATATTTTCTTTTTCTTACTTTTTTTGTTTAATATTTATTGTTTAATCAGTACGGTAGTGTGTTAATGGACTCTGTCTATTCACTATCGTTATAATTTTTAAAATAAATACAATTCAGTGACTATTTTTAATAAGTGTACATCTCTGTTTCTATTTTTTCACATTTCCGTCAAGGGTTTTTTCTAAATCCGCTTTTAATATAATCTAAATCCACATCACACTAATTAAACACATTTTAATTAAAAACAATCTAGGTGTAAAATTTATTAAAAAAATTTTTCTGGCTCTTACTTTCTCGTCACATACACAGCGGCGAATAATTAAAAGTTCTTCTCTAAGCTCGACCGTAAGACAAATTTTTATTTCACCACTTATGACAGCAATATCCATCGGCCCTTACCTTTGTTACGGAAAATAAAATAAATTGCCCATTTAACCCCCCTGAAGTAGCTGCTTTTTATGTTATACGCCCCCTGCTGAAAGCGTTGAAGGTCAAACATGATATATGGATTGCGTGATGAAGTCTAATTTTCTTTCCAGAGGTTAACAAACCCGCCCTAGTCTAATGCTAATGGAAACGAATGACACATAAAAGTAATTAAAGTCGCGTTGCAATTAATCGCTGGTCGGCGTTTTAACTGAAATGCTTTGAGCGGCAATTTATTTTCCCTCTCGCCGAAAAAGGCGACATAGTCGTAGAGAGGACGTTCACGATTAATACGTATCCAATTTGTCACGTACAACTTACTTGTTGTGTATTAATTCGGTTGAAATGAGATTTTGTCCTGTGGTTTTCTGTTTTTGTTTTTTTTTTTTGGGTGAAGAACAGTTTGAGTTTTTTTATTGTTGGAATTGAAGAATTAAACGCTGAACAAACATGTGAAAGTACTTAAGTACTTAAGGAAGCTATCATTAAATCTTGACTGATTTCTAAACAAGTTGTAGGAAGTGGTATCACAATTTTCTAGCAAATTATTAGAAGACTATGTAATAATGATGACAACTTCTATCTGAGCAATCATTTATTTCAATATATATAAATGATCGCCTTTGTTTAACATCTGATGTCGTAATCATCTATAATTTTGGTTAGTAGTGGCAATCAGTCTGCAGTCCACCATACACCCATTTGGAATGATCTATAGTGATATCACCTCCTTGGAACTCTACGTGGTTTCATTAAATTTTTTTTTTGTATTTTTTATCAGTCGTAACTAGAATTATCATTCCTTCCCAATTAACAAGTAAAAACATGTGGTAAAAGAAAATAACTATACAAACCCTGTAAAAATTCACTTATAAAATGGTGAAAATTTCGCGCAATTGAAGTGCGTACTGCTTTCGGTCATGATGAAGCAATTGTAAATCTTATCAATAAAATTGATCGTATCAGCCAAGATAGCGATGTAAGGATTTGTGCTTATTCGCCCACTACTGAGACTTGTACACCATGGATACTAATAAAATTGTTGTCACTAACATGGGATCATTTTTCTACAGTTTTCTCTTCAGTGAACTTCAAATATTAAATGTTATACGAAATTCACCATAGCTCAGTGGATTTTCCAGATGAATATATGAAATAGAAATAGATGGCAATTTAATATTTGTAATCTTGTCTCTGTTCTTATACCTAATTTCAGGGTTAGGCAGACAAAAACTGATAAAATTTATTTCCTTTAAAAATCGAGTTTAAGGAATATTTAACGTTATAGGATTTAAGGTTCCAATAAAAGTAATAATTTCGAATGTATTTGCAATTTGTTGAACATGTAATATGAATATTACAGCGTAAATGAGATTGGAAATTAAAATAATTGTCATACCCCTGCTAACAAAATTGGTCCCACATGAAATAGAAAATGAAGCAGTCTATGTTATACATGTCAATGGTTTGGCCAGATTAATAGAAGACTTTGCTGCTTTATCTTGTAAAAGATGGTTACATCAAATGGGGCATATCGCCAGTATGCCTAAAAGCATAAAATGTTCAGTTGACACAAGAACTGTAGCCTGTAGATCATGAAGTGGTATCTATCTTCGTTAATTTGGTACTCAAAACGCAGGAAAATTACACACAGCAATATAGATTGTTCACTCCGGCAACGGCGGATTTAATCCAAATACATTCTAGTTCCGATGAAAAATTTCTGCTATTAGTAGCTCTGGTTGAAGAAAAACTGAGAAAAGTGATAAGGTTCGGTTTTACGAATACTTTAGAATGCCAAGAGCCACATTTGGCCGCCAGCCAGGGGCAGCGGCGAAAGGTGGGTTTCACACCGGGAGCGGCACAGCGGGCTGCGTCATTTTTAAGTTGCCGCTTCGCGATAGCTTTTGCAAAATTAAATCTATAAGTCACACCGGATGTGACGGGGCGCGGCGCGATAAAATAGTTACATCGCGGCGAATTTGGAGATTACTCAAAAACACAATTGTTCCGCTCCCGCTGGCGGCAAATGTTTTTTTTTTCATTCGAAATAAGTCCACGCAATTCGTTAAATGAGCCTTTTTAGCATTCTAAAGTATTCGTAATCAAACTTCATCACTTATCTTTGGTTTTCTTCAACCAGAGCTACTAATAACAGAAGTCCTTCATCGGAATTAAAATACATGTGGATAAAATCCGCCGCGCTTCCGGTGTGAACACTCAATTTTGCTGTCTGTTACCGCGCCGCGCAGTTCCCGGAGTGACCAGGGTTGGCTTCATTATTACTTTTGTCGACCTCAAAAAACAAACAATGCCAAATGTGGTGTAAAAATTGTTATGTAATTGTAATTCGTTGACAAATGAGACACGGCTGCATGTTATCGAACTTAGGGAGTTAACTTTTTACCGTCTGTCCGTCCTCTCGATAAGTCGAGAACACGTTTACATAGACCGCTAAAAATTTTACACACAGGTTTTAAAATTAATGTAGATTTAAGTTTAAAAATGGGACAAATCGGGTAACACCTTCGTAGCGTTGTCATAAAAAAACTTTCGTTATTCACTATACATATATTTGCACATTGCAGAGAGCTGAAATTTCGTACACAACGATTTTAATAGAATTAGTAACTACAATTTTAAAATAGAAGACTAAATAGGGAAACCCTTGTTGGTGATGCTATATAAAAATTTAGGTCTTTTACATATACTGTGAAATCGATCAGTCCTAAATGTTTTTATTGCACAGTTCTTCAGAATATAGAATTCTATGAAATTGGTTACAATCATTTTTACTATCTGGCTGCTGTCAGAGTGCGCGCGAGAAGTGGAGCAGAACTGGAAGCTGGTCAGTACGAGAGCTTGTGCGAGAAAACTATGCAGCACATACATTTTCATAAAAAGTCGCGCGATCATGTCAAAGTAGAAGGGAAGCGGAACTGAAAGCAAGGCTGATGTCAAAGCACAAATCGAGAAACCTGGGTGTGCAATGTTTTCTCGCGTAAGCACAGCTGTTTTTTTCTTTAACTGTAGTATAGGAATGGCCATACACGCGGAAATATTTAATTAACCGTGTAGTTGATGAAATTCCCCATATTCCTTTCTTTTAATATTTAAGGGATGTGAAGAAAGTGAGTTGTTTTTTTGTTTTTTGCAAAAAAATAATTGCAAGGATGGAACTTTGATCCAGACGAGCAGAATGCATCGTTTAGTCTTGCAAATCTTTCCGCTCAAACTGCCTTCAGCATTCGTCAAGTTAACCTGCCGCGCAGTCCTGAGTTTACTCCAAGTGGCTCGATTCATAGTTCTTTGTTTCGTGGAGTGGACATTACTGACCTTCTATCGAATTATATCTCAATTAGATCCGAGGCAACTAGACCGGACAACTTATCACCTCGATTTATTGAAACTAATACTACCTGTTCTTAGTACATATATCTTTCATATAATAAATTCATGCTTTACATTTGCTTCATTTCTCTTCAGCTGGAAGGTAGCTAACATTCTACCAATACCCAAAAAGAAAACGCCAAATTCTCCGGCTAATTTTCGTCCAACCAGTATACATTGTTAGAAAAATTAATGTATCAGCAAATATTTGAGCATATGGACAAAATAATCTTTTAAATCGATGGTAATCAGGCTTTTGTGCATTTCACAGTTGTGAAAGGGCCGTATTAAGGATAACGTCCGATATTAGAAGCACGATGGATAATGACAAATTCACTACGCTAGTCCTTTTAGATTTCTCAAAGACTTTTGATAGTGTAGATCATGGAACTCTTATACAGAAGCTCTGTTCGTCTTTTAAATTTGGTAGTTCAGCAGCGCACATGCTGGATAGCTTTTTGAGTGAGTGTGGCCAGCGGGTTCGGGTCGGCAATGCTTGTTCTGAATTTTTTGGAGTTCTCCAAGGATCGATATTGGGTCCGCTGTTTTTCAGCTTATTCATTAATGACTTGCCGAATGCAGTTCGTTATTTAGAAATACATATCTATATACATATATACATACATCTTGATGATGTTCAGGTTTATCTAAGCACGCCTATAGGTCATCTCGAGGATTGCTTATCATGCATTAATAGTGATCTGGATAGAATATATGCCTGGTCTATGGATAATGGTCTACAACTTAATCCCGTAAAATAACTTTCTATAAGTTTTTATTATAATGCCTCCGATGTGTCTGACGTCCCACCAGTGATCCTGAACCATTCTCATACTGAATAAAGTTACCAATCTTGGGATAGAATTAAACAGTAGTATGAAGTGCTGTGATTAAATTAATATGAGATTGGGTAAAATTATATGCTGGGCTGCGTAGACTTTGGCTCTCGGCTGATATATTACCTCGTAACACTCGTCTTTTCCTAGTAAAGATGTTTATACTTCCTCATTTCAAAAACTTGATAGTATATGTGCACGTAAAATGAAGGTTGCATTCAACGACTGTATCCTATTTTATTTTTAGATTGCGACGATTTGATCACGTTTCCCTATTTAGGCTTCAATTATTTGGTTGTTCTTTTTAACCCTTTTTAAAGCATCGGGTGCTCTATCTATTCTTCGGCATACTACGGTCCAATAAACATGAATATTTCAGGGAACTTTTCCAGATTACTACATCTCAGCGGAACAGAAACCTGATAATGCCGTGTTTCTATAGATCAGCTATGGAAGGTCTATCAGATTATGGAATAATTTACCCGTTGATATACAAACCGCAAACGCGTTTAGAATGCAAGTTCGAAATCACTTAAAATAACCATTTTATAGAATAATAGTTCCTATTCTCTTCTGCTAAAAGGCAGTATTAAAACTATTTTTATATTATATTTAAACTAAATTTGAACTAAATGATAAAATGCAATAGACACTTAATTTGTATCCTTTTTAGCTTTGAAACAACAACTTTTTTATGTATTTTTTTCTGAACTATCAACTCAATTCAGATTATTTTTTTATTTAAAGCTCAGTTCTTATTTTTAACACAAATTTATCTAGCACCGACTTACAATTTCGTACTATAAAAGATTGTAAATCTTGTGTACTACATTTACAAGCAATAAATTGTTATTATTATTTTGCGAACGAAAATATTTCTCGTCGGATGACTCCATAATTTTATTTTCCGAATGTCACAACTAAATGTAATGAAAACTAATTCTGTAACCAAAAAGTACATGCAAAATCCTAAGCGCCTCTCGCATTCTTTCAGATACTCTAACAGCAGCATAATGAACCGTTCTAGAAATATATGCAAAAAACTACTTCAAAAATCAAATTTACACAGATGGGCGACCATATAAAATTACTTACTTTTATGAATGCACTCTTCAACAAGCATTTTCCGCTTACGAGAACGAGCGGTATAGGTACATAAATAAAGTTGAAGTTTAGGTTTAAAAACTGAAGTCTTTGGGCGTCGTTATGTCCAACTGGTGTTGGTGACGTTGTTTTTTTATATATGGTCACCGAAAGAAAAAACTGCGCAAATATTCTTAAACTTTTTTTTTAATAATATTTTTAATTCTCATCAAACTAATTTCTTCTGAATGTATTGGTACAACTTAATCACAGATAAATTCAGGCTTCGAAATTCTATAATACAAATTCCAGAATCCGAGAAAATGCTTTTCGTACTTGTTTATCAAAAATTCAAATAAATTAAAAAGAGTTTGAATATTAAAATCCAGGATTTTAAGATTCCGAAATAAAAAATGTGTGAAAGTCTCAGAACACAAGATCCAGCCAAAAATAAACGTTAGGTTTTTCTTCTTCGAAAAATGAAAGTAATAAATTTTTTTGAAATTCTTGAATTTTTTCGGGATCAGTATTTTTCTCACGGGGTTTTTTTTCTTAATTTAATTCCGAATTTCAGACAGAAACTAGATTTTATATATTTCACTCTGGTATCTTCCAAAATTTTAGCATTGGGGATTTTGAATGCAACGATTTCAAATACATATATTTTTTCCATGGCCAGTGTAGCTATACACAAAAATTCACATATCTAAATTTTGTTTATATATTAAGGATCAAGTCCTTTCCTTTATACCCAAAATGCACCTGTAGTTCCCGGGTAACCCTTGTTTTTCTGCCCAATTAGGAAAACAATAAAATTTTTTAACAACCGAGAATTTTATCTCAAAAAGAAAATCCTGTAAGCAACAACTGCCATATATGTATAAGTTAATGGGATACAATGAAATTAATATGCAGGTATATTTAAAACACTAGACTGAAGCCTTACATGTATGAGTGAAATAGTACAGCAAAAGTCCTTTATGAAATAATTACCTTTGCGGCAAGTACCTATGATACATTTGTGCAGTAGTCCATTACTAATTTATACTTAGTCTACTTAGTTATTTGCATCTTTTCATCAATCTATGATTTTCAGTAATTTTGCATAGAAACTGAATACCTGTAAAATTTGCTCGCTTCCATTAACTCTTGGATTTGTTTACATTTCAATTTCAGGTACGGAATTTTCTCATTCGCCTTGGTATTTGTGGTAGAGCTTCTGGGAGGAGTGCTCCAGGCAACGTTAACTTTAAATGGACTAGTGGGTGGCGTTACTTTAGGTCTATTTGTTTTGGGTATTGTTTTCAAGAGGGCCAATGCAAAGGTAAGTAATTCCATTAAAACTGAATATTTTATATTCATGCTAATCCTACATATGAATTCATACATCCATGCATACATACAAGTAATCTCGAAATAAAAAAATATTTTCATGTCTTTTCTAGGGAGCTTTTTATGGCGGTATAATAGCACTCGTGGTGGTCATTTATATTGGTGTTATGGCACAAATCACAAATGTTGATCCAGATCCGTTACCTTTGTCCCTAGAGAATTGTAATTGTTTTGTAAATACATCGCTGTCAGAGCAGACTGAAATAATAGCGGCCTTAGAAGAAAAAGATTTGTGGAAAACAAAAGTCATAGAATACAATCATGAGAGTATTGGGAGCAGTTCTTCTGTGAAAATGAGTGATACCAGTGAATTAAGGTAAATATAATTCGATTTTGTTGTTGTTGTTGTTTAGTAAAGCTGATACTTATTCAAAGTCTGAGCAGAGAAATATTTGATGACTAGGTTCTGATTGTGGGCATAATTAATTAATTAATTTGGGATATGTTGATATAATATATGTGATTAGGCCATAAAGATGATAAATAGGAGTCTTTCTTGCAGATATTAATTTGTTTTCTTATATTCACCATATACAATAAACACCGTCATTTGTATCGTAATATTCTTAAGGAAAAGTATCATTCTTTTTTGTGATTTTAGTTTAAGTTGGCAACCATTTAGATGTCACGTTTTTTTGAACCTCTAATATCAAACCCTCTCAAAATTTAACTTTAAGACGAATATCAAAAGCCACGTTAATTCCAAAGTGTGGAGCTTAAAAGTAGATTATTTCCTTCACATTTTTCCAGAGAATTTTCTTAGGTCGCCAAAAAAGAATTTATCTAGAATTCCATTTTTCTACTACTTTATCTTGATCGGGAACTTGGGAAAGGAGTATTTGTACAAATTTAATTCAGGTATAGGATACTCAGTGGAAGTATTATTATTCATAACCAACTTGGCAGTAAGTTATTGCTGGTTTGCCAGCAATTAGATTCATTAAGTGTTATTGTACTTCATGAAGCTAAGTATTAAATTTGGAGATCAGATTGTAAATTAGAGGTGTTTCACTGAACCATGACCAGGTTAGTGTGACCGAATAACTTTGTTTAGGATTGGCTACTATACCAACAAAGCATAGCTCTAAATTAGACATAAGTACTACAGGTAGGTACTCTTGCAGGTATATAAAGCTATGCAGGCCATTTAACACGTATTACCATATGTACAAGTCATATGCTCGATGATTTTAATGTGCAATTTAATTAATGGCAAATTTGCTTAAAAGTCATATAAATCAATTAAGACAAAAACCATCCAAAAATAATTTTACTGATTAAAATATTAAAAATATCATTGACTTTCTGAAAAGTATAGCGTTTCTGGTTTGTATGAAAATATATCTCCTGGTCACGTTGCTAGCATGTTCGAGCAATGCAAATTAAGCATTAATCTGAAAACGACATTTGTCGTTGTCGAATTGCATGAGCCCAAAGGGGAATGCCCACTTTTTATATAACTTTAGGCCACTAGTGATTAGCGAAATTGGTGAGTCGTGGAAAATTACTTATACTGAGAAAAATGGAAGAAGTAACTGCAAAAATATATGCGAAATGTAGTAGCTGGAGTGTATGTGACCCACCTGCATGAAAATGAGGTTTATTGTGGCGAAAATGTTCCAAAAAAGATATCTGAATCGAGAAAAAAAACATCGCCCGATAGTGCTCGGTGAGACCTTTAATTTAATATGCAACATGTGGTATTGAAACCCTCCCCCGTCGGGGTCTCCAATCCACACAAAAGTATGCAGAGAAAAATTTTCTTTTACGAATTGTAGCTGGTAATGATCTATAGTGAACAGTGAAATCCATTTTCTGATCGGATATAACCCTACCGAGTTAGAGCCGATCTAAGGTGTGAAAAATCTAGTATCTCAATTCGAATAAAAAGGAGGGAAATGCTAAAAAAGGGAGTATGGGGATGGCTTTATATAGTTATTTAAGCCTCCGAGTATAGAAATCTGGGTATTCAAACTTCTTCTCAGGACATAAGGAATTCGATTCCGTACTAGATTTTCTACTTTATTCATTCCGCGATTATGGTATCGCTATGGTATCGCGGTTATGCAGTATCACCGACCAAATGTCGAATTGCGTCAACTGCTTTCTACCTGCTGATTTTTATCCTTTGTCGCACTTTTTGTCGTATATGTATATATTGACATTTACATACGATAAAAGAGCATTCTGGATATGTAAATGTCAAAATATATGATAAAATGGAATGAAATTTACTTCTGAAGATAATACTTACTTAGTATAACAAATTAAGAAAATTATTATAAGTTTGAGCACTTGCACGTCTGTGTTGATTATTCATTTATGATAATTCAAATTTTGATCACAACTATTTGATAAATTTGTCGTACTTTTTGTCAATGCAATTTTGGGGTAGATGAAAATGATAAACCAAAATAAATTATAATGAAAATCGAAGTAAGAAAAATTTGTATTGGGATCCCAATAAACTGGGTGGCGCAGAAGTACTGGCACTCTAGGAATTACGTATATGTTTTTTTATATGATATCTCCCGTTATTTTGATATTGAAAATTGTATACTAAACAAATGTAAAACTACTAAAAATAAACATGGACCGTTATACCCCCCAAGAACGTGGAATAATCGTGTCGGTTTTACGGAATAATTCATCAGAGATAAAAACACAACTTGAGTTTCGTCGACGATTTCTCCGCCGGCCGGCACCGATTGGTCGCACAATGCAACGCTTTGCCACACGCCTCGAAGCAACTGGCGCAACATTGGATAGACCAAAGTCTGGCAGATCAAGAACAGGCCGTTCAGTCGAAAATATCGATACTGTGCGCGAAGATGTGGAAGAGTGTCCAGAAACATCCACGAGGCGATGTGGCACTCAATCGGGCATTTCCAGGCGGACTTTGCACTGTATTTTGGTCAAAGTCTTGAAGATGTATAAAACTCAGATGATTCATCATCTGTTGCCTACTGACCACCGAGCTCGCCTAGAGTACATCTAGCGCGTCATTAACCTCAACCTTGAAGAGGATGATTGCTTTTTTTAAATTTGTTATGAGTGACGAAGCTCATTTCCATCTCTCGGGACATGTCAATAAGCAAAATACTCGCTTCTGGGGCACTGAAAATCCGCCCATTATTCAAGAAACACTTTTATACCCAATAAAAGTTACTTTATGGTGTGGCGTCTGTGCTGAAACAGTGATCGGACCCTACTTCTTCGAAGACGCTGCAGCCAATGCGATAACTGTCACTGGCGAGCGCTACAGAACCATATTACGTGAGTTCTTGATATCCAGTTTCGATGAATTTTGGCTGGAGCACATCTGGTTCCAACAAGACGGCGCCACGGCACACACAGCGCATGATACTATGGACTTAGTGACGGACGCTTTTCCAGGCCGTGTTATCTCTCGTTTTGGCGATTTGCCTTGACTTACAAGATCACTCGATCTGACCTATTCAGACTTCTTTCTTTGGAACTATTTGAAATCACTGGTGTATGTGAACAAACCACAGACTCTCGCAGCCCTAAAAGAAAACATTCAACAAGAAATATAGAACATGTCGCAGGAAGTGTTACGGCAAGTTATGGAAAATGTCATAAATAGGGCTGAAATGTGCATCAACTGTAGAAGTCACCATTTAAGAGATATCATCTTCAAATCGTAATGCGACGAAATTTCATGGAACAAATATTCATATATAAAAAACTAATTCTAGGTTTTCTAATGCAGAAAAGAAGTTGTAGCTGAACTAAATAGGGTCATTACTTTTGCAAAATATACGACATGTACATAGTACGACAAAAGCTCAGAGTCAGCATCTAGGTTTGCCCTAAAAAATTTTCATTATATTGACTTGCTAAGCTAATATAAATCATAAATATGCAAAAAAAAAAAATAATAATATGGTAAAATGTTATGGTCAAGTGCTGGTAGGTGTAATGTGTGAATGTATATTAAAAACTTCCTTGTACTTATATTAACAGATCCGCAGATCCGATATTCCGTTCAATGAATTCCAGGTGTCAGCAGATCTTGTACAATATAAATCTAGTGTAGTATTCTACTGATGTTAATGTTAAGAGTAGATGCGACTAGGCCTCCAGGACCTTGCGGACACCGCGACCATAGTTGGTCTTGTGCCTTCCCCTAAAGTGGTTAGGCAAAATCGAGTCTTTTAACGAGTTCGATTATTGCTTTTGGAGTTAGATTAGAGACATTATCTGGAGAGATAATTGTTCTTCCAGCGATTTGCAGCCTTAGACATGCAAGTGTTAAGCACTCACATATGAAGTGCATCGAGGTTTCGTCTTCCTCTTCGCGCAGTCGACACAGTTCAATGTCGGATTTGCCTATCGTCTTCAGGAAGCAACGGAATGGGCCATGACCAGTGACTGCGTTAGCAAATAGTCTGAGCGACTGTCTGCTAAGTCCAATAAGTTGGCGCGTCTGGGAATGAGAGGGGTTGAAGAATTTCTTCGCCTGCCTCATACCGGGAACGCTACGCCAAAGGAGATCCAGTTGCCTGTGCTCCCACCTAAGCAATTCCCCCTAAAATGGCTTTTTGGTAAGCCAAATGTCGGGTAGGGACCAGTATACGGACATTCAGCTCCGGTTTTAGCCAGTTCGTTCGCTTTTTCATTACCGTCCACTCCTTGATGTCCAGGGACCCAGACCAATGTTATTTGGTTGTTCCTATACAGTAGTTGGAGTTTCGAGTAGCATCTACAGACTAAGTTCGAATTAAAAACTTGAGAGGAAAGAGCTATGTGCGCAGCTTGGCTGTCTGAAGAAATGTAGTAATTGAAGTCCTTGCAGCCCTTATTTAGGCTTTCCTGAGCTCCAACCCCTATAGCATAGACTTCCGTCTAAAAAATGAAAGGTAAGGCGGAATGGATACTTCCAAATCTGGACCAACCACCCCTGAGCCTGTTTTCCCGTCCTTCCGGAACCCGTCAGTATAGTAGACTTGGGCCTGTTGTGGAAGCTGGAGTCCTCTGTCAAGTATCTGGCTTCTTTCATTTATGGTTACCTTGTAACCTCTTTGAAAAGAAAGTCTCTTGGCCATAGTATCTATTGGAGCTTCTAGGTCATTAATGTTGACCTGCTCGATGATACTGAGATGATCCACCCTGGAAGAGGTGCGCTCATCTGGCCTTTCCTTTCGAAGCAGTGGCGCCTAAACATGCCATCCTTTGTATTTTGGGCTTCAGACCCCACTTTTCCCGAAAAGCCTGTGGCAAGAACTGAACGCCCACATGGCTTTATTAGTTATCATTTCAAGGTGGGGATTCCAGGTAAGCTTGCTGTCTAGGATTATGCCCAAATTTTTTGCTTCTTTGGAATATTCTATTGCAATTCCATTTAACTTATGAGATGGGATCTGAAGACTCCTTTTCCTAGTAAAAGGAACTAGTACTGTTTTACCTGGATTCATTGATAGTCCCATGTTCGGGCACCATCTGCTAACGATGTTAAAAGCAGTTTGCATAAGCACGGGTTGAGCTGATTCAAACTTTCCTTTAACACAGATGACAATGTCATCAGCGTATCCTTGGGCCTTAAAGCCGGCCTCTTGGAGTAAATTTAATAGCTTATCCACAACTAGGAGCCATAAGAGTGGTGATAAAATTCCGCCTTGTGGGGAGCCTCTAGTGGCCATGATTATTGTGGATTTGCCGGTCATGGTAGCTATTATGCAGTGTTTCTTGAGCATGTTACCAATCCATCTGACGATTCAGCTTTCTATGACTCTATCTTCGGTACTCTCTTGATCGATTCAAAGAGAGTATTATCGAATGCGTCTTGTATGTCCATAAAGGAATATATAAGGACCTCCTTTTCTTGTGAGGCTTTCTCGATATTCTCTACCAGACTGCTGAGATCATCCTCGGTGGATTTTCCGGATTGGTAGGCATATTGATTGGCATTGAGTGGATAGATTTTCATGGACGTAGTCTGAATGTGGCTGTCTATTATTTTCGCTAGAGTTTTCAGGAGAATTGATGTCAGACTGATAGGCCTGAATGATTTTTCCTCGCTGGGTAGTCTTTTACCCGGTTTTGGAAAAAAAACCTTGTTTAGTTTCCATGCCTTGGGGATATATCCAGTGCACAGGCTGGTCCTAAATATCTCGGTGATAAGGGGCTTAGTGTAATCCAGCGATTCTTGCAATAATGCCAGAAATATACCATCACCGTCAGGAGCTTTAAAAGGTTTGAAGGACTTGACAGCCCATCTCACCTTTGCTTCGGTGACAATCTTTTTTGCTGATCGGTAATCCCTGATAAGCACCACTGGCATCTACGTCGGGCTCCTCGATCACAAAGTTGCAGAGTGGGAAGTGCGTTTTGAGAAGAATCTCTAGCGTTCCCTTGGTATTACAAGAAAGGCTAACATCATAATGTTTGAGGGATCCAATACCGTTGTTATGATCCTTTCTTCGGAAAATTTACTCCAGCTCTTTCTTTTGGATCTCCTGAGCTCTATGTTGTATTCGATTAGAGCTTTTCTATATGCCTTGTTGAGTGGCCTGAGCTCTTTTGAACTGCTTTCTCAGGCTTTTCCTTAATTTACCTAGCTGATTGTTTCACAAAGGAACATCTTTTCTCCTTTGGATGGTGGTAATGGGGCAGCTCTCTTCATAAGCTCGAATAAGCGTCATTTGAAGTGGATCTGCTGGGAGATCCGCTTCTTCGATCGATTTGATCCTTTTTAGAAGGCCTATTAGTTCTTCTTGAACCAGGACCCTATATGCTGCCCAATCTGTCCTTTTTGGGATTCTTATGTATTCCTTCCTTATTTGTAGAGCCTCAATATTGAATCTTATGTACCTATGATCTGAAAGTGAGGCTTGATTTGAGACATGCCTATTGGTGATTGTCAGGTCAAGGACTGCCTGTTTGATTGCATTGACGAAGATTGGCGCTTTCCCTCGGTTGACTATTTGTAGGCATTTTGAGAGTACATAATGTAGAGCGTCCTCACCTCTTTTGTTGATATTGCTGCTATTCCAAGCTGTATGATGGGCATTGGCATCGCAGCCGATAATCAGTTTCAGATTATTTAGACTGCAGTGCTCCGCAAGATCTTTAACCTCCTTGTGGTGGTGGGAGTTCTAGATCTCCTGGAAAGTAGGCAGACGCTAGAACAATCTGCTCCTTGCCATTTTGGAGATTTTTGAACTCAATTAACACTCAGTTTGATCTCTTATAATTAATCTGTGCTAGGGAAAAGCGACAGTATCCGTACCGCAAATAATTGCTGTATGGGGTCCGTCGTCAGCAGTAAAATCTATTGGTTTCCTTCCTTAAAAGGAGGTGGTATTTTTTTAACTTAATTTATTTGATTTTTTTACTATGTAGCTTAGCATTTCACGACCATCAAAATGTTTGCTTGTCAAAAACAATATAAAAAAATGGATTATAAATAAATGTAAACAGCTATAAAAACTTTTAAATGGAACAATTATGTTTCACTCTATCTGGGGTATTAGTCTCTCGTCAAATATAATTAATCAAAAAGACTAGACTTTTCATAGACTCTTCCAGAACCATCCTGCCTTCGAGCACTTAGGAGCAATTTAAAAAATTAAATAAAAATAAATGTGTCACAGAATACTAGCAATGAGGACATAATCCATCAACTCCCTGAAAATTTTCTCTACTCCAGACAATTTATCCCTTCAGTGGCATTTAAGAAACCATATAAAACTCAAGACCATTTTCTGGCAGAATTATGTCGTGGAAGGAAAGTACAGTAAATGGTTGATGGAAAATATTCTAGAAACATGTCATGCAACATATGATCATAAGTTATTTAACATCAAATTCTCTTCCCCAGAGCCTTCCATTGTATTAAATTTTTATCACAGTTCATGTAATGTGAAAATTTTGTTACTGGAAAAATGAAAAATGATTAACCCCTAAGGGGGTAGTGTTGATGTAATACAAATTTCGGTATCTTTACATAAAATAAAGGAAAATATTTTTCATAGTCTTTGTTGGTAGCTACATAATTAGAAAGATGGTAGAATGATGGGAATTTTTTATTATCTTATAATTCTTTTTGACTTCATGTCCAGTATTGGATTTGTTTATGTAGATATATATATATATTACTCTGTTACTATCCTAAAGAGTATCCGTTCTTGTGTGGTTTTGATTACTATTCTTTGTAGATTTTCCCAACGGCTGTATATTCTCTGTTCATTGCCGTTAACCATGATTCCGAAAAGTGCATCCATAAAAATTTCTTTTTATTGTTATTATTGTTGTTAACTTAAGCTTTCAATTTATTAAATTAAAAATTGTGTTTTGTCTCCTTTCAGCTTCTCATCAATTTATAGAATCAGCTACCTATGGTATTCAATGATTGGCGCTCTCCTGACAATTGCCATTGGATTTGTCCTATCCGTTATAATTGATGTCATAAAATCCCGCCGCATCCTACAAATAGTTCATATAGATCCCCATCTACACCGCAATAGTATTCGTATCACAGTGGACCAGAAGCCATCAAATTGGACTGAACATGTAAAAACGCAGTATTACCATGAGCATCCAAAGTTGAATGGTGCAGTAAAATTGGGTGTAGATAACTTCGCCCTAAAAATTGACGACGAGAAATGAAAATCAACAGAATGTTCCGGTCTAAAAAAAATTGTGTTTATCTAGTGCATAGTCCAATATGTAATGGACCTGATATCCTTGAATCACATAGCTGCTTTTATATGACCAGTGTAAAAAACAACAACAACAACTTACAAACGGCGAAATATTTCGAGATAAAATGGAATATCCTGGAAGATATGAGACTTCCGTGTGTGATGATTAAAATTACAAAAATACCAACGACAATTTCGTATTTACACAGCTTTATAGATAGAAATTTTAAACTTTAACACTCCCACTCCTCCACACCCTCATATGAATTCTCATAATCTTATGATGTTAGAATCAGTATTCATTGCTTCAGAGACTGTAGTTCTAGTGTAGAAATAAAATTTAAATTATTTATAACAATCGTAGTCTATAAGACAAAAGCTTTAATTGTAAAAGAGATAATTAAATACAACTCGTACAATAATGAATAGAGGAAGTCCTTCTTATTGCCCTGCCATCTCCTCATGTACCTATTAAAAATCCTTTCCACTTTGCTTGACATTGGAAACCTACCCATCCTATTCTGATACGGTCACTTAATAAAGGGAATCCTAATAAGATTCTTTGTTTAAAGTCAAAAGGTCACCAGAACTGAAAATTTAATTTCCTAGCCAGATCTGTGTGCTGACGACTCCGAAAAACTTCATTTTCCTAACCAAAACTAAAGTAGATGATGGCAAGTCTTTTGTATAAGACATGGACGGGTTTAATGCAAATTGTGTCGCGTTAGTATTCAACTAACTGTACTATACACAGTATAGTGGTACAGTTCTAATATTTAAACAGGACATTTTCATTCGACTGACAGCACTACTTCAAAGAACCGGAGAGTAATAGACCAGCAAAGGTAGCCACCAGTAGCACTCTGCCAGGAGGAGAACGGCGATAGCATTCTATTAAAGTTTTCAAAATTTTGTACCCGGCTGGCTTACTATAGCGTGACGAGTCAAGTATTTGCAGTAAATATGGTTCCGGAATTTCCTCGTTTGGCTTTGTGGTGGGAATTTCACTTCTCAAATGTCATGGTCCACGTCTCGGTTTAATATCTGAAACGTGATTGCACTTAAATCAATTAAAATGTCACCTGTATTTGTTGAGATGAGAACAAATGACATATTTCAAGTGAATTACTTTTCACTTAACTCATGTGTATGTGCTAAAGAGATTTTTTAGTTTTATTGTGCAATTATTTGCGCCATTGATTGCCAATTAGAGACTATTTCCAATAAGGTGTAGAGTACAACTAAAAAGAATTAATTTACAGGTAAATTATGAACAGCCTAGTGGAAAAATAAACGTGCATGACACTAAGCAAAATAAATATAATAAATATAATATAAATTCATAAATGAATATGCTTAAAAAGATACTAATGACAAACATGTATTGCAAAAAAGTAGGGATATCCAATCTTGAAAGGAAAATAATTTTGAGACAAAATTTCCGATTTCATCTTTATAAATTTTAAGTTTTTACTTATTTTTAATTAAAAGCGACAAAATAACCTGTCGCAAGAAAAGTGCAGATAAAAGAACTTAAGTTTTTTCAAATTAGACTTCAATGTCTTCTGACTTTCCGGCGAACAGTACCAAAATTCAAATAGTTCTGTAACTTTTTGTAGTAGTTGCTCTTTTTGCTTCAATTGATTTACACTCCAGTCCTGTGAAAGATAATACCATAATGGGCGGGACATCATGTATAAGCTCAGATATAAAAAAAAGTGTCCATGATTCCGACAATACGTCTATGGTATATCAATGGTTTTCATATATATAGCTTGAAACAATGCTAGCTATGCCATGCCACTTTTCGGCCCTGCAAGGTTTGATTAAACTTTAAAATTTGTGACGCGTTGTTTTTTCTACGTTTGTTTTCTGTTTCATTTTATGAGAATAAATAAAATGATTGATAATTTTGAAATAAAAACTTTCACTCATTTTGACTCAAGAATACTTGCTTTAATTATAATACTTATTTTTTCAATAATTTTTATCAACTAACAAACCCCTGACTAAAAAACTTTGTGTCTGAGCGCCTGAGAATGCCGTTCGTGATGAACAAGTTTGAGGGTAGTAAACGTGGATGGATTTACATGGGGTTTTTTTGATTTAGAATGAGTGGATGGGATGCTTTCTGATAGTGTTTAAGATTTTTCGATAGTTTTCATTTCTCGAGAAAAGAAAAAATTACCTCTTATTTCTTAGAAATCTTGCAAATTCTCATATAATATATAAAATAACATTTACTCGCTTATATTCAATTTAAAATGTTATATAACAATAAAATATGTACTACTCTTTAATACTGAATTCATATATTTTATTTATTATTTCAATATGTAGGTGTAGATATAAAATGATTGCAAAACTAGTTAATTCTTTTATTGCTCAGTTTTGACATAATTTTTCAAAAAACATAGCGCATCCAAAGTAGTATTGAACAATGGATATCTCTTTGTCTTAACAAAATCCTTCGCAATTGTAAAATTACGTTCATTACTAATTAATTATTGTTCAAATCATCTCTAAGTATGTGTAGTTCCAAATTTGTATTTCTTGTACCTGTTATTGAATTTTTGTTTAATAATTTTCAGTAACACCAGGGTTCACTTCTCTGGCACTGTCGGTTATAGATAAATTCATGTTGTTCTTAAAGAAACAGTTCTTCATTTCCATGGACTGGAAAAAACTGTTCAAAACTAACAAATTATCTATTTAAAATTTCTTTTGCAATTTTGTTCATATTTTTCAAGAATAGTCTCAAAAATGTGTACATATATCTTTTTCTTCTCAAGTGGAACTTTGTGAAGATTTGTGATGTTCTTGTTTATTCTTTTATTTATTTCATTTTCAATTGCAAATGGAAGCTTCTAACATATAGTTCATTACAGTCCTTTTCTAGATTCGTTAAAACAAATGTTTTAAGGCTACTTCTGCAGTTCTTTTATGTACCTTGTTCTAAAACTCCCATATACTGGAGAGAACAAATTGTTCTGTCTATTGAAGCGTACTGTTCGCTTCATTTAAATCTTTCTATGAAATTGTATGAGGCGCTCTTTTGTGTGTCTTTTGTTCTGCTCTATTCTGTGGACACAAAAGAACACAGCTAATATAAAATCTTCTCTCACTTGTAAAGGATATTTTTAATTGGTAAAATACGTTTGATCACAGTCTCCACAGTATGCCAACTTCTCTTATAATTCAAAAGTAATGACACTTCCTTTTATTTATATTCATAATTTTACAAAACGATATTTTATATACATATTTTTTAAATATATTTACAATATTCCGTAGACATAGAGTATATGGAAAATTGTAAAAATAATCAAAAATTCTCCTATCATAATTGCAATTCTATAAGATTTCACTAATTGAAAATCCAATTCATATCTTCATCTTCACTATTACTATTATCTTGCTGAATTAGTTACTTTCTTTCTTCCCCTCAATGTAAAAAGTTTTCAAAATAGTTTCATCTACCAATTGACGAATCTTTAGATTTTTTTTTATATATGATAACATCCATGTATATTTTATTTTTTATGCTAATTAATACGTTAATAGATAAACTAAATTTTTTTCTTAATTTTTTAGTTTCATTACGGTCTGAGCTAACTGAACTCCTCCTTTTTACAGTATAATATATAATTTCATCGTCAGTTGCCTTACTTTTGCAGGATTACGTTGCAGATTGACTCTCTTTGTGGCTTTTAATAATTTTATTAAACATTTATACCTTAAAATTATTTAATCAGTAGTATGTAGAACTTCAAATCGTCTTTTGACTTATTGCTGTAAAGAGGAACTATTTGGTTCGATAATTGATTTCTTTATAATTGTGTATACCTTCAAGCTGCTTGAGAAGATAAAGTATTGCTGAATGTTTACAACCTTATTGCAAAGATTAAAAGTTGTTAAATCCTTATTTATACCACAAACAACATACAATTAGATTTCTCCATATAAACCCGGTCACAGTGTTGGGCAAAATTTAATTATATTAACGATTAATGATTACGATTAACGATTAATGATTACGATTAAAAGTATCCATCTTCAATCAGTAGAAATGGTTTAATATTTAATCGTTTAAAGAAATCATGTGAAACGATTAACGATTAATTAATCATAAAAAGTAATGGCATAACACGATTGACGATTGATCAATCGATAATTTCTTAAACGATTTCAAAAATGATTAATTTCTATTAATTTCCACTAATTATTTTGATTAAATTTCAAAAATGTTTAATATTTTGGAGTAATATTGTTATGTACTGATCAAAGAAACAAACATGCCTTAACGTATAATGGAGAAATTTGCGCCAATGGCATTCCCCTGTTCTCTGTATGTTAACATGTTTGAATTTTAAGAGAAATAAATTAGCCAAGTCAACTTATTGTCTGAATTCAGCATTTCGGAGCGCTTATAAAATAAAGAAGTTGTTTTTCAAATATTTATAAGTCTCTATTCTGCATTGTGCAGTTCGAATTCTAAAATGTTTAATTCCGTAATTTTGGTTTTAATTTCTAATACTGTTTTCATGGTTATTTCATTGTTTTATTTCATATTATTTCATCTTTTACTAATAACTAATAAACTTATCTTGAGTTACAAATACCTCGTTCACTTTTTCAAATTAACAAATTAATCGAAAAATACGATTAATGCCTAAAAACTAAGTAGTAAATAACGATTAATACCTGTCGATTGAACATGATTATACTCGCTTGACGATTAAATTAATTGCCATTATTTTCTTGCGATTAATTTTTCAATCATAATTTTCAATCGATTATCTAATTAAAAAAATTTAATCAATTAATGCCCAACACTGATTACCCGGATCACTTTTTCAAAGCGCTTTAACTTTATATTCAACTAAAGAAAGCTATCAGTAAAAAATGTTGCGAAGAATTTATGTGGCATATTACAGCAGAGAGAGAACATATAGAGCTTTCTATTAGGGGCCATTAGGGGGCCAGCTTTCGAACCCCTTCATTTGGGGTTTTCATATCTACATGTAAGTTGTCTCAGCTTATACTATTCATCTTAAAATGTGACCCTATAAATTTCCGAGAATTGTCTGAGAATTGTCGGTAGGAAAAGCTAGTATTGTATACATTATATCTCCGTTAATTGCTACTACATGCCTGTACTGAGTTCTCAACATAGCGGCAACAGCTACCAAAATAACCAGAATTTATATTCTAATGAAAAAGCACATTTTCGATTTAATTTGTTATGAATTCCTATACAGTCTTGTCAGTTACTGGCGGGACGGGACTATTAGGAAAAAAAAAATCTCCGATATCCGGGTTGGGACTTGAGTGTGGGCGTCTTTCTAGAGAAATGAGGAAACAAATTATACTATTTTCTTGAGAAATTCGGAAGTAGAAACACTACTTCCCGATGTGGTGGGGATGGAAACTGCCACTCTCGAGGTTGTTTAATATGGGTCGTGTGTGATATGAGTCGAAAGTGGTGAGTCGAGATTCGAGAGTCAAGTTAAAAAAGTTGAATAAGCAAAAAAAGTAAAAACAAATTTAAACAAGTTAAAAAAGTTAAAACAAAAAGTTAAAAAGAAAAAAAATTAAAAAAAGTTAAAAATGTTAAAAAAAGGTAAAAAAGTTAAAAAAGAAAAGAGTTTAGAAAAGTAGAAAAATTTAAAAAAAGTTAAAAAAAGTTAAAATAGTTAAAAAAAAAAGTTAAAGTTAAGTTAAATCGTGATTCAAGAGGCGAGATTCGAGTATCGAGAGTCGAGAGTGGAGCGGCGAGAGTGGAGAGTCGAGAGTGGAGAGTGGTTAGTGGAGGGAGTGTATAGAATTCATAAAGTAGAAAATAAAATATATTAATAAAATTTTTAAAATAAATAACTTTCGTAAATAAATTGTACTGAAAAGTAAAAAAATAATTTTTTCTTTCTCAGTGATATTATACACAAGAAAAGTTTCGTTACACTATGCTAACGAGACAAATACTATTTCCTCTTGTATTTCTTGACCTTTTTCGAGCCTATAAGCCATAGTTGCTTTCAGCTGGCATTAACCAGTAACGATAAAAGCGCACAAATAAATTGTAAATATTTCAATTTTATTTATGTTTCCCATGGGGGAATGCATCCCAGTTTCAAACCCTGAACGAGACGGTTGTTTTTTTCTCTTGTATTTATGATTTAATTTAAAATCGGCAATAATAAAAAGTTCTTAAAATTCTTCTATTCTCCATCTATGATCGATTCTACAAATTGTTAGTTCGATTCCCGCATGGGAAAAATAAATAATATTGACTGGGTTATATTGTAATTTTTGATAATTGTATTAAAAAATTTTAATCTTCATATATCATCGCAATGCTCAGCTAAATCTGTTTTGAGTGCCAGAGACAACGTCATTACTGAAACTAAAGTAAACAAAATTTGACTTCTGGTAACTTTCTTATCGGTTGCCATGATCTCTAAGGTACTTTATGTAAACATAAATTTAAATCGAATGTTCTTCTTTTACTATTTACACTATTCTTTCATTCAATTTTACTTTACCTCAAATCGGATGGCAGCAGCCTAAGTTTCAATCAAAAGTTGTGGTTTTCGAGAAACTCTTTTCTATATTTCTGGATATATAGGTAATATAGCGAAAATCACCTTAATATCCGTGTAAATGTGTGAACAGTTTTAATTGAATTTTCCCCTTGTTTCACCCTCTTCTCCTATAGAAATAGGCTTTCATGGAGACAAACCCAGGATTTTCGTGGTTGGACGCCTTTAATTGAAAAAGCATCACAGAGAGTTTATAAGAGGAAAAGTCGTCCTAACATAGTTATCGTTTATTTAAGATAACATAGAAAAGTTTTGTTTGACTTTTAGGAGGGCATGATGCCAGAAAATTTGTTAGGAGATTTTTCTTGGCCCTGTTGGCGTGGTCGACAACAATGTAGACCTAAAGGTGGTTGACCTCAATGAAGAGAAAATTGTATAGGATTTGCCACCTACATTTCTTGTAACTTGAAATTCTTTACACGTTCACTTCAGAAAAATTGGCCCGATGGGTGCAGCTTTAACCGTTCTATGTATATATTCATAGCCAAGCAAGTGCATACAGTCCCCTTTCGGTAAAACATTTATCGATTTATTTTTTCTGTTAAATTATCAGATATTATTGAGCATGAAATGAAAGGTTTTATACCTATGTAGATACCTACGCCTGATTACCGTCATTGAATATAAAAATCTGAATTCAAGTTTTAATCGGGAATGACATCACTTTCAGCATCTCCTTTGTTGTCTCCGTGGACTTTGCAATTCTGTTTATGTAAATATAAATTTAATGTGTAGAAATGCATAATATATCCCTGTCACAGTTGGTGACACTGACAACCCTTTTATTCAATTTCAATTGAGAATGGCGCTTTAAATAGATCCATTATTCCTTTTAATCATCATATTTAAATACGCGTCCACATTTTGAATTCCTGGTGGTACACGTCCTCATTTTTCTCCCTACTATCGATACTACTTGCAAGTGAATCAAAGGCACCTCAATAGCTAGAAATCGTAGTTATACGTGTGTGAAATTTTTTCTCAACATTATTAATACCATTTTTCCACATTCAGAGTGGATATAACCGAGAAAATTATTTCTCAATATTCAACTCGGCGAATCGCTGGAAATTGCATTCTGAATTTCAATTAGGATTTCGTTTTGAAGCTTTACCAAAGTAACAATCCTTGATGGACTGACTATTGAGACACTTTCTATTTTCATCCCCAAAGGAAATTTATCTGTGAACATTTATGCTGTGAAAATGGATGCAGAGTCCCAATTTCGTCGTCTCGTCCTTTCCTGCTTTGGATTGACTTGGATTGATTGATTGGAGATGAAATTGTCTCTTGAGAAAAGGTTTAGATACAGGGCATTCTAAATGATCCTTGGTTATTTATGTGGTTTGTATTTGAATCCTTTAGATTAGAAGTGACTCTTATTAGAAAGTAATTTTGGTATAGCGTACCATAGATTTTAAATTGAGAAAGGAGTTGGAGGGGCCTAGAGTTCATTACACAGCAAATGAGTAATGATAACAACCTTACGATGGCTTAATGTCAGAAGAGTGTAACTACAATCTTCCTCATTAAGAGTGGAATTATCTTAGTTTTCAGGTCGTCTTTGCTTATGTCTGCCCGGTGTATCTATAAACCAAATATCTAGAGATATACTGTTTTTTTTGTAACTAAATAAGAAGTCTGTGTTGTAAACATAATAAGGAGGTAAGAGCTGAAACATCTTTGTGATGCCATTTTTGCACTTTTGTAGATACACGCTTCTGACATTAAGCCATCGCATATATCTCTATCACCGTAATTAGTTGTAAACCGTTCAGCGTCGAAACTATGCAGCGTCTAAACCGGTGAAACCATCTGGATTTTATCCTACACTATAAAAAATGTGCACAATTGTTGCCACAAAGCTTAGGTATTTCTCCCTAAAATGTAGGGAATATTCTTTAAAATATTGGGAATATTCCCAGAAATGTGGGGAGTATTCACTCCAGTTTAGGAAATATTCCCTACATTTTAGGGTAAAATACCGAAGCTACGTGGCAACAATTGTGCACATATTTTTCAATGTATGATCGCTTTGGGGATCATATACAGTATATTTTTGAATTAAGCCGGATTAAGGTTGCACATTGTAATTTTATTATTCTGCTCAGTGTCCAAAGATGTACCTGATGTTCACACGCAATGGAAACAACTAGCGCACAGCCTGAAATTTGCTGCGAGCAATTCTGGAACTGCAATGTTTCGAGAATTTTTTTGTCAAAAAGTGCAGTTTTTATTTTAAATAGCCTCTGAGGTATTTGGAAAACAAAATTTCCACAAGTAAAGATTTTTATGATTCAATAATAAGATGAAGAAAAAGGTATATTAGAGCCCTGTAAAATTTATTGCAAGTATTGAAAATGAGAATTCTTATAAAATTTATAATTTGACCATTTTGCTGGGGAAAGCTGTATTTCGTTTATTTTGATCATGGTATTGACTGCTTTCGATATTTTACCAGTATTTTTGTAAACAAAATTCAAATTCATAGTTACTTTTATTATTTTTGAGAATAGCCCAAATCAATTTGAACAGATTTGGGCTATTCTCAAAAATAATGAAGGTAATTATGATTTTGGGAGTATTTTTTTTAATACCCTTAAGTTCTCTAATTTACCGATTGTTCTTTTAGAATTTTGCAATAGTTTTTATTAAATATAGAAATTTCATAAGAACTTTATTAAAACTTAGTTTTTCTTTAATACAGTTCAACCGAACTGAAAACTCTTCCATTAAAAACTTCACCGTAATCGTCAAATCATCCTATCACACCCACTAGTTTTCCCATGATAAGACAAAAAAAAAACAAAAAAAAAAAAAAACAAAGGTGTAGACCTGGAGACATGATAGCGATGTCTTCATAAAAATAAAATTTTCATTCGTTCACCGCTGACAGTTAAGTAGATGAATAACTCTCCCGACGAAGTTGTAGAAGTGCCAGGAGATTTACGTTAATTAATCAAAAGTCAACTGGCTCCTGGCTGGGTCATATATCACGGAGACTCTTTAATATTCATGTATTTCTCTTCGCTTTGGATTATTTGATATGGAGGAGGATAGGATAGTAAAGGAGAGGATTCTCGTCCTTCCCTGCCCGGGCATAGAATGCTGAATGTTGTATATCATGTGAATTACCTAGAATCAGGTCAATTTATCCTTGCAATCAGTGCGAATGCATATGACTACACATCCATACACACACCTGGTATATACGTAGTAGTTGCATTGTGGAATGCTCACCAGAAAATTGGACTCGCACTCGTGATGAAGGTAACAGTTTGATTGATTGATAAATACAAATAAAAATTTTATGCACTAATAAATTTTGGTGGTGGTGCAGATATGGATTTTCTGGGATTGAATGTAAAATGGCTTTTGTGGATATGTTACGTGAAAAAAAAATTTATGAATAAATAAATAAATGTAAAAAATACAGAAGCAAAATTTTGTGAGATTGTAAAGTGAAGCATGATGTTGTAATTGACTAGTAAAAATGCATGAAAAATGTTTAAAGGCTTACACTTAGTATCAATCTTTATTTTTCTACATATGTGCATTAAATCGATAGCGGGAAATAACATAAATTTATTGAAAATAGTGGGAATTAAAAATTATTTTGTAGGGACTGCATACAACGACCTAAGGCTTACTGTGTTTTTTTTTTTACAATTGAGCTTTTTCAGTTTCTGAACGAATGAGCTGATTGGCCGTGCAAATGATACCTACCTCTAAAAACTTGAAAAATAAAAGGGTTGTAAAATATTTATTCAATATTACTAAAAGGAGTGAGTCTATCCATTTTCGCAAATGTAATGTAGTCTTTGTACTGCCCGTTGTTAGAACGTACTCGCAAATTTGAATTTAGTTAAATTGAAATGATTGCACTGGTAAATTCGGATCAAGATCATTGGTCGACTCTCTTATCAAAACAAACACTATTCACTTGCTTTTAACTTTCAAGAAATTGTCACCCTTATTTTTTTAGAATTTTCCCACTAATTATTGTAAAATCAGATTATATATATAAATTATTTGGTCAGAGATCCACACACGTTTGAAAACACACTTATTGACAAAGATTTATAAGGTACGAATTTCAAGAATAGTTGTTTGGGAATAAAACTCAATATAGAAGTTTTGGTTCAGAGAATTTTGGATCACACTGAAAAACACTTATTGGCAGGAAGTTGCAATATAAGATCGTCAAGAAAGTGATATAAGTAAATAGAGAATAATATTAAATTATGATATTTGATAGATATGCACACAAAAATATATAATATGTAGATATATATATATATTGTTAAATATGTAATAAAATGAATATATGATTAAATAATAAAATGTTACAAGTGGCTGGTACCATGAGGAGTCAGTCCAATATTTGCAAGTTTCATACATTTTTCAATGCAAATTTCTGACAAACTATTTGTAGCAGAATAATGATTTATATATATATATAGATATATATTTAAATATCTAGTAAATAACGTCGGCAAAAATTAAAAAAAAAAAGTGTATTGGAATGGATATATTAGCTCGGAAAGTTGTAAAAAATGGTACAAATTGAAGTCTTTTAAATCGAATTCCTGTGGGTAGGTATTCTCATTTCTTTAAATTGTGACTGTTTTAGAAAGCAAATAACGTCGAGCTTTTCATTTTTAGTGGCGCTTTTTATAATTATTTGACTCTAATAGTACTTGTTTTTTCTCCCGACATTTCACCGACGAGAAATTGCAATATTTATTTGGAAGTTGTTTAAATACAAAGCAAAATAGCATATTTAACAATTGTGGGAAAAAAGAAATTAAGAGCGTTGATTCTCGTTAAAAATTTTGAATTTATGTGAACTGCAAATTTTAATTTTTCTTCTTAAATTGTATGGTTTTGTCGGATGTTGGGTTTCTGTCTTCTGCGGTAGATGTCTCTAATGTGCTCTGTGGTCTAGGTCTAGGCTAATTTTATATGAATTTTCTCACTTTCAGGACACAAACCTACGCCTAGTAAATTTTATTACCTACAGGTTCGCTGGTATCTAACTTTTGTTGAGTACTGACTACTGACTCCTCTTAAGACAAAACTTCAATTGAAATTTAATTTGAACAAGATTACGTTTCCAGTATCCTTAAAAAAAATTTTTGTTACGAAATAAAATATTTGTAGCGGGATAGATTGGCTAGAACAGGAACTAGAGGCTCTTGGACAGAGCAGTACTTTTTCGGTGTTTTTCTTTTTATTTTTTTTTTTGGTTTGCTTCGTGTGCTTAACTAAAAGGAACTAAGATGACGTTTTTAATTTTTGGGAGCATTGTGCGAGGAAGCAGAAAAAACGGAACTTTAGAACAATAAAAAATTACTTTTTAAGGTGATTAAATGCTTGTCGGTAGTGAATAATTTGTTTAAAGTCTGAGATATAGCGTATCTGGGTTGTAAGAAAAGAACCCTCCTTGTTCTTATCTTTCAGTCTCTTTGTTAATCTAAAGAGCCAAGTGGAGCCTATTTGTCACTTTCACGTATATACATAGTCTTCCTTCAGGAAATAACCAGTTTGGATTTCGTGATTGGTGAATTAAAAGACCGCACCCTACCTTTCCTGAGTTAACCGAAAATGGAGTTTAAAGCCCCTTTTGTTACACGTATACAACATCAGGTGTAACAACATATTCTTCAAAGGGACTGAAAGTCGGAAGAAAAAACTACTTTAACGGAAGTTTCATCGAGTGGGAAATCAAAAGGGGTGTCGCAAGAAGCAGGGTTCAATATAGGGCTACCGTTCCATTTTATCTCCTTCAATAGACTAAAGGAGAAGTAAGAAAATAAGCAAACCCCTTCATATTATACTTTGCCCTTAATGTAACTGTCGTCAAACTGCTGATTTGAAAATTAGGAATTTTAGTAAATTACATTTTTAATGGGAATGAAGAAAGCACTCAAGTAAAATTGCCGCTAAGACCTATGTGCCTACATGAAGAGCTTTGTACTTTTTCAATGTCCTTACTGAAAAGTATACCTACGTGGGGAAAGAGGAATGCTTTCTAACAAAAGCGCATTCCATATTTTTGCGTTGCAGTTTTCTTGTCCTCTTTATGTATATTAAAAGTTTGCCTATGCATTTGGTTTCGTCATTTTTTTTCATTGAACACTACAGTTGAGAAAAAACGTAATCTAAATCAAGTTTGCAAATGTTTGACTTACGATTCTGAATTTTAGATAAGCGCTAAGTATTTGCAAATATATTTATGAAAATGGCAAAAGAAAACTTATGCCCATCCGCAACATTTAGGCATAAAATCAATCCCTAAAATGTGTCCATACTGTTAGCTATTCTATAGTAAAGTTTGAGCTAAATCTCAAGCTAGTCCCCGGAGGGTTACATGTAGATATACCACCGATAGCTGCCTTATTATGTGCAAGTGTCAAACGCTTCGTGGCGGCAATTACCGTGACAAATGTCCCTAGAATCATTTTCATCCTGGCAAACTGTGATGACAGCTCTTATCGGAAACCATCTCATATTTACTCACGAGCTTCGTTTTTTGCTCATTTTGCACACAATTTCATCATTAGCCCCGAGTTGTGCAGATTTTATCGCGACCGCAAGCAAATATTTGGCATTCACCCCATTCCCCGTAAGCGATACTCGCTTAGATAGCAAGTCAAATAGCCCAGCACTGCATAAAAAAAAAAATGTGATAGTGCGCTGCGACATTACCGTTCACCTTCTCTATGCTTTTGTCTGTAGTGATATTGATGTAGTGGGGCTTTTGGCCATGATATGAGGCTTTTATGCTTATGTCCTTTAAAGTTCGGCAGAACGTTAAGTGGTTCTTTTGTACCAGAGTATTTGGGTGTTGGAAATTTTGTCAATGAGGATAACTAATAATAAGCTATGTGACAAGCTCATTGAAGTTTAAGGACAACAAGAGAAAGAGGTGGGAATTGATAATTTTAACTTGAAACGTACTCTCAAAATGGCAACGCAGATTGAGGCTGGGTCTTTGAACCGACCCTGTCAAATGATGTCAATAAGTCCTAAATTGGGTGTTCAAAAATGACTCTGTTTTTTTTTAACGTAAACAACCTAAATTGTTATACTGATTTCCAGCCACAGAGCACAAGCAGAGTTACACTGAGTTTTCCATTCGCAAATCATTTTTAGATTCGGTATACGTGTGGGTCAAATGGAACCTTTCTCTTGAATCGAGCAAAACAAATTGAAATATCTCCCAATATAAAAGATAGATATATGTATGTGTCTATAAACTTACACTAAATATCAGCACCAGTACAGCGTCCTAGACAAGTATAGCTAGTGAAAGTTGCAGTCTCTTTATTCTAGTTATAATTTTCGTGAGAAGGCAATTTATTTGATGCACTGAATACAGCTAGGGTCTAATTTTCTGGAAATTAATTCTGAGTGTTGACAATTAAAAATGTCAAAGGTGGAGTGAAGAAAGGAAAGAGTTCGACTATATATATCTATCTTGAAAGAGATTTTCTTCTGCTTTAGAATGTTTCACAAGGGGATTTCAAAAATTGTACGAAACTTTCTTCTGCGATTGAAGATATCGCTCAACAATTAAATACGAATTGGGGAGAAATAAGTCGAAAGTTGCTTAACTTAAGGACGCAATTTAATAATGAGAAAAGATATACGAGGAATAGGAAAAGTGGACTGGGATCTGCTGAAGTGTATGACAGACTTGCAATTGCAATTCAGCCTTCCCAAAAGTTTACTGTTATCTACTATTCAGATATGCGAACTTACATCCATATTCATTTTTCAAAATCTTAAATGCCGCCCAACAACATTCTGGAACTTTTTTAAAATATTGTATAAAATAATTGTCCTAAAAAAAAAAATAATAAAAATCGACATAAGTATGAGATAATGGCGCATCTATCTTTTCTCTAGGTGAAATATTATTTCTCGTCATAGTATCTTCTTTCCTTATTGCAGGCGTAACCTTTTCAAATAAATTGACGAAATGTGCAGTTGATATTTGCAAAATGCATTTTTAAAAACCTTTCCTCACCAAGTTTAATTCGCGAAGCAAAGTATTGAAACATCCAAAAAGTTGTCGTTTTTCCTCCATTTGGTTGTCCAAATCCTTTTTTTCGATTTCGACGATTTCTTTTAAATACAAAATAGGTAGCTACTACGGTCACAAGAACGCCTTCATCTATGTTGACACACCACCTAATGCGCATCTTAATTCTATCCACTGACAAGAGTCCCAAGCTACCTTGGCTCTTCGTCCTGTCAGTATTTATAGGTTGTGGGACATTTTTGAGTGATTTTAGCTCATAGCTCTCCTTCCACCGAAGCCGCAGCGGTTATATAGAATTTAAGGTAAATAAGCGATTAACCCAGAGACCTCTTTACTACTCCCAGTGCGACTCTGTTTAAGCCTAACTAGAATTGAA
Source organism: Dioctria rufipes (assembly GCA_963924295.1). Lineage (NCBI taxonomy): Eukaryota > Metazoa > Arthropoda > Insecta > Diptera > Asilidae > Dioctria > Dioctria rufipes. The sequence goes on along the minus strand of OZ002743.1, from coordinate 40,671,546 downwards.
GCTTCGATGCAGTGATTGGAACATTTTTTACATTATGAACATTTTACGGAACGACTGCGATTTTCGTTTTTCTGAGGATCCTCAATTCATTATTGAACCGATTTGGATTTGAAGGTTTTCGGGAGAACTACTAAAAGTCCAAATTCTATCTAATATTCAAGCCTGTTCGTTTACTTATATACTAAGTTATGAAGACTTTCGAGCAAAGCCAATATGATACACGACTGGCCCTATGACACGTTGAATTTATAAGGAAGTAAAGTATAAGTAAAAAGATCTTTTTACACGAAAGTTCATATAGCCAGTGCTGGACAAAATAGCTGTGTTCTTTTGTGTCCGCAGAACAGAGCAGATCAAATGATACACATAAGAACGCCTCATACATTTTCATAGAAAGATTTAAATGAAGCGAACAGTACAAATAGTTCCATTCAATCTACAGAACAATTTGTTCCCTCCAGTACCTATATGGGAGTTCTAGAACAAGATACATAAAAGAACACAACTAATGTAATTTCTATAATAAAAATTCTTACGATCACACATCCCTCCTATCTCCTTCCCCCACCCTCTCACTAACAACTAACTCCAATGAGAGAATGAGATCCAGTACGGCTGATAGATGGCATATCATCCTTAAGGGAAAACATGAGAGCAAAACGGAAAGTTGAAAGGAAGAAAAAGGAAAACAATCAATGAGAGGATAACAGATGCTATGCAATCGAACTGAGAGCTAAAGATGAGCCCCAAAGACCAAAGAGAAACAGAAATGATAACAAGAACATCGAGGGAAATATCCACAATCCAAAGAGAAAATGGCGCTAGACTGACTTAATTTGACTGGACGATCACAGGTTATTTGTTTTCATAGAACTGTAATTATAAAATCAATTAAACTCTTGAAAATTTTCATTTATAGGACAGTTAAACAATCAAATAAACATTTGCTTGGAATAACAATATTTCTTCAAGTATTTTAAAAAGTTAATCATGTAATCATTATTAAGATTACATTTTATTAATCATTATTATTACCTGATGATTACACTTTACCCAAGATTACTCGGTATGATCGTAATTAATGATTCATGTAATCGCTTATAATAATGATTATTAATCTGATTACACAGTAGTGGATTACTTCCAATACTTATATAGATTTTGGCAAAGAAAATTTATCGCATCCACAATCATACCGCTGCTGGGGTACATTTCACATATACCATATATGGTATAACAACACAGTCGCTCGCACGCAATGTTCTGATGAAATATCTAGTCAGATCCCTTGTAGATTGATTCCTTTCTTATCCCGAACAGTGCGAATGAGGAACAGTGTACCATCTTCTGTTTTTCATCGAGGCTACAATCTGCGAAGATTCAAAAGTGACACACATCAGCAACACAATATTTCAGATATAATTTAAAAGTTCTTTCTTTATTTAATTTACTGTTTACTCTCACAATTCACTAACATTATCAAATCAACTCTTTATTTATCGCTAGTACTGTACTTCTAATTATCACAATCCAAATAGTTTACTTCGTTCACTTCACTGTCTGAAATAATACTCGCCTCGCCTCCTGATGTGAGAAACGCCGTATTTATACTCAACGAATTATCCTAGAATCTCCCTGAATATTCCGTTTCCGAGCCCAAGGTTTACTAATGTCGTTTTCGTTTGAACATCCAGGTTCGCTCTGGAGGCAACCCCGTTCAATCGAACGGTTTCAGAGTGCACCTGAAAAAGTTCGCTTGTGTATGTATACTAACGTCAAAGTAGCTATGAACATTTTGCGAAAACTGGTTGGTAATTTGTTTGCGGAAAAATTTTGAGGATAATATAATAATAGTAGAGGTCTTAATAATAATTGTTGACTTTAGAATTAATTAAATTATATCAAATCACAACTAGACTTTGTTTGTGTGAGTGAACCCGAGTGTACCCGAGTAAATTTTCAGAGTGAAACTGATGCTTTTTGGGTTGCCACCAGAGGCAACCCATGACGTCACTTTTGCTTCAAACGAACGCTTTGACAGCACTTAGGTTGCCTCCAGAGCGAAACTGATGTTCAAACGAAAACGACATAAGATGTCACTAGCCTAAAGTTGTTTCCATTGCCAACAGATGTCGCGTGTGTTGCTTTGTTGCTCGTAACAATATAAATAAAAAGAGGCACATTAATTGACGTTTGGTATTTTTTGTATCGTTCTGCTTTTTGAATATAATTTTGCAAAAAAATTAAAGAAGAAGAAAATTGTGATGACGAGAGAGGTGCTGATGTAAGGAAACAGACAAAATGTTAATTTTGATGAAAGCTCTAATTCTACAGTAAACACAACCCCTCATTCCTGTGATCTCCCAAGAAAAATTGGAAAAGAAAACAGATATACAATCTGAAACTATTCTGCATTAATAAAAATTTATTACAAAAATAAGCTGCAAAATATAAATACAAACCACAGCTCGTTATCAAGGAAGTATTAAAAAATTATTCGTATTTGTTTTGAAACCAGAGAAAAATGGAAATCGAGCACTGATAGGAGAATTTATCAGGAGAGTAGATAATATGATCAATATTGTGTAACCATGCAACTAACTTTTTTGTATTAAGCTTCTTTTAGGTTGTGCAATAAAGAGTTTTTTCAATTTCAATATTAGGGCGATGTGTGGTTCGTAACAAAATTCTGAAAAAATTTCCATTAACAGGGTGTCCCGTAAGTGGTGTGAAACCCGAATGTTATGGATAGCTTATATCTAGACGATTGTCTGGGTCATGGGGGAGAAACCATAACGATAACGGTTTCCGAGATAATGGGACTTAAAGATATTTGGGGTATATTTTCATAGATCACCCTGTAACTTCTTCAAGTTTCCACCTAGGATGATGATTTACACTTTGATAGATAGACAATCGATAGACCTTTCCAACGGTCCAAAACTTTTTCCAGTCTCTCCTCCGTTTTGAAATTATGGTTCAAAATTTCAGAATTTTCACCCCATACACCCCATACCCAAAGGGTAAAAACAGGAACCCTATTACTAAGCCCCCGATGTCCGTCCGTCCATCACCGTGCTGTATCTCATTAACCGTAATAGGTACACAGTTGAAATTTTCACAGAGTGTGCCACTTTAACAAAAAATAATAAAAATAAAATTAAATTAAAAATTAAAAGGGGCCCCATTCAAGACACGTGTTTTTTGGCGTATGCATAGTATTATATTTTGTACGAGTGTACGGAACCCTAATTGCGCGAGTCCGACTCGCACTTGGCCGGTTATTTTATATAACTACTATTTCTATATAAAAAAAAAAGTCAACAAGTATAATTTTTAATATTGTATTTAAGCAGCCTAAGAGTTACGCTCTGTATCCAAAAAGCGATCCTTTCAGCGTTTTTCGTAGTTTGTTTTAAACAAATCCATCGAAAAAGCTCAACAGGTGCCAGAAAGTAGGCAACTATCTTTTAAAGACGAGCTTTTCAAGCCATTTTCGTTCAAGAAAAAGTGCAAAAATCGTGGAAAGGATCACTTTTTATGTGCAGAGTGTAATAGGTTATTTTAAAGTTAAGCTTTTGGCCTTTTTAAATAATATATGGAAAATTGGTCTTGATGGCGTATTTTTTGATCAAAATAGTAGGTAAATAAAAAAAAAAAAACGAGTTAAAGTGCTGAAATTTTGACTTTGTTGAACTATAACTTCAAAACGCAGGGGAGACGGGAAAAATGTATAGACCATTGGAAAGGTTTATCCATCGATTGTGTATCCATCAAAGTTTAAATCACCACTATTGAGTGGAACGTGGAGAAGTTACAGGGTGATCTATTAAAACATGACCAACCGTTAGGATTTCCTCCCACCACCCCCCATACAATTGTTTACTCGTCTAAAAGGACCTATCCATAACGTTCGGGTTTCATAACACTTTCGGGATTCCCTGGATATTTATGGCTAATTTCACTTCTTTTCAATATTATCTTAAAGGTAATGGATAATTGTATATAAAATATCCTCCATTGATGTACAAAAAGGCTTCTATCCTATAAGGTAGCAGGGATCAGACAGAGAGACTAATTTAATTATTATTAAAACAAACTCCTTCTCTGTTATAAGTAAAAAAAGGGTCAAGTATTGACAGATTTGTTGCACTGAGCTAAGTACAGCACTGGGCTTGTAGAAATTGAAGGAATAATAAGAAAAGGAGTTAGTGTAAGGAGTTGCGTGTAAGTCTCTCCGAAGTTCACTACGTAATCAATTGAAAACTTATTTTATGGATAAAACCTAGCATAAAGTAAACATTTTTCAGAACTTCTTCTTTTACTCATACAAACTCTCCACGGTATAGCAAAATATGACTTTCTCCGATATTGGTACACTTTGCATAGCACAGTTCAACTCGATTTCTCTGTTGGATCTTTCAAGAACCTTACTCTCACTTTTCTTTAAGTTTGCATTATTGTGTACAGCATACATATATATACCATAAGTTGAACGTGTATAACTTTATAGACATGCATGGGATCCCAGAATTTGTGTACATTTTCCAAGTAATTCTAATCTGTACCCTTAAATCATTTTCATGCACCCGGTAGCTTATTGAAAATGCTGATTTTATGCAACACCCTCCAGTCCGAAGCAGCGACAACAATTTTGCACAATCAAATAGACCTACATGCACAGTGCATACACAAATCCTGAAGCACATAAATAAAATCATTAAAAATTTAAATGAAAGTTGAAAATATTCTTGGCGTTAACTTTAAGGTAAATAGGATTTGTAAAGTGTTGTGACTTCTCTTAAGGGATAAGCAGGAGCAACTTTATTCTCACGAGTGCAATTTATAGAAGATTGAAAATTGTTTTCCTATTTTATGCCGCCCGGGATATCATATACTCGGGATATATATTTACCCAAAGTTTTAATTTATGGGAATAATCCAATTAATTTAAGAATTGGAGAGTTTGTGGGGGTGGTATCGTTTTATTAAATATTTCGTAGTTGTTACTTGATACCAATTAAGAAGAGATGTATAAGTTAATAGTCGTAATATGTGAAGAGAGAGTTTCGATTATTAATGATGGTGATTGGTGTGGTGACATGGTAGGTGGAAGAAAATGAAATTGTTCTCCTTTCGATGTAATTAAAAAAAAAATCGAAGTACTTTTATGAGAATCGAAAGATGTTTAATATTTAATAAGTAGGTACGTTTAGTAGGTATTTTTGGATCTAACTTCAGTGACGAGGCGTGCCTATCTGAGCTGGGCGTTCAAAATCGAACAATTATGAGAAGTTAATATATATAAGTTCGCTCCAGTAAAAAACTAAAAATAACACAAAAGTGTAGTACATTCGTATTGTTAAAAGTCAACGAAATATACAAATATCTCTTACGAGAAAGGAATTTTAAATGACAGAGATAGTAAAATATGAAAAAGAAGGGTGCTACTATTACTACTGTTCAAAGATGGTTAACGAAATTTTTTGAAGATTACATTAATTACAATTCATTTATAAATAAATTCCATATACACCTACTTTTCTTACAAGAGTCCTCCTATGATTTCCTAGTAGAATGAATTTTGTTTTTGCTTTAATTTTTGAGGAGATGTTTTTCAATTGAAATAAGATCTAAATTCGACAGTCTTTCTTATGCCATACAATTCTTTAAATACGTTTTTGTTAATTTTTTTGTTGAAATTGATTTTTCTAGCTGCGCTAGCAGAAATTGTTAATAAGAAGCAAACGTGTACTTCATAAAATGTCGATTATAGTTCATTTTGCGTAATATCCTTGTGTATAGAAGTATCTAGTTATTGCAAAAATGCTTCCTTGTTATATGCTGGCTCCACTGGTATCATTTTGAACAGTTTTGCTCACGCTTCGCTAAAAGTAAAGCTGTGCAACTGAAGTATGGACATGGAATTCAAGGGATAAGCCGAAAGAGCATAGTCAAATTGAAAATATACAAATTCTGGGAAGTATTCAACGCCAGGTTAAATAAACTTAAATACTCATCTAACCAAGGAGCTCAACCACTTCCAATCCTTCCTACAAGATATCCCGGAGTTCATTCCATCTATAAATGTACAAAAATTATTATTATTGAACTGAAGATTACATAATTAACAACAAACTCACCTAATCATACACTTCCAGCATATTTAAATTTTTGTAATGTCATCTAGTGATATTACGTCAAACAGCTGGTGTCGCCACTTAGAATATAGAGACAACAGGAAGTGTTGATTCATGTAAAATTCGTGTGCATGAGCAGATGTCAAATGAAGTTTGTCTAATTTAAAAGAATTTGAATCTAATTTAAAACTTGCGATAAAACTGAAAACTTAAAGATATTTTTTTTTAAAAGTAGTGCTAAATAAAGTAAAGAGGGTAAGTAATTATCTGTTGATATTATAGTGGTAAATTTCTAAGTGATATTCATGTATTTTCAGAATGAGGTGTTCGGTGAAAAATTGCCACAACAACACCAAGGTACGTCGTGGGAAATCATTTCTTAGGTAAGTATAGTTATAAAATATTATTTTGTGTACTTTACACACCGTTTTATATTAAATTGAATTAAAATTACATAACAAAAACGATAAATTATCGAAAAATTCCTTCCTCCACAGAGATTTGTTTGGTTTGTGACAGCTGAGAAACTCTCTGGGTATCTTGGCGTAGTGACATCGAAAAGAACATTTTCGGTAGGAACAAACGCAATATTTTCAATCATATATCTTGTTGTCCCGCTATCTATATTGATTCTACTACACGGCTGTACTAAGCTTTCACTACAACGGCAACCGATACTAACATAACCAGAATTAGGCTACGCTAAATTTGCCTTATCACACTTCCTGTATTCTCTATATTCTAAGTGCCGCCACAATCAGAAGTGAACTAAACGAAACCAAGCTTGTCAGGGCAACTCATCATGAAGCAGGGACATAGCTATTCACGGTTGCGATAAAAAGGCGGCGAGCCATAGCAAAATTACGCGTTCGTTTTTCAGAGTCTAATCTAAAAGCATTCTCCACCAGAGTCTAATCTGAGTTTCCTATCCTTTGAACAAAATTATAATTTTGTTTATTCCTTCATATAGAAGTCTAATTCTACTAGAAGTGTAATTCTGCGTACACGTCTCAACATTCTCTTTAACAGAAGTATAATTCTGCTTACACGCTTTAGGACGTTGCAGCCGAAGTGTAATTCTGCTACATCGTCGCTCTCATTTTAGAATTTTATTTTTCTTGTGTTACAGAAATAAGGATAACGCTTTGGAGAGGACATTTTAACAACAGCACTGGATGCTTATTGTTGGATTTTTTTTAATATTGAAATTTAACTTAGTTTTTTTCTTGAATTTTTTTGAATTTTATTCAATTATTATTATTAATAGTTTTGGTAGATAAGTTTTAGTTGAATTGAATTGTGATATTTAGGATAAGATATATGAATAAAAAATTTATATTTCAAATGCAAATAAAGTTTAGTTATCTTTTGCAGCCGGCACCCTCCCTTACGTTTGAGACTAGATATCATACACTTGGTTCATCTACATTTTGTTAGCGTAGTCGTTGTTCAGGATGATCAATCAAAGCTACGGTAAAAATTATTGCAAAAGTGTATCTCAGAGTTCGAATATGTGTCACTATTTCATGAATTTTTTTCGTTGCAATAACAAACATGATTTTACTCTCGAGGATGTTAAATAAAGGAGAAAACAGGAATGCAGAAACCATCCGGCAGATAAAATGATGTTTTTGTCCAATTTTTTCGGTTCGGATATTATTTAATTTGTTCTTTGTACTGACAAATAGGATTTTTAAATTCTAGAATTTGACGACTAACGTGTTGTAACACGTTGTGGAAACTTTTTTTTTAATATATTCATAGAAAGCCTCTTAGTCGAGTGTGCAAAAAATGATGCAATGCTAGATATACAGTACCAAAGAAAAGTAGAATAAACTCTACAGACTTCGATAAAAACAAATTTAGCGATGAGCAGAAGAATGAATGGACCATTTCGATATATTTTTGTAAGGACTATCATTTTGAATACTTATTTTGCTATGAATAAATTCTTTCTTTATTGCACATTTCTTCCTTATAATAATGAAATGATGTTGAAAAGACGCAATAATTTATGAAAGTACAAAGTTATGGCATCGGCAGTAAACCTATAGCATTTTATTATAGTTGACTTACAAATCCATAGCCATTAGCTGTTTTGTTCATTTACTACTGTTGATCCATCTATATTTATTAATATCGGTTTGTTTCAGAACTAGAACTAGATTCGACCCCGTTCAAACAAACGCTCTTAAGGCACTCTCACATCAAAAACAAGAAAAACCCAACTTTTAATTTAAATTTAAAAATTGTCTATATAACTAGGCTCAAGTTCATTATGAATGCTTTACCAAATTCGCCAGAATTTGATATTTTAAAAGATAGAAACTAGCTTTTATGTCTGTAGGTAAATCTGAATTGAATCCGAAAAAGTTGTTGCTGTGGTTGGTGCATTTGTAGTTGCTGTTGTGCGGAAAACGTATAAATATGTCAGAATAAATATATCTCTCTCCAAATTTCTAAAATTTTGCCCTGTTTAGTTTTAAATCTGAACACCTTCGGTACTAAATTTATATATGAATATGTATTATGAAGTAGCATACACGTTTTCTCTAATTCTTCCTCTCAAGTTTTTCTTTTCATTCTATAACATTTGGTGAATAGATAAAGGAGCTCCCATCCCTTTTGAAATTAAGGGGAATTTTAAATAAAGTAGTAAAATTATGATGAATTTTTTAAGTCTATTTTAAAAACAAGTAAAACGGCCAGAATTGGTCTAAGACCAATTCTTATGATACCCTAGCTGAATGCCCGTTTGTAATTTCGTATGGTCACCCATCTGTGCAAGTTTGCTTTTAGAAGTGGTTTTTCACATATATATTTCTAGAATGGTTCGTACGGCAGTAAAAATGATTATAACCAATTTAATAGGATTTCATATTCTGAAGGACATTTCAGTACAATAAAGACGTCTAGTACTCATCGTTTTCACAGTATTCGTAAAAAACATAATTTTTTTTATTTGGCAACAGCAAGAAGGGGTTGCCCGATTTATTCCATGTTTGAAATTTTATTTGTTATTACTATAAAAATACCATGTACCAAATTTCAGCTCTCTACGTCGACGCTTTCCCAGGCAGTGTCCCAATATATAGTGAAAAACGGAATTTTTGTATGGCAACCCTACGAAGGAGTTGCCCTATTGGTCCCATTTTCGAACTTAAATTTACTTTTTTTTTTAAAGAAGCTCGTGTGCAAAATTTCAGCACTCTAAGTAAATGCGTGTTCTCGAGTTATCGTGAGTACACTGTCGTTAAATTTCAAAAGTTCGACTTTTTTGAGATTTATCATAAATTTTCGTCACTTTTATAACTGCTTCTTCAATATCCGCAAAAGAATAGGACTGGCTGCGATCTATATTCACCATTGTATAACCCAATCTCCCCTATACCAAATAAATTAAAGAATGATTGAAATCAGTTAAGAAATGATCGAGATATAAAGGAAAGTACACACTTGAACTTTTTGAAAAAAAAAAAAAAAAAAAATAAAAAAAAGATCATAGTATCAACTATTTCGTGTTTCCTCCATATCACATTCGTCCCATTCCACTGTTCCTCATGGCAGTTTCCAAAAAGTTGGCATACTTAGGATCATAAAACAAAAGTGTTATAGACATAATAAAAGTAACGCTGCTGCCAACGCTCATCAGTTTACAAAATTTTAGTAAGGGCGCGGGCAGCTTTTTATGTTAACTGAAATAACTTTTTAGTCGAGTGAGTGTGGCTGTACGACAAGTAACTATTTTACTGAGGGCCTCGATGAGTTTCATTGCCAACTCATCTATCAGCTCATCAAAAAATTGGTATGGATACTGATCTGTATGTCTAGTGCATCTAATGTATGAGTGAAATGGAGATAAATGGTGTTGAGCAATTTCTAAATTCCGAAGTATATAAATGAGTTTAGTCCTGGTGCCAGAGCAAAAATCAACATTACATCAACATTACCCTGGTAGCATAATCACCATGAACGCACTGCTAAGCTCATGATGACTGGTTGGATGAATGTAATGCTGATATTTGTTCTATCACCAGGACTAAGCTCTTTTATATGGGTCATAAATAATATGAAAAATAATTTTGAAGATTAAGCAATATGCTCTGCTCTATATTTTAGTATATAATACCTAAAAAAAAGATATAATGATCTCGGGTGATAAAAGCAACAACAAGAAATTGTTTTCAATAAAACTATTTGTTTTAACTTATAAATTAACTTTTATTAACTGCTTTACGATGATGAGATCATTGAAAGAGCTTTATATACAATTACGAACTGATTTTTGACGTCTTCATGAAGAGACGATGCTTAAAGTTTTCCATCCGAACTTACCTACAGAGCGATTATTCGAGAAAAAGTTTTCTCGAATGCAAAAATATAGGATAGCCAAAAATGCATTATTAGACAGAGGTTCTTATATTTAATTACTGATTAATTTCCAAATCCGGGATTTTCCGTAGTTATATTTCAAGCATATTATTTTTTTCCGGATCCAACCTTTTGAATTTCGGAACATATTTGTGAGCATGCGTTTGGCGGAAACTTTAAACAAGCTAGTCTTTGGTAAAAGTCACAATTAATTATGGTAAAGAGACACATCATTCATCAATCTTCAATTAAGTATAACGGATACATATTCATCGCCCTCCGGTAGTTTAATTATGGCTTCCTTCTTTAAATCTACAGGAGTTAGTAAATATTTCAAGACTCTTTAAAACAGTCGCTCAAAACTTAATCTCTTATAATACTCAATGCTCTTACTGTTTCTATTAATTAATTTAATATACAAAGTATTTTGAATAGACGATCTACTGCCGTTCAACGGCAAATTTCTGCCTTGAAGAGAGTTTTCCATTTTTTAAGTTGTAGATACTACAAAAGAACAGAGGAGAAGACCGTCGCCGCTTTTAACGGGTATTTTAATTCTAATTACATGAAAATCTCTACCCTAGATTTGCTTGCTGATAAAATCTCTCTTTTGTTTTTTCGTGAATATTACAAAGTCATACAGTAGTCTTTAACTTTCAAAAAGGATATATAAAGATATGTCCACAGACTCAAGTTATTAAGACACAAGACGCCCATTTAAATCGTCCCTAGTAATTTCTTTGCTGATGGTGTCTACCATTTAATGTAATCACAAATCATTATCCTATTATGGAAAACTTCAATGCCTTAATCTCTTCATGACGCTGCTTATCCTGCTTTGGCAGAATCTTAAAATGAAAAGCAAACAAATGTAAAATTTTGGCTAGCGGAATACCATCAAACAAAAACTTTAATAATTAGGGACGGAGACGCGGACTACATGCATACTTTGTGTTTCCTTCGACTTCGAGTAAAATAAGTTTGTTTGTTACAAAGTTGAATTTTCGCCTGAGTAGTATGGAAAAGTTTTAATAGTGGATTTGCTTTAGGCCTTGGTGGGTGAAATCTTGTATGCCAATAACAATAAAACTGTAATTCTTAGCATAAATACATAATTCGAGAAGTTGGAATTTTAAGAAATAGGTCTACACAAGGTTCAACAAGATTTTAAGTTTTTCAAAAAAAAAAGAAAAAAAAAAAGAATGAAATTACTAACAAATTCTGAATATTATTCTGAAATGAAAATATTTTTCTTTTATATCACAAAAAAATAAAAAAAATTCCCGGAAAATTCTGTGAACTTTTGTGTCCACAAATTTCTACAGGATTGCGGACGACAATCAGAATGAATTGAGGATGAAAAAGGGAAATGTGTACAAATCAAGAATATCATGGATTCGAGTGTGACAGAAAAAATACGAAATACGTGTGTATGTTGGTGTTCGAAGAACCATGAATTTATGGTTGAATCGGGCATAAATCTGGAAAAAGTTTCCGCAAAAGACCCAAAATTTGTATGACACCACAAGCCTTTCAGTCGAGAAAATACAAAAGAGAAACCCTTTGCAAGGGTGAAGTGTATGGCGTAGGATATTTCTGGAGAAAGAAAATATAAAAAGACCAGACCACATAGATATAGGCACATATGTAGGTATGTCTATATATTTAGGATGCCAGGACCAGGGTGATATGAAATTTATTCCTACCCCTTTTTGCGGTGGACAGGAAAACAAACGCACACAGCTATCGTATTTATGCAGACAGATATACATATGTGTGTGTATGAATTTGTGTATGATGATAAATAAAATTCAAATTCTACAGAGATTTATTTACGTTGATCTTTCTACAAATTTGCCTGTTTGTTTGTGTAATTGAGCCATAAAAAGATGTAAATGATATAGACGTCCGTATTCATGCGTCCCAGCATATGAATATCTTCATTTGGTTACGGGAAATTTGGAGCAGAACCAAAAGGATACGTGGAAATCTCGGTTTCTATTAACATACAAAAAATATGCTTCGTTATTTGTCTTTCGGATTATGGATCAAAAAGGGGCGCTTATTCTACCGTGCCAAAGTAAATTTTATTCGTCGCAGATTTTAGCTCCATTTGAGCCAAATATTATGTTGGCTTCTGTTTATTTTGATTTTTCTTATAGGGGAAAAATTTTATTTTCAACATATTTCCTGAAAACTTTTAACTTGTTTTTGTTTTTAACCCATACATATATTTGTTGGTAAACAATCTCATATTGCGTTTTCCATAGAGAAGCACACGAAGAATATAGGTGAGGCGTACAGCACATTTTACAATTTCCAGTTCCAAGGCTCAATTTCTTGCCAAATGCAAGCATGACTTTATCTGCTTAAATCATCTGCATTGAAAAACTTATTTGGTGAAGATGATGTAAAGTGGGATACTGTAACTTTGATTGACTTTATGATAATGACAACTTTGATTTTTATCCCAGAAGTGCACCGCCTCTGACTATAAAACAAACTTTTCTGATATCCCGAGTGCGGATTAAAATGGAAAAAAACTTCAGAAAAACTAGGATTATCAGAAATAAGAATTGTTTCATAAAATAACCAACCATCTATCTTCTCCCATTACTCAACACCACGTAAACAAAATTAGGGAACGCTGGTAAGATTGCATCGGTAAAAAGGTGTGCAATTATAATTGGCAAGCCATTAAATGTAAAGTTTTTATACAGTAAAAATGGAAGTCAGCCAAGAAGAACGTCGCAAATTATTTCTTTTAACACATATAGAAAATCCGAATATGTCTCAAAGAGGCTTAGCTGAAAAGTTGAAAATTCCGAAGATGACATTCCAAAATGTTCTCAGCAATTTTCGGAAATTTTGTAGTATCCAATGAAAAACCGGGTCAGGAAGGAAATCAGAAGATAGACTAAAAATTGGCCAGATATGAGTGTTAAGGCTGGAACGTCATCTGTTACGGTCCGTCGAATTGAAAGAATAGATAACCTAAAAAAGTTTTCATGTTCAGAAAACACCGAATAGAATACGAGAAAAGAACCAAGTTGCAAAATCCAGGAGTCGGATTTTGTATGAAAATTTCGTAACGAAATTCGACTGCTGCATTATGGATGATGAAACTTCGGTGAAAGCGAACTTCAATCAGCATCCAAATCAGGACATTTTTGTTGGAAAAATGAAAAGTTACGCAGATCGCAAGTTGAAGAATAGTCACTGCACCAAATATCGTGGAAAATGCTTAATTTGGGAAGCAATATATATGTGTGGTCAGAAATCATTAATTTTCATGACAACAGGCACAACCATCACAGATGTGTACGTTAAAGAGTACCTTCAGAAGTGCCTTCTTCCATTCTTTTGAAACTAAGATGCATTAGCTTCGTTTTGGGGTAATTTAGCAACTTACTACTACGGCAGAAAAACTAGAGATTTCTACGATGCTCAATGCATACCCATAGTACCCAAGGAAGCGAATCCTCCAAATTGTGCGGAAATAAGGTCAATCGAAAAATATGTGGCTAATATTCAAAGAACACTAAGAAAAAAACAAAAAAACAAAATCTTGTGAATTAGACACTTTTGAGAGGCAGTATAAAAGAGCGTCCGATTCGTTCGATACTGTCCGTGTACAAAATAATGAAAAACGAATGTAAACCAAAATGTTCAGCAATTTTATAGCACGTAGTAATTATATCATATCGGATGTGTATAATGCAGATGATTAAGTAAAAGTTTAATTAAAATTATTTGATAACAAACGAAAATGATTTCATTTCATTGATTTCATCATTGGTAAGAGGTCGGTTTTTTTCTGGAACAGTCCTTAAATGCCAACGCTCATTCTTATGCACAGACACAGTCAACCCGTTTAATATTAATTTTCTGAAAGTAAAAGCACAAAAGGTTTGCTGCTAATTCACTTTTTATTGGGTTTATAAACAAAACTTTGAATTTTTCCGCTGTGCAGCTGTAGACATGATACCAAAAAAGAAAGAAAACGAGCATTCGTAATTTCACCCTTTTATAGATTTGTTAGTGCAAAAGTAAAAGAAAGGATGAGAGATTTGCAAAGAAATGAAATGTTCAGGTTTTATTATGAGCAATAGTACCATGTTACTTTGTACACATAGTTTACCTCAAAATTTATTTTGGTTGGCATTATAATATTAACTTTAATACACTGTCGAAAATTCGATCTTATACTAAAACCGAAAAGTTTGTATATAATTCCAATCGAATTTTGTCTTAAAACAAAACATTTTAAAGTTTAAAAGAAGTTGAACATGCTCAGTGTAAAATTTAATAAAAAGTTAAGTTTTCAATTTAAATGTCGAAGTTTAACGCGAAAATTATAAAAGGTTTAAACTGTTTAAACTTAATATTATTAAAAGTTTGAAAAAATAAGTTTTCTTGTATAAACTATTAAACTCTGTATTTTGCTCTTTCCCTGATTAAAAAGTAAATATGAGATTTAGTATCGAACGTAGGAGGGAGGATACCAGTAAAATGGACAACTCAGTTTTTTCCAAATTTCAAATATAAAATTTTATTTAAACTAAAATTCAGTTCTATGCATTAACGTATTATCACAATTCAAAATAAACTTAAAACTACTAGTAGGACAGTTCAACAATAGCTGCGTTTTGTATGGGGGAATATTTGAGGATGTTAAGATTTTTTTGGATTGTAGAATTTTTTATGGGTACGAATTTTTTAAAAAAAAAAAAAAACATAAGTACTGGCTGAAAAGTATATGCCAGAGATGTATGCACTTGCACAAAACAAAAATCCAATAGTTTTACACAGGTAAATTGAATTCCTATGACAAAATTACTAAAAAATCAAGTTCTGAAATGTACAAGTAAAAAACTTTACCAGAACAAGAAGAAATTGCTGAAGCGAATAGATTTTTAGTGTAGCTTCACGCATGTAGCTGGCTTAAACCTCGCAGTTCTTATATGGCTTCTTTCAAAACATAATTTGTTATCCAATTTTTCGTTTTTAAAAACGACATACGGAAGCACACTAAGCGACAAATACGGATAGTCAGGCAGCTTTTATGGTTCTGAGTGGCTATCTTATAACATCTAAGTTACTGGGAGCTGCAGGGCTTCTGTGGATAAGCTGTATATCCACAACAAGGTGTCCCTTCTGTGGGTTCCTGGTCACATGGGGATCATGGGGAATGAAAGGGCTGACCTTTTAACTAGGGCTGGCTCTGCTTCTCCGTTCCTTGGACCTGAATCCGCCATAGGCATTGCCACCACGAGTTTCGGGTCTCTCATTAAAGCGGATGTTCGTAGAAAGCATCAGCAGAGATGGGCGAACCTGTCTACTTGCAGGTGTACAAAACTGTTTCTTGATGGGCCCAATGGGAATAACTCCGATTTTCTCACGGGGCTCGAAAGGAAATAATGTAGAACTGTGGTTGGCATCATCACCGGCCACAGCTCACTTCACGCTCATCTATCAAGGATGCGAGGTTTTGACAGACCTGAGTGTCTGTTCTACCTGGAGGGAGACCCCGAGACAACCGAACACTTTTTGTTTGCGTGCCCGGCCTTCGCCTGGTGCAGGCTGGATACTCTAGGGTCTGCCCTTCTATCTGTGGATGAGCTGAAAAACCTGCCTCTTCAAGGCCTGATGCGCTTCATTAAGAGGACAGGAAGGTTTTGGTGAATGGCCTTCTAGCAGGACAGCACAATGGGCCGCTTTGGCCTCCGTGCTTTGGCATAGCGAAAAATAGGGGCTTTCACCAAATAACCACGCGAACCACGTGAATTAGAAAATGTACCGAAATAAATTCTGGAAGGGGGAAAAACGACTTTTCCATGTTTGTCTAAAAATTTTCCTGTACATCACGTATGTATTTGTCTGTAAAATACTGAGAATGTTCCCATAGAGAGTTTTAGTTGTGGGATATCCCAGGGAATAGCTTATGGGACATTTTTAATGACTCCTAGAAATAAGGTCCTAAGTACATACTGAGTACTTCCTGTTTATCACGGGAAAGCTATGGGATCTGTGGAACAAGAATGGGATGTCCCTGGGTAATTTTGTGCTGTATGGGAGACTCTGGAAGTGGTTTTATATATTAATTATAACTTAAATGGTTGAGCGTGCTCCAGCTGAGTAGGTAGTAATTAACCCTATTAGTCTGTTAGAAAAATATTGCCTTCTATTGATATTCACATACTCAGCATACAATTTTCTGTGCTTAATAAATAAGAAAAAATGCATTTGGATAATACCTGTTAGCACATATTATATGCATGCAGGTATAGACGTTACAATTACAAGCTTTGTTCAGAGCTTTCTACTGCCATAAGCTTTATTTTGGAATTGATATTTATCTGTAGTAATGGCCTCCAATTATTTTACCAATGACTTCAATGAGTTTGTTTTAATTTTGGTTTTAAAATAAATTAATATGACATTATTATATTTCATTCAAATTGAAGATCTTAATTGGCCTGTATTTAATGAAAAACGAACCCTAAATTGACTGTGTACCTGCATATTTACAAATATTTTAATTTCATGCCAAACAGCAAATTTTCGAAATTCATTTACGCAAAAGAAAAAAATCAATGAAGATATTTCCTAGAAGCCACTCTTCAGCCGTTTCAATTATCATCCTTTAATATAAATGTTTTTCAGCACAAATTTTCTGAATAGGACGCTATGAATGTATGCATGTGTGTATGTATGTGTGCCAAAAACATAACACCCTCACAATAATTCATGTGCAATTGAGTTCGATCACCATCAGCGGAATTTATGTATATACTCGCCAGTTTAATTGCAATCGACTTCCAAAGTGTTTTAATTCGAGAGCCAGAAAAACAAAAACAAAGTAAAATGGAAAAATGTTTGCAGATTGCTGATGTAGAAAATTTAACTTTTCATTTTTCACTAATTGAGTGCCAATATAAGAGCGTGTCGGAAATTAAATTTAATTGGTTTTCACTGGGGGAAAATCTCAGCGCGTTATTTTTCAAAAATCTTGTCGATTACGGATTTATTGTACTCGACACGTTCCTGTGTTGGCCTGGGCATGATGAAGTTGAAATCAAATAAATCCCTCGTTATTCACGTACAAAGTTAATTTTGAAAAATTATTTCCAATAATTAATTTTCGAAATATTTTTATATGTAGATATATTGAGAGAGTCCTGTACATTTTTTAAGGACCTTGAAGATACAGTAGATATCTTGTGTATATTGAGCACTGCTATCGAATTGAGTATAATTTGAAGTATTTTACGAAACCATTTAAGTTGGTAAAGTACCCATAGGTACGTCTACGTACCAAGGACTTTAAGTATTAATCGATTTAAAACGTCCGTCGTATGGGTAATATATGAGCATTGCTAATTAACTGATTTTCTCGCCTGTGGCGATTTCCCTTAAATATTTATTTACTCATGCTTATATCGGATGCTGGATCCAGAGTTGTATGGTGTAATATATGTATGTAGCAGTAGAGACGACGATGATGACGACGGATGCCATCACACAATTTCCACGTCGAAGATATAAGGGGAAAATTTATTTCGGTTTGATTTTCTCTAGCTTATGATAAATACTGGTAAAAAATCGGTTATTTAAATGCACTCTAAAGTTATTACAGCGTTGAATATAAATACATCCAGAGCATCAAGTGGATACATTTTTGTAGAAATTTGGCCATGTAAGCCGTCTTCACTAAAAGACAAGATCTACAAATTATGTAATGGGGCACTACGAAAAGTGAGCTATCAAGGTCAAGGAAATTTCAGTTTGGGATTGCTGCTTTACAAATTTACCCTGAGCAAAACTTTGTAATTTTTTCATAATTAAGTTACTTAAAATTTGCTTTTTTTTTATTAGTTATTTGCGGATATTCTTACTGTGCATCTAGAAATACGCTTGAGATATTCTGTATTCTTTTCTATGTTGACGAATGCTTTCAAAAATTCCTGTAGAGATTTTATCTTCTGTGCTGTGTTAAACCAATTGGGATTTTAAATTAAAGAAGTTCATTGTTGTTGAGAAAATCATTAATATATCCCTTTGAAATACTTCTCTAGGTCTTTAAGCAATTAAAAAGATAACAGAAATATTTCATAAATATAATAATAAAATATATTAAAAAAACTTTTAAAATAATTAACTTTTATAAATAAATTGCACTAAAAAGTATAAATATAATTTTTCCTTTCTCAATGCTTTCTCAATGATATACTGAAGAAAAGTTTCATTGCAAATCAAACGAGATAATATATAATATAATTTTAAAGTATTATTAACACCTTCACTTTTAAGATTTAATCTGAGCTCTGGCATTTCTTATTTTGCAATCAAACAAACTTTTATTGTGTATATCACTGAGGAAGAAAGAAATATTTTATACTGTTCAGTGCAATTTATTTTTATTTATTTTTTCCCGGACGGGAATCGAACCTACACTTGTTAGAATCAGTCAATGATGGATAAAGAAGAATTTAAAGAACTTTTTATTTTTAACGATTCTAAATCAAATTAATAAATACAAGAAGAAAAAACAACCGCCTCGTCCGGGGTTTGAAACCGGGACCTTCCGCTTGCCGGGCGACTGCTCTTACCACTGAGTTAACGAGACAGATGATTTTCCCTCTTGCATTCATCCGGTCATACCTAGTAGGCGTCAGGCTTGCCGAACAGTTTTAGGTGACAGATAGTCAACTATGGCTGAAATCTTGTCGGGGTCAGTTCTTATACCTCCTTTTCCGAAAATGAAACCCAAGTATTTGGTTTCTTTGATACAAAACTTACTGTTCTCAACGTTGATGGTGAGGCCGGCTTTCCTAAAACAATCCGCTACACGGGCTAGCAGCGTGAGATGAGAGTCAAAGTCTGATGGCAGAATTAGTAAATCGTCGACGAGAACATTCTCATGAAGATCGAATGGAAGGACCTTATCCATGAGGCCACACATCATTTGTGGAGCATTGCATAAGCCGAATGGTATCACTGTGTACTGATAGATAGGGTGACCAGGTTCAGTAAAAGCGGTCTTCCCTCTGGAATCAGCGTCTAGTGGGATCTGCCAGGAGGCGTCTTTCAAGTCCACGCTCGAAATGTAGTTTGCCAGAGGAAGTCGACTCAGAAGCGCGTCTATCTGCGGTAGCGGATAGGCGTCCTTCTTGGTAACGGAGTTGACTTTCCTGGCATCAAAACAAAGCCAGCCATTTCCAGGCTTCCACACTAGTACGACTAGAGAGCTCCAAGGACTCTGGCTCTCCTCATTCGCACCCAGCGATAGCATCCGTCTTAATTCGGCATCCATCAAACTCTGTACTGCCGGTGATATCGGATAAAAATGCTGTTTTATTGGAGCTGCATCATTTCTCTCGATCTTGTGAGCGACCAAATATGTTTTTCCCAGGCCTAAAGAGGCGAAAGAAGGAAAGAGCTGTTTGGTCGCTTCTAGACGTTGGTGCTCTAGAACATAAAGAACATGGCAGTCGGTATCAGGAGTAGCTATTAGGATTGGTGTCACTTCTGCAACTATACCTAGGACATCTGGAGCCAACCTAAATACACGCCAGAAGTCTATTCCGAGATATAGTGCCTGTGTGAGCCCAGGAATCACGTTAAGACGCACGTTTTGGGTCTTACCACGGAAAGTGATGTCCATGTCCACATGCCCATGAACAGTCGTCATGGCGTCACGCGGAAATATGTGCCAGTTTTTTTCTTTCGTGTTTCATTGGTCGACAGTATTCTTGCCAACGAACGGTCGATCGTGTCTTTCTAGGTCTAAGCTCCAGGTCAGGATACATAATTTCAGCTAGCTCAGCTGCTGAGGAGAAGATACGGTCCACGTTGGGCGCCAATTTTGTTATGGAAGTATGATGAGAGTGATTTGACTTGGACGTGAAGTCCAGACTGTCAGCATGAGCTGACAGATTACTCGGTGGACAGCATTGACTGTAGGGTGGCACGCTAACTCACCTAGGCTATTGGTGGAGAGTGTGGGGAGGTTCCACGATAACCTGCCGCTGCCACTAGCCATATACAAAATAAATTCGTGCCTGTATATAAAAAAGGCCGTAGCACACATTCAGTTCTTAAGGAACCTTTACACCACTTACCTACATCCATTGGGAAGGCACTGATGGTTGGCCTTCTCTGCTCGCCTCAACCACCTAATCGACACTGAGGGCAGATAGTTGTCAGTGTCCCTAAAAGTGGCTCGTGTTCGTTTTTTTTTTTTTTTTTTTTTTTAATTCAAAAACTGCATCCAATCTATCACGCGTTCATGGAGACCAAAACGCGAGGTCCTGCCTTGCATTTCCCTATCTGGGCAGGCTTATTGAAATTTTCCCGATGAAAATGTGGCTACTGCGTATGGATCTAGTCTCTTGTCTATTCTACAAAGTAATTGCCCAAATCGAATCCCCTATATTGAGTGAGTATTCCAACAATTAGTAGGGTAATTCTTTAATATGTTCATATATTATTGAAACTTACGTGAGGAATTATAATTCCGCTGCCGATGTTACAAAAAATTCCGATTTTTCTTCACTGTATGACTTGCACTCCCGTGATTCACATGAACAACAAGACAGCTGTCGACATTCTTCTTCTTCTTTTTCTCTCGCCGCATTTCGTCCGTCTTTTCTTCACCACTCATGAAGCCGCCGTATATGTGTCCTCAGCTCAGTGTAACATACTGCTGCATGCAGTACGCTATGACCATAACACGTTTCGTTATTAGTTTTTTATTCAATGGAACACTGTCGATTTGAGTAGTAGTAGGGTTGCCACATAATCGTTTTTCTTTTGCTCTTTTCAAATTTAAATTCAAAGTATATTTATTAATGAGCCCCTGCTTAAAGCAACGTATAACGTTGTGCTCCATGACATTAGATAGTTGGGCACTTATGTCGATTAAAAAACCAGCAATATAAACAATAAAATCAAAGAATCACATTATGCAGACTTAGAGATGCACACAGACAGGTAAAATATTTTTACGAGAAACCATGTTAGCCATTTCACATCAACCGGCACCGGTAAACCAGACCGGCATTTATCGGTTGCTGGTTTACCTTCGAAGTTAACATGGCATCTTTTTTCTATAGTTTTCTCCTGATACCTGCCTTAACTGAAAGTGTCCATTCCGTTTTATGTCACATGGCATCTTTTTTCTATAGTTGTTTCCTGATACCTGCCTTAACTGAAAGTTTCCATTCCGTTTTATGTCGTTATATGTGTGTGTTATTGACGAATTTTTCGAAATATGGTTGGAAAACAAAATTCAGATCACAACAGTGCATTAAAATGGTTAGGCGAATGAGTTGTTCATTCTTCTGATCTGAGAGAGCATAATTCGTTCTTTGAGAACTCCTTGGGGAGACTAATTTCCCTAATTCGGCTCTTATTATATGTGTATTTAATAATTGATAATGAGCTGATATAATTTCGAACCTTTTTTTTTTTTTGAAAAATAAAGGAAGATATTGAATTAAAAAAAAATATATTAGCCAAAATTTAGAAATTTAAAACTTAATTCCTTTACTCAAGAACGAGAAAGCATATTGGGTTAACTCTGTATTGATTTAAGGAGGGTTTTTAATTTATTAATTTATTATTAGTAGCCATAGCGGGTGTAGTTTCAAAGACATAGCTTCTTTAACTTTAGGACGAAAATGAATGGAAAAGTTTTAATTTCTTCTGTAACCTCCAAGGGTGTAATTTACCCAAACTCAACCATTTAACATTTGGCTCGCTATATGTTAAGTTTCTACTGGTTTAAAGCGTAAGTAATTATACGGGATTAAGTAGATTTGTAAATTTCTTAAGATGAATTTGTACTATTTTTTTTACCTTTATCTCATGCTCGGTATAAGTCATTTTCTTGTATTTTTTTTTCAATGAGTATGTATACGAAACTGTGCAGAAATATAATATACGAAATAATAAGATTTTTACTGATGATTTTCATCTAGACACAGCAACCTATTAAAAGCTATTTCTTTTCAATACAAAATCCTCAAATATCAGTTTAATAACTCGTAAAATTTTTACACTGGTATTTTTTCGAAAATTGTTTTTCCCGAAAGCCACAATTTTCCAAGCTTCAATAATAAGCTAAGATAGAATTTACACTCAACAACGGCAAAAATTTATTCCGAGAATTTCTCAGCAAAGTACATAGAAATATACATGCAGTAGGTACTCGTTCGTAAGTGTATTAGAATATTCAACGTTTTCAGGTACCAGACAGAGTAAGTAACAAAAGTAAGCAGTCTCTCGTAATTTGATGAGGATTTCGGGGATGAGAGCAACGTTAATTTTATTTTTTCTATTCTCCACGAATCATCCATTTAATTCAAAAAACTCTGCAAAAAAATCTCCTGTATGATTTATATACACTTTCAGGGAAAACTGACATATAAACCGTGCTGGCAGGGATGGGAAGGGAAGGGAAGTGTTTCGCATAGGAATTGGAACAGATAGCACGACGAGCACTCTAGCAGCTCAAGCAAAAGCAGTTCCCTGTAGCTATATATTCATGAGATTGTTCTTGGCAACGATAACAAAGATGTGAGGATGTGGAATTATCCGTCGACGAAAATCCTGAAAAATTTGCAATCGTAATCCCATCGCTGTTAATTTTCCA
The DNA here is from genome assembly GCA_963924295.1 of Dioctria rufipes. Taxonomy (NCBI): domain Eukaryota; kingdom Metazoa; phylum Arthropoda; class Insecta; order Diptera; family Asilidae; genus Dioctria; species Dioctria rufipes. The sequence goes on along the minus strand of OZ002743.1, from coordinate 40,648,377 downwards.
GTTCAATGAAATCCTTAATCAGATTATGGTTGACACCGTCAATATAAGTAAAAGAGGCGAATGAATTTTATTGATCTCTTATACGTATGCGGTAGGAATTGCTTTCCATTCCATTGGAAGTTTCATTTTTGAAATTTTGAGCATTTTACAACGAGTATCATGAGATAAAAGGGTTTTGCATTCTTTCTTATGAGATGCATCTCACCAAAAATGCAACCTGAGAAATTTTGAATATTCAGCGATATTTTATGTATGTATGTAAATCCAGGGATTTGCGGATATCTTAGATAATTTCAAATTCTGTAGTATGTATGTAGTTAGCAGCGCGGTTCAATATTTCTGGAGTACTGACTAAGGAGGATTCACCAAAGACTATTAAACTTTTCATTTTAATGAACCCATGTATCAGCTCTAACTATTTCGAAATTAATCTAAATGAAACAAAAAGGTTTTAACATTTTCATTGCCGGTCATAATTTCCCGATAAATTTTACACGATACGAGTTAGAGTGAGCATGTTTACCGTTTTCACGCTCACGCATATTTGAACTCCTGTTTTTATCCCACAAATAGAGTTTTAACTATAGATGATTTTCACGAATTGTATACCATTACGATTCTCATAATTGAACTGCCATTGCCAATTCCCACTCCAATTAATACTTCTCCCTTTCTCTTTCTCTGTATAGTACAACAACAAATGATCCTTAATTTGAACAGCCGGGTCTCGCATTTGAACGAACCAGGCTGAACGTGGTTCCATGATTTTAATAATCCTCATTAGCTTTAATAGCCCGATGAAATTTCTACCTTAGGCAATAACAATTAGAATAGGAGAGCATTGTTAATAGAGTGTTACCATTCAAGCTATATAGCACTGGAGGGATTATCTAAGCTAGTAGAGAACGCTATTGAAGAGGTTTTAATTAGGTACTCAACACAAGCATTTTTAAGCATTGTTAATTCGATTTTTGACTTTCTAATGACTAGAAAACAGGTGATAGGGGATGAATTGAAAAATGGGAAACATTTTTATAAAGTCATGTTTACCCTTTAAGTTATTTACAAATGAATCGAGTAATCCAGCAAGAAAAAAAAAAATAACGTCTATTAATTAAGCAGACATTTTTCTCGGTGGAATATTCTAGTATGCTCTGCTTATTCTAATATTATATGACGACACATACCACATATGTATGTGCCAAGTAGTATATCTTTTGACGAAAATGTAGTACTATTGCTAGAATGAAGCGACAACATCACTATACTGGCTGATAGGTTTAAACCCTAGAAAATATAATTAAAGAAAGCGCAATAAGACCGAAAAATTGCCGCATTTCCGATTATATGGTAGAGTTCTGTTTATGTACATATACGTTATATGCTCATGGAAGTAGTATGTATGTGTGTATGTATTGAGGATATGGCCGAGCGTTACACCGATCCTGGTTTAACGGCCAGGCCCCCTGACTACTCTAAACACATAAGGATGAAGGTATTTGGAATAAGCTCGGCGTATAACCGCATCAGCAGCTCATATCTAACTACTACATCACACAAGACAACACATAAAAATACAAAATAAAATCATTAATTAATTCAGGAAGGAATACTTGGAAAGGAAGGATTTTCATTCATGTATTTTTTTTTTTATTTTTTTATATCATATGTTATACTTCTCTTCTGTATTTTCAGCGCTAGGCTCATCTTGGTCGTAAATTTCCTCTGCTGCCTCTTTCAGTGCAGTTTTGTTTTCGACCAGCCTCTCCCATTCTTGCTCCGACTTATCATACCGTCTAAAATCCTCACTGTCCGATTTCAACCAGGTGAAAGATGGCCTCCCCACCTTCTTTTTAGGCTTTTTATAGTTTAGCGCTGCGGTCAAGATATGCCCCCTTTGCCTTCTTTTGATATATCGTCAATATGCTATTCTAACAAAAACTCTTTCCGTGATAGTAGGCACAATTTAAGAAGGCTACCTTTGTTGCATGTTAACTCCTCAAGGTCTAACTTTAGCAAGTATGAACCTGTTAATCGCATGTGTATTACTGTTAAGAATACGGCTGAGCATTTTGTTCTCGACGTTTCTAAGCATGTTTTAAAAAAACGTCTATATAATATTTAATCTATTTTGTTTAATGTTTTCTGCATGTAATTTCATCTGGTGTTTTGGTTTATATTTAGTGTAACATAGTAATACTAAGTGATGAAACGCATATACTGTTGACCGTTTATTTATTAAACGTGTCCATGTAGCGAGCTTGTGTTAAGCTGGTTCTAATAGTCATATTTAGATACCCTTATTTTCATTTTAATCGTCCTTCCATTTAGTATCCTATGTAATTTCTTGTATGCTGGATTCCCTTTTGCTAATTGGAGCATTTCCATTATTATTTTCCTCTCAAATCTTCTGATTGGGCTTCTGTTGGCTTTTGTCAGTACCGCAGCTCTAAGTCCATATGTCATTATTATATATTTGTTTAGTTTGATAAATCTAATCAGCTTTTGCACCGCGCCCGTTGCCACTCTGCGTCTTTTCCTTATATTATCTTTTCTGCATAGTCCACTAGTTAAGTACGTTCCTAGATACTTTGTAGAGTCTACTCTTTTTATGTTCATTCCTCCCAATTGTATTATAGATGACTGGCCAGTGGTTACTGAGAGTGGATCTCTTATCATGATTTCTGTTTTACTTTCATTTATCTTTGATCTTACTGATGCTAGGAGATCCGCCATTTCTTCTACGAGTTTTGATATTTTTTCTATGTTTGTGTCTAGGCTGACTATGTCGTCTGCATATGCTAGTATTACTGGTATTTTGATGCAGTCAGTGTGGACTAGCTCCATTCCGGGAATCACTTCAGCTAATGTTTCTAACACTTCGTTTAGTTTAGCTGAAAATATACTCGGTGATATAGGACATCCTTGTTTAACTCCTTGATTTTCTCTGACCTTTGCTTGAACCACGAGATGGCAGTGGTTTCCCACATACAAGCTCTGATTATCCTGTTTATCACGTACATGGGAATACTTCTATGCTTAAGAATGATTGCGCTTTATCCCAGGTCCACGCTATCAAAGGCTTTTTCCAGATCAATTGCTAAAACGTATAGTTTGTTCCTTGCATTCCACTCCTCTTCCATGATCCTTCCGACAACAAACATTTGATTGTTCGTTGACTGGTTTTTCTGGATTGCTGCTTGGTAGTTTCCTATGTCCTCTAGGTGGACGTCCATCCTGATCATTTCATTTATATTCAATCACAAAAAAGCCCTCATTGGATATTTTAAACATGGTCATTAAATGACACAGGAAAAATTATTTTTATTATCCAAATCCAATTGTTACTTTTCTCCGTATTTTTGGGTCTTTTTGGGCATACATACCGACCTACAAAGCTTTATTGCCTTATGCCCATCACACAGATGTTTACCCTTAATAACTCTTAAAATGGATACAAACTAGGAAAAATTATTTAATTTTCTCATGGCTAATAAGTTCGGACAACAGCAGCTGGTCTTTATCATCAGCTTAATAAAGGCAACATTTTCCCTGCTTTCACACAACAAAATTCATTTTTCCTCTGTCTCAGTGGCATATACCTTATACACTCCAATAATGTCTTCATATATGGAATGGCTTGCATGGAAAAGTTTGGACTTCCATAGTAATATAATAGGCGAACGCTAAAGCACAACTATTATTTGATCAACAGTTCACACAGCAAGTTTACAAAATTGTTCACACGCTCTATCCATGGCCTTTGTAAATTTCTACAGTTTCCGTCCAGAGGAAAAATTAGGTGCCCAACATGCATTGGAGAGGATTGAAGCGTGCATATTTGCATAACCTAGAACAGGAAATTCAATGAAAATATGAGCCAGTTGAAAAAGTCAGTTTTACTTCTACAAATACACACACACATACAACGTTTAATTAATAAATAATTAAAAGCTTGGCAATATTAACAGGGGAATTAGTTTAAATGAATATTTCTGTCGAAATATTTGATATTTGTTGAGTAAATATTAAAAACTTCAAGCGTAGGTGGACATCAGTTTACTTAGCATTTATGAATTTCATCTCAATTTTATTAAAATTTTTTTCAACTAGGTATGGAACATTCTCGAAAGACCTACATATATGATGGACGGTAATACACGTCCGATATTTTTTTGGTTTTACTTATTGGTCCATCTAAAATATTGGTTACACAATTCGCTTCAATAAGTTTAATTTGATTGCACGGTAGTAAGGACAACAAATATGTAGGACTACTAGGACTGCTCTAAAAAAAGGCCGATCAAGGTCCAATCTGCAGTATAGTGATTTCATGGATTGACATCCAGGAAAATTATAGCTGTCACTCAGAGTTGAAACATCGACTGAACCTAAATCGCATACGCTAGACTTCGTTTTTTTTTCAACTCCACAATTTTCAATTATCTGGTACGAATGATATGAATCATCTTTGTAAGTTGGAAGCAATCTATTATAATTTATATCCACATGTAGAGTTACTCAAAATTAATAAAGAATCTGTTGTAACTAATTAAAATTGTAACTCATTTCCTGTTTATTCTCCACGGACCTTATAAGAATGAAAACAAAACAGAGTCATTTTTTCTTCTCGATATTCAAAAAGTACTGTCAGATGAGATTCCATCCAATTCAATATCTGATTCTGAGAAATATTCCAAAATGCACTACAAGCTATAAAAATTTCCGTTGTTTATCTGGATTTCTCTATCGTATACGAAACAACGGATATCCTGAACAAAACATCCTGCATAAACGAAGCTGCACTCTGTATTGCTCGATAGATTTTCCTATCACAGTTCTAGAGAAAGGGTTCCTTTGTATTCGTTCCTTTAGCAGTAGAAGGATTTGCCTGAATGTATGAAATGAATTTTTAACGAAATCCTGCAACTAGAAGCATGCAAAGCTTTTAGCATGTTATTGGGAAGCCGTGTACCCTTTTTATTTTTCCACCCAAGAAGTACATATATGCAATGCCTAGATATATTGTTCCCAAGTGGCTTTTTCGATTATATTAGGGTTCTAATGAAAGATTCCGGCTTTTATAATTTAACAAGTGGACAAAAAAAAAATGCACGTCTTTATGTGCCGTGTTCATGGAAGTTCTTCTTTTGAATATTTGAAGCGTCTTACTTTGTAGTATAGTGGAGAAAAAATTTACTGCTATCGTTGTTGAAATGAATATAACAAAGAGGATGTCTTTTGTTGTTCTCATGCTTCCTTTTTATGTAATCTTAAATTTCGACAATGCATTAAGGACAGTAAATTGATAAAAATGTTTTTTTCTTTTTATAATTCTGAAAGTACGTATACTGATTATCTTCAGCATTTGAATGTAGTGATAGTATCGTTGAAGGACCCACGTTGGGAAAAATTATTAATTATATAGTCATTAAGACTGGGAATTTTAAATGGCAAATAAAAATCTGACTCTGAAGGGGAATTGACCTATATCGGACCTATGGGAGTATCCGGTATAGACTTGGCACTAGTTTCGTTTGATAAGCTTGATAATATTCTGGATTTCAAGGTGGAATCAGGGATATATTCGGATCACCTCCCCGTAAGCCTATATGTAAATGTTAACTGTGCAGAAAGTGTAGCTAGTATTATGAGGGAATTGTTGCTATTGCTAAAACTCAATTAGGAAATGCGAAGAGAAAACATGATTTGCACTAAGTTGGATTGAACACGGAAACAGTTATCCAGAGAGATGATAATCCAGAGCTGACAATTCAACTGCTCACAGATCTAATCATGAGATCAGTCACGCAATCTAAAAGGCCGAAAAATTCGAAATTCAGAAACCATGGTTTGACTATGAATGTCTGGAAGCGAGGCAGAAGTCTTTTGGCTTGCTTGAAATTTTTCGTTAAAATTATTCTCCGTTTAGTTAGCTGTTCTATACCAATGCCAACAGAGAATTCAAAGTTTTATGCAAGTCTAAAAGAAAAGAGTACTATGGAAATATAGGGGAACTTTTGATGAGTGTAAAGGATTCTAAAGATTGATGGTCGCTACTTAGGAAGTTAAAAGTGTAACAATTTAATATTGGCTACATGCTAGAGGTAAACAAATTGTGTGATTATTTTCGCTCACTACTAAATCCCCCGAAGAAACCCAAATCAGTTTATGTTCGCTACCCCTTTTACATCAGTAGAAGAACTGGATGCTGAAATAGATGTGGAGGAACTAAGAATAGTTTTGACTAAGGCAAAATGTAATAAGGCCCCCGGACCTGATGGTGTAACAGTTGAATTTTATAAGCATGCCCCAGAGAACTTTTTGAACAGTCTTACAATAGCCCTTAATGCGATTTTAAATGCAGGAACTGTGCCAGCAATCTTTACGCGCTCCATAATCTTCACAATATACAAAAAAGGTGACCCAAACTTGTCACAGAATTACAGAGTGGTTGTGTTCCTGGATTCAGTTAAAAAAAAAAAACAAAATATATAGACTCGAAATCTATGTCAGACAGGGCTATGGGACGATTGATAACATTCTTAATTTGTATAATCTGGTAAATCAGGCAAGTAGAAAGTATACTGCCTATTTGTTGATTTCAGGGACGCATTTGACTCCATTGACAGGCGACCATTACTCTTACACTTTGCAAGGACCTGTATGCTTTCACCCAATCTGCTATCTGGCATGGAGAAGGCTGTAGTAATTGGTTTGAAAAAACGTCCGGTGTCCGCCAGGGCTGTGTACTAAGCCACTTACTTTTCTCATTGTATTTAAACGATTTACACGAATATTTCGGCGGTGGAATTACAGTAGAAGGTTTACATGTATGCTTCCTGATGTATGTTGATGATGTTGTACTCATATCTGACAATCCAACTATTCTGCAAAATATGATTAGAAAATTAATTTGTTAAAGACTAAGATATTAATTTTTTTCTAAAGGAGGTGGGATCAGGATTAGAATTGAAAAATGGACCTTCGAAAACAATTAAATCGAAATAGTTAAAGAATATAAATATCTAGGCGTGATTTTTACCCCGAGGCTTTCCTTTAAAAGGCATGTTCAGGAAAGATTAATTAATGCAAAGAATAGTACAAGGTGGGCCCAAAGTCACCATGGGGGCCAAAAGTCAACATGGGTAACATATGGTAGGATGAAAAAAAGGAGGGAAACATGCTTACCTATGAAGAACAGACAGTTGGCTATCATGTAAAAAAGGAATGAAGAGAAACGGTCAACAGGGTGTGGAGCAATGTACAAACGAAAAAGTTAGTTATTTTTAAACCCCATGGTGACTTTTGGCCCACCCTGTATAACTTCCACATGGAGGAGTTTTATTAAAAAACGCGCCATAATATGATAAGCTTCTATGTTTTTTTTTTTTTTTGAAGAAAATACTTGGACTTCCCGCTAACATACCAAACTATATGGTTCACTTGGAAACAGGGCTCCCTTCAGCCCTGCTGTTGACATTGAGAATGCATTATAAATATATTGTTAAAGTAATCTCTGAAATGTTAAGCAACTGATTATCCAACACTCTTGCTAAGTTAGCCATAAGGATTAAAATAGGTTGGTATGATACACTCTGTGAGCTTTCCGAAAAACATTCCGTGACCATAAATATTACAGCTTTGCGCTCCAATCTGGACGATATCCTGATAAAAGAATCACAATTTAGCCAAAATAACTACTTGGAGCAATCTAGGTTGAGTGTTAGACATGACCTGTATCATGATCTATACCATTCGTTTGATGCATGTATTACCTACTTCAACGATGGCAATAGTATAGCCCTAATAACATCTATTTTTATGTGCAGGAGTGGCCCGCTTTGGCTAAATACGCATCCGTGTAGAATGAGGGGGGGGGGGGGGCTCACCCTTATGCTCTATTTGTAACTTGGGCCTAGAGAAAGACATAGTACACTTTATTCGGATTTGCACAGTTTTTCGGTAGTAATACACTTTCGCGTAACGGGGTGATTGATCTGTTGAATGGCAAGGATTTGACAGCCTTTTATGGTTTCTTTAGTGGTGTATTTAAATATCGATAATTTCTAATTGATTAATACAACTAGCAATTAAATGTAATCTTTCTTTTTCCCTTAAAAGGCATGAAAATATTTGTTTTAAGAGAGATTAATTGAAGAAGGCTGATTATGCCAATCTAGATAGACGACTATATTAGTCAGTGTCGAATTAGTTTTTTGTTGAAAAACCATCTTATATGCTCTTTGTCCTTTAATGTTTTTGGTTGCTTGTTTTTTTTTACATATTAATGTTACAAATTGCTTCTGTTTATTTGTTTACTATTATTTTGAACACATTAGTTGTATTTATGAATTTGATTGTCTACATAATAAATTGATAGAAATTGTATTGCGTTAATGGGCCTATGGGAGACGATGGGTTGCTGAAAGCACGCTCTGTCTGCCAGTAAAGATAGGTGGGTTAGGTCTCACTAACTTTGTTGTGAAATCAAGGTGTCTTCAACTGCGTGCATTCCAATGAGTTTTTGCTAGAGAGACACCTTGATTTCTCAACTGTTGGTGAATGTACTGGGAGGGATCGGCATAGTGGAGTATTACTACCTGCTCTCTGTTCGACCACCCATTCTCGTGACTGGCCACGGGATGTAATCTCAACGATTCAGACCTGGGGCAGTATCAGGTCAGCATTTCACCTGAATTAATAGAATCAGTGTTCAGTAATACTCGAGGTTTTGAAGCTGACACGCATACACTGATATCTCTGGAAACTGTCGAATAAACACGAACACTTCATAACTACACGACCTGGCTGCTTCTCCGCGGGAGAGATTTCGCCAACTTGGGACCAGTGACCCTGGCACTAAGTTGAAGATGCCCAAATCAATAGTGTCATTCGTCGTATTTATACTGGTCTCCGCAGACTGTGGCTATCGTCTAGTATCCTCTCAAGGTCAATACGCTTGAAGCTTGTCAAAACTCTACTCATGCCTTATTTCACCAGTGGCAGCGTGAGTTTTCCACATCAAGACGCAGTCTGTCGAAGAAAGATCAATGTTGCTTTCAACGACTGTACGCGATTTGTTTTCGCACTCCAATGCTTTGACCATGTTTCTTCACATCGGCACGCTCTACTTGGCTGCTCTCTAAATGTTCATTTGGTTCGCAAGTCATTAATATTCCTCCATAAACGTATTTATTTTGTGTTCATGCAATATTCTAGGAATGTGAACATTTTGATACCTCGACACAGACATTCCATTCTGGAGGGCTCCTTCTTCGTTCGAACAGTTCATGTGTGGAACTCACTTCCTACTGATTTACAGGGAACGCGCTCGCTGGGTGTCTTTCGGAAGCTTATTACCCAAAATATCCCTCCCGGCAATCTAACTTCATAAACCGCATATACATACATAACGTTTCCTCCGATCTTGACTCTACAACAATTCTTGTTTTACAATTTTCTACCAATTTATAATACAATTTATATTTTATTTTCTTCTCATTTTATTAATTTTTTCTCTTTTTCTCTTCTCTTTTTTTATCATTAACTTTAATTTTGAATGAGCTATCAAATGTTTCCTTTTTGTTTATTTTTCTATTCTAATTATATATTAGTATTAGTATTAGTATCCATATTAGTATCGCATTTTATTTTTCGGAATATTTTGAAATTTTCAAAAAATGAGAAGTTGGAGCCCAACAATGAACAAAAATTGTACTAATGTAAAATGTCTTATAAAATGTGGGGCATTTTGGAAATAGCCGAGAGTGTCGATGACAAAATGTACCTACTATAATGGAGAAGATATCATTCTAAGGGTCAAAAAGCTCTAAAAATATTATCATCAAGAGATATTTTCAAAATAATTGAAATTGAAGATATTTGGGGCAAAAATAAGAGATAAATAAAATTTAAAAATAATAATAATAATTATTATTATATCATTATTCATATTCATCTTTATTAAAAAATTATACATGATATATGTATCTTATATAATACTTTCTTATAAATTAATAAACCAAAAAAATAATTCTAAAATTAATTATTATTGATCTTATACTACTTACAGACTAAATAAATAAATTTAATTCACTTCATAAATAATTTAATTCAATTCAATTTAATTCAGTTTAAAAGAAGAAATCATAAAAGCAAAGATAGAAGAAAAGAAAAACAAAAAGAGAAAAGAATATTTAGCAAACGAAAACAAAGAATTATTAAAATATAAAAAAAAAAACAAAAAAATAAAAAAATACATAAATAAAAAAAGAACAAAAAAAAAATGAAAGTAATAATAAAAGACTAAAGTTTATGTGACCGGAGTAACCTTCTAAAAGTATGCATGCTTTCCGCCCCCTGGATATGTGTGGCTAAATTATTCCAAAGACGAATCAACTGAACAAGGAAAGAACCCTCCATGACTCATTTAGAGAATCTGGGAATAAGGATTTTTCGGTGTCTTGCTGAATGCAGAAATTGTAAGCGATCATATAGATATCTAGGTTTGCGTGAGGTAATAAGGCCGAAGAGGAAGGTCAACCCCCTGCGATGCAAGTATGTCTGCAACGTATAGCATAACAACGATGTTTTATAGGGCGTGATGTGATCATAACGTCGCAGTCCATGGATAAACCGAAGACAGTCATTAAAGGCTACATCCATTCTACGTTCACTTGTAGTATCTAGCTTAGGGTAAACAAAGTTTCCAAAGCAGAAGTTAGGCAAGAGGAGAACCTTGACAAGTCTTTCCTGAGTGCGGAGTGGTAGTATATCAGCACACAACCACAACATCCGCAGACCAGAATAAATTTTCCGCAATTGTGCGCTGATATAATCTGTGCATTTTAAATTGGCATTTATCATAACTCCAAGGCTCTTAACCTTATCTACATACGGAAGGGTAACAGATTCCATACAAATTGAAAACTTTTTTAGAATGAATAGATTATAATTATTAATAAGTTTTTTCAATTTTGTATTTGTTAAACTTTTATAACCTTAAATTTTCACAATTAGTTTTGAATTGCTGCTAATGATGGAAAAATTCTCTCAAAACATTATCAATGTCATGTCCTTATCCGAAAAAGCAAAGATCATCACTTGAATTGCTCTACCTGATATGTAAACTTGAAAGTTTTGAACCTTTGATATTTTTGAAGTAGCTTATCTGCAAGATATGGTTGAATGAGGTTGCAAAAAAAAAATAATATGTCGAGTTCTTGGCGAAATCGGCAATACTTTCAACTCTGAAATACTTCTGTGTGAAAGTACCAAATAAATATAATCAGTGAATTCCTTGTCAATCCACTATATACATTGACCTTTACAATTTTGAAATAGTTTAACATTGACTGTTTTTTTTTGTTCTCCAAGAGGCAAGTGTACATATGGACACTCCTGGGAATTTTCAAATGTATTCAACTATAGTTATAATAACGAAATACATGCTTCCATTTTCGTATCCTGATTTAATTAAGTTCGACAAGGTCTACAACGTATTCGAACAAAAACGGTAATTAAAGTGGTACACAAAGAGCACTTAACAGAATGAATAGTTAGTGCTTTCCACTAATGAATGCAATGAAAGATGGAAAAGCCTGTTGTATTTGATGAGACTTAATTACAGGTAACAAGTCCACAAATAAACATTGTGCAGGGCTGTTAAAAAATTTTCTCTTCCCTCTCTAGTTGGCTCATTTCCAAGTCGATAAATTACAAAACGAAGTGACTGCAGAATGTTTTAGTTGTGAGGTAATTTAATGTGTAGGATTCACCTTTCAATATAAAACTTTAAAGTTTTGCGCTAATGTGAACCTATCTGTTTGGTGTGCAGGTGTACGTATTCACTGCGCACCATGAACAAACTAAATATTAACGTTATGTTGAAAAAACCTTGAAGCAGTTTCTGCAGGAATAATTGCAGTCGGGTAAACTTTTACTCATCACGCAATTACAGTTACAAGATAACGGGATAATAAAATAAATTAATAGCAATGGAGTCTTCATTACTTTCCTACAAGAGGAAGTGCTTATATTCTGAGCACGTTGCCTCCCTTAATTTAGCAGCTTCAATAGTTTATGGAGGAGGTAGAAGGAGTTAGGCGTTAAAGGAAATTATTTTGAATTTATTTATGGGCTGGCATTTTGGGAGAAGTTAGCCTGGATTTTGTGACACAGTGAGTTGTGGAATTTGGAAGAATAGAGAAGAATTCTAATTAAGGCTTCTCAAATTTCTGTTAGTGAGCTACATACATATGTATATAAATTCTTGGAATATTCTACAAGTTTCGATCCCACTGGCATTCCTTATTACAAAAAACGTTTTATAATGATGGTCTAGATTCACCTGAGTATGATTTTAGCCGTATCTACTACATCGCGTTTTTACCTCCAGTAAACAATATTACGATCTACATGTCACACAAATAACTAAAGAGCTCTTCTGCATTTCTGAGAACTGACAGGGCTACCTCGAATCGAAGGTGTCCTACAGCTGTTCTTAAAAACTTTCGCAATTCTTGTGAATGAGTTACATTGGCAATGGTTGGCATGTGTGTAAAGTACACATGTATGTAGCAAGTGAAGTGCAGTTAAATACAAAAAAAAAGAGCCACATGACCACCATTTATGAATGTTCGACAAATAAAAGCGATTTAATTTTTTCTTACAATCTCTTAACTTTTTATGATATTGTTTCATTCGTCGACAAACTCAAAATCGGTTACATATAATCAGCGGCACACCCAGGATTTGGCTTTAGGAGGGATCATATGCGTACTAAGTCCAAAAGGAGTCGAAAAAATAGGGCTCCAAAGTCGCGTCCTGAGTCCATCTGAACACTTAAGACATGGACCATAAAGCCAAACACATTTATTTACTTATTAAAATCCACGCAATTTCTGCCGTTTTTACAAAATTTTAAAAACAAACCTTAGCGCGATGCACACATCAGTGTTCTGGACGAATGTTTTACCTTAAATTATCCACTAAAATATATCAAAATTTCAACTTAGTCAAAAATCATGAAAATCTCAGCAATCATGTATTTGCTCATAATAAATACATAATTTTTTTTTAAATTTCATGAAAGTTAGTAAAGAAATTTTCTATGAAAGGGGTGCGAGTTAAAAAAACTGAGTCTCTGTGGTTACCTCCCCCCAAAGGGCGGATCCAGACGTTTGCTCTAGGGGGGGGGGGGGCGATCGCCCCCATCGCCCCTATAACCGCACTTGCCATCAGCTGTGGACTGCTCTGTATAGCTTTCTCATTTCGTTTTGGCATGAAAATTTCATTAGCATTCAGATATCGCCAGAGTTCTTTTATCTATATAATATAAGTTTTTGATCCCGTAAGCATAGTAAAATTTAATCCCACATAAAATAGACAATATACACTTCTTGCTTGCGCTACTGGTGTTTTTCATACATAGGTCGCTTGCATTTCGCTCAAACACCATAATTTCTTGAGCTGGACTGCAATTTCTTGCAACTTAAATGGTGGAAGAAATTTTCGAGGAATGCTAATTAGGTAGGGTTAATATATATATTATCCTATTTGCCTTAAATTAAATATTTGCAGGACAACTGAATCTGAGATTAATTACCTCGGCTATGATAATTTTCCCAACATTAGTGATATAATTTTACATTTTTTGAGAATAATTTATGACTAAAAAGGAAAAACAATAAATATATCAAATAACTATCTAGAGTTTTCCATTTAATCAAATTACATTTGTATAAAAAATTTTAAATTTTCATGGTACACAAAGAAAGCATATTCAAAGGAAAGTAATTTAATTAAGTATTTTGATAAACATTAGGAGTTCCAAATTTAAATTTCGGGAAATTGTTATTCACTGTAGTGTAATTTGAGCTGTCTAGATCTTGTTTTCTCTGTATACCTTGAAAATTTTAAAATTTATATACAAATGTAATATAATTTAAAAATTTAATTTAATTCAAAATGAAGAAATTATTTTCTATTTTTTTAACGCCGGCTTAGAAACGGTCTTTTTTAAAATTTTTTTTATTTGTATTTTCTATTTCATTGGATTAGAATATAAATTTTGATTTATTATTATTAGAGCTCTAGGGGGGGCGATCGCCCCGATCGCCCCCCGCTGTATCCGCCACTGCCCCCCCGCACTCGGTGTGACCCAACATATAATTGCTCATAATCCTTAGAGATAGACTCCTAAAAGTTTGTTGAAAATCCCACAGCCACCGCTATAAGCCAAATCCGGTTTTTATTAAATGATTAAAACATCAAGGTAAAGCTCAGTACGAATACTACTATGTTCTACTCAATTGGCTTGCTGCCTGTTGCCTCCTGCCAGCTGTGCGTGTATTTTCCTGTTTTTCTAACAGTAAGCATTTTTATATTTACTGATGTTACATCTATTACAATTCAGCTGCATTACGAAATGCTTAATAAAATGATAAAAAAGCCTTGGATGAATAACGACACAAATTTTGTTCTTACTTACTTTGTCTTCTAGTCTATCTGTCCCTTAGTTGTGTCATACCGACTAATGGGATCACGCAAGGGGTCACACGTAAAAAACCCCTCAATATATTGACGAGTGAACAATTATCGTAAAACAAGTGTTTTCTAGCATGCGTGCTCGAAGGAATTAAAGGTAAAAGCTTTTAATGCGTTTCCATTTATATGTTCAACGACAAGCCTCTCAAGGTATTTCAAGTGAAATATGGTGAGGCTTATGGTCTGAAAACTCTTCAGGTGCATATATGACACCCTGCCGGAATTCAAAATGAAGATAATTATCATGACTCTTTACTCCGCAAGGAGACATACCGAAGCATTATAGGCTCTTAATATGTATATCGACAAGTTATGGAGCCATTCTATCTGTTTTAGCTTCTAAGAGGGTCGGGGGATAAAATTACGAAGTTGAGCTTTAGAGACTGAGAAAAGTTAAGTTACCCATTTGATCTACTCCACATAAACCACGGCTGATGTAATGGTATATGTACTCTTAAGGCCTGCAGCCTGGGGAGTTAAGTGACAAAAGTTTTTTGTAAAAGTCTAAAGCGGTCTGCCTTTTAGTTATCCTTGAAAAACTCAAGTTCCTCTGTGTCTCATAGTTTTTTTGATAGTCTCTCTATCTTTGTTGAATAGTTTTCTAGAACCGCGGTGAAGTACCCATTTCCCAACGTTCATTTCAATTTGGTTAACCCCCATACAGAACTCTATGCGGAGGATTAGCTTTGATAATTTAATCACCTTTAATAATATTGTCCTTGGTATATTGAGAATTGTCATCAAATCAAGCCACAATAGGTTCGTAGTTATCGGAAACTCAGTCGATTGACATATGTGTGGACAGAAAGAGTATGAAAGGAGGGGTAACATAGTTATATATACATATATACTTATACAGTAGGTGTACATAACTTCAGTTTTCTATCCCCAATGCTTTCCAAAGCAGAAACAGTATCCAAACAAATAGCGAAAATCAAAACTTTAGCTCGCTACACAGTTGAAAATTTTGGTACAAAATTAAATATTTTTTAATATTTTCATATATATTACTTCGCTTCATCTAAACTTTCATATCAAAAGCATAAATATTGCAAATAAGTTGTTATAAACTTCATTAATAAGACATCTTGTATTTGATAAGAAATTTTAATCTATTAAACAAATAGGAACAGTTTAGTTTATAATGGCTCGATTTAAATTTCTTTTATATAAAAATTTATATAAATTTCATATCTTCGCGTATACATACAGTAATCCCCTGATTTACGAAGGCTCGTTTTACGTAATTTCGAAGTTACGAACATCATTCGTAAAGTACGACATTCGTTATACGAATGACAGATTCGCTATTACGAACAATGTTTAAAATTCGGGAAATCCCCTAAAATAATAAATTAAGTTCTGTCATTCATTGAAAGTTTCTTTAGTGCAATTTGTTTACTGTTTAAGTGAAGTATATTAATTATTTAGTGTTGGTGGTATATCAGTAAAGTCTATTATTGTTGGTGGTATGTATATATATTATATTGTTGGTGCTATATTAAGTGAAAATTAATTTTGCTAGAAAAATGTCAACAGGAACTACGGTTCACGCCACTGGTGCAAAAAAGATCCGTAAAGCGATTACATTGGAGGTAAAGCTTGATGTTTTAAGACGGCTCGAAGCAGGTGAAAAAAATAATGAAATAGGAAAAGCTTTAGGCCTCGCTGCTTCAACCGTTTGTACAATCAAGAACAATCAAGATAAAATAAGAAGTAGTGTACAAAGAGTAACATCTTTGACGGCAAAAAATGTTTCAAGACAAAGAAGTGTGGTGATGGAAGATATGGAACGAATGCTTAGTGTGTGGATAGACTATCAATCCCAACGATATTGCGATAAGCACAACTATTATCCAAGAAAAAGCCAGGAGCCTTCACCAGTATTTAATAATGAAAAATGGCGAGGGATCTCAGTCAGAACAGTTTTTAGCCAGCAAAGGTTGGTTTGATTGATTTAAGAAACGTCATTCATTACATAATATAAAAATATCTGGAGAAGCAGCAAGTACAGATGTTGAGGCGGCAAAAAATTATCCTGCAGAATTTAAAAAAATTGTCGAAGCCGGTGGCTATACCCCACAACAAGTCTATAATGTAGACGAAACAGGTCTGTTTTGGAAAAGAATGCCATCTAGAACATTCATTTCCGAACAAGAAAAGTCTGCATCAGGATTTAAGGCAGCTAAAGACCGTGTAACGGTTTTGTTGGGAGGGAATGCTGCAGGTGATAATAAGTTAAAGCCCATGCTTATTTATCATTCTGAAAATTCACGAGCCTTCAAAGGTTGCAACAAATCAAAACTTGGTGTTATCTGGCGGTCAAATAAAAAAGGATGGATGACAGCACATCTTTTTGAAGACTGGTTGAATAAATTTTTTTTCAAATTATGTGACAAAATTTAATTCCGTGCAGAATATTTCAAACAAGGCATTGCTAATAATTGATAATGCACCTAGCCATAAGCTAACTCACATACCTGACAACATCAAAATCGTATTCCTACCACCAAATACTACTCCTATACTCCAACCAATGGATCAGGGTGTAATTGCTAATTTTAAGGCTTATTATTTGCGCCGCGTTTTCAAGAATCTTATCGAATATGTTGATGGTTCAAATCAGACAACAATTACAGAATTTTGGAAGCAATTTAATATATTGAATGCTGTTGATAACATTAAAAAATCTTGGGATGAAGTTCAGGAAACAGCTATGAATGGAGTGTGGAAAAAATTATGGCCTGAATGTACTAATAATTTCGGTAGTTCATTACAAAATACTATTCAAGAAATTCATAATGAAATTGTCACTATGGCACATGAAGTCGGTATGGATGAAGTAGACAATGAAGATGTGGTAAAAGTTCTTGGATCGGAGCAGAAAGATGTTTCAAATGAAGAATTAATAACGATACTTGAAGGACGCACAGATTCAGAAAATTCGGAAAGTGTTACGCATTGTGAAAGTTCTCGTATTTTGACAACACAAAAAATGGCAAAGGCGTTTTCTCTTATCCGGGAAGCTATGGATGTATTTTTGGAAAACGATCCTTCTCCAGAAAGAAGTCTTAAGGTTTCCAGAGAAATCGAAAATTCACTTGTTTGCTATAGACAATTATATAATGATAAAAAAAAATTTGCAATGCAAACTTCATTAGTTTCTTATTTTTCTAAAAAAAGTGTTGCAGCTCCTAATATTCAAGAACCTGTAGAATCAGGTGCCAGTTCAGATAAAGGATTATCTACTAGCTTAGACAAGAGCTCATACGACACATCAGAATAAATATAACATTTATAATTACAGTTTTTTCTTTATATGTAATGTTAAATTTTCTTTTTTTAATGAATAATGTAATTTTTATTTTATTTTTAAAATGAATAAATTATTTTTCTTTTATTTTCTAATCACATTGTTTTAAATTTGTCTAAAAATAGGGATTCGTATAACGAACATTTTGGGTACGCATCTATGTATTTTTAATACAAACTTATACTAATATGGATCTCGTTTTACAAATATTTTCAATCTCTGGAACGTATCTATTTATTTTCAATAGAATGCCATACTAATATTGGGCTCGCTATACGAATATTCGATATACGTACAACTTTCACAGAACGTATCCTGTTCGTAAATCGGGGGATTACTGTAGTTTATTTTGAAATTTTATTAAAGTTGTACATTCGCTGGAATAGATCTTAATGCTTTCAACCGTTTATACAAATTTGGAATAAAATTAATAAGAGAGACATTTTAAGAATTCTAATAGGATTTATCTATAAAAATAATATGAAAATTACATTGAATTCTGAGATATCGGTGAGTTTTTGAATAAGTCTTGATATTCTGTTCATTTAAGTCGGAAATTTCGATGAGTACGGACAAATTAAAGTGAAAGTATGCATATATTAAAATAATAAAAATGTTTGCTACTTATAAGTACGATGGTGAGCATAAACTAATTAAAGTGCACAATAGAGGAAATAAATTAGCATACACGGATTTTGTTTGATCAGGTGAGTACTACACATTTTATGTTAAAAAGTCCAAAGTGATAGCAACCATTTACATATACATATATTTACTGTTTACATACTTATTTCTACTGTTGTAAAATATCATTATTTTATTATTTATAATGTACAATAAAGATTGTTCTTACACTCTGTAGGTCTAAATTGTTTCAACGTAGCCTACCAGGAATTTGATTGCTTTTTAAACTATTATAACGCAGTAATAGATGATGAGATTTTGATGAGAAATTGAAGACATTTTTGACCATACGCGGTAATATCCTTTCACTTAGTACCTAAAAAATAAATACTTATTTAATTGTAAGTAATTTAGAGTCTTCCTGTGCAGACAGTTATAATTCATACAGAGCTACCTTGAAATGAATTGTTCTATTGGAGAGCCGGTGATAACTACTCCAGAGGTGCATTAATTTTTGTCAATATTAATAAATATTCAATTACATGCCTAAAATTTAGGGTTTTAGAACTTATATAAGGTTAAAAACTGAAGGATTAAATCTTTTAAATAGTACTGATCAAATTTCATTAATTGATATCTCCAGACGAAGAGTGTGTCATTACGTCGAAGAAAAATTTGGTTTTAAGCCATCAAAAGCACAATTAATTGCAAAATAAATACATTTTCTTTATATACATATATGCAAACAGATTAATTTTGATTTCGAATTAACATAATGAGATAAATTTAGTTGCAGTGTGGGAAAAAAAATACTACCTCTTATATTTCAATCCTTCCGAAATTCTAGGAAAAAAATATTAAAAAAGAGTAATTAATAATAAAAAAATAAAAAAAATCAATACGGGTAAGTTTAAATTTACCAATGTTTTATTACTCTATTATTATTTATTATTATTATTCGGGATACCAAAAAGAATTTAAGTTATTCCTGTCTGGATTGCCGAACGAAGAATATTTAAAAGACTCACATTACATAAAGTTAAATAGTTAGTATAAGTTTCTGTATGGTGGTCAAAATATTGCTGCCTAATTATTTCAACATTTTAAATTTGAATAACAAATTTTGTAAGGCTTTTTTTATATGAGCAAGTTATCTGCAGAGTTTAGCTAAAATTAATAAAAAATTGGTATAAATTTATATAATTTATTATTATTAAATCAATACTAGTAAAGTTTCTGATTCGAAGCAAATTGATATTATTTTGTTTTATTCTAAGTGCGAATGAATTGCATATGATTTTTTTATATACATTTCACTTATATAGGAGAGTATGAAATCTGTATTCATATGGTATTTATTTTCATATAATGTTGGTCAAAATATTCAAATTTATATTTTGTAAGTGTGCATTCGATACCGTATTTTCAAGAATTTATATAGATACCTACTATTAAAAAATATAATATTTACTCCAAGATGCTTAACTGTCTAGGTGAACTTATTCTCCATTAGTTAACAGTTTCGACGTACGAATTAACATATGAAAAAAAAAAATCAAAATACTTTTTGTATTAAATTCTTCTATTTTGGTTACTTTTGACATGCTAACAGTATATTGGATAAAGTTTTGGGAATTGCATAAATGAACCTCTTCAAGCCACACTGAGTTTTTTACGCTTTCCAGCGGCGTCGAAGCACATCCCCAATTAAATTCATCGTCTAAAATATACAAAAATATCATTAAATAAAATTAAAATTAATTAAATTAACAAATTCACCAAAAATCCATGATACGTTCGATTATTTACATTTGCAATGTCATCAAATGTCAATACGTCACACCAGCCGTGCGTTCAGCCGCACATAGAATCTACTCCTACTGCAGAAATTTACTTATGCTTCATTTCCATCCCATACCTAAGTAGGCATTTACTCTTATTGCAGAAATTTTTTCTGCTTCACCTTATCTTACATCTAAGTAGGAATTTACTCCTACTGCGGAAATTTACTTCTGCTTCACCTTATATATCCTCCATCTAAGTAAGAATTTACTCCTACTGCAGTAATTTACTTCTGCTTCACCTTACCCTACACCTAAGTAGGAATTTACTCTTGTTGCGGAAATTTACCTCTGCTTCACCTTATCCTCCATCTAAGCACGAATTTACTCCTGCTGCTGAAATCTTCTTCTGCTTCATTAATATCAAACAACTAAGCAGAAATCCAATTCTGTTACTATTACCCAGCACAGATAAAACTTCCATTTTGTTACGTCTTCACGGCAGACTACACTTCAATTCAGTTTCCACACAAATATACATCCAATTCTACTCACACTGCAGCACTCATTTCACGTACTTGCTGTAACATTTCCAATTTTTCAAAAAAGGCCCACACGTCGCATAAACAAACAAAAATCCTATTCTGTTTGAATTATGTAATTCATGAATCTAATTGAGATTTCTTTCCCTTCTTTACAGAAATAAAGGAAGCAGAAACATAGTGGCCGCACTGGATCTATAATTGAAGTCTATTTCAAATTTTTAACTTGTTTCTTGAATTTTTATTGAAGTTTCTATTTTATTGAATTATTTTACGTAGTTTTAGGATATTTATGATTTTATTTAAGGAATTGAATTGACTTGTGATAGGTACTAGCTGTAAGCAATATATGTATTGAAATAAAATTTTATATTTGAACTAAAAGGCTGAGTTATCTCTTAATAAACTGGCCCTCCCTTCGCTTGAGACTAGATCTCACAGAATCATTCTGAAAATTTATAATTGTTAAAATTGATGTTTTTTTAGACACTTGATAGAACACTTTTGTAAATTGAGTAAATATTTGCTGTTTTTCGATTTTCAACCCGAACTTACCAACCAATAAATATATTTTGATTAGGATAATTGCCTACCTTTTTCTTCTTACCACCCTTAGTTCATGTTCACATAAACTTATCCGCCCTAATTAATATCGAAGCTCCATCACATAACAAACAAAATTCAACTATGTATTGGCCGGAAACAAGA
The DNA here is from genome assembly GCA_963924295.1 of Dioctria rufipes. Taxonomy (NCBI): domain Eukaryota; kingdom Metazoa; phylum Arthropoda; class Insecta; order Diptera; family Asilidae; genus Dioctria; species Dioctria rufipes. Next base: position 40,626,859 of record OZ002743.1, on the reverse strand, counting down.
ATTTAACGACTTCCTTTCTTTAAGAAGAGGGATACTTCTGTGTCCCAGCCAATGACATTTCATTAGAACGGAGCTATAAAAACAAAAAAATCCCTGGATTAGTCACTGAGCGATTAATCAAGTTTTAGTATCAACATAAAACTCAGAGGCTTAGTATCAATCATTCGCGAGATAATAATGTAATTAATTGAGGACTAAAGAGGCAATTGCTTTTGTATCGGTAGTGGAAATGGGTCAATATGCCCGTCGGCGGCGACCTTTTATTAATTTAACCCCAAGCAGTCAGCCTAGATTTTCCTCCTTATTTATGAGTAAACATTGTAACAGGAGGAATAGTTACAGTGCCTCTTTATTGGGTATTACACATTTTATGAAATAATTTTTGGCTTTATTGCTTATCGATGACAATATTTCAAGTGGGTATTCTTGTATGATTATACGGAATAAATATAGCATCACATTGTTATTACAGCTTATTATATCAAACTCTGGCAATAAATTATGATGCAAGCATAGCAAGTTGAGAGAGAAATAGGTTAAAAGGCATGAGTGAGCTCCTAATGTATATGGCTCTTGTATTCGCGCAGATCAAAGGTCTGATGAAATATAGTGAATGGTGAACTGTTCCGTATTCGCACAGAAAGTATCCTGGAACTTTACATTGTGAACGAAAATATTTTGAATAGAGCTTATAACTGCGAAAGGGAGTTACTCAAGCTAAGACATGACTTGCGCTTGTCGCTTAATATGGATCAGGATAGCATTTTAGTCTTTTCGGTCTTTTGAAAAGCTTTGAACTGTATAAAATTCGCAAAACTTCCCAACAAACCTGTCGTTCCCCATTAAACAAAAAAAAAAAAAAAAACCCTAGTACTGAGGACTGAATGCACTCATTCCAATGCTTCAAATATCATATTAAAGGAAATTCCCTGTAGAACCATTGAATAAATAAGGAAACGGGGTTTCGTGCGAATACAGTGTACGCACTGACATATATACGGGTGATTCTGATCAAGATACCTTCCGGTATACCACGCGATTCCTTGAGGTAAGCCGATCAAAAAATTGTTCCACATACCCCACCCTAGAAACCTTCCTTTAGAAGTTGTGGCCAGTTGAAGATTTCGCCAATATTCGTGAACCCTGATGGGAATAAATGAGTATAACTTTTGAACCACACTATAGATTTTGGTTACTGTTGGCTTATTAAATAGCCAAGAAGAATAGTAGCTGTCGAAAAGTGTATTTCTCTGTATTTGTTAATTAAGCATCTTTAAATTATTCTCAAATATTTCCAAAATTTTGATTTTTTTTACACACAAATTTCATAAATATCGTTATTTATTTCAAGAACTTTCTTCCATGTAACCCAAATTTATTGTTTCTAATTAATGCCCCTACTACCCTCTATCACTGGAAAAAAAAACCGCATGCCAATACCTGAATCAGTTTTAGCACTGGAGGTTTATTGGCAGATTCAAGCCAGATCATAAAATTGCATTAAACCAATAATCACAGGTAGGTACGTAGGGTCTTTTATGACTGGACCCACAATTGCTTTGGTTATAATTTTCTGAAGGTAGTGGTACTCTTATTAAGTATTTAAGCAGAGTAATACGGCGGAGCGCCATTGTGCATAAAGTACATCTCGCTCCTAAGGGAAAGCGGAATATACTCATCCAACATGTCTTCTAAATCATGTTTTAAAAAGGAGAGGTAAGTGGTACTAAGAGTACCGCTACCTTCAGAAAATTATTACCAAAGCAATTGTGGGTCCAGTCATAAAAGAGTTACTGTGGTACTATGTGGATCGAAATTTTTCTTAATACATTGTGACAAATCTCTAGTAGATACATATTGAAGTGTCATCAGGGTTGGACACCCTTTTGACTTTTGCCATAGCTTCTTTGGAGTTGTCTAGGAAATAGAAACACTTTTGATGAACATTGCAGATTAATTGGGTGAAAAGTGAAAAAACTGTAGGCATTTAAAAAAGTGAAATGCGGTCAAGGTTGGCCAGTGCTTTCTAGGTTGCATTTTGTATTTTTTAGCAAAACTTTAATGGCATATTATTTTGAAATCGTATTTCCGGCAAATATTGACGCACTTCAAATGCACTTCTCTCTTGCATTATCCTAAGAGGGCTTCTGAACTTTTTTGGCGGGCATCTTCTTTTAGTTGATATTTTATTGACGGACTTCGTTGGGATTGGTGGTGGACGTTTTTGGGGCGTCTTCCAAACCCACAATCACAGGGAGCCATCCCTGACTACACAAAGTGGCCAACTTTAACGACAAGCGCCATTGCCGCATCACGTGCCAAAACAACAAAACATGTTACATGTTTGCATATTTTTTCTCACTTTTTGGACGTATTTCCTGCTGTTAAAAAAAACTTTTTTTTTAAATTTCAAACCACTAAACTACGACATTCCCCTATATATATATATGAAAACTTCTGATCTTTAGTTTCGTCAGCTTTTAATAGGCTCTTTTCTATATTTCGGATTTCTTCCTTTTACCATACTAAAATGGTGCAATGGTATCATAAACTATATTCCTATATTCCATCGCCGTTGCATTGAAGTACTAACAAATCTAGATATTTACTTGGCCCGTTAGTTTTAGTTTAAGAACATGTGTCTCAGCTAATGCATAAATAAATTAAACCGAGAATTAACTTTAACCTGAATACACCTACATACATTATTTGGAAGTTTTTTTTTTTTGTTTTTTTCTTTTTTTTTTTGGGGAAAGTAGAAGCTATGTAAAGTACCTGATTTTGCTGCACTGCTTAGCAAAATCATTTCTGAGAACTAATTAAACTTTGCCACATCCAAGCTTACAATGGCTTTTATTAATGCACCAGGAACTACTTTTGTTGTTTCCCCATCTTATTAACATCCGGGCTCTATTATCATCACATAAAATTTAAATTTGTTCTATGCGCTTTTGCAATGTCCGGATGCTTCTGCTGGAACCCAGTAAGTCCACAGCCACGCTCTCTTTTGATAATAAAACTTCAATGAAACTAAAATACCATTCCTGGATTGGAGTCCCTAATCCATGCTCTGCATATTCATGATAACCTGTTATTGTTCCGATACTGTGTAAAGCTGAAACCGACACAAGTTAAGCAGACATTTGCCAGTTTCATTGTGAATGTGACCGCACTTAAACTTATAGCTGCTGAACTAACTCAAAGAAAACTACATTCCCTGAATGTGGTAGTTAGACCCTGTACAGATGTTCCATTCATACTTACATAGTTTGCAACTTCGCCAAGGCAATTCTGCTGGTCATGAATATTCATGGGCGCGAAATGCAAAATTCTCCTTTATTTCAAACTACCCATATTGGACTTTCAGTGAGATGTCCCTGGATCTGTATATATATGTATCTATGTAGTAAATAAAATGTGTGCATTCTGGTTTTGAACAGTGTTCAAAAAGAATGTTTTCTTTACAGTGTTTGCATGCTCATGAAAGATTTGGAAATAGTAAGAAGGACTTAAGGGCTGTCAAGAGGGATAATAGCCTTCGTTGTTTGAGTGGAGTAGACGTAAATGCTATGCAAAGCGAGAGGATTTCAAACAGAATTGTGTAGGAAGTTTTCATTCTTGAATTATTTGCCATGAAAACTGATATGCATAATTGAGATTTGACAAAATAACAGGTGCTAGTAAGGAGCATTACGTCTTCTGGCAATGGGCTTGGTCATACTCCATCCATTCATAAAACTGAAAGTTTCTTTCATAATTTACTGATGTAAAGTATGAAAGATTGTTGGTGTTAAAACACGTCTGTTGTAATTCTGTCAGATTTGGATCTTCTACCAAATTTTATATACATATATATTCGGTAGAGAAATCATATCTCATCAAATTGACATGTCAGGTGGCATACATTTCAAAATGAGTACATTATTGTAGCTCAACAATTTCTAAAATCACCTGTGGCAACCAGACTCTTCAGATCAACATGATATTTGTTTTTAAGCCAAGCTCAGGGGATATCCTCTGAAGCAAAGCACAGCATGGCAGGAATGAAATAGTGAACGGATTAGGAATTATGAGGAAAGTGGTGGAGGTGCAGATGAATGTCGCCCTTAAAGTGTTGCAGATTGTATGCCGGAGGAAAGACAGTAGATGGTAAAATGTTCCAGATTCGCACAGTTTGGAGATAAAAAAGCATCACGGAATTTTATTGTACGGGCGAAAGCAATTTAAAGGATAAAAGGATGTGCGCGGTTTGCAGCGCGAGAATTGCGTGCAGGAATCATTCTACAAGGGATCAGACTAGATATTTCATCGGAACATTGATCATAAATGTAGCGATAAAGGAGCGAAAGGCATCCAACATTGCGGCGGTTCTCGAGTGATTCGATATAACATGTAATTGACACATCGTCAATGAGTTTGAAGGACCTGTTTTGGACAATATCTAATCAAGCCAAGGCTGTGTGATCAGCCCCGGCCCAGAGAGGTTTTCGCGCATCCTTGCTACCAATCTATCTATGGATAGAATCCTCTTCGAAGTAGGTAAGTCTCAGAAGCTAGTCATGATCTTCGGAAGGTTTTATTGGTATAGAGTGCCTGCTTTGCAAGTTAAAAAAGAAGAAATTCATGCAGTCTTCGCATTAAAGTATTAAAAACTACACTAAGGCGAGTTCATTCTGGTAATGAATTACATCACATTCTTACAAGCTCTATCGTCATCTTGATGGGTGATCTGAATATTTAAGATCGTCCTTGGGAAATGTATATATATGATATGCGAAATGAATGAAAAAATCTAATATCTTTGTAGTTTGAAATTTATGTAGAAAATTTTCGGTTTGAAACTTTGGCGAATATTAAAGGCCTGTACATTAAAGAGTCATGGTTCCACGTCAATGTCTGATTAAAAATTTGTGGGATATACGGATTGTATGGAGATTGTATGGTTTGAACGCATATAGAATTGATGCTAGAGGAAAAATATGGTGGTATTCTACTTCATTTGGCTAGTTGACGTTTTAATTCAGACTGACTTTTGCATCATGCAGGTGGTAGTATGAAATACGTGTCAGCTAGAGTGTAGATTGCAATACATTACTGTCATAATTTTGATAATATAAAACCACTAACCAACTTTCAACAACCAAATTGGTAAATGAATTTTACTGCTACTTTTTCACAGATATTATTACTTGGTGGATTATATTTAAATTTAGCTAGCCACTTACACCTTGCACGCAGGAGGGAAAATCACTAGAACAAGGATTAGCCAGGAATATAGACAAGTTTATAATATATTTATTTGGCCTTCTCCTTAGTGTTGCTTCATTAAATTAATATTAAGTTTCTTTCTTAAAGTTTTGTTAAAGTGGTCCATTCATTTCAACAATATTTTCTTCCAAAATTGTTCATTAATTAGTAAATTAGTTATTAATTAAGAAAGAGTAAGAATTAATTCAATATCTGTTATAATGCAAGCTGTTCTAATGGTTTTCCTCAGAAATACTAATTCGATGGAATTACAGAAACAAACAAAAAATCCAGAAAACTCTTGGACTTCATTAATTGACAAATACCTTGCAGATGTGTCTAAGTATTATTAAAACTAAATCCAAATCTTTTCAAGATTCTTACATTTCTAGAAATGACCTATTTCCGCTCCTCCAAAATTCCCTATTTAAAAAGGTAATTAAAAACTCTTAAGTCTCATGAAATCGAGTGAAAAAATGTCCGCCTCTTCGAATTTCACCCTTCAGTTCAATCAATTAACCCTTTACGAGATTTATTGTCTCAGGTTAAGGTAATTACTCAATCGGTTGATTAAACGATTCCCCCCTCGCCGCATGGGCAGGGACAACTGCTGATGGTGAATTGTTTCCTACCTATCTCATCTCTTTCATCTACCCGGGACAGAAGCAAAAGTATCATGGTATTTTCTCACACGAAGGATAAAATTTAAAATGAAGGAAGAAAATTGTAAACGGAACTGACTGAGTATAGATAGAATTAAGTATTTAGACAAGTTGAATACCTATACCACCTCTGAATATCACGAAAAGAGATTTAAAACGGAACTTATTATACCATTAAAGAAGCACCAGGTGCAGGTTGTAAGGTAAATTAAACTTGACTCATTTGGAGGGATTTATATTATCCGTTGAACAAATTTACTAAGCCTTATTCGAAGTTGTGTGCTAGTGATTTCAATTTTGTTAATCAGAGTTTCTGGTATCCTTAAAGGCATTAAATTACGTTACATTTAGAATAGTTTTTACAACGTTGGTAATTCTCAACTGTATAGAAAGTAATTAGGAAGGGAAGAATCTTCCTTTTTTCGAAACGGTAGAAGAAGGTACATTTTAATTTTGTTTTTTTTACGGAAATGTTTTATAAGCACCTGTATAAGCGAAATTCTTTTAAGACAAATTAGTATGAAGTACACTACGACTATAACTCTCCTTTTTCTATTGTAGATCCACAGAAGCTCTGGAATGACCTATTTGGCCTTGCTTAAAAAATTAAATAAATAAATAAATATTCAAAATTTTCTTGATTCTATACGTGTTCATCCTTTAATCCAGATTCATCTTCCATGTTAGTTAGATGGAAGTCAAGATGCTTAACATCGAAAAAGTATACCTGCTTTCAGTTTAATAGACAGAATCTCTACATCATTTTCTTCGGCTTCACTTTCGCTGTCGGTTTTGATTACCACATAAACTTTGGGTTTCGAGTCTCCGAATTAATAATATCGACGACGTACTACGCTCCTCTTGGTGCAAGTGCATTTGGGCCTCTTCATCTACAGTCAACGTGCAGCCAATGTATGACATTTTTGCTATACTCGTGTTAATCTTCGCTTGATAATCTGTAACAATAGCACACAAAATGAAAAGAAAAGGGCTCAACATGAAAATCCCTTTTACCAAAATAACAGCTGAAGGTCTGTGTGCATTCGAGAAGAATTTGATAGTTTTTAGTAAATTAAAATAAATTTTGAAAACTTCATCTTTCTCGATATTAGACAACATTTTTTAATATTTAGAAAATTTGGATTAAATTTCATTTTTTGAATTGATATTAAAAAAACATTATTTACTGTGTTTAATAAATCGAAGATTTAATATTAGTAAAGAATTCTTTCTGTGTCCGAACAAAATTGAGGAATTAGATCGAGATAAAATTGATTTATATACAGTACGTGATTTACCACGGGAAATTAAAATGGAAATTCTACCAGGCATCGCTCAAACTGCAAAAAGTTAGCTTTCATTTTGTTTTTTTTTTTTTAACGTTTGAGCTAAGTATTCTTAGTAAAACGAAATATGGAATCATTTTTATTCTAAAAAAAAATTACTTATAAGATTTAAACTTATAACTCATTACAACAATACACAATGATTTGTGTGCTGTAGTAGAGTTTCACTGAATTTCTCCCACTTACGAGTAATATTGTAATACCGTTTTTACAGCGAAGATTTTTTTTTATTATCTGGGAGTGGAACAGGAGATTCCATCCCAAGCACGGAGGACAGAGTGGCCCATTGTGCTATCCTGCTAGAATTCCTGTCAGTAAAACCTTCCTATCATCTTAATGAAGCGCATTAGGTTTTTCAGCTCATCTAATCTATAGATAGAAGGGCAGACCCTAGAGTATCCAGCCTGCTCCGGGCAATGGCCGGACGTGCACAGAAAAAAGCATTCGGTTGTCTCAGGCGCTCCTTCTAGGCAGGTCAGGCACTTTGTCGATAACTCCCATCCTTGTTAGACGAGCATGAAGTGAGCCCCATAAAAAAATCGGAGATACTCTCATTGGGCCCACCAAGAAACAGTTTTGTGCACCTACAAGTACTCAGGTTCTTCCATCTCTGCTGATGCTTCCTATGAACATCGGCTTTAATGAGAGACCCGATACTCGAGGTGGTATTGAAGACTCATCGAAAACCCTTTGCAAGTTGTTTTCAATTGCAACAAGTCTTCCATCTCCTTGATCCAAATATGCTCTGTCCTGCTTGAAACACTCCGAGAAAAGTCACGTTCTTGCACATGAATTTCACAGGTAGGTATCAATTTTCTCTAAAAGTGGAGTGACGACTAAGCCGCTAGCCATAGGGGCTGCGTTCTTTGTAAAAGTATCAAATTAAAATTGGAAGCGTTCAAAAACTTTCCCTAGGTGTATCCACCCCTGCTGTGGAAAAATGCTTATCCCCTCATAACATAATTTTCGTTTACTATTTATGTAGAAACAAATAAAATACCATTGTTGCACTACATTAAGGAAAATATTAATATTTTTTTATATCTTACATTCTAATTTCTTTATTATATGTATGATCCATGTAGATACAGTAAAGAATAGATTTGCCCTTCAGAAAAATAACATCTTAGCAATGGCATTACCTTCCCGTATCTAAACTTTTATACTACATTACTCTAGTTGATCCCAAGGGGTTTTTAGACTTTTAAATTATTCTAATATTTTCATATCTGTTCAACTTTGTATATAATATTTTTCCTTAACACCTCACCTTAATTCCTAATATCCCTTAAGCTACAAATAAATGTCCATAGCTCAATGTACATTAGTTGCACAAAGTGCATATTATGCACTCCAGTATCCCATCATATAGCTAACAAACATTGCGCAAATTTATGAAGTTTCGAACAAATTAAGTGCATCTCTGTGCACTTTCATGAGCAATTTTTCTCTTTTGGCTCACATCACAAGGACAATTCAGGACTGTTTATTCCACTATCAACTAAACTCAGTCGGGCAAGGAGCTTTTGTGAATGCGCTCATAAATACAGCGCGAACAAATCGATACAACAGTCCTCGTTACTTGGAAAGTTCCTGACAAAACGCCCGAATCCTTTGTATGGGGTAACAAAGTTGAAGCAGAGTTGCTGTTGTGTCAAGAGCTTTATTTGGCACTGAAACTCACCAATGAGGATGAGGATGCAACACTAGAGCACTCGAGTGCAAACTGCAGGGCTCAAGGACTCTCTAGTATAGTATGAATATATAGTGTGTCCTATAGTGATGTACTCAGTGTCAGTGCTAGCTAGTATGTATTGCATAGATATACATATGCCTAAGTGTAGGCAACCGCAAAATTTCATGACAATTTCGAGGCAAATTCGATCCGCTAAACATGCAAAGATGAGGAGCAAGAGGACAAAGTTTACTGCAGACTTGTCAAGTGCAAGGAAACAATTCTCAAATTGCTGCTTAACATGCGACAATGGTAAGAAGCCTTTTATTTTCTCTCATGCAAAGTTTTCAGGTAAGACACAGATTACAGCCACAGGTGTGTTTAGTATTGAATCTTTTTAATTCGCTCAATAGTTTGCTGAACTGAAGCAATCTGTATCTGCTGAATACTAATTGCTCCAGCTAGGGTTTGAGCGTATGTACGTAGCTTTTCCTGATGAATCCCAGAAGCATGTTCTTGCGGAAAATTCATTTTAATTCAACAACACTTTGAGAGAAGTGAGGGTGTAACGATTTCTATTTACAATTGTTACACTTTCGCAGTGCTGAGACCTCATCTCCCATTAATCTACCCGAACGTAATTGTTCCATTTCAGATTTACCTGGGCCGTAGCGGGTGGTGGGATTCCAAATTCTAATTGACTATGGAAAACGTTGATTGTAACTTAAAATGACTTAATTTGTGTTGTTCTTGTTTTTCTTTAAATTTATTATGGGCGGAGCTTTATCAGATCCTTATAAAAAAAAAATCAGTAGTAGTTTTTCCATAGGAAATCATGAGATAAAATTTTGTGAAATTACACAAATTCTCTTAATTCCATGCACCTTCAAACTGGTCATTCAGACTTATTTTATGATTTTGAGAAAGAATGGTACGGTCCGGTTTGTCTATCTTATGTAATTAAATAAATCAGAGCTAATTAAAATTTTAATTTAGATCTCCTCAAAATGGTTCTTAGTTTACCACACTAAGAAAGTTCTCTGAGGTTTCTCTTTGATGGTTTACTGAGTAAAGTTCATTTTGGATTGCTTTTCGGTTTTGTGCCGTATTGCATCGTTCCAGCAACTTCAAATTTGTCATGGAATATTTTAAAGGATTGAGACAAATAGCTATGCAGAAAAGTTTATATGTGATATGTTATGAATTCTATTACTGCTTAGATACAACCCAGAGAGTCTTGGCTTCTAATTGAAAATTCAAGAAATATTAAACTAATGAATTACGTACACAAAGAGAAAAATTCAAATTCACAACAAACACACGCTTCATTTAAAATGCACATTGGATTAAATTCGTTTGATTCAATTACTTTTCTGTCTAAATCAAATGAAAATATATTTAAATTGAAGGATTTCTAAAAACATATGAAAACCTGCGCGTTCAAAAAAAGCTTTTAATTTAATAATTCACTTTTAAATGAGAAATAATTCATATGGAATCCTTTAGTGATTTCTAAATGCTTTTGGATTCTCATTAATCGATCTGTTGTTCGTTTTGAAAGCAAGGCACCTTTAATTTGATCGTCAACACAGTTAAATTAATGGCATTTTGGAAGCTTTGTTCCAGTCCCTTTTCACATTTCGAATCTGGATTCTGCTTTTTTCAACTCAAATGGCTTTTTTTAACTCATTGAACACCTTTCTAGAATCTGAACTTGAAACAAAAGAGTTAGAGTACATTGATGAAGTGTATATTTTCGAAATTTTTCCCGGTTAATAGGAATTAGTAAAATTTCAGCAAAGTGCAGGTCGTGGAACAAAAACAATGGTTCAATTATAAGTACTTACCTATATGATTTCTTGGAACATAAATATTAAATATATTGTGTATTTCGTCGTTAAATAAGAAATATTACAGTCGGATGTTCGAACTAATGATACCGGGTCTGTTCATCATTGGGTTAATTAGTTACCATCAACCCTTTCGTTATCAACATATTTTTAGTGAAAAACTTACAGAAGCACATTATATTTGATAAGTGAATTTTTAACATAAATAAACAAGCTTTGAATTAGAACGCGAAAAATCTTAAATTTTTTTTTAACAGTTGGTATTGTTGAAATGTATGCTGAGTTGTTTCATGTGAATATTTTGAATGTTTGAATTTTGAACGTGTAAGATATTCAATTTGAAGGGTATAAATAATAAATTATTGGAGCATTTTATGTAGTTAAAATGAATGCAAGGGTGTTTGATGTGAATATTTCTGTCAAAAATAAAAAAATGCGTCATGATAATTCCGTTGAAATTTAAGCTAATTACGAAAGTAGAGTACTCCATTATACATATTTTTCGTTTTTCAAGCATATCTTCATTATTTGCTTGAAATTCAAACAAATAAACTAAAACGTGCGATTATTACATAAGAAGACAGTGAGTTACCGGTACCCTTTTGTGCATCGTATTGTATTTCAAGATTGTTTACTGCATTCCGAGAATTCACAACTTTTTAATCAAATAAACGTGATTTTGATTGATACCAGGGGCGGATCCAGGACTCTTGTGAGGAGGGGTACAACTATGGTTTAAAAACGGTATAGCCTGGAAACATGTCAAAGTTCCAAAATACTTGCCACCACTCGCCAAATATCAAGTGCACAAAATTTATCATTTTAAAGATCCGGATCGAACAGATAAGCTACGACTCTCAAAGAAGAAAGTTGCTCAACGTTCAACTTTTGCCACTCTTGCAAGTCAAACGAGGTGTTAAATTATTTATTTTGTTTTGGGCATCCAATATTGTAAAGACGCTCGAGTGAGGCTATCTGACAAGTTATTGCCAAATCGCCAATGAGATTGAGGTTAACTTCGATTGCATCTTATCTTACATTCTCGTAAGTATTCCAACAAAAAGTCGAATATGTAAAAAATGCGTGCATAAAACCTCTTATATGAATATGCCAGTTACACCTGAGGGATCGACACAGGTTGACAGTGGAGACTGACAGCACATAAAAATTTCGATAACATTATGGATTAGAAATTACCTTAATATTACTCTTCTTGAGTTAAATATAGAACATAGCGACGCTTAATACTAACTAGTTGCACACGCGATTTCAATTAGCATATCCGACTGTTCTAGATACGAACTTGTCTACATATTGCAACCAATTTCAATCTATTAGTCATTTCTCAGTCTCAATTTCATCGTTTAGATTGATTCACGAAATAAAAGTGCAAACGAATTTATTTAAATTTTAAGTTAAACAAAAATTATTCGAAAAAAAATCCACATTTGAAATGTTACACGTATTGCTAGCCAAACATATAAAAATTCTTCTGGAAACTTTTCATCGTTTTAAATCTCATTTCTTTCTTCTCTGGAAACTTTATCAGTTGCGAGAATAGGTGTTAAGAAAAGGAAAAGTTGCTGAAAAGAAGAACTTTGTCCGACAGGAAAATTGTAAATTCTTTTATGGCGTTTTTCTTCTTTCCAAAAACGAGAGGCAAACTTAAAGTAAGTTTCGAAACAGTATTTGAATTGTTTCATCCCCAAAGACCAGAAATTTTCGGCATTTTACGTTTTTCTTAGTTTTCATTTGATAGTTTGGCGTTATGTGAAGGATATACCTACACCATTTATACTTCTCTCAAAGGATTCAAATAAAGCAGTGCTGGTGGTTTGATGAAGGATGCTGTCTTTTGAGTTATAGGGTTCTCTGTAAATTAGCAACTTTTGTGATCACGTTTAAGTGATTTTTTTTTTTTTAAACAATAAATTTTTTAAATTCCTGAACTAGTAGCGGGGGGAGAACAGTTTCTAGGGGCCCACGAAAGTTTACAAAATTAATATTTTCATATAAAGTGTTGAAACTTTAAAACCACATAAAATAATAACGCTGTAGATTCATTCAATTAAAATTCGGTTTCCGAATAAAAATTATATTAACCCTGTAATGATTTCCAGACAGTAGTGATGATACAACAATAAAACAGTCGAGAATCCTTGTATTTATTCTTTGTATTTAAACGGAGAAAAAACGTGTGCCTGTAACTGACACACTGTAAATTATTTCCTGGGAAATATTTGGCTGACTTCCGAAAGCTATCCATAGACGCTGCTAGCATGCATGAGAAGAGTATTACTTTAATTTTAGAATATTAGATAAGTAAGCAATGAACGAAAATTAAAATATTTATGTAGGTGTAAGATCAAATTTTTCACATTGAAAAGTTTTGAAATTGCCAACACTGGTTGGTGATCAGTGAACTCGGGCTCTTACTTTAAATAATCGGATATTTCCTGGCAGTGGCTTTTTAACACGTTTAATGATGAATGTAGAGCAGGAAGTAAATCTAAACAAATAAGTTTGGCAATCCGGATCTTTGCAACACTGCTCGTAGTACCCACGACGCCTTTTTATTTGTTTTGCTCAAATCTGGCTTGCAGTGAGTGGAGTGAAGGAAGTGTTGGGAGATCGTCGAAATTCTCCTATATTCTTGGAATTTCTAGTCTGAAAAAAAAAAATTAAACAGGGAAAAGGGAATAATTTCGTCTCCCCGTATAAAATTATGGGAGATATCATACATTCGAAGTTCAGAAAATACTTCCTTACAATTGACACAAAAAATTAAATTTTCCTGCGCAACTATGTTAATTTGCGAGGGGGCATACATCCTTAGTTACGCCACTGTCAGGGTGATTTTGAATTCAAGTATTACAAGCAAACAAACTGTATGGGAGGGAGTGGGAAAAATGCATCTTTTCTGAGTTAGCGAGGTTTTGGGATTTTGGTACTTTTCGAATGTCAAACCAACACTCCACTTCTCAAGTCTTTTTAATTCTCAGATATTTATTGAAAAGGTATTCTATTATAATCGAATGCTCACCTGTAATCTCCCAGTCATCCACCAAAATATGTACTAATAGTCATTAGAGTGTCTTGGATATCTGAAGGACTGCGATGCTGTTGAGATTATCTGAATACCATTGAGATTGTCTGAATACCATTACGCAATCAAGAAGATGGTAGTCTGCCTTCAAAGCAAGAATTAAGAGAAATTTTCCTTAATTCGAGGTCCATGCCCAAGTAGCAATAAGTATGTACTTGTGGGTTTGTTCGGAGAACGATTCCAGCGCCACTTGTATTTTCTTCGAGCCGTTCGCGAATCGCTCTCACAACCGCGCTCACAACAATTTGGCAACCAAATGGTACGTTCGCACAAACATGTGACAACCAGTATGGTGCCGAGTGAAAAAAATTGTAAGATTGCGAGAGTTTGTTAGGCCATTGTCTCCGAACTGCATTATAACTACAATGAAACAGTTGTGCTAACCATTTAGCAGAACTCTTTGACAACTACTATGTGGTTATGCGAGAGCTAAACATATATACAAAGACATATCTAATGCACGCACTATAAAAGGCAAACACATTGAAACGACAAGATAAAAGTTCTTTTCTCCATAATAAAGAACAAAGAATATTAGGATATGATTTGCTAGGCTTTATAATGAGATTTAGCTGAAGGTATATTTTACAGACCATATCATTGTTTAGGTAAATGTGTGATAGATACTTCGGAAAATAACATGTTGAGGTTATCCTCAATATACACGCCGTACAGATACATATTAAGAAGGGGGTGGCTATCGCAACGCGCTGACGCTCCACCTAAATCAGAGCTGGATCCATTCGGGATCCATAGTTCCACACGAGTCCATCCTTCATTCGCGGTCCATCGCATCTGACATCGACAGAGAGAGTGACCACCTCATAGAGACCATGCTGTTTAAAAGGAAAATCCCATCGAGGGAGGAATTGGCAGCACACTCTGTGCTACACTCATTAATAGACACTATAATTTATACAGACGGCTCCAAATCTGAAAATAATACCGGAGTGGACGTCTTCTGTGAAGAGCCTCATTTGGAACTTGCCAAAAAACTGGAAAGTCATGTTACGGTCTTCCAGGTGGAGGTCAAGGCCATTCTTCAAGCTAGAAGGAAGCTCTTTGGCTCAGACACTGAGAATAAGCAGATCGCCATCTGCTCAACCAGCCAAGCGGCCGTCAGGGCCACGTAGTTCTATTCAGAACTTTAAAGTTGTTAATCACAGGGCTGTTTAAAAAAATTGTGGTTTTCCTGAGAGCTGCAGAGTTGTATATTACAGATAAGTAGTGGCGTTGAGAACTACTGACTTGTAGGTCACAACTATGCAGACTTTTTAAGAGCTACAGAACTGTAATTTACTAAGTAGTTCTTTTAAGAACTACAGAGTTGTAGTTCATAACCACTTAGTCGTTCTGAGAACTATGGAATTGTGATTCAAAGCTGTATATTGAAGTTCTTTTGAACTTATGGTAGTAGCTACCTTTTTACCATTAATTCTTATTTAATTTCATTTAGAAATTTATTAGTACAGAACAAAATGCATAGTTATAAGATTGTCGAGGCTAATGTCGTCGTCAAAATGATATCGTTTGCTAAATAATGCATATTAACACAAGAAATAAGTAAGTACTTGTAAGCTGTCAAATTAAACCTGTCAATTATCGTAAATGTAATTGCTTTCTCGATTTCATTGCAGAATTACAACAATGTAAGTATTTGGTCCCAATAATTTATACTATAAGATTATAGCAAACTAAAAAGTTATATAGAGTGCAGAGGGACAAGACAATTAATATAAAACTTTGTTCTAAAAGCACAAGTTTCAGTTTAGAGCTGTTTTGTTCAAAATTCCCCTACATGGTTCTAAATTATGCTGAATACACATGAAATATTACAATATTGTTTTTGCTGATTAACTACTACACATAAGCTCGTGGTCATGTCGTCAAATGATCGAGAGAGAAGGAACATTTTTGCAAGCATAAATTCTCAAATGCAAGAGTGGGAAGCAAACACAAAAATCCATATCGTTTTGACGACGTGGTTTTACCATGCATTTTAGATTGGGCATAAGAGACGACAGCGACATTGAATTTTTTGACAAGAGCAAAACTGTTGGTTTTGTCAAGAATACAATAATAGCTGTACGGTATATGCGGCAACCACATTTAACAACCAGGGTAAGTTCACTTAGAGTCCTTACAACTCATTAAGCGAGTAAAGTGGTTCAACATTCGTATATGGATAAGGAGATAAGTTCTCACATAGTTGTCACAACCTTAAAACTGAAAGCTTCAATAACTGGTTGTAAAAATAGGTTCGGTTGTAGCTCTTAGAACTCCTCATGCGAATTAGATGGTTGTTCGCACAAATTTCTAAAAACTGAAATTGGTTCTGAAACACAACTACGAAATTGACAACTATTCACAACCAAACTTGTTATTGTGAGAAGGTTCTTACAACAGTGCTTTAGTTCGTCACAACTGAATAGCTCCCGATTTGTTACTTGGGTGCTCTCTTACTACAAGCTAAAATCATATCCTCTTCTGTTTTCTTTTTTATTTCTAAGTTCGAAAGTGCTCCTTTTGAGAATATTTATGTCCGCTTCTGGTAAAAACACTTCCCAGCTTTTTCTACAGAGTTACGAAGGGTGGTTTTGGTTGGATTGCGAAACAACATGGCATCTAGACTAATACTTATTACTATTTTCAAGAACGCGTTCCGTCAACCACCACCATAACGAAGCCATGTCGACCCCAGTTTATTAGATCTTATCTTATCTCTCATCACTTAGCTTTCCATGGAAATTGTGAGGTACATATTTACATAACAGTCATAAACAATTTAAAATTTTTATTAAAGATTTAATCTTTATTATCCTTTTCTAGATTTCTCAAATCCATGAATTTTGCAATCATAAAGGAAGGTGGTTCGTGACATTTTCTATTAAACTTTGGATTATTTACGGTTTTATAAGTGAGGTAAATACTTTCCACCACGTAGTTAGTTTGTCTAGGTTCCAATATCTCGACCAACAGCTTTCTTATATTTTGATTTGATATTATGACATCCCCTAGCGTGAGAATAAATTTTTTATGAAATCAATACTACTTCAATATGCCTCCCATCCTAAATACTTACTATAGAAATAGTAATTTCCTGTGTTATTTTCATAATCGGATGTTCTTTGATATGCCAAGAAACAACAGTCAAACACCCCCACACAACTCAATATTTGTATGGATACCACTTATCTAACTATACACGTCTATAAATAGTAAGACAATAGACCCCAACTTAACTATTCATTGTGGGGTAATTTGTTGTCAACAATACATATATAGAGCAGAGGAGAATTCAGTGACACACAATTAAATTAGGCACTCGACTTGGCACATTTTCCTATTGAACAATTTTCACTATAATTGGTCTTTGTAGTCGCCATTTGTTTGTGACGTTTGCCCTGTGAAATCAAGCCTCCACTTTCCATCCTGTGTATCTTGATATATGTCATCTTGTGGATTGAGGTTTCCTGACACACCGCATACCACAACTTGTTACGCTACCCGCCAAACAGGATGACAGTGTCATAACCAGTAAATTTCCTAAAATTCGGTTCGGTTATTAGGCCTATTATAAATTTGGGTTCAAATTCTAAAATAGATAACAAAGACAAGTTGTCGTTTGTGGTGTGAATTTACATAATTAATAGCGCTGCTGCGTGTAATGCGGGCATTTTCGTAATATCCGACATAATGTCGTACTCAATGTCGCACTAAACTCCTCTTTCGAGGAGCCATAACTGTGTTATAATTAAATCAACACAGCCATACATTGTCCTAATGTCATAACCGGGTGCTTCTGCTGTAGTTAGGGTGCAAAGGGGCGCCCATCAGGTGAGCAAGGCCAACTTTTAAAATGTTAAGGCCGGCGTTGACGTCTCGGTTCCACATAGTACCACATTTTGGGCAAAACTGGTACCGATGTGGAGACCGAGACGTCCTCACTGGCTCGCAACAATTGGCGCATAACTTTGTGGTGCGAAATTCGTCTACCTCTAGAACGGAGCAATGCACCTGGAGGGTCTTTAGCAATTTTTGGTTTGGGGTTCTTACATAGCCACGAATCGGCGAATTCGCCGCTATTTGAGTAGAACCAATAAAAACTAGTGTTTTGGGAGTGTTTTGCGTTATTTCCTTCACCAAGCGGTGCGTTGCTCGTTCGGTGCAAATGAATTGCTTAAACCGTAAACGAGCAACTTTCCGTTCACCATACACCGCTTGGCGTTGGGTAAACCATTTTAGTCGCTCTTTAGTGTATGCTATATAATCCAGTTGCATAGACGATTGCGTGCTTGTTATTGCACTTTTGGGAAGTGGCCTCGTGTATTTAGCTAATAATGCTTTCCTTGCATGCGTGGACGTTTTGTAGTGGAATGTTGTGGATTTGATCTTTATTAAACTCACCGGCTTGTTCTCGTCCGGGACGCGCACGCCGCCAACCATTAACCGACATCCAGGATCTAGACCAACAGCCAACTTGTAGTAGTCAGAGTTAAATTTATCCTGGATGTCGGTCATCGTCCTGTCATCATGTGCGCTACATTTCTTGGTCATGGCGGTCTTTCTTCGTTTCTTTGGTGTTTCCAATGGCTCTATTTGTACCTCCTTCTTCATGGAAAACGTAATCGCTACTCCATCGGTACAAATAGAACCATCGAATTTTTTCCGCCCCACCGAAGGTATTTTGAAAAATCTTTGCCATTGTACATCTTTTTCGTCGCGGAATTTCTCCCAACTACCACTGAATAGTTTCAGACCGTGGAGACGTTTGTACAAGGCAAAAGAGTCGTAGCGCACATGATGAAGGCGATGCTTATAAATGGGTACAAGAGCAAAATTTTTAAGCTCATTCGCCTCATTATAGCGTTGCATTTTATAGAATATTTGTAAATACTTCAGTGGTTTCTGTTTTATTTCATAGAATTTTGAGTCGTCATCGACATATCCAAGAAGCTCGGTTAGATGGTATAGAAGGTCTTGATCTGGTACGTGTTCGCTGTTACGGGTAAATAAGTAATGCTGTGTTTTGTAAATTTTTGCATTATCTTTGGTGAAATTTCTCAGAAATCTCCTTATCCGAGGATAAGCATTCATCCAGAGGTTATTTTTAAAAAGGGTTTCGTATTGCCGGCTGGCAAAAATAAATAGGTTCGACCTGTATGAAGAGTCATACAGGGCAGTCTTGATGTATTTCCCTCGTAAACTTCGGTACGCGGGATCTAATTCATATTTTGCCTTTTTTTTGTTCATTAAATGGTAGAAATAGTCAAGAAACTTTATGTCTGAGAAGTTATCGTCTCCCCATTCTCTGTTCAACTTGAAGTGTAAATATATTGCGTATTCCACCACAAGCGCAGACATTACCCTGACATCCGATTGTATAGCTTCGGCTATTATTGCATTTGTGCATTTTGATGCAAAACCAGTCTTCACAGATGAATATGACGTTTCAATGTCAGTCTCTGAACGCTTACGTTTTGGGACTGCTGCAACTGGTGCTGTACTGCCACCTTTTGTGATAGTAGAAGATTTTTTATTTAAGTTTATTTTTTTCATTTTTGGACCCACGAGTATGGTTGGAAAAACGGTCCGCTCCGATAGAGCCCCCATATCGGAGTAAGGCAATTTATACAATGGGGTGCGCCCGGTGCCCCAAGGAGATCGTTCGCGACAGTGATAGAACTACCCACTGCCATTCAGCCCTCAGCACGATGCATTTACACCTTGGCTTGGTAGGTTTTTTAGGGGGTGTGCTCCCCCGGGTTGGTGGGAAAAACGGTCCGCTCCGACAGAGCCCCCATATCGGAGTAAGGCAATTTATACAATGGGGTGCGCCCGGTGCCCCAAGGAGATCGTTCGCGACAGTGATAGAACTACCCACTGCCATTCAGCCCTCAGCACGATGCATTTACACCTTGGCTTGGTAGGTTTTTTAGGGGGTGTGCTCCCCCGGGTTGGTGGGAAAAACAGTCCGCTCCGACAGAGCCCCCATATCGGAGTAAGGCAATTTATACAATGGGGTGCGCCCGGTGCCCCAAGGAGATCGTTCGCGACAGTGATAGAACTACCCACTGCCATTCAGCCCTCAGCACGATGCATTTACACCTTGGCTTGGTAGGCTTTTTTAGGGGGTGTGCTCCCCCGAGGCGAGGTATGGGAGGAAGCATGAAAGCTGATGAAAGCTGCCTATTTCGAAGTTGCTGCTGGAAAAAACTTTTTACGTGCCAGTATTACAAAACGTGGCTCTTGGAAGAATATGCGAGAAGCAAACAGTGACTTTTTTGGCTTGCATTAAGGCAAGTGGTAGTCAGAAAGTTAAGATTAGAGAATAAATGCAACACTGTACACGATGACATTTTTGTACTAACAATTCTTTGCTATTTCAGTTGCAGGATGGTAATTATAATTTATTTTTGCTAAACAAAAGAGAATCTTTTGACTGTGAAACAGCACAACAAATTAGAAATGATAGCATAGCATCCAGGGTGCTGTTTTTCTTTTACCGCTTAAGACTCCATTTTAAAAATAATTTTATAGTCACTGCTGCACGACCCTCTGGAACTTTCCCATCCAGCTAGGACGAATGCCTTTGACTTTTAGCTAAGCCAACTTGTGTTTTCCAAGCAACTTTATGCATCCTCAACTCTCCGGCAATTGGTTAACCGGCTAAGATGGGTGCTTTCAGTGCTTCGTCGAAAACAAAAAAATTAAACAAGTTAGACGTTCGCAACAATTATAATGCATATTTTAACAGTTATGCATATTGTTTCTGGTAGATAACTTAAGGGTGTAAGAAAGCAACCGTGGACGGTATTTATAGCGAGCGTAGCAGCTCATGTAAAATGGATACAAGAAATTGAAATCAAAAGATTCACTTGCATTGTATCAATGTAGATATAATTACATATATATCAATTATAATTTACACCCATTCGGCGTAATAGCAATTGTGTGTAGGCAAATGTTCTCGTGGAGTGAAGAATTTTACAAAAATGCCTGGATCACATCGGAGATTATTATTATTATTTTGAAACTGAAATATAGGCAAGCATTTCGAAAAACTGGTTTTCTCAATGGACAGGTGAAGATAGCATACCATTTGCTGAATTTCAATCAGAGAATTGCACGCTTGTATGTTACAATATATCGAATGAAATCTATCCAATTATACAGCGGTGGTCATTAAAATAAAAATTGACGAAACAGCCACGGACACTGATAATAACAAAAAAATTTGCATTGCATTGTGAGAGATTGACAATTTTGGAAGAATTTGGGAACATTGTAGAAAAAGGTGTGAAAACATTTACCAGAAGAGACTAGAAACGGCAAGACATCTTGAGAACGAATGGTTTATTTTTCTTGTTTCTTAAACGTTTACTGGTACATACATATATGTATATTAATATCTTCAGCAAATGTTTTAATTATTAAATCTGATTGGTGTCGTTAATGATTTATTCTTTAAATTATGGTTTGGGCATTTTTCTCTTGGTATGGTGTGGGTCTTATACACTTAATTGAATGAATTATGACCAAGGAAACTTATGTCAAAGTACTTGAAGATGCAACGCTGCCTCATTCTGATGACAATATGCCTTTGCGCTGGACGTTTCAATAAGACAACGATCCAAAATATACAGCAACGGTAACAAAGGACTGGTATGGTCCGGAAACAAATTAGGGTTTTGAATCGCCCAGCCAATGCTTTGGAAAATTCAAAATTCACTTCACAAAATATAAAGGAGGATCTGATTGTGATGTGTTCTGACGACGCACGTACTCCACTCATGACTCATTGTCAAAAACCCACCACTTTTACCTTGCACCTTAAGAAACGCTAGCAAGAGATCAGTAAATAAAAAAGAATTGGTGCTGCGGAATTCGTTCACTTCTAGAACGGAGCAATGCACCTTAAGAAACAGCTTCACCAAAAGTGCAATAACCACGCAATCGCCAAAAATATGTTCTAGTAAGCATTATATATATATTATTTATACCCAGACGGAAATAACGCAATCGCCAAAAATATGTTCTAGTAAGCATATTTATATTATTTATACCCAGATGGAAATAACGCAATCGCCAAAAATATGTTCTAGTAAGCATATTTATATTATTTATACCCAGAAGGAAATAAGCTGTTACAATGCACCATTTTTCTACCCATTTCGCGAAGTGCAGACGGAAACAAGCTTCACACCAAGTGCCTGAAATCTTCAGTCTCTTCATGAAACGCGACGGGCTTCTGCGCTCATGCTGTAGTATCAACCGATATAACCGAATACTAGGAGGAAGATGGGCGGTGAAGGGGAGGCTGCGCACACATTTGTGATATTACCCATATACACGTTGTGTCGAGACGCGTTTGTCGGTCGCGTGTCCGGATCGCGCGGGTGTTCGAGTCGCGTGTGTTCGAGTCGCGTGTGTTCGAGTCGCGTGTGTTCGAGTCGCGAGTGTTCGAGTCGCGAGTGTTCCAGTCGCGAGTGTTCGAGTAGCGTGTGTTCGAGTCGCGAGTGTTCCAGTCGCGTGTGTTCGAGTCGCGAGTGTTCCAGTCGCGAGTGTTCGAGTAGCGTGTGTTCGAGTCGCGAGTGTTCCAGTCGCGTGTGTTCGAGTCGCGTGTGTTCCGAGTCGCGTGTGTTCCGAGTCGCGTGTGTTCGAGTCGCGAGTGTTCCAGTCGCGTGTGTTCCAGTCGCGAGTGTTCGAGTCGCGAGTGTTCCAGTCGCGTGTGTTCCGAGTCGCGTGTGTTCCGAGTCGCGAGAGTTCCTATTTGCGAGTGTTCCGAGTCGCGTTTGTCGAGCCGCGAGTGTTCCGAGTCGCGAGTGTGTGTCGCGAGTGTTCCGAGTCGCGAGTGTGTATCGCGCGTGTGTGCGTGCCTGTGTGTGCGTGTCTGTGTGTGCGTGTCTGTGTGTGTGTGTCTGTGTGTGCGTGCGTGGTGTGTATAAGAGTGTGTGCGTGTATAAGTGTGTGTGTGTGTGTGTAAAAGTGTGTGTGTGTGTAAGTAAGTGTGTATAAGTGTGTGTGTGTGTGTATAAGTGTGTGTGTGTGTATAAGCAAGTGTGTGTATAAGTGTGGGTGTATAAGTGTGTGTGTGTGTATAAGTGTGTGTGTGTGTGTGTGTTTGGGTAACACTGCAGATCTGAGCGCGACCTGCCCCTCACCGCTTATCTTTTTCTCCTAGTATTTGGTTATACCGGTTGGCATTACGACATGAGCGTAGTAGCCCGTTACATTGCATGGAGAGACTAAGAATTTAAGGGACTTGGTGCAAGAAGCCGTTAGACTATCCATCTGCACTTCGAGAAATTTCTAGACTGATGTTCGCGCCAGAAATTTAAAGACAGCTAGCTTAGGTAGGTAGGCAGTTTAGGTAGGTACAATATTATAATGGAATGAAGAAATGGAATAAGTGCAATTTAAAATATTTGAAATTTAAATCAAAGGTTGTGTGAAATGTATTCTTCCAATTTTTTCAATCGCCTTTGAACTAAGAATTTAAGGGACTTGGTGCAAGAAGCCGTTAGACTATCCATCTGCACTTCGAGAAATTTCTAGACTTTTTTGTTAACCCTAGAATTTACACCAAGGTACAAATGTAGCGTGGCTGAGAAAACAATCGCAAGTAGCAAGTTTAAATTCCATGATAGCCCTAAATATATCTTTTATAGAGTTTTAAAGTTGAAAGCAAACAAATGTTTGTGTTGATATAATGTCTATGCAGCCATATGTACTTGCATGTCGGAATATGTATACCAAATTTACAAAAGAATAGGGAACTAAGAAATAATAAAAAATAAACAAAAATGATCTTGAATCCTCATAAATATTTTCGTTTTCAGACTATGTACAAATCATTTCTTGAGATTATTATTAAATTTCAAGATGGGTTACTTATTTTTATTTCTAGTTCCCTATTAGTAAATTATTTCAGCATAATTGCTTCTCATGGGAAAATTATGAAACAAACAAACAAATTATTTTTGCAACTCATTCCCCATCAGCGTATATCCTACATATTTATTATGCTTGTTCGCAAGTTTTTTAAGTTTTACTTTTCTAAAAGTAATAAATTACCAATATGCAATATGTTTTGTGTTTTATTTGAATTATTATGGAGCCACGTGTGCTAAGATTTCTAGAAAATGCTACAGGGGCTCAATAGAAAAAGAAATTGGTTCAGTTGGGCAGCAAACTACAGGTAACAAAGCTACGATGAAATTACAAACAATGTCGCACTAAACTCCTCTTTCGAGGAGCCATAGCTGTGTTATAATAAAATCAACACAGCCATACATTGTCCTAATGTCATAATGCAACAATGTCGCACTAAACTCCTCTTTCGAGGAGCCATAGCTGTGTTATAATAAAATCCTGTGTCCTAATGTCATAACCGGGTGCTTCTGCTATAGTTGGGGTGCAAAGGGGCGCCCATCAGGTGAGCCAGGCCAATTAACAAGATGTTCGCGCCAGAAATTGAAAGACAGCTAGCTTAGGTAGGTAGGCAGTTTAGGTAGGTACAATATTATAATGGAATGAAGAAATGGAAGTAAAAGTTTAAATATAGATAAGTAGAGACAGAGGCAAACAAAATAGGAAATTTTTCGTGTTTTTTAGAATGAAACAAGTAATTTCATATACTTTCATCTTTTAAATGATTGGGAGAAAAGAACTTGTCTATGCACTATTATAGTGCAACTGAGACAATTCGAGAGAACGTAGGATTATCCGAACGACAAGATCTTATTGAATCCCTCAAAATGCTTCCAACCGTGATAAACATTTTTTAACTTTATGCGATCCACTATAGCGCGATAAATCTGCTACCACTTTCTGGAACTTAATGCGGCATTTTCGTAATATCCGACATAATGTCGTACTCAATGTCGCACTAAACTCCTCTTTCGAGGAGCCATAACTGTGTTATAATACAATCAACACAGCCATACATTGTCATAATGTCATAACGATCGAACTTAATTTTTCTTGTGCAGTTATAGGCGACTGGTGAGTGAGTTTACTTTCATTAGGAATATTTTACTTTTACTACAAGTAATATATGCACTTTGAAGTGAATTCAATTCGAATATGTAGGAGTTATAGTGATTTTATTGTTGAAAAAGTAATTAATTTTATGCAAGGAGATACGATGTAATGGCAGTAAAAACTTGAAAAACTCTCAAAGAAAATTAAGTTGTCAATAATCTATGATTCATCATCTAAAGCAGGCGTGTCCAACCCGCGGCCCGCGGGCCACATGTGGCCCTAGACGGCTTTGAATGCGGCCCAACAAAACTCATATACCTAAATAATTTCTCAATTAATTTTATAAAACATTTTCTTTATCTATATAACATTTCCATGGATGTAGTTACTTTGTGGCCAAAGAAAGATTTCGATGTGCAATTGTACTTAGTCAAATTGACACTGACGACATTGGGGACATTATTTATTTTTCGGAAGTAAGATGGTTAAGTCGGGGTAAAATTCTGAGAAGATTTTATGATTTGCGAAATGAAATCAAGTCATTTATCGAATCAAGAACAAAATCTGTGCCAGAACTTAGTGATGAAAACAGGTTCACAGCAGATTTTCCTTTTTTAGTAGACTTGACAGATCATTTAAATTAGCTAAATTTGCATTTTCAAAGTGAAAAACAACTCATAATACTATGCCTCAAACTATAACGACTTTCGAAATGAAACTGAAACTATGATACTCACAAATTCAAGCAAATAATTTTATGTATTTTGAAATGTTGGCCAAGCACTGTCCTGAGAGTAACGAAAAATATGCAAACTTGATTTGATACAGGAATCTGAGAAAAGATTGCAAGATTTCCAAAAACATCATCAATTTTTTGACATATTTGCGACTCTATTTTTAGTCGACATAAACTTACCAGCAAATTTTTAAATGAAATTGCTAGAACTGCAATCTGATGTACAACTTTAAGAAAAATTTAATAATTTATCTTTACTGGAATTTTATAAGAATTATCTTCCCAGAGAAAAGTACCGCTTGCTTAACAATTCATGCCATCGCTATTTGGAAGCACCTACATTTGTGAGCAGCTATTTTCTAAGATGAAGCACACAAAGAACAAAAATATGAGCAAAATAACTTATGAGCACCTTGGGAACTCACTGAGAGTTGCAACAACTTCGATCGCAAAATATCGAAGTATTATTGTATCAAAAACAATGTCAAATATCACATCAATTTCATGTTACTATTTCTGTAATTTTATACTTAAAAATTTATGAATTAATGAAGCTTAAATTTCTTAAAATTGTTAACTAAGTATGTATATTCTTCGTTTTTGTTCATTAGCTATCTTCCGGGTTCGTATATCTTATGTGTGGCCCAATATAACTCGTCTATTTCCAATATGGCCCAGGGAAGCTGAAAGGTTGGCCACCCATGATCTAAAGTTTAAAAATGAACTAAATCGTGCAGCCCCTTCTTGATGTTGTCATATAAATATTTAGGTTTCTTACATATATATATGAACTGTGAAAACGATCAGTCTAAGGCATCTTTATTGTACTGAAAAATTCTTCTGAACATAAAATCCTATAAAATTTCACTAACTGCCCAACAAACCGTTCTAGAAATAGATGCGAAAAACTACTATAACAACTCTCCCAGAGGGGACATTGGTCTTAGACAAATTCCAGCTTTTTTGCCTTGTTATTATGACAAATTACCATACTTAACGGATTTGTATGAGCCGACAACATTTTTATAGTTAAGTGTTGTCATTGCTTTTTTGTTACTTCCTTGTAAAAAAATATTACATTTTTTCAACTTATTTGAATAAAAAAACAGAATCGGTCGATTATTTAAAACTGAAAAAGTTTCTAGCTTCAAGCTTGAGTGACTGCTTCAGTTGTCGTATGTAGAATACAAAGGCCGAACTTGTTTGAGACTTGAAAGAAAGCTAAATATTACGTAATGTTATTTGTTAATATATAATATATCCGATTGGCTAGGTCCTGCGTAAAAATATTCCCAGATATTTTTTGTACGAAACTATATCGGATCAATGTCAATAAAATTACAGGCAAGCCGAAAATATTCTCAAAAACAAAATAAAAATTACAGTGCTAATTTATAACAATAGCGCGAGTAACCATGCAACCAAGCAGGTAGGAAGGTAGGTAGGTGTGTCTCTACAAATTCAATTTCAAGGAATGAACGGAATTAACAGATGGGATAGTTCTTGTTTGACCAGTTCGCATACATACCAGACTGTGACGAGTTAAAATCTCAATTCGAAAATTGTTTTTACATTGTCAGAACACAAGGCATGAAAGTGGGTTGGTTAGTTCGAAAGCCTTGACCTACACCAAAGGTGGTTTTCTCAATGTGAGGTCATCTAGGATATTAGGGAAATTATATTCTATCGTGGTATGCATGCAGCTATATATCAAAGTTAATGGAAATATGCTGTTAGAGTTTTTATTTTTATCTCTTATTTAAGAAAAATAAATAAAAATCATTTATTACTCAAACTAATTAGTTATCATATTAGAACGAACTCGATATCGAACGGAAAACAGATTACCACCAGCGTAGTAAAACATGATTCTCAACTTATCAACTCGAGATACTTTCTCGATAACGAAATACTGTAGAGTTTAAAACGAACCCAAATTGATGTTTAAAACGAAGTAATTGAGAACTAAGTGTTTAGTGGTGTTATATATTTCTTATATATTAAGAGAAGCGAGTTATTCTCGTGTCTTAAGCGATTCTCGCAAATTCAGTTTTCATGAACATTAAATTAGAGCCATGGAGATGTACACGTATTAATTTTGAGTGGGAAATATGGTCCGCGGACATTATTGTCTTGGTCACTTCATTGCATCTTTAATTATATCACTTTTTCTTTTTTTCAGATAAGCACAAGATATGTCAGCACATGCCACTAAACAGATCAAGTATTTTTGTTTTGATCATCATCATCATTTAAATCTTATTCAGAGAAACGAAGGAATCTTGCAGTAATTTCGAACCATTCCGAAATCAGAGAAATGGAAAAATCTCGGGCAAAAAGCAGAATTATCGTGTCGAGCTCTTTGTTTTCATCCTACTTGTAACAGAATTAGAGAAACGAAGGAATCTCGGGGGAAATTTGAAACTTTCATTTCCTGCTTAAATTAGATATAACTTATAGAAAGCGAATTCTTCGCTAAAATGCTTACAGTGTAGAATAAAAAGAGAGATTTTTTGAATTAAGTCTAAAGAAAGTCTAAACTAGCAAAGCTATAGCTACTTATTTTTTTTGCATTCAAATACTAAATCAGAACATTCGAATGTTCCCTAGATGAAAATGTAGAAAAGTTAAAAATTATCAAAATTTTACCTTTTTTCACAAAAAGAAATATTTTCATATGAATATTTATTTTTACCGGTTTTCAACAAAACTATAGTGCATAGTCATAAAATACTATTCAGACTATTTTTTTCGGTACCAGTATCTACACCCTTTTTGTATACAGGTGAGTAAATTTGAGTACGAAATGCTTTTATGCGCTAACAAGTGCTGCAGGTGTAATAAAGATAGTGAAAGGTAAATGACGTAATGAAGATTTTGACGATTTAATGGTTGTTCAGGATTCATAAGAGTCCTGATATTAGCAAAATCAACAAAAACTTGCTTGTCACCATATGTATATACCGACCTAAAGAAAATGTATATCAGACGGCTAAATGGTAAAAACTCCGTAGTAAAACAAGCTAGCCAGCAACAACTGCACATGGAAGACATAATTACTTACTTTTATGCTAAAACATTATTAATGTCCTTAAAATATTAAAAATTGATCATTTATTCTACATTTAGGATAAAATTGAGTTTTAAAAAGAAATTTTTAATTAGGCAAAACGAATTTAAAAACAATTTTGTACCAAACGTCAACACTTTAAACAACAAAGAAAGAAGTGCAATTGCTATGCTAAACTTTTGTTGCTTTGCCAATTATTGTTGTTGTGCGTATTTAAATGCCGTTCTTTTGTGCCGTGCGTAAACCATGCCTATATAAATCATAATCTGACCTGCCTCGACCACTTTCTTAGTTTGGCGATGGAAGGATCAATACTTATTTAGTT
Source organism: Dioctria rufipes (assembly GCA_963924295.1). Classification (NCBI taxonomy): domain Eukaryota; kingdom Metazoa; phylum Arthropoda; class Insecta; order Diptera; family Asilidae; genus Dioctria; species Dioctria rufipes. The sequence goes on along the minus strand of OZ002743.1, from coordinate 40,597,856 downwards.
AACAATTAAAATAAATGTTTTTATTCTGGGTATTGACTGGATTAGGGGCTTTATTTTGAAAAGCGACTAAATTAAAGGTTTTTATTGTGGATATCGACTGCAATAAGAATTTATTACGAACACAAAATACTTAATTGTGGTATCGACTGCAATAAAGATTCTTATTGCGTGTATCGATTGTAATAAGAAAATTACTAACAAAAACACTTTATTGTGGGTATCGACTGCAATACAAATATTTTCTGTGGATATTGACTGCAGTAAGAACTACTAACAAAATGAAACAACTGCCAAACATTGAGCTGATAAGTACAACGTCAATCGTATAATTTTAATTTGCTTATAGCATTACCTTTATCATTTTTTGAATTGTGGTTTAACATTTGTATATTATTAAAGTCTTACATTCATTTTACATAAATTTAATTTGAGAAGTGTAGGCTTGGTGAACTTTAAACCAGTGACATAGTTTTCACCACTCTTTATTCATTTATTGCTTGTACGTTCTAACTACAGGCAGAACAAGGGTAGTGCATAGTAAAAGAAACTGAGTTCAAACTGAAACTTTTTCTACATTAAGAAAGCTTTTTTTTAATTTCTAAAGCACATGTAAATAAAACGTAAAAGTTGATAAAGATATGCGATTTATGAACAAACAGATCAGGTACATCCTTTAAAAAAATTTTTGTTCTATTTAATTTAGATGCTGCAAGCATTTTGAGATTTCTTTCATTTTAGAAAAGGATTTTCTTGAAAAATTGGGAAGCAGATCGCAAATTAGGAAGCTGAGTTTTCTGGACAAGGACAGAATGGAGAAAAATATGGGCTTAGGGAGGAAAAAAAATTGAAATGTATACTTCAATACGTTCATAAACTGATTATCGAAATTATATCGATGTAAAAATTTTATATAAAAAAGAAACCATTTATACCTAAGGCCCCCTTTCTTTTATCTGAAAGATTTTCGACTAGACACAGAAACTGATGCTAATATCCAACAGGCAGAAGAGAAAATCAATTCATCCTAGTCACTAAAATGTTCAACAAAATCGTATAAAGTGAAAGAAAATTGCGGAAATTTGAATACGAAGAAAAACAAAACTTTCTTATGAAAATTTACTTCTTCTACGGGTTTTGGTCAATGGGGCATTTAGGGTGGAACTTATCTTTTCCAGTTTATTACCCTAAAACACTTATGCTCCTCGCAGAAGCATTCATGGGTGTCAATAATGCTCACTGAAACATTTTCTCTCGTTCGATAAGCATGTAATACATATATGCCTGTAAACGATTATATCCGTCCTTCGACGATTTAATATCCTAATAGAAAGAATTTAAATTATTGCTTGAAAAAAATTCTCACACCGAAACACTAATGGTTGAAGGTTATACATAAAATGTGGTAAAGTGCATTCACCATCCAATAGATTATAAATTATGTATATGGTCTAGCCCGTGGTATTTAAACCTTCCTGTGATATACGAAAATCCAACTATATGACGATAAATTGCTTTTCATCATCCCACGCAAAAACCAGACTAAGACAGAAGGTAGGTAACTGAACAGAAAATCTAATTTACTTGACTGAAATGAGATTCACCTCTGAGCGAGTTGAAAAGCAACAAAGAAAATAACACAAAGCCTCCGGTGTCAAATATATCACTATTAAATAATAATGGCGAAATGTGCTAATAAATTAACCACACCAAAAAATAAGTGCGAAAGCATTGTTAAGCCATCTTACATCACCCTGTAATCCTTACGTGATCAGCATACTTTCGATACATTCACCGAAACGAGCATATATCTTCTGGGGAACATCGACGTAAGCATTCAATTACGCATTGTTTTCAATTACTTGCGGAGGAAAATGTAATCAGTTGCTAAATAAGAAAATTTCCCCAGCACTGCAAGGACTGTAAGGACTGTAAGGAATCCAGAATGAAGACGTGAGCAGCATTCATAAATAAATTTTCCCCGAAAACGGAAAAAATCTGCTCAAGTTATTATGGTGGTGTCCCGCATGTAGAAGAAGGCGAAGGTTATTTGGAAATATGAGAGTCTACCGCAATCCCTTTGCAGCTTTACTAAAGGATGTACGAAGAGATGTGGAACAAATTTAAGGAGCTTTCAGGCACATCTTATTTGCGTTTTTTATTAAATTTCGTTTGGTCGTCAATTCAAAAGATGACATTAGGAAAATCACATTAGAGCACTTTACATAGGTACGCGCTGGATAGAAAGTTCTCTTTTTAAAAACGGGATTGCCGATGGTAGGTATTTATTAAAATTTTCAATGAGATTTATCAGAGTCGTCTTCTGTACATGTAAAGCGCGGTTGCGAGTGAAATTTGGGGAGCCAAGTAATAGGCTTAACGACACTTCTTTTTTCGAGGATGGTGGTAATCGAATTTTTCTTGAATGGCATTATTGTAATTTTCGAAACTTACTCCAGGCGAATTTTTAACACTCTTACAATATTCAGCTGTTTAATAATTCATCGAATATATGAAGAATATGGCACTCCATTGTGTATGAATTATTCACAATATATTAACACAAAACGTAAAAGTTTAGTGGTTATCCTTGTACTGCTTATATGCTTTACAATTGTACACGTGTGAATTTAGCATATTGAAACAAATTTGCCAAGTCTAAGGGCTGGAAGGACGCATCGCATTCGTGCTTGGGCTTGGGTTGTTTGACCGGAAATATGAGACTCAATCTCAAAGGAAACAGCTAGTCTTTAAAAAAAATGATAGTTTAAGAGTTAAGTAAGAAATGAATCTAATTTTTGCAAAATTTATAATAAGCTCCAATCAGGATAATAAAACATCTGCTTCCGCATCTTTCTTTCATTTATTGAAGTTCGTGTTTCTTGAAATCACCTATGTACCTACCTTACTAAGATGTTCGTTAGTTAAATCATGTTTTCTACTGTGACTAGGTTATATTATATTTTTGTGAGTGAAGAAGACAGCACACGGAAGCAAAAAACTCGACATATTTTTATCCGACATGCTTGCCTCTCATTTAGCTGTTGTTAGTAATTACCCTACATATCATAATTACTCAAACCCTTCCATATTAGACTTATTTTTCGTTTCAGACCCTTCTCTAGTGCTTTTTGTTTTCAATCAACTGAGTCTTAGTGTGCTGGATCATGACATTATTTTTTTTCACCTGCGCATAAGAGTTCGTTGCAGTCCAAGTCCATCCGATTTTCAATTCAGGTATTTTAAGAGACTTACCTTCGCTTTGTGCAGAATGTAAATCATTTCCCTGGGAACACATTTATAATATTTTTGACATAGAGGAGAAGGTATCGTTCCTCAATAATTTTATTGAATATATTTATAACAAGCATGTTCATCTTCAAACGAAGGTATCAAAACCAGATTCCTTTCCCTAATTGAATCTATGATTGCAAAACGTGCATGTCTGTATTTCAGGTGTCCAAGATTTAGGACTGCTACAAGTCGCAAGTAATACACGTTACTAAGAAATAAGGTTAATCTCAAGATTCGCGAAGCTAAGCGAGCGAGGATTGTGCTGCTCGCCTGAATAATGATTAGCAAAATATTTTAATCTGATCTTTGGAAAACAATCTTATGCTGAATCCGAGTAAGTTGCAGTACATTGCTTTTCAATGTGGATCTATTGACCCTACAATGCTTCCTACCATTTCATTGGGCGGTTGTTCCTTGCCTTATGGGGATCGAGTTCGTAATCTTGGCGTTATTTTAAATTCTAACATGAGATGTTGTGACCTCATCAACTCAAACATAACAAAAATATATGGCACTCTCCACTATTTTTGGCTGTCTGCTGGTTTACTATCGCCTAAGCTCTGTTGTTACCTTGTTAGGTCTCTCATACTACAATATTTCACTCATGCCTCATGTCTTTTCCTAGCTCGACTCGCAATGCTCAAGGAAATTGAATGTCATTTTGAACGACTGTACTAGATTTATCCTTGAACTAACGAGGTTCGATGTATCTCACCTTAATTTCATCCTGCTGGGTTGTCCGCTTGATATATTTAAAGCAGAGATCTTTAGTGTTCGTGTTTAACTTGCTTCGTTCTTCTCAATCGGCCTATTTAAGTACCTTCTTTCAACCCTTAAACTCTATTAGGGAGCATAAAATGCTACTTCCGCGGAGTTTTCTGATGTGATTAGATCTTCTTCGGCCAGAAGATGTAGACTGTATTCCAGCGCCGTTTTTAATTGTTGCTTCGAGGCTTCGATATGGAGGCTATCACCGTCTTGCTCCTGTTCTTTTTCTACTGATGTTCCAGGCACATCAATATTTTCATTTTCACTATTTGAAATTTTAGGTCGACTAGATATTTTCCACAATAATCTCACAATATTCACGTTACTCGGTACAGCGAGTGAGCTACCTAACAAGCATTGTACCTAACGGCTGACGAAATACTAAGTCCCCGTGTACGATTCAATTACAATTCCTTCTTATAAAGTTAGTGCCGTATTAATACCAATCAACTTTTATGGTGGCATTAAATAATAAAAGCAGAGCCTGGCAATCAAGTGCCCAGAAATGCTGCCTCAAGTATGCCGCTGCGACATGGTAACAAATATAATCTAGGAAAACGGAATGCAAAATCTATCTCAGGGAGAGGGGAGGATGGGAGGGGTTAAAGGAATGCATGATGCCAATCCGTCTATTATATTCCGTATATCTGTATGTTTATGTAACTATTTGAAGGATTATCCCATTAGCATAAGATAAATTGTACAAAAATAGCAGACATCCCAAGGATTAATGTAGCTATTATAACACGTTGAAAATATTTCAAGAAAGTGCCGATAAATGGCACCATATCAGAAAAATGAGGATTCCGAAATTCAAAACTAACGGGTTTTTGTGTCCAATCTACCGAAAAGTGGGGCGGAAAACATATCTATCTTATTTTTTGTCACATTCTCACCTAGAGCTTTCCAAAAAGTACCCTTATGACAGGATACAGAAGAAAGTGAAAATTGCGATTTTTTTGCAGGCTTACCCATTGAAAAATGCTCAAATTTGCAAAACTTTTGTTGTCGCGGTAAAATGTTTGTAGAATTTGGAAAAAAACGCCAAACTCATTCTGGTAACTTTCCAACGACAGAGGAGATATGTAGGTTCTAGATTCTGTAAGTATCATGCCCATGAGCTTTCAGAGATCGCCGGTAGATGGCGAAAAGCGTGCACGTAAAACTCTTATAGATTTATTTGTTTTTTTTTTTTAATAAGTAAATGACACCCGATCTTCTTCAAATTTTGTATAGATAATTTCTTGATAAGGGTGCATCCATAAAAAAATTGGATTAAACGATAATTCGTGGAGCAAAATTTCGTAATGAATTTTTCAGACAGAAAATTAGCCCATCGAAAATTGAATTTCGTAACTTAAACGGAAGGGGAGGAAAAATATTCTAAAAAAATCAGAAAAAAATCACAAACAAATTATCAAAGAGAAATTTGGAAATCAGATAATATTTAGCCGAGATATGTGGTGGGCATCTGGAGCTACGACTTGCAACACTTTCATTTCTAGTCAAACCCAACGAAATCGGGGATGACGAGTAAGGATCCTCTCCTTGTTAGTTAATATTTGTTTGCGATGACCTGTACGTGCTTAAATTTAGTTTTATTTAGCTCTCTTGGCCTTTTGTTCAATGCTTGAAAAAATATTATAAATCTTGTAGTAAGAGTTCCTAGGAAATAAATGAATTGTAATTGTAATATCGATACTTTCCAGCTTTAAAACTAATAAAAGAATTTTCAAATCCGAAAAATAAGGTTAACACCAAATGCACTACTTTAGACAACACTTTCCTAAACATTCTGACTATCAACAGGTAGATTGTGTGTAAAACGTGGTTATAACCTGGAAGGCCACCCTTTGAAGTTTTTTGTGGCGATTGAAAGGCAGTCCTTTCTTTTCAAACAAAATAAATGCCTTGATCGCGCTATTTCGTGCTCTAGGGTTTTACTCTGTGTGTGTGCGCGTCTGTATGTATTAGTGTATATGGGTGCGTACATACGTTCATATGTGTGGGAGAGTGTAGCTCTCTACGTCTACTCATTCTCTATATAGTTAAAACGAAATTTTTGTTTGGCAACTCTACGAAGGAGTTGCCCGATTGCTGTCAGGTTTCATTTTTGAATTAAAATTTACATTTTTTTAAAAACGCCGTGTACAAAATTTTAGCCTTCCACGTTGACGCGTTTCCAAATATATAGTGAAAAACCAAAGTTTTGTATGGCAACACCAAGAAGGGGTTACCGATTCCAATTTTTCTTTCCCTGCAAAACTTTTCGTGATAATTACGAACACAATGAGCCAAATCGGCCGAGCCGTTCTCAAGTGATGATGCAACAAACATGGGGCAATTACAGATAGATTGAATAAAATTGTTTTGACTAGAAAACGATAGATAGTTTTCGCTAAGTATCCCGAAACCTAAAAAAGTGTAATTGCTATGTGCATCTCTGCATCGTAAGACCTAGGACTTTCTTAACTTTGGGAAATCTTGATAAACACTTAGACAATGATATGAAAATGAAAACTTTAGTAACAAAAACGCTCATCTTTAATTATGTATTCCACGCAATACTTAGGGAAAACAAAAGAAGAAGTTTTAATTGGTCTAAGACCAATAATAATATAAAGGGTTTTACAATAAGAGGTGTTATTTTAATTAGCCCGCTATTTCGGTAGATGTCACTTTTGGAGTTGTAATTTTTTGACATTTGACAAGTAGAAACTACGCCATTAATAAAAATGGAACGAAACACGATTCAAGAACGCATTGAAATTATTAAAATTCACTATAAAAATGGTGAAAATGTGGCAGAGACGGTTCGTAAAACTCGAACATTTTTGGGTCGTCGTGAAGCACCTTGTCGGACCGCAATACAGAAATTGGTAGAAAAATTCGAGCTGTCGGGACAAGTTAGTGATGTGAAGAATAAAACCCGTGCACGTCGCTCAAGAACAGCCGAGAATATTGCTGCTATAGCCGAAAGTGTTGAAGAAAACCCAGGTTTGTCCATTCCTCGTCGTTCTTTGGAATTAGGCATTCCAGAAACGTCATTACACCGTATTTTTCATAAAAATTTGGGTCTTAAGGCTTATAAAGTTCAGTTAACACAAGAACTCAAGCCGGCCGATCATCAACAACGTCGAATCTTTGCTGATTGGGTCCTTGAAGTGCATGCAAATGATCCGGAATTCCTTCGAAAACTCATCTTGAGTGATTTCCACCTCGATGGCTTCGTCAACAAGCAAAATTGTCGCATCTTGGGCTCGGAAAACCCAAGAGTTATCTATCCTCAACGTGTGACTGTTTGGTGCGGTTTATGGTCCCGCGGGGTCATTGGACCTTACTTTTTCGAAAATAAGGCTGGAGCAACAGTTACCGTGAATGGATTGCGCTATCGACAGATGATTAATGATTTTTTATGGCCGGAATTGGATGGTATTGATCTCGACAACGTTTACTTTCAACAAGACGGCGCTACGTGCCATACAAGCAACGAAACCATTGATCTTTTACGGCAAAAGTTTCCGGACCGTGTTATCTCTCGAAGAGGTGATCACAATTGGCCACCGAGATCTTGTGACTTAACACCTTGCGACTTCTTCCTTTGGGGCCACGTAAAAGAGAAGGTCTACGCCAACAGCCCAACGTCTATTTAAGACCTCAAAGATGGAATTCGTGAGGCTATCGAGGACATAGGGCAGCCACTTTGCGATTTGGTTATGGAAAATTTCATGAAAAGGATATGGTCCTGTAGGCGTGGTCGTGGTGGTCATTTGGCTGATGTTATTTTCCATTATTAACGGCATACCTTCCTTTTTATAATGAAATAAAGATCCGATCATTTATCTCAAAAATTGGCATTTTTTTTTTTAATATCAAAATAACACCTCTTATTGGAAAACCCTGTATATATGTTCATATATGAAAATAAAAGTTAAATAAAGTGAAAATCAAGTTTGGTATGGCAACACCAAGTGGAAATTTCCCGATTTAGTTTATTTTTAAAATTTTGTTAACTATTGTTATGAAAACGCTGTGTACAAAATTTCACCTGTCTACGTGAACGCGTTCTCAGGCACTGTCCAAATTTATAGCGAAAACCCAAAGTTTTATATGGCAGCACGAAACCAGTATTGCCTAATTTGATCCATTTTTGAACTTTTATTAGTAATTATTATGAAAACGTCATGTGCAATATTTGATACCTCTACGTCGATGCGTTCGCAGGCAGTTTCCAAATAGATAGTGAAACACCAAAGTTTTGTATGGCAACACCAAGAAAGAGCTGTCCGATTTAGTCCAGTTTTGAAATTGTATGTGCGAATTTTATGAAAACACCATTTACTTAATATTAGCTCTCTACGTCGACATATTTGTGTATGGAAACCCTATGAAAAAGTTGCCCGATTGATCTCATTTTCGAACTTAAAATTATTTTTAAAAGCCCATGTGCGCTCAGCACTCTAAGTAAATGTGCTCTCGAGTTATATCGTGAGAACAGACAGATGGATATGCAAACTAACTTTTACAAGTATGCGTATTTTGCTCTACCAATAGTATTCCTGAGCATCACAAATGAAATGACAAACTTAGTAAGTGTACTCTATGATTTCATCTAAGGGTATAAAAACAGAGTATTTAATGGGAGGTCAGTTTAGTAGTGCAAGAATGTGTAAGGAATTTCACCAATTTCAATTATTATTGATTTTATCAAAACCATACCACTTTCATGTGAATTTCAGTTTTTCGTAATTAAAGGTGTTTATAAATAAGATATCTTCGATTTTCCATTATCATAGATATGTTTTCACTCTGCAAAGGATGAAATAAACCACGAATAAGCCTTTATTGATTCTAATACAAAATCAATCGTTCTACCAGCGTAGCATCAAAACGTGTTATTTATTCAAATCTGGTCACTGCAGGTACGTGAGGTAAACAAATTCTTTTGTGGTATCTAACTTAATACGCATTTCATGGAGCTTTGCTTTACTCGTATGTACCTGAGGCTTTAGAACACCACCCCCACAAACAAAATTTCCATAAAATAATTATTAATTATGATAATTATGACAGTATGCGGTGTTCGCCGAAATTAGTATCTTTTATAATTTAACAAAAATTTTCTGATTTTTTTAATTAATTGCGTTCAGTGCGGGTCTGACAAAACTAAATTTTCATGAGAATAGTTTTGTGATAGATAACGCATTACTTTTTTTTTTGTTCAAAAATCTTGTTGTCGCTGTTGGATATATGTTACATCCGGCACAGTTGTGTTACAAATCTATTCAGGAAGCATCCCAGAGCTTTCACGAACTCTAAAATGTTTAATTTTGGCATAGTTCCAACAACAAAATCTCCAAACTGCGGCCAGGATGATTTTTATGCCAAAAAAGCTTTTAAAATAATTCCATTCGCTGGGTAGTCATTCTGGGTGATTTATGAATTTTAATCGGGTACTGTTAGAAACGGTACTGAAAGTCGTTAAAATGATCACTGTTTTTTTACTAAAATTGTATAAGTGAATTGAAGGAAACTCATTTCCGAAGAATAAAAAACTAATATGCAATAATTAAAGGAAGGCGCATACTTAATTATGGCATAAATTTGTTACGCAGACTGGGAAGAAAGTGAAGGGTTGTACAACATTTTTGTTTTAAAAATAATTAATTAAGTTGCCAAAGCTCAAAAATATGTTTGCTTTGGATATTTTGCTAAAAGTTTGTAAGGCTGTTTGCACATTAAGAAACGATAATTTAAAAATAATGAATTCTACATTAAAATTTCGTTTTTTTTTTTGCATACCAAAAACGGCGAAATGGATTACTGATTTTTTCTCCATTCTCGAAATATGTTTTTTTGAAAATAGCATTTCATTGTAAAGTTACGAAATTTCTAATAGTAAGGCAGGAGAAAATAGAGGAAAATGAAAAAATATAGATGAGCAATACATATACATGCCAGCTATAAAGGTTTGATCGAAATTGGACAATATTAGATCGCAATGTAACCTGATTCGTATGGAATGGTCATAATTTATGTTGTTGCATAGCTAAGCATAGATATTTGGAAAGTAAAGGTCGGTTCTGCTTAAAAAGTAAAATCATTAAGGCATTATTTTGCGTCGATGCTCTTGAAAACATAACGAATCAGCAATTCAATAGGTAAAACATTTCCGGTAAAACTTTTGATGGGATAAATGGCCGGTAGAAAGCTTAGCCTTATGGAATAGAGTAGACATAGGCATATGTAAAACAAAATCCATCTGCATATTTCACCATTATACAGGGCATTTCCGCTTAGGAGGTCAATAGAGCAAGCCATTCCAACGACTTCTCAACCAGCCCCATGCCCCCTTCTTCTCAAGAGTTACGGGAGTCTAAAAAAGATATTTCCGATTTTTTAACTTTTTGTTTTATTTTGACCTCTATTTTTTTTTTTTTTCAAAACGCTAGTTAACATAACCGTTTTCATTAAAACTTTGAACTGTAGCCTATCCTCTTTAATTTGCCTTATGTGGTATCTGCAGCCGTTAAAGAATTATTAGCTCAAAACCTATTCTGAAAGCTATTCTCAAACTTAAATTTGTTCCCTTACTGACAGAAACACGTCATTTAAAAAAATATCGACTAATTTCGGTATGATATGAACTGGTTTTGAGCTAATAACTCTTTAACAACTGCAGATAGCACATTGGGTATACTAGGTCAAATTAAAGAGGAGAGTCTATAGTTTGTAGGTTTCATAAAAAAGTTATATTAATGACCGTTTTGCAAAAAAAAATAGATGTCAAACTAAAAAAATCCGAAATATTTTGTTTAGACCCCGGTAACTGTTGAGAGAAGGGGTGTGGGGATGGTTGAGTGGTCGTTAGAAAGGCCATGAAGCCCTGCATATAATGAGCTCTTAACAGTGATCGTATGCCCATCACTTTTTAAAATGTAGGGTGTTTTGCGAAAAACTAGATTTTTTTCTTAATCAGCCTGCAATTTTTTGTTTGCCAGGAGGGTAATATTGCCTCCTGCTCTATTGACCTTCTAAGGGGAAACACCCTGTATACCTAACAAATTATTTTCTGTCGAATTTATTTTACATCTCAAACGTTAATCACGTTTACTTATAAAATTAATAGTTTAATCAACTAAAGAAACAAAATTAAACTGAACATTTTAATATTATTTGAAAGAATATCTATTTTATAAGCAATTCCGTATGTATCCTTCCTGCTGCAAATCTAACTGAAGCATATTGTAAAACTTAGGCAAAACTGAAAGTTTCTCATTAAAACTGCAATTGCCCTCATTAAGGAAATATGCTCCTTTGATGGGAAATAGAATTCTATTTTTGGAAAATGTATGTCCTTTTGAGGTGAGATTTATTACATGAGAAATGAGTTTTTTTAGTCTTTTAATTTGTGAGAAATGAAGCTTTTTACAACGGAAGGCCAACCCACATTCGGCACTTCAACTTTCACACTTTAGGGCACAAATTTCATTTCTGACTTACCTATGACAGCGATTCATGCTACATTTCAAAGCTGCGGCTTCAATTGAAATACTAAATAAGCAAGTTTTGTGTATTTGTAAATTATATTTTATATGTACAAAAATTTATGGTGTAATACGGACTTATAAGGGGGTAATTTTAATGAAATGAGATTAACTTTGCAATTTTCGGGTGGAGGTAACGATTTAGGTAGGTCTGGACTTAAGAAAAATACATTTCGGGAGAATTGATGGGATTATTAAGGAGTAAAAAATTAATTTAAGGAGCATTTAGGATTGATTCGAACTTCATGAGAGTGTAGGTACTAGAACATAATAAATTAAGTTTGGCTAACTATATAAAAAGAAATAAATTAAATACTTTGTTCTATTCAAAACCTCTCTTTCTTAAACAATTTGCGACTTCCGTCGTCTGTTTGCAAATTTGCAAATATCGCAAATATCTACAAAGCTCATTCCAAAGTGGAATTTATTTCCATGATTCTGATAGTCAAGTGAGTCACTTCCCTGTATTTAAGCATAGAACTCCATTGAAAAGGACTTCAATACGATAAAATTTATGACCAGCCCATTTATCGTCATCAGTATTAAGAGTCAGAAAATTTCGGAAATTATAAGGCTAATTTACACCGCCGCGATAGCGATTGCGATAATGTAGCGATAGTGATAACGAAGCAAATAGCGATAGATAGCTACACATAGTTTTCAATGTGAATGCTCACACTAACGCGATAGGTCACAGCGTTTGAAATGTCTATCGTAGCATGCACAATTTTAGTCATCTATCGCAAACTGTGAGTTCAAAATGGATAGTGCAAATTCAAGTGAGTGTTGAAAATTGAATTAAAATCATATAAAAAAATACCCAATTTTAAATGATCTGAATATAAAACATTATAAAAATAGTAGAAAAAAGGACAAAGTGGGGGCTGATGTTGCCAAGAAGTTGAATACAGATTGGGTTAGCTTAAGAGTTTTGGTGATTTACCTACTGGGAACATCTACTCGGACATCGCGATCAAAGTTGACTTATTGTGTCCTTCCCTAAAGTCTAAATCAAGCCTAGAATACAAGTGGGTAGTGTTAAACGAAATGGGTTTATAGTGCAAGTACAAAAACGTTATTAGATTTGGAAAATTTCTTCCGTTGGTCGTCTTTCATTAACTTCAACATTTATCAAACTTTTATTTATTTTTTCCCGGACGGGAATCGAACCTACACTTGTTAGAATCAGTCAATGATGGATAAAGAAGAATTTTTAAGAACTTTTATTTTTAACGATTCTAAATCAAATTAATAAATACAAGAAAAAAAAATTCTTCTTTATCCATCATTGACTGATTCTAACAAGTGTAGGTTCGACTCCCGTCCGGGAAAAAATAAATAACAATTGAATTTACAATTTATTTGTGCGCTTTCATCGTTACTGGTTAATGCGAGCCAAAAGCAAATCGTGGCTTAGTAGGCTAGTAGCAAATTGATAAATTCAGGAGTGGTAAGAGCAGTCGTCCGGCAAGCGGAAGATCCCGGTTTCAAACCCCGCACGAGGCGGTTGTTTTTTCTTCTTGTATTAATTTATTTGATTTAGAATCGTTAAAAATAAAAGTTCTTAAAAATTCTTCTTTATCCATTTATCAAATCCCCATTTTTGATTAAGAGGGCTCTAAATGTTGAGTGTAATAATTATCGTTCTCATTCGAGGTTTGTAAAAAAATATAAAAAGAGTATGGGGCTTAAAGAATTTTAATGGTTGTTTAAGGCTTTGTACTACAGGACTTTTATATTAATTATTTTTTATTTTATTTATTTATTTATTATTACGGTCTACAGAGGGATGTCTCTTACAGACTAGGTAGAACAAAATTTAAACCTTATTAAACAATTCAGATTAAATAAGGTACAGAGAATAATTATAACGCAAGTATTATGTGAGTTAAACTACAAACTTTAATCTTAGAAGTTCCTTAAGTTCTGATTTAAAAATAACCGTATTGTTATTCAGATGAATTTAATCATTGACCTCGCAAGCGGCTCTCTAAAGCCATAATTGGTTCTATGTTGTGGGATATAAAGCAGTTTCCGAGAACGGATATTTCTTTCTGGTGCATATAAAAAACGGGTCCGTAAAGTCCTGAGAGTTATGACGTAGAAATCCAAGATTTCTATGTAGTCTACTTTCTAGTAGTCTAGTTTCTATGTAGTCGTAATGCTTACGAAAAGTAAGTTCTTTATCAAATATTACCCCAAAATCCGGCACCCCAAATACCCTCATAACCTGATTGCCATCTATGTCGTATTTCATCAGCAGAGGCTGACGTTAGAGACCAAATCACATAACTTTGCATTTGGAAGCATTTAGGCTAAAGTAATTTTCCTTACACCACTTAAAAAGGCTATTCAATTCAGATTGAAATGATTCCGAATCATTAGCGTTTCGAATTTGAGCAAACAAGATTTGCAGACAGAGAAGCTTTTGACAATACCACTGATATCTAAAAGGAATACAATTGGACCCAAATGGCTATCTTGAGGTACACCCGACTTAGGTTGTATAACATATGAAGAATGTCCATCTATTCTCACTATTAATTTGCGGTTTGTTAAAAAGGATTGAATCCACTCTAAGAGCTTAGAGTGAAAACCTAGCGCATCTAGATTTTTTATTAATATCATATGGTTGACTCTATCGAATGCCTTCGAGAAATCAGTATACACTACATTAACTTGGGTACCATTTTCTATTGAGTTTAAAGTGAAGTTAGTGAAACTTATTAAATTAGTTGCGGTAGTTCTTTTATTTATAAAGCCATGCTGATGTTCGGATATTAAATTTCTTATAAGAGGAAAAATTTTATATTTGACTACGGCATCAAAAAGTTTAGGAATAATGCATAAATTAATAATGGCTCGATAATTCTTAACATCATGCTTATCACCAGATTTAAAGATTGGAGTTATATAGGAGCGTTTCAAGCATTCAGGAAAATTGCCAATCGATAAGGATGGGAAAACTGTTGTAGATTTTTTACTATTGAGAAACGACCAGAATACATTCAATATATTCTGCTTTATACTGGATTCTATGGAATTTATGTATTGTTTAAAAAGAAAACGATTAAGGAATTCAACTTCTCTACGCAACCGCTTAAAATTCATATAATCTGCTTCCACATTACTTTTTTTTTGTACTTTCTGTGTGCTTTGTTTTTGACATTTTTAGCCTTTTCTAACCTTTAGAGAACCGCTTAGGGTGTTTATGATTGAACTACTTAACCCTAGGAACAAAAGCATCACAAGTTTCATAGAGTATGTCTAGGAATTTTAACATGTTGCCTGGTAAATCTAACGTGCGGAAAATATTGGACCAATTAATTTCTCCTAAATAACTATTCATATTTAATGCATCAATATGGCTTTTATATACGTCAATAGGGCTAGACGGAGGAATATAGCTGACATGGATGTAAGCGTTTATTGAGCCTATGATCACTAAGATCTGTAACTGTTCAACTGATAAATGTGATGAAAACAGCTGGCTATGAAAAGTAGACTTTACAGCAATTATGATACCACCACCCCTCGCGCGATTAGTAGGGGCATCATACCTGTCTCTTCTAGAGACTAACACAGACTCATCAAATAATTCACTCGTATAAATTCTGTAGCAAAGCCATCTTCAGTTAACGCTATAATGTCATAGGCATGTTCAAGCGCAGAAAGGAAAAACAGTTTCAACTTAGAGCGAAGTCCATTCGTATTGTAGTAGAATATAAAGAAGCTTAAATATATGCTCGATAATACGATGTTCTAGTTACTTATTGGTAAGCTAGCGGGTCTCGTGACCTTAAGTTTTTTTAGCAAAAAGCGAAAATTTCTGATAATAACACCAGCTGGCCAAAAGTCAGCAGATACATAGCAATTTATGAAACAAGTGTTCTGGAACGCCCAATTTAAATGTAATGAATTTCATTGTTGAAAGTTTTGCATCCTTTTTTTATAAGATGTTTACAGGTAAATAGATGATTATCAATACCTCTTTTTGAGGATGCGTAGTTTGTTAATTGGTCTTCCTGAGTATTAAGGTGAGGGCGTGATAAGTGCAACCATTAATAATTATTAACAACAGCTATATTACTTTCTCGTACGGCAGTACCTACTATTTCAGCTCTCGTTTTTGCTTTTCTTGTATTGGACGGTGGTCCAGGCAGCAAATAAGGCCCCACCATTCACATTTGGTGAAGGTGGATCAATGATTACAAGAGGTATCGATGCTGAAACGTGATCATGAAACACTTTTCGATCAGTAAAAGACTCAGAACTAATTCTAGGCAATACAGCTGACACCGCACTCGGCTTAGCAATTTCATCAATTCTTTTTTTAGGAAGAGTGGAACAACCAGTTATAGCAGACTCTGTACTTGTTGCGCAATATGCTTTAGAATAACGTTTATCCATTGCAGTTGAATTAGTTGTCTGGCTACGCGATAAACAATTTTTTAATTCATGAATCTCACCTCTTTTAATATGACAATTTCCTTAGATAAATTAGAATTGTTTTTTATTAGATCAATAATTGGCACATAATTACAAGACGGGCATCTCCACTCGATGTTATTATTTGTTTCCAGTACTATTAAAGAATTTTCATCAAGTTTTGCGGACCTTTTATGAAAGGGTCGATTGCAAATAAAGCACTTGATTTTTTATCGCTCTTGTCAAATAAAACTGACTCACACTTTCCATAAAGATCGGTAGTCATTATTATGATCGTTGTGTAAAGCGAATATCACTACAATAATTCCTTAGATAGATAAACTAAATAAACTCGAGAGAACACCAAAACACACACTTCACTTCACCAATAATAAATAAAATATTAATACTTAAATGCACGGATTAAAATTTCTGTAATTTCTTATCTCATCGCTTGCTAAAAGTGCTCCTTTTCTTTATGATATTATCTGCTTTATTTTTTCATAACTGTTGCCAAATAATTTATTTTAATAAGTTTTCTGAATTCTTTATATTACTTGTGATATCGTGACATCACAGCTCAAGCGTCAAAATAAATAATAGCCATCACTTGTTACAAGAATAGGGCCCCTGAGGCAAATTGCCCTCACTTTTCTACTACAGAAAAAAAAGAAAGGATGACAAATTTTCTGCAGTTGGCTGCAGCAATATGATTATTTATCTGGGCATTACACGAGGAAGTACAGCTAGCATGCAAGCTGCTCTACCATACTACTTGCATGTGTAATCTAAACTATCATATAGGCGCCCATTTTTAGCAAACGTGCATGATGAAAAATAATGGCAGCTCAATAGAAATTTCACATATTATCCAGTTTTCAAGATGGTGGATGATAAATACTCGAAAGCAGAGCTTTTCAAATTAATAAATTTATATCAAGAAAATGAGTGATTCTGGAACTATTTCCATTATATAATTTACCCATATCTGCCTCTTCATTTTTCCTTGTGTTTTCCCGATTATTCTACTTTCTTTATTGCAAATCTCACCTTATGGACATAAAAATCCCTTTAAATCTCCTAATACCATATTTCAAAAAAATCTTTTAATATATCATTAGATTGGTTTTTTAAAAAGATATCATCAATTTCATATCATTTATTTCAGAACGAAGTTAACACATTAAATAAATCTATGGTAAATAAATTAACAAGGGCAAGTAAATAAAATATAATATTCAACTATTCGTAAAAAAAGGGGAAAAACATCCTCTTGACTTTATAGCTTAGCTGTCATGAGTAATACCTACTAATTTGTACTCTTTATAAGCTCATTGTGACGATTTTGAGTTTCAAAAGCACTTTATCTGAAATTTTTGGATCTAACTAGAGGGTTACAAGCGTTAGTACAACTTACATTTTCACTGACGCTGACTGGTGTAAGGCCCCCCTAAGTAGTATTTTTTACTGACTAGTCGTAAATTTGTGTTTATAGTGGCAGTACACCACAGTCCCTCATACTCAAACATAAATAGTCGCTACGCTAAGAAAATATTTTGTACATGTGATATTAATAAAGAAAGTACTTTTGTCCCTCGTTGTGCCGAATTTTCAAAGAAAAAATCCTTAAATCAGGCATTAATCCCTCGATCTGGGAGCACAGTATCTCAATGTCATTTTTTTAAATAAACTTGCATACAAGCTGGCAGAATATCTAGCAAACTGCCTTCTGCTGTCAATTTTAAAAACACGTTGGAAGACAGACTTGTATGCAAGCTGTACTTCTTCGTGTAATCCCGGGTTTGTAAGTACCTACTTAGTTCATTGTCAAAAACAATGTCAATTTTCCAAATATAGTATATCACGAAACTGTAAGAAATGAAAACCAATACGTTTTTTTTAATCTAACCAAAAAAATTGCTCCAAATTGCATAATAATCGAAAATATTAAAGAAAAAATCAAGCGCAAACAACAATGATAATTAAAACTTGTAAATTCAATAAGCAAAGCATAACAAAAGTCGTCTTCGCAAAGTGTATTATGTCACGTACGGATGTACTATGTGTGTACCGAAATTTTTCCGTTTTCGCCGAGCGTTTAGCAATCTGTGTTCCATTTGGATACGGGCTGCGCATTATATATTTCTATTACGTTGGTAAGGAAGTGAATTCGAAATTTCTTGTAACTTCCCGAAACTACTGACTTATGCCAGTCACGTATCAGTGGGTTTTTCGGTTCTACTTCTGAGCCCAATATACAGTTGTTTCCGATTTCTTTTATTTTTTTCCTGTCCTTAGGGTGGCCACATAGTTTTGCCCCATTGATGAAGTAATTTTTTTCCTCGAAATGCCCCTTAAGCAAAGTAAGGAAAATGTTTTGGGCAATCAAGCAGTAAAATTCTCAATATGTTAAAGAGATAAATTTGTATTACGAACGATGAAAATTAATGGCTTTGATTTTGGATTGAAATTACAAGAGTAGCCTGTGGGATTTTTCTGGGTAATTGAATTCAGGTCTATAATTAGTGAATTTAATGGACTTGGAAAATCTTTATTTTTTAAGCTGTGCGATATTGTAATTCAGTAGGCATCAGTAGAAATGTGTTTATATAGTAATTCTCTATACAAAAAATGTTAATATTGTTCTACGTATACAGTAGTACGTGAAAGATTCAGATAAAAGTACTTTAAAACACGAGCTTTGGTTAATAATTATACCTTAACCATTTCATTTAATTTTGCTAGAAATTGTATTGTAATATCAATGTAATTCTGATAAATTTTTAGGTAAAGTGTAAAAATTTACATAATTTTTACTGTACCCTGGTATTGTTAAGTGGATTTTGCACCAATTGTCGTTACTTGAGGGCATTCGAATGAAAGCAATGCGCCCGGCGTTCGGCTTACAACTATGAAATGAGGATTTCAGACAACAGATGGCGCACCATTGCAGTTTGTGCTATAAATATTTGACACTGCGCAATTTCGTTGTGTCATAGACAAGTGTCAGACGCGCTTGAAAATTGGATAAATTGGAAAAGTGTGTGCATACTGTTGTGTTGTTATGTTCAATATGTCGAAATTTATGCTGAATAAACAGGATTCACGTACAGCACTAATATTTTATTTTCATTAGAAGAAAACTGTTGCAATCATACCGATTACTTCGAGAAACTTATGGTGAACATGCTCTATCGCAAGATGTGTGTGAACGATGGTTTCGGCGTTTCAAAAGTGGTGACTTCGATGTTGCAGACAAGGAACGTGGAAAACCGTCAAAAAATACGAAGATGTGGAATTGCAAGCATTGTTGGACGAAGATGATTAGCAAACACAAAATAACAACAATTGACTGGTTTTAATCGCTCGCTGCTTCAAAAAAGGCCAGAATACCGAAAGAGGCAACACAAAGTTATTTTCTTCTTGACAATACTCCATCCCATACGGCAAAACCGGTTCGCAACACATTGGAAACACTCAGCTGGGAAGTTCTACCATATGCGGCCTACCCACCAGACTTCCGAGTACCACTTGTTTGCATCGATGCACTTGCTGAGTAGGGTTTTGGTTCGTATGCGATGTAAAAAAATGGCTCGATGAATCATTCAAATCAAAAGGGGAAGATTTTTACTGGAGTGGTATTAACAAATTGCCCGAAAGATGGGAAAAATGTATAACATTCTTTGAATAAAGCACTTTTTATCATTCTTCCGAATTTAACATGCTTTTCAGAAAAAAAAATCCGCATTTTATACTTGCGCAATTGTTGCCACAAAGCTTAGGTATTTTTCCCTAAAACTTTAGGGAATATTTCCTACATTTTAGGGAAAAATACTTAAGCTTTGTGGCAACAATTTGTGCATTTTTTACAGTGTGTAGTTTAAAGATGTGCCTTAATAATCCCTTAACATTATACAGACATTACTCTATTCTTTTCCATGTCCTTATATATTAAATGGATGTTTTCCTACGAAAGCGAAATAGTCAGAGCCTTAGTTTTGAATGACTTTCAATATATTCCTTCTAAACAACTTTCAGTCCCTTAGGGCTCAGTTTTGGTCCATTCATATTTACAATATATATTAATTATTTACCTGACATTGTTGAATACGCGAAAAATTGCTCGTGAGGTAAATACTGTAAATACTTGCTTAATATTGTAAGATGATCTAAATAAATTGAAAAATTGGTGCGATGAAAACTTTCTAACTCCAAATTTATATCCTTTCTTATAAAACGGAAAAGACTTCAATTTAAATATTCAATAAATGATGATGCGTCGTCTTTGGTACATGAAATTAAAAATCTTGGCATTATTTTTGATGATAAATTATTATTTCCTTCTCATATTCATAATATAATGTCTAGAGCTTTCAAGGTCTTAGGGATTTTTATTTATTTAGATTATGTAAATCGTTCAAATCTGCACATTCGCATATAACTATCTTTAACTCCCTAGTAAGAAGCATAATGGAATACGCCTCACTAGTGGAGCCCTTTTTATTCCATATATATAATTAGAGCTGCCGTTAAGGCGTTTCACATGATATCTTCAATACAAACTGAACGGAACCCAATCTGAATACCCTCAGCGACTAAATAGTTTCCCAATGATTTCTCTACATGGCCGCAGACTTATTATAGATGACATTATTTTGTATATTATTAGCAATATGAATGTCCAGAATTAATATCGAAGTTAACTTTTAATGTTCCAATTAGTCAGTCTCATAATTTCATTACTTTAAATCTCCCATTCGCAAGAAGTAATTTAAGAAATAAATCTGCAATTTTTCGTATCCAGAAAAGGCATAATACCTTCTTTAATAATGTAGACTTGTTTAATAGTAGACGCCTCTCTTGTTTTAAACAAATAATCGTAAATTATGTACCCTCCAGATTTTTATCATCAGTGTAAGTATATGTACTTCCTATATTGTATGTTTATAATTTTACAGTTGTCATTACTTTACACTCATCCTCTTATTCACATTTTTATATAATTTTCACGTTACTTGGATTTTCTTTCATATTAGAATATATTTCATCATTCTTCACCCTCTCTTACTTTTATTCTTATTTCCATTATTATTTTTCCATTTGTTTACTCTTGAATTCCGTTGAATTTCAAATTGTTAATCTGAACTTTTTATTTGTTACTAACCATTATTATCTTAGCTCCAAAGAGAGTCTATAGTCTTATTTCGTTTGTCTTTCTTAATTTTTTTTTCTGTAAGAGTAGTTTATACTAATTATTGTAGTAATTATACGGTAGTACTTAACTGGATCAATCACTGTATCTGTATACTATCGTCGTAACTTTTAAATAATAAATAAGTAATAATTGATCAGAATCTGAACTGATCTTCACAGAAAAATCAGGCAATTCCTGCAATGATGGAGAAAGAAGACCTTTGAGAACTTTTATTTTTAATGATTCTAAATCAAATATATAAATGCAAGAAGAAAAAACAACCGCCTCGTCCGGGGTTTGAAACCGGGAAAATTGAATTTTCAATTTATTTGTGCGCTTTCATCGTTACTGGTTAATGCCAGCTGAAAGCAAAACGTCGCTTAGTAGGCTAGTGACAAAAGTAACAAATTGATAAATGCAGGAGGGAAAATCATCTGTCTCGTTAGCTCAGTGGTAAGAGCAGTCGCCCGGCAAGCGGAAGGTCCCGGTGTTGGTACTCAAGCTTCTTCTCAGGACCTAAGGAATTCGGTTCTGTACTAGATTTTCCAAAATTTACTAGATCCAATTTTTACCCCTTTTCCCCCAGCTCCCCACTGCTAGATAGAAATAAAAATTGTTAATAAAAAATGTGCAGAGTATCATAATGCATCGGTTAAGATATCTTTCATGTCTGGAAGTGTCGAAACTAAAATGGGTATTCCCTTTTTCCATAAAAAAAAAAAAAAAAAAAAAAAAAAACGGGAAATAATATCAGGTGAACTTCGCTTATAATTATATTTATTCTTCTCAGAGTTATATTTTAAGCCAAGGGATTGTGTAATAATTTCTATTACAACGGAAATATTGTTTTGAAAAGATCAAAGCGCTTAGTGGAACACCTGAAATTAGCACAGGAGCTTGATTACACATTCAACTTATAAATGCATTCAGAACTGATTCGCTTTTAGTATGGATATCTGCTGCGATTTGACACAGCATTAATCTGAGCTCTCATTATAATTATTTATACAAGTACCTTGAGTTTTTCATTTTTAATTAATTTTTCCTCATATTTTAATATTTCAGTATGCAATTTCAATTAAGTACATACTAATAGCACTCACTTCACACTTTATGTACTCATGGCCGGTCTTCATGTCTACAATAAAACTCTGCATGCCGATGATGGTAAACGATATCACATCCAGCGTGGCAATGTTACCCATCGTGGCTCTCTAGGTATTTATAAAGTTTTTATTACACCCAAAAGTTTATGAGCTCTGAGGTTTTTAATTCATATAGACGGGATGCAATTTAAATTATTGTAAAATATTGGCCACCCAGTTATTTCCGGTATAAAATTAAAAATAAAATTTACAAGTCTCACCATACACACATACAATCAAACATCACGAAATTCAATCTCATGTCATCATGCTCAACTGACAAGAGAATATCGAATGGAGTTTATTAAAAAAAAAAAAACATAAATTACGCCTAATGAATACGTTGCTTCGTAAGAATTGCATCAGTCGCTCGGCGGCCGTTCATTTAATTAAGGATATCAAATCTAGTTATCGCGTGGATAATTAATCTATGTCATTAGCAGATGGCACGAGTCTCCTTTACTCCTTGCACAGACAGGAAGATAGTCGAGCATTCATTTCATTAGAGATAGTGCTCCCATAATGAGCTGGGTGGATGATGTAGAAGTTTGCAATAATTAAGTCTATTATCAAGAGATGCTGTAACAGGAATCTAAGTCGGATCATGTGGGTAAAAACTTTTCAAAATACTGTTTAATTTAATTTAGTTTAGAGTAAAAAAGGGAAGTGTGGGGAGTGGTATTGTTTGTATGATATGAGACTTAGAATTTATTTTTTATTAGGATATTCTACAATCTACATGGTTTAGTATTTAGATATATCGTAGGAAATAATAGCATTTGTAATATCCATGTGTAAGACTAAATAAGCTGAGAGAAAGTATTGCTGTGGTACAGAATGACACAATGCGTATAGATTAGTTTAATGATCAAGTTGATATTTTTATGAGATGTTACATGACAGTTTTTAATGAAAATCGCGTCCCTATTAGCTGAATGTGAGTTTTTATCCTGTAGATATTTACGTGTAAGGACATCTTAAATCTGGACGTAATATAACTCTTAATAATCAATAAGCTGGTTGGAGAATTTTCTACCTCATCTATTGTATTAATCCCTATCTAAAGAACAACAAGCAAATTACTTAGGACCTTCGAGAAGGACTAACCTTAGAATTCTCTTCTTCATAGGTCCCATGAGAGATTAACCCACTTCAAGCAAAAGAAAAATAATTTTCAGGTAAATGTTTCGATTATTAAAGGTGACACTTTATCATTAACACATAACTAATGAGATAATAATGTTGAGTTTTCATACAGATTAAACGACATACTCCTCCTTTATGCACGATTATTGTCATTATTTATTTGTATCATTGATTGTTATTTATCTTGAACTTTTTTACTTCTCACAACATTATGAGGGCTTAAATATAGAAATAGTCTAGATCAGAGGGATTTAGTTTCTGGTATCCCCACGTAATCGTAAAATTATCAATCCCAGTTTCAGCACAACAGTGTTATGGAGAGTTCTTTTCTGGTTCTGATCGCTCGCTTAAGGAATCTTCTTCCTTCCAGCTTGCAGGGAGCAAGCACTGTTAATGCATTCAACGTTATTACTAAAACTCATCTTCTATAATTTTCCGAACACATTTGAGTACTTTTCTAAATTTTAATCTGCGCAGTCTATTGCTGGTGTAGAGTTTATCTATTTCTATTGAACTCTTCAATTTTTTATGTACTTCTCTTATTTATATTTTTCTCAGAATTTCGTCATTGTGTGTATTAATTAATTACTTTCTCTAATAATTTAAAATTATTTATATTTGCTTACTCACCTCATTTATATACATAACTATAATTTCTGGATACCATTTTAATTTTTATATGTATGAACAAAAGATTTGTAAATTTTGTGTACTACTACTTCCTATAAATAAATTATTATTACTAATTATTAGTACTATTAAAAATATCTCATCATGTGAAACATTAATTAATATTACGAGTCATCTCAATTATTATTTCGTTCAGAGTTATAGCGTCTAAATGTGACCAATTACACGACATCTCAACGCTCGTATTTTATTATCTATATTCCTGCACCACAATTTACTCAGTTGTTTTAAAAATAACTCATTGTTACAACACCGCCAAACACTCTAAAAGCATAGTTCGGAAGTCAAGCAATATATCATACATCGGATGAGTTGACTGACATCTAATATCGTAAGACAGAGAGGTCAGTCGAGTTCTTTTCAGAGAATTTTACTAATTTAACAGATCCGGCAAAAATCAGTTAATATAATTACAAGGGACAGTCGTACGAAAACTGAAGATTGGATGCATGAGCAATCACTGGACATGGCCCTTTTCGTTATTTTTTTAAGAAGATAAACAAATTCGACAGCGAATTGTGTCGACTGTGCGAAGAGGAAGATGAAACCTCCAAGCATTTTATATGTATATGAGTTTCCCACGGTTGCATCATTGAGGTTGCAAATCACTGGAGTAACACTTATCTCTCTAAACATGGCTTATAATCTTGGCCCAAGGGAAATAATCGAGCACGTTAAAAGGGTAGATTTTTTCTAACCAGATGCAGAATAGAAGAATTTTAAGATTTAACGATTCTAAATCAAATTATAAATACAAGAGGAAAAAACAACTGCCTCGTGCGGGATTTGAAACTGGGACCTTCCACTGCCATGCTCTTGAAATATCGATAGGTCAAAATTTGAAATTCTATGGTTCCAACGTCCCGTAAGAAAAGTCAGCAAGTCTTCTGATGAGCGTCTAGTCCGGTAACCATATTGGCGATCGTTGATGATCTGAATGATTTCTGGATACTTCATCAATTTGGAGTTAATAACAGATTTAAAAATCTTCGAAAGAATAGGTCGATAATTTGAGAAATCGCTGCTCTTTCCTTTTTGAAAATAGGCTAAACGTGGGCTAGTTTCCAAGCAATTGGAAAGTTTCCAGTCGAAAAAGAAAAAAAAATTGCATTACTTTGTGCATTTGGTCACTTTAAAATTTTACATCGTCAAAATGAGGTCGAGCAACAGAACTATTCTTGGGACAAGGATAGATAAGGCTTCTGGCTTCAAAATGAGCTTTTCAGATTCCCAATTACAATAGTAAATAATACCTTCATGTTTTAAAAAAATACTATTACTAACAAGAAAAGTTTCGTTCCCTGTTGCCGTATATTTTTATGAAAAATATAAAGTATTTGAATCAGAAAAATCGGGAGATATAATTTTTTGAAAATAGCGTTACACCGCAAAATCACGAAATATCTAACGCCCCTGGCGGGGCTGTGGGGCGTCGTACGAGGAAACAACAAATACGGTTGAGTTATTTTTGTATTCTATACAAACTCTGCAAATTGCATCCATAGCGCAAATGGTCTGGTATAAAATTGGTTTAAAGGTATCGTTTTCGTGTGAAAGGCTGTGTATACATGGTCACTTTAATAATTTATATCTTCAAAACAAAGCCAAGCACCATTACAAATTTCTTTACATAGATAGATAAACTTCGAAATAAAAATACAGAAAAAAGTGATAGAAGTCTATTTTTTTTGAAAGAAAGAAATACTACTATTAACAAATATTTTTTTCGATCGGTGCTGCTATATGTTGTTATGAAAAATATTAAGTATTAAGTTTCATCTGGCGGTGGAATCAGAAAAATCGGTTGCACCGTTCTCGAGATATAATTTTTTGAAAATGTTGTTACACCGTAAAATCACGCAATTTGTAACCCCCGTAGCGGGGGGTTGGGGCGTGGTTCGAGAAAACAAAAAATACGGGTGAGCTATTTTTGTATTCCATACAATCTGTGAAAGTTTCATCCAAATCTGCATTTTTAGCATTAGGCGAAGAAAATTGTTCACTACTCAACCGGTTAATAGATTTTATTGCATGATTCTCTGGTGGAATTTCAATTTTGGGAGTTATGCGATTTTAGATTCGAGACTGACGTTTTTGTAATTGAAAAGCTTTAGCTTGTAGATCTTATACTTGCAGATTTTTATCTCCGATTTTTAATTTGAGAATCTTGTATCAGGAAATTATGTGGGTGACCAAAAGCAAGTATGCATTGCTTACCGTGTTTCTGCTTTTCTATTTTTGGAAAGTAAAAAAACAACATGTCATGAAGTGAGCGCGCCTTAAAAAGCCTATATGCAAATTGTTCTTAAACTTTGGTTCTAAATAAAATAAGGTGTCCAAAAACAGTTCCCTTGGCTGAAAAATCCAGAATACAAAATTACAAATCCTGAAAATCACAACACATAATTATAAAGTCGGAAATTTCAAAATTATAATTGAATGTCGACGCCTGATGGGGTTCTTATCCAGATTCATGACTAGCAACCTTAACCCATATTATTAATTACACCACCACCTTTTGCTTATGTTTGTGTATATTGTAGATTTTAAATTTAGAATTTTTCAAGAGTTTTTAATTATTACCCATCGTCAACAAAATTAATTTGTGTTTGTAATATTACCAAAAGACTTTGTAAACTTTTAGTTTTAAAAATTCCTCATAATAAATTGCTTAGATTTAAAAACTAAAAATTATGCCTCTCGTACTTTTAATAAGTCTAAATTGTTACAAAAATAAGAAGGCTAACGATCCTATAAAAATCTACTCAGAAAGATTTATACATAAAGTCGGAGCTCTTATTTCATACACCTTAAGAGCAATACTTCTGAGATAAAACCTTCCGTTTAAGTACCGGCAAACAAACAGTTCTTCTCGCAAAAATCCTTTGGAGATATCTTTTCCTTAAGTTAAACTTTATCCGGCAGAAGTTTTAACAAATTATCGTAAAAAAAATTTCTTCCTTGCAGCAATATTTCGCTATAACTTGAAGAAAGTGCAGCTTTCCACGGCAGCTAGAGCTAATAAAAAGCAGCGCGCTTAGGAACAAATTGCGAGAAGAGGCATAAACAAGTTTTTACGTCCGAACAGGTCTACTTACTAATAGCCTTGCTTGTCTTGGAATTCCTTTCATGAATATATAAAGTACTTGTGTTAATGTTAATTTTTCGCGATCCCCTGTGCCTTGGACTTGCTTTCTACTGACTGACTCCCTTTCAGTGTTATGCGAAATAACTTTTTTGTTTGATTAGTTTGTGTACGCGAGATATAATTTTCACCTGCTTTTCTGCTTATAGAGTGCTTTTGATGGTTTTTTTTTTTTTGAAGGCGATATCCCAGTAATGTTTTAAAAGCGAAAATATCTGTAAAGAAACCATCGTAAACACAATATTTCCCTTGAATAAATCCTACCCTAGAAACGTAATATTTAAAACTTGAATTTGTGTTATTAATACTCAGAAAAATACAGGAAAAGTTTTATTATTAACTCCTTAGTAACCAACTCTGTAAAATCCAAAATGTCTCGATGTTGAATTTTCCACAACGGACGACCTGAACAACCTCTCTTTGGGACAGTAGTAAAGAAGCAGGTATGCAGGCACTTATGAATTTTATAATTTTCCAATATAAATGGAAATTCAATATCCTCCGCAACTATCCTACTTTTATGATAGAATTCCTTCAGGAGGTTGCCCGGGTTTATTGGAAACTCTTAAGATATTTTCTTTTCGTTTTTGTGAAGTTTAATTTGCTGTAAAGGTTTGGAATTAAAAGTTATTGGATGTACAGGGCTGCTACGCTATACTGACGAGCTGTGCAAGACTCTGCAAAAGCACAGGGAAGCAGTATAGATCAATACACTATTTATTCTGGATGAAGAAGTTTTATTGAAACTTAAAATTATTTAAATCCCTCAGTGTACTCTTAATAAGTTTCGGATAAGTTTGAGATCCTCCAAGTTCTTATCATCGATGACCAACAAGAAGAAGTAAAATTTCCTTGAAGTTGCATCAGTGCTGAAAATTTTCTTATTGTATGTATGTACATATATATGTATATATTAAAATGAGAAATTTCTATAGATTTTGAGATTACTTAAGTAGAATATTGATGTCGTTAAAATAATTCTTGCTATAAAGACTTATAATAAGAGTGATGTAAAGATCCAAATACTTATCTGCTTAGAATTTTATCTTTGAAGGAAAATAAAAGGTTTTTCATATGGTAAAGCAGACAGATTTTACTTTAGTTTTCTACAACATTCATGGATTAAGAGTTAATCAATTTTCGGTATACTGCTACCTTAAATCAAAAAATACAGCAATTGTTGTTTTAAGTGAAACCAAGGTCATTTCTAATGCTGATATCAGTCAATATCACGTCCATGGTTACTGCTGGGTGCCTTTTTATTCTCAGCATAGAGGGATCGCAATATAGCAATAAAGTGGCCTTAACTATTTTTAAAGATTTTCCTTCCGTAAATCCAAAGGTTAATTACATCTGTATTATGTTCAATCTTCACAGACACCACATGCACCTCTGTTTCCTTTATCGCATCCAAAATAATGTTTGATGGATGATCACATGAAATTCATATTTGTCAATATTTTCAACAATATTGATCATTTGCTTTTTATGTTCACTCTTCCGAAATTGTCCTGGCTGGCAATTACAATGTCCAGAACATAGTGTGGCTCAGTCAATCTTCTGCCATAAGCCATGAGGGCCGATTCATAGAATTCTTCTGTGTATCTTTTAATTTATAACAGCTAGTGGATGCACCAATGTGTATTCCTGATGCAACTAAAGATAGAACTAATTTACTAGATCTATTTCTATCATCACATTATGACTGATGACAGGGATCGACAGGGATCGATAAATGCACATACTAAAGCCTGAACCACAATTACCATAAAGAACTTTATGAATTGAACGAAACTGAGGGTTTATTTAGAGTTTTTTGACATTACTTTAAGTAAGGGTTACTATATCTTGAGATTTAATGTTTTCAATTTTAAAAAGTGGGAAAAGCAAAAAATTAACAAATGCAAGTTGATTTAATTGAAGGTGTGTGCCTTTTATGGGTACTATATAAAAAATATAAGAAGAGTCTGAAGAATGATCTGAAGAAAAATCGATAGCATTTCTAGATGTATTAACTCGCTTTCTTAGCTCCTTTCCAAACTTTTCTCTCTTTACACATTAATCTTCTATAATAAAATAAGAATGTTACCAATTTCATTCATATTTAATTAATATCATTGGATAAAGAGATGAGTCCTTACTGAATGAACGGCTCTCACACTTTAATTACGGCAATTTGACATTTAAACCTAACGAAACTTCTTTACCGACGCTTAAGGTTATTTTGGGTAGGTCTGTTAAATTTATAAGGGCGCGTTCGTCACACTTGATAACTTTAGTTACGAATACGGAAATTGTGGTTCAGGCTTAAGTCTTGGCATGCGTGAATACATTCCGTATTCCTACATCAGATCACAACAACAGCAAAATCGCTGTTTGAAGGAACGATAAGTGCAATCAAGCTATAAGAGCAAAAGAGTTTGCTTTTTACGCCTATCAATTGAATTTATGTCCGGAACTGAAATAAGACTGTAAGACTGCACGAAGCACCTGTATGTTTATTATTCAGAGAGAAAAATTTATGTTTGACGAGAGTATTAGACAAAGAATTTTGATAAGCCGCAAAGATAGTGAAGGTTTTCGATCTCTATATTTTAGCTGCTGAATTCGCTTCAAATACTTGTCTTCTACCCACTACCCAGACATCTGTTTTGCTTCTCCCACATCCACGTCAATTGAAAATACACATCGGTTCAAGGTCCTTAAGGGGTTTAACATTCCCATAACCGCTGGTCCTGATGGTTCTTTGCCCCCGTTAAAAGTTATATCTCATCAATGGAAAAGCCTCTGCGCAATCTGTTCACCTGTTTAATTCGACTGGTAATTTTTCAACTGCTTGGAAACTAACCCACGTTCAAATTATTCCTAAAAACGGAAATGGTACCGATCATTCAAATTATCAACTATCTAAAAACTAATAAGCTCATCAACGATCGGCAATATGGCTTTCGACCTAGACGCTCATCTGGTGACTTGCTGACTGTTTTTGCGGAACGTTGGAGCCATAGTGAGCACAATTTTAATGAGTTCAAAATCGTTGCCCTAGATATTTCCTTTTATAGAGTGTGTCAGGCTAAACTTTCAGCCAAACTTAAAGCACTTGCTCTCTTCCCTTTTCCTCTATCTCGGATTGAGAGTCTTATTTATATCTGATCGCCGGATGTATTAGATGGGGTTTCGTCAGAACGGCGATTTGTTACTTTCAATCCCATCCATAGTTTTGCTGATCACAGTAAGTACTCTTTATTTTGCATACTCTTTTGACACACTTGCGAACTCCAGAGGGAATGCCCTATGCGTCTATGGAGATTGCATAATTAGATCATTGAATAACGGCCTTCACGAGATCCTCACTTGGAGGAAAGCGAATAGATCGAATTCAATGCGTCTAAGACCCAAAGCTGTTTCATCTCGTTTCATCTTTTTAAAATAAGATCATAATTTTCCATTCTAGTTTTTTCTTTTCAGTGCTCCATACTGATTCCCGATATACGGTCCTTATACACTCTTGACATTAATATTTCAAGCAAATTAAGCTGGTTTGATCACATCTTCCCTGTTGCCAACGAAGCATTGAAATGTTTTGGATTTCTGAAAAGGTGTAAGATATATTTCAGCCCGTCGAATCTAGTTTTTAAGTCATATACCAGACCTGGAATGGAAAATAATTCCCATATGGGGCATCGCCAAATTTCGAATGCCTTTCACTCCTTTATGGATATAAACATGATCAATGTTCTGTCCACTTGTAGATTAATTTCTGCGCGCAGTACTCACGCTGCAAGCAGCGCACATCCTTTCATCCTTTATCCTTTCATCGCCCGTAATTAAGATTTCGTGTTGCTTTTTTATTCCGAACTGTTCGAATGTGGAACAGTTTACCATCTTCTGTCTTTCATCGGGCTTACAATTTGGGCAAATTCAACAGTGATATACGACAGTATCCCCGCCAGTCTCCTCATGTTCCGTAATCCTTTCCCTATTTCCTTCCTGTCAGGCTGTGCTTTGTATCATAAGGTATCCCATGAGGTTGGCTTAATTATATAAAACAAAATCAGCGAAAGCTTATAATTATAATTTCCCTTTGAAGACCAGATCAACCAATTATACTTGGAAAAGAAACATTTTGCTTCGATGTATTTTGTCTTTATCGATCTGAAGTATTTTGACCTAAGAAGAAGCACCTCACTCTATGTTCCAGTAATGTA
Source organism: Dioctria rufipes (assembly GCA_963924295.1). Taxonomy (NCBI): domain Eukaryota; kingdom Metazoa; phylum Arthropoda; class Insecta; order Diptera; family Asilidae; genus Dioctria; species Dioctria rufipes. Next base: position 40,566,294 of record OZ002743.1, on the reverse strand, counting down.
AAACCTGCGTAAATTGTACAACTGATAACGATCGCACCGCCACTAAGATTGCTTAAGAACGTATTAAATTAGCAAGAAGAAATTATAATTTATAATTAATTTTGCGTTAGAATTATGTAGTTCAAAATTTTATTATTCAGTGCTTGAAATTTCAATAGTCCCTCCTGATAAGGTTATATCTAACATATATTGAATTATTGCGTATACATCTCCAAATGATACCCTGCGGATTAGATATAACCGTCGTCCGTAAACCTAAAAAAATGAATATCACATATTGCAAGGGAATTAACTTCAAAACTCTTTACATTCCGTTCCCAAGCTCACTTCAAAATACTTCAAATTTCAGAGGCATAACCGTTGAAAAATTCATCACTCCTGCGTGCCTCAACACATACATAAATCTCACACTTGATAAAATTTCACATCTTTATAAAATCAGGGAAAAGAATTGTTAAGAACGTCGTCGTCCTACACTCTTGGGGACATAATCCCGAAAATTCGATAGGCACTCGACTTCGGGAACATATGTACACTCTTAATACCAATGAAATCATTGAACAGGAAAATTAACAACATCCAAGTAGGGAAAATGAAGAGAAAACATCATGCTCCTCAGCACAGCAACATGACGGAACGGGATTCATGTCAAGGACATGGACATAAGGATAAGGATTTTATGAACAAAAGAAATTTTCAACAAAAACAATAATTTTAATGAATAATAGTGTTTCGGAGACACTGAACTGAGATAGCTAAATTGACGTTACTATCGTCGGTACTTGATAGCTAAAGACCGGAAACATGCGTCAATCAGCTTTCTGGGAGAAATTGATTGATTTTCAGGACAGGACCAGCAGACGTTGTGCCTTTTGCAATGTGCGCCTTGATTGTCCTTCTTTGGTCTTCGGCTTGATTAATCGATACTCGGAGTAAAAAATTGCTACGTAAGGGACTTTTTATTGACTGCACACATTGAATCGTTCCGGCAGCAAGGACCGTCTAAAGCATCGTAGTCTGGAAGCCAGTGAAGTATTTACGAAAGCGGGTGATGTAATCACATCTATAACTGCTGAATCATGGAATTAATAATATTGGTTTGGTGACCAGAGGATTTTCGCTGATTAGCAAAATATCATACAAGGTGTCTTCATAAAATTCTCGATTACAATTCCACAGGCATTCAGGATCGATTTCGTATATGGAATGGTAGTACAGAAATTTTAAAGGACATTGTTGCGGCATAGGTGGTCAGAGCCTATTGTTATTTTCCCACAATTAGTTAAATAGTAAAAGAATTCATTAAAATAATTAATTCTTTAAAAAATTGAAAGTAAACCGCCTAGAACAGTATTTTACAAAACCAAATCAGCTGTTTCTCCTGTTGTCCTGGCGAATCAATAAGGATGTGCTAGCAAAGTTAAAATTAAGTTCAGAGAGCAAAAATATTTCAAGGAGAGGTCAAATTAAATTATTATCTTTTGTACGCTTATCAATTTACACAAATATTTTGAAAGATCTTAACGAATCATATTCAGATAAGGAAGAGTAAAATTAAACATTCTAGGGCGAACGGAAGTGAGATTCTCGGGTAGATTAAAATTTCAGAAAAATTTACTAACTGTGGAAATAATTAATATCCGCAAAAAATCACTTGATAATTTTAAAATTTGAATTCACTTTCCATGAAATGCTTAACTGTGATTGGGTTAGCAGAATTCTTATTGTTACATTTAGGGTACAATCATATGGAGCAGGTCACCCTCTAGCTTTATGTCGCGGTCTAGCTTCAGGTCGTGATCTAGGTTCGGGTCACAACACAGCAGTCTAACAAAACAAATATGTTAAATTACGCAACACCGTGCATAGGAAGTCAGCAAACTAATCACGAGACTAATCAGCAGATTAGAAGGCGCAGCAGTTTTCAATGTGCTAGTCTGCTATGTAGCATGCTTCTATTTTTTGTAGGTAAAATATGTGTAACAATAAAGAAAATCTTATTACTTCCAAATGTACTGCCATTTGGGATTTTGTTTTTTATTGACAAATCCGTATGCTTCCATAATTAAAACATTTATGTCTAAATTCATTTTTGACATGTATCGAGATAACTTCCGAGCGAGTAGCATGGCAGTGATAATACTAGGAAAAATTAACGCAACTCAGGTGACATCTAGGGAAAAAATTTAAATATTGCCAATACTCATAATATAGATATTGCTCTTTTTTAAAAATATGCAAGTTAGTCAAACGGCATGAGTTAAGATTGTCATAGCTCATAGCACATAGTTCGTTCGATTTCACCAATGAACAACGTGTGACCTGAAAGCACAAAATCGTTAGCCAAAATTATATTATAAATCTATAATATAATTTTTTACATAACGATTTACTAACAAGCTAAACAAAATGATTAAGAATATTGTCATATTTCGTTTTATTATATATAAAATAATTATTTCAGTTTTACAAAATACATCTTCTTTGATTGAGTTTTACTCTTTCGAGACTCATATAGAGTGTGCAGGCAATTTTTCAACCTACTGCCAAACATAACTTAATAAGACGATAGGACACAGCTGAACAAAATTGGAAATTTTCCGTGTTTTTAGACCGAAACAGGTAATGTCATATACTTTCATCTTTTGCATAAATGGGACAAAAGAACTTGGCTATGCACTATTGCGACTGAGACAACGAGTTAAACACAAAAATCAAGAGAACGTAGGATTACCCGAATGATAAAATCTTCTTGAATACCTTCAAAATCCTTTCAAACTATTCATAAGAATGTACTTCGGGTCACACTACCTCACTTTTTTTAGAAAAAGATAAATTTCTCTTTGCCCAAGGTGCTGAAAATTAACTTTTCTACTGCATTAAGCAGAGAATTAAACGACAAGTACCGAGGTACTATACTATCAGTTTGTTGGGTTACAGCCGCCGCAAATCAGAATTTCATGAAGAAATTCTGAGAGTGTACTGTATGCATATGTTTCGATCATCAGTACAAGGCGATCTGATCAGACAGTAAACATTGATGTTAGATCATATAAAGATTTTTTGCAAAATCTTACTATGAATCATTTCAAGGAAATAATTTTCCTTTTCACAATTAAGGGATTGAGTTTTATACTTTCTACTCTCTTTATTGTATTTTTATATTTTTTTATTTTTTAAATATATTTTTCATTAAAGAAAGCATACTGGGATTCGTTCGCGTTACAAAGAAAATCCACAATACTTCGATCGACTGCGATGACTTTATTGACTAGACTATAGAACTTGAATGTTGCTGACTGACTGACTGCACATCGATAATTCTCTTTATTGGGCAACTTAGAACGATCGACCATGCAGATTATGGTGCTAGATTATTACGATGATTAGAAAATTGCATATTTTCAAATATGCCTAGAGTAAATATATAAATCACCTGTTGTATTTGTAGACAGAGTCGAATTATTATTAAATACTACCGGCTGCGCGACCTGAGGTTTACATTTCAATAAAAACACACGTCTGCTCGTTACAAGTATATTTATTAGACTGGCGGCTAACTGTCCATTGTCGAAAAAGATGCTGCTAACTTCTCTGTACAACTTTACATTGGATTGCATCACGTGTTAGACAAATGGACCATTGCTCTTAATCTCTACAAGCTGGACTTTTTCTTGTTCTAATCTTCGTCGGAATTTTCTGCAGATAACTCAGCTGTTGATGTTGATTAAATTGTATCCGCGGCTCAAGCTCAAAAAAGATATTATGATATCAGAAACCTGTGTGAATAGCTCTAATATAAGCACGTCTTAAACATTATAGACTCCCGACTCTTTAGTAGTCTGCAAAAGTTTACACATTTTTTTTAACTTCAACAATTGCATAGTTTCTAAAGTTTGTATTGGACCTGTCACCGAACGGTAGCGATAATTTTCGATTTAAAAATCTTTTGTATTAAAGTAAATAACTTCAAATTTAAATTTAAATGCAGTTAACAAGTGAAGGCTATAAAAATTACTTCTTTATTAGCTATAAATTTATTCTTGTTACTCTGAAAATATTTCTGGTTGGAAAGCTCTTGACGAGCTGCACTTCAATTGATAGTACTGCCACTTCCAGTAGCTTTAACTTTGTCTACTTACAGACCTATCAAGTACCTACTCTAAACACTTGAATATTAATTTATTTCTCCTTTACTCTTTGGTTTTCTAGCTCGCTGCGAATTTTAAATTTTGAATTTGTATGAAATGTTCAAGATAAATTCGAAAAATGTTATTCAGCAGTGAAGTGCACTTATTCTTTGTCTTTGGTTGAAAAGATTTGGTTTTAAACCATGAATGTCCCTAAATTTGTTTGGAGCTGCTGCACAAATAGGACATTCAGTATAATTTTCCATTATTGAAAGTCTCAATCTACATTCGGAATTTTTTATAGTTGAAATTGTTATTTATGTAGATATTTCAAGGTGCTAATTAAATCGCAATAGTCCCATGGTGCCTGAAGTGATTGGGACATAAAACCTATGTATAAAATTAAAATTTATTTGGATTTTTGCATGTCTGTCCGTTCGTCCGTCTGCTTGTCTTCAGGATAACTCGAGAACGCATGTACTTAGAGAGTTGAAATTTTGTACACTTGCTTTAAAAAAATGTAAAAGTAAGTTCAGAAAGGGGACAAATCCGGTAACTCTTTCGTAGGGTTCCCATATAAAAATTTCGTTTTCTACTACATATTTTGACACTGCCTGAGAGTGCGTCGACATAGAGAGCTGAAATTTGGTGCATGGTGTTTTTATAGTAATAACAAATAAAATTTCAAAAATGGACTACATCGGGCACTCCCTTCTTGGTATTGACTTTAAAAATTTTGTTTTTTTACGTATACTGTGAAAACGATCAATCCTAGACATTTTTATTTTACTTAAAAGCTCTTCAGAATTCGAAATCCTATAAAAAACTGTTATAGAAATATATGCGAAAAACAACTTCAAAAATCAAACAGTTGGGTTGTCGTGCCCCTAAACCAATCAAACCAAAGAAATTATTGAATTAAATAAAAGACTCTTCTCGAATTATACTGGAACACTTCTTTATTTATATAATTTATTTTTATATCACCGCGACTTTCCCTATTTTACGTTAATGTTGACTAACTGACGCTTAGGTAATCTAAGCTGACAAATGCATTTGGATGCACTCTAAAAACAACTAAAACTTGACTGCCGCTGCACACTGAATTGCGTCCGCCAGACAAGTCATTGGTCTTTTATGTCCGATATTCGGAAGTAAACTTTGCTCACAACGCGGATGTAAACAAACGACACAACCTTGTCGTTTGTTCTACCGGGTTACAGCACATGAGTCGCTTAGAAGTAAACAATCGCTTTACATAATAATTACCGTGCTAGGTTAATTATTATCGTAATCGCCGATTGCTCCCTAAGCGCTCATCGCAGCCGGCTGTTGGGCTAATCAGCGAAATAACCGATGGCTGCAGAACAATTTCATGCGAGGCTGATTATTCTGCCAGAATATGCCCTTGGCAATTGCAATAATCTTCCGCATATCGGGCCATAACAGGGTGACCATACGAAATGACATACGAGTATTCATAAGAATTGGCTTTAGACCAATGCTAGCTTTTTTACTCTGTAGTAAATCACTTTCGTATCTTTCGAGCTGGTATTTTTACTGCACGCCATTTTAACCGTTGGAACCCTGCAAACACTTAGTTTAAAAACTTTTAATAGACCTGTACATCTAAATAAAATATATATCATCAACAGAAAATAAGTTAACCTAGAGAATTTAGTTAGGTAGTATACTTTCCTGCAAAGCTTTCTGTAAAATTTTAATTGCATCATGGAAAATTCAATTGTGAGCATTTGATGCAATTCATGACCTCATATATAATAACTGCTTTGCTTACTCAAATTTCTTTTTTTTTATGTTGTAATGTCGATAATTTGTTAATTTTAAAGTTAACAATTTAATGTTAAAAATTTAAATTTACTAATTACTTATTTCAGTTAGGTATTGGAAGTCAAAATATATATTTGTTAGATAAATTTCATTAGTATTTATTTTAACTCAAAAAGACTCAATTGGTCTGTACAGACCTACTCATAAACCTTTTCCATAGAAATTGTATTAGAAAATATATAGGCCTGGTCTAAACAGACCTTTTTCCATGGGAATTGCAAAAGACTTTCAAATTTTCGACTTATTTTCCATTGTAGACTTATAAGTTGAGGAGACTGCATTAGTTCTTTGCTCATTGGTTGTTTTTTTTTTAACAAAAAGGTATGCACAGACTTAAGTGTCCCTTTACGCAGGCAGCATACTAACTACTCCAGTATATACTTAATGCATGACTGCTTTAGTCAAATGTTGTCGAATGAACATTGTAAATTTTTCAAAATGCATGACTAATTGATGACTTTATAATGAAAAGAAACTGACTTGCCAGTAGCTATGCAACTTCTAAAGGTCGATGCACACTTACCGGCACAGCACCAACCAGTACAGGCAGGCATCGACCGGAACCAGGATTTTTCGTGCACATATAACGACATAAAACGGAAAGCAAACTTTCAGCTAAGGCAGGTATCGTGAGAAAACTATAAAAAAGTTATCCCATGTTAACTTCGCAACTAGACCAGCAACCGACAAATGCCGGTCGGATTTCTAGCCACCGATAGCAACCGGCAATGAAGTTTCCGTTTCGTGCCGGTATCTGCCGGTGTCGGTTGATGTGAATTAGCTAACTTGTTTTCATAGAAAAATGTTTTGCCTGTCTGTGCTGGTTCGTGCTGTGCCGGTAAGTGTACATCGAACTTTTTTCAATCAAGAAAAAAGGTATAATAATTGGGCTAAAATCAATAATATTATACCCTAAATGAAAATAAAAATTAACTAAAGTGAAAACCAGAAGTTTTGTATGGCAACTCAAAAAAGGGATTGCCCAATTTAGTTCATTTTTGCAATTGTTTTTCTATTTTTATGAAAACGCTGTATATAAAATTTCAACTCTCAACGTCGACGCATTTTCAGGCACGCAATGTACAGATATATAGGAAAACCAAAGTTTTGTATGGCAGTACCAAGAGAGGTTGCCCGATTTAGTCCATTTTTGAAATTTTATTTATTATTAATATGAAAACGCCATATACCAAATTTCAGATCCCGGCTCTATTTTCGAACTTAAACTTAATTTTTTTTAAAAAGTCCGTGTCCAAAATTTAAGTGAATGCGTTCTAGAGTTATCCGGAGGGAGGACAGACAGATGGACAGATGGATATGCAAATTCAAAATAACTTTTAATATTATGCGTGGTTTTCTAGCGCATTTTGCTATACAATTATTACTTCTGGGCGTCACAATGGGACTTACAAACTTAGTATACCCTGTGATTTCATCTATGGGGAATAACATAATGCATTCATGTGGTATTCATTTACACTGCATGCATTAGCATGTGCATGTGGCCTACCTTAAATGCTAAATAACATTCATCTCCTAATTGCTTTAATACTTGTGCAGCTTCTCTACCTATGCCTTGACCTCTCTGACGTATTTCCCTAGTTAAGTTTGGAAGGTCCACATGATGTTAATAAAAGCTTCCCTTGCTTTTTATGACTCTAACAAGGAACCATATGTATTGGTAAACGCCTTCAGGTAATAACTGTATTTTTTATCATTTTGATTATAAATGATAATAAAATTTACGGATTTTTAAAGGAAAAATTCTAGAATAAATAAGCTTCAAAATTTTCTGCTGTCATCGTGACTTAAAACAAAATGCGAAATCGCTGATTTTTTCCTTTTTTGATCGTTTTCTGCATGACAAGTACTAAACACATCTTTATTTCTAAAAAAACGCTTAGATACTAAATTGGATGCTTCTGGCCATGCAATTGAGCATCAAGCGACTAAATTAGTTCAGAAGTTTGATGGCAATAAGCATTTTCTCTCATCTTCATGGCGACATAAATTAGCCAATAAACATGTAAAAGGAAGTATGACCCACTCAATTTAAAACAAGTAAAAAAGCTAGAATTGGTCTAAGACCAATTCTTAGGATACCCTAGATGAATGCCCGTATTAAATTTCGTATGGTCACCGATCTATTCAAATATTGATTTTGAAGTTGTTTTTCGCATATATTTCTAGAACGGTTTGTCGCACAGACAAAATGATTATAACCAATTTTATAGGATTTCGTATTCTGCAGAAGTTTTTTGTACCATAAAAATGCCTTGGACTGATCGTTTTCAAAGTATACGTAAAAAACCGAAATTTTTATATGGCAACACCAAGAAAGAGTTGCCCGATTTAGTCCATTTTTGACATTTTATTTGCTAATGTAGTAAAAACATCATGTGCGAAATTTCAGCTCTCTACGTCGACGCGTTCTCAGGCAGGGTCCAAATATATAGCGGAAAACGAAATTTTTATATGGCAACCCCACGAAGGAGTTGCCCGATTTGGCTCATTTTCGAACTTAATTTTACTTTTTTTTTTTTAAGTCTGTGTACAAAATTTCAGCTCTCTAAGTGTACGCGTTCTCAAGTTATCGTGCGCACAGACGGACGGACGGACGGACATGCAAAAATCGAAATAACTTTTAATATTATGAATGGGTGTCCAATCCATTTTGCTCTACCATCATTATTTCGAGGTGTTACAAACGGAATGACAAACTTAGTATACCCCTATGATTTCATCTAGGGTATAAAAAGAGAGTCAACAGGTTACAGATTGATGTGTTCCTTTCGTGAAAAAAAAATATAGTTTTGCATATTTTTTAGCTATCTAGAAAAATTTAGGCTTAAAATCTGCTGTAAGGCTTCCTATTATAATTAGAATACTCTGACTTGTAATTGTAAACATTTATAAAGTTCATTTGGATCACTGACATATAATATAAATGGAATGAGTTGTCCTATCTAATTCCTATGGTCAAAAGTGGTACACATTTTATTTAAAACCTGTTTGTCTCCCTCAAGCTCAAAATGTACGCTGAGCTGTAAGCAATTGTAGAAACAGTACGGTTGTATTAAATGGAATGCATTTGAGTTGACATAAAAATTCAGATAAATATATTGCTTATACACCTACGTCTGTTTCCTTCAAGCACAATAAAGTTTGACATCAAATCTGCAGAGGAGCACATTTTTCAGTAATATTAAAAATTAATTTTTGTGTTTTACGTCCTAAACAATATTTATTTAATGCAATACTATTTTATGACAACTTTAGTGTTTCTAATCCAAAAATAATAATAAATTATGAATCGGTATACAATTGTACAAAATAAAGTGTTTTCGCAGCCTGTTCAAAATTTTTGCCATTTTTTAAGCAAGAACGCTCAGTCCATTCTTATTATATGTCATGTCCTAAAATGCACACGAACCGCGGTGGTACCACAGGCCTTAATACCATAGACGTATACCAATCGCACTATAGTCATGAAATCATAGTTTTAAATAAGTGCTTCCATATACAGCAACGCAATCACAATTCAATCGTCCCACTGTGGTTCTCTCTGATGAGAATCGCAGTCGAATGCGATATCGTATTGTCGAAAATAGTTTCAATGAATTTGCAAATTGCATTAAAATGCAGAAAAATTGAACTTTTCAACCCACCGATTAGAAAAGACTCATTAGTATGGTTATGTCTTATCGCCTACTATTGAACTACTATAGTAAACCATCAGAGCTAACCATACTGATGAGATCTCTCTGATCACTGGGTAGAAAAGTTCAATTTTTACATCTCTAGTGCAATGCAATATTTTTTGTGATGTCATGTATACAGAAGAGTAGTTGTATTTTAGATCACTAAAAAGGACATAAAACTGTTCTTGTAAGAGATGGCAACTAATTTAAGGATACATCCAATATCTTTTTTGTACTGTTTACTTTTTTGTCGACGGAAAATTACGCAACATTATAGTAATGCAAAGCTATACATCCTCTTTCATGTCAGCCTTAACACTATTAAAGTTGCTAAATCTATCGTGACACTTTTGTCTTGTGGTAACGATGACTTTGGTCCATCTGTAGTTCCTATAAAAGAGGCCTAGGTGTATGTAGAAGGCATCTCCATTAATAAAAAGTAAAAGTTACAGCAGAAATTTAGGGCTGGTGCTTCCGACTGTTAGCGGTATAGAATAGGAAATAAAAAGTATGGAGGTTCGAGTTTTGATCACATTTGTTTTACCTTAAACTCCCACAAGCCATCAGACCCCTTTCAAATGCTCAGATCCTGTTTGAATAATTGATGGACAAGAGCTTTAACTTTGGATCTACGGGTCGCATCCAATTTGCAATGTATATCACAGATATGGATAGTTATCCTCCTGAAAAAAGAAAACCCTGATGACAGTAAATTTTAACTGAGATACTGTTATTGACGTTAGGCGAGCCTGCCAGATGTAATATATAATTGTATATAATTGTGCGAAAAAGCTTATACCATGAGATTCACATGTAACTAATAATGTCGATCGATTAGTATTACTTATTTACTATAAAAAAAAATTTAATTGAGTTCATATTATTTATCAAAGATTATTAACTCTCCTGCATTGGATTGCTATACAACAATAATTTTTAATTGACTTCGAAATAGCGAGTTTTTTTCCGAACGGATAGGTAATATTGACCCTACTTTTACTTCTTGTAGATGAAGTAAATCGGAACCACACGAAAGTGTTTCTAAAGGTAGTTATGTAGTTTTCTGACTAATAGTGTAATGATGAACATAATTTTAATTCATTCCTTCAGGCAGGTAGTGCTGTCAAAATTCATCAATAAGTTGTACCTAAGTAAGTACTTGAGTAACTATTCCTCAAAATTAATTTGAAGCTTAATGACGGAATGACTCGTGGAAAAAAATGTAGAAAAGTATAAAAAAAATTAAAATCATTCAATTAAGTTTTACAGTCAAATCTCTTTTCTCACTTTATCTTGTATTGGAATAATTGAATTCGAAATTTTTTCAATCATTGAAAAATGCTTGAAAGCACTGAAAAATCCTTGACTCAATTAAGATACCTCATCCAAGTTTTGAGTACTTTAATTTTTTTCTCACAGTAAATTGAAGTGTTTCAATTAATTATACTTTTACCTATTCCACATCAGAAGCACCCCTCTATATTAGACACCCTCCAATTGTCCTAGAATTCAGATGCATGAATCCAAATCCATTTCTATGGCATGCTTCGGCTCTAATAATAAATTTGCTTATCATGACAACTTGTATTTATCTAGGATAAATATTGATGAGTTATGTCTGTGTGTATGGTGGATGATATTTACGATACGAGTGTGTCAATTTAGGCAAAGGAAATTTACTTTTATCACGTTCAACACGACTCATGCAAATGTTTGTAAATTATACAAAAGTGGTGTAGTGGAAATATACATAGACTAGAACCAACATAAATAGAAGTTCTCAATAGGAAAACCTGACGGAAAAAAGTTTTGAGAAATGTTTACACATCTTGACATGAATTACCCCGAATCGAAAAGGGTCCGACAAGCCTAAATTTGGCGAGGAGATTCGACTTTAATACGGTTGCCTATTATCCTCGTCGAAAGGGATAGAACTATTTGCACGCCTGTTGGGACCGAAATAAACAATGATTAATCGTGTTTCATCGTACCTATAATGTTGCCCGGAAGGATTTTCGAGGAGATTTATAGCTTCAATTTAGAAACTGTGTCCTCTAGAAAGGAAACTTTAGATCTGTACTAAATGAGAGCTTTAAATCGACATCGTTTAGTGTAAACTTCTGACAATACAAGTATCAGTTCCTTGCAGTAATAACAATCCGCGTACTTCTGGGTAAATATTTACCTAATTCAGCGAAAAGTAAACTTCATGGACCTTTTGTGGTTATATTTTCATGCTGATTATTACTTGCTTACAAACTTTGTCGGAAAATCAAGTGAACATTGTAAAAGGAGATTTGTTGCAATCCTCTTTGACCGAGAGAAAACAAAATAATCTACAGCTTCTGGATGACTATTGAAATGGGAGGATGTGCATTGCTGTAAACTCGTACGAACTACTCTTACTTCTGGCTCCCAGTTTCCGGGGTAAAGTAAGCCGCAATGCAGAGAAAACTTTTGCTTCCCACCGCAACTTAGATGTTTGCTTAATGCTGCAAGGTAACAAAATTGGAAAATGTGGCTGACATGCGATTTATGGCAAAACTATCGATAAACAACTCTCTACAAAATCAATTTTACTTTTTAGCATGCTAAAGATTAAAGTTTTAATGTAAAAATTTTTAAACTATAAATTGTAACTTTGATGAACAGGTGGATCAGAATATATACCAAAAGATTTGATTTAATATATTTAAATTCAGTCAAATTCCTTATCCATATCGATATCTCGTAGTTTAGCTAATATCTTGAGGGGGTAAACTTGTGCACTTTAAACTTCCTATTATAACCACAATACTGCGATATCTCCGATTTTGAAATCGACACTTGCTCTTCCACAAAGAACACTATCCAGAGTATGGAACAGGAATAAGTATTAAGAACGAAATATAACAACTCTTCTTCTAAGTAGATGAAATATAATCCCAAATGGAAAGAGTCTTGAATAAAATTCAATTCATATTCAATTAATTTCTTAAAAAATTTTCCACTTTAAAATTTGAAATGTCTTTTGATTGCATCTACATAGGAAAATTTTCCAGACTGCTTGTAAAAATTTTTTGTTCACGGTAGTCTTAAACCTTATGAACTTAACTATGGATTTGTTTCTAATGCTTCTAAGAGCTTTACTAATTACTCACTATACATTATAATTTCATAGCGGATGGTATTATTATTATTATTCGGAATATGTGGAATGAATTCTCTAGTAACTCTGGTCAAAATCATATTACTGTTGATCACTGTATCCTTATACAAAAGTTAACCACATATTTCATGCTCGATACATTTTCAACTCAAATGATAATTAATTTCATACCGGGGCGTAACCATATTGAGTAAAGTACAATACTATTTATTGCGAGAGGCTCCGAAAGGATTCATGTTTGGTCCCTTAGTATTTGATTTATATTTTTATTGATTAGCCGAAATTAATCCGCAATATGAGTTTACACCACTATGTAGACAATTCACAATTGCTTAAGCCGGCAAGATAGATATCAGGGTATTTACGTATTCGCGAAAAATGAAATGTCCTGCTTTCTTGCACTGAATTGAGCTAAAAGTAATTGCACTGGAAGAGTTATTAAGAAAACATGATCTTTGTAACAAAGAAGAAAATAATCGCAAGTAAAACTCGATATAAAAATTAAAATTTCAAATCTTATTAACAGAAAAACATTCTTCACTTAATCAAAATAGCAAGAAAATCAAATCGTTGCCTCAATATTGGTTTGCCCCGTTCGCCAAATTTGATATTTTGAGTAAAATATGTTTTTTTAGTTTATTCCTGAAGTGGAATTAATAGCAAATCAGTTTTTTTCTAAGTAACATATGTTACGAATTAAAACATGACATGTGTGCCCCATATTTTTGCCACAAAAGTTAGTATTGGTGTGAGATCTGTACTCAAGCGAAGGGGGTGCCGGTTTATTAAGAGAAAACTCAGCCTTTTAATTCAAATATAAAACTTTTATTTCTCAATTTATATGCTTAAAAATATATCACAAATTCAATTCCTTAAAACTAAGATCCAAAATATCCTAAAACTAAGTACAATAATTCAATCATTTAAATTTATATGAGAAGATCAGCGCCACCCTTGTGATTTGCTCCCTTTATTTCTGTAAGAAAAGAAGAGAATCCACAAATAACTGCATGAATTAATTCATAAAGAGAATAGGATTTTGTTTTAAGTATGCTGCTACGTACGGGTCTTGCGGCAGTGTTAAAGCAGAATTAAATTTCTGGTGGAAACGGAGTTGATAGTGTGCCGTGTAAGCACAACAGAATGACGGTCCATGCTACTTGCGAAAAATACGGCAGCAGTAGCAGAATTAGATTTCTGCTTAATTGTTTGATGTTAATGAAGCAGAAGTAGATTTCTGCAGCAGGAGTAAATTGTTGCTCAAGTGTAGGATAAAGATGAAGCAGAAGTAAAGCTCTGCAGCAGGATTAAATTCCGGCTTAATTGTAGAATGGGAGTGAAGCAGAAGTAGATTTCTGCAGCAGGAATAAATTGTTGCTTAGGTGAAGGCTAGCAATAAAGCCGAAGTAAAATTCTGCAGCAGGAGTAAATTTCTGCTCAGGTGTAGGATATAGATGAACCAGAAGTAAATTTCTGCTGACATTTAGGGTGGAAGTAAAGCAGAAGTAAATTTCTGCAGCAGGAGTAAATTCCTGCTTAATTGTAGGATGGAAGTAAAGCAGAAGTAAATTTCTGCAGCAGAAGTAAATTTCTGCAGCAGAAGTAAATTTCTGCAGCAGAAGTAAATTCCTGCTTAATTATAGGATGGGAGTGAAACAGAAGTAAATTCTGCAGCGGTATCTGAAGCCTTTTTTTGATCAAATAAAATCATGGCCATTTGCACACCTTTGTGTTTATTGATAGGTAAACAATTGTACAGCGATTTTGCCGTTAATACTACGATGGAATGCACAGAACTGTTCCGGGTGTATAATCGAAGCAGTCACTGAACGGAATATTGTCCCAAATGCTTTGATGGCCTCCTCCAGCCAGAAGAAAACTCTGTGTTTCAACAGCCGAATTTATGAAACTTATGAAAAATTATAGAGTCAAACACACATTGCCAGGCAAAATGTGTCGTCTTAGCTCCTTTTTTGTACTGAGCATAAGTAACCAGAAGAATGTACTGAAGAAATCAATGAGTGGCCGAGGATATTGGACACGTTGATTCAGAGAAAAGGCTACTGTAGTAGCTGCGAATATATTTTGCAAGCTGTTGTCCTCATACAGATATATAGGTATCTTAGTCCTTGTTCTTCGGATGCAGAATTGTGCTGCATGTTTTTTTTTCAATTTGATGATAATGATAACAATAATAACACTGTGTTACAAAACAATAAACTCGATATATATATTATCTTTTATTTCAGGATTATCCCACTCACAAAGATAATTAGGATACTTAGTATTACCGCTTTGCATTCCAAACAAAATTGTCATTAAAACTACTACTAATAGTTAATATTGTTGCTATTATTGTTGTTGTTTTAGGTGTTGTTATTTGTTGCATTTTTCACGTTTTCACAGTTTTCATGGTTAGAACCTAGTGTTTCGTCAACTTTCTCTGTAGTTCAATATTATAGGGAAATGTAGCTCCTTCATGAGAAAAAACTCGATATTTCAGTCCAATTTCAACTGATTTTAGTTAACAAATGCTCATTAGACGCGGAATCGAATTCATTATTAATAATGTGAACAGAAAAGACCTATTTTGTAGAGCAAAACACACCATCAAATTGTTGTCAAAGTTGAAAGAATTTATAAAAAATAGTAAACTTCGAAATGTTTTCGATTCTAACTTTGTGACTTTTCATCGCAAAACCACAAAACAATTAATTCGACATCGAATAAAAAATGGCGGAGTTATAAATAATTATAGAACCTACCCAATAACAGCTTTTTTGTCTGAAATGATTTCTTATATGCCTATGCCTCTGTTCTTAGTTCGACTGGACCCACAACCAGAGCTGGGCAATAATTAAGTAAAAAAAGACTTAAGTAGGTACTACTTAAAGTACATTTTCGCTACTTAAGACTAGGTACTCAATACTATTGAAATACCCCTACTTAGTACTTGAACATAAGTACTAGCTTTACTTGTACTTAAGGCTTAGTTTTGTACTTAAGTACCAAGATCTTTACTTAAGTATTTCTGAGTCAATTATGTACCTACATATATCTAATTCTTCGTAGAAAAGACAACACAAGCTCTAGTGCAACTCGTTTTTGTTGAGTTTGAAAGCACGCAAAGAGTTATCAAGGCGGAACCTTAGACAAACTACATAATAACATACAAATTAGACTGGGCAAGTAGAACGAAAATCAGTAACGTCTTACTCGAATACAAAATCGACGATGCCTCAACTTGATGACATAACCACTTAAATGTATAATATAGACTAACTGCGTTCATAGAAATACACTGAAGAAAGTGGGCTGCCTTCTATATTGCTGACTTTCGGTCTAAGCACCAACTGAGAGAGAATGAAAACAACAAATAAATTAGTGGATTCGTCGAAATACATGATTTTTAATTAATCATTTAGGATAATACTGCGATAAAAACTGGTTTACAAAAGACAATATATTCATTAGATACGCAGAAGAAATTCTAAATGTTTTATGAAAATCACTTTTCGTGCTCACTTTTTCAACTTCCCGCCAATGATTTTTTCAACGTTGGCACCGACGTAAGAACTCTTTTTGACAAAAGCAATTGTGTCCACGTGAAATAGAAAAGTAAGCAGTCCGTATTATATACGTCAGTAGACCTAACCAAAGGTAAACATGCAATGCCTCGCTCGAATATAAAATCAACGATGCCTCGACCTGATGTAGGGAGGCCTCAAATTTTATCTTAGAAATTTACTGGAATTTTTTTCCCTAGAATTATTACGCATTATTGGAGGCGATAATAGGTGCTTGGGCGGACCTCTAATAGTTCTTATGAGTGTAGAATGGGAGATGAAAGTTTTACCTGACTGCAGCGCCGAAAACTGTAAAGAACTATAAGTAGTAGCCACAGCGTTACTGTACATATTATAGTTTTAAAAAAGTATTTATTTATTAACTGCACTCGATAAACTTCATTATATTACTGCCAGCGTACAAAGATTCTAAAAACGTACTTTAAAAACCAATTCAAAAAGTACTCAGTACTTTTTATAGACTTAGTACTTAGTTACAAGTACTTTTCACACACGCGGTACTTGTACTTACGCTGAAGTACTTAGGCCGTCGGTACTTATACTTACGTACTTTTTCTTTGGTTTTGCCTAGATCTGCCTACAACCTACACTACGTCTCGTCAAAAGTATACACTACACCAGCCCGCTTTGAAAATTTCTATTTTACCAGACTTTTTTCCTCTTTTACTGGTTTGAGTCCAAATTGGCAGTGATGTTTTTTTTTATTAGTTGCTTTCTCCGAGAAGTTTATTTAATAACCGTAAGAATAAAATTTTGCTTGTTTACCATAAAAAGTTTCTAGTCTTCCTCTCAACACATTTTGTGTTGATGAATATCTACGATATAAAGCCTCATTACATAGGCTGACTACCGAGAGACGTTGCAAGGAAACGTGTTTAATACTTAATACGGTCAGCAACAATTACGGCAGTGAGTTACAACATCCAACTTAGTAACCTCTCTAATGCTCACCCTACATATCAACCTCCCACAAGCAACTTAATTATTGGAGTTATAAAATTTAAAATCTTATAATTAGTTTATAACAAAGAGATTTCTCCAAACCATTTTATAATTTAAGCACAACCCAGAATGAAAGTAAATTAAAACAAAGTACACTTTCCCGAAATAAAATTACAATTTACTTAAATATTCCAACCCCCTTTGAAGTACACATGAAAGGAAGTTCAAGGCATTCTCAAATGGGCGATATTGTATTGCGATTCCTCTTAAACCCTTTTTGAAAAGAAGAAATAAGCCCGGTCCTTAATTTACGTCCATTCACCGCAATTTTCGATGTGGATTCGATCAATCGATACCCTCGATTTCCTTCAACCTCAATTCATACGAAACGAGGTCTATTCACTCTGTTGTAGATAAATTATTCGATTGTGAAAATTGTGAAGGATTTTCAATCAATTTCGGGGGTCAAATGAGATTTCATTTCGTCCAATGAAGGTTCATTAATATTGATTTGCTATTTAAAAGCGGTTCAATTAAAAACGAAAAGAACTAAGGAAGACGGAATGAAATAAATTTTATGAGCGGACAGTAATTAATTTTCTAGCTAAATATTACAAAGAACAACCATAAAATTGAGGTGAATATGGTAATACCGTGATTTACAATTTACGGTTTAAGGTTGCAACACTAATTTTGTAATTTTACCTTCCACGTTAATGTTTCAACAATTATTCCCAAAACAACGAGTAATTTTTGAATATAGAAGAAATTATTTGCAAATTTTTGATATAGATATTTTGTGTTCTATCGATAGAGGGAGGCAGTATGATAAGTCAGTGACCTTCATAATATATGGCAATACGAATCTAAAGAGTAATTGCGTTATTAATAAATGGAACAATAAATGCTCTCAACAATGAAAATGGGTACAATAACTACATTTTGACTGAAATTATTATTTACATTGCGATGCCATAGGGCAGTAGCCATAATGACTACATTCTGCATTAAGTATGAATTAGTGTTTTCATACAAAATATTCAGCCCTCATTAATAAGCTTTCCTTCATTGATGTTTTCTTTGATTCCTAGTAGTGGAAACAGGTGGCTATAAAACGTAAGATAAGAAAGTTGATTTCCTTTAAAACTAAAAAACATGCTATTATGCACGTGTTACTTCCAATAAATACCAATTTCTCACTTACTTTCTGCATTCACATTCATTATGCTCATCGATGTTGTCATAAAAGAGATCTTCATGTATCCGGATTTTCGCTGCTGGGCAAATATCCTTATGTTACTGAAAAGCACGAATAATGTCGAATGCTCTGAACATTTATATGAGGTCACAATACCTGAAAAAATCCATGATATTATGTTGTAGGATCCTCGAGTAAAGTTAGATAGACGAACTTTTTTTCATATCCTGAATGAAACGAATATGCACCAGCTCGCACGTCTGCAATTGTCATGAGCAAAATTATTGAATTTAGCTTTGAACGGATTCTCCAGGTTTGGCTCCTTTTTTTTAATATAAAGAATTAGCATGGTGGAAAAAGCAGCCTCACTCAGAACAGCTCCGCATTCTAGAGCTTTTTTGAGGCAATGTAGATATCTAGTTACCATGAAAAATGGTTAAAAACAAATGGTTTAAAAAAACAGGAAATATTTACTCTAAAGTTAAAACAAAATAGATTGTAACTAATATTTTGACAAATGTGAAAGTAATTTTTTATAGGAATCTATCAGTAAGCCTGATGTTTAAATAGCAAGGAAACTACGATAATCTTACTCAATATATTTTACTTAATTTTGCCCTAATCTAACGTGGTCAACAGTAGGCACTTGCAACTATTTTGAAGGACTGGCATTTACCTATAGCGTGTAGTCAATAGCCCTACATCAATCAACACAAACTCCATCCATTTCAATTCTGAGCAACTGCTTAATTTATCATTAGGCCTCAATTAAATCTTGATGCACTTCTCTACGAAACAACAGAACAATTGACCGTCGTCCTTTATCAGTAGTTAAGGTGCAAGGATTATTGATTGTGGTCGGGCAAGTCATGCTGTCATCTATTTTCATCAGCCGACAATTTACTACCTACATATGTATGCATATACATAATAGAAATCTAAACCTGCCCCATTAGCTACCTCTCGGGGACCAGTGCAAATTTCCATAATATCGTCCTTGGATAATTTAAGAGATAACATTGCAAGTTAATAGGAATGTTGACTGGAGGCGACTTGATGGAGATCGTAATTAAAGCAAAGCACAGCACAGATCACAATGTAAATAATTTGTGCGATGGATTCGCTTTAATTGTTTTCAGCAGATATGCAATCGTACCTACATAGCATGTATACTACTACATACGTGATGTGATTTATACTTGATTAAGGCAATCATCCAATTGGGGACTTGCTTGCAAGAAGTCAAGAGATTGTTACAATTCTAATTACAAATGTATATAGAATGTAAGCAAGTGTTCCTTCAAATGATTTGATGATAAAAATAAAAATATATATAAGCTTTCTGGGAAGAGATATTATTCCTGGAATGGTTTTTTGAAACGACTGGAGTGAGCAAAATACATTTCAGTGATACTTTTTTTTTCTAATGCAATTCGTTGAGCTTATAGAGGACATATCAGTATCAAAATATTTCGTTTCAGTGTTAGGGGAGATTTTATGAATATGAGTAGGTACTTTTCCCATTAATTTTCTTATTATAAACCCTATAGAGATAATTATGTATTAAATTGTAGTAATAAAGCCCCCATCCATTTCGTTTACCTTATTTTTCACATAATTATTTGCTTCTTCCAACCCTAGGTATACCAAAACCTTAAAAGTGCATGAGATCGCAAAAGCCTGCATGATTGGATTAAGTAGTAAAGTAATTAATTACGCTAAACTATGCTTAATATACAAGAGCAAGAGAAATTCAACAAGAACAGTAAAGCCCTACATAATTATTACTATAACAAAATTCAACAGAAAAAGACTAGGGAGGAAGGACAACAAAAGCTAAAGGGAAAAAATTATTTTCAAACACCAAAGTATGTTAGAAGGCATCGCCAAGACCTAGTCTAGTGCTTTCGTCTGATATTAAGTGAATTATTAATTTTTATATGTATATCATGTATGTGATATTGTAAAGGGAGGAGTATTGGGATGGAACGTCATGTACTGTAAGCAAAGTGAGAGCTTTCAAAAATAGCATCACGAACGCAATTAAACTTAAATTTTCAAACAGAGAGGGAAGCGTTTTTCTTTAATTAAGATTATGGAGGAAAAATAGTGCCCTATGATTCAGGTATACATCGAGCAAACTTTTAAGCAGGGGAGGAAGACCTAGTATGACATATAATATCTCTTCAGTCCGTTAATGAATTTCATAAAATCGGTTGAATGATACATTATACTTATATTATCTTCGACAAAATGCATCTTAATAAGGAAATATAATGCTACGAGTAGTAACATGAGCTGATAATATTGAATTCTCTAACCATGTGTATTGATATTTTAATACTTAACCACATTAGGAAAATCAATCGTTTGAGTACATATAGAACAAGTGTGAGCCATGGATTGCACCTTGCAAAACTCCATATTCATGGATTTAAAATGTTGATTTCTTCTTCTTAACTTTAGTCCCTGGGTGAGAATTAGCTTTCGAGCATTGTTGAGGATTCGAAAAGAATCCAAAGGGCAGTGCCCACTTTTCATACAACTTTAGGCCGGACACCTCCAAATATGATAGAAGTCTTAAACGACGCAATATGGTACTCTGAACATATTTTATTAACAAAGTTTATTTTCAGCGAAGGAAAGCGATCGAATATAGCTTGAGCAACTTTCTTGTGTGAAAAATGGGACTTTTTACCGCTAGTGATTGTGCGGAATTGGTGCGTTGTTGCAAATGAATTCCTATGAGAAAAGTATTCACAAAAAACCCAAAAAATGGTAGTGAAAAAAATAACTACAAGAATATATGCGAAATGTAGTAATTGGGGCGTATGTGACTCAAGTGCATGAAAGTGAGATTTTCGGCAACAAAATGTCCCGAGAAAGTTTTCTGAATCGAGAAAAAAGCACACCATCCGATAGTACTCGACGAGATCTTTCATTTGATATGCAACATGCTGTAACGGAAATACCTCCTCCGATGGGGGTTCTTACCCCCACCGGTAAAGTATCCAGAGTAAAATTTTCTTATATGAATTGTAGCTGGTAATGAACTGAGGCGAATATAAATCTAGTGAGCCGATATAAAGTACGAAAAGTCTAGTATACTTCAGTTTGAATTAAAAAGAGGGAAATTCTAAAACGCCTTCGAGTATAGTAGTGTGGGTACTCAAACTTCTTCGCAAGATCTAAGGAATTCGATTCCGCACTAGATTTACCAAAGTGTACTATAATAAACTTTGACCACCATCCCCAGCTTTCCCCCGTATAATTGAAATAAACATGGTTCAGAATTTCATAATACATCGTTTAAGACGTTTTTCATGTTTGTTCATGTAGGTCCTAAAATTCTCGTTTAAGATTCATATCGTTAAGTAGTTTGGAATGGTTAACACTGTAAAATATTATCGAGAACAACAATTTCTCAATAAATTTGTCTGTCTAGAAGACCCTTAAAGAGTTATCGAAATTGTCATTAAATTAGTTGGTGTTTTAACTTAAATTGGACTTTTGAGACAAATTATACATAGTCAAAGGAGATGTACATAAATTGAGTAATGGTTATTAGAAATAATACAGTTGTAATACCTACGTCTAAGAAGAAGTAAGAAAAACTCATTATTTTAAGCAAAATATGCCGTTTCCTATCACCATTTCACATTAATTAAAGCATCCGACAAAGACTCTAATTTAATTTAGATATCTATTTCTACAAAGTATTCCTTCAATACGCAAATCACGAATCTTGATTCAATCATGTTACACTGTAGACGCATACATATGTATATATCGCACAAGCTAAAGGAATACATAAAGCTTAAACCACGTTCCATAGTATTCCCATAAATTGCGATTCCTATGAGAGATTTTTCAATTACATTAAAACCTCTCGAATAAATGGAAATTGGAGACGCATAATGCAGAAAATCATCAAATTTTTATGTAGAAAAGAATTTCGAGTACATTAGGGATATTAAATTCATTCCGAAACGAGATAGACGGGGTTGCATACATACTATACATACATAAGTGGCCCCATCATTCGGGCATTATACCCATTTTGGGATTTTGGATTTTTGATGTTCTGTTTTTGACAACTAAAATGGTAACCAAAATGGTCATCACCATATTTATTTATATTATAAAATAGCGTGGAAATGTTTATAAGGGTCCTGCGGTTGCTCTGTATGTTGTTATATATTTGCATTTGCATTATGCATCTATGTGCACTTGAATGAACACTATTTAAGCATTTATGTTTAAAATACATTATTGTATTCGAGAAGGTATCCTTCTTAAGTTTTGATACATTGCAGTTGATGTGCTGTGACGTCACGTAGACCTCTAATTTAACAGAATTTCTTATATATTAATAAATTTGACAATTAGTTACCTGTAAAATTAAAGTTTTGAATATTTTAGAGGTTGTTTTTTTGTTTTCATAAATTTTTACCATAATTAATTTCAATAATGTAAAAAGATGTACTTTCGTGAATGTGATGATAATAGTTGAATTTATGTTGCCTTTGTTGGAAAATGGCTTTATTTTTCATAAACAACAATTTTTACGAATTTATAATTGCTTTTATCAAATGGAAGAAATGTCAAACAGTTGAAGTGGTTCTGTTCCGTTCCTTTTCTATGAGCACAGAATTAAATTATGACATCGTTCTGTCGATTACAAATTCATTCAGAATGATAAAAGGAACGTAGCAAATATCTCCCTCTGGATTGATCCCTCGTTTTGATTAGATTTTTCCTCTATCTTTTTCAAGTTTAAGTCACCTTCCGGTAAACACTCCGAAATGGATTTTTGTTGTTTTAACTTCTGTACAAAAATATGGTTTACCTTATATTCTGTAATTAATAAAATGAATTCCCTTTCATAGGTGCTAACCGTTTCTTGAATGAGTTCTTTCATCACTCTCATTTTGTATTTCGACAAAAATGCTTTCATTTTGTGAGAAACATTCACTGATGGTGCAACACCTTCTTTTAATCGTATTTTTTATTTTTGGCACATTTAGATTTAAAAGAATGTTCCGTATAGTCTATAATGACTTTCTGGAAAATAATCAGAACAAACTCGAGCGATAATTATATTAATGTTTTCCTTTTTTTTTTTACCACATGCTTTAATCCATTCACTAAGCATTTTTGAGGTTTTGGGAAATGTATGAAATTTTACATCTTCCTGTGTGGCACTCTTTTCTCCAAAACTTCTTTCAACTAAGAAAAGAGCACGTCATAGTTTCAAGAAATATTTACTCGTTCACAAATCATACAAAACAATTAACTAAAAATTCTAATAAAACAAAACAAACATGACGCTGTCAAAACATAAGGTCATAAGACCACCATAACATACTTTTGAGATTATTATTTTTACAACCAACTCTTCCGATTTTTGTATTTAATAATTGCATTTAGAATCGTAAAAATAAAAATCTTAGAAAATTCTTCTATTCCATTTATTTTGTTATCTCAGGTGGAATTTTTGTGCTTAATTAACATTTGATTTAGTCGGCATTCATTCATTTAACTACATTCAGCTTTCAGAATCATCTCATTTTCTTCTGTATCATTCATCCTTGAAAGCTACACAGTGGCAAACGAAAGTAAGTAGATGAAAGGTTTTAGTGTTTAGGATATATGGCTTAAGAGGTTTAGAGTAGGCTTGGAATAGATGGGCTTTTCTGTCGGTGATTCGTGACAAACTAGTCCTCCATAATCAATATCTGAAACTTCCGTGATGTGACATATGAACTTCTCTCCTTAGCACTAATTGGACTTTTTGCTAAACAGCTTGTGATTACCGGCGTAAACCAACTAACACTCATGCAATAAAGAAGGGCTTAATGAAAGTGAAGCTTTGTCGGTTGAGTCAATAGCGTTTCTCTTATACACCTTCTCTTAGAATACCCATATATTAAAAGGATCATCTCATTGTCATGGGTGCTTTATCTAATATCCCACACTTCGTCCTCTCTATTTTTCGATAAATCGCATAATACGACGACTCCCGTTTGCGGGATGTGCGGTATCTTTTTTTTTATTAAATTAAATCAAACATTATATAATGCCTGACTTCTCGAAATTCATTTCCATTCCATTTTCACTGCTCTTCTTGTAATAAGAAATTTTTATACTTCGCACTTCAAGGATTTCTCCATTCATCCAAGAAGAAAATGCAAAATCAGTTAACATCCCAGTAACACTGATCAAATATAATAAATCTTTTTATTTTAAACCGTTCTGAACCTGATACCAAGGCACATCGTTCAAATGCGCGAAGATAGAGAAGAAAATCCCTGGTAGTTGCCTAATGGAAAATTTTTCAGTGAGGAGTGAGTAATGTGAAAATTGCATGTAAAACATGAAGGCGCCAATATGGAATACGTGATTTAATATCCTTCGCGGGAGAAATGTATCCTCTACACGAAAGTACGTGCCTAGACGGATTAGTTTAATGCTGTTGCACGTTATCGAGCCGAAAGAGTGAGTACCAGTGCCAGAATCTCAAGAAAATATTCATTTTTTCATGGAGAAAGCGTCCATATTCTTGCATACAAGAATTTACATATACATATTTTATATTTTATGTACGTACATACACAAGCTTCCAGTCATATTTTCATATAATAAGTACAAACGCACATAGAACATATATTTCGGTGCACTATATTATCCTTGTTCCTTTTCAGGGTGGCAGAATTTTAATGGCGGCGCGAATGGTTCCCCAATTCGTGGTGGTAATCCAATGATTTCGTATTCATCCTCTGACTAACTTTTGTATTGAGAACTTTCGTTTCGTGTTGTCGCAATCCTCATTACCGCGCTCCATGACTAATAACGCAACATTTTCATTTGCTTAAAACTTGCTGGAGACATCTTCGCAATGAATGCAAAAGTGGGTCACCATAAAGGCAAAAGAAATTACTCAAGTTTAGCTTGATGTAAATTTATTGCTGAAAGCTTACACTGCTTGTGTCGCTTTATGTAATTACGGTAGAAGAACTTCTTGAAATTTTTAATGGAAGCTCAAGCATTTGTACCGTAATTTGAATATGCTCTCCTTGACGAGGAGCAGGATAGACGAGTGTGATGAACGTAAACTTCTTTGTGAGATAAGTCGCGTGGTCTGAAGGAAAAACGAGAAGAGAAATCGGCAGATGTATTCTGACGAAATTAATTTAAATTATGTTTCTTGTAGAAAATTACTTTAAGATTTTCAGATTTTCATGAAAATGTGCTTTTCGTTTTTATTTTTAATTCAGGTCCTTTATGTAACATCTACGCCTAATTATTTTCGTTGTCAATCTTAACACGTCTTGCGGTACATATATCTAGTTACCTGGAATTTATACAAAAAAAATTGTCTTACTCTAGACTGTTTAAAGATTCTCGTTTTATGGTCCCCACATATGCATCAATAATGTTCACCTTGCATGACCATTTTGATTTTAAGAAATTCAAACAATTGTGCTAAGTCCGGTGAATATTGGTTAAGTTCCTCCTGCTGATATGCTCGCCCACAATTAACAATGTATGCAAGTGAGCATTATTTCAATCTGGGAAAATTTTCCGTCCCCAATAGCGGCTGTAGATTTGTACATGGTGAAGGGCTTCCATGGAGATGCAGCACTAATAGTATGACTTGCAGGATTATCGAAACACAGTAATGACCATTGTCATTTTTTTTTTTGATTTGGTGCTCCGAACACCCCAAAAATGTTTGACTAATTTGAATGCTGGTTGTTTCTTCATACAGGACGTAGATGCCTGATACATTACACACACCATTTAATGAATTTTTGGTCCGAATTTTTAAATTCCACGAGAAACTTCAGATTGACCCTCAACAGGTAAGTGTACGTAAGGAGCAATAAACCACATATTTGTTCGTAGTAGACTGAAATTCACTGAAGATAATTTCAATGAAATGCATTTAAAATGCAGAAAAAATCGAACTTGTCGATCCAGCGATTAGAGAGGTCCCACCAGTATGGTTAGGTATCTCTGAATACCTATCACAGAAGTTCGATGATAGAAGAAGACACAATAATATTTTTTTTTTCTTAAACAGCTGTACGAAGGATATAAATGCGATACCAATCTTCGCACTATGGAATCGAACAGAGTTAAAAAGATAAAATCACAGTTAAATATCAGCCTATGCATCATTATTATAAGTTCCAGGTTCCCTTTATCTTACTGGTCTGCACGATGACTGACCTATTAAGTCAGGATATGAACTTTTCCCAGCTACAATTTTATTACTTTTGAATAATACGTAGAAATAAGGAAGTACGTTTACAACATCAATCTTATAAATCACTTACAGTGCCGATACAGGTACAGACACAGGTAACACATATTATTGGAGCAATATTTCGTCCAATTATTTCCTTTTATTTTAAGGCTCTAGTATGCTTGTGTTCAGAATTCATCACAATTCTGATATCATTAAAACCAGAAAATTTACATGTCGACACATGTATATACCGACCTAAAGAAATAAAAATTTTTAGGTCTCAATTGTACTAATTTCGCAGAGAGATGAGCCAGATAACTGTCCACGGGCAGTACATTGCATTCACGCATGATAATTTTTTCTGTAAATTATCATCAGAAGTTCAAATTATCAACGCTGCAGTGAAGTGAGCCAGCGAGAAAGAACTGTACATTGGTAGTACAATGGATTTGCACTTGGTAAGTTGAAAATAAAAATCTATTTAGAAAAAATTCAGTAGGCAACGAATATTTCTGACTGAATAGAATTTACAAAAAAGTTTTTTTTTTTTTTTTTTTTTTTATTATTTTTTTTTTTTTTTGTTCTTTTGTTGCATTTTAAACAATAGAAAACGAAGTGCAGCTGCTATGCCAATTTGCCATGCGCCTTTGAATGCCGTTCTTTGGTGCCATGAGCAACCCATGGCTATATAAATCGGAATCTGACTTGACTCGTTCTCTTTTGCAGTTTGGCAGTGCAGTGATCAAGTTGGTATTCTAGTTCCTAGTGTTATTTCCAAGTGCTCTAAATTTTATTAACATTTCCCAGTGTTATTCCCAAGTGCTATAAATTTTACTAACAGTTTAAATACTTTATTTAATTGACAGTTCAAATAATTATTTTTATTCTGGGTATCGACTAGATTAAAGATTTTATTTTGAATAGCGATTAAATTAAAGATTCTTATTGCGGGTATCGACCGAATAAGAAATTTACTAACATAAATCACTTTATTACGGGTCTCGACCGAATAAAGATTCTTATTGCGGGTATCGACCGAATAAGAAATTTACTAACATAAATCACTTTATTACGGGTCTCGACCGAATAAAGATTCTTATTGCGGGTATCGACCGAATAAGAAATTTACTAACATAAATCACTTTATTACGGGTCTCGACCGAATAAAGATTCTTATTGCGGGTATCGACCGAATAAGAAATTTACTAATATAAACCACTTTATTACGGGTCTCGACCGAATAAAGATTCTTATTGCGGGTATCGACCGAATAAGAAATTTACTAACATAAATCACTTTATTACGGGTCTCGACCGAATAAAGATTCTTATTGCGGGTATCGACCGAATAAGAAATTTACTAATATAAACCACTTTATTACGGGTCTCGACCGAATAAAGATTCTTATTGCGGGTATCGACCGAATAAGAAATTTACTAATATAAACCACTTTATTACGGGTCTCGACCGAATAAAGATTCTTTCTGTGGGTATCGACTGCAGTCAGAATTACTAACCTCACTTTATTCTGTATATCCACTAGAATAAAGAATAGTCCAATTCCAAACCTCAATAAATTAGAAAACCAATTTGATCGAGTGCCTAATACTGAGCTGGTGAGTACATTGTCAGATACAATAAAATTGTCTAAACATAAATTTAATTTAATCTTACTTATTCTTTCACATTTATTCAATATTAAATTTAACTTTACAGATAAATTTAAATTATAATTGTGGTTTTGAAATAATATTACCAGGCATATATATTATGTATTAATTACAAATTATAGCATTTATTAAATTTTAAAAAATCTAGTTGGAGTGCGAGTTACAGTGTAGTAAGCTTGGTGAACGGAAAAATTAAGCTACGAAATCACTAACTTTGAACCAGGGTTATAACTTTCATCATATTTCTTCATTATTTGCGTGTTCGCTCTAACTACGGGCAGAACATTTTATGGTCCTTCGCAGCCAAATTTAAAGTCTAGTGGTATATATTCTCAGTCTTTCAATCATGGCTACACTGCAAAAACTTCTCGCTAATCAAACCACCTCAGCTCTAATCTTCGAAAAATCGTTCAATAACTACAACAAAACTGAGATAGAAAAACGAACGAAAGGACTTATTTCTGAGCGGTTAAACGCCCTAAGCGAAATTTGGTCCGACTATAAGAATACGCATTATACAATTCTCCAAGCTACTCAGCCTTTAGAGGCTAGCGAACTGCAAAAATACGAATATTTTGCAAACGATCAGTTCTCAAGCATGGAAAATAAATATTACACGTTTCGAGGTATTCTCAGAGATGCACTAGATGCATTCGAAACAAAAGTGGAATCAAAACCGAACACGGAGAATGAATCTTCGTTTTTGAGATTGCCTAGCATCACAATCCCAAGATTCTCAGGGTCATATGAGTCATGGAGGTCGTTTCGTGATCTATTCCAATCCCTGGTGCATACAAATTCTGCGTTATCTCCAGTACAAAAATTGCATTATTTAAAATCAAATATTTCTGGAGAAGCAGAACATTTGTTGCGTCAGCTTCCAATGACCAACGCGAGTTACCACAACGCATGGAAGATATTGCTTAATAGGTATGACAATAAGCGAGTATTAATAAATGCTCAATTAAAAATCCTGTTCAATCTACCTAAAGCAACACAAGAGTCAGCCAAGGCAATAAAAACTGTGCTAGACAAATCTTCCGAATGCATTTATGAACTCGAAGCATTAGAAGTTCCCACTAAACACTGGGATACAATCCTGATTTACATGCTAGTGCAATGTTTACCAGCAGAGACACATCGTTTATGGGAGCAAGAAGTGAATAGCGTAAACGAACTTCCCACCCTTGAATCTTTAAAGAAATTTCTAGGGAAAAGATTCCGAACTTTAGAAGCAATCGCAGACACAAAACCATATGTAATGAATAAACCAGCTCAGATTTCAAAAGTATCAACTCACTTTACGTCATCTGGTGACAGATGTACACTTTGTAAAGAGCAACATCGTTTATACAAATGCCCAAAATTTGTAAAATTGGATGTAGATGCTAAATTTAAAATCGTCACATCAAATAGCTTGTGTATAAACTGCCTTTCAAAAGGTCACAATTCAAAGTTTTGCTCAAGCAAATTTATATGCCAACGATGTGGAAGGAAGCATCATTCCTTACTTCATAGGAATAGCACAAATACACAGAGCTCACACAAGGCCACACCAAATTCACTGGAACGAGTTCAGCCTTGTAATTCACCTTCCACGTCTAATATTCACTCGCTTCATGCAAGTCAATCAGTAAGAACTACACAAGCCTTGCTTGCCACAGCATTGCTTAAAGTTCCGTCAAGAAAGGGTACCATGTTTACTCTGCGAGCGTTGATTGACTCAGGTTCCCAAGTCTCGTTCATAACACAAGCCGCCGCACGCAAGCTGCAGTTGGCTATTATGAACACATCCATACAAATCACTGGCTTAGGAAAGTCAGAAGCTATGTATGTCAAAAAACAAGTAACAATTGATATACATCCTTATTCAACCTCGAATAAGGTGAGCACGATTGATGCTCTTGTCGTGAACACTATCACAGACATATTACCTCCGTCCACCATTCCAAACAAGGAATGGACCCATGTACGTGATCTGCAACTCGCCGATCCATATTTTTTCAAATCAGGAAAAATCGACCTGCTATTAGGAGCGGACGTATACGGAGAAATCCTCTTAGAAGGATTACGAAAAGGTCCTACAGGAACACCAATCGCGCAAAATAGCACGCTCGGTTGGATTCTTTTCGGGAACCTAAACAGCACTTCCACAATCTCTAAAGCGTCTGCGTTAACAGCAAACGCGTATTACGAGGAAGAGTCTTCATTGGACAAACTTCTGCGACGGTTTTGGGAAGCCGAAGAATTTATCTCAGGAAGACAGATATCTATAGCAGACCGTGATTGTGAAGAATTCTACAAGAAAACTCACCATCGAGACACAAACGGTCGCTATGAAGTCCGATTACCCTTCATCAATGAAAGTCCTAGCTTAGGAGACTCTCGTGGCATGGCCGTACGAAGATTTCATAGTTTAGAGCGTAAACTACAGCAAAATCCTGAGCTTAGTCAGGAATATAAAGCTTGTATTTATGAGTATCAATCATTAGGACACATGACAGCAGTTGACAAGGAAGTTAATAAAGATAAATGCTATTATCTTCCTCACCACGCCGTTATTAAAGACAGTACAACTACCAAAGTACGAGTTGTATTCGATGCTTCGGCTAAGTCCTCTAATGGGAAAAGTCTAAATGAACAGTTGCATACAGGCCCAGTACTGCAATCCGAACTCTTCTCAACGTTACTTAGATGGCGAAAGTACAAATTTGCTATGTCAGCCGACATAGAAAAAATGTACCGAATGATAAACGTTCAATCTCCAGATCAAAATTACCAAAGGATTGTTTGGAGAAACAACCCCAATGAAGTCATCAAAGATTTTAAGTTAACCACTGTTACATTCGGCACAACTCCAGCTCCATATTTAGCAATTAAAACCTTACATCAGGTAGCCACCGATGAATCTGCTAAATATCCTATAGCTGCCAGAATTATACCACGGGATTTTTATGTTGATGATTTGCTCACTGGTGCAGATTCCAACGTGGAAGCGTTGGAAATACAAAAGCAGCTTATTAACCTCTTATCGTCAGCAGGATTCAATTTAAGGAAGTGGGTCAGCAATTCATCGGATCTCTTATCAAGCATCCCAGAAGAACATAGGGAAGTGCAACTTCCTTTACGGTTCGCAAGTGATGAATCTGTAAAAACTTTGGGCATCCATTGGCACCCGGGAACTGATCACTTCACTTTGCAAAACAAACAGTTTGTAGATCGAATTTCTACGAAGCGTTCGGTTTTGTCAGAAATTGCTTCACTCTTTGATCCACTTGGTTGGATATCTCCAATCGTAGTTACAGCCAAAATTCTGATGCAAGCCTTATGGCTTTCTGGATGCTCATGGGATGATAAAATTCCTGCGCACATTGACCAGCACTGGCGACAATTTAAGGCAAAATTAAGTACGATCAGCACAATACACATACCACGGTGGATATGCACCACCAGTGACTTATCTACATGTCAAATACATGGATTTTCCGATGCGTCCAATCAAGCCTATTCGGCGGCCGTTTACATCCGTGCCATAGATCACGAAGGAAACGTCCATGTAAACTTACTGATAGCAAAATCCAAAATAGCACCTGTTAAACCTGTCACACTTCCTCGCCTTGAGTTATGTGGCGCTGTACTATTAGCTAGGCTTATTAATCGTGTTAAAACAGACCTCGAATTTAACAAAGTTCCCATATTTGCTTGGACAGATTCATCTATAGTCCTAGCTTGGATTCGCAATCATCCGAACAAATACAAAACATATGTAGCAAACAGGATTGCTGAAATTCAAAACCTAATTGATATTCCGTCATGGCATCATGTGCGGTCTGTTGACAACCCGGCCGATTGTAACTCCAGGGGCATTGAACCTACATCTTTAAGTTCCCACAAAATATGGTGGCACGGTCCTCAGTGGCTATTGAGCTCTGAAGAAAATTGGCCTCAGTCAAAACCCTTGGCAGACAATATTATCGAATCTGAGCTAAAGCAAGTAAGCTGTTTAACTACAACTCACTCAGACATCAGTGAGTTGTTTTGTAAATTCTCAACATTTGTCAAGCTGCAACGTGTCATTGCTTATTGCTTCAGATTTATTAACCACAGCCGGAAGACTATTACCAACACTCATCGTAACAGTTCATTGCTTCTAAAACCATCCGAAATGATTCAAGCAAAATATTTGTTAATCAAGTTAGCTCAAAGGACTGCATTCGAAAAAGAAATTAAGCAACTGAAGGCAGGCATTTCACTACCTACCAAAAGCAACATCTTGTCTCTAAACCCATTCTTAGACCCGGACGAGTTATTGCGTGTGGGTGGCCGACTTCAAAACGCCAATATCCCCTTTAATCAAAAACATCCTATAATATTGCCGAAAGAAAGCAACTTGACAACATTAATAATCAATCACTTTCACATGAAAACATTGCATGGAGGTTTGCAATTAGTTCTGTCAACTTTAAGAAACGAATTCTGGATTCCACAAGGACGAAAAACCGTCAAAAATATTTTGCACAAATGTGTTACTTGCTTCAAACAATCCGCTTCAAATAGAAACCAAATCATGGGGAACCTACCTGCTTCAAGGGTAAATATGTCAAGACCCTTTCAACAAACCGGGGTGGATTACGCTGGTCCTATCAATCTGAAAATGTCCAAACACAGAGGAAATCGTTTTTACAAGGGCTATATATGCATTTTTGTTTGCATGGCCACCAAGGCCATACACATAGAGCCGGTATCCGATCTAACCACAGCAGCCTTTATCGCAGCTTTTCGACGCTTTTCTAGTCGACGAGGACTTTGCACGGACATATATTCCGACTGCGGCACCAACTTCGTTGGAGCGGACAAAGTCCTGCAAAAGGATCTCAAGAATGCCATAAAACAAGCTAGTGAAGAAATGGCAGCAAAGGTAGCACAGGATGGAACACGTTGGCATTTCAATCCACCCTCAGCACCACATTTTGGAGGACTATGGGAAGCAGGAGTAAAATCGATCAAATTCCATTTAAAGCGCATATTAGGAAATTCTTCACTGACGTTCGAAGAATTCGCAACCGTTTTGGCTCAAATTGAAGCCTGC
This sequence comes from Dioctria rufipes, assembly GCA_963924295.1. Lineage (NCBI taxonomy): Eukaryota > Metazoa > Arthropoda > Insecta > Diptera > Asilidae > Dioctria > Dioctria rufipes. The sequence goes on along the minus strand of OZ002743.1, from coordinate 40,532,724 downwards.
TTGAACTCCAGGCCATTATGTTCTATTTCGGATAATCCAGAAGATCTAGATATATTAACACCGGGGCATTTTTTAATCGGCAGTTCATTAATAACTCCACCAGAACCAATATTTGAGACAAACACTTCATCAATAACAAGATGGAATCACATACAATTACTACAACAACAGTTCTGGAACAAATGGTCCAACGATTATCTAAATTCCTTGCAGAATCGACCAAAATGGAAAAACCCAATCTCCAATCCTAAAATTGGAGATCTAGTTGTTATCAAGGAACCCAATTTGCCAGCCTGTCGTTGGGTATTAGGACGAATTATTGAACTTCATCCAGGCGTGGATAAGATGGTCAGAGTTGTAAGTATGAAAACGCTGAATGGAGTGCTGAAAAGACCTATTACAAAACTAGCCATCCTTCCTTTAAGCTAAATGACATTCCAAAATTTTAGTTGTTTTTTTTTTGTCTTGCAAAAATAGAACATTTATTCTTAGTCTGAAAGTAATTCTTTTAATTTATTTCATCGTCATACATTTATGAACTAACCTAAAGGTTAATTTGTAGATATAAATTTTTTTTTTTCTTTCTCTTTGTTCTCAAGAAGAAATTTCAATAGAGTTCACAAAATTTGGTATCCAAAATCGAGAGTGCATGCTTACAACTGCACACATCTAAAACGCAAAAACAAAATACAAAATATATAATTCCTCAGAAAATTATCAAAGGTGCATTCTTGATACAAAGTGGTCATAAGTACCGCTACACCAAATAATAAAACTCTATCTTCCTAGCAAAATTTCAAAATTCATACTCCCAATCCAACCTTAAGACAATTGCATGTCAAATAAGTATTCAAGCACATCTGCCTAATAAACAAAAAAAAAAAAAAAAAAACTAACTAACCAAAATTCACATTTTTCACACAATTGAACAAGCGTGCATTGTTGCAACAAAGTGGCATGATAGATTGATACAACTGATAACAAAATTTTCGCCTATAAAAAATTTGTTTTGCAAGATAAAAAGACCCGTTAGTCCTCTTTAAATATTGATCACATCGCAATTCAAGCCACAGTTAAATTTCAATTTGATAAGTTGTAAGATGGAATCACCAAAGGAAGAAAAAATTATTGAGGTTGAATTGCCTCCGACTCCAGGGAAAACCATTGAACAGGAGGTCAAGGAGGTATGGAAGCTACAAAAGCAGCTCAACAAATTAAAAGAAAAAAGGTTAAGAGCATTGTCACGAAGAAGTAAATTCGCCAGCCGTCTTCGCTATCCGCAATTGGAAGAGTTGGACACCATTGAAGTGATCGATTCACCACCACAGTCTCCAAATCATCAACCATCAGCCGTGCCAGGAACATCCAAGTTGGAGACTATGGCGGAGGTTCCAGCCCCTGGGATGAACGTTTCGCAAGAGGTTCCACCCCCTAAGATGGACGTCTCGCAAGAGGTTTCACTCCAATCACCAATAGTGCCAGGAACATCGACATCAGGAGCTTTATCAGAGACTCCAGCACTTAAGGTAAACATTTTAGAGGACGTAACTCTGCTACCTGTTGCAATGGATAGCAATGATTTCAAGCTAACAATAACGGATCACGAAACGGGAGACACCGAATCCTTTATCGTGTCTTTGGAGGCACTTAAAAGGTCTAAAAGACATAAGCAGCGCTTCAAGACCAAAGGTGGAGCACGCTATAATGTAAGACTGTTTAAGGACGGCACGATTAAAGTGCTAAAATAAAAAATATAATAACAAAGTTTGTTGTTTCTTTTCATTCTCTCTTCTCTCTCAACTGAACTCCTTTCAGCTTATATTCTGCGTGGTTCTAACAAGGGCTCAGTTATTATTCTTTCCATTGAAATTGCTCTACATACCTTCTGCCGCATTCTTAGGTTTCTCAGAATCATCGGAGTTGTCAACAGATCGCATAGTATTTTGTATATTTGAAAGGCATTGTATCCTTTCAACGGGGGGCAGTATGTTCAGAATTCATCACAATTCTGATATCATTAAAACCAGAAAATTTACATGTCGACACATGTATATACCGACCTAAAGAAATAAAAATTTTTAGGTCTCAATTGTACTAATTTCGCAGAGAGATGAGCCAGATAACTGTCCACGGGCAGTACATTGCATTCACGCATGATAATTTTTTCTGTAAATTATCATCAGAAGTTCAAATTATCAACGCTGCAGTGAAGTGAGCCAGCGAGAAAGAACTGTACATTGGTAGTACAATGGATTTGCACTTGGTAAGTTGAAAATAAAAATCTATTTAGAAAAAATTCAGTAGGCAACGAATATTTCTGACTGAATAGAATTTACAAAAAAGTTTTTTTTTTTTTTTTTTTTTATTATTTTTTTTTTTTTTGTTCTTTTGTTGCATTTTAAACAATAGAAAACGAAGTGCAGCTGCTATGCCAATTTGCCATGCGCCTTTGAATGCCGTTCTTTGGTGCCATGAGCAACCCATGGCTATATAAATCGGAATCTGACTTGACTCGTTCTCTTTTGCAGTTTGGCAGTGCAGTGATCAAGTTGGTATTCTAGTTCCTAGTGTTATTTCCAAGTGCTCTAAATTTTATTAACATTTCCCAGTGTTATTCCCAAGTGCTATAAATTTTACTAACAGTTTAAATACTTTATTTAATTGACAGTTCAAATAATTATTTTTATTCTGGGTATCGACTAGATTAAAGATTTTATTTTGAATAGCGATTAAATTAAAGATTCTTATTGCGGGTATCGACCGAATAAGAAATTTACTAACATAAATCACTTTATTACGGGTCTCGACCGAATAAAGATTCTTATTGCGGGTATCGACCGAATAAGAAATTTACTAACATAAATCACTTTATTACGGGTCTCGACCGAATAAAGATTCTTATTGCGGGTATCGACCGAATAAGAAATTTACTAACATAAATCACTTTATTACGGGTCTCGACCGAATAAAGATTCTTATTGCGGGTATCGACCGAATAAGAAATTTACTAATATAAACCACTTTATTACGGGTCTCGACCGAATAAAGATTCTTATTGCGGGTATCGACCGAATAAGAAATTTACTAATATAAACCACTTTATTACGGGTCTCGACCGAATAAAGATTCTTTCTGTGGGTATCGACTGCAGTCAGAATTACTAACCTCACTTTATTCTGTATATCCACTAGAATAAAGAATAGTCCAATTCCAAACCTCAATAAATTAGAAAACCAATTTGATCGAGTGCCTAATACTGAGCTGGTGAGTACATTGTCAGATACAATAAAATTGTCTAAACATAAATTTAATTTAATCTTACTTATTCTTTCACATTTATTCAATATTAAATTTAACTTTACAGATAAATTTAAATTATAATTGTGGTTTTGAAATAATATTACCAGGCATATATATTATGTATTAATTACAAATTATAGCATTTATTAAATTTTAAAAAATCTAGTTGGAGTGCGAGTTACAGTGTAGTAAGCTTGGTGAACGGAAAAATTAAGCTACGAAATCACTAACTTTGAACCAGGGTTATAACTTTCATCATATTTCTTCATTATTTGCGTGTTCGCTCTAACTACGGGCAGAACAGCTTGAAACTTGTACTCTTTATATTTTATTCTTCTTCTTAAATAGGGTTATACTTCCAATTCTAACTCCTTAAAGACTATATAATACTCATAAAAACAAAGATAAATGTTCCAGCACATTCAAATCGGAGACATTCGAAAGTATGTATCGGGTTTTCCAATAAGAGGTGTTATTTTAATTAGCCCGCTATTTCGGTAGATGTCACTTTTGGAGCTGTCGTTTTTTGACATTTGACAAGTAGAAACTACACCATTAATAAAAATGGAACCATACACGATTCAACAACGCATTGAAATTATTAAAATTCACTATAAAAATGGTGAAAATGTGTGCAGAGACGGTTCGTAAAACTCGAACATTTTTGGGTCGTCGTGAAGCACCTTGTCGGACCACAATACAGAAATTGGTAGAAAAATTCGAGCTGTCGGGACAAGTTAGTGATGTGAAGAATAAAACCCGTGCACGTCGCTCAAGAACAGCCGAGAATATTGCTGCTGTAGCCGAAAGTGTTCAAGAAAACCCAGGTTTTTCCATTCCTCGTCGTTCACAAACGTCATTACACCGTATTTTGCATAAAGATTTGGGTCTTAAGGCTTATAAAGTTCAGTTAACACAAGAACTCAAGCCAGTCGATCATCAACATCGTCGAGTCTTTGCTGATTGGGTCCTTGAAATGCATGAAAATGATCCGGAATTCCATCGAAAACTCATCTTGAGTGATGAGGCCCATTTCCACCTCGATGGCTTCGTCAACAAGCAAAATTATCGCATCTGGGGCTCGGAAAACCGAAGAGTTATTGTTAAAAAGCCTCTCTATCCTCAACGTGTGACTGTTTGGTGCGGTTTATGGTCCCGCGGGGTCATTGGATCTTACTTTTTCGAAAATGAGGCTGGAGCAACAGTTACGGTGAATGGATTGCGCTATCGACAGATGATTAATGATTTTTTATGGCCGGAATTGGATGGTATTGATCTGGACAACATTTACTTTCAACAAGACGGCGCTACGTGCCATACAAACAACGAAACCATCTCTCGAAGAGGTGATCACAATTGGCCACCGAGATCTTGTGACTTAACACCTTGCGACTTCTTCCTTTAGGACCACGTGAAAGAGAATGTCTACGCTAACAGCCCAGCGTCGATTCAAGACCTCAAAGATGGAATTCGTGAGGCTATCGAGGACATAGGGCAGGCACTTTGCGATTTGGTTATGGAAAATTTCATGAAAAGGATATGGTCCTATAGGCGTGGTCGTGGTGGTCATTTGGCTGATGTTATTTTCCATTATGAACTGCATACCTTCCTCTTTATAATGAAATAAAGATCCGATCATTTATCTCAAAAAATGGCATTTTTCTTTGAATATCAAAACCCTTTATATAGTTTCCGTCTTAGCGTTGCTGAAAGCCGCCACAATATCCAGGAATGCACCCAGAGTGTACTCTTATATTCTAGGGATTTCTCAACAATGGGCATCACTGCATGTAGTGCCGACTCTACCAATTTCCCTTGTGTATAGGCATATTGGCTGCCACTACTGACCTGCGTCTTATATGCACCGCAATTTGTCTCTCGAAGATTTTGGTATCATTAGAACTCCAATTGGTAACAACGGGTAGTCCCTGTCGATCTCTAATTAAGAGTTTCATATTCCGCTACTCTTGACTAGATTTATAGACGTCCAAATTCTAAATACATATAATCATTTAGGGTATAAAAGATGGCCACATACACTATAAAGGAAAGGTGTAAAAGATATAGTTACAGTAAAGAAATTCATGTTGTTATGAAATAATCAAATGATTTATGTAAATAGCCGCAAGAACTATCGCTTGTGAAATGAGGAGTTGCAGAAAAAACCGATAGATCTAAACAATAAAAAATTATGTAAAATGACAGTTTTCGGATTATTTTCATAGACGCTACCTTAATTTCAACAAGAAGACAAAATATCCTGGAGGTATTTTGACCTGGATAGAAAACAAAAACATCTAATGTTTCAGATGTGGGGATAGGGTGCAAAACATTTTTATAGAAAACCCAAAACATGTGGGTGAAATCTCGTTAAATTTAACAAATCGTGGAAAAGTTCTAACATATTCGCTTACAGCTGAGATTCTCTGAAACGATGCACATTTTCCATAGCAAACCACCCGAAATAATAAAAGTGAATTAGCTGAGAATTTGTAAATCTCACATTTCGAAAAGTCATGCAGGTGGCCAAATGTTCATTGAAAAAAAAAAGAACTTTTTTCTATACCTATCTGAGGTGAAATTTTCTTAACTCGTTCCTTGTAGAGAGCTGTGCACATTGGAAAACTTTTTCAATCCACTTCCTTGCAGTTTGAAATAAATCACAGGGAAATATATGTGGGTTGGTTACACACATAAATATATTCGAACGTGTGACCAAGTTTCAGTAACCCAGAAGACAAAAATATACTTGAAAATTCATCCAAGAGAAAGATCTGTTTCTAGTTACTTCCAAAATGCAAATAGAAAATAATATTTCTTGGAAAAACAAGTGTTTTGAGCATGTCGGTATTATGTCCAGGAGCATTTTATGCTCTCTTTAAAATTGTTTTCTTTCGGACTTGCTACGATTAAGGGTAATGTTCGATGCATTTGCTGCTGTTAGCAGGATTAAAGAAAGTTTAATGTTTGCATTTATCGTGTTTATTTTTAAAAATTTCGTTTTTATGAATATGCGTTGAGATGAATGTATTTTGTTGGATTGAAAAATGTCTGAGCCACAAGGGGCTCAATTTTGACAAGTCCAGATCCATTCCTCGCCATTAAGATTTAGAAAAGTGGTTAGCTTATTAATTTCATCTGGACGCTATTATGAAATGACATCTGGCCTTCTGCAGTTCATTAAGTATAATGTGAACCAAGACAATTGGATCTCTTGACAGTGAGTGCCGGGTAATAATAAAATAGATAATGGTGTCACTGTTTTGATGTCCTTCCGTCACACCCTCGCACTCATCTGAGAGCTGAGAAAGGAATGTCGGTGATAATGGATACCGGTGATTTTCTGGAGGATTTACATATTATTGGCTAGACTCACAGCACGATCTTATGAATCAGTAGTACCTACTAATTATTCTTTAAAATGCCTTGTGTCACATAGTATTCATAATTATGGCTCGAAAATCAGATCATAATGAACACTAATGAAGTGTTTTATTTTCTTTCATTAGAGAGATACTTTTATTTTATATAAACTTACAAAGTTATAAAATAAACAGAGTGGAACTTGTGGTTTATGAAGAGTTTAGACTTTATGTTATTTGTCTTTGCATCTTAAAAATGTGTTTCTAATATACAGATATTTAAACTTAGTGTAAACATGATAATAAAAGAGGAAAAAGTTAGCAAAACCTCATTGACTCTTAACCCTACCTATAAACTACATCTAACTAGACGTAACTTAATAACTATCTAGGTCTAATTGCCGAATCAAAGGATTGGGAGATTGTGGTGGCATTTCTCGAAAAAGGTTAAACTGGTTGTTTGTGCAAAATTTTTAACTAAACTTATATTAGCAAACTTATACAGTTCACTTGTGGAAAAGCACCACGGTAGGTTGTATATAATTTTTAATATCTTATTTTGGATGATTTGGAATTTTTTAATATGACAGTGAGCATAATTAAACCAAACTGGAGCACCGTACATAATAATGGCGTGGAATATAGCTTTATAGATCATGAGTTTATTTTTTTTGTGTAGAGGTGATCTTCTGTTAATGAAAGGATAGAGCATTCTAATATAGATATTTAGCTTATGAATAGTTTGTGCTACAAGTGGCTTAAAGTCAATGTCTTGTCGAGTACTATTCCGAGGTAAGTATTTAACATTTTCAACCAATTCAATATTTTCACCATTCTAGGTAAATAGCATGTTGTCCTCTTGCATGTGAACAGAATAACTTGTGTTTTGCTACAATTTATTTTGATATATAAAGTTGTCCGATGTTGTATTTAATGAGTTTTGTAAGGAGCGTATAATTTCATCGCGATACTTTCCGAAGACGAGAATATTGCTGTGTCGTCAGCAAAGTTGCATGAGTGCAGTTTTCAAAGGTCGGGAAGTCCGAAGTGAATAAGATATATAGAATCGGGCCCAGTACAGAGCCTTTGGGAATACCCGCCACAATTTTCTGCAGTTCAGAGGCTGTGCTTTGGATATATACCTTGAAGTGTCTACCATATAGGAAAATTTGTATAATTCCAATGAGATATAGCGGAAAATTCATTTTGTGCATCTGGTATATCAGACCGTCATGCCATACTGAGTTAAACGTTGCTTGGACATCATGGAGAACTACACCAGTTGACTTTTCAACAATTAGACTATTATTTATATTATGTGTTATTCTGGTAATAGCGTGCAAAGTATTATGTTCTTCTCTAAAACCAAATTGTTCATTTGGGAGTATGTTTTTATCCTATGTAAATTTCACATTTTTTAATTTGAGAACTTTTTCCAGTATTTTACCTATTTTACCTACCGGGTAGACTAATATGTCTGTAGCCAGATGGGTCGTCTGGGAGATTTTTTGGCTTTGGAATCGGAATTACTTTTGCTGTTTTCCACTTCTTAGGAAAGTATGATAATTTAAGACACGAGTTTATAATATGCTTTAAGTAGACGATACCAGTGTGTGGAAATGTTTTAGGCAAATATTTGGAATTTTGTCTAAACCTGGGGATTTTTTAGGTTTCAAGCGCTTTATAAGAATCTTGATATCACTTGGCTTGATATAATTAATTTATCTACAGTGATCGTTTCTCGAGAAATACTCTCAACAACTTTTAATACCCTAGACGAAGTAATTGCATCGCTAAGATTGAGTGAAATCTTATTGTTTTCCGCATATTTCTCTGCAAAAGGATTAACTTTTTCCTTACTTGTAATGAACCTGGAATTTTGCAATTTTTGGGTAGGGAAAAGATCGACTTTTGTTGCGTTGGCAATTTTCCAGAAGGGCTTAGAGTTATAATCAAAACTGAAGATAAAGTTTGCTCTTCTTAACATTTCTATATTTAGAAATTTCAAATCTTATGATCTTATGTAATTGATGTAATTCTTTTTTATAAGTAGCTAAACGATATCGCTGGCATAGCCGAAGAATATTATTAACGATGGTTAATTGAATGTCTGATATGTCTAGGAAGTTTTCAGGTGTTTGTAAAATGTATGCTTGTGCTCAGAACAACAAGATCGATACCGTCATTCACTGAGAAAACTGGTGATACTCAAGCATTTCGTCTACTTCTTCATTATGTTCAACTTCATTTAATGAGAATTTTTAAGACTTAGTTTTAAATTATAATGAATGAAAGTTGAGAAACGCTGCCTATCAGCTCTCTCGAAAGCATAGGGTCCTCGAATTTGAGATAACCGAATTTTAGATAATTTAATTACAACAGTGGATGATCTGACAGAAGTTCGTTAATAATAATGGGTGAGATGTTTGTTAGGAAGACATCTAAAACAGAAGGATTGTGTTTCACGGCATCGGGTATATATGTTGGATCTGGTGGATATAACAGTACAGATAATAACAATAAGCAATAAGCAAGAACAATGTAGGTAATAATCATGGAAAATATTTCCCCAGTAGTTTGCACATAGACAGCGCCAAGATTGGTGTCGGCAGTTGAGATCACCACCAATTAAGAACGACCCCTGAATTTGTGATAGTCTGAGAAGGTCAGATTTAAAAGATACTTTTTCAGCTGATTTGAAGACCCTCCCGGAAAGTATGCAGAAAACATTTTAATTTTAATGTCATCTTTAAAGACAGTTTCTGCTCCAATTGCTTCAATTGTGCTTATGTTCAAAACTGGAAGTAATTTATAGTTTAAGTTTTTTTTTATAACTATTGCAACACCTTTTCCTCTTGTGTCTTCTCTATCTAACCAATGACAGCAATAACCTGGATTAGAACATTTTAGCATTTAATCCTGTTTGAGTAAGTAAGGCAATATCGGTTTTATATTTCAAAAGAAAATTAAAAAAAAAATCATCACATTTTCTTCGTACACTACTGCCGTTCCAAGTAACAATTTTCAGATTACTATTTAACATTAAAAAAGTATTTTATTGATTTTCTGCTATAACATTAAACTGATCAGAGCTATCCTTACAAGATCTTAATTTCGACACTATTTCGTTAGTTAAAGATATAATTTCACTATAAGTAAACAAATTAAAGTTTGTTTGTTTCGATTTTACAATGGTACACCAATATAGCTTATTTTCCGGTTGAATGTTTCTATATACATTATGTGCTTTTCCCTGCAATGAGGGGAAATTGTTTGCATCGAAATTTGGTGTTTGCTTATTTGAATGCTGATGCTTTTTATTAGATAGCCGTTCACGAAGTTATACTGTTATAAGAATTAGAAGTGAGCTCGGCAGCAAGCAGTTGTTTTTGTCTTTTGTACTTTTCCTCAAAACTACGTTTTTCAAATTGGTGGGCAAATAATCTTAAGATTTACTCAACCGATTTTGATAAAATTTAAACCATTATTATCTAAGATGTGGTACAGGATTTTTTTCATTGGATGCTGCGTTCATTTGTTATAAATTTCTAAAAGTCAAAATTTCGATAAAAAGTAGAATTTTTTTTTCACACTGCTGTCATTTCTACAAACAAGTTTTTTTTAAAAGTTGTCCTATGCTACATCTTAGCTAAATGAGCAAAAAGAAATATTTTATTTTTCAGATTATGCCTGATAGAGTAAAAAGTTACACCAATAGTAAGGGTTTTTAAAATAGCATAATACTTTACGGCTCATATCTTCGACTTTTTTTATGGTTTTTTTCTCATAAATTATTCATAAAACTAGTACAATGTATATGATTAAAATAGAAACTATTTTATACTTATTAAAAGCTGCGTCAAAAGTTAAAATTAAATTTTATACCCATTTTTGCGAGCGTCATGAGGGTATAACCCCTTAAGTTCCCACTACAATCCCTTGGTATGAATTGGTCCTTCAGCTTTCTAAAGGCAGGCTTTCAAAAATGGTCATGTTGAATGAAGTTCACCAGGAGCAGCATCACCAGATTTTCCTTCTCTCGCTTTATTAGGCTGTTACTAGCTTCATTTCATTTTCAAACTTTGCATCCAATCAATATTCCCGTGCCATCAGAATAACGTTTCAAAACCATTTCGAAACCAAACAAAATTTGGGAATTTCCAAATGACATCTCGGAGCCTTTGATGGAAGACGTGTACGAATTATATATACTTCTCAATCAGGATCAACATAGGATAATTATAATTTACGAGAATTACATTTCCATTGTTTTACAAGCATTGGCTGACATCCACTACAAATTTACAGTACCTAAATGATAGAGGAAGTTTCCAAGCTTCAGCTTTTTTTTAAATGATCGACTCAAGAAAATTGCAAATTCTTCCCGATTCCCGTTACTAACTAAATTCAAGTGATAAATTACCCTTCATTTTTATTGTGGATGTAGCTTATCTCCTTACATACCTTGCTACCCTATATGCTCGACAAAACTTGTGCAAAGAAGGATGCATTTTTCAATGAAAATCATGGTCCAGAAAAACCATTGAATGCCGTTTTGGGATAGCATTTGTGGAATGGAGGATTTTTTTAGACCAATTGAAATAAGTTCAGACACAAAAGATTTCATTATAAAAGCTGCCTGTGTATTACACAATGCAATAATCGATAAGGAAGGATTAAATAACTCATCAGAAATAGAAATGCAAACAAATAGTGTATGCAAACAAGTAGGAGAATTAACTGGTCATCATTGGAATGTATTGAAATTTGAGACAAATTCAAAAATTATTTTTGTCATGTGTAGCTGAAAAGCTCTTCTTAAATTTAAAATTAATATATAACAAAAAACTTGAACCTTGAACCTGAAATTCCTACTATTTTATTTCAATTGTCTTCTATTGTTAAATTTCACTCATAGTTACGCTGCTGTCTTCTGAAATCATCTAACTATCATACTGACGGAAACATGTGCTATGCTCGTACCCCAAGGTTTAATGTGCGGGAAGTCGGTCGAAACCAAAATACTTGAAATTAAGTATCTTGGAGAAAATGTTCATTACAGAGAAATCAGCATCATTGATTTTGTACCAATTTAAAATTCCTATCTTGAAAATCTTATTTTCAATATTCCCAATTTCAAAATCTCTAAATCCAATTTCGAAATCCTTCATTAAGGACCTAAATATATCCTAATTTTGTTTGATTAAGTTCTCCGCTCGTTCTTTCATTAAAGACATTAAGATATCATTGGTTCTGAAACTCGTAATACTAATTAATTGTCTGCGTCTGTTCTGATTACCCAGTTTTAAGTGCGCTCTGAGGTACCTAAAACTGCGGCTGTTTATTCAATCCAAATTTTTATATATAACTTTGTATTCAATTGAAGTTATACATAAAATAAGGTAAGCTATACACAACGGAAAACTTACGCCTAGGCAAACTAGGCAGTAGCCTAGGGGCCCACCATGTAAGGGGGCCCACACCACGAACTGAAATGATATACATGGAGAATATACGACACTGGACATTAAAAAAACTTAATTCACTTTACAGTTCCTTCATACACGGGTGGATTGACTAATAGGCAGGGCAAAACAGCACATTGTCAATTGATGAAGTAAAAGGACTATCCGGCAGGGACGGATTCAGAGTTACCGTTTTCAATGTCATTATCGGCAGGTTAATTGGTGAACTTCAAAGACGTATGATTCCGCTTACGAGAACTTGAATAAAAGGTTTGACTTTCTCATGAAACTTCATAGCTTCGAATCTCAAGATATCCGCGAGGGCGCAGCCTTCTATCTAGGAGATGTAGACGAGACTTTGGAAAATGAGTGTCTGCACCTGCGCGCTAATTCGTCATCTTCTGAGGTTACACGGTGAAAATAATTATCGGCCTTGAAGTTCTACAAGCATATCCTGGAAAAAAAACTTTTTGGACATTTATGCAAATGTGGAAATAGCGCTTCGGATGTTGTTGTGTACACTAGGATCAAGCAGCTCGGCAGAACGGTCGTTTTAACTGCTAAAGTGAAGAACTACGTGTTTAAGACCAACCACAGAGGAGATCAGGCTCCATTCAGCCTCTATGCTGTATATAGAATCAGAAATAATGCAATCTCTGGAGGTAAGCTATAGTGAGGTAAAGGTAATAAGTTCCTTTGGAGAGAAGAAAGTTTGTCGCATGGCAATCTAAGCATATGCTTAAACACAACGAACTTTCTTTGCGTTATACATAATTTCGTATTTATTTGTGATATTTTTAGTCTACTTGTTTATTTTCTAAGGTCGATCTACGTTAAATGAATGAAAAATAAGGGTAACATTTTTGCTTTATTAAATCATTTAAAAAAGGGGCCACGATTCTGTTAACCATCTAGGGGCCTTGGTTCTTCATGTCTGGGCCTGGCCACACGCTGAAACATCTTCCGATATATTGCAGCGGAAGGGGGTAGTGTTGTTGTTCATTGTGTCGGAAACCAGACGTTTTACGAGTAATTATTTTCCGAATTTTATTCATTCGCTCAATATGGAAATATCTCAAATGTTCTTCTGTGATCGATCCAAGTTAAAGGACTCCCAACTTATTCGACACTTAATCGCTTCAGTGTAGCTTTGGGACCCGACACAGGCTTCTTATTTATTTATAATACAGGAACTAATCCCCCCCCCCTTATTCGCATGTATTGTTAGTTTTAGTGATTTTATGACCTTATTTTTGAATGACATTAGCTCTATGTTTTTTTTTTTAAATTACTTAGTTGTTTTTATATCTGCCAATGCTCATTGATGTGCACAATTAGGACTTAACATGATGGATATATGCCACAATAAAATGAATTCTCCCTTTTTTATCAAAACTTACCCTTCAACTTCTATTTTCTATTTTCCTTTCTGTACCTGTGTTAAGGCTGGACAACAATTGATATATTCGTAAGTAAATTTACTTAAGTATAGCGAACGTACCCTTTAAATTTAACAGACGTACACAAATTAACTTTAAGTCGTCAGAGGGGAACTTTCCTTAAGTTCAAATGTCAAATTGTAGTCAGTAAAGGTGCGGTAAGAGTCAGACGCTCAATCCGTAAGGACGAGATATGTCAAACAATTAAATTCTTGTTATGTGCAATATAAAAATTAAAATGGATCAAGAATGGAACTGCGAATTAAATGAAAGCACAAATCTTTAATTAAGTCAACTGCCATTTGTTATTTATGTATTTTTACCACTTTTTAATTTTTTCAACCGTATGCAAAGTCTTATACTACTACATCCGCATACTTTTAAGTAACATCTAAATTACTAGCAAGTTTCACTTAGTGTAAAATTTAAATTGTTTTGAGTAGGTTCCTACTGATATTTAGTTATCACTTAAAGTTCCTTTTATCCCAGAAAAAATGGGATCGCGATGTACATTTACAATGATATTACTCTCTCGAATTTCCTTCAGTAATCCTGAATTTTGCTATACATCGATTAGCTTCAAAGCTCACCATCGAAAGTCGTTTTAACAATATCGGTCAGATAATTCTCGTCATTCCTTCAACAGAAATGGTTTTAGATAGATGACGATTTTAATATTCATTATGTGTAGTTAATTTTTTTAATAAGTCCTGCAGGATGAAGAGCAAAAGGATTATTTCATGTGATTACCTGATGGGACACTAACAAACAACTCCTTATTCCTTTCCTGTCAAAGCTGTGCTACGGCAACATCATAAAAAAAAGAAAAAAAACCATCCCAGCACATAAACCTGGTTAGTAAAAAAGACTTTTCAAGCTGATGAAGAACAATTACATATAAAATGCAACGCTATAATGAGGCGAATGAGCTTAAAAATTTTGCTCTTGTACCCATTTATAAGCATCGCCTTCATCATGTGCGCTACGACTCTTATGCCTTGTACAAACGTCTCCACGGTCTGAAACTATTCAGTGGTAGTTGGGAGAAATTCCGCGACGAAAAAGATGTACAATGGCAAAGATTTTTCAAAATACCTTCGGTGGGGCGGAAAAAATTCGATGGTTCTATTTGTACCGATGGAGTAGCGATTACGTTTTCCATGAAGAAGGAGGTACAAATAGAGCCATTGGAAACACCAAAGAAACGAAGAAAGACCGCCATGACCAATAAATGTAGCGCACATGATGAAAGGACGATGACCGACATCCAGGATAAATTTAACTCTGACTACTACAAGTTGGCTGTTGGTCTAGATCCTGGATGTCGGTTAATGGTTGGCGGCGTGCGCGTCCCGGACGAGAACAAGCCGGTGAGTTTAATAAAGATCAAATCCACAACATTCCACTACAAAACGTCCACGCATGCAAGGAAAGCATTATTAGCGAAATACACGAGGCCACTTCCCAAAAGTGCAATAACAAGCACGCAATCGCCCATGCAATTGGATTATATAGCATACACTAAGGAGCGGCTAAAATGCTTTACCCAACGCCAAGCGGTGTATGGTGAACGGAAAGTTGCTCGTTTACGGTTTAAGCATTATATTTGCACCGAACGAGCAACGCACCGCTTGGTGAAGGAAATAACGCAAAACACTCCCAAAACACTAGTTTTTATAGGTTCTACTCAAATAGCGGCGAATTCGCCGATTCGGGGATATGTACGGACGCCGAACCAAAAATTGCTAAAGACCCTCAAGGTGCATTGCTCCGTTCTGGAGGTGGACGAATTTCGGACCACAAAGTTATGCGCCAATTGTTGCGAGCCAGTGAGGACGTCTCGGTCTCCACATCGGTACCAGTTTTGCCCAAAATGTGGTACTATGTGGAACCGAGACGTCAACGCCGGCCTTAACATTTTAAAAGTTGGCCTTGCTCACCTGATGGGCGCCCCTTTGCACCCCAACTACAGCAGAAGCACCCGGTTATGACATTGTGACAATGTATGGCTGTGTTGATTTAATTATAACACAGTTATGGCTCCTCGAAAGAGGAGTTTAGTGCGTCATTGAGTACGACATTACCCTTCAACTTGTCACTCCCTTCATGCGTCTGCCGAATCCTATTGAGTGAACATATTTGAAAAATATTCTTTTCCTCGGTAATTTCACTTTACAAATCGATGACCAGACTATCCATCCACCACCATTCAAATAAATTCGATCGAGTTAACCATTAAACCATTTATCAAAGCCCCCAGGCAGAAGCTTTCTGCTGATTGACAGATGAGGTCCAGTCAATCAGTTAAACCAGGCCAAAATTGCTGAAATTCTTTGGCATGTGGTGAATGATTAAGTTCACTTCTGTGCCCAAATCACTCGTAGGCTGCGTTAAATGAAATATGGTTGTCATGTGGATGCCAATAGCTCTTCGCAAACCCTTTATATATACGTAAACCTTTGCTTTGAATTTGTGAAACTTCCGCCGCAATTGTATATACATATGTAACAGATACCTCTAACTACCATCATGAATATATAATCTAATGGGGAGATATTTAGTGGTGCTCCAATTGTTTTACTAAATTGGCGACTATGTAGGTATGTGCATGTCACTGTTACATAGCTTATTTTTTCAATCATATACTGATGCATGGGAAAATTGATTGCAATCAAAATTTAATCAATCAATTTCTTAGCAAAATTACTAATACCCATCCTTTAAGATATCCCATAAATTTCCTTTGCATACATCATAAATTCATTATTCCCAACAGTTTTAGCGGACTCCACTGTATTACAGGGTCCCTCTATGCATTGGATTTTGAACGCAAGCTTTTCTAGTAAACCATACCCTCCATTACCGTCTTTGAAGACACTTAGGGTTAGATAAGATGATCTTTAACTATTTCTTGACACATAAATAGTAAATGTTGTCAGCATTAACATTTGTTTTATTTTTTAACTAAACATTTTATTAATTTTAAACACTACGCAATTAAGACTGAACTTTTAATTGAAGACCTTGATATAAGAATGGGTCGAGTACATTTTTTAAAAATGTTCAGGAAACGATCAAAATTTACTATGCATGCGATAGGTACCGCTTTCAACGAAATGAAGGGAGGATGTAATATAGTTCTACAATTATTTCCTTCCGAACCCCAAGAGAAAATCATATAAATTCCTATTGGACCCATCAAGAAAAAGTTTTGTGCACTTGAAAGTGCTCAGGTTCACCTATTTTGGCTGATACTTTATACGAAAATCCGTTTTGATGTGGGACCCGATAAAAGGGGTGGCAACGGGTATGGCTGGTTCCGGTTCAAGAAACGGAGAACTAGAACCAGACCCCATGTAATCACAAACCCATTGAATTGTGGATACGTAGCTTATCCACAGACGACCTGCATTCCCCCAGTAACTGAGATGTTATCCGAGGGCGACTCAGAGCTATCAGGGCTATCTAACTATCCGAAAGGATATCAATGTCCTTACTCCTAATCTCCATATCAAGGGCTATATTCGCTGACATTGCGATGGCGAAGACAGTGGTGTGACTTCCAAGTGAGTACTTCAATTCTATGTCAGGTTCAAGAAAGTAAATTCACACAATGGCAGGTGAGAGAGCCATCGGTAAAAATTTTTAGAGCGGACCGGGAAAGGTCAATAAGGTAGTACCTCAGTCCACGATTCCATTTCAGGAAAACTCACAGAGATGGGACGCCCAGAACGAAGTTCACACGCCAAAGAGCAATGGGAAGTATACCAGTCCAGCCATCCTCCCAACATCGACATGCGCGCAATCTACACACATCCCTTTTAGCATCTGCCTGAGTGACAAGTTCCAGGGGTAGCAGATTAAGTAAGACCTCAAGGGCAGCAGTAGCCCTAGATTGCATAGCATCTGCAATTCCCAGGCCAGACCATACACAAGAGTCCTATCTAAGCATAGGTCTTACGATTGAGGTGTACATCCAGTCCACAAAACTGGATATTATGACCCAAGCGTATTCAGTGAAGACTGTCATAGCCGCATTAACTCTTTCCTCTGCATATACAATCCCTACGTCAGCTTCGAGTCAAGGTAGACTAGGAGGTACTTGACATGGAGAGACAATTGCAAAGTGTATCCAAAGAGCTTTAGAAAATCATATCACATCAAAATATAAAATTACAAAATATGAATTCTGTAAGACACTATGCTCAATTAACCAACATTATAATCGTCATTACCATCATCACATCAACAGCAACGTTAAATTGCTACTTGTTGGTTGGTCTGCTAATTACGTAGAGAGTAAGTCAGTCACGATCTGAATTCCGCTGCAGCTACTTATCAGCTCCCGGAATTGTCACGTTCATTAGAAAATAAGTTGTAACTTTATTTGGACTAATTCATTAATAAATATCGAATAAAATAAGTTTTTTTATGAAGTGCTTCACTGTTTTAATCTAAACATAAATTGTGTCCACGTGAGAGCTGAAGGTGAATGCATCGCATACAGAAAACAGACACCTTCATACCCAAGCTTACGTCTCCTGGAGAAGAGCACCAAGCAGTCTTTGTAGGTTCACTGTCAACTGTCCTTAACAGTATTGAGTTCCTGTTGCATGATGGCGCAGGTTGCAGCCATACTGTGGTTGGAGATGAGGAAACATATTACTAAGTTCGGTGGAATTAAAGTCCTTAAAATAAAATTCTTTAGTATCATTAGGTGCATTGCTCCGTTCTGGAGGTGGACGAATTTCGGACCACAAAGTTATGCGCCAATTGTTGCGAGCCAGTGAGGACGTCTCGGTCTCCACATCGGTACCAGTTTTGCCCAAAATGTGGTACTATGTGGAACCGAGACGTCAACGCCGGCCTTAACATTTTAAAAGTTGGTCTGGCTCATCTGATGGGCGCCCCTTTGCACCCCAACTACAGCAGAAGCACCCGGTTATGACATTAGGACAATGTATGGCTGTGTTGATTGTATTATAACACAGTTATGGCTCCTCGAAAGAGGAGTTTAGTGCGACATTGAGTACGACATTATGTCGGATATTACGAAAATGCCCGCATTAGGTAATCCCAAGTCATAACTTAATTGCAGATTAGAGAATAAATGAAAGATGTCAATATTATATCCGATTTTGTGGGACGAAGTCACGAAAAATGTTTACCATCTGAATGATCCTTAAGTTCTGCAATTATAATGGGTCACGTCTGGGCTGGGCACTTATCCCATTAAATACATGAGTAAAGAAGTTTTTATTAATAATTCTGTAATTTTGAAAACTTTCCGTCGAGCAGACTTAATGATTTTGCTAATCTGGTCAAAGATCCTTTGCAAAATTTTCATGTTTATTAGTCTCCCTGTCTGGGAATACAAAATGGCTTTCGAATATTATTTATGCTCCTTCACCATAGTCTTATATGAATTTTCAGAATATCTAAAGAGGGAGTTATCGCCTCGTATTCCCATTTAGCACATTAATGTCAATTTGGAAGTGTAACATGCTCTTGTATGATTATTTTTGTCCGTTTCTTTCATTATTAATAGTTCTAAAAACTTGAGGCGGATTGAGGAAGATTCCCTTCCTTTGAGTAGATGAGCGTGTTTTCAAATGACCATAAATCACGCCGTAATGCAATAAATCACTCTGGAGCGGAAAGTGTTACTTTCGGTTGATATTAGATAACATTAGGGGCGAACAAATTAAGGCAAGAACTTTTTCCGCCTTTCTCTTCCTGACAGAAACTAATTGAATTCATTTCCGCCAATACTGGACTCGAAGTGGAAGTGGTTTTCTTTTTTCGTCATTATATACTTACATATAGATAGTTTTGTATGAATTATTCCCACAGTAGTGTTTTTATAAGCCCTTATCCTTTTCAATTCAAGACCTAACCTATTTAGTTTTTCAATTCAATGCTCTTTTCCTTTTTTGACGCAAAAGGACATTTTTCGCTATCCTAGGACAGAAGTAATATTATTTACCTTTCCGTCTTATCCTAAAACGGCTTTAAAAAAACAGAAGGGATGACATTTTTACAATATCATGGAGAAGAGGTATAGGCACAGCTGAATAAGGAAGATAACGGCTAGAGACGAAATCGTTCTTATGTAATCAGAGCACGTTTCAAACAGCAGCAGATACAAAGGGCAGCTGAAGTTTAAATTGCTGAAAGGATTCGAAGAGGTGAGGGCTTTTTTTTTTACGATACTCTAACGGAGAGATGAACTCATGTATCCAGCAGTTGTAAATAGAAGAAAAATTGATAAGATTCCTTCCCGGAGAGATTCGTACTATCTGGCATTTCTAAAAGTATATATATATTTTTTTTTTGTATATCGAGAGCGAGTGGACAACGATGGCCGTGGTGTATATATACCTTTGCCAATTCAATTCCGTATCAATTTACGAAGATACAATTATTCCGAAATTGGCTCTACTTCAGGTCGGACAGTATACCCAATTCCCATAAGCGAGCAGCATTTTAACGAGATTGAAACTCTCTCAAACGTCTTCCAACTGTACGAAATAAGTCCTTTAACAAACACGTCCTAGACCTTAAATCTATATACTCATCAAACGTTGAAATTCACTGGAACTGGGATCTTAGACTGAATAAATTTTGTTTCCGCAAAATGTTTTATAAAAATTCACAAGACATCCCCAATCAGTCAGCCAACAAGGGTGGTAGTGGTGGTGCCGCGCTAAGTAATCCTTCAATTTATCGCGATTTTCTGGGTACAACGGTTCTAATTTTTTTCAATTTTCAGTTTTGTAATGTTTTCAAGTTCTGCAAATGTCGTAGTGAATTTATTTTCATCCATTCACTAAGCTGAAAAGGCTTCCCCTCGCAGACATTTCCTGAAACTGGTGCTTTAATGGATGTCCTGATTACTTTTGCATAACAGATGAAGGCGAAGATAAACTTTATGCTTGAAAGGAGCAAATCAGGAGACAGCGAATTTTCGGGAGCTAAAGTTGGCACAACACGAAGCGCGGTGAGAGCAGTTGTGTTCTATTAAAAAGTGAATGAATGGATTGCGGAAATACAAAGGCAAAGCACAGACTTCATTCAAACGCTATTCGTACCCTATATTGATGGGGAAAGTTTATCGCGTTCTTCTGCTTTTATTTAAGCAACATTTTAAGCTTTCTCTGAAGAATTGCTATTTACAATAGTACAGTGGGATTAAGGTGGCTTACTGTAATCATTTTCTTTTATGCTGAAGATAAATATCATCTTATGTATCCTTGACAATTTAACTCGAAAAATGTGACCCTGCTTCTCTATTGATTCAGTTAACAGATTGAGAGGTGCTACTCATCAACAGATTACTAAAGTCTCTGTATTAAAAGTTCTTTGTCCTGATAATATCGAGACACATCTTGAACTATAGGTTTTTATGAATCCTTCTATGGTATGGACACCATAGCTCTTGTCATAGAAGGCTACTAAACGAGTAGGCCTCATAGACTACCTTCACCTCATAGACTACCTTCACCTTGACAGGCGTTAGACGAAGGGGCAATGAAAACTCCTCTTTTGGAGTACTTCAACCCAAGATAAGTAGCGCTTATGGTTTTCTACTGCCTTCTTTAACTTGGAAGTCACATTCCCGTTCTGCTACATTAAACAAGTTTATATATGATTTAATTTATCCTTAAACACTATAGTCCAGAGTTTACTCACTAGAGAGATGCCATTTTCTCACTAGACATGCACAACACAAACTACAAGTTACGCAACTAGATGCAAAGTGTGAAGACAAATGATTGAATGAATGGATGCGATTGATGAAATGTTGTTTGAAAAAAGAAAAAAAAAATGGTCTTACTCACAAAGCTTTCTACCTTACTTGCTGCAGAGGTTTTACATTAATATCCTTAATTAAGGTAATCCAATTTTTCAAATTCAAACTTGCTATCATCAGTAGTAGTTACAAAATGTTCGCTCTCTCTGCATGTGTGATGTTTATTCCTTCATTGCTGTTAATGTTTCCTGTTTTCCTGTAGACTACTCAGAAAACTTTTTAAAACTTTAATTTTCTTACTTCTAGTTCCATATAAAGTTAGAAGTGAATTTTGTAGATGACGACAAGGACCGAGTAAAAGGACAAATAATGAAACTTGGAAGTTTCCTGAACTACTTTAATCGGTCACTTTCCCTGAACTTATATATATTAGTTGATGGATCAGAATGGCCCATTTTCATTATAAGAAAAGTTTACCTCAAGAAAGTATAGAGTAGTGCAGAGCTTTGTTTCGAGTCTAGTTCAAAGTGACTCGGATTGATTTAACAATTATCTGCCCACAAAATTTCGAAATTGAACACTTTCCAGCTGAGGAATTTATTTCCTTGTTATAATTTGTGTGAAAGTTGTGTATTCTGTCGAATTTCAAGCTGAAATGAGAAATTGAACACACAAAATAATTATTAGATATGTAACTCTAGGTAAGTAACTACATACTGAGCCTACATGTTACAGCATAGGTGTAAGATCCATACAAAAGACTGCCAGTTATACAAAATCATTTTTTGATCTTATCTCAGCACGAGATTCATTCTAATGAAAGAAATTTTTATTTTAAGGGCATAAAATCACGAATATGTTTTTTTTTCGCCTTTTCGAAAAATGGGGCTCAAAGACCCAGAAGAACTTAAATTTATCACATGATCATAGATTCATCCAAAGGAACTGTATTTCTACTAACAGACTAGAAAAAAATCCCGAAAATGATTTTTGTTTTTTTCGAGAAAACGGCCTCAAAGTATAAATTTAATTAGAGATAATATTTTTTCATATTATTTTTAGTCAATGTGGTATTCCCTATTATAGTAATAATTAGGAATGTATTAAAAGAATGTGAAACTATGCATATTACTTTAACTATTTCACTACATTCTTTCAATTATAGATCAGATTAAAAGATAACATGATAGAATACAAGCACAGACAAGAAATATACAGATATCGACGGTAGTACTAAGAAAGTGATGTATGGAAGATCTCATAGAAATCCTCAATAACTCACTGATCTCGACTAAATATATCATGGGCACGAACCAAAAATGTTTTTCAATATAGGCAAAAATTCATTTATTTCTTAGAATTGAAATCGACCCTATTTCTTCAGAATTCGTGTGGTTTATTGGTGGTTGCAGACGGTCCAAACAAATTCTGTCTACCGTCTTGCAGGATGAGTGGACTGTGTTGGAGCTTACTGAAGGATGGGGGGGGGGGGGGTAAATTCATTAATAGTTTCAATATCTTGCATTCTATACAATGCAACAAACGTAATGCAACAAACATGTTGCTTTTACACTTATGCCCCATTTTCATCGTTAAGTTAATTCGTTTGTCTAATTTTCCTGTTCATTTTTTTGAATTGAAAAAAAGATGTCAACTGATATACATATATATATTAAACTAATAGAACTGTAAGCGTAAAAGCATAAAATCACCTTATAAAACGTAGTTAATATAGTAGTTAAATACCTGCCACTTGGTAGCTCGTCGTCCGTGGCGAAATACAGTTCGCATCCCTGTTACCTGCACCTTATATTTTAAAGAAAAGATCATTAGTCATTATTACACCTTCGAGAAGGAAGGCAGGTAATAAGTGAAGTGTAGTGACAGTACATGCGAAATGGGATATCGCATAGGCCGCGGCGACGAGTTCACTAATTAAATATAGTTAACAGAACTATATAATATGTTTATAAATCTAAATATAAAACATATCAATGTGAATCTAATAAAACTATATCACAAATAAATATAGCGAAAGTTTGTACCTATTACCGACTGTTATATTTTAAGTATACTCCTTGTTTATCTTTTCTGTGATTTTCTTTGACTATTTATTTTCTAAAACATTATTATAATCAAATAATATACGAAATATCATTTTCATTATTTTCCAGTTACGAAAATTTATTTCCAGCCAAGAGCGCGTCATTGTCGGCCAAAAGTAAAACTGAACTGTCAAAGTGCAAAGAAAAGACTAAAATTGAAAGTTTTAAAATATCACTTCAAGAAAAATAAGAAACACAAAACATAATCACAGAACAGTAAGTCTGGTTACATTTTCAAAAATTCCTGTGGATCTTTGTCACAGTTTTTCTCCACTCTTACTTTAATTGTCTAAACATGCTTACATCAGCAGGCTGCATAATCTATGTAAATAACAAGTGCAAATGATAGAATACTTATGATACCCCCATACATGAATGCTCGTTTGTAATTTTGTATGGTCACCCATCTGCGCAAGTTTGATTTCTGAAGTGTTTTTTTTTTTAAATATATCTCCAGAACGGTTCGTCGAACAGCAAAAATGATTTTAACCAATTTTATAGTATTTCATATTCTGAAGAACATTTCAGTACATTAAAACCATATAAAACTGATCGTTTTCACAGGATACATAAAAATCATAAATTTTTAAAATGCAACACCATGAAGGGGTTGCCCGATTTCGACAATTTTTTAAATTATATTTACTATATTTATAAAAACACTATGTACAAAATTTCAACGCTCAATGTTGACGCGTTCTCAGGCAGTGTACAAATATGTAGTGAAAAATGAAATTTTTGTATGGCAACCCTACGGAGAAATTACCCGATTTGTTCCATTTCCGAACTTAATTTTACTTTTTTTTAAAGCCCATGTGCTAAATTTCAGGTATCTAACTACACGCGTTTTCGAGTTATCGTGAGGACGGACAGGCAGACGGACATGCAAAAAACAAAATAACTCTTAATTTTATGCATGGTTTTCCAATCCATTTTGCTCTACCATCATTATTTCGAGGTGTTACAAACGGAATAACAAACTCAGATTTCATCTAGCGTATAAATCTGAAATGCTTGTTCGTTGGTAATCACATCGCTTGAGAAGTGCTAGACCGATTTGGCTAATATTTTTGTTTAATCTTCGTAATAGTCCGAATAAGGCTTTGAGGGAAAGACAAATTGAAATCGGTAACCCCTTTTTGGTGTTGCCATACTAAAAAGCTCAAATTTTGTAAACGGCGTTTTAAAAAACATGTAAATTTAGCTTCAAAATGCGACCAATCGGGCAACTCCTTCTAGGGTTGCCATACAAAGATTTCGTTTTTCACTATATATTTGGGAACTGCCTGAGAATGCGTCGACGTAGATGGCTGAAATTCGGTTCATGGTGTTTTCAAAGCATGATAAATAAAATTTCAAAAGTGGGTATACTAAGCTTGTCATTCCATTTGTAACATCTAGAAATAATCTGATAGAGAAATATGGATTGGATTCCCATGCCTAAAATTAAAAGTTATTTGGATTTTTGCATATCCGTCTGTCCGCCTGTTCGAGAATGCGTGCCACTTAGAAAGCTGAAATTTTTCAGTCGAGCTTAAAAAAAAAAAACAATTTAAGTTCGAAAATAGGACAATCGGGTAACTTCTTCGTGGAGACAAAAATTTGGTTTCGTATATACATATTTGAACACTGCTTGATAACGGTCATCGTACAGAGCTGAACTTTTGTACAAGGCTTTTTTATAAAAATAGTAAATATAGTTTCAAAAATGGGCTAAATTTGGCAACCCGTTTTGGTATTGCCATATAAAATTTTTTGTATTTTATCTGTACTGTGTAAACTGTCAGTCCTACATGTTTTTATAGAATATGAAATGAAATTTATCATTACCATGTCCGACGAACTGTTTTAGATATAATGTGAAAAACCACTTTAAAAATCAAACTTGTACAGATGGGTGACCGCCCATACGAAATTATATACGGGCATTCATCTAGGATATCATAAGAATTGGTCTTAAAGGGGAGGGTCCCTACTCGTCATCACCGATTTCGTCCAAATTCACGATATAAGTGGGGCTTGACTAGAAATGAAAGTGACACAAGTGGGAACTCCAGATGGCCAAGCGAAACCGAAATAATGCATAAAGTAGGTGAACCCGGGGTTAAAATGTACACTTTCCGGAAAACTTTGATAATTACCATCTTGCGGGTATATTCACAACATTTAAGATACTTTTTTTTCGTTACATTTATCTATACACTGTTATCTTTGATATACAGAAAACCAGAAGTCATTGCCGTAAATAGTTAAGGAGCGTTTTCCAAACTAAGATTGCGAGGTTTGCTAAATTACTTTCAATTTACTTTAATTATCAGCATAAACTATAAATCTACCACCTGTATATATCGGGCAAATTTCAAACGATTTTCAAAATTATTTTACAAAGTTCACAACTATTACGATATTCGTACAGCGGCGGGCTATAGAGTAGTAACCCGTGGTGGGTTACTTATATATTATTATAATAAAATAAATGAATAAAATAAAAAAAATGAATTATTTTTCCAGGGATGGGGGTATTTATTTTATATTCTACCATCTGTGTAGAATATTCGTACACAATCTCATCAAATTCGGATGATAAATTCAATATCAAAAGGTCATTCATATACACCAATGGAAAAAAGTTTCTCATTTCCCGAATTCGGATGTTCTGAGGGAGGTGGGGTAAATGTTATCCGTTTTGCAAAATTTCTTTTGCCTGTTGACTTTGTGACTTTTTTCTTGATTTTTTGAACATACATATTTTCCTTCCCATTCTGATTAAGTTGCGAAATTTAATTTTCGACGGCCAAAATTCTGTCTGAAAATTTCTTTTCAAAATGTTTTTTTTACAACTTATCGATTAATCCAATTTTTTGATTTTTTGTAGATGCGCTTTTACTAAGAGATTATCTGTACAAAATTTCAAGAAGATTGGATGTCATTTACCTATTTAAAAAAATTAAATCTATAAAAATTTTGCATACCCATTTTTCGCAATCTACATATATTGGCGATCTTTGGAAACGCACAGAAATGTCACTTACAGAATCGAAAATCTACATACCTCTTCTATGATTTGCATTTAATGCGAATGAATTTGGTACTTTCGTTCAAATTCTATTGTAATTTAACCACGACATCTCCCGCGAAAGTTTGCAAATTTGAGCATTTTCCAAGGGGTAAACCTACAAGACCCCGGGCTCCCCTATATTTCGGTTTCGTTTGGTCATCTGGAGCTCCCACTTGCGTGACTTTCATTTCTAGTTAAACCCTGCTTTAATTCATTGTTTCTTTAAAACTTCCTCAGAACCTTTGTCTTTCGATTTCCGCTTATTTTTTGGAGGAATTATATTCTTTTTATTGGCTAGTATATTAGAATCAATGAGCTTATGTTTTAGAATAAAGTTGATTTCATCAGAGAAGCTTCCTGACAGCTTGTTTTCGAAACGCAGTTGAGTAAGTTTCTCACACAAATCATTTAAATATTTGAGTACAGTGGCATATTTTCGGTCCTAATTTAATCTCTATGTCAGCTTCTCACATCTTAGCTCATATCATTGGGATAAGGACTAAGTATTCATGTCAGAATTTATCTTCCTGAGCCTGTGCTATATTCTACATTCTGATTTGTAGCTGGATTAGCATGTACGAGGAAGGCCCATGTATCATCACTTGTACGGGATTTGACTCCTAGTTTTATTTTATGTCTACCGAGAAGAATGTGAAAACACTGTGTTGTAACTATTTGTGCCTACATAAGCCTTCTGGTGTATTCATCTTCCTCTATCATAAGTTCCCCATGGGATAGATAATGAGCTCCCTCAGCTTAACGAGTTGTTCAAGAGTCGAATTCCTAATCGACTGTTTCTACCAATATTCGTTTCATCTTATGAACTTTTACAGATATAATTATCTCTAAATTAAGTACATATCAAGAAAATCAAAACATTATAACCTCCTTCCAGCTTGTAAGATTTTCTGATTATTATCCTTAAGTCGCAATATATTCCAATAACCTCCAAAACATGTTTTTATGTTAACCTAATTGTTTGGTATCGCATCGCAGCAGTTACTCTGCTTTCAATCTACTTTGAAAATGAGCCGAGAAACCATTAACCTTTGTTGGCAGTGATGACATATTCCCATAAATGTGTTGAGCCATCAGAAGAAAGCTCACTTACCAAATGGGAGTCTGACATTTTGTCGCATCTCCTTCTAGTATAAAATTTCATTATTGCAGAGCTTCAATGAAACAGAACCCATTTGGCATGTACTGTTATGAGCGAGTGAAATTTTCTTTGCTGTTATCACAAAAAGGGAAGCATACCCTTAAAAATTTGCAGAATATTCTTTAAAGATGTTATGGAGGAGTTTATTCGTGATTCCAATATAGGCGGGAAGAGGTTTTCCCAAATTTACATTTTGCAATCAGAATTAATGGTGCTGAGGCTTGGTTAGGTCTTTGTTAAGAACTTTTGTAATTATATAATGAGTTTGTATACCTGCAATATGTATATATGGTTGAAAAATGGTGTTTGGAATTAATTTTGCAAATGCTGAACAATTCTTTTAATGAGAATTAACTTACAGAGTACGTCGCATTTCACGCACAGTATTCTCTTAAAATCTGCGACTGGAACTCAGGAAGAGAAGACTCATCTGATTATGTAACTTTTCGAATTTGTGTTTCTATTTGTGGTAAAACAGTAGGAGATCCGTTTTGTGTTTAATTATTTCTATTTATTATTTCTCAATCCCAATTTGGTGACCGTACCAACAGATCACAATCAACTCTTTTCGAACCAACAACAATATATTCGAAGGTTTACTAAAAGACAATAATATCACAAACTGAACAAACTATTAATTAAAAATTTACTTTTTAAGGCGATAACTCAGCAAGTATTTGTGTTTATTTAACCCCGATAAGTTGTTTAGCCTATAAGTTGGTATTCTTAATCGTAGCTCAACAATTTTAAGAATTTATGATTAGAATTTCAGCGTTCGAATACTCTGATTTTCGACCTGTTAATTCAACTAAACAACCAAGGTATTGAATCGCAAGGTTACGCTGATGACCTTGTTATCATTATCAAAGGCAAATATGAGTGCTTGATTTCTAAAAAGCTTCAAGAAGCCCTAAACTTTGTTCAAGACTGGTGTGCTGTACACAAGCCATCGGTCAACCCCAGCAAAACAAATATTATACCCTTTACCAGAACAAGGATAATGAGGAATTTAAAAAGCTCTACCCTCTTTGGCACGGATGATCTTATGTCCAAAGATGATAAATATCTTGGAATAACCTTCGATGATGAGCTCAATTGGAACAAACATATAGATAAGCTAATCCAGAAAAGTACCCTAACGCTGTGGATCTCATAGGGGTAATGACTCTCCCCCCCCCCCCTAAATTTGAAGAAAAAGTATTTAATTAATTGAGTTATTTGAAAAAATAAATATTTTATATATTTTTTATTTATATAATTCAACTTAAAAAAAAATGTTATTCCAAAACTTAAAAAAGTAAAAATTTATTTCAATGAATACTATTGTATGCATGTGATGTATGTGTATAGGTTTTTCTCAGAATTTGAGTTTCGCACCCCGGCTTAGTCCTAAATCCTAACATTCTAAAATATTTGCAGCGTTCTTATGTAAAACCACTGACATTTAAAATATAGACTGACTACGTCCATAGAAATACACTGCAGAAAGTGAGCTCATTTCTATATAGCGTTCTCTTTCGGTCTAAGCACCAACTACCAACTCGCACGTCACATAGAATAGTGACCTAACTCCAAATTTGTTGTTTTTGATTTAATTACACCATGAAATTGGCATAATTCTATCTGATTGTTTTTGCCGCTAGATAGCGATATTGTCACTTTTCATTTACTTAAAAACAGAGATATTCTTAGAACAGTGTCACTTTTTGAGTTGTGACGATCTTCATTACAAACGTGAATATGTTTTCGACATTTTAACAGTATTATTTTAAATTGTGTCACTTTTCCACAAAACGGCATTTATTTTTTACAAATTTTATTTTGTTATGACATTTTTCCACAAAGTTCAAAGTACGGAATTTAATTCCTATTTTGAGTTGTGCCACTTAAAAAAAAAACTTGTAAAAATATGTATTTAGCAACAAAGAAAAGCAACACAACTTAAGGGCAAGCGAGATTAACAGCTAACCTCGCCAACAGCGATAACAAAAACTTAAAAATTCTTTTATGTAAATCTTCACAAAAAATTTACTAACAAATTTAAGAGTTCAGACTATTTTTAGCAAACAATTACTACGTTAAGCTAGCATTAATTCTATGTACAGTGTTTCGTTTTTTCGCTCTCCTGAAAAGTTGCATTTTTTAGTTGGATCACTTTTCTATGTGACGTGTGAACTGAGAATGGACTGTAAACAACAAATAAATAAGTAGGTTCGTCGAAATAAATGTTTTTAAATTAATTATTTGGGTTAATAGAAATTGGAGAGGTTTCACTTTCAAGTTTCCGCCAATGGATCTTTGAATGTTGGCACCGACGTATGAACTATTTTTGACACAAAAAATTGTACCGCATGAAATAACATATCGAGCAGTCCATATTATATATTCCAGGGTGTAAAACTGAGAAAAGTTTGGTTGGAATGACTCCTGCAGTTTGCACCCTATTCTACTAAAAACAATTAGTCCAAACATAATGATTGGGCTATAAAAGGCAGTAGTCAGACCCATGATCACTTATGCTGCCGCAGCATGGTGGAACAAATGTACATAAAAGACAGCCATTAAGAAGCTAAACAGTCTCCAAAGAATGGCCTGGCGAGGTGTAACTGGTGCCATGCTCACTACATCTACCAGCGCCCTAGATACACTATTAAACCTACCGGCACTCAGCAACGTTGTTGAAAAATAGACCGATTTAATGGTGTACAGAGTCCGGACAGACGGCTATGGAAATGCTTATCTAAAAGTCTATGCACTATAACCGAAGGAATAGAGGCATATCCAATACTGGATATGATATCAGATACAATGGTCGTTAAACACAACCTCTGTCTGTCTCTCAAAATAAAGATATCAAATAGGGAGCAAATAGATATAAATTTAGAAAATGAAGCCCTAGCCTGTGATACCGAATAGTCTAAAACCGAGAAATCACTAGGAGCAGAAATACATAGTGTAAAACCAAGAGCTTATATCTATCAAAGAATAGGAGAATTCCAGACAGCGGGAGATGCCATCACTAGGTGCACATACGAAAACATCAAACGATCCTATACAAACAAAAATATATATATCTACACAGTTATCCAAGCGACATTGAAAGCTCTCATCATCTGAGGTCAAATTGAAGTTAATGTGGGAATGCATTCAAGCATTAATAAACCTTAGCACAAAGAACCAGCTAACACTTCTGTGGGTGCCAGGACACTCGGGAGTTAATGGAAATAATAAGGCAGACTTACTGACCAAAAAAGGAGCATCCATGCCTCTCATAGGACCGGAACCATTTTGCGGTATTTCTTACAACACCGTGAAGCTTACCTGTTAAAACTGGATCCAGAACCAAATGGACCAACGATAGGCTTCAATGATAGGCTCCAGACGAGCCAAAAGATTCATCAAAGGACGTTCACCAAAGAACAGGCAGGATCTTTTAATGCTGTCTAGGAATCATCTCAGATTCGTCACAGGAATCCAAATTGGACACTGCAAACTAAACAAACAAAGCATCGGATAGGATGTATCTCGAAGAGGATGAAACATCGGAGCACGTCCTATAAGAATGCGAGGCCATTGCACAATGTAGATTCCAGGCTCTTGGCTCAGATTTCCTGAAGTCTACCGACTTTAAAGAAATCTCATTAAAAAAAAGAGTGGAATTATTTGATGAACTATAAAGAAAGCGGTGCACAATAAGCCAATAAATGGCTGCAGTGCAAAAGCCACTCGACCAGCTCAATTCCAAATCTAATCTAAATCTAATCCGATATTTGATCAGAATAATATTGAGTTATCAAAGTAAACATGCAAACTAAATCCCATCAAATCACAGTATGTTCCATATTTAGGAAACTGTAATAAGCGGGCGAAGTAACAAGCAAATCTGTGAAATTCCCTAATTTATATTTACATTCAAGATTCAAGAACCATCAGAGTGAGCACTATAGATACTTATTTTTGCAACCGCTACCTAGATAAAATAGAAAACATTGATCTTCTTTCCGTCTCCTCCGGGAAAGGAGAAGAGAGGATCCAATTACAGACTCGAATAATGTTCTATTCATAGACAGATTAAGCTTAAACAAATTATTTAGTTTTTATATTCTAGGTGTGGGTGTGGTTTTGTGGAGAAAGTGCATTGCAGTATGACTACTTGAGTTCTACAAATAATTACCAATGTCCAAAATTTCAACGCAATCGGATATTAAATTAACTACCCGATTAGGGTAAATTTATAGATAAACACTGTTCAGAATTGAAAATAATTAATTTCACAAAATTGAGAAAAACGAACGATAACATTTCATCATAATTGGTTTATACCGGTTAATTAACAAAAAATATTTCTAGTTACATTTTCGGTTTTCACGGCAAAGTAAAGTAAAGTTTAATTAAGCGTAAAATTGAAAAAATCCGTTATTGATTACAAAATTAAAACCAAACTGAATGTGGAACTTGTCCTAATTAAATTATACATACATGGCAGCCCACAAAATTTCCCTGGTTGCATTTAGCGAGTATCAAAACCCTTTCGACACTGGCGCCGCCGCACACTTTAGTTCGATAGTAAGTCCGCTGCTGGCGCCATCTAAGTTCCGCGGAGTTTCAAAGTGCAGGTAGCGCCACCATCCGGATTAATTTCGAAGTTTGTCGGGAAATTTGTCGGGAAATTTGTCGGAACGGAACACTTGTTGGATTGAGGATGAGATAGAAGACAATTCCGGAATTGGTCCGAATGAGGGCGCCACTGCAATGATGGCTCGCCGCGCCAACGGTAAGCACGCGTGCTAACGGGACTAACGCCAATGCATAGATGTGCCCAGAATCATTGACGTCTTAGAAAGGATGTCGCTACTTGTATTTCGCTACTTGTATTTCGCAGTTTTAAAACTTTTAATAAAAAAATTTTCAATGACTGGATATAATATGCTATTTGGTTTTCAACTATTTTTACTTTATATGCTGGAAAAGTTTTATTTAAACCATTAAATAAAAGTTTTTATCGCATTTTTTTTCCAAGTAGCGACATCTTCTTTCTAAGACGTCAATGATTTTGGGCCAATGTAAAGGTTGAAGGAATTGGTCACCCGAGCCGCCGCCCGCTGTCTGTGTCAATGTCGCTATGCCGCAATAGATGCCTACAAATTTTTGCCCTTTTGCTGTGTGTGTGCGTGGTGCGTGCGAACTGCGAACATACCCCATTTAGGAATTTAAAAAGCTGTACCCTCTTTGGTACGGAAGGCCCAGAGATACTACCTCTTACTTGCTCGATGCTCAAGAGAAACTGGATGGCTCAACATTGGGACTCAAACCAAACATACATAGCTATAGCAAGGCAGTGGATAGACCCATGATCTCCTATGCTGCCGCAGCGTGGGTGGAACAAATACAAATGTACATAACAGACAGCCATTGAGAAGCTAAACATGTCTGCCAGCACTAGGTAGACCTGAACCTACCGTCAGTCGGTTTAATTGTACAGAGCTCGGACAGACGGCTATGGGTAAATGGTTATCTAAAATTCTATGCACTATAACCGAAGGAATAGAAATCCAATCCTACTGGATATGTATCAGATAGAAGGAAACTGTAACAAGCGGTGTAATAAATCTGGTTTATAAAAACAAAAACGCTTTTCATTTTAAATTTTAATAAATATCCCTACCATAATATATGTGCATCAAACTGAATAATAGCAAGACTACCACAATGTGGCACAGGGAAAACTCCAATTCGGTCGTCGATCGACTGTAGGCTTTTTTCAATGAACCGGCTTGGCTTCTCTCGGATAAAAAATATACAATACGGAAGTTGTGACGCTGTTCTGTGATAATGAAATTGCTACAAATGGAATGAAAATAGCTTGTGACCCTCGCATCTAAATATAGTGTATGTACTGCAAAATGAATGTTTGCGGCCCATAGGTAAGGAGGAACATTTTCCAGTCGCAAGTCGCTAGCCTTCATTCATAAGAATCAAATCAGCACCATGCCGTTGTCACTATGATATAGCTTGCTGAATCCACAAGGTACATCTCGGCTCCACAAGGTACATCTCGGCTGTCAGTATTTAGTAGTGAATGTCAGTATTTAGTAGTGAATTATCATTCATCCTCGTCCACCAATAAAACAAGATTGCCAAACTTGCCACTTTATAATTGAAGATAATTAGGATGGCGAATTGCACGGGACAACTTGAACTTCGGCGAAAACGCGAGATTTCTGGAAAGTTGTCCAAATAAAACTGAGACTGGAAAGCTGAAAGTTTAAATTTCTATTAGTAGCACATCCCGCGTTTTCCTACTTTTGCCGCTTCATATCCATTCTCGATTTGATTCAGTAATTTCTCGGGTTTTAGGTTGTTTTATCCATTTTCCTTCTCTCAACAACGATTTCTTTCAGACGATAACTTACATTATTACCTGGATGTCATTTTGGCAGCATTCATGTAAGGGGCACAGATCCCATCCAGCCAACTTCGCCATTTGTGCGTCATGCGAATCGAAAAACTCGAAACATCCTCAATGTGGGTGTGTGTTCGATGTAATATTTGTAATAATTTTTCTCCCTTTTTAAGAAACGCATGACGTCACACTCACTTGACAGCCCCGACGAAATCTGTATGCGGTATGTGGTGAGACGTTTGTCTTTTTTAACAATCCGAATAAAATGGATGAGAGACATTTGTCGGTTTTAATTCATTCCGAAGAATAATTTCTTCGGTAAGTTTGTATGTAGTGGTAGTTAAGAAGTTTGCTTGGCTCTGTCTGCAGAATACTTTTCTCAGATAAGGACGTGATTTTCGATTTTCTACAGATATTTAAAGCAATAAATTTGAAAGATAATTTATATTATTTTGATTCGTTTGGCGTTTGGCATAGTTTGTTTAGCTGGCAAGCAACAAATATTTCTTTTTATTTTTGAGAAGAAATTTATAGAGTTAGATATTAGATATTTAATTTTGAATTTATCAAATTTTATTATTTGATTCGTTTGGCGCAATATTTCTTCTTATATTTGAAGAAATTTACAGAGATTAGAGACAGATTTTGTTTGATTCAGTCAGAATCACAATAAATTTTTTACCATACCTTGGTATTTATTCGATTGTTGGTCAGTATGTCGATGTTATATTGTTGCAGTTATAAAAACTGTTTTCAAATACATTGCAGGGGATCAACATCAGATTTATCGTTTTTCTTGGTCCCGGGTGATTACCGCAGGGATGTGTGGTTACATCATAGTGGACAACAATTGAGTAAGACTGCGAAAAGGGTATGTGAAAAACACTTTTACGAAAAGGACATAAAAGTAAATTCGAGAGGAAGTGTTTTAAATAAAGCAGCCTTACCGAAGCCATTTAGCTCAGCCGTATGTTCCTGCTCAGAGACAAGTATGGACGAAGACTGTTTAGCAATGCTGGGTGCTCATAGTCCACACATTCGAGTTGATAACCTGGTTGTAAATAAAACGGAAAATCCAAAGACATATGGTAGTAGGAAATATGGAACTGAAACTTTAGATTAGTTTGGTTTTCCAACTGAGACAGCTATTTGCAATTCCCCAGCAAATCTAGTTTTGGAAAACCTGCTTGAAGGAAAGAGTGAGGAAGTGAAGTCATTTGTGCGTTCACAACTTATATATAAAGATACGACTGAGTGGACAGGTAAAGAAATAGACCTAGCTTTAAAATTTCATAAAGAATCACCAGCATTGTACAAAGATCTACTAAATTCTGGATTTTTATTGCCCCCGATAAACACAATTAATAAATGGCATTCGATGGTGACATTGAACACAGGTGTTTCAGACGTAATTCTAAAAGTACTCAAGCTAACAATTTCTGAGTTGGCAGAGGATGATAGATGCTGTATACTCCTATTTGATGAAATGGTAGTTAATTCAAAACTAGAATTTCATGATGACATGATATATGGACTGTCGGATTTAGGTCCTTTAGGACGCAAAAACAGCTTGGCTGCCAGTATCCTTGTGCTGATGGTACGAGGATTAATTAAAAACGAGTCAAGCTGTGGGCTACGTGGCGGGCTCAGTTTCCGGAGAGGACTTAAGTGTAATTTTAACGGACGCTCTTTTAAAATTGTTAAATATCGGTTTAGAGGTAAAAGCAATAACCAGTGACCAGGGATCTAGCAATAGATTGTGCTATAGACTTTTGGGGTGCACTCACGAAAAGCCTTACTTTTGTGTAAATAACAAAAAAATATATGCTTGTTATGACATCCCTCATCTATTCAAGAGTATTAGAAATAATTCGCAAGGTTTATAATATGGATAGTGGAAACATTAGGGCTATGCATCGGCTTACCGATACGCCGATACGCATATTGACCCCGAACATTTTAGGCGAATACCTGTGGAGCTTGCGACACCGATATTTTGGCAGCGGTAAGTTTAGATTGTTTCTCGGAATCTGCTGAAAAATTACGTGCCAGATACAGCAGAGTTTATTGCAAAAATTAATACACTATTTGACTAGCTAAATAGTGTTTCTGAAATTAATAAGAATCCTGCGAGAAATGCTATATCGCAGAGGAACATAAGTGCGATCCAAAATTTTTCAGCAGCAAAGATATGGATCGACACATGGGTTCATACAGGAATAATACTAATCAGACAATAAATGTAGTACATATGCTATGGGATGATGTAAAAGAGAAGAAGGGTTATTTAATTACTTCTCGCTTAAACCAAGACCCTCTAGAGGATCTATTTCTATTGATTAGAGAATTTAAGACGTATGAACGAAACCCTTCTGTATATGTGTCATATAAGAATTTGAAAAATATTCTATTGTATTCCAATGATGAATTACCGTCGGAGTGCTCTAATCGTTACAATATTCCAAAAAATTTGATTAATTTCAATTCAGGGTTTGTAAATAGCTTAGTAGAGGATGTTGAAACTGTGGTTTCAAGAGAAAGCTATTGTGAAATAAGTGAAGCAGTTGCTGAGGGGTATATCTCTAAAGAAGATATATCACAGGAAATTTTCGACGATTTTGAAAGAAGTCCGAAAGAAAAATTTTGTACTTCTTCGAGGCTTTACTTCTTTGGACATCTTACAAATATGGTTGTAACTCGAACAAAGTGTGAGTTCTATAGAAAATACATGGTTGGCAACGATGCTGCTCGTAGCGAAAACCATACGCTGACGGAGATGAAAAGGGTCGGATTAAAAGTTAACACAATACCGACAATTGATTTTCAAAATGATTTGAACAAAATCTGTGTAGAATTTTCGAAGTTTTTTCACCAGAGAAACATTTTAAAGAAAATGCTTCCAACCATTGGCAGTGTAATCAGCCAGCGGTGCTCTGCTATATGCTATGGACTGCAGCCGAAGTCAGGCACGGTAATGAAAATTTTTGTATGAAGGTGAGACGTTTGTCGCATTAATTCATTCCGAAGAATAATTTCTTCGGTAAGTTTGTATGTAGTGGTAGTGTAATAAGTTGGCTCGTGGCTTGAGCTTGGTATGTTTTTGTTTGTTTATTCATTCTGAAGAATACTTTTCTCCGGTACACACGTGGATCAAATTGGCAGCCAAAATTTGAATATGCATTTGAATATTTTACTTAATTTATTTGAGAGATGTTTTGCCTCATTTTATTTCGAGAGATTTATAGAAATTTGATTTTCCGATACATAGGGTTTAACTCCTGATCGAATTTTGACATCGGCATATTGTTGCAGTTATAAAAACTGTTTTCAAACATTAAGGAAGGGGGGGCGGGGGTATCAAATTTATCATTTTTCTTGGTCCCGAAGGATTATGGCAGAAATGTTTGGATACACCATAGTGGACAACAATTCGGTAAGACAACGAAAAGCTTTTGTCAAAAACATTTTTACGAAATTTTCGCGCGTGTGTGTGCCCCTGCCAGCCTGCCTCTGTGTGTGTGTGTGTGTGCCCCTGCCTGCGTGTGTGTGTGTGTATACCTGCCTGGGTGTGGATTTCTTTGCGCTTGGGGGTATATTACTTAGGGCAGGTAAAGACATGTGCTAGAACAATGCGTAATCCCTTAACAATAGGTGTGCGCTTCGCAAACTATTTTTGACTAGATTAATTTTGGGTTGTGCGCTTCGCACATATACCCATAAATGTAGCCTCTCCTTTTCCCCTTAATGTTAATTAAAGTAATTTTAATCGCTCACCTTTTACAATTCAGTGATAGAAACACAAACAAGACAAATTTCTGATCATGCACGTGTTTTTGTAACATAAATAAAAGAGAACAGAATTGATATTCGCATTCGTTTCGCTTTATATCGCTTCGAATTTTTAGCTCTGTCGCATTTACTTGCATATTTCGCATTGTGTAGCTCTATTGTTGCTTAAGTTTCGCCATTGCGGACATTCTCCAAATTGTTTGCTGTGCATTATAATATCTAGTTGCTTGAACATTATTCACAACAAGAATACTTTTTCAATAACTTCGCGAACACCCTTGCTTCGCTTTTATCATCTATTTTGGTTTTATCTGCATATGTTTTTTAGAGATTCTTCTCAAATGGTGGATTCCCAGAATTACGATTTTTTTAAATCACCTTGAATGGAGTTTCAGAATTTCCTTTTTTTTTGGCATGACATCGGAAATGGAGTTGATCAACTAAATCTTTTATAAATACATAAAGGACTTCCAAATGGCCAGGCGGATTATCAAGAGGATTTGGACTTCCAAATCTTATAGCGTTCAGGCAACTTTGTTTAGATGTAGATTTATTTTAAGAAAGTCCAGTATAGTTTACAGGACTACGATTGTGTGTGTGTGTGTGTATGACAATAGTTGCACCTAGCCAACAGAGCCGCTGAGTTTTTGCAAGATAGACCAATACTTCTATCTGGTCTTTCGACAATTATCATTGGGGAGGGTATCTTTCATCACAAGATCCTAAAGTTTACGATAGATCCGACAAAGCTGCCCGAAAGCTCTTCATGACTGTTTCCAATTGGGAATTCCAAGTGTGTTTTTATAAGTTCACACCTTCATGTGATTTCTTTTGCGAATTTTATTATATAAACTAAGTCAGCGAAATTGCTATAGTTCCACTTAGTTCATTTATTCTCTTTCACCTAATATTGTAAAAAAATACTGCATTCTTTCAGTTATGTAATCGGAGGGCAATTTTTAGTTAAAAAATGCCTAACTAGATTTTCTTGGAAACGATCTGATAGTAAATAACGAAATAACGGGTGAAATAATGCTGCGTAAGTGCAAAATTACTTTAGTTTCACTTAGTTTTCTTGTGTACGCTGACAGTGCAATTTGTTAAAAGTGATATATTTATAAAGTAATTAGTTTTTTGGATACTCTTAGTATTATTAGTAGTTATATATTTTCAAGTGTGTTAAAGACAATATTGATATTTAAAATACCACGTGGACTTCGTTTGACTTTCTAAGAAATAGGCCAAATTATAAAAACGCTGGAATGTCAAATCGGGCAATTGCAAAAAGAATTAAAGAATTTCGCACCACAAAGTTATGCGCCAATTGTTGCGAGCCAGTGAGGACGTCTCGGTCTCCACATCGGTACCAGTTTTGCCCAAAATGTGGTACTATGTGGAACCGAGACGTCAACGCCGGCCTTAACATTTTAAAAGTTGGCCTTGCTCACCTGATGGGCGCCCCTTTGCACCCTAACTACAGCAGAAGCACCCGGTTATGACATTAGGACAATGTATGGCTGTGTTGATTGTATTATAACACAGTTATGGCTCCTCGAAAGAGGAGTTTAGTGCGACATTGAGTACGACATTAACACGTTACAGCACAAAAACGACGTAAACACATATAACGTCACAACAATAATGTAATTTATTAAAGCGTGAGGTTGTTGAAAGTCAGATAAAACATGATCGATGATTAAAGCTTGTGAAAATGAAAATAGAATAAAACAAGATTGTAGAAACTGTTAGAAACCATTTTTCTTAATTTCGGACAGCCAAACTGCGTATATGTAGAAAAAATTGTAATGAAAAAGGTGCTTCATCAGATAGATTTATACGCGTCATATAGTGCGCACACGTAGACAATTAAGGCTTATTATTTTGCGCAAACGAAGGCAAGGAACCCTTATGGTTTTACGCGCATGCTTACACTCATGAACTAAGATAGTGGTCCAGCGAGTTTTTTTTTTTTTTCACTTACACGGAATATACTCAATTCATAATTAACGATGCAAAGTAAGCAAAATTCTGTTATGTCATTGGCTTGACGTTGATGTTGTGAATGGAGCGTTTTGTTTGAATCCTTGTATTATAATCGTTCTTCTTTGATTCTGCATATATAAAAAAAAAAATAAAAGTTTAAAGTCTCTGAAAAAATATATGAAGAAGAAATCGAGTTTGTTGATAAGTTGAAATTACGCGGAGTTCAACTGCTTTGTTACATCAGTAATTGAAAACACAAGAGGCTACTGCAACTTTTTGGCAATATCGAAGAGCATTTGATAGGTCATGGCGCCTAAGTAGTAAAGGAATACAGTGGATATTATCCATCATCACATCTACTCTGTACTATCGAGTTGAGTGCTCTAAGATCGAACAAATGCAGAATCAACTCCACGATTTTTTGTTCAAAGTGCAACGGACGGCATGGATGGATATTGTGGCCGGGACGATTAGACTTATTCATTGAATAAAAGGAAAAAGAAGCTACTTCTCGCTTTATTATAAAAAAAAAGAAAAAAAAAACACAAGTAAAAAAGCTAGAATTGGTCTAAGACCAATTCTTATGATACCCTAGATGAATGCCCGTATGAAATTTCGTATTGTCACCCTTCTGTGCAAGTTTAATTTTTGAAGTGGTTTTTCACATATATTTCTAGAACGCTTCGTCGGACAGAAAATTTGATTATAACCAATTTTATAGGATTTCGTATGTTTTCATAGTATACGTAAAAAATCTAAATTTATATATGGCAACAGCAAGAAGGGGTTGCCCGATTTAGTCCATTTTTTTTTATTACTATAGAAACACCATGTACCAAATTTCAGCTCTCTATGTTGACGTGCTCTCAGGCAGTGTCCAAATATATAGTGGAAAACGAAATTTTTGTATGGCAACCCCACGAAGGAGTTTCCCGATTTGTCTCATTTTCGAACTTAATTTTACTATTATTTTGTGAAGTGCGTGTACAGAATGCCAGCTTTCTAAGTGAACGTGTTCTGCAGTTATCGTGCGCACAGACGGACAGACGGACGGACGGACGGACAGACGGACGGATGGACGGACGGACGGACGGATGGACGGACGGACGGACGGATGGACGGACGGACGGACGGACATGCAAAAATCAAAATATCTTTTAATATTATGCGTGGGTGTCCAATCCATTTAGCTCTACCATCATTATGTCGAGGTATTACGAACGGAATGATAAACTTAGTATACCCCTTATATTTCATCTAGGGTATAAAAAAAAAGATAACTAAATGGAAAAAATATACCAACTTAACGTGAATCAATTATTCTGGCAAAAGATTTTAAAATTCGATCCCAATATGTTGATGAATACCGAAAATATAATCCCGGAAGTACATAAATAAAAATTATTGCAAATAATTTTTTTTAGCAGAGAGAATGAAAAAGTCACTGTTTTATCTAGAAATTCACTTTAAAAAGTTCTATTTGTACCCATGAACAAGACTCCAATTGGATCCGAATGGATACAATTTATTGTTGAAACTAAATTTGGATACTTTGATCCTTTTTGTTCTAATTTCTCATTTAAATATCTTAACAAAATCCATCAAAATTCGAAATTTCCAACCCGATCATCACCAATTTCGTCCTTCTTTTGCTGAAAGTTAAGTAGTATTCCCAACTGCTTCTGATTTTTTGCATGCAAGGCCTCAATCACAATTAGATGATGGTTTCAGCTTCCGATGCGTAGAAAATTAGGGGTTTGTTATGCCATTAATTCTATCAGTTCGAAAGCTAGCGGGGGCCGGATAACATCCCTCCACTTTTCGTGAAATTACTTTTGCCTACTACAATAGCGGAAATTCACATAAAACCACGACTTTTTCTTGAAATATCTTAAAGAAATTTTGTAACCTAATTAAATTTTTTATCATTTATTATTCGAATAATATGTTTTTTTATAATACTACATACAATATCATATTCATAATAATAAATAATAAAAAAAAAATTCTGGGCAAATTGGATGGAAATTCACATAAAACCTACATAAATTATGCCAGGGACAGAAAATAACAATTATTTTCATTTTTGCTAACGAAAATATCATTTAGAAAAAGTTATAGGAGGATTGCTCTATTCGATATAACCAGCGCTTATTTGCGTGGCGCTCATGCCGGGGTTTGTAATAAATAAATTTTGAATTTGAATTTGAAAATGAAGTTTAATTGAAGCTCCAAGATTCTTGTTTAAATGATTGAAACTTTATGTTCAGTTGAAATGTGTCTTCTTTTTTCTACTTAATATGTTAATAACAAAATTTACAATAATTAAATTATACTAAAATTTCAATAAAACTTTTTCAGGACCTGGACACCGTATTAAGTACGAACTCTCCATTGGAACTGAATTTATTTTGTGGAACAAAATTTAAAATCCATTATTCGCCCCTCTACTGTGTTTTGTGTGTGTTTTTGTTTATAAACTTGACTTACTTCCAAATTTAAAATTCATTGAATGAACATTTATTTTAAGGCGAAAAATATTTATTTAATTTTCACTGTAATAGTTTATGTGTAAAATATTAAATGAGAACTTTTTTTGTAAAATATATAAATAGTTACCTCATACAAATCGCGTCGAAATAAGTCAAAGACAAAGCCATAAAAAAAAACCAACTCAGAGTAATATTAAAATTTAAATTCGAAAATTGTTTGTAATTTATCTGTAATTGGAGAAGTAAAATTTACAATAATTAAATAAAAGTATAATTCCATTGTAATTTAGAAGCATTTAAGCATTTAAAATAATTGAATTTAACGCAGTTACAAAAAAGTGGATCAATATACGTCGCACTAAATAGAGTCCATCAACAAATCAACTGAGAACTAACTAATAAAATTGAGCGAAAAATTTTAAAACTAAGAGAAATAGTTGACGCCAGCAAATTTTCTCCGATTTTCTCAACACGTGTGATATGTGCATTTACACAAAATCTCAAGTACGTAAACTTACTTACATACGTGATCTTCTGGAGTCTCGATACTGTTGTCTCTGTAAGCTAATAAAAAGGGCCTCGCTCTGTTTAGTAAGTTTATCATTTCGACCCGATTGTTACTTAAACGATATACACAAGTACTAGCTATATAGGTAGAAATTATCACTTCCGATTAGGACATTCCATAAACAAGTTTCAAAATATAAAATTCAATAAATTAGGGAATAAGTAAATTAGGGAAAATGTAAATGTACACAAACTTAGCCAATATTCTCTAAGTTTATATTAATTTAAAAATCTAGTAGTCAGTCGTAACTAAATAAAAAGCGGCCTTTCAACCTATATTAGATATAGTTTATTAGCACAAAGCGAGTGATAAAAGAGATATCAGATTTTCTAGCAAACTTAGAAGTGTGACCTGAGCCGTCAATAATTTGCATATTGCGATAAAATTTAAATGTTTTCCGATTTCGTACGTCCTGAATATTTAGAAAATTCTTTTAACTACACATCTAGAACTTTTACTCGTATACACGTGGGTACGATTACGCGTTTTGAGAGTATATTCTAAGATTAGATCTATTATGCAATGTTTAAGTCGAGTCTAGGATTACAGAGAGTTTAAAAAACAATAATAAACATAAAGGATGAAAATTTCCCCAATATGGGAGAATTCCCTCAATCTCCCAACACTGGATTGGACGTGAAACAGCCCTCGATCTGGCATTGCTTATTTTGGACGCGCAATGCAGCCAAGTACCAAAGCAGGGATTACTAAGAAGTCAGTATTCAAAAATGATTAATCGAACCCGGTTTGAGTACATTAAGTGCTTGAGCAGGTATGCTTGCAACAATCTTGCCAATTTCAAGAATATTTTATTTTAAATGCATAAAAAGAAGCAACGAATGACAGCAGCATCAAAATTAATAAATAACCTGAAATTTTGTGCTTGTCTTCTAACTTTCTTAGGATTACTGGATCTTAAATGTTTTTTTTTTCAGCTGGGTTTTATGGAATGTCACTTAAACAATTTTTAGTTCTCTCATT
The DNA here is from genome assembly GCA_963924295.1 of Dioctria rufipes. Lineage (NCBI taxonomy): Eukaryota > Metazoa > Arthropoda > Insecta > Diptera > Asilidae > Dioctria > Dioctria rufipes. The sequence continues at coordinate 40,488,867 of OZ002743.1, read as the reverse complement.
AATTCATTCCATATTAAAATTTAACAAAACTAAAATTTATACTTGCATTGTTCAACAAAAATTATCTTGAAGTTCTTCCAACAACAATGCAATAGTTTTATAGTTGCTTTTATTACTAAGCTAAATATTACAGAATTGTATGTGGAACTTGAATCAATGACCCATGAAACTAGATATTATGCAAATGCTCCAACCATTAGGCTACCATATCTACGTGGATTTGGATTGTCACACAAAAATATCTTATTTCTCTGTTCAAGCTTTCAACTATCCACACATTTTCAACCTGGTCAATACTCACTTAATGAAGGTATGAACAAATTTATTCTTATGAACAGTAATTAAATCCAGTCATATTGAACCACGTGATCTACCAAGATGTGACAGCTCTCATCACATGTTTCTTGCAAACCTGAACCTCTATCGAATGCTAAAAATATTCAAGTTCTAGATTAAGGCCAAAAGCCTTATAAAAACCGTACACAACACCTGTAGTCTCTGTGTCGACAATGGAATTTATTACTCAAAGCAGTTATCGGTCTTTATCATAATTGCAGTGAGGTGAGTTAACGTAACTTAACTACCTGCTCTTAATTGATTGACTTATCAAGCGTGCACCGGTTCATTCTGTTTCTCAAGTGAGCATTATTATTTCACTTGCTTTACTTTGATTACTCGCACGATCAATCAATAGCGACTCACCCTGAAGAGTTCAGCTTTCCAGGCTTTGAGACAAGCTCCCTCCATCTTCCGATATCTGTTTTGTAAATCTCAAAGCAATAAAATTGTTTATACGCTCATGAGCCTGCTCTTAATTGATTGACTTATCAAGCGTGCACCGATTCATCCTGTTTCTCAAGTGAGCATTATTATTTCACTTGCTTTACTTTGATTACTCGCAGAATTGGGCCTGAAATTAGATTGGCTGTTAATTTTGTACCAAAAAATTTATGGTGATCGATGATGCTTTTATCGCTTACTATAACGTAATTGTACGCAATAAAGGGTTTTCACAGCCTGTTCAATATTTGTGCCATTTTTCAAGCAAGAACGCTCAGTCCATTCTTATTATATGTCAGTGCCTTGAGACCACTGACATATATACATATATAAAATGGACTGCTGATACTAACTGACATATAATAAGAATGGACTGAGCATTCTGCTTCAAAAATGGCACAAATATTGAACAGGCTGTGAAAACCCTTTATTTCGTACAATTGCACACCGATTCATAATTTATTATTATTTGTCGATTGGAAATACTAAAGATGTTATAAAATAGTATGGCATTAAATTAAAATTATTTAGAAAGTTAATTAAGTCGCTATATTGCATATAAAAATTTTATTGCAGCAGAAAGTCAAAGGTATACACATTCATATATATGTAGACATATATAGCATATGTATCCACACCTCACAAAACAAATTGTTTATTATTTAAATTAACTCATAACACACATTTAAAAAAAAAAATCTTCTTCTATAAAATAAAACTTGATTTTGTAATTACCAAGTTTCGTTTTGTTTCGACACCGGGCCGAGCCGCCGCCCGCTGTCTGTGTCAATGTCGCTATGCCTCAATAGATGCCTGTGTGTGCGAACTTACCCCATTTGGCTGCATTTACACACGATCGAAACTGTAACAAAAAATATTATTCGCTTTTTTAATTTTATAAATATCCCAACCTAGCAAGACTACCACAATGTGGCATAGGGAAGTGACGCTGCTACTCGCATCGACGCTGCTACTTAAATATAGTGTGTCCTCCGCGGTCCATTATTCCACGCCTCAAACTGCAAGTCCACGCAAACTGCCTTGGCTTCTCTCTGACTGGAAAAAAAATATACAATACGGAAGTTGTGACGCTGTTCTGTTAAGCACCGTACTTACAATTTCTTTTACATGTATGTATTAGGAGGTATACATATAACATTGCATTGAATGAAAATAGCATGGTGAGTGACCCTCGCATATAGTGTATACTGCAAAATGAATGTTTGCGGTCCATAGGTAAGCTGAATCCACAAGGTACATTCTCGGCTTCATCCTCGTCCAATAAAACAAGATTGCCAAACTTGCCACTTTATGATAATTGAAGATAATTAGGATGGCCGTAATGTATTTCACGCTTATAGCTCTTATTTTTTGTTCAAAATTGGCTATAGCCAACATCTGAACGACCTCAACCTGGCTATAGCTAGCTCTAGCCGGCTCTAGCCAAAAGTTGAACACAGCCCACGCATTCCATTTATATATATGTCAGTGGTTCGGACACAAATGGCAGAATGTGGTTCTTAATGGGAATATCTTGTCTTGTATATACCTTATCTTTTTTTTTTTTTTTTTCTTTGGGCATCTTCACAGGCAGCCAAGGGCTGGTATTAGTGAAGAGCATTTCTCTTATTTTTCATCTTTTACTTTTTATTTCAGTAATCTGTTTCATTCTTTGTTCAACTTGTTTACCCCGAGGTTACACCTGCAAGTACAGCTTGCATGCAACTTGCACTGCCATACTTCTTGCACGTGTAACCTCTACTGCCATGCTGGCAGTACAGCTTTCAGCGAACTTGCATGCTGAAAAACCATGGCAGCTGGGAGATAGTAATTTGACATTTATACAGTTTTCAAAATGGCGGGAACGAAATGCTTGAGAGAAATTCATAAATTTATACCGGGAAAATGCAATTTTCTGGGATTATTTGCAATACATCATTTACCAACACCTTCATTTTCCTTTTTTCTTGGGTTTTTATCATTGTAATGCTTCCTTTATTGCCATAATTTTCCAATATACGCAAGAGTTTTCGTCTCAATGCCATTTTTTAAATGAACTTGCATGCAAGCTGATAAGACATCAACCGTACTGCCTTCCGCTGTCAAGTTAAAAATCGTGTTGGAAGGGAGGCTTGCATGCAAGCTGTACTTGCAGGTGTAACCGTGGGGTTAGCCGCTAGCCATCAAAAACCAAACCAGTTCAGTTTCATTCGTGACGTTCCTATCCCGATTCTGGGATTTATATCAAGAATTCAGAAATTCTGACCTTTTCAAAGGTTCAGTTGGCTTGTGTTCGTCGTCTTGTGTAGTTTGGCATCAAAGTTTATCCCAGTTTTTAGAGCAAGTGATTTGATAGTCCTTGGTCGCCATATTTGAGTGCAAGTTTTAATTTGATATATTGCCTAATTCCTTGTGAATAGTAAAAAACAACAAAGGTGAGAATAATATAAAATTATTCATAAATACTTATCACGTATTTAATATATAAGCCGTATTAAATTATGAGAATTGAATTTTTATTATTTCGAGGCTTGTAAAAATTTCATATTTGATTTTGTAACATTGTAATTATTTATTAGGAAAATTTTTATTTTACATATGTTATCCAAGTTTTGTTAGTTTGCTGTATATTAATTTCTTTTCTGGCAAAATTTATAGTTGGAATAAATTGGGTGTGGATTTCTTAACAAAATTGATTTTTCGTTGGCAATGGCTGCCTCCATTTTGTCACATTTTTAAATGTGCTGCGATAAGTCTGGGATTTATATCAAGAATTCAGAAATTCTGACCTTTTCAAAGGTTCAGTTGGCTTGTGTTCGTCGTCTTGTGTAGTTTGGCATCAAAGTTTATCCCAGTTTTTAGAGTAAGTGATTTGATAGTCCTTGGTCGCCATATTTGAGTGCAAGTTTTAATTTGATATATTGCCTAATTCCTTGTGAATAGTAAAAAACAACAAAGGTGAGAATAATATAAAATTATTCATAAATACTTATCACGTATTTAATATATAAGCCGTATTAAATTATGAGAATTGAATTTTTATTATTTCGAGGCTTGTAAAAATTTCATATTTGATTTTGTAACATTGTAATTATTTATTAGGAAAATTTTTATTTTACATATTTTACATATGTTATCCAAGTTTTGTTAGTTTGCTGTATATTAATTTCTTTTCTGGCAAAATTTATAGTTGGAATAAATTGGGTGTGGATTTCTTAATAAAATTGATTTTTCGTTGGCAATGGCTGCCTCCATTTTGTCACATTTTTAAATGTGCTGCGATAAGTCTGGGATTTATATCAAGAATTCAGAAATTCTGACCTTTTCAAAGGTTCAGTTCAGTTGGCTTGTGTTCGTCGTCTTGTGTAGTTTGGCATCAAAGTTTATCCCAGTTTTTAGAGCAAGTGATTTGATAGTCCTTGGTCGCCATATTTGAGTGCAAGTTTTAATTTGATATATTGCCTAATTCCTTGTGAATAGTAAAAAACAACAAAGGTGAGAATAATATAAAATTATTCATAAATACTTATCACGTATTTAATATATAAGCCGTATTAAATTATGAGAATTGAATTTTTATTATTTCGAGGCTTGTAAAAATTTCATATTTGATTTTGTAACATTGTAATTATTTATTAGGAAAATTTTTATTTTACATATGTTATCCAAGTTTTGTTAGTTTGCTGTATATTAATTTCTTTTCTGGCAAAATTTATAGTTGGAATAAATTGGGTGTGGATTTCTTAATAAAATTGATTTTTCGTTGGCAATGGCTGCCTCCATTTTGTCACATTTTTAAATGTGATGCGATAAGACTGCCGGCCGGCAGATAGGTATGTAGAGATCATAAATGCAAAAACTTCTTTTTTTGTTTTTTTTTTACCCTCTAATAATTGCATTTACTTTTTCCGCGCAATTTTTAAAAACTGCTTTTAATGTTTTCTATGTCAGTAATCTCTTGATGAATTTTGCACGGGACCAAAATCAAAATGGCGTCCGTGCCGCGTTGCTAGTTTTATTTCGAAATTATAACCTTATGAGTGAAACTATTTGACTTCTAATACCACATATAAATAGTATTAGTAACACGTTCGTTCTTTATTGTTGCTGGAATATACCAATTCCAAATATAGAGGATTTTTCACTACCGAAGAGGTTTTCACTGAATTCGATGCACATAATTTCACATTCTGGGTGCTTCAGGTTCAGTATTATAATAAAATTAGTCTCATTTCCGTGTACAGTATTACGCAGCCGTCAACGAAAGCTTACACACTAGTACGATGGCAATTATTCTAGTGGATTATTTTATAAAATAAAGTGTATATGTTTTCTTTAATATTGTTTTCTTTTATAATTTTAGGCTCGAGGACCGAAGAAACATTTAAAGCGGCTTAATGCCCCAAAAGCATGGATGTTGGACAAGTTGGGAGGAGTGTTCGCACCTCGTCCATCAACTGGTCCCCATAAGTTAAGAGAATCAGAAGTTACAAAAATTGTAATGCAACGTCTGATTAAAGTTGACCGAAAGGTTCGCACAGATCCAACATTCCCAGCTGGTTTTATGGGTAAAATTAATTAAGAATTATATTTGTTTTCAGCTTTCTATAAAATAATTGATTCTTATAGATGTCATCTCTATTGAAAAAACTGGAGAATTCTTCAGGTTGGTTTATGATGTCAAGGGACGTTTTACTATTCACAGGATCTCAGCTGAGGAGGCTAAGGTAAGAAAAAATATGTTTTTTCTTTGAAGGAAGCTTTCATTTGCTAATAAGCTGTCGTTTCTAGCAGAACTCCAAACCTAACCTTAGATTTTAGATTTTTCCAAAACCATATACCACATATATTTCTTAACTTGACAACATAAAAGTATTGTGTTAATGCACTGGACAAAATTTTGAAAGCTGTCAAACGATTCATATCCGGTTGCCGACTCATTTTCTTTCTGGCTTGCAAGATGGTGAGTGCTTATTGAATTTGTGTTTTTGAATTTGTTGCCATCGTTCATCAAATAAGATGAATAAGTTCTTAAAGTCATATATTATTGAAATTAAAAGATTGTTACTTGTGCAAATGATATTATTTGCTTTCTGGCTTGCAAGATGGTGAGTGCTTATTGAATTTGTTGCCATCGTTCATCAAATAAGATCAATAAGTTCTTAAAGTCATATATTATTGAAATTAAAAGAATGTTACTTGTGCAAATGATATTATTTTCTTTCTGGCTTGCAAGATGGTGAGTGCTTATTGAATTTGTTGCCATCGTTCATCAAATAAGATCAATAAGTTCTTAAAGTCATATATTATTGAAATTAAAAGAATGTTACTTGTGCAAATGATATTATTTTCTTTCTGGCTTGCAAGATGGTGAGTGCTTATTGAATTTGTTGCCATCGTTCATCAAATAAGATCAATAAGTTCTTAAAGTCATATATTATTGAAATTAAAAGATTGTTACTTGTGCAAATGATATTATTTGCTTTCTGGCTTGCAAGATGGTGAGTGCTTATTGAATTTGTTGCCATCGTTCATCAAATAAGATCAATAAGTTCTTAAAGTCATATATAATTCAAATTAAAAGATTGTTACTTGTGCAAATGATATTATTTGCTGAACATTTTTTACTATATTCGAACGAATCTGAGGAACAGTTTGTTGTCAAAATGTAGAAACTTCAAAATTTGTAATTCATTAAAGTTAGTATTATTCTATTGGATTATTTTATAAAATAAAGTGTATATGTTTTCTTTCATAATTTTAGGCTCGAGGACCGAAGAAACATTTAAAGCGGCTTAATGCCCCAAAAGCATGGATGTTGGCCAAGTTGGGAGGAGTGTTCGCACCTCGTCCATCAACTGGTCCCCATAAGTTAAGAGAATCATTGCCTTTACTTATTTTATTAAGAGATCGTTTGAAGTATGCCTTGACCGGTTCAGAAGTTACAACAATTGTAATGCAACGTCTGATTAAAGTCGGCGGAAAGGTTCGCACAGATCCAACATTCCCAGCTGGTTTTATGGGTAAAATTAATTAAGAATTATATTTGTTTTCAGCTTTCTATAAAATAATTGATTCTTATAGATGTCATCTCTATTGAAAAAACTGGAGAATTCTTCAGGTTGGTTTATGATGTCAAGGGACGTTTTACTATTCACAGGATCTCAGCTGAGGAGGCTAAGGTAAGAAAAAATATGTTTTTTCTTTGAAGGAATTATTGAATTTGTGTTTTTGAATTTGTTGCCATCGTTCATCAAATAAAATGAATAAGTTCTTAAAGTCATATATTATTGAAATTAAAAGATTGTTACTTGTGCAAATGATATTATTTGCTGAACATTTTTTACTATATTCGAACGAATCTGAGGAACAGTTTGTTGTCAAAATGTAGAAACTTCAAAATTTGTAATTCATTAAAGTTAGTATTATTCTATTGGATTATTTTATAAAATAAAGTGTATATGTTTTCTTTCATAATTTTAGGCTCGAGGACCGAAGAAACATTTAAGGCGGCTTAATGCCCCAAAAGCATGGATGTTGGCCAAGTTGGGAGGAGTGTTCGCACCTCGTCCATCAACTGGTCCCCATAAGTTAAGAGAATCATTGCCTTTACTTATTTTATTAAGAGATCGTTTGAAAGTACATTGTATGAAAGAAGAAAGATAAAAAAACAAGAAACAAGAAAGACGAAAAAGAAGAAAGAAGAAAAAAAAAAAATTTATTGGGAGACGAAAAGCTAAGTGAATTTAATTTAATTTAATTTTTGAATATATTACAGCACAGCATTTAATTATATTTATTGCACTGAGATTTATTGGCTGAACTCTATTACTAGTTAAACTCGACTTCCTTGTAATTTCTATATAATTGATGATTTTGATCCAATTTAGCTTACCTTTTTAAAGCTTTATCGACACAGGACGTAGGAATTTGAAATTTGGCAGAATATTAAGTCTTCGTGACGTGTGCATATTTCGACAGTCGAAAATTATGAAATATTTCTTGTTTTAATTTTAATTGTTAGTAGGTATTGAGTCATAGATAACAGGAATCACGAATCACGAATCTAAAATTAATTTTGTGAGCAAACATACACCCTTATTATCGTTGTCACTTTAAGTGAGAAATGGCGTTACGACACAAAAATGGTATTATGGTTGTCGTTTAAAGTGACATTTGTCGAAAACATACGACTTTGGACGTATTACTGTTGTCGTATTAAGTAGACAAATGTCGATGTAAGTGACAATTTTACTCACTTGGTTTTCGTAAGTGACAGATGTTAGATTTGTGTAAGGAAAAGGAAAATGCAAGCAGAAAATGATAAATTTTATAATGGCTTTCTAAGTTGTTCATTAAAACATAAAATTCGGTAGATTTTTATAAATTAAATTATTTTTTTTTTTGCAATTGTAGTGCAAAGATTACAACAAAAAAACAATTTGAAGTCATAATAGATTTTATGGTGAAGCATCCTGTTATAGCTAAAGGGCTAAAATACATCGCGTTTATTTATATTTTTTTCTTTTAAACACTTTAAAAAATAACAACAATACCACGAAATAAGACAAACCTCACTTTTGTCTACACCCTGACGCATGCCCTGATGCTACCTGTCCCTTTAAGTGACAACTATAATACGGCTTTGAAGAAAAATGTCACGTCACACCGTTCGACAACGATAATACGAAAAGTGAAGTGAAGTGAGAGTGACTGTGAAGCTTGGCACTTTGGTGAGTCGACAACTGTAATAAGGGTGATATACTTTTCAAGATACAGGTAACCCTTGATTAACACGGTACTTGAATAACACGGTTTGAGATTACTCCTTGATCCATTGGTTGAATAAGTGAAGTTGTGTTTGGAGGCATAAATAAAAATTTTACATTATCTGATAGATCATCTATATATGTTGGATGTCCTGGTGCATTATCCAGTAGTACCAATATTTTAAAAGTCAAATTTTCCCGTTCGCAATAGTTTTTGAACTCAGGAATGGCGCATTTGCCCAACCAATCAACAAACAAAGAACCAGTGACCCAAGCTTTTTTATTAGATCGCCAATGTACAGGAAGATTTCTTTTATTAACACCTTTTAGAGCTCTAGGATTCTCAGCCTGATAAACTAACAATGGTTTTAGTTTGAAGTCACCATTGGAATTGCCTCCAAGAAGTAAAGTTAGGCGATCTTTACTTACTTTAAAGCCAGGTGCAGAAGATTCTGTTTTTGAAATATAGGTTCTTTTCGGCAGACGTTTCCAAAACAAAGCTGTTTCATCAATATTAAACACCTGTTTAGAACTGTAGCCACCTTCCTGTATAACAGCCTTCAATATTTTATTAAAACCATTTGCTGCTGTGAGATCTGCACTAGCTGCCTCACCTTTTAAACAAATGTTGTGCAGATTTGTGGTTCTTTAACCAACTAAGGTATATGTATTGCAGAATAAAATTAGCCAAATAAAATACAAAATTAAATTGCCTCACTTTGTCGATATATGAGCATTTATTGTCTGTGCTTAAACTTTTAGGATTTAAAAGAGAAAAGGTAAAATGCGGAAAATATAGCTTGGCGATAACATTTATTTGTATTTCTGACTACTTTCTTCATCTCTTTAGAATGACATATTTTACGATATATTCTGGCAAGAACGTTAAGTTTTTTATAATACCTACAACATTATTATTTGTTCAATCATACAAACAAGAGATAGTTACTCATCAAAGGAAACAGATTGGCCGAGATTTGGAAAAGACTTTAAGAATAGAGTTTTAGATGTTTCAGAAAAGAATAGCGTTCACTCGAGAGTCTGAAACAAAGTCATTTTGTGGTTTTGTAGCAGGCCGCTCAACAAAGATGCAAATGCTTGGAGATGCACTATGCACTTGTATCAAATATCTTAAAGAAAAAAAAAAAACATTTGAATGTAAATATTGTTCCGACGCAGTAAACATACACTGAGACGGTATTACTAAATTTTTATCACTCCCCTTAAATAGGCTAATATGTCCACTAAGGTAAAGCTGCAAATTGTTGGCGTACTTTCATATAAATATCAGGGCAGTGATGAATGAATAGGAAAAGATCATGATTGAGCCCTGAGGTTCCTCGCTGTTTAGGTCCAAAACACCAGGCATCTCCATAAAGTGAACATTGTTTTGCGTTTCGTCCAGCAGTCCCACTCGGATCAGCGGAAAAAGTGAATTCCCTTCCCGCAAAGAGCAACATAAAATGAATGATATATGAATGTTTACTACTAAACTTATACTAAATACCTACACTACGCCACACTTTTGGTCGTCTGAAAAAGAATATGCTCTCCTCTGTCATATTGTAGGATTGGTAGGTATGCTGCCCGTGCTGCAGCTTAGAAAAGTGTAATACGGAAATTTTCCACTCCCGAATGCTTTTCTTTCACGAAAAGTGTAGCATGCTAGCAGCGTGTGAGCTCTATAGCTTATGATTGCTTCTGCTGCATTCTTACTATTATAGAGTACCACATAAATGGCATTGGCGATAAATTGGGCTACCTTTAATTGAAATTGGGCGACTTTGGGCTACCTTTTTAGAGAAATATGGCGATATGCCTAAAAATTTTGTGTTTATCCCTAGAAATTAAATACCTAATAAGTGTCATGCATTTTATAACTTCTAGCTACCAATGATTCCAATTGGAATCATGCAAAAATTCGACTTTTTCTATATAATTTATTAAAATTTCGAATTACCCTGTGGTGTATATCAATAAAGTAAATTCCAAACAAGCAGAAAATATTTTTTTTTCTACACAAATGTATGAATGCAGGGTTTTTTTTTTAACTTCGAACAGCTCGCTCTGGTGAAAATTCGCGAATGAGAAAATTTCAAATTTCCAACTGTCAAAGATTTTGTTTAAAATATTTTATTGCCATCGATTTAGATGCCTACTAGTAGAGTATTCTTTAAATAATTTGAATCAAATTTTGAAACCTATTTCCTTTGATACGAATCCAAATGAAACTTGAATTTTCCATATGATTCTAATTGGAATCACTGGGGCTCAAAGGGTTAAGTAGCAGAGTTTAAAAATTAAGCTTTTGTGAGAACGCCTTTTATATTCAATCTTCGGCCAGTTTTACTAATCCATTTTTTGAATTTGTTTTTAGTTCTTTTACTCTAATACGATAATATCTTAAATACAGTTGAATTTTAAAGAAGCAATGATTGATTGAAAATTATCAATAAAAAAAATTTTACACTTATCTTATATCTTCTTTTGTCTTCTTTCTGCTTAAATTCTTCTTTCTTTTACACTTATATCTTCTTATACATATCTTCTGTATCAGCACAAATGCTATTAAAAAAGTGCTGGGTTATTTTAATTTTCGTCCAGTTGGTCAATGCTTACAACCCGTAGACATAATATTTCCTGAAGTGACATTTGAAAAAGGCAAACTTAATACCTATATATAGATCCGCTGAAAGTATTAAGGCTACAGTAATTTCTATATAATTGATGATTTTGATCCAATTTAGCTTACTTTTTAAAGCTTTATCGACACAAATTATATTATTTATGGTTAAAATATTCACATTATTCCGCAATATATTCCTGAGTTTTTTAGGGCCCCGTACTTCAAATGAAAAAAAAAATGGAACCCTCATAAGGTCATTCTTGCGTCCGTCCATCTACCTGTAACCTGTCACAGATGTTTTTCTCGAAACGAAGTGACGTAGGAATTTGAAATTTGGCAGAATATTAAGTCTTCGTGACGTGTACATATTTCGACAGTCGAAAATTATGAAATATTTCTTGTTTTAATTTTAATTGTTAGTAGGTATTGAGTCATAGATAACAGGAAAACTGCAATTTTTACAAAGTTTAAATAATTTACAAACAAATATTTTTAAATGTGAACAAATTTTTAACGTCACATTGAATTTTGTTTACGCTTGAGCATACAACCGCTGTCTCTTGATGATATTTTACTGTGCAATAATCGATAGCGTATTTATACTAATGTTTCTGTGGCACAATTCATTAATTTATCGGATATCACAGGCAAATTTAGATTAGAATTAAATATACTTATGATTTGATTTGGAGTCATTAAAAATAAGAAGTCTTAAAATTCTTCTATTCTCCATTGATATATTTAGTTTCACAAAATTTCTGTGCTATAAAATTGTAGGCAGACAGGTTTTTGGGTAAGGTGTTTAGTCAAGTATATTGATATTCAGAAAACTGTTGCTTGTTTTTCTGTATACAAATACAAAATTTATTAAATTCTTGTTAAATTACAAATTTAAGGAGGCCATCCTGTGTGACTGATTCGCGTTATTCTCAAAACTGTATTTTTCAAACTGGTAACCACAAAATCTCGAAAGCTATCGAACGAATTCCTTTGAAATTTTATTGACTTATTCAGTACTCATGTAGACACTTTGCATTCATCATACTTCACAGATTGAAATGCCGTTTTTTTTTAATTTGGATAAGCAGAAAGCCCGTAATAGTGGTTACCGAAATTTTTGTGATAAGTAATGGAACACAATGGCCTAATTAACTCTTTTACTCTGTAGTGAGTTTTTGGAGGAAACTGAAAGCCTTAATACAAGTGCATGCTTCACGTCGAAGTACAAGAAACGGATCAGCTAGACTTTCCATAATTACATCCATTTCATTAGAACATTTTAAAAGTACATATGTGGAATTGGACGCATCACCTAGGGCCGTATTCACCAAGCTATTTAATTGAAATTTAATGTTATTTCTGTTTTAGTACTCCGTTAGAGAGGGTTGGGACTGGGACCACTGACTTATAACAGGTTAAATTCTTCTTTCTTTTACACTTATATCTTCTTATACATATCTTCTGTATCAGCACAAATGCTATTAAAAAAGTGCTGGGTTATTTTAATTTTCGTCCAGTTGGTCAATGCTTACAACCCGTAGACATAATATTTCCTGAAGTAACAAATATTTCAAAAGTTAAAGTGGGTGCCATCTTAAAAAATCTAGTTTCTCAAAATACCACAATTTTGTCTTGTGATTTTTGCTCTCTACTCCTTTTATCTCACGACGATATTGAAACCTTAGAGCTTTTTTTTTTTCTTACAGCTGCTCTATTTGCGAATGGATTTAGTTCTTTTAATTTAAGAATTAATTCATCTTTTTTTGTCCAATTTTTGGAATTATCATTTGTAACATCCCACAGTTCTGGAAAACTCTTGTACATTTGTACATTTCAATAAATTCATTCAAAAATTTCTGATTTTCATCAGCAGAAACTGAAACATCAAAATGTTTACCTACCTACTTACAGAAAACACGCCTAGAACTCTGTTGTGTACAGGCTCAACAAAATCCCTTGCTCAAGTAATAAAATCTTCTTTCTTTAAGAAATTTACATAATATCTTATGACGTACCTACATTAATATTATTAATTAATTAATAGTTGGCGGTGTGTGAGTCCCGAACGAGGACAAAGCAACTGCACTTATTCCATTATATGACCTTGGTGTTGTAAAATCTTCTCTCTTAAAAAAATTTACCTAATATCTTGACTACAATTATTATTATAGTTAACTCGTACCTACTTTAACTATCTACTTAACTAAACTGCCTACCTGACTGCTAAATAAAATTACTTTCTTACTTAATCGTTGGCGGTGTGCACCACTTAAATTCCCGACTGGTATTGTTACCATACATGATGGTTCTCTACCTTAGCTAAGCTAGCTACCTATCTAAACTGCCTACCTACCTACCCTAACCTACCCGCCATACTCGTGGTATTAAAAAATCTTCCACTGTCACAACAGGTGGCAGTACAGCACAAATGCTATCAAAAACTACCTAGTTAACTCGTACCTACCTTAACCAACTAATTACCTAAACTGCCTTCCTGACTGCGCTTAACGTAGAGTTTTCTCAATTTATATACAATATAAATTGAACAAAGAATAATTTCCCAGCAATAAATTGGTAAAAATAAATCGTATTCAGCTATCTACCTTAACTACCTACCTTCCTATCAACGTAATATTATTAACACCTCTTCTTTTGTCTTCTTTCTGCTTAAATTCTTCTTTCTTTTACACTTATCTTATATCTTCTTATACATATTTTTGTATCAGCACAAATGCTATTAAAAAAGTGCTGGGTTATTTTAATTTTCGTCAAAAAATCTAGTTTCTCAAAGTACCATAATTTGGTCTTGTGATTTTTGCTCTCTACTCTTTTTATCTCACGACGATATTGAAACCTTAGAGCTTTTTTTTTCTTACAGCTGCTCTATTTGCGAATGGATTTAGTTCTTTTAATTTAAGAATTATTTCATCTGTTTTTGTCCAATTTTTATAATTGTCATTTGTTAGATCCCAAAGTTCTGGAAAACTCTTGTACATTTCAATAAATTCAGTCAAGAATTTCTGATTTTCATCAGCAGAAACTGAAACATCAAAATGTTTACCTACCTACTTACCTACTACCTACTTACAGAAAACACGCCTAGAACTCTGTTGTGTACAGGCTCAACAAAATCCCTTGCTCAAGTAATAAAATCTTCTTTCTTTAAGAAATTTACATAATATCTTATGACGTACCTACATTAATATTATTAATTAATTAATAGTTGGCGGTGTGCGAGTCCCGAACGAGGACAAAGCAACTGGACTTAGTTGTAAAATCTTCTCTCTTAAAAAAATTTACCTAATATCTTGACTACAATTATTATTATAGTTAACTCGTACCTACTTTAACTATCTACTTAACTAAACTGCCTACCTGACTGCTAAATAAAATTACTTTCTTACTTAATCGTTGGCGGTGTGCACCACTTAAATTCCCGACTGGTATTGTTACCATACATGATGGTTCTCTACCTTAGCTAAGCTAGCTACCTATCTAAACTGCCTACCTACCTACCCTAACCTACCCGCCATACTTGTGGTATTAAAAAATCTTCTACTATCACAACAGGTGGGTGTACAGCACAAATGCTATCAAAAACTACCTAGTTAACTCGTACTTACCTTAACCAACTAATTATCTAAACTGTTCTGGAAAACTCTTGTACATTTCAATGTGATATGTAAGAGCCCCAAATAAAAAATTGCTACAGACAATCAAGGTGCATTGCTCCGTTCTGGAATTGTTACCATACATGATGGTTCTCTACCTTAGCTAAGCTAGCTACCTATCTAAACTGCCTACCTACCTACCCTAACCTACCCGCCATACTCGTGGTATTAAAAAATCTTCTACTATCACAACAGGTGGGTGTACAGCACAAATGCTATCAAAAACTACCTAGTTAACTCGTACCTACCTTAACCAACTAATTACCTAAACTGTTCTGGAAAACTCTTGTACATTTCAATGTGATATGTAAGAACCCCAAATAAAAAATTGCTACAGACACTCAAGGTGCATTGCTCCGTTCTGGAATTGTTACCATACATGATGGTTCTCTACCTTAGCTAAGCTAGCTACCTATCTAAACTGCCTACCTACCTACCCTAACCTACCCGCCATACTTGTGGTATTAAAAAATCTTCTACTATCACAACAGGTGGGTGTACAGCACAAATGCTATCAAAAACTACCTAGTTAACTCGTACCTACCTTAACCAACTAATTACCTAAACTGTTCTGGAAAACTCTTGTACATTTCAATAAATTCAGTTAAAAATTTCTGATTTTCATCAGCGAAGTATTCTCGAGGGTTTTGGCTCAAAACAACACAACGAGTTCCTCTCAAATCAGCCATACTTGTTAATTTTATTATCCATTTTATCCATACAGAAATCCTTACAATTAGAGCAGTTTAATGATCTGATCTGATGAACAGGTACGAACTTAGTACCTATATCCTATGATTTTATCAAAGATAATGCTCGCCATTTAAAAGCCGAAAAGATCGCGGTTGGCTATTTTGTTTTGCTGTAAGGCCTAAAGTAAAACGAAAAATCCCATACAAATGTAACAGAATGAAATCTAGGCTACGTTCACGATTTAAGCTTTAGCTCATTATATATAGCTTATTATAGCTTATTTAATTGTGAAAAAAAAGTAAAGCAGGAGCTTATTTAAAGTAATAAATTCCAATGCAAAGCAATGGCTACATTCTAATTTTACAGTTTTTAAAAATTGATTGTCACTTCACAAATGAAAAGCTGAGTAAAATCCAGAAAATTTGACAATTTGTATAGCAACCTTTTTCCATTACCCGACCTTAGCTTAAAATGGCTTAACGTATGCACAAAAAACAGCTGTGGCTTAAAGTGGGTGAAAATTTTTTCGTCTACCATAATCTTTTTTACTATTACTTTTTCTTTGTGGAAAATACATATTCATATTGGTAAAATGCAAATTGTTTTACTTGTTAGCTACTATAAAAAAATGCCAAGAAGTAACAGTAGTAGCATGACTTTAGAGCTGATGTCGAATCATCTCCACTAAGAAGAATCCACGTTGGTCGTTGAAGAATTGTGGTTTAATTAAATAGAAAATCGGTTATTCGCCATCACTAGCACAAAGCATAGTGCGTATACCTTGTTTACATGCAGAGTTGAAAGATTGAGTGGAGATTGAATTGAGTTTTCGATTCGTGTATTTGAGTACGCATCGATTGAAAGCGCTTCCTCTATGTATCTCACGTTTTGGCTGTTATGTTATGACAATGAAACAATGAAGTCCTCACTGCAATACGTGTTAAAGAGAAAACTATGGCAGTGTAACAGAATTGTCAATAATCAATTCAAGCCTTGTTAATGTCTCTCGGATGTTTTAGCACAAGTCAATTTTAATAAAATAACTATTCAAATTTAAAAAATGGAAATTGATTTAATTGATTGTACGTATGTAAGCATGCTCAAAATGAACTTAAACAGATGCGTAAGTACGTAACTTTACTTACGTATACTTCCATTTTGGGTCAGCCTAATACGTATTCGAAGTTGTGTTGCAATGAAACAATATCCGTAACAGAAGATGTAACAATCTTATCTAACAATATCCGTAACAGAAAATGTAACAATCTTAAGGGATTTTATTCCTGTCCAGTTAACTTGGTGCTCTTCTCATGTGTGACAACAAAATAAAATGAAAACATATCTTTAATTGACGTTGACATTGTCATCGATTTTATTGTATTTAAGATTCTAGTTGGTTCTTAATATTGAATGATAAATACAAATAAGTATAGTATATCTCTTTTAGTTTTATCTCTTTGCCACATCGAAGGGGAAAAAAATATCATGTTGCGAAAGAAGATTATCACAGAGATATTATACGCTACGACTCTTTTGCCTTGTACAAACGTCTCCACGGTCTGAAACTAGTTGGGAAAAATTCCGCGACGAAAAAGATGTACAATGGCAAAAATTTTTCAAAATACCTTCTGAAACTATTCAGTGGTAGTTGGGAAAAATTCCGCGACGAAAAAGATGTACAATGGCAAAAATTTTTCAAAATACCTTCTGAAACTATTCAGTGGTAGTTGGGAAAAATTCCGCGACGAAAAAGATGTACAATGGCAAAAATTTTTCAAAATACCTTCGGTGGGGCGGAAAAAATTCGATGGTTCTATTTGTACCGATGGAGTAGCGATTACGTATTTCTTAGTTCCCTATTCTTTTGTAAATTTGGTATACATATTCCGACATGCAAGTACATATGGCTGCATAGACATTATATCAACACAAACATTTGTTTGCTTTCAACTTTAAAACTCTATAAAAGATATATTTAGGGCTATCATGGAATTTAAACTTGCTACTTGCGATTGTTTTCTCAGCCACGCTACATTTGTACCTTGGTGTAAATTCTAGGGTTAACAAAAAAGTCTAGAAATTTCTCGAAGTGCAGATGGATAGTCTAACGGCTTCTTGCACCAAGTCCCTTAAATTCTTAGTTCAAAGGCGATTGAAAAAATTGGAAGAATACATTTCACACAACCTTTGATTTAAATTTCAAATATTTTAAATTGCACTTATTCCATTTCTTCATTCCATTATAATATTGTACCTACCTAAACTGCCTACCTACCTAAGCTAGCTGTCTTTAAATTTCTGGCGCGAACATCAGTCTAGAAATTTCTCGAAGTGCAGATGGATAGTCTAACGGCTTCTTGCACCAAGTCCCTTAAATTCTTAGTCTCTCCATGCAATGTAACGGGCTACTACGCTCATGTCGTAATGCCAACCGGTATAACCAAATACTAGGAGAAAAAGATAAGCGGTGAGGGGCAGGTCGCGCTCAGATCTGCAGTGTTACCCAAACACACACACACACACACACACTTATACACCCACACACACTTATACACCCACACTTATACACACACTTGCTTATACACACACACACACACTTATACACACTTACTTACACACACACACACACTTATACACACTTACTTACACACACACACACACTTTTACACACACACACACACACACACTTATACACACACACACTTATACACACACACACTTATACACGCACACACTTATACACACACACACTCTTATACACACCACGCACGCACACACAGACACGCACACACAGGCACGCACACACGCGCGATACACACTCGCGACTCGGAACACTCGCGATACACACTCGCGACTCGGAACACTCGCGGCTCGACAAACGCGACTCGGAACACTCGCAAATAGGAACTCTCGCGACTCGGAACACACGCGACTCGGAACACTCGCGACTGGAACACTCGCGATACACACTCGCGACTCGGAACACTCGCGGCTCGACAAACGCGACTCGGAACACTCGCAAATAGGAACTCTCGCGACTCGGAACACACGCGACTCGGAACACTCGCGACTGGAACACTCGCGACTGGAACACTCGCGACTCGGAACACTCGCAAATAGGAACTCTCGCGACTCGGAACACACGCGACTCGGAACACTCGCGACTGGAACACTCGCGACTCGAACACTCGCGACTCGAACACTCGCGACTCGAACACTCGCGACTCGAACACACGCGACTCGAACACTCGCGACTCGAACACACGCGACTCGAACACACGCGACTCGAACACACGCGACTCGAACACCCGCGCGATCCGGACACGCGACCGACAAACGCGTCTCGACACAACGTGTATATGGGTAATATCACAAATGTGTGCGCAGCCTCCCCTTCACCGCCCATCTTCCTCCTAGTATTCGGTTATATCGGTTGATACTACAGCATGAGCGCAGAAGCCCGTCGCGTTTCATGAAGAGACTGAAGATTTCAGGCACTTGGTGTGAAGCTTGTTTCCGTCTGCACTTCGCGAAATGGGTAGAAAAATGGTGCATTGTAACAGCTTATTTCCGTCTGGGTATAAATAATATAAATATGCTTACTAGAACATATTTTTGGCGATTGCGTTATTTCCGTCTGGGTATAAATAATATAAATATGCTTACTAGAACATATTTTTGGCGATTGCGTTATTTCCATCTGGGTATAAATAATATAAATATGCTTACTAGAACATATTTTTGGCGATTGCGTTATTTCCATCTGGGTATAAATAATATAAATATGCTTACTAGAACATATTTTTGGCGATTGCGTTATTTCCGTCTGGGTATAAATAATATAAATATGCTTACTAGAACATATTTTTGGCGATTGCGTTATTTCCATCTGGGTATAAATAATATAAATATGCTTACTAGAACATATTTTTGGCGATTGCGTTATTTCCATCTGGGTATAAATAATATAAATATGCTTACTAGAACATATTTTTGGCGATTGCGCTATTTCCATCTGGGTATAAATAATATAAATATGCTTACTAGAACATATTTTTGGCGATTGCGTTATTTCCATCTGGGTATAAATAATATAAATATGCTTACTAGAACATATTTTTGGCGATTGCGTTATTTCCATCTGGGTATAAATAATATAAATATGCTTACTAGAACATATTTTTGGCGATTGCGCTATTTCCATCTGGGTATAAATAATATAAATATGCTTACTAGAACATATTTTTGGCGATTGCGTTATTTCCGTCTGGGTATAAATAATATATATATAATGCTTACTAGAACATATTTTTGGCGATTGCGTGGTTATTGCACTTTTGGTGAAGCTGTTTGTTAAGGTGCATTGCTCCGTTCTAGAAGTGAACGAATTCCGCAGCACCAATTCTTTTTTATTTACTGATCTCTTGCTAGCGTTTCTTAAGGTGCAAGGTAAAAGTGGTGGGTTTTTGACAATGAGTCATGAGTGGAGTACGTGCGTCGTCAGAACACATCACAATCAGATCCTCCTTTATATTTTGTGAAGTGAATTTTGAATTTTCCAAAGCATTGGCTGGGCGATTCAAAACCCTAATTTGTTTCCGGACCATACCAGTCCTTTGTTACCGTTGCTGTATATTTTGGATCGTTGTCTTATTGAAACGTCCAGCGCAAAGGCATATTGTCATCAGAATGAGGCAGCGTTGCATCTTCAAGTACTTTGACATAAGTTTCCTTGGTCATAATTCATTCAATTAAGTGTATAAGACCCACACCATACCAAGAGAAAAATGCCCAAACCATAATTTAAAGAATAAATCATTAACGACACCAATCAGATTTAATAATTAAAACATTTGCTGAAGATATGAATATACATATATGTATGTACCAGTAAACGTTTAAGAAACAAGAAAAAGAAACCATTCGTTCTCAAGATGTCGTGCCGTTTCTAGTCTCTTCTGGTAAATGTTTTCACACCTTTTTCTACAATGTTCCCAAATTCTTCCAAAATTGTCAATCTCTCCCAATGCAATACAAATTTTTTTGTTATTATCAGTGTCCGTGGCTGTTTCGTCAATTTTTATTTTAATGACCACCGCTGTATAATTGGATAGATTTCATTCGATATATTGTACAAGCGTGCAATTCTCTGATTGAAATTCAGCAAATGGTATGCTATCTTCACCTGTCCATTGAGAAAACCAGTTTTTCGAAATGCTTGCCTATATTTCAGTTTCAAAATAATAATAATAATCTCCGATGTGATTTTTGTAAAATTCTTCACTCCACGAGAACATTTGCCTACACACAATTGCTATTACGCCGAATGGGTGTAAATTATAATTGATATATATGTAATTATATCTACATTGATACAATGCAAGTGAATCTTTTGATTTCAATTTCTTGTATCCATTTTACATGAGCTGCTACGCTCGCTATAAATACCGTCCACGGTTGCTTTCTTACACCCTTAAGTTATCTACCAGAAACAATATGCATAACTGTTAAAATATGCATTATAATTGTTGCGAACGTCTAACTTGTTTAATTTTTTTGTTTTCGACGAAGCACTGAAAGCACCCATCTTAGCCGGTTAACCAATTGCCGGAGAGTTGAGGATGCATAAAGTTGCTTGGAAAACACAAGTTGGCTTAGCTAAAAGTCAAAGGCATTCGTCCTAGCTGGATGGGAAAGTTCCAGAGGGTCGTGCAGCAGTGACTATAAAATTATTTTTAAAATGGAGTCTTAAGCGGTAAAAGAAAAACAGCACCCTGGATGCTATGCTATCATTTCTAATTTGTTGTGCTGTTTCACAGTCAAAAGATTCTCTTTTGTTTAGCAAAAATAAATTATAATTACCATCCTGCAACTGAAATAGCAAAGAATTGTTAGTACAAAAATGTCATCGTGTACAGTGTTGCATTTATTCTCTAACCTTAACTTTATGACTACCACTTGCCTTAATGCAAGCCAAAAAAGTCACTGTTTGCTTCTCGCATATTCTTCCAAGAGCCACGTTTTGTAATACTGGCACGTAAAAAGTTCTTTCCAGCAGCAACTTCGAAATAGGCAGCTTTCATCAGCTTTCATGCTTCCTCCCATACTTCGCCTCGGGGGAGCACACCCCCTAAAAAAGCCTACCAAGCCAAGGTGTAAATGCATCGTGCTGAGGGCTGAATGGCAGTGGGTAGTTCTATCACTGTCGCGAACGATCTCCTTGGGGCACCGGGCGCACCCCATTGTATAAATTGCCTTACTCCGATATGGGGGCTCTGTCGGAGCGGACCGTTTTTCCCACCAACCCGGGGGAGCACACCACTTGCCTTAATGCAAGCCAAAAAAGTCACTGTTTGCTTCTCGCATATTCTTCCAAGAGCCACGTTTTGTAATACTGGCACGTAAAAAGTTTTTTCCAGCAGCAACTTCGAAATAGGCAGCTTTCATCAGCTTTCATGCTTCCTCCCATACTTCGCCTCGGGGGAGCACACCCCCTAAAAAAGCCTACCAAGCCAAGGTGTAAATGCATCGTGCTGAGGGCTGAATGGCAGTGGGTAGTTCTATCACTGTCGCGAACGATCTCCTTGGGGCACCGGGCGCACCCCATTGTATAAATTGCCTTACTCCGATATGGGGGCTCTGTCGGAGCGGACTGTTTTTCCCACCAACCCGGGGGAGCACACCCCCTAAAAAACCTACCAAGCCAAGGTGTAAATGCATCGTGCTGAGGGCTGAATGGCAGTGGGTAGTTCTATCACTGTCGCGAACGATCTCCTTGGGGCACCGGGCGCACCCCATTGTATAAATTGCCTTACTCCGATATGGGGGCTCTGTCGGAGCGGACTGTTTTTCCCACCAACCCGGGGGAGCACACCCCCTAAAAAACCTACCAAGCCAAGGTGTAAATGCATCGTGCTGAGGGCTGAATGGCAGTGGGTAGTTCTATCACTGTCGCGAACGATCTCCTTGGGGCACCGGGCGCACCCCATTGTATAAATTGCCTTACTCCGATATGGGGGCTCTATCGGAGCGGACCGTTTTTCCAACCATACTCGTGGGTCCAAAAATGAAAAAAATAAACTTTAAAAAATCGTCTACTATCACAAAAGGTGGCAGTACAGCACCAGTTGCAGCAGTCCCAAAACGTAAGCGGTCAGAGACTGACACTACAACGTCATATTCATCTGTGAAGACTGGTTTTGCATCAAAATGCACAAATGCAATAATAGCCGAAGCTATACAATCGGATGTCAGGGTAATGTCTGCGCTTGTGGTGGAATACGCAATATATTTACACTTCAAGTTGAACAGAGAATGGGGAGACGATAACTTCTCAGACATAAAGTTTCTTGACTATTTCTACCATTTAATGAACAAAAAAAAGGCGAAGTATGAATTAGATCCCGCGTACCGAAGTTTACGAGGGAAATACATCAAGACTGCCCTGTATGACTCTTCATACAGGTCGAACCTATTTATTTTTGCCAGCCGGCAATACGAAACCCTTTTTAAAAATAACCTCTGGATGAATGCTTATCCTCGGATAAGGAGATTTCTGAGAAATTTCACCAAAGATAATGCAAAAATTTACAAAACACAGCATTACTTATTTACCCGTAACAGCGAACACGTACCAGATCAAGACCTTCTATACCATCTAACCGAGCTTCTTGGATATGTCGATGACGACTCAAAATTTTACGAAATAAAACAGAAACCACTGAAGTATTTACAAATATTCTATAAAATGCAACGCTATAATGAGGCGAATGAGCTTAAAAATTTTGCTCTTGTACCCATTTATAAGCATCGCCTTCATCATGTGCGCTACGACTCTTATGCCTTGTACAAACGTCTCCACGGTCTGAAACTATTCAGTGGTAGTTGGGAGAAATTCCGCGACGAAAAAGATGTACAATGGCAAAGATTTTTCAAAATACCTTCGGTGGGGCGGAAAAAATTCGATGGTTCTATTTGTACCGATGGAGTAGCGATTACGTTTTCCATGAAGAAGGAGGTACAAATAGAGCCATTGGAAACACCAAAGAAACGGAGAAAGACCGCCATGACCAATAAATGTAGCGCACATGATGAAAGGACGATGACCGACATCCAGGATAAATTTAACTCTGACTACTACAAGTTGGCTGTTGGTTTAGATCCTGGATGTCGGTTAATGGTTGGCGGCGTGCGCGTCCCGGACGAGAACAAGCCGGTGAGTTTAATAAAGATCAAATCCACAACATTCCACTACAAAACGTCCACGCATGCAAGGAAAGCAATATTAGCGAAATACACGAGGCCACTTCCCAAAAGTGCAATAACAAGCACGCAATCGTCTATGCAACTGGATTATATAGCATACACTAAAGAGCGACTAAAATGGTTTACCCAACGCCAAGCGGTGTATGGTCAACGGAAAGTTGCTCGTTTACAGTTTAAGCAATTCATTTGCACCGAACGAGCAACGCACCGCTTGGTGAAGGAAATAACGCAAAACACTCCCAAAACACTAGTCTGTATAGGTTCTACTCAAATAGCGGCGAATTCGCCGATTCGGGGATATGTACGGACGCCGAACCAAAAATTGCTAAAGACCCTCAAGGTGCATTGCTCCGTTCTAGAGGTAGACGAATTTCGCACCACAAAGTTATGCGCCAATTGTTGCGAGCCAGTGAGGACGTCTCGGTCTCCACATCGGTACCAGTTTTGCCCAAAATGTGGTACTATGTGGAACCGAGACGTCAACGCCGGCCTTAACATTTTAAAAGTTGGTCTGGCTCATCTGATGGGCGCCCCTTTGCACCCCAACTACAGCAGAAGCACCCGGTTATGACATTAGGACAATGTATGGCTGTGTTGATTTAATTATAACACAGTTATGGCTCCTCGAAAGAGGAGTTTAGTGCGACATTGAGTACGACATTATGTCGGATATTACGAAAATGCCCGCATTATAGGAGGATTCATCGGAATGTAGCATTATGATTATTATTACTTATTTGCTCGTAATATTTGGACACAGTGATTAACAAATATATCGATTTCTAAAATACTTATTAAACTCTAGTTGATGTGATCTGGTCTGATCTCAGGCACACTGTCTAACAACCAACGAGTCATAGGAATGGTGCACCTGTGTACTCACATCATAGTATCATATATATTTCAATGAAATATAGCATGTGTTTTAGCCCCCAGCACTTACAGCATTTATGCAAAAAATAATCATATATCATAATGCATTATGATTATTATTACCGAATCTTCACAAATTTCCAATACTCTTTAAAATTATGAATTTTAGTCGAAATTATAAAAAATAACTTTCTTTTTGGATTTATATTTTAAAAATCAGAAATAATAATAAAAAATCAAAAATCAAAAGCAGATTTTTATTTTAAAAAACAAATATAAAAATCAACAAAAAATGTAAACCAATTTTTATTATACCTTAGATGAAAGCCTGTATGTAATTTCCTATAACTTTTTCTAAATAATTTTTTCCTTAGCAAAAATGAAAATAATTGTTATTTTCAGTCCCTGTTTTAAACAGTTCTTATCAATTACCACTTTAATATTGTGCATAGCCTGTACTCTGCGTTATAAACTCCAGAATTCCACGAGGTACAGATTCAATGAGGTGTTTTAATTCACATTCACATTCTTCAGTTCTTGTGTGTTGGCGTACTAGCATCCATTAGATAAACTCGCCTCGCAAATATCCTGCCAAGATTCTGAATTGGGTTTATGTCAGGATTTCTTGCGGACCATTTCAAGGCATTGACATTTATTTTTGCAGCCACTCATTAAATTTTTTCACCACGTAGATGCTGGCATTATATCGTCCAAAAATGAAGTCTTAACCGCATAATTCTTGAGCCCATTCAATTATTACATCTTTCGAAGTTGCGGCTCATCCTTATTCCTTCTTAGACGCGCTTGTCATGCCAATATGATTGAAATCCATAGCGTCCAATTAGATTAAATTTTCGTTAGTGAAAAGAAGTTTATCCCATTCAGTGGAAGATGCCCATGGTTCTCAGCAAAATTTAATCGAACATTTTTGTGAGATGCTGTTAATGGTGGTTTTTAGGCCATCTTTCTAATTCATATTGGACAGCTCTAATTTTGATACAATTTGACCAGAGAACGGTTTATTTTTACGTACCTCACGGAAAATAATTTGTTTTTGTTACGGACGTAACTTTTAGCTGCGATTAGTTTTAAAAAATTCATCACAACGTTTAGTTATCGGTCGATCTTCCTGGAAATTTCTCTTATTGACAATCCACAATCTTTATAAGAACGAATTTTTGTCTTTTCTTCATCTCTTAAAATCTCCCCACGCGGCATAGCATTGCGGTAAAGTGCAAGCATACAATTAAGTTACACAAAAAGGCCCAAACCTCTTTTGGAAAACAATAAAATATTAAAATTCAACGTAATAAGCAAACTATTAATTATTTTTTCAACTGGTTTTATGTGAATTTCCACCAAAGATCTCGTTTACTTTGCTGTTAAGCACAATAAAGGAGCACAACTAACCGAAATGAGGACATCTTAGAACAAAACGTATGGTGTCAGCTCGTGCACAGTGTGGCGAGAATTTCCAAGAAAGAATGAGTTCTCTATAACAAATTGGTTTAATATCATTGCATGTACACTGTAAAATAATGTATTGGTTTATGTGGATTTCCACTAATGCATATTACCTGTTGTCACGCATATTTTTAATACTGCTTTAACTACGTCAAAGTTTTCAGCAAGGTGAGGTGGAAAAGGGCAGTTGTTTTAGCTATTGATAAAAACACCTCCCTAAGTAACATGTCTGACTGTTAGGCTGATGGCGAGGGGTTGGTGGATGGAGAGGAGTTTTGGGCACTCCAATATACTCCAGAAGATAGACTGCAGAGATTGCAGGAAAGAAACAGACTATCAAATACCTATCTGTATATTTGATGGGTTTTCAAATCAATGATGTCCATCAGGGGTGACTGGGAAAGGATAGAGGTGGTCGTAACATATTTCTATTTTTAAGGACGGAGCCAAGGCGAGTGCGGGCACAGGGGCTGGAGTGTACTCTAGCGATATCCAGTGACATGAGTCTTATAAACTGCCTGACAAATGCAGTATTTTACAGACAGAGCTCGCAGCGATTTATCAGGCTGCAATATTGGTATCCATGTGCAGAGAGCCAGCATGGCACATCTGCATATATACTGATAGCTCGGCATCCATCAAGGCGCTGGATTCTATGCTGGTAAAATCAAACTTGGTGTAGCTATGCAAGACCAGAGGTGAGTAATTGACTATAAGACACAAGGTGGCCCTATGCTGGGTACCTGGCTATAAGGATATCTCAGGCAATGAGATGGCTGACCGGTTGGCCAAAAAGGGTTCCGAATTAGATAGCTCCGTAGCAGTCGCTTATGTGAGGATCCCAATCGGAGCTTTAAAAGAGGAAATCATCAGAAGCACCTATCAAAAGGTAAGCCTTCGGTGGATCAGTAGGGATACCTACCGTATTGTAAGGTAATTGTGGCCTGCATATGACAGAAAAAGGACAAGGGAAATGCTTAATGGCAGCAGGACAAGTACCAGGAAGCTAGTAGGGGTCATTGCGGGTTACTGGGCCATAGGAGACCATGCTATAAAACTGAGTAAAGTGGCGAACGATTTCTTCAGGAACTGAAAGGACTCAGAGGAAATCGAATCCGACCAACACGTGCTTTGCGAATCTCCCGCTTTGATGAATAAAAGATGTAGATTATTGGGTAGCTACTTCTTTTCAAGTCTGGGGAGCTGCAAAGTATAAAGTTTAGATATATCCTGAGTTTTTTGAGAGAAGCAGAATGGATCTAGGTTAAAAGTCTTAGATATATCCTGTGCTTCTTAAGGAAAGTAGGATGGATCTGGGGCTTGAAAGGTTATCCCATTAGGTCTAGGGGCACAATGGACCTACTATAGGTCTAAGTGATGTAGGCTTGACATCTGGCGGTAACCCTCTTACTTAACCTAACTTGACATGTCTGATTTCCGACCTCATATCAACTCAGATTCTTGGGTATCTTGAGTAATGTTCGTTATTGTCGGCTTGTCAGTCTGGTTTTTGCCGCAAAATAAGTGAGAAACACTTTTACTGAAAGTTACCACCGATATTCGTGATGCACTATGCAATGAATTTGGCATATGGAATCCACCAAGGCTCTATTCTAGGACCGATGTTATTCAACTTTTATATTAATGCCTTATTGGATGTTATATGTCATGTTAATATACACTGTAAAAAAATGTGCACAATTGTTGCCACAAAGCTCTTTAATATGTAAGTAATATTCGTTAATATGTAGATAATATTCCCAAAAATGTAGGGAATATTCACTACAATTTAAGGAATATTCCCTACATTTTAGGGTTTTGTGGCAATAGTTGTGCACATTTTTCATAGTGTATATTTATATGTGGATGGCATTCAGATCTTTATGAGCTGTCGTATTGGCTTGTCTGAGGATTGCATTGAATGCATTAATAGTCAGCATTAAATGGTAAAAAGTTTATTTATATACTAGCATACCGAAGAGGTTTGCATTACTTATTTTTTTCTCTTCTATTATTGATTTTAATTGTGGTTTGAGTCTCAAGTAAAGTAAAAAATCGTATCATTACAAATTCAGTGTATTATATTAAATTTTATTATGTTCGAGATTAGTTTTATATTTTAGCCGCTTTTCAATATGAACTCTTCGTAAAATTTGAGACGGTTTTAAAAAACCTGTGGGTAGGAATTCTGGCGTACTTCCGTTCAGGTTGAAAGGATTTAGCTGACTTTTAGCCGAATTCAAAGTCCTTAACTCGGGCTAAAATGGCTAAATTGGGCTGGCATAAAAATAGTTTTTTGGCAACTCTCTGCTTGTGCCTACTGTCTTACATTTTGTATACATTCCAGAGAGGATTGATGAATGATGGAGAGCATAGGATTGCCAGCTACCTTAGTATAATTCATATGTACAATTTTGGTATTCATTTCATATACATATGTCACAAAGGAATTTAGCGGAATTTTTAGTTTAACTAGCTTATAAAAGATTACAGACTTAAATTTAATAGAAAGTAAATTGATTGGCTCTGTAAGTATAAGCTCAATACAAAGTATGATGTCAGCAAAGGAGCTTTTAGATAGAAAAAAATCCTGACCCCCCCCCCCCCCCCCATAGATCCGACCATGTTAATTCCTGATTCGTAATTTAGAGCATGTACTCTTAAAAGATATACTCATAATGTGCATTGTTTTAATGAAATAAATAATAATAATAAAAATTCTCGAGCGTATTTGGTTAATAGCTATCTGATGTCTAATTCTCTGAAAATCCAGACATCTTTCGTATTACTTCTGCATTGAAAACTGCCAGTTACATTACAGTTCCTAGTTCGTCCATCTAGAGATTCCCAGGTCTCTCTGTATATCTCCATATCATCTTGAAGCAGGCCTAACAAATAGTTGACAAGATCTAAAGGCAGCTGTTACTCTTTTTTCGAAAGAAGTAGATAAGGCCGGTATTGCTAAGGCCTATTTATGCAATCATCCCTCAGTAGGACGATATCTTTTCTGGAGGTGAAATTAAATATTTTGTGTAGGTAGTATTATTCAACCTTGCTTTCACCGTAAACTTCTTCTATAGGAGCGAACGGTTTCTTAGGGATTATTATGCCCACCGCTAACAAAATTCTCTTGCACTGTGCCACTTGATTTTGCTGAGTCCCATAATATTATGTTGACTTATCTCTCTAAAATTATCAGTTGGGTGTTGAGTGCTGATGCTCCATTGTTCGTATCTTGTAATTCATAGTATTTGAGTTTTTATGCTCTCATAACTCGCAAGCCTTTAGCTCAACCCTTTCTAGGAGGACCAGACTGCTCAAAACTTCGCCTCACTCTTAGAGTTGAATACTAGGGATCACTACAGGGAGGTGTATGTTTGGAATTAGATTAAACCAACAACAATTGTGGCACTGATATACTACCCTGTAGAGATGTATCCGATATGTGATTTCTTTGTTGCTCATGCTGACCCTTGGATCAATTCGTATTTTTAAAAGACAGATGGGTTCCTGCATTAATATATTTCTATCCACTTCTTTCCCTTCGAATTCTTATGCTATCTATATGTTATAGGATTCACGGGTATTTTCTACTTATTTAGTGCTCATAGGTTTACCTTTCAAAATTTATTACCAACTCAGTTTTTTCTTCTACTCGTTAAGCTTCATAATCTTTTGTTGATTTAAGTTTCTGTATGATTTGAAATTGAATTTAATTTTTAATATTTTGATTTTATCTCACAATCTATAATAACTTGTTTGAGGCTCTTTTATTTTTGTCATTCATTATCGCAATTTATTGCAATGGAGAGGAAAGTTTGCAGGGGAAATTTATAAAGTAGAGTACAATTCCCTTTAAAAATACCAAAGATCCCATACAAAATGGGAGCTACCATACGCCATCGGATCAATAATCAATAATAAAAGGAGGAAATATTTTTTAGATTGATATTATTTAAAGTACATTAAATTAGTCCTTATGCTAAGACTTTGTACAAAATAATTTGAAGAAGTTTCAATTCCTATAAATAAAAAGTTTTTTTTTTCGTTATTATACAAGCGCTTTGCTGCCTTAAAAATCATATTTACAACTGATCATCACCAAGCGAAAATAATTAACAAGTCAAGTTACACTAATCTCCTCATCACTGTCTGAATTCGAATCGTAATCATCGAAATACATTTTCATATTTCCAGGGTGATCTGGGGTCCTTTGATGGCCTCCAAAGGGGGCAGGGGTATCATGTTCCATTTCGAAAAAGTTACTAAAAATTCGTCTATGCCTGGAGTCATCGAATTCGAATTTAAAACTGCCATCGGAGATGTCTTTTTTGATTTTCTGTGAAATACCAGGTGAAAATGGAGGATTATCTGTACTCTTCGAAAGTGGTGGGGGTGAAGAAATTTGTAAATTATGACTTTGTCCCTGTAGCGGTGGTGACTGAATTGAAAGATTATGATTACTACTGCCACTTTGTGGAGATCTTTCTTGAGACTGAGAAGCTTGACTCATATCCGTTGGAGATGCTGGCGGAGATATGGATGGTGCTCGATCACAACGTGCATCCGATAAATCAGGATTAGGATTATTTTTGTTGGGCAATGTTTGATCACGGGATCCTCCATTTGCTAAAAGTTCACGCTCTTTAGAATTCCTCCATTTCATGCGTCGATTTTGAAACCATATCTTCACCTGAAAAGTAAGACAAACATTAATATGCATTAGTTATTTGAAAAAGAAAAACGAAAAATTAAAGATAAATATTAATATTCAATTTAGCTAAAAAATTTCTGTGATATCTTCATGTCATTAATTTTTCTGACAAGTACGAAACATCCAGTTGTAACTTTCTGTGAAGGGAGTGAACCCTTAAAATTTAATTATTCCTGGATAGCCCCAACTGCTGAAGTTATCGCAAAACGAAAATGTTCATATCTACATAAATTCGAGATAGTGTCAAAGTTGCTCTCGACTTCGGACTTTCAGTTTCTGAGTGCACCTACCTCAACTTCAGAAATAGTATATGGCCAAACACAATGCAGCACAAAATTTCTCTACGACCAGAAATCAACCTGAACAAGCATGTTAAATTCTGGGAGAATCTCTGTGCTTTGGGGCATTTTACCCGAGAACAAACATTGGCTATAAAATTATAGAAGGCCTTTAGTACACGCATATTGAGTCGTGTATATATACAAACCCACCTACATAATTCACCCAAGACTTCAGATTGTATCGCATTAAATAATTGTGTAGCAGAAGTTCCTGGTTTTGACAGATACGAGAAAAGGCGGGAATAGACCCGTCGAACTGTTTTTGAGTTATTGCTGGGTGCGCACGAATGGACGCTCTATTCCATACCCCATTATAGAATTCATTAAGAACACAAACTCGCAAACATACATTTTAAGGATGTTGTCGTCGTCCTTTTAAATTATCCACTCCTGTAAATGTATGGGGTAATAGGGAGGCAGCAAAAACCCGGCGCGATTAAATTTTTAGCATGAGGCGAAATCTTTTTGATGATTTCTTGCTTGCTGTGATCCCCAGAAATCTTGACACGTGCCCCCTTTTAATTCTGTTTTATTCTTGGTCATTGATTTCTATGTATATAAGGAGGCGGCGATTAGATTAATGATAGGTCTGCGATTTCTGTTTCTGAAAGGAATTAATTAATTCGCGTTAAGTAGTGTTTGCCTATGGAGAAGTATTTTACGGTTTATTTTGGTCCAGTTTTTATGGTTGGAAGAAGCCTAATTCTAGTAAATTTAACGATGTCCTATCTTGATTGATTTTTGAATTAATGTAAGCTGATGAAACGGTAAGAAAATATATATAAGGAAAATATTATAATCGTAATACATTCTTAGCAGCGATATAATTTCTTAAAATATTTTAAGGCTAGTTCACAATAGTCATAAGATAAGAAAGGAAAGCGGGCGAGGCTACGCGAAGCTTTATCAAAAGTTGAGCGAGGCGAGGTGAAGATACATTTGGAGGAGTATTGTTAACAAAAAGCCGTTCAGGTTCATTGTAAATCGCCAGAATCTGAAGAGAAATCTTGTGTTTGACTAGTTGTGTAACTATGTATATGGCAATTTTCAAATAACTACTCTTCGCAGTTTTGATTATGACCCCATAAATAAGAAGCGATTACAATTGGGGGAATATCGACATATACATGGTGCTCCTCTATGGTGGTTAGTAGAGCAGGAGGTGATAGTATTCATCTAATCAAACAAGAAATTGAGGGGGGTGGATATATCAACCATTTTGGAGTTACAGGGTGATTAAGAAAAAAAGCTAGCTTTTCACAAAATACCCTGTATCTTAAAAAGTACAGCTCGTACGCTCACAGTTGAGAGTTTGTTGTTTGCCTTTCCAATGATTGCTCAATCAGCCCCGTACCCAGCTCTCCTCAGCCTTTATGGCGGTCTAAACGCAAAAATTTCGGATTTTCTTACTTTTTTTCACTTTGACCATTTTTTTTTTTTTTTTGCAAAAAGGTCATTAACATAAGTTTTTTTTTTATAAAAACTGTAAAGTGTAGACTCTTTGACCTATTGCCTAGGGGTATGGGGCTGGTTGAGCAGTCGTTAGAACGGCCATGAAGCTTACGGCTCTTAGTTTTTAAGATACAGGGTGTTTTGTGAAAAACTAGCTTTTTTTCTTAATAATCCTATAACAATGAAACGGTTGGGTTGATACCCCCAGCCGTATACAATTTTTTGTTTGCCTAGGTGAGTAGGTGGGTGCTATCATCATCTACCTCCTGCTACTGACCACCATGGAGGGAAGGAACCTGTATATGAGATTTACGTAGTGATCCTGATATATTTTTCCAGTATATGAGAATGAGTCAAGAAATCTTCAATTATATCATAGAAAGATCCTATAAAAATATGCCAGTTATCAAAATTAGTCTCATCACATCGAGCACTTCCGCAGGTTTATAATGAACACTCTCAAAGGACTAGCCTGCAATCATTTTATTTTTAACTATTGATGAAGACTGGCGCGGCTTCATCTCGCTTCGTTGTGCACGTACTCTTATAAATCAGCTACATAGAAGTAGAAAGAAAATGTCAAAGCCACCTGAATTCAAGAAATCCTATCAAGAATCAAATCCACATAAGAGCTGCAAACCATTTTACAATAATTTTCTAAAGTCGTCTTGCGGAAGCAAGCTCGTATAGCACCAGCAAAATTAGAGTCGTTAATGATATTTTTCGACCTCACTAATTGCAAAATATGCGATCTCGTGGCGTTGACCCTGGTAGCTGATACAAGATCACTGTTACAGGACTCAGGTGGAAAAAACTTCGTTTAGTCTGATAGAGATCCAATGGAATAACGTAAAGATGGTGTTGGTAAAATACTCTTTAAAGAAGCTAGGACTAGGCGTATTAGCTATGCTCATCAGTTTTGAAAAGGATTATTACTACCTGATTGTGCATCAGACTATGAAATGATATTTTCCAACTGACTGAAGATTTGAAAAAGAATACTTAGGATGTATCTATATAAGGCTAGGCTGAAGCTAAATAATCGCCTTTTCAATGACAGTGAATGTTTTCCACTAATATAATAAGGTCAATGGTTGTAAACATATATTGCTTCTTACAACCACTGATTCCATTCCACTATATTCTCGTCCACCAAACTGTATTCTCCTACAAGGGCGTCATTTGTTTGTGGACAGTAGCCTGTGCTTTGTAGTTTTCAAGCTTGCAAAGTCTCTTAAACAAATCGCTAGTGAAATTTGCTCTTCGATCGCTTACCACAACTTTGCGAATATTATATTTCACCATCATTTGAAAAGGGAAATAATATTATTATATAACTAATAACAGGGACGGAGATCCAACCTCTGAGCAGTACAACTTAAAAGATCTTTCTTTCTATGGCCCTGTGTGTTAGGTCTAGTTCATATTCGGCCCTTTTAGTATAAGGTTATTACCGTACCCAGACTTGAGACAATTCACATGTAGATATGAAAACCTCAAAAACAAGCTGTCCGAATTAAAACCACCTAGTGGTTCTCCTTATAGAAAGTTCTATATATTCTCTCTCTATGCCACATAAAATCTTCGCAACATTTATTACTGATAGCTTTCTTTGGTAGATTATAAAGCTAAAGAGCTTTGAAAAAGTGATCCGGGTTTGTATGGAAATTTTCTTATCTTCTTGTATGTTTTCTGTGCCCAAGCATTGGAATCCTTGGCGAACAAGATCTGTGCATTTGCAGAATACGTACACTGAGGATTCTCTGTACGTTACAGAATCGGCATTTACCGACTGAATTTGTCCATTTTCTTAAGCATGTCTATGTAAGTGGGCCCATAATGAGTGAATGCTCTGATTTGGTGTTTACTGTTTTTGTTTTAGACAATATTTCTCACGATAGGTGCCTTTTTGTAAGGCAGCAAAATTATTTGAATCTGATAAACGGAGACTCTGCGCCTTTTGTTGCTAAGTATTGCCAAATATTCAGCAGTCTCGTTACCTTCATGTCTATCGTGTCCTGGCACTCACCTCTGGTTACCTTATCCTTTGATAGTAAATTTAGGACATCCCTATAGTCCAAACTCTTCCTTGCAGTAAAGGTATTAGAATTTAATGATGTTTTTATTGCGACTTGGCGATAGCCATAGATTCCCACGCCAATCATACATTTCCGCCTGTGTAACAGACGAGTGATCCATTTGGGGAATGGTGAATAATCAGAAACTTCATTCGTGTCTTCATATATGGTCAGGGTGAATTTATCTTCAGACTTAATAGCTCAGGTTATTTATTAATTCAGTTACTGAACATGAAGAAGATAAGTCCTAAAGCGGATTGAAACCTGCAAGCGTATTATATGCGAGTATCTCACGCATGCAACTTTAAGTTTACATATAATAGGAGAAGCATTCAAGGTAATAACTCAGTGATCTAATGTTATTAATATCAAATAAATTAATAATTTAATATAAAAATTTTAATAAATTTGTCAGTTGTCGTGAAAAATGTTTATCAATTTGAATGAACTTAGATCTAAAAATTTCATGAAATTACCCAAACTGCAATTTCAACTATATCAACGGGCTATTTTAAAGAGTTTTATATTATTTTGTTCATTCCGCATTTAAGTTTTAAACTTACTTAAAATTTTATCACCTATCGTTATCATCATCATCATTGTAATTCAACGAGCGATAAGAAAATTGAATCGTTTCCTCATTTCATTTGCCAAATAATTTCACCCAGAAAAACGAATTCGAGTCCCTCAAAATGCATCTATTCATTCTCTGGCAACTAACTACACAAATCAAGGGTGTGAAAACATGAATTACAATTATTATGCTGCGATGATTCAAACTCCTTTTGATGCTGACGTTTTATTTTTCACGCAAAATCTCCAGATCTCGGAACAATTAACAAATGATCGATGATACCAACAGAAGCATCCGTTTCAATTGCAACTCTATCTGCGCACCGGCAAGGTTTAATGATAGCCGACGATGATCGATCACATTTTGACAATTTCATTAGAAATTAGTTACGCAAATTTATCTCATTCGAATGGAAAAACTCGACCCTTCTGCTTCCATTCTAAAGGCTACCGTTGTCGGTACAGAGTCGCACCTTTCCTTTTCATCATTTTTGGCTCTTGCCTGACTATTATCACCACTGCATGCAGTTTCCAGTGTTTCATCGTGATAAATAGCCAAGGACAGACGCTGTATAATTTGTTCCTTTTGGGAGATGTACACTCCAGTTTGAAACTTTTATTATTCAACAATTAATATGCAAACTATTCCATCTCAGTGTTAATTATCTTTATCTATTCTTTAGTCCGCCCAGCTTCATTCCTGTTCAGATAAGTTCGATTGTTTTATGATGAGAATAAGTTTCGACAGGACTCAACAGTAATTGAAAAAGTTTCCAACTTTGATGGAAGTTGCCCCATAGACAATTCTTAAAATTCGTTTTCTAGGTAAATTTGTCTCCTATTCAAATTAAAGTTAATTCAAAATTTAAAAAAGGAAAAAAAAACTTTTGTAAGTTTTAACAAAACAAATTTTAGGAACTGAGAGGGGATTCCTTTATAAGCAAAATTATAAACTCAGTCAAATATGATCCATAGATCCATTATAATTCTGTACAATTGCTAAGCAAATGTTAGCCTGCATGGAAAGGTATTTATTGTATAAAAAGTTTTAAATTTCGACAGCAATTCGGAGAATTTATTTATTTATTTTCTCAATATTTTTAGATATCGGTAAATTGCGTTGCGTCGTATCTCGTATGTGAGCAAGTTCTTTTAAGTTTTGCATTATAGCTGAGAAGCAAATAATGCACACCAATAAGATTGTATACTATACATGAAAATAAAAGGCTTGCCATCCTACTTTGTGTGACCAAAATTGATAGATATGCTTCAATCGATTTGTTGAAAATTCTCCCACATATATTCGTTTCTTAAAATGTAAAATCCTGATAAGACAAAATCTCGAAAAACACGAAGTCAAATATTTCATAAAAAATACCTACGTAAAAAGAAATACAATTTTTCCAGAATAAGGCAATTCAAAATTTTGGAAAATTTCCAAAAATTGTAATTTTTCGAATTTTCAAGATTTTTTTATAGCTGCTCAAAACTTTTTGTTTCTAGGATTTTGCGTTTTCCTAAATTTCGCCTTCTGGAATTTAGTCCGGTGAATATTTTAGTTTTTCAGTATTAAATGTACAGATTTTTTTATTCTGGAAATAGTTGTTATGGTCAAAGGCACCCGAAGCAGCATGCTACATAATGTGGCTTCACTTATAGGGCGATCCCACACGGCGACGGTGTTGCGACATTGGGCACTATTGGGCCCTTTAACCGGGTGAAGGCTGAAAAAAAGATTGACAAGAAAAAGGAGAAGAAGAAGAGTTTTTTTATTGAAAAATAAAAAGTGTGATTTGTTTCAAGAGGGAAGACGTGAGATTGAAGGTACAACTTAAAAAGTGTAAATTTTCAAAGTAAAATTCCTAAAAAGGAAAAAAAACCAAAAAATTTACTAAAATATAGAGAAGTTGTCTGCTATCTACTGGAGGAGAACTCCTAGAGCCTGATGGTAACGTAAAATAGAGGCCTTGTTTTAAGATCCAAACGACACGTGTTTGACGGAAGACGCTGATCTGCTGAAAGCGGATCCAAAAGGATACATCAAGAAACCTGTGCGGAATAATACTCAACCTGAAATTAGATTGTGTCCTTCTCACTCTGAAAAGAAGATACTGTAAAGGCCATAATCTGAGTTTGTTCTAGGCGCCAGTCTCGGTGGCGGCATAGCTCAATGGAAAAAATCCCTTTTAATTTGTTGGAAACAAGGACGCATCTCAGCTATCATCCGAAAAATTTTCGCGTGTAATTATCCACACATATATTTCCAAGTATATTTTTGAACCGACAGGACTTCTTCGGTCTAAGAATCACAATGGTGCTTCACATGGATGCTTATTAACCAGACTCCTTCTGCCTGATGTGTACTCTAAAAAGTATTAGGACTATTCCCTAAAGTTAAAATACGTTTTACCCTAAAAATAAATGTAATTTTCTCTGATAGAAAGGGAAAATCAGTTTAATTTCCCAAAATCAATGGAACATTTAATGAGTTTAGGTATCTGGCACCAGAAAACCACTAAAGTACCTAAAATTCCCGAAATGTTAAGCTCTTTTGGATATAAGGAAGAGAACATTCAACGAATTAGGTATTATGCTACATTTTTTATGGAAAAATATATTTTCGTTTATATAATTCACACATTGCTCTTGAAAACAATATTTTGTTTAAGCGTGCCCAGCGCACCAACATAACTTCCATACTACATAGTAGTCTGGACCATAAGAAATGAGCTAATCAGCACGTTCTAATGATTTTTAAAAGGGGTGAAGAGTGGTGCGGTGCTATCATCTATTCCCTACATTTTAAGGAATATTCCCTAAATTTTAGGGAATAGTCCTTACATTTTAGAAAAAAAAAAAAACAAAACAACAATTTAAAATTCCCCATATTTTAGGGAATGTTCCCTACATTTTAAGGAATATTCGCTAAAATGTAGGGGAAAAAATAAAAGAAATATGAATATTTCCTACATTTTAGGGAATATTCCCTAAACTTTAGGGGGTAAAAACAAAAATTCCCTACATTTGAGGGAGAAAAACCTACCTACATTTTAGGAATAAAAAGCTAATCTTAGTTTTCCAAGGTGCAGCTTTCTCTAATCTTATCGGCAAAAGCCTAACCTGTGTGGCACAAATTGTTGCCACTCACTTTAGGGAATTATTTTTTACTGTGTGTCAAGTAACCAGAATTTGTTGCTGTACAATTATGCTAGTTCCAATTAACTTTTCGAGTTTTAAATTATCGGTGAAATAAGTATACTGAAAGTCGAACAGAATTAAATAATTGAAACAAGATTAGAACCTTATAAAATTTCAGATAAACAAGGGACTATGCATTTATAGATTCATACTGAAAATTTAAATAAATTATTCTTTATTCAGAAATATTAGCCATGTAAAGATTTCGTATTACCTTCTCTTTTCCTGTACATTCGCGTCAATTAGTTAGTATTTTCTTATACAATAGTAACAATTAATTAGTACATTTATATTATTTATTGTACATTTGAGTCAGTTAGTAGACTTTTCTTAGACAATAGAGTCAATTAATTAATATATTAGAATTTTCTTATACATCTGAGTCAACTAGTATATTCATGTGAAGAATAGAGAAATCAGAATCTAATTGTCAGAAGTAATTTAACGTAATGAGACTCGGCCTATGTATTTGCAAAGGAATGTAAGTTCATCTTGGGATGGTTGACATTCCTCTTACCCAATCTTGATAGTGACCTCGAAAGTATATCCAGAAAATAGACATTCTTCGAGATACCAAAGGAAATTTCATTTCTTCATTTCAGATCGTTGGCCGTAACTATTCCGCCTCCAGGAAGCTCCTTCGAGGGACTGGATCATACGTCATACGTGAGTAATCTTTTGAATATATCTGTGTGTAATATTTCTTCTATATGATCAATTTTGCCAATTATAATTCTTTACGCTCAACGAAGGGAACGACTAATGTATAAGTAGAAAAACAATTTCGCCGCGACTGAGAATTCTTTTTTTGGAAAGAGATTTTTTCATTTTGTTATGATTAAGGTTTTTGTTTTAAAATAGAATGATGAAGACTTCAGCCAGAATATCTTCTGTCGAGATTAAGATTTTTTGTTGAAAAATAGTTAAGCTATAATTGAGCTCGAGGAATTTAATGAAGATAAATAAGAATTCAATTTTGTCGCAATAAAGTTTTTTCATACAAATAAAATACAGCCTTGAGGAATTCATTAAGTAAGAAAAATAGTGTATTTTTGCCATGACTGGAACCCATTTATTAAAATTAACCTAAACATGCTTGTCGTCAGTGACTATAAGTTCTTGAATTTAATAATAAATTAATCATATGGAGATAGAATATCCTTAGCGACTACACTGTCGGATTCTGATCACGTGCTCCGTGCTTCGTTTGATGTTATTTCATTTCATAGCTTTAGGAAATTAGTAGCTAAAAATTATGATACTGACTAATTATTAAAAAAATTATAAGGGGAGCAACTCCGATCTTTTATTCAATTCCTTCTGTCTCCCGAGTCAATGGCACTGAAGGCTCAAACGATAATAGCCTAAATCCTTTTCCTCCTTTCACCTGGAGCCCTCGTGATATGAAGGTTGGTTAGGTCCACTCCTCCTCTAAACTTGCACGTCATCATTAGGAACACTGAAAAAAACATTCTGCCCTTAGTGTCATTGGGTGGTTAGGGCAAGCAGCAAGAAGGCAGAACATCTGCGCCTTCATAGTGAGAAGGGGTAAGTGGTGTCAGGGCCCCTTCAGCGCTGGATGTGGTGCTCGTCGTTTAGTTTAGGCACGAATTTCTATTTTATTATGATTCGTGATCGGCGGTAGGTCTTGGATAACCCCCCTATAACTCTCCCGCTCTAGTCGAGGTACTAGCGTGCCGCCCTATGATATCGCTAATCACGGGAGTGAGCTGTCAGCTCATGCTGACAGGATGGACTGGACGTCCAGTAGTATTCACTCGAAGTACTTACAGAACATACTTTCAGGTCAGCTAAGTATATAACTTATGCTGGTGGCTATTTTAACAGCATCATATAACAGGAAAATTCTTAGTTGACTATTATTGTTAATAATGATCAAGATATTGAATTTATTTATCATAAATATGGAAACATAGCTACCTCTCTTGAAATTTTCATTGGAAATTCAAAAAAAGACCCCGAGAAGTTGTAGTTATAATTAGAAGATACTGTAATGAACTGCAAGCACATCCACAATCCCGCATTCCTAGACTCAACCTGTTTATAAAAATCATACTCTGAATTCTAGACAATAGGCAAAACAATCTGAATTAAAGCTTTCTGCCTAAATGATTTCTTCCTTTCAAAATTTTGATATTTCGTTAATTTTTGGATTTTTAGGAAAAGGAATTATGGCGGATTATCTCGCTATAATTTATGGCTTTTATATCGATTTTTTAATACTGAAGCAATGCTTAAGGAAATAGTAAAAAAATATATTCTATCAGTAATTTTTTACAAATGGTAAATGGTATTGAATTCAAAGTCCTTTGAAGAGCGTTTTTTCAAAAAGTCAATATGTTCAAAATATCTAAAAAATGAGATATGTACATCAAATGATTTATACAGAATCGTAGATGGATCTTGCTAACTATGGATTACCTTAAAATACTTAAAAACGCTATATAACTTAATTAAATTAAAACATTTGTGAAATTATTTATCCAAATTCGAAAAGTGCATGAAAGGTTTAGCAAATTTCGATAAATTCACGTTGCAACATTGAGCAGCCACTTTTTTAGTTTTATTTTTACTCGAAAATTTCTTATAACATTTATGTACTGAATCCATGCCACAGTATATTCATACAGTAGAACAGCTGTCAGTTGAGTAGGATGCTTCTATATATATACTTTCTCTTTCATCAGCTTTTAACTAACACACTAGTCAATTTGTAATATAATGGTTCCTATGTAAATCGAAAGTGGAAGAACAGTCACAAACATTATTACAGCCATTTTGTGTATTACACCGGCCATTGCATCTTTATAAACGAACACAACTTTACGGCCAAACATCTGTTTAGTTTATGGAACAATAAATTTTTAAGTTCTTTTGCCGTGATGCGTACATACATAAAATTAATACTTCTTCCCGTAAATTGTGCAACTCTACTGTTAGCCCATTTGCTTCCATATCATAGTTAATAGTTCGCCCTTATGATGAGAGAAGCTTTGAGGTTCTTTTTATTTTTATTTTTTTTTTTAATTAAAATTCACTTTTCAGTTGTTTGTTCTAAGCTGTTTTATTGTATAAGTATACCGTGTCCATGCGTTAATGTTTAACAAATGATTAAAAATTATTACATATTTCATTATATCGTTTATTTTTAATAAAGTACTTTAAAGCTTCTCCTGAAAAATTTTTTATTTTCGTATATCTACTTTTGAAAAAACTCTCCTCCTTCCTATATTTATTGTATAATCGAATTATTAGAACAATAAAAGCAATGCACAAAAGTCGGAATTTTTGCTAATGATTTTTTATATTATCTCTTTGCCTTTCCTATATTTAATAATTTACTTCGGAGTATTGAACAAACAATAAGAATATTTCTGATACTCTAAAGTCAAATAAATTCAACAGTTTCCATAACATATGCTAGTTTCCATCACAATCAGTTTTCCCTTACTTCACTTATTCGAAATGAAATAAGTTATGCCATCCTTAAAGTGAATAACAAACTTCGCAACTTAAAATCTGAATTATAAAGAAATCTTTAAAAATGGGCTCACAATCCACTCACATGTTTGGTATATAGCTAATCCTTTATCTTTCTTACATTTGAATTTTTCAAGCAAAATTATACAGAGGCCTCTTGAAATTTTCTAAAAACAATTCTCTTTCTCAGGGCTCTTCATCAAAGTGCTGCAATTCACACGAAACAAGGTCACATAATGATAACTACAAAATGCATAACAATGAATCACTTCCAGCCAACGGAATGCAATAATTCATTTGTCACCCATTTATGCATTCTCGACCCAACTCTGAACGAACACAAACAAAGCCAGGGAAAAAAACCGAGCATCATTTGTACGCCAAAACTTTTATGCAGCAAAAAATAAAATCCGTCAACAATATTCTCGGTGATGGGCCTTTAAAGTAATTTGTCAAATACATTTGTGGTTGTCAATCCAATTTTAAAACCGAAAAATAGACCACCACCTTCTGGCTATCCGAATCGACCAAATAATGGGAATTGACAAAAAAATACAAACGTCGTTCGTCGTAGTCGAAAGTTGGGCTAGACAC
Organism: Dioctria rufipes; assembly: GCA_963924295.1. Lineage (NCBI taxonomy): Eukaryota > Metazoa > Arthropoda > Insecta > Diptera > Asilidae > Dioctria > Dioctria rufipes. Next base: position 40,446,275 of record OZ002743.1, on the reverse strand, counting down.
CCTGTAGCTGTACAAATCGTTGAGTGCAATGCAAGTGCTAAAAATCGCACCCAGTGCATGGCTAGGCTAGCATAAGCAGCCTCGATGCCATCCGTATCCCACCCAGCACAGAAGCCACAAAAAGAAAGAAGTGAATGGAGCAGCAGCGCGTAGCCTAGCTATGGAAAAACGTCCTTTTCCATTTTTCCTTTTTTGTATTTATACGCCGATTGCAGCCACATCTATTTGCCCTTTTGCCGGGGCTCTTGCAGGATTGCAGTTGTACTGTTCCCTCCGGATTTTTATGCACGGTGTAATGCAGGTGATCCATCATTTTTATAGAGACATAACGACCCTCATGTAACTAGTTATTTTGTTAAATCGCTCGATGACAATGAAGTGAGTGCTTTGCGCTTTTTATCACCCTTCACAGCGAATTGCAATGTTCCTTAATGCAGGTATTTATGTAAAATTCATTTAATTATGTAATTAACTCATTCATTAATTATGTAGTTAACTCATAATGTTAGTGGAGAGAATTGCGGTAAAAGCTGTCTGACATTTTAATTTTTTTTGTCTGGTCCTTTCACCTTTTCCAATGTATAATTAAGGAACATAAGCATATAAATTATTTGAAAGTGTATTTGGAAACTTGAAACGCAGTGTGACGATTAGATGAACTAATTCATTTCCTTTTTGACTAACGAAAATATAAGAAAAGAAAATCCTCTGCGTGAAATAATAATCGATATTAATGCAAATCTAGATAAATAAATTCTTCGCTCTTTCAATCAACATTTTAAATTTAATAGATCTTCAATAAAAAAAAATCATAGAAATCTTTAGAGCTTTAGTCATAGATATTGCAATTTTGGACATATCAAATATTTAAAAAGGTCGCAAAAGGGTCACAGCTGATGCAGTATTGTAGAATTCGTCACATATTCTGCATATATGAACTTTATTGATGAGAATAACTAAGCATGAAATGTTTTAGGAAATTTGTAATGCTAGTATGCGGTTGATACATGATGACATGTACCTATAACATGGACCCCTTCGTTTTCTGTTTCACGTGGCGCTAATTTTGTTGACAGAGGCGTGACAATTATTCTAATTTCAAGTTAAATTTTTGCCTTAATTTTCATATACCAAGTTCAACTAATTCCAACTACGTTCGGAATTACTACGTTAATTGGAATCTTATCTTTTATAACATTAAATATTTCTTAAACTCGATTTTTAAGGAAATAAAATTAAGCAACATTGAATTGCTTTCTATTTTTCTATTCTACATATACATTTGGAAAATTCGCTGAAATGTGGTGGATTTCGTACAGAATTTGTTATATGAATTAAGTACTTAAAAAAAAAAAAAAAAAATAAATAAACTATAGAAAAGTGATCCATGCAGCGTTGCCAGATATGGCTGAAACTGAAATTCCCACGAAAATGAGAAAGTTTAGTAATTTTTCCCTAACATTTAATTTCAAGTTACCATCTAATTCACATTATATTAAAATTAAAAATAAATGAGTCTGTATAATAAAAACAAGTCAATTTAATTCAATAAAATAATATACATGTACATAAAAGCAAAATAACATAATTCAAGGAAATTAAAAAAAAAAGAAAAGAAAATATAAAAATTCGGATATAATAAACATAAATTCAAAAAGTTAATCATATAAATTTGTGGAAGATATTGCGATACCTATAAACTCGTACATATGCACTTCACGACATTTTGACAAAAGAAAATTACTGCACTCATTATGTGTACCTTACATATGTATGAGATTGTTGCGATTATTGAAATAGAACGTTGAATGTCTTAAAATACACATAAGATTTAAATAAGTAAAAGTACGCCTGAATACTGATAATTGTTCATAGTTTCACATAAATATTTGGCTTTGGATCGATTGCTTTCAGAAGAATCATAAAAAAACATGTGTTGTAGCACAGTCCAATTTTCTAAAAATCTGAATACTCAAGGTTGTACGGAAAACTAATTTGCTTTCTTTTCTAAATATTAAAATATTTCTGACATTCTGCTAAAATAGCAAGACTATTAGGACTATCTGCGATTTAATTTACTACAGCACTCAAAGGTCTTTTGCATATTTTGGGAATGTGTTTACTTGCCTTATTTGCAATTAGAGCTGTCGAGTGGCAAACACAAATTTGATAGTAAAAATATGCAGTAATACAATAATTAATTTAATTTAATAGCTGTTTTAGTAATCCTATAAGAGGTGGTTAGGGCACACTTAAAATTAAATTAAAACTAAATTTGGGTTATTTTAACTTATAATAACGCATATATAGCTTTGAGTTTAATTCAAGTGAGCCTCAACCCTCACTAACGGGAGTACTAAAACAGAAATTAAATTAAATTTCAATTAAGTGGCTTGGTGAATACGGCCTTAAATGTTCTCAGAAATTTTCCCACATACATATGTACTAAATAATATATTAAAATTACCTTTTTCTTAAAATTTGGTTCTGGAATTCTATTAAAATATGAGAATTTCCACAAGCTGTCCCATGTTAATGTAAGTAATTTCAGTAAAGTGTCAACGGTCCATGTTATCTATGTCAATGGGTTGGCCTTAAATTGTTTCCAAGAATTGAGATCTTCTTCCGAATATTCGATAATAGGCTGAACCACAATAGACGTAAACAACAGGTCTCTCCAATTATGTTTTACCTTTTGGATATTATTATCTGAGTTAAGTTCAACTATCTGGACAGCGTCAGGTAGTTTTGAGTTGGCTAAATGTTATCATCATTGATTTCTTTTCTACTCATATTATCTATTATATTATGTAATATATACCACTGACATATCTTTTGTCAGTGCCAACATTGAAAACACCATTGGCGAGAAGTTACAAAAGTGAGCGCGCATCTTGAAAAGTGATTTTAATAAAACCTTTCGAATTTCTGCTGCGTATGTAATAAATATATTATCTTTGGTAAAACACATTTTTTTAAACATTTATTTCGACGAACCCACTTATATATTTGTTGTTTGCAGTTCTCTCTCAGTTGGTACTGGGGTCTTAGACCAAAAAAGTTTCAGCAATATAGAAGTTAGCAAACTTTCTGCAGTATATTTCTATGAACATAGTCAGTCCATATTATACATGCCAGATGTCAGTGGATGATACCCATTGTCGAAATTGGAAAAGGAAGGGTGACATCCTTGATTGACCTTAAATGGTTTTCACAAATTCCAACATACAGATCTATCCTTTTTTTTACTTTTACATGGTAGAGATTCTTTTGAGTTACCCTATCAGTATAGAAGTAGCAGGGAAACAACTTTTAAACCACTATAAAGAAGGAAATACAATGATAACTTTCCTCTCTTTGACTTTTGACAGGACTTGTAGAACACATGTGAAAGAGTAATGCCCTAGATACACAGCGCTCGTAATGAAGAAATAACTAACGACTTATTAGTTTATAATGATTCATTATAAACTTCAGACACACAGCCATTTCTTTAATTAAGTTGTACTGCCAAACTGGTTTTGATAAAATTATGATATTAAAGAAGCGATATGGATCGAATTAACGCGCTAAGCTTTGTTTTCATTTATTTTATTTTCAATTAACAATGTAAAAATGAGGAAAACATTATATTGAAAAGAATAAGTTTCTGATTTGCATTTTTTTTGTATTTCTTCTTCTTATTTTTCAAATCGGCAGATGCACAGCGGAACTCCACATTTATATAATATGCCAAATCTAGCACATTTTTTCTCATTATAGCTATAATGAAGGAAGAAACACTTCATTAGTGTACTTCATGTGACACACGGAATTTTAATGAATAGTTAGTACTAATGATTCATTAGATCGTCCTGTGTGTAATGTGTATAAGGTATAAGTTAAGAGATAATGTAGAAGTCGACTGGTTATACTTCTCTTTTCATAACTATCGTATATACCTACATATGGCAATTATCAAATGTAGATAAACCAATGGAAAGCTTAAGTTTTTTAATAAACTATTCTCTATAGAAGTTATAAGGTACTTTTACCTTAGAGCCCCGTTTTGTATTAGATTTATAATTTTCTATGTAAAGACTATTTATTTTCTTAACTGAATGTGAGTAATATATAAAATGTGTGTTTCTTGGGTTGTAATATGATGACCTCTTTGGCAAACTTCGAGTATGATTATATCTACATATATTAGTTAACATGCTATCCGGAATTTTATTTGGTCTGTTAGTATATCGACTTCTCATATATATCAGATGAAGCTGTAATTTTATTTTGTTAAGAAATCAAAATCAGAGAGCCTTTCAGTACTTTTTTCACACATTGCATGAATAGCACAAATATTAGTAATATTGAAACATACTTTTCATTCTTGTCCAGCACCTCTGCCAAAATATATTTTGAAATATCCTCTTTCTTCAATACTAACACGAGATAGGCGTCCCTATACTGTACTTTTGTGTATGTAACAATACAAACGTGCATTTTTCTATATTTTTAAATTACTCATCATGTTAGGTTAGTAAATAATTAGTATCTTATTAAATTTTTTAACAGGTAAAAACAGCAGAACAGAACAGGTAGAATAGCAGTGAAACGCGTCTTAAGCGGATATGCCTAGTAAAAAAGCAATGAGCTTGGATAAAAAAGAGAAGCGCTGCAAGCTTCCAGGGAAGCACTCCAGGTTGATTTTTAGAGCGCTACAGAATACTACAGAATGTAATAAAAAATAAAAATAACACGAATGTACTTTTATAGAGGAATAAAGATTTCTTATGACGGAGCTTTTTTATTTGAAATTGTTATCAATAAAAATGAATATGTTTTGAAAAATTACTTTAGTTGTTCCTTCTAGTGTATTTCATCCCAGGGAAAAAATGTGGGAAATTGCATCATAATCTGTGGGAAAAGTATCTAGAGATTCCCATTTTGGAGGGAATTTTTACCACAACCACCTCCCAACACTGGTGTGAAGTATTCACTTCAAAAATCATGAATTAATTGATAATTTTTTTCGAAAATATTTGAGCAAAATATTTATATGAATGTACAATATTTATCCGGACATTTTCAAGCAATTATTCAAGACAGACGATAACACTGGTATGGAAATATAATTCACTAGTGAATGAATGACATCAAGTGCTGCAAATTTTTTTATTATTTTTACAATTTTAAATTTACGTAGTTTTTGGTTTTTTGGTGTCGTTGATTATCAATTAAACTGCAATTATTTTTGAAAATTCGAACTTCAGAAGTAGCTTTAAGACTACTTTAAATGTAGCTCTACGAATGCAAGTATCAAGCTAACGTTGGAAACAATCATTGGTGATCTATTTAAATTTTCATTAAAGGCGAAAGTAGTTGATAGGATATTTAAAATTCTGATGTACGCAGAAGTGGCGGATTTTGAATTTTAAGTAGTATGCGATATGAGAAATTTAATAATAACTTGCTTATGTAAGGTATATGAGGCAAAAAGTATAAAAGAAAAATTAACAGAAAGTGATATAATATATCAGGTCCTAAAGAAAAAAGAAGAGCCTTAATTCAACCGGTAACTAGCATTTCCAATCCTTCCTCTCTCAGAGTTCGACCCAAACGTTGAAAAAACCCAAATATATGCATAGTGAATTTTAGATTTTGAGGGATACCAAACACTCTAGCAAACAATTGAACGATAGATCACCCAGACGAAAACATAGCGCTATCAATTTATCGTAGCTTTGTTTTATTTTTATTGCTCGAGAAATATTACAAGGATTATAAAAATTCGATAAGGATTTAATTTCTGATGAGGGTAATAAGATGAGAAGGAAGATACATATCTTCATTTTTTCTTCCTTCTAATAAAGAGTCGATATCATTTTGTTGAGAGCATATGAGAAAGAAGACAAGTATAACTGTTATATCATCCTTCTTATAACGCAGCAACAAATATATCTTCTTATTTACCTCCAGGCAATACTGCGATAATATGGCGTCACTTGTAAATTCCGTCCATAGATGTTAATATAGATGGATTACCAATCGCCAAAACTTCCAACTTACAATTATGGCCCATTTTATTCAATGTCGTAGTAGTGCGTATGAAGGATATTCAAAAACATCCTCAGTCAATCTGTATTCCGAATTCTTCATTCAAATTTCATGAGATCGAGATGAACGGATTCAGTTTCGAAAACAAACAATATAAAGTTTGCGAGTAATAAGAATGTGAAGCAAATAAGAATGCGAATAGTGGGAAGGATAAGATAGCGAGTTGATAAACTATCACGAAGAAGTATATATTTTGTATTATGAACGAGTCACAAATTCTTATCCTCCCCGCGATTCATGTTCTTATTACTCGCAAGAATCAAATTCTTATTTACTTGCCGTCATGCCAAAATCTCTCCTGGGGGTATCGCATATGAGAAAAGTTTTCTGCCGAAAGGAGTATTTGCTAAAGGAATTGGATTGGATTTCACTTACGATCTCATGAGTTATAAGCTTCAAAATAAAAGAATTGTAATGAAATTTACTTTGAAAGCTCTCTTGAGTCACCCAAGTCATTCAACTCAAAAAATGTGAATATATCACGCATCATAAAAAGCTTCGATGGTTAAGTTCTGTCGAAAGCTGCTATATATTTTTGGAGGACTACATGATTGAAAATGAATGGAATTATATTTATAGATTATGTATAAGGAATGCTTTTAAAGAAGAGGATTCCTGATTTATTGTTGTTGAACTAAGACTCTCAAGAATGGTTAATGCACTTCGGAGAAATATGTATGTCGTCATCATATTCGATGACTTTGGTGGCATTAACCTTACTTGTGCCAGACGAATTTTTGTGGGGAGGATGAAAAATTAAATTTCGCAGACAGAAAACCAGTTGAATTCACCAGGATCTCCTACAGACTTAAATACTTTTGGTAATTTTCTGTCGGTAACAATATTTGTTGAATCGCTTAAGTCTAAACGCTACATAATCCAATAGTCCATTAAAATATAATTCAGCCAGCTTTTGAAATTCTGTGGATACTCACCAGATTATGTACATATGCATATCTATCCACTTTGGGAGTGCTGAATATGCCTTATAATAATTAATATAATCCGATAATCGTCATTGAGATAACATCTCAAACCCCGTCGTATAATATTGAAGAAATTCTTCACGGATACACATACTGGCTTCGATTTTCGAAAAGATAATATTTTCATAGCAGTTATATTGACCTTGTTACTGCAGCCATTTGGGTTCAGTTATGACCCTTTTAATGGTTCTTAATTGATCCCTAAATACCCTAAGAAATTGCACGGTCTATTTTTATGAAGGTCCTTTGATGAAGCTTCTTTCTTGTCTGGCTAATATCACTACAGTCTAAAAAGGGTCCTTTTGCTATTGCATCCAGTATTTTAGGGTCCGTTTAATGGTGTTATAGGTTATATACCGCAAAATGGTGCTGGTCTAAAGAGGACCAATGGGTCTACTTTCTCACTTCCATCTATTTTCGAGTATCGTGTCAGTCTCTGGAGTGTTAGGTGGTTCTTAGTACCAAAGATTGTTAAAGCTTGGAGACATTTCAACATTATCTTCATTTAGATTTCAGTGCGACTTGGCTGTCTGGCAGTATATACGTTTTTTGTTTCTAAAGCGGCTGAGGATCCTTCTTATGCACATCTAGTGATGGAATACAACTTCGCACTGCTGCCTGGGGCTGGAATATTGATTTAGTTTTTAGATTTTTATCTAACTATTTCCTTTCCATTTGGTTATCTTTATCTAGAATGACAGACGGAAGTTATATTTAACTACCATTCTGTTTGATATCATTAGTTGTAATCCATCTTGTTATAGTGCTGAGATTTTTTGAGTCATATTCTCTATACAACCATCTTACTATACATCACTAACCAGTCCTCTTTACAATAATTTTGTTGTTAGGCGATAGTAGATGTTATTGAGAATGGGGCTAGGTATATTTACTATTTTTCATTCTTTTAATGAAAGATGTAATTGGTGTCTTGCTACAGTTGACTGATAGCTTGTATACAACACACTAGTCTCGAGCAAAATTTAGGGCTTCTTGAAGCTTTCTAGAAAGCAAACGCTCTTAGAACTAACTAATGACTACAGCTAACAAAAACTCAATGGACACCTACTGCTTTAGCTCTTATGTACCTACATTTGGTAATCACAGAGGACTAGAGGAGCACAATGAAGATGTTGATATGTAATTGCCTCTTCTCATCCATATGCTTGATATAGGGTAAGGTGGTAATAATCGACAAATCCTAGTTTTCCTTTTTTTTACTAAAATATTTTATTTCCTTCGTTTTTAACATTACAAAGTTTCATTTTGGTTTCATAAAATTTCTGATTATAATTTCACGGATATCCTACCAACTTAGTGTATCTCCATAGACTACAAACATTCACTCACAACATCCTGTAATGCACATTCGTCATCTCCCAAAAATGTTAGTAAACAAGGAAACTAGATCCGGCAGTGAAATTTCGCATATGTGCCAATTGGTAGATTGCATTACCCAAGAATTGTATGTGGGAGAGGTTGTTGAACTGCACTACATACAAAATACGCTGATGTTTGCAAATAAAATGGATATGGGAAGACACAAGTCGTACAGATGTAGGAACTTGTTAAATTATCTCTTGTTACATTATTAAATTTCAAATGCGGGAAGGTGCGCCCAAAACTAATTGATTTCGGATGCTACAAAATTATACGGAATTATTTTATTTAATAATAGGAACTTAATAAAAATCGCTAGTCTTATGTAAATAGATTTACCACTTCTTTTGGATGAACACGAATTATCTAATTTTAAGATATTTGCATAATGATTTATGGTATTTTGGCGAAGGACTTCACAAACAATCACGTAAAGCCAAAACACACGACCGAAACAAAAGCCTCCGGCTTATACCATTTAAATCTGGTGATTCGCTGTGATTTTTCGGTTTTATTGCCCTCGAAGGCAAATCCATTTGACACCCTCTAGTCTTGCTTTTGACAGACTCTTTTTAACCCTCTGATGTTTAATAGACTTAAGCGTTCTGTGAAGCGTGCAATTGATTTTCGCATATGATTCAAATTTTGGGTGGAATTTGTTTTAGAAAAATCTTAGAAAAAAATTGGATCCTTTTTAGAATTTATCTTCGTTTTTCTTTTCTTAAAAGGACTTAACTGGGCTTTTGTGAAATTTGTATTTTTGGGGAAGATAGCATCTGACCCATCAATCTATTGTAATTGACTAAATGACAAAAACATTCATATCGGCTGACTGCTCCGATTTGAATCAAAGGAGACTGACTGAAATGACAAAGCTTTCTCCATAAATGTAAGTGCTTAAAACGCCTAAAAAGATTTTTCACACAAACAATTAGCAAACATATTTGTGGTTACAAAATATTTACACTCTTAACAGCTCCCTTCAGATAAACATCGATAAACCACAAAAAGGGTCTGCCCTCCCTTTGACAGGGTGTTTATCTCCCCTAATGTGTAAGTAAAATTACAGAATGTAAAACATACGTCGCCGCAAGAGCACCCATTTTTGTATGGATGCACATATACATATGTACATTTATGCATACATATACTATTTATATCTGAGTTACACTGACGTTGTTGTTCTCAGAAGATTCACCCTCGGGTCCCATATCCTCAGTCAGCATCCTTACATTCTATTTCGCAGCATGAAATAGACATCTCATTAGAGAACATATGCTTAAAGCCAAGACCCTTCTGAATCGACTTTTTGTTACAAATATCTGCAGAAAAGTCTGTTATCTCTAATTGTTTCTTTTCTCTGTCCTCCATATGAGGGTTGGAATCGGTTGTTAATTATCGCTATTAGGGAAAATTTGTTGAGACTTAGTAATTGATTTTCTTTTCTCTACATTGCTGCATAACTTCAGTTGTATATTTTTATTCAAAAGTTAAGGAACAGAATAATGGAGCAATTTTTGGCGTCATATTAGCCAGACAATTTTCGATTCACTAGAAAAGGTTTAACAGATTATATACCACATCTGCCTGATGTTCTTACAGGGAGGGCCTTAGAATACCCCTGTACAAATTACTCAAATAAAAAAATCCCCAAGTTATTAACAATCCCTAATTTCAAAATTCCCAATTTTAAGATATCCAATTTTGAGATTCAAATAAAAGAAGATCCACACATGGAAGAATTTCTACATTTCTAAGAATTTTTGTAGCCTAGATGAAATCATAGGGTATGCTAAGCCTGTCATTCACACATAGAAATAAATGTAAAGACACACGGTGAGAGATTTTTGGTCTCCAGTCTCCGGTTTATAGAGACTAAAACTTCCAAGATGTTTATACGGCAAGCGACTTTTGTCTCTGGAGACTAAAAAATAGGTCACAAAATTTGAAGTAATTGTCAAGAAAGAGATTTTTAGAAAGAATTATCTGAAAAGTTATTATTATTTTTATTGAAAAAGCTTAAAGAAATATATTCTTCATGCACAAATTTTACGGGATAAACACATTTATTTTTTTGGTTCTCAAAAAAAACCAGAGCTCTATTGACGAAACAAATTTTGCTATAAATCCCTTATATTAAAAATTAATTTTTATGTTAATTTCTTTGCAACAATTTGACTCACTCCACTTTATTCCTTTTTTTTTGCCTTTCCGAATAGACCTACACTTAACTGACCAGAACACACAAATAGTCTCCGGAGATCTGGAGACGACTAATGAATAAACTTCGTAGACCAGAGACCGAACCTGGAGACCTGTTTGCTTTAAAATACACGACGAGAGACCGGAGACCGACAAAATATCTATAGATTAGGTCTCTTTAGAGATTTTTGCATCTCCGAAGTGTATACATGTGTCACTGGGTCTCCAGAACCCAAAAAAGTGGCCCAAAGTCTGTTGCCGTATAGCTTCACCTTAATGGAAGAGCAAAGTGGATTGGACACCTGCGCATAATATTAAAAGTTATTTTAATTTTTGCATGTCCATCCGTCTGTCCGTCCGTCCTCATGATAACTTAAGAACGCGTTCGTCTAGAGAGCTGAAATTTTGTACACAACGTTTTCATAAAAATAGTAAATATAATTTCAAACATAAACTAAATCGGGGAACCCCTTCTTGGTGTTGCTATATAAATATTTAAGGGTTTTTTTGAAGTTCTTTAGAATATAAAAGTCTATGAAATTGGTTATAACCAGTTTTATTGTCCGACGAACCGTTCTAGAAATGTATGCAAAAAAACTACTTCAAAAAACAAACTTGCACAGATGGGTGACCATACGAAATTACATACGGGCATTTATCTACTGGTGCCAATACCTTTTGAAACAAAAAAGTTGTAAACAGGCAAGGACCGGCCGGAAAATTTAGTGGAGGTTATAATTAGAAGAAAAAAACAAAAATTAAATACGAGATAAATTGAAATTGTGAAAGGTGGGGCTGTTTAGGGGTGGAAAATGGTTTTATGTGATTTTCGTGACCTCCTAGCGGAAAATATCCTTCACAAAAGTTGTAGAAATAAAAAAATCTAAAACTTTCATGTAAGGTATTGATAAACATAACTTCAAATTTTTCGAAAAATATGGCGGAACACCGATTTTTTGTTTTTTTAATTTTTGCACTTGAGATTTTATGAAAGTCTTACATTTTTCTGCATTGAATAAGCGGTAGAAGTAGTTTCTGAGATATTTATATTTTTCGAGAAAAAAAAAATTTCCATAGAATGCTTTTTTGTGGTGGTTTTCGAGTTAAATATTCTATGTGAGGTCATTTAACCGTTGAAATGTGTACTTTGAAAAGGTCTACATATGTTGATGGGTAATTTTTCATGAAACTGATTAAAATTGAGAAAAACCAAAAACATGAATTTCGAATCACGAATTTTCCAATAATTTTCTTGAAAACTTGCTATAGCGAAGAATTCTTGAAGAAATGAAATATTCTAAAAGTTCGAGTAAGCTCTTTTGGTTTTCTGAGGATTTCTTCTGTTGCGAATTCGCAATGCCCTTCTATCAGGTGGCTCTTTTCCAAATATTACGAATTTTATTTTACAGGTGTAAAATAAACTGTTCCAAGTGGATCTTGTTTTTCGTGTTCTATATGGATTTGGTTCGAAAGCCTGCTTCGTAATGCTTTTATTATATCATGGCAACGGCGTAATATGGTATCAATGGTGTTATGGGTATTATAAGATCACTGCAATATTCTTTTAATAAAATGTGAGTCATAATTGAATATTTTTTATGATTACATGAAGCTTTCCAATCATTCGTTGTGGAATCGGTATTAAAATAGAGATGAACAAGAACTATATGTATTTAAAATCGCAAAACCAATTCGATAGTAGATACTTGACCGTTGATCTTTAAAAAAAAAAAAAATTTATATTATGTTATTAGCATATTTATGTGAAACTGATTATTCCTTTAATATAATATTTTGATATAAATAATTTTAAAAAAGTTCTGAAGTAATTTCTTATAAGAATATTTAAGAGCGAAAAGGGTTATTTAATACTAAATTGGCATAAGTGCTCATTGTCAGACAGCTTTCTCATGGGAAGCTCATTGACGTAGAAAATTTATATTAAAATCGTAACATTTAACTCTAAAAGGAATGGAACTTCTGTCTCATTTTTCAAACTTTCAAATCGTTTAAAGAACGCTTGAATTTAACGCTCTAAGCAGAAACTGCAATTGCTTTAATTATTAAAAAGGCATATATATATAAAAATTAAATTTAAACACCTAAAATCAATTCCTTCGAGATTTTAATTTTTTTCTGTGGCTTTAAGCATCATAAAGAAGATCATCTTGTTATAGAAAATATATAGCTTTCACGGAATAAATTCTAATTAAAAAAATTCACTAAGCTAGTACTGCTTTAAATATGTATACTTACATATTTTTAGGTTAAAAAAAAAAAGAAATCCTGGTCTGGATATAGAGTTTTAAACTTTCGCGTTGTGATGGGGATAGTGCCAGGTATTGAAAAAACATCGCAATTATTTGAACTAAAGAAAAGGCAACAGTTATTGTTAATTGCAGGACTTTAAAAAAGTTGAGATAACTGCACAAAAACGTAATAAAGGAGATACAAAATAATAAATTAAGAAAAGTTAATTCAATAATTTGGATGACTAATATGTCATTTCAAAACGATAATCGACAATTGGTTAAAAAGATACTAGCATAGAAAAAGCATAAGAAAATCAGAGACTGAACTTCAAGAATATTCTTTATTTTTCGCTTGGATCTCAAATAATATTAATATTACTGTCAGCTGTGACCTTAATTTTAATGAATGCTTTCTTTTCTTGGTTGAATATTTGCAATACTAAAAATTTTTGGTTTACTCTTTCTCCTTTGTTTTAGTATTTACTACTCCCTGTTACATTTTATATAGACAGAATGCTCAAATTGATAGAATTTTATTACATTGAAAATTATTATCATCCAAATCAACTTAAAATTTATTTTCAATTGATAAATTACCGAAGAACAATCATCTTATCTCTCAGGAGGCAGTTCACTGCAAACAAGCGTTTGCTCTTTGAATAAAAAATCAATGAAAGTCTGAATTCCGAAGAAATTGGTTAGTCCTTTTCTAATAGTTCCCAACCTGATCGATACGTCAACTTAACTTCTGGATTGCCATTGCTATTGCTGTTTCATAACAATCGTCTTATACATTTAAATTGCTTTTTCGTATATATTTCTAGAACAGTTCGTCGCACAGTAAAAATGATTATAAAAGATTTCATAGGATTTCATATTCTGAAAACCTTTTCTAGGACAAATCTTTACAGTATACGTAAAAAACCAAAATTTTTATATGGCAACACCAAGAAGGGGATGTTCAATTTAGTCCACTTTTGAAGCTTTACTTACATTACTGTTCAGGCTTTACACCCATCTAAATCATAAGTTTCATCAGTTAAAGAATTCATCGTATTTATGTACACATGTATAGCTTGAGGTCGATAAATATTGTCGGATTAGTTTATTATGTTAAATTCCATAAAATATCGAACTACTTCTCTTGCTAGATAGAATAATTTCATACTCTCAGTAACCGTAGCAATCCTTTGTTCTCGTTTTTGTTTTGCAAAATAAAGGTTGACATGAATTGTGTATTCCGAGTAGTCACTTCTAGTTTGAAAGTGAAGAAATAAAGTTCAAGTTAAGTTGATTGGTTTGTTTTAGTAAAGTACTTGTATCTCATAGTTCCTTGGTGTTGGAATCATTTACCCTTTTATACGAATTGTGCTTACTTCAATGAGCGGAAGTAAGTGAGGCAACCCAATTAAGCAAATAGACAAGCTGATTGCATCTAGAGGAAAGGAATCAGCATCTCCATATAATTCAAAGAGCGAAATTATAAACCACGAGCCCTCATCCTCAACATGGTCCTTCAAAGCCGGATTTTATAGAAAAAGCATCGAAGGTGCACTTAATCAGTAATTTTAAAAAAGAAAATAAAAAGAAGAACGATATAATCATATGTGTGCTAATTAATCTATTGTGCCAGTGCTAGATAATTATCTTTCTTAAATCATTGAAAGAATTAGTGAACAATATATGAACTAAAATTTATACATTGAGTAACGGGCGTATAACTACATATAACCGTGCACAGAGCGATAGATATTTATCAATTGCAATAAGCATTGAGTACCACCGTGGTCAGTATCATCAAAGAATAATTTTGAGTGAATTGATTCAATTTCACGAATTTAATTTGAGACAATGTCCGATAAAAAATCCTTAATTCAAAAACGAGGCCGTTGCAAGGGATGTCTCACTCGCTTAAAAACGTTTACAGATAGCATATCTGACAGTACTTCACGAGAAGAAATCACAACGCGCCTTGAAAGTCTTGAAGAAACGTGGAAGGAATTTTGTTCAATCGAAGATTCTCTGTTGTTAATTGACGCTCAGGAGTCTGAAATAGAAGAGAACGAAAAACGGTATTACGATTTAAAGTCGCTATTGCTACGTGCTCTGAGACACCAGACAGATAGAGTAAAAGTATCTCAAGAAACCAGTGATCTCAACTCTACGATGAACAATTTCTTGATTCAGCAGCAATCTTTATTTCAAACCCTTGACCGATCGCAGAATCATGTCAGTACTGCACGCCTTCCGAAACTCAATATACCTACTTTTTCCGGAGATTATAAAGAGTGGCCTTCTTTCAAAGATCTTTTCGAAGCATCAATAAACACAAATGAGTCTTTATGTGGAGCGGTCAAGTTTCAGTATTTAAAGGGGTTAGTAATAGGTAACCCTGGAGCACTTATCCGCCATTTGCCTATTACAGACGCTAGTTATGATGAGGCCTGGGAAAAACTCAAAAAACGTTTCGACAAACCAGCCCACATTGCCACGTCGTTTATAAAAACCTTCATGGAGCAATTTGTTATCAATAATATCTCAGCGAAGACATTACGAAACTTGTGTGACACCAGCGATGAAGTCATACGCGGGTTGAAGGCCTTAGGCAATGATGCAGTTGGACGAGATCCCTGGTTAATTTATATCATTCTTGCTAAAGTTGATACAGAGAGCAGAGAGCTCTGGTCGCAAGAAATAGCTGAGAAGAGCTTTCCAACCTTTGAAGAATTTCTCACGTTTCTCAACAAACGATGTGACGCCTTAGAAACTGCAAGCATTAGCATGAAAAGGGCACCAACCTCCGTTAAAGCATTACATACTTCATTATCAACCAAGTGCTCGACATGCCCAAGATGTAACGCTGATCACCCTTTATATCAGTGTCCAGAATTTAAAACTGACACCGTAGATGCTCGGAAATCCTTTGTTATAGCAAAGATGCTCTGTTTCAAATGCCTCAATGCCTCTCACTCAGTCAGAAATTGTCATTCAAAGCTACAATGCAACAGATGTAAGGGAAAGCATCATTGGTTATTACATAACTCCCAGTCTTTGCCACCAAGTACAACTCGTCCATCAAACAATAACACTTCAATCAACCATCAAGACTCTATCAACCCAGACGCTTCAATCAACATTGTATCATTACCACAGTCAACAACGTCCCAAATAGCTTCCTTAAACACTCTTGCCGAGAAAAATAAGTTGTGTGAATTAGTATGCAGTTCTCCTTCAGTTGCTGCTCTACCCACAGCAACATGCAACATAAAGAATATTGATGGACAATTGAAATCGTGTCGAATACTTTTGGACTCCGGTTCTCAAATATCCTTAATTTCAGAAAGCTGCGTTCGACGACTAGGTATCAAGAGGGAAAATGCGAGACTGTCAGTGAGCGGACTGTCTTCTATTGGATTGGGCGTTACTAGAGGAAAGGTAATTTTAGAAGCCTTTCCACGATGGGAAGGTGTAAAGGGTGTAAAGATAGTAGCGTATGTAATGGAAAATTTAACCTCATATGTTCCCCCAAGAACATCAATTACAGAGTGGAGTGATCAAATATGCAACATTCCACTGGCAGATCCTGATTCAGACAAATCATCCAGTATTGACATAATTTTCGGTGCTGATAAAGTTTTCGAAGTCTTACGTGAAGGCAAATTGTATGACAAGTGCGGTCACCAAATTGCTCACGAGACGATTTTTGGATGGATAACTGCTGGCGCACTCCATAGTAAGGAAGCCTCTGCTGTCAATATGACTTCCACTCTCCTTGCGGATTTAGACAGAACATTACAATCCTTCTGGAAAGCCGATGAACTGGGTGTGGAAAAGGTTACCTTAAGCGAGGAAGAAACTGAAGCCGAAAACCACTTCAAGTCAACTTATTACCGTGAAGCAAATGGACGGTATGTTGTTTCACTTCCGTGGCGACCAAAGCAAGATAAGCTTGGAAATTCCAAAAGAAATGCTACTATTCGACTTCAATCGGTTGAACGGCGCTTCTCTAAGGATATCAACTACAGAAACGCATATATAACTTTTATGCGGGAATATGAAGAACTAGGTCATATGGAACTAATACCTGAAAGTGAAGTACACATATCCGAAGAGAGTTGTTTCTATTTTCCACACCATGCAGTCTTCAAGAATGAGCCCAATCCAAAGATCAGAGTTGTATTTGATGGCTCGTGCAAGACTAGTTCGGGAATCTCATTGAATGACAACTTGATGGTTGGTCCTACCCTCCAACGAGACTTAACATCCATCTTACTCAGATTCCGAAAACATAAAATTGCATTGACAGCCGATGTGCAAAAAATGTATCGACAGGTATTAGTCACTCCACCAGTAAGAAATTTTCAACGGATCCTATGGAGAGAAAAATCATCGCTTCCCATTAAACACTATCGATTGAAGACTGTAACCTATGGAACTTCCTCGGCTCCATTCCTTGCCACAAGAGTGTTATACCAAATAGGTGAAACCAAGAAAGCAATTTGGCCTGAAGCGTCCTCAATTATTCAAAATGATTTTTATGTGGATGACCTACTATCCGGAGCTGACTCTATTGCATCTGCTATACAACTCAAAGAACAGCTAACCAATACCCTCAAGGAAGGTTGCTTTCCATTGACCAAATGGCGGTCTAATTCACTAAAAGTTTTAAATACTTACGAAGGTTCAGCCACTGAGTCGCTTCCTTTAAATGATAATTCCGGGTTATCCAAAGTCCTAGGCATTCAATGGAATCCAGTTGAAGATACATTTTCCTTCAAAATATCAGAATGTGGTTCAAACCCTAACACTAAGAGAAAAATTCTTTCTGAATCATCAAGGCTCTTTGACCCTCTAGGATGGTTAGCCCCGGTGATAGTAACCATAAAGATAATGTTTCAACAACTTTGGATTGAAAAATATGAGTGGGATGAAAATCTACCTGAAAAAAGAATTCAACAGTGGAAGATCCTGAAAGCAGGTTTACCAATGATAGAAAAAATCAGTATTCCTCGACAAATTTATTTGTCGGATCAAAATCTTCAGCTACATGGGTTCGCAGATGCCTCGGAGCTGGCGTATGCAGCTGTAATTTACTGCCGGAGCAAAGATCAGAATGAGCAACACTGTGTGCGACTGCTAACAGCAAAGACTAGAGTATCACCCTTGAAACAAATATCGCTTCCGAGATTAGAACTTTGCGCTGCTTTACTTCTTACTCGCCTCATGAAAATGGTCACGGAATCGTTTTCATTAGTACACTTTACTGTTTACGCCTGGACTGATTCAACAATTGTGCTAGCTTGGCTTTCTGACATTCCGCGACGATGGACATCATACGTGGGGAATAGAACAGCGGAAATTTTGGAATGTATTCCGAGACAGGATTGGAGACACGTTTCTTCACACGACAACCCGGCAGATTGTGCTTCACGTGGCATCTCACCAGCCAGCTTGACTAATTTTTCACTGTGGTGGAAAGGGCCCACATGGCTGTCTCTAGACGAACATATTTGGCCACTACTTGTACCACCTGAAGATGTAAATGGCGTCCAAAGAGAAAAACGAAAAAAAAAAAAATCTTATTGCATCTTCAAACGGTACCAAATAATACCCTCAATAGTATATCTAACGATTGTTCTTCATATCAGAGGATGGTACGTATAATTGCGTACTGCCTAAGGTTCATTTCCAACACAAGAAAACCAGTTAAAGAAAGAAGGTTCGATCTTTTAGTCGCAAATGAAGTGAATCGTTCAAGAGTAATATTCTTTAAATGGATCCAAAAAGAGTCCTTCGCAAAGGAAATTGACAAATTAAAATCAAATCAACCCATATCTGTTAGCAGCTCATTGAAAAAGCTAAATCCTTTTCTAGATAATGAAGGAATTCTTCGAGTGGGTGGACGACTTCAGAATGCAGACTGCGATTTCAATGCTCGGCATCCAATCATCTTGCCAAAGGATCACAGGATGACAGTTTTACTTGTAAGAGATATTCATCGAACATATCTGCACGCTGGGCCCTCGCTTCTCGTAAGTGCTATCAGGCGAAATTAGTGGATACCAGGAATCCGGAATATTGGACGAAAGATATTCCGAGAATGCGCAATTTGTTTTAGGCAACGTGCCACAATGACACCTCAACTGATGGGAAGTTTACCTAAGGCCCGCGTCACCATATCACGTCCGTTCTCCCAAGTAGGCATAGACTATGCAGGCCCCATTACATTGAGTACTAGAACCGGACGAGGGTCGAAAAGTATGAAGGGATATATTGCACTTTTTGTTTGTTTCGCAACCAAGGCTCTACACTTAGAATTGGTCAGCAGTTTGAGCAGTGAAACGTTTGTTGCAGCCTTGCGTCGATTTGTGTCGCGTCGGGGTGTCCCGAAAGACATTTACAGTGACAATGGCACTAATTTTGTTGGTGGACGAAAATATCTAAATGATCTACATCAATTAGCGGTAGCTTGCAATTCAGATGAATTAATTGCATTCTTTCTTTCACAGCACAATATTACGTGGCATTTTATTCCTCCAGGTGCCCCCCACTTTGGCGGGCTTTGGGAGGCTGCGGTGCGCTCCGTAAAATGGCATCTAAAAAGAGTTGTTGGAGAAACACTTCTGGGTTTTGAGGAAATGACAACATTGTTGACGCAAATCGAGGCCATTTTAAACTCGCGCCCGATATGCGCACTGTCTTCTGATGCTGATGACTTCAATGTATTGACGCCTGCACACTTTTTGGTCGGAGAAGCCTTGACTAATCTCCCAGAAGAAAATATCTCTGACAGAAAAACGTCTCATCTGGGTCGATGGCAGCAAATACAGGCGATGATGCAAGGATTTTGGAAACGTTGGCGTCTCGACTACCTTTCGTCACTTCAGGAGCGGCAGAAATGGAACACGACGGAAGAATGCGTAAAGGTGAATGATCTGGTCGTATTGCGAGAAGACAACTTACCACCCACAAGGTGGCTTATGGGCAGGATTCTGGAAGTTTTCCCAGGGAAGGACGATATCGTACGAGTAGTTTTGGTTAAAACGCAACGAGGAACAATCAAGAGAGCGATTAACAGAGTCTTCAAGATTCCCATTGGTTAAGAACCATGGTTCTTAACGGCGGGAGAATGTTCAGGCTTTACACCCATCTAAATCATAAGTTTCATCAGTTAAAGAATTCATCGTATTTATGTACACATGTATAGCTTGAGGTCGATAAATATTGTCGGATTAGTTTATTATGTTAAATTCCATAAAATATCGAACTACTTCTCTTGCTAGATAGAATAATTTCATACTCTCAGTAACCGTAGCAATCCTTTGTTCTCGTTTTTGTTTTGCAAAATAAAGGTTGACATGAATTGTGTATTCCGAGTAGTCACTTCTAGTTTGAAAGTGAAGAAATAAAGTTCAAGTTAAGTTGATTGGTTTGTTTTAGTAAAGTACTTGTATCTCATAGTTCCTTGGTGTTGGAATCATTTACCCTTTTATACGAATTGTGCTTACTTCAATGAGCGGAAGTAAGTGAGGCAACCCAATTAAGCAAATAGACAAGCTGATTGCATCTAGAGGAAAGGAATCAGCATCTCCATATAATTCAAAGAGCGAAATTATAAACCACGAGCCCTCATCCTCACCATGACCTCTTTGGGAGGCTGCGGTGCGCTCCGTAAAATGGCATCTAAAAAGAGTTGTTGGAGAAACACTTCTGGGTTTTGAGGAAATGACAACATTGTTGACGCAAATCGAGGCCATTTTAAACTCGCGCCCGATATGCGCACTGTCTTCTGATGCTGATGACTTCAATGTATTGACGCCTGCACACTTTTTGGTCGGAGAAGCCTTGACTAATCTCCCAGAAGAAAATATCTCTGACAGAAAAACGTCTCATCTGGGTCGATGGCAGCAAATACAGGCGATGATGCAAGGATTTTGGAAACGTTGGCGTCTCGACTACCTTTCGTCACTTCAGGAGCGGCAGAAATGGAACACGACGGAAGAATGCGTAAAGGTGAATGATCTGGTCGTATTGCGAGAAGACAACTTACCACCCACAAGGTGGCTTATGGGCAGGATTCTGGAAGTTTTCCCAGGGAAGGACGATATCGTACGAGTAGTTTTGGTTAAAACGCAACGAGGAACAATCAAGAGAGCGATTAACAGAGTCTTCAAGATTCCCATTGGTTAAGAACCATGGTTCTTAACGGCGGGAGAATGTTCAGGCTTTACACCCATCTAAATCATACGAAAATTCAGCTCTCCCGTGTTGACACGTTGTCAGGCGCTGTTCGAATGTAAAAGTAAAGAACGAAATTTTTGTATGGCCACCCTACGAAGGAGTTGCCCGATTTGGCCCATTTTCGAATATAAATTAACTTTTATTTTTAAAAAGCCCGAACGCAAAATTTCAGCCCTCTAAGTGAACGCGCTCTCGAGTTATCATGCGGACGAACGGACAGAAGGTGGACAGGCAGATATGCAAAAATCAAAATAACTTGAAATATTATGCGTGGGTGTCCAATCCATTTTGCTCTACCATCATTATTTCTGTGTGTTACAAACGGAATTACAAAACTTAGTATACCCTATATATTTCATCTAGGGTATAAAAATGTTAGCTATTCTTAGCTATCTGAACATTATGAGGAGAGGCTATGCCGTGAGACAAGCATTTTTCTTGTCCACACGGGGGAGGGGGAAATGACAAGAGGGCTGGGCATTATTGTTTGACAGTTCGACATTTATGCTTTATTTCTGACATTTCAGATTTTATGAAAACAAGTTCGGTTTAGTGATTTTGCGTTATATAAGTGATTGGAAGTGATTTATATTTAATAATAGTACGATACAATAGTGAAAAATGTTTTTTGTGAATGAGATTTTATATAATCGAGACTGCGGAGTCTTGAATTATGTTGTTGAAATGCATTGTGCTGTGCTGCAGAAGCAACCAGAGTTACTGTCGTGGGAAGGCATTTTTCAAGCAAGTTTAATAGTTTTTCTAATGAATTATAATGTTTTGAGTAAAATAAAAGTGAAATATTTATAAAAATAAACAGCCATGGCCAAAAATTTAACATTTTCCAAATTTTCCAATGCCGGTTTGTTTGGTTATAATTGAACTGTCACATGGGAATTAAATTATCTTAGCTATACAAAGGCACTAGGAAAATTCTTAACATTTTAAAAAGTTGTAAAAAAAATTAAAAATTATAAGTTTAAAAATAAATTTAAAAATTTTGCATATAATGGAATTTCTTCTATAAAATTGCTTCAATACTTAATTAAGTTTCAACCACTAAATTATGTGCTCGCTCTGAAAACAGTACTACTTCCATGACTAAAACGAGGTCAGTATGACTATAGCCATTGCGTGGTATCCTTCTTAATCACAAAACTCCAAAACTCAGTTTAAATTTGCGGTCTATCTACGCATACTAAATATTTTTCGGAAGCTCTTTCTTCCTTCTTGATAATTATATTTTTAATTTTTTATCACGTTTTCACATTTGTTCTGCTTTGTTTTTATTAGTCAGACCTTTCCTTAAGTAAGGTTTAGTACCTCCAAGGTAATTTAGCATACATAGTCGTGCGTAATTCTAAAATAACTGCAGATTTCTCAATATAAACAGGTAGTAGGTTAGTAGTAAAATAAATTAGTTTAAGAAGTCTTTAAACTATTGAAGAAAACTCAAAATATATACATATATTACATTAAAAGATTCTTTTTGTGTTACCACATATGCAGTATCCAGCAAATTGTAAGAAACACTTTAACAGCAACCATCAACCAAGCTGCTAAAGCATTGATCAGGTGTGTATATATCAGATATGGAAATCTAAAATTATTAATTTTTGCACCCTACTAAGTTTGTCATTCCGTTTGTAACGCACAGAAATAGTGCAAAATGAGTTGGATACCCACGCATAATACTAAAAGTTATTTTAATTTTTGTATGTCCATCTGTTCAATCATCCGTCTGTCCGTCCTTACAAGAACTCATTTGGAGCTGAAATTTTGCATACGGAATTTAAAACAAAAAGAAAAGTAAATTTAAGTACGAAATTCTCCCATCGGGTAGGTTCATCCTGAGGTTGCCATACAACAATTTCCTTTTTAAATATATATTTGGAAACTGCGTGAAGCCTGAAGAGCTCAAATGTTCTATACGGCATTTCCTATTTTTAAATTTCAAAAATGAAGTAAATTGGGCAACCTTGGTGTTGCCATACAAAATCTTTGGTTATAATTTTATTATTGGTCTCAGACCAAATATAGTTAACTTCTTCTCTTGTTTTGTTTACACTTAGTACATGTCTTTCCACTAAAGAGCTGTTAAATAATTTTAATTGCATAGGCATTCGGCAATGTAAATCAAGTTGAGGATATTGATCCTCATGAGTAAAACAGGTACTTAGAAGAACAACAATTATTAATTGTTCAAAGTGTCAAAGCGGAAGTGATATTATGTTTGCAGTGTGTTCTCATTAAGCGCAATCGTATTAGTTGTTTTTTACGATAGTAATTACAGCTTTATAAGAGCACTGGATGACGCCACATTCCAGTGGAAGGAAATAAGATTAACATGGGGATGAGGATAAATATAAGATATCGATTTAAAGAAGAGAACGTTTCAGGATCACTTGTATACATTTATATATTGTGATAAAACGAATGTATTAATGGTTATAACGAATTCGATCGGTCTGTCTATTCCGAAAAACTCTTCAGTATGTTAAAAGCTGTGGGACGAACTTTCTCCACAATTTGACAATTCTTTTTAATACAACATTGATTAAGACAAAATTATTTGTCACTAATATGCTATAACTTTCCATAAAATTTCGGCTGTCCTTTGCTTCTTAGAATATTGGTAAATTACAGCATTAAAAATGATATCCTTTTTCTGTGACAGCAAAAATTTCCAACGAAATCAATGATATTGTTGAGGGCATTCCCATATATGCGCATACTATGCCTCCATTCGAATTAATTCTTCGTATTATAAAGAACTCCATAAATTTTCCGGATAACGTTTTCCTTGTGAATCTGTTGTCGTGTTATTCAAGTTACTTTGCTGAATCAAATTTCATTGTGAACAAAAACTCCATTAAATTGCGTATTAATTATGACATTTTGTTCTCATTGTCCTTGTGGTGAAGAGGACTTCATGTTTCTTGTGCTTAGTCTTAAATAGGATGTCTAAGGAGCGTCTGCGCACAAATAATCTTAGGAGGCGGCGAAATGTGCAGTACAACTGCTACCAAAACCGAAGAATAATAGAGAAGGGGAAAACGAGTTCATCCTTTGCAGAAGAAAATAATTCACACTGTGACTGGGCGGAGTTTTATTTCTGCGCAAATATGGAGAATTGCCTTATATACGCGATGGGCACATACAGGCTCACACATCCGCATAAAATGAAAGAAGTTGTTTCAGGACTATTTTTTTCCCTGTTCGGGACTGAATTTTACCAGAGATGAGTTCACTCACGTACGATTTATGGTCGTTTTAAATGAGTTGTAAATTTGCCTCAGAAAGTTTGTCGTAGATTATAGGTATGTGTGTAACCACTCACAGTATAGATTTATTCAAAACGATGCTTACCTGAGAGTCCTTGAGTCCCAGCCTTTCCGCCAGCTTTTTCCTGTCTGGCTTGCTTATGTACTTCTGTTGTTGAAACCTTTTTTCGAGCCCTTTTCTCTGTGAGTCTGAAGGAAATAGTTGTTTTAAGGTAAATAGGTGTATAAAAGTATGCATAGGTACATAGTTAGTTTAGGGTTATTTTTTATTTATTTTTTTATGTAAGATTCAAATAAATTATACAAATTCTTGCAAACCTGAAAAAACCGCTCTCCGCATCATTCCTCTCCTAGGTTTACCCCGCGATGAATGCGCCCACGGGAATCCTTGACCTGGTGGAAGCGGAAAAACCTGAGGTGCTCCAACTGAAAGTTTTTAGTTAGTGTTATAAAAAAATTGCTGTTTATAAGAGTAAAGTGTTCTTACCACCAATGTACGGATTCCGACAGTGTGCTAAGAGTGTATGAAGGTGGGGATGATTTAGACCATGATGCAGAAATGGAGTCGGCCTACTTGGCAAGGGTTTTGCTATCACTTGTTTTTCTCGGCTTTGAAGTATATCTTCGACCGCCAAATCACTTTGGCTGCTTCCATTGGGGAGGCAGTTTGAATGATTGTCGCTATCACTAATTGTGCTGCCGGGGGATGATGTGGTTTGTGGCTGACAATTATTGCCATTTGTAAGAAATGCCGGATGGGGGAATTGTGTGTGATGTATGAAATTATGTTGCAAGTAAGGCCAGATATGTTGCGGTTGAATAAACTCTGAAAAATCAAATCATTTTAAATTTTAGTAAATTTTTAATTTGATTGGTTTGGAAGTTATAAAAATATGTAAGCACGTATTTGTTGATTAATGATAGTAAACTGCATATAAAGGGAAATAAAACTACTTACCATACAGTGTATAGAGAGGTCATTTTGGAATGTAATATGTGGGGATAAAATGGTAAGTCCTCTTTTTTAATGCTGATAGATCCGACAATGAACTTCTTCTCAACGCGCTTTCAGAATTTCAAGTTACGATTACGGTTTTATGTCAAGGATATGATTAAAATTTATTGATCAGATGGAAAAATTCCATGTTGTGGTATTTAAGAAAAATGCTGTCGACAAATTTTTCTTCTAAATTGCTTTTTTATTTACTCTATAAATATTCCACTCACCCTAAAAGTTTTCCAAACTTTTTTCCTAATTGCTTATTTATTACTATAACTTTCACCTTAAAAGCGTAATGCGAATTTAAAATTACATGGGGCCGTAGCAGTGTGCTGAGTTCAAATCTTTTACATAATGAGCAAAATAAGCAGAGCACTGTGGATGTTACTCGTGCTCCTTAGCCTTGACTTTTCTCGAACAGTGAACGTGAGAACATGGAGCACAACTCGGTTGCGGTATCATCGCCGTGCCATGCATGTCATGATACGGTATTTTAAATCATTTGAACAGCGGCGGAGCAAGTGCTTTTGGGGGCCTAATAAGGATCATGAAAATGGTGCCCCACTTTTTACCGTGTCATAAAAAATTTCAACACAGGAACTGGCGTGAATTATTTTAACTAACTAAAATCTGTATTTTGACATAGGATTTTAGCATGATAAAATTAAGAATATTTACAAAACTATTTTACGAGCTTTCTGACCAACAAAATCATTGATCGCACTCTCGAGGTCGATTAAGTCAGTCAAATCTCGTTCAACGGAAAAAAACCGCCAGATTGTTCAATCTTTGACCGGAGATATTTCTTTCGAAGTTTCATAACGACGATATTCGGAATTGTATCAGCTAGGCTGAACTCTTGAATAAGGTGCAGAAATTCTTAGGGACCTTCCGCCTTCATTGATTTAAGATGTTCAGATTTTGGAGAAGCATAAATGAATTAATCAACCTTGTGCATTCCAGCAGAATATCATCTTTGTCGATTTCATCATCATCCAGCTTGCTTTAATCGATGCTGATTTTGAGTTCCATAAGATTGCTTCATCAGTATTAGCGTTTTCGTTTTTTCCTGAAAGCTCCACCAAGACCTCCTAAATTTTTAGGAAGCTTATTTTGATCATTTTTACTACATCTCCTCTGGCGCTCCATCTCCTGTCAACCAGGTGATTCAAGCGGGAGCCAGTTTGGTTCATCAAAATATTTCAACGGTGATTTCAAGAAGAAATGAAAGCGAAAAGTCGCGCTCATATGCCCTTAAGAAAGTGATGGAGTTTATGAGTTGTGCAAGCAACAAACCTACCCTTCAGATAAATATACAAAATACACTTCTGCTCTCCAGTTTGCTCACCCTTCATCACAGCAGCATTGTCATAACTTTGGCCTTGGCAGTTATTGGTATCTAAACCGTTTTTTGTTAATTTTTCCATTAACATTTTCGTGATATTTTCTGTGCACTTGCTTTAAGTAGGTGGGACAATTTCTCGTCTGTAGTAGACTGAAATTCACTGAAAATAATATCAATCCATTTGCAAAATACATTGAAAATGCAGAAAAAATTCGACCAATAGATCAGTGAAGTCTCATCACTATGGTTATCTCTGATCGCCTACCACAGGGAGGTCTCATCAGTATGGTTATCTCTGATCGCCTTCTACATCTACCTTGCTTTTAGTGTCGATAAAATAAATAAATGACTCATAAACTGAAACGGATGATCCTTCCATCGTGACGAATCGAAGGACATGGGATGTTTGGTCTTTATGTGAGGTCTCCAGGGTGCTGTCTAGTATATGTAAATGAAAAGTAGGTACTTGGCCTTTTTCACATGAAAAGTTGCTGAACTCATTTTAGATTTCTGAAGAGAAATATATTGTTTTCCCCAAATCGATCTGCAGAACATGATCTCATAAAACCCGTTCATACTTGGACATCAACTTCACCGATTCCAAAAAGAATCTTTGTTTCCGCTGTCTTTCCTCTTAAAGCTAAATTCTGCTTCCGAAGGAAGCTGATGATATCCAGAATTCTTGTGAGGACTTCCATTCAGCGTTTTTCTTCTGATCTGATTGCTTCTTGTAGCACATTGTCAATTGCGGCATTTTTCACATATCTCGTTTCCAATGCTTTCCATTCAATGTTGCATCTTTCGTGAGAAGTGATGCTTTCGTCGACGAGTAGCACATCCATGAACGAAAAACTTTTTGCTTGATTTGCATTTCTCGGGAAAAACAGCTTCTGTCCAAATGTTGAACACCACTTTTTCCCCGTAGTACAAGTTCAACTGGAGTGTTGTCGGGAATAACCAGGCGCCAATTTTCAATGTCATTTAGATCAGTTTAGAAAACATTCAGCGTGAAGGGTGCTTGTTTAAGAGACTGACTTTCGCCGACGCCTGTGGCAACACTTTTGCTTTCTTCTGTTTTTCCTTTTTTGGTTGATTGATCTTCGCGACATGAAGAAGAAGGTTTAATCACGTTTTGATCCTCTGTTACCGCACCTCCATCATCAGATACTACAATTTGAGTCAATTGGACTTGTGATGTATCATCATTGTCATAAGTTTCTTTTCGGTTGCTGTTTATCTTTTCGACCACAGTCACATTAGCATTGTGAACGAGACTTAAGTCTGAATTACAATGGCCCATCCCAGATGAGTATTCTTGATGCAATATGCATATCGGTTTAAAAACAGAGTAGGCGCCTTCAGATGGATATTTTTGCTGCAGGCTTTCACTCATATAGGAATAGGGAACTTAATGTGTGCGTGCAGTTTTTCATTTCGAGTTGAGAGCTTGGACGTGAATTTTCGGACCACTTTAAACAAGAAATATTTTGTTGCAGTTGTATTAGTGCGGTACAACAAGTGAATACGGTTTGATTTTTGATGTAAAATTTCTCACCAAAGTGCAGCGCAATTGTAAAGATTTCTCTCTGTGTCTTTTACTTCTTCCCTAGAAAAACAGTATGCACACTACATCAAGAATACTCGTTTGGGATGGTTCAATGGACGACACGCAATGCAACGGAATGAAGAGAAATGTCAGACTGGTTTTCTTTGTATGGAGTTGCGCACAGTGGACGGAGGAGGTTGCTGTCGTACGCAACAATTTTGATGAAATCTGAAATTTACGCAACAGAACAGATGAAAATAACCTAAAATTGGCGTTAACGGATTGTTTACTTCGCTCCTGCGAATTAAGCGTGTAATAAAATAAGAGAGAGAAAAGTATGTCATTTTCCTTCATGTTCCTAAAGACAACATTTCTATTATATGTGAGGTATTTAAAAGAAAAATACCAGTTTCGGACAAGTTGTACTTTACTCCACTGAGGCCTCTTAAGCAACTAACAAAAATCGCTTGATTGCTGAGCACTTGTGTAATCCTACTCATTGCCCTAACCGTATTTTAAAGCAATCAGACATACAAATATTACATTACAAAAAATAATGTGAAAACAGAAAACGACAGCAGTTAGCACAGATGTGTAGTACGGTCAAAGAATATTGCTAACCCTATGTACATACAGCATTACATATAAACAGAAAATTCAACGGAGTTTTATAATTTTATCCGTATTTGTTCGACTCAATTTTAGCCCAAACTTCGCCATCACGTTAAATTAAGCGTTCACCTAAGTTTGAGATTTCTTTCAGTTCCGTTGCGTTGCGTTGCATCCATTGTACTTCAGCCTTAAATTCAGCGGTCTTCGAAGAGTTAAGAGGCGGACTATCATTTTAACTAGTAGATCTGGCACTTATGGATTCACAAATCTGCGCATTGAACATTGGATACTCTTGAGCTCGCCTTCTTCGGCTTTCGCTTCTTTTTCGCTTTTCAGCGTCACTTTTGAGGCGTCTTTCATTTTCTAAAAACAGCAGCATTAACTAGATAAATTACTTCAAAATCAAGTTCACAAATGAAGTTTCTCGATGCTAACCAGAAATTTTATCACTGAAATATAAAGCAGGAAATTGAGAATTAGACTAGATTTTTAGTTCTACCATTACCAAGCCAATTTTTTATCCTACTAATGTTAAAAAGTTACATGATGTAACCTAGTAACTTCATTATTATGAGATCAAGAGTATCTAAGGTTTAATGCTCAGATTTGTGAGCAACTATGGTTATTTGAAATTAGAACCATAGAGTCAGTCATGAAAATTGAGCTACGAGTACTTGGCTTTTTTATAGAATTAACAGCTATTCAATTTATGAGCAAAATTATTTTAATTCGCTAAAATATGCGATAATACTGTCATTTTTTTCCAAAAAAAATTGGTGCTCCTTTATTGTGGTGCCCCATGCGGCCGCCACATTTTTGCTACGCCACCGCACTTGAGCAACGAGAGCTATACGCTACAAGCTACAAATTTCAGTTTGCACATATGGCGTATCGTACAAACTTCTACATAGAGAGCTTCAAGCTACATGGACTGACTACGTTCATAAGAATATAAATTGAAATCGAAATAGAGCTTCATGTAACTTGCAGCTTGTAGCGTGCAGTTATACAGATTTCCTATGAAATGTTCACAATGTAAAGTAAATGCGGGAATAACTACAATACATATGTACGTCAGAATTATTGAAAATATTTACAGATTTGCGATAATCCTTGTATGTATTGTAACTAGAATTCAATCAAAATTAATACCACGATTAATTTGTAGGAAAATATAGTTAACTTCAAGTATAGGGCCTGATGCCGCTAAGAGGAAAGCACGCTAGCGCAATACTACTATGTTTGACAAAATTTTTCAACATCTAAGTAATATAGTATGTAAGGATATTGTAATCGGAAAGTTCTTTCCACATTCCTAAATATTACTGCTATTATGATGGATTTTCGCGATAATCCAGTAATAATATTATATTTTTGAAAACTTATGCTAAATTCGAATATGCTTCTAAATATTATGCGAATTATTTTTAATTTACGCGTAACATGCTGTAGTTGTACGATACAATAGATTTACCGTTGTAACATTGTTGCGAAAATGGAAGAATTTGTGATAGGGCTGCAAATACATCGTAAAATGATAACGATATCTCGAAAATGCCAGTAATAGTAGACGATGCCAGGAAACAGTCATAAGAGTGTTTTCTTACTTCAGAGAAGGTTAACATACATACATATATCTTTACATAGATACTTATTTATACTTTCCCTTGTATTTTGAATTAAGAAGAAAAATATATTACAAGGTCAACATATTTTTATCGAACCGTTACAGTAAAATTGGTAAGGCCTAGTATCAAGTTCTAGCGAAGTAAAATCTAACGCGGTCTCTAAATATTTTACATTAAAAACCCTAGTAATATTTTGACGTACATTAATTTGAAGAAAACAAAGTATAATTAATTTTTATATTTTTATAAAATGAATTTGACGCTTCAATCAGTATAAGTGTCATCTATTTTATAAAGATGGAACCTGAAGCTTTTACCGGTGAACTCCGTACTGCACTCATAAAATCACGAGTAAAATTTTTTCTTGCTTTACCAGCGCTAAAATTTGTATGGAAATTTGTGACGCTGTAAAATGATGGACAACGGTTTTTACTTCTACTGTTTTTTGTAAATATATTTTATTCATTTTTTAGCCCAAATTCTTCAGTGAAAATGTAATGTTTTGAATTAATATACGTCCTCAGCTAATTGACTCACCTTTAATCTATTAGCTCTGAAAAACATATAATAGATTTTAAAAACGTTCTTAACCATCACTTTTATTAATGGCCATCGTCTATGTGAATTGACCTTCAAAATAGTCTTGTTTTGTTTAAAAAACTTGGCCCATTTTTAAGTCATATTGTGCAATGATTCAGATTCATTCAAAGTGTTAAGCGTTTCTTCGTACAGTGTTTGACACTTAATGGGATATCCCGAAACAGACAAAAAGAAGTGGCAGAAATGTCAGAAACCATTCGCATTAAAATGTCTTGGCGCACAAATCTACTTAAGAATTAATTTGGCCCTCGGTGCATTGGTAAGTAGCCATCAGCGGCGTGACTAGGTTGAAACATTTGGGGGAGCGAGCATATTAAAAAAAGCGTCACTGTCGACGTCAACGGAAATGTTTTCCACCTGCTGTATAAAAAAATTTTTGGAAATAGTCGGCTTAATACCCTAGAAGACAGATTGTCCCCATAATGACTTAATTTTTAATTAAATGGAATCAAATGCGCATGTGTTACACAAATGAAGTACATCAAGGGCCCCTTTTGCAACATTTAGATTCAATTTAAAATGGGGAAAACTTTTCTCCAATTAGTGAAATTGCAGTAAAAGTGCCACCTACCGCAATTAAAATGAACTGAAATTTTTGGGAAATTAAATGGTATCTCCTTTTGGCCTCTTTAAACAAAAACGTTTTCTTCTGTCTAAATGCTTTGCAAATAGCAACTTAACTCGGAAGTTTTCTTGATAGCATTTAATTAAATTATTAAACATATAAATGTCAATGACATTTGAAATAAACTATAATTTTCGCACACAAATTTTCATATGTTCATATCTGTGAAATGACTGCATTTCAAATTAAGTCGTTCTGGAGACAGTCTGTCTAGTAGTAACAAAATCCATTCTATTCCAAATTTCTGTGTAAGTTTCTGATTTTCCGGATATGTTTTCGACGATAGGCACATATAAATTATGACGAACATTTTTCGAAAATTGTTTCTAACAAAAGTTATCATTTTAGCAGTAAAGTAGCAATGCTCATTAAAATGGTTAGCGGACTAGAAAACTGAATTAATCCAACTATTTTAGTTGCTGTTGGCTACCAAAAATTTATAAAAGTTTTCAAGAGCACACGTATGGACATACAGGACAAAATTATAATAAATAAAAGGCTCACAGCATAATAGCATCTTTCCCATGACAATTTCTTTCCCAAGAAGTGGGTCATGCAATCTTTAGGAGAAGCGAATTAAAAACGGTCAACTGTCAACATTTCGTTGGGTTTCTGTCCTGTTTCGATTATGACGAAACAAATATATATATCTTATATTGTTTTTGGTGTTCTTATTAAGTAGGTAATCGAAATAAACTGTTTCACACGAAAATCAGGGATTCTGTTTATGGCTAGCGTATCAACTGAATTTCATTGTTTTGAAGGCGCCAGATTTTGATAATGTAATCCAAGGGAAATCTGAATTTCGTTGTTTTGAAGGCGCCAGATTTTGGTAATGTGATTCCAGGGGAACGATCGCCCCCCCCCCCCCCCGCCATCTTAGATACGCTTCTGAGTCATCACGTGTGGTTATCATTAAAGAAGTGCGTAGATCAAATTTATTTTTGATAGAATAACAACTATCAGTTTCTACGTCCTGAATCATCTAGCTCCCTCAAGTAGAAAAATTAACACTCATAATGAAGAAAAAAATATTTGTCGTTTATAATAATGGGAACATAAATCAAAGCAAGGACTTTCAAGGCAGGTTATTTTTGTCTTTTGCTTACTTAAGAACTCTAATATTTAAACAATTACTATTCTGCCAAAACATGTATTTTCTTTACTTTTTCTCTAAATGATATTTTTTAAGTTTTATTTTTCTAAAACGGGCGTTATGCAATTTCATAAATTTTTATTTTTACACTCAGGAGACCCTTTTAAGTCAGTAATCCAGTAATATATCCAACTGATCGAATCTTAACTTAAAGCTTACAAGGGTCTTATCCACTTTGTAGATCGGCTCTATCATCCTAAAATTTTTTCAATGAAAACATAGGTATGTACGCGATCAGCGATCACCGAATTTTTTATACATGTAAGAGCTCTTCCAATCCAAAATTATATCGGTTGGAAAGCCAGTACTTTCGTGAACAAACTAATACCAAAACTGTGAAATGAACAGACTTAGCTTAGTTATAGGCCAACAGAGTGACATCGAATTAAAATAGTTTATAATTTCGAAAATAACTTGAGTTCGAGAAACCAATTTCGTTTTTCTTTCCCTAAGATAAAAATTCTACATTTTTTTTGGGTGATGCATGATTTGCTGAATGATATTCAAGAAGTTTTTACTTTCATTCTAATTTATGATAAAGTCATGGTCTTTAGCTTAGTTTAAAGAGGAAAGTAAAATGTTTCAGGAAAAATTATATAACGAATAGCTTTTATAAGAAGAAAAATAAAATTTTCTAGAGTATTAAAAATATCCTTTATGAAATATCACAAAATTGTTATATATATAAAACCTAGATTAGGATATGGATATATGTATATGTAAATATATGTATAACTATAAACTTGAATTAAAAGAAATTAATAGAAAATAGGATAATCTCATAGACCTATAAACCTGAAAAACCTAAAATTGGGAATAGAAAAGAAAATCATAAATTATGAAATTCAATAAACTAATCATGCACAAAACATGATTAGTTTATCTTCCAAAAAGGGTGAAGAAAATTGCATCAGCAATTTTCTTCACATTCCAAACAACTCATAAAATTTTTCCCATATAACGACTTGGGAAAAACAAAAGTTTCAGTTTACAACCCAAGTCGTTTTAACAGAAACAAATACCACGACAAATTTTGCCTTCAGCAAAATTTGTCACTCCATACAGTTTAATTAAAAAATAAAGCAAAAAGCAAATCGTACCTTCAGTACAAATTGCCGCGAAAAAATTCAATATGTATGTACATATGTACATACATATTACGATAAAAGCTTTCGTAATAAGAAACGCGCGCCGCATAAATGCATTGTATGTATATGCGCGCCGCGATTTCAAACGACGGGACGGTGGCTGATGTTTTTGAAAGTGTACGATTACATTTTTTAAGCCACCGTCCAACGCGAATAATTCTGGACATGTTTGAACAAGTCCAGAATTAATGGTAAAATTTTCTCAGGGTAGAAAATGCAATTAAGCGTTTTCTACCCTGAACAACGCTTCTTGATCACGAAAAATGTGATCAAGAAGAGAGTTGGTTTTAAAAGTCGGCAAGAGTAAGAAGTAGTTTTTTTTCGGTACTCGGGTTTTTACTTTAAAAAAGAATATATAGAATCACTGTGTTGAGTTTTTACCTCGAAGCTAATGTGAAATTAACGTCTAAGATTTTTTGACTAATATATAGACTCACTGTGCTTTAAGTGTATTTCTTAGAATAAAAGTGCAAGAAAAAGTGTGTCTATGATTTTTAATTGGAATTACCAGTGCATCACGAGAAGCATCCTAATCAAAAAAGGTGAGCGTATATTAAGAGTGATAAAGGTACTCCCCCTATAAACTTAACAAAATGCATCCTTTTCAATTTTCTTATTGTTTTAAGTGTTAATGCTCGGAATGTTCTTAGTAAATTTGTAAATTCTAGCGTAATGCGTATAGAGAAGAAATTTTTTTATCTTATTTTTTTTTTAAACTATTTCGTATAAATTGGATGTATTATCCTTTATCCCATAAAATTTTTACACCAAGAACATAATTTTCTTCCTCCTTCCTCAAAATATAGAACAAATTACCTCAATATTTGCTTCCGTTTGAAAGTTATAAATATTTTGATGTTATGCGCGAAAAGTGAAAATAATTTACAGAAGAATGTTGCCCTCCTCTTCCAAAGTGTGCACATTTCTTCTTTCTGATATATTCATAGTAGCTCCTTCAAAGTACAAGATAAGATTGAAGTAATTTTTTTCTAATTATGGGGTAAAAAACCAACCCAATAATTATATGTAAGTATATCAATTTCTTTATTACGATTGAAAAACTTTCCAAAATAAATAATAGCAATATCAATTTTCTCTCTGTCAGTTTGTTAATTCGACTCAGAGAATTGGCTTCCAGCCTATCAAAAACCGTGTTAATAATCTTCGACAAATCTTTTGACTATCAAAACAAAGGTCACTACGAATATACATACATATGTGCGTACATCATATTGCAAAAAAAAAAAAACTTAAAAGTTCTGTTTTCGGTGAAAAACTTGTTTCTGATTTATGAATACAGGTATAAACTTTATGCGTGATGTATTTCCTCATTATACATTTACGCCTAAAATTCCATTCGATGGGAGTTTGCCAGCTATTAAAAAAAAAACACAATAATATTACTCATGGTGACGTCTATTTCCCCATTCTATTTGTAACGCACAGAAATAACACTAGCAAAGCAAAATGGTTTGGAAACCCCTTCATAATATTAAAAGTTATTTTGATTTTTGCATGTCTGTCCGTCCACACTCGATAACTCGAGAACGTGTTCACTTAGAGTGCTAAAATTATTCACACGGACTTAAAAAAAAAAAAAAAAAAAGACCAATCGGGCAATTTTTTTTGTAGGGTTGCCATACAAAAAGTTCGTTTTTTACTATATAGGTACTTGGACACTATCTGAGAACGCGCTACGTGGTATTTTCATATCAATAGTAAATAAAATTAAAAAAAATTGACTAAATCGGACAACCTCTTTTTGGTGCTGCCATACGAAACATTTGGTTTTCACTTTATTTAACTTTTATTTTCATCTTTGGTATAATATTATTAGTTTCAGACCAATTATAACTTTTTCTCTTGTATTACATGAAATTTAATTGCCAAGTCAAACAAAAAAAGAACTTCCTACCTACCTATCTACCTGCAAAGCAAATATGTAAATGATCATAACTAAATGTAAGAAATCCAATAATTCACACCGACTTTAGTGGAAATTAATGTGAAACTGATTTTTATTACACGCAATAAAAATCTCATTGCAAATCCCGAGACAATAAATGGATGCCACACGCACATTGCACATCGCTCACAATTGCGTAATCAATAAAAAACGATTCGCAACAATATAAAGGGATCATTGTTATAACACTAAAAATGATCCACCGGGTCAGCCCACAGGCAGAGATAATAATAGTAAAAAATAGCAAATATCCTCCTTTCGTAACATTTTATATCCACCTTTTCCCAAAAGGATAACAATGAGCCGGGGATTTTGTTCTGATTTGATTCAGTCGGTAAACGCCTGCATGAACTTCAGTTGCCCTAGTCCGCCGCAACAATAATAATTTATACATGATTAGGAGATGATGTTTTTACAGCCTCCCCCTGTTCACCCCTTGTTTTTTATTCATAATAAGATCCCAGGGAAAATCCTGTGGGATTTCTTTGGTTGTTCTCTTCTATTTTCATGGGATCAGTGTTTATCTTTGGTGTTAGGACGATTCTGCTATTGTGTCATGTCAGGCCTTTATCATTTCGGATTCGATTCAGTGCGAGATAGATTCGTTCGATGTATGTCTTGTAATTGAAGCGAAATTCGAGTTTTATTCTGTTTTCCTTTTGCGTATTTATAAACAAGTTTTACTTTTCACAGTAAGCTGTTTTGATTTCAATTATAAATCACTAGCTAGGCAGCGGTAATACGTTACGAAAGTCCCAAGTCGCTTCCATGAAGTAAGAGCGTTTTTTGTTTGAAGTAATGCACGTTTTAATAACGAGGTAAGAATGCGTTGTAATAATTTATATTTCCACATCTGTTGAAGGGGATAACTGTTTTTACCTGTGTAGAATAAGTGCCATAATTGATTCTTTTAATTACGACGATGAGGTGTGAAGAGTTCAAAACAATTTCCCAAGCTAACTGACAAATGTGCGGTCACAGTAGACTTTCGAAAGATACAAATAAATAGGTAAGTGCACAAATTTGAATTTGAAAATTTTAAGTACGGGCTAGGCACTTTTCATGTTATGTCTTCTGCGTTTATAGCGATATTGACATTGAAAAATTGTGTTAATTATTATGTGAACGAACGTTTTAAGTTCACCGTTGACAAGAATTTGATTAATCACTTAACATGCGGGGCTCAACGAATTTAAACTCAACTTAAGTGAATAATAAAATGTTTTGATCTTTTTTAAAAATGTATGTTAAAACAGCTGTGCTTTCGGATTAATTATTCGGAGAAGATAAATACTTTCTTTTCGCTATTTTAACATATCAAGCCCATGCACACGGGGTCGAAGGAAAAATTCTTTTTCGTATTAAACTGTACCTTAATTTAGTTAACCTAGAAATTTATCGACTGACACTGTAAACAATGGAGATAAAAAATGTTTTTATTTTTTAACGATTCTGCATTAAATTATTAATACAAGAGAAAAAAACAACCGCCTTGTCCGAGGTTTGAAGCTGGGACTCTTTGTTTTCCGGGCGACTGCTCTAACCACTAAGCTGACGAGACATATGGATTTTTCTCTTATATTTCTTAATTTTATAACTAGCCTACTAAACCAAATTGCTTTCAACTGGCATTAACCAGTACATGAAAGTTCCTAAATAAACTTCAATTTCTCAATTTTTATCGGAAATCGAGCTCACAGTTTTAGAATTAGTGTCAGATGGAGATGCCAATTTCGAAGTGTTAAAAAGGATATCCGTCGATTGTTTTGCAAAAAATCGCGGTTGGAAAGTAACGATGTAAGCTAAAATTATGTTATGATTGTACAAAAAGAAAAGAGCAGCGCAAATTTAGACTTTGCTTTTTTAAAATCTAATTTTGAAGTAATTGAAACACATTCTTAAATGATGATGAAATTCGATCCGGTATTTCTTGGTAAAGTCGCGTTCACAACAGAATGTTATTTAGCGCGCCAATCCTAACCGAAATTTCAAAATTTGTGAAGAAGAAGAAATAAGAAAAAACCTAAAAATAGTTTTGTGCAATAAGGAGAGTGGAGTGAATTTACGTCGATTCATACTATGCGGTCAGTAATGTTCTGGAAATTATTTCGACATAAAAAGATGGCTTTCGGCTATCAAAATCGTAAATTTTCAAGTACCGATTCTGGTTCTTCATTCAGTACACTCTGTGGCTTTATCGTTGGGTGAAGCTTTGCAAACAACAATTCAAGACTCGACAAGCTATCGCACTTGCAGATGCTTCATAGAATGAACGCGAGTTTAGAGGATAGAAAGCGACAGGGAGTTTCATCTGTTTTTACTCATTTAGAGAATGGATTTTTGAAACTTCACAACATTTTGTCAAACTTCTCATGTCTTTTCCCGAGCAAATAAAAAGAGGCAGCATGTGAACAATTCTTGGAAACTTACACTTTTACATGACATCTGAAGTATGAATCAACGAAGACAAGATCAGGGGGCGCCGAATTACAGATAAAGCAATTAACAATTCCTTGATATCTGCAGCAAAATTGTATTCCCAATTTTCCACAAACTTTTGACAATTATACCACCTGTGACCATAACACCGAATGAGCATTCATTTTCCAAATGTGCGACGTCTCAAATCCTATTTAAGGTCATAATGGGAGAAGATCATTTCAACGGGTTAGGTACTCTAAACTTTCATCGGCCCATAAGCATAGAAGTCGATGCAATTCCTAATGACTTTTTTCTGTACCTTGGCATATAAATTTATTAAAACAATGAAGAAAAGAGTTTGGTATTGAATATATTCTTCATACAACTTTTGTTTGAATTTTCTTTTTTGGTTTTTGGTTCCGATAGTTACGAAAAACTTAACATACTTACGTAATTTTCCAAATATGAAGTATATTTTGTAATCGGTCTTTATCTTTTTTTTTTTGTACAAAATAAGAAACAATTTCATAATTTACATAAATTGTTGATATTAATAAAAAATGTTGTTTTTTGTTTTTAATGCAAGGTGACAAAAGTCTCAATTGTGGAGTTCTTCCGTTCCAGCTACTGCCATGATTCGTGTACTTAATAAAAATTTGCTGTCCTTTTGATAACATATAGGAGGTCATGAAAAGGACTGTTTTCTAATTCAATTTATATCAAGTGTAAACACAATATAGGACTATGGTATAGGCAGATAATCAACCAAAAGACCATTAAGGCAGAAACACATCCAAGTAAGCCTCAGGCCTGGCCTCTCCCAGGCTTCCTCGCAGCTCGCCTCGAGTTGAGTGCGTGGAGTCAGCTGGAGCAGACGTTCCATCGTGCGTGTTACTGGTTCAAATTGTTAATTAGCATCATCAATCTCTAGTGCAGTGAAGTGAAATTTTTTAAATATCATCGCCATAATAACAAAAATTAACTAAAATCCGCGGCGCCGTTTTTTTAATACTTTATAAATTAATATAATACCAGCCAAGTCCAGGGCTTTTCTATGCCCTGCCGGCATTCCACAAGCCAGCAGCACAGTACGGTAATGTTTATTTGAACTCCTATGTACATCAGTGATCAGTGCAAGGTCATTAGCCCTTGTCACTGATCAGCAATACGGGTGTCCCCAGCTGTGGTCATTGAACTGCACGGTCTGAGGTATTGAAAGCAGCAAATAGGCATAACACTATTGCTGTTTTTTTTACCTCGCTGTGTCGTTGACTGCAGCTGGTTGCCCCTAAATAAATATTTGTGTTGTTGTGTGTCGCTCTTTCTTCTGCTTTTTTGTTGTTTTTGCTTTGAACATGCAGAATTTTATTTTAGAATTTTGCAACATTCGCGGTTTGGGGGCAAATCGTTTTTCGGTGTACTGCCACCTTCAATCAAAAAATCCGGCAATTCTTGTGCTAAGTGAAACCAAGGTCGTTTCTGATGCTGATTCTAATCAATATCACGTCCCTGGTTATAGCTTAGTGCCTCTTTCCACCTACTTCACACGCACCTGTCGTGCATCCCCCGTGCGGATGTGTACAAGAGCCAATACACATCCGTACGAGGGATGTGTTCAAGGTCCTTAAAGGAATCAACGTCTCTAAAGCCGCAGGCCCTGATGGTTTCTCGCCCCTATTAATTAAAAGCTGTGCCTCATCCTTGGCTAAACCTCTGCGCAAACTATTCCACCTGTCCTACTCGACAGGAAAATTTCCAATTGCTTGGAAACTTGCTCACGTTCAGCCTATTCCCAAGAAAGGAGAGGGTAGCGATCCCTCAAATTATCGACCAACTGCAATCACTTCGATTCTTTCAAAGGTTTTTGAATCTATCATTAACTCCAAATTAATGAAGTATCTGGAAACCAATCAGCTCATCAACGATCGCCAATACGGCTTCCGGCACGGACGCTCATTTGGAGACTTGCTGACTTTTCTTACGGAACGTTGGAATCGTAGTCTTCACAATTTTGGTGAGTCCAAAATCGTTGCTCTAGATATTTCAAAGGCCTTTGATAGAGTCTGGCATTCAGCCCTTTTAGCCAAACTCAAAGCACTTGGTCTTTCCCCTCCTCTTCTATTATGGATTGAAAGTTTTTTATCTAGTCGCCAAATACGAGTTGTATTAGATGGCGTTATATCTGATCCTCATTCTATTAATGCGGGTGTCCCCCAGGGCTCTGTTATTTCTCCGACTCTATTTCTAATCTTCATTAATGATCTGCTTTCCCTTACTTTCAATCCTATCCATAGCTTTGCTGATGACAGTACCCTTGATTTCGCATACTCCTTTGACACCCTTGCGGATTCCAGAGGGAACGCCGCATGTTTTAAACGAGACTGCATGATTAGATCATTGAATAACGACCTTGACAATATTCTCGCTTGGGGCAAAGTCGAATTCAATGCATCTAAGACCCAAAGCTGTCTCATCTCATTAAAACAAGACCATCACTTAACCACTCCCGTTTCGTTTGATGGTGCATTAATTTCTGAATCATCGTCACTAAGAATTCTTGGCATT
Organism: Dioctria rufipes; assembly: GCA_963924295.1. Lineage (NCBI taxonomy): Eukaryota > Metazoa > Arthropoda > Insecta > Diptera > Asilidae > Dioctria > Dioctria rufipes. Next base: position 40,405,222 of record OZ002743.1, on the reverse strand, counting down.
AATATTTCCAGTAAGTTAAGCTGGACAGATCACATCTTCTCGGTTGCCAAAGAAGCATCCAAATGTCTTGGTTTTTTGAAAAGGTGTAAGAAATATTTCAGCCCATCAAATATAGCGCTCCTCTACAAGTCCTACATCAGACCCAGAATGGAATACAATTCCCATATCTGGGCCGGGGCTGGTCGCACAGCCTTAGCTTCATTGGATATTGTCCAAAAGACAGCCTGCAAGCTCATTGGCGATGTGGCAATTACTCGTCATATCGACTCGCTCGAGCACCGTCGCAATGTTGGATGCCTTTCGCTCCTTTATCGCTATATGCATGGCCAATGTTCTGATGAAATATCTAGTCTGATCCCTTGTAGAATAGTTCCTGCACGCAATACCCGCGCTGCATCCCGCGCTCATCCTTTTACCCTTCAAATTACCTTCGGCCGTACACTTAAATTCCGTGATGCTTTCTTATCCCGAACTGTGCGAATGTGGAACAGTCTACCATCTTCTGTCTTTCCTCTGGCATACAACCTGCAAAAGTTTAAGGGCGACATACATCGGCACCTCCGCCACTCTCCTCATATCCCTTAATCCTTTCCCTATCTCCTTCCTACCACGCTGTGCTTTGCATTATAGGGTATCCCCTGAGCTTGGCTTAATAATATAAAAAACAAAAAAAAAAAAGGCTTGCCTCAGAGAAATGAAAACAAAATGATACCACCGGGCTCGGTGCTGTCATTGTAATTTTGTTAGTACATCTGTTGACAGAAGAAGGCCTTAGATAGAAAAATTTCCAACGTAGAGCAAAGCGCGGTTTGCGAGTAGGACTTGAGGCTAGCTGCAGGCTTGGTTTTGTGTTGCATCATTTAAAAACCCGTGTTGGAAATTTTGACAACACCTCGGGGTAGCCTCGAGGCCTGAATGTTTCTCTGTCATTACTTTATAAAAAATGGAGCATGATGTATCCATTATGACATCAACTACAATTTTGTATTATTCCCTCTGGATTCCTAAAAACAACTTATTGTTCTCTCTCTTCAGGAAAAGATTTGTCCACCTGAAAGCACATATGTAGGTTCGATCAATACTGCGGATGTTTCAAGCAAACATATATATTATAAAATACAAAAGATACGATCTCTGATAAGTTAAGATTTTCTGGTGCAAGAAGAAAGTATTTGAATCAGACTGTGAATAACGTAACCGTAAAACTTAAAGAAAAAGTACTCATGTTGAAGTATACAGGAAAGGAAATACGCTACTCTACAAAGCTAAAGCGGCACGCATATCTATTTATATGTTCAAACAAAATGCGAAGCAAATAGAATTCCATACAGAAGACGATATAATGGAATAAGATTAAGTTATTATGTAACAAGTAAAAAAGCTGGAATTAGTCTACGACCAATTCTTGAATGCCCGTATTAAATTTCGTATGGTCACCGATCAAGGTTCACTTGTAGTTGTTTTTCGCATATATTTCTAGAATGGTTTGTCGCACAGAAAAAATGATAATAACCAATTTTATAGGATTTCGTATTCTGCAGAAATTTTTAGTATGTACAATAAAAATGTCTTGGACTGAACGTTTTCAAAGGATATGTAAAAAACCTAAATTTTTATATGGCAACACCAAGAAGGAGTTGCCCGATTTAGTCCATTTTTAAAATTTTGTTTGCTAATGTAGTAAAAACATCATGTACGAAATTTCAGCTCTCTACGTCGATGCGTTCTCAAGCAGTATCCAAATATGTATATAGCGGAAAACGAAATTTTTATATGTCAACCCGAAGGAGTTGCCCGATTTGTCTCATTTTCGAACTTAATTTTACTTTTATTTTTAAAGTCCGTGCACAAAGTTTCAGCTCTCTAAGTATACGCGTTGTCGAGTTATCGTGCGCACGGACGGACGGACAGACGTACGGACGGACGGACATGCAAAAATCAAAATAACTTTTAATATTATGAATGGGTGTCCAATCCATTTTGCTCTACCATCATTATTTCGAGGTGATACAAACGGAATGACAAACTTAGTATACCCCTTTGATTTCATCTAGGGTATAAAAAGAGCCACAATGAAAAACACCAATGTCAGGAAATTAATACATATGTATGTAGTTAAAAACATTATAAAATTATAAAATATAATATATTATAAAGTATATTGAACTCAACAGACTGGGTTACCTACCATGTAGTTGAACAAGTTCAGACCAAGAACACACTGATAAACAAATCAGCACTCCTCATTGGCTCCTCATTTCCAGAGGTTAAAGAAGTACTATAAAGCTTTGGTAGGTGATCAAAATTAGAAAGTGCCAGCAAAATATAGAGTTGCTTGGAGAGACTTAATTGAAGAGGCCATGGATCGATTTATGCTATAGTGTTACAGAATGAATAAAGAATTTTAAGCAGGGTAGTGGGCCTATTCTCCACTATTAAGGCTGTTACGCAGAAAGTATTTTAGTTCAATTATAGTTCACGTCCAATGCCTATAAATAGTTTCCCATTTTTATGTACAGGCAAAGGTTCTTAAGTTCTGGGTGCAGGCCACTGACATATATAACATGGACTGCCTGATTTTCTATTTCATATGGGTCAACTTTTGTTGGCATGGGTGTGACAATTATCTTAATTTGAAGTTTTACTTTCGCTTTAATATTAATATTAAAAGTTCAACAAATTACAGATGCATTCAAAATTATTTCTATTCTTGGAATCTTATCTCCCACAACATCAAATACTTTTTAAACTTGATTTTTAAAGAAATAAAGTTAAGCAATTTATGTCTGCCTGTCCCTAAAATTAGGTATGGAAGACAGAGAAAGGTTTACAAATGTTCTATTGCCATCTATTTCTATTCTATATATTCATTTGGAAAACCATTGAACTGAAACTGGACTATGGTGGATTTTGTATAGAAATTATTATTTGAAATTCAGCGGAATAAAGTAATTAAACCAAAAAGAGACACCTATAGAAAAGGGATCCCATAATAATGTAAGCAATTTCAGTAGTGTCAGCAGTAAATTTTAAATATGTCACTTCTGCAGTGGTGCTCTAGCAAAAAAATGGATATATTCTAACAAATTAAGGCAAAAACATCGTATGTCATCTTTACTGCAAATTAAACAGTAATAGATTTAAACTTTGTACATATTTTCAACTTTATAGTCAAAATAAAATGTGTTTATATGAATAGCTAGATAACTATAGATAAAAATTGAGCAAACCGCTCTCTCCACTTGTCTACCATATGATTTCATCTATAGCATAGAAAAGGATTATGTAAATATCAGACATCTTTTCAAGGAATTTCAAATAATTTTAAATCTGTTTACTATAAAAACTTAATTCCCGTCAACACAGATCTAATAAGTCAATATTACAAACATAAACTTTGCATATTTTTCAACGCACTATATCAAAATATTATTAGCATTTTCTAGGTACACTGTAATAAATCAGAACATAAATCCAGAGACATATCATCCTAACCATAATACTACCCACGCCAGTCTGTGGTAAGAACGAAGCGAAATTTCAAAAGAAGATATCAAAATAAATTTAACAGTGTAAAGTCTCTGCCATGTCAAGTCCCCCGTGAAAATCTATAATCCACAGAAAACAGGCGTCAGCTGGAGTCTCACTTAAGAACAAACTTCCTCGGAACTTTTATCGTCTCGTCCCTGAAACCCCTGGAAATAGCCTTATTATACCAGGAATCTACCTTCCAGAGATACATTTATATGCTTTCGGAGGATATAATGTGATGGTATATATAATAGAAGAAAATGGGGCGACTAACGGTTAGTGGTAGACGTTAAATTGCATCTATACGATTCTTCTGCCATGTTGGCAATCGGGTGCCATTCATTTCCATCTGCTGTTGTGCAGACTCAATTCAATAAGAAAATTTTCTGTAAAATTTTTGCCTGCCTGTTGTCACACATTTTCAAGGATGAAAGTTTTCTATAAATTTGAAAATCGATATCGTCCCTTGGAAGTGGTACCCATTCTCGCATGTAGGTGGAAAGCAACTTCATTCCTTTCTCGAATATTTCATGATTTTTCAGATTTTTTATTTAGTCCTTCCATGGGTGGGTGCCAATGACAAAATTTATGTTCGAAGCACACTCGATTTTTACGGTTTTTCGATTCATGGAGATTTGGTGTTAAATAAATCTTTAAAACTGGAACCATTGTTATTAAATGTATCTGAAAGGTTGAAATATGAGTATTGGATATAGTGTAGGTACTTCTGGATTTATGTTCAGATACTTAGCGAAAAGAAGGTTCTTGGATTATGAATCATTGATCTTCTTATCTTAATAAAAAGTGAGGAGATCTGATAAGTTTACTATCACCAGTTTACTTTAGCTGGGAGTAGATCCATTTGACAAATAAAGAATGAAATCCAAATGCTCACTTATTAGTTCTTCGCAAAGTCTCTGTAGATATATAGTCTACCTGCTATGAAAATAGGTCTACCCTGTAAGTAGAATTAAAAATATTTTGGTTATTTGTTCGTAGGCTTATGATTACTGACTAAACAGACGTGATGAGGACTCATTTTATGTAATGGCTGTATATAAGCAAATTTATATATCAAATCTTTCTGCAATGGAAATTTTCTTTCGCAATGCTATTGGATAGATAGAACAGTTATTGGATTCTACTTCTTAAAGATATTGGCGCTCAAATTGCGGTTGTGGTAAGAATAAAATCAGACGAAGAAGAAGCTTTAGTTTCAAATAGTATTGATGAAATTTAAAGCGTTTTACTTTAAGAACCTTTAGTACTATGTACTACGTTATATCTTTAGTACCATCAAAATACACAGTCCTAAGGGTAAGACCTTAGTCTTTGAGTTATTGAAACGCGTAAAATCACAGAAGAGCATATTGAACCTTTAAAAGAACCTGGCTCACAGGACATCACATATACATATTCTACCAGAACGTCGAGAAATAATGCATTTGCATGTTCCATCGGAGGTCAAGAAAATAAGTTTACACCGATAAATGATTATCCACGATAGTCTTTGATCTAAAGTTATGGGATGGGATGTATTTGGATTCCTTTGAAAATGTAACGTATTACAAACACGGTATAACCATTGATAGAAAAAAGATATTAAAACTTGTGGGTTATGAATTTCGTCGTGTACACGCGTGGTGGTAACGCTAAAAACAGTTTGCCTTTTTTCTGAAAAGTTGTAAGATCTCCTAAGGTCTGGTTCTTGTTATTACTGCTACAAAGAGACATTGCTAGGTATCCCAGCGGGAAAAGTTGGATGCGCTTCATTTATGGAAATATAAAAGATGCACTGTCGTATCGAAGTTATATGGAAGAGCTTTGTTTTTCGTTTGTTTATACAAAATCTGCTCTTTGTTAGGCATGCGAGTCATGCATGATATCAAATTTCAGTAATTGAGGAGTATCGAATTAAAAGTCGCATGTGCAAAAAAAAATTCCTGCTACAAGTTAGGCGATATATACGCTCTCAAATCTCTATCTACAATAAAACGGTTAATTGGTAATGCTGTATGATGTGCCATCTCATATAACGCTTTCGTGTATCATTACAAGATATGTCTGCGTTACGCTTTCATCCTTTTCAAGTTAACCTGTAGTGCACTTACCACATTTTCATGTTACCTTGTGTAAACTAATCATATTTTTCTGTTTTATTCCTACTTCAAATTGTGTCTTATGACTTCAAAAGGGACCATTTCCACTTTTAGAAAAAAAAAATGAGTTAGATATTTTAATAAGCCCGTAATAAAAACTTTCTGCAAAAGGAATTATTTCCTATTCACTTTTATATTAGAAAACCTACGTTAGATTCAAAGGGATTCATTTCGCAACAATTCCCATGTCAAAAGAGCTCATTTCCCATATAATGCGTTTTTCACTTCAAAAGGTTACATTTCCCTAAGAAAAGTTTCATATTGGTATCAAAAAGGCACATTTCCATATCGCACGCATTTGCATTTTTAGCGGAAAATTTGACGTTTGTTCTAAATTTTTTAGTCTGTTCTCAGATTTTCAGCGAGCAAGACGTGTAAAAATATATGAAAGAAGACATTTATATTAAACGAATATTCTTTAAAATAAATCAGTGAAGCTCATATTACTTCAATTAAATTAAGATATTATAAAATGGATTAGAACGAAAACATTGTGTTGATTGGGAAAGGAAATAGCAGGATACTAAGCAAGACTAAGAGTACTAAGCAAAATTGGAGACGTGAAGTTGAGAAGCGCTACCGGTTCGTACAGTGGCTGTACCCTTTTTCACTTATTTTATTTTAATTGTTTTTATATACAACTCCAAAAACTTTCCTCTAATAAAGGAACTACTTTTAAATCTGGTCAGCTTATAAGCCGGGATTTTTTACTATTCTCAAAAGCATTTTATGCTTCAAGTAGAAATGTTGAACAGGATGCATTTATTTTCGCAGTAAATAATCACGCACTGATAGGAGGAGAGCTGGTTCCGAAAGGTCATTTGAATGTTTTCATTATATAAAGTCTAATAATGGTTCTTTTAAATGGGTGTGCAATAAAACAATCGTCAACGTTCTAAGGATATAAAAAAAACGAGTCAAAGGTGTATGTTCTCGTTTCATGAAATCTGGTAAAGTTTCTAAACAAAATCGCGGAGGTAATCGAAAATCATACAGATTTGAAGTTAAGCATGAAAAGATTATCGAATTTGTAAAAAAAATTAAGCCTAAAAACAACATCAAGGCAACATCTAGCAATAAGCTTTGTAGGATGTATAATGCAACTGCATCCTCCGAACATCTTGTTAAAGGAAGTAATTTCAGAAAGGTTTTCAATCGGTCTTTCAACATTGGTTTCAAAGCTCCTTTCTATGATAAATGCTCGCCCTGCATCATGTATGAAGATCGAATGAAAGTAGAAAAACATCCTGGAAAGAGGAGTCAATATAAAGTGCAAAAAAGAATACATAAGCTTCGAGCGACAGCCTTTTTCGAACTTGCGCGGGAATAGAAGCCGGGCATGATAACATTTTCTTTTGATAGCCAGAAAAACATGGTTTTGCCGAAAGTTCCGGACCAGTCAGCTTACTATAGCCGACAACTGTATTTATACAATTTTTGCATTGTACAAGGATGTTCGAAATCTTCACTGGAAAAAAATAATATTTTTCTTTACTTGTGGATGTGGGATACGCGAATTTATCGAAAGTTCGTTTAATTAGTGAAGGTTGCTGATTCCGAAACATAAATTGTGCAATGATGTGCATGCTATCGTTTTGGTTGTCTCGCGAAGCTCCCAAGCATATAAGGGAAATCGAGGTTGCTTTCCCAGTGCCTGGTCACTGCTTTATACCACCAGATAGAGTCTTCGATCGCCTTGAAATAATGGTTAAAGCAAAGAAAACTATTGAGCTTCCAGAAGAGTATAAGGTAATGTACGCAGACTCCGAGAACGTTATTGAACTTGGTTAAACAGAATGCGCAGTCCGAGACTGGTAAAGAGAAATCAAAGAGTTTTTACGTCCACTAGGTAAATGGCACTTCGCTTTTAATAAGGCGAAGAGATTTCTTATAGAAAAGACGACAAAGTGCAATATTTTAATCCAAGGAGAAACAGCTTACAAATCTGACATCAGTGTTGCTAAGTGCAAAAACTCATTTAGTATACATAGCTTGTAGAAGTCTACAAAATATGGCATCAAAATTTATTTCGTGACCTTCTTATTGACCTTTCCATCAACTTTATATTGATAAAGTACGAATAGGATGTGAAGTAAATTATAATAAGAGCTTATCCAATAAATAAAATAATAGTGACACAAACATTGCGTTGGATAACGTCTTAACATTGTTACTTTCTCAACTTTTGGGGTAATATAATCCCACTTTAATTGATAAGCTGAATAAAGAAAGCCATAAATATTTCTTTGGAATGTTGGACAGCAAAGCTAGGAAATTTAATTAGAGCAATGTTAGTTAATCAATGTAAAAAAAAAGTAAGCAAAAAATTAAAAAAAATATTTAATCATGCTGTTGACACATACAATTCAAGTAATGCCTAAACACAGATCACAGATCAAAAGGTCAAACAGAAAAATAAAAAAATATCTAAACTATCGATAGTATTCCACCTCTACTAAATACTGTCGAGGTCAGTTCTTTCGGCAGTAACGTGTCTCGACTGGCTTAAGAAAATCAACGAAATTCTGCAGTCTTTCGTTTTTGTTCATATTTTCGACTTTTTGTATTACCTCGAAGGCTTTTCTTCGTGGTTTAGCCCTCTCAAAGTGTGATTTACATACTCTTTGTATTCGGTTTCTTTTAAACAGCCAGTACCTGAATAAAGGCCTTTAGAAATATAGGCTAGTCAATAAAGACAATCAATTCACATTAATTACAAAAGTTTTGAAATTTTGATGAAATGTTGGGTGAGGTAAAAAACTACAAATTTAATTTTGTAACCATCACCGAAGTCCGCAAAATTGCGGAAAAAGATAGGTTCTAATAACTTCCATAAAAAAATTCCAACAGTCCTGCAAGCTTTATGGGCATACGGAACTTTACTAGTAGGCCATAGCTTCACTCAACCCGTTATTTCTTTTTATCAGGGATGTAATCTTAATATTTCTTTAATTGAACGATGCCGAAGCTGTATCACAACCTGTGAAGGCATGGTAAAATAATATATGTTTCGTCAAATTTAAATTTTTCAAACTGCAAACTTGCTTTATGAATAAAGAATGTTTATTTCAAAACAATTGCATTAAATATTCCATTTTCCCTATTTTATTTTCAAAGCTATAAAAAAAGGAAACTTTTGCAATATTTGAACGACTGCAGAAAGTGCAAAATAGTAATTGTTGAACAATTTTGCTCATTTTTTCTTAAGTTGTTGAACTTTTGTGAGATTGCAAACTAAGCAGATTATGACTAAAAACGATTTGAAAGTTTGCAACCCAATTACAGAAATTTTGTATTTTTTTTTGTACAATGGCAGCCAAAAAAGTGATTGTTGCTCCATCGTTTAAAACAAAATTTTGCGCATATTCCAAACCTCGGTGATGTGATTTTAAAATTAAATTTGTAGTTGTTTTACTTCACCAAGCATTTCATAAAAATTTCAAAACTTTTGTAATTAATGTTAAATTTTAGAATTTAAATGGCTCTACTGACTGGCCTAATAGAGCTTTGAATTTACTACATACATAGTATCTCAAAAATATGTTTTTTCGTCAATTTTTCATACAACGACGTCTTTCTGGAACTTTACAAGTGGTGTAAATCAAAATAAAAGCGTCCTGGATAAGCTAATTAGGTGTTGAATAGAGTACAATAACAGTATAGAGCTTTCTTATGCTTTAGTTTTTGTATTCAAAATATTTGTTTCTATATATACATCTCGGGCGGCTTGGAAATGATTTGTTCGCATACCTCCAATCAAAGTCATAATTTATTGAACCAGTCAGCATAAATGACATATCCCTGTAAAAAATGCACAAAATTTTGCCACAAATCGTAGGTAGTTTTGCCTAAAATGTAGGGAATATTCCCCTAAATTTTAGGGAATATTCCCCTAAATTTTAGGGAATATTTCCATAATTTTAGGAAAAAATACCTAAGCTCTGTGGCAACTTTACTGTGTGGATACAAAATTCATTAAAGTTTTCTAAGATAAAACGTAGATATATTTAGAGTTGGTATGCGAAGGCCTACACTAAAATCCTTATAAAAATAGTCGTGAAGATATTGTAGGGGAAGATGGCCTATAATGCACCCCTTATATTTAAGAACATTTTAAGCACATATGTATCAGCTTAAAAGTGTGTGCTTTCATGTTTTGAAGAATCTTAGACATTAAAACAATGCTAAGATTATTTTTCTTCATTTAAAAAAGAAAAAAACCTAATGTGTTATTTTGGCGGCGTGTACCTATGTATATAAAACGACATACTCTGTGCCATTTTGGGCCACCAATGTACTTTGAATAAAAAGCAATAGTGGTTCGAAAGAAATTTGGTTTATTTGTCAAAATAAATGAAAATACAGCGTTTTTTAATTTTTATATTCTTATATTATATTTCTTTTGTATTTGCCCAACCTCTGAAAATAACATAATTTTTGAAATGCATGAGTAAAATAACACAGGTAGATATGTCATTTTTCCCTTGGGTAAGGTATCTCAATTTCCTCTTGGCCAAGGTATGTCATTTTACCCAAATGGCCAAGAGTAAAATAAAATAGTTATAATAACATTATTATTCATCATATATCTACGAATGTCACATTAATTTCGTTGTTAGAATAGGACCAATCCGGCGAAAATAGCATATTAAATAAAATCAATACTTAGTGCCTGTCCAAATCGAAATCTTCATCTTCGTCTTATTATTACAGCTAGTGAAGTAACATCGAAGCAAGCTCTATTCGAATCCATGTCTATGCTAGCGAGCTTTGCTACTTTGTAAACAGTTTAGATATCTGACTAGCTTGATCACCGGATCAAGAGCCGAATTTACTAGTTTAAATAGAAAACATATTTTGAGGTTATGTTTATTCACTGGCTCGAAAACAAGTTAAACAAACGAATTTGGATAGGTTAGCTTCGTCTTGAGCTTTATGGAAAGTGGCGAACGCTGACAAAATGAAGCATAAATATCGTGCAGGCGATTTACTCTTTTAATATCTTTAAAAATAAAATTATTAATAAAGCAGTCATAATTTGTGTCTAATAAAAGTCGTAGTAAGTACAATATAATTAATGTCGCCAAAAACTTGTAATTCTTTTATGAATTTGATTGCATTTATGATGGTTAAAAAATATATGACTGCCTTGTAAACATAACCCTACTAATTTTGTATTTCAAAAACAAGAGAGCTTGTTTTCAAGTTGATTAATGCATGGCGGGAGGTATACAAGCATCAAGTAAAACAGCACAAGCTTTTAATAAATAATCAAATATCACCCTAAAGGCACAAATTCGGACAAGTTAGCTTCGTCTTTATCTAAATATTACAATAGCTGAGCTTGTTGTGTTGCGTCACTAGCTGTAATAACAAGACGAAGACAAAGATTTGGATTCGGACAGACCCTTAATACAAAAAAACCACAATATTAACCCCTTTAAAAAATCTTCAGTATTCATTTTTTTTTTCTTTTCTCCACTAATTCACTCCAAGATAGTTTTGGCACTGCTACTCTTGTTGCCGGCCTGCACAACAACTGAAGACCCACGACCCATATCATTAGGAATGCGTCGGACACTTAGATTTCGTGGAAAGGGCAATGTGTCGTTTTACCCGATTGTGTTATTATAATCTACCTTCCCCTACGGCACTAAAAATATAATATCAGTATTAAGTCTCGTATATTTCAGGAACTCTAACAAAATCTTGTGACTAACTTCATCTCTGCACCAAATCTCAAAAGGATCGGTAATATCCCTATTTCGGAAAATGTTCCCCTTACGAGTTTTCACTTCAATCTTTAGTGGATAACCAAAATAATGAAAAACAATAGAAATGTCTCCCCTTTCTTATTTTAGATGACTTGTTTTTTAGTACGACTGGTGGCCGATTTTCTTCCTTCCATGCCTAGGTATCGCGCGTGTTATTTCAATCTGGCGTACTGGTTTTTTCGCACTTGAGTTAATCTTAACTTCTCTTTCACTTATTTTAAAAAATATCAATATCTGTTTCACAAAATAATTAGATTCTAACTGATTATAATATTCTAATTTCTAAAAGTCAAAATTATTTTTACCGTTATTCGTAGAACCGATGTTCCAGAAGCAAACATTGATTTTTGGTTCAGGGACATTAAGGGAGGATAGCTTTGCAGACCGCACTCTTCCATTTCAATGAGTAATCTAGTGGTCTTTGTATTTTTAGTGCTCATTTTTCGGATTTTTCTACATGGATAAAACCCTTTTTGATGCACCAACTGCGTAGGACAAAGCTATTTTTGGAAGTGATGCTGAAATTTCGTCCACAATTGAGACGGACAATGCTGGTTATGGTATTTAATCTTTAAGTATCTAATAGAATATCTCATTCCAATCAAAAAGGTATTTATAACTAATTTTTTCACTTTTTGGACAAGACTAGTTTTGATTATCATAAACTCATTTAGTGGAAGAAACTTTAATCTTATTTTAAATTATATCAATACGCCCGGAAGAAATACCAGCAGATCTCAGGAGTTCGATAGAACATATTCTATAGTTATTTTGGACAGTAAAATATTATCAGAAAGCTCCAAGATCATTTGAAATACTAAATCAGCCCGTGAGATTAGATAATTTGCTCCTACCTACCTATACTTGATAGAAGTTAAATATGTCTTTACATAAAAAATAAATTTTAAAATAATAATAATAACAAACTATTATAGAGTTCAGTAAGTACCGCACTCTGTGGAAGAAAACACAAATTATCCAACACGTCACTTTCGTAAATGATTAATTTGTTGATGTGCGTTGAAATCTTAACAGTATTTAACACCCTCATCCCATAGTATATACGAGGTACTAAAATGTGTTGTTCAAATGCAAACACCCCTTAAAGACACCCTAATTGTTTCTGTCTAATCGAGTTAAATTCTCCCTTTGTAAAGAGATCTTTACCCAAATCACGCTTTAGGTGTTCTCATTCAAAGGAGTTTCATTCAGCTCGCTCCGTGGAAGTTGGCACTTGCGAATTTCCAAGCGTCAAATATCCAAACAAAACAAAGGCTTATGTGTGCATACGTATATATGTATTTACATACGTGTATATATAATGAGTTTAATGTACGTAACCTGATGATATACATAAGGATTTGCAGAGGCGCAAATTTATGTCCTCACTGAATTCCTGTACATTTTATGTCAGCTTTGTTTAATGAGTTCAACACATTTGTGATGTGAGTGAACTGTGAATTCTACTGCGCTATCATGAATTTGTTGAATTTTCTAATCTGCTGCCGGCAAATTGCAGCTCAGATCGTAGGAGTTCCCTTCCTAATAAAAAATCTAATTTTGGAATGTCTTTAGGGTAGGTACCTACTAAATAATTTAGAGTTATTAAAAGTTTAAAATGCGGCATTAAAAGTTTAAATTCAAGGACATAGGTATACCATTGTAGAATTCTAATCCTTGTTACATAGAAAGTAGGAGAGACTTTTATTTCATTGTGTAACAACTTTATCGTTTATTTGTAATCGGCAAAATTTTAATTAGCTACTGTAATTTATTCATTTTTACTTATTGGTATAAAAGTGGATGGAAGAAAATACCTGGAGTCGTTACTTAGTATAAGAGGTAATGACCCTCTGTTCGCGGCCTCTTGTAACTTTTTCATAATTTTGAAATAAATGGGACAAGTTTATTCAGAAGAAATGCGGGAAAATGAGGAATAATTTTTGAAAATCAAATCGTAAAAGACATTATTGAAAGGCGACAGACAGCGCATTTTATTTTAAGCTGATCATTTATTTTTTCCCGGACGGGAATCGAACCTACACTTGTCAGAATCAGTCAATGATGGATAAAGAAGAATTTTAAAAAGTTTTATTTTTAACGATTCTAAATCAAATTAATAAATACAAGAAGAAAAAACAACCGCCTCGTCCGGGATTTGAAACGGGGAAGGTCCCGGTTTTAAACCCCGGACGAGGCGGTTGTTTTTTTTTATATTTATTAATTTGATTTAGAATAGTTAAAAATAAAAGTTCTTAAAATTCTTCTTTAAGATGATCCTTTGCGTTACTTAAAAGAATTATTGTCACTCCACCAATGCTCTTTTAAAGAAATAATTTCCCCTCCGCCATTGCTCTTTTGATAAATTAAAGTCTGCCTTAGATCTGTATCTTTACTCTTTGAACTTAAAAAATTTCAGAAAGTTGTTCAACATGCAGAAAGTTTTCCGTCATAACTTCCCCTTCTTAAGAAAAATTAAGATTTTAAAGTGAGTCTGAATTCAATTCGATATCTTTACTGTCGCAATGGCATTTGTTAACAGTTCATTTGATTGTTTCTCAACATACGCACTACGATTGATCCTTATGTAGCTTGTTCAGAAAGTTTATTAAGAGGTTTTACCAACTTTTCTAATTGTATTCCCACCACATAAGAAAAGAAAAACTCAGGAATAAACAAATGGAACAGACTATCTTTATTCGAGAGTACTCGAGTATGTTGAGATATATAGTGAAGTCAGTGTACCTTAAGTTTTACCAATAAGATCTACAAAGTCATTTATAACAACTTACATGAAATCAAACGCAGTCAAATAGAGTCTGCGAGTTAGGGTTGTGAATAAATAATTAAACTAAGAAAACAGTTATGATTGGGTCTAAAAGAAAAATTTTGAAGATACCCTTGTTAAAGGCAAGTATAGTCCCCTTTCTGTTTTGAAAATGTTCCCAAGAAATTAGTAAAGTTATTTTTGCATTTTTTTCTAAAACGCATCATCTGATAATAAAACTAGTTGCAAGCAATTTTATGAGTTTTTACATTCAGAAGTACTAATTTAGTATATTCAAAACCATTTAATCATTACACCTAAAAATTGGGACCTACAATAGGTCTACGTAATTTAGAAATTATACCTAAATTTTTATTGTTATTACTGATTCCTAAATATCAGGACTGTTCACCGTATTTACAACCAGTATTAAAATATTCATACTAAATAGGAATGTTTGTTTGGCAACCCTATGAGGAGTTTCCCGATTTTGTAGTCTGATTAGAGGATCTTTTTCTTAGTTATTTCCTCTAAGTTCACACACTTAAATGTTCTTTGAAAAGATATTTCTTGCTATATGAATTATGATTGGGGAGATAGAGCATATTCGGATCTATGGTATACCGGTGAGACATGAGATATGCTCAATCCATTCAGTTTGTGCAATTCTGATATTACTTAGGGCAAAATTTGTACTCCAAGTGAAGTTGAATTCGTCAAGTGTTCAAGATTTTCCATGATTAAGATTCATCGAAGATTTTCCATGATTAATTCGTAAAAATTATATTGAGCATAATTTATTAGTCTGCATACTGTGCCATAGCTTAAGAGGATATAAGAGAAATTCATAGCAAATTTAGTCAATATGAAATTGACCGAGACGAGATTGCTCCCAAATCCAAATATACGGCTGGCAGGAACCAAGCCATACTGATGAGAATACGGTTTCTGATGATACGAAATACCTGCTTTTGCATAGAAATTTGTTTTTTAAAAATTTTCTCTTGTAAAAGAGTTTTTTCCACTCAATTCTCGACTTGGCAGCAAACTCGGTCAATTTCATATTGACTAAATTTGCTATGAATTTATTTCATAGTAAAACTCTCTACGAAATGCTACTTCTACATAGTGCTAATCTTGCAAGGTATTCAAGTAAATACTTAGTATTTCATCTCGTATATAATTCACATTTGAATAGTATTTGAAGTGCATATATGAGATCAGCTTGGCTATTAATTTTAGCAAATATGGCAGGCAATTAATACGTGTATTTCAATTATTTGCCCGCGCCTTACACAAAGGTAAGATAGAAAAAGTCCAATGTACCAGCAAAATTACTGTTGATGTGTTTTTTAATAAATGAACAAAACTGACTTAAATTCCGAAATTTCGAATTTGTTCAAACATAACTTCGAAATGAAGGATAGGGGAAGAAAAGTTCCAGGACTTTATTATTATTATTTTTATAAGACAGATATATCGCCTATCATCTAGTATCTGGTGACTGCGACCTGTAAGATATTTTGTGATATTATCCTTAAGTGTCTTCGAACTTGAGATCTTTTACAAAACCTATAATATTCTTGGGGGCCATTTTTCAACATTTTCTGGCTATAAGAATGCCTTTTCTAGATGTTTTATCTTTATGTGTCGCAGAGTTTTACACTCACAGAGAACATATACATCAGTCTCATTATTCCCCACACAGAAGCAATAGGTTTCGCTACGACTTTACCTATTTTTTAAGATGTTATTAAAGTCGACAATACCCAGTAAATAGAAGCTTTATGAGTCTTCCTTCCTGATGAGAGTGATGAATACATTTGCCCCCTGTTTCGAATACGTAATGAAGTCTTCGCTTGGGTCAGCCCTTGGGAATTTACTCAATGTGCCAAATTAATTCTATGCTTCTAACGCAGCTTAGCTTGTGCTGAAAGTTTGCTCTTTTGGTGTCCAAACACTGGCACAGGGCCAATGATCAGAGCTATCTCCTTCCTTTGCCCTTTTTGCCTACATATCCTGGCACCGAATTCAGCGGAACCTTATTTAGTTCGGCTAGTTGCTTCAAGACAGTAATATAGTCCCAGATCAGCTTAGATTCAAAGATCAATGAGTTTAGCGCTTTGAGTGCTACTTGGTTGCTTGATATTATTATATTTTCGCCCCAATCATATTTTTATGATTTATTTTGCGGACGCAAAGTGCCATACGTGGATGTCTGTCTGAAAAATGGTAGTGAGGTCCCCAGTGCCTTTGCCAAAGACAAAAAATAGACAAAAAATTTTAAATTATCTTAGTAAGGTGTATCGTTCAAAAGGTATAGAGTGATTCATTGAATATGTAGAAAAAATACTTAACTTCTCGTATTAATGGTGCATTTTAACATCCTCTACCCCGAAAGGTTTCATTGTCGATATCATTTATCACCTCCTGCATTAATTCAGAAATGAACAATATCACCCTAAATATTTAATTACAACATCAGCGCATATGAAATAATAATATTAACTTAATTGATTACTTCTATAAGATTATTTATATGTAAAAGACAAACAGCCATTGACCTAGAATAGACTCCTGTAGAATGACTCTGACCAAAGGATATTAGAGGAATTCATTTCGGCTAAGTTGCTCTTGCCTTTTTAAATAACTCCGCTCATGGAAATTTAAGTTCATAATTGAATTTAGTTCAATTTTTCAATACTCAATACATTTAGGCTCTTCAAAATAATAATTTTAAAATACTATTCCAATACTTTACCAACAATTACAGAAGGAAATAAAATAGTTAGGAAATGGACAATTTTACATTTTAACAGAAAATTAAAAAAAAATTAACATGTCCGAAACTTAATATATAATTTAACATATGTTCAAATCATGTAAACTGAAATGTTCTAAACCTTGAATCCTAACCGGCGGCATTCCAAAAGAAAATTGTTCGAAGAAAAACGAAGGGAGGAGTATAAAACTAATAACGCAATATGTTTATATAGTAATGAAGATAGCTTAAACAAAAATAATAATGCTTTACACTTCAGGCAAGTATCTAAGCGACAAGCCAGCAAGAATTGTTTAATTGTTAATTAATTATCCTTTATTTCAAACTAAAGCTCTGAGCTGCACGAAATTTAAATTATTTAAATTTAATTTATCAAAATACGTATGTTTTAGATGTGTAGAATTATATGCTATACATTAAGATTTGGTGCGTTAACACAAGGCCAGTTAACATATTAAATAAACCTGGAGATCATCAGCATATAGGTGAAAACTAACATTATGAAAAATACCAAGAAAATCATTAATAACAAAAGTAAATAATAGCGTAGAAGAATTTTTAGAAATACTTCTTATTCAAATTATTAAATACATGAG
This sequence comes from Dioctria rufipes, assembly GCA_963924295.1. NCBI lineage: Eukaryota > Metazoa > Arthropoda > Insecta > Diptera > Asilidae > Dioctria > Dioctria rufipes. The sequence continues at coordinate 40,387,613 of OZ002743.1, read as the reverse complement.
ATAAAAAAACAACCCTGCCCCCGGGCGAAGAGTGGAGGTAGAAAAGTTCAAATTTCCTATTAATTTAGAAATGTGTAAGTTTTTTGTGACAATCACTTTAGAAAAATGCAAGTGTACTGATATTAATAACTTGCTAAACTGCGTATATTGATTGGAAATTAATTTCTCAAGTACGAGTAATGAGATTTGATACGCATCACTCAAATTAAGATGAAAAACATAATTCCGATTATTACAGTGTTGCATGAAATAATATTTTTGTTTTGTTTTTTTAACTTATCGGCATCAAGTTAACAATTTTTCTCTCTAACTTCCACGCTAGCACTGCCTAAGATGTGATAAAAAATACTTGGATGGATATCAGGATTCAATTATCCTTAAAGAAAGCACGCTTAGTAGCATGAATGCTTGCTAGAGTCAATGTAATCTCGCATCCTTATACATACATATTGAAACTAGAGCCTGTTTTATTAATTTATTTATATCTACAATGCAGGTACTCTCGTGCGGTAACTTTTGGTTCCAAGTTATATTTCTGAAGTAAGCATACTTTTCTTCTGCAATAATTAGTTCACAAAATGCATAGAAATTATCTCAAAGGCAGGTGTGTGACCCACCTATTGCAACCCGGCAAGATCTCTGTTGCAATAAATAGGGTATCTTAAGATTCGAGCTGACACTTAGGATTAGGTAATAAATTAGGTGGACTTAAATTTATGAACAGATCAGGTAACACTGGTAACAAACAGATTTAATTGGCATAGGTGAGAAGTATTTAAGTAGTAGTAGTAGTATGGTTAATGAATACAGTTTTCTTACTTCAATATAAAGGGTGTTGTAGTAAACAATGTAGTTTCTTTAACTTAAAAAGTTCCTTTCCTATAAGTATCATAATACTTAATGTAACAATGTATCTGTAAATCTCGAAGTTGGAGAAAGGCACTAAAGACGGCGGAATATTTGTACACAGCAACGGTTAATCACCATAATCGCATTAAGATTGGTACTATAAAAGAACAATTATTTGAGTCCGCTTATTTTACGGCGAATACTGTAAGCAGTAATGTTACAAATAATATTAAGCACGATCTGAAACAAGCTATACAAAATGACTAACAACCATTTAGAGGAAATCTATTTCGACTGAAGTCTCATTAACTGAAAGATCATTGAGTGAAATAAAAGATGTGGCAGGAAATAAGAGAAAGAGTTTAGATATAGTTTCGAGAGGCAAAAGAATCAGTAAAATGTAAGTCGGCTTAGCACAGATATTGTATGGAGAAATTCTTACGGATTGCTGCTACAAACTTGGGTGAGATAGAGTATATGGCTTTTAAAATGGATCTATCATCACCCATATTCTTCTCAACCTGTACGAACTCGATTAAGACTCCATTTTGTATTGATGGAGTGTCATATCGAGATCGTATTAGTACCACAAACTTGGCAACACGGTCGTTTTGAAAGACTTTGATGCCTGAAATTAAGATCAAAGAGGGTATTTTTCATAATAGGAGTATATGTATAAAATTACTTTAGCAATATTTAAATGTGATCGAAGTTTGTGCAATTTAGTAGAATAAAATTATTTATCACATCATAACTTAATCGATTCCTTTTACAATTTTTTTTTTTAAATATAAAGAAATCAAATTCAGCACCTGAGCTGCTATGGGGCAGTTCTAATAAATTTAAAAGTCCAAAGCATTTAGTAAGTCAAATCCGCCATTATCCTAAACATATAATTCACCCATTAAATTTTTTTGATTATATAAATGAGCCTTGATAAGTCAGGAGCTTTTAATCGTTATCGGGTATGGATTTTTTTTGTTTTTTTTTTAAACAGGGGGAACAGGAGATACCCAACCCAAGCACCCAAGCATCCTGAATTCCATTCACCAAAACCTTCCTCTCCTCTTAATGAAGCGCAACAAGTCTGGGTGAGAAAGGCTTTTCAGCTCATCCACAGCTAGAAGGGGAGACCCTAGAGTATCCAGTCTGCTCCGGGCGAATGCCGGACACTCACACAAAAAGTGTTCGGTTGTCTCAGGCTCTGCCTCCATGCAGGACAGACACTCAGGGCTGTCAACAACTTCCATCCTTGTTAGATGAGCGTGAAGTGAGCTGTGGCCGGTGATGATGCCAACCACGGTTCTACATTGTTTCCTTCCGAGCCCCATGAGAAAATCGGAGATATTCCCATTGGGCCCATCAAGAAACAGTTTTGTATACCTACAAGCACTCAAGTTCTCCCATCTCTGCTGATGTTTCCTATGAACATCCGCTTTGATGAGAGACCCGATATTCGAGGTGGCAACGCCTATGGCGGGCTCCGGTCCGAGGAACGGAGAATCGGAACCAGCCCTAGCTACAAGGTCAGCCCTTTCATTCCCCATGATCTCCATGTGACCAAAAACCCACAGGAGGGACACATTGTTGTGAAAACACAACTTATCCATTGACGACCCGCAAACCCCCAGTAACTTAGACGTTATCCGAGGGCCATTCAGAGCCATCAAGGCCGCCTGACTATCCGAAAGGATAGCGATATCTCTCCCCTTTATTTGCATATCAAGGGCTAACTTCGCTGCCTTTGAGATGTTTTCCAAGTGAGTACTCCATTTCTAAATCAGGTTCATTAAAGTAGATACCTTCGCCAGCTCCCTCAATAGTGAGAGAGCCGTCGGTGAAGATTTTTAGAGCAGACCGGGGAAGGCACGATAAGGCACCTCCCTCAGTCCACGATTCCCTTGCAGGTAAGCTTACAGAGAAGCGACGCCCGAAACGAAGCTCTGGTACCATCGCATCCCGTGGCATACCGGCCAGATAGGTTACTTAAATAACTGAGTTATATAAAAACTACGTAGGTGAGTCAATGAAATATGGGTGAATTCCACTAGTTTTCAAAAGTTATTTTGAGCCTATATCCAAAAGAATTAAAAGGCAAACAGCGCCTATTTGGGTCAAAATAACTCACTTCTTTATCATTATAGCCCAAAATAAACATTATTTAACATAGTATAGTAGGATCAAATTGACTCAAGCTGTATTTAATTTTTACTATGCTGTGTGTATATTAATTCTACCACTTTCATAACTTATCTTTACACAAAGGACAACGTCTTTGGTGTTTATTGTTCATTCAGTTGTATGATGCCGAATTATCAACATGTAATACGAGAAGTTTTTGAATTATAATAAAAAAAGTTTTTTTAGAATTTCATTTATTCCGTTTAGACAAATTTCGATTTAGGTATGTCTGGCAAGCGATGCTTCGGAAATTCGAACCGTAATTAACAGCACAACAAAAAAAAATCTTTTTGATAGCACCAAATTTCAGGAAACTATTACTCCATTTATACATAAAGACAACTACATATTTAATTTTGCTTATATTTAACGCTGGCTACTTATTTAAAAGTAATCTGTTCCACACGAAACAAATAGGAAGCAACTTGTTAGATGGGTGTGTGATATAATAGTTGAAATTCATGAGTATTATACCACTAGGAATATTCATAAGCTTAACTGTTTAAAAGAATATTTTCGATAAATTGTGAAAAATAAGTCTACCGAATGTGAATGCATTTTTTGATTGTACTTCAATACTAATATGGGGTACTTTTGACCCTCATAAGTGTTAAATTAATTTTATCAGAAAAATTAGTTTAACTCAAAGTACAAAGTTGAAATAACGTATAGATTCGCTAAAAGCAACTCAAATAAAGAGTCGATATAACGAGATATCAAATTTTTACTAGAACTACATTTTTGTGTTAGAAAAACTCTATTTACGAATTTCTAATTACTCATTTAACACAAATTTTTGAGTCATTTCTGGTTTTTTCCATTACTTGAAAAAACTTTCAAAAGATAGTGGATCTATAGCGACCCTATAAAATGCGTTAATTCAACTGGAAATTGTATACTTTGCACACTTACACTGCCACAGTGCTGCGGATTAAAATAAATAGAAATTATTGGAAATATTTTTGCCACGCATTCGGAAATTCTCCAGCGCAGTCAAAATACTTGGGATTATGCTTGCAGCTAAACTTTGCCTAAATTTGCTACGGGTTAAGTTTTTAATAGTTATTTCTTTAATTACATTAGTGTGATTTAGTTACTTCACTAAATCTTATAATTTCTCTGTATTGTTTTAAAATATGCCATCGTTGTTACTTTATATATAGTTCAAGCTGGGCTGAGATTTCGAAAAGTAAGGTTATGTTGAAAAGTTCACAGGAAAATTGCTTGCATTTCAACATATATGGGAATCGGGTAAAAATGTTAACTTTGTTTTTCTACACAATCAAAGAGAATGTGGTCGTATAGATACTACAGTCTCATATTTCTATTGGCTCTTTTGGCACCAATTCATAGTAAATTATACTCACAACAGATATCTTAATAAACAATTCTAACTGAGAAAGTTAAAACGCAGAAGGATTTTTTCAATCTGGCTCCTTGCATATTAAAGAATCTTGATATAATATATACAAAATAGGATCACATGTGGGAAATCCAATTATCTACTATTACAAAAAAATACTATTAATATTAATAAATAACCTAATTGAAAGCGTTATCAAAACAGCAGCTTTTGAGAACAAATAAATATGATTCACAAAATATCTTACCATTTCTTACTCTAACACCTTCTTTAGTATCACCTAAAATTGCAGAAACACTAAATTTGAGAACAGGTTTTGTAGTATCCTTCAAAATAGTCTCCTTTGAGCTGTCAATACGAATCTCTCCATTACCACCGCATTTATCACATTTGTAATCGTTAGCTCGGCTCGAATCACTGCACGTTGAATTTCTGTTTACTATTGGATAAAAACTCCCACAGTTTGTACAGCACAATTCGACACGTTCACTACTCTCACCACTGATCATAGTAAAAGGATTTGGCAATACATGATGATGATGATGATGATGATGGTCCATAGAACTGTTCAAAAGATTCTCATCTCCAGATGACATTGATGAGTTATGACTTAAAGATTCATTACGCGGTGAATCACAGATGGAGTCTTTCAAATCAGAATTCGTTTCGGATTCAGTATCCGTTAGAACCGAATCGATGTGTACTACTTCCTTATCGTTAAGGATGTTATCAACTAAAAAGGCCGTTGACATATTAATCGTGATCAAAGCATTAGTGCGGGCTATGAAATATTCCTCTGATGCCGAACAGTGAAAAAGCACTAAAAACTCGGAGGCCTATTCACTCTAAACTACGAGCTTATTTTTCAGATTAATCCACGTACTACCGCCACTAAAGTTTACATTTAACTGAAAGGCACGTTTGTTGCGAATCCTAGTGCAAGAGAATACTATCTACCACACTCACATTATAATGATATCAGTACATGCCAAAATGATACCCACACATTCCAAATTTTGCATCCTGCTACAAATTTATTTAAAACCCATCCCACAAGAGGGAAAAACTACCGGGATTGTCAAGATATAAGAGGGATGTGATGGTTTCCTTTTATTCGTCCAGGACTGCAGGCAGAGCATACAGCCGCGATATCAACTTGAACAGGATCTTCCAGCGCGGTATGCAATCCTCGTATACACATTTATTTGAGTGTTAATTCGAGTCTACTATAGAAATGGCTGGCCATAAGAGCTGCTGATGCTGATGTTGCTGCTGCTGCTGCTGCTTTTCATGGGAACAAGGAGTTTCTTGCTGTTGCAGGATGTTTTGTTGTTTCTTTCCATTCTTTGGCAGCAGGACGAACAGTGGTAGTAACTCAAGTCAAAGGGTCGGCATTCTTATTCGCTTGTGTTGAGGTATACATGGTGAACTTTTTCCATTCTCCCGGTTCGTCATTTATCCTGTCGGGAGGCGTGGTTTGAAAAAATCTTTACCCCAAAACATTTTTTCTTCGCTGCTGTTTGGTACTTATTTTTCTCCTATTATATGATCCTTTTAAATGTAGGAAGTACCATGAACTCCTTTTTTTTAGCATTTTCTGTGTTATGTTTATGCGATAAGATTCTCTCCACTATTTATGCAAAGGCTTCGTGAACAACAAGGAACGTCAAGAATAACAAAGGACACAAATAGAAATGTTAAAAGAAAATTCGCCAAAAGGAACAAGACGTATAGTCGGATTGTGAATGGATGTATAATAAATTTTATTTATGTACTCTGCACACTGAATAAAGGATTTTTGGAACGTTATCCATTATGGAGCAGAACTATGGGGGATACAACTTATACGTACTATACAGGCACACCACTATACACACAGGCGCTGCGGATTCGTGTAGAGCAGAGATGAATTCAGATATAGAGCTCTTTGTGGAGGAATAATATGATTGCAAAAAGGATTTCGTACACACATAGATATATGTAAGACCATTTGATATGCCATAGACGTATCTATTTCCTTACGTATTATGTGCTTCCATATATGGGGAACTGTCATGCCATTTTTCGGTAAGTTATAACGTTTTTAAGGGCTTTAAATACAACATAACAACAGGAGTAGATGTGGTCTATGCTCCTTGGTGCGATATTCGAATATTTTTTAAGGAGGAAGATGATGGGGTGTGGGAAGGATATGATCATCATCATGATGATAATGATGATTATGGCATCTATAGGGATGAGAATGTGGCTGAGCTGCTGAACTGGTTGAATTGGTGTATATACATGCGATGATGAGAGGATAGTAGTAAAGTGAAGGATCGACTTTTCGGATTTTTCACAAGCACCCTTGAAAATTTTATTTGATTTTATTTGATTATATACCGTTGTGTTGAGTAGAGAGTTTCTTTCCTTTTCTGTTATTATGAGATTGTGTATATCTACCACATGTTCGTCTGACAGTAACAGCGTAATTATATTCATGATTCAAATAAACAAACACAAATGAGCTAATTTTATTGTTAATGAGAATTAAAAGGTTTATTTCAGATTGAATTAAATTTATATATATTGAGGTAATTTTGAAGGAATATATGAATTTTTAAATACATGTGGGATCGTGATTTCGATACGAAAAAAATTAAGTCAAAGAGAGAATTAAAATAGGGTGTTGGTGGGCTAATTAGTATTAGGTGTACAAATTTACACATGTGAAGTACTGAAGTGAAAATAAATTTTTATATCAAAGGGAATTGAACTACATTGAAATTGTAGGTAGAAAAAGTAGTTTCAGATAGGATCTAACTAGAAATGGGTTTTAATAGTAAGAAAAATCCCAATTATAATCTATCATCGTTGGTTCTACAAGATCTCTTATATGGACAATTTCACGCCTTCGAATTTTTGGTACCATTGGAAAGAGCTCAAAGAGATGGATCTCATGGAAATTTTTATTAATTCTTCCCCGATGTAATAAAGGTGCCTACTCAGAGCGTGCTGAAAAATTCTAAAAATTAAACTTCTTACTTATATGACATTGCAAATGCATCCTATGTAAAATTTAACAGAAAAAAAATATCTCCTATGAGCCATTTAAAGATAAATCTTGTAAGTAATGCAAATACATTTTTATATCTCAAGAACGCAACTTTAAGCTACCAAATGGGATGATTTCGGTAATTTCTTCGTAGGGTTGCCATACAAAAATTTCGATTTTTCACTATTATTTGAACACTGCTTGAGAAGCGTCGACGTAGAGAGCTGAAATTTTGTACACGGCGTTTTCATAGTAATAATAAATAAAACTTCAAAAATGGACTAGATCAGGCAACCTTTTCTTGGTGTTGGCATATAAACTTTTTTACGTATACTACAAAAATGATTAGTCCTATACGGTTTTAATGTACTGAAAAGCTCTTCAGAATATAAAATCCTATGAAATTGGTCATAATCAATTTTATTTTCCGACAAACCGTTCTAGAAATTTATGCAAAACATTATTTCAACAATCAAACTTGCACTGATGGGCGACCATACGAAATTACATACGGGTATTCAACTAGGGTATCATAAGAATTGGTCTTAGACCAGTTTTAGCTCCTTTACTTGTTTTTTTTTCTCATTTACAGGAACTTTTGCATATCCAACGACGCTATGTTTTGCTTCATAATAATAGTTATATTATGTTCGAAAAAAGTAAGTTCCGTTTTCTAATAGATGGCGTAACTTTTATTGTATCTATTACATCTGAACCGGCTTGACATGCTTTTGACAGGACTAATGTCAATGTCAGAATCCATTGTATCTTGATCAGTTAAGGTGTTTACAATAGATTATTTTGTGCAATTGAACATGGAGAGTTTTGTACCAAATAATCGACATTTGCGTGAAGTATTGTTATACTTCTATAATTTTTAATAAATCTGCTGCTAAACGTCATCATTTCCTAGTAGAAGCATACGGTGAACATGCATTTTTGGATAGTATGTGGAAAAGATGGTTTAGATAGTTTGAAGATGGTGTTTCCGATGTTGACGACGCTGAACCTAAAGGAAGACCGAAAAAGTTTACTGATGAACAACTGGAAGAGTTATTCGACGAAGATCCATACCAAACTCAAGAAGAATTGGCAGCAGCTTTAAAAGTTGGCCAATCAACTGTGGAAAAGCGTTTGCAAGCAATGAGATTCATCCAGAAGAAAAGGAAATGGGTAGGTACCTCATGAGCTAACCGAAGGGCAAGAAGAGAATCGAAAAACCATTGGTGAAATGCTGCTGCAAAGGCAATCACGAAAGCGTTTGTTACACAGGTTGTTACTGAGGATGAAAAGTGGATTTTCTATAACAATCCTAAGTGTAAAAGATCTATCTTGGGTTAAGCCTGGTGCGCTTGGTCCATCGCAGCCAAAGTGGGATATTCATAGTGATAAGGTGATGCTCTGTATATGGTGGGATATTAAAGGTGTAAAACCGTTACTGGCGCTGTCCATAGGCGGCAACTAGTCCGTTTAAAGCCAGCTATTAAAGAAAAACGAGGAGAATGGGATAATCAGTTATAATATTTTTACAGAACAATGCAAGACCTCATATAGCCCAACCAGTGAAAAGTACTTAGAAGGGCTGAACTGGGAAGCATTCCAGTACCCGACATACTCACCGAAGATTGAATCCTCCGATTACTATTTGTTGTGCTCGATGCAGTCAGCCTGGAGAACGATTTCATTCATTTGAAAGTATCCAAATTTGTCTCAATAATTGGATCAACTTCAAGAACGAGCAATTCTTCAAGGATTGAATCCGTTAGTTGCCGGAAAGATGGGTAAACATGGTAGCTTCCGATGGAGTATACTTTCAATGCTGTTAAAAAAAATGTATTTTATAAATAACGGTTTGCTTTTACCAGAAAACTGTAACTTACTTTTTCTTATAGCTAATACCTTTAAAAGTTTCCATTGCTATTCGAAGCAAGTTGATAAATTTTTTTCTGAGTAATTCTATCAAATTCAGTACTTTTTTTCATTGCAGTATATTAGATCTCAAGTAAATATATAATGTGAGATTACCAGAAAAGTTTCCAGACAAGACTTTAACTGTAATAGAAATAACTTTTTGAGGATTTTGTCCAGGATTTTGAGATGCTTCAGAGTAAAATCGAAAATATTTATAACTTAACACACCTGTCCTTATTTACTAAAAGCTTCCGGATTTTTGGACTACATATGATATGTATGTTACTTCTAAGTCATTTGTATTGAATTCACGAGTGATTTAGCCGTCTCGAAATTTTTCTGGATCACTAGTCAAATAAACTGGTTTTAGCGAAGTCTGAAAGTTCAACTTGAAATTCGGAAATAGAACGAATAAATTTATTTAATTCGCCCATTACAATAGAATAAATTATATAAATTCGCAATTTATTTGTAGACCCAGAACCGTAGAGAACACGTTTATAGTTTGGTTTTAATATTTTATGCGCCTTAACAGAATTTGTCATCACGTTTTAGTATAAAATATATTATTATATCATTTTTGGTTATGCAATTTTAAGCATTTCTGATGAGCTGATTTCGTGCAAATATGGGCTTGGTTTGGTAATACCGCAGCGTACTATTGCTTAACTTGGAACTTGCGAGCCTAATGCATAACGGTATAGTTAAATACAAAACTCATTCCATACTTTAGATAAGTACTAAACTATCGATCATTATGATTATAATATTCTTCATTAGTGATTAAATCTGCCTCTGTATGATCAAAGGTACTTACATTATATTATCCTTCTATTAATTCTAGTTGTCTAACAAGACATTCTCAAGCAGACTTATTTCATTTCCAAAAACTTTATGGTAAAAGATAGATAAATCCCAACCATTTAGAAGGTGCAGGGGTCACCATATATTTTCTCAATAAATTTTTCTTTAAAATTATGAATCATCTAACAACTGTTGATCGATACATTATAACGATGATTTAATAATTTATTAGATTGATTATATTTGAAGAGTTTCTCCTTGACCGCTCCGTATTGGAATTTTCGAAATTTTTTAAATTAATTTTCCTTTTAAAAAACATGTAGATCAGATATTTGTATTGAATTTAAGAAACTCAAAGCTTTCGAGTTAAAATGACATAACAAACCCCAAACAATCCTTTTCGAAATTTTAAAATGAGAGAAAGCTTTAACCACTGCATGCATCTACATAATTACATAAACTAAATAAGCAACTAAGAATGTTTTCTATTTCGCATTGCATTATCCAATGGAATGTCGTAAACAAAAAATGTGATGAAAAAACATTTTTAATAAATTCTTTAGATATCATTTATGGATTCAATAGAAACAAAATTTACTTTATTAAGCTTTTAAAGCACTCGAATTCTAATTTTGATTAATCCTAAATAAAATAACCTTTGAAATTTTTAACTCCTCGGATGTTACTATGGAGTTTTTACTGCATATCATGATGATTTTGCACAACAAAGACAGCCCAAAGTCAAGAATGCCTGTACTTTCGTATATTTGCATTAAATCTATTAACTGATCGAAGCGTTTAAAAATTAATTAATTTTATTATATTTTGAAGGTCACTTTAAAGTCAGTATTATATAAAAGCGCATATACAAAGAAAGGTCGTTCTTGCATATGCACGCAAAAGTCGAATGAATTCTATGGATGACAACAACTAGCATAGTTTAGCTCAGCATTTGCAAAACTAAATTCTTAAAGTCAACGTACATACTTAGCAATTCTATTTAAATTTAAATATGTAGACGTATAGGCTAAATCTTAGATTATTTAGCAAAAAGGATAGGCCTTGAGGAAGAATATTTAAGCAGTTTTCTTCATGTTTGTGTTTGTTTACTTATGGAAGTCGTAGACTACGGTATATTTTGAGCGGGCACATAATTTATTAGTTGAAACTTTAACAAGTATTGAACAAGTTTTATAATTTCCTGTCACCGTGATTCGAATCATTTTTCAGTTTATAATTTTTTTTCATTTTTAAGAATTTTCCTAGTGGCCCACTTATTTTGCGATAATATTTTTTTGCGCTGCCTTTGTATGGCTAATATCATATAGAAACCCGATGACAATTCGTAAATTCAAACAAATTGAGAAATGTCAGAAATATCGAACTGAAAATGACTAAACACCCAACCCTCTTGTCACTCCCCCCTCCCGGGTCCACAGAAAGAAATGCTTATCACACATACACGAATTTTACACTGCGTAGCCTATCCTTTTTACTATATAATCTAAGGGCTAAACGCACCAATTCGCGTTCATTTAAGGAAATGTCATTCCTACAAGAAGGAGTTTTAGTAGAATTTACTTAATGTAGGTGTTTAAGCTTATGTAGTACAATAGTAAGCTGTAAATTTATATTTTAGTTTAAATTAAGATCTCAAAACATTGATCTTGTCCGCATAATAATTAAAAATATCAGTGTATTTGAAAATCACTAGCTTACGTCCAGTCTAATCTGGTTTGCGTACACCCAGGGGCAAATTTGCGTCCAGTCTAAGCTAGTTTGCGTACCGGCAGGGGCTAATTGGCGTCCAGGTTATAAAAATTGATTTTATAAGGGATGTTAAATGTCGTTTTGAAAGATACGATTATTAACTTATTTTATTATTCCTGATTTGAAAAGTTATTAAAAAAGTAAAAAGCTGTGATACAATTCACAGCAATACAACATTCTTCAGATTGAAATTAATTCAATTGTACAATGTTGTTTTGGACAACAGCATCTTTTAAATTTTTTTATTGAATTATTATTATTAATGATTATTATTAAAAGGAACAAATCAAGAAGGAATAATAGAACATAATGGTATGCTGTTTTATAAATGTCAGTATTAAGCAAACTTTTGCCTTAAAGGTATATTCAGTTCAACATACGTTTTAACAAAACTTAAAGCTCTTGGTTTCTCTCCTCCCTTTCCTATTATGGATTAAAAGTTTCCTACCTAGTCGCAAATACGTATTGTATTAGATGTCGATACATCTGAAATTCCAGTGTGCCACAGGGGTCTGATGTCTCTCCGTCATTTCCACTTAATTTTCATTAATTATCTGCTTTCCTTACTTTCAACTTGGTATAGTTTTGCGGTAACATTACCTTAATTTCGCTTACTCCTTTGATACTCTTGCGGACACCGGAGGGTATGCCATATTTGTCAAATGAGATGCATAATTAAATCATTGAAAGTGAATAGCGTCGAATGCTCCTAAGATCCAAACTTAAGATAATCATTTAACTACTTTCTTTTGATGGAGCATTAGTTGAAAACATTAACATCTGCTGGTTGTAGCATATGCGTTTTGATCGGAGGAAGTGCGTATAAAATTACCCTGTTTTGAAAAACGCGCTTAGCTTCAATGTTAAATGGGACTTGTGGCCGTCAACAAAAATGATCACATGTTTTTGAATTTGCTCATTAATTTGCCATATATTTACCTCATGCATGATATATTCATATTCTGCGTGACTCAGAATGAACTAAAAACCATTCATCTTGACTACATCCTTAGGTGGTCGGTCGAACGTAGGGGAAGACAACTGTTTCCACAAATACTCATATGTCTCGTGAATTCAGCTCATTTATATAATTTTGGTTCTATTAAACTATTTTCGAAGAACGTCTTCAGAAATTGTATCTCTAGCTTTAGTTAGGCCTTCGGGAATTCAATGTGTATACTGTGGATTGCATTTCAAGAAAAAGTTATACCATCTTCGCCCTAGTCACCCATTTTTGAAGAATGTAGTCGTGCCATTGTTTTGATAAATTTTTTGAACTGAACTGTGTTTAAAAGGCTATCAGGACTTAATGGAAGCCCACAATTGGCTAACGACTCCATACTTTCCTATGCCTTCAAGATAGCTTCCAGATAATTTATATCGTACAATGATGTTTTTGGAATATTTTGTTTTATGCTAGCTGCTCTTATAGAAAATTCTCCTTGTCAAATGTCTGACAATACTTCATTTAGTGTTAAAGCAGTATATTCTTCCGTATTTCCTTTCATGCTATGTATTAAATCAGACTAAATAACAAAGTGCTCCTTGTTGGCCGCAATTATTCCGAAAAATTACAACATTATATTTATTTGAAATATAACTAAGTACTTTTGGAAATATCTGCATTTTAAGGAAAATACGTCGATTTTTGGCATGTTATAAAATGATCTGGAGTAAATTGGTGGAATTGGTGCACTTACCCAATATATCATATAAATCTAAGAATATTTTTTTTGTAGTATAATTTTCTATTTATCAAGTACATTTCCACCCTGTAGTCGATAAATTAAATCGAATAATGCAGGATGGGCTCAGTTTCAGATATGCAAACATTGCGGATTATCAACGGTATTCATTTCATAGGTAGAGACATTAGAAAAACGCTATCACAAGATATGTCAATGACCGCATAATAAACTCAATGAGCCTTCTCTATGTTCAATCCAGAAAAAGTGTGGTGTACACATACCAGCTCTTATGTCCGAGCAACGCTTTTTATGCTAACATCATTGAGATGGCAATGCATTCCTCTTGTTGCAGAATAAAAGTGTTAGATCCAGAACCTTTCTGATAACAAAACGACTACCTCATCCTGTATAACTCTTAAAGCCAGGTATTCATCCCTGAGACAGAAAGCTGTCAGAGACTTACATGGACAATTCCAAGGCAGTCTTAAGGCACGGATTAGTAGGCAAGCGACAATCAACGCCCTGCCCTCATGGGGCAGAATATATTATATTCTGTCTCAAGAGTACCAGTTTACGTCAGTGCATGCTTGACAATGGACTTACTGGTCGAAGCATGATCCATCTAAAATCTCAGTCGATCTTTGGGTCACGGCACCCGGTAGATTTAGCGCAACTCCACGCCGAGAGCCAATCCTCTATGCATACATTAACAAGCGACCATCTTTCAAATCCTCGGACGCAGTACGCAATGATACAACAGGTCATACTTCTCTGGTCAGAGAAGTCCTAAGTCATGCAGACTTAAACAATCTCTCTCTGCCTGCACACATCATCTACCTATCATAGACGTTTTTCTCGAAAGCTATTTTCCAGAATGTTAGGTATTCATGACACGAAAATATATCGATAGTCAAGGATTATTAAATTTTTTTTTTTTTTTAATTTATAAGACGGTGGGCTTTGGCTCCCCAAAAAGGAAATATTTTTGTATCTTGTGGGGTATGTATCGTTTAAAAGAACTATTTTCAAGGATTAAACAACTTTTTTTTGTTTTGGTTTTAAAAATATAGCCAAAAATGTGCGAAAAAAGCAGTTTACCTTCTTCTTCTAGGTTTCTAAAGTTGAAATATTGATATTATCAGAGGTTCTTGGCGTTGACTCATATGCAAGATGTCTCCATCTAGGTAAAAATTGTATGGCAGGGGGTGTCTATATCGACCATTTTGGAGTTTCAGGGTGATTAAGAAAATATTCTAGGTTTTCACAAAATATTCTGTATCTTAAAAAGTACACAGGAGTTGTGGTGATCTAAATTAACAATTTTGCATTTTCGTACTTATTTTTACTTTGATCTCTATTTTTTTTTTGCGAAAAGGTAGTTAACATAACTTTTGTTTTTATAAAAACTGTACACTGTGGACTCTCTTCTTTAAATTGATCTATCACACCCTTTGTGCTATCTGTAGCCGTTAAAGAGTTATTAACTCTCAATCTATGATCAAAGCTACTCTGAAAACTATTCCCAAACATAATTTGTTCCCTTAATGTCAGCAAACACGTCATTTAAAGAAAGTATTGTCTAATTTCGGTATGACCTGCATAGGTTATGAGCTAATAACTGTTTAAGGGCTAGAGTTAGGGATACTTTGTCTCCTGTACTTTTTAAGATACAGGGTGTTTTGTGAAAACCTAGCATATTTTCTTAATCACCTTGTAACTCCGAAACGGTTGATACGCCCCCCCCCCCCCCCAACCGCTACTAAACAATTTTGTCTACTTGACTATTATCACTCTCTATGGACCACCGTCGAAACACCCTGTATAACGGGGAAACTACACCTTTTTTCATCAGTCTCATGGTGGATTGCCTGATTTTCCATTTCATATGGGTCAATTATTTTTTTGGCAGGGGTGTGACAATTATCTAAATTTCAAGTTTTACTTTCGGTTTAATATTAAAAGTTCAACAAATTACAAATGCATTCGAAATTATTTCTATTCTTGGAATCTTATCTCCCACAACATAAAATATTTCTTAAACTTGATTTAAACTTGATTTTTAACGAAATAAATTTAAGCAATTTTTATTTGCCTATCCCTAAAAGTAGTTATGAGAAAGGATGACAAATGTTATATTGCCTTGCCATTTATTTTATTCCATATGTTCATTTGGACAACCACTGAACTGAAACTGGAATATGTTGGATTTTGTATACAGTTTATTATTTGAAATTCAGCGGAATAACGTAGTTAAACCAAAAAGACATAACTATAGAAAAGTGATCCCATAATAATGTCAAATAATGTAAGCGATTTCAGTAGTATCAGCAGTCCATTTTATATATGTCAGTGGCGGACATGAATAAATCAAAATATATTTGAATATTTTGTATATATATGTCGAGTCCATTTGCATGACAAACCGAATATAAAATTTAGTAGTTATACCCTAGGATATCATTTTCGGATAAAAACTTGCAATGCCAATTACGCGTAATGAGAAAAGCCCGCCTCCTTCACTTTAAAAAAAATCATAAAATTTTCAAATTTCCTTTCATGAATGGTAGGTTCATATTTCTCGTCTGCAGCATCTGCTGCAGATATGCCGAGATTAAATGATTTTTAATAATTCAATTGCCATAACTGGCACGTGACCATAACTGATTTGTTTTTATTGCAAGTTTTAACTAAGCCAATTCATATTAGACAAGGTGCACCCTTTTCCAGACTGATACTGATGCTGGCAGCCTTGCACTACGAAAGACACCCCAATTGCATAATAGGCATACAAAATTAACCATTTAACCGAGCAATGAGCACTGCCATATGAAACTCATTCAAAATAGAGTTAAAAGAGAAATAATAAAAACTAGATCTACCCTGATTCTATAGAAGCACTAACTGCCAGGGTAGTTACAGATAAATGCCCATACGTCACGGTTAAAATATAACAAAATCCCTGAAATGAAGCGAAAACTTTCACAATAGAGTGGACTAGGGTGGCGATGATGAGAAGGGACATCTCGACACATATTTGATTACAGGCCTGTCTTAACAAGGCGTGTAATTTTATTCAGATATGGACGGTACTACCTGGCACTTCTGAACAGCACAAAATGCTTAGGAAAAAACCACTTTGTCATTGTGACCAATAAGGTGTGGTCATTCTATAGTATAAAAACTGAAAAGTTCCATATATTTAATTACATTACGGCACTGCTGGTTCTATTTTGCTATTGTTTCTATTACCTATTTAGTCATGTCAAGCAAGCGTTCAATCAATCAACAGTAATTACTTCTTGCGTCATATTTCCGATAATATCGATAATTAATTGGCGTGTTAGATTAAAACCGGGTTGATGACATTAACAGCTTGCGTAAGTCACTTAATTTTTATTTAAATTCCATCTGGCTCTATGAAATACTTCGAAACTAAGTGCGACGAACTTAATTTTTTATTTAATTACATGATTACATAAATAAAGTATACAGGGTGGCGTTTAGTGATGTTTTCTTGGAAATCGTTGAATAGTCTTCTAGATGAGACCTATAATTAAGTTTATAGAGCTGACTGAGGGACAATTTTGGTGACCTTGCGTGACCTTTGAAATCAGCTGTCTCTGAGATATAGAGCAACATATTTGTTTTTCATATTCTAAGGGGTATTTTTGAGTCACTCTGTGGAGTATTGGATAAAAACAACAACTTTTAGAATGGGGCACATTTTCTTAAACTTGACGGATTTCGGGATATCCACCAGTTTCTTTTAAAAGTCCACCTGTTTACATAAAGTAGTTATATATAAATAAAAGCTTGAGAGCTCCTTTTGTGGACTAAGTATATCGGCTGTGATGTATGTAACACCATTATTGAGCAGAATAATGTTAAATTTACGATAATTCCAACGTTTGATATTATTATGATCAACTGGTTTTATTTCCTTCAAATCCGATAAGAAAGGACGAAAAGTTGTATGCTTTGGTATAATTATAGCAGCCCTTTTGTTTTTAAAATGCGTGGTTTTTATATTTCGAGGAACTCTTCCGTAGTTTCCTACATTAAAAACATCTGAGATCATCTAGTCATGTGAATTTTGAACTCAAATCTATGATTATTACGAAAAGCAGTATATACGAGTATAGGGTTTCAGTTCTCTATTTCAACTAGTCCTAGAGCTGTCATGTGGACAAAACAGACAAAGACATTGTTGGAAAATATCTGGAATGCGTTGCCATTTTGTCGTAGATACCATAGTTTTTTCGTTACATTACAAATGGAATGTCTTACTTAGCTATGATTATATCATGGATATAGAAATAATTGAATTTATTACCATTTTGGCGTATGCATAAGTATGTTACGGGAAATTTTCTATATTACACTCAAAGGAAAACTTATTATTGAAAAAGTAAGTTTAAATAAATCAATCCATTTTCTAAATTTTGAAATCTTTGGCTAAGTATATGGGAATACTTTTCAACTTGTCCTATCTGAAAAGAAAACTTTAACCGCTTGGAAAATGGTCGTATTAGTCTACTTCCAAAAATGGTGAGGAAAGGTTATCCCTCTAATTATCGACCAATATTGAAATTACTTTCGAAGAGATCCTTGAATTCATCAATATTTATAAATTAATTATTTAAAACTAGTCACCTTATCATGTGATCTGTACTTTCCGGAAACTTGCTAACTTTTCTTAAGGGTCTCTATCACTTTTTCCTTTGATGGAGTCTAGTTTCTTGCAATTTTAGTCAAGTTAAAGCATTTGTTGCTTTCCTACTTTTCTATTATCAATAAACAGTTTAGTAGTATAAGTCGGATTAGATGCTAGATAGCGTAACTTTCAAACGGCAAATAATTAATGCCAGTTTACTATAGGGCTCTGTTTACTCTCAATTTTTCTATCTACTTTTCATCAATTATCCGATTCCGTTTATTACATTTCAGGTCATTGATTAATGATCTTCATTAAATCTTCGCTTGGTACAGCACGTTAAACTCATTTGAGGTTCTTGAGGTTCAGTTCATGCCAAAGTTCTCTTATATTTTTAAAGGAGGCTCATCAATTTTCCTCTCTAATTTTTTTGATAGAGTATATAGTTCCAATCTCTGTCACTTAATGTATCCACCACCATATTTTCTTTTTTACCCAAGTTCTATATCAGACCTATCATAGGAATTGTACTCCAGTCTTAACCACATTGAATAGTTTTAAAGAAGTACTCTTGAAGTTCAATTTGACTGGCTAGAGCACTCCTAAAATTTCTAATGCTTTTACGTTCTGTATGGCTGCGTGCATGGCTATTGCTGTGATGAAACAAGGGAAGGTCCCGGCCTTCAAAAATCGTTCAAAACGGTTGCTTTCTTTTTCTCTTGTATTGATAATTTTATTTAGAATTGTAAAAATAGAAACCTCAGAAATTCTTCTATTCCATCTATGACCGATTCTAAAAATTGTAAGTTCAAGTGCCGTATGGGGTAAGATATTTATAAATAAACTGCAAAAGTTGACTATTTATTTGTCCACTATCAGCGTTACTGGTAAGTGCCAGTTGGAAAGATTTGTGGCTTAATCGGCTAGAAAAATTTAACAAATACAAGAGGAAAAGGCATATATCTCTTAAGCTCAGTGTTAAGAACAGTCTCCCGGAAAGCGAAAGGTGCTGCCTGTCTACAAACACCAGTCGAGATGGTTGCTTTTCTCTTGTATTTAATGATTTAATTTAGAGTCGTAAAAATAAATATCTCACAAATTAGATCTTTTGAGTTCTTCAGAGAGTCAAATTAGTTGTAACCACTTTCATAGGTTTACATTACATTCATTAAAAATGTTTACAGTTTGTTTTCCAGTCATACTTGAAAACTTTGTAAATCTGGAAATTTTTATGTGGCGACCTTTAGAAGAGATGCTCGATTTCTTTCTTCTCGAACATAAACCTATAATTATTATCAGAATGCATTCCGTGTACAAAATTTCAGTTTTGTAGTGTCCAAATATATATAGTGAAAATCATAAGTTTTGTATGGAAACACTAGGAAGGAGTTGGCCAATTTTAGCCGAACTTGCAATGAACTTAACCTTATATCTTCATAAATTTATTGTGTACAAAATTTCAGCTTACTATACATAAATGCGCTCTCAAGACATCGAGATGACAGATGAATGAACCTTAGAACATATATCAAACAGGATTGCGGGTACTGTATAAAATTCATGAACATGAATAAAGTCGACAACCCCTCATAATATGTCGAAGGGATAAGTCTTAACGAAGGATGGAAAACGTAGAGCAAGCACAGAACAAAACAAGTAATAAGTGGGACCATCGAACTTAAAATAATCGTAGGGTATAGAAATGGTAACAAATTTACACTCTTACTTAATTTTGTTCAAGAAGGAATTTTTGGGATTCTCCGGTATATAGCAAAAGCTAAAAAATGTTCTAATTTGTTATTTCATCACACAATCCATTAATTTTTGATGACAAGTTTCAAGTCTTGGTTTGACTCATCAACAGGTGTCAAATAGCGAAATTGGGTGATTTGAAAAACAAATGAAAAAAATGAAAAAAAGAAGAAAGAAATGAAAAGTTTGAGAAAAATAGAAAAAAACAATTTTTTATTTATTAAAAAAATATTAAATTTTTTTTAAAGAAACAGATTCATTCGAAGCGAATCGAACCTGTATACGCCACGCAGTGGGCTGAAAAATAAAGGAAAAAAAATGAGAAGAGATCAGTTTGATCTATTTTCAAGCGTCTGCAGCAGGCAGAAAACCAAGCTGCACCGATGAGTGTAAGGTTTTCTGCTGACACGAAACGCTTCTTCTTCTTCCTAATTCTAATTACAATATCAATATCGCAATATAGATACCGCAAGTCTCTCTCCAGCATTAGAGTTTTGCTGAGAATTTAGATTTGAATCGTATAGCTGCTTTAATTCAATAAAATGTGTAGCACGGAGAAAATTAATCCTTTTTTTAAATGAATTATTATATTTATACTTAAAAGGAGTTAGAACACGTAAAAAAGGATAGAATGAGTCTAAGATCAATTCTTATGATACCCTAAACGAATGCCCGTATGTGATTTCGTATGGTCACCCATCTGTGCGAGTTTCATTTATGAAGTGGTTTTTCGCATACAGTTCTAGAACCGTTCGCCGGGCAGTAAAAGTGATTATAACAAATTAATTTCATATTTTGAAAACATTTTACAATAAAAACTTCTAGGACTAATTGTTTTCACAGTATACGTAAAAAACTGCTCTCAGTTCCCAAATATATAGTGAAAAACAACCCTACGAAGGAGTTGTCCGATTTGTCTGATTTTCAAACTTAAATTAACTTTTTTTTTTTTAAAGACCGTGTGTAAAATTTCAGTACTCTAAGTTAATCTGCTCTCGAGCTATCGTGAGGATGACAGACGTACAAAAATCAAAATGGCTTTTGATATTTTGCTCTAGCCTATTATTTCTATACCCTATGATTTCCTCATCTAGGGTATAAACAGACACACTTTGGACAGAACATTGGAGGATCGATAAGCCTCAAGAACAAAATTTGAGGGTTTGTTTTGTATTGTTTTGCATTTAAAACAAAAAAAAAGAAGCAATTTATAAAATTGCGATCAAAGAAAAACATGAAGATATTAACTTTAAATGCTTTAAATAATAAGTCAAAAGTAGAATTTCCTTAGTAGTTTATTGAAACTTGAAACCTGTTTCCTATATATCCTTGAAACGGAATTGAAATCCCTAACGGAAATGTAAAAAAAAAGAAATGACATTAATGTATGAATTCGCACCCCCTTCAACCTTTCTAATTAATTTTAATTTTAAAAATCAATTTTCTTACCTGCGTGTTCATTTCACCCAAGCTCTGCTTCCTTTATTATTATGACAATCAGAGTAGGCACAATGTGGCATTTTGACTACAAATTCAGAGCACATTGTACGAAATTGTTCGATTGAAAAAGGTCGAGAGTCTGCAAGTGAGAGGGAAATTTACGACCCCACAAGAAACCCATTAAGGTTAACAGTTGCGAAATGTGCACACCCGATCAGGACATATTGCGTTGCGATTATAATAAAAACATAAATAGAAAGGAATCGCACTCGCATCCACCGCCAACCCTTCCCTTCAGCCGGCCGGCCAACACTTAGCCCTGAAGCAGCCCAAAATAGTAGCAAATTGATACCAGATAGCTGTCATGTTTATCTCTAAATGGGGTTCCATATAATAATATCATCCATTGTATAAGGGACGCAGGCAGGGGCGGAAATTCGTACCTTATTCCGTTTCGAAGGAGACACACATTTTCTTGACTTTTGCTTTCACTTTTCACGGAGTCCTGGTCCTTATTCTGGATCTGTGGATGGCTGGATGGCACACCCAGCATAAAAAATCTGAGCAAATTGACTACCACACCGACAAAGAACATTTGCAGGGAGCATAAATACACTTTGTGTCACGATATGGAAGGAATATGATAAAAGATTATATGGCGACATCTGTTGACGACATCTTTTAATAAAATTTTCATCTTTATTACTGGATCCGTTTTCGGATGCTGAAGGCGGAGGGTGACCGTCGAGTGATAAAATAATTTATGGGGAGATAAGGACGAATTCGTTGAAATGAAATTATTTTATTGTTATTTGATTTTATTAAAATTGCTGCAGCGCAGCGGCTGGAGCAGCTCTAGGTTGGATGAGTGGTGGGGGGACTAAACGGTAATTAGAAAACAATTCAACTTCTTAGCAGGAACTGGGTGGACAAAATTAATTTTGTTGGAATATTATTACTGTCTGTTTCGTTTTTTCTTCTTTGAATTTATAACAATGTTTTGACGCGTTGAATATACTCGTACCAAGTAGGATAGGTGAATTTATAGCTACATATAATCACCGTTTCAGGGAATATTGGCAGAAAAAACTATATTCTGTGGTCTCTTGGTTGTGAGGTGTGAAAGTCTGGGAGTATGGGTATAGTCTGCCTACAGCATTATGGGCGTAAATATGCAATAGATGTTCAAAATAAAAAAAAGACATCATATATTACTACAAATGAACCAATACAAGATTGGGTGGTATTACAGTTTTTGTATTTAAAAAGAGCAGAAGGTAATCGAAATTTTGGACGAGAACTAATGAAACTTCAAAGCAGAACGATATAGATAGACAAAATAAAACTACATTTGGTATGGCTACTGATGGTCACAATTGGAATATAATTCTAATTTTTCAAATATAAATTCAATAATTTGTTTTGGTGTTATATATCAGGCAACCAGAATTGTTTGCTCATATACAAAGGAACATTTTGATTTATGGAATTGTAACAAATTGCATTAAATTCTAAAAAACTAAAGTGATAGCAAAATGACAAAGAGGAAAGAAAAGGAAACAAAATCCATTCCATTCAATAATCGAAATAGAAAACTAATTTATGATTAATAAAATCGGAGATGAGCGTTTTTAAATAAGCTATAGGCAGGGAGTTTGTTCGCTGCAATACTATTGCAAGATTGTTAGAAAGCCCAGTAATTGAAGGGAATGCGTACTGCCAAGTACTCGGAAGATACCAAAAGTTAGAGAACTAAATTAGTTTAAGAAGAACAAAAGCTTCTGAAGAAAGTATCCATCCAAAGAATGTTCTAAGAGAGAATTATGAAAAGAAAATATGTGGTCGTATTTTTTTACCCATGACCAACTTAATAGTCTGAACCATAGAGGGTTCAGTATGGATCCTTGAGGTGCTCGGATTATAGTACATATTTGGCGTGTATGCCAAGTTGCGATACCGGCAGAGCTTCGGGTTTGGAAGGCTGTCAAGCCTTGATACAGGCAGGAATTGGGAGGCTTAAAAAGTCTTGAGGCAATAGGTCGTCAGCTTGACAAGTCTTGGAATAGGTTAAATTCCGGTAGCAGGCCAAGTCTTCATATCGGTTGCTGTGGCGGCTTGGATTCCTGTTTGCAGGAGGAATCGTAGTTTATTGATAATTATTTAGGCTATCTGGAATTCACAGGTTGCAGTGGCTTGAATTCCGTTGGGAAACAGGAACTGTTTTGTCCCGCTGCTTTCTTGAAGTTAGTAGTGATGCTGGCGGCTTGACCTGATTACCGGTCAACCGCTTGCGCTGGCAATACTGTCTTGAGAGGCGTCAGTTCCTAACCTGTGATATTATTAAAATATAAAGCGGCAATCATGTCGTCTTATTGGCGACTAAAAGCCCCGGAAGGAAGCTATAGCGGCACTGGACCAGGTAGGGGCTTCACTACTTCGGTCTGGATAATCCCCATGACTGTCTGAACAGGGGCTGTTCTACTAGAGCGACGGTCGTAACAACGGCAGGTGATTTGCTTGAGAGAGCCAGACAATGTTAAATTAATTTATATATTAAAAAAAAAGTCTGTCATGAGTTGATGATTCCAGTCAGGAATTATAATTTTATTTTGCTTTCGAGATCTCTAAGTGAGTTGAAAATTTTTGTATCTCTGCTCGAATTGATGGTTGACATGCGAATAAAGGCTTGAACACAATTGCGACGACATGGCTACAGAGCAACAGATGGCAGCGGGAAATTCGCTGACAAAACAGGGAATCGAAAAATTGGGAACACAATTGTAACGACAGGTAGTGAGCGGCGATTGCGAAGGAAGAAGTGGATTTTTATTGAGAGTATTTGTATATTTTACAAGTGATCTTACCGGCGATGTTTTCTATAACTATCGAGAAGATTCTTCCACTTTTTTCTGCAGTTGTCAAAGGAAATTACAGAAATTAACAAAATTAAAATCAAACTAAATGCAAAATATCACAACTTCACCATTTGTATTTAAGCGCCTCGCAATACGTCTGTTTTGTCCACTTGTCTATTCTGTCTGTCTTGTAAATCATAAATTATTTTATGATTTCGCTCTTCCTCGATCAATTTTTCCTCAACACTCATTCTTTTAAAATTACTACGGCGTGTTACCACCTCAAAAAGACAAAACTAAATGCCAAAACAGCTTCATTCGTTGGATTTAGTTGGTAGTACTGCAGCGACGATGGCAAAATTAGAATTTGATCAATTTGTAGGGCAACTTCGTCGCCCGCTTACCGTCGTTCCTTGTAATTTGGTGTATTAGCATAAGAAGTTGTGCTTTTAGAAGTTTGACAGCGGAATTTTGTCATCGTTTGTCTTCGCTTGTCGCAATTGTGTTTAAGTCTTAAAGATTTTTTCATATTTTCTCGTAAAAGCCTACCTAGCTACGGCCTTCTTCGTACAGTACAGCGGTGGTGCCTATCTGCAGGTATCTCCTAATGATCTGAGCTGTTTAGTATATTATTAAACATAAAATTTAGAGGAAAGCTTGACTATAATTTATATAATAATATATATAATAATTTATTCCAATTTGAATGGTTCGATCAAACTAAATTGTGAATATTAAGACTTTCAAATTATAAAATCGAGAGATTTCGGATTGCAAACGATATTTCTTAGTATGGTAATTTCATATCTGTACCACGCTCTGGAACAATATTCTATTGTAAACGTAAGTTATTCTGTTCCATTAAATTGTTAATATTTCTGATTTTTCGCCAGAAAACGTTTCATTATTTTCTCTAACAATGAAAAATATCACTTCATACCAGTGAAAGGCAGTCAAACATTTGGCACTAATAACACGACCCAAACGGCCTTCTTTGAAGAATTTGGTCAATCAAATAAAGGACAAATAAATTTTTCGGGATTTTAGTTAATTCCAATAATGACCACGAGCTAGAAAGAGATGAAGTATGAAGTCAAGATAGTACGAAGTCAATCTCCAAGCAAAAATGGATAAATTTGATTTTCCAATATTCAATAACTTCTCCATCTGTCCTGTAATTCAAAATCTTTGTGCTTCAAACCATTACAATAACATAAATAACTTTCATGGTAGTTTCCTTGACCTTCCATTTTTAAATATCTCCTCTCCGAGAATAGGTGTGGCTCGGCCGAAAGGTGTAGTCACCATATATTTTTTTACCTACCACTAGTAAGGACATTAAGTTTTTTAAAAATATTTGTATACCCTAGATGAAATCTATAGGATATACTATGTTCGTCATTCTGTTTGTAACATCTAGAAATTATGATGGTAGAGTAAAATAGATTAGACACCCATTCATAAAATTAAAAGTTATTTTGATTTTTGCATGTCCGTCCGTCCGTCCTCACGATAACGCGGGAGCGCATGTACCTAGAGAGATGAAATCTTGCAATGGCCTTTAAAAAAAAAAGGAAAATTTTATGTTCGAAAATGCGACAAATCTGGTAGCTCATTCGTAGGTTTGCCATACAAAAATTTCGTTTTTCATTACATATTTGGATACTACCTGAGAACGCGTCACTGTTGACAGCTGAAATTTTATACGTAGTATTGTCATAAAAATTGTAAATATAATTTTAAAAATGGGCAAAATCTGGCAACCTCTTCTTGGTGTTGCAATATAAAAATTTAAGATTTTTACATATACTGTGAAAACGATAAATTCTATGTGGTTTTAATGTACTGAAAAGCTCTTCAGAATATGAAATCCTATAAAATTGGTTATAATCATTTTTTCTGTTCGACGAACCGTTCTATGCGAAAAGTCACTTCAAAAATCAAACCTGCACAAATAATTGGTCTTAGAACAATTCTAGCTTTTTTACTTGTTTTATTTTAAATTCATTATGACTGGTGTAGGAATTTGCATAACGCTGAATACTTAAAAGCAATACAACAACTCTCAATCATTAACTGGAAGGATAAGCTAGTAAATCTTAAGATAGGCTAAATAGAATACATATTCGCTACCAATACTTTTACTGTTTTTTTGTTTTTTTTTTTTTAATTTTGTGGCATTGAAGTTTTGGAGAATTCCTATATGAGAATTAAGTGTTGATATGAACTAAAATTGTATTGGTTTTGGCTGCTGTATCCTATAATTGATCATAATAAAATTGCAAAGTAATCTATCAATTATAATCTTCCACGAAGCCGGCACATTGGGAATTCAAAAGCCTTATGGACAAAAATCGTACCTATGTACAGTACATAATATGTAAAAGCATCAGCTGCATAGAGATCTTGTGAACTGAAAGCGGTCGGATAGAATAGAGTCTACAAGAAAGTAATCGCTTCTGCTGTATTTCTATTAAAGGATAAAAGAAGCAAGACCATCATAGACAAAGACAAACCTTGTCGCAAATGTATAAAGTATGACCTCACTTCTTCTTTTGAAAGGTTTACATATTTTCGATCAAGATTCGAAATTCTCATCAAAGAACAAGATATAAATTACATGTTCAATATGGAATCGAAAAAACTTTTCTACATTTTTTGAGCTCTTTTAAAGTTTTAAAAAGAAAAGTAGAGTTACAAAAAAATGCTTTGGAAATTCAGGCAATCCCACAATCCTGGTCCAATAACATGGATCCTTCGTATAACTTCGATGTAGATAGCTTACCAATCACATGCGCCCTTGGAGCAGGATATTTGCTGTGAGGTAATGCGAATGTAATTCCCAACAGTTTAGTATTTATTTCCCCTTTAGATTGCTATTTCAGGCTTTTTCAAATATTCTCAGCTTTTTGAAAATATTTGTGTGTTTTTCTGCGAAAAGTATTAAATAAAAGCCGGAAGTTATGAGTACCATGAATTTTTGGGCGTCATTGCTTTTCCGAAAAGAGCATCGAATTTCAAATACAGAATTATCCACAATTTTTGGAATACTACCAGTCGATTTCTATATGCACAAGAACAAGACTTTAAGATGCGATGATATGTAGCAAGAGTCTAACACCGAAAAGTTACAAGACAGTTGCTGATACTTAAATTGGCTCAGCTTCTGAATGCAAATGATAAGAGGCACCTGAAAAGCCCAAGATTTTTTAACAATTCTACAACTATCGTGGGGTCTCAGTCTCAGTATAATGATTGGTGCCTTAAACCTTGTATTGAAGAAATTCCATATACTTTTATAGGCTGATTACCCGAGCTTATCAGTAGTCTCCAAAAATATAGACTGAAAAAGATATTGCAGATTGCAGTTGTGATATTATGTTGTCTAGATAATGTGATACAAGTAGCTACTATGCCCTAAACATCTGGATATGGGCAGCGTTGCTGAACCAGATTGGAGTAAGATATAAATTCGATAAACATAGCCCAAACGTTTAAATAGTAATCGGCTTAACTTTTACGTATGCTCGGATGACCGACTATGGATTGATTGTCCATAACTCGTGCGGGAGGGATGTTAATTATTTATAAGGAACTTATTCCAAAAGGGCTAATGATACGATTTTTCCAAGCATATAACAGCAAAATAAGTCCACTGAAATAAAGTCTATTTATACTCCCACTTCATGTAAAAAACATTTGCGTATTCATTATTTTTATCCTTTGGTAGCTGTGTATGAAAAACGCATAGACGTTCGTACCTTTTCCCTATTAATTCATCTCATATGCCTCTGCTCTGCTCTGTTTGAGGGGACGCTTCAATGAATATGCATATCGCGTACATGAAAGTGATTTCTGCCTGAGTTGCGGCAAGGACCGTATATTTTTTAAATTTTTTGTATTTTCTGAATTTTGATCCATTTTTACCTTCATATTCATCTTCTGTTGATATTCACATTTAAGCCATGCAACTGTGTACAGAACCCCATTTCAAAAAATAATAACAACAGCAACAACAACAACAAAGATGCGTGGAGTATTTTGCGATGCAGCCTTTTCACTTTGGTGCCAGGATCCGGGTCCTGCCAATCTACATGTCCAAAAATACTTTTTTTTGCCTTTATTTTTTGACCATGTTTTTCTGACGTTGATTATGCATGGTGAAGTTCAAGCCATGTGTGAAATGGGAAATTATTATCATTTTTTATTTTGAAGCATAACAATGAAACAACGGCATAAAGAAATATCAAGGATGGATAACCAGATAGGTATAACTGTGCTTGCATCCAACAACAAATAATCGAATTGAAGGCGTAGTTCATTGTTGTGCGCTATAAAAATTCCCTACCTCTATTTTTAAACTGTTGGCGACTCGAAGCCTGTCTGGTTTATTTATTTTTTTGTTATTATAAAATGGAGCGAATATTTTCCGCACTATAACTTAAGTCAACACTTTTCCAAAGCATTATCACAAAAAATTCCGTTGCACATTGCGATTTGCTATTTTAATATGCTTGTTTTGTATTTATAACTGTGAAAACTGGGAAGTTTTTTTTTTAACTATTAAATTTGGTGTTTTTTAGAGAAAATAAATAAAATTTTCTTAAGCTCATATTAAAATTAATAATTAATCTTTAATTTAATAAATTATTATAGTTAGATATGATTGCTTGACATTCATCAACCCCGTTTTCTATACTATTTGCATTTTTTGAGACCAAATATCAATTTTATGATTCGGCTCATAATCAGATGGCGTAAGATCGTAAGAAAATGGACTTAAGATGATTCGAACCAGTTGTCCAGTTTCTAATGATATGTGGTTTATTATTGTTATGATAAAAGGCAACATATTTTCTATACGCCACAAAAGGACAGCTTGAATACAAAATAATTATAGTTGTTGTAAAGATTTCTTAATTCATTTATGAAAAAATAAGATCACTCACGATGTTCGCAACCTCTTTGGCATATAACACTCTTACCCAGGCGTCACTTAAATTTCGTAGTCGTTATGTATGAATATTTTCTGGAGGCACTTCGGCCATAACTTCCCTTTTCAGAACCAGATTAACACAAGCTCGCTGTAGCGACACATTTAATAAATAACAGTCCACAATACATGCGTTTCATCACTTGGTCGGTGTTAGTATTAATATGTTACACTAAACATAGACCAAATACCGGATGAATTACATGCAATGCGACATAGAACAAAAAGATAAAAAAATAAATTAAATCTAACTAAAAAGATTAAATATTATATAAACGTTTTTTAGAAACATGCTTAGAAACGTCAAATACAAAATTCTCAGCCATATTATTAACTTATGCGATTAATAGGTTCATACATGATAAACTTAGACCTTGAGGAGTTAACATGCAATAGAGGTAACCTTCTCAAATTGTGTGTACTATCACGGAAGGAGATTTCGTCAAGTAACAGCAGGTTATCAACATTCGCGTTTAAGATTTGGTGTACAAAAGTTACATCGGCAACCATGCAACGTTTCTCAAGCGAGTGCATATTCAAAAGCTGCAAGCGATCCTTATAGGGTGGAATAATCAAATCAAAATGTAGGAAGTTCCGTTGAACAGACTCGATACAGACGATGTTTTTTTAGCGTAAAATGGAGACCATACCTGGCTAGCATATTCAAGAAGTGGTATCACAAAGCAAGTATACAAACTTAATGTTATGGAGGGATTCGAGAACTCTTGGGACCAACGTTTTATAAAACCCAGGATAGAACTATTCTTTGATACCATGTAGTTTTGTGGGAGTTACCATTCAATCTATGGTAACAGTTGACACCCAATTCACAGACAGAACTCACACGCCGAATCGAGGAATCCGAGGACCTATAATAATAAGTAATAGGTCTCTGATTCCTGTGGAAAGTCATAACCTCACATTTGTCGATATTGAGTACTAAAATATTGCTTTTGCACCAATCATAAAATTTGTGGAGGTCACCCTGTATCTGTCGACAATCATTAAAATATTTAATTTGAGTGAAAAGTTGAATGTTGTTAGCATAAATTAAGAATTTGCAGTGCTTCATAACAGAGACAATGTCGTCAATTGATAGCTTAAAGAGCAACGGGCCCAAGTGACTTCATTGATGTACGTCAGACGAAGTTTTCAAGCTTCTAGAGATGGAGTGGCGAATATAGATTTGGTATGTTCTGTTGGTATGTGACTCCGTCCCTATTAGGAATGTAAGACGAAACCCATACTTTTCCATTTGAAACAGTATCACGGAGTGGGATAGCTTGTCGAAAGCTTGACTAAAGTCTGTATAGACACAATCTGTCTGGTAGCCTTTTACAAACCCGCCAATGACATCCGAGACAAATTCCAATAAGTTAATGGTCGCAGACCTGCCCGAAATAAACCCATGTTAGTTTGAAGAGAAAAAAATTGTTGCAGGAAATAGATAACTGAGTAAATGATAGATTCGAATAACTTGGGCATGCAAGATAATTTTGCAATATGTCTATAGTTAGATATAAAAGGAGAAAAGCAACCAGTATCGAGTGATTTTTGGAAAATAATTCTCAGCGGGATTGCCAGAGAGTGGCAACAGGAGTTAAGAAAGGCTAAAGGGATCCCATCAGGAGCCGTTGTGAAGTCATTTGGAAGCCCATTAATATGATCAAGTATATCCTCATTTGTAATTGTAATGAAATGTTATGGCAGTCGTTCATATAACTAAAGTTATTATTGTATGAGTATGGAAATTTGACAAAGCGAATACATTGTCAAAAAGTTAAGCAAACATATTTCAAATTTCAGACGAATTATCACTAGAGAAATCTTTTACTTCATGGTATTGGGATAGTTGTTTCTCTTCATATTAATAAACTTAAAAAAGATTCGTGGATCACCAAATAATTTCGCACACATACTTTGAATATACTCATCATACAGTGTAGAGGAAAGTTCTTTGAACACGTTATAGCATTTGAAGAAGTTGCTGTGAC
Source organism: Dioctria rufipes (assembly GCA_963924295.1). Classification (NCBI taxonomy): domain Eukaryota; kingdom Metazoa; phylum Arthropoda; class Insecta; order Diptera; family Asilidae; genus Dioctria; species Dioctria rufipes. Next base: position 40,356,325 of record OZ002743.1, on the reverse strand, counting down.
TTGTAATGTCTTTGTTCCTCACATAATTTTGCCACAATTTATTCTTTCTATTTTTAAGACGTTTCAGTTCTTTATTGAACTATAGCGAAGATGTTTTTGAGAACCGCTGTCGCTCATGGGGAACGTGAGAGGAAAATAATGCCTAATCTACAATGCATGGTAAAACCACGTCGTCAAAATGATATCGTTTGCTGAAGAATGCATATAAATACACGAAATATCCAAGTAGTGGTAAACCGCAAAATTAAACAGCTGTTGATCTGTCAATTATCATAAATGTAATTGCTTTCTCGATTGCATTGCAGAATTACATCAAAGAAAATATTTGGTATCAATAATTTATACTATAATATAGTAAACTAAGAAATTGCTTGGGACAAGTCAAATAATATAAAATATTGCTTTAAAGACTGAAAGTACAAGTTCAAGTTTACAGCTGTTTGGTTCTAAATTCCCCTATATGGTTCTAAATTATGCTGAATGCACCTGAGGTATTACTACATCGTTTTTGCTGATTAACTACTACATATAAGGTCGTGCTCATGTCGTCAAATGAATGAAAGAGAAGAGACATTTTCGCAAGCATGAATTTTTGAATACAATAGTGGGAAGCAAACACAAAAATCCATGTCGTTTTGACAACTTGGTTTAATCATGCATTGTAGATTAGGCATAAATTGAAAAAAGTTATGTAAAATTTAGAAACGTATTCGTCAACACAATTGCTGAAATCAGAGGTAAGTCTACTGGATGGAAAGTTCCGAAAAGTTAGCCTTTCTAAAATTGAAGAAGTATTCCGTTTCGTCACAATTTGTAATATTTTTGGTTTCAAAACAATATGTAATTAGTAAACGAGGGTGATACTTGTCAAGAATAGACATTTAAACTGGGCTAGGTTCGACTAAAAAGTCAGTATAAAAACCCAGGTCCAACTGCCTACCCATGACCAAGAGGTTAGTGTCCAGGAATAGTGATTCCCTTGTTGACAATGTATTAAGAGGAAGATAGTCATCACGATCTTCATTCAGTACCCTTTGTATATTGGGTAAGTTAAAATCACCAATAAGAAGTTATTCGTCAAGAGGTTCTATTATACCATGAATAAAATTAGATATATTGAAGTCAGTAGGTCGTATATATTTTGACCTTCGTCATCAACATTATTTATAGAATCTGGAGGAATAAAGCAACAAATAATGTATAAGTCGTGTCTTAAGAGAGACAGCTTAAGAACAACAAGTTCAGTGTCAAGAGTGTTGAAAAAACCGGGAACCACAATTTAGCTGCAATTGAAAGGGTTTTTACATGCGAGGAGTACGCCACCAGTACGTGCTTCCGAGTTAATATATATATCTTTTCTAAAAGCTTCAGTGAAAGCAACTAATAAACAGTTGCAACAGAGGAGTTGAAGAAATGTGCAGTTTTTGTCCGAATCCCCCTTATATTTTGATAGTAAAGGGAAGTTTTTTGGGATAACGTTGCTTGTTTTAGATGTATTTCTGGTTGACGCCCTGAAGGTACAAATAAATTAGTAAAAGTACCGGAAGGCACATCCGCTGAAACGGTTAGTACAAAGGATGCAACCGGTTTAGAAGATTTACTAATTTTACGACACGAAATACCTCTGTTGCAATATTTCTGGACGTTAGATATTTCAATAGGTATGTCCTCACAAAACGTTTCTGTAGTCAAACGGGTGGTGACGAAAACACTGGAAGGTTTTGGTACTGTTCTCAAAGAGGGACCAATACCATTTTCAAAAGAGGACACAGATGAAGCATCATTCATAGCTGTAGAATCAGATGCAGGTGCAATAGCGGTAATATAAGAGAATCGACCCAATTCGTATAGTAGTTCAGGATGTCAATGTAGAAAAGACTTTTAAGTGACACGCCGCTCACCAATGCAATGCAGCAATTGCTTGATGCAAGGCACTTACTGTACTTATGCTGCAAACATTCTCGTTTGAGCATTTCATGACCAGATTTTGGGTGAAGCATCGATATTTGGATGAAAACGTCATGATAAGAACAATTCCTTTATAATTTCAGCACTTTACTTGGGAGAATGCAGTAGAATTGCTCTTTGGTAAGCGGCTTACTATACAGTGTGAAGTGCATATGCTTGACGCAATTGCATCTTGAGTAGTCGACCTGCCTTAGAGAGTTCTGCCTTGAGCGTAATATAACAACTCTTAAACTGAAACTTAACTGAAACCCGAATTCTAATGCAGATATGACGGGATTGATAAAGAAACGTTCCTCTATATTTAGTAAACACCATAGGTTTCTTGGTTTTTGAACAAATCTCTTCTTTAATTTATTTCTTATAGTTCTTCTACAAATTCCAAATTAATCTAAAACTTTTCTCCCCTTCCTTCCAGTTGATCCACATTGTAGTTGACATACCTCCGCGATCCTGTTTATTTTTTGTAGTATCTACATAAAAAATTCTATGTGTGGAAAACTTGGATTTAATTCTACAAGTTCCTTTAAAAATATGACTTGCCGACAATAACACTAACGATAAAAACAGTTCTGTTCTTTATGTTTTACGTACACAGCTTCTTGTACGGATAAATGTTTGGTTAGAAAAAAATGTTGCCCTTCGACTGACGATTGCTTACATACCTTGCCATCATGTGTAGCACTTATCTAATAGTAGTAGTAGAAGAACAACAATACTTTAAAGGTGGATGAAAATTACAGCCTGAGTGGGAAAGTGGCACTTACTTAAATATGCTTTAAATTCACAGAAATTTTTTTCGTCATAATTTTATTTTAAGCTGCACATAATTTAGGCCAAAATTTATTAATTCAATTCAATTCAATTTATTTATCTAAAAGGCAATACTCCAATAAGATATAAATAATATTTTATTTTTACGGAACATAAGAGCGGATAAAAATTAATTGGCATTCTTTAATTTTTCTAATTTATATTGTGCAGAAAACTAGAAATCTTCTGATTATATTTTTAGGTAGTGGTTGGAGGTTCGAAATAAAGGACAGATGAACGTGATCGATATAACCTGTGAACGTCAAACATCTCTCTTAGAAAGCCACTGCTGGAACATGATGTCGTCGGGGAAAATTTTCAATACATGGGTTCGAGTTTTCTTGACAAGTATTTATAATGCTTTTAATTAATATTTTTTTCTTCCAACATTTTAGGTTTTTCCTGAGTGACGAAACTCTGCAACTGTGTTAGAAGAGAAATCAACATAAAACCAGTATTTCATAATTTTGTGAATAAGGATCAAAAAGAAATATTTTATACAGAATATTTACAGATTTACAAAATTGCTTGTTTGCCACAAAGTTTGTACTTAAAGTATATTAAAATATAAAATTTTATGTTTATCTATGCAGTATATTTCTTGTGTACGGAAAACTGGTATATTTTCAGGATAAAGCTTGTACCTACTTTTTTTATTTTGGAAAAGGTGGAGAGGACATTTAATAAAAGACAACGAAAGACAACCACGACTTTGGAATTCGTTACTCTCCTGTAAAGAATATCGAATATAAAATTATAATTTGTTTTTCTTTGTATAGAAATATAGAATTCTGTAATACATTGATATGACCCTGGATAATGCCTCTTCGTGTTCAAATCGAAAATCTGCAGTTCAAAATTCTTTATTTTCGAAAATAAACTGAGCACATCTTAACTCTGTATTACAAAATTTTGTATTTAAAAGCTTTTCATTGTAACTTTTTTTAATATTTACAACCTTTGCCTTTTATCATTTTGAGAAAAAACTTAGTAACTGCAAAAAAAGTTTTATAATAATTTAATGATTATTGATATCGTAGAATAAAGGTTCAAATTATTAAACTATCTAAAGTTAGGATTCTTTGTTATATTTATAATTTGTTTTATTTATTTTTTATTTTTCTTATTTCCTTTATTTTTTTATTTGAGATATTGAAAGCAGCAACAGGCATAACATTATTGTTGTGATTTTTTACTTCACTATGGCGTTGAAAACTGCTGATGCCGCCGAAATATCTGAGTTTTTATGTGTCGCTTTTTCTTCAGCTTTTTGTTTTGCTTTTGGGCATGCAGAATTTTATTTTAGAATTCTGCAATATTCACGGATTAAGAATAAATCATTTTTCTGTGTACTGCCACCTTAACTCTAAAAACCCGGGATAATCTTGCGGTAAATGAAACCAATGTCGTTTTGATGCTGATATTAATCAGTAGGTATCACGTACCTGGTTACAGTTTGGTGCCTCTTTTTTCTGCACATAGGGTGATCGCAATATATATTCGGAATGATATGGTCTTAACTATCCATAAAGATTTTCCTTCCGCTAATCCAGAGTTTAGTTACATCTGGATTAGGTTCAAACTCGACAGGCACATCACCTACTTCTGTTTTCTTTATCGCAACCCAAATATCCGGTATCATCATTTGACAATATGTCCATCTCCCGAAATCGTCCTAGAAGGCGATTTTAGTGTCTATAACATACCGTGGCTCAGACATTCTTCTACCACAACCTCTGCGGGTCGATTTGTCGAACACTTCTATGAATCGTTTAATTTGCAAAACAGCTAGTTGATGCACCTAAGCGAATTTCTGATGCAGCTGGAGATAGAGCTAATTTATTAGATATGTTTCTGACATCTCAGCCCGACAAATATTCCATCTCAGTTGGTTCCCCTCTTGGTAATTCAGACCACTGCTTAATCACGACTCAGTTTAACACCTCAAACCTGTGCCGCCCTACATCACCACCTATAAGTAGGCTTCTATGGCACTATAAAAATGCTGATTGGGAAAGTCTCGATCAGTATATTAGTACAAATGATTAGTCGGTCTGTTTTGCTTCGACGGATGTTGATAAATGCGTATTAGAACTTAATAACATTCTAAATCTTGGCATGCGCGAATACATTCCATATTCCTACAGCAGATCTCAACAACAGCTTCAGTAGTTTTTCTATACCTTCACTACTTAATTGTGGCCTCCCTGGATAAAGCTAATATTTTGGTTGCTAGATTTGCTTCAAATTCTCGTCTTCCATCCACTTCACAGTCTTCTGTTTTGCATCTCCCGTGTGGTTGTATACAAGAGCCAATACACGTCGTACGAGAGATGTGTTCAAGGTCCTTAAGGGGATCGAGGTCTCCAAAGCTGCAGGACCTGATGGTTTTTCACCCTTGTTAATTAAAGCATTTGATAAAGTCTGCGATATTATGCTGTTAGCCAAACTTAAATCACTTGGTTTCTCCCCTCCTCTTCAATTATGGATTGAAAGTTTCCTATCTAGTCGCCAAATACGGATTGTAATAGATGCCGTTAAATCTGAACTTCATCCCATAAATGCCAGTGTGCCCCAGAGCTCTGTAATATCTCCAATTCTCTTCCTACTTTGCATTAATGATTGACTTTCAATCCCATCCATAGTTTTGCCGATGACAGTACCCTTAATTTCGCTTACTCCTTTGATACTCTTGCGGACTCCAGAGGGAATGCCGCATGTGTTAAATGAGATTGCATGATTAGATCATTGGATACCGATCTTGCCAATATCCTCGCTTGGGGCAAGGCGAATCGAATCTAATTCAATGCATCTAAATCCCAAAGCTGTCTCATCTATTTAAAACAAGATCATAATTTCTCCACTCCCGTTTCATTTGATGGAGCACTGATTTACGATACTCCGTCTTTATGAATTCTTGGCATTAATATTTCCAGCAAACTAAGCTGGATAGACCACAACTTTTCTGTTGCCACAGGAGCATCCAAATGTTTTGGATTTCTGAAATAGTGTAAGAAATACCCTGAAATCTAAGGCTCCTCTACAAGAAAAGAGAATGGAATACAATTTCCATATCTGGGCCGGGACTGGTCGCACAGCCTTATCTTCATTGGATATTGTCCAAAAGAGAGCCTTCAAGCTCATTGGCGATGTGGCAATAACTTGCAATATCGACTCACTCGAGCCCCGCCGGGATATTGGATGCCTCTCGCTTCTTTATCGCTACATGCATGGTCAATGTTAAGATGAAATATCTAGTCTCATCGCTTGTAGAGCTATTCCTGCACGCAATATTCGCGCTGCAAACCGCGCACACTTTTTTACTCTTTAAATTACCTTCGGCTTTACAGTAAAATTCCGTAATGCTTTTTCATTCCGAACTGTGCGAATGTGAAACAATCTTCCATCTTCTGTCTTTCCTCCGGCATACATCTGCACCTGCGCCGCTCTCCTCACATTCCCTAATTCCTTTCCCTATCTCCTTCCTGCCATGCTGTGATTTGCATCGTATCCCCTGAGCTTAGCTTAATAATATATATATAAAAAGGAATTTTGATTTAAAATATAATTTTCATTACAAAAATCATGCATGATTCGTCCACGTTACAAACAGAATCTGGACTTTCTATAATGTTTTTAATTTTTGTTTTCAATTTTTATTATTTTTTATTTTTAAATATATTTTTCATTACAAAAAAGTATACTTGGATTCGTGCGCGTGACAGATAGAGTCTGTTCTTTTCGATATATTTATTTTAGTCGACGAATTCATATGTACTGCGGTCTATTTCGTATGGATAGCGCCTACTGATGTATAGTTTACCTTAAACCTTATTCCATTTTTAAGATAAAATTTATTAATCGATAAAAATACAAGAAATTTGTTTAAACCGAATAGAAATTTTACTATATAACTATGTGATGTTATTTCATTTTTACAGATTCTTTTCTAAAGATATATTTTTTGTAAATCTCACTCGGATTATTATTTTGTTGTAGTTTAACTTATTTGTTATTACTCTCGCGAATCCTAGTACTTTCAAACAAATTTACTGATTTAATCATTTCGAAAAACTCTTGCATTTAGCAAGGTCATTCCCTTTGTAGCTTCAGTGAAAATAAAATGGAATGGGCATCCTTTTGACCGGGAAGATGAATTACCATCAGAAACAATTGTGTTTCAAAGATCTCAGATTATTGTTTTGGTGTGCAAAGAACGAAAAAAAATTGATCATAAAAGAAATGAGTAATGGGGTACTGTTGAATTTCGGATATGTTCATGAATTCGCGAAGTTTCCTTATCAAGGTGGCCGTCAGCTAGCACTTGGCTTATGATAAGAGTTCAAAACTCAATTTCGTACCACGAATGATTATTTGTTCACAGTTCATCTTCCAAAAATCGTAAGCTTTGTATGGTCATGCATGGCTCTAACTCTGAGGTATTTGGCATTTCAATTCAATTCAATTACAAACTTGAGATATCCTTTTAAGATTTCCAAGCAATCATATTCTAATGTTGTTCCGGATTAGGTATGCAGTGTTTGATAGAAGCACTACGAGATTTTGTGAAGGTAAATAAAATTCAAAATTATTTCAAGTTTATACGTTTAATTTCGGGTAATTATAATCTGTACAGAAAAGAATTACAAAGTTCAATTTAGTATCGTCCTGTTTACGTCTTTATTTATTTTTTAATTTTACGATGGAAAATCAAACCTTTCGAAAGACATCATTTTGACAGGAAATGATTCAATACGTGTTTGTTGCAGATTATGCATTTCCTTTTGCAATCAAACAAAATTAAGACATACCCAGGTAAACATTTCAAAGGTTCCATTAAAAGAATACGAAGAATTAAGTAAACTGAATTTGGCATTCTGTCTTCTGTTTTCCGAGTTTTACGAAAGTTAATGCTGTGCGAGCCCAAGAAAGCCGAGCTAATTGTTTTATCTTGCGTGTATTTGCAAAAGACTTCTAGCAATACGTACATATATACCAAGTGGAAATTTGAAATACCATAATCAAATTACGTCACTTTTAACCTTAGAATTGCAATAGAATTGGCAATTGAGGTGTGAAAGAAGTCTTAATTCAATATGCTACTTTTTATGTTTGATTCTTGGAAAAGAAATATTTTATAATAATTAATAAATCAGTATTGTGTCCTTTGTTTTCCTCGGTTGGTATTTTCTGTAAAGAAAATCGAAATTTTTATAGGAAAACTATAAAGATTGGAGGTGAAGTCATTTTCTTTTTAATTCTCCAAAGTCAATACTTAATATGCGTTTAACTTTTCTCCCAAGCATAAATATTTCCCTTATTTTTTAAAAAATATTTGTTTGTTGTTATACTCTAGCCATTCGGCCGTGTGTGCGATGTTTGTCACTATTTGCTTGTGACGTTCGTTCACTATCGTTATAATGTGGACTAGGCTTTATTATTATTTGGGGGGGGGGGGGGGGCAGAGTTTCCGCCTGTCATGTAATTACCGCGTCCTATACGATCTTTTGTGACATCACCCCTAAATGCCCTAGGTTGCCCATTCGAATTTAGGTTTTTTATTTTTTAAGTGAGAGTACCTGGATACTTAACCTCCTCCAAGAATTCCACTACTGTTCCCTCAAGTGATGGTGCTTGTAAATAAAGCTTTCTTTTTCCGGTGAAAGGCACAATTATTGTCTTACCACGATTTGCTCAAAGTCCCATTGTTTCGCACCAGTTGCGAGCTACATACATATGTTTAGAGTACTTTGCATAAGTAGACGCGGCTCTTGAAGGTCAGAAGTTTTAGTTTACACAATTATATTTTCCGATAAATTGTTAAGGAAGTAGCTAAAAGGTAGCAGCATTTGCCTTGATAAAGATTATTAACTGTACGAATTTCTTTCCCAGAAGCATTTGGACAATGAAAATGGTCTAATCGGTGACCTCAGCTACAGTGACTTTTTACCGCTTTGAATATGACTAATTATAGGTTCTTTGTATACAAGATAATATAAATATATTTTCCTTCATTAGATCTTGTAAGCGATATAACTTTTTTACAATTAATTGAAAACTTGTTTTCAATTATTAAATTTTCACTTTTACAATTTGAATTTGCTACCAGAAGCCAATGAACTAATTTGAGAGAAGAAAACAAAAAGCGAATGAAGAGATTTATTTTCAAAAAGCCTGGAAAGATACGGTATACGAATATATCAGGAGATTAAATAGAACTCCGAATCATTTGACATACAGATAACAGGAATTCAAAAGTTTCAAAATTTTGTAGTAATTTTCTCCTGGAAGCCATCACACATTCAAAGTCCTTGTTAAAAGATCCAGACCTCTTAATTCACATAACTTTGGATGAAAATGACCCTTGTAAATCAAGACAGTAAATGCCATTAAATAAAAATTTATCTAAAATAAACTGACAAGATCATAACACTTCAATTTAACCATAGTAGGCAAGTTCACATTGAATTTAAACCAAGGGAATTCAGAATTTTTTAAAAGGGGTGACAGGAGTTGTCAACGATACTAAAACTAATGATTTTGATTTTAATAATAATCAAATAAAAAATGAATTTTGTGTATACTTCAAAGGGTTTGGGGAGAAATGAATAGACATGGAACAAACGGTTCTACACCGTTTTAGTCCAAATAGGGTACGAGTGATAGGTAATGCTACATTTTCTCAGCTCGACAATACCTGAGCTCAGAAAATTGAGATCAACTCAAGTGTTAAAAATTCGAAAATTTATGTATTTCTTTCAGCCTTACATATGTTAACTTTTGTTTTGTTTTCGATGACTTATTACTGCTTATTTAACACTCGAGAGCCTTCTGAGACGTATTTAGTACCTACACACTCTTTTGATTGGTAGGAAATGAATTATTGCCTTTTGTTTCACCCCAAAATCTGTAGTGGAAGACGACAACTTGTTCGAGTAGATGATTTCAGTTAGATTTGAATTGCTTGTTTCCATATCGAGAAAAATCCATTCCTAGTTAACTTTATCCTCTCATGTTATGTCAGGGAGAGGTATACAAGTAAAAAATCTGAAAAATATGTGCAAATCACAAATTGAAAATTACTTAGTAGATACCCCCTAACTTTCCTGAAAGTTATGAAGGATCTTTAAAAAGTGATCATTATGACTTGAAAGAAGAAGAATTCTGTTTAATCTACTTGGCATATTACAAGATTTTGTAATATGCAATTAATTCGTAATTCTTAATCATGTTTTGATAACCCGTTCTTTATGTTATCTACAATATATCGGATTTCCGGCTTCTCTGTGTAATAAGCAATTTTTTTCAGGACATCTCTCATGTTACCTATGAGTTTTAAATTTGGGTTCTTAAATCTAGAACTCATAATGAGTGTATTTTAAATCCTACAGATCTACCGTCGGAGCCCCAGAGATTAGCATTTAATTCCATTTTAAAACTTTATTTATGCTCGGTACATATAGTCGAAGTGAACAGGTGAGATCAAAGGCAAATTATGTATATCATTGCTATGAGCGCACTCAAATAAGAAATTAACTTCCGATAGTATTTTCAACTAGTCGCACTATCAAAAGACCTAAAGAAGTCCAGTAGAAATTACTTTTTATCAAATGATAGGCGTAAATTGGAGATATAAATCCTTTCACCCCTCTGGTGGTTGTCCATTTGTCAGTAAAGGAGTTTTGCAATAATTCTCGCCAAAAAGTGTAGTGTGCTGTTATTGCGGCAGTTAAATACATACATTGGAATACATTGGCAGGCTGGGTGATTTTTTACAATTTGGATGATAGGAGCCACTCTCTATGAGAATGAAATATTAAAGTTTGTTAGGCACGTGTTCAATAGGAGCGAGATTACGTGTTCACAGTAAACAGAAAGGGGCGGTGGGGGCAGTCCGCCTCGGGCGTCACATATTTTAGGGCGGCATTTTTTATATTTCTGTCTAAATTATATAAAAACAAAAATAAATAATTATGATAATTGTGCCGTAAATTTGGAATTGGCGATAAGCAACCACAAAAAGATAAGTCACTTAAAATGGGAGTCAGATTAAAAATTTCAAACGCGTAGTCCGCGTAACACGTGTTGACATTTAATATCGAATTATGCTTATTGTATAGGGAGTGTTAGATTACAATCACACGCGACATTCACGAAGCAAAAATTAGGCGAATTTCTACTTTTCATTGCAAACGCGATGAGTTTAACCTAACATTTGGAAGATTGTACATACTACTGCCGGATTTTTTAAAGATTTTTTGTTATTTCCAGGCAAAAAATGTAATTTCATGAACAGTTGATTAAGAAAGTGGAAAAATGCACACTAATTAATTTATTACAAAAAGTTGAAAACAAATTTGACGAATCTCAAATGTCAACGCGTTCAATCTAACAGCATATTTTGTCAAATTCGTCAAATTCTTTCAAGAAAATTATTGCAATGTTGAAAGTAGATTTATCTAATACCTAATACAAACTGCTATATTTTTGGTTGCTATTTAAAAATAGGTAGATCTCCTAAATTCTTAATAACTTTTGACACTTACAACTTTACAAAACTCGTTTTTACACTAAATACAAATGTCGGTCTAAAAACGTGTATAAACAAACATCACCTGTTAATACTTTCCTTAGTGCCATAAGTAAGTCATACACACAAGGGACTACAGCTAAATTAGTACGCAAAGAATTAGCCGCAGGGTTGCCACGGCACTAATGAAAGCTCTGCGTCCATACCACAGTATATATTCCATACATCACACATTCTTTCCCTAATATCTGCGCGTACAATCTGTTTTGATTCCAGAAGGATGGCATCTGGAGTGTGCACAATTTGCACGCTCCAGAGTCGAGATAGGCGCTCCTATTAAAAAGTGAAAAGGTCTTCAAGGAAGATAACTCGTGCAATAGTTAGTGTGTTTATATTTTTAAATATTTGTAAATTTAAAAAATCACTGTTATATACTAAAAAACGATTTATTTTATATGTTTTTCGAATATTTTCGAACTCAGTACTAAAACTTTGTTATCATCACACACGCTGAATAAAACCAGATAGATAATCACGTTCAGGTAGTTGCGAAAATCATACAGGAAAACCGTACGGTTTTCCAAACGGTGTTGTACACAATTAAGCGTGGCACGTGTCGTTGCCCATACACGAGTAGTCCCTTGCGTTTATGGCTTAGAATTATTGTTATTGCAAACAGCGAGCCATCTTCATGGACATCGTCAATAGACAAGAGGAACGCACATGTTACCTCATAGTAGTTGAAGAAAAGTTAACTTAGGAACAAGTTAAGAAGCAAAAAGAGATTTCCGACTGTTTTCCATTTAAATGCTAGCAAGTAAATATGAAAAAGGGTAGGAAAAAAAAACAAAAAATCAAACTCCCTCTGATAATTTCACGAATAAAGGCAAAAAATGTGAAACCACAGATACATTCAACAAAAAAGAGTGATAAATGATTAATTCTCGAAAATAAATGATAAATTAAATTATATTTAATATTTTTATAAAACACTATATACAAAATTTCAGCTCTCTACGTTGACAAATCGTGAGGGCAGTGTCCAAATATAGGGAAAGCGAAATATTTATATGGCAACCCTACGAAAGATTTACCGGATTTGTCCAATTTTCGTACTTGATTTTACTGTTTTTTTTAAAAAGCCCACCTGAGTTATCTCTACCATAATTATTTCTAGGTGTTACAAACGTAATAACAAACTTAGTATACCCTATAAGTTCATCAAGAAGAGTATATAAATATTGGTTGAAAGACTCTGTTCCCAACATAGTAATATTGTTAAGAATTTTGTTAGCAATAGCCATCAGTGTAGATAGTAGTGAACAGAGCTTTTCCAAATTAAAACTAATTAAAAATTATCTTCATTGAGTGATTTAAGATTGCGAAATCTAACGATACTCTTTATAGAAAAACAACTAACAGATGATATGAATTTTGAAAATGTTATTCAAGACTTTTCTATTAAAAAATTAAGCAAAATACATATATATAAAAACACGCTTACATTTTATCATTATGTATAAACAATCTGTGTAAATAAAGAAATATTTTTTTTTTATTTATTTACATGTTCCGTAATTGTCAATAACCAGACTTGATTTTGATTGACTTAGAAAGGGCGTCAAATTAGGGACCGCCCCAGGCGGCAAAAGCACTAGGTACGCCACTACGTGTTCAATGCTACAAAAATATTCCTGGGAAAATAATATATGTTCAATATTCAAACAAATAGTTGGGGTTGACTCATGAAAACGAGTTGTTAGCTTTAGTATTTTAGCTTTATATCTTTCCAATGATTTATGGATGCACCAAAAAAGAAACAGTTGACGTAAAATATTTACTTAATTAATCTGAATTAGAAGCGAAGTAAGATTTATTATTAGTACAAATACGATACATTTTCAGGTTACTTTACAGATCCCTCGGGACTAAACTAATAGCCAGCATTAATTTTATAAAATATTAAAAAAAAGACTTTCAAAAGTTACCTGTTCAGAACAATATAGAAGTATATACATATATAGGCAACCCGTAGTGCTATACCAAGCTTATTGTGTAAATTTAACTAAAGGGTTTTTTATTTTTGTTTTATTAGAATCTCTTTTAAGTTACCTACACACACACACCTCTAATTTTTCATAATAACTTAGTCACTTTATTTCAATAGCTTCCACATCAGAATCCGTAACGTATCCAAAATCTTCGTTTACCAAAAACCCGTATAGTTCTGGATTAAAAAAAGCAACTTTGTTTTATTTCACAAAGTAATGCCGTATTTTACGATGAAAAGATATGTAAACTTTTTTTTAAATTTAAAGTAATTTGTTTAAAATTTAATGTTTGAACTTTGTCGTGTGTCACCAGAAAGCCCAAAATCTCAGTCTGTTGATCTCTTGCATTTAATCCTTACTATTCTTACCGTGAAATCTTTTTTTTTATTTAACAAAAGAATGAAGTTCAAGAGTGACTGACCTGTTGGTGCATTTTTTACAGACAGGTTTTTTGAATTTTAAGTAACATTGTAAATGGAAATGTGAAATTTTGCATTTACATACAGATTAAGTATCTGTTATTTGTCATTTGGTTGTCCAAATCAAATATATCGTAATGGTGGAATTGAAAACATTTCTGCAGATATTATATACATATATTCTGGTAAATGAATAGAATCCACTTCAATTTAGCAAAAATATGATCATTGAAGGAAACTAGGTAGCTAGGATTGCACAAGAATATGACCACATTATGGGTAATGTATTATTTAGATCGTTCCAGTACTTTTCAGGTCCTTTTATTAGTCTCTCGTTCTTGAGTGGCAGTATGTTCGCATTATTATTAACTGTCGATGACTCAGTGGAATTTATTGGATATCTCGTAAAATATATTTTTGAGGAATCCTTTTAATTCTGTGAGTTGTGTAAATAAAATCGACTCAAACTCTCCTCGATTTACATACCTATTTTCGATGTTTTGCAAATCTTATGATCTTATCTTATTATCATCCTACGTGAAGTGGATTGAGTTATTTCAGAGATAAGTTTTCCAGTTTCTTTTTTTTATCAAAATTATTTGTTGAATTAAATAAATATTGCTGTAGGGAAATATGAATTTTTGGAACTGGAGAGCGTTCTAATCATGCTCTCGGATCCGATGATTAAATTATTATTATATAGATAATTACAGAAGATTTCTAAATCCTCGGTTGATAATGCTTCAGTTAAGGTGCAAGCAATGCAAAATTAGTTGCTATTGAGTTTGATAGGTAATTGTAAATCGTAGGGCTTAGGGAGATGTTTTAGAGAGGTTGAATTCATGTCGAATTAGTTTAAACTTAACAGTGTACCGAAGATGAAACCCAGGTACAATCTAAGTTTGTCAAAGTGTTTGCTTGAAGCAAATAAGATTTCAAAGACAACCCAAAAAGTATCAGATTGAATTTCAATCAAATACGACATTAGTAATTCTTCATTTCTACTGATTGATTGCCTGTTGAGCCTAGTTTCGGGTTTTCCAATAAGAGGTGTTATTTTAATTAGGCCACTATTTCAGTAGATGTCACTTTTGGAGCTGTGATTTTTTGAAATTTGACAAGTAGAAACTACGCCATTAATAAAAATGGAACGATACACGATTCAACAACGCATAGAAATTATTAAAATTCACTATAAAAATAGTGAAAATGTGGCAGAGACGGTTCGTAAAACTCGAACATTTTTGGTTCATCGTGAAGCACCTTGTCGGACCGCAATATAGAAATGTGTAGAAAAAATCGAGCTGTCGGGACAAGTTAGTGATATGAAGAATAAAACCCGTGCACGTCGCTCAAGAACAGCCGAGAATATTGCTGCTGTAGCCGAAAGTGTTGAAGAAAACCCAGGTTTGTCCATTCCTCGTCGTTCTTTGGAATTTGGCATTCCACAAACGTCATTACACCGTATTTTGCATAAAGATTTGGGTCTTAAGGCTTATAAAGTTCAGTTAACACAAGAACTCAAGCCGGCCGATCATCAACAACGTCGAGTCTTTGCTGATTGGGTCCTTGAAATGCATGAAAATGATCCGGAATTCCATCGAAAACTCATCTTGAGTGATGAGGCCCATTTCCACCTCGATGGGTTCGTCAATAAGCAAAATAGTCGCATCTGGGCCTCGGAAAACCGAAGAGTTATTGTTGAAAAGCCTCTCTATCCTCAACGTGTGACTGTTTGGTGCGGTTTATGGTCCCGCGGGATCATTGGACCTTACTTTTTCGAAAATGAGGCTGGAGCAACAGTTACGGTGAATGGATTGCGCTATCGACAGATGATTAATGATTTTTTATGGCCGGAATTGGATGGTATTGATCTGGACAACGTTTACTTTCAACAAGACGGCGCAACGTGCCATACAAGCAACGAAACCATTGATCTTTTACGGGAAAAGTTTCCGGACCGTGTTATCTCTCGAAAAGGTGATCACAATTGGCCACCGAGATCTTGTGACTTAACACCTTGCGACTTCTTCCTTTGGGGCCACGTGAAAGAGAAGGTCTACGCCAATAGCCCAGCGTCGATTCAAGACCTCAAAGATGGAACTCGTGAGGCTATCGAGGACATAGGGCAGCCACTTTGCGATTTGGTTATGGAAAATTTCATGAAAAAGATATGGTCCTATAGGCGTGGTCGTGGTGGTCATTTGGCTGATTTTATTTTCCATTATTAACGGCATGCCTTCCTCTTTATAATAAAATAAAGATCCGATCATTTATCTCAAAAGCTGGCATTTTTCTTTGAATATCAAAATAACACCTCTTATTGGAAAACGCTTTAGTAAACGTGTTCAAACTCTGATATACAGAAAACATTATTGTTGTGCCACATGAAATAGCAAATCTCGCAGTCCATTGTTATAAGTCAGTGAATGCTACTAACATGGAAGCAATTAACACAAAGTACTTTGCTTCGACAAGGCTTCCATTGGAAAGCCTGCCAATTTTCCCGCTGGAAATGGACTGAGCTTATTTCCATTTTCATATAGAAGTATGTCACAAGTTTCTTATTTTTTTCTTTCGCGCTATGGAAAAGTAGGAGCTACCAACACAAAATATCGCTTACTGATCGTTTCTTATGCCATTTGTTGTTTTTATGTTGGATTTAATCACCACAGGAAGAATATGGTAAAGATAGTGCTTTCCCACGGTAGAACAATACAAGGTTTTCTCATTACGAACCACGTTCCGCCATTTGTGTCCGAATGTATAGGAAAGTACGGTATAGAGAATACAGTATTCTCTCTCCTCTCTCTGTCTTTTCAATATAAATGAATATATGTGATAGGATGAAATATGTCACAGCTTGTCAAAATTTTAATGAGAATACCTTGGTGTTTACCATGCTCCGTCTTTCTTGCGCATACGCAGGATTTATGTAAAAATAACCTTTTTAAAATTCAAGTCGAAATGAATTTAATTCCTTATAAGCGATTAAAATATCACTTTCATCTGATTGGTGGAGTTTTACATTTTTTTTTATCTAGTAAACGTTTTAAATGGTACTCAAACTCTGATATACAGAAATACAAAATGTGTGCCACATGAAATAGCAAATAGCTCAGTCCATTGTTAAAAGTCAGTCACATTTCAGAAAGCATTCCGTTCAAAATCAAAGTTGGTTCCTTTTCATGAACGAATTGTTAGAGCCAACAGGGGCCCAAAGCTTTTCATAGGAAAAAATTATTTGAACTTTGTTCAAAATACAACCGGGGAAATAGGAAGGATTTTAGCAAACTAAACCAATCTTTTATTCCACTTGCGCACTTTTTATTTTAAATGAAATATGGAATTTATGTATCGATATTTGATGCATTTTCATTAGTCCAACTCAACGTGACCTTCGAATTCAAATTGATTATACATGGAAATACATATAAAAGCAATAACAAAATTTTCTCTGATTAATAAATTTAGGAATACGCATGAAACGAAGTACGTCTATAAATAATTATTAAATAATAATATTACTACGACAGACAGACGCAGGACATTTTTCGAACGACAAAAACAATGGAAAATAAGGCGCCTCTTGAACAGGGCGTCAAAAAAGTTAGGGGTGGGACTGCTAGCATGTCAGTAATATAGAATTTTAAAGATGTTCCTCTCATTTTAAAAAGTTTTTACGGATGACACATATTTTAAGTATGAAAATCCCGACAGTAAGGGTAGACGATGTGTTTCTATATATCTCAGATTTTGTGATAGCTGACGAAAGCTTAATTGCTGTAAAATTAATTTGGTACGAAATCACAAATGTCACAGTTTTTACACATTTTACATGTTTTACTCACCTAACAGTTCTGGGACTTTTAAAAATCGTTCCTTTATAAATTGTCTTCTCACTGCTAATATGACCCTTCAGCAATATCTTCTAAGTATATCATAATCAAGTGTCACGTTGAACACATAAATCAAAAGTACAAACAGACTGCAATAAAGTTGCGCTGCGCGTACATGCGCAAATCACTTTATGTGTACATAATTGCTCTTTAAATGTTAAAATTAACATTCAGCCCTTTCTGAAACGCAATAAATTTTATGAATCATGAAAGGACAAAACACTCACACGAGTTTTAGTAAAGACCCCCAAAAACCCATGCGATCACTTCTAAGCACTTTTGCAAATGTTGACAAACATCATGTCAACCTTGTACAAATATTTGCCAGATGTTAGTGCAAGTGGGCTTTCGGGAGCTGATTCCAATTCAATTTTTTTAAATATTTACATATTTCCATTTTCCGTTTGTTTAATATTTTGAATCTTTTAATTTGCTTTCGGTAAATGTTTGATGGCGCGGACTAGTCGTGTTATCTGGAAAACAGACAACACATTGAGATGCAAATGCTCAAACTGATTTTGTGATGGAAGGCTGTCACTTTCGGTATTTGTTAGGGTCGGACTGACTTTAATTATTTCTGAACGGTTTTTTTTTTTACATATCTAGGTTTAAGGGATCACTGTTATAGGAGTCACATAAGTGAAAAGAATTCGTTCGATGTTGCAATATGAGAATTGTTTGCTTTGCGGTAAAAAAAGTGCTATGATTGAAAATTGTATAAGATTTTTTTTTTTTAATTCATTTGTTTATGAGATAAATGTGAAAAGTTTTCATAACCTCGGTTTTTTTTACTAATGTAGAAGTTAATTATGGTACTCTTTGCCACTAACTTAAGCTCAGATTACTACAACAAAACTAGTTTGTTTTCAATTTAACTTTTACCCCTTTCTTTCTTGAATTTAAGTTAATATTTTTTTAATTTTAAATTTCTGTACTTTTTCTTTTCTTTTCCTATACATAGTAATAAGTTCATGGGCTTTTTTTTAGTAAATAAATTGGTAGGGCAGAGTGGGGTAGAATAATTACTTTGAAAGATTTTTCATTATATATATTTCTATATTTATAGTACATCCAACATTCCCACTCTTCCTAGAAAGGGTAGTATTTTTTTTTAATGAGATTTCTTCAAAGTTGGTAAACTTCAGAAATTTTGAGCCGAATTCCTGGAATCTATATAGTGCAATGGCATCGCAATCGCATAGTACGTGCTCCCATGTTTCATCCTCTTCGAGATACAACCTACATACATCAGTGGGTGATATGCCTATCCTATGCATGTGTTTGTTTAGTTTGCAGTATCCAGTTAGGACTCCTCTGACGATTCTGAGATGATTCCTAGACAGCCTTAAAAGATCCTGACTCTTCTTTAGTGAAGGTCCTTTGATGAATCTTTTGGCTTGTCTGGAGCCTATCATTGAAGTCCATCGTTGGTACATTTGGTTCTGGATCCAGTTTTAACAGGTAAGGTTCACGGTGTAGTAAGAAATAGCGCAAAATAATTCCGATCCTATGAGAGGCATGGGTGCTCTTTTTTTGGGTCAGTAAGTCTGCCTTATCATTTCCATCAACTCCCGAGTGTCCTGGCACCCACATAAATGTTAGATAGTTCTTTGTGCCAAAGTTTGTTAATGCTTGAATGCATTTTCACATTAACTTCGATTTGACCTCAGATAATGAGATGGAATTCAATTCCGCTTGGCTATCTGTATAGATGTATACATTTTTGTTGGTATAGGATCGGCTAAGGTTTTCGAAATATAGGTAGGTAACTCCTACATGTACCTTTTCCTACACGTAATTTTAGTTATACTTAACAAAGTCTTCGTTGCTATGAGTATGTGGGATCCTTTTTATTTTATTAGGAATTAAAAGCATTCCTTAACTATAAATCTAGTACTAATACCATAGTTGATCAATTGGCACTTACATGTGTCATCTATCTAAATATTCACTGTCGTTTACTGATTGGAATTAGAAGGTTGATCACATATTTATAAAAGGTACAACCCTTAAATGGTACAATGCAGGTAAGAAAGGCTCATGAGTCTTTACTTAGTTGGACATATTTTCCTTTGTGACACCCTTAGGGTTTTATTGTCAATACCCCTTAGATGCCCAGATGGAGTCATTTCGTCTCCTACATTAGATGCATTATATGTATGTAATGATATTTTATACAGATAATAAATTTGATGTGATACCTCCTAGCTTTCATCATATTGATTTCTTGCGTGTAATATATATTCCCAATGTCCTTTTTGTTGTTTTGCAATGACTGTGTAAGTTCCTGGCTAGATTCTTGATTACATACAAAAGCAGGTAGCACATTTTCGGTCCTCATATACGAGTCCGTAAGATCCTCCACTAAGTTTTACAGAAAAACACTACGGGACATTTTTTCAAAGGTCATTTCCTCATATATGATCCACGCGTTTATTTTAGCTAAGTCAAGAGTGTTCTTAAATGAATTAATAGGCCATCCATCGCCTTGTACTTGTTCGGACGGCATATTTTCGTGTCATTTGATCTATAATATCTACTCTCTACTTAGTATTATTGTAGGCTTCACTACTTTCGGCTGTTTTCTTAGCATTATCCCCGATTTTTTATCTCAATGAAAAGTGCTCAGAAGAACATAATTCTTCTTTGTTTTGCCCTGATGGACAATTAGAGTCATATCATCACTTTTATATACTTTTCAGGTATATAGCTGTTCCTTCATAGATTTTATTTGTTCAGGCACCTCCCTTCTGGCTTTGTTCATAGTTCCAAAAAGAGTGGTTCATTTTCTTTTTAGTAGACCGACCTCAAATAGTTAACGGTAGTTACGTTCTTAGATTTTTGAGAAAGGTTTCCATAAGTTTCATTATCACATGGTCAGATACATGCTCATTAGCTGGATGAGAATTATCCTTCCCTGTATAAGGAAAGCCATTTACCAAATGTTTACTATACTTATCAGTTTTGGCGGCTATAAATTGAGTAACAGGACATCTTGCATTGCTAGGAAATAGCAGCTCATCTACAATGATAAATGAATTCCGTTTATACCATGGAATAGAGTTTTCAATAAACCTTTTCCATACTGTTGAGAACAGGTAAAATTTGACTGCCAGCATATATAGAGAGCAATTAAATCGTTTATCAAAACGAAGAAAGCGCAATATTTCGCGGAAACGATTCTTTATCTTGGTCTTTCTATTTTTACGCAATGATAGACTCCAGTTATAAGCCCATAAACTGTGCACAGGTAGGTCGCTTTCGCGTGCATACATTACTCCGAATGACGCTTCAAGCTTTTCATTTCTAAGCGTAAAATCCTTGCTTCAGTGATAGTACAATTTTCTATTTCATGCAGTATGTATATATATAATAATTTTGCAAATAATTTCATTTACTACGCAATCATGTATAAAAATGACAAGGAGTCAAACGACTTCTTTGGACGTTCCAGCTTTTAATTTGACAACGACTAATTTCAATATTTTCATTCTTTGAAAATGAATACAAGTCACGAGAAGGATTTTCGGAAAACCTATTAAAAAGAAAGTAAAATGAAAAAGAACATTCGCGAGGAGTCAAAATGACTCCATCGGACATTCTAGCTTCTAGTGTTAAGTTATTTAGCTTTATTCTCATTTTCCTAATTTTAATACAAAAGTTAATAACTCAGGGCTTATGTACAAAAATAACGCAACTAGTTATTTCGCAAATTAAAGTTCCATTGGTAATCGGAAGAGATATTTTACAGCCAATGCAACTGCAAATTCAGAAATTCGATTTTGTTTGGAAAAAAATAAAACTGGTGATTGATGAGATTCTAACCGTCATACATCACACTAACAGTAATATCCATCTCTACATTAAATTTTGTAGTTCTGGTTACCTAGATAAGTCACTGGATGGAGGTATTAGGAATTCAAAAAAATTGTAATTGATGAAGAATGTTGATTAACTGTAACCCTTGCAGAATACGGAAAAATTTACACTACCTTCAATTCAGTAACCTCGTTCATTTTTCTACATATCTTCTTAACATATAAAAATCAAGTGTCATTGTACACGCTAATTTCCGAAATCGCTCAACCGATTTCAATGACATTTTATGAATGTGTTTAATTGGGTCCAGCATAAAAGATAGGATAGTTTTGGACACGATAGATGG
Organism: Dioctria rufipes; assembly: GCA_963924295.1. NCBI lineage: Eukaryota > Metazoa > Arthropoda > Insecta > Diptera > Asilidae > Dioctria > Dioctria rufipes. Next base: position 40,334,483 of record OZ002743.1, on the reverse strand, counting down.
CGCTGTTGTCTGCTCGAGAACGCGTCGATGAGGTGAGCTCAAATTTTGTTCACGGCATTTTAATGAAAATTGCGAATACGAATTCAAAAATGGCCCAAATCGGGGAACTCCTTCGTAGAGTTGCGTATGTTTCGTTTTTAGCTATATATTTGGGCACTGCCTGAGAGCGCGCCGTCGTGGAGAACTAAAGTTTGGTACATAGTGCTTTCATAGCAATAGTAAAAAAAATTACACAAAAAGGGTCTGAATCGGGAAACCCCTTCTTGGCGTTGCCACACAAAACTTTGGGTTTACACTGTATATTTGTATTTTTCAAAGAAGGCATTTTTTTGGTTTCTCCGGTATATAGCAAAGGCTAAAAGAATTTTTATTTGTTATTTCATCACACAACCTATTTGATTTTGGTTGACAAGTTTCAAGTCTTTGGTTTTGACTCATCAACAGGTCTCAAATAGCGAAATTGAGTGAATTGAAAAACAAATGAAAAAATAAACAAAGAAAAGAGATGAAAGAATGAAGAAAACCAAAAAATTGAGAAAAATAGAAGAAAAAAATTTATTCAAAAATTTAAAAACCAGATTCATTCAAAAATGGACCAAATCGGGAGACCCCTTTTTGGTGTTGCCACACAAAACTTTAGTTTTTCACTATATATTTTTGAAACTGCCTGAGAACCCGTCGATGTGGAGAGCTCAAATTTTGCACATGACGTTTTTAAAAAAACATCTAAATTTAAGTTCAAGAATGGGACCAATCGGGCGACTCCTTTGTATGGTTGCCATATAAAAATTTCGTGTTTTACTATATATTTGAGCATTGCCTGAGAACACGTCAACGTAGAGAGCTACACTCTCTCACACATATAAATGTATGCACTCGCACTCACACATGCACACACACACAGATTGAAATGCTAGAGTACGAAATCGCGCGATCGAGTCAAATAATAGCTTAGATAATGCATCTCTATCTTGTAGCTAAACTTTGTTTTTATATGTTTTTAAATGAATTATCGATCCAAAGATGTTTCTTGTACAATTCGCAAAAGACAGAGATACATTTTATAGAAGAAATTCTAAACAGAGTCAACATCGAAGTCATAGTCATTAGTCAAAAGCTAGCCAATGATTTGGAAAAAAAATATTTCTTTTTTTAATTCTAACAAAAACTGCTAATTACTCATTCCAAATGCTACGACTAGAATTCAAAAATCGAGAATATACCCAAGAGAGTTATTCGATTTTGCTTATAATTCCCCATAAAATAGAGAGCATGTTAGTCCTTAAATAATAATTTCTCGAATTGTAGAAAAATATGTACAAAAATTCAATAACAGAAATCACGTATGTAGGTACGTAAGTTGGGATCAAACCAGGAAATCGCCTCTAAGGGTGCTTAATTCACAAAATTTCCATTGCCTTTACCATAACGAAAAATTGCAGTCTTGCAAATTTCAACCTTAACAAGTGATTGACACACAATTATGCCGGCAGTGATTTACAAATTAATTTTTCATAAAAGAGGTCTTCATCTGGACGGCCCCATATCAATCGAAATATCTGATAACATTTTTGAATACCGCCACAATATTTGTTTTGATTTAATTTTAAAATTTACGAGATTACTGACAATAACTGATTTTGACATCTTGCAATTCCAGTGATACTGGCAGGTATATTTACATATTACTCATATTCTCGTTAGCTATCTTAACCCCCCTTCATTAAAGTTATACGGGCAAATAGAACGGCAGATGATTTTATATCGCGGTATGTTTTTTTTTCCTGATGCTTGTAGGCATATGGATTAATTTGCGTACTTTACATAGGTATTGCATCTTATAACAACTTTATTATTTTGGTTTTTTTTTTAGAAATTAAGCGCAAAATGCTTGTAAGAGACGTTATTAGAAACAATCATTTTATTCTCTCTTTTCCAATTTTGTGCCCGACATAAATAAACAAAAATCACAGAATAGTAAATAGTAGCTAAAAAGAGAAATCTTATCTGAATTCAAGGAGCGTTTGAGATACTTAAGACATTTCAACTGAGATATTTGCTGATCATTAAATGTTAGAGAATTGTAATGTCACTTACTCTCATGTAATAGCTCTGTTTATTTAATTAGCTTAATAAACATGGAAAATGATTAGCTTTTTACGTGCCAACCCCGTATGACCTCCGAAAGGATGTAATTTCTACTTATAAGGAAGGCCTGCCTTGAAGTACAACTATAATGATGAATGTCAATGCCGAATCTCCAAAAGTAAGTCACATTCATAATAAACAATTTCCAGCGACCTTAAATCAAGTTCTCAAGTAATTGGAGACGCTAATGACAGCGATAAGCTACCATTAAATGTAATCTTGAGCAGAAAAATAAAATGATTTTATTTCAGTTTTTCCAATAAAATATTTCACTTCCACTCCCAGTGAACTCTCACAACCTTTCTAAAACAATGAAAAACAAGTCTTGTTTCATTTAAGCCGCTTTCAACGCAAGCTGGGGCCGGGCCGATATGCCCGTAATATAAGTAGTATCTACTAAAGATCCAATAATTGGAAGCCTATCTTTAATCTAAATGTCGGATGGCGGCTGTATCGAACCTTTATAGAATTGGAGCGAACTTGAGTTGCAATATTACCATTATATCTGATATTGGTTGATGCATATCACAAAAATTACGCAAATTACATTTCTAAATTGATATAAAGTGTCTGCGAATAATGATAATTTTCAATTTTTGTTTTTCATGTTGTTAGCTCACTTTTTCTGTTATGTTTATGCAGTGTTTGAATTTTTAAACTTATAAGTGATAGGAAAAGGTACTCAAAAAAGTCCATAGTAATTAATAATACTTTTTTTACATTTCCGTTTTTTATGCAGAATTTATTCAAATGAATCCAGTGATTATTTATAAATGTCCACCCTTTTCGTGCGTGCTCTTCTGGTAATTGCGCGTGTTGATGTGTGCATTCTAATATAGGCTCTTTTGATCAGTTTCGTTCAATTTTTATGTCAGCAGTTTCTAATACCGTCGTTGTTTCGTCCTTTGGGAATATAAGAATTAGCAAACAAAGGTTGTTCAACAGTATTTTCATTATATTCTTCACGGTTTGTTGAAAGATTCTTTGATAGCCATCTTACGAATGGTTGCTAAACATAAACTGGAAACGAACAAAAACACGTACCTTAATACATAGATAGCAAAATCCTGATCAGTTAGAATGGGCCTAAGAGAAGATTTAGATGCTTACCTTTTCTAGAAAGTTAAAAGGATTTAATACATGCTCCATTCATCGCTCAACCTGATAACGGTATCAATGAGTTAGATAGCATCGAACTTACTTGGGGGAAGTCAATCCTATGACGTATAATCGATTTGAAGGAATCAAGGAGAATTAACTTGGCAAACGGTGCATACGAGCCAACCTTTTCCGTATCATTTTGGGTTTTGATTCCTAAGGATGCCTTTGCTTTTGTGATGTCTTCAGATTTTTGGCCTTCTAACTCGATTGTACAAGAATTTGTTCCTAGCTCTCGGGCCAAGGTAAATCCGTCATCAAAAACTTCTCAAGGAGATTTTGTTCTACTGTGCGAATGTAACTGGACTCCGATCTAAGAGCATCCAGCTATTTGTGTCATCTGCGAATGAAAGCTTTGACATGGTGTTCTTATCGAAAACATGACTGTATGGAAAAATTATCGATGCTGAGCTTTTTTGTCCCGAGTATCAGGTTTTTCGTCGGGCCTGCTGGATTCTAGTATGTGTGTGGTTTAGCGAGGTATTTCGTGTTCATTGGTTGATTTGGATGGGGTGGATCATCTTGAACTGCTGGTGGTGGCTCTGAGGCTTCGGCTCAAAAATGTATTTATTGTCAACATGTATATTCCTCCTGGCTTGTCTCCATCTACTTACGATTCGTTGGCCTCACCTATCGACAGGATTATTGATACTATGAGGCCCTCTGATGATCTTCTGATTTTCGGTGATTTTAATATGCCGACTATCTCGTGGCAATATGTACGTCTCTTATGAGGAAAGCTTTCGTCCAGCTTATCTGTCTGCTCCTCAGCACTTTCCCCGCTTCATTGACCAGTATTATTTCTGCAGGTCTCTTCCTGCAGTTGCATTTCAAATAATTCAAGGAGATTTCTTAACTTGGTGTTCTCTTCTGATTGTTATGGTACTACGGCTATGAGATGTTTAACGCCTTTGCTTCCAGAGTTTATTCACCATCCAGCAGTATATGCTATATTTTGTTTTGATCCAATATTTTTTAATGTATCTTACTCTGACGACTACTACTTTAATTTGGTTAAGGCTGACTATTCTAGAGACTATTGGCTGTCTAGACATGACTGGAGGAATATATTTAAGGAACGAGATACCGATAATGCTGTTAAGTTATTTTACGACTCTCTGTTTTTTTTTTTCAGAACGTACTAATTTCTAGATCTAGGACTAAAAGTCTTAATCAGCCTTGGCTTAATGTTTCAGTACGCTATTTAAAGAATTTGAAAACTAAAGCATGGAAGAGATATTGTTTTTAGAGGAGCGACGAGGACTATCCGGTTCACTCATATCATCGCGGACAGTTCATGGCTGTTTCTAAGGCTTCTTATAAATTGTACATATCTAAATTGAAGACTTTTTTGGTCGATAGGCTAATCCTTTGTTAATTTATTTTAAACGCAACTCTGAAGAATTCCTCTCATCCTTATCCTTTGGTGATGTTGAGAGTGCTAACTCCACAATTATTGCCAATTTGTTTGCTGATTTTTTTGAATCTGCCTGTAATTATTCTAACTATGATATTAGTTTTAGCGATTTTAGTGACTTGACAATGTTTCCTTCGACTTATTTCAAATTGAAGGATCCTGTTTTTGATGATGCCATGATTTCGAAATATATCTGGAATTTGGCGGATAGCTTTTTGCCTGAGCCAGATGGCATCCTATCTTCCTTGTTGAAGAAAAGCAGCATTCCGCTTATCCCCATCTAATGTCACTTTCTTAAATTAACCTGTCTATCTGGCGTCTTTCCTAAGTTACTACTTAATTTATCCGCATCATAAAAAGGGGAACAGAACTGACATAACTAATTATAGACCAGTTGCTAATCTTTTAGCTATTCCTAAAATTGTTGAGGCTATTATTTTGGGTACACTCTATTTCCACTCTAAGCCGTTAATTGGTAGTTTCCAGCATGGTTTTACTAGGGGTAAGTCGACAAGTACCAACTTATTGAAGTTTTATTATCATTGTACCATTGATGCAGGAAAACAAGTTGACTCTATCTACACTGACTTTAGTAAGGCATTGGCTCCTAAATATCTCCGCTTCTTGTCGCTCCTTGAGAGGCAATGTCTTTTTAGTTTGTTTGCTGTTTTGTCATACAAATTGTAGTTTTAATGATCCTATTACATTGACGTATTTTTTGTTTAATGTTCATTGGCATGAATTTGATCTACATGTGACTAAAGCTCAGGTAAAACGTCACTTGAATGGTCAGCTTCCTTGAAGTTGGTTTTTATTCTGTTTCAGGTTTAGTTTGTATTTTTGTTTCATCTTACTCTTATAATCTAATGTATTTTCCTGACTCATTTGAGTTTTTCTTTTTTATATTTAAACTTTATTTAAATTGGATAATTTATTTTGTTTTGATTTTGTAGTAATCAGCCATTGATGAAATTTGTAGAAATAAATAAACCTCTTGATCTCCAAAATGACATAGGAAGGAAGGAAGGAGTGCAAACCTATCCTAGCAGTCATCAATTTTACAAATTCTGATCAAGCCCTTATAATGTTAATTATAATCAAATTTAAAACTTACATAGTACCCACCATGAAAACTATCGCTCTTATTAAAATTTCTCTTAAAATAAAATTCACGTTAAATAATTAATTTAATTGGGAGGGGGGTATTCAAATATATTCCTTAGTCTACCCCAAAAAACATAGACCAATTTACATGCATATGGATTTGAATTATTAAATCACTTGTTACCCTTATAATATCATCCTGGGATAACCTTACGTTAATATGAACGAGATTAAGTAGCAGACTTTTCTACATTTATTCAGAGGGAAATGCGAAAACACAATGGGAAAAGAAGTGAAAAAATGCGGCAGTACTATCTGAAAAATGGTCAGGAGGAAAAGGAAAAACACATTTTTCTGGTGCGGCGATTTTTCCTCCAAGCTAAAAGTATGCTATTATTCAGCCCGATCGGAGCTGTCACTTGCACACATCCGCATATAATTCTTTTCCCGTTTCTCTACTTTGTGTACTTTCATACATTTTGTGGAGCAGCTACTACTACTAAACTGGTCCTCCTGGATTCTGATGGTGATGGTTGATGATGGTAATATTGGTGGTAATAGGGGGGTGGTGGTGGTGATGATGGCGGCAGCAATGCAGAGCCCCTCTCTCTCTATCTCTGATTCCATTTGGATAAAGTTGAAGTCGAGAAAAGCTAAAACACAAACATAAAAGGTCATACATAAACATGAGCACAATACATGAAGAATAAATTACTGCTGTTCTGCAAGTTATACCAGGAAATTAAGGGGAATGAATTGATTTTCGCAGAAAACAAGAACTTCAGCAGGCCCCATCCAGTGCAAGTACATAGTTAACTCTTGGGATAACCTATTCTTATTTCCTAATCGGTAATTTTCGTTACCTAAAAAGTTACATTTCTCATTCAATCATAATTTCATTTTGGATGATTGATTGGATGTAGACTGGATGGAGGATACATATGGATTTCCACGTCTGTATATTCTGGCTAGTTCTGAACAAAATTTTCTAAGAACTAAGATACTCATCTTGATGACAACTAATATGTACTTGAGTTGTACCTAGATAACGTAAATGATTTTCAGTTATTTTTATTTTCCATGAATATAGAATGAAAACTCGTTGAAGCTAAATCTAGCGAGTAGCGACACACTGCTTTATCTTGCCGCCAAGCATTTGATATGTAAAACTTACCAACAATTCTTAGTACAGAGGATGAGTAAGAAAAGAAAATATTGGCAGATCTTAGAATTATCGACCGGATTCCTTCAATTTGGATTTTTGTTCTTAGCTCATATCTAAATATTTTGTTTTTTGTTTTATTTTAATGCTATAAATTATGTTTTTAGTAGGTACCTACAAATATTGTTTGCGCAAGGCTATCTTGCGGTCGGACTCTCTTGCTAGCCTTGAGTAAACAAAATTTCAATCACTTAGAAACATTTACTTATTTAAAAAAGGGGTAAAAACCGGTATTGAATACAGTAAACTTTTTAAGTTGACTATGTTCCGCATTTGTAATTATACTAAAATTCTACGTAAATATAATTATTTTACGTCTTGAAATATCAACAAGCAAAGCAATCGAAATTATTAGGTTTTGGGTATACGTCACAGAAGTCTCTTGTAAAAATTATGTTCTGGTCATAAAAAATAAAACCGGATTCGAACAACAACCAGTTTGAAATTATCATCAGTCATGATTTGTTTGCGTCTAGTTAAATTATTGCCGTGTTAGGCGGTTTAGAAAATGTACATATCCTGAGATATCAACTTTAATCACATATAATTTCTGTTACCATAATGAGATGTAATTATATACATAAGTAATACTTAAGTGTGATTGATAAAAAGAATTCTGAAAATTATTTGTGTATAGCTAGAAATTCCTTTTAGGCAATTTGGATGACATATGTTACTTGTTTTGCTTAATAGGAAAATGGATAGAGTTCTGAAGGGATAATTTTATATTATAGGCTCTGTATTAAACTATTTCCTGTACTACTATTTTCAGCTCACTCCAAGAAATGTTCTATAAAATCTTGTTTGCAACCCTGGTAATTAAAATTGACTCCCAAAAATATGTATATCCTTCCGCCCTTAAGAGGAATTGAAAATTGCAACATAAAAAGAAGAATCGCTGTAATGGATGTAAACATGCACGCATGAATTTCCTGTAACGCATCGCAACTCCCCCATTGATTAGGATTAGAGTTGCAGTTAACAATTGCACTGAATAAAACTTCAACTTCTTATAATTAACGGTTTCCTAAAGCATAACATTTTCTTCTCACTATTGAAACACTCAAAGTAGCATAACATATCTGCATCATTCTTTTTCAGAGGCAAAATAAATCTCATTTGCATATTTTAGAAATAATTCCAATTAATAAATTTTTTAACAAAATTAAGCTTTAAGAAATTATTATATCATCAGTCAATCCACACGAAAACAAGCATAAAGTGCTTGTTTTGGACCCGACCATCTCCGATTTGAATGAAACTTTCACAATTTGTAGGGAATACCAAAATATCTCATTCATATTTTTTGTCCCACCCCCACAACTCCCAAAAGGGGTTTAGAAATTTCGGGATTTTACGATTAATTGTCATTTTCAAAAAATCATATCTCGAGAACGGAGCAACCGATTTTTCTTATTTAAATGCCAAATGAAGCTTAATGTTTTATGTTTTTCACAAAAGTAGCACTAAATGAGGAAATTGTTTTGTTAATAACAGTACCTATATTAAAAAAAAAATAGTATTATTCACTATAAATGACCTCTAACAATTTCTTTAATGTATTTTTATTTTTAAGCAAGCTAGAAGAAGTTCACGGTATGACATAATTTCGTCAGAAATTCGCAAATTTCTTTTTAAAACATTAAACATCAGATTTATATTTTGGTGGTGTATACAAAGACAAACACAATGGATCCCACTTGAATTTTCTAAAACAGACTGCAGAAGACGAAGGCTGGCAAATGAAAAGGATGTAATCATTCTGTCGGGGTATTTGTTCTTAAAAAGTTGATAAGCCTCCCTGAGATTGACCAGCACTAATCTACATTATTATGTTACTCTAACACCTTTAGTGGAAACTATTTCATAATCTCGCTATTCCGGAATCACAAAACTCGGTCATAAAATTTTTGACTTCGTCGATGGGAAATTTACTGCCAATTTTTTTGATTTGATGAGGATATGATACATTTTTCAATTTGCAAACTCTTTGCTGCTCTGTGTGTCATATAATAACTTATGTCGAAATCATGTTTGATCTAACGGACGGTCCATTTTTATGGCAGATATGTGAAGATTTGATACCATCCATGTTTACTACGCTAAAACACTTTCGTTACAAACGGCTCCCTTAGGCGCCCAGCGACAAATTTATTCAGTCAAGGGTGAGCGAGTACATAAAAGTTATTGAAACAATATGCTATTTAATAATAGCACTCAGCAAAAGCTTTAATTTGGTATCACACACAAATTTGACAACCCCCCTCACCCCTCCAACTCTAAACCCACAAAAAACGTGAAAGAAATTTACTCTATCGGAAACCTCCCAATTCATTCATTCTATATTAAAAAAACCAATGTAAATCCATCCAGGTTTACTACCCTAAAGCTCTTTCGTCCCGAACTCAACTCTCAGATGCTAAGATACTACAGCACACAGTTTTTAGTCAGGGATTAGTGAGTAGATAAAAGTTATTTATAAACTAAGCCGAACGCCATCGCAATTTTTTGTACATGGAAAGACAAGGCTTCTAGCTGCAACAAGAGGAGAAAAAAAAATATTCTACTCAGTTCAAGGCTCCCATAGTGCGTTACTTTGGGTATAGGGTGACTTTAAAAACTCATATGGGTGAGTTATTTTGGTATATCCTACAAACTGTGAAAGTTTCATTCAAGTCGGAGATGGTCGGGTTCCATGGTGATCGGTTTCGTGTGCAATGGCTGATATTTTGTTTGTTCTATATAGATTCTGTATAAATAATAAATAAATAATAATAATAAATAAAATAAATAAATAATATAAATAAATCCTCCATTTTCAACTTATTTTCATCACGTCTACTACATTTCTTCTGCTTTCTTGTTTTGAATCGTTATTTGGCGGTTGGACATTCATGCCTTGTCTATCAACTGTCATACGAGGAGCTGAAAGTAATAAATAAGTTATTGTTCAATGTCTTCGGCTTTTCTTTTGTTGTTGCTATATCTACTTTTTGTACGTGATCAATTTTTGGCTATCAGGTTTAATTGTATTAGCCGCAACCTCCATTAACGACAATATAAACATGTTTTCATAAAGATGGAAAAATATTAGACAAGTATAACTATCAGAAAGCAACAGAAGAATGATATTTTTCTAGTTAACGACCAAACTTATTTCAGTAACAACAGCCATCTACTAAATCTTGCTATAGTTAAAGTTAATTCTCAGAGCATCTAGTCAACACAACCGCAATAGATAATTAGTAATCGTTTATCCTTCATAATGTTCTAATCGAACGAAATGCGTCGGCTTTATTTTTTTTTTTTTTTTTAATGACAAATATTAGTATTTATAACGTGAACATAAATTGCCAAGAGTTTTTTTTTTTAATTTGTTTAAATTTATTTTACCTTTGAACAAATGTTGTCATAATTCAATGTCAATAACAATTTTGATGATCTTAACAAGATCTCAACATAAAGTGAAGTTCATTTTGAAAATTTCAATACATATGAATTCCAAAAGGCCATTTTTATTTTGATTCTCAGTTTATTTTTGGAGTCATTGGTGATATCTTTCATCTCATAGAAACTGCTTGTGATTTAGGGAATACATCCTTGAACTTTTCAATCTAGAGGCTTACCGAATCCAGGAAGTTTACCTCCTTTATGTAGTTATATAAAAACATATGAATATTATTCTCTCTGGGATGAATCCAATTTTTAGGTTGTTTTTTATGCAAGGTATCGTTTTCAGGATAAAGTTTGAACACATGAATTTTCAGGAATTTTGTTTGATTGTTTGAAAATATGAACTCTCTTTCGAATAACTCTAGAATCATGAGGTAGAATTAGGTTATTGGAAGTTTCTTAGATAAAACAGCTTTTCAAAAATCACTACTGATGCTTGCTTTATTACTGTATGCATATCAGGAGTGATAAATGAATACAATATTCGTAATATCTAGTATGCCAATAGGCCAGGAAATTTTGATAAAAATTCCTACAACAATAACATACATCCAAGAACTTTACAGAATAGAAGGAAAAATGTGTCCTTTATGTATTACATCCTATGCCTACATATACTTAAAAATTGTGTAAAGTTTTGTTATCCTCGGCTTTAAATATTATCTATCGCCAATTATCACAAATTCCAGAAATTTTCTAATTTAAAGAAATTTGCTACTAATACAATAACAAGAAAACATATATAAGTCATACATAAATTAATATGTGTGTATTGTGTATCCTTTCGGAAACCTTTCCATATTCACATTTATGACCAACGGGGCCCTTAAAATCAAAATGTAACACGTAAAAAGAACAACAAGAAAACAATACTCTGGTAATGAACTTCAATGAAAAGTGTCAGAAACAAACATACCTTTAGCGCCAATCATAAAAGGACTTTCACACCCTCTTTTCGTTACTTGTGTTTGCTCCTGTCTTCTTTTTTGTGTTGTTCTTAGTTACCATTTTGTGACTTGAAAAACAAAGGTTTACAAAAAAAGTGTTTCCCTTTTACCACCCATGGACATGTAAAGAGGTATACATACATATATATACTAAACTACCTGATTTTCAGGCTTTTTATAAACGCAGTTGAATTTTAAGTGATTAAAGTTAACTATTTGGTTTTTTTTCATAGATGCCGCTCCTTTCGATACTTTCCTTCGTTCTAACTACCCTTGTTCTAAAGCGAATTTAATAATTCGAAAAAAATTTAATTTCCGTCAAAAGTTAGACAAGCGTGTAAGCATTTTGCTTTGCTGCAAGCTATGAAAGAACTTTTTTTTCTCATAGAAATTCCTGCATTCCCTTAATTTAGTTTTTAAGGTATCGTTGAGGGAAGGAGGATTCGTTAAGGCTTTCAATGTATATTTTATTAGTATGTCAATTACGAAATAAATGGCAAATTTCCTTTGAATATAACTCTAATAGAGATAAAATATAGTATGGTTCGACCAGATATACAAAAAGCCGCTGGACAATTGACATGCCGGAAGCGAAACATAGAAAGTTACCAGTGCAATGAGTCTTCTATATTTTACGTGTTTGACAACAATTGATGTCTGCGCAGAGATGAAGAGAAGTAATGGTCGCTGCAGTTTAACTATTTCTGAGGAGTAATTTTAAGAGAATTGTTTAAGTTAATTATATCAGCAAATTTGTGTCAATGAATTACAGACATTTTCAAGAATATAGTTCTTTTAATACAAAAGAATAAAAAACACTAAGTTTTCAGTCCGCAGGTCTGCTCCGTCGGCCTTCCGTCTATTCGTCCGTTAACTTAGAGGTCACTGTATACGGTTTTTTTTTTTTTTTTAATTTGTAGATATAAATTCGAAAAAGTGGGCTGCCATAAAAAAACTTCTATTGAGATAAATAATACTTGGGAATAAATTGACCTAGAGAGTTGAATAATGTTGTGGACGATTACTTCATATAAAAGTAAATAGCAATTTTAGTCCCGAAATCTTATGATACTCCGTACAAATTTTATTAAAATTGTTTGGGCTTTCTCTCTGCTGCTCCAAATTTGGCATCCAGATCATATATGTTGACTTCATCTACTGACCTTGTGCATGTCTAACGCATATCTTTACGGATGTGGAGTTTATGTCTTCTGTTAAGCCCGCCATTTCCCGTGTGGGCAGGATAGTCCAATGTGTGGTATATAAATTAACTTTGCCATCGTTCTCGACCAACTCTCCTGTATGAGGTATCGACTTGATACTATATGCTATCTTTTCTGCCTCTAGCAGATGAAGAGTGCTAAAGTCACCGTAATTCCCGCTAAACTCTCTATTTATATGATGATAATCTATGACAACCCTTATATTCTTTTTAAACTTAAGTGTGTTTTTTTTTCTAGTAATATTTACTTTTGTTTTGTATTTTATTTTAAGTTTTTTTTTTTGTAATTCTTGTTTCTCTTATAACTTTCTATCTTTAGCTCGTATTTTTAAAAAAATTAAGTATTTTATACTTTAGGAAGTTTTCTTTCATATGACTCCACAAATTTCGAAATTAGTATAGATATGATTTTGTGACCAACGCTATTACACTCAAATTTACCAAAATTTTAACATATATGTGAATCTCAAAACGATATTGGGTACTGTATTGTAAGTATGTATGCAGGTAAATTTTATTTGGACAGGAATTGTTTTGTTTTTTTTTTTTAATAATGTTTTTAATAATGTTGATAAGTTTAATTATACACGTAGTAGATAATTTGCAAAAGGTTATGTCAAATGTTTATAAAAAAAAGTTTTGTAATTCTTTCCATATTTTCCCCATGTTACGTTAATAATTAAATAAGACCAATGCTTCTGGGTAATTTATAAAATTATGTAAACTGATATCACTTAATTTCAGTAAGTCTGAACAACTTGAATTTTCAATTATAGTTTTCTAATGATACGTACGTCTAATTAAGCCACTTTGCCAGGAGGTTAGGAGGTTAGTTATAAGGTAAACATGACCACAGACAAGATATACATTAACATAAGATAGAATCTTGCTTATCATGAATAAGACATTTTTCATGATATAAATAAACTTGCCTCACAGGGCAATAAAATATATTTTACAAGATCTTTGGATTAATTCAAAGTATGTAGGTCTTTGACAAAGTATTTACTGAGCGCCTTGACCAAGAGACATAAAATATCTATTAGACGCGAGCATACTTGAAAGATTTCTTGTAATTTTTGTAATTAACAAAAAGTACGTTCATTATTTACGTACCTGCAGTTTTCCGTACATACCTACATACAACACAAGTCTTCCTTGGAAAGATGTTGTTGTATGTATGTATTATGTAACATTTCCACATATATGTATAATAAAAGAATGTTTTATTGCGTTTCAAGTTTTCTAATGTTTTCATTAGTACACAGGTAATATACGCATATAATATGTAATGTATATAGTCCCTAATTATAAAAGTAAATGTAATTTTCTATGGGTATCAAAGTAATTTTCTATAATTAAGTCATTTGTAAATATTGCGAATGTTTTTTTTTTTAATTAATAATGATAATTAGAGAAAATATATTTGAATATACATATATTTGATGGCGATGTAAGAAATAGTAATAAGGATTTCGATAAAGCATCGCGGCAGTAATTGAAATAAACAAGTACACGATGGCTTGTTATTTTTTTATCATGATTTTAAAGGCTCAGTATAATAATATTTGTACATTTTTTTAATTATTTTAATAAACCCAGCAACAAATTAAATATGTTTTCAAGCTTAGAACACATTTATTAAAAATATATTTGTAGTTTTAATTTTAATATCATGTTGTAAATTGTACTCACTAGAATATTTCCGGTTAAACAAAAATTATTCACCAAACGAAGCATGTCATTACGTTGGGATTGATTTTCTGTAATTTGTTTGCTTTGGTAATAATTATCAAACTGACAGTATCTGCAGAGAGAAGGACATATGTAGTTCAGCTCCAGACGTCATTTCCGATTTTCATTAAATTTCAACTATGTAGGTATCTATGTATTAGTACTACTGTAGTCAGGATTAGTCAGAACTTATTCCACATTAATTTAAAATAATATGGTAGTCAGTAGACGTATATACAAGGAAAGTATTATTGCTAATTTGTAATTTTTATTTTTTCTTATTGTTAAGGCATCAGTAAAAAATTAGTTGAATATGAAATTATAAGGTACAAAACTAGTAACGGTGATTGCAGTTCAAATACTTCCTAGTTTAGTTTTCTTTATATAAAATACTTAAAGCAATGAAATAAGGTACATATCATATATTATCACTTATAGTATATGTCGAAGAAAATGCTAAGGCTATAATTATATCAACAACGCACCATTACGTAATAACTATAACTGTGTTAAAAGATATCTAACCTTTCTAGCCTAGCCTTTCATCAAAATTTTTTTCAAAATTTATTCTTTCTTAAAAATTCCAGAATTTTTTAAGAAAAAGATAAATATAGATATACACAATAGCCAACAATGAAAATCTTAAGTACATAAATAATGATATCTTCATAAACCAAGGCAAATAGTTAAATGCTAAAACTTTAATTAAGAAAAACTGTACCTGCTTGAAATAATGAACTTGAATAGTTGTTTCTTTTGAATGATATATTCCCACGTTTCTGTAGAGAACGTTTGCATTTAAGAATAACATTAATTTTTTATTAGAAGCAAAATTGAGATATAATTCTAATTGATTTTGCGCAAATACTGAGTTAACAAAATTCAACTTTTGTCATTTCATGTGTTTATTTAATCTACAAATTTAAACTAAACAATCTAAAGAAATGAAAATAAATCAAATAAGCAAACTAAGAGTTATGATCAGTGATAATAAAAATGTAATAAATACAATAATAATAACAATAGTAATATATAAAGAATACGTGAAAAGATATAGTTATAGGATGAAAAGGAGTAATAATAAAACGATAGAGACATCATGCATACAATTGAATTCTTGGAAGAATAATTTGTTGGGTACGACGTGATGGGAGAAACCCTAGACATTTTTTTTTTATGATTGCAACAATAATTGTTTATTATCAAATACATCATAACACTAAATCTGAAGTTTAAATAATCATCCAGTGAGCAGTTAAAAATCTGCTTAGAAATTTGAAATATATGAACCTTTATCCGGAGACCAAAAAATATATTACGGTCAAGAATTGTACTCCACATTAAGTTTCTTACGAATAATAGTATTAACATTGAACGTCATAATAGGAAATCGCTCACGAAGCTTATAAGGCGTATACCTTGCATGATCCCATAAGTTTCTCAAGCCACCATAGACTTTGGAATGAGTTTAATCAATGTGATAACCCCATGTCAACATTGCATCCACAGACATGACTAAATTATTTACCACTTTACTATATTCTAAATGGGTACTGTTTAGATACAATACAGATACACTCACAGAGGCAATCGGTTTATTAAAAATTATTATGCTTTGAAAATTTAATTCGATTCAGAAACAGTTTATTATGCACAGCCCATGCACTAATTCGAAATAAGTCATAATTATATTCATCAAAACTGACGAATAAATTACCAAGATTGGCTGAAAAAAATAATTGAACATCTTCAGCATACAAATATACATTCATGTATATGTGAAACATAACGGTCCTAAGATGGATTCCTGCGGTACCCCCGGACAAAGAGGTAGTAAGCCTGAAGTTCCGGTTGTGAGGTGCAGTTGCTTGTTGTCTACATGTAAGATAGGACCGTATAAAATTTGCTGCTGAGGCACAAAATTCAAACTGAATAAGTAGTTTGTAATACAAGGTATGATGATCCACTGAGTCAATGGCTTTCGAAAAGTCGAGTAAACACAATGCTGTGGGTTGTCGGAGTTCAATGTTTTGTCACTCTTTCTCAATAAGATATGACAGAGCTGCAATAGTACTGTACTTAGCTCTAAAACTAGACTGTTGATCGAAAAATAGATTGTTACTATCAATAATGCTCGGATTTGACTGTATAACAAGCGTTACAATACTTTCGACAGCACAGAAAGAATATTAATGGGTCCTGGAGCATACTTGCTTAATTTTTTTTGTTTGACGGGTGTATGCATTTACGCTAAGAAATGCCATAAGCTATAGTATCAATTATGCTAAAATAAGCTCGTTACTGCAATAGAAGTAGTTATACCTAACAGTCTAATGGGGCCATCGCGCGAGCTTGCACTGCTTGATATAGAGTAGTTGCTGTTATTTGTTTTTAATATCTAGTGGCAGCTTGAGAAAAATATACGCGAAAAAGTTTGTTCTAAGTACTTGAGCCTTCAGGTTTTAAGGGGAACAAAACGACAAAAACTATTATTACAGAAAGATTTATATCAAGATGTGCAATGCGTAGTTTAATTATTTTTTTTTTGTTAATTGTATTTTTATCCATATGTACCTACAAAAGCTCTTGAGGAAAGTTCTAAAACTATCTTCAACTACAACTTGACAACTTCGGGCACTATTTGCAAAATTAGAAATTTCATGATTTCGTCATTTTCAAAAAATCATATCTCGAGAACGGAGCATCCGATTTTTGTGATTCAAATGCCAAATGAACCTCAATGCTTCATATTTTTTACAAAAAAATATTGCAGTCTGCACAAACAATTTTTTTGTAAATACTACGATTTTTTTACAAAAATAGTATTATTGACTACAGAGGACCTCTAGCAATTTTTTTTTTTTGTATTTTTATATTGCAGCTAGAAGACTTTACCTAAAAATCGCGATGGCGTTCGGTGTCGCTTTTGAGATATGAATTTTTGAAGTCACCGTATATCCAAAGTAATGCACTATGGGAGCACTGCCCTGAGCAGGGACGGATCTTGCATTGAAACTAAGGGCGGGGGTCATCTTACTGTAATTAAATTTAGCAAAAACAAAAAAAAAATATCGAAGTAGTGCCCCAACTTGTCCACCGCCGTAAGTCGCTTAGTTTACCCACTGCAGTACTGTAGTGAAATACTAGAAAGATTTTCATATTGAGCCGTGTGGATGATGTGTCATTTTTTAATATAATTTTTTACAAAAAGTCATTTTTTAATAGAATAGTAGTTTAGGGTGCAAACTACACAAGCTTTTCTCAGTTGTACACACTGGCATATATAATATGGACTGCTCGATGTGCTATTTCATGCGGGTTCAACTTTTTGTGTCAAAAATATGTCGGTGCCAACATTGAAAAACAATTGGCGGGAAGTTAAAAAATGATTTTAATAAAGCCTTTGGTAAAACACCTTTTATGATTAATTAACCCAAACAATTTTAAAAACATTTATTTCGACGAACCCACTTATTTATTTGTTGTTTACAGTTCTCTCTCAATTGGTACTTATTGTTAGACCGAAAGGGGACGCTATATAGAAGTGAGCCCACTTTCTGCAGTGTATTTCTATGGACGTAGTCAGTCCATATTATACATACATGTCAGTGGTCTTACATAATAACGCTGCAAATATTTTAGGTTCTAGGATTAAGCTAGAGCTCTGATCTAATAGTGAGGGATTCTGTTTCGTGGTTTGGGAAGTATTTCTCAAAGGTTTTGGTTCACCCAAAGTTGGGGTCCCAACCTCAAATTCTGAGAAATTATACACATCACATGCACACAATAATATTCATTGAAATAAATTTTTTTTAAGTTTTGGAATAAATATATTTTGTGTAATTTTTTGAAGTTTAATTATATAAATAAAGAAAATATAGTTTTTTTATTTATATAATTCAACTTCAAAAATATATTTTTTTCAAATAATTCAATTAATTAAATATTTTTTAGTTTAAGGTTTTAGGGGATGGTCATGACCCCCCCCTTCCCCCCGGATTGGGGGCTGGCACTGAGGGGAATATATTTTTGTTTTTTTTTCTACTGAGGACCTCTAGCACTTTTTGTTTTTGTATTTTAATTTTGAGGCTATAAGCCTTATATATCTAGGTGCACAAAACTCTAGAGTTTCTCCTTCAATTGCTAAATAATCTCTTCAATTTCTTTGTCTACTTCAACTTCTTCATTTCATTTTAAGGAACTTCGAATATCCCCTCTTTTATTTTATTGCATACATTAGTACTTTTTGATGCTGTGTAGCTTCCTTTCTTAAGCCTTTATCTGGCCACTGGAGAGCTTCCCACTAAAACTAAAGTACTGTTCTAACCCCTCCCCCCCCCCTCCCATTTACTTACAGTTTATCTACAGATCCGAACTGTAGATATATTTGAATTCCGCCACCCATTAACAGTTCAAATCTTACGATTTGATCTACAGTCTAGGTAATCGCCATGTGTATGTTGAAAATTTGTACGATTAGATTGTCAACCAGATCGGCAGTTCATGGACTGCGGACTGTAGATCTGTAGATAAATGCAGCACACACATGCAGTTCATCGTCAGATAACAGGAATGCAGATTTGTAAACTGCATACATATTTTCAGATCAGTTTGATATTTTCGTCAGATAATTGTATTATCTCATCATACCCAACATGGATAGAAGTACAGCATTCAATGAATTCTAAAGTACACAGGAAACATGGAAAGTAAAATATGACATAAAAAAAAGAAAGAAAAACTTTATCAGGAATAAATAGAAAGTTATAAAGCTACTACTAATTCTGATAGGAAAAAAATTAATAACTTCATATGTGAGATGCTTTGTGAAGCACCCAATATTTCACCCAGAAACGTTTTTACTCTTAACTGGTACTTCTGATAAAAGAATTATTAGTATGAGAGCAGTAATTTCTTCTTTGACAAAATTACATGAGAATCATGAACAGATTAATTACGATAGGGACTGAAGACCCAACTGTGTGTGCTTAATCGTAAGTTTATCTTAAGTTTTCTATCTATCAAATTTCAAACTTACAATCTGATCTGATACTAGTGGGTGGACGAAAATAGATTTGGACTGACAGATGTCATCTACAGTCTGAATCTGCAGATAATCTGTAAATGAATGGGGACCTTAAGTCAGGCTAAATAAATTCCTCGGAATTTCTGGTGGATGTGTTTGTAGAGCCTGCATTAGATGAGCGAAGCAAATCTACGTCAAGATCGGGCAAACTCAAAGCCCTAGTCCCAAGGTTATCGGTTTGGTGTAGAATGGCTGTATTTTCAAAGTAGTAAAAAATCACAAAAAGAAAAAAGAGAAATAGAATTAATTATTAACAGAATGGTATTCAAAATATTTACCATACTCATGTGAAGAAATCTGTAACTAATAAATTCATCAATCGATCCAAAGTTGAAATCACAATTCCTGAAAAGGGAACAGTAAGATGATTTCATTCTTTAAAAAATTAATAATTTTTTCTTGTTAAGCTTTGTCCATCTACAAAGCAAGTTCAAATCTCTACAAAACCAAGTACTACACGTTGGTTTCATTAAAATAATAATTTTCTTAAGGAGGAATGATTACAAATAAATATCATTTACAAATTAATTATTTACCTTGAGTAACGACTGAAGTAATTATTCCACATAATTTATTTCGAGTATCTACTAAAATAAAGTAATTTGTAATATTATGGAAATTAAGGTTCTCAATAAAATGACAAATATTACGCTGCTGACTACTATGCGATTTGTAACATTATTTTCATTACGAAATTTTTAAATCTTATCGTTCATTGAATCTCAATTCTTCAATTCTTTTTTTTCGTTTGAAATTAATTAGCAAGCAATTTAGAATTAAACTTTACAATAAATATACGTACAAAAATCTCCAAGTAAGCCGACAGTTTCTTTTTCTCGCATCATTTTATTTGATTATTTATTATTTATTTATTTATTTAAAAATGATAATAAATTTATAAAATTTGGCTTAATATAACATTTTTAGATTTATTCTATTTAATTATTCGAATCTCATTTCACAGTTGGAGGGATTTTTTAAGGAAACTGTGTAGCACCCAGTTATTATAAATGGATTCATTTCAGAAATCCTATTCTACTCCTGAGTCCAGCCAATATAAAGACATAGTGAATAAGTTAAAAAATGCATAAATAAAATTTAAAAAGTAAAATATACACAACAAAGCTGTAGTAATTAACTCGAGTAAAAATACTTGTTCCAGAATTTAATGTAAAATAACGAAAAGCATTGATGAATGATACCGAACTTCAAAGACTAGTGTGCAAGCTACCTAACTTCATATAAATCTTTTAAGAAGTACATATATCGTATAATTAAGGGTAGCAATAAAGTTTGATTGTACAATTTAACTAACAAAGCGGTATAATAAATAATATGGAAATTAGATGGATTATACCGTTAAAGAGGATTATATATATACAAGAGAGAAACGATCTAATAGTTGGTAGAAAAAGTAACAGGCGAAAGAAATTAAGTTCTAAATCACATACTAAATAAAAGTAGTAGATCTAATTATATGAAATAAATTTGCTGATTTTACGAATATTAATTATTTACAAACACTTAGAATTAAACAAAACCTAAAAGAAATAGCCGAAAAGTAGCAGTCCCATTGATCGCAACACATTATATTGTTAATAATTTATTCTGGAATGCACCCATATTACTCACACTCTGGATAGAGTACGGTAAAGAATTCCAGGCTCTTGCCGCTTGAACAAAGTACGAGCTCTCTTAAACCATTATACGATCACGGGGAATTAGAATATTACGATGGCGTGATGAATTCAGGAGTTGGATGTTATTCACAAGGTAATCAGATTATCCCGTACCGTATTAATGAGCTTATGGAGGGAGCGAAGTGACCTGCATTTTAAATATGTATCTAGAGTACATCCGACTAACCTAGTCTGAATGCCAGAAATATGGTCAAATCTACGAAGACCGAATCATTGAAAGCAACGTTGATTCTGTGCAGGCAGGTAGAGAGGTAATTTTGGGAAAATCAGGCTCCCAAAGGTAAAATGTGGCAAAATTAGAGCTTTGATGAGCTTCAGTTTGGTGTTCGAACTTAGAATTTGTGCAGACAAGCAGAGCCTGCCTAGCCCACAATAGAACTTTCCCAGAACTGATCTGACATAACATCACCATAACATTTCATATATGCATTGAGCCTTATTATAAGATTTGTGGCTTCATCAACATATGTTAAAGCCTGTTCCCGAGAAATATGGAAGGGATAGGTCTGGTCAAGGTACCACCATCCAAAATGAGACTTCGAGACTTGTCAGGATTAAGGATCAGGTCATTCTCTAGAGACCAGGTATCCTCAACCAAGCAATCCTTGAATAACCCAATCGGTTCACTACTGTATAACTGGACATCATCGGCATATAAGTGGATGTTGATTTATTGGATAACACTACGTAAGTCGCTGTTGTATAAGCTGAACAACAATAGTCCCAAAACATACCCCTGAGGAACGCAAAGAGGTACAGGTAAGAAGTCTGAATCACACTCGTTATAAAGAACTTGTTGGCATATTGTTGGCATTACCCGACTGGGAGAAAGCAAAATTATTGAATAACTTCAAGAGTAGCCTTGAGTGGTTGACTCTGTCAAAAGCCTTGGAGAAGTCAAGAATAGCACGAGAATGCCGACCTCACCCTTATCCAGGCTTTTCTGCAGGGCCGTAGTAACCTTTAATATGATTTAGTAAGTGTAGGATATATTGACCTATATAGGGAAGCAATATTTTTAAGAATTTAGGTGAGATTTTATCAGGGCCCACAGATTCAGATTTGACAGAGAATAGTGCCATTACGAGATCATGCTAATCGATTCCATGAAAGGAGAAGCAATCGTCATGGTGTGGAAAGTGGTTCAAACGATGAGCCAATGGAATGCTATTATGTAAATTAGACGAAGCCACTGGAGAGGATACTTGTTTAAATCGTTAGAATTAAAGTTGCTATTTTTCAAATTGCCTTGTCTACCACCTACACCAGTTTTATTCAGATTCCTCCACAATGTTTTTGGGGAAAGATTTACATCGAATTTGTTGCCATAATAGCGACGTTTTGCCCCACGGATAGCAGTGGTTACTCTATTACGGGCAGCTTTATACAGAAAACGTTTTGAGTCGCCTAAATTGTTTGTAGACATATTCACGCTCTGCGGTAAGAATCCAAATTTCTGCAGTGTGCCAAGGACACCTATTTGAAGTAATTCTCTTGGTGCGCAAAGGTACGTATTTATCGAACAGATAGCTACAGAGGATTTCAAAAACAGCAACTTGGCCGTCGACAGAGCTCTTATTCTATCCCAAGGCAGGTCAGAGCCCTGAATTAAGCAGTCCATGTCCAAATTATTAAAGTCTCTAAATGAGAAGTAACATGAACGCTCCGAACATTGGGTAGTAAAGTCGTAACAGATGAAGAGTATGTCATGACCGAGGAAACTAGGGCAGTCGATTTGATTATAAAAAAGGA
Organism: Dioctria rufipes; assembly: GCA_963924295.1. Lineage (NCBI taxonomy): Eukaryota > Metazoa > Arthropoda > Insecta > Diptera > Asilidae > Dioctria > Dioctria rufipes. The sequence continues at coordinate 40,311,540 of OZ002743.1, read as the reverse complement.
CTCGACGTTTAATGCTCTCACAATAATTTCTAAACCAACGGCCGAAATCATATATGTACATCAAAATTCTTTTGTCATCATACAAATTCATAGCAGGACAACAAATTGCTCGAATTAGTTATTTTTATAGTACAAAACTATCTCTATATTGCCAACACTAACAAAAATTTTACAGTTTACTAGAGCCATCAACTTAGAACAAAATCCATTCATTTAGAATTTTTTCCACTGCAGCTAGTTAACGTCAAAACGAAAACAATGTTCTCTGTTTACGCGTAAGCTTCTGATCATACTTTTTACTTCCAAGTAACTGAACGCACCAATGCCATCACCCTAATTACCATATTAATGGACAATTACGGCAATACAGACAGATGGAATCTAGAGTATAGAATGTGATCCATCTCAGAGGAAAGTAAATTGGACATTAGAATAATCCGTATGTAATAATTCCAATTAAAACATAATTCACAAAACAAGTCACCACCGCGCCGCTGATCTCCAAAGAATTTTCAATAAATCGTTCGTGCTCTAATTGGATGGCCACGGAACAGGAAAAACTAAATAAATATTTTAATTACCCTGGCAACGTGAATGCTAATTCTATAAGACCATAGCGGGCTCGACACAGTGTCACCGCGATAATCATAGTACTTGTAAAAGCTTTGTCCCTGAGTAGGCTAGTTCCAGTTATCACTTGCGATAGCTACTGTAACTGACTTGGAAGCTTGATAAGATCTTACACTATCATTGCGACAGATTGATGCACCGCACACAATCCAGTCCGAGTCGCTGACAAGTTAAAGATCAATCTAAAGAGTCAATTGATCAAAATTAAGATATTCACGAAAATCGGCCATCAGTTCGGAGTGTACTTTCTGTGTTCGATCGTAACCTAAATGGAGCGGATACGTTTCGACGAGTGTTAAAGATCAGACCGGGTATAGTCGAACTTATCATAATCAGTGGGAGGCAATGATATAGAATAAAGTAATTAGAACTGTAAATTAGGTTATAACATACATTATGTATATTTACATAAAAGACGTTGACTTAGTCCGCACCTAACTGCAGGTGAATTTATAAAGTGTTGCTCAAACTGAGTGAAGTGCATGCAAAATTATAGAAATTTTTCGGATCTTTACCTGAAACGGTGTGGAAAATTGAATTTAATCGGTTTCTGATGGCTAGAGATCGTTCATTGCATCGGTGTAAAAGTAAAGTACATACATGTGAGCGATAGCTATTTTGTTCCCTGTGCAACAAGTAAAGTACGCTGCACAGTTCTACAGTGTTAAGTGCTGATTTTATTGATCACAGCGTGAAATTAACATATTTCAGAAGTGTGCAATTCGATTGTCACCGCACATAGTGTTCATCTTGTCTGTACCATTTGGAACGATAGGATTAGGTGAGTACCATTACATGAATTCTTTTTCACCTTTTGTACCAAATCGAAGCGACCGGCCTCATGCTTTTGAATTTTTATTGAGCAGGTCAGGAACTATTATTTCATCAAAGCAAACCGCCTGAAAATCTATGTACATCTTGTGATATAATCGAAAAGGGTTTTAATTGAGGTGCAATGCTCTTGGAAATATTTGGAAGCTTTCTCTAGTTCTTTTGTATCTCTATTTTAACACTTTCAATAACTCTGAGGTTTTTTGTTTGTTTGTTTGTTAATTTGCTCTCATCACAGTTTCAGTCAATCAAATTTGTAATTTTCAGTAATGTACGTGCGCCCACACTGTTTTAATTATACGAGCAAGCTAAAAATTAAGCAAAATAATATCTTTCAAATTGGACAATAATTAATTTTTGTTATTTATTTCAATGAAAAGAGAAATTTAATCACTGCAGTCTGCTTCATTCACAAAACTTTTAGCTAACTCCATAGCCCGCAATAGGCATACGGCATTTGGCAAAATTATTCCTTTCAGAAAACCTTAGATTTCTCCGTGATAGTGTTTTGTAGTATTATTATTATAGTGTGGTATAAATTATGGTTAATTTTTCTTGAACTATTAAGCCCGCATCGTACTTATATGATGAATTCATCTTTTAATTTGATTATGCCTCCTTATGTATGTAAATAATATATGGTTTGATAACGTTGTTTCAGCTGATTTCATAGCACAAAAAAATGGATGTATTTACATTATTCCTTTAATTTTTGCCTATAAGTACCAACTTAACACAAGCTCGCTGTAGTGACACGTTTAATAAATAAATGGTCAATAATACATGATGAAATGACATGCAATGCGACGTAGAAAAATAAGAAAAAAAACTAAATTAAATCTAACTAAAAAATTAAATATTATATAGACGTTTTTTTAAAACATGCTTAGAAACGTCAACAACAAAATTCTTAGTCATATTATTAATATACATGCTAAAGTTAGACCATGAGGAGTTAACATGCAACAGATTTAGGCTTCTCAAATTGTGGTTACTATCATGGAAAGAGATTTTGTTAAGCAACAACGGAGAATCAATTTTCGCGTTTAAGAGTTGATGCAAAAAAGTTGCATAGGGTGGAAGCAAGTGTACAAACAAAATGTTATGGTGGGACTCGAGAACTCTCGGAACCAACGTTCAGTAAAACTCAGCATAGAACTACTCTTTGGGACCATGTAGTTTATGTGAGACATAAAATTCTATTTGTGGTCACATGTGACACCTAAGTCACAGAGAGAACCCACACGACAAATCGCGGAACCCGAAACTCATAATCATAAGTGATATTTTTCTGATCCCTATGTAAAGTTATAACCTCACATTTGTTGATATTGAGAGCCAAATTATTGATTTTGCATCAAACGTAAAATTTGTGAACGTCACCTTGTACCTGTTCACAATCGCTAAGACATTTTATATGAACGAAAAGTTTAATGTTGTCAGTATAAATTAAAACTTTTCAGATTTAATTTTAAATTTAAATTTTTGCAGATTTAATCCCTTCTATTGTTGCAACTGTCGAATTTGCAGTTTCATCCATTCATAAAAAGTTTCGACCTAAATTTTATTAAAGTTCGTAGTTCTACACAAACTGGTAATTTCAGATTTTTTGAAGAGTAATATTCGATAGCGCCGCAGAAATAAGTTTAGTCAGTTTTTGCTAGCTGCACACGGTTTAAACCAGCTTTTTGGAGTTCTTTTATTTTTTAGTAAACTTAAAACTAAGCTTCAGACAATTCATAGTGTAATTTTGAAGCCAATAAGACATATTCCAATACCATTTTTTCTTTGTATATATTTATCGGTTATTGATTCATTTCTCAAGAAAGTAAGAAATTTTTGAAGATATCTGCTTGGTGATGAACAACATTTAAATATTCTTAAGAATATTGTAGACTTTTGCTGCCGTGTACATATGGATTTCCTTATGACGCATATATCCTCTACAGAACGCTGTACGACCTAAGTAGCTGGTCGTGAAGGTTGGCCACCCTTTTGACTTTTGCCTATAATATTCGTTTAAGAAAGAATTCGGTCAATCCAAGCACATCTTTTTTAATAGGTTCGGGAAAAAGCAACACTTCGTCGATCATCGCAATATGATTGAATGCAAAATGAAAAAAAAAATCCTACGCATTTAAAAAAAATCAAATTCTGTCAGGGTCGGCCAGTGCTGGAAAAATTAATTGAATAAAATAAAAATCCGAAATTGTTACATTTTCTGTTTTTTAGCAAAATTTGAATGGCACATTATTCGGAGTCGCCTTTCCGGCATATATAATAGCTCACAGTCGACGCACTTCAAATTCACTTCTCCCTTGCATTATCCGAAGAGGGCTTTTCTGCACTTGGTCATTTTCCTTCAGCTAGTGTTTTATTGGCGGACTTCATTTGGATTGGTGCTGGGTGGTTTTTGAGCGTCTTCCAGCACACAATAACCGTCAGCCAACCCTGATTAAGTGGTTACAAACTAAAAAAATCGCAGGACGAGCTAGACGACAGGTCAACGCTTACGATATTCTCCTACATATAAATAAACATAGACCCAGCCCTAGTAGAAATTGGTCACAGTTTTAACTTGTCTTCTGTAAAACAAAGGCAGTTATTATGTAAACAAATACTAATTTGACTAGAAAGCATCAAGGTGTTTGCAATTAATGAAGAAACATCAAGAAAATTAAGTCCCGATGAGCCTCCTGATGAGCATTCATTAAATCTATATATCTATATATCCTATATACTAAACCAGCAATAAATAAATATTTATTCTTGTCATCACCGTGTCAGATGACATTTCTACTAGGAAAATTTGAATTTATTTTTGTGATTTATTTATTTAAGTTTTTAAATTATTTATTTTAAATTAATTTTTTGATTTATTTTACGCGGAAAGACTGTGGCCCATATGCTGAACAAGATGTTATTCCCAATTCCTTACGCACTGCGTCTTAGACCTTGATTTGCAACCGGTGTGAATTCGGCTAAATATATGAAATAAATCGTAAATCAGATTATCATTTATGAATTCATCATGACACTCATTGACATGGTCATTAATAAACTCATCGTGACACTCATTGATATACTCATTAATAACCCCATATTGAAACTCATTGATAAGCTCATTAATAAGCTCATCATGATACTCATCGAAGTGCTCATCTAATATTGTAAAATGTAGAAAAGAGAAGCAAAGTATACATTACTAAATAAGTGAAAGAGATGCAACATAGCATGCACACTATCTGTGAATAATTATATAAATGATTTTTTCCCGGTTTTGATTCAAACGGGAATAAATTTCATGAGGACGTTCATCTGATTACTCATGAGGAGCTCATGATTTGTATACTAGGGTAGCATTGTACAAATACTAGCCCAGAACAATAAAATATAAATCCACTTACCTGATGGAAATACTAGTGAACACAATTTGAATTTAGAACAACTCCAAACTTAGACAAATTGTAATTATTTTTTTTTTATGAGATAAAAAACATCATTTGATTTTATTCTACACACCCCTGACAGTAGACGGTCGAAGCGAAACTGAAATAAATCATCAAAGTAAGATGTTTTAAATTGACACTCAATCCAAGGAGAGAGGCCTAGCCCTCCCATATGATTCTAATAAAATTCAAATAATTTTAAAAACTGTTCTCGGATCTTGGATGCATGCATAACCACAGAAATGTATTCCTTGTTCCTCTTTAAAGCTCCCACACCTCGAGAGATAAGCACAAAAAGATGTCGTCGATATAAGTCGACCAGAACCCTATTGCACCAACCATTTATCACTTACTAGTTAGCAAAATATCAATTTATTTGTGTTTTGATAAGTGTAAACAATAAGAGTTGCACGAAAAACGTTTAAAATATCACTCACTTATTAATCGAGAAAACTTATAATTTTTTTCTAAAGTTAAAGTTAAATGAATTGATAAATCATTAATTATTGTTCATCATTATTTTTACGAGTTGACGATAGTTTTCATTATGGCCAGAGCTGATAACAAGCTAAAAAATGAGCTGTTTTCCAATTGGTGAAGGAAAGAAGGTGGGTTAAATTTGTCTTGAAATCTTCTCAATTTTTTCATTTTCCTTTTTTTTAAGAGAAAACATTTTATACGACTAATCAAAGGCTGTTTTCCACAATACTCCTTTTTTTATCTTTGCTCTTCTAAGATTATCAGGATTTCTTCGCAGTGCTGTAATGAGCCATTTTCTTAGTAGGTATACACTGTCCTAAAAAATTAATATCAGGGAATGGACGAAAACCAGCTTCAAATTTCGAAACAATTGGGAATTTAGAAGTATTCTGGAATCATGTACACGATCTGATTAATTGGAATTTACAGCATAAAAGCTCCGGTCTAATCCACACACTATCATTGCATTAAGTGTGTATTTTCCATGCCGGTTTATATAGTACTCCTCATTCATTGTAGAAGCATTTATATTAATTTTAGTTCCATCGATGTATTCAGCAACTTAAGGAAAGCTACAAGAAACTGTAGCGACAATTCCTGATTGTTTTCTGGCCAACGAATTGTTTCACCCATCATTAAATTGATTATTGTATTTGATACTAGATGTAAAACCCTACACATAGCTGATTTAACTGCTGAAAACTCCACATTGGCTGGAAAATGGAGCTCAATACCATAGAATTCCCAATATGCATGGTATCAGCATATTTGCAATACTATGGTATTGGGCTCCATTTCCCAACCAATGTGGAGTTTTCAGTAGTTGTTGCAAAGGACTTAAAGAATTGTTTCGTCCACTGCTATACTGCAAATTTCCTCCAATCTTTATTGGAATATATTCTATTTGCATATGTGACTTTCACTACACAACCTCGAGACTCAAATTCTTCCTCAAATAATCTTTCGAAATAAAATTTGAAAAGAGAATTTTTTTATTAGTTTTATGTTGTTCAAATTATCAAACTCTTTATTTAAAAATGATAAGCGCAATAATTTGGTACAATTGAAATTGACAAAAAGCATATAATTTGCTAACCTTATCACTTTTTAATAGAACACTTATTACATACTCATTTTCTGTTTTGTGCAACAGTAATTTGAAAAGCTGAGAACTTTTAAATTTTCAACACTCAAATGAGTTCTATTCAAATTTCTGTTTGGTGCAACAGAAATTAATCAGAAATTTTGATAAGCTTCTAAGTGATAACCGATAAGTTGCTGGTGCAATATGGCCCAAATCTTTTATAAGGTATAACAAAATCTTTAATACTACTGTTTCACCTTGATTTGTTTCACAACGGGTCGACGACTTACCTGTGTAAAGTTGATATGAATTTCCAACATCACATTTCCATTATTTCAATTTTTCTTTTAGCTTAACGGAATTTTAATGTTTCTTTTTGGAAAGAATCCCAACTAGTTATAATTACTGATGTGATTTGCATTTATTTTAAATATAATGTTTCTGCTATGATGAGTTAAAAACGTCAATTTCTATGATTTATTCGTAATAAATTCATTACCATTCATCTAATTATTAATTAACTCTTAGGTAACGCCCTAATGATAAATCATCATTTGTTGTGATTATTGCAATCTCATCTTTTCAAATGGGGAGTAATCAATCTCAAAAATCTGACGATAAAAACGAAAATGTTTAGACCACCAAACAGTTTCATGATGCGAAATCAACCTATTCACGCTGCAGTCACAAAAAGCTTAATTTCGATAATTTACTCAGAGGAAATCATTTCTTTACTGCAATGTAAAGCCACGTCTACCCAATCCACGATCGGATGACGTAAGATTAGTTATAATTTGTGAAGACTATTACTTTGTCGAGTGCCTCTTCAAAACAATTTTAAATTCCATCACAACTTCTTCCGTGTCAACCGCCAAATCTCCTTCCATCACATCATAATTATTATCGCCATGTTACCGTTATTATGTATCATGACATAATAATTGTCGTAATTGGTGCGTTATTGTCCACTCATGTTGAACATTTTCCGATAAAATTGTTCATCATGTGGTGCCCAGCTTTAAAATAGTGAGGTGAGGCCCACATTTTAGCAAATAGTGCAATTCTATACCTCAAAATGTCGGTTTTAGGGTTAAATGAGACGAAAAATGGTTTATCGCCAATTCGCTTATTTTGTGGCGCTAAACTGTGAAATTAATTAGGCTAGTGCGAAAATTGGTTATTTCGGAATTATGAAGTATTTTCGTAATATGTGTGATTATCGGAAGGTTTCTCTCACCTGTTGTAACCTCGACGAAATATATTCAAGGAATTAATAGTTGTTTTTTTTTTTATTTAATTGATTTATAGAAATATAATTGTTGATAATTTCTTAATTATTGATTTACTTTTTTTTATTGAATTGACAAACATCTAATTGTGATGAATGCTGATTGCATAGAGTCAAAAGGATGCACTTGCTAAAAAATGTTGAATATTTGCTTTGTAATTAAAACCTGTCTAAAGTTTGAAGCGGAACTGTTATTTTACCAGACAAACTTGTTTGATGGATGTTCGTTTTTTTTAGACAAATAAAGCTTCGGGGAATACCAATTGTGATGCATCACATTGTTCATCTACCCTCTTAATTAATTGGGCTCAAGAAATGAAGATAGATCTATTCAAGGCTGGCGAAACTCAGAGTCGGTAGCATTTGAGATAAAAGGTATCTGTCTTTGTCCAGACTTGAGCCAAGACGCAGCGCAGCGATGATGGAAATACTTAGAACGGCGATTTTACGAATTCTATTAAAATGTTATGACCTTTGGTCAGTGTTTACATCAACTCGGTATGCTAGAAATTTAACGTAGAGAAACACTTGGTTTAATACATTCTGATATGTTTTTGGTCTGCTTGAGGTTATTAGGTGGGTGCATGGTTTCCATAAGCAGGGATGCACTGACGGGGAAGGATGAACAGGGCCGGGAGTCAGTTTTATCACAGATAATTACATACTAACTGTCACAAAATTTTCAAGAACGTAATAATTTATTACGAACAAATGCATGATTGTCAAAATTTCATGATTTTTTATCCGTGGTCCCGTTAAGATCCCAAGTTGAAATTTTGATAGATTTTGAAGAATTTTGTAAGATAGAAAATAAAAAAATTAAGAAAATTAAAAGCACTTCTTCCAGGATATTCAAGGATAACGGATAATATGCTTATCCTTGATATCTCTTTTACCATATATGGGTTAGCTGAGATATTTCTTAGATAGCTTGAAATCTTAACTTTCAAATGAGTCACATTTCTTTATTCTAGCATGAATAGCAAAATATGTAAATTTTTAAAAAAGACCATGGACAGCATTGTTTTGAAATTTTAAAATGCTTTAACTTCCGAAATACCCATTGTATAGGGGAATATTTTGAATTCATATTTTTGCTTTCATAAACCCTCCAAGTATGTAAAATTAAAAAAAAAAAGAAATGGTGATGGTCACGTCAGACATGTCGCCTATTTGATATAGAATGAACCATATACGTCCGGCGAGGTTGCGGCACCGCATATCGATATTGCTTTCACTGACGTCCATATTGCGTCCACTTTCTGCCGCAAATTCCTACGGTACCGCATCAGTGCCATAATTCAAGTCTAAGTATACTACTTACACAAGGAATATGTATATAAAAATAGAATAATTTCAAATATATTGGGATGTATTTGTATGTATTGATTTCTCCTGTGCCGCTATGTCACCGTAGGTGCGGCCTCACGTGCACGTTTCTTTTTAAGATTTTGTAAAAACCGCAGAAATTGCGTGGATTTTAATAAGTAAATAAATGTGTTTCATTGTTTATGAAATTATGATTAATCTATGGAAGATAAAGAAACCAGTGGCTTTATAGTAGAGTCAAAATTTAAAAAAAAATAAAACTTGAAATTCTACATCTTCAAAAAAGGAGTTCTTAAGTCCTCAGATGGGATCAGGACGCGATTTTAGAGCCCTATTCTTCCGCTCCCCTTTTGGATTTGTGACACATATGGGCCTTCTTCGAAGCCAAATCCTGCGTGCCCTACTCTCCACAACATAACTTGGTGGATATGATTATTTACGCTAATATCCTAATAACAAGTAATCTTAGAATAATATTTGAAATCTTAATCTTAATTGCCCTTAATTAGTCTTAATTGAGAAGTTTCTCTCATCGTGTGGATTACTGCCATAGTCGTATTAATCAAAAAGCATTCGGCTCAATTTGAGCTCTAACTCAACGGAAAACAAATTCCACTTATGGCATGAATTAGTGCTATGCAATTCGGATGGCGTTCCACTAACGTCCTATACTTAGGAAATGTAGGTAAGTAGATTTTAATTAAATCATACAATACTGAACGATCTGCAACAGCATAACTTCAAAAGAGCCAGTCTACTTGGTAGATACTATTTCTGGGAACTGCAAGAGCTGCATTGTACAGAACTTAAATGTATCCTGAGATTTCTGAAAGAAATAAGTTGAATATGGAATTGGTTCTCGAACAATATCAACAAAAGGATAGATTGTCAATCCCATGAATCTATGGTGTACTTCATCATTATCTTAGTGCCACCCATCTAACCTAACCTAAACTAATAGATTGACTGGCATTTCTCGGGAAATCCCGTGTAAGCTAAGTCACGAAAATTCTAATTATAGAACTAGATCTCAGTTAGAATAAGATGAAAATAAGGTCTTGAGCTGAAATTTACTATTTGTATTTATGTTTTCAATTCATAATATGTATATATGTGTATTATGTACAAAAAACATTTTCTTATAAACAAAAATCTCTTATTTAAAGGAAAATGAAATGATTTTTTTAGCTTTGTATGAACTAAAACAAGTATAGCCTGCAGAATAATTATCTCCCTCCTTCTATTGTTACACATTTCTGCCAATAATGTAAAAGCATCTATTACCAACTAGTTTAATTTTATTATGTAAAAAATAATCTTTGTGAAAACAAAATTGTGCATAGTATGCAAAAATTTGAAAAACTTACTTATGTAGGTACCAACAAATTTTGTGTACTCTTTTCTGTACTATGTAATCTGGGGTACTCAAGGTCTTCTCTGGTTTTCATGCTTGAATGGAAATGGCCACTTTTCATACAACTTTAGGTAAACGATGCATTATGATACTCTGAACATATTTTAGAACAATGTTTATTTCAATTAAGCGAGCGGAAGCTTTCGCGATTTAATGTAACTAGAGTGACTTTCTTGGGTGAAAAAGTTGACTTTTCTACTTCTCGTGATTGTGCGATACGTGGTGCAAAATGCTTTCCTATGACGGGAATGTTCACAACAGAGCACTAATGGCCATGAAAGAAAGAACTGCAAAATAAATGCGATTTGTTGTAACTGGGGTGTATGTGACCCAAATGCATGAAAATAGATTTTTCGGCTGCAAAAACACGTAGTCCTCGGCACGACCTTCAACTTTATATGCAGTATTGGAACAACCCCCCACCAGTGTTTCCACCCCCCCCCCCGCCACCACCAACCCTAAAAGTATGCATAGAAAAATTGTCTGCTACGAATTGTAGTAAAACCCGTTTTCCGTTCGGGTATAACCCTACCGAGTTAGATCCGATCTAATGTGCGAATAATCTAGTACCTCAGTTCGATTAAAGAATAGGAAAAGCCTAAACAATTGAATACGGGGATGGCTATGAATAGCTATTTAAGCCTCCGAGAATAGGAATATGGGTACTCAACCTGCTTCCCAAGACCGAAGGAATTCGATTCTGTGCTAGATTTTCGAAATTATACTAGAACAAGCTTTGACACCACTCCCCCTCCCCCGCCTTTGGTACTTAATTGAAATAAACATTGTTTGTTTGTGGTTTTCTTAATCGTAGCTAAATATACTATATATATACTTGGTGGTTCAAAAATAATATTATAATGGTTCAAAAGTAATAGCAAATTTTTAATTTTTCTCTCAAATTACCAACTGCGTTTACTGAAAAATTAATAAGAAAAAATAAAACAATGAATATTTTGGCTATTTGTTTTAAGTGTTATCATGAAGCAGAAGAATTTTCATAAAATTTGTTATTAATTCTTGGATTAAAATAAAAAAAAAAGCATGTTCAACAAATTTTTAGTTCATTTGAAGTGACGTTGGCGAAAAAAATGTACTACACATTGGCCAACGATCATCGTATTTTCTTCCAGCTCATTTATATCATGTGCAACATTGCGACTTTTACCAGCTGACTATTTTCATTGGAAATGACCTTCCCCATAATTTTCATTTGACCGTCCACTTTTGAGACACCCCGCATACGTATACATATTTATATAATATATATTTCCTAAAAGATAAATCGTTTCTATAATAATATTTGTGGATTCACGGAGGAAATGTTACTGATGAAAATTCTTTATGTTTTTGTTTTGCTTCACACATCTTGGCATTCTTCACCTTCAACTCCTTTACTCTTTTACTATTATTCGATACAGATTCTCTTTTTACACAAATAAAAATTTAATAAATAAATCATTTTGGTACAAAATCCCAAAATATAAGTATAATCCTGAATGATTTAAATCGGATGGTTAAAATCTTAAATACCCAATACAATACCGACTAGTCGATAAGTAATTGGAAATTAGTTACGTTATGTTCTTCGACGCAAATCTATACCAGTTTTGTGGTTTTCACATCATTTTCTCATTGTTTTTGATATTTGACGTTTCATGCCATTTGATTGTAGTAGTAAAAAATTCCGTTAACCCAATTGTGTCCAAAGTTTAATTTTCGTTATATTTTGAGAATTCGGTTATTTTTGGATCATTTAGTAGTTAAGAATATAAGTATAAACAACGACAATGTTTTTTTTACTTCTTAGAATTTAAAATACAGCGCGATGCGAAAACGCACAACTGGGGTATGTAAAAACAAAAAAAACAAAAACACAGTTTTTATACTTCTAAAAAATTGTACTTTTACTCATCTTTATTCAAACTAAAGTCTTTAATAGTAAATAACAAATATAAACAAATTTAATGTAAAAACAAAAATAAAAATAATTTCATGGCACATTGTGAAAAACGCTCAAAACAATACTAGTTATTATTTCAATTTATCCAGATATGATTTCAATCATTTTTCGCGCAAATCGATCTCATATGTTTCACTTTTCGTTATTGTTTGACATTGCTTACAGGCACTGTTCTCTCCTTATAATGTTCCGAATTCCAGGCCTCAGTAACTGATATGGGCTTGCGCTATATCCTTGTATAGACGGTTCCCACATTTCTCTAAAAGGACTTTAGATAATTGGCGACGAAATTCTGAGCAATCTAGTGTGTAGCCAAAGGTTCTAGCAAGTAGCTATGCACAAAACGACTGACATATACATTTTTTCCCCGAACACTTACACGGTAGTTAGATATATAGTTATCTAACTGGTCGACACCTCGCATATACATATTATATACTTTAAAAATGTTAGGTTGCGGTACATCCAGGGTTGCTAGATTGCAACAAAAGGATTCTCGTACCAACTTTAAAAAAATCTCGTAATTCATGAAAAATTTTCGTACACTAGGCTTATCGCGAAATTAATGAGAAATGGCGGCTTAATTAAAACGGGATTATTTAGTAAGATTTCATTTTATTTTTTTTTTTATAATAAAAATAATGGGCATCTTTAAAAAAGTTTATTTTGATAAATTTTTTAAACCGATTTTTGTATTAAAATTGTGTATAGTCTTGTTCTTAAAACAAAAGACATCTAGACTAGGCTAGGATTATCTGGGTCCGACTGAATATTTTGGTCAAAATTTTCATCATCAGGTCGCACTGCAGTAGCAGGTTTATTCTATTATATGATGCCGACTTATCACTTGGGTGGTAGTTTTCTTTCGACTGTGTTTCTACACATTGAGCTGAAAGGAGGGCTCCTATCAAGGTCTTTGATGAAAGCCTATTAATTTTCTTTTTGTTAGGTTGTTCTTGCTAAAAATCCTCTCGGTATTGCCATTGGAATATGCGAGAGTTAAAACGGATAGCGTAATTTGAGGTAGAACTATGTATTTGTGGTCTACATCGGCAGTGCTTGTGCCAAAATATGTCAACCTCCTTTTCTTTGGTGATGTGTAGATGAAGTTGGTCCAAGGGAATAAGTCGGCACTCGTCATCGAGTTGCTGCAGTTTCTTTACCCTAGACAGACTGTCTCCATAATTTGTCACATAAATGAAGTCCATCAAGGATCCACGTACAACATTTCGCTTCGTTTTCAAATGGACTAAATTTTACTCTATTTAGTGAAATTGCAGTAAAACTGCTACCTACCGTCATTAAAATGAACTGAATTTATTCGAAAGTGAAAAGTTTTTCCAATAATGTTAGGAGTGACAGCCATCAGCTGTTCATGAAAGAAATTTCTTTGTCGCTTACTTCTCTTTTTGGTCTCTTTCAACAACAATAATTTTGTTCTACTAAATGCTTTGCAACTACAGTAAATACTCTCAAGTTTTCTTTATAGCATTTAATAAAATTATTGAATTCTTCCATGATCTTTACTCACTTTGCGGAACTGACATTCTAAATGAAATAATTTTTGTCTATAGTCTGTCACCTCTTTATTTCCTTGAAATTACTGAATTCCAAATTATGTCATTATGGGCACAGTCTGTCTGGATATTAGGGTCTGTCGGCTTTGCCATAGGATACAGGTAACATAAAAATATGAGTAATATAGTATCGTTTCGGTATCTTGAGATCAGCCCTTGAGCATAAAGCTATCGCTCCCACAGAAAAATAATATTATAACAAATTGCAGCCAATATGTTTTCTTTTTAATGTAAAAAAATTACATGTCGGGCCAGTTTATGGAAATTATCGTGTTTGAACCAAATCCAGGCTATTTTTATAAGAAAAACTCCTGCAATAAGACAAGACAAAAAGTGTGTAATATGGGCAGCTATGCTATTTTCAAGTCTCTTTACAAAAATATGCAGAACCGTAACCTCCGGAATATACCAACCATTCAATATTCCGGGGGTTACGGTTCTGCATACTTTTCTTAAAATATATTTTACCCTACTTTTATTAGTAGTATTTGCAAAGTGTGTAAATTCCGATTAGAAAATATTTGACGACTAGATTCTCGTACTTCGCCTAAGAGAATACATTTTGGCCTCGTACATCGTAACTATCTATATTTATCCACACGCGTTCAGATATAGATTATCTTCGTCCCCTTTTGTCCAAGTGTGATTTTTTACTCCAAATTTCCTAACTGGTTGCTCCTCTAATAGTCAATTACATCTCAAAGTAAGATCGTCGAATATGACTTCAGCTTTGGCTTGAAATTGATTACGATTCATCCGATTCGGGTTGTCAATCTCTTCATCTCCAGAGTCTTTATTTCAACAATAACTGACTACAGGAGGTGCAATTACTATTTCATAAGGACAAGGGTCATTTTCTGTTAAATCTTAAAGGACTTCCAAAATTTCCGCAACGGAGGACCTGCCTGTCCTGAAATGTTGATTTTCAAAATTAGAGACAAAAAGTCGACTGGTGCGTTTTCACACCATCAATAGAAAACGGCCAAAAAATTGATCACGACATTAAAAAAAACTAAATTAAAGGATGTCGAATAGGAAGAATATACTGAAATTATTTTACATAAAAGCAAGTAAGACTAACTAGGCAGTCATTTCACGATGGTTGATGTTATCACGCCAGCGAAAAATTCATAACTGATTTCAGAGTAAAGTACACTTGCAACAACGTTCTCTTTGTTACGGAATCAATACTTACGGTACGAGGAGCCTTTAATCTGTCTACTGACTGCAGAGTAGCATGTCGCACTCAATCTGAAGAAAATAAAAAATTACTTTTTCTTAAAATGCACCAGATTTTATAACCAGAGGGCGTAAGTGAGTTAAATTGATTTTCTAAGTTTTGCAGACAACTAACATGAATTATGGATTTACAACTAACTAAACTTCTTTTAAATGTGTTACAATTTTAATAAGAAATAAAATTCCGCACCGAACATAACTTCTGCATCTAGATCACTCAGTTCACCGTAATTATTTTGGGAAAATCAAAGCGTGTTATTTCCATTCATTATTACATTTTAAGATTGATACTACAATAACAACATTAACAATTATTCAAATGACATGCTAAACCTTACAGATATTTATTTACTAGTTTTAAATTTTTTGTTAAGGCAGATATTAAATGTATTCAAGAAAATATTCAAATTTTATACCTTAACCGGTTAAATGCCTTCAAAATTCATTAATTTTTTTTGCGATTCAATTTTAAAGATAAATCGGCACGTGTACCTTGATACGCTAGACGGTATTGCAAGTTTAGTTGAGATCCAAAGAATTTCCAAATTATGCCGCTCTGTGAATAATTTATGTCCAAGTATGATCTCCAGCGCTGAGTGAGATTGATTGATTGATAAATTCAATATGTTGTGGTGTCCTTCCTTAATGGGACTATTTCAAATGTCCCGCTGGAGTATTTCACATTTCTGTAAAATTGTTTAGTTTCTACCAAACAATGGGCTTATTTCGGACTTCACACTAGAGCGTAATTCCACATTTTAATTTAATTTCATGATTTACATGTAAACTTTTTTTTTGTTCTTCCAGCTATGGAAATTCTAACTTGTTCCGCTTCTTAACTTTTGGTTTGTAATACTTTAAGTAAACTATGCCGGTTTTTATTTTCTCAAGAAACAAAAAGCCCCGCTTACAAGAATGCGTACAAGTGATTGGGAAAACAAGTAAGTCTAGTTAAAAATCAGAATAACAAAATGTAACTATCTATAACGACGTCCTTGCAGTAACTCCTATTGCATTTGCAGCTCCTGTATAGTATATACGGCGAGTATATGTTTATCGATGTCTTCGTTCAACCAGTATTCAAATTTATACAAAAAACTATTCGGATTAACACATGGCCGAATTGAGATACTTATGTAAATATCTCATCGATTTACTGCAAAACTTTTACGTCAAACTTGAAAGTGAACGAATCACGATGGTGGGTTCAAGTGTGGTCAAAATAGTCATTCTTCTCAGCTGTATAGAAATTCTGTCGAATACGCAGTGATTCACTATTAAGTTTGACGCGTTTTCATTGACTCAAGGGGTATTTTTTATTATTTTCAAGTTTTACGTATGCACGTAGATACGGAGGAAAATTTTCGAAGGCGTTGTATACTTGCACGTTTTCGAATAGAATAAAACTAGCTGCCGTTGAAGGTGAGAATAATTTTTTTAATAGAGTTTTATTGAGAAATCAATCGCGTTGTTGTTGATGCAATCTAGTCTGGTTGAATGTCATTTACTTGACAGATTTTAATAACCTTTTTTTTTGTGACTGCTGTTCGGTTATTTTGTATGCAATTTAGCAGATATTAAGTCTACTTGCCGTATACAATGCATCTATGATATTTTCGGTAATGATTCATTTAGAAATTATGAATTTTGATAGATTTGATTTGTGTAGGTTCCATTGTGATAGTTAACATAAGTGTGGAATTGAAATTTATTGCTGATTGAAAATATTTTTCTTACTGCCTCGATTACATATAAACTAGATAATTTGTAACCGTAAGATCTCTGTGTCATATGTAAATAACATTTACATACTAGAGCTAATGGTTTATTTCCAGACTAAACATTTACAATAAATTTAATATGTTAGCTATTAAAACTATTAAATATAAGCGTTAAAATAAAATAAAATCTAATCTCCATTCTGGAAGTTTTTCTATTGTGTTGTTGCCAGGAGTAGCGTGCGTTATTGGCTTCAATAATTAAGATATTATTTACGAGTATCGGCTATTTCTACTTCTCCAGACGATCCTCACAAATGGCCTATAGTTGATCCATCCATCCCTTAGCGTTGTCAGGTTGTAATACACAACACACTTATGTGGAAGTCCCAACTGACTAATTATGTGATCATTTGTGGTGCACCATGCACCTATGATGACAGGTGGTCACCTTATGCTAATATTGAACGGTTAATTCCAGATCTCCCTTCCAATGGATTCCCACATCTAATATTATCACGTCTTTGTACTTTATTATGATAAAGTCTGGTGTCTTAAGGAGACCATCGGTTCCTCTTATTTGTGGTTCCGGCTTTTCCTTCCACTTCTTCCTTCTTACAGCATCCATCACTCTTCTGGCGGCTTGGTTGGTTGAGCTTGTAATTCGGACCCAATGCATCAAAGGACAATTCTGTAAAATGTGGCAACCGACTCCACATTACCACAGTTTGCTCTACAAAATCTCTTCCCCGGTGGGTTAGATGGCATACCCATACAAGGGAAAATGTTCATGGGAAGTTGATGAGCTTGAATATACTGCTGACCGTTCCAGAACGCAGGCGGCCGCATGAGAACATCGCTACACGCGCTATTATTGCCCACCTGGTGGAGTCCCTTATAACTGAATGTAGTTCAATACTCTACTGTAATCAAATTCCGGACTTAGTTCACATCAGCTGATGTCAGTCTCCTTTTCGAGTGCATAACCTATTCTGGATTCTTGAAAGGTCGATGATTAAAGTGAGCAATGGTGACCCGCTACTCAACTTCTTCAGGCGCGGATGTGTAATAACGGGTATCATACTTTCGAAGCAAAAGACACCAAGTCCACTTTTATTAGTCTGTGTATAAAAAATATTGTTGACGCAATGGATATTAAAATACAACACAAATATAACATACGCTCCGCATCTCCAGAATCCGTATCGTATACACTAAAATCATCTGCCTATACCATGGTACAAATTTTTTCATCGGCAAAAGAATGCCAGTCCTCCTGTCTAGTTTCTCAAATAATTGGTCACTGTACTGAAGAGAGCAGGAGAGATTAGGTCTCCTTGTTTCACCCCTCGTAATATTGGGAAGTTCCGAATATGCTAGTTTCAACATGAAAGATTCGTTACGATCTTGTGAAGCGGAACCTCTTCATTACCTTAGTGATGCACCGATGTGACACCCTGTCGAAAGCTTTGGACAGATCCAGCGTGAGTACAGCGGCAGGTTGACCCACTTTACCCCGTACCTTAGTTAATGTGTCCAGGCTGATACTGTTGAGAAAATAGCCGACTATCTTCGTAAAAGCTCGCTGTGACTGATTAAAAACTAGTCTTGCAGAGATTCTACTAACTATGATTTGGTTAAGTACACACAAGAAAATGGAGCTTATCAAAATTGGGCGGCAGTTCTTAATACCATTCAATCCCACTGTATCTTAGGTAGGAGAATGGTCTTTCTCATTGGCAATCGGGAGTTGTGACGAGTTCCTCTGTGTGTTCCCATCCGAAGCTGGAGAGTTGAACTTACTGTTACGGATCGTATTCTCGATGTCCTCCACAATGATCTCTGTGAGCTCCTTGTATTAGTTCCTGTTAGTTACTATATCAGGCATATCAATTTCCACGTTGTTATGAGTACCATCAAGTAAATTCCGTACCTAAACTTTCTGGTTCCTAGAGTACTCTATCTGGGCCAACTGGTACAGAAGAGTTCTTTTCCTGCGATTCCTCAAGTTTGGATCATTGAGTTTTGAGAGAGTCCTCATTCTTTTTGAAGGCCCGCGTTAATTCTGCCTTACCGCTCATCTTATAAATCTCTCCATCAGACTCTCTAGACAATTGTCCAAGCCCGCCCTGACTGTCTCCAACAAATCACGCAAAACCGACTCTTTAAGCATCAAATCATCGCTGGAAAGTGATTAATGTCTAAATTCTCAATCGCTTGAATGAGAATATCATTACGATTCCCCGCATCACCTGGTGTAGCTACCTGCTGCTTGAGTGCTGCCACCCTGTCCTTATAACTCTGTTGCTTCCTTTCGGCTTGAATAGCATCTTAGCATTCTTCCGGAATTTTGAAGCAGCAAATTTAAGCTTATCATCGACGGATTCAATGTAATTGTAGAACCGTCATAACAATTTTTCAACAGGCTTAAGGCCATGCTGCAGTATTGCTCAAGCAACTATCAACAACTTGAATTTGCTTAACGATCAGACTAGAGGAAGTAGATATGACCACCTGCAACGATTTTTTCCACCATTACTCTGAATGCCTACTCATTACCCAACTCAACGATTTCCCGGGGATTTATATATCTCGATCGACAGGCTCGGCTAAAGTAGTGCTCTAAAAGTCAGTTCCAGGTGCAGCTATCAAGTGATTTATTTTCATTTCATAGTAATTTATGTTTGTTTTGTAGACAAATTTATTTTATTAGGTCATGATTAAAAAGAATTTGTCCGAAGTGTAAAACCATTTCAAAACAGATAAAAAATGTGAGTGAAAAAGCGTCTCACTAATTCTGTTCTTCAAAGATAAAACACAAAAGTTCTTCAATCAGTGGATTAATTCACCATGTATTGGCTGATCATTTAGAAAAGGCTGTTGGAAAGGAAATGAAACCAACTTGGATACGGGTGCACAAGGTTCTAAGGCTTCCAAAATTCAACCAATGATATTAAACTACAGTAAGCGACAGTCTATGGCTGCAAATATTATCTTGACTATATACTTTAGGCGGGTTTTAAATTTTTAGTATCATTAGGAGTTCATTTATAAGGAAAGTTTGTATGTATTTGTATAGTTGTGTGTATTTGAGAGGAAATATACATTATTCAAATGGGATCTATGATAACGTAAGTCTCATATACCTGGTCATTTATGATATATCTTGTAATTTGAATTTAGCATCGATATATAGCTCCGACCCGTCTGTTTTTGTTCTTAAGTAGAACAGGAAAAGCATCTGGACCTTTAACTTTTTTGGATATCAACCAGAACCAGAACCTCTTTCAGCTTACAGCCTGGGAAGTCAACTTCACAAGCTAATAGGTTACTCCCCTTGATTACGTGTAAAATGACGGAAATGTCGGAAAAAGTAAACAGTGATTTGATTAATCTATCTACGCTATTTGTCACACACGCAATAATCTTCTGATAGCCATCAGACCAGGAGCATGAATATCTGCAATCCTTCTGGAGGAAGCTCTTCACTTCACATAGGGAATATTAGTCCAATTTACAGTACAATCGCAGAAAGAAACATTTAATTTTATGAAGCCAGAGAATTTAAGGTGGATATATATAAAAAGGGAAGATGCTTCACGCGATATGTGTTAGAAAAAACCTACATAGATTCTCTAAAGAATGCATTACACTACATTTTAAGCTGCCAGTTATGTGAGAATTTATTGTTATATTTTAGAATAAATGATATAAAATGTTCAAAATTTTTGAGACTTCTCAAACACAATTTAATTATTCTGTTCACATAACAAAATAAACTACTTAATGACAGGAGTAATACCCCAGGGCAGTGTCATTACATTGCAAATTATTCTTTTAAAATCTCGTACTAACATGACATTACAAAACTTAGTGTTACGATTTTGCTGCCAAGAGGACTAACAAGTCACTGAAAAAAATTGGTGTGCAATCAGTACCTGGCTATTTACACGCGTACATATGTAGTTCAAATGTTACATGTTTAATGTATGCGAATTAATAAATTTTAAATAATTTTTTAATTAAACTCTTCACAAGGTGATTTTCACTTGTCCAAATCAAGACAAGGTTAAAAGCCCCGTTAAAGAGAAAAAAACATTGCTAACACTTATATAGTGACAAGCTAAAAAATAAGAGTGAAAGCTTGAGAACAAGATTTTCTGTGAAATTAAAAATGAAATTTACGATACAAAAATTTTATTTGACCTTAAATGAATTTGATAATTTACTCACATATTTTTTAGGATTATTCGCGTTCAATTGATACGAATTTTTATTCAGTTCCTTACGATAAAGTATTGTACTTCTTCATTTTTAACTGTCCAACAATTTTGTTTTCCTTTATTAAAGTATAAAAGGTACAATTTGTTATTGAAAATGTAAAAACAGAATTAAATTTATGAGAATCGACGGGATTTTATTAAAATAAGGAGATAGTTGAATTGGGCTTGTCCTTAGACTGTCTCTGTTTATTTATTTATTGAGCCTACAGATTCAGATCATAAAGGCTACTGAAAAGCTTATAAAAACTTCAATAAAATCTACATTTCAATTATTACTTGTCTTAAGGAAATAGTTAATATTTTCCATAATAAATACATAACCCGAATTACAAAATTGTTTTCTAAAATTTCAGATGTTAAATCAGACTAAATTTGAATCCTAAACTCCTCAATAAAATAAAATGCGAGTACGTTTTTGATTTCACTAAACTATATTTAGCAATTAGTAAAAGTGCAACGGAAATCATAATTGGGGACATGGTTTTATTTATTGTTTTTATAAATTCATGAATGTTTTATGATTATATCGCACAAATACAACATCAAATAAGCATTAATAATAACAATAAAAAAATAAAAAGGTATAATAATAAAAAGCAAATTTTAGTCTATTTCGATAATTGATAAAGATCAATTTGTAAAGGTATGAAGAACAACTTAGCCATAAGTCCCGGTGCAAAACTAATATACATTGTAGGAGATGACTCTACGTTAAAACTCATTATTTAAAAACTAATAAAATTAAATATTTTAGTGGTGAGAAGAATGTTAACGCCTGTCTATAAACGAAAAGACGTCTAAGACTCTGACTTAGATGCCTTTCACAAATTATGTACAATTAATTATTTTTAAATTAGCACGTGAATTATAGACGGATATTCATTTAATAGACTTAACGAAATCAAAGATTTAAATATCTGGCTCAATACCATCCTTTCTTTTTGGTGTTATTAAAAGATGCAATGACTCCAGAATGGTTTTTGCTTTTAGTCTCTATTCTGGCATATTCTTTGAGAATCCATGGCTTACTCCGGCTACCCCATCACTGAACTGAATACGATATGGAAAAAACCATTTTCATCAATCTCTTTTCAACCACAACTTTAACTGCATCGTATTCACTTGTTGAGAGGTAAAGTAAAAAATCAACTTCGTTAAAATTACATTATCAAATTTCATATTTCATAGTATAATTAATTTAACGAAATTATTGTGGTAATCATTAGTTTTATAAATTTTATGAATTAAATGAAAATTCAAAACAAATGCATAAAACCGTAGCACATATCTTGTTATGGGCATTAATTTCACAGAGTTGATTCAAGGTAGCATGAAGGTCACCAGTTCATCCTAGGAAGACAATAATGATAGTATGGTGAACTAATGAATGTGTTATTTATTATTCATTCCTGAAGCTTGCAAGAACTATTACGACACAGTCCTTTTATCGATATCTTGAGGTTATGTGTGGGAAATTACATCAATTACATTATTATCAATAGGCGGCAATTGATAATTCTGCACGATAATACTAGACCCACACCAATTGCTTGACCTTTTGAGCGATTTTCATATTTTCAAAGACTTAAACAACCGTCAAGCAATCTGCGCTTCACCAATTGTTCTTTAGTAAATTAGGTTTTTAAAAAATATTTCGGTATTAGAACTCAATAACTTTCAACTGTGCCTTTGTCAGTGTGATATCATCAAAAAAGCAAACATAACTTTTTATTAGCATAACTCCAGTTTTATAAATACAAAACTTTGCACCCGCGGAGACGCTCCAAGTACTTAGTTTAAAAGTCCTAACTGAAATACGGTACAACTTAATCTAAACTTTTTAGTTATGGAAAAACCTTTAATCGATCACTAATAAGTTTCAGCTATTACATGACTAAAACGGAACTTTTTAGTAATTTCGTCTGATATAATTTTTGATGAGAAAAAAAAGATCGTGTCAGCTTCATTATTTAGTTTTGAGGTGCCTATCACAGCATTTCCGATTTAAAATAGGTACGCGGTCTTCAAAATAAGAAAACAAATAAAATCTTAAATTGCAAAACAGCAAAAATGTCATGAATTTTTGATATCATACATTCAAGTTAGTTAAATTTTACATTTGATTTTATTCTATCTACAATTTTCTATTTGTAATACCGAAAACAAAAACAAAATGGACAGGACCAACCTTAATGTTCTATGCAGTTTTGAATATGACTAAGAAATTATTTGTATAACTTTTTGATTATAAATACGACCATTAAGCAATTTAAGCGACTTTCTCGTTACAAATATTATTTTGAAGTTATTGTGGCAACTTTCTGGTAAAAATAAAGCTAAGAAATTATTTCGGCTTCTTTTTCGTCATGGCGATGGTAAAATTTTATAAGATTTATTCTAAAAACTTTCAAAGATTCGTATCACAGAAAGGGCAAGCGACATTTTTTGGTACGGAGTATCGATGTTTCGAGAACAGAATACCCAGTAAGGTTCTAGTCTAGGATAACTTATAGAGTATAAATATGGCGCTTTTCACCGGTAGAAGGCGAGTCTTATTTCAGACAGTGAAAAGTCATAAAAGTAAACAGCATAGATAAATAAAGGAAGAACTTTTGAACTTGGGTACGGAGAAAATCTATAAAAAATTCAAATCAATAAAGAAAAAGTAAAAAAGCTAGAATTGGTCTACGACCAATTCTTATGATACCCTAGACGAATGCCCGTATAAAATTTCGTATGGTAACCGACCTATGCAAGCTTAATTTTTGAAGTGGTTTTTCGCATATATTTCTAGAATGGTTCGTCGGACAGAAAAAATGATTATAACCAATTTTATAAGATCTCGTGTTCTGAAGAAGTTTTTAGTACAATAAAAATGTCTAGGACTCATCGTTTTCACAGTATATGTAAAAAAACTAAATTTTTATATGGCAACACCAAGAATACGCTGCCCGATTTATTGCTTTTCTGAAATTTTATTTATTATTACTATAAAAACACCACGTACCAAATTTCTGCACTCTATGTCGACGCGTTCTCAGGCAGTGTCCAAATATATAGTGGAAAACAACAGTTTTGTATGGCAATCCCAAGAAGGTGTTGCCCGATTTGTCTCATTTTCGAACTTAATTTTACAAAATTTTAGCTTTCTAAGTGAAAGCGCCCTCGATTTGTCGTGCGTACGGGCAGACGGACGGACGGACATGCAAAAATCAAAATAACTTTTATTATTATGCGTGGGTATCCAATCCATTTTGCTCTACCATCATTTATTTCTGTGTGTTACAAACCGAATGACAAACTTAGTATAGTTAGTATATCTAGGGCATAAAAATGCATACAAAACAAAGTTTGACAAAAATTCAGTAATTAGTTTTAATTTCTTAAATATTATTAACAACTCCGTCTTGTGACCACCACCCCTACACTACGACCCCGGAAACTGATATATGAGAAAATTATGTGCTAATTATGTACAGTGGTGTGGCGTGAACTTGGTGCGACGGGAAGCAATCAGATTATTTTTTTACAAAAGTGTTAAATAACCATCGCTCAAAAGAAATTGCAGCGATTCTAATAAATTATCCATACATCTCTTCATAGCTGCTTCTTAAGCATCACAACAGGTTTATTTTGAAGAAAATAGGTAACTGCAACAGTGAACTGCGTCGACTCTGCGAAGAGTAAGATGAAACTTCGAAGCATATCGTATTATGTGAGTGGCCCGCACTTGCAATTTTAAGGTTGAAAATCACTGGAGAAACATCTCTCCAAATAAGATTTGCAAGCTAACTCCAGAAGAAAAAGATAGATTTGCCATAATCACTCTAGGCTAGGATACAATAGATCCACTCTAGTCGCGGTATACGATGGGTCTTAGTGACCTAGTCGCCTCTACTGTTTACCTTAAGCTTAGGCATCCACAATCGAGGACGCGAGAGTAGACATAAATTACCATGTTTTGGCCCCTGCTTTCAAATTAAGTTAAAGGGAATCAAAGAAGTGATCTTACAGTACGTTTACATGAATACTTGGCTTGAAATCCCCTTGAAACTAAAGCAATGTTTTTGGTTGAATTAATTAATTCCAGTTAATTGACTTGAAATTTTCTTGAAATTTACCAAAAATCACAACCTGAATTGTCACCAATAATCTTCTTTGTGTTCCTTTTTACCATTTTCATAACTCGCTGACATGAAAAATATTTCAGTAGGTACTAAGAGTTGCGTTTACACGATATTTTTCAAGTAAATAGGAGAAAAATTTTGTGATTTACTTGACTCATGTATACTTGAAGTCAATGCGCAATTACATGATATTTTGATTACTTGATCTCTACTTGAAATATACTTCAAGTATTCATGTAAACGTAATGATAGTCATGTGGCAATGTACTTATATTATACATTCTGTGTCAATCAAAGCTGTAAACAAATTTGAAATTTTCTGGTTTCTCGAAAACGATGTCAATGATAAATGGTTTTCAGAATGTGGAGAAACACTCAAGACTGTTTTAACGTGTAATAACGATATTTGAGCTTATTTCAAAAAATTTGCCAAGTACGAAAATGGAAAATTTCGAATTCGTTTATAACAGAGTGGATTAGTCGTCGCCTTCATGAAACTGAGAAATTAATCTTTTGAGATGTAGCAATTTTAGGAGTAAAGGTTTTTTCAATATTTGAGCTCATTCTTGAAAACGAAGACCGGGAATATCTTATACATTGGTAAAGTAATAAAGATAAAATTTTTACCGCATAACAGAATAGAGATTTGAAATTTTCCTGAGTTACGTATGAGTCGGCAGATCAAAATAGCCAAATTAGCAGATTCGCGATTATGGAATGACGGCGACAAATAAATACTAAATAATCTAAATTAAAATATTAATAATTACTCAGCTGCTTCCTTGCCCCCGACTGTACCTTTTTGTCATCGATATCATATTTCAAGACGTCTCTGCTCTTAAGTAATATTCCCCTATCCAACTTGGAATTCTCCTCAAGAATTTAAAATTTCCTCTCGCCCGCGCGGCTTGCTTGAATATATTTGCCAGCCATGCCCACAATCGAAATGTGTCCTAATCGACGAAATTGATGGAAGCAAAAATAAAACCACCTCCAGTTGAAACAAATACAGTGTTGATCTATCATAAGAAAAATTTACTCATATGAATGAAAATAACCTAATTTATGCTACCAGTACAGCAGGGTTTGCAGGTCCTGTAGAAGCATTTTATCAATTGCATTCATTAGGCTAATACCACTTTTTAATGAGAGTAGCTACACTATAAGTGGTGAATGAGAACCAGAGATGTGTGACGTCGTAGGTAGGATCCCAGACGTGTTCGAATGCCATACATTTTGTTGGATGTTGTTCGATTGCTGATATATTACAAACAAAAATAAGACCACCTCCTCTAGGCAGTGGTGTTGGCTGTGATATCATAGATAGAGCCAGGACGTGCTCAAATGGTACACTTTTCGTTGCATGTTGTTCGATTGATTTATTTTTGATTGTTTTGATCAGATGGAGATGATTTCATTATTGCTTCTCGCTGAAAGTTTACAACAAAGGACGAATAAAAAGTCTAAAATATGTTTTGTTAATGAAAATATTTTGTAGTAATTTTTTGCAGTAATTTTTCATTTGCTTTGATTTTTATATAAAACATATTAATTAAATCGGAAAACCTAAGGAAAGTAATATTCCCCTGTTTCCAAAGATGCCACGCCACTGATTATTTGCCGAATTGAAAAATTTTATGGTCGAAAATTTAATAGTTTTTTGAAATATTTCAAATGGAAAATTCAAATGCATAATACTAAGCTGAAACCAGACTTATTATTAGCTCTGAGAACAAAATTTCAATTCACACAGATTTATGTCCAAATTGTATGCTTAATCTCAAATTTTCGAATAAAAGAATTTGAGATTAAGCAGATAATTAGTTACATAATCAGCACATGAATCCTAAGTAAATCAGAGCTTTTCTTTTTGCAGAATTTTAACTAAGGAGGGGTGGAAGACTACGTCGTCCTGCATCCTGCATTATGATTGACTAAAAATACAATAAACTTTGAGTATAACATTGGGCAAAGAATTAGCACATAATTTTATCACATTTTGTGTTCTCGGGTCGTGTTGGGCACAGATGTAGCCGATTCTATAGAAGGAAAATTGATCATTCCTGAGACATATCTACAAATAGAAACAAACAAAATTGAGTTCATTAAAAAAAGTTTTTGTATGTTAATCGTAATACAAAATATCCAATATAATACTTTAAGTATATCTGCTTATTTATAATTATATACATAAATCATACAAATTAATTAATGATTATTTAAAGAGTTGAATAGAATCTTGTCTATATATATATATATGAATATAGAAGAATTAAAAAATTCAATTCTAACATCCATTCTTAGGTAATCGTTCAATTACAAACAGGTTTAAATGTAATTTTAACTACTGTGTTCCTTATTAAGTAATTTCAATTATAAATCTAGAAATATTTGCATTTTCTTACTGCAATTTTACGCGATAAATACTAGCAATTCTGAAAAGCGGCTTCGTAAATATTTTCAAATGGTGCATCAAACCTTTTTTAACATGAACATTCTTCCAACATATTTCAGATGAATCGACATAGTTTCAATTAAATAAGCACAGAATTTTTGGTTTTCTTTTATATGAATGTAGACTTGGTCAGGTCATACGTGTTAAAAAAAAACGATCTTTAAGGTTATCATCAAAATAAAAATTAAACAATTAATTAATTTTCAAAAATTTTCTGAAATTTCTGGTAAATCCTACAGTTTTTCTATAACAACAAGACATTGTATCCAAGGAGCAATAGAAAGCGGGATTCAGCCTCAAACGATTTAATAAAAGTTATATTTAAATTTAAATTCGAGTTATCAATCCTTCATATTCATATATGCCTCTCCTAAATTATATTTTATTTAGTATAAGTTGCCACTAACAATCTAGGGGAAATGATCTATAGCAAATCGTAGGAGAATACAGATAACATTGAAACCTTTTACTATCAACCTAAAGAAGAGTACAGAAATACTAAATTTATGGCAATACATCAAGATGATTCTTTTCCTGAAACTAAACTGGAATACTATTTAAAATCATATTAGAAACCTATTCAAGTGACCATGGAATAGAATCAAATAAGTTTAAAAAGTGCACAATGTTCGCAACCTTATAAAAAATATTTAAACACGGCATTGAAGTTATATTAGCTGATCTACTGCCGACTGGACAAATATCTGAAAAAATCTAAAAATCTTAAAATAATAACGAAATAATTTTTTTCACTTGAATTTGACTTCATTTCTAAATCGGTTGACTTTAGTTTCACTTACCTATTTTTGGAAAGTAAAGTTGATTCGATTGATTTTTATTTCCAATTAATTCATTTCGCGGATAGAAATTGCAAAGAATTCAGTAGACTTAAAAAGTTCCAGCTAGATATTCATATTATGTATTAGAATTAATTTGAGAATTTTAAATTAATTTATAATGAATACAGTAGTTGAACTACCATTATAATTTTTGTAATCGTAATTGATTTGTTTGTTCAATTGACATTGCGGAAAGGGATTCAAATGACATTTTATTAAAAATTAAGATAAGTGTATAAATGCAAACTAGATATATCCAAAATTTTAGTGGCAAAGGGATATAACTAAATTCCTAGCTTCTGCTGATTTATAGCAGTCTATAATTTAACGAGTTACTTTTTGCTCAGATGCACTTCTTACTGGGTAGGGGATTAATTTGTTATCCTTTACTAAACCGAAAACCACCGAACATTATTTTAACTACATCAAAAAATTATTAGGATTTGCAGTTTATTTTTAAAATAATTAGATAAAATTAAGACTTTAAACAGAATTTAGCCAATCCAACAACTTTAAAGTATTTTATCTCAAAAGTGTGAAAATGTACTTATACCCCTTTTCTTTTAACCACCTCAATTACCAATAAATGGGAATTTGAATAGAAGTTTTCTAATTACCCAATCTTCATAATCATTCCGTAAATTATTCATCAAAACGTCATCAAGATATTGATTGCTATCGTTAATAAGTTGTTGGAGTGACTATACCATTCTACTTCGGGTTTGGGTTGTTAAATCTAGGAATTCCCAAAAATCGAATATTCGCACTTTATGGCATTGGCATTGGCAATGTACATCTGACATATACAGTGATTACTTGCCTGAATAAATGTCTTTTCAAAATTAAACGACCCAATAAATAAATTACTACTGTTAAAATCTGAAAACGGTACATAGCTTATAAAGCTTATAAGAAAAATCAAAATCAAATAAACATCTTAGTATACACATCTTCTTTTTTTCTCTCTCTCTCCAAAACTACATAATTTTATAACAATACAAAGCTCACGTAATCTTGTTAACAAAATATTTCTACAAAATTTGTGTTTTTCCAACTACTACATATATATGTGAGTCAGTCGGTCATTCAAGCTCTTTCTACCTTGGAATGAAAAAACCCTGTACTACTTACTTTAAATTTTACAAAATGTGCCGATAATTGCTATTAATCGCACTGTGATGAGAGCACTCTACATAGAACTTACTCACTTACTTACTTGCTTGCAAAAATTTGCCATTTTTTCATCTTCTTCATACACACCATCCCTGAACATATTTTAGTACTCATCTATTGAAAAATTACGCTAATTACAAGAGAAAACTAATCTTCACCTAGAAGTGTTATCAAACATAATATATAATTGTACCTTGCCCATCACAACAATGATCCCGTGCGCAGAGCTTATCTTCTATAAGATTCCTGCGCAGAGTATACATAATATGTAAGTTGTGCAGCATGTCCCACCCTAAAGTAAACAATAGAAGTAAATAGCTATTAAGACTCTAGAATCATGGAAATGTGACACTCATCATGCTATAGATATGCGATAATTTGCTAACTAGTTAACTAGATTCATCTATCGAAAACAAACAAACTGGGTCTGGGAAAGTCTTCACACGAGTCACTTTTGTGTAACCAGCATGCGCAAGTACCTATACCCATGATGATGATAGTGAATTGGACTTCGATTAACTTTTCGGATTAACTTAGTGGGCTTATCCCAGGGTCTATTTGATGCGATTCGAGTATGTACACAAAAATTGAATTTCTTTTGACCAATTGGATGGTACGGCTAAGCCAGACGAGTATAGCCGGCCACGAGGTTGCTATATCCATAGCTTTGTGTATAGTATGAGCGCCTCTATAAAACAAGAATACGGTGATGCCGTCAGAAAGTCGAAACGCCTAAAGGAACAGAGGTGGTGGAAAAAGCGCCGTGCGGTCCATTGAGGTAAACTTTTCATTTCTTCGCGGTTACTTTAGGTTGACACACGTCCCAAATGTATGCGAAAAGCTAAGATCGTTGATAGTGCTCGAGAGTTTTCACGCGTCGAAATCGGGTCGTTTGTTGTTCATTTTAAAAAGAGAATATCTTTATCGGACATTTCCGTGGTTTTATTATATTGTTCTATATGCTATAAAAAGATAAAAAACAAATAAATAAGAAAATTGATAAAATTTTGGAAAATTTCTATTCGCTTGCTGTGAAATTTTTCGTCGGCTATATATACTAACTAATTTATGAAACGGGAGTGAAAAACTATTCCAATTGTCCTGAAATTTTGTAAATACAGTAACTGTTCTGGAAAGAATATAGTGTGAACGCATATGTAAATTAAAAATAAAAATAAAATAAATTCTTGGTGATAAATATATATATATATGCATATACCTATACATAATTGAATGTGGTGAAAGGTGATAATTTTCATGGTGCTATTCTCATTACTCATATAATTAGTACTCGCCTTAAGGATTTAATTCAACCAATTTCTCAAGGACGGTACATACAACATTTTATGGATATTTACCAAAAAATACTCATAAGGGAATGCTATTCAAAAGATCCAGCAAAACACTAAACCACAACGAGTCTCGACACTGGATAGAATGTAAGATTTTCTTTAAATATATTTCAATTTTCTTTAAAATTCACAATTCAAGTTTTCGCTATACATATGTATAAATGTGTGTATTACATACACCTGATTCGTGACACTTTTAGTATTTAACTTTATTGCATAATATCACAGGCAAAGCGCAGTCCACATTTTATTATATTTATAAAACATCGAACTATAGAGCGACTATGGGATTCGAATCGGCTACCGCCAGTTTGGCTCCTTGTGGGCTTATCACAGATGTAGAGTTGCATAATTTTTATTGACAATCTTTTTGAATTTTGTGGTATATTTACATATATCGGCGGAATTTGTGAATTCATAAGAGTGATTCGCATTTGTCTTTATTTTTTTTCCCCCAACCTCAGATGTAATATCTTTATTAAAATGATTTCTCTGATTTTGTAACGAAGACGGATACTTTTTATTTTAATTTTTTGTTGATGCAGAAGATGCCCGATTTTTTAATTTGCGTGTGAATTTCTTATTGTTTACCTGTTGTTTTCGTAAAAAAAAAGGGTTTGACGAAAATTTTAATATAAAATTAAAAGAAAATTTCAAATTTGCGCCAATTCTAATTTTTATTTTGGTTGATAAGACTATAAATACTCTTAAATTTAGAAATATAAATTTAGACAAAAATCTAAAAACTGCGGGTAAAGGAAACACAATATATAAAAAAAAAATTATAAGACTTTAGATAGAAGGCTAACAGCTGCTAGTCGCATTATTTTCATTTACAAAAGGTATGTGAATTAAGAGCCCTACATATATCTCTTTCACCCTTTTAATTTTTCCCTGAATATCTAGGTGTTTTTGTCACTGTACATTATATTCCTATTCATATAAAAGATAGAATAAATGAAATTTGGAGTTATTGAAAGTCTTTAGAACGTGCCGAAAATTTTCAGAAATTGTTCTACTGAAAACACTCTATCTTGCAACATTTATTTTTTTAAAAAACTACCCACTTCTGCCCACATAACTGAATTTATATTGAATTGCATTGATTCAATGAAAAGTAGAAGTTAGGTTGAGTTTTTAATAAATAACTTTATTAACGGTTTTTATAAGATTTTACATAATCTTTTTCTGCATAAAGTCGCAATCCTTTGCCATCCTTAGTTGACCAGTTTTTTGGTTGGTACTATATTTTTCTGATAGGATTCAGGCTATACGTTTTCTCCGTAATACCTGAAAAGCCATCTGAGCCTTTTGTTTTTATTATTGATTTTTTGTTAAAAGTTTCAGAATAATTGATACATTTAAAATTCAGGAGTTGTTATAAATTGACATAAATATTGTTGTCACTTGTTTCAATGAACTTTAAGTTTCTTAGTGCTAAATTATCGCCAATTATCAGTAAATTTGATATAATATCAAATAAGCTGAACAAAGTATACGCAGTCAATAATTTTAGTGTTACATTTGATTCTGAGTGAACTTACCTTTAATGAATTTAATTGAAAAAAATTATCAGGAATGTCACTGTGGAGCTTCTAAGGAAATAATTCCTTAAAATTCGTATTCATTATTTTCCACATTTCTTCAAATTATTTTGTTATTTTTTTATTGTTCATTTCCCTTTTTTCCTTATTTTTGTTTCAGACATTCTTTTATATTGTCATCCAGAAACAAAAAAAAAATTTAAAGTGACTTGTGCTTTCTTAGTGTTTGGTTACCGCAGCATAAAATGATTGCTGTTCTAAACAGAATAATGTCCTCCAATTTTTGTTTCCGGTACCATTTTTAAATAAATATTGACTATACGTTCTTGCGCTTTAAAACTCAGTTATGTCAGAGTTTCCATACTATGTATTATTATCAACCGTACCTACTCTCTTTTCTATATACATTTAATTAATCATAGTTTTCCATCGGCAGATTAAAAGGTGATTTTTTTATCTTTGATAGTAAATATGTTTACTATTACCAAATTTTCCATCGGCAGATTAAAAGGTGATTTTTTTATCTTTGATAGTAAATATGTTTACTATTACCAAATATTCTATAAATCAGCATTTCGTTCTATTTCATTTTCTCCGAATTAACTTTAATACTTTAATAACAATATTTCTATTACTAGCTTTAAATTATTATCAATCATGTCAAATTAATTGCATGTTTTGAGTATTTATTTGTTGTGCTAATCTTATACACAGAGAACACAGCATTTTTGATTAGTTGAATATCGTCTGAGCAAAGGAAATTTGTCATTATTCAGAAGCTGACAATGTAGAAATTTGTCCAGACAAGAGAACAAATGTTTTGGTAAAGGGACTCACAAGCGAACTGATTTATCATTAATTCTGCCAAAAATTTTATATATAGTAGTTGCCCATACCGCTTTCGTTCCAGCTATTTGACATATGAGTAACTAATAAATTCTAAAAACATTGCCTCTATAATTATTGTATATAAAACATTTTTGGATTTAAAGTCCATCAAATAAATATTTTTGAGAATATAATCTATTCTTTTGATAGCTTTGATTTAAGTTTTAATACTTTCGCGGTTACTTACTGATCTTTTCTTTATGTTTTAGAATTAGACACGGATTTTAAGTTTCATTGAGCGTGGTTACTTGGTGAAAAGTCTTAATAAATTTATTTAAATACGTGGCTAATTCGCAAAACCATAAATTACAAAATGTTTAATGAAACACAGCTGAAAATTAATTATTTATGTGTTGAAGTTCTTATTTGTACCCACGTTTAATAGCCGTTTAAAATTGAAAGTGTTTATACAAACAGAAAATATGAAGTCGTAAAGTTTTATAGAAAACTTCCTTCTTTTTTATATTTTTGATAAAATTTATAGTTTCACTAAATTTGAGTTGTAACATAGAAGTGAAGTTCCCCGGCACTTATATGTTACCACTTTCGTAACAACTTTATACCTTTCTTAAAAAAAATTTCAATTTTTCTTTTGGGCGCACCAGAAATGTTCACAACCGACAAAATCTGAGCAGCATAATACAAATATGATATTGGAAAACTAATGCTTCCTATTTTCCCTACTGTCTTACCTCTTCTTGTATTATTTATTTATTTATTTATTTATTTATTTTTATGTTATAAGCTCAAACGATAGCATACAGATTAAATCCATTTATATAACTACCGTTAAATTAGGAAATGATAAATTAAGTAATACAAAATTAAAAAGAAAAAACAAAAAAGTAAGCTCTAATTAATTAATTTAAATAGAAATTAAAGAAATATTATATGATTAAAAAATAGCAATAATAAAAAATAATAAAAATAAAAGAAAAGAAGAGAAGAAAAAAGAGATAAATAGCACAAATTTTAAAAGCAATAAGCCAAAAAATAAAAAGACAATACAAGTAAATCATAATTAAAAATTAGAAAATACTATTATTCAAAAGAGCGTTACTAAGTAATACATGCATATTAAAAAGTGTGGGAGTAGAATGAGCAGTAGCCTCAGGTTAAATGAATACATTTTATCTCACTCAATATTAAATATAGTGGTGATTTAGTTCTTATATCTGTTTTAACAGTCGTCAAACCAAAATGTCAAAGGCGGGACTCGTGATGATCTTGGGGATATATGGAAATTTATTTCGAAAAGCAGCTGCGGACTATCCAAATAACCATGTAAGATTTTGTACAAAAATATTTCATCGATGTACATTCTACGCTTTTCAAGATATGTATTAAAAAGCATACTCAACCTTATAGGATATTCCACTGTTTGGTCTAACAGTTTAAAAAAAAACAGATATCCTATGTTATTCCTAAGATATTAATGTCGGTGAACCTCAAAGCTCTCTGTTAATTTTCACTATAATATTCCTCAATTTCAAACATAAAATACATACGTTCAAAAAGACTATCCAAGTAATATTTTTGAGAATTCACAAACATCATGATAGGCACATGTTGTTTCCAAATTCTGACAATTCAATTTTTCTTAAATTTCAATACATTTTGATCTAGTTATTTCCATTTTCTTAACTATATTAGTAATTTAAAAGCGTAAACTTAACAGAAACTTATTGCATGCAAGATGGTTGCAATTGTCTACATAAAGGTCAACTTCTTGCATATATTCTTAATGTAGTAGAATCTCGCTATCGGTATCCTTTTGCTCAAATTTTAAAAAAACCGGAAAAAAGAAAAAATATTATCCCTCGAAAAATTAACGTTGTTTCGAATTTTATGATGTTTAAAAAAAAAAGCTAATTAATATTCAGACTCAGAGCAATATTGATGATAGTTAAATATTTATTTTGAAAATATTAATTCCTATACGAATTATATAAATTAATTTTTTTAAATCTAAACAATCAGAGTACTTTACTAATTCTACCGTGATCTTCAACATTTTCTGTTTCAATCCAGTTAAAATCATTCGAATTTATTGAAATCTATTATAATATAAAATATGTTTTTTGCTTAATTTGAAATGTCAAAATTTAAATATTAAATATATTATGATGCCCATAAATAAAAATTTTAATTTTAATGAATTAACAAAGAGAAAACAACAACAAAACCTGAACTTATTACTCATACAGTTTTCGATAAAGAAAACAGAATTTCGTTTGCATTTCTCACATATAGATGCCGTTTGCTTATAGTTTTTAGTTTTACACAATGGAAAAATG
This sequence comes from Dioctria rufipes, assembly GCA_963924295.1. NCBI lineage: Eukaryota > Metazoa > Arthropoda > Insecta > Diptera > Asilidae > Dioctria > Dioctria rufipes. Next base: position 40,275,580 of record OZ002743.1, on the reverse strand, counting down.
ACACAATTTTCTTTAGTTAGAAGAAAATAAAATGAATTCAATTTATTTTGGAAAATATTCAAAGTATGATTTTTTAAGTTTCCAATATCGAGAATGTTTAACGTTTTCATATTAATAGAACCAGAAGAACCGGATCCTTTCTTTATAAGTTCACTTCAGTGAATATAGAATACAGCTACTTAAAAAAGAAGTCGAATTAATTAAACAAATGCAGAAAAGTGAAGAATTTTGCAAATATTATAAAGAAATACCTATCATTTTCTAGCAGCTTTCGAAGAAATTTGTTAGTCTTGATCTCATCTATCACTACACATACTAATTTCTCAATTTCACCTAAAATTCTTTAAAAGAATTGCATTTTCAAATTGAGATAAAATATTAAATGAAATTGAGTATGTGTCCAAATTCGGAATTTCTGTGGTAATGTCAAAGAATTGAGTAGTGGTTAAAATTCGTCTTGCAAGTATCGCTTTACCTTCCAAGGCATTTGAAATAGGTCTACAACGATATGTGATGAGGATCGAAGGGCTATATAATTTTCGAAATATTCTTGGTCATATCTTCTTTGAAGGATGTTAGGTACATAATAATAATTTTATTGCAATGCGATCAATTTCTGCGTTTCCCATATGTTTGTCATATCATACATAGTCGAAATAGATATGGAGAATATGTGAGAATATGGGCACTGAAAAAAGTCAAGAATACATCAAAAGGATGACTAACGCTAGCTTTGAAAATATATTAAAAAAATCTGTGTCCGTACGATGGAAAATCCAATGACGTATAAAAATTTAATTACCGAAATTAAAATCGAACAACTACGCTTTTAACTGGATTCTAAACTCGCTTTTTATGTGTTAGTGTAGTTAGTATTCTACAGATTTCGAAATATGATACGCATAGATTTGAATATATTTCCAGTATTTTTCCTTCTTGGAAATTGAACAGAAGAAGTAGTTATTATTTCAGAACGTGCAACTTTGTTATTATAATCAGGAAAACAAACAGAATGTGTACACAACTGAGCTGAGTTAAAATTTTCATTTCAATGATATTAATATATGACGTACCAGCATGAAATGTCAAAACCTTGTTTGGGTTCTAAACTGTCATTTCGGTGCATATCTTGTTATGTTAAGCAATCAATCTAAAATTGCTCCCCATAAATATCCAATAGAAGGGGCAAAAAATCAAAAATAATCTGATTCTACATATTTCAAATGGAATAAAATGGAAGATAATATTATTTTAATAACACAACAATTACAACAATTCTGAGTCGCTTCTTATATGTTGTAAATCAGAATTCTTTTATACTGATTGAAATGTAGATGAGGCTCACGGTACCTGTACCTTGTTGGGGCTGTGTCCGGTCTTGTACCGACACAGCAAGTAATTTTATAATGGTCGCAGTGAAGATGATGGTGATAATGATGACACTTAATTTAATTATAAACCAAGAAAAGACCTTATTCCGACCTTAATAAATTTTCAGTGTCATTTTTATTTCATTTTGCGATTGCATGTCAAAACGAAAACTAAAAAGTGTGCTCAAAGACAACCCAGTAACCCATGTAACTTCTGTGTATGTTAAATTTTCCATTTTATTTTATTTTGGGACTTCTTTATGCCATAAACTGAATTGCTTCATCTGGACATTATAAATAATCTCCTCGTAGGATTGGAGATTTTCTAAACAACTGTATAAATGATAAAGCTTTCACTTGATAAATTTTTCATTTATAATAATTCTAAAAGACCATCTCATAAGAAAACATTGGGCCATATAATTCCTACCGGAAATCTGATTATGTACACTTTTATTAACGGGTTGCATTTCAAACTAACGAACATGGCATAATTTTCCACCTACCGCCTATAACTATTCAATCAAAATATACATTGTAAACTTTTTCACTTCTCATTGATCTCATAATCCTCTGACTTGTGAGATGAAGAAAGTTTCATTTTCAAATTGCAAAATTCACCGGAAAACTTGAGAATGAAAATGTGGTGAAAGCCATGCAATGGTAATTGCTTTACGGTACGCACACATGCATCAAGAGCAAGACAATATTCAAGGACAGTTGTAATAATTCTATTAGCATTTTTATGTAATTATTAAAATAATAGTTTTCGTTTAAATCATTCATCATTCATTAATTATTATGGCACTTCTTATAGAAATTTTATAAGTTCTATAAAGTGGACTAATTAAAATATAAAATATTGGTTGAAATGTCAACAACCGGTAATAACCTACTAAATTTATAGTTATGGTTTCATAAATACCTTAGGCGATATTTTCATGTAAAATTCTTGGCCTTTCTTAAAGGTTATTTTACATCATGCACCGAGGAAAATTTTAATACGCGTAATTGTATTGCATTTGTAAGGTTGCTGTTAAAGTTATTTCCTTTCACATAAAAATATCGTGAGGTTATTTTAGTTGCGAGTATATATATAGCTGTTCTTATAGGAAATAATAAATTCTCAGTTTTGAACAAAAAAGTAACTCAAAATAAGATAATTATTTTACATTTTTGACCTATTCGACCTAAACTGTATCAACACACTTATTCTTTAGATTAAATGAACTGACGAACTATATACCTACTGAATTTATTTCACAAATCTGCTAAAATTAAGGAATTCAGTTTTGCTTTACCCTAGATGAACTTTGTCATGGGATTTGATATACAGTCAATTCGGAACTATATTCCACATTTATAAATAACGTGTAATTTCCTTATTCGGTAGTTTTCAGAGTCTGACAAAATCATCGTTTTTTATAAAAAAAAAAAATATGTTAAGACAATATTAAGTATTGAGCGCAATTATATTATGATTTTCTATGTCTTTCATATAAAAATTCCAAAAAATGGTCACATAAAAGCCCTGGTAAGAAGTAAATAAAATGTATGTGGTTATACAGAATATGATCAACAAGCTCTAATACTTTAAGACTTTAAGAAAAAATTATTTGCAAGCTTAAAATTTAATTGTACATTGATTTCCGATTTGAAATTGCATTTTAATAAATACTTAGGATGAAGTGGCAATACGCGAAACATATCGCATGGACCAATAATTCAGAAAAATATAATTTAATTTGCAATATGGTCCAATACCAAAAATGAAATGACAAATAAATTATTACAAAATTGTCCATGCTTACATTAATCAATCCCATAAGTACTTCAAATGTTAATTGTACATCCTTTCAAAATATAGTACCTAGTATATATGTATGTAGTTTAGATTCGTGAAGGGGTGTGTAGGCGTAAGCCTCGCAATCACTGCGACCTGAAAGATCTATTTGTGAGTCCCCGTTAAATTTACTCCCTTTCTAGGTTCAGACTGTTAATAAAGTCTAGAACTATTTTGGGATTAAGGCTCCACACGTAGTTTGGTGGAGAAAAGCATGTTCTTGGTAGAGTAGTCTCCGCCTGGTCAATGCTTTACAATTGCAGAGCAGGTGCTCCAAGGTTTCATGAGCATTCTGACCCAGAACTACTCTGCAGTCATAATTAAATAAGTCAAAGGAGAGAATAGGAGAAATTATAAAGCGGCAGGATGAAGTCTCAGCTAAGCCCATTCTGTGTAGGTGATAGTAATCATTTTGAACTCTGTTCTTCTAAGGAGTAGGAGTCCTTTGTTTTTCCTCCAGAGGTATCGATAAACTTTTTTACCTGACGAAGTTATTGTAGCCTCTTCCAGTACAAGGATATTTTTTTATTCTCTCAATTTTTAGGAAAGTTCTGAAGTAACGCTTTAAAGTACCACAAAATGGCTTTGATAGAACAAAGAAAGCTCCCGCTCATTTTTTAGCTAGTCCATCAGCAATTTCATTACCTTTATGGCCCTCATATCCATGTATCTACTTGAGGGGATATCTTTGTTCCTCCTTGATAAATTTTTTGAGCGTTTATAGACATTCCCAGACTATCCCTAACCCTATAGTGTAGGACTCAAAGGTCTTGAGGCTATTTTGACTGTCCGAGAGTAGTAATAATGTAAGAAACGTTTTACAATACCTTCCGATATATACAATAGCTTCCATAAAAGTAAAGAATAAATTTTAATCACTAACGAAATTCAGTCAAAATTTGAATGCAGCCAAACGAAATAGTTTTAAAGAATTGACATACATCAGAAGCACCTCATTACTCGATCCTATCATCAATCCTCCAGTCGTAATATAGTTTTCTGCTTATCTCAACTAGACCTATATGCATATTACTGGCTGGTACTCATGGTACTCAACTATACATAGAACAGCCTGCATATACCATATATTACTGAAAACAAAGTACTATCGTAACTGTAATTATATTTAAAAATTTAGTTTCAGGACTACTCCTATCATTATTACCAATAATACTCATATTTCTTTAGACAAGAACAAATCTCAAATCCTTTTAACAAAACAATTCTTTTCCAGCTAAGTAAGTGCCATGATAAAATGATCATATTTTTACCATGCGTAAGCTATTTTCATCTTATCCTCGTATATAGCAAGGAGCATAGAAGCAAGAAGCTTCTTGTGATGATAATAGTTATTATTAATTTTTTGAAGTAGTTCTCGCATCATCATACTGTATTATTCAAAACATGACTGCTCGATCCAAATTCACAAAGCTATTATTTCCTATTGATAATGATAATTATATATCTTCCTGTACAGAGTATAAAAAATTTAAAATCAAAATGTAATTAGGAAGTCTAGCTCTCTATATCACTGTGAAACCTAAGCAAGCTGTACCATCAATAAGGGCATAAATCTAAAGAAACGGAAATAATTATACTTAATTATAATTAATTCATGTATGATAGATTTTAACATGATACTGTTACGTCGTCATAAATATTTTTATACAGAGTAGGTACATATTTCCTTAGAGATTTTCATATCGATTACTAAATACTGGGCTAACTGGATATATAACTACAAGGTGCCACTTTATGAGATTGGCAAGTATACGTAATCTGTTAATATGTCTGAGTGAATATTAGAGTCACAAGTTTTCAATATGCCAAAAACTACTTAATATAGAAAAATATATTACAATTTGGAAACTATAAGGTACTGGTGCCTGTTGAAATTAGTACTTGTATGAAGTTTATGTGTAACCACATAAAATATCTCAAGATAATAAAATATTGTTCGGTATCTTTAAGACTTTTGACTTCCAAGGTTAATCAAAGTTACTAGCTGCTATGCACTCTACCAATAATGATACCGGGTGTCTTCTTTTTATTTTTACATAGATCTTTAAAAAAAATATTGCTGTACCTGTATTTTAAAGAAATAATTACATAGAAATAGAAATAGACCTTAATAGAGGATAAAAAAAAACAACTGTGAATTTAATGGCTACATACACTTACAAAAACTAAACAATCAAAGAAAAAATTCGTATGGATCCCATTCACCAGTAAATGCCATTCTAAAATCAAAATATCAATTGAAATTTTAATTAATAACTGGGCCAGCAGTAATCGATTGCTTCAAGTAATGTAAGAGTAATAATTTCAACATAATTACACGTTTCCCATCAAGTTTAACGTTTTAATTTTTTTTTTTTACTTACATTAGTATAAAAGTTCAGCACAACAGTAAATGGTATGACTAAGAAGAACAAAAAATAAACACCCTAAAATCTCTGTGGGTCTGTGAAATCAAGAAAAGTTTCCTCATAAACGACGAAAATTATTATTTTTTTATCGGATCACACAACTGTGCCAATATATAGTTGCAGTATGAAAAGTATTTGTTTCTTGCAGTGGCTAATGTAACTCCTTTTTTACTTATTGCCGTGTTATGTAATCGTAAACTGGTCTGCTCTCTATATAAGCATGGCTTCTTACAATGTTTCGTAATAGTTGCAAAAGGCCTTGAAATGCGTATGTCTGTTTTCTTTAAATTAAAAACTATTAGAGCATTTAAGGCATGAACCATCGTTCACAAGTTAATTGGTTTTACACAATTAATATGCTTAGTTACTTCTTGTTTCTAGAAAGGCATATGCGGTTAGATGTTATTATGACTGAAATATTTAGTCATCTGCAAACTCATCCATGGTATCACTAGCGCAAGAATTATGCGCACGTACAGCCGTTCTTCAGTGACAAAATCGAGTTTGTCGCTTAAGTCTTTTGTTTTCTGAGACAATGTTTTCACGGCTCTTAAGCAGCTAGTGGACGTAGGAAACATAGAGAATAGTAGAAGATAATTCCTCTGATATCTTTATATTATACAGTTATTTTGTAAAAATGAGTAAACATATCATGTTTGTGTGTGTGTGTGTGTGTATATATACCAGTATGCTGAGTGCCTTCATTATGTTCAAACAAGCCGCAATTTTGCCATTGTTAAACTCATTATTAATTACCAATTTTTCTGATCATTTGTCTTAGATCATTACTGATAAAATCTCTACGCCCTGATAAATCCAGGTAATCTTGCAACAATTATAAATCATATTAAAAGTGAATTGAGCTAACAGTAAATTTACAACTGAAATGCACATTCTTTTTTTGTGAATTTTCAATCAAAACTAAGTTACGTTATTTTACTCTCGATTTCTGGCGGAAACAAGTTAGCTGACCTTCGGTAATGAAAGTACATTTCTTTTCTTTCCACTATAAGATATCAGTTTGTTTGATGGTCTCCAGACACTGAGGAGATTAATGGGGAGCAGTAAGCTAAGCATAAGGAAAGTAGCCCCATTTTCTGGTTTTGTTTTATTACATAATTTGAGCTGAGGTTGAGAGATTATTTATTTATTGTTCTACTGTTAAATTGGTGGGGTGATCTTTTGATAGTGGTATTGGTTATTGGCTTTCTTCTATTATTGTGGTGCATGATGATGATACCATCAATTGGATGATTGGCAGATACAGTTTTGCAGTTTTTGCTTTTTACTATACAATTTCAGTGGTTGTTACAATGTTGTGTAACCTTATAAATTTATTAGAATTAGCTAAATTTTCCTTATTGAATTCAATTGTTAAGAGTAACATCATTCTCTTTTTATTGAAAATTCACACTCAACGTTTGTTGAGATTATGGAAATACCAATTTAGTTTTAGATTATGTATAGAATATGGTCGAAAAAGAATTGAGAAAAAAGCTTAAGTAATATGAGAATCATGATAGAAAAAATTTATTTATTCTGTTTGTACATTGAATGCTTAACTAAGAGTAGAAAAAATAAAAAATATTTTACAATTGGAAAAAGAGAATCTTCAATTTCACTTTATGCCCACAAATATGCAAAAAATACCTTCCAAATAAGTTTTTTTTATTTCTTGGGTTTATCTCAGTGATCAGCTCATAGACTACTACTCATTACATTATTGGCGAATGCTAGTGAGGATGGATTTATGGTTAGATGCTTGATCGTTCCATTTCTTAAATATTTCTCCATTTCATGAGAGGATTTCGCTATGGCATAAAAATTTTGCGATGCACATCATCTTTCGAATGTTTTCTACCTCATTAATTTCTGGTGTTAGAAAGTGTTTAGTTAACATTTTCCAATGAAAATACTTTTTCTGCTATAAGCTTTTTTAACCGTAAAGCATTTAACATTTGTATTATTGACTACAACATAGAGCAGAAGCAAAAGACGTATTTTTCAATAATTTTGTCCTATGGACTAACTTTTATCTTTTCCCGACGTAATTTTCAATTTATAAATTTTTAAAACTTCGGGTAATGGCCTGGTGACCTACGTCTCATATCGCTTCAATATATTTATTAAGTACCTACCGCCTTCAGTGAAATTTCATTGAAGTCGATTTATTAATGCGAGAACCAACGTCATTCTGGTCTGGTATATGCCAGATTCAGCAATGAACCTGCCGAGGTAACAGAATTTCTTAAAAATTTTCACAGGTTGGTTGTTTACAAATATGTGGGAGGTTCGGCATAAACACTAACCGGCATTTCTTTGATTTGTTTTCTCAATCTGTTGAGATAGATCAGTTGAACCACATCTGATGCAAAATAACGTACAGTACGATTGTGATAGTAAACAAATATCGTCGATTCTTTTTCGCATCTTTAAGATGTCTCTGTCTCTATAGGTATATTTATGTATATATGATTCTAGTATTTGATAATTTCTAAGATTAGTTACCACTCATCTGATGTCAAGGTCCAGTTTGATTTTAGCATCTTTGGAATATCCCTTATTTAAAACAATGAAAACATATTAGATAGGATTGTCATGTTCATTTCATTTAGGAAGAGAACTTGAATTATGTGAATTATGATTTAGACCCAATATCAATTTTACTATGGACTACCAATTTCTAAATATTTAGTGGATGCACAATTTTTTTGATTCAATGTGTATATGCACCATTTTTGTTTTTTTTTATGAACAAAAAGGATCTTAAGCAGATAATCGGACTATAATGACAAATTCATTTCAACTTCAAAGTTCGCTAAAGATCCAACCTAAATTCCTACAAAGTGTGCTTGGTGTTAGTTATTTCGGGAAGTTTGAATATCGATTAACCCTAACAAATAACAAGTTCTATCAGAAAAATATCTCAGGTTTTGCTCCCCGATGGGCGATGGTTGGCATTTAAAAGCAAGGAAAACATTTTTTGTTAATTTTTTGACGTTAATGTTTTCATAATTTTTCTCGAATTTGTAATTTTATGATTTAAGGGTGTCGTTATGTAAAAATATATAACTTGAATTTTTTTTTTTTTTTTTTTTTGTTGTATAAAAATTGATCCGATGGCCCCTCTGGACCCGAAATAATGTAAAATAACTTCAAGAAAAATTTGTTTCATATAGTGGAAAAAACTGCAGTTCAAACATATAATTCAGATATGCAAATGGCTTGACCAGACAACTGATTTCAGATTCACTATGCATTTTCTCGGTGAAACGGACTTACATCCATATCGAATCAAAAATACATAAGAAAATTATTTATGTTAAAGGGCTTATAGGATTATTTATTAAAGAACAGTCCGTAGTTATTCAGAAAGTATAAACTGGGCTGAAAATAATAGTATCGTAAATTTTCATCAAAAGTTCATATTTTTTACTGGCACAGAACGGTCAATGTGTTGATGGTTTTAAACGTCCTCCAATTTCAGATTCTGGCAATGGAGTTACTTAATTGGTAAATTGTATTGTCACTGAATTTATACTTTCTATACTTTTTTTTACTTAATATATAAATATACATTATACATACATATATACACATATCGTGCGTAAGTCACTTTTATTGTATTTTTTATCCGATAGCTTTATTGAAGATATTGTCTCGAAGTCCGTATTATGATTTAACCAACTGACAACAACTTTCAGATCTCAATCAAATTAAGCCTGCATTTAAAATTCTTCTCATTCACGTACTGCACATTATCATCGCTTTTTATATTCCTTTTCGATAGTATCTCCATCAAATATTGATTTCCAACTGTCTCTTCCCTTTATAAAAAAAAAAAGGTCTGCACTCGAAAATATCTTATGTAACAATTCTATTAAATAATTAGTCTCCCCTCTTGCGTAATTTGTTTTATTGATACCATAAGATTGAAATATTGATTGACGCATGCATGCAGAGTAATATCGAAGACATGTTGCAGGGAAATTTTTTTTTAATTTCAAACGATTCAACAAAAATTATGTCATAACTTAAGTATGGCGTTTCTAGTTAACGAAAAAACTAAACCTCGTTAACAGTGGGCAGTAATTGTGTTCATAAAACAAATGCTGCTCACTGTAATTATACTCTGTCACCAGAAATAATAGCAGTATTTCGGTCGCATTGTACTGTTCACCTTAATGAGTTCAATTTCCGTCCTACTAGCATTCAGTGTTTTCTATATATACAAACTCCTTGAGAGTATCTTGCGACATCCAACTTTTTCGTACTTTTTCTACATCTTCTGTCAGATTACAAATGTAATGTGTTTGCCCTTCTTAAAATTACATTGACGATTAGAATTGATATTAATTTATATAAAGACACGGTAATTTATCGAAATCTTCTGATAAAATTTATCATAAAATTTTACTGTACAAGCTGTCAATAAAATTTAGTTTCTCTGCTTATCGTATGATTTATTGGATGCTACATCTTGGAATGATCACAGAATCTTAAAATTGATGGTGTTTCGACAGCATCTATATATTACCATTACAACAGGTATCCGTTTCAATACCTTTTAGCCTATAAATGAAATGGAATTATGAGTTAAAAAACTGTGATACTCATTTATACACCATCCGTGTACAGATGTTCTTACATATATAGGAAGACTCATTGAGCTAATTAAGCAGGCTGGTTCTTGTATGAACTTTCAATTATTCCGAAGTAGTCCTCTACACAAAAGTCTGTCTATCGTTATTTTTCAATTTTTTAACAGTATTCTCATGTATTGCGATATAATGGAAGCTTCGTGAATATTTTTCATATAGGTATGTAGGTATCACCGAAAATATAGATTAGCTTTTATCAGTTGATCGACTTATGGATGAATTACTGTGAACATGATTCCAGATTCTAGAGTACACTATACTGGACACAGCGGATGTGACGAAGACTGATAAGACTCGTATTCTATAATAATTTTCCCTAAATTGGACACCAACTACTCGCATAAAATCCAGAAAGCTAACAATTATATTTTCAGTAGTTGTGCATTGTTAGGCATAGATAATTACAATACATTTCTTAACTTTTTCCTAGCATCATTTATTTTCAGACTCCTTCAGATCTGGCAAACAAAAAACCCTCCTAATTTATAAACATTAGATTCAGATAGACCCGATTCATTCTTTTATTGATAATAGCATGCAATTGTAAAATTTTTTGAGGATTATGTCTAAAAACTTTATCACGACCCATTCAAAGTTAGATTCAGTTAGTTGTCCTTTTTTTATTCTGATGATAATCAATTGGAAATCTCTACCTCCTTAATGTCTTATAATCTTACCATACGTAACTATTCTTAAAAAAAAATCTAAACTTAAGTAGTACTTCCTGAAATAAATCACGTTCGAAATCTTTCTTTCAATTATGCAAGGTCGACGATTTTCAACGTTTTGTCAAGTTTGCTTAAAAGAAACGAATAAAATAAACTTTTTACTGAAATTGTTGCTATTGTTGTCTCTGTACCTATAACGAAGCCCAAGACACAATATTTTTTAGTTAAACATAATTATGAACTGACACCGTTCTATTGTCTTAGTCCATAATAAACGATAGACGGCGCTTTATTCACTAAAGACAATTGCATGTTACATTAGAAATAATCAAGGGGAAATTGGTCTGTAAAATTCTTTTGTTCCAATCATGCATTAATTACAAATTACTAATTAAATCCAAGAAACTCTGCTAGAAATAAACCCCCAGAAATATTGCGTTCTTTCTCATAAGAAATTCCTTGCGCAAGTGATTAGCGTTGTAAGCTTGCGCGCTCATTGATCGTTTCATATTCAGAGATCGTAAGTCAATTCACATACATATATTTGTTGGTTATTTTTCCGAGTCAGAAGTGAAGACCAACTGTGAGTAATAAGCGACTTAAAGATAAAAACAATTGTAAGTCACCCAAAGTACGAAGATCTGCATACTCTATCAAGGCTGGTTGGTAAATATTGCGCCAAGAGCTTGCACTAAATGCGCACTGAGGTCTTTCCGCAAATAAACCCATTAGCAGAGTTCAAGGTTCAATAAACATAAATCGCTCTTGAAATGCAGATGTCATCTAAAGATACACACTTCCCAGATATTTGAGATGTAATTAATCTACTTGACGAATTCTTCCACATCCGAGGTCCATTCGTCCACGTCTCCGTCTGATCATCTGAAGAGCAAACACCGTGTGGGTCAAAATCAGGCAGATTCGCGTTGACTGGCGCGGACAGAAAACTATTTTTGGTGGTGCGAACGCACAAAGTGCCGCCAAAGTCACGGTCACTGCCTTACGTTTAGTGTTATTAAAGTGGCAAGCCGCCTCGAAAGATATGTGTTTACACTCAATTAGCTGATACTTGGGAGAAAGTATTTGGACCATTGTGATGGGGTCTGCTTTTTTTTTTATTTACTTTACCTTTTATATCAGATTAATCCACTGCCGTTTTTACTTTCATTATTGCACTGGCCCCTGGAGCAATGACTTAACATCAGCTCCATTTATACAGTTTATGGTATCTGGAGCCGAACTGGGCATAAAATACCAAAAAGTTGTGTAATAAAGTTTTTGTTGATTAATTTATGCTCTACTAAGTATTGGTGATTTCGCAAAATGAGCTGTAAGGTGACATACCTTCAGGGTAGGTAAGGCTTAAGACTAGCGGGAGTTATGAGTTAACTAGAGAAATTTTGAGTCATTCAGTTGCAATTTATGTCAGACGTAAATGCCTGACTGTATTATCAGCGTATTAGATATGGAATGATGGATGGATTTATTATAGGTTGATATTACGGAATTCTCCCAATTTTTTTTAGGGATAATTTTCTATGTAATTCTTTTTAAATATTTTCAAATATACTTTTTAATATAATAAAGTTCTGCCTAGAATTATTCTTTGAATTATTGACACACTATAAAAAATTTGGTCATAATAAATTTTGTTAAATCTTACATGCTTAGATATCGTCTGTATATTTGAAAAAGTAAGACCTCAGAATGATACGAAGAAGGATCTTCAGGTGTTTTATATTATTTATTTGGGAAGGGCTTACAGTGATGATCAGGAGCGATAACCACCAAAAAAGCATAATTCCTTTTGAACTCACATTGAAGTTTTTTTTTTTATTATTTCGAACAACTTAAACTGGAGTAGTGGTAACTTCTTTTTACACATAAGCCTTAAAATCTTCGAGGTTCGATTATTATTGAATCGAAAAAACACTTGAGATCTATAAGCTTCTATAGAAAAATTGCTTCGTTATTTTAATATTTTCTGAAGATAAAAATAACAAAACACTTTTGAACTTGGACGTGATAAATTGTCTGCGGTTATTACCTCATAGTCCCAAAGTTGACCTGAAAGGCATGCATGCATGTTTTTCTGGGTCAATAATTCGCGAAGAATTTTCGGTTAAGTAATTTTAAGTGCTCATGTATATATATGAATTCTTTAGGCAAAATATGATCAAAAGATCTTGTCACGAAATCACATTAATATTATTTTATGCGGTTTATGTCAACTGTGAGTAATATAAAAAAATGAACTTATGATTTTATTTTAACCATAGTTAAAAAACCGGTTCTTAATATGATTTTTTTTTTATATTTTTCCATCTTTTTTATTATTTAAATAAAAAAAGCATGTATCTAATCTTAATTACGTAATGAATTATAACGATTTGGTACTAGTTATTTTTAACTTTCTGTTAAAGAACTTAAAAGATAATAGAAAAATAATTCATTCTTAAACCTTTTTTTTTTTGTAATTACGGATATCATATGACATTATGTAATATTTGAAACCGTTTCGCTACATTTCCTTATTCCTCTATTGCTTAGTACACTGTCGAATATTAAATTTTAGCTTTGTTACTCATTTCATCTCTAAAACAACGCAATTTAATGTAATTTCATCTTGACCAATCTCTTAGTTTTGGCAATGTATGTCATTAAAATTGAATTAACTTAAAGTAGTTATGAAAGTATAAAATTGAGCCGATTATGAATCTTTTCTGTCTGACAACACCAAATATTTCTTGTAAAATTAATTTGAATTTATTTTAAGAAAATTATTTTCAGACTTCTTCATAATTATAGATTTTATTTTAAATCACTACATATGCTATTACATTTCTGTTTTTTTTTTTTTTTTTTTTCATTTTAAAAACTTCGTTTGACTTAATTATTAAGTTTATGATTTTTCCTTTATTTTTAGTTATTACTCAGAAAATTGTCGTTTCACTCATACTACTATACTACTATAAAGCAAAACTGATAATATCTCTGAACATAGTATGAAATTAAAATTTGATACTAATAATAAAAACTAAAGTAAACATGATAAATGATCTGATTCATAAAATCTGATTTAAGCTGATCTATAACACAACATCATCTAAAACTAGTCTTTTGTTCAATCTGGGTATTTTCTATGCTAATGATTGTTTTTATTTTCAGAGGTGTCCATTCATATATGTATGTTTCAGATGTGCGTCACAAACTTAGTCTGTTGAAAATGACACCGCCCATTATCCATTTATTCCTTTAGTAAAAACAAAACATCAAAATAAATCAATAAGGCTCGATAACATGAAATAAATATTAACCATCAGTTAATTTTGATTCTTTTATTCCATTAAAACGGTGATTTTTTGCAATAAAATTGTTTTTATCAAAAGATCGAAATCTTTTAACGTCACTCCTCTTAACTTGTTTCTGATCCTCAAATTTAAAATAGCGGAGAAATCTGTTTTATTGTTATGCAGAAAAACAAGCAAATACACATTAATGCCGGATGGCAACAGCGCGGTTGTTGGTCCCTTTTGTTTTTTTAGTTTACAGTTCTGTATTTTTTCCTTCCAATTTTTATTTTAAAACTTTTTTGGGACATTTTTTCAGAAATTTTTCGCGGATTAAAATATCCAATCTGGTTACATATTGTATGTATATATAGCTAGTGATACTATACCATTTTTAAGAAATTTTAATATGAGTCCTCCAACTACTCATTGTATTTTACCTTCTCCTAAATTAAGTCCCACTTCACATAGATATTGTGACAACTTTTACTCTAGGCACCGGTTATAGAATGCAGCTCACAATCAGATTGCAGGAAAACTCAGATCGCCTACAAACCTACAAGAATATAAAAAATATATAAAGTTGGGAAGCAGTTCTTAGTTTTAATAGTCAAGGAATTCACGTGTTTTGTTCATAAAATATTCAAATTTCATAGTTACACTCTATCGAGAATTTTTTGCTTTTTATTTCGTTTTTAATAAAATTAGAGATACTAATCAAATGTGATCTGATGAAATCGAGTTCTACACCTTTTTTAAACTATTCATAAATTCTAGACCACATCTATCTTTTTCCTTTTTATATTTTCTTAGAACTGATATAATATTCTTTTATAAATCTAATAAATAACCTTTTTTTATTATTATTTTGAGACTTTTTATAGGTTTTTTTTTTTTTGCCAAGAATCAAAAATTTGCTTCCATTATGCTCTGGTCTCGTGATTTTTTTATAACTGTGAAAAGTTTCTTCGTCATCTTAGAGCTTCTGAAAAGTAAAAAACGAAACACACATAGGAAAATTATATTATTACATATATTTATTTATTTTGAAAATTAAAAATGTAAAAATAGTAAATAGAGAATATGTTTTAATAAACTAAGTACCGCACAATTAAATCAGTCCAAAAGCTATGTATGTACGTATTAATAAAAGAAAAATGTTAAAAATTAATTGAAAACCGGAAAGTAAAGCGTAATAACTAGTAACAAAAATTTGTGCAAAAAATTATAATAACAAAGGAAATTAATGTTAAAGAAAAATAGGAAAACAAAACTATCGACAATTATATAATTTAGGTATATGATCGAAAAGCGATAATAATTAAATTAATTCTAAGATCTGTCCATAGTTATGCAAATATATTACCTAAAACAAGAAGATTAGAAGATAAGTACAAATAAAAACATAAGTCCTAATAGTTATCAGAAAGGCAAAACGATTTGGAGTAGGATTAACTTCTAAAAGGTCAGGGTAGTATTATTGAGAATATCTATAATATGTTGTATTTTATATTCAATACTCGGCACTAAATGTATGGCTGGATATATCTGCTTAAAATTCTATAAAAAAAAAGTTTCTGGAATTTCGAATTATGCTAAGCCAACATTTCATAATGATGTCTAATTTAAATAATGAAATTCTGATGAATTTATTAATGGAACGAATATTGTTTAGATAAAGGCATATAGCTGGTCTAACTTTGTTGGCGAGTGGGATAAAAACAATAGTTAATTCTTGCTAGCAACTCCAATAAAAACAAATATTTGTGATTGAGAGCTGAATAATGATATTATCGAATAAAGAAAAACTTAAATTTTGGTTAAAGTTGATATTAATAGTAATACGAGTGTCTTTGAAAAGTGAAACCTCACTCGATGGATTGTTTAAATGCAAAATTCAATCGATTAGAATTTTCGGTCAGTAAAAATTGAATGCTTTCAGTTAATTTAGGTTTCCACATACTAAAAATATTTAGTATCAAATTAAGCAAATTTTTAATGATTAACCATATGTGTATTAATGCAAATAATATTTGCAAAGATTTCATTATATTGCAAGTTTATCTAACAATTATAACAAAACTTGATTAAGAATTCGATGAAAACGACAAAAAAAAACCATCCAATAATTCATGGAAAGTAAAAAAAATACTCTGCTTTACAATTGAATTGGTTCACCACATATTATTTTTTTACATACATATCTACTCTAAGCAGAGGTATATGCGAATTGGAGAATTATCTAGTTTCATGGACTTTCTTGCAAATACTCCTTTAAATTAGAAATTTCAGACCATTATAACCAACAACGTTTAAGCACCGACCTCTGACAATGAAATTGATTAAATAATGAGGTTAAAAAGCTCCTCATACCGTTACAGAGCCTGATCTACTATAGCGTTTTGTCAAATATGTATCTAGGCTCTTTTTTTAAATCACAAAAAAGTAGTACAACTCATCAGGTCAATTAATGCCAAATCTTTTCTTTTTTTTCGTTAAAAAAGATAGACTAACAAAAATTAACATACTCTGATCCATTCTGAATATTTATAAGCAATTTCTAGTTGCGCAATATAATTTCCTTAAGTCAAGGTGGATAATCGCTTAATTGTTGAAGATGCTTCTCTAACATCGCATGAAATGCCTATCTCTCCAGCAATTTAACGTACCGTTACAGTTGATCTCGATGTATAACGTAAAATTATTTATCTTTACGTCGTCCGGTGTTAGACTTTTTGTCTTTTTCCATAATTTCCAGAACCTTTGACAAAATTGTTGATTTCGTTGATGCTTCCATTGACTCTTCAAAAATCTCTCTATTTGACATAGCTTGCTTTTTAGTTGCTCTTATTTTCCCAATTTCCTCTAAGGATAATCTTTTTGCTCTAATACTTTTTTTTTTATAAAAACAAGAATTATTCTAAATCACTAAAATTCTTTTTTTTTAATCTAACCACACGTTATATATTTTGAAAGAGTTCTTTCTCTTTTATGAACAAATTTTGGGTTATCACATTTTTAGAATTTCCTGATGTAGTTAACTGCCCAAAAATTCTTTAATTTTCATTGTCCATCTATTTGAAGTAGATTTATAAAAAAAATAAAGTATAGTGGGTCAATTCAGTTGTTATGCGAGTTTTGTAGAGCTTTCTCCAATAATATTGTCGTTAATAAAAAAAAATATCAATTTCTACTTATTTCAAAAATCTGTATTGTTAGTCGAAAATCAAGTTCAGAATGGATTTTTTATGATCAAACAAATCGATTTTTGTAGAAAATCACTCATCGGTACTCGGTACCAGTACTTTAAAACTTTTTTATTGTGGGATCCTCTATTGCTCTCCATGTACATCAATAATTGGAATAAACACTTTTACAAACAAAACGATTTAAAAACAAGATATTCCTATGCAAAATCAGGCGTTTCATATCAGCAGGAACCGTATACTCAGTACGGCTTGGTTTCTGCCTGTCATATACGCCAAAAAGTGTGAATTTATACGAGGCAAAATACGATGTATTTACTTGAATGCCTAGCCAGATTAGCCCTATGCGGGACTAGCATTTAATGGAGAGTTTTACTATGAAATAAATTCATACCGAATTTAGTCAATATGAAATTGACCGAGTTTGCTTCCCAATCTGCAATCCGAGAATTGAGTGGAAAAAACTCTTCGACTCGTATATAATTCACATTCAAAAGTTATTTTAAATGCATATAAGAGGTCATCTTGGCTGCTGATTTTAGCATATATGGCAGGCAAGAACCAAGTCGTACTGATGAGTATACTGTTCCTGCTGGTACGAAACACTTTCTATAGAATAACAATATTTTAAAAGATTGTTCGTTTGTAAACGAGTTTTTTCACTCAATTCTCGAGTTACGGATGTGCAGCAAACTCGGTCAATTTCATATTGACTAAATTCGATATGAATTTATTTTATAGTAAAACTCTCTACATGAATGATCTCAATGATCTCTACGAATTAAAAGCTGGCTAAATTTCTTATATCCCATTAAGATTATATTTATTACAATAATGATTAATAGTACACTGTCAAAACAATTAACGTAAATTTTTTTTACATTCTTAATAGCACACGTTATGTTCGTTCTTACCGCTTAAATGGACATCCTAAAATATTTATATGAAATTTTATAATTTATTATTTCCTTACAGTATGATCATATTTATTTCCATTACTTTACAATGCTAGCAAAATCGATACGATACATAAAATATGTATGTACGCGTTTGCATCGTCAGCTGTATCTTTCAAAGAACAGTTATTAGTCTGTTCCGTAGACTGTGAACGTTTTTCCAAATTTCTTCAACTCTTATCACGAATGAATAATTACTTCCTCTTATTTTTACCAATTACAATATCAACAGATACAAATTCCCTCATGGACTTCGATTAAATAAAACAAAAGATTCAAGCGACAAAACTTTGTGTGTCGAGCTAGTTTTTCGTATATATACAAAACAATTTGTTTCATAACTAATTACGTAACTTTTCTCCGATTTAAACAACAAAAACTATCAAAACTATGTTACATAGCAAAATTTGTCTCCTGCTCTGATAATATTTCTATTTTTTTCATACTTTCATCATGCTCGTTAACTGTTAATTATGCAAATTAACATAAAAGCATTTTTTTTCCTTATTTCTATGCGAAACTACAAGAGTTTCGTGGATAACTACTTTCTGTTGATGTTTTTGTTTTTGTTTTTTATTTTTATTGCATGACAAACAATTAATAAACTAGAAATATTAGTGATGACTTGATGATGAATTTCTGTTAATTTTATAATGCCTAAGGTCGTTCACAGAAGTTCATTGTATTTTTTTCCCCATCAAGTATATTTGATGCACTTGAACTTCGTTGCAAAGGTGTACGGCGAAATTGAATGACGAAAATGTTTCTGTTACTGATTTCATGGCTAAATAAATAAAATATTTGCTATAGTTATCGTTGAGAAATTATAGAGAACAATGAAAGTAAAGAGATTAATTGGAAATTAAGGAATTGTATATCACTCTTTCCAATATCAAACTAAATCAAACTAAATGATTGTGATTAGCCAAAAATATAGTTTTTTTATTTTTATTAGTAGATATGGAATGCAACTACCCTTGTTTTTCCTGTATTATGTCAAAACAACAAAAGTATTAATTTGTTTTGTTACTTTATTTGAGTTGAGCTAGTTTAGTATTTAGCAACTATGGCTATCAAAATAACGTTTTTGAGAAGAAAACTCTGATTGAATGATGTCCAACACCATTGGTCTAACAGTCTTAAGGGCAATGAGTTTGCGTCTGATCCCAGATCCCTTATACCGTTGTATGTTAATTCATATGTTTCCCTTTCTCCGTAGTGAGCTTATTTTAATAATTTTGTTTCATAAACTTTCATGGATTTATATGCAATCACTCTTTGATATATTTCCTTCTCATAAGCCGTAAGCTATCTTCTTAAGCACTTTGTATACCAGTATAATTTCTTTGGTTATCAGTTAGTACCTTTCGCTGTATATATCAAAATTTAATTTTGTCTGGATTATAGTTAAACTTTTCAGATTTTCTGTACTATAACCCGAACATTTGTGATATGGGCACGGTATTTATTTTACAGGGACATTCTGAAAATGTCTAGCGATTGTATGGCACTCCTGCGACTCATTTAAAATGCAGAAATTCATAGATGAAACAATAAGAATTCCCGATGCATCCTAATAAAATTTTAACCTACATGATCAATCCACACAAATATTCAGAATATGTAAGCTCCCGCCAAACTGAGCTGGAAGGCTTACTTAGAAGAACGCGTTATGAAGGTCAATGTAGCCTTCTATACATGCAAAAGAATATTTGGTGGCAACTGGGATTAAAACCCAGAGTGGTCCGTTGGATGTACATAGTTCAGATAGGGCTCTATGGTCTGGTGGATGGCACTGACGAGGAAATGTAACCTCGAGGTGCTGTCAAGAACCCAGAAGGCAGCTTGCGTGGAAATTACTGGATATCTGCGCACCACGCACTCTGGAGATCATGCTTGACTTTTTGCCGCTGAGCCTGTACCGCAGAAGTGAAGCGTCGATTAATATTGCCAAGAAAAAAGCGGGGAGTTGGTGTAAGAAGAGGGATTTTGGTCATTCCAATATACTACAAAAGATACACTGCAGTGACTGTAGGGTAGAAACAGACTATCAAGTACCTGTCCTAACTTTTGGTGGGGGGTGTCAATGGATTGATGCCCATCAGGAATGATTGGTAAGGGAAAGAGACATCGGTAACATTGAATATTTTTATTTGGACGGATGGATTCAAGACGAGTGCGGGCACAGGCTCTGGAGTGTACTGCAGAGAGTATTAGTAGCAACGAGTCTTATAGACTTCCTAACAAATGTAATATTTTTCATCTGCATATACACTGCTGCCTGGCTATTAGGCAGCCATCTAGGCGCTAGATGCTGTGCTGGTAAAATCCAAAATTAGAAGTTATGCAAGACCAGCCTAGAGGAATTGACTACACAGCATAAGATGACCCTATGTTGGGTACCTGGCCACAATATTATCCCAGGCACCGAGATGACCGATTAGCTGGCCTAAAAAGCTTCTGAAGTGCTTCGCGGCAGTAGCTTATGTGAGGATCACAATCGGAGTTTTAAAAGAGGGGATCATGGGGCTCCTATCAAAAGACAAGCCTCCGGTGGACCAGGGAAACTAGTCTATTTTGAGGCAATTGTGGCCTGCATATGGCATGAAGAGAACTCCTGAATTGCAGTAGGGCGAATACCAGGATTTAGTAGGGGTCATCATGGTTCACTGGGTTATAGCGGATCATGCTAGAAAGCTGGGTATAGAGGCGAACGATTTCTGCAGAAGCTGCAAAGATTCGGAGAAAATGGAATCCATCCAACTCGAACTTTCAGAGTGCCCCACTTTGATGAATAAAAGAGGATGGAGCTAGGGCGATTTAACAGGCTTTCCATGAGGTCAAGGGGAAGTCTAAGTAATCCAGGCTAGTCTTCGAGCGGCACTTCTCTTAACTAAACTAACCTAACCTAAGCTCTCTCTTTGTCACATCAAATCGCTGTACAATTTCAAGTCATTTTGTCTAGTAATTGTACAAGCTGGTTTGCCTGTAAAAATACATGCAAATAATGCAGAAACAACTTACATGTAAATTGAAGTACGTACGTTCAATTTCCAAAACTTTAAGAACAGTAAACCTATCAACTCATTCTGTTTTACCAATAACACCAAAGAAGTTCTTTCATTAACAGCACTGGAAATCTGGAAAAAATATATAATAGTGTCCTGTTATCACCAGTAAATATAACAAAGATAGGATGATAATACAATTAAATATGCTTGAGTTCATTGCTAGATATTCCAAACAAGGAACATCTCTGAAAGTGATCACTGAAGTGGCACTTATTAGTGCTTGTTGTGAATGTGATTTTCATCGTCGACTTTCATGAAACTATATATTTGAATTTTTGATTTGGTCAGCGTCAGCATGAAATTTGACAAACAAATCACATGACTACAAAGATGTTCTAAGAATGCCGAAGCTGAGTGTATCAGAGGGCATATACCGTGAATGAAATCCACTAAATCTTGAAAAACCTGTAAAACAACCCAGATTCTTTGAACTCGCCGGTTTATATATATAAAGACAACTGATTACGATATAAAAAATATTTTAGAACCTATATACACATTATAATAAAATAAATGCCAAAAATTTAGTTCACGTTAGACGGATTTTTTAATCATTGACAACCAACATTGAAAAACAACAACACGAAAATCTCCAGATCATCATGCTTTTGAATAAAAGAACTAAATTTTATCTTTGTATCTCACTTTTTTATGTTTGTAGTTTTTGCTTTTTGTCATGGAAGAATAATATAATTTTGATTAATTATTAAGGTGCAAATCAAATCCAAAAAATTTCAATTATTTTTGAACATATTTTTAAAATCTTTAGAAACATCAACTTTAAGAGTCTGGGGGGGTCAATATTGCCTTTCTTAAAGTTTCCGTGGAAATAATAGAATGGGGGAACCGAATCGTTATTTTTAGAAAATAAACTGAACCAGTTTAGGCTAATGAACAAACAGATTTAGTTGTATGCAACCTCAGCACAATGTCAGATTGAAAATGAAGTAACTCGCCATAGGCAAATAATCCCGTTTGC
The DNA here is from genome assembly GCA_963924295.1 of Dioctria rufipes. Taxonomy (NCBI): domain Eukaryota; kingdom Metazoa; phylum Arthropoda; class Insecta; order Diptera; family Asilidae; genus Dioctria; species Dioctria rufipes. The sequence continues at coordinate 40,253,107 of OZ002743.1, read as the reverse complement.
TGGAATTAAACTAATCCTGTTCTTAGAATATCTCTCAACGGCATGATTAATTTCCAATGTAATTTATGTTGTCATAAAATAGGGCTGATAATAAAGTTTTCAGGACAAAATCCAGATACTTTTCTGAGCTTCTGTATCTGGAAAATGGCAACTTAGTATGAGAGATAAATAATTACACAATTATTGAATCAATCCTGTTAATAACAATAAACAATAAAAACAAATTGCTGTGATATTTTTGCAGGTGAAAAAAATTCATAAACTAAAAATCTTGATACTGTTAAAAACTAAATTTGGTTCTTGTAGGCTTAATTTTGTATTTTTTTGTTGGTGTCATTGTGAGCAATACGCTTTAACACATCATACCCCAATTACCATTTAAACCTTAGAGTAGTGAAAAATTAGTTCTGTCACTAAAGGTCAGTTTCGTGATAACCACTGATATATTTCGGTATGATCAATCAGAGATAATAAGTGATTTGATTCATGAAGAGAAAGAATATTCAAGAGAAATGTCCCAATCAAAACATTTGAGTCCACCTCTGTGTGTGAAGAAAAGTTTATTTTTTACTTTTTCATGCGGCTTGGCCTCAGTTTTGTTTGAAAACTCGTTTTTTACTTATTTTATTTTCTGCCTTTTTCACGTTAACTAAATTGTTCTAATATCAATTTAACCGAACTTAATTATATTTTTACTTAATTCTAATTTAATTTTAGTTTCTTACTTTCTTTTTAATTTTCCGTTTTCCTTTAATTTTTCTTATATTTATCCTTATATTTGTTTCTTTTTTCTTTATTTTGAGTCAATTTTTGAATATTCGCAATGAATTTTTTTTGCGTCCATACGACGCGAGAGTTTCCAATCGACTGACCGTACTTCGAACACAATCTGAACAGTTTCGATAACTCGGACTACGGTTTACCGAGGTTTCGAAAAATTTGAAATTTGGAAGGCAGTTACGATGAGATGATTGGAAGTCAGCACCGTGGTTGCCTGTAAGTTTACCGACATTTTAAGTCTTGTTTGGTGCCGATCCGAAAATAAATTTTTTTCGAGTATCAAATCGTTGAAGTACTGCAACGCATTATAGCTGTATTCCAACTTGATTACATATAACATGAATTTTCCCGATTTTCCATGTTTTTCACAGCCTTTTACTATTACTATAATTTTTATTTAAAAATTTACATGAATTTTCCTCGATTTTTCACGCAAGTTTTCATGATTGTTGAAGAGAAAGTATTGATGCCAGTATGGCGTGAAAAAAATGTTTCCGCATAGCTTATAAAACTTTTTTGCCGGAAAATTTTCCGGAAAAGTCGGAAAATTCCGGAAATTTTCGGAAAATTTTCAAGAAAAATTGGGAAATTCTGCATTTTTCCTGAAACAGATTTATCACTAATCATAACGATGAACACTTTTCCGATGATTTTCTCGCTTTTCTGGGTTTTACATGGAGTTTTCCACAAAAGCAACTTTATGCAACTTATTTCGCTCTACAACTTTGTCTTAGGTTGCAAAACGCTCAAACGATTCCTTGGCGGAAAAACTCCGGAAAAGCGTTTTACATGAATTTTCCTCGATTTTTTCTGCAAGTTTCCACCATTCTCGGAGAGAAAGTAATGATGCCAGTTGATAGGGAACTTGATCCTGCATAATTTAGAAAACTTTTTTCCCGGAAAATTTTCCGGAAAAGTTGGAAAATTCCGGAAATTTTTTTCGGAAAAATCGGAAAACTCTGCATTTTTCCTGAAACGGATTTATCACTAATCAGATTTGTCCCGAATTTTCAAATGATTTTTCCCGATTTGCCGGGTTTTTCATGGAAATTTCCGGTTCAAATTTTGATAGATTCAATTGTCACGCAACTTGAATCTGTGTGCCAAATTTTAGCTCGCTGTGATGGAGAAAAGTGGGTCTATGAGAGTGTCGAAAGTAGTAAAAAAGAAATGTACAGACAAATTCGTGTACGAGTTAAAGGGACGGGCTGGCCTCAAAAAGCGCAAAACCATAAAAAAAAGTGATGACAATGCGTGTAATGTAAAGAGATATTAATACGCAAGTTTCTACGGAAATCTATAAAAATAATTCACTATAACGTCTAAATTAACATGAGCTTAGTATACATATATTATATGCATTAGGGAATTCTAATTCAATATTGTGCAATATTTACTCAAATGAATTATAAACGCTTCAAATTTTACTGATGAAGTATTGTTTTAATTCAAAAAATAACAAGGTGCCTCAAAAATTGGGGAATTCTTAAATTTGAATTTTTTATCTTGACGTGTTTTCAGCCAAAGTAATGTAAGGTAGAATTAACTTAAAAGCAGCTTCAATTACTTTTTCTTGGCTATATTTAATGTTATGAACGCACAAATTTTTGTATCCAATATGGTGGCAATGATTTAAAGAAAAAAATGGCCGATTTTGAAGGAATTTCGTACATATGCAGTGCCCCACCCTTCATTTTAGTGATAATAACGGACTAATCAGCTAATCAAAAATTATTTTTCGACAATAGTGATAATATCGTGATTTTTACTACGAATTTCCCCCATATAGTGATTGACATGAAAATTGATGGATATGGCAACATTAAAGTGGCATATTTAAACTTCTCCTATCACCCTGTGGATCTGGAATGATGCAATTGGAACTATTAAGTGACATTTAATTTGACAGATTATTAGCCATAGTACAGATTGCAATTGAATGCGACCGATGAATGTATTTTTAAAGCCAAATAAATATATAAATAATAAAATTTATTTTAGAGTTGTCGCTAGAGAAAAGTGCCAAGAGTTTGATGCATATTTCGATTGGCCTTTGTATTTTCAAAAGCTAATCAGACTTTTCGATAGTTATATGAAGAAAAAGTTTTTTTTTTATATGTTTTACCTCATTTTGTTTAATCTAAATAAAAAAATAATAATAAGCTTTTACACGCCAATCTGTTACCATTCAATTTAAATGACATAATCAACAGCAGTATGAGTATTTCAGTATTCACTTCTTGGTTTCAAAACTGTAGTTAAAGGCACTCTTTAGTGGCATACAAATATTTACAGACACCATATAGCTCTCTATTTAACTGTGACCTGTATGTCGCTATGATGTTCTTAACACAACTTTGGAGATGGTTTAGACTGCCGACGATGATGGCGAGAGCGTCCTAATAAAAGCTCTATATATAACTATAAAATTTGTTCACTTCATAGGATTTTCGATTTTCCTCTAGTATTTGTATTTGTGATTTGATTTAGATCGTTAAAAATAAAAGTTCTTAAAAAATTCTTTTATTCTCCATAATTGACCGATTCTAACAAGTGGACATAGGTTCGATTCCCCACCGGGAAAAATAAAAGAAAATTAAGTGTTTATCACTATGTAATTTGCACTAAAAACATGCTGATCACTAATAAATATCACCATGAAGAATAGATCTATTTTGGCCTTTAGTATTGATTTTTATAACGAATAAGCACGTGTTTATCATCAGTATTATTCACTTTATAGAGATTTACTCTTATGACTGAATAGAATGATTGATTTTCACCTTATGACGTCGAATTTTAACTAAAGTCAATTGATAACCAACTGCTTCTTAAACCCAATAAATCGTGATGTATAGCCCTCTCTAATTCTGATCGTAATATTGAAGATCTTTCCCCAATTATGCTTAATAAAGTGGAGCTTCCTCATGTTAACTGTATAGCCACCTTGGAGGTAAAAATTAATAATCGTTTGAAGTGCTGTGATCATATTAAATCTATGGTAGGGAAAATTTGTAATGGGCTTAGGTTATCTGTCAATGTTCTTCCTATCGATTTTCATTTGAGACTAGTTAGGATACTTTTGGTGCCTCTTTTTGCTTATGGTAGTTTAATCTGCATGAGACTAGACTCGATTTGCAATCGAAAGCTTGAGGTTACTTTCAACGACTATATACGGTTTGTTTTCGGTTTTTGTCATTCTGCTCATATCACACCTTACCAGGGTAACCGTCTGGAAATTTCTTAGCGTAGCACTACCTTAAGGTGTGTAGCACTCAGTACCAAAACATTCTTACAGTAGCACTACCAAGGTTTTAGTAGTAGATATATATATATATTGGTCACACTGCATATTGCTATAGGTAGCAATATAAGCAGCAAAGGCTGAATATAAATATATAGCAAAAATCAAGAATAGAACAATAAGTAGCAATAAGTATATCAAATCTTCAATATAAATATGTATAGGTATACTAGATACCCACTTTTACTATAGAAGACTCATATATTTGATAAAGGTTACTACGTGTTTATTATATAGTCATTCATAAATATTATACGTAAGATCTACAATTAAAAAGGCGAAATTTCATTTTTTTATTTTTCAATTTTTATTAAAAGTTAAACAACCAAAAAATCACATAAAAAATAATTATTTCAAAACACAAGGTAATATAGCTTCTGATCTGAAATGCTAATGTTAAATTAACAATTTAAAATATTCTTAGCTAATTTATTAGGATAAAAATGCGTTTATTTATTGTAATATATTCTTTAAACAACATTTTAGCAATAATAGCGTCATAGTTATAGCATTTAATCGTTTTATTTTTAATTATATTTTAATCCGAGAAACATCTTTCAACAGCAGCGCTACTGTGACGAATTGCCAATAAATTGAAGGCAAAATCAGCCAAATTTGCAAATATATTATCACCAGCACTGTTTTTTATTTAAATTATATATTTCCGAAAAGTTACAGTACTTGTGAATTCGTTTTCAGTTAGAGAACCTAATTCTAATAGAAGACACATTTCAGAGAATATTGTCTCAATATTATCAATTCGAAGCTTTTTAAACCGATCACATAGAAAGACTAGATCTGTTGTTACTTCAGAGAAAGATTTAGATTTTAAATATTCTGTATTAATAAGTTTCAATACTTTCAATATAGGATCATTAAAACTTATGCGTTTTTCTAATTCTGTGTAAAAGTTTTGTACATCTTTCGCAAACTTAAAAGTTTCCTCATCTGGTAATTTCTTAAATAAATTTTGAGCATCAGCTCAAAAATAAACTTCTTTCGATTCCTATATAAAGTAGAATTGTTAACATAACTATCGGTTAAGATTTTTTTTTGTTTTTTTAAATAATACGAAAATCATCATCATCATTCAGATTGAAAATTTATGTTCAGATCGATGACTAATTTTAAAATATATTTCAGGAATTAAAAGTAAATCTTTATACTACGCTGGACAAGCAATTCTAGAATATTTTGTGCTCCTTTTATTTCATCGTCAAAAAGCAAGCTGTAAAGTAAAGGTTCAAATCGTCCCAACTTCGAAGAATGCACACAACGACTTCGTATTAGGTGAGCCATCTTGTACCACAATCACGAAGTATCTTATGCGGCTTAATGTTAAGATATTCTTGAAACTCTCTGACTTTTGCCTGATGATTGACACTAAATTTAAAAAAAGCATATATAGCGCCAAGCCAATCAAAAATTAATACCAATGCCACGCGCCATACTTCTTCTCGATTTATCAACGAAAATTGTTCTTAGCGAAAGAAGAGTGAAATTGTAATATAAAATTAGAAGATAAAATTAGACAGTAGAACAATTTTTTCAGGGGCGTAGCACAACTCAGAGGGTAGTCACATAGTAGCAAAAATATACTGACTGTAGCATTTTGCTATCATCGTAGCACCCTGCACGTAACAGACCATCGATTTTGGGGGGTATACTCTGAACTTGTACTTAAAGGGTAAAGCACTGATTTTCCTACATAATCTTATTAGTTCCGGTGAGCCAAAGTATATTTTTTGTAAATTCAAATCTCTGCAGTCCCTGAGATAACGTAAATTTCTGATGTCACGTTTCAATTCACCCATCCTTGTACGATCTTAATTTATTGCACGCCTTTGGAACTCCCAACTTCTCCTCATGCACAGAGTGCTACTTCTGTCACTGAATTTAAGGAATTTTCTGATATAATTTTATTTTGTAAATTACAAATTACTAAACTTTTTATCTTTCCACTATTTTTTTTTCTTTCTCTTTCTATTTTTTCTATTTTTCTAATTATATTGTATGTATTACGTTTTTTTTTCATTCTCTTTATATCATTTTATTTTGTAGTTTATTAATTAACCTAGCCGTACTTTAAATTGTACTAATATAAGATTTCCAATCTTCTGTACAAATTCAATATAATAAATGATTGATTGATTGATTGAGTCAAAACAATTTACACAATACTATACCTATGACATGATGATGTAGATGGTTTAAAGTGAAAAATTGTAAAAAGCAATCCAAGTTCTTTATCCGTCTGTAACCTAAAACTTTCGGCTTTATATTGAACCATTCAACTTTTGAAGTACAATTGCTAAAAAATTATAAGCTTCTACATAAGTCAAAGCTCTGTTGAAAAAAACCCAAAACGAAAAACCCTTGATCACTCTGCAAAATTCTTAAGATTTTCCTCTTGAAACTAGTTGAAGCATCTAGCCATATTATTCTGTGTATAAACTTTTGAATCACCTATTTGTACCTCTAATGCAGGGATATATACTTTACTTAAGATATCACTTATAAAGTTTTCCATAGATCATCCTACATAGGTTATTTTTAAATTTGTGATACTTACTATATGTTACGTGTTATTCGATTATACGACATACGAATTTAAAATCGAGCTGATCGTTAATAACTAAGCATCACAATTTGTCAGTCAGAATGCCATCAGCATTAAAAAATGAAATCTATAAAATTTTAGCACTTCAAGGATGTCTTTCTTGTCTACACCAACACAGTGTTGATAATTAATTAATTTAAAAAAGCTTCTTCGAAATGATTAATTGAAAAAGAAAAGTTCAGTGGACTTGCTGCCTGGCAAATATTACGTCGTAAAATGCAATGTGATCTTGATAAATTAATTACTATTATATCATCCTGCTGCAGAGAAAAACACCGACAAAGGTATCGAAAATTATCAATTGCGAAAGTGAAAGGACTCAGTTATTGCATCTCTACTGAGGTTTATTACAAACCTATTTATATACATATGTGTATCTCCATGTATCTACCAATGACTGCTAGGGGGAATCTTTAAGTCTTTACCGAAATAGATGCAGAAACAGAGGTTTTATGCTCGTATTGCATGCGAAGTTTTAACTTTTCTGCTACACTGATAATTCCAGGGCTTTCTCTTTTGACGTGCGTCACCCGCGTTACCTCTCTTATTACTTAATAACTGCAGCCTACTGCTGGGTGTTTCCAACAATGATTACCTACTTTTGAGGTTGCTTATTTTCGGAGTGTCCCGCTGTTATATCTGAAGGTCAGTGTTGAATAAATGTTTTTGGCACAAATCACGAACTATGTCGTCCACCACAATTGTCTCAATCATTCTTAGAGGCCTCCGAATTTGTTGAAAGGGATAATTTCTATGGTTGTCATTACTTTACTTCCGGCGAAATGTTTTCAATAAATTTTCCAATGAAACTGATATCATTTACTTTTATACATTAATACATAAATTACAATTCATCTGGTACGGAACCGATTAAAATTTTTAGTAGCTCTACATATAGCACGAAGTAAATTATTAAGAGGTTCTGGTATTCTTTTGATGTTCTTTTGTTAATCGCCCAGAAACTGTAAATCTTTCCCAGATTAAGTATTCGACGTGAAAAGATAAAAAAAAAAAAAACAGTGGACAGGTTTCAGTTGCAAATTAAGCTAGTCTAGAGTCAATCGAATTTGAATACTCGCTAGAAAATTATAAATGGCTTAAAGTGGCTGACGACCGAATGAAGGACTCGGCCTTTTTCCTTTTTTGTTTTTTACTTCTAAATCTAATTAGCATTTAACGTTTCTTCGTCATCTACTTAAGTTTAATATACAGAGAGAAGAAACTGAAAGTGAAATTATTGGAGAGTACTGTTGCAGCTGTGTCTTCAAATATAATGTGATTATTGAACTTGAAATATGCAAATTCAGTTCTTAGTTATGTTAGAGAAAATTATCAGCGCAGACAGTTTGGCGTTGATCGTAAATTTTATTTTATACTAAGAATGCTAAGAGATAAAAAAACTTATTTCTAAGGAAGAAAGGTTAGTTATAAAATTTCAGACTCTAAATTAATTAACATTTTTAAAACTAGTATAATAAGATGGATACAGAACATAATTCTGCAGAATCTGACTAAGAGAATTATTTCAATACAAGCCTTGAAGTAAGTTTCCGGATTTTTTTTTGATATAGGAATGTGTGTAGAAAATTAAGAACTTACAAGATTAAATTCAAGAATAGCCAGCTACCTACATATAGTTTAATCTATGTAAATGTTATAAAAGTATCTAAATATAGTTCGGGTAATTTTTGCCCTTTGTGTTTAAATCATTTGTTTTAACCTTCGTAATAATTTGAATAATAGATTCCTTAATTATTTTAAGATATCCTTGAGTTTCTTAAAATATTAAAACAAAACCTACCAGACATACATACATATATATGTATAGCGAAGAGAATCAGAGGGCCATTTAGTAACAAGTTTAAGTTTAATAAGGTCATCTTCTAACAATAAATTTAATACTTATTATGTATGCTAATTTCTGATCAAACAGGGATGCCTTTGTACTAATTATAAAATATTATATGGCGATTCATAGCCCTGAGCTTAGTATTATTTTAAACATATTATACCTAATCAAATTATTCTATATAAAGAAATGAAAATTCTATTGGAAGTTAATGATATTACTTGGACAAAATTCATAATTCAGATTTATATAAAATTATTTCTGTGTTCTATGGTTCTATGGTACCTAAACAAAAAATCAAAATTTTTCATATATTCTAACGATAAGGTTTTAATAATTATTTTCGTAAAAACACTTTATTTTTCTCGTCTTGTGTTGCTTTCCTTCAAACAGCCTATTGATCTAGAGTTCTAAAGATGGAAGACATAACTAAATAATGTGATACGAATTTCCGCTTTCATTTATAAATTCTGAATCCGCCATTTTAGATAAAACTTTTAGATTTTTATATCAAGGCGAAATGATATACGGTCGAAATGTGAAAAAAAGGAAAGTAATGCTAGATTTCTTGGAAATTAACTTACAAGTTCGAAGTTCGACCAATGAATACCAATAATATGTATTAAGTATTCGCATAAATTATGCATTTTTAATGTTAGACCATAAGTAGACAGTACACATTTCATTACTTTCCAATGAAAGTGTATGTGGAGTGTAGCTATCAAATTAAAAAGTACAATTTGTATTTCCAGTTCCATATGTAGAAGTCTCTTTTTGGAGGTTATGTAAAACAAAAACATAATATTTTTCTATATGGTAAGAAAGGGAACCCCTTCTAAAACAACTTTTTATTTGAATTAACGTACGCTACTGGCCTGTCAAATAATATATAATATTACGAGTGTAAATTTTTGTATGCGTTGCTAATTTCTAAATTATTTATTTTCTTTGAAGAAATATTTGAAGCTCCTCTCCGAAACTTGTCTAATCTTTTGCTTTGCTTTATCTCTATTATTTTGCATGATTAAATTTTTGCCTCTTCTCAATAATTCGCGAGCTATACTAGATGGTGTCACCTCGCAACCTCATTAAATAACCTCGGTGTGGAAAAAAGTTTCGTTCTTGATCCTTTCTAATTTTTATATAAACGATCTAATATATGGTACTTTCAATTCATTTCATAGATTTTGCTATAATTGTACCCTTGAATGGCAGAATAACTATTTTTGCAGCCTTCAGAAAGAATGCTGGCAATGTTTGTATATGTCATATAATTAATTCATTGACTAGTGATGTTACTCCAATCTTCACTTGAGGCAGGACTTATTGCATCGTATTTAACAAATCCTGGACACAAAAATTTCCACCAACATTATATTTTAACAGTACCCATTTATTTAGTCATATAATATCTTCCACTTTTCTAATTGTATGTAAATATGCCTTTATTATTTCTGTTACCAAAAATCCCTCTACACACTCCGACCTTAAATCGAAAAGTATATTATCATTCCCTTTAAAACTATTCTCTACTATTTGCACTAACACTCATACCGGACGCAGTCGAAAACTATCCTCCTACTTCTGCTTATATTCTTAAGGCCTGTTCTAGCCTTAACGATGAAATACTGCTATATAAATTATATTCGAATTCATATATGTCATAATCTACTGCCAAAGTCATTCAAATCTTTCATTCTGGCAGGATAAGATCTAACAACCACTCAACTAAATCTACCAGAATTTAATGCTGTGTTCCACAGGGCTCATGTGTAAAGCCACTGCTTTGTATATCAATCTGCACATGAACAGAGTTACCAACTTTATATAAATCTATCTGGCTTTTGTAAGTTAATATGTAAATAAATGGAGTTCGATTGAATTTACTGATAATTAATTTATAATTCGGTAACTTCTAATCTATCAAAATCACACAATGTTGTCCTATCGTTTACAGAACTTGCTGACAACGTTTACTTATATCTACCGTTTGTCTCAACAATTTATCCCTGGCTTACGTTGATACGGAGGAATAATAAAAAAATCTCCTTTAATCATATCTATTCATTTCTTGGAAAGATATTGGCAGATTTAAGTAGACTTTGGATAACTGCTTGTCTTCTTCCAACAACATCTCATATAGGCTTAGTAATTTTTAATACCTAGATTATATCATAAGGTGTACGTACCAAGCTTGTTCATTCGTTTGTAATGCATATAAATAATAATGGTACAAAAAATGAAATAGATGCATATCCATAGAGTTATAAATCATTTCCATTTTTGCACATCCGTTAATTTGTCCGGCCATCTATCTGCCTATCTACCAGCTCAACTGTACTCATGATAACCGAATATGAAGGGCTGAAATTTAGTACCTACACAGTAATTTTATGAAAAAAATAATATCGAACAACTCCTTCTTAGTGTCAGTTGCCAAATCTCGGGGGATACTCTATGATTCCATAGCATGACCTTGGAAGTGAAGGAAAATTGGGTAGGGAATAAGGGATTATTGACTTGAGCCAAAGAGGTGACTGTGTGCATTACGGTTGAATGTTTGCCGCTCATAGCTGAGCAGGCAAACAGAAGATGGCAAACTGTTCCACATTCGTACTGTTCGGCTTATGAAGAATTCGCGGAATTGAATTTCAAGGGCGTGAGGGTGAATTCGGGATACAGCTCGAGTGGTGCACATAGGAACAATTCTACAAGTGATCAGGCTAGAGATTTCGCCAGACCATAGCCATAGAAGTAACGATAAAAGAGAGATAGACATTCGACATTACGCCGGTACTCTAGGCAATCAATAGTTGCTTTGATATGCCTTTGCTAATAATCCGGAGGTCCTTCTTTCGAACTTTATCTAATGCGGCCAATGTAATGCGTCCAGCCCTTGCCCAAATATAGGAATTATATTCTAATTTAGGCTTGATATGAGGCTTGTAGATTTGCGCCAAGTTTAATAGAGTAAAATCTTTTTTGAATCTTTGCAAGAAGCCCAAGCATTCCATTGCGTTCTTGGCAATACAAAAAATATAATCGGATTATTGGATATTTCAATGCCTAAGATGTTTAGAGATGGCGAGTTTGAGATACCTTCTCCATTGAAAGAAATTGATTGAGCGGGTGTTGGAGTACCTTTGAGTGATAGTGTTGCCATACAAAAGTTATAATTTTAACTAAATATAGATGTATATCTTTATTTGGACACTACAGAGGGATTGGATTAGATTTGAAGTTTTATATTCTCCAATTCGACAAACTTGTAAATTTAACTTCAAAAATTGTAGAAATAAGGCTGCTGCTTCTATACGAAAATTTTCGGCTATGAAATAATATTTGTAATGTACAAAAGAGTTCTGTGATATTTAAGAAACTATGGCGAATCGTTCTATAAATGATAAAAACCACTATGACGATATATTTGGTTTACTTTCAAAATAAAGAGGGGATGCCCTACAAAATTAATCTTAGACCAATTATAATTTCTGTCTTAGTTCGTATTTGATCTCATAATTATCCCTTATCTTGTTGGCAGCCACATATGTTGGGCACTGGTAATATTGTTCTTTTAAATGTATGTACTTAGTTCTTCAGAGCATAAAAACCATAAAACTGATTATTGATTGATTATTTACTATACCAAAATCTACTTCATCGATCTAGCGAGCATAATTTCAAATTTGCAAATATAAACTTTCTTTATCCGTTTTAAATTTGTTTGGCAGAAATTCATTCATTAACTATGTTTCATACAGATGTGAATGTTCCAATGTTCCTCGTGGTAATTAATTACCCTGAAATTTATGGTCACTGATTTAAGGAATGTCAAAATTTATTTACAATTTTTGTTTACAAAAAATTGTGCGTAAACACAAAAATAATGATAACCAAAATAAAAATGGCTAATTAGCATTAACTACAAGATAATTAGAAATTAAAAAAGTTCCTTCATTTTGAATTCAACTTGCTTACGTCAGTAAACCGCTAAAAATTTCCAAAATACACAAATAACTCCATCCGAAAATATTGTCGAATTAAAATTTCCTTAATCAGGGAATCCCAGATATTTTAAGAGAATCCGGTGCAATAAAGGGTAACAAAAAAAAAAGAAAAATGTTAATTATTTTTGGTCTCCAAAGCCTTGAGTGGCGTACACCCATACGCATAGTATTTGATATCGTGACCCTTTTCTTGTACCTCGGAAAGTATTTGCTTTGTTGAAAAAGCAAAGATCAAGTTCAAGGCAAATATGTATGAGAGCTTGTCATAAAGTCAACGAAAATTCGACCGGTTAATGGATCTATAGCATTACATACAAACATACAGTTTCACCTCGGACATTATTGTTGTGATCAAAAGTTCATTGTGAAGGTTAAGCATTTTGAGTTGTTTTTTCTACTTGAGATTTATTTCTGTAATTTGGACGACATGTTTTTGATGAGATAAAAGACGAAATGTGTCACCTAAGAAATATATTTTTGATGTCATTAATTTTTCTTCTCAATAATGCCGTTACCACGAACCTGATTGACTACGTTTTTGTGCAAATGTGCAAATTTAATTGCAACTCAACCTTTTTTTAGTTTTGTTTTTTGTAGTTTTAAGTAGTAAGAGGTTTTTTTCAATTTGCACTTGATATTTATTACCAAGCAAATCGCAATGATCATTCTGCTACTAAGCACATACTAGGAAAACTTTTATCAGCTTCTTAGAAATTCAACAACGATAGAAGTTTTCTCAATGCGTATCTATACTTATCCATCTACCGCAGAATGCAAAAAAAAAACCAGCTGATCGGGAAAACTCAAAATTTAATTACCAAACAAAACAAAATTTCTTGTAAATAAATTCAAATTAATTTTTTGTTGTTATTATTGTTAGTAAAAACATGTTAAACAAATAGTGAGACGAGAGCCGGTTTATTCCAACAACGACTATATGAGGTGAGCATAAATGTCTTATCTCTAATGATGAAAAATTTCGCTGATTCTGCAAAGTTTCATTTTCTTTTTATATCATCGTAACTCTTCCCTTGCATAGCCGAAAAGCGTTCACATATACTTGTTGAACAAGTTCTAGCTCTGAGGCATATTATAAAGACTGTTATTAACTTTTATGAATTTATATGTTTATTTGTTATTTAAATTCCATAGAACGAATACATAAATTACGTTAGAATGGTTTCATGGAACTCAGATATACCTGCATATATGTGTATAATTATGTACCTATATAATTCTCTAGAACATGCGCAATTTGACATAGAAAAGTTTTGTATAATTCTGCATAAAATCTGAAATACTACGTTTTCGAATTTGTCGCACGACCTAGATTTTATTGGAATTAATTTTATTTTATTTTATCTATGTTTTATGTATTCCCAGCCTTATAATGAATCGGAACGATGTGGTTTAATATAATTTTTCTTGTGTTTTGGTCACACAGGGCGTACTGTCTGCCCATAATAAACACTAAATTAAAGGACGAGTTCTTATGATCGTTCTAATCAACTGTACGACCGCTCCAAGAAGTGTAGAGATTAAAATGATATATGAAGCTAAGTGATTACTTATTATAACAGCATACCTCATGTATTTAAGGAGCAGCGTTAAGCTATTGAACATTACATTCCTATTGCTAAAGTTATGCAGGTCATAGCCATTTCATTCAAAGACAGAAACAGTTGATTTCGAAATATAATTTTTCAAAAGTCAACGTCAGAAATAAATCTCGTTAGAGCCATGAGGTAAACTACAAAGGTTTTGCTATCAATCAACCATGATTTATTATTTTTTCATAACTTCTCCAAAAAAAGCCTTTAGTCCGGTTATAAACTCATGTAAAGTTTATAGGTTATCGGCAGAAAAATTAAATTTAGTTAGTTTTTTCTGTTCTCTTGCGGTATTGATTGGAAGAAAGTTGTATTCCGATAACTAAATGAATAAAATTCAAGTATCTCAGTAACTTTGTATCGACGTCAGATACTGGAATCCTTTAGTTCTTGTTATGATGCACCCGATGCAAGTCGTGACGTAAATTGTATAACCCTGATCTGGAAACAAGGAAGTATAAATAAGACTGGTATGTCGTTTATGATAAAGACCTATGTGGTCAGAGATGAAAAATTCTTATAAACTTCGCCTCAGGTGCAATTTCGAAGATTGTTTTTATTTTAATGAAAGGGATACGGGATACCCACCGCACTATGTTAATTAAATGTCAGGCAAAAAGACAGAATTTTGATAATCTGGTTTCAACTCAGATTTTGAACGTGTTTTATGTAGAGTAACTTAACCAGTTAAAAAGAATGCGAAAGAATAACTTCTCTTCCATATAAATATATAATTCTTTACACTCGTTGTATTATAATTTGCACAATTATTGCACATAGTAGGTACAGTGCTTGGCATAATTATTCGGACAATGGTATTTTAATACAGAAGAATGAAAGAAATCTAAATAAATATTTTTTCAGTTAAAATTTATTTAATGAGCAGATTCGGACTTATACAGAGGTTCATTGTATAATCGCGAAGCAGTAGTGTGGGTTTAGACCTAAGCACAGTACTGCTATTGCTTTATTTATATTTTAATGAATTTGTTAGATGAAATATTGAACTACAAAATGCCACAATACTATGCTTGTTGAATTTTTTCAAGGCTTTCGATTCTGTCAATTTTCATATTCTTTATCAAAAATTGGTAACTCACTTCAATTTTAATCAGTTTGCAGCGAACTTTATATAGTCCTAGTAAACTTACCGTAAACAAGCTAGTGTCTTGAACACATTTTCGTCAAAATTGTTACAACTTCGATCGGGTGTGTCCCACAAGGCTTAATACTAGGTCCTTTCTTATTTATGTTGTATATTAATAATATCGTGTTAGTTCCTTAATACTCCTCCATCATACTGTATGCTGACGGTGTACAATCATTCTTGTCATCATCCAAGACTAGTGCTTCTTCCGATATCTATCTCTTTAATCTAGATCTTTCTCTTATACATAAGTTGTCATTAAACCCTAATAAAACTCAGAGCATAGTTCTTACCACTCAGCCACTTGCCGTTTCATCCTTTCCATCTATTTATCTAAATAGCAATCTTATTGAATATAATACCGTGGTTAAGAATTTAGGAGAGTTTATTGATAGCGAATTGTCCTGGCAAGGTCATATCAATGTTACAGTATCGAAGGTTTACAGCGGGTTGAGAAGCTTCTGGCCACATGCAGAGTATATCTCCAGACTGCTAAGCGAACGACTCATTAATGCTCTGATTATCCATACTATTATTTACGGAGATTATGTATACTGCAATGTTGATAGCTTAGGTTGTAGGAATCTAAACGTGGCATTCTATGCATGCGCTAGATACATTTTTAACCTCAGGAGATATGATCACATGTCAGCTGTAACAAAGCAAATTTTTGGATGTAATTTGGA
Organism: Dioctria rufipes; assembly: GCA_963924295.1. Lineage (NCBI taxonomy): Eukaryota > Metazoa > Arthropoda > Insecta > Diptera > Asilidae > Dioctria > Dioctria rufipes. The sequence continues at coordinate 40,237,104 of OZ002743.1, read as the reverse complement.
TCACTATTTGAACTACCTATTATATGTTATGATGCATCAATAATGATTCGCTATTATTGCGGGTTCCTTGTCATTTTTTCCTATATAGTTTTCCCGCTTTTTTTATCAATGGTGTCCGGAACAGTCTTCCTGTTCATGTTCGGACACTTCGGAATCTGCGGGGTTTCCGGATGGAGGCTTTGAGCTATTTGAAACGACTTTGTATGAAGCACTTAACGCGTTAATAGTCTTTGTTTTTGTTTGTTCTTTTTTTTCTACTCTTTTCTACTAAGTATATATAGCTTATTATTTCATTAGTATGACTTTTTCCTTGTTTCATTTTGACTTTTTCTAATCTCAATTTTTAATTTTTCTTTGATTCTTTTTCTTTCTTCTCTAACACTATTTCTGAGTTATGTCATTATACACATTATTTTTGTTTACTAGAGTATTCACCTATTAATGAGTCATATGTATGTCTCAATTATGCAAATTAATTAATAAAATTTATTTCTTAACTTATTTATTCAATATTCTTCTTATAAGCTTCTACGTCATCAACATAAAATAAGGAAAGAAAAATTTCTATTTAATAAAACAAAATAAATATAAAATGCAAAATGAAAAAAAATATTGCAAGATCCATTTATAGTGGCAAAATTATTCGGACAAGCAATTTTAAAGCTTCGCAATAGCCCAAAGAATATTAAAAAGAGTGAAAAGTTATAATAAGGTAAAAAGTTCAGAAAGAAAATAATAAAACGAAAAAATACAAAAAATAATTAAACTAAATCTTAAATCTAAAGAGCGTGAATTAACTTAAGAATAGAAGATAAGAAAAAGCGCAAATATAAGAGAGGTTTTCATAAGAGCTTCTATGGCTTACTTCGGCGAGAAGTTCTTGTTATAATGATTAAAAATAATGAAAAATTTTTTATATTCTCTGGCAGAATAATCAAGACTGGAAAGGCGGTTTTGGTTAGTCTAAGGGACGGTTTCACAGTTCAATTTCAAGCTAAATATGTGGCTTAAGTTCAGTTTATCTTTTCAATACAGTTTCATAGTGGTATGTTAAACCACCAAGAATAAACTCAGTTTATCTTTCAGATATTTTGGTGTTTTTGATCGGGGGAATAATACATGAAAATGACATAACTTTTATTGGGGATCTCCGATCATCAGTGAAAACACAAGTTTTTTTAGGTTAGGTTTTCATTTTATTTTAGTTATGTCCCGACGTTTCCACTCTTCCTGTTAGTGCATATAGACATACATACTAAGCCCCTAGAAAAGGACTCACAGCGAGAATCGAAACGTCTGGCTTTAACTAAAATAAAATGAAAACTTAAGCTAAAAAAACTTGATGATCGGAGATCCCTAATAAAGTTATCTCATTTTCATGTAATTATCATTTAATGAGGTGACATTTCGATTTGGCACTTGATGAGGTAGTTTTGTTTTTAGAAAACAATTTGTGTAATAATACAATAGTTCATATCAGGAAGATATTAGCAATGAATATATCGATAATATTTTTGTGTTTTTCAACAAAATTCATTAATATTGTTATTTCTTTTTATAAGAAATTCGTAGTGCATTTCCAAGAGTCTTTACTTATTGTTGTAGGCTTAAATATTTTTTTTCACTACGATCACCGTTTTTTTTTCATTACGATTTGCCAGAAAAAACTTGTAAATAATTTAAAACAGAAGCAAGATTTTGACAGTTGTACAGACAACAGCTTGTTAGTTCACAATTCCAAAGTGCTGCCATATTAGAAAAAGATCGAACACTGTGAAACTCATTTTGGTTTAAACTTAGCTTAAACTACAAACGGAGTTTAAACTCGAACTTGAAACCGGCCCTAAGAATAAATTTATTTGACCACTAGTACACCACGAATGTGCAGAAACTGAGGATATACTTGCTAAACAAGCTCCTATTCCACTATAAAACAACTTATCCCTGGACTACCTGCATTCGTAATTAAGTAGGCCATATTCATACGAGGGGCACAACAACCATTAATTTACTATTTGGAACAGAATCAGGTGCATTATATTTAGGAAAAATATGTGTTACGAAGGAAACAATAATCTGTTATACGGAAGTCAAGAAAAGTTATTTGATACAACTTTCCTTGTCTTCTGTACCACAGTGATAAAATAAACTGCTTAATGGTGAGAACAGATTTCGAAATATAGCAAAGAGCACGGTATACTTCCAGCTGGTCTGATCATTGGACATACTATAACAAAACAAGGTACTTATGTTACCTGCAGATTCTATGTGGAAGATGATGAGAATGTTTTATTAATTTATGAAAATCAAACAAATCTTAGACTTTATCAGGTTATAACGAAATCATGAAATTTTCATTTTTATGAGTAATTCTTTTAAATCAATATCGTAACAAAATTTTTAAAATCGATCTTTTACCTTAGTTGCTTATAGCAATGAATTTGTTATGGATTCAAATATGTCAGTGGTGCATTTAGCTAATTCTTCTCAATGCTGTAGAATTAGTTAGATGGGCCTAGCCTTAAAAAGTTATAACGCCTGCTCTACCCTGCAATATAATCCTAAAAAAAATATAAGCGATCACATCTAAGACCTAAACAGATGTAATATTTAATTATACTTCCTCAAAAGATAAAAAAATAAATGGTAACGATTTTGTTTTGAAACTTCCGATTTTCCATTTCACTCGTTGAGCTCTTTTCATTGACATTCTACAAGTTTCTACTCTCACCGTAAAAACCCACTTTAAGTCAAAAATTCTTCTATATTCTGATAGGATGAATTCAAAATCAAGTTTCAATGTCGTACTATTAATATATGTAGATCCGGCCTATAATCACCTGATCGTTATTTCTAAGCAAACATTTGTAGAATTTCTATAAACCTGATGTATATCCGGTTTTAATTTTCAATTTTCACTGTGGATCCAGTTTTGTGCCTAAATTTTCTGCCTAAATTATTATATAAATATTATCATTTCTTGCGATCTTTCGACTATAATATTAATAAATTAATGTGTTATATATTCCACTTATAAGATATATATAATGATGAATATGTGTCTGCCTAGAAATGTTTGACTCTAGGCTTAACCCCGCATTTAAACCCAAGCTTTTATGGAAGAATTTGGTGTTAGTGTTAGTGGTGTTAGTGGTAAAGATGATAAAGAGTGTAGTTTTAACCTTGATGTTCTTAATCAATACTTCATATCTTCTGATAATATTAATCAGCCTACTAAACAGTATACTAACTCTGATACTAGATAGCTTCATTTAGAGAAAGCGCCAAAGTGAGTTTTTCGCAATGTAAGTTTAGAAGAAATGTGCAAAGCTATCTATACTATTAAATCTGATGCGAGTGGTCCAGATAACTTACCTCCTCATTTTACCAAACTTCTACTTCCTCTTATACATTCGTATATTCTCTTATACTCCCTATATATCAATTTTGTCTGTTTTCTGAGCAACATCTTGGAAAAGCTTATGCACAACTAGCTCGTGAGCATTTTAGATGATAATACGCGTTTAACCAAGTGGCAATTAAGCCTCATCACAGCTGTAAGAACGTCTTGCTTAAGATAACTACTGTTTAAGAGCTGTGTTAGATACGAATTATCTTAGAGTTCTTCTTTTAATCGATTTCGCTAAAACCTTTGATTACGTCAACCATGAACTTCTTCTGAGTAAACTCTCTACCATTTTTACATAACTTCAAGGAATCTGAAATCACTTTAGTTTAGGAAGTTTCTTCCCAGACCGACCCCATGTTGTTAAAATTGGCAATAGATTATCTGATGTATTAAAGTTACTTAATGGCATACCACACAGATCAGTTTTAGATCCATTGATTTTTAGTTTATTTATTAATGCCCTTGCCGATATGGTAAGGGATGTAGAGGTGCATTTGTATGCTGATAAAGTACAGCTCAGTAGGTACCACTATAGGACTTAATGGCATTGAACGAGTTAATGTAACATACAAAATATGCGCCCGGCAATCAGGATATGTTCTTTAAATAAAAAATTAAAGAAGCACGTATAATAAATTAACAAAAAACAGTGTAATCAATGATTTTAAAAAGGGCTTAAAAATATATCATCAACAAATCTATGCTATCATGACTAATAAAAAAGTATAATTTCACCGGTAGCATGAAAACAATTCAACGAGGTGGACGCTCGAGAAAGACAATGCCACATGAGGAAGCTCTCATCATCCAGAAAGTTAAGGAGAACTCGTTCGTGTGATAGACAAAGATTTTAAGAGATGCAATTAAGTGTTGCTGATAAAGCAATCAAAAGTCGAGCTGTGGCGGCTAAACTCCCAACTAATATGCCAGCATCAAAGCCAGCAATATAAAAGAAAAGCGACAGGTGAGAAAAGTAATGAAAAACAATGGAAGACAGTTTTGTTTTCATATGAATAAAAATTTAGTTAGATTCTATCTGACGGAGTGATTAATGTCAGGCCTAAAGGAGCAAGGTTTCTTCCACTATATTGAAATCGTACAATAAAATATAGAGAAGGTTCCGTAATGTTTTGAGGCTGTTTCTCCTGACGAAGACCTGACCCTATTATGAAAATAGAAGGCAAAATGGGTCAGTTCCAATACGAGAACACCTGAAAAACGGAATACTTTTATATACAGAAAAAGAAACACCACTGCGTTGGAGATTTCAACTAAATGGTTCGGGTAATGACTGAACTTAAATCCTATTGAAAATTTGTCTGAAATTATTAAACACCGATTGAGAGGAAAGAATCCTTCAAACAGAGGCAACTGTTTAAAATAATTTAAATGGAGTCGTCCCTGATTCCAACTAAATAGAAAACCTTATAAAATCGTTGCCAAAGTTATGTGTTCTATGACAGAAACAGAAAGAGTTCGATACAAAGAATTAAATGTGTTTTTTTGAGGCCAGCCATTCCCTTTAACTCGTACACGAATTTGTCTATTTCTTTACTATTTTCGACACTCTCGTAGACCCACTTTTCGTCATCACAGCGAGCTGAAATTTGGTACACAGGTTCATGTCACGTGACAATTGAATCTGTCAAAATTTGAACCGGAAATTTCCATGGAAAACCCGGAAAATCGGGATAAATCATTTGCAAATTTGGTACAAATTTGATTAGTGATAAATCCGTTTCAGGAAAAATGCAGAGTTTTCCGATTTTTCCGAAAAAATTTTCCGGAATTTTCCGACTTTTCCGAAAAATTTTCCGGTAAAAAAGTTTTCTAAATTATGCAGGATCAAGTTCCCTATCAACTGACATCATTACTTTCTCTCCGACAATGGTGAAAACTTGCAGAAAAAATCGAGGAAAATTCATGTAAAACGCGTATCCGGAGTATTTCCGACCAAGGAAGCGTTTGAGCGTTTTGCAACCTAAGACAAAGTTGTAGAGCGAAATGAGTTGCATAAAGTTGCCTTTGTGGAAAACTCCATGGAAAACCCGGAAAAGCGGGAAAATCATCAGAAAAATTTTCATCGATATGATTAGTGATAAATCTGTTTCAGGAAAAAAGAATTTTCTAATTTAGTTAACGTGAAAAAGGCAGAAAATAAAATAAGTAAAAAACGAGTTTTCAAACAAAACTGAGGCCAAGTCGCATGAAAAAGTAGAAAATAAACTTTTCTTCACACACAGAGGTGGACTCAGATTTTATTCGCTGACAATCACCGATATATTTCAGTAAGATCAATCAGAGGTAATAAATGATTTGATTCATGAAGAGAAAGAATATTCAAGAGAAATGTCAGAGGTGGACTCAGATTTTTTGATTGGGACATTTCTCTTGAATATTCTTTCTCTTCATGAATCAAATCACTTATTACCTCTGATTGATCTTACTGAAATATATCGGTGATTGTCAACGAATAAAATCTGAGTCCACCTCTGTGTGTGAAGAAAAGTTTATTTTCTACTTTTTCATGCGACTTGGCCTCAGTTTTGTTTGAAAACTCGTTTTTTACTTATTTTATTATTTTTATTTCTCGAATTGAATCGAGTTACTTTAATTTTTTCCAGATCTTTAAAATTTGGGATACGTAATGAATTTTGTTTTGTTTTTACATAGCACAAGAAAAAAAGCTAAATTGGTCTAAGACCAATTCTTATGATACCCTAGATGAATGCCCGTACAAAATTTCCTATGGTCACCGATCTATGTAAGTTTTATTTTTGAAGTTGTTTTTCGCATATATTTCTAGAACGGTTTGCCGGAAAGGAAAAATGATTATAACCAATTTTATAGGATTTTGTATTCTGAAGAAATTTTTAGTATAATAAAAATGTCTAGGACTGATCGTTTTCATAGTATATGTAAAAAAAACTTAATTTTTATATGGCAACACCAAAATGGGGATGCCCAATTTAGACTATTTTTGAAATTTTTTTTGCTATTACTATAAAAACACCATGTACAAAATTTCAGCTCGCTATGTCGACACGTTCCCAGGCAGTGTCCATATATATAGTGGAAATAGAAATTTTTTTATGGCAACCCCACGAAGGTGTTGCTTAATTTGTCTCATTTTCGAACTTAATTTTACTATTTTTTTAAAGTCCGCGTACAAAATTTCAGCTTTCTAAGTGAACACGTTCTCGAGTTATCGTGCGCACGGACGTGGGTGTCCAATCAATTTTGCTCTACCATCATTATTTCTAGATGTTAGAAACGGAATGACAAACTTAGTACTATATACCCTTTAGATTTCATCTAGGGTATAATAAGTAGAAGAGTTAAATATACATTAATTTTATTTCAAATTGACTAATATTTCTGGGTGCTTAAACTCCCTCCCACATTGTAGATATAGCTGAGGTGGAGTTAAGCAAAAAATTGAATGTTTAATGGGTGGTAAGATGCGTCGTTAGGGCGGTAAGGGGTTTAGTATTTTTAGTACCTTTTCCACTTTACACCCTGTAACTTTCTTGATGTACACCCTATCAAGACGAGATTTATTTCAGATGATAACAAACCGTCTAGCATTTCCAGTGAATACCTTCCTGTTACCTTCCCTCAGAAGTTGTAGCACGTCAAAGTCAGAAAATTGCAAAAAAATGCTAACATTTTCAAATTTTAATGATTTTTCCGCCAAACGCATAATATCTTTACAGTTTTTTTTACAAGATATACAAACCCGGGAATGTTACCTTTAAATTGACTATGCACATTTGATTGCGCAATGTAAATGCAACCGTTTTTGAGATATTCCCATTTCTATTATTCATATTTTCATTAATTTTGCTATTTTGCGTGGAATTGCACAAAATTAGGCGCGATTTCTATTGTTATTAGCAAAATTAATGAACTTGTACATCATAGAAACAGAAATATCTCAAAACCAATTGCATTTAGGTAGGTTCATTTGGGTAATCAAAATAAATGTAACATTCCGGGGTTTCTAGATCTTGTAAAAAAACTGTATAGTTATCATGCATTTTGGCGGAAAAATCATTAAAATTTGAAAAACGTATGACTTTTTCCCAATTTTTTTGATTTTGACGTCTTACAACTATCGACGGAAGCTAACGGGAAACCGGAAGGCTGATTGGACATTCATTAGAAAGCTTCGACGGTTTGCTGTCATCTGAGATAAGGTGTATATGAAGAAAATTACAGGCTGTAAAGTTGAAAAGGTAATAAAAATCGTAAACCCCCTACCGCCGAGACGACGCGTCTTACCCTCCCATTCGCCGTTTAATTTTTTTTTGTCTACGTCAGCTATCAAACCGTTGAGTTATGCAGTCGACCCTTAGTGAAACACCCTGTATAATTGACTATTTGCGGTTAGAATACTTTATTAATTATTAGTATAATGCACTAAATGTAAATAAATTACACTGTGAACATCGAAATATTAGTAACTTTCGCCCAAAACTGAATTCTATTATTTTTCATTTCAATCTAACTTGTAAAGTAAAAAGGCCGAACATATTTCTGGTTATCCTAGCACAATTTGAACATGGTAACTAACTGTACTATCCTAATTTAATAAGAATGGAGCAAATAAAAGAATTGTAGGAAAGCTTTATTCATCCCTCTTTCAGACATTATTTCTTTTCAATTTTTATAATTTCTTGGTGGTCACGACAAAAAAATTCTTTAAATCTGGGAATTTTTGGATTTTGGAGTAATTCGGAGTTGAATTTTGTAATCCTCGCCACGTTATCCATTACTATAAAGGGACGAGCAGACTACATATATGAAGTCATCCATTCATGATCATTTCACTCAATTCATATTATGTGCATAAAAGGGCACGCTAATACGGTTTGGCAGACGGGCAAAACCAACGATCATTCGTCCATAATTAGAATTTTTTTTTTGTCAAAAATCGGTTTACCTTTGAATTTGAAATTAAATTATTAAAAATGTACTGTCAATTATATATATATATATATATTATATATACATTGACAGAAACTTCATTTTAGTTCAAAAAATCTTGGGTAATTAGATTTTTGAAAAATTTAATTACGAATGAATGATCATTGATTTAGCCCGTCTGTCTACGGTATGAGCTTCGCCTTGAACTCCTAAGTGCGTTTTGTTTGTCGCTCGATATAATTTTTTTCTATCTAAAAATTTTCTTGTTATTGAAATGAATATTTAATACTAATTAATCTCAGAGCTTAACACAATCATTGCAAATAATTGAAAGGCCATATAAATAGAGACAAATGCAGGACCTTCTGATGCAATTAATATACTCCATTCGTCGTTTTTTCTACCAGTTATGTATTCATATTTCTATTGTATTTTTCGATTTTTTCATATACAATATGGGCTCAGTTTTCTTCCCACTAGATCATTTGTAATCCAAAGAGCATTTTAATATAAAGCGTCCTCTTTCCTTTGACGATATCTTTTTATACCCTAGATGAAATCATAAGGTATACTAAGTTTGTCATTCCGTTTGTAACGCATAGAAATAATAATAGTGGAGCAAAATGGATTGGATCCCACGCATAATATTAAACCTTATTTTGATTCCTCACGTCCGTCCGTCTCTCCGTCCGTCCATCCGTCCAACCGCAGATAGCTCCAGAACTCGTTCATTTAGAGGGCTGAAACGGGCTTTCTAAGAAAAAAGGTAAATCTAATCGCAAAAATGGGACGAATCGGGCAACTCCTTCATAGGGTTGCCATACAAAAATTTCGTTTTACACTATATATTTGGGCAATACCTGAGAACGCTTCCACGTAGAGAGCTGAAATTTTTCAAACTATATTTTCATAGTAATAGTAAGTAAAGCTTCAAAAATGGACTAAATCAAACAACCCCTTCTTTGCGTTGCATTTAAAAATTTTGGTTTTTTACGTACGCTGTAAAGATCAGTTCTAAATTGTACAGAAAAGTTTTTCAGAATAAAAAATTGGTTATAATCATTTTATCTGTCCGACGAACAGTTCTAGAAATAAATGCGAAAAACTACTTCAAAAACCAAACTTTCACAGGTAGGTGACCATACGGAATTACGTGTGGGCATTTATCTAGGGTATCATAATAATTGGTCTTAGGCTAATTCTAGCATTTGTACTTGTTAATTAAAGACTTTATATCTTTAAAATGACATGAGATCAATATCTTTTAATCATAAATTTTTGTCACCTATTCAACAAAACAAAATCTTATCAAAACGAGTTTTTCATATCCAATTTGAGATGACCAAAGCCTCCAATTAAAATTCACACTGTCTATCTAAAATGCAATTTAAATAACTTTCGTTGATCAGGCAACTGCTACCAGCAAAATACATAAACTAAATATAAACTTCATAACTATGCAATTACTACGGTTATTCAAAATCAACATGATTTTTGTACCTATTCGTATGTATAACGGAACAGTATATACGCATGAGCTAATCACAAGTATAACTAACATTCAACAAGCTTAAATATTTTGCAACCATGTTAATTCAATATTTTCAACACTTGCTGACCTGACCCTCCTTCTGGGCAACCTTCTGAGTGCATTGAAAATTTTGAAACTGATCGGCTGCGTGCATCCATTCAAATCTTTTTTTTTAATTGCATCGCGATCAACACATTCCACAAACAGCGAAGGTCATCACACGATGAGATGAAAGTGAATTTTCCCAATATTGATTTGGTGTCGACTTGGAGCATACTTTGACAGATTTACTTGCGGACACCGCATATTAACCTTATGAAACGCACGCAGGTGTGCGTGTCTAGTGAGTTTAGTGTACTTGTAAAGTGTTAATTGCGAAAATTTCATCTTTCTGCATGATTCTAATTGCCAACACTGTTATTGTCGCGCAAATCTACTCACTCCAACGTTGACTTACAACCGTGTAAGTACCGCAATAATGTGCCAAAACACGTCTTGTAATTACCTCGTTATTTAGTGTTGCTAATGATGATAAAAATGCAGCCAGAGTTTTCGTCGTTTAACGTGTGCAGCACAGCATCAATTACAGGTCTTTTATCAGCACGACATGATGATGACACACTCGGCCCAGTCCGTCCTCGCTTGTCAAATTTCCTCACCTTTAAATGGGTTGAATGCATTGAGAAAAAAACACTATTTTCAGACAACTCAGATGTCTTAATTACCGGATCACCATAGCTGCGCCTAAGTTTCACGCACGTTTGTACTCCGGGGTACATTTCGTCTGCGTGTCATATATACCTTGACTTAGATCGCTAAGAAACATATGCAATTATTATTTATATGTATGTCGGTTCCCACCTGCAGTTGTTTACCTAATACCTAGTCATTTAAAGTCAGTTAATTTCCCCCTTTTTTTTTGTGTGTGTATTTTATATTTTATTGTTATGCGAAAACGAGTAAACAAGTTTTCCTTAATGATATTTTTTTTTTTTTTTACAGAATTGAATTATGGGATTACATAAACAGTACCTGAAATATGGCCGAAGTGCTAAGGACCAACTTTTCGGGATTGGCGGAGGTGGTGGCGGTGGAAATAATGGCACGAAGTCCCGACCGACTCCCCTGTCTATGCTTATATCGAACGGAGCGATCAATCACCGTAAGTATTTTCTATTTTGCAAAGATTCTTTCTCACTTTTAGTTATTTAATTTATTTTTTAATTAACCCAAGCAATTAAATCTGTTTATCTAGACGACCTTCAAAGTATTTGCTTGCTCGTAAAAATAAGTGCAAAAAATGTTAATTACAGAAGCAAAGTCGTCTGAGGCTGAGTTTTTATTAGAAATTCGGGAACGACGATCAGTTGACTTTCGATCTGAATATAACTGTTTTAGAATTTATAGAGAAAAATGCATTAAAAGAAATTAATATTAGACTAGATGTAAATTGAGACAGATTATTTAATCTTTATAAGTAGATGTATACGATGATTCCACTGCTCACAAACTACTGCTTAAAATCTCTTCACCAGCTATGCCGAATGTATCTTCAGTAATTACTTGAATTTACAGTGATTTCGATTTACACAAATTACAAGAGTACAGTAAGATTTTCTGACAGAAATAAATTATTTATTACTTTTTCTGTTCCGAAAGTTTTGTACTTTCAACTTAAATTCTAATAGTAATTTGATAAAATGCGTAAGCAACTAGTGATTTTTGATTGGATTCTAAGCGTAATTGAATATTACATCTACGCTATATATAAGCATGGTGAATTTCAGTCAATTTAAAATTCTGCGTTCTGATAGAACTTTTCTATGTTTTTCAAAACCTAAACATCATCTCTTTCATCAATTTATAAAAATATTGTATTACCTAATTCTCATGCTAGCGATATTGATAAGAATCTTGAAAAGTTAAATTTTTAGTTCAGTATTTCGTCTTTTAACAGGCCTTATCCATCCGATTACACACAATTATCTTTTCCATGGATTCTCTCTCTTTTATATACAGGGTGTTTCAGAAGTGGTGGATTATAATGAAGGAGGTGGTAGGGGAGTGGGGTATATTCTCAACCCTTTCCGAGATAATCGGGGTTAAAGGACTAAGAGTACGTGAAACGTAGGTTTGTACTAATACACTTATATCTCCTAAACCAAAAACAGTAGAAAGATGGTCGAGCTGCGCTAATTTATAGAGAGCCTCCTGCCTTTTAATTCAATGTGTCATTGTTATGTAGTTTAGAAGAAACGGTCTGCCAAATTTCAAGTTTCAACCTTTGTACCTCATTTTTTTGTGTTTGAGGCAAAAAGATACACTCCCCACCCTTGCTATGCATTTTTTTTCATTTCTCTATTGAGTTAATCGGTTTGTTCAGTGAGCGGCTCATATCTAACACAGATGTTTGCTTCGACAGGTTTTCCATATCTCTTTGCCTAATGCAAATACTGCCCTTTGCATGCGTTGAGACGGAAATAAATAAAATATACCAAAGTTTCCAGAAAAATTAAAAAGCGACAATCAATATCGAAGTGTACGAGGGATGATATAGCGGCAGTAAATGTAATGATTCTAAGTAACTGCCACTCCAATGAGGAAACCATTGCTCCGAGGAGAACAAGAACTGGTGAACAGAATGAAGCTTCTTGCCCAACTGCACTTTCATTCTAAAATACATAGATATATGGGAGGAGCAGATCTCAAACACCAGTATACTGCGTTATTCTTTTTATCATCAAAAGTCCAGCTTATCACTTCCTTAACCGCGAACTAGCTCGAGCGCCCTTGTTGCCGTTTCCAGGTGACACAATACTCTGCCCTTCTCGAGCACATCCGAGTTAGCTGCGTACCTTATGGCAGCAGTTTGTTAGTACTCATGCATGGAGAGGACAGGGCCTTCGTTCTCCTCATTCATTCATCACACAAGCTACTACACCTACAACACAATAAGGTTACTGTCTCTTAGTGTGTTTATTTAGCTATTGAACCAACTACTACTACTATACATACTTCAACGCTACAAAAGTAACTAAGTAGAGACACTATGTTTCCTATACATATATATATTACTATTTTTGCTATTACATATAATACACTACATGTGTATTAAATCAGAATAAATTTTGTCATAACCTTTATAAGACTAATGGGACATATATGTATGTTTCAGTACGTAGATCGAATAGAACATATATGCCCCAGACTGTAACTTTGCTTTGATGTAAAAAAAGATATATTTTTTTCCTTTACCCTATTATAATATAAATTCATCATCTGAAGTATTAGAAATGTAACCTCCCGCTCTTATTTTCTTTAAAAAATCCGTCTCGAAAGGTTTAAAGTAAAGCACAACTATACAACTATTTTGGCAGGCGGATGTCCGGAATAACAAATATTTTAGAGCCTTGAACGTATCTCTACACATAAAAATAAATCATAAAGTTCTATCAGATCGCAATCAGGTAAGTTTATATGATAAATATTCTGACGTTAGACCGTTTTATATTTAAACTATAAATAAAAGTTAAAATACTCAGTACGATCGCAGTTGAGGATAGAATAGAAGTAAAAATAGTGAAAAATTTATATATTACTCTCGGAATAGTTAATAACTCTTCAGGAAGGTTTCTGCTTAAAGATATTGCGACTCCTCCCACTAAAACTATAGGACCGGTCGTTGCTTGTAACTTTGTAAATTATATGCTTTGCTATTAACATGCAACCAGGACCAAGTTCCGCTTCAACATATATAGAGTACAGAGATTTTGCTCGTTTCTTCCAATTTCAATTGGTGTTCCTCAACGATCAGTTTTAGATCCTTTATAATTTTTTCATTACTTTTTAGTGACATAACACTGAATATCATCATATCGCCATTGCACTATATTGTGTGAATATTGATTTATTAGATGCAATTCTTAGAATTGGGTCATTAAAAATAAAAAATCTTCTGTCAATAATGATAGTTGTATGTGAAATTGTCATGTCGTATTTACTTACCGCACATATGAGTAGAGTGAGTATTGAAGCTATATCTTTATTTTATGCTTTTTTGGCTTTAACTCGATTACTATTAGATGGTATTACGCCTGGTCATCGTCCTATGAACTCCGTTTCCCTTTTTATCTTTGTGCATTTACTTAATGCTATTTTCTATTTTATAATCCTACCGGTACTCAGCAACGTTGTTGAAAAAGGAGCTGGACTTAAGGTGTACGGAATTCCCATACTGATAGTTATAGTGAATGGGATTCCAAAAGTCTACGAATTTTAAACCAAACAAATAGAGGCAAATCAAATACTGGGCATGACATCAGACAGAATGGTCATTAAACACAACCTCTGTCTACCATTCAAGATAATGATACCAAATAGGGAGGTATAAATCCACAAATCTAGTAACTGAAGCCCTAATCTTGTCCACCGACGATTCTAAAACCGAAAAAAGCGTAGAAGCAAGAATATATCGTATAACGCCTAGAGTTTTATTAAAGTCTAGGAAAATACCGTGGAGCTTACCATTCAAAACTGGATCCAGAACACCATGGACCAGAGATGGACTTCAATAATAGGCTCCAGACAAGCCAAGAGATTCATTAAAGAACCTGCACCAAAGAAGTGCCTGGAGATCTTTTGAAGCAGTCTAGGAATCAATTCAGAATCATTACAGGAGTCCTAACCGGGTACTGCAAACTTAAAGAATACATGCATCGAATAGCCATATCACCCACTGATGTATCGAAGTACGTTTTATGCGAATACGAGGCCATTGCACAAGGCATTTAGCTCATACTTCATACAATCAGGCGACTTTGAAGAAACTTCATCCAAAAAAAATTCTCCTTCTGTTTGGAATTGCAGTAATTTCCAAATTCACACAAATGCACAAGTTTTTGTCCCCTGTTAAAAATGCGATAAAAAAGGTCGACCAGCAAATCAAAGAAAAACCGTTCAATATTTTTTATTGTAAAAATGTGATTTGATATGGAAGCACCCCATATATGTATATAAACCATGCTTGTACAATGTAACGCTAGAAGTATGACCTAAATTTAATTGCTTCAAGTTTTGTAGATAAATACAAAAACGTTATTTTAATTATTTTATACATTTAATGCGATTTGTAATTACAATATAAACGTCGGTGCAAAGTTGAACCCGTCTTTCATGGAATTTTCCATCAATTTTCTGAAAAATTCCACTGTTATGGTAGAAAATCGCCAAAATCATCAATAACAGAGTCGGAAAGTATCATTCAATAAAAGGTTTATTGTTTCGCTCGCTGGGTGTTCGATGGCACTCGTCAAATTTGGGAGACAAAAACTAATGTAATATAGTAGGCTCTAATCAGAGTTCACAAATTGTCATATAGGATCAAAATGTTCACACTAGCTTCATTTTAAGAAGATTTTCTCAATATGATACTAAACTGGAACCTTTCTTGTGAAAAAGCTTCACAGAAAGATTAGAAAACACAAAATTCAGAGCTTCATTTTCTGCTATTAAGCCTCAGTGTGTGATTCTAAGCAAATCGTTAAAATCAATAACTCAAACCGACTTCTATACTTATCTACAGTTATAAAAATTAGCAAATTCTTATCAAAATGAATTCATTTAATCAAAGCGCAGTTACGGTAATTATTGAACAATGTAGCAATAATAAGTAAATTGTTATTAATTAAAGGTTAATTAACGCATCAATATTTCTTCTTTTTTGGCAAATGAGATGTACATTAAAACTGATTTTTAAATATTCTTGACACTAAATTAAACTCGATTATTCCTCAGTTCATTAACTTCTACGTGTACTTAATTATAACCATTAAATCGGCACATGAATGATAAGCGAAGAGATCTGGGAAGATTTCGCGGTACTTGCCTTAATGAATGGCTTCTCTTAACTTAACTTATACTGGATGTTTGGATATTAACCGTAAATTGCAAAAATTGAGCATAATCAAAATCTGTTGAAATCAGGTGAAGTGCAGCACTGATTGAGCGGTGGAAACAACGATTTTGTTAAAACTTACGAAATGTAAGTAGCATTATTAGGGTCTTTCATGGAATAATAAAAAAAAAAAAACGGACACACAAAAAATCAATTAAATGAAAGTGTTGGGAGTTTCGACCTTGGTCCGATTAAAAGTGTCGACATTTCAATCACCAGCTAAGAAATTATTTTCATGTTGCAAGCCTATATGTATTTCAACTTAAACCTAATCAACCTGAGACGTAGCAAAAGTATGTTATGTTTGCATTTGAAATAGGCCTAAGGCCTTTGTATTCACATTGACATGGGTACGATATTTTATCTTATGATGCAGAAAGACTGCTAAAATTTCGTTAAGTGATAAGTTGTAACTGGTAATGAAGGTGATCTACTTATATAGAAAACTGAAGTAAAATTGTAATATAGCAGGTAAAATTTAAATTTATTTGTTTACATCTAAATTTACATTTAAATTGAATTTTATCGGTTTTGGAAAAAAAAAAAACAATTCGTTAATAAATTTCTAGAATTCAATAAAAATTATTTAATAAAATATGGATATATGAATTAGAGCGGCTTTTAAGAATGTAAGAGCTACTTATAACATGGATAAAAATTTGATGTAGGACATAATTTAAATTATTGGGAATCTTTACCTATACCTACAATTTAAGTTTTAATGTATAAATATCTGCACAAAAGTGTTAGATATTTAAGATACTCAAGTCTGGCGGTTTTATATAATATAGAAGTGGTGTTAGTACTGGCAAACAGAGTAAATGGTGCAAAAACTAACAAATGCCTCTAGGCACCAATAATATGCTGCCTCATTTGCACTACTTATCAAACTTTTAATGTTTGCCCTAATGATTGAACCTTTGTAGAATAATGACCTAAATTTACTTATATTTCTATGATGCAGTCTCATTTTTAATAGTGTAGGTTTCAATTCTGCAATTCGGATTAAGATCAAATCACCTCGCAGGTGTTGTAAGATACGTTTAAATATACCACGTGAATTAAATGAAGTCCGAAAATGAGATAACAAATACAATTAAGTCCTAAGTGATATTTTATAATGAGCAAAAACAGGATTCATTATTTTCTACATATTTTTTCATATTTCCAATAGTTTACTCTAGAGATAATAGCTACTTAATCTGCTTAGTACTACTACTATTTTCCCAGCGACATTTTATAGCTTATCTTCTCTAATAATCAGTTATTCATTTTGATTTTAATAGGCTCTTCCGATATTTTACAATAGAAAATGATGTGGTATCATCGATGCAATTGGTTTTTTTTTTTATTTATTGTACCAACTAATATTTACTTAGGCGATTCATAGATAGATGCAGCAGGAACTGCTATACAAGGAGGATCATAAATCCTTAACCCTAAGAGCAGAAAAACAAAACAAAGTTTATAAAAATGTTGCAAGAGCTCACCCTGTGGATGAAATTATACGCAGAATTCAACGGAGGAATGATTTGAATATGGTATGATCTGCTAAGTCTTCTGGCAAATGTCAGATCACATAAACTACAACTAGCGGAAACCCCTTCCAAGTCTTAAGGATATGGATTGATGTATGCAGTAGAAAACTTAACCCGATGCACAAATTTACAGAAGTAACTCCAAATACTACAACCACAAAAATAAAAGAAGATTAGGTATATACTTGCCAATGTGCAATAACATTAAGGAAGAATAACGTCCTCTTAATCACAAGTCGCACCTCCCGTAAAACAATGACCTAAGTGCAAAAAGCACATTTTTTCAGAAATTGCATTTAAAGTTTTCTAAAATTTTATAAATTAAGTTTTGTATTGTTATTAACATTATATAAAGTATTTTCTATGAAAATTAACATTTCGTAGTTTTAGCTAGTTGGGTATATGCTTTTTTTCATTTACTTAATATAATATCCCCATCCCAAACTGTAAAAGGAAGGAACAACCTTTAATTGCGTCATTGTTGCAATAAATTCTATTTTTTATTGGCAGTTAAGATGTTTTATGAAAGTTTTATGACATTGTTCTTCCAGAAGCGATGATAATAATTTGACATATTTACCATTTGCGACGTTGATGCTTCCTAGTTACATCCATTCACTTCCACAGCCCGAGCACAAATGAAAAATCGGGCGTTGTCGTTCCAATAGTGAGATGAATTTTGCGCCAATACTACAACGACTTAGACGCTTTCTGATGGAAACCAATTGAACAATCATTGTGTCATTCTTACTAAAGAAACAAACATGCTTTTAGAACATTTTTACACGTTAACCTTAATTTTCCGTTGAACTTAGGTCGTTGTTCCACCGGAGGTGCCAAGTAATCTGGAATCCCCCAAAATCTTGTCTACATCAAATACATATTTCTTCGTCGAACGTTCATTAAGCTTTGTTCACATCAATCGAACAATCACATTAGGAACAATTAAATGTGTCATTTGAAGTGGAACATTCAAGTGCTCCTATAATGAACATTTAACGAACAAATGTCCGTTTGACGTATACTACGATTATACCGAACGTTTGAACACTTAAATTTTTCAGCTAAATATCGAGAAAATTACCACGATTTAATTAGAGTTCCGCAGCAACGTTATTCAATATCTGATAAAAATGAAGCTAGAGCGATGCCTGCGAAAAAAAAAACATTGATAAGATTTTCTGTATAAGTTTGAAACGATCAGATCAACGTAGTACCAGATGCACACAGAATTTATTTTTATTTTTTATTGCTTCACATTCATATTATCTCCTAGGTACAACACCTTCTCATTAAATAGGTACTACCTGACCACATCTGAGCAGGTCAAATTTTTCATCGGAATTTCCTTAATTAGATCAAAATTAGTAAAAATAAGTCGCCGAGGAGCAAGGTGTTGCAACTCATGAATTATACGATTTTTAAGCACGCGAAAGTTAAATGTGGGTCACATGCGCAAGATCAGCCGCTTGTCGTTTTTTGACCGAATCGTGTCCACTTTACTGAAATTTCTTTATTTTCAATCACTGTTCTTTCCAAAAAAAAAGCACAAAAAGTCATAGATTTCAGACTCTGAAGACTAAATTTGCGTACAAAGCGGAACATATCCACGAAAAACCATTGATTTCTTTAAGTCAACAACTGAACAGAAATGAACTTGTCCATCAATGCGTACAGTTTGTGTGTGCAGTCAAAAGGGCACATCTTAACTGTAGTTTTATTTTTTTCTTCTAGTATATTTCACATTTTTCTATGTTCTTAACATGTCAAGAAGGATACCGAAAGTAGCACAAAGTACTTATTAAAATCATAGTAAAATAATTTTGAAAGTCCATTGATTTATACAGCTTTATGGGTTTTGTGTAAATTTTTAGGAATGGGACATGTACCCTTCTGTTCGCGCACTCCTCAACTATACATAATTATTAACTGTGGAAATAAATACTTATTTAGATTGGAGCTTTTACTGACATGCAAAAGGTGAGTAGCATATCATCGGATGTTGCAAACTTAAGAGATGTGCCCATAACGTTCCGTCAAACAGGGTATAGTACCCCAACTTCAATAAATGATACATCCAAAAAAGATAGTTGTGAGCATCCTACTCACAGCAGAAATTTGAGAAATGTAGGTTAAAAAATTAAGGTAATAAAGATTTCATAAAGTGTGAGAAATTCTTCCACAAAGCCAAGTTTCAGTCATACAAACTTCCACTGCCATACTTCCATGGCACATATCTCTTTCTTTGTTTAAATTGTATGCGTATGGAATTTCTTGCCACATATCGTTCAAAAAATAAGCTTATGCTTCCTGCAACTCGGAATCTGAATCTAAGGCCATTCCACGATACTTTGACCAACTTTCGGAAGCGAAATGACAGATTTGGCTAAAATTTTGTCAGCTCAGTCAAATAATGCAGAAATATATTTTTTTAATTTTGTTTATCTTTTCATTAATTAATTTATTTTTCATTTTCTTTTTTTGAACTTTATTCATAGTAAATTTAAATTTTATATTCGAAATTCGAATTTGAACTTGATGGTCGGGGAATGCTCAATAATTATATCAAATTAAGCCAAAGATAATAAATGTAAGAGCCCCAGTCTTATCTGTAAACTTTACTAAGAAAAATTGTCAGTCTATTTAAGAAACTATAAAGCAACGCAATATTACGCTGCTATTCCAAAAGAATAAGATGTTTTTAAATTACTCATTCAGTTATATAATATTTCTGTTGAAACACACTTTTAATGCAATTCCGACGTGAAATAGATTACAGCGA
Source organism: Dioctria rufipes (assembly GCA_963924295.1). Classification (NCBI taxonomy): domain Eukaryota; kingdom Metazoa; phylum Arthropoda; class Insecta; order Diptera; family Asilidae; genus Dioctria; species Dioctria rufipes. The sequence continues at coordinate 40,216,962 of OZ002743.1, read as the reverse complement.
AAGATCATGATCACAATTGCCAGCCCATTCTAACAATGGACGACATTTAAATCAGCGAAACTAGCCGGTGGTTACAAAGTCTTAAGACCTGCATTCTGTAAGACACAACTTCTTAACATATTTACAAAGTTTAGCGAGTGCAGTAGTTTGCTTGTAGTCAATATGTGCATTAGGATATGCAACAAGCTATGTTAGTAGAATGTTGCATAATTTCACTTACCACATAATGACAACGCAGTCTTACTGCGTACAGTGCGCTGCAATAGTGTGTTTGCTTCTAAGCAGTTTTTCCTTGCCGGCAGTTTCTATACCACCAAAGAAAGTGACTCCAAAGCGGCCAATCCGCTAATTGAGTACCACTGACTGAAGAGATCTGCAATTCTCGCATCATCGTACCAATACTGTGCCGCATTAGAGATCCCAGTTAATGCGGTAGGTAAACCAGTTCATATCTCACGATTTAGTGCATTTTCGCATTTTCAAAGGAAAATTATAAGTCTCTAAGTAATTGGGTTAAAGAGATCACATAAATTGGAAGTGTGTCGTTCGAATTTTAAATTCCTTATAATGTTCAGTCTGACGATGGACAGAAGGCGGTAGACTCACCTGTTGGTGTTATTGTTGTTGTTACTGTTATTTCTTATTGTCGGATAGCAAGATCTTCAAAAGATGGTGGAATGCAGAAGCTGCAACAGCCGCTAGCTGTGAATTGGCCAGCTGCACTTGAGTACAGTGTGTAACCTCTGCATTATTACATCACTGAGTCACTTTCATTTTCTTAAAGTTTTACCTTTGCTTGCTGCTGCACTGCCGTGATTAAACTTGTTTCGCGCTCGCAGATATTTCATAACATCTTTATGTAAACATCATTTACACTAAGAATTGATGAATACTCGTTAAATGCTCTCCTTTTTTTTTTGTTAAAGGGTGTGAGAGTTTGAACGTCGAAATGCATAATATTTTACTTGGAATTATTGTTCTATTAAACAGCTGTTCAACAATAAATAAAGACACGCCAAGAAAAAGAATTTGTTTGCATAAATATTGCCTAAATTGAGCTAATTAAACAAATTATAACGACAAAACTTGGTTTTTAAATGGAAGAAAGTTTCACAGTTAAAAAGAGAAAATAGATATTTATGTTATTTTCTAATCTTTTAGTTTATTGTAAAGATCAAATGTGGCTAGTATTTAAGGACACATACTTATATAAGACAGCGTCATCTCTGTTTACCATGTGATTTTTATAAAAGGAAAATTCTCTATGCGTCCATGCTGGCTTTTAATTTTAGATCGACTGAAAATATTTTGATGCGGTTTTCGCTAGATTATATGGTATTATCTGAAGAATATAATAACATCACGCTATATCTTCCAATGTTGAGCAGCGGTTTTACAAAAATTAATTATTATAAAGACTGCTACTAACCAATATCAGCATTTTTTTTTTTTTTTATTATTATTTTGTAGAGAAACTATTTAAAAGAGACTCTAATCTATGTTAATTCCCAATACAATAAATACACAATCGGAGTCATCCATAATTGAACAGAACTCGATATTGCAGAAAGTTTGCAGCAATATATTTTAGAGTTCAGCCATTGTGGGGTTAGATTCTATTTATATCGTAAAATTGTATTTTTAGACTAAGTATATTTGCCAAAAAATTAATCAAGTGAATTTTTGTTGTTATGTTTATATGCTTTAAAGTTAAATGAAAAATTTTTCGTAAGTAAAAGTAAAAACCGCTTTTTCAGAAAAACACCAAAATATAAGCATCTGAAAATAGAAGAACATAGAGCAACAATAAAGTGATATTTACAAAAAAAATAATAAACATCTTTAAGAACGAGGAATGTATAACCGAAGAAAATCTACAAGGGCAACCAAGGGTTACTGATAAGAGAGTGGTTAAAAATATTCTTGCATTGTCATCATTGGACAATTTCCTTTCAATCGGAAAAATTCGAGGAAAACTGCTTTTTGTAGGTAAAAACGCCCTTTGCGTAGAAATAATTCGAATAAGGCTACAACTGGAACTGATGGTTGCTAACCTCGAGAAATACTACAATTGTAGGAAAAAAAATTATTACAAAAAATGCAGTTTTATATATGTTCATACATAGTATGTCGGTTACATTTCGTACTGTGAAAATTCCTGGCATAATATACTATAGATGGATGAAAGCATAATTGGAATGTCTCTCAGCCTTGGTCAAATGTATTCATGCAAAAGAAAACACGAATAATTCTCCTATAAGTATATGCAACACACTACAACACAATATTCGTAGAATTTCTAAAGAAGAGAGGAAGTTTTGAAACAACAACCACAAAGTCCCAACCTTTTCTTCTTAGAAAATTAAAATAATCTAAAAATATAAATAAATTAAAAAGATAAAATCAAGGAAATTTGAGATAGTGTATGCTGAGAAGATGCTTTATTAGTCGAATTGCAATGCTGTCAAAAAAGTGTAATGATCCCTGATAAACGTTTATTCACTAATTTTCATATTCCTTTGAAACTGTGAGGACAATTCAAGTAAATAGTAATTATTTCATATTTTCTTTTGCTTTGAAGAATATTTCTCTATTTATTTATTTTAATAGAAATTAAATATTTTTATAATAGATCTTGTAAGAGCCAAAATTTAGTTCCATTTCGCCACACACAATTTAACCAGCTTGATACAAAAAACCAAAGACAACCTTCCCAACAAACAAAACCATCGCTGTCAGTTCCAAAAGCAACGAGCTTGCTTTGCTTCCATTTAGAACAAGCAAGCCCAACTGGGAAAGGTCTGCTACTTACATTCGACCAGCCTGACTCCAACTCGCCTCGAGTTGCTTAGTGTCCATATCTTCACCTGGAGAAAGCACAACTCCATCCAGCACTACTTTCGCCAGCTGTTGCGTCTAATACTCTTCCAAGCTCATACCATGATTTTATTCGATCCATATATAACACTAACTCGTAGCAATATGAAATAAAACCGTTACCGGAAAACCCTGACTTAACTGCTTGGTGTAATTGTTCAATTCCCTGTAGGCTCAATTTTGAAGTACACCAATTCTCCAAATACACCAAATCCGAGCTTATACCGTTTACAGATTTGAAATTTCAATATTGTAATTTAGGCTAAACCTCAAGTCTGTCTCTATATACTGAGAAACAGCTCGGTATACGCTCGGTATACACTCAGTATGTAGTACATTGGAACTCAATATTGAAATTGCGACAAATATACCCGGTAGACAAGCTTATTGCCATATGACCCTAGTTATAAACCGTAATTATTTAATACACGAACCTTTTAGGGCCGAATTTTATACTACAATGTCGGCTGTAACTTTTCTAATATTTAATGTTTGACACTTTCATTTTCCATATGGACAAGTAATTTCACAATATTTGCTGGCATTCTGTATGTGCGCAAAACTTTCTTAAGTCAAGTAATAAATTAAATGACAAATCAAGTGTAAGTTCTTTAATTAATTTCTAAGAATCATAAACCGCAAGTGTGTCTCTGAAATTTTATATAGTTGCAAACTCAATATATCAATATTGAAATTGCATGTCTGTCACCGGTATTACCTCGCAAAAATCTGTAGAATAATTTGAAAAGTGCCGGTGTTTTCAGCAAAGAAGATCTGGATCTGAAAATTCTGAATACGGGAAAAGTTTCCGGACCGTGTTATCTCTCGAAGAGGTGATCACAATTGGAGACCGAGATCTTGTGACTTAACACCTTGCGACTTATTCCTTTGGGGCCACGTGAAAGAGAAGGTCTACGCCAACAGCCCAGCGTCGATTCAAGACCTCAAAGATGGAATTCGTGAGGCTATTGAGGACATAGGGCAGCTACTTTGCGATTTGGTTATGGAAAATTTCATGAAAAGGATATGGTCCTGTAGGCATGGTCGTGGTGGTCATTTAAATGAAGTTATTTTTCAATATTAACGGCATACCTTCCTCTTTATACTGAAATAAAGATCCGATCATTTATCTTAAAAAATGGAATTTCTCTTTGAATATCAAAATAACACCTCTTATTGGAAAACCCTTTACCATACATAATAAATCTGTAATATTTTCTTTATTATTTATTCGCAATACATTTCCTTCGTATGCTTCAGTATTTAACTTATAACCTTGATATCGTCTATTGACAGAAACAAAATTAAAATTATAAACAAAAATAAATTTCAATCATTTCAGTTTAAGTAAATTTACTAATGTCTTAATTTATTGATTTAATTAACCATGAACAAGAAAAAAAACTGGAATCTCCATTATTTTCAAATAATAATTTCTTATCTCCTTTTCTATTGAAGCCAATTTCTGTTTATTCTATATGCAGAATATTTTGCATTATTATTCTACATAAATATAAACAAATTAATACCTACCAAAATAAATTCCCACACAACCTTCAATTTCCAAACTTTTAGACTTATTAATAAACGTGATAGTGTCGCAATGCTGCATACCAACGAAAGTTAGAAAAAAACTTGTATACATTCTATTTCGTAATTATTCGAATAATAAATATGACTCCTTCGAAAACCAGTATATACTTGTATAACAATTAGAATTAAAATTATGTAACCATATGGTATCATTTAAATGATTGAGTATTAGCATATTTTGCCGAAGTTGAATCGTTTAGAAAATTTTTAATTTTGGTTTATACCTAATTGATAATTTATATTTTAATATTTGCTTGAGTAAAGTATAAAGTAAATTTCATAATCCAATTAAACCGCAATATTAACTTTTTACGATAACAGAAAAATTATTTAATATTTTCTTTTTTAACCTGTATTTTCAAATACATCTACATACTACAGTTACTGTTAGACTATTATTCCAACTGTTTCTAGCACAAAGTTGCTGTGAAAGCAGAGAAGTTTTGAAAAATTAATTCAAACTGACATTTTCAATTAAAACATATCAAATTCAAATTTAATCAATTATTAATATCAAAATATAAATTAATTTTATTACTTTAAGGTAAAACCCAAAAAATGTATAATCAGGTTTTATCTTTACGTGACGTTTAGCACAGAAAAAGTTGTTGAGCGAAAAAATAAATATAAAAATCAAGTTTTGAATACGGAAAAAAAGTTTTCAGGTTTACAAGAAAAAAAAAAGTTCGTTGACACTGGACAAGAATTAGCGAATAGATAATGAATTCTTTCGTTCACTTACTAATGAAATCCAATTTAAAATTTTTCAATGCAGGTAATAATATAGAAAAACCTGGACATTTATTCTAAATTGATTTTTTTTTTTTATTCGATTAATTAACAATTTACGCATATATTTTACGAATTAGGTACATAATTTTAATACTTTTTTAGAGAACTAGTCCTATATGAAGACTATTGGCTATTGACCCAAAAGAGTTTATTGGCCTTCATGATTGAAAACTTACGAAGTATGTTCGCCCTAACAGTATCAGCGCAATTTTCTTTGTTTGGATAGTCGCTGATTGATAGATTTTTATTAAATTAAAATTAAATTAATTAAAAATTAAATTTTTATTAATTAAAATTAATTTATGATTTTGTTTATTATATTGAAATAAATGCACAATTCAAAGTTTAAGGAGAAACTACAATCAGAAATATTAAACCCAACATTAATTTATGCACTTCTTTAAATGAAAATCATTTCTGAAATGATATTCACTCCCGTAGCACACACGTCTTGTAGTGTATCATTGTTATTTTATATAAAAAAAAATTTATTTATTTATTTATTTCAATATGAATATAGACGAAATTCAATGAGAAAAATTTTTTAAATTGTTTATCGTTTTCATTCGAACTTTATGTGCACCCCAAAATTAAAAGTTTAAAATTAAATTGAGTGGAATTGAAAATTTGTTGCTTGTATTTTAATAAAAACTTTCGGATTGAGTAGGATGAACACTTGGATTTGCTCTGGAGTAACTCTGAATATAAAATGAATTTATCAAAAATTTCATAAAAATTTTCTTAGTCAGAAGGTACGTGCATGATGAGGCGAGACGAAGCGAGGCAAGCCAAGGTTATATCAGGAGTTGAGCGAGGAGAGGCGAGGCAAGCCGAGGCTATGTTAAGAATTGAGCATTGCGAGGTAAAGATACATCGTTCGCTGCCACAGTGTTGTTATAAACACTCTCATAGTATAGGGCGCAATTAATTTAATTCTTAACACTTGATAAGCCTCGCCTTGCCTCGGCTCGCCTCGCCTTGCTGTGAACGTACCCAGAGATAGATTCGTGTCGAGTTCCATGATAAGTCTCCAAAATAGATTAGAATACAAATTAAAAACTTCAGATAAACTATCAGGAAGATCTTATTGAACACATTTACTATGTTGTTCATCATTTCTGCAACAGAAAACATGCTATATCTCCGTTAAAAGAAATATTCAAGAAAAAATTATATTTTAAGTATTCATACTGTATTTATTGGTTTACCATTTGATAACATTTCTGAAATACTTTGATAGAATAATCTGTCTGATATGCTTTTCGGACAAAACTACGCCCAGTCTATTTGGTGTAATGACCTTATAAAACCCTAATGAAATATTTGTTATTTCAGATAAGTCAGAAATTATTCGTCCTATGCAACCACATATTTATAGCCTCTTATTCGTAGGTCTCTCATATTTAAACGTGAAAACTGGAGAAGGAATATCCGCGGAAGTGCATGAGTGTTATTAAACTAGTTTTCAGAATGCAATTGTACAAGAATCCTCCTGTGAAAAGGATTATCGACTATTTTCGTTGAATTTCGGTTTATTTTGCTGTCTTCTATAGAACTACGTATACACTCGACTGATTCTAATCAATTATATGCAATTTATATCTTTATAAACTTTTCGGAATGGCCAGTTTGTATTATAATTTGAAATAAGTTATCTATCCAGTGCTTTAAACAGTCTGATTTTAGGTAATGTAAATAGTTGCTATGGAGAGACTTGCGTTACCCCCATTTAGAAGGGCTTGTGACAAAGAATAAGAAAAGTTCACCGGGGAATTGAAAACGGGCAAAAGTTAAATATTGATGTTAGTTTATAAATTCGTAATTAATAATTCAGGTACTTTCCAGCTTCATTAAATAAAGTGGCCACAATATCGAAAAATTTAAATATAAAAGAGTTCAAATGTGGGATTTGATTAGTTTCCATATCTAGTTAGAAAAAAATAAAAAGTCTATCAAAATATTTCATTCTTAAATTATATTCAATCAAAAGTTGTGAAATGAAAAAAGGCAAAACTGAAATGTCAGAAAAAACTAATCAAAATATTTTCTATTAACCTCATCCTATAACAAGTGATTATTATAGGAAACGTGCTCATAAGGTCCAAGCGCAGGTTTCGCGTACTAAAAGAAATGCTCACTATTGAAGCTGCCAGATCAGACAACTTACTCTATTCGTTATATTTTTCCAGTTTTATATTTTATATAATATAATAAAAGGCCGAACCCATAAAAATCAAACTGGGAGACGGTAACTTTGTATTTTTGGATTAAGAATCAATATTAGGAAGGATAGCAGTTGAAAGAGATAGCATCCTGGGTTTCGGTACCTTCCAAAACGTATTTAGATGCCCTAATATATTCTGACATACAATCAGCATTGGATGCCTGCGGCGGTCTAATTAAAAGTTATATTATAATCACAAATATACTATTATTGGTTTTCTTTAACACCATGGAAAAACATAAATAAAGCTTACAATTCCTTTGACTAGCTATAGCCTCTTATCAGCCGATCATATTTTTGCTATAATTGAAAAACAAATTGAAACCGTGAAGGTTCTAGAAAACCGGAATCATACAGAAATATAATAAAAACAACATCGACTATAAATCATTTGTAAGAAATTCCCAAATTAAATTGGATAAAAATAAAGGAAGAAAGACATAACAACACGCCGAAAAATTACATTTTAAGATTGAAACCTGCAAACGGCTTTTGTTGGCAAAAATGAATATTAATAAAATACTTCACAGAGTAAAACAACCCACAAAGGCCTACATGGGGTGCCCAAAGGTCGTCTGAAATAAATCAAACTTAATACTATTCTCATAAATTAAAGACGTTTTAAACATAAAAAAATTCAATATGATAACGCATTACTGATAAGGTATTATAGAGATGTAAGACATTGAAGGATTTGAGATTTTATGGATACATCTTGAAAGCTTCACAAAACATTGAAATGAAATTTAAAACGTTGGGGAAATTCAAGAAAAATATATGAGATAGCATAGGTACTTAGTACGCTAATTGATAGATTTTGTTATCCTTTTCTATCTGGCAACTTCTTACCCGCAATTTTAATGTATCACACTGGATTATGTTAAACAAAAATAAAAGCAGACTTATTTACACGAATTTAATTTTAATAGTTACAATTCCTATAATTTTTACAACTACTGCCCAACATCAAACTGTTTAACTCGTATTTAACCTAAACCACTACTTACTAAATTGGTATATGTATTTTGAATTACAATAAAAATATTTAAATTGTTTTCTTGTCATTAACATTAATTAATTCAATTATTATTTATGTGCTTGATGAATGAAATAGATCGAAATATGGTATTAGTGATGGATAACTCAGCTAACAAATAAGTAATACCATTAGATCGTAGATCTTAGATCACCGACAAGATGGAATCCTTTTCTTAAAAGTATAAAAAATAAACTCACAATTTCACAATTATTTTCATCATAACCGTCCTATTCAGGCGGTAAAACCTTGAATTTTAAATGCTTGATGATTCTAGAGATCACTCAATCAAGATGGCATTTCAAGGAAATATTGTAGATGAAATCGAAAAATAATATTACATTACCCCCAATAAAATATCATCTTTCGCATAAATTTAATATTTTTAATAACAATTTTTCACAAGATAAATAACCCCCGAGAATTACTTTTCATTGAATTATCCAAAGCATACTCGATGCTGACATGAAAGTAGCCTTCAATCAGCACATTTCTTTCAAGATTTTAAGGTTTAAAGAGTCATTCAAGTGTCTGGACCGGTAAGTTGTTCAACTTATGGTACACTCGAGTGTGTCTTCTTTAAGATGCTGTTTTTCTTTTTCTTTTTTAATTTTTTTTCTTTTTTTTTTTAACTACCATAAATATCTTTATAACATTTTAAATGGTCTGCGCAATATTTCTTACATCCTTCTTGACGGTACTAAAGATTTATGAAAATGATTAAAATGTAGTAATTTTTTTCGATAACATATTATTAATTGTGAGATAAGAAAATGCGGAAATATGATTCTTCTTAAGTTTAATAACGAATATTTGCATGGGTATAAACATGCATACATGCATATTTCATTTTGTACCTACATTGGTACTCATGCAACTTATGGCATCTAGTTAATTTTAATTGTTCGAAAATTTTCTTCTCCTTTTCTTATTTCTTCGATTAACATTAGATAAAATTTTAATAATTAATTTTGAAGATTAATGGTGCCTCCGATGAGGAACAATAACGTTCAGTCTGGCATTCAAAAGAACGTGGAGCTCAATAATTGTTCACATCACCCGAAAAACTTTACATGGTTTTAATCAGACGTCATCATTATTAGGTTTTTACTTATTACTGAGAACAAATTTTTTTCATGTTGTTGTCATTAGTAACTTGCGTCATTATTGCTTAGCAAAAACATAAACAAACAAAAAATCCTAATCCAAACTGGAATGTTATTCAATCAACAACAACTCCATTCATTCACGTGTTGGCAAAATAGCGTGTTAATTTTTTTAGTCAAAATTCTCAAAACAAGAATTCTCATCTTTGTTTAGAATCCGAAACAATTTTGTCTTACAAAGAATTATCCTTTCTGATTTTTTTCTATTGCATTCTGAAAGATTTATATGTACATTTATTTTAATTTATGAGCTCATTCAGAGCTTAAAGTCATCATTCAGTAGTTAATTTTATTAAATGAGCTAATAAATGCATTTCTTAAAAAAAAAATGATAATATATAGTACAGGTTCACCCAGCAGCTAAAAAATATCTTATAAAAAAAAAAAAAAATTAGTTAATCTCGAGTGAGGCATCTTTTCAGATATATGTTATAAATCTTATTTTAACTTTTTATTTTATTTAATCTCCTCACATTTTTTTTATCAGCCGTTTTACGAATTTGTATATAATGCCTTTAGTATAATGCCAATATCCAACATCCAATTTAGGTGGCAACTTCAAACTTGTAATCCTGGTGGGACATATGACACGTGTCTTCTAAAATTTAGCTTCGCGAATTCATTAATATAAAAACAAAGAACAAAGAAAATTTTTTAACACAAACTGAAGCGGATTAGCCTCCTTTAGTGTAGATATGTATATGTGCAAATAGCTATTATGGTCATATTATCGCACAGTCTCTTCCTGGATCTGAAATTCAGTATATTGTTGGTGATTTCCTTATTGGAAAGGGAAAAATTTTAGCTGATGTAGTTTACAAGCCCACCGGTATTACTGACTTGTGTCTCTTGAAGGAGGTCGTCTGCTATTTTTGATGTTATTTCATTTTATAATCAAATGGTGTTGCCGGCCTTCTCGAGACATGATCTCATTCTATCTTATGATTTTCAAATTGGAAATGGCACCAGGTAGAAATTCACATATCGGGATTATAATAGCATCAATCTAAGCAACCTTCTAAGTGAAGCAATCAATACTGACTGGAGTGATATATACAGGACGACAGTTCTCGATTCTCAAGTTCTCTTATTGAACTATATTATTAATTGCCTATTTAACAATCATGTTCCAATTAAATATTTTAAGGTAGCAAGCGATAAGTATCCCTGGTTTACTAATCAAATTATAAATTTCATTAACCAAAGAGACAATGCATACAGGTGATAGAAGCATTTTCGTACGGCCTATTTGAGATGTGAATATCATAAATTTCGTAACCTTGTTACTTCGGCTATTTTTAAATGGAAAATGCCTTATCATAAGAGTAAATTTAATGTTAAACTATCAACTAAGAAGCTATGGAATAACCTGAAAATCGCAGGCATAGGATCCCAAAAAACACAGTAAAAATGATGCTTGTCCTACCGTATTGAATGCCGAGTTTACTACTTCATCTACAGATTTAAATATTGTGCCTATCTTTAACATAACTTCTAACAATAATATTACTTTTGACGGCTATGCTATAACTAGAATGTATGAAAATGATGTTAGGCAAGCAGTGTTTTCAGTAATTTTCGAAGCAATTGGGCTTGACGGTATTCATCCGAAATTTATTAAGTTGGTTCTCCCTGCTATTATTCACCAACTCATCCACATCTTCAATAATATCTTGTTAACCTCAATATTTCCCTCGGAATGGAAGAAGGCTAAAATTATTCCCGTGAAGACATTTATCTCTGGGGCTCCTCAGAATATATATATTTTACCTTTTTTTTTTTCAAAATATTTGAGAGAAGTTGTTATGTAGGTAAATTTTCAGGTACCTGAACGACGATAAGTTATTGAATTCTCGTCATCTGGACATAGTTTCACTACTGTTCTACTTAAGGTTACCGAACATGTACGCATGGAAATTGATGATGATAGTGTTAGCACACTAGTACTCTTGAACATCTCAAAGTCTTTTGACAAGGTTGATCATATTTTGTTAATTAGTAAACCGAAAAACAATTTCGGTTTCTCTAGCTCCACGTTTAAACTGGCTCCATCTTAACTTTCCGGCCGAATGCATGGTAGTTAACAATATTCAGTTTTCGAACCTGTTGCCCATATAAATTGCGGCGTCCCACTAGGTTCGATCTTCAGTCCATTGCATTTCCGATCTTCATCAGTGATTTGCCGAATGCCATAAATTATTGTCAGTTTCATCTCTATGGCGATAATCTGCACCCAGGCCAGTAGCTAGAACCAAATTAAAGGAAATTTGAAGTAGGGCGCAAATTTTCGGTGCATTTGGCATACATCGGTTCAGGTAAAGGCACATCTTTTTGAAGAAATAAGTTTCTAGAACCCTCATTTTATTACATTTTTTATACATTTTTTTTTTATTTTCGGTGCATTTGGCATACATCGGTTCAGGTAAAGGCACATCTTTTTGAAGAAATAAGTTTCTAGAACCCTCATTTTATTACATTTTTTATAGATGAACTAAAACAGGTACCTACAATAAGAAGAAATAAATGGTCTACACAAGACACGGTAAAAATAATCAATATAATTGCAGTTTTCGATTTAACATATAGTGGAATTGTAGTAGCACTTCGCCAATATCTTTTTTGTCTGTTCTTTTCCGTTGGAATGTAAGAAACGCCAAACCTGCCATCATCTCGCGAGCCATTGATATTCTTTCAGGCTTATTGATAGCAATTAGTGTCGATTAGGTAAACACAAAGCACAAAGCAGTACTATATCCGACTGTTGTGACTGATGCAAATAGCTCATACGTATCTCTGAAGAATTCTCTTTGTCGGTATAGAGCTTCCAAAATTTTTTCGCTCTGTTCTCCATTCGACTCATTCAAGTACCTTTTCACAATAGTAGCCTCTTCTTTAGAAGGAATTTTAATATCTGAAAAATAACTGCAATTACAGAGTTTTTTCTTCTCATTAATTTCCTCATAACAATTATATATTTAAATATTGAACAGACTTGAACTTTGTCCAACTTATCAAAACACAAAATTAAATCTAGTAGATCCTCATTGTCTGTAAATCTTCTTTTCATCTCAGCTGTTATTTGGTCTACAGTTTCATAATATTCCGCTTTAAATGGCGGAGTTTAAAATATGCCTACAGTGTTTTGACGAGAAGGTGATGAACCATACAGCACTAATCCTCCAGATGTCTTGCCTTTACTTTTCTCTTTTCTTCTGGGAATTATTTTGAGATTATTTTCTACAATATGGTATTGTTTCTTCCAAAATCGTCTCATACATCTCCTTTGATCTCAATTTCTTCCTGTGCACATTTTATTATCAATATGGCATCCTTCAATCGCACCAGCCGGTTGCAGAGCCCACAATATTTTTTTCTTTTTTGCTACTATCTTTGTCAATCGCACTTCCAGGTTAAACATAACGCTTTTGATGTCAACACTTTTTGCAATATAATCACCATTGAATTTTCCATTTTTCATTTTATCTGAACTCTTCAAAATCAAAGATTAAACGACTCTTGTAACAGCCAATTGTCCTGACCAAAGCTGTTCATGTAGTCAACCAATTGCCTTACCTTCATTCAAGGCAATAAGAGGTGGGAGGTAAGCAACGCAAACATGGCCGACTAGTGGCTGACTAGTCAGTGGTACCTAAAACACAGACTGGCGACGACGACTTTTATGACGTGACGTTGCCGCAGAATACTGTCGTTTTAAGGTAGGGCATTACCCCCCTATGCCCTCCCATAGCTACGAAAATCTCTGGAACTTTATATTTCCATGCCGCTGGTGACTTTTGAGGATTGGATTGATAAACTCAATTCAGACAGACATCTCAGCAGTTTCTGAATGGGACAGGAAAAGTAAATTAATATTTAACCCAGCTAAAAATTAATTCCATCGTTCTTCCGTTTGTAACACATAGAAATAATTTTGGTAGAGCAAAATGGATTGGACACTCACACATAATATTAAAAGTTATTTTGATTTTTGCATGTCCGTCTGTCCATCCATCCATCCTCGCGATTGCTCGAGAACGCATGTACTTAAAACACTGAAATTTTGCACACTGGTTTTTAAACAAAAAGTAAATTTAAATTCCGAAATGGGACAAAACTGGCAGCTCGTTCTTAGGGTTGCCATACAAACATTTCGTTCTTTACTATATATTTAAACACTGCCTGAGAACGCGACAATATAAAAAACTGAAATTTTGTACACGCTGTTTTCATATAAACAGTAAATATAATTTCGAAAATGAGCTAATTCGGGCAATTCGGTATACTGCGAAATCGATAAGTCCTAGACGTTTTCAGTAGGTACTGTTCAGTATATGAAATCCTATGAAAGTGGTTATGATCATTATTTACTGTCCGACGAACCGTTCTAAAAATATATGCTGAAAACCACTTAGAGAATCAAACTTGCTTTTTACATACATGTCACTGTTAAGAATTGCGGGCTAAATTTCGAGTGTATAATATTTTTCCTGTTTTGAAAATTAAGATATTGCGTTTTCAAATTTCCATTTGCGTGTTAAATTAAACAGATTAGTTTCTTAAAAAAAATTCTTAATGTACACAATATTTTTTTGACATATAATTATAATGGAGCATATTAAAGAAACTCGTATTTATTTTAAATTTGAACAAGAGAACGTTAATTTCTTTTATTTAGATTGAGGTTCACCTTGAAAATTAGATTTGAACAAAAACAAATAGTCTACTCATTTGCCATACATTTTTTTTATAATTGTCAATATTTAATGGAATAATTTTCACATCAATCAAATGTATATGGCATTTATGTGAAAGTCTTCTCTTTTCTTATATATTACTCTTAATATTAAAATCATTATAGCATTTGAGTTAAAATTGTTATGGATAGAAATATATACTTAGAAGTAGTTCTCATTACGATTCCTTCCACTGATAGACAAATGGGATAATTGAAATGTATTTTTTGTTCCAGTTTATTCTATACACATCTTTCTCTTCCTACTCTCATCATTCAAAAGTGCAATTTTATTAAATTTTCCTATTTCTACCTTACTTTCTTATTGGGATCTTTTACTTCTACGTAGACAAATTATAGAAAAATTAATTTCACAAGATAACCGACTTGGACTTTCGATTCAGAACCTTAAATTTATCTATTGCGTTTCAACTCAACAAGTCAACAAGTTCTTTGTGAATCCCAGTTGATGGCCTACTTATTATTACTTTCCTTGCTATGGTTAGTGTGTGGTATATTTATCTAAAGTTTTTTTTTTATTATTTTGATGTGAATGCTATCGATATATATGGCTTGATGTTCTACAAGTTGTTCAAAGCTCATTTTGTTAGGGCCAACTTAGGCATTGTAGATGAAATTGTGATGAAATTGCCACACCAGACTACTGATGTGCTAATGTGGTGATGGTGATATTTTAAAATAATCAGTAGCTAATATATTGCAAGGATATCGTATCAGTATAGGTTATGCTACATCACTTTTAAGTCATCTGATTTTTCTATGTCAAAAACGCAAGTTCTTAAAATGGAATTAATAAAAAATGGAAGAAAAAGGCAAAATAAACGCAAATATTGGATGTGTGGTACGTTATATATTAATATACACTTATTAATATAGTCGGGATTTTTTAATGGCATCTACAGCTGAAGAAGAACTAACTATCATTAATGATAAATAATACAGGACAATATCTGACTATCAGTCATCAATAATAAAATTGAGCCATCAATCATGAGAAACGATAAAATCTAAGGTGGGTTATATTCCCTGTATGGAGGAAAGAAGCCATACTAATACCGATTGTAAATTGCAAATTTGAACTTTAAAAAATAAATGCACAAAGCGTTTCGTATTGGCAGAAGCTCTCATACTCTTCAATACGGCGTTTAATTAAATAAAAAATTCAAAAAAAAGAAACATATCATCTTTTCTTTCGTTCACTCATTTTTAATATTTTAAACTAACTCGACTTAATTAGTTTGAAAATAAAATATCAACTGATGTAAGTAAAAGTCAGTAATATGTTGGTCACTTGCTGATTATCAGCAGATCAGTATCACATCGCTACCTCTTACAATGTGGCATGCCTCATTAAGATATTATTGTTGCTTATAATCCACATATCAGTGGCCTGGTGTGGCACTTACCTAAGGATATAATTAGTGTCTCGTTTGAATGTTTCGCTTTTTGCCTCCTCAATAATATTAATTTCCAAACCATGGCTTTAAATCTGCATTGAATGTCCTCACAGAAAATTGTGACCTTCTTATTAGATTGGTTGTGTTCTCTTTGTTTAACACAATTTCTATCTCATCAATACACACCGCTGATGGATAACTCAAATGAAAATAGGGCTTTAAATCAAGTCATCTCCCGAAATACCACGCAATTCCATCACATTAGTTATCAATTAATTTTTCCTTTAGAAACCACCACCTCATACCAGCAATTGAAGTAATATTTAAATGACTATAACTGCTAAAGGAAGACTCTTAATAAAGTTAATAATAAGCTTATATCTCGATTACAGCTGAAATATCCTGTATATTCGGTATAAACTTATTACATACCTATTGAGGTAAGAATGGTCATTACAGTATCATCTCATTTCCCGATTCATAACATAACTTTTAAGTAGAAGGCAAAGCAAATAATACGCAGAGTATCTCCAGTAATCATCACCAATACGTTTAACTGTAAAACTTTTACAGGAAAAGTATAGTTCTACATGAAATGCAAAACTATAATTTTTTCAGAATTTTCAGTACCCAAAAGCATTAACATTTTATTCATTTTGGAATCATGGATATCCTACTCTTAATTGGTTGATAATTATGCAGTTGTGTTAAAGACCCCTTTTCAGATAAATGATCGTAAATTGTTATATTAGTTATTTACAATAGAAACATGACATATTTGCAATTCTAAATATATTAATGGAGGGTAATCATTAATATATTTAGAACTGCAAATATGTCATGTTTCCATTAAAACAGTTAAACTGACATGTTAATTTGAATGATGTCCTTCCGTTTTAAATAAATATTTTTTTTTAAGTTAATTGGCTCTATGCAAATGACAATATTGTGTAGTATAGAGAATCGATTTAAGTAGTAATATATTTTAAAATGTGTACACATACGACACATATAACTAACTCTCACAGTAATCACCTCGAAATAAAATTAGTTGACATTTCCCAGTCAAGTTTTTTTCAATTAGGTACGGAATTACACATGTCAATTACGTGGGTGCCCAAGGTGTCAGGTGTATTAAGTAATTATGTAAAATCTCATTAGGTCACTTGTTATAGTTCAAGAAGTGATCTAAGGAGTAATGAACGTAATTATCTACAAGCTTATTTTTATTATTTGATTGCATTATATTTAGTATATATGTACGTATGTATGTATGTGCAAGTATACATAGTTGCAGATTTGCACCAAATTCAATTATATAACATTGCAGAATATTAGAGTCAGAAGATTTGCAATTTTTGTTCTTGTGATTTTTTTCCCACGAGGCATACATAAAATTGTTGCAATGTTAAGAGATTACTTACCTTGGCAGCAATTTCATACTCATCCCATTAACATGATATTATGCTCTCTTTTGCAAGCTTGCAAAACGAAATGAATAATCCATTAAGAGTTTATTTCCCAGGTATAAGCTTTTAACACTAAATGGAATTATAGTGTATAATATAAGAATGTCGTGGAGCAATGGTAATATTAGCAACGTAAAATGTAATTTTTTTGTTGAAAAATTAGCAATTTAATAGAGAAGCATATTCTAATGCATTTGAAAAGGAGAACCCAAAATTATGAGTGATTCCTCCATTTTCAAAATTTTAACTATTTTCTTTTTTTTTTTACGTAAAATATCCACGACCAGAAGTTCAAATGTTGATTTAATGAATTCCCAAATTTTCCTTGTGAAGACGGACAGAGTAAATTTTTCCACTCTATCACTTTGTGAACCAAATTTTTAATTCCGGTTCTTCTGAGATTACCTAGAGAAATCTGCAAAGACTTCTTCTAAAATCCAGTCTTTTCAAAATATTAAAATGTTGAGTGTTGTTCTTGTAATACCGTTTGGTGTCATAATAATGGAACATATGACAAATCTAAATAAATTCGTGGAACAAGTTGATTACACTTTATTTTAAGAAAGATCTCATGTGCTCCCAAGGATACCTCGATTATTTAGATCGGATAACAAACACGGGAGTTATGATACAAAATGTCGAAAAGTGTGAATATTTTGTATAAAAAAGTTAGATTTTTTTTTCAAATTTTACCCTCCCATCAAGATCTTCCAACTGGTTGAAAAATCTCCTACTTTTTGTTAGCTCGTTTAAAAATTATCAATATCTTGCTTTTATCCAAAATTGAACAGGAATGCTTTGCGCGCACCCACAATATCTCCTCCTCTAAAAGGAATCTCAAGATGTTATTCATCAAAGATTGTACCTTCAAACTTGTTTTGAATCCGTCTATAAGTGGAAGATTTGATTTGAATTTCAAACAGAACTGCTGAACTTTCTGTGAATTTTCATTTTAGAGTTCTTATAGATCGGTATTTTTTTTTATTTTCTTTAATTCTAAGACCAAGAAATGACACACAGTTCTGGCGTTGTTACATTGCTTTACATTAAAATGCTTTGATAAAATTATTGCATTTACCAAAAATAGACAAAGTCGAAGGTTCTATGTCTAAATGTGGAAAAAATTTTAACTCATACTGCACAATAATTTTTTCTGGATTTTTTTTCCTCATTGTTATTTTCTCAATATTAATAATTTCGATATTTCGTACCATACACATATAATTATTTCGTATTGATAACATGTTTAAAGAAGATCAAGAATTATAATTTTTAAAGAAAAAGATTGTAATTAAAAGAGCTCTTAAATAAATTATTAAGGTATAAATGTCGGTCCCAGGTAATTCTATCTGTAAACTGCAGACCATCAAATAAAGATAAAAATTGTTTTTGATATCAAAGCTTGTAGTATTGATGATAATAAAAATTACGGAGGAAATATTTTTAATGAAATAATAAAAAATGAGAGTTTATTATTAGAGAATTAAAAATAAGCAAAAATACTCAAGCTGATTCCTAAGAGAGTCTATAATTCGTCATACCATATGATCCAAGTGTCTGCAGAATAGCCGAAATATTAGTTTCCCAGAAAGTTCTGGCATATTTTAGTTTTAGATATAAATATTAAAATAAATCTTATTTCAAAGTTTAAATTTTATTCATTAAAATACCTTTTTAGTAAAATTCGGGGTCATACAGAAAAACCAAGAAGACTTTTCGTAGAACATTGATAACAAAAAAGATTGTTGCTAAAACTGCAACTGCAACTGATGAAAGTGGAAAAGGCATTTTGTATCAACAAGAACTTCAGTACGGCTGGTTCTTGCTTGCCAAATATGCCTGGAAAAAGGCAAGTCGATCTCACTTCCAGGCATATGCGGCAAGCAAAACCCAGTCGTACTGCAAAATATTAAGTTCTTGCTGATACGAAATACCTTTTGCTCTTTCAGAATTCGGGGTGTTTTAGGAAAAAGTATACGCAGAGTGCATTTTCTAAAATTTATCAATTTTCCCGTCAAGATATCAGAAAACCTTTCTTATTATCCTTCATACTACATAGATTGTTCATAATGTGAAAATTTTTACTTATAAAACTCAATGAAAACTGACGAAGAAAATTGCAGGGAATATCTTGCTTCTTTTTATTTCCTGTATGAATAGAATGAGCAAAATATTTTCAGAACTTATGTTACAGTATTGGACTTTAGGGATATGTAAAATAGATTTCAGGTTTCCAAGAATCTCCATGAATGATAGTTTAACAGACAGGATGATGAGAATATAATTTTTTCGCATTCGTAAGGGCCGTTTATGCCATGTTGTTTAAGAAAGTTTTAGTTTCCATAAATTCGTTTTTTGCGCAAAATTTCCGAAGTAGTAAAATATTAGAGAAAACAACTATCGAAAGAGAAATCACGTTTGTCTCAAGTAAAACTATAATACTAATACTTCCTAGAAATATCCGTCTTATCCGTACCAAAATTAATCTCTACATCGACACTGAACCCAATTCTCCTCTTTAATTCTTGTAGTTGCTAATATTACACATACGGATGCCATTGAAAAGAATTTTAAGACACTTTTTCTCAAACCACAGAACACCACCTCAATGGATCTTTACTTCTGTATTTCTTCGAGAATTTGTTCATACATTTTTCACAGACGTTCATAGTCATATTAATATTTTAGTAAATATGTATAATTAAATGAAGTTCCTCTGTTTCCCTCACGAGGTATTTGCTTTTTGATTCCAAGACAAGGAAAAAGAATTCCAAAATGATTCTTACCTTTATCATGAGGCGAATATATGGAAAATCATTGAAATTTCCTTGTTCATCTAACTTGGGTCAATTGAATTATAACATGAGAAAATATGCTTTATAGCAAAAGTTCAAGTTGATGAATCGCAAAGATGATAAAAAGGTGTTTACCTCCAGATTCGATTTTGTAAATGCGTTAAAAAGAAAATAAATAAAAAATAAAAATCAAAGTACAAAACATGTTTAGAACTTAACCTTAGCCCATAATTTTAACGTGTTAAGTGCCAAATATGTTAACTACAGCAATTCACCACTAAATGTCCTCAAGTATAGTAAATGCAATTAATGCTAAGGTAAAAACGTTTTGTTTTTGTTTTTTTTTTTTCATTAAATTATAAATATTAATACGGCAAGTATATTTGCCGGTTTTGTGATAATGGAAGCAATTCATTAAAATACATCGCGCCGTATATAAGAGTATCTGTTTATCTCAAGACGTAAATGAGCAAAAAATTGAAGAATTGCAAAGGAAATATGAAAGTTGCCCTCCTGTTTATACAACCTTTTACCAGAATTCTTAAATAACCGAAATACCCAAGTCAAAAGTGATGAGGAGTTCTGCACTTGATTTTTTGTAACGAGGTTAACAGTTTTTTTTATTTTGGCTAATACTGGCTGCATGCTTTCATTTTTTACATTCAATATTAAACTCTCGCAATATTGATCACCTGTGTATTATAACATACTATAGTAACATACACACATAACTATGTATGAATGTGCATTTGATTGTAGTACAATTTTTCTCTATAATCTTTAGCATATTCAAGATTAAATTTGTCTAAAGAGCAGTCTTATCTCAAAGTAACTTAAATTTAATTTTTTTTTTCTCCTTGTTAAAATGCATCCTCAATTTTAATAAAATCCATCTTCACTTTTCATAAAATGCAATTGACCAATTAATGACCTATCTTTTGTTCACTGTTGAATTTATGCTTACTTCAGGTGTCGCATTAAACCATAATTAATGCTGACCTTACATCGCATTTTATGTTGTCCGGTGCGGCGCACTAAATCTGATCGCCCACCGTGAGGCGTCAAACGTAAACGATTAGTTGCCGCATTATATTTCATCGAATACAAACAGAAAATTTTGTTAAGTGTCACACGAAAATATGTGAGAAATTAGATCGAATCCGCGTATATATATAGTGAGTGCATGTGCTTGTGCTAAGATACTTTTGATATGAACTGTTTGGAATTTTGAAAAAAAAAACAAATGGGTTACTTCCGGAAATAGGTTTCGTTTATTGCTATACAAATAATTACAGTTACCTATATACTCGTAAGATGTCAGGTGCTAAAATTAAGGAAAAAATTTCCGAAAAGAAGTGCCAAGATGTAATTGCAATAAAATTTTTCCTGCATCGTTGGAAGCTATTTAACAAAACAGGTACTAGTTACACATATACATGAAAAAATATATATCCATACCAATTAATTATATATGTAAGTAAAATTAAAACTGCGCTTAACCCTTAAATTGACTGAGTGACTGACTGACTGACCTACATGTCAAACTGCCACAAAACCAGTTTGCAATAATATTATCCGTTCCCTTTCGTGTAATGAATGTCTTCAAAGATTTAGTTATGAAATCCGTTACTTTAGTGAAAGCTCTTACTTTCACGGTCAATCGGGTTTTTACGAATTATGTAAGATGATGCATCTGAAGGCCAAGAAAATGTTTACATCGTTTGAAGAGCGGCGCGATACGTGTAAAAAAAATAAAAATAAAAAGTCAAACGAGGAGATTGTAATTAAAACGTCCTCTGAGTATGATTTGTTTATTTGTTTTTTTTTCTTCTTCTTTTTTTTCAGTAAATTTCAAGTAGTTACTAATTGTGAAATAAATCGAATCGGATAAAGTTAATCAATAATAATCCTTCTGAATATCAATTAATACCCTAACCAATTAATATATAATGTAAACTGTATTAATGATGACATATGCATTAAGAATTAATACAAACGCCAGGAATAAGAAATAATTCAAAAGGCCAATACTAATACGACTAGTTCTAACTGCGGGAAATTTCCGCACCTATTTGGTTCACTTGATAAAATTTATGGCTGTTGTTAGTGCAAATCAAATACATGGTACTGAAGATAGACATTATAAGCTCGCAATGATATTCTAATCAAGTTTTTAGTCTACGCTCGTATTACAATTAGCGCCTGACTATAGGTAAATGACCAATAATCATTCTGCGAACAGAAGTCAAATTTAATTTTGCTCGTGTAGATCTACCTATTGCTGACAATTTTAATTTATACCTGGTCGACTTCAAGTCGATTCAATTGAATTGAAAAAAGATTAGTAATCAAAAAGGTTTGTTATATTAATTATTGCTGCGCTCGTGAAATTGCACGGAAAAAGTGAAGGCTTAATAAACTAATTATGTACGATTTATTGAAATATGGATTTTGTTCATTAAATATGGTAGTGTCGTTGAAGAAGATTGAATTAATTACTTAGTGTAATATAATGGAAACCGTCTAATAATGAACTACATAAATATATAGTTAAACTAAAAGCTATATGTTTTTGGATGATAGTATTGCACCCTGTGTAATTAAATTTTGAAAACTAACTTAAAAGACGTAAGCCAAACGAAAATTTGATAGAAAACAAATATAAAATGCTTGTTGATATATAAAGCTTATAATTAAATGTATTTTTATATACATATTATACTACTCTTGTTTAACATAAAGTATTATTGGCATTTCAATGCGCTTAAGTTAAGTTGTGTACTGCCAAGAGGTGATTTATAAAAAGTAGTATCGGCTATGATTTTTTTTTCTATCTATAGCATGCAAATAATTTTTATCAAAGATGACTTAAACTGTTCGACTTTAGTTCCATGCATTAAAATTACCCCTTTTTGTAATATTTTTTTACAAATGACTTGCATGTGTACTTAAAAAGCCTTTTCTTTATATTTTCGTCTCAATCAATTTTATCGTTTGTTTCAAACTTATTATATGTATAAAAACACACATCACATCTATTGAAAAAATGTGAAAATATCTATTTCTAACAAGCTGAAAAATCACGAAATTCTACCATATACAGTTCGGATCAATATTTACTTTAAAATTAGTAGAGGTTCATGAATAGAAAGCTACGAAACAATATAAACCAGAAATCATCTCTCAAAGATTTATTCGACAATATTATTATGTCATACAATAACTGAGTGATGATGAATTACTCACTACTTGATATTTCTGATAATAGTGTAACTGTTATACTGATAATAGTGTAACTGTTATTCAGCGTAACATCACTAACGTTAGTGATTTTACGCTGAATATAACCGTTAAGCAGTTTTGATGACTATTTAGACACTTTAAGTACGTAGAGGATGATGAAAATTATATTCCGCTATGACTATTCTACCTTGCCTGAAGTGTGAAAATAATATTGACCATAGATAGATTTCAAAAGAAGCAAAACAGAGATTATGAACATAATTTTGATAACAATTGCTTAGAACCACTGTGCAATGTTAACAATTCTTAAAACAATACTAGCAAAAAGTCTACGATCTACATAGATAGCAACAATCCAATTAAGGCTTCCCTAAAAAACTGAAACCGTTTAGTCTTTGGCAATATATTTTTTATAAAAGTAATATAACAACAAAAAAGTGTCAAATCCAATACGTCATCTTTTCTAATACTGTGATTTTCCGAAGAAGGATATTAAATAATGAAAATGTTGTCTTGTTATTCCTATTCCCAGAATAATAATTACAGAATAGAATTTATCGATTCTCATAAAACTTTTCTTATGCTCATATTATAGATGCATTAGTAAACAATCGTCACGTTTTCCCTTTTTTTGCATAGGTGTCTTAAAAGTTCATTTAGAACTTCCGGCACCATTATCATGTACATATATATGTATGTACGTAACATATATTTACATAGGTCAACACATTTGATTTTTTGTTTTTTGTTTTAATAACTTGCAAACTGTCAATTGGCATTGACGAGACACAGAACAAATTAGCAGCAAAATGCCATAAAATGTTAATTAGGAAGATCATAAAAAGTTTAAGTAAACACTGTCTTTCCAATAATAGTGTCTAGTTGAACTTGTTCTGTAAATAAATATGTTCCTGCAAATTATCTAAAACTTTGTACCCAATCTTCTAGGTAATTGCTTGGGGTAATTTGTAATTAAGATTTCAAGAATTTGTTTTATTCGTAAAAGTATGAGAATGTTTTTAATAATGTATTAAGGTCAATATTAAGGTAAAATTATATTCTTACTTTTCAGATAGACTTGCTGTGATAGTATTAGGAATAGCTACATTAATCTTAGGTATACTTTTATCATCAATACCATGGCTAGATTATTTTATATTGAAGGTAAGATATAACATTCTTATTGCTTTTATTCAATTAACCAGTTTTCACTGTTTTTGTGTGTTTTTTTTTTACAGAATTTAAGACTTTGGAACAATTCATTAAGTTTTCACTATTGGCAAAGACCCGGCGTTATTCGACTGACGAAAGTTTATATTTTTAACGTCACAAATCCAGATGGATTTCTTAGTGGAGAAAAACCTAAGCTAGAAGAAGTAGGACCATTTGTATACAGGTAAGCTCACTTTTTTTTTTTTACTTTAAATTTTTATTCTGGTATCCTTAGGACTGGTATATGTTCTTTAGTAAATATTCATATAAAATATTTCGATACAAAGAAAACAAAATCCCTAATAAAAAATTTCAGTTCAGTGAAATCGAGTATGCGTGAGCGAAATTCTCATAAAATTACTGCTCTATTTGAAGATAATTTTCTTGGTAGGAGTACATTTGTCTTCGAATTAGGCACAACATATCTTTTTAAATTTTCCTTTCTTTTTGAATGGTAGCTTGCACTTTCTTGTAGGATTTTATGAGGAATTATGAAAATTTACGGAAAATGCCACAAGGAACCCTATTAAATGACATAGAGAGGAGTAATATAGCAGCTTATAGCTATTTTGGTCTCACACAGCGACAAATTGCACTTAAAGTAAACAGATCGCAAACCGTTGTGCGACACTTCTTACTTTTTGACCAAATTTACGGAAAAATGTGACTCTTGATCACAATAAAAATCTTATGTGATGTTGCTTTCACAACTTAAAAACCAACATCAAAATATACGTATAACTCTTCGGCTCTATCAATTAATATGTCCTATAGAAGTTTCGCATACAGTTTTGAGTCCACTCTACGAGAGAGAAATGCCAGTTTGGTGGTGCCAGTAGAAAAAAATCCAGCTCATACTAGTCCTGACATTCTAAAATATTTGTAGTCTTCTTATAGAAATCCGACAAAACTTTGATTTGAATCTGCGCTCTAAACTACTACTCATACAGAAAAATTGCCTTCTGATAACCTTAAGCTAACTTTCTTATTTTCCCAACAGTAACCAAATTTTTATACCTTTCTTACCAAAATTATTTCAAAAAATTAATTTTAACCAAATGGCTACGATTTCCCAAATAAAAACTGTCATTGCACATGTAAATATGCTAAGGTTCCCATTGGGCCGAAAATCCTAGCACTTCTGAAAGAACCACAATTTAAGCGCTTCCTTAGACATCATTTCGAAGCTCGTTAGAAGAATATAAAATTTAATACCACAAATAATCACAAGCAAGCGGAAGTGGCTTACTACTATTCTCATGCAGCAGTATTGAAGGCATCTTATGAGATTAAAGAAGAATCACTGCTATGAGTATCCAAAAATCTCTGAAAATTTCTAAGCGTGCCCTTTCTCCCAATGGGTACAGCAGCATATACACACATGCAATTATTACTCAGATGAAAGTGTGCGTAGATTGGTGAGGTTACGCTTTGTTCAAAACTATTTTATTATTTTGTTAAATAAGGTATATAGTAAGTGTAGCGTATGGGAATGTAAGGAGCTTAGCTTGCAATTACTGGAAGACTGTTTTCCTGTGTGGATAGTAGTTTAGTATCTATAGCATATAGAAAATTGATGTCTAGTCACTTTTGCATAAGAAGCAATATAAAACATTTTAGAGAATCAGACTAGAACGCACACATATGGAATTTTGTTTCAAGGCTTGGGAAGTATTTCTGGGCCCTATTTCATAAAACTATTAGTCTAATACTAATATAATTTCCAAGTTATTACCTCTAATAAATTATGGATAAATATTATAGTGTTCGCGAATACTAATAATTCCCTTGCGATTTTCATGGATAATTATTGGTGCAGCTGGAAATTATTAGTGTAAATTAGTAACTATCTCGCTGATAATTATTTGTTTTCAAGCACAGCTAAACTGTGAACAGACAATTAAACATTTGCATTAAATTTTTACCGGTTTTGAATTCAAATTCTGGAGTTTTAAATTGTCAAGTGATAAGACTCAGAGAAGAAAGTGTTTTGACTTAATTTTAATACAAAGATCTCTTGTCTAATTCGAAAATTCGATTGAAAACGTGTTCAAAAGAAATGAAACTTGATGGTGTTGTTATTTCATGGTCTGTTGCTTCCTCTTCATTTGATTATTGCTAACTGTTGAAGTTTGAAAGATCATGTGCGCAAGGAAACTTTGTCTTTGAAATATCCATTCTATTTTCAAACACCGTGTGTACGTTTATGTGCCGTATTGAAAATTTGCGTAGCAGAATATTCTAGATTATTATTTTTATGGCTAATCAACTATTCTTTGATTTCCACTTTTCTATATACGAGTACTATTCATTCCATTTAGCACTGCAATATTAAAATTCTAGGTCGTGTCCACAAACTAACATACAGTTAATGGAATTATTTCCGTGGCAATCAATGAAATGGTCTTCAACCGTCCATGGTGCACCAATGCCGATAAGGGTACCATCAATACAGGCAATAACGCCAGGCATGCGCTACAATAAATAAAATTTTCTAACAACATCGTCGATAGCGTCCAGCCATTTTACTACTAGTGGAGAAACTTTGTCGTTAATTACGTGGTAAACGGTCTCTTTTAAAATACCGTGCATATCTGCCATTCCGTTGTACTGGCCTCAGGTCTCTTATCAATGAAGGACTATTACTAGCCTCTGCTTTGATGATAGAGCAAAAATTTGATTTTGTTGGAGTTTCAAGATAGAGTCTAGATCGTCGCATCCAGTATTTAATACTTTCACTTTGCCAACAGTTCATAACTAATCCTCTGCTACTCTTCGTCAAACTAGTCATCACTTTCCGAAAGAATTTTCAAACACGAGTGAAAATAAACAAAATGTCACAATTACGGCTAAAAATATAATTTTTAATCCTTCACGAATGAACAACTTCATCTAACTAAATACAGTTTTCTTATTAGACTACTTTACCCACATAATTAGATTAATAAAAAAAATATGATTAGTTATTAGCGCAGCACTAATAATTATTAGTACAAGAGCTTCTATGAAACAGAATCTTCATGCAGTAATAATTTCCCACTAATACTTATTTTCGGTGGAGTAATATCTTACTACTGTGCGAAAAATATTTATGAAACTCAATGGACTAATAATTTGGAAAATATTGATAAATTTTCTAATAATTATTAAACTAGTACTTTTATAAAATAGGCCCCTGGGAGGTCTATTTCGTTTTCTAGAACATGTACGTTTTTCCAAAGTTTAAACGTACTTCCTTGTGTCGGTCCTAATTTTGTAATATGATCCGTTTTCTATTATATCACCCCAAACAAATTCTAGATGGGAGAAGAAGGTCTGCTTTTTATTTTCTCTCATTCAATTAAATCCTCCTTGGTACATTGGGTAAATGGAGAGATCTTCTGTTTCTTGATAAATATTTTAATTGGACCTAAGATTTTAGTTAAGTTCCGGTCATCGTCGAACTCGATGACGTACGAACTTCATCCACACGATAACTTAAAAACCTTTGAGTTTGTGTGTTGAAATTTTGTGCGCAATTATTTGCTAACAATTTTAGACCCAAGTTCGAAAATTACTTATTTTTTATACTTGTCCTCATTTATGCACACAAAATATGAAGTATTCACATATCATGCATTTTCAAGATTATTCAGGGACATTGACATTGAAATTTATTATTACCCAAGAAATTTGCATCTGAAATAAACCGAAATGTCTTACTGATAAAATTAGCTCGTTTTTTCATTGTAATTGAGCTGTTGACAACTTATTTTTAAGATCTTCTCCGAGATTGATATTAATGATTGCGGTAAATATCAAATGTATAAGTATGATTTAGAATTATTACTTAAGACTGATGAAAGCACAGTTTTACTCCTTGAATAAGTCATTGATTAATTTGAGGAAATTAAGTTACTGAAGGCAGCTTCTGGAAACAATCGCAGAGAATTACTAGTCACGAGTAATTTTAGATTACGCGCAATATTATAGCGTAATTTCTCGTAAATATATGTACATATCAAAATCATTGACTTAATAATTTCGAGCAAGATTTATGAATGGAGGTATTTAACTATTTCAACAACGGATATTTATCTTTAACAAGAGCAGTATTTTCCGTGCGAATAATTTACTTCATGCGATTCTCACCGAATCAGCCGAGTCGTGTATTATGTACATTTTATATGGGTGCAGTATCTCGGGTAAATGCCATTTAAGATTTTGCTTAATTAGTTTCAAGTACGTGAAAAGGTTAAGATAATTATCTAGGACAATATTGTTTATATATTTTCGTGTATTTTTTCGATGTATTGTTTTAATGAATTACACTGTATACGAAACAGTTGGTGGATATTTACTATATGTAGACAATTTTTTAGCGACTTTATGCCACAATTAATTGCCCGATAATATTAGTTGGAAATCTTTAGTTAAAATAGACTAAGATAGTCGGAAAATATAATAGAGGAAATAGAAAAAATAACTAAACAAAATAACTAAACTAGGAAAACTTAAATCAAAAGAAAAATAAAAACTAAAAAAAAAATTGTAAACTGTAACAACGTGATTTAAATATAAAAACAATATTCTACGATTACGCTTGTTTATTACTTGAGAGCTAGAGCTCGACCAGCTGAAATGTAGAATATTGTTTTTATCATTAAATCACGTGTTGTAACAAGGTCGGGTCCAACGTTGGGCGCCACTTTTCAACAATATCATTTAAATATGAAAACAATATTGTTCGTTTCCGCTCATCAAGCTCTAGCTCTCAAATAATAAATATGTGTAAACGAAGAATATTGTTTTTACATTTAAATCACATTGTGTCAAAACTAGTTAAACAAATAGAATTTTGCGCTAACAAAGAATCAGAACATTGATTTAACTAAATTTAACTATACTCAAATTTAGATCATTTATTGAGATTGTCGTACATACACAAGTATAGAAGAGGATAATAAAACTCAATCCAGTCGCAACCACATGAGAGCTGTTAGAGAAGCAGAAAACCAAAGCCATCCAAGTATTTCTTATATGTTACCACAGTAGCTGAGACTGTTATTAAAGAAACCGCTTAATACAATTTAAGGCCCGACATGAACAGGCATAAAAAATATCTTAAACGATGCATTATGATACTCTGAACATATTTTATTAACAATGTTTATTTTAATTAAGCGGTGGAAAGTTTTGGCGATAAAATGTAGCTGGAACGGCTTTGTTGGGTGAAAAAATGGACTTGCCTACTTCTCATGATTGTGCGGAATTGGTGCCTCCTGGAAAACGACTTCCTATGAGAAAAATTTTTACAACAGAGCATTAATCGCCATGAAAGATGGAACTGCAAAAATATATGCAAAATATGGGGTATATGTGACCCAAGTTCAAGAAAATGGGTTTTGCGCCGGCAATAACCTCCCGAGAAAGTCTTCTAAATCAGGAGAAATGTACACTACCCGATAGTACTCGGCGAGTCCTTTAATTTGATATGCGACATGTCGTATTGGGAACCAACCCCCCCCCCTCCCGCTCTCCGGACTATGCAGAGAAAAAGAATTCTATGAATTCTAGATAGTAATGAGCTGAGACGAACAGTTAAACTCGTTTTCCAATGGGACATAACCCTACCAAGTTAAAGCCGATCTAAGGTGAGAAAAATCTACTACCTCAGTTCGAATAAAAAAGAGGGAAACACTTAAAAAGAGAGTATGGGGATGGAAATTTAAGCCTTCAAGTATAGGAATGTGCATACTCAAACTTCTTCTCAGGACCTAAGGAATTTATCTCTGTACTAGATTTTCCAAAATGTACTAGATAAAACTTTGACTCCCCCAAGCCTTCCCCCGCTTAATTGAAATAAACCTTGTTAATAAAATATGTCCAGAGTATCATAATGCATCGTGTAAAACACCTCTCATGTCTATTCATATCCATCCTAAAATATTCCTTACTCTTTCTTTCTTTTCCTACCCACTGCAATGATCAACGGATCAATTTAGCATTTAGTTTGAGTGAGCAATTTTCCCTTAGTATACTTTGTCTAAATACATTATTATTGCACATCATTTAGGTACATATGCATTTACGTCTCAATTCCTAACTATTGAAATGATCTATACATCCACCTAAATGAAATCAACAATACGAAAATTACAACAATTATTACTGGGAGGAATCCATGTGCGAAATAAGTATTGAAGTCATTCGAATTCAACGAAGAATTCTCAGATGGCATCATTTGCTAAATTTTAATTTAGCTATATTCTAATTTCGCCATTTAAGGTAAGAGTCGCAAACCGTATTGCTTTATCTTTTAGACATTCAAATTCTAAATTTTTTACCATTTTGCATCCATCCAGCCCCCATTGGAAAAATAATAAAATTATCAATGGTGAAATACATATTCAAAATTATCAATGATGCCGGACAACCGATTGCATGAATTTCGAAACTACTAGATGATGCAATTTATTTTACTTATAGTATAGAACTCGATAAATTTTTTCTGAAAAACCTCACACTTGCATAGTTATGGAAAAGGACATAATATTTCACTTGTACCACGATACACAGAAAATATGATATGCTCGATATGAGTTGTCAATAGGTCGTGACGTAACGAAGACAAATTTCACATGTAAGTCCCAAATTATTTCTAGATTAGATTAGACATGTCTTTAATATCCAATATTCCTACTTGCTTATTTTTTTCGAATAGGTTATTTCCATTGTGAGCTTCTTTCATGAAATTTGGTACTACTAATTATTGTTCATCTGATTGAATATACAAAAACTGCACAGTAAGCAAATACTAACTGGCTTATAAAAGAGGACATTCTCTATGAATATAAAATATTTCCCATATTACTTACGTTAGGCATATTGTTTAAAACAAAAACTCTAACGCTTTTTGACCACTGACTGTAGCTGTAGCTGTTTTAATTTTTCTATGTCGTTATACTGTAATATCCACAAAAACAGCAACAAAATGTAATTGGGAGCAAAACCTAATCAAAAATTGAACGAATGGCGGTCAACTCCTTATAGAGGAAATTGAAATCGTTTGAAAAATTTTATCGAGCGACCCTGACATGGTTAATTAGTGTCCATGCTCTTTTAGTATTTTCCCAGGTGGCCTCATGCGTCTTGCGATGGGAATATTAACTGATTCTAAAAACCAGTTCCTTAGCGTCACCGAACTCAATAGATATCTCTGACCATTTCGTAGTTAGTTTTTCTCTGAAAGTTGTAAGACCCAAATGTTGGCCATAGGTTTTATATGTGGCCGATTGATATGTTGGTACATATAGAATTCATCTAAAAATATTTTCTCTCGTAGGTGGAAATTTTTTAAATTTTCTAAAGTTAGCAGAAATTACATGGTATACAAAGAGCCTTCAAGGTAGGGCTCCTAATTGAAAGACACAATATGCAAAAAGAGTAGTAACGATTTTATTTTTACTTTTTTGGTTATAGAAATAAACTAGAATAATTTTGATTTCATCGTGTGCTGAAACATTATTATGAATCCCTTTCATGTGATCTATAAAAAATAAAGCATATATGTACATTCTCTTATACGATTATTTCTTTTTACAGGTATAAGACTTGTACCTACTTTTGTACAAATTCAGCGTTCACTTTTTAACCATCAATTTTCTGAAAATAGATTTTTGCAAGACTCGCCGGTTTCCGGATTTTTGACATATTCTTTGTCTCCAACGAATTGAGGAACGTGAAAAATAAGTTGAAGAAATTCCAAACATTTCAAAATTCCAAACAAAAACATTCCGAAAGCTATTTGAAGTTCAGGCGACGGACTGCACATGGCAACAGATACTAAATATTATGTACATGTGGAATTTAGACCTCTTCGAAAATAAAATTAACTTAATTGGAGAATTAGATAAAGCTTAATCAGTAGAGCACAGATTTATACCCTACGTAGATGATGATCATTCGTTCGTAATTTGAATATTCAAAAATTACTGTACATTTGAATTTTAATTTTAATTTCTAAAAAAGTTCTGTCAATTAAGTATATAAAAAATTTACAAAAATATAGTTTTAGGCAAAATCTTGAATAATTAAATTTTTGAAAAATTTTATTAATAAACCATCATTGATTTTGCACGTCTGTCTTGAATATTAGAAATACGAGCATAAATATTTGGATTTTGCCAGTGACCATATATTTTTTCCAATTCTTTAAATATAAGAGGCCCAATTGGGATGCAGGAAGATAGTAAGAGATGCTAAAGACTAATATCTGAATAGAAGCAGAAAATCAAACTATGTAGTATTTCCGTTGGTAGGAACACAAAAAAGTATAAAAGAAAAGTGTTGACGCTCTTATTTCGAAAGAAAAAAAATATTTTGTCTTCAACTCCCTCATAAATATGTAGCAAATCATCTAACTATGAATAAAGTAAAAATTTATGTTTTGCACTATCAAACAAGCCACAAAGAGATTCAGGTAGCAACTAACGCGAACGAATATTATGCGGATACAACCAAATGATATTCTAGTCATAAATCCTTATTTAATACATACATTATGTTAATTTTTATATCTTTTTTTTTTCCTGTTGTATTCTTTGTTTTACATTTAAATTTCTTTTGTATTTTTTCAAATTAAGTCTGTACTAAGAAATTGGTGTGAGCTACTATCGGAAGAACTACTTAATTAAAATAAAAATAAAAAATAAAATACTTATATTATAAATGACATGGTTCCATTTTGCACTCTCATCATATATTGCTCCAAATCGGCACCACAAAAGTACGCTTTGCATCTTGCAGATTAATTCTACCTACGTACCTACCTACCTCTGCATTGTTAAATAGTTAGCAGTCGAACAATGCTACAGAGAAAACTGCTCAATGTGTGAAAATCTGATAGCTTAATGCAATTTCTAATACTAAAAACCAAAAACTCCTTGGTTCTTCGCACAGCAAATAAAAACATTTATATTTACTGATTAAGTCCACACTGCTTAGCTAGCAAAAAAGACATTGCAATTGGATAAAGCTTACTCGAAAAATCTCTGTGAATCGGACCTTTTCTAGTTATCCATTATAAGACAAAGTACGTAATCCGAATGTTTAGAATAGAGCTGAAAGTAACCAGATAATTTGCTATCAGATTATACGAAACCATTAGAATCCGATTCCTCAAATTCAGGTATCCGGATAATCCGGATCCGAACTTTCTGCATCCAGACTAAACAAAAATGGTTCAAAATTTCCTCCAGATTGCATTGTTCCATTCAAAAAATGGATATGTCATGAAATTTATATTTTCCCAATGAAATCATGCAACCTGGTGAAAATCTTGAACCTTTTTTGCTTAGCTTAATTCAGATATTTCGGATCCGGACTTCAGGAGTTGGATAGTCCGCAGAGCTACGTATTCGGGTATTTTTGAATATTAGCAAATCCAGATCCAGCTCTAGTTTATAATAACATTCTGTAATTTTTCTTGAAAAAATTCTTACACAATAGGGAAATTCTTCACCAGCACATGTTTGCTCTTTCGCTTCCAATAGAAAGTCAAAAACTAAAATGAATAAGAAAATATAAGATTAAACGGGGGGACCCCAGAATTATTATCTACGCCACTGGATTTCTGGATATATTGCACACAGATGAAGAGATTATAAGAGATAATATCGTCAGCCAGAATAAAATAAAATTCCTTTTTTCACTACAAACTGAGTGCTGGCTTCATTCAATCTTAGTAGTTTTGTGTAAAGTTTCATAAAATCTTAAATTCTTTATGCTGACAAAGCTGCAGCTGATTGAAATACTAAATTTAATGAATGTCTCTCTATTTTATTTATTTTCAGGGAAGATATGGAAAAAGTCAACATAAATTTTCACGACAATTTCACAGTTTCATACCAGCATAAGAAGATCTTACAGTTTGTTCCTGAATTAAGTGTGGATAAGAATACAAAAATAGTCACACCAAATATTCCTCTATTGGTAGGTAACTAAATTCAAATATAGCAGCCATAACTTTTTTCATTCGAATTATTGATTTTTTTATTTTTTCCACAGACCCTTACAAGCCAAAGCAGTAATTTAGGATATTTTCTAGGAAAGACCATATCAGTAGTATTATCAGCAGCCAAATTTAAGCCATTTATAACATTAAAAGCCGATCAATTAGTGTTTGGGTATGACGATGCACTTGTCAGCTTAGCACACAGATTCTATCCAAAACATATGCGTCCAATGGATAGAATGGGTCTACTCATTGGGGTAAGTACATAATGTAATTGAAGCAAATAATTAGTAATGATATATAAACAGATTTAGATTTAGTGTGCATGGCTTTTAGACTACGGTGCAGCCATCAATTTTGAATTTTCTAAGCCACTACTAACAGACATTCGATTTGGAATTTTCTTGAATTTATTTGCAAAATGTAGATGTATATCTTCTTATTTGTGCTACAGGTAACACACTGGCCCAGTTCTGTCAGTGAACTTTTCTGTAGAGAAATAATTTACCATGGATATCGCGAAAAAAAAACTATCAATCAACGAATCGAAACCGAAGCGACTTTGTTTATGTCCAACAGCCACAAACAAATTCTGATGAAGTAAGTAGATGGAAATCGCACACCCGCTGTAACTTAATTGTATTTTTCGCTCCAAGTCTGCCAATTTCCACTCACTGGTCGTACTTGATCTAGAATCTCAGAAATTTTCGATAGACTCACTGCCGGCCGTATCTCTACCTGAAGTCATTAACTGACCAGAGTGAACAGTAGCCAGGGCAGTGACTAGAGTGACTACAGCAATGCTTAAATAAATGAATTAAAAGACACTAGATCGTGATGTGAATCGGAATTTGAACAAGATGGAGAGCTAGCTGTACATACCTGACACCGGGTCTTGTAATTATGTACACAAATCGATTTAATGCACTTTGCCTTCGGAGAATTTCCTCATTTCGTCACCTGCAATAAACCACCTTGTTTCGGCTATAATTATTATTAAGTTGCTAAGAAAAACAGCGTTGTATTATTCGTGTGATTGATGAAAGTGAAAACAGCATTACATACTTCAATGTAATAAATTATGTCATTGTATTTTACAACTTAGGTTAACTGTTCGTTAGATAATCTTTTGGTAACTGATTATTTCTAATTCCTATGCTATGAGTCTGCCTGTGTGTAGCAGTTGTTCCTTTCTTTTGGACTTCAGTGTAAGCTCTAAGAAAAGTAAATGCCTTTAGAGAACATAATGTTGGCATTAACTCATTTTCTCCTATAAAATTAAAAGTAATAACGATTAACGTTTTTTTATGATCTTTCATCTTTATTTGGCGCCTATAAATATTAGTTATTGATGCTCACCGAAACGCATAGGCTTATGAACAAAGGTTTTTTCTTAAGAAAATGCGCTCAAATACTCATTTACCCCATCTCCTGCAGGTCGATTCGTTAAATTCTTCTGTGAATGACTTTGCCTACAAGAATTAGTTGATGGATCTACTCGAGTTCTTGATCTAGTAAGGGAGGAGAAAATCTTAACTTATTGAAATTGGTTCTTCCTTCATAATATAAGTCCAACAAATATGCCATATTGGTTGGTCTCAATCCTGACAATTCAAACACTGTTCTTCAACTGCAACCCAATTTATCACCCTATGCCAAGGTTTCTGGAATTATAAAATATTGATTAGGACATCAGAAAGTATTGATTACCTTAGACAAGAAAGCGTGAAAATGAAAAAAAAATGCGCACAAGTGTGCCTCGGACTCACGTACGAAGAGTTCCGTACCATCGTACAAAATTTAACACTATGTACTTTTTATTTATTTTTTCAAACGAGTGTAGACGTTATTTGAAAAAATTACGCCTACTTTTGATAAAATAAATGAATGAGAAAAAAACCAGGAAAAAAACGACGAAAAAACCACGTTTCTTGTATGGGGCCCCCTTTAATTTTTAATTTTGTATTATTTTTTGTTATTATAGCGGCGATAGAAATACACACTCTGTGAAAATTTCAACTGTATACCATTTCATAATATATAGCCCGGTAACAGACAGACGGACATCGGGGGCTTAGTAATAGCGTTCCCGTTGTTACCTTCCGATACGTAAACGAAAATCCGTACGAATAATTTCAACTAGTAGAGTTAAGAATGGTGAATTTGCTTGACGTCAGCGAATATCCATCTTGACTTTGAGTTTTAACTTCGAGCCGGGCGTATCTAATGCAAAAAATAAATTCGTTGCATATTGGGATCCCATCACGATATAATTGCGAATGTTTCACCTACAATACAGCAACATACATGCCAATGTAATGAATACTCCTTCAAAAATGAAAAAAAAAATTTCCTTATCAGAAGCAGGAACACAAATCCTAAATTTCAGTGAAAATCCAAAAGTTCTCCACAATTTCATTTCAAGCTACGTTGGTATGCACGCAAATGGAAGGAACTTCCTCCTTAATTTAATAAAGAACAAATTATCAGCTGCAGCGTACGATACTTTCAGGTACAATCAAGATGAAGATTTGCCTCCTTTAAAATCACATTTACAACAGAACTTCGATTTAAAAATTCCCAGATCTATCTTGCAGTTTCATTTGTGTAATTCCAGACATAGAATACGAGAAAGCGTAAAAGGCTTTCATCAAATATTCAATATAACAGTGACCAAATTAAATGAAGCAACGCACTCTTACACAACTGACAAAGCACTCCTTAAATCTTTGTTAAGAGATAATGAGAATCAGGCTGTAAGGACAATTGAGGACGGATTATACAATCCACAACTACGGACTTTAGCGAAAGCTCGTCCTGATAAATCATTTTCATCTTTAAAATCACATGTTGTAGAGCATGTATCACGATTAGAACTGAGATAACCCAGTTTCCAAGCTAACAATAAAATAAACCAAAATATCATTCAACAAAACAAAAATAACAATCTTCGTTGTTTTACGCGTAATAGACTGGAGCATCTCTCTCAATTTAAATTACAGAAACGAACTGCTGATTCAAGTTCAGAAAATTCAAAATATAATAAGTATAAGAAAAGCCCAGATTCTGTACTGCAGATCCGAACCGATTTTATTTCTTTTATGTTAAATTTTTAATATTTTTCGATGAAATGTTCTCATTTTTAAAAATTCCACACCTCATATGCATAAATTTCATAAGAACTGGAATATTATGAGCAAACATTACACCAACAACAATGGGGGTTTTTTTTTTTCTTAAATCAATGAAGACATAATTACATAAATTATTCTCTTTGTCTAATAGAAAAGAAAACAAAAAAAGTTCAAAGATCAGAAAGAAACTTTGTTGACATGACTACATCGATCTTAAAAGGGCCAAATAAGTTTGAATTATACACAAATTCTTGATTTTTTGCAAGGCAAATAACCCCATTTTTTTCCATATTGTTTGTATGCCCACGCATAATGGATTTGGGAATTCCCTAAAAACCAGGCTAAAAACGAAAAAAAAATCCTCGATCAGCAGGAATATTATTGGAGGTCATCGCCATATGAAATCGTAATGGAAAGATCCAAGTTAATATTGTGATTTATCGAATGATGTGAAATATTACACAGCAAGTTTGCGAAGTTCTGTTTATCCTTTTACAATAATTGATTTATGAGTTCGACAGATTATTATTATATGTATAATATAAATTGAATAAATTATTGAACATTATAACGTTTATAGGCTCTGAAACTGCTCTCATAATAATTATCAAAAAAAAAAAAAAATCTCTTACCATATAGATACACCGACAAGAGCTTTTGTCCATCTGACAAAAATAATTAACACGGAATTTCTTGCAATAATATTATTCGCGCTTTTGAAAGTTATGTTTATATCCACATTCTTAATGGAATTCCATTAAATTTTTTCCACTGACTCGACGCACGAGTTGAAATTTATCTCCTCTTTACGTCAGAATAGTCACGTGCAAAATAAAGAAGTTTTTATTTTGATTTCTTTTTTTCACAAAAAAATAAAGAAAAAGACTTTCAATTAATTTTTAGGTTATCGCATGATAATTTCATTTGGAAAGAAAATACATTTGTATTGTCTGAAATGATCGAACGGAATATTATAAGCTTCAATTAATTGTGAAGAATTTATTAAGGTTTCTATGTTAATAAGTGAAAAGACGACCCATGGTTGGAGTTGCAGATGAATATGCAAAAGTATCGATACCATATTAGGATCGATCTTTAATCACGATTCCGAGTATATTTATACTCCATAATTTCGACAATCGATAGTATATTTGAAAATAGGTACTGTTTAACGCACACACCATTTTGAGATCTCATTAAGCAGTTCGCATAGAATTCCGTTCATTTTGCATGTCATTTTTAATTAGTTTACCTGGAAATTCGTACGATTTTAGCACGGCTTTCCGCTTTGCTTGCCGAAGAGAACTGTGCCAATATTCCAAGTCTTTAATTGTATTAGTAGTTTAAATTGAACGTGGAAATCCACCGAATTTTTATGTTCTTTCCGTATTATTTTCGCATGAATGTGAATTTTATTAGAAATTTTGAATAAATCGCTCCCAAAGTAAGAAATTTGTAAAACAAATGACACAAATTCCACTTTGACATTTTGTTATTTCGAAAGCATCGATACTGGATGAATGGGCAGTATGTTTTCTTAAAGTAGAAGATATTGTAAGTTAAACAAAGTTTATTTCAGTTCTCTATGCCATTTTCTTCCTGAGATATACATTAAAAATCAAAAGTCTACACTTTCCGATACACAAAACAGTGCTGCCAGCATAACTCGGAAACAATGCAATGTGGGGCAAAACTCTATAAGAACGTTTCCTAAACTCGGTGCCAGCTACCTAAGTTTATGGTATGTAACCATACTTTTACAACACCCTGTTTGTACTGAAGTGTTGCTTTTTAGGGTTCCGTACCCAAAGGGTAAAAACAGGAACCCTATTACTAAGCCACCAATGTCCGTCCACCTGTCTGTCACTGAGCTGTATCTCATAATAGGTAGATAGTTGAAATTTTCACAGAGTGTGTATTTGTATTTCCGCTATAACAACAAATATTAAAAATAAAATAAAATTAAAGGGGCCCCTATACAAGAAACGTGATATTTTCGGCATTTTTTCCTCGTTTTATTCTCATTCATTATTATTATCATAAGTAGGCATTATTTTTATTTTTTTGTCAAATGACAGCATTATTTTTTCAAATGACGCCTACTCTCATTTGAAAAAATAAATAAAAAGTACATAGTGTTAAATATTGTACGATGGTACAGAACCCTTCGTGCGTGATTCCGACTCGCACTTGGCCGCATTTTTTACATATTTGCTATAAATTAGAAAATGTACTCGATAATTTTTAGCCGATACTAGTAATAGAATCGATACATTTTTTATGCTACTATAGGAATAAATGCAGTGTTGATACTTTAAGATTTTTGCGTATCGTTGGTTGCAACATCCCCTGATATCGGAAAAGTATAACATAGTCCCCAGTGTGTTACTATAGCTCATTCCATTAAGACAATAAGTGTATGATCCTGATTTTACTGTGAGATATTTGTTTAACAAACATTGTACGATCTACATAAAGGTCATGATTAGGCCACTCAAATACATCGACCCAGTGCATCTATAAATACTTTTTTTTCAATAGGAAGGAGTACATTTTCTATATGCTTTCTGTAAATTAAATAGATCAGCATGACCAAATTGTCCGAAGATAGCTCTATAAATTTTTCTAGTGCACGTTAATGAAATCAATTTATTGCCTAGCGCGGTGTGGTAGAATTGTGCACACAAAGTATAATAAAATTTGCATTCCAAAATTTCGTAACAACTGGAAATCACTTATTTTTCTGTCTTAACACAAATTTAAATTTTATCGACTTACATGTGCTCCCACGTTAGAGCATTCCATTCGTCGGTATAGATTACTATTAATTCGAGAACTATATTTTCCTTTTTTAGTAAATTTGGATTCAGACAGAACGATGCCCTTATTTATTTATTAATGATTTTTTCTCGACCTAGTGAGCGTCATTTTGCTCTATCCTCAAACTCTATGTATAGAACTCACTGTACTCATTGAGGTGTAAGATGTAAAAATATAGTAAGTTTCTAAACTAAACATAAAAATTATAAATGATTTTCCAATAAGTTCAATTTCACTTGAAGCTTACTTCAAGCTTGATTTGCGGAAACCAATTAGGTATAGCAGTAATGAAAATAAAAATATATGTAGCAATGAAGCATAGAATGGGAGATTCCAATAGATTAGTGGATGATGTACTTAAGGTTACAGGTTACAAGAGAAGAATAATCAAAAATTTACTTCCTAAATTTCTCAGAAGTAAAAAGCTCAGTTATTGTTATTCGGCACGGCGAAAACTTATATTTCAAGGTCATAAAATAACCAGTTTTCAGTCCTAAATCAACACTTTAATTACATAATAAAATAATTGCATTTAACTTATGTTGGTAGAAGTTTTATTGTTTTACCGATTTTTGTTTTTTTTTTTTTTTTCAAAGTGGTAATTTGGAGACTAATCATTTATTTACGATTTGACCTTCATGTAAAGTTTTCGCTGGCCAACATAATATAAGCGGGGGCGGGATATATAATTATAGCTACGTTACTGGAAACAACCTATGCGATACATGATGGATTTAAGGAATCAGTCAGCTAATGTTGCTTGCTGGCTACATATGACCAATGTACAAAGTGTACTCTCAGATATTTGTCAATTTGAAAATAACGCGATTTAGCACATTTTTTGAAAATCAATTTCGTAAACTATGAATCAATTGACTAAAATTAAGAATAAGACTTTTTAAGAGAATATTTAACTATGAAAGTGCACATTTTTGTTTTAATATTTTTCAAATGATTTACACCATGGCGAGTTTTGAACTCAAAACAGCACTGACTTGGAAACTTCATAAAATTATTCCAAAACTAAGCAAAGGATTTAGAAAATTTGTTTGTTTTTGATGCAGTTTTCATTAGAGATCTCTCCGAAGCCAATATCAATATCCTGTAACTCTTTTAATATGCCATTAAGTAGAAAGACTGCGAAAAAAACTTATTTGAATTTATTTGAAAAATAATAATGAATTACAAATTTTTGTTTTGCATTAAAAATGAACGAACTTTTGTTTTGAGACCTGACATTAAACATTTGTTTAGTACTGCGATCTACCGAGTTACATATATACACTTTTTCCTAAAAGTCTGTTGTGTTTTTTGTCAGTTTTCTTATCTTATCTAAACTACGCTTCAGTTCTGAATTTATCGGAGCTACTCGGACTATGAACTTTCCATTTTACGCACTTTTGTGACATTTTAATATTCATTCAACTTACTTTAGGAAACCGAGAAATTCACAGAAAAGCATTAAAATTGTCTAGAACCTATTCGCGTCTCGAAAAGGAGAAGGCAACCGGAGAGAGCAAAGAACTTTCTGATAAAGTCCACTCTAGGTAAAAGTAATTTAGTAGAATTTCCATTGATACAAGGCTAAGACCATCTGAATATTGGAAGATACATATTTATAACCAAGTGTTGGACAACATTATCACTAACTTCAAAAATAGGTTTAAAAATTTACAGTCAGTTGACTCAATTATAAAATTATACCTGAAACATGAAGAGGCATTTGTAGAAAATTATAAAAAATATTATGTTTCAAAACAAAAGCATTGCAGTAAATTCGGAAAGATTGAAAACAGAAATTAATAAAGGGGTCTGCCCATATTTATACAAGTAGCTGCAAGCAGCTCTGGGTCTTCCTGTCAGCTCGGCCAGCTGTGAACGAAGCTTTTCCATCGACTGCAACTACTTCAAAATGAAAATGAGATAATTAAAAACAAACTAACAGCGCAACAATTATTAAATAAGTTTTCAGAAAGAAAACTGTAAACTAAAGGGTATACATACTTTAACCATCTCTTTATTAGTGCTTAATAAAAACGTAAATAATTAATCTAAAATGTGTATCTAACTTCAGACCTGTAAAGTACATTGGTACTTAAGTATTATGACCAGTACCATGACCTGGACTTAAATTTCTTTTAAATACAAGTATATGTCCCGGTACTGGTACTTAAAAAATCTCAAATACAAGTCCCGATACTGGTACTTAATGCACTTACTACAAATACTTATTTAAATATGCCTTCTAATAATAGAGGTTATCTGCATTTCGACTGTGCCTCAAGAAATCTTACCGCCTTCAATAAAATAGAAGGAAAATTAGCGCAATATATGACTAACTGTAGGACAGAAATTGACATGTAGATTGACAGTAGATTAAAAGTGCTGATCTAGTTTATTTTTGCTTTCTTGGGAGCCACTTGTAAAATGAGAATTATTTTATCAAGAATTCATTTATTTTTTCATTTTTGTGAGGATTATTTTATTTTTTATATGCAGAGCTATTTTAGCGGAAATTATGTTCTAGAATTTAGATTATGTTTCTTGTGGGTTCTGTAACTTATAGACTCTCTGTACTCTCTGTAATTTTAAAAACTTTTTGGTTTTTTTAATCTATGCAATTTCATTGACTCTAGGCATTATATCAACATCTTGAAAGTGCTCAGAGCAATGCATAAAAATGTTGGCCAAAGCTGGGAATATTCATGAGCTGGTATACTTCGCAAACAAAATGTTTGTTAAAACTTATGTACGAAAATTGGGGGACCTGGCCCACCCCAGAAAAAAATCCTAGTTACGCCAATGCTTAAGGATTTTGTTAAAATAATTCAATAAAGCAAAATCTGCTAAAATAGGACTGATCCTTGTGCATATTGTAGAGAAAGTTAAGGATTATTTTTTACCTTTAACGCTAGATCATCTTATCTTTCTTTTTTTTTCTATTTTCTTTTGATTGAGAAATATTTATTTAAAAAAAGTTCCTCTCACTACCAAAACTGAGATTCCTAATTCTTAAGTAAACTTTTATTTCCGCAAATTTGATTTTTCTATCTACAGATGGCTGGAAGAAACTAGATAACATGAGATGATTGCTTTCTGCACTTTATATAGAAAAAGTGTTTGGGTTTTTTCCAGGACAGTCCTTATATATATATTTTCTTTTTCATTTTTTTCCCCCTCCAGAGCATAGTGCTGTTATATATTCTCAGTACCTGATTCTGTCATCAGTACGTGCCTGAGACTTGGTTTCAACTCCTTGAACAAGTAAAACTTTCCATGCTGATTTCTTCCCTGATTGCCTACCACAAAAACTCAATTATTGCAGTGCACAAAATGACTCATATAATTCACATTTATTAAAAACATGTACAAATTACCTAATAGCGGTAATTTCTGTCCTTATGCATTTTTTTATTTTGATAGCTCTCTTCAATTAAAAGCCATGAAGCCGTTTGAAAATTTATGTAAAAATACCTTCCGTAGCAAGTCCACTCGCCCTTGATAAATGCCTGCATTTCATGAATTATTGACTCGAAACTAAATACAATAATCATATCCTCAAAAA
Source organism: Dioctria rufipes (assembly GCA_963924295.1). Classification (NCBI taxonomy): domain Eukaryota; kingdom Metazoa; phylum Arthropoda; class Insecta; order Diptera; family Asilidae; genus Dioctria; species Dioctria rufipes. The sequence continues at coordinate 40,172,892 of OZ002743.1, read as the reverse complement.
TATTTTAAAAATGTTATTGCTATAGGTACGTAAAAGTCGATTATCCCAAAATAAGATTTTTTATTTATTTTTTTAGCGCAATGGAACACTTACGGAAATTTCAACGATCCACACTGGCCATACCGGGATGGACAAATTTGGATATTTAAGTCAACTTAATGGACTTGATCATATGCCAGCATGGGATTCTCAACCATGTACAAGTATTGCTGGATCTGAAGGATCATTTTTCCCACCACGTGATATTACTAATTCCAATATCGTTTATATTTACGACAAAGATTTATGCCGAGTCATACCACTTGTCTATCAAAAGACAATTGAAAAAGATGGTAAGTTTCAGAAAATATTTGTTTTTTTTTTTCTCTCGCAATAATTTTCTTGTTGATAAATACATTCCTACTATTTCTCTTTAATTAGAAGAAACCTATTAAATCAATTATTATATTTCATAACTCACCTTATAATTAAGCTGAGAGGTTATTGCAACAAAATAAAGTGATTTCAAAAATATTTAAACAATTTTTATGATTTCTCATTACCGACGCAATGACCATAACGAATTTAACAGCATTTTATCGTCTTTTGGTGAGAAAAAAGTGAAACCCTGCGTGTTATAAAAACTGCTCATCCATCCATTACTAGAATTTAGTTTCAGTTTATTGTAATAAAATTTATTAAAAACAATGGCCCACATTTTCGAACGACAGCAAATCATTTTTATCTGTAATACATATTTGCCTTAAATCAGTAATGCAATTTGAGATTAAGTCAGGCGAAACGATGGAGATTTTGTTATGATTGTTGTGTTGATTCAATTCAAATTTATTCAATCAACTTCATAAAAATCATAAGAAAATTAGGTGGACTACTTATGGTTTTAGGCACTAATTAATATTTATGTAATCTGTATGCCAACTCATTTTTCATATTTTATTTAAAAAAAAATTTCCGATTTTAAATATGATTTTTGATACGATTATAATTAAAATATCAACTCAAATTTCTTTCTACTGTTTTGAAGTTTCAAATTAAACTATTTCCAAATTAGTCATTCATATGCAATTTATACAGGGTGTCCCGTAAGTGGTGTAATACCCGTAGGCTATGCATAGTTCATACTTAGACAAGCAAAAAATTGTATGGCTTGGGGGGAGGGGATCCTAACGACTTCCAAGACAACGAGACTTAAAGATATTTGGGTATGTTTTTATAGATCACCCTGTAACTTCTGTACGTTAAACCCTATGATGATGATTTAAACTTGGGTAGATAGATAGTCATGAGAATCATTGGACCTTTTCAATGGTCTATAAATTTTATCGCTCCTCCTCTCCGTTTTGAAATTTCGGAATTTTTATTCATTTTTTTTTATTTAATACTATTTTTATCCAAAAACATGTCATCAATACCAATTTTTGATATTGGATCTAAGAAGCCAAAAAGCATTTCAAAGGATTTTGATATCGGTAACATATGCTGCACTAATCTAAAATTGTAGTTTGAGGTTTCATTAACTAACGCCAATGTTTGCAACCCACTTTAATTAGTTAGACAGGTGTAACCACTCTTTGTCAGATTTAAATCTAACTACCTACGACAAAGGCAATATACTAATTAACTAACTGATGATGAACAAACAATTAATATCAAATTACATCATTCTGCACTTTTTCTATATCTCCTTTAAATTAATCTGACTTTATTAAATTTTTTTATATTCTAACCAATTTTATTTTATTTCACAGGCATTGAAGCTGATCTCTACGAATTACCCGAAAACGCTTATGGCGATTCGACCAATAACAGTGAAAATCAATGTTTCGATGACGGAGAATATGAACCAGTGAAAGGATTACAAAACATTAGCCCATGTCAATATGGTGCCCCAGTATATATTTCCAATCCACATTTCTACGAGTCTGACCCTAGTCTTCAAGATGAAGTAGAGGGACTCAAACCAAATAAATCGTTACATCTTACCTATTTTAAAATTCAACCTGTACGTAAATATAATTAATTAAATAATTATGTAATATGAAATATAAAAAAAAAACGATATCTATATTAAAAATTTCTTTCAGAAAATCGGAGTACCTGTTGAAGGTAAGGTACGGATCCAGTTAAATCTGAAAGTGAATAGAGCAAGACATATTAGCGCTGTACAAGACTTCCGTGATTTTGTGTTTCCAATTATGTGGCTGGAGGAGGTATGTACCTAATACATATATGTATTTACGACAAAAGAATTTTGTTTTAAGATGGTAGCAATATCAAGAGTGCTTTATAAATTAATACCCAAAGTAAATTAAGGCTTTCCCATTTCATTCGAAGGCAAACATTCTTCAGATCTCAAGAGCACAAAGCTTCCATCTCGAGAGCAATAATTAACCACTTTGCAGTCGCCGTCAATTTAGCCGGTAGCAATCTCAATCTGTTCTCAAAGTGGGATAATTGAAACTTAAAGGAGCGCTTTTAAAATCTAATTAAAATTTGCATTGGATTAGGTATTCAATTAAGTCGATGGCAGATAACTTGTCATTGAATAAATATAGGATGGAAATTCTAGGGAATAATCTTTGCTTTGTAAATGCGAGTTTAGAAATTCTGCTGTTTATTCATGGTAAATTGTGAAAAGATTTTTCTCCTATGCTTAATAATAATTTTAATTAAAAAGGAAAAAGAAATCTTTAAACATAATATGATCTTTTAGTTGGACGAATTTTCATTTGATTCGGCCTTATCTGTATTTTGTACTTGAACTTTTAAACTGTTAGATGGAAGTTGCCTGTCTTCAAGGACTTTGAGTTCAATTTTCTGATTAGATAACATAAACTAAGACAAATTTTTTTCTTAAAATCAAACTAAGTAGAGAAGTTTGTGTACCAAGTGAAAAGCAGTATTTGTGTTGATAGAATTATTGTAGTGATCTGAAAGCAAACCCTAATAGATTTTGCGCGCTCAGTTTGATGAAAAATTTATAAAAAACGACCCGTTAAACAAATGCAGTAAAACTGATTTTGGCTCATACATTAAAATTCACTCAAATAGTAAAACGCTTGTTTCAAAGGAAGAGATAGACTACTTCCTAGCCCTGCTATCCTCCGATACTTATTCACTGTATCTCTGGTTAAGTGATTGAAAATTGTTGCTACTACCTCCTTTTAGCTGGTTATAGGAGGAAATCACTTGAAATCAAACACCTTTTATGTAAAACAAGGTATTCTCATTACGAACCACGTTCCGCCATTTCTGTCCGAATGTATAGGAAAGTGCAATACAAAGAACACAATATTCTCTCTCCCCTCTTTGTCTTTTCAATAGAAATATATATAAGTTATAGGACGAAACACGTCACAGCTCTAGTGTCAAAATGTTAATGAGAATACCTTGGGTGTGGTATATGTCAGTTTTCGCACACCGAATCAAATATCGCGTTATACTGACGGTGAGAGTTTGTTCTGCCTGAAGTGAGAGCCTGAGATAACCGAACGCTTTCTATGTGCTTGTCCTGCCTTTACCAGAAGTAGGCTGGATACGCTTGGGTCTGCCCTCCTGTCTATGGAAAACTTACCTCACCTAGACCTGATACGCTTCATTAAGATGACAAAAAGATTTTGGTGAGAAGATTTTGTTTTATCAAGTTAGATCAATGGGCTCTATGCTTGAGATTTCTCATCCCCTTACTTAAAAAAACAAAAAAATGCTCGCTGAAATTTAGACCTAAAAATTCGAAGTACTTTCGTCCTTCACTTTATTCCATATTGGATAGGAAAGCCTAATTTTTTAGTCTGTAGTAGTATTTAGTTATAATTTAACCTGATGAATTTCAATAATGGGCGGAATAAGCTATTGGCGTAAATCACTTTCTTTTTAAGAATCATTTTCCTAAGTAGATGAGTCTGTTAGTGGAGATGATCTTTTAGTTATTGATACAAATTTTAATTTCTTTAACATTCTATTCCATTCCATTTTAATGATTGTTGAATTTTACAATATTGTTGGTAATTTTTTCGCTTCTAGTTTGAGGTAGATACTACTAAGCATAAATTAACGAGTTGCCAACGAATACGAGTGTGATGGCCTGCTCATTGCACTATTCTTGGTCGAAAATGAAGATCTTAATGAAAAGTGGAACAAAACTTAATCTTGAGATATACATACCTGCTTTGATTGGCTTGATTTAAAAACTATCTGAATCACGAAATAGTTAACTAGAACCTCGAGTAAGGCAATTGAAGGCTATCTCACCATCTAACAAGCAAGTAACAGTCTTCATTTTGTTTACAAAAGCTCAGATGACATCTGTATGTAATATTATTTATGGACTCACGTCGAATTGCTGATTTTGCATTCTAAATCGGTTAACATTGAAAATTCCGTCTTTCCCAAATTGGCGATTATGCAGATTTTCTTAAAATATCACGATTCCATCAGATATCACACAGGGTAGATTGTTGACAAAACTTTTCAAAAAATCAAAAATTTTACCGGACAATACCACTAATATCTACTTCAGAAATATAATTAAAAAAAAATTTGAGATTTTGTATAAAATATGCGAAAATCAGAATATTTTTTGTAGATCCTGAACGTGTAAAAACTTGAACTGTTTGTGCGTAGAGAATGCATACAGGTGGGCATCATAAAGTTAATGGGTGTTACAACTTTTTTAATCCTAGCCAAGTGATATCAAATTTCTGTTTTGTATGAAAGTTTCGAGTTCTGAAGATTTCAATTTTCACTGTATTGAAAAATCTGTAAATTTAGAGGAAGAGCTTAAACAGACCTTGCCCAATTTTCACCTTTTCATAATTGATTTACTAGATGGAGATTAATATAGTGGGGATATAGTGGGGATAGGTGTGAAAATTTATGGAAATTTATAATTTTTTATAACTTGAGTATTTCGTTACCGATCAAGATGGAGACATTTCAGTTCTGTCTTTTGCGTGAAAATAATTTATTCTTCAGTTAGCGTCGCCCGCTAACCATCTTAATGATTATTTGACGTGGTTTTAAAAACGACTTGATTGGAGTATCTAAATTGAGATATTTAAGAAAAACGATATTGCTAAAACTGTATAAAAAGTGCGAAATATTTTTTTTTTTTTGAAAAGTCACAAAATAACACGCCCTTAAAGCTGGCAAAACCAAAACAAAAACCAAAGTTTTCCCAGAAATCATAGTTCTCCAAGCTTTAGAAAAAGTTAGCAGAACTAAACGAAAAAACGTTTAAAACTCACTATTGGGATGCAATTGTGATTTATAAAAGAATACCACCACTGCACTAAATAGCCCTAAAACAAATTTAAACGTACAAATCGCATTGGTTTTGAAGCATTTAATTATAATTAAAGGAGGCTTCTGGAAGTACTCTTAATACTAGATATCGATTTGGTTCGGTTTATTTCGCAAAACGTGGTTCTGCTATTCAGTTGTTGGCTTTGAAAGAGCCTTAAATGCTTAACTGCTTAAATAAAAAGGAAGGAGAAGACTTTAAAAGATGTAACTTTGAAAACAGTTTTTAATTTCACTTTTCATATAGAAGCCCTATTCCACAACATGGCCAGCCTGAAGTGAGATCTACCCTCAGATGACCATCTTTTAACATCTTTCACATCTTTTTAATAACTGCCGCTGTGAGATTTACATCGTTTAAAGTCTTCTCCTTCCTTTGATTGCGTCGCCAGTATTTAAGGCTCATTCAAAACCACCGACTGAGTAGAATAACCGCGTTTTGCTAGAAGAACCGGATCAAATTTGTATCAAGTATTAAAAAACAGCTTAATTAAATTGAATCGGCAGAATTTTGGAATTTTAATTAAATGTTAAAAAAAAAACCGGTTCGTTTTGTGAAAAGGAATCGCATCTTAGCACTAGGCTCAGTAGCAGAACCTGGCCAAATCAACATCTAATATATTATTTAAAAAAACAGCTTAAATTGAACCAGCAGAACTTAAGGCTCATTAAATTGGTTGTATTCTTTAATAAATCATCAGATCCAACTTTCATGTCCTTTGTAGAAATTCTGTGGTACCTTTAACTAAAATAATTTATATGTCGTTATTTATGTAGCCTTAAATTAGCCTTAAATCCCTATAAACTTTTTACATCACAATAGTAAGTTTTATACGTTTTTTTTATTTGGTTCTGCTAACTTTTTCTAAAGCTAGCAGAACCGTGATTTCTGGAAAGGCTATGGGTGTCGTAAATTTTGTGGTTGGGCATTAATTTAGCCTTAAATAAGCCTTTCATATAGCACTACTTCAAAACCCGTTCTGCCAGCTTTAAGGACGTCAAGATATCTACCTTTTCTACAGGTATATGTGAGCTGAGCAGTAGATAAATACTTATATAATATTTTAAAGAAAATAGATAGCATAGTGGAGCATGACTATAGAAAAGTTAATATCTAGGTAGTATATTTAATTATATTGGAATAGCTTTATAATTATAGATGGACCCTAACTTCAAAACATGCGCACTTTAGTCTGTATAGTAAGAATATCCAATATCAAAATTTCAAAGTGAGTCAAATGTCTTTGAGGTCTTAAAGTAGTGGCAGTTAGTTGTAACAAAAAAATCGCGTATAGTTACATGCTACCGCTGAAATAATTGTCAGTCGGAAATATTTTCAATATAGTACTAAAAATTGATCGGAATGAAAAAATCAAGTTGACAAACAAATAAACAAAACACAATTTCTAAATTTAAAAAACAAACTGGCGGGCAATTTTGTTACACGTGTTTCAACCTTACCAAAATGATTAATTGCTCCAAAGTCCTTGCATACTAAATATCAAATATAGGGGAAAAGAGAGGGTGAAACAGCAAATAAAGTGAATGTCTGCCACCCAATATTAGTAAAATCTCATTTTTTTATTTTAAATGACTCCATTTCTAAGCAGTGTCGCGTTTCTTACACACAAGAAATCATCAAATTCGCGTCATAGCAATTTCAGCAAGAATAAATTAAATATTTTGGAAAAGCAAAATTCAACTTTTTTCTTTATAAATAATTAATTGCTCGACAAATTTAATGCGGAGATTATTATCAGTTTCCCTAATACTTATAACAACAAATGTAATCATTAAAGAGTATTCTGACAGAGAATCTTTTCTCTTTTTTTAGTTATTGCTTTTATAATGCTTTAATATAATATGTATTTGCATTAAAATGCGTTTTTTATAGAAACATGTGGTTCATTCAATTTGTTTTTGTAGTGGAAAAATCGTTTTTCTAGTTTTCTTATTTACTATGCAGAAAAAATGTAGGCAATCACTAGTTTCTCGTCAAAGTGACCCTCAATGTTCTTTTTTTTACTTCCAATTTAAACTACATACTGAGCTAAGCTGTCCACTAAAAGCTTGGAGCCTTCTAGCACTAGTCAAGTCATTCTTTGTTTTTATCCGTTATGTTTATATATGGTATGGTATCATACCATTGATCCTGGCTATAAGGGCTGTCTCTCCCCTGAGAATCATAGTTGCCTGCATTTTAGTACATCTCGAATATGTAGTCTTACCAAAACTTAATTTTAAGCGGTTCGCATTTTTACTAACACCCTTGTATATAGAACTGATAACGAAACGCAATTTGACTTAGTAGGTACTTTGTTATGTTGTAGAGGCGCTACTACTGCAGAGCAGACTTAACTAAAGGTTAAACTAGCAATGCTTCGCTTCAATATAAAATCAGCGATGTCTGGACCTGATGTGGGGAAAGCCGAAATTTTTTCTTGGAAATTTAGTGAAAATTTTTTCCTTAGAATTGTTATGCATTGGAGGCCGACAACGGCACACATTATATGAATGCATCTAAAAATAACTCCAGTCGGCCACCAAACTGAATAAAAATTCTCCCGAAACATTTTCTGTAAATTTCTAAGAAGAAATGAATGCTATTTGCTCATCTATCTACGACCCAGATAACAAAATGGAACATGTTCTAAAAAGAAACATTTTAGTTTAGACACAGATGATCGGCTCCAAATCGGTAAGCTTCATTCAATTTCGGTAAAAGTATTCCGCTAGTATTTTTAACAAGCATTTCGAAAAATCGAACTTTCGTTCTTGTCTCAGTAGAGCAGCGTTCGAGTTTGTGTATCGTCGAACATAAAAATGATACGTTTTCGATACATTATTTTAAACGGAATCTCGGTTAATGTTCTCAGTCAGTTCTAATGTCTAGTTTGTGGTGGTTTATACTTTTTTCAATTTTATATTCATTGGAAAACGTCCTGAATATGGGTTTCTTCCATATCTATTTATTTAGTATCGTTTTGAATACGTTTTCAATATGTTTCTGTGGATGCTCATTTATATCAACTTTATATCCTTTAGAGAATACGTTCTGAATATGTTCTTTCGGATACGCACCGATTATCATCCGATCATTTTTAACCGTTGTCCGAAGATTTCGCTCGGCAGGGCGGACATGAGTTTTATAAAAAGCATATGGAAAGATTATGTTTTTTGATATCAATACGTGTAGTCAGAGAACATGTTCTCATATCCTGTAGAGCGTATCCAGAAGAACATGTTCTGTATTATCTGAGGAGTCTATGCTCATAAAAATTACCAAGCAACTGTTGTCGGTCTAATGAAAAAATGTGCAGTAAATTTCTAAAAAAAAATTGCTGCCTTCCCTACATCAGATCCAGCCATCGTAGATTTTATATTCTATCGAGGCGTTGCCTACTTCCCAACCTTTGTATGTTTTTAGTTTGGCTATGCTTTTGCGACTTATCCCTTGAACTCCTTGTCCATAATTCAGTTGCACAGCTTTGCTTTTAGTGAAGCGTGAGTAAAACTGTTCAAAATGGTACAAGTGGAGCCATCTGACATTATAACAAGGAAGCATTTTCGCAATCACTATATACTTCTATACTAATACTAATACTTACTTTTGTTGAATAAATTGTTTATCTCTTTGCAATCTACATAATAGCTCTAGAGATGGCCACCTTTATCATATGTAGATATACCTACCTGTAATTAAAAGTTTAGTAAGACTTGGAGCAGCACGGGTACAGGTACCTTTTCAACTAGTAATTCCTAGACAGATTAGTCTTTGAACTCGTTTTATTATTATTTCTCCACCATTCGAAGAATTTATGTATAGGTAATCATAGATCTGATAGGATTGGTGTTCCTTGTATTCATAGAGTGACAGTAGCTAGAGCCTCATCTCTTTATTCTTGGACTTTCTCAAAGTCTTTAATTATTGTGAGAATGACTGTCTAAGGTGACTTGCCTTATAAGCATACTGCTTTGCGTGAAGCGATTACTTTGGTTGTAAGTCTAAGATTTTGTTCATGGATTGAAGGAAAGTCTAAACTGTTTTCCGGCCTTGAGTATGGCATCTGTTAAATTTTGGTAAATATGCCGCAAAGCGTAACATAGGGCTAGAAAATTTTGATTAAGATTTGAGATTTTCGGTTTATACTAAACAAAATAAAATAAAAAGTTAAATAATAATTTTTCCATTTTCTTATAGGGCATTAGTGAATTGACGCCATCAATACGTCGTTGGATTTACTTAGCAACAGTCTTTGCACCAAATCTAATTCCAGCCGTTTCATACTTCATGATGATCGCTGGATCATTCATAATAGTTTTCGTATTCATACGCGCCTATCAAAATTTCGTTTTCACACGAGATCCAACATTGGAAATTCTAGAAATGGGACGACGATCCTTAAGACGTGGAAGTAGTTTTATATTGCAGCAGCAGCACAAGCTCATGCATCGAGATAGTTATCATTTACTAAAGCCATCTCTTAGTAATAACGAAGACAATTCACCAACATAAATGGGATGGGTTACCTTAGGATTTGTATTAAATAAATTAAATTAAATTAATAAAATAATTTTAGGTAAATAATTGTGATTTTACGAATGTGTTCTTGTATGATTGTAACGCTTTGTACATTCGCTGTATGTATATTAAGTATATTCAGGAGACGACTTAGTTTCTGTATAAAAAACAAATGTGTGTTTGTGTGTGTGTGTATTGTCTAAATTACTGTCGAAATATATATAGTATAAAAAACCTATAATATATTTTATGTTTATACATAGTACCTAAGTATAACATTAGTATTCATTCCATGTAAACAAATACTCTTTTTCTTTCGCGGCGTATTATAATAGTAAGCAAATATTCGAGGAGTAGTAGGAGAGTAGAAGTAGGAGAATATTGTTGTTGTAAATGATATGTATGTGTAACGACGTAAAATAATTTCAAATGGCGCGCTATTAGTCAATATTAGGAAAATGAAAATAAAATTATAAAATTCATGCGCTAGTCATTAATTATTTAGACTCTAATTATGATTGATACTTAAGATTTAAGATTTTATTTAAATTTATATATAAATCTATATTTTCAACGGAGAGGACAATTTATTTGTTTATTAGAAGGATAATAACGATGTAGAATTAGAACCATGCTCTCTTAAAAATATCATACATATAGCTAGTATGGAATGCACAATTATCTGGGTGCCTACTTTAGACCAAAATTTCCCGCCAATAAAAATAATTTGTTTTTTATATAAAAATAATAGTTTACTTCCGTGTGTTTGTCGATTCTATTTGCAAATGCATTTGCAGGCATTAAGATATTGCGGTATTGGTATCCCATTAGCATTCTGCTTTGACAAAAAAAAAAAAACCTACAAAAATTTTTAAATATAAATGACGGCGGATATATTACTGGATTACTGGAAGCCCATCTGTGGATTATAATTGTTTTTGATTTGACATTGATAAGAACTTGAATATAACTCCATTTGTAGGGAGAAAACTGAATTGACAAATAAGAGAAAAAGAAAAGAAAAAATTGTCAAGGACAAATTACCTAAAATGCCAAAGGAATTATCATTTTCATTATCAGCATTATTCCCATTAATCACCAGATAGATCTAATCATTAAGTATATTGAGTAACTCTATAACATTTTGTCTTCATCTATTATCGTATTGGTAAAATTTCAGGGTAAATCAGTAATATTAAATCATTGAAGGTTACTCTCCACAACATGCTACGCTACAGCTACACAATCTCACAATTTGAGAGTATACTTTCATAATTTCTCTTAAAAATTTTGCAAGTCATTTTAATTATCGTCAACATTGTAATCACCGTCATAATCATAATCCACTTTTATCTCAAACCCCCCAAAAAGGATATTTATCGACTTCGTGACATTTCTGTCAATCAACCATATTTAATACCTCGAGGTCTTTTTTTTTTTATATACTACTAACTTACCACATTCAGAATTGTCCACGTTTCTTAATGTTGACTCCTTACCATGATCATAATCATTATCATTATAATTATATTCTTTATCACTACCATAATCATCCATGACTTGATTGTCTCTTTATAAGTAAAATTGGATATGTGATGATCTGAGCAGTAACTTAGAAAAGATTATTCACACTCTGTTCTTGATTCATCCTTTCGATAAGCCGTGGTCACCTTTTTAAGTTTCTACCTCAGATTCAATGTTCATATAGTAGATCTTTAGAAGTGTTCGTCCTTCGCACTAACACAACATTATTTACTTCCGATTTTAGTGATTTGCTGGTTTTTACGGGGTTAGTATTTTGGCACAAAGATGGCACTGATCATTTTCACCCGTCTCTTATACAATTCACTGATATTATTTACTATTCTCATGCTTCTATTAGGAAATATGGTGATAGTATGAAAACTAAACTATTACAGTTTCTTTTCACTGAAGTTACCGAGATCATCAAAGGCATCAAATCGTATATGAACTACGTGCTCTAATATTCTTCAATATATTTAAATTGTTAGATACCTCAATATATATATGTACATATTTACAAATACATATGTATACATATAATATAACTGAGAAAAATATGAAGTAGAAGATGTAGTAGCTAATTTATGGCTCATAAATGTTTGCCTCCTGAGTGCTACCATAGATGACACAAGAACTAGATGTCGCATGCCATACTAGAGCAGAGTATACAGATTGTGAAATGGATAGTGCATTCTGGAATGGACCATAACATGTTTTAGAGCAATAGCAGTTTTGTATACATTTGATCGACTTCCTCAACACTTCAGATAGGAAAAAATATGAATTACTCGACGTATATATGTACATGATTTCAAATGTTGTGGTCCATTCCAGAATACACCACCCAGCCATATAAATTTTGTATACTTTTTTGGTACTGCATGCGACATCTAGTTCTTGTGCCATCTATGGTGCTACCAAATCTAAAATTATTGTTGCAAATATCAAATTTCCATATAAGCACATCAACGTGAAAAACAATACAAATTAGAATAAAATATTTCTGTAGCTCTTGTTTTGTTTGTTTAGGGAAACGTGCCTTTGACTTTATGACAATATGTCACCTGTCGCAGTACACTCAAAAGAATTACCACTTTTAGAAATTCATAAATTTTATGCCATTATCGCAAACATTTATCAAATTTAAATTTTTTCTCATTACAAAATCTACTTGAATCGAATGAAACACCTTGGTAAATACTTTTCTTGCTATTAAGATAAAATTAGTCGCTTATAGTAAAGAATCAAAAGATAAATTTTCTTCATGCAATTGCATATTGCGTTGAAGTATTTTTTTAGCTTTGTTCTTCTCTAGCTTCTGAAAGTTTGGCAACTTTAAATGGCTCAATTCAAAATTATTAAAAGAATTTCAATTCAAATGTTAAAATTACAGTTTCTATGCAAAACCTCAATTAACAATACACCACAGAACTGAGACCAAATAATTCTGTATGCTTTAGCTGAGAACTTATATTTAGATGATCGATGTGTTTTGTTGTTAGTATGTCTGTTTATCGGTTTGTTTGTTTATTAGAAAGCTAAAGAAATAATGCTAATGAAGCAAGTTCTTTTTAATCATTATAATCACTTTTCCATAATAATATTTCCAATCTTGCACATAACATAGGACTGTACCTTATATTATCATCTATTAGTGAAAATTTATATTTCATGCCTTAGGTGGAAGTATCTCCAAAACTATATAAAATGATCGAAAACACATCCCCAATATTTATTATTATTGATATTATATTACATACATCCTAGCACGCATAATTCTCTTCCATGGTATTTGAATTTCAGTGCCATTCACTACACACTACCATTAATAGACTTCACTTTCAATACACAAACTAGACTTACATACTTACTTAAGTCGTAAATTACTTACATATGGCCCTATACCAATTCAAAATTTTAATAAAAAGATAATGGTACTAAGTTTAACATCGATCTGCTTAAAATACTCCAAATAAGTGATTTGAATTGTTTAGATTAGAAAATTTTAAGAACAATTTATTTTACACTATCTTACCATATTTGGCTGTTCTCTTTAGGAAAAAAAAAATATTTATAAATTATAGAAATTAAGTGGGGGTTTCCCTTTTGGGGGTATACTGTCAAAAACTTAGGATACATATTTATTGTATTTTTCATGGGTTTCAATGAATTATTCTATAAGGAAGCTTTTTGTACTCGATTTTTTGCCATTTTGGCGAATATTTTTGTAAATAAATGTAAATTTTTATATCAAACTTCGTGTTTTTAATTTTTGTGACCAAATTTATGATATATATCGCGGAGGAAAACTACTCTAACCGCTAAATATTACTTATAATTTATTTAATTTCAAAATTGTAAATAACTTCTACATTGGTACAATACAGAATTTTGAAAAAAAAACCCTTCTCTGTTACTATCCCGAGCATGGACAAGTAGAAGGCAAATCGTGTAATAAGCGGGTCAGAACTATCAGAGTTCATGGATGGATCAAAAATGAATGAAACAAAATGAAAACAAATTACTTCTTGTTAAGGCCCATCAAGACTAGGCAAGTTACTTGCACAATTAAATTGCTATATATGAACAAGTTCATGTTCACATTCATCAAGTACTTTTGTGGGAATTTACCTGAATTGGAACTACTTTTGTAGGAATTTGCCTAAATTGGAACACAATCTAGTTCATCTGACAATTTATCCATCAGCCATTATTAAAATTTACATAAATTTTAAGCTAAGCATGTGGACTTGCTCTAAAAAGTAGGAAAGAGTTAAATACGACTTCCAACTTGTCACAAGTAAGCATTTGGATCTACGAGAGGCATATGGAAGTGAAGAGAGTCTCAACTTATGCAAACAACTTGCCGAATCTTAATGGGCCTTAACTATCCGGAGCAGCGAGGAGGTGAAAGCAAATCGAATAATAAGTGGGTCAGAACTATCAGAGTTCATGGATGGATCAAAAATGAATGAAGGTACTGTAACTAGGCTTTTTTTTTGTAGGTCATAACATACTGAAGTTCTGCGATGTGTGAAGATTTTTCTTATAATATCTCAACTTTCCAGGTCTTGTCACTCCCTAGTAAGTATGTAATTATATTAAAATGAAGTGGAATGAAAATCTTTGTGGAAATCTCTGAAACTTAGACACTGAATCCCGGGTCCCAGCGGGGTACCTATTAATTAACCAGGCGGCCGATTAACTTGCCAGAGAAGTCTTAAAGGAGAAGCCTTTTAAACGAATAGGACGATAAAAAATACTCTGGAATCAGTTAAAAGATAATAGTTTTGAAGAATATTCAGCTTTTTAACCATAGATAGGGTAATCGAATTTCGGCAGCTATGGCCCGAAATAAATCTCAAAAAGACCAATGCTTCCTGAAAATAAATTAATATGACGAATGGGAATATCATAGCAGCTCGTTATCGAATAGTTGTTCGTGGCAAACATGCTGAATGCTTGCGTATCCTGCAGAGCGAGCAGGAGTTATTTGAAGAAGAAAAATTTTAAAGAATCCGACATTTCTTATTGTGCGAAAAAAGTCTGATATAATAGAGAATTTTCTGACAACGTTATGAACTTACAAATTGTTAACACCAATGCGGTCTAGTCTGATAATCATGTCTCTTATGTGCCTGTTGTCACTATTGAACTCTGGTGCGGTATTTGTTGGTCGAAAATTAAAATTTGTGTTTACTTTCCCAAAATAAAAATAAAATAAAACCAAAAACGAATTTTCACTTTCAAGTTTAAAAACTGAATGGCAATATTCACTTAGGTGACGTGAATCTCAGATTATATATCATAAACGAATATGTTTTAAGATTATAGCCAACACAACTCAGTTCCAAAGTTATACCCTTTTATGGGGCCCATCAGAAACATTTTAATATTTGAAAATATTCGATTTAATACTGAGAGCAACTATCGCAAATAAATTTCGCCTAGAACGGAAAATTAAGGCAGTTCAAATAGAACAAGTAAACAACTAAGATAAATGTAGTAGTAGTTGACCAGTTAAGAGAAATTTTCCAAGTGAGCAATAGTAACCACTTGCTCTGTCATCAAATAGCAAAAGTCGATTCCTGAAGACACTCTTCAAGTCTTCTAGATTTTGTAACAAGGCACTACGAGAAAAGTTTACTTAAACAAATTTAAAAAACTTATTTAAAAATTTAGTAATTGCTTCAGAATTTGGCCGTCCACTCTTAAAAATGAAACATCTAGTAATTGACTTTCTGTTCGTTAATAGTTGAACACTTACACTAGAAAGAGGTTCAAGCAATAATGTTGGGAACCCTTTTATTATCATTTAATTCCAATAATTACCAGCACAAATTACAATTAAAGAATAAATTAAGAACTAAGACAAATTAATTCCATAAAAAGTTCAATTCAGGAACAGAGTAGACATTGTGAGCTCTGCTGGATTTCATAGGCTCAGTATATGAGAAAGTACAACCACAGATAAATTATACAGAGATATTGAAGGAGATAGGAGAGTCAGTTCATGTCCTGTATGTAGTGAAATCTTCAAGTTTTTTTGTATATTACTTTTGGGTTAAAGTATTTCCTAAAGCTTTTCAATATCTTGCTAAAACTTCTATAATTGTCAAAAAAATTTCTTACTATTCAAGCGCAGGCTGAAACCTTACCATGATTAACACCTTTTGGCTTTTGGCAATTTGTGAAATGGCATTTATTCCATAATCTGCAATCAAAGTTCCCTGTATCAAAATTACAGCATATAAAGTAAAAAGAAAAATAAAGGCAACATTGCAACAACGTATTTATTTTGTAAACTTGAGTGTCGCTGACAGGTGATATTTAAGCACTCCACTTTTTCCATTCCTCAAACCATATGGGGTTGAATAGAAGTACATAAAAGAAACTTCAAAGAATCCTTATTTTTATAAAAGTATTTATATATATATATTTTTCCTTGACGAAAGCTACTTCAAATAAGTATGTAAGTTAAGTACAGCATATGACTCCAGAAACACCACAGATGCAAGGATAATTCTAGAACGCAACAAAATACACCCGCAGGGAGTTCACTTTGATCACAGTGACAACCTGTAAAACTAGAAAATTCACAATTTTATCCCGTAAAATTTAAAGATTACAATCAAAAACGACCACCCCCTCTTTCAACAAAAGTCCTGCCAAGCCAACAGAAATCTTTTCTTTGAGTATACAATCTAGAATGGAGCAAGGCACCCTATATCTGCAAGTGCTCCAAGAATGCAATTTATTGAAAACTCAATTTCCCAGTCAGCATAACTTCGGTGAGCATTTCGACAGTCGATTTCGAGAAATCCTATCCCTGTGTACTTTTATTATAAATAATATCGGAATTCGTGGCAAATCAAACGAATAAAAAACAATCAAATGTCGATTGGCATGTGAAATCGAGTCCATATAGGTCTTTCTTGTGACGACGTTCCCTATACCATATTCCGTAATGCCGTCCCGCACCACCAGCTTTATCCTTCTTTCTTCGTGAACGGGGAGAGTTATCCGCCTTAAAGGTTTTGATTTAACTAAATGTCATGAACAGAAATTGAATCAGGAACAAATATATTTACCTTGCCGACTGGATTATTTAGATTTATATAAATGGTTTTTCGATTTGCCTTCTCCTCCACCCCCCGGACAATTTTTTCGATATAAATATATCGAATTACGCGGCGGTGGGCTTAGTTTGCCAGTCGAGGAAGTACACATACATGTACTCAATGTGTCTGGACAAATTACTTTTTCCACTAAATGTAACAGAAATATATCCGCGAAAATGTAATTTCCGTTATTTCAGGTGGAAATTTTTAAATTATTACTTGTGATTGCTATTATTGCCGATTGTATATGGTTCCCTGTTCGACTAGACTAAACAAATGCTTTTAGGCTTATTCAGACATAAAACCTATTAATTATTTAAAATGCTGTAATCCATGTGAAATGGAAAAAAACGAACGGATTTCACTCTTTAGAAACACTCGTTGGTAGTCCAAGAATATTAGTATTTTGGAGGTTTTTTAATTGGATATAAATTCCATTATTAGAGCATCTCTTTTGATTTCATAATTGGCTATTAAGAGAACGGGAAACTAATTTCAAACATCAAAAGGCATCCTTCGGGAGTGATCGACACACAGTAGTTCTACCAGCCGTACCACTTTTTACGTACATATTTTTTGGTAGATGTACTAAAATTTAAGATTAACAGAGATTATCCGAAAAATGTATCATAAAATATTTCACTTGTAAAATCTGTTTGCCTCAATTCGATGATCCGGTCCCAAGCACTGGCGCGGGAGGCACGCCCCCCTCCCTAAATACCGCTAAAAAGAATTGCAGTAGATCTTCTTAATAAAATTATTTACTGCGCAGTAAATTTATTCTACTGCAGTTCTTGTAAAAAATATAGAAATTTCTGGAAGCGTTCAATTTGATATGTTTAAAAACGCAGCCCTTATGGCTGTTGCTTAACCTTCGCTTCACTTTAGGTGCTGGCTATAGAGAAAACAATAACTTATAACATTCATATACATAAGCGTGGCTTTTCTCGGGGTGCTTAAAGCAGGACAGAGCTTATTAGGCTAAAAGTGATGGAAGTTTTGGCTGTCTTTGATGAGTCTTCGATGAGTCTTACGGCTTATTTGAATATTATCGGCGGTTCAAAACAAATATTTAAAGAAACAATTATAACTCGAAATTGGACAAATTCAGCGAAACTCCAGATTTTTGTCACTCATTTCCTCTCTCGCGGCAGTTCACAGCCCAACATAAGAAGTTTTACTTCAAAAATCTTAAATTTAGTCTGAGCTGCGTGTTTTTGCTCCAGTTACTCTGTGAGCAAAAACGTTATTAGTCTTAAAAGTAATTAAATAACTAAATTTATATTTTACTTTATTATTCTTCTGTTCACTTCTTTCGTTACGGAGTCTTTTGGCCTACAGAGTGTTTTGCGCATCTATTCCCTGTTGTATTCCAAATCTCTCTGCGCAAAATTCTAAAAGTAAATAGTAAATGGTACTTTACTAGAGTTATTTATTGATAAAAACAATATTAGGGGCTTTCGGCAAGCACTGTCTCAGTGAGACAACTGAGACAAAACTTTAAGCAACCGTCTCAGTTGTCTCAGTTCAAACCAATCAGCTGATTTACCAATTTTGACCACAGAATTGGATAGTAATAAATTGAAAAAAGTGTTGTTAGTTTATCAAATAGCTCACTAAACTTTAATTAGTAATTAAAATTAAAAAAAAAAAAGGAAACTGAGTCAACTGAGACAAGAAATATTCAGTTTCACTTGTCTCAGTTGCTCAGTGGTTGCGTTCGAATTTTGTAGCTCAATATGGAACTAAGACAGTTTACCGAAAGTGCAGTCTCAGTAAGCCAACTAAGAATATCTCACTAATCTCACTGAGAACGTGCTTGCCGAAAGCGTCTATTGTTACCTTCAGTGCATTCACAATACCAAACTCACCTAACAAAAATGCAACACCAAAATGCATCTGATTTCAATTCAATGAAACCATTCAGTTCCATGCCAAAACCGTAAACACTTTTTCCTAGAAACAATAAAACTTTGGAATTTCAAAGGAGAGAGTATGGAAAATTCTTTAAACAACAATTGTCCACTGCTTTTCCAATTCTTATCTCATGTACAATTTCTTTAAAAATTCGGTAGATTTTCCTACGAATGGCAAATAGGTTTGGTAAAACTTCGGGTATAGTAAAGACATCGTTCTGTTGTGGAATTTTTTGGATATATATTGAAATTTGAAAAATGTGAGGACATCGGAATTGTGTTGCATGGTTGGTATAAATTCTAGTATCTATCTAAATGCAGTACATAATAATTTTAAAGTTTATTAATTTTCCTTAGGGTTATCCATCTTTATAGAGATAAAATATTTTCTTTGAAATTTTTGACTCCCTCCCCATAGGAATGTTACATTATGTCAACAATATCTTGTGTCATAATTTGGGATGAATGGGATAACTGTAACCCGAACGCATGCAAGTCAAAAAATTTGGATAATAGAGTAATTAACTCAAAGGACAGCAAAAATTTATTAAATAGTTTTAAACACTAGACTCGTTTGCCTGCTTGCTCAGTACTAATAAAATTACTTTTCTCGAAATAATTCTTAGTTTATGCATTGTGGAAGGGAGGGTAAGATGACGATATTAAGCTTTGATCATTTTTATATCTTCGTGGCTTCTTTAATCGCTAATAGGTTCACTTTCAACTACTAATTTTCTGATTTTCATAAATTAAAAATTTAGGATTGCTTTTTCACTTGTCTGACTTGCTGTTAATTTCGTCACCTTATCCTCGCTCGCTTGCCGGTAAGATGACGCAGGACAAGAGATATGAAAAACCAAATCAATTCACATATGTATTTATTTTTAAATACAAAAATCGCATACATAGGATATGCGCTTTGCTTCTACCGGAGTGAGCCTACTACACGTGGCATGGGCCCATTTACGACATTTTTACCAGTCTCGATACAGATCGCGCCTCCACAAGCTTATTGACTCGTCTTCTTCCATATAATATCAATACAATTTCAATACAATTGCAATAAATTGTGAGCTTATTATTTGTGAACGATTCAGATCAAGGTATATAGAAGATATAGGTATTCTCACTAAATTTTTGACACATAACAGCTGATATGACGTGGCATCACTATTTTCAGCTCCCGGTAAACAATCCGAAATAGATTCTTGTTTAACCAAGGTATATAGAAGATATCTTCTATATAATGACTCTTTTTAGACTTTCCTGATATAAAATAAAATTCAGTAGGTACGAATAGTCATAATGTACCTATCCTATGGTAGATGATTTGTTAAATATTCTTTTTCTAAAAATAATTCCTCTTTATTTAAATTAAGAAAAAACTAATTATAAATTTCTTAATTTACTGATGAAATAAGTACTTGGTTTTTTCAAACCACCTTCGGATAACTCAACCAGCCACGTATATTTCGCTGATGCACCAGGTACTAGTTCTATTTCTTCATTCTTAAGTACACATTTGTGTATTAGAAAGCCCCCTAGGTTTTCCAGCGCATCTTCCTTTAATTCATTAAAATCAATATTTTTATATTGCCTTTCATCACATTCACCGTCATCCTCACACATTACCAGTAATAGTTCCTGAGAAACTCTGTCAAGCATTTCTGTGGTGGGCATTTTTGGAAAAGGGTCTAAGCTTTCCCTGCTGTCTTCAACGTTCCTGTATTCGCTCACTTGCTGGGTGATATCTGAACGACCTTATAGTAAAAATCATATTAGTAAATTATATAAAACATGTTTTTTTTATAAACTAAATGAATACCGCTATTCTACAACCCTTTCCAGATTTTACACATCTCTCTACGGAGTCCTTTCTCCAATTATTCTTACACTTGAAGACAGAGCACTTCATAGTAAGTTCACCTTTTTACCTTATTGAATATTAAAATATTTATAGAGCACGGCATGCTAATGCTACAGAGATATAGAGCACATGACAAAAACAGAACAGAGGGACGTCATCAATATTTTGTCAACAGACAAAATGGCGGAACGTGGTTCATACCAAGAATACCTATATCTTCTATACACCTTGGATTCGGATAAAGTAACGAGTTCGTCATCTTGCCCGCCTGTTGAATTCCTCAACTTATCCGAAACGAAATTACTTTATTAATTCAAGTAAGAAAAAACATATAATTGAAGAAAAAACTTCTGTGAAAATTCAAAGACTTACCAAATTTGATGATAACACAATTTTTTTCGAAACAAATTTTACATTGAACTTGCGTGTGAACACATGAGACGCTAATGCCTGAATAAAAGATGGTCGCTCATTTTCTTTTTACTGTGCAAGCGGAGCCGACTTAATGCTGTACAAATCACAGAAGTAGTGCCATTGCTTGACAACCTTATGTAACGATTCATCATCTTGCCCGACTCGTCATCTTACCCTTCCTTCCCCTATGTAGGCGTGTATTGGTGCTATTTAATTAAAGGCTTGGTATTTTTTGATACTTGATGAGAGGTTGGTGTAACTGATTGTATGCCTTACTCGGTATCTTATCTGTCGCTCGACACCCTCCTCTTTACGTTTATTTAATTGGACACTCAAATGCTTGACTTAACTTTAGAAAAAAATTCTTAAATTACAAAAATTTTCTTATCTCAACTTTTCCACATACATACTTGCTTGATGCATCTGTGGTGTTGTGTACCTAACCTCTAACTGACTATCGCCACGTGATCGTGAGCTCGAATGCCACCTCGGTATGGTCTTGCACTTTTCCTCATACCTTATTTCCATATTACCTCCTGTACCTACAAAAAATCTCCCAGCCAGCACCAAGTGGAGAATGATTTACGAGGATTTAAACCATTTGGAAGGCTTTCACCATAAGCTGAGATGTTAACCCAAAAGAACAGTTACACCAACGACCAAAGAGAGTCAGGTGGAAAAGCTATGTAGAAGGTCAGAAGATTAAACGCTCCGTGCGGTGTGGCACCATCTTTTTGGAAGCGCATGTCCTTTAAGCCTAATTTATCTAATTTCGGTATTTAAAAAATCGGTTTGATAACGATCTCCATCGATTGACACCGCGTTACCATAGAAATGTACTTCCTCACTCATAATTAATTTTGAGTAAAATTCTCCAAATTCATTATTGAACTGTAAAACTTTTTGACAATATTCCAGATATGCGGACCTATAACTGGTGAACAATCTGAAATTGTATGAAAATATTTTTCTCAATCTCACTGCCCTGCTTCTGATTCTGTTTTCTAGAGATTCATCGAAATTTTCTTACAGGTTTGATATTTTGTTCGAACGGATACTTCGTAACCTTCCAAGCCGGGCTGCTAAGAGTGGAATTTTCGGATGATTACGAAACCGTCTACGAAACTTGCCTTGCGTTAAAACCTATGACAAATTATTACGTAAAATCACAGTCATTATAATTCTGCGTATTGTATACTAATATAAATTTCGCACCTGCCAACTAAACAGCTCTTGCATTAGTCGCCATTTGTAAAAATTATAACGTTTTCCGATAAGTTGATACTTTTTGCGCCACATTTTAGAAGGATTTTTTCGACAAAATTACAAAAATTTTATAGGACTCCATCAGTCCGTAAATCGGTTTTAGGGCCTTCCGCGCTCATCCTCAATCCTGCATCGTTTCAGATCCCTTGCCATGTTTATCCTGTGATCATGATGAATGGATTTCTGTAATAATTATTTTAGGCTAAAATTTGTCTTCCCTAAGGAATAGCCAGCTTTATTTCGTAAAATCATGAAGACCTCACCTATCTTTTACTTCATCGTATGGTGGAATATATATTCGCGAGTATATTTTATACCCATTTCCAGAATGATGAAGACATAGAACTTTTATTTTCAAAAAAAAAAACTTAGTGAGAGCAAAACACTAGGATGAGAAGAAGGCAAACAAATTTGTAATTAAAATTAAACCCACCTCCTACTTTATGTCAGAAATATTTCTTATATTCCCCAAATTTATATTCAAAAATCCAGAAACAAAAATATCTAGCAATCATTTCCCTTCTTATCTACTTGGCCTTACCTTTAAGCACTTCCTTCCAATCAAATTGAAATAAAAACAGCGCCCCCATCAATAATTCTATTTTAATAAAAAAATATAATTCCGAATTGATGGCTTCTGAACTCCTAATTGTGCTGCCATGAATTTCGCATTATCCTGTTACTTCGGCATAAATTATCGCCCGCCTAAAAATCCTGAACGGCTTCTTTCACACAGTCACAAACCAATAAATCACCCACCCGTAAGTAAGCTGCTTGCCGGTCCTCTTCGGTTTGGGTTGAAACAAACGAAAAATCCTCGCTCACACAAATGCGAAGGCAGCTCTGGGGAGTATGACAACCGCCTCTTCAACTCACCCACAACTCATGTGACAAGGATAAGGGAAGGAAGAAGCGTCAGGACCAATGGACCCGAATCGCAAAAGGCCTGGAGGTTTGGAGCAAAGGAATAAAGGAGGCACACAATCATTATTTCTTTCTTTATGATTAAAATACGTCAGGTCCAGATGTCGCCCTATATACTTTTTTATTGCGATTTTCCAACTGATTTAATGCTGTTTAAGGACGACGAAACTCGCTGCTGCTGCTACTACAGCCTTAGCATGGCCCAGCCCCAGTCCTGCCCACCCTACCCGAGACAAAGCAGCCCAAATGCACAAGTGCGTAGAAGAGGGCTGAAATATTTATATTCCACGGCGGCGGTGATTATTCCAGTGATTTGTCGCTACTATAACTACAGCACCACTTACTTTGCTCCGTGCTGGCTGGCATGAAGTAAGTCAATCTAGCTCGTACTGCACACTAGCCATATACAGTGTGCGTCTAAGTAGAGGAATAATTAGTGTCCATTAAAAATCTCTTAAAATTCAAAAGGGTGCTTATCTCGATACTTCCAAGGACGACATGTAAATTTATCCAAAAATAAGATTTCTAGTTCTGTTGAATATTTTTCTTCCCAAATCGATGTTTTCCTCTGGGTGAGATACTCCCTGCAAAGCCTGATTGCTCCCTAATTTCAGCTTATTGTAGTTTTTATCCCGGAATTCGTTTATGGAATCATAAAATCAAATAAAATCCTTTCTGCAGCATTTAACCACCACATTTACACTTATATAAAAGGGATATTTCCCAGAGTGATGTATGTGTGCGTGTTCACAAGTAAATAAATTATCTGCAAAGGGGAAGAAAAAGTATTTCAGGATAATCCAATAAAGCGCGTCATCTGGTCACCCACTTAGGATCCCTAGGCATTCACAGCTATCGGTGACTAAACAGCAGGAACAGAGGGTAGCTGCCTGCTATGATTCTATAAATGTAGAGAGGCATACCCGTCCCGTACCCCACTCGAAAGGAGCTATCGTGAGGAAAGTTTTTAGAATGTGGAAGGATGCAAAGAAGCGTATGAAAGTTGAATCCGAATTAAGAATTGCCATGGCCGAAGTTTGTTCATGAGGATCATAGAGGTATTATGCTTGCAATATTATAATACGTTATGTAAGGATTATGATGTCATTTTATTTAAGGATTTAATTAGAATGTTTTCTCTTTTTCCCTTTCGGCTTCTCCTCCATTTTTTAGTCTCTTAATACAGTCCATAAAAAGCCATCAAAATAAGGCTAGTTATGAAAGCTTCAATGTGTCGAATACACTTATTTTCTTGAAGTGTGAAAGAAGTTCCCGGCAGGAATTATAGACTCCATTATACTATTCTACTTAATGTACCTAGAGTAACCTTTATATAGTCTTGGAGTATACATATTTGCAGCTCTTCCATGAGTAGGTAGATAGATAATTACATGGGAAATAGTTAGTCATCTCCGGTACTCTTTTATGAGCAGGTCAGACATTGCGAATATTAACGATAACGTTTGTCAATTATTTTATTATTTAAAGCACTTCCCATGAATCTCTAGTTACCTGAATGAGAATTCATTTCTACCTTGCAAATGACAAAAGTGCAGAAGAATTAGAAGTAAAGCCGGTTGTCCAAATTAGAGCTACCAAGTGTTAATACTTCTAAAAACTAAAAACCTAATTTGTCCTTTCTGACTTTTTTTAGGAGCATACGTGGTGTTGGAATAAAGGGGTGAGAGAATTTTTAATAATGAGGGTATTATGTAATATGAGAGAAGAAAAGCTATAAAAGCCGGAAGTACTCCAATAAAATATCTACACAATTTGAGCCTAGAACTGAAATTTTCAATCATCACTCTTGGATTAGCATTGATTCTGATTCTTTGCTTTAGAACATTCAAGTTGGGGGAGGCCCCCCTACTTTACTTTTTAAGTAGCCGCATAGGAAAAAATCAGCAATCATCAAATTTAGTTTCCCCGCTGGCCAGCTAATATCTCCTCGGCGACTAAGTACTCTTCTTTCAAGGAAGCTAACGAGACATTTGTGACTCCATCTTGCTGGAAAAATGTGTTGCAATTATAGTCAATCTAATTTTGCATTTCTGGAACCAAGAACGTTCGGATCATATGGCAATGGCAATATCTACTTGAATTAAGGGTCTGAGCGTGATTACGGTTATCGTCAAAAAGTATGGGCTGATAATTCCTTCACGTAATATGGGAACCCGAGCGACAACCTTAGCTAAGTCCGAGTGTAGTGGTTTCTGATGCAGTTCCAGTAGATTATCGGAAGCCCAGTAACTACAATTTTGTTTCTTCACGTGCACGTTGATGTACAAATTGGATTCATCAGGGAACCATATGCTATTGAAGCTCTTAAAACGATTTTTCATTGTCCTGTAGAATTCGACTCGTTTAGCTGGATCATCGGGCTTCATTTCTTCACAACAACAATCTTTTAGGGATGAAAATGTAAATCTTTACGAATAATGCGACGAGCCGTTCAAATTTAGAGAGGTTGCGCGCAATTGTAATGACTGTCATGGAAATTCATGCTCGTTCTTGATGTCCTTTTGGGCCCAGTTGATTTATACGGCATTATATTTCCAGTTTCCAGTCTCTCCAAACTTGCGAACGCAATACTTAATCAAATTCGGACTTGTCACATTTCCCATGCTCTTTAATCTAAAACATGTCCGGTAAAGACGACGAACAACAGTGAAAGTATCGCAGTCTTTATAGAATGCTCGCACACAAAATGGACGTTACAGTCTGATGAAACGAAAACGATGCATCGCTACTAAACTAAACAAACCAACCTAACGTTTCACACCAGTCACTTGCGAACCCACGCTATCTGTGTTTGATGCGTAAGGGTAAAAACAAAAACAAAAAACCTTCTGAAACATCATTTATTTATGTATGGCTCTTTACAGGGCTCCATCCATAGATAAAAATAAAATCTTATCACTTTTATATTTTTGGAATGGAAGTTAAAATCAAATCTACTGTGAAGAGATTCAACAAAAATTACCAAAAACCCAATTTCACGAAATACAATTCCTGGAAAATAATCTCCGTTTTCAAAAAGAAGACATAAATAAAAACCTGTAAACTCCAATTCCCGAGAATTGTCTTATTCTGGATAAGTTAGGAATTGTCAGGATACGATGCAAAGTTTCACAGGGCAAAAAAGTATCTAAAATTGCAGTTAACGGCGAAAACGATAAATAATCATATTACTAAATTTCCTATAATTCCATTAAGCTACAGAAAATAATTTACAAAAAAAAATTAATTAAATAACTTTTGTGTACATATCGAAAAGCAGCCTTAACACAGAATAACGCCTAAATATAAACATATATTCGTTATTATTGATCACATACTCAAACCATCCTCGAATTATAATTCTCCTCTTTCATTGCCCAAGTGACATCTGTTGCCTTTATAGTTGAAACTGATGCATTGAATTATGGTAGTGTCGATGGTTTGGAGTTCTGCTAGAAAACTGTGAAATGGTGTCATCACCGGGTGCCATATGATGGGGTGGTGTCACCAATAGAACCGGTTGAAGGTTCAAAGATTTGCGCGAACCGGCTAAGCTTACGCCGTCCGTGATGTAAGCGTTGTTTACCTCACCTAAAAGAAATTTTCGTGCTTTATTTTTTCATCACATTTTTTTTTAAACTATTTTCAAACACAGTTTACACACAGGTGGCTGCACATTATTATAATTTTTCACTTACACACATACCTTTGTACATAGAACTTTGATACATGGGCTCTGGTTGCAGACGAACATGTCTCGTTGCTAAAATAAACGCAAGCGTCGCAAGAATGAGTCCATCGATGCAACCTTTAAAAAATTAATTTCGTAAGAATCTTATTGGAAATTAAAGTTTTTTTTTTTATTTACCTATTATAGCTAGAGGATACGCCCACCGAACTGCACACAGCCCTAATTCAAAACGATTCGATTCAGGTCCACAAATTTTTCTGAACTCATCTGAATTCCAGCCGAATGGAAAAGCCACGCATCCGATGATCATGCAGATTGCTGAAAAGTAGTTCAAAAAAGGTTCATCATTCGTCATCGATAGTTTTTTATCTAACTTTCTTTATGGATAGATGTTTTTAGTATTCAAGCTTGACTAATTAGCATAATGATGAGAAGTTCCCCTGAGTATCCATGGTAAGCGTAGTAGTAGTGCATTGAGTGCGGATACGGTTGAGATGATAATCCCAGTTGATGATTTCGCAATCGTCTCAGTGAGTTGGAATTCACTTATTCTTTACTTCACTTCCCGTGCTCCATGGCGAATTATACTTGATTATGTGTCATGACTGGTAGAAGATTGCTTGCGAGTTAGTTTGCTTTATTCTTTGTTTCATTTTCGGAATAAGCTTTTTTGGTCTTCAGTCATTTGGATCTTGGGGGGATTAGTATCCAGAACCATGCAAATAATATCTACATATGTACATTCGACAAGATTTCGGTAGCAGGGAGAAAATTTGTAATTTTGAATATGTTTCACTGCAAATAAGCCATATTTGTACAGTTATTATGACTTTTGCTCAACGAATTTATTCCTACGCTAAGCACCATATCTTTCTATATGATTCCATCAAGAGATGTATTCTTTGTTATGAGCCCTTTTTTAAGAGTATCATAGTATTGGTATATCGATATCTGTTCTATATGGATTCGGATTGGATTGAAAAGAGGTTAAGGCCCCTAAGGGGTCCTTTGAACGTAGGTCTCACAACAAGGCCTATGCTCACCCTCTAACCTTATGAGCAATTGCTAATAGGTCCCAACCGAATGCTCTTAAAAAGCTCAATATTGACCCTGACCCTCATTGCCGGCTTCATGCAGTTCGTCCAAAAGTTGTGAGCCAAGGAATTTGTAACGCTTTCTTGAGAGAGACGGACAGTGATCAAAAAATGTCAGCCACCGTTTCGGTTTCCTCCCCGCACCCCGTGCATACAGGATCATCAACAAGTCCCATCCTGTGTAGGTGACCCCTGAGGAAAGAGTATCCAGTGAGAATTGACATTAGAATTATCAGGGTTGGTTTATTTAGTACCAATAGCTTCTTCGTTAGGTTTGGCTTAAGTTTGCGCCTCAGTTCCTTTGTAGTTCTGCCCGAAGGAACATCTAAACAAAGACAACTGTATTGGCAGTCGGCCCAATTCGAAAAATTGGAGGAGGCAAGGTCTTTTGGTACAATCCCAATTATGCAGGATAATACCTCCGAGGCTGCAACAAGACGATAAAACTCGTCCGCTCGTTCGTACTGATATCGTTGTTACCTTGCACCCAAAGAACGAGTACCCTGTTCTATTATTCCGAGAGGGGGAATTCAATATCAGTTTGGAGATTGTAAAGAGTTTTGATAAAGCTTGGTAGCTGTTTGGCTGTCCGAGCAGATGGCAATCACCTTATTCTCAGTGTTTGAGTTGAGGAGAATGGCCTTGACTTCCGCCTGGAAAACCGTGACATGGCTTTCAAGATGTATGCCAATTTCCATATGAGGCTCCTCGCAGAAAGCGCCTGCTCCGGTATTTTCTTCGAATTTGGAGCAGCCTGTGTAGATAATATAGGATTTGACAATAGCTGAATAACAAAGTGTGATTCCCATTCTGCCCTAGATGGAATTTTCGATTTAAAGTTGATTTTCAGTAACTATTGTATATAAGCTACAACTATCTTTCTACCTCCTCCAAGTAATTACCAGCCTTCTTGTGGCCGTGGTTTGTAAATAGCTTAAAACCACCGGCCATTTCTTAATAACTGCAGAATTAAATATGAGCAATAACAATTTCACTAAATAGTGTGCGTACACCAATTGCCAGTTACATATAGTTTTATGTTTAAAGGGCCATTTAAAATAATGTTAATGCCAGAATAACCAAGAAAATTTAAAGAGATTAAATTATTATTGTGGGCAGCAGAGGTTAGTTTAAATTTCAGATATTTTAAATTCATGAGATCAAGTACATGGGTTTATAAGGTTTTCGGAACAAAATCATCACAATTTTGCTAAGCTTACGTCTTTTTGTTTTTATTACAATATTTTAATTCAAATAATTTCAGAATATGCATTACTCATAAGTTAGATCTATGTATGTAAACACAAATAAAATAGCCAGAACTGGTCTATAAGACATTTTCTTACGATACCCTAGATCAGGGGTAGTCAACCTAGTCCCTTGGGCGATTCAAGCTTTCTTATATGGTGAGCGGTAGGGTTTTTTTCCGATCAAGACTCACTGACAGAGCAGATTGTATACTGCATTTAACTAAGCTTATCAGCATTCATATATATATTCTAAGTCATATATAAGCCTTTCTAAGTACTGTAGAAATGGTTTCTGTTCATTTTATTTCATCAAGCATTACAAAAACTATTTCTGCTGCTGCGCTGCTATAGGATAAAGCTGTTCAGATAAGTTATCCTCTCGTATAGTCAAGCCACTCTCAAGGCTTCAAATCCAGTACCATTAAGTCTAAGATAGTTGTGGAGTATTTGCAAACCCTTAAAAATTTATTGAGGAGAAACAAAGTACCTAATCCCCATGTGTGTGCCGGAACATGAAAGCCATGCTGACCGCCTACCCAAAATCGGAGCGGAAATGTCTAAATATTTCCTCAGAGCTACCCTAAATAGCTACGAGAATTAAAATTATTGGGAAAGGCTACAAGGACTTCGTCAGGCAAAAAAAATGTATCAACACCTCTGATGGAGAAACAAAAGAATTCCTACTCCCCAGGAGAACAGAGCTTAAAATAATCACAGAGCTCTCTCTTCTCAGGCTACTGATCCTCCTTGAGGTATCACCCAAACAAGGTGGGCTAAGCTCAACGTTCATCCCGCTGCTTCTGCCAGGATGCTCATGAAAATTTACAGTACTTACCCTGTAATTGCGAAGCATTAACCAGGCGGAGATTACTCCACCTCGAACATACCTTTCCTACACCAAATTATGTGTGGAATCTCAATTACAGATTGGTTCTGAACTTTATTGACAGTCTTAACATAGAAAAGAGATAATTTAGAGCGGGGACTGGACTCATAACAGATCTTTTATGTCGCAGTGAATGCGAGTCTAGCGCTTGCACACCCCTCCTTGAATCAAAATCTAAGTCTACACATAAATTCAGGCAGTATAATAATAATTGGAATTTTCAAACCAACAGCCCAATTGACAGCTGTCAAAATTCGGATTGTGTCTTGTAAAAGTTACCAGAGATCACAGGTTTGAAAATTGAATTTTTTTAAGTTAGACCTAAGGAGCAATCGACACAGCAAGCATCATATTGCTGCAGCTGACCACCAAAGCGAAATAAACTTAAACTTAGCAGCGTACGTCAGATTTTACAATTATATCCGTGCTATAAGCATTGAATAAATAACTAATAAGGGCACAGGGTATCATGCGAATACGGTATACGTGTGTAAGCACTTCAATGACAGTCAGACCCGATTATCAGGGGGGGGGGGGAGGATGACAAGAGGACTGGGAGTTATTTGACAAATCTGCTTGATTTTTCTGACATTTTAGATTTTATGAAAAGAAAGTTCGGGTTTGATTTAGCGATTTTTTGGAATTCCGGATCATTTTCAGGCATTTCAAGGACCCAATCAGTAAAGACTCGACGTTGTTGATGATCGGCCGGCCTGAGTTCTTGTGTTAACTGAACTTTATAAGCCTTAAGACCCAAATATTTATGCAAAATACGGTGTAATGACGTTTGTGGAATGCCTAATTCCAAAGAACGACGAGGAATGGACAAACCTGGGTTTTCTTCAACACTTTCGGCTACAGCAGCAATATTCTCGGCTGTTCTTGAGCGACATGCACGGGTTTTATTCTTCACATCACTAACTTGTCCCGACAGCTCGAATTTTTCTACCAATTTCTGTATTGCGGTCCGACAAGGTGCTTCACGACGACCCAAAAATGTTCGAGTTTTACGAACCGTCTCTGCCACATTTTCACCATTTTTATAGTGAATTTTAATAATTTCAATGTGTTGTTGAATCGTGTATCGCTCCATTTTTATTAATGGCGTTGTTTCTACTTGTCAAATGTCAAAAAATGACAGCTCCAAAAGGGACATCTACCGAAATAGCGGGCTAATTAAAATAACACCTCTTATTGGAAAACTGGAAAACTGGAAACTGCCTGAGAACATGTCGACGTGAAGAGCTCAAATTTTGTACACGACGTTTTCATAAAAATTTCAAAATGGACCAAATCGAGCAACCCTTTCTTTGTGTTGCCATGCAAAACTTTGGTTTTCGATTTGGATACTCCTTAAAACGCCTCGACGTAGAGAGCTGATATTTTGTACTCGACATTTTTATACAAATACAAACCCTTCTTGGTTGTGCCACACAAACCGAAATTTTTGTAGTATGGCAACCCTGAGAAAGACCTACCCAATTTTCCCCATATTCAAACTTAAATAAATCTACATCTCTAGATCTCTAGATAAACGCGTTCTCGAGTTATCGTGAGGACAGACAGACAGACGGACGGACGGACGGACAGACGGACATGCAAAAATCAAAATAACTTTTAATATTATGCGTGGGTGTTCAAGAAAAAACACCGAAATCATAATAATACATCGCTATTCATATATATTTTATCCAAGAATAATGCTGCAATCCTCAGTGTACAATATTGAATGAAAGACTTTCGCTCTCGAACTAAAACTGCGAGAAATTATTGTGCAATACCGACAGAAGATAATGAATGCGGAAATTACCCATAATCACATAGCACCTAACCGTAGAAAAAACACTTTAGTTGTAGGCTAGGCATCACGAATTCAATAATTAAAGGTGCAATTGGAGCGGAGACCATGCATGAAATTCCAGAATAACAAAGTTTACGAGGTGCTGCTGTAGACTTTAAATCATATTATAGAATATTAGGCCAGAAATTAAGATAAATGATAGCCCCAATAAAGAAATTTCTTCTGAATGAAAGTAAATGACATAATTTAGAAAATTTGAAGAAATTATAACATCTGAGAGGGAGAAACTTCTTGTTTTCGAAAAATTACCTCCGTTTAAAACAATAGCAAACGTGATCTAATATGCATAACGAGGTGAATGGTGACAATTAATGCAATCAGGACGCAAGAAGTGAAAGCCTTCGATTAATAGAAATAGGTGTAGTAATCCGCTGGATGAAACAAAACGTTTGTTACTGTTTGGAAAAAATTTAGATGAGTACATCTACTTTCACTGGCTTCTCTCAAAAAGGGCTTTTTCGTGTATATTTAATTTACATAAATCGGAATAACATAATAATTGTAAACGATACGTCTCCCACCTACATGTCAATTTCATAATGTAATTTTTTCAACTGAATTACAAAAAGCAAAATTTCATTTTTTTATAGCCATTTGCGGGGGAAAGTGACAATTCACATTTTCAGTCATTTCGTTTGAGGTTGATGGTTTTAAAAGTAAATTTTTATTAGTCTTTACGAGTACGCCCTAAGAATATTTAACGAAAGTGAAAGCCAAAAATTGAAATCATGAAATCGAAAAGTCATAAAAAGAGTAATTTTCAGCGTTAATTACACTAAGAGCGAAATTGCCAAGAAATAAAAGGCTTTCCAATGTGTAATGTGTAACGAGCAATTTGCTTTGCTTTTTCAAAGAATTTTATATTTCCAATACCAAAATAGAGCAGGATTTTTTTATTTTCGATTCTACAGTACCTACCTGTGTTATCTAATGTAAATTTGTTCTAGAACACAGAACACGTATACATATCTACCTATGTATGTAATTTGAAGAGAACATCTTGTTCTTTCGATTGCTGAGCTTTGTGTCTACACTTTCTGAATTCTCCACTTGAAAGTGGATGAAAAATAATTATACCCGAGGAAATCAATTATTAACAATTTAATTATACTATTAACTTTTATAAAACATTCATGATACCACATAATGCAAACAATGTTGCACTAAACTCCATAGCCATAGCCATAGCTGTGTTATAAAGTTCAACACAGCCATACATTGTCCTAGTGTCATAACCGGGTGCTTCTGCTGTAGTTGGGGTGCAGTGGGGTACCCATCAGTTGAGCCAGGCCAACTTTCAAAATGTTAAGGCCGGCGTTGACGTCTCGGTTCCACATAGTACCACATTTTGGGCAAAACTGGTACCAATGTGGAGACCGAGACGTCTTCACCGGCTCGCAACAATTGGCACATAGCTTGGTGGTGCGAAATTCGTCAACTTCTATCACTGAGCAATGCACCTTAAGTGTATGTAGAAATTTTTGGTTTGGTGTTCTTACATAGCCTCGATTCGGCGAATTCACCGCTATTTTGGTAGAACCTATACAAATTAGTGTTTTGGGAGTGTTTTGGGTTATTTCCTTCACCAAGCGGTGCGTTGCTCGTTCGGTGTAAATGTATTGCTTAAACCGTAAACGAGCAACTTTTCGTTGACCATACACCGCTTGGCGTTGGGTAAACTACTTTAGTCGCTCTTTAGTATATGCTATATAATCCAATTGCATGGGCGATTGCGTGTTTGTTATTGCACTTTTGGGAAGCGGCCTCGTATATTTAGCTAATAATGCTTTCCTTGCATGCGTGGACGTTTTGTAGTGGAATGTTGTGGATTTGATTTTTATTAAGCTCACCGGCTTGTCTTCGTTCGGGACGCGCACGCCGCCAACGATTAACCGACATCCAGGATCTAAACCAACAGCCAACTTGTAGTAGTCAGAGTTAAATTTATCCTGGATGTCGGTCATCGTCCTTTCATCATGTGCGCTACACTTCGTGGTCTTTCTGCGTTTCTTCGGAGTTTCCGATGGTACTATTTGCACCTCCTTCTTCATGGAAAATGTGATGGCTACGCCAACGGTGCAAATAGAACCATCGAATTTCCTACGCCCCACCGAAGGTATTTTGAAAATTTTTTGCCATTGTTCGAATTTTTCGTCACGAAATTTTTCCCAACTGCCCCTGTACAGTCTCAGACCGTGTAGACGTTTATACAGCGCATAGGAGTCGTAGCGCACATGATGAAGGCGATGCTTATAAATTGGTACCAGAGGAAAATTTTTAAGCTCATTTGCCTCATTATACCATTGCATTTTATATAGTATTCGCAAATACTTCAGTGGTTTCTGTTTTATCTCATAGAATTTTGAGTCATCATCGACATATCCAAGATGCTCGTTTAGGTGGTATAAAAGGTCTTGATCTGGTACGTGTTCGCTATTACGGATAAATAAGTAATCCAGTGTTTTGTAATGATACCAAATAAATTTTTAGTAAACTTTTCATGATCTGGCAATAGTTAATGGCAGGTAAACATCAAAAGTACAAAACTATCCTTGAAATAGAAACATTTTTACTTTTGAAACTTTGTTTTGTGTTGTTCCTGCTTTTTCTTTCTTTTTTTTTTTTTTTTTGCCATGCGGACACAAAAGAATACAACTGGTAACTACATGCTCTAAGATAATACAAAAAAAAAATAAGCACCAAAATCATTTCATACGAGATCTTAAACTAAAACTATGTTTCCTCTCAAGGGTTGGGGTCCAACAAAAGTAACTGAATCTCCCAAAAACTTATGGAAAATTTTTAAAATGCCAAAAACGCGGTGAATTGCGTGGGCTTGTTGCAATGATGCAAGAAATATTTTACTCCATTAAACTTTGCTCAAATCTACAAGTCCTATATCAGGCCTGAATTAGAATACAATTCCCATATTTCGGAAGGGGCTGGACGTACTGCATTATCCGCGTTAGATAAAGTCTAAAAGAAGGCCTTTCGGCATACTAGCGATGACATATCAATAGCAACTATTGACTCTCTAGAGTACCGGTATAATGTCGGATGTCTATCTCTCTTTTATCGCTATGGATATTGGCTCTGACGAAATCTCTAGCCTGAGCTGCAATCAAAGATCACCCTTACACCCTTGAAGTCAGACTCGACCGCACCATGAAATTCAGCGAATCCCTTCATATGCAGAACAGTACTAACGTGGAACAGATTGCCATCCTATGTTTTCGTCCTCAGCTATTCAAGCGTAATGCAAACAATCACCTCGTCAGATAATTTTGTTCATTGCATCATTGTACGATTTCCTATTTCATGTAGCAGCTTATCTGCTGCACTGAGGGAGAAGATCCTTTTTAGGATTCCGTACCCAAAAGATAAAAACAGGAACCCTATTACTAAGACTCCGATGTCCGTCCGTCCGTCACCGGGCTGTATCTCATGACCCGTAATAGGTAGATATTTGAAATTTTCACAGAGTGTGTATTTCTATTGCCGCTATAACAACAAATAATAAACATAAAATAAAATTAAAAATTAAAGGGGACCCCATATAAGAAACGTATTTTTTGGCGTATACATAATGTTAAATTTTGTACGGTGGTACGGAACCCTTCGTGTGCGAGTCCGACTCGCACTTGGCTGGTTTTGTTTTTAGCTCAAAAATGCTATTTCTTTATTTAAGACCAAACAAATTTATAATTGGTGGCGCTTATAAATGTCGACGTATATTGTACGTCTGAAGCTGACAGGCAATATAAAAAATAACCTTCCTATACCGTCAGGAATACCGTAGATTTTCGCTACTTGCAAATTTTAATACGAGTTTCAATAAAATGATTACCTCAATAACGACTTTAGTATATTTCAAATATTTCTGATGTGGGAAACAATATTTTTCGAGTCCATTTTTTTGTTAAATCCAAAAAAGGCAAATTTAATAGATATGTGATTTGTATAAATTTTTTATACCTATGCTTATTCAACTATTAAAAAAAGTAAATTTGCTTTTGTTACATAAGATAAAAGATAGTCATCGTGGTGTGTAAAAAGTTAAGATATATGTATACAATTAATTAGTTGCGTGGAAGTATGCCTTTTTCGGTGGGATGAACTTTTATATCTTACGGCCGTTCTGTATAACAAAAATCGGATCGTTTGGAACAAAAACATTATTTGAAATGTTCCAATGAATGGAACCTTGATTTAAATATAAAAATTTGAGATTTATTAACACGAAACAGATACATACATGCCGGTAAAGGTGGCAACTACCCACTTTTCGCCGATTTCTTTCCGTATCATGGGACAAATTTTTTTTTTTTTTATAATTTAGTTTTTGAAATTAACTCTTCAGTACCTAGTTAATTCTGGACTGTTCTACTGAATGAAATAAACTACTAAGAAATAAACATTCTTATTCGTTTAAGGCATTTTTTAGTATTTATCAATACCTCCCACTATTCTCACATAGACTTATTTGACATCACGACTGTTAATCACCGACTGTGTGGGTAGGAGCGATCATAGTTTCATATTCATATTTTATATTTAAAAGTTTTATTTTATTCCTGCTTTGTTAATTACGTTAAAAAACAACTGACCTTCTAACCGGTCCCCTTGGCCTCCCGCCCCACCGGCGTTGCACCCGTGATCTAAGGCATGAAAAACGGATCAGTCAAACAGGGGCAATTTTTTTTTTCGATTTACCATTTCGAATAGTTGAACTATTTAAAAATGAAATTCGACCAATTCGACGAGCCGGGCTCTCGCAATTAGGACTCCGTACCAAAACTTTATCAATGAACAGTCGATCGACCGAATTTAAGTATGTTTAAATGTAATCCAAATTTGTCGGGGATAACTTAAAATTGAATGAATTGTGCCACATCCCCCACTGTTCTGGAACATTAGTAAATACATTATCAATTATTGTGATTCCTGTTTAGCTCAATATTTCATATGTTTTAAAGACTACTGTATTGTAAAATGTTAGTGATATTCAAACAGGCTGACGTATTAGTGATAAGATTTGCTCATATTAATAAAAGATGCTAGATATTAACAAAAAAATTTTTTCAACTACTGAGACTGACGAAAAAAGAGCAGCTTTCCTGTTATCTATACGGTATGAAACCAGAAAGCTATGGATATGGATAGGTTATACTTCGACGAGCAACATCCTAAGGGTCTCCGGAATAATGGGACTTAAATATATTTGGGTATGCTTTCACAAATCACCTTGTAACTGCCACATGTTAGACCCTATGATAATAATTTAAACTTTAGTAGATAGACAGTACTTTCCAACAATCCATAAATTTTTCCCTCCTCTCCTCCGTGTTGCAGCTATGTCTCAACAAAGTTAAAATCTCGGAATTATAACTCTTTTCTTTTTTTATTTAACTACTATTTTTATCAAAAAATAAGTGATCAAGACCACTCTTTTATATTGGATTTAATAAGCCCAAAAACGTAACTTACTTTAAAATGTCCTATTACATTATGTACCCAAAACGTGACCCTTTTCGCATTTTTTGCACTTCTGTGATCAGGCAGAGGAGGGGCGGTGTTGTTTCGCACGTTTTTGGGATAAATGCTTCATAACAAAATCACCAAAAACGTTGAAAAAAAAAATTTAGGAATCTTTGAAAATAGCCCTTTAAAACGATATCCCACACGATAAACAAAAAATATTTCTTTGGGGTCCCAACTCAACCCCATAAAAATTTCATACTTCATAAAGTGTGTGACGGATAAACAGATAAGCAGACATAAAAGCGATCTTATAAGGGTTGCCTTTTTTTCTTTTTGAGGTAGGGAAACCCTAAAAAATGCCCCACAGTTAAAGCCTGCAGATGCATATGGCCATTTTTGTTTGCTTCAGAGTAGCGCAGAGTGGAGCTGCATTGCATGAAAATAAGTTCTCTTCTATTTTCACGCTCGCATTTCCGAAAGCTTACAAACTGGAATATCGAACTACTAGTATGTAGATGGCGTGGAAAAAGCTCCATACTTCTTTTGATCATAACTAACATGTTTTATTATTATTTTATGATTAAATATTTTTTATGAATGCTATTAAAAACAAGAGGTATTTTTTGCAAACTTCATGATTTAAAAACCATAAAATGTACGTTAATTTATATCTAGTTAACTTGGTGTTGTTTCGGCGACTTATTATGTTAATTTCAAAGTTCGAATTTCACTCTGCGTTGTTTTGTGAACAGCTTCGCTCTGGACTCGAAGCTCACTCTGTTCCACTCTACACTACTCTACATTGTGAATGCGGCATTAAAGTATATTAAACTACATAAATAATTTTGAATTTTTATGGAATTACTAATTAAAAGATTATAAAAATAAAGATATTACAAATAGATCACAACCTCACTATCAGCCATTTTTGACAGTACTAACTGTCTGATGCATCAGCGCTGGTCAATCAGTATAATGTCAACCAGGCTTAAAGCCCAGTTTATATTATGCTGATTGCAATGAATAAGGCGTTTCGTATCAGAAGGAACCAATACTCTTCAGTACGACTAGTTCCTACCTGTCGTAAACGCCAGAAAAAAAGTTCTAAGCAGACCTCATATATAATCTCAGTTTAAATTTTGAGTATGAATCATATGAGGCGAAATACTAGGTATTTACTTTAGCGCTTAGCTAATTAAGCCCTACGCGGGGCCTGCCAAGTTGAACAAGATAAACGTCATAACGACTTTTAGAAAAAAATTTAACAATTTTTAAGAAATTGAAAACTAAATCGCTGCAAAGCCTGCAGCTGATGTCTACGGCAGGCAGGTACTAGCCGTATTGAAGTGTATTGGTTCTTGCTGATATAAAACGCCTTATTCATTGCTATCTGCGACAGCTACAGGCTTTGCAGCGACTAAGTTATCAATTTCTTAAAAATTGTTAACATTTTTCTAAAAGTCGTCATGACTTTTCTCTTGTTCAAATTATACTGATTGACCAGCGCTGATGCAAAAGTTAAACACGTTTGATTTTCTCGATTCTGGTAAAATCAGAACTTGCTAAACTCTATTACTCTCAATATTAATGGTGATGATTAGCATAATGTCAACTAGACTTAAGCCTATTTGGCTTGACTGTTGTGGCAGGTTTGTGAAAATAAACTATCAAATTTTCTATTTAAAAAATGTTGATGAGTCTGGTAGCGAGAATTGGGATGATTTTAGATATGGGACGGGATTCTTCAATGTGCTATATGTTAAGAACAACACAAAATCTTTGGTAGGTACTACTTCAAATGCCAGCTTGATATTTCCTAATTGTGTTTCACTAGAAACCGATTAACAGTCAAAGCAGCCTTAACAATTAGCAAATTTGGTTAAAATCATGCTTTTAAAAAAATTATGATCATTTAAAAGTGTTTTGTAAAGTTTAAAGAGTCAAGTGTTTTTTATGCAGAACTTCTCCAGAGTCACGTTATTTCTTACAGCTATGAAAGTTACCTAGAATGTAAAATCATTCGTGACTGATAATAAGTCAAATCATGAAACATGTCGCTCCGCCAGAGGTTTTCTTTTCCCTTTCTGAAGAAATTTCTTAAGATGCCGTAAGAATTGAAATTACCTTCGAATGCAGTAACGATTGCTACAGAGTCTAGCGTATGCGGCTTTTCTTTATTTTACTTTTTCTCGAAAAAGTGAAAACCTTTCAATCAAATTGTACAAAGTTCATTGTGGCATTAACTGAACCGCACAGAGATGGGGAAATTTACATAGTAATCATGGCAATAGTTTTATTTGAAGATTTTTTCTTTAAGAATGAACAATAAGGCAATTATTACCAGAGAAATGTCAGAGCTAAATATACAAAGGTGTTAGAGCAAAATTTACTGTCTTACATACAGTGTGGAGCAGATTTTCTCAAGGCAACAGAAAAAACAGTATCTATAGAATGAAAGGGTCTCACTCAAGTGATGACAAACAACCATACCTACTCATGAGTAATTAGTTTGCAATTGTGCGCGCTTTTTAGTGCTAATTGAAATTAAAACAAGCAATCGGTTGTGGTCTAGTTACTGTAGGAAATTCCCTTGACAGAGTATAGTTAATCAAATTTTAATGCTGTACGAAGGTTTCTTTTGGAGCGCTCAAATCAATGTCACTTATTAAAGTTCCTCGCACTCGTAGTTAACGGATGTACTGTACGTACACATACATACATACATATTGTGGTATTGTTAAAGATTAGTCCGATAATTCAAAGGTTAATTTGGTAGTGACAGTACAATTGCGACATTTCAAGTGTCTTTGCAACAGTGTGCAGACTGTTTGGATCAGTACACTCTTTCTGAAGGTGTACAGAGAATTTTTAGTCCGACTTTGGTCGTCCGAGATCTAATATTAGACATAAGGAAAATAAAATGTCGGTAGTGTTATAGATCATAATTATCTGGGTATGGAGTTAAGGCCCACGCACATACTATTCTCCATAAACTGCCCTGTGGTTCAGAGCCCACCTAAACCATTACAGAATTTGTAAAGATATAGATGAATTTATTCATCAGCTCCATGTCTCACAAGAGATTGAAAGTTGAAAGAAGATCAAGATATAAGGTAAATCGTGTTCAGTACTGCTGTAAAGTGAACTTGCAAACATTTATCACCAAAAAAGATTGACTTGTAACATAGATGGCTCACTGTTAAATTATTACGTTTGGAGATGAGGAATTATATGTTGGCTATTAAACCAACGCGTGTGGAACAATTTAATCAAATGTCATTTTTATTTTGAAACTTCTTTTTCATTATGGCTTACAGATCAAGAATTCCTCATAGTTCACGTACGAGCAAAATGATTTCATCTAATGGTGTCGCTTAAACTCGTTCCACATTTAACTAAACGTAATGCACTTGAGAGTTTCCTATCTGGTCGCCTAATCCGTGCTGTATTAGATGGCGTCACATCTGAGCCTCATACTATGAATACCGGTATGCCGCAGGACTCTCTTATCTTCCCGTCTCTCTTCCTACTTTTCATTAATGATTGGCTTTCCCTTACTTTCAATCCCATTCATAGCTTTGTCGATGACAGTCCCTTTGATTTCGCTTACTCCTTTGAGACTCTTGCAGACTCCAGAGAGAATACCGCATGGGTCAAACTAGATTGCATGACTAGATCATTGAATAACAATCTTGACAATATCTTCGCTTGGGGCAAAACGAATCTCGTCGAATTTAATGCATCTAAGGCCCAAAGCTGTTTCATCACTTTAAAACAAGATCAGCACTTCACCAATCCCAGTTCACTTAATGGAGCACCGATTTACGATACGTCGTCTTTCTGAATTCTTGGCATTAATGTTTGCAGTAGATTGTTGCCAAAAAAGCATCGAAATGTCTTGGATTTCTGAAAATATGTAAGAAATATTTCAGCCCGTCAAATCTAGTGCTCCTCTACAAGTCCTATATCAGACATAGAATGGAACACAATTCTCACATTTTGGCCGGGGCTGGCCCATTGGATATTGTCCAGAAGAGAGCGAGAGCCTTTAAACTTATTGGCGATTTGTCATATCGAGTCATTCGAGCACCGCCGCTAAGTTGTTCTGATGAAATTTCTAGGCTGATCCCTTGTAGATTAATAACTGCACGCAATACACGCGCTGCAAGCCGCGCACATCATTTCATCCTTCAAAATACTTTCGGTGATGCTTCCTATCCCAAACTGGGCAAATGTGGAACAGTGTAACATCTTCCGTCTTTCCTCGGGCTTACAATCTGCGATCGTTCAAGAGTGACATATATCAGCAACTCCTTATGCCCCCTAATCCATTCCTACCTCATTCCTGCCATGCTGTGTTTTGCAACATAGGGTGGGTATCCCCTAAGCTTGGCTTAATAATATATAAAAAAATCATTGGACCGTAAAAGAAGAAGGTTGTCGTGCAATGTAGAAAAATTTCTTTTAAAAAAATACGTCATTAACACCAGATTTTTATATCGAATTTCAAAGCCCAAAAATACAAATCTTTTAACGTTTTTTTTCCTCATCCAAAAACGCCAATAGATGCTATGATTTGGAAGGTAATAATCTGTCAATCCATTTTCGCTAGATGTGCTCAAACAAGAAATGTATAAAAGGTACAAGATGTGTTGTGGGTTTTTAAACTAAAGGCTTTAACTAGTACATTTTGGAAAATCTAGAACAGAATGGAATTTCTTAAGTCCTAAAAAGAAGTTTGAGTACCCACACTCCTATACTCGCAGGCTTAAACAGCCATTCCCATACTCATTTTTTAGTATGTACATATTTCTATCTTTTTTATTCGAACTGAAGTACTAAATTTTTTGCAACTTAGATCGACTCTAACTCGGAAGTATGTCCGATCGAAAAACTGGGTTCACCGTTCCCCTCAGCTAATTACTAGCTACAATTCGTAGAAGAAAATAGTTCTCTGCATA
The DNA here is from genome assembly GCA_963924295.1 of Dioctria rufipes. Classification (NCBI taxonomy): domain Eukaryota; kingdom Metazoa; phylum Arthropoda; class Insecta; order Diptera; family Asilidae; genus Dioctria; species Dioctria rufipes. The sequence goes on along the minus strand of OZ002743.1, from coordinate 40,130,313 downwards.
CTTTTAACAGGGTGAGGAGGGTAAGAACCCCAGACGGGGGGATGGTACCAATACGACACATTGCATATCAAATTAAAGATCTCGCTGAGTACTATCGGGTGGTGTACTTCTTGCCGCCGGAAAACCCATTTTCATGCACTTGGGTTGCATACATCCCAATTACTATATTTCGTATATATTTTTTCAATTCTTTCTTTCATGGTCATTTATGTTCTGTTGTGAACATTTTTCTCATAAGAAGTCATTATCCACCATACACCAATTCCGGACAATCACTAGAAATAGAAAAGTCCACTTTTTTACCCAAGAATTCGCTCAAGCTACATTCGATTGCCAAAGCCTTCCCCCGCTTAATTGAAATAAACATTGTTAAAAAAATATGTTCAGAGTATCATAGTGCATCGTTTAAGACATCTTTCATGTCTGTTGATGTTTGATCTAAAGTTGTATTAAAAATGGGCATTTCCCTTTATCTAATCTGATAAGGAACTGTTTTTAAATATTTATAATTTTATAATTTTTTTTACAAATTACTTACATCCACAGTTTATTTTCAACAATTCTTTCTTAATTTTTATTTTCTATACAGCTTGAGTAAAAGAGGCGCTTACAGTAAGTGTTAGCCGTGTTCAAAAATCAAACTTTTTCGTAGCTTTGAGAGAAGTTGCTTTAGCTTCAGCTTCCGCCCTCGAAGTCATTATTGAATTCAATATTCATGATTTTTGTATACTTAACTGTATAACTAGTAAGAAAACAAACAAAAGACTACATATAACATTTCATGAAAAATTATCACTTCAATCAATAGAGCTTCACTTAATTACATCTCTGGCTAAGCCTCTGCTGATATCAAAACCTCAGCAATTGAATGCAAAGACATGCAAATTAATAAGACCTAACGAGGTAGATAAAACCCTTGGCACACTGCAACTTGCAACAAGCTCCCCCGCCATCAGAACAATAGAGATATGACATAATCACAAAAGGATGGCAATTCTAACTGTGCTCTGTTCAGTTGTGGTGCCCTCCCACGTCCATCTACTATCTGCATTTGCATACGTAACGTAACCTAACCAGTAATCAAACTTCTTGGAATTCTTGGTTCTTGCCTCTTGGCTCTTTGTTTATGTTTGTGGCCCATGCCGCTTGTAAAGCGAGCTCCCACAGATCTTTGATAAAATAACAATAACACGAAGAAATTGAATTGACGGTGCACGTTCGTATATACACTCCGAAGTGAAAATATTGCCGCTTGGCACGTTTTCTTGCTCAGAAAAAATTTACTCGGAAGACATACCTACCTACCTAAATAATTAATATAATTTACACCTAGGCTATTATATTCAACGGTTTTCTCCACCAAACACCTTCCGGTCCGTAACGATGTCTCTTGACCGATTTTTATTAAACTTGTTAGGCGTAGTTTTTTGGCGAAATTCGGCTTAAAGTTAACACTAACGGAATTTCATTTAAACCTGCTTAGCTGCTTTCGTTTTGAATTTTAGTAGCAAGGTCACCCACTATTGCGACTAAAATTTTGTCTTTGGAAAGTGCGGTTAGTCACAAGCTTGTTAGTAGGTAGCGCTTTTTTTAGTAAAATATTTTAGAAATAATAAGCAAACAACAGCGAATTCTTGATGCCGCTATAATTCCGGTCTTAAGCTGTAAACTTTGAACTGCGGACAGGTTTTGACTATATCAGTGTTTACCTTGTGGAGTATAACAACATCTTCATTTCACTACACACACACAAGAATATTTACATTTGATTGTTCTGTCAGAAGAAAGCGAATTAAGAAGTTTGAGTTAAGTATAAGGGAACGAAATTAAAATTTATGATTAATATTATTTTCCTACGAGTTGTAATAGAAACTTTAAATTGTTAAAATAATCGTAGAAGTATTTTGTAAATAAAACGGTGTGTGTAAGTAAATTAAGGATGGACATTTTTCTACCAATTATTATTAAAGCAATCGGATCGCAAGCATACCTAAATCTTCTTGTTATCACTAAATTGTAGTAGTTCTGTCATAGCTGAATTGGTACATAGGCACTTAATTAAAAAAAAACTCTTCAAGTTATCGTATGATTTCATTCCACTTTTATTCTCAGGAGTTATAATGAAAACTCTCCTTTACATAGCATGGACCGCATGGTTGTCTAATATTAGCTGAGCTCTTTTATGGCTGCTGGACAGAAAATAACAAGAAACAGACAATATATAACATCAACAGAACAGGTTAGGTAGTGGCAACTGTTTTGATGTTTATTTATTACCTATTGTCGCTCTATTTGAAGTTTAAAGTCAGTTTAGACGGGTCAATATGAGGTGGGTTTTGAGCTACCTCAAAATACCCTTTATGATTACATTAGTCAACTTGGTGTCCTAGCTGCTTTTCATTCGGTGGAATAAATACATCACAGACTTCAATAATATAGACTGCTAGCAGCAGGTCTTTCCCATACAAAATTTATGAAGCCAACATAACTATGGGGGCAGAGGGGCAAAATATCCCAAATTACTGTCATGTTGAGGAATATTACATAATTGGAACTACTATGATTAGCTAAAATGAAGGGAAATTTTCAATTTTACTTTAAAAATTAATTCTGTACGCAGTTCTTAATTAAGTTGTTGCTAAATATCCAGAAAATATTTAAGTATTTACGTTTTTCTCGTTTCAAATTTAAAACTTCGCTTCATATGTAATTACAACTACAATGCGTAATGAGTTTAGTATTTTATAAGAAAAGTAAGAATCTTAAGAATCTGGACATGTATAAATATCTTAAAAGTTGAATTCCTTTTAAACTTGAGAAATAAATATTGCGAAAATTCTCTGTACTCTTTGTACTTTTTTTAAATCAAATTAAGAGCTCCAACAATTTATGTGGTGGGCATACAGTTTTAAAGTTATTAATACCACTTTTTAAACTTTCTGAAAAAGCGTTAAGCTTTATTATAAATTTAGTTGCTATAGCCGCCACTTTCACATTCTAAGTAGAAAGGCGATTTACCTATCATATCGGTCAAGTATCTATGCACTAATCCAAATAGCTGAATAATGCTTGGTCTATGATGAATCATTCCTACATACCTTATAAGTACATATTCCAATAGAAGGTGGTCTGGACACTCAAATTTCTAGTATGTATATAACAATTTCCCTTCTGATAATATTTTTCTTACGAATTGCTCGCAACATAAAAAGCATATTTTATGCTGGCTTTACTTTTCGCGAGCTGTCATCAGTCTATATTATTGAAGTCTGCGAAGTACATCGACCAATTATGTGAAGTAATAACTACACACAACAATACTTGAAACTGGAATGATCACGTGACACATAATAGCCAATTAAAACACGTGCTGACTCAAGAGTTGATTGTACTGCCTGCGTATTTAAAGTTTCACCTCATTCCTACCCCCAAACATCATTCTACGTTGACCCAATCATCTTCTTACCAACAAATTTTTGTGGGTCAGAGGCAGCATAGTGACTCGTCTAAACAGGGTCATTCAAGCTTCGTGCGAAGCATAGACCCTGTTTAGACGGGTCAGTATGCTGCCTCTGCCTGCTAAAGGATCAAAATTTGTCTTAACTAGATAATTTACTTTGGAAAGTACAAAGTATGTATCAAGTATATCTTGGGTTTCTTGTTGCGACCCTACAATGTGATTCAGGTTATGAAAATGACAGAGTATGATTTCAAGAGTTAAGAACAACCAAACTACTGGAGTCGGTTGCTACCAAGTTAGCTATATAATCAAAGCACGACACAATAGTAATTTGCATTTATTGTACAGAATAAATATAAGCCAGAGGTCCACTACAATGTGATCATGTGTCGGATCTCTTTTGGAAATTGTAGAAGAGCTGCATTACTCTGCAGGATTATCGGGTCCCAAACTAACGTAGGACAACTTCAATTGTAGGCTAAATTTAACTGTAAATATATAAGTATATGTAGTAGATGAAGATTGCTTCAAACATCTTGGAATCCTTTGAAACTTCATAAAATAAAATATTTGATATATGGACTCGGAGGAGTCAATCTTAACGAAAGATACAATTGAAGCGTCCTGCGATTTATATATATAGGACGAAGTGTGAGTTAGACACGTTGAATATCGATAAAAGATTATAAATGGTTTTAAGATTTCCAGCATGATTAAAAGATTATAAAAATATTCAAGATGTATATGGCTTATTTTTGTAGAGTTGACTAAAACCATACATGGGTATAACTATAGTCAGCAGAATACGGATGATCATTGTCTGATAAATACTTTTAAAATCTCTCTTTGAGTGCAAAACTTTTTGAATTAATAAATTTATAGGAAATGAGTCATCCATAACAATTGTACAAAAAATTGCTTAAACTGATGAAATACAAATAAAGAAAATAATTTTTGCATACAAGTTGACAAGATATCAAGCGAATTGTTTACTGATACCAAAATTTAGTGCACATTTGAAGGAATGCTTTTATGCAAGATTAATCTTCTCGTAATGTACAAAGATTACATGATCTTAAAAGTACAAAGTGCAATGGTGTAATGACGGGACGTACAATCCTCAGATTAGGTATACATTTAAAAAAGAACTATCAGTAGTTTACATGAATACTTGAGTACTTGACTTGAAAACCACATGAAAGTAAAGTAGGGATTTTGGTTGAATAATTTCCAATTACTTGACTTGAAGTTTTCTTGAAATTTGCCAAAAATTACAACCTAAATTGTCAACAATAATCTTCTTTTAGTTTGTCTTTATCATTTTCATAACTCGCAGACATGAAAAATTTTCAAATACTGTAGTTGCGTTTACAGGAATTTTTTCAAGTAAATTGATCAAAAATTTTGTAATTTACTTGACTCAAGTATACTTGAAGTCAATGCGCGTTTACATTATATTTTGATTACATAATCTCTACTTAAAGTATACTTCAAGTATTCATATAAACGTACAGTATGATGATAGACATAGAGCTACAATAAATGGCTAACTTTTAAACCTGTTACTTCCGCCCTATATCACACTATATAATGGACTGAAAATATGATCACAAGCACAATATCTTTCTGTTAATATTATATTTAACAAATTTTCAATCAGAATCAACAGTTTGAATAAGGTAAACTGATTCGAAATCAGAAAGAAAACAAAGCATCGGATTAGAGAAATCGTCAGTAATATTTCATAGAAAACACAGTTCCGTAAGAGCTCCTACGTATATAATCAGTTTTACAAAAAGTTGTAATATGTATTATGACTGTCTTCAAAAAAGTTTTCAATTATACTTTTTTTCGATTCCTTTATTTCCATGTTAACAAAAGACTTTAATCTTCTTACTAAAGCGGCACATGTTACATATGCGCATGCCAATCCCCTGGAAGACAAAAATCGCTGTTTTCCTATTTTCACTTCAGAAATTATCAGAAAGTCTCTGTTATCCAAGATGCTTGCAAAATTCAGCATATGTATATTGAATAACAACAAAACAGAACATAACTAATTAATTTATGCAATCAATCTACGCCCCAGTTTTGCATATTTTGACCTCAAAGATTTAAAGTAATTCTCCGTTTTTTTATTGAGATTTAACATTTTTTTTATTGATTTATTATTGATCATCAGGTAAGTATATAGTTCGGCGGAGGCGAAAGTAATAAATTCAAATTTTTTGTATGGAATTTCAGTGAATGGATCTCTTTACACTAAAGCGATAGTGACATAATGTCAAATCTGAAGCACAACAAAATTACTGACCGGGTGCCATTATAAATTCAAAGTAAGTAATTCATGCGCTACGGTCCAAGCGGAGGATAGAAAAAATAAAAATAGTTTTTTTAATTAAACGTGAACTAATTCAATGCTGCAAGAAAGCGTCTTGACTGCAGCGCGGGTAATGGCTTTAAAGCAGCTGGGATTGAGGTTGTAGGTCGCGCCAACGACCAAAGCTCGATTTTGTAACTCGAGGTAGAAACGAACTGCTAACAACGATTTTAATTAGTTTTTTGTTACATTGGTTGCTTTTATAGCTTTGTATATGTATACTTAGATGTACTACGTATGTACATAGCTTGAATATTTTGGAACTATACATAAGTAAAATAATTTCAAGCTTATTTACTTTGCTTTATTTGTTTAGTTGTAACGACTATTGTCACGTTTTCAATCTTGGAAATAATTTACCTGATAGAATCTGCATCCAGCCGCAAATATGAAAAACTGTTGTTGATTTCATAAACATCATGAGAATAAGCGACGCAATTGTCAGAATTGCAGTAATCACTGAAATTCCCATGAATATTGTTGCCACCTGTAAATAAAAACAAACAAAAATGAGTCACAGGGGAAAAAAGATAAAGCGCACATTCAAAGTAACTATATCTGTGTGTACCGTACCTGAAACGGCAGTGATGGCACTGAAAGAATGTCTTCCCATTTTCGTTGGCAGTTATCTACCACATCATCTTTCTGACACACCTGCCACAAACCTAGACGACCAGCATTGTCAGCATCTGGATCCCCAACCCATTCTGAAAGGAAATGAAAGTGAGAAACCAAAAAAATTGCGGAAGTCATCAAAGTTTAATTTGATGCTTGCCAAATAACCGCGCAGTGGCACTCTGAATATTGAAAGTTGAACTCACCTGGCGTAACAAAGGCGACTACACTAATAATGGCGTAGCATATAGTGAAGATTGCCCACAGAACTGCTATCGCTTTTGAATTTCTAATATAATTAGTAGCGTACATGTGTGTGGAGTCCACATATTCGATCTTTGTGCCCATATTATTTTATGCGTTTGGTGTCAAGTGTTAATCCTGTGCGTTCTAAAGGTGATGGCTGGAATTAGGCAATAGTAGTATGAAAATTATTGGGGCATAATGAAAATTTAAAAGAAAAAAGTTTTGAGAAACGTATTATATGCGGAAATATCTAACCTTAGAGAATATGTTTTGAGCGACAGAGTACTTTTATTAGTAAACATATGCGATCTTATTACAGACGGTAATGAAAACCCTTATTACTTATTATTACTTATTACTTAAGGTTAGGAGTGGCTGAAGCAATCTCATCTATCTCCAGAATAACAGATTTATAATAAGACCAGTGTTAGATGAAAAATTTCAAAGTAAGAACTCTTTTTGCTCCATCTACAGAAAGATATTCGAAAGATGGAAATCTTATTTTATGGATGTCTGGAACAGAACAACTGCTCAACAGAACATAAGCTTACAAATCTTACAAATGGCTAAAAATCCATTTCACTATGTAACAGCTCAAATCAGGATAGCACAACATTTTCGAATTTTGTGCTAGCTAGAATTATATCCTGCTGCGCCAAGTTTCAAATTTTCCGCCATTAAGATCAAGATCACGGAAAAGTCCAGAATTTAAAAAAAAAAAGACCGAAACACTTGGGAAGGAAACAAAGGCAGCCCGATTTTTGGAAGAGTGACAGAAAGGTACCGTGAAGAGTCTTCCTTTTACGTTAGCGTCGTGTGTGATAAGGTCTTCGCGGTAATAAATTTCAAAACGCGACAAAATCAAACCGAGTATTATAAGGGCGCCCCTTCAGGATAGAGAAGGATAAGTGAAATAAAATAAGAAAAAAAAAACATGTAGACTAACCTAGCCAGAGTCAAATGTAATATTAATTAATGTAAATCAATAGGAACCTGGGAAAGCCAGGAAGTTCCTGACGCTCTCCACGTGGGCATGAATAAATAAAAGAGAGAATTTCCTTTACGAGAAAAATTTGAACGCAGATGACTTAAGCCAGAAAGTGAGGTTCACGTGCAAGGGTGAATTTCGCTAACCAGCATTAATCAATCAAGCGTCACGGGAACTATAGATTTCTTAAATATCCTCCCAAGGAGAACCAGCTAAGTTTCCATAGGTGTATTAGTAGTGTATTAATCTTTGAATTGTATAGTGTACATATGTAATACAATTTCCTCTCTGTTACATCGTTTTTTTTTTTTTGCTTTAAAAATTTTCTGGTTATCCATTTGCGTTACAAATAGACCAATCGTTTGTCTTTCAATTTTTGTTTTAGAACTTAACCAAGCTTCTCTTGTAAGATTACTGTGGCCTTAATCTTTTAATCACTTAAGGAGTTAAGTGGTCCAGTATAGATACCTGTCACCCATACGGCTAACGGGAAACCACACGATTAACCTCTGCCGCTACCATGGTACCAGAACACATTAAAACTAGACCGTGCGTGTGTTTGAGACACAGCTAAGCAAAGATTGAAAAAACAAGAATATAGGTAGGATTTAAGTCCAGCTATTCTTGTTGCATCTATTTACTTCGGGATTTCTCTCAACCAGACGACAAACATCACCTTTGTAAATTACGAAAAAACATTAGACTCAGTATCCTTTCAATACTTACGGGAATATTTAACGCCTTATATGGTGGCAAATATTGAACGGGTGCAGCAAAGCAATAAGGAACCGAAAACATCAATGCGAAAGCGAGTCACATAATTGTAGGGGAATTTTGAAACACTCTCCGCAGCGTATTTATATACCTTAGATGTCATTCGTAACGCATAGAAATAATGATGGTAGAGCAAAATGAATTGGATACCCACGCATAATATTAAAAATTATTTTGAATTTTGCATGCCCGTGTGTCTGTCCGTTCATCTATTTAACTTGAGAACGCGTTTACTTAGAGAGCTCAAATTTTGCACACGGCCTTTTTAAAATAATTTTGTATTTAAGTTCGCAAATGGAACAAATCAGGTACCTCCTTCGTAGGACTGTCATATGAAAATTTCGTTTTCCACTATACAGGGTGGTTCAGACTAATAAGACTATATTTTGCCAAATGATTCCTCTCGTCCATAAATGTCAAATATTGTATGGCAGGGGTTAGGAAAAATGTCACCTTACTGATTTACAGGGTAATTAGTGAAATATGTTCTATTTTATTAAACACCCTATATCTTAAAAAGTGCAGTGTATACGGTCTATTAGACGGCATTGTATGCAGAACCTTGGGTTCTTTCCTATGAATGTTAAGCCACCCCTGTACCTTCCACACTCCAGAGTTATGCCGCTTCAAATTCAAAATGTTGGTTTTTAAATTTTTTATTTTTCGGTTATTTTTTTAAAAAATCCCCCACTGACATACATTTTTGTTACAAAATTTCGAAAGTCCAGACTCTCCTCTTAAATTTAACCTGTTACCTTTATGCTCTATCTGTGACGGTTAAGGAGACCGTATACCCTGTACTTTTCAGTATATAGGGTGTTTAATATAAAAGAGCATATTTTACTAATAACCCTGTAACTCGATAGGGTGACATCTTGCCCCACCCCCTGCCATACAATTTTTCACTTGTATAGACGAGAGGAATCATTTGGCGAAATATAGTCATTTTAGTCTGGGACACCCTGTATATTTGGACGCAGTCTGTGAACGTGTTAACGAAGATAGGTAAACTTTTGTACACGATGTTTCCATAAAAATAGTAAATACAATTTCAAAAATTTAGTAAATCGGATAATCTGTTCTTGGTGTTGCCATACAGAAATTGAGGTTTTTTACGTAGAGAATACCAACAGAGAACAACGATAATAACGAAAGGCAAATGAAAAATTTTTCCACACAAGACAACGAGACCAGCAGTTAAAACGGAATAGATATATGCTTTAAAAGCAAATAAAATGTAAAAAGGTATCTAAACTAAGTAAGAGAAACCCATTTTCAATAAAATTTTTGTGTAAAATTGCAAGAGAGAAGTAGTCATTGTGCATTCCATGGTCAAAGCATTCGTATGTTTAATCATAAGTGCTTAGAACAATTTAGGCTATTTATGCATCAAAACTCGTTCAGAGGAACCAATCAGAAGCCTTTCATTTGGTCGAGAAACCAATCAGAATAGTCTTCATGTAAACAAAAAATTGTAGTTGGGACTGGAAAGACAAGAGAACTTTCAATTAAAAATTTCTTGTAAAACTGAAAGAGATTAGTCTTTGTTTTTCCCTATCTTAAACGACTTATATAATTCGCTCTGAAATCAGCGGATTGAATATAAACAAAATTCGTTGAGTAGAACCAATCAAATAGGCAGAAATGAGTATATCATAACTATGAAGACCCACTTCCAATAGAACTATTGATTTTTCAATTTTGCGATATTCGGCGAATCACAATTGAATTGTTTAGAATTTAAACTGCGTATGTCCATATTTTGATGATTTTTGTTTTTGATGGAAATAAATTGTATAGGGCTAGACCAATTTGGTGTAGAAACCTCACATGACCATATCTAACTGAAGTAACCTTATCTAAACAATAAATTAACAGTTAGTATTGATACAACTCACTTTTCCAGGACTTGTGGCACTTCAAATCTCAACTTAGTCTAGGACTTTTGGGCTTTGGACATACGCCATTTCAATTCTAAACGATTCAATTTATGTTTGAATTGGAAACATTTTTACAGCTCAAGCTTTTAATTATTGTATGTGTCAACTGCCAAATGGGCTTCAAGAGACCAGTGTCCAACTAAAATAATATCGTGCTTTTATTATTACATTACATTTGTGAGTGAAATGATTATTGTGTAAATTTTTCGATGGGCTAGGTATCTATACTTTCTGTTTCTTTTTCATGTAAGAAGGCATAATCTATAAATTTTCTTGATTTGTTGCTCGCGTTGCGATCATAGCACAATACAATCAAATAGGTACCTACATACTTTTTTATACATTTCAAATTAGATTTCATTCTTGTTACAATCGTTTCTCTCTGATATTAACAAATAAGTTTTCTCATTTAAAAAAAAAAATAGCTGAAAGAATATTCCCATAAATAGGCCATATATAGTGTCAAAACTATGAGTCCTAGACGTTTTCATTCTACTGAAAACTTCTTCAGAATATGAAATCCTAGGAAACTCGTTATAATCATTTTTGCTGTCCGATGAACCGTTCTAGAACTGGAGGTCAAACACTGTTTTAACAATCCAACTTGCACAGAGGGGTGACCATACGAAATTACATATGTATAGAGTACGTAAGAATTGGTTTTTTAGATCAAGTCTAGCTTTTTTTCTTATTAAAATAAACTTGGTGATTTTTCCGTATAAAATCCAACAGTTCCAGGGGCTGCTGCCTACAGATCTCTAAGTACAGTCAAAACATCATAAATCTCAACAATGAGGAGAACGATTTTGCAACAAAAATTATCATCACTGACGGGGCGCATTTTTAGGTTTCTATATATCTGACCGAGTAACATTTCCGGTTCCAGAGAATCCCATAAATGTAACTGTTTGGTGCAGTCTGTTTTTTTTTTAAGTAATTGGACCTTAGTTTTTCGAAGATGCTGCCAACAACACGGAAACTGTCATTTGGCGAACACTACAGAGTTATTTAACGCGAGTTTTTGATTCCTAAGTTAGACGAGTTAAGTTTGGAGGAGAAGTCATTCCAGCAGAATATCACCATTCTAAAATCAATCTATGCTAAGTCGCAAACAATTTTGTGAAACGGTCAGTCATCTTCTAGATTGATATCAGTTCGCATCATTTCGATAGGCTACAATTTTTTCCAGATGTAAGCGAAAGTCATGGCTGGAAATAAGGTGTGCAATAAAGAGGATGTTAAAAAGTTTTCATTATTGGACTTGAGGAGTGTAAATCACAAATATCGCTTAAAATACCAAGCATTATATAAAAATATAAGGCTATAAGTTAATAAAAGTAAATAGATGCTACATCAAACAATTTATGTTGAAATCCTGTTCCCGAGGATGCAATCTCTCACCCACAATTCTCTCTTGTTTTTATTTTTCTGCACCTATAATAAGAAACCAGTAACTGCATTAACTGGAACTTTGAGAAAGTAAATAATTTATGTAAGTGGAAACTTATTGTAAAAAATTTAGAAAATGAGAGCAACTCGCAAATGTTTTTGCAGCATCAAAAGTTTGCTTGAATGGAAACAATACCTGCAAGTTGATGTCTCGAGAAATATTAGATTTTTCAGGAGCTTGATTTCAAGAGCACAGGAATTAATGTTTGACTATCAAGACAATAAAATTCGTATAGCACATCGTAAACTGACCCTAAATCTTCAAGCCAAGTATAGAGAACAATTAGTTTGCTCAAACAAACAAACAAACAAATAAAAAGCAAATGATTCTCATTGACTAGAAAGCTATCCGTTAAGTACCTAATCCTTCTTCATAAGCGTAACTTGTTGGAACTTGAAACTCTTCAATGAAATTTTTGGTTTTATATTCAATTACGCTACTATTAACGGCTATCTTCTTAGAATACCTGTTCATGTTCATGGCTTTTCGATTTCAGGCACTTTCCGGTCTTAGAGAAATCCACTTAATCCAACTCGCTAACTTTCGCACACTTCGGCACTGACACTTGTCTAGCAAGATTTTCCTTTCTTCTGCGTCTCGATTCGCATCGCACCGCAAAATAATTGTTTATCAACGATCGATCCAAGTCCGAGTGGTCATGAATTGTATGCGATTTTAAAGTGCACATTGCAACTTAGTAAAAAAGACGAGAAAAAATTAAAAACGTGATAAAATGTTGCGGAGAAATAGGTGAACGTTGAAATGAATAATTTACGTTTGAAGTGAATTCCGGGTAAGTTACAAAGTATGCTTGCACCTTACATTTATTGAGTATATACTTAGGTATATAGAATTTTTATGAACCTTAGTTTAATATTGTTCTTATTTGCTGTAAGTGGGCTAGATTATGAAATATGTATGTATTTAAAGATGAACGAAAAAATATTGCTTCCCTTAAGTTTTCCGATTTAATTTAATTAAGACAAATAAAAATGATAGGAATTAAAAAGGATTAAAAAATTGTTTCCCTAAAGGCATTTTATTTGTCGTTCGCTGTAAGCTATCAAAGAGAAGCAATAAATAAATAATAAAACCACCTCCCTCTAAGCAAAATAATCAAAAACAAATCAAACGAACAACATGCAACCAAAAGTATAGCATTCGAGCACGTCTGAGCTATGTCTGTGATGTCACAAGCGATACCACTGCTTGGAGGAGGTGGTTTTATTTTTGCTTCCATCAATAATCGAACAACATCCAAGAAAACGTATGACAGTATGACATTCGATGGATCTACATGTAATGTCACACATCTTTCTTGCTCTGCTCATTCAGCATTTGGAATTAATTTCATTCATATGAATAGTTTTTTTTATGATAGATCAACGCTATATTTGTTTCAACTGGAGGTGGTTTAATTTGTGGTTCCATCTATCTCATATCTACACTCTCTTATAAACGAATTTGAAGTTTTGCGTTTTCGTATTTTACAAATTCTTTAAAATTTCATTTACAGAGCTCAAATGCCATTATTACTAGACAATTTACCCAGTACGTTAGAACAGTCTTGAGTATCTCTATACATTCTGAACACCATTTACTATTGCCTTTGTTTTCAGTATAATATATATTATTTCATATCATTTCTTTAATTCCTTTTATTTTAATTTGAAAGTAGGGAACCAAAACACTGCAATTCATGCCTACTTTCACGTTCTCCATCCTTGGTGCTCAAGCTTAAAGTTAAGAGTATGAGACACTAGGCCACTAAGACCCTGTGGACAGCGCAACCAGAGTTGATCTATTGTGTCCTCCCTCCTAGAGTGGTTAAACTAAATTTATCACTTTTACGAACTCGATTATTGCCTTTGGAATTAGCTTGCAAGCCTTATTTGAAGAGATGTTCCTCCAATGATTTTCAACGTTAAAGTTGCAAGCGCGGGACACTCACATATGATTTGCTAAATTATTCAATGCACAACACCTCTTAAATTATACATTATTTATTAAAATTAATACAATGGCCTTTATTATTCAATTAAATTATATTAGGTGAAATCCACTGACATGCATAACATATACCGCTGAAACTATTGAAATTGTTTACACTAAGGAGGGGACCAGTTTTCTATAGTTTTCTCCTTTTGGTTTAAGTACTTAATTTCTCTAAACTTCAAATAATAAGTTCTATACTAAATCCAACACAGTTCAATGACTTACAGAAAGATTCCAATGAAAGTAATAACTTGGAATGTATTTGGAATGTGTTGAACTTGTGATATGAATATTAAAGAGACAATGAAACTTGAAATTAAGACAATTGTCACACCTATGTCAACTAAATTGGTCCCGCATGAAATGACAAAATGAAGCAGTCCATGTAATAACATGTAAGAGCCATTGAGCCTATGTGATAATCTTATTCTTGAGTATACCTTGGCTCCCACAGCGAATCTCTCTATCCGGTCCATATTAAAAACTTCATTGTCATAAGAAAGGACATGGGGTTTAAGAAGTTAATAAATTCTTCAGGTATAGATTCCCTATAGGAGCCGCAGCATTGAAGAAGGAGACATTAAATTTTATCGACACATTTTTTTTAAAAATAATTTTTAATCAAATTTCCATTAAAAGGTTTAAATATAAGTTTCACGGCATTTTAATCTATTATTATATTGACAGCTGACAAGTGAGTTAATGGTGGTGAAACTTCAACTCGTACTCGATCAACAGAAAGCATTACTGCTGTGACTTAATGTGGTGCCGAAAGCACAGCTTAGCTTATTTCATCTTCATAACAGTTGGGAATATAATAAACTATTCTGCACCATTTTTAGGGGTCCGTACATCAAAAGAAAAATGTAAATGTGAAATTGTCCGCCTGTCTGTCTGTCACGGACGTTTTTCTCGAAAACTGCATGACATAGGAATTTGAAATTTTGCAGCAAGTTAGGCTTCCATAACCCACATATATTTCGATAGTCAAAAATTATGAAATAATATTTTTTTTAATTTTTAATGGCGGTGGATTGAACAACTCAAAAAATTATTATTTTTTGTATCGTATGGTTACTTTCAACCAAAATATTTTTGCTGAATTGGTTATAAAAATATAGCCCAAAATGTGTAAAAAAAAAATAAGATTGTCGAGCAACCTCTTCATGCCATACGAATAATAAATTTGGCACTATTTTTAGGCTAGTGTAGTATTTGAGTCCTATTTTTTACGAAATTAAAGCTTGGGTAATCGTCGAAGTAAATGTATTGCTTTATCGTACGTTTCTAACTGACTTTTATTTTTATTTTTTTGGTTTTAAATTGATGCTTTGCACCTGAACAATATTTATTTCGAGGAGGATCTATATGTTACACAAGCCGCCAAACAATTACGTAATATATGAGAAGCTTACTGAGTGCTCAATTTCTCAACGAGGAACCATTAATTAGTCGCCTAGATCCTGCAAAGTCAGGCCGCTAGACTTTTTTCTTTGGGGTATATATTTAAAAGATAAGGTGTATGGCAATTATTCAAAAATGATTCATATCAGAGTTGGTATTCGTGAAGTCGAGCCGCAATTGAGCCAAAATATGTTGTATATATTTCTCAAAATGATAATCTTCTGTAAGATAAGCCGAAGCGATTATTTATCAAATATCATAATTTAATTCTGTGGCTACGTGACAGAAGTGGATATGCCACAAATTAAAGATTTTCGCTATATCGATCATTATGACTTATTTTCATGTTGCAAGACCGGATTACAACTGAAATTTACGTTTAATGACATAAATACATAAGTAAGTATTTTAAAAGACAGGTTACGTGAATATCAAGCAATGTGTGCGTATTCATGTTTAGAGTTATTTGTTTGCACTATTACCATTCATGCTGCGATGAACTTTTACGTTTTATATTACGTAATTGGATGTTGACTATTCTGAGCAAATTAGTTGAAAAATGAAGTTCAGGTGGAAACTCATCTATTTCTCGACCAAATATTATGTCAGAATTAGGAAAATTGGTGTAAATTAAGGAAAATATTTGAAATTTCATCCATCATATCAGGAAATTAAGAATCCTTTCTAAATTATTCCGATAATTAAGATGATTGATCCAATTTATTAATCTGAATATAATGTTTGTGAAAGGGCTGTTGATTCTGATCATCAACGCACCAAAAATAAACAAGAATGTAAACGATACGAACTCACATACATGTTATTGGTGGATGAAATAACTGAAGATTATTTGGCAAATATTGAGCCCTATTCTGTTTTATCATTCTACGTTATTTTATGCTTTAAAATAAGATAATTCCCTAAAATCTAATTCTGTACCAGAAATTTTATTTTATTTTATGCATCGTAACATAAAATATTTCCTGTTATGGAGCATAACATAAAAGACCTAAGAGCAGCACATTTTAAAGTTATTTTGATGCATTTTATGAAAATGACATGCGTCAATTGTCATTTGTGGTGTGAAAGTATGTAGTTTTAATTAAAAACTAAAATGTTCACCGCCATACATAAGAATTACAATTCTGTCAGAAATTGTGAAAATTCGCACTCGGTATATGGTAAAATATAAATAGTTAATGAAATTTGTCTAAAGTTTTAAATTTAATCAGAAGAGATCATAAAAGAAATCCTTAATATCTTTGCGATTCTTATAACGATCCATGCGAGTTTCTTAAAAGTTGTTTCAAGTTAAAATACTTATCGAGAAACTAGAGCCCATGCCAGAAAGAATCCATTTCGTTCACTTTGACATGGCTAAGTGCTTACGGATATGGTTCGTATCAAACTCCAGTCGGGAGTTATCATATTTTAGCACTCTCATGGCCAAGTGTGTTGACCCCTATTAAAGAAGTAACTGCTCTCATAAATGATTATTTAGTAGGTGATTTGATAGAGTTTCAAGCAAATATCAATCGATTGGCTTTTCAGAAAGTAATAGAAATCATTGCGGAATGTACTAAGTATTTTATGTTACGTGTTCTTAAAAGAATCCATAATAAATAATTTTGTAGAACCACGACAGAATACGACTTTTTAAAATATTTTATTTTCATTTTATCTCCACAAAATAACGTAAAATATTATTTTATGAAAAATTACAAAATAATGCTTGAGAAGAAAAACCATAGAAAATGAGAATATGTATTTCAATCCTTCATTTGCAGAAAAACCTGCTATGTACGGATTTCTACTAAGAATAAAAGAAAAAGTTATTTGCTCCCAGAACTTATCAAGACTTGCTTATAATATTGTTGTAAAGAAATCTGGAACAGACAAATAACTACAACTTACCATATATTATTTATTAAGAGATACGCATGAGTTTGCAAGAAATCAGTATCTCAAATCTAAGTTGGACAGAATTTTTTGTAAAAAAACTACCTATGTATGTGGAGATTTTGGGATTATGAAGATATTCACTTCAGAAACGGTCTGATGAAGATGTCGAAATTGTAAATCATATCAACAGCTATGTATCTCTTAAAAATGAAATTCATTACAGTAAGCGACACACTTCTAAAAAAATCTCCTACCCAAACAAATATATGCGAATTGCGTGCATTCATATTGAGCCTTTAAATTATGTATTCAAAATATGTATGTATGTACGCTGAAATTTTCAATCAACTTGGCTAATGACACATGCATAAGGTGTGGTTTACTATAACTGCAAATGAAATTGAAGCAAAAGAACGCAAAATAATGGCAGAAAAAAACGATTTGGATCAAGCAGAAAAGTTCAAGGTGTTTTAATACAGACGAATTGATAATGAGTATTGCTGCATATGCACATGCTCGAAACTCAGACGTAACTAAATGCAGAATGAAATCTTTAATTCGTGTATTTTTATTATATTTTTTGTAACGAAAATCTGTTTTGTATAATCTAACTTTCTAGAGTAAAATCAATATCAGAGCCTAATAAGAATATTCTCAGATCTTCTATAAAACGGTAGTCAAATTTACTCCGG
The DNA here is from genome assembly GCA_963924295.1 of Dioctria rufipes. Taxonomy (NCBI): domain Eukaryota; kingdom Metazoa; phylum Arthropoda; class Insecta; order Diptera; family Asilidae; genus Dioctria; species Dioctria rufipes. Next base: position 40,112,467 of record OZ002743.1, on the reverse strand, counting down.
ACGATCATATTAGCAAAACATATATTGCACCTATGCACTTGGAGCTGGATTAGTAAATTACCAAGAGATTTAAATTGAATTAGAAATGCATAACGTGCGTGTCCGTTACATAGACCTGCTATATACATTTCTCTATCGACAATCGCAATAAATTCTCCACTATCTTAATAGCTAGCACCAAGGTCTCATTAAGTATGCATATTAATAACGAGAATTTTATTACTCTTACTGCGTGTACAAAATTCTTATAAACACAAATTACCTGTGACTAGACTAGTTCTTTTACAAAAAAATAAAAGTAACCTTTATGCTTATACGAGCAAAGAATTTTTGCTGGATTTAATCTGTTTGACATTTAATTGAATCAATTCTAGCTTTCAAAATTATAGCAATAATAACATAATTCGCCATAATCATGACCCTTTTAACTATTATAGGTATCTACTTATGTAGGAATATATGTACCTGCTTATCTATAAATACTTGAGTGTCCCGGGGAAATGGTTGAAAATGTTTTTTGTGCTCCTAATAGTGTGTGCAAGATATGCATAACATTTTACAACAGTAGTTAATATACATACAGGGTGTTTCCGTCATGGAGGTCTATAGGACAGGAGGTGGTATAATCTATATAAATAACAAGTAAACAAGCTAGAATTGGTCTAAGACTAATTCTTATGATACCCTAGGTGAATGCCCTTATGAAATTTCGTATTGTCACCTTTCAGTGCAAGTTTGATTTTTGTAGTGGTTTTTCGCATATATTTCTAGAACGGTTTATCGGAGAGAAAAAATTAGTATAACCAATTTTATAGGATTTCGTATTCTGAAGAAGTGTTTAGTACAAAAAAATGTCTTGGACTGATCGTTTTCACAGTATATGTAAAAAACCTAAATTTTTATATGGCAAAACTAAGAAGGCGTTGCCCGATTTAGCCCATTTTTGAATTTTTTTTTTTATGATGACTACAAAAACACCATGTACTAAATTTCAGCTCTCTACGTCGACGCGTTCTCAGGCAGTGTAAATATATAGTGGAAAACGAAATTTTTGTATGGCATCCCCACGAAGGAGTTGCCCGATTTGTCTCATTTTCGAACTTAATTTTACTTTTTTTTTTAAGTCCGTGTACAAAATTTCAGCTCTACCCTGTCTCATGCATGCCTGTTTTTAAAAAAATGGAAATTTAGGTTGGAAAATGGGACCAATCGGAAAACTCCTTCGTAGGGCTGCCATAGAAAAATTTCGTTTTCCACTATATACTTATAAGGGCACTGCCTGAGAACGCGTCGACGCACACACACACACAGACACACACAGAGTGAAACCCTAGAGTAGGGAATCGCGCGATCGAGTCAGATGATAGCTTAGATATTATGAATCTCCTAACCACCCCATCCCTTTCAACCCCCCCCCCCCCCATACTTCTAGGCATCTATGTTTCGGAGTTACAGCGTGATTAAGAAAATATGCTAGTTTTCACAGAACACCCTGTATCTTAAAAAGTGCAGGATGTACCGACACCAAAACGGTCAAAGTAAAAAAAGGTAAAACAAAAAAACCGAAATTCTTCTTTTAGACCGCCATAATTTCGGGGCTGGTTGAACACTCATTGGAAAGGCGATGAGGATCTTCATATAATGAATTGAGTGACTCGAAAAAATAAAACGAAAACACAAAAATGGAAAGATACAAAAGGAAAAATTGAGCAAAATAAAAAAAAATTTGAAACGAGTTGAAAAAATTGGATTAATTCGAATGAATTAAAACTGTGTAAACCTGCATGGGCTGAATACATACATAGGAGACAGTTTCTTAATTAAATGATCAGATGTACACTACAAAAAAACAGAGAAAATATGATAACAATGTAGGTAGGTACTATCAGCCCAATTGAGAAAATAATTGGAAAAAATACAGAAATTCCTGAGAAAAAATCTGTTAGAAAGTTTCTCAGATTTATCGCTAATAGTCAAATCGGTCCTCGCATTAATGTTATACGCAAGCTTATGTATGTACATAAAAAAAAGAGTATGGTGTATATGGATGTATGTATATCCAAGGACCAAGCTACGCACACTTATTATAGTTGTCGACTCACTGAAGCGACAAGCTCTGCAGTCACTCTCACTTCACTTCATCCATCATCACTTTATGAATTTGAATGGATACTTTTATGTTCAAGCTCCACGCAATATTTTAAAAATGATGGGTTTTTATTTTCTTTGGACAAAATTCTAGTAAGCCTGAATGTATTCCAGATTCCTCCAAGAATTCGTAATATTCTCTGCAAGCTAGATTCTTAAGCAATAATTGTATTTAAAAGATATATTTTTAAAATATCTCTGATAATCATCTTAAGATTGGATAACTCCCTATACTAGCAATGTGGGAATGGTTTCTAATTTCACAGGACATGATATTTTATAAGATACGTGCCTAGATTTTCTATACAATCCGATGCTGGATTCCAGATCTTCAACTGATTCAATATTCAAATCAGGTATAAATGGGAATTTCTTGTTTTGTTTCATTTTACTTGACTGAGAGTTCCTTCTAATCAATCATTTTAGCGTTTCTGTAAGGCTTGGAAGTCTCGATCTGTAGACATAAATCGAAGTCAATCCAATTGTGATCAGAAAAGGACCATCGCTGTACCCAACGCTTGATTGCGTGGCGCTTATGACGCTGTTTGTAATAAATAAACTTTGAATTTGAATGAGTAAGTAATTGGATGCTCTGAATACGATATACATATACTTTTGACCTTTCTTCATAAGATGGTTTATTCATACTCGGGCTCGACCTGTTTGACATAAAAAAAATCCTTACGCTCTTACTTTATCTTAATTAATCGAATATTTCTCCCTGAGTCCTTTCGGTGGCGATACAATTTGATATTACGCTTATAGGTAGGTATCTCTTATTATACCCTAGATGTAATCTATAAGGTATACTAAGTTTGTCATTCCGTTTGTAATACCTCGAAATAACGATCGTAGAGCAAAATAGATTGGACACCCACGCATAATATTAAAAGTTATTTTGTTTTTTGCATGTCCGTCCGTCCGTCTGTGCGCGCGATAACTCGAGAACGCGTTTACTTAGAGAGCTGAAATTTTGTACACAGACTAAAAAAAAAAAAGAAAAATTAAGTTCGAAAATGAGACAAATCGGGCAACTCCTTCGTGGGGTTGCCATACAAAAATTTCGTCTTCCACTATATATTTTGCCTGAGAACGCGTCGACGTAGAGAGCTGAAATTTGGTACATGGTGTTTTCATTGTACTAGCAAAAACAAATTTCAAAAATGGACTAAATCGGGCAACTCCTTCTGCCATATAAAAATTTAGGTTTTTTACGTATACTTTGAAAACGATCAGGCCAAGACAATTTTATTGTATTAAAAACTTCTTCAGAATACGAAATCCTATAAAATTGATTATAATCATTTTTTCTGTGCGACAAACCGTTCTAGAAAGATATGCGAAAAACCACTTCAAAAATTCAACTTGCATAGATCGGTGACCTTACGAAATTTTATACAGGCATTCATCTAGGGTATCATAAGAATTGTTCCTAGACCAATTCTAGATTTTTTACTTGTTTTCTTCCATTCTAATTCTTCAATTACCTCCCAAATAGTTCAAAAGTTTTGGTTTTATTGTTTCTTTGATTAGGTAACTTCTTTTTACCTTAAGGCATATACAAATTCTCTTTATTTTATTTTATTTTCGTCTACATTCATACTCGTAAGTCTCAATTTGCTACCATAGAATTTGATTTAAATAGCATTCAATTGTTTTTTTTTCTATAAAGATCTTATTACATGCCTAGGATGAATTAAAATAATAGAAAAAAATATATCTGCAAAAAATTTTTTTTGCCGCCTTTGGAGAAGGGGAGAGGTATTCTAACCATAAAATTCCATTCTGATTTAAAATACTAAAGCTTTTGTAGTATACCTTTGTATTTAGTCTATTAGTAGTACCTACGCCCAAACACCTATACTATATGTATCTATCCAATGTATCTTAGTACCTACAAGTTTTACAAACTTTATTGCATAATTCAGGAAAAAATATAACTTCTGCATAATTCTTGCACTTCTTACAAAATAACTAATCAAAGAAATTGTGCGGAAGTCATAAAGCCATAGTAATACCTCACAGCTCAATGAAGCGAGGACATAACTATTTTTATTCATTCTCTCATTTTTCACGAGTATATGTAGTGAAACTGGGCTGGCAACACCTTTTTAATCAATATAAAATAACAAGACCTCTTTTATCAAAAAGACACGATCACTGGGAGAGCTGATCTCTCTTTTCTTGAAGAACGTGTTATATGAGTAAGCAACGATGCAAAAAGGTTAACAACAAAATAATGAAAGTCTGAGTAGGAACTGTGTTAGCCTAGATTGATCTTTCATTGGTCACTTTAGAATAAGCAAAAAGAAGCTTAAAATTCCAATGTCGAGTTCTTAAAAAATGCTACATACATATATGTTGGTATCTGAATCGTTTTTTGCCGAAAGCTGTCCTCAAAACTTTTTACGAATAATCATAAATTAGAAATTTTTAATTCTCCAAAATTGTTTTTATCATCTCCATCATACTCACTTTTTCAGGTCACATAAGTAATAGCTTCCTCCTAATATGATAATCTCACGTCACAATGCCTGGGTCAGCTAAGCAAAAAAAATTTTTTTTCTCACTGTAAAATAAACACTTTTCTTATGTTTCACCGCAGAAGTATGGTTAATCTTCTCATTTTAATATTCACTTGGTTGTGAAAGATTCTTCTGTGAAGAGAAGTGTCGCAATTGTATCAGAGGCCATTTACATGTTACACTTTGACATTTTTAATAAGGTAGGGTCGGATACCTTTTATAGAAAAACACTTTCGCTCCACAATAGACGATTTTTTAATATTATTGATTATCACTTTAATAATTAGGCACTACCCAGTGGCATTCAATTTTTTACACTTGGACGTAATAAGCGGCGAACTGAAGATCTTTCTAGTTACGGACAACTAAAACCGGAGATAAGACCTAAAAAGAGACTACATACGAAAACAAAACGCGATCACCTGAATGAATAGACGGTGTGGTGTGGTGGCGTACCTTTCGCATTTGCAGCACGAATGAAGACAAAATTTAGCCAGAGAAAGACGGCTGGCTGACTGACTTCTTTTGTGCGACTTTGTTGTTATTGTCAGTGTTTAGTGTATATGTATGTGTTATGCATTAGCATTGGTATCCACATATCAACTCTATTGATGACTGTTTTATTCCACCTGGTTCCATTAAATACACCTTTCATTTAAGCCAGCTTGAGGTTGGTTAAGAATAAGCTGAAACCTGTAGTGTTTGGATCAGCAGAGATTTACCACGGTTACATGAAGGCTAGAAAACAAGAAAATAACGAATATTTTGAATTTTTCACATAAAAATGTAATTATAATTTTTTTTTATTAATTTTATTAATTGACTCATGCATATCAACATGACTTAAAATAAATAGCAAAAGGCTAAATATTCGTAATAAAAAAGATACTAGCTAAACTAAAAGTTTTAAACAGTCAATAGGGACAATTAAAAACAAGTGTCTAAGACCAGTTCTTATGATACCTTAGCTTAGATGAATACTCGTATGTCATTTCGTATGTTCACCTATCTGTGCCAGTTTGATTTTTGAAGTCGTTTATCGCATATATCTCTAGAACGGTTCGTCAGATAGAAAAAATTAGTATAACAATTTTATAGAATTTCATATTCTGAAGAACTTTTCAGTACATTAAAACCGTATAGGACTTATCGTTTTCACAGTATACGTAAAAATCCTAAATTTTTATATGGAAACACCGAGAAGGGGTGGCCCGATTTAATCCATTCTTGAAATCATATTTACTATTTTTATGAAAACACCATGTACAAAATTTCAGCTCCCTACGTTGGTGAAAGAGTTACCAGATTTGTCTCATTTTCGAACATAATCTTACTTTTTGTTTTTTGAAGGCCATATGCAAAATTTCAACTCTCTAGGTACAAGCGTTCTAGAGTTGACAATAGACAACAAAAATGGCACAAAACTGTAAAACAAATGACACAAAATTCTCAAAATAGACTAAAAACGGACACAAGAATTTTGAAAAAGATCTAAAAGATAAACAAAACTCTAAAAGAAGTTCCAAGACGTTCTAAACCTTCAAAATGATCTAATAAAAAATAATTTCCTAAATGAACGAATTTTCAACCTAAAATTTTGTAATTTAGCACCAATACCAAAATTGAATATGGAGTCCTATGAAAGCAGCCTGTAGTGTCATAGACTTCCAGAAACTGCTTGTCCTTCCCACAGCACTTGTGACAGTTCCAAAACGGGGAGGAGCCCCATGGACTAGTGTGTCAAATGCTGGGCCTATTATCACCAACGAAAGACAAGAACACCATCCTGCACCAAGGATAGTGGTTGCCATGTGCAGTTGAATCCGTTGCCAGATACCTATTCAAGACGTAAACGTCTCTGCAATCTGGTAATGGAGTGCCTTTTAAGTGTTTGTTCGTGGTGTTTTGGGTCAGTGTTCTGATTCTTATCTTTTACTTTAATATAGTACAAATGAATTGTAAAATTGGCCAGCATCAACGTGAATCTAATCAAACAATTCACCTGACTACAAACTCTTGGACCCCATAGAAACGATGTTAATGTTATTATATTGGAAATGGAATTTTTTTATTTAAATTTGATTTTAACTGCCTTTGTGAGCAGTCAAAAAAAAACTAAAATCAAAATTTTGACCCCTACATCAATACGAAGAAAATGTTTTTGGAAAAATTTATATTGGTCCTTTCTAGACAGATAAACATATGGCTTAAAATCATTTCTCTGTCAACAAAACCTTGGAAAAGAAAAAAGAGCTGGAATTCGAAATAAATCTCTTATCCGCGAACAGAAATTTAATATATTTGACTTATGTTGCAAGAAAGTTACAACCTTAGAATATAGAGAGTACAGGAAGTGTGATAAGCCAAATTTAGTGTAGTCAAATTGTGGTTGGGCTAGAATCTATTGCTACTGTGTGAGAGCTCAGTACAGGCGTGTAGTAGAATAAACAATAAGAGCGGGGCAACATGACAGGTCTATTTAATGAGCTGCTCTAGCAGAAATCGAATACGATTTTCTGCTCTTTTCCGCCCTTTTCTGCTCTAGAGTAACCTAGAGCAGCTCATTAATGATATATGGTTGAGAATTCTGTGGTTGCTCACACCGAAAATCCTCTTAGTCGCTACACTGCGACAAGGTACCCAGGGAGTTTCTCAGCTGTTTCAAATGTAGGCACCTGAACAAATATTTGTCCAATTTCCTCTATTCAAGGACCCCAAAGGCAGCTGAACAAACATTTCTCCAATTTCCTCTATTCAAGGACCCCAAAGAAAAGCCGCGCTTATGTACACGAATTTTAAAAATATCAACACTTCCTGTTCTCGCTATATTCTAAGGTTACAACTTATGAAAACTAAAAAAACGGCAAATTGCTAAATACATATCGAAAAATAATTATTATAACGCTTTTTTTTATTAAAGAACTTAAGATAATTACGGTTCCTACTAGAAAGATCGAATTAAGATTTACAGGATGTTACATATCACTATTTCCCAGCAACCAGGATTTAAAATTCACTTAAATTGATTGTGATAAATTTCAGATGAATTATAAAATTAAATTGATTTAATTTAAACTTTCCTCCATTTCGCATTAAAGTCTTATTATAATCGCACCGTAGCATGTTACTAAACCAATTTCTCTAGTTATTTTTTGCACATTGAACTTAAACTGCCTCGATCGTGTCCACGGGTTTTTTTATTTTAAACACTCGATCACTTAAGATTTAATGTATGTAAATACCTTCTATTGACACAGGGTAATTGTCATACTAGTTATGACCGTTCTCATAACATCAATCAAGTCTCACGTCACGTATAAATTTAGCTTGCTTGCATTTTTTTATGAAAGAAGCTATCTTTCAACTTTTACAACAATTTATGTTATTAAATATAAACATAAATCTTATTAGTATTTTTGAATGTGAAGTACCTACGATGATAAGTTTAGTTAGATTAGAGTGATAGCCTCACATAAACCTTTTATGGTCTGTTGTGAAATCATATCCGGACCTTACCTGAAGTCATCAGTATTGTATTGATGAATGATGAATCGCGTAAGATGCATGAAGTTAAAGCCATCCGGAGCTATTTATGAACCTTATAAGTTAATTAATTCATTTTCTTAACATTTCCTCCAGTTCGCGGAAGAAAAGTTTCACTAACTCATTAAGCCTTCCTCTGGCAAGGTCTGGTTAATCACTCTAACACTTCTAACATGCTCTCAATTAAATTTGGGGTCTAAAATAAAATCCAGATATTTTAATACAAGGCAAGGTTACTGCTATAGTAACAGAGTAGAAGGACGTTTTTCCGAGTTTACCTAAGACTAATAGAGGTAGTTATCACCCCGCGTAGAACACCACAGTAAGTTCGTCTCCATCCATTAAGAGCAGTATAGCGTTGGGAAGCATTAATAAGAGTATTGGTGCTAAAATGGCTGCCTGTAGATATTCTGATTAAAGGAATCCGTCAGCCTATTTAAAGCTTTGGAAGCCATAGTGCATCTCTTATTCCTGCGAGAATAATACCCTAAGAAAGTTTTTATGATTTTTACTCGGATAATTTAACGCAAAATTAAACAAACAGACGATAATTTTCCCACTGATCGTTTCCCAGAATTGTTTGGGTTACTTAATGAAGAAAAATTCATTTCCTACTCTTTAGTGCATTTTAAAATAAAGGTGTTTCTTTCTAATATATTTTTCTGTAAGAAAAATGTAGTATATTTAAATTGTAGAGGTAAGTAATTTTCAAAACAACGTCAGCAAGTAATTGTTGATTTTATCTTAGCAAATTGATATACGTATTCGATACTACCATAGATAGCACAAGAACTAGATGTCGCATGCAATACCAAAAAAAGTATACAAAATTTATATGGCTGGGTGGTCCATTCCGGAATGGACCACAACATTTGAAATGATGTATAAGTTGAGTGATTAATATTTTTTCATATCTGGAGTGTTGAGGAAGTTGATCAAATGTATACAAAACTGCTATTATAAAAACATTTGCTTTCGGCACGCTCTAAAACATGTTATGGTCCATTCCAGAATGCACTTCCCATTTCACAATCTGTATACTCTGCTCTAGTATGCCATGCGACATCTAGTTCTTGTGCCATCTATGATACTACCTACCAGTCGTGCTGATCAAAATCAATGATAAATTTAGATAGCTTCGGCTCACAGTATATCACTAAATCCGTCAGAGGTATTAATTGGTCATCTATCCTGGACAGATCTTACCGTAGTGATATATGAAGGCGCTCTCTTATTATTCTTTTATACTTTCGGATAAAAACCAATAAATGATTTACAAAGAAATTAATTCAATCCAAAGTTCAAAAAATTCAAAAGAAAATATGAAAATATTAAACAATTTATACAATACTCTTAAAGCATATTATAATTTCAAAAACTTTAATATTTAATTAAGGAATGCACAGTGCAATCTAGTTTTTTCCGCCCTTCCAGTTCAGGAAGTTCGATAATTACAAAAGCCTCTTGCACAAATCCTCCGGCTTGTTGAACTAGTTTAATAGCAGATTCCAAAGAACCACCTGTTGCGAGGAGATCATCAATTATAAGAACCTTCTGCCCTGGCTTAATTGATGTCTTCTGCATCTCAAACACGTCCTAACATACAAAAATTATAGTACATATTACTATGATGTAATATTAAGAATTAATTTACCGTTCCATATTCAAGTGAGTATTCTTGCTGAAAACATTCTCCTGGAAGTTTTCCTTTCTTCCGAACAACTGCATTTCCTATTCCTAACTCTGAAGCGATAAGGAAACTGAAAAGGAATCCCCGAGATTCTAGTCCTAACACAATATCGACATCTGGACAAGAATTTTTCACATGGCCAAGTATTAAATCTTTTATGAATTTACAGCAACAACCATCTCTGAGGGCAGTGAATATATCTCTATGCGCACAAAAGAACATTTAATTTAATGTATTCTTTAAATTATTGTAATTTACTTACTTGAAGATTACACCTTTCTTTGGAAAGTCTGGGAAGACTCCAATGTGGTCTATCACATATTTCAATTTATCTTCATCATTCATTCTAGCTATAGTTTGCACTGGAAGTAATAGTTTTATTAAACTGATAAGAAGTCGATCGATAAGAACACAGCATGTGATAGGAATGTGGAGTCCAGAAGGAAAGTTCTACAAATTGAATAGCTTTAACAAATTGCAATAGACGTAAAATGATATAATTGTATGATAACTGCTGCTAATTGCCAAAGCCATTGAATTTAGATGTAGAACTGTCAAAGCGCCGCTTAATATACATTTTATACACACACTGCGCTGGGTAGCAGGGATGTATGTAGCACCAGGGATGAACAAAAAGTGTTATTGTCATATCATTGCATAAATTGAGGCACGACTCGCCACGCCAACTGTAGGTTTGGATCACTGCTAAAGGTTTTGGAAAAAATTAAGGTTGGGCTTGGAGTTCTGCTAGAAACAAGCTTCGCGTTGAGGCAGCCAACATCCGGGGCGTAGAAAAGCAAAAAAGCTGTAACCTAACCAATAGATTTTTACATTTTTACACATGGCAAACAAATATAATTTTTTCAGTTCTTATTTATCAAGTTAAATTTAAGAAACAAGTATTTGAAAAATAGTTCAATTACAAGGAAGAAAGTTTATGATTTTTATTTGGATAATTTTCGCATTTCCTACTTTTTAGAGTGCAATAAAAGCGTTTTTTTATTTTTTTAAGAAAAAATAGTGTAGTAAGAATTACAAAACAATCAGTACGTTACATGAATACTTGAGTACTTGACTTGAAATTTACTTGAAGTGACATTTAATCTTTGACAACTCTGCATTACTCTGCATAATCTGGGTGTTACACCTGCAAGTACATCTTGCATGCAAGCCTCCCTTCCAACGCGATTTTAAACAACAGCAGAAGGCAGTTCGGTTGATGTCTTAAAGAAAAAAGGAAGAGGAAGGGGTTGGTAAATGATGTAATGCAAATGATCCCAGAAAATTTCATTTTCCACAAGCAAGTACAGCTTGCATGAGCCTGTTTAGATGGGTCAGTATGCCGCCTCTGCTACCTGCAGGAAACGTGTTAGTAGGACGATGTTCGGAGGCAGGAGTGAAGTGCAATTTAAATTTCACAGGCAGCACGTATTTTTATTGGGCAATATGAGTCACATGATCTTTCCAGTTTCAAGTATTAGAGTGTGTAGTTGTTACTTTACATGATTTGTCGATGTGTTTGTTCCACCGACTGAAATCAGCAAGGGCGCCAAATTGGCTGATGTAATCATGAAGGCCGAAGGGCATTTTGGGGCACCTTATACTGACCCGTCCAAATAAGGTCTATGTAAGCAATGATATGCAAACTGTACTTCCATATTTCTTGCACGTGTAATCTTCAGCTAACTTTCATACTGAAAAATCATAGCAGCTCAGGCAATCATATCTACGATCCGTGTATGTGAGCGTATCCAAAATTGGCCAGCATTTATGTATGTTTCATTCGGCCATTTTTGGTCTTCGCTGTCAAATCCATACTCAGGGTTTGGTTTGTTTTGAGTTTGGCGCATTGACGCACGAAGCAAATATTACTCACAAACTTTTTACCACTGAACTTTTCTTCTTAATTATTAACTTTTTTATGTTCATGTTTGCAAATTCAGTAAATAATTTTGAGTATACAAAAATAAAACCGATAAAAATTGCGCCCAGCTTGGACAATTGTGTACAGATGTACAAATTTTACGGCGCTTATGTACAAACAATATCAGTGTCAATTGGTTAGAAATGGGTACGTGATATTCTCTCATTTGACATTATACAGTTTTCAAGATGGTGAAAAAAAAATATTCGACAGAGCGGAGCTTTTTTAATTAATACACGTAAAATGAGTGTTTCTGGGATCATATACATTACATCATTTACCTACACCTTCCTCTTTCTTTTTTCTCATATTTTCCGATTCTACTACTTCCTTTGGCTACAAAAATCATATCCAGTCATTGAAAATTATTTTATTAAAAGTTTTAAAGCTGGGAATAACAAGCGAAATACAAGTAGCGACATCTCCTTTCTAATACGTAAATGGTTCTACGCACATCTATATATAAATAATAATTGTATAAATATTGCCACATTGTTTCTAAATTCCAAAATGGAGTTGAGGAAGTTTCGCCATGTTTATCGGTGTATTTATTTTCTGGAAAAAAAGGAGGAAAGCGGTATATCTTATAACAATCACCTTCTGAGCAGAATTATCTCCCTAAATTTAAATGAGCTAAGTGCTCCGGTGAAGGTTATGCTTCCTTCCCTGCATTTTGCTAATAATGGGCTTCTACCTAGTTAGTTTGTCCTTAGCAATATAATCATTGAGGGATTATTGGAACATCGCTTGCGGCCACTGTTGAGAAATTAGGAGGGAATACTATGAGTAGAGAATTTGATACTTAGTAATAATTAGCGCTAATGAGATGTGACTCTCAAAATAACTCACATAACTGCAGTTGTGCCAACACTAACGTCAACTTCATTTGTATGAATTTTTTTAGAAGGCAGATTTACTTACCTGCGTTAATTAAATAAATGCCTTCATACACTTTTCAACACATCAAAAAAGTACAATGAGTCATATTATTATGATATTTAGCACCTGAAGTCGACAACATAATTTAGCAATTCGCTAAAATACGCTAAATTGGTTTGTCGGCTGCAGAGATTCAATTGCACCATATTTAACGGTAGTAAAAAAGTTTTCTCAAAGTTTTCATATGTACATTTTATGTATGTATTTCTATTCAACTTTAACAGAACATAACTAAATATAACGCACCTATTTCCTACAGTATATCCATAGCAGCCAAATCAGTTTCCAACTCTCGAGCCATCAATTCTTGTTGAAATTTGTATATTTTCGAACGTTTCAATTCTTTGTTGTTTGCATTTTCTTGGCAAAACTTTGTAGTTAACTGCAATTCTTTTCGTAGAGTGTCCTCAAAATGACGTAGTCGCATTCGACTGTGTTCAGATGTACACAATTTCGGCAGAATTTTACATTCTTTGGATATTTCTTTATAAAGAAGTTGTGTTAACGCAAGAACTTTTTCTTCAGATCTAAAGTTGTTATAGGAACGGAAAATACTAAGGGAGATTTCTAACTATGTAGGTATATGAGAACTTACCTTGTGTACAGCTTCACTGAAATTGAGTTTTTAACAGAAGTATGAAGTCTTAATAGAGTTCCGTACCAGTGCGAGGCTGAATTTTCTTTGTGTAAATACATTTCATCGATTGGAGTTCCACTGTTGGATATAGCAACATGTAGTTGGTATGATGATTCCTAAAATCATAGAGATAATATTAATTTTATGGAATACTGGGGAATGGGGAGAAGAGAGGGCAATTACATAGGAAGAATTTTTGTAAATAATGACGACGATAGGTGCAAAAGATTTCATTCAACATCAAAGCTATTTATAGATAGATATGTATACTTATAGGATACCAATTATTAACAAATTATTAACAAGCGGTTAGTTTAGAGTGGTGAAGGGGGGGGGGGTGATTGTAATTTAAATATACATAGTCTAAATTTGTGGAGAAATTTGGAATCCAGTTGGAAATAAATGCCTAAGATGTTTTCAGAAAATGGTATACAGTAGGAAAAGAGGTCAATAAATGGAAAGCAACGTAAGATATAACCATATATAACCATATTTAATTATGTATTATATTTCTAACTAATTTCTTTTAAATTTCAAGTGAATTTTATATTTTTGTATTGAACTGTTAGTCCCCCTCGCAATGCTAACCTATTTTTTAATTCTACGCTCTACTAAGGGGGGGGGGGGGGTGTGTTTTATATTCACTACTAATTTGATTAAAATGTCTGTCTACTTTATATTCAAAAAAATATTGTTTTTTTTTTCAGATATGAAAAGGAAATATATAAATACAACTCAAACTAATCCTTTTCAACTCTGGATAAAAGTCTGCGCCTAGTACCACTCGTTGAAAAGGGAAGTCAGCACCATTCTTTTTAACTACTTTTATTATCTTGTTTATGTCGGTGGCTTTTCCCAAACACATCAGGTTCATTACACAACTACGCTATGTAAAAATAGGATATGAACTTACTTTCACCTTATCTTACTAAAAAATAAATAAATAAAGTAAATTTTTTGTAAGCAGAACTGCAAATGTGTTGAGACTTTACCCCAAAGTGGAGGTCACATTAATGACTAACAGGGGGGGGGGGGGTACTTCGTGCTCACCTTAAGATCTTTTTGATTTCTGCGAGCATATATTAATCAATATGAAAAACATTTCAATCAATTCTCTCCACTTTTTCCGGGGATAGTAATAGTCGAAAATTTCGATAAAGTCATTTGGTGGACACGAAGTATTGTAGAGGGTTAAGTGTAATTGAATTCTTTCTTTAGAGCTATAATTTCCAAGTAAAAATATTTTTTTTCCTAATGTAGATTTTCTACAATATTTATATTTATATGATTCTGAAGATTAACCAAACAAACTCTCCACAGAGTATCCGTGAAATACATTTGTAAAATTTCCAAATACATTGTTTCTTTGAAAATTCTTTGGAATAAGAACAGTATATTTTCATCGGACAGCATAACTTTAGCCTCATGCAATTCCCGTAAAATTCCGCTGATATTTTTGGAGCTTATATGGGTTTTGTGGACCTGAAATTTGCCACAGATTATCTGTTGAAGATCTGAGGACTTGGTTACTAGAGTACTTCGCTTGATGTGTGAACGGTTAAAGTACACCCCTTACTATAGTATATATACATAGTATATCAGCCATTCCTCATGAAAACGATCAAGAAGGGCTTGTTTTGGACCCAACCATCTCCGATTTGGATGAAACTTTCACATTTTGTACGGAATACCAAAATAGGTCATCCATACTCATCCCCCCCCCCCCCCCCCCACCATCGCTGGGCCAGTTAGAAATTTCGTCATTTTACGATGAAACGTCATTTTTTAAGAAATGATATCTCAAGAACGGAGCAACAGAATTTTCTGAATCAAATGCCTAAAGAAGCTTACAGATTTACAGCTTTTGTAAATAATACAAAATAACAAAATATTGCGATGGCGTTCGGCTTCGTTTTAGAGATATAAATTTTTAAAGTCACCGTATACCCAAAGTAACCTGTATGAGTATTGGAGCAAATCACCCCCATCCAAAATCTCGACTAAATATTTTCCGAATCACAAAATTCCTCTTGCTACTTTTTTTCTGATTTTTTTGGCATATTTTCTCTCCCCTCCCAAATGCGTTACGCAAATTAATTTTGGTGTCTGAAAAATTTATTTTGCGACTTAATAAAATAAATTGTCGATGAATCCAATTTTTAATCTTTTTATGGATGCACGCTTATTAGGAGAATATTTAAACGAAATTTCAGGAAAATCAGACGACATTTATCTATTTAAAAATAATAAAAACTATAAAAATCTTACTTGCCTACTTTCCGCCATCTACCGGCGGTCTTTGAAAATATATGGCACTTTTAAGAGTCAGCAATCTACATATCTCTTTTATCGCTGGCATTTTATCCGAATGCATTTAGCGCTTTCGCTCAAATTCTGCGCCAATTTAACCGCGAGAACTCTGTACCCGACATATGGGTACGTTTTGGAACGGTCTCGGGCGAATACATAACACAATTAGTTACTTTTTTTACACTCCACTTCTCGGGCGATTTGGCATATTAATCCTTGGTTTGTCTGCCATTAAAAAAAAATAAAAATAAAAATCAAGTGCTAGAGGTCTCCAATAGAAAAAAAATCTCCTCAGTGTAGTGCTCCCATAGAGTCTGCTTTGGGTATACGGTCACTTTAGAAATTCATATCTCAAAAACGAAGCCGAACACCGTCGCAATTTTTGTACATAGATAGATATGGTTTCTAGCTTCAAAAATAAAAATAGAAAAAAAAAGTGCTTGAAGTCCTCTCTAGTGAATAATACAATTTTTTTTTTTTTAATACTATTACTAGCAAAAAAAAGTTCGTTCGGTGCTGTTATATGTTTTTATAAAAAATATAAAGCTTTAAGTTTCATTTGGCATTTGAATCAGAAAAATGAAGCACAGGGTTTCGTGTGAGTAAAAGCAAAATTGTAGGTAATCTTCTTCTTATAAAAGGCAGGACGTAGGTTCAAACAGCGACTTGATTATTCCAGGCAGAAAATCAAGAAGATATAAACTTCCATTATATTATACATGGAATTTTTCTATGAAAATATTTACTTACGCCTAGATCCATTGGTTCAAAATTTTCCTCCTTTTTATGAATACATGAAAACCCCAATTTATTCTTGAGGAAATTGCAAAATACCATTAAAAAGTCGTCTGACTCAAATTCAATTCGAAGCTCCTTGTGAAATGATGTACATGTTACAGCCAGTAAATCTTGATAAACTGTGAATTAAATTCCAATGAGTGAAATACTATATTTGTGAAATTTTATTCATTTATTACGAGCATTCGGTGCAAAACTGACTTGCAGTTCATCCTTCAACAGAATATCCGGTTCAATGATAATATCTTGTACATGATATTGTTGAGAAAATGTTTTTTCATTTCGTATAATCTCGTACAGAATAAAACAAAGATAGTTGTGCGCTTGTGAAGCTAAATCGATATTCCACTTCATTCGCAGTACAGCCACACCTGAACACTCAGGATGCAATAGTTGGGTCTGAAAGATTCGGCCAATAAATTAGTGTTACTACTTAGGTATACAAATTATCTACTTTACCTTTACTGGCAACCATTCTTTGCTAAATTCAAATCTGTTCGTCAACTGATCTTCACTTTCCAATAATTCATCAAATTTTTCATACGTAAAGGAATCATCCCTGAGCTGATAGAGATTGTATTCAAATTCTGTTGATTCTGTTTCGGGACAAATTAAAGCTATGCGAATGTTTTGTAGAGTTGTTGGTCTGAAAATGGATAATAATACATACATACATTGTTAAAATATATTTATAGAGTTATTCTGAGGAACTCATAATAATTGGTCTCCGATTATTTCGGAAACGGCAATACAACATGGGTTAAATTAAAGATAATATTAATAATACTAATTTATTGCTAATAAAAGTATGCACAAGATTTACAATCTTTTATAGTACGAAATAGTAAGTCGGTGCTAGATAAATTTGTGATAAAAAAAAAATAAATAACTGAGCTATACTCGTAAATAAAAATAACCTGCGTTGAGTTGATAGTTCAGAAAAAAAAAAAAAAATACATAAAAGAAGGATCTTGTTTCAAAGCAAAAAGAGATACAAATTAAGTATCTACTGCATTTTATAATTTAGTTTAAATTTCGTTTAAATATAGTTTAAAAATAGTTTAAATACTGATTCTTAGCCTAGAAGAGAACAGGAACTATTATTCTATAAAGAGGCTATTTTAAGTGAGTTCGTATTGACGATTTGTATAACAACGGGTAGATTATTCCATAATATGATAGACTGGACGAGGTAAGAACTTCCATAACTGATCTATAGAAACACGGCATTATCAGGTTTCTGTTCCGCTGAGACGAAGTAGTCTGGGAAAGTTACACGCGATATTCCGGTTTATTGGATAGTAGTATTCTGAACGGTAGAAAGAGCACCCGACGCTTTAAAAGGGATTCCACAGAACACCAAAGTAATTGAAGCCTAAATGGAGAAACGTGATCAAATCGTCGTAATCTAAAAATGCAACCTCCATTTTACGTGCACATAAATTGGAGTGTCGTCAGGGTTTGACACCCTTTGGACTTTTGTCCATAACTTCCGTTTAAGAAAGAACTTGGTCAATCCAAGCATATTTTTGGAAAAATCTGGGAAAACACTTTTGCAGAACATTTCAGATTGATTGGCTAAAAAAAATATTCATTTAAAAAAAAGTGAAATGCTGTCAAGGTTGGCCAGTGTTGTCTAGGTTGGCCAGTCGACGAAAAATGTGCTGAAATGATTGAAAATGACCTGGAGAAATTAACTGAATAAAATAAGAAGCTGAGTTTGTTGCATTTTTCTGTTTTTTTTAACAAAATTTGAATTTTCACATTATTCGAAATCTCATTTCATTTCCGGAAAATGTTATATTGACGCACTTCAAATACACTTCTCTTTTGCATTGTCCTAAGAGGGCTTTTCTTGGCTTTTTTTGGCGGGCAACTTCCTTTAGCTGGTGTTTTATTGACAGACTTCGTTGGGATTGGTGCTAGATGTTTTTAGGGCATCATCCAAGCACACAATCATAGTGGGCCAATCCAGACTATACAATGTGGCCAACCTAGACGACAAATGACATTGCCGCATCACGTTACACCACAACAAAACATGTTACAGGATTGAACTTTCCTCTTAGTTTATTTTCAAGCATGAGTCACACAACACATTCACAATGCTTACCTTGATGATTGCAAATTTTCACATCCCTTTCTGGTCGTATTTTTTTGGAATTTCAAACCACTGAGTGCATAGCACATAGTTTGCGTTCACACTCCAAGTCTGGAATGTCACGAAAAGTTCGCTGTTACTGATAGAAGGTTTCTGCACACGAAGATTGATGGCTCCAGTATTCAAAACTAAAAAATCGCAGATGGCACTCCCCTACTATCTAGTTTGTGAAAAACAACGCTTTCAAACGAGAAATGAAGCAGAATCAACATTTTTACTAGAATCAGCGCAGCGCAGCCCAGCATACATTTTTCCCAATCTCGCCTTAATATAATCACAGCACTTCATACTGATGTTTAAGTCTATCCCAAGATTGGTAACCTTAGGCAAGTGCCACACCAGGCCACTGATTTGCTGATGTACTGATGTGCTGATTATCAGCAGCACTAATATCTTAATGAGGCACGCTACATTGTAAGAGGTAGTGATGTACTGATGTGATACTGATCTGCTGACAGTCAGCAAATGACTTGCATGTTGCAGCCTTTACTGACATCAGTTGATATTTTATTTTCAAACTAATTAAGGGGCATAACTAGTGTGACACTTAAAAAAAATAGTCTATACCTTGAAGAAGAACATATTAAAATTTCAAGTATGTATCTCTAATAGTTTTTGAACTACAGCTTTCTAAAGAGCAGTCTCTCGTCGGTCAGAAACGTGCGTAATCTGAGGGCTGTACCTGAGTTTTGTTCGTGCTCTGTCGGCATTGTAAATATTATAATAGTATTAAGGACGCTACTCCCGACTTCTAGGTTTACAGATATTTATATATAGGTATATGCCAATCAAACCTTTCCTACATTGCCTGGAATAGCAAATAAGTTCTAGGTATGATATTTATCAATTTATAACAATGAAATCAGTATTTTTATCTTTCAACGCATTTTTCCCGATACAACATTTTTCGAATTTGCTACAGTTCTAACTCGAATACAAATCATCCGATCGACTTGAATCTTGTTTTAGCATATTTAGTATTTGCTCCTTCATACCATGAACCTCCAGTTTTTTGATTGGATAAAAAATGTCAATCTGCCATGTAAAAACTTTCAGATTTTTAAGCGTCATTTAGCACCTTTTTTTTCAAATCTCTGTCATTTTGTTGCATTCTATTTTTTTTCACAATCTTCTGCTTCATGGTATAGGAAATACCTTCTAGTTTAAGGAACTTTTTTGATTTTTTGATTTCAGGCACTCTGAAGGCCGCAATCACTGCAGCAGCTTTATTTTCTGGAGACCCGCTAATAATTTCATACAAAAAAATGACTGTGCATACATAACTAATACCAAAGAACATATAACATAACAAGAAGCTTCATCTGGCCTCTAAAAATGCACAAGTTGTATGGTTATTTGGTGATGCGGTCGGGAGGTAATAGACGGGAAGAAGCAAAGATTTGAGACTGAGAGAATATTTCTGTTCTCTCTGTTCCCCGCCACCCCACAGCTGTACCTGTACACACGCCATGCACAGTTTTGTTTCACTATGATGCCGCTGCCTAGTTGAAGTGGCGAACCGGTTTTTCTATTAATTTATGTACTCGAAAAATTTTCATATGAACTTTTTCACAGATTTTTGTGGCCGAGGATACTTTAAAAGATCAATGACCTTAATTTAACCCTTTGGAATAAACAAGTAAATGTATTTATTGGTCAGGGAAAATTCTTGTTTTTAAGAAAAATATAGAACTTTGGACAATTTGTGTGCGATCCAACGAGCTTTATTGCAACAGTGAAAGGCTTTTCAGAAGAGTAAAGGATTGAAATACGAGAGACAATTATCGCAGAAATTATTTTTACTTGTTCTTAATCATTATCGTCCAATAATCTCGCCAACAAATTATCTATATCGAAAAACCCGAAAAAAATGAATGGCTACCTACATTTATAAACATCTTTGCCCAGTCACATAATCAATGCAACTGACTGTGACTAGACTAGACAGCTTGTCGCCCACCAATTGTTATCCCATCCGCTCATTTTACTATTCTCCCTCTGTTCTACTAATTCAATGCAATGTAAATGAAAATACTTTCAAACAAAATAAAATATTATGGCTGGCATGGCATATGCAATGCAATGCATGAGGATGATGCGGAGCACAGGTACTGCCTCTGGTGCTGTGCTGGTGCTTTGATAATGATGATCCGCCAGCCGCCACTCACCACTGGTGACTGACGGCAGGCCGTCATTCAAAGTAGAATTCGCATAAAATTTGTGAAAGCGGGTCGTATTATCACCACCGATGAGTGGCGGATCGTTAAGAAGCAGAGATTTTTCATACAATTTGTGAGAGCGGGTCGTAATGGAACGACCCGCCATACAAAACTTTTCAATATATGAGATGCGTATTCTTTCTGTTAGATGTTCTTTGATAATACACAAATATATCTTTAAAATTTCAAAACATTCGATGCAATACTTTTCTTTCAATAAATTTCCGAAAATCACCTTGTTTTTGGGCAGTTGTGCCCCTTAAGTCGGGATAGTATAAAATATTAAAAATGAGTGAAAGAAATTTTGTCTCACAATTAGTGCAAAGTGTTGAAAAACGAGGGTGCCTGTAGGAATCAATGTGTGCAGACTACTGCAAAAGGACTAAATTTGAAAAAAAACTTAGAGAGAAATTTCGTGGTAAGTTAGAAAAGATAGTATGTTTTCTTGTGGAATTTTTTATTAAATTATACTCCGTACTGAAGAGTGTTAGGGTTTCTGCCAATACGAAACACTTCTTCTAATCAATTTTTGAAGTTCAAATTTGTAATTGAGAATCGTCATTAACCACGGAATATAACTTACCTTCCAGGAGGCGTTGGACTTCCTGGATTTTATCACTTATTATGAAAGATAGTTTGATTTTATCGTTTATCATGAATGATGGTTAAATTTTGTTATTGATCATGATTGATAGTTAGATATTGTCCTTTATCGTTTATCATGAATGATAGTTAGTTTTCCTTCAGATGTAAATACCATCTAAAAAATCTCGACTATATTAATAAGTGTATATTAATATATAACCCACCACACACACAATATTTGTAGTTATTTTGTTTTTTTCTTCCATTTTTTAATGATAAAAGGAGAAAAAGCTCTTCCTCCTCGCTGAATTTCATTTTATGTATTTCTGATTTTGACATAGAAAAATCAAATGATTTACCTACTGATGTGATGTCATAGCAAAATATCAGCTGTTGATTATTTTAAAATCTCACCATCACCGCATCAGTAGTCTGGTGTGGCACTTGCCTGCGGCTCTTCGCACACGGAGCTACTCAAAAAATACTATAAAGTGATGAATATTTATTTTAAGTTTCCAATTAGCAACTTGTACGTCACTCTGCCTATGTATTTCAATGGAAATCCGCTCACGGTGCTACTAGTTGGTTACTATCGACAATCGTGCTGATCACCAAGCTATCAGTTGCAAACCGGTCTCTTCAGCACTCACGTTTTCTCTTATATTTGTATTCGTCCTTTATATATATTATATATAAATTAAGGTAGGACTCCTTAGACATTCTATAGAATGCGAATTGTTTAATGCGACTTCGTTCACCAACCAGTCCGCCACAACTTAGTAGGTCCCTGTACGAAGGGCCTTATTCAGCATGGGTAGTGGAGAACGGATAAAGATAAATTTTGAAATTCTAAAAAAATCATTCATAACGGTACCGTAATAGTGCTTCTTCTAAAAAATAATCGTTACTTTTAAAAAAACATTGCAAAAAAATCATTATTTCTTTTTTAATTCTAATATTATAATGAGCAGGGTTAGAGGAGTGGTTCGGTACTCATTTTAAGACCCGGAGTTTTTTAAACAGACTCACAAGGTGCATAACTAGAAAGTTACAGGTTGAGCCATAAAAGCACATTCGTTTTTTTAAATTCATTAGATTTGAGGATCTTGATGACAATTGAGAAATGACATAAAACAAACCAAAACGCTTTCAATCGAACATTGGTCAGCAGCTAAGGGATGATTTCTTCCCTTAACAAAACTCTAGTGGCCTACTCCAATTCAAGATAGAAATCTACCACGAAATAATGAAAAACATACTTATGAAAAAAATAATCTGAAGGAAAAATTTCGATAAATAATGGCTGAAAGAAAAATGTAATGAATCAAAATAAAATGTTAAAAGAAAAATATCCCTTGAAATTTTTTTTTAAATTCCTTGAATTTGTAGGACAAATGATGCTTGGTTTTCATAAAACTTTGCATTACGATGAAGAAAAGATAGGACCAGAGGCAGAGCTTTCATTGTCGAGCAAACAGACAACCTGTACCGGGCGACAAATTCATGAGAGCGGAAAAATGGAAAGTTTAATAATTTCTTAATTCCTGTAGAAAGACTATGCATTCGCTGGTTGGCTGATGCGATTTATCGAACATGGTGTGCACACTTTCAAGATCTTGTTAAAGCGGGCATATGTATGTAATAATCTCACCTCTCTAACTTTAACCATTATACCTGGAATACCAATCATATAATTGCGAACTATTCAAACAAAACTCCTAGCTTCCTTTAAATACCCGATTTCTTCAATTTTCCTTACCTGATTTTCTCATTTATATCAGCAGAGTCTACTAAGAAATTCAAAATTTCTTTCAGAAATATTGAGAGACCGTGTAATACGATCAGGAACAGGAGCGATTTCACCAGAACGGCAATGAAAACCATTAGGCTTTACAGGGAAAACGATATTATACAAATGTTAGTTATGATAAGAGTTTTCAGAGATTGATTTTGCTTGTATTGTGTATTATTTAGTAACTTCTGACTACACCTACACTTAAAGCCATAATTTTCATGGGTAAATAAATTGTCTTTTTCCTTAATATGGAAAGTTATTAAAATTATATTTTATTTTATTTGTTTATTTATTTCCTACCTTTCAACGCTACAGTACACAGTGAGAGACATTTGGTCTCCAGTCTCCAGTTTACAGAGTCTACAATCTCTAAAATGTTTACACGGCAAGAGACTTTTGTCTTTGGAGACCAAAAAGTTATGTCTCGGAGACCATAATAAAAAAGTCTCTGGAGACACGTCTCCGAAGTGTATACACAAAATTTGAAGTTTGGTCTCTTCTAGATATCTCCAGAGATCTTTGAAAACAGTCAAGTAAGATAGCAATGTGTATAAGCCGTTTCATATCAGCAGGAACCAATACTCTTCAGTAGGGCCAGTTCCTGTCTGCCGCAGACGCTAGAAGAAAATGCTAAGTAGACCTCATATATAGTCTCAGTCAAAATTCTGAGTGTGAATCATATGAGGCGAAATACTAAGCATTTACTTTAGCGCTTAGACAATACAGCCCTATAGGCGGGACCATCCAATTTAAGGAAAAGAAAAGTCTGCTTAGCATTTTCTTCTGGCTTCTGCGGCAGGCAGAAACTGGGCGTGCAGTGTAATTTATCAATTTTTTAAAAATTGAATCTTGTAAAAGTCTTCATGACTTTTCTTTTCCTGTCAAGCAAGAGTTTGTGTTAGAAAGAAATATCTCAAAAGCTATTAATATTTTTATGTTATCGGAAAAGTGAAAAAGCTTAAAGAATATATCCTTGCTGTACAAGTTTTGCTAGATAAACACAACAAAATTGTATGATATTTTTTTTTCCAAAAATAACCAGAACCCAAAAAAATTTTTGTCCTAAATCTACTATATTAATTATTACTTTTTTTATTAATTTCTTTGTAACAATTTGTCAAACTCACTCCACTTTATTCCTTTTCCTTTCCGAGTAGACACAAATAGTCTCCGGAGACTTGGAGACGACAAACGAACAAACTTCGGAGAACGGAGACTGAACCTGAAGGCCTGTTTGTTTTAAAATACACGACGGGAGATCGGAGACCAATAAAGTCTAAAAAGACTGGGTCTCTTTAGAGATTTTTTGCAGCTCCGAAGTATATACACGGGTCTCTATGGAGGCCAAAGTCTCTCGCCGTGTAGCTTCATTTTAATAGTCAGGACTTCGTACCAAGACGTTGATGTTTCTGCAACCTCTGCTGTATGGAAAACTGTTCGGAAATATTTGCATTTCTTTCGAAACTCAACTCACACAAAAATAGCAAGAAAATGACCGTGGTAGTCATGAATGGAGTGCGTGAGTCTGTGATAGAGCTCATTTCCTGATGAATGCTTACGTACAGAAACGATAATAGGAATTGGGCGACGGAGAGCCCGAGATTACTTCACGAACGAACTGTACACCTTCAAAATGATAGTGTGGTACGCCATTTGGGCTGGTAGTGTCATTGGACCTTTTTTTATCTTCCTGGCGAATTGCTTTTATTTGAGACATGAATATGTCCAGACTAGATATTCCTATAGATATAGAGCTGCAATGTTTTCTGGAATGGCGGATGTCCTTCTCTATCCATATATCAAAGTTATTTATATTCCTCGCCCACTTATTATTATGAATTCAGATTAATTTATCTTCCATAGGATTTTTTTTATTTCTCACGAAAATCGTTTGCAATATTTTAATTCATGATAACCTCTAATCGTAAGATACTTCAAGGAAAAAATATTGTTTCGATCTATCTAGCATCAGCAATCTGCACTTCATTATATTATTGCAATTGTAAATACATACCGACCACCAGGAACGATAAGATTACCGTAGTTAAAAAATAATTTAAAATTGTTGGCTTCTTATTAAGTTAATAATTAGCTTTGTCGTTGTAATCAAAAGGAAAAAATCTCACAACTCCAGAAAAGCACATTCAAATTCAACTAATTAATAATTGTTAATACTCTTCATAATATTCACAGAAAGTCATAGACATTGCAATACGCTACTACGTGACATAATAAAAGGACTCCGTTCAGAAATTTTCTGAGTAAGAAAAAAGGAGTGCTTTTAATTACAAAATATATAAAAGAAACTTTTTCACTAGCAGGCAGACTGAAATCTGGGCCCTCAAAAAGAATGAGCTCTAAAAACGCGGAGATGTTTGAAAAGTGGTTGGACTGTTGACACTTTTGTTGTGTATTTTTTTCTTATTTTTTTTTTTTTTTTTGCTATGAAAAGCATCCCCAAAGTTAGAAAGTGGCGAATTCTTATGCGAAGTGCATTAAAAATAACGTCGTCGACAAAAAGAAATGTTGAAGGACTGTCGGATTGTATGCTACACGAATTTTTTTAGTGTTTTTTTTTTACTATAGTAGAAGACATCTTCAGCTCATTAATTACGGTTTTTGCAAGTTCTGACATTTTTGTCTCAAGATGTTTATAACAGGTACCTACTTGAAAATAATAACTGAAAATAGTTCCTTAGACCTGTGAGATTGCGGATTGACAAAGATATCAGAATTTGTTTAACAGTTAACGTGCAAACAAAAAACTGGAATCAAACATCATATTAAATCGAATTTAGTCCAGCAATGCGTAAAGGTCTTTAGAAGTTTCTCGTCGTACCTTTTTTTTTTAGGAAGCGAGAGAAATAATTTTTCATTCCGTGTTCCCGATAAGACAAGTTGCAATTTGAAATCATTTAAATCTTCGTAGAGACCTGACATTTTGTTTAAGATTCTTTGGATGAGAAATAAGTTTAAATACGGATGATATTGGCTCACTAAAACACTTCTAACCATTGAATCTAATGTATATAAAGCACTACTTAAATAATTAACAGGAAGCTGCATATCGAGTGAAAATTTAAGCCACTCGCTGACAGAAATTTTGAATTTATTACTGCGCAATAATCTTACAAAACACCAAAATTTAGTAAAAATATACACTTCAAGCATTAGAAGCAACGCTATTTCAAATTTTTAATGTTTATTATTAATAATAAACTGGAAAAAGTCGCTGAACTCCCGGAAATTTGAAATGTTTACTTCCAAAATAAGCTCAATTAAGTTCAATCTGAGTGTAAGCGAGTGGGTTATTCATGTACACTATATTCACTCAATACGCTGCTTCCTGCTAGTTTTTTTTAATACTAAAAGTAAACTGGAAAGATATAAATGATATATGTACGTAATACGATTTTTACTTATATTAAATAATGGAGCTGCCTTAGTGTGTCACAGCCATATTTGAACTTCAGCTTACTTTTCATCCAGCGAATTTATATGCATAATTATACAAAATTTCAAGTATCTACGGCTTTAACACGAAAGTTCCAAATAAACTTATCTACCTCGAAATGTCGCTACAGCCGCCCGAAATGCAGAGCTAATTTTTTCTTAGGAATTTATTTGAATATTTTTCTTCAGAATTTTAATGCACTATAATTGGTGACCGAAAAAAGTCCAGAAGAGTTGAATTGATTTGATTTGGGCGCCTTCACTCCTACTGCTATATAACAATTTTTATGGCCACAGATAATATATTCAGCATTCATATTTTACTCATCTGCTGCCAAGTGAAACTGCAATGCGTTCGTTCTGTCAGTTAAAAATGTTCTGCGTCGTTCTTGATATGTTTGCAGTCTCGATCTCGATATTCATTACTCTCCCAACATCCTTCTTTTTTATCCATTTATTTTGAAATTTTTCCGACTAGACGAAATCAGGTGCGAGTTCTTTGAATATGTTCTTTGCTATATTGCTAGGCGCTGGAACAGAATGAACGGATTAAGGCCGGAAAAAACGTTAAGGAAATATCACGCAAAGGCTGAGGATTTGAAATACATTAGTTTGCACACAGTGAACGCAGTTTCCGCATTTGCCGCAAGAAAGTTGGTCAACTTCCAACTTTTCTGCAAGTGCCGCAGAGAAGATTTTTGACAGCTGCTGGAAACATTTGTTTCGAATGAAATTTGTAATGTAAAATTAATTATTGAGTTGCGGGATATTCCAAATGTTACTCTTATTATTCGCACAAGTTTTAACAATATAAAAAAATCCACAAGCACAATATTGAAAATATGAAAATTGCATTGAATTGTCATTAAACGCAGTCACGGCGATTTCGTTCTAGGCAGCACTTTATTATCTGCGTTTTTTGACAGTTAGCTGCGAAGTACTGCGTAGACTCTGCGTTGCATTCTGTTCCAGTGGTAATATTAATTATATTCAGCAACAGAGATCTCTCTGAAGATGGTCGAATAGACCGAAAGTCGTACGAGTTAGAGTTTTATTTTAATAAAAAATTTTTGTGAAACTAAAGTATTGTTTTGCTACTCCATTTAAGCCTTGTCTACTTTCTGCTGTGGGATAATTTCGTATTGCCATACATATTATGTAATTGAAAAAGCTCGAGAAAAAAGCTTCGATTCTTACCTACATATAATATATGTGTGAAGATTTGAAAGTTTGAGTTCGTGAGATTTATTTTCTAACCTTCAGTCTTAACGTACAGTTTACACTATAACTGTAAATACTTTAGGGAAATAAATAATTTTTTTTATGGCAGCAAATTTACTTCCAAACGGTGTTCATATAAATTATCCTTAAATCATAATTATTTCTTTTCTACCCAAAATGTGCCATTGCGTCCTTCGGACAAAAAAAAAAATCGAAATTCAAAAGTTATATATCTTAGAAGCTCTTCATTTTAAATTCCCAAAACAATCTTGTATTTATAATCAACAATATCAAAATCCAAAAGGAAAGCATAGTATACTTCAAACATCAGGTACGCCAGTTTCTAATTTAAAGATTTATTTAAAACTATATCTATTTAATAATTAAGTCTATTTATTTAGCTTAGCTTAAAATTGAGAATTGATTGTTCCAAATTAATGTTTTAAAAATACCAAAGGCAATGGTGCAAGCAGTAAACTTAACTTCGAAGCTAAGCATACTTTTGATCCACAAAAAGTTTACTTAATAAAGTAAAATTTAGTAACTTCGTATACCATCATTATACTCAGTTCACTTTCTCAGTCTGCTATGCGCGTTCGTAATAACCAAACACCTACTTTCGGTATAAGCAAAGCTCTCGAGAAACACTTCCCAAGCAATAAGAACAGACTCCCTCACTACTACATGAGAGCCCTAACTTAGTCCTAACATTCTAAAATATTTGCAGTATTCTTATGTAAAACTGACAAAAGTTTGCTTTGAATAGCTCCTGCTCCTTAAACTACTATTCATACAGAAAAATTTTCTTCTGATAATCTTAAGGCTAGGTTACCGTTCATCACTATGAAGAATTCGATTTTTTTATTTTCATCCTTAAAGTGTTTAGAACACTGTTGAGAGCGGAATCGTCTGCTGGCTGGAAAACAGGTAGCTGAGGCGCTCGGAACGCGCTTGCTGGGGAAACCTTTTCTCGCTACCTGCGCTACTCTCATAAATTTTGTAACAACGTTAACTTTCAGCAAAATCAGCTGAAGTAAGTTGTGTCAAAGATCTCTTATAATGTTAAGAATTAAATAATTCTTGGACATGTTTCAGTACGCGGGGCACACTAGAGCTTCAACGGATACACCGATCCACATGAATCTCTGCGTAATTGAAAGGAAATTCAAATTCAGGAAGCGATTTTTATCAAAAATTGATTTAGAAATAGTTTTTTCGTCCATTGAAGCAACAAAAAAAAAACAGGCCAAACAAAATTGTTTTTTTTTTTTCAAACAGCTGACATTTCGTCGTTATTCCGAGGGTTTTTGAAAACGAAAACCAATAAGGTCCCCACAAATTTCATTTAGTTTAATAATTTTCAACCCTATTTGTTTCGGATGAACTAGTAGAGCTGTGGAGCGCCCCGCACAGACTAGAACACATCGTGCACGGGATTGTTTTATGGGAGCTTGAGCCCACATTTTGAATTGTTGTTTTTTTTTTTTTTATAAATAATATAAGAATTTACTCTCCATTGATAGAAGAATAAAATACGTTAAAACCCATTTCAAAAAGTATTTATTTTATGTAAAAAAACAATCCCAAAGTTCATGCATTTTTATGCCTCTCGACGGTATCCTTACCTTAAGCTTACTCTCTTATCTTCCGAACCGTAAACAAATTTTTATATCTTTCCTAGCAAAATTATTTAAAAAAATATATCTGAACCAAATAACTACGATTCCTCACACAAAAACTCTCAGCTGAGTAATCATTGTATATGTGTCGTCATGGCACGCCGTGTAGTTGCCTACAGATTTTGGACTCCGGCTGCACATACACACATGCAATTAATACTCAGCTGAGAGTTAGTCAGCGTAAAATGGTAATGTTACCTTACAATCAAAACTATTTTATTATTTTCTTAAGTAAGTGTAGCCCTTGGGAAGGTAGGGAGCCAAACTTAAAATTACTAGAAGACTATTTTCCTGTGTGGATAACAGTTTAGGTTTTATGACATGTGTATAAAATCAATGTCTAGTTACTTTTCAATAAGAATCAATATAAAACATTTTAGAGACTCTGACTAGCATGCACACATATAGATATCCATACCTGTGTCATGGCTTGTCAAGTATTTCCTGATGGTTTTGGAAGCTGTCCCTTTTTTCAAAAAAAAAGATTTTTCTACTAAACTAAACTAAAACTCAAGTCAACGCGTTTTAAAGTATATCGTCCAGACAAGCAGAATGTATACATGAATTAATCTAAATGCCTTTTTTTATATTATCCATCTGTATCCAATTCATTTTGCGTACCGTTATATTTTCTAAACGTAACAAACTGAGTCGCTCCCCCACGTCTGGATGTAACATCGTATCTTTCGCGTCACTTCATACAATTGGCCTACGATTGCATATCGCGCATATTTTATAATAAAATGTCTATACACGCAGCGCAAATCTCCACCACACTTTATCAATTCATTCATCCAAATATTCGTCTGCTGGGAAGATATTACTATCAAAAAATAGCTGCAACATAAGGTAGACTATATAATATGTATTATCCATAGTTGTAACTTGTCTGACTATTACGAAATTTGTCATTTCAGTACACATGACTCAGATTATAAACATCGAATTTATAATCTACCTTCATTTATGGCTGTCTTAATATGTTTTAACTGCCTTTTATTAAATTTATACAAGCCGAAGTTTCAAGTTGAAATTAAATGAGAATTTTATATAATTTCAGCAGATTGTAATTACCTGCCAATCAATTAAATCTATACACGTCGTGCAATGGCATACATTTCTACATCTAAGCACAAATTAAGGTAAAATCACTGCCACAGCAATGTATATCACCTTTCAGCAGAAATTGGAGCTAATCTACACAGCTGTAATATGAACGGGAGAATTAATGGATCCAAATTTCGCTTAGTTCAACTGGATATTATACAGATACCGTTCTTGGCAGTGGCAACACATTTTATGGCAATCTCAATTGCATACGAGTGTGACTTAAGTCGAATAGGTGCATTCAAATGCAGATGAAATCGTAAATCGTAATTCGTTCACAATCGATGCAGAGTGAATAGTAAAATTGCACTCAAAAGTTCTCATTTTGTGTTATATAAAGTGCCAAATCAAGATAGACTCGAATTGAAGTACAAAATATGTTGCTGAGATAGTAGTTATAGAGATGTAGTAATTTCCTATGATTTTACAAAAAATAATTTAGAAACAATTTTTAACTTTTATTTAAGTTTTGTTTTATTGACTCTTGATTTTAGAGTATAAATAGAGTATGCATCCGTATTCGGCAAATTTTGTTCTTAAAGCAGGCAATAGAATAGAAAGGGAGCAACAAAACAGTGAGTAGGAATTGGTGACCGATATTCGACAATGGTCCAAACGATGGTTATAATATTAATGGGTGCCTATCCGCCTGAGTCAATAAAAATGTCAAAACTTACTTTTTTCTCTAGGAAATTGAAAAATTTTCTTTAGAACTTTTATATATAGTACACACCATTAGAATTCCATCAAACAATCCAAATGAGATGGATTGATTCAGATGTTTATGATGTTTGTGAGCGAAGACAAGGACAAGTATCCATTTTTATACCCTAAGAGACTGTGACGGATCTAGAATTGAAATTAGGTTGGGGGGGGGGGGGGGGCATTTACAAATTAAATTTACCATAAAAAAAATATCCAGCGCCGTAAGTCGCACCGCAGTACTGTAGTGAGATACAAGGAAGGTTTCCGCATTAAGCGGTGTGGATGATGTGTCATTTTTTAGTATATTTTTTTTTTTGACAAAAACCCGTTTTTTAATAGAACTATAGTTTAGGGTGCAAACTGCAGGAGTCATTCAAACCAAACTTTTCTCAGTTTTACACACTGGTATACAGGGTGTTTCCCACTAGAAGGTCAATAGAGTGGGAGGTCATAGTACTCACCTAGACGAACCAAAAATTGTATGGCAGGGGGGGGGGGCATATTAACCGTTTAGGAGTTACAGGGTGATTAAGAAAAAAAGCTAGTTTTTCACAAAACACCCTGTATCTTAAAATCTACAGAGTGTACGGTCACAGTCATTGTATGCAGAACTTCATGGCCTTTGCAACGACTACTCAATCAGCCCCATACCCCTCTCCCATCAAGAATTATGGTTGTCTAAACTAAAAATTTCGGACTTTCTTACTTTTTTTTTTAATTTAACCTCTATTATTATTGCAACAAGGTCGTTAACATAACTTTTTTTTTATAAAAACTGTAAACTGCAGACTCTCCTCTTTAATATGACCTATTACACCATATGTGTTAACTGTAACTGACTCCAGAGTACCATAGTAGAAAATTTTGTCACACATTATGTGCTTTAGATACGAGTTCTACTTGTTATATACATATGTAAATATTATTATAGGTGTCCCACGTAACGTGTTCCCTGGGCATTTTTCTCGAAAATGTGCGGAGTTATTGGAAAAGTCCGAATAATAAAACTGACGTATCATTAGTCAAGGTATCCTTTGACATTGCCAAAGACCTTGAAAAAGGACTTGGGAAAGGATATATTTAAAAAATGTCCTTTTCGTCCTTATTAAGGATACATTTAGATTACATTTTTGAATTTCGCAAATAAAACTAAAACGAAAATGTTATATTGAAAATTCCAGTTTCACCTTTGTTATCAAGATATAAGGTCTCAAATTGTACTATATGTACCGCGTTCCTTTGCCATTTTTCTCAAAAATACACACAGATATCATCGAAAAGATAGGTCATATCACGACGAGTGCACCAGTCCTCAACAATAATGCGATGTCGTTGCATAAAGGCACACGCAGCAGCTATGCTCTGCCGTGAGATGAGCAGAGGGATGTTATCCACATACGCTGCCCATAAGAATCGCACATTTTTCAGCTCCGTAATGAGTAAGTCAATCAACACACACCAGAGTACTGGGGAATGCACGCCGCTCTCCGCGCAGCCGCTCCCCATCAACATACTGAGAGAGGTTCGGTCACCTAATTCCACAGTTAAGTATCGTCGTGTTAGCATTTGGTCGATCCATCACAGCACAGTGCTATCAGCACCATGCTGGCGAGCTGCATCACACAGCTACTCGGGGGTTGCTTTGTCAATACTCCCAGAAAGGCTCCCCAGGTAAACAGTCCATGATGCAGTTCCAGTTCAATGACAGTAACCATAGAATGAAGAGCCGTCTCAGTAGATCTGTCCGTCAAGTAAGCGTGCTGTGAGGTGTTTAAGGAATAGGCTTTTAAGGCTAGTCCCTTAATCTATTCATCCACGAGCCTCTCCAGGAGTTTCAAAAGAAATGAGAAGAGGTTTATGGTTCGAAAACTTACCAGGCTTCGAAACGATGGCAACCGTCACCTTCCTCCATAACTCAGGGACATATCCAAAAGCGAAACATGCTTTGATAATGGGGTCAATGTAAGGAGCCAGTAACACGCTCTCTGCCTTAAGAAGGACCAGCAGAATTTAGCCTGCAGGGAGGTGGTAATATTCACCACACAACTGCAGGTCTTCTTCAAGCCATAGTCTGAAAAATGCATGCCTACAGGCATCTTCCTTCGATGCCGTAAAGGAGCCATCTGGCCTTCTAAGAACACTCCTACAAGCATTGAGCAGCCTAACCGGTTCACGATAGCCGTCAAGCTTCTCGCAGAAATCTACAGAGACCTGCTTTTGATTACAATACTAAACTACATAATGCTGGCTGAATCCTGGACGTGATTCTCTCATACTAAAGGAAAAACTTATAATTGATCTAAGACCAATAATATTATACCGTAGATGAAAATAAAAGTTAAATAAAGTGAAAACCCAAAGTATTGTATGGTAACACCAAGAAGAGATTGCCCAATTTAGTTCAATTCTGAAATTTTACTTACTGTTTTTATCAAAATGCTATGTACCAAATTACAGCCCTAATAAGTATGTAGCGAAAAAAGACATTTTTATATGGCAACCCTACGAAGGAGTTGCCCGATTGGTACCACTTTCGAACTTAAAGTTTTTTTAAAGCCAGTATGCAAAAATTTCAGCTCTCAAGTAACGCCTTCTCGAGTTATTGTGAGGATGCACAGACGGACGGACATTTTGCTCTACCATCATTATTGCTATGCGTTACAAACGGAATGACAAATTTAGTATACCCCCTATGTTATAGTAGGATAATTGTAAAATTTCATATTAAGAAACTAATAGTTAAAACAGTTACATTATTATTATTTATTATGCAAATCAAATTAATCTTTCGTTAT
Source organism: Dioctria rufipes (assembly GCA_963924295.1). Classification (NCBI taxonomy): domain Eukaryota; kingdom Metazoa; phylum Arthropoda; class Insecta; order Diptera; family Asilidae; genus Dioctria; species Dioctria rufipes. The sequence continues at coordinate 40,078,233 of OZ002743.1, read as the reverse complement.
TTCCATAAAAAAAAAAAAAACTCGTCTTGAATACTGTGAAGCCAAAAGCCATATTGTTCTTTCAACCTCCCGCACCACAGGCTTTATACCATCGCCGTTGGTAATAAGAAATTAACATTTTATGTAAGTACAATACTTCATTTGCTTAAAAACACAGTTGTGAGGCTTGCTCCTTAAATTTATGCAAAAGCCATCAACATCATTTCAGACTGAACAACCATCAAAGTAGGAACCAACCGCCAGTGGCAAGCAAGTATAGTATACCTACTATAAGCACCTTCCTGCTAAGTAAGTGTCTGCACAATATTTCAGTCCCCACATTGTTTTCAAGCTGTTTGATTAATTCTTTTGATAAGTTTTCCTTTCAAGGTTGTTACTTTAATCAGGGAACATAAATAGTAATGAGTCCTGTTCATGCGAGTAATTGGCTAGGTATACATAGCATGACTTTTGCTATCAAATTTATATACTTTTAGGGGATTGTATTAATTAGGGCGTGCAGGTATGTCCGAAAATTAATGATATCTGCTATGACTTGGCATATTTTCATTTTGATAGTAGAAAAAGAAAACAACCCGAGTACCTACAGCATAAAATTATATACATTCATATGTATGTATATGTAACTTATTGTCCCATAAATTTCTTTACAACAGTTTCATAACATAAATATACGTACCACTTCCAAGTACAGACTTCTCTGGATGTTTTATTTTGAAAAAGATAAACATCTAATACACGTACATAAATATGTATATAATGTGCTTTGTCCCCTGTTATATCATATTTAGCACTGCTGATGCTGAGCTCTGAATTGTTTGAAGAAATGAATGGAAAAACGCAGAATAGAAGGGGAATTGGAAAAGTTCGTTCTTTGCCTTCATAAATGCATTCAAACACACGTGAAATTCTCAAGCTTTTCCACGTGAGATTTTCTGTTGCAATAGAATACGCGCATGACTTTATACAATAGAGAATTTCTTGACAGAGTGAGAGTCTCATATAAATTTAGCTTTTGAATAGCTCAGTGACGGCGAATAAAGCGAGTTAGGATTTGAAATAAACAATTATTTTAAATTCAGATGAAATCATATCGATTAAGATCACTTTCAATTTATTATTATATAAAAGGTCTCCGAATTTGAAACTCCAATATAAATTGTCCACCATTTAAACTTGTGATACTTTGATCAATGACAAGTGAAAATATCGCGGTTTTTAATTCCGGAACAATTTTGCGATTAAAGAACACGTATTTATTATAAAATTCCATTATAGAGAATGTTTTGCTGAAACCGTTTGAGCTTTGTGGATACGTAAACAAACAAAAATGCAGAATATGGGGTGAAAAAATTAACGAAAAATACTACAGAAGCAAAAGTTATGTTTTGATGCAAATTTTGGAATGGTGGTGTAGTTAAGGCAAAAACATATCCAGGCCTCGAGGCTTCCTTTATCAGAAAATAGTTTTTTTTTTATTAACTTAAAATGTGCTGTGAACTTTCTAGAATTAGAGGCAAAAAGTTTTATACCTGAAAGAAATTTTCTTCATTGAAATTTTAGACTTTAAATAGTCGATTTTTTTCATTTTTTCATGTCATTTCAAAACATTAAATGTGTTTTTTCTTGAAACACGATTTTTCAAATCGGCACGTAGCATAATTGTAACAATTTTTATTCTTTTCATTTGAGTTTTTAACAATATCATTAAAATAACATTTTGAAGTGAAATACGTATGGGATTTTTGATAAGTCCATTTAAACATAATTTATTAACAAATGACTACCCCTTAAAATTGGACTTCATTTAAATACACGCCAATCATACACAAATGAATATTTTCAGAATCTCCTACATATTTCACTAGCTATGAGCAGACTAAGTGATTTTCTTTTTTTTTTTTTTCAAATTCAAATTGCCGGCTACACTGCGTTACGCAGAGGGCCTCAAATTCGACAAGCCTCGTGAGAATGGCTCTGGTGTCGCCATTTATTAATTTTTGTCGATGATAATTTTTTGTTGGATACTTAAATATGCTTAATAGCTTCTTTGAATATTATTAATCTATTAACTTTTCTTACATCCAAAAAAAATTGTAAAAAAAAACGTTTTTTTTTATGCTGTTACAGTGGTTTTACCCATTAAGGTCTTGTCAAAATTTTCAACACGGGTTTTTAAATGAGGCAACACAAAACGACAATAGCCAGGCTCGCTTTGCACAATGTTGGAAATTTCGCTCTCAGCCCTACTTCTAACTAAAAAAAAAAAAAAAATTTAATGACAATGCTAGCACCGAGACGGTGGCGTTATTTTGGTTTCAATTTTCTGAGGTAAGACTTGAAGCCAGTTGCGAGGAAGCATGAAAGAGTCCAGGCTTGCGGCTTGCATAGAAGATCTTTTGCCATTAGTGACAATATTTGTGGTAACTATGAATAAAACTCGATACAAGGCAACGATTACAAAATTTTAAGGACTAAACTAGAAAACATAAATGTCCAGAATATGTTATTTCAACACGATAGTCCTATTTGCCATGCAGGAAATGAAATAATCAATCTTTTGCTGGAGATATATGTTGACAGAATAATTTTTCGAAGAGGTAACATAAATTGGCTGTTTAAATTCTGCGGCCTTACAACATTTGACTTTTTTTTTTCTAAAGCTAACAAACCTCAAACGATTAAAGATAACACTGTTAATGATACTGGTCAAATTAAACAGAATTTTTTACGAATATTTTATCGAAAATTTTTAGAAACAGATATTGCATGCCAAAACATGGCTCTCAGGATAAACCAACATTTTATTAATTTTCATCGGAAAATTTATGCTTTCAAATAAAATACTAAGATAATAAAAAAAAATCATTATTATTCTATATTATATATTTTGATGCATTTTTCTATGGAACTCGATTTGGAAAATACTTAGTTAGCTTACTTAGGCTCCCACGCCCTGAATGCCTTTTGTTTTTATAGATCTGTCTGTGTGCGAGACAAATGATTCACACGAGAACTGCGGTCCATAATTCACTCGAACTGGCCTGTTTTCTATGACCACCTAAAAGCGGGCACTTAATTTACACAGTAACAAAGTAAAATAATTCAATACTTATCAATGTCATTGTATGTACATTACATATATTGATTTCTACGATGTGTCAATTAACTATTAAGAGCAAACATCGACCTTTCCCAAAAATTAAGTGATTGTGATTGTCCCCTTTACGTATAATTGTCTTCTCAACTTGAAATACTTACAGCGGTGAACTTGATCATTTCTATTAATTAAGTCAATGAAGATATTTTGTCTTGGAAATTCTTCTGGAATTTAAAGCAAAGGCTAATGCAACATTGGAGAATTTCGATATGAGTAATGTTCTTATGGCAATATGCTCGTGCTTTAATATTTCATAAAAAAATGGATACAATGCTCTTATTGGAGACTGATTTCTCCCATTAAATTAGATTAGATTTGTGGAGAGGTGTACAGGCGTTAGAGTCACATTCACTGCGACCTGAAAGATCTCTTGTAAGTCCCGGTTCAATTTACTCCCTTTCTAGGTTTAGACTGTTAATGAAGTCTAGCACCATTCTCCCATACCATATTTATTTAAGTAACTTAATCAGAAAAAAAACTCAAGTATAGATACACCCCTCGACACCATAATCGCTTAGTACATGTTTTAGTCATATTTGTAATCTAATCTAGTAATGACATCGTTTATTGAAAAGTACCTAGTTAATTACATCATTTTGATGTTTTTCCGTTAATCTTTCAAAAATTTCAAAGCTCAATATTGTTCCCTGTTTCGTGCAGCATCTTTTTTTTCTATTACCATATGTTAAGGAAGGGGTAACACCACTCTAGCGGCAACAAATAAGGCCTAACTTTGACAATTTATTTTGGGAGTATGAAAAAAGGAATAGAATTTCTTTTGAGAGTGTTTATTTAACACATATTAAACACATACAAAACGGCAGTGACAGAACCCATCTTAAAATTTTTTTTTTTTCTATAAGAGCTTCACGGGAGAACTGTTTTCTCGTAAAGTATAAGACCTGGAACAAAAAATCCAAAAAACATATAGTCTATATACACACACTATATTATTAGCTATGGGACTACGTAGGTTTTTTTTTATCAAATGCACTTCTGAAGAAATATCTTGATTTTTTCCCCAAAAAATAAGAAGTAAATTGTTTATAAAACCAAAACTTTACATGTAATCAAAAAACGCCTACGTACTTCCATAAAGAATGTAATTGTGAAGCTACTATCAAAATTTCAAATCTATCCATGCAAAGGTATTCGGGTAGTCCGTTCTCCCAGTTTGAAAAAAGTGGTTTTGACAAAAACGCGTTGAAAGTTGACAAGAATTTAAATCCTTGAAATTTTTTTTACCTCAAATCTGCAATACCTGCACCAAAAATTGCTGCGTTTATTATAGCATTTGCGCACCCTGGTTCACGCGCTCCGAGGCTCTGCAGGAAAATTGGTAATTGAACCTATTAAAAACAAATTTCGCTACAGGACCAACTGCATATTGTTTTGTGACCCCAAAATATAACCAAAAAAAAACAAAAACCGATTTTTCCAAAATCCTAGAGTGATGTTACCCCTTAAGTTAATCGGCATGACGTCAAGTCTTAAATGTCAAAAAGTTTTATACGCACATCTTGTAACCGGTATACCATGTCGTGCCGTACACAAGCTGTGTATACTTAAAGTGAAGAAAACTCTTTGAATAAAATCCAAACAGAAATAAAATGGCTTGCTAACATTGATGTTTTATCAGTGAGCATATTATGTAATATAAAAAATACATACGCTGAAGGTTTAAGTTATTTTAAAAATGAAAATATTGTTTTCAGTGACAAGCTTTCACAGATCCGGAATCGGTAAACAGCTAAAACGACCATGTTTGGTTGAGTGTCGCTATATCAATTAGAATCATTTGCGTATTTATCTGAAGTGAAACAACCGAAATTGAGTACGAGCAGTTTTGTACCATAATTCAAGAAATAATCACTAGATATTGAAGTAGTGTACCTAGAACACTCTATCTCTACTGAATTATTCAGCAGAGCTGCACCTCAAGCTAGTGTTGCAAAACTTACGTTTTCACTTTACTCTAAGCTAGAGAACTGTTCTCTGTTCTAGCTGTTTACAGGGTTTTAACATTAAATTCACCTTTTTGCAAATTAAATTAATTATTTTGCAAATTAAGTTCACCCTATTGCAAATGAAGTACTTCTACATATATTTGTATTATATTTAAAAAAAAAACATCAAATAATGTTAATTAGGAAATCCAAATTTTTATTATACTCAATTCATACAATTACATATTGAGATGATCGCATACGTGAAAATATCCCTTTTTTAGATTTAATTAAACTAATTTCATTTCTTTTTAACAGATTTCAGAAATACTTCAACAATGAACAAGATCAACGTATTCGTTATTCTATTAAAGTAATTCACCAATATTATTAAGTAAATAGCATCCTTGCGGCTGCTATATTCAAATTTAATATCATGTGAAGTATAAAATTCAAGCAATCAGATTGAGTGATAGCATCGAAGCTGTCGTTAATGATATCCACTAATCTTGCTTCAATGTCTTGGGAACTCAAACGTTATGAATTATTTTAATAGATTAACGAATACGTTGAACTATATCTAGAATAAATGTTGAATTAAATTTAAAAAATGTTGAATTAATTTGAAAAATGCGTTGAAGTACATTTGAAATAAATATTGAATTTAATTAATTCAAATTTGTTGATCAATTTGTGTAAGTTGTAGATTTGTTGTTGTAAAATCATTTCTGAAATCTGCTAAACAAAAATAAATTTATTTGAATTAAATCTAAAAAAAAAGGTATACTAATTCAATATACAAAAGCACGATCGAAAGTTAACACACCGGCTCACGTGAAAATGCCAACTGCTAGAGGTCGAAATATTTCCTTAATTGCGGCAAATAATATACAGGGAATAGTATGGCATTAAGAAATTCAGCCGTCTACATACAGTCAAATAAAATAATTTCTGCGACTTTCTTAAGGGGTTACTTCAAAGATTGGAAGACAATAATCTGGACGAAGTATGATTTTGAACGACGTGACGGAAGTATCCACAAGACACATGAAGCTCGTAATCTTGTTGCTCAGACAAGGTACGCTATACTTTTTCTACCACCATATGCTCCAATACTGAACATCATCGAAGAAGTCTTTTCCAAAATCAAGTTTCATCATGAAGAAATATGTTAGCTAATTCTTTAAATCGTGAATATTTGGTAAATGTAATTAATAACTCTGTTGGTACTGTTACTTCTACAAATTGTTATAATTATTATATGAAAATGTAGATATTTTAAATTACCAACTGCTGCTGCAGGAGAACAATTATATACTAGGTATGTACTGTACATAAATTGAATAATAATAATTATTATTACTGCATTATCTGAACACTGTTTTCATACATAACTTCATTCATACAATGAATAATAATAAAATTTTTGATATCTTACTATGTAATTAAAATTATTTGATGTTTTTTTAATTATAACATATATATGCAAAAGGGTGAATTTTATTTGTAAAAGGGTGAATTTGATTTGCAAAAAGGCGAATTTAATTTGCAAAAGGGTTGATTCCATTTGCAAAAGGATTAATTCAACTTGCAAAATGGTGAATTTAATGTGAAAAACCTATACAATTCTAGAACACTTTTAGATTGATCTAGCTAGACTGAAAGAGCTCTACCTAGAGCAAAAAATGCAGTATATTCAACTTTAGATGTATTGAAACAATGTACTTTCTAAAAAACGTTCAAAGTAAAAAATAAAAAGAAAATCTACCAGCAAAGATAACCTAATATTAACCTAACATTAAGTTAACTTTGCAGACAGAGTACAATAGTTCCAAACACAAATTTTATAAGGGCAACTAAATATTTCGAACAATTTTGCAACAATATAAAACAAACAATTGAATAACAAATTTGTTTTGTTTTCTACAATATGAATTCAAAATAACCATTATAGTTATTTATTCCATAAGAAAAAAATCACAACACAAATTATGGACATATTTCACTTATTTTTATCACCAATAAACCGATAACCATTATCGATAACGAATATTTGTTTTTGGTCACTGATACATTATTTCTTACGCTTTTCTCTTGAAAAATATATACCGTATCCCTCATGAATCGCACTTACTAAACCGTAGTACGTAACCAAAATGAAACTTCATAAATCGTGATTGTTCTTGATTATCAATACCCAAAACAAATGAATAACGGTTATCAGTAACCAAAAGCAAATTACAGTGATGGATAATGCCTACTCATCGATAACCGAAAAAAATTTCAAAGATGAATTCTGGTTGGCGGTAACCAAAAACATTTACATAAGTCAAGAAAATTTATTGTTATACTGTAACTATAAGATTAAAGCAGTTATTGTCCCTAAATTGAAATATATATATATAAAAAAAAAACACAAAAATTCTGAACTCAGCTGCCACTGTTCACTTAAAAAGCTTACTCTAAATTGTGCAGCTTTCTTCTTAGCTCTTACGGTTAGTAGCAGGCAGTACACACAAATTATTCTGCTTCTACATAATTTTTCGTCTAAAAACTCTCAAAAGTCTAGAGTGCCATCCCAATAAATGCTAATGCCTGTACAAAACCGTGCAAAAGCTTTTCGCCTTAATTTTCTTTCATCAGCAGCGCTAGTTCACTTTAGCAACTGAAACTGCACGCACGAATGATGATAAGACTTTCAACTTTTCGGATTTAAACAACATAAAAACACAAAAAACTTAAATAAGTTTTGGAAAAATCTGTGATTTAGTGTAGATAAGTGAAATTTTAGGTAGGCGCGCTTTGAGCAGAAGGAGATTTACCTTTATAAATGTTATGAAGTAAAAGGAATCGATTGCCCGGATTACAGTGAGTGGTGCAAGTACATAGATGGAATATCGTTTGTCTTCCATAGGAAATAATAATAATAGTAATAATATTAAATAAATGATGTTTTGCATTCTAATCATAAGATAATTTACGTCAAATAATTCCAAGTGTTAATTCATTGATAATGTGATAATTGCCTACATAATACGATTATGTATAATATCAATAGTAGATATGTATAGTATGTGCAAACTAATTGTTGCTCGTGAATTATTCAAATATTTTTTTTTATGCTCTAGAATTCGCTGAGAAATTCAGGTTTTTAATGAGATCAAGCAAAAAACATTGCCGTGCTATTCGGCGGTATTTTTTATTTTTTACTGCAATAACATTGTTGCCGTTAGCCCTAGTGTATTTAGTAACAAATGATCAATTGTACAGGATTAAGGGATATGAAGTAAGTGTGAAAATTTAAGTAATATACTTATTATGTACTTATGCTTCTATTTTAGGTTAATTTATATATTTACAAAAATGCATGAAACCTTGCCAATTTGCTTAAACGCTGATTTATATTCAATATTCATATTTATGGTTATTATTATTTCATTGTTTATTCGCAGTAAACAACTTTCGTACCCCCCCCCCCCCCCCCCCTGATTATCAACCTTAAACAACAGATGGATGGAAATTCTGTGTGTTGTTTTTCGCTATAATGCGGGTATTGATTTTTTTTTTTGTTTTTAGGGAATTGTGAGTATCAATGAAATTTCTTTTTCCGATTTTCCCTCTTCTTAAGAATATCTACTTTTTTGGCCTCCCTAAAATACTGTGTCTTGTATTAGTGTTTAAATGACTAAGAATCAATTTGTATTTGTATTATGTACATAGGTACTTTCATAGGGAATACGTACATACATACGAACATCATATTTTTACCTATTTACAGAAAAAATTATTTTCATTATTTACCTTTTTATTGCGTTTTTTCATATTTATACCATTGGCAGCTAAGAGGCTTTTAAGTAGGCTAATTATGTGTATCCAGTTTATTTATTTCATGTCGTCCTCGTTCTCGTAAAATCACATCTTTTATACAAAAATTTCGACCTTTATGCCGACAACTATATTTATAAGAAGAATTCTAATTACTTACGTTTTGCTGCGAATAATAAAATGACGAGGCTTAGTTATATAATAATTCTAACAATTAGTTAATTATGTGGGAGCGCAAAAAAAATTTATAGCGGTTGTATTTTATATTATCGTTCATACACTATGAGTAAAGATGAATGTAGTACGTTTATATGAAGTTTTTATATGAATTTTTATTTTTATATTAGAGAAAACTTTTCGTTCTGAATTCGTTAAAAGAAAGGTGCGATTTAAGCAGAAGTCTTGCTAATGAAAATGATTTCGATTCATACATTACAAAGAACCACTTAAAATTGAAGCCGCAATAACAAAAAGCAGACAAGCCCGAAAATTTTAATTTGACGAAAACTGTATGGTAGATTTTGTGGCGCGGGGAAAGAAATTGTAATTTTTACATGAATACGAGTATATCCTACCAATTCGAAAAAAATTTTATGGGTATAATTTTTGGAGAAAAATGTCGGTTTTTAGAAGATTGGTTAGGTTAGAGTGGTGGCCATTGCACCTGCGATCACCATCACTTAGACTATTTGTAGTCCATTGTGATACCACCTTAATGAGACCCTACCTGGAAAAGATACCTCAGATTAGGGGAGTGCTAAAACAAGCTAAAAGAGTTAATAAACCTTACCAAGTCCCCCAGCTCCTTGTATCTTAGTTCCCCCAATTCTTCGAATAAGTAGCTGCCGAGCGCATTCCTCCTACGCTTGGCAAGGTTAGGGCATTTACACAGCAGGTGGTGAATGCTCTCAACCTCTTCCTCATCCGTACAGCTTCTGCATTGTATGGAGCTTGTATGCAGTCTGCATGTTTACCGAACAGACAGTGCCCCGCAATAACTGCGATAAGGCTAAGCAAATAATTACGGCTCGTCCTCAGCAGAGATTTAGTCCTCCTAGGGCAAACCGCGGGCCACAGCTGTCTTGAAATCGCACATGTAGTCAATTCTCCCCATCTGCGATTTGCCAGCTTACAGGCCTGTACGTCTAGAGTTCTCTTCACTGATTCTAGGGGCCGATTTATGGGTTCCTCCGCTAGGCAATTAGTCACAGCGAAGCCCTTTCTGGCCAGAGAATCAGCTGGCTCGTTTCCAGGTATGTCACTGTGACCAGGCACCCAGCAGAGAATAACCCTGTGGTTAGCACCCAGTATCCCAAGCTCACACCGAAACCGTTGGATAAGATGCGATCTAATGGTGTTCGAGTTCAGGGTCTTGGTGGCAGCTTGGCTGACAATGCACATCCTGATAACTCGATCACTAGGTATGTCACAAGTTGTACGCAGGAGCCTTGTTGCTTTGTAGATGGCCAGGACCTCCACCTGGAACACACTACAGTGGTTCGGTAGGCGGTACGATTCGTGTATGTGAAGGAGTGCTGAGTATACCCCGGCATCCACTCCCACATCCATTTTGGAACCGTCCGTAAAGACACATATATCAGAGTCAATTGTCACGCGATTACCCTTCCATCCCTCTCTACTAAGAATGCTAGTTGAGAACGCTTTCTCAAAGTTTAGTCTAAGGACGATATCATCCGTGACTCCCCGTGTACAGTCCTCAGGACAGAACTTCAGTATACTGATGTGGCCAAGGTCTGCTGTTGTCCAGCAGCCTGATTCTCTAAGTCTTAGTGCACTTTTTGAAGCCATACATTTCCCATGGTGGTCAAGGGGCAGGATCCGGAGTATGATCTCCATTGCTGCCGTTGGTGTCGTACGAAAACCACCTGTAACAGCTTGGCAGGCAGCTGTTTGTATTTTTGAAAGACTCTTCACGTGTGTTGCTTTCTCCAGAGAGTTCCACCACACCAAGATTCCAAAGGTGAGGATAAGCCCCACAATTACTGTATACATCCAGTACACGCTGCGATAAGGTGCGCCCCATCTCTTGCCAAAAGTATTCTTGCAGGCTTTTTGTAAGATGTACAACTATTAGTTTTTAATATTTCCTTGTTTATATCCTATCACAAAAACAAAAAACAAGAAAAATAAAAATAAAAAAATAGTAATTCTGAAATTTCTTTTAGTTATCTTCAAAACCATCCTGCAGAAAAGTTTCATAGTAATCCGTAGCAGATCTAAGTTATCAAACTACTCTTTGCTTTGGTAAGTCAAGGATGCTCATGTTTGCATTGAAAATTTTATTTTCCACTCTATGTCATTCGCATGTAGTCCAGTCATGTGGTAGTTCTATCTGGAAGGTTTTCTGGGAGTTTTTAAAATTGGTATTTTTATAGATTTCGACGTGGTCTTTCTGAATTTTCACTTTGCCACTTCGTATCCTTGCGGCTCGCGTCGCCATATTGAAAAAATGCCGCCCAAAAACATATTTTTGCAATATTTCCTTTCCAACTCATTTTACGATGAAAATAGTTACATAATAAATTAAATTCAAGAACATTTGCTATAATTTATGTCTGTACCTTTTTCTTGTAATATGAATGGTTTCAGCGTACGAGCGCCGCAAAGTCTACTCCAACACGCGTATTGATAGTTCGGCTTTTCAACGGGTAGTAAAATATTTTTCGTTAATATAAATAAGAATACGGACATGCAAAAATCAAAATAACTTTTAATTTTATGCATGGGTGTCCAACTCATTTTGATCTACCAGCATTATTCTATGCGTTACCAACAGAATGACAAACTATGATTTCATCTAGGGTATAAAAAATAATTTTTGGATCAGTACATAATCTGAGATACTCCGATCAGAACAGATTGACACCAAAAGAAAACAAAGAGAGCAGAATGGGTTGCCCACATAGTGCGAGGTGACAACAACAACATTACGACGAAGCAGGTCTTCGCCTGAGTAGGAGATCCGAGAGTGCTACAATTCTGACATAGGCTGCATCAATAGGAGTATTCTGAAGGCTATCGCACAAAACTGATTCCGATGGGGAGCGACTGTTACGTCCTATTCCCCTTGAAAGATTAAGGGAGATTGATGATAGTTTTATGGATCCTCAATCCACTCAATTTACCTATATTCTAATTTGATCACTTTTGCATATTTTTCTTCATCCATGTCAGCATGAAAATAAAAGATTGAATTACCCTAAACACGCTGGCTATTCGTGATTTATTACATCCCAGTAGACCAGCTGTCATGCAAATGAAGTATGAAAATAATTTTTCATACTTAGTCGTCCATATGCTATGTGCTCAAACACATTCAAACGTTCATTTTTGTACTCTCTATTTGTAATTTACATGTCAGAAATTTGTCAACAGAGTGATTCATTGATATTGTGCTATGCATTTGTATATTATTACTTGGTTTGGTGGGTTACTACTTCTGGCTGTCATCTACATCAATCACATTTTACTCTGCCTTAAACTGTTAGATCTGCATCTGAATCAAAGTAGACTTGGAAGAGAAACGGTAAGAAAAATTAATTATTGTTGGAATGCTTACTACTTCCGCACTGTTGGTTTGGGTATTTTTCCCAATCAGTTGACAGACATCAACTATAGCTGGACACAGTGTTATTGTCTTACCAATTTATTTGAAAAACATCTTCGAAGAGATAAATTCGTGAATCTTTTTTTTTTATTATCTATGTATGTACATATTTCACAAATATCGTTCAATTTCGTAGAGTTAATCTCTCTTCTACTAAATAATTTTTCTTTATTTTAATTTTTTCTTTAATTTTTACACTGTCGTTCGCCTCAATTTTAAAAATCAACTTAACAGCATTTTAAAAACTTAAGTGGTACAGACCTTAATTATGTAAATAGCAAAAAAGGAAAGGCTATAAGGAAGAAAAAAAGCATTTCTCTTCATATAGTTTAACCGCGTTCATTTTAGTCATGGAAGTAGTAACCTATACGATATTTTTAGAAAGGTGACATAATTTAGTGGTTAAAACTTTATTAAATATTGAAGAAATTGAATTGAAGAGACATCATGGTATGGTATAAATTGGAACTACATATATGGTAATATATAGGAGAACACATTTACGTGTGCTTGCATACTAGATTAAGAAATTTGGCAGTGTGGTGGGATTAAATAAGGCCGTCGTAGAAGCCAACTAAAGGGAGTATCTTCCACAAACTATTATATTCGTTGCAAGATTCAACAAAAGTCTTTAGGACTTTATATGATCACGGAAAAGGAGTACTAGCGAAGGAACATGACAAGATGACAGAAAGTAACAACCACATCAGAGTCTAATGCCAAAAATTCAGACCAAGTGCATTTAAAATTCAGGCATAGGATCTTGTTCAGAAAATGAGCGACAAATCTCTCTTGTCTGGAGTAATAACACTTACTCAACCGGTTGGAGAATCAGATGGTTAATAATCATCCCATAAATGAATGCTAATAATTATTATCACAAAACCGCTCTAAGAATCCAAGTTCTGCGACGAACCTACCACTAAAAGTGATTTCTATTTTTAAACCGAGAGCATGTTGAGCGTTTGTAGAGTTCAAGGATGAGCTCAAACTTAACAAATGCAGGAGTGACTCTACTTAATAATGAAATCATTTGAATTTCGTGACTATAGTATCGAGGCCGAGATCAGTATCGGTTATATTTTGAGCCCTATAACTAAGGACTTCTTCTGTTATCTTCGTTGATTCAAACGAACATCGTAGATATAAATACGATTGAGAAATGTCAGTAAATGTTTGAAGGTCGACTGTAATTCTTGAAAAACTAGTAGCCTTCGATATGATAACTAGAAAGGAGTAGAGGTGATAACAGCGTAATATTGAAATACTGATTCCATTCTGCCATTGGAATAATATCATTGCTGCTGTATTTCATATAGCTCATTATACTATTAGATGTAGGTGATGAAAAAACCTCAACACCTAGTCTAGTAAGGATCGCCGAAACGTTAGACATAATTTCTACACACAACGAAGTTCAAAATTATATCGCAAAATTTTTAAATTTATAATTTTATAATTTTTTTATACCTTTGTTTTTACGAATTTTTCTAGTGCCCCATTTATTTTCTGATAATATTTCTTGGTGTTGCCTTTGTATGGCTGACATAATTTAAATAATTTAAATAAACCAGAAATGTTGAACTGACACAAAATAAGCGCAAAGTCCTCTTGTCAAAACCGAAGTGTCGTTATATTTACGGGCATTCATATAGAGGCACAAGGGTATCGCTAAAATATTGGTCTTAATGCAATTACAACTTCTTTCCTACTTCAAAATCAAACTTCCTGTACAGCGTGTTTCAGTTCCAAGCCTAGGATGTGCGAACCGGAGGTGCACTCTAATGAAGTTGAGTGCATTGAACATATTTGGAACCCATTGAAGCTCACTTTGGTTGCAGTTCAAGTAAACATATGTGAAACATTAATGGCCGTTTTCATAGTGCAATAATAAATATTGCAGTTTCACAGCCTTAAGGCTTAAGTCAAGCTTATCTTAAGCCCGTCATCTCAAAGGCTTAAGCCTCAGATTTTTCTGTGAAACACATTGAGATTATGCTACAACTTTGTCCATTTGTTGAAAAATAAGACATAAGACACATTTTGTTGAAAAATAAGACATAAGACTTATGAGGCATAACGCCAAAAACTTGGTTAAATATAGCAGTTGGAGACCAATTATGTTTTCTTAAATTATAGTTGTAGTTTTGTAACATAATTTGTATATATGTAGTCGACGGAGAAGAAAGTATGTTTCATGAAAATGAAGCTACCGTTAACCGACGCCACGCCTTATTTACTGTTATAGTTGATGAAGTCAACTGAAGAATAAAATTTTTATTATAGGAGTTACGAGAAAACGAACACTGAATACTAAAATATGTCCGAGAGACTGCAAATCAGTTGATGCATGGAAAGCATCACTAGAGAAAAAAAACGTCTCAAGGAAGAGTACTACTGTGGTCTAATAGTCTAAAGGTGAATTCTTTTCAACAAAACCGAACAGGCACTGAACTGAACCAGAATCTGTCAGATCTATACCGAACTTAGCCCTGTCCCGAAAAGAATGCAAGAAAGTAGAATATCCGAATATGTTAGCCCTTTACGATTTTAATAAAAAAATAAACCACTTCAATAAAATAATTGTATTTTCACAAAATGTCCACACATCCCCACTTTAATTACAAATACTTCCGATTTGATGTTTATCTCCAAACCGCAAATTTTCATGGAACAAGAAAGTTCAAAACCGAGAGACCGAACATAGAACCGCTGTAAAAAGAACATATGTTCGGAACCAGTTCTGTGTCAGTGTTGTGAAAAAATCACTTTATGAGTTAAGGCCTAACCATAATGTGCATATGCAAAGACACGAGCAATTGCTTTTCATAATAACAACCCACAATAGGAATAAGAAGCCGTTCGTCAAGTTTAAATTCCTTTCGTTAATTTCTGTCTGTACGCTCGTGATCGTACTTTGCATAAGCAAATTTGACAGTTTGTGTAAATACTATACAAAGTTAGTGATGCATATGATGCATATGCAAGGTTATGCACATTGTGGTTAAGCCTTTACGGTTCAGTTCAGGTGAAAAGAATTCACCATAAGCGAACGGATTAAATAAAACTTCCGACCACAATGAATGACAACTTATTGTTAGAATGGGTATGTATTTCCAAAAAGGTGAATAGAATTTTTCGGCTATTTTTTTATGCCAGTCAAAACTCATCACCGAAAATAACTGATACGAGCAGCTTACTTTAAAATGTGTAGACCTCATTAGCAGCAATTAGACATAATACTACAGTTGATGATCGGTTTGATTGTGCTAATAAAACTGACCGAGATCGAGATTTGGTTATCTGACCCGAAAATCCCTAAGGAAAACGCTAACCGTTGTACAGGCAAATGTGGATATTTCATATTTTGATCATCCTTTGGTGGTGAAAACTGTTTGTTTTTCGTTTAGAGAACATCGAATTTACCTATTACAGGTTGAATTAACCCCATGTCTAACTAGTACAAGTATATTAACATCCCCGAAATATTATCAAACACTCTTTAAATTACCAAAAAGTAATATGATACGTATTTGTTATTAATCTTTTACTGCTAAATATTTCCAGCAGATCAATTTCGCCTCGAATCTGACAGTCTTTCCAAAGACCTTCTGATTGCACCATCATCCTAAGTTAGTCTAGTTGAATCGATTCGCAGATAATGAGCGTTAAAATTTAATTTAATACTATTTGAGGTAGACCACATCTTATTGAAATATGCGCTTATGTAGATATTATAAGCGGAACCAAGACAGTACTGCAACTAAGTGTCAAAATTAAATACCTTACGAAAAAATAAAAAGCTTTATCTACAAAATACTTTGACTCTAATTTCTAGTAAGTAATAAATGGAGAAAGACTTAGGCCCGTAAACACCAACAAAGGATAATCCTATTCCTGTTTTTGCTTATGTGGCATTATTTTCGGACATTTTCGGTATGTCAAAATAAAGGAGTATTATGTTGTAAAAAAGAAATGTTGAATAACCAATAGAATGAAGAAAATTAATTTAATTTTTAGTTTTCTTTTGTTACATAATATTAAAAAAATGATTTAGGTAGAGAAAAAATTCAAAGTCAGTGCATCTCTAACCGAAGTACCGTTGCAACTTAAACGTGCTACATATTCTTTGTTGTCTGATGTCATTGTCGCTAATTAAAAGGATGATGCCAGTAAATGTATGGACTCTTGTACCCGCTCCAATAGAAATTAAGTAATTAATCATTGGAAAGGTATTAACATTTAGAACAAGAACTCCGATGGCGCTTGTCTTGATTCCTTGTCCGATCGGAATAATAGCCCTTTAATGTATATGGATATAAGTCCCGTCGCATGTTACAATTGCTTTCGTGTTTTCATCGTCTTCATATATAGCTTTTGGTATAGTCAGGTTTCGAACTATAATATTTCTGTTTACATGGTCCAATCCTACATAAAAGAGAACGGAGTCATTGATAAGGCATTCACTCACGTGCTATAGCAATCAACCGCTCAAGGCTTTGCCTTGACATATTAAACAATGTCGCAAGTCTCTCGTTGGAATCACCAGTTCGCAGTTTTGTGAGAAATACCTAAAGCGGTTCTTGGATATTCACATCTCTGGCTTAGTGAGGGAGTTTGCTCCAACATGGAATCGAATTGATCGCAATTGCGCTAGTTCAAAAATGCATCTATTCATTAGTCACAACACCTCTCATGTTAAAATCTAGCTTAGAACATCCTTGTAAAGTTTTGCTCATCATGTCACTAATATCACTGAACTGGGTTGTATTGAAGTCATGAATGACAATGCATAATTGAGGTAGTTCGGCCCAGTTAATACTCTCTAGGTGTTCTCGACACACTCTAGCACCTTCGGAATGTACAGCTTGTATTCACAAAATATGTGTATCTTTATAACTTCTGGTATTGTATGACGGGTCTAATTGAGACAAGTTGCAATGCCTGGGAGTGTTAGACGCTGCCTCTAACAGATGGCGGAGGAAGGAATGAACTCAAGCCCGGTTTCTGAGAAGCATGTGACGTTGACTCATTTCTAATAATGCACAAAATGGCAGTGGATTATGAAATAACCAAAAAATGCGTTATTTGGCTATTGCTAAAAGTGAAATGTCTAGTACAGTGTAACTCTTAATGGACAGGGATTTAAACTAGCTGCAATACTAACTTCTATTCACCTCAAAACAGCTATCCAACGATGTATTACACGTGGCTATTGGAGAGGGATACCAACAAAATTTCCATCATCCTTCACCTATTCTCGGATAAAATATTACACCGGTGAAATATGATGAATTAAATCTCGAGTAATCTTGGTTGGTGTTTATGCTTTATACGTGAATATGGATTATTCTGATTGGTGTTTACGGCATTTGACAGTAGTTTCATCTATCAGGTGTTAGCATGTAAGTCCTTTCACGGTCAGTCAATAAATAATTAATCATCTGTCAATTACTTGAAATAAAAACCTTGTTCTTTTGAAGCGTTCTTTTGTGTTATTTTACTCTGTCCGGTGAGCATATTTTTGATATATTTTCTTATTGTAATTCAAATCTTTTATTTCGTATTCGTTCTCCTTACGAGTCAAATAAGAACTTTCATTGTTAAACAAAGCAAAACCCTTTAACAAGCTGTGCACAAGTTGATAATAGACAGTCGGTTAGTAAAAAACTAGGAACACAAATTACATTACATTTCGAAAAAAAAAACAATATGAACTTCACTTTAAAAAATTAATTTCTGTCATTCAAAATGAATTTTCAACACTTCCACCGTAATGCAGATAGCAGAAATTTTGTCGATCATAATACTTCATTTACTTAGCCAGCCTAAAAGCGACCAGTAATTGAGTGGAAAAAAAAGAAAAACAAAAACTGGTTCTGTTTGCATAAAGCGAAGGCGATTCGTAAAATCAAACCGTTTTGGAAAAATAATTGTTTAGTCTAAGCCTGAAACCGTTAACACTGTTTGCAAAGCCTTTATTAGGTCTAGGTCATCTTATTGCATCACGTTGTCATAGTTATATCCCTGTGCTTCGTAACCATCATCTGTCAGCCTTTTAACAAAGTCATTGATAATAAGAATTGCCCACAGAAGAAAATATCTTTCTAAGCAAACCTATCAAGAGATAACAAATCTAAAATAAAACGAAAGAAAGGCAATTAACTCTAGTTTTAACTCAATACTGCATAAAATAGAAAATCCACTAAACTTTTAAGACTTAAGAAGTCAGTTGCAACCAGATTAACCAACAGCTTTATATAATTTATGTAATTAGCTTCCGCCAGTTGATTTTCAAGCTACAAAACTTGTTTAAAGAAGAATTAAACTTGGCCTTAAACTTAATACTCGCCTTTTTTTCTTTTGATTTTGTCTTTCATTTATTATATAACTTTATAACCCACACGTAAGTTTCCTCCGCTTAGAACAAATATATTTGCATAAATGCCTGTGTGAACGTTATACATATTTACATACTGCTGCACAAATAAAAATTATAAAAATTATCGAAATAAACTTTGCTGATAACTCTCATAGTTTATATTTATATTAAGGTCATCTGATACCAAAGTCGAATTATTTAAGCAAACTGATTATGCCAACCTTAGTGTTACATATATGATAAGAGTGATATACATATACAAAGATGGAGTAGAAAAAAAATCAAAAGAAGCTTCTCACCTCATCTCAATAAAATATTCATCGAGAGTTTTTACATTCATTCAACAATATAAATGAGCCAGAGCAGCTATGAGCTTATCATTAGCAAAGCTAATTTGCAGCTTCCCATTTCCAGTGCGCTGCGCGCAGCTTAATCCAATAAAACAACGATTTCCGTCTTATTAGTAAACAGAAAACTTAAAATTTTCGATTTCTTCTAATTTGGTGTCCTTGAACTTTAAGATTCGTCACGATTACGCTTGTGTATCATCTGTGCGTCTGCTGAGTGTATCACTTAGTATTCTTCGGACATATGATTTCGCCTAAATACTAATCAATTTATTTATTTTTGATCATCACATGACCACCAGCAAAAATACAACATGACTAGAAACTGGAAAAGTAAGATTTCTTTTGTCATTGCCATTATTGTTTTTTGTGGTATTTCCGAATTTGGGATTAGTGATTCCGCTCATGATTTGAGAGAAAATTATAAAATAATTCTGTTGTCTTTTGTTTTACTTTATACTTGGAGAGTTTTGTATTGAGTATAACAAGGTTCTTTCAATTTACTCCATTTTTTGCCGAATTTTAATCACTTGGTATGATAAAAAAACACAAGATTGTCATAAATGAAATAATCATAGTTAGTTTTGCTGCCATAGTTTTCCAACTTTTCTGAATTATGTGCTATGACTGATTAGTTACTATGAGCTCATCAATGAGATCCTCGTGAGTAATTATAGATGAACATATTGATGAAATTTATTCGCGTTTGAATCAAAGCATCACAGATAGTGTGCATAAGATATTGTATCTCTTTCAGTTATTTAGAAATGTATACTTTGCTTCTCTTTTGTGCATTTTACAATATTAGATGAGCAGTTTGATGAGTACAAGAGTACAATTAGACTTCTGTATCAATGGAATTATATGAAGGAGCAAACAATGATGAGCTCATTAATAAGCATGTTGATGAGTGTCACGATGATCTTATAAACGAATATATCAATGAATGTCATGATGAGTTCATAAATAAGAATCACGATCAGTTTAGTACATATATACAGATTTTACGATTGATTTCATATATATTTTTTCCGAATTCAAACTCCAGTTTCAAATCAAACTGTGAGACGCTAAAGCGTATAGATTTGTGCATAACGTCCTATTCAATAGGTATATGGACGACAGTCTTCCTCCGGAAGAACAAATTAAAAATTTAATTTAAAATCCGATAAATCACAAAAATCAATTCAAATTTTCCTATAGTAGAAATGTCATCTGACACGGTGTTGATGACAAGGAAAAGTACTTATTTATTGCTGGTTTAGTATATAGGGAGTAGTTTCATGATATTTAATGATGTTTTCGATGGGATTTACTGAATGCTCATTGGACGGCTCATCAAGACTTAATTTTCTAGATGTTTCTTAATGAATTGCCAACACCTTAATGCTTTTCAGTCAAATTAGTATTGGTTTACATAATTACTCCCGCTTGCGGGGTAACAGACAAGTAATAACAGATAAACAAGGCCCATTCCCATACAGTGGCGGATCCAGGGGGTCCTGGGGGGTTTTACTAATGGCAATATATTCATAGAAACTCAACAGAAATTCGGAAGGTTTCACTTTTCAACTTCCCGCCAATGGTTTTTTTCAATATTGGCACCGACGTAAAAACTATTTTTGACACAAAAAATTGTACCCGCATGAAATAGCATATTGAGCAGTGCATATTATATATGCCAGTGTGTAAAATTGAGAAAATTTTTGTTTGAATGACTCGTGCAGATTGAACCCTAAACTACCATTCCAGTAAAAAATGAATTTTTGTAAAAAAATTATATTAAACAAGTAAAAAAGCTAGAATTGGTCTAAGACCAATTCTTATGATACCCTAGATGAATGCCCGTATTAAATTTCGTATGGTCACCGATCTATTCAAATTTGATTTTGAAGTTGTTTTTCGCATATATTTCTAGAACGGTTTGTCGCACAGAAAAAATGATTATAACCAATTTTATAGGATTTCGTATTCTGCAGAAGTTTTTAGTACAATATAAATGTCTTTGGACTAATCGTTTTCAAAGTATACGTAAAAAACCTAAATGTTTATATGGCAACACCAAGAAGGAGTTGCCCGATTTAGTCCATTTTTGGACATTTTATTTTCTAATGTAATAAAAACATCATTTGCGAAATTTCAGCTGTCTACGTCGACGCGTTCTCAGGCATTGTCGAAATATATAGCGGAAAACGAAATTTTTATATGGCAACCCCACGAAGGAGTTGCCCGATTTGTCTCATTTTCGAACTTAATTTTACTTTTTTTTTTTAAAGTCCGTGTACAAAATTTCAGCTCTTTTAGTACACGGGTTTTCGAGCTATCGTGCGCACAGACGGACGGACAGAGGACGGGCGGACGGACAGACGGACGGACATGCAAAAATCAAAATAACTTTTAATATTATGCGTGGGTGTCCAATCCATTTTGCTCTACCATCATTATTTCGAGGTGTTACAAACGGAATGACAAACTTAGTATACCCTATAGATTTCATCTAGGGTATAAAAATGACAAATCATCCACACCGCTTAATGCGGAAACCTTTCTAGTACCTCACTATTGTACTGCGGTGGCGCTACTTACGGCGCTGGATTAATGGTGCCCCATTTTTTTTTTTTGCTAAATTTAATTGCAGTAAGATGGCCCCCTCCCTAATTTCAAAGCTAGATCCGCCTCTTTCCCCATAGTCAAATGTGATGCCACTCAGATATTAACTGACAAGTCTTGGCTAACTAACTTTAGCGAAACTCCGAACAATGATATGAACCGATAAAACTTTTACATTGACTGAAATCATTTTTCTTTTGCTCATTTTTGTTTGTAAACTGACATAGAACGAAGCAATTTTTATTTTTTGTTTTCAGCTGAGTAAATTTTTGCAACTATTGGAATGAAAAGACCGATTGGATGGATTGATTGCATAGGCTTTATGCATATAAAGACTGGGCAAAGAACAGGAATTTGCAACGCCTAGCTCGAATATAAAATCGACGATTCCTCGACTTTCTGACGTTAGCCTCGCTTCAATAAAAAATCAACGATGCATTGAACTGATGTGGGGATAGCCTTCTTAGAAATTTACTTGAAATATTTTCCTTAGAATTTTTATGCATAATTGGACATCAGGAGCTTGGCCCGTTAATATTTTTTATGACCGTAGATAAGCATTTACAAATTCACAGAAAATGTTTTAATAGAATTTTTATTCACTTTTTTTTCGGATACAATACTTTCATCTGTGCCGTTGTCGGCCTTCCCATAATGCATAAAACTTCTAAAGAAAAATTTTCCAGTTAATTTAAAAAAAAAACCATTGAGGGCTTCCCTACATCAGGCCGCGACATCGTTAATTTTATATTTTTTCATTTCGTTATTTTACAGTAAAATGGACATAAGAGTTGAATATTTTAATGCTCCTAAATACTCAAAAAATACTTTTTCACAGTTTTCCCAACTATAATCAAAATTTCTCAAAAATAAACTAATGAAAAATGTTGTATTCAAAATTTCGCTATAATTTACATTTCGTTTTATCACCTAAAAAAACTGCAGGAACATAGAGTCAACTAATTTTAATACTGTACCCATATTAACGTTATTTCACGCTTCAATAATTGTGGTGTTTAGCTCACTATGTAGTATAATTGCAATTTATCGGTTATAAACATACTTAAGCAGTCCTCGATAAGTTCCATCAAAATTTATCAATAAGAAAATCTGTAGAGCACGCCAGGAAATCCATTACTACGCTGATATTCTTTCCAACAAAGCAATCAGTAAGTATACTCTGTTATGGTTAAAAAAACATTACAGTATTTCGTTACATAACTTAATTTTGTGCAGCTGCAAAAATTGCCTGAAAATGAACACAGCTAGAAAACGGAAAAACATTCCTCATCGCCCGAACATGCTTCTTTTTCTTTCTCAACAAAATATTTGCTAAAATTCACCTCGGTTACGGTCAGTAAATCGACGAAATTTACAATTTTACAAATTCTCCCAATGTATAAACAAAACAGTGCAAAAATTAAAATTGCTCGAAAGCCAGAGAGACCGTCCAAGAGAGCAGCTGAATGTACCCCACACCATGAGACTACCTCCTCCAAAATTTCTTTTACAGAAGTGTCGCCATTCATTTCGAAAATGTCTCTAAGCTTAAATTTCTTCTCTCCAATATTCACACGTTTGCTTTTAATATTCCTTAGATTGTTGTTTTAAATGCCCAAAAATTACATTCCTTAATGCCATTGCAACTTTAGTAATCGACTTCGCGCAAGTTTTTTGAAATAATAGAAAATCGCTGCAACAGATCATTTTAATTCGCGAGTAATAGCTGGCATAGACATTTCCTCGCAGAGCTGACTTTGCACGAATTTCACAATAAATCACTACCGACAATAATAGCAGTTGCTATTTCTTATGGAATACTTTTCCCAATAATATCAGAAGACTTGGCAAATCACTTCTTGTAATTTAATTTCGTATGCAATTTTTTATACATTTCTTTCTAATAATAATGAGCTTTCCAAACCTCATTTTAAATTCCATAGTTTTTTTCTCTTTTGAAGATATAACTGTCATTCCTTGACAGCTGAAAAGTAGAAGCTATCCTGCAGTTAACGAAAATGGATCGATACACATTCGAGTAGAGCCTAGAAATTGTGCAAACTCACTTTAAAAATTATGAAAATTTCGCGGAGACGATTCCTACTGCTTTCGATCATGGTAAAGCACCTTCTCGTCTAACAATTATGACATTAATCAAGAACGTCTTCGATCCAGTTAGTGATGTAAATACTCCAACTTGTCCTTCTTCAGCAAGTTCAAAAAAAAACATTACTACTATAGCTTAAAGTGTTGTGTTGCCGAAAACCCAGATTTCTGTCTTCCAAGATTTTCACATCAAGTGAGCAAATCACAACCAGCCTACACCGTATTTTGCATAATATTGATTGGCCTGAAAGCGTACAAAGTCCAGTTGGTACAAGAACTGAAGGCTGCAAATCATGTAGGACGCCGTACATTCATTGAGTGTTGAGAATGCAGGAAGGTGACCCCAATTTGGAGCGTGGGGACCCAGTTCCATATTCAAGGCTATGTCAACGAATAAAACTGATGCATTTCGAACATCAAAAATCCACAAATAATTGTCGAGGAACCTCTCCATGCAGAACAAATGACAGTTTGGTGCAATTGTTAGACTGGTGCAATTGATACAGTGAATGAATTGCGTTACCGCACGATGCTGATTTCATTTTTTTTTTTACCTAAAATGCATTATTTGAGACTGTAAAATCATTCACCTTATGAAATTAGGTTGAGGATGTCTGGTGTTCTTTCAATCGTTGCACTACACTACAATAGTTAACATTTAATTCAAGCATTAACAAACCTTGGCTCAAAAACCACCTAACACTTCAATGGGTGCCAGAGAACACTCGGGGGAATTGATGGGAATGATAAGGCAGATTAAAAAAAAAACATCCATGCCCCTCATAAGACCGGAGCCATTTTGCGATATTTATTACAACACCGTGAAGCTTACCATTCAAAACTGGATTCAGAACCAAATGGACCAACGATGGACTTCAATGACAAGCCGAAAGATTCATCAAAGGACCTTCATAAAAGAACAGCCATGATCTTTTAAGGCTGTCCAGGAGTCAACTCAGAATCATCACAGGACACTACAAACTAAACAAACACATGCATCGGATAGGCATATCATACACTGATGTATGTAGGTTGTGTCTTGAAGAGCACGTCTTATGCGAACGCAAAACCATTGCGCAATGTAGATTCCAGGCCTTTGGCTTATATTTCTTAAAGCTTGCGCAATTTTAGGTAATCTCATAAATACAAATGAAAAAGTCAGAATTGGTCTAACAACAATTCTTATGATACCCTAGCTAGATGAATGCCCGTCTGTAATTTCGTATGGTCACCCATTTGTGAGAGTTTGATTTTTGAAATGGTTTTTCGCATTTATTTCTAGAACGGTTCGTCGGACAGTAAAACTGACTATAACCAATTTCATAAGATTTCATATTCTAAAGAACTTTTCAATACAATAAAAACGTCTAGGACTGATCATTTTTATAGTATAGATAAAAAAACCTAAATTTTTATGTGACAACACCAAGAATAGGTTGCCCGATTTAGTCCATTTTTGAAGCTTTATTTACTATTACTATGAAAACACCGTGTACAAAATTTCAGATCTCTTCGTCGACGCGTTCTCCGACTGTGTTCAAATATATAGTACCTACATATAAAACTTATGTATGGCAACCCTACGAAGGAGTTGTCGAATTCGTCCCATTTTCGAACTCAAATTTGCAATTTTTTAAAAAATCTGTGTGCGAAATTTCAGCTCTCTACTTCGATTTGTTGTCAGGCACTGTCCAAATATATAATAAAAAACGAAATTTTTGTATGAAAACCTTCGAAGGAGTTACCCGATTTGTCCCATTTTCGAACTTAAATTTACTTTTTTTTTTTTAAATCCCGTGTGCAAAATTGCAGCTCTCTAAGTGAACGCGTTCTAGAGTTATCGTGAGGACGGACAGACGGACCCACATGGCAAAAATCAAAATAACTTTTAATATTATGCGTGGGTGACCAATCAATTCTGCTCTACTAGCATTATTTCAAGGTGTTACAAACGGGATGACAAGCTTAGTATACTCTTTAGATTTCATCTAGGATATAAAAATACTGCTCTTCCTAGGAAAAGTGGATTGTTGGATGAACAGTGAAGAAAGCGGTGCACAATAAGCCAATAAATGGCTGCAGTGCAAAGGCGACTCGCACTGCTTAGTCCTAATCTAATCTAACACTGTAAAATAAATCCAACAGCTTGAACTCGATTAATTCTAGAGACTTTTATGATCATTATTATCTTATCGCACCTCTCTTACATTCCATATTTGTTACACAAGTTTCATGTCCTTATATTTACCAACTCCTTTAAATATTCTAAATCCAATATTATTCCAAAGAACTGCTCTTCCAGTCAATTTCTATTTCTACACGTGAATTGCAAATTATTATCAACGTAATATAAATTTTAAACTACTTAATTAACAATAATAAAAGTAATTGTCGGCTGATATTCTAATTTACAAGCCAATTAGCTGAGATACAAAATAATTTAATATCTTAAAACTACTATCTCTTTATATGCCAAGTCAAAGCGCACATAACTCTTCAGCAAATACGCCAGCTAACCTTTTGCACTTTATTACTACTCTATAAGCATGACAATTAATTAACCCCTATCAGCTTATGCTCCATTAAACAAACTACAAGTTTCGAATAGGTTACTTAAAAAAACACTGACACAAAACTTTCTGAAACTGGAAGAATTACTTTTTACGCATATTTTCGTGTATTTATGAATCGTATAACAATAAAGCGAGTCTTAAACCGGTAAAAGTACTCAAGTATGTAAATTCCATAGTTATAAGCGGGTTCTTTTATCACTATAAAAATATTATTTGTTATTGTTTGTTACGAAATGATAACAGAATCGAAATTCAGTAAAAAATGATCCGTCCAATTACCGGTTCTGAAATATGACGCGAAGAAAATCGTTTTTGAGTTATTGATAATACAGAAAAAAATAATAAAAGGTAAACAGAATTTTTGTAACTCACTGATGTTCTAAGATTTCAGTTTTCATCACTTAAGAAAAAAAAAACGTTACCACCAAAAAGTGCGTAATTTTCTTTGGAATAATAGTTTTTTGCCTCGTCAGGGTGAAAACTACAAAACTAGATTCTGTATGACTAGAGAGAGAATATCTTATTTTATTATTTTTACTTTTGATGGATGATCCAGAATTGATGTTAATCGTTCTGGCTCAAAAGAGAATAAATAAAGTTTACCGACGATGCATGGGAGACTAAGCACTGCAACTCAACATGTTTTAAAATAGTATATCAATATTGTAATTGCAAACTGAACGGAAAATGTACTAAAAGTATACAGAGTTTAGTTTGCTAAGTTGTCTTTAATCCCACAAAATGTTGACAAGATGGAAATGCGCTTTCCATTTATCCCGGAAGTTAGAGCCTGCCCAATTCGGAGCAGAAAGAGATATTGCCGAAAGGAACGACTCTATTAAGAAACGCAACAAGATTAAAGGGATTAAGTCCAAGGGTTTATAACTAATACCCTGGACAAACAGCGCTCCTAATGAATAATTAACTAACGACTGGAGGGTGATTCTGATCTTTTGTCGTACTATTTAGTCGTCAATTTTGACATATTTAGTCGTACTTTTTGTTTCAACACAGTTCATTTTGGGTCTTCACTATTATCTACCACAAAATGAACTATAATGAACTTTCGGTGAACAAACGTCAAACAACACGACTAAATATACGACAAATTAGTCAACTGCTCCTAGAGGTTGTGACAAAAATTTTACACTGGTAAATAAAAATTCTACACCTAACTAGAGCATTAAAAGTGCTTAAATTCGAAATATTATTTTGAATTTGTAATGTGAAGTGTCATTTTCAGTTCATTCTACGTCATGCAAGGGTTGTTGCCCTGAATAAAAACACGAAAAAATCAGTAGAAAAGTTCATTTCATTTAGTCGTATATTTTGACATTCAAGTACGACAAAAGATCAGAATCACCCTCCTGATTAGACCATAATGATTCATTAGACACACAGCCATTTCTTTAATTAAATTGTACTATCAAACTGGTTTTGACATACTTATGACAGTGAAGAAGCGAAATGGATCGAATCGACACTAAAACTTAGTTTTTATTTATTTTATTTTTTCATTTAACGATTTTGAAATTAAAAAAAAAAAACATTATATTCAAAAGTACTTTGATTGTGCTATGCATTTCTTCTTCTTATTTTTCAAATTGGTAGGTTCACAGCGAAGATTCAGATTTATATTATATGAAAGACTCTTCGCCTGATATAATTCAAACTTAAAAATTATTTTAAATGCACATATGAGGTCAGCTTGGCTGTTTACTTTGGCGTATACGGCAGACAGAAACCTAGCCATACTGATGAGTATACCGTTCCTGCCGATACGAAACGCCATTTTTTTGCAAAGAAATTTCTTTTTCAAAGATTTTTCGATGTAATAAGAGTTGTTTTCACTCAACTGTAGAGTTATTTTTACATGGTCTTATAAGGAAACCCGCTTATCTAGCACGGGCTCATAACCTCCTATAGATTTAAGGAGTTGTTGATTTAACAGCAAACTCTGTCAATTTATATTATATGCCAAAAAACATTCAATTCTAGCACAATTTTCATCATTATATTAGCTCTAATGAAGGAAAAACACTTTATTAGTGTACTAGTGATGGAACGGTCGAGAACGATTCGGTTCAGTACACTGACTTAAAAGACCCGAGTCACCGTTTCAAAATCATATCGGTCAATCGGTCATTTAGACTCAAGGAGAAAAGAAATTGGTTTTCTTGACTTATTTGTTAAAGCCATATTTTCAACCGATCTTAAACTTTTTATTTACAGGGCAATGCATGCAACTTCATCTATAGCTAATATTTTTTTAATTGAAATTTTGCATCTATGTATAGGTCACATTGTATATATTCCACCCACAACTCTGTTTCGGCAGCGTAAATAACAACAAAAAGTTGCTACTAGGCATCCAGAAAGGTATCCTTTCTGAATTAATTTTTGCCAACTCTGTCGCCAAACCGTAGTTTTGGTATTTACCGCCATTCTTCACATGCACAAGGGTGCAAAGGGGAGCCAAGCCAAAGTAAGTATTTAAGAAACAGAATGGATAATCTTTATAGTTTATAATATTATTATATATTTTCTTGCTCTACCTGCAACGATCAACTTGTCACTTAAAGTTCGGTCATGCACGCACACATACTTAAAGCCAAATAATTTGGATTTGTGTTATGGATTTGTAATTTTCATTCCCTTAGAAGGGGGTTTCTTAAGGAAAAGTTATTTCTATAACTAAAAAATGAAATAAATTGAAACAAATATTTTCCGCACTAAAGACTGATTTAATCATTCAGAGAATGCAACAATTTTTTATTTGCTAAATGCTTGCTTTGACGCCAACCGGGTTGCCTTGTCATGCCACATTTTAGCAGTTGAGCAGTTACAAAGGCGCACTTTTGATAGTAATTGCTTAACGCGCAGTGATATATCAGTCGGTGCGGTATGTAATTTTAGGGTATTAGATGATTATTCCGAGCTGACTCAAATGACCAAATCTTTTACATGAGTCACTTATACCGAAAGACTCATACGACCTGAGTCACCAAAATGACCGATTTTGACCATCACTATAGTGGACTTTATTATGATCTGATTTTCGAGTCATAATTATGAATACTATGTGGCACACATATTTTAATGAATAATTTGTACTAATGATTCATTATATCGTGCTGTGGGTAAAAGTTATAATATGTATTGGATATTAATGACTGTTTCGGACTTCAAAGAAAGTTTGAAACTGTTCGGTAAATAAGAACAGCTCGGATGTTAATGACTGTTTCGGGCTCCAAGAGAAGAGTTTAAAGGTGTTCGGTAGATAAGAACAGTTCGGAAGTTAATAATTGTTTCGGCCTCCAAAAGAAGAGTTTGGAACTGTTCGATAGATAAGACAGCTCGTCCAATTATTGTTCGTAACACTTTCTTGACACTTCGAACTAGACACTCCTAAAAAAACCTCCCAATATTTAAGAATGTTCTATAATGAACTGCCAGAAGTTTATAATATTTCCAAGTACTCTTTTAATTTTTACTTTCCTGGACCACCTGACGCTCCTGAGAAATCAAAAATCACTGCCGAAATGTTGCAAGGTTAATATTAAAATTGAAAACACGTTTATGAATTTTCATTACAATAACTTTGGACAAATACGATAACCTCGGTAGAATAGTTAAAAACGTTGATACGAATTCAGCGTCATGTAGGCCAGTCAATATATACGTTCAAGCGTGATGTCAGATTTGCAACCTGTTATACAACTTATTTAAAATAAACATATTGCAAAGCTTTACCTTTTTTTATATCTTTCAAATAAAATAAAATAATTAATATAAATTTTATAATTAATGTAAATGCTCTGAAATGAAAACGCATGATTCATTTTGTAATTATAAATGCAAGTTTGCAGGTGATATTTATTGTAGTTAATTAATAATTCCGGATAATCAGGGTATATTTCGTCTTTAGTTACAAAATCTTGATGTGGGAAACCAAGTACTTCGTATTCTTCGTCGCATATTGTGCATTGCTCTGGCAATCAAAGTATTTACACAATGTAATATGCATAGAATGGCTGATTCATTTAGAGGTACTTTTTTAGTAGGGATTTTATGACAGACCACACGAGAGTCGTGTAAAACTGTCGTGGTATTTTTGTTCAATATTGTTTGACATTTCATCATAGAAAGACTTAGCCCGGTACAGAGTCTATAAATTATTCGAATATATCAGCGTGTTACGAGAAATGTGTTTCGTGCGTTTAGAGCAACTTATGGTCCACAAAACCGGCCTAGCGAATGCAAAACTCGCTATACCATCGAAAAATTTTAAACCCAATTTTCATTATTGGATAATACACGACGAAATAGACCGCAGTCATCACGTAGTGAAAAAAAAAATGTAGCGCGGAAGTTGAGGGTGTATGCTTGGCTTGTCGTATGCAACAACTTGGCGTATTTTACTCAAAAATCTTGATCTTAAAGCATAGAAACTTCAATTCGTGCAAGATTTGAAGCAGGCCGACCTTTCGAATCGTCATCATTTCAGTTTTTGGGCTCTTGAAAAGATTGAAGAAGATCCACTGTTTTCGATCAAAATTTTGTTCAACGATCCCCCAGGGGTCCCCCCTTGACACGGTTCTGCGCTATTTCCTCATACCTATGTAGTTTCATGTCGACTTCTATAGCATTATAGCTACTCCTATTTAAGAGGTTCAGGGGTCTTGAATTCCGTGCTTGGGATCTTTCGTCCCCCTATCACGAAATAAAAAAGAATACGAAGAGGTTCAAAATTTGAGATTACGTCCAAATAAAACAACGGTTTGGTGTGGTTTATGGGCTGATGGAATTATCGGTCCATATTTATTCAAGAATGAGGCCGACCGGAGTTTAACCGAGAATAACGCCCGTTATCGCACCATGATAACGGACTATTTGCTACCTGAAATTAAAGCCCGTGATTTCGACGACATTTGAACGGCGCTACCTGCCACTCAGCCGAGAAAAATTCGATGAACAGTTAAATTCACACTTCGAATCGATGAATTGGCCGCCTAGATCATTTGATATCACACCTCTAGACTTTTTCCTTTGGGTCTACGTAAAGTATAGAGTCTACATGGATAAGCCGGTTATGATTGAGGAATTAGGAGCCAACATTACTCGCGTCATTGGCCAAATACCACTCGAAATGCTGGAACGCGTCATCGAAAATAGGAACTTCAGAATGGATTACTTTAGTCACAATTACGGGCAATATTTGTAAGAAATAATCTTTAAAAAATAAATGCAAAGAATGGTTCCTCTGCATTTTTTTTTTATTTTTAAAAAAAGTACCTGCCTCTAAATGAATCGCCCTATATTAAAGAATCATATGTATTTAATAACAAATATTACATGAAAACATAACAAGTAATATCCAATATGAATACAAATTAATTAATTCGAGAAAAACAATGCTCAACATTCATAACATACACAATAATTAAATTCAAATAAAAATAGAAATCGACAACTTATAGAGATTAAAGAAAACAAGCAGAAAAAGTTAGCGAGCTAAATGACTCAATTATTATATGTACGATGAAAATAATTTATGTCAACTAAGCAAATTGCATCAAAATTGTAAAAGGTCATTCTATAAGCAAATAATCACGAAAAGAGTGAAATGGCTAGCTTAGCAATTAAGGAGTGATCCAGAAAAACCATTTATTTTTGTTTGCAGTAACAAAACTAATGGCAATTTTTTAATAAAATTTCTATATTTTTTTTCTTGCAACTTAAACCTTAAAATACAAACGTAATTTCTAATAAATTATTTGTTTTACAAGAATTTTTTAACTTTGTTATTCAATTATTAGATTTAGAACAGTTATATTAATAGCATTTCTATGTTTCATTTTAATTCTGAAATCAATCTCATTTTTGGCAAATTTCTTTGTTTTTCTAAGCTGATTTTTCATTAATGCCCAGTACCTCTCTACTGGACGAAGTTGGAGGCAGTTTGCTGGATTGGCTTCCCTTAGCACGTTATTGACCTCATTGGCTCTGTAACATTCCATCGTTGCTTTTGCGTAATGACTGGTGGCCTAATCTAGCCAGAAAATAACAGATCCTTCATGCTGTTGAATAAAAGGTAAATGTTTTTTTTTTTTTAAGACACTCATTGATGTACACATTTGTGTTAATTGTTTGTTCCTTTGATGATAAATTCACTGCTTCGTAAACCGCAAGAACAGATCGCCTGCCAAATCATGTATTTCTTGGGAAATTTTGTCATTCCTTTTGTTGAAAATTTTCTGGATAACTCCACTCCAACTTTTTGCAGTAAAATATTCGTCACCTGGTATCTGCGAAAGTCTCCTTTGCAACATGTTTCATCATACATAAACAACCATATTTCGTCAGATAGTTATCATAAAGTCTTCTCGCTTTTCTCTTCTTCTTGCTTCCTCAACGGCACTTTTTGCGCCTTATAACTCCTTAATCCACAGATTTTATTTATATCTGTACACTGTTTGATGTTCCTGCCAGTGTCACCATATCTCTTTCCGAGAATAAGTACCCATCATCTGTTTTATGACATCTGGACGGGATGGCTCTGGTTTTCTACCTGACTCACATATCCTTTCTATTGACAAGCCTCGCCTATAGTTGGCTATTTTCCATTTTTCCCCGTGGAGTACTTGTATTCAGGTCTTTTGAAATTTTTAAAAATGAAATTGTAGAATATTCCAAATATTTGGATAAAATCATTTCACGCACTTCTTTTTCGCTTCGAGACATTTTAACTATTTCACTTCTAATACACTAATGATTCATATAAACTCAGAGTTCAGTACTTATTGAATATTTTAACAAAAAAAAAATAAATCCAGACCTGGATTATTGCAATTTTGCAGATAACTTAATGGGTAAATTTTTTCTGGATCATTCCTTTATCAAGCTGCTCTTAAGCCTAATAAGATCATAAAGCAGCTGTACAGCCTCATAGAAAGCATAGGCGATAAATCGGCATTCAGCCTGCCCTATAGTTTTCTTCTACTAAGAAGACTCATACGCTAAAGCGACATTCAGCCTAGTCTGAAGTATAGTGCGAGTCTTCGTCCTTGGTTAAACTTTTCAAATCAATAATCTTGAACTCGTCTATTGAGGATCAGCATTTCATCATCTTTGGAGTAAGTTAGATGAATCACCATAGTGTCTAATGGAGATCCAAATCTATTACTTTGAGCACAAAACTGTCCCATTTGGTTTTCTAATTTTTCATTGTTGCTGTCTAATAGAGCATGATCAATTTCCCTGGCATTCAAGTAATGACAAGAGAAGTAAATCTCAGAGCAATTCAAGCCAGCTTTTTCCGACAGCCACAATTTCCTCAAAATTATACATTTGTTTACCGTAAGCCTCCTTTGCACGTATGTAAATATTTCGTTTTTCGCCCGTGAACACAAGGGGCTATTTGCAGATTTTCTATTGGCCCACGTCTCAATGAAATAAATAAGTGATTAAACCCTGTCACACAGTTCACTGGCGGGTCCTTAAAGCTGATTTAGATTAAAAAGGGTTAAAAAGGGTTGCAAATTTATATTCGAATGGGGTAGGACATACAAAGGATATTTGCACACCTGCAAAAAGTGGAAAAATACTAATTTCTGTTAATTTTACCGATTTTCTTTGTTTGCGGACCTTATGTGAGGTGACAAACAACAATTTGAACATTTGCAACCAACCCAATTTTTTTTTTTCAAACTGGCATCCAAATAAGCAATTCATGCTCCATCGATAGAAAACAAATATCTTACGGGCAACAAAAGGGTTTCATATTGGTTCAGGTGTTCAGGCAACAGTTATTCTACCGTTTTGCAACACTTTTGTTTTTTTTTTGCTTTTTTTTTATTTATAACTAATAGCAACGTTCAATAAAAAATTATCTGCGGGAGCTGAAAGAAGTTGCAATTTTTACACATTTTGGAAAATATCAGAGTAAACATTGCTTTAAGTTCGTAAGACTTTTGGGATTTATAAAAACTTTTGTTTTTCTGGAATTTTGCGCATGTTTCGAACTTCGGTAATGGTTCCAAAATTAAATATTGTTATTTTATCTCACCCAAAATTCCATTAAAATTTAAAAACTTTTGGAATTAAAGTTGGAATTGCTAGTTTTTGAAGAAGGTAGGCAAATCCGACAGCGAACTGTGCTGATTGTGCCGACTGTGCGAAGAGGAAGATGTAACCTAGAAGCATGTAATATGTAAGTGTCCAGTCCTTGAAGGTTTAAGGTTGCAAATCACTAGGCAAGCACTCATCTTTCCAAAAAAGGCTTACAATCTATGGAGCTCAAAAAGACTAGATTTTGGTTAACAATTTTAGGGGAAGGCACAAATATATCAACTCTGGTCGCGGTATCCACATGGTCCTAGTGGCCTAATCATTCCTACTGTTAACATAACCTAAGCTAATTAAAGTAAATTGATTGTCTTTATTGACTGACCCAACGGTACTGAAGAGAGCTTCCCGCTACTCATAAACTAACTTCAATCAAAATAGGTATTCAAGCTAAGATTCCTGAAGATTTCGATATCGATAATCCACATTCTATTGGTTGTAAAGTAAAGTCCAATTACTTTCTTAACCCCATAACCAGCCAGGTCTTGGCTCGAAAAAAATCCACACGAGTAATACATTCTAGTCAAACACCCCCAGTCAGTAGATCGCGGTAGGATTCTGGTCAACTGGACAATGTCTCTAATTACTGCATCAAGATTTATGCTAACTCGTTCAAATCAGTAGTGAATTTAAGATTCAGTAGCGACAAATTTTTACTACCATTTTTCTTTGAGCAGAAATACTGGATACATGCATTGCTCCGTTTTCATAAACACATCTAATATAGACAACAGTTCTATATGCGCATATATTAGCATCTGCAAAAAAGATATGATTGTTTACTGACGTGGAAAAAGCACACATGGAGGTAACGAAACATTTGTTCCAGTCCCTTAGCAATTGTTCAGATAAAATTAAAATCTCATCCCACTTGAATATCATTGACCAAGTTTCCTGGAATAACATTTTTAAGATAATAACAAATTATCCAATGGGTCAAAAATCCTTTTGAAATTAACTGGAACACATTCCTCTTTTATCGCTGGTCTTTACTATATGTAGACACGATATGTTCTCACGATATGTAATACGACTAAATCCCAACAACATCTGTCAGTTAGGAATCTCATTCCATTCTTTACTTCATTTCGACTTCATATGCCCATTATTGAAATTCCATTTGCATATATTCATTGAAACTTGCTATATCAATATAAATTCTTTTGTCTTCCTCCTCGGTGCATACACTGACTCAGCACTAAGTTATCCATGCAAAATGGAGCAATTTAACTGTTTCCCGGATAGTTGACATATTCCCTCAAGCCTTTTAGGTTTGCTACTAAAAGAAAAGTACTACATTGTACTCTAAAGGTCGCACGTGTCATTCAATATGTTTAAAATATTATGGAAGATTGCCTATAGTCTCCTATCGATCTTTAAAAACTAAATAAATCTATGCACGTCTCGATTCTTTTCAGCAAGCAAAATCTGAAGGTACGCTTGTTTTATGAAATTTTAAAATTTCTTTAACCATTTCATAAGCCATGCAATTGCTTTTTATCGAATCTGTTTCTGTGTCATTTGTAGGCTCATTTTCTGAGTAGAAATATCTTGAAAGAACTGCGATCGATGGCATTCAATTTGTAGTTCATTTGACATGCACTTTAACAGAATTGTTTTCAGCGTTATTGAATAATTCAATGGAGATATCCCGAAAGCAGTTAGTGTTCGCGTGCTGGTTTATAATGAATTTATACAGTTTACTTAATGCGTTTACGTCATAGCACGATGTCGCTGGAGATAAAGTTATTAGAAATTTTATATTTTTTGTGTGTGCTTACGCCATACTATTCTTTAAATAAAGCAGTAGGTATAGCGCACAATCTCAGCATGCTCCGTGGATGTGTATCCAGCTGTAGAAGCGGTCATGACATGACTAATTAAAATTGAACTAGACTAAAAATAATTAAATTAATTAATTTCATGGATAGAAGTGCGAAATTGTTCCCTTGATATCTAGTCAGAATTTTTTAACCTTCTGATCAGGAAGGCTTACTACTAGAAGGCACTTGAAGAGCAGAAATGGTCCTCGTATTGTACACATTTTTACAATTTTGCAATTACCAGCATTTTCCACTGCACTTTTGTATTCCCAACTTTAAAATGAAAAAAAACAAAATTATAATAATAATGGAGAGCTGGAGATAGAAATCAGGTTATTTTTTATTTCGATGGCCATAATTTTTGATTACTTTCTCCAATATATCAGGACGAATTTCACAAATGCAGCTTTCGATATTTGATTTCAATTCATAAACAGTTTGGTTTATTTGGGAAGACCAATAACTTCAAATATAAACTAATGGGTTTAGGGCAGACAATCCTGGTGCTCAATTCACTGGTACATACATTTCTTGAAATATACGACTCACCAAACTTTTCCTCCAAAAACTCAACGGTATCACCATCTTGTTAAAATCACATAACATTCAAAAAATCAATATCAAAAAAATTATTAGTCCAAATGATTTTCAGATGTCTGTAAATGCAAATAAGTCACTTTAGAAAAAATTAAGACTGATGAAGCCAAACTATAATCCACACCAAGCGATAATTTTGTGTGGATATAAAGGATTTTCATGAATCACTAGTGGATTGCTTTCACACCAAAGAAATGGTACTCAACCAGAAGTGAGCTTCATTCTTCATCGTTAAAGATAATTTTTTTTCGCAAAATCAACATCATTTTCCAATTTCCCAATCAGCAAAATTACGGCATTTAAGATGATCATCAAAT
Organism: Dioctria rufipes; assembly: GCA_963924295.1. Lineage (NCBI taxonomy): Eukaryota > Metazoa > Arthropoda > Insecta > Diptera > Asilidae > Dioctria > Dioctria rufipes. Next base: position 40,040,792 of record OZ002743.1, on the reverse strand, counting down.
TTTAGGGCTTGAGTTGAAATCTTATCTGTATAAGGAATAAGGATGTAAGTCTCTACCCGAAATACGCCATGTTGACATTTGTGAAATATCTAATTATATACATGTCAGTGAACACCATTTACTTACTTACATCTTCGGCGCCTTTAGATAAGGATATTCAAATATTAACGTTGAAGCAATGGCAACAAGTAGATCGCTGCAGTATAGAAATTATATGTATAAATGGAAGCTTAATAACGGTATGTCGATGTCTTTTGTGCAAAACTTTTCAAATTGGTTCCACACTATTTCATTGCTCAAGAAAAGACAAAATACTTGAAACACCATTGCGAAGAAAACTTAAAACTTAATTTTTCTGAAAACTTGCACAAATCACGGTACATTCATTCTCCTCTAATTCAAAGTATGAGAACAGCGAACTGCAATTATTAAAGCTCAACAATATTTCAGTTCGGTTATTTGTGTAGAGAAAGGTTATGAACTTATGAAAGAGAAGTTTTCATATGTTAATAAAATAATTCATTTCTCGGATGGTGCTGAAGATCAATACAAAAATAATATGATTTGGTATCGAATAAAAGATGAACGCAACCATCATACAGAATGGCACTTTTTTGGGATCTGTTATTGAAAGCATTCTGTGATGGATGGATGAATGAATGACGGTTTTGAAACGAAATGCAATCAGAGCAAGCCTACAAAACATTAACATTTTAACTGCAAAACGATTAGGCTATTTATCATGCTTATTTTTCAACAAAGGATTATACTGTTATACTCAAGAGTAGCATAGATACAACTTTAACTAACAGTTTTATCAATATAACGAAGTACTTATTTTGTAAAACCAATAAATCTATCGAATTCAAAAATCATTTCAAATACGGTTTTCTCCAAAATAAATTTAATTTTATATAAGGTAGCTGCGACAAATAAGGACCAGCTAATTTAAAACTAGAAAACAAGTTTGTATTTGTACAACTAAAAAATTGAAAAACTAACACAGAAAAGAGTATTTAAAAAAAAATACTTCAGTTTTATAAAGCCCTTTCCCTGGGCCTTTTTTTAGTGCAGTCAACAGGGACTAAATAAGGCTTTTGCCCCCACAAAAAGTGAGGTAGTTGTGACTTATGTTACTTAGTTTCGGGCCCGGATTAAAAATGCAAGTTTTCACCCTCGAATGGGGTCTGCGTGGTCCACCATCTTGGATTAAAGGTACAAAAAATTTGTTTTTTCAAAATAATTCCTCAATGGTTGATACTATTACAAAAATGGCTAATACAAATTTGAAGAAGACTAAATTCCCTACATTTTTTGTATAAACACTTTTTTTGTAAGTCTGATGTGTATCAAGTTACAGCGGCGGAAACGTGAACATTCTTCCAAAAAAATGTATACATATACATAGTACTATTTATACAGGGTGTTTCGCCCATGGTGGTCCATAGGACAGGAGGTGATAGTCGTCAACTAGTTAAACAAAAATTTTATGGCAAGGGCGGAGCGGCATCTCAACCGTTTCGGAGTTACAAAGTGATTAAGAAAATTTCCTAGTCTTTCACAAAATACCCTGTATCTTAAAAAGTTCAAGGTGTACGGTCACTTACAGAGCTCATTGTAAGCTTCATGGCCTTTCTAACGACTGCTCGACCAGCTTTTTATGGACCGAGGTGGGAAACATCAATTTACTCTAAACTATGCAAGCTTGACTTACGCCACTCTGATTCTCACCGGCTCATATGTAATAGGGAGACTTATATACCTTTCCTCTTGGGAAGATACTACCTTAATCAAAACGTTTCGGGAACGACCACCGTGTGGCGCTCCGTTTTTTTTTTTTTTTTTTTTTTTTTTTTTGAGGTTGTCACATATGTCATTGGCATTCCCACCAAATTTCACCGTCATAGCTTCGTCCTTGTTAGAGTTACGCCGTATTGAGTACAACTGCCTCTGTGCGTGCTGTCGATATATTACGATTTTAATAACTCGAATCAACTATGCATCAACGGTTTGCATTGAGGACCTTGAAAATGTTAGAGTATTTCTGCAACGATAGATTCAAAAGTAATCGTGAGTCCGCCGAGGATGACGATCGCAACGGCAGGTCGTCAACATGAAAAACCAACGAAAACATCGATAAGATCAAAGATATATTGGCAGAAAACTGCAAATTAACCATCAGAGAACTGGCAGAGAGCTTGAACATCACTTATGGTTTCGTTCAAGAAATTTTACGCTTGAAACGTATTGCGGCAAAAATGGTGCCAAGATACCTGAATTTCATACAAAAAAGCGACCGCGTTGATATTGCAGAAAAACATTATTTTCAAGTCTGAATACCATCCAGCAGCCACCGAATTCGCTATCTGCGACTTTTTTCAGTCAATTCAAGAAACCGCTTCAGGAAACGCGTTTTAGCAGCGCCGAGAGGAGATAATGAATAAATCGAAGACGGCTCTGGTAGCCCTACCGAAAACCGAGTATAAATAATGTTGTGAGGATTGAATCGCTAGCATAAGTACGTTGCAGTTGATGAAGAATACTTTGAAGAGGACAAAATCAACTTTGATGCATAAACTTGTGTTTTTAAATTTCTAAATAGTAGGAGTAGGTATATAATCCCTCGAGCGGTCGGAAATTTTCTCTGTATCTGTGTCTGGTTCTGAGGTATAAGCACACTAGAACACTTCGTGTCGTTATGGTTGGGTATAGGATAAAAAGGCCCACGGTCTACTCCAGTGAGCTTTATTAGCCCTATGACAAGATCTTACAAAATTAATCATTAATGAAATAAGCCCAATTCTGGAAGAAAATAAATAAACATCGAAATCATAAACTACATTACCTAACCTAAACTTTCAAACTAAATAAGTTACTATATGTGGAAATAGGAATTAAATAACAAAACTTAGCGGCCGTACTTCTCTCGGTCACATATACCGTTCGTTATTGATAAGATCTGTGTACTAGCTGCTGGGCCAGATTACCGTGGCATTCGTGTGGTTTTAATGCATATGTGCATAAAGTATAAAGTTGCTGCGGATCAGTTTAGTACGGGTTTTAACTGTGGGCTTTATTACCTTCCGGGGCCTTATTTGCCGCAGGTACCTTAACGATCATTTTTTTTTTTTAAATCGCATACCTTCCATTTCGCATATTGTACAAAAAAAACATAAAATAAACCTAACAACAGTTAAAAAAATTCCAAATACGAAACACCCCAAACTTATAAACCGAAAAAAATTCAAAAATATGATTGACAAACCTGAGCAAAACTGGAAAAAATCGTGAAGTTGTTTGCTGATCGTTTTCGTATGAAATTTCTGTTATAACATTTAACATAATAATATTTTTCGAATGACACTTATATCAAATTTAAAACTTAAGCTGAATCGGAAAACTTAGCTCACACTAAATGCAGTATGTGACATAACACCTATATAAACTGTGTTATGAAAAAAAAAAAAAACTGTTTGTGAATTGTAAAGACTTTAGTAATGGTCTTCCCCCACCCCTTTTTTCACTAAATTCTGGGGTGGGGGTAAAGCAATTAAGTTTTAAGTTGTTGTAACGTTATTACCCCGAATTGGAAAATAAAGCAATTATAAAATTAGTTAAGCATTTACATTTCTCAAAAATTCAAACTGCTTGATTTCACCGCAATGACAACTAATATTTTATCTTCTTCTTTTTCTTACTGGTTGGCTCATTACTCTTTAAACAGTAAGTTTGTTAGCGAAGGCGTAATAGTGTCTCTTGCAGATAATTAAGTAAAATTGTATCCATTTATCACTCAGGCAAAAGAAAACAAATTTGCTCCATGATAGAGTAAACATAAACACTATGAAATTTGTAGCATTTTATTTGCTCCATAATGTTACTAGTCTATTTTTGGCATAATCCACATCTTGAGAAGTGTATTAGAGTCCCCAAATAAAGTCTGCTTTTGTTTTTCAATTTCGGAATATATAATATTTGCTGAATAAAATAATTTAAATTCGAAATAAAAGCTCCCTTTGTTCGTTCTTATTGAGTCAGTCTTTTGTGATATCGTATGTATTACATGTATTGCGTTTTTATAGTTTTTTATAAGCTCGATAGTTTTTTTATATTTAATGATTTTTTTCCTTCTTCCATTTTCTTAATGTTTATTCTCGTAAACACCACAACAAATATAAAAATATGTTGTCCTCATATTTTTGTGTTCCAATTGATAGTAAGCTATTATCGTATTGTTATTGTTTTCAAGTCTGTTTCACTATAATTTAAATTATTTACGACTAGAGAACGAGTTAAGTACGACCGACCAAGCAAAAATAAAATTTCCTAAAATACGACTCTCACCTATTTTACTTCGTTCGAATAATGCTGTTGGTTTGGTACTGTGGGAAACTATTTATAGAGCAGAATAGATTTCGCGTTCCGCGCAGACAAAGTGGCTGATCCACAGATCTAAATCAATTATACGACAGAGTAATGTTTACGGCAATCTTGTTAACTGAAGAGTCCATCGGAGGGATTATATTGACGGTGCTTTTTGGCTTTTGTTTTAGTTACATATAATAGGAATCCCAAACAAACCAATCAAATTTCAAGAGCTTCGAGTAATGATTTTCTTCGGTTGTATTTTTTTTTCTTGTATGCCATAATTGGAAATGTGGATTCCTTTTAGGCACATTTGAATTGATATTGTATATCTATATATGTGTATGTATGTTGCATATCTCCTCGTTTCCAATTAATTTAAAATTTCATCGTCAGAGTAATCAATCGAAAATTTTATTGATATAAATTAACCTCATTACCGAAAAGAAAGCCAGAAGGAGTAAGCAGTTTATTGCATATATGACAAGAGTTGAATTGGAACTTAAATGATTCTCGTTTGCAATAGATAAAAATTTTGATATTGATTTGATATGTGCGAGATTTTTTTGTGAAACAGCTATGTGTGCGCATTTTGTTCATTTTGGCTACCATTAGGAAACATACAGAGTGTCCCAGTCGTTTGATTACAATTTCTCACAGGATGATACACATATATCTTTATAAAAATTTGTTCTAGAAAAAGTGTATCCTTTTCCACCCTACGGACATATAACAGTATTTGTGAGTTAACCTCCAAAAAGGGAAGACCTTTTCTTTAGTGTCCATAGCTCCGGTTTTTTGTTTGATAATCCAAACTATCCAATAATATAAATTCATACCATTTATCTACGAGCTACCGTTAGAAATACATAATTTTTTTAATTCTCAATTTCGACATTGGTCGGCGAAAATTATAATTTTGATTTAGGATGTCGATATATACGATGTAGTTGTATTTTCATAATTCGATATCTTATTATGTCCCCTTTAATTATACTCCTGTAGAAGAAATGGGTGAGATACTAAGATCAGAATTTATGACGAAAATCGTAACATGCTTACCAACTTGTTAGTATAAAACAAACAAAAAATTTATATGGGATAATAGTAGAAGAGAGATTGGTAAAGTGTAAATATTGACATTTTGGTTGGAAAACAGCAGTGGAGGAAAACCACATTTTACGTGAAAAGGATAGGCTTCGAGGATGAGAAAACATGTTTATTTTTTTGTTATGTTCGTGGAATTTCCCACCTTGTGAAGAGGCGCACTTATGGGCCTATTATCTCCTTATGGGCCTACTATCTCCTCGCCTATATATTTCTATGATCTCATCTATTAATAATGAAATCATTCTGTTTTTGACATTTACATGACAGTTGCATTTTACTGGACCTACTTTCATCTTCTAATTATTAAACTTTGGTTTCCTGGGAAGCGGTACCGTCAATCGCCAATTACGCTGGCTGAATTAGTTCTATGTAATATAGTGGTAATGGCTTCGAAGAGAGCGTTAATGAAGACCGTAACGTAATATAACGTTGTTCTTATGTTTAAATCTGTAGCTGTTACGGTGAGAAACAGTTTGTCAACGTTTTTAGTCGTCGAGTCAATATAGCGGTATGCACATATGCCCAATATTATTACAACAATAAATCAGGTAAAGCAAGTTAATTATTTATTAACTTGTATTCTAAGTAAATTAGCGAATGCGAAATCAATCTCCAAATATATCAATCTGACTCAGAACTCTGTACCAACCTCTTTTTTTAAGACTCTAACTTTACATGTGCTTCATGACGCTCGCCGTAATTTTTTTCACCACTATATTACGCCTTCTGCCATTTTAATACGGCCTCTATTTTATGGTATCAGAGCTTTAGAGTTTTCAAGTAGATTTGTTCACCCAGCTGATAATGCCTTTAATATGACATCGCCCTACGTGGTGATTCAAAGTCGTAATAGTATTTGTAATGGTTAACACAGTCGGATGTATTTCTAAGTCGGGGTACGAACCTTACCAATAATTACATCGTTCTATACAATTTTATTGACTGGCCAAAAAACCATGTGAGAGTTGTTATATTGGAAAACTGTTTTTCCCGTGCTTCTAAATCCATATCAAACTGAGTTTCCCATCTAACACTTGCTAGGTGATGGCAGAAATGACAGTAAAAGATTTCGAGCTCTTTACTCAACACATTCAGGCCATACCGAAATTAGACGATATTTTTTTTTAATAACGTGTTTTCAGTTACGAAGGGAACAAATTATTTTTGAGAATGGATGGGGCCGGTTGAGCAGTAAAGGCCATGAAGTTTTGCATACAATAAGTTCTTGACGGTGACCATAAAACCTGTACTGTTAAAGATGAAGATACAAGATATTTTGTGAAACACTAGCATATTATCTTAATCACCCTGTAACTCCGAAATTGTTGATATACCCCCGCCCTTGCCCTATTATTTTTTGTTTGTCTAGGTGAGTACTACACCATCCCTATCGACCACCATGGAGGAAAACACCCTGTATACAGATTGTGTACAGGGTGATGAATTCGGAAATGGATCACAATATGTTTTAGAGCATGCAGAGAGCAAATATTGTTTTAACAGCAGTTGTATATTCATTTTATCGACCTTTTCAATAAGGCAGATGCGAGATAATATGAATCACTCAACGTATCCATCATTCAAAAAAAAGTGGCACATTCCGGAATGTACATACTACTCTGCTCTGGTATAGCTTACGACATCTATAATGCATTTCTATTACTCCAATTTTTGATTTACCAATGTGTGCTAGCCAGTATCCATTGATTTTACAACAGATATGAACGCATAGATATTGACTTAATAGCAGCATTAAATTTGAACATTTTACGTATTTACTTATTATACCCTAGATGAAACACATTCCGTTTGTAACACATAGAAATAATAATGGTAGAGCCAAATGGATGGAACACCCACACATAATATTAAAAGTTATTTTGATTTTTTCATGTCCGTCCGTCCGATCGTCAATTCGTCCTCACTATAACTCGAGAACGCGTTCGCTTGAGTGCTGAAATTTTGCTATGGGCTTTAAAAAAAATTATGTTCGAAAATCGGACCAATCCGGTAACTCCTTCCTTATTCCTTCCCAATTCATCATAACCGATTTCGTCCAAATTCACAGTATATGTAGGGATTGACTAGAAATGATAGTGAGCAAGCGGAACCGAAATAATGCATAATGTAGGGGAGGCCGGGATTAAATTTAACACCTGAATTTTCACAACATTTAAGCCATATTTTTTTCGTTACAATTATCAATAATCTGTTATCTTTCACCTACAAAAAACCCGAAGTCATTATCCCAATTAGTTTAGGAGCAATTTCCAAAATAAAATTGCGAGGTTCGCTAAATTACTTTTAACTTACATTAATTAGCTGCATATAGTATATAGGTGTGCAATTGAAAAGCCACCACCCTTTATCTCTCGGCCAAACTCCAACCGAGTTTCATAATTCTTTTTGCTAAATTCATTATGACTTTTTTTGTGATTTTATGACACTATTACAAGACTCGTACGGGAGCAGGTTACAGAGTAGTAACCCACCACAATAAAGTAATTTAAGAAAAATTTACAAAAATTCAAAAAAAGTTCTCGGGCGTGTATAGAATATTGGTACAAAATTTCATCAAAATCGGATGATAAATTCAATGTCAAACGCTCATTAATATATAACAATAGGAAAAAAATTGCTCGTTTCGCCAATTTGGATGCTCTGAGGGAGGTTGGGTATATATTATCCGATTTGCAAAATTCCTTTTGCTAATTTTTTTGTGGTTTTTTTCTGAATTTTTGAGCATATTTTTCCTTCCCTTCCGATTAAGTTGCAAAATTTAATTTTCGACAACCAAAATTTCTGTCTGAAAAATTCATTTCGAAATGTTGCTCTACGACTTATAGATAATCCATTTTTTTATGAATGCGAATTTTATCAAGAGATTATCTACAAAAAATGTAGAAAAATTGGATGTCCTATTTAAGAAAAATAAATCTATAAAAATATTACATGGCTACTTTTCGCCATCTACCGGCGATCTTTGAAAACTCACGGAAATGGCACCTACAGAATCGGCAATCTACATACGTCCTCTGTCGTTTGAATTTTACCCAAATGAATTTTTCACTTTGATTCAAATTCTGTTGCAGTTTAACCGCGAAAACTCCCGCGAAAATTTGCAGAATTGAGCATTTTCCACGGGGTAAGCCAACAAAACCCCGAGGTCTCCTACATTATGCATTATTTCGGTTTCGCTTGGCCATATATATGTATCTGTGAATTTAGACGAAATCAATGATGACGAGTAGGGAACCTCTCCTTGTTATATCATTTCTAGCTTTTATATTTGTTTGTGGCTTAAATTTCCGCTTTTACCTCTTAGAATTACTCATTTCAAACAAAATTATCACCTTAAAGAGTATAAAACGATAAACATAAAAATTTAAAAAATAAACTCTCCAAACGCAATGAATGCTGTTCAAATTACATCCAATTTTTGAGATAAGGAAATTTGTTGACAATTCGATTATGAAATATTCTGTTTTGCTCGAAAAGCTGTCTTATAGGTGTTAAAAACAAAAGTTATTTAACAAAATATTTCTTTATCGCTAAAACTATAAAATATTTTTTACAATTAAGCAACATTTACATAACATTGTCATAACACACTTATGAATTTATTGCTACAAGCATCATTCAAGAGCTTTTATCAATTTATAAAAAACATAGTGTAAAACTGTAAAAAACAATACACCGCGAAAATGATATATACCATAACCGATAAAAGTTCAGCAAAAACAATAAAAACAAACGACTTTAAAAACAAAAACCTTTTGATGAAATGCATACGAGCAAACCCCCTATCTTCATCCTGAAAACTTTTATTTATAGTGCTCAAATTTAAAACTGCACCACGAAGTTTTCTCTACATTTTGTAAATTGTAAATGTACACAGATGCGAAGGGCAAGAGGGCAGTGAAATATAAGGAGAAAGGAAAACTCCAGCGGAACTCCAATCCGGAAATTCTAAAATCAATATACTCACAACCGGCAACATTTTCTCAGAGAACTGTTTGTTACATAAATGAAAATTGTAGATTTGGCATTGGAGATAGCTCCTCAAATTGTATAATCTTTTGGACTAACGTTTATAGTGAAGTGACGCCTCTTTCTATTTCTGCATTAAAATTAGGAAAACTGGAGCGCATGAGAAAAAAACTTGGCACAAAGCCCTTTAAATTTGGCCCTTTGTTACGAACCTGATTTTGTTGTGTTCTTCTTGTTGCCCACAATGCTTGCCGTCCTGCCCGTTTTCACGACACGAAATAAAATTTTCGAAATAAATCTAAAAATAATGTCAGATGGTAACATTCTGATTTCGGCACGAACTTTTAGGTTTTGTATGTAAATACGGGGGGGAGGAAGAAAAATGAATAAATCATCGCTAGTAAAAGTGAGTAAACTCGCATAAACATAGCCGCAAATTTTGAATAATTTTTTACAGGTCTCTTCCATCAACAAAGTTCTTCCATATGAGTTGATGCTATCGACTTTTTTGAAGTACCTACGAGGGCGACGATGACAACGACGACGACGACCACGGCAACGATGATATCACATAAAGGTTGCTCAAGTCAATGCTAATAGGTTTCTTTACATATGCGAGTATGAATCCGGTGTTGAAGGTGGCGACTTTATGACGTTCAGGCAGGCAAACGTGCAGGAAAGTTGCTTTTGTGAACAACAATCTGATAGCATTTGGGCTCGATTCTAATCGATAGTTAGTTTTCCCCCAATAATACTTAGTCTATCTATTTGGGGAGGATGAAATGAACAACATTAGGGGAGTGGACGTAGCCGACCCATGGTGTGTGTATCTTTTTGATATAAATCTTGTTTTGTGGAAATATCATTTTTTTTTGCGTTTGTCCTTCGAAGGATATACTTTGCTTTCTTAGTCGATGTATGTAGGGAGGAGGAACATTAGTTTGATTTTCTTGTTTATGTACCGTTGATTTTGTGGTATATTAAGGTTTAATGTATATTATGCCCCATTACGGTATTATTATGATCTAAGAACATTAGGGATGAATATATTGCAGACTAATGTAGATTCGATTTTCGTTGTTCATAGAAATTATGCGATTTGTGCCTTAATATAATATGTGTGTACATATAAGGAGGTGGTATTAGATATGGAATTTATTACTTTGAAATACTTTTTGAAGTTATCTAACTATACATAGGCTTTGATAGTTCAGAAAGGTGTTTGTCGTTTGTTAGAAAATTTTCTTGTTGGCTGATTCGTTATTACAATTTTTACATTTCTTTTAGTTTCGACATTGTATACAGTTGTTTTTGCAGGAATGGAAATTAAGTAAGAATTTTTATGGAATAAGATTCAAATATGAATATTAAGTAAAGAAACAAACGACCCCTTCTTGTAACGTTTAACCGAGATGACTTTTTTACTTGATTTGGGATAGAATTTTAGGGCGAATTAGTTACTTGACAACACGGTGACCCGAAATAATGTGTTGTAATACATAGAAATCAATTCAATGGTATATCTTGATGATGTTTGTGAGGAGACCTCCCACCAGCACCTAAAATGTGTCATTTAGGAGGTGGGACAGATTACGGATTTTTCCTCCGTACTTTATGAATCGCCCTATATATAAATATATAAAATTTGGTAGTGCAATACAGGTTGAATTGAACGATGAGAAAAAAAAGTTGAATCCCTTTCAAGGGGGTCCAGATCTAATATCAGAAGTTTTTGACTAAGAGCTGGATGTCAATGCACTGTCCAAAGCCTTTTTTCATAAATCCTTTCACGGCATTCGCTGGTTCAGACTTGGACACAGGTTTCAAAGGGACCTTTTATCCTTTATTACGATAATTATCCAGCCTTAAATTTAAATTCTTGAAAAAATGTCATGTCAATTTGCAGTGTTATCCTTGATCCTGTAAAGTTTTTGCACCAAGGACATAATATGAAAAATATGACCCCATAATATGACAAATATGACCCCATAATATGACAAATATATTAGTTATCCTTTGAAATGTAGAAAGAATTATTTCAATATATGCTTCCGTTCAAAGGATATAAATATTTTTACGTATATTAAAAGTGAAAAAGTTTAATTTGCAAAACAAAATAAGTTTTATACTTTTTCCTACTTTCGTATAACACAAAAATGTTAATAAGTTTCGAACGGAAGCATATTTTGGAGTAAATCTTTCCTTGTTGTAAAAGTTTATACCCTAGGCAGACGGCCAAAATTAATAATCATTCGTTCGTAATTGAATTTTTCAAAAATCGCTTTACCCTTTAATTCACAAAATCTTGGGTAAGTTGATTTTTGAAAAAATCAATTACAAATGAATGATCATTGATTTTATCCATCTGCCTAGGGTATTACAGTAAGTCATATTTTAGAAAAGAAAAATATATGTCCTTGATTTAAAAGCTTCCCAGGATCAAGGATAACATTACAAATTTGTATGACATTTGTGGCTAAGTGGCTAAGTTTAATCTGCTGATATCCGTGAAAGGACTTCTGAACATTTAAGTAACCACATTCATTCGAAAAACAAAATTTTTCATTCGTAAATTTAAGGGGAAGGAGTGAGTTTAAGGAGAGGATCTCAATTAAAGTATGATCGGGACACTGCAAGAAATCCATTGGCATTGGCATACTCCATCTTTTTTATTTACCGAACAAATTGTATATAATCTAACAACTAAGCACACGTCATCAATTTTCGTTCAAAGTTTTCTGAACTACATATAATTAAAAAATAACTCTATCCAAACTTTAAGGAGTTCCATTTTCTACTTTCTACAGCTTCTTCAAAAGCCATTAAGGATTAAAATAAAAAAAAATCAAGAATGGGCTATTTAGAATATTCAAAGATAAGAGCTCTTTCCTGGGAGGAGAGCCTGACACAACCGAACACCTTCTGTGTGCTTGTCCGGCATTTTCCCGGAGCAGGGTCTGTACGGTTGGGTTTGCCCTCCTAAAGGCTGAGTTACAATGAACGCAACGCAAAGCAACGGAACGGAGAAAAATGTCAAACACTGATTTGTTCTTTCTATGTTTCTCAAAAGTGGACGGAGGAAGTCGCAGTCATACGCAACAAGTATGATAAAATCTAAAATTTACGCAACAGAACGGATGAGCATAACCTCAAATTAGCGTTAATGGATTGTTTATCTCGCTCCTGCGATAGATAAATATGCAGATTTAAGTATGTAATAAAATAAAAGAAAGAAAAATGAAGAAATTTGAGTAGCATTGTTAATAGCTGCTGTATGATTAAGACAAGGTATTTCAATAAACTCAACCATAATTCGAACACTGATATTTTCTTGTTTGTTTAAAAAACAAAAACTGCTGTGGGTCATTTTCTTTCCTAAAGACAATGTTGTAATATCCCGTAGCGTTTCTACATATTATAAATAGCAAATTCAATAGGGATTCATAATTTGCTCCATATATTTTTCGACTCAATTTTGGCAGAACTTTAAATTAACTACGTTCATTATAAGCAGCCAGCGTTCACATCAGTTTTGCTGCGTAAATTTAACATTTCTCTCCGTTCCGTTGCGTTGCGTCCATTGTAATTCAGTCTAAAGGGGTTACATGGGTTTGAAGTTTAAAAAAAGCATATTTTTTTTTTTAGTTTTTATCTAATAGTAAAATATGTCTATAATATTTTCCCAAAGTTTCAAGTCAATCGGAGTAAAAATCTAGAAGAGAGAGACTTTGGAAATTAACCTCAGCGACGCAATTATATTGAGGCAGATGCTTAGCTATTGTGTGTCTGTCTCTCTCGCTCGTTTTTTTTTTTCACTTTCTAAGGGTCACTTATTTTAAATATATTATTTTAATATGCCCTGGTCATTAAAACTGCAGCATGATCTTAGCTTTATGTAGCTAGAATCGACGACAACAATTTTTTTTCTTACCTTTTATTTCTACTTTAAATTTTAATCGGTTTTTCTAAAAACACTATTTTTTAACTCTGTGGACACGAAATTTTGCACACTTCTTCAAACTAGGATTGGCTAGTGACTGAAAGAAGGTATCTTTTTTTTTTCGATTAAATTGTACCAAAAATTGTACTTTTCAGCATACAACTCTGTCAAAAATTAAAATTTCAATTTCTTTTTATATCCTTCGCTCAGTCACACACAAGCTATGCTTATCTACTAACAGAAAAAAAATTACTTTTTAATTTCTGAAAAGGCTGTCATGAGTTACCCTGACCACCGCGAGAACAGTTTTTTTTTTTTCCGGAAACCAGGTCCCACCGGCTGCATTTTCGAAATTTTTGAATGAAAATTTTATGAAATATTCATTAAATGTTGCTATTTTATATGCTTAAAATTTTGAATAACATCATATATTTATTATACAAAAAAAAAATTGAGAAAATATGTTTTTTTTTAGCCTTCGAAACCCCTTTACTGTGGATGAGCTGAAAAACTTACCTCATCAAAACCTGATACACTTCATTAAGAGGACAGGAAAGTTTTGGTGAGAGCGTTTCTAGCAGGTTAGCGCAATGGGCCGCCTTGGCCTCCGTGCTTGGGATCTTTCATCCCCCTGCCGATATAAAAAAAAACCACCAAACCATAGACTAAACTTCATTGCTCGGGAACGTATTGCGTTTTGCTCGTATTTCACCTAACCATTGCTGAGAGAAATCAGTTGATGTTATAATTACACTCAAGAGATTCATCTCGTATGTAATCATAACTAATGGTCGTGCGTGCGTGTATCCTTCCTATTCTATTTTTTTTTGTCTGACATATCTCCCCCTAAGGTGAGAACTATTCATACAGAAAACAAGAAAAGCACCTCATTCATATTTATGAAAGTTTCCTCCAGACTTGCAATATAATTAAATTAAAACACGCTTGTGCACATCGCATTATCTAGAGCTACTTACTTAGCTGTAAACTATTTTAAGGTTTATTTAATTTAAAACTTCGCAGGGAAATGCTTGCGATCTAACTAACAAGCAGTCGATCTATAACAATCTTGACACCTATTTATTCTTCCAAAGATTGCTCCTGCTAAGTTGCTACTTTTCTACTACCTACTCAACATTATACATACTTATATACCTGCGCATACGTACATACCTACTCACATTTATTATTTTGGTCTGCTTACATTCACGGACATACGTAAGATTGTACATAAAATGTGCAGTGAAAAATTGCAAGGAAGGAGCTTAACAAAAGCTTATACATGACGAAAACTCTTCATCTTCATTATATCTCCTTCAGACTGTGCTCCATTCTGGGATTTTTCATTTCTTTTAAACACGAACATCTGCACTGGGGGTGGTAAGTTTTCCTTGCATGTCAAAAGCGCAACATGCATAACTCAGCTTTACATTTTGATTATTCTTTTTTATTTTCTTATTCACTTTTTTTACTATAATTTCATGAAGAGTGAGGGAAATGCTGGTGCCCTAAATAAGTTTACAGAGTTACGTGCAGTGGTGGCACTTAAGGGTATATTTCCTCTTTTCTAAGGAAATAACAATTTTCCTTGTACCACCTTTGTGGAGTGCTGCTTACCTATTCTATGTATAATGCGGGAAACAATTGACTTAATTAAAATTGGATTAAACTTTTTTTAATCGGTTTTCCTTGATGATGCCCTAAAAAAGAAAAGTGATACTGCATATTTGGACCCTCATTTCTAAGGACTCGTATACGAGTAGATAAATAGACTGTATGTAGACGTTCTTGGGTAGTGATCATTACAATGACTGTACGTATCGACCAGACTTTTCTGCTTAGGTAAAATTTGTTCAGTCCTGTCAGCCTAATTTTCCGATAGTCTGTGTTCTGATATATGTAATATCCGTGGGATCTTACTTGAAATCGTCAAGGCCGCTTTGCTTCCGAAAACTTCTCTATGTCTATATAACTTGTATACAAAAGGTACCTATATGCGATAAGAAGTTTTTAAGTAAGATAAAGTCAAAAATTATATTGCAGAGAGAGAGGGAGAGGAGAGAAATGTATTTAAGGTTTGAGAAATATGGAATACAGAATTTCCTTTTATCCCTGGTTCAGTCTGGAAATCTGGATGTAAAGAGATAACATTATAGCGCGCTTTAAAGGTGATGTTCGTAACTCAGATCCTGATGATAAAGCTTGCTCAATCCTCTCCATT
The DNA here is from genome assembly GCA_963924295.1 of Dioctria rufipes. Lineage (NCBI taxonomy): Eukaryota > Metazoa > Arthropoda > Insecta > Diptera > Asilidae > Dioctria > Dioctria rufipes. The sequence goes on along the minus strand of OZ002743.1, from coordinate 40,025,166 downwards.
AGTTGTTGTCTTGAAAAATTCTCTGACATATCTCATAAGTATGTCTCATAGATAAAGATCTAGTGGATTCAAATCTGGTTATTTCCCATGCCACAATGTGAGACCATTACTATCAGTACGTTTGCATGAATAATTGAAGTATATTTCAAGTAGAGATCAAGTAACAAAATTTTGTTCAATTTACTTGAAAAAATTCATGTAAACACAACTTCATTACTTGAACATTTTTTCATGTCTACGAGTTATGAAAACGGCAAAGATGAACAAGAAGAAGATTATTGTTGACAATTCAGGTTGTGATTTTTAGCACATTTCTCAAATTATTTATCCAAAAATCCGTACCTATGTACTGAATCTAATGCAAAGCTGTCAAGGGGAAAATGTCACTTGAAGTAAATTTCAAGAAAATTTCAAGTCAAGTAACTGGAATTAATTCAATCAAAACCCCTACTTGAGTTTCAAGTGTATTTCAAGTCAAGTACTCAAGTAGTACTCGTGTAAACATACTGCATGTTTTGTTTCCATACGGAGTTCAATCCGAATTAATCCGAATTAATGCTGATGGAAACGAGAATTGAATTAGGTTTCGTTCAATCCATAATAATTACACGAAACCATTGGTGTTGAGTTGGGTTTTGTGTTAGAAAAGTGTGGACTTGTGTTTTATATATAACCAAATCGGGCTACTTTGTACGAAATATTTCAACTCAACTCATTCATAGAAATAGCATCGAACTACGTCGGCCAGCAAAACTTAACGCTAACTCAATTCTAAACTCAATTCTGGCTCATGGTAATATAGTACATAGTACATGTCGTCCAATCCACTTTATCAGATATTTATTGTTTCTAATAGAAAACGTGGACAAATTTACGCTGGATGTACTTTTGTAAAGCAGCTTCAGCAAAAAATTCTTGAAAAATTTTCTCACAAAATTTCAGTATTATTTTTCAACATTGCATACATACATACACTCGATTTAGTAGTTTCCAATTTTACTATTTCGTTAAAAAAAAAATTGATTTTTCAAAGTCTGTAAAATTTGCGCTAACGGTGAGAATAATTTTCCTCGCTATTTCAGATTTGTGAATAGGAACGGATGCGGGCTGAATCCAATTAAAAAGGTGCGTGTGGAATCAATTTGAAGCTATTTCAGGCAATGTTAATATTGCCTATTGTTGAGACAGTTAAAAAGTACAAAAGTGATTAACGTGTTTAACGGAAGATTTTTACCAGAGGTAAATTCATTTTATGAATTGTATCACCATCTCCTATAAATTCAAGATTCAATTTTCGGACATACCCACAACAATTTAAAGTCCTCCGAAATCATCAGTAACGTCCATCCATTTATAAAAGGGCATAATACCAAGAAACATGCATTGAAACATGTTTTCAGTAAATTTCTCGAGAATGTAGTAAACACCGTCATACTCGATGACAAGCTTGGAAGCATGGACTATCAATATAGTTTTTGTTTCATAGCCACATGGAATGATTCCCAGCATTTGAGTCAGCAATAGAGCACGCGATGTTTTTTAACGAATGATACAAAATATACTTCCGCCAAGGGGCGAATTTAAGACTCGAAATGAAAAGTATGGGTACTCCCTTCTTTCCACAAATCCAATTTGCGTCCAAAAACCGTACTGTATTGTACGCGTAATCCTTCCCGTCTCTGGATACATCGCTCGCCTGTCTCGGCGTGTATGGCATGTATGATTTTCGACAAGCCAAGCTTACCAACATTGCAGACCTGACTTGTTCGTATGTCGAGTGGTAGGTAATCGTCCAAAATTAATAAAATTAAATTAAATTTAAATTATTTATTTATTTAAACAGACTAGGAATTTGTAGCAATCCAAAAGCTATCCTAAAAACAATTTCGCTCCTTCATGATAAAATTATCATATATACTTCGCACGTGCAAAAAATTTGGGTCAAATAGTTGTGTCCTTTTAATCACATTCTTAATACCATCATAATTGTGACACGATTCCGACCTTAAACTTGATGCTACATAGGCGCGCAATAGTTCAGTTGGATATAATTAATTCACTAAAGCATAACTCAAGAGAGCTTTACCTTCCATTCCATCCAAACAGCCTCTAAAATTCATGAAGCCATAAAAATTTACTCCCACGGAAGGCAACACGCGGAGAAGTGTTTTTCACTACCAACTTTTCCGGAAGCTATAGACAACGCTGCTTATAGCTTGAGCACAACATGAAAAGCTTCTAACATTCTTACGCTAAATGGACAATTACCTATTTGTTACTCCGTCGCTTATTGATTGTCTAATCATCACTCTGTGCTTTTGAGCAGTCTAGCGAAATCAAGTTTGTACACAAATAATATAGACATAGTGCTCTGTAAACTTGAAAACTTACAGCCGGAAGTCTCGCATTATTTAGAATCCTTGGACAGGATTTTGGTTTGCTTTAGCACGTTTGTTAACTTTGTCTTATTTACATATTTGTCCCAGCCAACAGAATCACAAATTTTTCCTGTGCAAATTTGCTACCACCGCCACCACCACCACCAAAGTTCTTTGCTGTTAAATAATTACGAGGACTCAGATAATTCATAAAACGAATATTGATTTCGATTTTCCCTTGATGGACGGCCACGCAGCTCTGTCTGATTTTGTTAAATGCTTCCACGTTCGGGGAATGTATCGGCATTTTTCCTTTACAAGATATTTACTTAATTGGTATTGATTTTTTTGGGATATTAAAACTTGTTGTGGGAATAAAAAGAGAATGCTTCCCGTAAAAATACCAGGCTTTGGTGGAATTGTACAATAATAGTTGTATCTATATGCACATACATTATGTATATCATTTCCATTTGTATTACATGAATAAAAAAAAGACGAATTTTATCTACATCGTGACTGTGACACATATTGAGATAGATCTGCAGAATAATTCTCGAACAAGTTTCCAATAACCTACGTTCGATACCATCAATAATGTTGAAAAAAAAAATATTAAATACATGCATAGAATCATGAAACATTTTAGATTTTGCATATCTGCCCGTTTGTCCAAATGATAAATTGAAAACAAATTGACATACAGAGAATAAAATCTGTACACAGTTCGAAATGGGCCTTCGTAAAGGGCTGTCATTTAAAAGCTTCTACATTTACAGATTTTTTGCGTATATTGGGAAAACAGTATCACTGAAGAGTTCTTTGGAATGTAAGAACCTATGAAATTGGTCAAGGCCATTTTCACTTGCCCAACGAAAAATTCCAGAAAGAAATGCGAAATGCATATTTTCAAAATATGTACATGGACATTCATCAAAAGTTTCACCGAATGATATGATTTTGTAATTTGAATTGATGTATATAGAGCACAATAGGTGATGCAGACGTGCTTTTTATCTGTTTAAGATCAGCAGACAAAAATCATCCACCACACAAGAAATTCTAAGTCGCCTCAATCACTCTTTATCAGCGAATTTTAGAAATAAGTGCTTTTATTATCTTATTATGAGTGTACAAGATGGGGCAAAAGTAATATCATAATGTGAATCGGCTATCATTTTGTTAGAAATCAAAAAAATTAGGCTCTGTTTCCACGGAAAGTTTGCTTAAAAGTGTAAAATTCATGACATTAATTTGATAAAATTATATCGGTCAAATGACCACCACCTGCTGAGTGGATTTGTGCTCGATTTACGGCATTTTGAATTGTTTCTTGCAAAATATCTGGCTCCAAATTGATGATTTCTTCTGCAATGTTGGCTCTCACGACTTACAAGGTTTGCGATTTGTTGTGGTAAAAGCGAAATTTCATAAAGCTCCAAAGAAAGAATTCTGGCGTCGTTAGATCTGGCGATCTGGCCGGCCAGTTCAAATCTCCAAAACGTGAGATCACACGACCCGGAAATTGGTGTTTCAAAATCTCCATCCTTTCCCGAGCTGTGTGAGCGGTTGCTGCGTCCAGCTTGCAACTCGTTTAACATCTGTCTGTAGCGTGTTTGTGGACTATTTCGGACGTCTTCAACCACAGCAGCGATTTTCGAACGAGCAACACGAGATTGGACACTTCTTGCGACATCTCTAGTGAACCCAGTTTGAACGAGACGATCAGCCAAACGCTTAATTGTTCGCGCACATGGTGCATGAATCAGGATGACGAGGAAAACTACGAGAAAATTCACTCTGTGTTAAAACAGCAGGTTGGAAATTGATCAAATAAACAATAACAATAATTCCGCGTTCTTCAGGCGATTAAGCCTTGGACTTAAGTTAATAAACGGAACAATATTTCAACAAGGAATTCTACTGTGCGGTACTGTTGCAATAATCGCCGAAATAGTCCCGGGAAGGCGTTTTGCAGGCAAGTTGAAGTCCTGAAATTTAATTAAACAGTTTTTTTTTCAGCAAATACATGAAAAAGAAGTGAAAAAAGTTAAGGGAAACAAAAATATCAAGATAAGTGTTCAAAATATTTCTTTGTTTACGTTTTTTTGTTCCCAACTGCGTTTCTGTTTTTCAATGTGGTAGTTGCAGCTCACAATTTTATTTTATTTAAAATAATTACGCCAAACCCCCTTTCAAAAATATTTCAGATCTACTACTTCAATGGGCATAAGGAATATATTAACAAAATTCCACCACATAGTGGGAAATATCGCAATTTTTCGGGCTTATTGCGCTTGCTTTAGTTATATGTCCTAAACATTTTACATTATGACATTACTTTTGCACCACCTTGTATAACATAAAAACAGGGTGATTCAAAAATGTATACCTACACAAACTTATATGACAAGATGTTTCAGATGATTTAAAGAGGAAAATCTTAAAAAGCAGCCCATCATATAGAACCTTATAATACTTAAAATACAGTTTGCAGATAAGGGCGATGCAGTGTCTCTCCAGACAGCCAATTAAATTTGTAGGTTAACGAGCAGTTAATATGCAAAGTCTCTGATGAAGTGTCAAAATCTTGTATTCAAATATTCGTAAACTAAGGGAAACGGTTCCGGGGGGAAGTAGTAGATGTAAGTACATGTGAGATGAGATTTAATTAGCTGTATTAATTAGCTGCATTAACCCTGCATTGATAATTACTTAAAAGTTAGTTCTATATGAGTAAAAACTATGTTGAAACTGAAAATTCTTGGTCACCCAATAATTCTTAAACAGCTGAGTAATTTTAAACCATCTACGTCATCACGCTATATTGTTTTGTATATTTATTTAGAACATCAGCACGTCCGCCAGTCTCCTCATGTCTTCTAGTCCTTTACCTATCTCCTTCCTGAAATACTCTGCTTTGCATCATAGTATATCCCCTGAGCTTGACTTGATAATATAAAAACAAAAACGTGCATCTACACGAACCTGTACTTAATTATGAACACTTCCTTCTGAATCTTCTCTAATCCTTCAATTTATCCCGTCCTCTTCTACTTCACTTTTCTCTTAAAAGTATATAAAATTCTAACTCCTAATGACATATATAAAATACTAACTCCTAGTGAGGACAATATAAAAGAAAAAACGATACGAAAACGATAAATGATGAGGCCATCCTCAAATCTCCGAACATCATGCAAGGAGACAATAGACGATAGATGTCAAATATAAATTACGGCAAAAGAGGATCCAGGTTGAAACGATCATCAAGGACAGCGAAAATAAAGATAAATAGGAAAAGCTGCATGCAAGACTTAACTTGACGTGATGATCTACTTTTTAATAATTTATATTTCACATATAATCAAAATCCCCGCTCTTCCAGACAGTAAAGGTGTTTTCGAAATTGACCCCTGGAAAGTTTGAAACTTTTGCACAGCTTTTCAGTGGTTCCTCTATAATTGCCCCAAATTTCACATAAAATGTATTTCTGAAAAAAAACTTGGCGGGTAAATAAAATGTTTACAAAACACATTTTTACAAAAGTACGTTAACAATACGAGTACTAAAATGATGGCATTCATCATTCAAATAGATCAAATGATCTCATCATTTTTATCATTAATTACACATAAATTAATATCGTATATACTTAGCTTTTGAGGATTTCCATTAATACGGTTAACAATAAAATGTCAAACAATAGGGGCTGGCAGGTGGTTTTATCTTTATGCGCTTTTTTTATAGAGTCATAATATAGAAGTGAAGTAGAGCGTGAAATCAGTCAGAAACGAACACGAGACTCGTGCAAATTTCACAAATTTTCTTTCATTCGTAAATATAGGTTTTGGAATTGCTGTAGTGTGCAGGTATATTAGTGTGGAGTAAAGATGCCCTCTGCTCTACTCTATAACTGATTGTTTGTAAACATTACTAGAATGCTAACAGAAATAATTCGGTTAAGAGCAAGTTGGGCAAGCGCAATGATGGAACTTTATCAACGAACAGTCGATCGAACGAATTTAAGTAAATTTAAATCTAATATTCAAACTGATGGACGCAAGAGTAACTTACAGCTTGGCTGTACACTTAGTAATATACGGCAGGAAGGAACCAAGCCGTACTGATGAGTATACGGTTCCTGCCGATACGAAACGCCCCCTTTTTCCAAAGGAATTTCTTTTTTAAGAGATTTTTATTTGTTAAAGATTTTTTTCATGAATTTATTTTATAAGTTTATAAGTTAACACAAAAAACATCTTTTTCCAGCGCAACTACATATGAGACAGGCGAAAAAAGCGGCAGTTTTCCTCTTATCTATGACTCAATACCTACTAACCCTGATATCTAATAAAAAAAATACCTCCCCCCCCATGTATTTTTTGCACATTTTGGGCTTTATCTTTATACACTATTCACCAAAATGTTGAAATTTTCCCATTCAAACGAACCCCACAAGATACAAAACAAAAATATTTTTTTAGGGAAACTCCCACACCCCCAAACAAATTAAAAAAATATATCTAATAACCTTTGGCTATTGAAATATATGCGCATTATGAAGACCTACCATTCTGCCAAATTTCAAATTCGTGGTTCGGTTTTTTTTTTATTTTCTTGTAGCGAACCCTAAAAACCAAGAAATTACCAATTATTGGTTGTATAAATTTATAAAAAATGATATAAAAAGGAGCCACTTTAAGGAAAACTTACTTCCAATTCATAGCATTCCAATAAATGCATTATGTGTCTATGGTTTAAATATAAAAGTGAAACAAATAATTAATTGACACTATATTTAGCAGTCAACTAAACCAATTAAGATTGGAAAATGTTAGGAAACAACGATGAAATTCATTATCCTATCCAAAGAAAGGGGCTGATATAAATAAATATTTTTAATTAAAGTAGGAAATTTTATTCGAACTCATCCATTATAATTTTTCCATGTAATCTACGTCATTTTTACATCTTAATCTTCATAAATTACAGCTCTTAATGTCAAAATTATTATAAGTGATTCCACTTCTCCCAATCGCCCTCGACTATGCGCAGCAGTTTCTTTTTTTGTTCTATGTGCAAATTTTTTTAGTAATCAACCTATGTATGTCCGTTGTGTTTCTGTTTTGATAAAAGCAAATGTACATACGTACATAGAAGCGAACTTTTAACATTTTTTTTTTTCATTTTCTTATGTTACTGAAAATATTTAAAACTTTGAGAACTTCTCATTTCTTCATTCAGAAGTAATAAATCCAATGAGAATAACCAGATCCCGTTCTACTAACTATAAACAAGGTTGATTTAATCATAGCATGCATCTTTGGCATTCTTAAAAACTGTTTACACAATTATACAAACCGAATTCTCATTAACATTAACCAGATTCCAAGAGTTTCTACTTATATTTTACCAAATGAAGATTGTTTAGATCGTAATTTTTCCCGTGTCTATTATGAGATTGAGAAGTCTTTAAAAAACGCAAAAAATTGTTTTTCCTACGATTTTGCAATCATACAACTAGTGTATATTTTACATTCATGAATTACTATTTGCTTATAATAAAAATGCATGTAAATTTCTTTAACATCGATAGAAAAAAAAGTTATGTTTTTAAACCAGATAGTCGCAACGCATTTCCCATTTACATAACAATTCTATTCCGCTCAAATCTGTCAAATCTATCAAGTCAAATAAAAATAAATTCAATAAATTATAAATATAAATTATTTTATTTTTAACTGTATGCATGAACGAATTAAACGAAAATTCATTTGAGGAAAGAAAAAATTATAGTAAAACAATTTCAATGCTAACAGTTCAAGTATTCAAATTTTTTTTATTTATATTTATATAATTACATAATAGTGTAGCAAATTAGCTACAACACTATTAGTCTAAAAATATTTTCTCGCAAGCAAATTTGCATGCAGATTAAAATAAATACAAAATATTATTTTATAAAATTTACATTTAACAAACATATTAACTTATAGGACAAAACAAGGAAAAGTTTAGCAGAACGAACATTTCGATATCCCTTAATGCTTCTTGGACCTTTGAAAGAACTAGCAAAAAGAGCGTCTGGAAATTCTGAGAATACATCAGCGAACAGCCGAAAGAAACGCAAAGATGTAAATATTGAAAAACGAACAAAACAAAAAGCAAATCAAAGCAATTCTTATGTATAACTATCCCATTTTTTATGCAAGTAAAATACCCTTCATTAGATTTTTTAGGCAACGGAATGATTCATTTTATGCTTATTGTTCTTACTATTAGTTAGGCACCCCACCCAGCATAAGTCAATCATATGCAGCCTTTGCAGCTTCCAATTAAAAGCACATTCAGGAAACAGATTTGCCTAGTTCGCCCTAGAGAATAGATTTTCCAACCGGTTAAGCATTCATGTTGCAACATTATATGTACATAATATAACATATGTAATTATTTATGTATATATAATGGTGGAGTGAGGTTTAGTAGCACTTAGTCAACAAATCACATCAAAAATCAATGAATAATTTTCTGGCACATAGAAAAATCTTGGTAGAGACTAATTAGATCACAGGTGAAGTATAAAATACTCAGATGTCCTCGCCTAGTGTAATTCGGGAGCAATAATTTTTTACTGACTCACAAATGTCTGCTAGCCAGTATTAATTTGTATTACCAGCAGACATTGTTGGGTGCAGAACGACACACATTAGGTGTCTTCATCTGGGTATTCACTTACACATTTATGGTTAGAGGCTTCGTTTTTAAAAAGACTCATACTTTATAAACACAAAATTATTTTCAAGAGTGGAATAATTAACTGTAAAGATTTTTAAGCACCTGCACCGTAATTTTTTTTTTTTTTTTTCATAAATTTTTTTTCTAATATGTGTGTTGGAGATGTTTTCCCTCACCACCTTACATGTATGTATATTGATCATATTATATTAATCATATCAACCAAAACCCTCGAGAATACTTCACAAGCCATGAAAGAGACTCCCTCCCTACCACATGCGAGGCCCAACGTAGTCCTTACATTCTAAAATATTTGCAGTGTTCTTATGTAAAACTGACAAAAGTTTGATTTGAATAGCTCCTCTGCCCTAAACTACTATTCACATCGAAAAATGGTGTTCTGATAATCTTAAGCTTGCTTTCTTATCTTCCGAACTGTAATAAAATTTTCATACCTTTCCTAACAAAATTATTTAAAAAAATTAATCTTAACCAAATGACTACGATTTCTCAAACAAAAATTCTCAGCTGAGTAATCATTGTAATGTCGCTGTGCCGTCATGGCATGCCGTGGGCTGATGATATCGAATGTAGCTACCTACAGATTCGGACTCCGGCTGCACATACACACATGCAATTATCACTTAGCTGAGAGGTATTGAGCATTAAATGGTAGGGTTACTTTGTAATCAAAACTATTTTATTATTTTTTAAGTAAGGTATATAGGAAGTGTAACCTTTGGGAAGATAAGCAATCAAGCTGTAAATTACTAGAAGACTATTTTCCTGTATGGATAGTAGTTTAGGCTCTGTGGCATACATAAAGCCAATGTTTAGAACTTTTCCATAAGTATTAATATAGAACACTTTAGAAAACGGACTCCGAACGCACACATATAGGTTTCTGTTTCATGGCTTGGGAAGTATTCTCGAGGGTTTTGTATCAACTCATAAACTGATGTAGTTTTCCGCAATTGAAATAAAAAAATTTGCCAACGAAGATTGGAATCTGCGCAAATTTTCAATAAACATAATCGTCGGGATTCATGCTTCTAGTTTTTTTATCTTCATCTCACGACAACTAATAAAAAAACAATTACACTTGTATCTGTCATTTCAGATGGTCATCATTCTATGGCAATAAGTTTAAAAGATCATTTTAACTTCAAAGGGTAATTGTGGTTTAGCAAATCCACCTATTTTGCAATTCCGAGCTTTTGCATTCTATGGCTGGTAATGAGTATTTAGCTTCAAATGGCTTTTACAGTTCTGAGCCCCAATTGCTTAAACTCTCTATCGGAAGGACTGTGTTTTTTGAAGGGATCTTAAAACATATAACTAAAGGAAGCACAACATGCCAGAAAAATTGCGGTATTTCCCAATATGTGGTGGAATTCTTTTTATGTATTCGTTATGCTCATGTAAATTTGAAATATTTTTGAAGGGGAGTTTCGCGTAATTTTTTAAAATAAAACAAAATTGTGAGTTGTCACTGACACATTGAACAGCAGAAAAATAATTTGGGAACACAAAAATGTGAACGAAAAAATATTTTGATCACTCATCTTGCTATTTTTGTTTCCCTTCCCTCTTTTCACTTCTTTTTCACGTATTTGCTGAAAAGAAACTGTCTAGCTTAATTTCAGGACTTCAACTTCCCTAAAATATGCCTTCCCAGAATTATTTCGGTGATTATTGCAGCACCGCACAGCACCGCACAGCACAATGCATTGCTGAAATATTCTCTCGTTTATTAACTTCCACAACCACAACTCAACCAACCACAACCAACCAACCACAACCAACCAACCACAACCAACCAACTAAAACCAACCAAAGGCTTATCACTAAATTGTCACACGATATTTCGCTTCTTTTAGGCAGGGACCGAAAATAGCTGGTATTTGGAAAATTTAAACAAAAAAAGCTGAGAAATTATCGTGAAATTTATTCTCATGGGAACCTTCTCCATTCCTGTAAAGCTCTTGAAAACTTTTTTTAAGAAAAACTGTTATTTCTGTCATTAATTTAAAGTTAATAAAACTAAGCTGAAACGCTTATTAGTTTTTTTTTTTCAAAATTAAAAAGCCAGCTTGGATTTTTTCGAGCTGGAAGTAACAGTTTAGAAGCTGTTTTTTTTTTTTAAGGAAGTATAAAAATCCAAGCTGGCTTCTATTTATGAAAGACTAGCATATTTTCTTATACACCCTGTAACACCGAAATGGTGCAGATGCCCCCCTCCCCCCACTTTACCATACAATTTTTTGTTTGAATAGTTGACTACCATCACCTCCTGCCCTATGGACCACCATGGACGAAACGTATAAATTTTTTTGGAAAAATGTTTACGTTTCCGCCACAATTTTTTCTACCTTTAATCCAAGATGGCGGACTGCACAGACCGCCTTCAAGGGTGAAAACTTCGATTTTTCATCGGGGCCCGGAACTAAAGCTACTGGACTATTTCTAATAAAATTGTAGATTATAGTTCGAAAATGATGCAAATCAGGTAACTCCTTCGTACGGTTGCCATACATCAATTTAGTTTTTTGCTATATATTTGAACACTGCCAGAGTACGCGTCGATGTAGAGAGCTGAAATTTTGTATAGGCCGTTTTCATAAAAATAGTTAATACATTTCAAAAATGAACTACATCGGGCAGCCACTTCTTGGTGTTGTAATACAAAAACTTAGATTTTTTTCCCATATACTGTGAAAAGGATCAGTGCCAGATGTTTTTATTGTACTACAAAATTCTTCAGAATATAAAATCCTATTAAATTGGTTATACAAATTTTTATTGTCCGACGAACGGTTCTAGAAATTGATGCGGAAAACAACTTCAACAATCAAATTTGCGCAAGGGAGTGACCATACGATCTTACATGTATCGTAAGAATTAATTGTAGGTTTTTCCTTGTTTCTGTTAGACTCTTGAGCGGTCCTGATAGCATTCTTTCTTTCACGTTGTGGATCATCTCTTGTTTCGTTTTTATGGTATTTATTTTATTTAAGTTGAAAACAACACCTACTATCTATTAGAATTTACCAAGTTTTGTAATTCTGCTATTAAAGTCGGAAAGAAAATAAATCTGAGTAAATCTTTCCACAATATTCTAACTTACAAGTTGTTTGTTCTTGATTTTCCTACTACTTTTTTCAATTAATTTTATTTGTATGGTTGAGCGCACTTAATTATATTTCGCCATTTCTCATGTTCTTCAGGGCAGCCATCTATGTTGCATTCTTTTCATAATTTACATGAAATTTCTTCAACTGTCGTAAAGTTGCTTCATAAGCTTTTACATGAAAAACTTCTCTTATTAGTCACTGACATTTACATATATATTAACAACAGGAAAGTTTGTCGTCTCAAAGTCTGAAATTTATTGAAAATAATTTCAATAAATTTGCCGAATGCATTGAAATGCAAAAAAAACTTCTATGATAGGCGATCAGAATACTTATCTCTGATGAGACCTCTCTGATCGCTGGCTGGGTCGAAAAATATATATTAGCGCATATTTGACTACATATTTGAAAAGTGGAAATAGCTCATAAATCGCAATTTGGCAGGCCGCACATATAAGTGGAATTTATAATATAGCATGACAATGACATATCCACTGCAAATGTTATCTAATAATTTAGCCGCACAAACATATATCAATGTTGTGAAATTGTTCTGATCAGTTTTTAAAATGACTTCGTCTGATTCAGATGATTATGTGAATATCGCCGCGACCGCCTTAAAAAACATCAAAAGAAACCTCAAGAAGAAATTCTGGATATATCTTGTTAGTTCATTTAGGCTTTTAGAGCTAGAAAAATATTAGAATGTGCTTTTTGAATGCTTGTTTCTAAATAGTTGATATTGTCGTGAAATCGACGTATATATACTTTATAACTTCATAACATATTCGGTCAAAACATGAAATAATTTCACCTGGAGCACAACTAACTGAGGAAAAAGATTTGAATATAAAACAATCGAATTAAAAACTTGTAGTCCTTTAAGAATGTCATCAAATAACGTTAAAAGGTAAAAGATCAGGCAATCATTAATGTTGTTATAATTCAAACGTTGGCAATCATTAGTCTCTCCGCAATTATACTTTTTACTAAAAAATGTGAATAAACATATGTTTGCTTGTTTCATTAAGCATTTCCGCTATTTCCTGCCGCAATTTTTTTGTTTAATTTTAATTATGTTATTCACTCCGCGTATATAACACAAGAAAGCTTTCTACGATATGTAAAAATTAATGTTATTTTCAGGATCGTTTTTAATTTGTTTGCACTTCAAATAAACAGACTAGAAACCTAAGATACGTCTGACATGCGCAACAAAAGCTACACCAAGTGAGCACAGTACATGTGGCCTGCCTTAAGAAGATCGATTAAAAAAAAAATTTAGTGTTCATAATAAATAGGAAAAAATGGCGTTTATATTTCTAACATTTTCTTCTAGGAAAAGGTTATAAAAAACCAAAATTTAAATTTTAGGTAATGTAAGTCCAGCTGATCTAGTTTCTGGTAGGCTATTATGTGCAATATAACCTGCATACTAACTACACATAATATGTGCATGTGAGTGATGCCGATGTTTAAAACACAACATTATTTGTTATTTATCATAATTAAATAATTTCCTTAATGATTATTTACATGTACAATCTTAATGTGAATCCATTAAGTCTAATCTAATTATGAAAGAACCCAACCATTAGTATCCATATTGCCATGGATATAGTTGTATAAATTCCGACATTTTAATTACATTGGATAAGCGTTCAAAACCTTTAGAAATTACTTTCGAAAGAAAATGTGGTTAAAAATGGCAGCGCATGTATATATGCATACCTATACATATGTACATATCCTATCCTATCCTATCCACCCAACAGATTCAGTTAAATTGCACTCATCTAAAGACTCTGTTGTAAAGTTTTCAGATAGGGAAAACTTTCTCATTCTTGTCCGGGGAGTATTTAGCAAAAGATTCATAATAAAATGATGAAAATTAATGAGTCTTGCGGTGCCAGGAAAACTGATTGATGTAAAAGTTTTATACTTTTGATGTTAAAATAATTATAATAGGTATCAGCACTAAAACAATTTTTTTGTGATCGTATTTTCTTAATTTAAATTGTTTTATTTATGAAAGTAAGCAAGAGTCAATCAAAATTTAGCTAAAAATACGTGGCCGAGTAACCGAACAATTTTTATCAATCTCTGAAAACATGAAAGCATGCTCTTAGCTCTTTTAACTATTTCAGTCCGCTATCGATTATGGTGAAGCTGAAACAGAAGCCGTAGCACCCGGTTATGACATTGTGACAATGTATGGCTGTGTTGAACTTTATAACACAGCTATGGCTCCTCGAAAGAGGAGTTTAGTGCAACATTGTTTGCATTATGGTGATTATGAGATGATCTAGCTACTTCCATTTCGCGCTTTCTACTATTTCCATCATTGCCTTCCTATTCTGGACTTTTTTTAAGACCTGAAGCTGTTCATACTAGAAAATACCTATCAGTTACATTTTGATATCAATATTTTAAGACCACATTAGATCATTTGAAAAAGTTATCTGGTTGGTGCTTACGCGTCGGTTTTATACCACAGTTCTTGTCAACTGTTCTTTGGAGAAATCAAATAGCGAGAGGGGAATCAACAAATTAAATCCAACTTGTGGAGTCTAGGAAGTCCTTTTTAGTATTATTCGCAGCTACGGCAATGTATATTAAAAGAGAATCCTAGCCAGACAGCCCGGGCAGTGCTAGTCGCTATGATTCTGGCATCTCTAACTCTAAACTCTAAACTCTTGCATATGGAATTAGATATATGTAGCTAGGAAATTGTGAGAAAGTGGTATCTTAACTATATTTTCAGAGTCATATGGAGTTGTAAGTCTGTGCTTTCGTGATATTTTTAATACACCATTCAAAATACGCCTTTTTATGGAGATTTAAGATTTTTCAAACTTTTTCGGAAATTTTTATGTATTCTGTTGAAACATAGATTTTTATGTTGTTTAACAGTTTCTCAATTGCAGCATGCATAGAATTTGCTTAAATCTGTATATGTATGTGCTTTCTGAAGAAACTTCTGCTCAATTTGAATTATAAACAACATCAACACGATAAGTTTTAATCGATGTTATCTGCGAAAATCCAAAATGTAATTCAAATTATTGATGAAAACTCGTGTATCAAAAATACATAGTAGTATCATGTTCAAACAAAGCTCAGCTTTATAGTACAACATTCTTCAAACATAGCTTTCATATATTTCCTGGTTGATTGCTAAGCCATGAAGACTGAAAGTAGAGCTTCGAGATGCCTCGTTTTGTAACTGCAATTGTAAGGGAAATGTCAATTTCTGTTCGATTTAGTGTTTGATTGCGTGTAAGTTGATTTTGATTTTGGTTGATACAAGCCAACATAAAGCAAACTTTTGCCATTACCTGTCTTGATGGCATTTGGAGCACATAATAACCAGATTACCTGTCTCTTCACAACGACACACAATGAAGTCATATTGTCCGAATTACTTCCCCTATCACCACTAGCTTTTTATCTTAGTTTACTAGTTGATTAGTTCCTTTATTTTTTGTTTTATTAACTACAATATTCCTTTTTTTATGGATGTTTCCTCTGTATGATATACTTTGCTAAATTTGTAGTTCAAAAGCAGTGTACACCTTTGCTATCAGCAAATAAATTAAAATTAAAAAAAAAACATTATTCTTTCACATTTTCACATCCAGCAAATATACACATACATTCTTCAGCCTTTTGACTTTTATGTTTATTTTAACCAATAAATTTCTATAAATAATAAATAAACTATCCTAACTAAGGGTTCATTTAAAATAAATTTCAGTTCGAAAACGATACAAAATTACAAACTCTACCCGATAATGCCATACGAATTTTATCACAAGCCGAGGTGGATTTGGTTGAGCAACGGATGAAAAGGCGACGAAAACATTTAGCACAAAAATGTTCAGATAATGGCCTTGATGTACCAGGTAACGAATCCTGGCATAAACCTAACCCATGGGAATTTTTAGTAAATCGCAAGCATCATTTGATATGGTACGCAAGCGTGGAATATTTAAAAAAAATTGGTTGACTGTATAAAAATTAAATTTCCTTACAGGTGCAATGTATTTAAAGCTGCATCGTCATCATGGATGTATAATTTTAACATTTTAGCCGGATATACGCCTGAATTTTTAAAGAAAACAAACGAAGTACCTTTAACACTAGCTAGAAAAAAATATCCTAGAGTTTCGTTAGATGAGGTTGGTAAAGATTTTATTTTCTTCATATTCAATATATCTAATACAAAATTAATGTTTTCTTTTATAATTTATATATATTTTTAATATATTTATTTTTATGCTTTTAGCTTCGAGAAGCACAAAATGAATCAATTACGTTTATAATTGCAAGACATCCATTCGAACGGTTGCTTAGCGCTTATAGAGACAAATTTGTATTTGCAGTACCTCATTCATTCCATGACAAATTAGGAAATAAGATCGTTCGAACTTATAGAAAAAGTGTAAGTATTAAATTTGAGTTTATTTTAGTCGCTTTCGATTGCTATTAAAAAAAAAACACTAAGTGTATGTAGAATTTATCCAGTTTGCAAGATTTTGCATTTAAATCAAGTGCTTTATTCTCGGTAGACGATAAGAATTCATAAGAGAATTTCCTCTTTTCAAAAGCTATATTTAAATATTTTTGGGCTCAGAGAAAATTCGTGTCATCAAAACTTTGCAAAAAATATTGACGGAAGAATATTAAGAAAAGCGAAGGATTCACACACTAACACAAAAACAGGAGAGAAAAACTGAAAACTCCCCCTAATTAGAATACATTTCTGAATGCTTATTCAAAAAGAATTGTTTTCTTCTTCGCCTCAAAATAAGCCGAAATTGCATACTGTACTTCTTCATAGCCCCCAAACGTCTTCTCCTTCATCTTTGACAATAACAAATAATTACGTGGTTTTCTCCATTTTTACTTACACCCTAAGCTATTGAAGCCCATCTTTATGCTAACAGAAGCGAAAATTTTTCTGAAACCGTATTACTGTCCCATTTAAAAAATTTGATGTTCTTCCACTAAGAACGAACTTTCTATTTTTATTGGGTGGTTCTAGCAACATCTTCGATCAATAATATGCATTTTAGACAGTTATTGTCTGACGAGTTCAAAGGAGTAAAAAGATTTATTGCTATCATCTCAAAATGTTAGTTATACACAGTGTACAGAAGTAATCCAGCTGGTAGTTTATATTTTCTGTAGTTTTTGGCACAATTCGTAATGATTGCTCGATCCCATTCAAAAAGTAAAAAGATACGATCTTCTGTAGTGTCCTTTCGATACCATTAATGCCCAGCAGTGGATTCATCATGAGAAGTGATTAAAGTCCAAATCTCTTTTGTATAAGTATAACTATATGGGTTTCTTCATTTGCTTCATCTTAACTGGTGTTTATTGAATTTTAATATTGTTTAAACACACCTGTAAAAACAAACGAATCGGGCATTCATTTGGTGATTTATTTCCACAACTAACGCAAAGGCAGATGATCGTTAGTTAGTGTCACTTCATTTACTTAAGTACCCCTGGAACATCAATACTGTCCACAGACGATAGCAAGACTTTACCTATCTGTAGTAGTATACCTCTTTTCCGTCCACTTGTAATATCTTCTACAAGCCGTTCATAATAATACACGCTTTTTCACCAGTTTTCCTCAGAACTACAGTCAACATCTTTTTAAATTCATTAAAAGGTTCTTCTCGTTGTTATGATTCTCAAATCCAATTTGAAACCTATTTTGTTAAGATTTTTGAGAGCGCAAATAATATTTCCAAGACTAATCTCTTAAACCAGAAGCACGCCTGAATTTATTTGAATTTCATTTAAACAGTCGAATAATTGCATTGAACACTACTTTTCTCTGCATACTAATCACAGTTTTTTATATTATTTTTTTTTTTTACTCTTTGCAGAAAAGCAATAAAGCAATGCCAAGGCATCCAACCTTCTCCGAATTTGTTAGTTGGTTATTAGATCAAGTAAAACGAAATAGTTACATTGACATGCATTTAGTGCCAGCAAGTAAATTTTGTACACCTTGCCTAATAAATTTTGATGTTATTGCAAAATTCGAAACTCTCGAAATGGATCAAATTTACTTAATAGAAAAAGCTGGTCTTCAGCATATAATAATGCCAGAATGGAAAAATTCTGGTAAAGGAAAAAATACACTTGAACTTCTTCAAACATATTACTCGCAAATTACACGAAAGCAGCTCGATGGACTTTATAACTATTATCGGTGAGATTTTTTTTAACATGTATACATGAAATTTGAAACTATAGTTTGAAAATAAAATTTTCTTTTCACTAGGTACGACTTTGAAATATTTGACTACAATCCAACGCCATACTTTAGCATAGTGAAATACGATGAGCCAACAGAAGAACCTAACACGGATGAAAAGAATTAATTCTTCACAGCTATTATATAGTTTGCAAAATAAAACAGTTATATTATATCCAAAGATAAAAGACCAAAAATTTTATACCAATAAAGTTATATTATCGTAATGCAATGAAATTTCAACACGTTTAGTTCCATAAAAAGAAGAAGTGGCAGGAGCAATACAGTTTCTGCAAAAGCATAACTGAATTACACGAAATCGAAGTGCTCGAATCGGTGCGCCAAAGAATTCAAGGTGACACGCAGGTTCCTCTAGTTAATTATTTATATAAAATCTAGGAATTTGTTAAATTGTACTTTGTTAAGAGATGAACGTGGATGATTTATGTTATTTCTGAACTTTAAATATAATTACCCTGTAGGCCTGTAGATTTCAGAATTAATACAATAAAGCGGGTCAAACATGCAAATGAAAGCAACAAGAAAGTATTATAACATAATACATCTTTATTCTGTTTAATTTTCCAGTATATAGTCTATAGGTGCAGATATAATTAGAAAAACCTGAACTAATGTAGTATATTAATAATCATATAAAATTTTCTTATCATTCCTTTTCCTATAATAGTTGTTTTACGGACATATCACGAATTCAACGGGAGAATTCGCCAATAGCGTGTTATATCTAATACGAAACATAGAGAAATTTTATGAGAAGCGCTTCCATAGTAGACGAGTTTTGCTGTGCACAAAAATTGTTGCCCCAAATAGGATTCTTTCGAATAATTTAGAAAAAAAAATAAAATTAAGTTCCTTAAGTTTGCTTTATATAAAACGATTAGAAGTAAGTGTGTAAATAACACCAGATGATTTTGTTATTGCGGATTTTAGATTAATAAATATTTTTTGTAAAAACGACATAATTTCAATTTGGTTTATTGTTACATGAAATATGTTATTTGTAAAACAAAAGCCTACATCTAAATAAAACACAATTTTTACTGTTGACGTTTCTAAAATTATAATTCCCATTTAAATCACATAGTAGTAATGACAAAATATGTGCCATAACGTTCTGTAGTTTCTCTTTCCCTATAGTTATTTTTATTAATTACATTAAATTTACAGCTAGAGGTGAGTACTTTGTCATTTACATAGTATTTCTCCATTTAGATAAGAAATTTCTAACTTTGGAGACAAGTAAAGATAAGAAAAAAGCAATGTTTTTCTACATAATCAGGAAAGTACAATTTAAATGTGTAGTTTTCCACAAATAGTCTTGCAAAATGT
Source organism: Dioctria rufipes (assembly GCA_963924295.1). Taxonomy (NCBI): domain Eukaryota; kingdom Metazoa; phylum Arthropoda; class Insecta; order Diptera; family Asilidae; genus Dioctria; species Dioctria rufipes. The sequence continues at coordinate 40,005,286 of OZ002743.1, read as the reverse complement.
AAATGTGATTAGAAACAAAAATTAGACTAATACGGAAATATTGCAGAGCGAAACAGTATACAAAAATATATCCCTATTCAAGAGAAGTTTTTACTCTAAACACAACAAAAAAGTAATAACTGCACATAACTACATCGATTGGATAATAAATGAATGATAATTAAAGCTCTCGAGGGTACTCTTCCTTCCAAAAGGAATTTTTAACTAGAATTTAATTTATCAATGCGATTTTTTGTCACATTTTTCATGTGTATTATTTATTTATTAATTACACAGTAAATGAAAGGATGATTAGAAATTATGTCGTATTATTATAAAGCCAAAAACATTCGTTCATTATCTGTGTTTTTTCACAGCAAGTTAGCGTGTCAACCATTACAATTTAATCGCCTTAAATACACAAAGTATCAGTATTACTACAGATAAGTAAATATCAGATAAATGCTTTACTATACATACCAGTGCATACCACAGGTTCAGTTTTCTGTGCAAACGATATCCTAACTAATATAAACGTGTTAACAATGTATGCTACTAAAATTCAATAAGTATTGAAATCTAATCTTGTCTGTTTGTGGTATTATGTAACACAAAAGTAGGAGAGAACAAACTGAAGGATATTTCAGCAGATGGCTTTCCGTTATGGCTCTGATTATTCCAAATTTTGCAAATTGAAATCGAAACTTATTAATTATGTCAAAAAATTATTATTATTTTTTTTTGTTTCTGTTATTGCTATTGGAGTTGTCATTCAGTACGTTCATATGAATACTAGAAGTATACTTCAAGTAGAGATCAAGTAATCAAAATATCATGTAAACGCACATTGAATTCAAGTATACTTGAGTCAAGTAAATCACAAAATTTTGTTCAATTTATTTGCAAAAATTCAGTTCTTGAACATTTTTCATTTCTGCGAGTATGAAAAGATCATTGTCGATAATTCAGGTTGCGATGTTTAGCACTTTCTAAAGATATTTATCCATAACTATGTATTGAACCTAATGCAGAGTTGTCAAAGGTAAAATATCACTTCAAGAAAATGTCAAGTAAAGTAATTGGAATTAATTCAACCAAAAACCCGACTTGAGTTTCAAGTGGATTTCAAATCAAGTACTCAAGAATTCATGTGAACGTACTGATTGACATCTAAATAATGAATAAAATAAGAAAATTCTCATTCTTCGTCAGATGAAGTAAAAAAAATATGAAATTTTATTCATCACTCAGTCCGATGATTAATGACTTAACTTCTAATAAAAAATGTGTATATAACTAAAAGATCTCATAGCAGGAACAAACAACAAGGATTCTATCAGAAGAACCCTAATTGCGTGGTACAAGCAATAGGTAGGTAGCAAGTGATTTTTCATAGAGATAATGATATCGACACCGGGACCGTTCAAGACTTTTTGTATCATTCATGGATTCATTCTGTTCCTTATAAATATATATAAGTCGAAAAATGTTCTTTAACATTTTTATGCACTATTGAGACCAAAGGCGTTGGATTGATTAAGTTGCCGGAGCTCATAAAATGTTTATGAGCATAGGTGTTTATATAAATTTTTTACTTAGAAATTGACTACACCATTTCTCTTTCGTGACCGAAAATATTTTTGTTCCATTCTTGAATAAATATTATCCATTTGATTGTCAATATTCATTTCTTAATTCCACTCCTTTTTATCTTATAAACTTTTCGACTACATAAGCAGGGATATAGCCCAAACTATGTTATAATGGTACGCCCAAAAAAATGTTTAAGCAAATTCAGGAAAATAAGATGTAATAGTGTAAGATATGTTTTACTATAGGCAATTAAATATTAAACGTACAACGAGATCTGCAGTTTGGTATTACAGTACGTATACATGTAATAATTAAAACAATAATTTTAAAGAGTTGTTTATCTGCGCCGAACAGAATAAAAATCATACTATTGTCAGGTAAGCATACTTTCATTGCCCATTCGATTTCGAGAATAAATATCATTGTTTCCATATTTTTAACTATATTAATATTTTGAAAAATAAATTTTTAAGACATCACTGCACGGTAGGTGACACTCACCATACTGACAATTCTTAAAAACAAAAAAAAATATTGTAAATGCTTACTTTTGACTGCAGTTATTTATTACAGGAATGCCTATTATTAGAAAGTCTCTAAACAACTTCATCCATACATCCCCATATTTTCCCAATTGTTGTTTTTCTTCTAAATTCTAAAAACAAAAACATATGAAATTCAATTCGTTTGTAATTCTCAAATAAAACAAAATTTACTTACAGTACTTCTGACGCAATTTGGTCCAAAAATAAGTGTGTTTTTAAAATTAACAAATTCTTTTTTAGTCACTAATTTATGAACGGAAAGTTCTGTTTTAGCGTTATTTACTTTTTCAAGTAAAGCTTTTAAGACCTCGTTTCCTCCCAGATTATTTAGATCAGATGGAATATGTTCATAATTCGAGTCATCATTAATGAACGTTGTTTTAATACTGCTTCCATTATTACACTGAATAGAAACTTTCGGCCGAAAAGATTCATCCGGATCAATAATTTCAAAGTTGACAACATTTTCGTATTGTTCTGTTAACTTGAGAATTTGAAATTGTTTAAAAATTGGTTGAAAAGTCAAGTTATAAAATAATTTATTTATTTTTGGTGGGAAACAAAATAGACATAAATGTACCCAGTGCACTGTTTTAATTCAATCAATTAAAATGATTGCATTCTTTTATTTAATATAGGAATTTTGTTTTTTATCCTGATATAATTAAATCATACTATTCTTAACTGTTTAAAAATTTCCGTAAAATAAAATTATTTAGTTCTTTAAATTCTTTATATTCCAGGGACTACTAAGGAAATCAAATCGAATAAGAACCGTTCCTATTTTGTACCGAACCACAAAAGTGACATCCCTATTGAATGGATTACCGACTGAAAAAGGCAAAAACTCAAGAACTGAATGCATTAAAATTGAACGGTTCTATCCAGTTTATAAAAATAATTGAAAAATGATATATAAATACCAACAAATATATATATAATTTTACCCGGCAGATAAAAATCTTATCGAACAATTCGTGGTAAAGCCGATTTTTATATCTAATTCTTCTTTGGAATAACGCAAAACGTGTCAATCGGATCATATTTCGGGAGAAAGTTAAAACCTAGTATAATGATCAAATAAAAATTACATTTATCTTCTAAGCATATACTGTGGCTCGATTCTTTAAAATTTTAAATGACAAATTATAGCAACATTTTAAAATTTCATCTCATCGAAAAAGAAAAAGAAGAACGCATTGGAATGTGACAGGTATTAAATTTAAGTCATAGATCGCTTGAGAAATACGATCCTTAATGACGTAACTACTAATTGAGCAATCTAGAAAGTCTTGGCATATATGTAAAACCTGGGCATTTTATTTTACTTGGATTGATCTGATTAAACTATTAAACTGATAATAGGTATCCAGGTACATTTTTGTTAAATCTGAGTAAGGGACGTGGTCAAATTTACACTTAAATAACCAAAAATAAAGAATGCAACAATTATAAGTAGCTTTCCAAATCTAAAGACACCCTCTAGTTTTATCTGAATACCTTAACAAATATGAGGTAAAAAATATAATCTAAAGAATTACTGCAACAATCTTAGCAATTAGCAGCGCTTCAATCCGACTACTGTCAGTCCATTTTGGAGATGAGCGATTTTAAACTCTATATCGACATTTAGGTGGCAATTCATGCACTAAATTCTATATAATAGGTCCATTCGTTTGCATGCTTGGTGTAGTGCGGAACTACACTCAAATACACCAAACCATTCGTTTGTAAGGTGTACACTAGATTGAATTACACCAAGCCATTCGTTTGCTTGTCAAAATGCGGTGTAGTGTACACTGAGTGTAATTTTTCTGCACCATCGAAATTATGGGTGTAAGCAGTGTAGAAAAGATGATTTAACAATTGTCATTTGCTTAGAATGGTAATTTTTAAGCAACCGTAATAACTGAAGTTAATAAATTGTTTTAAGTAAAAAACAAGTGCACTTAGTAATCTAGATAATTAAATTCATTTGAGCAAAAACAAGTGCGTTCAGTAATTTAAATAATTAAATTGATTTGTGGTAAAACAACCAAATAAGTGTACTCAAACAATTAAATAGAATTTTGACAAATATAATTAAGTATTTTTAAACAATAAAAAATGAATACAGTGACATTAGTTGAACCGGCTCTGCGAACCAAAATATTTATATCTACACTTTTTAACACCATTTCATTCGTTTGCGAGGACCGCACTGAAAAACAGCTGATTTCTGGTGCTGGTGTAGAAATACACTTGACAGTTCTGAGTTACACTTGCACCGAAGCAAAAAGACACTTCTGGTTCGACATATCAATGCAAGCTCTGAAACTTAAATGTTTTTTATGAGGTAACTCTCTACTAGGTCTTGCCACAGAACAGTACTCGGCAAATAAAACGGCCGATACACTTGATAGAAAAGGCTCAAACAAGGGTCCCTATGAAACAGACACATCGATAATGGATGGAATCAGTTTGGTGGAAAAAGCATATTCGCTCAGGGGGTCACAAGCTGGAATAGATTGTCAGAGGAAATAAGGGAGCTTAGCTGGCCTGGCGAATTTTCAAAGAAAGCCTTACTTGCTCTTAGCTCTTAGGAGGTCGAAGCTAATGTGCATCCCCAGGAACCTAATATATCTCTGTGCAAATCCAACTATCTACGGCACTACCCTGCTCACTTGGTCTGCCAAACGTTGACACTATTTCTATGGTTCCTAAGTATTGGTGATGTCTGAACAATACGGATGTAGTACGCCATACGGATTTAGTATGCCATCCCATTTTACATCTTACTTTTACCATTCCACATATTCTATTCTATTTTCTATTTTTTAATACTGTTCTAGTTATTACTTTGTTCTCTTCAAATTGGTTCATTCTAGTTGTTTGGTTTTAATTGATTATATTAGTATACCGTATAAGCAAATTTTGCAGTTTTCATACAACCATTCATTCAAATGTTCATCGGATCGGATCTTGAATCATCGGATCGAATCATGGATCATCGGATCAGTTCATGATTCCAGACTCCTTACTCACTAATCTTCAACCCCTAACAGGCGGAATTCAATTCCTTAACTTCTTCAACATACTTGCTCAACCAATTAACTTCACTGGATCCTCTGATATTTTGATCCTTTAGTATTCCCTAATGCTTTCCAATTGTTGATCGGACAACTGGAATCATGGTGCCATGCCTCTGTGCTAGTGATAGGTTTAATTATTTGGTGAATTAAGATAAAACAGTTTAATGTTCCAATTATTTAGGGGCCTGATGATTTAATGATTGAATGATTTAATGATTTAATGATTTAATGATTTAGTGATTAAGTGATTTGTGTTTGAGTGTTTGTAGCTGATAAATGAACTGTAATCTTTTTTCTTTTTATTTTTTTAATTTTTAATTTTTAATTTTAATTTTTTAATGTTTATGCTACTATCTGTGCTGTTATTGGCCTCACCAATACTTGTAATGGACCCAAACTATCAACTAATGATTTATGACTCAATTTGAGGAATCGATATTCTATATACCTCCGTTACCATATAAGCAACTAATTTTAACTGTATATGCTGTTAATTTAGGTTAACTGATTCTTGTTTAATAATATATTGTTTATTTTGCTATATTTTATATAAACTGTTTGTCATACTCTGTAATATCGTAGAACCCAGCGTTATACGCTGCTTTAAGCAGGGGTTTATAAATAAATACACTTTGATTTGATTTGATTTGACAAGGGAAATAGATTTGAAATCAGGTCAGCTGTAAACATAATTAGTATTCATAAACTTGGTAAATTTTTAAACTGTTGCAAGTACCACTTGTATGTTATCCAACAAGGGTACAGCAAGGTACATAAAGAAAGCTCCCACGGATGTGATTATACAGTATTGTTATTAAACTAAATTACATTATATTGAATTTACAACAGTTGAAAGGCTGGTTAAACAGATTTGTTACAATGCATGATAAAACCACGTCGTCAAAACGATATCGTTTGCTGAAGAATGCATATAAATACACGAAATATATAAGTAGTGGTAAGCTGCCAAATTAAACAGCTGTAACCTGTCAATTATCATAAATGTAATGCTTTCAAAGGAAGTATTTGGTATCAATAATTTATACTATAGTATAATAAACTAAGAAATCGTTTGGGACAAGCGGAACAATATAAAATATTGCATTCAAGACTGAAAATACAAGTTCCAGTTTACAGCTGTTTTGTTCTAAATTATGCTGAATACACCTGAGGTATTAGGTACTACTACATCGTTTTTGCTAATTAACTACTACACATAAGCTCGTGCTCATGTCGTCAAATGAATGAAAGAGAAGAAACATTTTTGCAAGCATGAATTTTCAAATGCAAGAGCGGAAATCAAACAAAAAAATCCGTGTCGTTTTGACGACGTGGTTTTACTATGCATTGTAGATTAGGCATTAAACTTATTATGGCAGTTTGCTCACGTCACAGTAAGTAAAAATATTCCGAATTCTTTTTTCGCTCCTATGCTAATTTCTGTAAAACTAAAGGTATTAAATTTGTCTACATAGTATGTATTGACCGACTTTGCGCAGAAAACATCGGATAGGAATAGTAATTTTGTTCTTTATTAATAAAATATTAATGAACGTAGGCAATGGATTTGGATAGGCACAAAGTGCTTAACCTACAACTGTATGAAGGTCCCACAGAAAATATTCGAAACGGCGACTACCAATCAAAAGATGAAAACTTTTGTGTTGCCGCAGATCTAAAAAAAGGTATACATAATAATAAAAGTAGACTCACCTTAAAGCCGTTGAAACATCTCTCCAAAACAACCAACTTATCAAAAACATTTATTAATATAAATAAACGTTTAATGCTTCCTTGAGTGTAAATATATTTTCCAAATTTAATTATGATATTGGAAGAATTTGCTCTTTCAGTTCCTGAGTTCTCAAGTGTCTGGCCACCTTCCCTTTCTCTATCAATATAACTTGCAAGATCCAAACCTTTTAATTATGAATTAGACTTTGAGCATATTTCTCATCTCTGAATACTTTAAATTTAAATAATTACCTTTAAGAATAGTATCACTAAGATCAATAGCAAATATTATTTCGCGGGATTTCACTTCGAAAAATTGTAAGTTTTTAGCAAGCAACAAGACTCGTTTTTCTCGAGCATTTAAAGCATAAAATGTAGCAAATAGTGAATTATTTTGCAAACGCTTCGGAATTTGTTGTTGTAATATTTTCGACATTGTTTTTTAATTTAAAACTTCTAATCATTTTCATAAAAACTAAACTACATTATTTAAATTCCAGCTGGCAGGCAAGCAAACTGTTGATTCTTAAATTTTGACATTTCTTACAGTCGGGTGCAACAACAACAAATGATTATCATATCCGAGAGATGGCACTGAGCTTTTTATTGTTCATGAAAATTCAATCCGAATGAGGGCGCCACTGCACTTAGTATTGAAACTCAGCCGAACTTAGATGGCGCCAGTAGACTGAGTTATCGATGGCGGTAGTTCAGCTGTCAGTCTTTTAAAAATGAAAATTTTTTGTTATTGAAAATTTATTTGGTATTTGGCTGTGTAAAAAAAAATTAAAAGAATCATACAAATCCTTCTTGTACTCTAGTTAGCTGCTTTTTATAATTTTTCCTACTTTTTACTTTTAGTTCAATTTTTTGTTGATCTGTTTATTACCCTTTGATTCCTCCTAAGTAACCAAAATTTATGTAAATTTTCATTTTTCAGTGCTCATTTGTCCAAAGTCCAAAGCTACTGTACTGGGAATTTTACAGGTACAGACCTGTAAACTACTTAAGTAGTACCAATACCTGGACTGGTACTTGAAAAATTTTAAAGTACCAGTACCGGGACTTGTACTTGAAATGTTTTTAAGTACCAGTACCGGTACTTGTACTTAAAATATCTCAAGTCCATGTCTTGGTACTGTACTTGGAAATTTACAGGTCTGAAATGCAGACGACCGGAAAATATGCAAATGAGGAAAATGCTGTACGTACCACCGCCGATAATCCTGATAAAGTTGTATGTGCCAAAAAAAACACCCACCACAATTTTGATGGCTCTCAAATCTGTATGCATTCCATGTGAAAACTAAACATGTTTTTCTATTTTATTCCTACTTCAAATTATTGGCACTTTTAGCATTTTCACCCTCATTTTGTCGAATATCTTACCAGCGAAAATAATTAATAAATATCCTTGGCCACGTAATAGTCTAAGAGCTAGTAACGTTTTCGAGAAATTACTTTAGTTCGGCTAGTTTTTTTATTACAGTATATCAATACTCATGCGGCCCATCTGGCTGGTGAGATGGGTTGCGTTTACCTGTGCGCATTCCTTTCTACAGGTAAAAAAAGCAGTTTTCAAAATGATTTTAGTGACAATATAAATTCACTATTTCCAGACAATTTCCTCGTTGCTACCACCATGCCAGACTTAAAAAAAAATTATTTTATTACGGCTGTAATTTTTATATATAATTATCGAACCACATGAAATTAATTTGCCAGGCCATAATTAGGTTGTTTATTAGGAACCGGAGCGATTTGAGCATGGTAGTGTTTTTTTTCTCACGATGTTGTTTTGAGAATATTTCATAAATTCTGCGAGATTGCACAATTTTGCCCTATTGTTTTTTTGTAGAGAATTTCAGGAGTTACAGAAAAGCTTCTGGGCGCAAAATTGAGTTACCTGGATCAGATTTGAGGATATTCTTGATAAAATACTGGAAGAAAAAATTCACAATTATACAGCTCCGCTATTGAATTGGAGCTTGGATAGATTTCCATGGGAAAATGAATAAAATCAATTATTTGGAATATAAAAAATTACAAGTTTTATTTTAAATACATTGACTTCTGTAGATGTAGTAGATTTAGAGTGAACATATCTCCAAAATGTGGTCACGTATTGGACTCTCAATAAATGCTAAAATAATTCAGGTCTGCACGGTGGTAAGTTTGATGGATCGAAATTTCTGCATTATTACCCAAAGCTTTCACTGAAGTTTTCTGACTGATACGTATTAGAAAATAAATCAAATCTGACATCGTTACGGGGTGTCCCGTATGTGGTCTGGCACCCGAAGGCTACGGATAGGTCACGCTTAGATAAACAAAAAATTGTATGTGTGGGGTGGGGGATCTTAACGGCGTCCGAGATAACGGGACTTTAAGATATTTCGCCATGTTTTTATAGATTACCCTGTAACTTCTGAACGTTACACCCTATGATGATGATTTAGTAAGTTGCAGAAAGTAGGCAATTATCTTTTGGAAATGACCTTTTTCAGCCATTTTCGCTGGAGTTGCTTAAGAAAAAGTGCAAAAACGCAGAAAGGGTTACATTTTGGGTACAGAGTATGATAGGTCCTTTTAAAGCTAAGCTTTTGGGCTTTTTAAATTCAATATGAAAAATTGGTATTAATGACGTGTTTTTTTGATAAAAATAGTAGTTAAATAAAAAAACGGGTGAGGGAAAAAATTTATAGACAATTGGAAAGGTCCAACGATTATCTATCTACCAAATTTTAAATCATCATCATAGTGTGTAACGTACAGAAGTTACAGGGTAATCTATAAAAACATCCCCAAATATCTTAAAGTCCCGTTATCTCTGAAACCGTTACGATCCCCCCCCCCCTACACAATTTTTTGTTTGTCTAAGCATGACCTATCCATAGCCTTCGGGTGCCAGACCACATACGGGACACCCTGTATATGACAAACAATTATTTCCAAGGTGACAAATGTACTCTTCAATAATTCTTCATCATCGGTGGCATTATTATGAAATACGAGCAGATAATCTTCGGATTCTTCTATTAATTTGAAAGGCCTCAATTTCCCTTTGCGAAAAAAAAGCTGGAGTGTAATCACGACCAGTCATGGCGTGGAAGTCTGGTAAAGCTCTAGATACGGAAAGACCCAGAGTTTTGTACAGTTCATTGACGTTGATGTAGCGTTCATGGTTTCCCATGCCCATGTTGATCCAAACTTTTAAGGAATCATTAAAACTGTCCATGTTACCAAGGAGTATAATGAGAATATCAGAATCTGACCATCTTATTACAACTTCAGCAACAATATCAATTTGGCAAATATGGTAGATAAAATCCTAGAATCTGCTTCTTCATGTTCTTCACATGGTAATGACTCTTTCGTTGCTTGAATGACTTAATTATTTTCAACCCGATAAGAGAAGCATTCGTTGAAACCATAGATGACTTGTAACTATATGTCATTGGCATACTAGGGCAGAGTATACAGATTGTGAAATGAGTAGTGAATTCTGGAATGAACCATAACATGTTTTAGCGCGGGCCAAAAGCAAATGTTTTTATAATAGCAATTTTGTATACATTTGATCGACTTCCTCAACACTTCAGATACGAAAAAATATGAATCACTCGACGTATGTATCATTTTAAATGTTGTGCTCCATTCCGGAATAGACCACCCAGCCATATAAATTTTGTATACTTTTTTGTTACTGCATGCGACATCTAGTTCTTGTACCATCTATGTTGAAACTTAAATGAAATATTTTATCACTAATATAAGACGCGATATCATCAGTCGACCCGTGGTTGATGAAAATTTAACTAATGCTTCCTTGAACTGAACATTTTTCAATTGAGCAGTGAAATTATGATGACGAATTTGATTTGGCCCGATTGAAACCTGGCTAGCTGATTATTGATGGTGTAAAACATCAATGCTAGTTGCTTTCAGTCGAGATATAATTTATTTTCAAAACTTTCCCAAATTTTCTACTCGGAAAGAGGTAAAAGAAGCAAAGTATAATATCTGTACATTTTGGAGAGATATTTCTTTGCATCTTTTTACTCTTCCCTAGAAAACCGGCTTGCATAGTGCATCAAAAATACTCGTGTGGCATGGTCCATACCGTATCACACTCGAATCGATCTGCGCTATTGATAAACAACTGAATTATCGCCTGGAAAATTTATTTCATGTGGTTCGATAATTAATCTGACTCGAATAAAAACTACAGCCATAATAAAAGTAATAAAAAAAAAACGTCTGGCACGGTGTTAGCAACGAGGTCATTATCTGGGAATAGTGAATTTATATTTTTCGAAGTTTATGAAAACAGATGAAAAAAGCAAAAGTCGAACTAAAATTATTTTGAAAGCTGCTTTTTTTACTTGTGGAACGGAATGCGCACAGGTAGACGCAACCCCTCTCACCAGCCAAATGGACCACATCCCTATTGAGATGGTGAAAGAGGGGAGATAGCAAAGAATCACAAGAACTAAAATTCTTTTTTTCTTGACGTTGCCAAGTCTCAGACTACATAGCTTGAAATGTCGAAGAGTAAAAAAGTTTATAAAATTTTCTGATTTTTGCGGTTTGTTACTCATATTCAGCTCTTACTTTTGGTTTTAAAAGGACAAAAACTGTCTTTTTTACTTACATTCTCTTTAGCTATCTTATATCCAAGGTACAAGATGTATGTACATCCTTCGTACAAGATGAATGTCAATAGGCCGTGATGTAACTGCAACGCTACGAAGTCAAACTTTACATGTAAAGAGCAAGAAAAAAATTTATTATAAATACAAAGCAAACCGTAGTGTAGTTCATATTAGTCGTACTTTGTTAGACTGCATAGAGCCTGTTTAGATGGGTCAGTATGCTGCCTCTATCGCACGAAACTGGTAGTTAAGATAATGGTTGGCGACAGCAAGTGCAACATAAATTCGCAGGCAGTATAGCCAGCTCTTGAAGGAGCACGTATTTTTGTGGGTTATTATAAGTCACGTGATCATTCCATTACAGTGGGTAATTGTTACTTTACATAATTTGTTGATGTTTTTATTCCACCGACTGTAACCTGGGGATTACACAAGGCAGTACAGCTTGCATTCAAGATGTACTTCCATACTTCTTGCATGCAAGCTGTACTCCCATACTTCTTGCACTTGTAATCCACACTGCCATGTATGAAACTCAGCTTACAGCGAACTGGCATGCTGGAAAATCACAGCAGCTCAGTTGATAGTAATTTGAAATTGTACAGTTTTCAAGATGGCAGAAAAAAATATTTCAAAGGAGCTTATTAAATTAATAAATTTATACATTTCTGGGATCCCAAGACCTTCCTCTTCCTTTTCTTCTATTTTTCCCATTCTGCTACTTCCTTTATTTCTATAATTGCCGATATACACAAGACTTTACGTCTCAATGTCATTTTTTTAAATGAACTTGCTTGCAAGGTGATAAGACATCAAGCGAACTGCCTTCCGCTGTCAAATTTTATAACGCGTTGAAGGGAGGCTTGCATGCAAGCTGTACTTCCTCGTGTAATCCCCAGGTAAGGCAGGGTAGCAACATGACATAAACACGAAAAAATTAAGAATTTTCAGCTAAAGAAGTAGGGGGAAAACCCAAAATGCATTGATTTTCATTCGACTGGCTCAACAGATTCTACAAACGCAATATGCATAATTGAATCTATTTGCGAAACATTAACTGTTATTTATTGTAAAACGTTTGTTTTCTTTTAGTCCCTCAGATGGCAAAACTGGAACAATCAGAACGACTCGATATTAAAAATTAATCGAAACAATCAGTTTTTTGTTTTATTAAAAAATCAGAATGAATACTTTTAATTTCTTTTTACAGTTTTTGTTGATTTTTTTTTTATTCAAGTAAACTTTCATTTCATTTTCTCACTCTCTCTATCTCTCTCTCTTTCTCACTATCGTATCATTTAAAAATAATAATTAATTAATCAATCCTCCTCAATGATCCATAGTTACTAATATACACAATTATCTCTTACGCTGTTTGAATCCTTAATTTAAATATTATTTATAAAAACCTATTACGAAACTTAATTATATTTTGATTAATAAAAAAATTAAGGATCGATTTATTAATTATAATAAGATTTTTGTTTTGTTAATATTTCCAGTGTATGTATTTATGTTTTTTTTTTTGTTTGAATAATATTTTCCAGAATATTATTTGATCTTATTAAATAAAACAATAACAGTTTTAATGGGTCCTCCTTTCAATTATTTGAATTATTTTTTTTTCTGTTTTTTTTTTCGTTAATTATTCTTTTTCCTTACTCTTAATTATCGGTTTTAAACCATTAGGTACTTACAAAACTAAAAAACACGAAATATTTTTTACTTTAACAATTGTTTACCCCTTTTAGAATAAAATTACATTCGGTTAATTGTTGTTGTTGATGTTGTTGATTTTTCTTTTTCTTAATTTTTTGTTCTTTTGCTGCACATATTATTTTCATGACTTCGCTATTTTTTCCTTTTTTTTCCTCACATTTGTTGTAAATTATAAAAACTTTTTCTTAAAAAATTATTGCGTAAAGGAAAAGTACTTTTTTTGTGTGTTTAAGGCCATATTCTACAAATCTATGCTGCATATTAGAAATGTATTTCTTATTAGATATTATTAATAATAATGATATCTATTTCTTGGGTACGCTAATCTTACAGGCAGTTATGAGAAACTGCTTATGTTTGTCTATATATGCAAAAATTTATTCTAAAAAAAAAAAAATCTCAACTAATCAGGATACACAATATTTAGTAATAACATTGTTTTTTTGTTGGTGCAATTGTGTGATATTCTTCATATTTGAACACTGTTTTAATTATTTTTTTTTAACTGTAATTTAACGAATTAGTAATTCTATAGCGCTTACAGTAATTACGACAAATATTATGAATTTTAAGGCTTGGAACCTTGAACTTCTAAGTGCTCACTTTCGTCGGGACTAAAAACGTTATAATAATTTTGTAAAATGTCCTATTACACAATGAATGCCCACATAGAGAAGAGAATGTCCGTGTTCGGTAACGCAGATATATATGCATGTATGCAGAACACATTTAGTTCTTAATACAGAATATAAAAGTATAGTAAGTGTGTTCGAGGTGGTAGTTAATTTATCATTAGTCAAACTATCTTAACTTAGGGTGATCCATCGTGGGAATGAATTGTCACTCTAAATGGACTTCTAGTATTCTTAATGTCTACAATTCATATATGTACGTATGTAAATGATCTAAACAATTAAATAAATATTTTTTGTACTGCAACAGGAAATAGAGGCAATAATATCGAATACACTACACAGATTTCAGTCGTTTATAGAAAGTGCTAGCAAATTGGTCTAGTGAATGAAGATTCTGGAAAAGTTCTCGAAATCAAAGTTGAAAATATTATCCGATCAGTAGTGTTATGGAATTACTTTTTTCTGAAACCTTTTAATAAATTGTTTCTACATATGCAATCATATTTTAGAAATATTAGTTTGTTGATATAACGATTGCGGTATTCACTATGACTTATTGTTATGGATAATGACATAGATCTTTTTCATGATATTAATGTAAATTGTTTGGACATCGAATTAACATAACTCGTCACATTGAAACAAAATATTCGACATTATTTTAATGGTTGAGATAAATGTAATTGGTTACATCAGTAACTGTAAATACATGAGGGTTTCTTCACACTGACATAATAAGAATTGACTGAGCGTTCTGCTTAAAAAATGTAACAAATATTGAACAGGCTGTGAAAACCCTTTATTTCGTACAATTGCACACTGATTCATAATTTATTATTATTTGTCGATTGGAAACACTAAATGTTGTAAAATAGTACATTAAAATTTATTAGGGAGTTAAACTTGTTTTAATTAACCCAAAAATTAATATTTAATATTACTGAAAAATGTGCTCCTCTGCAGATTTGTTGTCAAATTTCATTGAGCTTGTAAGAGATAGACGTATATAAACAATATATTTGTCTGAATTTGGTTACAGTTCTGTGTACATTTTGAGCTTGAAAGAGACAAATAGATTTTAGCCAAAATTTGTGCCATTTTTGACTATAGGAATTAAATAGGATGGCTCAGTCCATTCTCATTATATGTCAGTGGTTTATTCACGAGCATGAGATATCATTACATACAATTAGGCTATTTATATGTGGAACTTTCAGCGTGAACTGAAGAGCCGAACTGAAAGTCCCAATATAATTATAGAGAAGGAAGCAAATTGGGACTAATAGTCCAGGCTAACTTCAAGCCTGCATTGACATATCAATTTTAATATTCCGGCAGAATGGAAGCATAAAAAATTATTTCGATGCATAATTTCTTATTTGAGCAAGTAGCTTCAAATTATTTTATTCGGTGTGACAGTCAGATGACAAGCCTATTTTCATATAAAGTCTGCAACTGTTTATATGGACATTTTAAAGCCGCTGACTGAAAGTTTAGTCCCGATTAAAAGTGGGACTGGACTTTTAGTACAGGTTTATAGGAGAGCTTTAGTTCGGATGGAACCTTCATTTCTCTCTAAACGAAGTAAATGAAACTCAAAGGAACGCATTCATCGACCAAGATTATTCGTTGGATAATTTTGAGGACTGCCTAAATTTAAGCTTATTCTTCAACCGAGATAAAAGTATAATTTATTTCCCAGACGATTTTTTGCGACTACTCTGAAGTGGTATTGAAAAAACATCTATTCAAGTTTATGAATATTTTTTCAAGATTAAGTATAGTTTTCGACTATGCATATGGCTCTAATTTTACTGTAGCCATGTGGTTATCTCGTTTACACATGCATTCTCTTTCTGCATACCGTGCGATTAGAAAAATTATCGAACAGTTGCTATGAATTGATGATTGATATGGTGTGATTTTTAACATCAACTTTTCTGTTTATTTACATTTGAAATCGGGTGCTAAGTCTTCGCGGCGATGTCGAAATTTACTATAATATGAAGGTATTAATTAAATTTATAAGAACAGTTAAACATGAACTAAAATACAAACAATATATTTTTATAGCAAATCAGTAAGTAATAAAGAGCTTGTCGATGACTCTGTCAAAGTTTGAATGTTAAAAACAGAGATGGAGCAATACGAAGTGTCGCAGCGCACTCGGTCAAGAGGTTGAGGAGTTATAGGCGAAAGCGTGGAGGTATGTCTAAAGATTTCTATATAATTTAATTTTTTTTTTTTTTTTTCACTATTTTCTCCTCATACCCACCCCCCGATAGAGTTGGTGCGTGGCCAAATGGAATAAACTGGTAGATGGGTGAGCAGATTCTACCCCTACGAAACCTTTGAATGATTAAAATCGGTTGAGATTTGACCGAGATTTTGGCGAAGACGTTTTGGTACTTTTCTAGGCAAATTCCAACATGAAATATCTCGCATGCCTTAATGCAAAATTGGAGTCGCGCTAATCAGTATATTTAATGGAAAGCCTTTTGCGTAACGGGGGGTTACACCCCCGAACCCCCCTTTTTCGATAAAAAGTAATTATCATTAAGGAGTTATATGATGAAATTTTATTAATACCTACAGTGGACGGATGAAAAAATTTAAGAAAGTTGATGCTCGTTAACTTGCTAACTTCGAGTCGCACTGATCACTATATTCAATGGAAAGGCTTTCCATTAAATATACTGATTAGCGCGACTCTAATTTTGCATTAAGGCGTGTGAGATATTTCATGTTGGAATTTGCCTAGAAATGTAACAAAACGTCTTCGCCAATATTTCGGTCAAATCTCAACCTATTTTAATCATTCAAAGGTTTCGTAGGAGTAGATTCTGCTTACCCATCTACCAGTTTATCCCATTTGGCCACGCACCAACTCTATCGGGGGGTTGGGTATGAGGGGAAAATAGTGAAAAAATCAAAAAAAAAAAATTAAAATATATAGAAATCTTTGGACATACCTCCACTCTTTCGCCTATAACTTATCACCCTCTTAACCGATTACCATAAAAATATACATAAAAGTTAAATTACTGAAATTTTTTATAAAATTTTAATAAAGCGTTTAAATTTGCGAACTAAGGTCTTAAAATAACACTGAAAAAAAAAATAATAAAAAAAAACATGTTACATGGTACTTGAATGATGGGAGTACCTCTAGGACGAAGGGAAAAGTATAGTTCTGGTTAGAAAACGAAAATTCTCGAAAACAATAAAAAATAAAATAATAATTTTTATCACGTTTTTCTGGTTTCGAATGGATCAAAATTCAGGGACCCAATTAGAATTTGATGCGATCATAATGAAGTAGAGTGTTTAAAACTATATAAATATGTATACGCAACACCAAAAGAAATATACATGGAATCTAAAAGCAAAAATTCAAATATCACATTGCACAATTTTTACAACTACTACAACTATCATTTTCAACTGTTCCGAATTAATCGGCAGTTTTAAACGAAATTGATAATAATTTTTTACTGTATTTTATTCAATTAAAAGTTAATTATTTTTATTATGAAATTTCTTATTGATTGATACCAGCCGCGGCTTGACAAATTATACACCTTATTTACTTTTTATATTCTTTACTCCTACCACTGACATGTACATATATACATAAATTGCAACAGTTCGTTGTATCAAAAATGCATTTAATCCAAATGATATCACTTTTCCGTTTTAACATTATTCAAGGTAAAACAAGCCAAAATTAAATAATTATAATTTCGTGAAAATAACAATTTGAGGTTTGTTTAATTATTCTGCCAGCAATTGAGTTATTAAATTTCATTACTATCCAGATATCCTTCGCGATTTTGTTATTATAAAAAGAAATGAAAGTTTTTACTCCACATAGTACAATAAATTTTGTGCCACATACAATGGGAAATCGTATATTATAGTATTAGGAGTTATGAGGGAGTAAATTGACAATTTATTTTTCTGATCTTACAGCGTCTATATCGTGGTATTACTTGCCCGTGGTAATCGAGCCGGGTCAATTTTCGCTTCAGAGGGGAAATTTAACGGCTGTTAAATTGAGCTAGTTTTGGTTTATAAAAGTGCTGAATATATTTTAAATAGACGGGCTTTTTCATGGTTTCCATAAAATTTAAACATTTCAAAATTTTCAGTTCATTTCATTTTGTTGCTGCTATGTGACTCAGTTGTTATAATTAGGATATTTTTGAACTTTAGCAGAGAATGCACCAAGAAAATATATTATAATTCCTAATATGATGCTAATAGAGTCTGATACTCATCTGTGCATTTTTAATTAAAGAGATATTATTATAGCTGCCCGCGGGAAGAGATATTAGTGTATTGCCGCTAGCTTTCGTGCGTGCTTGTACATGGAAGTTTCTGGTAGCATTTTGATTGTAAATATGTCCAATTTTCGTTTTTCATATTTTCTGATCACGTCAATTGATCAGTTTTTCCCATACATACTCATTACCGAACACGGGAAAATAATATGTAGATCAAATTCCATCGGCATCGGCCAAGATGCATTAATTTTAAGTACATAACATATACAGTACATTAAATAACCATCACCAATAAAAAAAACCAAGTCTCCTAAAATCAATCATATGATAAAACTATTCTCATCTAAACGAGACATTATATCCAAATCGTAGAATCGCATAAGAATACGGCCATTAATCAGAATTTACAATTCATCTCAGGAAGTGGTAAAATTTGTGCCAAAGCTACTGCTATAAGGGGAGAACAAACACTAATGACTGGCATGCATAACGTGATTGAAATTTACAATAAATTTGACATATTTTGACTTTTGAAAATAATTTTTTTAAGACCTTAAAAATTAACATTTTTATAGCTGTAGCAGATGTTTTTTTGGGTTTTAACGGATAGTAAAAACCATGGCGAAGTACATACTTGAAAAATATGCTAATATTCCAATCATTATGGAAATTACCATTAAGAATTTCGGATATGCTTGAAATATGTATTTTATTCGGTATCAGGATTTGGAACCAACCTATCAGAGGATCTTAAATTCTGACTTAAAAATTATTTTCTTATAAGAAAAACAAAATCCCCCATTATTTGTGAGATTCAATACTCTCAAGAGACCACATACATAAATAAGACACAATTTTGGGATAGTGGGATGAAATATGAAATCTGTACAAATGTTTTGTTACTACACCATGCTAATGATATCATCAACATAGCTATTTTCCTGAATTGCCATGTCCCTGATATTCAACAGCAATTGCACAATATATTACAGATTATCACTAGTCTGTTTGAATGTGTGTGTGTGTTTGTTTGAGTGTTTTTTTTTTTTTTTAAGAAAATAGTCCACTAAAACTCAGTTAGGAACAAGTAGAACATATTTGAAACCGAATAGTGTATCTTTATCCGCTTCGAGGTTAGTAGTAGTAGAACTATTGATCACTTAAGATAAGCTTTATAAAGCATTGTACTTCTGCATGTTTCCCGCTCCTGTTCCATATAGAAGAGCATATCCCTTAAGTTAACTCGTTTTATACGCGGTCGAAGGGGAGCTGGTGATATGCCACTTGTTCCAACTGTCGATCCAGATTGCTGTTGCAAAAAAAAATAAAGTAAATATAATTATCAACCTTAAACAAAAGAAAACAAAACAAGAATTTACCGATGATAAACTAACAACATCACCCTCCAGTTTTGGTTTTTTACGCGGACCTATAGCTTGTAAAGCTGTCATATTTGCGTCTCGTTGTCGTAGCTCCTCCATTTCAGCTCTTTGCATTTCTTTTGCCTAATTAGTAAAAGTAAAAAAGAAAAATTTGTGTTGTAGAATAAAATTATTGTTAACAGAAAGATTTTAGCATTAAAACTAATATAACAACCTTATTGGGTGATAGAACAGGAAAAAGAGTTTTGCTATGAAATAAATTCATATCAAATTTAATCAACATGAAATTTACCAACTTTGCTGCCAAATCCGCAGCTCGACAATTGAGTGGAACAAACTCTTTTAGACAACCAAGCCGTACTGATGAGTATACGGCTCCTACTGATACGAAGCGCCTGCTTTTGTATAGAAATTTCTTTTTAAAGATTTTTCGTTTGTTAAAGAGTTTTTTCCAGATAGAACAGAGTATGAGCACAAGCAAGAAATATCCAGATATAGACAACTGTAGTAACAAAGTGATGTATGGAAGAGCATTCTGCTGCCTTGTGCCTAGACGTGCCATCACAATAAGTATGTAGTTCTTTATTTGATTACCGAGTTTAATTGCGTGCATCTTCAAACAAGTTCCAGTGTCTGATAAAAATAATAACTGTATCACAAATTCACGACACGTATGAGAATTTAATTATTCACTATCACCTTAAATTGCAGATAAAGAGCTGTACAGTCGTCCATCAGAAATTTCAAAATTTAAAATGGCCGAAACTATTTCCTTTCAGAAGTATTGACATGCTGGATGCTGCCCGTGCCCTGGTTCGAAACTTGGTATCACGGAATTTTTCCTCCCTCCGTATTCGACTAGGCCACGGTACAGAGGTACAAGGTATTCTCATTACGAAGCACGTTCCGCCATTTGTGTCCGAATGTATAGGAAAGTACGATACAGGGAATACAATACTCTCTCTCATCTCTCTGTCTTTTCAATAGAAATGTATGTATATACGTTATAGGACGAAACACGTCACAGCTCTAGTGTCAGAATTTTAATGAGAATACCTTGTATTTTATATACCTTGCGCCTAGGGTATGATTGATTTGTGTGCTCAGGCAAGTAAAAATTGTTTTCAATGTAAGGCTTAAACAAAATTGCGATGGCCGACGGTAAACGACGTTTGCGAATGCTCCAAATTATGACAACAGACGATCTCGCCGTCGGAATTGATCAAATTCAAATTTGGTCGTCGACCGCTGCAGTTATACCAACAAAATCAAACGAATGAAATTGTTTTCACATTTATTTTTGTCATTTTGAGGTTGTAGGACGCCGAGCCAATTAAAAAAAAAACATGGATATTTAGGAAAATTTGTGCGGAAGCACAAAATAATTTACCACTTACAAGGCAAACAGTGGAAAAACAAGTAAAAAAGCTAGAATTGGTCTAAAACCAATTCTTATGATACCCTAGATGAATGCCCGTATTATATTTCGTATGGTCACCGATCTATTCAAGTTTGATTTTGAAGTCGTTTTTCGCATATATTTCTAGAACGGTTTGTCGCACAGAAAAAATGATTATAACCAATTTTATAGGATTTTGTATTCTGCAGAAGTTTTTAGTACAATGAAAATGTCTTGGACTGATCTTTTTCAAAGTATACGTAAAAAACCTAAATTTTTATATGGCAACACCAAGGAGTTGCCCGATCTAGTCCATTTTGACATTTTATTGGCTAATGTAGTAAAAACATCACATACCAAATTTCAGCTCTCCACGTCGACGCGTTCTCAGGCAGTGTCCAAATATATAGCGGAAAACAAAATTTTTATATGGCAACCCCACGAAGGAGCTGCCCGACTTGTCTCATTTTCGAACTTAATTTTACTTTTTTTTTTAAGTCCGTGTACAAAATTTCAGCTCTCTAAGTATACGCGTTCTCGAGTTATCGTGCGCACAGACGGACGGACGGACATGTAAAAATCATAATAGCTTTTAATATTATGAATAGGTGTCCAATCCGTTTTGCTCTACCATCATTATTTCGAGGTGTTACAAACGGGATGACAAACTTAGTATACCCCTATGATTACATCTAGGGTATAAAAAGATTTGATTTTGGATATTGCTAAAATACAAATGCTGAAGTTGTGACATTTTGCATTTAAAAATTTAATTAATTTCTGTATTTTCAGTTGATAACTGCAAAAAAAGATAGACCAACACTTCGCGATCCGGGATATTTATAAAAAGGATCGCCGGCAAGATTATATGCAAACAGGGAGCTAAAAAATCTTGTCTTTTTCACAATTGCCACTCGCCTCCGTCCGTTGCAATTCTGTTTGCATTTTTTTAAAACTGTCTCTTTTGCCGCTGTACAGATAAGTAATAATAGATATCCAGCGCCTATGGGTGATAGTGATGTCCTGCAGAATTCAAGAAGAAGAATACAAAACGCGCTCGTGCCGTTAGTCTGTAGATGTTTCTGTATGGATCGCAGCTATTAGCGCGCGTTGATCATATTCTTTTCGTATTTACTTGCTTTGCATGCATGTATATATGTCTATGCAGTGTGTTGGGCCATAGCAAAACCCTCGAGAAATACTTCCCATGAAACACTTCCCATGAAACAGAAATCGTTGAGTGCGTGCTGGTCCGAGTCTCTAAAATGTTTTTTTATTTATTCTTAGCTTTTGCTATATACCGGAGAATCCCAAAAAATTCTTTCTTGAACAAAATTAAGTTTAACCCGGTAAAAAGTCCAAACGTAATCTGTTTATTCTTATAGAAAAGTGATTAGACATTGATTTTGTATAGGCCATAAAGCCTAAACTACTATCCACAAAGGAAAATAGTCTAAAATAGTCTTCCAGTAATTTTAAGCTTGGTTCCTTACATACGCTACACTTAATGCATACCTTACTTAACAAAATAATAAAACAGTTTTGATTAAAAAGTAAGATATGTGGCTGTAGTTCGAATATGTATGCAAATTGATTCGAATTCATCGGACCACGGCACATTCGCATATGTAATTATCACTCAGTTGAGAGTTTGTTTGGGGAATCGTAGTCATTTGGTTAAGATAATTTTTTTTTTTAAATAATTTTCTTAGGAAAGATATAAAAATTTGACTACGTTTGGGAAGATAAGAAAGTAAACTTAGGATTATAAACAGATAATTTTTCTGTATGAATGTTTAGGGTGCAGGAGCTATTCAAATCAAAATATTGTCATTTTACATAAGAACACTGTAAATATTTTAGAATGTTAAGTCTATGTTAGGGCTATCATGCAGTAGTGAGGGATTCTGTATCATGGCTTGGGAAGTATTTCTCAAGGGTTTTGGCAAATTTACATTCACTGCCATTGGCCACAAGAAGCCATGCTCCTTATTATGAATAAATGTATGAATTTTTATGTGCCAATGTAATTAATAATAATTTTCCAGAATTATTACAATCCAATATGAAATAGTTCTTACAGGTAAATGACTTTCGCACTGATAAACAAAATTTCAATAATTACAAATCTCACGCCATATTGAAAAATTTGCCAAAACCTTCGTTTTAAAATTACTTCAATTTTGGTAGTACCGGGGCCACAAGCAGCCAAATTTGAGATTTGATCAAACTTGGCCACGACGCGTGCATCCAATGGCTTGTGGCCAGGGTTGTAAATGAGCGGACTCATTTATCATATCAACTCACTGCTTGTGCGTGAGCGGACTCATCATTTGAGTTGAGCGGACTCAAATCATTTTTTAAACAAGTAAAAAAGCTAGAATTGGTCAAGACCAATTCTTATGAAACCCTAGATGAATGCCCGCATGAAATTTCGTATTGTCACCCTTCTGGGCAAGTTTGATTTTTGAAGTGGTGTTCCGCATATATTACTAGAACAGTTTGTCGGACAGAAAAAATGATTATAACCAATTTTATAAGATTTCGTATTCTGAAGAAGTTTTTAGTACAATAAAAATGTCTTGGACTGATCGTTTTCACAATATACGTAAAAAACTTAAATTTTTATATGGTAATACCAAGGAGTTGCCCGATTTAGTCTATTTTTAAAATTTTATTTGCTAGTACAATGAAAACACATTGTACGAAATTTCAGCTCTCTATATCGATGCGTTCTCAGGCGGTGTCCAAATATATAGTGGAAAACGAAAGTTTTGTATGGCAATCCCACGAAGGAGTTGCCCGATTTGTCTTATTTTCGAGCTTAATTTTACTTTTTTTTTTAAAGTCCTTGTACAAAATTTCAGCTCTCTAAGTATACGCGTTCTCGACGGACGGACGGACGGACATGCAAAAATCAAAATAGCTTTTAATATTATGCGTGGGTGTCCAATCCATTTTGCTCTATCATCATTATTTCGAGGTGTTACAAACGGAATGACAAAATTAGTATACCCTATAGATTTCATCTAGAGTATAATAACATAAGGAGAATCTGATTTAATTAAAATTGAAACTGAAACTGAAATTTCAATCAAATAAGAAAAGCTCACAAAAAAGTCATTCATTATATTACATTTTATTAATTTAGCCTTTGCTGATTTTCTTAGCCAACATTTCTCTTCCTATCAATATAACGTACAACTGTACTTATTCGATAATGTGTACAGAACGTATGGTATTTTCCCATACTATAAATGATATGATTCAATTTATGACGATTCTACTTACAATTATCCATAGAAATACTTGTGAAATATAAAGGGAAAGTAATATGCACATGAGAAAACTCAGTTTTGTGAACTGTATTTAAATTTTACAGCCGAAAATAAGTGTTAACTTCAAACTTGAAAAGTTCTCTTATGGCCATTATTATTGTCATTGTCTAATACCCTACCCCAAGGTATATAGAAGAAACAAGGTATGCCCATTAAAATTTTGACATATCACAGCTGATCAAACAGCTGATAATCTGTGACGTACTTCAGTGAATGAATAAAAAAGAAAAAGGAAATTTGACAGTGGCAGTACAAGCGCAAAGAATTTTGACACATTACGGCTGATGCCCTGTGACGTACTTCAGTGAATGAAGAAAAAGGGAAAAAGAGTTTTAACAAAAATGGCGGAACGTGGTTCGAGTCGGGAATACCTTGTCTTCTATATACCTTGACCCTACCCTAGATAAAATCTATAGGGTCTGTCTACTAAGTCTGTCATTCTGTTTGTGACGTATAGAAAAAAAATTCTTGTAGAGCAAAATGGATTGAACACCCACCATAATTGGTTGAGAAATTTATTAATCAATCAATGAAAGCCTGGAATGTTTCGACATGAGTACGCAATCAAAAAAAAAAAAAACAACCCAGCAAGCTACGCCATTTTGAGATTCAGCTTGTAAAGATAACCAAAATTCAATGGAGTCAGAAATAGTTCTTGGAGTATAATTTTTTCAAAGACAAACCTCGAGCGTATTTTTTGGTGATAAAAAGTCTTTTTACCGAATACAACACAGCACTGCCTAGTAGTGCTTCAGTAGAAAGATTATTTAGCATGTGAAAACTAACGTTAACTCCTAATACACGTCGTCTTTATGACAAAAATTTTGAAATGCAAGTGATGCTACATATCAATGGAAAAAATATAAAGTAAGCCGGTAATTCTATGGAAAATGTAAGTACAATTTCCCTGAATCGAATTATAACATTTCCAAGTATGGTATTCTCCTTACAGGTTTTATTTAAAGCATGACTCGAGTCCGCTCAAGTTCACTCAAGCAGTGCGTCCGCTCAAATTTCGAGCGATGAACCACCGCTCAACTGTTGCGCGGACTCACTGCTTGAGTTGAGTCAAAATTTGAGTCCTTTACATCCGTGCTTGTGGCCATGAATGTATTTTGAGCCTCATGGCCTCATCTCATAAGAGGACTTCAAGACTGCTTCCTGAGAACATTACTAAGATGCTGCGCTTGCTCGTGATTATTTATGGTACTAATTTTTATAAAGTTGATTAAATAAGCCAATATTCTCAATTTTATTAAAAACTTCAGCAGATTACTTCTAATCACTCTGAATTTCACATCGAAAATGAGAAATGAGTTACTTCGCCCAATAGTGGAAAAATCCAGTTTAGATTCGTGAAAAATTATATTAAATCACCCTTTGTTAGACTTGTGCTCGAGCTCATCAAATTATCTTCTATAGAGCTTTTAAGTGATAGCTATAAAGTTCTTCGAGTTACTTACTTGCGCCATTGCTTATTTTCCTAGATAGATTAATGAATATTCTTCTAAAGAGTTGCCAAGTGATGGCTTAAATTGTGCTTCTTTCAGAAGCGCTGGTTTTTCATCCCAATTCTTAAATACCAAGGCGCAACTAGAACCTATGCAGACTGCAAAACAAAGCGATGAGAATTCTACATTGTTGTGACAGACACACCATCATGTTATTAATGCTGAATACTCTCAAATGGATTTATAAAGTTAAGAATAATATTGTGCCGGAATACCTTAACAAATATTTATAATATGTAGGAAATGTACAATCAATATAATTAAGAAATGCTGTAGAGTTTAGTTTAGGTTCATTTAGAACAACAAGAGCACAAAATTCATTTATTTATCGTAGACTTAAAATGAAAATCATTCCGTACTTTTCTCTTATACACTGGACCCGTAGTTTTGAGAATATTTAACGTTCCAAAAAGTATTGTATTGAATTTATAAAAGTGAAAATTCACATTCTTTGGCCGTAATTTGTAAGATTATATTAATAGTTATGTTGTTGAAATCCTTTAAATTAGCTAATAAAGGACTACTACTAGTTGACGACTTTTTTTGTCCGCAATTTGAAACAAAAACGATTCCGATTGTATATGACATATTAAAATTTAATAATCTCTTATGGAGACGAACCTTTATGCCGATTTCCATTAATATTTCAAGAAAAGTTCGCATCAGTCAATGGAAAAAGTGTTAAGACGATGAGAATGCGGAAGTACCTCATATATATGTAATTTATCAGAATGATGGAATATTATAATTTGGAAAATTTTGGCGTGAATGAAGATGAATTTGGAGAAATAATAGTAGACAATGGAAATGTTTTGCCCCAGATATTAAGCAATGACCTTTCTCATATACATAGATATATGCGTTTTTCAGTATACCACCGCCGATTTGTCGAGTGTAAATCTACCCTAATAGCACGACTTCAGGGGTTACCATTACAATCATTATTCTTTTATTCTATCGGTGAAACTGCATGTACTTCAGCCCCTAAAAATCTTAGAATATAGAGCAAACAGGAATGGTGATAAGCCAGATTTTGCGTAATGAATTTCTGGTTGTGTTGGTAGTCCATTTTTACATGTATTTACACGCCATCCCTATTCTAAGCAACTTGTCAATTTGCAAAAAGTAAACAACGGTTTTGAGAGGAGCATCTGTGATACAAAATGTTCTTTTTCTGCTTTATTTTAAAACAATTCACAAAATTAATTAATATAAAACTTTGCTTCTATTAACAAAAAAGATAATTTAGATAGTGCAGTTGCCTCAAACGGGATTCCCTAGTTTATAATCCCATTTATATTTGCAAGCACTGACCGAGCACTTCATTTCTGATTTTTTAATTGATATGAAGATTTTTACAGGCACTAGTGGCACTATCAAACTTTGCACAAAATAAACTTCAAACATAAATAGTTTTGAAAAGAATTACTTCCGTACTTTTGTTAAATTTCGCAAAAGAATTTTAAATTGCATAAACCTGTTCACGAAACAAAATCACATTTGACAATTCTGCACCCAGCTTTGACAAATCTTCCTGCCAGCATCTCACTTACTCCTATGTATAACCTCATGCTCTTGACAAATTACGCTCATGTACACGAATTTTACACGATTCAACCATTCCTGTTTGCTCTATATTCTAAGCTAAAAATGCACTGAATCAATACGGAAAGTTCTATGCATGAAATGAAACAAAACGAAAATGGAGATACATTCCCTCTCACTCATTATTTTAGCATCTTTTCAGGGTTGGTTCAATATTCACAGCAGCGGTTTATTTCAGTGTACACTTCAGAAAACTTGATCAATGAAAATCGAGTCAGCATTTTTGGGTAAAAAAAAAGTCATACCTAAAGTACCTGACCGTACGTAGATCGTTTCCTGTTAGATTAAAATTGTAAGATTGTTTTCAATAAGCATTAAAAAAATGTAGCAATAGACTTTCTAGCATATAATCATCAGTCTTAGATTATCGTTAATTCCAGACAGCAGAGTTTATCAAAGAAAAAAATATTTAATACTGTGTGCAATGACTCCTTGCCCTGAACACTTATCAGAATTTAATATGTGCTGAATGTTGAGAGAGAGGAGGACTGGTAAAAGTTAAATCCTAATTACATTTGTGGCAGGAACAACCAAAAAAGCGGAACGCTATTTAATGAAACTTGAATGATTCCTGACTATATTTAAGAGCATTCATCTAAAATTGGTGTTAGACCAATTATAACCTATTTCTTAGATTTTTCAATATTCCTAGTATCCTAAAAGTTCCGTCCGTAGAAACTGTCCCTTTAATAAGAGCATAACTCAACATTAAAAACAAGTCTGTAAGATTGTGATTACACCATGTACCTTTTTCTGCCTCAAATTGAAGGTAGCGGGTTCGACAAGCATACGTAGCAAAATGCTGTTGAAAATTAATCATCAATCAAATTATGCTATTAGGGCTGACCTCTTTAACAATCTTTGATATTTGCAATTATAAAAAAATGACGCGCAATTACCTCGTTCTACCATTTCTTTGCATTAAAATTAAATAATTGTGCAATTGCAATTACCTCGTTCTACCATTTCTTTGCATTAAAATTAAATAATTGTGCAATTGCAATTACCTCGTTCTACCATTTCTTTGCATTAAAATTAAATAATTGTGCAATTGCAATTACCTCGTTCTACCATTTCTTTGCATTAAAATTAAATAATTGTGATTGAATTGATGTTTAATCTTACCTTTGCTTTTAATTTAGCTTGTTCCGGATCTTCAATTTTCGCTCTTGATTTTGCAGCTCGCATCAACATTTCTCTCTCTTGTTCTTCATGCCTTTTCTGTTCGGCTTTATCTAATTCTTCTAAAAATTTAATTTGCCCTCTAACATCTTTTGTAATTTCGTACCTCGGATCAACCTTAAAAATTATTATTTTTTATTGAAAACATGCTAAAAAATAAATAATACTACTTACTTTAATAATATCAATCCTATGTTCAGCTATCACAGCCAATTTTTCTATAATATTTTTAAGCCTTTCCTGACATGCATGAGAAATAAGAACAGCTACTTCTTGGCTTGGCTCTTCTAGACCCTTTTCAGCTACAATTGCCCTAATTCGATTTTGGAGAGCGGGCAGATGAAGAAAAACTTCATCTTTACACGATCGAATCTGAGTGCCGATCAGTTCCGTTGAACCCAAAATTCTTTGCGACTCTTCAGCTAAATTAACACCACCCATTGCAGCGACATCATTGATATCATCATCTCCATACATTGAAGATGACATCGAAATAGAGGATTGCTGAAAAAACGATGAGGCTGCAGTGGTAGCAGCTTTTTTCTCTTTTTCTTGAGAAGCCTTTTTACTAGACTGTTGTTGGGCACTTTGCGCTTTAATGGTTACTACTTTATTGGTGCTAGCGTTTGTTGGTGTCGTTGTAGAGCTACTAACTGGGTTAATATTGCTATTTACTGGTACAGTAACTGTTGTTAAATTTGCAGATACATTTTGCGATGGAATTGATTTTATTTGTGTTTGCCCAACTTTTACTTGAGTAATCGATGTTGTTCCTGTATTTTTAACAGCCGGCGTACTTTGTCGCACTACAGGTGTTGTTGCTCTAATTTGAACTGTCGCTGGTGATCGGTTTACAGGTGCGGAGGTCCGAATTTGAACTAGATTCTATTAAAGCAAAATTTGTGAATTGATTTTTGTTTTAAATGCATGAGTAAATACCTGTTGTGGAGTAAATATCGTTTGTGATCCACTGGCAGGTTGGAGTGCAGGAGGAGATTGAACGTTACTAGTTTGAACTATAGTTGCACCAGTCGATGATACGCCAATAGGTCGTATCTGAGCATTACCCAGTCGCGGTCCGCTTGTGGAAATCCCTGTAGTTGTTTGAATTGGGCCTTGTATGCGAACACCTCCTGGAGTTTGTTTAGTTATTGTTGTCTGTCCAATAGGTCTGGGTCCGGTTTGAGTAACCATTCTGACTTGTGTTTGGCCTATTGTTGTTGTTTGTTGACCAATCGGACGGATCTGAGCTTGAATTTTCTACAAATTTATTATAACATTATTGTTAGTAAATCAATCCATATCGTATAAATTTTTATTCTATTTACGGGTAATTGTGTAGTGGATAGTGTTGTTGATCCAATCATTCCAACCACATGCTGAGGTGGGGGTTTAATTCCTTCAATTACTAATTCTTTTGTAAAAAGAGATTGCCTAAGTAGAGGTAAACTTTTCTGAAAATAGATGCCAGAACGTCAACCAAGGTCACCCCAAAGTTCTCAAAATAGTTTGTAGATACCTTTAAAAATCCTATTAAGCAAGGCTGCGGGCTCGCATTCAATAATCTTTCTAGTCTATCACAAAATTCTTCTGGTTCAACATTGGCATCAATTAATTCCTGTATTAGTATACGAACATTTCTTTCAACTGGTTTTGGCTCTCGACTTGATAATTCAATTAAATTGGCTAAAAATTTCCGACATTTCTCTTTGGTATTTCCCTGCAAAATATTTTTCTTCTATTTCATCCATATTCTCTGTGTTCTTATCACAGTAAACAAGAGCAAATACCTGATTGGCTGCACTTTGGGTTGTTTGTGTTGTCCCACTAGATGAAGTCGTTGTAATTTGCTGTTGAGTTACTGGATGCTGCTGCTGCTGTTGTTGTTGGTGTTGTTGCTGCTGTTGTTGTTGTTGATGCTGCTGCTGCTGTTGTTGTTGAAGTTGTTGTTGGTGCTGCTGTTGTGTTTGATGCTGTTGCTGTTGGGTCATGATGGAAGATACTGGAGCTACAGATGCAATTGTGGGTTGATGTTGTAAAGATGAATTTGCTTGACTTGCAAGTACTTGTGTTGCATTCGTAGATGTCACAGAATTTACAACTATACTAGTAGCTGACGTTGCTATTGACTGCTATATATATATATGAATATTGAAACTTATAATTTAGTAAAAATTACATACAATAGCCGTACTTCTTTGTTGCTTCTGCGCAGGGGCAGACAAATAATGTGAAAATCAGAATTTTCTGATTTGTTTAGTTTTTCTTTATAAACCAAAAAGACGCCGGCCCGATTTCCACGCAAATAAAACAAAGAAATTCGGAAAAATTTCAAACAAAACGAGATATTCGTGCACACCATTAAATAAAGACACAAAATAATATCAATTAAAAACTATTGAAACAGTAAATCAAAATGTAATTTTAAATAAAATCAATTCAACTAAAATTTACTCGACTCATTAGACATTCCGGATTTTTTTGGAGTTTTCAACTTTCATGCAGTGTTTACAATTTTTACCTATTTTACCTAAATATCATACACATCTATAAAAACTGAACAACCCCTAAATAAAACGATAAGCTTATGTTTCCAAATCCGCTTGTATAAATTTATTCCTGAACATATCTTTCCGTATGCAGTAGTATATGAAAAACATTTTATTCTAAAACATACGTTGGTGTACACATCTTTTGTTTTGTGATTTCTATACTCCAACTATTATCGAACAATTCATTCAAATATCAGCTTTTGTGTCAAATAACAGAATTATAGAAAAGTAAGAGTGATAACATTTTGTGGGATAACGCATTTCCTGGTACGTTCTGTAATTATTCCCGTGCGATCCACTTTGAATTAGTGAAATGGCCTTAGTACCCCTGTGTGGTGGGGAGACCAGAATATACCTTGCTTATATACAGAGTTGTATCATATCCAAATAAACTGTTACTCATTACATGTCCCAGTACCAGTACTTATACTGGAAATAAATTTATCTGTAAAAGTGAGTATTTTTTACTGGTAGTTAAAATGTTTTGAGTACCAGTACGAAAACTGGTACTGGTGTGTACCAGTACTTATCAAAGGTGAAGTATTTATTATCAGAGTATATGGAAGAAAATAAAAAAGAATATGATATATGACACGAATTGGAAAGACTGTTATGTAGGTTACATATGATTATGTGAAAAGGAATTCATTGAATTAATAAAAATTTGGTATGTACACCATTCATGCGCCGTAACAATTATAGTAAACTAGAAAAAACTTAAAGGGTGAAAATTTACTGGTGCTTACTTGTAATTACAGGATTTCATAAATTTAGCACCCTTTTATAAAAACCAGTAAAGTACTGGCTGGACTGGCTCTTCTCATTGCTCTCTGGCGTATCGGCTGGATTTGGAAAACCCTCTGGCCAGTATGTGGTGACGCGATGGTACCTGAGCTTCGTTTCGGGCGTCGTTTATGTGTGAGCTTTCCTGTAAGGGCAACGTGGACTGAGGGAAGTGCCTTACCGAGCCTTCCCCGGTCCGCTCTAAAAATTTTCACCGAAGGCTCTCTCACTAATGAGGGAGCTGGGGCGTGTGTTTACTTTCCTGAGCCTTATATTGGGATGGAGTACTCACGACACACCACCGTCTTCAAGGCTGAAATCTTCGCCATATCCATGGCAGCGAGGTTAGCTCTTGATATGCAAATCAAGGGGAACGACATTGCTATCCTTTCGGATAGTCAGGCAGCCTTGATGGTTCTGAGTGACCCTCAGATAACATCTAAGTTACTGGGGGATTGCAGGTTGTCTGTGGATAAGTTATGTATCCAGAACAAGGTGTGCCTTCTGTGGGTTCCTGGTCACATGGGGATCATGCGAAATGAAAGGGTTGACCTTTTAGCTAGGGCTGGCTCTGACCGGAACCCGCCGTAGGCGTTGTCACCTCGAGTATCGGGTCTTCCATCAAAGCTGATGTTCATAGAAAGGATCAGCAGAGATGGGCGAACCTGAGTACTTGCAGGTGTATTACAAAACTGTTCCTTGATGAGCCTAATGGGAATATCTCCGATTTTCTCATGGGGTTCGAAAGGAAACAATGTAGAACTCTGGTTGGCATCATCACCGGCCACAGCTCACTTCACGCTCATCTAACAAGGATGGGAGTTGTTGGCAGCCCTGAGTGTCTGTCCTGCATGGAGGGAGAGTCCAAAACAACCGAACGCTTTTTGTGTGCGTGTGCGGCCTTCGCCCGGTGCAGGCTGGATACTCTAGGGTCTGCCCTTCTGTCTGTGGATGAGCTGAAAAACCTGCATCACCAACGCCTAATGCGCTTCATTAAGAGGACAGGAAGGTTTTGGTTTCTAGCAGGACAGCACAATGGGCCGCTATGGCCTCCGTGATTGGGATACGGTTTCCTGCCCCTCTGCCTTTAAAATAAAAAAAAAAAAATAGAAGTACTGGGAAGTTCTGGAGAGTACTGGCACTGGACATTACCAACATGTTTACGAGTAAAAGTAGAAAAATTTGACCGTAGACTAAATATTTTTTTAGTATGAGTTATTAATACTTGACTGGTACTGGTACTTAAAATCATACAACTTCGCTTGTATAGAATGTAATAGGAGGTATATTGAATCCGTAGATCGTGGCAGTGGCGGATTTCTTGTCTGTAAATATTATTTTAATTGCAGCCAAATTGAGCTTCCTAGCTTTTCGAACATTCCCGAACTTGAAGTAATTGCTATAATGCCGTAGACATTTGACGTAACTCAGCATTTCACGAAAAGTCTAGACACTTCATGGAAATTAGGCAAATAATGCACCGGTTTTGACTTAGCCCCTTTTTACATTATGTGTCTGAAATTTTTAGTCATTTCATCAAATGCTAAAAGCGTTTACGCCGATACTATAGGAGCGTGTGTGGGTGTGTGTGTGTGGGGTGTGTGTGGTGTATGGGTGTGTGTTGCAGGCCGGGGCACAGTATATATCATACAGTAGCCCAGCTCTGTCAAAACTGTCAAGTGAGTAGGATGCTTCTATAAAGAGACTATACTTACTCTTTCAACAGTTTTAACTAACACACTAGTCAATTTTTAATACATGGATTCCTATGTAAATCTAAAGTGGAAGAAAGAGAACTGATGGCATTCTTAAACTTTTACTAGAGGGAAAGAGGCAAAATGACACCACTTTACCGTCAAACAGCTGTTTAGTAATGGAACAATACATTTGTCGCCGATTGCCGATATGTGTACATACATAAAACTAATACTTCCATCAACGGTCGTGCAGCTAGCTACTGTTCGCCCATTTATGTCCGTATCATACTTAATAGTTCCCTCTTGTGGGAGAAATTTTAAGGTTATGTTTTTTTAATTGAAATTCTAAAATTCACTTTTCAGTAGTTAGTTCTAAGCTATTCTACTGTATGATATATACTGTGGCCGGGGTGCGACCTCCCCCTCCACCACCCATCTCCCACTACTAGTATTTGGTTATATAGGATGGTATTACAGTATCGGCGTAAACGCTTTTAGCATTTGATGAAATGACTAAAAATTTCAGACACATAATGTAAAAAGGGGCTAAGTCAAAACTGTTACATTATTTGCCTACTTTCCATGAAGTGTTTAGACTTTTCGTGAAATGCTGAGTTACGTCAAATGTCTACGACATATACATACATACTTTTTTGTTACACCCTTCTAGATCATAATCCGCAATTCCAACCACATAATTTTTCCGTGTCTGCAATAGGACGCATTCTTAAATGAAGCTGACTACCTCTTAGAATATATAGCAAACAGGAATGGTTATAAGCCAGATTTGAATGAATTCTGGTTGTGTTGGTAGTCCATGTTTTATATGGATTTACATGCCGACCTTATTCTAATCAAGTTGTCAATTTTCAAAAAATAAACGAAGTTTTTATGCGGGGCATCTGCGGTAAAAAATGTTCTTTTTCTACTTTATTTTGAAATAATTCACTTGCCTGAAACACTATTTCTTTAGTTTATAATTCGATTTATGATTTGCAAGCTCATTTCTGTTTTTTTAATTGTTATGAAGGTTTTAATAGGCACTAGAAAACTTGAAAGATAAATAAAATAGTTTCGAAAAAAACTGATTTCGTATTTTTGTTAAATTTTGCAAAAGGATTTTAAATTGAGTAAACCTGTTCACAAAACAAAAGCATATTTGACAATCATGGTCCAGTTTTGACAATGGAAGTTCTTCGGCATCTCACATACTCCTATGTATGATGCCCTGCCCTTGAAAAAATACACGACTTATACGATTCAGTCATTCCTGTTTGCTATATATTCTAGGGACCACTAATTACATAAGCACAGACAAGACAAGAAATACCCAGGAGACGCCGGCTGTACTAACAAAGTGGGAAGTGCTCGTAGCAAAGCGAGGCATAGTCGATTTTATATGCAATATTCTAACGCCATGCGGATAACACAGAAAACTCGTACACCGGAATGTAGAGAACTGGAGATATTTATATTATGCTCCATACTCAATGTAGACAACAGTTTTTTTGTTTCGATCTGGATGATTAGTTTGAATTTCCATATTCTAAATTTGGACTATTGTCGTCTGCATTTATCATGTATGCTGAAGAAAAGGGTTCAGAATGTTCCTAAGAAAAAATCCATTCACAAAAATGTTCATCTGTCCAGACACAACTTGTTCGCACCGTCTTCAGCCATAAATAATGCACCTGAATTCTGAAGAAATAGGGTCGATTAAAGTTCTAAGAAGAATTCTCGGCTATATTAAAAAAAAAAATACTAGCCTGAGCACACGAAATAATATACATACATTTTGGTTCGTACCCATGATATATTTAGCCGAGATCTGTGATTTATTGAGGTTTTCTACGAGCTCTTCTCATATGGCTAAAGTATACGCTGCAGCATACTGCACGCACATTTTGCTACACTTTTGAGCCTAGACTTATATCAATAGTTTTGTTACGCTGTAGTTCCTTATATGATCACCGAGGTTAATTGTCGGCGTGTTCAATTAAGTTACAGTTTTGATATAAATAATACTCGTATCATATATTCACAACACGAAATAAGAATTTAATTTTTATATTATCCGCAGGTAAACAACTATACGCCCAACCCAGACGAGAACTTTTTAGGGAAGGAAGGAATTTTCTTTCCCTTGGCTTAGACGTGCCATAACAATAATGTTCCTTCGCGTAGTTCCTTATATGATTACCGAAATTAATTGTGTGCGTGTTCAATTAAGTCACAGTTATTGATAAAAACAATTACTGTATCACAAATTCACAACACACCTCAAATCACAAATAAACATCTGTACAGCCGTCCGATGATAAATTTCAGAAATTTAGCAATTTCAAAATGGCCGACTTGCTGTAGTATTGGCATGCTGCTCGTACTCCCAATCGAAACTTGGTAGCACGAACTTTTTCCTATCCCCGAGTACTTCTCACCCGTAAAAAGTGCCAATATCCTCCCCTGTGTGGGCTATGGCATATAGTCGTCCGATCAGGAATTTCACAATTTCAAAATGGCCGAAACTATTTGCTTGCGGTAGTACTGGTGTTTTGCCAGTGTAGCGGTTCGAAACTTGTCATCTCTAATTTTTCCTCCCTCCGAAAACTAATGTATACTGCAACGTGCACGCCCTAGCATATCACTTTATTAGTACAGCCGTCGATATCTCTTTTCTGTGCTCATATTTGTCAATATTGAGAGTCAAATTATTACTTTTGCACCAAACGTAAAATTTGTGAAGGACATCCTGTACCTGTTCAACTTCCTCAAGATTTAATCTGAGCGAAAATTTTAATGTCTTCAGCATAACCAAAACTTTGAAGCAACGTTGTCAGATTGTGGGAATTCCGCAACCAAATTTCACAGAAAAGGAAGTTTTAATATTTGACTTAGTACATCTGTGCGCAAGTTGCTAAGAGAATTTATTTTATTGGTTGAATAAGCTCTGACAAATGTTACTATATATTTTCACTATCAAATTTAGACTAAGCCTTAAGATATGCAATTATATTAGAGGGGTTTGAATTCTTCTTCGTTCTTTGGGGTTTTGTTACTTTACATAATCCCAAAACGTATGCAATAGCCCTTTTTCCGATTTCCACTGATAACGTTTTCTAGCAAAGTTTACTTTTCTTGCAGTGAAATATTGAACAGGCTGTAAAAACCCTTTATTTCGTACAATTTCACACCGATTTATAATTAATTATTATTTATCGATTAGAAACACTAACAATGTTTTAAAATAGTATTGCATTAAATTAAAATTATTTAGGAAGTTGAACTTGTTTTAATTAACATAGAGATAGACGTATATAAACAATATATTTGTCTGAATTTTATGTCAATTCCAATTCATTCCAATTAATACAGCCGTAATTGGTTACAGTTTAGTGTACATTTTCAGCTTGAAAGAGACAAATAGATTTTAGCCAAAACTTGTGCCATTTTTGACTATAGGAATTATTATTATTATTATGTCAGTTACCTGGTCACATGTCTGTTATTTTGTTGAATTGAATTGAATCGTTTTTTTATACTCATTTATTTTTAATTTTAATAGAATGGGACTTAGATGAGAATTTATCATTAAAAATGTGGGAAAAATGGCCAAGTTTTCCCATTTTGGTGTCAATTTCCGGTTCGGCCATCTGTCAACGCTGCTTTGATGTTCCTCATAACATAGACAATAGAAATGGAATAACAGACTAATATTTGATATGTTCTGTTATCTAAATAAGACTCACTACAATTTCGCACGCATGCTTTGAAGAATACTCTTCATAAAATGTAGAGGAAAGTTCTTTGAACTAATTATAAGATGTGAGAAAGTTGCTATAACTTATAATGTCTTTGACCCTTACATATCTTTTCCACATAAATTCTTTCTATTTTTAAGACGTTTCATTTCTGTTTGAACCATGATGGTGCTGTTTTAGAAAACGCTGACGCTTGCAGAGAACATGATAGGAACATAAATCGAAAAGAATTATGTAAAATTTAGAAACTGCTTCATCAACACTATTGTTAGATAATAATGTGTTAAAATCATTAGAGGTAAGTCGACTGGAAAGTTCTGAAATATTAGCCTTTCTAAAATTGAAGAAGTATTGTGTTTCATCACAATTCGTAAAGTTTTCGGTTTCAAAGCAGGGGGTGATATTTGTCAAGAGTAAACATTACAACTGGGCTAGGTTCAACTAATAAGTTACCAACTAATAAGTTACAATGTCGTTCTTTGTGCAGGTATTGTGATTCCCTTGTTGACGAGTTATTAAGAGGAAGATAGTAATCGTCATCTTCATATAGTACCCATTATATATTAGGTAAGTTGAAATCACCAATAAATAGTAATTCGTCAAGAGGTTGCAACTTAGCATGGATAAAATTAGATGTTGAAGTAAGTAGCTCGTAAATATTTTCACCTTTGCAATATGCAATATTTATGGAGTCTGGAGGAAAATAGTAACAAAATATGTATAAGTAATCACAACAGCAAAAGTATCTTCGCTCATATTTGCCATCGATCTTTTCGCATACTGCGTAAATTAATACTGGATGCAACCAATACTGGAAGCTCATTCAATTTTTAGTCTTACTTTATTAGCATGATTATACTCAGAAATAAATGTATTATACAATGCAGTAAAAACGGCATACTGCGTACTGCACACTGCATCAGTGTGACTGCTGCCTAATGAAAAATGTTTTGCATCAGTTTCAGTCATTCAAGCTCGGATCTAAGCTGCAGTGGTAATGGATGTTGTTTGAGCTGAACAATAAGCCTAACTAATGTACTTAAATCAACCATAATTTTCAGAATTCTATAGTTCTTTTCCTCTTGCAGACAAATTTT
Organism: Dioctria rufipes; assembly: GCA_963924295.1. Classification (NCBI taxonomy): domain Eukaryota; kingdom Metazoa; phylum Arthropoda; class Insecta; order Diptera; family Asilidae; genus Dioctria; species Dioctria rufipes. The sequence continues at coordinate 39,966,765 of OZ002743.1, read as the reverse complement.
AATTAAAATCCATTATAATGGTTTTCACGCAAGGTAACGGCTAACGAATACTCAAATATTAAACTAAACAAATGGATTCGCATGGATAAAGTTATCCTTACTCTTGTTATATAAGGTGACTAATACAAAACAAAGATGAAAGCTTGGATTTGGCAAAGTCATAAAAGATAGAATTAATGCTAAGATCTTCAAAAACAATTTCGACGCATACATATACATATATATAATACTGAAAATAATAATAATATTAGATCTGTTCGAAGAAATTCCCGAAAAAGAAATATTTGACTCCAAATGTATACAAACGCGTTATCAAACAGACCTAGTTAAAGCTATCATTTTATCGAAACGAAAAAAATATATATTTAAAAATAGTACAACTAAATAAAATTTTCGTCCGAAATGCATATAAGAAGACAGCCAGAAAAACAATTATAGAGGAATAGAGAGATTAGTACTTAATAATTACATTTGATTTCTGTTTCGTCTGGTGTTGAGTGACAATCGTTTTGCGTAGTGCTAAGGGCGGTCCAGTGAATCTACTTACAGCCGGAACAGTTTGTAATCGGATCGTCTGATTTCCAGAATTTGTCATATTTTGTGATACGGGTGCTGCAGGAGGAGGTCCAACACGTAAAAGCTGGTAACCATTTTCGGTTTTTAGAATAAGTGCCGGCCCACTTTGACCTGGTTGAAGGGCACTTAAAGTTATCTATTTTGGAATGAAAGGAATTTTCGTTTTACTGAAGCAGCATAATAAGATATAATATTGTTGAAACTTACCGCCGGACTAGCTGGTCTTGTTCCAACCATATGAGGTCCTCCTATTACAACTCTTGGGAGCGGGGTACCAACAGTTTTTTGTTGTGTTTGAGTTGGTGTTCCAGGCCGAACGCCAACCACAACACTTGCGGGCAACATAGACCCACCTACAATATTTTGTTGATTACCCTAGAATAAAACACCAAAATAAATATTAACTCGGAACAAATGATTTTATATTACACATTGGATATACGAATATTGATATAGTAATTAGAAATATGAAACTTTACATGCAAACCGCCATTTAAAAGCGAAATTTGTCAAAAGTGCACACGCACGCAGAGCAATTATGATGAACAGTAATGATTTCAAATTACAAATAATTCTACTAGGTAATTAATTACTATTATTATTAGATACATTTCCTGTACTTAAAATGGATACATATATAAATTCGACTGGTCAAACGTTTTTAATTCTATTATCAAAAAGTGTGAAAACAAAAATCATGAATTTGAGAATATCTACTCTGGTGATCAGCCTGTTAGCTGCACACTAAAAATGTCATGCTTTCAAAAGACAATGGTATTTTATAGGAACAAAATGTTTATGATTTTATTATTATTTGAAATATCTACCCAAATGAATATAATTTCTAGGATCACTAAGCATAAAAATACATAGGGAAAACATCTAGTCTTTCAAATATGTTTATACATTATTAGTTTGGTTGACTGAAGTCCCCATATCAGATGTGTAGAGGTTCCAGCTACAGATCCTAGTAAAACTCTCTAATTTATTAATTTGACAGGAGGAAATAATCCAAATTGGAGTCGACAGAAAATGGGGGAAAAAAGTCATTAAAAAATTTAATGAGATCGAATATGCAAGATTGCATCCTGCATCTTCTGCAGTGTCCCCAAACTTAAACCCTTTTTTTTACTTGTGGGGTCTTTTGAAGAATAGTTTACGCGACCCAAGTAAACAAAGATGCAGTTTTTGAAAAACAAATTGTTTTAACTTAAAATGAAGTAGGTACAAAAGGAATTAATGAGGATTATGTTCGAATCGAAATATCATTGCTCAGGAGAACTGCATTGTGCATTCGTGTGAATTATAGGCATGTAATAAATTCCTTTTTCAGATTACGATTACCATTTGCAGTTAAAATTTTGATTATAAGAAAATGTCAATAGTGGGTTCAAACGACTTAACTTTTAGCTTAATTGCACATAGATAGTTAAGTTCAGGTGACAGTGAACCTTTTGTGTTAACCTAGCTTAATTTTGTTTAAATATTTCTATATGTTGTTCGCGTTTGAATCCCATTGGGACGAAAAGCAATTGTTTCTGAACTCTTTCCCAGCCATCATTTGGCAGCTCTTTAGAAGAATATTCACTGATCTCTACAGAAGAATAAGCAAAGGCGGAAGTAAGTAACTCAAGAGCTTCTGCAGCCATGACTTGGAAGCTCTATAGAAGATTATTTAATGAGGTCCAGCAGAAGTGAAAGGGTGATTTCATCTAATGTTCCACGAATCTAAACTGTGTATTTTTCCACTATTGTGCGCAATAACGCATTTGTCATTTTCAATATGAAGTTCAAAGTGATTAGAAGCAATCTGCTGACGTTCATATTAATAAAAGTGAGAATTAAATTGAGAATATTATTTTATTTAATCATGAGCAAACGCAAGCACCTTACTAATGTTTTCGGAAACCAGCCTTGAAATCCTCTTACGAGGTTGCGATGATTATTCAAAAATCTCATTAAAGCTTTTGAAAGGATACTTTCAAAAAACTTCTTCTCCCATCATTTAGTATACCTTAGCGTATACACAATTTGAACTTCATAGCCCAAGTTTTCAAGTTATTAGGGCCAATCTACATCGAGAGCTACACGCTACAGCTGCAAACTTCAAGCTATAAATTTCAGTTTACGCATATGGCGTACCTTAAGCCTGAAACATATTCACTGCAGTAACTTCGACTTTGCAGTAGCCGTTGCAGTAAAGTCGACTTCACTGCACATGTGTGCCACATTCTGCAGCGCCTTCATTATGACAGCTTATTTGACATTTTCTGAAGTTTGTTTGCGGAGCAGTATAAAAATTTAAAAAAAATTTAATATCTAAAAAAATTGTAATAAGGTGTATAACATTGTTGTACAAAAATATGAACGAAATCGAATTCGTTATTGTTGCATGTGCTGCTTATTTAGCATACATAAAAATAATTGATTTTGCATTTAATACGCGAACTATTTAGACACAAGAAATCATACTGCTGAAGAGCGAGAGTTGCGAGGATTTTTTAATACAATTTTCAAAGTATTTAAAGAGAAAGATGACCACAGATTGAAAACATTTTATTTTTCTTATTCTTCCAGCAATGCACTTTACAATTCTTTAAGTTGTCAGTACTGTAAAAATTGCAGCAACTTTGAAATTTCTCAAAGTCGAAGTTGAAGTCGCATTCACTGCTGCTGCAACTGCATTTATTGTGGCAGCTTAAAGTTCAACCAATTAAGATACCATGTGAAGTCGATGAATTCAAAGTTGAAGTCAAAATTACTGCAGTGAATGTGTTTCAGGCTTTTGAAACTGCTACATAGAAAGCTTCAAGCTGCATGAACTGACTACGTTCATAGGAAAAATTGAAATACAGATTCGCTTGTAGCGTGTAGCTCTCGATGTAGATTGGGCCTTAGACAGAAGTACGAACCGATGAATATAAATAGACATAGCCAAAACCCTCGAGAATACATCACAAGCCATGAAACAGACTCCCTCACTACCACATGAGAGCCCCAACAGAGTCCTCACATTCTAAAATATTTACATTGTTCTTATGTAAAACTGACAAAAGTTTGATTTGAATAGCTCCTCCGCTATAAACTACTATCCATACAGAAAAATGGTGTTATGATAATCTTAAGCTTGCTTTCTTATCTTTCGAACCGAAATAAAATATTTATACCTTTCCTAACAAAATTATTTAAACAAAAAGTATTTGAACCACATGACTACGATTCCTGAAAAAAAAAACCTCTCAGCAGAGTAATCATTGTATGTCGCTGTGCCGTCATGGCATGCCGTGGGCTGGTGATATCGATAGCTGCCTACAGATTCGAACTCCGGCTGAATAGACACAAATGTAATTATTACTCAGCTGAGAGTTAGCGAGCGTAAAATGGTAAGGTTACTTTGTAATTAAAACTATTTTATTATTTTGTTAAGTAAAGTAAATAGTAAGTGTAGCTTTTGGGAAGGTAAGGAACTAAGGTGTAAATTACTAGAAGAATATTTTCCTATATGGATAGTAGTTCAAGCTCTATAGCATATATAAAGTCAATGTTTGATACTTTTCCATAAGTATCAATATAGAACATTTTAGATAACAGATTCACAACGCACACATAGATTTCTGTTTCATGGTTTGGAAAATATTCTCGAGGGTTTTGGCATAGCACAATTGACAGTTTCATGATTCTCTGCGTGTTTATCTAGTTAAATTTTTCTACCATTGTCATTCTACATATGTAAGTCTGACAAACTTACATATTATAGTATGTATTACCATTAACAAACTAATAACTATAAAGAGTGGGCAAGTAGAACAAAAATCTGCAACACTTCGCTCGAATATAAAATCGACGATGCCTAGATTTGCTGACGTAAGCAATTGGTAAGCCAGTAATACCTCACTTCAATACTAAATCAGCGATGTCTCGACCTGATGTGGATCTTCCCACTGATTTATAACAATGGGCTGAGCGTTTTGCTATTACATGTGACACAAATATTGTTTCTGTATATCAGGGTTTGAGCACCCTTTAAAACGTTTACTATACATAAAAAACATTAAAAACTCAATCAATCAGATGAAATTTTACACCCGAAAATCGAATTAATTTCTTGTGTTAAAGTGATATTTTAATTATATAAGCTCTCTTATAAGAAATTGAACTCATTCCGACTTTAATTTTCAAAAGGTTATTTTTTCCTTTCCTGCCTAGGGGCAAACAAGACGGAGCATGGTAAACACCAAGGTATATAAAATACTAGGTATTCCCATTGCGAACGATGTTCCACCCAAGGTATATAGAAGACAAGTTATTCCCATTAAAATTGTGACTCATTGAAGCTGATAGCCTGTGACGTAATTTTGTGACTGATATATATACATTTTTATAGGAAATAGACAGAGGAGAGAGAGTATTGTGATCTCTGTACCGTACTATCCTATACATTTCACGATATTACTTCACCTAATGATGGAGCATGGCTCGTAATGGGAATACTTGTCTTCTATATACCTTGGATAAACACTATTTTTACCTTATTCTTCCTGCGGTGATTGCAATTGCGTTTACAGCCAACATAAAAGCATCAAAGTATGTTGATAGCTCCCATCCCACGCTGCCGTAACTCGAAAGAAACTATAAAACTTGTGTCATTCTTTCCTATAGGAAAATGACAGTACGCTCAGTCCAATGTTATAGTTCTTCTTAGAAATTTACAGAAAATGTTTTGCCACAATTTTTAGTTCAGTCTGGTGGCCGACTGGAGTTATTTTCAGATCCAATTTTTTCCTAGAAATTTACTCGAAATTTGTTCCTTAGAATTTTTATGCATTTTTGGAGACCGACAACGGCATATATGAAAGTATTCACATATTTTGAAGAGTTCTGAAGAAAGGTGCCAAAAAACATCAACAGCTTTTGAAAGCCATTGGTGAATAAACCATAATCGCGCACATATACACATATACATTTTTTTTTTTTCAAAATTATTAAATAATTGATTTACAATAACAGCTCATTTTAAGGCCAACAGAACCGGAAATCGTTTAAATTGTAAAAATTATAAATTCGATTGAAAAATTTGGTTGATTTGAATATTTGATGTTTAAATGATAAGAAACTCGATTCTAAATTTCGAAGAGGATGATGATGGGATTTCTAAGGCGTGTAGTAAAAGTTTTGAGATAAATTGAAAATTTTGATATTTGGAATAGAAACAAGATATTTGAAAGCAGTTGCCAAAAACATTTACTTTTATTCAGAAACTATCACACTGAACTGTGGCTAACGGCCTGTTATCTTCGATTTAACGTAGCTTGTGGCGAACGTTCTTCATCAAGGCTTGGACGACCGAAATGTCAATTTCTTTCAATTTTCGCTTAATTCTACCGACTAATTGTTGTTCCGATTTGACTTCCCAGCCTCTATCGTAGACTGCCCGTTTGGGAATAGCCCAAAATCTTTCGATTGGACGTGCCTGTGGAACGTTTGGTGGGATGTCATCTTTGGGCATAAAGGGCACTTTTGGCTTATTTTATCATGCCAAGTCCCGTCAGAACAATATTTTGTCTCGAGCGTGATGTTTTGTGATAAATTCTTTCAATTTCGGCAAACACTGGCTGGTATAAATATCAGAATCAACTGCTGAGCCACCGATTGGTCGAATATACGGCGCTGATATTCCTTTCAATAAAATCGCAATCCATACCAACACATTTGGTTCGTATACTTCCTTTTGGGGAGCATATCTGACATTATCCGGGGCTGTTTCAATACAATCAGTATAAAAAAAATAGTTACCGTTCCAATTGTGACACGAAAATGTGAAATTACTTTCATCTTCCAAAATGATGAATGTGCTATTCGAAATAAATGTTTCTTTCTAGCTGTTTTGTTGTGTATTTGGGTGCTTGCTTACGTTTTCGTTTGGAGAAATTATTTTCTCGTAAAATACGATGAATTGTGACTTTGTCAACACCAAATTTTCGCCCAATCACCTGATTGACTGTCCGACCTTGTTTTTTGCATTTTCTACCACTTGTTTCGTTGTTCTGGCATACAACTTCTTTGGTCGACCACTTTATGGCTTATTTTCTGGTTGTTTGCCTTCCTTTCAATCTCGATATAACGTTGCATGGAAATATCTTTATCTTTAAACACGTCAAAAAATTCACTTGTACTTAACCTTCCAAAATCTTTAACGACAGCCGTGCGCAAATCTATTTTGTACGACATTTCGAATGCAACTTTCCGCCCAAACTGATTTGGAAGTTCTCTATAGATATCGTTACATCTTCTAAGTGTATGGGTCAACTCATTTCATGCAACAGTGTGCAGGGCTGAACAATTCAAATTTGTCTCAAAACTTTTGCGACACGCCTTATAAACCAAAACATTGTTAAACATAAATGCTGCAAAAGCTTTTGATCCGTGTCTAAAGTGGGCTAAGGAAAACGCTGTGTTTCAATCGTAACTCAGTTGATTTCAACATGGAAACACATCGACACTGAAAACATTATTAGACATTCGAGCAAAATATGTATCGGAAACAGGCAATCATGTTTCTTTAGAGATCAACTGCCTACAGAATGATATATGTAGATACAGAGTAAGGTACATGTCTGGGAAGTATTCCAATATTTGAGTTCAATAGTATAGTATCAATAATTAATTGACTACCAAAAAAGTGAGAGAGATCAGTGACTGTAGTGTAACCTTAAAAACATTTTTATGGCCTAAGACAATGTTAATTAACACCTACATATAGGTATAAAGTAAATAAAAGAGTATCAAGGCAACTATTCTACGGCACCTTAATGTTGATAATATCCTTCAAAGCAGGTCATATAAAAATGGGGAGGAGCTTGAGCCCAAATTTATGGAGGAACGATTTGATGATTGATAGTTTTACGTTACTAATCTACTCGTTCTAACTAGGTATATACTCTTTCTTAATGTATGTATTGGTTCTGATCACTCATTACCTGCTTCATGCAGTTCTTCAAAAAAGTAGGAAGCAATAAATTTATGTCAATAACAGAAAAATGAAACATTGTCTGAAGATTATGTTTGATAAAAGAGGGTTTCAAGTTTTTTCTCGTTGAAATTTGGTTAGACCCTTAGAATATAGAGAGAACAGGAAGTGTCGATACCTCTAAAATTCGTGCCCATGAGCGTGGCTTTTTTTGGATCCTTGAATAGGATAAATTGGAGAAATGTAGGTATGTACAGCTGCCTACATTTGAAACAGCTGACACTCCCTGGGTACCTTGGCGCAGTGAGAGTGACTAAGAGCATTTTCGATGGGAGCAACCGCAGTATTCTCAACCATATATCCATCATGTTGCCTCGGTCTTCATGTTTATTCTACTACGCACCTGTACTGAGCTCTCACTACAGCGGCAACAAATTTTAACATAACCAGAATTTGACTACGCTAAATTTTTCTTGTCACACTTCCTGTACTCTATATATTCTAAGGTTGGACCTCACCCATATTACTTCGGTTTTCGTGCCGTTAACGCATTGAAAGCAGTTTAATTCCTTGATATAATCCGGACAGCAAAGGACAAGTTTATCTAATTCTTCTGTTATCACACTTCTTCACACTCCTTTATTAGAATTGAAGGGACAATGTAAGACGTTTCTTCATTCCTCGCTTTTAAAAATTATTTTGTCACATACAAACGTGATAATTTTAACAAATTGATACTGTAGAGACGTTACCGCTTCATGACATTACAAATAGCGTAAAAGTTCATAGCCTTTACATTTGTATTCACGAAGTTCTAGTAGTGACTGCGTTTTTCTACATATAGTTATTTTTAATGCAGGAACATAGTACTAGTAAATTTCAGAATGTAGTTTCCGCACCGAGAGATTTCATCGCACTGCACTGAGTTCATATACAGGGTGCTAGGTTGAATGCAGTGAGTGATGCAGTTATCAATGTTGTCAAACCTCCTGATAATCTAAAAGTCTTTTTAATTCCTAATTTTTTTTTAATAAAAAAAGAAGAAAAAAACAGGAATCGGATGAAAATGCTAATGTTTAAGTAATTTAATTAAGTTGTTGTGGTAGATGTTTCTAAAAAGTACACTACTCTAGTTACCTCTGGATATGATGAAAATAATAAGTAATAGAAAACTATATAAGGTTATAAATAATAATATAAAAATACAAGAAAGGCCTACTTCCTACTGCATACTACTACTGCAAAGGCTTGTATGGTAAATTCTAATAATATAATAAAAATCAAAAAGCAAGCAAAGTAGCCAGAGGGACAATATTGTTTTACTGATGAGCTTTACGTCTTTACATTGAGATGAAAATACCTGTATAGTTTTGGTCATAGTAACCATCCCGGGTGCACTTGAGACAAGTCCCGCTGGAAGCGAAACTGCCTGATTTTTAATTACCAATTGTGTTGTTCCCGGAGGATTTTGTGTCTGTTGCTGTTGTCCAGCACCAGTTGTTATAGTTTTTATCGTTGTTGCATTTGGAATACCACTAGCAGATACAGCATGCATAATTTGTTGCGGCTGCGATGTAATATTGATGGTTCCATTTGGTAAAGATTGACTTGTGAATGTAACACGATTTCCAGTTTGATTGCTGCTATTCATCGTTACAATAGTATTTTGAGGTGGCTGGGGCTGATGTTGATTACTGCTTATCGGATAAACTAACTTAATTGGTTCATTGCTCTTTGGCATATTCTGCAAATGATGAAAATTTTGTTGCTCCTGGCTTTGATGATGATGATACTGCTGCTGTTGCTGCTGGGTATTTGTCGATCCTGATACCGCCACCTGTTGATGTCCTGCCACTGTAATCTGATTATTCACACAAACACTGTCACCTTTAGTACTAATATTATTATTCACAAAGTTTGTAATATTATTATTTGAAGTAAAAATTTGATTTTCTTCAGAGCTTCTATGCTCTTGCTGTTGCTGATGTCCATTTGACGTTAGTTGATCACTTGATATGGCAACACTAGCACTAATAGTAGTCGCATTCGCATGATTGTTATTATTATTCAGGTTATCCTTAAAATTATTTTGAATATTAAATTGGTTCTTCTTTTGCTCACTTAATTGTGTCTCCAATGTATCAACAATTGCACTAACTTCACTTGAATCAATATCTGTTTTATTTAGAGCTTCGTCTAGTAAAAATTTGGCAGCTGACGCCATTTTCTCGCAACAACGACAACGACGACACGAACGGCAGATCGCAACTGTAAACTTGTGCTGATGATAGCGATGAGCAAGAGAAGGAGGGCATTATTGTAATAGGTAATTTTTGCATTCATTCTATTACTACAAATAAATCTAGCCATTATGGTAGTAGTGCTAGTTACAGTTTTGGTCCGAGGTCCCATGATAATGTAATGTCTCGCAATTTTCTGTGTTAAGGACAAATTAAAATTCTGGTGGGGGATTTTTTTTTCAGCAATTGTTTACAATTAATATAAACACAATAAATCTTTTCACTACAATTACCTAGCAAACTTGTTGAGCAAAGAAAAGTATCTCTCAAATTGGAGATATTTCACGAAGCATTCAACAGTGCTAAGTCATCAATTTATCATTTTAACTTAAGCACAATATTGACAGTGTACACAATTCTACTACACAACGTGTCATTCACTTCAATTTACAAAAAAAGACATTCCCCTGCGCGCTCACTCTTTCACACAAACACTTTCCTATGCATTTCTTTTCTTTTTGCTACCCTGCCATCTTCAGTATGATAGTTCAACATGAATGGCATATGGCAGACAAATTACCGCGTTATAAGCATCTTCTCATTGATTTTGCTGTAAAACAATAAAAACTTAATCAAATCTTCACGAAACCACAATTATATGGTGCACTTTAAAACACTAATTAATACAATGAACTTCTTAATTATTTTCACACAAATTTGATTGATTTATAAAGGAAAAAATAATTTGGAATAGGCACTTCATAGACAGCTCAGATATTTCTGAATTTTCCAATGAAATTCAAACTTTCAATAGATTCTTTTGATCACTATCAATAACTGACACTTTATATTACCGTTCTCAATTAGAAATTTGATTTTATTACACGTATTTACAGCGAAAAATTGAAAAGGTTATGTTTACAAAATTTACCACAGCTACTCGCACTTTTCCTTCAAAACTCACAAACTAAAGTGTGTCGATAAGGTAGTTCACAAATACCAAGCGGTGTCAATTAGTATTGTCTACTCGCTGAAAGATGGCAGCCGTGGTGGAAAGTTTGAAAATTTAAAGGCCACAGAACGACACTCACGCCAATAGTTATAATTTCGCCGTCGCAGCCGCCCCTGCCGGAGAAAAGCGAGAACCCAAGCGGTGTCAATTAGTATTATCTACTCGCTGAAAGATGGCAGCCTACTTTGCCATGAGAGCTCTCTGTTAAGGAATAGTACAAACAAAAGCACGCCTGCCGGCGAAGGGCTCGAGCTCGAGGTTTCGACACCGGGAAAGAAAAAGGTTGAAGGAATTGGTCACCAGAGCCCACCGCCCGCATTACACGGACCCGTAGAAAGATTTAGTAATTCGAATTTCAAACTTTTAATACCCTTGAGGCACTCTGTACACAATCAAACAACTCAGCAAGCTATTACAGTAAACTCCAAAGAATGGCCTGTCAAGTGTAACTGGTGCCATCCGCACAATATCTACCAGCGCTCTAGGTAGAACCATTGAACCTACCGGACAGACGGCTACGGGTAAATGGTTATCTAAAATTCTATGCACTATAACCGAAGGATATGGATATGTATGATAGATATCAGATAGAATTATCGTTAAACACACAACTCTCAAAGTAAAGATATCAAATAGGGAGGAATAATGCCTTAGCCGGTTACACCGACGGATCTAAAACCGAGAAATCAGTAGGAGCATACGAAAAATAAATAAATAAATGGCTGCAGTGCAAAGGCCATTCGGTCCGCCAATTCCAAATCTAATCCAACCTCTAAACACCTAAATCACCAAAATAATATTTATCGTAAATCCCACTTAGGAAACTACTGCAACTAGCGGTGTAAAAATCTGGTTTATACCGGTTGAAAAATATTATTTATTCCTTTTAATTTTAAGTAAACATATAAATCCCAACCGTAATATATGTGCACAAAAATATTTAGCAAGTAGTTCACCGCAACGCATCAAACTGCAAGACTACCACAAAGTGGCACAGGGAAAACTTCAATTCGGTCATCGACGTAAAGCTCGGGCACTCTGGGACGAAATCCTAATTGCCTTTTTCAATGAACCGCCTTGGCTTCTCTCTGACTGGAAAAAAATATACAATACGGAAGTTTTGACGCTGTTCTGTTAAGCACCGTACTTACAATTTCTTTTACATGTATGTAGATTAGGAGAACATTGCATTGATAACGACCCTCGCATCTAAATATAGTGTATACTGCAAAATGAATGTTTGCGGTCCATAGGTAAGCAGGAACATTTTCCAGTCGCAAGTCGCTAGCCTTCATTCATAAGGAAATCAAATCAGCACCAGGTCGTATTGTCACTAATGATACAGCTTGCTGAATCCACAAGGTACATGTCGGCTCCTTTCAGCGTCAGTGAATTAACATTCATCCTCGTCCAATAAAACAAGATTGCCAAACTTGCCACTTTATAATTGAAGATAATTAGGATGGCAAATTGCACGGGACAACTTGAACTTCGGCGAAAACGCGAGATTTCCGGAAAGTTGTCCAAAGAAAAGTGAGACTGGAAAGCTGAAAGTTTAAATTTCTATTAGTAGTATTCATTAGTAGTAATTTCTCGGGTTTTAGGTTGTTTTATCCATTTTCCTTCTCTCAACATTATGACCTGGATGACATTTCTCGCTTTGTCATTTTGGCAGCATTCACAGATCCAGCCAACTTCGCCATTTGTGCGTCATGCGAATCGAAAAACTCGGAATGTGGGTGTGTGTTCGATGTGATTTTTGTAATAATTTGTCTCCTTTTTTAAGAATTGATACGCATGACGTCACACTCACTTGACAGCCCCGACGAAATCTGTATGCGGTATGTGGTGTGGTGAGGACGTTTGTCTTTTTTAACAATCCGAATAATATGGATGAGAGACATTTGTCGGTTTTAATTCATTCCGAAGAATAATTTCTTCGGTAAGTTTGTATGTAGTGGTAGTTAAGAAGTTTGCTTGGCTTGGCTCTGTCTGCAGAATACTTTTCTCAGATAAGGACGTGATTTTCGATTTTCTACAGATATTTAAAGCAATAAATTTGAAAGATAATTTATATTATTTTGATTCGTTTGGCGTTTGGCATAGTTTGTTTAGCTGGCAAGCAACAAATATTTCTTTTTATTTTTGAGAAGAAATTTATAGATTTAGATATTAGATATTTAATTTTGAATTTATCAAATTTTATTATTTGATTCGTTTGGCGCAATATTTCTTCTTATATTTGAAGAAATTTACAGAGATTAGGAACAGATTTTATTTGATAGATACATTCAGAATCACAATAAATTTTTTACCATTGGTATTTATTCGATTGTTGGTCAGCATGTCGATGTTATATTGTTGCAGTTATAAAAACTGTTTTCAAATACATTGCAGGGGATCAACATCAGATTTATCGTTTTTCTTGGTCCCGGGTGATTACCGCAGGGATGTGTGGTTACATCATAGTGGACAACAATTGAGTAAGACTGCGAAAAGGGTATGTGAAAAACACTTTTACGAAAAGGACATTCAAGTAAATTCGAGAGGAAGTGTGTTAAATAAAGCAGCCTTACCGAAGCCATTTAGCTCAGACGTATGTTCCTGCTCAGAGACAAGCATGGACGAAGACTGTTTGGCAATGCTGGGTGCTCATAGTACACACATTCTAGTTGATAACACTTACCTGGTTGTAAATAAAACAGAAAATCCAAAGACATATGGTAATAGAAGGGCCGGACTGGGTCTTCAAATCGGCCTGGGCAAATAATGACAAACCAGCCCCCAAGGGTCTTCAAAAATAACTTTTTTATAAGAGGCAAACAACCCAAATTATTAGGCTGATTTCCTACTGAACCGAGCACAAGGAGAGCAAAAAAACGTTTTCTATAAATATTGAATTCGATGCTAAATAAGAAGAAAAACAGAAGAAATTTATACAGGAAATATGTATGCACAGAATATGTGTAAGAGCGGTTGGCCGTATAACACTTAAAATTAAAACTAAAACAGGGTTTCTTTGTGGAAGCTGTATTCGAGAGGCCAACAATTTTACTTACACAGCTGTCACAAGAATAAGGGAGAGAGGCAGACGTTGAACCGGAGGGGCGCCGCCCGTTTAAAAAAAAAATTACTGCGGGTGAAAAAATAATATTAATAACATTTGCCTTTGACAAATATAAATTATTTTTCAGTTTTAACTGTCAAATAAATTTTTTGCTCTCGATTTGAATTTACCCGTTTGACAAGGCTGAGGTTGGCTCGTGATCCTGATATGGAAGACATTTTTGCCAGTGCTATAAAATTTACTGAAGATATAGTTATTCCAGCAAACCTTAAAGAAAAAAAAAAAAAAAAGAAGCAACTCGAGCTTTTTGAATCACAAAATGATGAGTGATGCCAATATTGCCACAAAACAAGAGCTTTGTACACCAATTTTTGAATCGATTGATGTCCTTTTATTCTACTGACGAGGAGGTACGAAATATTCGAACAAGATTTTGGATTCCTTTCTGGCGATCTTATTAGCAAAATGTACGCTGATTGTCTGAGAAAAATCGGCTTTGGATTTGCTTCAATCAATTCACGACTAAAGCCCCCAAGAATCCTAGCTAAATGTCGAAATCGCGTTTACAGTTTTTGCAACATTGCTAATGACATAGCTTCATGTGAACGAAGTTTCAAAAAATTGAAGTTAATAAAAAATTACCTGTGATCTACAATGGGTCAAGAAAGATTGTCAAATGTGGCTGTTTTGTAAACCGACAAAGAAAAGACAGGAATGCTTGTGATTTTAACAATATTATAAACTAATTCGTAGCAAAAAAAAAGCTAGAAAAGTCCATCTATAAAATCTTGCAAATATTTCTATTGATTCGCTTCAATGTTTTTAAATGTATTTTATTCGCAAAAAAATAATATCAACTAATAATTTTATGTGCAATGCATTTTATTTACTATTCTTCTCATGATCAAATATTGCTCAATTTTGTACAGTCAGTTGATAGACCACGTCAAAATAGTATTGTTAAAATTATATAAGGATATGTTGAGAATTTTATGGATCAGGGGCGCAAATTTATACGTTTGCATCAGGCGCTAAAATCGCGACTCTACTCTTTGTTTTTGGAATCTCTTTGTAACCGCTTAGAAATTCAATCGCTCCTTCACTTACTTATATGGCACAATATAGGAACAAAGACAATGCCACTGCTTGACCAAATGTGGAAAAATTCAGAGTATTTCTAATATTTGGGTACTTTCTAACACTAGAAATTTGTCATAAGTAAAAGGTGACTATAATATACCATGACCATTTATATACTCTACTTCAAATTTGATTTTACATGCAATAAAATTGCTTTTTTTTTACAATTAGAAAATAAAAACAAAATTTACTATTTTTATATTTGCTCTTCAATTTCAAATCTGTTTTGAAAGTACACATAGCTATACCAAACTTTTGAAAGCCTTGTTGAACCCTTCTGATAAAAAACATATTTTCCGTGCGTTTTTCGAAATAAAAAAGATATGATGCAAAAAATAATGTTAACTGCTTTATAAAAAAAGTGAATGCTTTTAAAGCCACGAGAATGCTAAATTTGCATATATAATGCTATCTCGGCAACACCCATTTAGCTCCAGGTCCTGTTAGTGTTTATAAGTTGTGGGACATATCAGAGTGTTGGTTATGCAATAAAGTATTTTTTCAATTTCAATAGCTCTCCTCCTACTGCAGCCGCAACATTCGTCCAGAGGTGTTAAATGGGTGTGGTCCCGTTAATGTGGAGACCACCGGCCCTACGACCATCGGCCCATCGGGCTAGCGCCCGATCGCCCGTACTGCCTGTCCGGCTCTGGGTAGTAGGAAATATGAAACTGAAACTTTAGATTAGTTTCGTTTTCCAACTGAGCTGAGACAGCTATTTGCAATTCCCCAACAAATCTAGTTTTGGAAAATTTGCTTGAAGGAAACATATATATATATATACATATATATATAAACATACGACTGAGTGGACAGGTAAAGAAATAGACCTAGCTTTAAAATTTCATAAAGAATCACCAGCATTGTACAAAGATCTACTAAATTCTGGATTTTTATTGCCCCCGATAAGCACAATTAATAAATGGCATTCGATGGTGACATTGAACACAGGTGTTTCAGACGTATGTGTATTGTAATTGCGTATGGTCTCTGATTGCTAAAATGTTTTTTTTGCATCATTTCTAAAACGGTTTCTCGGACAGTGAAATGATTAGAATCAATTTTATAGGATTTTATGAAGAGTTTTTCACTACGATAAAAACGTCTAGAACTGATTGTTTTCTCAATATATGTAAAAAACTAAAATTTTTGTATAGCAACAACCTTTCTTATAATTGTGCTATTCACTTCTTACCTAACTAGCTTTTCAGTGCAAACAAAGATTTTATGACATTTACTTACTTACTTACAAATGTAGTTTAAGCATAAGTATCACAACTTGCTCATCAACCGAGACAAATTGCTATATAATTTTTCGTGATAAAAATATATATAATAACAAGTAAAAAAGCTAGAATTGGTCTAACAATAAGATCAATTTTTATGATACCCTAGATGAAAGCCCGTATGTACTCAATTTCGTATGGTCATCCAAGTGGTGTGGTTACTCGCATATATTGCTAGAACCGTTCGTCGGACAGCAAAAATGATTATAACAAATTTCATAGGATTTCATATCCTGAAGAAGTTTTCAGTACAATAAAAAAGTCTAGTACTGATCGTTTTCATAGTATACGTACAAAACCAAAATTTTTATATGGCAACATCAAAAAAGGATTCCCTGATTGCTCTTATTTTCGAATTTAAATTTAATATATGTTTTAAAGAAGCCTATGTTCAAAATTTGAACACTCTAAGTGAACGCATTCTCGACTTATCGTAAGAACGCAGAGAGGGACGGACAGACCGGACAGATGCACGGACGGATGGACAGACGGACGGGCGGACGGATGGACATGCAAAAATCAAAATAACTTTCGATATTATACGTAGGTGACCAATCCATTTTGTTCTACCATCATTATTTCTATGTGGTAAAAACGGAATGGCAAACTTAGTATCCTATGATTTCGTCAATGTAGGTCATGTCGAAAAATAAAAAAGGCGAATTGTAGAGAATATCAAAAGATCGACTAGCTTTTTTCCGGAATTGAAAATGTCGACAGTTGCTTTAATTCGAAAAATTGAAAAGAGTCTAAAATGAAATACAGAACTAAATGATATTTTATTGATCTTTCTTTAGATAACATAAATATATGGTTCAATAAAGGACTGAAGCGTCTTAAAAATAAAAAGAATAAATTGTGGAAAAGTTATATGAGGGACAAGGACATTATAAGTCACAACAACTTCCTCACATCATATAATGAGTTCAAAGATCTTTCCTCTTCACTCTATGACGAGTATATTCAAAATATGCGTGCGAAATTATTTAGTGACCCACGTAACTTTTTTAAGTTTATTTATATGAAGAAAAAAACGGACAACTACCCCAATACCATGAGGTACAAGGACTCTGCTAGTGATAATTCGTCTGAGATTTGCGATACGTTTGCTTCTTTTTTTGACAATGCCTTTGTCTCGTCAAATTTTCAACTTCAAAGTAGCAACTTCAGTCGTATGAACGACTCTCATAACGTTTCATTCACTATCCCCCCAATTTCAGAAGAGGATATACTTGATCGTATTAATGGGCTTCCAAATGACTTTACAACGGGTCCTGATGGGATCCCTCCAGCCTATAAAACAAGACCAAAATAGCGGTTCTGTAAGCAAAATGAGCTGAGTTACAGCCAAAAAAGCGTTGCAAAGACCACATTTTCGAAAATATCTACAATCCCTTGTAATTCTGAAAATATCATGAATTCGAAAAAAATTAATATAACATTTTCGATTGAAAATTAGGTCATCTTTTAGAGTTTTCAGTATTACATTTCAAACTGGAACACCATGTACACATATAGAATTTTCCAGCAGCGCAAGTAGTACCTACCAACCTACTGAGTAAAAACGGTGATAATTT
Organism: Dioctria rufipes; assembly: GCA_963924295.1. Classification (NCBI taxonomy): domain Eukaryota; kingdom Metazoa; phylum Arthropoda; class Insecta; order Diptera; family Asilidae; genus Dioctria; species Dioctria rufipes. Next base: position 39,948,900 of record OZ002743.1, on the reverse strand, counting down.
TTTTCTTTTGCAAATAAAAAAAATCAAAGTTTATTAGCCCCGGCTAACGCCATGTAAATAAAAGGTGGGTACATCGATGAGATATTCAGTACATAGTAAGATTTTATAGTACTGCAGTATTAAAAAGTGTATAAGTAAATAGATACATGTCAGTTGAATATTGACAATTAAAATATTGATAAGTCGAACAGAATTTAATGAAGATGTTTATGTGGCGCGCTTCATAAACATATACTTCACTAAATTACGTTCGACTTTTTTTATTTTCAACATTTTTATGAGTTGACAAAATACATTTATTACGAAATTTTTTTTTTTCGACATTTTAATGTTTAACATATTTCATTATCGGTGTTTTAATTTTCGATGTATCGTACGATACCCTATAGAAATACTAAGGACCATATACAGCAAGCCATTTAATTGGAATTTAATTTAATTTCTGTTTAAATACTCCCGTTAGAGAGGTTTGGGGCCCACATGAATTAAAATTAAAGTTTTATATTCATTATTATAACATAAAATAACCAAAATTAAATTTTAATTTAATTTTAAGTGTGCCCCAACCCTCTCTTACAGGAGTACTAAAACAAAAATTAAATTAAACCACAATTAAATGGCTTGAATAAAATTTCCAATAGTTAAAATAGGCATAATCATATTCACATCCTTCAAAAATGCCTTCATTCACGTCAAATTTATAAATTTATAATTCTTGTCACTCAGGTAGGTGGCGGTTATTATGGAGACCGTTAATTGTGAAATTAGCTAGTCCTTCTAAAATCTCTGTGGGATGACCTAGTTAAATGTCAGAAAATTTGAGAAAGAAAAAAAACACATTATTATTATTATATAATTAACTTAAAAAACAATATTTATTCAAAACTTTTATCTAAATCACATTCTTTAATAATTATCATTAAAATAAAAACAACAATACTAATTAAGTATATAACACATCAGTGATAATAAAGCTTCTGTATGAGTGATGATTAACTGTCTTTTAATTATTTAATAGGAGGTTTAGATGGGTTCCGTTTTCTTAAAAAGAACCGAATGATAGATACGATAACTGTTGATAATCCAATTACGATTATTAACAAGTAAGTAATGTCCAGTATCTTCAGGGTATTTGTTAATTGTGATTTAATCAGGCTGACCATTTCCTGATTCAAAGCTATTCCCTGTTGATTATAACCAGAGAATTTATTTCATTTCCATTCTTTTCACTTACCTCTTCCACCCAAATAGCGGGTACTAGGGATGTTGTGAGATTCTCTGTTAAAGTGATTTTATTAATGTGTTTCAGGAACATGTTGAATTGGACACGTTTACCTCCTTGGAGAGGGGTTCCTGTAAGCTAAGAAAAAAAAAATTATATAAATGTTAGTCTTATACATTTGATGTTAAAACAAAAAAATTATAATATTATTTGTCGTCGTGTGCAATAATGTTGATTGCTCTGCGTTATGTTTCTATTCATCTGTAAAAGTTTAAATTATAGTTTGAAGAATATATGCATAATAACTGTAAGACACGCAGTTCTGTTTGTGCATTGCAAAAACTCGGATATAATCAGGGTTATTGCTTTCGGGCTTTTCACTTGTCAGGATTTGTTACATTCGGAATATTTCATATTTTATTTGTCGATATTTGTGTTTAGTCAAAAGTACATATCTCCAAAATGGCTTTTTGGAGTTATGTATATCAAAGTGCTTGAAAACAAATTCTCTGTCGTTCTATATATCTGTACTAATTACAACACTGCACCTCTCAACCTCAAAACAATTCCAAAATGCATGAATTAAAAAAAAAACTGAATATTTTTTCGCTTAAAAGCTCACAACTTAATAATTAGCGCAAAGTAATTTTAGAGATATATATGTACTTTTGACTGAACACCATTGGAAGTTGAAATTTTTGATGACGAAATAATTTTTTTTCTTGGGATTTCATCACAGACCTGAGAAATATTTTCGTTATTTACAATTAATTTAAAAAATCAAAAGTATTTTACAGTTATTTGCAGTGAGCAGTTCAGAATTTTAAAGATATAAACAAAATAATAACCCAAAGGCACGAACTTTAAGAAGAAAAATTGTGTGTAGCTAATTATACAACCGAAAGAGGTAGACATGTTATATATATTAACTTGAAGCCTACGAATCAGACTTTCTCATTTTTTCGAAAAAAAAATACGGTTTTTCAATATCTCGAAAAGTACCATACAAACTGGAATGTATTATAGCTCTTTAAAAAGGTAGTAATAGTACCTTTAAAATGATACCCATCTTGTTTGCATATGTAAAGTAATTTTTGATATATTGCAGTTTCAAACTTTGGAGGTGCTCTTCGTCCTTAAATAGCATTTCCACATATAATGACCTACATAGTATATTGTGGTATTGCTTAGGGTATAATCCTATAATAGTGGTTATTTAATTGGGCGAGACCCCGTTTCGGAAGTTCTTAAAAAAAAACCAAACCTCACTGTGCGACTAATCAACTTCCAAACCTGATTTTTTAATGATAAAATGGCGAAATGACATTTAAACAGTACAATGGTAAATTGTAGGTCTGGGCGTGGTGGCGGTGAAAAAATGTACAAAAGGTAGGCAGTAATATTTTTAATTTCTTGCCAATATAACATTACTAATATAAGAGATGAAAAAGTCGGATGAAAGATAATACCCCCATTCTTATCTAGTTATTAATTATTATCCAGTTTAAGTTAACCTTTTTTAATAACGTTAGTAGTACGGACTCGATTGTGAACTAAGTTTGTTTTTTGTCACCATTGTGAACAAAATGTCGGCTGATCCCCAAAATATGCATAAACTATACAAACAGAACGTAAAAATTGAAAAATATTAGAGTATCTATATAAATAAAAATCAATTACTGCATGTATGCTACATTATCAATAGAGAACGGCTCGACAGATTTGGCAAATTTTTTTTGTTGTGTTCATAATTGTCAGAACAAGGTTTTTGGGAAAAGAAAAATTGAAATCGGCAGCCCCTTCTTGGTATTGCCATACAGAGCTTTGGTGTTTCACTATATATTTGGAAACTGCCTGAGAACGCGTGGATTTGGAGAGCTCAAGTTTTGATAATGAGGTTTTTTAAAAAAATGTAATTTTAAGTTCAAAAAAGGGACCAATCGGGTAACTCCTCCATACAAAACTTTCGTTTTTAACTATATATTTAGGCACTGCCTGAGAACGTGTGGACGTAGAGAGCTAAAATAAAATTTCAAACTGAACTAAATCGAGTTATTCCTTCTTGGTGTTGCCATACAAAACTTTCGTTTTTCACTGGATATTTGGACACTACCTCACGCGTCGATGTAGAGAGCTGAAAATTTGTACACAGGCCATTTTTAAAAGAAGGAAAATTTAAGCTCAACAAGTAAACAAGGTAGAATTGATCTAAGACCAATTCTTATGATACCCTAAATGAATCCCCATATAAAATTTCGTATGGTCACCGATCTATGCAAATTTGATTTTTGAAGTGGTTTTCCACATATATTTCTAGAACTGTTCGTCGGACAGAAAAATTGATTATAACCAATTTTATAGGACTCTGTATTCTGAAGAAGTTTTTAGTACAATAAAAATTTCTATGACTGATCTTTTTCACAGTATATGTAAAAATCCAAAATTTTTATATGGCAACACCAAGAAGGAGTTGCCCGATTTAGTCCATTTTTGAAATTTTATTTGTTATTACTATAAAAACACCACGTACTAAATTTCAGTACTCTATGTCGACGCATTCTCAGGCAGTGTCCAAATATATAGTGGAAACCGAAATTTTTGTATGACAGCCCTACGAAGGAGTTGCCCGATTTGTATCATTTTCGAACTTAATTTTACTTATTTTTTAAAGTCCGTGTACAAAATTTCAGCTTTCTAAGTGAACACATTCTCGAGTCATCGTGCGCATGGACAGACGGACGGACAGACGGACGGATGGACGGACAGACGGACGGACAGACAGACGGACACACGGACAGACGGATGGACATGCAAAACTCAAAATAACTTTTAATGTTATGCGTGGGTGTCCAATCCATTTTGCTCTATCATCATTATTTCGAGATGTTACAAACGGAATGACAAATTTAGTACACCCCTTAGATTTCATCTAAGGTATAAAAATGGGACCAATCGAGCAACTCTTTCGTAGAGTTGCCATACAAAAATTTCGTTTTTTACTATATATACAGGGTGTACCGTAAGTCGACATCAAGCTGGAATCGGGTGATAGACCAAATCATAACAGTTACCAGAAAAATATAAAAAAAATCTAAGTCATGTATTTTTCAAATTATAGACATTTCTTTTGTTTTCGAGAAAATGTACACCCTGTGATGGTTTTTTAGCTCCTGTTACTACAAATCTTTACTTTTTTTCAATTTTATTTTTCTTATGCAATCTCGAATAGTGATTATGTAACCTGTTGCTTTAAATTCTAATACAACTGTTTCAGCTTGGAAGAAAATGTCACATTTTGCCGAACCAAGAATAGACAGTTAATATTTCACCCAACTTTAACTGACTGTAATGAAAAAAAAAACAATGTACTACGCCAGTTTGGCAAGTAACATTAAAACTTGATGCATTTAATAAGGATTCTAAAATGGTATAACACTTGCTACAATATTTCTTAGATTACGCAAAAAAAAATTTGTTCTTCAAGAAACCCAGTTTTGATAAATTTCTTTTCACCTACTAAAAATGATTCAAGTGTACCCAAAGCTTGCCGTAAGCCCGTAAATTTAAGATTCTAGTTTGAGTGAGATGGAGAGAAATTTTTGTAAGTGTAGGAATAGATTACAATTCAGAATATTGGAGTATATTATTCATCTATTTTTACAAAATAAATTTCAAAGCGGCGCTGCTTGTTCGAGCAAAAACACTTATTCTTATCTGGGATGAAGTTAAAGTCTTGAAGAAATGTATATAATTATGAAAACTTTTAAGACATTGCTAGGAAAAATTAACTGCAATCAACAAACTTACACCAAATACCTAGTTACTGTTGCTTCCTTTGCATGTGAGATAGTCACGATAGGAAAAAACATTATCTTCAACGGAAATGTACGACAGAACATAGTATTTTATGTTGCAAACGCAAAATATGGATAAATAAAAACTCGTAATATATCCTATGCACTTAGCAACTTAGCAGTTATATAGGCTTGATGAACAATTTTGTGATGAAATTTCAAATTGATCTTTGATGTGCTATTAAACGAAATCATAATTCAATATTTCTAGGAAAATTTTCGTATGCAGTTTTTGTTCATAGATTTTGAATAGCATCTAATTATATCAAAGTTTCGTTACCGAGCGATATCAATAAGTTTCGAAAGTGAAGTGAGAAGATGCTAAATCTCAGTTTTCTACTATAAGAATTAATTTTAATAATATCAACTTAGCTAAACTTTTCAACAGAGGACTAAAAACACTGAATTGTAAATAAATGGACTACTTTTCTATCCTCCTCCACGATGGACCTTTTATTGTTGGATACTATATAAAAGCAATCAAAATAATCTTTTAATTTATTGACGTTGACATTTTCAAAATTTTTTCTGAATTTGTAATTTTTAGATTTCAGTACCTACGTGTTTCGAATTTGCCATTTAACAATAGTTGGCTTGTAATATTGAATAAAAATAAACAACATTTTATCTCTTTCCGCTGATGGTCCTTACAGGTAAAACAACTTCAAGAAAACCCAGTGAACACAAAACGAGAGGTCTTAACGCTAACGAAAATTCGGTGAAAAAAACGTGAACTGGGGAAAACGAATTACTTGGAGAATTCTCAGGTGTAAGTATGGAAACTAATAATCTAAGGTTTTATCATCGTTTTCCTCTGTTTTTATTATCGTGAAGAAAGGCATTTTATTGCAAAAATACGTCAATATAAAGTTAACAATTTTTTATCGTTTTCTTGCCATTTTTTCCTAAATTTAGAGAAAATGTAAAATTAACATTTTCTTATCTTTTTCTTGCTTCTTTAAAACGTAGTATAGTATTAATAAAATAAATTGAAATAATTGGAAGAACTATTTCAAAGCAAAAGTGAGTGATGTTGATTTTAGTGATACGTGCCGTGAATAAATATAAGAAAAAGTAGTTGTGAGTTCACTGCAATGAGAGCAAATTTGCTACTGATTATAAAGAGAGTGTAAAACCAAAAATAATTTCACTTAGGATAAATTTGCAAAATGGCTTAACGAAGTAAATAATAATAATGCAGGTAATTTTCACTTTTGCTCGTGTGTTTTTTTACCTAGACAAATTATTGATAGCCTAGATTAAATGTTACACGGTAAATTTACAAGCATAATTACGCTTCTACATTGAAGATGCAGGAGTGCAGGATGAAGGAACCATAAAATAATTTTTTGGAAATTTTCTGGAAAGTCTTTACACGGGCGATATAAGTAGGTAATTCAAAACTATTTATAGATCATTATACATACACACCTACTTCCCGAGTATACATCGAAAAAGAACCAACTACCCGTTTTCTCAACAATTTGTGTGTACCCTAGGAAGTAATTATCCGATTTTATCCATTTTCAAACGTTTTTTCCATTAAATACTTTAGTAGAATTAATGGAATTCGATGAAAAAATCAAGACATCGGAAGCAGCAGGAAAACAACTGGTAATAACTTTACATATAAGTATTAATTAGTAGATACTTAGGGCATATATATATATACAGCTGAAGTTCTACATAGAAATAGGGGACAACAACTTTTCTTGTTTTTTAAGAAGCTGCTTAAAAACTAACCTTGCGGATACTGCAGCTTCTATTTTTCCTGGACTGGTCAAGGACACAATATACAAATTAGGTACTTCCATTTAATAAAAATTTTAAAAGTCGAATAAATAGCCTCATTAAATAGTTTTACGGGTCACATTGCCAATTAGATTTATTCTGCATATTTCTCAGAGGACTATTTTAAGGTATTCGCAACCTCAGACACCGATATGGACCATACTATTAAGCTATGCTTCATTTGGGCAAAAGCAAAAGATAGAATTAAGAAAAAAAAAAAATAATAATAATTCTGTGTCTACTCTTGAATCATAGTGCTAACATCTATTACTATGTACTTAATTAATGTTTAGTTTCTCCAAGTCGTTAGAGAAACAAGCAAAAAAGCTAGAATTGGTCTAATAAGGAAACGGTCCCGATCCCGATCGTTATCGCCGATTTTATCCAAAGTCACAGAATACATTTACACTTTATTTTCGTTACACTTATCTATAATCGGTTGTCTTTCATATAAAAAAAAACAGAAGTCATTATCCCAATCAGTTTAGGAACATTTTCCAAAATATGATTGTGAGGTTTGCTAAATTACTTTCAACTTACATTAATTAGGTGTTTATATAGGTGTGCAACTGTAAAGCTACCACCCTTTATTTCTCGAACAAATTCCAACCCTTCTGTGCAAGTTTGATTTTTGAAGTGGTTTTTCGCATATATTTCTTGAACGGTTCGTCGTATTTAAACCAATTTTATAGGATTTCGTATTCTGAAGAAGTTTTTAGTACAATAAAAATGTCTTGGGCTGATCGTTTTCACAGTATACGTAAAAAACCTAAATTTTTATATGGTAACACTAAGAACGAGTTGCCTGATTTAGTCCAATTTGAAATTTTATTTGCTAGTATAATGAAAACACCATGTACCAAATGTCAGTTCTCTACGCCGACGCGTTCTCAGGCAGTGTTCAAATATATAGTGGAAAACAAAATTTTTGGGGTTGCCTGATTTGTCTTATTTTTGAAATGTGTTTTACTTTTTTGTTAAAGTCCGTGTGCAAACTATACGCGTTCTCGAGTTATCGTGCGCACAGACGGACGGACATGCAAAAATCAAAATAACTTTTAATGTTATGCGTGGGTGTCCAATACATTTTGCTCTACCATTATTATTTCGAGGTGTTACAAACGGACTGACAAACTTACTACACCCTATAGATTTCATCTAGGGTATAAAAAACAGGTCACCCGTAGCGATCAAAAGTTTAGCTACCCCTGGCATACGTTGCATCGAGGTCTAAAGGCTCAACTACAATTGAAGTAAAGAACTTACAATTTTTAACGAGACTGCGGTTTACTTACGAAAAATTGATATTTTTAGCGTAAAAAAAAAATAACAAATAAAAGTTGATTTAATTGAAGCTTTCGATTAATTCACAGTACCATTTTTATTCCATTTTAATTTTTACATTGCACTTTTAATCATTTAGTATTAATTTAATTGTTGTCACGTCGTCGCTTTCTTACGGAATGAGCGATTCTTACCGCACATTTACTGATTGCAATTTGGCATTTAAACTTAACGAAAGTTCCCCTCCGACGAGTTACAGTTAATTTGTGAATGATTGTTAAATTTAAAGTGCGCGTGCGCGTTCGCTTTACGTAAATAACATTACTTACGTATACGTAAATTGTAGTTGAGCCTTAAGAATAGAGAAGGGAATGCGTTAAGAATAACTTTCATAAAAAGCAAGGGTTTCCACCAGAAAACTATAACATATTGTTAACTCATGTCGATGAGAAAATATTAAGAAGGCATTACATCGAGTAGAGAATTACAAAAGAACCTTCTTGACAACCATTATGAGCCACAGATGTAACGTTTCCGGCAAAAAAAAAAAAAACTTAACGATTTCGGAGAAGTTTAACGGTTTTTTAACGTGAAACTCTCGTTTTCTTAACGTTTTCGGCAAGCTGTGTTCAATGGGAAACGTGTGCCATGTATAGAAAAATAATAAGTAATCCATACGTATGCATGTACGTCAGTGGTTAACACTCAGGGTTTTGAATGCATTTATCCCACTGACATATATAATATGGACTACTTAACTTTCTATTTTACGTGGGTACAATTTCTTGTGTCAAAGAGAGTTTTTACGGTGGTGCCAACATTGAAATAAATCATTGGCGGGAAGTTGAAAAAGTGAGCACGCAGCTCGAAAAATAATTTTAATAAAACCTTTGCATATCTAATGAGATATTGTCTTTGGTAAAACAGTTTTTATCAGTAATAAGCCTAAACAATTAATTTAAAAACGTTTATTTCTACGAACCCACTTATTTATTTGTTGTTTATATTTCTTTCTCAGTTGGTACTTGGTGCTTAGACCGAAAGGGTCAGCAATATAACAGTGAGCCCACTTTCTGTAGTGTATTTCTATGAACGTAATCCGTATATTCTTATATACATAAGTAAAAATGCGTCAAGTATCGTTTTTCGATAGAGTCATCTACCGATCTATGTCCGTTCGTGATTCTCTGTATTCATTTCGTCGTATTTATTTTTGTTTATGTTTTTAAGTGCTTTATTAGTCATGTTTTGCCTCGACTTTCATCTTGCGCATCCAAATGTAATGCTGCGCAAAGAATATTGAATTATTGAAAAAATATTCCCCAACAATATTATAATCAAAATGAATATATTAGTAATCGAGGGATATTTTCACGCTAGTAAACAAACAAATTAAATTCCTTGAGACAATAGGGCATGATTTTAGTCCAATCGAAAAATAGTGTTTTTATTTTTATTGAAATAAATTCTGCGCAAATTATCTTTCGTAATGCGCCTTAATTAAGTATGATTTTGATTATTAATATACCATGCCCATCGTGTTGATATTATTTACATTTTTTTTAATTATTCAGACATGTGTATCTTTTATAAGCTTGTCAATATCATGGAATTCTCATAAATATCGAAGGAGCAGGGCATTTAATTTTCTTTGATTTACTATTGACAGAGACTTGCAATATTACACAGAAAATAAAATATTGAACAAAATGATTTCATCAACTACTCTAGCATGCAGACTTTAATTTGTCCAACTCTTCTAGATTAGCATAACAAGTTGATTCTGATTTTATGATGAACATCAAATAAAAAGTTCAGAATAATTACTACTTGGATACATGCCCCTTGCATAGGCATTGAGGCCGAAATTAAGCACGTGCCTACAGGGAGTAAATTTAGATGTTTTTGGAAATTTTTAGCTTTGTTTTCAATATTCTAAATATCGTATTCAGATGTAAGCAGCATATCACATACGAAATCAATTCAAGAAGCAGTATAACGAGTTAGCAACACAATTTAGCTATTTTGTTCTTCGAATGCACCTAATAAAATCTCTAGCTTTTTTTGCCTCTTGATTTTCAAAAGTTCTTTAATAAATTAATTTATTTTTTCGAGACTTGAATTACGATCTCAATTCGATGTCGAAATAAATTTATGATGGCGGTGTCGCATTTGTCTTGGATACGATTATGTGAGTCAACTTTATGATAATATTATCTATGCGGTTTTTGAACCTTTACATATTTTTTAAATAGATTAAATCGTTTAATAGGTGTTTTGACTTCTGTAAAACACGAGATTTTAAATACAGCAAAGGCCCGATTACTTTTTATTTAAATTATATCTAACGAACTTTTAAAACAGCTACATTGGAAAGATTTAAAATTGCAGAGCCATGGAATATATTACTTCTAAATATTAAGGAATACATATGTATATATGTATGTACATATATATAGACCGGCCTAAATATTTTAAAAGTCCAGAGTTCAAGGTGATTTGAAATTAAATTTCAATGAACCTTCATGGCTTGAACATTTGAACAACTTCCAGTTCCTGTGTGATCTCTTTTGTTTCTTCATTTCTTAAAATTATTTTAAAATATTCTTTCCTATATTTAACAAAAGAAAACAGTTTAAGAGCTTTAAAAATGTAAATTTTGAATATTTATCAATTTTTATTTAACTGTTCGACGTCAGATTTCAGATTAAAGTAATTTTTTATCTATCAGCAGATTTAGTTCAACATCAATATTTAATTATGCAAAAAGATCAAACAGATTTATAAAACGACTTCGATTTTTTCATCAAGTTTTTGAAAGTTAACAACCGAATATTTTATAAAAAAAATTAATAATTTATGTTTGAGGAGAGTTCTTGCGTTTCTATGTGTTCAACGAAATTGCAATAATTATTGGTTTTGTTGATTTTTAACATTTAAAATTTTGTTTATAAGTTTGTAAATATGAATATGAATGAAATGTTCTAGAATTATATCAGGTATTCTAGAATAAAAGGACAATATACTTTATGCCTCGTTTACAAAAACAGTAGGATGATTCTCTGGTGGCATTCAGTCAATTTTTCTTGGAAAATTTTGAAGATGGAAAGATGGTCTCTCAGAAACAGCTGATTTTTAAATTCATACAGAGTGACCACAAATTTTCCTCCAGGCTGGTCTATAAGATCGATTGGGCCCAGTCTTCCTATCTCCAAGAAAAATCCACTGAACGTGACCAGAGAGCATTAGGGATGGTGGGGGGGGGGGGGGGGGGGGGGGGTAATATTAAGACGGCAGATACGCAAATGATTTAACTACTGAATGTCTGCACATCACATTGCAATGAATTGGAAGGTTTCTAACGGAAGACGAGTACAAATTACCAAAAAAATCCCCAAAAACTGAAAAAACAAAAAATTCTAGTAATAATGTTGCCAACATCTGTCTAGTCTATACAAAAATTGTTAATGTTGTTGCACTAAACTCCTCTTTCGAGGAGCCATAGCTATGTTATAAAGTTCAACACAGCCATACATTGTCCTAATGTCATAACCGGGTGCTTTTGCTATAGTTGGGGTGCAGTGGGGTACCCATCAGGTGAGCCAGGCCAACTTTCAAAATGTTCGCGCCAGACGTCAAGTCTCGGTTCCACATAGTACCACATTTTGGGCAAAACTGGTACCGATATGGAGACCGAGACGTCCTCACCGGCTCGCAACAATTGGCGCATAGCTTGGTGGTGCGAAATTCGTCCACTTCTAGCACTGAGCAATGCACCTTAAGTGTATGCAGCAATTTTTGGTTTGGTGTTCTTACATAGCTCCGAATCGGCGAATTCGCCGCTATTTTGGTAGAACCTATACAAATTAGTATTTTGCGATTGTTTTGGGTTATTTCCAAGCGGTGCGATGCTCGTTCGGTGCAAATATAATGCTTAAACCGCAAACGAGCGTTGACATTTTTAACACACACTTTGCCAAATCTGTGTGAATTGTCATAAATCTAACCAGAAACTTATATTGTGAATTATTAACACTTAAATTTTGTTTTCCTTCTCCATCCCTGCAGAAAAATTGTTGTTTTAATTATTATGGAACGCTAATCGCTACTGTAGTTAGACATTGCTCTGAAATTAATAAAATTCCTAGTGCGGCAAACATACTTGAGTCGGTAATCTTCGATATCTGTGCACCATTTTCCGAACCTTTGGCATGAAATTGCTTTGCTTATGTACGCTTCACTCAATTGGCATTCTAGACAGTGTTTAATTGTCAATTGGATACTTATGCATCACATGGAAGCAGATTTGTTCGTTTCAATTTCAATCCGTCCTACCAAAGTGCAAAAGGATTTTTTAATTGGAAATTTATGTTCTTTCACAGTACTTTTCTCGAAGTGATTCACATAAAGAAACTAATGTTTTTATTAAATATTGAACCAGGTATTGTTTTTGAAATTTAGCACTGTACAATTGAAAATGTATTTCAGTCAATATATAATAAGAAACCCTGCAAACATAATGATTCGAACAAGATTTGCGAGTAAATCGTGGTCTCTGGCTTAAACTTCGAGGACGAACTCGATACCGAATTGCTTTAGAGCTTAAAACGAACCGAAATTGATGTTAGGTTAGGTTAGGTTAGAAAATAGAGATGCCTTTAGAAGTGCCTAGTCTACTTCAATTAGTGCTCCAGTGGGTCCATTGCGCCCCTTATCCTCATGGGATAACCTTCCTACTTGCTTCCCTTAGGAGACTCAGAATGCATCTGAACTCATTTCTTTGCAGCTCCTCCAGACTAGAAAAGAACTAGCCAACTAATAGAATACTTCTTTTTTTCAGAGCGGAGCACTCACAAAGTACGTGTTAGATGTATTCGATTTCCTCCGGATCCTTACATCTCCTGCAGAAATTGTTTGCAGCTATAGCCAGTCTTCTAGCATAGTCTGCTGTAGCCCAATGACCCGTAATGACTTCTAGTTACCTGGTATATATTCTGCTGCCATTTAGCAGCTCTTTTGTCCTTTTCCTGTTATATGTTGGCCACATTTGCCTCGCGATACGTCAGGTAAAAACGAAGTAAATGCAAACTGCGTGTTTGATTAGTGATGTTATATATTTCTTATATATATTAAGAGAAGCAAGCTATTCTCGTGTCCTTAGCGATTTTCGCAAGTCAAATTTTTATGGGCATTTAATTAGAGACATGGAAATGGACATTCATTCATTATAAGTGGGAAATAAGATCCGTGAACACTATTATCTTGGTCACTTCATTGCACCTTTAATTATATATATTACTTTTTTCCCAGATAAAAACTAGACATACCTGCACATGACATTAAACAGATCAATTATTTTTGTTTTAAGCATTATGAGTAAGTGAAGAGTCATTTAAATCTTACTCAGAGAAACGAAGGAATCTCGCAGTAAAGTCAAAGTATGCTCATTTCATTGAAATTCAGAAATCAGATAAATGGATAAATTTCGGGCAAAAAGCGGAATTGTCGTGCTGAGCTCTTTATTTTCCTCTCATTCGTAAGAAAATCGAAGGAATCTCGGGGAATTTCGAAAGTTTCATATTCGAGGAAGCAAGTTCTTCGCTAAAATGTTTGCAGGTAAAACTCGAAATAAATTCGTGGATATCTGTTACCAAATTACAAGTCACCATTTAGACAAAATATTCTGGGGGAATATAATGATTTTTTGACTCTGTCTAATATACAACAACACTTTGATTTCCTCTTATATTTAAATTGAAACACTTTACTATTTTTTAGATTAAATGTAAATTTTTATGCTTTTTCCCATACATTTTGTAACGGCCATTATCAATGTAAAGAAATACAAAATATTAAGAAAAATAAAAATTGACATCTGATAAAGAAGGCATACTTACATGTTGAATATCGATATAAGTCTGATGTTTTTGTAAATTTGGTTTAAGTCCCCTTACAAGTGCTGTGTACTCTTTAGCAGCACCAAGCATATGCGGAAGAGTCAAAATGACAGGAGCATCTGTAAACAAAAAACAAAAGAACAAAAGATGACCAAATTGCCTATTCTGAGGACAAAACATAATTAACAACATAAAACTGGCATAATTATGCTGAAAATGTCAGTAAAATAAACAAAACAGTCCTAGATTCAATAGAACAAGTTTATTTACACTTTCAAAGCTTCTAACTTTATACAGCGGGGTACACCGTAATATACCACCTCTTACTGGCTAATTAACTACTTAAACGCGGTAAGAAAAGCTCGATTCTAAAATTTCTAAACTTAATTAACATAAAATTCTTTCACTAATCTAAATATAAGTCTTAACGAATAGACTGCGACTAGACCGGTGGTGATGAATCGTTGGATGGCGGCGTGACGACAAAAATGTAAATTTGTCATGATTTGGAGAGATGCTGGATCTATGTATGTATGTACATTACATGATTGCTTTGCGTAGATAAACGCATATGCAAATGAAGCCTGGTCGCAGCTGAGTATTTTCACACCTGGCTAGAGGTGATGTTGTTATTAGTTGTTGTCAATTTGTTGTCGTCAATGTTTGAAATGATCAAAGATCTCATCGAACCAGGATTTGGTGACCCGTTTATCCACAGAAGTAGAATTTGGTAGTGGAGCCGATAGATATGTAAAAAGTGAGGTGGTTGGGAGTTTTGTCGTAGAAGAAGTTGAATGCGGATACTTTGTGGAAGGAGAATTCATTTGAATCTGTGATGGATTTATTGTTGATGAGTATCTTCGATTGAAATTAAAAATGGGAGATATTGTAGATTTCATCGCGACCTTTGTAGTTTTGCTGTCAACCAATCCAGGGTTTTTTACATATTGGAATGGTTGAGGTGTCGTTGTAGTATGCGAAGCTTTTATCGCAGTTGTTGCCGTACTTTTTACAGTCGGCAGAGTATATTGTGGTGAAGTTCTTGAATATTTTGTCGTAGTTTGAAATCTAGTATCGTGTGAATTTTTTGCGGAAGTTCCGACAATAGCACGTTTCGTTGTCTTTAATTCAATTGGCCCATCTTTTTGAAAGTTGTATAATTCAAAATAAATATCAAAAATACTTTTTGTTGAGGGTTGTGATGCTGTATTTAAGACTGCTGGCATTACTGTCGTCAATGTAGTTTTCGGCTTTTGAGTGGTGCTGGTGGATGAATACGAGAATACTGGCTTACCCATCGTTTTAGAAATGGGTGTTGGTGTAACGACTTTTGACATAGATTGGATGGATATGATAGGCTTAGGAGTAGTTTTTGATGAAAATGTGAAATAACTTTTTGTTGTCGATTTTATTGTGGGTTTTGTAGTTAATGTCTTTTTTGTAATCTGCGTAATCGGTCTCGTTGTAATAGGCTTCGTTGTGGTCTTTGTTGTAGGTCTTTTTGTAGTTATTGTACTTTTGGAAAATGATTTAGTTGTGGTGAATCTTGTAGTCTGTTTCGTTGTTGGACTCCTTATAATTTTTGTTGTTCTAGGTGTCGTCGATTTTGTTATGTAGGAACTTGTAGTGGTTTTTGTGGTTGTACTCCCTAAAGTCGGCTTTGTTGTTATAATTCTTATCGTCGGTTTTGGTGTATTTCTTTTGGTTGAAGTTGTCCTTGTAGTTGGTTTTGATGTGACAATTCTTGATGTTGGTTTTACTGTGGAGAACTTTGCTGTACTTTGTGTACTATTAGTTGATCTTATAATTGGTCTTGTTGTGGGGGGTTTTGTAGTAGATCTGGTAGTGGTGATTCGTGTAGTTGGTCTCGTAGTGGTGGTGGACCTTAAAGTTGGTTTCGTTGTGGTGGTGGTCCTTATAATTGGCCTCGTAGTGGGAGTCTTCACCGTTGGCCTCGTGGTGGAAGTTGTACTTAAAGTTGGCCTCGTTGTGGTAGTAGTCCATGGAATAGATGCTTTTTTTGTTGTTGATTTACTTGTTGGAGCAATTGATAATTTAGTTGTTGGCTTAGCAGCAGATTTGTCAAAAATAGTTGTAATTGGAAATTTCTGTATAGGTACAGCCGAAATTTTCGCATCGATTGTTGGTTTAATTGGTGTGGTATTTGGATTTGGTTTAACTATGGTAGTATGCAGATTAGTTGCAGAAGCTGCATTACCAAATGAGAATGAAAATGGATTTTTAAATCCACTATACTGATTAAATGCTGAATTAGTATGTCCGAAGCTATTCGAGTAATGTCTACGCGTTGTCCTTGGAGTTACTGGAGAAGTAGGATTATATATAAAACCACCAGAATGTCTTTTAGTTGAAGCTGGCTTATTCGTAAAAGAAAACCCTGAATTAAATGTAAAAGGTCTTTTCGTGACGGTCGTCGATTTCGTCGGTGATTGATATTGCTTAGTATGATATGAAGGTTTCCTTGTTGGTGTCGTAATTGTCGGTTGACTTGCAGAAAATATACTAGTTGTTGGAGGCCGTGATTGTGCTGCATGTTTACAATCTTGAATATATTCTTCAGCTTTACCATTATTACAATATATTTGATAAACAACCCAAGCCTTAAAACCATCACCGGACAATTTTTGATGTTCATCGTAAATTTTTCGAATACATTGTACATCATCAGTGATATCATCATCCTCCAATTCGGAACATGAAAGTCCACAAGCCCAACCTCGTCCTGGAGGTGAGCACCAGTAAATTTCACTAATTTGAAATATTCCATGATCACCTGATTTACCAACAGCCGATGTATTGTAATTCGACTCATACCTAGCAATGCATACCCAAGTTGCAATTTGTTCTTCAGGAATATGATGTCTATTACGAAGTTCGTCAGCCAATTCACAAGGTGTGTATACTTTTGCAGAATGCTTTTTTGGCTCGCTGGGATATGCTTTAGTTGCAACTGTCATTGATGCACTAGTTAAATAAGGATCAATAAAATTATCATTTATGTCATCATTATGATTATTATCCAAACATTCTGTTATAACATGCTCCGCTCGATCACGACAATACGGTTGATATACAGCCCAAGCATTGAAACCATCACCTGACAATCTTTGATGTTCATCGTAAATTTTTCGAATGCATTGTACATCATCGGTGATATCATCATCCTCCAGATCAGAACATGAAAGTCCGCAAGCCCAACCTTGTCCTGGAGGGGAACACCAGTAGATTTCACTAATTTGAAATATTCCATGATCACCTGATTTACCAATAGCCGATGTATTGTAATTCGACTCATATCTAGCAATGCATACCCAAGTTGCAATTTGTTCTTCAGGAATTTGATGTCTATTACGAAGTTCGTCAGCCAATTCACAAGGTGTGTATACTTTCGTAGAATGTTTTTTTGGCTTGCTGGGATATGCTTTAGTTGCAACTGTAATTGAAGCACTGGTTAGATAAGGATCAATCAAATTGTCATTTATGTCATCATCATTATTTTGATCGAAACATCCTGTTATATAATGTTCCGATCGATCACGGCAATACGGTTGGTATACAGACCAAGCATTGAAACCATCTCCTGAGATTCTTTGATGTTCATCGTAAATTTTTTTCATACACTTCACATCATCTGTTATATCGTCATCTTCTAATTGATCACAAGATAAGCCACAACCCCAACCTCTACCGGGAGGTGAACACCAGTAAATATCACTTATCTGAAATAATCCATGATCTTCACTTCCATCAGAATTTAATCGTCCTATGGCAGAAGTATTAAAGCGTGATTCATGATTTGCTATACAAACCCATGTCGCTATTTGATCCGAAGGAATGTTATGTTTATGCCGAAGCTCTCTAGCCAATTCACATCTATCATATATCTTTGAAGGTTTTAATGGTTTTTGCTGAAATGGCTCGTAGTCTGATATAGAATTATCCACATTATCTATGATATTCGAATATGGTTTAAAATATCGTTTAGTTGTGGGATATCCAATGCTGCCCGATTGGAAACATCCATCTAAAAATGTTTCAGCTTTTCCTCTACAAAATGGTTGATATGTTGACCACGCATTATATCCATCTCCAGATATTCGTTGATGTTCCTCATAAATTTGTCGAATGCATGCAAGATCATCGCTGAGGTCATCATCTCGTAGACTATCACAAGATACTCCACAGGCCCATCCTTTATTAGGAGGGGAACACCAGAAAACATCACTTATTTGAAAAAGTCCATGAGCACCGTTATCAAAAGTCCCAGTATAGGCTGAGCTATTAAGTCCACTTTGATATTGGGCTATGCACACCCAGTGTCCAACTTCACTCATAGATAATCCATGTTCATCTCTCAATAGATGAGCTAATTCACAACGTTCAAAGATTTTCGCATTTATACTGTGGCTTATTAAGAATATCACTATTAGCGATAACACATTCTTTACTGAAACCGGCCTCATAGCTCTGAACATTTGTATAAAAATCGAAAGTAAATTTTAATCATCAGATTAGAGATGATCATGCGCGCACGGCTAAGCTCTAACTAAGCTCATCTTCTCAAATATCAGCCTGTCTTATCGGAAGCTTTACATACATGCCTATCTGGACATGGTAGATACATGGACTGGACATGGCTCAGCCAGTTGTCAAGATTAATGGCATCTTCCATGAGAATATCATACCGCAACCGTCGTCAACAAAACATATTAAAACATCAAGCCAAGAAGTTGGATTCATTCTTTGTCGGACTTAAGTTTTTGTTTTTTAAAAGCAGGTTTGGTGTGAATCTGATGCCGCGAGGTCTATACCTGTTAAAATTAAGCATCGTGATATTGGCAAAAAAAAACCCCCCTCCAATGAAAGTTATTAAGCAGGAGGTGTGGAGAAGACTAATTTGTAGCAGTAATTTGAAAATTAATAAATTTTTCATGAATCCATAACGTCTAAGCGAAATTTGACTGTTGGAAGTTTTCTATGATTCGATAATATTGACATCTTCTTTCTGCCAATCCCCTTTGAAAAACTAGTAGTTGATCGTGACTTTTATCTAATTTTGAGGCTTCACAAATTATACCGTTATGATAAGTTATTTATGCAAATGATATTGTCGTTTTGAATTTACATAGTGAAGTGAATTGGTGGGCGTGAAGTAAAATGATTACGGATAAGAATTATAATTTTCTTCATATTACCTGGGTAGGTGGTTATAATTGCGAGTATTTTTTCTAAACTTATTCGAAAAACACAATAATGCGATATGGGAATTAAAGGCTTCTTTTAATAGGAATAAAAAATCAGGTTTAATATAAAATGCAAAAATTAAGGCAGGAAAACGTCTTTGGTTTAAAAATATTTTGAATAGCTTTGTTATGGCAAAGTGGTCTTCTCAATTTATAAACAAAAATATTCAGATATTCAACAAGTTTATTGAACGTTATTATCACGTCTCCATAACAGGATTTTATGTAATAAAATTCGGTAATTGGATAACACCTTTACACTTAATTCTATTAATTTTAGAAACCCGAAATACGTAGAAGATCTTAATCTTTAGTCTTAGGTATGATACAGCTGAACACGCTCATTATGAAGAGTTCCGGTTATTTTTAAATAGTTCACGTTGGGCATTGTATACTAAGGTGAAATTAAATTTAGTAAAATATCATGGGATATAGCTATCTGTTATTGCATAAAAACAGTGTTGGCACACGTGAGCTTGGAACCATGTTTGAATCACATATTTATGTAAATGTTGAATATGCAGATATTTATTACCATAATTTGCTAAAACTACCACCTGGGGTGTTAGCCACCTGTATCCCATCCACGGTATCTCTGAATGACGTGGGGTCCAAGAATATGCGTGTTTGTGATCAAAAACATTAATATAGCATCAACAGAGTGTAACAACGATACTAGAATAAAGTAACTTTTTAAATTGGGTGGACTAGTTAGAGATCATATGACCCTATTATCCATCACTCCCCTAATGGTATGAAGTATACGGTGGAAATTGCCAGGTATAACCGGCTTGGTATTATTGCTTTACGTGAAGCCCACGGTCACCATACAGCCTGGGAAGTTTTGACGTCAACCATCAAGGTCAGACGTGATTTCTTTAATAGAGCGGATAATCTGGATGCAGGCCAACGAACTAGCTTTTGTTACAATCTGAAGAAGGTAAGAGCTCATTGACATGTATCACTTACGTCATGTTATGATTTGAGTCATTCCACTGGCTAGAAATGTTCGCGAGTCCATTCCCTCCATGTGGACGGGGAGGTAATATGTGCTCTGAAATCTATGCTGGTATAAGTTTGGCTAGGGATTTCTGATCAATTAATAAAAATATTGAAAGGTAGCCGCGCTTTCTTCGACAGCACGTTTAATAAACTTTCTTGGGGTTTTTATTCAATAACACCATGAAGACCATCTTGGGGAAGAACTGGCAAAACTCATATGAGATCTGCTTTTCTATAAACTATATGAAACATGTCATAAAATCAAAAAAACTGAGCTTTATGGATATAGCACTAAAGGAAAAAGAAAAGATAGAATCTAAAGGTAAGAGAAGTTATTTAAATAACCTTAAGCGCCATAATCTGCGCGGTGTACCATATATTTTCCATATCATAGAATCAATCATTTCCTATGAAAACGATCAATTTTGGACCTGAGCTTCTTCGATTGCGCACATGGAGATGTTGGAAGGACGGCAGGATTGGTTCTTCCCATCGCTCATTGACGTGTGGGCTGGAAAGGAAAAACCCTCTGGCGCGTATGCCACAGCTTCGTTTTGGGCGTCACTTCTCTGTAAGTTATCATGAAAGGGAATCGTGGGCTGAGGGAGGACCTGACATTGGGTTGGAGTACTCACTTGGAAGAGACACCACTATCTTCCAGGCTGAAGTCTTTGCCATTATATTGGCAACGAAGATAGCCTATCCTTTCGGAAAGTCAGACAGTGTTGATGACTCTGAGCGGCCTTCAGCTAACATCTAAGTTACTGGGGAGACTGTAGATCGTCCGTGCATAATCTGTATATCCACATCAAGATGTCTCTTTTGTGGGCTCCTGGTCATATCGGGATCATGGGAGATGAGAGGGCTGACCTTCTACCTGCAAAGAAAACCTGATATAATCGAACTCTTTTTGTGTGCTTGCACGGCTTTTGCCCGGAGTAGGCTGGATACGTTTGCGTCTGTCCTCATATCTGCGGATAAGCTGGAAGACTTACGTCACAAGAACATTAAGAGGACAGAAAGGTTTTGGTGTAAATTTGCCTCTGTTTTCACGGAAAATTTATTTGAAGGTGTAAAATTGATAGCATTAAGTTAAAAAAATGATATCGGTCAAATGTTCCGTTTTTCTTGGAACGAACAATGCTCGAGACCCAATTCAGCAACTTGGGGTAAAAAAAAAACTCGTTTAATACCTTCTTGTAGCACTCACCAGTTATGGTAACGGTGATGCCTCGGGCGTCCTTAAAAAAGTAAGGGCAAATTACTTTTTCTTTACAAGTGCCGCACCAGACAGTCACTTTGAGGGGATACAATAGCTGCTCGTGCACTTCATGTGAATTTTCTGTGCCCCAGAAATGCAAATTTTGTTTATTCACATAATCACTTAAGTGGAAATGGGCTTCTTCGCTCATTATGATTATGGATACGAAATCATTCTCTTCGTGCAACAGGTTTAACAGAGCATGGGAGTAAGTTAATCTCACTTGACGGTCAGCATGCAGCAATTGGTGAACGGTTTACACTTTGTACGGAAACATCTTCAGGTCTTTTACCAAAATTCGACCCCACGAACGTCTGCTGATGCCAAATTGTGTGCATAGTTGTCTCATCGATGTTTATGCTCTCCCGGACTTCCTCGGTCCCATACACACACATTTGTGACATCTCTAGTGGACCCAGTTTAAATGCTCAGCCAAATTCTTAATTGTTCGCGCACATGGTGCAGAATGATGAGAAAAATGACGCTATGTTAAAGCAGCAGACCGAAAATTCATTAAATAAGCAGTAACAATAATTCCGCCCTTTTCAAGTGTGTATCCGTGCATTGCTTATTATTAACTAATTCCCTATCTGTCTACAATATAAATGTCAAAGCACAATGACATTTGACGCCATTTGCAAAAATTATGGCACATTCACATTATGACATTACTTTTACCCCACCTTATACATAAAGGTAGTTTTGTGATTTTTATAAAAATCAATTTTGATTTTATAAAACTCTTAAATTGTATAAATCAACTTATGATGCAAAAATAAAAATGTAAGAAATTCAAGACTCTGTCTGTAATGCGGACGAATCCAATCATGTTTTTTTTTTATAATGGAAAATATATTTAAAAAATAAAAAATATTTAAAAAAAATAATAGAAAATAATAATAAGTATTAAAAAAAATTAAAAAAAAAAATTTAACAATATCAAAAAATTAAAAAAAAAAAACCATTCTAAGAACGGGCAACTTTAGCTAGTAAATATATAATCAAATCAGGCAATAAAGAGCAAAGAGAAGAGACATTATGATATCCAAGGACATTCATGTTAGTAATGGTGAACTTTGAATACAAAATTTCAGGTTTAGAAGGAAGCATCTTTCCCATACACATTAATGCTCAAGTAGAAAATCACATCAAACACATGAATTTGAATAAGACATCGAGAGGAAAGCATCTTCTCCGCTTATCATGTAGTATTCTGTCAGTGCTTTAGCTGCCATCAACCCCTGTCCATAAGGAAATAAAAACTTCTCTTTCCACGGTTTCATAATTAACATAGCAGTATTCAATGCATTGCCATTATAGACAGAAGGCACTATTTCGGTATACCAAAAATCGTCTGGCGCTATAATGTTGAATGAACAAAAGCACATATTTTGTTATCAGAAATCAAACTAACATAATCTGTGAGCTAATTAAGATATACTAAATGTAGCTCTACAGAAAACATGGGTGACCAGGTGCCAATGAATGGAATGATTTGTTTTCTAAATTTAATTTTGGTACAATTGCTTAGACCGCCTATTGAGTTTTTACCTCGCTCTAAAACTATTTCCCAAGGTTTATTATGAAATTTTATATATACGTACGGCCATAGTTAAAGTTGGCTAGATAACTTCCTTTTAATCTGGTTCTCTTCACATTGTAATTATGGACCGAAAATATCCGAGGTAAGAAATAATAACGATCAATATGGATGCCATTATTTTCAAGCTGATAATTACACAGAATCTTTTTCTTTTTTGTTGTTGTTGAAATGTTAATATAAAAGAAAAAATAACTTCCTGGGATGTATCTGGATATTTGTGTTTTTGTTTTGTACCTACTAAACCGGGCGATATTAATAATAAATAATTGAAACGTGATTCCAATTACTTTATTTAAAATCAATAATATCATCGGTATCCGCGTGTATTTAATGCCAGTAAGTTGAAACGTTAATTTAACCGATTGCATCCAACACCCACCATTGTATAGTGTAAAAATATATTTTTAACTAAAAGTAGTTAAAGTCGACCTCCAAACTGAAGATAAACAGTAAATAAAATAAGAATTATGATGTATACACGGCAATACCCTTGGAAGCTTCTTACGATGCAACGCGTATTCTGAATAGCTTCGAATCTCTTCAGAGACTACAAATTTCTTAAAAGCATCTATAAAGAAGCAACTCTTATTGCTTTCGCATATAAATTGAATTACACGAGAGCTAGTTATCAAGATAGTTTCAAGCACTGGAGCTGTAGGAATTGATTTATAAGCTAATCAAGTAGTGCGTGATCATTAACACTCTTTTACTGTGTACATACTCGTATTATCTAAGATGTAACAACACTTAGTATACAACCAGATGAATGCTGCATCAGTAATATGCACATAAAAAATCTATATTGTACTTGACTTGGAGAAATGATCATGTTTTGAGTGCTATGCTCTTATGCTAATTTCAACATTGATTCATTCTGTTGAGTTCGAGGTCTTTAGCTTTATGGATGCATTTGCTTGTTGTGGAATATTAATATTTTATAAATTGATTTGAAAACTATTAGTAAATGAGATTTTCTCATTACCGATTTTTGTTACTATATATTACACTCAACATAAATTCTCTAATGATTATAAAATATTTTCTTAAACCTGATCCATATGGCATCAGAGGACTTTATTAAACTGTTTTACATAACACCTTTAGTTCATAAATATTTCAGCGTTTTATGAATGGGGTCATGCGTTGTTTGAGTTTTGTTTGAAGTGGTACCGCTAAACTAAAACTAGCCTGCATTACTTAGACCTCTAGTGGATCAATTGTGGTCCTAGACTTCATCGCATAACCTTTTAGACTGCCCCAGATCCATCCTGCTTCCCTTAGAAAACTCAGGTTATATCCAAACCTCTTTACCTTGATCCATCTTGCTTCTCTCAGAAAACTTAGAATATATCTGAACTCTTTACTTTGCAGCTCCCCAGACTTGAAAAGACCCAATAGTCTATTCCTTTTATTCATCAATGTGTGGCAATCGCAAAGCACGTGTTGGATGGATTCGATTTCCTCGGAGACCTTATGGCTCCTGCAGCTCGCCGCTATACCCAGTCTTCTAGAATGGTCCTCTATGGCGCAGTGACCCATAATAATCCCTACTAGATTCCTGGTATTTGTTCTGCTGCCATTATGCAGTACCCTTGTCCTTTTCCTGTCATATGCAGGCCACAATTGCCTCACAATATGGCAGAGATCTCTGCTCGTCCACCGGAGGCTTGCCTTTTGACATGAGTCCCTGAAAATTTCCTCTTTTAAAGTTCCGATTGGGATTACCACATAAGTTACCGCTACAGATCTATTCATTTTATAGCCCTTTTGGGCTAACTCATCAGCCATCTCGTTGCCTGAGATATCCTTATGGCCAGATACCAGGTATAGGGTCACCTTGTGTCTTATAGTAAATTCCTCAAGGCTGGTCTTGCATAACTGCACCAATTTTGATTTTACCAGCACAGCGTCCAGCGCCTTGATGGCTGCCTGGCTATCAGTATATATGCAGATGTACTGTGAGAGCTCCCTGCACATGGATACCAATATTGCCGCCTGATAAATCGCTGCGAGCTCTGCCTGAAAAATACAGCATTTGTCGCACCATTTGTCGGGCAGCCTATAAGAATCGTGCCACTGGAGATCTGTCGAGTACACTCCAACCTCTGTGCCCGCACTAGTCTTGGAACCATATGTAAAAATAAAAATATCGGATGTTACGACCATCTCCTTCCCATTCCAATCACTCCTGGTGGGCCTCATTGCATTGACATTCCCACCAAAAGTCAAGATGGGTACTTGCTAGTCTGTTTATTCCCTGCAATCATTACAGTCTATCTTCTGGAGTATATTGGAGTGTGGGAATAAGTCAAGCATGACCTCCAGTGTCGCTGTGGGCGGTAGTGCGTAGATACCCAGTTATTCCCAAACAGGCGGTCCTCTGAGTTTTTGTCAGCACATCTAGGTTACATTTCGTCGTCAGTGCCGTCCACCAGACTGTGGAGCTATAGCAGAGGATAGGTCGAAGCAAAGTATCTAGGAATCATTCTCAATTCTAAGCTGAGCTGGAAGATTAATCTAGAAAAACGCACGAAGAAGGCCAGTGTGGCATTCTACACGTGCAAGAGAATATAAATGAGCCTTAGTTTACCATATGTAATCTTAGGACTTTTGTGTGTTTAAAACGAACGTGTCAATTTCAAAATCCCGATAAGTGTAAGGTGTGCTTAGTTATTCGATTGCTTTCAGCAAAAGGTGAAACTGTAAATTTGTTTCTTTTTATGACATAAATATTATGAAAAAGCAAAATGTGGAAAAATAGTGTCATTAATTTAAAGTAGGAAGAACTGGTGTTCATGATGCGTGTCAAAAACTATTCTTTTTGAAAAGGTTACGAAAAGATTAGGATACTGGAAATTGTGCGCAAATTGAGTGTCAGAAATGCTGATAAATAATTAGAAAAAAGCGTTCCTTGTTCATCATTAATATCAAGATGACAATTGTCTGAATTGCATTGTGAGAGAAAATGATACCCCCAAGAAGAACCAACAATCAATGCATTTGTGTTACACACATTAATCTTTAGCGAAAAAGTTCAAATTAACGATATCAGCACGGAAAATCATGGAAACCATTTTTGGGACAGAAACCACTTTGACGATTTTCTGCCTCGTAATTCACTTCACTTCACTTTGACGATTTTCTGCCTCGAAGTGAATTATGTAAATGCTGCTGTTTTCTATGTAATGTTGAAAAAGAGACATTGGGCGTGGGACATTTGGTACATATAGGTTCACCGCTCACCTCCCTCTTCTAGAATTTGGTTATATCGGTTGGTATTACACTATCGGCGTAAAGACTTGTAGTACTTCATGGTGTGATTAAAAATTTCAGACACTTAGGGTCGTAAACACCAACGAGGATAATCCTATTTCCAGTGCAAAGATTATTCCCATCCGAGAATAATCCTGCTTACTTTGATCGTAAACACCAACTCGTGTAAAATAATGAGTTTTTTGCTTATGTGGCATTACTTTCGGATATTTTCGGTATGTCGAAATAAAAAGTTATTATGTTTTAAAATAAGAAATGTTGAATAAGCAATATAATGAAAAAAATGAATTTAATTTTCATTTTTCTTTTTTACATAATATTAAAAAAAAAAATTTTAGTAGAGAAAAGTTTTAAGATCAGTGCATCTAACCGAAATATCGTTGCCACGGAAATATGCTATTCTTTATTGTCTGCTGTAATTGCCACATAAATTCATATTTTGCTCATCCATCACCTATTCGGAATAATCCTCGAATAAAAATTTTACCCCCGAATAAAGTATTACACCGGTGTAATACGATGGATTAAATCGCTAGTAATCTTGGTTGGTGTTTGTGCATTACACGTGAATATGGATTATTCTAGTTGGTGTTTACGGCCCTTAGTGTAAAATGTCGTTAGCTCAAATTGTTACACTATCGGCCCACATTTCATGAAGTGCTAAGTCACATCAAGTGTCTATGGCTACGGCACATATATATAAACTATCGCTAGATTTCGTTTCTATTAGCTGTGTTCTTTTGTGTTAGCAGAAAAGAGCAGAACAAACGATACACACAAGAACGCCTCATACATTTTCATAGAAAGATTTAAATGAAGCGAACAGTACAAATAGTTCGCTTCAATCGACAGAACAATTTGTTTTCTCCAGCATATGGGAGTTCTAGAAGAAGGTACACAAAAGAAAAGAACACAACTTATGTTCATTTTTCGATATTCCAATAATTCTCTTGAAACAAGCGGACCTTTAAGGTAGAGTTAGATTGGAATTTTCGACGCAAGGCTAGCATCGCGTTCAACGAGTTGGTAAAATTGACATTTGAGATTCATCAAATTTGTTTTTAAATTTTTGTTATAAATTAGTTCGAATTTTCGCTTTTTCGGTCAACTTTTAACGAAACTTTCTTGCCTTTGGAAAAAAAAAATCTTAAAAAATCCATCTAATAAGTAAGAGCTGAAATTATGCAAGCGGCGCTTTTAAGAAAATTATAGATTTAATTTCGTTAATGGGGAAAATCAGGTAATACCTTTGCGGAGTTGCCATACGAAAATCTCATTTTTCACCAGCTAAGAACGCGTTAACGTAGAGTGGTGAAATTTTGTACACGGCGTTTCCATAGTAATAATATTAAAGATATAATTTCAAAAATGGGCTAAGTCAGGTAATCCTTCTTGGTGTTGCTATATAAAAATTTAAGTATTTTTACGTATACTGTGAAAACGATCAGTCCTAGACGTTTTTATTGTACTAAAAAGTTCTTCGGAATATTAAATCCTATGAAATTAGCTATAATTTTATTTCTGTCCGACGAACCGTTTTAGAAATAGATGCGAAAAGCCGCTTTAGCAATTAAGCTCGGAAAGAGTTGGTCTTACAGTTAGACCAATTCTAGCTTTTTCCCTTGTTATGAATTAAACTTCTTGGAGATATAGAAGATACAATATCAGTCAGTTTATTTAAAACCTGCGAACTCATTCATTTAATATAAAATGAGAGTGCGGTGCAATCTGCTTCACTTTCACCAAAGAACATCAAAGTTAGATATTCCTTGCTTTCACACATTCTATTTTATTGCTAATTACTGTTCTGTCCTTCATCTTAATGGTTTTCAATTAGTTTCTTTTGCAAATTTAATACTTCATATTTTACTTTCTTAGGTAGATAGTCAATACATTTCGGATCTAATTAGACCTGTAAAATTCCAAGTACATGTACCAGTACATGGACTTATACTTATTTTAAGTACCCGTACAGAGACTTATTAAAAAATTTTCAAGTACAAGTCCAGTTACTGGTACTCATAAGCCCCACATATCATCTTATAATTACCTTATAAGTACCTAAGTACACACATAATGCCGCTATACAGCCAAGTACATTATTAAGTTCTTTTTAATTATTTAAGTAGGTACACCTTCCGAAAACTCATATCAGAAATTTTGAAAAATCTAATTACTGGATCAGGTTTTCATTTACGAAATATCATTAAATAGGTTGCAAACAGATAGGAAATGAAACAGAATCGTATAAGCTTTTGCTGTTTGAATTTCCAGTTTTAGATGTTGTTTATACAGAATGTGAGTTTTAATTTAGGAAAATAAGCTTTTCAAAAGTCGCATAAGATAATCATTGCCTTCGTGGAGCATTTACAAGGCCTGCAAATGAAAATTAAAGCTCCACAGGTGCGAAGGAAGAGAGTGGGATGTTACATTTGATTGCCAACATTCTCAAGAAAGGATATCGATTCCGTATGTCAATTTCTGCCCTAGTGTCACTCATGTAACTTGTAACTTAATTTTTTTTTATTTTAAAAAACATGTCTCTGTTCCTAAACCTCTATTATTAGAAGACGTATTTAAATAATTTACTGCTGATGTATTTTGTGTTATGGCGGTATTTGTAGTAAGTGCGTACTTTGGTACTTATAGAGTATTTAAGCTTATATATGGGACTTATGAGTACCAGCACCAGTACCTGGACTTGCACTTGAAAATTTTTAAAGTTCCAGTACAAGTACTGGTACTGGGTATTTAAAAAAATTTTAAGTACGAATCCAGGTTAAGTACCAATGTACTTAAGTACTTTACAAGTATGTAATTTTTCCACTTAATTTATTTCGATTATTTTTAGTATAACTATGTAAAGTCATCAATTTTGGACACAAAAGTATTTACTTAGAAAACACATTTCATTAACTGAATTGCATGTAGCACTTATAATCTACAAACAACACAATAAAAATAATTTCTACTTACCAATACAAGGACTTAAATCCATGGCACCAGAATAGAGACATCCGTTTTTCTTCTTAATAATATTCACTAGTCTATCAACGCAAAAACATCCATTTGAATACTCTGGTCCGATTTCGTTGAGAAAGTTATCGCCTGTGCTATATCGAAATCCCGATATACCTTTGTACTTAATCTCATGCTCATAGAATAGCTGAACAGAACGGCAAATATCCGAACTGAAAATATACATGGAATCACCTTTATGTCGGAAGGGTGGATACGATGAGGCATCCGTTCCATTTATTAAGTTGCATATTGAGGTTTCACCATCCGTTGAATTGAGCCAAATTTGTAAAGTACTTGCCTCTTCCCACCTTTGTATTTCAAGAACTTTCTGAGGATTACCCAAACCTGTATGCACTTCATAGAGTCCATCATTTGTTCGATTTTTCTGTAAAACAAAGAAGTATTAAGGTTCTGTCGTTCTTATACCTAGAGATATCACACATGATTGAAAAAGGAAAACGCAAGACTACCATCGTCCATGGTTCGTATTGTCTTTGATCCTTTTTCTCTGATTTGTTTGCATATAGCACGAGCTAGTCCGGTTGGTTTGATACAGAATCGAACTCCTTCGAAAAGGTATTCGCGTACAGTTGTTGTTATAAACATCGATCTTGGATTGTTGAAAACTCCATTCAAATTCATGTTTATATGAGACATTAGTAATGCTAAACCTGGATCATTTTCCATGTGCTGGAGTATAGACTAAAATGTAATTTTGTTAGTTGGTTATTATAAAAAAAAAAAAAATTAATAAAAAAAAATTCGTTTCTTTCCAATCAAGAACATACCATACTGTTTCATGCATAAGCATTTCCAAGCAAATGAAAAGTTAGTATGCTTGCCAATACCAGTCGTTCATAACTACGTTAAGCTCAAGCAGGCTTCAAACTTTCGTTTAAAATCAAAAAGTTTTTCCTATGTCTCTTTCTTTTAATTGATTTTCCAGGCACTAGTTTAATAGTTTTTAATTTGTTTTTTAGATAATATGGAAGATTTTTAGTAGTATTTAATTTTCGGCCTCAGTTTAGTCTTTATCTAATGAGTGATGAACTAGGATATTTGACCTAGATTTCAAATATCCTAGCAGGAGTAAATTTATATTAAAGTATAGTTTTCAATATTCTGTAAAGTGATTTTGAAGTATAAGGAAGAACTGTGTTTAAAATTAGAAACTAGATGATTGAGACCCCAAAAATTGTAATATATTCTCTTCCTTTAAAATAAAACAGAATTCCCAATTTTGTAATTAATTTAAGCCTCTCCATTTCGGAATCATTGCAATATACATACAAAAATTATTTAACTTTAAGGAGAAATATTAGATTTGAATCATAGTCTGTAGCAGTATCTTATAACTAGAAGAAAACATACACAGTGAGCCCCAAAGGAAGCAAGTTAGTAACGACTGAAAAGTTGCTAATTCAGGTGATATAGTTGTCAAAATTTCTTTTTGTTGTATACCGTATGGTATACATAATAAAAAGGTTTGTATAATAATTTGTGTTAAGGTTTTGATGAATTTCTATTTTGTGAAACTATTTATAAAATTTTTGACTGAAGAAATATAAGAAAACATTGTGATATGTGCAGCACCAAGAAAGGTGCAAAAAAATGTGATTTAGATTTCCGAAAGAAAAGACGCTTTCACAATTTGGAAGTATATTCTTAACCTTTGTGTCTTGGTGATGTTTATTTGAAAATTAAATTCAGGTAGAAGTAGTTAAATTTTTTAAAATATTTTTTTGTAATGCAAAGGGTGGATTAATTACACTGTACTAGATAAAATTCTGAAATTAATATGTAGAGGATGTTAGCCTAAAATAAAATACTAGGGTAAAATACCACATGTGGCTTATCTTGCTAGGTACATTTTATGGAATTTCCAGTTCCTTAATTGATTTCGGGCTTCCGATAACAATAGCTGTGCTGCGAATAGTGTGCGCAGTGTATTATAGCTGAAAGTGACAAAAGTAAGTGCTCAAATTTCTCCCTCTCAGTGCTTATATGATTTTTCTCGCTTGTAGTTATTGTAAGATTTTTGTAGTTTGTAGAATTTCTTGCACAATATGTTGCGTAAATCTTAGCAGCTGTAGCATTTGTTTTTGTAACAGACAATTTTAAAGTTGTTCTTGTCCGTACGGATAAGATAACATACGTCCGTCAGGGGCAAAGTAACATAGGTTTTGATTTCTATTTTCAGTGATTGGTGTTTATAAACGAAAAAACGGCAGGCAGTCGTGGAAGCAGGAAGACATGGCGAAAACAATAAATGCTACAATAAATAACGAGATGGGGGATGGTTAAAGGCTTCGAAAACCTTTAACGTATCATAGGCAATATCAAGAAGAAGATTTCTGCATAAAAAAATATAAACGCGTAAGTAGGAACTGGGTCGATTCAAGATCACATCTACATCGAATATGGAAGCAGACCTAGTGGAGTATATCAAAATCTGGAATCAAGGCTTGTTGGTATAACTTATGATAAACTAAAAACTCTGGCTTACTAATTAGCTGTAAAGAACGGAATATCATATCGTTTCGATCCCAAAATCTGGAAATAATTGACTGTGAGGATTAAGGCACGAAATAAAGATATCTCATTTAGAAAACCTGAACCTACATTAGCTGCGCAAGCGATGGCTTTCAATCGGCCACAGGTTCAATATTTCTTTGAGCAATTGGAACCCACTAGAAAGCAAAACGAAATTCCCTTTAGCTGAATAGATGAGTCAGTACTAAATACTGTTCAAAAACTCGAGAAGAGGAAAAAATCAATTTGGAGCGCTAGCAAGTGCTGAAGGAGGATAGTACATAACGCTAGTGTGTTGTATTAGTTCAGCTGGAAATTTCATTTCTCTGGGACTAGTTTATGCGAGAAAAAATTGGAAACATGAGCCCTAGATGGCGTTCCGATAGAAACTTTAGGGTTAGTGCAACAGAACGGCCGCCCTAGCCTCAATGTTTGGGATTTCTTGTCCCTTGCCTTTAAAAAAAAAAAACCGAAAGGTTGAATGACTGAAGTATTATTTTTAAAATGGATGGAATATTTCAAGAAATGGACTATTCCCGCTCCTGAAAGAAAAGTTTTGCGTCTTCCAGCTATAAAAGCATTTGTGTTCTCACTTATGATAAAGAAAATCGGATAATTATGTTATCTCTCCCACCGCACTGTACACATAGAATGCAACTTCTGCATGTGACATGTTTTTACCCCTGAAAATATATTGTAGTCTTTAATTGACTAATTGGCTACAAACTAACCTAGGACGAACTATCAGTCAATACCAAATAGCAAGGCTATTTGCAGCAGCATATGGTAAAGTCGTCACGTACAAAATTGCTGTGTTTTCTGACTATATATTTCAACCAGCGGAAGTGACTAATGTTACAAATGAAGAGAATGCAAACAAATATGAAGTAATTTCGGGAAATGAAAGACAGCTTGTGAATACAAAAGCTTCTTATAAATCGCACGATAAATGGTAGGATTTTCTCAGACTTTGATAATATGCACTGATCACACTGGACATAGAACAGACCCACCGGATGGCAGTACTAATTTCAATCCAACTGATATATTACCACTTCCAGTTGCTGGCACATCATCTACGACTAGAAAACGAATAGATTGTGTAGCACAGGTATTAATAAGCTCTCCCTTCCCCAAACAGAGTAATCAGCTAAACAATTAACAGAAAAATGGCGTGCAGCCAAAAGAGCTAGACAAAAATAAATTTGGATGTATAGAGGGAACCAGATGATAGTGATTTCTCGGGTTGAAGTGACAAAGAAGGTTGTCCTTGTCGATACTGCGAGTACAAGCCGTGGGTGAAATGCATGCCTTGCTCAAAATGGGCGGATAGTGATAATGCAATAAAATAATGAAAAGAGCCATAACCTAAGAAAAAGCAAGCCAAAATCGATATAATCCCAATGATTTCTTTGACTATACATATTTATATATTTATAGGATGCAATGAAAATATTCTGTGTTCGGTGGGTATCCTCGAAGAAGTTGATTCTGAAAACTCAACATTAGGTTGGTTTTCACAAAATGAAGATTTTGTTTTAAGAGTAGGTAGTAATTAAAAGCTGTAGATTAGAACAGGGCTATACTTTCAGGGATCGGATCTTGAATTTGGAGAAATAGATGATTTAAAACATGATAGCTCTTGGAAAAAAATTGAAAAAGACTTATCCAAAAGAAGAAATACAGGAGATGCAAAATAAATATCCTTAAAAGAACTTATTTATACCTCTAAAGGTTTTTTGAAGAAGATCATTAAATTAGCAGAACAAATAGAGACTGAAGAAGGAAGGTTAAATTACTTTCGTATTAAGCATTTAAATAGAAAGGAAGAATGAAATAAACGTGCAAGGAAAAGAAATAAAATAAAATAATCATTTGAACAGAAAATGGTATTTAGTTCATTTATTCCTATGTTCATTTGAAAAAGTGGCTCGTTATGACGCCACAGAAAACTTTAAAGAGCTTTCATTTCATACCAGCATACCGTATATTCTTTGTACCATGTTATGTACAAACAAATAACTTCAGTTAGAATTCTTTCAACAATTATTAAGTAGATCTTGTGATAATGATATTTGCAATGGCTAAATTCGCTCAATTGTTGACAATTTGAATTGCTTTTCTAAAACTGAAACGTCTCTAAAATCACCATTCACCTACATTCATTTAAAAATAATATTTTCAATAAGTTTGTATGAAAGAAGCCTATGTGTGCCCTATAATGGGATTCACGTTCTTTCTGTTCTATTTTCTTTTTTCACCTAAAGACATCGGATACTTGATATCAACAATTTTTCTACAAAATCAATAAAGTTTCTAGACATGTGGATGAGATATTCTGCATTCACTTGACGACTTACAAAAGCATAATCCACTTTAGTCGTAAAGCCGGAAATTGCATTCATTTGATTGATTCTAATTGAGGGTTGATTTCAACAGGTGTTTCCTATTTACAAAGGGCACGTATTAAATCAATGGAAGGATATGAGTATTGAATGTGTACATAGAGCAAGAGTCTACAGATGCCAATTATATATAGCCGCTAATGGAATTATAACAGAAGAAATGTTATAATTTCACATTGTACTCGTAGAATGTAGATAAATGATTTTCTTTATGAAAAAAATCAGTTTTTGGCTAATATGGCTATTAGTCTTAAGGAAAAATAGTGTGAACTTTGCTAACCAGGAATTTTGTAGAATTGACTTTTTTTTTTTTTTTGCTAATATGTAGGTATGCAAAATAAAAAAATGTTATTCAAAGTAATTTTGATAAAGGTGAAGGAAAGGTTGACAAATTGAAAATTATTAACACATGATTAACCTTCTAATATTAAGTATAATAAAAAATATGCAAAACTGTGCACAATTCAATGTTTGTAGATCGACATGTGAATTTCAATCTAAGTCAGAGATTTTCCCTGTTCGGAGTAAACTGGATTATGTCACCGGCATTCATTATGTATTTTATGAACTTTATCCTATATATACTTTCATCTACACAGCCGGCGACATTACATCCCAATCTTTACTAAGTCCAAGTTTATTGTACTATGCCGAAAGGTATGCGATAAAAAGTCGAAGTTGAAGATAGCAAAAAGTTTCAAATTGACTTGATGGTGGCGAGACGATTTTGAGTTGAATCGAATAATTGAATATATCACACTCTTTACATGGCTATTTTACGCATATATTACAAGTACAACTTTGCAATGACTGAGGTCTAATAAACTCATCTACGTCATGAGAACTGCACCAGTCATGACGGTGCTGCCAATTGTGAAAAATAATTTTCCACATGTTGTTAGCTGTATCTTTAATTTTTATTATAAAAGTAATTTAAAGGGATATGTACCTCTTATTTACAAAGAGAAAGACTTTTTCTACGTTTAATGTACAAGCAGTATATAATGCAAAAGAAACCACCCAGGAAGATGTTTTAATAATATAAAAATAATAACTTATAGAAAAAGGTAATAGCTAACGCAATATTTCTGTCTTAATATTTCACACTAACCAATTAGAATAGGCCTACTGGTTTCATGTTATATCTAAGTGGCATATCGATATATTTAATACATAAAAATAGTTGTTTTTACAGAAGATGTTAATAAAAAGTGTTACTTTTTCTGACAACATCTAAACAACATTTTATCGATAGCCGGAAAATAAAATGCAGGCCCAAAATGATTGATCTCTTTTAGAAATTATAGCGTTATAGGGTTTGCGTGGTTCAGCACACGACAAAAACTTTTTTTTTGTAATTTCTTTTAAAATACCTGTCTTTTCATTACACTGAACATCATGAAGTCATTTCGTATATTTTCCCATTTCCTTTTTTTATATCGATTATCTTGGTCGTTGATTTATTTTCAATAAATTTGGATTCTTTTCCACTAGTGTAAATCAGTATTTTTTCTTTTTTAGTGGAAAAGTTACGGCATCTCACCCTTGCCTTGGACTCAAAATTTTTTCATTAAAATTTTTTGTTATAAAAACCGGTCAAGTGCGAGTCGGACTTGCACACGAAGGGTTCGGTACCATCGTATAAAATTTAACACTATGTATACGCCAAAAAAACACGTTTCTTGTATGGGCCACATTTAATTTTTAATTTTATTTTATGTTTATTATTTGTTGTTATAGCGGCAATAGAAATACACACTCTGTGAAAATTTCAACTCTCTACCTATTACGGTTCATGAGATACAACTGGGTGATGGACGGGCGGACATCGGAGACTTAGTAATAGGGTTCCAGTTTTTACCCTTTGGATACGGAACCCTAAAAAGCACTTCTCCGATGATTTGATGTACTAGAACTTATTGAAAATCTACTCCAATTTAGTTTTAACTGCGTGTAATTGTGTTCCTTTTTTTAATGGTGAAAATAAAACTTTACTGCTGACACTTAACTTGGTATTGCCCACTTAGATGTCATTTTGAAAAGATGCGTAAGGTCGACAGTAAGAGCTGCTGTCGCTTCATTATAGAAGACTATGAGACTGCTGAATACGTCCCCTGTGACTGTGGAACTTTGGTCCTCTCTATAAGGCTAAAACATCTAGGAAAGGTATTCCCATTGCCAGAGAATGTTGCAAAGATGACCCTCAAGAACATTACAGGTTTCGTAAAAGGTTTTAAACTCGAATGGGCGCCCTAGGGCACTAGTGGTGTTGTCACAAAAGATCTTACAGGTCGCAGTGAAGAGATGAGAGGCGGCATCTCTGTCTGCATTAGGATTAAGATGTCTTAGACGTAACATGTCTTTCGCTAAAGATATCTATTGAGTTGATATCAACCGACAATGCCCAAGTCCAAATTGTGCAGGATATGGCTATAACGTGAATGTAAGAGAGACAGCGGAGAATGTTGGAATATGGGTAGATTCACGAAAAAGCGTTCTGTGGGAATGTTTACACTTAAGGCTATAGGCCTATGGCATAAATTAGATAGCTCGGAGCACAATTTGCAAAATGGGGCGGGCGTTAAGATTTTTAAGTAAATCACAAATTGATTTATTTAAACATCTAGCCAATAAATTACTTTATGTACATTTTACCCATTAAGTAAGCAATCTATTGCACCAAATTTTAAAAATCGGAAAATGTTATTTTCTGTTTATTAACTTCAAAAAGCTTACGTTAAAAATTTTTTTAATTTGGTTCAAATCTGTGGCAACCCCGTTCCGCAAAGCAGAGAAATCGAAAAAAATCTTGAACTTTCATTTTTAAATCATTTTTAATAAAAACTGGGAGACAAATTTAAAAATTAGAAAACGTTATTTTGTTGGCTTAGGTGTTTAAATAAATATTCTATTAATCAATTTGCGATTTATTCAAATGTTTTGATCCCCCCCCCCCTTTCGATGACTTAGAAGAAACTAGTCTAATAATTGGTGGAGAAATATAAAAAAAAACTACAAATGTTGGCAGGAAGCCTTGAGAACAGGAAGTCTTCGAGAGCTGTTCTGATATATGCCATGATTTTAAAAAGGATGGTTTCGCAGCTACATATTATATCCATATGGAAAGCTTAAATTAGTTTGAATTTTTGTCACTAGATGATTTTTTCGAAAGCCTTTGCTAAAAAGCACAGAATGCCAATTAACCTATACTCATTCATCTACATTGATAAAGGATTCTTTATAATATGTATGAATAACCAAAGTCTTCTTCAAATTGATTAAAAACACGTTGTGGTCAAATACATACATATCTGCGGGAATATTAGCTCATCAAGCTCTAAATGGTAAGATGTAATAACTACACAATACGAAAATTATTCCGAAAGGGAATATCCTAAATTTTGGCGAATTTTATTAATATCGTGAAGTAGGTTGCATTTTTAGGGCAGATTTATGAAACCGGATGGAATGTCTGGTTCAAATATAAACGCTACATTTTGTGATTTCAAGTTAAATCCTAATTACTAAAAAAAGGATTAAATATAATTTTTTCTTTATATTTTAGATAATATATTATTCATTACACCTATAAGTATATTGGTAATTTCAAACTCTTGTTAAAAATATTAAAGCGCATGCATTCCACAAAAAGCATTATTACCCAATTAAATGCGCATTTATCAAGCGTTAGAAAAATTTAAGTGTCGCATGAAAAATGAAATATAACAAAATTACTTTACGTTTCCCTCGTATTCGTTCCATAATACGTTTCAGAATTCTAACGACTGGTGTTCGATCAAGTGTTTTGTTAAATCTAGTCACAAAGTTTGTTAAGATATCTTTTATTTCTTGTTCGAAAACTTGCAAAAACGCCTGCAAAAATAGTGCAATCAACATTA
Source organism: Dioctria rufipes (assembly GCA_963924295.1). Lineage (NCBI taxonomy): Eukaryota > Metazoa > Arthropoda > Insecta > Diptera > Asilidae > Dioctria > Dioctria rufipes. Next base: position 39,910,592 of record OZ002743.1, on the reverse strand, counting down.
ACAAATTTACCTATTGATTTCTTACGGACCAATAATAATAGAACAAAATTCACATAGGTAATATGTATGTATGTAATATTATCAACACGAAATTTCAAAGTGTCTTACATTCATATGCATATTCAAGGTGACTACTGGATCGGATTCAGTAAGCGGCGCAGACGCCATATAATCAAATTCGAAAATTTGCTGTTGTGTGAATGTTACTGTGGTTTTGTCCCTTGAGAAGTTATTTATTCGTTTCTTTCGAAACTGTCTGGAATTAAAATTTTCTGTAGCATAAATTATTTATAAAAACAAAATTAGCCTAATAGAGTTTCATTAAGTGATTTTAATATGAAATTTTCAATTGTGGTAATACTTACTTGTATACATAAGGACCAACTTCTTTAACTATTGGTAAAGCACCTTCTTGCACCTCTTCTGGATTTGTGATATTGAAAATGTACACCTTAAAAAGCAATGGTTGTGGTAGTGCAACAAATCTATCATATTGATCTGATCCCTCGGTTATTATCACACTCTGAAAAATTAGATTGACATTTATTATTTGCTATTGTTTTATATTTTTATGTAGTTATAATTATGCATGAGTTATGTAGTAATCAGAAAAATATATTGGAATACCAGCGATCAAAACTCGAACCCTGATACCCCGGATTTGTACTTATGTGCCCTACACGCATTGAGCTAATAGAGCCCACTTAAATTGTCGTCCATTTAATTTGACGCTTGATACCTACCACATGTCTGTATGTATGTATATGTTTTCCATTAAATCTTTTATTACAAATTTCAATTTCTGTGTCTATCCAGATAGTATGGAAGGGTTGTCAGATAATTGCAAAGAAGGTGCGCAGTGCGAGCCTAATAATTCTACCTTGAACCACTTCAATACAATATGATCAATATATACGACGTAAAAAGGTGACTGCGTGCCAATATATCCCAGGAAAGGTCTGCCTGACCCACTGGGAAAAAGAGCGCTCTAAGAAACCACCTGAAGTGCTTCCCTGGAAGTTTGCAGAGCTTCTTTTCCCTATCCCAGTTCATTGTTTTTTTACACAGGCATATCCGTAGAGACCATCGCTTCACTGCCGTTTTTAAGAAGCACTCTAGGAGGTATGCTAAATGATAGGCGACAAATTTTCCTGAAAGTATCCTTTCAATAGCTTTAATGAGTTTTTTAAATAATCATCGCAATTCTTCTTCCTTAATAAGAGACCTTCAAGTCTGCTGCCTGAGAACAGAGTAAGCGCTTGCGCTTGCTTATGACTATTTATGATATTAAATTTTATTAAGTTGATTAAATAACCACTCTGAACTTCAAATTGAAAATGAAAAATGCGCTACTTTGCACAATAGTGGAAAAATCCACAAATTCGTGGAAAAATTCGAAGAAATCAGCCTTTGTGGCACTTCTGCTTGAGCTCATAAAATAATCTTCTGTAGAACTTCCGAGTGATGGCCATAGAAGCTCTTGAGTTACTTACCTACACCCTAACACCTTTGCTTTTTTCTGGATAGATCAGTAAATATTTTTCAATATATAGTTTCCAAATGATGCCTAAATGATGCTTAAATGTGTCAGAGTTCTGGTTTCTCACCCCAATAGGAAGGTACAATAAAGAAATTTATGTGTGGCTAATAGAAATTTAATAAAATTTTTTATTGAGACCTAATAACTTTTCTAAGAATGGAATCCCTGAAATTAATGCATATATCACTACGATATCAATGTTTAAAGCATAATAATTACCGGAATATCACTTGTAAAATTGGACTTGAGAAGTTTAAACAAGTGAAAAAGCTAGAATTGGTCTAAGATCAATTTTTATGATACCATAGATGAATGCTTATATGTAATTTCGTATGGTAAACTCTGTGTGCAAGATTGATTGGTGAAGTGCTTTGTCGCATATATTTCTATAACGGTTCGTTGGGCAGTTAAAATGATTATGAGAAATTTTATAGGATTTCATATTCCGTACAATAAAAACGTCTGGGTTTGATCGTTTTCACAGTATACGTAAAAAAGTTAAATTTTTATATGGCAATACTAAGAAAGAATTGCCCGATTCAGTCTATTTTTGAATATCTATATTTACTATTTCTATGAAAACGCATGTAGAAAATTTCTCGTTGGCGCGTTCTCACGCAGTGTCCAAATATATAGTGAAAAGGAAACTTTTGTATGGCAGGCCCAAAAAGGAGTTACCCGATTTGTCCCCCTTTTGAACTTAAATTCTTGTTTTTTTAAAAGGCCGGTGTAGAAATATTTCAGCTCTCTAAGTACAGGCGTTCTCCAGCTATCGTGAGGATAGACAGACGGAGGGACAGATAGCCCATGTCGTTTAATGTGGGCACCTACCAAGTGCATATATATTTACTGATAGAAGCGAGAGTTAGAGTTAGAGAGAGAGTTAGATAAGCAGCTCGAACCCATCTTTGGGTTATGGCGTCCAATTGTATGAGTGCAGAGCAAAATATCTGAGCATGCATGCATGCTAGACTCGAAAATGCACTCGCTATGCCCGCGATATGGGCCACCAATAGCCACCACATTACTCCCATCAAGAGGTCTCACCATGTCGGACTAGAAAGTCCAAGTTTTCGATGGGCTCCCGACCCTGTGCCATCAAATTATACATACATGCGTCTACCCAATTGGTATGGACTTCGTAATCCAGGTCATACGGCCATGATTACTCGCAGTGGATTCTTCATGTAGATTTCCTTTTATGAAATGGGACTATTAAATCCATTCGGGCTTAAGATCTTATTGGCACCGTCTATAAATAGAGAGAGGCAGCGAGGACCACGTGAAGGTTAAGATATGCCTTTCGAGTCTGGTGGGGCTTGAGATTACATCCTGTAATCTTATAGCTTAATTACTAGACATATAAAACTAATATTATGCATACCTAACTTCTCTAATCATCCATCAACCTTCAATAACCTTGCACCTTGCCCTAGGGCATTTGTTTGAGATCTTATTTATATTCGATTCTGGTGAGCACATATCTTCAGTGTATGCGGTATCTTCACTACAACATATTTAGGTACTACACTCTCTCACTTTTAACAATGACTCTTAAATATTTTTCACCATGGCAGCACTGCGCGTCACAAACTTGCTTTACGCCGCCAGACGGAGGGACAGACGGACAGATAGACGAACTGGATGGACAGACATAGGGTTATGCAAAAATCATAAGAACTTTTAATATTATGCGTGGGTGTCCAACCCATTTTGCTCTTATTTCTGTGAGTTACAAACGGAATGACACACTTGGTAGACCCTATGATTTCATCTAGGGTATAAAAAAAACATTTGCCCTACTAAGCAGGGGTGAGGGCTAAGACGGACTATTATCGTAAAAAAATACCGTTGATTTCTCGAGATCGAGCAGAGCCATCCAATCGCGAATAACACCAAAATATGCTAGAAAGTGATCTAGTCGAAAGAATCCCCGTTTTTTACATTTCGGCTAGGTCACTTTTTAGCATATTTTGGTTCTATTCGCGATTGGATGGCTCTACTCGATCTCGGGAAATCAACGGTATTTTTTTACCATAATAGTCCGTCTTTGCCCTCACCCTATTTAGTACTGAAAATGTTCTTTACCTTTACATACCCTAAATGAAATCTTAGGGTCTACCAAGTGTGTCATTCTGTTTGTAACGCACAGAAATAAGAGAAAAATACGTTTATCATTCACGTATAATATTAAAAGTTATTATGATTTTTGCATGTCCCTATGTCTCTCCGTCTGGTTCGTCTGTCCATCCAAACGCTTGTGTTTTATTTGTTTAGCTCCATAACGTGCCAGTGAACTATTTATCTTATCTTTACTTTACATCACAACCTGACTAGTAGAGTGAAGACTCGAAGTGCCTCGAAGACACTGAGTGCTTCGAGCAAATTTTTAATGGGGATCCAGGGAAAGAATTATTGCGTCATATTGTTGGCTTTGAGAAACGCTAGCTTTCCAAGTTGGAGAAAGCAGAGTATAATAAATTAAAAAATTTAAAAGTAGCTGCCTGTTCGAATTTTATATCCTAGATGAAATCATAGGGTACACTAAGTTAGTAATTCCGTTAGTAACGCACAGAAATAATGCTAGTAGAGCATACCCACACATAATATTAAAAGTTAATTTGATTTTCTCATGTCCGTCTGTCTGTCTGCCTCTGTGTCTGTCTGTCCGTCCGCACGATAACTCGAGAACGAGATCGCTTAGAGTGCAAAAATTTTACACAGAAGCTTTTAGAAAGTAAATTTAAGTTCGAAAATGGTACCAATCGGGTAACTCTTTCGCAGGGTTGCCCTACAAAAATTTCGATTTTCACTCATTTTTTGGGCTTTTGCTTTAGAACGTGTCGACGTAGAGAACTGAAATTTAGTACATGACGTTTCATAAGAATAGTAAATACATGTCTTTCTGTGAGCTACAAATACTTTGACTTTTTTTGCAAGTTGTCGATTCAAGGAAAAATTCATTTATTTCAGGATGTGAGTTTTCATGTAGGGACCAGGACACAACCTATACGACATACAATTTTCATGGTTACTACATAAATATTTCTTAAATAAATAGTAAAATTGCTCTTCAGCTTAGAGTAAAATTCCGAATATCCCAGTTCCCCATTCAGTTTAATAAAAAATCAAATGTTTTGGTATAATTATCGTTATTATTTCTGCTCGAGTACGAGACTGTAAAAATTTAAAATACTCTTTTTGTGGGTATTATGTAATTCCATAAAAATCTTTTACATAACCGCTATCAGCTTATAAAATCTCATGTCCCTCGTAAACAACAAGTAATTAAAGCAATTATTATATATTATTTGAGTGTTAGATTAAATCAATGATCCGCAATTCCAATGCCATTATTGAGGTTTTGTATAGCTTTACCTTTGCATATTAAATAGGAGCGGGCGTGTGCATCCGAGACATAACGCTTTTTATCAGAGCTTTTGGAAGTATTTCAGAATTTGATTTTTTTTTTTTTTTTTATAAAAGTCATTAGTTGATTAATGCAAAAGAGAAGCATTATGAATGTATTTTTATTCAATTAGTATTACCCTTGTGAGAATTAATGATAAGCTGAAAATGATTTGTGAGATTTCATCATTCCCAGTTCGAAGGTTATAAGTATGTTATTGAGTTAGCTTATCTGAAAATCATTCTAATAAATCGAAGTAAAAGTAGTAACTATGATAAAAATTAAGGATAGGCTAACCGTGCCCTATCGTGGACAAGCTTGGAATCAATGCGTTATTGTCCGCATACTATTTCCAAATGAATGAGAACATCTTATTTTAGGGCCACCACAAAAGCTCAATTTTACTCAAATATTTACCTGCACGTGCACAGACTTAAGTCCGAAGGAAAAAATGAGCTCGTGTAACTGTAAAACTGATATCAGCGTCTCTTCATGTAATAATAATGTTTTATTTTAAGTTCTGTTCAGATATTATACATAGTCAAAATATCCAAGTAAGATCAGCAGCTATAGCTGAAGTAGTGCGATAGCCATAAAATAGAAACCAACGAAACGGAATGGTGCCAAATCAAGAGGACAATAACCAACGAGAGAGGAGTCTACGACTTCATCCACCTGAGAGCCAAGAAAAGATAGAAAGACGCAGATCTGACGAATATGAAGATCTATTCATCGAGGGAGAAATGACACACGGATCAAAAGGATGCAATACACTAGCACAACTTCGACTTCGACAAAATATCCAAATGTCTTTTTTCCAAAATAAACGTAAGAGAGCTACAATCCACGAAGAAAAGAGAATAGTTTAAAAGGAGTGCGGCTTAAATCTATATGGTTCCTAGTAGACATGACGAAATATCTTTACGGGATCCTAAAGGCACATCAATGATAAGTGCACATATTTTTTTTATAATTTCTTTGGAATACAAACTCACATCAAATGACATTTAAAATGTCAATGAAATGGGCAACTTAACATTGCCCAAAAACTCCAACAAAGACCTACCTGTTTGTGGTAAAAAACAAGTGTGCAGTTCAATTTCTGATAGCTTGTTAGCTGGAATACGACAAACTCGCTTATAAGGGGCTGCTACGCGATGGAGCGCGCTCTAACTATTTTTGAGTCACTGTTTTACAAGATTACTCGGATTCCTCCTATTGTGAACTTAAGACAGGCAGACTCTTTCACCAAGGATTTTCAAATAGTAGTAATTTAAATGCGTTCGGTTTCTAGGTGTAATAGAACTTCTAAATTTGCCGTTCAACCATTTTAAGAATAACTTCAATTAATACAGAAAGAATAGCTTATCAAAGGTTGTAAATGGACAGTATCCTGTACTGATCAAAAATAGCCTTCTGGTCTTCCTCACACATTATAGTGTAAACTCCTTGAAGACAAAGCTAGTGCTTTTTACAAAGTAAAGGCAGAAGTAAAGTTTCAGACTTCCAATGTTGGATGGAGAGAATCTTACTCTCTTCAGCGAAGCTAAGTATTTCGGAGCCATACTTGATTCCAAGGTAAGCTGGAAGATTAATACAGGAGAACGTGGAAAGAAGGCCAGTGTGGCCATCTACACGTTCATGAGAATTTGTGGTGGCAACTGGAGATTTGAAACGCAGGATGGTACGATGGATGTACACAGTCATAGTTCGGCCGATCCTGTACTATGGGTCCACAGTCTGGTGGACAACACTGAAGAGTAACCTGAATGTGATGTCAGAAATACAGAGGGCCGCCTACTTGAGAATAACTGGGTGTCTGCGCAACATGCTTGCAGCGGCACTGAGGCTCATTCTTGATTCATTGCCAGATTACTTAACCTGTGAGTGATTCTGATCTCTTGTCGTAGCTTAGGTGAATATTTTAGTCACATATTTTGACATTTCACAACAAATTTGTCGTACTTTTATATTCATCATATTTATTTTGATTTATTCTTTTTTATCAACCACAAAATAAGTTAAAATTAATTTGCAATGAATAAACATCAGAATATACGCCTAAAGGTATGACAAATTAGTCAACTGCTGCTGAGGTTGTGACAAAAATTATAAACTGTAGTAAATTGATATTCTGCACCAGCTTAGAGCAATATATGTAAATGCTTAAATTCGAAATAATATTTTTGAATTTGTAATATGAAGTGTTATTATTAGTTTTTCTACATAATGAAACAGTTGCTGAGCTGAATAATAACACAAAAAAAGCAGTAGAAAATTCTATTCATTTTATCGTATATTCTGATATTAAAGTACGACAAAAGATCAGAATCACCCCTCTAGTATGGTTCAATCTCGGTAGTGTTGATATAAAAGTAGAACGTTCCTTAACACCCATCTCCAAATTAGACGTCCATTTTCCACCGTTTAATATTTCTGTAGAATATAATAAGTTGCAATTTGTAGACATTAACAAAGTACTAAGTCCACTTGATATTAATAACAAAGTAGGCCCAGACAGACTACCAAACATATTCTTAAAAAATTGTGTACATAAATTGTCAACACAAATTTCATATCTCATCAATAAATCAATATTCGAAGATATGTACACTGATGTTATTAAAAAGGTTTTAGATAGAGGCTTATCATAAGTCGATGCCTTATACACAGATTTTTCTAAGGACTTTGATAAGATAGACCATATATTTATCTTGCTGCTTCCTTTAAACATAAATCTGTGTGCACTTTTAAGTGCAAGCCTTTAAGTACAAAATTCTTATGTAGTGAAAATGGAAGTCTGCCAACAAGAGCGTCGTAAATTATTTCTTTCCACGCATATGGAAAATCCAAATATGTCTTAAAGAGGCTTAGGTAAAAAGTAGAAAATCCCGAAGACACCAATTCAAAATGTCGTCAGTAAATTTCGGAAATCTTGTAGTGTCTAGAGAATGTCTGGTTGAGGAAGGAAATCAAGTTCGTTAGAACAAAAATTGGTGGTAGATTACTATAAACGAAATCCCAACATGTGGTTGAGAAATATGGCTGATAAGGCTGAAGCGTCATCAGCTACGGTCCAACGAATTAAAAGGAGAGATAGCCCATGAAGTTTTAATTTTCAGAAAACACCGACCAGAACACCAGAAAAGAATCAAGTTGCAAAATCCAGAAGCCGCATGAAAATTTCCTAACGAAATTCGACTGCTGCATTATGAATGATGAAACTTAGGTGAAAGCGGACTTCTACCGGTTTCCAGGGGGCCGGATTCACTAACTCGCAGAGTTGTGGAGCTGTGGAGATGAGAGTTATCTTGACACTTAACTCTCCACTCGGAATTCTGTAACTCGAGGAATTTGTATTGAGAATTATCAAACTCTCTATTCCACTCGACAAAACTCTCGGCTATGTTAGTTGTGAAGAAGTAAGAAGAATATTTCTCAACTGACTGTATTGTCCGTTTTGTTGTCAGTACATGTATGTATGATGTATGTAGGATTAAATAGTATCTACATTTTGTCCCCTAATTAAATATGTAATTAATTTTCAGGTCCGGTTAATGGTTTTAGAGAGAACTGCAAAAGAAGTGAATCAGTCCTTCTTAAGATGAAAAAATGACCGTTTTTTGGTTCAAAATGGACATATTTTCAACTCATCATTATGAAGAAAGGGTAAGTCGCGGAAATTCACTTTCCATGAGTAAAATGTTCACAACAGAGTACTAATAGATATGAAACATAGAACGGAAGAAATATATGCAAAATAAAGGAACTGGGGTGTATATGACCCAAGTGAAAAAAGTTCCGTCAGTTATAAAGTTAAAATCACAACCAAAAAACAATAAACCACTCGATTATCCGCTTCTCCCTCTTTAATTTGATACCAAACATGACGTATTTTGGCCAACCCCCAATGAGGGGCTGTATGACCTATATCCCCAAAAGCCCCTCCCCCAAATATTGTTCATCCATACTTTTGTACTCTAGATCCTAAATCCGAAGGAAAAAACCCCAATGCTCTGCGTACCTGCCACACAAAGTTAGCCGTCTTTCAATATTGCGACACTTCTCACGTTTTCCCTAACTCATCAAGTATGGTAGAGAATCTCGAATGGAGAGTTAGGGAGTTTTAATCGGGGAAAACGAAAATGCTCATCTCCCAAACTCTCCGCGTTACAGAATCCGGCCCCAGGGTAGAAAATTCAAGCGGCAAAAAAGAGCGGTGACACAAATCCCAAGTTTAAGAACCATCGGTGCACCAAAATTCCCGGTAAATACTTAATTTGGCAAGCAATATGTACGTGTGGCCAGAATTCAACACCATATGTGATAACAGGCATAATCAACACGGATGTGTACGTTAAGAAGTGTCTTCCATTCCTTAGAAAGCATGATGCATCTGCTTTCTTTTGGCTAGATTTAGCAATTTACCACTACGGCAGAAAAGCGAACGATTTCTACGATGCGCAATAAATACTCGTAGTACCCAAGGAAGCGATTCCTTCAAATTTTCCGGAATTCAGGCAAATCGAAAAATATTGGGCTTATATTAAAGGAAAATTAAAAGAAACAAAACAACACCTCTCTAACATAGACACTTTAAAGAGGCAGTATAAAAGAGCCTCCGATATGTTCGATACTGTCTCTGTACAAAATATAATGAAGAATGTAAAGTAAAATTTTCACCAATTTTATAGCACGTATGATATTATATCAGTTGTGAATAATGCAGATGATAAATTAATAGTGCAATTAAAAATTATTTGATAATAAACAAACAAAGTTTTTCTTGTTAATTTCATCATTGATAGGGGGTCGGTTTTTTTCTGAAACAGTCCTTATAACGCAGCGATTTTTGCAACTATTAGACTTAATTTTTTGAAGTTGTAAGTTTTTTTTAAAATACCACTTATATTTTTGACTCTTTATAATTTCCCTGTCAGAAGTAAACCAAAATACTGCTTTGTTATTTGGAACCCATTCTATCAAATGTAAACACAATAGGAAGAGTTCAAAAAGACCTTTATTTACAAATGCGATCGTACGTATATGATAAAAATTGCGCTTTAATAGTTATCTTTCGACTAATTTTTTTTTTTGGTTAATCCTTACCCATTATTTCACAATTTGTTGTTTTTGATTATAAAATAAGAGTTATTGATAAGTTTTTTAAATTTTTCTCAATAAATAAACTTATTTCTTAAGTTATTCTTATTGATTATCAGAAAAGCATTAATTCTCAATTTATTTATTTTGGTTGTACAATAAGAGTTACACCAATTAACTTTTATAATTATTGCCAATAATATAAGAGTTATTCTTCGATTTATATTTATTGGCTATCGGATAACCATTATTTCTTCTTCCTTTCAGTTATGAAATAAAAGTAGCAGGAATTAGAAGAATTTGAATATCGGATTCGTTTTTAATATGCAAAATTTTTAAGAATCGTTTAATAGAATTTATGTGACAGAAATCGTGTCGACAAATGTAATTATTGTGAATCAACCGAAAAAATAAATTCAAATTAATAAAATACAAATAAAAAAAAAAAGAAACTATTATTATTGACAAGAATTATAAAAGAGAGCAATAATCGTTATCCGACAACTAATAAAAATAACTCAAGAAATAACGCTTAGTTATTGAGAAAATTTAAAAAAGTTATCGATAATTGAAAGAAATTCTCAAACAATTAATTAAAAGTTAACCATTAAGTTGGAATTTTTATTTTATTGGTTATACTTTCTTATATTACGTCAGAAAGGGAAATGCCCATTTTAGGCCCGACACCTCCAGACATGAGAGATGTCTTAAATGATGCATTATGATACGCTGAGTACCTACACTCCTATACTCGGAGGCTTAAATATATATATTTCACTTTTTTTTTATTCGAACTGAGATACTAGATTTTTCGCACCTTAGATCGACTCTAACGAGGTAGGGTTATGCCCGATCGGAAAATGGGTTTCACTGTTCGATTTAGCTCATTACCTCTTCTCTGCATTCTTTTATGCTAGGGAGTAGGAACCCCCGGCGGGGGGGGGGGGAGGAAGTTGGGTTTCTATTACCGCATGTTTCATATCAAATTAAACTCCTTACCGAGCATTATCGGCTGGTGTATATTTTTCCCGATTGGGAAAACTTTCTCGGGACGTTTTTATCGCCGGAAAACCCATTTTCATGCACTTGGGTCACATACATCCCAACTACTACATTTCGCATATATTTTGCAGTTCTTTCCATAGATAAGATTAATCATATTCATTTATAGATCCGATTATTATTTCTATATGATTTTTGTTTAAAAAATCTAAAATAATGGTTATTTTCGGTCTCTGGTAAATAGGTTATATAGAAAGGCTTCGTAAGTATCTACTCATTGTTTCTTTTAAAAATTACTCATAATCTTATAGACAGCACAGAAATTAATGCACAATTAGGGTATAATAATATATTTCAGCAATCCATTTTCGCCAGACGCCCAGCAAACTTTAAAAACAAATTCCATCGACCTCTCTGGTAACAATCAAAACGTTCTACTTTGGGTTTGGATATAATATAAGCGCTCTCTCTCTCTCTCCCTGAAATTATTAGTCTTTCAAAGCCTAGTACTAAGGTCCGCTCTAAACTAAATTTTAGCCAGTCTCCAATATCGGGCCATTCTTTAGCAGCTAAAATATGACAGCGGAGACTCAGAGAAAAGTTTGTGGCGACGTTGATAATAAATTGTTGTTACTAAATACATCATGCTTTCGGTTCTCAATGTTACTTTGCTCGATATCTAGTTTCGTAAAAATTATACTGTGTGCTCTTACACTATATTACGTTTATGACAGATAGGTTTTTTTAGGCAGACCTCGACAGAAAAAAGTTTTTTATTTAAAAAAAAAAGTCAGTTTCTATTCTGTTTTATGTCACGCAATATTTAGTGAAAAACTTATAAAATAAAATATTGAAAATATTAAAAGTAAAAAAAAAAGTGAAGTGACGTTTAAAGAAGAATTCAATAAGGAACTAAGAAGATAAAGTTACAAGAGGATCCCCTTAGCATTTCTAAGAGGATCCCCTTAAGTTATAATAAAAACAAGAAGAAGCAGAATTTCGCAATTTTTTTTACGGAAATACAACGCGCGGTCATAATATTTCTAAAAACAGGTAGTTAAAATTATTTGGAAATATTAAAAATATAAAAATATAATGCATAATGTATACAATAAAAATAAAATTAAGAATGATATTGAAAATACGCCAACGAGAAGAAATCCAATTCATCCGTACTTACAACAAAGACGTACAAAATTATGAAAATTTAGCAAGCTAAAAGATATTGGCGAAAATTTATCCTGAATTTTAGCGAGAGTGGTACTAAGGTCAACGCGCTAAATTTGGCTTTTGGGTTTTGATTAGATATGGCACCACCAGTAAGTCTCCAAAAAATTTAGCTTGAATTTATCCCGCCGGGCCGTTCTTTAGCACGATAAAATATTTATTGACACAGTTCTGAGATTTGCGAATTTATTGACTGGATTTTTGTAGTTAACATAGTTTTGTACGTCTTTGCTGTAAGTACGGATGAATTGGATTTCTTTTCGTGGCCGTATTTTCAATATCATTATTAATTTTGTTTTTATTGTAATACATTATATTTCCATATTGTTAATAATTCCAAATAATTTTAACTACCTTTTTTTTTGGAAATATTATAACCGCGCGTTGTATATCTTTTCTCTGAGTCTCCATTGTCATATTATTTTAGCTGCTAAAGAACGGTCCGATATTGGAGACCCGCTAAAATTTAGTTTAGCGCAGACCTTAGTACTAGGCTTTACAATTAATATTTTTAGCGCGCTAAAGAACGGACCGGCCGGATAAATTCAAGCTAAATTTTTTGGGGACTTACTGGTTGTGCAATCTCTAATCAAAACCGAAAGTCAAACTTAGCGCGTTGACCTTAGTACCACTTTCCCTAAAATTCAGGATAAATTTTCGCGAATACCTTTTAGCTTAACGAGAACCTTAGTACTAGGCTTAAAAAAGAAAAAAAAAAAGTTAATAGGTACCTGAAATTATAATATATCTATATAAAACTTTTAACTTGAATTTGTGTGTATCCTTAATCTTATAATTAATGATTCCTGAATTTATTAAATTTATTATTTACATAGATTCTTAAATCTAAATCACTAAAAAAAAACTGTTTGCTTTAATATTTTCCCGATAGTATGTGAAAGGATTATATTAAGTCTGTGGTACTATAAAAAAGGGGGAAAAACAAATGTTAAAATCAGCATTTATCGATAAAAACTAAAAATGTTTTTTTTTTAGAAATTTTGTTTCCAACTCGAATAAAGTTCCTTGAACTTAATGCTAATGATACGTTCTTTTTCACTAGAAATTCTTACAATTAATTGCTCTTTTACTCTTCTGCTATTAATTCTGTCCAATTCAAATGTGAAAACGTATTGAAAGTGAAGATTTTGAACTCAGTGAAATTTGATACGTTGACCTTGGCATAAAATTACGCCGCAAATAAGAGAAACAAAATACTCGTGAAATTTCTGTGAAATCAATTTGCATAAGGAAAAGACAACCTACTCGTCTTCAAGTGTGCTTTGGTCAAGCGGCGGCGTAACAACACGTGAAAGGAATACCTAGTTAAAGTCGACCACCAAATTTAACTCGAATACGATTCTGAAGACTAATGGTACTCACGAAGCGTATATTAGTTAAATGTTAGTCACGATTTTCGAAATGAACGAATTGCATAACACAACATTATCATAACACAGACCACAGGCGACCACTTTTCGGACTGGTTACTGAGTGAAATATGAAATGTTGGCAACCTTTTTTCCACAAATTTAATTCGACGGTTAGGTTAAGGTGCTTTGTCATGCCAACAACTATATAATGGCTTTACACTTTTTTAATTTTTGCATTTCTGGTCATTTGGAAGATTTATTTGCTTTCTTTCCTGCCGTTTGTTGTATATTAAGTCTACGGAGATGATTAACATGAAGTAGATGCATGATTTGAATTTTTATCATTATTTTTCATATAAAAGTTTTTTTTTTTTTTTTGTCTTTCACTAAATTGAAGACAGATTTTCTATAATGCAGGGAAAGCATTAGCAGTCAGCACTGACAAGACCGAAGTACCTATTTTTAGAGAAAGAAGGAAATGCTTTATGTCTACGGAATGGTTATACGCAAGAATATGTATGTTTAAAGTGTTAATTGCCACTTAATTGGTAGGAATATGAGATAACACAAATTATTGAATCATGATATCAAAATAACAGTATTGCCCTAATGGCTTTGCAATAAAATAGCCTATCTTGCAATTGTACTGCTATAGTTGCTCTCTAAAAGCAAGGGGAATTCTTTTTCGCTTCCAGATTAATATACTATATAAAAGCTTACAGTACTTTGTTATATAAACGACAAAATTACTAGTAAAAGTATATAAAAAAATCATTTTTTTGGATACCTTCGCAATGTAGAAAGACACAATGATGAAACTTGGAACGGATATGAACCTTTAGGATTTGTAAGGTATGCCCATATTAGTTTCCAAATGAGCCATTCTGCAGGTCTAAAGCGATATTCTTCTGATTTTCCAGTTGTGATTGGATATCAGTATAGTGGTAAATTCTAGATTCACAAAATTTTTCATAGACAAGTGATTCCTATATTATCAAATGAGTACATATTACAAAATATAATAAAGAAGACAATTAAATAAGATTTTTACTCAAATTGTGCTAGAGAAATAAGTAAATGGTAACACAAACAAAGTAAATTGAAGTAAAAAAAAAACCAAAACAATTATATTTATATTTATTATATTTCTCTTCCCAAATGATAAAGTTAAAACCAAAGTTATAACGAAAAAATGTAAACTTTTTAAAATTATGAATTTCTACGAATACCGTAGACAATCGAAAATACTTGAATTAATTAAAACCAGACATATTCATGTTTGAGATATTTCCAAGTTTTTAGATAGGTAATTAATAAAGAATACATTATTAAAGTAAGAAAAAAAGCTCATTCAAGTTTGAATTTATGTAGCATAGTGTTTATACTATACCTTTATAAATCATATTAATGCTTAATTATATAAAACATTGTACATAATTATTTGTACATGCAGTATGTTCAAAACACCAATTTAATGACAATGTAAACGAGAATTTAAATTTGGTATGTTTTATGAAGAAAAAACGTAAATTAAGCAAATTGTACAAGCAGTTTGAACAGAAAAAATATAAGAAGCTGACCATATATCTCAATGGAACTAGAATTAATTACAGAGTAACCAAGAAGAAACTTCCTTGAGTAATTACCTACCACGCTACTCATTACAGTGTCGTCAACAAATTTATATTGAAAAAGTGAGTAGGCAATAATCTCAAGCATTAGATTTCTTTTAAAAAATAACAAAAATATTAATTCTGAGTTTCTTCCTTATTTTAGAAAAGAGTTACTGATATTTCAGACAATTTCTTGGGAAAGGTAGCAGGTATCCAATTGCAAGTTAATAACGCTTTCAGCAAAACCAGTTAAAAATTATAAAAAATTCATACCGAGTGTTCGGAAAATCATGGCACTACAATTAATGATTTAATAGCAAGTGTCGAGATATCCAAAGATTATAAAATGAATGGGAGGGAGGGAGGGGTCCGTGGGATGTATCGCTTGAGCGGTTGGGCGATTTTTGTGTTTTGGGTACTTTTGCAATTCATATATTTTAACTTTCTTATTATACATCCCATCAATGATATTAAAAAACGTTTAAGCTTTGTAAGAAATATCCAAACAATTTCAATTTAATTTCTATTTCAACAGTTCTCTATTACTAAGTTTTCTTAAAATATACAATACCAAGGTATAAAAAATTTAAAATTTCCATAATTTTTTCAAATTTCAACGGCTTTCTCGTCAAAAGTTTTTCCTAAACACTTTCCTACAAGAATTTAAAACCGGTTAGAATACAAGGTATGTCTGATAAGTAGTGAGATGACTTCATAACTAAACAATTTAAAGTATTTGACAAACATTTTTATCATTATTAAATTCTTTAGACAATCCACTTTTTAAATTTAAATATTAATGTTATTAAGATATTTAAATTTTTTTATTAAAACGCGGTTTTTTTCGGGTATAGAAGAACAAACGAGGAGAGGCATATTGTGAAGATGCACTTGCTCGACATCGTGAAGCATTCATTGTAAGAATAATTACACCAGGTGAAACCTGGTTGTTTGGATATAAACCTGAGACTATGAGACAGAGCCTAGAGTGGCGTAGTCTGGGGTCACAAGATTGCAAAGATGTCGAAGTTCAAGATTAAAATCATGCTAATCACTTTTTTCATGCCAAAGGTTTAGTCCACCATAAATTCATTCCAGAGATGTTCTGGAACGTTTATATCAAAAGATGAGGACGACAAGGTCAGATTTATGAAAATCAAAAGAGTTCTTTCTGCTCCACGACGCACAGCTACATACGGCAATATCGTTAAACCAAATTCTGTCTAAAAACGGGGTCACAGTAATGTCACAACCCTCTTATTCGCCAGATTTGTGGCCCTGTGACTTTTTCTTGTTCAATAAAACCAAAAGAGTTATTGAAGGTCACAATACAATTGGGGAGATCCATATGGCAACAATCACCGAACTCAAATCATTCCAAGCATCTGAATTCCAAAAATGTTTTCTCAACCTGATGAAAAGATGGGAAATGTGCGTAAAGGCCAATGGTGCTTATTTTGAAGTAGATTGACAGAGTTTTAAAATGTATATAAGGTTTTAATAAAATGTTTTTGTTTTTTTTATTTTTGAAATATGATGTCTGATAAGTGGTAAGTTATCAGACATACCTTGTATTATCTTTAAATTAATTCTACACGTGTATACCTACCTATATATAGTAGAAAATTAGAAAATCAGTGGTTTTGGTAAAATTATTGATATATATTAAACAAAAATTGGAAAGAGAAAGTGCGAAAGAACACGTAAACAATAAAAAAATTTTAAAACAATGCAATCGTAAACAAGTAAAAAAGGTAGAATTCATCTAAGACCAGTTCTTATGATAACCTAGATGACAGCCTGTATGTAATTTTGTATGGTCACCCATCTGTGCAAGTTTGATTTTTGAATTGGTTTTTTTTTTCATATATTTCTAGAATAGTTCGTCGGACAGTAAAAATTATTATAACCAATTTGATATAAGTAAAAATCAAAATTTTTAAATGGCAATACCAAGATGGGATTGCCCGATTTAGCCCATTTTTGAAATTTTGTTTAATATTTTTATGAAAACGGCGTGTACAAAATTTCAGTACACTACGTTAACGCGCTCTCAGACAATGTCTAAATATATAGTGAAAGACGAAATTTTTGTATGGCAACCCCATAAAGGAGTTGCTCAATTCGTCCTATTTTCGAATTTAATTTTACTTGTTTTTTGTTTTTTTAAAGCCCGTGTGTAATATTTTCAGTTCTCTATGTGCACATGTTCTCGAGCTATCGGGCGGACGGACAGACGGACATGCAAAAATATAACTTTTAATATTACGCGATGGAGCTCAATCCATTTTGCTTTAGGTGTATTATTTCTATGCGTTACAAACGGAATGAAAAACTTAGTACCTATACCCTATGATTTCATCTAAAATTGGAAAAAATGCATTCATCGCATGTAAATTCATGCCCGAAAAGTGACAGAGAAAGTGAGTCACCTTTTTGGACTTCTTCCCGGATCCTCTGCAGTATTCAGGATTGTGAATATATCTCGTCTTCAATATTCTTTGTTCAATAAGAATGGATAACAATGGTTTTCAAGGATGTATTTTTAAGCCTCAAGAGTTTCGTCGTCTAGTTTCTATTGGATTTCCCACAGCTTCTACGTTCTTTTGACAAAATCTACTGCATTGGTTCAGAAGCTATTATATTTGTGTTTGAAGTATACAACGTTTTGATGTATAACTCCCATTGTGATGGCGGGGGGATGCATATTGATTCAAGGCAAGCCCCGAGTTTATAAATATTAAATTTAAATAAGTATTTTCACAAATGTCTTTATATTAAGCTTTAACATGAAATTTCAATAACGATTTTGCATATTAAAATTGGATAATTATGGTAGGTAGTGGTCATACCGTGAGACCACTTTTATATTGATTGCTATCACCTTCAATAGACATATTGAATTCCATTCAACAGGAAAATTAGTCCACAATATTTAAAACTACGTGCGTGATTGAAACAAATTAAATTTTGTTTTTTGTTTTAAATAATATCTACGTTAAAAGCTCCTTTTTCGTGCAAAATACTTAATTATAGGGAAATTGTTAACAAAAACAACAGTCAGCATATAATGTCAAAGGTTTATATTGAATATGCTTTTTCCAGACAAGATCTGAACATTTTTGTCTGAATAAATATATAATTAGTATAAATTTTATATATTGATTGTCTTCAATAATTGTTGAACCAATAAAAGTTATTAATACTTAGGAATCGATATTCAATAAATTGCATACTTTTATTGTTTCTTCAAAACCACAGCTGAAAAATGTGATTAATCTTTAGAAATGATATAGAAATAGAAACATAACAATAATAGACGTAAAATGAAAAGCTTAGGTTACAGGTACACTGAATAAATTTAACAAAATGTTTATCTGGTGACGTTTTTACAAATTTAAGTGTGTAAAGTAAAGGTTACAAAGAAAAGTTTTCATATACTTACACATAAATAAATAAATTCAACCTTTTTGGAAAAAAAAAGCTTTTCATGAATTTTTCTTCAATATTTATTTATATAAACACAAAATGTTTTTTAATAGTTTAACTATCAAACTAATTAATATTTTCTAATAACCCACTAAAATTCAATATATGCACAAGTGGAGAAATTGAAAGGGTAAATATATGTTAAGCCTGAAGCTAAAATGAATGCAACGCAACGGAATGGAATGCTCTGAAATCTCAAAAGTATTTTTTTTTATCATGCACTTTGTTAGATCGTTGGATATATTTAAGTGCATACCATGAAAATCATTTCGACATTTTGAGATTTATAATTTCTTAAGGTTTGGCAAACCATGCTTTAGTGGTACTTAACAGAATCATTAAAAAAATTAGTTTCATAAAATCGTTTCAGAGTTTTATTTCTCGTTTGATAAAAACTAGAAAACGATGTTTTTTTATATTATTAATTCTTTTTATACATTTTATACATTTTTGGTTTAGGGGGTGGTTAAAAAATCGACTTGAAGGGCAGAAAATGATCTTCACACACGACTCACAAGTGAAAGATAATATTTATTAATTTTAATAGTGGAAACTATGACGATATGATAGTTGTGATTTAATCGTCAGGTGCAAGCTATGTAGATCGACAGCAACGCACTACAAGCTTAAAGCTAGAAATTTTACGATGCATATGGCATACCGTAGAAACTGCTACATAGCTTCAAGTTACATGGTGTAGTTAGTTGCAATTGACTCTGTAAGTGATATTATGGAAATTTCTAATTTTGTAGCTGAAGCTGCAATAATATCAACAGATAATGAAGTAAAAATCACATGTTTCATATCAAAAACATTCTGTGGTTCGAACATAATTGGGCAATATGAATAAAGAGGAGGAAAGCTTTGGCGATCGGATGTATCTTAAGCGACTTTCTTCGGTGAAAAAGTGGACTTTTCTACTCCTCGTGATTATGTGGAATTTTTGCGTCGCAAATAATGACTTCCTATCAGAAAAATATTCACAACAGAACACTTATCGCCATGGAAGAAAGAACTATAAAAATATATGCGAAATGTAGTAGTTGGGGTGTATGTAACCCAAGTGCATGAAAATGAGTTTTTCGGCGGCATAAACGTTCCGAGCAAGTTTTCTAAATCGTGAAGAAAAGTACAACACACGAGAGTACTCGGCGAGACCTTTAATTCGATATGCAACATGCGGTATTATAACCAACCCCCCCCCCCACCGGGGGTTCCTACCCCCAACCAAAAAGAATACAGAGAAAAATTTTCTTCCACGAATTGTAGCTGGTAATAAGCTGAGACGAACAGTGAAGCCTGTTTTCCAGTCGGACATAACCCTACCTAGTTAGAGTCCATCTAAGGTTCGAAAAATCTAGTACCTCAGTTTGAATAAAAAACAGATACTAAAAAAGTGAGTATTGGGATGGCTATAAATAGCTATTTTAGCCTCCGAGTATAGGAGTGTGGGTACTCAAACTTCTTCTCAGGGCCTAAGGAATTCGGTTCTGTACTAGATTTTTCAAAACTTAACCCTCCCTCCCTCAAGCCTTCCCCCGCTTAATTGAAATAAACATTGTTAATAAAATATGTTCAAACTATCATAATGCATTGTTTAATATATCTCTAATGTCTGGAGGTGTCGGGCCTAAAGTGGGCATTTCTCTTTCGTCTTCACTACGTACTTTGAAAAGTCGTCAATACAAATACAAATCTTGAAGCTTGAAATGCTCATTGTATCAGATTGCGTTTCATGAAGCTGAAATAGAGCTTCGTGTAGCTCTCGATCTAGCTTGGGCCTATAACGGCTGAGTTACAATGTGACGCTGTCACGAGTCGCGGACACTGTCGCTAAATCAAATCTGTCAGAAGTTAAAAGGGTGTTGCTGATGCTGGTCGCGTTGCTTAAAGTTGCAAATATTTCATCTTGAGATGCGCAGCACCTTGACAGCTGCATTTAAGGCAATTTATTTTTGCAGAACATTGAAATTGTGACTGAAAATTGTCAGTTTTAAGTAATGCCACAGTATTTAATAACTAGTTAATTTATTTATTTACGATTTAATGATTTTATTTAATAATGGATCGAAAATTCAACACATGTTAGAGCGTCATCATTGGAACAGCATAAGCAACAGGCACTGCGTCCGCGTCAGCATCAACAACAGTAACATCATTCGCGACCGCTTCTCGCGACAGCTTCACATTGTAACTCAGGCTTAAGATCACTTTATTTTGTGTTTGTATACTAGTATTTGCTAGTTGACAGCCTTTAAATATATTCCAGGATTTTAGATATGCTTAAAAGATATTACTATTGAGATCTGTTCGGCCTTTTCTCTACTTTGGACCATCACGCACGAACAAGCAAATATTTGGTATATGTACTCGTATGAATATGAAAACCCAGATAAACAATAAATTTAAGTATGTTCTATCCTGAATCACACATTTTTGGTAAAAAGTCTGCCTAAAAGTTGAAAGATGTTGTAAACTTTGTTAAAAAATAGAAAAAAATCCTTATAAAGAGTCATGTTATTAATGGGTTTTATTTTATGTACATACTTAATTACATAAGTGGTCGAAACTTTATTTATCAAACGAAGGATTGTTCAAGACTTTGATGGCTTAGTTGTCATATTTCTTCTGATATCCGCAAAGCAAATTGGGCAACAAAATCAAAGCGAGTTGGTTGCAAATAAATTGGTAAAGTGTCAATTTTGTTAAGTAAATAAATAAACTTTTGAGAATATGCACTGCAATGTGGCAACTATTCTTTAATAGCATTAAAGAAACTAAACATTTTTTCGAGTCATATATAGAGAAAAGCTCTAGTTTTCTAGCACTATTGTGGCACTTTTATATCAAAAATGACAAAATGTAAAATAACATTATTTCACATATGAATATGACTTTATTTGTTTTCTCGTAACCTTTTGTAAAAGGCAAATGCATTCGCCTTATAGAGAAATCTTATTTCATTTTCGAAATGTGAAATAATTATTTCATGGCACCATTTATTTCGCAAGGATATTCTCTCAAAGCAACCGATTCTGTGGATATTCTAGTAGGTACACAAACCGAGCTTCATACTAACTTTTCACAGTAACAATTGTATAGATTTTGTAATTAGAACTTTCTATTGCAGGGTGATATTCAAAGTGCAAAGAGAACAATTCTTTTCAAAAAAATTATAAAATTTTTAAATAAAAAATTTTCTTTTGTTGTCATAGAACTCGAAAAGATATTGTTTTTACAAAATGCCGGTTTCTTGGTTTTTGCGCAACCAAAGAAAAAACCACAGTTTGTGAAATGCGAAACACACTAATCGTTGGAGGCATTTTCCTTGATAAACAAATTTTCTTCTAATGTAAAATTATGTCTTTTGAATCAGCTCTTCGTTGAACCTACCAGAATGTGAAAATCGAAAAATTATTATGGCCCGTAAAATGTTAGTGATTTTGCCCCGTAAAAAGTTAGTCATTGTAGGTACCCCGCAAAAAACTCGTCATTATGCCCCACCACACATTAGTCTTTATTAGAGATTATTCTGTAAGATTTTTTACCGGCGCAAACTTATATTTGCTCAAGAAGGCATTTTTTTGGATTCTCCGGTATATAGCAAAAGCTAAAAGATGTTTTTATTTCTTATTTCATCACGCAGAATCATATGGGATTTTGGGTGACAAGTTTCAAGTCTTGGTTTTGACTCATCAACTGGTCCCAAATAGCGAAATTGAATGACTTAAAAAACAAATGAAAAAATAGAACGAAGAAAAAAATGAAAAAAATAAAAAACCAAAAATTTGAGAAAAATAGAAAAAAATCTTACGAGTAATCTCTAATTTTGTTTCTTCCTCCTTGGTGGAATATAGGAGTTTTTGCCTCATATAATTCACGCCCAGAATTTATTCTGAGATGAGATCAATTTGATCTGTTTCAAGCCGTACCGATGAGTGTAAGGTTTTCTGCTAATACGAAACGCTTCTTCTTCTTCCTTTTTAGTTTTGCTTTTTTCAGCCCACTGCGGACGTACACAGGTTCGATTCGTTTCGAATGAATCTGGTTTTTTAAATTTTTTAATAAAAATTGTTTTTCTATATTTCTCAATGTTTTGGTTTTTTTTCATTTTTTTCTTTGTTCTATTTTTTCATTTGTTTTCAAGTCACTCAATTTTTCTATTTGAGACCTGGTGATGAGTCAAAACCAAGACTTGAAACTTGTCACCCAAAATCAAATGAAATAACAAATAAATTTTTTTTTAACTTTTCCTATATACCGGAGAATCCAAAAAAAATGCCTTCTTGAACAAATATTAGTCTTTATGAAAATTATAATTATCTACACAAACAGCACACCATAAATATATTAGACTTACTCACCACTCAAATCAAAACACCTAAAATATTTCCTCAGAACAATCTTTGGAAAAGCTAAAACTTGCGTGTTCTAATTGTAAAATTCGTCTGCTTTTTTCGTATACAACAATAATAGACTAATGTGAAAAAATCCTGCATTCTGGGGGGTATTATAGCGAGAGTTGAGAATAAAACTGATTTCAGATAATATTCATTCGTCACTATGCCCCGTTCGTCATTATGCACTGGACCCCTAATTAATTAATTAATTACCCAATTAAAATTAATTAATTCTATTTATTCCGAGAGTCGTGACAGTCGTTTAGTTTTTTGTTTTTTAATTTTATCTAGACAAACTAAGTCATTTGCATTTTTGAAGTCATGCCGGTTTGTAGAAAGGGTGAGATTAGATTAGTTGAAATACCCCCAACACTTTACAAGTAAAATTCTACTTTTTGTCGTACTTTTTGTCATATATTTTATCTTATAATTTAACAGACTCAGCACAATTTAATGACACTTCTGTTTTTGCCATACATTTCATTATGTATGATTTGTAATTTTTATGATCTAAATGTAATTAGCAGAAAATAAACACCAAAATATATGGTAAAAAAAAAATATGACAAGCTTATCAACGGCCTCTGAGGTTAAGAAGCTTCAAACTATTATTACTATTATTTTGTTAGAGTAGCTGGTAATTATTTATAATAGGATTTATCTTGCCGATTTTCATGTTTTGTTTTGTTAGAAATGTTCTTAGTAATTTCATACACATAACCGTCGATCGAGTTCTGAAAACATTCGTAAATATATTTTCATGACATATCATTTCAAGGATAATTAGTAAATAAATAAAAATATTATTTTAATTAATTGCCATAAAATTTAACTTTTCTTCCCAATTATTGCAGTACCATAACCTCAAATTTAGCAGCAGTGAGATGAACGATACCATCACAGTTTCACAAACTCAAAATAACATATTTTTTTTTCTTTCCAATTAAGTGTCGTTTTCAACCTTCTACGTTATTTCGATTTTCTTTAACAACTTTAAGGGACAGCACAATAGATCAGCTCTGGTCGAGTTGTCCACATAGTCCTAGTGGCCTAGTCGCCCCTACTATTAACCTAACTTTAACTAATCTAACCATCTGGTCGGCTAGGTTGATGAAAAAATCAGAAGAAAAATTCGTTCGACAAAAGATCATAATCAGTCTCCTCCTAATATTACTTGAATATTAGCCAGACCTTTAGGTAGAAATTCATTAGTTGAATGCCAAATGTCAGATTTGTAAGACCTACATGACCCACAAAGGAATTTGTCTGTTTAGAAAATTTTCAAAACAAAATCCAAACATCCGTAGACGATCTTAGAATAGTGAATACTGTATGTATAAAATTTAATATCCCATACAACCTACATTTGTCCTTGTCTTAAAATTCAAGTATATTTTGAATTGAACCCGCTTCTTTCCAATATAAATATATATATAATACTAAAAATTTGCGTCGGTAGAAATTAAATTGTTGAAAAATTTACTATAGAAAAGGCAATCCTCGGCGTATTTAAAATTTTCGACAGTAAAAAATTATTTTTTGACAAATTCACTATAGAAAAGGCAATCCTCGGTGTATTTAAAATTTGCGACAGTAAAAAATAATTTTTTGACAAATTTACTATAGAAAAGGCAATCCTTGGCGTATTTAAAATTTGCGACAGTAAAAAATTATTCTTTGAAAAATTTACTATAGAAAAGGCAATCCTATAATACTATGCTTCCATCATCATAGTCGGATTTTACAGATTTAAAGATTTAGCTAATTGATTTTCCTCGTATGAGAACTTGCTATCCATAAATTTGTTGATATTTTGACAAAGAAATGATGACTAAGATTTGTGAGTAATGTCTCTTCAATTATTATTATATTGCTATTATTCTCGAAGACCTCTCCCGTGGAAGATAATTACAACGGGTATGAATAAGAGCTTTTTGTGATCACAAGACTAACTAAAAAGAACTTAGTTTTCCCATAAGATAGTGTATTCAAAATTATTAGCGATAGTTCAGTCTTTAAGAGAATTATCGAAAAAAGAAAGTTATGTCCAAGAATAGTTGAATGGGCTCTTATTTTACATGAATTAAACTATCCCACCCGTCAACGCTCTTTGCCCAAATTCTATTATTTTGCTTACATTAAAATTGGTTGCAAAGATTCAGTTCACACGAATCAACGATGACAGACTAACACTCAGCATATAGAAATAAGACTTCATAAAAGCTACTTACTTGAAAGAAGTGTGCCATACCACATGAAGGATGACAATAAACTAGGCAACGTACAAATTGAGAGCAAGACCATTTCAGTGTGAAAATATGGGGAATGTTCTGGGTCGCGAATACTCGATTCCAATGCTAAAAAAAATGATAGAAGAAAGTCCTAAGAACTGGTAAAAAAATTTTAACAATGTATTTGCGTAGTCACATTTACAACCTCGAAATAATAGTTTTAGTCATATGAACGACTCCTACAACGTTGATCATATTAATGGGCTTCCAAATGATTTCACAATGTGTTGTGATGGGATCCATCCAACCTTTTTTAAGTCATGCAGCCTCTCCCTGCCAGCCCCGCTGAGAATTATTTTCCAAAATTCTCTCGATAATGGTTGTTCTCCGCAGCTATGGAAAAATTCCTTTACCATACCTATCCAGAAAAATTATTGCAAAATTATCTTACATGCCCAAATTATTCGAATCTATCATTTACCCTCAGCAATCAAGTTCCCTGCAAGAATTCGCTTTCTTCAAACCAACACGGGTTTATTTTGGGCAGGTCTACAACCACTAATTTGTTGGAATTTGTATCTGATACCATTCACGGGTTTAAAAAAGGCTACCAGACAGATTGTATTTATACAGACTTTAGTAAAGCCTTCGACAAGTTATCTCATTCCGTGATACTGTTTACAATGGAAGAGTATGGGTTTCCCCAACATTCCTAAAATGGATGGAATCATATTTAAATAACAGAACATAACAAATCTATTCCGCTATTCCATCTGTAGATACCTGAAGGTTTCGTCTGGCATACCTCAAGGGAGTCACTTGGGCCCATTGTTCTTTATTCTATTTATTGACGACATTGTCTCTGTTGTAAGACACTGCATAGTTTTTATTTATACTGACGACATTAAACTTTGCGTTCATATTAAATGTTTTAGTGATTGTGAACAGGTACAAGGTGACCTCCACAAATTTTACGATTGGTGCAAAAGCAATAATTTAGCTCTCAATATCGACAAATGTGAGGTTCTGACTTTACACTTATGATTGCTGGAAGCTTTTAAACATGTATTCGCGTAAAAAACGTCGCATGGCTGTCGATATAACTTTTGTGTATCAACTCAACACTTAAACGCTAATGTTGATTCTCCCTTGTTACTTAACAAAATCTCTATCCGTGATAGTTGGAACAATTTGAGAAGGCAACCTCTATTGCATGTTAAGACCTCAAGGTCTAACTTTAGCATGTACGAACCTATTAATCACATTTGTATTACTGTTAATAATATGGCTGAGAATTTTCTTGTTGGCGTATCTAAGCATGTTTAAAAAATGTCTTTATAATATTTAATTTTTAAATTTTTTGCTCTATTTAACTTTTTTAAATTTTTTTGTTCATATTGCATGTCATTTTATTCAATGTTCGCTTTATGGTTATTTTAACATACTAATACTAACACCGGCTAAGTGATGAAAAGCATGTTATGTCTCGGCCATTGATTTATTACACGAGTCACTCCAGCGAGCTTGTGCTTTGTGTTAAGCTGGTTCTGATAGTCATATGAAAAAATATTATATGTTTTCAGAAGTAAGGAAATTCAAAGGATTTTTACACCCATTGGTGAAAGCTAATGATCCTCCCTCTAGACGCTCTCGGACGACCTACAGTAAATACCAAAAAAAACTGTTTAATATTTTTGTCACCTTTGGTAAATATATTTGCAAAAGTTTAAACTCAGCTAAGATCACCTTCTTATAACAACATGAGTATCTTGAGGGAATGGTTAGATCAAGAGAATCAATAGATCGCTTTTATTAGGCTTGATTAAACTTAGTACTGACAATACGGAGGACTAGTAAGAGCAACTGCCATATCTTCAATGCGTGTATGAAATTATGTTTGGTTTTATGAAATTACCTAACTTGTTAACTCCAGCCATTAGCCACCATTATCTCTATTTTGGTAACTCTGAAGCGGATTTTGAATAGTGAATGAAAGAAGAGTAAGGAAAATCTAAGGACAGCCACTTTATTCTAAGTACTCTGATCAGCAGCGATATATTGACAAAAAGCAGAAAATGGCGACGACTACGTGAACTCACTATATTTTAAAATAATATCAAAATATAAACTGTGAATTATTTCAGACGTCCCGAAATCAGGGATCCAACTTTGTGAAAATTTTATGTAGTAAATATATTGCAACAAAAAATTGTAATAAAACTAGTGTAAGTGTAATAGATTTTAAGAAGGAGGATAAACCATATTTTTAGTAAACTTTATTGAAAACATATACATACGTACTACATGTTCACTCAAACTGAAAATTTTTCGACAGAATACAAATACTCACACACATTACAGAGTTTAATTTAATAACTAACCAGTAGAAAAGCTAGAATTGGTCTAACTAAGCCCAATTCTTACGATACCTTATGAATGTCCGTATTTTATTTCGTATGGTCACTTTTCTGTGCACATTTTATTGCTGAAGGGGTTTTTCGCACATATTTCTAGAACGGTACGTCAAATAGTAAAAATGATTATGAAAAATTTCATAGGATTTGATATTTTGAAGTGAAGAGTTTTTCAATACAACAAAAACATCTAGGGCTGATCGTTTTCACAGTACAGTTAAAAAACCTAAATTTTTATATAGCAGCACCAAGAAGGAGTTGCCCGATTTAGTCTATTTTGGAAATTATATTTACTATTAGTATGAAAACAAGATGTACGAAATTTCAGCTCTCTATGTCGACATGTTCTTAGGCAGTGTCCAAATATATAGTACAAAATAAAATTTTTGTATGGCAACCCTACAAAGGTTATCCGATTTGTACCATTTTCAAATTCAAATTTACTTTTTTTAAAAAAAACTTGTATGTTCAGCTCTGCAAGTACACGCGCTCTCGAGTTATCGTGAGGACAGACAGACAAACAGACGGACGGACAGACATGCAAAAATCAAAATTCGTTTTAATATTATGCTTGGGTGTCCAATCCATTTTGCTCTAACATCATTATTTTTATCTGTTACAAACAAAATGGCAAACGAATGACAAACTTAGTATACCCTATGATTTCATCATATAGGGTATAAAAATATATGTACCATTACACTTTGATTGCACAAGCCTCCTAAGTACACCTTTTAAATTCATTTTCATTTTTGAGTTTAGATATAAGTCCGTATGCAAAGGGCAAACCCCACTTTAGGACCGACATGAACAGATATGACAGGTATCTTAAGCAATGCATTATGATACTCTGAACATATTTTATTAACAATGTTTATTGCAATTAAGCGGGCGAAGGCTTGAGGAGGGAGGGTTAAGGTTTGATCTAGTACTTTTGGAAAAACTAGTACATTATCGAATTTCTAAGGTTCTGAAAAGAAGATTGAGCACCCACACTCCTATACTCGAAAGCTTACATAGTTATTTATAGCCAACCATACGCCGTATTCAATTCAGCGGCGGAGAAAGGGGGTCAAAGTTTGATCTAGTACATTTTGGAAAATATAGTACAGACTCAAATTCCTTAGGTCCTGAGAAGAACTTTGAGTGCCAAGTCTCCTATACTCGGAAGCTTAAATAGCTATCGCCGTACTAACTTTTTTAGTATTTCCCTCTTTTTTATTCGAAGTGTAGTAATTTTTCGCATCTTAGATTGACTCTAACTTAGTAGGGTTAAATCCGATCGAAAAACGGGTTTCTTTGCTCACCTCAGCTCATTGCCAGCTACAATTTGTAACAGAAAATTTTTCTCTGCATACTCTTAGGATGTGCGTTAGGAGGAACCTCCGGCGGGGGATGGTTCCAATACAGCATGTTGCATATTAAATTAAAGGTCTCACCGAGTACTGTCGGGAGGTGTACTATTTTTTCCAATTCAGAACGCTCTCCTGGGTCGCCTTCGCCGACGGAGACCCATTTTCATGCACTTGGGTCACATACACTCCAGTTCCTACATTTCGCTTATATTTTTGTAGTTCATTTCTTCGTGGCAATAAGTGCTCTGTTGTGAACATTTTTGTGAAAACATTTTCTACGATGCACCAATTCCGCACAATTACGACAAGTAGAAAAGTCCACTTTTTCACACACAGAAACTCGTTCAAGCTACATTCGATCTCCAAAGCTTTTCCCTGCTTAATTGAAATAATTGTTCATAAAATATATTCAGAGTATCATAATGCATCGTTTAAGACAGCTATCATGTTTGTTCATGTCGGGCCTAAAATTATATAAAAAGGGGCCATTCAACTTTGAACTTCATAGCACTTTATTAATTCCATTGCCGGTTTCCATATTTCATCATCTTGAAGTTTATTGATTAGCTTTTTGCTTAGCTTAAGACATGCTAACCAATGAGTAAAACGGGGTTTAACTATTTTGGGAGGTTTTATATGAAAATATTCTTGCAATTTTAAAATTAACTTTTCTTTTACTGATATTGAAAAAATGCGAATACATATAGTATATGTTATTTACAATGTTTTCTATTGTTTAAAATAGTCATTTTCGAAATACTTTTTGTAATTTTTATTAAAATTCCTAAAGTGTAATAGAAATTATTTAATATGGAGTAGGATAGTAAAATGTTCAAATGTGTAGTAGATCTACTACCTGCTCATGTATTCGGAACAGGGATACCGGGACTGTCGAATAGCGAACCGAACTCATAGCATATTAATTTCACACTGCCATTAAAAGCCCTAATAAGAACGGACATTTGGAGAAATGTCACACCACTTGATGATAACCGATAATCGAAAATCATGCCGATGATCATATTTATTTCTCCCAATTTGCACATACCTAAAACCATTTTCAATTGCTTGTACTTTTTCAAATTTATAACGTCCGCCGCACCATAATAACATTCCCAAAAAAAAATCTCATATTGTGTTCCT
Organism: Dioctria rufipes; assembly: GCA_963924295.1. NCBI lineage: Eukaryota > Metazoa > Arthropoda > Insecta > Diptera > Asilidae > Dioctria > Dioctria rufipes. Next base: position 39,880,293 of record OZ002743.1, on the reverse strand, counting down.
TACATAATATCACCCGCTCGCAAAATATTTATTGCATAAATGAATGTGGGTCAAAACAAATCTCATTGCACAGAAGAAAGTAACTCATGAAATGAAGATGGTAGAAAAGATACAGATCGTTTCCATCTCTCGCATATTTATTATGGGCACGGACTGATGTGTTGAGTTAAGAGAGTAAGCGCAGATTTTTATGTACCAAAATCGCGAAAATTTGGTTACGTATGGCAGACTGTTGCACTTTCACAGCTTTGTGTGTTATTCACAATATTTTTTATTTATCAGCGAAATATCGGCAGTCTCAATCCTCTTGTGTACCTTAACCTTAATGTAAATGAAACAAGGAAAAAAAATAATGTGCGGGTTTCCTTTATACAATCAAACATAATGAAAAATGGAAGTAATATTTGGAAACGCGACATACGATGGGGTTTAATGATTTTTATGCTTACCTCTTCAACCTTTTTACCAACCATTGATGGGAATACACCATAGCCCAGGATGACACCTAAAATCGCTATAATTGCACCAATTGTGCCCGTTACCACTGACCACTGCAACATTACAGCACTAATTTTTTTGAAATTTTGTTTCACTGCCCTTTAGTATTTTTATTCATAGATTTTAGAGGGAAATTCACTTACGAAGAACACGCTTGGATACCAGCAGTAATTATCTCGGCATGTTCAGTAAATTATGCGAAACTGTAACAATAACAAAAGACACTGCTCTTCCACACGCACTGTATAACTGGGCGACAAGATTTTTGACGGTCACACAACGAAACTGTTCCGGACGGACAAACTTTGCCGAATGAAGTGAAAGTTTCCGTCGAGATACCGCTGCAGGTGGTTGTCTTCTCTCTCATAGCCTATAGTGGGTTCATAATCTTTTTTTTTTCGGTTACCAAAAATATTACGTCAATCACTAAAACGACAGCAGATTCCTATATATCATATCGAAGAACACTGATAATCGCAGTATAAATTACCCACTAACTTTGAGTACCAAAGGACTCGCTAATGAATCCTCCGTATGTGGTAATCACAATTAAAGTCAAATTCAGATTTAATGTCTGATTGTACTGTAGGTATGATGGTGTAATTTTCTAATGCCAGTTATATACATACACACATACATATGTATATGATGGGGAGCCCCGGCCGACAGATATTAAGCGCCTCTGGAAATCACTTTTGCACTGATGTCATCGATTCATAAGTTCACAGCACCCAAAATATTTACTAAATTCATGGCCTGACTCGGATCTGGGCTGGTTCAGATAAGCTCCAATTGTATCGCCACTTGTTTAATTCACTGCAAGCGACTCATGCTCTAGTTTTATACTGCTGTGGTTTAAAAAAAAAAACAAAAACGAAAAACACTTGTGCATGCACTACTCCTTATTAGGGCTATTCGAACAAGCACGCGATATTAATTTGTTTACGTGCATCGACCGTGTGCAATGTTAACGGCAATGGGACATTTGATTAGATACCGTACTATGATAACTGCTATACCTAAGAGCTTTTTTTTCGAAAACCATATCCCCCTCTTTTTCAGTTCTATAGCTATTTATTACACATGATGTAGGTACCTTCCAAATACCTAAGTACGAATCAATTTCAGTTAGTTTTTCTCCTTTCTCAAGCTTACTAACGAAGTTACATGACCAGCACAGCACTGCTATAGAGCTTGCAGAGCTCTGAAGATTTTAGCACCTGTACGGAAATATCTCACGATCATCTCGTCATTGAACTTATTACTCACCAAGTCATGTGCGAAGAAGCTTCCGTGGATTGAAGGCATTTGTTTGGATCAATATTGACATTTGCTCAATAAATACCATTAGACAAATTAATACTTCCCACCTCTTTTCATCCATCATGCAACCAACATTTGATTATTATTTTCTGCAGAAATTCGCATTCACTTAGAGTAAAAAGTAAACTCGGTGTGATATTTCGCTAGCAATCGTGAATTTTGTTTTTTTTGTTTTTATGATTATAAACCCACAATTTTTGCACTGAACTTGGTTTTCATAGTGCGATATTGAGAGAGCGGAAATTATCATCTCTTGTAGATCGATTAATCATTTCGTTCATGGCAGACATTTTTGTTCAATAAGTTTTCTCTACAGTTTCGATGTATTCGAAGAATTTGAATACTGCGTAGACCTTCCTTAAATCGAGCTTAAATGATTTGCATATGAAATTTGCTTGAGTTATAGAAAATTTTAAGAATTTCTATGGAGATTTTATTTGACTACAAGAAACATTCTACTAAAATAAATTTAGGCGGTATCGTAATTCCCGTATAGTATCTACATATCCCTTTACACCCGAACAAAAAAAGTTGCTTATATTAAGAAAAAGTTGATTGAGGGCATTTCTAGCAGTATAAGGAAGCTATGAAAAATGCAAAAAAAAATCCAGAATTTTCAGTTTTCCTGAAAAGCTGCCCTCACGATCGTGACACTTAGGTATAATCTGCAAGTCTCACAATAGTGAGTGTTATCTTCTTAATTTGGTTTTTCTTAAAAAAAAAAAAAAACAACGAATTAAGTACTATTCATTATTTATTTATTTGAATAACCTCCTCCCCTCGTTAATCAGTCTTTATCATTTAAGAATAAATTGAACCTTCTTTTATCTAATTATCTAACAAAAATCAATAAAATTCTCAAAATTAACAAAGTCAACCTCTGACAAACTTAAAATCTTAGAACTAAAATTATTTCAACTTTTAGGAACAAAAAATAGATCACAAATTATTTTAAAATATAGTAAGAATAGCAAAAATTAACACAGTTTACTAAATATTATGGTTTGAGGTGATAAAATTGGAAACAGTTTTGATTTCGAGAAAGACACAGGTAAACACCACACTTGGAACATTTGATCTTTGATCGGCTATGACATCCCTCCATCATGCAAGACCTTGGTGCCATTATATGATCAAATACAGCTACGTGATCATATCCATCATATCTTTTGCCCTGTGATGGGCGTATTGGTCTGTATTGCCTATCGATAGGCGGTCGGTCGTTTTCAGAATCGACATCTACGTCGTCGCGGGGCGGTCTTTTTCTGGAAAGCTGGTTAAAGTTTCAGCAACACTGAAAGGAAAATCCAGTAGTGTCAGAATGTCCTTTCTCGGGTAACCATTTGCTACGCAATCATTTTTGTATAGTCGCCAAGAATTGACTAACGCCAAATCCAAAAAGTGGATAATAACTTTTAAAGGCAATTTTTTTGTCTTGATGAAGGTACGGTAATATTCCATTTGTTGATCGAGAATGTCAACACCTCCCATGTGTTGGTTGTACTGTTGGATAATTTTAGGAACCGCTACATCAATGTAACCTCTTTGTTTTTTATCCCACCGTTCGACGATAGTACCCGACGAAGATCCTGTACAGTTAGATGCCATGATCACGGACATGTTGTCCCTCCATTTGATGATGACGGTCGAATCCCTAGTGTAGTGCTGACTTGCTCCGCGAATCATAGCCGAATCTTATTTGAATTTGCAAGTGGCTTGGTCTGAGATGCGATTAAACATGATTGTGCCAGTGCTGTGTATATTATATTTCTCCGATTCATTTCTTCCAATAAATGTACCGTAGTGAAAAAACGATCATGATACACACAACTTCCTGGAGGGACTCTTCTTGTCAAATGGAGTATAGTATGACAGAAAGTCCTAGACCCAAAGACGTATCAGCAAACACTGTATTAGCGCCTCTATAAATCTCGAAATCGAGCATCAGACCTTCGCTAGCAGTTAGAACAAAATTTTTGAAACCAACTGGTCATGGTTTATTTTGAACGACCTGACGCAAACAACATGGGCCAGTGAAAGGTATCATCTGCTCATCTATGGAATAATAGGACGGGAACTCTATCCAGTTTGTTGCAGGTATCTTGAACCCATTTGTTTATCGATTGTACCTTCCAAAGTGGATTATTAGTCTCAGTTTCAGTTGGCTGATCGTGATCAACTACATGAAGAGCATTGCGTAAAGTTATAAATCGGTCGCGAACTATTTTGTCGGCAATAAGTCCAATCCTCATATTAACTCGCCAGTACATCGGCATTCGTGGGTATGGAAGGCAGCTCATGAGAATATGCACACCAAACATTTTAGCTATTTCCGCTTTTGTAGTTTTGAGTGCTTGGCCAGTCCTTCGCATGTGATATAAGTTTGTACACCGAACAGTATTCTCGTAGAAACCTTTATCAAAATAATCATGAAAATATTCGGATGGTCTGCGAACTGTGTGCTTTGGTACGGTTACAGTATATTCATGTGATTTATCGGTAAAAGGAATATTTTTCCAGGTGTCTCTATGACCACGTTGTTGCAGATTTCGCTGAGTCGCCGTAGTACGAGAACGTCCTTTGCGTGACTGCACTCGCTGCGAAGTAGTACCACGAGACCTCCCTCTGCTTCTAATTTGTCGCGAAGTAGGAATATGAGAGCGTCCCCTATTTGTGGACGTTACCTGACTTAGACGTTCAGGTTTTATTTCATCGCCTGAACCTTCAGAACATTCGTCTACGCCCATTAGTTCAGCGAGAACACGCGGCTCTGTTTCTGAATCTGACTCGGTTCCATCGCCAAGGAGTTCTAAGATACGATCATCAGATATAGGAAGCACTAAAAAAAAAAAAATAACAACTACTTAGCCACAATACCAACTGTTAATCAATAAACAAAAAACTACGTTGAAATCAATTTATAGGGTTACGACCGAATGGCCACGTGATACTTAAAGTTTTTGGTACAATTTGTTTCTAATTCAGAAAACAAAATAGCAAAAATAGTTTGTATTTCATTTGATTTATGGATATTGAATTTAAAATTGGGAATGACTTTCTTCGTAATGTCGTGTAGTATGCAATTGCAACGTTAAAAATAAGACACAACGACTTTCCATTATTGTCAATGAAAGCTAATTTTTCGACCCAATTTTATTGAAAGGTTCTATTTTTTATATCCTAGTTTGTATTTTCGTTTTTGATGTTTTCTGATATTACGTTAATAAAAGAATTTAATAATTTTATATCCAAAGTTTGAAATTGAAACAAAAATTTATAAAATTATGCCACGGAAAAAGTACAGATCGTAAACAAACTTATATTGCTTGGAAAAAAAGTCTATTAGACTAAAAAAAAAAAAAACAAGAAATTGAACATTTAGCTGGTAGAAAAGCAATCACAGAAAATGGTTTCACCCACAAAAAAAAAAAAAAATAATAATAAAATACTAAAATAACTAAGGAAATTCAAATTCAAAATAAAGTATTCTTTCTCCCTTATTCAAGCACGCTCACCACAAAATAATTTTAAAACAGGATTAAGGAAACGCAAGCTCATGTACGCACACGAATATCTCATTGGTCATTTCCAACTTTATTGTTTATTGGCAATTTCATTTATTTGCGCCTGTGGAATTTTTTAAAAAAAATTGTAATATTGTCGCCTAACAAATTATTCTCTAGAATATCTGAAATAATTTGTACGTAATGATTGTCACCTAACAAATCCATTTGGCCTTTCTCTAGGTAGGTACCTACTCTGTTTTAACAAGATTGAAAAAGAAACAACAATTTTTCGTTTCTTTTTCGAAGCGACAATTGGCCACTCTTATGAACAAGCAACATTAGAAAAAACTCAAATAATTATTGCATACATATACATAGTTACTTATTTCATTTAAAAAGATTCAGTGAAAAAAATTCTGAAATAATAAAAATGCGAATTTCAAATTTCCATGGGAGCTGGAGTTAGCTCAATGCCCACTGTTGATCTAGGAGGGTATCATAAGAATTGATCTTAGACCAATTCTAGCTTTTTTACTTGTTCAGAGGTATCTTTGGCAACAGTAATGTAGAACAACGATTAGCATGAGCTATTTGTGAGCTTTTTTTTATATACATACACAGTTTTATAATTAAATACATAAATGCTGAAAGGATCGCTGCTGTAACTATTGGTGTTGAGTTTTTTTGGATTCAAATTATCCCGAAGGACCTAATGTTACATTACATTACATGAGGAATTCGCCATCGAGTCGCAATCGATTAATTTGGTTCGCTGAAAGCACTTATACATTAACATAGGAAAATCCCAGAGCAGAGCTGTAATGCCTACTACACCATAAAATTATTGATACATTATAACTTCCGGTGGGCAAGAATAACATTATTAAAATATTGAAAAGCAAACATCAGCAATTTTTTTATTTTTATTTTATTTTTTTTTATTTTCTTAGTTTTTTTCATATTTTACATTTATTCTACATCTCCAAAAATATATGTATATTTATTTAAATTTTATAATTTTCTAGCCTACCAAAAATAACTAAATTTCTCATATAATTATCAACATTTTTTATACTCTTTTTGTTTTAAGCGCCATTTCTCGTTATTTCCTTCATAAGGTATCTACATACTTCAAATATCACCACAAAGCCAGGTAATTCGATTGTATATCTATAAAACAAAAATATGCTTAAATTCTTATGACCCATCTTCCTCTCAATATACGTAATATAACTATGTTATTTATACTTAATTTTTTATTTAAGAACATATACACTCATAAATACATTTTTCATTTTTACAATTATATTATATTCCTTGTCAATGACATAATTTTGTTTGTTTGTTTTATTTTTCTCTGTTTCTAAATATTTACATTACATTTACATTGTTTTTTGTTTTCTTTTTTTTTCTTCTTCTTAGCACTTACATTTAACATAAAAAGTGTAAAATTCTAGGCCACAGATATTTTTAAAGGTTTTTAGTTGAAGGTTTCAGTGGTAGCGTTTAAAGACATTCCATGAAAAATTATATTCTTTATATATTCAAATTCATTTTCCTTTCATAAGAAAACATTTTAGAGTTTGGAACACCGAAACACTCGTTACTTTTTAAAATTTAATTAAATACTTAATATGAACATTTGTATGTAAAACTTCCGCTAATTGCAACCACAATATTTACAAATTTATTTCAATTGTTCCGATTTATTGAGTAGAAAGAAATTTGATATCATTCCCAATCCATTATATGATAATTTAAATATTAAATGTTTACTACTGTCCACTATTATTGAAAATAAGAATAAAGACTGCATTCGAACACCCTATAAAAAAAAATTTTGTTGATTTAAAAAAAATATGATCCAGCGTAGATCACATGAACATCTAGAAGATTGTCATGGAAATACAATACCAAGCTAGTCTATACCTAGATTTTGTGGATTATTAAAGAATCCTTCATACAATATACAGGACTTAGCATACCTACATACATATAGAAAGCACTACATCAACGCAGATTTCTTCAGAAAATAATACCGCTTGCTTATATGTGCTCCAGAGCCGTCTTAAACAATGTAGAAGAAACTACTAGTAATCTAACTATGGAGGAATTGGAGCTTCCGTTCTGCCCAGTATTATCGCGATTAAGTACCTACTCGTAAGTACTGTATTTTGTCGCACGGAAGAAGGTATAAATTCATGTAAACCAAGGAAGGCATTTTAGAGTTTTGATTTTTATTAAATCTTATTTTTTCAAGCAAGATGAGACCTGAATTAAAATTAAAACCAAGAAAAAAACAAGCCAAACTGATTTAGGAAAGTAAAACTCAGAGAGGAAGTATACCCAGCTTTTGATGCCTATTTGATAAGTTCAGTTATCAGAATGTTTAACAACAGTATCAAAAATCACAGCTGCAAATTAAAATTTTCTTTGGTCAGGGAAAATAAAAGTGGGCATCAGGAAAACATTTGTTTTGTTGCTTCCTCCCGTGAATGTAAATTTTCAAACTAGCATTTTTTACATAAAATCCTATATCTGATGCTTAATTCCCTGAATCTATTCTCGATCTCAACCTGGTAACTGGTTAATAAATTTTCAGACTTTTTCTTTCACCGTAATCTTTCAAATACCAAGAGAATAAAATTTTATAAAAATGTGACGCCGTTCGAGGAACTTATTTCACATACGTTTTTGAGAAATCATATAAGAAATTGTCTTACAAATTTTTTTGGATGCTTTGCACGGAGAAGTAAATAAGATATGCTACCAAACAAAATATATTAGCATACTAGAAAGTCTATTGTTGATCTAATTTAACAAATAAGTACAATTCGTCAACTCCTTGATTTATGAGCTTCCAGTTTAATTTGAAGAGTACATTTTATCGTTTGCGATTTTTCTCGCGACATCTATTGACATAACAAAAACTAAAATCGAATTTTCCAAACTTTTTCCGATAGAAAGAAAAGGTGAACAGAATTTTTTGATTTTGATTTGATGTTGGTCTGGTATGGTATGGTATGAATTTTGGTTCACTAAGGCCTAGATATATTGCAGTCAATCCGTTGTTGATGTGAAGAAAAACGTGAAGTATTTGTACCCTTTAGAATATTCAACTAAGGAATGGGAAGAAAAAAAATAATTTTTGGTTCTCATTTTTGCAGTTCAATTGCCATGACGACCTTTTAAAAATTTAACTATTTCTTTCAACTGCACCGAATTGCATAATTAAACAAAAAGTGTTGAGAAGCCATGCTTATGTAAAATATCTTTTCACGAAATATCCGTTTTTTGAAAAACAAAATGGTTCTTCTATGAATATATACTCTGTTGAAACTTTTTAATCCCATTTGGGTATATACTAGGTATAAAGAAATAGCGAAGAGCCTTATTTTCAAAATAAGTTTCCATCACACATTCTAAACAAATTGATTTAAGCTTTTGAGCTTACCTTAACTAAGGAGAATTACACGAAGTTGAAGTTGATTTAGAAAAGGTTAAAAATACAATTTTTGCTTATTAAATTATACAAAACTAATGATTTCCATTGAATACTTTCTATTTCTTTTTCAGTTTTAACAATCAACAAAATATTCTTAAAGAAGATGGAGGACTGCAATTTTTACAAAATCGTGTTCTGAAAAATGTCTGCAATAAAATTTAATGCGAAATACTTATAGACATGGGATATGCAGCAAATGGAGAAATTCGCTTATTTCCTCAAAAATCCTGTATAATTTTAGTTGGGCTCCAAGCTATCGAGTGAATTATTTCTTGCACCTTACTTTATCTTTAATCAAGAATTCTGTTGTTTATTTACATTTAAGAAATTTTTATAAGAACCATTAATTAATCAATCCATTTGCTGTACATACCCGACTGAATTTTCGAATGCGGCCTAAGTTTCAAATTTCGTGATGTATCCATTTACAAGTCTTACTACTCGATGCACATTTAATTTAGACTTTAAAAAATTCGACGAATAACTACTAATTCTACTGCAATATAATCTGTAATCACTACTTTTATATACAATTAATAATTAATTGCACGCATTTATGTATAGATGATATTGAAATAATATAAAACATCCAATTTTATATATTTATCTTTTTATACAATTAAATCGGAACTTTTGAATGAAAATTAAGTGAAAAGTGTCATTTTCATTTTTATTTTACATGACGATCTATTTAAGAAAGTTTTTACTTTTTACTTTTTAATTATCCATTGATAAAGTTATACATTTTCCACCACACTAATCAGAGCCAGGAGCAATTTGAAGTCAACATTTATCGTGACACTATCCAAATTACACACCAATAATTTTACAATTTTCTCTTTCTTAACTTTATGTAACATATAGAACATATAGAAAGGTTATGGTAAATTTAAAGTGATAAATAATAAAATGGTAATAAGTAATTGTAAAGATTAATAAAAGATAAAAAAAAAAGAACAACTCATAATAACTGTACGAACATCCTTACGTCTTAATTAATTAATATTAAAAGATGTTATATGCTTTCTTATACTACTTTCATACTTTCTTCCTAGTTAATTGTTATACTACTTCTACATTAAATTAAATCCATCCCACAAATGCAGTTTTTGTTTCTTATTTTTGTTAAATTAAGTCATTTCTACAATGAATAATTTTTACCCCATATTCCAAGAAGTCTGTGGAAATTTAAATAAATAACGAAACCCCGTAAGAAATCAAAAGAATCTCATTGAAAGTAATCAGCAATTTGAGTAGTTGGAAAGTAATGGCTCATAATTTACAAAATTGAATTAGTTATGAGAAAATAACTATTTTGCTGAATTTGATAAAAATATGTCTATGAATGTGTTAACTAACATACCCCACCGAAATAGCTATATTTGCAAAAATAGTTTAAAGCTTACGAATGAAAAGTTTTTGCAAACTAATGTTTGTCGAAGAAAATCATTATATGTATGTGCAGAGTGAAGCGAAGTCCACTTTGGTTCATTGAATGGTGAGGTTACTGCGGAACTATTTTTCAAATAAAAATTCCTAAAGCATATCAATGATATTAAAGAATAAGTAAAACGTTATTTTCATAAAATTGATTTAATGAATTAATCACAAACACAATTGATTAGACCAAAGATCCTCGAGTCTGAAAATGAACGCGTGCTCGCATTAGAGCCCATAGGGGGACTTGGGTGTGCAAATCAGTAAAATAGCTGATAAATTAAATAGGAATACTATCACGAGCTTTCAAAAAATCCCGATTTTTACACTCCAACCAGGACACCACCATGAACTAAACCGAAAGTCGATGAAAGGTGTAAAAGAGAAATTAGCGTCTTTTTGCGAGAAAACACATGAGCCCCCAGAAATCAAACGGAAATGTTTTCTTAACATCACCAAAAGAAGAGTTCAGAAAACTTTATATGAAAATAATAATCTTAAATACCAAAATAGGCTGAGTAAACCTAGACTTTTACCATTCCATAAAATAGCACGATTAAATTTTTCAAAACGGTTACACTTCAAAAAATAGATAAAGAAGTACAGTCACTATGTTGGTTATTGTTGCTATACCAATTATTGTTGACATGCGCCTTTGAATACCGTTTGGATGCCGTGCGCAAATCTATAGCTATATAAACTACACTTTCTGCCTTGACTCGATTTCTTTTCCAGTTTGGCAGTGCTTCGATCAACGTGGTAGTCTATATCCAACTAACATAATTCCTAGTGTTCTATTTTATTTTAACAAATCAGATGCTTTATATGGTTGACAATTAAAAATATTTTTATTCAGGGTATCGATTGGATTAAAGCCTTTATTTTGGATAACGACTAAGACCCACAATAAGAACCTTATTGTGGGTATCGACTACAATAATTTATTACTGACTCAAAACACTTTATTGTGGGTTTCGACTGCAATAAAAATTCTTTCTGGGGATGTCGACTGCAGTAAGAACTACTAAACTCACTTTATTCCGGGTATCAATTGGAATAAAGAATATTCCAATCCAAAATCACAATAAAATAGAAAGCCAAGAAGAATAAAACCACGAAATTAGTGATTTTAGTCCAGTGATAAAATTGTCGCCACTTTTTATTCATTTATTGCGTGTTTGTTCTGACTACGGGTAGAACATACAACATGGTACATTAAGAATTTGTTTGAGTCTAGATAAATATTGTTATAGTAGTGGCCTGCTCTTAGCCCCAATTTAAGCCTCATGGAAAATCTGTACAACAGAGTTGCTCAAGAGGAGTCACTACTCAGCAAAAGTTTCAATTTAGATACCAGCAAGTCTGCAGGCATTAAAATTTACTCTACGTAGGTTTCTGTCTTGAAAATGAGAAAATTCATATAAAAGCCTAGACCGAGAGGCATCTAGCGTAAAAGACAGAAACCCAAAATGCGACAATTTAAGGCGAGAAATGAAAATTTTCAGTTCAAAGAAATTGAAACGTTTTAACGAGAATTAACTCTCCTAATTTTTTTTTTCACATATTTGTTAAATATGCTATTTTGCTTTGTATTTCAACAACTTTCAACGAAATATTGTAATTTCTCGCCAGTGAAATATCGGGAGAAAAACAAGTACTAATAATTGAAAAAAGCGCCACTAAAAATGAAAAAACTCGACGTTATTTACTAGATTTAGGCTTTATCTTTCAAAAATAGTCACAATTTAAAGATATGAGAATTCCTACTAACAGGAATTTGATTTAAACAACTTCAATTTTTATCATTTTTTACAAGTTGCCGAGCTAATATCTCAATTTCGATATTTTGTTTATTTTTCCCGACGTTATTTACTAGACCTCTTCGTTACCTTTAAGTTGAGATATAAATCATTATTCTGCTACAATTAGTTTGCCAGAAATTCGCATTGAAAAATCTATGAAACTTGAAAATCTTGGTACTGAATCCTCTTAAATATTTTGCAGGATCTAAAATGAAACTATCTAGGAAGAACGGGAAAGAATTGATATCTCTGTCTTATAGTCGATTATTATGCCACGTCGCTTATGTCACGTTCTTATTATGAATGGAGAATTAACAAATTATGAAAATTTAATTATTACATTTTTCTCTTATCCACCGTTTTAACTATGCACACATATAATTATTTCCTTGGGTTTTAGTAAAAACGTCGATCTCAATAATAAAAAAAAAATCAACGGAAAAATTAAGAAAAATAATATTTTTGATTTCCTTTTTTACCAGCGTTCCAAAATAGAACTAATTTCTATTTTAATGTTGCAAGAAATTGAAATTATTGGTATGGACATAAAACTATTTCGCTGAGTTATTTATTTGCAAATTTTTCAATTGATTTAAAAAAATTCTTTGTAAAACATGGCCAAGCAACAAAATATGAAATTTTTGTTAATGAGTAGGAAAATATCCACATCAAGAACAATTTCTCAAATATCCGTAAGCTGTGTAATTGTATTTGGAAAAAAAATATGTGATATATTATAGTATGGACAAAATTTTGGACAATTTAATCTCTATTCAGAAGAGCAAAAATAAACAGTTACAGTGATAATATTTCTCACCTCATATTTATTATACAACCATTTTATAGGCATTTCTAAAGTTAAAAAATAGAAAAGGAAGTTCTCTTTAATATAACGAAAAATGTAAAAAAAAACAAAATGACAAAATTATTGTGACATCTATTGATTTATACTGACAAATTTATTCGGAAAAGTGTGCAGTCCATTTAAAAAAAAAAGTATAAAGATAAATATAAGGATAAGTATGATGAAATAATTTCAATGTTGATAATTATTAGCTGCCAAAAGTTCTATTCACATCTAATAAGACTTCGTTAAGGTTTATTTTAATGTTGTTTGTTAGAAATTATTATTTATTTGAAGAATAGAATTTGTGTATAAAATAAAATTGTACGCGGATCATGAAATTTTGCATTAACCTTCGTACGACCAAAACGGCGTCAAAAATGACCCCGTAAATGATTTTTTTTTAAGTAATGTATAAAATGTAAGCGCTCGAACTCCTTGTCCCTCTGGGAATACATCAGTCTTGGACTTTCTGGTGTAAAAGGTAATTTTTTTTTTTTTAATATCTTATAAATTACTTTAATTGTGCCTAAGATATGGCAGGTCACAAATGACCCGATTTGGTTCGTTCGCGTACAAAGAACACAAGGTATGCTCTTTAGTCATCAAGCGAGCTATAAAATGCTAAACGTAGTGCTTTTTCTGTGTATTCCACATGTTGCATGTTACCAATGTTATTTTTAAATTAACTTTCGATAAAGTAAATACATTTTTTGAGAACTTATTTGAAAGTTTATTTTCTTCATTTCTACATTTTCTGCTTTTTTTATGACGCTTAACCAACGGCTCATCGGACTAGACGAAAGTATATTGTTCATGTATTTTCACTTCAATCCTAATAAAATTAAAAAATTAAATATTACTTAATCGATAATACTTTTATTTTTAATAGAAAATCGAAAGAAACATTCAGAAGTTGAGATATTTATCTGAATCAAAATTGACCCGGTCTTGGTCGTCGTCAATATATTTTTAAATTATTTTCGTACAAGTATTAAAAGCTGGTTTTTATTAAATAACTGACTCAAACGATACACTTTTTACATCGTTATACAAATATCTAATAATCAGAGTATTGTTTTATGAGTTTTTCTTCCCGTATCATATAGCCGAAGCATCAAGGAGCGAATTTTGCATCATTGCACCACGGTATACAAACTAACAAGGTATGATCATCACATTTTTAATATTTCAATGTGAAGTTTTTGCACGACTGAAGTATTTTTTTCTGAATCCAATTAAAATATTAGATATTAGTTTAATTTAATCTTTTAACATAAAAAAAACTATTTTTTAGTTAAATCTCCTCTGTTATTATAATAAATGTCTAGAAAAAAATTAAAACTTTTTTTTTTTTTTGTATTTTGGACATGCATTCCGATTGTTAGTTTGGAAAAATTTTGTCATTTTTATTTTTTTATATTTATTTTTAAAGAAATTTATATTTAAAGAATTGATTGAATTTCTTGATGGCACTTGTTTAAATTTCTTCATGATTAATTAAAAACACTTGTTAACTTTTTAACTATTTATTTAGAAAAGGTCATTTATAAGAGTGCGACCCGTTTCGCCCTATCGAGGCATCATCAGGCTATCGACTGATTATTCCCGCCGGTTACAAAATTTTTTGGATTTAAAAGCGGACTATTGTTCATAAAATCTAGCTAATCATTAACTTCGTTCTGCCTAATATATTTGCCTTTTCTTATTTCAAAAATTTCTGCCTTAGTCAAGATTTCTCCTCCGTCTATGTTATGTAAAATTTTAATGCTGTTTGAATTTATGCTTTGTTTATTCTCTTTTAAATGTTTGGAGGTAGCAGAGCTCCCGCAATATGCTCAGTTAATTTAAACTTTAGAGTTCGCTTCGTTTTACCTACATACATAAATTCCAGAACAATAATTACATTTAATTTGATATACCCCGCTTTTTTCTAGTGCATCAATTTTTGGTTTTATTTTATGATTTAAGATGCAATTTTGTAATGTGTTTTTACAGAAAAAGGCGGGATTAATATCTTTGGATGTTAAAATTTTTTTGATATCCTTCTCAGTATTTTGAATAAATGGGATTTTTCTCGATATTTTAGCTTGGGATGCTAATCTGTGTCCAGCATATAAAAATTGAATTGAATGTTTTTGTATTTGTTTAGATAATAAATTGTAAATATGCCGTTTGTGATATCCATTATGTTGTGCTATTTTCAAAATTGTTTTAAGTTCTTTATTAAATGCATGCTGCGACATCAGTCAGATCTCACATCAGCAGTTCACTAGACAAAAACATAAACTAGAAAGTTTAATGACTCATCCAACAATTGATGGGCACCCACACCACTGCATAGTCGATAGTGGCTTTTTCCCAAGGCTAGTTAATATTTCTGATGAGCAGTTTACCGACAATGAAATGCAATTTCTGAACACTGGCTCTCGCACAAGCTCTATCAAAGCACTGAGTTAAATTAATACCCAACTTGATCGGTTTCGCCCCACAATATTCCATAAAAAAATTCTGATGAATTACTAGACAAACTTAAAAATTTACAGCTTCCGTGTAATTCCAGACTTGTGTCGTTTGATGTGTGTAATTTATTCCCAACGGTATAGAGTTGGTAAAACTTAAAAAGATATTAGAACAAAAATTAATCCATCTGACAAAGCCAATGAGCTGATAGATTCGACGGAAACATGTTTAAACCAAAAATATTTTTATTTTTATGAAAAAATGTACTCACACTCGTCGCGTCGCACTCTTATAAAAGACATTTTTTAAATAAATTGTTAAAAAGTTAACAAGTGTTTTCAATTAATTATTTAAAGAAATTTATTTAAAGAATTTGTTAAGTGTACCTATAGAGGGTGAACCGTATGTGACCTGGCACCCGAAAGCTAAGGATAGATAGGTCATGTTTAAATACTGTTTAGATAAGCAAAAAATTGTAAGGTGGGGGGATGGGCGGGGGGGGGGGGTAGTACAAACGTTTTTCGAAATAACGGGACATAAACATATATTTTTGATGATGTTTTGAAATTTGTTAGATAGAGAATTGCTAAACCTTTCTAATGGTTTATAAATTTTCCCCAGCTTCTCTACGTCTTGAAGTTATGGCTCAACAAATTTAAAATTTCGGAAATTTAACTCACTTTTTATATTTAACTATTATTTTTATCAAAAATCACGTCACCTGGGCCAATTTGTCATATTGGATTTAAAAAGCCCAAAACCTTTCATTTAAAATGACTTATAACATTCGGTACCCAAAATATAACCCTTTCTACGTTTTTTTCCCTTTTTCTTAGAATGTTGACGATGTGATTTTTGATAAAAATAGTAGTTAAATAAAAAAAATCGAGTGTGAATTCCGACATTTTAACTTTATTGAACGATAACTTCAAGATGTAGATGAGCTGAGGAAATTTGTTGGACTATTGGAAAGATCCAACGATTATCTATCTTACAAATCATCATCATAGGGTGTAATCTTCAGAAGTTACAGGGTGATCTATAAAAACATTCCCAAATACCTGTACGCCCCGTTATCTCGGAATCCGTGAGGATCCCCACCCCCATCCATATTTATTTGTTGCTTGTCTAAGCATGACCACATATGGGACACCCTGTATATAATAATTAAACGGAATCAAAAATCAAAACCGTAACAGTTAAAAATATTTATATGTACTTTTATGTCATTATTATTTTTGTACCATGCTTTTATGCATAAACATTGTATTGCCCGAAACATTAGGTATGCCAATTACAAGATAGTATGAAAAAAAAAACGAAATCCTACAAGTATAAAAAAATCAACCTACATTCAGGGTGGGTTCTGTAAATTCTATAAAAACTGAATGCTGTTTAAAATGATTTGTTATTTGTATTCTGCATAATCAATAAACAGTATAAACTCTATAATAGCCGTTTTAATGTGAAATTTGCTAATTGAAACAATTTCCAATCTATCCAAAACTCCACGAATTACATACTTTCAATAAATAACCACAGACTTCCAGACAAGATTGTTTAGTGATCTTTAACATGTACAGTACTGGATTTCAAGGTTCACCTATACAAAATTTGTAAAAATATTAATGGCATAACATTCTGTGAAAATTATAGTATGACTACTTTATGCATTATCTTTCCACTGTGAATTGAATTTTGGTAATTAATCAGGCGGAATTGTTTTTATTTTGCAGTAATGCCAAAATGTATATTCTTGTCTTCATTTGGTATAAGTACTTAGTTTATTTTTATTTTTTTCTTTATAGCAATCAAATTTTTTAACAATGACACCGATATCAAAGCTGATGCCGATACCAAAGCGGAATTTGAAGCCATTGCTGATTCCGTCAATAATTCTTATTTACATCTCTGCCACACAGTACAAACCGCAGCAACTTCAGTGCATAATGGAATTACTTTTTCTAATTACCCCATTATTATTTGAGCTCTCTTTTTAATTATTCTTAAATTTTATATTTTCTTTTTGATTTTTCCTTGTATTTTATTTCACGTTTCGATGAAGGTTTTTCTGATGTATACCTTATGAATACTTTTATTATTTTTTTCCCTTTATCTTGCTTTCTCATATATTAATTTAAGACTTTAGACTTGTATAGGTACCATATTTCCAAAATAAGTGTACTAAACAAATATGTCGTGTGTAACTATATATAAAAAAAAATAATAACAACTTAAGGATAGTTTCATAAATTCAAACTTCTTTGATTCATATTCTCACTCTCTTTAAAATACCTTGCTACAAAAGATGTCGTTTATAACGCTCATATCACAGTCCAGGTTTGAAGAAATTTGAGTTTCTGTTCAACTGTTTTAATGGATTTTTTTTTCTAATTTTATATATTAAAAAAAACAGTTGCTAAAATTAGAGTTACAAAATGACACAAATTTTCATTTATAGATTCGGATCTTGAACAAGCAGGAACTTGATTTGAGAATAAAATCATTGCTTATTTCTTTGAATCCGATCCATCCCATTACAGTTTTCTTGGTTATATTGAATATATCTGGATACTTGACAACATGTACCTTTCCCATGTATTTTTAAAATAGAGCTGCTTTCCCAGCATGCTTTTTTACAATGGATATACCTACTATGCAATATTCATGTCCAAACTTTTTCACTTTTGTGCCCTACCAACTATCCCTAGACAATCACAATCACTTGACAGATTCTTCACTTAAATTTTCATTAAAGGCGAAACCTCGATTCTATGAAATAATCAAAACTTAGTAAATTTCAAGGCTTGTAGACAAGCAATCAACCAGAGAACGGAAGCCTCGGGTATTCTAATTGATGCAATCCATTAATAATTGTACATTGCGTTCCAAAGAAAATTTAAAAATGAAATAACACTCGAGATTCCCATATAATTTTGGTATTAATTTCACATAAAATACTTATTTTATAATGACACCCGACAATTACGTAATGTATAAAATTTGGTTTTGTCCCAGCTGAAATAATAAATAAAATGAAATAATGACTAACATTTTCGGTCCAATTTTCAAGGTTGTTGACTGCCATGTCCTCTTTGAAAATTCATCTCTTCTAAAAAACCTTTACATAATCTCACATTTGAATTTCTTATATCTAATACTGCGATGCTGTGAAATATGTCTCAGCAAAATAAGGTAGATTTGGTGTCATTTCACTTTAAAAAGTGAAATAGAGGCAAATGCCTAACTTCTTTATGCTTTAGTACATATCAAAACTATATTGGTCCTATTTCCTATTCATAGTGCATCTTTCGTTTTATATTTTAAAATCACTTTATTTGTTATTTACAGAAAGACGCAAATTAGTTAAAAAGAATTCCAATTGCATTTTATATAAAATAATGTGAAAACAAATAGTCCGCCATTGTAAGTGATAAAACTGTGCTCGGGCTTTTATTCGAAAATTCTCCTGTAAAATTATATCTCACAACAACCCGAAAATACCAATATCGTCGAAGAATGGGATTTTTATGGCTCTGATTCTAATATTAGACTCAAGAGCCTCGAAATATAGATATATTACAAAGATCAGATAAAAACACTTGCTAGAACAATGCGTTGTCCTTAACCATAGCAGCGCGTTTCCAAAACAATGCGTTATCCGTTAACAATAGGCGTGTGCTTCACAAATTTGTGTTTGTGCTTGTGCACTAGTTTAAGTGTTTTTATCTGGCTTGTGTGCTTCGCAAATACACCCTGTATATCAGTTTTCCTTTCCAGCATTATTTCGAAATTAAGACAACTTAATGATGGATCAATTCCATCCTGAATGAGGACTATAAATACCCTCAAATAGCAATGTTAGAATAACACTTGCGTTTTCAATGTATCTATTACTTGAGGAGAACACTTAAAGTCGCCATACAAAGCCCAGTCAACAAGTATTTAGAAAAGAACAGCTTTAGACAATAGACCGCACTATATTAGCTTCGAACACTTCTTGAATCAATCTCGACACATTTCCGCCCTTTTGATCCAACAACGATATTCACGTAATCCCGTTACACAATAGCTGTGTTCTTTTTTTTTTACCTTGTTCTAGAACTCCCATGTACTGGTTTCATTTAAATCTACTATGAAAATGTTGAAGCGATCTTTTGTGTATATTTTGTTCTGCTCTATTCAGCGAACACAAAAGAACACAGCTAATATTTTGTTTAATTTCAAGATTTTCGGAATGTAACTTAAAAATAATAAAAGTATAACTAGAAATTTATCAGGTTGCGCCTATAATGATTGCAATTATTATTTCCATGACTTTTTATTACAATTTTAGGAATTGTCCCCATTTTACTAAAACAATTTTAATTGTATGCAGTTTTTAAAACTTCGTAGTCTTCTTATTTTTAACTAATAAATCGAATAATTACGAATCACAAAAATCAAACTTTCTCTATTCACTAACAATAAAGTCCTCTTCTTTTATATACCTGTACTTATTCCATAGTTTCAAAGTTTCACTTTATTTTTTCACAATATTATCATCACTCTCAATCAGGCGAGGGACATTCATGTTTTAAACATGAATTGAACAAATATTATACTATATATTTCCCCTTTCGTTAAACTAACTGTATACTTCAACAGTGAAAATGAAATTAATTAAAAGAATTAAAATAAAAAAGTGGTAAATAAAATAAAATAAAATAAAATAAATTTTAACTCAGTTTTTGTATATTTTCATCCCTTCATCGATGTTTTTTTAAATTAACATAAAATCTATACATAAAGGCTTGCAGCCCTTAAGGTAATATAAATCGAACACTTTAATTTTTACACTTTATCATCGTTTTTTATATATATGTTTAACAGCATTCTGCTCATTCATAAGAATAGTAAAATTATTATATACAAGAAAAAAAAAACATTTATAAAACCAAAAAGGAAAAAGGAAGAGAAAGCAAAATTATGAAAATTATAATATCCATAACCATTTCAATACAACCGTGTATGTGTTTGTGTGTGTGTGTGTTATAACGTTACCTTATATAAAAAAATAATACAACATGTCTTAGATTACAATTGAGTGAACTCTGTCCCTCTTTCACTTTCTATATATATATATATATCTCTTTCTTTATACGTCTTCCTAAGAAGAGTTTACACTTTTTTTTTTAACTGAAACGTACGATCATCACAATAATCAGGCAAAATTAAGAATAGAAATGATTTTTGTCCTTAAAGTTAAACTCCTGCGAATAAGATACTTTTGTGAATACAAGAAGAATTCAATTTAAAAAAATCATTGAATGATATGTTTCTCGATTCTTATACCAATCAAGAGATTATAATGTTTGTTGCTATGCTTTACTCTGCTATTCACAAAAAAGAAAAGAAAGGAAAAGAAAAGCGAAGAAAGGAAAAGAAAAGAAAAGAAAAGAAAAGAAAAGAAAAGAAAAGAAAAGAAAAGAAAAGAAAAGAAAAGAAAAGAAAAGAAACGATAAAAAAAAAACAAAGGAAACTAGAATAAAATACAAAAAAGGGAAATCAAAGAGAAAAAATGAAAAGTAAAAAAATGATAAAGAAAAAAAAAACAGAAACAAAAATAAAAGAAAAGGAAATAAAAGTAAAGAAAAGGCTAAAGAAACTAATTAAATAATATTTCGAGGTGGTACTATAATAGGCCATTCCAAATAATAATATCGGGGGCTTTATAGTTGTTGCATATGGGTTAATCATTTTCGTTAATTTCAAAACGTTTTAGTATTATGTAAATGTGCAATAGCGAGAATTATTTTAAGGAATTTTAATAGGAATTAACCTAACTGTTAATGTGTAAACTGTGACACACATAAGCAAATTTTAAATTTCATCTATTGCCGTTCTCACAGTATTAAACCCTGAGCTTTATTGGTTCTTCATTCATCGATATAATCTAAGTATCTGACTGTGGAATCTTTGTGCTTATCAGGACTGTTTTTGAATGTCAGTTTGAGCAGAAAACTAATGAATTCTTTTCAACAAAACCGAACAGGCACTGTGAGATCTACACTCGAACGTGGACAATCTGAAAATAATGCCAGAGGGTAGAGTAACCTGAAAATGTTATGTTCGTCCATTATGATTTTAATAAAAAAATTGTATTTTGGCAAAATATCCATACATCACCACTAAGATTACAAATAATTGCGACTTTTTATGGAATAAGATTTTTCATGGAGTAAGAAAGTTTAAAACCGGTGCAGAAACTGAACTGGGAAAAAACAAACTTGCAGAACCAGCTCTAGGTCAGTGTGGCGAATAAAACACTTTAGGTTTGGGAACCGAAAGAGTGACGTAATTCAGATAAAGAAAATTCACCATAAAAGAATTGAAGTATCATAATAGGACACAGTATATATAGATTAACTATTACTGCCAGTATTATACCGTGATAACATGTGAGGTGGAGATAAATTCTCAGAAGAAAATGATGCACACAAACCTAATCCTTTCCAAGCTTTACCTGGTATTACTTAATTCATAAAATGATTAAAACATGAGTACTGTTTGTAAACTAGATATATATACAGAGGTAATCAGGCCTATGGTTCACAAAAGCGAAGGCCAGTTGCGAATATTGCAACAATTTTGGACTAACTAGATATTACAGGCACTATCCTTCTCCATTCATTGAAGCCCTATTCAACTTTCCACCAGTACACATCCAAGTGAAAAAAATGCTCAGGTACTATTAAACTACAAGAATTTTAAACTAGGAGTAAATAGCTTAAGTATCTAACACAGCGTCTAAAGATTCAATATCTGTAGCCATCGCCATAAATTATGGCTTGATCTGTCAAATATTATTGGGGTGGGCAAATTATGGAACGAATTTTCATTTGAAGAACTGCAACAGAAAAGAGTAAACTAAGCTGAATTTCTTCTTTCATGCCACCTTTATTGTAAACAAATGTCAAATTTATGGATATCGTCATGGTTGACCATAATTACTTTCCATAGAGTTTGCCATAAGAAATGTCTATGGCTCAAGCGTCTACACTGTCCATACCTTATGGAAGTGGCGATGGTGCTGTGTTAAATAAAATCATATATAGAGCCGATAATTAAAGAATCTGAAAATACGCAAGCACACTATACTTCAAACGAACATTTCACAAATTAGTGACGTTCACTTCCTTCAAAGATCAATGTTGTGGTATACAGATGACTCAAAAAACAGGCTTAAGCTCTGACCATAAAAAAATACAATGTACCTATATATTCACAGACCTATTCGTAGCTCTATAATTTATAACGACTCAAAGAGCTAAGCTACTTTAAAGAAACCTTAGGTCTATAGGATAATATCAAGGCTTGTTTGGGACTGTCTTCAATCCCTCAAATACATAGTAAAATTATTCTCATGTTGGTCAAAGAGTTGAAACGCTCTTCATTGGGTCAAATATATTCTGTGGGATTTAATAAAGCCATAGCTCTTATAAAATATTGGGAAAAGAACTACTAGAAGACTGAAACGCAACTTAGAGCCAACGGCAAAGGTACGAACTCATTAATGCCACACACAAAAAGCACAAAATCAGGGCTCATATGGGGACATTGTTCGTACCATTTGTTTTTTGTTAGTGGAAAGTAGAAGTATAAAAAAATCTTTAAAATTTAGGATAAATGTAAGAATTTTTTTCTTGTTTTTTTTTTTTTTTGTAATTTAGTATAAACTGTAAACAGCAATTATTAGAGATAGTAAGTAGTTTATGTTAGCCTCAGTGCAAATTAGTGAAGACATGAAGTACTGTAATGTTACAAGAAAGAAAGAAAGATTGCTAAAAAAGTAAGAAGAAATCCTACTCTGGTGGATATAATTTTATTAGATTCGGGCTCTTATTATAGGAACGCTGGAATTGAAAGGAAACTGAAAGTCATAACTAAAATCTTTAGAGCTAAGTAACAAATTACAGAAAAACGTGGGAAAACAGATAAGACATATCCAGTTTTTCAAATTCACTTCACGAACTTACCAAAAGTGTTAAGAACGTTTATGAATTTTCATCTTATATAAATTTTAAAACCATAAACTTAGTCAAACTATTAAAAAATAACACAAAAATTGTCTCTTCACTCTTATAATACTATAAAATATATAGAAAGGAAAATTAAAATTTATCAACAAAATTAACATATTAACAATCGAGCCCAAGTTTAATCGATGTAAAAGACGTTTTTGATGAATACTCAGACAATGGAGGATCATGTTTATCTGCCCAGAAAGAATATCTAGGTCATTTTCAATCCACTTCTTGTATACGATATTTCTTCCATTACTACTCGTTAAGAGTACATTCAGAACCATTCAGATTATTCAAAGACAGAAAAAAAAACAACGACAATAGATTGATGAAATCGTTCGACCCGAGAATAAGAACAATATGGATTGAAACAGATTCATTCTCAACGAGAAAAGGAACACAGCATAGTATTCTTCGGGGTCGTAGGTTCATTTATACGCCTCAAACAAAAAACAGGAATACAAGAACAGGAAAGGAAACCTATGTATTGCCGAGAATAATGTTAACGGTATGCGTATTATCGTACTGTGTGTCATTGCAAAAAACCGTTCAACAAGTGCCTTTACAGAATGGTATTGAGGCGAAATCGATTTGATTTGTTTGCACTATTTTTTTGTTAATAACATTAATTGCGTTATCTCTTAACTACAGAAATGTATCTTAAATTGGTTTTGACTGTTTTTTCATGAGTTATGACTTGTCTGTTGATGAAAGCAAAATATATTTGATGTCGTCATTTCCAGATGTTATTATTTTCTCAATATTTACTTATTTCAAACAAAACCCTTTGGCCCATACAAGTAAAATCCATATATCTAGAATTAAGTTAGAGAAAAACAATAGCAAAATGTTAGTTATTCTAAGAAAGCTTGTTACTTGAAGAGTACATACCATAAAAAAAGAGTACTGTCCTTTTTTGTGCATTGGAGGCAAAACGTAAAATTTTATTATCTAATTCAATTTCGTTCAGCCAGCCAACACTTATGTCTTATATTTGTACATTTGTTTATGTACATTGACACTAGAACACTGAATGTTACCTTTTCCAATGGTTTCATCCATAAAGAAATTTTCTCTTTTAAGTTACAAGAGCTGCACCCAAGAGCCCTAAGAGATTTATGTTACAAAAGTTACATAGGTTATATCACTATCAGAATAATGCACTTTCTCCTCCTTACACTCCTACATTTGCCATCCTGAACTTATACCCAATTTCTACTACGTAATTATTTCTTCAAAAATCCACGTTCATTTACATGATTTTTACAAAACACTAGCCGAGACATTGGAAATGAAAAAACTTTTGTAATCTCAACCCAGAATAGATTTCAGTATATATATGCGAAAAAAATCCATGTTTGGATATCAAAGAGATTCCCGATGCCGTTTTTAATTAACTTAAGGATTTAATCATAGATCATCAATGTAAATGAAAAATTTTGAATGATGAGAATGACTCATTTTTGCTTGACAACAATAACTCCCCGTATGATATAAGCAGTCGCTATAGAGGGTCTTGCCGGATCTAATTTGGTCTGCCAACAGATAATACCCTAAATAAATAGCTCGCATTTAATAATAATTTGTAAATAATGTACGCATAGAAATTTTGAAATAAATAAATTCCAACTATTTTCTGTTGTATGTAGTATAAACATTGATCCTCATCCCAAATCTTCGGACGAACTGATATCAACTAAAATTCACTTTAGACCAATTCGCGCTGCTTTCAATAAAATCAATATTTGTAATTGGCTTTGTTCATGCATACCATTTGTAAAACTGGGTACTATAAAAGTAATATAATTCAAAATTAAAAAAATTTAATAAAAAACAATAAAAATTAAAAATTAAAATAATCAGAGTAAATGATAACAAATAAAAACTTTATTATTTTCTGCTCACAATATTTCGAAGTTTTTGTTGTTAAATTATAATTTTACACTTTACACAGTTTTTATTTAGAAGAATAATTGCAGAAATTTAAAATTATGAATCACTTTTGCTTTACATAATTACAGGTAGGTAGTACATAATAACTATAGGGAGGATAACTACTCTAGATCATATTTCATAATATTACTATTATTTACAAAAGAAGGGGTTGGGTCTGGGTTTTAGGGAGGGAGGTTCCTAAAATAGGTTATGGGGGGCGGGGGTAGGTTTACACAGATATACAAAAAAAAAATAAAATGAACAATTTTCCAAAATATTACAAATACACTATGTACTTCTCTTGAAACATATAAAATATTGGACAAAAATGCGCATTTTACTTCTATTATTTTTCCAGATTAGCCCAATTTTATTTTTGTTTACCAATTAAATAAATCATTATCCTTAAGTAGGATCCTCATAATCCTCTGTTGTTTCTTTTATGTTTTGAGAAAATTCTTATTAAAATTTTACATCTTGCTCCACATGTTTTTTTGTTTTTTGGTTTGCATTTTACACAAATAATTTTCGTTTTGTACTCAATAAGGCATTATGTCATCTCACAAATATATACATATAATATAATACATATACAATGTATATACTTCTTCTTCTTTTTATTTTTATTTTTTTCTATATAATTTCTTCATTTTTAATTTGTTTCACTAAAAAAATAATTTCTCTTCTTCGCGGATACATGCTCTCTCTATATACAATCTATTCCTGGTCACATCACTTTTTTTTTTGTTAAATTTACTTTTCCTGTTATTAAATTTTCTTTTAAATAATTTTTTGTTTTATTATCTTTCCATATTGTATCAGGACATCAGGTGGTTATGGATGAGGATTACATATATTTCTTCGAGTCACATGCTAGAAATGAACATCTTTTGTGTTTTTGTTTTGTTTTGTTTTTTAACTCCATATAAAAATAAGTTAATAACTAAAATTAAAAAGATTTTTTCTTGTCGTAAATTTATTGAGGTCTTGACTGAAATAATAATGCTATATATTTTTTTTTATTGATTTGTGCTTATTTACTAGTGGATTTTATTAAATATATTTTTATATTTATTTTCATTTTAAGGTAGATTATTACGGTAACCACATTATATTTTGCATGATCCCTTCTTTCCTTCCTTCCTTCCTTCCTAAATTACAAAAAGGAAATTCATATTTTTTTGCATTTGTTTCTTTTTTCTTTACTTATAGTGGGAAGGAACACAGTAACAATTTTTAAACCGAATGTAGGATTTGATTAACAAAAATATCTCGGGTTTTTTTTTCATTTTGTTGTCTATGTTATTGCACTGTGTACCTAATTGTTTTCTGTTTTTGCTTAGCAAGGAAGATATATTTTGTTTTGGATTAGCTTGAAAAATGAGAGTATTACGATTTTATCACATTTTTTTTTCAACCCCTATTTAAATAAGGGAATAAGTATACATTTCTAAACTTTTTGGCACAAAATTACGGCAATTAAGAATTTTATGTGATTTTGTATATTATATTTTAGGAGGTCTGTTTTTTATGGCGCAAACAATTGTTTTTACTAGAAATAAGTTTTATTTCTGTGATTGAACAAAACTAAACGATCATTCGATTTAAAGTTTGCCCATTCCTCTTTTGAATAAATAAAAATAAAAAAAATTTTGTGTTATAACTAGATTTTAAGAGCAAACACCAAAAGTTGTTTTAAATTTAATTTTTAATATTAAAATTTAGTTGAAGTATCATGAGTCCCTTTTCATGGCTGTTTTTGTTCCATGTTCATAATCAAAAGTTGTCTATTTTCTTGATAGAAAGTGAGAAAATTTAGATTACTCCAAAAACCTAACATACGTAAAATTTTATTTTTTGGAAAGTAATGACCGTTTAGAAAAGAAATCCCATTAAAATTTAGTTATGATGATTCCCAGGAAAAAAAAGCTATAATAAACTTCAGTTGAAGAGTGCAAATATTGTTATTAAAATGGGATCGTTTGGAAATTTATTCGCATTAACCTCTCGTGGTGAAAATTTGCTGGTATTGAAATGCTGTTCCTTTTTTTTATAAAATTAAGCCAAGCTCAGGGGATAC
This sequence comes from Dioctria rufipes, assembly GCA_963924295.1. Taxonomy (NCBI): domain Eukaryota; kingdom Metazoa; phylum Arthropoda; class Insecta; order Diptera; family Asilidae; genus Dioctria; species Dioctria rufipes. Next base: position 39,852,834 of record OZ002743.1, on the reverse strand, counting down.
TTGAAGAAAGTGGCGGATGTGCTGATGTATGTAACCCTTCAACAGATTGTACATCGGTGGAAAAACAGAAGATGGTAGACTGTTTCACATTCGCACAGTTAGGCATAAAAAAATATTACAGAATTTTATTGTTCGGTCGAAAGTATTTTTAAGATTAAAAGGATGAGCGCAGATAGTAACGCAAATATTGTGTACAGGGATTAATCTACAAGGGATCAAAGTAGATATTTCATGAGAACATTGACCATGCATGTAGTAATAAAGGAGCGAAAAGTATCCGACATTACGATGGTGCTCGAACGAGTCCATATGACAAGTTATTGCCACATCGCCAATGAACTTGAAGGATGCCTTTTGGACAACATCTAATGAAGCTAAAGGCTATGTGGCCAGCTTCAGCAGAGATGTGGGAATTGTATTCCATTCTAGGTCTCTGATGTAGGACTTGTAGAAGATCGCTGGATTTGATAGGCTGAAAAATTTCTTATATCTTTTCAGAAATTGAAGGCATTTCGATACTTCTTTGGCAACATAGCAGATTTGAGCTGTCCAACTTAACTTACTGGAAATATTAATGCCGGCTACTAAGAATGCATAAAGACGATGCATCGGAAATTAGTGCTTCATCAAAAGAAACAGAAGTGGTAAGATGAGATGAGACAGGTTTGGGTCTTGAATGCATTGAATTCGACGCGATTCAATCTCAATATCTTTCTGCAATTTCATTTTACACAGACACCATTCCCACTCGAGTCCGCAAGAGTGTCAAAGGAGTAAGCGATATCAAGGATACTGTTATTGGCAAAACTATGGATGGGATTGAAAAAAAAATGGAAAACAGATTATTAATGAAAATTATGAAGAGATACGGAGAGATAACTGCGCCCTGAGGCACACCGGCATTTATAGGATGAGGTTAAGATGTAACGCCATTTAATACAAGGCGACCAGATAAAAAACTTTCAATTCATAATAGAAGAGGAGAGGAAATAACAAGTGCTTTAAGTGCTCTATCAAAGGCCTTTGAAATATCTAGGATAACGATTTTGGGCTCACAAAAATTGTTAAGTCTACGATTCCATAATAGCCATCGTTAATGAGTTGATTAGCTTCTAGATACTTCATTAAATTGGAGTGAATTATAGATTCAAAAACCTTTGAAAGAGTCGAAGTGAATTCAATTGATCGATAAATTGAAGAATCGCTATCCTCCTCTTTTCTGGGAATAGGCTGATCGTGAGCTAGTTTCCAAGTAGTTAGAAATTTTCTTTTCGAATAACACAAGTGGAATAGTTTACGCAGAGGTTTATCCAAGAATGACACATAGATTTTAATTAACAGGGATGAGAAACCATCAGCAACTGTAGCTTTGCACTAAATACTAATGATTTAAAATTTAAACTATCGACTGTTATGTGCCAACAACAACCAAAACACGGTAAGATATCCGAAAAAACCCACTAGCAGAAGGAAACAACATAAAATAAACAGATTGGTTTCTTTCTTTCTGGGAAATATGCATGCTCAACCGGGACTTTTATATGCCAGAGTAACCTTTCTAAGGATGCTGATAATCTTGAGAGCACACCGATACCAGCATAAAATTATATTGTAGAAATTGGTTGTACCTATCGAGACTCAACTCTCGATTTTGTCTGCTTTGTGACGAGTTTCAGTGCAACCATTGATTCCACAGTGGGTGATAGTATTTAAATTGGTAATATATTTTAATTTAGTGTTATTATATATTTTCGATATACATAGTATTTTAGGTTGATAGATAATATTAGTTAGAATATTAAAATTCTTATGTGAGTGTGATAGGCTAGTATGTTCAGTATGCGCTGGTATGTTACGTGTCATACACAAGCATTAATCAAATTTGTGATTTATACTAATCCTTCTCTGCAAATGTTGTGGAGAAAAAATACTATTTGTCCTTCTGCTGGGTCAGGTATGTGACGACCAAAGGAGTTTTGTGTTTCTAATGCTAACGCATCTAGTTAGCATAGCGTATGATTTGAGTAGTAGTTGTAGCTATAGCTGAATATTAACTCACACCCATATATCTTTTCTATTTGCAGGAAGTGACTGAGTCACCGCCTAACATAAAGAGAGACATCCTAATATACAATTATTTTCTTGGATAATATTTAAGAACAATTTTTATTGATCATATACCCCTGTACGAACAAGGACGAAAATCCAAGTGTAAGGCTCGATCTAAACTCAGATAAGGAAACACTAGTTAAAAAAATTCGAACTAAGAAAATACCAATTATCCTGGGATAGGCAATTGAAAAGGAAATTACCTCATCGAATATGTTATGCCTTTATAAATGTAAGTTAACGCTATCAGTGAGAACGAAACATAATTTCTCTTCCATAACCCCAATTGGAAATGCATTTGCCACAATTAACCGATGCAATGTAAAATAAGAAAAACACTTCTTGTAAAATAGTCTTGAGAAAATTGTCCTACCACTCAGAGGAATAAAAATCCAATTTTTCTTTTAATTTAATTTAATATCTTTTAATTAAGTGAGCAATTATGAAGAGTGCTAACCATTGCCTATTAAATAATTCAAGGAATAAAGTATGTTTATTCAAACTCACGTAAAGAGTGCTGAGTGAAGCCACGAAAAATTCAAGTTAGAGATCGTAAAAATAAATCATGCTAACCAGCGCGACATAAATATGCTATTGGGGGCATTACACTTTTCAACTGTGGTAGGTGAGAGTTTTAATTCTCGACAGCCCTATAAACCGAGGCCCCGGAGAAACCAAACTATTCGAAAAAAAAAATGAACGGATCGTTGTTGAGTCCAAAGTGTCCGTATGACAGCCGGCTGGACGACTGACATGAAAGATTACTTTCAGTCCAGTGTACAAAACAAAGAAAATAATCCCCGGAGCATCTGTCGTTATTTTACTGAAGACTCATCAACTAAATGTGTACCCCGCATTTGATAATACATATTAATGTAAGTAAAGAAAGTTGCTTTTATCTTTATAAAAACAAAATATTTAAAAATAAGTTTAAAGTGAACATTTTGATTTAAAAAAAAGTCACCAATTTTTGAATTTAGAATTAAAGAGAATACGAAACCTACTAAGAAAAAAATACAAAGTGAACGTTTCAAATAGATTAGATCATATTGATTTACGTGGGATAAATAGTAATTTATTGTAAAAAGAAAGTTTTTTCGTTCCCATAGATGGTGTTACCTTATACTAACTGAGTTCAGGATTTATAAGCATAGCAAAATAGATATAAGACTATTGATATATTACTCGCAGCTCATAGTAAGGCCTTGCTTGTTTTTCTATCTGTGATTAATTAGTAGCCGAGGCTCGACATTAGAAAGAAAAATACACGTAACACAATGTTGATTGGCAGATCAAAAACTATTTTTAAAGAGTTCAAAAATAATATCAGAAACTCTTAAACTTGAGCGTCATTTTAAAGTTGTTATTGAATATTATCTCCAAACGTGTGAAAATAATGTAAATATTCCAATGCGAATTTTGTGAATTGAAATCTACGAGCCAAGATGTAAGCTTTATCATAATCAAACGTTTTTAAAACAGAAGCGGAGTATATTGACATGCGAACATATTCATATTCACCTTTATTAAAAATAACCTTTTTTCTATAATATTATTGACTCACACTAAATATACATTCATAATGCAATTATAAATATGTATGTTCATTTTTTTTTTCGACACCCACAATCTTTGCCGAGAACCTTAATCATCAACGCGCGCGCAAAAAAAAAAAATACATTGCTTTATTATGTTATACATCCGCCATTTGTTAATATTTCTGATTTTTTTTAACATATACTTAACCACGTGCATAAATGACCTATAAAATATATCTGTCAATATATACGTAATTTTATTTTTAACCGCGTCTAGAAAAGTAGTTCGAAAATCGGCGAAATTGCGTATATAAGGCCTTAAGCCGCAGTAAATGCACAGAAATTATTATATTTATTTACCGGCCATTGCACAGTTAAGTACGTCGTTAAAAAATTCCGAAAAGTGTTATACTAGCTATCGATTCTGTAAATAAAATCTGGGAGCATATACTCTACGAAAGGTCAGAATTTGCTCGTCAAAGACTCCATCAAGACATTAGGTACTTCAACTTCTTCAATAAGTCATAACTCCTACAAAATAATAAGTTTGCCCTATAAGAAATCATGAGCATACCACAAACGATTTTGCAGTTTCCAGCGCTTAGAAATCATATATTTAACTTCAACCCTAAACATAATAAAATAATAATAAATAGGTAAAATGGAGTTGCCGAGCTTTTTAATCACACAAATATTAAATGGAATATGTCCTTTCTGCTGCATGTTAATAGTCTTTGTTGTCACTGAAGTTAGAACCAGCTACAAGAGTTACCAGAATTTTTTTGTCTGCTATTTATTTTGATTCGCGACTATCTATTTCTTCCTTTAACACTGCTCACACAATATATTTCTTCAGTTTCTTTTCGCTCATACAGTTTCTATAGCAGTCGAACATACTACATTGTTCAACTGCTATAGAAACTGTAATGACTACAGTTAACTTGTGCAACTCAATACGGTTCCTCGTTAACAAAACTTCTGTCTTTCTATAATATACATATTTCGATCCCTAACTGTAATGAGGTCACGTTGTGTGATAGCGTTCCTCCTAATTGCTATTTTTACTACTTTTCTGATCTGAACTCTTTGTAGCAAGGTCGTTTGCTGTCACCTAGTATATATTGCTCTTGCTAAAAACCAAGCAAATAATAACCCTATGTGAGGCATCTACTCTCCAATGATTTTTTTACATCATCTTCCAATGACATCGTATCAATTATTAGCGGAATTCATTTTGCCCGTATGCACTAAAAATTCCGGAAAAATATTTACTAGCAAAAAGTTGACAAAGTTTCTGCAATTTCCAACTCACACTCAGTAAATGTTTTTCGAAATATATTCTCAAATATGCCAGTAAGAACTTCAAAAGGAGGTGCGAATTAAAATTTTTGGTTTTTTGTTTTTGTGAATTAAGATTTATAAACTAAAAGTAGCAAGAACTAAAGGTCTAACTTGATTTGTAAAATATCTTCTAATTTATTACAGATTGTAACAGATTGATGTTTGGCATAATTTGTACAAAAAAAAATGTATGAGAAACTTAGATTATATTGTAGCAAGAACTAAAGGTCTAACTTGATTTGTAAAATATCTTCTAATTTATTACAGATTGTAACAGATTGATGTTTGGCATAATTTGTACAAAAATAAATGTATGAGAAACTTAGATTATATTGCAAAAACGAGGGCATATGAGGAAGAAAAACTAAAGCATTTCTCCTCATGTAATAAAACCGCGTCGATGTGTTCGTTTTAGTCATAGAAGGTGTAAACTACGATATTTTCAAAGTGTGCACATAATTTACTCCTTGAAACTTTATTAAGTGTTGAAGAAATTTAATAGAAGAGATTCCATTATATCCCAAAAATTTAAATTTTTTTTTGTCGACTACTCAATCCGTGTTTATAGGACACACAATTTCGACTGGTCGAGTCCAGTCAACCCATTTTCAACTCGAACTGGGTATACATGGAGTTTAACTCGGGTTGAACCATGGTTCAACCCTACATGTACACATGGTGAGGAGGGACTGGGCGGTTTACCCATAGTAGAGTGCTTGGGATGATGAATGATTAACTCTCGGATGTGTGCGAAAAATGAAAGCGGAAGGAAGTGACTAGGTGATGTACCTGGTAAAGGAGATCATTTAAGTCACTTCACCATCATCATAGCACGATACCCCACACAGGAACTGCCTAGTGAAGGAAGACCCCCACAAGGATACCTGGTCCAAACTCTAGAACTTCTCATTCACCCTGAACCATTCCCATCCCAATTTGCCCGTCTCGCCTACCTAAAAACAAACAATCTTCAACCGCCACGGTAACAGCTTAGTGTCGTGTGCGAAGCTGTATTAACATAAGCGATTTTTATCAATAAGTGTAACAAATGAAGACCAAAACAAGACAATAGTGAAACGAAGGCCATAATAAAAAGCCAGAATGTACAAATTAACACTATTCATAACTGTGAAGTGTGTGAGATCATTTAGTCATCAAAGGTTTAGAGTGGTTGAATCATTCCGAGAGTGCATTTTATTTCTAATTTTCTATAACAATTTCCAAATAAATGTTAATATGAGATGCATCAGCTAGCAATTCGGAAATTTACTTAAATAGGTACCCATGAACAACTTCATGAATCGTCGTTTTAGGATGAGTCGCAACAAAATTCATTTCTTTTGTCTATTAGTGAAAGTGTAACATTTCCGAATAAGGAAAACACATTTTTTCTTATGTGCTATCAGTTCACTCGCAGTCCTCTGTGTGTTACCATCAACTTCATCTTTTGTTTAACCAGTCAGTCAGCCACCACAAAAAACATTTCAAGATCAAAAGAATCTGCATATTTATATAACTTTATTAATATGTCTATATCGCACTAAAAAAAATAGCGCCATTGCTACGTTCTTCTTTAGAAGTAATATCAAACTTCAGAGCATAGGGCCAAAACATTTAAAATATATTATAAAAATTCAGATCCGCACATTTTGGATGAAACATATTTATACGGAGGAGAATATCAACCATCTAATCAACAGATTTCTGTCTTGTTAATATATGTTTGCAAGCAGTAAACTCTTAAATGATTGTAAGAATGTTAGTTACATTATGCTCAAGAAAAGCGTCCCATTTTACACGCTTGGGGTTTAAGTGATGAGACTGAAACAGCAGGATGATTTCAAATAAAGTTGATGAGTCAAAGAGTGATGAGACTGAAACAGCAGGATGATTTCAAATAAAGTTGATGAGTCAAAGCTTTATTTTCGCTGTCTCAGACAACGCTAGTGAAATCTTAAGCATAAGTAAGCATGTAAACCTTTTTTGTGGCATTCAAGGTACAATAGCTAAATAAAAAATTTATTAGCTAATGATGTTATAGACAAAGGGTGGTCGGCAAAGCTAAAATAGTTTCAAGATCCTAATTTTGAAAAAATTGTTGTATCAAAAGACAGGAAAAGATTAAAATTATCGTTGGTGTTTATATAATGACAGATTTGATAGTTTTCTGAACAATAAATGAATTAAATATTCACGAATGGAAGCAAAAAAATGAAAACTACAAAGCTTTTATTTGTTGAAGATTTCTTCGAAAGTGCTATGAAACAAATTTGTGAGCTTATTAACAAATGCCAGGAAATGCAGTGTAATATAGCGGATGCTGCACTTATATGGCTTTGTTGTTGTGAATCAAAGATTATATACTGTATGATGCCATATGGTGACCTACTAAGCGCCATTTTAAATTTGTGTAAATGGTAAGATAATTTACATTGCAATTGTCGAAACAAAATCTTTCGTGTAAGTACGTAATAGCAATGACCAAGGCGGCACTATTTTGAAATTATACACCGGCAGTCAGTTAGTCAGTTAAGACTATAAACATTGGTCAATAGCACTCGAACAATTTCAACAATAAGTTACTTAATAGGTTGATTAAGAATTGATTTGTAAAGGTCTTAAAACCGAGCGACGAGACAATGACAGGTTTTCGTGAAGTAAAATTAGCTACAGATTCTCTGTAATTTTTATGCACAGTTGCTTAAGTTTGGGAAATGTTTGTGTTACTTCTTTTTCCTCAAGACTCGACTCACAAGAAAAGGAAAAGAAAATGCTTATTAGACCACCCGGACAATTCTTGCGTGTTAAAAAAAAAGCTTTTCATTTATATTAAGGACAAATTTAAGAATTAATTTAATGACTGTGAATGGAAATTACGTGAACTGATTTTTGATTTTTTAACAAATGTTTCTATAATCATCATACTTAAATATTATAAATTCCTTTTTTTTTAAACAAAACTAAATGGAGATGAACACAAAATTAATCATCATTACAGGGAAATAGAGATACGTACATATAAATGAAATCATCAGTTTTACGTAGTACAGAACATCCACCATCCTCTGTCCATAATTAAAAACTTTAGCTTTAAAATTGCGCTTAGCACGTAAGCCTCGTTTGCTGGAATTATTCGAGTGTTTCATAATTGGCAACAAATTCATAATTTTTTATGAAGCAGACTTTCATTTTAAAGATCAAAAATGTTTACTTCAATTTAAATTAAAAAACCAAACATTTTATAGAGATAGAAAAATGAAGGTGAATAAATTTTTTATATTTAAAAAGAAAAAATTGAACTTAACAAATGACGATAAATACTAAATAAGAAAACGTAAAGTAGAACAACTCTGATTACGGGACTGAATTATCTTACGATTACCTAATGGAATTTTTACAAGGCTCTTGCTGGAAATGTTTAGTTGATAAGTTGAAGAAATTAGAACCAGCCACAGAACTTAATGAAACTTCTTAGATCCTTTTAAGTATTTTTCTTCTATTTTCCTTACTAATTACCTAAGTGTGTTTCTTCTTTATTTTTGGGAAGATTTTGTCATTCACACAACAAGTGTTGATTCTCCTTACTTCCTCTTCCACACAACTTCGACAGAAGTCATTAAATGGGGCCCATACGCACTCAGTGAGCACGACTCTTAAAGACGAAATCTGTTTCTAGATGCTACATATGTATGTGTGTATTTGTTAAAAATTTCCCGCATTTAGTGAATGATTTGAAAGTCACTACAAAGAATCATCATTACTAAATGTATTGAAATTTTCACTATAACAATTCATCTTTAAAAGAATTTTCTTAACTTTTTTTTTCAATTTTTTATTTTATAGTGTTATTAGTTTGTGATATAACTACGACACTATTGCAATGAAAGAACATTTATAAGAACACAAAAATAAAGGTCATGCAAAAACTTTACTTGTTTCTATTCTATTCAAAGTAATTTAATGCTTCGCAAAAATTATTGGGCCTACTTTCCAGCTTCGTTTTGATATATTTTACATTTTCTTTTCATACTCGATATATAACAGAAAAGAAAGTAAATTTTGAAAAATCACAACAACATTTCTAATCAGTTTTATACTACCACTGTGAAGAGTTCACATTGAATTCACTCTCAATGCTGTTTCAATACAATTGTCGAGTTTTTGTTTTTATATTTTTTTTCCTGAATATATGATCAGTTACAGAACTCTGGAAAAATTTGATTTAGTTTTCATGTCATAATCCAACATAAAGAAAAAATTTATAATTTATTTTTGCCACCATATAACAATTCAATAAATATCGGGCGATTTCTTTTTCTCATTCAGTACCTACCTATCTCTAATGTGATAAACGGATATTGGAAAATTTGATATTTCCAAAAACCTTCATGACAAATTACCATTTTTTTTTAATTCTATCTACCTTAAAACAAAAAACAAGACAATCGCCATACATTCACCCACCCACCAGTAATACTCTCATTCCTTCAAGCAATTTCCAGTACTCTGTGGTGTCTCAATATCTTTCATTCGTTTAACATCAACAGACAAAAAAAAAGAAATTGTGTTTTTTTTCCTACTCACAATTTTTGAGATAGAGAGTTTTGTAAAATGGTAACATTATGTAGATTCTGCTGCAGTATCTTACTATATTTTGGTTAATCATCCCTTCACAATCAATCAATCATCACGAAACCTATATTATGCTGCCTTCAAAAAATATCCTTTTTTCTCTGTTTGATTTTTTTCTTATTTTTTATATCATTTTTAACTTTATACATCTATAAACACTTTTAATTCGATAACTCTTAGTGCTTAATTAGTTTGGACGAACTTAAAATGTACAAATAATTACAGTTATACAATTACATTACATATTTCAACACTTTCTCTTATCAAAAATAGTTAAATAAAAATTTTTAAAACTTACAGTAAAATTAAAAAATAATTAACTTTCAAAAAGTAACAACACAAGCTGTTCCAGCCAGTATTGGTAGATCTACATTTTCATATACATAGTTGCTAGAATCTTTCAATTTTCTTCTTCTTCTGATTGATGATAAGTAATCTTTCAAGGAAACGTGAATGTTGTTGTTGCTGTTGTTGCTATTGCTGTTGTTTGTTGTTTGTTGCTTCTGCTACATCACGTTTCTAGAGATTGAATAAGCACACTAGCTATCCTTTATGTTTTTTGCCGTTATACACAGTTTCAAGCGTCTGTGCCTCCGGTTCATGTATTATATATACTAATATTCATCTCTCCCTGTCTGTGCATTTATGGTATAGGAAAACCAAAACCAATAAAAAAAAAAAAAACAAAAAAAAAAAAAGTATTTTCATGTTTTTTTTTCTTCTTTTTACACTTTCCGCTTTGCATGTAACATTTCCATGAGAAGTGTTTGTGTTGGGGCACTACCAGCACAATGTTTGAGATATAAGTGTTCTTCTCCTCGAGCTGCCATAGCATGGATTTCCGGCAGTATACTTAACAGTCGACTAAATTTATCCTGTGTAATAGAAATGACAAAGAAAAAAAAAAAGAAGAAAATTAAACGAGAGAGTCGGTTGAGAAATAAAACGAATATAATATACAAGAAATTATCTCCAAAATTATAATTACCGTCACTGAAGGATAACATGTCAAGGTGTAATCTAGGAGGGCTGCTTGAACATTTTCATGTCCCTCTAGGACTGTTTTCTTGTTAATTATTCCTCGAACATCTGAAAAATAATATAAAAAAAAACATTGTCCTCTATAATATGGAATAAACTTTAATTAGGTGAGATTTTGTTGTCATACTTGGATTAAGTAGGATTAGGAATTTCATACAGACGTAGTCTCCCATGTCAAACTTCAATTCCTGCAGTTTATTTTGGAGTTCATTGAAGTAATCGGCCAACTGTGGTACACCCAGAAGGCCTAGGAAAAGCAAATTAAATTGTTGCCCGTTATGTAGTGGAGTCTCATCTGGCAAGCCATTGTGTATCCTTTGATGCAGATGATCAAGTACAAGCATATCTGACCATGAGTGCTGAAGTAGTTTCATTTGGTCATCCACCTGTATAATTGAAATTAAAAAAAAAAATTAAATTATTATTAGGAAAATTTGTTATGTTTGAATATGATTTAAATATAACGCTAATAAAAATCTGTTATTTTACAATTAATCCCTGCTAGTACTAATCTATAGGTACTATGAACTTTTTAAACTCAAAAAATTCTTTGAATTTACAGAACTAGTTTCATTTACAGCATTGTTGGGAAGATCTGATGGCTAAAAGAATGAGAAGGACTAAAGACGTTTAAAGTGTGTTTTTATTACCGGTCTACTGATAGGCTCAATCATTACCATACATGATACCTCACAACACCAGCCGGCAAATGGAGATTGTTTCCACACTAGTTTACCGTGCGTACAGAATCTGTGTTGATAACCATTTGGCGGTAGAACTCAAGTATGTGGATGATGTTTTGAAATTCAATGGGTACACAAGAAAACAACGGACTTTGAAGAATATTTTTTCAAGGGAAAAGGACAGAAACCAGGAGCAGTTAAATCAGAAGAGAGTCTTCCTGGGTAAAAGTTTTGAAGCGACATAGTGTGAAATCCTTCTTTTTACTACCCAAGAAAGTGATAGACCAACTGCAATCATCAAAAGATCTTTTTCCACTCCAAACATGAGGCGTATGCGCAGTCCCTTGTAGCTGTGGGTCATCTTCTATTGGGCAAACACAAAGAACACATAAATGCTGTAAGCAAGAGTAAGCTGGAAAAATCAGAAATTTGCGAACATATTCTGCATCTGCATCATCCAACAGAACATCATTGGACTCATTTTGAAAAGGCAGAAATCCTGGCTCTCTTGACTTACGATCCTTATTATACTCCTCGTCTCATTCGTGAGGCGTTGAAATAAAACGCCGATTTAATTTCAATCGCCACAATAGTTTCCAGCTTTGACGAACATGAGATCCCATCTTTAACACATCTTCAGGGTTGATCCGAAATAAGCTTTCCTTAAGAAGTGACGTAGTGAGTTTTATTTGTTCGCAAAACTCTGCACAACAACAAAAACAAATGCAACAGCCACAGTAACAGTATACGTACCGGTACAATCTGCGTAGTTTAATTCGTATGTAGCACCTTAGGCAGTTAACCGGTGACCACGCTCAATATAACTTGAAGTGAAACGTTCGGGGTAAGTATATCATTAAATAATTTATTTATAACGCGGTTAATCCGGAAAGCTTATATAAAAATGACCATACCACCGGACCAATTAGAAATATAAAGCGTGTCCTAGCTACTATTTCCGAAACATCAGTGATATTAAGACGCCTTCATAATACACAGCAGCTAAGTTTCACAATTCTCTTACGGCAAATGAAGGCGCAAGCGCATTTCACTTAATGCACCTATGGACTTAAATATTTTTTTTTATCACAAAAGGAACAAATAAAAAAGCTAAAATTGATACCAGACCAATTCTTATGATAGCCTAGATGAATACCCGTACCGAATTTCGAATAGTCAGACTTTCTGTATAGTAGAACGGTTCGGTCGACAGTAGAAAGAGTTTTAATCAATTTATAGCATTTCATATTCTGAAGAACTTTTCAGTACAATAAAAACGTCTAGGATTGATAGTTTTCAAAGTATACGTAAAAAACCTAAATTTTTATATGGTAACACCAAGAGGGGATCGGCCGATATTGCGCATTTTTGAAATTCTATTTACTATTTTTTTGAACACGTCGCGTACAAAATTTCAGCACTCTACGTTGACGCGCTCTCAGGCAGTATCCAAATATATAGTGAAAAACGAAATTTTCGTATGGCAATCCACCCCACGAAGGAGTACCCGATTTGTGCCATTGTCGAACTTTAAGGTCCGTGTGCAAAGGGGAATGCCCACTTATCATACGACTTTAGACCCGACATGAACAGACTTGAGTGATGTTTTAAACGACGCATTATGATACTCTGAACATATTTTATCAACAATGCTTATAAGTTAAGCGGTGAAAGCTTTTCGGATCGGATGTAGCTTGAGCGACTTTCTTGGGAGAAAAAGCGGACTTTTCTACTACTCGTAATTGCGCGGAATTGGTGCGTCGTGGAAAATGGCTTCCTATGAGAAAAATGCTCACAACAGAGCACGGAAGAACAAATTGCAAAAGTATATGCGAAATGTAACTGGGGTGTATGTGACCTAAGTGCATGAAAATGGGTTTGCCGAGAAAGTTGTCTGAATCGGGAAAAAAAGTACACCACCTAATTGTACTTGGCGAGACGTTTAATTTGATATGCAACATGCCGTATTGGAACCGCCCCTCCCCCCTCCTCGCCGGATATTCCTATCCTCAACCCTGAAATTATGCAGAGCCAAATTTTCTTCTACGAATTATAGCTGATGCGAACAGTGAAACCAGTTTTTCGTTCGGACACAACCCTACCGAGTTGGAGTCGATCTAAGATGCGAAAAATCTAGTACCTCATTTTGAATTAAAAAGAGCGAAATAATAAAAAAATCAGTATGGGTACCGCTATTTAAGAATGCGAGTAGGGGAGTGTGGGTACTCAAACTTCTTCTCAGGACCTAAAGAATTCACTTCTGTACTAGATTTTTCAAAATGTACTAGATCAAACTTTGATCCCCTTTCCCCGCCGTTTAATTGAGATACGGTGTGGGGCAAACTTCTTCTCAGGACCTAAGGAATTCCATAATGTACTAGATTTTCCAAAAGTACGAGATCAAACCTTAACCTTCCCTCCCCAAGTCTTCGCCCGCTTAATTAAAATAAGCATTGTTAATAAAATATGTTCTGAGTATCAGAATGCATCGTTTAAGACATCTCTCGTATCTGGAGGTGTCGGGCCTAAAATGGGCATTCACCTTTCAGAACTCTAGGTATACGCGTTTATACGAGTTCTCGAGTTAACGAGAGAACGGACGGACTGACAGACGGACATGAAAAAATCAAAATAACTTTTAATATTATGCGTGGGTGTCCAATTCATCTTGCTCTAGCAATATTATTTCTATGCATTACAAACGAAATGACAAACTTAGTATACCGTATAGATTTCATCTAGGATATAAAAAGGTGTAGGAAATTAGTGATTATTGGGTTAAATTCAGGATGTGACGAGGCACACTCCACTTGAACACGTATGGCTCTCAACTGAAGGAAAAAAAAGCAAAATAAACTGTTTCGAAACTGCGCTGCTCTATTTACAAAATTTTGACGAAATTTCATGTTGCAACTGAATTTAGTTTCAAGGGTATGAAAAGAGGCTCTGTGGTACCTGTGAGTAGGAAAAAAAAAACAAAATAGTCAGGCTAGAAATTTCGAAAGATCAATAGCCATAAATATAGCGATAAAAGAGTAGTTGACATAAATATATTACGCTGTGGTGATCGATATTTGAAATTATCATATCGCCGCTAATAAGTCAAGCGGGTTTCTTTGATGACAAAACAGTTATACATACATATGTATATAACTCCGTCAAATATAACTGAATGAATGAAATGGATAGCAAAACAAAAAAATATATTATATTGAAGTAGATGCCAGTTATATGAAGTTTGGTTAAAAGAGCAGTGACTTTGTAGGACTTTTGAAATATTTAGTACCGCGAGGTAAAGAATATTAGTGAAAGGGAAATAGTTTTGTCAAAGGTTTTCCAAAAGAAGAGGTGAAGCGAGTATTAGGGGTGATATACCTAAAAATTCAGTACCCTTAGAAACGTTGAGATTGGCTAGCACTTTCTAGATCTATCTTTTAGTCTAGAAATGTAATAGATCTTGACTGTAACTAAAAGGAGGTGAGGAAGAAAGAAAGTCCTAAGATTATAACTTTTATAACTGCGTGGAAAAAAAAGGTAAATATTACAAACCAAACCGGTGTTAGAGCAGTACTCAACTATTGAAACGAACCCTACCGGCATGTAGTGCCCAACCAGTTGTTGACTACGAAGTTGAATTAGATTGAAATGAGAAAAGGTTTCACCAACTAAACAGTAGCTCTCTAACGGACTCGATTTTGGTCGGCAGTTTTCAGTTTACACTAAGAACTTTCAAATACATATTGCTGCTTCTTATAATATCGTTTAACTTCAATACTTCTTTTTTCTCTTAGTTCTTTTAGTTCGTAATCGATCCTGTACTGTGCCGAGCATATGCAAAATTCTTTATGGGATGATCAGTCTCTCTTCAGCGTATTTTTATAATTCGATGCATTCATCTATTTACATGTATGTATATGCTTATAAATGACGACACAACTGATCAAATGCACTTTTTGCTTTGCTATGTGGTCGCTTATATTTACCGTGATCACGGATTATTTGGAATCAGATTTTTGCAATAATTCCCATTACTTATATTTTGAAGGAATTCAATCTCAAGTCTTTATTTCGAGTCGTAACTCCCTATGACATCGTTATTAACTGTGAAAAATATTACAGCAGTAGACATTGCCCAGAAGCGATCTTCAGTAGAATTGCTTTTAATTCTATACTCAGAATTATGTAGGATAGAACCTTCTCCGCTGTTCAAAATATTCAGACTCATTCTGTTAATATCTTTTTTGGTATCATCATCTTGGAAGGTGCAAGTGGTCCAAACTCTTGATTGGATGACATCTGCTATTAGATTTGGATTTGAATAAACATTGACAAGTCATTTAATTGCAACGACCTTATCATGTAACACTAATTAGAGATCACTTTTCTTAGATTCCATTCCTTGTTTCCAGTCAGCTGATTGATGCTGTAGCGGAACTTATCTGTAAATTCAAACTTTCTGATATTGTCCGGTAAATTATCTACATTATATCTCCTTGGCTTAACGTGGTCTCGCTATATGCTCCATATTGCTTTGATCCTCAGGCATAGTTTATGTATGACTAGGTGTTGATCACACTTCCAATATCGGCGATTCAATTGAAACTTCGGATATCTTTTAATATATTTAGTTTTCCAAAGTCACCTGATCGTTTGGTCTATATATTACGTTTTCAATCTCACATTACCCTAATCCTCTTGAGCATTCTTGTCAGCAGTATTTCCAATAAATCATATGATTTTATGCGTCTGGATTCGAGTCCCTTTTACGCTTCCTAATGGTCGAAGCATTCCAAATTCTGAAATCTATAATGTGCAAGTGAAAATTCTTGGTCTAATCACACTGTCACGATACAGGTGAATTTCTGTATCAGCTCCATATCATAGCTTAAGAAGAAGAAAAAAGAAAAGAGAGAAGATACAAGAGAGCTTGTTATTATCTTTCCCATTAATCGCTCCATTATACAATGATGTTGCACAGCTTCCAATTTCATATAAGATGAGGATATAATTAGCTAAAGCAACATGGAAATGTCGTATCCCTCATCCATTGTAATTTTTTGTATACCTATATTATGTAGTATTCGAAGTCCTGCACGCACATATTTGACGTGCGTAAAGTTAATACCACAACTTCGCCTGATTTAGTTCGAAACTAACTCATCGTTCGTTTTTGTGTTGTTAATTTTTCGTGAGAGCCATAAATTTGTTGTGGCCTTTTTTTTAAAGGAAACTGGATGTAATACTAAATTGAAGTCAAGTTAACACCACATCCAGTTTCCTTTAGAAAAAAGGGCACAACAAATTTATGGTTTTCACGAAAAATTAACGACAAATAAACGACAAATTCTAAGATATAAAATAATCAAATCCGATAAGGTTTTGTCGAGTTCCAGTGAGTTGCGGTACTAACTTGACATCAATTTAGCACCACTTCCAGTTTACTTTAGAAAAAAAAGGATATGACAAAATTATGGTTTTCACGAAAAATAAACGGCAAATTAACGACAAATTTATGGGTTTCACAACAAATTAACGAAAAAGTATTGTATAGCTCCGATATAAATTAGGCGAAGTTGCGGTTCAAACTTTACACTGCAACCAATGCTTATAGTCTATCATATCTGTCCTAAAAAATTTTTTGGCTCTACTACAAATACATACATAATCCATAAGTCATTTGTGTTACTGTTATCAATTATAAAAACAAACATGACATCTTACTAACTAATTTTGTAATCCGGTTATATGTTTCTAGCCGATATCAAATTTTGTAAGACTTTGACGACAGGGGTTCCTTTTTCAAAAAATGTTCAAACTTGCAAACGAATGAAGTGCCCCTTCACTATATTTAACTGTTATATGTTTTAATATTATTTATATACCTACATGAGGGATAAATAAATTCATGAATTATCACGAATCAAAGAATTCTCAATTTCCCAAGACTCTGTCTAGTTTTCTTAAGAAGAAATGACTCAATGCTTATTCTCTGCGCAACCGCAGTTAATTAAGCATCAAAAAATCATCATCTGCGCATAGATACTTTTGCAATGTAGCAGATAAAGTTCTCACAGTAATTTTATGTCTCATAAACTCGTCTTCTCCAAGTGTTTAACATGATGGCGGCAGCGTAATACTTTGCCTGCTAGACCCAGTAGACAGGTAAGCAATCGCTTAGCTAATAATAATTGATTGCGTAAAACTCTATAGTATGTGTACATATATATGCGCGCGCAGCCTAAGTACAAATGCATAAGAGAATAACTAAGTAAGTAATGATACGTAACCGTTGATATATGAACCAGTTGTGCTTAATGGAAATTATCGCTTTTCTAGAGCTTCTTTCCTTAAAAATTTACGATTGGCGCGTTTTTGTTTTTCTCTTTTTGTTGATCCTCACACAGGTTGCCATCAATTAAGTGGAGTTACATTTTGACTAAATTTCAAAGGTGAAGATTTAGCGGGGTTAAGCAGATATACTAGAAAGAAGAAACCAAAAAGACGTAGACGACGTACAACAGCCGTGTAGTTTTTAGAGCAAAACCATGACAATGCTGAATGCATTCGATGCGCGGCGTCATCGTCACACCTGGCGAACGAACAATGTGCTTTACAGGCTACCCCGATTTCCACGGCATAGCACCACTCCATCAATTAAGGTAGCCGCAGCTACTGAACCATCAGTATAGGATAGATAGAGGTAAGTATGTATATATCATGTCAGCCCGAAGTCTAGTACACATGTAATATTTGTACTTGACATAAATCATTACAAAGGCCTCGTTAATTATGCAACTGTGCGATTTTCACTATCAATTAATGCTGGCCAATTTCGAATTTTCTACTATGGCTACTATGGCTAATCGATGGCGAATGTAGTCATTTTCGACGTTATAGTTATGGCTTAAGTTTTACTGTACTTAGAGGGGTGGATGCTGCTGATCCTAAATTGAGATTAAAAAAAAAAAATTGAAATTGAATTGAATTGTGATATTTACACTGGCGCATTTTAGCATGGAGTTTATTAGCTTCTTCCAAGAGGATGCTTTTTTTTTGTATCACTACGTTAATTATTTACACAAATGGGCCCCAAATATGGGAATTTATTTGATTGACGTTGTTTTTATATACTGTGAGCGCATTTAAAGGCAGAAACAGATGTGTATGCACAGAAGCTGGGGATGGCAATTGCAAAGTACTTATATGATAAATTTTGAACAGATGTTAATGAATTACGTTGCAACATTTATTTCCACAGTCCATAACATTTGACGCCAGAATAATTTTATATATAATAAAAATAATCCGTTTAATGTATGATTCAGGCAGAAGAATCGAATTTATGAGGGTAGAAACGTAGTGTGGAAGATTTTGGGCACTTTATTGCCTACAGATGGCTATCAGTGATATCCTCTGTAAGGGAATTCTCGAAACTGGGAATAAACTTCTTTATCCTACAAGGTTACAGCAGATCATATAGGTGAATTGATTATGATGACAAGATTAAGGCCGGGCACATATTGGACACAACACTGTACAGCATAGGTTAGAACAGGTCATCACAGTAAACCTAGCTAACGATGTTGGGAAATAATGTGTAATCGCATATTGGAGGCAGAATAGCTTAAGATTTGAGTAAACACTTTGCACATTAAGTAAGTTATTTCATGAACAAATTATATTTACAACTGCATCTCAATACGAGTTTTTGAAATATATATGTACACTATTTACCATTTGGATAATTTATATTTCAAGCAATTCGTTCTTATATAATTTTCATCGCGGGTATCACATAGATCTGAGTTTTCCTGCACTAATTCAATTGAATCAGTAGATATTTCACTTGAAAGTTTAAGGACAATTACAATACTTTGCGAAGTCAACATGAAACTATGCCTTAACCACACCTGTCGCAGTACAAACTTGAGCTTTGCCTGTGCTCTATTTTTCGGGCTTGTCAAGTCAAGTCAAGTCAAGTCAAGTCAAGTCAAGTCAAGTCAAGTCAAGTCAAGTCAAGTCAAGTCAAGTCAAGTTAAGTCAAGTCAAGTCAAGTCAAGTCAAGTCCAGTTAAGTTAAGTCAAGTCAGTTTTACGCGATTTTTCTTGTTGGATTGTCGTGGTGTCCCCCGCTGTTCTACCTATCTTTCATGGTCCTCTTTGGTCCTTGGAGCTCAACGTTAGCCCTTAGTTTGGTTCCATGTCATTTCTTGTCCTCTTGTTGATGATTGTCCTTGGTCTTCTTTGAAAATTTCCGTTTGGCTGTCAACTTTTCCTTTATAGATGAGGCGCCATATCAGACGTACTGTATGTCGTTCTTCTTTGGAGTTAGTTGTTAGAGGGAGGGCGGGGAAGGAGGTAGGAGAGGATTTGGATTGTTGAGAGAGTTTTAGGAATCGATAGTTCCTAAAGAAATGATTTCGTTCAGAGACACTCTCTGAGTAATTGTGATTATAACGTGATTATCCTTTGTGGTTGTAGAAACTTATTTTACCAGCTTTGTGTTTTGTTAAGAATCAAGAAAAGAAATAAAATGTATTTTAAAGTCTTTCGGTATGAGAAGATCCGGCAAGCTATTTATGATTGGGTTAGGTTGATCTGGGAGTATTTCCACTTGATTCTTGGCAGGTTCGAATAGATATTCATTGATGGTGATGACATTGGCCGCCACCAAGATTACTTCGTTGTGAAAGTATTTCCATTGGCTCTTCTATAGAGTTCTGTGCAAGTTCTAAGGATCTTCTTTTCAAGTTTCCTATAAGGCGTTCCATATAAGCGGGAGAAATCAAGTGCCATATAGCAGTAAATAATGACAGGACTTATAAGTTGCTTGTAACTATAACAGAATTTTGGTTCTTGTTGATAGTCCATTAACGTGAATTATTAGGCTGAGCAGGCTGTAAGCGAAATTGGCTTTGTTAGTGGTCCCCTTCGTGTGTTAATTGAACTTAAAGAGTTCCTGGAAATTGATATCTAGATATTTAGCTCTTTCTGTAGGTTTAATAATTTCCAAGTTGTAGATAGCTTCTATGGTTTTGATTTTGCACGCATGCCGGTTTTGTCCATTTGAAGGTCTTCGAATGCAGATAAGCTCCAATTTTTGGACATTTATTGGCCCGACGTTGCATAAGGTAGATAAGTTCTCCTGGAATATGGAACTTGGTAGTGACAATTCGGTGGTTATGATAGATTACCAACCAAGCTAGTAAAAATTTTTGAGTTGAGTAGAATGCCATTTGCCATTAATCGTATTTGAACTGAATGAACTGAACAATCGTGAGGATGGTAGATTATTTATCTTAAAATTGTAGAGCAGTGGACGTAACATAGATCTTTTACGGACTCCACGATTAACGATTCATCAACTGAAATATAGAAGTCGGTGCAGTTTTAATTAGTCCTTGTCCGCGTTCACGATAGTTAAAGAAATTAAAAATCAAAGTATAAATGAAATCGCAAATAATTATTCTTAATTATTACAAAATATCCAGTAAGGTAGGTTAGGATAGGTTAGGTTAGAGTGGCGGGTATCGGAAAATCTTGCGATCAGCCAAACTTAGACCATCGATGATCCATTGTGATACCACCTATTACAACATTGATATTCTCCTCGAAAATATTGTTTGATTTAGGATGTGCGTTATAACCTTCCACAAGAGTTGCTGAACGTCCAAAGGTCTTCCATGTTCTTGTCTGCTAATTTCCACAATTCAACAAAAAAGTAACAACCAATCATACTCAGTTATTGAATGCTCCTCTTCTTCATTCATACAGCCTCTGCAGAAATCATGGTATGCATTCTGCATGCCTTCCAAACATGTAGTGATATTTTCTTAGGTCATATCTTGCACCATAACTGTCTTGGAATCGCGCATGTGGTTAGTTATCCTCATCTGCGATTAGCCTGCTTGCAAATCCTTAAATCTAAATCTCCATCGCTGATTCTAGGGACCTACCTATGGATTCTTCTGCTAAGCATATATTTGTTTTCTGGTACATTAGTATTGCTAGGCATTCAGCAGAGAATAATTTTGTGGTTATCACTAAGATTTCCGAGCTCACTGCGACAACGTTGTACTCGCTGCGATCGATCCAATGGTGTTCGAATGATGAGCTTTGATTGCAACTTGGCTGTCAATACAAATCCTAATAACTCGATAACTGGGTACCTTATCAGTTGATTCTAACAGCCTTGCTGCATTACTGGTAGTCAGAACCTCCGTTTGAAACACACTACAGTAGACCGGTAGACCGTACTATTCTTGTATTTGATGGGATAATAAGTATACCCCAGCTCCCACTCTACATCCATTCTCGGAACATCTTTAAAGACGCGATTATCTTCCCTCTCCTATCGAATAAGAATGCTACTTCAGAAATCTTGCTCAGCCTGACCGTAGGACACTGTAATCCGTAGCTCTCCGTATAAGTACATTCCTCAAGACAGATCTTTAGGAATCTTAAATCTGCTGTGACCAAGATCTGTGGTTATCTAATAGCCTGAATTCTTAATATAAGTGCACTTTTTGCTGCTATATATTTTCCATAGATATTAAGTGGCAGGGGCCGGAACATAATTTCCATTGCTGCCATCGGTGTTGTTCGAAAATCTCATGGAATATTTAGACATAGAACTCTCTGTATCTTAGTAAGAAATTCTAGATGAGTCGCTTTCTCTAGAGCATTTCACTACACCAAGATTTCATAGATTTAGGACAGGTGAGCGGGTATACCCCATCTCTTACCAAAAGTTTTCTTGCACATTTATCCTCCAATTTAGTAGTATTAGTTCTAGGTACTATACTTCAGTTTTAAATTCTAGTGTAAATTTTTGGGGGAGAAAAAGTTGGGATAACTCTTTTCCATGTAAAAAGAATTAGTTTGTCAGGTTTAGCCCCAGACCACAACTTATAGCTATGCTCCTCCTAGCTTTATTGTTTTCAATAAAATAACCTTTAAGATATTTTCCTACAGTTTATAGTTATTGTTTTTCTACTATACATATACCTTAATTTTTTCAGCTTATCCTAAATGTCAATAGGATTTAATAAAAACTCAGGACAGACCAATTAAATCAAATATAAATGATTCAAATTAATTCACAACAATACTCATCCCTTTGAGACTTTTTACAAAAAGAGGTATAACTTTATGGAACAATAGAGCTCTGCAGTCCGTTATATATTCTTCACAGAGAATTAAAATTTCAGTTTATTAAGGGATTAAAAGCTCGTTTAAAAGATGAAAAAGATTCAAAGAAAAATTCAACATTCATTAAAAAATGTCGAAATTTAAAAATTTAATGGAAAACTTTTGTGAGTTAAAACACTTCTATTTAGGACTTTACTGGATGGGAAAATATTAAACTATTCGAGTGCTATAAAATCTAGTTAGGCTTGTCTACTTTGTATTACTTTCCTTATCAACACAATTAAAAAAAAAAAATTTAATTTTAATTCAGCCGAATTTGAGCCGCAGCACAATACTTTTTAGTATGGAATTAATTCTTTAAATGGATGGATTAGGCTAGATGAATAAACCGGGGCAAGTAAGAAGTGCAAAATAGAGAATTGTCGAGTACAATTATAGGAGTCAATTTTTAATATCTACATCTGCAAAAATCTGTTTTTTTCAACAAGATGTCAAATTGGCATTCTAGTTAAACTCGTGCTTTACAATAAATCTGTTCCGAATGTCGGTCAAATGCAAATCTTCAGGTTCCCCCCACTAATCAAAAAATATCGCTAATATTCCATTCCATCGCTCGTGTATTACTCTTGCATTAACCTTACACAATATACACAACATGTGTTAACCAAAAAAGGAATGTTTTAGATTTATCCTTTTTGAAGTCTACTCCATGTCTAAATTGATGTTGGGATTTTACTTATAAGTTCATTTTTACTGGATACTTCTTCATCTAGAATTTTTAAATATCTGACCCCATTTTTTAAAAAAAATTTCCACCCACTCCTTGTTAGCGGGTGAACCGTGAAAACTTTTTTAATTTCATTGTGCATACAATTTTCTTCTTTTTACCTAGAAGATCCGTTGAGATTGGTACGGGCTTTGAATGCTGTTATGGTCGTAGCATACTACATACAGCAATATGCTACACTGAGACTATCAGAAGCGTGTATGCGCGGGCTGTTTTATGTATGGACGGAGTGTCTATACGCGCGGAACACACCCTGATGGAAAGAAGAAGAAGAGCGCTGTGTGACTTGAAATTTTTGGCATGGGAAAGGAAAAAACGAAAGTGACGAGACATTTTTGCGGGCTAGAAATCTCCTTAGTTAAAGAGTGTTAACTTCCTTTTTATGGATTACAATCGACGTAGTAAATAACCGTACAATATATTGGTGAGGTCGGCCGAAATCCCAATCAGTGGCTGAAATAAAATACGTCTGAAAATTTCTTTACGGGTGGTATGGTTTTTGCTCGAGTCCCAGTTCCTAGGAAATCCAAAAAGGTAAAAATAAATTTTGTCAAATCATTGTAAATGTTCGCAATATTCACGAAACTTCGTCGACAGGCAACAAATAGCAACAAAAAAGGTGCATCTTACCTGAACGTATATGCAAAAGGGGCCCTCAAATTCCTATGTTGCAACTATAAGCGCCAGAGGCATCCCTAGGGGATCTCCGGCGGTGCTATAAAAGTCTCCCGAAAGAGACGAGGAGAGAAAGCAGTGCATGGACTGTTGACCGACTACGAAAGTCATTCTATTGGCATAGCAAATAAGTAGGGCAGATTAAGTTATTAAAGAGACTTACGACGCCCGGAAAGCGGGAAAAAGTTTAATTAAGAGAAGACTGACGCTGCCATACCAGTTTGAATTCAATGTTGCTGCTTTACTAATAAATCACGCTTATAATGTAATGAAACTGTAAGGTCTTTCTTTTCCGCTCTCCCGGAGCCCCTCTCTTGGCAGGTTTACTAGGCCCCCCTTTCGGGTCATATAGGAACACTGAGACAGATGTGCCCACAATCTCATTGGGAGGCTAGGGCCGGCACGGAAGGCATACCATCAGCGTCTTCAAACAAGTAATGGTAAGTGGTGTAAGGGTCCCTTCTGGACCGAATGTGTGCTGTTTCGTTTTTGTGTAGGCATGACATATTTTTTGGATATGGCCAGTGACAGCGGCAGGTATTCCTGCCCCCCCCTTCCCCCTGCCATGCACTCTCCGCCAATAGCTGAAGCGAGCTGTCTACCGAGTGATCTGTAGCTCATGCTGACAGTCTGGACTTCACGTCCAAGCCAATCACTCAGCATAGTACCATAACAATGCATTTTTGAAAATCATTCATTCGGTGAATTTTCCATTCTAGGATTCAAGACGCTTTTGACACAAATTTTTTAACAGCACTTAAATTTGTCTTTTTTCGAGAAATCGTAGATTTTTTACACCTTCGCGGATGAGCCCTTTAATAACTTCCTCAAAATTTCAATTTAATCCTGCATAGCTTCCTGCCTCACAGCTGCCATCTCTTTGTCGTGCTTGACTCTGTCTTATATAGTCATGAATCAATGGAAATGGAGGTGCGTACATACATTATAGATAAAATCCTACAAAAATCCTCAAAATTCAAAGCCCAGCAGATTTCTCAGCATTTTGAATTTTCAGAAGCTTGTTCCTTGATATTTTGAGTTTTCAGATTTTTTTTTCCAAATTTTATTTTATTTTTCAGGATTGTAGACGTTATCCCTGAAAAATATCCCAGTAGACTTCTACTGATAGCATTCATGGTACACAAATTCTCTTATATAGCACAGAATGGATAGAAAAGCATTCCATGTGGACCCGGTTTCATACAACAGCCATTAGTTGACTCCAAAGACTTGATGTTGTCTCTGTTAAAATGGATCTTCCCAAAATGGTCCTATGACCAAATCTATGGTTTCTAATCGCGATTGTACTTTGTAATTTAATACTGTCGGCGGCATGATGACTATATTAATCTCGACTTTTTTTTTTTAATGAAAATTAGCAACTTCTTCTTAACTAACTTCTAAGAAATTACCTTATACCAAAGTAACAGAACACCTACCTTGGTTAAAAAACAAAACAAAAAAAACATTTTAAACAACACTAAATAACGCAAAATGAAACGTCATGGGTCAGAGAGCACGCAACATCATCTCAATTTTAAATAAAAAATAAAAATTATGATATTTTTATACTTGATGTCTTCTGCAGTTCTTCTGTGGTAAGACTAACTACTTTCCACACTCCCAAGGCATTTGTCCTCAAAATAATTTTTGCATCATATTCTGCAATTTCATTTTCATAAACGAAATGTTGGCAGTTGAAGCGCCAAACTACATATTCCTCATCGTTTATGAGTCGCTTTTATTACGCGAGTGTCGAGTATAATGCAATGCAATAGATCGACCCAAGGAGTGGAGGTTAGGATGGTATGGCACTGATAATTATATGCGCTAGTACCATAGATTCGGACTCACATCATGGTCGATATATGAATATGTACAAACATATCTACATAGATGTGTTGCTGCCGAGAACACTGTGGTCGTCGTCTTCGTCGACTTTGTATTCGTTTGCCCTAGTTGAAATTGTTTAGTGTTGTCGTCGTCGTCGTCGTTGTTGCACAGAAAAAAAAAAAACAAATGCTACTACCTCTTTCTCTACACAAAGTGGCCTGGCTTAGATTATGATATATATATGTATGTAGACACTATCTGGTCGTGTTTTCCTCAGCGCGAAACTGCAATATATTAACAACACTGTGTATTCTTCTCTTCTGCGCTACCATGCACACCTGGGTTGCATGCAATGACGACAATATACTATATATACTATACTTATACTCCATCCACTGTACTCTTTCTCTGTGTGATGCAACCCCCCAATGGGAGCTATGACCCATTAACCCAGATCTTATTGGGAATTCTTCTATTCTCGAAATATTACGTTTTGAGCTTTTTGCCAGCTAAAGCGTTCGTACTTAGAATGCTTCATGCAACTGTAAGTTCTGTAAGAGCTCATTAGTGGCCGAGTAATTAAAATGTGTACCTAAGCATGAACATCTGTACATATGTAGGTATATGTATGTTGATAAAAGGGAGTAATTATTAACTGGGCTTAATAATCCTCCATGCCTTAGAACATCTAATTTTTTCCCCATAACCTACTCTTTCCTTTAGGATTATTTTGAATGGAATGAATATCCCAATCTCTTTATATGTATGTATAAAGGGGATGGGGAGGGGGTTTAATTATACAACTTGGATAGCTTTTCATCGATATAGAAATGAAGTAGATAAATAGTGTGTCACACAATTAGTGTTCTCTGAACTTAACGAGAGCAATCTCTATTTTTTTTTTATTATTAAACTAGATTTGGGCGCTAATAAGCTTATTGAGGTGGAAGCACGTACGTACCTTGTTGCAATTAGCTTGAATCAATTGGGCACAATGTCATAGAGTGAACACATGAAATTTACCTACCAAGGAAGGAGCAACAATATTCCATACAGTATACTGTATGTGTTGCTTCTTGTAAGAGGCGATTAAAAGGATAATTTTATTGATGCTATATCATTATTTTTGAGAAGAAGTCTAACAGAGGTGTGCTTCATATAGGGCAGAACTATTAAAATAATAAAGAAAAATAAATAGTAGGTAGTAGGACAATGATCCCGTTTAAATGGGTCAGTATGATGCTTCTGCTGCACGAAACGTGTACGTACGATAGTATGATTGAGAGTAATGTTCCTTAAACTGCGGGTTTTCGAGTACCCGGTTCTTACCTGGGTACCCGGGTTTTACGGGTAGGAGTCCAGCAACCCGGGTAACTGATTCTTTGGAATCGGGTTATTAGCAATCGATTCTTTGGAATTGGGTAGTGAGGAATCGATTCCTTGGAATCGGGTATTGAAAAATTAATTTAATTTGGTTAATTAATATTTAAAATCAAGCAAAGTGCGATTCGGGTAGCAAAATTAAATTCTTTTATTATGATTGAATTCACGAATTCAGTAATGTATTAAAAAATGAAGAACCGATTGTACCCGAATACCCAAATATTCGGAATGGAAAATCGGTTATATCCAGATACCCGATTATCCTGTAATCGGGTACCCGGATACCCGAGTAAACTAGGAATCGAAAATCTTGGAATCGAGTACCCGAATCGGTATCCGATTCCAGTTAAACCCGGGTACAATTCAATACAATGAAGTGCAACATTAAAGTAAAATGCAGCACAGGAAGCTCTTAAGGCAGCATGTCTTGTTATTGGTAGAGTGTCTGTATTATTTGTTCCATCAACACAGTAAGGGAGCAAGGACTGATGGAATCATGAAGGGCATTTTGAGGCACCTCAAAGAGCAATCTCACACTGACCCATTTAAACAGGATCTATAGTGGATTGCTATGATCGCTTTATCTAACTTTTCTATGGAAATTTAGCAGGATTGTGATCGTTTTGGACCCTAAAATAATGGCTACTATTGAATAATTACAAGAAATTCATGTTTCACTCATGTTCAGCGTTCAAAAATTTTGATAATGGATACTTAAAAAAAAATTACTAAATTCTCTTCCTTTTGGGAGTTATAACAAAAGATCCTCCAACTTTATTCCCGAAATGAAATTCAGGTACTAAGTCACAGTAGACCTTCGAAACTTGAGAAGAAGAACTATTGATGATGCATATACATATTTACAATATAAAATACAAAAAAAAAAAAAATTTATTCAAAATTTTAAAATCGAATCTATTTCCCACTCAGCAAGTTCTAAACAGTCACTATACATACACAAACAAAACAATTAATGTCCTCGATGTATCAAACGTTCCAGCTGGAATTGTGGTCAGGTCAATCTCACCTGAAGGTTTGTAGAAGTAGTAAACAAAGATGGAAAAGCTGAACAATTTTTGATCCATTCCAGATTGATCTCGGAGGAAGCTTGCACAACATATGTTTTCAAGCTCGTTCTGGTTACGTTTGTGAAACTCAAATGTACGCAATTGTGTTTTCGCTTGCACAAAGTAAATTTATTTGTAAAATTGTTGTGATTTTTACTAAAGTGCAACATTACACAAGAAATAAAACTGAAAGAAGAAGGTTCTAAATAATTCATATATGCAACAATGGAACTTCTTTTTAATATGTGTGTGGGTGTCTAATCCAGGTTGCTTCTATTTTCATTCTAAGAATGCTAGGAGGAAGCACACGAAAAGCTTTAATTGCTTTCTGCCAAGGATATGCCTATACAAAGGTCCCAAAAAATCTCCAATGAAGCTTCCTTCCTTCCAAGGAAGCTAAGAGACGTACACGAAGACGCTTGAACTGAGGGTGGACCCTCGGACCTGCGTTTACGAATGTTCAATGAAATTTCTAGTATAGAGGCATGCATCATATTTTCCAAATAAGGCTTCCGGTTTGAATGATTTCCCGCTGGGATATTGGATTTTTACCATCATTTATTACAGCCAACTGCAACCTTCTGAAAGTCTGAATTATCTTCCTATTTGAACTGTAATTGAATTTTCTTCCATTCTTACTTTTCATATCCGATTCCTTCTTCGAATTTCATTTACGCTAGTCGGATAACTTATGGAATACAAAATCTTCATATTATTTGGAGAATTTGCCCTATTTTACTCCGATTGGTTATCTCTTTCTGACAAATGATCTTAAATATGTATAAAAATCAAAAATCGCCAATAATTTTGTACGTGTGTCTTTGATTAATGAAATTTAACTTTTAGGCTGAACCAAAATAGACGTCTTCGTAAGTAAAGTCACTTAAGTAAGGCGAACACACCTTTTAAATTAAACAGACGTAGGTACTGAAAATAACTTTAAAGCATCGGTAAGGATCTTTCGTTAATGATGGAGAAAGAAGAATTTTTAAGAACTTTTATTTTTAACGATTCTAAATCAACGTTAGAAATAAAAGTCCTTAAAGATTCTTCTTTCTCCATCATTGACCGATTCTAAAAAGTGTAGGTTCGATTCCCGTCCGGGAAAAATAAAATAAAAATCTATCGTTAAGTTTAAATGCGAAATTACCATACGTAAAATGCGGTAAGAGTCTGTCATCTGTTTATCCAATGATATTAATGAAATATGAATGAAATCGGTAACACTCTAATTATTTTATTTTATTATAGAAGAAGAATGTGAAAAGAGGTGGTCCCTTCGAAGAGAAAAGTTTTGGGAGAGCCTAAGAAAGTGAGATATTACTCCTGGAAGTTCTGAGGATTTTACTTCAGATTATTTTTCAGATTTTTCTTATATTTTTTATATAATGTCCATCTTCAAATAAACCAACTTCCATTTGTTATTTTTCTTACTTTAACAACTTTTCGAAAGTGAAAATATTATGTCAAGATAATAACCCTTACGGAATATGACGTCTGTTTAAGGCAAAAATGTCAATCATTACTAATGGCCGGTTTCATAGTCCAGGCTTAAACTAGAGCTTAGTTATGCCACGGGTGTGGCTTAAGCCCAGAATTTAAGCCTACTCGATTTCACAGTACTCAGTAAGATGAGGCTTAGTTAAGCCGCGGATGAAAATTTTTAAGTTATCAGCACTGCGGTAATTGTGAATTTTTTTAAAAGAAAATTGCCATTGTGGATTAAAAATTAAGCGAAAAGAAGAAGAACTTTTTATTTACAAGTTTGTTGTGGTATTTATCTGGAAGGATATCAAAAATCAACATCATCCAATTTCTTGAAATGTTGCGGGCGCTTTTTTATAATTTTTTCACGGGCCACAACTTGCGATATTATATTATACATTTCTTGGTTTCTTATATCCTCTGCATCAGATAAATAACTCATTTTTGTCCCAAACTGTTTGGTTTCTTCTGAAAACGTCAAATGGAATGCTGACACTAACTGCCAGACAGTACTCAAAACTGCTAATTAGATAACTATTTTTCGCTTGGAAAATTTCAATTTAGTTTTAAAATATAAATTTTGAAATATGCACGTTCATTTAATAACAAAAATTATAATATTTAGGCAAAATATATATTTAGCAATAATTTCTTATGTGTTTCAGAGCAAAATCTGAGGCTTAAGCCTTCGAGATGACGGGCTTAAGTTAAGCTTGCCTGAAGCCAGTGATTTCACTTAATCCTTGACAGTGAAACCGAAATATTTATTAAGCCTTGGCTTAAGCCATCGCTGTGGCTTAAGCCTTGACTGTGAAACCGGCCATAAGTAAATCTGAGTATCGCTCAAATTTGATGAAACTCAAATCGAGATTTGAATTTTTCCTGTATATTCAGTGCCATCCATCTTTATGCATGAGCCCGCTTGTCCTTGCCTTGCGTTCCATCGGGCTTCTAGCCTCTGCCATAGTACATAGAACAACAGATGACCAATTTCAAATTTGGCTACTAATAGTAGTCCATGGGATTTATTCCAAATTCTATACATGGTAAAAAGAGTTCATACAAACTACACGACATTGTGATTGTATAGTGCGAGTATTTACAGTCCCAGTATTCTTCAAATTTCCCGTCTTTTTCCATAGTTTACTTTCAGTAGCCAAACTCTAATTGGTAAGCGGTGAAAATTTCTATACTATTGGTAACTGGCAACTCTACCTGGTTAAGGTTATTTATTGCCCTAAATCATTCGATTAGAAAACCAATTAAATCGATTCGTATTACTTTAAATACGATATTCGGACGGGGATTCCCCTTAGCGTCACTTTATGTTACATACCAATGTTACACTCTTGCAGAAGATTCTAATGTTGCTACTAAGTAATATATGTTTTTTCCAGCTTCCTAACCATATGACCTCGATACCTCATGGTGATATCATTATCATCCTCATGGGAGGTACAAATGCCACAAGTAATCTGAATAAATCAGAAATAAGGCACATTAGTGGTTGGTGGTCATGACAAAAACAAAATAAAAAAAAGGAAGTAGCAATGATCGATATTTGTAACATTTTCAACTTGATTATCGGTAAGACCCTTGTTCATTTCTGGATATCCAGCAGAAGTATGATGCATATATTGGTGGTAGTGATCATCAGCTTCTTATTAGTGAAATACGACCCAAAATTTTAACTGAATCTCTGTACGCGAGTCAGTAGACTCGAACTAAAAGGTATAATAGAAATAAGCTTAACGATCAGTGGCAGATACAAACTATAAATTCACCAAATTGAAAATGGAAACATATGTATACATAGTTGCTGCCAAATGCGAATTTTAAAGACACTGTGTACCTATTGCTGAAATTTCGCAGGGACTACAAAGACGTCGTCAGCTGTGAATGAGGCACAAATTGTGGTTTAAAATTGGTAAGAGGATAGCTCCAAGAACGTCCATTAACTCTACATAAAACCTTAATTTTAGAAGATTTATTCAGAAGTAGTACAGTCGAAGCGAATCAATAGAAGTTATATACCTATCCTACCAACACTGCCTAGCTGACAAAACAAAAAAATGATTTTGCAGCAATATTCCTGATTACGCGGCGAAACATTACGATTCAATTTTGGTGCCAAGTAAACCTTTGCATTTTTCGTCAATATTGTTTCTCATTGATATCAACATCCTCTTTGTATCTCTAGATCGCAGTAGAATCAGAACAATATACAGGGTGTTTCCACTATGGTGGTCCATAGAGCGGGATAGAGATAGAGCTCACTTATTCAAACAAAAAATTGCCCCCGGTGGGGGCATATCAACCGTTTCGGAGTTACAGGGTGATTAAGAAAATATACTAGGTTTTCATAAAACATCCTGTATCTGAGAAAGTATTTCCAATGACTCCTCAACCAGCGACATACTCCTCTAATATCAGGAGTTATAGTGCACTGCACAAAATATTTCGGATTTTTTAACTCTTTTTTAGTTTTTATAAAACTTGTAAACTGTGGACTGCTCTCTTTAATTTGATCTATTACACTAAATATGTTATCTTCAGTCGTTAAACAGTTATTAGCTCATAACCTATTCAGGTCATAGCGAAATTAGATGATCCTTTTTTTTTAAGTGACATGTTTTCAGTCACTAAGAGAACAAATTATCTTTGAAAATATAAGTTAAGAGATAATAACTCTTTAACGGTTCCAATTAGCATAGGTGTAGTAGGTCAAATAAAAGGGGAGAGTCCAGAATTTGCAGTTTTTATAAAACAAAAAGTTATGTTAATCACCTTTTTGTAAAAAAAACAGCTCAAACTAAAAAAAAAAAGTTAAAAAATCCGAAATTTTTAGTTTAGACCTCCATAACTCTTGAGAGGAGAGGAAACACCCTCATTAAATTTTCTTACAGAGCAGTTGAGATAGATCGGATGTTGCAGCACAGTAGTCGATATAATGGTGTCAATGTCAATGGCCCAACACCTCATATACAGGAAAAGGGGGCTTGATGGGCAGAAGATTGGGAAATTGAAGAAATTTAGCTGTATGTTGATAGTACCTACAACTACAAAGTACGAGGTATTATAACGACAAACATTGTCTGGTCAATAGTAGGTACATACAATAGACCGTCCTTTGTACTGAAATTGAAAAGTGGTCAAAATCAAAATTTGGTTAAATTGAACATCCTTTTGACGTCGACCTGTCAACAATATACCACCTAAAATACGTCTTCAGACGGAAATAAAATCGTCATATTAGCCACCATTTATTAATACAAAATGACCTTTAGCTGGCACATCGAAAACACACAAAACGCTTAATGAAAAAACTCACTTTTCCACCTTGGACCGACGAATATTTCCAATAGAACTTAAACTAAAAGGTAGGGAAATTATTATTCAGAAGAAATTATTAATTTTTTACGTTGTTTATCGAGAAAAGCATTTTTCAATGTTTTCGTTGAATTTTCGTTCACAAAAACATATCCAAAATGCATAACTTCAAAAAAACTAAATATTGTTTCGATTAAAAGCACACAACTTCGTAGTAGCACATAGTACATTTTTGGAGATATGTACTTTTGACTAAACACTATGGAATTGTTGCCCGTACTGCTGCTTGAACAAGACTAATGCAAGTCTTGAATGCACGTTCTTCCACGAAGCTACGAAAAATCAAGAAATGACGTGAAAATGACGACAAGCAACGCCACTTTCAATTGCAGTCAAAAACGGACGAGAAATAGATAAGATATCAAAAAGAGTTTAAGAACAATAGAACAATTTCTAATATTAGGCTCTCTAGAGGGTTAACTAGGATTACATCTAAAAGACGGCAACACGCTGTTAAATCTAGGGTCTGTTTAGAGTCATTAAATGACGTTCTTTCATATATTTCTGTATAATACATGCATGGTTGGTCATTTCGTGATCAAATTCCGATTACGATATTTAAACTTACACCAACTTGAACTAACTCCTGAAAGACGTCATATGTCGACTTAAAAAAATGCCAGTCAAAACGAAGTCTATACATGACGGAAACTAAACTCGATTGTCTTAAAATTTCAAATATTGACGTCAAAAGGACGTCGCTGGAAACGGGTCAATAATAAACGAAAATTTGATCAAAATGTCCTAGTTTCGTAGAAGACTCACGTCTAAATTACGTCGAAATGAGCAAGGAATTCATAATCTATTTTCAGTTAAAAAATTACATTTTATAGATCAGACAAGTCTTCAAATGCTTGTTTGGAGAGTTATTATGTTTTGCTAGAAGATTAGGGTTATCTGAATATGTAGTGTTATTAAAGATTTTAGATGTTTCAAGAAAAGTTAAAAACAAAAATTTCCACAGACGCTATAATGCTTAAATTCGAATCTTTAAACTTTTGTATCTTTTACAGATGATATTCTCATCGAACCTTAAAACCAAGACTACTCTACGAGCCAGTATTAATATCTTTTAGTTTGGTTACAATTTTGTGAGTAACATGAATCAGCCTAGAGATTCATCATTATAAGATTTTCACTCTACTTTTTTGCAGTCGAGTTGCTAATTAAAAATTTATAAAAAATAAAATAGAATTTATAGTCAAAACAGTATTACAATTTGTGTATCGGCTACAAATTGGTTTATGTATGTACTTGCAAGAAATTTTTTCTATACCATATGAATAGAAAGTACAAAAGAACACGCATTCATATACATACATCCATACATATGTAAATATGTATATTCCAACCAATCCACTTCCAATAACTCTGCTGTAAACTATTGCTACATTCAAATTTAGCAATAGTCTTGTGTTAAGCAACTTTTGCTATTAATTATGATAAAATAATCGAAATAAAACAATTTTTTTTTCTTATTTCAATAATGGTATAACCTTCACCTTCTCCAGGTGCTGATTGAGAACAATAATTGAAAGGGAAACTTTTCCCAAAAACTTGACTCACAAAATCTTTCGAAATAATTTCTGTGACGTTTGTTTTTTTCTTATTTATGGGAACACAAAATACAGGCTCAGTTGAAATTTCCAAATTTCAAAAATATTCAGGTTTTTGTTTTTTCTATTAAATTCAAGGAAATAAAATTTCAATGTTTTTACTTTAAAACTGAATAAATATCTACATAAATGTAAAAATTTCAAAATTTTCAACCAACCCAGAGTTTCACTAAACACTTCTTCTTCTCCTCAAGCTTTAAGCGTCAGAAAATATTTTTATTTAATTGATTACGAAATTAACCTGACTTTTAAAGCCCATTCGGATTCATTGAATACGAAGAATGTGTTTAGTAGAGTAGAGCGTATATGTATCATGGATTGTAAACCGAATTTCGAAATTTCTTTATGAATAAAAAAAAAAAGATTAATTTTGTTGGAGTTTTAATTAAGTGCGACCTTAAAGGGCTATACACCATAAGATTATAATATTGCCCCGTCTCAGCTGTATAGCTTATCTCGCTTGCTTAAGAGACTCAGTTTGTCGACGTTGCTGACCTTTTGTTAAGGATGCCTCTTCTTGCAATGACCTTAATTTATCATGACGAATTTTCTTTTCGTATATCTGTATGGAATCAACCAACATATGTATGTAAATTGGCTTGGCAAATATATATAACTACATAAATACAACCAGATGACTTTAAAGACGAATTTAAATAACCTAAAATTACCAGAGGAAGGAGAAAATGAAAAGAAAAAATCTTTTGTTGGGGGGCATATTAAATTACATGGGGACCATCCTCACAAAAAAAAATAAATAAATAAATATATGCATGAATTGAATGCGGCTGTGGTTCAATTACTGACCAACCCGACCAGACATACTGTGGGATAGCTCCAAGTTGAACCAGGAATGACCTCAACATCTGACTCTCAGTGAATTGTTATTGTTATGTTGCGTTGTTCTCGTTGAGCCATGTAAAAGGTAAAGACTAACTGAAGATGACGACATGCGCGACGCAAGGCGACGGTGCGAAAATAAGAAAAACCGCGAAACTCTAAGAAAGACCTGTTGCTGCTGTTGTTGTTGTTGGTATTGTTGTTGTTGTTGAATTGTGAACATTAATCTGAGACCCAGACATACTCTCTAACTAAAATCAGTGCACAAGCACAATTCGCAAAATCATTTGGCAATAACTTGAGGAGATGCGATATGCTATGGAAAGACACAATAAGAAATCTGTGCCAAGGTCGAGTGGTAATTTTGAAGTGAGTAAGGTATACATGAGTATGTATGTAAGTATAATTATATATAAATAAGTATAACGGCAAATACAATAGTACTGAAAATAGCAATCCACGTAAAGTGTGTAATTATATATACTTATATTGTCTGATTGTAGTTAACACAATTTTCACTCAGACTTAACCTAGAGTTGGTGTGTAATTTTTCCAGAGCTTTATTTCTGCTGCGCTTTATCAGCACTTTTTTATGTGATGATAAATATTGTGTGGACTTACGACAAAATCGTATTAAACACTTTTCTTAAAATAGGTCATGGATGGACGTGAACTAAATTTCTTCTTATCACAAATTTTATATTCTCTTCAAGCACTCTGAGATTATTATTATGATGATGATGAAAATGAAAATGACGCCGCCTTATCAAAACTTTAACGTATACCTAATATAAAATCTGAGAAAAAATTCGGTCAAGGTAAGATTTAATTTTGACATTGAAAACAGTTTTGTAAGAGAATTACTTTCACTTTAGCTATGTAAGATCTATGGCCGGAGAGTAGGTATTACATAGTAGTAGCAATGAATTTATTTTTTTTATTGTGTGTTTGTGGATTTAATGTTACGCTGTCTTAAGTATAAGTACTATGAATTTTTCATTTTGAGTTTTAATAAAGACAAAAACATTTAAATATTGCCCCCTTTATCATCCTACCATAAATTATTCCATTAAGAAAATTATGGACCTTAGTAATTATGTCTATAACTTTATTAAAAGAAATTACCTCATAGTAGAGAATTCTTTTTCTTTGTGCGGTCGTAATAAATTTGTAGAGAGAGAGTGACCTAACCGTTACCCTTCTGGAATAGAAGTCACATTTTCGAAATAACAGAGGAAGTTCGAATCTTTTAGGCCTCTTTTAGGTAATCTCAATAGTGTACCTAGGGGGGTTCATAATTTTTTTTTATATTTCTGTCTTAATTATATAAAAATAAAAGTAAATAATATAATAACTTTGTAATCAATAGAACCAATGACTATAATAAGTGAGTTTTACTATGAAATAAATTCATAGCGAATTTAGTCAAAATGAAATTGATCGAGTTTGCTACTAAATCCGCAGCTTGTGAATTAAGTGAAAATACTCTTTTTACAAATGAAAAATCTTTGAAAAAAGAAATTTCTTTGCAAAAGAGGGCGTTTCAAATCAGCATGAATCATGCCGTACTGATGAGTAATTAATTCGAAACGCCCTATTTTTTCAAACGATTTTTCGTTTGTAAAAAGATTTTTTACACTATAATAAGTATTCAATTTAACAAAAATATGTGTTGACCCCGGCGTCCAACTTGATGTAAACATTTTTAAGCTTAATAAGTGACAAAAGAAATTGCGTGCACCTGGTGGTCAAAATTAGAACTGCTAAAGAAAGTTTTTTTAAGGCTGGAGTTAGATTGAAAATTTCAAACGCGTAGCATACGTTGACATGTAATGTCGAATGTATGCTTGTTGTTTTGTCGAGTGTTAGATTACCACAGCATGCGACATATGTGACGGAAAAATCAGGCGGATTTCTACTTTTCGTCACAAACGCGTTCAAATTAACCTCATACTTGAGAGATTGTACTGCTTTCGGGTTTTTTTAAGAATTTTATTTTTTTATTTCCAATGGAAAAAAGGTAATTTCGTAAGAAGTTGATTGAGAAATTGGAAAAATGCGAACTAATTTATAACATAAAGTTAAAAACACCAATTTTGACGAAACTGAAATGTCAACGCGTTCAATATGACAGCATATTTTTTACAACTTGCCATGTATCGAAAATTGAAATCTAACTCTACCTTAAAGGACTGCTTATTTCAAGAGAAATATATCAATGTTAAAAGTAGACGTAATACCTTATATGAACTACTATATTTATGTTTACCATTTAAAAGTAGTTAGGATTTCCGTAATTTTTACTAACTTTAATCATTTACAACTTTAGAAAACTCGATTTTACACTAAACACAAATGTCGGTCTAAACACGTGTGTAAACAAACATCAGCGTTTAATACTTTCTTTAGTGCCATTGTTGTTATTGCAAACAGCGCCCCCATCGACACATTTGCATTGCCAATAGTGACGAGGAACGCACTTTTCATGGTGGTTGAAGCAAAATTAACTTAAGAACAAGTTAGGTACCAAGAATATATTTCCGACTGTTTTCTATTTAAACAGCTAAAAAAAGAAAGATAGAAGAAAAAAATAGCAAAAAAATTAAATTTTCTTTGAAGTGAAAGATTGCGAAATAAATGAGAAGGGAAGTTTTTCGGTGCTGCCCTCATATAATGGTTTCCGCCCTCTTCTGAAATATTGAGAGGCGCCCCCAAATCTGGACTCAAAGTTGTTGACAATGCGAAAAACAGCGAAATTGACAAGGGCTTCTTGAATTTTTAATATTTATTCCAAAATATAGGTTTAAAAACGCTGTTTCCAACATAGTAATATTGTTATTGTTGTTTTACAAATTAACATTAATTAAAAATTATCTTCGTTCCTCAACGAATGATTCAAGATTGTAAAATCGAGCGAAAGTTTCCATAGAAATACTAGAAACAGATGATACGAATTCTGGCAATGTCCTTCAAGACTTTTCTAATAAATAAGCAACAACAATAAATATATAAACACGATAACATTTTATTAGTATATGTGTGTATAAAATCTGTTTAAACAAAAGAAATAATTTCTTTTTATGTATTTATTTATGTTCAGTAATTGTTAATAACCACTCGTGATTTTGATTGACTTAGAAAAGGGCGGCAAATTCTGGACCGCCCCATGTGGAAAAGCTTACGAAACTGGGTATCTAGTATTTGCAGATTTTTCATACAAATAAGTCCAAAGAATATAATCCGAAGGACTTAAGCTCGCCTGATTTTGGAGGCCAATTTACTTCAGTGTTTTTAAAAATTAAGTTCGATGCACACTTACCGGCACAGCACGAGCCAGCACAGACAGACAAAATATTTTTAACAAGTTTATTCACATTAACCGGCACCGGCAGATACCGGCACGTAACGGCAACTTCAATGCCGGTCGCTATTGGTGGCTAGAAACCAGACCAGCATTTGTCGGTTGCTGGTCTAGTTGTGAAGTTAACATGGGATCACTTTCCTATAATTTTCTTTCGATATCTCCCTTAAGTAAAAGTTTTCTTTCCATTTTATGTCGTTATATCCCAAGAAGCATTTTGTGCCTAGCTGTTTCTTAATGTTTCATTCTGCACACCATGACGTTATGATAACGTCGAGGATTTAAAGCTGGTGTGGAAAAATTTGGTAACTATTCCATTTAAATAACAATTACGAATTGGGCATATAATGGACACATTTAAGTAGAAATGCCTATCTCGTACCTAAATTGAAACAATTCCTAACTTAGTAACTATTCCTAATAAGTAGTAATTATTACGTTCCTTTTTGGGAAATGTTTGCCTTTTTTCGACTGAATAGTTTCTTGTTTGGAACTAGTACTTTTAAAGCAACTGTGACTAAAATGTTTCAAAATTTGAGTCATTTTGAGAACAAAAGGCAAGAACTTACTAAAACTGTTTCTATTTGGGAATACACAAATATTAATTGCGTGCTTGAAAATTTAAACGTCAAATGAGAATTAAAAGTGTTGTTTATAGAATGTTTAATCAAAAAGTGCAAGCTAGGAACTTTCGTAAGCACAAGGCGGGAATCGTGTCATATTGGGCACTTGCAAAGAAAATACGGAGGCCATTTCAGACACAAACAAGGAAAAGTTTGTATTCGGGAACTTATGGAGCACAACTACAGTAATCGTGTCATATTAGGCACCTGCAAGGAAACAGACGGGGAAAAATTCTCATTTTGAAACTTTTGGCTAAAAGATTCTTCTAACATGGCGGTGTCTTAAAATGATTTATATTGAAAAGTTAAAAATTGATTTTGTATGAAATTAGCTAGAAATTCTCCAAAAGGATGTTAGTTTCTTTCATTTCAAATTACGGGAAAAATACGAAGAGAACTTTTCATGTCATATGGAAGATAATAATTTTTTTAAATAAATATTAATTAAATTTTAATGTTGTTAAAAGTTAATTTTTCAGAGGGAGTAGCATTTTTTATCGAACTAATATATGAATATTGACGAAGAATTTTTCTGCGTTCAAGTTTTTGATCTAAAGAAATAAACAAATTTTTTAGGAAAGTCCTATGAAATAATTATATAAGAATATGATAATTTCCGTTTTGAGTTATTTTTTGATTCATATACATATTAAATATCATATGTATTTGATCAACATACCAAAAGAAAATGTAATGCGAATACACACATGCCAATTATGCATGAGTGTTACTCAAGGGGCAGATTTAGGCATATTAACGTCATAGTTTCGAAACAATAACTCCCTTATATTCCTAAAAGGTATCTTTTTAGGAATTGCGTTGCTCCACTTCCGTATCGTAGATGTCACATTAACGTAGTTGTTTCGAAACACTTGTTTCCAAAGGGAAACATGTTTCGAAACAACGACGTCTCCACGTTAAATCAATGCTCCTTGGGATGTGCACGAGAAATGCCGGTACCGCTCGATACCTGTCTGTGCTGGTTCATGCTGTGCCTGTAAGTGTCCATCGACCTTAATACGACCATAAAACTTCGAACACAATAAATCAATTTTTTCTTTACTTGTATCGCATGTGGCGCCACTTTATTGAAATCAGTGATTTGATTTGATTTAATTCATAAAAATTTCCTTGCCATATTATTGTAACGGTCGGAATTGACAGTAAATAATGGCTCCATCTGACTTTACAAAGAACTATGGTGTAATAATGATTGATACCATTGGCTAATAAAACGTATCGAAAAATAATGTTCATGAATCACGTGAGAATTGAAAATACAAAAATTTTGCTTCTTTAGATTGAGCTGAGCTGAAAATATGCTTCGACGCTAATGGGAGATGATTTTCAACGAAAAACCGTCATCACTTTTCAGGACTCAATTAACGAAAATGCCGTTGGGCTTACATTATTGAGTTACAGTCAAATCTGTCTAAGTCAAAATTGAACTTGCCAGTGAAATCAACGCCAATTAAGAGGATAGGGAAAATTTCGAGTTAGGTAATTTTTTCTTCTACATATTATGAATTGAAAAAATTCGTTAATTTTTTATTATTTTTTCTGAGTATCATTTTTTATTTTATTATTAAAAAAAAACATTCAATATTGTTCAAGGACATTTGAACTTTATCTGGAACATCCGTTGTTGTTTCGATTGCAGACTACAAAATGCAGATCCAGAAATACATATAGACTCGCAACAAAAATATACATAAATTGAAAATGAATTAAGAAATACCAAATAGAATACAAAGTAAAAAACAAAAAACGATATGGCAAGCAGTACAAACACATAGCAAGTGTGTATGGGAGTGAGGAGAGGAAGGCGAACAGTAAGACAAAATGTCAGAAAAAAATTCTGAAAATTATTTCGACTTAGTGAGTTTTTCGGAATAAGGAATTTCGATGTAAGAGAAGAGTTTTCTATGCAAAATCGAAGGGAGTGCCAAATGAAATATAAAAAAATCGATTTAAATAGAAATTGAAGGAAGAGAAACTTCGACTTAAGGGTACATTCAAAACGAGGCGAGGCGAGGCTATATCCAGAGTTAAAAAATAAATTCTGCGTTCCTTTTCTCGTTCTGAATGAATCTGTATGAATCGAGATAGCTTTGTCATAATTTACTTCTGTGCTCATAGAAAAGGAACGAAATATAACGATTTTAAGTGTTTGACATTTCTTCCATTTGATAAAAGTAAATATAAATTCGTAGAAATTGTTGTTTATGAAAAACAAATCCATTTTCCAACAAAGGCAACTTTAACTCAACTATTATCATCTCGTCCAAAGTGTAAACAACACATTCACGACAACGAATTAAAATCGTTCTGCTGGAATCCGGGAAAAACTCAGATGCATTCAGAGCCATTCGGAGTCCGAAAAAAGCGATGACAGATTGAAACTAAATCGTTCGGCCCGAGAAAAAGAACGACATGGATTGAAAAGATTCATTCTGAACGAGAAAAGAAATGCAGCCAAAATTACGCTATGAAAGCGCGCAATTTATCTTCACCTCGTCTAGCTAAACTCATTTCGCCTCGCCTCATTGTGTACGTACACTTAAAACAAGTTTGACTGTAATTGAATTGTTTAATCATGCAAATGAAAATGAGTTAAGTTGTAAATGCCTCTATGACTAAAATTGTCATATGTCAAAAAAATATTTTCATGGCGGATGCGTTATTGTTTCGATAACGACATCCATTATCCATGCGCGTTTCAACCAATAGCTAATACATATAACATGTATGGAATGCAAAGGCAAGCTACTAGAGGTCTCACCTATCACTTTTCATCTAGAGAATCACGCGCCATAGAGCTTTGCGCATGCGAAACTACCCAATATGATATCCTTAGTGCTATAATATTCATTAAGTCATACACCCAGGTGGAACGTTCAAAGCGTTGAACTCGTACATCTTTTAGTCATTACAGGCAATAAGAATGCGGGGTCACCTAGGAAAGAAAGAAACGAATCTGACTTAACAGTCCTGAGCCTTTCTGTGATAACCTAAAACGTCACATTTCGGCTCAAGAATTGCAAAGGACAAAATTACTTCTCTCGTTCAATATCCCAAAACTGGATACCTACTTAAGTCTCATATAGAGTCTATTCTCCTCTGGAAAAAAAATGTAATGGAACTTTACCACTTAGCATTGAAGGCGAATAAAACAGCGGTATAAGGCAGGGATGCCGTTTGCACCAACGGAAGATAGTGTTCCTATAAATAACACTATAGGCTACGGCTTTATTATAGACCTCCCTCAAGTTAAAAGGTACTCTAAAATTCGGATTCAACGTCACAAAAAAATGACAAAATGCGAGGCGAAATTCCTGCCATGTCAATTTTTGATAATAATAATAAAACTATGAGGATATCTCCTTTTTGAAATTAATGAGCGTTCATTTAAATCTAAATCTACTTCGTTCTCATCTACTTGTTTTTTAATAATCATATATTGTCTATTTGAAATGCGATCAGGGAGGACCCAAAACAAATGAAACCAACGTGCATGCTTGGTTAGCTTATTAAAAATATTTAAAAATACAAGGCATGTCCAGAAAGTAAGAGTACTGTTGGGCTCTCGCTCTGTGAGATTTTTTTTTTTTTTTTTTTTTGCAAAAGTTGGCAACACGAAGTAGTAGTGGGGGTTCTCCTGACCACAACGTTAGTACCAAAACACGCCTCGTAGTATCCGTTTCTGTGATATATGTTAACAAGAAATCCCGCCAAGTTCGAGGTGCGTGCTGTCATAAGATCCTTTCTCGCGGAAGGAAAAAACACAGACTGAAATTTTTCCATCAAAACTGTTTATGTCAAAGGTTTTATGAACCGAACGAACGTGTTGAAGTTGTATCGTGAGTTTAATGAAGGAAGAATGAATATTCATGACGGGCAAAGGAGTGGAAGACCTTCAATTATGACCAATGAGTTGGTGCAAAAAATCGAGGAAAATGTGCGTGAAGACTGGCGATTGACGTAGCGGATGAAATATCTGCGATATTTCCGCAAATCTCCAGATATGCCTTACGCTAGATAATTACAGAAATGCTGGCAAGATGGGTCCGAAAATAACTGACAGAGCAGCACATATTGAATCAAGTCGCTAGCATTCGCTAGTTCCCTGAGCGATTTGCATTGGAAGGTGACGATTTTCCTGAGCTCCATTGTGGGTGGTTCATTACACCACTGAGATAAAAAGACAGTCATCACAGTGGCGGCACGCTGGTTTCCAATATGCCAAAAAATTCAGAACCTCAATTTCTGCTTAAAAATCATGTCATCGGTGTTTCGAGATCGAAAAGGGATCATTTTCATCGATTTCTTGCCTCAAGGGGAGACAATTATTGCAGCACGATACTGTGAGACCGTACAAGAGCTCAAAAGTACAACTCGAAACAAACGGAAAGAAATGTTGACGATGGGAGTGTGTTTGTTGCACGACAACATCCAGTCTGTACACGGCCAACAACACTAAGGCGCTTTTGAAATTGTTTGGTTGGGACATTTTGAACAACCCTGCATATTTCCCTGACTTGGCGCCTTCAGATTTTCATCTTTTCACCTTCCTGAAGACTCATACGAATGAAAAAAATTTTTGAGTAGACGAAGGAGATGGCGGGAGAGTTTTATGAGGAGGGCATCTCAAAAAGCTTATGACACGGCTTAAAACCT
This sequence comes from Dioctria rufipes, assembly GCA_963924295.1. NCBI lineage: Eukaryota > Metazoa > Arthropoda > Insecta > Diptera > Asilidae > Dioctria > Dioctria rufipes. The sequence goes on along the minus strand of OZ002743.1, from coordinate 39,808,603 downwards.
GCATAGAACGGGAAAGCGACGTGAAAAAATAAGTAACATACATATATACCTTCATATTTTTTTAAATAATTTTTTTTCTTATACTCTTACTTTCTGGACATGCCCCGTCTTACTTGAGTTTGCGGTCAACATACATAATTTTTTTGTTTTATTTTTGTTGATATTATATTTAGTGTGATCGTTCATTGCCTCACATTTCCCTAAATCAAATATAAACGAGAGAGCTTAACAAGCCAAAAAGTTTGTATTTAAATTATCTTCTTCGTCAGTCATCCATCATCGCGTTTAAAGTGAAGTTAGAAAATTTAATTCTAGTGCTGATGAGTCTGCTAGGATACAGCTAAACCCATAGCAAATTATCTTTCATCAAAATATGCGCGCTCAATTCGAATATGTGCGCGATCGCGGTGCGCAAGTGCTTGGTCTTTAGATATGGTTGCTTGATGCAGTGTGCATTTTGTATAAAACCAAAACCAAATGAATTTTCGATTGCGTCGTCGTTCGGCTCAAATTGACAAGTAGGTCAGAAACGAAACAGAAAACTCAATCCATACATAACTGACTGAACTGCAGTCAGTCAACAGAGGTCTCAATGAATGAGGAGTAGAGTAGTGCGGTAAAAGCCCCCCTTCAACAGCAATGTTTTAAAATATTGTTTGGAACATTTGCGCAGAAGTATCTGCGGAAAGGCGCACTGTTTAGCTAGACATATGTAGGTAGATTGGTATAATATCGCTATAGCTGCTACCTAGCCGCAGACGACTGACTTGACTGGCTACAGCAGCAGCAGCAGCAGCAACAATTTCCAATGTAAACGTAATTATTGTGCAAGGGCAACCGATGCGATGTAGCAAAGAGCTGGCACGTAGCAATGCAAACGCCTTGTGCCTTGGTCTTGGTCGTCGCGGCACACTTGCCTTGTTTTGTATCTGTTTTTTTCTTATTTTTCAATTTTTTTTTTTTCTTGGAGCACATTAAGCGCCGCGCGCAATAAGTTCTGAGTTAGGTAGGTTTGTTTGCTTACCACCGAACACTATACTACCAAGAGGATAATGAGGTGGTGGAGGTGAGAGTAGTGAGTTTTGCAAATGAAATATGCGCGCCAAATCAAGTCCAAAACTCGCACAAAATATAGTCGTATTACATATATATACATACATATGTACATAGTCGCTCTGGTAATTTAACAATGAAGAAATAAGTAATATAGTGAAACACCAGAGGGTAGGTAGGCTGGTTTGCGAATTGCAACCAAACAGTAAAACCAAGCAAGAGAGGAGGGCATACCCACCAAGTCCATAAATCCATATTCACTGACCGGTGACGAAATATTACAAAAACTTGTGAAAAATAAAATTATGTGATTCTTGGACTTGAGCAAGGAAAGTTTCACAACAATTGTGTGCCAAGAAGAAGTCCACATCCACACATATACGAGAGTCGAGAAGTACATTGTAATGTCGCGCGCACGGCGCGTTTAATGATTCAACGACTTAATGGAGCAGCTCTCAAGTTTAATTAAAAATTTTGAGAAATCAACCAGATGTTGCTGTGTGGTGTGTTGAAAGCAGCCGTATATATAACATAAGATTTTGGAGTAATCAGACTTTCAAATTACCAAGGAGACTTCGTTGTTGTTGTTGTTGTTATTATTATTCTTTTCAGGTATTAATCGATAACTTCTCTAGATTTATTCTTAAAAAAAAAAAATAACAAAAAAACGAGATCGAGATCTTGAGAGTAATTAAAATATAATTTTACCTACGAAATTAGCATTATTGAATTATAATCACGAATCATTGATCAAGAACGAATTATTGCAAAAGCTCTACAGTGAGTCATTCTTACTGTGTTGGCCTCAATTGATAGCACACTTTTCAGTTTCTTGGGCCTCATTTGTAGTCTGTCTTTCGAGATAATAATAATTAATCTGATTATTACATAATTTCGTTTTATTTTTTTTAACATCAATAAGATTTTAATTTACCGCAAGAGTTCTAGATGATCTAACACTGTGTCCGCTTTGCCAATTTGCTATAAATTGTATGACTCAAATTGTATAATATTGTAGAAGGCAGATAGATAGAAAAGTTATAATATTTCGAAAATAAAAGCGGATGTCGCCGCATATGAACATAATTTCGAAGTTCGAATTGCCGAAAAACTATTCGCGGATCTAAACTTTAAAAGTGAATGCTTTTAATACATACCTATAAGATTTGAAATTTTCAATATTACCATATTTCCAAATATTCGTAGTTTTGAATGTTCAATGAATTTAAATCTTCGAATATTCGAAGATTTCGATATTTTTAAAAGTTCGAATAATAGAAATTTTGAAGATTCGAAGCTTGATGGATTCTAATCTTATTTGAAACAATAGCAGTGCTTTGTAAAATTCCAAAATTCGAATATTTGTAAACTATTCGTGGATTCGAATGTTAAATACGAGTACTTCCAATATTCGAGGATTCAATTTATATAGCAAATAAGTAGTAAAAGCAGTAAAATAAAAAGGGAAAACAAATTTAATAATAGGCACTAAGATATCAAATATAAGAGGAAAAAGCTAAAGTTAAAAATAGGTGCTAAACTAAATATGTGTCAAGAAAGCAAAAAATAGTCACTACAAAACATCACGAAAATTAAGCCACAAGACAAAATAACCATCCATATCAATTTCGAAATGCCTATAAACTATATACATATCAGCAAAGAAGTTCCTTTAATTGACCAAGTATATTCACACTCTGCATACCACTCTGTAATACGGAGGGTTCGGGAGTTTGAGATGGGGAACTTACGTTTTCGTCGATTAAAACTCCCTAACTTTCCATTCGCGATTCTCTAACATACTTAGGGAGTTAGCAAAAACGTGAGAAGTGTGAAAAAGTGCGAATCGCCAAGGACGATAAAAGGTATTAGTTTTTGTTCTAGAGGGTTGAACTTTTTTTTTATATTCGAGGTGGATTGTGTCTATTACCATATCTAACGTCGAGATAAAATTTTTTTGTTTATAAGGGTAGTTTTTGAGGGATGCAGGAGTGATGTTTTTCGAGTTTTTAATGTATAACGTGAGAATGGACAGAAGGAGAGGAATGCATGTGGTATAAAAAAAAGTGAGAGCTCGAACCTAATATGATAGGTGGAGGAAAAGGAGCTGGGAGGGTGCGGGGATAAAAATGCAATGGATTAATGGAAATTTAACATTTATGAGTTGTAATAAGTCGCAGGAATACGCTCAAGATTCATGGGTCTTATAGGCTATATTTTATTTCAATAATCGGTAATTTGCAGATTTTAGGGACCTCGGTGGTAAATGTCCTTGTCGCAATATTGAAGGAGGGTCGTAAAACGTTCGGAGTTTTTTTTCCGACGTATTTAGGGTCTAAACTTCGAGCAAGAAACTAAATGGAGTTGACATGAACCGTGATAGAGCGTAACCACTTTTAAGTTGTGTGGGTACACCACTGAAGTCGAGAACATTTGTCGGCATATGGAGTCGCCATGCTAATTAATGGTGGGAAATTTTAAATATTTTTTAAGGGGAAGCATGATACAAGTTATACGCGTAGTTAGTTAGTACATATACATAACACACTTGCTCTCATTGAACAAATTCTTTGGGAATTTTGTTTAGGCGGTTGGTAATCTGAAAAACATAAAAATCCAAGATAATTGGGCAATTTTCAGTTTTCCTGTATCTTACTACGTCTATGCGTCAGGTACCAAACAAGAAAAACAAAAGTACCAAAGTACCAAGTTCCTGCTTTGAAATCAGTCAGGATCCAATATGGCCGTACTTCACGCACACATAAAGCGGCATTTTGGTCACACTCATGTACACATATTTTATACACAATGCCTACTTCATTGGTTTCCTGCTTTAAGGGTCCAGAGTATAAAAATATAGGTGAACAAAATTTCTGGGAGAGGGGCTTTTGGGGATGGGTCGCGTATCACCCTTCAAGGGTGTTGCCCAAAACACGTCATGTTTTGTATCAAATTAAAGAGGGAGAAGAGGGTAATCGAGTAGTATAGTTTGATTTTGATCATTTTATGTCATAAGTAACTTTTTAGCGCCGAAAACGGATTTTTTACGCGTGGGTCATATACACCCCAATTCTTATATTTTGCATACATTTCTTTCGTTCTTTATTCCACATCCATTAGTACTCTGTTGTAAATTTCCATGACCTACCAGTTCTTCGCAATGATGAATTGGAAATACATATGTCCATTTTTGTACCAAAATACGACTCGTTTCCACCTTAAAAAAGACTGATTCACTTCCTTTGCAGTTATCCCCAAAACCATTTATCGCACGAGAAAACTAATAGCATATCTGATTACGGGACAAAATGTAGATACGATTTCATCCTACATACAAGCTTTGATAAGCATATTTAAAAAAAAAATTATAGCGTCTCTTCTGTATACTGAAAGACGACCAAATTGATCATTTTCGTGTAATTTAAAATTTGCAGCGGATACTTTGAGACACCAAAATCCATATATCTCGGTAAGTATTGCATAAATATTTATAATTTCTTTTTGTAAATATAGCCAAGATATGCGGTGAATCCATAATTTAATTTGAAAATTCCTAGGTATAGGTAGCTTGCTACTTTCACAAAATACAACAAAAACAGACAATACTGTCAGTTGAGAAATATTCTTCTTACTTCACCACAACTAAAACAACCGAGAATTTTGCCGAGTGGCATAGAGAGTTTGGTAATTCTCAATATAAATTCCCCGAGTTACATAATTCCGTATGGAGAGGTAGGTATCAAAAGAACTCTAATCACCCCAACTCCACAACTCTCCGTGTTAGTGAATCCTGTCCCAGATGGGAAAGAGTTCTGAATACAAAATATATGTAAGAGCTTTCGTGTACTAGCTTGAACTCTAAAAATTTTGCTCTTAAGTTGGTTATATTCTATTTTGTTAAAATCTGAATTCTATTCCATTTAACAAATTGAAAATTAACGATTTTCCGTACTTTAATCTAGAGGACTTCATTTAATCAAGAAAAGAAATATTAGGGCAAATGTAAGACTTAAAAAATTTATTACTTAAATAGCAAAAATTTACATCCTCAATTTTATCGTTAATTATGGAGAAAACAAAATTATTCTATACCTACGTTTCAATTTAAAGTACAAAAATTCACAAAGAAAATAAAAAAAAAACGGACTTACCTTGAGATCTTTAAAAAACACTGTATTCCTAGCCCAATCCACTTGTGAGAATAGGTTTTGGTCGAGGACTTTGCACATCAACTCGAAGAGATCAACCTCGCATTGATTATAGGACTGCTTTTGAAGTAGTGTAAACAATTGTGTCTGCCACTCCCGATCATCGATGCTCTGAACGAATTCCCTTATCATAGGTGATACTCTACAGAAAACAAAAATAAAAAAAAACCCAATTCAAATAAAATACACATTAAACTCATTGGAGGAGTTCAAAAACTTTCCAAGTTATTCTGCGAAAAAAAAAAACAATTTACTCACCTGAGCGGTTCACTACTAACAGAATCCGCAGTACTTGAAGGATTGGTACCCGTATCAAAGCTAGAAAAAATTAAGACATAACATATTTATTCCAAATCGTATGCAATATAAATACCACAATTTGGAATCTGACGTATGCTGCAGGGAGGTTCCTGATCCTGAATCATGACCATGCCCTCCGCCACCTCCTCCACCGCCTGCACTGACGGTTGTTGTATTTGTACCGCTACCACTATTTCCACTTAACGAAGTCGCTATTACCGCTGTACTAGGATTAACCTGACCAAGAGCAATTGCAATCGGACTCGGTGATGAATCTGGAGACTGTGTTAACGACGACACCTATATATATAATTTAATATTGCAAAGGAGGTAGCACATGTTGCAGCGACGGCAGGAAGAAAAAAAAACAAACCGATGTGATTAAGATTCAATTATAATCGGATCTATATTATATATAGTAAAGAGACAAGTTTTACCGCAAATGTTTCACTTACCTGTGGAATTTGTATTTCTTGTTTTATGCTCATACTAGGATAGGACTGTTGATATCCTGTCGGTGACAATTGTCCGGACTTGATCTCTGTTGAACCCATTGAGCCTCTTATCGCTTGTAGTGCTAATTGTCTTTGCCTCATCATTTGTAATTTTCTCGCTCTATCCCGTTTGTACATTGGTCCAAATTTATTTCGTCCACCACGCATACGATCCGCTCTCACAGCTGAAATTAAAAAAAAATATGAAAATTAATAATATATTTTAAAAAGGTAATTAAGTATGTGATAAAGTTTGCTACTTAATTTTTTACGTTTTCTTCTTTGCACAAGACTAATTCTTAAGTCAAAAAAATTTACTGTTTTTCTCTTTTTCCATTGTTGTTGATTTTAGAGATGAAATATGGTGTTACCGGTGGGATGTGAGATTCATCAAAGGAGAAGACTTGAAAATACATTTATCTACTAGAGCCAAGTTAGAAGATACATATGTATGGACGTTTACGACAGATTTCGCTTCCAGTTCAGCTCTCTATAATACTACTTTTATACTTAATAACAAAAGTAATCGCAGTTAATGCGAATATTTCGAAATCGTGAACTATTTCTATTTTCAAAAGATGCAACAGAATCAAACTAATACACGCAGGTGCATGTTTGGTAATTCAAGGAATTTAAAATGTAGTATCAGACTCTACAATCTAGATATCTTCATATTCAGTATTATTAACACATCAATTTTTGTCTTTTTTAAAGAGAGAACCGAAGCACAGAGGCCAGAACGGCTCATTGTACTGTATTCTTTTCACCAAAACCTACCAGTCCTCTTCTTAATGAAGCCCATCAGGTCTTGCTGAAGAGGTCTTTCAATTCCTCTACAGATAGGAGATCTTCCAACTCCTCTACAGATAGGAGGTCAGAACATAGAGTATCCATCTTGCTCCGTGAGAAGGTTGGACAAGTACATAAAGAGTGTTCGTTCGGTTGTCTAAAGCTCTCTTTCTAGGCAGGACAGATACTCAGGGCTGTCAACAACTCCCATCCTTGTTAGATGACCTTGAAGCGAGCTGTGGCCGGTGATGATGCCAACCAAAAGTTTACATTATTTCCTTCCGAGTTCCAAGAGAAAATCAGTGATGAATTTTTGCCTTAATGCTGACTAAAGCCATGTAATCTACTGAATCCCTTGACATTAATCCTTAGTCGCGAAATGGACGAAATAAAGGAACATCACAAAAAGATGCATTAAATAAAGAGTGATAATTAATCCAATTCAGATCCTTGTAGGTACTAAGCAAAAGGAAATACGTACATACCCACTAATCAATGACAGCGAATATTTAACGGATACAATAATGATTTTCTATTGTATTTACAGCTGCTAAAGTAGTAGTAGTACCTAAAATGTTTCATCAAGCATGACCTTGTCTTCATAACTAAGACTATCAGGAACCGGATAGATGAAAAGTAATGTCTTTTCTGACTACGAGGCTTAATAAATGGTTAGAAAACAATTGTATCCGCTGATGGCAAAATGACTCATACGATGTTCGAATTGAATTGAAATTCTATCTAATAGAATCTATTTATTTTCAAACCATTAAAATACAAATTGAAGAAGACAATACCAATTTGGTTAAATTTGTCTAACATTTAAGGAACATTATTAGAAGTATAAATTTTTCCTTTACTTAAATGCATTCTTCGAAATGTGTGCCAACTCTCGATCATTCGAAATATTTTCAATATACCATTGAAGGTTTTAAGATTTAAGAATGGAGCCAGCACCTAAGCAATGGGAAGATATACCATAAAAATAATTGAATCTACAATATCAAACTTACATGCGGATCGTATGAATTAAGATACCATCAACATAGTCATTTAAAGAATAAACTTAGGCAAAACTAAGTATGTACAATTAGTTGCGCAAGTATAAGCTCCATCTATGAATTCCAGTCTTAATGGATACCAGTGGTGGATTTAATTCTAGAATTTATTACCTCTCGATTTAGATTGCAACTATAGATCGAAAAAAATCTCTAACGTTCAATTTTTTATAACTATGGAGATTCCCAGAGCAACAGAAATGTCAGGGCCAAATGATCCTAAGAGTCCATTGAATAAATAAAATATAAAAGTCATCCATCAAACTCAAGTCTGAATATCCAGAATTCAACCACACTGCTACTGGTAAGTGAATGATGATGAATAAAGATACGTCCACACATAACGTCCCCCAAATGTTTGACAAAAATTTGCCAAACATTTGCCAAACATTTGTCAAACGTTTGCCAAACATTCTTTAAGCATTTGTGGAATGTTTGATGGGCTTAGACCTTAATTTTATAGTTATACATTCTTGAAAAAGTTCCAATTAAATCCAAATGAAATGGAAAACATTAGATATTTGTTAAAGTGTGCATTGTACAAGTCACTCAGTTTTCAACATCTGTGGATAAAGAATTTTTTAATAATAAAGTCTTAATCATGAATAAGAAATGGGACGAGCTAAACATTAAATAAAATTAATAGAATTATTATAAATAAAAAATCGGAAAGATCATCAATTTATCGTTCAATAAATCACGACCACTGTACTATAATCTTTTATCTAAAATTTTCTGTTCCATCACCACCTCGAAAATTTTCCTCAAACGTTACGGCAAGTACAACGAATGATTCTGTAATGCATTTTTACTTCACTCGGAGAATACATAATTAAAACTGAACATTTGCAAAACATTTTTCACACAAATATCCTATTAGATGTTTAACAATATCAGACATTTGTCAACTGTCCATGAAATGTTTGTCGAATGTTTGACAAATGCTTATTTTATAATTAGAATGATATGCCCAAAATCAATTTTCCTTATAATGATTCATACATAGTTTTTGCAAAAAAATCTTTATATGTTTTGCTATCAACGTTTGGGCATCTGAGTTCACTGTAGTGTAGACAGCAGGCAGTGCAGGGTTTTATTGCTGTCCTGATGAGATCGCCCTGTACTGTTGATCGAAACACATAGTATACTCTCAAAATTCTTCATGAAATTTTGATTTTCGGCTTTAAGTCAACAAACTGACAGTACCTCGGTACTTGTCTTTTAATTCTCTGCTTAATACAGTAGCCTGTAGCCTGTAGCTCTATATGGGTCTCGAAATAGTAAAACTCAATCTCTCTTTCTATCAAATGTTTTTTTAAGAATCTGTGTTATGTGTGGATGCACCTTAAGGCGAATACATCTATTCAAATTGCAAATATATTACCAAGATTTCATATTATTCATTCCAAATTACATTCGAAAGTATTACATTTATTGGAATCATATCTCCCATAACATCAAATTACACTTATTTCAGGAAATAAAATTAAGTAACCCTAAAGGAAGGTATGGAGGACAAAAAAAGGATTACAAATATTGTATTTTCATCTATTTCTATTCTATATATTCATTTGAAAAACGCACAGAACGATAGTGAATTTTGTACAAAACTTATTATTTGAAGTTCAGCGGAATAAAGTACTTAAACCAAAAACAGAGAACTATAGAAAAGTGGGCCCATAGATCAGCATTGTCAGCGGTCCATGTTAAGCACGTCAATGGTTTACATTTTAAATTGGGCACAAAGGCTCTACGGTGATTTCAAACGTGTCCTGAGTTTTGAACATATTCTATATTTGTATATTCTTATTGTGTACCGAAATTTGTTCAAAAAATGTACTCATATTAAGGATTATCCTGTTCCTCTTCTTCTAATATCCATAATCCATCATCAGCACCATATTTTCACCTCAAATGAATGTAATCATAAATTTAACAATATTTCTTAGCTTTGATAAATATCTAAAAATTGTCAGTATTTAGAGAACTTTTAGATATTTATAGATCCGGCATAGCTCAGATTATAGAAATCGAATGAATCCATTTGAGACTGGAGAATTTAAAAATTATACGAACATGTAAAAGCGAATTAAAAATTGACAATATGAATCGCCGTAAGCTTATTCGATAGTAAACTTATGTCGAATTGCGATTTCGCTGTGCGCATGTGCCACACTAAATCCAATTTGAGTCGAATTAATTGACTTTGTCTTCCACAATTTTCCCTGTTAAACCGACCATACGCGACGAGATGTTTTGTAATAAAACTGACAAGACGAAATCTCAAGAATTCCCTCATCAAAAAGCTCATACCACCTGGCAATACCTTTCAGCAAAAACTATTTATTTACAATTGCATTGCTATTAAAGTTTAAACGGAAGCTTTTTTACGCGCGCTATTTTCCTCTGCAATTTGTAAGATTGCAATCCTCAACACAACTACCACCACCACCACCACCAACTCATCTCCATCAAAGCGCTGACACTTCAAAATACTGTTCTCTCTCTTAAATACTGTGCGAAATGGTGTCACCACCACGAATAATGCGAGTGAGTTTGATTGAGTTCACGAATAATTTGAAATGCCCGAGAGGCCTAAAAACCATATGAAAAAAAAAGCTTCAGTAATTAGTACGAGCGATTTATAAAAGCTTTGAGCGGTGCACATAAACATAACACTAAGAGTGGATCGCTGTTTGAATTTGTTGTGCAATAAACAACTGCTCCTTCCCGCCTGTTCCCGTTTCCACCCATTAATAGCGTGCCCGATTTCGGCAACATTTTTCCATGTTTTCTATGAAAATTGAAGGTTGGTGTTGGTGGAAATTTTCTTTTTGTTTTGTTCTTCTTCTTCTTCATTTTATAAATTGGACTTTTTCATTTCACTTTCATTTGCAGTATTTTTCTTTTTTTTTACGTTTTTAATGCAAACCCAGCCTAGGCCAACAAAGCTTCTGCTGCTGCTGCTGCTATACTGGTAGTGATGCATTCTATGCCAACAGAGTATTTGTTATGAAGGCTAAGAGTCATTTTTAAAGCTTTTTCTCAAAACAAAATTAGGTCAATGATTATGAATGTTTTAATGTTTAATGAGTTTCCTATCAAGATTTCACTGAGGACTTATTTTCAGATATTCACAGAACAGAAAACACAGTCGTCGTCCCATGAAAAGAAAATAAGAGCAAGGAGAGATAAATTAGTCGTGCATTTGGGGAGGAAGGCTGAAATTCATTTTTAAGTGCATTGCAAATAAAATAAATAGCCCGAAGGAAAAACAAAAATTGGGACACGTAATTTATTAAGAAGTGCAGCATGTCATATCTGAAGAATTTAATTTTTTTTTTTTTTTTAATTTATTTAAAATATAATTTTGATGGAATTTTTTTCCAATAGAATCCACCTATTCCTTTCGCATTCACTGGCTTTCTTCTGTTGAGATTGTTGAGTTGAATATACCTTTATATTTGTCAAAGAAAATTTGGAAAAATTGTTCACCAAATATACGGAAAAAAGGATATTTTTTGTGAAAAGTATATTGAAATTTAATTTTTTCAACGACGATATGACCAACCAGATAAACATAATGTTTTTCCTTAGTCAAATCACAAATCACAAATTTGCAAAGAAAACTGAAGCAAATATCAAAAATAATAAAGGACCTAAGATGGAATCATGCTGAATGCCGAATTCGAAAGTACATTAGAGATTGATATGGCCCAAATCAGAGTCTTCTAAATTTTAACCCTGAAATGTTCTGTCATAACTTGAAGGTGCTTATGAGGGTTTTCAAAGAAGAACCTCTCTCCTCTAGTTCAATTGAGTGATATTAGATCTGTTCGCATATTAATTTTTAGGACAATTCATGTAAATAGAATTCATGAAAATTTTCCGTCCGTTTACCTTATTTACTCGTGCAAAAAAATTATATGAATTTTGCACACATCATGGCTTCCGCTCTTGCAGGAATTTACCCAAAAATTTTAGCTACTGTACCATTTTTTGCAAGAAAAACTGACAGCTGTCATAAGAAAAGTAACAAACAGGAAGCTTATAAAAGCCAAATTAAGTGAAGCTTCGCCAATATAAGTTTTTTAGTGTGGGAGTACAGTGCAGGTATAAACAGCTAGCACAATTCATGAAGGGGCAGTCAAGTTATTCTAATAAAAGTGCAAATTTGTTGACATTTGTACACACTGCTATTACTTTAGTGGTTACTTTTTTTTCCCATTTGTACTACATTTTCCGTCGTTCGTAATGTTCGAGATATTATGAGGAGCTGTCGACTTGTCACGAATTTTATACAATACCCACATTTCTATTTGTTATATGTTCTAAGAAGCATTCCACATATTTACTCTGTTTTTAACGAAATTGCAAGAAAACCGTTACCGTACTATTACAACCTTTCACATGGGTAACTTTTTACCCAGAAAGTTTTTGCCCGAGAAGTACGCGTACAGATCTAATAACAGTAATTCGGGAAGGTAGGATGAAGAAGAAAAATACCTCTAAAAGTGAGAATTTAATGCAGTATGGCGGTCTTATAATGTGTACTTACTGCTACTCATTTAGGAGTCCCGGGTAATTTAATTCATCATCTGAAAAGAGGTAATTATACAGGAAAGTGTGTCGGTGTGGTGGGATGAGAGGGGAGTAGGGGACTGGATCCTTTGAAGACCTGAAAGAGGAATATGCTCCTACTTAAAAAATCGTTTGGGATAATTTCTCATCATATACATCAATCCTAGTAAATAAATTCTTCTGAAGCGGAGGGGGTACGACTTCCCTTACCTTACGGAGATATTATGGCGTTGTTTTTCATATCTTCAAAAACTCAGATCCTGGCTTATGGATCTAAACCTTTATGGAAATACATTTTGCTTTAACTTTGTATTTACAATTTGAAAATTCAATGGAGCCATTCGGACCTAGTATTGCACTGCTAGAAAATTACTGCAAGTCAATCGGGATAAAATTATCCAAATATAAGAAATTAATAATTTCTTCCAGCACTTCTTGCAGTTATTGCAATGATCTTTTTCTTCATTTTTCTCATCGATTAGAGTTAGGAGCAAGTTTTTATTACAATTATAGTTGGAAGCATGTACAAGATAAAGATTTGCTGTATCAATTTTTTGTAAAATGTAATAAAGTCCTAGCAGAATTTTTTTTATAATGTCGATAATTAAGAAAAACTTTGATATAAATTACAAGGGGTTTCATTTTAATCCACGAAATTTAGCTCTGCATATATTTTGTATTCTAAAAAGAAATTTTTGAAATTTAGATGTGCTTACGATTTTGATTTATCCCAGTTGTTCTAAAATTCAACTGATCCTTTCAGTTTTCAAATAGGAAAATTGAACACAAATTTATAATAGTCATGATCTATACCTTTCCGTCTATTAGATGAGTAACACTACTTTTGGCCGCTTTCAGCTGGGAGTTTCAAAACGATTTGACTTATAATAAGTTTAAGGATAGAATGAAGTTTGAGCTTTGTTGGATACTTGACTGATAATGATTTAATTTTAATGATTTATATTTCAATTTTAATATTAATTTAATATAATTTTGTTAATATTTTTAATGTTATCATTACTTTTTTATAACATTAAAATTCAGATACTATTAAATTAAACAAAATTTATTGCTACACATTTGAATTTTGATACGAAAATTAATGACTGAAGGTCTGTTATAAGAAAAGCCAAAAAATATAGCTTAAAGAAATTGAAGAAACAGAAAAAAAATAATTTCTTAATTTTCACAATATGTCTTAAGTTTCCTAACCAAATAATGTATTTATTAAGAGCTCCTTTTATCTACTGTAAATGATGGAAATACTAGTTAAATGGACTGAAAAACCCCAAATACACTGTATGTGAGAAGGGTGGAGATTTGGACGTATGTCCTAACACGTTTTGTTACAAAATTCGCCATGAATTATCCGTTGTGCGTGTACTATCTGAACCAACCTATAAACGTTCATTAAGACGACAATAAATTGTTCTTTGATTAAATTCAGTTTCAAGTTTTAGTTGCCTGTTCAGATGTCCTTGGGTGTTTAACGTATGCTCCTGCCAAGTATGGCTTCATCACATGGCGATCTCCACGCACGAATTAGTTCTTGTAGCGATAATCAGCGTCCCCAAGAGACATTACTGCTTCGTTGAGTTTCAGTCAGACCAGCGTATGCTTGGCATTCTTACTAATAGAAGCGAGACCTTGCTAAAATCTTGGTACCCGACTATACTTCTATTCTATGGTCGTTGTTTGTTACGAGACGATCACTACCTGTGCGTAGGAGACAATATCATATAAGACTCTGATATCCCCATTTTGTCGACAAATAGGCCAACCACAGTCACCACGTTACTCCCATAATGGGGGCTAACATTGTCGGGATGGAACAAGTTCCATTGGCCCCGACCCCGTGGTATCAGATTTGACAGAAGCTAATCTCTCGGTCAGCCTTTGTACGCTAAGAAAAAGGCAAGTGTTACTTCCAGTATATTCATCATGCAGAATCATTTAGATGGGACTGGTCACACTATCAGGCTTAATCCCGTTAGTGCGGTCTATAAATAGACAGCCTCCAGTAGGGACTATACGGAAATGGAATTTGCCATATTAAGTCTGGATAGGCTAGAGACTAAAAAAGTAATCTTATGTTCATCATAATTATCTGATTACACTAGTAGTGTTAGTATGCAAGCCTGACTCGTCAACTCATCTATTTTCATAGACCCTATTACCGTACTACAGCGTCCACTAAATCAAGGATCTCATTTATTTTTTTAATGCAGTGTACATAACTTCCATTACTATAATGCTCACCTTAAGGAATCCAAAGAGCTTTAATGCAGCCATTATTCTGGTAATCCTTCTAACATTATCTCATACATATATAGGTTTTCCCTACACATCGTTCACCAAGGCATCATTGTGCGTCACATACTCCTTTTTCTGTCGCCAGACGCCTGATAAAAAATATTTGAGAGTTTAACCACGGTGTTTTTCACACTCGGATTTATTTTGTGTTTCTAAAGTATCTCACTATGATGGCAGCGGGTCGTATCTAACATCTCTGTCATTTTATGGGTCTCGGCACCCGACATCTGTCAGAATTGCACTTCCGGCCTAAATTGTTTACCTAAATCTTATATTACGATTGCGCATAGCAGAAGAAACAAATTTAGTTGTCAGCCATCAAAAAGCTAAACATATTTCTAACACCAATTCTTACGATACCCTAGGCCTACTAGTGATTTATGTATTTTTGTGAAAACGCCTTTACGTCCACATGTTCTCAGGCAGTCTCCCAGTGGCGATTCTGGACTGGAGTGAAAAACGAAAGTTCTGTATTGCAACCCTACGAAGCAGTTAAACGATTTATCTCATTTTTCTAATTTTTTTTTTTTTTTTCAAAGGACGTGTGCGAAATTTCGGCTCTCTAAGTGAACGCGTCCTCGAGTTATCGTGGTAGACAGATAGGCGGAGAGACGGACAGACTGCCACTCTATTTTGTCGTACCATCATTATTTAAATGCATTACAAAATGGATAGACAAACTTACATAATAGATAAGCGTATAACAAATGATTTCATCTAGAGCAAGTATATGAAAAAAAAACGACATTTTCTTCAATTATCATATTAATCGCGAAATTAACTCAGCTTAAAATGCATGGAAAATATTATTTGTAGTACGAAATGGAAACTTCTTCAAAATTTGGTAAAAATATTTTCGGAAATTGATCTTTGTATTAAAAATTGTTTGTAGAATTTAATGCTTTGAAAATTTGACTTTCAGCGATACAGGCACTTTGTACACCTCTAGAAAATCAGCAAAATAGCGAGATCTTAAGGTTAGTCAATCTTCAAACATCATTCTTAAACATAAATTCAATGTCCTATTAAACCAGTAATTCCATTCAACTACGAACATATACCAGTTTTATAGATCCATAATTTTTAAATCAATTTTACAAACGAACAAAAAAAAAAACATTCTTCTGTTATGCCACCATGAAAGTTTCACTTTTCACATGACTGTAACACTAAAACCCTTAGGGCTCTTCATAGTGCGCATGCATAGGCAGTTGATTGAAATGCTAACACAATCTTGAAGATATTGCTCAATCGCATATTCAAACTGCACACGTAAGTTGTATACAAGAAAAGTAAATCATTTGCTTTTGCTTAGCAAATAGCTACACGAACTCAAGCTAAACAAAGAAATTTCACTTTGTAGCCAAGATTCGGATAAAGAACAATAAGTTATGCCGCCACAAGTAACTTTGGTTGGAAATCGTTTAGGTCGTTAGTACGGGAAATGACGGAGTCATCATTAGTACTCACTTTAAGTACCTATCTAAAATACTAGGCGCAAGCTTCAGTCTAACCGAAATTTAAAAGGAAGATGAAATCTCTCTGGAGAGTTGAGATTCCAAACAAAAGTCTATCATTATTACGAAACCTGTCATAACTGTTATATAGGTGTGTACTTTTAGGTATAAGGTAGATAGTGCAGCCAATGCAAGTATGTACATACTATTCCAGTTACCTTCCGCATTAAGGTGGCACGCCCTTCAACAACGAGCGAGCGCACGAATGTTATCAATTCGGAAAAAATTCCATTTCATGCCTAATTTTCTTGTTTTGTCACGTCTGGTGAGTATAGTCATAGTGACAATCCCCAAACGACTTTGCGATGAACAATAACTTCAATTGCACCCAGCAGCAGCAGCAGCAGCAGCAAATGCATTTTCAAAACGAATTGCCTTCATACGCAAGCAATTAGAGGCAATTTTTATCCATTTAAAAGTAATTTATTGCAATACGGTCACAGATGATGAGCATTTCAGACAGAATTACCCTGAAGATCAGAGATGCTTTGTCTTCTTACTCCTTGATTTGTGCTTTATTATGAAGATGGCGATGAAAAAAATATTATTATTTTTTTTTTAATTTTCGATTTCCTGTTTTCATGCGATGAATTTGAATTTCTGCATATTACTATCGTTACCTAATAACGGTCAAACGTCTACCAAATAGAATAAAGTCCTTTAAGAGGTTACACAAGAATCCATAATAAGAGAACGATGGGTTCTAAGACCAAAGAAAGTAGTGAGAAGGAAACAAGGAAACTGTATTAGAAATGCCATGCTTGTCCAATATTATACCATGGAGATTCCTAGAAATATAGATTTTATCTGAGCACCACTTAGGGTAAATTGGCGCGGGTCTAGTATGTCAGCAGAATGACATTCAATCCGAAGTGGTCTTTCGCTTATGACAATGAACTCCTCACCCTCACCCCCACGCCACCACGTCTCCTTCTAGCTTACCCTTACTCAAAATCACTGCCAGTTACCAAAAAAGTATGCATACCTAGACATTCGCTAATAACACTGACCTAAGCTTCAAGTACATTTATGGGACCAGAGACGGACGCCTCACAACTAACTGACTAACAATCAGTAAAGGCGAGGCTTGAACTGATTTGATTTGACTTGTACATGATTGATACATGATGACTTGATTCTATGCGACAAACTTTAACAGCGACTTTGACAGATTTATGAATTTTTTGAATGACACCTCGACAAGGCAGAGCTATTACAAGATAGGTGCGGTCCTCGGAGCTTTATGATGAATACTTGCACTAACGCATGTATCGACTCCTTACTCGAATTTGACTAACGTCCTAGCTGATGAACTATACCAAGCCAAACTCCACATGTTTTTTTTTATATGTTTCTTCTTCTTCTAAATTGTATATTTCCCGAGTCTCGGAGAATCTAAAGTGGTAAAGTTGGAAACTGCCAAGAGCTCTCAAGATTATCAGCAGGTGGCTTATAACTAAAAGACTCCAGATCATAACATTATTCAGTTTTATGAGGAAGCCTTTAAGATTGGCGCTATGTGAAAAGGGGTTATTTCTAGGAATCTTCAAACCGACGGAGACTAGTTGCTAGTTCGGGCACAACAGTAATAACGTACAGTAGTAGTAGATGTCTAAAAGGAGCGGGGCTATTCATACATGCATAAATATCACTCCTATAATTTTTGTGATCCCTAGTTTTTTAGTTAACGATTTTTATCTTATATAAGCATATGGCGGCTTAAAAGTGACGTCATAACTTATATAAATGAGCCTTACTTAGACAATTTATGGTCCATTGTGATACCGCCCACTAAATGAAAACTCTCTGAAGACATTCGATAACTTTCTCTTTCCCGATACAAACAATTCCCATCCTTTATCAGATATTTTTTTACCTGACTGAGTGCGCGCACATCATTCGCGTTATCATTCGTAGTATTTCCTCGGTTATCTTAGCGAACTGTATATTACCACATTTCACTGTTGACACATAGCCAGAATTCGAGCCCTCTTTTCTTGCTATTGATTTCTTTGCCTTGAACAGATTTCTTTTGAGCTTAACATAGGTTTATCATAATTCAGTTGACCGCGCATCGTAATCGACCTATTTTAATAGGTTACGAACAACACAAAAAGCGTGTGCGGTAAATACTTGTCTACGTATGCCATTTACCAGGAAGGGGATAAACTTAACTATATTATCATCACCTATTGGCATGCGTTTCTGTAGACATGTCTACCTAAGTGGAGAGTTCAGAGTTAGAACTGCCTTACTTGCATACAGATTATGTCAATTTTAAGGACAGCCACCACCACCGACATTTCTGACTACATTTGTATTTTGTATATGCTTCCAACAATTAGTTCATCGAATCAATGGTATCAACACAAGGGAAATACAAAATCAATTGGTATCCATTCAGAAAGAGTTTTGCTATAAAATAAATTCATAGCGAATTGGGTCAATATGAAATTTACCGAGTTTGCTGCTAAATCCACAATTCGAGAATTAAGTGAAAAAACTCTTTTTACAAACGAGAAATCTTTGAAAAAAGTAATTTCTTAAAAACGTAGGATTGGGCCACATATATAATTCACACTTAAAAATTATTTTTAAGTGCATATATGAGTTCAGCTTGGCTATTCACTGTGGCGTAAATGGCAGACAGGAACAAAACCGTACTGATGAGTATACGGCTCCTGCCGATATGAAACGCCCTTTTTTTTTTGCAAAGAAAGTTCTTTTTCAAAGATTTTTCGATGTAAAAAAGTTTTTACACTCAATCCGTTCTGAAGTTACTGACGACCTTACAGATCCAAATAGCAAACTTCGTGGCGACAGAACTAGTAGAGGATTTGGACATTTTCAATGTAAACAATCACAAAATATTTCGCACTCTTCTTTGAACCACCCTCCGCAAACAGTGCTCGTGTTGCAACAGAGATTTCGACAATAATCTCACAATGTACTACCATACTGCTGTTATGAAAAAAAACTTGTAAAATACCTATCAAATGGAAAAATCCAATAAAGCTCGAGCAAAAACTTAATTCTCCAATGATGTGAGCCTTCAAAGCAGGTGAAAACCTGGATACTGAAAAATGTTCTGTGTAGTTCCGGGAAGTGAATGCAGAATGAATTTCTCAACATTTTCACAATGCATGAATTGTGTTCGGAGCCTTATAGATAATCTCCAACTGAAATTTTATCATATAAAGTTTCTAGGTGCATTGTATTTTCCTCAAGTTTTTATTGATCCATCGAATTTTTCTTTATGCAGAAGGTTCGACACTTGATGGGTAATTTTGAACTCAAATATGAAACTCTGTGATTAACTAAAATGTTGGAAATTGATGCAAGCTCTGTTGTTTTTGGTAAATAAATTATCGAAAGGATATTGTTTGACAAGATATGGTTCGCATGTGACGTCCTTTTTAAAATTTCATTTTAAATGACAATAAGCTGCCTCCATTCCTCTGTAGTATGAAAAATAAAATTCTCCCGGATACAATTTATCAAAGAGATTAAGGTAAAATAAAAAAATAGACATAGAAAGAATTCTGTGTAGGTGTACTTCTTAAAATTTTATCTCTTGGCTTATATTGATAAATAAATATAAAAATGATCCTTAAAAAAAAGTTTGTTTGAGCAGGATTTCCTTCTACGCCTACTTCCGTTCAACCCTTCTGAGAACTTTTCTTCCCCTTCTTCTTTTTGTTTACACAACATAAAATACATACAAAATTCAAATGAAGACGAATTTTTCAAATGTTTTTTTATAGGTAGAAATGTATGTATATATGAAGAAAATGTATCCAAATAAAGGTTAACTATCGAAAATTGAATTTTTATTTTTTTATTTATTCTGACACTAAATATGAAGAGGAGGTACCCTTTGAGATTTGGTATTGATTTAAGTATTAAAAATAACATGGGATAATACTAATAGCTAGAGAGGTGAATGCAATAACACCAGAGAATTAAGGTTCTTTTGTTAGTTTATATCCCACTCTAAAAATTATGTTTGTAAATGGAGTGTCCTTATCAATCGTGGATGATGGTGGAGGGCGTCAGATTTGAAAATTATAAGAATTCATAAAAGGCAATCTCCATGGCAGAGATGGTTATATTACATTTGGACGATCAAAAGTGATTGAAAACCAATTTTTTGACAATTCGGTCAATCATGGCAGTTTTGACATAATTTCAAAAAATAAAAAAATAAATTGTTAAAATTAATGTTCATGGACGATATTAGGCTCAAATCATTCGTCCCGATATGTAGAATGTGAAAAGAAGAGAGTGGCACAAATTTCTGCCATGTACATATATCACATGTAGCAATTGTTTTTTTTTTATATATATTTTTTTTTTATTTACAAAAAATCACAACAACAAAATGGCTGATCTTGCAGACACAAGATTATTTTTCTATCAATCTTGGCTATGTAATTTAATATTCTGACAAATTTTGCATTAAAATTCCATTTTTTTATTTAATTCTGTCAAAAATGCCACGATTGGCCGAATTTGAAGAAAATTCGTTTGCAATCACTTTTCAAATCTGACGCCCTCCTCCTCAAACTTCACGATTTACAAGAATTATTTTTTTGAGCGGGGTATAATCTACCCATATGTGGGACTATATGGCCTTGAGAGCGGCTTGACTGTACGAGGTGATATTAATGGTGGACCTTTTTCTTAAATAAATTTTCTTTGAATTAATTCGATTCTTTGGAAATTTCCTCCAGTTCGAGGTAATATTTTTTTCCTAGTTAGAGGATAATATCGAGAAGTCAATATTTATAGGCACTAGAAAGAGTTGAACAATTTAGTTTTCAAAATTGCTAAATCGTGTTGAGATGAAGAAAATTTTATGTGAAAAATATTTTTTTTTTATTATCTTTTAGACGAAAATAATTTGACGACTTATCATGATCCAAGAAATCACATTTATCTTATTTTGACAGCTAATAAGTGTCAGCTATGCTATACAACAGTATAACAGTTTTGCTTTTTTGTTCTTCATAGTCAAGGCAATAACAATTAACTTCATAAGACAGATCATATTATGTTTTGGTTACAATGACTTACGCTATATATGTTATCAAGTTGAGCAAACAATCTCATATATTTCGAACTGTTATAATCACACTATGTTGAAGACAAGGACTATGATTTGGAAATGTCTATATATAGTAAATGAATATATGTAAAAAATAAAATAATAGAACGGTCTTTAACTTTCAATAACTCCAAGAATAAAGCTGATCTGCAACTACTCTTCTTACGAAGCAGTCGCAATTGATTTGTATAACACATTATGAAATAAAGTCACTAAACTGTAATAAGGGCCTATCCGAATCTAAGTTTTCGTCTTCATTTTCGGGTTGTTATTACAGCTAGTGCTGTAACATCGGATCAAGCTCTATTCGAATCCATATCTATGCCACCGCGCTTTGTTACTTTGTATAACAGTTTAAACATCTGGTTAGTTTGATCACCGAGTCAAGAATCGAGTTGAGTTATTTAAATAAACAACATATTTTGAGATTATATTTATTCGCTGACTGTCGAGATTAAGCTAAGCAAACGAATTCGGACAGATTAGCTTCGTCTTCGTCTAACTATTATAATAGCTGAGCTTGTTATGTTAAGTCACTAGCTGTAATAACAAGACGAAGAAAGTCTTCGTCCAGCCCCTAAGTAATGTAGTTTTATTTAATTGTTCCTCTTTGCACCTTACTTGGTAATAAAATTATCGACGTCACCTAATGGTGAGGTGGGTAGACGAAACAATTGAACAGCATAGAGATGGAGCCAACAAATCACATCTCTTTCTTAATAAATTCTTGAATAGAGCTAGAGATTCAGGTATCTTCGAGCGATCGAAATATCGCTTATATCTTATATCCAATATTACAATGGCTTTACAGTAAATTAGGACAAGTAGGTTTAGTCTTCGCCTAATTAATGAAAATGACTCTCTAGTCATTGTGTAATGTCATAGCTGTTGAGTTGACTTGACTTAACTTGACTAATTAGTAAGGGAATATTAGTAAAAATGAAAAAAAAAGTAAGAATTGGTTTGGTTGATAATAATTTAACAGCAGGACTGGATTAAGATTTTTACGAGATCCGTTAGCAATAGTGCAAACGATTGCACACTCAAAGTTTTAGACCAGAAACATAATTGGATCTTTCTCAGACGATTTCCTATTACTCAAACAATAAATACCACTGAAAAAACTGCCGTCGTCCCACTGCACTATAATCAATCAAACCAAACCACTAAAACAAAATATGACGACAAAAGCCACATCAATAACAAAAAGTCATACTCAAGCCCATCTAAGTACATAAATAACTTAGTTAATACTAGCCAATATAAATTTTTTCTTCTTCTAAGTAATAAATTTCTCTATATGTTGTATTAACAGGGAAGAATCTATGGGATTTGTCTCAGGTTTACCTGACTATTAGTCTTCATAAGTAAATGAAAATTAACTTCCCGCACGCACAATAATAAACTTGAAGTTACAACAACAACAACATTTAACTGACAAAAATCTCCTGAAATCCCATCAAACTAATACAAAAAAAAATTAACAATCTAATAATAATAAAGTCGTGAGAATTATCAACAAATTACTCAATATCAAAACTTCATGTCCATTCATTGCCAACATATTACATCCACACGACTGTGCACATAGATAGATTTCCTATCAAGACGAAGTTTCATAACGAATTTACTTAAGCAGCAGCCGCCGCCGCCGCCGCCGCCGAAATGTTTTCTCAGTTGTACCGTGTTTTGCGCGGAGATTATATTAAAAACAAGTCACGCTACACCGGATCAAGTTCAAGAGGAATTTATATACATACTCTCGGCTGACATACATATCACACCCTCAACAGGGTATAAATCTTTCAAACAAACTCCATCGGCAATAGTTTAATTCAATTAGAGGTGACAATTATTAATGTTAAGTATCCACAGGGTAAAATGAATGGCTGATAATCGTGTGGGTGATTTATCTATCAAATATAATAGCCTAATGCCCATAGTACCTACCTAAGTACGTACATACATTGAATTAGATACAGCAGGAGAATACACGCAGAGAGGTATTATTATTATTATTATACATTACAATACATAATAACCAACTGAGCGATTAGCGCATGCGCGCCTCGTTCTTTCCTATTCATGATATACCTTTATAAAGGCGCTCAGTCTAACCGCCAATTTACGTCTTTTCCCGGAGCGTGTGTAAATCGATGGTCTCAAGCTGGTAACATGCGAAAATTTCCGTTACCTCACTTAAAATGCTTCTAAGATTTTCCTTTTGTAACTATTTTGTTAATTGGACACAAAGAAAAAAAAAAAAAAACAAGAAAAAAGCAACGAATTCAACCATTATCTCCTCCTCTGTTCCAATATAATACGATAATACGCATGTGGCAAGAGCTTAATGTAAATTTTCCATAAAAGATTATTATACTTCAAAGGTATAGGCTCTACATGCGGTGCACTATTTGTTGTTGTTACCTGTGTCATTCGGGAAAACACACACACACTTACTTTTTGCTTGTACCAATTGACCACTGAGGTGTAACGGCATCAATTAACTAAAATATCTGACACAAAAGCGAATTTCACTTTGATTTCATTTTATTTTAATATAAACCAACAGAAATGACTTAGACTCTTGCATAAGAGAATTTTTTTTTATATTTACTTATATTAAAAGTCGTAGGAGTATAGGAAGGAGGCTTTCGTGAACCAGAAATGGACAGAACTGGGGTACCTACCTATAGAGATCGTTTCGGGTGCCAGACATAACTCTAATGCTAATGATTGGGTAAATTCTAAATAGACTTTTTACGTCAGATAAAAGATATTGAGATTTTGCAATAGAATTGATCTGGGTAAGGTAAATTTTTTAGAACAAAGACATTATTATAGTGTCTCGTGTGTCAACTGATTTACATCAGAGGTCAGAAAACGGTTTTACCTATTACTACAGAATATATTATTTATTTACGTTACTTCACTTGATTTGAAAGAGAGAAAATTATAGACTATAACTTAACTTTAGAAGGTTTTTTTGAATTTATTTATACGGAAAATACAATTATTTATTTATTTTGGAAGTTTAGGAAATATTACACAGACGGAGACAAATACCTTAAAATAATTAATATCATAATATCATAATAAAAATAAAAAAATAAGAAGAATAAAAAAAACTAAAAAATATGAACCAAAACCTAAAATAATATAATATATAAAAAATGTGTGAAATAAAGTTGTAAAATTACGAGAAAAAATACAAAATATTACAAAAAAATCATCTAAAAATAAACTAATGTGAAACCTGTCTAAGCTGGAACCCGCCCAAGCCGGAAACCCGGTAATCTCAGAAAAATATCTCAGTCCCACTTTTTAACCCTCTACATGAGAATAAATGTAACCTGCGTAAGCTGGAAACTGTCTAACCCGTGCCGGCGTCGAAAAATGGCTTTAAAGCCTGCTTAAGCCGAAAAATTCGTTGTAATCTTAGAAGCGAAAACGAAACATTTAGTAGAAATCGATGTTTTCTTATCCCGAGAAGTACCTTTCCGGTCGTGGTTAATCTAATTTCTCATGTAGATGGGTGCGAAATTCAGGAAAAGAAGTTCAACTAAACATGTTTCTATTGAATTTACGTACAAAACGCACTTGACTTGCTTGTTGGTAGCATAGACCGAGGTTCTTTCGACTTTGTATTCCATTATGTCTGATTCTATTGGACTTGATTCTTTACCACCCAAGTTCATAAAGTTACTAGCGATCTACTTGACATGTCCCTTAACGCATATTTATAATTTGTTTCTTACCACTTCGCAATTTCTCTCTCAATAGAAGCAGCTAACAGTTGTTCACATTCCAAAGAAATTTCGCCCCTCCCTATCTAGTGATCTCCACCCCATTAGTGTATGTATTCAATTTTCTTGCTAAAACACCCGCAAAAATATAAATATACACACAAATCATGGAGTATGTGGGGGCGGAAAATATATTGTCAGGCTGGCTATCAGAATTTCGCCCCCCAGGTCACAGTTGTGAATCTCCTATCTTAAAGGTCACATATGATATTCATAAGGCTCTTGACGATCATCATTTAGCAGTACTGATCCTTTTCAATTTCAGTAAGGCTTTTGATTCGGTGAGTCACGTCAAGTTGATCTGCACACTGGCACAAAATATGGCTTCTCCTCATTGGCCGTTGGGTTAATTTGCTCTTTCCTTTCGAATCGTGCGCAAGTTGTAAAAGTGCAGAATTCTATATCGTCTCCATTGTCGCTTTTCGCTGGTATTCCTCAAGGTTCGATTTTAGGCCCTATTCTCTTCTCCCTCTATATAAATGACCTCCCCACTGTTGTGAATAGCGCTTCTATGCATTTAATTTATAACTAACTAACTAACTAATTTATACTTAATCTATTTCCATATCTCTCCGAAAGCCCACAGTTCTTGCACTCGAATAGAGGTTTTCACCTTCTTGTCCCGAGATGTGCATCGAGGTACGGAGAGCGCACTTACTTCGTAAGTTGCCCGAAAATGGAACTCTCTTCCAAATTTAATTCAGCACACAGGTTCCGGCCTGACCTTTGCTAAGCTAGTCAAAGATGACCTTAATTAGTTATTAGATTGTCATTGATATTTTTTCTTAGATGTTCAAATTCTTGTTGCATTGTTTTAATTAATTTTTAATTTTATTTATTTATTTATTTTTATATTTTCTTCTTCTTTCTTTTAATTTGTTGTATTTTTTTTTAGTCCTTTTTTTTTGGGCTCTTTTAAGTTCTCTTTTTCTTTTTCATCTTCGGATTTCCTTTTTGTTTTTTTTTTATTCTTTTATTTATTTATTATTATATTTATTTTTACTTTAATTTTTAATGTTACGTATGTTTTTTTCCACCTAATTGTACGTCATAAGATTTTGTAATCTTCTGTATAGCTTGTTGTATATCTACAGCACATACATCGAAATATTTTGTATACAATACAAAATGACGGTACAGCCGCGTAAGTAATTTTTGTGGAAGTACGTTAGAGTGAGATGCCACCTGTTTTTAGACATTAGTGGATTTCGGTTTGAACCGCCAAGTGGTCACTTAGCTTCAAATTTGATTTGAATCGCTTTACATTTTCAATTTCGTTGATGATTAATTAAAAAGTACAGATTAGAATAGAATAAAAATTGAAGATCGCTGTGAAGAATGAAGACGACATTAACACTAAAGGAGAAAATAGGCGTAATTGAGGACAGTGAAAAGAATAATTTATCAATGAAACAGCTTCAGTTAAAATACCAATCCAGAAAAACTTAAATTTATGACATTTTGAAAAATAAGTTCCAGTTCAAAGATGAACGGCTAACAGACCAAAATTCGCAAGTATGACGACGTTTAAAAACGATCGAAAACGAGGAAGTGGAGACAAGAACAAATCAATGGTTTGTGTAAGCACGCTCCAAAAATTTACCGGTGTTCGGTCCAATCCTACATAAAAAGGCAAGAGATATTGCGGGTAAGTTTAACTGGTTTTAAAGCAACAAATGGTTCATTGGAGAGTTTTCGGAAAAGTCTGGCTTTGCTAAAGTTTGCGGAGATGATAAAGATTCTTAAAAACGTCCTATTTGAAGAATTTGACATATATAATCTTCTTATTTTATGGAAAGCCAACAAGAAACAGGAAAGCGTGGATGACATCTTCAATAATTGGAGAATGACTTTTGGAACAGCAGAATGCACAAAGAAGACCGCCATATTTGTTTATTTCTGGACAACGCAACATCTTATCCGAAAATTAAACTAAAAGTCACGTAAATATCGTTTTTTTCCACTAATCACAACGAGTGCATGTCAGTCTTTGGTTCCAGGAAGGAGTGTTTCAAAAGCTACTACAGAAAGAAGATTATCTGCCATTAATTATCTTCTATGGATATATGCCGCTGTATCTAGTATCCTTGCAAACTGGGTTTCGAACTGTCTCTAAAAATGTAGGTTCCATGTGAATACTGTCGAAACCGCCAGAGATAGCGGAAATTCTGCAGAGCTCTTCCACTTAATGGTAAGGGCAGGTATTGAAGATGTTAAATTTACTGATTATGGAAATATTGATGCAACAGCTTTAACTGAGACATAACTTCAACAAACCCGTCTGCTTCCGCATTTGAAGCATTACGTGCTCTGGAAACTATTCGCAATTTTGTCGAATACTTATTTATCTATAAAAGAAGGTCAAAGTAAAATCCTTCATAAAAGTTTAAAGCAAACCAGTATTCGGGATTTTGTTGTCTCATAAAAAGTATAAGTTATTTTCAATTTGACCCTAATGTACGTATACAGACAGGGTGTTTTCCACTAGGAGGTTAATAGAGCAGGAGGTACTCACCTTGACAAACAAAAAATTGTATGGCAGGGGGGACCATATAAATAGTTTCGGAATTACAGGGTGATTAAGAAATAACCTGTATCTAAAAACTACAGGGCGTACGATCAAGTTAAGAGCTCACTGTATGCAGAACTCCATGGCCTTTCCAACACCCGCTCAACCCCGTACCCCTCTATCCTATGAAGTTATGGAGATCTAAACTAAAAATTTCGGATTTTCGTACCTTTTTTTATATTGACATCTATTTTTTTTTTGCAAAAAGATCATTAACATAACTTATTTTATAAAAACTGTAAAATGTGGACTCTCCTCTTTAATTTGACTTATTACATCCTACGACTTTTTTGTTTGCCTAGGTGAGTACTATCACCTCCTGCTCTATTGACCTCCTAGTGGGAAACACCCTGTATTTATATGTATTTTAATTTTGTTATGTTTTTGTTTTGTTAAATTTTCTTCTTTTATATACAATGTACATTAACATTACATGTAACATATTAAATAAATGCTTTAAAATAAATGTTGGTTGGATCCTCTACAAGCCGGTTTATTTTTTAGTCCCAAGGCATTCCAGCTTAGACAGGTTTTACTGTATAACTACAAAAATGAAAACCAAATTCCAAAAAAATAAATGTAAAACAAAAATATAAAAATGCGAAGAAGGAAAATTAAAATTGTAAAACTACAAAAAATACAAATATAATACAAAATTAAGTAGAAAATGAAATGAGATTTTGAAAAAATTGAAAAGCAAAACAAAATACAGCAAAAATCCATAGAAAATGATAAATAAGAACTTAAAACACCACTAATATTTTACAGGAGTTAATTTTTTACGGAAATTGTTTTATCTCCGTTATAACTGATCTTTTGAACGTCAGGAGGTCAGAAGTGAAGACTTCAATATTGCTAAACTTACAGTTAAGCATTTTTAGCATTCCTACTAAAGGTGACTTTTCTTGGAGGTTGGATTTACAGAAGGGAACTTTAAATGAAACATAAAGTCTTGGGTATCTCGTGGGGATATTTATACAGCTTTTGAAAAGCAAATCGGAACAAATCACTTAGCCAATAAGGAGTTTATATAAAAATAAGTAGTCCAGATACATACGACGGTGCTCTGAATATGGCAGATTAAAAAGAGATAATCTCTGATGATCACATTGATGTTTAATTTAAACAAGAGGTCCTGCTAAAGTTTTTCTGGACCGGTTTAATTTAATTATTGTAGCATAAATAGAAAGGGATCCAAATTTGACAGGCATAATCAAGAGCCGCTTCTCACCAATAAGGTAAAAAGGTTAATGAGCGTTTTCTGGCTAGAAAAACGTCCCGAGGAAGTTTCCTGAATTGACAAAAAGAAGTACACCACCAGATAGTACTCGGTGAGTCCTTAATTTTTATATGAAACATGCAGTATTGGAACCACCCCCGCCCGCCGGGGGCTCCTACCCACCACCCTAAAAGTATGCAGAGAAAAATGTTCTTCTACGAATTGTAGCTGATAATGACCTGAGGCGAACAGTGAAATCCGTTTTCCAATCAGACATAACCCTACTGAATTAGAGCCCATTCAAGGTGCGAAAAATCCAGTACCTCAGTTCGAATAAAAAAGCGGGAAATACTAAAAATGTGAGTATGGGAATGGCTATAAATAGCTATTTAAGCCTCCGAATATAGGAGTGTGGGTACTCAAACTTCTTCTTAGGATCTTAGGAATTCGATTCTGTACTAGATTTTCCAAAATGTACTAGATCGAACTTTAACCTCTCTCCCCAAGGCTTCCGTCGCTTAATTGAAA
The DNA here is from genome assembly GCA_963924295.1 of Dioctria rufipes. Taxonomy (NCBI): domain Eukaryota; kingdom Metazoa; phylum Arthropoda; class Insecta; order Diptera; family Asilidae; genus Dioctria; species Dioctria rufipes. The sequence continues at coordinate 39,779,061 of OZ002743.1, read as the reverse complement.
TAAACATTGTTAATATAATATGTTTCGAGTATCAGAATGCATCGTTTAAGATATCTCTCATATCTGTAGGTGTCAGGCCTAAAATAGCCACTCCCCTTTGCGAAAATCTTAACGACCCAGAAGAGACGGATGCTACAGACTCCGATTTTCTTTATATATAACAGGTATGCATTCAATATAATATTATATTTCAGTCTAATTAAAAATCCTCAATTATGCAATTAATAACTAGTTTTTTTCATTTTACAGAACATACTCAAGTGAAGTAATAGAATTAATAAAACAGATGTAAAATTATTAAAAAAGAAAAAAAGTTTAATTATAAAAAAATTTCAAAAACTAATAGTTACGTAAAATGATTTACAATATGAGGAGAATTTTTTTAATATGATTCAATTGCCATTAACTATTATACACGTGAAAATCTAATCTACCACACGTTTATGAAACGTGGCAACTCCGGCACACCCCTTATGGTTAGGGACGCCTTGGGTTCTTGAAATATATATATTTTTAAACCTCTATGTAAAGTTTCTTATCTATTTTGGACAAATTGGGACATTTTGATGTCAGAGCAATGTGGATCCAAACAATTTCGTTACTTTATTTTTATGTTCATTAGAGTGAAAAAACCTTATTCATAAAGGTACATTTTTGCAACACAGCAACTTTTTGACGGCTTCCTTATGTGCAATTCTGAATATCTTTGCATCTTGACATCCAAAAATACGACAGATCTATTTTGCTTGCAAATTCAATATGTGTTTCATTATTGGATCGAAGTTCAAAAAGTGCTTCTGCCAAACTCTGTGAGGCTCTTCTGGTACATCAGTAATTTTATATTTAAAAGGATCTCCAACCCAACTGAATCTAGAAATCTAGAGAGCCGCTCTTTGAGTTTAATAAGATGGCTAATAACTGTATATCCTCAATTTCATCAAAAGTAATATTTTCATAATCTTCCAAAAATAAAGCTAACTTTGTTGTTTTGTTCTACTTTCTGTCAAAACACTGAAATTATATTGATTTGATGTTTTTCCTTGCAATTTTTTGTTCAAAATGCAATTCACACACTCAAAAATATTAACTCAATATGCGTTATGTGTACAACCCACCAGGAGTTTTTAATCTTATCTGTGATAACATGCTTTCAATCAGCCATTAGGTTCAGAAATATTTTCACGTGAAAGCAATCTCACTTCTGAATGATAAAATAGGTCTGTGTATATTTAACCTCACCATTTTTACATAATTCATAAAATAGTCGCGTGTTTAGTGCATATCCTTCCCGCTATAGTATGCTTTGTATCATAGGGTATATCCCCTGAGCTTAATAATAGAAAAGAAAAAAAAATAGAAAAATGTCCTTTGACAATATTGACATGTTTTAAAAGCAGTGCCTGACAATGTAATCATACAGTGGTGTCTTCCCACGTTAAATTAACCTTTTTAAAGTATTCATTAACTTTATTGAAGATATCGATTCCATAATGTCAATTCAATTGCATGTAAACCTTTGTAGCGAACATACTACACCATCAGCTGCAAATTACTACTACTGACATCTGTTGTTTCATCAAGCTGAATTTTACTCTCAATTATCTTCCCTCACATTTTCTGCTAAAATAAAAATTCTTTCTTTCGCAAGATTTGCAGATAAGATTTAATGGCGACTTTCTGACCATTTTCAAAGCTACTGGTTTAACCAATTCCTTACTATTATTAGTACACACATATATAGGTTTCTTGTTTTTGGCAATCAACCAGGCCATTTTAAAACTAATCGGTGATCGAATATACTTCTCGAGTTGCTGTCCAATCTTTTGGCAGACATTTCCAAATTTACAAATTATTCCCGCGGTTTGGAAGATAGATGTGGGTGGAAATTATCCAAGAGTCTTCAATTGACTCGTTTTGAAAGATTCTGCAGTCACAGTACTTTCAAGCAGACAACACATTATGGTTTCTTTATATGTATATAAAATTTTAAATTACGTCTTTTGATTTTATTAATAAAAAAATCTTGCAGATGCGTTGTCAGAAGAAAAATTTCTGTCGTGACAGGAACACGCTGCTTTTTATATAATTTTATTTAAAATTCTACAGAGATCCCATTATGCCCAGGAATTTAAATTTTGCCTTACTTAGGATAGCACACCCCGGATTTAAATGATAATAATTTTATTAATTTTGAGATATTTTTCATTAGGTATTTTTATTATCATTAATGACAAAGCTCGGTCTCGGATTGGAGAAAAATCTATTCAGAAGTGGTAAATCAGAGAGTCTATTACAACTCTAACTGTATCAATTACCTGTTTTGAGGCATTATTAAAATTACTTTGGTCCTAGTTGAACTCGATTCTAGATCTAGATTTGTTTTGACAGCAGTTTTCAACTTTGAAAATTGTTGTCGTGTCTGAGACGGACTTAGGTAAGATGAAACCATGGCTCCTTAACCAAATCTCATGAGAATAATTCACAACTTGTAATTTTTTCTACAAAATTATTCTGAAGAATTTCTTGTGTTCTCTGAACAGAAATAGCTATGTTAACATTTTTGGCGGTTTAGAGGTCATGGTTTTGTCAAGGGAAGTCCCCTTTTTAGACCATAGATAAAAACATAGGATAAGTATAATAAGCTTGTCATTCCATTTATAACGCACAGAAATAATGCTGGTAGAGTAAAATGGGCTGGACACCCATGCATAATATTTAAAGTAATTTTGATTTTTGCATGTCCGTCTGTACTCATTTAAAAATGCTGACAATTTGCACTTAGGCTGTGACGTCGTTTGCTCGTTGGGGGGTTCACCTCTAGGTCGGTTGGTAGCCAAATGTCGAAATTTGACTCTGGGTAGTTTCAGTGGAGAAATGGGTCCAAATGATAACAGTTAGTTGAATTCAATTACTTGCGTTATTGCCTTGCGGCACCATTATAAATGTAAAACGTGTAAGTATTAGTGTAATTAGTTTAGACTTCCTAAATCTAATTGAGCGGTGTGACGGGATGACTCTCCATTGTACACGCACTGATTAATGGATTTCGTTGTTCACGTACCTAAATGAAAGCTTAGCTTACTGGGGGGCTTAACCATACAGGCAGAGACGGATATTCTAGAATTCCCGGGCAAGCCTGATCAACTTTCTAGAATTCGGATAGATATTCGGATTTGAGATTTAAGGTGCCTAGTGAATGAGGAAATAGTTTTACAAAGATCTCGCTATATACAGGTATATAAAATTATACAAAATTTTTGATTTTCATTTTATTTAACTCATATTTTCATCTAGGGTTTAATATTTTCAGTCTTAGACCAATTACAAATTTTCTCTTGTGTAATACATTTTAATCCTGGTAACAATCTACCTTCTGATATTCACAGCATACCCCCAAGAACTTTCTACAACAATCCACTTTCATCCACTTCATCATTTCACATAATTCGAAACATGGCTTGCGAGTACATTTTAATTCCAAACTGATGTCATAGCAATTCAAACTTGTGCTTGAAGAATTACTCTCTCTTCCTCAATTTGCCCCCCCCCCCTCCTTATTACTGATATTAAAAGAAATAAATGCGTTAAATTACGAACACTTGAAATACAATACGTCGCTATATCCATATAATATTAATCCTAATAAAAATTCTATCTTCCACAGGGAGGAGATTTTGCTTCGAATTTTAGGCAGTGATCTACTAATACTGGGTCTCAGAAATAATGGCAGTAGCAGCAGGCCTTCTTTAATTCATTCATTCGTTAATAACTGAATATTTCCTGTTACCTTTGTGTGGGAAACTCTGTTCTTATTTCATTCTTGGCTTATTTAAATGTTTTCCTCAGAGACTCATCGGTTTTCCTTTTGATTTTCTTTTGTCACAATATGTAAGGGCCTCGAATATTTTTTTTTTAGCATACTTTATGAGGAATTTAGAGTTCTCATTAAATTTAAACAAATCAGCCTGGTAACAGACTAAAGGTACTGAAATTATTTCCAGGAAAGATGACAGATTTCTATGCATGTATCCACGAGACATAATTTTTAGTATAGTTACATGTAAATAGATATTACAGTGATTATTACAGTGCCCTGCATGCGTTTCAAAAAATAATAATAATAAATATATAAATAATATATAAAATAATAATATTCGTTCAAAAAGCTTTGTTGATAATATTTGCCATACGTAAGGACATCAAGGAAGGCAACTATAAGAAACAAAACTCTTTTCAATGACAATAACAAAGAATAACCAGAGCAGCTAACTTTCATGAAAACTGTCAACACTGTAAAGCAGAAAAATGATTTTTGTTTTTTAAATGATTTTGTTTTAAAGGTTATCAATCACCGTTATTGGAGTAGATACTCTACTTTCCTAACTTAGAACACTCATTTCATTTCGAAATCAACTTTTTTTTTTAATTTTTGACAAATCGATTTGACGCCTTACTTCTTTTAGCTCCTGAAAAAGGTGCAGAAAATCATCCTACAGATTATTCCAGATTCTTCTAACAGTTTGTTATTAAACGCAATGTAGAATAGGTTAAAGTAAGCTAGAATAGGAATTAAGTGTAAATAAAACCAAAATATGCTCTTTTCTGCTCAAAGGTTGCTTCTGGTAGCACAGAACACTGTTTTTCCATTGAAACCCGGTAACTTTCAAATGATAGTAAACCATCTATATAAGCTTTTCAAAACATATCCAAACAGCTCCTGTATTGTCGGGAGTTTGTAGTGCGTCAAAGTAAAAAAATGGAAATATTTTTTCAAGTGGTTTTTACCTTTTCAATAATAGTTTTTCACATGTACAGGGTTGTTTTAGTTGGAGTATGTAATACTAAAACCTCTTACAGATGAGGTTAGTTGCAATCGAAAATGTTATATATATATTTATTTGAATTCATGTAATTTTCGGAATTATAAGGAATTTTTTTTTTCGAGTTTTTTGTCCTTGTAACGCAATTTTGGCTGTAACTCAGCTCGTTTTGCTTACTGAACCGCCACTTGCTTCATTCAAATTATTCTCAATGGGAAATGTAACCCTTTTTTACAAGTTTTCTTAATGGATCTTAATCATAGGGTAATTCACAAATGGACGCAATTTTCTAATCTTTCCTCTCTTCAAAACCTTACCTTTTAACCCCCCCCCCTTCATTTACCATTTATATCATATAATTTATATTCTTTACATGAGATAAATAACTTAGCAAGAAATAGAGATATTAATCTGGGATATCCTGACTGCAACGTTTTTTCGCAAATAGTTTACAGCCCCCACCTATGGACAGATCTCGATAGTTTCTCTAGCAAGGGCTTAACATTTTCTTCCACCTTATTAGAACTAAGAATGAAATAAAGATTTTTCTTTTTTAATTTTAACTGAAAGAGTTTCATTGCAGAAACCCTGATCTATGACGATCTACCAGTTTTAGGGTAGGTCCCAAGCTATGAGAAAAAATTCATAAAAACACCACTCTTCAAAAATGCACCTATCATCCTAAATGATGTCACAATTTTTTACACTAATAGTGTTCGCAAGATGGATTTTTTTTTTATTATTATTAAGCCAAGCTTAGGGTATACCCTATGATGGAGAGCACAACATGGCAATAAGGATATAGAGAAAGGATTAGGAGACATAATGATGTTACTCATAATGCCAATATATCTAAAATTATTAGCACGCTTCTGAGTCTTTATCTTTTCAGCGGAATTGCTGCATTTTATTAGTTACTAAAATATCGTACATTGTTCAGGCAATTAGACTTTGAAACTCTTTACCTGATAGTAATCAAACTCATTTTGAGAGCATTTTAACTTATCAATGGAAGAGAATGAGGAAATTTATGAGGTAACTACAATAGAAAAAAAAATTCAGACCCCAACCTGGCATAATTACTGGAACAGTGTCAGCTAAAAGATCACATTATGAATTTTATTGAGACTGTGAAAATTTTGCTATGGTGGAGATAGCTCAATAGTGACCCATCATGTCTATCAACTATCTAAAAAGTTCTTAGTTCGAATCTCCAATAAGACAACATTTACTTAGACAGCTTGACCCACATACCTTAAGTATAAAAAAATAGATACCTACTTATATAAAATTTGAATTCAGCCGAACGCAATGCTGCTGACACCATTAATTTCTTCATTATATATCTACTGTTGCCAAGAAACAAATGAAGTAGCGAAAATTTGGTAAATATCCCCATTTTTAACTTTTGTCTGTGCGAGTGTCAAACTTCTATACACGTTTGACTAAGCTCCTGGGAATAACTAGAGTAGTAAAGCCACATTTAGATTACACTGAATAGTAGAAGTCAGATGATATTGAATCTTTCTCTTGGAAAAAAAAAACTGATTTAAAAAATATGGGAAAGTTAGCATAATATGCTCTCGTAGAACCGATGAAACGACCTCTCTCCTCTCGCTCTAAACAATAGCCCAGATCACCCCTTTAATATAAGATGTTTAGAAGTTTCGTTGCTGACTCTGAACTCTGAACACAGCGTGCTCTAGCGTGCGTTGAAGGTAACTTAGACAGCTGATCGAAACGTCAGTGTGTAGATTGAAGTATTAAGAATACGTCGATATTATATGGTAGTAGGATTCGTTTAAAAGAAAAATGTCAAAAATTCAAAAAAAAAAACCGAGAACAGTCCGTCGGGTCGGATTTCAACAATAGAGCAACGTGCGTATACTCGCATCGACAGTGTGCGTGAAAAAAGTGCCCGAAATTCATGCCGTGTTAGAAAAAGGTGGAAGATGTGGAAGGTTTATTGTGAATCGTAGCACAGTACAGAGGTACTAAGTTTCGAGAAGGTTGAACAAACATCGGCCGTCTACTGTAACAGCTGACAACATAAACGCTTCAATCATTGCAACGTTGTTCGACAAAGATCGGAGATCATGTTGCGACAAATACTAGTGTCACTGGAGCATACTACAATAACTTTCTTTAGAATGTCTTGCACCTAAAAATTTTTAAGCTGCATTCAGGAATGTTGCAAAGTGGTATGTTGATTTTTATGAAAATGCGCGTTCGCATATCAGTGCACCGATCATCGAACTTCTCGAAAAATACAGCTGGGAACTGCTTTACCACCCAGCTTATAGTCCTTAACTGAGCTCACATGATTTCGATCTCTTCCTTAAACTGAACAAACCCCTTCGAGGGGTGCATTTTCCGTCTCTGGAAGAGCTCCGATGAGAAGTAACTCGACAGATTCAGATGATCAATAAGAATCCAAGCACTTCCGCGCCGTTAACAAGGGTGCATTGATAAGTGAGTAGATTATATTGATGGATGGCCTGTAATCACTTGTATCTTCTTCAATAAATATCTTTAGAGTCAGAACCAACTGTACATTATTTTTAAGACAACCCTTGTATATTTAACTGTGCAAATAGTAGGCGTGTATCTTTATTCCGTTCAGAGCACACTGAATACCAATTTCTTGTAAATTTATTCACTTTTAGAGTACTCTGAGCGCTCTGAATGAGTATCTTTATTATTGCTCAGAGTGCTCAAATAAATTATAGGGAGATTTCTGAGCATTTAGAGTAACCCGTCCGTGATACCAATAGAGCGCCTTAAAAAACAAAAATCCTATTGAAACTATGAATATTTTTTTAAAATTCTATAGTTCTTTCCTTTTCTTCACCCCTTATTATTTTTTATAACTTTATTATTATTATTTATTTATTTTTATAAAGAATTTTGTATTACCAATTGATATTTTCAAAATTACAAGTGTTGCCAATACACAGTGATCTGAACATTCTGAAAAATCTGTTCAATCTACTGAGCGGAAAAAAAATACACACCGGGTCATACCCCTTATACAAAAAATGACAACAAAGAAAATTAATTTTCTTCAATAATGAATGGTAGAATCACACATGCTTAAATCGCTCCAATTTTAAAATTTATTATATTGTTATTTTTTTGTAATTTAAATTTTAAAACGCACATCTAGGTATATGTCGAAAGTTAATACAAAAATATCAAAATCTCAATAAAATAGAAAAAATCTCAAACGCTTTACAAATAATGCAATAAAATGCCTCAAGTATTACCGACCCCCTAACATTTAAATCGTTTTCATAACAAAATTTATGTTGCACGTGAATGCTCCAAACAGAGAATGAATTATATCTTGGTCAATCCAGAAATGAGGAAACGGAAATCTTTATCAAAAAGTATCTAAATATCTCTCGTGAATGAAGTGCTAGCAGGCCTACTCATATTGTTCGGTGGTTCGACGGCACCAGAAAACCAATTTGAGCCATGCGCAACACCTTCAACTCGTCTGCGGTCGGTTCGACCATAAATCCATGCATTGAAGCAACTCGTTAAACATAAATAATAAAACTAAACAAAACAAAGATAATAATAAAATTAAATAAAAAGATAGATAGATGGTAATATAGATGCACGCACGCACAGGCAGACAAGGCAGCTGTTCCGTCGAAATCGAGTGTGTTGAAATTACGTCAAGCCTGGATTCGGACGGGAGCAATAAAAGTGAAATCAGCGAAAACTTACGGAGAACAATGATAAATTTTGTTTCGTCGTCGTCGTCGTGGGGTACTCGGAACGGAATCGGAACTATCAAGTGTCATGTCATTCATGATTATATGTGGTTGGTCACCGCTCACCGGGCCAATCCCAGACCATTGTATGCCCATTTTTGCAATAAATGTGTGTAAACGAATGAGGCCAATATTTTAATTAAAAAAACAAAACCAAATCCAAAAAAAACAAAAATTCAAAGATAATATAAGAAATTTTATTTTTTTGTTACGTAATTGACACTACCTACATCTATACACGGCTCACTGCACCAGACCAGACATCTCGATAGCGGTGGTACACAACACATGTGGTGACAAGCAAGCAACTGCCAAAAATGGGAACCGGAAAAAGTGGAGCGCCAAACCGGCATTTTTTTTTTCTTCTCTCCATTTGTACAATTCGCGATTTAATTTTCGATGGTGGCTTGACTTTTCACTTTCATTTGTGACTTGCACGATTTACATATGAGAAATATTTATGTAGAATATAAATCGATGACATTTACATTGGCATAAATCTCCTGTCAGTCAATAGGAGAAAAAATAAAATAAATAAATTAACTGCCGAATTGCAGAGTAAATTTGAATGGATGTGTTAGCAGCGAATTTTATGTTGAAAAACATAAAATCTGAATGAAGGTAATATTTTCTGTGTAATGGCGACCAACTAGAGGGTTCAGAACAAATTAAATTTTAAGATTATTGCTTCAATGTGAAATCATGGGAAGCATGTTGGAATCTGTAAAATTACTTTCCGATCCAAATAAATGATGTAAGATTTCAGTTATCTGTTGGTTCAATTTTTTACTGTAAATTTCGTTTTGCCCCAAAATATATTTATTATGGCTAAACGATTATTCGACCTCATGCAGGAAGCCCTTTCCAAAGGCCGAATGTGGTGTTTGAATAAAGGCCTTAACATTAACTTCGGTAAAACGGTTATCGTTCCATTCACGAGAAGAACGAAGCTTTCACTAACCGCTCTAACTTCCTGATAATACGGAATTTGATATTTTCTAATGAACATAAATATCTAGGTGTCACTTTCGATAGGAAACTTACTTGGAATTTGCATCTGTTCAGAGTGTCGGAAGGAGCTGTAGGCTCTCTCTACACGTGTCGTCTCTGCATTGGCAGAACATAGGGTCTGAAGCCAAGAATGATGTATTGGCTAACACTACAGTTGTTAGATCCATGGTTACCTATGCGACGCTCGCATGTTGCCCTAAAGCTAATCAAAAGAAAATCGAGGCTATTCTTCATAAAAACCCAGCTTGTCTTGGAATATATGTATGTATAGTGGCATGAGTACCCACCGTTATACAGCAGCCATTAAAGTTTTATTCAACCTTCCACTTCTGTATTTAAAAGTGAAAAAGGAAGCTATCTTCAGTGATAGAGATATTTCAAGCCAGATAATCTGGTTGGTCATTGAAGTATCTTAAAACATATATGCTTTGACTAAATGAGGACATTATCTGGTATAATCCCACCCAAGATGGATTTTGTAAGATCATTTGATGTGGCTTTGGCAGACCGACAATAATAACGTTCCACCAATATACCGTCTTTCCAGCAAGGATCAATGGTATATAGGCGGTGTAAAAACTAGCAGTGGAGTCGGACTGGGCCTATATGCCCCCCCCCCCCCCAAGATGCCACATATAAAAGACCATGGGATGATACTTTTTGATAACGTTCCACTAAACCGTCTTTCCAGCTAGGATCAATGGTATATAGGCTGTTAAAAACTAGCAGTGGAGTCGGACTGGGATTATATGCCCCCCTACACCAGATGTCACATATAAAAGACTCTGGGGTGCTACTTTTTTATTTTTTTATTTTATTTTAATGAAAATTCTGTGGTTTCACTTGGTTAATGTGGGATGACGCGTCTATGCCGAGTTGAACATTTCAGAAGACTTGAACAACTACTTTGTAAACCTAGTAAAATTAGTTTCGAAATTCGCATCCAGTAACACTTTGCTGAAGGCAGGAAGACCTAGCTTTTCGGACTTTTGATTTTTTTAAAATAAAAAATAAATAAAGAAATTGTATTTAGTCTGATGTCAACGTATGAAAAGCAATTTCAAAATAAATCAAATAAAAAAGGAAATTCATCTTCATTCTACTCGTTAAATCCACTCCTATTCACCCACAGAGGAACCTTGTTTATTATTAAGATCGATGCACACTTACTGGCACAACACGAACCAGCACAGACAGGTAAAGTATTTTTATATGAAACCAAGTTAGCTAATTCACATCAACCGGCACCGGCAGATACCGGCACGTAACGGAAACTTCATTGCCGGTCGCTATCGATGGATAGAAACCAGACCGGCATTGGTTGGTTGCTGGTCTAGTTGTGAAGTTAACATGGGATCACTTTTCTATAGTTTTCTTGCGATACCTGTCTTAATTGAAAGTTTCCTTTCCGTTTTATATCGTTTTAAGCGCACGAAAAATTCCGGTGTCCCAGTTCGTTCTATACCGGTAAGTGTGCATCGATCTTCTTGCTGGAGATCACCCGCAGCCGCCAAGTAGACATAGAGACGACAATGTTCTAGGCTAAGCATTTCATGTTCTCAAGCCTGTGATTCCTGTAACAAATAACTAACCATCTCCGTAGAAAAAACGCGCTGCAAATAACTACAGCACTAACTAGAGCTAGAACTAGCAGCTACCGCTAGAAGTGCTTTCATTAGAGCAGCAGCCTCTAAAATGTCATAGAGACGACTAGGTTCTAGGCCAGTACAGGATTTCTACAAGCAACTACGCCAAAGCAGCTACTGCTTCAGGCGATTTCATCGTAGGAACTACTTCCTACTTAGTGTAGCAATTGAGACGATTTGCCACAGTGCAATCTAGGTAACAGGCATTATCCATAGGGGATAAGTCTAGTCGCCAAAACCTCAAGCAAGTGGATTCTTTGCCTTATCCATAAGACATAAGTTTAGTAATCCACAGACTTAACAACCATAAATTTCCACAACAGAACCTTTCTACCATCGTACGGACAACAGTTATTTAGTAGTAATAGAAAACTGTTCAGCAAAATAAGCGAGTAAAAATTTCATGTTTTCCTATAAGCAATATTTTGTGTTCCTATCCATTTTGCGATATCAGAAAAAAAAAATCACAAGAAAATCATTTTACGGAACGGGTACCCGGCATTTGATTCGTGTTATGCAATATTTGGTGTGTGATCTATTTTCGTGTTAAGTGAACTCTACTGTATTATTTTTGGTTAATATCTTAATTATTTCTGATAAATAAGTATCGAAACCAGGCTTACGTTATATGTACGTTTTTTTCACCTGCCGTACCTCCTATTTTCCCTACTCAACTAAACAGTTTTGTTTTCATTTTAATTGTTATGTTTGTTTTTTATCCACCCAAAGCATAACTCAAAAACTAGACAGACTTTTAATTGTGTATTACATCTTAGAAGCAAGGAAGAAAAAATTAAGCTGCTAACCTTGTCTGATGATACCTACATACCTATAGAAGACTTTACGAAAAAAAAATTATCAAGTTGATACAACAACTTTTAATCCATGAAAAAATGACAAGATATAAAATAAATCTTGTTTTTCCACCACTTGACCAACCCTATGATAATAAAAAACTTTTCTTTATAATACTACGGTCCCAGAAAGTTTTGCAACCCTTTTCAAAAGGTAATTATAAAGCGGCATACAAGAAACTCTCATACGTGTTACCTGTCAATATAATTACTTTCTGGCAGCGGATTACAACCTCGATTAAAAATATTGCAACGAGGCACGTAAGACGATTGTAGGCATTTACAAAAAAAAAAAAAAAAAATCGTGATTAGTCGTATTCGTTTATAGATAAGAAGGTCAATTCGTCAAAATCTACGGTGAAAAGAATTTTCAGAGAAGTAACAAATAAACGACAAACCCAGTTCAGGTAGGCCTTCGGAAAACTATTAATTTGTAGAAGAAAGTTTTAAGTACTTTGAGATGAGAAAGTTATCATCAATCTGTAAAATGCTGCGTTCTTTTTCTCGTTCTGAATGAATCTGTATGAATCGACAGAACGATGTCATAATTTATAGTTCTGTGTACATAGAAAAAGTGTTTGACATTTCTTTCATTTGACGAAAGCAATTGTTGTTTATCAAAACCAAAGCCATTTTCCAACTAAGATAACTTAACCTCAACTATTTACTACCTCGGCCAAATTGTAAACAACACAATCGTAAATACAAATGAAAATTGTTCTTCTTGAATCCGAGAAAGACTCAGGTGCATTAGACCGCTTTGGAGTCCGACAGATTGAAACTAAATCGTTTGACCCGAGAAAAAGAACGAAATGGATTGAAACAGATTCATCCTCCTGAACGAGAAAAGAAACGCAGGAAAAGAAAGAACAACATTTTTTTTTATGAACGGACAATAAATAATAAAAAGTAAATATGAGCGAGTATTTGTAAGGTAGCTTGAAGGGTCTACAATTTTTTGGTCACAAAAGTGTTCTAAATTACCTGCCTCTTGCAAGATCCACTTTTCTACTCTGGAAATTAAACTTTTTCACTTAAATATATTAAAAATAAAAATAAAATAAAAAATTAAATAAAATAAAACAAATTAAAATAAAAATAAAATAAAATAAAATAAGAAATTAAAAATATTAATAATAACTTTTAAACGGAAGCAGATATTAAGGTAATTTTTTTTTCTCATTTAGGTGTTGAGTTGGTCACATTTTAATAAAAAAAAAAATGGGTGCAAAATTTTTACGGAATAAAGCCTAGTATCAAGTTCAGGCAAAGTAATACTTAACCCGGTCTCCAAAATTTTCAAGTCCTAGTATGGAGTTCGAGTATTGGTAAATTTAACACAATCTCCAAAAAATTGCATTTTAACGCTAGTAAAAAGTTTATGTAAGTTTTTTGTGGAGAAAATGCTATTAAAATCACAATTAATCGGAAGTAGGTATTTTTAAAAATGTTAAGTGATTATTATTTATAATGACGAATTTTTTTGGAAGGTTATTTCGAGGAATACACCGATCGTTTTGTTGAAAAATATTTAATTTTCTATTTCATTGCTCGACGTTTCGGATCCAAGTGCGGCCCTTCTTCAAGAGCTCGATAGAGCTCTATAGAGCCCCTGAAGAAGGGCCGCACTTGGATCCGAAACGTCGAGCAATGAAATAGCAAATTAAATATTTTTCAACATAGAGCTCCTGAAGAAGGGCCGCACTTGTATCCGAAACGTCGAGCAATGACATAGAAAATTAAATATTTTTCAACAAAACGATCGGTGTATTCCTCGAAATAACCTTCCAAAAAATCCGTAATTTAAATAGCCCGATCAAAAACATAAGGCCAGCTGGAAACCTATAAGCTGTAGGTAAATTCATTATTTATAATTGATATAATTCTTGAAATCGACAACGGGATTGTTGATTCGCCAGGCCAAAATGTGTATCGTGTCATCAAAAAAATTCATATTAAAACTAAATAAATTCGTTTTGTCAACAATAAAGGAAATGTGAACATTTTATCAACTTTTTAATGCTTTCCACATTAAAATATTCAGTGAAATGAATGGAAACAGCGCCATCTATTTATTTATTTAATTATTTATAACTTTACAGCGATAGCTTACAGATTAAAGTCACAATTAAAAGCTACCGGTTAAATTATTAAATCCAAGTATTTATGTTAATGTATTTCATCAAGAAAAAGAAGACTAAAATGTTACAAAAAAAAAAAGAAAAAAAAACAAAAAAAAATTTTTTTTAAGTAAGATAACAATTCAAAAAAGGAACAAAAAAAAATATTCAAAAAATTACAAAAAGGGAGCAAAATTAAATTAAAATTAAAAAAAAAGAAAGATAATTAAAATTATAAAGGATAGAGACGAAAAGAGGAGAAAAAATATTCAATGGGTCAATATTGATCAGATATTCAGGGAGGGGAGTCTGAATCTCATTTCTAATAATTCTTTTAAAGGCACAGAGACTAAGACCGAGGATGTCAAGTTCATTCAATAAGTCGTTATGATTTTTTTTGTCTCCTGTAAGAGGGGGACTTGTATCGTAAATTGGTCCTGGCGGTAGTAATTTGAAATGGTAATGGGCACCTGGTGACTCTAGATGGAACAAGGTAGTTAATATTATGGAGTAATTCAGGGCAATTAATTAGGTTGTGTATTAATTTAAATAAAAATATTTCATCTAAGAAAAGACGACGTTTTTCCAAAGAAGGAATACCAAATTTGTCGAGACGATGGAAATAGTTAAGATAGTGTCCTTCTGTTCTATATAAGAAGTCTGGTGTATTTTCTCTGTACTGATTCAATTTGCTGTATATATACAGAATAGAAATCGTTCCATATAGTACATGCATACTTCTAGATGACTTCTTATTAGAGAATTATAAAGGGTTATTAATGAGGTAGCAGACTTGAATGATTTACAGATTCGGAATAAAAAACTCAACAATTTAAATGCTTTCGAGGTAATCTAGTTGATATGTGCTTGAAATAATAGTTTCTGGTCGAAAATTACTCCTAAATCTTTCATTTCGGTAACCCAATTAAGAGATGAATCACCCATTGTGTAGTCATAATATAAGGTATTGGCTTTTGTAGAAAAAGTTATGACTTTACATTTGGAAATATTCAACGACAAGAAGTTATGCTTGCTCCAATTTACTAAGGTAAGAATATCTTTTTGAAGTAATTTACAGTCTTCTTCTGTGTGAATGACGTTCAAAATTTTAGCATCATTTGCATATAAGAGACAATCGGTATTTAATAGGTGTGGTAAGTCGTTGATATAGAGGAGAAAGATATAAGGACCAAGTATGGTGCCTTGTGGAACACCGGAATTTTGAAAGATAGTGCAGGACTGGTGACCATTAAGGACTACTGTTTGAAGTCATTCGCAGATATATGATGCGAACCATACAACTAAATTATCACAAGACATATATTAGATAATTTTTGGAGTAGGTATATGAGAGTGTGAAATTTTGTCGAAAGCTTTAGCGAAATCAGTTTGGATAGAGTCCATTTATTGCCCTTCATCGCGTGCAACTGCAATCTTGTCGGTGTATAGTGCCAAGTTCGTGGTGGTGGATCTTCCTGGAAGAAATCCATGTTGTTTAGAGCTCAAGCTGGAAAGGGTTTGGGGTAAGAGTTGAATATAGACAAATTTTTCAAATACAAATAGACAAAAAAAAACAAATACACGTTTTACCAGTGAACTCCATACTGGACTAGTAAAAACCTCAGTAAAATGTTTGCTTGCGATTTAACCAGCGGTAAAATTTATATGAAAATGTCACAATTTACTCGAACTCCGTACCATGCTTCACATTAAAATTTCAACATATGTTAATTTAGAGAAAACAAAAGTAATCCATTTTTGCATTTTGATGAAATAGAATGTGTGGAAAAATTATAGCGTACTATCTATTTTATAAATCAGTTTTTACTGGAGAAGTCCGTACTGCTCTAGCAAAATCATTAGTAAAATTGTTGTCACAGTTTACCCGAACTCGATTCTAGGCTTAAAGATAACACAAAGAATGTGAACGATTTTTTTTTAACTAGACCTTTAACGACGAAAAAACATTTTTTTCCGAAAGCCATTACGATCACAGCTTGAAAATTTAACAATTTATTAACAATAATGAGCATTAGGATTTAAAAAAAAAATAAGTTAAATTAAAAAGATGCATTTTGAGATATTCGAAGATAAAGAATATTTTTATTATTTAAGGTATTTTATAATTTTCTCGGAAACATAGAACTGTCTTCTTGAAAATAAGGTATACAGACTTTCCTCTGTAGTAATTAGAACCAACTTTATGATTTTTAATATCTACCGCTTATTAGATCGAAGTTCAGAAAAAAAAATCAGAATTTTTCGCAGGACAAAAAAATATTACTGGAATTCCTATCTGATAATTACTTAAGTTTTAGCAAAAGAAGGCGAAATTGCTGATGGTCGGGTTGAAATAGTGCAAATTTGAATCGATTTACTATGAATGACCCGACCCTATTATAAAAATGGACAGCTGTCATTCTAAATAAGTTTTTCATACATATTTCTTCACCATCAATTCCAATTTGTAGGTATATCATAGTTTGGCTGTAGTATTTCAAATTTTGTTTTTTGTTTTTTTTTTTTTTAAATTCAAAAATAATTTTAGTTATTTGCTTAACGCCTTTAAATCCTTGTCTAATTGCCATTTGTAACTAAAACAGGTTTTGTAAATTTGCAAAAAAAAGCACATTTTCCATATCAAGAATTTACATATATCAGAAACATTAATGCTCCTAGTACCAATCCCAATCGTCTATCTCTTGAAATTTATCCAAAATGAATAACTAAAAGTATACCCACATGCAAAATAAAGAAGAGAACAAAGAATGAAAACAAAATTGAATATAAAATTACAAAAATAAAAGATTAAAAATTAAAAAAGATTAAACAATGAGCAAAAGAAAGATCTAAAGTTAAAGTAATGAATGAAATTAAAAACGAAATTGTTTATTGATTAAATGCAAAAAACTCTTTATACAAACGAAAAATCTTTGAAAAAAGAAATTGCATTGCAAAAAGAGGGCGTTTCATATAAGCAGGAGCCGTATAATCGTCAGTATGGCTTCGTTCCTACGTGCCGTATACGCCAAAGCAAGCAGCTAAGCTGACCTCATATATAGACTTAAAATAAATTTTAAGTGTGAATTATATGGGGCGAAATACTAAGTATTTGTACTTCAATACCTAGCAAGATTTAGCCCTATGCGGGACTAGCAGTTCATAGAGAGTTTTGCTATGAAAATTCATAGCGAAATAAGTCAAGTCAATTCTGAGTCAATTTCAGATTGACTTATTTCGCTATGAATTTTCATAGCAAAACTCTCTGTTAAGTGATTAACTGATTTACCCATAAAGGCGTTGCATCCGCCAATAAATGAACTACATCTGACATACTTAAAATTATTCATTCATATTTATAACAAGCTCCGTTGAATTTACCAATCGAACCAGTGCGCTGAATATTTATCAGTACACAATTCCATAAACGCGCAATTTGAACCAAGTAAGTGTCACACTGAACAAAGTAATGGAAATCAGGGATAAGTATATTAAAATGTCGTGCAGAATTCAAAAATTGATTGCTACGATACCCTGGTTTGCTTGTATATATGAGCTTAGATTATTCGTTGACAGAACAACCCAGCAAGTTATTACTGAAAGATGAAATGTGATCATACCATCTAAGTACTACAAACAAATTTAATGCTCTCATTAAATGCTACGTTCAGCCTTCTTATACAAGTGGAATCCAAGTGTGGAAATACTAAGCTTCCATTTCTAAAATAAGAAGTGATCTGACCACAATAATCTGGTACCAATTGTCAGAATAATAGCCGATAACCATAGACGCCGGTAGCCACCGTAGATTTTACCTATCATATTACCAATGTGGTCACAGCATTTCATTTTCGTGTCAATGAATACACCAAGATTTGTCAAACGTCTAGAGAAGGGCAGAATAAAGCCATTTAAAGTGACAGATGGGTGATCAGAGAGCAAGCATAATATCACTTCGATAAACGACACTACATACGCTTAGACTTGAGTGGATTCAGTTTTAAATGATTATTGATAGCCTAACGAGAGACATTTTCAAATACATACAATTTAAGCAATCTTCTAAGAGGCCGATAGGTGTGCTGAATTAAATTGTCAAATTATGCAATCATTTATAAACATACTGAACAATAATGGACTCAATATGGACCCTTGTGGCACACCGCAACTTAACACACAAGCACTGGTCACAAGATCACAGACTTTCACATGTTGAGATCTTCCTGATAGAAAGTTACCGATGAGCTCAACAGATGGATTTAAAAAATTAAAGTAAAGTATTAGTTAAGACAGTAATTTAGTATGATTAAATGAGCCAAAAGCTTTAGAGAAGTTTAATAAAGTTAAGATACATAAAAATGGGTAATGTCAAGAGATTTTCTTATGTTCGAAGTAACTTGAATGAGTGCCATTTCGTAACTATGCAATCGGCGGAAACCAGATTTGTAAGGACCGAACAAGTTCTGACAATCTAAATATTCAATTAATTCAAGAGACTTCTCTAGTACTACGGCCAAAAAGCAGCGAATTCTTATAGAGCGGTGGTTAGTTGGTTCCTTTGCTTTTTGAATCTAAGGTACCTGGTAAAACTGTTGCAATTTTTCATGTAGAGGGGAACTAAGAGGTGGTTAAACAGGTGTTGAAAATCCGTAGCAATGACTCGATAATCCATGGGAGAAATATTTTTATAAATCTAGGGAGATTCCGTCAAGTCCTGTAACATTGAACAACTTCAGATCCATCAACACATCTAAAATTGAAGTCATCATTATTATTCCATTCCAGGTTGCCGATGGCTTGATGATACATTAGATGTGGAAGATGTTTGCAAAAATGAGAAATTATAGTTGAATTATTCAGTATCAATATCACTGACAGAATTGCCTTTACTGTATACATTTGCCTTTTTTAGGTTGGTCCATAGATTTCTAGTAGAAAGAATAGACGAACATTTTGCTGCGTAGTTACAGCCTCTTGGCTCTATTTCCGATTTCGTTTCTTTTAATACATTTCTTTTCAATCCACCATCAATTCAATGGTGATGTACCAGACTTTGGTAAATTTTTATAGGACCTTTAAACCATCCTTTACATTTATTAAATCCTATGCCGAAAAATCCTTACTTGCTACCAGCGACATCTTGCCATTTCGCTAAGCAACTTAATTTATATTTAACTTGCATTACCAAACAACAAAGATGAGTCTTTAAACTCTTGACTTTTACTAAATTTAATAAGATAAACTAAAATAAAATTGATTTAATAAAATAATAATAACAAAAAAAAGGTCTCCAATTAACTGAATCACGAAAACAGCATACATATTTCCGTATACTCACTTTTTATAGCATTTTACAAAAGTGTTACTGACTTTTTTTTCTGTTTCCGAAGAAAACCTCCTGCGGCACAGAATCATCTTGCATTGTTCCATGTTTTTACCTCATAAAAAACTTGATATGACCTAATTAGATTTAAATCGTATAAGCGTGCGCACTGCGCATTCATGCTGTCTTAAAGGCATTCCTCATTGATCACAATAGATTGCGGGGAGCTTTGGTTTCACCATTTGCGTTACTATAAGTACCTACTTTAGCCGTGGTGTAACTATGCGAGAGCATTATCAGAATACAATGGAGTCTCATTGATTTTTACCTTTTTTCTTTAAATACCTGTACTTGTATGGTTCATAATTACTTTTTCTTAAGTTTGTACAGATCTGAAGTATATTACTATTACACGATGGTTGGTGCCCATGTAAACAATCAACTCTCGTCATTGAGAGTTATAAGGATCTTTTGTGACAGCCATTTTTTATTGATCTTTATCAACTTATTGACAGGCACTGATTTTTATTGGAGTGATATTTTACTAAAGAGAAAAACAGTCTTAGCTTCTATTTTTTGTTTTTTGTTTTTAGGAGATAATATACTCCATGGACGTGTGTACAATGAAAATTGGAAATTGAGGCTGAATTTGCGGCCTGTAAGTATTTAAAAGCAAGATTTTTCAATAGTTCCGTAACAATATGTAGATGGTGCTGATGACGCATGCCATTTTTCAATTTTTTTTTTATATTTACGACTGACGTTTACTTTTATTGGGCGCGTTCGTAAAAGATGACACATTGTAATGTGGACTATTATTTTTATTTTGAACTAATAAAGATAAGTTCTTCTCTACACAACATGAATAGACAAATTTTGTTATTATCACAATTGATTTTGTAACAAGAAAAATGTTTGCTATGTAGTACAGGCTGCAGCATTAGAATTAGGAGTCAACCACATGGTACTTGCCAGAGTAAGTTGGAACTAGCTTCAAGTGCGTGCAAGCCATATGCCATATGCAGATCGCTGTCATTGACCTTTTGAGACTACAAGTATAGTATGACATTTAATTCGACTGAAATATTGTCCTATAACTTTGTATATATTATTATGTGCAACAAAGGGAGACAAGAGACATCTACTGGAAATGGAAAGTTCGCGTAAGATGCGAAGTAAACATTTTAAGATTTGGAGAATCTTCGAGAAGGTTCTGGAGAATTTGTAGAGTATAAATACAGCACTTGTCACCGCCAGGAGCGAGTGTTGTCTTAGACAGTGCAATGCTTACAAGAGAAACTAAATCATTTGCTATAGTAAATGATAAATGTCTCGATCTCGTCAAAAGCAGCTTACAAGCTCCTTAACAAGTCCATTCTTTCTTTTGTAGCTAATGTTCATAAATACATCCTATCAAAATGTCAGGGGACTACGTACTAAGCAAGAACAAGTTCGTTTGACTACGATTTCAAATAATTATGACATAATATGCTTTACTAAAACATTTCTGTGGTGAATTACTTGATGATAGGTACGTAATTTATAGAAAAGATAGGAATTTGGAATTCTCCGGGAAAAAGGATAGTGGTGGGTGCCTCACAGCAGTTAGACATGATTTTAACTCTCATAAGATTGAATCTTTTGAGACTGATCATGAAGTACTATGGGTGGTTTTAAAAGAGAAGAATTGTACTTTCCAGATATGCTGTGTTTACATCCCTCCCCAATCTACATATGAGACATTCAACGCAATCTTCACCAATGTGAGTGAACAAATTTTGCAGATGCCTATGAACTCTAAGGTTATTTTCTTAGGAAACTTTAATTTACCATACTTAAATTGGATCCCCCTTAACTCATTTAGTAATACTTCTCAGTCTTTATAAAACAATATAGAACTATGTAATATGAAACAATTTAACAAGATATTCAATTCTAATGGCAGGCTTCTTGATAAATATTTATTCTTCTAATGTGGTTATCCATTCATCCCTTAGCCTACTCTCTGTGACTGACACTCACCATCCTCCTATATATATATAAGCCTGCATCTCGCGAATCTTAAATGTGCTCGAGATATATCTGTCAAAACAATAAATTTCAAAAAAAAGGTAACTATGATAACTTTAATGAATTCCTCAGTAGTTTTGACTTTTCCCAAATCATTTTAGATGACCCTAACAAGTCTTTTGAGAAATTCCATGACATTATTAAACAAGGGATACATTCTCATTTCAAAAACGTAATCACTTCCCAAATTGGTACAGTCCTGAACTTATTAAAGCCCTGCAGGAAAATTTTACAAAACTTTTTCCTATTTTAGAAGAATATCTAAATCTCTTACATCGGAATGTTATAAGAGATACGTCGAAAGTACTGAGCTTTCACTCAATGAAAACCTTAAAACTTTCTGGACTTTCAGCAAGAATTTGAAAAGATCTAATACATATTATTTACCCTAAAGAACTAGCGTTTAATGATGAAATCTCGTTATGTCCTTTGCGTATATGTGATATGTTTTCCAATCATTTCACTTCCGTTTTTGTTTTTACCACACAAACCGACACTTCCACTCCTCGTCGGAATTCTCACTATTCTAATATTAATTATCTTAAGTGTCTTAAGTCTCTTAAACTCGCTTGACTGTAATAAAATCCTGGACCTGATGGTATTCCTAATATTGTGTACAAAACATGCGCATCCAGCCTTGCCGGTTTACTTAGCAAAGTATTCGAACTTGCTATTAATAGGAATAAGTATCCAGAAATGTTGAAAAACTGTTATGTTTTGCCTACATTTAAATCCGGTTACCGTACACTAGTTATTAACTATCGTCCTATATCAATCTCCAACGCACTTGCGTTTATATTTGAAAAAGTGTCCTACAATCAGCTGCTACCACAAATTAAACCTTTCATATCAGAGCAACAGCAGCATGGTTTCTTACCTGGACGGTCTACAGTAACCAACCTGGCCCTCTTTACTGACTTTAGGGGCTTTCGGCAAACACTGTCTCAGTGAGACAACTGAGACAAAACTTTGAGCAATCGTCTCAGTTGTCTCAGTTCAAACCAATCAGCTGATTTCCAATTTTGGCATTTAAATAATTTTGAACACATAAAATGGATAGTAATAAATTGAGGAAAGTGTTGTTAGTTTATTTAAATAGTTCACTAAACTTTAATTATTAATTAAAATCACAAAATAACGACACTGAGTCAACTGAGACAAGAAAATTCAGTTTAACTTGTCTCAGTTGCTCAGTGGTTGCGTTCGAAATTGGTAGCTCAATATGGAACTGAGACAGTTCACCGAAAGTTCAGTCTCAGTGAGCCAACTGAGAATGTGCTTGCCGAAAGCGCCTTTTATAGCATCACACCTTGATGATAACAAACAGATTGATTCCATTCACACTGATTTTAGCAAGACTTTTGATAAAATTAATCGCTATTTTCATCGTACTTGCAAAACAGGGATATTATTGTTGTCTTTAACGGTCAAAAATCTTTTCTTTTCAAACAAATATCAGGTGTTCCCCAGGGTACAATACTTAGACCCCTGATATTTTTAATCTATATAAATGACCTACCATCCTTAATATTTGCCGACGATACGAAGATCTTCAGAATAATCAATAACGTCAGTAAGTAATGTTATGTCTCTTGTTATGTCTCCCTACAAAAGGACTTACTCCAAATGGTGTCGCAATAATTGCATTGAAATAAATGTTCGCAAATGCCAATGTATCTCTTTTCATCGTAAACACGATATTATTAAGTTTGACTATCAAATTAAGAATACATCTATCCCTAGGATGGAGGAGATCAAAGATTTGGAAGTAATATTCGATCGCAAGCTCCTTTTTTCTGCACACATAAATTACATCACCTCTAGCTCCTTATGGGTTTCATATTCTGTACGTGTCGATCATTCAAATTACCATCCTCCTATATTACTCTCTACAATTCTTTCGTTAGAAGTACCCTTGAATATGCTAATCAAGTCTGGAATCCATTTTATCCTTTCTATAGTTTGCAAATAGAAACTGTTCAGCCCAGATTTATCAGAATTTTATTATTTAAATTAGAAAATTCCGTTCTTGAATATAATGACAGACTTGTGAAATTCAACTTGTTATCGCTGGAAAAACGCAGAATTTTTTTGGGCATAAAATACTGAAAAGTACTATAACTTGCAACTCACTACTTTCTAGCATAAACCTTAATGTTCCTTCTCGCAATTCAAGATATCAGCCACTCTTCAAACTTCCGATATGCAGAACTAATTTGCAAGAAAAGTCGCCCTGCTTTAGAATTCAAAAGTCTTCACAACACTAAATTCAATAATATTGATATTCTTGTTACTAGTTTACTTGCATTTAGAAAGATTGTCTGGCTTGAGGTCAGTCATTAATTGCTAAAACTTTCTATTATTTATCTAATTTTCGTCCTCCGCTATTCCCTTTGCTTTGCTCGTATTCCAATCTATTTGATGGATAATCCTGTTTTTGCTCAGTTGTCTTTTTACCTTTTCTATTTTTTATTTATTTTTTCCTCCCTTTTTTTATATTTTTGCCTTTCTTTTCATGATCTCCATTATTAAAATTAAATTTTTTATATTTTAGTAGTTTGGATTATTATTGCTTAAGGTATTTCATTTTTGTTTATCTTTCTCTATATCTTATTACTTGTAACACTTATTACTCAATACTTTTGAAATGCCCCTACTTAGTACTTGAACGTAAGTACTTTCTTCTATTTACTTGTACTTAAGACTTAGTTTTGTAATTAAGTACTAAGATTTTTACTTAAGTATTTCTGAGTCTATTAAGTACCTACAAATATCTAACTCTTCGTAGAAAAGCAAACACAATCTCTAGCGCAACTCCTCTTTTGTTGAGTTTTAAGGCACGCAAAGAACTGTCAAAGCATGTGCCTTACTCACGCTTAAGGCAGAACCCTAGACAAACTAATAACATACAAATAAGACTGGGATAGTAGAACAAAGAGCAGTAACGTCTCGATCGAATATAAAATCGACGATGCCTCGACTTGATGACATAACCACTGACAGGTATAATATGGACTGACTACGTTCATAGAAATACACTGCAGAAAGTTGGCTTACTTCTATATTGCTGACTCTTTCGGTCTAAGCACCAAGTATCAACTGAGAGAGAACTGAAAGCAACAAATAAATTAGTGGACTCGTCGAAATACATGATTTTAAATTAACAATTTAGGGTTATTACTGATTAAAACTGTTTTACCAAAGACAATGTATTCATTAGATACGCAGAAGAAATTCTAAATATTTTATAAAAATCACTTTCCGAGCTGTGTGCTGGCTTTTTAAACTTCCCGCAAAAGATTTTTTCAATGTTGGCACCGACATAAGAACTCTTTTTGTGCCCACGAGAAATTGAAAAGTAAGCAGTCCATATTATATACTTCAGTGGACATAACCAAAGTTAAGCAAGCAATGCCTCGCTCCAATATAAAATCAACGATGCCTCGACCTGATATAGGGAAGCCTCAATTTTTTCTAAGAAATTTACTGGAAATTTTTTTCTTAGAATTGTTATGCATTATTGGAGGCAATAATGGGTGCTTGGGCGGACCTCTAATAGTTCAGTGTAGCAATGAGAGATGAAAGTTCTACTCTACCTGCAGCGCCGAAAACTATAAAAAACTATAAGTAGTAGCCACATTTTGAAAACTATAATATGTATAGTAAACATATTATAGTTTTGATATCAACGTACAAGGATTCTAAAAAAGTACTTAAAAAATACTTTAAAAAGTACTCAGTACTTTTTGTAGACTTAGTACTTACAAGTACTTTTCATATATGCGGTACTTGTATTTACGCTGAAGTACTCAGGCCTTTGGTACTTGTACTTAAGTACTTTTTCTTTGATACTTGCCTAGCTCTGGCACGAGGGGAGCGGGGCA
The DNA here is from genome assembly GCA_963924295.1 of Dioctria rufipes. NCBI lineage: Eukaryota > Metazoa > Arthropoda > Insecta > Diptera > Asilidae > Dioctria > Dioctria rufipes. Next base: position 39,753,551 of record OZ002743.1, on the reverse strand, counting down.
TATCAACCGTTTCGGAGTTACATGGAATTAAGAAATTATGCTAGATTTTCATAAAATACCCTGCATCTTTAAAAAAAATACAGGGTGTATGGTCACAGTCTAAAACTGAATATATGTAGAACTTTAGGACCTTTCCAACGACTGCTCAACAACTAAAATATTTGAGGACGCCGCTGTTTGTACACACGACGGACGGCAGATCGCTGCCTTTGGTTATTACGTTGCCATCATTCATATAAAATATGTAGAAGTAAATCAACCGATTGCACACATGACGACACGGCACCGGCACGACAGTATAGATATAAAGCAATTTTATCTGCGCGGCACCGGTTCTGTCGTAGTGGAAACATATTTCCGCTTATATGGACATACAACAACTTAAATATATTGGTTGATCATAGTAAACGGTAAAAAAGCAAAGTTTTATGGTTTATGGATGGTTTTAGATATTTTTCAATATAAAGAATTAGAAAATAATCATTAAAATAAGGACTCAAAAAAACTCTTTTATTTTATTGACCTGTGTTACCAAATCAGTTATTTTCTTTTTAGTAAAAATTTTCCCAGATGTACAATTTTCACTCAATACGTGCTATTTTTCACACCAAATATTTATAATGGTACTCGGGTGTGCCTTTTAGGGAGGAACTATATAATTGGAGTTTTTTGCTCACCTGACTTATCATTTTTAGTTGGAATACTATTTAATCGTCTTAGATTAACTTTGAGATTAGGTAACTAGAAAATCAACTTCGAGAATTTTTTTCGCAGAAGAAAGTTCAAATAGTCGGTTGTTTGAATGTGCCCAAAAAGGATTAAACTGAGAATCTGCACAGCAAAAAATACAAAACTCCTCTACAAGTACTTATCGTGTTCCTTATTGATACAAGAAATAAAATTAGCCTTAAATGGGATAATAAAATTTGATATAAAAAGCAAGATTCAACAGAAACTACTTAGTGCAGATACAGAAATGTCTCATCATCCATTAGGTACCTATATACCACCCCCATCTCATATTATTTCCTAATATCACAATTCACATTCCTTTCTTCAAGTATTTTTCATAACACAAGAGAGAAAAGAAGAAAATTTGCTCAAAATATAAGACAAGCTGAGTAGCAGCAGCTGATGTTGTTGTTGGAGATTTCAACAAAATGAAAAATTTATTTCATTGAAAACTATTTGAAATTTTAAGTATATCAAAAGTGTGTGTGTGTGTGTGTGTGTGTGTGTGTGTCACGAAAAACTATTTTAAAACAGCACAGAAAAATTCCAATGAAAAATGTTATGAAATTAGATTATGGCGGCGCGCAGCGCCATTCCTTGACCTTAAATAAGGCAAAAAGGCAACTAAATCAGAAAATCAACGAAATCTAATTGCGTCACGCTTCACAGATCTCACAGAGGGAGTGTTTCTGGGTATAGAAGAAATTTTTATGAAATGATAAAAATCTCCTTTCAACTAAACAGATTTAAGAAATTCCACATAGGTATAAATAAATACCGAGCAACCACAGCCTACTTACATACATTCATATTACTATTATCGAACTATGTAGGCTAGGTTAGGTTATGTTTCTTATGATATAGTTGTTTTACTATTTGAAATTGATCGAGAATACACACAGTTTCTGCTGCTAGAAGCAGTGCTATCTTTACGCATTGTCCCTGAGATTCATTGGGCCCCTATACGCTGCGATAGTAGATCAACCGATGATCAATTCTTCAACTAGTAAGACAACCTACCTATTATAAGTTAGTTTAGTTTAGTTAGAGTTTGGATACTGAAAGTAGACCGTGGGATTTATTCGAATTTCTATACATGGCAACAAATTTTCATATAAAGTAACGTGTGTTTGCAGCCCCAGTATTTTATAAATTTCCGTCATTTTTTCATGGTATGCTTTTAGTATCCAAAATCAATGTACAACAGCGAATATTTATAAACTGTTCATGTTAAGCTTAACACCCACCTAACACCCACTGGAGACTTTTGTCACGAAACTTTTTGGTTACTGATGCCGTCCTGTCGCTATGGGCTAGTTTAGTATGCACACAATGAGTAATAACCGTCCCCCCAAAAATTTATGTTTTAGGGAGGTAGCTGTGATATGTGTATTTGTCATAAGGATATAGAAAATATCAATGAAAGAAACGCTATTGTGTCCTTCCAATTTGAAGCGAAAGGCTGCTTAAAGCAAAATTTCACATTATATTTGATAAACTACGATCCTATTCTGAAAAATTCCTTTGATTTTTCCGTATGAGTGTTGATTTTACTACTACAGATTTTGAGACCTGCTCTAACTTATTTAAGTACCAATATAGAGAGTCTTGCTGTAACCCTAAACAGTATTTCTGCCCACATTTTTATCTTCAAATTAATATCAGAGAATTCCTTCAAATTTTTGTAGTTTATAGAGGTGGTGTGTGGTGTCATTACTTTTTGTATTAATTCATTATTTATATCTTCCTCTCACACTATCGTCCTAGAAGACATTTAAAAAAAAAATAGATGCTTTAGTTTCTTCCTAGCTCTACAACGATTTCCAAAAGAATGGCAGAACAAAAATGTTACCAGTAGGTACTTCTTGTACTTCTTGTATGAATGTTTCATTATTTACTATATATCCTTCTCTTTCACCATTGCAGCAGACATTTAAAAAAAAAACAAAAAAAACCTAAGTTTCTTGCTTGCGTCTCCCAAAACAATGGTAGTCAAGCGGTGACAAAAATGTTACCAGTCCGTGCACATTGATATAAACGTGAAGGCGCGGTTATATTTTCGACGACACTCAAAAGTTGCCAGCCGGAGGAACCAAAGTCACGTTTCTGTCTGGAATTGACGGTGGTAACAAAAAGTCTTCAGAGCACGATAGGCTTTAACCACTGACTTATAACAATGGACTGAGCGTATTGCCATTTTCCTATAGGAAAGAATGGCACAAGTTTTAAAGTTTTCTCTTTCCCGCTATGACAGAGTTGGAGCTACCAACACAAAATATCTCTTACTAAACGTTTTCTTATGTCATTTGATGTTTTTATGTTGGCTACAGATGCAATCACCGCAGAAAGAATAAGATAAAGATAGTGTTTACCATGCTCCGTCTCTCTTGCCCATACGCAGGATTCAGGTAAGAATAACTTTTGAAAATTAAAGTCGAAATGAGTTTAATTCCTTATACGCGATTAAAATTTCACTTGGGCACAAGAAAATAATTTTTTTTTTAAATTTAATTCGATTTACGGGTGTAAAATTTTATCTGATTGGTTGAGTTTTACTTGTTTTTTATGGAAATGAAATAGCAAATCGCTAAGTCCATTGTTATAAGCCAGTGGCTTTATCATACTGTACGTTATTATTCCTGTTGATAACCACTAAAGGTATTTTAGAAAATGATTTCTGTTAGGAGGCCTACATATCCTTAAAGGACCAGTAAAACAATTTAAGATACTTACGAGATGATGAATACTTCTTAAAGATAGATTTAGAATTCTAAGCCATCGTCTCTTACCTGGAAGAAGAAAAATAAAAAAATAAATTATTAAAACTTGCATTAAATCCAACGTGTGTAAAACATAAATCAGATTAAAGCTAAAATTAACGTGCTTAGCCTTAGAGTCAGAAAGAGCTGACAAATACCAGTGAAATCTGAAACCATAGTTAAAATCTATTTTCAGCAATAGCCAAAAGGATTGACAGCGGGGATGTGGAAATTTTCAATAACGAGCCAGTTGAAAGTATCCAGATTATCCGGAATAATTGGAATCCGAATTCTGAAATCCGGATAACTGGCCGGATAATCCGGATCCGAACTATCTGAATCTAGACAAAACAAATAAGGTTGACAATTTCCTTCTGATTGTATTTTTTCGTTGAGAAATATAAATGTCATCGAACAACTTAAAAATCAGAAACAGCAACATTTAACACTCTCCACCCACCATTTCTTTTAATTGATATCCTCCCAGTTCACAGGCACCTTTGAGGAGGGCGGGAAAATTCCTTATTGTGAGGAGGGAGGAGTAGGTTGATAGGTGTTCAATTTTGCTGTTTAGATTACTTTTAGGTTAATCGATGAAATTTCCATTTTTCCAATGGAATAATATAATCACGAGGAAATTTTCAATCTGCTTTGCTTAATCTAGATCCGGATAATCTGGATACTTGGATTATCCGGATACTTGGATTATCCGGATACTCGGATTATTCTGATACTCGAATTATCCGGATACTCGGATTATCCGGATATTCGGATTATCCGGATACTCGGATTATCCGGATACTCGGATTATCCGGATAGTCGAATTATCCGGATTCTAGAATTATCCGGATTAGAAGATTCGGGTATCAAGATATCCAAAAAATTTGCAGATTTAGTCGTAAGTTGAGTGTTTTTTTGCAATTTTCTTTTTTTTTTGCAATTGGTACACTTTTTGATGTTGGTATTCATTCAATATAAGCACATTTTCATAGCAAACCAATTACATACAAAGACTTGGCAAGTAGAACAGAAATCTGCAACGCCTCGCTCGAATATAAAATTGACGATCAACGATGTCTTAATTGTTTCCTAAAAATTTACTGGACATTTTTACTTTATAATTTTTATGCATTTTTGGACGCTGACAATGGCACACATGAAAAAACCTCTAGTCGGCCACCAAAGTGAATAAAAATTCTATCGAAATATTTTCTGTAAATTTCTAAGAATAAATGAATGCTTATTTCTCAGCATCACGTTTACGGTCATAAAAATTGTTAGCTGCCCAAGCACCTAATGTCGGCCTGCAATAATGCATAAAAATGCTAAAGAAAAAATTACCAGTAAATTTGTAAGAAAAAATTGAGGGCTTCCCTACATCAGATCGCGACATCGTTGATTTTATATTGAAGTGAGGCGTTGCAGATTTTTGTTGTGCTTGTCCAGTTTTTGTATGTAATTATAGTTTGTCTATAACATTTTGTTTTAGCTTCGAGTGTTTTTGTATTTCTCGGTGAGAAGTTTTATTGATTTAAAGGATAATTATAAACTAAACATAATTTTTCTTAGAAATCAATATTAATTAGTGAGCATTCCAATTCTGATAACAAACAGCTTGAAAAAATTATAATTTGAAGGTGAAGATGAACAAAAATAAATTTTTCAAGTGTTATATTGGACTTGAATGAATTTTAAATGACTAATTAAAAAAAACATCTCCTTCAAAGCAAATAATAAACAAAATTAAAGATCCAAATAAAATAAAGGAAATAATTTCTAAAATGATGAAAAACAAAATGGTGTAGTTGATATGGCAACGGCAATTGATCGACTTTTTTTTACTTTTATTATTATAATTGGTAAGTTTTGGAATTAGTTTTTGTGTAAATTTTAAGTTATGAATTACATGTGAATTTATATTTTTAAGATTTGATTAAACTGCGGAAAAAGCAATTCAGTATTTGTGTGCTTAAGGACGAGTTTATAAAAATTTAAGGGACTTTAACATTGACATTCGACCAAAGATAATCTTCTCTTAGTATCGGTAAATACTTCTACCCTAGAGTACAGTTAAAAAACTAAGAATACAGTAGGTGGGTCAACGAATTAGACACACCCGTAAAATATCGGAAATTTGATTCAGATACCTGTTTATTGTAAGAAAATTGCTTTCTAGGAAACAAATTTTGAAGTAGCAATAAACTTTAAGCACTTCATGAAAATTGCAATAGGTGGGGTGGAAAAGGTAACAAACAACCTGTAAGGGATTAGGGTTGAAAATTCACTTAGCAGGGTAGATTTTTCTCTCATCTCATGTTCAGTTCGGTAAATGTATAATTGGTTTTAATTATGATTTCGTGTGAAGTAAAACAAAAGTGAGTTACCAATGTCTTAAATTTATAAAAATATATATTGTGTTATGCTGGAAGTTAAAAAATATATTTCATAAGTTTGAATATTTGTGAACGTTACAACAAGTAATAAACCGTTCTTTGATTTGTGTGAAAATGAGACGCATTAAAGAGATAACGAGTGAAAAGCGGGCAATAATTATTGCATTTTTAAAAATTGAGACATTTTTAAACAGAAAAATTGCGAGAAGAGAGAATGTGTCTGCATCCACAGCAGATAGAGAGGTCGGTACTCTCAGATCAGATGCTACAGTCGAACAAAGTAAGCAAAAACATTGCCATGAAATTCGAGAAACCACAAAAATCGAAAAACTATTAAAATCGGTGCACTAAAATGTCGAGCATCGGCTCGTATTATTTTTCATGAGCTGAACCAACAAGATGTGAATATATCACTTGCGTTCATTGCGACGTCGATGGTATGAAAGAAAATTTAGATGCAGATGTCCAGTGAAAAAGTCGAAATTAACCAAACGAATGAAGGAAAGGTGACTGATGTTGAGCGCGGCTTCATCGGCACCCTTCGCTTGGGTAATTTATTCTTAAATGTAACTGCAAAAAAACAAAAAAAACAAACTATAAAATTTTGAAATCTCTATGTGATATTTAGTGACGATGCCGCTTGGAGACCGTTGTAGAAATATTTCAATATGTAAGGAGGAACCGAGAGAGCAGTATAAAGACAACTGCATCGTGAAAGGAAAAATGCGGCAGGATCAATACAAGGCCGTTCCATCCGCCGTCCTAAATCCCTGTATAAATTCAATATTCTACAACTGATCTTACACTTTTATGCAAGATGGCGAACTTTGCCAATCTATAATGGATTTTTTTCAATTATGAAGAACTGAGTATCCTTCTTTGGCCCGATTTAAATCCAATAGAAAATTGTTGTCTTATGTTTATGCGCCTAATTCATTGACCACCTACTACAGTATAATTCGTTTTGGCTGTTATAGCATTAGCATGCCCGTCTTGGACAACAGCAACCAATGGAATTTAACTTACGAAATACTGAGGTTGTTGAAAAATGAAGCCCCCCACAGAGATAAGTAGGTATTTCTTTAGTTTTGAGATATTTGGCTTTTAAGTTTAAAAATTCAACTAGCAATAGTGAGAAATATTCATGCAGTATTATGGGGATTATCCGGCAAATCAATGTCAACGATGGTTCCAGAAACGCCTAACAAAAAATTATGAATATGTCCCGAAAACTCACCCTGGTGTACATCGGAATAGTTAGCAAAATTGGTCCAATAGTTTCCATACAAACTTTTCGAGTCTAATCTAACAAAGAGAGTGAATGTGTTTTTTTTTTCTGGCAAGTCTCTGGGATGAACCTTTTTTGATACCTTTTTTTAAGTAACTGCTAGCGAGAAAATGGATTCTTTACAAAAATGTTAAGCCACCAAAAGCAAGGATAGAGAAAGCAGAAACACCGATATCACAAACTATAGAAGACTTTCATCTACGAAAGGTTTGTTATTTCTTTGGTGGTATATGAAAGGTTTAGTTCAACTGTTACTATTCGTACAAAAATATAAAAGTCATCCTGTAATATTATCGAGCAAAAAAAGAAATGTGAAACACTTTATCCGCCCACTAGATGGAGTTTGTCAGAGGCATAATATTAAAAGTTATTTTGATTTTGGCATGTCCTTCTGTCTGTCTGTCTGTCTGTCTGTTTGTCTGTCTGTCTGCACTATAACTTGAGAACACGTTCACTCAGAGTGAGGGCCTAAAAAAACAAAAGTTCAAAAATGGGACAAATCAGGCAACTTCTTCGTAGAGTTGCCATACACCAATTTCGTTAAATATTTGGGCACTGCCCAAGAGCACGTTGACATGGTGAGCTGAAATTTGGTACATGCTGTTCTCTTGATAATAGTAAATAAAATTTCCAAAATAGTCTAACGCGGACAGTTCAAATTTTGTACACAGCGTTTTCATAAAAATTAAATATATAGAAAAGCCCAGACTCTGTCTGTAATGTGGACGAATTCCGGTATGAATTTTTTTTTTTATATGAAAAATATATTTAAAAAATAAAATAATATTAAAAAAATTTGAAATTAATAAAAAAAAATTTAAAAACAATAAAAGAAAATTTACAAACTTAAGATAGAATTCAATTCTAAGAGCGAGCAACTTTAGCTAGCAGTAAATAAAATTTCAAAAATGAACTAATCCTTCTTGGTGTTGCCATACAGAGCATTAGATTTTCACTTTATTTAACTTTTATTTTTATCTAGGGTATAATATTATTGGTCTTAGAGCAATTTTTAACTTTTTCTCTTATTTTATGTACCTAGCTTCTACCTGCAAACTTTCATTAAAATCGCGTAGTTCCACACATGCGGAAACGTGAAGAAAAATTAATCTTTCAAGACTGTTTTAAATGGATTAAAAAAAAGGCTTAAGTGAAAATGTATCAAAAATTACCACGATTTAGAAAAAACGGAAAGTCCATTATTTTTTTCATTGTATGACTGAACAAACAAACTCATGTTAATCCCCCTACAATAAAAAAAAAAAAAAAAAAAACTTCCCACAATTCTAACTAACTGCGACAATCCCATTTTCTTGAAACCCAAAACAATTATATTACTTAACTGTAAAATGCAAAATAACCTTCTTTCTGCCGGCAATAAATCTGACAAATAATCCTTTAAAAACTGCGCTCCGGGTCAGTGCATGCAAAGTAAACGGTAGAATTGGGGGGGGGGGGGCAGAAAAAAATATTCATTCGCAGCAGCAGATTTCAACCAAAGATCGTGCAATAAAATACATTTACGCGCGCTCACTCTAGATTACAATCACATTTCGAAAATGCCAACTAAACGGACCAAACATAACCGCGGTGCGCAGCAGTAATATGAATTCAAACAAAAACGATTTACGCTAGATTTTTTTTGTGCCGCGAAAATACTGTTATTCTATTTCTGTTATGATATCAACAGAGTAGTGTTACTTCCCAGATTCACATTGAAAACAAAGCAGCCACCTGCTTTGCCATGTATAAAATCTTTTCTTTCCGATTCGAGTTGTTTTCGTCGTGCCGTCTTCATCATGAAGATTTACATGTCACGAAAATTCGATTTTGTATGCCGTCATCCATTTAAATGACCCCGTCGGGAGTGCATAATTGCTATTGACTCCACTCAAGTAAGATTCATTCGAGTCGAGCATGATGCAAGAAGTTGCTGTGAATTGGTGGTGGGGTAGGCTCATGTGTGAATGGAGAAGATTGAGTCCCGCTCGAACAAAGATGCACAATGCAGCAACTACTTAAAAAGATTTCAAAGCTTACTTCATTTGCGCTAAGCTCAGTTCTATTTGTCTATTTTATCTGGGAAGAATAGGAAATCAAAAAAGCGGATATAAACTTTTAGTGCCTCTAAAAACTTTCAACAAGACTCGCTTTTTTGTCGCGAGAAGAAATCTAAATTATTTTCACACGTTTTGATTGATTACACCACTCAGCAGCTCCAAGAAAATGAATCACAGTTTTCTTGGTGTGACTAACGGCGGAGATTCTATAGTGTCTTGAGATGAGATTGATTCTCAAATTAATGATGGAATAAGTTTGGAATTTTTCTTCCAATTCTTATCCCAACAAATTTATTTGCATGATTTGATTCTTCTGAAATTATTGGAACCGCATAATTCCGCTATCCTGCAAGATCTCGATACTCGTTAGAATCTTCTCTCCTCAGCTTACGACTTAATCGGGGTTCCGATTTTTTTTTTTTTTTTCAATTATGCAAATAAACATTGCTGAAAGAATTTTTTCTCATATTGTCTGACCTGAAGACCTGTGCAACATAGTACATAGTGTAGTGATGGCAGTTAAGCGTCTCTCTTTATTAAATGCAAAGGCCGCAAACAGACAATTTTATGACAAACGATTGTATCATGTGCACACGCGCATTGTTTCGTTTCACCACAATGCAATGGCAACGATTTTCGATTTTATTTTATGGTTTGACCCAAATTATCGCCTCTTGCTTCAGCGCGCTCGCGAGTATCAGGTAAGGTAAGAAAGGATTGTGGATGGACATTTTTTTTTTAATTTCTATCTCTGCGGTTCACATTTTATTCGATGGTCCTTGACATGAACCATGAAGGCGATTTTATTTATGAGACATTACGTTTTCGGTTAATTTCATGAAGTAGTGAGTTCCACCAGTTTGAGATTAACGAGCAGGATAAGATGTCAATTGAAATATGCAGGGATAATCAATGTCTAAGAAAATTGGTAATAAATTGTAATTTGAAAAAAAAAAATGAATGGAAAGGGAAAAGATGTAGTTTATGGAGCAGTTTTTTTTTTTTTAAATCTATTTTAACTATGTATGTTGATAGAGGTTATGTATTGCTCTATTGCGGTAGCTGGTCTGGTCATTTTAGTATTAGACAATCCGATAATCCTCTGAACATTTTAATGGATTTTTTGTACGGATGCGCCATCTATCAGCAAGAATAAATAGTTACAAGCACATTTTTACTCTCGTGAAAAAGTACGAACTCGTCCATTCTTGGTTACAGTTCAGTACGGATTTTACAATTTTATTTTTTATAACGGAAAAAATAAATTATAATTAATATAAGATTTTTTTAATAACGAAAGTTTCCACTACAGGTAAAATTACATAATATGAAAACTTGTATAGAGTGGTAGAAATATATTTATAATATTCATGGGCACAGCAGCTTACGCGTCCTCGTTCTACACCAAGAGACTACACAGCATCTGGTGGTCGTAAAATTCCAATTACAAGACGTGTTGAACCTTAACTATGCCACTGAATTTTCGGTTGATGTTACTTAAGATCTGCGAAGCTACATACCTCAGAGTTTCATCTTTACAGGAATTATCTTGATAGCTCTGAAGACGAAATTATTTATCAGATTACATCTTACGATTGGCTTAGTAATTCCATTATTCATGAATTTATTTTGATTGTACGTATTTACTGTCGCTAGAAAAAACAATTATCAAAATTTTCTTCTTCTAAGCCAAAGCAACTGGACTTCGTTTCAAAATAACGTACCCCTTCATTAGATTAGATTAGTTAGTCACTACGATCTGAGAGATCTATTGTGAGTTCCCGTTAAATTTAATCCTTTTTTAGGTTTAGACTGTTAATAAAGTCTAGAACTATTCTGTGATTGAGATTCCACACGTTGTTTGGTGGAGAAAAAGCATGCTCGAGGTTTAGTAATCTCAATGCTTCTCAAGTGCAGAGCAGGCGCTCCGAGGTTTAAGGAGCATCCTGACAGAAGCGGCAAGATGAAGTGTCAGCCAAGCCCATCTTGTTAAGGTGATATCTCAAGGAGCAATGACCTGGGGAAAGAGCTCTGTAATCATTTGGAGATCTATTCTCCTAAGGATTAGGAGTTCTTTTGTTTTTCCGCCAGAGGTGTCGATAAACTTTTTTTGTCTGACGAAAAGAGTAGCTCTGAGAAACACTTTGAAGTGCAACGAAATTGCTCTGGGCAGACAAAGTGAGTTTTCACTCCTCTTTTGGCTAGGGGCCGTCAGCAATTTCATTGCTTTTATGGCTCTTTTATTGGAGTGGCTTGTCTATCAGAGAGGATATTGATAGTTAAGCTATTTGTGGCTCTTTTACTACCTCAGGCAGGAATACGGTAGGAGTAGAGCTCTTTGAGATATGGCATCTGAGGCTAGTCCAACTCTACTATTCGTTTGGAACCGTTTATATACCACACCAACGATCCTTGTTGGAAGGACGGTTTAATTGAATGTCATTATTGTTGGCCTCGCAGATCTACGGCGAATGGTTTCCCAAAATTCACCTTGGATGTGATTATATGAGATATTCCATATAGTCCTCTTCATTAGTTCTGATAACTGCTGTTTCGACATAGTCTGATTGACTGAAACTTAAAATCTGTGGTAGATCTTCGATTCTGAATTTCTCAACCCAAGATTCCTTTTAGTTCCTTGATATTTTTACCTGCATGCAAGTGGGCGAATGTATTAAACGAACGTAACATAGATAAGGCTGTATGCTTCTTTATGAATTACCGGCAATGAAAGGCTACAGTTCAATGATTCTATGAAGCCCTTGAAAAATGTTTAAAACAAAGCATAGAACATGTTTTGCTCTTCAAGGAGCGATAATGATAATTTTCGACTACCATTGGACAAGTACAACTATTTTTCGACAAGATCATAAACAATTCTGAAGAATGAATATCTTCTAAGCGTAAATTTAATGGACTGCACTGAATCTCGGTAATATTGAAATTATTGATCCTTTATTGCCTTTATATTTTTGGAACTTTTTTTTTCAAAACTAAGTTTCTTAACATCAACAGTGACATTAATTCTAAAGATTTTACTAAATTTGTTTAGACTTCCACCGACTTCCCCTAGAACTTAAAAATCTTATATTCAACTGTATTAGAGCGCACAATGAGTTTTGGTCATCCTAATTGTATTCCTACGGGTAATTTTGAAAAAGTGTGGTTTTTATTCGATTTCTCCTATGCTTTATTTTTTCAGCCACAATACGAACAATTGCACTTTGGACTCTGTAAAAAGATGATCCTTAAGAAGATAGGTACATCTCTTTCCAAATAACAACAATAACACCACCACACCAAGTATGATATGAATAAACTATCCAATTACATCAACAAACAAATTTCTTTATACTGATACATATTTGCACCACCAACATTGAAACAATTGTTATGTGATAAAAATTCTAGAATCTCAGTTTTTTAAGATCTTAACATAAAATTCTACTTTTCAACAATATATTTTGTGGTCAAACTGGCAAATAAGATCACGCCTATTGGACAGAACAACTTGACCACGATGTATCAATTTGTGTCAAAACTGAATCAGAATAGTTTTTCTGATTTGATCAATTTATTCAAGTCGAGTCTTTGTTGAGTAAATTGGTGTATTCATAAATAATCTTTCGATTGACGAATAACTGATGAAGAAACTCCTAGAAAATGTTAATCAAAGGCAACAAGCTAAACAGATTTACTTACATAAGTTTTGGTGTCTAGATGAGTCTACATATTGATAAGACCATTGGTTTCGAATCTTCATTTGACTTGGATCTACATACATATGTATTAGGTAATGTGCTGAATTCTAAAGAAGATACTTCGACAATTTCTTCAAGTTAGGTATGTGCTTGTTTGCCGAGCCGACTTTTTTTTTTAATGATACTTATAAAGAATTTAAAAGTGGTCGTAACATAACCTGAAGCGGATCTTGAAATCATGATTGCTGCTAACTCTAATCATATTCTGCGCAAATAATTAGCAAAATAGTAAAACGATTTGATAAGATTTGAAGAATAAAAACAAAAACAATATTGATTCCAATGCCCGAACGTATTTGCCCAATACGAGTATTGTGGATGTTTTGTCAATTTCCGAATTCCTGTCCGCAGATAATAGTGGCTGTGAGTTTGAAAAAAATCATAGTTTTAAGATATTACCACAACTTATTTTAAAAACGGAAATTGCCTGAAAAAAAAACTGACCGGAAAATATATTTCCAGAAGATTGCAAGAAAAAGATGCTGATGATGATGATGATCATGTCACCAAACCAAATTTACAAAATCCACACATTTCCGATCTCGTTATTTTTTCAGATCCAATTCCTTCCTATTATTCTCTTATTTGATTGGAACAAAAACATACAAAACACTAGTAATTTTTCGCGTAGTGTAGAAAAGTTTTATTCTTTCGAGAGGCTTCTTTATAGAGGCTACAGCCAATTTTTCCAATCACTATATTAAGCACAGAATTAAAAGACAGTACCGAGGTACTGTCATCAGTATGTTGACTTAAAGTCGTAAATCAAAATTTCATGAAGAAATTCTGAGAGTATACTGTGTGTTTCGATCAGCAGTACAGGACGATCTCATCAGGACAGCAATGAAACCCTGAACTGCCTGCTGTCTATACATTGCGTCATTTGCACTTTATTGAGATTACATAGAAGCAATGTTCGACAAACCTCAGGTTCGATTTCTTACAACTGTTATAAGTTCGGAAACTGAGCAAAATAATTTAATTGAACTACACAACAAAATATTAATCAGAGGTGGCAGAGACCGAATTGAACTCTTTCAAGACTTCTAAATTTTTTCCCTCCCACAGTCAGTATCAATTAAAATTTTGTGTGGCTCCAAAAGTTACCTTAATTCTTAGAATAAAGAGCAATCTATATTTAAAGCTCAAAAATATACCTGCATATAATCATTTGTAACCGTGTCCAGCAGTAGGAGTGAAATTTACCTATATATTCTTTCATTCTCACTTCACCTAGTGTGTAAAACCGGCTTAAATTTTCGACACAAGAAATTGTGCTCATAAATTAATCTTTTAGGCTAACTACATATTAACTCTTTTTTGTAGAGGTGTGCTAAAGTCAAAAATATCACTCCTTTCTTGCTAAATATAATATGTTGTGGTATGTACATACTTCTAGATACCTACCTATGGTCGTAAATACAAAATCCTCCCACGTTATTGTCAGTAGAAAAGTAGAATATATCAAACAACACACCACATCTGACCTAAATTTCTCTTCCTTTGTGAATAGATTTCGATTTAATCGAAATACATACATATATGAAAAAAAAAAAAAATAATAATCCAGTGTTGGTAATAGAAAACAATTCATTCATTCCTTTGCAAAAATCAATTCTAGGAAATTTCCATCATCTTGAAGTTTTCCAACATTTTTCAAAGAATTTATTTCACTTTAATTGGCAATCAAACAGCTCCCGTAACTTGATAGTAAACATAAATTCAATTTCCGGTCGACTAAATAATTTTTCTAGTCGTCTTGTTTTATGTATAAATTTTGGGGAAAACAACATTTCACACTAACTAAAAAGTACTGGAAAATCTCACTAGATAAAACCAACGACGACTAAAAGATAATTTCAAAAATAATAAAAAAAAACTTGGCAAGATATTTGCAACCAATTTTAACCTCTTCAAGTCCATTAAAAAAAAAATTTCAATTTCGAATTGTTCTTTGGTCGAGGAGACCCTGACTGGAAAGCAAAACGAGGGAATTCAGTTCGTAAAAATTTAATTTTTCCATGTGGTATTAGTTTCGTAAAATTAAGTTATCTCAATAATGGTGGAAGCTCTGAGGTTGCATGATAACTAACTCACAGAACGCACAATAAAATTTCTATAAATTTTATTTTACACACTTTTTTTAATTAATTACCTTAAGTTACTTAAAAATAGTGTTAAACACTAAAGAAAATATTTTTTTTTTTTACATTTGACCTTGAATTTTACCTGTATAACGGGACGATGGTATCAGGAAAGTGTTTACATAAAAATTGTAGACAATCTAATTCTGCCTTTAATGATTTATCACACAACTCGTTAATAAGATATCTCGATTTTACGAAACTCTTATAAATTAATATGGCAACACTGTTTCCAGTGTTGCCCCAACACATACATTTTCAGAAATAACTCAGCTCCGAAGCCCATTTCTATTGGAATTTTGAAAACTTTATAATAATAATTGGACGCAATGCCCGACCAGTATGTGTCACGTAAACAAGGAACAAGGTGAGAAGAAAAAAAAACAAACTTGAACAGAGGAGTCGCATATTCATCGGAAAAATACTGTTCGATGTTTGTTTATTATGAAAATATCTGTAGATAATTGGTGGTACAGCAGGGAGGCAGAAAGTGATTGGGGAATAGGAAGTAGGTAAATTTCTTGCGTCGCATTATTTAAATTACGTAGTGTTTATAATGTAACAAGGACACCATTGTGAAAGAATAAATCAGGACTGACTGATGACTATGTGAAGTCAACAGGAATTATCTCGTAGGGTTACCCCTCTAATTGGGAAATGGAAAATCAGTCAGGACTCAAGGAAAAGAGCCTTTTGAAATAATTATTTTTCTGTAATAATTTCTTTTCGTCAATTGTTTGACTACACAGGAATTTTTTAACCTTTGAATAGATTTGTGTTTTTTTTTCTGGGGGGGGGGGGGGGTTATACTGCCAGTGTAATTCCAAATTTATGGCCACCTTGAGATACAAGTGCCACCATCTTTTGAAAAAAAATAAACCCCGAATCAATTCCAATTTTTTTTTTTAATTTCGTGCTCCCTGTTAATGCGTTGCGTTAAAAATTTACAAAATATTTTTTAGACCTTGAAATTTTCTAAAATTTTGCTCTTATTACTTTTTCCGTCGTAAAATTAATATTTTCTTATTTATAGAAGAACCAAAGCCGTCAGGTTGGCGCAACTATACATGTCATTTTTTTTTAAGCTATTTATTTTGGAGAGCGACTTCATCTTATGGCACTCTCTTTTTGGTGTACCTCAGGCAAAGAAAACATATTTTAGGTGTCAAAATTAAGGAGGAGTGGAAGATATTTTGTTTTGTATATTAATGATGGATCTACACTAGCGTCATCAGACCCATGCTAATCTACAGTTCTGTGGTATGGCAGAAGGCAATGGATTTCACCAATCATCTTAAGATATTGGAAAGGATTCAAAGATTGTGCTTCCTTAGTGTAAGCGGCGCTCTCAACTCAACTCAACTCTCTTGAAGTCATCCTCAACATACACTCCGTGCCTATACAGGTCAAGAAGTGGGCTTCAATCGGTGTGCTGAGGCCACATCTCAATCAGAGCTGGATTCACACTGGTACATGAGTTCTACATGAATCCATCTTTTAAATCGTGCAGTCCTTCGTACCTGACATAAACAGGAATATGAAAATGTCATCGAATGCACTCATGCAAATTAAGGTACCTAATGTAAATTGGTGTGTACATTACACTCTCAGCACTAAAATTCTTATAAGACGAACATGCATAGCTATGGAAGTTTATAATTCCAAGTTAAACATCAGTTAGCTCCCATACAGCAGAACACTATTTATCATGATATTCTGCAGCCCCAACTAGTTGCGGTATCATAGGATGAAAGACTTATTTAAATTATCGTTTACTTTTGACCGGTATATCAAGGATTTTAAATTTTTTATACCAAGGCGTTTATCGCCTGAGCCTTCCCAAATAATTTAAAACATTTTACTAGGGGTAACGCAAAAGAATGTCGCTCTTTTCTTTCAATAAAAGATGCGAATACTTATAAGGTGCCAAAGTTTTAATAACTCGCTCATAAGATTCACTGGGTATTGATTCAAAATGAGTTCAATGAGTCCTTTTTTCACGTCGTAATTTTTTGGGAGTTTTCCTATTTTGTCCAAATAATGCTGCATCTAAAAATATGTTAATCAGATGGTGCAATATATGAAAGGTGACGAACTCATTTTTATCCGAGGTCATCTAATTTGTGACGGGCTAATTTTGACGTATGGGGGCGAGCGTTGTCGTGCTGTAGCAACACTTGTCTTCGATGCACTTATTCCCGCTACCAAACGGACCAATTAATCACAATAAAACTTTGTATTTGTCCAACTTTCAGCATTTCAATGTGGACATTGCCTTTACAGTACCACCAAACAGACAAAAGGCGTTTTTTTGCTATGAAACCGGATTTGGGGGTTGGTACATTCTTTTCGGGTAATATATAAAATCAGTTAGGCATTTTTTGTGAGGAGCCCCACACGGATATTGCCATACACCTTGAAAACCATGACACTGAGAGTAAAGAGATTGCAATCTGCTCGAATAGCCAAACAGCTGTCAAGGCCTTGTCAAAACCTTTTTACAACCTCCAAACTTGTATTAGAATGTAAAACCACCATGTCACAGCAATATTAGCAGGAATGAAAAGACGGCCGAACTTGCTTGTCTTGGTGCAATCTCGGAGGTATCCTCCTCCACAATTGGGATCGCACCAAAGTACCTTGTCACTAATATCTCGTCTTCGACCGACTGTCAAAACAGTCGCCATTGGTTAGATGACCCTTCAAGTAAAGCTATAAAAGAATCTGTGAGGCAAACCTAACTCAAAAGAAACGATAAAGCTACTGGGGCCAAACAATCCAACCTTGAGCACCTGCTGCATGAAGCCGGCAAGAGGGCTGGGAGCTAATACTTAAGTTCGTAAGAGCATCCGCTTTGGACCTATGAGCAATTACTCATAAATCTGAAGGCTGCACAAAGGGTCTGTTATGGCCTATGTTCCAAAGCCCCCGTTGGGGTCCTCAACCTCAGTCTTCAATAAATTAAATCAAATCAGCTAACCTACCACAGAAAAGAATATTTGTAAGTGATATTATCCATTGTTGTAGTCATAGACGGGGACTTGACTAGACTCACACTGTGCTTGGCGTAGAGCTTATTTTCCATTTTTAGTTACAATTTTCATGAGCCTCTTCGAGTCTTGGAAAGAATAGTAATGCAATATTATCTACAATGAACAAAGCATTTCTTTAAGTTTATGGACACGTTTCCTTATGTATTTTTCTATGGCAAGAACATAAATACGACAAACAATAAACTAAGAAGAGCTACAAAAGTCGATTTATACATGAAACATGACATGATTTCTTTTGGGTCGATTTAAACATTTACGTCACCCAATAAAACGATGTTCTTCCCTAAAACTTTCATTAAAATCAAAGACAGTATGGCTCTAAAAACCTAGATTTCTAGGTATACCCTTAAGTAAGTACCTACCTACCTATATAGCTGTGCAATGTTGCAAAAACATATACATACCTACACAAAGAAGAATAAAACAAAAAAAAATAACAAAATAATTTAAGCAACAAAACAACTGAAATTAGAGAAAATTTGCAGCAGAACAAATTGATTACGTGCCCAACCACATCCATCCTTGAACTAAAAAGGTATGAAAACAAATCAAAAATAATCACACGAACACGGACACGAATAAGAATCGAGTTTTGCTATATAAGTACGCGTGTTCATTTATAACATAACTATAACGGTAGTAAAGTAAAGCACAAGCATAATAGATTTTCAGTAGTGTACCACAACCCGAATAAGATGGAAGAATGAGTGGTTAGTAATGGACTGGGAAAGATTTACTATTTTACTATTTTTACTATTTTAAGATAAAATGCTTCTTAGATAGTGTTACGACCGCAACTGACATAGTACCTAAAAAAAAATAGAAGAAAAAAAAACCAAACATAAACTAAACGGCAAGGTAGAAACCTTACAAAATTTATTAGAACAGAAAATTTCCCATGTCTTATCAATCATCATTAGAAGCGGGTCGGGTAGGAGTGAGTACGATTAGGTCAGTATTTGGGAATGGGTAGTAAAAAAAGAGAAAGAGAGAAAATAGCAAATCATTGCACAAAAAAAAAGAGCGCAAGTAGAAATTACTTAACCATAATAATTGCCTCACTCAATAGTGGACTGAGTTCAGCAACCAAACAACACAAAATCATTCATTACATAACATCGCGGATTACCACCACTGTGACAGCTGTCAACGTTCCCCTTGCACTAACGCGAATTGAAAACTTCAAATTCAAAAACGATTCCCTCGCAGAGAGGAAAATGAACACAAGAAAATGAAAAGTTTCTCAGAAAAGCTTTCAAATTTGAGAGGATTTTATTTGATTTTTATACGACACACACATAGAGTATTAGAAGAGAGAGGAATAAAAATCTACTAAACATCAATATAAAGAGAGAGACCTATCCAAATACTCTTAATTTTAACTCAATCAAAATTAAGAGCATTTTATAAACATACAAAAGCTAAAAAGCATTTATAAGTAAACATTAGTAAGAAAAAAAAATCAAAACAAAAGTTTAGCACAAAGTAAGCATAGCTGCGGTGCTCTCAATTCTCATTGCAAGGGGGGGCAGCAGGCACTACTCTGCCTGAGTGACATCGCATGGCAGGGCAGGGCAGCCCCACAGGGAATAAATTTTATTAGAACAGAAGAAAACAAATCGAGCCGAGAGAGCTGTTATTGTTGTTGTTTTTCTTTTGTTGTGTATCCATTCCATCCATCCATTTACCATAGAGGAGCACACCACTTCGCCTCGTCTTGCCTACCCGTCCTCATCCATCCATCCAACCATCCATCGGCGTTAACTATTTTCAATAGTGGAGTAGGTCAAGGACAGTGTGGAAAACTGGGTCACCAATACAGCACGCGCGCACACTTTTTCATTTTTACATTATACATAACCGCACACTCTATATAGAGTAGATATATGAATATATGTATATGGCGCACCCAAAGGCCAAAATAATCTAAAGTGGGGTAGGGAAGGGAATAAAAAAAATTGATTTTCCTTTAACAAGAACTTTGGTAATGTGGGCGTGTGCTCTCATTTTCTTTTCAATGTTTTTGTTGTTTTTTTGTTTTTCCTTTCTTTTTCATTTTATTATTTTCTTCCTTCTACTACTGCATCTTCTTCTTCTTCTTGTTCTTCTTCTTCTTTTTGCTCTTATTTTTATCTGTTATATGGATTATGTTCGAAGAAGTATATCAACTGAGTTTGTATGAAAATAAAGGAAGAAGAAGAAAACGAAAAATACTACTAAGTCAATGCTTAAGTCAAGTGGGGTGGAGGGAGGAACAAAATGGCTTATAGGATGAAAAAAAAAACGGAAAGAAAGAATAAAGGACAATAAGTTTTTTGTGCCGGAAAATTCTCCTCAACGTATAGCTACACTACACACACATACATTTATATTAAATCAGGTCATGATGCATATCATAATCGTTTTACAATGTCGGAGGAGATTCATTTGAAAAAACATTTTTCCTTTTCTGTTCTAGTTTTGTTTTTGTTTCTGTGTGCATTTTCATTCCTGTTTTTTTTTTTTTTAATTTAAATAAATACACGCGACTGACTTGGTGATAAAAGGAAACATTTTCATTTCATTCGAATTGGAAAAGGGATATGATATTTCCTTTTTTTTTTGTAGGATACATACGTAAGTCATATATATATGTATGAATGTATGGAATATATATATATGTATATGCACATGTAAAATAATCTTTGCCTTTGGTAGTATAATTAGAGGTAGTAGGTATACATATGTTTATGTATGTATCTACATATGTATCTGCACATGTAGATAATATATCCCGCAGGCCGGAAAGGACATAAAAAGAAAATTGAGGCCACAAATTGAAAACTCGCGCGTAGGTTGTTGGTATGGTGTGTATGTATATACCAACAATATAAAAATTTTTTAAATTAATTTTATATGCTCTTGACTGCATGTGATCGACTTAAAAAAAAAAAAATCTTACCACCCTCAAAATTATTTCGCGCCAAAAAATAATTAGAAAAATTTCTGAATTAATCAATATCCTTTCAATTCAAAATTCAATATAAAAAAAAAAGAAACCCTATTGAGCACTCACTAAACTATATTTTAGACCAATTGTGGATTTGTGTGTCTGATGAAAATGTCATCAGTCCACTTGCGCTGGCTTCGAGGTAGCTATCTGCAGCCCACCAGTTCCAGCAAACTGACAGTTCCAGGGCTTTAGGAATTATTCTCGGCAAAATACAAGCCGTGATGTCTAGCTTCATGCCGGCTGTCCTGATGGGGAAGCTAGAACTTGCGTTATAAAAGACAGTATGTTCCGCCTGGCTCCGGACATCTGAGTACTTGGGGGAACCCAGGAATAGCCTGAGAAAGTACGATCCTTGAGGATGAGTGTCTACCAAGACAGTTCTTGGTGATCCAGAAACTGTTTGATGAAGATCGATCATTGGATGCGCGTCTGCACAGACAGTCCTTAAGGAATGGGGCAGTTCCTAAAGCTAAGGAAGGAAATATTAAAAAAGCAGTCCTTCGGAAATAAAAAGCTTACAATGGGCTTCTTCAATATACCTACTTGTCCTTTATTGAGGGTGACGGAAAAGGAGTCTGTGATGCGCAGGGCTGCCAAGGTCAAAGATATATAATAGGATGGATAACGAGTAAATTTGTTGAACTGGAGGAACATTGTTGTACTGAAGATTGCTTTTGGATCTCCCACCGTGAACACTGTATTGGGGTATGGTGATGACCCGATGATAAGTCATGTTCAAAGAATTTAAGTGCTAATGTAGTCAGATACAATGAAAATGTTGATAGTTGATGGATTGAGAAGTTGATGATAGTAGATCTTATATATCAAGTATGCATGGCAGCTATAAGATCACCATATGTAATCTCGAGCCTCTCCAGACTTGAATGGGCGTATCCTGACCTTCTCGTGATCTCCGCTAAAACCTCGGTGTCAATAAGATCTTAAGCCCGAATGGAGTTACCATTCCTGTTTCATAAAAGACTATTTTTATGGAGATGCCATTGGGAGTAATCATGGTCTTATGGTCATGGACTTCGCAGCCATACCAATTGGATAGCCGACATTGCTAACTTGATACCACAGGGCTTTTGAGCTCTGAATAGTTTCTGCTATTCACCTCAACACGGTTGTAGGCCCCTTGATGGGAGCATTGTGGTTGTTGAAGTAACCCATATTCGGGCAGAGAGAGGGGCAGAGAGAGAGACAGAGAGTGTCAGAGTCTAGCTTGCATAAATGCGCATACTCTAGATAATGGAAGAAGTATGTCGCTTGTATAAGATGCGTACTGCAAATAAGGATTTGAAGTTGTAGTCGCTTACGCATTGCATGCTCAGATATTTTGCTCTCTGCATGGAGTTGCGTTAAAACAGCCGGGTGCCGTGACCCACAGATTAGCAGATAGAACTCGCGTTGACCAGTAAATTGTTGTCAAGCATGTACTGACATAACTGGTACGCATAGAGGCAGGATATGCAGCGGATATGTGGGCGCTGATTGTCACGTTGTAACTAGTACATGCATTTTTAGCGTGCCGTGGAATTAAAACTTAATATTCAGGTGTTCACGTAAAATCACTGGACTATATCTGACTTACAAGCTAACAACATTTTACTTTACAATTTAATATGCCTACTTTTTCTAAATAATTCTGATCAAAATACAGACTCACAAAGAAAATTTTTGTAATTTGGCAACCACCTGACTACTAAGCTCAATACAACGGTTCATTTGAATCGAGCACATGCTGTAACATGCTGTAGCCGTGTCGCTATAGAATTACAATTTTCTCATTGTAAATTTTTCATAAATTTAAATTAAGCTGTGCACAGGAGAACTTGAGGAAGGAAATAAATATCTCATAACAACGTGAAATGAGCTCAGAACATTTAAGTAGGTATCCATAAAAGAATTATATTAATGTCCACCTTTTATTCTTGTTATTCAGTCAGCTTCCCTAAAAAAAAAAAAAACAGGATATATGCGCTACCCAATGTATTTTTTTTCTATGGTAACGAATAGCTGTTGTGCTGTTCAATGAAAATTCAGATTAAATCAATGCCAATCAAACTGCCAACATTAAAGGGAAAAGAATTTAAAAAAAAAATATGGATCCAAATATTATTTTCGTGCAAACAATAATTTTAATATTACCGCCAAACACATACATATATACTATGTAGGTACCGTTATGTTGACGAAAAATATTAAAGGTCGTTTCAATGTCATAGAAATTTTGATGACAGTGTTACTTTTAAAATTCATAGGTAAAATTGAGGTAGAGAAAACAAGATTTTAATTTAGGTTAAGTAGAATTCAATTTCTAAAACTATCCGCTTTATCTATAACTATAAAAACTAAATACCACACAGATTATCAGCTCTATTTCCATGGTACCTTCATACCTACATAAATACATATGTTGAATATTCACTAAGAAAGGGTTTTCAAAAATTACGATTCTTAAAGCGCGACCACACATAACAAACACTTGTGAAACATTTGTCAAACATTTGTAGAAAGTTTGATGGCTGTCGATGCAAATTTTAGAGTTATGAATTCTAAAAGAGTTCCAATTAATCCAAATGAAATTAAATACATTAGATGTTTGTTATAAAGTATAAGGTGCATCCACACATAACACACATTGGGGAAAAAAACATTTGTCAAACATTTGTCAAACATTTGATAACAAATTCATAGGAAGTTGACAGATGATTGATAAATATTTGTCATATGTTTGTCAAATATTTGTCAAACACATTTGTCAAACATCTGATAGGATATTTGAATGAAAAATGTTTTTCAAATACTCAGTTTCAATCGTGTATTATCCGAGTAAAGTAAACCTGCATTGTAGCATATTTCGTCGTACTTGCTGCAACGTTTGAGGAAAAGAGGAAAAAGATACGGTCCAAAAAAGTATGACCATAATCATGTAATAAAAATAGGAGAAAAGATTGGTGAGCTTGATATACAGAAAATGGTGATTAATTTTGTCAATACCTTACTGAAAGCGGTGTAGACACATTCAGTCAACCTGCTTGCCAGCCTCAATGGCAGGAATGCAGAAATTAGAGAATTCTGCTAGGCTGGTTGGTAGTAGTAGATTTATCTTTTGTAAAGCCATTCTGGAAGAACCGTACTAAGGGCTTACAATGAAAACTTAGAACATCAGAAGCTAAGGGCTTCAAATAACTTGACAATACAAGATAAATTGGGGACAAGTCAATAATTGGAAACATCGTTCCTCTTTTCTTTCTTGTGTGAGGGAATAGTAACCGAAAGTTTCCATAAGCTAGGAAAGACACCACACTACGAATAGATAAATTAAATAAGTAACACAGAATACAGGACAAGAGACAGAGGGAGTTTTTTTTAACAAATATGCAGGAACACCATCATAACCATTTGAAAAGCACTCCGACAGAATTCTTTCCTCCTCAAATACAAGATCGCCTATCTCCAGAGAAGTAGATGGTAATTTTGTCAAATTTCGTAAAATTACTAAACCAATAGCTATATTATAATATCAAAGTCAATCTTAGAAAAGGTAGTTGTAAAAATGTCACCGAAAAGATTGGCAATTGTAGAAGGATCATTACTTTCCACAACCCAAAGACTCAGAGTAGTGGATCAACCTTACGCTTGTAATTCACAAAATTCCAGAATTTCTTTGGCTCAGAACACAGTTTGTCTCGAGAACATAGCTTGTCGGTCCGGTCAGTACTCCAAAGCAAGAGCTTACTAGAGAAATGCTTTCAATCTTTTGTGGGTATTGTCAACTTAATCACATTATCATTACATATATCTAATCAGGCGTCGTACGTAGTTGGATTGGAAGCGTAAAAAAATAGATTAGCGTTTCGCTCTTTATGGGTGTTTGGCTCATGATATTTATCTGCCTTTTCGTATATAGAATTTTGATGATAATCTGTAAATATTAATTTTTGTTTAAAGTCATACGAGAAAATTTCGCACGCCTTTAGGTCTGCCACAACATTCGTGACAGCCACCTGCCATTTTTACCATTGAACATGAAATATAATTTTCTGCTGCCACACCAAAAATTAGCCTTTATGATAAAACATGTTTTTTAACCGATTTTTTTTTATGCGTCCTCCATTAGTGGAAGTCACTTTTTTTATTTATTGTTATTGTTTCTGTTTTTTCAAACTGAGGTCTAAAAAAAATCTATAAATTGTTTGTAATTGTTCGAAAAATATTTCACTTTTGCTACATTGATAGTAAAGTACGCGGAGTTTCGAATCCCCAGCAGCTCTGGGCAAAATACAAAGATATTATGGCGGAAGATAGCAGCAGCCATACTACGCCTAGCGCCCACAATGTTCAGAGGAAATTGTTAGCCCAGCGGGGGACGTACGACACACTCTATACTAAAGCTCCCATTGAATGGTGTATAGGAAGAATCACCTATTTGTAACTTCAGTCAAAACAGCGCTCGGAGAATTATGTTTAACCAGTTTAGTGACAGAAAATACATTTGGAGAAACGAACGATCAGCGCTACACGTGGTCTGTGCGGGCGATACCGCGGGTAACAGCTATTCCACTTATTTTAGTCAGTCAAAAGCTAACTATTGTGGCCTTGCAATTTACCTGATTTCGATAACATTCATTGCATTTTTTTCTACCAAAATGTAGTTTGAAATATGAAAACTACATTCCAGTTATGTGGGAACTACATAGTAATTGAAGTATTTTACTATAATTTGACTGTTCATATAGTAAAGACATAGTACAAACATATACAGTCAATTTCAGTTTTTCCCTAAAAGAAAGCGGGTTTTTACTTATTTTTTGATTTTCAACTTAAAAAAAAAATCTTAGTTTCACCACTTATTGTATATACTAAGGCTTTGTACTGAGGTCAGCGCTAAGCTATTATAAATTTTCATATAAAATTTAATGCGAGACCAGTACTAAGGTCAACCTGTAACCGGTAACACCATCAGGAAGTCTCTAACCAATTTAGGTTGAATTTTTTGGTTCGGGCTGTTTTTAAAGCCTAGTACTGGGGTCCGCGTTAAACTAAATTTTATCGCGTCGTTTTTTTAACAATTAAAATATAACAATGGAGACTCAGATATGAGAGATACTAAAAAAAGATGAAGAAGAAGCTTTTTTATTATTTTACTCACTCTTTTCAAGTTTTTACATATTTTTTTTATTTTTCGTTGTTAACATTTCTCAGAACTACATATATCAAGAAAATATTCTTACCATGCTAAAGAACGGCCCAGACTGATAAATTCAAGTTGGAATTAGTTAATTTCAAATTTACCCAATCATCGCAAAGAGATTGACGAAAGTATCAGAAGACAGTAAAACAAAAAAAAAAAAAAGCATAAATGGTACACCATTACAAAGCGATATAAATTTCGGAATTCGTCAGGGGTAGGTACTAGTGGATATCGATATCAGTCCGTTAATACTTCTGCTACATTCTCGAAGCAAGAATTACCTGTTTCACCTGGCTTAAGAACAACTCTGGAATTTTAATGTAGAACTAAACGATATACATAAATTCCCATATCAATATATCAAAAGTGCGCATTTTTTCATCTATGCCAGTGAGATCTCATTAAAAAAATAACGTTTTCAACACCAATGTATGAAATAGTTACTACATACTGCTGCACGTTCTTGAGACATAGAAGATCACAACCAATTCAAGCAAGAAACTCTTTGACTGGTGACCAGAATCATTTGAACAGAAGTGTCAACTGCAGGAGATCATGGAGTGAATCAAACACAGTCCAAAGGAGAAATACTTTTCGCGGCTTATATCCTTTGAGGAATGAAAGAAGCACTAAGTAAAAAGAAGAATATGTGGCTAGTCATAGTTACCGTCACTGTCTCTCACTACATTGCCCGAATTTCAATGAAACAGTACCCAAATACGACAAAAAAAAATCTTTGGACAGCTTGGTTTTGGAGCTTGAGATTGGTCCTGCGTCATGATGCTACGCAAAAAATTGGGAATAGAGAAGAATCCTAACAATTATTTCAAGACGTGTATACTCGACCAATCATAAATATTAAAATTGGGGCTCTAACTTGAATTAAAGAACTTTTGTAATATTAAATTTTCATCACACATCCTTGACAAACTGTGTTAGTTATGGTTCCTAAAGTAAGACAGAGGTGATGGTGTTGACGTGGAGTCCCATCTGGCAGTCGAAGCTAAAACAGCTCACCCCGTGTAACTTTTTAATAAAACGGCACGCTATCACCTCGGCTATTTGCATAGTGTGGGGTGGGCCAGAAAAAAAATTTCTGTACTATGACGCAGCATAAACGAAAGAAAACCAACAATAAAAAATAACAGAAACCAAGAGGACTATATACATCCAGTTCAGAAGGGACCAGACCAGACCAGACCTTTCGAAATTGTAGTGAGGATCCGATGGTAGCACTCCTCATCGTGTCGTTCCCCAACCGCATTTGACATAAGTTGACACTAGATTCTGACGCCCCTTTAGAGCTAAAAAGTAGAAGAAAAAAGTAAAGCGAACTCCGGTCAGAGAAGAGAGGGAAAAAAACCTGTGCTTTATTGACTCATAATTATTTTTTTTTTCTATTTTACCGTATGATAATTTTCTACCAATTAACGAGACGATAGACAAAATATTTAATAATAAATATTACTTCAATTGCACAATAGAAAGAAATCTTTTTTTCTTTATTTACCGCTCAAACTCGTTTCGTCTCTCCCATCCTCCACCTCTTAATATCTCCCATGCCTGAATTCCCGATTTTTGGCATCTTACTAGACCACTTTCCTACATTCAATGTGGAACTCTTAGAATCTAAAGAGTACAGGAAGTGTGATAAGTCAAATTTAGCGTAGTCAAATTCTGGTTGTGTTCAATTTGTTGCCGTTGTAGTGAAATCAACATAGAGAGAGGGGCAACAAGATATATATGGTTGTGAAAATATTGCGCTTGCTCCCACCGAAAATGCTTTTAGTCGCTGTCACTATGCCAAAGTACCCAGGAATTTTCTCAGCTGTTTCAAATGTAGACAGCTGAACATACATTTCTCCAATTTCCCGTATTCAAGAACCCCAAAGAAAAGCCACGCTCATATACAAGAATTTTATAGGTACTAATTCCTGTTCTTTCTATATTATAAGATGGATCCTTTTCTTGATATCTATGCAATACCCACCATTTTGAAACACAGATATCACCGGGGTAGCTATAGAAATGTTTCAGTCGGGCCGGAATTTATGGACTTAGGTTCGCATGCGACAATAACAACTAAAACCTGACAAAAATAGCGAACGATATTGACAGTTAATGCAGCGAATGATTATGGATTGAATTAAAAGCTGTCGCACGAATCGTAAGTCCTTTCGTCGTATGTTCATTGTGTTTTATTTGGAATAAAATTACTTTTTTTATAATTAATATAAAAATGTCGCGCAGTTATTCTATGAATCTATTTATAATAACTTGTCTCCCCCTATAAAATTAGAAAAAGGAGAATACCCATTTTGTGTCCTACATAGATATTCGTAAAGAGACATGAGAGATGCTTTAAACGATGCATTATGGTACTCTGAACATATTTTATTAACAAGGTTTATTTTACTTAAGCAGGGGAAGGCCTGGAGGGGGTCAAAGTTTGATGTAGTACATTTTGGAAAATCTAGTACAGAATTGAATTCCTTAGGTCCTGAGAAGAAATTTGAGTACCCACACTCCTATAGTCGGAGCCATCCACACACTCACTAACTCGGTAGGATTAAGTTCAATCGGAAAACGGGTTTCACTGTATTCGCCTCATATTACTACCAGCAACGATTCGTGGAAGAAATTCTCTCTCTGCAATACTCTTTGATTGGGGTGGTAGGAACCCAGGCAGGGGGTAGTGGTTCCAATGCTGCATGTTGCATATCAAATTAAAGGTCTCGGGGAGTGGTATCAGATGGTGTACTTTTTTTTTGGATTCAGAACACTTTCTCGAGACATTTTTGAGGACGGATAATCCATTTTCATGCACTTGGGTCTCATATACCCCAGTCACTACATTTCTCATATATATGTGTAGTTCTATCTTTCATGGCCATTAGTTTAGTGCTTTATTGTGAAAAATTTTCCACGACGCACCAATTCTACACCATAATGAGAAGTAGACTATTCTACTTTTTCACCCAACAAAATCGCTCAAAATACATCCGACCGCCAAAGCTTTCTCCCGCTTAATAGAAAAAAAAAAAATTTAATAAAATGTGTTCAGAGAATCATAATGCATCGTTTAAGTTATATTTAGGGCCTAAGCTTGCATGAAAAGTGGGCATTCCCCTTTACAATACTCCTCTCGCATCACAATAAAAAAAAAAAAAACGCCAAATAAACGAGAACATGAAGACGCCTGTCTGGCAGCTTTGTTAGCCACATGATCCATGGTAATTTCACTTTCATTTCAGCAGCGTACCAAAAAATATATTAAGTCATACCAATCCACCAAAAACAATATCACAACATCTCCACGACCGATGACGTTCGTTAGCGCAACAAAGCATAAAGAAATATCGAATTCATGCCGTCGAACAGGGATAGAATCATCAAAAATTCAAAGCAAGATCGTATTACCGATGAGATGATGATGCTCATGATGTGATTACAGTTTGAAAACGGACAGCAGTCATCTCGAGTATAAGCACCGCACAGCAGCCAGCAACACTGAGCACAGTAGAAATAGGCAAGACTCTCCGCGAACCGAACACACCTCTTCTAATTTTTCAGGCTGTTCAGCAGTGTTCAATTATTCATCATCGATGAAGAGAAAGAGTGTCACAATTTTTGAAACGGACAAAAAAAAAAACAAGCAAAAGAAGTGGGTAATTACCTAAGTCACCAATCCCACACATACCGGCGAACAGTTAGTTTATCAATGGGTTTGGGGCGGCTTATTGTTGGGGGGATACCGCAACGCAACACAGCAGTGGCCTTGCTTTTTAGCAGCATAACGAATAACGATAGACATGTGGATTGATTTGCTACTGCGCCTGTGCCAGTATATTTATGTACTAGTTGATTGCTTAGCGTCGTCGAGCTCATCGAGGTGGAGGGCTTGAAAGATGGTCGGTCGTGGTAGTGGTGGTCACTCTTTGGAAGTAACTAACTGACTAAAATCGACCAATTTCTTGTAGTAAGTAAGCAAGCAACCAAAGCTACCAATAAAAAAGGTACAAAAAAGTGACACACGTGTGTAGGAAAAAGTTAACAAAAAGAAAGACGACGGCCGACGTAAGGAGAGAAAAGAAAATTGTGTAACTCACGAGTCACGGATTAAGTAATTAATTGGTCGCGATGGGAGGAAGAGCGGCGAACAGTTCGGACCTCGGAGGATTGAATGACACACGATTGACCAATTACACAGTGATGAGGAAAGCAGCAGTGTAGAGAGATGTTGTTGGGAATTGGGCTTGGGAAGTGCTTAATTGGTTGAACTGGGGCCGGAATTTTAGTTTTGTTTCAGTGTGTGTATGCGTGTGTGTTTGGGCCTTTGGATGGATACCTTTGGCAACATTTTCGATGGGCGATAATGAATTTTTCGACTTTTCTTAAATATGACAAGCAAGTGTGAAGTAAGAGGTGCTAAAATGTTATAAATGAAGCATAATGGCGTTCCCCCATGTTACTAGTAATAATTAAAAGATTTGTATTGGTGTGGATTTAAAAAAGTTTTGGACTTCCGATGAATATTGATTCAGAAAAGATTGGAGTTGGGAAATGTCCTTTTAAATCTGGCTACGTTTCAAAGATTCAAGTTGACTTTGTGAAGTTATGTTTGCAAGCTTAGAAATGGAGTTCAAACACACATTAGGCCGGTTGCACTGATTCGTTTGTTGTCGAATCTTAGGTCAATGACACGATTGTACAACTCTATCCATAATCAGACCTAACATGGAGCAGAGAATGCAATGGTTTCAAGATTCAAGAGTTCCACTTCCATGTACTCTACAGCTATGGCCAAACTTTAGATTTTATGTTATTTTCTACTCTTGATTTGGTTATTCAGACGGAAACTCAAAAACATGTTATTTGTAGGATCTGCTCAGTGTTAATAGTAGCAGAAAACTACAGTGGATTTTTCTGCGGGTCTTTGGTATTTAAACAGGAAAAATATAACTTTTTAATACCATAATCATGATTCTACGGTGATTTTTTGTCAAAAACGTAAACTGAGGGAGGTGCCTGTTCAAAAGATGTTCAGAACCTGACACAACTGAAAACTTTTCGTGTGCTTGTCCTGCGTTTGCCCGGAACATACTGGATATGCTTGGATATGTCCTCCTATCTGTAGGTGAGCTGAAAAACTTACCCCACCAAGACCTAATACGCTTCATTAACAGGACAGAAAGGTTTTGGTGAGACGATTATCAGGTTAGCACAATGGGCCGCCCTGACCTTCGTGCTTGGGATCTCTCGTCCCCCTGCCTTTGAAGAAAAAAAATTAGGTCTTTTGAATCTGTTAACGACAGGATTTAAAGCTTTACTAACTCAAACATATTTTAATGATAGTCCGAAATATTTATTTTACCCTCTTATACCTTAACAGGCTTTATTAAAATGATAGGAAAACCCCAGTGAGTACACCAAATAGACTTTTATTTGACTTGACCTTAGCTCAAGACTTTAAAGTAAAAATCACAACTATATATAGAAGAACTACAATAATGCATGGAAGGGCATGAAGCTGTCTACATACCCTGTAGGAAGAGTTTTGGTGTATATCCCCTTCATTTATGAAACAAGGCACCAGAAAGCATAGCTTACATTTCTTGTAATCTATAAAGCTGGTTTATATTTACCGCACGAAATAAAGTGCAGCTCCTGAAATTCTGGATTGACTGACGAAGAAATATTTGTCGCAGTTACAAACGATTTTCATCAAACGCACACGGCAAATCGAACTTGCTCAGTAGCAGTAGACAGAATAAATTATGGCACTATATATGGTCACATAGGTGAAAAAAACTTGTTACGTAGTCCAAATGGTGCTTAATTCAGCGGATCTCCAAATAGGAGTATACGCTCAACCCTGCAGAGATTGGTTCTAACTGTCCATCCTTCCTAGATCTATTCTATCTATCATTCTAATCAAACATCATAAGCCCCACTCCGTCTACACGAAACAGGACGACAGAAGATAAATGGATACCTCCAAAAATGAGCAGCTAGTAAGTCGCTCTTCCAGTCACAATGATGAAAAAATCAACTGAAGGAAGACTAGAAATGTTCAAAAGGCGCTCGATTCTACATAGAAGTAAAATTGTGTGAGATCAACAAGAATAGTGATCGCCTCCTTGAAACTATGTTAACTGCCAATTTCAAGGTAGAAAATTTCAACTAGGGCAGAATTCTTCAGCCATTGAAATACATCACCTTTCTATATACGAACCCACTTCGGAAGATATCCTTGAACCGAGAAGGCTGAGAACCCATTATTAATTTTATAAGAGCTTCTTCCTGGGATTTATAATCTAAACACTTATAAATTTGGATGTTGAGTAATAGTCCAATAGTGGCCAAAGTTTTGGGACACAACCTTTCGAAATCCATCCATTCAAGCTAACTAGACAATATCGCGAAGAGCTTGCCACTTTATCAGGATTGTACATCTCTTTTGGATTCTACGACATAGGAATATAAAATGAAATGAGGGGGAAAGAAGAAGCTTAGTTTTTCATAGCTTCTTAGCTGAAACTACATAAATTTTGTTTAGACATGATGATAAGGAGCATCCTCTTACATTTTCTATCCATTGGAAGTAATGGACGGAATACTTGTACCATATCTTTGCTATAATAGGAACAAAACAATTTGAACCATAAGGCTATAAATAGGAGATCTATTTATTTGCCTTTGGGAGCATGTTGTCAAATTGCAAGTTCCCATTAAAGCATCCCCGATACTTTATATTGCTATAAGCATGAGCATTGGGGTACTTACTCTTCCACAATCTTTGCCAAAGTTAAGATAGACTTGACTGGTCCATATAACTAAGCCAGACCATCTATACATACAACTACTGTGTTGTATACAAACTGTAGTATTAAAAAGACAATTTTAAAATTATTATTGGAGTCCTTCCATGATACCTAGCACCCGGACGAATCAACGAACCAACCAATCCAACCAATCGGTAAATGTTAAACAGTGGACTACCATCCAAAACATATTAACTAAAATAAATCTAGCAAACTTATAATTGGAAAGAATTAACAACTACAGGATAACAAAAGATGACCTGAAGGAAAATCCTGATTGCTTCCCAAAAGATCGGAAAAATTACTCTTGTAATGGCTGGAATATGTGCGGATAGAAATTGATTGGTTTGCTTAAAACAGATGAACAATGAAGATGGGATGCAATGAGGGTAGTCACGACCCCACGATGGTGATTATTTGATCATAATTTATATGAATATAATAAAAAATAAACTTTACGAGGTCAGTCAGGGCCGAAATGGTATATATGGAGCATATAGGAAACTGTAAATTAAAAAAAAAATTAATTCACAGGGGTAGATTTACCAACAAGCTGAGCAGGGCGGTAAGTTCTCAATTGAAATAAAAGGAAACGAGATCAAAGTCGCATTATCCGGCAGTAACGGGTTCAGAGTTACCATTTTCAATGTTATTATCGACGGATTGATTGCAGAACTACAAAGACGTGGTTCAGCTTACGAGAAATTGAGTAAAAAGCTTCACTTTCTCATGAAGCTACATACCTTAGCATGTCAAGATATCCGCGTGGGCGCACAGAACTTTAAAGCCTTCTATGTAGGAGATTCAGACGGGACTTTGGAAAACGAGTGTCCCTCTGCACCTGCGACCTTATTTGTCGTTCGCTGAGGATACACAGAGAAAACAAATATCGGTCCTGGAGTTATACAAGCACATCCTGTAAAGGAGGTTTTTTTGAAATTTATCCATATCTGGAAATAGCTCTTCAGATTCTATTGTGCACACCAGGGTCAAACTGATTGGCACAACTGTCGTTTTCAGCGCTAAAACAAATGAAGAACTATTCAAGATCCACCACAGAAGAAATCAGGCTCAATTCACTCTCTAAGCTCTAGATAAAGTCAGGAATAATTCAGTCTGTTGACTTTAATGAATAATTCCCTTCCAATGCAAAGAAAAAAGTTCATTGCATGGCAACCAAAGCGTATGCTACACGAAGCGAACTTTCTTTGCATATAATTTCGTACTTATTTGTGATATTTCTAACTCTTCCTTTTTAATTTTTAAGTTCGATGTACGCTAAATAAATGAAACATAACAGTAACATTTTTGTTTTATTCAATTATTTTAAAAAAAAACGGGCCCTAACTCTGTTAACCGCCCAGGGGCCCTAGGTATTCATGTCCGGGCCTGCTTATATTTATATGTAAAGTTTCATGTAAGAAGGATCAAGATGAAGTTAACTTCAAAAAGCGGCAATTCATCCATTTAGTCCTGATCCTTTAACCATTCTTCATTTCAACCCAAATTATTAATCCTAAGCGGGATATAATTCTTACGGTTACCCAGCGGGAAAAATGGGAATGCCTAACTTAGATAGTGGTATACTGTAAGCATTACCTGAACTTTATTAGTGAATGTATACACGAATACTGTTTTGGGAAGGCATACGTAATGTATTGATGCGTCTTCTTTTTGATCATGTACCTTTCAGGGAATACTTAGAAAAGGCAGAGGTAATGAATAGAAAATTCGTGTTATTATCGAAAGGAGATAGAAAAGTGCGTGCAGATTGAAAGTACTTTGATTTGTGCATTAATTTAGAAGAAGAAGTGAATTATTTTTATTTTAGGTACGAGATACGAATAGATGAAGATGTGTTTATTTTCCATATAACCTTCCTAAGAAAGCAGAGAGAATTCTTTCCTTTATACCTCTCAGTGAAAACAGAAAGAATGCCACCACCCATGTTCTTTTCAACCGTCTGGAAAAAATTCATGCTGAATGTTTCCGTCAACTTTCATGAGATGACAGAAGGAATGCTTCCACAGAATTACAAATGAATGCTTTTTTTCACCTTCCACAGAATCAATAAGGAAGTCGTCCTTTCACCTTACAGGTCATGCAGAGGTAAGGTGTTCACGTGAATATACATATATCCACCTTATATATATGTATCTTCCCGTCATAGGACATCAATTTATTACAAGAAATGAACTGTGGGACTGCTTCCACACCCTTCATAGAATGCTTTCAGAGAATATAATTCAGACTTCCGTTTGCCGCTGGGTACTGACAAATCTATAACAGCGTATATCCGTAAAAGTGGCAAAATACTAAAACGAGAACATCGAGTATATACCTACTCCCGTTATATTACAATTACACAATACCTACATCAACTCCTCACCTTTCTTTTTCCTTTTTTTGTTTTTTACTTTGCCAACGCCCATGATATTGACATTTCAAAAGGTACAAGCAAATTTGCTCAACACCATAATTTTTATGCAATACACCCTAGGCTAATTATTCTGTAGAAGAAGATAGGTACATATATATGCAGGTAGGTCTGCAGATAGGTAGATACATATGTACACATGTACATAGTACAAAAAAGAAATTTCAACAGAGCAACGACCTAAATTTGATTGAAAAATATTCAAAAATTTACAGAAATTACAAAATATGCAGCACGGCCACGCCACAGTAGCGGTGTTTGATCGGATTATTCTTGCTAGAAATGTATTTCGATTACATCACGGCCGGTGCGCACAGCAACGCAAACGACTTAATTTTCCTAAACTCTCAGCTGATGTCCGCGCCATAGCATAGTACTTAGTAGGTGGCTCATTCTATTCTCTCTGCTGCTGTTCGATATAGAGAGAATAAGAAAATTCTATAAATTGATATTATACCTAGGTACCTACTTAGGTAGGCACTGATAGGCACAGTAAATTGCAACATTTGTTGTAAAAAAAAAAATTAAATTTTCTCCGTTTACGTTATACCCACCGCGACTGGCAGCAAACCTGAAAAATTAATTTATTTATGGACAAAATAATTTCGACACCATACACGGTGACATTTTCCCAATAGTCGAACAAGCGCGCAATGTTTATAGCACGGTGTCGGCGGTTACAACGGGCGGCAAAATGTCTTACATAAAATTTCGATGAATTTTCTTTGCTGCCTTCGAACAGAAGAGACGAAAGAATACAAGGGAAGTAAACTGAAAGGGGGGTTAATTGGGGGGGGGGGGGCTAAACCTAAAACTATGTAATATGAATATTTGTAAAATAAATTCAAAGATGTCCGCGGTTACTAGTTATAAACTAATTTATGCAAAAAAATCGAATTTTAACAAAAATCAAGAAAATTTAAGTAGGTAGTCACCTCACTTCCCCCCATTTAATTGATTTCCCCATCATTTCAACTGTGGATACTCCCGGCGTCCCGCCAAGCCCCTATAACTTCTGCAGCAACAACAGTAAAAATAAAAAATAAAACACGAAAATTATTCGATTCCCCCAAGCCCCAACAACTTTTCGGATGCCCCATGAGTAAAAAGCTTTGGTGTAATCGCACAAATACTATAACATACCGGGCCACTCATACAACAGCTGTCGCCGTCGTCGTCGTCGTCCAAACAAGTTTTATGTGTCAATCGAGCACGCTATATACATAACTTGCAAAGAGATATGTATATAGATACATGATCCTATGTTGCATTGATTACCCATACGTAAAGTAGGTCATGAATGCGCGAGACAACACGATACGAAATTGAGGAAGGAACAAATGAGATAATGGGAAAAACATGCAAAGGAATTTTTGTTTTTCATACTGACTTTGCTGCTCTGCTGTTGCTGCTGGTGCTGGCTGGTGCGGCGGTTGTGCTTTCGTGTGCTTTGCTTGCTTTGCTGTGCTATTGACGAACGCATCTCAATCACAATGGTTGGCAAGGCAAATGCTGGGGCAATACGAAAAAACTAAAGTCAAGTATGACAAAAAAAAAACGTGATTATACCCCGCGTACGTTTACGTACATAGGTATCTCAGCAAGATGAAACATGATAGCCCGAAAATGTTGCGAATCTGTGTACATACTTTGCCGTCTTCCTTTTTCCTTACCTTCCAATTTCTCATTTGTTGTGCCTTCCATGCTGCCATGCCATGCCATGCCACACACGACACGACACATTTCAGTTAATCAAGGAAAAACGAAACATTTTCCCAGCAACAAAAACGTTATAAAAAATTAATTTGACTGTGATTTGCGATAGAGTGTGTGTGTGTGTGTGTATTTCGCGAGTGAATATAATTCGCAAATGAAACGAATTCTTCTTCATAAAAGTCTGATGATTTCTATTTCTAGTTCTAGTTCTAGGCTAGCAGCTAGAGAGTTGTCGATATACATAGTACCTAGGAACTTTACTGTAATAAACACCTAAGAAAATTTGTAAAGAAAAAGTAATATAAGAAGTTGCAAGCAGACAAGAAGACAAGAAGACAGGAGAGCGACTTTGCGTTGTTTGAAAGTGAAAAACTGAGCGAAAGTGATTTCATCAAGAAAACGTGCGAGTTCGAAACTTGCTTACAACTGGATCTGGCTTTTGTTATTACAGTTTTGTTCTTAGAGATCGAGAGTCGAAATCGAGAGTCATCATGATTCATGAACGTATAGTTGAAGAATTGGATTGGTAGGCAGGCAGAGAGCTGTAGGCATACCAATCCAATAATACCAACTTGAAATTATAATAATTAAGCCAACCTCAATACTGGGGAAATTCAATTCCAATTCCGATTGCACTGCACTGCACTGCACTGCAACTGTGCTGCTGTGCTTGTATAGTGCGAAAGAGCAAGTGCTAGGAAAAAAAAATAAAAAAATCTTGTTTTGGTGACTTATTTTCTTCGTTGTTCTTGCACAATGCCGCTACTGGCATACCGCATTGGTTTGATTTGATTTCGAGCTTTTCTAGACTTATGTACTACCTTTACTTAGATCTCAGACTGGTTCTGATATTGTTAAAAATAAAAACATTTTTTTTTTTCATACATACAACTGTGGCTAAAGTGGAGGAAGTAAGTACTGCAACTACTAGGTAGGTATCTACTTATAGTGTTCGAATTTATCATGTACAGGAACAACATTTTCTACAAAAAAAAAAATTATATTGAGTGCAATCTGTGCAAAAGTGGCCAAATCGCAAAATCATATGCTTGTTTTTTTAGCTTTAGGGGGGCTTTCAGGTTTAGATACAAAGTTATCGATAGCAGCAACAGCAACCTGCAAACCTGGCCAGGGTCATGGTAGGCAACAAATAGACTTGTGAATAGTGCTGTAATAGTGTGAACATGAATGCAAACATGATCCAGATGAGAGAAAAATAAAATGTTTTTTTTTTTTGTTAGACAAATAACAGATGACAGGTTGACAGGTGAAACATGAACATAGAACAATTCAAAAAGGTTCATCATTCTTCTATAGGTATACTAGACGAACTTTATATGGTTCCAGAAGAGGATACGAAACCGAAATTTTTGAGCTAATTCAGCTCAATAAAATTGAGGTTATCATCGTAGAACCGATAGCGGTAAATGGAGGTGACGATACTGGAGGAAGATTAAATCGTAAAACAAAATATCAAGATACCTAGTATTCTATGGATTTCAAGATAGGATAAGGTTCGATAGAAAATAGTATACCAAATAGATAAAAAATAAAAATAAATTAAATAATAAACCGGGGCTGTATACCTTCAGTTGAAGCATGCTAAAAAAAAAAAACAAAAAACAAATGAAGAGTTCTACATATAATGATCGTCGACAAAAAATAACTATAGACTACATGTTAGCTTCTCGATAGTTCGGGTAGGTCTAAAATAAATTCGTTATCGATAGTTCAGATACGTCTAAACAATTGTCCTTATCGATAGTTCGGATACGTCTAAAATAACGTCTTTCTCGATGGTTCGGATACGTCTAAAAGAACGTCATTATCGGTAGTTCGGATATGTCTAAGATAACATCGTTATCTATAGTTCGAATATGTTTAAGATAACGTCGTTATCGATATTTCGGATACCTATACGTCTAAAATAACTTCCTTTCGATACTTCGAATACATCTAAAATAACGTCAACAACATATTTTCCTGGAGGCAATAAATGTATCCCCACCTGTGAATGCCCAAAAATATGTGGAACACTGAAATGAGAATAATATCGACATAAATGCCCAACCATACCATCTGCAGATGCTCGGACAAACGAGATGTTCTGGTATTATTGAGTTTATATCTTTTTGAGAATATCCAAAAGATACTTTATTTGATCCTGGAGACTCTATTTACTAAGCCTTAAGGCACGAATACACTACAGTCCCTTTTTTGCTGAAATAACAGATTTTTCTGTTTCTATAGTTACTTTGTGATGTGAAAATCAAAGCAGAACAACTCTGCATACAGAGAAAGTTTTATATCTCTGTTGGAGTTTTTTCGCAGAATTTTCTCTGTGTAGTGTGAACATCAATAAACTCAAAAACCGCAGATAATTTTCACAAATTTTTCTCTTACAAACGTGTTTGAAAATTTTTTTAATTCCGCAGCAGAGTTCTGTGCTCAGTTGTTTGTTATCCATTGATTGAAAAACAACTAAATCTGTGAAAATGGGTACTGCATGGACGCATGATGAAATATTGGAATTAATTTCAACATTTAAAAATTGTCCCAAGCTATGGAATTTATCTATTCCTTCACACCACCTCCAATATATGCAGTGTATGACATAAAATAAGAGAGATAAAATGTTTTTCAGTTTTATTTTCATTCAATAAAATATACATAGAAATTGCTGCTACCAATCGCGCCTGATGAGCCATCTTCTAAAACAGATTTCCGGGATACATTACAATTACAATTGCTATACACTAATTCCATAATTTTTTTGAACACCTTCACACAGAAAACTTTGGCATAGCAAAATCTGTAAGTGTGTCCTTACATTTAAGGTAAGCAACTCGCAATTTCGGAATAATCAAATAAATCGAACTCTAAAACGTACCTGTAGCAGTACTCGTTCGTCAGGTTGGCAACAACGTAAGATATAAGGAAACAGGAAGGAAATCGAATAGCATTCATCAAGAGAAAATATAGAGACGTATGCAAAAAACTTCATAAAACCTTCATATACATATATAATGAGAAATATGAAACAAAAGGTGACAATCCGAATGTGTCCAGATAGAACAACTACCTTCCAAAATTTAAGGCTAATGCACGATTAAGTGGAACCAACAGGAGGTGACAGGGTAAAGAAATCGCTTTTTTTTTTATAAATAAAAATGTTACTTTAATGGTGGAAAAGAACCTCCGTGATGGTCTCCAAAAAAAGGGTTATCTCTAGCTCTTGCTCTCCAGGCTTGGGAGGTAAAAAAAATGATTTTATAATTTTTAGTAATACATATATGTATACCTACATAAATGTAGTTTCAGTTATAATTTTGCAGTTATATATATTAAGCGTAGTCGTTTTTTTTTTTAATTTTTATTTCTTTATAATGCGACCAACTGAAAAAAAAAATCATTTTTCCTCAAAAATTCAAACTTGTTTGTAGTTTTTTTTTTTAATTTATTTTGAAAACTTTAACTAAAAAATAAGGCTCCGCTTTACTGAAACTAGTCTAACGAACTACCCTTTTTATAAATTTCTAGTTGATCCAATGTAAATTGACTGAATTACACTAAGAACCGATCCAAAAAATTATGTTTTTTGGAAAATAGCGTTTAAATTTCTTTTTTCTTTTCGGTAAATAATTAATTTTACCTTTGTTGTTTATCGGTTGCAGGTCTAGGACAAAGGAAAATAATATTATTATTTACAAGACAATGATAAATAAAGGATTCTAGAACTACACGCGCCCCTATATTTTTTTTTCTAGTTATAATCATAAACATTGCCTAGGCTAAGAAAGTATCATAAATTTACAGGCGGCTGCAGACGTATAAACAGAGGTTTCACTTAATTTCTCCAATAACTTTTATAATTCTTTGAATTTAAAATTAATGTTTTCTGAGCACAATATAGTCATGTTATACTACGAAAAAATGAACCGTCACCCAGTTGATTCCCTTTAAGCTTTTTAATAAAATAGAGAAATTATTGCATTTAACTGGGCTGGAAAGAATATAAAAAGTCCGAACTGAATAAAATCATAGAATTGGTAGTTCCAAGAGGCATACATGAAGAAAATTCAAAACCAGCTTCAACGATATATAATACCTGTCTGTACTAGATATCATTCTTTCCAAAAAATCTTCTAGTAGGTATACCCAGTCTCCTATAGAAAGTTGTTGACTATTAGTTAATGACTACGCTAAACTGATAACAAAAATTTCCAAAGCTCCCTGGACAGATAGATTTTCAAGGAATCTTCCCAGCGCTCCTTCAAAAACGACTACCATATTTATGAGCTATTGACTATTTTAATTTCAAAATTTTAGATCAATCTTAACGTGGAAGGATATAGAATAGAGTCCTTAGCTAAATTCAATCTCTGGCAAATGGATGTATCTATGGACATTCATTTCAATAGAATCCTATACACAAATAAATGTCAGACGAAATTATAGCAAAATATTAGTTTTAATCTATTATAATTCAAAATCATAACAATTCCAAATATAAATGAAGCCTAATTTTGTAAACCGACATCCTCAGAATCAAAAAAAGAGCTAGGTAATAGCCTAGATTAAAAGTGACAGCCACATCTAGACCTTAATAAAATTGTCCATTCTGATAGCCTAAGAAAAAAACGCCTTAATAAATTTCATATAAAATTCATATAAGAGACCTCCTTGGTGACCTGCAGGATTCTGTTTTGTCTTCTTATTTTTATATCTGTTCCGTTTACATTTGCATCTTTATTTAAAATTTTGAAATGCAGTCTTTTCCAAACATCTACACATATGTATGTTAAACAATGTCCTTTAAATGAATAATTTACATACAAAAAGAAAGTACCTCGCGATATTTCTACCTGCATCCCGAAATCTCTCATACAGCAATTTGCAAATACTAAACTCCTGTTAAACAGCATTTTCCCAATGAAATGTGAAATTTTAAAATTAAATGGTTCTTATCAGTGCTGCTAAGGTAGGCACGTTTCCCAGAATGTCAACCTTTAGGTTGTAAATAAATTTCACAATAAGTCCCAAGAGAATTTTATTATTGGCAGACCCCAATAAAGTAATAAAACAAGAAACGTTTTCCGAAAGCCTAGTTAAGGCAGTAAAAAACAAGGTGTTTATGTCACTGAATAGGTAAACTAGGGAATTCTAACTATTGTTTTACGAGATTTATTGGCTGTCTACAGGAATACTAAATATTTGCTGATGGTATTTATGTGTATCTGGTCTGGTTGTAAGAAAATTGAAAAATCATTATAAGAATTAAAGTTCACACAGAAATTACGTAAGCAAATTGTACTGTCTCACTCAAGCAACCTCATTTTCAGGACACACTTCTTTTTTTTATAGACATGTCAGAGTGGACTTAAGCAAGTATGGAAACAAGTTCCATATAGGTGCATCTATTTCGATGAGATAGTCAAATTAGAGTTTATTTTCTGCAATTGGTACTACATCCTTTGATAGAAGTTAATAATTGGAAATCAGCTAGTGTGGAATTATCTGATTCTTCGCGACTTTTTGACTTTGACGTTTTTCATTAAAGCTTGCTCGAAGGAAATCATTGTTGTTGGTTTTTTTATAAACAACCACAAAATAAATGTGTTGATATTTCACAAGTTCCACAACAACTGACATTAAATGACTATACATAAATCAAAATGTTATGGATGTGGAACACGTTTCTGTCCTGATTGAACTCTGTTGTGGCTGTACAGAAGAAGTGAAGGTCTGAACATGACGTTACTTGAGAAAGTTAAATCGCGTGTGGAAATCATCCTAGAGGTTACGCAATAGTTATTGCTATTGTATTTTAATTAGCTACATTGGCCTACTTATATGAGCTATCATAGTTCCCAATTAACAAGCCAATGACTCTGAGCTGAAGGAGCTTCTAAATCTTGCAATATAAAATGGCCTATATCTACCACTCAAAAAATTGCATAGGCCTCACTACTAAAAACTATCCTCTACCATTTGTACAGGTGCACTCAGAAACTGAAATCTAAATAGGTTTTAAAAAGATTCAAAATTGAAAGAATAAAAATCCAATTTTCATAGCAAAAAAAAAAACAAAAAACAAATTTGAAGAGAGGACAGAGCCCTAAGGAACACCATAATTAATGGGCTGGGGGTGATCAGTCAAGTATAAATCGCATAACACGGAAGCCATATAACTCCGAATTCATCATATTATTTGAGATTAGTTGAATATGTTAGGCTCAAATGATTGGAAATATCTAAGTAAACAATTTCTGAGCAAAATTCAGTTTTTTTTTTTTAGCTCGTAACCAAAAATCAATTTGACATCTTAGTGTCATTTACCTTGTTCACATTAAGCAGAGTAGACTGAATTAGAATAGTTCTTATTCGCATAGTACCAAGTACTCACAGTGTTTCATTCTCATTCCGGAGCTCTATCATCCAGTCTACTCCGCTTCATGTGAACAAGGTAATTGATTAGATTTTATTATGATCTCTCTTAAGCAATATGCATAGTCTAGCGTTTACAATGTACTTTAAAAAAAACTTGATGACACCTGCTTAAGTTCCTATACCTACATTCCCATCTTAATCCTCTCGGCTACTTTTCATGACTCATAAATTTCTTTATAAAAATTTCTATATACATAAATGGAATTCAGTAATAAAAACCTTCATTGTCAGTAGTTCCTTAAAAGTTGTTTTTATTAGAATTGCAATAAGAAATAAAAACAAAAACAACCGGAGAGGAGTGCTTCTGCAAGACTTTGCAGCTACGATGCTATAGGTAAAAATAAAATTTTTTTGTCTTAACCGATATCTGCATGCCTCTATCTGCATCTATTAAATTTATTTGTGTACAGAGATAAAAACAACTCATAAATATTGTAATGATGCAGTTACATCAAATTATTGCTTACATAATAAAAGTTTTATG
Organism: Dioctria rufipes; assembly: GCA_963924295.1. Taxonomy (NCBI): domain Eukaryota; kingdom Metazoa; phylum Arthropoda; class Insecta; order Diptera; family Asilidae; genus Dioctria; species Dioctria rufipes. The sequence continues at coordinate 39,709,258 of OZ002743.1, read as the reverse complement.
CGTATTTTCATATTATTAACTACCCATAAAGTATACAGTGGAGAGTTGGACGAAAAAAAGGTTTCCATTGCAATTCTAGTATGTATTGAACCGTAGCATTATGCGCACTAAAATTCATAATTTTATAATGTTTTATTTAAGTCTGTAATTACGTTGTACTACAGATTTGTCAAAGTTACTTTCAACAAAATGTTTATAAAATCCGGCTCGAAGGACCAAACATTTTAATTGATAAAATTTCAATAAAATGCATGAAATTAGGTGCTCTATTAAAAATACAAAAATATAAATATTTAATTGGTAAAAAAACAAAAACCATTTGTAGGAAATTCTCTATTATTTTCTGTTATGATTGAAAACACTAACGATATCCTTTTGTAGCTTCTGTATACATTTCAATACCCAACAACCTAACACGACTATTATTTTATAATCTATTTCCTTATAAATGATTCACTTCGTAAGTAGTAGAAAGAAAAAAATATTATTCCGGAAACGAAAAATGTTAACATTTCTCAGAAAACTGGGTGACCTTTTTGTATTGACTTCCGTTTGAAAATGGAATCTCGTAAACATCATGATGTGGTGGACGTGTGTGCATTGTATATGTAAATCTGTAAGGCAGGAAAATTATAAAAAAAAACAAGAATTTTCCAGGTGCCTACTACATGCACCTGTAATGAAGCTTTTTTCAGGGATTGTTTTCTTCTTATTCTTCTGCTTTTTGTGTAGAGAGAAGAAAGGATGCACCAAATTAGGGCGGAATGTGAATATCATAGAGCAACACAAAAATACAGTAATTGTTTTTCCAGTATTTAACTTTCTGTCCTACTTTTTAATGTATTTGGACTTAAAATAGAATCACGTGAAAAACATGGGACAAACAAATGGTAAAAAGCAATGGATTAATGTCATAAAACATAATAAATCTGCACTAAATTATGTATGCAGGAAGTTTTAGAAGATTTACAAAAAAAAAAAGAGCTTTTACAGGTCCGATTATAAGTAGCGGTATACAATCAAAATTTGAAGAAGAAACAAAATAAAAATTCTTCTACGGGTGGGTATATGTATGTATGTTGGAAAAGGATTTAATTTAAAGGAAATTACATAATGTAAGGTCATCCCCAAAACCAGACAATAAGAATGAATGTTATTGCTATAACTATACATATACAACTAATGGCCCCTATTAACTAACTAAATAAAAAAATAAAAAGTCATAAAAATTCTGAAGAAAAATTGTCCAGAAAATACTGGAAAAAAAACATTAAAATAGTTTACAGACAAAAATTATTATAAGAAAACCTCAAAACCATCTATATATATATACAAGAGATTTCAATTAAGGCGGACAAAAAAAATTCAAACTTGAAATTAACTTTGTACACTGAGTACCTAGAGCATGAGAGTCTGCAATGAATAACTAATAATAATAATGATAAGACGAGCAATGACTAATGATGATTATATATGAATGTTTTTTTTTTGTTTTTTTTTCAAAATATGCCTAAATATTCTTTCCTGCTTTGAAGGGGACTAGTAGTTCTGTTTCTGTGATGAATATTTATCACATCCTTTGGCACAACAAATTTTAAAGTCTCATGTCGGAAGACCAGTCAGGAATATAACTTCAAATTAAAAAAATCAAAATCGCACCCAGCAGTGAAAAGATACAATTTTCCAATAGAAAAAATCCAATTTTGAGAGGGGAAAAAATTAGCACATGAATGAAAAAAAAAGGAAAACTAGCGATATGACATGACAATGTGACATCGATTTTTTTTTATGAGAGAACACAGCCAGAGCAACAGATCGTAGGAGAAATTTTAATTATTGTTGGAGAACTGATATAGTTACAGAACATTTCATGTCACCATAGTTTCAATTAGCCCTATTTAGGACATATGTGATAGATTTGAAGGTTGCTTTTAACGTAGATGTTAATTTATAGATTTGTAGATAATTTTCGATGAAACTTTCAATTAAAAAAGAACCATTCTTTTGCCCGCAAATGAAAATTAAATTTCTTGGATAATTTTTTGTGTATGTAATATCCTGCGGTGAAAGCTGTGAAAGCTGTCAAATGCATTGCAATAGTCTAGAAGTCTCATAGTTACTATTTCTCTATTATCAAACTAAATTTTACAGTTATAACAATAATAATTTAACTAAGCCTATATTGATCTGTAGTCGGATTTTTATTGCAATCTCATATTTGCAATTGGCTTGAGATGAGAAAATGTAAACTCGAACGTTTTTATCCATACATACCTACATAGACAGGTCTAGACATGATCAATTCTTCTTCATTCGAGGCGATGTGAACAAAACAGGAGGAACAGAATGGCTGGGCAAAAAGCCAAAAAGCAAATATTTTTTGGGTACTATGCACACCAAAATTCTTTTCTTTTGTACACTTATGGTCGCTTACACCCATGTGATTACAAATTTACTTATTTTTATTAGGTGAGTAAGGTTCGAAAATTACAAAAAAATTACCGATAATCAATTAGATAGATACAAATTTCACGAGAGTGTAGGGAAATAAAATCTCAGCAACCGATCCATATTGGGCTGCCAATAAATAGTTTAAAAAATTATTTCTGGCAACTTTAGCGCTAACTTCTAAATTAGAAGCAAATCAATTCGATGAAATTAAAATTTTGTTATTGTATGGGTGAAATTTATAGCAATTAATAAAATCCTTTTCTTCATGTAGGGCTGGTTAGGGCGAAAGCAATTTTGTGATACAAAAAATAAATTATAATTTTTCAAAAAATTTATCACAACTACTCCCAAAAAACAAAAATGTTTAAAGTAAAAAAAAACTGCCTTAGCTGCAGTTGTTTTTTCTGGATTATATTATTACCCCAGCTTTTGCCCATTACTCAGAGTACGTTTTTTTTTATAGTAAACATTTAACATTTAAATTTCTGTTTTGAAGTCTAATTGTCTACAAAAATGTTGAAATCTTTCAAAATTTCATGAGACGAAACCGACTTAATTTAAGTTATAACAAAGGTGCTAGAGTGAATCAATTAGGACACTCTGGTTAAGATTTAAGACTCTAATAGCAATAAGTCAATTGCTATGATAATGTCAAGTTGAATAATGCAGAAAATGGGAGTTTTTCAATTGCATAAGTGGATTTCGTTCAGTAAAATTTCAAAGCAAATTCTAGACATTAGCCGAGACATCTCATTTTGTCCAGAAGAATATACACCGTACGACCATAGACGTTGCCAAATATTACAGGTCTAATATTAAATATAGGTAATGACATATTTATTTTAGGACAAAGAATTCAACGAAAATGTTCAATCAACTTGTGCCAGTTTTAAAAATGCTATACTACATGCATACGTGAATATCGTTTGCACAATAATGGATCAAAATCGGAGAAACCTATCCAAAAGGGCATTTTCAAAAAAATGATAAACTGCAAAACGATTAATTATTGAGAAATGATGACAATCTACCTGCGCTGCGCATCAATTACCACCAAATTGACCTGCCTTACGGCATGAGTTTCTGTTTTGTTTAATTGTGAAATAAGTTTGAGAAAGTGATTCGCTTATCTCGGAGTAATTTTTCATCAGAGTACTTTTAGTATCTCCTCTCTACCCTTTTCCAATTAGTCATTTTTCATTTGTACTTTTGGAAAGCTCTTAAGGGTCCTATATTAAGTAATGCTAATCCCTGGAAGGGATCCCCTGGATGAGCTATTGTGAGACTTAATAATAGCGTTCATCTGATAAAGCTCATGTAACTGTTATGAAATTTTGACGTTTAAAGCTCTTTTAAAGTAAAGTTCTATATTTTTCAAAATTTCAATTTTAATCTCACATCACATGCGAAAGTGAAAAATTGAATTAAGTAAAAAAAATGTGCCATCATCACCTAGAAAGGAATCGGCGGGGAGGGGGGGGGGATACCTATACCTTCTTTAGAACTAGAATTTTAAAAATGTATTAAAAGAATTTTGTCGACCAATTGTATGAAAAATTATCTAATTTAAAGAAAATAAGTACCCTAGCATCCGTGGGCGATGCTCCATCGAAATTTTACTTCGTTTTTAGTACTGTACCGCTGTTTCTACTACCAAATCGTAGGTAATAATTTTTCAAACATTCAACATTGGATCGGGATACATTTGATCGCGAAATGTTTTTTTTCTTTTATCTTAACTACTATTTGTTGAACATTTTTCTACTATAGGGTTCGATTTCGAGTAGGTAGTATCAAACCTGCAGGGGGAGGTAGATATGAGTTCCAAGGAAGGATATTTGATATCAAATTACAAATTTATGCCTTTATTTATCAAAATTACTATTTCTTCGATCCTTTTCATAATATTTGATTTTTTGGTAACTATTTCTTACAGGTATAATCCAATATCCATTATCCAATAGAACGATTTGGATTTGTTGATGATTTTCTCATCCTAGTCTAAACTGAACATGCACAAATTATTCTAAAATATCCTTTAATAAAATCGCGCATATGTAGTTTGTATTTTTAAAAAATATGATGAGGACTTACACAAATTGATGATAGAACGGATTAATTAAAATTCAAAGTCGGAAGAGATCAATTTTAGGATACCGTTAATCTCATTTCATTCATTAAAAACTTAAAAAAAAAAAAGCTTCAGGACAATATGCTTGTATTGCTATAAAGTTGTTCTACAAATATGAGAAAAATCACACATTGAATTTGTATACTTAAAATATACACAAAACTTTACCTAACAAGACACTTTAGTTTAATTTTTTACGTAATTTAAATTTGCCAAAAATTTATAATATCTTCATACCAGTGTTGGAAGGTTATTGCGGCCAAAATTCCCTTGAAAATAGAAATTACTGGGAAATTATGGGAACAGGTTATTATGCAAATTCACACAATTTTTTCCTAGTTACTACAAGGTATAAGAAATATATCAAAAAGTAAAAATTCACTAATTATTATTATCATTAAAGTTCTCAAAGCTTTTCTATTTGCAAAATGCTCGCTCAATATTTAAGTTTCACGGTCATGCACAATCAATTTAATTAAGATACTTGCGCAGGGGAAAATTAAATTTTCTGAACTTTGATGTATGATTTTTCCCATTATTTTGTATGGGGAGATGAAATTTTTTTCTCTTCTTCCTTTTTAAATTTTTTCAGGCTAGAAAATCGCATAATATAGGAGAATTCCCACTATCTCCCACCACTGCTTCATAACCAGGTATATAACATTCTATTGCAAAATAGCGCCATCTTCATTTTAATAGAAGAACCGAATGTTTTTTCTGTATGAACAACATAAAATATTCGGAAGCGAAATTTAAAATGATAGAATTTGGAAAGACGTTACGCGTACTTAGTTTTTTTTTTTGTTAATATCTACTTTCGGTTGTTGATCTTAGAGAAATACATATTTTTATGCAACTTCAATTCATTTTTTTTTTATAAGTCTAAAGAGCGTTGAAATTAGGGCTAGTTTTTAATTCTAGCCAGGAATAAGATTGGTTTTTGATGATGTTTTTAATAAAAATATTTCACTTATAAAACAACTATTCAGTCATGACCGTACATCTAACTTGGAATCAAAACCAGTTAATAAATCCATATTTTTGTGATATTAATCCAGTAATAGATTGTGTATCGGAATTATGCTATACCTATGCTATTAAAAAAAAAAAAAAAGACGCACAAATAAACATGAAAACTGTTCGCATTCTATACTCCAGTAGATGGCGACACATGTAAAACATTTGTTGATTATTTGATGATTTTTTTTTTTAAATTAAGTGTAAACAAAATAATCCATATTATCTGCTTAAATTATGTATAAAAAATATATATAAATAAATAAATTAAAAACTCACCTTCTAATTTCATTCCAACTTCTAAACATTTCTGGAATCGACAATATGGACAACGTTTCCTTTGAGTTTTATCAATGTGACACGACCGATCAGCAACACATGTATAAACTTTTTTATTTTGTACAGTCCTTTTAAAGAAACCTTTACATGATTCACATGTTAAAAGTCCATAATGATAACCGCTAACTTTATCACCACAAACCGGACATAATTCTTCAAATAAATGTTTAAAATCAAGTTGTTCACCGCCGCATTGTGTTGGTGCACTACCGCCGCCTCCACCACCAGTTGTACCAACTGGTGGTGGTATTAAGGATATATAACCGCTGCTACCGTTACCGCTAATAACACCTCCGCCACCATTAACACTACCGCCACCACCACTTTGTTGTGAATTTGACGAGGTGTTATCTTGATAACCTGTCGGAAAAATATATTGTGAGTCAAAATTGTAAATATACGAATACGAAAAGTTCGGATTTGCAACATTTTGATGATAAGGATGTTGTTGCTGTTGTTGTTGATGATGTTGTTGCTGTTGATGTTGTTGTTGTTGATGTTGTTGATGATGTTGTTGTTGTGGATGATGATGTTGCTGCTGTTGATGGCTTGCCGAAGAATTGTTATTATTATTATTTGCCAAATGTAAACTGGTATTACCAATCGCATAAGCATAATCAGCTGGTGATAAATTATCACCAGATGTTGTATTAATTGGTGTATTATCACTACCGCTTCCAACAACAACAACACCACCACCACCACCGCCTCCGCTGCCGCCACCACTAGCAGTAGTTACACTACTACTTCCAGAATTGTTATTATTACCGCTATTATTATTATTGTTGTTGCTGCTTGTATTGTTATTATTATTATTATTTGATGATGATTGCGAGGATGTTGTGCCGTGTGCTGGACTCGATGGTTGTTGATCCAAATTCATCGAAAACGGTGATATGTTAAGCGACGACATAAACGACGCTGTTGATTGTTGTTGCTCCATGTCTAATAACATTTTTCTTATACAAAATTATTTTATCTTTTTTGTTTTAAATGTTTTTATAATTATTACCAAATTTTTTAATTCAGTTTTTTTTAAATTTATAGTGGACGGATTTTTTGTTGAAACAAATTACACGCGGGATAGAATCGTTTTTTTCTTTTCTCTATTTCTGTTTGTTTTTTTTTTTTTGTATTTATTATTAAACCCTATACTTTGGGATGAATTTGCTCTTTATATTTCTCTTTCAAATGTACGCTTTATAATTGTTATAATAGAACACTCGTTTTACAACCGTAATTTTTGGTGATTTATCTATTTGTTTTTTACAATAATTGTTCGAAAATATTCCCGAAATAAAATAAACAAACATTTTTTCTATTATATGGATATGGAGGAGTAGGTACAATATAAGATGGTAGTAAGAACTGTTTTAACATATTTTTTTGTTTTTTTCTTTTTTACTTAAACACTTCACCGAGCTATAGATTTTTTGGATATATCATGATGATAATGATTTATGTTATCTATCATTCATCGAAGAAAAGAAGAAGACTGGTGGCTTAAGTAGATGAAGAAGAATATGGTGGTTTTTTTGTTCAAGTCACAATTAATTAAGTAAAGTGTAGTGTGCATTTCACAGAGAACTGTTTCTTTTTTTCAAATCTGTAAAACTATGTCAAGTGTTTTAAAAAGGTAAGGTGAGAACTAGCGATCCAAATAACAAAACACAACATTCCTATATATTGAATTTTATATACATATGTATATTAGATATATATATGGGAGAAAAAGCTCGTCGCATGTAGGTATGTTTTATTCCTATTATTTATTTTTTTTATACAGGTATATTTTCTACTAATCCCCCCCACCAGAAATTTTATATATAGATTTTATTATGTACTCAAACACAAAGCTTAGATATATTTCTTCATATAATTTTTTTTATCTTAGAAATTTTTTTTAGTTATAGTTTAATAAAAGTTTTACTTTTTTTTTTATTATTTCTTCATTTTTATATGAAACTTTTCACAACATTATTTCTGAATGCTTTTATTTGACATCCTCATTGAGGACGTTGTTTTTGTTTTTTTATTGTATATTTTTGATTTATTAATACTTTACAACACGTTGCTAATAGGAATGTCAAGTTGTTGATAAATCCAATTTGTATTATTTATGTAGCAGAGCAGAGCTACATTATTATTTTATGTGTGCATATACACATATGTTGTAGCTCCTTTAGAGTAAGTAAATATATTCCAGGTTTTTGTTTGTTTGTTTTTTTTCCCACACTTTTGTTTATGTTAAACATGAAAAAAAAAAAACAATAGTGTAATGTTGTTATTAGATGACAGCCTATTTCATATGAGATAATCCTTGTTTTGTTTGTTTGTTTGTTTTTTCACGCACACTTTTATTATTAATTAGGAAGAATTATCAAATTTAAACAAATTTTTAGTACTATATAAACAAATGAAATAAAATAACTATAACAATATTTTTGAGCACCTTTTCTTTTCTTATTTTGATTTTTTTTTGTCGACACTTATTTTCACTCTTTAAGAGAATTATTATCTCTACTAAAGAAATTTTATACCAAAGGAAATTTTCAAAAAAAAAAAAACTATTTTTTTTTTTAATATTTGTTATCACACAATTTGCCTTTTTTTAATAATTTTTATTTTTCATATTTCATTTCATAGATGGAAACAAAAAACGACAAAACTGATCACATCCGATCTCACAGAATAGTTATAAGTAGGTAATAATAGGAAAATTATTATTATTATTAAAACATGAAATAACTATGCACATGAATTCTTTGTTATAAATTAAACTTCTCCAGGCAAATAATATATATTTTGCCGTTTTCATATATTTTATTTTTATTTTATTTTTTTGTAATAGTAATATTATTAATAAATTTTCTGAATGAATTTCACATTTATGTATAAACTCAAAACGCACTGAGCTCTTTCTTATTTCAGTTCTGATTACATCGAATTGAAACGCGACTAACGACTAACACGGATCACGATGGACTGACTGACTGACTAACCTAACAAAGTAAGCGCAGTGTGCTAGCAAGAGGATTCCCGTAAGACCCGCCACCGTAAAAACATACGTATATTACCATCGTCGTCGTCGTCGTCCGTGTACCACATTACGATTACGCGAGCAACCCAGCATTGTGTCAGTCAAGACTACGCTACGTATTGTTGTCGTCATTCAGTTTCAGTCAATTTTGAGTTTTTTTTTTTAATTTTGGTTTTTTTTTTATATATTAAAGCTGAATTCTCAAAAGCTTTTTCGCTTATGCATTTTCTTTTATACCATAAACCATACATACATATTATTAATTCACATTAAATTTATTTATTTTTTTTTCATATATTGTATTTCGTAAGAGAGATTCAAAAGCGCGTATATGTACAATTCTATACTGTAACTGCTGTGTGTTGTATTCACACCACAAACATATCACTTCAACTAAAACATATGAGGCGAAAAAAGTGCGCTCAAGCTTTTTTTTTCTATACCATAAGATTGGGATATTATAAAACCGACAGTGAAAATGAAAATTTCACACACAAATATAAGTGACTGCCTGCTAAAAGCTTGCTGCTGCTGCTGCTGCTACTACTAATACTACTACTACTACTACAACTACTGCTGATGGCCGATATTTAAACAAAAACGGAGTGATACGAGCCACTACACTATACTCTGACACTTCTACTATATGAGTGAAATTGAAATGAGTTTTGCATCGCGGCGGTACTTTTCACAATGCTTGCTTTACTATACTGTATGTAACCTGGCCAGTACTTAACAGAGGTTCTTGTTTTATATACATACATATCTGTATAGCATAATAAAACATGATTAAATCGTATGTATGTATGTATGGCATACACAAGAAACTCTTTTAACTCTCATTTTTCAAGCAAAAATTTTAAGGTAGAAGAAAATTTTACAACCTCATCAGCGGCAGCAGCAGCAGCAGCAGTAGCAACCCAACGTTTTACATATTTACCTACCTACTTACATCTACTTTAATTTACTATACCTACTACCAGTGACGACATCATTAAAAGGGAGGGGTATTTCGAATGTCAATACAGTTGATGATAGGTAGATTAGGGTTGGTATGAAATAATAATAAGTTTTTTAATAATAATTTCCCTTGTTTTTTTTTCTTTCTTTCTTTCTTTCTTCTTCTAGCATATGTGTATTTTATAAATTAAGTATTTATGTTAGTTATATTTAAGAGAAGGAAAATTATATTTTTGATAATAATTGCGCATGCCTGCATCAAATCATGTAATAATCCACAAAAAGCTTTTCATACACAACACAATTCTCCAAATGTTTCTCCAATCGTTTTATTAATTTTTTTTTACCTTCCCTTACACCTTACCCCCACCAATTATCAGTACATCATAAAATTCGTAGAACAGCCCCCCCCCCCGCACCCCACCACACAATCATGCTCATATATATCTTTTTTTGCCATATCAACCAGCTAGCCACCCTAGAAACCACCCATTCTACCCTACCTAGCCCAAGCTTCAAATTGTTGTGCTTTATTACACAAAGCGTGCGCTTCTTGGCATTCTGTTTTTTTCTTTTTTTTTTCGCTTTTCATTTTGTTATTTTCGCTTTTGCTTTTCTTCATTATTAAATCGCTACATAAACTTACACATGCATATAAATGAACAACACATATACTTGAGAATATCCAAAGCTCTAACTTGATAAGTGGAGAGGGGGGGAGGAGGGGTGAGAAAGCTTTTATAACTTTTTTACTTTTAAAACAACTCTCACTCTCTGCTAAGGAATTTTCTTTGGAGGAGATCAGAAAATGTTCACTTTTATTCTGTGCTGTGCAGTGCTCACTCTGCCCCCCTTTGCTTTATGTTTTCTGATGTTTTGTTTTCCTCTCTATCTCCTCCATTCATCATACATGTGAGTTGGTCAATTGTAATTTTTTTTGTTACGGTACGGTTCTTACTGTATATTTTGTCTATGAGGACGTGCCTAATTATTATTATTTTTTTTTTCATCATTTCAGTGATAAAAATATTTTTATTGACTATATTTTGACTATTTAATGTGTTCGCATATATTGCCCCCCTTTAATTAAATTAAGACCTTAGATACCTACTTCACTGGAAAATATTTTAAATAATAGAAAAAAATTAAAATTAATAAAATTAGAAAAATTAGAAAAATAAAATATAAAAAATTCAAACAAAATTTTCTTTAGACCACCCTGATCTAATCCGACCCGCTAATAAAGGAAATTCACTTCCGATTTATCTTGATCATGACAGCTAATAGCATGCTACAGAAAAGCAACAACAACAAACCAAGCCTTGATAAAGTCGAGCTAGAAGAGGAGGTATCAGGTAGATATGTATGTACATATGCGTGTTGTGTAGTAAACTTGATGCATCACCTCACTGCTCCGCTTACTCTTGCTTGCTTAGCTAGCTTAGCTGACTTGCTTAGTTTGCTCATAATGATGGCTAAGCTGCTGTTGCTATATATATACACACACGTATATACTTATGTTTATACATAGATACATATATACCAAGAAAAGAAAATAGGTCAAGATGAAATTTGTTGTGGCTGTGATTTTTCAGAGTTTCATAGCTTCTTCATTATGTAGCTGCTCTGTTCCGTGATTATATCATCGACAATTTCTTGTAATTATCATGGTTTTTCTCATTTATTCGCTCGCTCGCTCGTTCGATGGGAATATTTTCGCTTTTCTATCTTCCAATTCTTCCTCGGCTAGTCAAGTTAAGTCAGTAAGTGCGTTTGACGAATCTAATTCTGAATTGGATAGACGCAGCCGCGCCATGCGCTTAGCATGGTAATTAATTCGGACCGACAGACGCTAGTCGCTTAGCTAGGTGACTTACTTAATCAATGATTCATTGATCATGAAGTAAAATTTGTGGTCAGTCCTAAATCTATTAAAGGGCCCCTTTTCGCCTTCCTTCTCTTGTACCTAAATATTTAGGAGAAATTGTTACTTTGGTTTGTTAGTAGCAGCATTGTCTCTGTTGTTTGTGTGGTGGCAAGCAAGAGTGTGATTGTGTTGCTGCAATGCAAGGTGGCAAAGGAAGTAATTATCGAGCAATTTTCAATGGTTAATTTGAAAAATATTTCGAATTTTGAGATTATGTCGACGGTTTAATTTGAAATTAGGTACTTATATGTAGGGTTATCTACCTAATGAAATAACTGTTAGGTATAGGTATGTATAGATACTAGGTCGAAAAAAAAACAAATCAACAAAGGAAAATTTTTATTAAAGATTTATTAATAAGAGCTTTGAAACCTTCAATTTATAACGTTTTTTTTTTATTAAATTAGAAGAGAATTGAGTAACTGTTTTTTTTCTTTTTTTTTTTTTTTGAAAATAGAAAAGTAGGGATGCCACTTTAGAAAAACAAAAAAAAATTATCTTATGAGGAAAAAAGGCTTTAGGAACGCATATGAAAATTTTCGTGTTATTTTATTTCATTCCTGAGAGAATATGGACAAAATTTAGAAGTTCGAACAGGAAGAACAGGAAAATTAATACTCCTACAATGATCCTGCCCTCCATTGGCTCTACAGGCTTGGAACTAAAGGACAAAGTAAGATATCTAGGTAATTTGCTATAGATAAAAAGTTGAAATGGAAATCATACCTATAGAAGACACAGCGAATAAAGCTGTTAAAGCCTCTGCAATGTGTCACAGAAGAATAGGAAAAAGTGGGGTCTAAAAGAAATAATATTTCTATGGATATACACTAGCTCGTTGTTATCTGCTCTATTTTAATCTCTGTGCGTGGTGGAAAGCAATAGATTTTAATGGAAAAAGTTTAGAGTTACGGTGCCTCCTTAATGTAAGCGGCGCACTCAAATCAACTAGCACTCGGGCACTTGAAATTATCCTTAACATAATATACACCCAGTGTAAATTTATATCAAGAAGAAGGAGTCAATCACGGCAATAAGACTACATCTCAAACAGAGCTGGATTCAACATGGAACAAGAGTTAGTCGTATTTGATATCAACAGGGATAGTAATCACATTCACCTTCTTGATACTATGTTAAAAAGCAAATTCAAAGTGGAAATCCCAACTAGGGTAGAATGGAAATCACAATTTGTGTTTCTCAACCATTCACACACCCTATTATCTACATAGGCGGCTTCAAATCGGAAGTAGGCAACAAAGCAGGCGATTTCTGCGAGAATCGTCATATCGAAATGGCTGTACCTACACCTTGAAAATCACGTCACAGTTTTCCAGGCGGCAATCAAGACCAAACCTTTAAGCCGGAAAGTATGTCCACAACTCAGACACTGAGGGGCAAGAAAATTGCTATCTGATCGGATAGCAAAGAGGTAATCAAAGCTTTATTAAAGTCCTTTACAACCTTCAAACTGGTACTGGAGTGTAAAACCTGAATTCTCCTTCTCGATGTAACTAGGTACTCATGGTATGGGTACCAGATTACAGTGATACCAGGAGAAATGAAAAGGCGGACGAGCTTGGTCGTCTGACAACACAGTCGTCTTTGGTTAGTTGACGATCCCTCGCGTAGATTTACTCAAGAACTGTGAGGTAAGCCTAACCCTAATTTACTGGGACTGGGACTTAATCCCTACCTTGAGAATCCTAGAGTCAATTTTTATAGAACAGTCATTTTTCAAGAGTCGCCTACACTGGATGAGACTTATTGACCGTTCTGTATGTGGAGGATACGGAGAAGAATTCGGAACGGTGACTCACTTTCTCTCTGTCTTTGTCCAGACCTTTCTGGTCGACGTTACAGATTGCTTGGCTCACTTCTCCTAGATGCACTGCATAGGGAGTGTTGGGGGGCGGGGGGCAATACTAAATTCTTTGAGAGCATCAGACTGGGATTTATGAGAAATTGCGCATAAATCTGGAGGATGAACAATCTCCCTTGTTGTGACATAAGTTCTAGAGATTCCTTAGGTTTCCCAACCTCATATTAATCCATCCATTCAACACTATAATATTTAATAAAACTGCTAATTCAAATTGCGTAAATTTAAAATTAAGAAAGCAAATAATGTATCTTACAAAATTGAGATTGAAGTATCGTGTTTGTAATTTCTTCCTCAATTTTGATACGTATAGAATAAATATAGAGCCTTAAAAGCAATTTAATAAATTTTACAATTTTTATGGTTCTGTCCAATAAAAAGTAAAAATGGAACCCTTATAAGATCGCTCGAGCATACATCTGTCTGCCTTTTTCTGACCTTCTTCTCGAAAATGACGTGACGTAGTAATTTGAAATTTAACAGAATGTTAAGTCTTTGGGACGAGCACATACTTCGACAGAAAACGATCTACTAAACAGTATTTTTTAAATTTATAATGGGGGTGAGTTGGGCCCCTTAAAGAAATTTTTTTTATCAGGATATCGTTTGGAAGAGTTTCAGGGGTTCAAAAAAAAAATCTAAATCTAAATTGTCTATGCTAAGGATATAGGCCAAAACGTGCGAAAAAATATCGCCCTCCCCCTGATCTTTTAGCTTTGTAAAGATAAAATTTTGATATTATCAAGGTTAGGTTAGGTTAGGTTAGGTTAGGTAAGAGAGATGCCGTAATACAACCAGCCTGCATGAATTAGACCTCTAGTAGGTCCATTGTGCCCCTAGGCCCCATGGGATAACTTTTCCAAGCCGCCCCAGATCAATCCTGCTTCCTTTGAGGAACTCAGGATATCTCCAAGACTCTTTACCTAGATCCATTTTGCTTCTCTTAGAAAACTCAGTTCCCCCAGACTTGAAAAGAAGAAGCTACCCAGTAGCCTACTTCTTTTATTCATCAGAGGGTGGCATTCCCATAGCACGTGTTGGACGGATTCGATTTTCTCCGAGTCCTTACAGCTCCTGTAGAAATCGTTCACCGCTATCCCTAGTCTTCTAGCATGGTCACCTACGGCCCAGTGACCCATAAGAACCCCTACTAGATTCCTGGTGTTTGTTCTGCTGCCATTAAGCAGCTCCCTTGTCCTTTTCTTGTCATATGCAGGCCACAATTGCCACGCAATACGGCAGGTATCCGTGTTGGTCTATCGGAGGCTTGCCTTTTGATAGGCGCCCCTGATGATTTCCTCTTTTATTGCTCCGATTGGGATCCTCACAAAAGCTACCGCCGCGGAGCTATCCAATTCAGAGCCTTTTTTGACCAACTCATCAGACATATCATTGCCTGAGATATCCTTAAGGCCAGGTACCCAGCATAGGATCACCTTGTGCCTGAATTTGTCAGGCAGTCTATAAGACTCGTGCCACTGTAGATCTCTGAAGTACACTCCAGCTCCTGTGCCTGCACTTGTCTTGGAATCATCCATAAAAATAGAAAGATCGGATGTTATAACCACCTCTTTCCGATCCCAGTCACTCCTAGTGGGCATCATTGCATTGTCACCCGCACCAAAAGTCAAGATTGGTATTTGGTAGTCTGTTTCTTCCCTGCAATAACTACAGTCTCTCTTCTGGAGTATATTGGAGTGTTAGTATAGACATGAAGTCGTAGATAACAGGAAAACTGCAATTTTTTTGCGTCAGTCTCATAGTTGCTGGAAAAAATGTTTTTGTGTTAACTTATAAGACAACTTTTCCTAATATAAGACCAACTCTTATAAAATTACACTTGCGTCCGTCTGTTTGAATATTATTCAGTTATCAAAAGCAAATTTTGATTAAATTTGAACATATTTAAATTCGGTTGGTCGACTGTTCGTCGATAAAGTTCTGCTGCGGAACTTAACCAATAATTTTTACGTTATTATTAAAATCTTGGGCTGCCTTTTTTTATGTATAAAATCCTAAAATAATCGAAAATCCTGACTTTATACATTTTCTCATAAAAAATACTTTAAAATTGCAATGCTCTTCTTCACTTTCAATTGATTATAAATTTCTTCGCAATATAAAAAAATATTTGATTTTGTTCTCGTTTGAAATCATATTTACAACCTCAATTTTGATCAACATTATTATGAAACAAGAGAGCTTGTTGCAATCCTTTGTAGTCCTTTTAAGATTTCATAATGTCAGCTCCAAGCTGCAACCGTAAATAAAAAAAAAACTGTAATAAAAACATTTTTCGTTAAAATATAGGGGAGCCCGGGGCATAATGATGAACAATTTTTCTCTAAATTTTTCATAAATCCCTGAATCGATTTCGTGAAGCTCTAAATATATCAATAGGATCAGACACGACAAAATGTGATATAGATAATTACCGTCTAACATCCTTATGAATTTCGCTGTTGACTTATGTGGTCATTATCACCATTTCCACATAATAACGAAGGGCTCGGGGCATAAAAACGAATTAAATTTAATACATGAAATAACAACTTATTTTTATCACAATATGTTATTATTAATTAATGAACAATAAATGACAATAAAATTATACATTCTCTAATGAGGAATACCTCCAGTTTCGAATTCGAAAAATGCAAACCGAAAACATTTGATATTTTCCCTTTATAGCAATTCCAGAATTTCGGAATTTTTAGGAAAAATAGGTTGACATTGCAAAATTTCTTTTGTTGTCATAGAACTCAAAAAAAAATATTG
Source organism: Dioctria rufipes (assembly GCA_963924295.1). Classification (NCBI taxonomy): domain Eukaryota; kingdom Metazoa; phylum Arthropoda; class Insecta; order Diptera; family Asilidae; genus Dioctria; species Dioctria rufipes. Next base: position 39,692,733 of record OZ002743.1, on the reverse strand, counting down.
TCTTTACAAAATGCCGAGTTCTTGGTTTTTGCGCAACCAACGTCCGAAAAACCGAAGAATTCATAGTTTGTGGAATCGGAAACACATTATTCGTTGGAGGCATTTTCCTTGATAAAGAAATTTTCTTCTAATATAAAACTATGTCTTCTGAATACGCTATTCGTTGAGCCTACCAGAATGTGAAAATCGAAAAATGATTATGTCCCATAAAAGCTTGTCATTATGCCCCGTAAAAGGCTGGTAATTGTGCCCCGCAAAAAACTCGTCATTATGCCCCAGTTTTTTTCCTATATGTTATGGAAAATGGATTGAAAATTAATATGAAATCTATCATTATCCCGATGAACTGCATACCATAAATGTACTAGACTTACTCACCATTCAAATCAAAATACCTAAAATATTTCCTCAAAACAATCTTTGGAAAAGCTAAAACTTTTGCTTGTTCTAATCGTAAAATTCGTCTGCTTTTTTCGTATACAACAAACATAGACTAATGTGAAAAAAATTTTACCATATGTTGAAAATACTTAACCCTACATTCTGGGTGGTATCATATCGAGAGTTTAGAATAAAGCGATTACAGATAATATTCATTCGTCACTATGCTCCGTTCGTCATTATGCTCCGGGCTCCCCTACACATGAAACTTTATTCGAAGCATACCTACAATTGTCATTGGTCGTCTTAACTACACTTATAAAAATGACTTTGATTGTTTTCCCCATTTACCTCATTCACCCTACTTCGTCCCTTCCTAATAAAATCGTGCTTCAAAAATCTGTATAACATTAAAATTTGCCATGTCTAATGAAAACTCAGAGAACCAGGTAGTTATCACCTTCAAGGAAGATCAAGCGATAGACAATGCAAAAACGTATAAAAGAAATAGTAAAAGATCCATATCAAACGGGAGCATATCCAAGTAACACAAAATATTTCCACACAAAATCAAGGTGCACATTGTACCAAGAGGTTTTCAAACCTAAGTAAGTCGGAACATTGTCAATTTTATATTTGTAGGAGACTCTGCTGTTAGTTATTAATTCATCAGAAACTTTGCGATGATATTAAGTTCCTAAATCCTAGCAACAAGTAAAAAACGTATAACAAAAGGAACTACAACCCTCTGGTGTCCTGACATCGCAACCTAAAGCAAGAAAAAAATATTGTGGTAACAAGAAGGCAGAAGCTAAGGAAACGAGAACGAGATTATCCGCTGAAAGGAAATAGATGCACGCTTTAAAATTTAAATAAATTTCTAAAAAAAAAAAAACAAAATGCTTCCTAGGCATTTAGAAAGAGAAACACGTTTTTCAGTAAAACTTCCAAGTCGGTAGTAATTGTTCACTTCGTTTTCAAAGCACTCCTATGGCTATAATTGATTTTAAGCGTCTTGGACGAAATTTAGGATATTAAAGGCAGCAAAAATCGTTGAGTGGAACTAATCAGAATTCTCTTAGTAGGGTGGAACCAATCAGAATAGCCTTAGAGTGTAAACAGATCAAACTTTTGTGCATTATTATGCATTTGCAATAATTTTTGTCGACTTTGTTTAGTACAATTCGATCGAGCTAACTGTGTTTTGTCCTAATTTAAATATTTTTTTTTTAATTTCTTGCTTTGTTCCTTGCATTGTGATGAGTCATGATGGAAAAAAAAAACAAATTTTATGTAAATCTGAATTAGCTGATTTTATGGTGTAAATGGATATTTTTCATAGAATGCTGACAATAAAATGATGTACAGTCCCCGATAATCGAATTTCGCATATACAAAAATTAAAAGGAAAAAAATAAAAAAGAAAGATTTGAATATTTTTAGTGGCTAAGTCTAACCAAGCCACCCTAATAAAATCCAAACCCAATCTTTTTCGATTATTTTTGTAAAATTATAAATCAAAATTGAATTTAGCAGCCCAGACAGATGGGCGTGGTATTGATCGGAATTGGTTGAATTCCAATTTCAATTTCTAGTTCATAAGAATTCTTTAGAAAAACTCTCAAGTAAATTTCTCGAAAAATATGAATGCTAAGAAAAAAATTAATGCTTCTCTTGAAGTATTTTGACACTACATGTTTTCGGCTAGAAAAAAACGCAACAAAAGTGTAGAAAATCCGTAAGAAGCATTTCGTAGAAAATGAATGCCTGCCTGCAATCATAGTCAGGTTAGACAGTATAATGGCACCAATTCAATATATTTGTCCGACTAGCGATAGTTTATAAGATTTCTTAAGAAAAATGTTCAAGTGAATTAAAAAAAAAACCAACAATTAAAGAGCTTGTCTACATTCATAGCCACATTTTTACTCTCCTAGACACCATACATAAGCATAGGCATATCCAAACTCATTCCATAAAAAGACAAAAGCCCTCGTTTTTTTCTTAAATATTTATTGGAAATTTTTTCGTTAGAATTTCTATTGAAGACCGACAACGCATGTTTTGGTTGTAACAATTTTTATGAGCGTAGCCAGCCATGTAGGTAGATAACCAATAAGCATTCATTTCTTCTCAGAAATTTACAGAAAATGTTCCCGCAGAATTTTATTCACTTTGGTCATTGCATTGGTTCATTCAGACTGCATCCATGTTGGCATCTAATAATCCATAAAAATTCTAAAGAAAAAATTTCCAGTAAATTTCTAAGAAAACAATTCAGGGCTTCCCTAAATCCCTATATCAAGTTGAGGCATCGTTAATATTATAGGCTGGCCCAAATGGACGTATTCGTAAGTAAAATTCCGTACATAAGACGAACGCGCTCTTTAAATTAAACAAAGATACCCAAAATAGAGTTAACTGTCCGTAAGGAAACTTTCGTTAAATTTCAATGTCCAATGGCCGGAAGTATAGTGCCATAAGGGTCGCTATTTCCGTATGTACGCGTCTTAAGTTTATTTTGGGCAAGATTATACCCTAGACAGATTGTGTCCATAATGACTTAATTTTAAATTTAGTCATTTCAAGGAAATGAAGAGGTGATAGACTATGGATGAAAATTATTTTATTTGGAATGTCATTAACAGTTCCTCAATATGAGTAAAGATCGTGGCAGATAGCAGAGTCAATACCCTCGAGAATATTTCCGAAGCCATGAAACAGAAATCTATATGTGTGCTTTGGGTATCCGTTCTCTAAAATGTTCTATATTGATACTTATGGAAAATTGCCAAACATGCTATACATAGAGCCTAAACTAATATGCTTACAGGAAAATAATTTATGGCGGAGGAGCTATTCAAATAAAACTTTTGTCAGTTTTACATAAGAACACTGCAAATATTTTAGAAAGTTAGGACTCCCTTGAGGCACTCATGTGGTAGTGAGGGAGTTTGTTTCATGACTTATGAAGTATTCCCGAGGGTTTTGGCAGAGTTCAATAATTTAATTAAATACTATCAAGAAAATTTACGACTATTTGCTGTAATTGCAAAGCAAGAAGACAATTTTTGTTGTTTAAGGATCTTTCATGATCAGCTGATGGCTGTCACTGCTAGCTTTATTGGAAAAATTTTTTACTTTGCAATAAATTCAGCTCTTTTCAATGACGGTAGGTTGCACTTTTACTGAAATTTCACTAAATGGAGTAAAATTTGGTCCATTTCAAAATAAGGCGAAATGTTGCAAATGTGTCCTTGATGGACCGCACAATTGACTCCAATTAATTAAAAATGAAGTCATTATGGAGACAGTCTGTCTAGGGTATTACTTAAGTACAATCAATTTAGTCAATTTCAATTTGTTAATTTTTTTGCTTTTTTCACTTTGTGAAATAGAAAACCTTAAATATTAAGGTAATTACGCTTATGGAATGGGACGTTTGTTTTGGGCAAAAATGTCAATCATCCGTAACGTTCTTTACGTCAACTTTGGGCCAGATTATTTTATGTTATTAGTTTATTTTTGTTTGGTACCTATTGCGAGATATGGTCAAGTAATTTAGAAAAGAAAAATCCACATCTGAATTTATCAACACCAGTCAAGTCAAACTTTGGGAGGTCAAAATCAAATCGCCATTCTGAAAGAAAATTTCATAACTGAGACAGGTGAAATAATTTATTATGTATGTATGTATGTACCTCCTCCTAATGCAACGCAACACTAGGCAAAGATTTTTCTTAGCGTACAACAGGGCAGAACTAAGGTTCAAACCGAACTTATTCGCTATGGTCATCGCATCATGTATTGCTATTTTAAAGAGTACTGCATAATTCAAAGTGAAACTTGCCGCTTTCAACATGAAATGCAGAAATATCAAAACGCTCAAGTAATTCAAGAAAAGCAACCAAAATCAAAAACAATCTTGGTGGCTGTACGCATAAGAATTGGCCTTCAAATGGAATTCTCTTCTCGATTAAAAAGTGTTCAGCTTCAGAAATTCTTCGACAAAACAAAATCTCAGACGACATAAAAATAAGAGGTCCCACTTTTGAGTGAAAATCTCCCCGAGATTAAGATAACAACGTCGGAAAGCCCAGTTTAAATGGAATGTTCATTACTAATAATACCTACATAGTAAGTAAAATTCGGACAAGTAGAATTATATGACTCCACAAAAATGATAAGAGTAGGTATAACAGGAGACAAGCCTTCAGCCAATTATTGTATGACGAAACGGCCAAATACATTCTCTTCGACACAGATAAGAACCCTATAGGTTTCATAAAACAACTCCCAGTTCCCAGTATAAGCTGTGTAAGCCATGTTTCGGGGTTAACATCACAAAATATCTAATGCAGTCAAAAAAATTAGACATAGATTTTCTATCTCACGACCCTCATGAATAATCCGGCTCGAAGGACCATGAAGATTAGATCAATTAGTCTTCATTATGGTTCCTTTTCGGATACATAGACAAAAGTTTATCTGCAAGAGTTGCCTTCTAAAAGCTAAAGTCACACTCTATCTACATATGCAGGTATATCGAAATTTTTAGAGATTCTGAAATGAGGCCCATAATTTTGTAATGCCCTAGAATTGCTTTGATGCATAAACTTCACTTTATATAGAGATTTTGGTGAATGGTAACACACTGCAAGGTTTAAGCCTGTAGAATCATTCATTCGCAATATTTTTCAATGATACAAAAATTAAAATTTTTTTTTTTTTTAATTAAATGCAAGTGATGCGTTCATCATAAAAAAATCCAATCTTGACATTGCACACACATGTCAAAAATCAATAACGAAATAACACCTATGGATACCTACCTACCTACCTATAACTCGAACGCTAACTCTTGTGAACGCCAAAAACCCACCATTAAACATGGAATTAACACACGTTTTTCGGGGTCGGGGGGATTCTACAGAACTACTAAAAAGAATTATTAACCTCTCATCAAATGAACAAAAGGAAACAGAGAGAGAAAAAGAGAGAGAGAGCAAGAGAGTAAAAGAAGAAAAAAACGAATGAGGTGAACATAAAAGCGCGAAAATTGCTTTCGATTTCATCAAAAAAATGAAGTAATATTTGAGGCAGCGTGCTTCAGTGCAGCTGTGCGTGTGTGTGTGTGTGTGTGAGTGTGTTTACTGCCTAACACCAAGAAACAAACCGCGACTTTTCGAAAAATTTATCCATAAAATGTGTGAACTGCAGCGCGATGCAGAATTAAGCACACCAACACTCCTGCTCACCTGTGCCATTTGCATCATGTCTTTCATAGCATTAGCAAAAGCCCACCAAGTAAAGCAAAGTAGTAGCAGAGCCGCCGCGTCGCGACGTAATAACTTTCGATTACGTTAGCGCGGTGCGGAGCGGCCCGCAGCAGCTTTGTATGTTTTGATGAAAAGTGAAAATGTAAACGCATACAGGCGAGTGGGTAGCAGAATGTTATTTTACCTCTGCGCGGAATCAACCAGCACAGCTAGCAGCAGCGATGCTAAATTTAATGTTTTTCATTACTGCGGATCTGGAGTTGCGTTTGCGAGGGGGGGGGGGGGGGGGGTAAATGGCGGAGCGCGCGGATTTTGTATTTTGCACCAATCAACAAGAAATTGCAGCACAGAATCAGCTGTGGCTGTATTTTCTGTACAAATAAAAAAAAAACAAAAATTAATTTTACATCTTTTCGGGGTTATTGCAAAATAATAGTAGCAGCAGCGATATATACCTACCTACACTTTATCCCATCTATGTATGTGTATGTGTGTGTGTTGTGTCACACTCATACCAAAAAAAATTCTTAATATGCGCGTGCGACTCAAAATATTTTTATAAGTTTTTAGCTTGGTTGAAGTCGCGCATTAAGCAGGCGCGCGAAGCTCATGTAATAAGTGAAAGTGTGGCGGCGGCCTACTTTCGCGATTCAGGTCTATGTTAGATCTCTGTGAGTTTTATAATATTAAAAAAAAAAAAGAAAAAACGAATTGCGTATTATGGAAGATGATGATGATGAAGAGACGACGACTAAAGTCATTCGATTTTATTGGCATTGATCTGACTTGGCTGGCAATGGGAGTAAGATCGAGTGGGATTGATTGAAGATTAATTATGAACTCTCTTCTTTCGGTGTTGAGAAAAATGCATGCGCAGCATACTTTATTGTACAAAAGACGGATTCAAGGTTTCCTTTTTGATACAAATTTTGAAGAAAAGAACGATGTTTTTTTTTTAAGTTTTTAGACAGTTTGCTTTTTTTTAACAAGCTATTTAGATGTTGAATTGAACAAAAAAAAACATTGTTTTTTTGTACGCTGCGCTGCCGTAATATTTGATATTTTGAGAGAGAAGCGGCCGTTTCACATGCTTTAAATTAGAAGCGCTATTGGAAACAGGAAATTGCATCAAATTTTGTGACATTCTTTTTGTTTCACGTTAGAGAAAGAAGAATTGCAAAAAAAAAATTCAAGTTTTTAATGGAAAATTAAGTTTTTGTTGATATTTATGCAGTTTAGTTAAATAATAATGGTGGATTTTGTAAGGGGAAGCCACATACGCAGTTGTCTCTAGTTTGCATTTACATTTTCTGATATTCAGAAAGATAGTGGATTAATGGAGAATTTTTTCTATTTTTAATTGGAAGATTATTCACTGATTGTGTGTGTGTGTTCCCTGTGCTCCTACAGTGGATTTAATTTGACTAAGGGATAACTAATTATGTGAATGGAGATTTTACTGTATTCTCTCATAGCTGCAAAAGGAGTTAATGATGCGCAATGCTGCCAAGGAAAAGTACAAGCAAGGGAAAGGCTAAGTGTATGCTTTGTGCTAAAAGAATACAGCTATTCTGATTTATGGTGATTGTCCGTATACAACATAATAGTCTTGTCTTCGAACTAGTACTTTGGCATACTATAAGATTACAAACTATAGTCTCAATCCCTCCTAACTTGAAGGGTGGATCACAACCTCCTCGTAGTCTACTGCCATCACTTATGTGCTAATATGATTAAGCTCGGACGGAGTTAACAGTCTCTTATAAGGATTCTGCATGGAAGATCCATTGTTAGTAAGTATGGCCTTATAATATAAGGTTGAGGAACCCTGTAAAGCTTACTTTACACTTCAATATGGTGAGGCCCATTGATGGGAGCAACGTGGTGGCTATGGTAGTCCATATGCGGGCAGAGAGAGAATGGCTTAGTCTTACATGACTTAGGCGGACATCCTCCTTTAAATAAACGAGGTATGTCTTTCGAATAAAATACGTATAGCGTCCTAGGATTTGAATGGTGGTCGCTTATGCACATTTACTTTGATATTTAGCTTTCAGCGTGGAGTTGCACAAATACAATCGGTGACCCACAAATCAGAAGAGATTTTAGATGGGTCTCGCTTCGATCAGTAAGTTAATGTCAAGCATGCACTAGCATAACTGGTACTCATAGGGACAGGATATACTCTGTATCATAAGGGCGCTGATTATCGCATTCTCTGCCGTGGAATTAAAACTTCATAACAACTTCGTAACTAGGCATCCACGTTAAACCACTAACAGAATCTTCCCATAAGAGAGCAGTGTGAAAATCTAAATTCTTGACCATAGCATCTGATTAGGCGCTATTTTTAGAGAAGTAATACAAGAAGTAAATGAATCTGTTTTGAATTGTGGCTAACATGACTTCAGGAGATAATCACTGTCCCTGGTTAAATATAGCATAACCGATTTCACAAATTCAAAGATTGACTCATATGGAACCGTTGCTCTAGGGTGACAAAATTGAGATATTATGGCCTCCTTTTATGAAAGTATCAAATGTTGCGTATCAGCAAGAACTTTATAATCTTCAGTACGGCTCGTTCTCTCTTGGCGTATATGCTTGGAACATCTAATACGAAACGCTTTCGCCACTTTCATCAGTTGCAGTGCAGTTTTTTCAACAAACTTTTTTGTTGTCTGTTTTTTTTAAATTGATAAATTTTCTACGAAAAGTCTTCATGATTTTTCTGTATGGCCTCCTTTTATTATATTAATTTGTACAACGTATTGAGGATTTTCCAAAGCTTAGCGATAATTGGAAGAAACTGAGGCTTCAAACCACAATTCTTCCCCAATGTTCTCTGGAACATGGCGATTATGTAGGATCAAGTATCGCTCGCCCTATTTTCTAAGTTTTTATTCATTTTTGTCTAGTATATTTCCAAGATATTTTAAACTGTTTTATTTCCAAGCGCATAAAACCAATAAAAGCCAGTTTCATTGACGAAATATGTATTTTCTTTGTGAAAAGGTTAAGTGGATTGTCAGTCCGCAAAACTTCGTCTCAACGATTGCCTGGTCGTACCATACTATTCTTTTGGGTTATTGTAATCAAGAAATCGTCCATAATTAACATCCATAATAAGTGCGAAGGTGATCAAATATAATGATGAGCCCGTTAAGAGGTGGGGGGAGGGGAGTTAAGCATCCTCTCTATCAGAATCTTAATCCCGAGGAAAGTTAAATGGAACATCAACTCCTTGAAGCTCTTCAAATCACCTATGGACCTGATTATATCTGTTATCTTCTCAGCCCTACTATAACAAGATCTTTAAAAATTACTGTTTAAACATAACTTTTAAGACCAAATACGCTCTGGGCTTAATAAGAGACAGAGCGCAATATTATAACCTAATTGCGGTCTTACTAAGACCAACCTTATCTCTTTTTTCCTTAAAATAATGGCGAAAACCTTAGCAATCACATCAGGAGCGGAACACTCAGAAAATCACCGCTATCAAACTATGGATAAAATATTCAGTGGTTAAATGTATAAAGTTAATACTTAGAGAGAATCACCAACAGTAGGGTATTCCTTGCCTCGGAATGGGTTTATCTCCTCCACTGTCGATGATCTTCTACAAGAACTAACTAATTTCAAATATAACAATTAAAGATATACAGATGACCTGATGAATGTCATTCCACAAATGGTTCCAAAATTACAAGCATCAATTCTAGCGGGAACAGTTATTGCATTCTCCAATGATTTCAAATATCCAGGTATTGGCTTAAATAAGAGATTCATTTAGAATTCTCAATTGATAAGAGGTTTGGAGAAAAAGAACAGAAGAGATAACAGTTATTGAACAGAGTTCTAAGTTGTCCCTCGGCGTGGTCAGACGTTTTACCTAATCCGCCCGCTTCGACTTTTGGACTAGATCAGGGGTTTTTCTTGAGGTTTTTCTCCCTAGTGATGACATCTATCATTTTGCTGTAGCTCGTCAGTGGTTATCATCATACCATAGGGTCAAACATTGTGAAAGAACTCCAGCTCGCAAGTCGAGCTCACAGTTCAGGATCGAAAATCAATAGATGAAGAAGAAGAATGTTTTGTGTTGCAAAGTAACTATGATTGATTGATTGATTGAAGACTACGGTTGAGTACACATTCTCCAGACTTATGAGCAATTGCTCATATAGGTCCCAACAAGACGCTCTTACGAATTTAAGTATTGGCTCCCAGCCCTCCTTGCTGGCTTCATGTAGCTCGTCCAGGAGGTGTGAGCCAAAGAATCTGTAACGCTTTCCCGAGACAGCCGGACAGTAGCGAAGAAAGTGATTCAGCAATTCCTCTTCGCATCCCCTGCATATACGATCAGCAACAAGCCCTAACGAGAGAACCCAGTGAGAATTCATTCTAGGGTTCTCAGGGTTGACTTGAAGAGTCATCTAACCAAAGGCGACTAATGTTGGCAGTCGGCCCAGGCCGAGATATTAGAGGGAAGGTGTTTTGGTGTGATACCAATTATGGAGGAGAATACCTTCTAGGCTACACCACAACGAGCAAATTCGTCCGCCTTTTCATTCCAGCTAATGCCACTTAGGTCCCTATCTCCTCCAGAGCTCTTATTTCTGCTAGATACTCAAAATGTATACCTACTTCCAGTTTTTTAGAACAGAATGTGTCAGAAAGTTATGAAGTTAACTAACTCAAGCTATCTGCAGGAATCAAAAATGAGAAAATTAAAAAAAAAAGGATAAACAAAAAAACAATTTTTTCGCGCCCATACACCCCATCCAGGCTATTTCCCAGTAAAACTTAAGTAAAGAAAGTAAAAGTAAAAAGAAGGGCTCCTTTGCCTTTCGTAGTTGAAATCAGTTTACCTTGTTCTTCTTCTTCTTCTTCTTCTTCTTCTTCTTTTTATTTCTAATATCTATTAACATTTTCCATATTTTTCAAAGCCATTTTTGACATTTAAACTTAATTTATACTCTCAAATCAATTTGATACCTGCACAAAATTTACCACATCCATATGTGTGTGAGACTGCGAGAATCCATTATTAACACTTTCATTGCCGCCGCCGCGCCGTCACATCTTGTAACAAAGGAAAGTGAAAAAAGACGGTTAAAGTCATTGCAGAATTAAATAAGCGAAGCCAGTAAACAGCAGCTCCTCCAGGTTATTACAACATCGGCGTGCAGAGCGACGGCGCTACATTTTAGGAGCTACAGAGACTCACCACGGCAGACACCAACACAAGCTAAGCTTACAATAGTAAAATATGTATAGTGAAATATCAAAACTTGCAGCAGCATACACCACGTGGAGAGCATACCTTAGATATAATGAAAAGTTTTATGTAAAAGCTTAAGCGATCAAATGCTTTACTCTTGGCTCAGAGTCAGACGGACTCCAATTCCCCACTCTACTAAGAGTAAAATTAAATTTTAATAGAGAGAGAGAAAGAGAATTCTTCTGGTAGAACTGGATTGCGTTAATATTGGTTAAATTAATAGAAACTGGAGACTGGGGAGCTGCTGTTGGGGCTTATTTTCTTGTGTAGAGTGTAGACTATTTAGAAATGACGCGCCGAGTATGCGTACCGATGATGGGAAAATTTTTGGGAGCTGGCTATAAAAAAATCGTTAAAAATAAAATACAGAGCACGCACACTAGTAAAATAACCTAATTTGTAATAAATGTATATTTTCTGTTGGTGTATATGTGACATGGATGTGTATTACCTAATAAGAAACTATATGGGTGGCTTATGATTTATTAGAGAGCTAAAATGCGACTAGTATAAAAGTTTGGGTGCATGGGGAGCTTTCAGGTAAATACAGGAAAGCTGACGTCAGGCATTGGCATGTAAAGGCAAAACTCACTCACAGCTTTAAATCGAGTGTAGGAGTATGTACATCTCTATATTCTCTCTCTTGACAGCAGCAGCAGCAGCAGCAGCAGAAAAAAATTACTATAAAGAATATATTAGCAACAAACTAATACTGTCACACGACCGAAATATTTTGTAAATATCAACCGCATATCAACTGAATACGGTACGCGACCCACTAACCTACTTTTCGAGCTCTTTTGTATTGGGGACTCTTTACTAAATATATGCGATAATATTATGTACTAGGGCGGCTGCAGAGCTTTTAGTTAACTTTTTTTTTTCTTGTGGTTGTGTGTGACTTGGACAACAAATTTTTTAACATGCTATCAACGATAAAGTATGGTTTTCCTGCATCCTATGAATCTTTTCGTTGGATTTGATGTGTTAGGTATGAAGCAAGAGGAAAGGGCGGCACGTGGGTTTCATAAATTTCGGATTCAAGAAATTTCATGAACCAGAAGGAGAGAAGTTCAATTTACACCCCAAATTCGAAATGGATGAGTGAAAATTGATGGGGTTGGGCTGATAAAAGTAATGGGAAATTTTCGATTTTCATGGATTTTTTTTTATTGCATTTTTTTTTTATTTTTATTTCTTCATTTTTTTATTTTATTTATTTTTTAACATGGACGTTATTGAATTTGTGTGAATGTGGTCCTAACAGGAATGCGGTGATATAACATTTTGCGGTTATAAGAATCCGAAAGAATATGTTTGCTGACATTGAGAAAATTTCTTTGGTAATCTGGAATTGGTAGAGACCAAAAGAAAAAATATCTACTTAAAATTTTTAAGGTGATATCAAAGATGACCTCGATTCTATCCAAGGAGTAGACGTTATCTTGTTAATGAGTGACTGAATTGCTTAAATCAGTCAAAATAGCCATACGACCTTAAAGACGCCACCGGAAGACAAGGCATAAAATATCTGACGACAACAGTGACAATAGTGTTGAACTTTTTATCGACTTTTGTAGCTCTCACCAATTTATGATAGGATCTATTTCAATCATAAAAGGATAAACCCAGCCGGATGAATGAACCCACCAGATGGTTATTATAGATGTTAGAAGTGATTACTTTACCTCCTCATAACTATCTAACTACATACAACTGAGGAACAAGGGGTGGAAAAAAAATTCCAGCTAAAGAAAACAAATTGAGACCAATATTTCTGCTAACAAGGCTAGCGATTTACATATATATACATGTATTTGTGTGTATATATAAATACAATCAACAGTGGACCAATAAGTTCGCCAAGTTAATGATCAATACAAGAAAGTATTTTACAGGGTGAAAGATACAAATATCTAGGATGTCTACTAAAAATCTCGTACTATGTAGAACAAAGATATTAGGAAATATGTTAAAGGTGCTTCAGTGAAATAAATGACCTACTTAGCAATTCATGGGTATAACATCACATCCTATCATAACAGTTTGAATACTAACAAAATTTCCTCTCATGGTAACGTCAGATGGCACCTTCACAAGCATATGAATCATACAAGTCGGTATAGAGTTGATGAAATTTTTCTATGGCTTCTAGTTGAAATAGAGGCTAACTCTTCTACTTCCCATAACCATAAACACCTTAAGAGCAAGGCATAGCTGAAGCTTTGGTATTGAGTGGATAAACTGTTGTGTTCAAAAAGATCTAGTGACCTACCGAGGTCGCGTATCGTTCAATAAACTTAAGCACATCTTTTCAACTAAAAACCATGGAGAAATTCTGAATAGGAATATCAAAGATGCTTGTAGTGGCCATAATGAAGTCCAGGAAAATCACCAATCTATGCATTTTGCAACACTTGGTACTAAAAAAAAATAAATTAAAATCATTCTATGAATTCGAAAGAGATTGCTGCTGATAGTTTTCTGGATATAGACGGAATTTCTATTCGACTACAGCTCGTACCAACTTATCCATCAAGATTATGCTAGAAAGAAGTAGGTTAGGTTGGGTTAGTGTGGCGATATTAGTGGTCTGATACCACTTCACTGAGGACTTTACCTGGAGATGATTACCTAATTTAGGGAGAGCACTAAAACCAGCTTCAAGAGTTAATGAACCTTACTATAAGTTCCCCAAAATTTTGTCTGCGATTTATCCAAATTCGCGGTAAAAGTAGCTACAAAGCATGCAAGACAATGGCATTCGCACAGCAGGTGTTGAATGCTCTTGATCTCGTCTTGCATATGTTCCACATGTTTTTTTCAAAACGACAGTGTCCAGTATTAACTGCAGTCCTCACAGGACAAAAATCTCGGCTCAAAGCTGTCTCGAAATTGCGAATGAAGTCAGTTTTCCCCCATCTGCGATTTGCCAGCTTGCAGGCCTCTATATCTAGAGCATTCTTCTATGAGTCTTCCTATAGATTCTTCCAAGAAACACATATATATTTATAACCGAACAATTCCTGGCCAGAGCACCAACTATGCCTCATTTCCTGATAAGTCACTATGATCCGTCACACAGCAGAGAATAGCTCTGTGGTTGGTTAGAGGGAAGTATAATATGAATATAGTCGTGACTACGAAAAGGTGCTCACAAGATCAAAGTATGTTGTTAACAATCATCGATGATCTTAATCAGATTCACCACATAAAGTATAGAAGAAAGTACAAGGCTATGCTCCCAACATCGCTATTATATAAGTTAGAGCCGGATTCGAAAAAAGAATCTTGAAATTCTTACAGGACCACATAACTTGGCATACAAAGATTGTGATAAGCAGTAAATAAACAAATAGCACATTTGCTACATTCATGAAGGAAACAAACGGGAGCAAACTGGAACAGCCTCAACTATGACCTATACAATCTTCCAAGTAGAAATACGCTACTGATCCACCCATTAGAGAAAACCTCAAAAGAAGTACATCTACAAAAACTAACACTAAAATGTGACAACTTTTATCTGGATGACTAGGCAAATTAATATTTTGCACGCAATGGCACCTGTACTTTTCTACTTGACCCAAGTCTCAACTACAAAAGCAAGGCTAAGCTGGAGTAGTGTTCAGTCCATTAGGATAAAATTTTAGCTGTTCACTTGTAACGAACCTGTATATAGCAAAACATTTGTAAGAATAATTTGTATGGTTTTTCATAAGAAATTTTCTGTCGCTTATGATTCATAGTTACTTTTTGAATCAATATTATAAGTAGGGCAATAGAAATTTACCAGATCACCTTCTACCTCCTACTTCACCATCCGATCCAAATATTTTAGAAGTTGAACTGGCTTGCCCGGGAAACATATCCGTCTCTGTCTACAATTCCATCTATACGTGAAAAACGGAAAGAAAGCTATTATTTGTACGTGTATTCGAACGGAAACCTTTAATTTGTACGTGTGCAACGGAAAACTATCCCCTATTGTCAGTACTTGAAAAACTTAGGACTAATAGTAGTACGTGAACAATGAAATTCACTAGTCAGTACGTCTGCAACGAAAAGCTATCCGGTCGTACCTCTCAACTAGATTTCTTCATTTCTTCCTTTAAATATTTTACATTTATATTGTGGACGTAAACAATAAAGCAAGAAATGGAACTTAAACCAGCTGTTATCATTTGGACCCCTTACTCCGCTGAAGCTACTCAGCAACAATTTTTTGCTGCCGACAGAAAATATTGGCGCCCGAGCAAACTCTCCGACCGAGCATATGACGTCACATGCTATACCGTGAGTTGTACGAACTCTGGAATATTTTGAAAGTTGTCCAATACTGTAAAATAACTCGAGAAAAAGATCAGAGGTCTATGGCGTGTATTTCTGCTTGAAAATGATTTATGAGGTCCCCGGTGCCTTTGAGAGATAGCATTTCAGCCCGTATATGCCCATACCTGCTCTACTTTCCATTTTGGACTCATCCGTATACCATTTAAGAGAACCCCTTTCAAAGGTTAGGTTTCCACCCAGTATGCCACTGTCGATGGTCCCCCCTAAGTTTACCTTGAATGGTGTTTCAAAGTTATGGTATTTCGGTATAACGTCTGGGTTGGCCATCGGGTCTTCTAGGAATTCTTAGAGGACTTTTAGGTGGCCAACCAAATTGATAATGTAAAGGAAGTAGGTCCAGTTTAGCCTGTAAGGCTGCAGTTGGGCAGGTGCGCATGGCACCAATTATTTGAGCAGAAAAAATACCGGTCTATCGGTATGTAAAATGGGACAGGTATATTGCAATCTCTATACTGTAATGACTACAGATACGATGGTGACTAAAAATTATATGGAAAGGGTACAGGGTAGATCTCGTTATCATTCAGATATTTAATATCCTGCTATCCTGTCATCCAAATATTTTTTTTTTCCAAATGACTATTTATCACTAGATAGAAAATGAGCAAACTTTGGATCAATCTTCCTTTGAATCAGATATTGCAGACGAATTCCGATATGTCGCTTTTTTTCCATCCAAGCTCATCGCAAACTGAGTTTCGCTTAAATAATTACAATCCAACCCCCTTTAATTGTTAAAAGTTATCGTCATTTCCATAAGGAAATATCCTCTTGATGTACATACATACTTATATACATATAACCAGGAAGTAGCAACAAAAAAAAATCGTGCACTCAGTCTATACCGTTAAACCAGTTATCTTCCATCGTATATTGAAAGAAGGATAGCTTAATGCAAAAAAAAATCCCATCTAAGAAAAAATTCGCGAACATATATGAAACCATTGTAGACAGAGACTTCCTTTCTTCCCTTAAATTCGTGAACTAGTTAAAAGCAGTTCTGAAAGAGGAACTTTTTCATCTGAAAGTCGCAAATTGTCTGCACCCGATTGATTGTCTTGTTTATGTCCTTTTATCCCGAATTCATAAAGTCCCGTGATCTCGTCCCTTATTTATAAATTTATTTATTTATTTTTTTTTTTGCTACCCTAAATTACCGCTTTTCACTACTAACAGCGCGTATTCCAAAGAATTCAGTCATTCCAACAGCCTCTTGCACGTGGATCCTTTCATTTTGCCTTTTGTTTTTTTTTTTTTTTTATTACACCATTTCACTTTACTCTCATGTTGGTAGGTACTAAAAGTGATTGTGTATGAGAAAACAGTTTTAGTAGCTACATATATACAACTGTGTGTTGATTGTCGGTAAAAATCCTGTTATCTTTCTTTTTTTATGACAGACAATAACATGGCTTTTGTCAGTTGATTTTAATGGCCCAAGATTTGATGGGACGGAACGGAACGTTTTGCTTGCTTACGGAAGCCGCGTACTAGCAGCACTAGTAGAAATCATATTACGATGGCGTTGTCAACATGCGTAGAGGTCTAAAAATGTTGAAAAATATTTTGTGTAAATGTTTACCGTAAATGACAGCAAGCAAATTGCCGGTAAATTGTTTTATTGCTTTTCAAGAAGAAAGAAAAGAGAAATTAAAGAAAGGATCACAACGTCACAGGTAGGTCCCTATAGTTAGTTAGTTAGTTAGTTGTCATTAGGAGAAATTTGTTACAGGACTTTTCTTAGGCCTTTCGAAGAATTGGGAGGATGTTTTTTTTTTGTTGTTCAAATTACGTTGGACGTGTTTATTCAATTTCTGTTTTTTTTTTATTTATTTTTTATTTTTATGTATTCTTAGTCGAGGTTCATAAATGAAAATCAAGATGTCATGGAAGTCTCATTGTGGTAATAAAAAAAACGAGTTTTGTGTGTAGTCGGATGTGATCTGATTGGCAATTGAAAAAAAAAAAAGTTTTAATAATTGATGAAAAGATGCAAATAATGAATTCCTTTTTAGTAGGTATCCAGTAATTGGAAGAGCAAAACTGAATTTTGTTAAAAGTCAAGATCTAAAAGAGTTCAGTTGACGATTAGTAAATATGATGAAATTCGTAGGGGGTCCAATTTAATATATAATATGGTGCCTAGCAGCATAGATGGAACAAGAACTAGATGTCGCATGGTATACCAGAGCATATTGAGGGTAGTGCATTTCGGAATGTCTCACCTAGAATATAAGATTAGTATACTCTACTCTAGTATTACACGCGATATCTAGTTATTATGCCATCGATAACCCAGTTTCGACGAGTCGGGATGCTCCCTCTGCGCACAAAATATGTACGTAGGGTGATGCTTCATTTCTGCTCCCCAATCATCATCTTACTCACAAGTTGGCACAAAGAACTACCTAACTCCTCTCAATGGGTGCCAGGACACTCAGGAATTGATGGCAATGATAACGCAGACGTACTGATTAAAAACGGAGCACCCATGCCCCACAGAGGACCGGAAACATTTTGCGGTATCTCTTAAAATATCGTGGAGCTTACCATGCAAAACTGGATCCAAGCCTAACGATTCATTAAATGCCATTCGGCAAAGATGAGCAAGAATTTTTTTAAGGTTGTCTTGGAATCAACTCAGAATCATCACAAGAGTCTGAACCGGACACCACAAATTAAACAAACACATTCATCGAATAGGTAAATCACCCACTGATGTATATGGCTATGTCTCGGAAAGAATGTAAGATCGAAGCATGTCTTATGTGAATGCGAGACCATTGCAAAACAAGTAAAAATTTTTGTATGACCACCCTACGAAGACGAAAGAGTTACCGGATTTGTCCCATTTTCGAACTTAAATTTAATTTTTCCTTTAAAAGCCCATGCGAAAAATTTCAGCTCCCTGAGTGAACACATCTTCCAGTTATCGTGAGGAAATAACTTTTAATATTATGCGTGGGTGTTCAACCCATTTTTCTCTACTAGAATTATTTCTTTGACCCTGTTTAGATGAGTCAGTATGCTGCCGCTACCTCACTAAAACTTGTTGGTAAGATAATGAAACATCACCCTACCTACAGATTTTGTGCGGCAAAGGCAACATACTAGTTGGTACAGATAAACATATTGAGAGCGACAGGATGGGTGTTATTTTTGGGATTATACAGGGTGTCCAGTTTTGGGTGTTACACCTATAGGTTATGCATATATCATGATTAGATAAGCAAAAAATTGTATGGGTGAGGGAAGGGAGTCCTAACGGCTTCCGAAATAACGAGACTTAAAGATATTTTGTTATGCTTTTGTAGGTCACCCTATAAACTCTGAATGAATGTTTCACCCTATGATGATTACTTAAAATTTGTAAAATATAAATCAACGGTACTGTCATCAGCGAAGTATTAATGAGATAGAAAAAAGGGAAAGCAAATCATTAATGAACACTAACTAGGAGAGATAACTAAGCTCTGCGAGGGACACACCGACAATTATAAAGTATTAGTCGACCAGACAAAAAAGTGGTGTAAGTTTAGCTATAAGGGCAAGATGTCAGACTCCATCAAAGGCCTTTGAAATAAATATGAATAAATTTTAGTAAATTGGAACATTGTCGCCAACATTTCGATTATGCGCTCACAGATACTTTCTAGGAAGCCTTTTCTTATACTATAATATCTTCCATCAGAATTTAAATAAAAAAGAAAAAAAAAACTAGACTTTATCTACCTACACTTCAAATAAACCTTGAATAATTGCTATAACTACTTATAGTTAGGAAAAAGCTAACAACGCCATCGCAGCTTTAATTGTGAATAAAACGCTTGCTAAAACCCATGCACACACATTTTAAAATTGAGGACATCAGCTGCAATTTTCCTTGTTTTTCATTTAAAAATCAATTTTTATGGCCGTTGTGCTCGTCTTTTTTTTTTCAATTTTCAATTTGACCTACATTTAGCATGAAACTAGTTCAGTTCTATTCTGTTCTAAGGTCACAATTACACATGCAACGCAACTAGGCAACCATCCATAGTGTAATTGTGCACTTTATTCGAATGTGCATGTTCCCAAATAGCGAAGCCCGTATAGCCGCATATAGTACACCGTAATTCTAGTACATATTTGTAGTAGTAGTAACTATTTTCTGGTGGTTATCTATATAGACACAATCGCATATAGAAATGCATTACCAGCGGCAGTCTTACCAAGGCTGAAGCTGCACTGAATGCAACTCTGATATTGCTGCTGCCAGTGTGTGTGTGTGTGTGTGGAACGAAAACAAAATTTATATCTCCTCGGGAAATACGTGTGTACACAGATTATATATACTAAATGCATCTACTATCTACTCTTGTCTATAGAGTAAGTATATAGTGCCAGTAAGTATAGATTGTGTGTAGTATTATTGCGAACTGCTATATCTGTACCGGGTGGTGTATATCACGGTTGGAATCGTCCTCTGAATTGGCTCAAGTGCACTGTGTTTCCAGGTCAATGCTATCAACTGAACAAACTCTCACACTCACTTCCAATGCCTTTCGAGATTAAATGCATATAGTGCCCCGGGGGCTCTAAATTTGTGCATGCATGTCCTCATGTGCAATCTATTTGAATATTATTATCACTACTGACCGGGCCAGGCTAGTTAGTCCATATAGAATGCGCATATAGTGGTCACTTTACTTTAGAGACCATGAAATAATCACGGACGATGGAGGTGACTGGTGACTTGTACACATTCAATTTGATTAATTTTAGCTTTTCTGGGTGATTTTTGTGTGCAATGCCCAGAATATGACCATAAAAAGGCGTGATTTATTGCAGAGATTCAATAAAAGTGAAGCTATCTTTTGGATCACTTTTTTTGTTTGTTTGTTTGTCTCATCCAATTGTAGAAAAGACTTTCTGCATGCGGCTGAGGGTTATTTTCTTTTGGAAATGGTAGTTATGCAACGATTAAGGAAGAGCATAAATTTATTTGGATGCCAAGCAATGAAAATTAAAGTGCTAGTGGGCGGCGGCGGCGACGGCAAGGTTTAAATTCATTTTACAGAAAAATTAGAGAAAGCAATTTTTGCTGCTTTCACAAATATTTTGTTTTATATTGTCATTACACTTTTTTTTTTTTTTATTTATATTGGCCGTGTTCTAGCCATAAATTTTTGGTGTATATAGATAAAGAGAAAATTCCTTGAATACCCTTGAAAAACATATGATTAGAAATCAAAAAAATTCTTTTTAAATTTTATTAACTCAATATTTACAGAAATATATTCATATTAATTTAAAGAAGAACAAAAATATGACCAACGAACAATATCGTCTACAAAAAAAAAAGAAAATTCCACCTTTCAATGTGTGTTCTTTAAAGTGTATGACATACATGGGGTATCGATATCGGCAGACATGGGTTATCGGTATCTAGATATTCGGAATATCCCGTTTATGCTCCATGTGTGTCATCAAATGCTCTAAATTTATCTAGAAAACTAGTGGGTATAGACATGATATCAATACCCTCAACAATTATTGAGTATAGCCTGATCATCGGTGCTTATTACTTTGCGCAGCGCCATCTAATTATTAATAATATAATGATAATGTGTCAATTTAAGCACAAAGTATGTCTGTGCTTTCCCATAAAAGCGAAAAAGAAGAAAAAGAACCGAACATTTTTTGTCAACATCACAGTACCAAAATACCTTCCACCATTAGTGGACGAAGTGACGTGTGATGTATGGGGTTCTTGTTTTTGCTGCTGGTACGTGACCCATGGGATATTCGGGGACTTATCAGAACCATATAAAAATTACCAATGGCGAACCTCTTCTTCTTTATTTGAGAGCTCAAAACTAAAGCCGCGGTGCTCCTAGTCAAGAGCTGGAGCAGCTAGGGCTAACCCGCGATTAATCCAAGTATCAAACAAAATCTGAAAATGACTGCTTCGAGAGTGACTAGTGCCACGACTCTGGCATATCGAACAAAAATTGGAATTGAGGGTTAACATTGAAGCAAAAACAAAAACACCCCTAGTATTCTCTGTACCGTGGTCAACATGGCGCCGAAAGGAGCAAAACGAATTGCCCATCTCCAAGTCGTATTCTGCCTTGTAGGGGAACTCGGGGCGAAGCTAAATAGCTAAGCTTTGATTATAATTTGGGAGATTTTGAAAGAAATAGGACCATTATTTGTCAATTTGCAGATACGTTTATTTACATCTTTCTCTACAAAGAAACTAAAGCTAAACTTATATAAATTAATAATTATTATCTAAGCAAGATCAGTGTCTGAAAAAAAAAGAAGAAAATTTGTCGTTCTGCCCCACCCCCGGCGTCAATGGGAAAAGCACCCGGGGCAGAGCGATAATTAGAATTTGCAAGGTTTTTTCTCCAGCCTTCGGTAAAATCCAAACTAAGCACTTTCTCTTACTGATTGCGACTACTATGTATAGCGCAACAAACCGAACTAAAGGCCAAAACACAGTGAGAGCAACACAACAAAGTTGTCGTAAATTGGTTGCAGTCAAAGATTCGAATATATGGTAGTCCAATATACTTAACACAATAAGGGCGACTCGACAAGTTGCTAGTAAAAAGTTTGGGAAAATCTCTAAATTAGTCGCCAACATAATTGACATTTCTATGTGGACAGTGAATAATTGACATTCATGTTATGTGGACTTCGTTATTTTTATAAAGCATAGGAAAATAAAAGATAATAGTAAATAAACTAGTTATTAAAAACTTGTATAAAATTAATTTCTTTAATTAGTTTGAGAAATTAGGGGTTTTGAGGAGGAACTAATCGAGAAAATGAGGGAAAATGTTATGATGTGTGATAAGCGTCATCCCATGTATACCAATTTCATCTTCTTCTTATTATTTCTTTTTAGTCTTTTCTTTATGCTTTGCATAAGCTATATCAAAGATTTTTCTCAATTTTTTCCTTCCTGCTATTTCTTTTGCAATAAATAACACAGTGCCCGCTATCAAACACACTTGTCGCGTCGCATTCACTGTGTTTTAAATTCAACATTGTCGCCAACTAGGTTGCCAACATTGTTGTGTCGGTCTCAATGTATTTTGCCATTAACAGCTGTGCCCGAAGGTGACCCGTCTCTGTCGTCCATAGCGAACACCCCACCACTTTCCCATTTCAACCATCACGTTCCACAACGCGTTCCCTTATTTTTTTTAAACGTATTTTTAATAGTATGTTTTAAATTTTTCCTCATCGATTTTCCAAAACTGTGAATTTTCCATTACAATTTTGTTATTTTTAAACAAACCTTCGCCCACGCTTTTCTTCATTTCACACAAAATTGTGAATTGAGACACCACATCCGCCGAGATAAAGGGTTTTCCAATAAGAGGTGTTATTTTAATTAGCCCGCTATTTCGGTAGATGTCACTTTTGGAGCTGTCATTTCTTGATATTTGACAAGCAGAAACTACGTATTAATAAAAATTCAACAACGCATTGAAATTATTAAAATTCACTATAAAAATGGTGAAAAAGTGGCAGAGACGGTTCGTAAAACTCGAACATTTTTGGGTCGTCGTGAAGCACCTTGTCGGACCGCAATACAGAAATTGGTAGAAAAATTCGAGCTGTCGGGACAATTTAGTGATGTGAAGAATAAAACCCGTGCACGTCGCTCAAGAACAGCCGAGAATATTGCTGCTGTAGCCGAAAGTGTTGAAGAAAACCCAGGTTCGTCCATTCCTCGTCGTTCTTTGGAATTAGGCATTCCACAAACGTCATTACACCGTATTTTGCATAAAGATTTGGGTCTTAAGGCTTATAAAGTTCAGTTAACACAAGAACTCAAGCCGGCCGATCATCAACAACGTCGAGTCTTTGCTGATTGGGTCCTTGAAATGCATGAAAATGATCCGGAATTCCATCGAAAACTCATTTTGAGTGATGAGGCCCATTTCCACCTCCATGGCTTCGTCAACAAGCAAAATTGTCGCATCTGGGGCTCGGAAAACCCAAGAGTTATTGTTGAAAAGCCTCTCTATCCTCAACGTGGGACTGTTTGGTGCGGTTTATGGTCCCGCGGGGTCATTGGACCTTACTTTTTCGAAAATGAGGCTGGAGCAACAGTTGTGGTGAATGGATTGCGCTATCGACAGATGATTAATGATTTTTTATGGCCGGAATTGGATGGTATTGATCTGGACAATGTTTACTTTCAACAAGACGGCGCTACGTGCCATACAAGCAACGAAACCATTGATCTTTTACGGGAAAAGTTTCCGGACCGTGTTATCTCTCGAAGAGGTGATCACAATTGGCCACCGAGATATGTGACTTAACACCTTGCGACTTCTTCCTTTGGGGCCACGTGAAAGAGAAGGTCTACGCCAACAGCCCAGCGTCGATTCAAGACCTCAAAGATGGAATTCGTGAGGCTATCCAAGACATAGGGCAGCCACTTTGCGATTTGGTTATGGAAAATTGCATGAAAAGGATATGGTCCTGTAGGCGTGGTCATGGTGGTCATTTGGCTGATGTTATTTTTCATTATTAACGGCATGCCTTCCACTTTATAATGAAATAAAGATTCGATCATTTATCTCAAAAAATCGAATTTTTCTTTGAATATCAAAATAACACCTCTTATTGGAAAACCCATTATTTTGCACCTCAATCAGGATCTTAATGCAAGATAACGCATTTTTTTTATTTTTCTCAACAAATCTTGAATTTATCGTACATTTACAGTTAATTGTTGCCGTTTAATCTAAAAGCTAAAATATTTATAGCTTCCATTTCCAAATTGTGTACACTTAAAAATCTGTCAACTTTTATTTTTAACGATTCTAAAGCAAATCATAAATACAAGAGAAAAAAACAGCCGTTCCGTCCGGGGTTTGAAGCCGGGACCTTCCGCTTTCCGGGCGATTGCTTTTACCACTGAGCTAACGAGACAGATGATTTTCCCTCTTGTATTTATTAATTTGTGCCTAACCTATTAAGCCACGTTTTGCTTTCAGCTGGCGTTACTGACAGACACGAAATTAATAAATTCAGCAGGTAAAGACATCTGTCTAGTTAGCTCAGTGGTAAGAACAGTCGGCCAGCAAGCAGAAAGTCCCGGCTTCAAACCCCGGACAAGGCGGCTCTTGTACATATTTATTATTTAATTTAGAATCGTTAAAATTAAAACTTCTTAAAATTCTTTTTTCTCCATTTTTGACTAATTCTAATAAATGTGAGTTCCATTCCCGTCTGGGAAAAATAAATATAAATTGAAATGTTTACGTACGGCTTGTTACATCCATATGCACTTTTATGTCTATCAGGGGTACTTTAATATCTTGTTATTCGGAATATCTTGATATGACTACCTAGATATCGATATTCAATGACCGTCATAATCATAAGAAAATTTTTGATGTGTATTTAAAAATTAAAAATGGGGCGGCAACGAACGAAAAATTTCGCTTTTCGAAAAATGTAAAATCACAAATTGGAAAAATCGTAAACAGGAGTTCTTTACCAAAAGCGGAATTCAATATTAGCCACAGTTCAAGAAAAATTATAGAATTGAAAATAAAAAACAAAACTTAGAAAAAACTGCTAGGAGAAAGCATATTTTCTCCTGATTCTGAAATAAGTATACGCAGGGTAGAGTCCTATGGAAACATAATGCGATTAGTAGCGCCACATTTCCAGATAATTACAAATAACATTTTCACAAGAACCAAATCATTCGGTTTCAGAAATTCTCACGTTGTTGTAAAGTGTCGCTTACTACGCATTGTCTGGGGGCGTATAACAATCTAAATTTCATTGCGGATTTCTGTTTCTATTGTTTACTGCTATAATTCCTAATTTGGATATTCCTTTAAATTTTATTTTCCAAATTTTCTACAGTTACAGTGTAGCCTTCACAATGCATAAAAATATGCAGTGATCTGTGATGTTGGGATTAAAGTTTGAATTTTGTAGTGATTTATTTTTAAAAGAACATTTTTTTGTTTAAGGATTCTCACAATAGTAGAAATTGCACTTTAATTTTAATGTAAAACTGAGACTCATCAAAATGCAGAACTTGGTAATTTTACAGAAATTTATTCATGGAATTGATTTGTGGTGACCATTAAATTACCCAAAGAAATTTGATATTTTTCAGAAGGAAAATCATGAATAAATCGGCAACCACGCACGGCTTTGTCGGCTCTGAAAATGGAAGCATCACCTACCTTTAGGGGGATTCCAATGTATGTGCGTGCATCAAAGAAGAAAGCCAACATCAGTTAGAAATATTCCATACAAAAATAATAATTGTTATAATAAATCTAGAGAAAATTCAACGAAAATGATAGGGAGTGAAATTTTATTATTTTTATTGAAATATGGATAATAACGCAAGATAAATAGACTTCTTTTTTGCCATCATGGAAGGTCGAATAAAGCACACTGGTAAAAATTACGAGGAATTTTTATAAAAATATTTAGATCCAGGTATTTCATTAAGAATACTAAATATTTCTCCAGAAACAGTAAAGAAGATATAGGAGTTGTGTCTTTAATTTTATTTAGCAATTCATTAATTACGGTCCAAATAGAAAAAATCTCAAATATCTGCCATCAGAATTAATTCCAAATTAGATCAAACGTTTAATATGACTGGAAATAATTTCCATTTTGTAGATGAAAGGAGTTTCAGGAATATTTATAAAAAGAAGTTTGTAAAAAGGTATTTTTGTAGGTTCTTATGGTTTATTGTTTTTAGAGGGCCATTTTGACATGACTGCGGATTCAATTCACTCAATAGTAGAGAGATTTTTTTATAAAGCTAGTCATATAAGCTTCATTTAAATGACCATTTCCAATAAAAAATTACCGTATCATCCCTAAGCTTCAACATGTCTTCAAATTTATATCTATAAAGACTTCAAATATTTCCCATCGAAATAAAATTAGAACTATAGAAAGGAGCATTTTTAGGATAAACTAGGAGCACTAGGCTAAAATTTCTATGTTCAAAAAAGGAACTTACAAGATTAAAATATTTAATTATTGCATAAACATTATCCATTTCAAGAGTTTTCTATAAATTTTACCCGAGCTCTAGACTCGTTGATAAATATGTTAGACAACATTTTGATAAGTGATTGTCAAGAAGAAACAAAAGGATCCCATTGGTTTTGATAAGAATGAAATAATTTCTAAGAGGTATTTACTGGAGAATATATGTAACTCCATGACTTCCAATAGAGAAATCCATGACGGGTTACCAAAGCCAGATGAACGAGATAAAAAAAAAACTCCATCTAGGTATACGTCCAGAAATGCGTGAGTATTACACCGAAAGCAATCTAGAGACAATCAAAGGAACTATTTAACTCTTTTTCAATTCTTTCTCGGAAAACGAATAAAAGTTGAAGTTCCATTTCGTCCACCAGGTGTCACTCATAAAGCTCGTTGAATGGCACTCTCTCACTGAGAACAAGGCAGTTCCTAATATTAGTATGTTTATTATCCTGATATATAGTTGATTTTGGAATGAAGTCTCACTCGCGCAAAGAGCATCTATGAATGATGATGATCTTCTTGCACGGATTTATGCTTATGTAAATCGCAAAATTTATACCACTGCTGTAACAAATTCATTTAATTGTCAGTTCTAGTATTTTTCAAAACTCTTAGTTGAATTAGACTTTTTTGATTTAAAAGTAAGTATCGCAACAAAAGGAAGCCTTTAAAGAGGTTGGATGGAAAAACGTTTAAACATCACACTAATTTGAATCAATCGATTATCATACACAAAAGAGCCTAAGATACTTTCCCTGGACTATGAGGAAAAAAGCCTTTTCGAAAGCAGAAAGCAGATCCTCCAAGGACTTAATTTCTTTTGTTGTAAAAGGAGGACTGCGTAAGGAAAATATGTCTAGGAACACAGAGTTAACATATGTAGATCATAGCCTGGGAAATTATTCGTTAATTCTGGAGCTTATGAAGCTGTGTAGGAATTAATTAAAAAATTTTACAGACTCGACAGACATTTACATCGGATCCGCCCATCACCCACCAATGTCCCTACATCAGCGTACATTTTCTGCGAATACCAGGCGATGCTATTCGGCTTACATTTTCTAAAGCTAGTCAACTTCCAGATTTCCTTTAAAAGAATAGGTACTTCTCTTCCTGGGCTGAAAGTTCTTTAAGTTGTGTATGGTAAGTCAATAAATGGCTGGAATACAAAGGCCAATCACCTCGCTACATAAAAAAAAAAAATCTAAATCTCTTTTAGTACATCGACAAGGGACCGGTTGTTCTCCATCGTACGACAGATTATAACAAACTCTATGATCTCCAAATTGATGTGGATTTATTTAAAACTCTTCTTTCCCAATTGGCCCTGAATCTCCCAAGACGATATATTCTTGTTGGTTTCAGTATAGGACTAGGGCAAGCCATGCGATGTTGAAGTTATCGGATCAATCTTATCTTGACCTTATCGTCTCCATAGTTCTTAGTTTACTCATCCACTTTAACAAATTTTAAGAATTCGTTGTAAATACCAAACACGAGCTTTTTAAAAAAAAATTAATTTCTGAAAGAAGCCTTACATCTCTACTCCTTTTGGTTGGCTATATAGGAGAGGGGGGGGGAGAGTATAGTTTGAGCTTGCCGGTATTTTCTTCATTTTAACTGGATTAAGTTTCAAACCAACTGGACTACACTGCTTTGGTATTGTGGGCCTAACAAGTAGATAATTACAGCCCGACTATATGGCTTGTATCAGCTGAATTGAGGAAAAGCTGCTGTTTCCAAATGTCACCAAACCAATGGCCGACTCCAATCTTGAACCGGCATCGTGTATAGGCCACGCTTACGTCCACCAATGTTTTCGATTAGTACTGATGAAAATGATTGATATAGGGATGGGTTTCTGAAAAGGAATGCAATATAATAATTCATCCCCGAAGTCCTTTGACTGTTTGTTGTCTTAAAAAATAAAATTCTATATTGATAACTTTTAGATTCACGAGTTGACACCAAACTGTTTTGGTTTTTCAAAAGATTTTTACAAAAGGAAAAGCCTACCTAGCTATGCCTTTCTACATTCAGCAAAGTGTTTTCATACGACGCGATTTTCGAAATAAATTTTGGTTGATCTCAAGAGTTCGGAATTACCTACGATGCAGCACAAAGGTGACACCACAACCTGCCCTAGTAGAAAATGCTCATCGGTTTCGAAAATCCTCTTCCCCGCTCGGGGAATCCTATGTAAACTAGACCTGTTGCATTTGGAAATTGCGCATATAAGTGTAAATTTCCCTTATTTTGAATTCGGGTGTGAAGTTTTCTGATGAGTTCCAATGAGCCTTTCGATGAGCATGCCATGATCATTTTCATAATCAAAATTCATGTGCACATCCACGAAATTATGATGAATGATGGACTTCAATTCTAGCTCTTCATGGTCTCCTTTTACAATAGGCTCCCGGAGACGAAGGTTTAAAACTTTGAAAAATACTCCCTCTACCACTGAGCTGAACTATCACAGATAATCTTGACAATTTTTACCGCTGGGGAATTATTGTGGTTTTTACTAAAGTGTAACATTACACAAGAAATAAAATGAAATAAGAACGTTCAAATGTGCAAAAATGGAACTTTGTTTAAATATGCTTGGGTGTATAATCCATTTTGCTTCCATTTTAGTTCTAAGGAAACTAGGAGGAAGCACACGAAAATATTGAATTGCTTCCTCGTAAGGACATGCCTGTACAAATGTTCCATCAACTATCAAATCAAAAGGCATGCATCCTCTTTCTATCCAAGGAAACGAAAAAGCTTGAACTGCTTCCTCCTAAGGACATGCCTATATGAATGTCCTAGGAAGTGTCCAATATAGAGACATGCATCATATCTTCCAAAGAAGGCATCCGGTTTGAATGATGGTATGGTTCCATTTCCTGACTGATGAATGTATTAGTGTGAGTATTTTCATTATGTCAACAAGAACATAATGTAACAGCTCATGAAACTGCTCATTGAGTGATCATGGTAAAGCTCATTATGTTGAAGAAAAGTATAGTCCCGGGTCCAGAGCAGATGTCAGCATTACAATGCTATCAAGAAAATTTGCGAGTATTTGCTGTAGTTGCAAAGCATTTAATAGAAGAGATCAAAAAGAGAAGAAATCTGCAAGGAAATTTCATTTATGATCAGCTGATGGCTGTCACTACTAACCTTATTGGAAAAACTTTTCACTTTCCAATAAATTCAGCTCATTTTAATGACAGTAAGTGGCACTTTTACTGCAATTTCACTAAATGGAGTAAAATTTGGTCCATTTGAGAAAAAAGTGCTCATTTGACTCCATTTCATTAAAAATTAAGTCATTATGGAGACAGTCTGTCTAGGCTATAAGGGTCCATGATGAACTCATCAATGAAATCATCACATCGTTTATGCTAGAGTGTATTCCATTCCATTGCTCTTCAATAATTACCTTTACAATACATATATACAACTTTACATGATCGTACCAAATTATGTATGTACATCAACAAAACCTCTTTTACTTAAAGGAAGTCGCACCATATTATCCAGTTTCTCTTAATGTTTTCATTTTTTATGATAAAAACTTTACACACATTTTTTTTTCTTTATTTTCAAATCTTTGCTTAAATTGATTTTCGATCTAACTGTAAATATTTTTAAAATATCAAAGAATTTCTTATTTCTTGATGATTTTTTTCATTTTTAATCAATTTCAAGCCATTTATAGCTACTTTAGCGCAACTCAGATCGTAGGAAAGACCGGTTTCCACGAATAACACCAAAATTCCGAGTTGTCCTAACCATTTTATCTTGATATCGCGCAATCGATCTTAAACCCAATTGCGAAATGTCATGAATAAAAAAACGAAAAAAAGCTCCAAAGCCTGCACAATAAAATTTTTTTGACATAAATCGCTTTCGGTTTCGCTTTTTGGTTTATGTGGGCCTCACTTCACGACAGTCTGATACAGCCGGATCATAGTTTCCCCAAAAACGCATTTATGACTCAATCAACATTTTCCTAAGGTGGCCGCCCGTCACACACCGAATTAACAACATTTCCCAAAAGTTTCTCAATTAAATCGAAATCAGATGAGGAGGAAGAGGAGAAAAATAAACAAACAAACAAAAAAAAAAACTCTAAGAAAATCGAGAAACTTTCGATTTTCTTGCCACCCACAATGAAGCTCGTTGTAAAGAACAAGAATGAGGAGAAGATTGAACGACCGGCTTGGCTTTGCTGGATGGTCTGCTGGGGCCTGGGGGGCTCAGTCAGTCAAACATTTTTACTCCACTTTGGCTTTGGTTTTTACTTTACTGCAGCTTGTAGCGTAGCGAGCGTGGCGGTACGTCATCAATTTTTATTATAAGCAGTCTGGTCAATGCTAGTGGTTATGGTGGTGGTAGTAGAGTGGTAGTAGCGTAGGTATTTGAATTTTGTTTGAATGTAGTTAGCAGCAGTCATCCAAGTTTCATTTTCTTCATTTTTTTTTTTTCATTATCAGCGCCCCTCCACTTAGCCGTTGGCGCCGTAGCCATATGAGAAGTATAGTTTTTATGGAGCTGTTCAACTGCTGTGATAGTGTGGAACTGTTTGTATTACTACACAAACGCGGTTGTCATTTTGAGCTTTGATGTTCATATTGAATGTGATGGCTCATGTATTGTACGCGGGGTGGCATACGATTCCGGGGGAGACTTTTCGGTGTGGTTGACCCACTTTCCGATTGTATGGCCTACTGCACTTGGCCAATTTTCACTCTCGTTTGGCTGCTTACTGCGCTGCTTGCTTAGCTTACTACTGGCCAAGTTGGGCGAGTCGTCGTCGGGGAGGAGCAGAGTAGCTTGTTGTGCTGCTGGACTCGTTTTATGGTGGTGAGTCTGCTTACTTCTGTTGCTGCTCACTTCATTGTGCTGCGACAGAGAGTATTATAATCTGAGTTGCGCGCGCGTACATTGTAAATTATATTGCGCAATCGCACCAGTTGTCATTCATTTCGTTTTCAATGCTTAGCCGGTTTTTTGCTTTTAATTTTTTTCGAGGTTTTGCTTTTGTATTTTGACTATTGAAAGCTGTTGAAAGCATTTTGATGATTTTATTCTGAACATTTATAGCAAATTTTATTTATTTTTGGTTTGATTTTCTTGTAAGGAATTAAATTTGATTTTTCAAGAAACCAAATGGATTTACTGCACAATAGTTAATTGGCTAGCCCAAAAAAATGTAAATAATTGTAGCAAAATGTTTTCTTGCAATCGGTTTAAGTAAAGATTGATGAAAGTCGGTCATTAAAGTTCAATTGAGAGTGTAATTCAGCGACTTTGAATATAATTACTAATTTCGAAAAAAAAGCTAGACTAAAAGACAACAAAAGTTTCGTGAACCCACTGAAACCATTCTGTCCATTTTATGAATCAGTGTATACACCCAAAATTTCCATCCTTCATCTCGCCAGAGACTAGAAAGATGCAATCATCTCAATCACTTCTTGTATACCTACATTTCAATGTCAATGAGATTCATTCTAGAAAGATGGAATTAAAGAACGTGAGCTCAATAATCTCTCAAGTCCAAAACGAAAATGAAATTAGTAAGCTAGCAAACTATTTTATCAAGGAAGAATTTGATCGTCTGCAAATCCTTGGGCTGTACAACGTGTTTTATTCACATACAGCACAAAATTACACATTCTTTTCTTACAGATCCTGTAACTTTTCCAGGATAAACAAGAAATGCTCAGTATTTAACTACTTAGGACCTTATTTCCAGGAGTTATTAGAAATTTCCCATAACTTATTCCCTGGGATATCCCACAACTATTCTACTATATATGAGAATATTTTCAATATTTTACAGAAAAATACATACGGGATGTAGAGGACAATTTTGGGACAATTATGGGAAAGTCATTTTAGTATGTTCTCTGATTCCCGTAGTTCGCGTTTCCTATGTCGATTTTACAGACCAAAGACAAAACAACAAAATATGTATTGAAACAAGGCATATGAGAATTACAGAATTACGATTTTTAAGCCAGGTACATGTATGCAGCTATATTAGAATTCTATTCGCTTCTGCAATTACATCTTAATTTGGCAAAGTTTGTTAGTTGAATATTTTAGAATATGATTTTGTTGTTGGAATTCCATTTATAGGTGTTAAAAATTATTCTATTTATATATATATATTTTTTTTGTACATCCGTACATCCTGAAACAAAATTAGGAGATCTGTAAAATGTCCTGGGCGAGTTTGCAGCGGGAATTTTACATTTTTGAATGCATTAACTGTACCTGTGAGAAAGCATGGGATCTACCATGGATGGACATCCGAACTTCGAACACTCGTCACTCCCAGGGATATCCCAATGACAATTTATATATCCTAACAGGATTTTCTATTAACAAATCACGGACACAGTTGTGCTATGTGGGTTATGATCGACTCTAAGAATAGTTTTCAATATTTTACTATTGCACAGGAGTCTAAAAATTTCAGGAGCACAATTTTATAAATTTTAAACCTCCGTTTATATCTTCCTACAATAAACCATTTTCCATAGTTGCCAAACTTGCGAAAAAGTAAAGGCTAAATTAAGCTAAATTGATCAAATTAGGATAGAGCTCCCGTTCAATAACCATAGAATCAATAAATGGAGTGCCGTCTGTGTCTACCATTCATTGCTGTATGCAAATTTTAGGGGAGTTCTGTGGAAAAGATTTTAAGGTAACTTCCTCTAAATGGACTCAGCGAAATTTCTCTAGAGTTTTTTCAAGACTCAACTCTTTACGTAAATTTATAATGTTAAGAAGGCAAAACATTCATCATTTTCCATACAAATTGGGCATAATACATATATACCAAACTAATGCCTCTATACAGCCTGAAAATTACGTAAAAATATGAGGTAAACCCTCAAGAAACATAAAATTAATCAGTTCACCTCCTCAATATTGATCATTCTATTCTGGCGGTAGGAAATATATCCAGGAGTCTAGTCAACATATCCAGATATGTCGCCCAATCACCACCTTTTATTGCCTTAAGCAGACTAGATTGCAATATCCATAAATCAATTTCATCACAGTAATCACCAAGACTGACATTTTAAATTTTCTGATAATCTTCGATCTCCGTCACAATCCTTCGCCAAGCATATCTTTGTGGCCTTGTTGTCACAGCCTTCTAGAAATCTGGCGACATTTTCTTTCCTAGCGTTCCACAAATCACCCAACTGCTTTCCAATGGCCGCAGTATAAAAGGGACAGATAACACCAAACATATCGGGTGACTGCAAAAAAGCAGTGCTACTATTAATCAATTTTAGACTTTAATTAGTTCTGTATGTGGAGCCTCTCCAATCAAGAATTTCTGTATAGGTTCGGGTTGCAGTTATTTGATAAAAATATGCCAAAAATTATAGAACTGTTCCCTTTTACTGGTAACAAAGATTTGTTCATTACCCAGATTTAAGAAGATTTGCTGCTCACCTAAGCCAAATGCTAGGCATTATTATTACAGACAGGAAACAAAGCTATCAAACAGATTACTCCCTCTATAAATGCAGGTGCTTATCTGAGATTTCTATTGGGACATCAACTAACAAAATCGTACGTACTTCAGGTAGATGGAAAAAATAAGGAATTCTTTCGTAGTTGCAGCCTATTTGAAAGCCCAATAGAATTTCTCAGTTTCTCTTGAATTAGGAAATGATCTAATAAAATTTAAAAAATTTTCAATTTCAAAGAGAATGCATACCACGATTCACGAATATCTACTTGATCGTATCATTTTCGATAAAAGAGCTCCATTTTTTCATATTATATATAAATTATGTCACATATATATATGTACGTCATAGCTTTAAGCCAGAACGAGTCAGGCTATTATGGTACAAAGAGTAAGAAGATATATGTTCCATTATGAGAGAAACACTTTTCTTTTTCTCATTACGTCATCATCACTTGAAAAAATGTTGACAGCTGTGAAGAAATCGTAAGTAAATAAATCGAGTTGAGTTTTTTAGTGCATATTTAATAGAACTTAAGCAGAGGAAATCTTTTAAATTTTTAATTGTGCACAGTAAAAGGTTGCAAAAACTAGAGTAATAAAAAAAATGCAAATTGCAAAAGTGAAATATATTGAATTTTCTAAAAAAAAAAAAAAAACAGTGAACCAGCAGAAGTGTGGTTAGAAGCTTGTGGGAAGGTGTAAAAGTGAATATTAAAAACAGTTAAATATATGTTCAGATCATTTTGATGATAATAGCTAATCTATTAAGAGCCAGTTACTTAATACAACTTTTGATAAAAAAAAAAAGTTGAAACCCGATGCTATGCCCACAATTAAGCTTTTAGTTTCGAATTCTATAAGGAAAAAAACGATGTGAAGAAGAGATGAGAAAAAATAATAGTTACTGACTGGTTAACAAAACACAACGAAATACGAAGAATTTAGGGCACTTAATATGCTCTCAACACATGAAAAAATTGTGGAGAAGGTGGTTCAACAACAATTGGAAAGATACTTAGAATTCAACAACCTCTGGGTAGAACAGCAATCGGGATTCAAAAAAGGACATTCATGTGAATCGGCGTTAAACTTGATTATAACTCAGTATGTAAAAAGACACATAGTAGAAGTTTTCTTCGACTTAAAGAGAGCGTTTGAGACAGATCGATTTTATTGAAGAAAGTCTATCAATATGGAATACAAGTAAGAAAATATAGATGGTTCGAGTTATATTTATCAGATAAAAATCAAAGGACTAAAATTAATGAGTACAAATCTTAGAGAAGGGAAAATAAATTAGGAGTCCCACAAGGCTCTGTATTGGGAACTCTGCTATTCCTCATTTATATGAACGACATAACAGATATTTTTAAAATTGTTGGCTTTGTGTTGTTCTTCTTCACATTGCGTGCAATGATATTCAAGATTGTGTTAAACGAATGGAAAAAGATTCGTGTTCAGTAAACGTGTGTGGTTAAGAGTAAACAAACTGAAGTTAAAATATACAAATAAAACGAAGTACATGGAAATTAATAGTGATTCTAACAACAATGGAATTAGTATGAGTGGAGAATTAATTGAATGTGTAAGTGAAATTAAATATTTGGGAGTAGTGGTTGACAGATAAAGCTCAATTTCAAAAGGCATTTTGACTATATTTGTAAAAAACATTGGTTTTCTGAGAAAAATCAAAACCAAAGTGTCATTACTAGTATTGCATGGAAAAAACTCTTTATGCAAACAAAAATCTTTGAAAAAAAAATTTTTTCATTATAACAAGTAAAAAAGCTAGAATTGGTCTAAGACCAATTCTTATGATACCCTAGATGAATGCCCGTATTAAATTTCGTATGGTCACCGATCTATTCAAGTAATGATTTTGAAGTTGTTTTTCACATATATTTCTAGAACAGTTTGTCGCACAGAAAACATGGTTATAACCAATTTTATAGGATTTCGTATTCTGCAGAAGTTTTTAGTACAATAAAAATGTCTTGGACTGATCGTTTTCAAAGTATACGTAAAACCGAAATTTTTATATGGCAACACCAAGAAAGAGTTGCCCGATTTAGTCCATTTACAACATTTTGTTTGCTAATATAGTAAAAACATCATGTACGAAATTTCAGCTCTCTACGTCGATGCGTTCTCAGGCAGTGTCCAAATATATAGCGGAAAACGAAATTTTTATATGGCAACCCCACGAAGGAGTTGCCCGATATGTCTCATTTTCGAACTTAATTTTACTTTTTTTTTTAAAGTCCGTGTACAAAATTTCAGCTCTCTAAGTATACGCGCTCTCGAGTTATCGTGCGCAGAGACGGACGGACGGACGGACGGACGGACGGACAGACGGACGGACGGACGGACGGACGGACGGACAGACGGACGGAGGGACATGCAAAAATCGAAATAACTTTTAATATTATGAATGGGTGTCCAATCCATTTTGCTCTACCATCATTATTTCGATGTGTTACAAACGGAATGACAAACTTAGTATACCCCTATGATTTCATCTAGGGTATAAAAAGAGGGCGTTTCATATAAGCAGGAGCCGTATAATCGTCAGTACGGCTTGGTTCCTGTCTGCCATATACGCCAAAGCAAACAGTCAAGCTGACCTCATATATAGACTTAAAATAATTTTACCTAATATAATTCACACTTAAAAATGTGATCATCATTCATGGCCATGAAATATATATAGAAGACGGATTTAAAAATTATTTTATGGGGTTCAGACAATGTATACGTATATGTGTAACTACTATTAGGTACATTCAATTGAAAAATTAATATTATGTACTATATTACAGGGTTAACCTTAATCACAACAGTTAAGAATTTTAGAGTTAGAGAAGGAACTAATATCAAAGCTACACTCAACGAATTGAATAGATTAGCACAAGTGCAACGTTTTTTGAGACTGAATTTTTAAAGTGAAAAGACATCTGTCAAATTTGTACGGATGGTGCACCAGCTATGCTTGGGTCAAAATCGGGCTTTTAGAAGAAAAAAAAACTACAGATTCCCAAACTAGGGTAATCCACTGAATGAGTCACCGGTTAGCCCTTGCCAGTAAGATTCTTCCAGCTACTACATAAAAGGTACTTGATTCGCTGATATAAAAATCGTAAATTACATCAAATCTGGAGCTCTTAACACCCGTCTGTTTCAAAAATTATGCACATTCGTGGACTCTGATCACGAGGTTCTTCTTTTGTACACTGCAGTACGCTAGCTGTCCAAAGGAAATGTTGTGAATTGTGTCCTTGAATTGAAAGATGAAATCAAGTTATTCCTGGAAATGCAAGGGAAACATGACCTTTTTGTATACTTTAACGATAAAGCTTGGTTGAAAAGAGTAGCATATCTAGCAGATATATTAGAACATAAACATAGGCTTAATCTGAAACTTCAGTGAAAAAACAAAACAACGAGTATTATCGCATTTCATAATAATCTCGGGGCATTTTTATCTAAGCTCTAAAACTGGCGAAGAAAAATAAATCTTGGAAACATTGCCATATTTGAGAATTTCTACACTGTGAAATCAATGAAAAACTGAAGGAAGAGATTACTGGGCATCTCGAATCCCTTGAAAACAGAACTACAGCGTTACTGCCCTAAGCTGAAAGAGAAGAAACTATATTGACACGAAATCCATTCCCTGCTGCTCTTGTTGTAACCAGCGTTTCCGATGAATTACTAAATGAATTCTTGGATTTGCCGAATGATCGGAATGATTCCTCGACACGTTACTTGTTTAATGAAAAATTGCTCACGCAATTCTAGTGTTGTATGTATCATTCATACCCAAATTTGACGATGCTTGCATTTCTACTTTTAGAGATTAGCAAAATTTTAAGAACTTTTATTTTTAACGATTCTAAATCAAATCATAATTACAAGAGGAAAAAAACAACCGCCTCGTCCGGGGTTTGAAACCAGGACTTTCCACTTTCCGTGCGACTGCTCTTACCACTGAGCTAAGGAAACAGGTAATTTTCCCTCTTGTATTTCTTAATTTGTAACTAGCCTAATAAGACACATTGCTTTCAGCTGAAATTAACTAGTAACGATAAAACGCACAAATAAATTATAAATTCAATATTTATTTTATTTTTCCCGGACGGGAATCGAACCCACACTAATTAAAATCGGCCAAAGATGGAGAATAAAAGAATTTCAAAAACTTTTATTTAATATGCTAGTTATCAAACTAAGAAATACAAGAGGAAAAATCTACTGCCTCGTTAGATCAGTGGTAAGAGCAGTCGCCCGAAGAGCGGAAGGTCCCGACTTCAAACCCCGGACGAGGCAGCTGTTTTTTTCTTTTGTATTTATGATTTGATTTAGAATCGTTAAAAATAAAAGTTCTTAAAATTCTTTTATTCTCCATCTTTGACCGATTCTAACAAATGTGGGTTCGATTCCCGTTCGGGAAAAAATAAATGTCTACTTTTACTTCCATTTGTGTCTACATATATATCTCAGCGAGAATGGATTTTCAACTCTTCTTCTTTTAAAAATAAAATAAATAAATTAAATGTTAAAAATGAGATTAGGTTTTGTCGTTAACAAAAACTTACTCGCGAATTTTGAGGCATCGCATTAAATTAATTATTAAATATAATTTAAAATAAAATTATGCTAAAAAAAACTATTTTCATTGTTTTTCTGTTTTAAATTATCTTATTAAAAATGGGTCCCCACCTGAAAAAGGTTGAGAACCTATGCTCTAGAATATTTAGATTTAATCAAAACTGTGAATGATTCGATCGATATTTTTAACTCTAAAGTTACCGTGAGTGATTATCCTTTCAAAGGGATACTATTCAAAACAACTCTGCCCTATCACAACTCTTCGAATACTTAAAGATAAAATTATGATATTCACTTCATTTTGCCGAATATTTTAAATCAAGATGTTCAGAGAACTTTTTTGGTGTATAATTAGATCTAAGAGTGGAACATGACCACCGAACTACCGATTCCGTGGATATATATTAAAGTATTAAGTTAAGTAATTTTAAGTAGTACTGTACTAATAGTAGATAGATACCTATTTATATTTTTAAGACTATTAACGTATACTGAATTATTACAAAAAGATCTGATATCAGTATGTAATTTGTTATGTATGTATGTAATGTTTTAATCAGAGAAGAAGACGAAATAACTTTGACGGGCTATATTGACAGGTATTCTTTCAGAAAAAGAAGAAGAGGTTGAAGACGAAGCAAACGAAGAGAGCAAAGAGGAAGGTGTTTCAGAAAATTCTTCAACATTTGATGATTACATGCTGGAATTCCAAAGTTTGATGAATTTCATGAAGATGCACTAGAAAACCTGGCTGGGAATATAATAAGGAAATTTTATTTAGATGAAAGTTTGGCTACTAAAACTCATTCTACTACAAGTTTTACATTTTGCATGGGTTAATGAGTTGCCTGAAGAAGCGCTAAGAAAGCCCACAGTGAGTTATTTTAACAATATAAATGGTGTGATGGTTTTTCTTTGATCATGTTGCTAAAGCTCAGGAGATACCCTATGATGCCTTGCACAGCCTTGACAGGAAAGGATGAAGAACTAGGTCATAGCTGAAGAGGAAAACAGAGGATGGCAAACGGTTCCATATTCGTATTGTTCTACTTATGAAGGATTCGAGGAATTTCACGGTACGACCAAATTTGACGTTAAGGGTGTGAGGGTTAGGTAGGATGTTGTGCGCCTAGGAAGAATTCTTCACGGAATCAGGTTATAGATTTCATCAGAGCAATAGCAATAGAAGTAGCGATAAAAAGGGATATTCATCCGACATTACGCCGATGCTATAGGGAATCAACAGTTGCTATTGATTTTCCGTCTCTAATGACACGGAGAAGGCCTTCCTTTGGACTTTGCCTAACGCAGACAATGCAGTACATCTAGCCACTGCCCAATTATGGGAATTATATTCTAATCTAGGCTTGATATGAGGCTTCTAATTTTCCGCTAAGTCTGATGAAGTAAAATATATTTATTGCATCTTTGCAAGAAGCCCAGAAATTTTAACGCATTTTTGGAAATACCAAAAATGTGATCAGACCAACTAAGATTGTTGGATATTTCAATGCCTAAGATGTTTAGGCATATCGAGTTCGAGGTATCATCGTCTCCATCGACGGAAATGAGTTGACCAGGTATTGGAGTATATTTGAGTGATAGCAGACAACATTACATTTTGGAAACATTAAACAAGACCAGATTTGTTCTGCTCTAAGCGAGATTGGTTGTACGGTCATGATCTTGTGAACTGAACATGTGGGTTCGGTTGTCAACTATAACATTACTACGGAAATCAACTGCAGATTCGAACGAGTACACGAAATCAAAGGTGGTGGTGACTTGGCATCTGCAAGACTATGAATAGGATTGAAAATGAGAGCTAGCAGATTATTAAGAAAAATTAGAAATAGAGTAGGAGAAAAAACAGAGCTTTGCGGTACACCGGCATGGAACGGTCACAAGTAACTCCATCCACAATAACTTGAATTAAACGGCAAGAGAGAAAACTTTCAATCCATTTTAAGAAAAAAAGGCTTGGAAAGAATTGAAGTAAGTGCAATTCGTCTATACTTTGGGGGATTGCTTGCCTCTCGTTTTTTGAGTATTGACTGAACATGTGCATGTTTCCATACCGAATAAAAGACTATTGTCTGAGGTTTAGCTAAAAAAAAAAAATAGGTACAGCATTTGAATACCAGGGGCGAAATTCCATCAGGCCCAACCACCTTAGACATATTGAGACACGCAAGTACTTTGAAGACCTCCCTTGTGCGAAAATGTAAATGTAAGAACAACAGGCTATATATAAAAAAAAAAGACAACACAAAAAACAAGAAAACCTTTTCATATAATATGAAATTTTCCCATACATTTCCTTTTAAATTTTACTGACGTCACAGAAATTTAACAGCTCAGATGGAAATACTTACATCTCTTTCTTTCTACCATGTGAGCATATCTTCTTTCTCTAATCTTTGTGTGATGCCTTCTAATAGCAACAATCCGATATCAAAATTTCGTCCTAAAAAGTTTTCTAATCTATACATAGGCACCACCTTTTCTTAGGCTTTTTATGTAATTAACATAAAAAAAAAATAAAAATTTTTACCTGCTTTACACAATTATTCAGGAATTCAAATGTCAGCAACAAGTTGTTTGGCTAAGTTTGCACATGTCTAGAAATTAAAACATTTTTCCAGTAAAATATCTAAATACATGTGTTAGTGATTCTGTGTAGATCTACACATATATATATATATGTGGATATCTATGCACTATATAAAATGGTCGCTACACTGGTAAAATAGCTGAGAATATTCATAATTTAACTCCTTCTTTGGAAATGAATAATTCATGCAGGGCTATACGGGGCACAAAACAGTAACACAACAATTGAGATGATAATTTTTAACCATCAACCGAAAAGTTGTTTTTGCTTTCTTAAGGGACGCACGCTCTGATGGTCACGTTCATAACTCTCCGACAGGTAATTACCTATAAAGTTTTTCCATTTAAGACTTGTTGCGAGTAGAAATTTCACAAGAAAAAGCACGCAATTCTGAATTTATTGCGCAAGATAAATACTTTTTTGGGAGCAAAAACAGGTGTAAAGTAATTTTCTTTTGTATTTAGGACTTCGTTTAAGAAATTTTTTGAACTGGAAACGAAAAGACTTTTATAATGTTATTTGCGTTTTATTCAAAAATATTTTGACTGACGATGAATGGCTGAATGGATGGAAAAAAAAATAAAAACATCCATGGAAATTTTATTCGTACGATTTCAAACTCATCTCTCTCATAAAATCTTCCATGCTTGTGTCCTTTTGTGTGATCATTTTGAATAGATATTTTCATTTGTTCACTGATTTTTAGTAGAATTTCTAAGAGTGTTTTGGATTATTTTTCTGGACAAAAAATTAAATTAATCAAAATACAGCGTAAATCTGTTTTCAGGTACGAATCTAAATTTGATTGAATAAATTAAATTTTTTTGCAATGATTTCATATTGCGTATTCAAATAGCGGGGGAGGGAGCGGGGGTGTTCATTCACAAGGACTATTTTATAAGCATCCTATTTTTATTTTCGACTTACACAAACTCACAAAATTGTTTGATTTTCCTTCAACAGACAAAACGTGGGAGCATGTTTTCGACCAAGTACTAAATATTTATAAGATGGATATCCGCAAGGTTCAATACTTTTCATACTTGTATTTATCAGGTTTTTGAAATAGACTCAGAAATTATAATAAACTCGACCTTCGACCTCTACTAACCTTCAAAGCAGCTGTCACCTTTTTGCAGATTATTTTGAATCTATATATGATAATACTACTCTCATGGATCTATTCACCCTTTTGACTTTATGAATTTATTCCCAAGGTTGGCCGGGTTAATTACTCGACTGCCAAGGCATAAGGCCAATAGGCTTGACTTATTTCCTATTCGACACTCTAGAGTAAAGCAGTTTCATTAATACTGGATCATACAGATATTGAACAATAGAACTACGTAAAATACCTAGGCACCATACTTCATAAAACACTGAACGGGAAACCACACTTACAGAACAAAGTTCTTAGAGATTGTGCAATATATCGCAGAACTATATGGGGAAAAGTGGGGACTCAAACCACGGATGATTTTATGAATATATGTACACTGGCATTATCTGACCCATGCTAACCTTCGGCTCTGTGTTGTGGTGGAAAGAAATGGATTTCACCAATCATAGTAAGATATTGAAAAAGATTCAAAGACTGTGCCTCTTTAGGATAAGTGACGCTCTCATGTCAAACAGTACTTGGCCTGCGCTGAGGCTGTATCTGAATCACAATGGAACAAGACTTCCACACGAATCTATCTTTGAATTTGTGCAGCAATCGCATGTGACATCGACAGGGACAGCAATCACATCCTCGAGACTATACTACAGCTATGTTTATCGAGCGGAAACCATTCATATCGGTAGGAGACGATATTTTCAACAGTGCCAGTACTATTATGAAAAATTAATTAATAATCAAAGGGAAGCCAGGTTCCATAGTTCGTTAGGACCCACTGATTCAGAACGTATCGATCGAATAGTACTGATAAGCTCGTATAAGCTGGAAAGAGAATAAAGCCGTAGGGATTGATCTATTTGATTCGACTGTGTTATCCTCCACATGTAAATACTACTATTTCCTGTCTTTGCTGTAAAAACTGACTATTTAGTTTAGTCAGGGTCAAAATTAGGGTGGTTGAAATTTTTTCCTTTACTGCAGCAGTCAACACGATTTTACTTAACACTTTGAAAAATTTCTTGGTATTTTTCGATTTAAAACGCCCATGGATTTGATAGAAATACTCCCGTTCTGAAATTACAGCAGATATATTTAGATTAAGATTTTGGTTCGCTCTTACGCATGGAATTTAATTACTTTAAAAATGTTGTTATCTTAGCCAATGACTTTTAAAGTTATCACCACTTGTACCAAAGCATATTAAATAAAATTTTCCTGTCACGTTTCTCACATTTTTCAAATTTGGTTTTTCATTTAATTTCGGAAAATTTTCTTGTTGTTATCAAGACACAGGTTTTTTTTTAATTTCATTTAGGCCTAACTTTATGTGTTACTTGATGGCATTTGGCTCATT
This sequence comes from Dioctria rufipes, assembly GCA_963924295.1. NCBI lineage: Eukaryota > Metazoa > Arthropoda > Insecta > Diptera > Asilidae > Dioctria > Dioctria rufipes. The sequence continues at coordinate 39,649,190 of OZ002743.1, read as the reverse complement.
TCGTAATTTGTTTTTAATCCAAGCAAAAATGCTCTTTGGTGTATATATAGAATCAAAACTTGGCACCATTAGAATCATTTTTAGTTCCTTTTTGCAATTTTCCTTAAAAATAGTTTATAGAAGTCGTTACGTATATAAATTTTCCGTTTCAGATACTATAAGATGAAAGCCCGTGTGGTCAAAAGTATAGTCCCAAAAAGGCATCCAACAAGCTTAGCTAGTTAACGACAGGGTACTAAAAGACCGCTTGAAAAAGCCCTCTTACCAGTAAGCGTTCCTTGAATTTTGTAGATATAATTTTTTTTAATTTTCCATTTAATTTGCATATTTTTGCTTGTAAAAAAAAACAGATATGAATTAAAATCCTTCCTATCCAGTTATTCTTATCAAAACGATTTTATTAATAATAATTTATTTTTTTATGTGTTGTCTTGTGATGTAGTGGCCTTAGATATGAGCTGTGTTTACCATAGTCTCGGTACATATACAGGGTATTTCCTCCATGGTGGGAGGTGATAATACTCGCCTAGACAAAAAAAAAATTGTATGGCAGGGTTGGAGTTACAGAGTGATAAAACAATTATTCTAGGCTTTCACGAAACACCATGTGTGTTAAAAACAACAGGATGTACGGTCACCGTCTACAGCTGATTGTATGTAAAACTTCATAACCTTTCCAACGACTGCTCAACTACTTCTCTATCCTCAGGAGTTCTTGACGTCTAAACTAACAATTTCGGATTTCTTACCTTTTTTTTTACTTTGACTTTTTTTGCAAAAAGGTCATTAAGATAACTTGTTTTTATAAAAACTATAAACTGTAGACTCCCCTCTTAAATTTGACCCTTGTGCTATCTGTATCCGGTAAACAGTTATTAGCTCTTAACCTATTCTCAAAACTATTCTGAACCCTATGTTCAAAGATAATATGTTACCTTGGTGAATATACAAAAACCCGTTATTTAAAAAAAATCGACTAATTTCGGTATGACCTGAATAGGTTATAAGCTAATAACTCTTTACAGGATACAGATAGCACATAGGGTATAATAGGTCAAATTAAAGTGGAGAGTCTTAAAAACAAGTTACGTGAATGACCTTTTTGCAAAAAAAAATAGAGATCAAAGTAAAAAAACATGGTAAGAAAATCCAAAAATTTTAGTTTAGACCACCAGAACTCCTGAGGGAAGAGGAGTAGGGTACTGGTTGAGATGTTGTTGACAAGGGTATGAAGCTTTGCATATAATCAGCTTTAGACGGTGGTTAAAAAAATTTCAATCTCAAGAAGTTATATTTGTCATTCAGCCCTACTGAAAGCTCTCTGCCGAAGGACACTTATATTTTGTGGAATGACTCGCATATTTTTTTTTTATGTTTAGAATATTTTCCAAAAATTTCAAGTGAATCGCAGTAATAGTCTAGGAGATAGAGGCTTTGCAAATTATCCTAATTAGGCTAGACCAGACGGGACCGACTTAAATATATTGAGGCAGATGCTTAGCTATTGTTTGTCTGTCCTCCTAGCTCACTTATCTCACTTTCTAAAGGTCAGCTATTTTAAATATTTTATTTCAATATGCCCCTGGACATTACAGCTGCAGCAAAATCGACGATTATATATAAGTTTAAAAAAAAAACATTTTTTGTTTTTCATTTTATTCTTACTTAAAACTTTAATCTGTTTTTTTCTAAAAAAAAAACACTATTTTTGAACTCGGTGGACACGATTTCTCGAAAACTAATTTTCCGATCTTATTGAAATTTTGCACACTTCTTCCAAATAGGATTGACTAGTGACTGAACGAAGGTTTTCTTTTTTCTTTTCTCGTTTACGACTAATTTTACAAGACTATGTATATACGTAGTGTAAATTGTACCAAAAATTTTAGATACTGTTTTCCATATAAATCTGCCAAAACTTCAAAATATTCTTTTTTTTTAGGCTTTCAAAACTCATTTGAACCGTTAGAAATTTATGAGCAAATTTGGGCCCTCTAAAAACTACCATTCCATACCAATTGAAATGAATTTCATTTTATTGTCTAAATTTGATTACAAACTTTTCGATGGGCATATTGGTTCAGAAGCTAAAATCTGTTTCAAGCTCTTCTTCTACTCCCTTCCTCTTTAAATTCATTCTGATACCGTAAAATGGATAATGTACGCCTAACCCAAGATTTTATACTTATACCAAATTTGGCAAAAAAAGATTTTTTTTTTAATTTTCGCCCTTCACTCACAAATGTCGAGAATCCCCTTCCCTTCTCACCTATTAGATCGAATTCACATAATCCAACAAATATACACAACGAAATCACATAATTTTCTGAATATGTTGAATCTCTCCTCAATTACCCATACGCTAACTATTCCTAAGGATAAACGAAAAAATTGAAATGGGAATAAAAATTGTGATTTTGCTAATTTTAAAAAGTGTTACCCTATCAACCGGACAGGAACCTTGCCAGATTATATTCCTTTTTTTTTGCGACACCGTAAAAAACATTCAAAGAAAATTTCGTCCTCCAGACTGGATTGAAAAATTATAATCCAATTAGACCATAATATACGTCTAGTAAGGCATAGCTATGGATTATGAAAATTCTTTCTAATTTCATATCATAAAAAAAAAATTAAATGAAGTAAAAAAAAAAGAAAATCAATATGAATCCACTCCCCCGGAGTTTCTCTATTGCCTATACATTCTATAAATTTTTTTTTTGCAATATAGCACAATCAAAAGATAGGCCTACGAAACAGCCCCCCCCCCCAATTTTTCTTACTCCCTCCGATAAAACTGAAGTCAATTTCAAATTAATTCGACAAGAAGAGTGTTAAGCAATTTAAAAAGTAATAAACGGAAGTTTTCTCCATCAAAGAGCATCTCTTAACTGCCTGCCTGTAAAGAAGTTTTCAACAGAGAAGAGCCCACCTTTTGTTTTACGCCTTTGATCCGGTCCACATCTTAAGAATCTGATAGTAGAATGGTGGTTTAGTGTTACCCTAGTATATATACCTCTATCTATCTATATAGCAAAAATAAAACAGCAAATAGCCTGTTTTTGACAAGCGATTTTAAGTAAGCAAACCTATTTCAAAGGAAACAAATGAAAGGAGAAAAAAAATGGAATTTAATATCCAGAGAAATTTTTGTGCCTTTTCTTATACAGTCAACTTCTAAGCTAAGCATGTCCAATTTAGCCATAATACTCAAACCTAAGCTCACTATTAGCAGCAGAAAAACAAAAAAAAAACTTTTTTATTTTATTATACAGCAAAATTATGAAATATCCTCTGAAAAAAATAATAAGAAAAAATTCACGCGAATTTCCCTTTGTTTGTCACACTTTGATTGAAGCCATTAAAACCAGATTGTTTCGACTTTGACGACTCTTTCGTGTTTGCCAATAAGAAAAAAATATGTGAGAAATTAAATTTTTTTTTAATTAAAACCTTCTCACATTTCTTTCCCTCTCTGCCCCCCCCCCCCACGTGATGTGCTCTCATCATCAGAACAGAGTGGTCATCTCTCCAAATCCCTCTCTCCCCCTCCCTATTATACTTAATTAGATTGGAGCTGTCTGAATGGCTTCGATATACAGTGTGTTTGACAAGAGCGTCCGCCTTATAAAACAAAATGTAAAAAAGAAACTCGCTTCCTATTATTTTATTTTAAAAGTTTACTTTATTATGTATTGCGCACTATAACTAATAACATATAAAATCGCCATTATTATCAATAATTGACTGACATCTTTTACCCATGCTCCACACTAAATTTTCAGCATAACCGACAGGTAAATCCTTCCAAATTTTTTTAATATTTGATTTCAGCTGCTTAAGATTCTTTATATTTTTTCCCTGAAGCTTGGTCTTCATTAAGCCCCAAACATTTTCAATCGGATTTGCGTCGGGGCTTTGTGCCGGCCATTCGATGACTTGAATGTTCTGCGCTTCTTTCCAAGCAGAACAAAGGCGACCTTTATGTTTTGGGTCGTTGTTCTCTTGTAAGACCCAGGATCGGTCTCCTTCGCCAAACCAGTAATTAGCGGACTTAAGCAAACCTTTTTTGTACAAGTCTAACATTTTTTCTGCATTGAGATTTTCCGTAAATGTTAGCAATTTTCCAAAACCAAGAATATTGAAGCATCCCCATACGTGCACTTTTACAGGATGTTTGACTGTACGTATGACAAACCTTTTGCCTCACCTTGACCATGCACGCTTGCGACTTTGAAATGCCCAAAACGATGACTCATCGGTGAATATTACATTATCCCAACAACGGCGCAAATTGTCCGTCGCCCATTGAAGTCGTTTTTTAATGTGCCTTTCTGAGAACAAAGGTTTGTGGCTGCTGCTATGAATTTTGATACGATTTTCCTCAAGCCTTTGACGTATTGTAAAAAGGGATACACTAATGTTCTTTTTGCTTAATAATAGTCTCGCTTTTCTCAACGATATCAAGGGATTTTTCTCGAAAAGCTTAACAATCACTTTATCCTGTTTTTTAGTGGTAGTCCTGGTTTTACCTCTATTACTTAGGTCATCCACGTTGTTGCACTCTGAAAACTTATTACACCACTTTCTAACAAACGATTCATCCTTTCTAATATATTTAGCTGTTTGTTTCACACTCCACTGAGGTCCTTTCGGATGCTGATGAAGAAATACTGCTTCAAATCGTTTCCAATAATAAGCACTCATTCTAAAAACGTCTTCTCTTTACACAACGTAATTGAATACTGAGTCTTATATTATAACGCGCATTACAGTAAAGCTTAATGAATAGGATTACAGTTGCAAATCTCTGGTTTTGCTCTCTCTCTCTGAGAAATTCAGCGGACGTTCTTGTCAAACACACTGTAATATTAAAATTGAAGTTTTATGCAAATTTCCTGTATTTTTCTCGGCTACACAATATAAATTAAGAAGTGAATTGAGGCTGGCTGCATAAGTTTTAAGTGTTTTTCTCTGTTTTTTGTTTGTGATTTTTTCAAATAGTTTCATCTTTACACAAGTGTCACAAGGTGAGGAGATCTATCAAATCTCACATCTCATATCCTATCGTTTTTTGAACAAAATGCAGACAATTTTCTGTAGATCGTATATTTGAGGGTAATCAATTCGCGTGTGAAAATCTCTTAACCTAAATTGGATTTTTTATTGTGTAACAATATTTTTATGTTTTTTTTTTTTTTGCGAACAGACCGACCCTCTTCTCCGCATCTGTCCGTAACAACAACAACTATGTATTTAAATGCATCCGACTTGAATTTAACATAGTTATTGCGATATTTTTATAACATTTTCCATAATGTTATGCATGTTTTATGAAAAGCTAATCTCTGTCCGACAAATTAATCGATATTTTTTTAATAAATTAATAATATTGTCTTTGTGGCGAAAGCGAGTATCGTTTTTTGTTGTTGTTGTTTCCTTTTTTTTCATTTTTTCATTTGAAAAATTGTTATAAATCAGTTTTAATTGATTTTTTCGTTTCTCCTTTGATGTCTAAATAGCTAGAGCAACGTTTTTTGATTTCAGCAGGGGTAGAAATTTAAGTTTTAAATAGTTTTGAATTTTTTTTTCATGGAATAAAACAACGAATATAGTGCGCCCCGAAATGTTTTGGAAAAAAAAATGGTAAATTGGATCTTAAAAACGTTTAAATATGGCGAGGAAAATAATGCCAGCTAAGAAATATTTGAAAATTATGTTGTTTTTTTTTTTGTAGTAATATAAAAGAAATAATCGATAAACGCGCAATGAGGGTGTTCCAGGAAAGCATGCAATACTGAAATCCTTAATGGGAGGTTATCGTCGAGAGGCATAAAAAATGCAAGAACTTTGGAAATTTTTTTTTTTTACATAAAATAATTACTTTTGGAAATGGGTTTTAACGTATTTTATTCTTCTATCAATGGAGAGTAAATTCCAATTTTATTTATAAAAAAAAAAAAAAAACAAATGGCGGATGCGGCTTCCATCAAACAAAACCGTGCACGGCGTGTTTTGGTCTGCACGGGGCGCTCCACAGCTCTTCCAGTGCATCCGAAGCAAATAGAATTGAAAATGATTAAATTAGATTAAATTTGGGGGGTCTTACCGGTTTATATTTTCAAAAAAAAACCCTGAATAACAAAATGCCAGCCGTTTGAAAAAGAAACCCATTTTGTTGCCCTGTGTGTTTTGCTTAACGGACGAAAAAACTATTCTTAAATCAATTTTTGACAAAAATCGCTTCCGCATGGCCCCGCAATTGCACAGAAATTCATGTAAATCGGTTCATCTGTTGAAGCTGTAAAAAAAAAAAACAATTGAACTTTTCATAGTCATGAATGGTACCCTTAAAAGATGAAATGATTTGTAATCGAAAATGTTATACATATATATGTATTAATTTTTTTCGAATTCATGTCATTTTCAAAATTATAGGGGATTTTTTCAAAAATGCGGTCCTTGTAATGTAATTTTTAAAGGTAATTAAGCTCGTTTTGCCTACTGAGCCGCCGTCTAGGTACACAATACAAACTAAAAATGCAAATGAATTGAAAAAAAACTACATCAAGTAGGCTGACCATTCTATTCAAGAGACGCTTTAATTGTGCTTTAGTCATATGTATGAGTATTAAACAAGCGAGCCACGGACGTAATAGGCTCATTAAAACTATAATTTGTATCATAAAACAGAAAATAAGAAAAAGTCATGGTTTCTCAAGGATCGACAAGGATCAGAGATATTTAGGAGTCCAAGCAACTCACTGGAATTAATTGTACCATGCAAGCAATCAAATTCAAAAAGTATCCTAGAAATGTCACGCTTCCTCTGAAGGGGTCGATGGAAAGCAATTTAAGTCTATTAAAGTAAAACTACAGGATCACTCCAGCAAAGACCACGATTAACAGAGTAAAATGGAGCCCAAACAGGACTGGCATACTCCAAGATCGACCTAACAAAAACGCAATAGAATGTCTTGGTTACAAAAGGATCATTAAAGTCACGAGACCACCTCTTAACAAAGACCAAAGCAGTGTTAGCCCTATTGACCATATTTAAAATATGGTTTTCAAAAATGAAAGTCTTAGTGATGTTAAGTCTGGACAACATATTTTCGTTGATGAAATAATTCAGATATGAAGGATTACGCTTACATTCTTAGAATTCCAGAAGTAGAAGATGTTCAAGTCAGAGTTAATCAGAACACAGTCATCGTCATTAGAGATATTTCAAAAAATCTTGACGTCGTCAGCATAACAGAGAATATTGATATGAGATAGTAACAAGTGAATGTCATTAATATAAATGACAAACAATAGAGGGCCTAAATGGCTACCCTGGGGTACTCCAGAAGTATTAAGGATGTTTCGGGATAGTATACAATGAAAAGAGAATTGCTGGGTACGGCTAGATAGATAAGAGGTTAAACAACATAGGAACCGATGAGGAAAACCTAGCAAAGTAAATAAGTTCTTCTTATGGCTTATCCTGTCGAACGCCTTACTAAAGTCAGTATAGATACAGTTAACTTGTTTTCCCACATCGATGGCAGACATACAGTATTAGAATTGGTAATTGTAGAGTTACTTCTAGTAAAACCATGCTAGAAACTACCTATAAACGGCTTAGGGTGGAAATAGTGTGTATCACAAACAATAGCCTATAATTAGTTATGTCCTTTCTGTTCCTCTTTTTATCATTTGGAAAAATTAGGGATTGTTTCCATAACTTAGAAAAGACGCCAGATTGACAGGACAATTTAAACAAGTGACATAGGATGTGGACAAGCGGCATGCTTCATTTCTTCAATAAAGAAGATGGGATGCCGTCTGAACCAAAAGGCAAAAGGCTATCCAGAAATTTCGAAATATATTTCGAAGTTGTGACATCATCAAAAACAAGATCCTTCAATTCAAAAGAAGTCGAAGGAAGCATCGTCAAGTGAGTAAAATTGCTAAAACTAATATCAAAGTTGGAATCACTAAAAGCAGATTAAAAAAAAATCAGCAAACAAATTGGCAATAATTGTGAAGTCAGTATTCTCAGCATCACAAAAGGATAAGAATGAGAGGAATCCATGAGACTTGCGTTTAGAATTAACAAATGACGAGAATTGTTTAAGACTATCGAGTAAAGATATCTTCAATTTAGATATGTACAACTTATAAGAGGCCTCAGAAGCAGCCATAAACCGTCCGCGATGATATGAGTAAACTAGATAGTCCTCGTCGATCCTTGAAAAACAAAATATTGAAGAATTAAGCCATGGCTGATTAAGGCATTTAATGCTAGATCTAGAAATTGGTACGTTCTGAAAGAAAAAAAAACAGGGAAATATAAAATAACTTAACAGTATTATCGATATCTCGTTCATTCGAGTAAATTACTCCAGTCATGGCTAGACAGCCAACATTCAATTCTGCAATAGTCAGCCTTAACAAAACTGACGTAGTAATCATCAGAATAAGATACATTCAAACATATAGGATCAAAACGGAATATAACATCAACAGCTGGATGGTGAGTAGACTCTAGAAGCAAAAGCGCAAAACATCTCTTTGCTGTAGTACCACAACAATCCGAAGAGATTGCCCAATTGCCCAATTACCATAAATAAAGTGCATTTCAGCTATCTCCTGGTATGTAAAATTGGAAGACATTACTTCGCTCATTTCTGCTGACTTATTTACTTGATCAAACGATAAAATCTGGGTGAGAGAAAGCTCTCAAAATTGTTCACAAGTTTTACAAGTGAAAAAATTTTCACCAGCGTGGAGAATTCTTTACCTATGCAAGATTATTTCTATAGGTGCCAAAATGTGTAAAAAAAACTATTATGTTTTAAGCCATGGTTGATCTTCTATTTTTGGTGTGATACTTGAATTTAAAAGGAGCTTTGTTTTGTCTTCATTATGATTTTTCTTCTCAACATTTTACGTTTCCAGGGAGAGATTATTAGCCACTCACAGATGAGGTTCGGCATTGTTTTATTTAATAACCACAGATTAGAATTAATAGTGCAAAATATGTTATTAACAGTCTTAAGCTTAAATCTTAAAATTATGAAGTAGGTTTCACTTGGTTTTCTTGCTCAAGTGCTCAGTTCTCTCACAATTATAAAAAATTTTGAATTTCGAAATAAATTCGTTCAGGTATGAGAGAAGTATGCTGCAAGATAAATTTTTCCTGTATCTCAGGGAATATTTTAGATAGGCTAATAATGTTGGATGTATTTAAGAGGTAAAAAGTTAGGAATATTTTCTGTGGATAATAATAATAATAGAGTTGTCCCAATGAAATCCATGCAGGGTAAATCATATCATACCATATCATTTACATACATACAACATAGTAGGGAGACCACACCGAACTTGCATACTAAAAAATGTGTCTAACAAATGTGCAGTAAGGATCTTCGTTATGAATGGATCCTATGAGCATCTCTTTACAAACTCCAGAATAGTATTAGTCCGGCAACGATTGCGTTAATATGATCCTCGGAGGAAAGCTGAGTATTAAGAAAGACACCCAAATATTAGGTTTTGTCAAGTCTACAGTTAATAAGCATCGATCTAAAATATAACTGAAAGGCAAAGGCCGCCTTTGACGAGAAAAACTCATAGTAGTACATTTGCTTATATTAAGAGGAAGACAGTTAATAGCACATCATTTATGAAAGATGTCTAAATCTGAGTTTAAGATTCCGCACTCGTTTTCATTAAAAACAATGCGGACAATTTTGGCATGATCAGCATTGGAAATTATTCTTGAATTAGCCAAAATCATCATTGTTGGAGTAAATTATAAAAAGGTGTGGTCCAAAATGGCTGCCTTGAGGAACGCCAAAAGTATTATCTATTTCGTCAGTAAGAGCTGCGCGAAATATAACTCGCTGCGTACAAATCAGATAAATAAGAAAGAAGCCAATCGACAAAAACAGTAGGAAAACTAACAATAGTACAGGAATTACTCTACAGGGGATCGAACTAGATATTTCATCGGAAAATAAACCATTCATGTAACGATAAAGGAGCGAAAAGTATTCAACATAGTTATTGCCATTAATCATCGATAAGCTTGAAGACTCTCTTTTGGGCAATATCTAATTAAGATAAATACTGTGCGACCAGCCACGCCCAGATATGGGAATAATATTCCATTCTATGTCTGATATAAGACTTTTAGAGGCGCGCTAGATTTAACCGGACGAAATATTTCTCAGACAAATCCAAGACATTTCGATGCTTCCTTGACTATGAATGTCAAAAATGTTGAGGGTGACGGTGAATCTAAAATTAATACCCCATCAAAAGTATGACATTACAACGGTTTTACACTCTTTGTTGGAAATTCTTCTGGTATTTATCTATACATTAAAGAGCATACAACAAAATTTAATACGAGCAGCTGTGTTTACCTTTTTTTTACTTCTTTACTTCTTTGAATACCTTAAATTCCTCTTTTTGAAGTGTAATTTTACTCGCTTAATATTGTAAATCTCTGGTTTCTTTAGACCTAAGTATCTTTACAACATGTATTAATATTTGCTTTGATTGGAATGAATAGTTTTACCAATTTCATACCATAACTATCCTGTATTTTATTACACATTTCTTAAAATACATTAATTTAAGTGTAAAATTAATGTGTAAATTTACAATAATTTTACAAGAACACCCATTTCCTCGTATTATAACATTTTTTTTAGAAAGTCATGTATAGAAAGAAATTGATTTTAAAATAAATGATGAATATAAAAAGAGTTTTTCCTTTATGATTTATATAAAAAGGTGACAAAGTAATTTTTCTAGGTTAACGAATCGTTCACGTCTGCCATGTCCTCACATATGTAAGCAGATTTTTTTTTTTTTTTTGTTTTATAAAATAATCCTTAAACAAAGAATAAGAATTTAAGAAAACAAGAGAAAAAAAAACAACATAAAATACTCCTAGAATGTAGGTATAAAAGCCCCCCAGGTGGATTAGATATTGCCCTCATTTCATGGCATTTTCCATTTTCTCACTCAGCTTTTGTAATTTCCAGCGTTGAGTTATGCGGTCGATTGCGCTAGAAAATATTTTTCCTATTATAAGCTCGCATTTATGCGAAGCTTTTTAACCCAAATGACTAATTTTACAACAATGACTTGCTTGGCTATAGTGTGTACCTAACCTGCACTGCTGACCTAAAAAAAGCAATGGCTTTGGCTTGGCTTTTTTCTTGATTTTCTTTCCTCGGTTTTGTTTATAAATATTCCTTGGCTCCTCGTACCTCCCCTACTACAGCGTCATACCCTAGTATACTACAAAACAAATTCAAATCCAAAAGCTTTGCAACACTCGTTTACGAATAAACCGTCTTTATGGACTCCTTCTTGTGATGATTCTCTCATTTTCTGGAGGGGTAGGCTTTATAAGGCTTAGGTTTAGAATTCAGCAAGATATCAAGCCCGCAGCAACAAAGTAGATAAGACACAAAAGGAGGAGACCTGAGATTGTATTTTCTAAATATGAGCAGGAGGAGTGCATCATCTTATCTATAAACAGAGCTGAACCGACCGAACCAAAACAAAATAAAAGCTTCAACAGGTATGCGAGTGTGTTTGTTAGATTTCTTGTGCTTTAATGGTTAATGCGTTCTCATAGTTGCGTGCATTCATGCGCTAACTGTGCCAAGGACAAAGCTTCGAGTAAAACAAACGCATCAACTGAGTTTTCATGAAAAGTGTGTCGCACACATTGACACAGCTCAGTTGCCTCAGTAGTTTGAGTATAGTTGCGTTTGCCGCCGTACCGCGCCGGTTTCCATAAAACGTGGAAATGTTGAAACTTCAGTCCCCATCCATATCCGTAGTAGCCATCAGGCAGGGTGGCCGTGGATTGCTTTGTTGCATAGCGCATCGCCATCGTATTTCTACCTAGTTTCTCTATTCGCATCACAGAAACGTCTCAGGGGTATGAGGTAAAGGTGGTGTAGTGAGTGCGGTGCGGGGCACCATAGTTTGTAAATGTAATAAGCTCCGCTAAGCATGGCATTCTGCAACGCAACAGCTCCCCGTAAGCTAGCCAAATGTTAACGAAGCTTTTATTTTGTTTTTCTTGCATTTGTTTTTTTTTTCTTCTCATTGCAAATTCTCAATCTGTGACTGGTTTTACGCTGATGTTGTTGTTGCTGCTGCCAGTATCTCACCTCACCAGCCGCCGCCGCCACCGTGATGATTATTTCCACTTGCGAGCACATTGACTGACATGAGTTAAAAATAGAATTCGCTGCGATGTAATTACAACCAATATAAAGCCTCCCCTCTAAGCTTGCCAGCCGTTCGCAATCGCATTTACACACTAAACTGAACTGAAACCAAAACTAAGAGAGCCGATGGCACGCACACGAGGAACTCGGCAACGAGGTCAATTTCAATTTTAGGTTCTTGTCTAGAATAAAAGGAAATTTTCATGGTTCTTGGTAACTATTGCCAAAATGGGAAGTTTTTGTCTAATCCACTTCCACACTGGGTGAAAATTTATTTTTTGTATTTCAATTAAATCAAAGTGAAAAACGAATTTTTTGAAAAAGCATCCTTTAACGTGATAAGCACATTTTTTTTTTTTTATATAAGAATAAAAAATCTGCAAAGAGATAAATTAGAATATGAAATTCTCACGTCACGGTAGAGATGCAGCTCTAGTCTTCTTGGGCTTTGGATGGATGCAGAATTCTCGATTGTTGAAGAAATTTCATGCAGTTGAGTGATTTTACTGCTTGTAGGTACTGCAGTTAACTATTTTTTTTTAATTGATTCATCCAAAGCTCTATGATGCCGTAGCACGCCTTGTCAAGAATGGAATAAGGAATATGGAATTGAGGATTATTGGGTGTACATTACGCTTGGATGTTTGTGGCTCATAGCTGAGTGGGAAAATACAGGATGGCAAACTGTTTCACATTCGTACTGTTTTGCTTATGAAGAATTCGCAGAATTTCAGGAATCTGATTTCAAGGGCATAGGAAGAATTCTATAATGGATCCGGCTATAGATTTCGTCAGAACAATAACCATAGAAGTAGCGATAAAAGAGAGATAGGCATTCGACATAACGCCGGAGTCCTGAAAATCAATAGTTGCCATTCTGACTCAATAAAATGTTTTGAAAAAAAAATTTTTTTTTTTTTATTGTTGAGAAGTATGAAATATACAAATAATAGGTCTGTTCCCCAGTTTCCCTGCTTGAAAGACTTTTAAGACAATATAAGGGTCAAAATAACGACAGGGATGGAGTTTAATATTTCACCTTAGGTGGACCTCTCGAATTCGGTCAGCGAATCAACTTTGTTACTTTCTGAAAAAAATAGATCACTGATACTTTTATATGTTTTGAAAACTTAGATCTTTTTACTCGTTTTGAGAATTATTTCACTATGGAAGACTTTCTCGGAATCACTGCTATGTAAAATTCTGCCAGGATACTAAATGTATCAAGATTGCTCCTACATCCAGTCCAAGTTGATGGATTTAAGATCAGTACGTTTGAAGCTTTCTCTTTCCATTTTATTTTTAAAAACATTCCATTGCAGAAACCGATCCCTTCATGGTGGTTAGAGCTGTCTTAACAAATGTTTACCAGGTTTCATAAAGTATAGGAATTTTATAGTTTGGAGGAAGTTTTGAAAACGCACCAGGAGTTGAAGATCAACTACAAGAACTATTTCAGGAAATCGGCATGCGTTTATAGTCTTTGTTCCAGTAAGGCTACTCGGCAGGTGAACCAGGTTTGTTTACTCTGATGTCGAATCAATTTCCAGTCTATTGGAGCAGAATGATGAACTGTAACCACACAATTCTAGTTCGAGACAGTTGTGGCGACACGTCTGTGTCTGATCGTGCACTTTTCTGAACGCTTCACCAACTACCATGTAAATTTGGAAACATGTTTTTCGAAATTCCCAGCTAGTAATAACTTTGCCGAACGTACAAAGCCTTAAAATGAAACAAAGGAAAATCAGTCTCACGTCAGCCTCCAAAAGATTGTGTGTTGACATTTTATATATAGAATCAATTTTGTATCAGAGAATTAATTTATAAGAAAAACAAAAAGAAATAAAATATTTTGAAGCAACTTTTAACACGGAATAATGTCTTATTTGATGACCAATGTTTATGCTCATTACCGTTAGCGATCCCCTGCCATTATTCCAATTTCAGATATGTACTTCCTTTTAAGCAGCTATTGGTTAACAAATATCGAGGAACAATACCACCGCTGGCTGATGGACAATCGGGAGCAGTGCTAGATATTGCAAGCTCTACACGTCAGCACCCGTCACAAAAGTTCCGACTACCGGATCAATCAGGCGTCAATGTTGTTAGCTCTGTTCAACACACTCTGGCCATGTCGACATTGGTTCGGCTGGGCCAAAACTATACTTAAATAGTAAGTTAGCGTTTGCGAGAACTGTACTAAATTTCAGTCGGCCTAAAAGAGCAAAAGTGCACCCCTGTTTGGGGTAGGTACAGGTCCCCATCAGGAACTGCCAGCTGTCAGTTATTCCATTAATCACATTTACTTTACTTTGCTTTAAATTTTAGTACGTTACTATGTGTATCTACACACCATCTGACCACCTGCCCAGTCAATGACATTCCTTGAGCGAGGGACCGAGCTCTTACTCAAGCTATAACGGAAGATTTCTTTGTCTAACGAGTTGTCCAGTAATACGGCTGGTACTTTCATCAAACTCAAGATTGAGGCAATCACCAGAGGCTCCAACTATACCTCCAGATTCAGTCATCTAGCAGCGACTCGTCCAGCAATACATCTGCTGTGACCTGCGGGGTCAAGGCCCAGAGTAAGCACTAAACAGTAACTGACTAATTGACTGCTGCTGTGGTTGTTGAATATGGAGCAAATGGAGAAATTAATCTGTTTCTTGACAAATTCTGCAATTGGACTTACATTAAAGGTAGGCTCCGAAGGATAGCGTTTGATATTACAGTATCCAAATGGTCGAAGCAAATTCGGACGCATACAGCAGAGGATGTTAGAGACTCACTGCGGTCTGATTATCTACTACTGTCAGCTTGGAAAGGACCTATCTGTGTCATTCTTGGCGTGGTCACTGACTAGTTTTGTAAACTGGAGCATGATGAGCCTACATTACATATCATTTGTGAATGCTCAGCGATAGATATCTAGGCATAGAATTAATTTTTTCACTAAACTATGACTGAAACTTTATAAATTAATGGGCAGCTCACTTCGCGAGCTTCTAAGGCTCACTTTAAAGAGATGCAATAGTTAGAGCATCTTAGTAGCCACAGAGCAAAATATTACCTCTTATCTTCTTTTTTAACCAACCAACAAAGATCTTAGTCCACGAACTTTTGTGCATTTTACGAAAGAAGACTAATCGGAATACTATTAGGAACTGGAAATCTGTCTTACTTGCTACTCCCCTCCCGGCTCTACAGCACCATCACCATCTTAAGCCTGATTTATGCCTTAATTAAAAAAAATATTCCCTTGATAGTTAAAGACCGTGTAACGACGTTTGCTCAATCGGTTTGTTTTCTCGGCCGCCAATAGTTCAGTCGGTAGCAAAACGTCGGAATTTGACTCTGGTAGCTTCAGTGGAGTAAGGGGTCCAAATGACAACACTGTTTTTTGCTTTATTGCTTACGTCCCTAATATACGCGTAAAATATTTAAAGTAAGTTTTTGAATTACTAAAATTAGCTGAGAGGTACGATGGGATGGGTTTCCATTGCACATGTACTACCACTAGTCCGTCTTTCACGTACTGGCGAGAGCAAGAAGGCTTTCCGTTGCACACACACTAACTAGTGGGTTTCAGGAGACAAGTATTCTAGGTTTCCCGAACAAGCCAATTCAATTTTTAGAATGTTTGGATCGAACAGTCAAGTGGGAGGTTGACGGTCGGATGACGTTGCTTAGTTGTCCTATTTATAATATTGATTCAAAAAGTAACTAAAAATTATACCCGAGAGAAAATTTCATATAGAAAAACTTCACGAATAGTTCTACACAGATCTAGCTATATATACAGGTTCATTACAATCGTTGTGCTATAACCCTTTCAAGATGCACAAAACTCTTTCTGGCTAAAACAAAGAGAAAGTTCTAGGATTTATCTTTGGAGGTGGCGCTCGGTGGTAAGTGTTCTTACAGCAAGCAGCGGTTTTTTGAAGATGAGAATGTCCTGGGTGGAAATATTACTACTATTGCAAGCACGTTAATTTTTACACACTGGCTAATAAGGGTATAGTGGTTCACTATTGTTTTTTCATCCTAACGAATAAGGGAGTATTGAACAGATGTTCAAGAGATTTCTCTTTTAGTATACGCTTGGCGAGGCGAGTTTTGAACCGATAAGTCGCCTTCACATTAAGCCAAAAAGGCAACCGAATTTCCAAAAAAAAAACAAGGCATTACACTCGTTCCAAAATATATAAATCCCACGAATCCTCCCCAGTATCGTCCGATTGAAGATTTTTTGATCAAATCAGCTCTGCTGTTTACAAAAATAATTAGACAGCAAAAAACATAACCCAACTAAAAAAAAATTAATACAAAAATGTCTCTGGAAATTTTACTCACGTTACCTGCGAGACCATTTAATATAAAATTACGCATAGTGGCGGATAATGGGCCATATATGGAAAACCATTGAACTATATTTTATTTCTTACAGATTTTTAGTTATCATCCGTGATATCAGCTCTTAGAGCTATAAAAGTCTGTCAAGGTATGACAACGAATCATTGTGATTATAAGACCGATCCAAAAGCAAAGACCAGTCAATGATACATTGGCCGAAAAAGGAGCAACACCACCTCTTAAATCTCGATAACAGAAGACAGCAGCAAAAATCATGTTCAACGTTTTCTTCTCGCAGATTGAGTAGATTACTGCAGTACCGCTACAGGAAGCGACAATATCACTTTTAATGCTGCTGAAACTGATACAAGGATAATTGTCTGTCAAAACGATTTCAAAACTTTCTCAAATTACATTGAAAGGAAGAACTGAGAGAGAAGGTACTTCCTACACCACAAAAAAGCACCAGTTAATCGTAGGAGAAGAACATCGCCCTCTCTGGAATGAATGAAATAAATCTAGCATCTTGTTTGGCACCTTGTATTTGCTGACTTTGTCCTAAAATTAAAAAAACAAAAACTTCTATGAGAAATGTTTGCTTCACAGGAGGATGTCATTTCTACAGTAAACGAGCAGCTCCATCAGAAGCATGAAAAATGTGATTTCATATAATGCTTTGAAAGATGGATTTATAGGATGATCAAATTTCTAGAAAATTAATTGTGATTATGATGAGAAGTTATACTCTAATAAATTTTCACAACATAGCAACAAAAAGTTTTTTTTACAACGAGCTTATATTAGACGCCCCCGTACTAAAACTCCTGTTAGCCTTGCTTATTTATTTTTTACTAAATGCTATTTAAAAAAAAATTTCCTTCATACAGCATCCAAGGTAATGTGGGGCTCTATAAAGTTTCTAATCTACACAAAAAAAAAAAAAAAAACAAAAAGAGAAATCAGTAATATTACAAAACTTGCAAAAATGTCAACTTCCTTATTGCTTAGATATTTCTGTTTTTCTTTTTTTTTATAATTAATTTCATTTAATTCCCAAACAAATTAAAACTTTAAACCCAAATTCTAAGAAAAACCACACAAGAAACCCTGAAAATTACCCAAAATCATTAACCCAGCTGCAAACTCCTCGCCTTCTTTTTCCGACCGGGCGCATTATAAGTGACGAAATCACATCGCGAGTGTTGTAAAAGAAAAAGTTGACATAGTTTCACTTTTGATTTTGACACGTTTCGCATTGGGAAGAAATCACCTGGGCTATATACCTACATATATATATATGTACAAATATACGCAACGATATGCATAACGCCACAAAGTCTGTGCTTACCATGAGGGCCCTTAAAAACTCTGAAACGCACAAAGGGCCATTGAGATAAAATAAATTGTGGAGCACAGAGGGCCCGACGAGTCCATCCGATTACAGAATACACAATATTTCGTCATTCACCTAACTTATGTAGGTAGGTAGGTAGGTAGGTAGGTATACCTATATAGATGCTTACCTTTATTCGTACGATATTTAGGGCCACTTTTTTTTTTGGGGTATCTACATACATATCTATCTACATTATAGGTATACCTTTATCATCGGGTTCCAGCCAGGTAAGTTAACACTCTGGGCAACAAGCTAATTGACTTGCAGGTCAGATCAGACACAGACACTCTAGCTCTAGATCAGAAATATGCTTGCTGTTAAAGCACAGAGAAACTGTTGTTAATTTTTACAATTACTCTTGATTGCGTGACGAGATACTGCGGTGAATACAGGCATTCTGCTGGGGTCCCGAAAAAGGCGCTCCAACAAATGAATTTCTCCCGTCTTGCGTAAATTTCAGACCTTTTTTTTTTGTGTGGCTTTTGTTAACCAGTGGAGTATTGAGAATTTTAAATTGTTGTACTGTGTGTGCGCTGCTGCAATATTTAACGCATTTAATGTGCATGAAACACAACTTAACTTCATTGTGGTGTGGCCTAATTTTAGAAAGTTTGAAATTACTTTAGCCCTGAAATTGCTGTGGATAATCTTTTGGTTGGTGGTCTTTTCCGCGACAACAGAACAGCCAGAGGAAGAGATGGAATGGGATAATGTTGCCAGCATACTCATACATATGTATAACTAATATAAAAATAGCTTTTACTGTTAGTGTTATCTTTATCCATAATGCTGCAATTAGTAGTACCCTGTCTGTCTGTATTTGGAACCAATGGTGTGAAAAAACTTCATCATGCAAAAGTAAAGAGCATCTGAGAATGAGGGCAAAATAAAAATAAAATATGGAAACAAAAAAAAATTGTGGATATAAAGCGTGGATCTGGGTATATGCAGAATAGAGACGAGTGCAGGATTGTAGGAAGGATTAGCTCCATAAGTTGTTGAAATTAAGTGAAATTATGTGGTGTTTTAGGATCTTAAGCTGAGTAGAGGAATTATTTTTAAACATTTCTTTCCCAAAATAGCCATCATCCATATTTTATTTTTGGAATGTTTTACATTGATAATAACCAGAGGAGGAGTTTTTAGAAATAAATACAAAAAACAAATTTTTTTTTGAAACTGCCACTATCTGTGAAATAGCCAGCTTAGTGCAGATATAGTATATACGAACAAATTAGGGCCACTATGGCTGCCCGCCTAGCAGAATGACAATATTTTACCACTGAATTTCACTGTGACTTTCAACCAAGAGTTTTGTGGCAGAGCCTAAGAAAATCAGCAGTATATGGAAAAAACAAAGCTAGCTGCGAGCAGGATCTCAATGAAATAAATAGATTTTTTATTACTCAATTGACCGATGAGCATGCAAGGATTGCTAACTCGATTTATATTGATCCTATCCTAAGTGACACTAGATGCATTAGCTCAACTTCTTTCTTTTCGCGATGTATATCGAACCGAATTACTTGTTTCCATTTATGCTATTAAATCTTGATTGTCTGTGTCCACGTCATTTTATTATGATTCTGCTTCCTATGATCGACCGATCACATCTTGAACTCTTGTTTAATGCCGTCTTCTTTTCCTAAGTTTTGAAAAGCTGCTACGGTCTTGCCTTCTTAAAAGAAAAAACCCTTCTCCGGAATCTCCTAGACATTTTAGATCAATCAGTATCTTAAGTTTTTTTATCTTAAGTTCTGGAAAGCTAATTAGCTTCCACATTTCTGGTCACTTGGAAAGTAACAAGCTCTTATCATATTGGCAGTCTGGTTACCGTTACTCTAAAAGCTGCGAGACTGCCGTACTAAGAGTGACTAGTGATATTAGAGTAACTTCAGATCTGAATAATCCTACCATTTTAGTTCTACTTTATTTCTCAAACGTATTCGATAGTGTTAATCATAGCTTGTACAGCGGCATAAGCTACCTCGTTTTCTTGGCATTATGGCCCTGCCGCCTCTGCTCTTATTAGGAGTTTCTTGTCAGAGCGCCACCAACGAGTTATGGTGGATGATAAATTATCCGATTCACTTACTCTCCCGAAAGGTATACCTCAGGGATCAATCTTAGGGCCGCTGCTATTTAGTTTATTTATCAATAACCTTCCTTTAGTCAAGATCTCAGGATTCACTTATACGCAGATGATGCTCAGCTTTATATGAACTGACCTATTGGCCTGTTCGAAGACGGCATTGAACATATTAATGACGATTTGAGCAGAATCAACGCGTGGTCCAAGATTAATGCATTAAAATTGAATCCCATTTAGTCTCAATTTATTATTTTTCACAACAGTAGATTTAAAGGAAACTTATGAAAATATGAAGTTGGAATGTGAGCAATATTCTCACCATGAGAGGCATATTTGTAGTGATTTAAAAATCATCTGCTTAGTTCGCGGAAAACAATTAGGTTACACACTATAAACATTCATGTTTCTTATGTCAATGGGATTCAAGAGACAAAGAACGTTTAGTTAACGTGGATAAAGTTTACCTAGCCCAAACTTCACATAAATATGGGAATAGTTAAAAATTTTATAAAGGCACTGGATTAGGATAGAAACTCATTTTTATGTCTAAGGAAAAGTTTTTTTTTCAAATTTTAGTGTGGCTAAAATAAAAGAGATAAGTTTTTACATTCTACTCATGTTTAAAATAAGTGTAGCCGTGTTCCATGATTTATTTAACTAATATGTTTCTTCTTCATCTACATAGGTATCTTAGTGGAATCAGCCATTAGAGTGCTGATAGCCAATCAAGAATTTGATATACGCTTACATCGAATGGAAAGAAGGAAATGGAAATCGACAAAAAGTCTCATACAAAATTTCCTCACCAACTTCCGGACTCTAAATTACCAAGAAATCATTAAAGAACTATTAGATACATTTAATATCCTAGGAGCAAATATGTCCCTGAAGATTCATATTTTGCACGAACACCTGAACTTTTTTCCGGAAAACTTGAGTAGCTAGCATGGCGAGCGATTTCATCAAAACATCAAAATAATTGAACAACGCTTCAAAGGAAAATGTATGAGGAGTATGTTGGCAGATTATTGCTGGAATATTTTCGAGACAATCTGGATGCAGAATATCTTCGTACTACTAAGAGGAAACAAAAATAAAAGGTAATAATATTTAAGGACAAACAACAAACAACTCAAGTATTGTAATACAAACCAAAATGTCTCTTAAAATACCTTGTGAAATTTCTGGATAAGGAAATTAATATTTTACAAAACAACAAGAAGTTTGAAATCGCTAAATTCAAATGACATAAACAAAAAGTTGTTGTGACGTGTAGGGAAAAAATTAAGATCAGAATCGGGTTCAGCAGCTCTGAATTATGAGATCTGGGCAGGTTAGATTCTTGCACTTTTGACTTGTCGAACAGTGAATAGAACATTGGTCGGAACTAGGTGCAACCTTGATACGTATTATTAATGTGTCATTAATAACTGGAAAATTTCCCGAAGCTTGGAAGGAATCAGTATAGTAATACCAATGGAGAACAATCTTACTACAAGATATTCAAATTTAATATATCATATCAAAAGCAATATACATTTCTGAGTATATTTCTTTTTGAATAACTCAAATCCGTCAAAAAATTACAAAGTTATTGAAGTTTAAAACAACGGAAATTGAAAACGACCGCGGCTCGCGAATCTGGTGATGACGTCACGATACACAATACGCACGATGCCAGTCTGAAAAATATAATATTTTTAAGACGACATTTTATGAAATAAATCCAAAACAAATCCAATCCCGAGCGCTTCCTATCATGGCAGGGCAGCAACTACACTCGCGCTGCGCTAGACCGCGAATTGTCTTCTGTATCGTGACGTCATCAGCCGATCGGTCATGTTAGACGCGTTTTTGAGAATGGGGTACTAAAATCGCTATAACTTCGTCGTTTTTTATCCGATTTCAATATTTCTTTCACTGAATCAATTGGTTTTTTTTTGTGACTACGATTCTGCATAATTAACTAAAATAGTGGTTCTTCCTCATTCATAAGGTAAAAAATACGAATAATATTTAAGGGTTATGTGAAAAGATTTTAGAAAAAGGAGTACAAATCCAACTAGAAAAATACCTAAAGGAAAATTTTCTTATGCAGGGTGTCCCGTATGTGGTCTGAAACCCAAAGGTTATAGATAGCAAAAAATTGCATAAGGGGGTGAGAGCGGAATCCTAACGGTTTCCACGATAACGGGACTTAAGGGAAGCAAGCCCTTTATAATTTTCAAAAAATCGAATTTGTTTTCCTCAATATTGAAAGTATACCGGAAAGAGGAGAAATTAAAATATTAAATATTTACGGAGCTATCGCAGTTATTCATACCGTATACTAGCGAGTCAGGTAGCCGGACCGCTTGGGGTAGAGCAACCTTTCTTTCACAAAACCTTTGTATAATTCTATTGTCCCATTAGCATTGTCCCACAGCAGCAGATGAAAGATAATCAACTTTTCGAGGAAGCTGAAGGGTTTATTGTATGCCCCTGGAATCGCTGCTCGAACGATAAGTCACTAAATTAAATTTTTTCGTATTGAAACTTTAAATTGCGATTATCTCGAAAACACATCTTCAAAAAACTGTTGCTGCTGTAGATCAAAAAGTTATTGATCGATCTGGATGAAACTTGCAGTGGTTTCTGCCTATAATATTATCGGAAGGATCTACCTAAATTTTTATAGATATCGCGTAAATAAATTAATTTTTTGGGGTAAAAATAATCGAAAAAGTGGTCGAAAATCTGAATATTTTATAAACAGCGAACGTAATTTTTTATTTTATAGGTTTATCCTTCCCCTGAACACGTCAGTAATCGATAAATAATTTTCTTGTTTGTTTATGATCAATAGAAAAAAAAAATTACACAGGCAGCAGTTTTCGATATCACGCAAAAGACACCTGGAGCAACTACCATACAACGCCGCCATTTCCTTAAAAAACAAAAAACAAATGTTTTTCTACACCTCAGAGCTGTAAAAAGCTGTTAAAAGTTTAAAATGATGCGTTTAAAGTGTTTGTTCCCCTTAAGGACTTTGGGGTAAGTCTGCTTTTATATAATATATATAGCTTCTGAGCGTTCAATAAATACCAGAAAAAGAGCAATTATCATTCCATTTTCGCTGGATATGTGAAAGAAAAAGTGCAAAAAACCCAGAAATCGTTACATTTTGGCTACAAAGTGTCAAAGGTCATTTTAAAGCTACGCATATGAGCTTCTTGAATCCAATATAAAAAATTGGTGTTGATAATATGTTTTTGATAAAAATAGTATTTAAATAAAAATAACAAAACCGAGCTAAAATTGCGAAATATTAACTTTATGGAGCCATAACTTCAAAATGGAGAAGAGGAGGGGGACAATTTATATACCATTGTATCAAGTCCAACGATTATCTATCTAGTAAATTTGAAATCATTATCATAGGCTGTAACGTTCAGAGGTTCAAGGTGATCTATAAAAACATACCCAAATATCTCAGAGTTCCGTTATCTCGGAAACCGTTTGAATTCCCCGCCCCTCCACCATACCATTTTTTGCTTTTCCTTCGGGTTCCAAAACACATACAGTGAACACATGAGTGAAATTAAGTATCTAGGGGTTATTATTGATAACAAATTAAGCATAGTGATTATAAAACGGAAAAAAGGTCGCCTGTTTTAGAACATAGAAGAAATTTAACGACGCTGAATACAATAAAAATGTGTAATGTTTTAATAAAACCAAACTTTGAGTATTGTTCTTCAATACAATTTATAGGATAAAGCTACTTTTTTTTTATATTAAGAGCAGGATGACGTAAGATCCCAAGCACAGAGAGCAAGATGGCCCGTTGTGCTAATCTTCTAAAATTATCATGAACTCTCAGCAAAATCTAACACTACTCTTAATGAATCGCATCAGGTCTAGGTGAAATAAAATTTTCAGCTCATCCACAGATAGGAGGACAGATCCAAGAGTATCCAGCCTGCTGTGGCGAATGGCCGAACAAGTGAACAGAAAGAGTTAAGTTGTCTCAGGCGTTGTCTAAACAGGACAGATATTTAGGGCTATAGTTCTGCATTATTCCCTGCCTAGCTCCATGAGAAAGTCAGAGAAATTCCTACTAGACCGATTACAAAATTAGGTTAAAAAGATTTTAAAATCTTCAAAATAAAGCAATAAGCATAATACTGAGGTTTAATAGATTCACGCGCCAATAATAATGATGCTAGACACCTTAAAATGGATGAGTTGCAGCCAAAGAATACATTTTCATGTACTTCTTTTCATTTTTAACATTAAGAAAGGCTGCCTACCGGGATATTTACAGGAGTGGATTATGATGGTATTAGATGCTCAACCGTATAACGTAGAACGGTCAACCTGCAGGAAGGATGAATCGAATTAAAAATTAATTTTGCTAACAGCTCCTTAAATATGACACACGTCATGGAGCATACGAGAAATTTATCCTGATAAAACAAAGTAAAACCGAATGTTCACAACACTTTATAAGTTTCATTTTCCACGGAAAATTCTATGTATTTTCTTTAATTAATTATCTCAATAAAAACAATTCAATTTGACGGGCCTACATTAATTAATTGCTTTTTGTTTAAAATTTTAACCATCAATAAAACAAAAACAATTCAAAATGTAAAGGTCTAGGCGATACTTGTCTTTCCTTTTTATATATTTTTTTTTTCGCGTTGAGTTGTAACTACCTTGCAAATAACCAGTCCTTCCGACACTTTTCTACGGTCCTTAACTTTTCTCATTTTCTTTTTTTTTATTATTGTTTGTTACCTTGAACTTGGACCTTTCTTCAATTAACTCAATTTTTTTATTTTTCCCTTTGTTCTTTTTTTCCAATTAAGCAAACTTTCTACCCTCTTCACTTTATAACTGACAGCTTTACCTACTTCCCACTATTTTGGAATTTTCCAAATTTTGGATGAAAATTCCTTTGACTTTCCCAATCGGGTCTGATTAATTCAATTATTGTTGGTCTTTGTAGCCAAAATGCTCCTTTTTCATCATAGGATTATTTTCCATTTGCTGAAAAAATTATCAAAAATTCATGAAAGCTGTTGAATTTTCGAAAATATTTATCTTTTGAAATGGGGCTTAATTTGAAAGTAATCATAAGTTTTGGTCTACAGAGAGTCTATTTACATGATTTTTTTTCGCAGAAAGTTGTAGATAATATTTCAGATGTTTGCCACTGGGGATTTTCTTTTTTCCCAGACAAGAAGACGAAAGATCCCAAGCATGAGTGCAAGGCGGTACATTGTACTACTTGCTAAAAACCAAAAAAGAAAAGACCGCTCACCAAAACCTTCCTGTTCTCTTATTGAATCACATCAGGTCTGGGTGAGGAAAACTTTTCAGTTCATCCCTGATAGGAGAGCAATTAAATGTAAAAAGAAAAAAGCGATATTTCAACAATTTATAAACCGTACAATACCTAATAAGTGGCTGCAAGACCTAGATAGAGGTTCTTCCAATTCATAAAAAGCCAACTGCTTTCAATATACGTTTACACTGAATTCTAACATCAAATGGAGAAACCGATTCTTAAAAAAAAAAACCATACAAACTTTGGAAAACTTGTGACTGAGGCAAATCAACGTAGAAATCAAAAAAACGGAAGCTGAAATTTGACTGACCATTTGGATAGAGTCAAGACCAACCAGCAAGGAACACGCCGGTACAGAGGAACGAAAAACCCATAACCACTTCGAACGAAATAATTGTAACAGGGGCGAAGTAAAGTTTGCTTCCTTTATACGATTTACCTTTCTCGCAAAAAAAGGGATTAATTTATAATTTATACATCTCCAAATGGAATCTCTTAAAATCTTTCAAAACACACAAATTGAGGAAGTAACCGCAGCGTCAAAAGAAAACTTGATTTTTACGGCTCTTAAATATTCTCGTGTTTTTTATACACAATGAAAATAATAAAAATATTGCGGAAAAAATCGCGCCGCGATGTTAAAAGATCTTCCAAATCGCTTAAATATTTCACCATTTTCGCATTGTAGCTAATCTCGCTTTGTATAAATATTCAAATTGACACAGCGATTTGGCAAGTTTTAGTTTTGATCTTTTTTTGTCTTTCTATTTTTTTGAAAGGAAAGATAAATAAAACACATCTTCACTGCAATATCGAGTTTCGATAAATAATAGAAACCAAAAAAAAAAACAAAAAATTATTTTATTAGACATTTACTGGCTTACTGATTTTCGTCGCGTATCGATACTCCATCTAAGTGTCAAGACTTCGCTCAGAAGGGGTACGATGAAATTCAATCACATACGAATCAGATTTCCATTATCATCAAAATCAAGGTTTCCATTCGAAATCTGTGCCGCAAGAGAAATTAATCATTTTCAGAAGGTTCACCTTGACCCGAACCCAAAAACATTTGAAGAAACAAAATTTCTCACACGAAAATTGATTTTTTCTTGTTTTTTTTTTTTTTCATCCCATTAATGAGTGAGAGAACTTAAAAATTATTTGATGGATTTTTTGAAGGTGCCATTTTGAGATTGATTTTTTTTTTTTAATTTTTAGAAGATATCTAGAAAAATCCCTGAGTCCGATATAATGAATATCAAGTAGCAGCCTCACCTCACCCTGAGAGCATCAATAATTCAACAAAAATATTTCGCTTTTTGGTGGCCCACTGTTAATGATTGATGATGAGTTAAAAGTCAAAATCACGTGAAACGATAAAAAAAAACAATATAAAATGTAAAACAACGAAAATTTGCAATCATCGCCTCATCGCGGAACAGCAGCAGCAGCAGCACTCAGAATTTACCTTTGAAAGCGAAAGTTTATACCGGCGAATGTGTGTGTGAGAATTTTGGCGGTCATACAGAAAACTATTTTGCAATAAGTTCGGCAAGGATTTACATAGGCCAGCCAGCGGCTATCAATCGCAATAACTGAGCAAAAGCGATCAGTTCTCGAAAGTCGTCGAGAATTCATTGAATTTTTAAATATATTAAAGTACAGGCAACGGGTGGACTAGCGGGCGCAACGGACAGCCAATGTTTTATTAAAAATTCTCTCGACTGAAGTGCACCATCGCAAGGCGATTGTAAGAAATTTGATGTGACTGACGACGATGACAATCTAAAAAACAAATAACAACAACAACAACAAAATCCGATAAAGCCGTGGCCCACTAACCCACTGACAGTGACACAAATTTTCAGATCGATACAGCAGAGCTCGTCAGCGGGCAAAGTTTTATAATAATTCCTTGTTGTTGCCTTGTCTCTTTTATGCATACTTAAGAGGGTGGTCCGTGGTGGTGGTGAGCAGCTTTTTGAAAGCTTTTTCTTATCATAATTTTTTTTTTATTCTATTCCTCTTCATACTCGCTGTAAGCACAATTTCTTAAGTGTTTCGGATTCATTACTCATTTCCAATGGACTTTTAAAGTATTTATGGACTTGGACTGAATTTCGTTAGCACGTGTAACCCATTAGCTCTCTTCATAATTGCAAATTGATGGAATTGCGATTTATTTGGGGTGAATAAATTTACATGCTCGCACGAATCCACTATAGCTACCCGCTAGGCTAGGATTCAATGTGGGGAGGAGAATGGAGTCATTATGGGGATTAAATTGAGATTGTTTTTGCCTTTGCTTTTGTTTACCAACGAACAAACTTACGTGTGCAAGCAACCTTGTTCTACAAAATTTCAAGTTTGCAATTATTATGCGACTGCAGTCATTCAAATTGGCTTTTTTTTTAATTTTATTAGTTTATTTTGGATTAAATCGTTTTATTTACGGCGGCCTTATTTGAAGGTGTCAGTTGGAAGCAGTTTTGATACCATTATAATAGCATCGTGATTTTTGTGTGAATCCTTAAAGCAATGCCATCGGAATTTTACCATCTCAATAAATGCATGCTAAGCAGTAAGGTAATGCGACTGTATCTTTGGTATCGTTGTTAGTTTGTGTAGTACCAGCCTGGGGTTAATGTGGCCGCATTAATATAGAGACAAAGGGATCCACAATTAGACTTCGTCTTCTAAGCGGCTACTGTTCGTAGATGCTGTCCGGTATAAATAACCAGTTTGCTTGCAATTGGAATAATAGAGGCATTTCGATAGAAATAGGCTTCACTCTTAATGAATATTACGCTTCTTCTAGTTTGAAGAATGCACTCTAGCGGTCAAGTTAAGCCTAGACTGGCTGTGGCTAGAGCCTGTAATTGATCAATGAATGTACTGTGAATTTGTCATAGTTAATTTCAGTAAATTTCTTCAAAGCCACAGGTCCTGATGATTTCTCGCCCCTGTTATTAAAAGCTGTGCCTGATCCTTGGCTAAACCTCTGCGCAAACTATTCTACTTGTCTTATTCGACAGGAAAATTTCCAACTGCTTGGAAACTAGTCCATGTTCAGCCTATTCCCAAGAAAGGAAAAGGTATCAATCCCTCCAATTATCGACCAGTTACAATCACTTTGTTTCTTTAAAAGTTTTTGAATCTATCATTAACTCCAAATTAATGAAGTATCTGGAAACTAATCAACTCATCAAAGATCGTCAATATGGCTTCCGGACTGGTCGCTCATCTGGAGACTTGCTGATTTTTGTTACGGAATATTGGAACCGTAGTTTTCACAATTTTGTTGAGTCCAAAATCATGGCCTTGGATATTTCAAACACCTTTGATAGAGTCTGGCATCCTGCCCTTTTAGCCAAACTTAAAGCACTTAGTATCTGCCCTCCTATTCTATTATGGATTAAAAGTATTTTATCTCGTCGCCAAATATGGTTTGTATTAGATGGCGTTACATATGAATCTCATCCTATAAATGCCGGTGTGCCACAGGGCTCTGTTATTTCTCCGTCTCTCTTCTTAATTTTCATTAATGATCTATTTTCCCTTACTTTCAATCCAATCCATAGTTTCGCCAATGACAGTACCCTTGATTTCGCTAATTCTTTTGACACTCTTGCGAACTCCAGAGGGAGCCCCATATGTATTAATCGAGATTGCATGATTAGATCATTTAATAACGATCTTGACAATATTCTCGATTGGGTCAAAGCAAGTCGCGTCGAATTTAATGCATCTAAGACCCAAAGCTGTTTATTTTCTTTAAAACAAGACACTCACTTAACCACTCACGTTTTGTCTTTTTATGGAGCATTAAGTTCTGACTTACCCTCACTAATCACATCTTCTCCTGTTGCCAAAAAAGAATCCAAATGTCTTCAATTTCGAAAAAGTTGTATATAATATTTCTACCCGTCAAATCTAGCGCTCCTCTATAAGTTCTACATCAGACCTAGAATGGAATATAAGTTCCATATATGTGTCGAGAATGGTCGCATAGCCTTAGCTTCATTTAATAATGTTCAGAAGAGAGCCTTCAAGCTCATTTGCAATAGCTTGTCATATCAACTCGCTCGAGCACCGCCGCAACGTTGAATACCTTTCGCGCCTATAACGCTACATGCATGATCAATATTCTGATGATCTATTCTGATACCTTGTAGAATAATTCCTGCACGCAATACTCGCGCTGCAAACCGCGTACATTACATTACCCTTGAAATTACTTTCGGCCGTACAGTAAATTTCCATGATGCTTTTTTATCTCTAACTGTGCGAATATGGAACAGTCTACCATCTTCTCTCTTTCCTCCGGCTGACAATCTGCGAAAGTTTGAGCGCAATATACATCGGTACCTCCGACACTTTACTCTTATCATCTAATCCTTTTTTCTATCTTCTTCCTCCCATGCTGCGTTCTGCATCATAGGGGTATCCCCTGAGCTCGGCTTAATAATCCCGACTTCAGTTTTTCTTCCTTTCAAGGGAAATGTCCAAGAAACAAGGATTTCAAATTTTAAGGATAATGATAACTAATAATGTTCCTATTTGGCTTTCACATGCCCCTTTACACGATATTCAAATCAGAGATTTCATTGAGATATATATTTTTTATTTGAAGATTTAATATTCGAGTTTTTAGGTTTCGTGCTTTTCAGGGCATTTTTATATGCGTAATTCTCAAATCTGATTTTCCATACACTCATACTTGTCCTACAGATAGTTCCTTCTCAGATTCTCAAGGAACTGGGTTTAAGAAAAATCTCCTATTCTTTTCATTATACAGCAAGTACCTACAGACAGATGTTTGATGATCTCTAAATAATTCCTCCTCTTCGTGACCTCGATTTTCTTCTTTTTCTTCTTCAGTTACCTTAAATCCCTCATACATCATGGAGCAGATGGGAAAATTAATCTATTTCTTTATAATTTTGAACGACTTATAAATTTAGTTAGACTCTAAACTACTATCAGCATGATAATGGCTTTATTGTGAGTAATTTGTTATCCATAGAAGACTAGAAACTAGCCCCATAGATTCAGTATCCTATGTATAGTTGCCATTACAACATCGATACCTTTTTTTTTAGGCTGGGGGACGACAGATCTCAAGCATGGAGGCCAAGGTGGCACATTATGTTAACCTGCTAACTTTCTCACCAAAACCTTGCTGTCCTCTTAATCAAGCGAATCAGGTCTATGTGAGGTAAGTTTTTCATCTATACCACACCTAGAAGGGCAGACCCAAACATATCCAGCCTACTCCGGGCAAAGGCCGGACAAGCACACAGAAAATCATCGATTGTCTCAGGCTTTTCTGCCAGGCAGGACTCAGTTCTGTAACCAATTTCCATCTTTGTTAAATGAACGTGAAGCAAGCTGTGGCCAATGAAGATGCATCGACAACTTAATATTAAAGTTGATGTTATTCATAAAAGTCCTTCGGCCAGATAATATTTTGTCACGCCTTTCAACGAAACCAGCCTGAGATCTATTCAATATTAAGTATTAACTTCAAGCAAATAGAAAGGCTAACTGAGGTGAAATACCTAGATATAAATATTGATGAGAAACTCAACTGGAGCAGGCAAGTCGACGAAATAGCTTTCAAAATCCACCCAATATTAGATGTATTCCGAAGGGGCCCTAGGTTAACGAATGATACAGCTCTTGCAATTTACAATGCACATAGAGCGTCGCATATTAAATATGGATTACTAGCGTGGAGTCAGTGCATTCAATCCGAAAAAATTAGGGTGAAGAGATTGATTAATAAGAGCACTAAAAATTCTATTCAGTATGTCTTGGAGAGCACCTTCAACGGAATTACATGTATATACGAAAACTCTAAGCATTAATCAAATGATTTATCTTGAAAAAGCTAAATTTATTCATAAAGTTGCATACACGAATAGACACACACACATAAGTATACATAGGCATCGGACGAGGAATAAGAAAAAACTACGAGTACCTACAGCAACCTAAAACAAACAGAATCAGAAAAGTATAACGACCTTCCTGAAGTTATTAATACAAGCTCAAGCTTTAATGTATTCAGTTCTAAGTTAAGAGGCCTAGTTAAGGATTTGCCCATTGACTGCGAGATTGATTGAATGAGCTTCACATACATCTGCAATCTGCTTTTGAATAATGAATAATATGAATATTCGGAAATTGAAAAGCACACATAAAAAAACACAAAAACAGGAACAAACGACTTCTATAAAATAATAAGAAAGCTCTAAAATAAAAATCATTAAAGTAATAAAAAGTACAATTCTCTAATACCAGCTAGATGCTGTCTGAGAAGAGATTCAAAAAACATAATATAAGTATATTTGATGAATCATGCTAGAATTAGAGTGATGGAGAGAGTGGTGGTGTTGGAGGAATAAAAAAAAGGTGTGCTCTATTAACCAGGATCTTTTCTTTGATATTCAAAAATTAGAATAAATTCAGACTATCTAAAGATACATTTTAGACATAAACCAAATAAACATGTTGTAGCCTCTTTGTGACCATATGTGGAAGCGATTATCTAATGTCTTGTATTAAATCTGATCTTCTTAATAGATCCTATTTTGTATGAAAACATTCTTGCTGTATTCTTTTGTGTCCGCAGAATAGCGCAGAACAAATCATACTCAAAAGAACACAGCTTCTGTAAATTCTACAAGTTCGTCTAGGCGAATTTAGAGCTAATCTGCTATAAAGTAGGGTAAAGAAGATTGAGTAGAGTAGAGTAGAGAGAGAAGAATTTTCGCACTCCATATTCTGTTTTGTATTGTTGTAAGAAAAATAAGGTTCTCTATTTATTCTACTTCTTCGCATATCAAAAGTCTTACCAGCTCATTCGAATATCTATAAGTAGTTTTCTGATAGTAGGTTGCTGGCCCTAAGCCAAACCTTTAATAGAGAATTCGCTCTCAACAAATAGCTACTTTTGAAAATGTATTCGAAGGCACCACGAATTCGAGATTGATTGCGAGGTCTTTGATTGTATTGGTTTTTTTTCTCAATTTTTGCATACTATCAACTATTATTGGAGGTTACTGACTTGTCATGATATCTATTATTGCGGTACAGTCAAGAATAAAATCTGAAAATATTTACTTTGCTTATGTTAAGAGACTTACGAAGGAAATTTTTTCCGCCAGTGACAGTTATGTACCCACTTCTGTCCGGGTCATTAAAAAATTGTTCATAATTTTTCTACTTTTGCAAATAATGGCAGCAACTGAAATCATCTCATTCAATGAAATATCGTAGTTAAGACCTAAAATCTGTGCGATCGTATTTCTTCATAAGAACCAGAGCAGCTAGACTGACCTCAAGACAAAATTTAAATATTTCGCCAAAATTGACCAAGGCAACACACTTCAATTTCAAAATAAAATGACGAGGCCCTTTAAGACATTTTCCACTGGTTTTGGTTTATTCAAATAAGACCATCTTAGAAATGCAAAAAAATTGTTTCTAATGCCATGGAACTCTTCCGTACTTTTTTGGACTATAATGGCAGCTGTAACAGTGCAAAGTGAATGCTTTTTTTTATTTGTAGAGGAATTTTTGTTCTTATTTCAAATAAATATGATGCGTCACACTATACAATACCATTAAAATCTATTTGATTATGACGTAATAATTTCCAGATTGCATCCAATCAGTGTTAGTTAGTCTCATCAGAAGGCCAAGCTTGCAACTTCCTGCATAGATATAGCGGCAGACCGTGTTCATGTAGTAAGATCCGGTTACAACATTGTGGCGAAAATTTTTGTTTTTTCTTAAGAAAATTAAATTTATGACAAAATTAAAATTTACTGAAACTAATTTCGTTGAAGCACACGTGAATAAAGAGTGGAGACGATCTTTAATTGGTAATTATATTTTTTACTACTTGAAAGAAAAATCAAGTGCGCTTTGATAAGTCAGACTCCATCGCGCATGCTAAAAGTAGACTCACCTATCTTTGTAATTATGTGCATAATTTTTGTGTTCGAAAATTGTTCGCTTCAGTTGTGAGAGGGTCTTACGTAATTGGCTTGGGTAAAGGTTTCATTTAATTTCGTCTCAAATGAACTCTCCCCATGAAAGTCATCTTCTGCGGGAACAATGCATATGATTGCTGCTTTCACTTACTATATGTACATACCTACATACGGAGCATCACGGAGCATTCAGCATTGGGCTTAAAACCCCTATCTTTTGCTTTTTTAATTAATTTATTTTCTGGGTCTTTTTAATGCATTCTGATTTGTGAACAGACAAGGAAACCAGTTTCATTAATGCAGCGAATTTTTTGAGGGACTCCATGAAAACTTTTTTGGTACCCACGCGATTTTTATTATACTTTTCTAATCCAGTGGCAGTTCTAATCCAAGAGACAGGATTAGTTTTCGAAAAAATATACACACCGAGCTTAAAATAGTAACTCACCAAGCACGGAGGCAAAAACAAGTGCCCGCTAGTGCAGGTTAGGTGTATATTTCTAACAAAAGAGTAAATCCAAAACTTTTAATCTTATACTTTTTTGAAGGTCGGCAAAATACCCAGGAAATCAGTTGTTAGTTATCCTCACGCTGGCTGCACAGATACCAATTTCAGAGATATTGCCTATTTGAGAAATGCGCCTTTCCTTTAGAAAAAACTAAAACTTCGGCTTGGAAGACAAAAATGTTCATTCCAAGTGGGCATACCATCTCAATATCAGAAACAAGAAGAAAGAATACACCCCAACACCAGCCCCATTTATCTTCCGTAAAGACCTGGAAAACTAATTGGAGGATGTTCCAAGAAGCTCCACTTTTCCCTGTCAACACAATTCTCAACGATAGAACAAATTGGCAGCGACATTCATTTAACATAATTTTAGAGAAAACTTAAAAATGTATTGGTATAGGGCTATTTTGCGACCCAACCATTTCCGATCTGTATAAAACTTTCAAGCTTTGTATATAGTTCGAAAATATAGCTCACTTTCTTAAAGAGATACGGCCTAGATCTTTAAAATAAAAATATAAAAAAAAAAGTTTTAATAGTAAAAGAAAATACTACATTTTCTTAAGTGCAGTGTTTCCGTGCTGCTTTACTTTGTGTATAGATTGACTTCACAAATTCTTATCTCCAAAATGAAGCCAAGCACCTCAGCAGAACCTCAGGGGTCCTCGCGATGAAATACCTGGGCTTTTTGCAAATATGCAAGAAATATTTTACTCCATTAGACGTGGCGGTATTCTACAAGTCTTATATCAGGCGTACATTAGAATATAATTCCCAAATTTAGACAGCGACTAGACGCACTGCATTGTTCGTGTTAGACATAGACCAAAAGAAGGCTTTTCGGATTATTAGCGATGACATATCAATAGCAACAATTAATTCCCTAAAGCACCGGTGTAATGTTTGATGTCTATTTCTCCGTTATCGCTACTTCTATGCCTATTGCTCTGACGAAATCTCTAACCTGATCTCTTGTAGAATTCTTCCTATGCGCACCACACGAGCTGTACTTCGAGCTCACCCTCAAATCCTTGAAGACATATTCGGCTATACCATGAAATTACGCGAATCCTTCATAAGCAGAACAGTACGACTGTGGAACAGTTTGACATTCACTGTTTTCCTTCTCAGCTATAAGCCGCAAATATCAATTCCTTACTTTTTATTCCATACCTGCCAAGCCTATGACGCCGTATGTCATAGGGTATCGTCTGAGCTTTGGCAACATCATAAAAAAAAACATTTTTTTTAATACTTCTATTTAGCTCCATTTGAAATATGAATCAAAAAAATTATTTACTCCATTCTTGAGATATAATATTTTGAAAATGACGTTTCATCGTAAAATCACGAATTTTCTAACTCCCCTATGCCGAGAAGGGACGTGATACATGATAGAGGGATACAAAAAAAAAA
The DNA here is from genome assembly GCA_963924295.1 of Dioctria rufipes. NCBI lineage: Eukaryota > Metazoa > Arthropoda > Insecta > Diptera > Asilidae > Dioctria > Dioctria rufipes. Next base: position 39,613,821 of record OZ002743.1, on the reverse strand, counting down.
ATTAGGTGAGCTATTTTCGTATTCCATATAAAGTTTCATCCAAATCGGAGATGGTCGGGTTCCAAGGTGATCGGTTTCTTGTGATATTACTGAGAATAACAGAGTGCACAGAATTATGCGCAAAGTTTGAAATCTTTTGTGACAAGATATTTGAAGACAATTGCTTTCCTCTAGCCGAAACACCAGCTACCACATAACAGGATTTTTCAAGAAGCCCAAGAAAATCTACGATTGCTATGTGGTATAAGTAATCTGATTATTCCGCAAATAATCTACTAAGTTTAGTCGGAAACGCACTAACCATAGATTGACGTACAATCTGATACTAAATTTAAAAATCGGCCAAGTGTGAGTCGGACTCGCACACAAAGCGTTCCGTACCATCGTACATGTTTATTGTATGGAGACCCCCTTGAATTTTTAACTTTATTTTATTTTCATTATTTGTTGTTATAGCGGCATTAGAAATATACACTTTGTGAAAATTTCAACTGTCTACCTATTACGGCTCATAAGATACAACCCGCTAACAGACATACGGACGGACAGCGAAGGCTTTGTAATAGGGTCCCGTTGGCACCCTATGCATATGGAACTCTAAATAGGAGGCAGAATTTAACCTTGATGTCCAATCAAATTCTGTTGGGTTAAAAAAGCGGGGAGTGGGGAGTATAAAACAGACATTAATTAAATTTTCAACAGACTTCTGGACTGATTTTTGCGACCAATGGACCGACTCGGCCCCCGATAAATGTAGATATTTGGCTAGTTACTACATCGCCCATACATAGTTGATATTGCTAACGCCCGGACAGAAATAAAAAGTCTAGCAAACTCCCCATTTGCAATGAAGGGATATGTGAAGCGTAGACAAATATGAGTTCCGTCGATTTCTTGGTAGTACACCCCCCCCCCCCCACCGGCACGTACTAATCTAGTTGAAGTCAGAACTTCGGAAGAAATTTAACCAAGTCATTTCATTAAAGATTTGAAATCAGGATCTCCTGCTGGATACACTTGACTAAAGCCTCCTGAACCTCTTTATTTTCTTCTTCACGGACAAATCTAGATAAAGTCTGATGAAAGGATGAAAGTTAATAGCAGATGTGAATTTATTTATATAACAAACGACGTTTCGCTAAAATTTATCTCCTGGACTCGTTCGCATTAATAGATTAGAAAAATGGAATCATTTTACAATCTTGTGTAATATTACAATCCGTTTTCCTACACTTTTGTGTAATATTACAAATGGTCTATAAAGCCATACAATTCCTTCAGTAGTTAGTAATAATTTTGAAATACAATGGTCCGAAATTTTCAATATTTGCAACCTGATTTATATATTTTAAAAGGAAATAAAATAAATCCATGACGAAGTTATTTTTATATGTAAATTATTTTTCTTTTTATATGTAAATTATTTTTCTTGAGATTAATTCCAAACTCTTTTCTCTCTCTCTCTCTCTCGCTCCCACCCTCAGACAAACACTTTTCATCCTTTTTGTGTTTTTTTTTTTATAATTAATTTCCACATCAAAAATTTTATCGCACAAATACTACACAACTTTTTCATATAAAAGTTAGAAAAACAACTTTTGCTTATTTCATTCAATTTTCCCTGAGGACTTCTTACAGGGAGATCATACCTACAGCTTTTAAGTTTGTAAAATCAAAAGTAACAAACAAAAAGTAAATCACCTTTAAAATTCATGTGCAAAAATTTTCCTGGCGTTTCAATTAATTTATTCCCAATATTAGATGGATCCCTTAGGGATAGATAGATTTGGTCGATGAAAGGAGTATCTGATAACCACGCATTTCTAAAGTAAAACTGAATAAATTCCCTCAAGGCTTATAGCGGTAGTTGAAGTTTATTTATTGATGTCCGTTTTATATAATATTTTACCGAAATAAACTGAATAATTTTGTTTTGGAATTTTGGAGTTTTAGAGCCAGAATCCTGCTTGAAATTTGAGTTCTTTAAGATAGCTTGAAGTATTTTTTGTATTCCCACGCTTTTCAGACAACCAGACTAATTAGTGCTTGATAAAGTTTACCTTTGATGTTCGTGCATAACCGAATAATTTAGTTTGAGGAAAGATCTGTTTTCATATGCTATAATTATTAAACTGGTTTTGTTACACAAGGAGATTTTTGTTCTTGGGAGAACTAGGCATTTTTGTCTTCTTATACAATTGAAAATAAAAAGTTCAAATATTTACCAGAGCTAAACACTTTTTAATAAATAAACTATGTATAGTTTTTTATTAGTTTCAACAAATTGGTACTCATTAATCGTGCGTATTGTACCCACCAAAAATATGGTTGAAATCATCATCAACCAAGAGTTTTAGCCATCTTTACAACAAGTCTACAATTCGAAACGCACAAAGATTCCATTCATTATTCAGGTAAATATTTTCGACTTCCTGGATTTTATTGCCTCAGATTTACCTAGTACACCAATCTAAGCACTGAAATCCTTACAAATGAGCCCAAACTGTCAAAGTCAGTTGTGTCTAATAAACTATAATGATTATCTTACATTGTCTGGATACACTCGTTTATCGTTTGTCTACCTTTCCGAGAATTTCAAAGCATAACCTCGTCAATTAGAAAAATTCAACATCCGAGTCTCAAGTCATCCACAGTCTCTTATTCGGGACAATCTGTGGCGACTCCCCTGTGCCAGGTCGCACATTTCCGAACTCTTGCCCAACCACTTTTTGAACCTGGAAAAATTTATTTCGCATCTAATAATACTTTTCTGAACGTAGGAAGATTTAGCTAGATAGGCTTTAATTTTAGTGTAAATAAAAAAACAGCGAAAATAATTATTCTTATGTCAACCAACAATTCAGCCGCACGTTAGGAAAATTAAAAAAAAATATAAGCAGGTTCAAGAACAGTATTAATATAAAATAAAAAAAAAATCCATGGGAGAACATCCTCATAACTACTAGCCGATGTTTCATTTTATGACTCCCAAGTAAGTTTTCTTTCAGAGTCTACGTTCGCTTGATTAAACTCGGAACTATCTCATAATTTGTCGTTAATTTGTCTAAAAGTAACTGGATGTAGTGCTGGGTTAACATCAAGTTAGCAACACATCGAGTTTCTTTTAGAAAAACGCACACGATATTTATGTTTTTCACGACAAATAAACGACAAATTAACGACAAATTATGAGATAGTTCCAAGTTAAATCGGGCGCAGTTGCGGTGCTAAGTTTACGTTCGTGTTTTATTCGGTCTCTCACCAATGGACTGGCAATCTTCTACGGAATCAGCGTATTCATCCCGCAGCACCTACATCACACTACTACTGTGTCCAATCCCATTACATCGATATAGGGTCGACTTGGTTCAGCCTACCAGCAAAGGCGAACTTCTGCCTAGGTACACTAGACAGTTGCCTATGGGCCCAACTTTGTACCGCACCAGACATTAAAAAATAAAAATATTTCACGTTATTGTTCTTTCATACAGGGGCAGATTTACCAAAAGGTGGCAAATTAATTTTGAGGGTGACAATCTCAATTGATTATGTTGTTTTTCGTAGACATTTATACACAGGTATACACGAAGAAAAAATTTGTATAGAAAGGGGGATGAGTTTTACTCTTTCGAGGCCGATATAAAATCTACAGACAATTTTTCAACCTACTGCATTAATTTAATTTAATTAATTATCTGAGTTTACTGTAATGTAGACAGCAAGCAATTCAGGGTTTCATTGCTGTCCTGATGAGATTGCCCTGTACTGCTGATCGAAACACACAGTACTTATACTCTCAGAATTTCTTTATGAAATTTTGATTTGCGACTAACAAACTGGCAGTACTTCGGTACTTGTCTTTTAATTCTCTGAAAAAAATTGTATTTAGGGGTGTTATAGCACTGTTAAATTTATATGTTTTATGTTTATATGGGATATGTTTGTACTCTTCATTTGTGACTTTTTCGTGGTAAATGAAATATTGTTTTAAAATTGCTATAAAATCCTTTTATATAATCCCTATATAACATTCCCATTTTCTCTTCGCTTTTTCCCGCGTGGCTATGGTAGGCGAAGTATGTGATTTAGCGGCTGTCGATGTTCGCTCGATGCTAAAGTCCTCTCCCTCTTTGGTACACAATATACCATTGTTGAGTAATTCTTGGTATAGTATTGTCATAGACAAACTAATAACATAAAAAGACTGGGCAAGTAGAACAAAAACCAGTAACGCCAAACGCAGAACTACAAGGATGTGCGAAAACTTGAAAGTTTGACTTTTTCATGAAGCTACATAGCTTGAAATCTCAAGATATCCGTGAAGGTGCACGGAGCTTAAACGCCTTCTATGTATGAGATTTATACGGGACTTTGGAAAACGAGTATCTGCACATGAGAACTCATTTGTCGTCCGCTAAGGCTACACTGGGAAAATAATTATCGGCCCTGGAGTTATACAAGTACTTCCTGGAAAAAAGCTTCTCGTACATTTATCTAAATATGGAAATAGTGCTCCGGATGTTATTATGTACACCAGGGTCAAACTGCTCCGGTCATTTTCAGTGCTACAACGATTGAAGAACTATTTAAGATCCACCACAGAGGAGGAGATCAGGCTCAATTGAGTCAGAAATAATGCAGTCTGTGAATTACAGTGAAGTAATCTGTTACTTGCATATGCTTACAGACAACAAACTTTCGTTGCTTGCCCACAATCTCGTTTAACATTTTTGTTTTACACAATTATTTAAAAATCGGACTCTGACTGTGTTAACCGCCCAAGGACCCTGGGTCTTCATGTCTGGGCCTGCCTACCAGGACCAAGATTGCAGACAACACCTGCATTGTTACTCATCCTGCCACAACTTTCAAGACGACATAGGGTCGGCTTTATTCCAATGCATGTTCAGACTATCATAGGGACTTATATTTCCTTCCACACCTGAAGACTGTTTTAGTAACAGATTCTTCCAGGATATCGCTCCCAAATCTGCATTTTCGAAAAATTTGTTTTATTTTCTTTTACATTCTTTTTCTGCGATATTTTTAATAAAGGACTTATTGGAGTTATAAATTTAGCTGTGCTTGACTTTTTTTCCACGTTTTCCTAATTTCTTTTTCAGGATTGATACTGTCATTATGTTACTCAGGTGGCCAATTTCATTTGCGCTCAAGAGATTTAAGTACTTTATCTCTTGCCAGGAAGTCTGTGGCTGCAATTATCCAGAAGCTACAGGCACCAAACTTTGGCTGGCAATCTCGACGAGACATGTATAGAGAAACAAAATGAAGCCAGTCTGCCAATTGTTTGCGAGCAGAAAAGCTTTAAAAAAAATATCCTTTTCACATAAAGTAATTTATTTAAAAAAGTTTTATTGTTCGTCTGAGTCGATACTTAAATTCTATTGTACGTCTATTTATTATTCAATAATCAAGAATCTGTATTACTTCTAAAGCTTTACAAGCTTGTTTTGATCGCCCAGTAATTTATGCAATAGTGCTACATCTCAAGCATCAGGAGAGCGTCTGTTGGATGCTAAATAAATATGTATTATTATTGTTAAATGTTCAGCTCTATGCGAGCGCCTTGTAATTGTTTTCAAGTTCCTGCTCGAAAGTGAGCGTTAATATATACGCGGAAATCTTGAAACCCGTGTTTCAATATACTTAGGTACAAACCAGCAATCTTGTGAGTTCTCCAGGCATTCCGCTCCCAGATACAGACGTCATTCGAGAGATTCGAATAATATATTTGGCATAGCAACAACAAATAGAGGATACGTGCCGGCTCCAGGTCTAGCATTTACCCCCAAAAGTCTTCTTCGAAAAATACATCTCTACGGACTGAATAAATTGTTGTAGATTTAAATCTTTTCTGTTTCTTAAACATTTCGGAGAGTTCTTCCAACAAATTCGGAAACGTTAAATTATAGAACTGCACACGATGGTTCATTTTCAAAACAAATCCAGGTTTCTTCATTATAAAACGTTTTTTTCTTTTATTGCAGTATAGGAAAAGAGGTGATCGCGGAACCTTAAAGTGGCTTGCCACAAGCAAATATTCCATTTTGTTGTATTCTCACAGGATGAACAATATTTTTCAGTTTTTTTTTTCGGACAAGCTCTGTTCTTTTATTACCCTTTTGCTATAATATTTCAACACATTTTTTATAATTTACTGATTACAAAAACAAACAAAAAGCACAAAAATTCAAAACTCCCGAACATTTAAAGGGAAGTCTGAAATACTAGCTACTGGGTCCTTACGAAATTTTTCGGCACGACATACGATACTACGAGGTTTGATCAGAAAATACGGTGAATGGTTTTATTACAAACAAAGTATTAAGTTTATATCAAATTGCAATTAATCTATTTCAATCATTGAATAAATAACTAATAAGGAAACGGCATATCGGGTGAAAACCTAAGCCACTCGGCGAAATGTATTAGTGTGCTGTGTTTGTATTCGTTTCGTCATGGCAGTAATGAAATTTTGACATTCTGAAGAGGAAAATTTTTTATAATCCAAATTCCTATGTAAAATAAACAAATTTGTACCTCCCCCTTATTTTCAGATAATATTTCTTGGCGTTGCCTTTGTATGACTGGAATAATTTAGGCACCAACTGACAATTCAATTGTAAACAAATAAACCGGCATTGGTAAAATGTTAAATCTTTTGCCATGGCTCTTTATTTTTATTGATATTTCACTATTATTTTGTTAGAAACACTATAATTAATTAGTAAAGCTATTAAAGTTACTTGAAGATTGCTTTCCCACGACAATAACTCTGTTCGTTCCTGCAGCGCAGCACAGCGCACTTCATTACGGTTATTTAAGACTCCGGAGTCTCTATTACATAAAATATCGAACACAAAAGAATATTTTACACTTATTTCACACTACTATTAAGTAAAAATCTTGTTAAATTATTTATTTATTACAATATCGCGAATTCAAATCCGAGAACTTCTTTTCAAAATTATGAAATGTCAGAACTGTTGAACTGACGCCAAATAGCCACTAGGCCCTCTTGTTATTTCTCCTGCCCCCCCCCCTACCGTAGGTCATACTGTCATTGAATTGCTTAAATACGTAGACTGTATTCGCACGATACCCCGCTTTCTTATTAGTTATTTATTCAATGGTTTCAATGTACTCTCCTTGCCTAGCGATGCAGTTATTCTAACAGTGATTCCGTGATTGGAAGCATTTCTAGAAGGCTTCTTTCTGAAAGGCCTTCAGCTCCTCTGTCGTAGCCCTCTAAATGTCGAAAAGGATGCAAAAATGTTATCTCTTTAGTGCAGCTTTTATTTTTGGGAAAAACCAGAAGTCGCATGTCCAGAGAGTAGTGGATGTGGACAGACATGAAAATTTTTTTCAGCAAAAAACTCTTGTATCAGAACCCAGGTGTGGCACGGGGCGTTGTCGTGATGAAAGAGGAAGCCATTGAACCGTTTTTCACGCTTTGCACGAACCCATGCGAGATGTGCAATTCTTTCCTAAACTCTCGAATAGTCAATCGCTTGTTTGAATGAATTCCTTTTGTCAGTTTTTGCACTTTTTTGTGTGTTTTTGAAGTCGATGGATGTCCCGACCGTTGCTCGGCTTCAACCAACTCATTTCCGCTTTTAAATCGCTCATACCACTTGAAAACGGTTTTCAGTGTCATCACATTATTCTCATACACTGATTTTAAGAATTTATGAGCTTCTTTGGGACTTTTTGCTACTTAAAATAAAACTTAATATCAAGTCACAACTTGTTCAAACTTAACACTGACTTTCTAAAAGAATCATTTAATTTATTTAAACAAGTTATCTACTATTAGTTATGACGATATTTTCTACTTTCTTCAAAATCTGCAAGCTAATCCTTATCTAGTATTAAGAAATGAAAAAAAAAACAGTTCAAAGCAAATGTCGGTCAACTAACAGACCACCACCACAATCACCATCAAGCTCCGACAGATTTTCAATTTTTGTCTTTTTTCCTTATCAACAACAGAAAAATTCGCATTCATCTTATCTTCACGCTGAGTCGAATGTACTAATTTTAAAATCCAGAAAAAAAAAATTAAATGGAAACCACAACAAGACAAGACCCATAAAATTATTATTTGGGTTACTGGGTGAACTGACGTACACACATACCTACATATAAATTTTGAGTTAAATGCGAGTATGAAAATGGAAATTGTGTCCTATATACATACATACACGCTTCCTTTGCTTTTTTTTTCTAGATCTGAGTCCAGTCATCGGGGATATTTCTGGTGGATTTTCTTAAGATTATTTTCTTAACGGCTTCACGTTTTTACTTTTCGTTTCCGTTTCATTTCGATGAAATAAAATTTTCATTTGTCTGTGGAATTTTTAAATCATGGAAAGCATTTTTTCCATATGTTTGGCAAGAGTCCAGGTTGCGTTATTAAAAGCATTTTTTTGTTTTTTTTTTGTTTTATTATACTTTTCTTGTTGAAGGATGTGCCAGAGCTAATAGAGATACGTGTAGGTATTTTGAAGGGTCATTAGTCGGGAATACAAAGTTTTTTTATATTATTACAGTAAAGATTTTGCGGATCTAATTTTTGTGTTTGAAAGACTCCTTTGTATTGTGCATTATTGAAATTTACAAATTATAAATTCATATGTTATTTTTGGAATGTTAAGGTAGGTACTGACTCGCTAAGGAATAGAAATATCCAACAGACTGATTTGAAAAAGTATATTTTGGATTTACATATTTATGAGTTACATACATATTTATGTATGTATACAGTGGCCTAGGTGGGATCAGTCCTCTTCAAAATATTGTTCAAGCGCTATATTGGTATCTATTTATTGTCAGCTATGCAAGAATACTTACCTGAGCACAAAAACTAATAATAGGGATGCCAATGGAATATAAGTTTTGAGTGGCAACTTTCAACTATGGTGTAAACTGGATGGCCAAAACTTTATACTCGAAGAAATGTGAAATATATCAAATGCTAATCGAATTAGAAATAATAGCAACTTCTGGAAATGAGACTTATTCACTGCCATTTGTTGCTGATAGCATGGGATATCATCTGCCATACATTTGTATAATATAGAGTGAACAATAATGTCTCAAAGAAAGAGCCTTGTGGTATTCCATAGATATCATATACTTAAATATAATTTATAGAATTAAGAGAAGTTCCTACTAATTTTTATTTGTTAATTTCGTATTTTAAAAGACATTCAAGAAATAAATAGAATACAAGAAAAGATGGCAACCTATGGTAAACAAGGAAGTGGTGGATTTTATGATCTACTCCCAATGAACATTTTTGCAGCTACTTAGTTGCAAAAATTAGATTTTTATTTTACAAGGGTTGTATAACAGCTAACCGAAAACTAAAATGTTTTATAGAGGTACCGCTTTTTCGTATTGAGTTCCGGTGCTAAATTGTTTTATAATGTAGCACTGAGAACGCTTTCCGAACTTCTTATAAAACAGTTTTGCTCCGGAAACTAATTTATTCTATAAGTATTTTATAATAGTTCGAAAGAAATCTTTAAAAGGCCTTTTAAAACAATTTAGCTTCCGGAGCAATTTAGTTGTCGGAGAGTTTTGTAAAGATATCACAAAATTAAATTAGAACACTTAAAAAACCATTTGGTTGCGACTTGAATTGAGCATGGGATCTCGCTTTTATAAAACTCGAAAGCTGTATTTTAGCTTTTATGACAACTTTATAAAAAAATGGAAGCTATTTACATTGGTATTAAATACTTTAACAAAAACCATTCGGCACAAATACCAATTAAACTGTGTAAAACTAAGTACTAGAGTATGCACTTTGACATTTCCGATCCTGAAGATTTAACACGAATCTAAAATGTTTTATAAGAGCTGTAAAGTGAGGTGAAAACATTCGGCCATTTTATAAAAAAGTGAATAAATTGCAGCGAGCAACATTTAGCATTTAACTTTTTCGTTTACTGACACGCAAAATAAACACGCGAATAAAACAAACAAACAAATTGATGATTTCACTTTTAATTTTTAATTTTTTTAAACGATTTGGAACTTAACATTAAAAATATATTTAATAATAAATATTTATTTAAGTTCATTTATTTTTAGAATTTACTAGGCGCGTTGTATTTTTTCTAGCTAGAAGTATAACTTTTACAATAAAATTAAAGTTGCATGACATTTTATTCTAATATTAATCGAGTATTAATGTTTAAGCATTACGCATATAAGTATTCCGAACAAAATTATGTTGGATGACAAAGTCTGAATTCATAAATTATTTTTCCTGCTCACACATTTCTGAAGGAAATTTGTAATACATTTTTCATAAAGAAAGAATAAGACAACAATAGATCCATATTACATAAATACATATAAGTTTTAACAAATAACTGCAGGAAGGAAGTTTTCACAACTACTATAAAATATCTCTGCAACCCAGTTGTAGATATAAGTGGTTTTATAAGGGATTCAAACACTTTCTCGCAGACTGCTAAAACGTTTTATTATTGCTTTATAAATTAGCTTCCACAGCCCTTATACAGTGTGCCCAATTAGCTCTATAAGAGTTTTTTTAAAGCTCGTACAACATTTTTAACAACAATCTTATAAACAGTGTGCTTTATAAAGAGTTGTGAGAGCATTTCCGTGGCTATAATAAAGTATAATTTGTTCATTGGGCTACTATCTATAGACAGTTTTGTGGGCTTCTAAGCCTACTGAAAGAGATTGGCTTGTTCTAAACAGATTATAGGGTTAGTACGCACAACATGCACTCTTAGTAAAACAGCCAACCAATAATCTTAGAAAGCATCAACGTGGCATACCAATACCAAAAAACCCCAATGGCCTTTTATGAAGTTATCTTTTGCCAGCAAAATGCATGAACTATTACTGAGCACTTTTGGGACTACAACAAAAAAATCATTAGAAAATTAGAGTCTATTTTATGAAATTACACCCCAGAACACTGAGTGATCTTTACAATGATCCTGCAGATTTGCGCAAATCTCTAATAGAATTTTTCTCGGATGTTTTGATATACATAGGCACCTAGCTAGCTCCAGTCAGCAGTCTCTCGCTGAAGAAGTATACAGACAATTAGGGCTGTCCACCTAAGATCTGTGGTTGGTGGATGGAGAGGGGTTTTGGGTATTCCAATATACTCCACAAGATAAATTGCAGTGATTGCAGAGAAGAAACAAACGATCAGATACCTTTCCTTACTTTTGGTGGGGATGTCAATGCAATGATGCCCACCAGGAGATAGAAAGGAGATGGTGGTAGCGTTAGATACTAGTAAAATAGTAAATTGGTGCAGTTATGCCAGCTTTGAAGAATTGACTGGGTACATGACTGCAGGGATATCCCATACAACGTGATGGCAGATGAACTGGCTAAAAAGGGTTCTAAAATGGATAGTTCCGCAGCGATACCTTATGTGAGGATCTCAATTGGAACTTTAAAAGAATGGATCATCGGGGTGAGCACCTATTAAAAAGCAAACCTTCGGTGGATCAAGAGGGAGACCTACCGTATTGCGATGCAATTGTAATCTACCTACGACAGGAAGAGGATAAGAGAACCCCTTAATGACGGTAGAACAAATACCAGGAATCTAGTAGAGGTCATTACGGGTCACTGAGCCTTAGGAAACCATGCTAAAAGACTGGGAATGGTAGCGACAAATTTTGGAAGCAGCTGCAAGGACTCTGAGAAAATCGAGTCCATCCAACACATGCCTTCCAAGTGCCCCGCTCTGATGAATAAAAGAGGTAGGCTATTATAGATATAATTACTTCGTTTTAAGTGTGCAAAGTAAAGAGTTCAGATGTATCCAGATATTCCCAAGGAAAGCAGAATGGATCTAGGGCGGTCCTAAGGCTTATACCATGATGTCAATGGTCACAATGAACCCATTGAAGGTAAAAGTGAAGCAGGCTAGGAGCTACTAGCGACACCCCTCTTACCTAACCTAACCTAAACTAATTCCAGTCAGGTGATAATTTTGTAAGACTTTTGTACCCGAGCCCGTATTCTATATACCCATATTAGTTTAACTTCCTTTAGAAACAGAAAAATAGTTTAGTGATATAATACCTCATCACACCATTTTTATGCCCATCATGAGGAGTTTCGCAAAGATCTAGTCTTGAATCGACTATCCTGTTGTATTTTTTCTTTTTTTTAATAATCACTTTTCATTTGAATAATATTCATTTTATCAAATTTTTATTGAGCTTCGGCTTCGGCACTTTAAACAAAAGTCCAGAAGATGATGTTGATTCCTCTTCTTCTTCTTTTTATTTTGCAAACATATTACAATAGACTAATTATACTTAGTCACTATTATAAAAAGCATCTCTCTCTCTCTCTTTCATTTCAAAATCCTATTCTCAAGTGATATGACCTTCATTATTATCAACTTCAATTTCAAACACAACTGATGAAATTATTAATTTCGAAGGGCTCCCTCCTGTCCATTAAGTAATTCGAACCACGTCTTTGTGTAATCAAAAAATTATTCCATTCATGAAAATTACACAACTTGATTATTAATTACTTTAAAAACGAAAAAAAAAAAACAAAAAAACAAATTACTATAAGCAAAACGTAATTCTTTTAATGATACTCGCCCCCTAAAAGCGAAAACTGTGTTAAGGTCAAACCTGTGATATTCAATGCATACAAAACAGGTTAATTTCAAACTAAACAAACCCTTCACGAATATTTAAACAAAAGAAATATTACATCATGCCGCAGCCAATTTTCATGGGAATAACCGAAAATTCAGTGAATTATTCATCTACGCACAAAAATTGTGGATTAAGCTGCGCTCAACGGATTCTTTTGTTTAAAATTGGTTACAGAAAAATGTAGTGGATATTATAAACTCGCTACATAAATATAGGTATGTATGTATGACTGTAGGTAGGTACGTTTATCAACTATTGTATACCTGAGTAGATCTTTTCTACCAGAGCTACCAAAGGTAAATGGTTCATTGCGAAAGAACAACACCAAATTGCATACCGTCGCGCGTCACAGTCCTTTGGTAATTTTTGTACACCAAGTAACTGGTTCTTTCATGGTACTACATATATGCGCATATAAATATGTACATAGCTACTAATTGCTTTGTTACGAGGCGTTGGTTTCAAGTCTCAATTAAGTTTCTAAACCAGTTACAAAGGCTAATGTCATGATCAGCAGTTACCAGATTACCACACACCTAAATAATATTTCTTTATAAAATATGCATCTGATATCAGCTCCACCAATTTCTTCATATTTTATTTGCCGGGTGTTTGAAAAACAAATAAAAGATGAAAATATTGAGGTAGAGAAATCTACGAAATTATCGTAGGAATTTCTACCAAAAATTTAAAGTGTTAAAAGATTATTTTGATCCAATAGGCATGCACTTTCGTGGAAGAGAGATATTTTTCTATAAGAAATATTCTCGAAGACTTTGAGGGTATTTTATACAATGTAAACCAACACATTATTAAAAGAGAACTTGCTCAAATATTTCATTATTTTCAAGTGACCCGAAAAAATTAAATGTGACGCAACCACCCAATGACGACGCAATGTCTAATGTTAAAACTTCTACATCTCTTCTGTTCTTTCTCCCCCTCCGACATTTTAATAATATTTGACAATGAATTCTTATCGCGCCACAGGTAACGATACTGTATGAAACTACTGTACCGACCCGACATATCGAATAAAACCCTTGTGTATAGAGCTACTAGTGATTGCGAAAATGCTTCCTTGTTATAATGTCAGATGGCTCCACTTGTACCATTCTGAACAGTTTTGCTCACGCTCAGTCGCTAAAAGTTCTAAAACTAAAGAATGGACAAGGGGTTCAAGAGATAAGCCGTAAGCATAAACTAATAACATACAAAGGGAAGTAACACCTCGCTCAACGATGCCTCTACTAAATGTCGCCGTAACAAGCTGACTATTCTTCGCTCCAATATAAAATCAACGATGGCTCGACCTGACGTAGGGAAGGCCGCAATTATTTCTTAGAAATTTACTTGAAATTTTTTCCTTAGAATTGTTATGCATTATTGGAGTCAGACAAAATTTACAAAAAATGTTTCGACAGAATTTTTATTCCGTCTAGTGACTGGAGCTATTTCCAGATACAATGTGTGCTGTTGTCTGCCTCCAAAAAATGTATATATTTTAAAGAAAAAATTTCAGTAAATTGCTAAAAAAAAATTCAGAGCAATGCGTTATCAAAATAACTAGTTATGTAACTAGCTACCTAATATTATATTTATTCGAAACTCGTTACTTAAGTAGTTACCAGTAAACTATTGAAAAAGAAAATTAATAAAGTTATAGCACAAATAAGTAAATATACAGATAACGAATCGAATAGGAAAATTGAAAACCAGAAGTCAGATACATGTTGCGAATCAATTAAAAGAACTTGCAACGTCTGGCTTATAAAATCGACGATGTCTCGACCTTATGTAGGAAGGCCTCAATTCTTTCTTAAAAATTTACTGGAAATTTATTCCTTAGAAGTTTTATGCATTATTAGAGGTTGACAACGGCAGAAGAAGTGAATGCTTATTGGCAAATGGACAAAGCCACAAATGAAAGTATTGTATTTGAAAATAACTCCAATCGCCCGGCCAACAAAGTGAATAAAAATTCTACCGAAACATTTTCAGTAAATTTCTAAATAAAAAAAAACTCTGGCATATTTACGCGTCTACGCTCATAAAAATTGCTTTCGGCCTCCAACAAATACATATAAATTCTAAGAAAATATTGCAGTAAATTTCTAAGAAAAAATGTCCAGTAAATTTCTAAGAAAAAATTGAGGACTTCCCTACAATAGGTTATTCATCGTTGATTTTATATTGGACTGGGGGCATTGCATTGCTGTGGTAAAAGATAGAAACTGTGAAGTGTGCCTGAACATTAGGAACATTTTCTGTTAATATCAACATTTCTTAGTTACAATTTTCGTCGTAGCTATAACTAACTTGATTACCAGAAATGTTCATAAGGTTTTCATTTTTCTGATATGCGTTCGTCATCTGTATATTTACTTATTTGTGGTTATAAGTACCAAAGATTTTATAATAATGATACAATTACAATGATATTGCAGGCACATTGTGTAGTTCGGCCTCAGTGAGAAATAATGTGGAATCTCCGAGATTCCACCTCTGTTGAGAAATTATTAAAACTTCGCATGTACTCGGCCTCCTTTTTTCCTAAAAATTTATTGGATTTTTTCTTTCAGAATTTGTATTCACTTGGTCGGCAACGGGGGCTTGAGGGGCGGCTAAAAATTTTTATAAGCATAAACGCTAGTTAAGCAATAAGCCTTCATTTCTTCTTACAAATTTACAGAAAATGTTTCGACAGAATTTTTATTCAGACTGGTGGCCGACTGAGGTTATTTTCAGATATACTCGAAAAATGCATATAAGGTCGAAAGAAAAAATTTCAGTAAATGTCTAAGAAAAAATTGATGGCTTCCCACAGCGCGGGACATGGGTATGGGGCTGATTGAGCAGTCGTTGGAAAGGCCATGAAGCTCTGCATACAATGAACTCTTAACTGTGAGCGTACGCCCTGTCGTTTTTAAGATACAGGATGTTTTGTGACAAACTAGCTTTTTTTCTTAATCACCCTGTAACTCCTAAACGGATGATATGCCCCCCCCCCCTGCCATACAATTTTTGGTTCGCCTAGGTGAGTACTATCACCTCCTGCTCTATTGACCTCCTAGTGGGAAACACCCGTATAGCATCTAAAAATGTGGACATGACATTATAAAACAGGCAGTCAGGCCTGTAAATTTCGTCTGCACCACTGCCCGTCTTCATGGATTCTTTTATATTGCTTCTTTCTTAATTTCGTATAAGTTGCCATTAAGCTGTCTCTCTTCTTTCATATTGCCAAAATGTTAATATTAATGATATGTTTCTGTCCTTCCACGCATAGTGCTGATCGTTCTTGTTTTTATGCTCTGCGCTCTTTGTATTCCACAAAGCGGGTTCGTTTTCATATACACTTACGAACTCAAAAATAAGTTCGTTCGTCCATGCCATATTTTTTGAAAATATAAACGATATGCGGCAACCGTACGAGAGTACGAACAAAATCGAAATGATGAGTAAATGTCACGCGCCGCTTCGAGCCACCTCGCGCAAGCTCGCGCCGCTCCTTTGAAGTTACCGATTCGAAATGGAACGGGCGCAAGCTCGCGCTACCTCGAGTCAGACCTTTCCCACGGCGCGTTGGCTCGTGCTCGCGTGGCGCGGATCGTAAAACCACGCGCCGTGGGAAGCCAGCTTAAGAAGACTTGTTGGGTGTGAAACACTGTGGAGTTTCACATATTCAATTTTACTTTAGAAAATTGAGTTCTATAGGCAGGCTACACCATCTGTCTCCAACAACTTTGTATTATAGAGTCTTTGGTTATACGTTATGCCTAGTCGACAAAGCGTGGTAAAACCACGTCGTTAAGACGACATAGATTTTTGTGTTTGCATCCCACTCTTGCATTTGAAAATTCATATTTGCAAAAATGTTTCCTTTCTTTCATTCATTTGACGACATGAGCACGAGCTTATGTGCAGTAGTTAATCAACAAAAACGATATAGTAATACCTCAGCTGTATTCAGCATAATTTAGAACCATGAAGGAGAATTTAGAACAAAACAGCTGATACTGGAACTTGCACTTTCATTCTTAAATCAAGTTTGCTATAATCTTATAGTATTAGTTTGCTATAATCTTATAGTATTAATTATTGATACTAAATATTTCCTTTGATGTATAAGTACGCATTCTTCAGCAAACTAGCATAATTAGTTCCCAAAAAACTGCTTCCAATAACTAGTTACAAAGTTTACATTGTAAACGATGTTTCCGGCAATGCTTAAAGTTAATGCAAGTTATAATATAACATAACGACTTCTATAGCTACTGTAACTAGTTATTGAACCAGTCTAGCACGCGTTCCATTTCCTACTGGGTAAGTCAAACTTTGTTTCGCAATCACTAGATAGCTCTATACACAAATATAAAACTAATCGTTCCATACGTTCCACACATCTACCGCATTATTCGTATGAGAGAATAGAAAATATCTGGCCATTATTTTGGTCTGGTCCTCGAATGCAAGGACTACCGATTCGAATTATTGCATACCTGCCCGGGTATATATTATACGTCATACGGACAACACAAACCCAATTACGACCGATAGAGCGAATAGAGTCAGAGAACTAACGAAAATTCCTCGTCTTATCCGACATTCGTGGGAGTTTAAGCATGTTTTCCTCAAGCGATGTTTCAAGCGACGCCTCTCATCTCCTCTACCACGACTTATATTTTACTTATGATGGTGATATATGAAAACAAGTTCCACACACTTCTACTTTTTACCAAAGTGGAACCTATGAAAACTCAAGTTGATTTTTTTGGATCGCATTTCTAATTTTGTCATGTAGCCTCAGTCAAATGTTTCTGGAGTAGAACCGTACATAGGTGATTTTTAAGTCAATCTGGATCGCGATGATATCAATTTATCCGTTCTTTATATCTACTTTTGTACTTACGCTACTTGACTATAAATTATTATTTAATATTTCGGAAAAGTGTTAAAGTGTGTGTGAAACTTGTTTTCTGAATAATGACGGGCTACCCTAGAAGCTATCAACAGCTGACTACCAACACAATTTGTTATCACCGCGTTTAGAAAAACGAAGTCTTTTCCAATGCCTTTCCTCTAATATTTGGTATACCACAGAGTTCTATATTGGACCTGTTGTTGTTTAAGCGATTTATCAATGATCTACTTTAAGTACGTCGTGATATAAAAGCTCATTTGTATCATCACTCTTGAAGTATAGAACATTGATAAATAGACTAAATAGCAACGAGCCACCTAATATAGGTAGGAGGTTGTAGTACACCGAAATTTTTATTTGAGTGGATTCATTGGACTTATTGAAAACTAACTACAAAGCATACCTAAAAACGATGATTTAGAGCTAAGCTCATGGGCTAGGTAGCTATGAGGCGCTATTATGTTAATGCACTAATTAAAAAGATCTACGCCGACTGTTGGGGACTTAGAAAAGCATCTTAGCTACTATTGTGCTCCCTAAGTAAAAGCTGCTTTTACTAACTGCATTCGATTTGTATTTCGAGTGATTATCTTTTGACTTCTTAAGCTTTTTTTTTTATTTTGAAGGCAGAACGTTACTCACGTTACTAGCACCGTTCTGTTTATTGTACTAAAAAATATATATTTTTTCAATCATCTATACTTTTTTTTTACAAATCAATTTAATAATTATAATTATAATTACTTTTACACAAGAGAATTTAACAGGCAATAAATAAATAAACTAAACAGTTAAGGTTCTTGTAGCGAGCCTTATCGTATACTCCGTATATTAACGACAGTAACCTACAGTAAATAAAATAATTTTGTCCTCGGTTCATTTATTATGAACTGACATGAAATTATTTATCAGAACGATTTTAGTTCTACTAAACTTAATAGAGACAACAAATTTCCACCAAGTAAGGATAAGACATTAAAGTGCAAACATTTATTTATTCAAATCCTCAGAGGTATAATTTTTAAATCTGACATCTTATAGTTATAAAAATGCTACAAGTCCAATTAGTTGCTCTTGATAAGCTCACTAATCACGAGTTTATACATATTTTTTATTTTCCTTCTTATGTAAAATGTTTTGTCAAGCTTTTAAATCAGAAGCACCACTTTTTATGAACTAACTATATATAAGAGTCCGAAATAAAAGTGATTCAATTCGCGGATAAGAATTTTATATGACATACAATAATAGTTTGATTGCCTAGAAAATAAAAAATAAAAATAAACTAAATAGTCAATTGTATAAAAAACAGACATAACAAAAATTGCGTCCAAATTTACATAATAACTTCAATCGCTTATTACAAAAATAATTAGCACAATAAAGATGCGAAACTGTCTTCAAGAATTCCAATACAAATCTATTCGAGAAAAGTCGAGAAAATCGCACGTAAAAATATTTCATCAATGTAACCAAACGCGTGGTGAGATATTGTATATGTGTGGCTGTATGTGTGCCTATATACTATATCTAGATAGAAGCAGCAAGAAAGCTACTAAGAAGATAAGCAAATTATACGACTCCAACACGACTGCACACAATCACCTGAGAAATTTGGGTCAGTGGGCCAAGGACATCGGAGCACACGAATGGGAACGTAAATAGTATAGCAACATGAAATTCTACGAGTGTTTGTATTTTTTTCGATTTTGTTGATGTTTTTTTCTTCTTTTCTGTGGCACCACAAGCCAAGTAATATCTAACCAACAATCCGACAAATACAGAAAAAAAAAACTAATTTATTCTCATCATCGTGTGGACCAACTAATCGTAAAACAAATCTAATCCAACCAAAATGATGCTCCGAGATGCATAAAGATTGCAAAGATCTCCTCCAAAGCGTGAATTCAATATTTCAAGGCTCCCCTCGAGGTCCATTCAACATTTTGCTGGTGTTTTAGCATTGTTTTCTATAGCATTCAAGTTTTTGTTTTGTATTTTTTTTTTTTTTTTTGTGTATTAAGCTTATAAAGCTTTCACAATTACGCATGCTCGACATTTTCATTTGTTGCGCCTTATTAAGCTTATTACAGACACTACTACAACATAAACAAACCATGATGGGCACTGGACGGATGGAGCATCGAATAATGTGAAATTGTGGGCAAAATGCATTATCCTTGACATTCATATTTGGTTTGTTTTGTACACATAAAAAAAACTTAGTTGATTTGGGAAAAAATTTTAAATTTTCCCCAAATTTATTGGAATTTAGCTTCATGTTTTTTTTTCTTATTTTATTTTTGTCGCAGTAGAAAATTTACACATTGATTCCATGATAAGATTCTCTCCTTTAACTAACTAGCGTCACCTGAAATCTAAAAATGAATCGACAGCTGTCACGTCAAACTTTGTTAATTAAAGAATTTTAAAAGTCTGCTGATATTTCGAAACCTTCATGTGACAAATCTAAAAGCAATTTATCATCTCTCCCGCACAGCAATTCAGAAAAGCTACAAACTAGACGACAAGAAGACAAGCATTATGTGAGATGCTGCATAGTTTGATGGGGAAATTCTCCACATGGATCGCGTCTTAAGTATTATGCAATCTTGCAAAGCACTCTCTTGAGGATGATGTGAAATGCCATGATGGAGTTAATAATAATAATATCTTTGGAAGTGCATGTTTCACAGAAGATGAAATATGTAATAGTTGGGGGAGGGATGGGGACCAACAAAAATCCATCAGAAAGGCATCAAAATCAATTATTGGATGTGAAATTGACAACATATTAGAGAGATTAGTTATGATGATAGTGCGACGACACTTTATAGGATGTGCACAACAAAAGGTCTAATATAGCCCCATCATATATAGATAAATCCAAGACAGTGGGAGAGAGACTATACTTAAATGTTTACGGCATTCTAATTGTCAGTTAGATTTCATATTTAACGCTGCATTTGAAATTGGAAGGTAGGTAAACCTATGCAAGATGATGAAATTTTTTATGTTGTCACCTTCTGATGATGACATGATGAGACACGACGACAGGTTAGTAAATATCTGGAAAATTTGTGATAGATGAGTGATTTTCGAAACTAGAGTGGTAATAACTAATTAGGCGAAGGTTTTATTTTTTTTTTAAATTCTTTTTTTCATGTGTAATATTTTGAATTTTGAAGATTTATGGGGTACGCGCAATAATTTTATACGAAATTTGAAATTACTTATGGGAAGATGTTTTTTTTTTTAATTCAAAATTATTGATCCTAACTAGGTACAACAAGATCTTTTAAAGTTGGCAATAGTACCCTGTTTGAAGTAAGAAACAACAAAAAACCATTTCATTATATAAGTCCTGGTGCAGCTATATTTAATTCAATTTCGATCCTTGATAATCAGATAGTCAGATTGAAAGGCGTAAGCATTTAGGTTTTCCCAAATAGACAATGCATAAAATTTGGCAATGTTTATTTATGAAAATTGTGCCAATCAGGAGAATTCAGCCAGATCTATGTATAAGGTATAGGGGAAAAGTCGGGACTCAAACCGCGAATGGATATAGACTATAGCGTTACCCATACCATGCTAACCTACGATTCTGTGGTGTTGTGGAAAGCAATGGACTTCGCTATTCATAGTAAGATATTGGAAAAAAATTTAAAGACTTTTCCTCCGCAGTATAAGTGGAGCTCTCAAGTCAAACAGCACTCGAGCTCTTGGATTCATCCTCAACATACAGCACGCGCAAATTCACATCAAGAAGGGGGTCACCTTCAGCGCTGCGACTGTATCTCAATCAGAGCTGAATTCACACTGGAACAAGAGTTTCACACAAATCCATCTTTGAATTTGTTCAATCCATTGCACCTAAGATCGGCAGGAACAGCGACTATATCCTCGAAACTATACTGCAAGGCAACTTTAAATCGAAAATTCAATCTATGGCAAAATGGGATTCACATTCTGTTATCAAGCCCTATCGCCTACACAGATGGCTCCAAATCTGAAGGAAACACCGGAGCAGGCACTTTCTGCGAGGAGCCTCATATGGAATTGCCATACACCTTAAAAGCAATGGCACAGTTGTCCAAGTGGAAGTTAGGGGAATCCTTGAAACGGGAAGATATCTCCTTAACTCAGATTCTAAGAACAAGGAGATTGCCATCTGCTCGGACAGAGCCAAGTAAATGTCAAGGCTTTGTCAAAACCCTTTACAAGCACCAAACTGGTATTGGAGTGTAAATTCCCTCTCCCGGAATAAAGAGGGTAATCGTTATTTGGGTTCCAGATCACAACGATATCAGCTGGAAAGAAAAGGCGGTCAAACTTGCAGCCTAGGAGAGTACATTGCCTGTAATATTTCTGTTTGGGCAGAGTGCCAACACAGTCGTTTTTGGTTAGAAGACCCTTCGGGTAGATCTATATAGGAACTGTGGGACAAAACCTAACCCAAACCTAACGACTGAGCTTTTGGGACTAAATAAGCTAATTCTGAGAGCTCTATTATCAATTCTCAATGGGCATTCTTTTCTAAGGGGTGGCCTACACAGGATGAGAATTGTTAATGATCCTATATGCAGGAGATGCGAAGAAGAATCCGAAACGGTGACTCACATTTTTTGGCATTGTCGGGCTCTCTCAGGAAAACTTTAGAGATTCCTTGGCTCACACTTCCTGAACGAACGGCATAAAGCAGACAGGGATGGTTAGGCCCCAATAGTGAACTTTGTAGAGAGATATCTAGCAATTGATTACATGTCTAGATGGTGAACAATGGGCTTTGTTGTGGCCTGCGTTCAACCTATCTTCACTCCATTCATCTACGTGTAAGGTAAAGAGGAACGTAACACTTACAATTCCACTATTAATCAGGCTAAGTTCCACCAAAATATTAGCCAGAAAATTTGTATTTACTAGCCGAAATAGTAGCAGCGTGTGGCCTCTTGTTTAAACTTAAAATTCTTCTATACCCCACCAAGACAAGCAAAGTTACATTTACTCACGATTTAGGTCATCAAGATACGCGTGTATCACAATTTGTCTAAGACTAATGGACTTGGTTTTAGTCCTAATATACTTATATATATATATATATATTGATCGTAAATTCATTCAGCCAACCAATCAGACACACAATCTCTCAAACTATAGAGAATCGAATCACTCATAAAAATCCAATTGATGAAATACCATGAAGCTATTAGCAACACACAGTACTGCTTTCATGCTGGATGCTAAACTAATAAATTTACTAACATTCCATATGAAGTGTTGGTATAAATGTCTCCATAATTTTCATGAGTCTGACATCGTTACCATTGTCATTAGGAAGGGCTTCGAAAGAATCTGATTCTTTTACATAAGCGTTAGGCATTAGATCTACGCCCCCATCTCTAAGTTTTTATATAAAATGTTTGTCTTTTTTAATCAAATGATATTGGTATGAGTTACTTATGACAGCTATGAAATCAATGCTGGTGTACCACAAGGTTCAATTCTCTGTCCTATTATCTTTCTCATTTTTATTGGTGATTTTCTAGCTTTTACTTTCTATCGAATTTATCATTATTCGGACCAAAGAATTGTTGATTTCATGTATTTTTCATCTATAAAGTGGACTCTTGCGGTAACATTGTAGATTGAGAATCGATGTCACATAATTTAGTCACAACAATACTCACCTGGGGAATAGCGAATAGTATCTAAAACCCCCAAATCCTGAGTAATATGTATCACAAAAATAGACTCTTAAACATTTCCTGTTTTTATTATATATTATCCTTCTAGATTCATTGCCTATCTTGAGCACCTACCTATAGTTCATAGGTAGGTGCTTAAAATAGGCAATGAATCATCATCTATTAAGCTCAGCCCTATATTCTTAAATTCCTTACAACTTTTTCATTTCATCCCAAGATTTTACATGATAATATTTTTCCTCCTCTTTTCTATGGGGTAATATCTACCTTATTTGGTGATTTAAGAGAAAATATTGGTGCATATCAGCATGATGAAATTCTTTGCGCAAGACAACACGCTAACGACATAGTAATCGTAACTCTAGGAAGTCTAGAACCAAATATTTTATGGATAACCACAGTTTTGAGTAATCAAGCATTTAGGTTTAATACAAGATCTAAGTTATACTAAAACCTGCACCTAGACATTATCTCGAAAAAAACCTCAGTGACTTTCTATGCCAGCCACAGAGGGTAGCGAATTCGTGGTAGCATACGCCGAAGTCCAGTATAATCAAAGACAAAATAAGAAGTATACAAAGAATAGAGACTAATAGAGACCTAAAATTTCCCGACTATCCCAATTTGAATCTATTGTTTCTGGATGTGTCCACAGCTTGGATGGCGTCAAAGCTAAGCAAACTCATTAACGCTATTGACAGAGATGCTCCAAATCCATAATCATTAAAAAATCGGGTCAGATTAAAAAAAATGAAAAACTCTGAACATCAATTTAATTGAAAGAGTATGGACTTGACATCAACTGTGGAGAATGTCTTATCTCACATAATTCTTGAGTAGTTGATAAAAATTTTAGAAGGGAGCAAGGAGTATTTAGGAAAAGTCTGTCTTGCGTCAATCACACCAAAGTGGCTTGCAGATAATTGTGTAACAATCAACCAGATTTCAATTTTCCTATACACGACCTTTTCTAGACAGCGAAAAAACCTTCGACTCAGTGAACTGGATTTATTTATGAAAGGCACTATAACAGCACGTCATTCAAAAAAATATATTTAAATTTACACACGTTCTCTACATATATACTTACTGCAAGATGTTGCTTAGATGTATATAAATTCGGAGTTCAACAAGGATATCGACTTTCAGTGCTACTATTATATAACGATGTCATTGGGAGTACACTCTAAAAAAAAAAAAAAAAAAATCGACCGGCATACATTGGGGACTCAGAAATAATCCTAATAATCTGGATTATGCGATGGCATTTGTTCGCTGAAGTCTTGAACAATATGCTTTTCAAAAATAGAGCAATCTACCTGATCTTAATCTGGCAAAAATAATATAATCGTGATTCTAAAAAACTTCAATTAGCACTATTACTGAAACAGAAGATATCAGTTCTAGTATAAAGTAAAGTAACGAAAAGTTACCGAAATCTTAACACACAAAAATAGCTAACAAGTTTAACATATATTTTATCGAGAGTATTAGAGCAATTACCGACTCTATTCCCACTGTGCAATATACTTTACCAAATAGGATGACACTTTGTAGATTTAGAATGACATACTGTGATCCAAAAACGATCAGTGATATATTGAAAGAATGCAATAAGAAGAAAGACTACAATGGCCTAGACTGTGATATAATCTTCCAATCAGTAGAAATATTGGGTCCGGTGTTATTAAAAGTTATAAACCTATCGCTACAGACAGGTATCCTTCCTAAAATTTGGAAAGAATCGATAGTCGTCTCAATTGAGAAGGTACCTAATACAAGTAATTGTGAGGAATTTCGTCCGATAAACATGCTGCCCCGACAAGAAAAAATCCTAGAACGACACGTAGCTAACAGGCTAGTGCAGTACATCGAATCTAATAAATTATTAGCAGAAGAGCAGTCTGGTTTTAGAGGTGGACACTCATGTGAAACAGCCCTTAATTGGATAATATTTGACTGGAAGAAGGAACTGGATGTCGGTAATGCTGTTATAGCTGTATTCTTGGATTTTAAACGAGCCTTTGAGACCATAGACAGACAAATCTTGTTACAGAAGCTTTCAATGTTTGGAATAGAGGGAGTGGAATATAAGTGGTTTGAATCCTATCTATCAGAGCGATCACAGAGGACTAAGGTGAATAACATATTTTCAGAGTCAGTCGAAGTTAACCTTGGTGTACCACAGGGTTCAGTGCTAGGTGTGATTCTGTTTCTATTATATATTAATGATGTCAAGGATGTGATTAGTTATAGCAAAATGTCATTATTCGCGGATGACACCTTAATATATATAAATGGTAAGAACTTCCATAATATGTGCACTAATTTAAATACAGACTTAGAAAGCATTAACAACTGGTTAAAGATGAACAAATTGAAGTTAAATATTGCAAAGTCTAAATATATGAAGTTTAATTGTGTTGATAGTATTTCTGTACATATAGATGGAATTAATGTTGAATGTGTGGATAACCTTAAATATCTCGGTATTGTATTAGATAATAAACTGAAATTTAAAGAACATGCTGACTATATACATATGTGGTAAAATCGCCAAAAAAATCGGGTTTTTACGTAGAATAAGAAGAATGTTAAGTGTGAGGAATGCAATTAAGTTGTATAATACATTGGTTTTGCCACACTTCCAATATTGCTCAACACAACAATATGCGAGCTCAAATGAAATAAAGGAACGTCTGCAATTATTACAAAATAAAGCTATGCGCATGATTTTAAAGTGCAATTTGTACACGCCGATCCAGTATATGTTGGAGACCCTACAATGGATGAAAGTAAGGCAGCGATTGACATATAATGCAATGGTTTTCATCTTTAAAATCAAGCATAACCTACTTCCGGCCTACTTAAGTAGAAATGTTGAATATGTATCTCAAGCGCAGCCGTACAATTAAGACAAAATAAGAACTTTAGGCTAAGAAGATGGAATAAGAGCAGCACACAAAATTCTTTGATGTATAGGGGACTACAGTACTTTAATAACTTGAAAACCGAATTGAAAGCAGAGCACAGAATACATTTATTTAAATTAAATCTAGCTAAATTTATTAAAAATTATTATGATAATGTTTAAATTTTATTTATTTTTGTATAAGCAGTCAATTGAATTAAATTGAATTAAATTAAATTAAAATAATTAAGTAAGTCTTAAGAACGAAGACTTATAAGTAATTGAAATATTATTAGAAAGTTCTTTAAACTAATAAATATTACTACTACTACTACTAATTTACAGAAATTTGTTAATAGTTGTCTACATGGAATTCTAAAAATTCCCTATTGAGACAGGGCAGGGCAGAATTTAAAACAAAATAAAATGCAGGACATTGATATCAAGCACAACAAAAGCATGCCGGCTCCAAAAAATCTTAGAGCCAGTTGCAAAAGAACGATTTTACCAGAGATCGTAGCTATGGATAGATTATCAACTACTGGCAGTTGCGCAGAACAAACTTATTGAGTTCCAATCATTTCTCTAGAATTCATTAGCGCATGTATTAAGCGGTTCAGTTTACGACATCATAACAAAAATTAGTATAAATTTCAGTTGCTAAGGTTTCATTTTTAGACATAAGAGTCTCGTAAAATGTTTTCATAAAATTAGCACAATGCTTTACGGCTTCAAAAAAATAATTGACTCCTACGTACTGAAACACCCTGTACACTAGCTAGTATAAAATATCCATATAAAATTCCGGTTGGTTTAACAATAACACAGATATACACAATAATTGTTACCAGACTAACTAGAGTTAAGAGAAGTACAGTCCGTCTGCCCCCCCCCCTACAAGCTTTTTACGATGTTATAATTACGCTTACTACTCCCCGCTTACTTTTTCCGATTACTTTCATTTGTTTGCGCGTTCTTTTCATTGTTTTTTGTTTCAATTCATGAAACAAGCAGCAGTAAATACGATGATATCACGTTCCACCAGGTCACCACAACGCAGCACAGTGTGTGGTAACTGTGATGACACTGACACAGTTCCCAACTCACCGGCTTAACCCAGACCTAGTACACTAGAATATCGCTTGTCCCTGGAAATTTTAAATTTCAATTTAACAACAAAAAAATGCTTTTAGTTTCTTTCGGACTTTTACCAGTAATTATAAAACTGCTTTCTATATAGGTATGAGATTTGTAGGCTACAGACTACACCTATTTCAGGTGTGTCTTTGAACTTTATTCTACTACTATTAGCAGAACAGAAGATTTATGACATTTTGCCCTTGCTATTTGCATGATTGATGAGATATTAACAAAATAAATTTTCTACAGCGTTCTACTATTTATCTTTTTTTTTTTTTGCTTATTTACTGTTGAAGGTACTTTACTCCTCTATCCAAAGAGGTAGGATCTAGGAGGAATTATTTTTTCCAAACAGTTACATAACCTTAAGGTTCTTGTCAAGAATAGAATCTAAATACCAAATTAACCTCTATTTTCTAATACTCAAGCAAAAACGGTTCGCTCGATGTTATTTTTGTTTGTTGATCGAAAAAAGAACCTTGAAAAGTTGGTTACATGCAATTTACAGTTTTTTTTTTTTTCTAGTATAAACCCATTTTGCTTTTGCGATTCGTATTTTTATTTTGCATATTACAAAAATGCATCGAATTAGGGTGGAATAATTCAATTTCATTGGACTTAGGGAGGCGAATAGCCAGGTATAGCTACTTATTGGCAAGATGATGTGAAATTTTAAGACATATACTTACTAAATAACACATAAAGCGGTTTCGGAATAGGGGACGGTGGAGCAAAATAGTATAGTTAAAATGAAATTATAAAGTTTATTCAAAATTTGATTTGTGACAAATTAATCTGTGAATATTTTTAAATTATAAAAATTAAAAAACAAAAAATAATAATAACAATAATAGTAATTATTATTTATTTGGCAATTGTACAAAGATTTTAAAATCTTATTAATTTAAAAGACACTAGTTTTGAATTTATAGGTAGGTCTATGAGTGACAATAACTACTACCTAACTAATAAAAAAAAACAAAAACATCTAATCAGTAATCAAAATATAAAAAAAATGAATGTTTAAAAAAAATTAAGGAAAATTCACAAAATAAAGAGAAATGTGGAAAAAAGAGACAAAAAACAAAACAAAATATATACATAATTAGTAATTCAAGATGGAGGAAGAATGTGCATTTAGGATTAGGTCGAATTGGTTGATTTTAACAATTTAAAAAAAACCCTGATGGACCTCACGTGCTGAAGTCCTGCTGATGGTAATGAGTTCCATTTACGAGGAACTGGAACAAAATAAGAACGCTACCCAAATTGTGATCTGCAGGGCGCCTTACAAATATTTATACCTCTTTGTGAGCGTAGAAACTGTAACTTGTTGTAGAAGTACTCAGGACTTTTAAGATTTATTAGCTTGTGAAAAATAAATACAAGTTACGGTGAGTAAGGTAGATCAAAAACCCGAAAATACAATTACGATATGGGGAGATATGAGAGCTACGGGGCAATGCATGTGCCGTGTGTGTGGCAGACTGAATCAAGCTGCGGGAACATTATGGAACCATAAAGGAATTGCGGTATTATCAGAGTACGCACTAGTTTTAGACGTCACGATAACTTAGGCTAGAATTTAATATTATTCTTAAATTCCCAATACATATAGTCACGATAAGGTAGAGTGGTAATATTGAATAAAACAGGAGGTAGTCTAGAAGCATCAATGCTGCTTTTATATATTGGAATGGAATTAGATTTGCTTCGATTCAATACCAACTTGTTTTCAAGAGACCATTCGTAGATTCGTTGTAAGTCATCATTTAGCCGGGAAATGCAACTTTCCTGTAGTCCAATTGGTCGACTCAGATATAATTGGATATCATCAGCATATAGATGAATAGATCATTTATTATAAATAGGCTAAAAAGAAATGGCCCAACGATAGAGCCCTGAGGTACGCCACAACAGATAAGACGAAAGGTGGACAATGAGTCACCTACTTTTCCAGATTTATGTCTGGAGGATATCAAGTTTCTGAGCAGCTTCACAGCTGAGGAAGAGAAATCGAAATTTCTCTATGACTTATTAAGAAGGCGAATATGGTGGTTCACAGTATCGAAGGCTTTAATAAATTCTAAAAGTGCAAGTTATCAGTTTCAAGTGCTTCATTGATATCAGAAATGACTTTAAAAAAAAATAATTTCACAGCTATGTCCCTGTCGAAATCCAGATTACCAGGGAGATAATAACCGATTCTAGTCTATAAATTTTCTTGGCTTACAAGAAAATGAGCTTTTCAAAAGCTTTACCGAAAAACAAAACGTAAAATACTAATCGTTCGGAAGTCATTGACATCAGAATCATTTGAATTCTTTGGAATTGGAATAATAATAGCTTTCTTCCAAGCAGCAGGAAACTAAGATGTAATCACGCGTGTGTTAAAGATATGCGTCAACTTGGTGTAATATACGGGTGATCAACTTAATAAATCTCGGTGGTATTGACTTAACTACAAAAATTGCATTAAGAACTTCACCGCAGTCAGTGCAACGAAATGCAAAGCTATCAACGTTCTCAATGTTAGTTAATTGGTCTAAGGATGAATCACTACGAGTTGAAGAAATGAAAAATTTATTCAAAGTATTAGGATCAGCGTCACACTGAAGCGTTTCTCTACCCACAATACACATCTTGCGAATGTTATTCCACAGCTTTCTGTTGGGTAAATCTAAGTTTAATTTGGAACTGTTGTATATTCCTTTAGCAGATCGAACTCTTTTATAATGACGGTGTAAAGTTTAGCATCTCTCTTCGCAATAAGAACATGTATTTCGCATGTGATCCAATGACAACGCTGTGAATAAATAATTTTCTTACGCATTGGTACGTGCGTATTATAAAGATGTAATTATTCAGTAATTCAACCTTATAATCTACACAGATCAACTGGAATATGTCCGTATAAGTCAAAGTAGTAAAATCACTATATAATGTGTCCGTGTTAATATTGTTATAATCACGGTAATCAAAGAACTCTGCACAGGGTTGTAAGCCTAGTCTCAAGTTGTATGATAACTACAAGAAATCATTATCAAAATTACTCAAGGGTGTCAATTGGTTTTGACAGAAAACCTTTTTTTATTGTAGACCAATAAATAGTCTAGTTGGGAAGGATTATTTGTATTGTAAGTAGGTAAGTGGTTCACAACTTTCAAATCCAAGATTTGCTGTAAATACTGTAAGCTATTAGAATAGAAATATTTTAGGAATTTTTTAGAAATATTCCGTGTTGCCTCTGTATTCCATTGGGGCAAAATGATAAAACAAAAAATTCTTACTGTATTTGCTAGTTTATTTATGCGGACATCTTTGTTATCTTCCTAATCTATGCCGAAGCAAAAGTTATAGGCCTACTCTTTGCAGAGACATCAGGCTATCTAGCCTTTGTTAGCAGACTCAAAACAAAAATATGCTCACAATACATATAAACAATTCCAACTATTTTCTTCAGAACTAGTACCTACTATTTTTTTTAAGTTACTCTCAACATCATCCTCGTCCATACATCTTCTTCACAAGTCAATGTATGGAGCATGCATACGCTTTTCATGTTTTCCAAAGAGGCGGTTTCCCGTGATAATTGCAATACGATTTCGCACATCTTTACGATTCCTCCTTAGCAGAGATTCTGACTTCTCAATACTTATCTTGGGCCATAGCTGTCTTTAAATCGTGCATATAGCCAGTTTTCACCATCTGCGATTTGCTAGCTTACTGGCCTGTAAATCTAGAATCCTTTTCGCTTATTCTAGGGGCTAACCAATGAACTCCTCCACTAGACATATGTATGTTCATAACGGAACTCTGGTATGTCACTGTAGCCAGCTACCAAGCAAAAAATAAATCTGTGGTTAACACGAAGTCTCTCGAGCTCACTATAACATCCTTGAACTAGGGGCGATCTGATGGTGTTCGATTCCACAGCTTTAACTGCAGCTTGGCTGTTATTACAAATCCAAATTAATCAATCGAGAAGGTATACATCATAACATTGTTTCCAGCAACCTTCCTGCTTTACTGATAACCAAAGCCTCCGCTTGGAACACACTACAGTAGTCCGATTGGCTCTCATGAGGCTCGGAAGGAAACA
This sequence comes from Dioctria rufipes, assembly GCA_963924295.1. Classification (NCBI taxonomy): domain Eukaryota; kingdom Metazoa; phylum Arthropoda; class Insecta; order Diptera; family Asilidae; genus Dioctria; species Dioctria rufipes. The sequence goes on along the minus strand of OZ002743.1, from coordinate 39,582,326 downwards.
ATGTAGAACAGTAGTTGGCATCATCACTGGTCACAGCTCGTTTCGCGCTCATCTAATAAGCATGGGAGTTGTAGACAACCCTGAGTGTGTCCTGCCTGAACGGAGACCCTGAGACAACCCAACACTTTTTGTGTGCTTGTCTAGCCTTCGCCCGGAGCAGGCTGGATACTCTAGGTTCTACCCTCCTATCTGTAGAGGAGTTGAACAACCGTCCTCACCAAGATCGGATGCGCTTCATTAAGAGGACAAGAACGTTTTGGTGATGGGGTTTCTAGGAGAACAGAACAATGGGCCGCTCTGGCCTCCGTTCTTAGAATCTGGCATCCCCTGCCCTTAATAAAAACAAAAAAAGCCCAGTAGGCGGTACGATTCTTGTATTTGAAGGAATGTTGAGTATACTCCTGCTCCCTTTCCCACATTCATTCTTCTTATTCTGTAAAAACACATATAGTAGAGTCATTTGCCTACTTCCTACTCCTCTCTAATAGAAAAGCTTTTTCAAAGTCTAACCTAGGGGACAATGTAATCCGTAGCTCCCTGTACACAGTCTTCAATACAAATCTTTAGTATTGTGCTGTGGCCAGGTCTGCGGGGTTTTGGGGGACTATTAAGATCCCTTTCTCCAGGAAGACAGAAGGGCTAAGTAGTAGCGTCCTAGTAAGGGTGTACACGTCTTACCACTCATTTGCGGTAGGTTAGGTGTCACTCTAGAGTACGTCTCTCCGAAGATGTAAGTTTAACTATTTTCTAAGATAATGATTCTTGAAAAACTTAAGCTGTAGCGTAGTTTTCTTATCCGCATTGACAGTATAGTCTATAAGAAATAGCCATAGTGTCCCTATGACAGCTAGTGTGAGTCAGAGTGACTGACATAAATGTATAAACTACTGATCGAGATACGAGCGGCAAGTCAACCCTATGTTGACTCGATGTCCACTAAGAATATAACAATCAGAATTCTTCTGGTAAACATTTATTCTACTGAAGGAGCTACTGGAAGTCAGCCGGAGAAACTGTAGAGCAGCAAGTCAACGTTATGTCGGCTCGATGTCCACAAAGAATATGGTAACCAGACTTCTTGCAGTAAACTTGTGTGGTACCAGCAGTGCTATTGGAGGTCAGTCGGAGAAACTGTAAGACTATTCCAATCGTCAGTTTCTGGTACGATTCAAATGACTGTATGTGATTAAGGCTTGAGGATTCGGGAAACACCTCTTGTACATCTGGATTTTCAATTTGTGACGAGGCTAACAATACCTCCTTGTTGAAGAGTGTGCTCATAGTTAGATGCTCTGAAATTTAATATTTATTTGAGTGGGGACAGAAAAAAGTAAACAAAGATTCATCAAAAGAACAAAGCCCGGAAGGACTTTTTTGAAAAACGTAATTCTCATGTGTCATCAGCAAGATATTTCAAAGTGTTTGGGCTAAAATTTGTTTACCGTGGTTACAGCGTTTTAAAAGACATCTGATGTATGGTCTGGAACGAATGTGTCGTATCTCCACAGGGTTATCCAGCAGCCTGAGTTTCTAAGGCTTAGTGCACTTTTTGCAGCTATACATTTCCCATGGATGTCAAGGGGCAGAAGCCGTCTTGGTGGCTTATATAAGTAAATAACTGTCGAGTTCCTGTTGAAAATTGCATTAATACCAATTCATGGTTTTCTTTAGATATTAAAGGTTTCGGTTCTACTATATGGTTGGTGATTCTAAACACCACCTTTTGGAACAACAACAATTTAAAACACAATCTTTAATTCTAAGCAAGAAATGCTATTAGTTGAATACAAAAAGGCAATGCTGGAAAGATGATTAGCAAGCATACATTCTACAGTGCATAGGTAAAAAAATGTTTGAGAAATCATCCAGATAGTAAAATTATTTCATGATGCACTAACCTTCAATCTGCAAAATCTGATTAACTGCTATAAAAGTCTTAAGCGACTTAGTTGACTTTATGGCAAACCATACAATGAACAAAAAAAAAAAAAATAAACAGCACTTTATTAGCCTATGAAGACGTGATATCAACTTTATCTCAAGAGCCACAACCTTCAACTTCCACGGAAAACATTTAAAGAGCCTTCAGATCTAATGGAAAAAATTTATGGACATAAAAAGAAGATTCAAAATAGACAAAACAATTTGTGAGAGGATCTTCACAGAAAAGAAAACCTCACACCTGTTGGATGTTCTGAAAAGGCCTAATAAGATATCTGACAGAAATCGTAATTGAAAACTTCAGCCTCAACAATTACCCGCGGTATTCGGACTAGCAATGTTAAGTATGCGCAAGACTTTTTTTGATTTACATAGACAATCGTACTTGAACAGCTTAGAATAAAACAACTTAATTTTTAGAGCTAATTTTATCCGTTGTGACGTCATAATGGCGGAAGCTCTGTATATTGAACATACCTTGTTTTCTGTACACTGTGAGAATCATCTATATCGGATAAGAATTAACATTTACCGATGTGCTACACATGTATGTCTCGAAAAAAGGGAAATAAATATTGGAGCATATCCTTTACTAGCGCACCCCTAAATAAAACATCACTGAAAATTGCGGAAATACTTAGCATGCATTGAAGATGAAACACCTTTAAATGAGAGGACTTTTATCAAGTACAAAAAAAAAGAAAGGAAATAGGCACGCAAAAGACACATTAAAAAGTCATAAATAATCTCCTTTTACAGCCACCTGTAGTAAGCTGTAACAACTCATTCGTGCTGCCAGTTATCGGTGCGCGCAGCTCACAGTTAATTATCTAATTAAAAATTGCGTCATTTATTCCAGTCAACATTCATCCACATCCACATCTCGTACGGTTTTACTCATTGTTTTCCTCAAAGCAAATTCTTTTGTCTACTTGTCTGGCATAGTCGGTTGCAATTTCCACCGTGCAAAATTCACTTTTTGACTTTCGTTTTTCTACGGCTTTTTTCTCTGTCCCGACCGATTAAGGTAAGTTAAGGTAATCGGCGGCGATTATGTTACACAGTCTTACATTGATAAAATACGATCAGGTTTTTAAAATAGATTTGTTACTGCATACGTAAATACACGCGCGCATATATAAAGCGCCGTCTGTAATCACGGCACGGGATGATATTCATGGAGGAAAAACAAAAACAAAGAGGAAAAATACGATCAGCTGAGCTGTATACCTTGCAGCGTATTAAGGCACAACAAAGTTCGCGATTTGATGTTATTTTACGGCATGCCGCCGCAAATCGCAAAAGTCTGTCATGGTCACTATGTTAGTGTGTCAATGTCTACAACTCTTCGCAACTTCTATGAAAGATCAATTTTTTAATGGAACTTTGTTTCTTTCGCTGTTTTGTTTTTTTTTTTAGTTTTTTTTTGCGACGACTAAACGACTGACTTAAAGCAGCAGAGGCGTGGTAGATGAGCTAAAAAAAGATATCCATTGATAGAATATTGCAGTTTTTATACATTTTTTTTTTTATGTTTTCACCTTCATAGAAGAATATGTAAATACTACTACAAAAAAAGAAATGAAAAATAAAAACAACAATTTAATTTCAGGGCTATTTCGAGAGGACAGTTTAGAGACTGTTTGCCATACTCGTAATTAATTTTATTTTTTCATTTACATAAATGTTTAGAATTAATATTACGAAAATAGATTTTAGTAAATTTATTTTAGAAGTTTTTGAAGAAATTTTGTTTTATTTATAGAAAAAAAAAAGATCAAATAAGTTTTTATTCTAGAACTGCTTATATTTAACCGGTCATTGTGAACTTCCACAAGGTTCTATAGTAGATCCGCGTTTTATTTCATTATCATTCAAATCGAATAAAATTACTTTAATAAATTGATTAAAACAAAACAAATTAAGGATATCTGAATTATCTTCAAATATAGGAAGCAATTGCAAAAAAAAAACCAACATCATGCCAGATCGGACACTGTGGCAGATCAATTAACCTATACCAGTGTTGGGCAAAATGCAATATGATTGATGATTAATGATTACGATTACAAACTGTAATCATGATTACAGATTGATAATATTAATCAGAAAAGTAATCATTTATGGCGATTAATGATTGATCAATCGTAACCGTAATCATGATTACATGATTACATTTTTTGATTACAAATTTGCAAAAGGTTTAAAATTGTAGTTAAAAGAAAACAAACATTGTTGTATTTCTATCCCGAAGTCGGTAGTGAATAACTCTCATTGCCTTATTCTAAAACAGCTGCATTCTGCCCTTGAATTCATTCGAACTAGCATATAACAATGTGGAGCAATATGAAAAGTGTAGCAAAATCAAAGCGTTATAGGCATTATTGCATTTTCCATGCTCAACGACTTTCTTATACGCCCCAGAAATCTAATTTCTTTCGCTATCTTTTTTCACATATAATCAAGATCCTCGAATTTAAGCTGATGATCAGATATGTGTGAGTGTCTATCAATAGAAGCACATACATTCTTTACACTGACTTCAATCAATACATAATTCAACAATTGCTTGGAGTTTTCTACAATAAAAATTCTTATGATCACAGATTGTTTGTTTTCTTAGAACTAATTTTTAAAATCTCTTGAAAATTTCATTTGTAATCACAAAAAAATGTAATCATGTAATCATGATTACGGTTACAATGCTTAAGATTACTCGAAGTAATCATGATTAATGATTGATGAGTAATCATGATTGATGTAATCATGATTGATGTGTAATCATGATTGATGTAATCATGATTATTAATCTGATCACAAATGTAATTGATTACGCCCAACACTGACCTATACACAATAATTTAGGTGAGGTGTGACGCATACCTACCTAATTTCAAGATAGTGTCAGCCTTTGATTTGAAACTTAAAGACTTATGGCCGGTTTCACAGTTCAAGCTCAAGATATGGTTCAAACTCAGTTTATATCTTCAACACAGTTTCACAATGGAAAGTTAAACCTTGTTTAAACTTAGCTTAAACCACCAAAATTGAACGTTTAAACTCAGTTAAATGTGAATGAAGTGACATTTCGATTTGACACTTGCTGAAGTAGATTGATTTATAGACAACAATTTATGCAATAATACAATTTGTGTGCAAAAAAAAGACAAAGATTTTTTTTTTTAATTTTTCTTTTAATTTCTCTTTTCTAATTCTTAATATTAAAAAATAACTAAAATCGTCGTTTAATTTTGAAAAAGTTTGCTTTTGTACATTTCACAATGATTAATAAATATTTAAGGTATTGTATGACCATATATAAGTAGCGTTTTATTAAGTGGATGCTTGCACACATGACGTTCCGGTACCGTTGCCGTCATGTGTGCAACAGGCTGATTACTGTTACACGACGGCACCGTAACGGTCAATAACAGCGACTCTGCCGTCGTGTGTGCAAATAGCGGCATCTTCAAATATGTTAATTGTAAGAAAGGTTTTATTATTTTATAGCTCAAGAAATTATAAACAAGATGTGTATTAGTTCTGGTATATTTGTGGCGAGTTTATTAAAATTAGAGACAAAAACTATTATTTGACTACAAATTTAAATCTTTGTGAAGCCTATGAAACTATAAACTACCTGTACGAAGTCAAGATAAAAACTAGGCCCGTCATTTTGTCATGCAATAACTGCAAAAATAATTTAGAAGGTAAATAGACATAATTCATATTTTTAACCAATTTATGATAGTTTTTTTTTTATTTTTGGCCTGGTATCGGGGAGAAAAGATCTATAAAGTTTTCAGTACCAAGAATATGGAGAGAGCCCAGTGATTCCAGATCTTTTATCCAGATCTACATTCAACGTTTGCTCCAGTGCCACACACAATGATAATTTTCCTATACCTTCTCGTCCAAAGCTTGAGAATCCCCAAGTATTGCTATCACCGACTTCTAGTACTAGCACTAATGACACGAATGAATTCGTGATCGAGTCAGTAAGTTGGGAGCCACACCTCATTAACTCAAAAGAGTTAAATGACCTAATTAGAGACCTGAACCTGCCCAAAAATAAAGCAGAAATCTTAACTTCTTGGTTGAAGCAGTGGAATTTGCTTGAAAAAAGTGTTCAAATAATCAAGGAAAACGAAATGAAGCATTTTCTTGCTTTTTCACTAAAGAAGACGGACTCTGTTATTGTAATGATGTTAACGGTTTGTTGAAGGAATCGGAATTCTAGCCATTCATTCTGACTGGCGTTTTTTCATAGACAGTTCTAAACAAAAACTTAAAAGCCGTCCTTCTTCACAATGGAAATAAATTTCCATCAATTCTATTGGCTCAATCCGTAATGCTGAAAGAAAATTACGAAAGTGTGAAAATGGTGCTTTAGAGCAGACCTGTAAAATTTCAAGTACAAGTACTATGTAGTACAGTACCAGTACTTGGACTTGAAATAATTTTAAGTACAAGACCCGGTATTGGTACTTAAAAACATTGCAATTACAAGTCCCGGTACTGGTACTTTAAAGTTTTTCAAGTACAAGTCCAGATACTGGTACTGATATTAGTTAAGTACTAATGTACTTAAGTACTTTACAGGTCTGCTTTAGAGGCCAGTAATAGGGGATTTTAATATGATTGGCTTTCTGATGGGAATGCAAGGCGGATATGCTAAATATCCTTGCTACCTTTGTTTATGGGACTGTAGAGCAGACAAAGAGCATTATCAATAACACTCATGGCCTAAGCGAACCAAGTCCGAGATAGAAAAACATAATATTAAATGTGACCCAATTACGGAGGTAAAGCACGTATTGATGCCTTCATTGCATATAAAATTAGGCCTTATAAAACAATTCGTTAAAGCTCTTTGTCAAGACTTTGAAGCTTTTCAGTATTTAAAGAATATTTTCCCCAAGTTATCCGAAAACAAAACAAAAGCCGGTATATTCGTCGGACCACAAATCAGAAAAATAATGGCCACTAAGGATTTTTCAAAGCTACTCAACATTCACGAAAGGCAAGCAAGCCTCAGGCCTGGCCTCTCTCAGACTTCTTCGCAGCTCGCCACAATGCTTGCCTCAGAGAATTAAAAACAAAATGATACTACCGGACAGGTACTGTCATTGTAATTTTGTTAGTATATCTGTTAACAGAAGTAGGCCTGAGAGAGAAAAAACAACATTGAGCAAAGCGCGCCTTGCGGCTAGGCCTTCAGGCTAGTTGCTGGCTTGGTTTTATGTTGTATCATTTAAAAACCCGGGTTGGAAATTTTGACAACGCCTCGAGGAAGCCTCGAGGCCTGGATATGTTTCTGCCATTAAAGTCATGGGTTGCAGAATGTCACTTAAAGTTGATATGTTATGTTCTAACTTGGATCAATTCAAGGATAATATCTTATTCGGAAGAACAAGGTGAACGTTTTCATCAAGATATGATGGACTTTGTACGTCTCGCTATAAGGGTCAATACACTGAGGAAATGATGGGAGACTATATTTGGGGGCTAATACGAGAAAGTCCATACAAAAACAAAAGAACTACTAAAAATATTCATTTTTAAAATGTTTTTTTTTATATATTCTGTAACGATAGTATTTGGTTTATATTTGTTTTCTTGTAAATAAAAGTCATTCAAATGAATAGCAACAGTTTGTTTTATTTTTACATACAATAAACGAGATGAAAAAGAGAAATTATCTTGAAAATCATTATTTCATTATTCTTGTAGGTATAAAAGCAAACTTTTTCGGGTAAAACCATTTTTTCTTTAATTAGTAATATGGAAGAAATAAAAATCGGATATGCAGAGCCCAGACTCAAAATTTGTGTTGACCGGTGTAATACAATGAATTCAGACCAGGAATATATTAGTGATGAAGAAATTTCAATTATTTTTTTAACTATAACATCCAGACGACAAAGGACAATAAAAAATCAACCAAACCATTTTGATGTGTGGAACGAGAAGGATTTCATAACAAAATTTCATCTCAGTAAGACATCAACATATTCAATTCTTGAGTTAATAACACCAAATATTACACATAAAACTGATTGGCAAGCTTTGATGGATATAAACAGCTTTTAGAGTTATTAAAATAGAGTCGCATTTAATTTGTTTATCAAAAGAGCACATCTTTTAATTCATAATTTTTCATGATTATCAGCGCTTTTTAATTAAATTTTTAGTGGATACTATTTGAATCCTTTTTCCCTTCAATTTTGATCCGAAAATTTTTAGGCTTGTGGCAACACTGGAAGATATTCGTTAGTTAGTTTTTGTTAAAAATATATATTCGGCGCGGAGATTTGAATAATCGAGATCGAAGCTCCATAGAAGTTATACTATTTGCCAGTGGTGTCAATTGATATTCGTAAATATCTGACTTTCTGAATTTTGATTAAATCCCATTAAGCGAGAAATTAAATGTATTCTTCAAGTAAGATCATCATTTTAATAGTCCACAAATATTTTGGAAAGATCCCAACCATGGCAGTACCGAAAATGTTAGAATTTAAGAAAAACAAAAAAATATTATCAAAAACTGATGAATACCGAAATATGTAAGTATTATTATTTTTTCCTTAAATAATTAAAAATTTACATTTTCGATGATACAGTAGGAAATAGAGATTAGCAAATACATTTTGTAATACATCTAATGAAAGAAGCATTATGACAGATAAAGAATCACCACAGATGCTATGGTGTAAGCTAAAATGTTTTGTTATAGGAAAAAGGATTCGATAATAAATTAAAGGGATCACAGAAGTTTAATGACAATTGACTTGCGTATAACCACAATGCAACCATCAGACGTAACACTGTCTCTACACAGAAAAACCTAACCTAACCTAACCTAACTTAACTAAATTCATTAGAGAAATAGAAACCCAATTCGAATGTAAGGAATTCACACAAGATGCAATCGAATCCAACAATTTTTCCAGTGAACAAATACATATGTAATTACAGCACATGGATTTTGTAAATTTGAATACATACATTATATACCTAAATCATAATACCACCAGTGATTATAAATAAAAATTTAAAATTCCATTATCCTTGCTTTAAGTACATTCTTCTTTTTTTTTTAAAGCAACATCTGATGTAATCAAAGCATCCACCCTCCCTCTGCACCACCCCGTAATGCTTAACATTCATTATTCTGGCACATGCAGTCAACAACAAGGAAAAAAGTTCGAATCGCGGGCGCGATATGATTTAACACGGGCGTCTTTCTGTCGAACGGCTGGCGACTCCTCTTTAAAAAATGTTAAGACGAAGAATTTCATTTCGCGTAGGTACTTAAAACGTCACCAAATCTTGGAAACTGCCGCTCAATTCAAGATGTTTTATCCATTCCCAGTATAGTTCGTAACTATGTACATTGTACAATCTACATATATATGTACATGACACATTTTTCATGTACATTTCTTATGACCAATTGCGCATTTTATTGCCGAGATTTCCGTTGTTTTTTTTTTTTTGCTTCTACTCCGGATGGATTATTGCACAAAGGGAATAATATTTGAGAAACGAGTACAGCGTGATTCTACAAAAGGTTTGTAATTTTTAACAAATTATAATAATAATACAAAACAAAAGCAATAATATACTGTTCATCCTTTATTTTTAATTTTTATTTTTTTTACCTACAAAATATTAAAATTTCTAGGAAATTTTGTTTGCTATTAAACCCTAGGGACACTACGCACACAGTTCACGTCATTTTATCGAAAATTGCAAAACGATCAGAAAATGAAAAACAAAAGAATTCTTTCAATTACAATTTTTTTAGTGTAATATTCGAATTGGATTCGGATATACGTTTTTCGAAATTAATATTCGGAAATGTCTATTCCAAATCGGATCGTACACTTTTTGCCGATCTTAAAAGAAAAGCAATTTTGTTAGGAAAAAAGCTTTTTCATCTGTAGCATATACATTTAACCTACGTCCAGGGAAGGAGATAGAGGGGAAATATTCACCCGTTCTTCCATTGTTCCCTTCTAAAAAATTAATTGTAATAATTCGAAACTGATATAGGTGGAATTTTTACAGCTGATAACCGTTTGGATTTCATATCTTTTATGAAAATTTACTTTGAAAATGTTGATGAAATTTTTATACAAGCAAACTTGTTTATTTTTGAGGAAGTATAAGCAATATTCTCAAAATTAAGGGCGAATAGAAAATATTTACATTTCCCATTAACCCAAGAGGTGTCAAGATGTCAAAATATTTAGGCTGGACCACAATTGCCGTATTCGTAAGTAAATCTACTGAAGTGTGGCGAACGCGCCCTTTAAATTTAACAGACTTATCCAAAATAAACTTAAGCGTGGGTAAGGAAGTTTCGTTAAATTTAAATGTCAAATTGTCGTAAGTAATGGTGCGGTAAGAATATCTCATTCCGTAAATTCCGTAAGAACGCGATGTGTCAAACAATTAAATTATTACTAAATGTTAAAAGTGCAATGTAAAAATTAAAATGGAATATAAATGGAACTGCGAATTAATAGAAAGCACAAATCTTCAATTAAATCAACTTCCGTTTGTTATTTTTTTTTTTTTTTTTGATTTTACCACTTTTTAAAATTGAAAACAACTTTTCAAGTTAATAACCCTTACGGAATGTGATATCGATTAAGGGCAAAAATGTCAAAAATTCATTAGTAAAACTCAGTCTTGTTAAAATCTTAAATTTCTTTACGGCAATTGTGGTCCAGCCTTTTATATGGATACAAGTCCCCTTCCTCCACCTCGAAATGGCGGCAAAGAATAAAATAATGAAACTGCCGCCATTTTATTTTAATACATTTCACAAGAATCTATTTAAATTTTTTTTTAATTTTCATTAATAAGTCTGTTCACGTAGAAAACTCTCTGGGTAATAATTTACTCATGTGGTTGGAAAAATATGTGAAAAGTATGGAAAACAACGCAAACAGTTTTCCTGCAACTTCGTTCAAAACAAGAAGAAGAAGAAGCGTGGAATGACATTTGAGAATTGAGTTTTATTATAGTTTGGGTGAAATGGAAGTTTGGCGCATGACCTGTAAGTAAGCCAGGAAAATAATGTAGTGCATGCTGAATTCAATCCAAATCCTGCAGCGATTCAGCGTATTTACAAATGCGGCAGTGCCAGCGACTATTCCAAAAACGAAATTCATCTAATTTTTGATAATTATGATTATAAATATACCAAGCACTTTAATTTTCAAAAATATTTTCAGTTTGTTCATATTTTAAGGAAATTACAAACTTATAAAAGTAAAGAGAACTTTTCTTATGACAGCTGTCAGTATTCCTTGAAAAAATGTTATAGTAGCTAAATAGTTCGAGTTGATTAATGCAAGAGGGAAGGGAAGCTGTGACATATGCAACATTCATGAAATTTTTTTGGACTAAAAATTAAAGAAACAGAAAATGTGTAAGCTCGTACAAATTCATTATAACACATCAAATCTGTTCGCGTATTTCTCGTACAAAACTTTCTGGGTAAAAACTTACTCGTGTGGTGGGGGAAGAATGTAAAATGCATGAAAAAGTAAATGAACGCTTTTCATGTAAATTCGTGAGAAAATAAGAAGAAGAAGTGTGGAATAACATTTTCAAATTGAGTATTGTTTTATTTTTATTTTTTAACTTGTTACACTCTTCGAAAAGTCCCACGAGAGCATTGAATAGTCAAATCATCTTCATTCGAAATTTTGATTGCGTTTTAAAAACTTTTAAAAAAACAAAAAAATTCAACTTTTCTTACGACAACTGTGAATTTGCCTTGCAATATGGTGCAGTAACCAAAAACTTCGTAAATTCGTGCAAGAGGGGAAGCTGTGACCTATGAAGAATTCATGTAATCTTTTATGCACGACAAAGCGAACGAAGGGAAAATGTGTAATTTCGTGAAAATTCATTGCAATCCATAGCCCCAAAACTGAGTACGCGAACAGACTTACTATCTCAAAAATTAATACGCAAATAGCCTAATGAGTTTTGAAGAAGTAGGCCGTATAGTAAAGTGTAAGCAAAATGAGATCAATAACTTTAGCTTGCTTGCCATTAACTTTTTTCCACTTTGTCACTCCTATCAAATCTGAACCTTGACCAGTGTTAGAAGTTACTGAACTTTGCATCATGCCGAAAAAAACATTGAAAATATCCCCGATTCTAATTGCATATTTCTTAACTTTTTACACCCCATGATGACTACTTTCTATAATATGTGTCCAAAAACAAATTTACTCCATCTTTAATAGTTCCTAAATATTACAAAAATCTAGTGACATGGGTAGGGAAATAACCCATGAGTATCTATCACTGATCGCTCATACGAGCAAATTACATGTTCTTTATTTTGGTTAAGCAAAAATACAAAACTTTAGCAGAAAATCGATTCGAAAAAATTGTTTCCTACATTAGAAATATTTTAAATCTAATAATGTATTTATTGGGATAAAAATTGTAAGAGATCTACAAGGTGCCCTGTATGTGGCTATGAATAGATGATGCTTATGGTGAATTCTTTTCAACAAAACCCAACAGGTACTGAACTGAACTGAACTAGAAACTGTCAGATCTGCACTGAAGGAGGAAAAGCTGAAAAGAATACAAGAAAGTTGAGTAACCTGAAAATGTTCGTCCATTATGATTTTATTAAAAAAATAGACCACTTTAATAAAATGTCCACACATCCACCCTTTGATTACAAATAATTTCGATTTGACGTTTAGTTCCGAACCGTAACCAAAAATTTTCATGGAGTAAGAACATTCAAAACCGGTTCAGAAACTGAACATAGAGCCGATGTGAAAAAAAAACCAAATTGCAGAACCAGCTCTGGGTCAGTGTCGTGAATAAAACACTTTAGGTTTAGGAAACGAACGAGTTATGGTTCAGTTCAGGTGAAAGAATTCACCATTAGCCAAACAAAAAATTGCAGGTGTGGGGAAGGGGAGATCCTAACGGCTTCCGAGATAACTTGAAGATACTTGGGTATGTTTTTATAAATCACCCTATAACTTTTGAACGTTACACCCTATGATGATTATTTAAAATTTGTTAGATACGTAATAATTGGACCTTTGCAATAGTCTATAAATTTTTGCCTACTCTTCTCCGTTTTGAAGTTATGGCTCAACAAAGTTAAAATTTTCTATTATGGATTGAAAGTTTTTATCTAGTCGCCAAGTACAGGTTGTGTTAGATGGCGTTTCTTCTGACTCTCACCCTGTAAATGCCGGTGTGCCCCAGGGCTCTCTTATCTCTCCGTCTCTCTTCCCAATTTTTATTAATGATCTCTTACTTTCAATCCTTTCCATAGCTTTACCGATGACTACCCTTGATTTCGCTTACTCCTTTTATACTCTTGCGGACTAGAGGGAATATCGGATATGTGACAAACAAGATTGCATTGAATAATGACCTTGATAATAACCTCGCTTAGGGTAAAGCGAATCACGTCGAATTCAATGCATATCAAGTCCCAAAGTTGCCTCATGTCTTTAAAAGAAGATCATAACTTTTCCACTCCCGTCTCTTTAGGTGGACAACTGATCTACGGTACATCATCTTCATGCGTTCTTGACATTAATATTTCCGGTAAATTAAGCTAGATAGACTACATCTTCTCTGTTGCTTTAGAAGCATACAAGTGTCTTGGATTTCTGAAAAAGTGTAAGAAATATTTCATCCTGTCAAATTTAGCGCTCCTCTACAAATCAGAGACCTAGAATGGAATACAATTCCGACATCTGGGGCGGGGCTAATCTTACAACATTGCTTCATTGTATATTGTCCAAAAGATTGCCTTCAAACTCATTAGCGATTTGGCATTAACTTGTCATAACAACTCTTTTGAGCATCGCCACAATGTTGGATGCCTTTCGCTCATTTATCTATCTAGTCTGTGATTCCTTCAAATTTGAAACAATCTACCATCTTCTGGTTTTGCTTGGGCTTGCAATCTGTGAAGGGTGAAGATTGACATACATCAGCATCTCCGCCACTTTCCTCATATCCTCTAATTCTTTCCCTATCTCCTTCCTGCCATGCTGTGCTTTACATCATAAGGTATCCCCTGAGCTTGGCTTAAGAATATAAAAAAAAAAAAACAAATAAAAAAAAATACGCGACACTAGCCTCGCCTCGAAAATACCAATTTAACTCCACCTCCAACTTTTAGGCAGACGAAAAAGATTTTTGCTCTCCGCAACAGGTACTGGGAAGCCGTTGACAGGTTAGATGTGCTAAAATTTCCCAAAAAACTTTTCGATTTCTTCAATCTCAATTTACCTCTCATAGAAAAGGAGGATTTCACAAAAATTCCCTGTTCTATTGCTTACGCCATAAAAGACCATGGTAACTTAACTAAGAATATCTACTGAGATAAAACGCAGTAAGTTGACCTTGTTCCTGGTTTATTTCTATTAAATTCATACAACGTAGAAGGAGCAGCATCTATGCATGACCTACTTACTTACTTTATCATAAATTTATTGCGCACTCAAATCCGTTAGGTGTAGATGTCCTTGAAATCCCTGATGGGACGACATCAGCTCACTATCTTGTTCCAGAATATAATCCAGCTGACCTTAACTGTTATATTATATGGGTATTCCAAATAGAAATTGTGTGTGCAAGCAAATAGTGTGTTAGGTTAGGGAAACTTTCAAAACTATGTCAGTAGGTCACCTAGTAACCCTGTACTAAATTAATCGAAGCATTGTTATACCCTCTCCCCCCAATGGTATATGGATAGCTCATAGTACAGCAGCAACAGAGTACGAGTAAGAAGCTTTACAACGATGGAAGCCATTAATAAAAAAAAATACATAAATAAAAATGTCCAACGAATTGCATGCGTCGAACACACTGTATTGGTAGCGTGTACAATCCTCTTGTCCCCTTTCCTAAAGGGAGCACTTTTTAGTGTATATAAGCTTTATTTATTCGCATACATACACGCAAGTTGGAGTAAAATTTAAACACCCTAACAAGTTCCCCAACTGTGTTGCGCTTGCAGCCGAAATGAACATGAATGCATTTTTATGAATCTTCGCGCATAACCGCATATAATGACACAACGCACACTCATACCTGTTGCATCTGGATGGTATGATGTTAGTGTTGCACTTCTGCACTGGTATACAAAAAACAAGGCATGTTACATACATGCGTGACGCAATTTAGACCCATTTCATATTATGGAGAGTAATAACAAAATTACAAAAACAATTCCACGTAAAACTCCTAATTGTCCGACATAAAGAGCAACAACAACAGCACTACACTGCATTTTTGCAATATGGTGGAAAATGTTTCAATGTGTTGCTCTGACTTTATTTTCTGTATACGGCCGTATTCCTGCAAGTTCGATTACATTTTCATCTATACACCTTCATCGAAGTTGCTCCAACCTTGGTTTTTTTGTTTGTTTGGTTTTTTGTTTTTTTTTCTCCCATCCCCAGCGGTATCTGTTGCATATTTGCATTGCTTTTACGGGATAAGACGTGTTGCTACAATAAAAATATGGGGGGCACCGTTTCATACCAAAAAATCAGGAGGCAGGAAGGAAGGCAGGCAGGCAGGAAGGGAGGCAGGCAAGTAGTTAGCACCAGGACTTGCAAAAGCAAATGCATGGGTGACCGGGAGTACGGGACGCGTGTACATACTTTTTCCATTCGAGACTTGTAAATTCTAAAGCACTAGCAACAGACTTTGTATGACGCCACAGAACCTGTAAAATTGCGATGAGCCACAGGAAATTATATTGGGGAAGGTCTTGAATTTTGGCGTTTGTTCAACAGCTTATTATGGCAGCCGCGGGGCCGGGCAACTGTCTTGTTTCATTTTGTGATGTTTTTCACGTAGTTTACGTTTCATTTTTTTTTCTCATTTTTCTCTTATTTTCGAGCAAAAAAATGGAAATCTTGTTTGCGAATTTACGGGTGTCGGATAAAGGAAAAATGTACAATTTGCATTGTTGCCATTTTTTTCTACGTATTTTTGGTGATTAATGATTTTGTTTTTAACTTGAAAGTGAAGTACACAATTTGTGTAATATTAGAAGGTTTCTGAATACAAAAATTTCTATTAATATTTTAATTATGTGTTTGATTTTCACAGAGTTTTCTTTTATAGTTGACACCTTAAACGCTTTCCTGTGTAAATGATAAAGTTGATTCGTCTGTACCTTAATCTTATAAAGCTGATAATTATTTTTAATGTCTCTCAAGTCACAAATGAAGCTATTTTTGGTGTAACAAATAGCATCAAGCCTTATGCGATTGGTGCTGATAATCTCAACCCTCAATTTATTAAAATGTGCTTGACTTATACTTTTCTCACTCTCCCGCAAATTTGCAACTCATGTTTTACTACATGTAGCTTTCCATAGAAGGCAGCTAAAGTAATCTCAATCCCTAAAAACAGTAGCTCAAATTATATATGAGTATCGGCCTATAAGTAAATTAGCATTTCACTGTGGATGTAAATTTCGTTGCCATACTCAAAAAAGGAAGGTAGGAGTGATAATTAGTAAATACCGTTTAGCGGTAGGACTTTTAAATAAGATCTGATGCAACTGGTCCCGATAATCTCTCTTCCCACTTTCTGAAGCACTTGCTCCCGATCATATTGCCATACGTAACCCATATTTTCAACACCAACCTGTCCTCTGGATTTTTTCCCCACCAAAATGGAAAATAGCAGCTAGGTATACTTGCTATTCCAAAAAATAACTTGGCGGAATTAGCTTCAGACTTTAGTCTGCTCTACTTTTTATCAAAGGTTCTAAAAAAGCTAATGACATCACAAATGATTGATCATCTTGAAATTTCATGTTTCCTGTCATGCTGACACTCTGGCTTTCGTCGTATAGCTGCAAAATAGCCTTATTAAAGGTAACCACAGATCTTTGATTTGCACTCGACTATGATGAAATAAGTTTGCTGCCTTACTGGAAACTAAAGAATTTTTATTCTAAGCTTTTACCATTGGTCTGTGGAGTCCCTCAAGGCTCGATACTGGGACCACTACTAATTAGCTTTTATATAAATGATCCCCCTTAGCGTTGTTAAAAATTCAAAAATATATCTGTATGCTTGCTGACCATGTTGCAATATATCTTATTAGACCGATTGGTTTGATCAAGGAGAAGGTACAACGCATGAACGACGATCTTATTGAAATTACTCATGGTCAATCGTAAATAATCTGTCATTCAATGCCAGTAAATCTACTTTTGTATGTTGCAATATAGAATTGACAATTATGTATCTCCTCCTATAACTTTAAACAGTTCTCCTTTGCCGTACAGTCAGAAACCTTGGAGTTGTATTGAATGATCGTATGACCTGTTGCGACTTTATCAAGGCTCTTATCAGCAAAGTCTATAGCTGTCTTCGACAGTTAGGGTTAAATGTAATACTATTATTCATAGATTAGATTTAAGGACCTAAAAACCATAGTTATGCCATCTTTTAGTTATAATAGTCTAATGTTTCCGTCATTGGACTCTGTCTGCAGTAGTAAACTCGACGTAGTCTACAACAATTGTATACGTTTTATCTATTGATCATTATTATCAGCACAAAGTATTTGGATATTCCCTTAAAACCTATTACACATTCAGAACTCTAATTTTCCTGCATAAAATAATATATACGAAAGAGTCTATTGGGTTACTTTATGACTATTTACATTTTCTTCGTTCTGAAAGACACCGACATCTTCTAATTTCTCGTTTTTGCTCTGTACTTGAGCAGCATTCTTCTTTTGTACATGTAACAACAAAAATCTAGAATTTTCTACCGGGCGGACATTCAACGGACGACCTCAGCTAGCCGATTTGAAGTAGTTTAAAAACGTTTTTAAATATATTCCAATAATAATAATTTTCATGTATGTAGATGCTCTTATGGCTTTTCTTCGCGATTTGTTAACTTGCTTTCATTTCCGGCTCTCGTTATCTACCACTGAATTAAATATTATATTTTGTCTATTAGTTAGTAACTTGGTCACTTAGCTTTAAATTTATATTTTGATTAGATAGAAAATCAAATTTAATATTTTTTAGTTATTAAATTAATTGTGCAAGCAAAAGATTGTAAGTTTTGTTGTGCAATCAACCAATATAAAATAAATTAAAATTGAAGTTGACTCCCAACAGATATGTCTCTTTTTATATTGGATGATTCTTCACAGAAATTTGAAGAAGGATGCGTTTATAGAACAACTACTTAAATATAAGCCGTTTGGTAACATATGACTCAGACAGAGAAGGAGATGTAAAAGAATCATGTAAGAAGACTCTATGAGATCTTCAATGTTTACCATTTAGTAAACATCCTTAAATATAGTCAAATCGTTTCGATGCATATCTGCATCATATTAAGATGTAGAGATGCACAGGAAAAATTATCTAAAATCATGAAATTTCATTAAAAAACAAATCATCATCACGACTAAGTACATAAATAAATATAGGTAAGGAAAAACTCACAAAGAATCTAATCTTTTCCTCAAGCAAACAAAAAGTAATTTTCCACGAACCTTTCTAAACGATATTTCGCCGAATACAGACACTTCGCCAATTAATCGCTATTGTTTTTTTTTTTCAGAACAACTGTTTACACAGGAAAATAAAACATTTCCCTATAAAACTTGAGCTTCATAGTAATTGGAGTTTTCTTTTTCATCAGATTTTTATTTTTTCTAACTTTGCTGCCACAGTGAAAAAATTCTTGGGTAAGGTCTAGCTAGCTAGCTAGCTAGGCTAGCTTTATTAAATGGCTGATGTTTGCGACATAAAAGAGCTCATGTCAGCTAAAGGGTGCTTTTACCAGAGCTCGCAATTTATTCTTATACTTCTAGCTAAGAGTTGGGGGCTTTTTTTCTTACCGTAAACAAAATCTTCTCAGAAAAATTAAATTTTTTCCTATGTTTGTTCTTTTGTTTTTCTTTCTTTTGTAGACATTTAACAGAGTTTGGGTTTTATACATATCTGTATGAAAAAACAAAAAGAACAGGAAATTAATAATTTTAATAACATTTACCGCACGAGCTGCGCGATGAGCATTGTCTTGGCCGTCTTGTGCTTAGCACAAGTATAAATAAATCTCGTCAATATTTAAATAGTCAACAGAAATGCGATGGTGCAGCTGCAGGTGCATCTACGAAAAGTTTGTTGAGTTGACTAGAAATTGTTAGTTTTTCTTTCATCAGAAAATTTATATACCTAATACCTAGGAAAAATAAACTAAATCTACTTCTTAAGAATTTATGGAGATATAGTTTTTCTTCCGTGTTTTTAATATAGGAAGAAAATTGTCTATGTTTGCTTCCCATAACGCATGAGCATTATAATGATAAGCCTAGAGATAAATCTTCCGATTGTTTATAAATACGACTATAAAGACTTTTCTTAGCATGGCATTTCTACAAGATTGTACCTTGCCTATACTGATAAAGGAAATAATGTCTGTAAAATGTATTCCTACAATGCGTTCAATTGGGGAATCTGTGAAGGGGTTGTATCGACTTATAACTGAATACACAAGTCTTGACAGTTTCCACAATAGCTAGGCTAATCGAGTTCAATGAAAGATAATTTGATTCAGTTTAGCCAACTAAAAAACACCTGTATGCTGCGGGTGATAATAATATAAAATATACAAGCCAAAGAATTGGTTGCTGTTTTTTATTTATTCTTAATATATCTACAATTATGGAAAAATCCAACCCACTAGCCGAGCCTTTTTTTTTTAGTGTAGCTTCAATGCACATGTTTAGAGTAAAAAAAGTAACGTCACAAGATTATGGAATGGGGGTGAGTGAAGAAGGTGCCGGTAGTATATGTTCCACTTAAACAGAAAAAGAAAAAATATCGATGGCAAATTGTTTCCCAATCGTACAATCTGTGCTATAAAGAAATAGTACGAAATTTCCCAATACGACTAAAATACTACAAATGAGGAGTATCAGTAAACACATTTAGATACGTGCGCATGTATTGCGGTGAGCGAAGGTATACTTCAAAGCAAAGTCTGTACAAAAATTTTAACCTGCACGATATCCCCTGCCACTTGGTCCATAATTTAAAAAAAATAATTCTATTTAAATATTATAATTAAAAAATTGTTTTTGTTTTCTGAAATTTGTTATAAGGGCTTCGATACTTCGATTTTTTCTCAAAGCTTCTAGGCTTCGGAAAATTATTCAAATGTCAAAGCTGAAGTTCAAGCTTAGACCTTCAAACGGAAGAAACTGAAAGCCTCGACCTTCAAACGGAAGAAATTCAAAGCTTCGAAGCTGCCATTTGACCGATGTTCAACTGCATTTGTAACGCTATTTTTACCCACTTCCCGTTGAGGTATTGAGCTAAAGGGGGGCCTTGGTATGCGGAGACCCCACAAAAAAAGTGTCATAGTGATCGTTAAGATAACTCATGATAGCCTTATCTCAAATTTTTTCCTGTTTGTAGGTAAGTATAGCTTATGACTGAACGAGGGATTTAAAAAACAATTTTAATTTCAATTTTTGGCAGAGTTGTAAGCAAAAAAGTACAATTTTTGGTGCAATTTACATCTTCGTTCAGTCACTAGTCAATACTATTTTGAAGAAGTGTGCAAAATTTCAATAGATCGGTGAATTGGTTTTAGAGAAATTGTGTCCACCAAGTTCAAAAATAGTGTTTTTTTTAGAAAAAAACAGATTTAAAGTTTTAAGTAGGAATAAAACGAAAAAATAAATTTTGTTTTTCACCTTACACAGAAACGTCGATTCCAGCACAATAAAGCAAAGATCCTGCTGCAGCTGCAATTTCCAGGGCATATTAAAATAAAATAGTTAAAATAGTGGGAGAAGCGAGCGAGAGAGACAGACAAACAATAGCTAAGCAGCTGCCTTAATATACATGCGTCGCTCCCGGCCGGTCTAGCTTATTGATGATAATTTCCAAAGCATCGCTCTCCTAGACTTTTACTCCGATTGACTTCAAACTTTGGGAAAATATTCTAGACATATTGTACAATAAGACAAAAATTTTTTTTTAAAAAATTACATTTTTTTAACCTTTGAAACCCATGTAACCCCTAAAGTATGGCAGACTTATAGATTTTGCATGACAAGATATTTTTGCACTTTTATATAATATAAAACCAAGATGGTGGTTACATGATGGCGGCGAAATTTTCGATTAATGGTCCGATTCGAATCAAAATTAATATCTGGGGGTCGCGCATTATACGATCTTTTGGTAAAAATTTAGAAATTCAATTTTGCAGGCAAATTTAGCTATGAGTTGTCCAATTCGGTATCTTGAGGATTTGGAGTTGGGAATTTAAATTAAGAAATTTTTATTATTAACTTCACTTGTTAGTCAGGGTCAAATCTGACTTGAAACTTAACATATATAAGGGAAGACCGAGCATAACGGAGTATCGGGGCAAAACGGAGTAGGGGAATATTCTATGACCGAAAAGACTTAACGCGAAGTTGTTGCCGCAAGCCAATTCTCATCACTTACACTCTTACATTCATTGCCACCGGACGTGGTACAAGTTGTGTCCTACCGACAAAAATTAAAAAAACTATCGTTTTTTTATTCGTTTATAGAATATTGAAAAGTAAGTCCAACTAATAAGGCTTCCGTAATTGTTATTATTGTGTAGTATATAAAAATAACTGTGGTTTTATTATTAGTATTGTGCTGTATTAACTGAGTTGAGATTCTAAATAAGTTTTTTAAATAATATTTTTTCCAAACACAAGTCAAGGGGCAAAAATGGGGTATAATTAAAGGGGCATAACGAGGTCCTTTTCAAGTAGTTTAGGATATAATGGGGTGCCCCTCTTTGCATGTGCTTAGCTTAGCTTTGTTAACTAGCTTTATGTGTAGTAGGTACTATTGAATTAAATTTGTACCTTGTGCAAGCCTGAAGTACGATTTTAAAAGCAATTTGAACTGATTTTTAATAAATGAAATCAAACTCCATTTTGCCTCAATATAAACCCTATTATCACCAAATGTGAGGCAAAACGGGGTAAATGACTTATTTTTCTTAGTAATATTATTATTTATTTATCGCTTATTGGAACTAAATTGTTAACTCATTAGAAATAAATATAAGAATTTAACACATTTATAGGGCTAAGTTTTCCAGAAAGTCCCTTACATACCCCGTTATGCCCTATGTTCCCCTATGTACATACACATATTTAGTTTTGATGACAAGACAATATTTTTATGATTAGAGGTACACATTTCCAAGAGTCTATCAAGAGCAAAATTATTAATAAAACACTTTTCAAAAACAGATTTTTAATCAAATTTACTGTAGATAGACTTCTAAGCAGCTGATTCGAAGATCCACCCTTAGAATCATGAACATTGTAAGAATGCTTAAACATTATTTGAAGCATCGAACTATGAATAACGAGCGAACTTGTTTGATTTAAAGTTTGTTACGATGTCCATCCGTTTGTTTGTCTATTCTACCAACAGAAACGATAAAACCTTAGGATATACCTGTTTTTATCAAACAGGAATGCGAGTATCGTATGAAATTCGTGTAAGCTTTATACTCCTCACAAATCTTGAAGGATTAAGTCTTAACGAAGGACGGAAAATTTAGTGTAAATGAGATGCAAGCACAGAAAAAAAAACAAATAACAAGTGAGACCATCGAAGTTAAAGCAATGACAGCGCGCAGAAATGGTAACAAATTTGCACTCTTATTAAAGTAAGTTGATTGCTTCTTTACGAATTCTGCTAGCTATTTATACCTACACTTTATTTCCACACTAGAGCTCAACACATTGGAGAATTTTCACTTAATTTGGCGTATAAGCATTCCTGTTTGTTATATGTTCTAAGAATAAAACACGTCCGCCATTCATTTTAAATTTTTGTATAGGTATAAAATTTTAAAAGTTTATTTTCATCCACGTACATAGTAGAAAAATTTTTGATCCATATCTCAACGAGAAAAGAGTGAGATTAGCGTTAAAACCTTGAGCTATATTCGGTTTACAATCTTATATTGAAATATATTTAACCAGTTAAGTTAAGTTATAATACCTATGCCTAAACCCCGAAAAGCTCCTGAAACTCACACTTTTTAAAGTATATTCAAAATTAATTTCAAGTCATAACTTAACCATAACAACATTATAGAAAAAAACTCATGCTTCGCAGCTTTGGCAAAAACGTACATGCACCGAAAGATTCGACTTCGAATCTTCAAATCGCCTACTTTAAATCTATCAACAGCCCTACTTAATATTAATTGCATTTTTCACAATACCAAACTAAAACTACTACATAGAAATTTGTATTCCAATAATATGTAGAAAGGATGCTTTGAAAATGATAACCCAAAATAAATGGAATGAGCTTTGAAGAGTTTTGGAGAATTTTATCAATTTCGTGATTTAGTGATTTAATTGGGAGCTCTTAATTGATCTCTATAACTTTCGTTTAAAATTCAGCAAGAGAGTCAAAAGAATACGCAAAATCAAGTAACGACTCCATATACCTAACGAATGCCCTTTGAAAGAAAATTCTACTTAGTAGTACTGGTAGACGCATTCGAAGTAATACTTAAACTATTTAAAATAAAAACTCCTATCTTATTGATACTAAATCTTCGAAAAACACCTACCTGCCTATTCCAAAAAGTTTAGAAAATAAAAAAAAAAATTGCAAACGTACTTAGAACTCCTAGCTGTATCTACTTCGAATATGTATTTTCGAAATTGAAATTTTGCATATTTTCAAAATTGTATGAATTCAACTTTAACTGGAAAAAAAGAGGTGTAGAAATTTGTTTTAATAAATAATAAATTTGGATAATATCTGTATTGTAAAAAAAAACCGTACCTTCTACAGAATCAGAAAATGTTTGGGTCACCGTTGAATTTTATCAAATTTTTAATTGATTGAAATGATATATTTTTTGTAAGTACACACATACTTATATCATTTAAATATTTTCGAATTCGAAAATGTAATCTCTGGTTTATTTTTCTAGCGATAGAATATCTCCAATCTATTCATTTATTTAGGCCTTTAAATACAGATTAAAAAATGACATACGAAATATTCATATCGTTTTGAAATAATAACTAAGTAAAAAACTTAATTAGAATTCCTCATACTTGAAGAAAAAATGCAATTTCGAAAGACCAAGACTAATCGGAGCCCATTACCTCTATAAATACCTATGTATGTATATAACTTGTACCTGAATTAAGTTGATTAAAAATCACAGAAATTCCGCTTCAAGGGAAAATACATACATACATACAATACAAAATATATCTGCTTATAGCACGTACCCAAATACGTTCTATGATGGCGTCTTACAACATTTTTGTTCTCTGAAAGCAATAACCAACCATCAAGAGAATTTTCGACACTTTCGTGAATAAATTTTTCATAACGTTAAGCAATTATCAAGTCGCATGTTAACAGATTTTTGTAATTAAATGGAAATGTGAAATGTGTCATCATCATAAGGCCCATCCATAGTATATCTAACGAGCCTAAAATTGTTTAATTGGAGATCCAAAAACACAGTCAAGATTTGTGAAAAGTTAAAATTTCGTAATCATTCTAATAAATTGTTAACTGAACAATTTTATCGTATTTAGAAATCAAAAGCCTCTAAAAAAAACTAAGTGAACCTGAAGGATGCTCCACATATCGGGGTAAAGAGAATCTAATTGTATTAAAACGGACACTTGGTTACCGTCCATTGAATTGAGCATTGTACATCCACTAGTTGCTTGCGCAACTCCAGATATTTCAAACCGAGCTGTATATAAATGTAGGGCTCCAGACAAGGCAAAAGATTCAGTAAAGGACCTTCACCAAAGAAGAGCCTAGTAGATCTTCTACCCTAGTAGACATATCATGATAAGCTCATCAATGAGCTGCTCATGAGCAATCAGATGAACGTACTAATGAAATTTATTCGCGTTTGAATCAAATCCGGGAAAAAACTCATTTATTTACTTATTCACAGATAGTGTGCATGAGAATTGCATCTCCTTCATTTATTTACATAATGAGCGTTACGATGAGCTTATTAATGAGTATGTCAATGAGGGTCACGATGAGCTTATTAATGATCAAGTCAATGAGTGCCACGATGAGCTTATTAATGAGCGTAACACCGAGTGTCACGATGATTTTATGAGGGAGCATGTCAATGAGTGTCATGATGAATTCATAAATGATAATCTGCATTAACGACTGATTTCATATTTTTTCCCGAATTCAAACTATAAGACGCTGAGGCGTAAGGAATTGAGCATAACGTCTTGTTCAGCATACCGGCGACAGTCTTTCCGCGGAAAACAAATCAAAAAATTAATTTAAAATAAATAATTTAAAAACTTAAATAAATAAATCACAAAAATCCAATCAAATTTTCCTAATAGAAATGTCATCTGACAAGGTGATGACAATAATAAATATTTATTTATTGCTGGTTTAGTAAATAGGGAGCAGTTTCATGCTATTCAATGAGCCCTTCGATGAGATTTAATGAATACTCATCAGGAGGCTCATCGGGACTTAATTTTCTAATGTTTCTTTATGAACTGCAAACACCTTGATACTTTTCAGTCAAATTAGTATTGGTTTACTGGGTTTATTGGGCAGGAGACAAGGTAATACTGTGAACAATTTCTAATAGGGTAATGCTATCTTGAAATCAGTTCAGAATCATTACACCGGACAATGCAAACTAAACAAATACATGAATCGGATAGGTACATATACACATTCACTGATGAGTATAGGTTATGTCTCGAAAAGGATGAAACATCGAAGCACGTCTTATGTGAATATGAGGTCATTGCATAATGTAAATTCCAGGCCTTTCGATCATACTTCATAAAAAACAAACTTCATCCAAAACAAAGATCTGTTCTTCCTAGGTAGAGTGGGATTGTTTGAATGAACTGTGAAGAAAGCGGTGCACAATAAGCCAGTGAATGACTGCAGTGCAAAAACCACTCACCCCCGCTAAATCTTAATTTTAAGACCTTCAAAGATTTGTCCCCAAATATTGAAAAATCGATTTTTAAATATTACGAGTATGAATAACTACAAATCTGCCAAAGATAATTTTTTCCTAAACGAAACGATTATTTCGTTAGATTATAAAATGTAGATATCGACAGCACCCGCCAAGAAGGTCTAATTATTCATTTTTATCATTACTGACTACAGCATCCTTATAACTTTATAGCTACATCAAAACTACCAATTATCCGTTTTTTGATGAGTTCAGGGATTTTTGATTCTAATTAAGAAATATTTCTACATATAAAACTAACATCGGGAAATAAAATAATTCTGGGCAACTGAATTTTCGAAAATTTCGAAAAAATAATTTTCTTAAATTTCTGTAGTTTGTCAACTTTTGGAAATTTTAATGTACCCACAACAACCCCAGATGAAGTTTATGAAGAGAATAAAAAAATGCAGGTATTAGTTATATAGGTAAATTGGGGAACGTTTGTGAAACTCTTTTTAACGTAATAAAATTTAGTATTAACAAAAGAAAAACTTATAGGTGGTCTAAGACCAATAGGATTATACCCTAGATGAAAATAAAAATTAAATAAAGTGAAAATTAAGTTGATTAAATAGATACCCAGGTTTGTTTTTTTTTTGTGTGTAATTGTATAAATGGATGCAAGAATCCTGCATATTAAATCGATACCACGAGGTGAAGCATGATCAAATCATCTTAGACCAAATACAAACCTCATACAGTCATTAAATGCAACTGTTAATTTCATCGAACAAACAGAATTCAAATCAGGATATAATAAGCAGCTACCTATGAGATAACGCAGAAATAGACACTTTACTGTCCGAAGGCAACCATAGCCGAGGAAGACAACCATAAATTTTACCCAATATATTTTAATTAATATGATCACAACATTTACGTCAATTAAGTTGGGACCGCCATTTCATGGTAGAAAAGTTTTGAATACGTCAAAATTTAGGGTTCAATTAGGGCTGATTGAATGCCACTTCCCCGAATTTAATGGTCTAGTACTTAAAAAAAAAAATCATGAATAATCCAACTTTATTAAATGTTAGGACCACCACTACTGAGAATAGGTTAAATAGTATTGTCACAAAAATGTGCACTGCATAATATTTTTTTAGGGCTTAATTAGGGCCAATTTAATGTCTTTTCTCCGAAAGTAAGAAATCAATTGAGGCCAAGAAACCATAAAAGTAAAAGTTTAAAAAACAAAATGCTCCATCGATGTTAACCTACACGCTGCCAACATTTCAATAATACTATGTTTTTCAGTCGGATTAAATCTGTGATCAACAAATAATACTGGAAAGGAGTTGAATACTCTAATCTTTCCCGAACTGATAAAAGTTAGTAAGGCGTTATCCACAGAAATGTAGAGAAAACCAACTAAGAACCCATGAATCAGCGGTTAACTATTTCTGAGTGCAACAGCGAAATGTAGATGCTAAATTGGTGCCCAGATTAGAAATTGACATTCAATGCCTTGAACACAAATAGAATTTCACTACGCTAAATTTGGGTTACCACACTTCCTGTTTTCTCTACGAGTATACTCCATTGTGCTGCTAAGTTTCATAACGTAAAACATGAGGAAGATTAGTTTTTGAACCCTGATTAACGCTTTTCGCTATTTGTCAAATTACAAAAGAATTTACGTTAAATTTATGTGGAGATACTAATTATATTCTCTGCAATTTATTAAGTTTTTGTAGTTTTACACAGTGGTCACTGCAAACTGAATATGTTTGTCCTAAATTACCGTGTATCGTAAGAGTTTAAAATTCTAACCATGGTTGGCCGTTGATTTGTTGCAGATAGCCATTAAAACCTACGATTTTTTGGGTCTTAAAAAACGTTTTCCATTTTAAAGTTGGTGGTTCTAACTTTTAATAAAGTTGGATTATCCATGGATTTTTTTACAAAGTACTAGAGCATTGAATTCGGGGAAGTGGCATTAAATTAGCCTTAATTTAGCCCTAAGTTTTAACGTATTTACAACTTATCTACCATGAATTGGCGGTCCCAACTTAATTGACGTACAACATTTTATACTACAGTTGAGAAAAATCCAGGATCAGTTATCATAGAAATAGAGATATAAAAGCGAAAGAATATAATATTGCATCGGTATTTCAGTCTGCTTCAAATCGAACACCAAGAAACTAGTAGGAGTGATAATGGGACAACGGAGTAACTAAGTTAGGAGACTGAGTCTACATAGAATCAAATAATTTCTGTCGAAGGTTTAAAGTTTCAGAATAAATCAAATCAGTTGGACATGTGTTCTGCGAATGTCATATTCTGGCGCGATCAAAAGAGGAGGGGTACTTGGTAACCACTTTTTTTTCAGAATTATGAGAGCTGCAAGGTTTAGAGCTTAGATTTATTCTGACATTCCTAACCACTGGAAGAGAATACGTCCTCCACAACCAAGTATGTATTAAAAATCGCTGAAAATAAAGTGTTAACCACAATGAAATTGCCGGGACTATGTTAAATGACAATTTAATGCAATTTGCATATTTTTAGTGTTGTGCTTATGAATTATTGTTAAAAATTGTGCTATAACATTTTTAAAATATCCCACACCTCATCAATTAATTTTACATTACAAATTCCATTCAAAACAAACGTTTTACTCAGCTATCAAAAAGCTGATCTATGATGTGCCTGCGCCTGCGTTAAAAGTTAGAAGTTGACCAACTTTCTTGCGACGGCTGTAGTAACTGCGTTCACTGTGTACGAAATAATATGTGTTTCAAAAGCATTCAACGCATGACAATTCTTTACGTTTGCTTCGGCGTGAGTACATTGCATTCTGTTTCAGCCATTGAGGGGAAACAGGATGGTTGTGGCATTGACTTAAAAAGAATAGATTCCGATAAATTTATGGGATACAATGGACCTGTTAGTGATCTAAATGAGCAGACTAGAACTCATATTAGCCGCACGTCTGCATTATAACCTAAACTTATCCTAACTTAACCCAATAATATGTCTAATCACTCTAAATGGTATAGTCTTGCTAGACCTAAGTAAAAGTCAGAAATCTAGGTGTGGCAATTAGTCATAATAAGAAGTATACCTCCTGTGAAAACGTAAAAAGAATAGACCGAAAAGCAGACCTGTAAAATTTCAAGTCCATTTACCAGGACCTGTATTCAAAATCTTTTAAGTACAAGCACAAGTCCCAGTACTGGGTACTTAAAAATATTGCCGATACTGGTACTTATAAGTTCCACATATCAGCTTTTAAGTACCTTATATAAGTATCTAAGTACGCACGTAATACTGCCATACTGCCAAGTACATACTTAAGTTTGTGTTAATTATTTAAGTACGCTGTCTAATAATAGTGGTTCAAGAGCTTTCGAAAACTCGAATGAAAAATTTCGAATAATCTATAGCCAGTACCGCGACTTCTACCTGTACTTAAAAAAACTTTTAGTTCAGGTCCTGGTACTGCCAACTTGCCAAGTACTTAAATACTGTACAGGTCTGCCGAAAAGTTAGAA
The DNA here is from genome assembly GCA_963924295.1 of Dioctria rufipes. NCBI lineage: Eukaryota > Metazoa > Arthropoda > Insecta > Diptera > Asilidae > Dioctria > Dioctria rufipes. Next base: position 39,552,775 of record OZ002743.1, on the reverse strand, counting down.
GATCAATTGAGATCTCCGGAGCCTCAGGCTCTAATGTATGAATAAAAAACGAGCGTCAAATGTGCCCATTATTAATACTCAGTAATCAAACTTGGGGTGACTTTTAAATAAATAAATGAATAATTTAAAAAATAAATAAATATAAATAAAACATAAAGTAAGTTTTTAAACTTTAAAATAAAATTCTTTACCTTTAAATTAATCCAAAATCTATGGTCTAAAATAAAAGTTATTACCTGCCTACCCATTTTGCAGGTAAAAACTTTACTGGAACCCCGAGCGAGTCAAACTTCTTCGTTTCTATCTGGACGACGAACATGTTAATAATAACAGCAAAGTGCTAGCAGAAATTCAACCCGTTCAAACAGAAGCTCTTTTCTATGTGTAATCTAAAGCTCATAAAAGAAAACTTTTGTGCAGAGAAGAAAAACTGCTTGTTGAAGTTATACAGAAGTATAGCAACGCATAGCAACGTAGAATAACGCATTCTTAAATCTACCATGCTCTCTACTCTAGTCTTCTACTCTACTATTGTATACCCAACCGAACCGTCTCTATCTCATATCATTTGTGGTAGGTATACCATGGTTATAGAAGTCTCGAATTCAGTGAATTCACTTCACTCACTACTGGTGCCCCATTGACAACTATATCTATAGCTAAGTCACACAGGAATTATACCAACCATATAAGGGGCACTGCAACAGTTGCTCAACACTAACAGAACGGAACGAGAATAAAAAGCTCGCCTTTAAAAAAAATAAGAACATGTCCCACTGACACAGCGGCAACAGGGGCAAAGCGACATCGTAACTTTTTTTTTATTATGCGAATCCAGCCAGGAAATAAAATGCACACAATCATGCGTGTTTGGCAACATTGTAAGTATTGGTAGAATGAAATGGAATTGCTTTGTTGCCATTTTTATTAATAAACTATGAAAGTAAAACTTTTTTGATAATAATTCTTTGTTGCAGAGAGGAAGGCAATATTTTTTGTTTCTTCTTTGATTTGTGAATAATTATTATTGAAATTTCGAAATGAGAAAGGTGAATTAATGCATTATGCATAAAATGTATCTGCTTTTAAGGAATATAATTTGAATTAATGTATAGAAAAAAAAGTTTTCACAATTTTTACTACTTTTTCTATTCTAGATTAAATTATAGGTTTACATGACTGAGCTTATCTATAGTGCGGGGGAAACAGTATGTTGTGCTGTGTGTGAAGCTGCTTATCGAGTAGAAACTATCTTTTCAAAAACACCTCAATTCAGAGGCGGAGCCTAAAAAATCAAATCAATAACACCGATAAGCAGGTAAACATCCAAATCTCCAGACCTAATCTTTAAACGATGTCTGCTGCTAAAAGTAAAATTGATACGCGCCTGCAGACTAAACATCTGGTTATTTATTTACCTATGACAATTGAAACAATGGTTGACATAGATCTAAGCTTTTACTTGCAGCCACATAGGTCATTTTACATATTCAAAAGGCTGAGAGATCTTTAGAAAGAAATCTTTTGCACAAACGTTCTGGAATCGATATTAGACAGTAAAAAAATTTTCCCTTAAGTGAATGGCAACAATAAGCTTAGGTATTTTTCGATAAGATTAGGGAAAGCTCCACCTTGGAAAACGTAGATTAGATTTTTATCCCTAAAATACTGGTAAGTTTTTTCAATTTTTTTTTTTAATGTAGGAAATTTTCAAATTTTGTGTTTTTTTTTTCAAAATGTACGGAATAAGTAATATTACTACACGACTACACTTCAAAAACATGGGAATGAACTGAAATATGCATATATATACATACATATTTTTGTATGGAAGTTAGTGCTGAGGCACTGGGCACGCTCAAAAAAAAATAGTGAAAAACAATATATAACTTGTTTGCAAAAACAATGTGTGAATCATATTAACGAAAATATATTTGTAAATGTTCCATTAAAAATGTATAATAATATCTAACTTATTAAATGTTCTCTTCCTTATATCCGAGAAATCTCAACTTTTCGGGAATTTTACGTAGGTATTGGTGCCTGGTTCCTGGTGCCAAATATTTAAATTCATTGGATGTTCCATTGATTTGGGGAAATTTAACTTGTTTTCCCTTTCTATAAGAGAAAATTACATGTACTTATTTTTAGAAAAAAACGTATCTTAAGTTTAGGGAATTGTCCTACTTCTTTTACAGTGTACTACTGATCGGATCCGTTTCAAATTTCAAATTGCTTTATTAATATATTACATTTGATTTAAGACTCTTTTACATAATACATATTCGAAATTAACAATAAAAGACAAAAAATAAAGAAAAATAATTAAGGCTACTACTACAATCAGCCAAAACTATAATGTACAAAAATTTACTGTGAAGCAAGTAATATAGTATAAAATTTCATAAGTTAAAGAGATAGCACATAATTCTTGCATATCTTGAAAACCATAAGGGCAGCCTGATATTTCAAAAAATTATCCAATGTATGTACATCCCACGATGCGATAGGAATATTCAAATACACTTACTATGGCTAAACCGATTTATATTAAAAACATACCGCGAACATAAATTGTACGTTAAATTTGACTTTCTTCAACTGATATTCTGTCTAAGGAACACCAGATCTGACATCCATATAAAATAACAGGTATAATTCAGGCTTTAACCAGCCGCATCCTATGGGCTGGGAAGTATATTTTGTATAAAACCAAAGCTGACGGAGAGTACCACATATTCGTCCCACGACTTTGTCAATATTCCCAACTTAAAATTTTAGTATTTAATATGCCTAAGTTATTAACGGGTTGAGAATAAGGAATAACAACATTATTATCAAGGTAAACAGGGCTGAGATGGGTCATATTAACTTGTTTGATATTGAAAATCATTGTATGGGATTTAGCTGCATTTTATCTGAACTTATTTTTCTGTGATCAATTTAAGTTCTTAACCAGGTCATCGTTCATTCTGGAGATATCTACCATCTGATAAGATAGCAAAAGGAGTAGATACAAAAATTTGGATATCATCTGCATCGTCGCATTATGTACACATTGCGACAGAGCGTTTATATACAATCAAAATAGAAGCGAAGCAAGTAGTGAGCCTTGCGGAACACCTGAGAAATAATTTTGTAACCCGATTCCGAGTATGAGGTAACTACTTTCTGATAACGATCAATTTAATAAGAAAATATTAATTTTACTGCCAAGCTACCACAGCTAAACTTCGATTTCAGTTTTCAGTAGTTCGAGCAATGACGTCAAACGATTAATTAAATTTCATCTGATGTAATCAATAAGGTAGGGGAGTGACACTCTTATACTATGATGATCTCGGATCCTCGACTGAAATTCTTTCAATAAAGACTCATTAGCTAAACAGCTCTTGGTCTGAATAAAGAGCAACCTTTAAAGGACCTTTGAGCAAAAAGAAAGTACACTTACTGGGCGAAAATCTTCTTTACCTTTTGGGCAGGGCTTTTCATAGTCGGCATAACTTTTGCAAGCTTTCACCATGAAGGATAACTAAATTTTGTAATGAAAGTATTGATAATGTGCATCAAATTTTGAACAACAAATGGTAAAGAACTAAGCAAGAACCAAGGATTTATGTTATCTACACCTATCGCATCCGATTTGAGCGATTTAATGGCAATAATTACAACTGCTACACTAACCGTAGAGAATGAAAAGACTTCAAAACTAATATTATTATCCAAAGCATTAATAGCAAAACTCTCATTAGTGCCATATCCACTAACATAGGCCTTCACAAAGTAAATTTTGAGTACTTCTGAATCAATATCACAATTTCGGTGCCAAAAGAACTCAATAAAATCTTGAATTTTACAGACAATCAAATTTCTGAAAATATCGACGTTTACTGCAAGCTACAGAAAAGTTCTATGTAAAGGCAAGTCTTATGGACTTTGCATCCTGCATACAAAAATAAAGGATCAAATTGGGAGGCGACAGAAAAAGTAATTCCATTGGTAAGTAAGTAGAGTTGGGCGGGGAAAAACTGCCACTGGTAAGAAGTGCCACCTTTAATATCTCATAGTATAAAAGAGCAATAAAAAAAAAGAACGTCCATGCAAGGAATGCACTTGGCGTGGGATATTTTCGCTACTTAGCCAGTCGCTGTCAAGCATTAGGTAAGAGCGAAATTGTAATAGTGCTATTAATTTGACAAAAACTAAAAAAACATCGTGTCGGACATTTTAGTTTCCTGCTGAATGTGTTCAACATGGTTAAGTAAAGTAAGGACCTTTATATTGTTATTTTCTTTGTGAGCACTCTGATACTATTTAAAATAAATAAATTTTTTGTTGTCATTGTTTTCTATCTAAAAACATTTTCTTGTACCGTTCGGGGTATAAAGTGCCGCGGGGGTAAATTTTAGGTATAAGGCAGATAATAAAGACTATTTAAATATTAATAACAACCTGAAGTGCAATGCGGTTACAAAGATTTTTCCAAAAAGTAAATATAAAATTAACATTTTAAAGTGATGCAACCAAAACAGCGCTAGACTACCATATTAAATTAGAATGCTCGTTAGTGTTGAATATTTATGATTGTTTTTGAAGTTATGAATAAATATCGATAACAACGATATAGACTCCGCTTTTTTATTCTTTCTTACCAGGTTGCAACGAGTATAACTTTTTACCCGCAAGAGGGGTAAAAAGTACCGAACGACTTGTTCATTTAAAATCAATTAATAACGTAAAATAATCAATTTTTTAATGCATATTTTTTTTTGTAGTGGTACATGAAACCCTAAAGATTGTATGTTTAAATTATCATATAATTTGACCTAAGAGTTTATGATATATATTGATGACAATTCAAAAAGTGGCCTTTCCAGCCCCATCCTACCCCATTTCGGCAACTATTGATGACTTCACCAATTATTTGACAAACGTGCCCGGTAACCATAACTGAACTATAAAAGGTGGGGTAGAAACGATTTTTATTTAGTTTCGGGCCCCCATGAAAAATCCAAGTTTTCGACTTTGGGGCAAGTCAGCGCGGTCCACCATCTTGGATTAAAGGTACAAAAAATTAGGTTTTTTCAAAATAATTCCTCAGCGGTTGAACCTGCAACAAAAATGTTTCATATAAATTTGAAGAAGACATCATCCCTCTTCAACCAAGAAAAACAATTTATTTTTTCACTTGTCCAAATAAGCAAAGGTTTAAACGTCGTCATTGGCATCTTCAAAGATCATCCCAGACGATGTAGCACGCTTTCTCGTTGCTTTGTTTGGTGGAAACATGGTAGAGATAGAGAAGTCCGGTACCAATGTTTCGCAAAATCGACAACAAAAAGCAAATTCAACTTAGCTTGTTTGCCACCAACGAAGGACGATGAATGAAACCATGAATTTTGGACCTACCACCAAGTCCAAAAATGGTGTGGAATCAAAAAAAAATCCATCCGGCTCGGACTGGAAACTTGGTACCAATGGGATCACTTCAGTACCAATCTCAGATAAACCTGCCCCAGATACCTTATTACATGTCATTTCAGGCAATTGCAAAAAGGGATGCGGTGGAGGATGTGACTGCAGGAAAGATGAACTGACGTACTCTGTTGTATGCAGATTCAGCAATGGTGAATCATGCAAGAATGTACCAGAGGTCATCATCGAGAGCGACAACGAAGATGGCGCAATGACATGGATGGAAGCCCAGATTCTCAGTGCGGAAAATGGGTTAAAAGATTATTATGACGGCATCAATATCAACCGACCCGGACCATAAAAAAAATAATGGAAACATATAAATTACAGAATACGAACCGTACTAAATTGCAATAAAAATAACTCCTGTGGATTAGCCATACCACAATTAAAAACAACGCGCCGTTCTACCTCGTGATAGTATTGAAATGAGTTGACTTTGAATTTATAAAAATGCCATCATTGTGTAATTAATAGCTACAAATTACTCGTATTTGTTAAAATGAGAAAACCAGAAATTGGACGATTTTTGGGAAGAATATTTCCGCTGTTGTAACTTGTACATCGGACTTACAAAACAAAGTGTTTATACACAAGATGTAGGGAATTTAGTCTTCTACAAATTTATATCAGACATTTTTATGATATCAAGCAAGATCAACCATTGAGGAATTATTTTGAAAAAAAAAAATATTGTGTACCTTTAATCCAAGATGGCGAGCCGCGATGACCTACCCCAAGGTCGAGACTTGCATTTTTCATTGGGGCCCGGAATTAAATAACATCAAAATCATTTCTACCCCACCTTTTGCAGGGCAAAGATCTTTTTTAGTCCTTATTGACAGACGCAATGTATATATATACAGGGTGCTCTTCTATGGTGGTCAGTAAAGCAGAAGGTTATAGTATCACCTAGCCAAATAAAAACTTGTATGGCAGGGGGGTCCATATCAACCGTTTTGGAGTTACAGGGTGATTAACAAAAAAATGTAGTTTTTTCACACAACACCTGGTATCTTAAAAATTACAGGGCGTACGATCACAGTTAAGGAAACATTGTACGCAGAACTTGATGGCCTTTCCAACAACTTCTCATCCAGCCTGTTACTCCTCTAATCTCAGAAGTTATTGTGGTCTAAACTAAAAATTTCGGATTTTCTTACCTTTTTTTTACTTTGACCTCAATTTTTTTTATTGTAAACACGTCATTAACATAAAAACTGTAAGCTGTAGACTCTCCTCTTTAATTTAACCTATTAAACCCTCTGTGCTGTCTGCAGCCATTAAAGAGTTATTATATTTAGGTCATACCGAAATTAGCCGATATTTTTTTAAAATGACGTAATTTCAGTTACTAAGGGAACAAATTTACATTTGAGAATAGTTTTGAGAGTAACTTTGAGAATAGATTAACAGCTAATAACAGTTTACAGCTTTTATAAAAAAAACATATGTTAATGGCCTTTTTGCTAAAAATATAGAGGTCAAAGTACAAAAAAAAATGTAAGAAAATTAGTTTAGACCCCCATAACTCTTGAAAGGAGATGGATAAGCAGTCGTTGGAAAGACCATAAAGTTCTACATAAAATCAGCTCTTAACTATGGCCATATGCCCTGTATTTCTTAAGATACAGGGCATTTCGTGAAAAACTAGCTTTTTTCTTAATCACCCTGTAACTCCGAAACGATTGATATGCCACCCCCCCCCCCCCCCTCTGCCACACAATTTTTTGTTTATCTATGAGAGGACTATCACCTCCTGGTCTACTGACCAACATGGAGGAAACACCTTGTACCTATATCCATATACGCCGCTGCCTTGTCTTAAATTTCATCAAAATTTTTAGGCGAAAGGTTGGTATCAAATTTAGAAATATATTTACGGTTAGCATTATTTCGGGCAGCTTTGTAGTAAGTAAGTCTTTTTGAGCATATGATTGCTGTTTGTAATGTCTGTAGAGATACCCACGCTAAGCCTAGGAGAAGTGGAATGAATGAATTGTGGTGAACCATGAATAGAACAATCCCTAACTTGCAGTAATCTCCTTTTAAAAGGTGTAGAATGCTTTACGTATGTTCGCAATCTATGACAGCTATGGATAGGCCTAGGTAAGACAAGAAAAAAAGCTAGTCGTGTTCGAAGTGGGGGGGGGGGGTAAATCCTAATGGTTTGAGACATGCAGCGTGTCAAAAATATGTTTTCTTTTACTTTTCTTTATATAAAGGTATATAAATCACCCTATAACTTCTGAAAGATACACGAGTGTACGAATAAATGGATTCGATTGACAATTGTTAGTAGATGACAAAAACCGTATTCAATACCTACAATTGGACAACTATTTCGTCTAGAGCATATATTTTACTAGATTAAGGCGCTAATTTACTTTTTCTTTGTAGTTAATGGGGAACTAAACAACAACTAAAAAAACATTCGGTTTCATAGCTTTGCAACTATCTATATGGTCTAACCACATACATATCTTAGCCATCGCAGACTCGTAAAAATAGAATTTTGTTAGTACATCTATTAAGCTCCACCGTAGGATTTAGTTACCAGACTTATTTGCATCAATTAAATTCTTACAGTCAGTCAAGCAAAAAGCTTCTATACAAATCCATCGACCAGAAATTGATAGTGTCAACCAACTTTTCCACATCTAACCTGTGTTGGCTCATACTACCTGCCTGCCTGCCTGCCTGCCTAACCACCAACGAGCTAACCATCAGCATAGTTACATACCACGTTTTCGCTTTCTTTAATATCTTCTGCAAATTACAACATAATCGTGCGTCCGTCGTCTTCTTAGAGCAACATATACTACATACATACATATATACGGGACATAATATAACATATGACTGAGGGGATCCTACCACAAAGCTGTTGGCTAAGGAATTCTAACGGTATATTATGTTTCTAACTGATTTTAAGAAGGAATGCTTAGACCTCGTTGTACATAACTATACCTATATACCTATATACATACATCTGAAGGAACCTCTACTGCTGTTGCTGATGGTAAGTTAGAACGCGATAAAGATAGAATTTAAAAAAGATACCATAGAATCCGGTTTCAGTCAAGCAGGCAGGCCCGAAAAAAAAAGAAGAGAACCAAGGAAGGAACACACCAACAATCCACCATTCCAATTCCAAGCCTCCATCAGCGCTTTTTAGCTTACTCTACTTCCAAGTTTCCAACTATATCTTCTATATCGGGTCTGCACAGTGCACAGCGCACACAGAAGAAATTCACTAAACACTTCTAGAAATTGGTGGTGATGTTTCTTTGCTTTGCTTCTTGTATGGAAGGAAGCCAGCAGCAATATGCGAACGGAAAACCCAAGAAGTTCTTTTGGAGCGTGAATGATGATCATGAAATATGGCTCGTCAGCCGACAACAGCAATCCAGCGGCGCGGTACGGTGGTAGCCGGGCGGTATACGATCTTTTGCCTGAGAGCAAGCGTGCATGACTTTTATAAAAATGTTTATAAGAAGAAGGGGAGCGACCGTAATACAAACAAAATGCATTGAATAAAAGGAAAAGGTTTTTTGCACCCTCTTAGCGGACTCTTCCATCAGAAGTTTCACAAGTAAAAGAAGCTTGCGCGCCCCTTGCGCTCTTCGTCTATATATACATATGTATATATTTACTCGACTGTGCGCAGACTCGTGAAACTGGTTCTGAGTCATTAAATCCTTCACGGAAACAACATTTTTTTCATTTTCTTTTTTTTTTTATTATAACTTGCGATGATGCTCAAAAACTTGAAGCCGGACATTTTATGATCAAGATCAATTCTTAGCCGCGACAAAACTTTCACTATCGATTTCAAGATGGAAAAAGCTGCGCATTTGCATGAAAAAGTAAAATTATAAATGAACGAATGATACTTGGCTAAATTTGTTATCTCATATGAAAGGAATTTTTACTCACGTTTCACACCTCATGTTTTCTTTGACGTCATAATTTATTACTTCACGAATTTGAAAAATTACAAAAGAAATGTGGTGCAAATCTGTCTCTGGAATCACCGGTTTATGTGGAAGAGCTAATGATATAAAATATGACAAAAGTGTGTGCATGTAGGACATATCTCTGTAGTTTTTATGCAGAATAACATTTTTGTGACTCTTATTCAAATCTATTTGGAACATATCATGACAAAAAAAAACAAAAACAGATGAACAGGAAGTATATACATCTTTATAACTGGTAGGTAATCCTATGACAGTCATTGAAGATCACATTTCATCTTATAGAAATTAAACCAAGGATGAAAAGTTATAATTAACTGGAAAACTCGCGTCAATATTCCAAATGAGCTACACTATCTTAATTCTAGGTTCAAAAACAAGTATGCCATCGACCACTTTCACTTTTGTTTCCGAGGAAGTCATCCGGGAAGATCTTAGAGTTCGATTGGCTTTCAACTGCTATCTACGTAATCTATTAAATTCGTACAACGAAAATATGTATTGCTGGTTCAATAGCAAAAGTCACACTGTAAAAAATATTAGGACTATTACCTAAAATGTAGGGAATACTCCCTAAGGTTTAGGGAAAAAAACCTACATTTTAGGGTATATTCCCTAATCTTATCGAAAAATATCTAAACTTTGTGGCAACAATTTGTGCAAATTTTTTACTGTGCACATGACATATTCAAACCATACGATTCTCCTCTTCCAATATTCCATGAAAATATTCTGGACCTGAATATCTATGCAAGTTATATTTGCAGCCCCATCACTCATCAACCTCTCATTGGAGAATCACATATTTCTGTCCCCAGTAAGGGTTATCTCTCAAATATGCTTCTTCTGATGAGAGTACCTCACGTGACAAGGGAATCAATCAATCGCATAGCGCATCTCAGACATCATATTAACTGAGTGTCGACTCTATCACTTCTAAATTCTTGTCCAACCACCGTGTAGACTGGGTAACGCACTTTTCAAAATTCTCCGCTAGTAATAGTTTTTGCTGAACGTAGAAAGACATAATTAGGTAGGCCTTGAACAATGTGAAGAAAAATTAAAAAAAAAAAAAACAATATGAAAATTATTCCTGTTTGAAATGTTAGCAAGAGAACATTTACTTTTCAATTTTTTGTAACAAATAACTTTATAAAAAAAGAAAAAAGAATTATACTGGATACAAACATCTCAATAAAGCCCCAGTGAATTATCTCGTCAATGCAACTTTATTTTAATGCTCTTGTAGATAAAATAAATTCTGTTTCAACCGACACTCCAATCTAGGTCTTGCGAGCGTGCCTTGCAGAAGCTACCGTACGCGTTGACCACTACAACAACTCAACTGCAGCCAGCCACCGAGGGTACCATAGCGACGTAGTGCTGACTCAGCCAGGTTAACCAGGTCAAAATCAATAATTTCTCACATATCGTAACTCTTCCTGAAGCGCCCTCAAGACCATATAATCAATCGACTTTTAGTGCCCGCCCGGGTTGTCATTGGGACAGCCTGGAACAGAAACCACGCCTCAGTATTCTAAACTGACTTCTAGCAGACGGCCATATACATATAGCCGATTCAAATAACCTTTCTTATAGGTAAAGAAGCCATCGTCACTACTTGGGCGTGTCCTGTACTAGTCAATATCCAGACATTACTAAGTCAACAGTAACATTCCGTTGCCCGTTACGGGTATCAGACTTTACCTGTATTAAGCCGCTTTTAGAGGTGTCGTTATCAAACGACCTGTCTTTGCAACAGCATCAGCTCGCAACGCTTCAAAAAGAGATCATCCGCTCTGAAGGTGGTTAACTATGGTGTCTGTTTTAACAAAAACTGTACACACCAGATTAACGAATATTCAAGACTCAGCACATTATAAAATCATAACCACCTTCAAGAGGTGATTACCTCGACAGTTAACTGGGGTGGGCATTTTCCCCACGGAAAACACCATCTCCAAAACTATACACATCTCTCGGTTAGCGGTTCTTGCCTTAGCATTTGACTGAGCACCTTCAGGTTAATCCAAGTTATCTTTAAAACTGTCCCCTTCTTTGATCATCCCTTTAAGACTGAGGGAGAAGTATTTAAGATGTTTGTGATATTTATAGTATATTCGGGTATATTCGGTTTGCAGCCAAACATCAATCAGCTCACCTCTGAAAATTGCATGGCCTATATAAAGAAATTACCAAACATAGAACCAACCATGTCCTTCTTCTCCAATGCAGTCAATTCCTAGCTTTGTTGAATACTGCATTGTCTAGTTTTATATATGATGATCTACAATAATTAGTCGACCTATTGGCCTGATGAATGATCTTGAGAGAAAACTACCAGATGGACCCATTTTTCTGCATTTACTCACAGCTTACTACTAAGAATTGATTTTGTCTTCAATGATTGCAAAATGCTTACTTTTCGTCTACAACAATTTGTTAATGTTGTGGCGGCTTGACAAAGCCACATGTATTTCGTAAACGGCCTTGTGTAGCCATGATCAATTTGTAGGGTTTCGTAAATCCAATTCGACAGTCACTTTGTGAATTGGAAAAGGTTATGTAACTAGGCCTTGACTTGCATGATAGAAATAATAACAACAAAATTAATGATTATCCTGTCAACCAGCGATACACATTGTCTGAAATTTATTGAATTAGAATTCCTAGTTTCAAAAAAACAGTAACTACCAAGGTCCAACCTCCAATAACGACGGAGATACCGATATCTATTAAAGGAAAAGAGAACCTAGCTTTTCTTTGCCCAAAAATATAACATTATATTCAGAGTTCCTCTATATCAATATATCCAGGGACCGACCGCAGAAACGAAGATTTCTTTTAGTAGGCCCGCCTTCTGACTGCCATATCACTGCTATTAATGCATCCACCACATCGACTTTCATAGCCCAGCTTCCCGGATATTATTCCTGCTTCCGCCACGTCGTCATAGTTTTGACCTGGCTAACCTATCAATTGCTAGCTCACAAAACACGTCCTTGTTGCAGCCCCTCAGGACGCAGACATCCAGAGGACATAGGCTCGACTTGATCTGTGCACTCGTTCAAACTGTCATAGGTACAGTGTGAATTTGGAAATCTAACTGGTTCAACGTTTTGAGCTTGCACCAACCCCAGTCTCACATCAGATAGACTAGGGGCTTCTAAAACAATTTCAGGTTTAGGTGCTGACCGCTTCAATTTGGTTATTCTGCGGATGTCCGATAACCAAGAGATCAGCACGCATCAAGGCTGCGCCGCAGTTCCTCAAACCACCAATTCCCTGCTATAAGTAGATTCTTCTGTTGTCGCTATTAAGTGGCTTTTCAAGACATCATAGCCGGCACCCAGTGAAACAGTTGTCTATCTCAGACAGAGGTGTCATATTGCTTCTGTTGACGATACTCGACTCCACATAGGCTATCAAGAATTGGCCAAACGGCCAAAACGTATTTCCATCATAAATCATCCAAAAAGCATGATTAGCTTCTAATTTCGATGTATTTCTTCTCACCAAGAATTAAAATTCTTCATACAAAATTTACTTTTGAAGTAGCAGGCGTAAATTTTCTATGGTAGTTAAAACTAATATCAAACATCGGCAACAGACCACTTTCATTCAAAGTGTTGGCGCACACCATCCATCAACAATAAGACATTTACGCTGGCTTACAAAAATGAATAATTTCAACAAGCAATTCATTCGGAAAGCAGCACAAATGCAGACGTTACTTCACATTCTAAACATGGGCAATAAATAGGAGGAGAAAGTTAATATTTTATGGAATCCAAAGCTCTTTAAAATATGCTCCGTCGTATTGACGTCTGTGATTTGCTTATCCAACGTCAAGACAATCACCGATTTTTGAAGCGAATCAAAAACGAGAAAGGGATTGTATCACAAATATACAGATGAAGAGCGCATATCAGAAGAATGAAAACCTTATCAACATTTCTGGTAATCAAGTTAGTTAGCTACGACGAGAATTGTAGCTAAATAAAGTCTTAACAGAAAATGTTCAGGCACACACCACATCCAAGTATCTTTTACCAAAGCAATGCAATGCCTCGACCTGGACGCCCTAATTTTTTCTTAGAAATTTACTCGAAATTTTTTCTTAGAATATTTATCATTGGTCGAGGCCAAGAGCAGTGCCTCGCTCCAAAATAAAATCAACGCTGCCGTGACTTGATGTAGAGAAGGTAGCAATTTTTTTCTTAGAAATTTACTAAAAAATTTTTCCATAGAATTTATACGCATTTTCTAGGCCGACTGCAATTTTTATGAACGTAGTAGACGCGTAAATATGCAATAAGAAATTTTGTTTTTAGAAATTTACAGAAAATGATTCGATAGAATTTTTATTCACTTTGGTGGCCGGGCAATTGGAGTTATTTTCAGATACAAAACGTTCATTTGTGCCTTTGCCGGCGGCCTCCCAATTGCCAATAAGCATTCATTTCTTCTGCCGTTGTCAGCCTCCTCAATAATACATAAAACTACTAAGGAACAAATTTAAAATAAATTTCTAGCAAAGAATTGAAGTCTTCCTACCTCAGCTGCAGGTCGAGTCATCGTCGAGCGAGACGTTGCAAGTTAATTTAATTGATTCGCAACATGTATCTGACTTCTGGTTTTCAATTTTCCTATTCGAATCGTTATCTGTAAAGCCTGGTTTCCACTAATACAAATTATGTCAACTTGTTCGGCTACATGTTGTGTACTTGTTGGGAGGAGACATGTTAGCTTAAACTTAACAAGTGTTTCCATTTAAATAAATGCTCGCCAACTTCTTGGTTTAACTTCTTACATTCTTTACTTGAGAATCAAATAGTTTAGTTTATCCAACACAACAAATGATCGTTTCAACTGAAATGAAAAAATCCACCCAACAAATTCTGCTAGTTTTTACAGCCGACATCGAACAAGTTGCCAACATGTGTCTATTTCCACTTATACAGAATGTTGCCAACTTATTTCAAAACTTGTCGGGTGCAAGAATTTGTATTAGTGGAAACGAGGCTTAATGTAAAACGGCACTTCCAAGACCGATATTCATTAAAAAACGGTGTGCTGTCTGCTTGGTCGGATTTCAAGGGAATCGTTTTTTTTTTTTTTTTTAAGTATACTGTCATCAACTGGACAAATTGAATGCTTCAATCAAACAGAAAAGGCCAGCATGGATCAATAGTGTTCCACCAATACAATTCGAGACATCAAATAAGTTTGGTAACTCGACACACAAACTTTTAAAGCTTGGATGGGATATACTGCCACACCCACCATATTCTCCAGATCTGGTACCTTGAGAGCTGAATTCCGGAACTGTGAAGAATTTGCAAGTGTACAGGATTTGAAAAATTCACATGAGTGCAAGTGTACATTTTTGAATTTCAAGCGATTCCGTAAGTATCTGTATACACTTATGTAAGTGGTTGATGACAATTTTTCTGTGCTGAGTGTTGTTTGAGTGAGAAAATAGTCTTTTTGAGGAAGTTAAGTTTAGTTATATGAAATGAGTTACATGAATTCACTAGTAATAAGGCGACTACTGCTTAGAGAAAAGTAAAATAAATAATATAACAAATAATTTTGAGCTTGACAAAAACTCACTGGTACTTCTTCAAAATTCTCGACCAAAATGGCCGTGAGAAAATATCAGTTAAAGTGCACACAATTTTAACAGAAAAACTCTTCCAAAATTTTGTGTACACGCGAAAACTTATAGTTGCGGAATCCAGCCTCAGATTATTATTTGTTCCGTTCTCTACAAAATTTTTCAGATGGCAAAAGCTTTACTTCAAATAAGGACGTCAAAAATAACTTTGATCATTTTTTTGCCAGAAAAGATCAAGCGTAGAATCATGCTACTGCCAGAAAGCTGGCAAAGGGTATTGGACTAAAATGAAAAATATATAATTCAATAAAATATTTATGTATAAGAAAATCGTTTTTCTAAACTAGTTTCCGAACAACCCAATATACATATATAGCATTTTAGGATCAATTTGCACTATTAGTCAATTAGGCAGTTTTGAAGCTAAAATCGGAACCCATTGTCATGTAGGAAAATAACTATACTATCACAGCAAAAAAAAACCCCCCCAACTGCAGACATGTCTACACTTCCTACATCCCTGGTTCGATTCTTAATAAAAAAATTATTTTTATTTATATTTGCACAAATTAGACTTGATGGTTAAGCCCTAATATAAAATTTGTTGTTAATCTTCTTCGTAGTGCTATTAAAGTGCGATACTTTGAGTTAGATAGAGATGTGTCTTTCCCAGGAATTTTAGGAACTGGACCCGGATCCAAATCATCTAATTCGTATCCGATTCATTGGACCCGTTCAATTGTTCTTTTCGTAATTTAGTTCAAAGGAATATACTGCGAGTTCAGCTGATTTCTTTATTATAAAATTAAAAACAAACAAAATAGTTTCCAATTAAAAATATAAGCTATAAAATTTTCGTTTCCTTTAAGAATTTGGACAAACTTTGGACAAAACTTGTCACGGGGGACTGAAGTTACTGGTATACAAAGCCTTGTTTTTAGTAATTTTAACATAAATTAAACGTAAAAGCATCCCCCTTCAGTTTCAAAAAAAACCCCAGTCGGTGGGATTTTCCGACTTAGTTTTCCACAATTGATAAACGATGATAGAGGTGAGAAATGCACACTTTCGCGTTCCATTATGCACATAAGCTAAATTAAGTAAGACCGGACCAATATTTGTATTGGACTCAAATTTGCTATTGTAAAAGCTAATAGAAGCCTGCAGGTATAAACTGCTAGCAAAAATCATGAAGATTTATTCTACGAGTGCAAATCTATCGACATTTCTACATGTTGCTATTCATTCAATACTTAAGGTGAAGCTACATGGCGAGAGACGAAATAAAATCTCTAAACTGACAAAATCTCTATAGAATTTTTTAATCTCCGGTCTCCCGTCGTGTATTTCAAAACAAACAGGTCTCCAGGTTCGGTCTCCGATCTCCGAGGTTTACTCCTTTTTCATGACCAGGTCTCCGAAGACTATTTGTGTGTTCTGGTCAGTTAAGTGTAGATCTAATCGGAAAGGAAAAGGAATTAAGTGGAGTGAGTTGGACAAATTGTTAAAAAGAAGTTTATCCCGTAAAATTTGTACACCAAGGATTTGTTTTCTTTAAGCTTTTTCACTTTTCGCATAACATAAAAATATTAATAACTTTTGAGATAATTCTTTCCAACAATCTCTTTAGTTCAGTCAATAGGAGTTTTTGCCCTACAAAAGGTGGGGTAGTTGTTATTTATATATGTGTACTATATGTTACTTACTTCCGCGCCCCGATGAAAAATCAAGTTTTCACTCTTGGAAGCGGTTTGCCGCGGTCCGCCATCTTGGATTAAAGGTACAAAAAATTGTTTTTTTTTTTTTTGTTTTTAAATAATTTCTCAACGGTTGATCCTACGACAAAAATGGCTGATACAATTAAAAAAATTAGAATAGACCACCACAACTCCCCTGGCCATGAAGTTTTGCATACAATGAACCGTACCAACTTTTTAAGATACACGGTATCTTGTGAAAGACTTGTTGCAAGTTTTCTTAATCACCCTCTAACTCCGAAACGGTTCATATGACGCCACCCCCCCCCCCCCCCATACAATTTTGTAATCACCTCCTATCCTATGCACCATTGTGGACGAAACTTCCTGTATACTTTTTTTGGAAGAATTTTCACGTAACAGACTTACAAAAAAGTGTTTATACAAAAAATTAGGGAATTTAGTTTTCTTCAAATTTGTAAGGATTAATCCAAGATAACGGACCTCACAGAACAAAGGCACAGAACAGGCAAAGACCGTTTTTATTCCCTATTGACTGGACTACTTGCTTGACAATTAACACATAGATTTACGGAGATCTCTAGAAACCAAACTTCAAAATTCGTGTATGCACTTCGGAGACGTCTCTCTAGAGACTTTTTTCTTATGGTCTCCAGTGACCTAATTTTTTAGATCGCCTAGAGACAAAAATCTCTTTGCGTGTAAAGATTTTGGAGAATTTAGTCTCTATAAACCGGAAACCAGAGACCAAGAGTCTCTCACCGTTCATTAATTTCCACTTGTTACTGGTTGTTTTCTTTTATATAAATTTTCTCTGTATTTTTCGCCCTTCCTTACTACCTTTTGAGCCAAGAGAGGTAATTTTGGCTTCACCTCATATACCTACACAGATTTTATATGATACTCGCACTCCTATGCTTCTTATTACCTACGAGTAAAATTAAACAAGTTCCTACAAAATATTAAAATATACAATCAGAAAAGGCAAATCGTTTAGGGAGCGTTTCGTAACAGTAACACAAAAAAAAGCAGTTTGATTTTGACTATTCCCACTAGTTATAAACCCGTTCCGACTATTCCAGATATCAATCCGTATAAAGTGTAATGTACTCACATCAGTATGTTTTCTTCTGTTTGCATAAAATTGTTTATTCAAGATGGTAGAATACATGAAATTTTGTTTTGCTAAAACAAAAATATCTGCCATTTTTGATACAATTAAAATTTTGCTAAAAACTAATTCATTAAAATTGCATAAATCGATATGTTTTTAGAAGTTATACATTTTTTGTGTGTGTTGGGATTAAATTTTGATAGTATTATCTTTAAAAGAGCTCTTCCTAAAAAATTATGGTGATGGCTTAGTCGCCTATATCAACACATAATCAAATTTATATAAAAAAAAAAACTAAAACGCAACTTCTGATCAAAGAAATCAAAGTCGATTGCAACGATAACATTTCATATTCACAAACAATACATTGAGAACAGATAACATAAAAAAAAACATAAACTAAAATAAAATACACAAGAAATCGTAAATTTCTTGTTTATCTTCTCTCACGCTAAAACAAAAATATAAATATAACCGCGCGCAACTTAATCTTCATACATTTTACCAACTCACTCCATAAAGTTAGTGATAAGAGTGCTGAGAACTCTGATATCCAACAGCAGAGCAACATTTATCTTTTAATCAAATGTAAAAAAAAAGTAAACAAAATATTATTAACACTTGACGCAGAACGCGGCGCAACGTAAGACATGTCTGCCAGGGCAGGCAAATTGCATAATTCTTATGCAAAGGTGCATACAGAATTTCCCTGACTTCATTTTTTATCGATTGAATATGGTTTCATTTTTAATTAAGTAATTCCACAAGGAAATGAAGCGAGATAACATAATGCGGTTTGAGTTTATCTTCTTCCTTTTTTTTTATTTATATTTTTTTAGTTCACTTTTCTTTTATTATTGTTTACTTTTAAAGTTTTTTTTTATCCGTATGCGATGAATGATGATTTTTATATTACAAAATTACTTTTTGATGTAAACAACTGTTACATAAGATTATCCTCCCTCGATGATTTTCAGCATTTTAAACAACAACAACAGCATCTCGAACTTAACAATAATATTATGATCATCATCATCAAAATGTTACAAAATATAATATAAAAAAAAAAAATATGTACTTACCCTCAGCCTCATCGAGCGTCATATCTTTTATATCGACATCTCCAGACTCGCTTGAAAGCGAATCAGCGCTCATGTTTAAAGTGATATTTTCCATGGATGAAGATCCGGCTTCGCTACAAATCTGTTGCGCTCTAGAAGTAGTTGGTGAATTTCTTGTTGTCGATGTTGTTGTTGTAGCACAGGAACTTTTTTGAACAACACTGCTGATAACACTAGCACTGAAATTTTCACTATTTACAGTTGTGGACTGATTAACACTGTCCAGATTAATCAGTTCATCTTCACTACAGCCACCACCGCCGATGCTGCTGTCGCCACTGAACAAAGCACCACCACTTCTGTTCGTCTTATTTTTACTGCTACTTGTGGTAGCAATTGTCAACGTCTGGTGGCTGTGACATGATGGACTAGTAGAATCCAGGGATAATGTTGCAATTGGTGATGTTGGAATAACTGTACCATTTGCATTCGTCTGTATCAATTGAATTGTTTGATGTGAAAGTGTTGTTGATGGTAAACAATCATCAATAACAGATATCGAACCGTGTTGATGGCTATTTATTGTTGATGATGTAGATGTACCCACATGAATTACCTTTAAGTTTTGTGTTGTTGTTGTTGTTGTTGTTAACGTTGAAGATGTTGCAATAATATTAGTATTATCATCTGATAATGTTTGCTGGTGATGAGATCCTGTAGATGTTGGCAAAGATTCTAAAATTATCTCATTTGGACGAATATGTTCAGTTGATATTGTTAGTCCGTTATGTTGTTGATGCAATTGATGGTGTTCATGGTGATTATGATGATGATGATGTTGTTGTTGATGTTGATTTTGATGTTGATTTTGATGATGATGCTGCATTATAACAGGAACTGTATCACCACAATCATGTATAGTTATAATAGTTGTTGGTTGCGTATTATTAGAACTAACAGTATTTAACATTAGACCACTATTAGTTCTTATCGTGCTGGCTGCTGGTAATGGAGAATTTAATATGCCCGTTGATTGCATTGAATTTATTACAGATGTTGATATAGATTCACGCGACGATGATGAACATAAAGTGGAATTTGTTGTTGACGATGCTGCCGCCATTTTTGAATCGTTATCAGAATGCATTTAAGTGTATTTCAAATTACATCTGGATCTCTACACTTTTATGAATGTAATTCTTTCCCGCCTAGCAAATTAGCTTAGGTAAAATTATCGTTTCTTCTAAATATTTTACGTATTAATTCTCTCATTTTTCTTGATCTTTTAAGACGAGTGGCTCTTTGGTTGGGTCCTAGAAAAATAAAATTGTAAAATTATTATTTTTATTATTACTAAATTATTTGTATAAAATAAGTTTTGCAAGCTTAGCGTTTGAACTTTAAAAGTGTCTTATATATGTATGTACTTGTGGTTTACTAAAGAAACTAAATAATTTTACCAAATCGTAATAGTCATGCTCACTGGAAACAGCACCCTTTACAAATATTGGCATCGTCAGCGTAACAAAAACTTTATGTTTGATGTAAATTAAAAGTTCTGTACCAAGATGAATTCCAATATCTTACGAATTGGAAATCATTGGCATCGCTTATTTTACACATATTCATCATTACTAGGCTATTACAACCAGTGTAGGGTTTGATTGAGATCCCGATTAAATCGAGATTGTCGACGACACAAAGCGTTGAAAATGCAACATACTTACTCCCATCCCTTAACATATTTACCAAGCTAGTCACGCTTTAGTGTGCTGGAAAGACGTAAATACTTCTCTGAGGTTTCCCAGCTGGAAAAAGAAGCACACAATGTCGAATGGACTTCTCTGGTAGCTCTGAGCGCTTTCCCACCGTATCCTTGTTAATATCTTTTTATCATGAGCATGTCCGCAAAGAGAAGCGCTCTGCTGGAGACTCCAGAGAAACACTCTTGAACCATTTATAGGGAATGCAGGGGGAATCAAGAGAAAGCTTTATTCGAGATTTCAAATTTTTTTTCTGTATTATAAATGTTCTCCGCTCCGTGTACATTCCTGATGAGCTCTACAGTTTGTTTAGATTAAAGCTATTCCACAGTCTACAAGATTTTGAAGAGCCTAGACAAAATAATAACTTACAAAGACTGATCATGTAGGACAATATAAAATTAACGATGCACTAACTCGATCTGATGTAGGGAAGCCCTCAATTTTGTCTTAGAAATTTACAGAAAATGTTTCAACAGAATTTTTATTCACTTTTGATGGCCAACATAAGTCCAAAGTTATTTTCAGATACAATATTTTCATCTGTTGGCCACCAAGAGTGAATAAAACTTCTGACGAAACATTTTCTGTACATTTCTAAAAAAAACAAAAATGAATACTTTTGTTTGTCTACGCTACGCTCATAAAAATTGATAGCGGCCCCACCAAGCACCAGTTTGTGGGCCTGCAATAATGCATAAATATTCTTCCGTATTCCTACATCATCAGGTCGGTTTGATTTTATATTGGAGCAAGGCGAACAATTTTTGATCCATTCCAAATTGATCTCGGAAGAAGCTTGCTGGAAGGTATAACGCATGTTTTCAAACTCATTCTTTTTTCGTTTGTTTTTAATAGATGCTTGTCTAATTGATTTTGCTTAAATTTTCCTTCCAAGGAAGATAGTGTGGAGCACAAGAAAAAGCATGAGTTAGCGTTGTTTCCTCCCAGAGACATGCCTGTACAAATGCCCCATAAAGTGTCCAATGAAAAAGCATGCATCCTCGTTCCTACCAAGGAAGCTAGGGGGAAGCACACGAAAAATCTTGAATCTAGAACATGCCTATACAAATGTCCTACAAAGTGTACATCGTATCTTCCAAGGAAGGCATTCGGTTTGAATTTCATTTTCCGTTGGGTAATAATAGCCCTCACAAACTTTATTATCTTTTTTTGAAATTCTTCCTCTATGTAGAGCTTTCCATAATATACGAGTCTTATTAAATGAGTCAATGGCCGCAGCTCATTCAATCCACCAGATATAATAGAACCTATATTTTAGGCTCTTTGTTTAAATGCACGGTTATTGCTGAAACCTGCACAGAAGCGACCATCACTAAACGAAGTTTACAATCTTCTAAATGTTTTATAGATACATATACATACATATATCGGTAGTTTACTACATATATCCTCCTGGATCACGTGAGCCAGAATTTAAAATTTTTTCATGGATCATGCGTCCTCAGAAGCCCTTCCGCTACCAGAATCTTGTCACTAAGATCAATTAGATCTCTTGTAAATCAACTTGAACATGAAGTCTAATATAAAACCTAGTGTTCTTGGAGGCCACTTTAGTTAGATTCTCGGACAATACTAATACCCTTGTGTATAGAACTATATAGTGGTTGCGAATCTGCTTCCTTGTTATAATGTCAGATGGCACCACTTGTACCATTTTGAAAAGTTTTGCTCACGCCTTCCCAAAAGCAAAGCTGTGCAACTGAAGGGGTTCAAGGGATAAGCCGTAAGAACATAGCCAAAACTAAAAACATACAAAGGCTGGGAAGTAAACTTCGCCTTGATAGAATATAAAATCCACGATGACTGGACCTGATGTATGGAAGGCCGCAATTTTTTCTTAGAAATTTACTGGAAATTTTTTCCTTAGAATTTTTATGCATTATTGGAGGTCGTCAACGGTTGCTTGGGCCACTAACAATTTTTATGAGCATCGACTCATAGGTGAAATTTGCAGAAAATGTTTCGGGAGACTTTTTATTCAGTCTGGACTGGAGTTATTTTCAGACGCAATCATTGTGTGCCGTTGTCGGCCTCCAATGCATAACAATTCCAAGGAAAAAATTTTCAGTAAATTTCTAAGAAAAAATTGCTGCTTTCCCTACTCAGGTCCAGGCATCGCTAATTTTATATTGGAGCGAACGTAACCCCCGGAATATAATACAAGCCATGAAGTCGCCGAAGGCACTGACACATTAAAAGGCCTAAACGTGCCGCATACAGCATGCAGTAAGAGCTCACTCGCTCCTTGCTTTTTGTATACTCGTAATAGAGGAAAAAAATTTCATCTTAAACAGGTCCTAAAGCCCAAAACTGTCACTCCTAGAACAAAATGAAGTTAAAACAAATTGCAGCCAAATATGTTTTCTTTCTAATAGTTAAAAAAAATAGCATCTAGAACAAATTTATGGAAATTATAGCGTTTGAATAAAATACAAGCAACTTTTATATGAATAATTCCTGCAGTAAAACAAGGCAAGAAGACTGTGGATGTGCCTGCTGTGACCGGCTAGCCGCTCTCTTTTTTCGACTTTGTTCATGGTTTGTTTATTGCGGGGGTTACGGAGCGAGGCATTGCTGGCTTACCCTTTGGTTACGTCTGCTCTGCAGTAGTAGCGCCTCTACACACAATAAGGTACTAAGTCAAATTACATTTCGCAATCACTATATAGCTCTATACACAAGGCTAATACTATTCGTAGATACTCAAAAGATTCGCTATCTAAGAGAACATGGTCAGCTGTTTCGTTCTCTTCTTCCTGCTAATTTTTTTAAGTTAGTATAGTATACCTCTTTGCCCAAACAAGAAATACCCTGATATCGACGGCTTACTAACAAAACTCGGCTAAATATATCATGGATACGAACCAAAATTTTTTTCAATATATGCAAAAACTCCATTTTTGCTTAGAATTTTAATCGACTATATTTCTTCAGAATTCGTCTGCATTATTGATGGCTGAAGACGATTCAAACAAATTGTGTCTAACCAGTTAAACATCAATTTTTTCTTAGAAATATGTTGAACCTTTCAGAATTTCTTGCATTATAAATTTTAGACTGTAAAGGCTTGGTCACACCATGACCGGCGCGGCGCGGTGATACGCGGAAAAATAGAGTGTTCACACCGGTGCGGCGGATTTTATCCAAATGTATTCTAGTTCCGATGAAGAAGTTCTGTTATTTAGCTCTGGTTGAAAAAAGAAAAACAGAAAAAAGTGATAAGGTTCGATTACGAATACTTTAGACTGCAAAAAGCCTCATTTAACGAATTGTGTGGACTTATTTCGAATAAAAAAGAAATTTTGCAGCCAGAGGCAGCGGTAAAATTGTGTTATTGAATAATCTCCAAAATCGCCGCGCGGCAACTATTTTGTCATGCCGCGCCGCGCCACTCAAGGTGTGACTTTAAATTTAATTTTGCAAGAACAATCGCGCAGCGGCAACAGAAAACCGCCGCTCCCGGTGTGACACACACTTAATAGATCTCCAAAATCATTTTTGTGTAAACAAACTAATCACATACAAAGGTTGGGCAAGTAGAACAGAAGTCTGTAACCCCTCGATCGAATGTAAAAATCGACGATGCCTCGACTTGCTGACGTAATCAAAGGGTAAGACAGCAATGCCCTGCTCCAATATAAAATCAAGGATGCTTCGACCTGATATAAGGCAGCCCTCAATTTTTTCTCAGAAATTTACTTGAAATTTGTTCCTTAGAATTTTTATGCATATAGAGATCGCCAACGGCACACATGAAAGTATTGTAATGTAATTGAAAAAGGCTCCAGCAAAATGAATAAAAATTCTGCTAAAAAATTTTCTCTAAATTTCTAAGACTGAATGCTTATTGCTCATCAACGCGTCCACGCTCATAAAAATATTGTTAGCAGGTCAAGCACCCATTGTTGCCCTCCAATAATGCATAAAAATTTTAAAGAAAAAATTTAAGGCAAATTTCTAAGATAAAATTTAGATATTCCCTATACACCAGGTTGAGGCATTGATTACGTCAGCAAGTCGAGACATCGTCTGTAAATATGAGAGCAGTATGGTTTTTCTGCAATAGTGCCTCTACAATACAGAAAGTAGCTAAGTCACACTTCGTTTCGCAATCACTACTGACTACACAAGGATATTGGCAGGAATTCATTTTTTTCTTAGAAATTTAATCGACCTTATTTCTTCAGAATTCGTGTGTGCATTATTGATGACTGAAGACGGTCCGAACAAATTGTGTCTGGACAGATAAATATTTTTGTGAATACAAATAGCCATAAATTTTCTATTGTGGAGATTAGTGGAGATATCTATATTATACTCCATAATCAATGAAACCAAAACAGTTTTTCTGTTCCAATCTAGATGATTAGTTTGAATCTAGATATTCATTTCATTTCGACTATTGTCGGCTGCATATATGAAGGAAATGGTTCAGTCAGTTTCTAAGAAAAAATGTACGGCTATATACATTTAGTGTACAGTTTATAGTTTTTATAAAAAACAAAGTTATTTTAACGAGCATTTTGCAAAAAAAATAGAGGTCAAAGTAAACAAAAGGTAACAAAATCCGAAATTTTTAATTTAGACTACAACAACTCCTGCCAGGAGAAGAATACGTGGCTGAGTGTCCAGTCGTTGGAAAGACCATGAAGCTCTGTATACAATCAGCTTTAGACGATGAGTATACCCTGTACTTTTTAAGATACAGGGTGTTT
Source organism: Dioctria rufipes (assembly GCA_963924295.1). Taxonomy (NCBI): domain Eukaryota; kingdom Metazoa; phylum Arthropoda; class Insecta; order Diptera; family Asilidae; genus Dioctria; species Dioctria rufipes. The sequence continues at coordinate 39,527,305 of OZ002743.1, read as the reverse complement.
TTTGAAAAACTAGTTTTTTTCTTAATCACACTCCGAAACGGTTGATATGAACCCCCGTACCATACAATTTTTTGTTTGCTAGGTGAATACTATCACCTCCTGCTCTATTGACCACCTAGGTGGCAGCACCCTGTATTTAGCCGTGATCAGTGATTTGCTATGCCTGCGAGCTCTTCTCATACATCACTTTCTAAGTACAGCCGTCGATATCTGGGTATTTCTTGTCTGTGCTCTCACTAGCTCTGAGCTGACGCAGATAATATATAAAATATCTATTCTCTGCTATTTCTGTTACATATTCACAACGTACAACTAAATATGTACATATATATGCAGATAAATATTGCAAAGTCTACTTAATCAGTATCATCACACGCATGCACGAGTTACTTTGATCTGTGCCCTGGAGTCAGGATTATACGATTATACATCTCGCAATACACGCATTTGCTACCAATAATGATTACAAACTCCAAAGAAAATAAATAAATTTGTGAGAAAAAAAATAGATCCTAGTATACGATCATAAATAAAATCGGTCTCCGCCCAGCTAGCTTCAAGAATAGCTGCCTCGCAGATAAAAACCGATACTGATTCTGTTTTTCTTGAACGTGAAATTAAAATGCATGATCCTACATAGGTGGCTACTAGGCGCATAGTTTAAATTTACAACGTTTAACTCTATTCAATTCTACTCTCATCAGCGGTATTCTCGGTTATTCATAAGTCAAAGTCAGGAGTTCCCTAAGAGAGGAGTGCGTGTTGTGACATTTTTGTACTGTGGGATTTTACACTCCGTAATCGATTTGAGCTTTACAAAAAGGTTGAACAAGATTTTGAAAAAAAGCATCTTGACAATCTGAAGCAAATCCCTAGTCTTACTTATAGGAGAAATGAGGAGAAACGGTAAGTTCCAGGATAGCGTTTTCAAGAAGTATATTCATTTCCACTAACGTATCGCAGAATGCCATCTGTATAAAGGGTGAGATTAATCAAGGGCTACGGTAGGAGGAGATCGGATTGATTGGTTTCATCTTTAGCCTTGATGTGTTATGCACACCATCTACCTATATAGCGAATGAGTAGGTTCTAACTTACAAAAGGTTAAGGAAAGTTCGAATTTGGTAGATTTGTACAGCTCTGTGTAATATTGCGAATTTTCGACCTTTAACGACCGCCGTTCGCGTTGCCTTATTGGAAAAATGGTACCGAGAACCAGGTTTCCGAGAATATCTTCTCTCCAGCGCCACCTTGCGCTATTTTCACACGCGGCCCCATGGTAGCATGTGCAGATATCAGAACACTTCAAGCCTGTTTTCCTACACACACCCACAGACTCGATCGCATCTTTTCTTGCATTTGCACGAACTGAATTTAAGGAGTACTTAGGGTGTCGGATTTTTTGTTGTTTTCACTGGAGTAAGCCCAATCTTGCTTGTTTCCCACCAAGACGAAACTTCGTGGAAGAAAATGTTGTCATGCAGCTTAACTTGTAGGGGCAATACAGCAAGATTGAATTTGCTCTTAGTCACGGATTTTGCGAAATTTTGATAACGTAGAAGTAATCGCGTTTTCTTTGGAAATGGTAGAAGTTCGTAAAGATTTGAGTCAGAGAGAGGGGATAGCAGACACTCCAAGAGTCTTTTGTATTGGTCCCAACCGAAAGAATGTTGACCTGCTGTATTCTGAAGTCCTTTCTATTATTCGTTTAGTTCTAAAAGAAAGTCACCCGATGTAGTCTGTAAATACCGTCAAATTGTTGTTTGCTTGTGCTATAGCTCGTGAGCTATTCATCTGACTAAAAAATGCATGTGCCGGTCGCTTATGGTTACAAACTCGGAATAATAATGAGAACACCAAACTTTACAAATCTAAAAATTACAACTTTCCTTGAACTTTTGTAGCGACAGCCCCCAGGAGTGATTGCGTGGCTCCTTCCCCTCCCCGGCTGTAACAACCGATATCCCTATCCAAGATGAGTACGGAAACAGGTGCAAGAGTGTACTCCAAACTGGCAGTGACACGAGTTTAATAGACTGCTGGACAAATGTTGTGTCTTTCAGGCAGAGCTCGTAGCGATTTACCAGGAGGCAATATTGGTACCTATGTGTCCGCATGACGCATCTGCATATACATTGACAGCCAGGCAGCCATTAAGTCGCTGGATGTTGGGCTGGATTAAATCAAAATTGGTGCATTTATGCAAGACCAGCCTTGAGGAATTGACTACACGGCGAAACGTGACCCTATGCTAGGTACGTGGCTACAGGCATATCCCAGGCAAAAGATGGCTGATGAGTTGACAGAAAAGTGCTTTAAAATAGATAAGCTATCGCTTCTGAGCTTATCCCGATGGGAGCCCTAAAAGAGGAGACCATCAGGGGCGCCTATCAAAAGGCAAGCCTCTGGTGTATCAACAGGGAAACCTCTACCACCACCAGGAATCTAGTAGGGATCATTACATGTCACTAGGCCACAGTAGACCGACTAGAGGACTGGAATTAGCAGCGAACGATTTCTGCAGGAGCTGTAAAGATTCGGAGCAAATCGAATCCGTCCAACACCAGTGCCCCGCTGTGATGAATAAAAGTGAGAAGCTATAGCTACTTCTTTCAAGTCTATGGAAGATGCAAAGCAAATAATTCAGACGAATCCTTAGGAATCTAAAGGAAGCAGGATGATTCTAGGGCGCTTTTAAAGGTTATCCCACGAGGTCAGGGGGCAAAGTTGACCCACTAGAGCTGTAAGTGCTGCATGCTAGGCACTTTCAGCGGCAGCCCTGTTACCTAACCTAATCTAATCCATGTCTACAGTGCCTAGACTAATAATCTTACAGAATTTCCCCGAATATCTTTTACGTCTACGGTTCGAAAATTTGTACTAACGAAACTAGTAAATTTTTTCCGTTTTCGATTTCCACTTTATTGTAATTCCTGCGCCTTATGGATTTTGTTGTACTTATCTTGATTACCTATATGTAAGTCACAGGGGCAAGTGATAAGGTAGACAAGTGCAATGCAGTATGGCGAATCTGTTATTGAATTGAGTGACTGAAAGCCTCTCAGTTTTTTATTGTAGGATTTGTGTAGATCACCGACATTTCCAACTGATACCGGTTGTCGTGAAGTAAGACCATTATCCACTTGATACTTTGAAAAAGAGAGCTTACCCAGATGGTTGGTCCAACTTGAGTGCTCCATTTTTTTTTGCGCCAGATCTTCCCGTAGCCATTGTCAGGTCATTAACTGGATCTTTCACCAATATGGATGCCCGTCAGAGACATCAACAGTGTGTCAATAGGTCTACCTAGCTTGTAGAGCTACGACAAAATCTTCATTGATGTTTCGAATATAGCAGATTGATGGACTTTCTGTTTGAACTTGAAAGGAGATGATGAAGACCTATGATCGGTATCACATCATATATAACAAAATATGTATGTAGGTGTTAATGATTATTCGGAATGGTTGTTCTGCCAGCAATGAGTGCACACTTCGCCTGAGCTCTTTTAAATGGTGTAGCATAAAGATTTATAGCCATTATTACTTCTACATCGTTGAGTATTATAATACAATCTCTCACACTTAGATACATACATGTCCCGATTAAAATAATAATCATATTCGCGTGTCATAATTGCGAAAAAATGTGATATGGCACTGCCGATAACAGAAGCTGCTGCAGAAAAGCACGCTTAACGTAATATGTACGGCGGCAGCAGGGATTGTCGGGTTGGCAATTTAACTCTAGACCAATATAAACAACACACAGGCTGGCTTGATTGGCTTCTAATAGCATTCTAGCAAAGCAACCATCAATTCCACCGCCCCCCCCTCTCGTTCTAATAATAATTTCCATTTCAGATAAGTAATTTAGCAAAGCGCACCACAAAGCCAATAATAAGTGTGGTAAGTGTGATTTTCGTGCTTCGCGTTAATTTTATCTCTTTTTGCATGCGAAAAAGCTAACACTAGTTGAGCTTCACCATTAAGTGTGCAGCAAGAGAATAAAAGGAAATAAACAAGCAAACAAACAAAAGAAAAGTGAGACTTTGAGAACAGCAGAAAACTAGAAAAGCTCAACGAACCTGCAATTTGCAATTTTTATGGCGCGGCTGAGCTGAGTAATAAACATTCTTGGCTTCATTCAATTGCGCCAATCGCACTACATATTTCCAATTCCCGTAATTTTTCCCTTCACTACAATTTAATAATATTAAAAAAAAAATAAAAACAAAAACCGCACTTGGTTTATGTTTAACAAGAAACAATTTGACATAGGCCCAAAACCCTGATTATAATGAACTTGAAAACGTCAACAAAATGGAAAAATAACCTTTCGAATTATATTGCGAGATAGACTTGATACTGCGAGCTTTTCCCTACACTTCACCACTATTGACTTACACATAAACGCTTTCATATACAAATTTCGCACTAACTGCGCACACATAATCGCTTTTATCGTATATGTATATATTTATATGATGTAAAGCTTAAAAATTTCTTACCCACACTCAAATCGGCTCTATATTTGCAGATTCCCGATTGTTTTATTTTATTTATTTTTTTTTTTCACTTTTTCTGCTATTTTCTTGTGATGTCGCCGCTTAATTTCCTTGTGACAGTCGTGCCCCAACCGAATAAAATCCCATTGAATCACTTGTGCACTCACTTCAATTGCATTTTTCCACTTAACAGAATCATTTAGAGCAGTTGTTGGAGCTTTCTGATGGTTTTTCTGTTTGTTTTTATTACAACACAACTCTGCACAGCACTCGCACTGACGTTGACCACCATATATTTAATTTTGTAAGAAGATTTTCGATTACGGGCACACGGCGGGGTGATGACAATCGGGTTTTCGCAAGAAACGCGCAATGAATCGATTTAATTTCAATGAGATAATGTACAGTTAATCAAATAATACACAATTTAAGCGAAACACGATCATTTAACTTTTATTTTCTAAATTCTAATGTTATTATGAGCAGGATGAAAATCAAAAGTCTCCCGAAATGTAGGTCTCTAGGCCACTTACACTATACAACGAACACTACGACGGAACCGATACCGAACCACACTCCATTCCACGGTCTCCCGCGCGCGTATATAGAATTTTCTCCCCAAGATGAAGAACAAGGACAGGGAGCAAGCACTCCACTCACTATAGTCACTGGTGGTGGTGGTGGTGGTGTTGTACGTATTGCCTTGCTGCTTGCTTACCTTCGCCTTTGCGCTGCTTTCTTATGCACACGAGACAAGACCAAAACCAATTCTTTTCTTATATTTTTGTCATTTTTTTTTTCTATTATATTCTTCGAACGGTCCCGTCCGTCTGGCCTGCCCAATAATTCCAACCAACTTGAATTATCGCATATACATAAATATAACATTGGACTAGTAATAAAATAATCATCCTGATACTATCTCTTTCTGTTTCATTTCACTCTCTATCTTAAAATTCTTGATTAACAGAACTTTTGTCCCCTTCATATGTGGGTATCCAACGAGTCGCGTATATACGTCACTACACAGGCAAGCTAATCAGGAAAATCACGCTATAAAAGCCCAGCATTTAATCGTGTCTGTACACAAAGTGTAGGTTGTGTGCCGCCGATGTATGGGCCCCCTCATTGTTGTATCGCACGAAATCATATCATCTGCTTGCGCTGTTCTGCTGTCTCGTGTTCGTTCGTTCGTCGCGTCCCGTCGGACCTTGTTCGCGTTCATGAACTGACATTGAAAAAACTCTTCCGCCCGTGTCTGGCTGGCTGGGGCTCTGGCTGGGAGTCTGGGCCAGTGATGTTGATGGGCAATTGTTGGGCATGGGGGACTGCTACGCACGCTCTCACGGTACGGCGCTCAACTCAACTTCCGTCGTTCTCGTTGTTCTTGCTGTCGCATTGTATCGCACGTCGTCTAAGGAAAGCTTTTCGTGTTGGTGTTGCCTGGTGGCTGGTGGTTAAGCTGCCGTTCTGCACTGCTATGCCGTGCCGACAAAAAGAGGAGCCATGCATGGGATTGTTTCGTTCGAATCAGCTCAGCTTTGCAGCGTTTGTTTAAGTTGAAATTTTTGTAGACTTCATGCGTTGGGATCGGTTTTTTTTTCTCATTCGAAACGGACGCGATATTCGCATGTTTGCCTTCTACAGCAAAAGCATTTAACTTGGCGTTTCTGTCGTGAAATTTTTCTGGTAAGTGATTCAAATATATCCGTTTATTGTTGTTGAATATGCCAAAAAATATCGCAGAATGTAAACTGTTCACTAATTGCAGACCTATATATCGTTAAATCCGCGCGCGTTGTTTGAACCCCCCCCCCCCCCCACCCCGTTAAAATCCGTTACAAAAAATTCAAATTTCACGAAATTGTTGCAAGTTTTGTGTGTTGGTGTTCCAAAAAATAATATTAGATGTACCTATATATAACGTAGAAATTTATTTGTTGTTTTTTTTATACGTTATACATGAAAGGTCTGTCCTCCCAAGATGCAATTTTTCAAATTTTTGGTGACTGAAAGTGATGGGTTGTTTTATAAGGCATCGTGAAAGTAAGTTACTAAAGGTTTTATAACTTATTCACCGGTGGATATAACCACTGATGGCACAAGAACTAGGTGTTGCATGCAGTACCAGAAAAGTATACAAAATTTATATTCCGGAATGGACCACAACATTTGAAATTATATATACGTATCTGAAGTGTTGAGGAAGTCGATCAAATGTATACGAAACTGTTATTATAAAAACAATTGCTTTCGGCACGTTATGGTCCATTCCAGAATGCACTACCCATTTCACAATCTGTATACTCTGCTCTAGTATGCCATTCAACATCTAGTTCTTGTGCAATCTATGATATAACTTAGAATAACAATTAATATAAGATAAACAAATTACTTAGTATCGAATTAAAGCCAATATAAAACTGTTTTCATTTATTTATGACGTTTTACTAACGATGCCGACTGTTGTGGTGACGTGACTGCACTTTTACAGGAAAAATACTTTATATGTTTGACCGCTGGATTGACCTGTATATTAGAGACGTTCCCAAATTTCTACTTTGTGCAGCGTGAGCGTGTTGTATGTATTTATTAGCAAGTAGGCATGAAAATGTGAAAATTGAAACAATGAATCTGTTCAGAGCAGGGACATATATAAAATGGACTGCTGATACTACTGAAATTGCTTACATTATTTGACATTATTATGGGATCAGTTTTCTATAGTTGTCTCTTTTTAGTTTAACTACTTTATTCCGCTGAACTTCAAATAATAAATTCTATACAAATCCACCATAATCCAGTTTCAGTTCAGTGGTTTTCCAAATGAATATATAGAATAGAAATAGATGGCAATACAATATTTGTAATTCTTTCTCTGTCCCCCATAGCTACTTTTAGGGATAGGCAGATAAAGATTGCTTAATTTTATTTCCTTAGAAATCGAGTTTAAGGAATATTTAATGTTGTAGGAGATAACATCCAAGAATAGAAATAATTTCGAATGCATCTGTAATTTGTTGAACTTTTAAAATGAATATTAAAGCGAAAGTAAAACTTGAAATAAAGATAATTGTCACACCCATCCCAACAAAAGTTGACCCATATGACATAGAAAATCAGGCAGTCCATGTTATATATGTCAGTGGTTCAGAGCAACACGCTATCATTGGATAAATAATATTATATTCAATGCACGAGTAACTTCGGAAGCGTTTTGAATTTGTGAATTTGCCGATAGCGTAAAAAGGAACTTAGTTGCTCTGAACGAGAAAAAGCGAAAGAAGAGTTTTGGAATAAAATATTTATATGTATGCGTACACATACATATATGTATATGGTCAGAAAACAAACTCAAGCTTTTTTTTGCCCATAAATTGGTAAATTGGGACTTCAATAAATTAAAATTTAAACAGCAATAAAATATTTTTTTTCTTTTTTACATCCATTTTAGTTTTATTTACTTTCAATTTTACATTTGACAATTCACACGAAAGTGGCTAGCAGTCCCGAGTGCTATCAAGAAAAGTGGCTTCAATAGTGACTATAGAGTACTCTTTGAACACATTTTTCTGTCAAAAGCGAGGGGTAAAATGTTAGTCACTATAGCGTGTTGCTCTGAACAGACTCAATGTTGTTTGTAAGTCACCCTGGAGGTGATTCTAAACTTTTGTTGTATCTTAGGTGGCCACACAACGCAGTTAAAAATGATGATTTTCTATAAAAATTCAAATAAGAAAATAGTGTTCCATATCTGCACTGCTATGACGCACGTATCACTTCATAGAAAGACAGGCCAGTTGCTCACTTACTTTCTGCATTGCTGTGATATGACTTTCTCAACTATTACATTTCATTATGTTCATCTATGTAGTCATAAATGAGATTTTCATGAAACCCGATATACGCTGCTGGGATCCATTCAATCTATACACCCCCAACGATTCCTTTCAATCCAACAATAGCAACAATTTACTCAGCTGAAAAGAAAAAACAAAAATTGTTTCGTTCTATGGCAGTTTACAAACGAAAATGAGGAAAAGAAAAATGATTGTAGTCATTGAAAAAGTTTTGTCGATCCATTTCATTGTTCGGAGCTTCGCTGAAGTTTGCCGTCAGTTAATCTTGTAGGTTAATATGAACAGCGTAGCCCCACATTCGACTATGGGCTAGAGCCGAAAATTGGATCCGGATTTGCTAATATCCGAACTATCCGATTCCTGAGATCCAGATACAGATCCGAACTATCCGGATCCGGATCCATATTACCCGGACTATGGAAAAAAGCTTCAAAATTTGTTGTTTCAATGAGAAAATGAAAATATCATGAAATTTATATTTTCCCATGAAAATATGCAATCTGGGGGAAATTTTGACCTTTTTTGCTTAGTCTGGATCCGGATTATCCAGACATCCCGATTTGAGTAATTTTCAGTTTTACTCTGGGCCTTGCTTATCCGTTATTATTTGGCTGTGCTGGTAGCCTTTCCAACGACTGCTCAACCAGTCCAGTACTCCTCTCCTCTCCATAGTTAAAGTTGTATATAGAGTTATAGGTTGAGAGCTAATAATTCTTTTACGGCTACAATTAGGACATAGAGAAGAGTTCAAAGTTTAGAGTTTTTTTTATAAAAAAAACTTATGTTAACTACCTTTTTGTGAAAAAAAGGTAAAAAAATCCAAAATTTGTAGTTTTGATCACCATAACTCGAGTGAGGAGATGAATACCGGGCTGGTTCAGCAATTGTTGGAAAGGCTATGTAGTTCTTCATACAATAAGTTCTTAACGGTGACCATACATGCTGTACTTTTTAAGATACAGGGTGGTTTGTGAAAAAACTAGCATATTTTCAAAATCTAACTCTGAAACGGTTGAGATGCCACACAATTTTTTATTTGTCTAGATGAATATAGTCGAAGACCAACTTTTTCGAGAAATTACTTTAATTCGCCTAGTTTTTTTACATGCCTTTCCTTACAGTATATCAATAGTCAGGCGGCCTATCTGGCTGGTGCGAGGGGTTGAGTTTACCTGTGCGCATTCCCTTCCACACGTAAAAAAAAGCAGTTTTCAAAATAATTTTAATTTGATTTTTGTTTTTTCATCTGTTTTCATAAACATCGAAAAATATAAATTTACTATTCCCAGACAATTTTCTCGTTGCTACCACCGTGCCAGACGCTTTTTTTCGTTAGAAAAAAAAATTATTTTACTACGGCTGTAATTTTTATACGAGCTAGTTTAATTATCGAACCACATGAAATTAATTGGCCAGGCGATAATTCGGTTGCTCATTAGGAACCGGACTGGTTTGAGCATGGTAAAGTGGATTTTTTTTTCTCGCGAAGATGTTTTGAGAATATTTCATGTACTCTGGGCAAAATTGAGTTATCTGGGTTAGATTTGAGGGATAAAATATTAGAAGAAAAATCCACTATTATACAGCTCCGTTATTGAATTGGAGCTTGGATAGATTTCTAAGGGAAAATTAATAAAATCAATTATTTGTAATATAAAAAATGACAAGTTTTATTTTGAATACATTAAACTTCTGTAGATGTAGTAAATTTAGAGTGAACATTTCTCCAAAATGTGGTCACATATTAGTGTCGTAATAAATGCTACAGTAATTCAGCTCTGCACGGTGGTAAGCTGCATTTTTACCCAAATTTTTCACTGAAAATTTTTGACTGATACGTATTAGAAAATAAATCAAATCTGAAATCATTGACATTGTTAATCTGCCGAACTCCATATACATATATGACAAACAAATCTTTCCAAATCTTCAGTAATTCTTCATCATCGGTGGCAATATTTTGAAATGAAACTCGATGATCTTCCAATTCTTCTAGTAATTTGAAGGCCTCAATTTTCCTTTGCAAAAAAAACGCTGGATTATAATCACAGCATGTCATGGCGTTGAAGCCTGGTAAAGCTCTAGATATGGACGGAAGGACCAAGAGCTTTGTGCAATTCATTGACGTTGATGTAGTGTTCATGATTATTCGCGCACATCAGTGGCGGATCCAGGGGGGGGGGGGTCGTGGGGGTCATGACCCCCCCCTAAATTTGAGAAAAAATCTTTAATTCATTGAGTTATTTGAAAAAATAATTTTTTTTTATTTTATACTTTTTTTATTTATATAATTCAACTTAAAAAAAAACTTTATTCCGAAACTTAAAAAAATAAAAATTTATTTTAATGAATGCTATTGTATGCATGTGATGTATGTGTATAGGTTTTTCTCGAAATTTTGGTTTCGGACCTCAGAGAAACACTTCCCAAGCCACAAAACAGACTCCCTCGCTACCACATCAGAGCCCTAACTTAACTTAGTCCTAACTTCTGTTATATTTCGGGGCTTAGCTTAGTCGAAGGCAATCACTCTACGCCGTTTCAGGAAGCTATGATTAAGACAACTCGCACACTTTTATTTTATTTATATATATATTTTTTTTACTTTTGCTTTGTTCACAAACTTTTTCTTTCACAAACTTCCTCTTATGGTTATTTTCACAAAACGTTTATTTTGTTTTTCTTATCGCAACTTCTATTTTCTTTACCTGTTTACAATTAGTGTTCAGCCTACCGCGGCGGACGATGGTTGAAATGAAATTTGATATTTTCATAAATATCAAACCATCGTCTTGCTATCGTGCATACATTGTTGCACCCAGAATGTATTCCGCTCGCGACAATTTGCTGAAAGGAGGCTTTTTGGTGAAGACTTGATCGTTTAGATCTTCACCGAGTAAATTTTCTGCGCCCGATAAGTATGTAGGTATATATGTACATACATATCGTATTTTTATTTTCGACAAATCTTACTGAAGGTAAGATTTGTCGTGGGGCTTTTTTCTATTGAAACGACTTGGGTTGAAATTTAAAACTTTTATTTGTCCCAAGTCGTTCTATGGGAAATACTTTTTGTTTTTAACTGAGGAATTTGAATCAATTGCTAATGGCAATTTCTTCGCCTTAATGAGAGATAAGCCCCTTTTCAGGTAATTTTGACATGTAACACTCCTAACATTCTAAAATATTTGCAGCGTTCTTATGTAAAACCACTGACATTTAAAATATGGACTGACTACGTCCATAGAAATACACTGCAGAAAGTGGGCTCATTTCTATATAGCGTTCTCTTTCGATCTAACCACCAACTACTAATTCGCACGTCACATAGAAATGTGACCTAGCTCAAAATTTTTCGTTTTTGAGTTAATTACACCATGAAATTGGCATATTTCTATCTGATTGTTTTTGCCGCTAGATAGCGGTAGTGTCACTTTTCTGTTACTGAAGAACAGAGATATTCTTCATAGAACAGTGTGTCAGTGGGCGCGTTTAGGCGGGGACCAAACCGGTCAAAATTTCTGGTTTTTCCTCCGCGTAATTACAAACCATACCGAAGTGGTTGGTAATTTTACATGGCTGTGACCAAAGGCTTCCAATTATTCCAAACTGGTTTGGTCTCCGCCTAAGCGTGCCCACTATCACTTTTTGAGTTGTGACGATCTTCATAACAAACGTAAATATGTTTTCGACATTTTAACAGTATTATTTTAAATTGTGTCACTTTTCCACAAAACAGCATTTATTTCTTACAAATTATATTATGAGTTATGACACTTTTCCACAAAGTTCAAAGTACGGAATTTAATTCTTAAAAATCGTATTTTGAGTTGTGCCACTTAAAAAAACTTGTAAAAATATTTATTTCGCAACAAAGAAAAGCGACACAACTTAAGTGGATGCGGGATTAACAGCTAACCTCGCCAACTGCGGTAACAAAATCTTAAAATTTCTTTTATATAAATCTTCAGAAATATATTTACTAACAAATTTAAGAGTTCAGACTATTTTTAGCAAACAATTACTACTTTAAGCTAGAATTAATTCTATGTACAGCTTTTCGTTTTTTCGCTCTCCTGAAAAGTTGCATTTTTTGAGTTGGTCACTTTCCTATGTAACGTGCGAACTGAGAAAGGGCTGTAAACAATAAATAAATAAGTGAGTTTGTCGAAATAAATGTTTTTAAATTAATTATTTGGGTTAATAGAAATTCGAGAGGTTTCGCTTTTCAACTTTCCGCCAATGGATTTTTCAATGTTGGCACCGACGTATGAACTATTTTTGACACAAAAAATTGTACCCGCATGAAATAGCATATCGAGCAGTCCATTTTATATATACCAGTGTGTAAAACTGAGAAAAGTTGGGCTTGAATGACTCCTGCAGTTTGCACCACCCTATTCTATTAAAAATATTAGTTTTTAAAAAAGAAAGTATACACATCATCCGCACCGCCTGAATAATGCGGATTTCCGGATTTCCTAGTTCCAAGTATAGCAGTATAGCAAGTACTGCAGTAGGTACTGCGGTGCGAACCGGCGTTGGATGTTTTTTTTTTTTTTTTTTTTTTGCTCCATGGACCGCGAACCGGCGTTGGATGTTTTTTTTTTTTTTTTTTTTTTGCTCGATGATTTTAGTAAAATGACCCCCCCCTAATTTCAATGCTAGATCCGCGCCTGGCGCACATGTTGATATTGTCTATGTTACCAAGGAGTATAATATCAGAATCTGAGGATCTTATTACAACGATATCAATTTGGCAAATATGATTTGGTTCGATTGAAACCTGGCTAGCCGATTCATCTCGGCGTTTACGTTCACCATCTTTGATTGATGGTGTAAAAAATCAATGCGAGTTGCTTTTATTTGAGGTATAATTTATTTTTAAAACTTTCCCAAATTTTCTGTTTAACATTTCAATGCATAATTACATATAAATATCCACTACATTTACTTCCCTGCAAACAGGTTTGCTCGTTAAGAGGTTAAAGAAACAAAGTAATATCTGTAAATTTTGGAGAGATATTTCTTTCCGTCTTTTACCTCTTCCCTAGAAAACCGGCTTGCATACTGCATCAAGAATACTCATGTGGGATGGCCTATTCCCTATCACACTCGAATCGATCTGGCTATTGATAATCAACCGAATTATCGCATGGAAAAGTATTTTCATGTCATGTGTGGTTCGCTAATTAAACTAGCTCGTATAAAAATTACAGCCGTAATAAAAAAAGTGTTCTTTGTAACAAAAAAAAAAAACGCCTGGTACGGTGCTAGCAACGTGGTAATTGTCTGGGAATAGTGAATTTATATTTTTCGATGTTAATCAAAACAGATGAAAAAAAAAATCGAACTAAAATTATTTTGAAAACTGCTTTTTTTACTTGTGGAACGGAATGCGCACAGGTAAACGCAACCCCTCTCACCAACCAGATGGGCCGCATGCCTATAATTGAGATTGTGAAAGAGGGGATATATAACAAAGAACTAAAATTCTTTTTTTCTTTACACATGGGCCAGCTGGGCCCGGACTCAGGGCCCTGCGATCCATTTGGCCTCTTAAGCCTTGCGATCAAGCAACCTATTATGAGCTAGTTTGATTGTTAGATTCTACTGAAAATAGACCGTGGGATTTATTCAAACTTCTACACATTACAAAAAATTTCCATACAAAGTAACGTATATTGACTCTGCTTGCAGCCCCAGTATTTTTTAAATTTCCGACATTTTTTCATTGTATACTTTCAGTAGCCAAACTCAATGCATTTGGATATCAGCGAAATCGTTTATACTCTTAGTTCATGTTAGGCCTAATGAGCACTGAAGACTTTTTGTCATGCAACTTTTTGGTCACTGTCATCGTTCTGTTATCGCAAGCTAGTCTAGTGCGCACACAGTGAGTAACTGTCACCCCAAAAGTTCATGTTTTATATCACCATTCATCAAGGATATATAAAATATCAATGAAAGAAACGCATTTTGTCATTTCAATTTGCTGCGAAAGGCTGCTTAAAGTAAAATTTCACTTAATGATTAATAAACTACGATCCTATTCTGAAAAATTCCTTTGATATTTCCGTATAAGTGTTGAAAAATTTGATGATTTACTCCTACAGATTTTGAGGCTTATAATTTATCAAAGTACCAAAACATGCGATCATCAATTGAACTCGAAGAGAGACTGGCTGTAACTCTAAGGTCTATAAATATTTTTATGGATATTTCTGCCCATAATTTTATCTTCGAATTCCTATCAGAGTATTGCTTCAAATTCAAATTCATAATTTATATTTCCCTCTCAAACTATCGATATTTATAAAAAAAAAAGATGTTTCTCCTTAGCTCTACAACTCCCAAAACAATGGCAGTCAACCGGCGATAAAAATGGCACCAGTGCGTGCACATGCAGATAAACATAAAAGCGCGGTGATAGCTTTGTCTTCCGAAAGTTGCCAGCCAGAGGAACCAAAAAGTCACCTTGCAGTCATGTTACTTCATGGGCGCATTTATATTAGAGCCTATGGAATTGACGATGGTGACAAAACAGTTACGTGACGTGAAAAGTCTCCAGTGCGCGATAGGCCTTAACATACTTTACGTTATTATTCCTATTGATAACCTAAAATATTTTAGAAATTAATTTTTGTTCGGTAGCCCCAATTACCTAAAGGGCCCAGGGTTCCCATTTGGCTGAAGACGGCCAAGCTATCACCTCCTGCCCTATATGCACCTCCATGACGGAAAAACACTGTATTTATTTCGTCATAATTGAGACAATATTTGGCCCGGGAAGGGAACGCTGCAAAATTTATGTATGAATATGTAATACTCAGAGCCGAACTGGGTCTTTGGGCAAATGACCACAAACCAGCCCCTTTGTGTCTTCATAAATTTTTTTTTTTAGGACAAACAACCCAACTTATTTAGCTGATTTCCTACCAAACCGAACACAATCAGAGCAAGACAGTGTTATCTATTCGCAAGTCATTTTTACACTTAGTATACGTGAGGTCTCCTGACAAACGAATAATGGTATGTTTGGAACAAGGAATGCTAGATTTCGTGCTAAATACCGAACCACTAATAACAAATAATAAATAAAATTAAATTTTTGTTTTTCTAGAATTTGCAAATTTTAATAAAGAAGAGGAAGTAAGAAATTTATACGCAGGAAACAGTATATGCCTAAAATATGTATGAGAGCGGGCCAACCGCTCGCACTCTTAAAATAAAACTAAAAAACTAAAATCTTAGTCCTGAAAGAACTGACGCAAGAAGTGAACTGCTAACCCATTTGCCCCTACTGCTTTTTTTTTCTTCTTAAATTCTTAGAAATTCAATCGTTCGTTACTTTTACGCCCCAATATAGTAGCAAAACCAATGCTACTGCTTCACAAAATGTAGAAAAATTCAGCCTTTTGTAATATTTGGGTACCTATACTTTCTTAAGTTATGCTAAGCTTTCATCCTGGCAGTAACTGTCTGTAAAATTGTTGTTAACAATACTGACGGACAACGGTGAAAATTTTAATGATCAAAATGAACTTAACTTTTGTGGCCGGTATTGACAGTAATACCGTATTGTATTAGTAACACTTGAAAGAACAATGGGCCAATTTGTATAACGTTTGGCCTACCAGCGACTATCAACTGTTTATGTGCTTTGTGTTAAACAATTATTCCTATGTAGGGATGAAGTAAAGAGTTCTGATCGTTTTATCCTTTATTGTCTTGATGGAACAGAACCAAAGTTAACCTAATGACATTATCATTAGGTTAACTTTATTAGCCAATTCTGCCTGCTTCTGGTCAGTCGCCTGCTTCAATCTGGTCAGTTGTTAGCAGGCGACATCCGAATTGAGTGTTTGGCCCGATAAGAACAGCTCATAATTAAAGATTCCCTTCCAATCCTACGAAACACACATCATAACCTTCTTGGCCGTTAATCCGGGCTATCGTTTGGCCCGACTCACCGCAATTGGACCACGATCTTTTTTGGCTTTTGTTCTCGTTCATCGCCAGTTACCATCCGATTTAAAAATGTGTCGATTTCTTTACTTTTCAGCACAGACAAGAAATACCCAGATATCGACGGTAGTACTAAGAAAGTGATGTATGGAAGAGCTCATAGCAAACCTTAATAACTCACTGATCTCGGCTAAATATATCATGGGTACGAACCGAAAAATTTTTTCAATATAGACAAAAATTCATTTCTTTCATAGAACTTAAGTGAACCATATTTCTTCAAAATTTGTGTGCATTATTGGTGGCTGTAGACGGTCCGAACAAATTCTGTCTGTCGTCTTGCGTGATGTGTTGGGTGTGAGGGGTTAAGTTGGATAAGCATACAAAATTACACACTTTGGCGAAATTTATTAGCATGGATACAAATCGCAGATTTATGGCTGACTTACATTACTCGAACATTGTTAGCAAACAGAGTAAGTAGTTTCCCCTTATCTGAAAATACTTTAGAACGATAAGGACAAAAGATAATCCAGAAAAATTTTACTGAGTTAAATGTCAAACTCCCCGACGAAGAGGAAATGTTTACTGCCATAATCAGTCATAAAAAGCTCTAGCCAGAAGTAT
The DNA here is from genome assembly GCA_963924295.1 of Dioctria rufipes. Classification (NCBI taxonomy): domain Eukaryota; kingdom Metazoa; phylum Arthropoda; class Insecta; order Diptera; family Asilidae; genus Dioctria; species Dioctria rufipes. Next base: position 39,510,343 of record OZ002743.1, on the reverse strand, counting down.
ATTTTATGGCAGTAAATTTTGCTATTATGGCAGTAAACTCATACCTATAACTACAAGCGGGTACGAATATAATTATTTACACGCACACAAATTAAAAATATTTGAAGAAAGTCACAGCACATCAGCTGGAATGTGTCAAAGTTTATTAAAAATTTATAAGCATTTTTTAAAAAATTAATAAATTTTTTTTTTACAATTTTTTTAAAAAATTGTTAAACATTTTTTTATAAATTCTTTTATAAATTTATTATAAATTTTTTTAAAAAATTTTTAAATATGGAATGTCTCAAAACTTTAAAGGGAATATTTTGTATTCTCTATTGTATTCTGTATCTGAATTGTTCTTGAAAATAGTGCCTTTTTTTATCCGATTTTGAACTTCAGCATAAACGTCCAACTATTTTATGCAATTGACAAATTGACAAATTGAATGAAATGCCACAAGTGACACTTCGCTATAAAACAGTGGGAAATAATGCTTTGACAGTCGATCACCTTTTCCTTTTTTTCTAACAGTGCAAAGTAATAAGACCCTCTCACTCACTTTCTCAGTAAAATCGCATGTTCGAGTAATGTAAATCAGTCATTAGGGAAATAACGCCTGAAGCTATCACTAATAATCGCCACAACCAAATAAGGTAGATTTTACATTTTTTGGTTTTCGCATTTTAGAAAATTGCAAATTTTAACAAAAAAAAAATGAACTCGAAAGATATTAGCTGTGTTCTTTTGTGTCCACAGAATAGGGCAGAACAAAAGATACAAAAAGAACGCTTCATACATTTTCATAGAAACGATTTAACTGAAGCGAACAGTACAAAAAATTTGCTTCAATCGACAGAACGATTTGTTCTCTCCAGTATTTGGGAGTTCTAGAACAAGGTACACAAACAAACACACCTATTGTTACGCACATCAGAAATGTTTCAAATATGATAAAGTACTTACTGAAGTAAAAATTTCATTGAAATTGCATTAAAATTGCAAGTAGGGAAAATGTACGGCATACCAGTAGAACGATTAGTGAAATTTCAACTTACTGTAATAATTTCAGTTCGTGGAATGCAAAGAACTCTCAGCAATTTCAGCCTACCTGACTAGTCGATATGAAAATAAATATCGGGATTCAAACTAACAGCAAAAAGTTGGTTGTATTGTATTTGTATATAGTGCAAGTCATTGAGAACATTAATGTGTTTACTACCCCTCCCCCCCTCACCAGCAAACAATCCATCAAGACGACAGACGGAATTTGTGCGGACCATCTCCAGCCACCAATAATGCACACAAATTCTAAAGAAATATAGTCGATTTAAATTCTAAGGAAGAAACGAATTTTTGTCTATATTGAAAAAATTGTTTGGTTCGTACCCATGATATATTTAGCCGAGATCAGTGAGTTGAGGTTTGCTATGAGCTCGTCCATACATCACTTTCTTAGTACTACCGTCAATATCTGGGTATTTCTTGTCTGTGCTTTCATTATCGACAACCATATTACCAGAACGAGATCGTTGGAACAACCGCTTTGTTGTTACATTCGTTACTGCATTGGGTCCATAGACAGCACAATTTTTTTTGGACGTCTGCTCCGCCTTTTCACCTTGGTCGTGTAGTAGTACTGAAGAATGTATCGAATTTTCTCTTTTTTTACATCCATTTGGGAACGCTGTAACACAAAACTGGCTTCACCAAACACAAAACTGTCAAAGAACTTTTTTTGAAGCGTAATGTCACTTTTAAATCGTCGTATAGTACCTATAACCCGACGCGATCGTGAAATACGGATCACTAAAACATCTAGCGAAAAACGCCCAGAACTTTTTACTTCACCATAAATAAAATATGAAACCATATTTCTCCGGTATAGGTACATTTAGTAAAAAAGTTATACAAAATAAGAACATTTAGAAAGACGATTGTTTTTTTAAGTTAATACATATGTTTGATGGTTTTGTATAATCTAATATGTATATAAAGTAGGTAACTAAAAATTTTAAAGTAAAAACGGGAAACAGCATAACGAAATTTTGACCGTTTTTAATTTGTCTCTTCCAAAGGTTGCACCCACATCATGAAAAAGAAATCCTCATCGGAAAGATTTGACTCCCAGTCTTTTATTTACAATAATTTTTTACCTATGAATATTCTTGGAAATTTTTCTTCATAACTTTAATGCGCCGTTTGCAACAACAACAGCCCAAAAGATTTGAATTGATTCGGGCTCTGGTATTCCATCTTTTCTTATGAACTTTTTCGAAAAATTTTCCTCATAATTTGTCTGTATGGTAGACAACATTTCCGGAAACAAAAAATTACACAGAATTTGAGGCTATTGAATCGATTATGGTACTACTAGACAGACTGTCTATGAAATGCCTCGCTCCAATATAAAATCAACGATGTAAGGAAGCGCTCAAATTTTTCTTAGGAATTTACTGGAAATTTTTTCCTTAGAATTTGTATGAATTATTTGAGTCGGTGGGACGACGGACAGTTTTTATGAACGTACCCGTCTACGACAGCAATAAGCATTCATTTATTCTTGAAAATTTACAAAAAAAATTTCGGCAGAATTTTTATTACTTCGGAGTTATTTTTAAGATACAATAGTTTCATGTGTGCCGTTGTCGGCCTCAAAAAATGATTAAAAATTCCAATGAAAAAATTTCCAGTAAATTTCTAAGATAAAAATTGAGGGCTTCCCTATATCAGGCCGAGACATCGTTGGTTTTATATTGGGATGAGGCATTGCTTGCTTACCCTTGGTTACGGTTACGAGTCATCGTCGATTTTGTATACAATATTCCCACGCTATGCGGATAACACAGAAAACCATGCCTACAACGCTGTTGTCACGCAGATTTGACCGTGTGTGTGCCTGTTTGACGGTGTGACACGCAGTCGTGTCAAGCGGTTTGACGAAAAAATGAAGGTAGTTTAATTTTTAGGGGCGGGGCTACGTGTTGTACCGTGTAGTGCGATGCTTGTCACGCATTCGTCATTCTTGAATCTTGAGTGAACTCTATTGAAGAAAAGATAATAGTTAACAGTGCTAGCAGCAAACAGCTCCTCATTTGTGTCTCTGTTCTGGGGCTGGATTCTGTAACTCGGAGAGTTTGGGAGTTTGGGAGATAAGAATTTTCGTTTTTCCCGATTAAAACTCCCTTTCTCTCCATTCGCGATTGTCTAACATACTTGGGGGAGTTAGGGAAAACGTGAGAAGTGTCCCAATATTGAAGGACGGCTAATTCCGTGTGGGAGGATTGTAGAGCATTGTGGTTTTTTCCTTTCGGAATTAGAGTCTAGAGTACAAAAATATAGATGAAAAATTTTTTGGGGACGGGCTTTTGAGGGGGATGGGGTTCGTACCACCTGTCATTGGGGGTTGCCCAAAATACGTCATGTTTGGTATCAAATTAAAGAGGGAGAAGCTGGTAATCGAGTGGTGTAGTTTTGTTCTGATCATTTTAACTTCATAAATGACTTTTTACCGCCGAAAGATGGATTTTTTCACTTAGGTCATATACACCCCAGTTCCTAAATTTTGATTATATTTCTTCCGTTCTTTGTTTCACATCCATATTAGTACTCTGTTGTGAACATTTTTCTCATGGAAAGTGAATTTCTACGACTTACCAGTTCTTCATAATGATGAGTTGAAAATATGTCCATTTATGTACCAAAAAACGGCCTTTTTTCATTTTATGGACTGATACACTTCTTTTGCAGTTATCTCCAAAACCATTTAACGGATTCAAAAACTAATTACATATCTAAATAATTGACAAAATGTTAATGAGACTTAATCCGGCATACAAGCTTTAACGTGTATAATTTAAAATTTTTATAGCATCCCTTTCTGTACTGGAAGACGATCAAATTGACCATTTTCGCGTGATTTAAAATTTTTAGCGGGTACCTTGAGACACCAAAATCCATATTTCTCTGTAAATATTACAAGGATTTCCATAACTTGCGTTTGTAAATATAGCCAGGATATGCAGTGAGTCTATAATTTATTTTAAAAATTCCTAGGTACCTAGCATTCTTTACAAAACACAACAAAAACAGATCATACTGTCAGTTGAGAAATATTCTTCTTACTTCTCCATAACTAACACAGCCGAGAGTTTTGTCGAGTGGAATAGAAGAGACTTTGGTAATTCTCAATACAAATTCCGTGTGGAGAGTTAAGTGTCAAAAGAACTCTCATCTCCACAACTCCACACACAACTCTCCGTGTAGTGAATTCGGCCCCTGATGTTGGACAGCAAGTTTGATAGTGGAGAAAAAAACATTCATGTGTGACACCAAGGGACACATGCCGATTTAGGAAGGCCGCAATTTTTTCTTAGAAATTTACTGGATATTTTTTCCTTTGAATTGCTATGCATTATTGGAAGCAGACGACAGGTGCTTGGGTCACTAACAATTTTTATGAGCCCAGACGCGTAGACGAGCAATAAACATTCATTTCTTCTTAGAAATTTACAGAAAATGTTTCGGCGAAATTTTTATTCAGTCTAGTGGCCGACTGAAGTAATTTTCAGACTGTGTACCGTTGTCTGCCTCCAAAAATTTACCTATATACTAATTCTGGCTTTACACGATTTTGAAATAACACGATCGACAAAAATAAACTTAACCTGTTTTTACACGTTTTTTTTTTTCTTTCACACCGACAAAAAAAAATCTAAGGATTTGGCTGTTCCTTACTTTTTCTTTGATTATATATTTAGTTAGGAGATCTAACATTTACACAATTCTTTTAACATGTTTTATTTTCTATTGAGTTTTGAACGTGTAAGGTGAAAATAAAAAGTGATATTTAGTGAAAAAAAAATATAGAAGTAATTTTGTGGTGCTGTTTATTTATTGATACTGAACAACTTATGTTTTGTTTGACTAGTTAAAAGTTTTCATAGGGCATAATTTACTTAATAAATTTAAAATTTTTTAATTCAGCCATGAAAAAGCAAAAACGAACAACTATTTCTTTGCAAACAAAAATACAAATTCTGGTCCGACTTGGAAATGGTGAAGGTACCAGTTCCGTTGGAAAATCTGTGAATTTAAACGGAGTGTCAAACCGCATAATTAAAAAATAATAATGAAAAGTAGATTAAACAAACCGTGACTTCTGGTACCATGTTGGGTGCTAGGTCCTCTTCGTATACGAAAAATATAGTTATAGAAAAAAATGGCAAAAGTTCTGTTGTATCCATGTCAAAATTACACTCAAAAACGAATATCACTTTATACCAATACCATCAAGCAGAAGTCTTTAAGAATTTATGGCAAAAAAAAAAAAAAAAAAACTTGAACAGTGAACGTCTCGAAAACTACTGACGATAATAAAAATAATTTGTTGCTACTAAGGATTTCTAGAAAGGCATGCAATTCATAATGTCCAGATCAAAGGTGAAATAGCTTTTGGAAATATTGCAGCTGCCAAAGAATTCCATTCGCAGCTGGCCAAATTTGAAGAAGGTGGATACAATAGTGACCAAGGCTCTCTAACGTTGATGAGACCGCTAGTGGATTTAAGGTGGCAAAAGATAGAACTACGTTTTTGTTCTGCAGTAATGCTTCAGGAGACCGGTGTGAATTTTCTTATTTTTAAATTATCTTTTTATTTCTTACAAATTATAAAATGGACATGGTATACTGAAGAACAAAATTTGTGTTTGTTTTACCAAATTGTTAATTTTTGTAGGCTTTTTGAGGTTGTCTTTGTAATCGTTGTTATTTAAAGTTGAACGTTGCGGGTAAGCTTTGGAGTTACGCCAGGGTCAATGCGTTCAACGACGGGGAAGAAGAAGAAATAAATACCAGGTTTTGACGTTTTAAAAGGTGAACACTGATTTAATTTTATACTGAACAAAAATGTTTTATTTTTCAAGAGAATTATATATATGTATATATTTTGCACAAATGAATTGTCTTTTGTGATAATCTTAATACTAACAGAAACTGTCACACAATCTTAAAACTATTAACCTTTTTCCCATAAGGTTTTACACTCACTGTCAGATTTATTGTCTGTGACAATACACAATCTTAAAACTATTAACCTTTTTCCCATAAGGTTTAACACTCACTGTCAGATTTATTGTCTGTGACAATACACAATCTTAAAACTATACACTTTTGGGTCGTTTTCCACTTTTTACACTGTATGTATCTATTTATTTTAGGTGAGATCTATACTATCAGCTACGGGATGACGGGTATATCTCGAATGCGGTAAACCTCGCACTCGGCAGGAATTTGAGAAATTGTCTCGAATACGGAAAACCTCGTACTCGGTAGGAATATTTCTAACTACGGGATGACGGGTATATCTCGAATGCGGTAAACCTCGCACTCGGCAGGAAATTGAGTCGATTACTTCTTCGTTAGCTATAAACTGATGAGTTCCTAGCCAGTCGAAGCTTGATGATCGACTGATTTATTCACGGTGCCAGCTCGCCTTTTATAGACGTGGAAGTGTTGCCGTCTTGATGATTCCATTCGACATTTGACATCTCAGGCATCCTGAGTTACCATCATTCATGGAACGTCAAAAGGGTTTGTTTATACATGAACATTTAATTTTTACTTCATTGTAAACAAATCAGTCAGTCAAATCGGGTTAAGTACTACTTGATAGTGTACGGCATGCATTAACGGAATTTTGTAGATTTAAATTTACATTTGTAACTTCGTTACATCTTTTTTTACACGATATTCTCTGGAACGAATGTACCGTGTAAAAACAGGATTAGAGCATATTCTAAAAAAAAATTTCCAGTAAGTTTCTAAGAAAAAATTTAGAGCATCCCCACATCAGGTAGAGGCATCGTCGATTTTAAGGCTCAACCATAATTTACGTACCTATACGTAAGTGCGGTAAGAATCGCTTATTCTGTAAGAACGCGATGTGTCAAACAATTAAATTATTACTAAAAGATTAAAAGTGCAATGTAAAAATTAAAATAAAATAAAAATGGTACTGCGAATTAATAGAAACCACAAATCTTCAATTACATCAACTTCCATTTGTTAAGTTTTTCACTTTTACCACTTTTTAAAATTGAAAACATTAAATATCAAGATAATAACTCTTACGGAATGTGATATCTATTTAGGCTAAAAATATCAATTTTTCGTAATTAAACCTCAGTCTTGTTCGAATTCGTAAAGTTCTTTACTTCAATTGTAGTTGAGTCTTTATATTGGAGCGCCTCTACAATACAACAAGTAACTAAGTCAAACTTCGTTTCGCAATCAGTCACTTACATTTAAGTACAATATAATATGGACTGCTTAACTTCCTATTTCATGTGGGCTCAGTGGGTTATGTAAAAAAAAAGTGCTTAAGCCGGTAACAACATTAAAACAAATCATTGAAGGGAGGTTGAAGAAATGAGTGCGCAGCTCGAAAAGTGATTATAAAAAAACTTTTCAAATTTTTCCTTCATATCTAATGAACATATTGCCTTTCATAAAACAGTTTTATCACTAATAATCCTGAATAATTAATTTAAAAACAATTTTTTCGACGGACTGATTTATTATTTGTTGTTTACAGTTCTCTCTCAGTTGGTACTTGGTGCTTAGACCAAAAGAGTTAGCAATATAGAAGTGAGCTCACTTTCTGCAGTGTATTTCTATGAGCGCAGTCAGTCCATATTATACATGTCAGTGCAATTACTAGATACTTCTATACACAAGGATTATACTCCATAATCAATGTAATCGACAACAGTTTTTTGGTTCCAATCTGAATGATTAGCTTGAATCTCGATATTCATTTCATTTGGACTAATTGTCAGCTGATGCTGAAGAATACGGTTCAGTAAGTTCATAAGAAAGCCATCAATAATGCAGACGAATTCTGAAGAAATATGGTCAAATAAAGTTCTAAGAAAAAATAAATTCTTGCCTGCATTAAAAAATTTTTACATTGAAAAAAATGTTGGTTCGTATCCATGATATACTATTTAGCCGAGATCAGTAAGTTATTGCGATTTTCTGCGAGCTCTTCCATCACTTTGTAAGTACAGCTGTCGATATCTAGGTATTTCTTGTCTTTGTTATAATGTTCTTGGGACAATCTTTGTAACATCCTCTGCCAATGGGAATGTTTTTTTTTAGATGTCTTACCTAGCGGGAAAAATAAAAGCGCTTCCAGAAAAAGAAAGCGAAGATAATCCGAAGGACGTGCTGCAGAATCGCTTCATTTGCAACACTTTTGAAGCCTTTCTAATAGGAATAATGTGCACTTTTCTTAATCACAGATAAGTTTCGGGTTTTCGGCTTTTATTCGTGACGTGTTGTTATGTTGCTTCCATGAATAAGTGCAAAATAGACTCAGGGTAAATAAAGTTTCCATATGCAGAAGTGAGGCAAGAGGAGAACCTTGACAAGTCTTTCACGAGTTGTAGTGTATGAGCTGACAACTACAACATCCGCAATGTTGAATGGAATCCCAATTTCTTATGAGAATAAAGTTCGCAATTTAGGCGTTATTCTTAACTCAAAGATGAAATGCTGTGATCTGAATCTTTCTAAAATTTATACTAATCTTAGGCGCCTGTGGTTGTCGTCTAACATGCTTTCGCCGAAAATGCGTTGTCACTTAATTAATCTCTAGTATTACAGCACTTTACATTTGGTTCTCTTGCCTTCCCAAAAATTTTACTCTTTTACTGCAGTAAAAAGTTAAATGTTGCTTTCAATGACTGTGTTAGATTCAAATTTGGGCTACGCAGATTCGATCATGTATCCCGCCTTAATTAATGTCGATTTCGATGGGACCATTTCAGTTTTGCACTTTTTCTGGCAGCGGAGAACTGCGAGAACTAAAGTCCATCGAACATATTTCTGTCATATTCCTTGTATTTGTGGGCACACGAATTATATACACGGAACTGTCAAACGTAATAAATGTTGTTTATTGATATATAGAAACAAATATTTTCATAACTTAAAGCCAATTACCCAAATAAATATGTTTAATTCATTTAACTCCAAAATTTCACAAATAATCGCGACAGTACACATTGACAGAGCAGATGACAATTCGACCTCAATATGTATTTGTAACACCAAGAAAATATCCGGTGCAAAGTAGGGGAAGTGAGTGCAAAGCTTGTGTTGCACTTCTGCTATAAAAATTGTCCCATCGAACATTTTGAGTGTTGCACTGCTGGAAAAGGTGCAATACTGGTGTTGCACCAAAGTCCCATCGAAATCGACATTACGCTACTCAGCTGTTCACTGGACACTTATTTAAAACGGAGGGCCTTATTTTTCTTCTATAATCTATTGGTTATCTATCAACCCCATTATCTAAGTAGTATGATCCGCCCTCTTCGGTTAACCAGAGCTTTATAAACTCTCGATACCACGATTTCGTACGGCTATTTATGAAGACATTGTTCAACTAAGTCGTCTGTGAAATCTATTGCCCCATAATATTCAAAGGGCACATTCAGGAAACTAGTAACAAATTTTCTTAATTGATTTTTTTTTCTCGCAGTGACACATTTTTGCATTTTTTTTTATTGTGTCTTTTTTTGCCTATATTGAAAAACATTTTTGGTTCGTTCAAATATGCTAGGTGGGTCAATTTGAGAAGAAAATTCTACATTGTTTGCATCTTTTGTGAGGTATATGGGGGTATATAGTATACCATGAGATATCTAGTTCTTGTGCCATCTATGCTTCTAGGAAGTACGCTTACTACGTGCTATTTTATTAACCGACGAGTAGCTTAGCTATAGTTTTCCTGGCTAGTGTGATTGAAACTTTAATTAGAATACCTTACTAAAACCACAAATATTACAACAACAAAAAACTCACAAATGTTAATTAAATATCAATATATCAATAACAGTGTACTTCTCCTAAATTTCTGCTGCAAAGCTTTTGATAAAAAAAAATTATTTGTTCTTAAAAATGTGTTCAAATTTTGGTATTAACTTTTAATTTCTCTTTATCCTGCTCTCGTACCATAAAATTGTAACTCTATTCAAAATTTCAATTGAGTTTGTCTTCATTCCTTCCCTAAAATTAAATTTAAAAATAACCGAAATGAGACTCCAAATAAATTTTATTGAATTTTCCATGTGTTCCCCCTGGAGCTCAAGGCTAAATTTGAGGAATTTGACGAGATTTTACGTAGGCGTAGAAATTCAGCATGAGCTGAGCAGTGCAAATGTAAATATGTAAATTGAGTGAGGTAGGTTCAGTTCAGCAGAGTAGAGTAAATGAACTTGGCTTGGCAGACGCAAAAGGCTCGATGAGGGGATATGTATGTGTGCACTGTACTTATTGTACAAGGTGCATACTTATGTACTTGAGTACATATTATGTATTTTCCCCACAAATAAAATGATAAGCCAACCCGGAGATACTGAATATTTTTTTATACTTTTTCTGAAGTTCATCTGTTTACAAAAGCATTTTGCACAATTTATTAATGGATTTGAGGAACTCACTGTAAGTGAAATGGGGTTTCATTGTTCTTGATGAAGACTTTAGAAGACCAGGAAGAAACGTTTCAAGGACGACATTTTCGAAGTATTCACTTGTCATTGATATTTACTATTTCTCCTTTAATTCCCTGAATAGTGAGAGATACAAGTCTAAAATGATAAATCTTTCATGTAGCAGCCAACTATAGTTGGTCTCGTTTCTATCAACATAGGTACACCACCTTCAAATAGTCTTGGGCTCTCTTAGTATATTGCCAGTCAGTGATGTGCTTTCTTCAATAGTATTTTTAAAACGACCCATCATAATAGCCCATTCTAATTCCATTTTCATTATTTTTTTTTTTCTACATTGATCCTGTTCTATCCGTCTGCAATGTTCATATTTTCAGCAAATTTTCAAGATTCATCGTAAACATCTATTTATAAAGTTTTGCAGTCGGCATTGAACTGAGTTAAATTTCCCTGGGTTGAAATCAGGGGGCTTTTTCTCATGGGAGCAATTTTTTTTTTTTTATTGAAATCTCACTGGAGTACCATATCCGGATGAGCGCTCTCTGACTTGGCTGTGCGGGCGGTATTTAATGCCTTATATTTTCTGTTCCAGTACACAATCAGTATTTATGTTACGAAGAGAATATAAGTATTCTCTTCAATTTATTCTTATCTAAGAATGCAATCGCTAAGAGTCAGTACAGTATTTAGAGAAGTCATAGGATTTTTATTGTTTGTTTCTTATTCTTAAATATTGTCGTTCCTCCTAGACAAATTCTGCTTTCCTTTTTTATATTTTTAATAGCCTTATTATCATAATAAGAAAAACAGGCAGATTCAAGAAACAAATCGATTCATTGAAGTATACAGGGTGTTTCCCCGTAGAAGGTTAATAGAGCAGGAGGTGATAGTACTCACCTAGACGAACCAAAAATTATATGGCAGGGGGGGCGGCAATATCAACCGCGTAGAAGTTACAGGGTGATTAAGAAGAAAATCTAGGTTTTCACAAAATACCCTGTATCTTAAAAACTACATGGCGTACAGTCACAGTTAAGAGCTCTTGTATGCAGAACTTTATGGTTTTTCCAACGACCACTCAACCAACTCAGTACCCCTCTCCCCTCAAGAATTATGGTTGTTTAAACTAAAAATGTCGCATTTTTTTACCTTTTTTTTTTTAATTTAACCTCTACTATTTATGCAAAAACGTCGTTAACTAACTCTTTTTTATAAAAACTAGACTCTCCTCTTTAATTTGACCCTATGTGCTATCTGTAGTCCTTTAAGAGTTATTAGCTCTTAACCTATTTTCAAACCTATTCTCAACGATAATTTGTTCCCTTAGCACGTCATTTTAAAAAATATCGTCTAATTTCGGTGTGACCTGAATAGGTTATGAGCTAATAACTGTTTAATGGATACAGTTAACATATAGGGTGTAATAGGTCAAATTAAAGAGGAGAGTCTACAGTTTACAGTTTTTATAAAAAAAAGTTATGTTAATGACCTTTTTGCAAAAATAATAGAGGTTAAATTAAAATAACCGGCCAAGTGTAAGTCGAACTCGCGTAGGAATGGTTCCGTACCATCGTACAAAATTTACATAACACTCTGTACTTTTTATTTATTTTTTTCAAATGAGAGCAGGCGTCATGTGAAAAAATAATGCTGTCATTTGAAAAAATAATAATAATGCTGTCATTTGAAAATCATTTGAAAAAAATGCCTTCTTATGATAATAATAATGAATGAGGATAAAACGAGGAAAAAATCACGTTTCTTGTATGGGGCCCCCTTTAATTTTATTTGTATTATTTGTTGTTATATCGCCAATAGAAATACATAGTCTGTAAAAATTTCAACTGTCTACCTATTACAGTTCATGAGATACAACCAGGAGGGTGATTCTGATCTCTTTGTCGTAGCTTAGGCGTATATTTTAGTCACATATTTTGAAATTTCATCTCTAATTTGTCGTACTTTTATATTCACATTCATTTTGATTTATCCTTTTAATCAACGACAAAATAAACTAAAATGAATTTGAAATGAATTAATGTCAGAATACATGCCTAAAAGTCATTGATTTTTTTAAAAAAGTTATTTTTATAATTTATTCAATGCTAAAAGTACGACAAATTAGTCAACTGCTGCCGAGGTTGTGACAAAAATTGTATAACAATATTAAAAGCGAAAAATATTTTTGAATTTGTTATGTGAAGTGTCAGTTTCAGTTGATTCTACGTAATGCAAAGCTTGCTGAACTGAATAAAAACGCGAAAAATCAGTAAAAAAGTTCATTTCATTAAGGCGTATATTTTGACATTAAAGTACGACAAAATGATCAGAATTAAACTTTAATACGAGACTAAATTAAATAAAAAACTACAATTTTGAGAGTAAAACATTTTATTAATTTGCTATCATAATTTCCTATATAAAATGTTTCCATAATAAAAAAATATCTTTTTGATCTTACACTCTATCGCCAGCCTTACTTGCCGCCCTGCTTGGCCATATCAATTAGATTCCTTGATATAATTATTCTTTGAATTTGAGAAGTTCCCTCGTAAATCTGATAAATTTTAGCATCACGCATCAACTTCTCTACAGGATAATCAGAATTGAAACCATTTCCCCCGAAAATTTGTACTGCATCTGAGGCAATTTTATTGACAACATCAGCTGCATGACATTTTGCAATAGAGGCATAATAACTATTTCGTCTTCCTATAAATAAAAAAAAAACATATCATGCTTTCACTTTTTTCAATAATATCAACAACGCGTTTCATTAACCTTGATCGACCTCCCAAGCTGCAAGTCTATATGCTAGACGGGATGTTTCAACACCCATTGCCATGTCAGCAAGTAAAAAGGCAACAGCTTGATGATTACAAATAGGAACACCGAAAGCTTTACGTTCCAATGAATACTTTAATGCTTCATCCATACACCTCTGCGCCAATCCAACAGCTCCGGCTGCAACTGGAGGTCTGGTCTTATCAAAAGTACCCATGGCAATTTTGAAACCAGCACCTTCTCCAATCAATACATTCTCCTTTGGAATTCGAACATCTTCAAATGTGATACCACGCGTATCAGAGGCTCTTTGACCCATATTTTTCTCCTTACGGCCAGGAATAACTCCAGGCGTTTCTCGTTCTAATATAAAACCTGTAAAAGCTTTTGCAGCCGGTGCTTTTGGGTCTGGATCAGTTCGAGCCAAAACGAAATACCAGTTAGCTACACCTCCGTTAGTAATCCACATTTTTTGTCCATTCAAAATATATTCATCGCCCTTTTTCACCGCTCGTGTTTTGACGCCATTTACATCAGAGCCTGCTCCAGGTTCTGTAACGCAATAAGCTGCAACCAATGGTTCTTCCAATAGTCTTCCAAGGTATTTCTTTTTCTGTTCTAAATTTCCAGACAAAATAACAGGTGTTTGCTACAAAAGTAGAATTCAACATTAGAAATGTTATGTGAATTGAAAATTACAGAAATACAACTCACTCCGAGGCCACTGGCTTCCATGGCAGTCATAACTCCAGTGCATCCGTAAGCAATTTCTTCAGCCATAACACATGTTGTTAGCACATCTAATCCTAATCCTCCGATATCAGCAGGAATATGGCCATTCATAAGACCAAGAGACCATGCTTTTTTTATAATATCCCAAGGATATTCTCCTGTTTTATCGTGTTCGGCAGCAACCGGAATAATTTCTTCCTTGGCAAACTTACGAGCCAATTCCTGCATTTCGCATTGTTCATCGGAGAGAGAGAAGCATGGTGTAGGGGATGGTGCTGATGAGAATGCACGATATATGATGTGCCGTATTGTTTTCCGCACCACCTATAAATATCAAATAAAATTATAGTACTTCAAGGTACGCAGAAACTGTTTAAACCATTATTAGTGCTTTTAGGTTTTTATAGTCTCACTTGCAACGAAATATAAAATAAAATAGCAAACCGATGAATAATGATTGGTATATGGGTGCGCTGGCGTCTTTTTGTAGATACGAGTCCCAAACAAATTCGATTCAATCTGGGCACTGGGCAGATAGGAAAGATTCCTTCATTATACAGGAGCCCCAAGATGACGAACTACAAGAGCTTCAAGAGAGATCTATCGGCACATTAGTAGCACAAACTCTTACAAGGCAGTGTTACTAGTTTTATTGTAAAGTAGGAAGTGGGGCTCACATGAAGAAACAGAAAACAGGATTTCATCTGTAGGTCAGAAATATTGGAAAAAAACGATATTGAGATGAGATGAGATACTTACAATTCTAAAATGCGCCCTATACCTTTCTACGTATTTGTTTAAAGCATAATCCAGCTTCATAAATAAAGCATAAGCCACTTCATACAGACGATGTGGTTACATGTAAAGTTTGTCATGCGGGAATACTTGTTTCAGTTTGTTGTTCGTTTTTTTTTTTTACTTTTCTGGATATGATATTTAGTGTGCAATGTGAAAATGGATTAGAGCACTTCTAGTTAGTTCAGTATACGCCACATTATGACACGTGCCTATTTATTGTTAAAGAAAAAAAAACCAAAAGAAAGGCATTAACATGGTACTGCCCTTAAAATATCATTTATTTATAAACCGAAAACTCCGTTTTTCTTGGTACGGTGTCTCTTTGATGTATGATAAGTTCTCCTTTTAAGCCAACTTGATCGCACTAGGGATAATCATCAAGACAATTTGGTATGTGCGGTAATGTGGATACGAATCCGTTGCATCGTCTGTATTATTCATCCAGATGATGTGATTTTTCTCTACCCTTGACACATTTCTGTTAGGAGCTAGCATCCACACGATGTCAGATTTGACTAAAATTATAAATGTAAGAAATATGTGTGGGCCCATCTTCTAGAGTCAGCTTTAAGGATATACCAAATGGACCTGCAAAACTAAAAAACCCGATGGATCATACACTTAGTCAGACACGCCAAAACTCTTAATAGTAGCAAACTTCCTAGTAACTAGTATCAGAATGATCGACGAGCCCAGTATCATAAACTAACCATAAGAGGATAATTATCCGTAGCTTGGAACTTATATGAGTTTTCCTCATACCCAAACCAGATTGAAAAACTTATCAACAAGCGATGGTGCTAGGACTAATTAGTCTAACATGCAAATTTTTATCGTCGTTTAGACTGAAATTCATTGAAAATAATTTCAATTAATTTGCAAAATGAAAAAAAAAAATGCGAGGCAATGGTAGGCAATCAGAGAGTGATGAAATCTCTCTGATCACTGGATCAAAAAGTTCAATTAGCCTAACATCATTTTCTTCAAGGCGTTGGACAAACTGGACGGAAAAGCTAAAAACGACACAAGGCTTATCCCGTCGGCTTTAGATGCTTTCAAAAATGCATATATAAAGACGATGACACAATAATGGCTTCGGCAGGCTTCACGCCTCGAATTCGACCCCGAAAAAAACGGCTACGAATATCAAATATAATTTTATATAGGTTCTGGCATCGAATTGAATCCGCCATTGGGTTGAGTAGCACTGCCATAATCACATTTAATTTATATAAGCATCAGATCCGAATCCGAAGCTATTATTGTGTCATCATCTAAATATGTGTTCTCAGAAAGCCTGGAAATGATTAGACCAATCAGTTCCTACAATTGATTAACGACTCATTCCAACAATATAAAATTAAATTCCTACACTTCAAAGGCTTAATAATAATAACAGGGTATCAGTTTGTCCGAATTTGAGCAGACACCTATATTATATGTGTGATGCTGGCTCAGAAAAATATTTATTATTGCAGCAGAATGCCAGGACAACGACAAGCGACCACCTTCAGGAATGAACATAAGTCTTTACGGTTTTATAACTGGTTAGTTTTAGTTTGTATTTTTCACCATTTGTTTGAAAATTAGATTTTACTACCGCTAGGACAAATGCTTGTAATAAATTGAGAAAATGTTACTTAAATCCTTTCCTTAATTCTATTATTCAACCAGAACTAATTTGAAAGTAAGTTTTAGCAGAAGCAGCATCCATTGAAAAGTATGCATTTGAAAAAAGGCAAAAGGCTATCTCAAAGAACAGCCCTAACGGAAAATTTAATTGCAGTTGCTACAGCATTTACATATACATATATATGTATGCATAAGACCGGTGGAAACCTCCGCTATTACAAGTGATTTTAAAGACATTTTCCCATGAATACGACGAACTGATGGAACCCTAAAATCGATTCCGAAGTTGGAATTTTAACTATAAACCCTTTCAATTTTGGAATTTATAGAAGTAACAATGAAACAGTTCCTTTACTTACCTCGAGATCGGTATGCACACTGTCGTAAACTCCGGAATACAATACAAGCCATGAAGTCGAACTTCTAATTAGCAATGAAGGAAAAACTACAACTTTATTTTAAATCGATACTACTGCCACAGAAAATAGAGTCTAACAAATTGCAGACATCAAATGTTGTCATTTAAATTATGCTTAAAAAATAGTGAATAGAACAAAGGACATTATCAGATATCGACCAAATGCTGTCCAGAAGTAGGAGTACCTCCAAGAAGTTGCTTGCATTAATGTATAAATAAAAAAAATATCAGTCCGAGAGGAAATAAATTAACGTATTTTTTTAAGAGTCTCGAGTTATTTGTGATTCGTTTATACTGTGCGAGTTTTTGTATTTATCGTATCTACTTTATTTGGACTCTCGTATTTTCATTCAGGGTGCTCCCAAACCTAGGGAGTTGGCTGCGGAACTTAATTGCCTGGCTGCAGACGGAAGCCCGAATTTTGATTTTTCCCCCTCAGAGGAGGGGGAGGAGAAGGAGTTGACTCTTGACTCCTCGGACAGAGTTTGATGCGTGTGTTCATTCTGGACAGCACTTGGTCTATCTCCCATACAAAAACTGTCAATGTCCTTTATTGAAATTATAGAGCTTAACGAAAATCCAAGCTAATTTAAATAAAAACCTGACCTACTGCCCAGTTATACTGTTAGTCATTTCAATTGGAGTGTCTTGAACAGATTTAGGATAGTCCTCCCTAGGGTTCACTCGCAGTACGGTGGGAGGAACACTTTCCTTTGTGGGGCGACTATTTGGAATCGGTTGACTGAGGACCTATTTTAAATTAAATGTTTTGTTTCATATTGCCCCACAATTATGCTGGTGCTCAATCTATTTAGTTTAGTCGCTTAGTCGACAGCCTTCAACTGTCTGTTGTTCTGCTATGGTACGGGTCTACGTGAACACTATACTATGTATATATTAAGTTTCCACTACTTCTTTTTATTGTTTGTTTGGCTAACAGCTATAGCACATAGTACTATGTAGTTATTAAGTTCCCACTACCTCCTTTCCTCTATTAGTTGTTTTGCTGTAATGTAAATTTCTTTACTTTTCATATACTATAGATATTCTAAGCTCGCACTTCTATTATTATTTGTTTTGCTATAATGTGAACTATGTCACTTTCTATGATGTGCCCAATACTGCGTGTCTTTGGCATGTTAAATTTGTTTTTTACGTCATTAGAAGAAAATCTACAATTTGTTAGAACTTAATTTTCTTGCTGAAGCTCTAATTGGATGACTTGTTTAAAATAAAATTTTAGGTCATTTTAATAACCACCAATGTAATTTCGGCTGACTAAGCTATGCTACTATACATTTGCCAATAGTATTTCATGGCGGGGGTAACGGTACTGTGTAATTAAATGTATCGAAAGAAGAGCCTGAATGTTCTTAATCAGCAAAAGATGGAAATAATGATAACGGAGGACAGATAAGCAAACTCATTTCTTGCGGGTAAATCACTTTAACACAATGGGACCAATATCCAAATCAAATACCATTTATTAATAAACCGGGTTGAAGGCCAATGTTAATTCTTGCAACTTTGCGTAACAGAAGTATTAATTCGTAACAAGACAACCTTTACTCTCAGTTATCAAATCAGTTCAAAGTACAATGAACCCACCCAACAATTCTATCAAAATTAAAATATTTATTTCTAAATACTTACCTGGTTTAATAATGCCATTACAATTATCCTCTTTGCTTTATGGATATGTAACGCAGAATTGTTAGTTTAATAAAAAAAACAACTAAAAATGAACTTTGCCCAAAAAGACAAAACCACAAATATTCCAAAATTCGTTTTTGTTTTGAATAAAAATATTAATTTTGATAAAATTTAATAATACGAAAATAAAAATTTTACGAGGCAGAAGAGAAGAACCAAACACTGCCCACAACACGATAGGGGCAAGGTCCGTTTGTATTTTGACGTTTTCAATCTTGAATTGTCTTTTATATTGAAAGGAAAATGTACAGCGAAACTCGTATCGCGGAACAGTAAAGCTAAATCATGCTCTTCAGAGACATCTATCTATTAACTGAAAATACTTTCGAATTTTAGATCGATAAAGGCAAAAGACATCCATTTTGGGGATAGTTGGAGGTAGGAATGAAACATCATCCCACTTACAAATTAAAACATACATTGCAACATACTGACCCATCTATACTGGATTTATGTACTTACTATACAAACCATGAAGACTGTGACGACACCAAAACAACACACAAAAGCACTGACATTATATAATTTTATGTATAATATAGTGTTAAGTCAACATTGAACTTTGTAAGAGCGTCCGGTTGGAACCTAGGAGCAATTGCTAATAAGTCCGGATAGAGGGTGAACAATGCCAATTGTTGTGGCTAACGGTCCAGGGACCCATCGGGGTGTCAACCGCTCTTCAATCCATCCATCAAAAATTATTAGAAATTGGAAAAATTAGAGGTGCGCGGGGTAACACCACAAACGTCCCTCACCTACCCAATTTCGTACGAGGCGTGCAAAACCTATAGTCAATTACGTGTGATTTTCTTCTAAATTCGTCCAGACACTTCGCAACGACATTTCCGACCACTCCTTAGAAATTGTCGTATCTCCATCAGAATTCACAAGGACATTTCTCAGCAGATGTTTTCATCACTTCAGGCAAATTCGGAAAATAAGAAATTACCTGAACTCTGGTTTTCTGGGAAACCATGAAGTAAGAGTTCAGACATGCGTTTATACTCTCATGGAGTAGGAACTACAATTTCATCTTAACTACGCTAAATTTGGAATAATACATTGCCTATTACTCTATAGGTATTTAAAGTTAAAAATCATCGTTTGTCTTGTTGATAAGGGAGTCAAACATATCAAACAACGGATTTTGGCTGGTCAGATTAAATTTACCCAAAAATATCAATGACTGGCTGCTCCGTTTTGTACTAGGGGATTGTATTCTGAAAGGTTGCTTTTAAAATATACAATAACCTGCACCATTTTATTTAGTTTTTTTAAAATGTTCTTAAAAATTAGATAAATAAAATTACATTTCCAAAATTTATATAAATGCTTCCCGCACAAATCACGATGCACCTATCACCTAGAACTAGACAGAGCGTTTATAAGAGTTTTCGATATAATCAGCCGTTGAATCTGTGATGTTCCACCATATATTTGCAAAGCTTTTGCGTCTCGCATCAACTTTTCTACAGGGTACTCACTATTATATCCATTTGCTCCGAAAATTTGTACAGCATCCGAAGATGCCTTCACAGCCATGTCTGCAGCGAAACATTTCGCTATTGAGGCAGTATATGTATTGCGCTTCCCTAAAATATATATTTATTATTTTGATTATTTATAAGCCAGTATATACCTTGATCAATTTCCCATGCAGCCTTTTGATAAGCCAATCGACCAACTTCTACTGCTATTGCCATGTCTGCTAGCATAAATGCAACTGATTGATGAGTACAAATTGGCACATTAAAAGCTTTCCGCTCAATTGAATATTTCAAGGATTCATCCAGGCATCTTCTAGTAAGCCCTACAGCTCCAGCTGATACCAATGGACGTGCTTTATCAAAAGTGGACATGGTTATTTTAAAGCCAGCTCCCTCTTCCAGTAAGATATTCTTTTTTGGTATTCGTACATCTTCAAATCTTATACTTCTAGTATCTGCAGCCCGTTGTCCCATATTGATTTCTTTTTTTTCTACTATTATTCCGGGTGTATCTCGGTTAACCACAAATCCAGTAAAGGCCTTCGCTGCTGGAACCTTCGGATCAAGATTGGTACGCGCCAACACGTAATACCAATTTGCAATGTTCCCATTAGTTATCCACATTTTTCGTCCATTAATAATATATTCATCCCCTTTCTTAATGGCAGTTGTTTGAGCTGCATTTACATCAGATCCAGCATCAGGCTCAGTTACACAGAAAGCTGCCAATAGTGGCTCCTCTACTAATCGTCCTAGGAAATTCTTTTTTTGTTCGTTGTTACCAAATTTGAGTACTGTGCTTTGCTGAGAGTTATAAAATTACTAATGGTGATATGATAGAAATATCTCGTAAGATTTCTTTACCCCAAGAGAACTGACTTCAAAAGTAATCATTACAGCGGTACAACCATATCCTAGTTCTTCCGAAATAAGACAATTGGTGAAGATATTTAATCCAGGGCCTCCGAGTTCTGTAGGGATGTGACCTGTTGTAATTCCAATTTCCCATGCCTTCCTGACAATATTACTAAGAAACTCTCCGCTCTGGTCATGATGGGCAGCAACAGGTATCACATTCTCGCATACAAATTTTCGAGCGATTGTCTGTATTGTCTGCTGCTCTTCATTTAAGGAAAATGAAGGTGAAGAGAATTTTCTCGTTGTGAGTAAGGGACGCAAAAATTTGGTGATTGATACAACATTGGCTATTCCCTAAAAATGTTAGAATTAGTGAACACCGTTCTAGACTGGTTGCTTTCCACACTTTTAAATAACTCATTTGGAAAATGCATGAATTGAAACCGTTTGCTTTAGAAAATTTAGGAAAGTTTTAAAATCATTGTAAGTGCAAATTATTATAAATCATGGTGAATCTACAAAAATCCCCTTAATCTTTATTAATGAGAATTTTTTAATTTTTGTAAACAATCTTGCATGACATGGCAAACTGTCACTCAAAAATTTCGCTGCTGTTCCGTTCGTTGGTTTATTCCTCTCCGTTATCTCACAGTATGGGCCAAACCACACGCTGCAGTATACTTCACTTCTCGTGGATATACTCAAGTCGCGTACGATACGTTCGTATTTTTAAGCTTCTCGGCATTATTTAGAATGTCGTGGACTTTTGCGAAATATTTTTAAATTTTTTAATAGTTTCTAACTAAAATTAGGAAAAAAATCTAAAGGGAATTTCCAAATCTCCCAAAACGTATTAAGAAGCTGTAAGCCAGACAAACGCAAAGCTGTTTTTACAATCCAATCAAACTCATCACATTTATATAAATATAAAAACAATAAATAAAATCAAGTCATCGCTTTTATTTTAATAATGGAGCCAGAAATAATTATATAAAGATTACAGAAAAATATAACAAAAATTTCTTCCATATTCCTGAAAAGTTGAGCATGGAAAATCCTGCATTGGATAAAATTTGTGCGAACCTATAAAAATTTCAATACTTAAGTAAATGCAGAAATGAAAAGTTAATTTGAAAATTGCCCATCCACAAGAAAATTCATTTTTACTTAATAATAGCTTGTTTCCTATTATGTAGTAAAATTTACTAACCAACCCTGAATATTTGAGAAAAAAATTTGAAATTTACTTTTTTTTTATAAGATATCAGGATTACAAAAGACAGATTCAATTACTGCTTAGTAAAAAAAAAAACGCTGTACCCAAAGTTTCTGTAACACCATTTAAGCAGAGATTTGTAATAAGTCTATAAGAGAAAAGAGAAGTGAATTTGATTTCGGGTATCGTATAAAATTCGTACATGAGTGAAGCTTTATTCCCGTCATAATAACTTGAAGGGACGACATTAACGAAGAACAGAAAATGCAGACAAATGAGACGCAAACACAAAAATGAGAAGCAGCAAGTTGGACCATGACATTTCGGGAAGACATACTTGTATGGTTTTATACCACGGATGATGGACCTATCTTTAGTTCTTGCCATTCCTATGAGTGTTCTTTGCATAATTTCAACTTGACAGGAGTTAAGCAAGAAATACATTGCGATGTAGTAGGTAGCACGGAACTTTGCCTACCCTCAAATATTTCTAAACCGTAAAACTGCCTAAAAGCTTCTGCACACTGCATCAGTTGACAGTTGTCATTTTGCAAATAGCACAGAATACAAGCAGATATTGTATGGTATGATCACTGACATATATACAATGGACTGCTGACGCTACAAAAATTGCTTACATTATTTGACATTATTATGGGATCACTTTTCTATAGTCCTCTCTTTTTGGTTTAACTACTTTTTTTCGCTGAACTATAAATCATAAGTTCTATACAAAATCCACCATAGTCCAGTTTCAGTTCAGTGGTTTTCCAAATGATTATATAGAATAGAAATAGATGGCAATACAGTATTTGTAATCCTTTCTCTGTCCCCCATAGCTACTTTTAGGGACAGGCAGACAAAAATTGCAAAAAATTATTTCTTTAAAACTCAAGTTTTAAAAATATTTGATGTTGTAGAAGATAAGCTTCCAAGAATAGAAATAATTTCGAATGCATCTGTAATTTGCTGAACTTTTAATATGAATATTAAAACGAAAGTAAAACTTGAAATTAAGATAATTGTCACACCCTGCCAAAAAAAGTTGACCCATATGAAATAGAAAATCAGGCAGTCCATGTTATATATGTCAGTGGGTATGATTAATTAATTGTAAGATTGCACTGAATCGCAAGGTTCTGTGATATAGCAAAAATCTTGAACGAACAATTATGTACCTCACACAAGGTCATAGCGCGCAACCTGAAAAAAGAAGAAGGAGCTGAAGTTGTCACAGCTGTAAAGAAAAAGACAAAATTTACAATTTTTCATTGGCTGTGTTTGTGGTATATTGTTTTGAAAAACAATCAATTCGAACTCATTTTTAAAGCAAAATGTCTATTATTGAAAATATAAAAGACTGGTTTACATCGGAAACGGCACGAAATAAAAATTCTGCAATTCTTGCGGGTATACTGGTAAAGGATAGTTTTTTTTTTCCTCATGACTAATTCATTTTGTATTTGTTTGGGTTAAAAAGAATGAAGTATATTTGAAGACCTCTAACATTTTCTTGTCTTGTATTTTAGTTCTTTACAGGATGGTGGATTTTGATCGATTTACTTTCGGTATATCCTGGACAGATTAATGCTGGGCACGCAATTATAGGGGTGTTTGGTTCCATAAGCTTCTTTATGGTTAATACTGTGAAAAACAGTCACGTAAGAATCAATAGCTACTTTCGTATGCTTTGTATATATAATTTAAGGATAACATTTTACTTTCAGTTGTCTGAAGATAATGTGTCGCTATCCAGAGCCAGAGCTGCTAAAATTTGGCTACTGATAGGATTTGTGATGGGATTTTCATCCATAATTGCTGCTGTTTTTGTTCTTATTCAGGATTTCACATCGAATGGTATATTTGGCTGAATTACTATGTTTTCTTTAGTAATGTTTTTTTTTCTCTATTATAGCGAAAAAAGAAAATTGGCCTGGAGTGGCAATTTTGATTCAAAATGTATTTATTTTAATCGCCAATTTAGTGTATAAGTTTGGACGTAATGAGGAGGATTGGAGTTATTAAGTAAGCAGACACATTGTAACACTACTTTCGCATTCATGTAATATTTCTGCTAATCTCACCTGTGGACAAATTGCGACTAGATGTAATTTTTTTTTTTACATATTTTTAGTTAAAATCCATTTAATTTAAAATCACCTATGTATACATTATATAAATAAACAATTTGTATGGTACATAATAACGTAGTTTTTCGTGGATATAATATTGGTACTTAGCTTTAGAAATAAAATAAGTCTGAATTTGTACGGTTAATACACTGTTCCCTTGTGCGAACAGGGACACTACCCTGTAGACACGAATTGATGATTTCATCATGAGCCCTTAGATGTAGGTAATAATGAAATCTGTTCTGGAACGCTGAACTCTTTATACTTTTCTTCAACATAATGACTTTTTTCCATGATCACTCGATGAGCACTTCCATGAGTTATTATATTATTTTCTTCTTGACATAATGAAAATACCCACTGATACCAACACAAGAAATACCCAGATATCGACGGCTGTATTAACAAGTCATAAATATGTTCGTGTAGCAAACTTCTGATCTCATTGGAACACTGTGAAATAAAATGTTGTGTAAAAAACTTTTTCATGTAGACAAAAATTCGTTATTTTCTTAGAATTTGAATCGACCACATTCAGAATTTGTGAGTATTATTGATGGCTAAAGACTGTTCGTAGACGTTGTGTCTAGGCAGAAAAACATTTTTGTGAATGCAGATAGTCATACATTTTGTCTCATTAACTTCTGAACCTTTTTCTCCAGCATACATGCAGCCGACAATAATCCAAATGCAACGAACATCGAGGTTCAAACTAATCATCCAGATCGGAACAAAAAACCTGTTGTGGGTTACATTGATTATGGAGTATAATATAGATTGTCTGTGTTATCCGCATGGCGTGTGAATATTGTATATAAAATCGACGATGCTCCGAATTCATGACAACAGCAATTCCTCGCTCCAATATAAAATCAACGATGAAAGGGGCCGGATTCTGTAATATGGAGAATTGGCGAATTTGGGAAATGAGCTATTTTGACAATCAATTCTCCACTTGAACTCCTGTAACTCGGCGGATTTGTTTTGAGAAGTCCCGAATTTTTTATACTATATGTACATTCTCCGGTGTTTTGCAAATGGAAAAGTAAGAGGAAAAATTGTCAACTGACAATATTCTCTGTTTGTTGTGTTTTGTGAAAGTACCTAGGTACCTAGGAATTTTCAAACCACATAACGAATTAACTACATATCCTGGTTATATTTATAAAAACAAATTATGAATATCCATGCAATATGGATTTTGGTTACTACGCGCTAAAAATTTTAAATCATGAGAAAGTGTCATCTTTTAGTAGAGATGCTATAAAAATGTATGTAGGTTGAAATCGGATCTTCACTTTGTCCCTTATTTAGACATGTAATTAGTTTTAGAGTTCGATAAATAGTTTCGGAGATAACTGCAAAAGGAGTGACTCAGATCTTTTTAAGGTTGAAAATGGCTGTTTTTTAGTACAAAAATGGGCATATTTTCAACTTATCATTCTGAAGAACTGGTAAGTCATGGAAATTCACTTGTATATGACTCATGTGTAAGAAGCGTAAGACGGTAAAAATTTCCTCTTCCCTCCCTTATCATATTTGTTCCGAGCTCTAATTTTTTCTGATACCACATACATTTCTCTCCTACATTCCACAGTTATTCCAGAAAAACTAAAAAAGATCTACCCCCTACATTCCTCCAAAACTACCCTACTAAGAAAAAGTGTCTATTTGTCTCTACGTCGAGAGGTAATAGACCCATGTACCTTGAATATATAAAAACACCAAGCCTCTACACGAAAACCTGATAACCTTTATCCTGCCTGGTGATTCGCACTTTTTCATACTTCTCAAGTTTTCCCTAATTCTCCAAACATTAGTGAATTGCGGATGGGAAATTAGGGAGTCTTAATCGGAGAAAACGAAAATTCTGATCTCCCAAATTCTCTGATTCTCTGTATTACAAAATCTGGCCCCTGATGTAGGGAATCCCTCAATTTATTCTAAGGTTTACTGCGGGTTGAGAAGTTTGTGGCGACATGCAGAGTATACCCGTAGACTGCTCCACTAACGACTCATTAATGCTCTGTTTGTTGTTATTATTACTTACGGAGCTTGTGTATACTGCAATATTGATAACTCAGGTCGTAGGAAGCTAAACGTGGATTCCAATGCATACGCTAGATATATATTTGGCCTCAGCAGATATGATCACGTGTCAGCTGTAATTAAGCAAATTTTTGGATGTAAGTTGGATTAATACTTGGACTACCTGTTATGCGTTATGATGGCTAATATAATCAATAACAATTCTACCGAATTCCTTAAGGATAATATTGAATTTCTGTCATCACAACGTACGCTATTATTGCGGATTCTTCGCCATTTTTTCCTATATAGTTTTCCTTAGAGTATAGAGCTATATATTCTAAGAGTTTTCGCACTTTTTTCATCTATGGAGTAGAGTCTGGAATAGTCTCCCTGTATATATTCGGGCACGAGTGTGCGGCGTTTCAGGATGGAGGCCTTAAGTTATTTTAATCAACTTTGAATGAAGTACTTAACGCGTTAATAGCCCTTATTTTTTGTTTGTTTTTATTTTTTACTCTTTTCTACTATATATAGCTTATTATTTTATGAGTTTTTATTTTTCCTGTTTCATTTTGACATTTTGATTTTTTTTTCTTATTTTTAACTTTTCTAATGATGCTAATGATTTTAAGCTGCCACTGTATAGAGATAATTCATCGCAGAATAGTTTAGTATATAAGGGCGTTCAAATATTCAATAAATTACCTTTAGATGTAAAACTTGAGAATAATTTTAGGATATTTAAGAGAAAAGTTCTTGAATTTGTTAAAATTACTTATTAAATTCGTAAACTAATGCAGAAGATAAGAAAAAGGAGGAAAGAGAGCTAGACTTATAGTATAATTATATGACTTTTGTAATGAATACCAAAAAATGCTAAATAAATTCACTTACTTACTTTAGTATTGTTTTTATACACATTATTTTTGTAAAACCTATGTAAAGGGTTTTCCAATAAGAGGTGTTATTTTGATATTCAAAGAAAAATGCCATTTTTTGAGATAAATGATCGGATCTTTATTTCATTATAAAGAGGAAGGTATGACGTTAATAATGGAAAATAACATCAGCCAAATGACCACCACGACCACGCCTACAGGACCATATCCTTTTCATGCAATTTTCCATAACCAAATCGCAAAGTGGCTGCCCTATGTCCTCGATAGCCTCACGAATTCCATCTTTGAGGTCTTGAATCGACGCTGGGCTGTTGGCGTAGACCTTCTCTTTCACGTGGCCCCAAAAGAAGAAGTCGCAAGGTATTAAGTCACAAGATCTCGGTGGCCAATTGTGATCACCTCTTCGAGAGATAACACAGTCCGGAAACATTTCCCGTAAAAGATCAATGGTTTCGTTGCTTGTATGGCACGTAGCGTCGTCTTGTTGAAAGTAAACGTTGTCCAGATCAATACCATCCAATTCCGGCCATAAAAAATCATTAATCATCTGTCGATAGCGCAATCCATTCACCGTAACTGTTGCTACAGCCTCATTTTCGAAAAAGTAAGGTCCAATGACCCCGCGGGACCATAAACCGAACCAAGCAGTCACACGTTGAGGGTAAAGAGGCTTTTCAACAATAACTCTTGGGTTTTCCGAGCCCCAGTTGTGACAATTTTGCTTGTTGACGAAGCCATCGAGGTGGAAATGGGCCTCATCACTCAAGATGAGTTTTCGATGGAATTCCGGATCATTTTCATGCATTTCAAGGACCCAATTAGCAAAGACTCGACGTTGTTGATGATCGGCCAGCTTGAGTTCTTGCGTTAACTGAACTTTATAAGCCTTAAGACCCAAATCTTTATGCAAAATACGGTGTAATGACGTTTGTGGAATGCCTAATTCCAAAGAACGACGAGGAATGGACAAACCTGTACCGAGATTCAGCTAATTTGTGAGTGATTCACTTCAGTCACTTCTTTCACTCACTTTTGAAAATAAAATGATTCCTTTAAAAAAGTGAAGTGAGTATTTTCGAATATTAACTTCGAATGTAATTTTCACAGCTGTTTGTCGATGTTATGTTTAAAAATGAACGCCGGTGCGAATTATAATCACGCTAAACACTTTTTGCGGATAATAAGGAAGAATATCAGAGATGCAAATAATCCGTTCGATATTCTTGAGTCACGGTAAATAAAATTAATTAAAAAAAGTGCTTCAATTATTTACATTTTACCTTCTAGTTTTCGGGAACTGTATAGGTTTCCCCAACGCATCGCAGTGGATTTCATTGAGGAATTAACACCATATCTTACTCAAGCCACGAGAAGTGATGCTATTCCTTCCAGTATAAAAGTAACCTATCTCTTTTTATTGGTATAAAAGCTGTTGATAAAATCTTTTTTAGATTTTGACAGCAATGAGTTTTTTTGCATCTGGATGCTACCAAAGACGTGTTGGGCAAGACTACCTAACATGCATCAGTTAATCATGTGTATCCAGAATTATCAATGAAGTTGCAATGGCAATTAATAACAATTTGTCAGAGAAATATATCCGATTTCCTCAAACTCCTACAGAACAATTAATTGCAAAGCAAAAGTACTATATTGCTGAAATATTCATTTTGTGATCATCTAATAAATTGGAGTTATTGCAGATTTTGTCAACTTAAAAGATCCGTAAACTTTCCAGGTATTATAGGCTGCGTCGATGGAGGTCATATAACATTAGTTGCACTTAGCAAAAATATAGAAAGAGCACATTTGAACAGAAAGCATCAGACATCAAAAAATGTGCAGTTTGTGAGAAATTTTACATATATATTATGCGTATTCGCATTTATTTGCTCTCTTACAGATTTGTGACGCAAGTTTAGGATTCGAAGGCGTTTTTGCCAGGTTTTCAGGTGCAACTCACGATGCATACATATGGAGTATTAGCCAAGCAAGAACATTTCTTGAATCTCAATTTAAATGGGTGAAAGGTCTACATATTTATTAGGTAAGCAACTTCAACTGCTAAGTCTTCTATATTATAATACATATATATATATATATAATATTATAATGAATAAATTAAGGTGATTCCGGGTATAGTTTAAAGCCATGGCTTCTTACGCCTTTCCGAATAAATGAAAATTCTACAGAAGTAGAATTGCACTTTAACCGATGTCACGCTAAAATACGGAATTGTATAGAAAGGGCAATTGGATTGCTAAAAGCTAGATGGAGGTAGTTGTGAATTAAAATAGTAATTTAAAAATATTTACTTATATTTATTGCTTTATTTAGATGCTGCAGCAAAGAAAAACCGCTCAGGTATTCTCCAGAAAAAGCCGGTAATATTATTAACGCTTGCGCTGTCTTGCACAATATTTTAATACAGAACAATGTTTCGATAACGGAACAGGAAAATATAATGACAGAACTTGAGGTACTGGAACATCGCCGAGACACTCCAGCCCTTTCCTTAATTTTTATTAATAAAGCTTAAAAAAAATCACAGTTCTTTTGTTTATAATCACTTAAAAATATAAAAAATTAAAAAAAAAACAATCCATTATGTCGGCTAAAGATAGGAAGATCAAATGAATTAATCCAAATAATGCGGTTTTAAAATAGCGTTTAGCTCATATATTGCTGCTATTATATTTTTTTGTCCTTCTACCAACCGCTCAAGAAGATTATTTGTCCTACAATTTTCTTATATGCCAATTCAACGTAATTTTTACAATTCCCAAACATTCTTCCAGTAGGGATTGTTGACTTTCGCTTTATTCCTCTTTGGTTTTGTACTTGTTGCAATTTACATGTTTCAGACAAGGAAATATTTGTATCGGTAAAATTCCCCGCATCTTCGTCCTCTCTTAAGGGTTCAAGTTCTTCAGCAATTACTTCAAATTCTGTCAACTACAATAATATTACCACTCAAAAGCATAAAACTAAAAGTAACTAAAATTTTTACATTTTTGCCGAATCCGAGCTCCTTGGTTTTTTTTATCTCCTTCAAAATAATCCACTCCACATATATTAAAAATCATCTTGTCGTCAGCTTAAGGTTCAAATTTGGGATCTACAGTACCTCCACCGGTTCTTTTGCATTCATTCGTTAATATACGGAACCTTTTACGCACGTTGAGCCTCATATCTATCTAACACTGCAGTAATGGTTATATGTCAGTAATACAAAGAAAAATGTAAATTTACCTTTTTCCACTGTGGAGCTGTTTTCGCTGTACCACAAGAATTTAATTTTGTTGCTATTTGTTCCCATATCTTATCCTTGCATTGGGCTCCTTGTGCACTGGCAAATCTTCCTTCTAAGACATTATAATGTTGTCTCAGTTCTTCAATCAGAACTGATTTTTGGTGTAAAGACAACTTTCCAGCCTTGTGTTACAATTTATTAGTATTAATTAATATTTATAGCTGTGTTCTTTTGGACCCAAATGTCAAAGTAGAACTTGATAAATTTCGAGACAAAGTTTGACAGATTTAATGTATTCTTATAAAATCATGGCACTTTGATTATTATCTCTATACTTTCAATGCACCCTACAAATAAATTCAATTCGCAATCTCTTGTGCTTTGTAGAACACCGCACGGAACCAAAAAAACGCAGCTTAATTTACTTACCATTTCTAAAATAAAATCTCTTCTCGATGATTTCACTCTCCATTCACCGCAAAATTGAAGGTGAGTGAAGTGAGTGAGTGAATTTCTTAGCAGAATCAAATTTGCAGAAAAGTGACTCACTTCACTCACTTTTTGCCAATTTCGACGTAGCTGAATCTCGGTACTGGGTTTTCTTCAACACTTTCGGCTACAGCAGCAATATTCTCGGCTGTTATTGAGCGACGTGCACGAATTTTATTCTTCACATCACTACTTGTCCCGACAGTTCGAATTTTTCTACCAATTTCTGTATTGCGGTCCGACAAGGTGCTTCACGACGACCCAAAAATGTTCGAGTTTTACGAACCGTCTCTGCCACATTTTCACCATTTTTATAGTGAATTTTAATAATTTCAATGCGTTGTTGAATCGTGTATCGTTCCATTTTTATTAATGGCGTAATACTTGTCAAATGTCAAAAAATGACAGCTCCAAAAGTGACATCTACCGAAATATCGGGCTAATTAAAATAACACCTCTTATTGGAAAACCCTTTACTAGCGTATGCACATAATGAGTCTCATACGTCTCAATTGTGCAAATTAATACAGCAAATTTATTATTTATTCATAGAAATTTACAGAAAATGGTTCGGCAGAATTTTTATTCACGTTGGTGGTCGACTGGAGTTATTTTTAGATGCAAATATGCATAAAAATTTCCAGAAAATTTCTAAGAAAAAAATGAGGGCTTCCCTACATCAGGCCGAGACATCGTTGGTTTTATATTGAAGCGAGGCATTGCTGGCATACATCAAATAGAGGCATCGTCGATATTGTATAAAATATTCCCACGGTATGTGGATAACACAGAAAATTATAAATTAAATTATATATAATCAATGTAACCAACACGACAACCGTTTTTCTGACAGTCTTCAGCCATCAATAATGCAGACGAATTCTGAAGAAATATGGTTAATTAAATTTCTAAGAAAAAAATTTATTCTGAAAAAAAATGTTGCTTTGTACCCACGATATATTTAGGCGAGATCAGTGAGTTATTGAGGTTTGCTACGAGTTCTTCTCATACTTCACTTTGTTAGTAAGCCGTCGATATCTGGGTACTTATTTCTTGTCTGTGCTGATACATTGATCAGTCAATTGATGATGAAATAATGGAAATGCTCACTGCTTTTAAATTCATAATAATGACATTGATATATAAATTAGTAATATCGTACGATCATTTTATTTTAAATTCACATGTTCTGTTTTTGCGTACATTTTCGATTTTGAAGGGGATTTTTTTCAAAGTTTTAAATGATCCTCATGGTATCTGACGTAAAAGGAGACTATGAAGAACTAGAAAGGAAATCATTTTTATCTAGGTATAGATATGAAAAATTAAAAAATGCTTTCACGTTACACAATTCACTTCACAGCACTTTACATAAACTTGACTGTTTTTTTAAACAATACAACATACCATTCATCTTAATTTTGTGGAAATGTTTATGAAACGGCTCGTGGTATGCTCATTGAAAGGCTCATGGAAACTCATCAGAAAATTTCAGCCGCATTCAAAAGCAGAGAAATTTAGACATACATAGGTATATGCACAATTTCCAGATGCAATAGTGCTAGTTTACATAGGATTCCCCCGAGCGAGCAAGAGGGGTTTCAAAACCGATGAGCATTTTCTACAAGGGTAAGTTCAACAAATTCTAACAGCCTCAATAGGGGTGTACAGACCTTTTCATAAAAAGTTTGTTTAAGCAGGTCGTTCTCGCAAGCCTCTCGAAAAAACCAAAAGTAATGACAAAAAAAATGTTCCACTCGAAACAATCAATTTTCCATATAAAAAATAAATATATACGTCTCTGATCATAGACAAACAAATTACATACAAAGCCTGAGCAAGTAGAACAAAATCAGTAACGCCTCTCCAGAATATAAAATCGACGATGCCTCGACTTTATGAGTGACCAAATGACTCTCTCCAATATAAAATCAACGATGCCTCGACCCTGAGGAATAAGAATTCATTTGTTTTTAGAAATTTACAGAATATGTTTCGGCAAAATTTTTATTCAATTTGGTGGCCGACTGGAGTTATATTCAGATGCAATACTTTTAGGTGTGCCTTCAGATGCAATACTTTTAGGTGTGCCGTTGTCGGCCTCCAATAATGCAGAAAAATTCTAAAGAAAAATTGTATTCAATTTGGTGGCCGACTGGAGTTATATTCAGATGCAATACTTTTAGGTGTGCCTTCAGATGCAATACTTTTAGATGTGCCTTCAGATGCAATACTTTTAGGTGTGCCGTTGTCGGCCTCCAATAATGCAGAAAAATTCTAAAGAAAAATTTTCAGTAAGTTTTTAAGAGGACCTAACCACTGACATACTATATATGTATAACATTTAATATTCATATAAAAAGTTTAACAAATTACAGATGCATTCGAAATTATTTTTATTCTTGGAAACAACATCAAATATTTTTTAAACTTGATTTTTAAAGAAATAATTTTTAAGCAATTTGTGTCTGCCTGTCTCTAAAAGTAGGTATGGAGGACAAAGAAAGGATTACAAATACTGTATTGTCATCGATATCTATTCTATATATTCATTTGGAAAATCACTGAACTGAAACTAGACTATGATGGATTTTGTATAGAACTTATTATTTGTAGTTCTGAGGAAAAAGTAGTTAAACCAAAAAGAGACAGCTATAGAGAAGAGATCCCTTAATAATGTCAAATAATGTAAGCATTTTTAGTAGTGTCAACAGTCCATTGTATATATGTCAGTGGACTTAACGCTTTGGTTACATCATCAAGTCGAGCATCGTCGATTTTATATACGAGACAGGCGTTACTGATTTTTGTTTTACTTGCCCAGTCTTCAGTGGCGTAACTAGCCCTCGCGGGTGACAAATGCAAAAAATGGAGCCCCCATTTGTCTATGAAAACGAACATTAACCGCCGAGCGTTGAACGAGAATTCAGCTAGTCGGCAATAGACATCTGAAAGCTGGTTGGCTTTTGTTATAAATGAGTTAAAACTGAAATTTCAATAATTTTTTTAATCTGAAGTCTCAGTTTATACAGTAAACAATAGTGGTAGAAAATCTATAAGTTAATTTTAAATAGTAACATAGCTTACTACACGGCATACAATTGCGCGACTCTTTTAGAAGGGGTTCTTTCGATATTTGGTACTCGCGAAGTCATCGATGAGCTTCGAGACATTTATCCTTTCTGATTTGCCTGCCTCTATGCCAAGTAGTGCTAATTGGGATAGCCCATAGAACTTCGAATTTTGAGACCGAGCGTTCCGCGGATGCAACGGTGACGGGAATCTTCTAAAATGGTAGCAAAAAGGAGTAGACTTTGGAAAAACTCGAACTTATTTCGGCCAATTCTTCGATTCTCTATATCTTCTCAATTCCCGGCCGTAATGTTTTAACACACAGTAGAAAAGTTTCGAAATAAAGAATCGTTTGTGGCTCGCTGGCGCCCCTTTGAATCAGGGGCCCACGCGACCGCATTGGTTATATTAGATAGCTGCCAGTATTTGTAGTTTGTCTATTCCCTCAAAGGTGCCGAAAGCAAATCCAAGAAAATCAACAATGTCCTACAACCGATCCTTGAAAGATCATGGAACACCTCAGAGGAGTGGAGACGAAAAGTATGAAAATTCCTAAAAAAGAAGACCTAACAATATCATGGTTTGTTAGAGTGAAATCAGTTTACTGAACACTGGGAGGAAAAGTGCGTGATCCTGAGAGAATGAAAGCAACAGTCAAGCGAACAATTAGAAAGCAGCAAGCAATCAATTTATATATTTTTGTGCAGCAAACCAACAAGTTTTACGTTTAAGATGAGAAAATTTTATAACGTCCTTTTTTATGTCGATATCGAGTATCAATTTGCATTAACCGAATTTTTTGCTATCATTGAGCTTTGATAAGCTAATAAGCTTGGAAAACGTTTGCAATTGTAAAACTTCTCAGATTTTCAGGTGAACAATCTAATGCAAAGATAGTCGTTTTTCATTTAGAGGATCCTACAATCCATATGGACCTCGGAATAAAGATAGACCCGGGCAGGGATCAACCATCATCATCACTGTTCAAGATTTTTTGGAGTGCAAAATTTTATATAATCTGATAGTCTTAGATGGAGTATGTGCTAAAAGAAATTCTGTCGATTACGGGAAAGATGGAAGACCACCAATAGGGTGTCTAGATGATTTTTAAAAATATCTTCGGTTGCGTTGCTGATGGTTGTTGGTGTTGTTGAAAATGTGAACAAAACCATAATCGATAGAGAAAAAATGGGATATTTTTATGTGAAATTAAAGGATGACGATTTTTTATGAAGGGGAATTTTTAAAACTTCGATTAGTTTTTTTTTCGTATATATATGTATGTCTATGTGATATATAAAAATATACGCTCAAAGTAAATATACAACAACATAAAATAATAATGAAGTTAATACCTCACAATTGGACATTCGTCTTCATTTTGAAGACACCATTCCGGTTGTAATGTTTCAGCTCCAATATCATTTTCAATTAATCGCTCTCGATGTATTAAAAAGCGTGATTCAGCCTCTCTCCAAGTTGTCTCAGGATTAGACCATAATCGTTCTGCTAAGGCACTTGCTCTTGGCCAAAAACGTGTATCTAATGAATATTCATCTATTTGTTCAGACCAAATTGCCGCCTCTGCGCCTAAGATTTGTGAATTATATCCACCAGCAATAGTATCTGGTCGATTCATATAAACTTTTTGCCATCCAATATACGGTGAGCACCAATTTTGACCTTCATTTACCCATCCGGCACCACCGCAATCAAAGTATAAAGCATCATAATTTGACAATATTAATTTATAGCCAAGTTGTAATAGATCTTGAACTTTTTCATCGGATCCTGTTGTCCACACTTGAATTATGTATCGATCTTTATTTAAATACTTTTCAACGTAAGGAACTTCAGTTAGTCCACTTGTCCACATAATGATGGGTAATTTTTTACCCGTAATTTTGTCAAGTCTTTCGATTGCATTATCTTGGAAATGTCCCCACAGTTTCATAAAATCTGCCTTTTCTAAAT
Source organism: Dioctria rufipes (assembly GCA_963924295.1). Taxonomy (NCBI): domain Eukaryota; kingdom Metazoa; phylum Arthropoda; class Insecta; order Diptera; family Asilidae; genus Dioctria; species Dioctria rufipes. The sequence goes on along the minus strand of OZ002743.1, from coordinate 39,474,356 downwards.
TCCATCCTTTCTTCAGCATCCAATCACGTATCTGTTCACTTGAATTCCAACATGCTACAGATACTTCATCTCCTCCCATATGGAAAATTTCAGGTTTTCCGAACATTTCAAACATTTCTCTGTAGATATCTTCAAGAACATCATAGAGGCCATCGACTGTTGGATCAAGCTGTCCACAAGGAGGTTCAACACAGAATGTACTCCATGGCTGTTTTTTAAAGCATGCAGTCATATTGTATTTTTGCCAACCTTCACCAACATGAGCTGGAGCATCAAATTCTGGAATAACTTGAACACCACGAATACGTCCATAATTAATGACTTCAGCAACATTTTTGGCTGTATAAACTTTTCTAGATGAATATGCACCGTATTTGGAAAGCTCTGGACGTGATTTGATGATAAGCGGGAAACTTTGGGAGTCAGTTACATGCCAATGAAATACATTCAGTTTAGACATTGCCATTGCATCTGAAAGTTAATAGATTTTTATGATTATTAAAAAATTACAAGAGTTATGGTATTGCAATCATCATACCGATAGTCCTTTTAATAGAATTGACACTGAAATAGTTCCTTGATGTATCCAAAACAACTCCACGATGTTTATAAACAGGTGAATCATTTATTATTCCTGAAGCAACTATTTGCATTTCATTGCGAATATCATCGAACACAATCAGTTGTGATAAGGTTTCCAAACCATGACGAGCACCATAAAAAGTTGATGCTTCAATTTCAGCAACGACTTCATTTTTACCTTGGCTAAGTTCCAATTTGTAGCTTTCATCAGTATTTGTATTTAATTGTAGATTTTCATCGGTCACAGCTATCTTAATTAGTAGGGGTCGTCCACCACTTTTCAATTCATCCAATTGAGGCACTTTTTTGGTTAGTTGTTCCTTAAAGCGTTTTTCATTTTCATTCCATAAAGACTGTTGATTTTTAAATAACGGTCTTCTTATCTCTATATGATCCAGACTCAGTCGCACTAAGTATTGTCCTAGTTTTACAGCTCCAGTGGGTGCGGGCCATATCGTTCCAGGTACAGTGCTACAAAAGATTCGACACACCGGCAAGCTTAAAGCAGTTATCACATTTTGTGGTGTAATTTCTACTTTAACGCAACGATTCTGAGAACATTCATATCCCCAAGCTGGTCTAGAAGAGAGTAAAAAAATAGAGCTATTAGTTTTTACCAGAATCCTCTGATTATATACTATACATTGATACAGTTACGTTTTTATTCACAAGTACGAAAAACACAAAGAGAAATATTGGAAGTGTAACAGATATTATGGAGAGAATTATCAAAAGAAAATTTGTGAATTTTTTTACTCCTGCTGATTTCTTAAATTCTGCCAAATTAAGTCTTTTCATTTTATTTTTAATTGAGTGACCTCCACTAATGTTTTCGAAACAACGACGGAGAAGCACACTGTGATTTAAAACGCAATGCACGTATGCACCACCTATCAGCGGTAGAAGCTTAATTTTTTTTTATTGATTTCTATAACATAAGCTGAGGCACTTGGAGCGATTCAAGCGACGTTTAAAAATTGAAACAAAATACAGTTCAGGAAATTGAATTTTATCGATTAAAATATTTAAAATTTCGACGAACAAGGTCAAAAGCACAAAATCCATTACAAGAACTTATCTACAACTGTAGATAGTTTTAGAAAAGGAGATTAGATGGATTATTCACTATTATGGGGTGCAAAGAAAGTGTAGTTACATCCTCGCGGCACAGGTACACTCTGTGTTCTGCTAAAAAATCGGAGTCTGTCAACATAGAAGCCAGAAGATTACATTCGTTCTTTTCAGTCTTTGCAGACTGGAGATAATATGGCTGGCCGTTCGAATCTATATATATACCTGATTATAGTGTATAGAAGGTACGTCAATGAACAATGAGTATAGAAAAAGAACTGACTTTCTCTTGAAGCTCTGAAGAAAACAATGCAGAAATGTGGTTGGCATCATCACTGGCCACAGCTCGCTTCATGCTCATCTAACAAAGATGGGAGTTGTTGACAGCTGACCTGCCTGTAAGGAGAGCCTGAGATAACCGAACTCTTTTTGTTCGCTTGTTCGGCCTTTCTTCGGAGTAGGCTGCATAATCTTGAGTTTGTCTTCTATCTGTGGATGAGCTGAAAAACTTACCTCACCAAAAACTGATGCGCTTTATGAGGACGATAGGAAGGTTTTGGTGAGTGTTCGTTACTTAAATTTTTGCAGGTTAGCACGATGGGTTACACTGGCTTCCTTGCTCGGGATTTTTTGTTGCTCTGCGTTCAAAAACGACAAATAAAACAAAATAAAAAAATAGAATTAGAATGAAGAGATCTCTAATGAGTGCAGTAGAAGGTTATGATCGAGAAGAGTGGATCATGATCGCCAGTGGATGATGGCAAAGAATTGAAGCTACAATTCTATCAGCGACCATCAAAAGTGCCAAAGGCTGCAGGACGCTTTAAAAAAAAATGGAAAAAGACGTCAATAATAGAATTCGATGAGACAAAATGGAAAAATATCGAATCGGAATTAACCGACAACAGGGAAAAATGTTGCAGACAGTGGATTAGTGAAAACAGCAGAGTGCCTTACTAAAGTATACGACCACTTTCTGACAAGAGCTCTAAGAAAAATATGCTGTAAAGAGTATTAATGAAAGGTTGTTAATAAACTATAGGGAGCAATTATCTAGGTAGAAAAATTACTTTCTTACGTTTCGCGACGCTGGAGTACAACCTCTGCTATAAAAAACAAACCAATCCCATCAGCAAGGATCTGCTAAATAATTATTAAAAAAGCCCGAAGTACGGAATGTAAAAATTTCAAAAATGGAGACGTAAATGGTTTTAGCAGGTCTTGGAAGTATTTATTTGCTGACCACTGTGGGGGGAGCTATTCCACGTAATCCTCTATAGAAATTTAAGCAATATACAGTATTTCAGCCCCCCCCCACACCACCAGACAGACAGGACAGAACTTTACGTTCTATTGAATATTTTGCTGCAATTGTAAATAAATTGATAGCTTCTGTTTGGATACTTTACTTTTTACTTAACTACATTTGTACATCAGGGATTTGGTAAGTTATTTGGAGCAAATCTCAATAATTACAATCTAAAATTTTATAATATGAAGAGGCACATTCCCCAATCGTTGAGAATTTCGGTACAGCTGTAAAATAATTGTACATCAGCTCCCTTCATTGTATGTTATGAAAAAAGATGAACTTGAATATATTAACAAAACTGCTAGGCGTTTCTCTAATAATGTAATTCATATACCATAAGCAAAAAGACGCCGCGAGGAAGAAATATTTACGTTTTGGAGTTTTTAAAGGAACGGCAATCAAGAAATCGCAGCCAACAGTTCAAAGCCGACCGAAAAGAAATGTGGACGTACCCTTAATATTATAGGCGTTAATATTTTCGTATTTTCTAAGTATGCTACTTACTTTTCCGTTGCGACTAGTCCTATCAAATAAGCACTTAATAGTCCTAGAAGAATCTTCATATTCTTAAAGAAGATGTCAAAATTTTTAATGTCAACGCAATGGTAGCTAACTAGGACTGAATATTTTTTTTCAATGCGTTCTGTATTTATCAGAAACAACTATGACGTTACACAAAAGTCAACGAATTTGAAACAGGTGTTAATGAATTTTTTCAAAATAAAAAAAAAAAACTTAAATTAAATTGCTAGGATAGCAACACTCCACTATACTCCACTCCATATAAGTGATAAAGTGTTAATTCTTTTAAAGATTTTAAACTTTCACTTAAGCTGCTACATACTCGTACGTGACGACTTGTCACAGATCACTTTCAAATTGTGCTGAGCGCACTTGTGGAAATATTGAAACAGGTAAACAGAATTGAGTACATATTATTTTTTGATATAGCATGAAAGAAGAAGAATGCATTCAAATCAACAGGGAGATTCAAGGTCATTAGTGAAACACTTAAATTGCATAATCAGGATAATAAGTCTGACCCCTGTGGGGGTTTTCTTATTATTATTCTTAGGTAAGAGACCTTTACGAAACTGTGATTAAATTTTTGGGTAAATTTAGTTAATTACATACTTTGGTTTAAGAAACATTACGTTTTTATTGTACCAAAATGATGTATGTGAAAGATAACGGGAGAAGTTCACATTTCCACAAAATTAAGTGTGATAAGGATATAGGCCACACATGCACAAAATGCAGTAAAATTACTTAAACTTTGGGGTACACAAAACGAAAATATGGTAATCGGCCAGATGTTGTAACATTTGTGTTTCTTAGAAGATTCTTTAATGCACGTAGCCACATCTTTTGTAGTATAGTCAAATTGAAACCCTCTTCGAAGATTGCTATGTGTAAACACCTCCGGTGTCCGAAAAGTTGCGCCCGCCAATTTTTGTTGCGGCTGCACGTATAGTTTTTCCAAATTTTTTTTTTTTAATGAATGACTATAGTCCATTCGAGCAAAGAAACAAAATAATAAAGCTGACACCGACGATCCCAGTTCAAATTCAGTGCATAAAAGCAGAAACTGAATAGTATTCAGAACTTGCTGATACGAAACGCCATCTTTTTATATTTTATTTAGATGGGGTAAGAGCAAAATGGGTTGGTTGAAATTTATTTTAATTTTTGCACGTCCGTCCGTCCGTCTGTCCTACGATAATTCGAGAACGCATTCTTTTTACAGAGCACACGGGCTTTTTTTAAAAAAAGGAAATTTAAGTTCGAAAATGGTTGCCATACAAAAATTTCGTTTTTCACCATACACTGCCTGAGAAATTGTCTACGTAGCGAGCTGAAATTTGATGCATGAAATAGTACATAAAATTTTAAAAATGGACTAAACCGGGCAACTTTGTTATTGTTGCCATATAAAAATTTAGCGTGTGTAGCGGCCTTTAGACCAATTCTAACCTTTTTACTTGTTTTAAAAAGTTTTTGATTTTTGCCAGCTACAGATTTTTGCAGTGATAGCAATTATCAAATGGATATAATTCATTACTAATTGCATTGCTAATAACTTCGGGCAGCAGATATCACTTCATGTCCTTAAGTTCTTAAAATTCTTCTATTCTCCATCTATGACCAATTCTAAAAATTGTGAGTACGATTCGCGTATGGGAAAAATAAATAAAAACTCAGGGCCAAAGTTTCGAGAAACATTTCCCAAGTCATGAAACAGAAATCCATATGTGTGCGTGCTGGTTCAATTCTTCAAAATGTTTTATATTGATACTTATGGAAAAGTGACTAAACGTTGATTTTATATATGATATGGAGACTAAACTAAAATCCATACAGGAAAATAGTCTTCCAGTAATTTTAAGCTTGGCTCCTTACCTTCCAAAATGCTACACTTACTATACACCTTACTCAAAAAAATAATAAAATAGTTTTGATTAAAAAGTAACCTTATCATTTTATGCTCAATAACTTTCAGCTTAGTAATAGTTGCAATAGTGTATGTACGGCCATAGTCCGAATCGTAGGGAGATTGATTCGAATTCGGCACATTCACATATGCAAATATTACTCAGCTGAGAGTTTTTGTTTGGGGAATCATTTGGTTAAGATAATTTTTTTTTAATATTTTGTTAAGAAAGGAATAAAAATTTGATTACTGTTGGGAAGATACGAAAACAAGCTTAAGATTATAAAAAAAAACATTTATCTGTATGAATAGTAGTTTAGGGCGCTGAGCTATTCAAATCAAACTTTTGTCAGTTTCACATAAAACACTGAAAATATTTTAGAGTGTTACGACTAAGTTAGGGCTCACATCTCTCATGTAGTAATGAGGGAGTGATTATCGAGGGTTTTGCAGTAAGTCTTTCACCACCAATACCTGTGCATACATACACAGGGATTTTCCACCTAGCCGGTCAATAGAGCAGGACGTGATAGTACTCACCTAGCCAAACAAACAATTTTATGGAAGGGGGGGGGGGGGGGGGGGAGCACATCAACCGTTTAGGAGTTTCAGGGTGATTAAAAAAAACGCTACTTTTTCACAAAACGCCGTATTTTAAAAAGTGCCTGGGTGTACGGTCACAGTGCAGAGCTTCATGGCCTTTCCAAAGAATGCCCCTTATCACGCGCTCTTCTCAGGAGTTATGAGGGTCTAAAATAAAAATTTCGGATTTTTTTTATTTTTTTTTGCAGAAAGGTCCTTAACATAACTTGTTTTTATAAAACCTGTAAACTCTCCTCTTTAATTTGACCTATTACACTCTATGTCGTAACTGTAGCCGTGAAACAATTATTAGCTCACAACCTATTTAGGTCATACCGAAATTAGACGATTTTTTAAGAATAGGTTATAAGAGCTAATAACTTTTTAAAGGCTACAGCACAACATAGAATCTTGAAAATTAGTAGGTACACAGATAATCTTTGACAATATAAATAAAAGATAAAATACGAAATTCTAACTTTTCATTACGGTTTCCAAAAATGGGCAGGGAAAAGCATATAAACGTAGTCGTGTGCCCAATTTTCACTTACTTTACTTTACTTATAGAATAGAATAGAAAATTTATTGATTATCAACCCTGCCTTATGTATCAAATTAAAGGTGAAGTTTTCAAGCATCCAAAATTTTTCCGAAAGGCGTTGTTAATGGGGCACTTTGGTCAAAAATAAAGTAAATTAAAAAAAAATTTACCATTTCTTGATATTTTGTAATTCATGATGGGAGAAGTGATCGAGAACTCACTGAAACAGGCGAAATGTCAATATTCCAGGTTTCATAGGGTGCATACTAAAATCGTTACAGGGTGTGCAGCGAAAAGTGTATGCAAAAACATACATAAGTCCTCTACCCGTCGGAAATGACTTAAGTCCTCTCTCCCACAAACAAATTATGACTTGACGAGAGGTAGAGAGCGAGAGATTTGTATCTAAGTGCTGTATATAAAGAATGTTCAGTGCGCAAATGGATTCCTTGGATTTTCCTGATAACGCTTTTGCCCTAGCCCTCTCTCTAAAATCATTCCTTTCTCTTAAAATTTAAGTTTGAAATTTTTTTCATTTTTCAAAGTGAGTGTAATTCGTTAAATGCTCATAAGTCCTTTCAAGGATATTGCAGGCTCAAGCTTGCGCACTTGTTCCGAAGAGGATCATTCATTCTTTTTAATGATATCCAACCGTTACAATTTATGGTCAAATGCCTCAATTATAGATCCTTACAATAGAATTCTTGAAGAAAATTTCATGGCTTTTTTGTGTTATCAGTTGGGTTAAAAGTCCCTTCAACAAAAAAAAAACAATAAGTACCTCAATAACTGTATCCGTTCAAAAGTTATTAATATTTTTATGTTGTGTGATTTTGAATTATCAATACACTTCAAGGAATCTACTGGCTCATTATATCCTACTATTTACCTTGTATATTACTTTCAGATTATAAGTAAAAAATCGCTTCAAGAAGATTGTTGGGTGAAATAAAGAATAAATTAAATTCAATTTAAACATTATTAAAACAAAAAAATAGAAGAAATTCGATGTTTATGTGTGCAGATGCTTTCCGGAGTTTAAACAAGTACGGTGTAATATTTGACAAAAAATTGAAACTTATAATTTGTTTAAGATTTCCAAAATGAATACCGTAAATAAAATGTTTTGGTACACTCTGCTCTTTTTCCGGTGAGAGGCAATCGGGGGAGGAAAAATTCCGAAATGGCAAGTTTCGAACTGCAACACGAGCAGAATACCAATACTACTGAAAAGGTAATTAATTCGGCCTTTTTGAAATTGTGAAGTTACTGAATGGACCGCTGTTCAGTTCTTTACCTGTGATTTGAGGTGATATTATAATAATTTAATTATCATTACGTGCTGTGTTATTATTTATATCAGAAACTGTAACTTGTTTGAACACGCACACAATTCACCTCGGTATTCATATAAGCAACTACAACGCAGCAAAATTATTGTGATGACAAATGTGGGCGCAAGTTCGCAAATTTGCGCGTACTGCGTAACAGCTGTGTGTACGACAACCAGATCGACAAAGTTGTTTTCCCCCACATCTTCTAATACGAAAATCGTTTGTCCCATTTTCCAATTAGAGCCGAATTTCAGTACTGACATTCAGCTAAGTCGAAATTAAGAAAAAGTGAATGAAGTGAGTCACTTTTCTAGAGAATTTGATTTTGCTGATAAAGTGATTCACTCACTTTGCTCACCTTCCATTTTGCGGTGAATGTAGCACCGATTTTATTTTAGAAATCGTAAGTGTCATATAATTATTATTAATTATCACTAATAAATTTTAACGTGCTATTTACAGACTAGAAAGTTCTAGTTAATGGACTCAAGAAAAATTATGTTGTATTAGGCAGAACGCACCCAGGCCTCGAGGTTCCTTGAGGCGTTGTCAATATTTCCAATACGGGTTTTTCAATGAGGCAACACAAATCCAAGCCTAGTAGCCTAGCCTCATGGTACGCTTTGCTCAATGTTGGAGGTTTTTCTATCTCAGGCCTACTTCTGCCCTTTTTTTTAATTTTGTTCTATCGAACGAGTTATTTGGCAAATACTATCAAAATTACAATGACAGCTGTTTTCAATTCTCTGAGGCAAGCTTTGAAGCGAGCTGCGAGGAAGCCTGAGAGAGGCCAGTACCGAGATTTAGCTTGTTAGCATTTCACTTCACTCATTCCTTTAAAAAAGTGAAGTGAGTAGTTTCGAAAATTAATTTGGCTTTTTTATGTGTGAAAGAGAACACGGCTGCAAATTATTATATTCTAAACATTTTATGCGGATAATAAAGAGGAATATATTATAATATACCGCAAGAATTTAATTCTTCCTATATTTTTTCTTTGCATTGGACACCTTGTGCACTAACAAGCTTCCCCTCTAATACATCATAACTTTATTTTAGTCCATCAATTAGAACTTTCTAATATGCAAATGGCGAGTTCCATAGAATCTCCAAGTGTGCGCTGCCCTCTGCGGACATGCATACGTTAAAAAGGTATGAACGAGGATACGATGGGAAAGCGGTTAGTTCTTCCGAGGAAGCATCGTCTTTGAACGTGTTTTTTTTTCCCGCTGGGAAGCTATGTTTACTTGATGTGGTTGGATGCATATGAAAAGCAAATGCTTTTTAATATTATGTATGCGTGGGTGTACAATCTATTTTGTCGTACCATAATATTATTTCTATAGAATTATATACAAACGGAGTGACAAACTTAATAGATGGTATACTCCATGGTTTTATCTAGGTATAAAAAGAGAATATATGATCGACAAACTTCTTACGACTTAATTCTTCTTTTTCCTCTCGGTGTGATAAAAAATGGAACGGTTTCAAAAAAGGCGATAAGCATTCTTCAAAAAATGGGATAGATAGAACACAGAATTAAATACACTCAATAATGAATTAAACTACCGACTGCCAATCATTTAGAAAACAGGTTATCAAAACTATTTTTTCTTTTTCTTTTAAATAAAACTAGTTTGTGCTTATTATCTAGGAGGTATACTTACTCATCTGCTGAAATCAGTCCAATAAGAAAATAGCTTAGTATTCCTAAAAGAAACCGCATTTTCCCAAGAGCGTTGTTTACAGATTTGAAAAGAACACACAACACTTTTCTTTACTATTTTATATAGTAACTGAAAACACAAAATATATTTAGATGATCAGTCACAGCTGTAGAATCACTTGACTATGTAATGTATATCCAAGCATAGTCTTTTTCTTGTCGGGAAATTATAACTTTTAGACCCACCGCAAGAGACTTCTTTAAACAGCAACACAAATTTTATAATGAAAATGATTTCAGATATTGCTTCTATTTATATACGACGTGTTATCAACAATAGCAGATCTCTTATGGTGTCCGCCAGTTTGCCACAGATGGTCAGCAATAACATTCATACCAAGAAAAATTCAGTATTCTCCGAGCTTTTAATTTATTAAAACGATCACGTTAGGACGGTTCAAGATCACAAAATAATTGACAGTTCTTTAAAGTGTTATATTAACTTCATACAAATTTTAACTCTACATATTTAATAATTGTCTGTCTGGATTCTTTCAAATACTTTCCTAATTCCCTTTCCGGATAAAAATTTGTTTACTGGAGACGTTGGCAGATTACAACAACTTTCACTCACTACACAACAGCTGTCAAATAAAACTATACTTCCCATGGAACGTATGTATTGCTCATAGTAAACCACGAAAAAATAAAGACGCACTGAACTTTTACAGTAGTTTGACATTTGTATGCATACATATGCACATAGGTACTTTAGAGGATTGAAAACCGTTCATTTGTTTTATCTCAACTTTGTAAGTATAGAAATAGATAAAAAACTGATAGTGATATCTACTTTTTACTATAATATTTGGTGCACTTATCATTAAACTATTAATTAGTTGATTAATTAGTTCATATGTCGGTAGTAAGTATATTAATTCCTTATCCAAAATTTAATTAAAATAATGTATATATATACAATATATGAACTACTAAGGTAACACCTAACTTTTTTCATATGTAAAATTTTTTTCAATATAGGCAAGAATTCAATTTTATCTTAGAATTCTAATCGACTATATCTCTTGTATGTACAGTTAGTCATACAGTTTTTCTTAGGAATTTACTGAACCTTTCTCTTTAGCATAGTAGCTCAATCAAAAAAGCCGAAAAAACCCTAAGATCGTATTTAATTCAGGCTGCAATTTTAAGGGTTGGTGTCAGGTGGTCCTGGGTGTATTGTCACAAAAATGCGACGTAAAAACACCCCCGTTATAATCTTTTTCCTATGCTAAAATCCTCTAGAATAGTTCACAAGCCATGAAATAGACTCTCTCTAGCATGCTAAAATATTCGCAGTGTTCTTATGGAAGATTGACAAAATTTTGATTTGAATAGCTCTTGCGCTAAAACTACTATTCATACAGAAAAATGGTTTTCTGATAATCTTAGGTTTGCTTTCTTATCTTCCGAACTGAAATAAAATTGTTATACCTTTCCTAACAAAATTATTTAAAAAAATTTATCTGAACCAAATAAGTACGATTCCTCAAACAAAAACTCTCAGCTGATATCGAATATATGTAGGTGCCTCTAAGAGACTCGGATCGGGCTCCGGCTGCACATACACTCATGCAATTATTACTCAGTTGAGAGTTAGTGAGCGTAAAATGGTAAGGTTACTTTTTAATCAAAGCTAAGTATTTTATTATTTTTTTAAGTAAGGTATATAGTAAATGAAGCCTTTGGCAAGGTAAGGAACCAAGCTGTAAATTACTAGAAGACTATTTTCCTGTATGGATGGTAGCTTAGACTCTATAGCATATATAGTGTTAATGTTTGGCACTTTTCCATAAGTATCATAGAGAACATTTTAGAGAACGGACTCCCAACGCATACATATGTATAGATTTCTGTTTCATGGCTTGATGAGAAGTATTCCCGAGGGTGCCCCTATGATGATGACCGGAAAAAAGCGGAGTAGTGAACCTAGTCAACCTTCATTGTAAGAGGAAGCTCAAAGAGAGTAGAAAAAAAAATACTTAATTCGTCCTCATTACGTTATAAATGGCAGGTATATTTCACCAGTATATACAGTCGAATTGATTTCGAATTTCTTATTACACTAAAGGCCTGTTCGGATCCAAGTCTTCGTCTTCGTCTTGTTATTACAGCTAGTGACGTAACATCGAGACAAGCTCTATCCGAATCCATGTCTATGTATGCCACCGAGCTTTGCTAGTTGTATAACAGTTTTGACATTTGGTTAGCTTGATCACCGAGTCAAGGTTCGAGTTGACTTATTTAAATCGACAACGTATTGTGAGGTTATGTTTGTTTGCTGTCTGTGAAATCAAGCTGAGCAAACGAATGAATTGGGACAGGTTAGCTTCGTCTTCGTCTAACTATAATAATAGTTGACCTTGTTGTGTTACGTCACTAGCTGTCATAACAAGACGAAGACTTGGATCCGGACAGGCCCTAAGTGTACAAACATCTTGATATGTGCTGAATTTTCAACCGCTATAAGAAATGGGAATTACGCCCTGAAACAGATGTCTCTATTACACTCTAAACTAGAGTACAATTGTTGGCCTTAAAGCCTGCATTTATCCTATTCATTAAATCGTTACTGATAATTCCATATATTACTCTATTACTCAAAACTTACGCTTACTGTGTGTAAAGACTTACTGAATACAATAAAAACCAATCTGGCCCTAACGTGAATAAACTACATATCGGAGGCAACCCGAAGGAATAACCACACAGTTAACGAAACTCAAGTCCCATGTGTGTACTTACATGTCATCTGATGACATTATTTTCTCTAGAAGGCCTTCTGGAGCGTTATCCTTAGCGTACTGAAATTGAAAAGTCTCACCAATATAGCATATTGCTTCGTGCAGTATGCTGCGACCATATAAACCAACATAAAGTTTTTAAAAATATTATAAATCCTATTTTATTCAGAATATGAGTCTAAATAAAAAAGTCCATGCTGACCAACCCCTATCTCGTGAGGGCGTGACAAAAAAAACGATAGAAGTTAGGGTGGACACAGGGCTATCCACTGTACCAACTAGCATGTGGCCGATTATTTCAATTCTGCAACATTTTGGTTCAAGAGCTAGCAATAGAAACCTAAAGAAGCGTGAATTTCTCTAGCAAGGATCAGAAAAACGGGGGAGTACAGAAATTTATCAGACTACATGTTGCACAATATTTGCCCGCATGTTGTGCTGTCTGACGTATCTTGGAAAATTTTTGATTTTTTCTTAGAAATTTTGGATGGTTGTGAAAAGAGATATGATGATTTTTTCCTTAGAATTTTTTGTTTTTAGTTCAATTTATCTGTAGTTTTGGACATTCGATCTGGTTTTTATGGTTTTTTGGTGACTGCGATTTCAATGGAAGATAAACAGACGTGATTGTTTGCACGTTTCATTCATCATTTCTTTCATCTATCTATTAATCCCTGAGAACCATCTGGACATTTCATGTATCCATCCCATCTATCTACCCTATCCATTTCTTTATCATCCCCGTCCAGGCGTCGCAGGCATCTCATCTATTTAACCCATTTTTTTTTTCTTTAAGTGTAACACAACATATGGGACACCCCACATTATAATTATAAAGCTGTGTAAATAGTTTTTTATGGGTGCACAAATAATTTTGTGAAGAAAATTGGAGTGAGGAATATTTTTCTTCTATTTATTTGTTTAAGGATAAATTTTGTTTATTTTTTGTAGGTATATAAAAGCTTTACAAACATGGATCAGATTTTTTTTTTTTTTATTTTGTTAAACATATCCGTTAAAAATTACAGATATCTATGCAGCAACAGTCTTGAAAGTCGAAACTACTATTCGATCTACATATGTACCCATCGTTTAAGGACGTAGCCTTGGTCCGGGTTTTTCAATAATACATTTTTGTATTGTACTGTGCACAAGTAATTTCTGCATGGCTGTATATCTATTGCTTTCCTAGGCCTAGCGCTAACCCTCTTCAGATAAGCATAAAGCGAGCATTGTATATTTTTATTCTAAGATTAAGATTCTCTATTACAGTCTAAAATCAATGTCGAGTATCTATAGTGGCATGAAATTGAATTAAAGAAAAAAGGTTCAGCAAATTTCTAACAAAAAGTTAATGTTTATCTGCCCAGAGCCCAGACACAACTTGTTCGAATCGTCTTCAGCCACCAATACTGTAAGCAAATGCTGAAGAAATATCGCCGATTAAAATTCGTATAAAAAATGAATAACATTTTTTACAAAAAATGTTATGATATATTTAGCCGATCAGTGAGTAATTGAGGTTTGCTACGAGCTCTTCTCATCCCATTGGAAATACGAGCGCTCTAAAAAACTTCCTGAAGTGCTTCCCTGGAGCTCGCAGCGCTTCCGAGTTCATTGTTTTTTTTTACATCGACATATCTTCAGAGGCAAGAGCTTCACTGCTGTTCTTAAGAAGAGCTCTAGTAGGTATGCTAAATAATGAGTGAAGAAGATTTTTAAAAGATTTATCGCGCTTTTAAATAATCATAGCGCTTCTTCCTAAATCTCATAAGAGGCCTTCAAGATTCCTTCCTGAGAACAGTAGTAAGGCGCTTGCCGCTGCAAGCATGGCTATGAGATAAGGAGCTATGATGGAGAAAAGCAATGGTGTATGTTTCCGAAGCAGCGCTTCGGTATATTATTTATTTTTTATGCGTAGAGGAACGAGGAAATTTGATCCAAAAAATATAATAATAAATAATAAATATTTTGGTTACACTTCTAATCACTCTGCTGAACTTCACATTAACAAGTAAAAAAGCTAGAATTGGTCTATGACCAATTCTTATGATACCCTAGATGAATTCCAGTATAAATTTTCGTATGGTTTTCGCATATATTTCTAGAACGGTTCGTCGGACAAAAAAATGATTATAAACAATTTTATAGGATTTCGTATTCTAAAGAAGTTTTTAGTAAAATAAAAATAGTTTTCATAGTATATGTAAAAAACTAAAATTTTTATATGGCAACATCAAGAAGGGGTTGCCTGATTTAGTCCATTTTTTGTTATTACTATAAAAACCCCATGTACTATTTAATTCAGCTCTCTATGTCGACGCGTTCTCAAGCAATGTCCAAATATATAGCGGAAACAGAAATTTTTGTATGGCAACCCCACGAAGGAGTTACCCGATTTGTCTCATTTTCGAACTTAATTGTTTTTTTTTTAAAGTCCGTGTACAAAATTTCAGCTTTCTAAGCGAACACGCTCTCGAGTTACCGTGCGCACTGACATTCAAAAATCAAAATATTAATATTTTGCGAGGGTGTCCAATCCATTGTGCTCTACCATCATTATTTCGAGGTGTTACAAACGGATTGACAAACTTAGTATACCCTTCAGATTTCATCTAGGGTATAAAACTGAGTGGAAAAATCCACATTTTATATTTGTAGAAACTTAGATGAAATCGGCCCATGTTGGACTTCTGCTAGAGCTTCTCAAATAATCTTCTATACAGCTTGCTTCCAAGTGATGGCTATAAAAACTCTTGCTTGAGTTACTTACTTGCTCCTTTGCTTATTTTTCTGGATAGATCAGTGAATATTCTTCTAAACAGCTATGATGCCTACGGAATAGCTTAAATGTGCTTCTTTCAAAGGCGCTGGTTGTTCGTTCCAATGGGATACATCACTTTGTTTGTGTACCTATTATTCCATTTTCAGTTTAAATGAAAGCTTTTCCAGTTTAATTTAAACCTGGTCAAAGTTTAATGAAACCCGGTCCAATTTAAATGAACCTTTTTATTTGCTGCATTATTAAAATTATTGTCAATTAACGCAAATAAAATTAAACTAATCCATGAAAATATTCCAATCAAATAAATTTCAAATTGAATTTAGGATTAGAATTAGTGCAGAGGTTCAACATTAGTATCAGGGTTCAATTTCATCATTATGTTTCTATAAAATTAACTGGATCTCTATATTTTTGGAAAAATACCTACATTCTGCAGGGCTTAACATGGGAAATAGTGCGGTAAATTCTTCAATCGATACCCTTTCATGTCATCGTGATTCATGTAGAAATTATCTAGAGTTTTATAAATTCGTGTGTTGTCCAGAGTAGGCCATGCATTACTATCTACATTGTCTAACATCTCTTCAAGTAATTTACGAAAAGCTGGGAATCGCACGTGATGTTGTGCTGAATTATTTTATAGTGAATAGTTTCTTCACTTTGTATTGTTCGGTTGACTGAAACATAACAAGTGGAGAAAAGAACACTGTACTGTACAGGTAACAAATTCAAATGAATTATTTTCGCACTCAGAACGGGTTCTTATCAATAACTGATAACTGAGACTGTACAGATAAAAAATATTCAAGAGTAGGAACAATAATTAGATATTTTTATTATAGATTTTTTTTTATACTGCAATAGATTGATTTAAAGTTTACAAGGTTTCAATTAATTCATCCAAGCCTCGGTTTTATTTAACTTGGGTCATGTAGATCGATGTAAACAAAAAAGAAAACAATAAGAATCTTAAATTAAATAAATTTAATGAAATAACTTTCGGAACGGTGGGTGTGATTGAAAACGATTCAGAAATTAGAGACAAGTACCGATAAAATAAATAACGCTTATCCAATTATTGTGACGCAAGTACTATTTCTATCTTACTTGTGCATGGCCCAGTCGTTTGATTTGTATGAGCGTGTGTAGCGCAAGTCAGAGCTTGAGTTGAAAGTGAATGAGTGAAATCGGCAGAAACTATTGCGTACAAGCAAAACTTATGGCTTTGCTATAGAATTGAACTAGACAAAATCGGATATTAACTTTTTCCTCCACTCGCAGCGAATTTTATTCAAACTATCATTCATTTCTATAGCAAAGTCGTCAGATTTGCTTGTACGCAATAGCTTTGTCCGAATTCATTTGGTTCAACTACAATAGCCGTAAAGACGTACGGATTTAATTCATTTCTATAACAAAGTCATCAGGTTTGCTTATACACAATAGTTTCGTCAGATTTCATTCATGGCAGACTTCAATCTCAACTCAAGCTCAGACTTGCGCTATACACCCTCGTGCAAATCATACGACTGGACCATGCATAGCCCAGTCGTATGATTTGCTTGAGCGTGTGTACCGGCCTTTAAGAACAGATACCGTTTATAATAAAAACAAAAACACAAAGGGGCTGAATTAAAAATCGCTGCTCGTTCGTTTAACTCTTGGGTTGAGGTGGTTTTGCATGATCATTATTTCGGTGGCGAATGATTCTGAAACTAAATGTTGGTCTAAGCTTCGTCACTGGTTCATAAATGGTTGATAATCTGGCTATTTAAATTTACTTAAAATTAAAAATAATTGTGCTTTCAAAACGTTGAAAATATATTATACATAATACTTTTTCAGTTAGAAAATATACTTTCACTTTGCTCAACTTTTTTCGGACAAAAGCTGTACAAACAAGACGCCTTTTATCAATACATTCAAAATGCAAACAAATTATTTTTTAAAACTACTAAAACGTTAGGGTTATTTACATTACCCATTATGCTCCGTTTACAAAATAATATAAAATTTTAAAGTTCAAAATCCGAAATTTAATACAATACAATGCAAAAACGCTTTATTGAAAGACCGTGACCTAGGCCACGTCCATAGACGGTGGGTACATAGATCTACAGTAGTTACTTAATTATAAGCAGATACATTAGCAAAATAACAAAAAAGAATTACCTGCAACACTTAAAGTGATTGAGCAGGTACTCAAGTAAGTAGAGATAACACATCTAACAGCCAGTGTGGCAACTAAAGGTATACATATAAAACGAAGTTATATAGAGACTTAAGACCTATAAGAAAGAAGGTTTAACTAACTTAAGATTTATAATAATAAACAGCAGTTGGCGTCAAATCCTTCAGTCCTAACTAAACAATAAACTAAAGAAGATAGTTATATAGTTCACAGATTCAAAACTTCAATCGGCCCAAATACCGGCCTTGGATCTGTCAATTATGAAAGGTAAAGCTACTATAATTAATTACATGGTTATCTATACTAAGTTATCCGAATATCCGGTTCAGCCTATTTTATACAATTTCCTTTTATATTATAATTATTTTTAATATTTTCGTAAGAAATTCAAATTCTTGTTTAAAAATGATATTGTTTTAAGCAAGGAAGTTGTAGTACGCACTAGAAAGATGGCAAGTTCTGAGTTAGTTGACTCAAAGAGTGCTCCCATTAGTCACTGAGTGGAATCTTCATTTTAGGTGACTCCATTTGACTCGTGGCTCTGGTGAGATTCATTGATCAGAGAGGAGTGAGACGGTACGAAGGATTCTATTTAAACTCCAACCAGAGTCAAGACAACTGAATAGCTATATCAAAACATGTCGGCAGATAACTCTTGTGGCGAATGTGACGTATTTTCTCGTATTGAACACGGGCACTTCACTACACAGTGCGACGTGCGTACACAACAAGTGAAAAACGGGAAAGTAGTTTCGCTTTGCGTTTTCCTTTTCTTGGCCTCTAGTGCTGATGATGATAAGTATCTTGTTCCTTTATATGATACATTTACCACACCGCTTTGGTAAACATAATAGGTATCGGCCGTACTGTAAAATTCCGTGATGCTTTTTTATCCTAAACTGTGTGAAAGTGGAAGAGTCTACCATCTTCTATCTTTCCTCTGGCATACAATCTGCGAAGGTTTAAGAGTGATATACATCGGCACCTCTGCCACTCTACTCATGCTCCATAATTCTTTCCTGCCAAGCTGTGCTTTGGATCATAGAGTATCCCCTGAGCTTGGCTTAATAATGTAGAATGTAGAGACACGACAATATGAGCGTTGAATGAGTTTGTGATCTGAAGGGCCACCTAACTCTTTTTGAGCCGGCTCTTTTAGAAGAGTCAGATTCAATGAATTGACTGTGTAAGAAGGGTCATTTTGCTCATATCTACTACTTACTATAAGTTTAAACCACAATGCTTTGTAATTAAATCGGTTAAATCATTTTTTCGCCAAATTACATCCATTCCCCGATAGAGATAAAAGAGACCCTAATTCTCTGGTGAGCTACAAATTGTATAAGCATATCCAAGATTCTGTCTGCATTCAGGCACACAGAAAAATATACATATGTATACACATAGCTTAGAATTTTTTTCAAGTACTTATATATCACTTTATATTTCATATCTATGTTTGAAGAATTAGTAACAGCATTTAATGGAAAGAAGTAAGCATTTCGGAATAAATGCAAAAATTATTAAATATTCTATCTATCTACTATTTCGCTGTTAGTAAAAGAAGAACAACTTTCTACAATTTCGTACGAAAGAAAGAGGAACGACGCTATTATCTTAATCTGTCTCACTAATCTTTTAATTTCTTTCTCTTACCTACCAGCTCCCAAAAAAATATTTTAACATATAAAAAATTAATTACGTTAAAATGGACAAAAGTTGTTCTAGAAGAGTTCAAATAAGATTGCCAGCTTTGATGTCATTTTTTACATAGAAAAAGATACTGAGCATACCTAAGATATATGGCAGAGCATGAAGTATTGCTCTCCACAGTTAAATTATTACTTTGCAAATTTTCATTTATATGAAATTATAACGTTGTCTCTGACAAAATCCAACATCTTATATGGTAAGATTTTTCTCATAAGAGAATAAATAGAATTTCTCATTATTCATGACCATGAATTAAATAAGGTCGCATCATATGGTAAACCAGTTCACTTACTCACAAATATTTTTACAAATGTAAAATAAGATATGTAATAACAAATAAACCCATTCCTAGATTTAATTGCTAATGCAAACGGTCCAATTTTTTTTTATGTTCTTGTATACATACATTTTCCACATTAATTATGAGAGATTTAAAATATTAATCCAAAAATACAAGTAATAAAAATTCCATTCTCATTTTCAATAAAAGCTCCGATTGATTTCGCTTTTGTGTTGTTTACATATGTATATAAAAAAAAAATCTGATCAGTTTTATTTCATCACAATTTTATTAAAAATTCCTTGTAAATTATTCAAACACCACGCGAAATATATCATAACTTTGTGTTTTCTTTTTAACCAGTCACAGGGTTGCCTTTTTGTGTTAAAGTATTGTCTTCATAGATTTCAAGTACGTCAGCCAAATGTTCGTTATCGCGTGGTTTCTTGAATTGCCTCTTCTTGTTTTGTGCCTTCTTTCTTTTCGGCATAATAGGCTTTTTGACGCCATGATCTTGCATTGATCTTATACCTGAATAAAATAATTATAATATAATATGAATAATAATTCTGTAAAAGAAAATATAAAAATTAAATTGCGCGACCAATCTACACAAATTCCTCAGTATGTTAAAATTTCATATACTCGTAGTTCATAAACTTAGCTGAAACCGGTTTTTTGTCATAAATTTGTTTTCATTTCTTATGGCCTGGAGCATCGTCAACGTTAATAGTCGACCCGACCACACAAAAAAGAAAGAACTCTACACAGAGTGCATTGTCTTCATCAACTACTACTTTTAATAATTTCGCACCTTGTTTTTCTAAATACTCATCAATTTTGGCGTCATCCATAGCATCAACAGTCACTGACCTCCAGAGCTTTTGAAAGTCTTCATCCACCTGGAAGGTAGATAATGTTCTGCATTTATTCGGTAAAGTATAAAACTTGTTCACCTACCATGAAGTTTGCTGTGCGATCATTATAAAATAATACTTTCTTTTTGTCGATAGGTCGGATGATGTATAGTATTTCTGTAGCTCTATTCTTTAAAACTTTCTCACAATGTGGAAGAGACTCTTGAACATCGTCTAACAGTATGCCTCCTAATCCTTTGAGATCATGTTGCTTGAGGAGGCGCATTAAACTTTTGCCATCTTTTATTTTGTAGACTGGTTTAAAAGCAAATCTATTGTTGCACGGCGATACTTCTATTTTGGGATTATTCAAAAGAGCCTCAGTGTGTAACCACTATGAAATACGTAAGAAGATATGTTAAGTTTATATTTATTTACGGAAGACTGTTGCTGATTTATACATTTTTAACTGATGTTCCTATATCAAGTTGATTGGTTTCATCAAGAATCTCTTCTAACAGCAAGGGGTGATCATCGCCGTCTTGGTGACGAGTTCTCATATGTTTCACAATTTTCGCTAGAACACCAAATCTGTATTGTGAACTTCCCGCCATGGTCTTGTACCTTTTAATTTAATTAAAAATAAAACAAAAGAAAATATCAATTAGATGTGATATATCGAATGGGTAGAGTTTATCAAAATAGTATATCGGCATTTAAAGGAATCGGCCAGCAGTTGCGGTTATTAAGGTCATCGACCATAACTTCGAACTTAGTTAGCAAGAATATTATAGGTAAGCTCATAATTATTCCTTAGACAAGATTTGCTAAGTAATATTTTGCTTCTCAACATATCCTTTTTAGTTTTGCAGCAACAACTTTCTCTTTCTCACATAAAAATTTTTTTTCTTTCATTCTCACACAAGCAGAACACAGCTTATTCCTGAGCGTGAACAACATTATGCTGTGGAAATCTTTTATTTTCTTTTAAATTAATTAGAAAAGGGTAAATGATATAAGGTATTAGCGCGAAGACCAGGTTGCAGATTGACGTCAATCTAGAAAAGCTTCGCTGACTTTCTCTTGTTCTACTGATTCGTTTGTATTTTCTAATTGGTTTCTTTAAGCCTATTAACACCAGCTTCTCACTACATGAACCAAGATTCAATATATAGTGATAATCAGCCATTGAATTAATTAATTTGTTTCTTCTTAGTGGTCTGTTCCATCAACAAATCTCGTTTTTGGTCAAATTTTAATGTACGCTAAACAATAAATAAATTGACGAAATAAGAGGACTATGTGGACCTTTGCAGTTTGGGAAAGTGCTACGATTCACCCTCATGTGATTCAATCAGTGTCCCAAAAGAAATATAAAAGAAAACTATTTTACTATTTCCATACAATGATGATAGCGACTATCATAAGGCCGCTACAGAAGTTCAAGCAAATCTAATAACTTATGCATGTCCCAGTCGTTTGATATGTATAAGTGCGTGTAGCGTATGGGAATTTGAGGTGAGAGAGAATGAGTGAAATTGGCCGAAGCTTTTGTGTACAAGCAAAACTTATGTCTTTGCTATAGAATTGAACTAGACAAAATCGGATATTAAATTTGCTTTTACTCGCAACGAATTTTATTCAAACTTTAATTCACTTCAATAGCAAAGTCGTCAGGTTTGCATGTACGCAATAGTTTCGTTAGATTTCGTTCATTGCAGACTTGTCTCAACTCAAGCTGTGCGACTTGCGCTACTCACGCTCATGTAATTCATATGACTGCGCCTAGTTATCATCCTGATGGATTCCGATCAATACGCAAAAGATCAATCTCTGCCTTATTACAAGAAATATTCATTACATTTCAATAATTTACTGTGAGGAAAAGCTCTTTAGACAATTAAGTAACCACAGTAAATTATTGCAATGTATTGAATATTTCTTGTAATAAGGCAGAGATTGATCTTTTGCGTATTGATCGGAATCCATCAGGATGATAACTAGTCGAAAAAACGTTTTGTACTAATCCGCAATCCGCTCAAATACCTACATTTAAAAAGTATCGGGTAAGGTTGAAATTTTTTCATAAGTAAGGGTGATCAGTTGAAACCTGTTAGGACTGATCTCGAAGATCATCTTTTTTCGCCTGTCTTCACCCAGATCAGCGAAGATGTACTGTGATTTTACAAGTATGTGATGTGTTGCTTAGGAGAATGTTTAACTAAATGTCTGATTAAAAGATCTGTGATTTTAGTTATTATATCGACATTGGATACACTCCACATATATCAAAAGAAGAAGTATTTATTGTTTAAAAATTAGGCCTTTTTTGCATGTTCAGATTCAGCACAAAAAAGGCTTTATATGATATACCATTGTAGGCTCTCATCGTCATGTTCACATTACTCCATTCCTCGAATGTTTCTGCAAGGATCTCTCTGTAAGTTGAATGAGCAGAAAATATATTGGTGATGGATTTTTAAAGTCTAGTCAGACACGTATCCCGGATACAATACTGAGATTTACATTGAGCAGTAATGATAGTTTGCAAAAACTTCACACCCACTTCGTTCGATGTAGTATAACTTGAATCTGAGCCATTTTACGCATTGTTTACATTTAATTTTAATTGTGTACCCTTGCTTGAGGATAGGTAAAACGAGGGACATCTCGGCAGCTAAAGAGTAAACAATAACATTTTTCAGATTGAAGCTACTTACGTTGATGAATCCAATTTAGGAGCTGTAGGTGGTCGCATTTTCTTTTTCCCATCATCCTTTGGTGGTGGTGCACTCTCAGGTCTTGATTTTTTTTCCACTCTAAAGTAATTTATCATTTAATTTCTACGCTACAGTAAAAATACAATTTAACTTACGTTGGAAGGGCCATGGCTCTTTTCTTGAAAGCTTCACGCTCTCGTAATAAAGCTGGATCCATTGTATATAGTTTTGATTTAATATTCCTTCGTAAAAAAAAGATGTGCTTAGTGAATTAATAGTTGATAAAAATCTTTGTTTTGAAACTATGTCTGACTGAAATTAAAAATTAACAGCTGAGAAGTGTCGCTGCACTGCACCCAACAATGACAGTTGTTGATTTTGCCTGACATATGGTAAATGGTAAACCTGGAGAAAAATTGTAATAGATTAAGCACTACAAAAGTGGTTCGGTTCTTTGGTAAATTTTATATATATTTTATATATATATATATATATGAGTGCGCCCTGACGGAAAACACGAGAACGAAGAACGAGTAATACAACACTTGGGGCGGCATTTTTTATATTTTTGTATAAATTATTTAAAAATAAAAATTAATAACATAATAATGTTTTAATCCACAGAATCATTTATTATAATATAATGTGTGCTGACCCCGGCAGTCCTTATCGACGCGAAGTTGAGATTTTTAAGCTTAATCACGTATGTAAACAAACATCAGCTGTTAATACTTTCTTTAGTGCAATTGTTGTTATTGTAAACAGAGCCCCCATTAGTCATGGACATATCCAATACGTGGTATTTGAAGTATAGTTAACTTAAGAACAAGTTAGGAAGTAAGAATAAAATTTCGAAAGTGAACTAAATCGGATAACCGTTGCTGTTGGCATATGTAGAAAAAAATAATTCAATTTTAATCTAATTGTATTTGCATACATCATGTGCTCACAATTACAAGTAGAGTAAGTTGGGAAAATTGTTTTTACTTGTTAATTGTACACGGACCTTATTGTGATTACAGTTACCACAAATTTGCAATACATATTTAATAAAATAGGAACCGGCATTGCATTAAAGTCAAGAACAGTTTTTCTCTTACACCATACAAAACTTTAGTTTTCAACTACATATATTTAGAGAACGCGTTGACGTGGAGAGCTCAAATTTAGTACACAGAATTTTCATAGAAATTGCAAATACAAGTTCAATAATGGCCCCAATTGGGCAATTCTTTCTAGGTGTTGTCATTCAAAACTTTGGTTTTTCATTATACAGGGTATTTCCGTTAAGGTGGTCCATAGAGCAGGAAGTGATAGTTACTCACCTCAACTTCATGGCCTTTCGAACGGATATGAGCTAATAACTCTTTATATAAAGTCAAATTAAAGAGGAGAGTCCACAGTTTGCAGCTTTTAGAAAAAAAGATATGTTAACTACCTTTTTGTAATAAAAAGATGTCAAGTAAAAAAAATGGTAAGAAAATTCGATATTTTTACTTTAGACCACCAGGGGTCGGATTCTGTAACACGGAGGGAGTTTGGGAGATGAGATTTTTTCCTGCAATACTGAAGAACGGCTCACTTTGGGGGGGGGGGGGAATTCGTAGAGCATTAGTGTTTTTCCTACGGATTTAGGATCAAGAGTACTAAAATATAGGGGAGGGGCTTCTGAGGATGGGGGATCGTACCCCTTCTCATTGGGGTTTACCCAAAATACGTCACGTTTGGTATCAAATTAAAGAGGGAGGAGCGGGTAATCGAGTGGTGTAGTTTGTTTTTGATCATTTAAACATCATAGCTAACTTTTTACCGCAGAAAGAAGGATTTTTTGCACTTGGGTAATATACACCCCATTCCTATATTTTGCACATATTTATTCCGTTCATGATTTCACATCCATTAGTACTCTCTTGTGAACATTTTTCTCATGGGAAGTGAATCCCACAATTTACCACTATTAAGTATTTATTAGGTTTATTATTCATTATGCTTTATCCATATCCTATTACATTCAAGTTATTTTCAGCCGTTTAATTTTATAATTTCGATAGTTTAGATAAATTTTTATTTCCCGTATTTTAAAACTTTCAGTGAATATTTACGAACCCGAGCTAAGCTGGGTCGAATAAGGACAAAAACCATGGAAGTTCAAATTTCTTATTTGCGCTAAAAATTTACACTTATCATAATCCTATCAAGAGTTACTTATCTGAACCTATTCTCTGATTATAAATAACTACTAGCTTTTCTTTGGCTCTGAGCTCAATTAAGCTAGCTGAATTTTCTTACTTTCTAAATAAACTAAAATAAATAACTAAAACTCGACTTACTTTTAAACTACGGCTAGCGCTACCTAGTTATAATTAACTAAAAATATTTCGTAAATCTAATACTTAATTAACTTAAGTACTAGCTACATAACTCATAATATGTAAATCTTCACGTCACAGATCCTAGGTCCTTCGCTTCTGTGACTGTTTGGTTTACTATCCTGGTGCTGTTGAATGTCTACCTAATGTTTAAAGTAAATCGCATATACCCTATCCTGCGAACTGCAGTCCTACTTCCTGCTTCCTCTCCTAGCCCGTAAGTGCCTCCTTTCTCCCTGAAAAAGGTAAAACTTCCTTCGCGGTAGAATATTCCTTAGTCCCATGACACACGATGATACACACTAGAGACTAGACATGACGTAAAACCGGTTTTTGTATCGAGTGTGTATCAGACTACGGTACACGTAGTTTATACTAGAGCTGAAAGTATCCGGATTATCCGAGATAATTAGGGTCCGATTCCTCAAATCCGGGTATCCATATGTTCTATACGCACACAATCCGAGTACACGCAGCCATATGTAATAAAACACTCGTGTATCATCCGAGTCTAGCCTCTGCTCTAAATTGAGGTATACACGAAAATGTTCTAAAATAGTGCTAAGAAAACCAATTTTTAGTACGGTGTATCGCGTGTGTCACCGGACTAAGTGGGTAAATGGGGAAAATTTATTAGTTCTTGCACTATTGGCAAAGATAACCTAATAAGAAGATAGGACACGGCCGAACAAAATTGGAAATTTTCGGTGTGTTTTAGAAAGAAACAAGTAATGTCATATACTTTCGTCTTTTGCATCATGAATGGAGGAAAAGAAGAGCGTAGGATTACCCGAACGACAAAATCTTATTGAATACCTCAAATTTCTATCAAACTATTCATAATAATGTAGGTACATCAGGTCACACAACCTCTATTTTTTAAGAAAAGAGGTGCTGAAAGTAGATGTAAAGTTGCTCTCAAATAAAATTCCCATTTTCTCGAAAATATCAGAGAATCCAGCATGAATTTCTCCCACTTAATCTCTTTAAAGCAAAATGAATGTAAACAGAAGCACGTGCTGTTCAAATATCATATTAATTAAACTAACAAACATTGGCATTACTATAAAAAACATTGGCCAAATCTCTCAATATTTCAGCAAAAACCGGTTTTCACAAAAGCGCGAGAGCATTTTATGAGAGTAAAATCGGAAAACT
The DNA here is from genome assembly GCA_963924295.1 of Dioctria rufipes. Classification (NCBI taxonomy): domain Eukaryota; kingdom Metazoa; phylum Arthropoda; class Insecta; order Diptera; family Asilidae; genus Dioctria; species Dioctria rufipes. The sequence goes on along the minus strand of OZ002743.1, from coordinate 39,447,957 downwards.
CCTGCCCCTTATCATTTATTTACGAAAATGAATCATTTGCCATTGTTTCGTTGCATGTAATCTGCGCTTTCGAATTTTTGTCTTTATTCATAAAAGTTTTAAAGAGTTTTTATTTTTTTTTTTATTTTTTATTTCTTCCTTTTCTTGCCGTATAGATTTTAAATGTAAAGTACTCGGATTTCTCGCCCGTTTCCTATCTTGTTATTTAGGCTATTGGGTTTGGGTGATTGGATATTTTGGCTAGCTGTTTCTTCATGATCTCAACCAGTTAGTCGTGTATCGGTGCAATACCTGCTTTCTCGTACAGGACCTGATTCCGATAATGCTTTCCACAGGGCCTCCGGTACAATCCAGTGCAGATTCGGACCGTTTTCCTCCCGAATCTCACAAGGCTCTCCATGTATGTACGTTGGCGAAATGGTTTGCCATATGTTAGGGTGGGCCTAATGAGCTGCTTGTACATCAGCATTTTGGTCTTCATTATAGGTTTGACCATGCTGAGTGCAAAATTTGCTTTCCTAGCAGCTGCCTTTGCGTGACGGTTCAACTTAAAACGTTCATTGAAATTTATATCTAGGTATTTGGCGCTATTTTATCATTTCATTATATATAGTGATTTCGATGTGTTCCTTGCGTTTGGCATACGCCTCTGCGGGAGCGTTCAGTTCGAATGCAGAGTAAGCTTGATTAATGACGTTGATTTTATACCAAATTTATGATAGTACTACTCGTAAAGCTTCTCACTCCACTTAGAGAAGTGTTGTGACTCCGCCATTATTCTGCGGTTGGTCAAAAGTGAACCGGTTGAAGAGGAAGGCCCCTAATACTGAGCCTTGTGTGATGCCCGCTTTTATGTGCTTATGCACAGATAGGCAGTTCACTATTTGCACAAAGAATTGTCTCTGTGAGAGGAAGCTATTTATCATCCGAATGAGGCAGAGTGAGAACTGAAATCTAATCAGTTTGGAGATTAGACGTTTTCTCCAGATGGGATCGAAGACCTTCTCAACATCAAGAAAACAGGCCAGTGTGTGTCTTCTTATTGAGGGTTTGGGTCTCATCAGTGGGAAATTTTAATAGCGGGTACAGAGTGGAGTGCATAACCTTAAATCCATCCAAATTGCTGATGCTGCTCCATCTCCTTCTCCACGCAAGAGTCATCAATGTGTTGTTTCACGAATCTATCCAGGCAAGGCCAAGGCATATAGGCCAATAAGCTTGACCTCTTTCCTACTCAAAACACTAGAGCGCACATGCGACTGGGAATTGAGGTGCTCCATTCCCAGAAACAGATTGTCACAACACCAGCACGCGTACTTAAAGGGAAGGTCAGTTGAGAAGTTCACTGAAACGTTAAGAAAACATAGAGTGAACCAGTCTTTGCCGAACTGGGCGGGGTAAGCAGAGTAAAACTAGTCCAGAGGGGTGTCCCTTAAGGCGGTATTCTATCACCTTTGTTGTGGGTACTCATTATGGATGGTCTTCTGCTTACACTCACTCGAATGGGATACAAAGCAGTATGTTACGCAGACGACCTATGGTGATCTTAGTCACCGGTAGCTATGAATCTGCGGACTGATGCAGAACGCAATCCAACTAGTCACAGACTGGCCTAAGGATTTGCGATTTTGCATCAGTCCATTGAAAACAGATCTATGCCTCATTACCAAGAAAAGGAACATTCTTAGATTGAACCTGCCCTTTATCGGCTCCACACGTTTGTTACTGAAGGACAGCGTAAAATATCTAGGTATCATATTAGACAGAAAACTAAGGCGGAGACAGCACCTTGAGTATAGAGCGAATAAAGCTCTTAGAGCCTTCACGATGTTCCGCAGATCTATATGGAAACGTGGGGATTTAAACCACGGATGATCCTATTGATCTACACTAGAGTCATCCTACACATGTTAACCTACGGTTCTGTGGTGTGGTGGAAGCCAATGGAGTTCGCCAACCATCGTGAGATATTGGAAAAGATCCAAAGATTGTGCCTACTTAGTGTAAGCGGCTTCTCAAATCAACTAGCTCTGGGGCTCTTGAGATTATCCTCAACATACAACCAATGCATATACATGTCAAGAAGGGGGCGTCAATCGCTCCGCTGAGGCTGTATCTCAATCAGAGCTGGTTTCATACTGGTATCAAAGTTCTACATGAATCCATCTTTGAATACATGCAGTCCATTCTACCTGACATAGACAGAAACAGCTCCTCGAGACTATGCTGAAAAGTAATTTTAAAACAAAAATTCCAGATAGGGCAGAATGGGAATTACATTCCGAGCTTAAGACATTAACAACCCCTATCATATACAGGGTGATTCAGATCAAGATACCTTGCGGTATACCATGCGATTCCTTGAGATAAGATGATCAAAAAATTGTTTCACATACCCCCCCTTAGAAATCTTCCTTTAGGAGTTGTGGCCAGTTGAAGATTTCGCCAATATTCGTGAGAAAAAATGAGTATAAGGTTTGAACCACCCTATAGATTTTGGTTATTGTTGGCTTATTAAATAGCCAACAATGGTAGCTGTCGAAAACTGTATTACTCTGTGTTTTTTAATTAAGCTTCTTTAAATTATTCTCAAATATTTCTAAAATTTTGATTTTTTTACACACAAAAGTTTTTGAAATATTTACGAATAATTTAAAGATGCTTAATTAAAACATACAGAGCAATACACAGCTACTATTCTTGGCTATTTAATAAGCTAACAATAACCAAAATCTATAGGGTGGTTCAAAAGTGGTATACCGGAAGGTATCTTGATCTGAATCACCCTGTATATACAGACTCTTCCAGATGGGAAGAAAAGATCGGAGTAGACGTTTTTTGTGAGGAGCTTCACGTGAAAATTGCCATACACCTTGAAAGCCATGTCACGGGCTTTCAGGTGGAAGTCAAGGCCATTCTTGAAGAGAGGGGGTATCTCCTTAACTCAGACACTGAGGACAAGGAGATTGTAGTCTTCTCAAACAGCCAGGCAGCTGTCAAGGCCTTGTCAAAACCCTTCACAAACTCCAAACTTGTATTGGAATGTAAAACTATCCTGAACTCCCTTTCTCGGCACTACAGGGTACTGGTACTTTGGGTTCCAGGTCATAGCAATATTAGCGGAAATGAAAAGGTGGACGAACCTTGGTGCAACCTTGGAAATATCCTCCTCCACAATTGGGATCGTACCAAAACACTTCGTTTCTAATATCTCGGCTTGGGCCAACTACCAACACAGTCGCGTTTGGTTAGATGATCCTTCAGGTAGAACTACAAAGGAGCTGTGGGGCAGACATAACCAAAAAGAAACGAAAAAGCTACTGGGACTAAATAAGCCAACCCTGAGAACCCTGATATCAGTTCTCACTGGGCACTGTCGTCTCAGGGGTCACCTACACAGGATGGGTCTTGTTTCTGACCCTGTATGTAATAGATACGGAGAGGAACCCGAAACAGTAACTCACATTCTTTGTAACTACCCAGCTATCTCTGAAAAGTGTTACAGGTTCAATGGCTCCTACTACAGTTCGTGTAGCCGGCAAGGATGACTGGAAGCCAATACTTAAATTCGTAAGAGCGTCCGGTTGGGGCCTATGAGCAATTGCTCATAAGTCTGGAGGATGAACAATGGACCTTTTATGGCCTACATTTTAAAGCCCTCGTAAGGGGCCTCAACCTCAGTTTTTCAATCAATCAATCAAGCTACGTGACAACAAAGGATTTCTTTACGAAACAAGAGCATAATTATAATTTTTTATTTTTTTTTTTAAATCCAGAATAATCAAGACAAGAAGGATATAATAGCATTTTTACTGACGGTACCAGAGCAAGAAAAGTACTTCATAAGTTTATCCTAAATTTATATTCAACTATAGATACTTTAATAAAATTAAAAAAAAAAAAAACAAAGCGTTATACTTTAAACTAAGAAAGTTTGCCTACAAAGAAATGTATTCATTCCATACATCTGCAGTTTGCACATTTTAAGCCTTCCGCCTGAAATGTTTTAAGTTTAAGTGCATGGAAACACAATAGGAGCCACCATACACCCGCATTATTCTCCGAGGACGAAGCTGTACGCTTCCTATTTTAATGGAAGTAATAAAATATTTCGCACCAGGAAATATATCTTAAAAATCTTTTACTATCATTTTTATCTCTTTTGCAAAATCGTCTGCGGCGATGGCATGGCGGGTGGCAACGGCACTAGTGTGTATATATAGTTCGCAACGATTTTCAATTCAAGTCCTTTATAGCCCAAACATAGTACAAGTATATACTCGGTATAGTTACAGCAGATAGAAACTCTTTTTGAAGGATGAAAATCTTTATCCGATACGGATGCCCCCTTTACAAATCTTGTGCATTTCCTTGTTACTTTGTTGGTCCTTGGCTTCAGCATACATTACGTACATGTGGTGCATGTGCAGTAAAAATTGTCTTTTTCCGAATATTGAACGGAAAGTGTTACAGAAGGAGTATTGAAAAACGTGTCCCTATGTGTGATTTATTAAAAAAAAAATCATCCATGCCATAAAAAATAATGAAGATGTTAAAACACAACTTTTGAAAAGTTCCTTGAGATATATAATTACATAAGTGTGTAGTACGATGACGAAGAAACATTAATCAGATACTTTCCGTATGCAATCGATTATGTAGGTATGTACTTTACAAGAAAAAAGACATTCCTCAGAACCGAAATTTTGGTTCATTAACTTTGGAATGTTGAATGGACTACAGTTAAAACTCCTTGACTTCACCACCCCATGTCCATGTGTTATACAAAATTACAAGTGAAAAAAACTACAGAGAACGAATGGAATACGTAAGCGTCCTACTAAACGAGAATTAGCTGAAGCTTATACATCATTGCGTTCAGTTGACAAAACCTATTCACTAAATGGACTTTCTGCTTGACCACAATTCTCTCTGACTTTAAGCTCCTTTGAATATTCTCGTTTCACCTCTGGATGTTCTCTCTATGCAAGTGTAGTAAAAGGGCTTTCTCGGTAATTAATTCGCTTGAACTTTTTCTATTTCCATTTACATGTGTTGTACATGCAAGCAGATTAATGGTCAAACTTTTCTCGGAGCTCTTTTACTAATTACACACCTTTTAAGCATATCTAACAAAACGGCATTCAACTATCCAGGTGAAATATGGCGTGATACGAAGCATGTGGATTTGAGAAAAATTACTGAGGAAAGGAAATAAGGTGAATGAAAGTTCACATAGTATATACATATAAGATTAGCATCATTTAATATGAATCTATTATGCATCCCTCTCTACACTGAGAAAAATAACCAAGGTAAATTTATCAATTTAGACTTCGTCAATCTTTTGACTTCAAATGTCGTTTGCTCAAACCAAAATTCTGTTAATTCGGTTAATTTGAACGTAATTTCAAGACCGACCAGCTTGATTATAATAAAAAAGCCTCGGTTGCTTTTAGCTGGTTTCATTAAAAGGGGTTAAGATCCTGCCAGGAGGGTGCCTGGAACGTAGGCCACAACAAAACAAGGCCCATTGTTCACTTAGCTGGTTACTCAGTACATATGTATATAGCTGTAAAGAACAGTTTTATTTTAAGTGAAACTGTGAAGCAATACGGACTTATCGCATATACTTTTATTAATTAAATTTCTCTAGTGAGTTTAATGGTGAACGAAAAAAGAAAGTGTACGAAGTATAAAAAAAGGAACTAAGGAGCAAATACACAAATACAGTTGAGAAAGTTGGTAAGTTTCTGAACATAAATGATTTTCTTAAAACACTTAGCTGAGAACAGATAAATTAACAAATCTATAAATGCATACGTAATTCATTAACATTTCATTATTCATATTAAAACCTGAATTTTGAATTAAAACAAGGCGCGTTCTACACGAATGCCTAGTCGATCTGAAATAATAAAAAAAAATATATTTCCAGTGTTCTTATGTAAAACTGACAAAAGTTTGATTTGAATATATCCTCCCCCCTAAACTAGAATTCATAAAGAAAAAATTGTGTTCTGATAATCATATACATACAATTATTACTCAGCTAATGCATGTGGTAGTGAGGGAGTCTGTTTCATGGTTTGTGAAATATTCTCGAGGGTTTTGTCTCAGCGGTAGGTTAGGTTAGAGTTGCCGCAATTGTAGGAAGACGTATGATCATCCACACTTGACCATCTATGGTCCATTTTGATGCTACTGTACTAGAACCCTGCCTGGAAAGGATATATGAAGAGCTAGGGGTGCGATGAAACCAACCACAAGAGTTAATGAACCTTACCAGGTCCCGCAACTCTTTGTCTGCTAATTCCCCCAGTTCCCAGGTTAGGGCTCACACACATCAGGTGCGTAACGCTCTCAACCTCTTCCTCGTCCATACAGCTTCTGCAGAAGTCATTGTATGGAGCTTGCATGCGTTCTGCATGTTTTCTAAAGAGGCAGTGTCCCGTAATAACTGCGATTATATTACGTACATCATTACGGTTCGTCTTCAGCAGAGATTCAGTCTTCACAGGAGAAATCTCGGGGCAGAGCTGTCTTGAAATCACGCATGAGGTCAGTTCTCCCCATTTGCGATTTGCCAGCTTGCGGCCAGTACATCTAGAATCTTCTTCACTAATTTTAGGAGCCGACCTACAGGTTTCTCTGCTTGACATATACTCATATCGGAACACTTCCTAGCCAGGGCATCCGCTGCCTCATTTCCAGGTATGTCACTGTAACTAGGCACCCAGCAGTGAATAACTCTGTGCTTAGCACCCAGTTTCCCAAGCACACAGCGACACCGTTGCACTAGGCGCGATCTAATGGTCCTCGAGTCCAAAGATTTGATTGCCGATTGGCTGTCAATACAAATCCTGATAACTCGATCACTAGGTACATCACAAGTGTACGCACCAGCCTTGCTCCTTTGCAGGTGGGCAGGACCTCCGGCTAGGCGGTATGATTCCTGTATTTAAGGTAGTGCTGAGTATACCCCGGCACCCACTCCCACATTCATTTTGGAACCGTCCATAAAGCCACATACAGGGTGTTTCCTCCATGGTGGTCCATAGAGCAGGAGGTGGTAGTACTCACCTAGACGAACCAAAAATTGTATGGCAGGGGCAGTGGCAATATCAACCATTTAGGAGTGATTAAGAAAAAAAGCTAGTTTTTCACAAAACACCCTGTATTTTGAAAACTACAGGGCGAATGGTCTCAGTTAAGAGCTCATTGTATGCAGAACTTCGTGGTATTTCTAACAACTGCTCAACCAGCCTCATACCCCTATCCCCTCAAGAATAATGGTTGTCTAAACTAAAAATTTCAGATTTGTTACCTTTTTCTTTAGACTCTGCTCCTTAATTTGACCTTTTACACCCTATGTGCTATCTGTAGCCCTTTAAGAGTTATTAGCTCTCTAGTTTTGCATCTGAGGCTTAAGTTACTTGTGTTCGCTCGCAAGTGCTACAAAAGGTAGTTCGCAGTGCTGGTCAACCATCTTCGACTAGCTCGGATCTAAAAAGGATTCTTCCAAACTACCGAACAATCCATCTGTTGTGAGTATATCCACAACTAGTTTCTTTACGACGTGGAAAATATCCACGGCCACTTCACATTTGCATTTTTTGAACGCGAGTATATCCACGGCCACTTCGCATTTTGCACACGAGTATATCCGTGTTCAGAACAGCGCTAATTTCTTTGGGATCTGAGAATATCTATGGCTACTTCATATTTGCATACGAGTCTATTCGTATTCAAAATAGCACCACTTTCGTCAGGACGTGAGTATATCCACGACTATTTCACCTGACATTATTTCGACATACGAATATATCCATATTCACAACGGTATTAGGGTTAACATAAAAGTCAAACCAGTGTGTACAAAAAAAGGGGTAAAAACAATATTCAAAAACCTCTATTAAATAGAAATAAATGTGTATAAACAAATAAAATCAAAGACAATAAAAGTATTAAGAATTACAATGAAATTAGCTTGGAAAAACTGTGTTAAGGTGGAGATATTTAAATAAAACTGAAAAATCTTATCATTCAAAATCATCGTTGGACAAAACTTCATTTAAACCCTGGCATTCTTCTAGAGCTGACCCGCAACCTGTCTAACGAAAAACCCGTTACACTGTTCGTCAATAACTTCTGCCAATATATCTGCTTTGTTTATATATTACACTTTGGTTGGTTGGTTTATTTTATGGTCGCCAAAAATCATCCTACTGCTGTGATTGTTACTTGCTTTCTGGCTCATAGGAGTATACCTAACCTACTCAAGTTTCGTCATCTGTCAGAATGTCGAACATAGCTTTTGTCCGGCCTTTATTCAATTTATTTTATTTCAGTCAGGTCGCAGCATGTTTTCCATTATAATCAAATTGCGACTATTGATTGCGACTGAGTCTTAGAATATAGAGAGTACAGGGAGTGGATAAGCCAAATTTAGCGTAGTCAAATTCTGTTTGTGTTAGTATCTGTTACCGCTGTAGTGTAAGCTCAGTACAGCCGTGTAGAAGAATCCATATAGAGAGTGGGGCAACAAAATATATGGTTCAAAATAGTGCAGTTGTTGACACCGAAAATGCTCTTAGTCGCTGCCACTCAACGAGGTAAGAACTAAAGGAGATGCAAATGAGAAAATATCGCGTACCCAATTCTAATACATTGACACTGATATTGTTTGTACATAAGCGCCGTAAAATTTGTACACCTGTACACAATTGTACAACCTATGCGCAATTTTAATCGCTTTTATTTTCATATACTCAAAAGTATTTACTGAATTTGCAAACGTGAACGTAAAAAAGTTAATAATTAAGAAGAAAAGTTCAGTGGTAAAAAGTTTGTGAGTAATATTTGCTTCGTGGCCCCTACGGTTATTTCACGGGCTTTCCTGCGTCAATGCACCAAGCCCAAAACCATCCAAACCTAAGTATGGATTTGACAGCGAAGACCAAAAATGGCGGAGTGAAACATACACAAATGCAGGGAAATTTTGGGTACGCTCATGTATACGGATCGTACATATGATTGCATCTCCTTTAGTTATTACCTCGTTGCTGCCACTGCGCTAAGATATCCAGGGAGCTTCTCAACTGTCACAAATGTAAACAAATCTTCGATATTTCATCTTTATTAATTTTTATTGCTATTAATTTTAACTTAATTTAATATAAAAATGTGTGTAAAGTACACAAAATAATATTTTATAACTATACTTGTCTAAAAAATGATTTCCCACGTCGTTATTTTCACAAGATTCAAATTCTTTCAAATTAGGAACTTCATTTGACAACTGAAAATACATTTGTCTACTTCACGATACCCTGAAAAAAGCCATGCTCATGCACACGAATTTTACAGGTATCAACACTTCCTGTTGTCTCTATATTCTGAGGAGTGAGCATAAATAATTCTGACGGTAAGATATTTATGCGATCTTCGATAACTCAGATAACGATAGAGTGGCAGGTCGTCCTCGTCGTTACTCATCCTTAAGCGAACTACGCTCAATTTCCAATTAGAAAATTGGTAAGAACGATTAAAATTGAAATGAACAAATTTCTCGTCAAATAACGTACGCAAGTACGGAATCGTACATACTTTGCAATCTTTGTATCATGAACTATGCCCACGTTAAAGAAACTCATTGAAGCACCATTCTGCAGTGGCCAAGAATGATGCTTCATAGTCAAATATGTAACAGTTTTATACATATATTTTATACGTATATTGTGCTTAGTAAAACCACAGACAACATACAACTAGATAAGAAAATCTCCATATAAACACGGATCACTTTTTCAAAGCTCTTTAACTTTTTATTCAACCAAAGAAAGCTATCATTGCGAAGAATTTATGTGGCATAATACAGCAAGAGAGAGATAATTTTTAGAGCTTTCTATTAGAGGGCCATTAGCTCGTTTTAATTCGACCACTTTTTTGTGAGGTAAATTATCTCAGGTAAAACCGTGCTTAAAATCGTAAAAAATTATGACCCTAATTTTCGCGTGTTAGTTGAATTTTTAAACGAAATTACTTTTTTTCTTATCGCCAAAGACAATTATGTTTTTCTTTATAGTTATATCAAAGTTGTTAAAACAAAAAATATCAATGAATCAAAAGCAACAACTTGTAGGAAATAGCTAACTCACAAAATTTGATTTATGGTGTGTATTAAATAATTACCCTTTGTTATTTTCAAGATAATAAATTATCTCAAATTGTATAGCCATGGGATTTTATCTTCCTTCATTCTTGCAATGAAAAATCAGTGCTTTGTCCTATCGTCCTATATAAAAAACACATTTTTCCACAAATCAAAGCTTTTTCCAGGTCAAATATTATTTTTTGTACTTTAACTAGAACGCTTGAAACGTTAAAAAAAAAACGAGAGATAAAGAAAAAACTAATTTCAGTTCAACACTGGATTTATGTGTAAACAAACTTTCAAACTTCAAAAGTCTTTGAAAATGTTGTTCAAACGTTTTCATTTCAATTAATCTAAAATCAATAATTTGCAGAATGAGTAACAACAAATTAAAGATTCGGAATTTCCTCAAGCAATATTGTTGCTTAATTTTACGGAAAATTACTTTAATCTATCACAAAATTTTATTCTGAAGCTTGCAGATTTACGATTCACACCACGTCATCCTGAAAAATGAATAATCTCTTCGTGTTCTGACTATTTTTGAATCAACAGGATTTAACGTTGCTTAGAGTTTAAGGAAGCCATACAGACTCATATGTAGGTACCTACGGGTACGTTATATGTAGGAACTGAGCTTTATGCAATGCATGCATATTTAATATTGGTTCGCTACATTTGGTCTACTGCACACTTCACTGCAACTGCACTTTCAAGAATGTTGTGCAGTTGTGCTTCTAGGTATTCTTCCGATGTGAGAATAACTTTTAGTTTCGCTATATACTAGATGGAATATAACAGAAATAAGAAGATAACTTCTTCCTTTTTTTCCTTTCCACCGCAGATGTGCTGCAACGAAAAACAAAGATATTTCCCATTATTTCTTAAAAAGGGCCGTTTCTAAAGGAATAGCGCGTATAGGGTGCAATCAACTTCTAAATGTGCAGTTTTTGTGGCCGCTATGAAACCCATAAATACATTTTATCCTCCTATGCTTGCTCAAGTCACCCACTCGAATATCTATCCGTCCGCTGATATCCTCCAGAGCAAGAAGCAGTGTAGTTCACACACTATGTGCTCTGTGCCAAACAATCTTACGGGTGCGCTAGGAAACATTCCTTTTTCGCGAGTCTACTATACATAGGATGTACCAGCAGTAGTGTATATGTAGTTTTCGTGGACTCATAAATATTTCGAAAGCAGAAACATTCTGAATGTTGTTCTACAGGAGGAAGAGCTATCATTTAACCCCTTTACGAAGCACCGAAGCGAATTTTGTGAATTTATGATGCGATAATAAACTCTCCTTGCTTCGCTGTTTTTAACGGAAATGGAACAACATAAATTGCTGCAAATCAGAACTTATTCTGTCCGCCGAATGCCATCCAAAAGGTTTTCCTAATTGTAAATTATAATTATTATCAGATCTAGATAAAAGTAGTGTTTCGTGAGAGTCTTCTGCACCTATCACCCATATATGTATGTATGTATGACTTATGTATGAACACTTCTTTGCCTGAAATTATTTTCATTTGAATTGAAAATACAAAATCTCTCAGCAGTTCAGCTATGCGGCTCGTGTAGGGAATAAATACTATACGCGCTACGAGTTTATAATCTGCGGGTTATAACCTTTTCAGAAATGCATTTGAACATGTGTCTTACTCGAAAAATATGTATATAAAATATTTTAGTTATAGTTATGAGTAGATACCTACTAGTTAGTTTTAGTACTGACCGTTAACAATTAATAGCACCGCAAATATCCTACAAGCCGCGATCTAACCAAATCAAGATCAAAATTATTTTCGCGATTTATAACAGAAGAATAAGAAGCATATTTTGGAAATATTTAGAAACTTGTGAATTGTTCAAGAATTGCTAATTTAAGGACCTGCATGCAAACCAACACGCTCTTTGATTGCAGAATGCGGCATGTTACACCAGTGTGAAGCACCCCTTTGACACTTCTTGATTCATAGTGTGTTCGTATTCTAGATTGGACAATTCTAATTCCATGAATTCTGCTTCATCAGAACCTGTTACTAATTTTGGGAACAGTCCTCATTTTATAAAATGTGCGTGAAAGTTACGAAAATAGTAAGGAAAAAGGACTTTTATAAACAGAAAAATCTTAGCATTGCAACCAAGCTCGTGGATGATCAAATAAGGACACGCAAAATTTTGACCAGATCTGCATATTATAAAGGGTATATCAGAATTGACAATGTTTGCAGAAGGAAGTACGGGACTATTATTAACGCATTTGATTGAATTAAAAGATGTGATAAAAGAAAGAAGAGCTATCGACGAAATAAGTAGCATATATCTGAAAGAGAGAGCCACGAAGAACGGAAGTATCATAATTAAAAAATTATCGAAACCGGAAGAAGGGGTATAAGTGAACCCTGAGGAACACCTACTCCCATTGTCATAAGAGCTCACGAATTTTAATACAACCTTGGACAGACGCTCGTCAAAATTTACTTTTTACGCTCAAATCCAGATTGATACTCATAGATCATGTTATGAATACCGAAATAAATATGTCGCAATAGTAATTCAAGAGGTTTGCAAACAGCAGGTAGAATATTCATGGTCTCAAATCGCATTTCCAGCATAATGTTGATCTTAAACACTCCGAAAACTTTGATTACCACGTGCCTATAATTTTATCTTACGAATTTACTCGAAATTAGTTATGTGCCTTTGCTTTTGGTACCCTGTCGGAGCATACACATATACCTAGTGTGGGGAGATATTATAGATTTAAATATGTTGATAAACATGGCTTAAAATTTTGAATGATTTCAATTGTTTTTCCTTGCTAGTTTTGCGACCCAAAAGTACTATATTTTCGCATAGGTATTCGATGAGGAACTTTGTTTCAATGGGGATTTAATTGCAAATCCATTTCCAGGATAGCTGAGAAAAGGCACCTTAAAATTGACTGCAGCAGAGCTTTTCATATTTTTTAAATGGCGCACTTCTTTTTCTTTTCACCGTTATTTTTTACTTGCAATTGATCATTTTTATACCCTAGATGAAATCTATAGGGTATACTAAGTTTATCATTCCGTTTGCAACGCACAGAATTAATGATGATAGATCAAAATGGATTGGACAACCAGGAACAATATTAAAAGTTATTTTGAATTTCGCATGTCCGTTCGTCCGTCTGTCTGTCCGTATGTCCTTCCGTGCACACGACAACTCGAGAACGCATGCACTTAGAGAGCTGAAATTTTGTCCATGGATTTTAAAAAAAAAACTAAAATTAAATTCGAAAATGAGACAAATCGAGCAACTCCTCTGTGGGTTGACATAAAAAGATTTCGTTTTCCACTATATAATTGGACACTACCTGAGAACTCGTTGACATAGAGAGCTAAACTTTGGTACATGCTGTTTTCATAGTAATGGCAAATAAAATTTCAAAAATGGAATAAATCAGGCAACCCCTTCTTGGTGTTGCCATATGCAAATTTAGGTTTTTTACGGATACTGTGAAAACGATGAGTCCTAGAAATTTTTATTGTACCAAAAACTTCAAAAGCTGCAAAAATCAGAATTGCTCAAATTGGTGACCATTCGAAATTTCATACGGATACGGATATCATAAGAATTGGTCTTACTTGTTACTTCTTCACTTGAAAATTAAAAACAGACAATAAAAATTTTTTAGTGAGAATTACCGCAGACGGGACATGTTTACAACACGTTCTACCCATAGTATTAGAAAGATTTTTGTTATGACCAGAATTTCGGGCTTAGTAATGATGTCAACATCAAAAAGTGGTGTTTACCATACTAGGGTCATCAAATTTCAAATAGGTAAGCTATCATGCAGCTAGGAAGAGAGGACAGGAAATATAACCATCTAATCTAGATGTTTTTATCATTTTATAGACGAGTTTCTAAATAATTTTGTCAACAAACATGATTTCATCTTAAGTGTGTAATACCTATATGTATATATGTACCTACATAATAATAATTGCAATTTTTAAGCTTGATATCTCCCTATGCAAGTAGCTTTTATTCAATTAGAGAAATATATTCAGTTAAGCAAGCATCCCCCTTTCAAGTGCTCTTAAATCGTAGAAATTATAAGAGATTTTCATGAATTTCATCAGCATGTTCCCATTGAAATTATATCATGTTTCTACATAATATTGCTATCAACTTGTTCCTGAAAACAAAAAGTTGAATTATAAGGAGAAGCCAGGCAACATGTACATGGTACATGCATACGTAGTATAAGAGTAAGAATACTCCTTTTACAAGGAATACTCTTATCCTACGTATGTATGTAGGTAATATGTCGTGCTGTTTTTTCTTCCGCTATTGCTACTCTTGTTTAAGTTTCTCGGGATTAGTCAGGAGAAATAACAATTTTACTCTTAAATCAAAAACATGTGCATAATTGCAATTGTTTCCTACATACATGTGTATACCTACCACGGTAAACGTAATTTAATTTGTATAATTAATTTTATCACAATTTTGCATAAACTGATGAAATGTTAAAAGTTCTAAGAAGTTTTTGTTGGTTTTAGTCGTATTATGACATTTTCGCCGGTATTAAATTCAAAGTTCATACATATCATATCTGAGGTTAAATTTAAAATATAGGTATTATCCTTTTCCAAATTAAAAAAAAAGGTTTTATAAGTATTAACATTGAATCCATCCGTCTCTGTCTATCCGCATAACTCAAGAACGCGTTGACTTAGAGCTTGAATATTGTACGCAGTAGATAATTCCATGAAAAAAGAAGATCAAGCTCGTAGATTGGTATAATCTCTAATCTATTCAGAGATTATACCAATCTTGAGCTTTATAAGGTTTTGATTTTTACTCTATATACATATAATTGGAGGCTATGTTCAGATAGACAGCTGCAATTTGGTACATGACCTGAAGTAAGTAATTGGGCGAAATTGAGTAGGTCTTTCGCAGGATTCCCACACAAAAATTTCCAGATCTGTAAATTTTATACGTATTGCGTATATATCCGGAAAACGGTCAGTCCCAAATAGATTTACGATACATCGTGTTTATCTTCTCGACATTAATATTTCCAGTAAGTTAAGCTGAACATATCACATCTTCGATGTTGCCAAAGAAGCATCGGAATGTCTTGGATTTCTGAAAAGTTTTAAGAAATATTTCAACCCATCGAATCTAGTACTCATCTACAAGTCCTACGTCCTATATCAGACCTAGAATTGAATACAATTCCAATATCTGGGCAGGAGCTGGTCGCTGGTATGAAAGAGAATACCTGCAAGCTCATTGCGGATGTCGCAAAAATTTGTCATATCAACTTAGGTACTCGATCACCGGCGCAATGTTGGATACCTTTCGCTCATTTATCACTAAATAAAAAGTCCATGTTCTGATGAAATATCTAATCTAACCCCGTAGAATAATTCACGCACATCCTTTTACCATTGAAATTACTTTCCGTCGTACAGTTAAATTCCGAGTTGCCTTTTTATCTCGAACTCTGCGATTATGGAACAATCTACCATCTTCTGTCTTTCCTCCTGCATACAATCTGCTAAGGTTTACGAGTGACGTACATCAGCATCTCCGCTACTCCCCTCATGTTCCCAGAGCTTTTCAAGTACCAAAGAAAAAGTACTTAAGTACAAGTATCGAAGGCCTGAGTATTTCCGCGTAAGTTTAAGTACCGTATGTATGAAAAGTATTTGTAACTATGTAAGTAAAGGGTTTTCCAATAAGAGGTGCTATTTTAATTAGCCCGCTATTTCGGTAGATGTCACTTTTGGAGCTGTCATTTTTTGACATTTGACAAGTAGAAACTACGCCATTAATAAAAATGTAATGATACACGATTCAACAACGCATTGAAATTATTAAAATTCACTATGAAAATGGTGAAAATGTGGCAGAGACGGTTCGTAAAACTCGAACATTTTTGGGTCGTCGTGAAGCACCTTGTCGGACCGCAATACAGAAATTGGTAGAAAAATTCGAGCTGTCGGGACAAGTTAGTGATGTGAAGAATAAAATTCGTGCACGTCGCTCAAGAACAGCTGAGAATATTGCTGCTGTAGCCAAAAGTGTTGAAGAAAACCCAGGTTTGTCCATTCCTCGTCGTTCTTTGGAATTAGGCATTCCACAAACGTCATTACACCGTATTTTGCATAAAGATTTGGGTCTTAAGGCTTATAAAGTTCAGTTAACACAAGAACTCAAGCCGGCCGATCATCAACAACGTCGAGTCTTTGCTGATTGGGTCCTTGAAATGCATGAAAATGATCCGGAATTCCATCGAAAACTCATCTTGAGTGATGAGGCCCATTTCCACCTCGATGGCTTCGTCAACAAGCAAAATTGTCGCATCTGGGGCTCGGAAAACCCAAGAGTTATTGGTGAAAAGCTCAACGTGTGACTGTTTGGTGCGGTTTATGGTCCCGCGGGGTCATTGGACCTTACTTTTTCGAAAATGAGGCTGGAGCAACAGTTACGGTGAATTGATTGCGCTATCGACAGATGATTAATGATTTTTTTGAACATTACAAATGGAATGACAAACTTAGTATACCCTATGATTTCATCTAGGGTATAAAAAAAAGTTGCATTATATTTCGTGGACCGAAAAGTGATTTGAAATCAATTGTGCCAATTCGGTCAATGGTGGAGTTTTGATAGAATTTCAAAAAATCAAAAAATAAAATGTAAACAAATGAAAAATTTGAATTGTAGGTAGTATGCATGTTGTATGGCAGAAAATTGTGCCACAACCTTCGTGGAGTCCTATAATTTATTGAAAACCAATTTTCTACTAAATTGGTCAATCCCGCGTGTCCATTTCATCAAACAGTAAGTATAAGTTAAAATTTGGGTAAAGACTTTTGTACTGGATTATTGATTGCAAAACCGGAACAGAAACCTAAGACCGGTTTTGCGGTTTTAATTTTTTATGGAACACAGAAACCGATTTTTAACCGATTATTATGTTGGAAATTTCGGATATTCTTATAAAAAACAGAGATTGATCTTGATAAATATTCAATGAAAATAAAATCTTAAATTCAAACGATCAAACATTAATAAGCTTCAATAAAATATTTTGGAGTAAAGATGCATTATGATGCATTATGCTATTTAAGAATATTATAGTTGTGTTCTTTTGTGCACGCTATGAGCCTGTTTAAATGCGTTAGTATGCCGCTGCCTCTGCCGCACGAAACCTGTATGTAGGATGATGCCTCATTTTCATCGTTAAGTTAATTCATTTGCTAATTGAAAAATATCTCCATCTTTTTCTAATTCTTGCAACAGTTCCTATAATCTTTTCTCCCTTGCACATCTCAAATTTTCTTCACTTAAACCACAAGAATACCGCACTTACAAAGCCAAATATTTGATACAGCTAAACTTTTCATTTAAAATTAACACATAGCGACACGTGCGGCGAAAATATATATTTATTCATCTTCTTAAAGTGACTAGGATAAAAAGTTTTACAATAATTTTGCTAAAAGTCAATATATAAAAATATTTATTTTATGTCTCACCTTTTCTTTCATAAAAATCCAAATTAGTATTTAGAACGACAAAATTAGCAGGAAAATTAGTCAAATGAATTAACTTAACGATGAAATGAGGCATGATGGTTAGGGGCAGGAATTGCACTTCATTCCTTAAAATTCACAAGCTACATATACGGTTTTGGATGCCAACTAATTCCTGCTGATTGGTTCTTTATTTTAATATCCGTTCGCATTCGCTTGCCATTGCCAATGCCCATTGAATATTTTTATGCATAGGCAATATTCGAGTAGTTATATAAATTGAAACTCGAAAGTTTAATTCGCATTGCAAGATTTCAATTACAAATTGAAATCGAAGAAAAATTTGCTACAAAGTTATTCCTCTTGTCACAGAAAATGCCATTTTTAATTTTTATACTTCCTCTGCCATGTATGTAGGTATAGTAGCTAGCTCTCATTACATTTTCGGAAAAAGTTTTTCTTCAAATTGCTACCCCTAATATAGCATGGCTATGTCATCTCCAGAATGGACTTTTAAACTCGTTGCAACTGTTTTTTTTTTTAATGGACGTAACTAGCTGCTCTCCGTTGCAAGCGTCCCAAAACTTTTGAAACTACAAAATATATAATAAAAAATTTTCTACCAGCTAATATGAAGTAAGAAAAATTTCTTGCTATTTTTGTTATATACTCGTACTTCCGTCGTGTCGTACGTACACACCAGTTGTTGTTGTGACTTTGTCAGTTAACTAGATAAACGAACTTTACGATCTTTTCACGTTGTTCCCTAGTGGCTTCCTCAATTTTTTAAATTGTTTCCTCTTGAAGTTTATATTTACTTTTAAAAGTCAAAGGAGTAAGAAAAACTTACTTTCCTTGCTAGTATTGGGTCAGTTTATGGACTAAAACTTAAATTTTCCCAATTAAAGAAATTTATGTACATATGTAGGTATATACGTGCGGCTTGTTTTGAACCAAGAAAGTTTACGTAAATAACCATCTAAAATATGAGTCTTAGTTATTTTTAGTGAAATTATATTAATATCGAATTCGATTGAAATTTATAATCGGATATTTTTTTACTTCCTCTCGTTTCTACACAAAGCTAGTGAATCACGACTGAAACTTCACTTGAATTTAATCTACAGACATAGATTTTGTCGTACTTTATATATCAGGTGATTTGAGTTTAAATTCAAGTGGCATTCAACGAACTGGTAAAAACGAGGGAAAAATGGAATATGAAAAGCTTTCTTCACTTTCATCAGGGATAACCACGATAAATTTCTGCCATCTGAAGCCTTCTTTAGGCTACCGAAATTTATATATTTAAAATATGAAAATATGACTTCATTAAATTCTATATTAATACAGTATTGCACAATTTTTTATTGATAAGTATTAATATTAATTACAAGCGAGAAAAGTAAAATACATTATTCAAATTTGCTATAAAAGACAAAAGAAAAAGTTACAGTTAATAATATAATAATAAAATATTTATTAGCATATTGAAGCTATTTATAATATTTAGTTAATTGCTAGAGCTAATTACTTAGATTTAGAATTTTTCCTTCACATATTTAACAATTTCAGTTTTAAAAACCCTAAAGTTCGTTTCGGTTTTTAATCTTAATGGCAACTAATTAAACTTTTGGAGTCCTCTAAATACTATGCTATTTCGCGTCGCCACACTTAGGAAACATGGCAATCTAAAATCATCCGATGACCTCAACATATACGGTTGAACATCTCTGGTATAGTGACGTGCACAATTAAGTAATTAGGTGTTATACTTAATTTTATAGATGAAGATAAAAACATTCATCATTATTCTCTGTTTCACATTGAGCAGAGTATCTGTCATGCATCTTACGGGAGTATATCTATCCTTAGTATAGTTCGCATTTCATTATTTTGTAACTTCTGAAGATTACTTATTGTTTGTTGATTACTTAAGAATAAAATAGTCGAGCAGTATTCAAAATGTGGCTTGACAATTGTATTATATATAATAATTGCTGTATAGGTTGATACATTTCTTCTGACTCTCCTCATAAAGTCTATCTTTTTCGAAATTTTTGCACTCGTAGTATTGCCGTGTGCTGTGCACTTTAGCCTATAGTTAATCACAACCCCCAAGTATTTGAATTTCTTTAACACTTCTATCATTACTCCGTCCATACTCAGTCTGAGCTCCTTCTCCCCATTTACCAACATTGCTTTTGTTTTCCCGGTATTAAGTTTTAGTTTGTTTGCTTTTAACCAGTAACTTAAACTATCCAGATATTCTTGTAACTTAAATTAAATTTCACTGATATAATTGCCTGCTATATAAACTAGCGTATCAGCCGCAAACAAAGCTAACTTTGAATGTTTAATCGCTGTGCCTATGTCATTTATATACATTGAGAAGAGAAGTGTTCCCAAAACTTGGGGTACTCCCAAATCCACATTTGCAGCTGGTCATATAGCCTGACCGACCTTTCTTCTCTGGCTTCTTTCGAAACCATTCCAGTTCTGTGTTTTTTACTCCATACTTTTCCATTTTTCGTAGATGCAGTTGCCTATCTATCGTCTCGAAAGCTCTCTACAAATCTAAAAGCACACACGCTATTCTTTTTTTTATGCTATTTCTTTCTTCCATATTGTTAACACCATGTTAATGGCTGTTTCACACGAGTGTTTTTGTTTAAACCCCGATTGGTTCTCAATAAGTTTACTCCAGATACTGCAACAATTGCCTGTACGCGATCTTCTCCAATATCCTAGATATACCCTAGATGAACATAAAAGTTAAATAAAGTGAAAAACCAAAACTTTGTATGGCAACAACAAGAAGGGATATATTTTTGAAATTTTATTTACTAATTTTTATGAAAACACTGTGTACAAAATTTCAGTTCACTAAACGTCGACGCGTTCTCAGAGCCAGATTCACTAGCACGGAAAGTTGTGGAATTGTGGAGATGAGAGTTCTTTTGACATTTTAATTCTCTTAATTTTTATTGAGAATTACCAAACTCTCTATTCCACTCATCAAAATCTTTGGCTGTTTTGGTTGTGGCCTTGGTACAAAAATTGACATATTTTCAACTCATCTTGCGAAGAACTGGTAATTCGTGGAAATTTACATTCCATGAGAAAAATTTTCACAACAGAGTACATAGATACCTACTAATGAATGCGAAACAAAGAACGGAAGAAATACATATATCAAAATATAGGAACCGGGATGTATATGATCTAAATCCGATTTTCGGCTGTAAAAAGTCAGTTATGACATTAAAACGAATAAAAAGAAACTAAACATCTCGATTTCCCTCTCCTCCGTCTTTAATTTGGATACCAAACATAACTTATGAAAAGTGATACGACCCCCCCCCCCCCTTAAAACGTCACTCCCAGAAATTATTCACCTATATTTTTGTACTCTAGACCATAAATCCGTCAGAAGAACCAAAATGCTCTACGACCCTCCCACACAGAGTTAGACGTCTATCAATATTCCGACAAGGAAATTTACCGCCGAAGACCCTCAAATCTGCACATTACCGTTAATACCGTGATTTGTCAGTTTTTTTTATTGATCTTACCGATCCAGAGCTTATCCCTGCGACTTGTGCAACTCCTGATTTTTTTTGCGCCCTTCCTGCCGCATTTTCTCCACTATCATATTCCCACCGAGCTCCTATTTTTTTTGTATACCACATACATTCATCTTCTTCTCTCCATTCTCCCGTTCTTCCGGAAAAATTCGAAAAAATACACCCTCTTATCCCTTAAAAACTACCGTTATAAAAAAAATCATTTTTCTCGACATTAGGTGGTAATAGACCCATGCACCTCGAATATAAAAAAAATTTCAACCCTCTAGTCCCTGGCGATTCGCACTTTTTCATCCTTCTCACGTTTTCTATAACTCCTCAAGTACGTTAGAGAATCGCGAATGGAAAGTTCGGGAGTTTTAATCTGGGAAAACGAAAATTGTCATCTGCCTCTCAAGCTCCCCCCAACTCTACGTGTTACAAAATTCGGTCCCGGCAAGATTTTGGTGATATGCGAATTTCGTATTAAGCGTTGTCTTGCATACTGCTTACACAAAGACACCTCAGAAACCTCATTTGAGTTTTCAGCTTTAGATGCATGCATTTTGATGGTCTTCCACAATTTAATGCTTGGTCAACATTAGAGCAGTATCAATATGGTAATATCCGTGGCTAAATTCAGAGTTGTAGTTTTTTAATTATTGTGGTTGTTATAAATCGCCAGGCAGTAGATGTAAGGAGTGCAAAACTGTCACTCCATTAGTATCTCCCTTAGATTAAACACTCGCTATAAATTTCCTGAACAGAAGCTTTCTGCAGGAGGCTTTCAGGTTCTGATCAAAATGTTGTAAAATGCTTGCGGTGTTCGATGGTAGAACAACCATTCAGGTCTACCGGGGAATTCGATTCGATAGATTCGATCAAATAAAGGTTTTTCATATAGCATTTTTTACTAGTAAAATTAATCGCATCGAGTATATACTTCAACATCAATCAGAAATAACTGGCAATTGTTTTATGATCGAAGACACACGGAGCAGCATGCTGCATCATGCAAGCTATTGCCTGTGTGGACGGTGCAACTTGATTCGGCTAAACGACAGACTGACAGTGTATTTAAAATTTATAAAAATAAAAGAAAAGCGTGTGCACAAAATAATCCATAAACAGGTTTTAAAAAGAAACAGAAAAGAAACAGTAAAAGGGAGATAAATGTCTCAATCAGCACTGGGGCGGCTATACGCTAATCATCCAGCTGGGTTTTCCTAGAAAAAGAAAAACAAAAAAAAACAAAAACCTGTAACTACAAGTAATCGACACAGTAGGATCTAGTGAATTCATCACATCGTTCAATTCGAGGAGCCAGCGACGGCAAAAATCTGTTAATATTGTTCCAGATAAAGAACTTCCAAGAAATAAACGTGGGCAAAATGGCAAAATGGGTATGTGGAACAATTTTTTGATCGGCTTACCTCAAGGAATCGCGTGGTATACTGGAAGGTATCTTGATCAGAATCACCCTGTTATGACGCATGCAATCTTAATAGACCTTTTAAGAAAATTGTTCTAAAATTTCTTTTTCTCACTAATACATAATAAAAATAAGAATAATCTACCTAATATATGTATACTTAGGCCGATATAACCGATTTCATACTAAAAGTTCCATAAATGAAAGAAAAAAAAACTTACTAGGGTCACGCGGTCGTATAGTTAATTCTCGCGTTCTCGATCCAGCTCAGAGCGTGGCATATTTATGCTTGTTGTGAAGGTTATTTAAAGAAAAAGAATTCATGATGAATTTGGGTTTTGGGTTACTTCCTGTTCCTTAGGGAATCATGCGCTATTAGTATGTTAGTTCATTAATCCACCTCTCTTACGATTAGGCAATAATTACATTTTTATAAGGTTAGTCAATATTCTCTTTCCTTATGTAGGTATATACATATGGCCATACGATTATTCTAGTTTTCTCATCACGCAAGGCATATTATAATCTTTATTTCTTGGTTAACGATAGAATTACATACCTATTCCATATTTAGCACATAAACGATAAGCAACGTTTTGGATTTATTGGAACGAGTTTTTTTTTTTTTTTTATCATTTTTTTGGCGCACAGTTGGTGGCGATGTAATTAATTATATACTTATCCATCTTTAGTACAGGCCCTATTAGCATATACATTGGCAAACTTGTGTAAAAGTAAAAGGATTTTTTTTTTTAGTCATTTTGAAATACCGTAAGAGATAGAGTATGTAGCGTCATTTTCAGATACAATAAGGTCTAGGTAGCTCACATTTTTTAAATTTCTTTTGAGAGGATAAGATGAGAAAGTAAATCATTAAATGTTTAACGACCTTTTCGCAAAAATAATAGAGGTTAAATAAAAAAAAAAGGTAAGAAAATCCGAAATTTTTAGTTTAGACAACCATAATTATTGAGGGGTATGGGGCTGATTGAGCAGTCGTTAGAAAGGCCATGAAGTTCTGCACACAATGAGCTTTTAACTGTGATCGTACGCCCAGTAGTTTTTAAGATACATGGTGTTTTGCAAAAAACTAGCTTTTTTTCTTAATCACCCTGTAACTCCTAAACGGATGATATGCCCCCCCCCCCCCGCCTGCCATACAGTTTTTGGTTAATCTAGGTGAGTACTATCACCTCCCGCTCTATTGACCTCCTAGTGGGAAACACCCTGCATAGTAAAATACCAAAGTTTTGTATGGCAACACCAAGAACGGGTTAGCCGATTTAGTCTATTTTTAAAATTTACTATTACCATTTACTATTGCTATGACCATGTACCAAATTTCATCTCTCTAGGTCAACGTGTTCTAGGGCAGTGCCCAAATAATTGGTTGGTAAGAAAGTTATGTCGTTTTTCTGTTGCTTTAATTGAAATGCTCATAACTTCATTGTTGTTGGTATTTTTAAGACAATTTTGGTATTAATCGAAAGCTAACATTTCCACGTTTTGATTTTTGATAAAAAAGAATGTGTTGCGATACCAAGACTCATAAAAATGTGTTTCGTCTTTCGACCATCTAAACTTAATGTGCATAGGTACGATACAAAGAGCGTTTGAAAAATTCAGGTCAGGTGACATGTTTCTTCAAGGTGAACTTCACACCGGACGGCCAAAGCAGCCTGATCACGACTATCTGAAGATTTTAATGGATAATGAACCACTATTGACTACGAGGGAGATCGTCGAAAGGTTTAACATTTGCCTTATAACGATTGATTTGTCTACAAATGGTGACTCGCGGATTAAGCGAAAAAAATAGGTCTGTCTGGTAACTTTAGAGAAAAAATCAAGTAAAAACCTTTATGCTGAAGAGGGGATAACTCGAGAAAAGTTACCAGATACTTCTCGAGTAAATTTTGTTGAGCTTGCCATGTGTCAAAAATTTGGCTGCTACGTTTCTGTCTGAAACAAGAAACAATTAATGAATTTAAAATACGTTTTAAAAAAACTCACCCTCTTAAATATTTTTTTTTAATCTCAACTCTTTAGATTATCATTTTTTACATTCATTCGATAACACAACAAATGGCTTAACCTCATATTTAATACTTTTGACATTCAGCTCATTGTATATCGAAGTTACACATCCTCTTGAACATGAGTAAAATTGTGCAACTTTGTGCAAGAGGGGAAACGTTAAATTTACTCGATTTTTACGAGCTCAAAAGTTAACAGACGGTTTATGTGTAAAAATATGTAAAAATTTTTACATCGAGTAAAAACTTTTGAGTTAATATGGCAGATCGGATCTCCATTCCTTTTTCTTTGCTTTCTCAGCAACGATATGAACCATGGATCGCCTTGTTATCAAACTATCGCGGCAAACCTTTATTGTGATCAGCTAACCCGACTGGATGCAAAAATACGCGAACTTCATCCGGCACTTAATAACCGAAAAGGTGTTGTCTTCCAACATGACAATGCAAGGCCTCACGTGGCTTGAAGGACGAAGGAGAAGAGATATGAAATTTTATTACATCCAGTATACTTAGTAGATCTGGCTCCATCTGACTAATGCATGTTCCTCTTATTTTTCTCAGAAAAAAAAATTTTTTTTAGAATGTTCAGAGGGCAGTGGTAGATTTCCTGGCATCTAAAGAAAGGATCGTTTTTACAAGCGGCATAAATGACCTTGTTGACAGATGGAGGAAAGTCATAGAAAACAGTGGGCAATATTTCATTGATTAATCTTAAGTATAAGCTTAAATATAAATGAAATTTTGTATGGCAACACCAAGAAATGGTTTCCCGATTTAGTTCATTTTTAAAAATCTATTTACTATTGACATGAAAACACCATGTACCAAATTGCAGCTCTCTAGGTGAACGCGCTCTCTCTGACCAGTTCCCATATATAAGCTGTGTTCTTTTGTGTCCGCAGAACAGAGCAGAACAAATGAACGCCTCATACATTTTCATAGAAGATTTAAAAAGAAGCGAACAGTACAAATAGTTCGCTTCAATCGACAGAACAATTTATTCACGCCAGTATATGGGAGTTCTAGAACAAGGTACACAAAAGAACACAGCTATAGTGAAAAGCGAAATTTTTGCATGGCAACCCCACGAAGGAGTTACCCGATTTATCCCATTTTCGAACTTAATTTAACTTTTTTTTAAAGCCCGTCTGCAAAATTTCAGTACATGCGTTCTCGAGTTATCGTGCGGACGGATGGACATGGAAAAATCAAAATAACTTTTAATATTATGCGTGGGTGTCCAATCCATTCTTCTCTACCATCATTATCTCTATGCGTTGCGAAGGGAATGACAAACTTGGTATACCATGTGATTTCATCATCTAGGATATAAAAATAACAAAATGTAATTTAATCTTTTCCATCTTGTTGCGAAGCTGGAAATCATTTCATTCATTTCGATTTGAATTGTAGTTCGATGAATACTAAGGGTACAAACATAGGAAGCAGATCACAGTCTAGCTACAGGTTATGACTCGCTACACTTGTAGACTAATCAGTAGACTGTCGGCGGGTAATATATGCTCGCAGCTCCCGAGTTATATCGGTACATTTGCAATTTGCATTTAACAACAAGTGTTTTAATAGCAGCATAAATATGTGTCTATAAAAAACAAAATCCCAAATGGAAGTACGTTTGAAAACTTCAATAATAAACTTGTTTTTACTGTTACATAGCTTTTACTTATAAAAAATTGAAGAATACTAGCAGACTATAGCACGCTGAAAATTCAAAACAATTTATATTCTGCTGTGACTTCTAGTCGACTGATTAGTCTTGTGACTAGTAGCAAAGAACATATAACTTAATGGAACGACCCGCCATACAAAACTTTTCAATATATGAGATGCGTATTCTTTCTGTTAGATGTTCTTTGCTAGTAGTCTGTTGACTTCCAATGCACAGTGAGCTGCGGAATTGTACACATTTATTTTGTTAGACTACTGTGTCGTGACCTGCTTCGTATGTTTGTACCATTAAGTCCTCAATTCACTTAGAGATTATCTGCAGTTTCGAATTGTAGATATATTTGAATTCCACCATACATTACAGTTCAAATCGTACGATTTGTACCATTAAGTCCTCAATTCACTTAGAGATTATCTGCAGTTTCGAATTGTAGATATATTTGAATTCCACCATACATTACAGTTCAAATCGTACGATTTGATCTGCAGTCTAAGTAATCTGCATGTGTATGTTGAAAATTAGTACGATTTGATTGCCAACCAGCTATCGGCAGTCTATTAACTGCAGACTGTAGATAAATACATCATCCACATGCAGTTTATCGTCAGACTGCCGATTTGTGAGCTGCATACAGTGTATAATTTCATCGTCAATCATTATTTTCAGTTCAGTGTTATATTTTCATTCGATAATTGCAGCTCTCATCATGGATAAAAGTGCAACTTTCATTTGGAATTTATTGAAGTGTACACGAGACATTCTGCACTCTGGAAAGTGAAAGATGATACGTATTCCGACAGAAATCTAAAAAAAAAAGGAATATAAGCAATTAAAATTTCCTAGTAACTTAATTAATTTCATATGTGAGATACTTTGTGCAATCAATCTTTCACCCAGAAACGTTCTTCACCGGTATTTCTGATAGAAGAATTATTACTAGAGGAACAATTTTCTTTTTTAACAAAATCATTTTAAAAATTTAACCAAATTGCATAAGAATTGTGAACAAACTAAGTCTGTTCGCGTACTTCTCCTGCAAAAACTTTCTGGATAAAAACTTACTCGTGGGGGGGGGGGGGGGGATGTAAAATGCATGAAAAAGTAAACGAACGCTTTTCATGCAACTTCGTGAAAAACAAGAAGAAGAAGTGTGGAATAGCATTTGCGAAGGAGTATTGTTTTATTTTTTTTAACTTGTTGCAGTCTTAAAAGTCCCATGAGAGCATTGAATACAATCTCCATTCGACATTTTGATAACGCTTTAAAAACTTTTTAGAAAATTACAAAAATGACTTTCCTATGACAGCTGTCAATTTTCCTTGCAAGAATTATGTAGTAAATTAAAAACATTGGGTAAATTCATGCATAAACTCGTGTAATTTTGTGTGCTCAAGAAAGTAAACGAACGGAAAATGTGTAAGTTCGTGCAAATTCATTGCAATGCATTGTCCCAAAATTGAGTACGCGAATAGACCTTATATGGGCTGAAGACCCAACTGTAGCTGTGTGGTAATCGTCATTTTTACTGTCAAATTGCAAACTTAAGACGTGATCTGATACTAGTAGGTGGACGAAAGCAGATTTGGACTGAAGAATGGACATCACAAACCGAAACTACAGAAAACCTGTAAGTGAATGGAAGCCAATACAAGAGCGAACTCTGTCAATTGAGCTTCTCCAATAAGATTGCGGAGACATTATAATTTCAACGTGGAAAACATTTTCTGATTATCAATAATTTGTGAATATTATTAGTAGCAAAAAGAATTTACAGTGAATACTTGCCATCAGAATATACGACGAATTTGTCAACTGCACCCCAGGTTGTAACAAATGTTTTGAACTATGGTAAGTGACTATTCAACACCCACTTATCGCATCATGGTGCTCTAACTTAAAATAATATTTTTTATTTGCAATGTATCATTTCATTCTACATCATGCTAGACTTACTGTGTTGAATAAAAATTTGAAAGAAACAGAAGAAAAGTGCATTCCATTTGTAGTCTATTTTAACATTATATACATGCAACAAAAAAAAATCGATTGTATCCTAAAAAATTTCCGAAGAGCTGTATTTCAAATAATAATAAAAACTTGCTTTCCAATCAATTCCTGTGAGTAGCCATAAAGCACCTTTCTAGAGTAAGCTAAAACGATGTTTTATTAGATGAATATATCTCATTTAATAATAAATAAAAAGGAATAGCAGTTTTATTTGTTGTTGATAAGTTAGATTATTTAAAAAATCTACTTCCTGAAAAGTAATTTAGTCTCAAGTAGATAATCTGAGATTTTAGCTGGAACATATTATGATGGGATACAGCTAAAACTGAGATATCCGCACCGCAAGTATTTTTATGAAATTGTTTTTATATTTAATAACTGAAGTGTCCAGAATAATGGTGATAGCTTAAAATCTTCGCCATAGAAAATTCCTCTTGAATAGGCTCTCCCAGACAGATCAAACGAAAAACTACGGAATTTCCACTCAATTTCGTTCAAACCAAGAAGAAACGTGACACTATCTTCGCAATTCGGTTTGTTTAATGTTATTCAATTGTTTTATAATGACTTTTATACAAATTTTCCCTTAGTTGCGGATATTCCAATCCTTCTAGATACCTCACTTGAATCGAGCGCGTTACCAATTACTTCCAATACCACTGATGCACTTTTAAGCGGATCTACCTAGCTAATCGACCGTGAAAGGCTCACATAAAAATAAAAAAACGCGTTTGTAGCAATGAAAAAATCTTACTGATATTCTTCTAGGTACCTTCCTTAGTACTGCATAAATGAATTTCCCCTTACTCCTGATTTGTAAAATTTTCTATCTTCAACATAACAAAAACTTGTTATCCTTGGACTTTTATATTACATTAATTTTCAACTTGCTTTTGTAACCTATTTATACTATTCATTGCTGTAAAATTTTCCAAATTTTTTGTTTTCTTTGAAGTATGTCCTTTTACATGAAAAAACTAGTTTTTTTTTAATCTAAACGTTGAAAGTCTAACACTTAAATAATCAATTAAGGCTGCCCCAATTTATAATCAGATATTTGTTTTATCCGAGTTTTCGTTAATTCCAGGTAATTTTTCTCTATGAGATGAATGGTACTCACCTGTACACTTAGCTGCTACCTCTGAAATTACTTTTGATGTGAAATTTTCCTGAAAGGTAACAAACTAAGGATGCTTTTCATGTTGATCGGATTATCTAGGTATAGTCACTTTTGCAGATTATTGATTTAGAAAATGCGCCTTTTTCTACAAAATAATGCCGCATTCACATGCATAGTCCTTTTTTTCGCACGCAGTATGACATATGGTTCAGAGTAGCGCAGAGTGGAGTTGCATGAAAATAGGTGCTTATTTTCTATTTTCACGATGCCATTTCCGAAAGCTTACCAACTGGAGTTTCGAGCTACTAGCATGTATAGATGGCGTGAAGAAAGCTCCATACTTATTTTTATCATAACTAACATGTTTTAATGTTATTTTCTGATTTAAAATTTTTTTATGAATACTAATAAAAAACAAGAAGTATTTTTTGCAAACTTTTTAAATATACAGAGCTATCCTCCTTTCCACCACTCTCTCCATCTCTCTAGTCAGGCTATTCATTATTATTTTTTTTTTTTTTTTTTTCTTTGGGCATCTTCACAGACAGCCAAGGGCTGGTATTAGTGAAGAGCATTTCTCCTATTTTTCATGTTTTAAAAAGAAAGACGTCAATTTTTAGCTAGTTTCGAAGCAATCTGATGGTGTGCGAACCATTGAATAAATAACTATAATATATATAAAATATATACATGAATAAATATTAGTTATTTATTTAATGGTGCGAACAGGGGTCTGTTCAATATTATAGATATAGCTGCTTTTAGCTGCTTTCGTATGCTTTTGGCTGTCCAAAGTAACTCGAAAGCTGCTTTTTCTTACTTGCCTTTTGACATTGTTCTGTCCAAGATTTTAAGATAGCTGCTAGCAAGCAGCTTTTTGTTGCTTACACTCCTGACTCTAAGCAACAAAGCAGCTATGGTAATATTTATGTATGTATGTGTTCCTGTCATTTTCTTAAAAATGTTGGCCCAGGGAAATAATAATAAATTTAAAACTTCTTGAAGTGGTAACCATTTGCGATAGAGACAAAATCAATATTTCTTTTCGCTCATTATAATTTGGGTATAGCAATTCAATACAAACAGCTTTTGACAATTTACACATAGAGATTGCAAATCTCGCAGCCGCTTTTTCTTGCTATGGCTAAATTTGACAGTTTACAAAGTGTTGCTCTACTGTGCTATCAAAGCAGCTATAGTTGTAATATTGAACAGACCCCAGGTATCTCCGTTTTCGAATTTATTATTTTGACAACGATAGTTGTTTGCTTGTTTGTTGACTTGGCGTTGTAATGGCGATTGGTTACGTTAATAAATTTTAAAGTTCGAATTTCACTCTGCGCTGTATTGTGAACAGTGAATACCTTCGTTCAAAATAAACAGGTATCATACATCAAATTTACCACTGACTGATTGGTGGGTACCAAAGAACATCTAACAGAAAAAATACGCATCTCATATGTATATTCAAAAGTTTTATATGGAGGGTCATTCTATTACGACCCTCACCTCACAAATTGTATGAAAACTCTCTGCTTGTTTACTACACGCCACTCACCGGTGGTGATGGTGATATTACGACCCGCTCTCACAAATTTTACGAAAATTCTTTGCTTTGACGAACCTTCGCCACTCACTAGTGGTGAGTAGCGGACGGCGGGTCGCCAAAGCACCAGCAGCACTCAGCATAGCACCAGAGCCTGCACTGGCACTCCGCATCATGCCCATTGCTTGCGTGTTCTCTTTGCTTTTTTTTTACCTCTTCCATAAGAAACCCAGTTTCATCAAGAATACTTTGTTTGCGAGAATTTTCATTAATATTTGCATTGCAAACAGAGGGAGAATAGTAAAGTAAGATGGGCGGATCGGATGGGTTAGGAATTGTGGTCGACAAGCAAAGTAAAACATGAAACTATGTTCATGGCTGGCTCGGCGTGTGCACATTTGCAGCTATGGGTGGCGGAGAAAGAGAGAACAGAGCTATATTCTCTCAGTCTCAAATCTTTGCTTTTTCCCGTCTGTTACCTCCAGACCGCATTAACAAATAATAAGCATACAACTTGTGCATTTTTCGAGGCCAGATGAAGCTTCTTGTTATATGTATGTTCTTTGGTAGTACCTAAAGCAAAGTTCACAAGTTAAGAAGCAGGCGAGATTTCCGAGTGTTTTACATTTAAAATGCACACGGCAAGAAAGAAAGAAAATAATCAAACTCTCTTTAAAACTTTTATGAATAAAGATAAAAAATGTGAAAGCGCAAATTGCATGCAACGAAACAGAATGGCAAATGTTTCATTGGGCTGGTTTAGACGGTGTAGTTTTTGCGTTGCGTGTCGCCCATTCTGTTTTGTGCAAGAAAAGAAAAACTTGCTGTGCGTTAACACGGTATAGTTTTTGCACGGCGCGGACGAAAATAGGAGCAGTCCTTTAATCGCTTATTTCGTCATCTATGACATTCTTCTCTGGGTGGCGTTCACGTTGGCTGAAAGTTATTTGGGCTGTTAATATTTTTATTGCATATCTTCCGCATTTTGAAAGGTATGTTTATTAGCATATAATAATAACTTCCAAAACTCAAATTATAAAAATATCATTTCTATTTTAGATATAAATATGAGTTCTAGCTGAAGAAGATATGGAAATGGGTTTGAGTTTACAAAAAGGCGGCCTTCTACAACTTGCAGGTACAAAAAGAAAAAGGAAGTATTGGTGACCACTTTTCATAGATGCCGCAATTAATCTCATTTCATTCACATATTGTCCATGCAATACTTGAATTTTGTTGCGTAATTGCACTATTACTTCTTTGTAGTTCACTTAAATTTACTTTTAAGAGATTTTTCTCTCTCGTCTCTTTTTATATAGTCTTTATATTTTGTATTGTGCAGCTCTCAGGCCCTTGATAATGTAACAGTTTTTCAACTAATTGACGGGTCCACCTTAAGCTCATTTTATTCTTTTCCTACGCAAAACTTTTAAATTAAAATTCCAATTTAAAAACAGTAATAATTACACATAACGAATTTCACCGCCAATGGCTCAAACATAAATAAATCACCTCATGTTAACAAATTTTTCTGACCTCTCCCGAATGCAAAAATAAGAGAAAGAGAAATTCATAAAAATAAAAAATTTTTTGAGCTATCCCGAACTCATAGCAAGTGAAAGAGAAATTGATAAAAACTTCATGATCGTGCGGCGCCGCTCTGTGCGCGACCTCCCCTATCACCGCTCATCTTCCACCTTTTTCGTGCGCGGCGCGCAAAAACTACACCGTCTAAACTAGCCCATTTTCGTAAATAAATCAGAAGGGGTGGTACCTTTGTGAGCATCTATCAACCTATTGCAAACATTGTTTTGCGTATCTTTTCGCTATAGGGAATGAATTGATTTGTAGGCGAACCAACCAAGTTCAACTAGTGTTTACTTTATGGAGTTTTCACTGTATATGCATATTTATATTCATTATGTTTACTTTTTGGAATCTTTTCAATAATCCTGTTTAATATTTGTGAGAAAACAATTTTAAGCGAGTAGATCGATCTAAACCTCATTAAAAAATTAACTTTAATTGAAAATTCATATCATCCAATCTTCATCTAATATATATTTCTTGCTTGAAAGCTATTGGTGTACAATGCAGATTGCAAACTTTGTTTTTCACAACAATATTAATAATTAAAAAAAAAAGAAAGAAAATTATAGGAGTAAGAAACAAAATTGCAATATTAGGCGGTTAACGCAAAATAAAATATTCTATATTACCTTGGATTTTCTCCCATTATTTTTCTCAATTATACATCCTTAGTTTGAACAAAACATGATTCCTAAACATTTACACGAAAATCCATTTTTTTAATCAATTACCGTTGAAATTCATTCCCATAGAAAATAGAAGCATCTTTTTATTTTTCTTAGCTTTCTTCGAGTTTCCTGCACCTTTATCTGCATTATTTTTGTCTGACTGCTTCTTTTGTTGTAAAGCCTCTGCTAATACTTCACCAAAATTTTGCCTGGCGTAATAAGCAGCATCATTACAGCTAGTTTCGTCACTATTAACAGCTGGACCAGAGCGAACAATTGGTAAAGGTTTGGACCATGATGCTTCAGAAGTAACACTGGGAGAAGACAACTCATTAGTGCCAATAGCGCCGTCGCCGTTGCCCAAAGATGGCCAAAGCTCCCTTTTTGGAGATGATAGAATATTCGCAAATGAAGCAAAATTAGTTTTACTCAGTGAAGGGAGTGTGGCAGGTGGAGAATCTGATAAATCGAAGAGAAATGATGCCTCACCAAAGGAACCTCTAATTGAACCATCCTCAGAACCACACTGCAAAACAAATGTAATACTATTGTTATATAATTTTTTTTTTTTTTTTTAAAAAGCTCATACCATTGGAAATTGTTGTGAAGATTTTATATCGATATTTGCTGAACGTATTTTTCCAAGTTGACGTTCGTTGAATTGATCGATTTGCCTTTCACGCTTTATCTCTTCACGTGCACGGCGCATACGAGTCTTTTGACGCAACATTAAATTATCTATAAAAAAAAATAAAAGATATTTACATATAAAAAAAGCTAAAACAAACCTTTAAATAAAATCAGAACATCTTCAGATATTATTGGCGGATCTAATTGGACCTCAACTGTTTCGAATTCGCAAGTGAGAGGAAGATGACCCAAGCAAGTATATTTCTTACGCAGATCTTCATCCATAGATTGAATTTCTTTTTGAAGTATTTTAGCATTAATTATTGGAGGGCCCTTGTCCAGAGATCCATACATTGCCTGCAGCATTTTCACGTTCAAAGGGTGAAGAAAAACATTTTGACCATCAACAGATTGATAAAAATAGTAATATTTGCCAGAATCTTTTGGGACAGATCCATTCTGTATATGCTGGATATTCAAATTTTCCATATCATTTTCGAGATTTTCAATATTTTCTTCATTTTTGCAGCATTTTCTTCCCGAACTAGTACAATTTGAAGTACACTCATTTAAAGTATTCTTGATAATGGAAACATCTTTAATTCCTGTCATTTTAGCAGATTCGAATGGTTGAATAAGAGTAGATTTTCTAGTACTAAGGAGGTCTAAAGCTTGCTGAATAAATACAAATTCAGGACAATCTTCACCTTTACAGGAAATCAACTCTTCCCTCTCTCGTTCAATAATTGATAGAATTTCATTGGAATCTGCTACTAGAAACTTTGAAAATTTCTTTTGTCCAACATCAGCAGAAACATGAGGAATTTTTCCATTATGCTCAATATCATCAATTTTCTCAATAAACATAGAACCCTTTTTACGTCGCATCAATTGCAAAATTACGAAATCTCCCACTTTGAAAACTGCTTGCTGCACAATTGCTGTACTTTTCAAATCACTTTGGTAAATTGCATCGTAGCAAATTGGACATTTACGCCAAACTTTATCAGTTAACGCAAGATAATGAAGAATACAGGGCCAGCAATAAGCATGACCACATTTCGTTAATTTTGCTGCTATTGGCGGATATAAGCAAATCGGACATTGAGGCTCATCAGATGTTTGAATATTTATTTGCTCAATAAGTGACCAATCCACAAGTGTATCCGGAGATGAAGCAGCAAGGATACTGGACTCCGCTTTCGAATTAATTATAAACTGAAAACTAAAGAAGAAAACATATATTACAAATAAAATTCAGCCAAATCAGTGTATGTATAATTATAAACAGCAAATGTATTAGAAACTCTGTAGTGATCGTTGTGAGTAGATGCGGTAGAATTACTTCAGCAGAATTGAGAATAGCAGCCGCTAAGGCTTTGACTCTTTAAGGGGGTACAGCTTGTGTAAAAGTTTTACGTCCAAATTAGAAGGTACGTTCCCAGAATGAATATAAATCTTCTTAATTACTGAGTGTCTTTATTGATTATGCGCAGCTTATTTATATATTAATTATTCTTACTCGCAAAGTAATATTTCCACATTGATTAGTACATGATTCTATGAAATATTGCTTAACCCTTAGTCTTCCATTTGTTTATTACTAAATATTTGGTGTGCCCGCTCAATAGTGGGCCAGTTTCAGCATGACTATTGAGATACTGTAAGGAAAGGAATATCAAAAAACTTCCCGCACTTCAAGCAATTTCTCGAAAACATTGCTAGCTCTTAGACTATAGCGTTGTTGAGGGTTTTGTTTGTGAATTAGGTCACGAATGTAAGTGCATATTGTGCAACTTGCTATTATGCTATTGTGATTACAGTATTTATGTACATCACAACTTGATACCGATTTTGGAGGCCTGATGAGTGTGCACCCTAGGTGACGATAATGAAGATACTAATGACGATCCCTAATGACGATTATTTTATTTTATTTATTGTTATTGGAAAATTTCCTTTTTTACAATTACGACATTTTAGTCATGACTACTAGTACTTAACCACTTCAACAATCGAGCTCTTAAATTTATTTAAGTCTTTAATGTCGTCAGCCAACAAAGCCCTATTTTGGGCAATTATGCATGTTTTCCAATGCTGTACGTTACTCTCGGTATCCCAAAGGTGTAGCCTATTGATTGGCCATGTCAACTTTTCTAGAAGCATCTTACGAACCGTGTTAGTTCAAATCACGTATAAATTGGTTTGTGGGGAGAGACAAAAAATAAATATTAATGTCAAAGATGGACAAATTTCTAACCAATCAAAAAATCGTGAACAATCCGTTCCAGTAAAATTAATATACCTACAAACATGGACCAATTAATCTACTTTTCATGCAGGAGGAGGAAAGGGAAGTGAAAGTCCTGTTTTTTGTATAATATTATTTCTGGTTGTATATATAAATGACAATTGGCGCTGGCGCAATCTTTGCGGATGTTAAGTTAATTTAAGAGACAAAGACGTGGAAGATTTGAAATGGAAAATTTAATATAGATCTAGAATTACTAGTTTCTGATTGAAGATGACTAATTTTAAATTAAATGTTACAAAAACTAGTGTATGAATTGTAATTGTAATGAGAAAATATCTATATTCTTGGATGGCTCCAGTATTGAATGCGTAGAACATGAAATATTTGGGTGTAACATTGGATTGTTAGAAGTTTAAAAAGCATGTAGATTCGATATAAGGAAAAATAGCAAAGAAAATTGGTTTTCTCTAAAGGTTAAGACCTGTTCTAGGCGCAAAAAATTTTATATCGCTTCATAATGCAATTGTTCTGCTGCACTTCTCTTCTTTTTCAACACTTTTATATTTGAGTTAAAATGAGATACAAGATAGATTAGAGAGAATACAAAATAAAGGAATGTGGAGTGTTTAAAAATGCTATATATTTAAGTAAACTGATTAGAGGTATGTTGGATACCCTTTGCTAAATGAATGTAAACGTAGTATATGTAGAACAGACGTTAAACGACACAATTTATGACACGACCATAGCTTCAGACATAAAAGACGCATTCACCTTACAAACGAACTTGATCGCACTAGCGCATATAAATTTGTAGGTATAAGTATAATCATCCAGATGATTCGGTTAGGTCTGTTTGCGTACTCAGTTTTGGGACAATGCATACCAATGAATTTGCACGAACTTACACATTTTCCGTTCGTTTACTTTCACGTGCACACAAAATTACACGAGTTTTGCATGTCACAGCTTCCCCTCTGGCATGAGTTTAGCCGAAGTTTTTAGTTACTGCACCTATTACAAGTAAAATTGACAGCGCCATATGAAAGGTTCAATTTGTTCGTTTCCTTAAAAGTTTTTAAAACACATTCAAAATGTCGAATGGAGATGGTTGGACCATTCAATGTTCTCGTGGGACTTTTGCAACAGTCTAACAATTTAAAAAAAATAAAACAATACTCAGTTCGAATATGTTATTCCACACTTCTTCTTCTTCTTCTTGTTTTTCACGAACTTGCATGAAAATCGTTCGTTTACTTTTTCATGCATTTTATGTTTTTGCACGACAAGTACGCGAACAGACCTGGTATGTGCGGTAATATGCCGCACATTTCCCAAGTGAAAACGAATTCGCTGTATTGTCTATATTGTTCATCCAAATGATGTCACATGTGTCGTGTGGAAATTAAAAATTGTTAGTTAGAATAGAATAGAATAATCTTTATTAGTATTTAGAATATACTTTTAACAACGGTAACATTTTATAAATTCTATGCATTTCTTTTTAAAACAATTAACAGACGTCTCTCTTTTTATGTCTTCAGGTAACTTGTTGTACAACTGGAAGACCTTGTAGGGTTTTCCAATAAGAGGTGTTATTTTAATTAGCCCGCTATTTCGGTAGATGTCACTTTTGGAGCTGTCGTTTTTTGACATTTGACAAGTAGAAACTACGCCATTAATAAAAATTAATAAAAATGGAACGATCCACGATTCAACAACGCATTGAAATTATTAAAATTCACTATAAAAATGGTGAAAATGTGGCAGAGACGGTTCGTAAATCGCAAACATTTTTGGGTCGTCGTGAAGCACCTTGTCGGACCGCAATACAGAAATTGGTAGGAAAATTCGAGCTGTCGGGACAAGTTAGTGATGTGAAGAATACCGTGCACGTCGCTCAAGAACAGCCGAGAATATTGCTGCTGTAGCCGAAAGTGTTGAAGAAAACCCAGGTTTGTCCATTCCTCGTCGTTCTTTGGAATTAGGCATTCCACAAACGTCATTACACCGTATTTTGCATAACGATTTGGGTCTTAAGGCTTACAAAGTTCAGTTAACACAAGAACTCAAGCCGGCCGATCATCAACAACGTCGAGTCTTTGCTGATTGGGTCCTTGAAATGCATGAAAATGATCCGGAATTCCATCAAAAACTCATCTTGAGTGAAGAGGCCCATTTCCACCTCGATGGCCTCGTCAACAAGCAAAATTGTCGCATCTGGGGCTCGGAAAACCCAAGAGAAAAGCCTCTCTATCCTCAACGTGTGACTGTTTGGTGCGGTTTATGGTCCCTCGGGGTCATTGGACCTTACTTTTTCGAAAATGAGGCTGGAGCAACAGTTACGGTGAACGGATTGCGCTATCGACAGATGATTAATGATTTTTTATGGCCGGAATTGGATGGTATTGATCTAGACAACGTTTCCTTTCAACAAGATGGCGCTACGTGCCATACAAGCAACGAAATCATTGATCTTTTGCGGGAAAAGTTTCCGGACCGTGTCATCTCTCGAAGAGGTGATCACAATTGGCCACCGAGATCTTGTGACTTAACACTTTGCGACTTCTTCCTTTGGGGCCACGTGAAAGTGAAGGTCTACGCCAACAGCCCACCGTCGATTCAAGACCTCAAAGATGCAATTCGTGAGGCTATCGAGGACATAGGGCAGCCGCTTTGTGATTTGGTTATGGAAAATTTCATGAAAAGGATATGGTCCTGTAGGCGTGGTCGTGGTGGTCATTTGGCTGATGTTATTTTCCATTATTAACGGCATACCTTCCTCTTTATAATGAAATAAAGATCCGATCATTTATCTCAAAAAATGGCATTTTTCTTTGAATATCAAAATAACACCTCTTATTGGAAAACCCTTTTTATAACGAATTCTGCGTTCTCGCTTTGTTGTATGACTCCAATCTCACATTGACATCCATATTCCTCAAATTGTAGGGTTGAACATCTGCCACGAATGTCATCTTACTACTTTACTTCATGTAGCAGCTCAATATTTTCATTTCCTACTTCTACTATAGGTAGATTATCATTTGGTGTTTAACCACATACCATTCGTTTTCATAATGTTAATTTTCAATTTGTTTCTATTTAACCACTTATGCAAATTGTCATTGTCTAGATCAACTTCGAGTTTTGATTTAATCTCTATAGCACTGTCCCCGGAGCAATATATTGAAGCATCGTCCGCACATAAATTTAACTTCGAGTGCACTACGTGTTAAAAGAAACGAAGTCCGAAATACAGGAAATGGTATTTGGAGGAGATAAGGTAAAAGATTACCAACAAATTGCGAATAAACTGAATGATTACTTTATTGAAAGCATAAACGAACTCAATAGTTCTATACCAGTATTCGAATTTGCGAACAATATACAAGTGCTCAAGCAGATTTGAATTCGAAAATGTCAATATCCAATCGCTTAAGGAAATCTGTAAATCTATGAATAAGAAGAAAGATTGCTATGGAATAAATACGAAAATTGTATTGGACAATTGGAGCATTATTGGTGAACAGCTAGTCAATATTGTAAATACAAGTTTAAATGAAGGAAAATGCCCAAGCACCTCAAGGAATCAGTTGTAGTTCCCGTGCCAAAGGTGATAAATACAAACAAATGAATTTAGGCCAATAAATACATTAAGCCTATTTGAAAAAATTTTAGAAAAGGTTGTTCAGCTTCTTCTTGAAAAGTATCTAAAGCAACTTAATCTTATTATGAGAGAGCACTCAGGTTTCAGAAAAAGAATAATTGTGAAACAGCATTAAATCTAGTCATAGAGGAATGGAAAGAGGAAATGAATAAAGACAAGTTTGTAATAGCTGTATTTTTGGATTTCAAAAGAGCATTTGAGCATTTGATAGACTAATTTTTTTGAAAAAATTACGTTAATATGGAATTTTGGGAAAAGAATATCAATGGTTTGAAAGTTACCTAAAAGAGAGAACACAAAGAATAAAAGTAAACGAATTAATGTCAGCAGAAAAGCAAATATCACTGGGCGTTCCACAGGGATCGGTACTTGGAACATTATTGTTTCTTATATATATTAACGATATGGAAAATGTGATTAAGGTAACAAAGCCTGTTTTATTTGCGGATGACACACTAATATATATAACTGGAAGTAAGTTACCTCAAGTCAAATGGCAGTTAGATCAGGATTTAAAGGCTTTAAGTAAATAGCTAAAAATGAATAAATTATTGCTGAATTTGCAAAAAACAAAATTTATGGCACTAAAGACAAACTGTGATATCGAAATTGAAATTGATGGTGAGCCGATAGAAAATGTAAATGAGATGAAATATTTAGGAGTAATATTAGACAGAAATTTGAATTTCAATGCACATGTGGATTACGTATACAAGAAAATTGGAAAAAAGTTAGGCTTTTTTTAAAAGAATAAGGAAAAAATTATCAATAATGACAGCTATCCATGTTTACAATAGTATCGTTAGACCACACTTCGAATATTGTTCAACAATATTATTCTTATGCACACAAGGAGCGATCGAGCGGATGCAGAAACTACAAAACAAAGCGATGAGGTGTATATTACGATGCAACAGGTATACACCAAAAAGACGGATGCTAGAAGCACTAAAGTGAATGAGGTTAAAAGAGCGAATTGAGCTGAGTGTATTGCTGTTCATATTCAAGGTAAAATCTGGTCGTCTACCTGAATATTTGCGCCGTAAATTAAACATAATAACAGACATACAACCATATAATTTGAGAGGAGCTGAAGTTAACTCTCGTTTGAATCTACGAAGAAGTACCATGGCGCAGAATTCGCTATTATATAAGGGCTTACAAAGGTTTAACGCGTTACCAACAGATTTAAAA
The DNA here is from genome assembly GCA_963924295.1 of Dioctria rufipes. NCBI lineage: Eukaryota > Metazoa > Arthropoda > Insecta > Diptera > Asilidae > Dioctria > Dioctria rufipes. Next base: position 39,406,845 of record OZ002743.1, on the reverse strand, counting down.
CAAGATTTAATAATTTTAAAAGAGGAAGTTTGCAATATATTAAGAATAATATGTAAACTAACTTTTAAATATAAAATAAGTAAATATTGTGTACATGAAGAGTTTTTAAACTAATAAAGTATTATTATTCTTATTATATTATTATTACGAAACTCAACTTTAAATCATTCACGTATATAATAAACAGCGTGCCCAGTACGGATCCTTGGGGAACACCCCGTTTCGTCTCTAGCGCCTGCGAGTAAATCCCATTCACCTTCGTTCTTTGCGTTCTATACTGCAGATAACTTTCGAACCATTTCCACTCCTTCCCTCTTATTCCATACTTCCACAATTTTTGTAACAAAATGTTTCTGTCCACCGTTTCAAACGCTCTTTTTAAGTCCAAGAATATGGTCGCTTCTTTCCAAAGTGCGATAATAAAATTCAAAGAAGTTTCACATGAATAATTTTTCCTGAAACCGGACTGTTCACTGATTATTAATTGGTTGCTTTCCAGGTATACCTCCAGCTGCTGCTTAACCACACATTCTAATATCTTGTCAAATATCGGCAACATGTTTATTGGACGGTAGTCCTCACATTTTTTTGGTTTAATGACTTTCTGCACGGGCTGTCAGTGATTTTTTCAAGTCGCCGGGCACCTGCTCTCATACATTGATTTATTCACGAGATAAGTCAGGGTGTTTCCTAACGCCGACCAATTTTCAATGATCATCTTCGCACTAAACTTATTAAAATCTTTTTTTTTGGTTGATTTTTTTTTTGCAAATAGATTTCAATTTTTCCTCACTTCGTTCCCTGAATTGAAAAATATTGGTGGATTCACTTATTTGATTCATGTACTGTTATTTAGGTATAGTTTCAATTTGATTCATGTACTGTTCTTTAGGTATAGTTTCATGTATTTCATTAATACTTTCGACGAATAAATTATTAAATCTGTCTGCCATTTCCGTATTATCTGTGATATTAATGTTACCAAATTTTACTTCTCTTATTTCTGGCTCTATCTTCTTTAAAACAGACTGTTTCAAGACTCGCCACATTTCTTTTTGCGTCGTCGCCTTGTTTATCCTGTTTTCAATACTAGTTTTTTTAGCTTTTTGAATTTTCGCTTTATACAAGTTCCTTATCGTGTTATACATTTCCCAAGTACTTTTATCATTTGCCAGCCTAGTTTTGTTATACGTATTAATCTTATACTGTTTCATTTTTTTTTAAGTCATCAGAAAACCAACTTATACCCAGAGTGTGGTTAACTTTCTTTTTTCTTGTAAAACTTTATTTCATCCATTTTCATATCAAATTCTTTTGTGCAGTCGTGTATGATTTCATGTAATATGACATCTTTAAAATTAGATATCTTTAGAGCTTTCATAAATTCATTTTTATTATATTTCAAGCACTCTATCCACTGTTCCTTAATATCTACTATTATTATCTACATCAAATAAAATCTCTAGAGTTTTATGGTCGCTTTTTTCAAGGCCTTATTTACTTTTACTTACTTACTTTTTTGGTTTGTTATTACGTAATCTATCTATGTTTAAGTTTATTGTAATACGCGTAAATCCTTCCTACACGCCATTTTAAGGCCACCCACCATACACTTAATGCAATATCAACTTTTTTAATTATCTCAAATTCCCATTCTTTTTTAATGTACATGGCTGCTCCTCCTGTATGCTTAGAGCTAGAGTCACACCTAACTAAATCATAACCGTTTAAATAAATCTCCCCATCCTGTACATCATCCTTCAGGTGAGTTTTACTTAAAAGTATCAAATCGAAATCTTTTTTATGGCATGTGATTATTAATTCATGAAAGTGGCCTATCAGCCCCTGGATATTCTTATATGCCCATTTCATTTGCTTTTGTTGCTATATACCTACTTGTTGCTTTATTATTTTCACTTTGTTCAAGTGCACTGGACAATGCTAGCTAAGCGTGTTATGGTTAACAACCACTTTTAAACACAAATTCTCATTTGCTTTAATGCAATTTGCATCTTTCACCACTTGACTATTGCACAGTTTCGAATTATGTTTCTGCATACATTTCGACCATACCTCTTTATACTTTCATTCTGAAGATCTATGGTTAAACCCAAAACATTTATAGCTTCTTAGTACATGAATTCCATCCCATACTGGACAAGCGTCCCAACCAATTTTTATTTTGCCCACTTCGGTTGTTCTCAGATATGTTTCGTGATCCAATTGAATAATTGCATTAAAATACTTTTTACGGCCTCCTTTTACTTACTTCTTGCACTTCATTACACTATACTTCATATAATCATTTTGATTCCGTACTGCCATAATATGCGAGCTTCCATCCACAGATGTCAGATTTGATTACAAATTACGAATGTGTGGCATCAAAAACAATACTTAGAATCCAACAAGCTCTTGGTAGAACAACAGTCGGGATTTCGAAAATGGAATTCCTGTGAATCGGCGCTGAAATGGATTATAACTCAGTGGAAAGAAGAGCTTCAGAGTAAAAGAAAATTATTAGCGGTTTTCTTGGACTTAAAGAGAGCGTTTGAGACAGTGGACAGGTCGATCTTATTGAAGAAGCTATATAAATATGGAATATAAGGAAAAGAATACAGATGATTTGAGTCATATTTATCAGATAGAAATCAAAGGACGAAAATTAATGAGTACATATCACAGAGAGGACAGAATAAATTGGGAGTCCTACAAGGCTCCGTATTGGAAACTCTGATATTCCTTGTTTATATAAACGACATAACAGATACTTTAAAAAATGTTGGTATTGTGTTGTTCGTGGAGGATGCACTTCTTCACATTGCGCGCGATGATATTCAGGAGTGTATTAATCGAATGGAAGAAGATTTGAGTTCAGTAAATGTGTGGTTAAGGGTAAACAAACTAAAATTAAATATAAATAAAACTAATTACATGGCAATAAACAGTGATTATAATAATGGAATTAGTATGAGTGGAGAATTAATTGAATGTGTAAGTGAAATTAAGTATTTGGGTGTAGTGATTGATAGAAAACAATTTCAAAAGACATTTTGATTATATTTGCAAAAACATCGGAAAGAAACTCGGTTTTCTGAGAAGAATCAGAAGCAGTGTCCTTACTGACAGCTATACATATATATAACGTGATAATTAAACCGCATTGTGAGTATTGTTTGACAGCTATGTTTCTTGGAACAAAAGAGATGTTAGAGAGAGTGCAGAAGATGGAGAATAAGGCGATGCGGGTGATATAACGTTGCAGTAGATTTACACCGATATTATCAATGCTTAAGGCATTAATGTGGACGGAGCGTAAAAGAAAGAGTAGTCTTGAATGTATAATTGTTTATATTTAAGATAAAAAAAAAAGATTTTACCAGAATATTTTCATAGGTATTTAAGATTTGTTGGAGACGTGCAACCATTTAACCTCAGGAATGTAAATGAATTCAGATTAAATAATTATAACACAAAATTCACTGCTGTATAATGGTTTAAAAATGTATAATAAGCTTAACTATTGCAGGAATTATGAAAACTTTGGAACATTTAAAAGATATTGTATTGAATTTATAAAAACTAAAATAGATGTCCTATTGGCATAATTTTATTTATTAATTACTAGATTGTTTTTTTGTGTGAATACTTCATTTATTAGCGATTTATTATCGATTTAATGAAGCAAATCATTGGAATGTACAAGCTTTTATATAAGTAAATAAAATTTATTTATTATTTATTTATATCTGGAGCCGTGCTAAAGAATAATTGTTGGGTTTTATTACACGTTGAAATCATGAAGAATGCCAAGCCCCTAATTTCGTTTTTAACACACAGAAATAATGCTAGTGGAGCAAAATCGGTTGGGCATCTAAACATAATATTAAAAGTTATGTCCGTTTTCACCATGACTTGAGATTGCGGTCACTCATGTCGAATTCATTTGAAAGAATTCTATAGTGGAGCTCCATGCACTTTTATTCTTGCGATACAAAATTTTGAAGGTGCCCCTGTAAAAAAAAAAAATTAAGATTTAAGTCCGAAAATGGGACAAATTTGAGCTCGTAGATTTGCCATACAAAAATTTTGATTTCACTATATATTTGAACACTACCTGAGAACAGATCGCCGTAGAGAACTACAATTTCTAGAGTGTTTTCATAAAAAAACGAAGTACATTTTCCAAAATAGACTAGATCGGCTGACCAATTTGTGGTGTTGCCATACACACGTTTTTTAAGTATACTGTGAAAATCAACAGTCCTAGACAGTTTTATTGTACTGAAAAATTCTTCAGAATATAAAATTTTATGAAATTGGTTATAATCGTTTCTAGTTTACGATGAACTGCTGTAGAAATAAATGCGAAAACTGCTTTAACAATCAAACTTGCAGAGGGGTGGTCGTACGATTATCTAGGGTATCGTAAGAAATTGGTTTTAGGTAAATTCCAGATTTTTTCTTTGTTTATTTTAACATTAATAATTTGGTTAGACATTTGTGGAAAAATAATCACAGAAATAATTAAGAAAATGATATTTAACTTCGGGAACATGTATTACATAAAGGGATATAGTAATTCCATCAACCAATACGGAAAATTAGTTTAGTAAATACCAATAAAATAACCTAATTTATCAGTTTGTTTACTTACTTTGCCTGCAGAAATTGTTCCTTGTTATACTTGTGTTTCTTTACAAAATTTCTATTTCCATTACGACCAAAAAAAGTCCCGCTAGTAGAATTCTCTTGCTCTCTTGGGCTGTAGTTGAAATTTAGCAAGTGATTCAAATTCTGTTTACATGCTTGATTATAAACCGAATTGAAGTCATCACTTAAACCAATATTGGCATCAGTTTCTACTAATCCGGAGCTGGAAGCAGATAAGTTGAGTGACTGCGTACCTCCTCCACCACGCTGTCTTGGTCTCTTGTCGACATAAGGTCTAGTTTTAGCTGGCTTGCTACTACGCTGGGAATCATTTTTTGAGTTTGAAAAACTTGGATTTTCTCGTCGATGTGCACTTCGTGGCTTAATAACAGAAACATCTGCAAAAATAATGTTTATAATAAAGTGCAAATTTATACAAAAAAAAAAAATGTCTCGTTACCAGTTGACTTGCGCGGCTCAGAAACTAGGGCCTTGCTGGAGCACTGACGTGAATAAAAATTTTGCTTCTTGTCCATAACTAAGAGTAAGATTATCCTGATTATAATAGTAGAAGAGATATTTTGAAAATAATTTCTTAGGGTGGATTTCCCCTCCACATGGAGTTATTGCATTTGATTCTTTGAATAGAGACATCTTTTAATTGGCCATGTTTTATTTTACAGACACGAATAAAAGATTTATCTTCGTATTCGACAGAATTTTCCAAATCGTAAATCTTTCAAAAAGTAAATAAAACACGGGTTTGGTATTATTTTATTTATGCGGTTAACCGCGCGTTAATTGCTTTGCTTTTCGAACAAAACAAGAATAGAATTCCCGATTATACTTCAATTTTAATCAGTCCCCGTCGCTGATCTCAAAATGGCGACGAACCAGACGAAAAACTTCTGTTTTTTCCACAACGATTTTGGTACTGCCAGCCATTCAAACTATTATTAATTTCACAACGGCTACGTATACACAGAATAATAGCATGTCTTTCATAGCCAAGAAAATACCCAAATGCTAGTCTAAACTTGAACCTATGTATTAAAGCTCTGTTCTATGTTGTTTTTGTTTGAAAAATCAGGGTTAACCCACATGCTTCAGGTCGATGCGGGAAGATTTTCCTTCCCTTGTGCTTTGTGCGAAGATATTGCCGTCCGCGGTAGTTTTTTATATGATTACCGAAATTAATCGTGTGCATGTTCAATCAAGTGGCAGTTTTTTATATAAACAATTACTGTATCACAAATTCACAACACGATTATTAAATTATTATATTATCACCTCAAATCGCAAATAAACATCTGTACAGCCTTCCGATGAGAAATTTCAGAAATTTCGCAATTTCAAAATGGCCGGCTTGCTGTAGTTTGGTTTGGTATGCTGCCCGTACTCCCGATCGAAACTTGGTAGCACGGCAAATTTATGGAAATTATAGCGTTTGAACAAAATACAAGCAACTTTTATATGAAAAACTCCTGCAGTAAGACAAGGCAAGAGGACTGTGGATGTCGCCTGCTCTCTTTTCTCGACTTTGTTCATGGTTTGTATATATTCCGGGAGTTATGGTATAGCCGTACGATGAGAAATTTCAGAAATTTCAGAATGGCTGGCTTGCTGTAGTGTTGGCATGCTGCCCGTACTCCCAATCGAAACTTGTTAGCACGCTGTACGTTCAGCCGTGCGTTCAGGTGTACACACCGATGTGCTGAAAAGCACATCGGTGCGCACATCACATCATTGAAAAAGTAGGGATAGCCCCTGAACGGTTGGTGTGCACTTCGATTCGAAATGTCATTTTTGAAAGTTCTTTAAGAATAAAACTACGCTAAACGTCAAACCTACTAAGGGCACCGAGAAACGACACTACCAGACCGTAGTGTAAAATGTGCACACCGATGTACTGGGGAAATGGCAACGCTTCGGTCGCTTAAACGACATGGTGTGTAAAAATGTGCCATTCTGCATGCACCTGAATGCACGGCAGGTGTACACACCGATGTGCTTTTTAGCACATCACATGATTGAAAAAGTAGGGTTAGCAACTGAACGGTTTGTGTGCACTTCGATTGGAAATGTCACTTTTGAAAGTTCTTTAAGAATAAAACTACGCTAAACGTCAAAACTACTAAGCGCACCGAGACACTACGCTAACAGACCGTAGTGTAAAAGTGTGCACACCGATGTTTTGGAGATATGACAACACTTCGGTCGTCTGAATGCCATGGTGTGTAAAAATGTGACATTCTGCGTGCGGTTGAATGCACGGATCGGAACTACACGCAGAAAAATTATTATGATGACAACTGTGGGTAGAAGTTCGCAAATTTGCGCGTGCTGAGTAACAGTTACGTGTACGACGGCTCATTTATATCAAAAACTGTAACTTGTTGAAACACGCCACTCACATATATATAATATGTATATATTAATCTGTATATATGTCAGTGGAAAACGTACACAATTAACCTCGATATTGCCAGAAAAATTATTGTGATGGCACTTCTAGGCACAAAGGCAGCAAAATACCACCGCTTCGTGTTGAAATGTGTGGTTGGCCAATGAGCCCTAGTCACTGACATATATAATATGAACTGCTTAACTTTCTGTTTCATGTGGGCTCAGTTGCTTATGTCAAAAAAAGTTCTTACGCCTGTGCCAACATTGGAAAAAATCATTGGCGGGAAGTTAAAAAATGACCACGTAGCTCGAAAAGCGATTATAATAAAACGTTTCGAATTTCGTCTACACATCTTATCAATATATTGCCTTTGATAAAACATTTTTATCATTAATAACCCTAAATAATAAATTTAAAAATATTTATTTCGCCGGATCCACTTATTTATTTGTTGTTTACAGTTCTCCTCAGTTGGTATTTGGTGCCGAAAGAGTCAGCAGTGAGCTCAAATTTTGCAGTGCATTTCCATTAACGTAGTCAGTCCATATAATACATGTCAGTGGCCCTCCCTAGTACAAAACACAAACTGTCAAGTTTATCAAACAGACTGCCATTTTTTTGACAATTCGATCGATGTTTATATCCTTTGGAGATATGACAAATCTTAGTTCCTGATGAATTGCAGAAATTTAAAAATATATAAATATTTCTTACCATCATAAAACAATGAGTTTTCGCCATGCTAAAGCACGTCAACCTGAAATTATTCGTGCAGTGCAGAAAGATTTAACATATACCACAGAATTAACTGAAGATTTTTCTGATATACTGAAACTTACTGGCCCGCGGAACTGGATACGTTACAATAATATATGCAAACTTCTTGCAGAGATTGCCTTTCATGGATTTACATCATTAAATGGGTTACAAACTTTAGGGGAAGAATATACAGGCATTTTACAGGTGGATAGTACTTATGTTTCCTTGCCATACAAACTGGTATTTTTCAGTTATAATATTTTGAATGGAAAAATTAGGTATTATTCATTTCAGGTTCAACTAATTGCTATAATTTTGGAGTTCGGTGGAGATTCCCTATACTATAATGTATTGATTAAGCTGGAGAAGGAAGTGACGAAAAACAAAGAATTGAGGCTGGAAGCTAGAAATAGATTGCTTGCGGTCATAACTTTCATGAAATCGGTTAGCCCTTACATAAAAGCTCTTCATAAAACAGTTTTTTATTTTACTGCTGGAAAATATCAACTTTCAAAAAGAATAACTGGAATAAATTATGTTCTTGTAAGACATTGGCTCCAGCCCGACCATTCCCTTTATGGTTATAGAATTTTGGGATGGATTACATTTCTTCAGCTTTCTATATCGATATTATCGAATATTCGGGAAGCATTTTTTAACTCAACGGAGCAAACAAAAATTGAGACTAACACAGATTCTGAAAATAGAAGTGAAATTAATGAAGACGAAGAGGAAGATGAACCTGCACCCGCATGTAATTTATGTCTTGAACCTAGACGTCATACCAGTATAACACCTTGTGGGCACTTATTTTGCTGGAAATGTATTATTGAATGGTTGGACGAAAAGGATGATTGTCCAGTTTGTAGGGAATATGTTAAGAAATCGAATGTAGTACAATTACTAAATTACAGGTGATGGTTTTTTACTTTATTGAGAGTTTTCATTAGATAATCGAATAATCTCTCTGATGTGTTCAACTAATAATAAACTCATCATATCAGGTGAGCTCGGAGCTTGTATTCTTTTTGCATGCAATAAAACAGCGTAGGCGGCAGATCGTAGCAATTCAAAACCGATTAAATGTGCGATTGATTTCGATACCGCATTTCATTCTTAATTTACTTGGCTGAAGTGGTTCAGTTCTATTTACACTTAAAACAGCAACAATAAGAAAACCAGGTTTTCATCTAGCTCTCTTCCATTAACATGTAAAGTTTTACCATTGTCAAAGCTGATTTTTTGTCATCAGTAATTTGCTTTAAAATGCGTTCCTTTTTATTCTCATTAAGCTTTCTATTATTATCATGAGTTTAAATTTGGCCAAGAAGTTTCGGACAACGATTTGCGATCTGTTTATTTTAAAGGTAATTTGCCGCTGTGTGAGACCAACCCCTCTCTTCCTCCTAAAACATTATTTTATATATAATAAGCTCTATTAATCACTATCTATTATATGTGGAAACATAAGTACAGTAAATTGCGAACTGTTCCCAGTATATCTTGCCCAAATATCTTATTTTTTAATTATTTTCTTAAGTAGTCTCGATGATGATCTGTTAAATACTGTGACAACATAATTCAAGTTATGAAACTTGTCATGATCACGATATAAAAGGAAAGTTAGAAAAAGTAATAAAAATAAATTTGAAACTATGACTCCTGAAAAATAATTTTACAATGTTTATTTTCTCTCTTCAACTTTGTTTAACTACTGAGATCAAAAATGGAGAAATAAATTCCTTAGAATTCATTTAAGATGAGCAGACCATTCTGCAATGATTCAATTTAAAATATTCTGAATACTTTTATTCATTAAAATGGATACATACATATAAGTAATATAGTAATAATAATAAAAGCTGTGGCCTTATCATTTTTAATTCATATTTCATCTAGTCTCAAATTACATAATAGCAGAGCGAATTAATTTCCTTTGAAACTGAAATAAAAAATGAATCGCTACAAACAACCTATAATTACTATCTTAAATTAAAATTATGTGTGCATAAATGTATTTACAAGTGAAATGTCCAATATCAGTAAATAGATGCCTCCCGATTGTTTTAAACTAAAGATAAGAAAACAATGCGGTTAAAGATCTTCTGATTCCGTTTACTTTCAATAGCAGCTCGTGCCTCCATTGGACTACCGAAAGCAACTCGAGCATCTCCAGTAGGAGTACCATCATCATTATATCTTCGAATAACATTTTGCGGTTGAACATTGAATTTTCGGAAAAAGTCTAAAATATCTTCAATGCCTGCTTTATAGGGCACATTCTCCATACTAACGACACATCCAGGCTGACCGAATTGATCAACAGAAGCGTTATTTAAAGTTTGAGGAGGAGGAGGAGGTATATTTTGTGGCATAATACCACTATTTAAGTGTCCACCAAAACGATTGTTGTCATCTCTAAAATCGGAAAATCTAGATTTTCGTTGTCCTCTTCGTCCGCCATTACCACCACGACTATCTTCCCCTACTCCTCCTCGGCTTCCTTCTCCACGGCTTCCTTCTCCCCTACCCCCACCCCCACCAACCGCTCCACCCCTAGGTGGATTAGTATTATTGCCACCAATATTTTCAGATCCAAATATATTTTTATGTACCATTGGAGTCTCTTGTGAGATGTTACTTACTGCACTATTACTGTTATTACCAAAATTATTGCATATCAGATTCAGCAATTTTTCTTGAATTCCCGGAGTGAAATTTACCTTCTCATTATTGCTACCATTGAACGGTGGAAAACTAGGGTAACTATCGTTTCTAGAGCTTGTCGGTTTAATGAAATTTTCACCCAGCCGGTCTGCTACTCCTTCTGGTGAGATTAATTCAATACGAACATTACGTGTGCCGCACTGAGAGTTATTTTTAACAAGGGATTTTTCGGCATCCTCTTCTGAACTAAACTCTACGATACATTCTCCTGAGGGTTGCTTGCGATTGTTAAGCAATATCTCAATGCGTTCTACTTTAATTCCCTCTTCGGCAAAAAATTCGGAAAAATTATGTTTAGTTGACCTGTAATCGCAGTTTTTAATCAGAATGAATGTGGTTTTAATCTGATTATCATCGGTGCGATTAAATCGGCCTACTCTTGGGCCGATTCGTCGCCTGGGATCGGATGTTATTTGTGGCAAGCTAAGAAGACTTGGAATTTGAGGGGATTGCTGTTCTCTTTCACGGTTAATGTCATTTTTATCCGACATTTTCAACCCTTCTGCAGTATTATCATCGAAATCCTTAACAAATGGATCATAAGCAGACAACTCATCATTAGACATATTACTATTCTCTTCAATATCTTCACACATTTCTTTATCCATATTATATTTTTCTTTGGCTTTTTCGTAATTTTCATCAGTGCAACGTGAAACGAAAATTTGTTTGTGCCCAATCAAATGCCTAGAAGTATCATGCAGAGCACTTCTTGCATCCTCAGGGCGATGAAATTTCACGTAGCATATGTATTGCTTTCGATTATCTCCACCTTTTGTAAGGATTATATCACTTATAGTATATGATGAAAACATCTTTATGATGTCTTCCTTTTGGGCAAATGCTGGAAGATCTTCTAAAAGTAGTGCCGAAATTTTAAGATCATCTTTTTCTCCACTAGAAGGAAATGTTTTGATACTTTGTTCAGGCTCATCGTTTTGCTGCATTTGCGGGAAATTTCTATCATACTGATGATCAAAGCCACTTCCTGTTCTAGCAGGTTTAAAAGAGTCAACAACTTCATCAAATTCTTCTTCTGTGCAACTCTCAATTATTACACGTTTGCTTTTTAAGGCTAAGCCGTTTCGAATGAAAGCTTTTTTTTTGCTTTCAGGACGTACAAATCGAATATAAGCAACACCTATACGAAGTCCGTGTTTATCATTGATCATCTTAATTCCATTGTTCGCGATATATAGCCCAGAGAAGAATCTGCGAAGGTCACTATAGTTAGTGCTTGAGCACATGTGACTAATTTTGATGCAACTACCTTTGATTTCATCATAATTAATTTCACTCATTTTTAAAATCTCTGGAGTTTTACTTGATTCTTTACTTAATTTTGGAGAATTTAATAATTTCAGCGGTGGTTTGTTGCCTATATCTTTGTTAACTGATTTATCATCCATCCCAGTATTTTTCTGAGCAAATTCTTCCTTCCTCGTACTAGTTCCGAAAATTCCTGAGAAATTGTTTCCCGTATTGGACCTGTTCTCATCTTTTGAAGGTGGAAGTGCCTTATTATTGTCTTTAAAAGCCATTGTATAAGGATTTTGAAATGGTGTGCTTTTTGAATTTGAACCGAAGTAATTGAAGGTGGACATAAGGTTTGAATTGAAGTAGCTTTGAAAATTGAGAGGTTCATCTTCTTGTTTTTTATTATTTTGTGGTTTATCCCTGTTATCCATCGGTTTTTTCTCAGGAGAATTTCGGGAGTCACCTTGTGAAGATTGTTGGATTTGTTGCTGAAATTGTTCATATTGCTGCTGCTGTTGCTGATGCGTTTTTGGATATTGTAACTGTTGCGACTGTGAAAATTGTAATGGATTCAAATTTTTTTGGGCTGTTTGCTGTATTTGTTGCAATTGTGGAGGTTGCTGTGCCGGATTTCCCATTTGATTAAAATTTTGCATTTGACTAATATTAGTCTGATATGAAGGAATTTGATTTTGATTAAAGAAATTATACCCCTGCATATAACTTGTTGGATTTGTGGTCGTAGGGGGCGGTACACTCCAGATATTTATATTATTGCTTTTCTGTTCCACGAATCCGATGTCTTTGTTGTCGTCATCATCATCATCTGCTATAACCATTGCAGTATCATCAATTTCAGTAGCATCAGTTTTTTCTCGATCTTTTGCAGCACGCTCGCGAGGATCTCGTGATTCACGTTGATCATTTTGATTTCTTGGTTCTTGTTTTTCTCGTTGTTCGCGCTGCTCTCGCTGTTCTCGTACCTCACGTGTTTCTCGTAATTCGCGCTGTTCTCGCGACTCTCGTGGATCCCGAGCATCTCGCGGATCTCTTGGGTCTCGCTCACGACGGCTTCTATTATCACTTCTATCACCTCGATTTCTTTCACGACTACGATCCCTGCTTCTAGAGTGTCTACGACGATCTCTACGCTCACGACTGCGAGAACGGGTGCGATCTCTACGCCGACGATTCCCACCGCGATCTCTAGATCTGGACCGTCTACGGTCTCGTGATCTAGAGCGTGAAGCTTTGTAGCGATCACGGTCGCGGTCCCGAGCACGATCTTTTTCACGTGGACGCTCCGGAATGTTGGCTTTAGTTTGTTCGTCACGTGATAATTTATTATCCCGACCTTCGGTTCGTCCTTCCAAAGAATTATCATTTTGATTATAAGACTGATAGGAATGCCTTGAAGTCTCATTTAGCTCCATATTCTGCGGAGGTGGTTGCGATAAAATATTTTTTAAAGCCGTCGAAGTAATAACTGGCGGTTGTGGCGGTTGTGGCGGTTGAAGGGCAATCGTTGGTTGTTGTTGTTGCTGCTGCTTCGGTGGTTGTTGTAAAGCTTGATTAGGTTGAGTTTGTTGAACTGGTTGGGGTTGCTTTTGTGTTATTTGCATCATTGACAATGAACTTTGTCGAGCTGTTTCAATAACCTTCTGCATTTCCGTGCGAGACGATAGTAGTAATCGTATTTGTAACTCATTGATTTTCCCACGATCCAACAACATTGCTTGTCTAGCATCTTCATCCGTACTGTGAAGTAATTAATGTATTGTTTTGTTTTAATTTTAACTAGGTAAACAGTATCTTGACCCAAGATATTAGATAGACATCTTGTAATTGATAATAAATATGAAATATTTAGATAATCATGTTTCTAACGTATATTCATTTTTGTAAGAGTTTGAAGAATCAGAATTATTCGGGGAATATTTGTTATTTTTCTATGAGTGAATAACTATGTAGATTGCTGAAACTTGATCTGGGCGTTCAGTGCAGTTCCCGGGGCTTACAGAAAAGCTGTGAAAAAATGAAACAGACAAGGGAAGGTGAGAATTCCGTATTGTTTCTCAAATACTTTATACGGTATCATCATTATGTATAAGCCTCTAAAGGTATCCATATACAGTAAGGTTATCCAGAAGTTTCGCCCGATTTTCATAAAACGATAGGCTAGCCTAACAACTTCACAAAACAACTTATTTTTCACACACGGAACCTATTACTCTCACTACGGTTTTGAAGTCCTTATAGGTATCGACAAGTATTCATAAAAAAATTGCTTGAAAATGTCATTGGAAATTCTGCGTCTATTCTTTCTTGCATATTTTGTGAAATTGGACGATTCTAAAAACAATTTCTTGATGAAACTTGTCGATACCTTGGAAATGGTGTAGTTTTCGAAAAACTTCATCCATACAAAGGCTGTTCGCTTTTTATTAAAAAATATTAAGTCTTATTTTTATCTTAAACAAGAGAAAAAGTTATAATTGATTGTAATTATAAAACCAATAATTATATACCTCGGATGAAAATAAAAATTAAATAAAGTGAAAACCCAAGGTCTTGTATGGCAACACCAAGAAAGGGTTGCCCGATTTGGTCCATTTTTAAACTTGTATTTGCAATTTTTATGAAGAGGCCGTTAACAAAATTTGAGCTCTTCACGCCGACGCGTTCTCAGGCAGTTTGTTATGGTCATAGCATACATGCACATTGAAGCTAGCAGCAGTACGCACTAGGGGACACACGGCGACGGTTTGACACGTTTGGCACAAGCACACGACCTGACCCTGGTTGAGGCATAACCCCGAGCGAAAGTGACAAAAAGAAGAAGAACTTCTTTTTGGGGGGAAGACCAGTTCCGAAGTGTGCGGTTTGGAAGAAAAAAAGAAAAGTTTTTGGTTGAAGGTGAACAATAAAAAGGAGGCTGACTAAAATCGAAAAGTAACCGTGGCATCGGTAAGAAATCACCTGAGTTTTTTTGAGGAAATTGTGAGGATTTAAAGAGCGCAGACAAAAACCGAAGTAGAAATCGCACGGGTGTGGTGGAAATAGTAAATTTCCAAGTTTTATAAAGTTCGAGCCTCATTGAAATTAAAATCGCGGCTTCCTCGACGTTTTAACCAAGGAAGAGGAAAACGATGGATTCTGGCATAAGTTGTAACAAAGCCACTTTAACAGCCTGATGTTCCTGAGCACAAATTAGCTGATCTAATTTTTTTTATAGATGATTTACTGACATTGTCAACTAGATGATCTGTGAAATACAGATTAGTTCAGATGATCATTATTAAGTAACAGGAGTATCCAAGGAATTCAATAGATTCGTCTCGTAAGAAAAGGAAGAAAAGCAAACGAACCAAGTAGATCTAATTTTTACAGTTTCATATAGTATTGAACTAAGGAAATTTTTATAAAAAGGTATCCTAAAGTACATAATAATAATTTTTATAGATTAGTTTCTGATAGTTTTCTAAAGTACTGATGCAAAGAATTTTGTGTACCTAATTTATCAGAATAGTTCTGCCGGACAAATTACTTAACGATAGGAATGACAGAGCATATTAAGTATAAAAGAATTTTGCCGAAAAGAGTGCCATAAGTCAAGTTTAAGTAAATTTACAGAAGTAGTTTACTAGATTCAGCTACTGAAATCTGTAGATCAGAACCAGATTGCTGAGACAATCGTATACAATTATCATGAGAAAAGGTTTTTAATAATGTCTTCGTAAATTGATGGATTCAAAGAATTTACGGTAGTTATGATCTTGCACTAAAATTCTTGGTTCTAATGACTGTGAAAATCATTTGGTAAAATAGCTATTAAAACATATCGCAAGAATTATGTATCACTCGGTTTTTGATACAATGATTTAAGACAAAGGGGCATCTAATGATAGTTGCTTGGAAGTTCGAAAACTTCAGTTCCATGGTAGCTCGCGTCATTACTCGCGGTTCGCCCATACGTAAACTATGATGTAAACTAAATATTTATCCAGAAACCAAATGGATCATCCAAGTAGGCGCCTGTTCGGTGGACCCCAGCACTAAAAACGTAAGTGATTGTCTATATATATATTTTTGCATATTGTCATAAGTTTGCGTATTCTTTATTATATTTACATATTCTCAATCTTACTGTTGCATATACGAGTTATCATCTCTCCACGGTAACTTCGTCGTGTTAATGTTGAGATATTTTTTAACTTCCAGTCAGACAAGCAAGGTAGTAAACCATATAAAAAGAGAAAGATCTGAAATAGACCGCGAATAATTGTCAAATCTCATATCATTGACCGTACGGGAACCTGTTGAAAATTAATAAAAGCTTTGAATCTTGAAAATTCTTTGAAATTGGAAATTTTTGAAACTTAAATTTCTGTGAACCGAGTATTACAAGAGAACAAAAAAGGAAATCATCGTTATTGGAATTGTCTCAGCTTTATTGGAGTAGTATGTAACTTGGTATTCTTATCATTCCGTATCATGATTCAGGCAGTAATGACTTCCCTGTATTAGTATTACCTTTTAGTATTTTATTTTGCATTAAAGTTGTCCTAAGAGCCTTATATATACTAATTTCAAATGTTAACTTGAAGAAAGATTATAACGTAATGAAGTTCTAGAGTTTATTCTTTCTCCTTCACTCTCCCGGAGCCCTCCACGAGTTGATGGTTGAATAGGTTCGCTTTTTCTTTCTTTCAGATCATCATAGGGACACTGAAAAATACTCTGCCCTCAGTGTCGTTGGGTAGATGGGGCAAGCAGAAAGAAGGAAGAACATCTACGCTTTCACAGGAGGTACACAATGGTAAGTGATGTAACGGTCCCTTCTGGACCGGGTGTGTTGCAGCTTTTTTTGTTTTTGGCACGAAAATTTTTTTGTATATGGCAGGTGACAGCGGCAGATCTTCGTGGAACCCCCCTTCCCCCCACACTCTCCGCCAATAGAAGAGGTTAGCTAGCGTGCCGCCCTGCACTTCAACGCTGTCCACCGAGTGATCTGTCAGCTCATGCTGGCAGTCTAGACTATCACGTCCAAGCCAATCACTCAACATAGTTTCATAAAAAGTTTCCAAATATATAGTGAAAAACCAAAGTTTTGTATGGCAAAACCAAGAAGAAGTTGCCAGATTTAGTCTGTTTTTGTAATTAAATCACTATTGCTATGAAAAGACCATGTATCAAATTCCAGCACTGTACGTAGACGTGTTCTCAGGCAGTGCTTAAATATATTGTAGTGAAAAACGGAAATTTTGTATGGCGACCCACCAAGGAGTTAGCCGATTTATCAATATTACTTTGTTTTTAAAAGCTAGTGGGCAAAACTTCAACTCTCTAAGTAACACGCATTCTCGAATTATCGTGAGGACAGATAGACGGACGGACATGCAAAAATCAAAAAAACTTTTAATATTATGCTTGGGAGTCCTGTCCAATAAATTTTGCTACACCATCATTGTTTCTATGTGTTACAAACGGAATGACAGGCTTATAATTAAGTGTACCCCATAGATTTCATCATCTAGGGTATAAAATTGAGAGCTTCGTTAACTGGCAAACGCATTATTATATTTTTTCTTGCTGATTAACTAAATGTGCAGAAAAAATATATTTTACACAGTTTTAAAGCAACCAAATTAAATTTATGTTGAATTCGGTGTAAGTATCCCTAGAAGCCTGTTAAATGAGGGGAGAAGCGCACTCTTTTGGCTCGCCCTTTATTGTAATTTAACACGGCGATGTCATTAGAAAGGAGAAATATTCTACTATATATTTATTGCTCTCCTAGGCCTAGCTCTCTTCAGATAAGTATAAAGTGAGAATTCCGTTTTCTTTTTTGTAAAATTACTGCTATCCTATCCCTCTCAGGCCAGGGCTCACAATATTTCGCACTGGATAGAGACATCTTTTATGTAACACAGAAAATATTCTAGAGATCTATTGCAGTCTAAAATCAATGTCGGGTATATAGGAA
The DNA here is from genome assembly GCA_963924295.1 of Dioctria rufipes. Taxonomy (NCBI): domain Eukaryota; kingdom Metazoa; phylum Arthropoda; class Insecta; order Diptera; family Asilidae; genus Dioctria; species Dioctria rufipes. The sequence continues at coordinate 39,389,056 of OZ002743.1, read as the reverse complement.
TATAGTGAAGAAATTCTGAAGAAAAACGGTTCAACAAATTTCTCAGAAAACATTAATGTTTATCTGACCACACACAATTTGTTGGAATCGTCTTCAGCCACCACGAATTTTGAAAACAAATGGTCGTTTAAAATTCTAAAAAAAAAAATAAATAATGAATTCTTGCCTACATTGAAAATGTTTACTTGCCTGAGCACACAAATCAATCGAAATAATATACATTTTGGTTCGTATCTATGATATATTTAGCCGAGATCGGTGAGTTATTGCTACGAGCTCTTCTCATATATCAATTTGTTAGTACAGTCGTCGATATCTGGGTATTTATTGTCTGTGGTATCAAGTAATCACCTTCAGTCACCATGCTCCATAGAGTACTCTCTCAAAAAGTCACTCAAACGGTATAGGTGCCCTTGAGTAAAATAATAGTTATACGTTGTGAAGAACTCTTAAGTTCCTGGGCGAAATCACATGCTGCAGTATACTTACGTGAATGAGAGACACTCGGGGGATACACATTTCGCACTTCCCGCATGCATTAAATGAGCCTGGATTAAGTTAATTTGGTTGATTAAGCCTAGTACTAAGGTCCGCGCTAAGCTAAATTTTAGCGGGTCTCCAATATCGGGCCGTTCTTTAGCAGCTAAATTATGACAGCGGAGACTCAAAGAAAAGATATATTAAAAACAAGAAGAAGAAGAATTTTACAATTTTTTACGGAAATACAACACGCGGTCATAATATTTCTAAAAACAGGTAGTTAAAGTTATTTGGAAATATTAAAAATATGCAAATAATATGCATAATGTATATGCAATAAGAAAAAAAATTAACAATGATATTGAAAATACGGTCACGAAAAGAAATCCAATTCATCCGTACTTACAGCAAAGACGTACAAAACTACGTTAACTACAAAAATCCGGTCAATAAATTTATCAAATCTCCGAACTCTGACAATAAATATTTTTAGCGCGCTAAAGAACGGCCCAGGCGGATAAATTCAAGCTAAATTTTTTGGAGACTTACTGGTGGTGCCATCTCTAATCAAAACCCAAACGCAAATTTAGCGCGTTGACCTTAGTACCGCTCTCGCTAAAATTCGGGATAAATTTTCGCCAATATCTTTTAGCTTGCTAAATTTTCATACAAAATTTAGCTTAGCGCGGACCTTAGTACTAGGCTTTACAGGCGATATTCAACAGGAACTTGAGCATAGTGTAAAAGTTTTTTATTCTTAACAATGTTAGATAGCTTGTTAACATCTTCAGAGCTTTATATTTTGGAGTAATGGTGTCCGACTGGACCTTTTTCAACAGGACATTAAAGAGCTCCTTGCTTTTTAACAAAAATTTTTAGACGCTGTTGCTGTCTAAGCACATACTCACATTGGAGAGACGTCAGAGTTACCTTCACAACCGAGGCAGGGAACAAGACATTCACGCATGCCACTTCTTTCTGATCTATGATTAATCTCACTGCTTTTTTTCTCTAGACTATGGTGCCGATTTTATGTCAACACTTGACTGACCACAATTCATGCTAAGCAGTTTGCTTAACAAGCTAGCAGATCAATCGAAACAGCCATACACGCATGTCGAAAAGATAGACAAAGTGTCTCTGTCATGTATAGCCGCCATGTGGCGGATCTGTAGACGGTACAGTGCATTTAAAAATGAATAGCCAGGAATATTCAAAAATAAGATGGTGAATTTGGTTGTTATATTGCATAGAGGTAGCAATACACCCACAAAAACAAGATATATCTTTCCTTGGCCTAAACTTAAGCCAATAGTTACCTCTATATTATATATCTATGTAGATATAAATATTGAGCGGTATTCAGACAAACTTTCATCTTTAATCTTACCTGTCAACAATGTGGTATTTTAGTAGCGTTATGCTGTATCCACCTGCAATATACTATTTCTGTCTAATTTCAATCAAAGCGTTTATATCGTACTTGCTATGGGTTGGAGCATAACTTGTACATTCTTCAGAAATTCTTAAGTATTTCAAGTAGGCAAACACAATTAAGTCAGTCTCAACTATGTATTTCTTAAAATCCATTTTCCTTTCCGTTTTTGCGTACTTCAAGCACTTTTTAAAATATAGAAGATATAGTAGTGATCAACATCGTAGTAAAAAGTAAGTCGAAAAGTAAAAAAGGTAGAATTGGTCTAATTGAAAGACCGATTCTTTTGATACCCTAGATGAATGAATGCCCGTATGTAATATCGTATGGTCACCCATTTGTGCAAGTTTGATTTTTGAAGTGGTTTTTCGCATATATTTCTAGAACGGTTCGTCGGACAGTAAAAATGATTATAACCAATTTCATAGGATTTCATATTCTGAAGAACTATTCAGTACAATAAAAACGTCTAGGATTGATAATTTTTACAGTATACGTAAAAAAAACCCAAGTTTTTATATGATAACACCAAGAAGGGGTCGCACGATATAGTCCATTTTTGAAGCTTTACTTACTATTACCATGAAAACACAGTGCATAAAATTTCAGTTCTCTACATCGACGCAGGAGTTACCCGATTTGTCCCATTTTAACTAAAATTTAAATTTACTATATTTTTAAAAAATCCTGTGTGCAGAATTTCAGCTCCCTAACTGAACTCGTTCTCGAGTTATCGTGAGGATAGACGTACGGACGGACGGGCGGACATGCTGAAATCAAAATAATTTTTAAAATTATGCGTGGGTTTCCAACCCATTTTTCTCTACTAGCATTATTCTAGGTGTTACAAACTTAGTATACCCTTTAGATTTCATCTAGGGTATAATAAGTATATCAGCAGTGGCGTAACAAAGGATGTATCCCCCCCCGCAAATTAACAACATACTTGCGCAGGAGAATTTAATTTTTTGTGTCAATTGTAAGGAAATATTTTCTGAATTTCGGATGTATGATGTTTCCCATAATTTTGTACGGGAGACGAAATTATTCCCTTCTCCCTTTTTATTTTTTTTCAAGCCAGACATTCTCACAATATGGGAGAATTCCCACAATTTCCCAACAATGCCTTCACTCCACGTACTCTAAGCCAGAGTTGAGCAAAAAAATAAAAAGGTTTCCTGGGTACTACAAGCAGTGTTGCCAAGATCTGGGCTGGATTGCCAAACTTATTTGCTTACTTTCATCACTACACCTGTTAAAAACAAACCACTGGTAGCCAGCATATGCTCACGAAAGCACATTAAAGTAAAATCGATGAGTATCTGAGAGAAACGTTTAAGCAAGCTAAAGCGAAATGGAAAAAAGCTTCCCACATAAGCAGCCGAAATATCCGATTACTTACAGTAAGAGCACGAGTTCACTGATCACCTCACCGCGCCACCGTACAACAGTTTTGGGAGCTTGAGGGAATTTCAAAACTTTTCAACGTGTAATATTTGATATTATTTTCGTTCATTTATCTAATATTCTAAAGTTAAAGTAATACTCTTCTCTCATCCAAGAACTCTGATGCATGCTAGCAGCGTGTACGCCTAACCTAAGGAAGTCCGCTAAATATTTCCCAGAAATTAATTCACAGTAGATGTGTTCTTTTGTGTCCGCAGAACAGAGCAGAACAATAGATACACAAAAGAACGCCTCATGCATTTTCATAGAAAGATTTAAATGAAGCGAACAGTACAAAAATAGTTCGCTTCAATCGACAGAACAATTTATTCTCTCCAGTATATGGGATTTCTAGAACAAGGTACACAAAAGATAAAAGCTAATGTCTGTTCAAGCTAGCGTATTTGCAACTTCTCAAAAGAAAAAAGCTAGTGTCTGTTTCAAGCCAGCGTATTTGCAACTTCTCAAAGTCTATGATGGTACGAACACCTTTAAATGGAACTGAAATAATGAAATTATTACAGAGTTAATATAATCTAACTACTTATTAATCCGGCGTTGTTATTTTATGTGGTTTCAAGTTTCATCACTTCATATGAAAATATTAATTTTGTAGGCTTTCGCGGACGTGGCGGGGTTTGCGGGGATGTTTGTTACGCCAGTGTATATCAGAAATTGTAGAAAGAAAAATCACAGCGTTTTTTTTAGTTTTGTTATGTAACATGCTGTGGTACAACAAAACCAAGGCTACCATTACATTAGTTTTTAGCAGACCTGGGCATTTTCAATCGATTAACAATCATAATTAATTAAAACGATTAAAATATTAATTGGCTCTCTCGATTGAAATTTTTGTTGATCCTAGACAATTAACGGGTTAGGTTAGGTAAGAGAGTGCCGCTATAAGTACCTAGCCTGCTTCACTTAGACCACCAGTGGCTCCATTGTGCCCCTTGTCCTCATGGGATAACCTAAAAATTGCCCTAGATCGATCCTGCTTCCCTTAGGAAACTCAGGATGTACGTGAACTCTTTATTTTGCAGCTCCCCCAGATTTGAGAAGAAATGGCCGTTGGCAGTCAGGTCTACGCCCTGGGCATAACTGCGAGACAGCTCTTTTAAAAATCATTACGGACATTAGAACTGCTTTGGATGATACAACATTACATGACAGGCACATCATTTACTGTTTCCTGTATCGCAGCAGAAATATGTCTGATGACGACGTCCACAACAAACCGTGGCTCAGAAATTCTTCTACCACTAGTCCTGCCGGGCCGTTCCGTTGAACTCTTTTGTGAATCTTTTAATTTGCAACAACTAGTGGACGCACCAACCCGAATATCTGATTCATCTGGCGATAGAGCTAATTTATTAGACTTGTTTCTTTCATCTCACCCCGACAAATATTCAATCTCAGTCGGTTCCCCTTAGTAATTCAGACCAACTGTTTAGCGACAATAATTGTGTTGAACTCTGCAGAAATGTTGTTACCGAAGATCGCTTTGGATCTCCCACTGTGGGCAATGGCGACTGATGACAGACCAGAATGTCACGTACAAAGAAGTTATGCGCTCACATGCACGATTTCACTGTGGAATAGAATATGAGATTTATGACTGTGGGTACTGCAGTAGGGTACGAATAGCACTGGGTCATTGTACAAAGAATGCGAGTCGAATATAAATAAAATCTCTTTCTCCTTGTCACGTGCAGAAAATTCGTGAGACAACATAGTGACCACGCAAGTATGAGGCCCATCACCACTATTTTAGCACCATCAGTAACGCCACAAAGTTGCTATACATCACCACTTTTACCGGCAAATTTGACACCGGTCCATCAATCATTAAGGTCTATTCTAACTATATTTAAATTTAGAAAAGCTTGATTGGAGCCAACTGAAGCAGAATAATTCTTAAAAAAAAAAGACAGTATCATTTTATCGTCAGCGTAGTTTCATCCATAATTCTATAAGTTATTTTATCTTAGGAAATAGATATAAAATATTTCCATTATTTCTCTCTTTGATTAAAATTTCTGTAAAATAATATAATAGTAACTGAGCCACGTAAAACATCCAAATTTCGAGCAGGTCTTATACAGCTAATTTCGTAGGCTAAAATTTAAGAAGATATCTATATAAAGTAGGCAAATGTAATAAGCAGATAACGTTTAAATGCTGGGAAAAAAATATATTATTGTAAAAATGAGTAAACTCACATAAGCGTAAAGATGAGCTCAATTCTGTGCTGGGTCACGCTTTTTGGAGGACGGTGTAATCAAAGAAATTTTCTCGGATATACCCTTTTGTATCTGTCAGCTCCAGATGTAAAGGGAGAGTTGAACGATATCGAAAAAACTAAAAATATGTCCAAACAAGTAAAAAAGCTAGAATTGGTCTAAGACCAATTCTTGATACCCTAGATGAATGCCCGTATTAAATTTCGTATGGTCACCGATCTATTCAAGTATTGATTTTGAAGTTGTTTTTCGCAGATATTTCTAGAACGGTTTGTCGCACAGAAAAAATGGTAATAACAAATTTTATAGGATTTCGTATTCTACAGAAGTTCTTAGTACAATAAAAATGTCTTGGACTGATCGTTTTCAAAGTATACGTAAAAAACCGAAATTTTTATATGGCAACACCAAGAAGGAGTTGCTCGATTTAGTCCATTTTTGACATTTTATTTGCTAATGTAGTAAAAACACCATGTACGAAATTTCAGCTGTCTACGTCGATGCGTTCTCAGGTAGTGTCCAAATATATAGCGGAAAACGAAATTTTTATATGGCAACCCCACGAAGTAGTTGCCCGATTTGTCTCATTTTCGAACTTAATTTTACTTTTTTTTTTAAAGTCCGTGTACAAACTTTCAGCTCTTTAAGTATACGCGCTCTCGAGTTATCGTGCCCACAGACGGACGGACGGACGGACATGCAAAAATCGAAATAACTTCTAATATTATGAATGGGTGTCCAATCCATTTTGCTCTACCATCATTATTTCGAGGTGTTACAAACGGAATGACAAACTTAGTATACCCCTATGATTTCATCTAGGGTATAATAAGGCGCGAGGTTGAATAGAAGAAGTTAAACAAAAAGGGAAGGGATGGTGCTAGGTCGTGACGGGTAGAATGATAGTTTAACTTTGGAAAGAGAAATATCAGGACACAGGTCTGGTCTGGTGGTCCATAAGTTTGTTTTGTTTGAATTTGAGTTGTAGAATCGGATTGTGGAAAAAGTATTTATATAAAAGAGATACGAGTGGTAATCCTGTAAGGAAAATACAAAATATAAAAACGGGATACAAATTGTGATCCTGTGAGACAAAATAAAATAAAACTAAAAGGATAAGAGTTGTGATCCTGTGAAACAAAATATAAAAAAAAAAGGATACGTGCTGGGATCCTATTGGAAAAGGAAAAGAAAAAGTGAAGTTCGAAATCACCAGGGGTGCACCCGTTTTGTTTTAAAAGGTAAGTATTTTGGGTAATGGTTTTTGTTCTTTTGTATGTTTTAAAACGAACCTGTATTTTCCTCCAAAGAGCGAAACCTTGGTTAATTGGTGTTGTGAGTGGCATCTTAGTCCTTTTGCAATTATTTTGTTTTGATTATTTCTAGTTGTGATAACAAATTGTGAGGGACATCTTAGCCCTTTTGAATTATTCTATTAATATTTCTAGTTATAGTGCGAACCAATTGTGAGTGTCATCTTAGCCCTTTTGAATGTTTTTTTTATTAATATTCCTAGTCATAGTATATAGATCCAGTATATAAAAACAAAAATTTTAAAACGACATTTGGAATTTAATTTTATTTCATTATTTTTCTTGAAATGTATAAACATTGCTCGAACCAGATTTCACAGTTTCCGGGTTTGAGTAATTTAATAAGGAAACTGTGTGGCGCCCAAATCTAGATGTGAAATTAGTACTCATCGTAGTGGCAATTTTTCTTGGCTCCCTTTTTTTTATGAGTTTGTTGGTAAAACGGGAACCCCCCTTATTCTGAGCGTAGCCGTCGAATTGGGGAAAACAGGGACGCCATACTTACAACAAACGGAGGATGTAGAAAGTTGGCTGATTGGAGAAGTGAATGCATATATATGGTACTTCTTGTATGTCCTTCTCGTGGTCTCCGCTGACACTTTGTGTACCATAGATCTTAAGTCCGAATGGAGTAACCAGTCCCGTTTATAAAAGGATATCTACATGTAAAGATACCACTGGGAGTATCGATGGCCTTACGGTCATGGACTACGAGGCTATACCAATTGGGTAGCCGACATTGCTATCTTATATCACGGGGTTGAGAAGCCCTGGACAGTGCTACTATAGTAATGCTATTCACCTCAATTAGGAGTAGACCCCTTTATGGGAGCACCGTGGTAGCTGTGGTCGCCCATATGCTTTCAGAGAGATGGTGTTTGAGTCTGCATGAATTAGGTGGACATTCTTTGAACAGAAGAGTATGACTTTTGTATAATTGCATACTGCCCCCGATCTGAAGGTTGCTCGCTAATTAATGTATACCTTTCTGTCGGAGTACCACAAGGGTTAATGCTGGGATGGTTGCTCTTCAGTCTTTATATTAATAATTTGCCAACTATTATCAGAAATAGCTCTTTATCTGTACGCTGATCACGTCCAACTGGTCTCTTAGAGGATTGTGTCAGCAGAACGAAAATCTTCATAATATTTTAAAATGGTCTATCGATAATAATTTAAAGTTCAACCCCAAAAAATCTCAAGCGCTAGCGGTAAGCAGAGGTAGTTGCGACCCCATCAATTTTCCTCCCCAAAGAGTTCGATCGTACCACTGTACCATATATACTGAAAGTTAAAAATTTAGGCATTATGTTAAATTCACAAATGGACTGTTGCGACCATATGAAAATGAAACTAGGTAAGACCTGTTTCCACAAACCTTCGTATAATGTTGGTGAGGGCACTAATATTCCCGCATCTGTTACATGGTTCCAACATTTTCCCAATACTCGACTCAGGCTATTAGGCTATTCCATTAGGATCGCATTTAGGCTTCACACATATGATTACATTTTTGCCTTGCGCCACCGAATTTTGATTTGCTCTATGGAAACATATTTACAGCTCTGAACATTACTCTTTCTATACAACTTATTGAACACACGTAAACCCGCATATCTGTACGAATTTTTAAATTTTTTGCATAGTGACAGACGTAATGAGTTGCTACTGCCTCGCTGCAAATATTTGGTCTTGTATGCTTCTTACTTTGTTCAACCTGTTCGCATTTGGAACGCTTTTCATGTTTCGATCCAGCGAGCAAGCTCGTCCACTTCCTTTAAAGGGTTACTCTAATAATAATCGGTTGACTGCACATGCTCTAGGATTTTCTTTATCTTTAGTTATCTTTAGTCTTTATATTTAGTTCTCTTGCATTTGTATGTTATACTGTCTCATTTTTACTTAAGAGTCAAAGAAATATGTAGTATTAAGGATCTTATTATCTATATAATTATTTTTTTCGTTTTCCTCTTAATTTTCATTGCCATTACATATATATGCTCAAACTCATGGTAGGTACCTTCGTTGTTCTAGTTAGTGTTGAAAAATGTTAATTTAAGTTACTAATTAAAAGACTTTTGTCTTATTGTACTCTCGTTAACTAAATACTTACTGACTTCTACTTAGTAGTATTGCTGTTTTTTAGACATATATATATATATATATATATATTTATATATCTTAGGTCACAGGCTTTGAGATAAGATGACGCAGGTCATTAACTCCCATTCCCATCCACACTTATCTACCAGCCTATAGGTCTCTAGAATGCTCTTAACTGATTCTAAGAGTCTGCTTATGAATCCTTTTCCAAAACTAAAGGAAGTATCCCTATCAGAGGTATCTATAGACACCATATATATTACAGCCTCGTTCGTTGGACTAAGTTAAGTACCAGCTGATAATGTTTAAATCTAGTGCTTTAATTCCTATTGATTATCTATCCATATCATTTAACCCTATACTATTTTATTATTAAAACTTATTATACAAATGGGAAGCTTTTGCTATGAATGACTGACTATTCGCTAATCGTTAATATGAATAGCTCAGTCCGGTTAGCATATGACCTTGCAAAAATCCCCGTTAGCAATTTTATTGCTCTAACCTTTATGTTAAATGTCACACGAGCTTCAAATAGACCGCGCGTCATGATGAAAATCTCGTTGTTGTCACATGAGTTTCAAAATAACCGCGCGCCATGATAAAAAACTCGTTGTATCCACACGAGCGTAACTTAATTCGTACAACGAAAATTTATGTTGCTCATTTCTTTTAGCTATTTAGCTTGATTTTAATTTTTGATTAAAATGAATGTTCCAAAAATGTCTTATTTTTATATTTTGTTCTAGAACTTGTAAAAAAGAAAAAAAAAAGGAAAGGACATTTGGATGCATCCACTAAACAGCGAAAGATATTTCACAGAGTATTTATCTTTGAAACATCCTATGAATTGAAGAAATTTTCAGAATTATTTTTCAGTATTATCGTATGTCTTATTATGATCTTGGTATATTTTATTGCTAATATCCCAAGATCTGCTTTCCTCTATGAGCAGTAAATTCTCTATTCATAATATAAAAGGTTTACACCATATCGAAAACACTACGCTTCTAAATTCAAATGCCGCGCGACCATTTGGCAGCTTGTGGGTAATGCAGATGCGTAGCAGTAGTCCTCCATGACGCTAAATAGTTCGAGCGTCATGAGGGGAGAACGCCAGACAAAATTGGCTCGCGCGACTACAGCGCGGCCATTTGGTCGCGAGGAGCCCGTGCGTACAGTTCCATTGTAAGTACATACTCTCATGGCGCGCGGTCAAACAAGACTAAATTCCGGCAATGCGTTAGTCGTCATCTTGAATTTAAGGGGGAACTGGTTTTGCTCAATATCTCGGCCATTTTCAACAAAAATTGTAAGGACTTAAGATGTTTTACTACTATACAACTTTAGTCCTTAAAATTTTTATCGTGCGATCGATATTTTTCGAATTAAGCGGGAAAAAAGTGATAAAGTATAATTATCAAATTATCTCGATTATTATCTTTAGGACATAAATGTACCGGAACAAAGCTGTATAGAATAACATTTACTACAATTTTAATCTCTACGACTTTTTTCCTAGAACTAATACTTAAGGCCGTTTGCGCTAAAAATCTTCCACCAAAAACTTCTTATCCTCTTAATGGAGCGCATCAGGTCTAGGTGAGGTAAGTTTTTCAGCTCATCATCAGCTCCAAGATAATCCAGCCTGCTTCGGCCAAGCACATAGAAAGCCTTTTGTTGTCTTAGGCTCTCCTTCCAGGCAGCACAGACACTAAAGGCTGTCAACAAATCCCATCTTCGTTATAAATGAGCGTGAAGTGAGCTGTGGCTGGTGATGATACAGTTCTGTATTGTTTTCTTCCGAGCTCCAAGAGAAGATCATCGAAATTCCTAATAGGCCCATAAAGAAAAGTTTTGTACACCTGTAAGTACTGGTTCGCCCATCGCTGCTGATATTTCATGCGAGACACCTGTACACCGAGGCAGCAGCTCATACAGCGGATTCCCGTCCAAGGAAGGCAGACGCCAGAGCCAGACCTACCGAGAAGGTCATTCCCCATGATCGCCATATGCCCAGGAACCCACTGAAGAGACGCCTTGGTGTGGATACACAGCTTATCCACAGACGTCATGCATTCCCCCAATAACTTATCGGAGGGACACTCAGAGCCATCAAGTCTGTTTGACTATCCGGGAGGATAGCAATGTTACTCCCTTGATTTTCATATCAGGGGCTATCTTCGCTGCCATTGCGATCGCGAAGGCTTCAGCCTGGAAGATAGTGGTGTGTCTTCCAAGTGAGTGCTTCTACCCAATGTCCGGCTCAAGGCAGTAAGCACAGCACCGGGTCTCGGTGAAATTTTTTAGAGCTGACCGGGATATGCTCGATGGGGACTTCGCTCAGCCCACGACTCTCTTTCAGGAAAACCCACAGAGAAGCTCTTGAACTCTCGCATTAAGTGGCATGAGGGCCAGAGGGTTTCCCGTTCCATCCTATACACCAAAGAGCAAAAGGAAGAACCAGTCCAACCGTCCTCCCAACATCTCCATGAGCGCAGTCTACACACAGCCCTTTTGTCATCTGCCTGAATGACAAGATCTAGCGATGGCCAATTGAGTAAGACCGCAAGGGCAGCAGTAGAATGTAATTCCCACGCAAGCAAGACCTTCGAGGCCCACCATACGACAACCCTGGGCACCATACAGAATATGTCAGTATGGGTCTTACAATCAAGGTGTATATTCAGTGCACAACACTCCGTTTCATGTCGCATGTGCAGCCAAAGGCTCTCCTGCATTAAGCAAAGACCCTCATAGCCGTATTAACTTTTCCTCTAGATGCATTTCCCACGTCGGTTTCGAGTCAAAGTAGACGCCGAGATACTTGACATGGGGAGACAGTTGCACAGTGTATCCAAAGAGCTTTGTAAGAACAAACTGACCAAGCTTACGTTTCCTGGAGAAGAGTTGGTCTTTGTAGAGTTCACAATCATATCCCGACGGGTGCATCAGTCCTTCAGGCATCGGTCATAGGCAGCAGCCATGTTGTCACTGATGACGAGTAGAGGGATATCATCCGCATACGCTTCACATGAGAATCCCACATTTTTCAGCGCAATAATGAGCGAGTCAACCAATATACACCACAGTACCGGGGAGAGCACGTCACCCTACGCGCAGCCTCCCACCACCAGCATACTGAGAGAGGTTCGACTACTCAACTCCGTAGATAAGTTTCGTCATTTAACATTTGGCCGATTCATCGCATGATAGTGCGTCAACACCATGCCTACGGGCTGCCTCACAAAACGAATCGGGGGTGGCCCTGTCATGGGCCCCCTCGAAGTCCAGCATGACTCTCAAGGTAAACAGTCCACGATCCAGTCCCCTCCCCGTGCAATGACCATAACCATTGAATGGAGAGTCGTCTCAGTTGATCTGCATTTTCGGTAAGTTTGTTGCTAGGTCTTTAAGGCATTCCATACCTTAGGGACATATCCAAATGTGATTAATGCCCTGAAAATGGAATCAATGTAAGGAATTAGAACTACACTCTGCTTTAAGAAGGACCGGAAAATTCCGTCTGGACACGGGGCTTTGAAAAACAAGAAGGTTGAAATTGACCATTTCACCTTCTCGACATCAACTACCTTGGAAGTAGTCCAATCATCACTACCAGTGCAGGGAGTTAGGGAATGTTCACCATACAACCGTAAGCCTACAGCCTGAGAAATGCGTCGAGAGCAGAAGTCTACAGGTTTCTTTCAATTTAACGGCGTAATGGAACCATCTGGCCTTCTCAGAACACTCAGTCTGGGCGACGAGTCAGTCTTAAGAACCCTGAGCAACCTAACGGTTTCGCGATAGTCGTCAAACTTCTCGCAGAAATCTACAAGCATTGTTACTGACATCCATAATCTATCAATTTTGACTAACTGGCAGCACTTTATTATATAGCAGATATTTATAAATTACCTAGCTGTCAAAATGGAAGAAAATAAAAGTACGTTTTTAATTTGAAATTAAATATTTCGAAATTGAAAAATAAGATAGCCCCAAGAAGGTATCCAACCAACTTAACTGGTTAACGAAAGGGTCCCAAGAGACCTCTTAAGGAAAGCCTTTTTAGCGGTTGGTGTCCCTCCAATTCTGTGTTATTTTTTTAAATAATTAAAATCCCTCTTTTCCTGTTATTCCATTCAAAACTATTATATTTTTGTGTGTTGTCTTGTGATGTAGTAGCCTTAGATATGAGCTGCTGTTGCGATTAAACACCCAGCTAATTCCCAAATACCTTTTTCCTAATGTTTTTACAGTTGGGGGGTACGGCTGGACCTAGTGGCTAAACCGGGATCAGTCTAACATTCATACTCTCCATACTTACATACGATATTTCGAAATTGAAAAATTTTAAATATTTGTTTATAGAAAATTATTGAAGTTATTTCGGAAGAAGAAGCTCATTGGAGATGATTTCGAAGTAGATATTACAATTTGAATGTTTGATACTTTGTACTTGTGAAATATTACAGTGATTGCTTCGGCAGCATTTCAATTTCAATAAACTGTCTCCCTCACAATTTCTGGAAAAATTACATGCCATCATAATGTAAATTTTGCACCTAAAAAAGTTCTCAGGAAATTTTTAAAGAATTACCTCATTTTAGAGCTATTTAGAGTGCCGGTCCACGAAAATTCTTTGGTGGCTATCACAGACTAATACTTCTCTTCTTCTCTTAATACATAAGAAATATATATCAACAGTAATTGTTCGCATTTACTTCGTTTTTAACATCAATTTAGGTTCATCTTAAGCTCTAAAGCAATTCGGAATCAAGAGAGATTAAGATTAGGAAAGTAAAAGTCCGACATTTTTATTTTAGACCTTTATATTTGGTGCTGTCGCCTACATAAGAACGATCGCTAGAGACTGAGAATTTAGTGACCAAAGGCATCGGTACAAAACTTTTGCTTAATTCCTCCTTAATTCCATCATCGTTTTCTATATTTAGCGAGTACAAGAAAAGAACGATTTGTGAAATCAATTGAACCTCTTCTTTATTCAACGGGTTTTAGCACTTGGCGCCGGCTTCTTCGCACTATTTTTAACCGTGCTGAGTTGCATTAAAAGGTAAATGCAAATTTGGAACATTTCTCACAGCAAAAGAGATCTTCAAAACCGAAAATTACTGGGTGTAAGATCAACGCACATATTGTGCTGATGAAATTACCGTACTGCAATAGAAGGGGTCAGATATAAATCTACAGTTCAGTTTAATAAATCTTCATTTAAATGAAAAGAACTAGATTTTACGAGTCAGTGATCGTCTACAATTGGTATATTATCCGTCGAGTCAGTCAGTCAGTTCACTTATGTAGCAGCTCTAGCTGTACATCTCGACCTAAGAACAAACTTAACTGCCGACAGCTGCTTATTTAGTTTGCGTCATTTTATTGTTCGACGCGGGGTACTCGCTATCCTTTACTCGGAGATAACGCCAAAACTTTCAAGAAGACTGCTTCTGAGCTAGAAAAGCTCAAGGATATAAGTGGAAGGGAGAATTTCAAGGTTTTTTTAAGTAATCATCAGTTTAACTGGAAGTTTGCTGTGGAACGTGGTGAGGATCTTGAGAACGCCTTATTGGTATTGTAACAAAAATTTTAAAGGCCGAAATTGAACGTGCAACTCTTAATGTAGATTTCTGATCGAGGTGGAGAATATAGTCAAATCTAGACCATTTATATACGTTAGTTAGTCATGATTCATTGTATTTAGCTCAATTTTTACAAGGACCCTAAGGTCATCAACATAAACGTAATGTCAAGGAATTACGAAAACTAAAACAATGGAAAGAACCCCTTTGCTTTATAACCAGTTTCAAACGACGATGATATCACCAATATTTGCCACAATTAAAATCGCTTCAAGTTAAACGCCCGCTTTCCACACATTTTTCAGCAGGAGATTATGCCATATTGCTGCAAGATCCCTCGCTCCCCCGAGCATTGTGGCCTTTAGTTTCTGCACGTAAGGTTTTTCCTGGTGGAGATAGAAAAATACACCTCGGAACCCCAATTCATCTCTTGTGACTTCGAAATTTATGAAAGCTCATCGAGATCGCTGGCTATTTCTGAAATCACATACATATATACATAATATATATTCATTATTGATACATTCAATATACACACACATTAAATAACTTGATATAATTGTAAATCTATTGCTGCAGTTAGTCTTTGTTGTGATCTCTTACTGTTAACAGTGAAAAAGTACTGGTATTTTTGTACGAGTACCAAGGTACTGAAGTAAAGTTCGAGGCCTGATACTGATACTTGGAATTTTATAACTCTGGGTCATACTATGCCGATAATCACATATTCACTTGGTAGAATTATGTGCAGATATCATTGTAATCCGATCAAATATGCTTGACTTATTGAGACTCCACACACTCCTGAAATATAATATATTGTAGTAACAATTCCGGGAGGCTTTCAGTTGAACTGCGTGATAGAATCTCACCGGAATAATAAACCTATTATTATTATTGTAAGTGATCGGACTGCGAAAATCAAATGAAATCATTGGTGGAGATGTACCTAAATACATACATGCATATATATGCTCCAATTCTCGTTTCCCGTTTCTCATTATACAACTTTTGCCTGGCTCCAATTCTGCATCCCACTTGATCTAATAAGTTTCTTCATCTTTGTTCATAAACTTGTTAGAAACTGATCTTCTTATGCTGCTTACCAATATGTTTTCCGATCCGACTATATATGTAGAGACTTCTAACTTTTCTTATGGATTACTTGGAATCAGTCTATATAATTTTAGTGCCTTGAAGGCTGTTGTTTCTCTTCTAAGGCTTTTGAAACTTTTTTGGCATCCTGCTTATGTAGTCAAACTTTTATATTTAATCGTCAATACCGGTAGTATTAGATGGTGTCTTTCGAACTTCACCACATTAACCCAGGTTTGTACGATATTTGTTTTTCGTGATTTTCATCAATTTTAATCTGTTCTCCCACCCATAGGTTTTGCTGATAACAGTATCCTTGAGTCAGCTATTTCCTTTACACTAATGCAAGGAACTAATGGAAGGAACGCTGTAAGTGTTAATAGAGATCTAATCATCCGATAAATAAATAATGACGATACTGATTATGGAAGTCCTCACACATTATAATCCAAAAGTTATCGGATGTTTTAAAACATGCTAACATTTAATGACTACCGTTTATATTTACGGAAAATTTACTACTGATGATACATCCGCACTTACCATTCTTAGCGTTAATATTTTCAGCAAGATAACCTGGACTGATTATAGTCTTTCTGCTGTCAAAATGCCGTCGAAATACATAAGCCATTTTAAACACATCGACTTTGTTGGTCTTCTACATGTCCTAAATTAGACCTAAAATGGAATACAACTACCATATTTGAACAGACACAGGTCATTGAGCATATTTTAAAGGTGAGTCTTTCAATGCATTGCTAATGAGGTGATAACATTCGGCTAACTAGATCATTGCCATAATTTTGACATAATAGAAATTTCGAAAATTGAACTTTTAGACCCAGCGATCGTCTCATCATGGCCTATCATAGAAGTTCAATGTAGAGGTCACACCAATTGCCCATATAAATGCCTTTTAAAAAAACCAAATACTCATTGCAATTTTCAAATTGGGTGATTTAAATGCAATTTGCAAATTTATTAAATTGTGTTTTTTTTTTTTTAATAAATTTAAATCTTTTAGACAAAAATTTTCCACTTATAAATTCTACTTGGTTTATCCGAGTGCGCATAGCAAAAAACGGCAACAATGCAATACATCTTGGAAAAGGCAAGATATATTGAAAATTACGATTTTTTATAAAAAGAAAAACTTAATCAGGAAATTTCTACAATCATTTCCCTTATTCGTACTTATTAAATTAGGCACGCAGAATTATTCCAAAAAACTGAAGTCGCTTTCCCTTTACTATCAAAATGTAAGAGGGATTCAGACAAAAAGTGCATATTTGTATCTTCAAACTGTTGCAATTTGTTTCGATATCGCTGCCCTTCACTGAAACTCTGCTGCATCATGGCTTTCGTGATGCTAAAATTTTATACAATTCTTACCAAATTTTCAAAAAAGATAGACATACATACTGATTCTGAAGTTGGTAGCGGTGGCGTACTTCTCGCATGCAATAACCATTATAATTGAAGCCAAATTGAGGTTCCCAGATTTTCCAAAACTCTCGACACTGAACTTACAGAGCCGTCTCTCTTAAAACACGACTTATACATACTTTGTTACAATATTCCTCCAAACTCCATAAATATTGCAAATGACAAAGGTCAAAATATTTACGAACACTTCAACATCTAATTTTATCCATGATAAGGTAACCTCTTCACGAATTACTACTTATTGGTAATTTTAACTTACGCAATATACAATGGGTACTAAATGAAGATGACGATTATCTTCCTCTTAATAACTTGTCAACAAGGGAATCACTCTTCGTGGACACTATCTCATCTCTTGGTCTCAAATCATTAATAAGAATGACATGGGTAGGCAGTTAAACCTATTTTTTTTTCTACTGACGCGGAAAACTTATACTGCCCTGAAACTTTACAAATTGTGACGAAACACAATACTTCTAGAAGGCTAACATTTCGGAATTTTCCAGTAGACTTACCTCCATTAATTTCTAGACATTACTGCTTTGCAATAGTGTTGATGAAGACGTTTCTAAATTTTACATTCTTTTCGATTTATTTTCTTCTCATGTTCTCCGCAAGCATCAGAGGTTCACTAAAACATCTCCGCCATGGTTCAATAAAGAACTGAAACGTCTTAAAAATAGAAAGAATAAATTGCGGAAAAGTTATATGATGGACAAAGACGTTATAAGTCACAACAATCTCCTCTAAACTAACAGAATCTTTATACCTCATGGTATTTGAGAAAGTGTCCGTTTTTTCTTCGTCAGAGTACATTCAAATCATGCGAATGAAACTATTTAGTGACCCACGTATCTTTTTTAAGTCTATTTAAAAAAAAAACGGATAACTACCCAAACACAATGAGGTATAAAGATTCTGTTAGTGATGATACGTCTGAAATTTGCAATATGTTTGCTTCATTTTTTGACAATGCATTTTTCTCGTCAAATTTCCAACCTCAAAATAAAAACTTCTGTCATATGAACGATTCTCATAACGTTTCATTCTGTAGTTCTACAGTTCCACAAGATGATATACACACTTGATCTTATTAATGGGCTTCCAAAAGATTTCACAATGGTTCCTGATGGGTTCCCTCCAGCCTTTCATAAGTCGTGCTGTGTTGCCTTGTTCTGGCACCTTCGCTGAGAATTATTTTCAAAAAATGCTCGATAGTCGTAGCTTCCCTCAACTATCAAAAAATCTTTTTATCATACCTATCTACAAAAAAGGTAGTAAAAGTGAAATTACTAGCTGGCCTATTGCAAAATTATCTTGCAAGCCCAAAATTATTCGAATCTATTATTTACTCTCAGCTATCAATTTCATGCAAGAATTTGCTCTCTTCGAACCAAGATGGGTTTATTTCAGGCATGTCTACAACCACTAACTTGTTGGAATTTATCTCGGATACTATTGGCGGGTTTGCAAAAGACTACCAGACAGATTGTATTTACACTGACTAGTAAAGCCTTTGAAATGTTTTACATCCAGTGATACTGTTTAAAATGGAATAGTATGGATTACCTCTAACATTTCTAAAATGGATCGAGTCTTATTTAGATATCAGAACATACCAAATCTAATTCCGCCAGTCCCTCCCCAAAGCTCTTGAAGGCTTTATCTGGCTTACCTAAGGGAGTCACTTTGGCCCGTTGTTCTTCATTCTTTCTATTGACGACATTGTCTCTTTTGTTCGGCACTGCAAAGTTTTAATTTATATTGACGACATTAAGCTTTTCGCTCAGATTAAATCTTTTAACGATTGTGAACAGGTGCAGGGTGCCCTTCACAAATTTTACGCTTGATGTAAAAGCAATAATTTGGTTCAGTTCTCAATTTCGACAAATGTGAGGTTACGACTTTGCACAGGAATAAGAAATCAATCAATTATGATTATGGGTTTTCGGACTCCTCGATTCACCGTGTGTTCTGTCTGCGACTTGGGTGTCAAATTTGACCAAGATTGAATTTTATCCTCCATATAAATTTCATAGAATCAAAGAGTGGTTCTATGCTGGGCTTTATAAGATGTTGATCCCGAGAGTTCTCGAATCGCACCATAATGTTTTGTTTATGCACTTGTTTTGTGAGACAACTTCTTGAATATGCAAGCTCGGTCTCGTCTCCTTTTTATGGCACACATATCGACCGTATCGAGTCTGCTCAGTGGAATTTCCTACGCCTCGCTCTTCGGCAGCTACCCTAGAATTCATCGATTCTTCCACCTTATGAGGATTGCTTGAAGCTTTTAAATATGCAGTCGCTTGTAACACGTCGCATGATTGCCGATGTAACTATTCTGCATCAACTCTTAAACGCGAATGTTGATTTTCCGTTGTTACTTAACAAAATATCTTTCCGTGATAGTAGACACAATTTGAGAATGCTACCATATGTTGCATGTTAGCTCCTCAAGGTCTAATTTTAGTATGTATGAACGAACCAATTAATCGCATGTGTATTGCTGTTAATATTAAGGCTGAGCATTTTGTCGTTGATGTTTCTTTACCTTTTTTTTTTAAAAAACCTCTATTTACTACTTAGTTTTATGTTTGTATGTCACATTCACTGACATGTATATAAATGGACTGACATATAAATGGAATGCATGAAAGCAAATGACACCAGTTTCATATTCTTGTTTCTTTCCGTGAGAGCATACTTTCCCACTGAACTGTAACGATAGGGAAAGAGAAATTGCTTGAGGCTCATATTTCCAACCAAAACAGCCTTATAAAAAACACTTCCTTCGACTCATAATGAATATTTAACAATACAAATAGTCCCAAATACTTTTGTGGTAAATTTGATAAGTCCCACTGACATGCATATAAGTAAATTCCCAAATAATAAGTATTTGGGACTATTTGTATTGTTAAATTTTAATTATGAGGCGAAGGAAGTTTTTTTCACAAAGCTGTTTTGGTAGGAAAGTTTTAATTACCAAGTTTCCAGCTATGGAAATACTGCTGAACTCGTTCGTTGCTCGCTGGAACGATATACAGAATATAAGGTATGGCCAATAAAAACCATGATATAAAAACACACATCTCACGTTACTCTGGCTAATTAAGAAAGTATGCGCTGTTTGCGGTTTTCATGAATTTACTTTTTTCTCCATACAAAGTTAGCCGGAATGACGCTACGACTTAGATGTCAAAAGGCATCTGTATACTGCGTCTCTTAACCCTTTTAGTGCCGGAGGCCGATATATCGGCTCTTGCTGCACTGGCGAGAAGTGCCAGAGCCGATATATCGGCCCGCACCTTGTAGCGCTTTACCAGTACAGAAGAGATGCTACAAACATTTTAAATATGCACGTAAAATCTTGTATGTAGGATGAAATCGCATCCACATTTTGTCCCCTAATTAGATATGTAATTAACTCCGGAATCCAATAAGTGGTTTTGGAGATAACTGTAAAAGAAGTGCATCAGTCCTTTTTAAGGTGAAAAAATGGCCGTTTTTTGGTACAAAAATGGACATATTTTCAACTCATCATTGCGAAGAACCGGTAAGTTGTGGAAATTTACTTCCCATGAGAAAAATGTTCGCAACAGCGTACTAATGGATGTGAAACAAAGAAACAAAGAAATATATGGAAAATATAGGAACTGGGGTGTATATGACCCAAGTGCAAAAAATCCGTTTTTAGGCGGTAAAAATTCAGTTATGACGTTAAAACGATCAAAAACAAAGTACACCACTCGATTACCCTCTCCTCCCTCTTTAATTTGATAGCAAATATGACGTGTTTGGAAAACCCCCTATTGGGGGTGGTACCACCCCCCACCCCCTAAGCCCCCTCCCTGCAAAATTGTTCGCCTATCTTTTTGCACTCTAAACCCTCAATCCATCGAAAAAAACCCCAATGCTCTACGGCCCTCCCACATAGAATTGGGTCATTGTTTTGTTCTCTATTTCGTCCTTAATATACTGCTTTTTGAATCATGTAAATATTGTTTCTGGTTTGGTTTTTATGAGCATTTTCCCAAACCCTAGTAAAACCGTGAAATTCGGCCGGTTATTCTCGCATAGGCACCTCTTTTTCGCTCGGCACTAAAAGGGTTAAAATAAAACTGTGAATCAACAGCAAAGTTTTTCATTTGATTCGTTGGTTTGTGTTTAATTTTTACTGATCCAGAATTTCTTGTGATTTGAGTCGACAAATGAGATACAAGAACTTGTTGTGCATTTTTCAACAAGCAGATTCTCACACTAATTACTATGTATTACCAAAAAAATATCGCAATCGGATGAAAACTATGGTAACGCACGATGAAAACTATGGTAACGCAATGCAGAAAGAAAGTACGTAAATGGAAGTTTCACAAGCGCTGAGGCGCTGAATATGTTCGAGAATGTATGTTAGATCGATGATATTGAACTAATCCGGAAAAGTAGCTGGTAACTGGTAGCTCAATTGAAAGGCACAGAACTACAAATGTAAAATATGAAAGTTTGAATTTCCACGATGAAGAAGATTTGTGTCATCTTCGAGTATGTAGACATAACGATTTGCTGCTTTATTAGGGTACGTGCTCAACAAGGCAGGCCGAGACGAAGCGAGGCAAGGCTAGGCAGCTGAGCGAGGCTATATGAAGATACATTTCGAGTTGTAGTGTTCACAACAAGGCGTTCAGTTTCTTGGTAAATCCTGAAGTGAGAGCATAAATTATGTCATGAATTTCATAATCTATATGAATATTTACGGACTGATCCTGATAGATTCTTCCAATATATGAGAATGAATATAGAAACCTTCGATTATTTTCAATATAAACTAAAAAAAAATGCCAAAATTTCCATTCTAACCTTCGATTATTTTCAATATAAACTAAAAAAAAATGCCAAAATTTCCATTCTAAGGATATAAAATTAATCATTTTCTGTTTGTTCAGCCCTTTGCAGTTTTGCTTGTATATGGAGTCACAATAACAAGCGATTAGAATTTGGGGAATTTCATCATTCACATATTTGAAGATTTACATACCGAGCCTTATCGATTGATATGAGAATGAGTAAAGAACCCTTCAATTATATCAAAGAAAAAACATATAAGAATATTCCAGCTATCGATGAATTTTGTGAAAAAATGAAAAATTTCATTCTAGAGCGAGATACCTCGAGGTGTCTCCCAAATCGCGCGTTGCTATCAGTACGTTTACATGAATACTTGAAGTAATCAAATAATCATGCAAACGCTCATTCAACGCGTAAATTTCAACTTAAGTAATTGGAAAATTAAATTCAAGAAAATGGAATTAATTCAATCAACCCCCTACCTAAGCTTTAAGTGGATTTCAAGTCAAGTACTCAAGTGTTCATGTAAACGTACACTGTATGACTCTCATAGTACAGCGTATTCAACTCTTGATATAGCCTCGCCTCACCCCTCGTTGTACTCTACACCTTAGGCTTAACATACTATCCCTCAATGAGCCATCCCACACAAGTATTCTTGACGCAGTATGCAAACCGGTTTTTTAAAGAGGTAAAACGACGCAAAGAGATATCTTTTGCATCAAGGATATTCGTGTGGAATGGCACAATTGTAGTTAATCATTGAATACATCCATTACTGGGTAAAGCAAAAGATAGGCAACATAAAAATACGAGATTCTGTAGAAAAGTTAAATTCATTGAGAAAGTAGGCATGATGATCTAATTTCCCGATTAGACGATCAATGCTGTACTGCTTATTTTTCATACTGGGATGGGTGAGTGTACAATATCTTTGTATTTTTCAGTAAATGTGCCGTGAACCTTCGTGACAACTTTGCGAGCATGTGAAAAAATTCTTAACACCCTTCACGGTCCTTTTTCTTTCCTCCCACTCTAGGCAGGCGTCACTGCATATATTTTACTATATATGGAAGCAGTTGGACAACTTTTATTTGTGCATCATTTCCTGGTTAAAGGGAAATGCCCATTTGAGGCCCGACACCTCCAGACTGTAGATGTCTTAAACTATGCACTATGATACTCGGAACATATTTTATTAACAATGTTTATTTCAGTTCAACGGGGACAAGGTGGGGGGAGGGGGGGTTAAAGTTTGATCTAATACATTTTGGAAAATCTAGTACAGAATCGAAAGCTTAGACCCTGATAAGTTTGAGTACCTACATTCCTATACTCGGAGAATTAAAGAGCTATTTATAGCCATCCACATCTCAGTATTTCCCTCTTTTTTATTCTGAGGTATTAAGACTTTTCGCAACTTAGATCGCCTCTAACCCAGTAGGGTTATGTCCGATCGATTTCACTGTTCGCTTTAGTTCATTACCAGCTACAAATCGTAGAAGAAAATTTTTCTTTGCACTTTTAAGGTCGTGGTTCCAATACGGTATGTTGCATATCAAATTAAAGGGCTCGCAGAGTACTATCGGGTGGTGTACTCTTTTCCCCGATTCAGAAAACTTTCTCGGGACTTTTAGCCGCCGGAAAACCCATTTCATGCACTTGGGTCACATACACCCCAGTTACTACATTTCGCATATATATTTTTGCAGTTCTTTCTTCCATGATCATTAGTGCTCTGTTGTGAACATTTTTCTCATAGGAACTCATTTTCCACGACTCACCAATTCCGCGCAATTACGAAAAGTGGAAAAGTCCACTATTTCACCCAAGAAAGTTGCTCAAGCTACATCCGATCGCCAAAGCTTCCCCCGCTGAATTGAAATAAACATTGTTAATAAAATATGTTCAGAATATTATAATGCATCGTTTAAGACATCTCTCATGTCCGGAGGTGTCAGGCCCAAAGTTGTATGAAAAGTGGACATTCGCCTTTCTAAGATTCCTCCCAAATAATACTTTGCGATGTAGATTATCTTCTACGAGAAGTACCATAACTCTGATTTTTATTTTTATTAGTCTACTTGGTTTGTGTTGAAATTGCAGGAGATACTCCCGCGACCAGCAAGAATTTTTGATGAATAGGATGATAATGGTATGAAAAATCCTTAATTCAAAATAGCTTATATATGGGAATTACTGTTCAAAACCTCTTCACAAATCAATGAACCATTTTAAAGAGTTCTATATAGATAATTGTTAGCAGTCCTTACCAGTGCAGTGGCTTCTTAGAGCCCACTGAAATATGGAAGGTATAAAGTGGAACTTCACGATTTTACGGTACAAAGTTAAATTGTTTTATTCTTTTATGTGTTATTCTTCGAATAATTATATCATATATATATATATATAAAATTAGCAATTAACTTCCACAAAATTTGTTACATACATTAAGTTTTTACGTACCACCCACGTCGAGGGAAGAATCTGGTTAAGGTTGTTTCAAAGATGTCACTATAGTGTCTTAAATCTGAAATAAACTCCAAACGAACTGCTTTAGTGGCAAGCGAAATGAAAACTGCTGCGTATGTACTTTTTTCTTATTTTCAGCCAAAACCATTGATGTATTGGAGAAACTAAAACTTATGGACCTGTGTAAAAATTAATGTTTTTTTTTTATATTAATATCAAAGCTAAGTCTCAGCCAAGCAGGAAAGGAAATTCGGTATTATTGAGTTGAGTCTAGTAGGTTAAGCACATGTGGCTCATAACTGTAAGGAAAGATAGATGATTGTAAACTGTTACACATCCGCATTGTTCTACTTACACAGGATTCAAGAAATTTCACAGTGTGACTTCAAGGATATGGGAATGAGTTCGAGTCTACGCGAAGGAAGGATTCTACAAGAAATGTTATGTTATTTAACTAAATAAAAGGATAGGTAAGATTTTCAAAAATATAAGGTCAACTTCCCCTGATATATACGCTTTCTGATATGAGTTAATTAAAATATAGAGTTGTCAACAAGAAAAAGACCCAGGCTTTTTAGGCAATTCCAGTACATATAACGCGACAGATTTCTCACTAAACACTTGAAATCCATGTAGACATTTACAAATCTGAATTTCCAATACGAATTAACTTCTAAGGATAGTCAATCTTCAAAAATTTTCGAATATCGAATTTGCCTTTGTTATACACCATTTCTTTCACTTCAATATACATTACTGGAGTCGATTCCTTTTATTATTCAAATTTCTGTAAAAAATTCTATCAAGTCCTTTGTTTGAGCCTTCAACATAATTACAGGCTGTTATTGTTTCTTGCAATCCAAATCATCGATTTCAGTCATCTTTGTAAGATTATGTTAATAGGGTGTCATAGTCATCACTATAGTGTGGCTTCGTAACTCTTGATCTGCAAGGACAATAGTATTTGATGAGTATAATACTACAGCAGCAGAAAATTGTCATTTCTGCTTCTATGTGTCTGCATATCGTCAAATAAATAGTTCTAGCCCTAGCCCTAGCCTCATTCGAAATTAAACGTGATACATTTCCTACAAATTTGTGCTTCGATCTTCAAAAGGCGCCACATTTTAAGAATACGATCGAGAGGAAGCGACTTCTTTCCCTGTTATGCCCCTAGATCAGCTAATGCATTTAATCCGAACTTTTTTTTTTTATTTCACCTAGACGTTCAGTTGCTGGTCACACTGGTGTTACGATTTGCTCTTCACTTAATATAATACCTACAGGTAAAGAAATACTGGTGTGACAAAAAAATGGTTTTTTAAACTATTAACTCTCGCTTTCATTTTGAGGTTTTGGTGAGTTGGTGGCAGTTGCTGTTTCATATGCAAATAGAAATAAAGCGGTTTCGGAACAGCAATCTATCAACAAAGTGATCCGAAACATAACTACCCTATAAAATCTCATGTTCATAATATTGTGCATTTTCCTCGTTTTCCCAGGTGTACGAGAAATATGTAAATGTTGCTAATAACCTGTTGAATGTAGTCTGCGAAGTTGTCAACCACTAGTTCCTTGATTTTTCGCTTTTATGCGAATCTGTAAGCGCCAATAAATTGTTGACCATACATAGATGTTGTTTTCAACCGCCTCAACTACAACACGAAGCACATAAAACTAACTCAAAGTTTTACAATACGGTGGTGGAAATACACACTTTTAATAATAATAACATTCATAGCACATATCCTATTTAGTCTTTGGTATCAAAAAAAAAAAAATATGTAGACTATCATATAAATTGAATAAAACCTATATTGTGGCATTTTCAATGACTTTAAAACTATAAATACTTCCTTTTGCTTTGTTTTTGTGACATTGAAAGGATTTACATTTTCTCCACATTAAATCTTTAGGAAAATATAAAATGGATGTGGCTCCCATGATAAAAGCTAACAGGCGTTTAAACTTGTTTTACGAAATGTAATTTAGAAAAGAAAATAATGCTATTCACACTAAATTCCAAAAACATTATTCTTCGTTGAAATTGTTTTTAGAAATAAGATATCCCACCTATTACTTAACCTTATCCTCATATCCTGAGAGCACAACTGATGAGACAATTGCACAGATGCTACTAAGATTTTTCTTTTTGGAAATATAACGTTATTTTTTATCATTGATTTCACCTTTTGGCAGAACTTTAATTTCTGCTGGCACGTGCACGTACGATATTTTGTAAAACTCTAACGTACAGTAATTGTTTTGCCTTTCTTTACTATTATCACGTTCATGTCGATCATATACCACTGAGCCTTCATTTGATGTAAAAGTGAAAAGACTGCATAATATTGTACTTATATAAATCAGTAATAAATAAGCAAACTTGCTATATCAACTCCAAACTACACAGTCACTTGCTTCGCTTTTCAATAGTAGAACAATGCAGAGCTTTTGTTAGATATCGATTTTATTAAATAGTGCAACGAAAACTAACTACGATTTCATTAAGAGCTAAAGAAAAATTAAAACATAAAATTATATAAAAGCATGTTTCATTTTTGCGTGTTTGAAAGAAGTAGTAGTGTAGTAATTTATGACTTACATAGTTGTGACGAGACATTTCTCTTTCATTTTCTGCATCTATTGAAACTTGTAATTGGCTTGCTTTTCATTCGTAAGGCCTTTTACGTGAAAGTTTTTTGAATTAATAAATGCCAGGGAATATTGATGGGTATCATACTGTCTATCAGTATCTTTGAGTATAGAAATAAATATATATTTAATGTAATGTAATATAATGTATATAATGGTTGCAAGTGCCGTCTTATTAACTTCTTTTGGTAATTTTTCTTAAAGATGCACTATGAAGAGCAGAAAGAACCATGTTACTACATTTGAAGATAATTTAAGATACTTACTTTCCATTCCACAGGTTTCAAGCAACTTCTAAATGTTACACGTTCTCCATCTATGGAGTAGTTAGCAAAATAGCACTTGTGACCACTATATACCTATTTTTATATGTACACAAAGGGAAAATGATTTCACTCATAGTTTCACGATATTCATTAAATGTAATCCATTTAAATATACGTGCTGAAGATTTAAAATTATCTATTGCAATAAAATAAATCATGTTGGGTGTTGATATTCTCTAGGGCTTTGTAACTTGTGTAAAACACAATATAATCGAATAATCTAATACTAAGCCTCAAAAGAATTTTTTTTGTTTCTGTCAAGTAAGCATTT
Source organism: Dioctria rufipes (assembly GCA_963924295.1). Classification (NCBI taxonomy): domain Eukaryota; kingdom Metazoa; phylum Arthropoda; class Insecta; order Diptera; family Asilidae; genus Dioctria; species Dioctria rufipes. The sequence goes on along the minus strand of OZ002743.1, from coordinate 39,361,326 downwards.
GAGAATTCTTGACAGCCCAAAAGTAATGATGCTTCTTCGAATCACTCGTTCATACCAGTCGTGCTCAAGAAGCCAGGAAGGCAGCAATATACAACGTTAGGTATATAGTACAAAACAATAATTGGTCTAATTCAAGTTACAAGCAGACCAGATCAATTCTTGAATGCTTATTTACACCTTTTCAGAAACTCTCTCGAGTCCCCCAGAAACTTGTCTATTCAGGATGAGCTCAAATGTAGTCATTAAAGAAAGTATGACTGTGAGAAAGGATAGTAATATACAGTCCCCTTCTCAAGTTTGAAAGCTAAAATTTAGAACAACTGACAGTTAAATTCAGTGTATACTTTTCTCCATTTGTCCGCTTTTATCTACAACAGTCTTTCGTTTTTATGTGCTCCTACGATTTTATTAAAATGGAGCTAAATTCAGACTTTGTACTGGTGAATACTCTGTAATTGTAATTAAAAAACCACACCAGTAAATATATATACAAATAGGCGTTCACGAAATCGATCACCTTGGAACACGGCCATAATTTCTTTCAGAGTTTCTATGGAATACGAAAAGCTATTAATATTACTGTGTTTCCCCTTATCAAACACCACTCCCCAATAGGGTTTAGGTTTAGAAATTTCGTGATTTTACAGTGAAATGTTATTTTTAAAAAATTCATCTCGAGAGTAGAGCAACCAATTTTTCTAATTGAAATGTCAAATAAAGTTATAAATATATTTTACGATGAGTACGACAAGGGGGATAATCACTCATACTTCATACTTGATTTTGATAAGAAGTACTTATATGGGCAATTGAGTGACCTCTATCATGGAACTTCTGTGATAGGGGATAATAAGAGATAACCATACTGATGAGATCTCTCTGATCACTGGGTCGAAAAGTTTGATTTTCTCTGCATTTTCAATGCAAATTCATTGAAATTATTTATTTTCAGAAATTTCATTCTACTATAGCAAAGAAATTGCGACCAATTCCGTAGTTTTTTATTTTTTTATTAATAAATTCAATTTCAAATTTATTTATAATTAACTCTATAGAATTAAGACGTGAGAAAATAGTCTTATTATAAGCAGTGTTGGGCGTAATCAACTACATTTGTAATCAGATTAATAATCATGATTACACATCAATCATGATTACATGAATCATGATTACCCATCAATCATTAATCATGATTACATCGAGTAATCTTAGGCAAATGTAACCGTAATCATGATTACATTTTTTTTTTATTACAAATGAAATTTTCAAGAGATTTTAAAATTTAGTTCTAAGAAAACAAACAATCTGTGATCGTAAGAATTTTTATTGTAGAAAACTCCAAGACACTGTTGAATTATGTATTGATTGAAGTCAGTGTAAAGAATGTATGTGCTTCTATTAATAGAGACTCACACATGTCTGATCATCAGCTTAAATTCGAGGATCTTGATTATATGTGAAAAAAGATAACGAAAGAGATTAGTTTTCTGGAGCGTATAAGAAAGTCGGTGAACATGGAAACTGCAATAATGCCTTTAACGCTTTGATTTTGCTACACTTTTCATATTGCTCCACATTGTTATATGCTAGTTCGAATGAATTCAAGGGCAGAATGCAGCTGTTGTAGCATAAGGCAATGCGAGTTATTCACTAACGACTTCGGGATAGAAATACAACAATGTTTGTTTTCTTTTAAACCTTTTGCAAATTTGCAATCAAAAAATGTAATCATGTAATCATGATTACGGTTACGATTGATCAATCATTAATCGCCATAAATGATTACTTTTCTGATTAATATAGGGTCCGCCAAATAACTTTTTTTTTTTTTAAACAGGGCGCAAAACATTGAGTGTAGCTTCGGCTGTGTGGCACGTAGCGCCGTCCTGTTGAAACCAAATGTTGCCAATATCCTCCTCTTCAATTTTCGTTCAACATGGCCCGATAACGATTGCCATTGACTGTAACGGCCACTCCTTGCTCATTTTCGAAGAAAAATGGCCCAATTATGCCTCTGGACCAAAATCCGCACCAAACAGTGACTCGTTTTGGGTGTATCGGCTTTTCAATGTATGCGTGCGGGTTTTCTGTGCCCCAAATGCGACAATTTTGCTTGTTTACATACCCGCCACGATCAAAATGAGCTTCATCCGAAAAGATGATTTTTTTGGCAAAATCGGCATCTTCTGTAAGTCGATCGCAGGCAATATTTCCCAGCGTTGTTCAAGCGTATACACAACCATATTCGTTCAGCGGAAGAATAAAACTAATTATCTGTCAAATCAGACATGAGCTAAGTGTTACCATTCACGAAATAAGCACTAGTTGAAAAAAAAAACGTTAGATGGCGGACCCGATATTATCAATCTGTAATCATGATTACAGATTACACATTGTAATCGTAATCATTAATCATCAATCAGATTGCATTTTACCCAACACTGATTATAAGTATGCATAGGATGAGAAAAAGACTAACTACTAATTATTATAAGGACCTCTAGCCTTTTTGTTTTGTATTTTTATTCTGAAAATCTATCTACCATAGTATCAAAAATTGCATAGAGCTCGGCTTCGTTTTCAAAGTCAATATCAATATTAGTTGTAACACTTAACTTGTAGTCCATTAGTGGTGCGTTAATGAGAGGAAAGCAGGGGAAAGCAGGAGAAAAGAGGATTTTGGAATAACTCTTCTCTTTATTTGTTAAGTACTTCATCTTCAGATATCCAATTAATAAAAAGTTCTTAATCTTTCAAGCTATATATGTGTCTAATTAAAAACAACCTCGTGTAAACTTTTTTTTTTCTGACTGTAGTACATACATATTTTTCCTGAACAATATTGATATCAGTCAATTGTATTTTCCTAAATAGTTTCCCAATCTAATGATGAAATCCCGAATCCTATCTCCTGAGTGTCCAGTCTCTCACATTTTCTTTTTTTAGTTTATTTCAACAAAAAACTTTAACTTATTACAAAATTATGTATTATACATAATGTAGATACTGAAAATGTAGTTTCGCGTAATCTGCAAACAGTTTTCAGGATTCTGAGAGAATAACTCTCAAATAATTTCACGACATCCAAAATTGTTACAAATGTAAACACCAACTACGTAGCCATGTTAGCTGATATGCCAACCTAACAGTAGTGATACTGATTTTCAGCTATCCGAGTGTGAATATATGTACCTTCAGATGAAGCACCTACCTCACAGGCAAACATGCTAAAATTTCAGCCTTTAAAGAATTGATAAGACTGGAAATTGTTTTGAATTGTTCAAAAATAAGCAACTTATATTTTATTGTCATAATCTTGATTTTGCAAATTACTTTTGGTTATACATATGTATGTATTTTTTGCTTTTATATGTACATTTTTGGGAAACTAATTATGTGCAATAAATAATACGAAAATTTCAATACTATTCAATATAAAATATAAACTATTTTATTTATGATTTAAGTATAACGTGCAGAGAAACACGAATAACTAAAAATTAGATTTCAACTAAATGTCTTAACAAAATAAAAATTAAATATTTCGAATTTTTACTTTTCACTCCTGAAAATGTCATAATCTGTAAAATGAGTTTAGAAACGTTCGAAATACGAGAGTTTGTCGGAAATTAGAAAATCAGAATTTTTGCGACGTATTAACAATAACAATGGGTCTTCATTATAAATAAACATTAACTCATAGTCCTGTTAAAATTTTATTTTTAGGGTATTGGGTGCCAATGCAACCTTCCATGATTTCTACAGAGCGCTGTCGTATTCACGGAAGATTTTCCATTGAAGAACAACTGTAAATTAATTTTACTGTGCAAGAAAATATGAATAGACTACCGCAACCAAAGTGTTGACCGGTTTTTATAGCTAGTGTGAAAGAAACAATTTTATATGAGCGAGCATAGACAAATGCGTAAATAATCATTTTTCATTTACATATTTCCTGCACACGCTGTCATGAATGAAACAAGTAAATCATTCATTTCTAAAATTAAGCTGTTAAAGTACCAATTCACAACGTTAGACCAGTAATGTACGGCAATTGGTCTAAACTGGTGAATTACTTTGACTCTAGCACAATTTTACAAGACGAGGCTATCGCTTCAAACGAAACCGAATGCAAACTTTTTCATTCCGTAATCTATAACCCTCTAGAAAACGCATTTATACGATTAAGGATAAACCCAGAATATTGTATGATATCTTCGAGACACAATGGGCTTCATAAAATCTGCAAGAATTTTTATTGGTGTCTGTTCCAGGATGAACAGCCACAAGATCGCCCAAAGAGACCGCAGGTCGGATACCAGGGATGTCAGGGAAATATCTGAAGCTAGTCAGTTGTGATGATGATCCGATGATGCCTACGTAGCAACCCATGAAAATGAGCGAACACACTGCATTAGAGTAGCGACAATTCTATTATCTATTAATACCGCCAATCTGTTTTTGTTTCAACTTGCACATAAGTGTAGGGATATTTCTCGATATATATTTACATTAATGATTATGATTATGCCGTTGTTAAATTAACACTGTTAAAAATGAAACTAGAAAACTAGAACTACAAAAAAAACATTTCCATTGTCTGATTGCAGTGTCGTCGTTCGTACTTTAGAAGCGGTAATTTATGAAATACAGTGGCCGCGCATCTATCTGTTTTTCTGTAGACTAAGAGGATGGTAGAAACCTTTAATACTAAATAGTGAATCGATGCTGCTAATTTATCGAATTTTCCGAAGTTATTAGAAAATATATGTATTTCTCAGGTTAATCACTACATGTGTTTTTAGGGCATATTTTTGTTATTATAAATCCGTAAATTAATACATAGATCAATTCCTTCTGGTAATCGTTTGTGTTGTGTTGAATCAGTTATTCTCTAAGGCAGCATTGAGGTGAAATTTAGAAAACCATTCTGCACTGAATCCTTTCCGAACGAGATATTAATGAAACAGATTGTTTCTCTCGCATAATTTCAAATTCATAAATAAAATAATATCGAATAGTAACGCTTTCCATATTTTTACAAAAACTGAAAGTCAAACTTAAAAAAAAAAATAACTTCACTGATCCCAATCATAACTATTCCCTAAGAACACATTAATATAAATTCCACAGGTTAGTTTAATTAATCTGCTTCAGTAAGATGGATTTTCCTTATGTTTTTGGAAGATTCGACAATTTGGTTGTATTGATTGCATACAAAAAACATGCAGTTTTCAAAGGTTTGTGAGAATTCGTGGGTGTTTTAGAGATCTGTTGCTACAGCCTTCAACTTTGCAGGAATTGATTCACACAACTTAAATTTAAATTAAAGTTTAGTCGAAGTTTGTCCTGAAAATTTACTACAAGTCTTATAACAGTCATGATATAATATTATGAAATTTCTTAAATAATGTGACAATAGTAAATAGACAGATTTGAATCCGTATATGAAAAAAAAATGTGTCTGAACTCTACGCTGGAACTAGTGAAGTCTTGCAGAGAATAAAGAAACCAAGCAACTCGATTTATTTCACAGATATTGTGCCAATGAGTCCAAACTGTTTATTTTTTCTTCAGCTCGTGTAATACTTCATAGGGCAGATGGAGAATTTCATGTTTCTACGTAAGTACTCTCAATTTGGACCTCCAACACAGAGCAAAACATACCTCAACATTACAGCATACCTGTGGTTTTATGGTGATTAATGTGTTGTGAGAATGCCTTTACCTTTGATGGCCGTCGCTTCATATCATGAAAAATCCTGTGGCACCACAAGCGACTGATTGCCTTCACGAGAGAGCGTGTAAATAATAATACTGGTTTAACGCAGATTCGCATATACATATTGTTGTATTAAAATTTTTTCGGATGAAAAATTTCTTTAGATGCCAATTCCTTAAAAAAAATCTAACTATGTCAACTTGAAAGAATCACTTTAGACCCGAAACTATGTACTGTTCTACTAATTATTGTTCCTTTTCAACTAAAGTTTTAAGAAAGGTATACAAATTAAATCACCTTTGGGAAGTAAGCAACCAAGCACAAAATTAGAGAAGCTTACATTTAAGACATTAGTTATTCTTTTGAAAGTACACATCTTGACTATTACTTAGGATCTCGGCATACAATTTAGTTGTGAAAGGTTGACTTTGAAGTATCTCTCGGAGGGTTTTCAAAGTGTCCCATTAATAAATTCACCCAACCAAACAAAAACTCCGAAATAATACAAGTTTACATCGCTATGTATTAAGAAGGCCACTGGAAACAAGGGACGGAATTCTAGATCACTGCTATTCGTTGACTCCAATTCGTCATCCTGCCTGTACATAGAATTTTGTAACTGCGTGCAAATAGTAGTATCATTTTGTACAAAATACAGTGTGGTAGTACCTTACGATCTAAAATGTCAAAATCACACGCGACATTTGGAGGAGACTACTTTACAGAGTGCGGGGAGGACAGGCGCAAAAGCATTTGGAAATTATTTTTGCTTTTCTGTAATCAAGGCAATTTTTGGAGCGTGCACTTAGCATCAACACTGCCAGCAATCGATACACGATTTCAAATTTTAGTCAAGCAAACGGCAATATGCTAGAAACCCCTGCAGATTAAATTTTTCTTAGCCGCATCTCTCCATTCTTCCAGACTCATAATGAAGTCTCTCATAGCACGACCTCACCTTTGAACAGATACACCTTTAGGAAAGTAGAAAATACATTTGCTTTTTATCGCTCTATTGCCTCTTCTCAAGTTTCCTGTAAGGTAATGTGGTGCCCTGTATGATTATCACTGCACACCAAATAACTTAAAGGTAGAAAAAGTAGTACAAAAAAAATATCACTGTTTTGTATAGTGGAAAAAACAGAATCTTAGTATTGGAATTTTCAGGGTACGATTTTTTTGCTCCTCTTATCATCTGCGTTGTAGACATTGTAAAAGCCTGAATAATATATTCGACACACTTTTAATTGTATTACTTCGAGTTAAGTCAAAATGCTTTATATTTTAGGTAAACAATCGGAGTTTGCATCGAAATTAATAACCGTTCAGTTTAGATTTTTCGGTCCATAAGATAAGAATTTAATTAAATCACTTACGTCTCTGAAAAGTGCCAGGTGTAAAAATAAAGAATAAAAAATATTTGGTAGAAGTTCCAACGTGTAAAAATTAAAATATAAATAAATTCACAATTTTGATAATTTTTTAAGGTTCGGTCCCCTTGAATTCATATCAAGTCCATTTTTCCCACGCTACTTGTTTTACGTTTTCTTATAAGTGATGTCATAAATTTGAATGCTGAGCAGAGCGGAGTAATTATTATAATTTACGAATTTTTAAATATTTCAATCTGTTTAAAATAACTTAATAATGTAAGTATGCATTAAATATTTTACACTCAGTTTACAGGATTTTAAGTAGTTTCTCCTCTTATGTGGGTTCTGAAGCTAAGCCGTTTAAAACCTTACAGAAAAAAACCAAAATCCTTTTCATTTGTGTTTTATTATATTTACTTATAGAAAGTTCTTCCGTTGCAAGATTATACGTTAACGAAAGAAACATGATTAACCTTCTAAAACTACATCTTAAAATTATTAACATATAAGCAATGTTATACCTGAAAGCTATAAATGCGTCTCCCAATTCTCCACCAACAATGTGGACTCCACCATCCGGTATGGATAATCCACGAAAGAATGAACGAATGTCCAGTGCATTCGCCGACCATGGTAAATTTTGTAAGCGAATTATAACACTCATTTTGATTTATAAGTTCTCTTTTTTCTTTTCCTTGTAAGTTTATTAGGAAGATCCTTTTGAACGAAAATTCTTTGTTGTCACCGCCCTAGAAGCAAATAAAATAAAAATATCTTCTTTAAAAAAAACTTAAGTTAGTTGAATTGTTACATTATTAGAAACGTGATCACTTTCGTTTTGATTTTGGTATAAAAAAACATCACACTTTATTTTTCGGCATAATATTTTAAACACTTTAATTGTATAATAATTTGACGATTTCAATTCAAATGGTTAGATAGGATTAAATATGTATGTTGTCATAAAAATTTTGTGGTTTGCACCATATGAAGCAAGAGCGAAACATGATGTCAAAATCATTCGTCTAGATGTGTAAATGGGTTGTCGCGTGGAATATGCAGTTAAATTGTCATTATATTGAATTTCTACTCCAAAATGTGTGTAGGCCGATGGTTAAAGGTTATAATTTCCCCACACTTTCAATACCTCAACTTTTGCAAGTCTGTCTGACATAGTTTTGCGGGTGACCAGAGTCGCCTGTGTAAGATACAAACCAGATTAGGCATATTCTGATTTGGTTTGAGTCTATCATAAACTTTGTATACTGCGTAACTTAAATCCCAGAACTTTTATAACTGAATTGCAGCAGTGCTTCACAAAATAAATCTTTGAAAGATTTTTCAAATATTCAGCTTCTGTAGCAACGCAATAAATTATGTTTCATGTGAACATTTGTAAGTTGCATAACTGTCATAGAACCTGATGATTTGAATTAATCTAATGTATACTCAAATTCAAAACGTTCCCACCACAGTTATGAAACTGTTTATTCTTACATATTCTGGTGTCATATCCATTATAAATGTGCTTTGGCTAACATCAATTCATTCAGCTTAGAATACACATTGATGATTAACTATACCTAGGCTCTAATCAAAAATAACTGAGATGCAAAAGCTTACCTTATAGAAATCAAATTCATCCCATGTAAAATGTTGTATATTTCTCTCACAAAAAAACGTCTGTAAAATATGACTTATTTGAGCAGGTATCATTTTTAATCATTATTCTTCCCGAGTATTTGTATTTCTTTTTGCTTCAACTAAACCTTCCAATGTGTTCATAGCAAGTATGATAGGGTACTATTCTATTATGACAACTGGCTAAGATTGTTCCATTGTATAGAACATTCAAACTACTAACTGCTTAAATTTTTGTCAAGAGTACATATATATTTATCGATTTCCATTTCACTTTAAAAATTGAATTTTAACAAACTACAGTAACCATGGAGATTTTTTAATAATTTCTCATCTTTGAAAGTCTGCAAATCTTTGTGCTAAAATTCTAAAATGACTTCTGACATCTGTTAACTTTTTATGTGATAAAAATTGTCTGATCCAGAGCACTCAGCAGCTGAATGTTTTTTTATATTTTTTTTTTTTTAACTTAATGAGCTGTTGTTCAGTACACTGGATCAAACGAATTTCTGAAAACTCGCTTTGATGGCCCAATTAAGGGAACTAACAGTGCTTAAATTTTATCAAGAATTGAATTTTTTATGCCTGCTACAAGTATACGAAGTAGTCTCTTTAAATTATATTAGCTGTGTTCTTTTGTGTATCTTCTTCTAGAACTCCCATATACTGGAGAGAACAAATTCTTCTGTCGATTGAAGCGAACTATTTGTACTGTTCGCTTCATTTAAATCTTTCTATGAAAATGTATGAGGCGTATTTTTGTTCTGCGGACACAAAAGAACACAACTATTATCTAAAACCAAGCACACTTCGATTTAACACAGACTGGAGAATTAATTGGGTACAGACAAAAATATTCGCTTTTTCTAGGTATAATTTAAAATTAGAAGTTTTCTTTCAATTAGTGATGAAAATGTCAAGGCTAGTGTAGTGATCTATAAGATTATTTGAGAATTCAGTTCGCTGCTTGTTAAATATTAAATGGGAGATTATTCCACACAGGAATGACTTGTTCAACATCTAAAATAAAACATAAATGGAGGGATCTCAAAAACGTAAACATTGGATGAAGATAAAAGTGGATGTAGTATGGCTCGCTACTATTGCCGTGGCTACATTCTCTGCTTTACGTTTGCAGTTCTTATATTATTACTATGTAATGTAATCTATTCGTGCGGCTGTTGATTGAATGAATTTATAAGTCGGATCCTAGGAGTAGTCTGGTGATCCGGTTTTTATTGTTAATGCTGAATTCACATCACCCATAAAATACATTTTAATTTCGTATTGTGGAATAACGACCCTATTTAATATTCTGTAAGTGAGAAACACTTTTCATACAAATCACTCAAACTCCTTCACTCTTTTCCATATAGAATTCAGAATTGTACATATGTATAGGCACTATTTTTTTTTTTTTTTTTTATAGTTAGTATTATTGCAGTGACCTTGAAACTATTTCCCAGATCATTTTATATCATATTAGTTATTAAATTTATTATCATATTAGTTATTAAAAAACTTATTTTAAAGTTGTAATCTGTAAAAAAATACGAGATTGCCAAAATCGTTTGCATACAAGTGTATATAAGGCTGCGGTAAAAAAATAGCACTGAAACTACTGGAAATGTTCGTGATTGAAAATGTTTATTTATAATATAATAATTCACATAAAAACCTTCAGATTTATAAAATTAAGATACTCTCCTTCGAAAAAGTGCAAATCAAGATTTTATTAATTCAATCTTTTAAAAATTAAAATATATTTTGAAAAGAAACATCAGAATTTGCCCGTTCAAACTAATATAGCACCATAAACAAAAATCAATATAAAAATTTCACAACCTCTTTGGAATTACGGCATTAAATGATAGAAATCATAATTATAGTACTAAATTTCATTAATATTTGGTAGCATGTTCTTGCTTAGCAATAATTGCTGCACAGCGCCCTTGCTGGTTCCTCTCAAGAGATATTGCATTTCAGGCATCTTGAATTGCATTCCAAAGATGACTTTTGTTTGTTGGTTTGCAAATTGAAATACTGCTCAAGATTTTCAATTGGGTTGAAGTCAGGTAACTGTGCAGGCCACTCCAATAAAGTTATGCAGTTGTCCTCGAAACCATTTTTTCGCTTTTCTGCTGATATGCTTCGGATCATTGTCCTGCTGGAAGATGCATCTGAGCGGCATTTCTTCCGAAGCTACGGCAGCATCACATTCTGCATATCAATATAAACGGTTTAATCCAATGCACTGAGCGACACAGTAATAAGAGAAGCATCCCCATATCATGATGCTAGTACCTCCATGTTTTATGGTTTTTGTAATGAATTTTTGATCGTAATCTGCATGAAGGGTTCTTCTAATATGATTACGAGACCCTTTACCTCCGTATAGCACAATTTTACTTTCGTCACTCCAAAGTATATATCTCCAGTTCTCCACTTTCCAGTCCAAATGCGTTCGTCTACGAACTGTTTCTACACTGATTAGCGCGGCTACCATGCATAGTTCGTCTTTGCTAAGTCGAAAGGCCAACAAAGGTGGCATTGCCCACTTTCGACACGCGTTTCGGATCTTTGCTAAAATGATTTTATATTTCTGATAATTTTATTTGAATAATTAAGTGTTTGTCTAATTTCGGTGTACGTGTTGCGTCCAAATAATCATGTTTAATAATTGTTCATTTTTCCCGCGCGCAATGCTTCCTACGTCCCATATTCACTTTACTTCAACGAAAACTGTTATAAATTTAATGTAGTTATGATAAAAATATGTCAATTTAACCTTTTACAACAATATTTTGACATCCGTTTGAATAATCATTTGTTTTTCAATGATAATTTTCAACGGTGCATTTTTATGACTGCGCTAAATTCCACTTATTTATAATAATACAACGAAATGAAAAAATCGTGGTTGATTTGAATGAATTCATGTTTGCTGCAAAAACAAAATCGTCAAAAGCAATCAAAGAGGATTTTTACCGCAACTGTACATAAACATACTAAGTATGTATAATGTATACAGAACGTTGAAAAGGTAATAAATACACAAATTTAAAAAAGACCTTTAAAATTGAAGTTTAAGTAAGATTCCATTGGCAGAAAAATAAGAATTAAATTAATTTAACACGAGATTCTTCGTTTATGTACATATTGTTCATGACCACATATGATTCCTTTGTGCAATGCATCTATTTGAAACTTACCTCTATAAAACAGTTAGCGCACAATTATATTATGTATGTTTGCTGGAGCATTTTATTAACAGCCATATAATTTCATAAATTCTCTAACCCTTGTTTAAAATTTCATATGGATCCGAGTCAGGTTCAGCAATAATTTCCGAATTTAATTACTTCTGATATTGCAATGATTTAAAAGTATTTTTCACAAAATCTTGATGACATTGCATTGAGAAAATTAAAAAATTAAGCTAAGTGTCAAATCTTGAACAAATATGGTTCAATGTTTGACATCAAAAATATCACGTCGGTATCTATTTCAATACAATGTGATTGGAAAATGCGTATTTTAAATCATAGCTTTATCAGAAGTAATTAAATTGGAAAATTAATGATGACCATGATTCGGATCCATTAGCTATTAATTAAATTATCTTGATTACAGGAAATTAAATTAACATTTCGTAAGCCATTCATTGAAAATTAGTGAATGTGCTATTTATACTAAAAACTACAGATGTAAATCTCAATTATAATGTTGTGCATATGCTTGCTGATTAAATAACTTAAAACCATTCAAATTGACCTTAATTTTAAAGTCTATAAATAATGTAAAACAAAACTTTTTAAATAAGATTCGTGTACAATTATGTATTTCTGCGAAGACCACCAATAAAATCATTTACTGATTTTAAAAATGTTTTAATTTTATTTTAATTCATAATTTTCTAAATATGTACATACATACATGTAGGTATTTGAAAAATGTTAATCATCGTCTTCCGAATAATTGACTATACAAGTAGATTTACGAAAACATTCAACATTGCCAGTAAAAATGTTTACAAATATTGCGGAACATTTATTTAATTTAAGACTTTCCTATTTAACTTCCTGTTCATTTTTAATGAACACACTACTTTCTTCATATACATGTTATGTATGCTAAACGCATGGCAAAAACCAGGCCTCTATAATCCCACACTTCTTGTTACTATTTTTGTTTATATCAATATCCAGTCCAAATGCGAAAATGCTGAGGCATTATTCGTATCAAAAATCTCTTTATACTTACCAAAGAGAATAAGACAATTTGTTGCAACAAAATGAAGATTTCCATTTCCTTTTAGCATGTCAGTCACAATTTGCAATAAATCAGGTTTTACTATTACTTTGAAAAACTGTAAAACGTGATGATCTTTCTTAGGAGCTCATTACCAAATGAAATTACATGAAAAAGTGAATTTACGATAGAAAACTTGTATTTCAACTGATTCAAACTAAAGGAGGGTTAGATTGCCCTATAAAAGTCGTTATATTAATCTCAAACGTTTTATATCGCTTTTGTTATTACAGAAGTCAGAGTTCTTATATTTTATAGTATTTTTAACGTACAAATGGAGATAAAAGTGAGTTCTTGAAAATATGTAGTACTTCATACATTTGTGTTGTGAAACCTTTAGGATAACTGAAAAAATATATTTAACAGATACCTATACCTGCAGTGTATATTTGTGTTATAGTGTAGAAACTTTGTGCGGATTATGATGATTATATTTTATCAACCGAAAATTATGAACTTTTCTTTATATGTTATATTTATAATATGTGTTTAAAATGTTTGTGAGTAATTATACACATTATATTTAATAAGCACATATTATACGTATGCATGCACACAAGCAGTTCAAAGGATAAATTAATTTAAATTTGCGAGTGTAACAATTGAACTGTCCCTTGCAAATATCAATTATCCCATAAAAATCAAAAATTTAAAAAACTTAATATCAACACCGTAGCAGAATACGAGTTTTGAAAAACGGCGCCAATCTAATAACATTAGGTATTTTTACCGGACTATAACGATGGATTTGACATATAAATATATGCGTTTTTGTTATTGCACTGAGATAGAATGTTTTGTAAACAAGATCGAAAATACAATCATTATTATATAAAATGGATTTAAAACGATCCTCTTTAGGCAAATACCAAGCACCTGCACAAGGCACCATTCTTATTATATTATTAGAAATGATTTAGAAACATATATTGTAAAGTTCTTAATTCTTTCCATAAAGTTCCATTATTGTCATCAAAAATGATTCAAATTATTTTTATTTTTACTGAGGTCAACCAATATTAGTACTAAACTATTTTACCCACAAATGTTACGAAGTTAAAAAAAAGACCTTAATAGATATTAATATTTAAATGTGCTGCATGAATTGCAACAATATTTTACCAAAGCACATGTCACAACATTCCTCAATCCTTTCTTGACGTCCTGAGTAATAATCGTAGTTTTAAGTTACAGAGTTTTACACAAAAAATGAGCGAAACATTTGTACCTCCGTGCAAGTATAGTGCATTCCTAAACATTGCATATCTGAGTTTGTTTATCTGTCCTTTAAGTATAGAAAGACAAAAAATATTATATGATCTATCGAGGACAGAAACAAATTCGGTATTTGATTACATCGAATATGTTTTGGCGCCGTGAAACGTCATATGTCAACCCAATACGTTAATTCAAGTTCAAGTGAAATAAGGCGTTATTTTGAAATTTTCGGTTATGGCCTTATTACTCTTTCTAAAGTGAAATAAGATCATACGGTTTTACCGAAATACATTAACGCCATATGGTGCTCGATGACGTTAACTTGGTGAGTGCAATCGTCTTATCAATTGTTCACATTATCTGCGGAATCATTCCTCTGAGTCTTATTAACCCTAGAAATGCCAGCACTGCTGACATGAAGTTTTATTCCGGCAACTCGGAATGCCAGCACTGCCGACATGAGCATTTATTCCGGCACCTCGAAATGCAGACACTGTTGGCATGAAAAAGATAAAACAGAGCGTAATAAAACAATAAAACGGGCGATAACGTGTAAGAAAAAAAGATCCTTTTTTCTATGAAAAGAATGAATGCGAAAATAATCTCCGAGTGAAAAAGGTTATCAAATTGCTCTTACTATATTAAATGAAAAAATTTCTTAGTTTTTTATTCTCGTTTTGATTGTTGTTGCTATCTTGAATATACTTATTATTTTTATATACTTACTCCAATAATATTCTGCGTTCCTTTTCTCGTTCAGGATGATTTTTTTTCAATTCATGTTGTTCTTTTTCTCGGGCTGAACGATTTAGTTTCATGTCATCGATTTTTTCGGACTCCGAATCGTTCTGAATGCACCTGAGCTTTTCCCGGACTCAAGCAGAACGATCTTAATTTGTATTTGTGAATGTGTTGTTTACAATCTGGACGAGGTGGTATTAGTTGAGTTTAAGTTGCCTTTATTGGAAAATAGCTTAATTTTTCATAAACAACAATTTTTACGAATTTATACTTGCTTTTATCAAATGGAAGAAATGTCAAACATTTAAAATGGTTCTGTTTCGTTCCTTTTCTATGAGCATAGAATTAAATTATGACATCGTTCTGTCGATTCATACAAATTCATCCAGAACGAGAAAAGGAACGCAGCAATATCCTAGCATTCGCAATACAAAACAGAAATTACTTCTGCCTACTTAAATCAGTTACATTTTGTTTACATGATAAATTCCAATTTTGTAGCTTTTATTAAATATATGAAACTCACTGTACTTAGAACTTTTGTTACTATTGAATTTATAAGTTTTAGTTATTAACGCAACAAAAATAATTGCTTACGTATAAAAGTAGTAGCTTTCTCTTGCTCCTGCATTTTAAATATTTCTCCAGGATGAGGATTCTTAGCTTGTCCTCTCATAATTCTCCGACCGAAAATGTGTAATAACACGGAATGCCCCAGGTACCTTTTGTTCACTGTATGTAATTGATATTGATTTCCGGTTAAAATTTCTTGTATGAACGTGATCAATTTTGCTTAGAGATAATGGAATATAATCAGTATGAGGACTTTAATATGTTCTCTATAGTCTTATGGTCCCGTTGATCTTCAATTCCTCAACGGAAATCTAGAAAACTACATTTCTGAAATATGTACCATCTTTGCATCATTTACAAATACACTTTTCATAAATTAATTTCGATAATTCGGTTGTATAGCCTTATACATACGCTTCTACTCAATGTAGATCCCTGTATACATATTAGCAAACGAATCTTTATTTTTCAAGTTAAATTCTTCAAATATTCGGCATCACTTCTCCTAAAATGCAATTTTCGCAGGCTCTATCGCGTAAATAAGTATGTTTGGCATTGATTGCTGAGATATGAAGAGTAGTAGGACACTACTAGGACATTTCTATAATGAATATTGCTCTAAGGTACAATATTCTTTTAACAGATATAAATGTATTATTATTTCTAAAAAGTATTTCTCATTTGAATAAGGAAAAGAAAATACTACTCATAGGCGCAAAATATTCAAAAAATAGTTGGTATTTCGTTTATTAAGTTTAATACATACTTATTAACGTTGGCGAAAAAAAATTTAACCAATCTTTGACAGTTCCTCGACTTCCTCATGTTGAAATTAGTTCTTCGGGTTTTCATTGGATTCTTAGGTCAGGTGATTGTGATCGCATATCCACCCTATTTTGTTGGAATTTGCCTTTCATTCTTTTGAACAACTAATTATAGTAATTTAATATTAGCCAGATTTGAGTTATCGTTACGTTTAGCTCGCTGAGTTAACTCGATGCAGTTTCCATGGACGGCTTCTAAGTTGAATTGACAACTGAAATATTTCGTACAAGTAAGCGAATTTGTATTGGCATCCATCCCCACTATTCTAACAAGTACTTACAGCAAACTCAACTCAACTGGTTTCGTGGAATTAACAAGGATTCAAGGAAACTCGCCTCAACTCCCGTTTCCATAAGAACTAACTCGGATTGAGCTCCGCATGGAAACATAGTAATTATCTTGCTGACTATGCTAACCTTTGCTTCATTAAGTATGTATTTCTAAATTACAACTTGGGTCCTTATTTCCTTAATCAAAATAATAGATTCGACATATTTATCATTCTGACAATATATTTGTGAAACAATTCCTGATTCCATACCTATATCAATCCATTAGTTAAGTTCCTGGGTAGTCTTTACACCTACACCTTGCCATCTTTCGTTGAGATTTGTGACCGATTGCTGAACGGTAGGTACGAGTTTCCTTTAAATACATTCTCTATCACGTATATAGCAACTCTACTCATAGCGCAAAATATTCAAAAAATAATTGGTATTTCGTTTATAAGTTTAATACATACTTATTAACGTTGGCGCAAAACATATTATTGAAATATTCTATACCAATCTTTGACAGTTCCTCGACTTCCTCATGTTGAAATTAGTTCTTCGGGTTTTCATTGGGTTCTTAGGTCTGGTGATTGTGATCGCATATCCACCCTATTTTGTTGGAATTTGCCTTTCATTCTTTTGAACAACTAATTATAGTAATTTAATATTAGCCAGATTTGAGTTATCGTTAAGTTTTGCTCGCTGAGTTAACTCGATACAGTTTCCATGGACGGCTTCTAAGTTGAATTAACAACTGAAATATTTCGTACAAGTAGCCGAATTTGTTTTGGCATACATCCCCACTATTCTAACAAATACTTACAGCAAACTCAACTCAACTAGTTTCATGGAAATATCAAGGATTCAAGGAAACTCGCCTGAACTCCCGTTTCCATGAGAACTAACTCGGATTGAGCTCCGCATGGAAAACATAAGTATGTATTTGTATTAAGTATGTATTTCTAAATTACAACTTGGGTCCTTATTTCCTTAATCAAAATAATAGATTCGACATATTTATCATTCTGACAATATATTTGTGAAACAATTCCTGATTCCATGCCAATAGCAATCCATTGGTTAAGTTTCTGGGTAGTCTTTACACCTACACCTTGCCATCTTTCGTTGAGATTTGTGACCGATTGCTGAACGGTAGGTACGACTTTCGTTTAAAGACATTCTCTCTCACGTATATAGCAGCGTTTAAAGATCCTTCCGTGAAAATGAGCTGTTTTTATTGTCACCATGGCTGATTGCTTTTCACCCAACACCTAACTTTTTCCGTCGCATTTTGTTTGTTATAAGTAGTCACTTTTTTTTAAAAAATTCTCTGTACCGTACTCCGCCTTGTAGTAACATTTTTCGCAACATCCTAACTTCTTGACAGTCCTTTCAATCTGGCTAGCACGGGCAACCGTACAACCAAAATTGCGACAACTGTACCAGCAGATGACTTCATAATTCACAATATAACAGCTGTACGCCAAGATGGGTTGGTTTTTGGTTACCTTTGGTATGCTGTGTGGCCTATTGTAAACAGTCACAGAGCTCCCGCACTTATTTACAGAGACTTTTATAAAATGCATTTGCTATATGCGTCGTGTATACACCTGTAAACAGCATAAACAAAACAGTAAAAAGAACACATCTCACACACGATTTACATCTAACTGTTAGGAAAAAAATCGTTATGAAAATTGAATGAATTTTTTTGTATGTTATATGTAAACTACATTTTCTATATATGAATCGATCATTGTATAAAGTGATAATATTTAGCAATAACGCATATTAATACAATTTTCGTGTATAAAAGTAAATTTTCTCTAAATATATTTACATAATTTTATATAGATTAATACGTTTTTCCTTCACAGTACATAATCATCGTCATATCCATTATAACATACAGCACTGCAGCAAAGGAAGATAAGGTGGTGGTGTCCGATGATCCTAGTGCGAAGCAATTAAAACGGGGAACGCCAGAATTGAGTTATAGTTACGCAGCAACAGACATTGGTAACAAAGCTGGGACACATGTTAAAACAATAACAATTATTAAAAATTATGGACATAAGGACAAACCTATAATGATTGATCCTGAGCTTCACAAGGATGAGGATTGGGGCTCAAAATTTAGAGATAATTTTGATTCATTTGGTAAAATCCCTGAAATACCAGACGTATTCTCAAAAAAGAATGATAGTTCTGTTGAGAAAGAAACGTCCAAAGAAGAAATCCCTATAAAGGAAATATCTGAAAATAAACAGGTACAAGAAAATAAGACAGTAGAAAGGCAAACTCCGACCAATAAAGATGAAAGTGACCAAATTAGCAGCAGTAATGAGGAAAAAGAGGAATTAAAAACACTTCCAGCTGATGTTGAATTAATTGAAACTCCTTCAAATACAAATAAACAAAAGGCAGAAAGTCTGAAATCACAACCTTTAATAGCCCTTTTTCCAAGTAATTTAAAACCGCATAAATACGTTCATTACTCTTCAGCAGTTCTGCACACGCAACCATACCACCAAATTAGCAAAACATCCATCTCCAAACCGTCGACATCTCATATTAATCAAAAAGAAGTTTCACACTTTACCGGATTTCCACCATATAAGGTTCCTGAAATTTACAAGACGATAACATACTCACCATTACTTTTTCCACCAATCCAAATCGACGCAATTGAAAATAACCGAAATCCCTACTTAATTCCTAGTACAACACCAATCACACGATATATTGGGAAATCTCAAATTATTTCAACAAGCTCACAAGCTCCATATATTGCGCCAAACTTAAAAAAATCTTCCACTTCTCCAAGCAGCACAGCTTCACCTTCCTCAAATTTTATTAATACAAAAGTAAGAAATAAAATGACTAACCCCACCAGATCTAGAGGTTTGAGATATTAAAAAAAAAAAAGTTCTAAATAAATTATTTTAATGTTTTAAGTCGCATTTTGTTTTAAATTGATATCAATCTTTCACAACGCTATAAACGAATAATGTTAAAATAAATTTCTAAGGATAGTGAGTTAGTTTTTTCATATACATAAGACGATATGATATGATTTATCCAAGTTCATCGTAAAATGAAAAGAATAAAATTGGAAAGCCAATAATGTCTGTTCTGACTAATATATTGTACAACTTACTAAGTGTCTAGAACATTTTTTGCTCATGTTGTTCCAGCTTTTGGTTAATCTAAATTAAATGTTTCGACCGTTGAACAGATGCACCCGTTTTTCCAAGGTTTCACCAGAGGTCTATATCTAGGACATCCGCGATTTGTTATATGGAGATTGATTTCTTATTTACACCGTATAAAATTGTAAAAATGTAGTCACGAAAAACTCGAAAAATAACTTCCTCACTTAGTGTGGCATGTCGGTAAGGATTCTTGCCATCAACAATGACCATTTTTTTTATGCATTTCTCCATCAGCAGAAATAAATTTGGAAATTATTTTTAGTGTTTTTTCGTGACTGTGTTCGACAAATTCTTCTTCGTTATCTAAATTTTCTCGTTATTTGGATAATTTTCCACAACCAAGATGCAGTGCTCAGCACTCGTGGGGGTGCAATTGACCCCTAAAAAGCATTACTGCTATATCGATGCAAAATTTAGTAAAGCTTTCTTGTACACCACCGAACTTAGTTGAATAATACAAAATATGCGGCTGTCTGGTGTGACGATTTTAGGTGTATTAGAATTAAGGATGCTTTTGTTTAATGTTCCTGTTTTCCTTAGCACATTGATGAATTCAATAGCAAAAGCATGAATAGAAAATTCTAACCATATAATGAAATCAGCTTAACTCAATTTGTAGAATTTCTAAAAGGTGCAATCTGAATAATCAGTTGAGCTTGCAAAAGTTTTACTCCACTTAGCACAGTTCACTTAGGCGGCGGTCACACTGATGAAGTATGAAGTCGATTTCTGTTTAAAAAAAGACGAAGAAACAAGAAAA
The DNA here is from genome assembly GCA_963924295.1 of Dioctria rufipes. Classification (NCBI taxonomy): domain Eukaryota; kingdom Metazoa; phylum Arthropoda; class Insecta; order Diptera; family Asilidae; genus Dioctria; species Dioctria rufipes. The sequence goes on along the minus strand of OZ002743.1, from coordinate 39,340,675 downwards.
CAAATTATTTCGTCATTTTGCACATTTTTTTCTTAAAATGGCTAAAGATTGTGCTTTCAATATAAAATTTATGGAAATGGTGGAAAACTGTTTTTGCTCATTCTGTAGATATCCTTGAATTTTTCATCATCCATAGACTCGTTAGCGACAAACTGCTGTGCTTCTTGTCCACAAGTGCTTACGGCGTCTTAAAACCATCAAAAAGTTATAAGTTCTTCCTCCGACGAAGACATTTTTAATACTAGTGTTGCACTATACTGCGTCAATTTGAACGTCGCAACCTAAAGTAAGTACTGTATATTGCGCGTTGCATATTTCATCAGTGTGAAGTGCGCCTTAGTGCCGTATACAGTAGACTATCGGTCATAGATCATAACAGTGGCATTGATCTGTTTTAGAATAATTTAAAATCCACGTGAGGTCAATAGAATTTTGCTAGTTTATGTGTATTTTAAATTATCTAGATCAGATTACAGCCATTTGCCTGGATAGTTAGGCTAGAACAAATTCAATTCTGTCATAGATTAAAAAATTGATGACAATAAGAAATTTGTAAAGAATAAGGGATTTTAAGTTATTGCTGTCATATCATTGCTATCCAACCAAGGAGTTAAGGAGTATCAAGATTGAATTGTGCTAACTGGCATTTCTTTGCATTACTTTTAAAATTTAAAGTATGAAATATCATGATTTCACATTCTTTTCTAATGAACTATGTAATAAAAAACGAACGTGCAAAGTTTAACTGAGGCGTAACTTCTAGAACACATGCAATAAGTACTAACTGCACATTCAGCATAGTCGATCGACTAGCCCCGGACCGGAACTACAACAGCGCTAATTAAGAGGAACTAAAAGGTTGTTTTAAACTGGTAATTGAGCCTAAGTTATCATTTTCCAAAAAATTAAGTTCTTACATTTTACAGACTGATGTTTCCTCTCTAACCATGTAAAAAAAAATTTGCAAGTGAAGAAAAAATTATAAAAAAATTTCAATTTATTCCTAAAAATTGCTGTACACTACCTACCTACATGTTGATTTAAATTTAGCTTGGATTTCGTTCAGGAGTCATATTTTCCATAAATCATTCGAAATTGGAATAAAAAATTGTATTTCCATGGACCATCTAAACATCGCACGGATAAATATCTTCTCCTATACAAAAATGGATTTATTAAAAGACCCTAGCCTACGCTATGTCCATAAAAGGTAGGTAAATAGATCGACAATATACTTATTTATTAGTGGAATAATATTAGCAAAACAACAAAAGAAGATGAATAGTACACTTACAGAGGGTGTCACTTTCTGTTTTTCCTTGTTACTTGGGTTAATCCTAGCTGTTCCTGCTCTTGACTAGAAGCACCGTGGTTCTTGTTTTGAAATTTACAAGAAAGAAGAGGCTAGGAAAAAGGTTGTGGTAATTTTGACTTTGTGTAAAAACACGAATCGGACACCTCGGAGGTAACGGTTTCTTGACATGGCTTTGACATGTGTTCCGATGACCCAGGTGTCACGTTCTTGTAGCAGAAACAAAAACCCCGAGTGATTCAGAAGTTACTTAAGGCAGGATACCACCTTGAAAATTAAAAAAAACAAAAACGATTTTTTTTTTTGGCTTAAAATATTCTTTGAAATGTGTAGAATTGAAAACAATTCTTTGGAATGGTGACTGAAACCTTTTTCTAATGTTATAAACCGATTATGAGCAAGCGCTCTCAGCTCGTTTCTTTGGGCGATCATATATGGGCTTCACATATGTAAAATTTTAAGCGCGATTTTCTCGAAACGATATTTTTCAAATCTGGGTGTCAAATTACTCATCCAATTTTCATCGGATTGACTTGAAAATTTGCATAATTCTTCTCCATAGTATAATCTAAGGCTGTACATAGGATTTTTTCGGTAAAGTTGTTTTTATTCTTGGTGCACTTAAGCAACTTTTTTGTTACCCTGAAAAACTCACTTCTTTTTAATGACCGCATGTTTTAAAAAATCAATATTTCTAAAAAGACCTACGTACAGACATAAAATATATTGCTCTTAATAAGATGACATTTTTATTTTTGTTCTACGAGCCACCTACAAGGATATTTTCGCGCCACTTACAAGATGCTATTTTTAAGTTTTTTAACATTAAAATTTTTATTTTCCAAGATGAATGATATAGTAATAAATTCTTAAACCGATTTATTCTCCCCATTTTTTTTGAAAAAAAAAAAATAAATTATTAAAAACTCTATTCTGCCTTAAGTTGGTAGAAACAATTCATCAGAAAGCCAGATTTGGCAGGCAAGAATCTAGAGATTTGAAGCCTAGAATCCTTTCTTTCTTTTAACGAATGCAGCATAGTGCAATCAAATCCATACTTAAATGTAACAGATATACGAGTGTATCAGCTACAAATATTAAACTCAACTTTGGTTAAGTTTAGAACATTTTGCAATGAATGATTTGATTCCACTTGAACCGACTCAAAGATCCAGATCTCCAAATTGAGTCAAGTGATCCGGTTCCTACTTTTGGCACAAAACGGTTCTAAAAGATCCATTGAATTTCGCCTCAATATTTCGTGCGATGCTGTAGGTTCATTTATGTATTGGAACGAACGTAACAATGTGTCTTCAGGTTGCCTTTGCAAAGAGTTTTTTTTCTTCGTTTTCCTAATTTATGAATTTTTGGTGTTACCATCCAGACCAACCTTCTGCAAATCGAATTTTATGAAATTTTATCAATTTGGCAAAAATAAATTTCGTAACAATATATACTTATATGTAGATACAAAGATGTATATATACATATACATGTTATAGAATGTATACAATGCCACAGGTGTTTCTTTTCAGTTTTACAGTAAATTAAATTAGTGAAAGACCAAAACAAACTGAAATGCAACAAATAAAGGAAGTAACAGAAAATACATAATGTAAAATAAATAAAGCAATAAAAATCATTGGCTGCGAAATTATTAAAACTAGCTCCGAGTAAATTTTCGTACTGTAGTTATACGAGTTTTTTATAATAACATTAATATATTATTAAAAATAATAAATATATCATATTAATTGCAGCATACATTCTTTAGTTTGCACTTAAATTTATCACAAATCTCATTCTATCTGTATCTTACGACAACACTGGCTGAAAATAGTTAAGCATGGTTACTGTCTAATTAACCTCGTTTTCGTCAGCCTCTTACCTGCTCTTGACATACCCACCAGTTTACTTCCGCCAGTACGAAAGCGAGTTCAGCTCACTTCAACTTAGTGGAACCTGAGAAATAGTCATGTTGAGATTATTTTCTGCAATGGGCACAGGTTTTGATATATGTGTCATTTATAATATCATCTGGTCTGGAGTTTGTGAAATGTGAACAGAAAAACCAAAAAATTAAATATTGAAAAGGTCATAAATTGTGCAGCAAAGAAATTAAAAGAGCAATTTCAGTGACGAAAATTCTAATAAAAAAGAAAGTGTAGTGTTGACATTTCACAAGTTCCACACCAGATATTATTATTAATCACTACTTATTAAATCAAAAATGCACCAACTGCAGAAAATATTATCAACTTGCCTATTTCTCACTTCCCTGAAAAGTTGAAGTCCGGAAACTCGTTTTCGTACTGGCGCAAGTAAACTGGTAGGTATGTCAAGAGGAGGTGAGAGGTTGAGAATGAGATTACTTGGGACAATAAGTTCGCTTGCGAAAACAATGCTTTAACCTTGGGATTACACGAGGAAGTAGAGCTTGCATGCAAGCCCACCTCCAACGCGTTTTTAAATTTGACCGCAGAGGGCAGTTCGCTTGATGTCTTACCTGGGGATTACAAGAGATATGCATGCAAATTCGCTGAAAGCTCAGCTGCTTGCATTGCACACGTGCAAGAAGGATAGCAAGATAGTAAGATGCATGCAAGCTTCACTAACTTGTGTAACCACCAAGTTATCAACTTGCATGCAAGTTCATTTTAAAAAATGGCATTGAGACGAAGTTTTGTGAATGGGCCATCTCAGACGAGTATTCCTGATGCAGTATGCAAACGGGTTTTTTAGGGAAGAGGTGAAAAGACGCAGAGATATTTTTTAAATGAACTTGTATGTAAGTTGATAACGCAAAGAGATCTCTCTTTGCGTCTTTTCACCTCTTCTCTAAAAAACCGTACTGCATCAAGAATACTCATCTGGGATGGCCCAATATCAGTAATTAGATTAATAACGAAAAAACAGAAGAAGGTATTGGTAAATGATGTAATGTTGGTATATAATCCAAGAAAAACTCATTTTACCGGTATAAATTTATTAATTTAAAAATCTCCGCTCTTAAAAACTGTATATAGTTAAAGTACTATCACCTGAGCTGCTATGATTTTTCATTATGCAAGTTCGTTGAAAGCTGAACTGCCTACATGACAGTGGACATATGCTCACTGAATTACTGTATATAGGTACTATTTAGTTGCAAGACTTGTTTTTCTATAATTTTTATTTCATATCATTCTATAAATTTAAATTTTTATTTTATTCTATATTACAACTACTGTTAAGGCTGGAACAGAATGTGGTGCCGCTTACCTTGTAGCGGAGTATGAACACAATGCTGCAGCTTAGTTCTGTGAAAGCTAGTTTGATATTTTATATTTCATTCCATATTTTCGTTTCTCTTTTTAAATTTTTATAAAGGGGATCCCACAATATATCTTTAATTTTCATTATTTCGATGATTTTTTCTATATCAAAATTTTCCATTTTGTTTCACTCGAACAAACCTCTTCGAAATCAATCTTGGCGCACACCAAAAGTTAAAATTTGGCAAAAGTGCGCTACAGCGCCAGCGCCAGCTACGCATTGTCGCCATCATACGAAAATCGTGCGGTTATATTTTGACAGTTTGCGCTACAGCGCCAGCCCACATTCTGTTTCCCACTTCAGTCTATGGATTTGCTATTGTGTAGTTTTCGTTACTTCAATATTATTCTGTACTACGACCCCACTGCTCTTAATCTTATGTGATTTGTCTTGCTAATTTGTATCTACATATCCCCTAACACACGAGACAAGACACGACCTTAACACCGGTTTTTGTACCGAGAGTGTATCAGCCCATGGTACACGGTTGATACACGTTCTTGAGGCAACAAAGTCTGGTGCCATACACACTCGATGCACCGTACTAAAAACAGTTTTTTTTTAGAACATTTTCGTGTATGGCCCAATTTAGAGTAGAGGGTTTGACTCGGATGATAAGTGTTTATTGCATATGTATGCGTGTACTCAGTTTGTGTGTGTGGGTATAGATCAGATGGAAATGATGCATTTTCTTTGCTGCTTCAAGAACGCTTTTTTAACTGAGTATAAATTACATGTACCATGACCTGATACACACTCGATACAAAACCTGGTTTTTACGTAGTGTCTAGTCTCGAGTGTGTATCACAGTGTCAAGAGCCGAAAATTCATTATGTCTATGATCTATGTTGTGTGCATATACATAGATCATAGACATAATGAATTTTCGGCTCTTGACACGAACATATGTAATAAAACACTTATTATCCAAGTCTAACCCTCTGCTATAAATTGGGCTATATACGAAAATGTTCTAAAAGAGCGAAAAAAAATTTTTAGTACAGTTTATCGAATGTGTATCGTGTCACCGGACTATAGCCTGAAATTCAATGATGTAACACGAAATTGTCGACCAATTGGATCGTCGTTTGTCGCAAACGTAATACAATGAATGCGACATTGTCGTCGTCATTTCAATACAGTTTAGTTGAATTTTGCTTTTTTGTGATGTCTACGGAATTTTTAAAAAATTTTAAGTACAAGTTGCATTAAAGCTTATATGCGGTTATGACAATTTCAAAAGAAAAGTACCTGAAATGTACCAACACAAAAGTGTCAAACTCAAATGTCGCACTGCCCAACAATTTTAGAAATTTGCTCTACTTTTTGACGACGACATTACCGCGTCGCAGCATTGCTATTGCCTAATGTCGTAGCATGTATTCGAAAATTATTTTGGAGTCGACAAATGCGTGTCGCAGTCAATGTATTTCAGCCCTATGTAACTTATGATGCGCCCAACGCTCTGCGTGCCTTTGACACGGGTACTAAAATAAATGTTTTTGTTTAGAAATATGGCAGTACAACTTGCTTGCAAGGTGTACTTGCTCGTGTAATCCCCAGGTAATCTATGATAAAAAAGAAGAAATTGAATGGCTCATTTTGTCTAACAGAACATGACAACACCTGAATCAGACCAGATCCAGAATTGTTTGCTAAGAGCAATACTTACGGCTGTGCTGTGGAGACAGTGACACTCAAATTTTAACTGACTCTTTTAAGCCGGGTTAAGGGGTTCAAAAGAAGCAGATCCGATGTTCGGGATCTTTAAAAGATCCGCTTTACCCATATAATAAAGTTGCAAAAAATCTGTGTTTCGAGTACTCAGCTCTGAGCAGGGTAAAGATACACCACCTTTTGAATTATACTATTCAACTTCCTTTATTTTACTAGTATCTCTGCTAATAATTAACCATTGGCAATCTACCGTTTATGGGACGTGGCCTAGGCCAAGGTCTTTCAATAAAGCATTTTTGTATTGAATTGTATTGAAACTGGTTGTACTTCCTTTCGGAATGACATATGAAAATTGTACTTCGAGCTTCCAAAATATCCTTGCACTGAATAGTTTTCAAAACCAACACCCATCATATTATATATTTGAGTGGGAAAACACTTTCGATGACAAATCTTATTTCGACTCTATTTTTAATCAACAATACATAGTTCACAAATTTAAAAATTTTTACAGTGAAATATGTATAACATATAATATCGATTGTTTATTCAAACTTAAAACTCAATACATAGAACTTATTAAATTTTTAAATCAAAAATCCAATGTTTGATGAAGTTCACGACGCCATTACGCTTTCCTCAAAACAACAAAAAGCAAGCAATGGGAAAACTTAACCTTTGGGACAACTTACCTAACAAATAATGTCTAAATTCCTCACTTCAAAAAATTCACAAATATCTCTTCAAATTTAATATAATTATTTATTCCTCCTAAAATCATGTAAGCTTACTTCTATTTACTCATATAATCAGGACATGATGTACTGCGTATCTATAAACTTGGTCTATTCTTTTTCCTTTCCCAAACGAACATGGCGGATCTGACTTGAAATTTCGGAATGCTGCTGAATTGCTGATATATAATTATGTGGAAGTGGAACGGGGGTATGGGCTAGTTTATACGGCATAATTTCAGCACGCCCGCACCGAAGGCTCAACGCAGACGAGAACTTTTTAGGGAAGGAAGGAATTTGGCTTAGACATGCCAAACAATAATGGTCCTTTGCGTAGTTTCGAAACGAAATTGTGTGCGTGTTCATTTGTCAGTTTTTTATATAAACAATAACTGTATCACAATTCACAACAAGTAATGATTATTAAATAATTATATTATCACCTCAAATAGTAAATAAACATCTGTACAGCCGTCCGATGAGAAATTTCAGAAATTTCGTAATTACAAAATGGCCGACATGCTGTAGTGTTGATATGCTGCCCGTACTCCCAATCGAAACTTGGTAGCACGGACTTTTTCATACCCCGAGTACTTCTCACCTATGTGGGCTATGGCTAAGGAAAAGCGTATAATTGCCAAATGCCATTTTAATGAAGCGTAAACTTATTTATTTTGGCATTTAAATAAGCAAAAATTTCGATATGATTTTAAGTGAAATTTTAAATATAGATGACCGTTATTTCCAGCTTAATTATTTTTATTTTATATGCTGGAAAAATTTGACCAATTGATACCTTCAAGCTCAATGTTTGACATAAAATCTGCAGAAGAGCACATTTTTCAGTAATATTAAAAATTAATTTTTAAGTTAATTAAAACAAGTTTAATTTCCTTAACAATATCTGTATAATGCAATACTATTTTATAACATCTTTAGTGTTTTTTAATGACAAATAATAATAAATTATGAATCGGTGTACAATTGTACGAAATAAAGGACTTTCACAGCCTGTTCAAAATTTGTGCAAGAACGACGAGTCAAATTTTATTATATGTTAGTGAGTGCATTGCAAAATATTTTTATTCATGAATGTACAAACAACTAACGTCAAATTGGGAAAATGTCAGGGGGTGTGAATAATTCCAAACTAAACTTAAAGGATATAATATCGGTGCCAAAAAAGGTAAACGACAGCTGTTTATTTCATGTTTTATTAGATTGCTATTTTATAATTCTAATCGATTTGCTCATTATTACCACTATTGCCTGGATAGTTTTCTACTGTAATGAGTCTGTTCGTTGGATTTTGTTTATTGTTCTAAGATTTGTACTCGGCATAATATTAATATTCAAATTCAAAGTTTATTTATTACATTACATACCCCGGCATAAGCGCCATGTCACTGACGTTGGGTAAAGCGATTAATATCTGTTACATACCCGATGTACCTGTTGTTACGTAGGGTAAGCTGAGGGTCTTTAATAAATGCTTTTCTATTTACTCAATATTGTACGTAGGTTTAAGCAGTTTAAATAAATGCTTTTAAATTTGGAAGTGTTTAAATAATTTTAAATATAGATCGATTAAGGGTACGCAGTGAATATTTCTTCGGGTTATTAGTTAATAATAATGGTTTATTGATTTAAACACCCTGGCTCTTAGGCCACGTTTTTACTACTTACATCCTTTTATATTGTTGTCTATCTATTCATTTTACATTGCCATGTAGGCAAAATTATTAACCCTTGGGGCTGCCGTGCAAGAGCGCAGTTTTGAGATTTAAATCAAATCAAGGTATATTTATTTCAAAGCCCCTGCTTAAAGCATAAACATAAATAAAAAATATAATAAAACATATGTAAATAAATAAATCAATCAATAGCAAAATAAACAATATCCAATTATAGAGAATTAAATCAAATTAGCTTAAATTAGTATGTAGCGTGTTAAACAATCACATATTGTCTTATCATCTAAATCTATTACAGCAGTACCTCTACATTTAGTTACGTTAGGTGACGTTCATGTCCTGTGTTCAACAATTGAGCAATAGAGTACATAAGATAGCCGAATAAATCATCTTTATGCTAATTAGTACCATTACTATACGTTTTTATCGTAGTAGATAGTAGGAATTATCGATAAAATACAAAGTTACTTAGCAAACTAACAAAGGAGCCATGAACAGACTCATTTCGGCAGAAGAATATTATATTAGCACTATAGAAGCCCAAAAAATTATATGTGAAATGAAAAGTAAAAGTAGATGCAACTGTAAACACTGCAATTCAATTTGAAATATGATAGAAATATACAGCAGACATAGCCTGTATCTGGCATATCAATTGCCTTACATTAGCTTAGGACTTAGATTAATATAACAGCAAAATAAACAATAAAATCAATATAGCAGGTTATACAGTTAATATAGAAGTATATAGAATTTAAACTAGCTATAAAGAAAAAACAACCAGTATGACAACGTTTGGACCACTTGTCTTATTAATTATCCTGACATACAATGAAATTTGGTAGTATATGTTAGTTTCGTTGAACGACGTTTTCACGAATAGAATAGAGGAGTGTTTATTAAAGAATGTCAGCTTACGCTACGTTACAACGTTAGGTACATCGAGTAGGAAATAGGTAATTGGGATTATCGATAGAGTAGTAATATAACACAAGTGCAATGAATATGCTAATTGCACAAGAAATAATATTAGCACTAAATATTATAATTATGAAATCAAACATTAGAGAGCTTAAAGTAGAATGAAATAGAATAAAATAAAATAAGATCCAATCCAGTAACGAATAACAACTACAGAATGTACTATGAGCATTATAAGTGACGAAAGGTTTTAGGAACTATTGAGTGAGCTAACAAAAGAAGCGGGATGCTAAGAGTTTCTTTCTGAGTTTCGATTTTAAGAATTTTCTCTGTACCTAGCCGAGGCTAATGGAATATTCATATGGATGAAAATGCTATTATGATGATAATGGATGATAAATTAACTTGAAAACAACACACTACGTATGTAAGGAAAAAAGTGGTACCTCTTGTAGGAATCATTAGTGAAGAGGCATTAATTACCAGACGAAAGTTCTAATTTACAATATATTTGTTCTATGAATAATTACATAGAATATAATTAACTGGTTACAATGTAGCAAGGATTTACTAAACTGTATGCACAGAGTATTGAACAAAGATATTAAATCTATATTTAAAGATCTGCGGTTTGGATCGACAAATTTTTTGAGTTCAAAACAATTAATTTACGCAAAAAAACTAAGATGATATATGATAAGATAAGAAATAAGGTGATAAATTTGAACTTAAATTTAATTGACATGGTGAAATAGACAACTATGACAGAAGATCTTACACTAGAACAAACAGAAAACTAGAGTTTAAAACATACTTCTGTATCCATATACAATAGATTTCGAGCGAAATAAAAATACAAGGCAATTGCACAAGTTCAAGAAACTAATAAAGAATTTTTCACGTGAAAATTTTATAATAGGGACTAAAAAGAAATAATTTGGAAAACGATTGTGAAGATGCCCAATTAGTTTATATAAGAATGAATAGAACGCAAAAAAGTTTTTGGTAGTGACTCATTGTCGACAAAAAGTCACTTTTTCGATGGCACTGAACGCAATTTTGAACTAAACAAATGGAGAGAATGGCGGAAAGGAGTGTAGCTCTGTAGAAGTCATACTAACACCTTGATAGTGTTACGGAAGCTTCTTGTATATGATGGCTCAGAACGCAAGTAGGGCCGTCCGCCTAAAGGTTGACGTGTTTTCAAAGGATATCGCATTTTCCATTCGATCTGCGGCAATACCTTCGCTTGTGGTTCCACTTACCTTTGATCACTGAATTTCAACAATCTGGCAGAAATCTAATGCGCTAGTCGGTATATTCATTTAGGCTGTTAATTATGTACCAACTAGCCATGTTCCTCTTAGCTGAAATTACCATACCAGACATAGCGATAAGAATGAAGACTACATACTTTATAAATCGTCCTGTATTTGATTTTATTAATTACTCCAACCTGCTGAGAAATCTCACAAAGATTTTTCTTTTCTTCACAAATCAAAATACATCAAAATACTTACATTGCTACAATCTAAAATCGCAAAACTACTTACATTGCTAGGTGAATCAGTTCCACAATTGCAAATGCTTTCCAGAAAGTGAAAAAACAGTTTAAACCTGTTTTTTCACTTTCTGGAAAGCATTTGCAATTGTGGAACTGATTCACCTAGCAATGTAAGTAGTTTTGCGATTTTAGATTTTAGATTTTAAACCTGTTTTTTCACTTTCTGGAAAGCATTTGCAATTGTGGAACTGATTCACCTAGCAATGTAAGTAGTTTTGCGATTTTAGATTGCCTAAGCATGCACCTGGCTCCAGCCCATGCTATTTTGCTCAGCTGTTGTACACTGATGACTTTCTCCAATTTCCATTCAGATGCGCACCTCTCACATTCAATATATTCAAAATCGAGTCCTTGACCGAAAAGCCACGTTAAACAGTAAATTAAAAAAGATTATATCTTAATTGTAAAATGTTATAATAGAATGAATAAATTGAAATTGAATTGCAATTGAAAGTCAATCCAGTTCCCAGACAGCATCATATGGTTCGTATCACTAACTTCTTACGAGAAAAGGTCGTTAAACTTCTTTTCAACTCCTACTTTAGACCAGTAAGATCTCAACTACAGGAATTGGTTTCCGAGAGGCACCGATCCAGCCAATGGTGCGTGGACACTTCTAAGTGGAATTGATTCAATCAATAGGTTTTTTTTTACTATTTTGCCTGTAAAATTTATCCATATTTATGTGATGGGAAGGAATCCATTTATGAAAGTATTCGAAATTATTTTTAAAGTTTTTGAAAAGGCACTGCAAAATAACAGTTGGGATGAAAGTTGCTCTTCCTTTTCTACGAATAATAATTATATACATAATCCCTAAGGCAGGCGGTAAACTGTAGAAACTAAATGTTGACAACGCGTTTGTAACGAAAATTGACATTTGAAGAAATAGCCGACAACCTCTTACAGCAACTTTGCAAGTGAATTTTAGTTCCCAACGCAACATTGGTTTTCTTTGTTCAGTGTTCGGCCTACCCTAATAGAGCAAAAGTATTATGTAATAATAAAAATAATAATTTTAAAAGAATTCTATATTACATCCGGTTAAAGAAATCTCAGACAAATCAACCGCCCTTTTCATATTTATGCAATTTAAGAACTTCATAATGCATCACTTTTTCTTACAGATCCAGGACATTGAGAAGGGGAGAAAATGCAGCATAACTATAGATGATTACTTAAGTGACATCGAGTTGCACATTCCATCCTTTACAATACACCGAAAACAAGAAAATATTAATCCAACCAACGACAAAGATTACGAATGGAACATTCCAATATTGGTGAAAGATATTCATCAAATAAAATTGAGCGCAAATTTTGGAGAGATAAGTTCTGTATTTGGAGTACGCTTTAAAACTGTGATGATATATGGACTTTCGACACCTGTAGGAGTCAGATCCAAAAATGATGTAAGACTGTACTCAGTAGATGATGGGACTGGATCCATTATTGTTCACTATCCGCACACTGGTAGAAAACAAAACATGGATATTTTGACCTCAATAAGCAGATTACGGTACGAAATGAATATTGGGAAGAAAAATGGAATTCCACTCCTTGAATGTTACGACCTGAAAGAAATGTCGAAGGGATGTAGCGAGCTCTTCAAAAGCATGGATGTCATAATGAGGAAGATAAAAAAACAGACATATTTTCCAGACACATTTTTTAAGCATGGTGTCAAGGTGTCAGTTGTGGGGGTTCCCTATAAAATTTTAAGGACTGGAGAGACACATTTATATGCACACGAAATGATCGAGGATGGCAGTCAGAGCAAAGATAAAGAATTATTTTTTAAAACAAATTTAATTAGATATTATAGAAATAATTTTTTGAACAATTTGTAAAGGTACTTAAATGTATATAAGATTATATCTAGTTAATTTCAATTTTCCATCCACATTACAGAAAACAATTTACCTTTCAGCACCCAAGTTCTGTTATTATATGATATTATATCAGTAAAATCCGAGGAAGTTAACGTATTGACTATTGCTGTCTGTTTCTATTTATAGTATATACTTTCCCAAATTTCATGTGGTATGCAAAAATTTCAATAAACACAACTTTGTGTGATCCTGTGAATTTTTAGCTATCAAAAGAATTGGAGTTAAGCTTTTGAATATTGGGTTATCTGTCTGGCATGAAACACTTGAACATAGGACTGAATAGCAATTAGTCTATGTTTAACGTTTTTGTCGATTGGGTAGATCGAACCGGAAATTTCCTCGATTCGCGATTCGGAAACGTTACCATATTTGTGAGCTGTATTGAATTAAATCTTAATTATATATTATATACTGGGAAAGCCTGCCGGCGTTGCCCGGAGACAATATATGTGCCTAGATGGGTGAGGTAAGGGTGGTTAGAGATGCATAATATCATATATGACACAAAAACTAGATGTCGCATGCAGTATCAAAAGAGTATACAAAATTTATATGGCTGGGTGATCCATTCCGAAATGGACCACAACATTTGAAATGATGTATACGTCGAGTGCTTCATATTTTGTCGTATCTGAAGTGCTGAGGAAGTGGATTAAATGTATACAAAACTGTTATTATGAAAACATTTGCTTTCGGCACACTCTGAAACATTTTATGGTCCATTACAGAATGAACAACCCAATTCACAATCTGTATACTCTGCTCTAGTATGCCATGCGACATCTAGTTCTTGTGCCATCTCTGATAATATCCAAGCTATCGTCTGACTCGATCGCGCAATTCTAGGGTTTCACTTTGTGTCTGGATGTGTGTGCTGGCATACGTTAATATGTTTGGGAGAGTGTAGCTCTCTAAGTCGACGCGCTCTCAGGCAGTGCCCAAATACATAGAAAACGAAATTTTTATATGACAACCGTACAAAGAAGTTGCCCGATTGGTCCCATTTTCCAACTTAAATTACGCTTTAAAACAAAAAAAAAAAAAAGGCCCGTGTATAAAATTTAAGCTCTATACTTCGACACGTGAGGCAGTGTCCAAATATATAGTATTTTACATTGTATTGTACTTAATTATTAGTTTTAGAAAAGTTTTATAGAGAATTGCCAACTTAAATATAATATTTATGATTCATTTCGTTATTAACATATTGAATACTTCGCTATACTTATTTTAATTAAGGTTTATGCGAATATATTTTATTAATTTATGCTTAAAAACTCAAATTCTGGTCGTAAATTATTGTAAAATAATAATCCTTCGTACATCAAGGAATTTGTTATGCTGCCTCTATTCCATCTGGCGAGTCTAAAGTTGTGATTATGACGCAAGTTATATGGTTGGGATTCTGCAACAATTACAAGATTCTCTCGCAGACTCAGGTAGTATATTATTCTTTAATTTAAAAATAGATATCATTACTTCATACGAAAGACGTTTTCAAACATCCATTCACTGTATGGTGTCCAGCATAACTTGAATCAGAGTATATACATATATTGTATCTCAGAATCACCCGAATACTTTTATTTTGTAAGAGTTGGAGGCGATTCCTTATTTCGTTCGAGCTTGCTTGCAGGATGGTCGAGCAATATGAGAAATGTGACAAAAATAATGCATTATATAATATTAATACCAAGTTCAGACTGCGCCGAAATTACGTAATTTCGATAAGATAATTTTGAAATTATGAGAGGGTGTTCACACTGCTTCTGAGATAATTTCAATACCAAACGTCAAATTTCAGTGAAGTGAGGCAGTCAAAATTACATTTTATTTAGGAAAAGATATTATCGAAGAAAGCGACGACAACATATTCAAAGAATTATAAAATTGCAACGGCAGAGTGCTATTTTACTAAATGCAATTACAAAACAAAAAGGATTACACAACTTCTTAAATGACCACAACACCCACATTAATCATAAATGACTGATAGATCAAGGGAAAATACAGCTGGTGTGCTGAATGCAGCTGGATAGTGCGTTCATTAAATTATCAGATGATTTTGCATGTAATTTCTTCGAAATTACGCCAATGTATGGGAAATTTTGTGTTCCGAAGGTGATTTCAGAAAATTGTAATTCAAAAATACGCAATTTCGGCGCAGTATGAATGCCAAGCTTTTTTTAAATTCGTATTCTTATCAGGAATTCTATTTTTTAGCTATTTTTTACAAATGTAGTCCGAATGCGCTTGAAACTTTAGCTTACAATGTTATCACACCGAGGTATTTAAGGTTTTCTACGCACTCAATACTTGTGCCATAACACACACTGATATTGTGAAAAATTAAAGTTTTGTAACACCAAAAAGGGGTCGGCTGATTATACCATTTTTGAACTTGTATTTGAATTTTTCATGAAAATGCCGTGAACACAATGTATAGTGAAAAACCAGTTTTGTATGGCAACATCAAGAAGGGGTTGCTCGAGTTAGACCATTTTTGAAATTTTATTTACTATTGCCTTGTACATCATTTTACCTCTCTACATCGTCGTGTTTTCTCTCAGGCACTGCCCAAATATATAATTAAAAAGGAAATTTTTGTATGGCAACCCTGCGAAGGAGTTGCCCGATTGTTCCCTTTTTTTATTTTAAACGCCGTGTACAAAATTTGAGTTCTACACGTCGACGTATATTGAATAAACAAAGTTTTGTATGGAAACACCAAAAAGGGGTTGCAGTTTCTAATTTCTCTTTCCCTAAAAACCTCATTCGGACTAATACGAAAATTTAAAAAAAAAAATTAGCCAAATCGGTAGAGCCGCTCTCAAGTGATACGAGTACCAACGAAGAGCATTTCATTTTTATTAATATAGAAGATGTATACATATATAATACAAATAATTTATAACGACAAGACTCATTTCTAGTGATGCAAGAAAATGCAGACTTGAATGTATTGTGATCTCACATTTTTGAGGTTCAGGACTGAATTGCATTTGATGAAATTTAAATTTTGTGTTTTGAAATAGAAAACCCTCGATATCAAATCGACAACCTAAATAAGGACTCAAATTAACTGCTATGAATGATTTCGAGGGCAGTTATATATGAATGAAACGTTTTAAGCACCAATTCTTGACAACCACGGTTATTAGAAGAAATCGGCAGTATTTTGTAGAAACTGAGGATCACACCACACCTTTTTTTGAGTAATATTTATTTTTAAGCGTAGAATAATCGTTAATTTGTTTGAATAAATGAGGTTAATATGTTATCTAATATATATTGGTCTATCTGTATATTTACTTCGCACTATTCCTCCTACCTTTGCTGATAGGTATATGTATTTTGTGGTCATAAATGCTAAATATTATTTTCTCAAAAGATAGAACCATAATAATGAATAAGAGATAGGTTTTTTCAAAACTTTGAATATTCTAAAATGGTTAACAAAACAGCTTTGGCCGTTAATATTACAAGAAAAGCTCCAGTAATAATCTATTGGTAAATGAGAGCTTGTTAGTCATGATGCAGCGAATTTATTCTCGATGGCTGATCTTTCGTACTATCCGAATTATCGTACTTAAGCAAGCAGTCTTGAAATAAATTTTAAATCTGGTTCTCATATTCGGAATTATTCTCAAAGTTGTGGAAGCAATATTTGCGATCTTCTGTCATATTTTTAACTTAAGCTTTTATTTATTTATTTAATAACGAAAATCAGCGTCTACTTTGCTTTGACCACTTTTCATCGCTTTAATACGGCCTTTCATTTCTTTTCAAAATTCTGCTGTTAAAGGTTTCTTTTACCTTGGATGAAATCTATAGGGTATACTCGGGTATACTAGTGCTTCTAGAGCAAAATGGATTGAACACCACGCATACATATTAAAAGTTATTTTGATATTTTGATTTTTGCGTGTCAGTCTGTTCTTACGATAACTCAAGAAAGCGTTTGCTTAGAGTGCTGAAATTTTGCACACGGGCTATAAAAAAAAAAAAGAAATTTAAATTCTAAAATGGGACCAATCGGGTAACTACTCCGTAGGGTTGCCATATGAGTGTCGTTTTTCACTACATGTTTTGACACTGCCTGATGAGAACGCGTCGACGTAGAGCACTGAGATCTTAGAATATAAAGTCGATTTCGCCCATTTTTCAAATTTCATTTACTATTCTTATGAAAACGTCTTTTACAATGCTTTCACTGCTAGCAATTGAATACATTTGAAAATTCTAACAAATCGTTCTGCCTTATATACTATAAAATTTCAAACAAAATGATAACAACTTTCTAATTTTGTTTGCGGTAAACATTATAACTGACGACGTCGACGACGACGACAGCAGCAAAAAAGCTACCATGTATGCATGATCATGGGCTTCGCCCGATCGCTACGGTAAGCTTTTTTGCTGCTGTCGTCGTCGTCGTCAATGTGTTATAATGTTTACCGCAAACAAAATTAGAAAGTTGTTGTCATTTTGTTTGAAATTTAATAGTATATAAGGCAGAACGATTTGTTAGAATTTTCAAATGTATTCAATTGCTAGCAGTGAAAGCATTGTAAAAGATGTTTTCATAAGAATAGTAAATGAAATTTGAAAAATGGGCGAAATCGAGCAACACCTTCTTGGTGTTGCAATATAAAAACTGGAGGTTTCCACGTATACTATGTATTTTTACGTATACGATCGACGCGTTTATTGCACTTAAAAGTTCTTTAGAATATAAAATCCTATGAAATTTGTCATCATTTTTACTGTCCGACGAACTACTCTAGAAATATATGTGAAAAACCTTTTCAACAATCAAACTTGCACAGAGCTGTGACCATTCGAAATAACATACGGGCATTAATCTAGGGTATCGTAAGAATTGATCTTAGACCAATTCTATCTTATTGTTCTATGCTTAAAATAAAATAAATGAATTAATTAGTAAACGCGAAAATTGGGAAGCTAAAATAACTATGAAACAGATTAATTACAAATACAAAAATTCTTGAGGTATGAATTTATTCATATAATTATGTGTATAATGCATATCTCCATAATATTTTATAACTTTCTTTAAGATGAAATTTCCACTAATACGGTTGAAACAGAAAACAATCATGCTGGCGTCCAGAAATTTATTAAAATTATAATAATCAACATGAAAAAAAAAATATATTTTATGAGAGAGAATATGACTTAGAAATAATAAAATTGAATAAAGTGTAAATTGTTAACCGATAATTTAGGCTGTTTTTGCTCGAATAGCCGCACGTTTACTAGTAACAGCCTGGAAACCAGATTTAATACTTGCTACAGAGCATCTAGAGCCACAAGTTTCACACTGCAAGAAAAATAATCGAGTGTCTTTTTGCAAAATTGTTTCAGGTGAACGGCAGGTGTGGCATGTTACATATTCCTTAATATATCGACGTAAAACATTCTCAATTTGTTTCGGTTGAAACCGACCCTTAATGATTAGCTGTTGATTACCATCCATTGATCCACTTGTACCTAATTCAGCTAACAAGAAATCTAATAAATGTTTTGGCTGTCTATGCAGTGTTTTACAGATATCTGTGAAGTTCGCAAATGATGTTTTCTTAGTTCCGACACGTAATACTTGCGGAGGTCTCATCACGAATTTCGGTTTACGACCACCAGCCATATCGGGATTCTTGTCCAGAATTATTTCAAATACACGTTGTAAAAGCTCATCGTATGTGTAATCACGATCTGATCCAGCCCATGTCGTGCTACTTTCATCAACTGAAATTTATGAAATTATATATGTAATAATTGAATAAATAAAGAAAATAAAAATGTTTCATTAAAATTTTATGTACCAATCTCAGGTGCACTCAATTCCATATCGGTAAGGCATGTAATTAGTAAAATATTGTTTATAAATTAATTGCACTGAGCATATTAGTTTTTGAATGAATTACACACTGTGAAAACTGAGAGTATCACTTTATATTATCTTACAATAAAATATTTTACCACAATTCGTTTTTAAAAAAGGCATTACAGAAGAGATTTGTGATTTAAAATATTTTCGAATGGTACCTTCTCATGCGTCTGTTTATTTAACATAACTTAAATCGGTCCTTTCAATTAACAAAAGGCCGCTCAGACTGCGTAGACTTAGTTCTACAAGTAAAATACAATACTATGAAGGCCATTAACATTGAGTTTTTTAATGGTTTCCTTTCAATACGGGAAAATGGCAACTTCCATGTGCTAAAGGCAAAGAAAGCACATCCGAATCGTACCACGACAAAAATGTCGATCCTTATTTTTGAATTACAAATAATGCAATAGTTTTGTTTTACTTTTGTGCATCTATC
The DNA here is from genome assembly GCA_963924295.1 of Dioctria rufipes. Classification (NCBI taxonomy): domain Eukaryota; kingdom Metazoa; phylum Arthropoda; class Insecta; order Diptera; family Asilidae; genus Dioctria; species Dioctria rufipes. The sequence continues at coordinate 39,321,216 of OZ002743.1, read as the reverse complement.
CAGCAATAAAGGTATTATTGTTAACTGTAAAATAATACAGTTATCGCTTTATCGGTACATGAAAAAATCATGCACAAGCTCATAATAGCTGTGTTCTTTTGTGTCCGCAGAACAAAGATACTCAAAAGAACGCCTCATACATTTTCATAGAAGATCTATAAATGAAGCGAACAGTACAAATAGTTCGTTTCAATCGACAGAACAGTTTATTCTCTCCAGTATATGGCAGTTCTAGAACAAGGTATATAAAAGAACAGAGGTATTATTTGTGGTAGACAAAATGCGGTAGACATTGTATAGATGAAAGTTTTGTAGCCAAACATGTTCAGCAAGTAAAACGTAACATGTGTGAAGGCCATAAAACATCTTCTAGCTGTGCATGTATACGTTTTGTGAATAGCGGGCTTGTCCCATTGCATAAGTTGTTGTTTCTGTGGATGAATTGACGTTTGATATTAGTTTAAGCAAAAAGACGATACTAACTCTGTGGCGTTGAAAAGGAATACATGCAAATTTGTATTTGGCAGTCGTAAGAACTTCTTCAGAAATGTGAGCCTAACTAGTAATATGGCACATACAGTACTTAAATGTAGATTACTCTTAATTATTTACAAGAATGTGCGAAGGTAAAACAAGCCTGGTACGTAGAGGTATGCGAATAAATTATAATAAACAAACTTAAAGTGGGTGGAAAAATGGCAGCCCAAAAAAATATACAGCTCATAGTTTTTGGTCCCGTTAAACCATTCTAAAAGTAAGAACTTGGAAGTGTAGTTGTGGTCGTTCTGAATTACTTGCTAGTTTTAGCCTGTCCTTTTTATTTTTCTACAATGTTATAAAATGAAATTTGAAGACATGTAATTTAAATAGAACTCCAAGGGCCAGCTTCACAATTCACGTATAAGCCCAAGATATTGGTTAGGATTTAGTTGGGAGAATAAGCCTCAGCCTTTTGGGTAAATTATCCTTTTCCAAGAACAGTAGTGATAGTGACCCATTGCAAGTATTTTACATTGTCTCTGCCGCACTTCCAGGATCTCACCAAATAATATAAAACAAAGAATTTCATTTATACAGCAAAGCTTTTGGCACACCTTCCAAGAAAATTATTGGAAAGTTGAACAATGTTTCCCTTCACGCACCTATTTTAAGTTTTTTTAGGAAATTGAACGAAAAGTTCTACTTTTTGTTTTAATGCGTTTCTCACACATATAGAATATGAGGTAGGAGTTCGCGTGCGTACGAGCTATTAAAATATATTGTAACCTTTATTATGACGTCATTGTGCAATATGTTCATAAGATTTGAGGCCTCGGTAGCCGAGTCGCTAAAAATTACATGTAATATACATATCTTCAAGACTATCTTTGTTTAGTTTGTAATAAAATAAAAATGCTATATCTGCTACCAAACATAGGTAGCAAAACGTATAAATTTTTTTTTACAAAAATTGTAAAAATTGCAGTGTGCCAAACTAATATTCGTAGCTTACGAGCATCGCAGAAAATACTGTATTTTTTAAAGAAATTTAATGGGTAAATGTCAACTCAAGGTGTGAGCTAAAATTACACCTCAAAGTTTCACCATAAAGACCAATTTTACTATGAAGTCATTTAGATTAAAAAAAAACTATTTCATATTTGTTATTAAACTTCTTACCATTTTCTCTATCTTCTGCTGCTTTTTCCTCTTCCGCCTTTTCCGCTAAGATTTCATCTAAATCCTTCTTCTTCTTTTTCTTTTTTTTGGTCTTTGAGAAGTCCATGTCCAAGTTGACATCTTCTTCAACATTTCCATCTTCTGCTAGACCATCGCCTTGCATATTAGTGTCATTGTTAGTTTCAGCTGCCGGTAGAGCATTCTCAATTTCATCCAAATTAAAAAGTTTCTTCTTTTTCTTTTTCTTCTTGCCGAAATTTTCTAAATCCAAATTATCGTCTAAATCATTAGCTCCAAATTCCCCCAATTCTTTCTCATTAGCACTTTCTTCAATTTTGTTCGAATTCGAATTATCATCAAGTCCCAATGCGGCATCCAAATCAAAGTTAGTCTTTTTCTTTTTTTTCTTTTTCATCACGGTCGGATCGAAATTCTGGGAGTAAAATTAATAGAGAATTATTCATAATGGAAAAGCCCTAAACCCAACACAGTATAACCTCAAAAAACCAAGTCACATGAATGAAGAAATTTAACTCTTGTTTCAATATATTTCACATAATTTTACTTACCACATCATCTTCTGCCATTTTTAACTCTCTTGCAATAAAAATTTTTCTGTTGACTACAAAAGATTCACGTTTTCTCTAAAATATTAAATTATTGCATCAGAAATGGAACAAACACGAAGTTATGATCGTGGTGACAAGGCAAGTTACTTCATTTTTCAGTCCCAAGTGCATGCCTGGTTTGGTATAAATGTCATTTTTATATATTTCTTAATTTGGAACTAAATAAAGGCTTATGACGAAATTAAGTTTTTTTGATTCTTTTTCATTCTGAACTAGCTCTAACGGCGCGGAATGTAGACCTTTCGAATTTCAACGTTAAGGCCGAAACACAATGATTCCGATTCGGCAATTACGACGACACTGTCGTCGTAAATGTCGCCGAATTAACCCGATAACACCGACCGACATTCTTTTGTTCATATATCAAGGTAGGTGGTAAAATTATTTGTTGAAATTTATTAACAATTTGGGAAAGATATAAAAAAAAAAATTGTAAAAGTGTAATAAACTATGATTAACACTAACTTTATGTGGATTACAAAACATCATCTACCACTTATTTTCAACTTTTCTCCAATTTCCTTCCATTTTTTCTTCTTTTAAATATGTATTTCTTCGTCTTCTTCTTCTCTTTATTATGATCCAGAGCTATAGGCACAGTATATATCATACAGTAGAATAGCTTAGAACTAACTACTGAAAAGTGAATTTTAGAATTTCAATTAAAAAAACATAACCTTAAAATTTCTCCCACAAGAGGGAACTATTAAGTATGATACGGACATAAATAGGCGAACAGTAGCTAGCTGCACGACCGTTGACGAAAGTATTAGTTTTATGTATGTACACATATCGGCAATCGGCGACAAATGTATTGTTCCATTACTAAACATCTGTTTGACGGTAAAGTGGTGTCATTTTGCCTCTTTCCCTCTAGTAAAAGTTTAAGAATGCCATCAGTTCTCTTTCTTCCACTTTAGATTTACATAGGAATCCATGTATTAAAAATTGACTAGTGTGTTAGTTAAAACTGTTGAAAGAGAAAGTATAGTCTCTTTATAGAAGCATCCTACTCACTTGACAGTTTTGACAGAGCTGGGCTACTGTATGATATATACTGTGCTATAGGCTCGACAAGCGAGCTGGAGTTCTTTCACAATGTGCCGACCCATACGAGAACTTTTTAGGGAAGGAAGGAATTTGGCTTAGACGTGCCAAACAATAACGTTCCTTTGCGTTGCTCTACGTAATGATTATTAAATTATTATATTATCATCTCAAATCGCAAATAAACATCTGTACAGCCGTCCGATGAGAAATTTCGGAAACTTCGCAATTTCAAAATGGCCGGCTTGCTGTAGTATTGGTATGCTGCCCATACTCCCGATCAAAACTTGGCATTTCGGCATTTTTCCTCCCCCCGAATACTTCTCGCCCGTAAAAAGTGCCAATATCCTCCCCTGTGTGGGCTATGGCTATATGGTATATCGCCAGAAACGTGTGCCGTGCCCGGCTAGTAGTTAATTGCCATGTCCGGCTTGGTTGGTTACTATCACTTTTTGCTGATGCTGTTCTTACTGCTATTCAATGTTCTCAGTGGTTTCTGAACGTGTTGGTTAATGTTCAAGCAGTGATGGACAAAATACAAAAGCCATCTACAAAGAACATATAACATTCAGGGATGTACTGCACAAAACAAGGGGGGAGGGAAGTAGGAAGGTGTATTAACAGTTTGCTATTTGAAGGAATTAGTGAATTTTGAGTGAACTAGCTTGACTTGAATTAATAGCCGAGTTAGAAACTCATTTACACCTGCAGCAGTCCAGCAACTGCAGCAAAGCGCGTTATTTTCTTGAGCCCGCCGAACTCACAGGGCTCCAATAGGCTCTCCAGAGAACTGGTGCCTAGATAAGTGGGAAAGCCACTTCTGATAGAACTGAACTACTGAGTGAACACCAGAATGCTGTGCTCTATAAAATTTGGTGTACTACATGTGTTGCAATTGACTAAGTCAGTTTTACCTATAATGGTTCTGAGCTATTAGGCCGAAAATTGATTTCGCATAGCGGTTTGATGTTTCTTTAGTTAAGGATAGGCACGTAGCTTTTGTGTCCGTGATGATGATAGATTTTGTTCGAGAAGATGAAGTTCCCAGCTCAACGGCCAGTCTGATGGCAAGTAGCTCACCTGACGTGGATGATCTTAGTACATCTTAGTACACACCCGTGTCCGGATGGTTGAACGACGCATCCGTGGCGTATACAGCCTTGTCGTTGGAATAGTGAGCGTTGACAGCATGGAGGTACATTTGCGAAAGCTCTTCATCTGATATGGTAGACTTGGTCTTACAAGCCCTTGCAAGCCTGTCATGATCTATAGTTAGGTTAACGGGAGGGGGGTCAGCGTGCTTCGGCATATTTGGGCGAAGGTTTCATGATAAGCGTTCTGGTGTCATCCACTGAGATGTCACCTGTGCTGACACGCCTGCCAAATTCCTTCGCAAGCATCTTCTGTGTTCTATATTTGGGTGGAAGCTCATTTGCAAGTCCATATAAGATGTGTGTACGGGTGGTGGGTGGTACACCAATAGAAGCTCTTAGGCAGGAATTTGTGAGTGTTCTAAGATTGTTTTCGATGAACTTGAGACGACACGCCATTTTAGTGCTGGACAGCTCGATTTTCGGTCTAATTACAGCCAGAAAGGTCTTGAGTGCTGACTTAGGGTGGACGGGGTGGCTTCTGGCAGTCATCAATCTGAGGGTATAAAGGTAATAAGAGGAGGATTTTGATACCTGTTCAATCTGACGACCCTGAAAATATGTATTTTAATATTGAGGATTTCTTTTATCATAAAAGTACTTCATTTCCTTCAATAAATTGATTAATTGCTCCTCGAAAGACATTTTTTTGGTCATTACTCTGAACTGTCAAAATCAAATTACGACGAAAACGACGACAAAAGTAGAATTACAACTCTAGTTACCTAAATGACAAGATCCAGGGGTGGCAGATTGAGTACGACCTCAAGAGCCGCAGTAGTCGTAGATCGCATGGAGCCAGCTTGCGGATCGCAGTCCCCACAAGCGTCTTCGGCCACCATACACAGGAGGCATATGTGAGCATGGGTCTGACGATCGAGGTGTACATCCAATGCACAACCCTCGGTCTCATATCCCATGTACAGCCAAAGGTTCTCCTGCATTGAGCGAAGACCCTCATAGCCGCATTAACTTTTTCCTCTACGTGCATTCCCCATGTCAGCTTCGAGTCATGGAAGACTCCAAGGTGCTTGACATGAGGAGAGAGTTGCAGAGTGTGTCCAAAAAGCTTTGGAAGAACAAAGTACCCCAGCTTACGTCTTCTGGATAAGAACACCAAGCTGCACTTTGTAGGGTTCACTGTCATATCATGACGGGTGCACTAGTCCTCAACAATATTGAGGCCTCGTTGCATGAAGGCACAGGCAGCAGCTATGCTATGCCTGGAAATAAGCAGAGGGATGTCATCCGCATACGCTTCACATGAGAATCCCTCGTTTTTCATTACCGTGATGAGTGTCAACCAACATACACCAGAGTACTGGGGATAGCAGGCCCCCTTGCACACTGAGGGAGGGTCGGCCGCCTACACCCACAGTTAAGTAGCGTCGTCTTAACATTTGGTTGATCCATCGCACAACAGTGCGGTCAACACTATGTCGACGAGTTGCCTCACATAGCGACTCGGGGTGGCCTTGTCAAAAGCCCCCTCGGTGTCCAGAAAGGCTCCCAGAGTAAACAGTCCACGATCCAGTCCCCGTTCAATGATAGTTACCATTGAGTGGAGAGCCGTCTCCGTAGATCTGCCCCTCCGGTAACCGTGCTGTGAGGTGTTTAAGGGAGAAGCCTTTAAGGGTACTTCCTTAATATATTCATCTACCAGCCTCTCCAGGCATTTCCAAAGAAATGAGGAGAGGTTTATGGTTCGAAAACTCTTCGGGTCCATGTCGGAAGCCTTACCAGGCTTCGGAACGAAGGCAACGCTCACCTTCCTCCACATCTCAGGGACATATCCAAAAGCGATACATGCCCTGAAAATGGAGTCGATGTATGCGGCCAGCATCACGCTCTCAGCCTAAAGAAGGACAGGCAAAATACCGTCTGGACCCGGGGCTTTAAAGGCCGAGAAGGTTGAAATTGACCATTTCACCTTCTCGACATCAACTACCTTGGCGGCAGTGGACCAATCTCCACAAGTGCATAGAGGTAGCGGATAATCGGAACCTGTCTGCAGGTCTTCTTCAAGCCTGCAGTCAGGAAAATGCGTCGAGAGAAGAAGTCTACAGGCTTCCTATTTCGATGCCGTAAAGGAGCCATCTGGCCCTCTCAGAACACTCAGCCTAGCCGACGGGTCGCCATTGAGGGCCCTGAGCAGCCTAACCGGTTCACGATAGCCATCAAGCTCCTCGCAGAAATCTCGAAAGCCGCAGTTACAGCGGACTGCAGCCTTCCAACCGCCTTTTCCAAGGCGGCAACATTTCTGATTCTCTCAGCCGGAGAGTCGAGCATGAAAACTAGCTCCCTGTGGTATCTCCCCCAATCAGTCCGCTTCGGATTCCTGTATGGTTCATCACTTACCATTACCTCCTGTGAAGGCGCAGTTGTTCTGCCTTCTTTCTGGTTGCCCCATCCACCCAACGAAACTGAGGGCAGAGTATTTTTAGTGTCCTTATTGATGACTTGAAAGAGAGCAAAGTGAAGGAGCAGACCTAGTCGATCATCATCTCAAAGAGGGCTCCAGGAGAGTGAAAGGAGAAAAGGTCTAACTTTACGAGTTCATATTACATTACTTTATTCCGTTAATTAATTACATTGAAGTTTTTCTACTGAATATCACCCCCATAGTAGTTACATACGTCCAAAATTTGATTAATGCTTCTATAGTAGCGCACCCTAAAGGAATTCCTCTTGTTTTTCTTGTTGGCGAGATGTGCACGAGGGATCAATAACCATTTACTTAAAATTTTCCTCTATACCGATTCGAGAAGGCCTTCCGAGGCGCGGCGGGATGTCAAACGATCAATCAAAACACGCGACTATAGTAGGTATGCTATGCGGGCTCTGCGGCAAAATCCCATGTTATTTCTTATGAAGGTCCAAAATTACAAAATGGTCCCAAAAGCTCGTAGTTTCTGCGGCAAAATCCAATGTTATTTCTTATGGAGGTGTTCAAAATGGCAAAATGGTCCCAAAAGCTCGTAGTTCTGCGGCAAAATCCTGTTCTTCCTTATGGAGGTGGTCAAAATGACAAAATGGTCCCAAAAGCCAGTTTTGCGGCAAAATCCCATGTTATTTCTTATGGAGGTGTTTAAAATGACAAAATGGTCCCAAAAGCTAGTTTTGCGGCAAAATCCCATGTTATTTCTTATGGAGGTGTTCAAAATTACAAAATGGTCCCAAAAGCTAGTTTTGCGGCAAAATCCCATTTTTTTTTCTTATCGAGGTGTTCAAAATTACAAAATGGTCCCAAATACTCTTCGTAGACGTGGGCGAGCATAGTTGTGGGTGATGACGTCATGAAAGCTCTATGATTGGGTTGCATGGTTGCTAGGCTAGAGCCCCCTCGGCTCCCTCAGCTCTTTATCTAGGCTTTGTTCACGACTCGTCTTAAACAGGTGCACATAACGCGATACAATATTAAAACAAACAGAAATTCACACTCTAAGAATAATTACGTGCAGCTTCCGCAAGGTGTTAAGTCACAAGATCTAGGTGGCCAATTGTGATCACCTCTTCGAGAGATAACACGGTCCGGAAACTTTTCCCGTAAAAGATCAATGGTTTCGTTGCTTGTATGGCACGTAGCGCCGTCTTGTTGAAAGTAAACGTTGTCCAGATCAATACCATCCAATTCCGGCCGTAAAAAATCATTAATCATTTGTCGATGGCGCAATCCATTCACCATAACTGTTACTCCAGCCTCATTTTCGAAAAAGTAAGGTCCAATGACCCCGCGGGACCATAAACCACACCAAACAGTCACATGTTGAGGATAGAGAGGCTTTTCAACAATAACCCTTGGGTTTTCCGAGCCCCAGATGCGACAATTTTGCTTGTTGACGAAGCCATCGAAGTGGAAATGGGCCTCATCACTCAAGATGAGTTTTCGATGGAATTCCGGATCATTTTCATGCATTTCAAGGACCCAATCAACAAAGACTCGACGTTTTTGATGATCGGCCGGCTTGAGTTCTTGTGTTTGTTAACTGAACTTTATAAGCCTTAAGACCCAAATCTTTATGCAAAATACGGTCTAATGACGTTTGTGGAATGCCTAATTCCAAAGAACGACGAGGAATGGACAAACCTGGGTTTTCTTCAACACTTTCGGCTACAGCAGCAATATTCTCGGCTGTTCTTGAGCGACGTGCACGGGTTTTATACTTCACATCACTAACTTGTCCCGACAGCTCGAATTTTTCTACCAATTTCTGTATTGCGGACGGACAAGGTGCTTCACGACGACCCAAAAATGTTCGAGTTTTACGAACCGTCTCTGCGACATTTTCACCATTTTTATAGTGAATTTTAATAATTTCAATTCGTTGTTGAATAGTGTAACCTTCCATTTTTATTAATGGCGTAGTTTCTACTTGTCAAATGTCAAAAAATGACAGCTCCAAAAGTGACATCTACCGAAATAGCGGGCTAATTAAAATAACACCTCTTATTGGAAAGCCCTTTATAATTACTTTGTTGCATTCAATAAGACTTTTAATCTTACTTACACTCTAAGAAGAATTAAGTGCAACCTCCGACACAAGTTTTTATTTGGGTTGAAATAACGGAGATGAAAAAACAAAACAAAGAAAACTCGTAGTAATTGATTTATTGTTTTATTTAATTATTGCGAGATTGCGTCATACGCTGGTAGTGAATGAAAACATGTGCCGGCAGATTGTAAATAAGTTGATAGCCGGCTAAATTGCATTAGTAACGAGCTTTAGTGTGATAATATGCGGCAAGTTTAAGGTTAATAGAATTAAGTTTTTAAACGTAAACAGCAATTGATTAATGCAGATAAACTTTGATGTGATTAAGAGAAATATGAAATTACATGGCCAACTTGTTTAGTTGAATAAAAATCGTTTTTTATTACTTCTTAGTTACTCAATCGAGTTACTGCAAACTATGTGTTATTATATTTTAAAAAATTGTTTCTTTAAAATGGAGCAGGGCATCATTGTAATTTTTTTGCAAACAGATAGATAAAACTTCTAGTTTCAAAATAAATATACAAAATCGTGCTTGAAGTCCTCAATAGTAAATAATACCATTTAAAATAAATAGCATTATTAACAAAAAAGACGTTTGAACGTTTCGTTCGGTACTGCCATATTTTTTATGAAAAATATAAATCATTAACCTATATTGCATCTCACCTCAACAATTTAATAACAAAATGAGGCAGCGGGCAATGTTTTTAAGTTCTTATCTTTATCATGACAGAACATAATACAGAACACCGTTGTATTTCAAAATAATAGTAAACTGTTTGTAGCATATACTATTATCAGTTACAGATGTTCTTTTTAAAATTAACAAATCTAGTTAACAAATTAGACGTTTTCAAAATCACCTTTTCAAACAAACAGTCGGAGGAGCTAAAAATATTCAAGGTTATGGAGTGATAAACAATTTAAACTAACGATAAATATTTTTCTGGAAATGACTATGAGACGTTACCGTGGGGCCATTATAGCATGATGGATGTAGATTAATGTGTCTTAAATAAATATAGCATATTAGTTTATACGAACATATTACAAAACAGATTAATATGTTAAATAAAAGACTGTTTATAACGTGATGAAATCTGTGTTTTATCTTAAAGTCCTAATAATAAGTCCATTTTTAAATCATGTCAGCATATTATAAAATCAACCACTTTTGAAAAAATTTACCTTTCACTCTATATATAAAATATTTTTGCAAATTAGGGTAAGCGAGCTACTACATGCATCATTTTTAATAATCTACATTTTAAACACATGGCGCTACCCAGTTTTTAGTTGAAAAAAGCTAAAAAATTTCAATAAAAATCACCTTTTACTCCAAAACTTATCAATTTGTTACCACTATGCTAAAACAAAAGATGCGCTGGTTTTTTCAACGGAAATTGGTCTTAATGTGCATTAGTTGGTTAATTCTTGAACAAAATATTGTTGGAATTTTTAAATAAATTTTGGCTAACTAGTTCATAAAGCTTACAAATAATACCAAATTTTACAAAAAATTACAAATTTTTAAAAGTTAGCTAACTATTCGCAAAAATTTGCAAAATAATACAACATTTTACAAAAAGTTAAAAATTATTTCTAAATATTTGAAGTTTTTTATTAAATTTAGCTAACTAGTTAATAAAAGTTTACAAAAAATTACAAATTTAGGGTAAAAAGAAGTTGTCCAGGGGTGTAGCAGACGTAAAAGAAAAAAAAATTGTCTAAATATGCAGCAGAAGTAGATTAATGGGAATATAAATATTGTAAATCAGATTGGGATATGATACGCATAATAAAAGAATTTTTATAACGTTTTAAAAACTAGTTTATTTAAAAAAAAATCCCTTATTATAAACACATTTTCAGAGCACATCGGCCTCGATGTATGGCACAAGATGAATAAAAATGTATCAATAAAAATGCATCAATAAAAATTAACCTGCATTTCATATATTTACATTTAACACGTTTTCAGCTCACAGTGTTCAAATTCACCAAACCGGCAACCTGTTTTTACAGTCATGAGCCCCCTTTGTTTACATACCGGCAATCTGATTCAGTTTTTGTAGTAGATAGGCTATGCGAGTAAGAGCGCAATTTCCTGTGTATTTTTAAAGGAGCCTCTGATATGAAAAAATTGTTCCAAAAGCTCAGAGTTTGAGCGCAATTTCCCGTGTATTTTTAAAGGGGGACCTATGAATTGACAAAATGGTTCAAAAAGCTCTTCGTGGATGTGGACGAGCATAGTCGTGGGTAATGACATCTATGGTTGGGTTGTATGCTTGCTAGGCTAGCGCCCCCTCGGCTCCCTCAGCCTTTTCTCTAAGCTTTGTTTACGACTCGTCTTAAACATGTACATTCTTAGAGTGTGAATTTCTGTTTGTTTTGATATTGTATCGCGTTATTCTTAGAGTGTGAATTTCTGTTTGTTTTGATATTGTATCGCTTTATTCTTAGAGTGTGAATTTCTGTTTCTTTTGATATTGTATCGCATTAAGTGGAAATTGCGCTCGTACTTGCACTCGGAGAAGCAAGACTTCGTCGTGGAACGCTACAAGTTGAATTGACGTTACCACTCAATACAACAGCAGACAGTTATCGAGTCAAAAATACGATCAGGCAAATGAAAACGGTTTGCGATGCGTAGTTGAAAGTATCTGAGGAAATACATTGCGAAGAATTGCTCCATCATTTGAAAATTCAGGGGCAATACCTCCTGCAAGAAATAAATGTCCTAAATGACCAAAATCATCATCGAAAAAAAGGAGACTACTTGGCGAAGCGTTACAATACGTCTTCGGAGTAAACGACCAAGTTTATACTGATATCTCCAGCCTACAACAAAATCAGCAGACATTTCAGCAAGCATCATTGCATCAATCATCCATTATGTTGCCAACAATCTTCCACCTGAATGATACGGAAACACGCATTACAGAGAAAATAAATTCATTCACAACTAAGTTAAACAGCGCATTGAAAGAAATTATTGCAGTTCAAGGTTGGTTTTCAAAGATCAACACCAACGTAATAAATCTACACATTTTAACCGCATACCAACTAGCAACAAATGTATTGGATGAATTAGAAAGACAGTATGTCAGAATCCTCGCATTCCTATTAGGAAAGCGCAGACTGCTTGAATTTATACCACCAAGTAAATTAAGAACCATTATTAAGGATGCATCCAGCAAACTCCCAGGCAGCCTTCATATTACAAACGTTCCAGAAGACAGAATAGACACATCCAGGAACACATCTAGCATTACTCTACTTGGGTACTTCAACATTATCGAAGCAGACCAATTCAGTATAATTAAGATAACACCTATTCCAACGAGATTAGAGAACAACACATATTTGATAGCCGATATACCAAACACAATACTCGCTATCAATTATAATATACAGACATATTTTGAGCTTTCCGAAAATGAGCTTAAAGGCTGTATTAGCGAGGATAAACATCTGCTATTATGTATACCAACCACCATCAACAGCATAGAGACAAATCCCAACTGCGTAGTGGATGAAATCTATAACCGTCAAGAAAAACAGCCTTGTCTAGTGAAGGCGTTGAAAATACCAAGTATTATATGGAAGCATCTATACATGGCTAATACGTGGTTATTTGTCGCTACATCTCCTATTGTATCAGGGGTAAAATGCAATGGAATTCGAGAAGATGTAGAATTAAAAAGAACTGGTATCATTCAAATAACAAGAGAATGCGTCATCAAAACAAAGAAGAACACTCTAATAGCTGAAGTTTTAGATAATACATCTGCACGGTCGTCGTTCAGTAAGCCAATGGATCTAAACATTTCGAAAAATAAGAGTACTCCACTTCAGGAGCCTGAGATACTACAAATGGAGCCCGTTCTTAAATCAACAGACCAATTACTTGGAGTCATTAAAGAACAGGAACAGTTTCACAAGGAACTAACCTCGACATCATTACAAACAATGGGTCATCATACACTTTCCGCACTCTCCGCTGTCATCATCACAATGGCAGCAATCTCAGCAATTACCATAATCAAGGCGAAATACAAGTGTAAAAACCACGGCCAGCACCTTGTAATCCAGACTTCGTGGTGAACACGCCCACTCCAACAACACCCCGCCATACACCTACATAAGGAACGGTAGAGGCGCAAAATGTTTAGGGAGCATGTCTCAAACCAGCAATAAATCCAATTGCAAAATCTTTAACAGTCTTCGCTTAGTACGTAATTATTTAATTTAATCAATTGTATTGAGCAATTGATTGTTGAAAAAGCAAAATTCTCGATATAGGCATAATTCACAGTTCATTACTCTCTGCCCATTAATAAATGTAATTATTGCTTAGTATATAGTTCTCAAAATATATATAAATCGATATATTGTAAAAACATTTTCAGTGATAATAAATTTTTCCTACAGTCACTATCAAGTTCATTCTACGTCCCATCCGTAGCCCATCCTATCCAAGTTATTATCTCGCGCCCCCACCAGTGGTAAGCGCAAGTAATATACTTAATACCTATCCAAACCGGTCCACTCATCTACCATTAAGCTATTTTTTTACCCATCGGACGGATAAGGCTTGGTGAAAGAATTTGTCGAAGATAAAATTTATAAATTTTGACGGAGAAAACTGTGGCAGTCTCATGGATCTGATTGCGACATCAGAGGAATTTCTACTTCATGGCTGGCTTGTTAATATTGTCTCCCTACCGGATCTTGATTAGTGGCTGTATGTTTTTAAATCAATACGAACAAAAATTGAAAAGCATTACCCTTCGGAACATCAGCTTCTAAATTTGAATATTGACTTGCGGTTTCTTCTGGGCAACATCTCATCCGAGAGAGAAATCACAACTTGCGAGGACTGCCTGTATTGTATGTGGATTGTTGACTCGGAAAATCAAACTTTCGGAGATTTGAATCAGTTAAGCGTATGAGAATAGCTGGTAATAAACATATTGGCGCTTTGAATTCTAAAGTATTTACTACAAAAACACAGGGTATAATTTCTAATAATATAATTTAATATTTTGTTACGTGGTTTTGTAAGTCAGTGTGCATTCCCTGTGATACATACCAACTCTGACTAAACGTGAAGTGTACTCGTATCTGCATTTTCACCGTTGTACGCTACTGCAAGCTTGTGTTAAGCTCGTTAAATTTAATCAAAAGAGGCATTAATCATTATTTTTTATTTAGGCATTTCTCAGTTAGTTTAGGAGGAAAGAGACATTAGGGTTATTTTAAAATTATATATTTTGTCATAATGTTTTATTACAAATTAGTTTTCTTTAATAAAAAATATTCCCTGGCAGTGGAATGTAACATACTTTAGAGATGGCTCTTTAACGAAACATTAGGGGTCAAAATATAACAAACAGGCAGATCTTAAATTATTATTGCAAAATTTTAAATAGTTTTAGTGATGCTATAAGTTAGTTTGGCGTTTTATATGTGGGAATTCAATTTTTTCTCTGGTACTGCAGGCTCAGGACCAACTCCGCCAGCCAGTGTATACACAAGAATTCCAACTTCATAGGCCAAAGAGTCAGCATCCTAAAAATAATATAAATAATATTTACAAAGAATTTAATTGGAGTAAATCTAAATACATTTTTCGTTGCTGCCTCAGCGTACACCCGTACAACATCTTCTGTTCCAGAAGGCCGTACAAATGATCTTCCTTTATGATATTTTGCAACAATATCTTCAATTCGCTGTTGTAATCCTTCGGGGGTCACACATATCCTCTCAGCATCGGCTGTTGTAATAACTGCCCGGTCTTTCACTTTAATCTTAAGTTGTAAATTTGGAAGATCAGTGTAGGTCTCCAGCCAATCCTTTACATCCCAACCCTTAGCGTGTAATATTGTTTCCACTAGAAGCATATCAGAGATAGCATCTCCAACAGTTTCGTTTATAACATCAATAAGTTTCAGAAATCTGCTGGCAGCTTCCTTTTGATGATAGCTCTCTTCAGATGTTGAGGCTTCTCTTATTAATTCTTTTGCTATGTTACTGAAGACTATTGTTCCATGTCCATTAGCTTCAAAATATATCCCAATGTCATATTCTAGAGCTTTATGGTGTAAATGTTTCACTCCAGTAGAAACACACGCCACTGGCACGTCAAGCTTGTTAATTATGTAATCAGTTGATGCACCATTCGCGTATGCAGTCTGGACTAGTCCCATTTTCAAATCAATACCGCATTCTTTTACTAATTCCGTTAGATACCCGGCCACAAGAGTTGCAATTCTATCACCATCTAACAAGTGGAACACTCCAAATTCATCATGGAAAAAATATACTATACGATCAGCGTCTCCATCTACAGAAACACTTCTGGTGTTTGGTTCTACTATGGGCATTCCTACAGGTGCGCTCTGCTGAACTTTAACGTAATCAGCTCCGCATTCATGATTTATTTTCCCTTCGCCCTTATTAAACACAATCACATTCAGTGAATCTTTCATTCTTTTGAGAAATTGCAACATTTTTCTCGCCCCCACGCCATTAGCACCATCAAAGTATAGCTTATTTGTATAATTACCATTTTCCAGTTTGCCACATCGTAAAGCCTCAAAAGCTGATATCAACTTATTATAATAACCTTCTTCATTAGGGACTCCGTATGCTTGTCTGGTGTTTGCAGCAACAACGAAATAGTGCAACATTGGTGTTGTAACAATTCCAAATTCTCTAACATTTCCTTTAAGTGCCAAAACTCCATCTGAAACGGCTTTCAAAAGTCGCGGGCTATGATATCTGTTATCCATACCCACATAAACATGGGAGGATTGACAAATATTAATATCAAGATTTTCAATTAATTTTGCTACATGCTCTTGAAGGTCATTGTCATCCAAATTGACTAGTTCAGTAGCAATTTTTTCCCAACTAGATTCAAGCATTTCTCCTGCCGGATCTATTAATTTTACACCATTATCAGGCTCTGGATTATGAGATGCAGTTATCATAACTCCAATTACTTGGCCGTTTTTAATACGGGAACGTAATGTAGCTAACAGGCCCATTCGATACATCACATAGTCTAGATTTTCAGCTCTGCATAGAAGATAAATAACATTGGGTTAGACCAATAAAATTAAGGAGCAATATTAAAATATTTATATCTTTTTCGTCGTAGGTTAAATAAATTTAATTCTTGCAATTTGAATAAAAAATTCAAGGCTCATCAGGTAATTATTAAATAATTAATTGTAGTTAGTTTTACTACAACAAAATGTATCCAAATTATATTTGTGTTCACAACAATACTGAAATAAAATGTTATTGATATTAGTTAGGCGACTATATGGTCATATAATACCCGAAGAAAAGGAACGTGAAATTCTTCCAACTTTAAAATTGTGCTCAATTTTGAGATACGTCCACTTTGTGAATCCTAATTGACAACTGGTCAGTAGCACACTTCGGAAATCGCAACAAGCAATTACAAAATAGTAGGAAATGAATTGGTGGCCAACACCGCTTTCAAGAGTTGGATTGACTCGGGTGTCTGCGAAGCTCATAGTTTTTATAAGCACAGATAGGCATACACTTTTTTCTTAGAAATAAACTGTATTAGTTTCTTCAAAATTTTAATGTATTATGGTGACCGACAGACAATGCATCCGTACCGTTCACTGACATATATATGAATGGTCTTCTCGTTTGTAGCACAAGAGCGTGTGTCTGTTGACAGCTCTGCCAAAAGCCACTTTCCTGAATATAGACAGATACTGCAACTGACACCTCTAGCTGCTTCAAGGATTTAGCGTGGGTTGTTACACAGCAATATTCCGCTGGCGATCAGCCGGCTTGGGGTGGATCTTGCAACCCACATCCCTTAATCCTTAATGCTTGAACGCTGTGCGAGATAATAATGGATTTGTTGATCAGACAGGCGGATGGATATACTGATAGAGATATAGAGATGGGGGGAGCTCCTGGGTGTGGATGGAGCGCCCAACTTTGAACTAATCGGGCACAACGCCACCAACCATCCTCGATAAGTAAGTGAAAGCAACTGTATTTAATAGCCTCATCTGTTATTCCCAGATTAAACAGCAATCCCACACTCAGTCTTCCCAAAAACCCGAGCGATTCGTTTTTACATCGTAACGACACCCCCCCCCCCCCCCTCCCACCCACCATAATCAATCCTAGCAAGCTTCTCATTGAAAATGAAAAATGGTATTCATCTCACCCATATTTTTTATGCTGATTTAGGTAAAAAAACGAAATCAAAGTAACGATGGGGCAATTTGCTACACGTTGAACCAAAAATGTATTAATACAACTTGCCATTGTACAACAAGCTGTAAATAAAGACATCGCGTAAGACTAACAGTTTTTATATTTTTCGGACAGTTATTATCAGAGGAAATAAAGTAAAATGTGTTCACATTTTACAAGCTCCAAACCAGCTGATATTATTAAAGACTACTTAAATCAAAAAATGTACCAGTTGCAGAAAATATACTCAATTTGATTATTTCCCAGGTTCCACTTCGCTAAAAAGTTGAAGTGAGTGGAACTCGTTTTCGTACTGGCGCCAGTAAACTGTTAATATGTCAAGAGGTGAGGGACTGAAAACGAAGTTACTTGGGACAGTAACTTCGCTTTTGTAAACTATACTATATACGACAAAATCGGTCGGCGCCATTCTGTACAGCCAGGAGGGTGATTCTGATCTTTTGTCGTACTTGAATGTCAAAACATACGACTAAATGAAATGAACTTTTCTACTGAGTGACTACTAGAGTGAACTGAAAATGTCACTTCACATTACAAATTCAAAATAATATTTCGAATTTAAGCACTTTTAATGCTCTAATTAGATGTAGAATTTTTATTTACCAGTGTACGATTTTTGTCACAACCTCTAGGAGCAGTTGACTAATTTGTCGTATATTTAGTCGTGTTGTTTGACGTTTGTTCACCGAAAGTTCATTATAGTTCATTTGTGGTAGATAATAGTGAAGACACAAAATGAACTGTGTTGAAACAAAAAGTACGACTAAATATGTTAAAATTGACGACTAAATAGTACGACAAAAGATCAGAATCACCCTCCAGGAGGGTGAGTCTGATCTTTTGTCGTACTTTAATGTCAAATATACGCCTAAATGAAATGAACTTTTCTACTGTTTTCTCGTGTTTTTATCCAGCTCAGCAAGCCTTGCATTACATAGAATGAACAGAAAATGACACTTCGCTTTACAAACTCAAAATATTATTTCGAATTCAAGCACTTGTATTGCTCTAATTAGGTGTAGAATATCCATTTACCTCAGTATAAAATTTTTGTCACAACCTCTGAAGCAGTTGACTAATTTGTCGTACTTTTAGCCGTGTATTCTGACATTAATTCATGCAAATTCATTTTGGTTTATTTTGTGGTTGATGAAAAGGATAAATTAAAATAAATATGGTGAATATAAAAGTACGACAAATTTGAGGTGAAATGTCAAAATATGTGACTAAAATATACGCCTAAGCTACGACAAAGAGATCAGAATCACCCCACAGGTCAACATTTAATTTGTCGTCGTAAATGCCGTGTCGGCATCATTGGGCGCGTTCACTGCCACTTCGGTAGCGTAGTCGTTGTCGTAGTGTAGTTCTGTCAAACCGACTACGATCGACTATCCTCCTGAGCGTAGTCGAATGTAGTCGACTATTTGGTACATTCAATGTGCGGAGTGAACGATAGTCGTAGTCAAGCGTAGTCGTTTACTGTCAAAATTGGCGGAGTGAACGCTCGGTAGTGACTCGTAGTCGACAAAGTCACTATTTCGGTGGCAGTGAACGCGCCCATTGTGTTTCGGCCTTCTTGAACAAATCCCAATATATGGCACACTTACTTCTGTACAGCAATAATCTTAGCTAAATTTCTGAACGCACTCCAGTAGATTTACGTTTCCCTGCATTCCCACCTCATCGAGACTTTCAATTTAATGTCATATTGATTTCAATTTAGAAGGGCAAATTTATGATTGGTTGGAAATATGGAATTATTTTTACATTTTTAGACCCTACACTTGACACTAATAATATTCTACAAAGTTCAATTAAGAATAATGAATACAAAAAATCCTTACTTTCCACGAAAACCGGCTGTCCCATACTGAATATCTGCAGTAAATTTTTTAGGATACATTTCTCTTGCGAAAGCATAAATTGCACGTAAATTTACAGACATTATTTTCACTTTTATTCACTTATAAATAACAGAAAAAGAAAGCAGATGGAAAATTAATTTAATAAATAAATGAAGTACAAAAAACTGTTCAGACAAATCACAAAAAATATTTTAAAGGCAAAGACAAAATTTAATAAAGCCACTCAACACACGACAGTCGCTGCTGGTGACCGTGATACGTTGAAATTCTTGAAATTGGTTGAATTGAAAAATTCTTTCACTTTGACATTTATTTGTTTTCTTTTTCCCCTTAATTTATCTAGGAGAAATTTAAGTACATATTTGTCGGTTTGACAACAAGCCCATTATTGCAAGTTTCTTATGTTGTCGATTTTTCCGGTAGATTCAAAATATCTAAAGGGTTTGTTTCCTTTTTATAGGAATTAAAATGCTACAAAAGTATGTATTAATAGTTATTTGATTATTTTCTGGAGAAGAGTGACTACATATATTTGTAGGAAATATGTACACGTTATAATAGCTGTTACTAAACTATAACTATTGTTCCGATTTCTAATTTCATGGTGTGTTTCCTAGAAAAACCTACGGTTAGGCCGATATCACATAGTTTATTGTGAGGTTTTTGTTTAAAATTTGCGGTTGCACCAGGTTGCACTAGCAGGTTACGGGGTAGTATGTTTTCGTTCCACTTTGATCAATTCGTTCTTAGTTAATATTCCAAGATTAAAATTACTACAATCTACTTATTTGTTGTCTTGATTCAGTTTGATATGTAAAATGAAAGACGGTTAACAGATTTAGACAATGATATACTATACCTATAATACCTGTGATGTACCACAAAAACTAGTCATTTCCGATGAGCAGATTTTGAAGTTAGCCCATATCTAATTTAAGATTAAAGATTCGAAGGGAATCGTTGAAACGTGTAGGAAAATTTATTTATTTATTTATTCATTCCGTCTACCGATTTACAAAATCTCACTGACCAACAATAGGAAAAATAGTTCTTAAAAAAAAAACAAATAACATGCACTAAGCTTAAAATATAACTATATACATAGTAAAGGCACAGTATATATCATACAGTAGAATAGCTTAGAACTAACTACTGAAAAGTGAATTTTAGAATTTCAATTAAAAAAACATAACCTTAAAATTTCTCCCACAAGAGGGAACTATTAAGTATGATACGGACATAAATGGGCGAACAGTAGCTAGCTGCACGACCGTTGACGGAAGTATTAGTTTTATGTATGTACACATATCGGCAATCGGCGACAAATGTATTGTTCCATTACTAAACAGCTGTTTGACGGTAAAGTGGTGTCATTTTGCCTCTTTCCCTCTAGTAAAAGTTTAAGAATGCCATCAGTTCTCTTTCTTCCACTTTAGATTTACATAGGAATCCATGTATTAAAAATTGACTAGTGTGTTAGTTAAAACTGTTGAAAGAGAAAGTATAGTCTCTTTATAGAAGCATCCTACTCACTTGACAGTTTTGACAGAGCTGGGCTACTGTATGATATATACTGTGGTAAAGGTTGAATTATAGATAAAAATAATAAGTAAATGAGGTAATCAAACAAAAGAAAATTACAGAGTGAAAACAACTATAAAATAAATGGCAATACCGCGATAATCATAATAAAAATATACAATGAAACAAAACAGCTAAGAGAAAGAAGCGATGAAACAGCTCACAGATTTCTTAATTGAGCATCTATTTTCATTAAAGTCAATCATGCAACTACAAAGATTAAACTGTCGAACAGAACGAGCAATAGGACGATTAAGGCAGTAATTTTTTCTATGAAGCGATTCATGTAAAATGGAGAAGAACCTCAAATTTCTAGAGGGAGCGTAAATATGCTCAAGCAGGGAAGGAGAGACAATTCTGTAATCTAGCAGATCCTTTATAAACATGACATTACGGGTCTTCCGTCTAGTAGATAATTTTTGCAAGTCAATTAATTGGCATCTTGCTTTGTACGGAGGTAGATCCTTCCTCCAGCTTAGCTTCCTCAAAGCAACCCTAGTAAATCTCCCCTGCACAGTCTCCACTCTGTTACTATGAACAGTATAGTAGGGATCCCAATTTTAATATGAGCCATGATGTTTATACCGTCGCCATTCATCCAGCAATACTATTGGTTGTGCTGTGGTTACATTGCAAATTATTCCGGGCGGACTTTCATCGCGCGACCAATTCATCGGTTGTTATCTCATTATGACCGAGTTAAATTTAGAAGCGACAAAATGTTTAGGTAGTTAAGTTGTTGCTTCATGTAAATAGTGAATACGCTTTAATTGAAAATAGTACTTTAAAACGGGGGTGCAGAAAAAGGATTAATCATAGTAGAATTAGGGCATATGTAATTAAGAGAGAATCCATAACTTTTTTAGCTGGAGCTATTTAATTATTACTGCTAAATATTATATTAAATCGAAACAATTATTTTTCAAAAATAGAAATAAGAATTCTTGCAAGGAACTTGAACACCACATATCTTATATTAATATAAAAAAAATATTTTCATATTTAATTCCAGTGCTACTTCATCACGCAGTTTCCTTAAAATGTTACGATTCGCGTGATTTTCCAATTTTTGAATCCACAATGTCGATTTTGACCTACGCACGAAATTCACATTTTTCTTTTCTATTCTGGCATTACATCATTATCTTTTTTTTTTTTTTGCTTAATGAACAGCGTTAATTTTGTTATTTTTAATAACTCTAGGAAATTATATACCTACTGTAAATTTTTTTTTGTCGTATCCGTATCAAAATTTAAATGATATAGATAATGTTGTTATTTTGAAGTCCTGAAATGGAATGTTTGTTTTGAACATTTTCTGTTAAATAAGTATTTACACATTTAACTAATGACTTAAAAGAAATCGTATAATATCTACATGCTTGTGCAAATAAGCTGGTTTTATGAAATTTGTACATATTCATTTTCTTCTATTGTGTGGTCATAGTAATCTTTAGAATCACATGCAATTTTTTTTTTTCAAAATAACGCAACATTTAATACCGATTACCGTTTGAAATATTATTGTTGCATGGATATTTTTTTTCAAAATCTCTGATAGAATTTTTTATAATTTGTCGGTTGAACAATGTCTATAAATACGTCACAAAGTTCAATGTATATTTATTTTTCGACTGCAAATACCTTAGTGATAAAACAAAAAAATGTTTTGTCGCTTATTCATGGGACATATCTGTTACTCCAATTAATAGTTATTATTAGTTATTATGAAATAGCAGAAGGCTGAACGAATTTTTTGAAGTAGTATAGATATTTATTTTGGTTCTTGTTTTGATCACGAAGTTAAATTACACCTGCTCTAAAGCGGAGCTAAAATAATATGTAAATATGAATTTGCTCCGTAAATACTATTAGAATATTTTCATCACGATCGTACTAAATTATTAAGACCTTAAAGTAGAGCATTAGAGAGTCTAAGGCAAACATCCTTCATCCCATTCCTCTCTTTGTCACAAGGGAAAATGCTAATCCGTCCAATGATGCAACAAACAGATCACCCTTTACTGCCATAATCATAGATTTGAAAGTTAAAAATCCTAGTAAGTGTAAAAAAGTGAATATCTATATTTTTTTCTCTTTACAATAATTACATGGACCAAAATGGAATGTTCGAGATTCTTAAATATCATAATAACAGATATTTATATAATAAAATTTATACTAATTACAGCTGTGCATTTTGTAAAATGTTAACTTCATATGGACGGACAACTTTAAAATCTTCTGTACAAAATTGTACCACTAAGAAACTAAGAATCTAATCTCTTTAAGCTAATAAATTATAATAAAAAACACTTAAACTTATAAAAATGTAAAAAATGAGTGAACTTTTTATTTGATTAGCTCCTGCAAAGCAATCAGTTATTCTTCGAGCACGCATAAAGTCACCTCCTAAGTATATGTCATAACGCCGATTATTCGTTTCAATAACTCGCAGCTGTCTTGTGGCATCTTGGAAAATAAGATCGTGGTAAGGTGGAATAGAAGTAAACATAGAGAAGCTAAAATTGAGATTTTTAATTATATTAAGAGGGTTTAAAAAAAAAATTCTGTCCAACCTAAAATCATCTAGATCTTCTCTTCCATAAAGCTGCTGAGCATATGTCAATAAATTTATGTAAGCATTGATTTGTGTCTCATTATATCCATAACCGCCTCTAGTAACAAGGGCGTTTGCTTTAACTTTACCCAAATTGCATCTTTTATAATCAGTAAGTTCAGCTCTTGTTCCTGTTTGTAATAATAAAATAAAAAAGTTTAAAGAAATTTTTTCATTATGAAAAATCCTTACCATCTGGACAAAGAAGTTCAAAATCATCGTTCAAAGTATTTCTCGCCCACCATTCTTTTCTTCTGCCGCCAGTATTCTCACTGACTGTTGTATGTTTAACAAAGGCTACATGCCCACCACCTTCTGTTAAACATCTAAAAGCTCCAGTATGTCCATAATAATCTTCGGATGCATCTCTACGACAATATCTGAAGCTTGTACCATGACATAAGTCGCACATATTGTCATAAGGTACACCAGTATTATATTCAGAGCTAATAGCTCCAGGAACACAAGATTTTGTAAAATATTCTGCAGCAGCTCTTATGCTGTCACAACCATAAGGTCTCATCCAGCCATTTGAAATTAAATATGCTAAGGGGTATGTCCAACCGGCTGCAGTATTTATTCCAGTGTGACAAGTCTGTTTGCCTTTCAAAAAAGTTAATTCTGTATCAGGGTCTTCTTCTTTACCCACAGCAACTACATAATATTCTGGTTCTCCTAAATTATATACTTCAGCCATGAATGGTACTAGACCATATTGTAATCCACCCGTATATACATCGCCAGCATCAAAAACTGTTACATCAGCTCCTCCAGAACTTATCGTTTGCATGCAATTTATATGAGAGTGAGCCTTAAAGCATATTAATTCTGGTTTTAAGATTTGCGCCTTTAATGCGGTCTGTGAAATAGATAGAGTTTGTAACACTCATATTTTAATTGCAATTTATACGTAAGAGGGTTAGCTATAAACACGTTGCTGTATGAGTTCAGTTATAAGGAAATATAAATGATTAACTCGATCAAAATTCAAAAATTAAATGAAATTAACTATTAATTCTCTTATTACAACTTCATCATATGCCGATTACTACAAAATCAAACAGGAAAAATATATTTCAATGACTTATCAAGCTGCAGTATAGAAAAAAGTTTATTTCTTGAGCTGATTTTTAAATTACTATCTCGAAATGTTAAAAAGAATATTAAAGAGATCAAACATTCCGGTTAAAGATTCATTCATATCATAATTAGTTTGATGGTAGGAAAAGAGGAGGAAGTTAGGAGTAACCGAAGATTGAATTTTTAACAACGCTGAACCATCCGGCAGAATTGAGTGTTCCTTAAAAATACCGAACATCAAATAATTCTTGCAATCTCTTCACATCTCCTTCAAGTATAAAAATTTATTTCATTAGATTTATCACTAATATTGGTATCGTTCGCCTTTCTCGTTTGATAACCGATAGCATAAAAAACTATATATGCTTGTACGTAAATGTATTGCGCTGATGAATTTAAGGCACTGCCAGTTTGTCACAGTCGAGTAGTCTGGTTGTACATATTTTTAGTTTGAAAATAAAGATCTCTGAGAATGGTAGCGTGGCTACCAAAAACGAGTCAATAAAATAAATTGAAAGTTGTGAAACAATAAAAAGCTGGTCGGATTATTGACTTAATGTGTTCTACTATCAGCTAAATGAAATCAGTCATAATTATGTTCAAAAACACGAAATAGCTTAGCGTTGCCTGCGTAACAAAAAGAAAGTCTTTAATCTCGACAGATAATTGAAGTAAAGATTGAAGAACAAAATCCCAAGAATACCACCCAGATTTTCTCTCGACAGAATGAACTCCATTAAGGGAAGTCCGTTAAATTTGGCTTGTAATGACTTCACATTTCAGTTTTTATTTTCCTTGACCCTAAGCTCAATTTTTTCTTCTACTGAACTATGTGTTACCAGACATGTATATATGTATTGATTTATTAGTACTTTCATTAATACTATTTATTTATTTATATAGCTTTTGACATTAAGTAAGAGTTAGTGGGAATAGAAAAGGATAAGGGATAGAATGCGGGTATGATTAAGATGGATAGCTGATACTATTTCCACATACCCTCATTTTGATGCATTTTTCCATTTCAGGATCAGAAGTGACGCAAAGTGTCATTTTCCCTACGGGGCACTCACGAATGCCATAGATAAGTTCCATAGATTTTCCAAGAAATACACTGAATGATTGCTCCTGATTAAATCTTGCCAAACCGCGACTAACATCCTTTTGAAAAACAATTACAAAAACTACTAACATATGGAAACTTTTTAACTTACTTGGAACATAAGATTTAATTTCCCATATCTCTGTGACTCGAATATATCGAACTTTTCAATAATCACACTTTGATTATTCTCCAGCGATGAGATGGTTGTTGTAGAGAAACCACTATCGATTTTTCCAAATTTATTACTATCCAAATCGTATCGGTTATATCGATCCTGTTGACTATAATTATTGTTATTATTATTATTATTGTAAGCGCTATCATAGTTTTGTCTCGTATTATATTGATTTCCATTATTATTGAAACGATTATTTCTATTATTGTACTGATCATAGCTATTCGTAAAATTTCCAGTTTCTTTATGTGATGCATAGAGGTCTACCACACGCTCTAAAAACCTTTGAAATCGTTTCCGTTCATCTTGTGTACGTGCAGAGGATACCACTATTGCATCTGATGGTACCAGTCCCCAATTGCACTCACGATATGAAGTAATTGGTCGTCGCGAACCATCTTTACAAAATAGTTCGAAACGATCTGCTGAAGTTGACTCTAAATGGAAACTTCATTAAATCCGCTAATATATATTAAAAAAAAAACATATAAATTACTAAATTCATTTCCTGAAATCATTTCCATGACAGTTGTGTGCTTCAGAAAAGCTACATCTCCGGTCTCTAAAAGACATCGAAAAGCTCCATCGTATCCATAATATGGATCTTTTGGAGTACACCTTCCAGCAGAAACTTGTCCTGAACATAGTGAGCAAAGTCTGAAAGAAATGAGAATTTGATAATTCTTGTTTACTAATTAATGTAAGTAGATTTTTTATTCACGAAGCCAGTACAGGCTATGCTTATCATACACAAGTGTATACTTAACATTTTTTTGATAGCAAAGTACATTTTCTACTTTTCAATATTGTATAACATTTATTTCACCCTTAGAACTAAGTAGCCAGATACACTCTAAAGTCGGCTAAGTTATGTATATACTGTTGTCTTTCATATTTTAAAAACATTTATATAGACTTAATAAATCAAATAATAAATAAATAGAACATTTTTTACTTGGAGGAGCATTTGTAAAAATCTTTCCAAATTTCCGGCCAATTTCACAAATTCATTTACTTTTAAAACTACGATTATGAGCAACAGGTTTGTATTTATAACTTATTATTTGGAAATACTATCCCAAAAAAATGTTATACAGTAAGAATGTTTGATACCGGGGCCACTATTGCCAGAGTATTTGATGCGAAACTTTTGCCTGGTAGGAGAAACTCAACCTTTTAATATTAGAAAAAATTAAGGCTTCTGTAAGTAGATAGATGAAAACGCTGCACTCAGAATTCATGAATGAATAGAGGCTTACAATATTTCAATGATTTTCCCAATCTCAATAAAACAGAAACAAGATTAGAAATTAGAGTTTGTTAATCAGGGACCGTAAATAACTGTTATTTTTGGCAATCAACTAAAAAGTTCCATCAAGACTGAATGGTATACTTGAGACGTAATGGCAAATAGCTAATAATTGCTAAAAAACTGAAATGATCAACCAAAACTGTCGAGAATAATATTGCCGGGAGAATGTACATATAGAAAATCGCAGCCCTGTAAAGAATTTATGAATAAGTCCCATAACAAGAGTTTCAATAAATTTTTTTAATTTAAAGTTAATTATAACTGTTACGGAAGATTTTTGATCATACTTATCAGAATTATCCCCAATTGGATTATATTTGTCAATAAGCGAATTTACTGCACATGAGTCACCAAAGAAATTCGTTGCTGTTTTGACTTGGTTGTTGCAATCAATTATTTCCATTCCACCCTCCCGTTGTAACTGTAAAGGAACAAGTTTTAATTATAATAAATATGTAATTCCTTGCAGAGCTACCGTAAATATTGGTATAATCCATCCGGCTAAACTTCCAACCCACGGAAAACAAGCCTTTTTTGCCTTTAAACCATTTAAATTTATAACCTCTGGTAACGTTCCCTTTTTAATCACAGCAACTGAATAGTAATTTGTGAAACCACCTTCAAAGCGTTCTTGCATTATTGGAACCAGAGAATGATATCGTCCTGCTTGAAACACATCTCCAGCGTCTAGAGTTGTTATATGAGCTCGATCTCTATCTATATGTCGTATGCATTCATCTGAATTGTATGCCATAAAACAGGTTAAATTCAGAAAGTCATCTTCGAAAAGTGCTCGATCTCTTTCCAATGCTTTCGTTAGATTCTGACATTTATATAGTTCCGGCAAGCCTTTCGTACACCATATCATTTGATCACTAGTTTTTTCCTCAATGCCAAAATATTGTCCTAAAATTGATAAAAAATTTAATGTACATTTATCTAGATATTTGGAAGGTTTTATAAATATGATCGGGCTCTGGTTAAACACTTGAAGCACAGAATCAATACATATGTACATTATCAAGAGTTTTGGTCGATTAGTTAGGCTTATAAAGAGCGTTTTTATACAACAACAAAATTTCAACTTGGTAGTGAGTATGCTATGCCATTTCCGATATTTGTTTCAAAGTCAAAGTCAAAGTGTATTTATTTCCGAACCCCTGCTTAAAGCAACGTATTACGTCGGGCTCTACGATAATCAATTAGACAAACTTAGATTAGTTAAGAAATATAAGGCAAAATAAACAAAAATTATGTTTGATTTGTTTGAGTCCAGAAAAGTGATCTAATGGGATGCATTATATCTGGGACAATTAAATATTTACTATTCTGTGCTTGAAGGTTGGAAAACAATGTAATAGCATGAGTTGTATACTATTATTGAAGCAAAATTTAAATGTAAACAAATCAAAATTGTTTTGCTGCAGTGCTTAATTTTGTGGGTAAGTTGGCTGCTATGCAACCTGTTGAATAATAAGAAATGTCAAACACAAACTTTAAATGACGAATTATAAACGAATTAATTAATTTCTGTGGAAAACAATAAAATAAAGTTATTCTAAGAGAATTCGCAAACATAAATTTCTTAACAAATTTAAAAAAAATGTATATGACCGTTGTTATGTTATTATAGCTTCTATTAGTTCTTTTGCGAAATATTATAAATGGACTAACCACCGCATGATCGCACTAGAATACATAGGGCCACTATGCTAATCACTTGAAACATTTTAATATATTTAAAAATGCGTTAAATCGCAAGAAAAACCAATTGTAAAGTTTATAAAAATGACACAACAAATACAAGGCACGCCCCAGCCCCACATCATATTCCAACAAATCCCAAAATCTCGTTCCAACGATACGTACTAGATGAATGCAAAAGATACTAGATTACTGATTGATAGATGGATCGGCGGATAAAATTTAGAAGAGAATTGTAATAAAAGTATGAATAACATAAAAAAACCGGAGAAAAATTATAATAATATCCTTGTGTATAGAACTATATAATTGCGAAACGCAATTTAACTTAATACCTTGTTGTATTGTAAAGGCGCTACTACTGCAGAGGAGACGTAACCAAAGGGTAAACTAGCATTATTACGAACCACGTTCCGCCATTTGTGTCCGATGCGAACGTATAGGAAAGTACGGTACAGAGAACACAAATATTTTCTCACCTCTCTCTGTCTTTTCAATAGAAATGTATATACGTAATAGGAGAAACATGTCACTCACTTCACTCACAGCTCCAGTCTAGTCTCAAAATTTTAAAGAGAATACTTGTATTCTATATACTTTGTTCCAATATAAAATCAGCGATGTCTGGACCTGATGTAGGGAAGGCCGTAATTTTTTCTTAGAAATTTACTGAAAATTTTTTCCTTAGAATTGTTATGCATTTGAGGCAAGACAACGGCACATATTGTATGATTGTATCTGAAAATAACTCCAGTCGGCCTCCAGACTGAATAAAAATATTTCCGAAACATTCAGTACGTTTACATGAATACTCGAAATATACTTCAAGTAGAGATCAAGTTATCAAAATACCATGTAAACGCGCATTGACTTACTGTGATTTTTAGCACTTTTCTCAAGATATTTATCTAAACATACGCAATTCTATATTGAACTTAATGCAGAGTTGTCAAAGGTAAAATGTCACTTCAAGTAAATTTCTAGTCAAGTAATTGCAATTAATTCAACCAAAAATCCTACTTGAGTTTCAAGTGGATTTCAAGTCAAGTACTCAAGTATTCATGTAAACGTACTGATTGTCTGTAAATTTCTAAGAAGAAATGAATGCTATTGGTCATGTACGAGTCTATTAACCCGTTCACATGAAGCAGACTGGAGTGGATTAGCGTACTTCGGAGTGAGATAATTCGCCATGTGAGTACCAACCGGACTGGAATTACCTACACCGGCGTTAATTCAGTAGTGGAGTGGAATTAATCGCATGTGAACACTTGAGTTTGAGTGGATCGAAGTGGATTTACGTTTGGATATTTTTCGGCATACTCTCATTTTTCGCTTCGAACACTTTCGTGCTTTCATACAGTATTTTAGAAATTGTAAAATTATCTTTCCTAGATCCGTTTTTCAATATCTACAAAAATAACTTCAAATGAGAGCTGACTTTAGATTAAGAACTGTCAATAGAAAGTTGTCTCTCTTGTCGGTTTAATCCAATCCATCGCATGTGAACACTTGGCACTATGCGAATTAGGACTATTCCAGTCCGCTTCAAGTGAACGGGGTATATGCTCATAAAAATTGTTCGAGGCCCAAGCAACTGTTGTCGGCCTCCAATAATGCATAACAATTCTAAGGAAAAAATTTGCAGTAAATTTCTAATAAAAAATGTATCAGGTCTAGCCATCATAGGGGCGTTGTCTAGTTCCCATTCCCAGCCTTCGTATGTTTTTAGTTTGCCTATGCTCTTACGACTTATCCTTTGAACCCCTTGCCAATACTTCAGTTGCAAACTTTGCGTTTAGCGAAGCGTGAGCAAAACTGTTCAAGATGGTATAAGTAGAGCCATCTGACATTATAACAAGGAAGCGTTTTCGCAATCACTAGATACTTCTATACACAAGGATCGGGTGCTCGGGTATATTCAAGTGTCGATTCCGGAGATTCTGGGTCACCCGGGTGTGCGGATATAATCCATTCTTGATTCTGATTATCAGGGTACGGTTATCATTTATTGACACTCCGTCCGGTACATTACAGAATTTGCGAATTAGCACAGCTATAATAAAAGAAATTAATTAATCGAAGTACGTTCGCCGTAATGTTACCCGAAAAGCGATTTGAGTGATTTTCCATACCTACATAGAAAGTTGAAATAATTAATGCACACGGGATTTAAAACAAAAATTGAATTTAAGTTTGAAAATGGTACAAATCGAGTAACTCCTTCGTAGGGTTGCCATACAAAAATTTCGTTTTTCGCTATTTATTTGCGCACTGCCCCGAGAACGCATCGACATAGAGAGCTGAAATTTGATACATGGTGTTTTCATAGCAATAGTAAATATACATAATTTTAAAAAGGAACTGAATCAGGCGACCTGTTCTTAGTGTTGTCATACAAAACTTTGGTATTTCACTATATATTTGAACACTGCCTGAGTATAATAATAATAATTTATTAGCACTAAACGTACTTTTCACAAAAACAATACAATTATTTATACTACCTTTTAACAAATTACTATGATATAGCTCATCGAATATATTCTATACAAAGTTTTACAAACACATTGACATTTCTTTCTTTATTACTAGTGGCAAATTATTATACAATTGAAACCCCTTATATATTAATGAATTCTGTGTATCTGATCTATTGCAGCTAAGTAATCTTATATTTAGATCTGCATTCCTTAGATTATATGGCTGCACATCTGTCACCAGTGTTATTTTCTGAGAGCTGAGAGCATCCACGTAATTGATGTGTTTCTACTATATTGCAGGATTATCCTCATTGCCCTATTTTGATGTTTCTGTAGTCTGTCCTTCGCTGTACGTGTGCATAGAAAAAGTACAGTCGAGCAGTATTCGAAATGAGGTTTTATAGTGACATTGCAGATTTTTATTGCACTCGCTAGTGAAACTGATTTTCTCAACCGTCTAAAATATGATACCTTTTTCCTAATCTTTTTACATACATAATCCACGTGTTTATTGAAATTTAGTTTATTGTCCAACATTATACCTAAATATTTGATGTCATCAACTACTTCAATTCGCTCATTCTCAATTGCGATTACTTTGCTATTTAATATCATATGTACATACATATATCAGTATGAGCCGACGTATAGAGCTGAAAGTGTGTACACAGCGTTTTCATAAAAACAGGAAATCCAATTTCCAAAATAGACAGAATCGGATGACCCGTTTGTAGAGTTGGCAAAAGCAGAATCGAAAATTAATATACCAACAAATATGAGATTTCTGTCTGCGATACCTGCTTTTCCTAAGTTGTCTAAGTGAAAAATCGCCTAACTGTATAGGTACTACACGAAACTTTGTGGTAAGACACGAGAAATCATTCTAGCAAGGGGTAAATGCCAGTAAATAAAAATTATTTTACTCCGTGCGTTACTGAAGTTTAATTCGTTGCAGCAATCATTTTACTCCATTTTACACCAAGCTAGGGATTTCCTGAATTGTCAATTAAGAACAACTTTTTATGATTAATATTTCACTCGTCCTAACCAAAGTAAAAGTACAAGCTGAGAATCGAGGCATGTACTTTTCACGAAGAGATTAATTAGAAAACCGTAAGAAATAAAATCCCACTTGTAAAAGATGGTTATCGGATGAGACAAACAAAATGGCGCTAATGAGGAAGGCCATACCGCCATACTTTGTTAACCTTTATACTATGATACTCTATTAATTACTATAAATTTCAACCGAAGTAATGGAAAATACATGAACTTTTTAGATTAGGCCCACCCTACTATATAATAATTCCTAAAGTTTGCCTAATCAGAGCTACCAGAAAGTTTGGTTGCGTACATTTTCCAAGCAAAAACTTGCTCTCTTTAAACTCACCCACTTCAACAATTACATGAATAATGCGATAATGCAAACAAGTACATGAATAGCTGCAACTATGAAATTTTCAGAAAAAATAAAACAAAATTTCAAAAACTTGTAATTTTATTTAGGATCAGTCGGTATCCATTCCAGAAGTTGAATCGCTCGCCTCACTATCATTATCATCCTCCAACTCGTCTTCACTTCCTGAGCTTTCACTACCGGAGCTCTCAAACCAATCATGCGAATTCAAATTGTTGGGAATAATTGTTTTCCATTCATCCAATTTATGCAGGTCTAACGAATAAAAATCATTTAGAGTGTACTGCTTATTATCTTCTTCATAGATGCCTCCGTACAAATATAAATTTCCTTTACAAATGCAAAGCCCTGCATTCATACGTGCTGAAGGTCCATTCTTTAACTTTAATTTATCAGTCTCTAGAGGTTTCCCTATACTGCTAGAACTGGCTCCTCCAACTGTTACTGTAAAAATTCCATCTGTTGTTACTTTTGTCGCTGGTTCTTCTTCCTTCATCTCTTCATCAGGTGTGCTTTTGTCTGTTTTGCTTTTTTTCTGTGATTTTTTATGAATCTCTAACAGTCTCCAGGTTAATGATGTTAGGTCCAAGCAGTGAAGATCACTTCCAAATTGTCCTAATAAATTCTCTTCGTCTTCTGCTATGTCCATTACACCTCCATAGCAATATGCTTTTCCATTTTGAGACACAGAATAACCTACACTGCTTCTTGGAAGTGGACGAAATCCACCGGGTTTTATGCTGTTCCACTTAAATTTACCATTCGGATCAGATTCTAGGGGAGAAAAAAAAATTAGTTTTACTCCTATTTCGAAAGCAACGAAAATTCTTACTGTCTGGAACTAGAACGAACATGTCTGTGTGAGTAACTCCACGGTCAATATCTTTTTTTACTTGGGACTTCGAGTAGCCGCCCCATATAATAATCTTTCCTTCAGAGTTAACAGCCATACAGCAACCAGATCTTGGTGGCGGGACAATGGAACCACCAACCTCAATTTTGTTAAGCCATGCGTAGGTTTCCATTGAAAATATGTGAACATCATTGAAATACCTGTAAGATTGGTTGTTGTCGTGAAAACCACCAAATATGATTAATTTTTTCTTAGCAGCAACCATTCGATGACCACTTCTAGGACTTGGACCATTTGGGGCATTAACTTTTTCCCATTGTTTCGTAGCCAATCGAAGCACCCATAAATCCTTGTAATGATAAAATTGCATTTGAGATGGACTTGCATGTTCACCGCCAAAAAGCTAAATTAATAAATTAATTAATTTTTTTACAACCGTAGGTAAAAAGATCTTTATAGCTACCCAAAGTTGACCGCCATCGGTAGCAATAGAAACCATTTGATGACCACTTCTTGCAGCAGGTCCAGCAGGTGATCTGATCAGCTTCCATTCGTTCTTGGGAATATTATATATATACAGATCATTGTAAATACAGACTTTTTGCCCGTTGAAAAACTCTCCCCCAAATAATATCAGCTCGTCTTTCTCTGGATGTGCACATAGCGTAAAGTTAGAGCGTGGTGTGGGGGGTGTGCAAATTGTTTCTTTAATTTCTTTAAGTCGTGCTTCCTCCGCTTCCAAATTTGCGACTATTTCTTCAATATCTGCCTGGAATAAAACAGGAATGGGTAAGGAAAACAATATTTTTTCAATAAAATTAAAAATTTCTTACTTCGCCTATTTTTGCAAGAAGTTTTTTTTGTTTGTTAACATTTTTTTTATCTGTTTTCATTGCAGTTTTTTCTGCTCCTTTTCCTTTCTTTTTGTTCTTATCCTTTTTTCCCATTTTAAGAAATAAGTTAATATGTACTATTTAAAACGATTTTACAGAAAAATATTACTTCGTTCCCGGCAAGTAAAACAGATTTGACATTAGACATGTGCGTATACGAATGTGTCCTAATTTCGTTCCACAAAGTAGTACTAGATCAAAGCTGAATTAGAAGATCTATTAAATGCAATAGATGGTGACACTGGAAAAATACTAAAATTCAATTTTAAAATAATGATTTTTTTCTGTTTGTTCAAGTTTCTTTTTGAATGGGCACGGCATATAAAACTTTGGTGTTTCACTATTTATTTTGTTGGACTACATATTTGTTTTAATTCGTTGCTACGAAAAATTTACAGTAACTCTGCCAGCAGGTTTCGATGTTGAAAAGATATTTACCGGAAAAAGCACTTCAACGCTTTTAACGAAAAATTGAAGTAATAAGTATTTTAAAGCACTTATACTTAACATGGTATGCAGCTCGATTGATAGTTTGGTTCAAAATTTTGCTGTGGTTGTCCGTGCAGTTTTTTAAGATGTTGCTTAAGTTTGTGTAGTAGGTAACTAAATTCTTGAGATCCATAGTTGCTGTGTTTATTATTATTTCAAGGAACGGATAAGATAAATTTCAAAACCTGTAAAATAATGACTGATGTGAATAGTTCCATAAATATTTATTTATACAAATTTACCTTCTTCTAAAAATCTCAAATTTATAGCTAACCGTTCAGTGGGAGATATTGCTTTCTTTATATTAGGTATCTTTTCTCTTTATAAGAATTAGATTTTCTTCAAAACCGCAATTCATCTTCGTACGTAACTCTTTCATTAAATTAGTTACGGGTCTAGTCTATTTTTTCACCCAAGACCTCTTCCTTTTCAGCTTCTTATTGCAATTTTTTAGCAAAATTAATGAATCATTGAATTCAAGCTTGTGTAAACAGCTTTGCAACTTTTTTCAAAAGGTTGCAGTTTTTGAGCTGCGCGCAACTTTATTCCACTATGCCTAACCACAATGTTCATATTATGCTAGCATATGCAAAGACACGAGCTATTGATTTTCATAATAACAACCCACAATAGGAATAAGAAGCCGTTCGTCAAGTTTTAATTCCTTTCGTCAACTTCTGTCTGTACGCTGATGATCGTACTTTGCATAAGCAAATTTGACAGTTTGTGTAAATATTTACTATAAAAATGTTAGTGATGCATAAGGAAGCATTCGCGATATTTTCAAGGCTTGCATGTGCAAGCTGCACATTGTGGTTAGGTTAAACACCACTGCAATTTTTACAGCTGCAACCTTAAAAGCTGCGCAGCAAAAGTTTCAAAGTGTAACCGTACTGCCTCATTTTCATCGTTAAGTTAATTCATTTGACTAGTTAATTTTGTCGTTCTAAATACTGATAGAGGAAAAGCAATTGGCAACAGAGCGGTTCATTAAAGAAAAACCCTTAAGCCAGACGTTTTTCGGGAAACGGCTTAATTGCCCTCTCATAAAACTGGCGACAGAGAAGCAGGATAGGCTGCCTGAGGTTCGAAGCAATATTCTGTATCCCTTGGGTAAGAATCAATTCTTAAGCTTAGTGTTCAGTTCAGTGTCAGGCGGAAATTATTTAGTAGTGCTCGAGCAATTAATTAATAGTGTGAATTTTATTTATTCGCTCCATATCCAGAGATTTTAAAAGGTGGGATGTAGCTCGTAGAATTAATAGAATATATATGTAGTTATAGTAGAATTATGTGTTGTGATAGTGTGATGTATGTATGATTAAGTGGGGAAATAGCTGGGGTCAGTGTCCGTCCGACCCAAACCACAGCAATTGGCAGCGGTTGGTAAGTCCACCAATAAATTGCGGATCTCCAAGCAAAGCCTGGAGAGATTGGCGAGAGTCTGAACCCCAATCATATTTTAGTCCGTGTTCGTCCGGTTATGAGAATTATGTGTGAATGTGAACGTAACCTCGGTAGTTAGGATCCTTACTGAGTCGTTGTACTCACAGATACCTTTCTTTCTCTTTCAGGCGACCAGTGAAGTATAGGCAGCACCATAAGCCAGCCTATTTTATTTTAGCATAAAATAAACTGTTAATAAAAATAATTTTAAATTTCGATTCATTTTGTTTTTGTAATTTAACAATACTAATTTGGATTTCTATGAAAGAAAAGGTGGGTTATAAAATAAATATTTTTAAATATTGACTTTTAGCAAAATTATTGTAAAATTCCTTTATCCTAGTCACTCTAAGAAGATGAATAAATATATATTTTTGCCGCAAGTGTCGGTATGTGTTAATTTTAAAAGAAAAGTTTGGCTAAGTGCGGTATTCTTAAGTGAACAAAATTTGAGATGTGCGAGGGAGAAAAGATTGTAGGAACTGTTGCAAGAATTAGAAAAAGATGGAGATATTTTCAATTACTCAAATGAATTAACTTAACGATGAAAATGAGGCATACCTTGTAGTAGTTGCTGCCTGATCTGCAACTTTTGGCATTATTTTCGTCCATATTTTCCATTTTTAAAAGGACCTAATTTTTTGCTCTCTTTTTTAGTAAACGAACTTTCTCGACGTTTCTCTTTAGTCCACTGACAAATTCCCCACCAATCATTGCTCTAGAAAAAAGATACAATTTTCTGCGAAGTTTCGAAGATCAGACAAATTTTAGTAGATACATATGTACAGGGTTTTCCAATAAGAGGTGTTATTTTGATATTCAAAGAAAAATGCCATTTTTTGAGATAAATGATCGGATCTTTATTTCATTATGAAGAGGAAGGTATGCCGTTAATAATGGAAAATAACATCAGCCAAATAACCACCACGACCATGCCTACAGGACCATATCCTTTTCATGAAATTTTCCATAACCAAATCGCAAAGTGGTTGCCCTATGTCCTCGATAGCCTCACGAATTCCATCTTTGAGGTCTTGAATAGACGCTGGGCTGTTGGCGTTGACCTTCTCTTTCACGTGGCCCCAAAGGAAGAAGTCGCAAGGTGTTAAGTCACAAGATCTCGGTGGTCAATTGTGATCACCTCTTCGAGAGATAACACGGTCCGGAAACTTTTCCCGTAAAAGATCAATGGTTTCGTTGCTTGTATGGCACGTAGCGCCATCTTGTTGAAAGTAAACGTTGTCCAGATCAATACCATCCAATTCCGGCCATAAAAAATCATTAATCATCTGTCGATAGCGCAATCCATTCACCGTAACTGTTGATCCAGCCTCATTTTCGAAAAAGTAAGGTCCAATGACCCCGCGGGACCATAAACCGCACCAAACAGTCACACTTTGAGGATAGAGAGGCTTTTCAACAATAACTCTTGGGTTTTCCGAGCCCCAGATGCGACAATTTTGCTTGTTGACGAAGCCATCGAGGTGGAAATGGGCCTCATCACTCAAGATGAGTTTTCAATGGAATTCCGGATCATTTTCATGCATTTCAAGGACCCAATCAGCAAAGACTCGACGTTTTTGATGATCGGCCGGCTTGAATTCTTGTGATAACTGAACTTTATAAGCCTTAAAACTCAAATCTTTATGCAAAATACGGTGTAATGACGTTTGTGGAATGCCTAATTCCAAAGAACGACGAGGAATGGACAAACCTGGGTTTTCTTCAACACTTTCGGCTACAGCAGCAATATTCTCGGCTGTTCTTGAGTGACGTGCACGGGTTTTATTCTTCATATCACTAACTTGTCCCGACAGCTCGAATTTTTCTACCAATTTCTGTATTGCGGTCCGACAAGGTGCTTCACGACGACACAAAAATGTTCGAGTTTTACGAACCGTCTCTGCCACATTTTCACCATTTTTATAGTGAATTTTAATAATTTCAATGCGTTGTTGAATCGTGTATCGTTCTATTTTTATTAATGGCGTAGTTTCTACTTGTCAAATGTCAAAAAATGACAGCTCCAAAAGACATCTACCGAAATAGTGGGCTAATTAAAATAACACCTCTTATTGGAAAACCCTTTACTATCTATAATTTTTTGGTAGTTGGCAGGAAAATGAATTTTTGAATGGCTGTGAAATACGCAAGCAGCAGCATCGCTGGGTTTTCTTTTTTTGTATTTACTCTACAAACAAGGTATATAGAAGACAGGAATTCCTATTAACATTTTGACACATTGCAGCTGACAGGCTGTGATGTCTGTGACTAGTATATACATTTCTATAGGAAAGACAGAGAGAGGAGAGAGAGTATTGTGTACATACATACACGAAAGGGCGTCTCCTTTAGTTACTTGCTTGTAAAGCAAGGTATATAGAATACAAGGTACTCCCATTACGAAATTGACGAAATATCGTGAGAGTGCATAGGAAAACACGGTACGGAGAACACATGCAATTTTTTGCGTGCCGAACGTGATGATTTTTCTCACTTTTTATACCCTAGATGAAATCATAGGGGTATACTAAGTTTGTCATTCCGTTTGTAACACCTCGAAATAATGATGGTAGAGCAAAATGGATTGGACACCCATTCATAATATTAAAAGTTATTTCGATTTTTGCATGTCCGTCCGTCCGTCCGTCCGTCTGTCCGTCCGTCCGTCCGTCCGTCCGTCCGTCTGTGCGCACGATAACTTGAGAACGCGAACACGTAGAGAGCTGAAATTTTGTACACAGACTTTAAAAAAAAAAAGTAAAATTAAGTTCGAAAATGAGCCAAATCGGGCAACTCCTTCGTGGGGTTGCCATATAAAAATTTCGTTTTCCGCTATATATTTGGTCACTGCCTGAGAACGCGTCGACGTAGAGAGCTGAAATTTCGCACATGATGTTTTTACTACATTAGGAAATAAAATGTCAAAAATGGACTAAATCGGGCAACTCTTTCTTGGTGTTGCCATATAAAAATTTCGGTTTTTTACGTATACTTTGAAAACGATCAGTCCAAGACATTTTTATGGTACTAAAAACTTCTGCAGAATACGAAATCCTATAAAATTGGTTATAATCATTTTGTCTGTGCGACAAACCGTTCTAGAAATATATGCGAAAAACAACTTCAAAATCAATACTTGAATAGATCGGTGACCATACGAAATTTAATACGGGCATTCATCTAGGGTATCCTAAGAATTGGTCTTAGACCAATTCTAGCTTTTTTACTTGTTAACATACGGTTTTGTAAAGTAAAAGCTCCTTAGTACAAAAGCTGTAGGTAAGATTAAACTTTTAAGGAGATTAAATAGAAAAATACTTACATCCTTTTTTTTTGTGGAAATTTAGTAATATTGTATTTGTATCTTTTTTAATAATAAACTGTGAATTAGAATATTGGTAAATGCTTGTAAATTCGATAAAAGTACTTAATTTTGAGGCCAGCCCGTCACTTTAGCTCGTACACGAATTTGTCTGTCTGTATATTTACTTATTATATATTTCTTTTTTACTATTTTCAACACTCTGGTAGACCCACTTTTCGTCATCACAGCGAGCTAAAATTTGGCACACAGGTTCATGTCGCGTGACAATTGAATCTATCAAAATTTGAACCGAAAATTTCCATGGAAAACTCGGAAAATCGGGAAAAATCATTTGAAAATTTGGTACATATTTGATTAGTGATAAATCCGTTTTAGGAAAAATGCAGTTTGCCGATTTTTTTGAAAAAAATTTCCGTGATTTTCCGACTTTTCTGGAAAATTTTCCGGTAAAAAAGTTTTCTAAACTATGCAGGATCAAGTTCCCTATCAACTGGCCTCATTACTTTCTCTCCGACAATGGTGAAAACTTGCAGAAAAAATCGAGGAAAATTCATGTAAAACGCTTTTCCGGAGTTTTTCCGACCAAGGAAGCGTTTGAGCGTGTTGCAACCTAAGACATAGTTGTAGAGCGAAATGAGTTGCATAAAGTTGCTTTTGTGGAAAACTCCATGGAAAACACGGAAAAGCGGGAGAATCATCGGAAAAATTTTCATCGATATGATTAGTGATAAATCTGTTTCAGGAAAAATGCAGAATTTTCCAATTTTTCTGGAAAATTTTCCGAAAAATTCCGGATTTTTCCGACTTTTCCGAAATTTTTTTTCCGTCCTACTAGCATCATAACTTTCTCTTCAACAATCATGAAAACTTGCATGAAAAAACGAGGAAAATTCATGTAAATTTTGAAAAAAATTTCATAGTAATAGGAAAAGTCTGTGGAAAACATGGAAAATCGAGAAAATTCATGTTATATGGGATCAAGTTGGAAACAGCTAAAAAGCGCTGTTTAAAACATAATTTGAATTTCAGAAAACCGTTGCAGTACTTCAACGATTTGATATTCGAATAAATTTTTTGAAAAACTGGTAAATCAGTGTCTTTTCAGCCGTCATAATTTTTTTTTAAAATATCTCCAAGCAGCACGTAATAACAATTTAGTTAACGTGAAAAAGGCAGAAAATAAAATAAGTAAATAACAGTTTTCAAACAAAACTGAGGCCAAGCGGCATGAAAAAGTAGAAAATAAACTTTTCTTCACACACAGAGGTGGACTCAGATTTTATTCGCTGACAATCACCGATATATTTCAGTATGATCAATCAGAGGTAATAAGTGATTTGATTCATGACGAGAAAGAATATTTAAGAGAAATGTCCCAATCAAAAAATCTGAGTCCACCTCTGTGTGTGAAGAAAAGTTTCGTTTGAAAACTCGTTTTTTACTTATTTTATTAATATTGTTGCGAGCGTGGCCTTTGGTTCGTTATTTAAACACAATTTTAAATACTTATTATACAAGTTCTTTATTTCACTCTAATCATACAAAATTCATAAACTTTCTATTAATCAACTCAACTCTAATTATCGCTAATACTGTACTTTCAATTATCGCAATCTAATTACAACACTTTCGCACGTTTATTACTTTCACTTGCTAGCACTGCAACGTCTAAGACAAGACTCTTCTTCTGGCTATGACAACGGTTATATTTATACCCTAGAAACTCTCCAGATTATTCTCGAGTGTTCTATTTTCCAGAAGCTTCTTGACTGTTCTATTCATTCTATTCCTGAACCTTCCTGTAGATACCATAATCAATTCTCCGAACCTAAAGTCGTTTACTTCTTCATTGCCAGTAGATGTCACCAGTTGTCTCTTTCTATTGCACGTAACAATATTATTTCTTGATATAGGTAGATATAGATTAACCAAAAATGAAATTTTAAGGCAATTTATTGGGCAACCGGAGATGGTAATAGGCTTAATGTGAAACCGGGAACTTCAAAAGGTTGATTTATATTATTGCCGCTCACTATACTGCTGCTGGTATCTATACAATTTTGGCTCATATTTTCAAAAACCGCCCCAAAGTTCCTTTCATAATTTTTTTTTGCATCCGCCCGCAATGCGCGTTTTTTATAGTATGCGTATAAACTCACACATCTTTAGGATTGACAGGAAAAGTGTTGTTGATGGGCCTCTCCTTTAGTTACGTACTCGTAGAATGAAATTTTGCACACGGCGTTTTCATAGAAATTGCAAATACAAGTTCAAAAATGGACCACCAAAAACGGCAATCCTTTCTTGGTTACGGCAACACGAAGGAGGGGTTGCCCGAATTATTTAATTTTTGAATATTTTTTTTTGTCATGTTTTGTGAGTACGCTTTGTGC
Source organism: Dioctria rufipes (assembly GCA_963924295.1). Taxonomy (NCBI): domain Eukaryota; kingdom Metazoa; phylum Arthropoda; class Insecta; order Diptera; family Asilidae; genus Dioctria; species Dioctria rufipes. The sequence continues at coordinate 39,279,207 of OZ002743.1, read as the reverse complement.
AAAATTTCAGCGCTGTACGTCGGCGTGTTCTCAACCAGTTTTTAAATAAAGGGTTTTCCAATAAGAGGTGTTATTTTAATTAGCCCGCTATCTCGGTAGATGTCACTTTTGGAGCTGTCAGTTTTTGACATTTAACAAGTAGAAACTACGCCATTAATAAAAATGGAACGATACACGATTCAACAATGCATTGAAATTATTAAAATTCACTATAAAAATGGTGAAAACGTGGCAGAGACGGTTCGTAAAACTCGAACATTTTTGGGTCGTCGTGAAGCACCTTGTCGGACCGCAATACAGAAATTGGTAGAAAAATGCGAGCTGTCGGGACAAGTTAGTGATGTGAAGAACGTCGCTCAAGAACAGCCGAGAATATTGCTGCTGTAGCCGAAAGTGTTGAAGAAAACCCAGGTTTGTCCATTCCTCGTCGTTCTTTGGAATTAGGCATTCCACAAACGTCATTACACCGTATTTTGCATAAAGATTTGGGTCTTAAGGCTTATAAAGTTCAGTTAACACAAGAACTCAAGCCGGCCGATCATAAACAACGTCGAGTCTTTGCTGATTGGGTCCTTGAAATGCATGAAAATGATCCGGAATTCCACCGAAAACTCTTCTTGAGTGATGAGGCCCATTTCCACCTAGATGGCTTCGTGAATAAGCCAAATTGTCGCATCTGGGGCTCGGAAACCCCAAGAGTTATTGTTGAAAAGCCTCTCTATCCTCAACGTGTGACTGTTTGGTGCGGTTTATGGTCTCGCGGGGTCATTGGACATTACTTTTTCGAAAATGAGGCTGGAGCAACAGTTGCGGTGAATGGATTGCGCTATCGACAGATGATTAATGATTTTTTATGGCCGGAATTGGATGGTATTTCCTTTCTTTTTGTTCTTATCCTTTTTTCCCATTTTAAGAAATAAGTTAATATGTACTATTTAAAACGATTTTACAGAAAAATATTACTTCGTTCCCGGCAAGTAAAACAGATTTGACATTAGACATGTGCGTATACGAATGTGTCCTAATTTCGTTCCACAAAGTAGTACTAGATCAAAGCTGAATTAGAAGATCTATTAAATGCAATAGATGGTGACACTGGAAAAATACTAAAATTCAATTTTAAAATAATGATTTTTTTCTGTTTGTTCAAGTTTCTTTTTGAATGGGCACGGCATATAAAACTTTGGTGTTTCACTATTTATTTTGTTGGACTACATATTTGTTTTAATTCGTTGCTACGAAAAATTTACAGTAACTCTGCCAGCAGGTTTCGATGTTGAAAAGATATTTACCGGAAAAAGCACTTCAACGCTTTTAACGAAAAATTGAAGTAATAAGTATTTTAAAGCACTTATACTTAACATGGTATGCAGCTCGATTGATAGTTTGGTTCAAAATTTTGCTGTGGTTGTCCGTGCAGTTTTTTAAGATGTTGCTTAAGTTTGTGTAGTAGGTAACTAAATTCTTGAGATCCATAGTTGCTGTGTTTATTATTATTTCAAGGAACGGATAAGATAAATTTCAAAACCTGTAAAATAATGACTGATGTGAATAGTTCCATAAATATTTATTTATACAAATTTACCTTCTTCTAAAAATCTCAAATTTATAGCTAACCGTTCAGTGGGAGATATTGCTTTCTTTATATTAGGTATCTTTTCTCTTTATAAGAATTAGATTTTCTTCAAAACCGCAATTCATCTTCGTACGTAACTCTTTCATTAAATTAGTTACGGGTCTAGTCTATTTTTTCACCCAAGACCTCTTCCTTTTCAGCTTCTTATTGCAATTTTTTAGCAAAATTAATGAATCATTGAATTCAAGCTTGTGTAAACAGCTTTGCAACTTTTTTCAAAAGGTTGCAGTTTTTGAGCTGCGCGCAACTTTATTCCACTATGCCTAACCACAATGTTCATATTATGCTAGCATATGCAAAGACACGAGCTATTGATTTTCATAATAACAACCCACAATAGGAATAAGAAGCCGTTCGTCAAGTTTTAATTCCTTTCGTCAACTTCTGTCTGTACGCTGATGATCGTACTTTGCATAAGCAAATTTGACAGTTTGTGTAAATATTTACTATAAAAATGTTAGTGATGCATAAGGAAGCATTCGCGATATTTTCAAGGCTTGCATGTGCAAGCTGCACATTGTGGTTAGGCCTTAAACACCACTGCAATTTTTACAGCTGCAACCTTAAAAGCTGCGCAGCAAAAGTTTCAAAGTGTAACCGTACTGCCTCATTTTCATCGTTAAGTTAATTCATTTGACTAGTTAATTTTGTCGTTCTAAATACTGATAGAGGAAAAGCAATTGGCAACAGAGCGGTTCATTAAAGAAAAACCCTTAAGCCAGACGTTTTTCGGGAAATGGCTTAATTGCCCTCTCATAAAACTGGCGACAGAGAAGCAGGATAGGCTGCCTGAGGTTCGAAGCAATATTCTGTATCCCTTGGGTAAGAATCAATTCTTAAGCTTAGTGTTCAGTTCAGTGTTAGGCGGAAATTATTTAGTAGTGCTCGAGCAATTAATTAATAGTGTGAATTTTATTTATTCGCTCCATATCCAGAGATTTTAAAAGGTGGGATGTAGCTCGTAGAATTAATAGAATATATATGTAGTTATAGTAGAATTATGTGTTGTGATAGTGTGATGTATGTATGATTAAGTGGGGAAATAGCTGGGGTCAGTGTCCGTCCGACCCAAACCACAGCAATTGGCAGCGGTTGGTAAGTCCACCAATAAATTGCGGATCTCCAAGCAAAGCCTGGAGAGATTGGCGAGAGTCTGAACCCCAATCATATTTTAGTCCGTGTTCGTCCGGTTATGAGAATTATGTGTGAATGTGAACGTAACCTCGGTAGTTAGGATCCTTACTGAGTCGTTGTACTCACAGATACCTTTCTTTCTCTTTCAGGCGACCAGTGAAGTATAGGCAGCACCATAAGCCAGCCTATTTTATTTTAGCATAAAATAAACTGTTAATAAAAATAATTTTAAATTTCGATTCATTTTGTTTTTGTAATTTAACAATACTAATTTGGATTTCTATGAAAGAAAAGGTGGGTTATAAAATAAATATTTTTAAATATTGACTTTTAGCAAAATTATTGTAAAATTCCTTTATCCTAGTCACTCTAAGAAGATGAATAAATATATATTTTTGCCGCAAGTGTCGGTATGTGTTAATTTTAAAAGAAAAGTTTGGCTAAGTGCGGTATTCTTAAGTGAACAAAATTTGAGATGTGCGAGGGAGAAAAGATTGTAGGAACTGTTGCAAGAATTAGAAAAAGATGGAGATATTTTCAATTACTCAAATGAATTAACTTAACGATGAAAATGAGGCATACCTTGTAGTAGTTGCTGCCTGATCTGCAACTTTTGGCATTATTTTCGTCCATATTTTCCATTTTTAAAAGGACCTAATTTTTTGCTCTCTTTTTTAGTAAACGAACTTTCTCGACGTTTCTCTTTAGTCCACTGACAAATTCCCCACCAATCATTGCTCTAGAAAAAAGATACAATTTTCTGCGAAGTTTCGAAGATCAGACAAATTTTAGTAGATACATATGTACAGGGTTTTCCAATAAGAGGTGTTATTTTGATATTCAAAGAAAAATGCCATTTTTTGAGATAAATGATCGGATCTTTATTTCATTATGAAGAGGAAGGTATGCCGTTAATAATGGAAAATAACATCAGCCAAATAACCACCACGACCATGCCTACAGGACCATATCCTTTTCATGAAATTTTCCATAACCAAATCGCAAAGTGGTTGCCCTATGTCCTCGATAGCCTCACGAATTCCATCTTTGAGGTCTTGAATAGACGCTGGGCTGTTGGCGTTGACCTTCTCTTTCACGTGGCCCCAAAGGAAGAAGTCGCAAGGTGTTAAGTCACAAGATCTCGGTGGTCAATTGTGATCACCTCTTCGAGAGATAACACGGTCCGGAAACTTTTCCCGTAAAAGATCAATGGTTTCGTTGCTTGTATGGCACGTAGCGCCATCTTGTTGAAAGTAAACGTTGTCCAGATCAATACCATCCAATTCCGGCCATAAAAAATCATTAATCATCTGTCGATAGCGCAATCCATTCACCGTAACTGTTGATCCAGCCTCATTTTCGAAAAAGTAAGGTCCAATGACCCCGCGGGACCATAAACCGCACCAAACAGTCACACTTTGAGGATAGAGAGGCTTTTCAACAATAACTCTTGGGTTTTCCGAGCCCCAGATGCGACAATTTTGCTTGTTGACGAAGCCATCGAGGTGGAAATGGGCCTCATCACTCAAGATGAGTTTTCAATGGAATTCCGGATCATTTTCATGCATTTCAAGGACCCAATCAGCAAAGACTCGACGTTTTTGATGATCGGCCGGCTTGAATTCTTGTGATAACTGAACTTTATAAGCCTTAAAACTCAAATCTTTATGCAAAATACGGTGTAATGACGTTTGTGGAATGCCTAATTCCAAAGAACGACGAGGAATGGACAAACCTGGGTTTTCTTCAACACTTTCGGCTACAGCAGCAATATTCTCGGCTGTTCTTGAGTGACGTGCACGGGTTTTATTCTTCATATCACTAACTTGTCCCGACAGCTCGAATTTTTCTACCAATTTCTGTATTGCGGTCCGACAAGGTGCTTCACGACGACACAAAAATGTTCGAGTTTTACGAACCGTCTCTGCCACATTTTCACCATTTTTATAGTGAATTTTAATAATTTCAATGCGTTGTTGAATCGTGTATCGTTCTATTTTTATTAATGGCGTAGTTTCTACTTGTCAAATGTCAAAAAATGACAGCTCCAAAAGACATCTACCGAAATAGTGGGCTAATTAAAATAACACCTCTTATTGGAAAACCCTTTACTATCTATAATTTTTTGGTAGTTGGCAGGAAAATGAATTTTTGAATGGCTGTGAAATACGCAAGCAGCAGCATCGCTGGGTTTTCTTTTTTTGTATTTACTCTACAAACAAGGTATATAGAAGACAGGAATTCCTATTAACATTTTGACACATTGCAGCTGACAGGCTGTGATGTCTGTGACTAGTATATACATTTCTATAGGAAAGACAGAGAGAGGAGAGAGAGTATTGTGTACATACATACACGAAAGGGCGTCTCCTTTAGTTACTTGCTTGTAAAGCAAGGTATATAGAATACAAGGTACTCCCATTACGAAATTGACGAAATATCGTGAGAGTGCATAGGAAAACACGGTACGGAGAACACATGCAATTTTTTGCGTGCCGAACGTGATGATTTTTCTCACTTTTTATACCCTAGATGAAATCATAGGGGTATACTAAGTTTGTCATTCCGTTTGTAACACCTCGAAATAATGATGGTAGAGCAAAATGGATTGGACACCCATTCATAATATTAAAAGTTATTTCGATTTTTGCATGTCCGTCCGTCCGTCCGTCCGTCTGTCCGTCCGTCCGTCCGTCTGTCCGTCCGTCCGTCCGTCCGTCCGTCCGTCTGTGCGCACGATAACTTGAGAACGCGAACACGTAGAGAGCTGAAATTTTGTACACAGACTTTAAAAAAAAAAGTAAAATTAAGTTCGAAAATGAGCCAAATCGGGCAACTCCTTCGTGGGGTTGCCATATAAAAATTTCGTTTTCCGCTATATATTTGGTCACTGCCTGAGAACGCGTCGACGTAGAGAGCTGAAATTTCGCACATGATGTTTTTACTACATTAGGAAATAAAATGTCAAAAATGGACTAAATCGGGCAACTCTTTCTTGGTGTTGCCATATAAAAATTTCGGTTTTTTACGTATACTTTGAAAACGATCAGTCCAAGACATTTTTATGGTACTAAAAACTTCTGCAGAATACGAAATCCTATAAAATTGGTTATAATCATTTTGTCTGTGCGACAAACCGTTCTAGAAATATATGCGAAAAACAACTTCAAAATCAATACTTGAATAGATCGGTGACCATACGAAATTTAATACGGGCATTCATCTAGGGTATCCTAAGAATTGGTCTTAGACCAATTCTAGCTTTTTTACTTGTTAACATACGGTTTTGTAAAGTAAAAGCTCCTTAGTACAAAAGCTGTAGGTAAGATTAAACTTTTAAGGAGATTAAATAGAAAAATACTTACATCCTTTTTTTTTGTGGAAATTTAGTAATATTGTATTTGTATCTTTTTTAATAATAAACTGTGAATTAGAATATTGGTAAATGCTTGTAAATTCGATAAAAGTACTTAATTTTGAGGCCAGCCCGTCACTTTAGCTCGTACACGAATTTGTCTGTCTGTATATTTACTTATTATATATTTCTTTTTTACTATTTTCAACACTCTGGTAGACCCACTTTTCGTCATCACAGCGAGCTAAAATTTGGCACACAGGTTCATGTCGCGTGACAATTGAATCTATCAAAATTTGAACCGAAAATTTCCATGGAAAACTCGGAAAATCGGGAAAAATCATTTGAAAATTTGGTACATATTTGATTAGTGATAAATCCGTTTTAGGAAAAATGCAGTTTGCCGATTTTTTTGAAAAAAATTTCCGTGATTTTCCGACTTTTCTGGAAAATTTTCCGGTAAAAAAGTTTTCTAAACTATGCAGGATCAAGTTCCCTATCAACTGGCCTCATTACTTTCTCTCCGACAATGGTGAAAACTTGCAGAAAAAATCGAGGAAAATTCATGTAAAACGCTTTTCCGGAGTTTTTCCGACCAAGGAAGCGTTTGAGCGTGTTGCAACCTAAGACATAGTTGTAGAGCGAAATGAGTTGCATAAAGTTGCTTTTGTGGAAAACTCCATGGAAAACACGGAAAAGCGGGAGAATCATCGGAAAAATTTTCATCGATATGATTAGTGATAAATCTGTTTCAGGAAAAATGCAGAATTTTCCAATTTTTCTGGAAAATTTTCCGAAAAATTCCGGATTTTTCCGACTTTTCCGAAATTTTTTTTCCGTCCTACTAGCATCATAACTTTCTCTTCAACAATCATGAAAACTTGCATGAAAAAACGAGGAAAATTCATGTAAATTTTGAAAAAAATTTCATAGTAATAGGAAAAGTCTGTGGAAAACATGGAAAATCGAGAAAATTCATGTTATATGGGATCAAGTTGGAAACAGCTAAAAAGCGCTGTTTAAAACATAATTTGAATTTCAGAAAACCGTTGCAGTACTTCAACGATTTGATATTCGAATAAATTTTTTGAAAAACTGGTAAATCAGTGTCTTTTCAGCCGTCATAATTTTTTTTTAAAATATCTCCAAGCAGCACGTAATAACAATTTAGTTAACGTGAAAAAGGCAGAAAATAAAATAAGTAAATAACAGTTTTCAAACAAAACTGAGGCCAAGCGGCATGAAAAAGTAGAAAATAAACTTTTCTTCACACACAGAGGTGGACTCAGATTTTATTCGCTGACAATCACCGATATATTTCAGTATGATCAATCAGAGGTAATAAGTGATTTGATTCATGACGAGAAAGAATATTTAAGAGAAATGTCCCAATCAAAAAATCTGAGTCCACCTCTGTGTGTGAAGAAAAGTTTCGTTTGAAAACTCGTTTTTTACTTATTTTATTAATATTGTTGCGAGCGTGGCCTTTGGTTCGTTATTTAAACACAATTTTAAATACTTATTATACAAGTTCTTTATTTCACTCTAATCATACAAAATTCATAAACTTTCTATTAATCAACTCAACTCTAATTATCGCTAATACTGTACTTTCAATTATCGCAATCTAATTACAACACTTTCGCACGTTTATTACTTTCACTTGCTAGCACTGCAACGTCTAAGACAAGACTCTTCTTCTGGCTATGACAACGGTTATATTTATACCCTAGAAACTCTCCAGATTATTCTCGAGTGTTCTATTTTCCAGAAGCTTCTTGACTGTTCTATTCATTCTATTCCTGAACCTTCCTGTAGATACCATAATCAATTCTCCGAACCTAAAGTCGTTTACTTCTTCATTGCCAGTAGATGTCACCAGTTGTCTCTTTCTATTGCACGTAACAATATTATTTCTTGATATAGGTAGATATAGATTAACCAAAAATGAAATTTTAAGGCAATTTATTGGGCAACCGGAGATGGTAATAGGCTTAATGTGAAACCGGGAACTTCAAAAGGTTGATTTATATTATTGCCGCTCACTATACTGCTGCTGGTATCTATACAATTTTGGCTCATATTTTCAAAAACCGCCCCAAAGTTCCTTTCATAATTTTTTTTTGCATCCGCCCGCAATGCGCGTTTTTTATAGTATGCGTATAAACTCACACATCTTTAGGATTGACAGGAAAAGTGTTGTTGATGGGCCTCTCCTTTAGTTACGTACTCGTAGAATGAAATTTTGCACACGGCGTTTTCATAGAAATTGCAAATACAAGTTCAAAAATGGACCACCAAAAACGGCAATCCTTTCTTGGTTACGGCAACACGAAGGAGGGGTTGCCCGAATTATTTAATTTTTGAATATTTTTTTTTGTCATGTTTTGTGAGTACGCTTTGTGCAAAATTTCAGCGCTGTACGTCGGCGTGTTCTCAACCAGTTTTTAAATAAAGGGTTTTCCAATAAGAGGTGTTATTTTAATTAGCCCGCTATCTCGGTAGATGTCACTTTTGGAGCTGTCAGTTTTTGACATTTAACAAGTAGAAACTACGCCATTAATAAAAATGGAACGATACACGATTCAACAATGCATTGAAATTATTAAAATTCACTATAAAAATGGTGAAAACGTGGCAGAGACGGTTCGTAAAACTCGAACATTTTTGGGTCGTCGTGAAGCACCTTGTCGGACCGCAATACAGAAATTGGTAGAAAAATGCGAGCTGTCGGGACAAGTTAGTGATGTGAAGAACGTCGCTCAAGAACAGCCGAGAATATTGCTGCTGTAGCCGAAAGTGTTGAAGAAAACCCAGGTTTGTCCATTCCTCGTCGTTCTTTGGAATTAGGCATTCCACAAACGTCATTACACCGTATTTTGCATAAAGATTTGGGTCTTAAGGCTTATAAAGTTCAGTTAACACAAGAACTCAAGCCGGCCGATCATAAACAACGTCGAGTCTTTGCTGATTGGGTCCTTGAAATGCATGAAAATGATCCGGAATTCCATCGAAAACTCTTCTTGAGTGATGAGGCCCATTTCCACCTAGATGGCTTCGTGAATAAGCCAAATTGTCGCATCTGGGGCTCGGAAACCCCAAGAGTTATTGTTGAAAAGCCTCTCTATCCTCAACGTGTGACTGTTTGGTGCGGTTTATGGTCTCGCGGGGTCATTGGACATTACTTTTTCGAAAATGAGGCTGGAGCAACAGTTGCGGTGAATGGATTGCGCTATCGACAGATGATTAATGATTTTTTATGGCCGGAATTGGATGGTATTGATCTGGACAACGTTTACTTTCAACAAGACGGCACTACGTGCCATACAAGCAACGAAACCATTGATCTTTTACGGGAAAAGTTTCCGGACCGTGTTATCTCTCGAAGAGGTGATCACAATTGGCCACCGAGATCTTGACACTTAACACCTTGCGACTTCTTCCTTTGGGGCCACGTGAAAGAGAAGGTCTAGGCCAACAGCCCAGCGTCGATTCAAGTCCTCAAAGATGGAATTCGTGAGGCTATCGAGGACATAGGGTAGCCACTTTGCGATTTGGTTATGGAAAATTTCATGAAGAGGATATGGTCCTGTAGGCGTTGTCGTGGTGGTCAGTTGGCTTATGTTATTTTCCATTATTAACGACATACCTTCCTCTTTATAATGAAATAAAGATCCGATCATTTATCTAAAAAAATGGCATTTTTCTTTGAATATCAAAATAACACCTCTTATTCGAAAACCCTTTATATAGTGAAAAACCAAAGTTTTGTATAGCAGCATCAAGAAGGGGTTGACCGATTTAGTCTTCTTTTGAACTAGTATTGCTATAAAAATACCTTACACAAAAAACTTCAGCCCTCTACGTCTACGTATTCTTAGGTAGTGCCCTAATATATAGCGAAAAATGAAAGTTTTGTATGGAAACCCTACGAAGGAGTTGTCGAAACCAAATTTACTTTTTTTTAAAAAAATCCCGTGTGCAAGATTTTTGCACTTTTAGTGGAAGTGCTCTCGAGTTATCGTGATATGACCTAAGTTATATACATTTTCCGCGTCTTTGTTGCCCTTTGTCACCACTTTCCCATTATCCAATGTGTCTGCCATTTTTACCATTGATCATGAAATATAATTCTTTCCTGCCACACCAAAAATCAGCCTTTCTGAAATCATGTAAGTTAACCGATTTTTTTAAGGCATTCGAGGAAATTCCGCACCGCTCAACACCGGGCAGACTTCCGAATAAGTTATCAACGATGTTAAGAGTGTAATGGAAAATTTTGTTTATGAAATGGCGTAAATATTTTGGTCGCCAGCTCTTAGTCTATCAGATCATGGCGGTTCTTTTAATGCATAAAAAAAATAAACAAAATAATAAACGAAATTTTTGTTAGAAAAATGTATTTTTATTATATAAATAATATCAATTCCATGCTAAATAAATTGCTGAGGCTTCTGCAATATATTCTCATTACTCGCTTGTCCTATAGACCAGTTAGATCCGAAACCGCAAGCAGAATCCGAATCTGAATCAATTCTGCCTTCACCTTTTGGATTCTCTGATAAAATCCCAATAGGTGCACGCAATTGATTCGGTGTAGTTGGCATGCTATTATAGCCTGTCACATCATAATCAGATTTTCGTTTTGATCTTTGTTTTTTGATTGAACTATTTTTTGGAGGCGGCGGCATATTATCCGAGTCTTGTGGAATATTATCAGCAGAGCCCCAACTTTTTAGCTTATCGAATTGTTTATTCATTTGTGGTGCACTTGTTCTCAGGTGTGCTGGCAATCGATGTGTTGTCATCATCCTCTGTGTCATACCAGCATGCTGATGGTGATGGGGATGGAGATTTGTCGTATTGTTGTTGTTGCTGCTGCTGTTGCTGTTCGTACTTCCACCTCCCACTCCCAAAAAGTTGCTGAAGGCTTCGGTTGTCCTCTTCACTCTCACATTCAAAGAGCCAATCCGTAGGAATCCCAAATCTTTTTCTAAATTGTATATATAGAAAATTTTAAGATTAATTGAAGGAATTGGAAGCTAGTTATATAAGTAATTAAAGTAACAAGCTTTACAAACTCGTGACTTGAATGTCTTAGGTAGATAAAATGTAATCAGTATTGTGGCGGTGTTTCCCTGTGCCCCCAAACGATTTCGCATGTAGTTATTTATTACTGTGTAATTTGTATTTTCTCACCTGAATGCTTTCTCCTTGCCTTGATTTCTGTAAAATGTACATTATTAATAGATTAATTTTATTAATTAGGATTGAGTTGGGCTTTATGTTATGTACAAAAGAAGTAGCGCAAACTGGAGAAAGTGCCGAATTTATTTGTTTTATTACTATCACATGCAACATGCTAAAAGTTAGAAAAAAAACAGGTAGATTATATATGTACCTACATAGGTATCTATATACAGGGTGTCCCGTAAGTCGACGTCAAGCCGGAATCGGGTGATAGACCAAATCATAACAGTTACCAGAAAAATATAAAAAAAAATCTAAGTCATGTATTTTTCAAATTATAGACATTTCTTTTGTTTGCGACAAAATGTACACCCTGCGATAAGCACTATTCGGGATTACTTAAGAAAAATAAAATTGAAAAAAAAAGTAAAGATTTGTAGCAACAGGAGCTAAAAAACCATCACAGGGTGAACATTTTGTCGAAAACAAAAGAAATGTCTATAATTTGAAAAATACATGACTTAGATTTTTTTTTTAATATTTTTCTGGTAACTGTTATGATTTGGTCTATCACCCGATTCCGGCTTGACGTCGACTTACGGGACACCCTGTATGTACATATTAGGTATCTACTTTTAGCAGGCTTTTCACAAAGTACATGCTGTTCGTAATCTTGTAGTTTTTGTAAACTTTTATTTGGTTTAGAGTTTTGAACCACTAGCGTAGGGCTGTTCTAAGACTTTTTGTGTGTCTTTATCCTTTTGTTTATCTGTTTTTTTTTATTAATATCAAATTTTTGATAAAAAATGTAATTAACGTTAAAATATTTTAAATTATATTTTACCCTAATGTTTTAGAAGTATTGAACTCACCCATATAATAATTGTGTATAGTTTCTCCGTACCTTGAGTAGGTGTAGAATCAAAATGGTTTTGCCGTATTCTTGCCAAAGCATTCAAGAAAAAGATAAGTATACACATCGAGTTTAGCAGTGTTTTGGGCTTCTCTTTGCTTCACCAAAGCTCGAGATCACAAAACTGGATTAGTAGAACACCTTAAGTATGTATGAAGCGAGTCATACTAAAAATATGCGAATGAACTGAAATATTTTCGCTAAAGGGTTCTGTTTTGAGAGAAATATCCTATTATTGGTTGCTCGGTTTAGGCAGTGAGCCCTGACTATCATACAGAAGTACCATTTTTATACCAAACCTCACATAATAACACGGTTGTAGCGCTATTGATTATTGTGTCCTGATAACAATTTGCCTGGGAAACGCAGTCCGACATAATAGATCAATACATCCACCAAGTTAAATTCAACCGGCGGAGTTTGAAAAATATATTATCGTCTTTCTTTAAGGTTGTCCAGGAAGACTGTGGAAAGATCAGGCATATCCCGTGTGGATGTGTACAAGTGGATCGGTACGAGAGATGTGTTTAAGGTCCTTAAGGGGATCGACGTATCCAAAGCCGCGGGGACTTTATGGGTTCTCGCAGCTTGATAATTAAAAGTTTCGCCTCTTCCTTGGTATAACCTCTGCGCAAACTATTATGCTTGTCTTATTCGACAGGAATCTTTTCAACTCATGTTCAGCCTATTCCTAAAAAGGAGAGGGTAGCGATCCCTTAAATATTCGACCAATTGCAATCACTTTAATTCTTTCGAAGGTTTTTGAATCTACATATTATTAATTTCAAATTAATGAAGTATCTAGAAACTAATGAAAGATCGCCAATATGGCTTCCAGACTGGACGCTCATCTTGAGACTTGCGGATTTTTCTTACGGAACGTTGGAACCGTAGTCTACGGTTCCAAAAACTCCATAATTTTGGTGAATCAAAAATCGTTGCTCTGGATATTTCAAAGGTCTTTGATAGAGTCTGGCATCTTGCCCTTTTAGCCAAACTTAAAGTACTTGGTCACTCCCCTCCTCTTCTATTATGGATTGAAAGTTTTCTATCTGGTCGCCCAATTCGTGTTGTATTAGATAGCGGGTACATCTGAATCTCACCCTATAAATGCCGGTGTGCCCCAGGGCTCCGTTATCTCTCCGTCTCTCTTCCTAATTTCCATTAATGTCCTGCTTTCCCTTTCTTTTAATCCCATTCATAGTTTTGACGATGATGCCTTGCTTTCACTTACTTCTTTGATACACTTGCGGGAATGCCGCACGTGTTAAACGAGATTGCATTAAATAACGATCTTGATATTATCCTCGCTTGGAGAAAAGGGAATCGCGTCGCATTCAATGCATCTAATACCCACTCCCATTTCATTTGATGGAGCTTTAATTTCAGATTCACCGTCACTAAACTTTCTTGGCATTAACATTTCCAGTAAATTAAGCTGGACAGACTGCATTTTCTCTGTTGCCAAAGAAGCATCTAAAAGTCTTGGATTGCTGAAAAGATGTAAGAAATATTTCAGCCCATCAAATATAGCGCTCCTCTAAAAGTCCAATATTAGATCTATGTAGAATGGAATACAATTCTCAAAGCTGGGCTGGGGCTGGTCGTACAGCGTTACCTTCATTTGTCCAAAAGAGAGCCTTTAAGTTTATTGGCGATTTGGCAATAACTTGGTCATATCGACTCACTCGAGCACCACCGCAATGTTGGATGTCTTTCGCTCCTTTATCGCTACACGCATGGTCAATGTCCCGATGAAATATCTAGTGTGATCCCATTTAGATTAATTCCTGCAGACAATACTCGCGCTGCAAGACGTACACATCGCCATTCAAAATGCTTTCAGCCGTACAGTAAAACTCCGTGATGCTTTCTTATCCCGAACTGTGCGAATGTGTAACAGTCTACCATCTTCTGTTTTCCCTTGGGCTTACAATCCGCGAAGGTTTAAGAGTGACATATATCGCCACCTCCGCCACTTTCCTCATGTCTCCCTAAACCTTTCCCTATTTCCTTCCTGCCATGCTGCACTTTGCATCATAGAGTATCTTCTGAGCTTGGCTTAACAATAAAAAAAATCGAATAATGGTCTTCTTTTAGTTAAAATCGTCGCTGCTGCGGTAAACCGTCGTAAAATGAATCCTTAGACTCCCCACAAGCTTTACCATCATATCGTCTTAAATTTATGACAATATCATTGCAGATTCTTCTGCAAAATACAGGTCTTTTTTTGCTAATAATATAGACAAGCCCTAACGTTCTGGATATTGTATGTATATCTACTGATGTTTTACCATCTGAAGTTCACCTTGGATATTGAACTCAGTAGAGTGTGATATTGTGTCGAATTCCTAGGACGGTGAACTAATCGCAATATTGATTTATATAAGTTTAGAAACTATAGACCGCATCAAGTGCTTTAATATGCATGCATGCCTTACGGCTTATGACTGTCTTATGTTGTACAAGACCTTAGTTCATAAAGTGCAAAGTTCTCACTTCCTAGCCAACATGGTTATCCATAAAAACATACAAAAAATATTGAAGTTCCGTTTCTATGGAAATTAGGAATTCGAAAAATGTTTTAATATAAAAATTATCCGACATAATAGGGGTATTCACGCAATGTTGTATCAAAGAGTGTATCGTTAGAAAATATGTATTTGATTACAACCCAGGAAAGTCATACAAGGCTTATGCATATAAAATGCAATACAAGGGTCTTGTATTTTTACATTCACAAATTGGCAGTGTAAACCGGGTTGTATAGTTGTACTAAGCAGCTGAGATTGAACGTCAAATGTCAGCGGATGCAGCTGGGGAGGGGAATGTCCTAGGAAAATTTCCAGTGTGCCAAATGAAAGATCCTTTTGAGGACTATCGACTGGTGCACTCGTATTTTTTCTAGGTGGTACTCGATTGATTTAGCAGGGTATTCAATTTACATCTACCCGCATCATCTTTTTCCCCCACAAAAAAAGGTATTGCAAATTTGTGAGCCCAAAACATCAGTAATGGCGCATCAAACAGCATGAAACTTTCTGGAAAACTTAATAAAACATCACCGATAAACAAATTGGTGCGATCGATTTTCTTTTTCCGCCCTAAATTACTTAATAATAGTATTTGAAGTTCAGAAATTAGCTTTAATTATTTTCAAAATTTGAACCTTTCGTGCAGGATGAGGAGGGGACCGTTCAAAAAACGAACTTGATATTCGTCTTTAGTTCGACAAGGCGATTAAATTTATCGAAGAAAAGTTTCGAGTGGGGGTATTTTGGGGTGCGGGGCTGTTACCCCCACCCTCATCAAACCCCAAATATGACATGTGGGGCGTCTACTTAAAGCCCCCGCTGAGCTCTATCGAATGGCGTTTTTTAAATTTCAATCCGGTATACTCCATAGTATATTTTTTCCACCCTCTAAAACTTGATTACGTTTTAACTGAAAACCACTTTTTTACTTTGTCGGACCCTACATCATAAGGGATGCCCCTAGAGAAAAAATTTTGCATCTAAATTAAAGGTAATAAAATTTTCTATCTATTAGAAGGTTTTATTTTCAATTCGAGATATTTCCACACTGAGCTTTTACTCCCGAAGTTCACTGTTTTTCCCCATCTGGGTCCCATATACGCCATTACTACATATGAGTTATTTTTCTAATTTATTTTTCAATCATGGGCATAAGTGTTCGATTACGAAACTTTTTCATCTTTACAAAAAAAATCCTCCGAACCACCGTTATTCCGTAAAGGTAAATTGTAAATTTTTACGTTTTGTCACGCAAAAAGCGGCAAAGATTGCCGTAAAGGGATTGTTGTTCTACTATTATTAACATTTCTCCTAAACTATTAGACTGAGCTGAAAATTAATTAGAAATAACCGTTCCCAACAAAACAGGCTTCATTTTATCCGCTGACATTATACTGAAATAGTGTATAATTAAGTAGTAATAGTAGAAATAACATTTTGGGAAGCAACGCAAACGGTTAAAAAATTCTATGAAAAACCGGCATTTCCTTAATTTAAGCCGTTCTTTTCATAAATGTTGAGATAGTTTAGTTTTTATCTCAGCTATTTTTAACTGGATCTTCACAATTCTTCTTTATAGGATAACTATGAATCCTGGGAATTTTGAGGATTTTCTCAATTTTTCCGGGGCCGGGGAGAGCTCCTACGGTCTCCCATTTTATCACCCTGTTCCCATAATTACATTTCGAAGTAAGCTAAAGGCTAAAGAGTGTGTTCACTCTTTGTTGTAAATTCTTGTTGTATATTTACATCGGTTACACTGATACATTACAGAGTGAATACTTCTAATGTAACTAAAGGAAGTGTAATATTGTGTAAAAGCTCTGTCGGTGTAAGGGAATCTCGGCTCTTAGGCGATAGGGTGGAAACGCAAGAAGAATTTAACTTATTTTAACTTGCTCATTAGAACTAACGTTAGATTCGTGTTTTTGTAGGTTTTTGTATTTTGTGAGTTTTATTAATAAAAATCTTTAAATTGTTCAGTGATTTCACTTAATTTTGATTAAAACATTTGAAGTGACAATTTTGTGGTTAAGACTGAAGGCGGTCCCACACAATGTGTTCATTTGTCAAATATTTGGCAATGTGTCTCGTTTACACACACCTCGTCAAATGAGACGCATTGACAAATATTTGACGAATGCACACATTGTGTGGGACCGGCTTTAGATTTAAGTCAATAAAATACTTGTGAAAATTTTAGCAATGAATTGTGGCTGTTATAATAATACGCCGAAATAATCGCGAAAAGCCGTCTTTTTAGAAAAGTTGTGCTCCCGAAATTAAACTAAAAAGTTTATTTTCTGGAAATAACGGCAAAAGAACTGAAAAAAGTATAGGAAAACAAAAATTTCAAAATATTTTTACGTTTAAATTTTTGTGTTCTACATTTTTTGTTGTTGTTCTTTAATGTTTTAGTGGCAGTTCACAATTTTGTTTTATTTAAAAGTATTTAGGATTTACGATTTCTATAAGTATAACGAGTATATAATCGAAATTCTACCACATAGTATGAAATGCCGCAAGTTTACGGCCTTCTTGCGCTTCAATTAAGTATGTGAACCTTTGCCCATTTAAAATATCAAAGTACAAGGGAGATAACAGTAGCTGGTCTAATTGTAAGTAACCCCCCCTCGAAAATATTTATGCTTTTATTTTGACAAATTTTTTCTACCACGTATATTTCTCGAGATAATCCAAGGTAATAATATAAAATCAGACACCCTGTATAATACTTAATCCTTTCTATCAATAAATTTTGTTTTTCTTTATTTATAGCGAGCTTCCCTTTGTCCGTAATTATATTTTAGATACAAAATAATGGTAGGGTTAGCCTGATGATCCTCTAAAATGGAGTAACTCTACCTTGCTAATATTAAGCTGTAAACGATCCATATTGTATAATTTTATATTCCTTGGACGAATTTTTGAAAATTGTGCATATAAAATTAAGCGCATAATTAATATAACGCAGAATATTATGTAAATAAATGTTATCATAAAAGGTAAGCAGTAGAACAAAACAAAAATAAATCTAAATAAATAACACAATGCATTTAGCTTTATTAAAAAAAATTGTTTTAAAGGAGTCAGTTGTTTATCTCAAGGATTTTCACAACAACAAGACAATTCAATCCAACAATACGGCAAAATATAAAAACAACAGAAAACACAAAAGTTTTGAGTTCTTATTTATATTTATAGTATTATTACTCTGAAAATCAAACGTAAATATTTATATTCACTTGCCTATATGAAGAGTAACCACTCAAAACTTGCAATCTCATCGCTTGAATTTCTACATTAGAAATTCGTAGAGAGGATAGCAAGATTAAGATGCGAATGCGTGAAAAATAGAAGAAATGGAAAAATTTAGGAAAAACGTACAGAAATAAAGGAATATATTGTAAAGTTAAAGTGTAAGTAATATTAATAGTAGTAAGAAATGTGTATAAATTGTTTTGCTGATCCTCTAATAAGGATTCATACAGAAAATAAAGTTTTATAAATTCAGCTAAGCATTAAAAGTATCTCGCAAATTAAATCATAATTTTTTTAAAATTAAATTCATCAAGCTTAAATTAATTTTAATAATAATTATACTGGAGATGATTTTTTTAATTTTAATGGAGATGAAAAGAATAAATCGATATAGTCGAAATTGTAGCTGAAAAGACGAGAGATTAATAAAATCGGCTCATGGAATCGTAGTTAGTTCGATCACTGGAACACCTGGAGAAAAAATATGGTCTCTCCCAAATACGATATTAAATGTGACTAGGAGTTGAGCGGAATTTATCAGCCCTTGTAAGCAATTGGGAGAAAATATAATCCTGACTTTGTTTTGTGAATTTCAAGAGAGATAAGCTAGAGTCTAGATATGGAGACATGAATTTAAAGGTTGTGACGAGGTATGTCACGAAGATCGAATATTCATTAAATTCTTTTGAAAGCTCAGAGATATAAAAGTAATTAGAGTTGCTATATTTATTAACTGTTTTGTGCAAAGAAATAATCATGGATATCATCCAGGATTCTGGCAAGATAATATAAAAAAAAATTAAATAAATAAATAAAAGGAGGCTAAAATGCCATTATGGTCCGGATTCTGTAACACAGAGAGTTGTGGAATCAGGGAGATGAGAGTTCTTTTACTATAGCCCACATGCGGAAGCTTTTAGGCAGTTTTTACGGGTGAGAAGTATTCGGGCGGTAGGAAAAATTCCGTGCTACCAAGTTTCGATCGGGGAATACGGGCGGCAACATAGCTCCGGCCATTTTGTAATTGCGAAATTTCTGAAATGTGTGATCGGACGGCTATGCAGATGTTTACCTGCGATTTGAGGTGATAATATAATAATTTAATTGTTATTATGTTCTTTGCACTTGTGATACAGTTATTGATTATATCAATTGAACAAGCACACAATTAATTTCGGTAATCATATACGGAATTACCGCGGAGCAACATTTTGTGCTGGTACGTCTAAGCACAAGAGGAGGAAGTTCCTTCCTTCCCTAAAAACTTCTCGTGTGGGTAGGCACTATAACATTTAACTCTCCACTGGGAGTTCTGTAACTCGGGGAATTCGTTTTGAGAATTACCAAACTCTTTATTCTACTCGTCAAAACTTTCGCCTGTTTTGGATGTGGAGAAGTAAGAAGAAGAATTCTCAACTGAGAATATTTGTTGGTTTTGTTGTGTTTTCTGAAGGTACCTAGGTACCTATAGGAATTTTCAAATTAAATTATGGATTCAACGCATATCCTGGCTGTATTAAAAAAAAAATTTATGGAAATCCATGCAATACTTACAGAGAAACATGGATTTTGGTGTCTTAAGGTATTCAATTCAATACAATTCAAATAAAGAGTTTCTTCCACTTTGCCGATTTCCTTCAACACTTTTTCCTTAACGTGGAAATTTCTTAACTAAAGTTAGCCACACCCCACATCAACCTTGCACTTTGAGCAAAGTTCAGCTACAGTCGAACTAACAGTTGAATTAGTCGAAGTTGCAATTTAATGTTGCCACTTGCATTTACCATTTGGGCAAAGTCAAAGTCGACTGAGAAACTGTGTAATTCGGGCTTAAAAGGAGTCGTGTATTGTATGAACTGTTGTCAAAATGCGATTTTCTAGGTTATAGAATTGCCTATAGAAGATGAGGAGTTTAACGAGTAGCTAAAATGTGATGACAACTTGGAATGTTTTGGAAAATTAAAAAACAGACAAAGAGATAGTAGATGATCCTTGAAGCAGATCGTCCAGGAAGTGATGAAGAAATATTAGAAGTTCTTGAAATTGATGCTTCTAAGGTATCAAGCCGGAAAAATGCGATTCTTGCTCTGGACATTGTGCACAAATACTTACTTGCAAATGCTCTTGAATTAAAAATCCTAGATTTACTAAAAGAACAATTTATAGAAATGTCCATAAAGTCCAAGGCACAAAAAAAGGTTTGTGAAAGGTAAACGTATAGTACCCCCGGGGTACATTAATCATCCTATGTATGTTCTGCGATTTTTTTCGTGATTTTTTTACCAAACTGCTAATTTGAAGACATTTTTGGTCATATTGACTTGAATAATTAACAAAAATTGCTGATTTTTTTTCCCAATTTAGCTGACTATTAGATCCAATCAATGCAAAAAGGATTGATTCCGTAGCTCATACCATTGCGCAAAAAGAAATTTTTAAATTACAAGTTCAAAATAATAAAATTCGCCAAAATTTTTGAGGCCGATTTAAAAAAAAAAAGTCAAGTAATTTTTTCACCCAAACTTATTTTAAAAACTTCATTTAGGTATGAAGTATCCAGAGAAAAATTTTTTTTTTGTGAATTGCAGTTGATAATGAGCTGAGGTGAACAATGAAACCCGTTTTCAGATCGGACATAACCCTACCGAGTTAGAGTCAATCTAAGGTGCGGAAAATCTAGCACCCCAGTTCGAATAGATTTAAGATGTTTTGAATAGAATTTTAGCTATGATGGCATAGAGATATTTCAATAAAATTTACACGGTAAATAGTCAATGAAATAGGAAACTTTCTAAAATCAGTTTGGGTGAAAAAGTTATGTGACTGTTTTTTTTTTTAAATTGCACCCAAAGATTTTGGCACATTTTATTGATTTGAACTTTATGGAATTTAAAAATTTCTTTTGCCGCAATGCTATGAGCTATGAAATCAAATCATTTTGCTTTGGGTAGGCCTAACACTGTACATATTGGAAAAAAAATCAGAAATTTGTTTCAACTATTCAAGTCACTAGACCAAAAATGTCTTCGAATTGGTAGTTTGGTAAAAAATCACGAACAAATCATAACTAGTAAACTACAGAAAATCGCAAAACATACATGTGGTTATTCGCGTACCCCTAAAGGTGCTCAGCTCTAGACTCCGCTTGCAACTATTCCTTGTACATTTTTCTTCAATAAAACTATTTCTTGGCAAATTTATGTTATTTTTTCAAATTTAGGTGTAAGCAGCTGCTCTATAAGAAATAGTTCGTTTGTTGTATTTTAAATCGGGAGCTTTTTATAATAGCATATATTGGGCTTACGGGTATCGCTTACTAGCAAAAATTCGATTATTTCGTGCTTTTATTCGGGGATTTTTATAAAAGCACATTTTGTGCGTCAGCTGCTCGCATGAATTTGTAAAAAAAAAACACGTAAAATAAATTAATAGTAATAGCGTCGAAGTAAAGAACTGAAATTTTGTACATGGGATTTTCATAGCAATAGTAAATGAAATTTCGAAAATGGACTAAATCGGACAACCCATATAAAAATTTAGGACTTTTACGTATACTGTGTCCTAGACGTTTTTATTGTACCAAAAAGTTCTTCAGAATAATAAAATTCTATGAAATTGTTTATAATGATTTTTACTGTCCGACGAGCCGTTCTAGAAATATACGCGAAAAACTACTTTAAAAATCAAACTTCCACCATACGAAATTATATACGGGCATTCATCTAGCTAGGGTATCATAAGAATTGCTCAGACACGGATATTTGTATCATAATGCTCGGAAATATGAGTTCTCTTCAGTACGATTTAAAAATTACAATGTACATTGGTTTCGGGAATTCCCGATTCGTCAATATTACAATATTATATGAACAAGTAAAAAAGCTAGAATTGGTTTAAGACTAATTCTTATGATGCCCTAGATGAATGCCCAATGTAATTTCGTATGGCGACCTCTCTGTGGAAATTTGATTTTTGAAGTGGTTTTTCGCTTATATTTCTAGAACGATTCGCCGAACAGCAAAAAGGATTATAACCATTTCATAGGATTTCATATTCTGAAGAAATTTTTGGTACAATAAAAACGTCTAGGACTGAGTTTGCACAGTATACGTAAAAGACCTAAATTTTTATATGACAACATCAATAAGGGGTTGCCAGATTTAGTCCACTTTCGAAATTTCATTTACTATTGCTATGAAAATCTCATGTACCAAATTTCAGGTTTTTACGTCAACTATTACTATTAATTTATTTCACGTGTTTTTTTTACGAGTTCCTGCGAGCAGCTGACGCATAATCCTTTCTCCACGATACAGCTGACAATTTTTTTTTCAACTCACTATGATGTTAACTATTTATAAAAAAAAAAAAAAAATAAGTTTCAGTCGACGTACTATTATTTAAAAAACAATTTTTTTTTACTACTTTCACAGCCTCTCACACCCCAGTGCGGTGCATCAGCTGACGCTTGGTTCATTTATTAGTCATACCAGATGTATCGGAAAAGATAATATTCGATCGGCGTAAAAACATTACCTAAAGTGCAACGCTACCTCCTGCACTATAAATATACACTTATTCTCCATTCAAATCAAAATGCCTAAAATATTTCCTAAAACACAATCTTTGGCAAAGCCAAAACTTTTGCGTGTTCTAATTGCAAAATTCGTCGGCTCTTTTCGTACAGCAAACATAGACTAATGGGAAAAAATTGTTGACCATATGTTGGCAATAATTAACTCTGCATTCTGGATATCATAGTATGAGTGTTTAGAATAAAGCTGATTACAGATAATATTCATTCGTCACTATACCCCGTTCGTCATTATGCTCCGGGCTCCCCTAACATTTTTTTCTCAAGGAGTTATTCTGCCGATAATAGAATTCTCAATTAAAAGTCATTAATATTGGGAAAAAGCATCTCATCGTATGTGAAATATTCAGTCAGAATTTTAGAGCCCTTCAGAGCTTGTATGTCAAGAAATATATGAGTTTCGACCTCTGTCTCATGACCCATGAAAGTTTCAAGGACGTTGGAAGTTGCTGTAGGTATTTATGTAAGCTCAGTCAATGCAAATATATACAGGTAATATAAAAAACTACGCTTAGTTAAAAAAAATACAATTTAATAAAAAGTAAAGCAAAAAACATGCAAATAAGTTGAAGAAAAGAAAAAAAATATTTAGAATGCCCTACCCAAAAATTAAATAATATGTTCAATTTTGGCTAAAAGTGTGTGCGGTTAGTAATAGAAATGCTAAGTAGAAATTTCAGTGTTTAGCCAAGCTGTTAAAGGCAACGTCTTGGGCAAAATTCATACTGGCGGTTCTATACTTTCTGCGCAAAAAACTTCCCTTTCGTCTGCCGAGGCTAGAATTTTTATCATCTTGATGGCGACGACTACCATCACTCGGAGAATTTCGTTTTTGTAGCATTTCTGCAGGATATTCGAATTTAAAATCATCCAAAGGACTAGGTGATGGCGTAGATTTCATGCTTCTCATAGAGGAACTTTTACGATCTGTTTCATGAGAAAATATCATAGACTGGGCACGTGATAAGACACCCGTTGTAGTTGCAAAACGTTGATGAGGACGTTTTTTGCGCGTTAAAGTTAGCGTTCCACCAGCAGAAGAGCTGCGCAAGTGGTGAGTAGAGTGATGCAAAAGCGTGAGCTCCACAGGATTATACTCACTGCTGTAAGTCGATGCTGATATGGTGGTGCTTTGTTTACTATAGTCCAACGGTTTATTTCCACTCCAATCGGTCAGATCACGGTTGGCCTCTGAAAAATAAAAAAAAAATCAATTTTTCAATGCAAAATAATATGCAGGCAAAATTATATATCAATTTCAATTTTATTCCTGCTCTAAGTGACTGTTTGCATATTGATCTTAATTTATGACATAATTACGGTCAACTATCACCCGAATTAAAATATAGAGGGGTCATTATTGAAAGAAAAGTCAACATACATAATATATATATGGATGTGTGTATGTATATGTATTTTCTGAGTTGCAGCCGTCCTCAGCCCATGGCCATATGGGGCGCATTCGGCTCTTATCCACACACATAATATCAAAAGTCCGGCAAGATAGGGGCATCAACTCAAGTGCTCGGTAAATATACGAAGGTACTTAAGCGACTGTTCAAAGAGGGATTACGTCTTCTTGGAGAGTTTATTTTTATTGTGTCAACGATGCGACGTTCTGTGATGGTTAAATACAAATTGATCGGCGATTTCTTATGTTAACAGAGATCCCTTTGATCGGAATTTGCCGCCGTTTGGATAGTCTTATCACCTGTCAATCAAAAGTGCATCAAGGTGTATTATCGAAGTTGATCGATTGCAAACAATGGCAGGAAGGCGGAAGATTGACTTTAAAGGGGAGCGTATTCGCATGAAGCGATGATGCGGTGTTTCGATTTCATTTCAAACGATTTGTTTACGTTTGGATTAGTTATTGGGAGCTGCCGAGATTTGTTGTAAGCTCGTTTGTTCAGCTTTTTTTTTGTACTCCCCATGGAGGGTATAGAAGGAGGGTTTTAGGAGCAAGGCTATTTGGATTTAGTGTCTATATGTAGAGGATTGTATACTATTGCTGCCCCGATAGAATTAATCATTAATCTGTAAAATTTGTATTCATTTTTTTTCAAAGAATTGTGATAGCTTTTTAGAGCATTGGTTTACACTTGTACATTTTGTATGTTTGTGAACAAAACTAAATCGAATCATATCTGAGTATGTATGGTTAGAATGAGCAGTTATACTGTAGAAATTGTGAATATTAAGGATTGTGCCCAACGAGCTAAACACTGCCTAAATCTATTACTTTTTCATTTAGTAAATTTTCTAGCTTGCTAATAAGGGATGAGTCAGAATTCCGGTCCTAAACTTCGAACGTGAATATAAGGAAAACGAAAAAAGCAAAACGAAAACGAATTATTGTGATTGAAAGATTATTTATTAACATATAATTTACAATGATTAAATCAGTGCATTGACGCCGCGATCACCAACCAGAGCCGAAGGTGTTGTTTGAAGTGTCTAAACAAATTTTTCCCATGTTTAAGAGCCACCATTTTAGAAATTGAATGCAGCTACATTGGTGGGATTTTTTTATTTTTTAAAATACTTCATTTTGCAAAGTTCCCAAAATTTCTCAATTGGCCTGCACTGAGGCATATTCGGCGGATTGTCTGTTTTCATGGAAGCTGTCTGTAATCACAGGGGACATAAGTTTCGTCATCCATAATGACAAATTTTCCACCGCCCGATTTCACCAATTGCTTATAGACCTTCTTACAATCCATTTTTGCTCTTTCAGCCTGATTTTTTTTATAATGGGTTTTCCAATAAGAGGTGTTATTTTAATTAGCCCGATATTTCGGTAGATGTCACTTTTGGAGCTGTCATTTGTTGACATTTGACAAGTAGTGTAATGACGTTTGTGGAATGCCTAATTCCAAAGAACGACGAGGAATGGATAAACCTGGGTTTTCTTCAACACTTTCGGCTACAGCAGCAATATTCTCGGCTGTTCTTGAGCGACGTGCACGGGTTTTATTCTTCACATCACTAACTTGTCCCGACAGCTCGAATTTTTCTACCAATTTCTGTATTGCGGTCCGACAAGGTACTTCACGACGACTCAAAAATGTCCGAGTTTTACGAACCGTCTCTGCCACATTTTCACCATTTTTATAGTGAATTTTAATAATTTCAATGCGTTGTTGAATCGTCTATTGTTCCATTTTTATTAATGGCGTAGTTTCTACTTGTCAAATGTCAAAAAATGACAGCTCCAAAAGTGACATCTACCGAAATAGCTGGCTAATTAAAATAACACCTCTTATTGGAGAACCCTTTAGTTGTCGCTATTGTTTATTATAATTTTTAACTTTTTTTTTGCCTTGGAAATGGATAGATTTGTTATGATTTTTGTTATTTATTTTGCCATTACGCTTTGTAGCTATAGTTTTTTTGTTAGTTTCATATTAATATGAATTTAGTATTTGCCTTTGAAATTTATCAACTAAGTTTGTATCATCAAAAGATTGTAATATCTTAGATACTTTTAACCATTAAATGATTTGAATTTGAATTTACTGTGGTCAACGAATACATAATTCGGTAAATGCCTTTTTTCTAACAAATACTTATTTGTCCTTGTATTTCACAACTTTAGTTGAATTACTTTATGGAAGTCAGAGAAGACCAAATGCTGAAATTTGGCCTTATTTTAATTTATGAAAATGAAATAATGGCGAATTTCAGAATTCGGCATTATTTCGCTTGGCCTTACTTCGCGCTAGCCAGTTTATATATTTTTGGGCATTCACTTCATGTACAAGCAAACGCTCTATTTTAATAATTCCCACTGATACTATAATAGGAAAATTTGAATAAGAACGTCAGTTTCCACGCAAAATGAATAACTAGTAATCGCCATCCAGATAATATGACTCTCCCAAGACAGAATCCTGTGTACGCCACTGAGAACAACAAGTATCTTTCACATAAGCAGTAAAAATGTTGGTGCAAACAAATTTATGCTTATTTGCTACTATGAACCTATACAGCGCAGCTCCCAGTCATTGTAAAATAATATGGAACTTTCGTAGAAATACTTGCTTAATCTACTATGTCCTAAAATTATCCCAATATTTGGGACAAATAATCTAAAATCCTTCATCTATAAAGAAAGATGATGTCACACATTTTTTGTATCAAGTTTATTTAAAATCAAATAAAATAAACTTACTGTAAACATTGCAGAGTAGTTCAAAAATGTCGTCCTTTCCATATTGCACTGCCAAATGTAATGGTGTGTAGCCCTATAAAAGAAGAATTAAGAAAATTTTAGTTTGTTTATCACAAAGGAAATGCATCATACTATTATACGTAGTTGAAAGGAAATGGTCAAGAAGATGACAAGATCTTTACTAAAGATTGCAAAATACTACCCCAATGCAAATGGCTCAGACTTAGGAATACCAACCTGCTGTCTGTCAGCCCCATTTAGATATTCAGAAGTGCAACACCAGTTATCAATTAACAGTCCCAGTCTATTATGAAATTCTAATGGGAACTGTGGTCGGTTAATTGAAACACCTTCAGAATTTCAATCAAATTGCAGCTACATGCATCTGCAAAGTGTACAAGTGTATCGCTCTGAAGCCAAGAGTTGCAGCAATATACCTACTGCAACTGCAGCCTTCTGGTCCATTTTGACACCAGCCCTCCTCCGTTTGCACTTTTGGTCGGTCAAATCTATCCAAGCCAGATTTCGTCCCTTTGCTATTGAAACGATATTTATGTTCGAGTGAAGTGCATCCACAGAGGAGCCCCTTTCGTTGGAAATTTACTTGCGGATGCAAGTGCAGTAAATGGCATTCTCTCAAAAAAACACACCTATAAAGGGGTTGTTGATATCATCCCCATTGGCGGGTGTGGTGGTGCTGCTCTTAAAGTATAATCTCTTGGCTTCTTTAAATTTAATAAACTTTGAAATTTTTGAAATATTACGGTAATAAAAACGGAAGCGCTTGTAAGCACAGATCGTTTCAGGGTACACGGTATTACTACATAGAGAAAATTTCCAAAAGGGTGAAATATTGCACATCATAAACGGGGATGAGATTTTAAATTTACAGAAATTCTCTGGGCCGAAGGGTTGATCTTATTTGACATCTACACATGTCCTCGGAGACAGTACGGTGTGGCAGATGAATGTTGTCACGGTACATGATGTCTCCCTTCAGTGCACAGCCGGAAAAACAAGATTTCAAATCGCGACTTTATTAGAAAAGAAAGCCTCGTTCTGTATTATGTATGTAGAATGGGAACGGATGTATTCGCACATAGAAGAAATCTCAACGTTTTTCGTTTTTTTTTTGTCCTTTTGTAGAGCTCCCAAGACAGCTATTCCTGTTGCCTGCTCTTCTATAATATTGCAATTTTAGAAAAGGTTTTCGTGATATATTGAACTTGTTCCAGAGTGTGAAACAAATGTGAATTTTTCACTTGTTGGTATTATTAGTGTTATATGATAAAAATTAAAGAGCATATGGAATCAGTTTTGAAAAATTACAGGGGTTCATTACGTGACAGAGAGACGATTTCTTGCTTTATTCCTTAAAGTATACAGAGCAAAGATTATTGAGAAAAAGGGACAGCTGTTAAGTGTTCGCACGCAGTAAAAGGTCACCAATATAACTTCTGTTTAATGAGCTGCTCTAGATTAAATAAAAGGGCAGAAAAGAGCAGATCATGTTTCATGAATCGAGAGCACTACTCCAAAGTAATTTGGGGCCGGATTCACTAACACGGAGAGTTGTGGAGTTGTGAAGATGAGAGTTCTTTTGACACTTAACTCTCCACTCGGAATTCTGTAACTCGGGGAATTTGTATTGAGAATTACCAAATTCTCTATTCCACTCGACAAAACTCTCGGCTGTTTGGGATGTGGAGAAGTAAGAAGAAGAATTCTCAACTGAGAATATTTTCTGTTTTTGTTGGGTTTTGTGAAGGTAGATATTCTACGTATCTAGGAATTTTTAAATTACATTATGGATTCACCGCATATCCTGGCTATATTTACAAAAGAAAATTATGGAAAACAATCCTTGCAATACTTACAGAGAAATATAGATTATGGCGTCTCAAGGTACCCGCTAAAAAGTTTAAATCACGCGAAAATGGTCAATTTGGCAGTCTTCCAGTACAGAAGAGATGATATAAAAATTTTATATATGCTCGCTAAATCTTGTATGTAGTATGAAATCGCATCTACATTTTGTCCC
This sequence comes from Dioctria rufipes, assembly GCA_963924295.1. Classification (NCBI taxonomy): domain Eukaryota; kingdom Metazoa; phylum Arthropoda; class Insecta; order Diptera; family Asilidae; genus Dioctria; species Dioctria rufipes. The sequence goes on along the minus strand of OZ002743.1, from coordinate 39,250,375 downwards.
TTAATTAGATATGTAATTAGTTTTTGAGTGCGGGAAATAGTTTTGGAGATAACTGCAAAAGAAGTGAATCAGTCCTTCTTAAATGGGGAATTGAAGAATTTTAAGAACTTTTATTTTGAACGATTCTAAATCAAATCATAAATACAAGAGGAATAAACATCATGTGTCTCGTTAGCTCAGTGGTAAGAGCAGTCGCCCGGCAAGTGGAAGGTCCCGGTTTCAAACCGCGGAGAGGCGGTTGCTTTTTCCTCTTGTATTTATGATTTAATTTAGAATCGTTAAAAAAATAAAAGTTCTTAACATTTTTCTATTCTACATCTTTGACCGATTCTAACAAGTGTGGGTTCGATTCCCGTCCGGAAAAAAAAAGTCCTTCTTGAGATGAAAAAATGACCGTGCTTTCTTACAAAAATGAATATATTTTCAACTTATCATTATGAAGAGCTGGTAAGTCGTGAAATTCATTTTCTATTATGAGAAAAATGTTCACAACAGAGTACTAATGGATGTGAAACAAGGAACGGAAGAAATACATATATGCCAAAGATAGGAACTGGGTGTATAGTATATGACCCAAGTAAAAAAGTCCGTCTTTCGGCGGTAAAAAGTCAGATGTTAAAATGGTAAAAAAAAAATCTACACCACTCGATTACCCGCTCCTCCCTCGTTAATTTGATACCAAATATGATGGCTTATTTTGGACAACCTCCAATGAGGGGTGGTGCGACCCCCATCACCAAAAGTCCCTCCCCCAGGCATTGTTCACCTATATTTTTGTACTCCAGACTCTTAATATGCAGGAAAAAACCCCAATGCTCTATGACCCTCCAATACAGAGTTAGCCGTTCTTCAAATTGCGACATTTCTCACGTTTTCCCTAACTTCCCAAGTATGTTAGAGAATCACGAATGGAGAATTAGGGAGTTTTAGTAACGGAAAACGAAAATCCTCATCTCGCAAACTGCCCAACTCTCCGTGTTACAGAATGCAAGATTTTTACCTCCGAAATTTTTGATGGAGCAACTTAAAGTTGGCAATGCAGTCAAGTGACATCTGTCAAAAATTAAAAGAGTCGATCAATATTCGCACCTATAATGCCGCTCAAAAAATTTTAGATGATCAGTGGAATTCGTCGATTTGCCAATCGTGACAGAAGACTTAAATGCAGAATAACTAGCATACAGCTCAACCAGCGACGAATATTCTTAGAAACTCTTTGAGAAGAGGTAGTTCGACTATATGCGAAGCAAAGGAAAAATCTATCTCGCAGATCCGTATCTGGAAAAACTGTTATAAATATGCAGACACCTTTATATCACGCAACACCATCTACATTATCATTACTATTATTAACATTCCCCAAATATACTGATTACAAGAGATGACACGATAGTTGTTTGGCCGGATACTGAATATCCAGTAAGACTCGAAGCCAGATATCCGGATATCCGGCGGCCGAATATTCGGTTCATTATTGCGTTAAATGTCGTGTCTAGAGCTGTCAACTAAAATATGCTTAAAATCTTGAATTTAGCTCAAAAAATCTTGGGTAATAGTAAAAGTAAATATCTTAGATCCTCGTTGTATTGTATAATAATATTATTTTTGGTGTAGGTTTACCAATTTTTAACACAAAGTAAAAAAATAAAAACATTGGTTGTCTCCCGAATTCCAGCTACAAAACGGAGTTCTTGCTATGAAAACGTTTTCAGGATCTTACACAGGAGATAATATTGCAAAAGAACTGAATATTATCACAGCTCGCTGGGATATTCAGCACAGCAAAATACATTTACTCGTTAATATGGTGATAGGCGTTCGAGTGGCAGAGTAGGATTGTGCACTTCAATCATTCAAGGTTTGGCACAAGAAAAACTGCTGGCCATTCAAAAGGACCTAAGCTACCAGAGCATCGAATAGTGTAGGATATCAGCACGAGGTGGAACTCTACCTTCTATATGAAAGAGCGTTTGTTGAAACAAAAAAAAAGACGTAGTCTTTTTATGTGGCTGATAACGACACACTTACCAACTAATTTACTGACTCAACAGTGGTATTTAATGGAGCAGGGTGAAAAACTGTTGAAACCATTTGAGCAAATAACAAAAATTACTAGTTCAGGCCTTTCTTGCATATACGAGGTAATACCGCATGTTGCTGCATTAAAAAAGTACTTGGACAAGGATGAGAGGACTACCCAAAGAACACCTAACTTGGTACCTCAAATGAGGGCCTCCTTGAAAGCTGAATTGGAAAGTCGTTTCAATTTCTTAGGACAAGATCCAAATTACCTTATTGTAACATTCCTAGACTCAAGATTCAAGACAAACTATTTGGGAGCACTTGAAACTGAAAGAACTCGACAAAAGATTTTATTAAAATATATAAAAAAGTCTCGTGACGAGTCCTCTAACAGTAACAGTTCATCGTAATCTCCATCTCCAACGCCTGCTAAAAAAAAAGCAAAGGAGACGAAACTGAATCAAATGTCACTCACAAAGCTCACGACACCTTTTGGGAGTGTATCAATGAAGTGCCAAATGAATGTCATTACATTTGGTTGTCAGCTTATTCGAAATAGTACCCAAATCCTTTTAGCAGCGTCTACAGCGAAAGCCTTTTCTCCGAAGCTGACCATATTTATGAAAATAAGCGAAATCGCTTGTTGCCGGAAGATGCAAAGAATTTAGACTTCATTCACCATAATTTAGCACTTGTTAACTTTGAGTACTAATTTTGTATCTCTTAGTTTAAAATAAACTGTGCCTATAATATAAGCTACTGTCATATTATTTTACTTTACGAATATGTATGTATTGTAGCTGATTTTATAAAATGGCGTAGCTTTTCGAATAACCGGTATCCGGCCGAATATTAAGTTACTATCTGGTATCCGGCTACCTAAATAATTTAGGCCGGATAGGTCGGATACGGGATAGTTACCGGATATCTGTTTCATCTCTACTGATTACTAAAAAAATTACATACTAAGATTACAATGATTAAGAAAAGTAACCTTAAAGGATATGAATCTTTAAGTCAGATTTAAATAATTCGAAGTCAAATCTTGCGGTCGGTAAAAAGACGAGACATTGATAGGCTGGTGCATACCATATTTTGTATAATGGTAAGGAATGTGGAAAAAGTCAAGGGCCAAGTAAGGACCGAAAAATTTTAGGCGCCCAATAAAAAAATAAAAACACTTGCGTAGTTGCGGAGGCAGTCGGAGAGGATAAATCCAAGATAGACCACGTTGAGTAAATTGTACAAATCTACTCTAAGCTGCCTAGATGCGAAAGAAAGGAGACCAGACAGGATTGGCGTGCTATAAAATAGGTCGAACAAATGTACAATATAAAAGATTCATTATATATACGTCATTGAACTCGGATGAAAAGTTTGAGCATAACTCAAGTCTTTGGTTTTGTCAAATCGAATTAGTGAGCTATCATCAATATAGTGAAGTTGAATTGCAGAGGACTTTATCGGCGAGACAACGGCCTTCAAGTTCGAGTCAAACAGAACACATTCATTCTTACTTGAAACGATACGGAACATTTTGATATCGTCAACATAACAAAGAATTCTCTTCTCGAGTTAGACACAATCATAAATACATCATTGATATAAATTATGAAAAGTATAATGGTCTTAAATGGCTTCCCTGAGGGACACCTGAGGTATTGTAAATTTCATTGTAATTCGCACCTTGAAATAAAAATCGCTACGTACGGCCTGAAAAAAAAAGAAGAAATCCAGTTGACAAAAACAGCAGGAAATCTAAGGACAGAGAGCTTTTATGGACGAGAACAATATTATTAATTCTATCGAAAGCCTTACTAAAATCAGTAAAAATGCAGTCGAGTTGCTTACCACTTTCAATTGCGAAAATACAAAAATTGGAGAATTTCAGTAAATTAGCAGTTGTGGGTTTACCCTTCATAAAGCCAAGGAGCTGAAAAGAATACAAAAAAGGTTTACAATGAAAGTACGAAATACATAACAAACCAAGGCTTCGAAAATCTTAGCAAAACAATATAAATTAGCGATAGAGCATAATTCGAAATATCACATTTGTTGCCTTTCTTATGAAGAGTAATCACAAATAAAAGGGTTTCGGAAAGACACCACAAAAAATAGATTAATTAAATAGGTGACAAATAACAGAAACAATAGACAAGCAACAATTATTTAAGAAACTATTAGCCAAATTCGAAATGTGTTTTAAGACGTTAGCTTCATCAAATACAAGGTCTTTGGATTCCAGGGAATCTAGTGGAAGCCTCATCAAGTGGGTAAAATACTTAATATTAATATCATAGTCAATATCCAAACATGCTGTCTTGAAGAAGTCACCAGAGAGATTAGTAGTTGTCAGAGGATCATTACCATAATTACTTTCCAAGTCGTTAAGACATAAGGTGGAGGAATTATAGTCACATTTACGCTTAGAATTAACAAATCTACAGAACCACTTAGGATCAGTGCAGTTATTCTAATTCTATCCAAATTGCTTGCATAACATAAAGTAAAATAAATAGTGCGGATCGCACCTTTTAAGTATCTCACAGAACTGTTAATCCAGGGCTGAAAACGCACGAGCTATTTACATCTAAAAATAGGAACATAGCTTGCAACACATATAGAAAAAATATCACAGAATGATTGTACAGCGGTATCAATGTCTCGCTCGTTAAATATGTTCGTTCAATCAAATGCAAGAACCTAGTCGTTAAGTTTACAAAGATCAGCTGTTTTAAAGTTTAACAGCAGTAAACTGAATCACTAGATACTACAGCCGCAGCGTTAATAGCAAGCCACATTCTAAATGAGTGTGCGGATCTACGAAGGATACTATTCGAACGAGGAATAGTGACTTGATCTACTCCTTAGGTAGACCAGAGAGGATACGAATATGCAAAGAAATGATTTATATAATTGATTCAAACCTAATTAAATGAAGGAAGTTTTTTTTTAAGTATAAAGAAAACCTTTTTGGGCTGACTTAGAGAGTAAATTTATTTAGCAAAGGGGAATGCCCATTTTAAACCTTATATGCATGAGAGATGTATTAAACGATTCATTATGATACTCTGAACCTATTTTATTAACAATGTTTATTTGTTAAGTGTGGAAAGGGGGGGGGGGGTTGGAGCTTCATTTAATACATTTTGGTAAATCTGGTACAGAATTGAGCTCCTTAGGGCTTGAGAAAGAACTCTTATACTCGGAGATTTAGATAGGCATCCCCATACTAATTTTCTGACTATTTCCCTGTTTTTTATTTAAACTGAAGTACTTGATTTTTCGTACCTTAGATCGGCTTTATCTCGTTAGGGTTATATTCGATAGGAAAACTGTTCCCCTCAGCTCATTACTAGCTACAATTCGTAGAGGAACATTTTTCTCTGAATACTTTAAGGGTGGGAGGAGGAGGGGTTGGTGGTTCCAATACGGCATGTTGTATATCAAATGAAAAGTCCCGCCGAGTACTATCCGATTCAGGAAACTTTCACGGGACTTTTTTGCCGCCAGAAAACCCATTTTCATGCACATAGGTCACATACCACCCAGTTATTACATTTCGCATATATTTGTGCAGTTCTTCCTTCCAGGGTCATTAGTGCTTTGTTGTGAACATTTTTCTCATAGGAAGTCATTTTCCATGACGCACCAATTCCGCACCATCACGAGCGGTAAGAAAGTCCACTTTTTCACGAAAGAAAGTCGCTCAATGTACATCCGATCGCTAAAGCTTTCCTCCGCTTAATTGAAATAAACATTGTCAATAAAATATGTTCAGAGTATCATAAAGCATCACTTAAGACATCTTTCATGTCTGTTCATATCGGGCCTAAATTTGTATGAAAAGTGGGCATTGCTCTTTAAGATATAAACACGCAATTAGATAATTAAGATGACTAGATTAGATTTGTCGAGAAGTGTGCAGCCATTAGCCTTGAATTCACTGCGACATGAAAGATCTATTGTGAGTCCCCATTCAATTCACTCCCTTTTTAGATTTAAACTGTTAATAAAGTGTAGAATCATTCTGGGACTCTAAGGCTCTGCTCGTATTTTGGTAGAGGAAAGAATGTTCGAGTTGGAGTAATCTCCGAAAGGGTTGCCAGATTTCGACATATCGCCATATTTCTCTAAAAAGGTAGCCCAAAGTCGCCCAATTTCAATTAAAGGAAGCCCAATTTATCGCCAATGCCATTTATGTGGCACTCTATAATAGTAAGAATGCGGCAGAAGCAATCACAAGCTATAGAGTTCACACACTGCCAGCATGCTACACTTTTCGTGGATGAGATGCATTCGGGAGTGGAAAAATTCCGTGCTACACTTTTCTAAGATACAGCACGGGCAGCATACCAATCCTACTGCAAGCGAATAATTTCAGTCATTTTTAGAATTTGAAATTTCTGATTGGAAGACTGTGCAGTTCCATTCTCATCACGTGCTGTGAATTTGTGATACAGGTATTATTTATATCAAAAACTGTAATTTGATTGAACACGTACACAACAAAAATCGATAATCATATAAGGAACTACCATGTTTACTACGTTTTGGTTGGCCCTGTGACGAAAATAATGCAATCTATCAAAAAACTGTTGGCGACTCGCCTAAATTTACTGTCGCCAAAGTTGAGTTCGAAGTAGCCCAATTGGCGAGAAATCGCCCATTCTGGAACCCTGATCTCCGCTTGGCCAGTGCTTCGCAATTACAGAGAAGGTGCTCAGCGGTGTCATCACGAGCAGTTGCCTGAGAAAGGCTCTGTAATCATTGTAAGCTCTGTTCTTCTAAGGCGTAGGAGTTTTTTTTTTGTTTTCCGCCAGAGGTGTCGATAAACTTTTTTGCCCGACGAAGTCCTTGAAGCCTTTCCCATTAAAAGGATTTTTGTTTGTTCTCCCATCTATTCAGAGTAGCTCTGAGGTAGCACATTGAAGTGCAACAAAATGGCTCTAGTCAGACAAAGGGAGTTTTCGCTCCTCTTTTGGCTAGGCCATTAGCAATTTCATTGCCTTTATGGCCCTCAAGTCCAGGTACCCACATGAGGATAACCTTGTTTCTCCTCCATAAATTTTTAAGGATTTACAGAAACTCCCAGACTAACCTTGACTTAATAGTGAAGGACTTTAAGGCCTTGAGAGTGGTTAGACTATCCGAAAGGATATTAATGGTTAAGCCATTTATGGCTTAATGCAGGTATTGGCGCATTCTTTTATGGCTAATATCTCAGCCTGGAATACGGTCGGGTAGAGCCCAGGCCCTCTGAGATATAGCACCTGAAGCCTTATACGGTCAGTCCGGCTCCATTGTTCGTTTTTGAACCGTCTGTATACCACACCATTGATCCGTTTTGGAAGGACGGTTTAGTGGAACGTCATTTATGTCGGTCCGTCGTATGCTCTTCCAAAATCCCCCTTGGGTGTGATTATATCAGATGTTAGGTTTAAGTTAGACTTAAGGTTAAGCAATAAAGAAGTTTTTGAATTTGAAAAAGGAACATCAATGTTTACGGATGTATGAACCAACTTGAATGGTATATTGAGATTTATTGAAAATGTTGATATTACCACTTAAAAATTTATTTCAAATTTAAACCATTTTCTGATAAAATAAAATTGTTCGAAAAACTTAGTCGAACAATCACAACTTATTTTCTATCGTTAAAAACCAAATCGAATTAACTGTGCTTCAGCATTTATATTAAAATAGAATTTTTCATATTGCAGACGTCGGAATGATTGACAGATTTAAAGTTTAAGAAAGGAAAACATGTTTTTTAATAAAATCGCTATTATGTCATCTATCCCTTCAGCAAAACATTTCTGCGATCTATAAAAAGGTACGCAACAAATCAGACAAAATAGAAGGGTACAAATCGAAAGGGGATGAAATATAAAAATTTACAATCGACAATTTAAAATGCACGCAATAAACACAAACTGTTCTAGTTTCCCAAGGAGGGGGGTATTATTTTTAATAAAAACATTTTCTAGATGAACGAACAAATTTAGTCGAACGTAATTACTTCAAATAACTTAAATGACGTAAACAATTTTAAAGTTTGTATGTACAAAAGGTAGTCAAAACTGTGGTAAATATGTAGTTAGAATAGGCTTATAAAGGGGTTTTTATTAAAGAAGTTTTAATATTTTAACAAACCAATGGTTTTTAATAAAAAAAAAAGTGGCCATATTTTTATACAGGTTCTATTAAATGTGAAGCACGATCTTACAAACGGTCATGCTTTTGAGAAAATTTAGCATAAAATTTTGGCATAATTTGCAACTAGTTTTTGCAGAACTTTGATATTGTCTGTGTGGGCTTGAATCGTTTTTTTTTTTGAGTAATGCTGTGTACTTTATCCTTCATGAAGCCGCAAAGAAAAAAATTTAGAAAATAGTCGTCCAGCTGCGACCGTTTTGTTTTTTGACGGAGCTTTGAAGATTGAAATGGGCCTTGAGGTCACCTTACAGAATTTCCAAGACATAATTAATGAACATACGGCATAATGCATGGTTTGTAGGGCATAAGCCTCAGGTCTTGTGCCAACCAGACATTGTAAGCTTTCAGTCCAAGATCTTGGTCGAGATGCAAATTTTTTTGTTGGAAGGCAGTTCGAACTTCATGTACCGTCTTCACGAAATTTTAATAAGTTTTTAAGTAAATTTTCATAATTTCTATGCACTGCCCATGTATTTGTCATTCCATTTTCGTTAGCGGTTAGTCTTTACATGTCAGCAAGCTGTCAAAAAATTAGAGTTCCTGCTTTGACAGATAACAAAATACCGTGAGCTTTAAAATGAAATCTCATAATTGAAAATTCATTATATGTGCGAGTATTGTAAGGCATACGTTAAAGTAAGTTGTACTAATTTCAGTCGGTGCATATATCCCCAATCTCTTTACAGTTCCTACCCAACCGTGATTGGACGCCATTCAATTGAGAGACAGAAAATGGAATGGGCAACTCATCAGGAGGCATCATTCCTATCATGCAGAAAATACAATAAATTGTAGTTCCGGGCAGATGGTAATCTATAGGACCTGTCTATTCCACGCATATGAAAGCAAACTAAAGTGATCTTCATTTCCAAGGCAGAAGCAGACGCATTGTAAGGGCTTCAAACACATCGTTTCTTCTGAAAACGTTTGAAAGGCTGAACAGATGTCTATGGACAGCATGCTCAAGGGAAGTGAGATTTCAGATCACAGAATGCATACTTAAAAGGTAAATCGGTTGAAACAGCACTAAATGACGTAGTAGAAAAAATCAATCGAGGAAAAAGAACATATTATAGGTGGATTTTGTTGATATCGTGGGAGCCTTTAACAATGTTAGAATGGAAGTCATTCAGATTACCTCGACTGGTATGCAGATTGATTAACTCAAGCTCAATTACCACCTAATAAACTCAGTACTTGCCAGAAATACGCTTAGCAGGAAAGTGTTCAGAGGTACTCCGCAAGGAGGAGTACTTTCACCTCGACTCTGGTTATTGGTGGTTGATGGATTCTCATCTCTCTACAAAGGGAGAGAATAAGAGCGATAGCATATGCTGATGATTTAGTCATTCTGGTCTCGGGGACGTTCTTGTCAACGATCAGCGAACTAACCCAAAGAGCATTGCAAAAGCTTCTTAATTGTGCTATAGTTTGTGGCCTCGGCTTAAAGCAGCACTGGTACTCTTGAATTTTAAACTAAAGCTAAATACCTGGGAGTGATAATAGACCCAAAATTAAATTGGAGGACAAATGTGAATGAGCGCATCAAAAATGCGGCCATTGTACTATATGCTTGAAAGAAAACTTTTGGCAAAGATGGGGCCCACACTTTCGCATTGTGTACTGGATGTATACCACTATTGTAAGACCTATCCCCACCTATGGAATCTTGGTGTGGTGGAATGCTCTAGAGATAGCGACACACCTGAAAGGTCTTACTAAAACACAGAGAGCTGCCTGTCTAGGTATTATAGGTGCTCTTTGAACAACACCAACGGCAGCAATGGAGATTAAACTCCGACTCTTACCCGTTACATCTGTGTGAAATATATAGCTGCAAAAAGTGTAGAGTTAGGGAGTCAGGCTGATAGTTAACAGTAGATCTTGGTCACAGAAGAATAGTGAAGATCTGCCTTGAAGACTACACGGAAAACTACAGATTATATTGTCCCTAGACTGGACTTTGAGAGAGCATTCTCAACTAGCATCTCTAGCAGAGAGGAGTGTGATTATAATCGCATGGCAAATGACGCTGTTGTATGTTTCTGTACAGACGGTTCGAGATTGATGTGGGAGTGGGAGCCGGGATGTTTTCAGCATTAACACAAATACAAGAATCGTACAGCCTACCGGACTACTGTATGTGTAGAGGCTTTAGTTGAAGCAGCAAGATTGCTGGAAATAACTTATGGTGATGATATCTAGCGATCGAGTTATCAGAGCCAAGATGCAATGACAGCTCTCAAGTACCATTAGATTAGGTGTGATCTCAGGAAACTGGGTGCTAACCACAGAGTTATTCTCTGCTGGGTGCCTGGTCACAGTGACATATCAGGAAACGAGTCAGCTTATACCCCGTGCAGAAATGGTTCCACTATGAATACGAGGTTTGTCTATAAAATAACAAGACTGATGCTTCCACAGAAAATGTAAGTATACGCCAAACGCGAACGACTGACAACTGTGTAGCATGAAGCCCTCTCTTTCGAATGCAGTACCTACCATGTTTGTAAAAAAAACAGTCTGGCTTACTGAAACTTATCTGTTATTAAAAAAAGTGTATGACAATGAATATTTCTCCAGTGCGTGAGTTTTTGAGTGGTTTAGGCGATTTCAGGATGGCCGAGAAGGCGTTGAAGATTATTCACGCCCGGGTCGCGAAAATAAAACTCTCACGATTGAACAAAAACAAGCTTGCGAAAATGTTTGTATCGACACTTTGAATGTCATTGAACTTCTTGGAAAGAGTGATAACATGTGACGAATCTTGATTTTTCACGACACGACCCTGAAACAAAACGCCAATCCATGCATTGGAAGAGGTCATTTTCACCGAGAGCTAAAAAAGCTCGAATGAGCAAGTCGATGATTATTGTTCTTTTCGATAATCATGGGATTGTGTACTTTGAATGGGTTTCAGAAGGTCAAACTATTAATCAACATTACTACCTTGAGGTTCTTGCTCAATTTCGTGAAGGAATAAGAAAAAAAACGACCCGAATTGTTGAAGAACAAGTCATGGGTGCTCCATTAAGACAACGCGCCAGCTCATTCTGCATTGTCTGTCAAGGCGTTTCTATCCAAGTACAACATCTCAGTGTTAGACCATCCGCCTTATTCGCCTGATCTAGAACCATGCGACTTTCATCTGTTTCCCAAGGTCAAATCTGCATTAAAAGGAACAAGATTTCAGTCCGTTGAAGCTGTGAAAGAAAACGGTACGCATCATGAAGGAGCTCACAGAAGAAGACTTCCAGCACTGTTTAGAATAATGAAAAATTTGCATGGATGGAGCGTTGTAGGGATGAAAGTTATAATTATAAGTAAAAATGTATAAATTCAAAATAAAGTGTTTTGCAGCAATAGTCTGGTTAGTTTATAGCCACACCTCGTATATGCCAAGCACAGGAATCTATAGGTCGGCCATTAGAGTCAGCGAAGTGGATTCTAGATTTACAGGACAAATCGCGGATGGGGAGAACTGACTGCATGTGCGATTGCAAGATATCTGTGGTCCAAGATATGTCCTGAGAAGTCTGAATCTCTGCTAAGGACAAAACCGGAATGACGTTCGAAATCTTATTGCACTTATCACGGAACACTGCCTCTTTAGGAAACATGTGGAGAGCATGTAAGCTCCATGCAACGACACTTGCAGAAGCTGTAAGAACGAAAAGGAGGTTGAGGTTCACTAACTCGGAGAGTTTTGGAGTTGTGGAGATGAGAGTTCTTTTGACACTTAACTCTCCACTCGGAATTCTGTAACTCGGGGAATTTGTATTGATAATTACCAAATTCTCTATTCCACTCGATAAAACTCTCGGCTGTTTTGGATGTGGAGAAGTAAGAAGAAGAATTCTCAACTGAGAATATTTTCTGTTTTTGTTGTGTTTTGTGAAGATATTCTAGGTATCTAGGAATTTTTAAATTACATTATGGATTCACCGCATATCCTGGCTATATTTACAAAAGCAAATTATGAAAAACAATCCTTGCAATACTTACAGAGAAATATAGATTATTGCGTCTCAAGGTACCCGCTAAAAAGTTTAAATCACGCGAAAATGGTCAATTTGGCAGTCTTCCAGTACAGAAGATATGCTATAACATTTTTAAATATGCACGTTAAAGCTTGTATGTAGAATTAAACCGCATGTACATTTTGTCCCTTAATTAGATATGTAATTATCTTTTCAATCTGATAAATGGTTTTGGAGATAACTGCAAAAGAAATGAATCAGTCCTTCTTAAGACGAAAAAATACATATTTTCAACTCATCATTATGAAGAACTGGTAAGTCGTGGAAATTCACATTCCAAGAGAAAAATAATGTAAAATAAAGAACGGAAGAAATATATGCAAAATATAGGAACTGGGGTGTATATGACCCAAGTACAAAAAATCCGTCTCTCGGGGGTAAAAAGTCAGTTATGAAGTTAAAATGATAAAAAAAACTAGACCACTCGATTACTCATTTCTCCCTCTTTAATTTGATATCAAACATGACATATTTTGGACAACCCCCAGTTAGGGGTGGTACGACCCCCACATCCCCAAAAGCCCCCGCCCAAAAATTGTTCAACTATATTTTTGTACTCTAGACCCTAAATTCGAAGGAAGAAATCCCATAGGTTTACGACCCTTCCACACAGAGGTAGCCGCCTTTCAATATTGCGTCATTTCTGACGTTTTCCCTAACTTCCTAAGTATATTAGAGAACCGCGAATGGAGAATTAGGGAATTTTAGTCGAGGAAAACGAAAATTCTCATCTCGCAAACTCCTCAACTCTCCGTGTTACAGAATCCAGCCCCTGCTATGTGAATGTCCTACAAACCTTGCTAAGCAATGGAGGGAGGGACACGCTTGTTAGCTACATTTTCTGCGAATTGGTGGAATTATCAGACAAGGAGTTCGGGGACGTGGTAAGGTTCATTAACTCTTGTGGCTGGTTTCGCAACGTCCTAACCTAACTTAATTGAGAGATAACTAATTTTGGAAGTTTTCTTTCGGCGGCCTCCATGGCAGAACCAGGTAATTTTAAGGATAAAATCGGTGACCATCACCACAGCCTTTGTTTGGTCATCTCGGCAAGTCTTTACTTCTAATCACCTACATCTCTTTAAATAAATACCCAAGAAAATCAAATTATAATCGTATTCCGGAATCAGCTGGGATTTGTTATAAGTAGGTATAATAAGTAAAATATTCTCTCTAGTACCTGATAAAATAACTTCGCCAAATTTACTCCATAATCCCAAAATAATTATTCATCAAAAATAGCGCACAAGTTGCTTGCAATTCATGTGAATGTTGTGTTAACAACAGAGATTTTGTCACCTCTAATCTTCCAGACGAACATCTTATGTACAACTTTGACCCAATTCCCAAACAAAGTTTTCACTAGTATAGAAGAAAGATGCAGAGCGCTGCGTGACATACAAGTTATACCTTATATGACAGCCCTTTGGGAAGACCTGGGGGATGGGGGGACGACGACAATATAGAACAAATATTCACTCGTTGCATACATACATAAATTAAAACGTCTCTACATGTTTCTTGTTTGTTTCCAGTAAGCATGCACATTTTACTCCAGTTTAAGTCGTTGTGAAACCTTTGACCAGACGCTGAGGTAGGTCGACGACAAGAAGTGGTTTATCTCTCGATTTACCTGACAAAATGACATTAAGTCGTGTTCCCCCTTGTTCTAGTGGTTGATAATGTCTCGGCGCGTTCATCTTTTCTTCGTTTTCGGTTCGTCATTCTTGGTCTGGCATTGATATGAGTCGTGTAGTGTATTGCATGATTTAAGTTTATACCTAATCTTATGACGGCAGTTAAGATACATTAAGATGCATAGGTTAACAACTGTCTACTTTCCATCATAAAGGAGTGTAGACAGACAACACGGGTATAGGTAGGAACGATAATGTCTAGTAAGCGGTAAACTGGCGTTCGTTGTACTGTTGTTGTTGTTGCTGTTATTATTGCAGACTGCAGTTGTTGCAACTGCAGCGTGGTTAACCTCGTTTTGCATTTTTTTATTGGTGAAACTTTGCACTTTCTTATAGTCAGGGAACAAAAGATAATATAATTGTTATATATGCAATCTTACATTTTTCGAGAGCATGAGTACAATTTTTAATTATTTTTTCAGGGCTAATTGCAAAATTTGCCAGTTACATGAATCTTAATTAAACGGACACATTAACGGCTTCCGCCTTGATCGTTTATTTTTTTTTGTGTAATTAAATAACTACACTGACACTAATTTCTCTTGGTTTCATGCTTCTCTGTAGTGTTAAAAATTACACAAAATTTGTCGTCAACGAATCGGCAATATTCTCGCCCTCGATTTCTCTTCTCTTCCAGGAGGTCCAAGCTAAATTCCGGAAACATAGAGAAGAATTACCTGCGTGGAATATTAATAATCGGGCGCACGATGCAGTCTACCTACCTGCTCGTTGGACTCATTGATGCCAGTGCCGCGTCGGTCATTCTGGTTGGTCTTTATTTTTATTTTTTTTCATCCAGATTTCACTGGAAAACCAGTAGCTGTAGCATATGACAAATGAAAAATTACAACTCATAATTTAGGTGTATTCCGGTGAACCATTAAACCTGCATTATAATCCCCCACCAAAAAGTAGTCATCATCATCATCATCATCATAATAATACTCGGTCTTGGTCCATCAGAGAGTGTCCATCCAATTCAAGTGGCTGTGGCTTCATATTTTTTTTTCTACTCTTCGTCCCCATTCAAATGCTTAGATGGCGATCATTAATAATCGACCCTGGTTAGCCCTTTTAATCGTCAGGTTACCGAAGATATCATGCGAGTGGTAAGTCAGACAAAAAAAAAATAAGATTTTTCTTCTCGAGGAGATCGTTATTATCTAAGATCTGTGGCCATCAGATTAAACTGCAGATGAATGGGCTTCGAGTACGCGGTAGCCTTTCTAAGTGAAAAATGTATCATCTGATAGCGCTATACTGTGGCCGACACGTTTTTATAAAAAGATGAAAAAAAAATTGTTTTATCTTTGCTTTGGTTTTGTATGAAATTTTCAAATTTTTATTCTGGAAAAAAATTCTGAAAATGTGTTTGTAAAAAGGTGTATCTCATTCGAAGGAGGAAAATTCAAAGAACCTTTAGCAATTATAAGATTGTCTACAAAAAAAAAAAGAAGGAATTTTCGACAGCTTCTGTCTCTCACAAGTGATTGTTTTTATCAGATAAGGCATTTGGGGATATCAAATTACAGAAGATACGATTTTTTTTTTTTGTGAGAAAACTTACTCCGTTCTATATATGTAGTTTTGATGTTCATAGCAGGCATTCCATGGTAAAGATGTGAACCGAGAAAAAAAAATTATAGTTTTTATTTTATTGAATTATGAAAAGTAGTTTGATTCGATTACCGTTCTTTTGTTAACATTCGCTCTGTAAGTGCCAGCAATAAGTTTGACGACATCATCGTTTCCATGTTTTGCAGCCCAATGTAAGGCGGTCTGAAAATTAAAATGATTTTATAAATAAATTTCGTTTTTAATTTTAAGGACGATAAATCATGTAAAAATATTCGAATCATCCTGTTTTGTTTTATCATTCGACTCCTTACGTCCTTTGTAGGAACGAAAAGATTTTCTGATTTTTGGATAAATTTGGTGGAAAACGTATTTTCAAAAAAATCAAAAAACTTATTTTGTGGATTGATTGCACCAATTCTAATAATTGAGGCGAATTCGCTGTGGTATGAGTAAAAGTTTGGGGTACACAAAACGGAATGAATTTTTTATCGGTAAAAGTATTTTTGGCACATTAGAGATGTTAATGAATTTTTCTTTATTATTTGGTGCAAACAATTTGCGAATGTGCTCATCTGAGATTGTGAAATATACCTACCTTCTTTATTTATTTTTTTATTTTGTGGATGCTTGGAAATTTAATACAAAAAAATACTTAAATAAAAAAAAAAAAACAACTGATATGTAAGCCTGTTGTTGGTATCCAGCACGCACCACAAGAAAGTGATAATATGATTCACTTACTGTACAATTATTAAAAAGTTCCAAAGAATGATTTTTTTGGAGCTCCTATAGCACTGTTGCCAACTACTGAAAAACTGGGTTTTTATATCTCAACCCGTATTGAGAGTTCGTGGGAATTCTCTCATATTGTGGGAGTTTCTGGACTGAAAAAATTTAAAAAGGGAGAATCGAATAATTTCGTCTTCCCATACAAAATTATAAGAAAAATCATATATCGAAATTTCAGAAAATATTTCCTTAAAATTGACAAAAATTTGAATTTTCCTGCGCAAGTAACTTAAATAAATTACGCATGACAATGAAACTCAAATATTGAGCATTTATCAAATAGAAAAGCTTTGAGAACTTTAATGATAATAAGAATTACACTAATTGGTTATGCTGTACTTAGTTGAAATGATTTAAACTGTGATTAGGGATGAAAGTTTGTATTGAATCGCTGATATGTAGCAGCACTGATCAATTTACTCTTAATTTGCGAATGTACATTTATAGAGGTCAACTTTTTCTTTTGGTGTATTTCTTATAGCTTTTGGTACCTACGAAAAAATTGTGTGAATTTGCATAATAATCTCTGGGAAAAGTTCCCAATAATTTCCATTTTTGAAGAAGTTTTAGCTGCATCAACCTCAAAACACTTATCTCAACTCAATTTTTAGACTCGTGATGTAATCTATAGGGTATACTAAGTTTGTTATTCCGTTTGTAACGCACAGAAATAATGCGGGTAGAGCTAAATGGGTTAGACATCCACGCATAATATTAAGTTATTTTGTTTTCTGCATGTCCGTCTGTGCGCACGATAACTCGAGAGCGTGTTCACTTAGAAAGCTGAAATTTTGTACACGGATTAAAAAAAAAAAGTATAATTGAGTTCGAAAATGAGACACTTTTTAAGAAAAAGTAAAATTGAGTTCGAAAATGAGACAAAGCGGGTAACTTCTTCGTAGGGTTGCCATATAAAAATCTCGTTTTAGACTACATATTTGGACACTTCTTACGCGTTGACATAGAGAACTGAAATTTGGTATATGGTGCTTTTATAGTAATAACAAAAAAATTCAAAAATAGACTAAATCGGGCAACCCCTTCTTGCTGTTGCCATATAGAAATTTAGGTTTTTTACGTATACTATGAAAACGAACAGTTCTAGACATCTTTATTGTACTAAAAACTTGTTTAGAAATAAAATTGGTTACAATAATTTTTTCTGTCCGACGAACCGTTCTAGAAATAAATGCGAAAAATCGCTTCAAAAATCAAAATTGCTCAGATGGGTCACCATACTAAATTTCATACGCGCATTCATCTAGGGTATCATAAAAATTAGTGTTTTTTACTTGCTTTTACTTACTTTTTTACTGTTTGTTAAATTCATTACAAGTTTTTTATGATTTTTTGAAACTGTTACGAGATTCGTGCGGCAGCGGGTTACAGATTAGTAACCCACCACCATATATTAATATACAAAAAAAAAATTTAAATTACTTTCCAGAGGGGGGAGGGGGTATTTATTTTATATTTTCCCATCTGTGTAGTATATTCGTACAAAACCTCATCAAAATCGGCTGATAGATTCAATGTCAAGGTCATTGATATAACATACTATACCAATGGGAAAAAGTTTCTCATTTCCCGAATTCGGGTGTTCTGAAAGAGGTGGGATAAATATTATCCAATTTGCAAAATTCCTTTTGCTTTTTTTGTGATTTTTTTTCCTGATTTTTTGAGAATATTTTCCCTTACTTTCTGATTAAGTTGCGAAATTTAATTTTTGACGGCCGAAATTCTGTCTGAAAAATTCATTTCGAAATCGATTAATCCAATTTTTTGTTTTTTTTTTTATGGATGCGCTTTTATTAAATGATAATTTATGCAAAATTTCAGAAAGATGGGTTGTCATTTACCTCTTTAAAAAGAATTAAATCTATAAAAATTTTGTATACCCACTTTTCGCCATCTACCGGTGATTCTTGAAAACGCATGGAAATGCTACTTACAGAATCGGAAATTCACATACTACCTCCTCTGTGGTTGGCATTTTACCTGAATGACTTTATCACTTTCGTTAAAATTTTGTTGCAATTTAACCACGACAACTTCCGGGAAAATTTGCAAATTTGAGCATTTTCCAAGGGATAAGCCTAAAAAACCCCGGACTCCCCTACATTGTGCATTATTTCGGTTTCGCTTATTCATCTGGAGCTCCCACTTGCGTCACTGTCATTTCTAGTCAAGTCCTACTTATACTGTGAATTTGGATGAAATCGGTGATGACGAGTAGAAACCCTCTCCAATTCTAGCTTTTTACTTGTTTTATTTAAATTCCTCTGCTTTTCATTTTTTCTTATGTTGCCATTTACAAGTGTTACTAAGATTGTAATCGAATTTACGAATTATCGAGCACTCTTAATACATACATCCCTGAACTGTAGTTTACGGTGTAATTATCACATTGTGGTGGCCGCTTGGAGGAGTCTTCCACTTGAAGATTGAAATATTATGGAATTACGATTATGACTCGGAAGACAGTTGACTGCTATTTATGCCGTAGCTAAAGTAGAAACAAGGTGATGGGATATAGGAAAGAATCTATATGAAACAAATGTTTTATTAATCTAAAATTTTTTTATTCTATTAATTTCGTGTCATTTGTTTTATATTTTTGTTAAATTTTGTTTTACACCTTAACGACAATGAACGTTATTGACTCCTTTATCATTTGTTTTCAGTCTTTTGCTATTTCAAAATAATGTTCATGTGAGCCAATCAATTCTATGTAAGTATTTATACTAAAAAAAAAATCTTATTTATAATTTTACTCAAAACACGCCATATGTATGAATTCATTTCATTATTAGTCAGAAATTGGAAAGCTATTAAACTTGGTTGCTTAGGGCAAACTTTAATTATCATTAGTGGTAAATTTTAATTATCATTAGTGGTCAATTTTAGGTAATGTACGACATAATTATTTGGCCTGAAAATTTTTGTGGATTTTAAGGACACGTAGTAAGAGAAACTTACGTAATCTAAACCAACATAACAATGTTTGTAGGAAAGTATACGTCTAGTCGCTTCTGGGGCACAAAATGGTAAAGTATAAGGTTAATTTGTTTTTAGGTAAGGGAAAAGTTTCTTGTCTAAAGCCTGAGACACATTCAATGCAGTAACTTCGACTTTGCAGTAGCTGTTGCAGTAAAGTCGACTTCACTGCACATGTGTGCCACATTAACTGCAGCACAGTCATTTTGACCATCCGCCTTATCGTATAAATTCTGATGATCGCACTAATAGTTTTTTTTTCCATTATTATGAAACAAACTCTTGCAAATAACAAACGAAGCCAGAGTTAACGTCAACTAAAAAATTACAGACTGAAAATGTCCCGTTTTTCTTATTTTTCCTACAATGCATTAATATTTAGGTTGTCAGTACTGAAAAGCTTGCAGCAGCTTTGAAATTTCTCAAAGTTGAAGTTTGCATTTACTGCTGCTGCAACTGCAATTATTATGGCAGCTTCAAGTTCAATCAAATAAGTTACCACGTGAAGTGAATGAATTCAAAGTTGAAGTCAAAGTTACTGCAGTGAATGTGTTTCAGGCTTTAATTATGTAAAATATTACTGAAGTACTTTCATTTAACTCAGAATTTGTCACTTCATACCTGTGCTGCTGTTTGGGGTGCCTTGCTTTCAAAACCAGGAACATTTTTGTTCTGTAAACAAAGTTCCTTTTTCTTTAAGCAAGAACGAAAACGTTCTGTTTAAAGCAATTTCGCTCAAATGGTGTCCGCTCAGCATTATCGCAGGGGGGGGGGGGGGCGGAGATTCTCAATACAGCAGGCAAAACTTATGGTAATAATTTTCTAAATTTACAAATTCTTACAAGTGTCGCGACTTGATGTCGTATTTAGTAAAAGTAAAATGCATAAATCATCTTCAAATCCTGTGCAATAAATACGTCACCAGCATCCATGAATACACGCTGGCAGATAAGTACCCACCTAAGAATGACAAAAAGTGAAAACGTTAACGACAGTCGGCGGCAACATAAACAACAGACAGCAACACATCTGGCGGTGCAGTGAATCGTCAGGTCATAACCGGCGCCAAACGCACATTCAGTTGTTACTCCCAACCATATATTTGCCCATAATTAATATCTTAATTAAAAGTGTGCTAAGAAAAGGGATTTCCACTCCACCACGATGTGCTCTGCACAATTGTTGGAATATAACTTACGGGTACTCGTACGGGTAAGATGGAGTTATATCTATATGTGTAGTATCTTAGAAGAAAGAGAGCAAAGTCTTCGCCTATGTAAAGTACATACACATATGTACATGCATATGTGCAGTATATATAAAATGTCTCCTTCCCGCATCCGCATCAGTAATGAGTTAGCACTACACTTACAACCTAATAAGCATAATCGTTAGCATTTGTTAGGAGTTACGAGGACATTCTTTAGCTTAGCAGCTCTAATTAGTATAGGTCACCAGCCTGGGTATATTATTTTCTTATAATATTTCGCTGGGTCGCGTCGGTGGGGAGCAGCTTTTTTGTTTTGGTTTCTACATAGAACTTTAAGAACTTCCGTAAGATACACCCATCTCTTGTTTATATCGACGAAGGCGCATAATGAGAAAAAATGTTGAAACATCTCGGAATAAACTGCTTTCTACACAGTGCGTAACTTTAATATGTTTACACACGCACTATCCTATGTACGTACATACAATACTTATTTGCAGCTCTAACTTAAGTTGAACATTAAAGAATGCTGCAAAGGCGTGGAATTCTCTTCCTACACGGCCCCGGCATGAAAAACCACCTGATTATCGTACCCCTTACCATAACCTAATTTGTTATTATTATGTAATACTACACTTGCTCAGGTTGCATGCAGATATGGAAACATGAGAGAGTTCAAATCTGAAAAAGTGCTTTGCATCGCGAATATTATTATTTACCCGACCCAGTTGCGTGATAATGGTTATAGGGCGGCACGCACGCATCCTACTTGTTCCAATTATTGTTAATGCAAAAATTTCGAGTTTCTGAGCGAGTTTGCACGATAATGAAATGCCTCGGACTCACTAATGGCCGGTCTGGTCTTGCAAAAATTTACTCAAGTGAGAAGCATCATTATATCGCAGCTACTATAGCTATAGCAACTCGAAGGATTATCGATGTAATAAATTTTGTAATGATAAACATAATTTTTGCTCGAACTAAAGATCTTAATAAAATATGAAAGATTTAACGACCTTCTATATTTAATAAGTTTAAAACAGGTGTAAATCAGGATTGAATAACAAATTAGTCTAAAGAATAGTATGTTTGTATATGTAAGGTTTAGGTTGGTATAGTAAATTATTATTATTATTATTCAAGTAAATAATATGCGAAATTTTCACACAGGTCTGAATGCGCAACCTGCTTATTATGAGTCAATCAAAATATTAATTCAAATTATTTTGAAAATCTGTGTTATACAGGGTGTCCCGTAAGTGCGGTGAAACCCGAACGTTATGGATAGATTATACTTAGACGAACAAAAAAAAAACGTATGGATGGTGGGGTGGAAGACCCACAGATTTCCGAGATAAGCGGACTTAAAGATATTAAGGCAGATTTTCGCAGATCACCCTGATGTAACTTCTCCACGTTACACCCTGTGATAATGATTTAAACTTTGGTAGATAGATAATCAATAGACCTTTCAACAAACACAAAATTTTGGAATTTTTACTCGTTTTTTTTTTATTTAACTACTATTTTAATCAAAAAATACGTCATCAAGACCAATTTTTCATATTGTATTTAAGAAACTCAAAATCTTAGATTTAGTACAATGACTTATTACACTGTGTACACAAAAAGTTACCCTTTCCACGTTTTCTGCACTTTTTCTTGAATACATTCAGTGAAAATAGTTTAAAAAGCTGGTTCCCAAAAGATAATTGTCTACTTTCTGGCACTTATTAAACTTTTTCGCTGGATTTGCTTAAGAAACAGTGCAAAAAACGCTGAAAGGGTCACTATTAGAGCATGGCCACAACGCCGCACCGGACCTAGCATCGCACATAGCACTGCACAAAACCAATCATTCCATAGCATACCTCACTTTGCACATTGCGGAATTAAAGGCCACATCGAAGCACTGCACAGTGTCTAAAGTAACTTCAAATTTTTCATTGCAGAAGTTAGTTAAAATTTTACGAAAGTGCAGTCAGTTTTCGTTAAAGCATATGGCAGAATGCAACACTCAAGTCGCAGTTACTCCGTAGAGAACGAAATTTTGGGTGAAGTTAGTAAGTTGAATTTATTAAAATTAAATTGCAGGGTATTTCCACCATGGTGGTCCATAGGGTAGGAGATTATAGTACTCATCTAGTTAGAGAAAAAGTTACATGGCAGGGGGAAGCGCCATCTCAACCGTAACGGAAAAATTTTCGGATTATCTTACCTTTTTTTTAATTTGACCTCATTTTTTGTACAACAAGCTGATTAACATTTATAAAACCTGTAAACTGTAGACTCTAATCTTTATTTTGACCTTTCGCACCTATGTCCCAACTGTAGCTATTAAAATATTATTAGCTCATAACCAATTCAGGTCATACCAAAATTAAACGATCTTTTTTTTAATAATGTGTTTTCAGTCGCTAAGGTAACAAACTATATCTAAGCCGAATAGGTTAAGAGCTAAGTACTCTTTAACGGCTATAGTTAGAGCATAAGGTGTAATAGATCAAAATAAAGAGCGGAAAAAGTCATGTTAGTCAGCTTTTTGTAAAAAATAAAAAATAAAAAAAAAACAAGGTAAAATTAAAAAAAGATCAGAAAGTCCGAAACTATAATTTCAGATCCTTATAACTCCTAAGAGGAGAGGAATGCGGCGCTTGTTGAGCAGTCCTTTAAAAAACCATGAAGTTCTTCATATAATGAGTACTTAACAGTGACCGAACACCCCGCAGTTATTAAAATATAGGGTGTTTTTGAAATACTATCATTTCTTCTTTATCACCGTGTAACTCCGACCCGAAACGTTTTATATGCCCCCTCCCCCCATACTATTTAATTTTTTGTTTTTCTAAGTGAGTACTATCACCTCCTGCCCTATCGACCAACATTATGGAAACACCCTGTTTAGAAAAGCCCCATCTTTATCTGTAACGCCGACGAATCCCATCATGCCTCTTTTTTTTTAATAACAAAAAAATATTAAAAAAATAAAAAATAAATAAAAAAATCAATTACAGTAGGTATTGGATGCAGTGCTGCCAGATGGCAACATACAAAAATCGGGAAAATGTTGGAGAGAAAATCGTGAATTGGGTATGAAAATCGCTGAAAGAATTAAATCACACAATTACTTGTTCAATAATTTCTTAAGGATGTATCCAGAACTATAAAATAGATTAGATTAACATTCTTATTGCCATTTGTCATTTTATTTTAATACATTTTAGAATGTTTGCATATTAAAAAATTTTTCTCTGTTTTTTGTCAAAAAATATTTGGACAATAAAATGCCTTTTAAGATTTCCACATCCAAACAATTTCTGTGAAACAAAACAGACTTTGTAAAATACAATATGATGGGTCGTGTCGTAGTTTATATTTTCAACCAATCAGTTTTTTTAATTTCGGATCATTTTGGCATAATTTGCAAATTTTTGCACATACATTTTTGCTCACAATTCCAAAAACTAAATAGTTCAAACTCTGTAATTTTACTGCTATTTTCGGCAATATTTCATCATCTAAATGTGAATCATCTGGCACTGGCTGTGATACAGGTAGTAAGTGAAAGTCCTCCTTGTCAAGAAAAATCAACAGTTTTTCAAGATCATCTAAATATTTTTCATTTAATCTTACTTTTTCTTACTATAAATTTATCCATCACATAACAGAAGAACTAAATAAGCGGAGATCCTATTAGAAAAATACCCGGTTAAGATTGTGAAATCAACTGAACAAAAACAAAAAGTGATAATGGAAAAAATGTTATGTTTGTCCAATTTCGTCAGATTTCACAGCTGAGTTCTAGTCTGCAATATCTGCAATGTTTGCGTCTGTTTTGTACCCACATTACTTCGTTGCTTTTATCAACTTTTCATGTTCCTTAGGTTAGTGTCAGAAGTGTTAATATAATAAAATATGGGTTAATAGTGAAAATCTCTAAAAAACGGCTGTAAAATATCGGAAATAACAGAGCCAAAATCGGGGAATCGAGATAATACTTGAAAATCGGGGGGAATCGGAATTATACTTAAAAATGGGGGAAAATACGATAAATCGGGTAATCTGGCAGCCCTGATTGGACATTCGAATGCATTTTCAAAAAAAAAACAAAAAAAAAAAAAACGTTAAATCTATTAAATTCACTCCACTCCAGTTGCTATAGATGTTACCAACGCACCACACAAAAGAAATAACTACTCATTTCCTTGTGCAGTGCTAGGCTCAGTGCAATGGTTAGTGCGGGGGGCGATGCAAGGTGCGGAGCACCACTGTGGCCATTTCTATTTGAGATAAGAGATAACAACAAGCTCAGGGCGATGTGATGTGCGGTGCTACGTGCGATGTGCCGTTGTCCATGCCCTTAGGTCATTTTAAAGCTAAGCTTTTGGGCCTCTTAAATTGAATATGAAAATTTGGTTTGTTGACGTGTTTTTGATAAAAATAATAGCTCAAAAAAAAAATTGTTTGAGCCACAGGATGTAATATGGAGAAGTTACAGGGTGATCTGGGAAAACATACCAGAATATCTTTAAGTCGCGTTATCTCGGAAACCGTTAGGTTTCACACCGCTTACGGGACTTATGTATGGAATCAACGAAAAGTACACTAATTTGAAAAGTGCCATATAAATTGTTACAAAATTTGTCAAACCATATAAATAATTAAAGGTCGCTATGGATTTCAACGCTCAAGTGAAAGCTTATATGGAGATCAACTATGAAGTGTTAAGGTACGTTTATACTTAGATTCTAGTATTGAAATTTGCATCGGCACTTGTATCGGAGCTTGTATGTACCTAGATTTGTATCTTCACATTTTTCAACTTGTAGTCAGAATTTTTGACTTCTATTCATATTAGTGGTCACTTACACGGAGAATAAGCAATATGTCAAATTGAACGAAATCATTGTTTAAACCAAACGATTTCGAATTTAAAACGGCGCAAATGGCGCTTAACGTTTGCTTTAACAATTTGCAAACGTTCGTATTGAACCCATGTATCCTGATTGTAAAAATATTCACATTAAACAACCCTGCGTTCATTTCAACAATTTAAACTTAAAAATATTAAAAATTTTCGAGTTCTAATTGAAAACTTGTTTTTTTTTTTATCATAAAAATTTCACTTATAAAACCTATGTACATTATATATTTTTGTATAAGTATTTCAATAAAAACATGTTTATGATGAAGGTGTTGAAGGTAACTGATTAAATCAACTAATGGCAGAGGCAGACCCGGTATCATCAGTTCGAACATCTGGCTGTAATTTTTTTACGAAGAAATACACAATATTATTTAATATCTAAGTTCAAAAAAATCACATATATACTCACAACTCAACCAAGTTTTGTTTCTGCCACAATTTCAATTTTGCCTGAAATTTTGTTATAATTTTTTGATAACTGGGCTTTGTTAATGTACTCAATTCCAAATTCAGCTTTGAGGTATTAAAATGAGTGAATATAGGCGAAATACCAAAATTAAAAAAAAACCTTTAAGTTGCGAAAAGCAGACTCCTGACTCGAAGTATGAACGAACTGAAGTAAAGCTACAAAAATAATACTAAATTTAACTGTGTTGACGATCAAAGTGAAGGCGTTTTGCTTTCAAAACGAACAACAGACAGCTTAATGAAAATCCAAATGCATTTAGCTATCATACAGAACGTCAAAGTATTCAATCTGAATTATTTTTTCATGTCAAAGTGAATTGTTAAATTGAAAGGCTTTTTTAAACGCGCAGACGTTTACGCATTTTTGGAAAATCTTTCAATTTTAATATGTTTTCCTTTAATTTGATAGAAAAGTAGTTGAATGAAACGAATTTAATCGAGTATGCATTTTTAACGCGACGTTGTTATGAATTTTTAATTTTCTCTCCGTGTATCGAAATACTACTGTTTTCTGCGCAATCATAAAATGTTATCAGATGTGGAAAATAATTTCCTCTTTTTTAAAGTACATCGTTAGCCGTTTTACACAAATTTGAAAATAATAAAAGAACGTGGTGGCAATGTTAATTTTTAAAAAAACATGGAAAACATGGGGCATCTTAATATGTTTATAAATGAGTTAAAATTGGAAAGTGACAGCTATTTGAATTACCATGTGAAAATGAATAGGGTTCATTTTGAACTAAGTAGCGACACTTATAGTAAAGAAAGATAAAAAGTTTTAAAATTCTTTATCACCAATCGAACAGCTAACGGTTACATTAAAATTCTTCTCCATCTCTGATTTATAGAATCGAATTTCTAATAGACAATAAATAAGTGACATAGTGAGAAATGTATCTGAGGATATTTTAACTTCTGACCGATTTCATTTAAATATAATTATTAGGATTAGTTTTCTTAAAATGTTTATAATCTTTTGACCCGACATTACAAACATCACTTTTTATTAGAGTCTTTTGTTTTTGACCATGATTATATTATTTTTAATTAAAGCAATCAATCGCAATACAAAACTAAACGAACGATAACGTGTATTTCAGAACGAAACGCAAAAGTATTGGGACTAGTCGAATAAAGACCAAAATTAACACGTCGTCGGTTCTGAAAGATCTTCTACGTGGACAATTTCTTGATTTTCAGTTTTTGGTACCGTCGGAAATAAACCCTGTAGACACTGGGGGCGGTGCAGAGCGACGTGATGGCATGCGGCAAAATAGAGTGTTTACACCGGGAGCGGCGGATTTTATACAAATGTAGTTCCGATGAATTAGCTCTAGTTGAAGAAAAACAGAGAAGCCGTACTAATGAGTATACGGTTCCTGCTGATACAAAACGCCTGCTTTTCTATAGAAATTTATTCTTTTTTAGAGATTTTCGTTTGTAAAAGAGTTTTTTCCACTCAAGTCTCGAGCTGCGGATTTGGCAGAAATCTGATCAATTTGATATTGGCTAAATTCAGTCAATTCTATTTCATAGAAAAACTCTCTACGAAATGTTAATCCCGCATAGGGCTAATCTTACTAGGCATTCAAGTAAATACTTAGTATTTCGCCTCGTATATAATTTACACTTAAAAATTATTTAAGTGCTATATGAGGTCAACTTGGCTGTCTACTTTGGCGTATACGGCAGGCAGAAGCCAAGCCGTATTGATGAGTATGCGGTTCCTGCTGATACAAAACGCCTGTTTTTTTTAAAAGATTTTTCGATAGTAAAAGGGTTTTTTGCACTTAGAAATGAAGAAGATATTTTATGGTACTTGGCAGCATACGAAATCCATTTGCGTCAACTCCGAAGCAGTAGCGATTTATGGATTTGAGTATTTTCAGACTTAACATCATGTAAAGTTGTTAGTATATTGATAGAGTACCCTTTGAGCGAGTCATCAATAACATCTCGTCTTCTCTTCTATCGCGAATTATGAAATTTTAAACTTCAAAAACTTGCCAAATTTTTATTTTATTAAATAACTTTTATTTACACACTAACTCCTAACTCTTCACTAAATAAGTTTGTGCCTGAGAGCAACGTTTGTGACGTAAATGTGAAAATTTAGGAGTGTGTAGTTTTAGGGCAGTAAATTCAGATACATGGGGTTTTTTGATTCAGAATGAGAGAATTGAGAGCTTTGCAATGGGGTAATTTTGTTTTACGGTTTTGGTGGTTGTCGGGGGGGGGGGTGGCAACTACCCCCCTTTGAGGGTAAATAATTCGTGGGTCGTGTGTGATATCAAATTAAAACTCTTCCTGAGTGCTATTAAATATTATATTTTTGTTTCTTCTGTAAGAAACTTTATATCAGACCTCTTTCACCCGAATATCGTTAAAATGCGTGATTTTTAATTGGTTTTAGCAGCTTCTTCACGAAACAAAGTAATATAATGACTATTAGCTTTAACTAGCCGTTAAAATGAAACACTGGCTCATTAGAACATAATACTTTTATTATAGGATTTATATCCTTATACTGCAGAAGTGGTGAAGAATGCTGACTAACTAGTACTTGCAAAATTGGAGCTTACTACGAGGCTTGTCTCAAAAGTTTCCAACCTAACAAAGATGCAAATCATTTTTTCTTCAAATTAATTTTTATTTTTTACGTAGTCTCCTTGAAATCTGTATACACTTCTGCCAGCGATACTCCCATCTCTGAGTGATTGCCTCCTAATTCGGCAAAAATCTCTATCCTCCGAACGTAACTTTTAGCTTAGGGAATAAAAAAAAAGTCACTTGAGGCTATCTGGTGAGTAAAGAGGGTGGTCAAGCAGTTGAAGCTGTAATTCGTGGATTTTCGCCATGGCAAGTGCTGAGGTATGAGATGGCGTTTATGTTCCAAAGCAAGCAAACGCGGAACCCAACGTGCGGATAGCTCTCTCATGGCTAAATCTTGATGCAATATGTGACAAATATGTTCTATGGACATGTTCATAACCATTGCTATCTCTCTAACTTTCATTCGACGTTTGTCTAGCACCATTTCGTGAACTTGAGCGACGTTATCGTCAGAATTTCACGGTGGTAAATGATGGTGTAGTGTCCACGTACACAGCGTCCATCTCGTATTGCCTTTAAAAAAAAAAACAAATATTTAATGACAGCTCGTACTCGACTCTTTCCACTTTCACAAAAAAACACTCACATCGATTCACTGAAATGATTGTCAAACAACTGCGAATCTAAAATGGATGACATTTTGGTGAGTAACTTTCAAGCATACGCAAACACAATCCCCAACTTTTGTTTACGAGTGCTGCCATCTTCCTGTTGAGGTCGGAAACTTTTCAAACAACCTTCGTATAGATAATTGATATGCGTTTCTGGTACACTTACGTTAAATACACTTGTTAAATACATTACGGGAAAAGAATTAATGTCCCCTTAAAAATGAATATATAACAAAACTAGATTTAAGGGAGTTGTCGAATAACGTACATTTCAGAGAACCAAAAATTACAGAAATGTTTTTAAAATATCAGTTATTCAGATTCAAGGCTTTTGAGTACTATGCACCATCTGCAAATTTCTGTAAATAATTGATGATATCCTTAAAATTCGACTTTTGGAAATGTTCCGATTAAAACCGAAAAAAAAAAACACAAAGAAATTGGAATTGCCACACATATTGCAACATGACAACAAAACATTTCGAAGCAGACTCATGGAATTCATTGGGGAGGAAGACCGAAGAGTACATGGGAGGAGAATAATTTTTAATAGAAGCTGCATGAACTGGAAGATTTTGAAGTTATTTGAAGGTCGAACTCGAATAAGAGCCACTTTTGCCGCCCTAAAGGGTTTATAGGAGATTGATGATTATAAGAAATGCACTGCCAATTACAAATAAGAATTTACATGAACTTGAATATTAATTAAAAAAAGATTTTCAGAAATGAAGTTTATAAAAAAAAAAAAAATAACGGGCGAATGATAATTGATTTTGCCCATCTGTGTTCTGCTTATTAATCACTGGGAATTTTTGAGGTTATCAAATAGATTTTTGGACCAAATCTTTATAATGTGTCAGTACCAGAGAGGTTAGGATACGCTTAGGTCATATCAAAATCAAGATCAAATAGGACTAGTTCGGTTTTTGTTTATCTGTTCGACTCAACTGGTTTTTTTTTTGGTCTAATTGAACTTAAATTATAGCAGTCCGTATTTGCGGTGTTTTAAAAAAGAATTACTTTACCTGCACAATTTCTTTAAAAAAAATATTGAATGTGGCTATATACACTACCAGTTGTTGTCGAAAGTTCGAAGGGAGGCATATAGAAAAATATGAAAGCATACGAAATACAAAAGAATCCCAAAACATATAACCCGCTACCCCCTTTTTTATACCATATTCACAAACGCCACTGACAATTTAATCCTTATTTTCAGTTAAATTAAGAATCTTTTATAACAATAAAGACTATTGTTTACCACCTATTAAGAATATGGCTAGAGATATGTTGTTTATGTTAATTTATCAAAAAAATTAAATCGTCAATAACAGTGATCCAAAAATCTTGCATTTTTGAAGCCTTCCCAAACAATTGTGTCTTTACACTTGAAGTGCGAGTTTTCGTTCTCTTTTATTTTGCATAAACAAACACACACTGATTTTTACCATATTCACTGCATCTTTGTTTTCAAAACATAACCTCGTTAACAATTTGTTTCAAAACTCTGGAATAGCCTACAAAGAAAAACCATTCACAAATTTGCAATGATGATGTTCGCAGTTTTGTTCAGGTCTCACCTAAAATGTCGCAAAAAGGTTTTTCCTCTTTTGTTGCTTGCGTGTAAACATCCATAGACGGGACACGCTTTTATTTATGACACCATACAAATGTCCACAGAACAGATATCCTATTTGTCTCCAATTGAATTTCCCTTTTGTAAAATTCATTGGAACCAGACCTTAGGGACAGAAGAAGGACAATTCGAGCGAGGGGAACAACAAAAGTAATGACGACGACATTAGGATAAAAACAACATTTCGTGCAGGATGCTGAGAGAGAGTTGAATTGTTGTTGTTCACTATATACTCCTCGCAATCTATGTGATAAAAAATTCTCTAAAAAGGGCTTACACAAAGGTAATCATAGCATGCGTTAACGTATTGGATATAAAAGCGAAAAAAAAAAGAAAACCACAAGAGAAGTACTGTGATTGTGAGGATATATGTAGGTAATGGAAGAAAAAAAAAATCTCCCCCGGCAATCGTCACATGGTCCTCCTGTAAATCTCAATTTTCGCGTTAACAGCAATAGCTGAATATCATTCGATGCTGCGGTCGCGGCAAGACTTAATCCGACCCCGAGACCAAAGTGAACAACCGAACTACATGTGTTCTCTCTCATATGGACGCGTGTTTCTATATAGAGGACACATCCCTGGGACACTAAATCAGCGCGTTATTTGGTTTCTTGTCACATTTACAATGTCTTCTTGACTGTCCTCAGATAGTGTAGACATTTAATTCGCCTCCTGTTGCCGCCCTGATTTCAACATACATATGTTATTTTGGTCCAGTTTTTTTAAAAAAATTTTCTTTTTTTTTTTTAGTTTTGTTAAACTTAAAGTTTTCTTTTCTATTGTTCTTTGCAGCCGATAAGAAGTAGCACTTACTGTTGATAGGCTTGGCCTAAATAGATAAAAAAAAAATTTCTGGCGGCATTCCAATAGATTCCAACAGTAAATATAACCTCCCACATAATAAATTACATTTTTTTTTAAATACAGTCCAAGCATAATTTATTATTTTTATTTTATAACAATTTTTCTCTCTTATTTTTGACAAACAAATGTTGGCCATATTTTTTACCTCCAGACTTATGAGCCAATGCTCATAAGTCCCAGACCCCAACCATCCCTACCCACTTCATTCAGTTCATCTATGAGGTGTGAGCCAAGGAATATGTAACGCTTTCCGAAGAGTGCCGGACAGTGACAAGGAAAGTGAGTCACCGTTTCAGATTCCTGCCCGGACCCTCTGCATACAGGATTGTCAACTAGTCCCATCTTGCGTAGGTGACCCCTGAGGATAGATTTGTTAGGTTAGGTCCAACAGCTTTTACGTTTAGTTAGGGGCGTTAGGGGTATACCTTTATAGTTCTACCCGACGAGTCGTCTAACCAAAGATGACTGTGTTGGAAGTCGGCAAAAGCTAAAATGTTAGAGGCGATGTGTTTTCGTGCAATCCCGATTGTGGAGCGGGATGCTTCCGAGGTTACACCAAGACGAGGAGCAAGCTCGTCAGCCTTTTCATTTCTGCTAATATCGCTGTGAAGTGGTACCCATGGAACAAGTACCCTGTTACCCCGAGAAAGAGAATTCGTGTTTTCGTGCAATCCCGATTGTGGAGCGGGATGCCTCCGAGGTTGCACCAAGACGAGGAGCAAGCTCGTCAGCCTTTTCATTTCTGCTAATATCGCTGTGAAGTGGTACCCATGGAACAAGTACCCTGTTACCCCGAGAAAGAGAATTCAGGATTCCAGTTTGGAAGTTCTAAACGGCTTTGTCAAGGCCTTGACTGCTGCTTGTCTCCTTGTTCTCAGTGTCTGAGTTGAGGAGATACCTTCTCGCTTCAAAGATACCATTGATTTCCACCTGGAAAACCTAGACGTGGTTGTCAAAGAGTATGGCTATTTCCACACAAGTGTCCTCGTAAAAAATTTCTACTCCTTTGTTTTCTTCAGATTTGGAGTCATCTATGTAGACAATATGGTTTGCCAACGGCTGAAGCACAGAGTGTGATTCCTATTCTGGCTTATATGGGATTTTCGCTTTGAAGTTGCCTTTTAGCAGGAGAAGGTGATCACTGTACCCGTAAATGTTAGGAGCGAATGACCGCACAAATTCAAAGATGGATTCGTATTGTAGTCTTGTTCCAAGGTGAATCCAGCTCTGATTGAGATGCAGAAGAAGAATTTCTGTTTGACCAGAATATTAGACAAAGAATCTTGGAAAGACGCAAAGGTATAGCAAACGGCTGTGGTCTTTCGTCAAAACCATCAGAAACAACTTTTCCAGTTCCTCTATACCTTCAGTACTTAAAAACTAATGAAGTGGTTGTTGACTCCCTAGATAAAGCTAATATTTTGGCTGCTAGATTCGCTTCAAATTCTCGGTATCTCACTCCTGAAATCTGTGACTCATTCTTCCGGCTGAGCAGAAACTATTCTACTTGTTTTATTCGACAGGAATATTTTCGATTTCTTGAAAACTAGTCGTTTTCAGCCTAGTTCTAAGAAAGGAAAATATAGTGATCCTTCAATTTCCTATCAATTGCAGTCACTTTGATTTTTCCGAAGATTTTGCATATCCAAATTAATGAAGTATCTAGAAACTAATCAACTCATCAACGATCGCTAATATGGCTTCAGGATTGGACGCTCATCTGTAGAGTTGCTGACTTTTCTTACGGAACTTTGGAACCGTAGTCTTCATAATTTTGGTGAGTCCAAAATCGTTGTCCTAGATATTTCAAAGGTCTTCTAGGCAAACTTAAAGCACTTGGAATTTGGGTCTTCTTCTAATATACATTAAAAGTTTTTTATTTGGTCACCTAATATGGGTTATATTAGATGAGCCTCACCCTATAAATGCCGGTGTGCCTCAGTGATCTGTTATCTGTCTCTCTTCCTAATTTTCATTATCGATCTGCTATCCCTTTTTTTCCAATTCTATCCATCCATTTTGCCGATGACAGTAACTTTGATTTAGCTTAATCCTTCGATACTCTTGCGGATTCTAGAGGGGAATGCCAAATGTGTCAAACGAAATCACATGATTACATAATTGAAAAACAATCCAAAGCTGTCCCATCTCTTTAAAATAAGATCCTAATTTTACCACTCCCGTTTTTTCTATGGAGCACTGATTTTTGAAACACCGTCTTTATGCATTTCTTGGCATTAATATCACATCGTCTATGTTGCCAAAGAAACATCGAAATGTCTTAAATTCCTGATTAGGTGTAAGAAATATTTCAGCCCATAAAATCTACAAGTCCTTGCTAGACCTAGAATGGAATAGAATTCACACATCTCTGAGCCGTGACTGGTCGAACAGCCGTGGCTTTATTGGATATTATCAAAAAGAGACCTTTCAAGCTCTTAGAAGATTTGGCAATAACTTGTCTTATAGACTCATTTGACCACCGCTGGCCGCAATGTTGAATGCTTTTCATTCTTTTATCGATATATGCATGGTCAATGTTCCAATTAAATATCTGGTCTTGCGCTGCTAGCTGCGAGCATCCTTTTACTCCTGAAAATATTTTCGGTTGTACAGTAAAATTCAGTGATGCCATCTTATACCGAACTGGGCGAATGTGAGCAGTGTACCAACCGATTTCTTTTCTCTGTTTTATAATCTGCGAAGGTTTAAGGGTGACATACATCAGAACCTCCACCACTCTTCTCATGACCCATAATCGTATCCCTATCTCCTTCCTGCCAAATTGCGATTTGCATCATAGAGTATCTCGTGAGCTTGGCTTAATAATATTAAAAAAAAGGCCTTGTTCTATCGATCTGCAAAAGAAAATATATAAATAAAAGGGGATTGGCGTGTGCTTGTCCTTTTACAGCCATTAATAGAGGAAATTTAAAAAAGGGCTGCTTATCTACACTCAGATTATAACTCACAAAAATGCAGATTTCATTCATTTCAATTCTTCGCCCGTGTAAGCCTAGTTTATCAATTCGATTTAATTTAATTGCGATTTTATTGTATATTTCCTTCCTTCTGAAGGTAAATAAATTCATTGCATATAAATTAAATTTTCTGCCATAAATATTACACTTTCATGCCTGTACCATGGCAGTACCCACTATTTGCGTGTGGATTCAAATTGCTTTTTTCACTTCTACTTCATTACTGTTTCCAACGTAAAGCCATTAATTGAAATATCATTTTTGAAATTATTTAATTAATCCTTGAATTAATTTCATTGAACGCGTTAAATTCTATCAAATGAATGTCATGGGGAAAGTCAAAGTGACAAATGATATTCAATTCGCGATTTTATTCGAGTGCGGGACAGGTGTTTTTAGTGTAGGTTGTTTTTTTCTTTCAGGTGCATATTATTATTGATCATAGCGGGATATCTCTCATCAAGTTATTTTTACCCCAGATAGTAGAAGCTACAATGAATTTTCTGCGAAAAATTACACTAAGCAAGCTGTCTGTCAGACATAATTTTCGTAATTTAAGATTAATTAAGGATTCCAACTTTGTTGCTGTAAATATTATGCTAATCTTGCTTTTTGGATGCGATTTTCAAGATCTGCTTGTTATAAATTTGAGTGTGTCGTTTTATTTGTTGCTTGTTGTTGTTGTACATACATTAACAAAGATATCGACTGGGTCGTAGAAGATTTTAAGATATGTCTATATTTAAGTTTGCGGGATGTTGCGACTTCCGCATCCGCTATCTTACAAAAAGGGGTGAACGTTTGTTTTTTAAATATCTCGCTTCCCAATTCAGCTAGAACAAAATACAAAAAAAGGTAGGTCTTGAGATTTTTTACAATTCATTTTGTATAAAGATATAGACTAAGAAAAAAGCTACTTATTGTTTCACAAGGTTATTTTAATATAAAGGGTGTCCCGTAAGTCGACGTCAAAGCGGAATCGGGTGATGGACCAAATCATAACAGTTACCAGAAAAATATAAAAAAAAAACCTAAGCCATGTATTTTTCAAATTACAGACATTCCTTTTGTTTTCGAGAAAATGTACACCCTTTGATAGTTTTTTAGCTACTATTGCTACAAATCATTACTTTTTTTCAATTTTATTTTTCTTATGTAATCCCGAATAGTGCTTATGTAAACGCTTTAAATTCTAAGCCAACTGCTCCAGCTTGGAAGAAAATGTCACATTTTGCCGAACCAAGAATAGAAAATTAATATTTCACCCAACTTTAACTGACTGTAATGAAAAAAAAAATGTACTACGCCAGTCTGGCAAGTAACTTTAAAAGTTGACGCATTTAATAAGGATTCTAAAATTGTATAACACTTGCTACAATATTTCTTAGAATACGCAATTTTTTCTTCAAAAATCCCAGTTTCGAAAAAAAAATTTCATCTACTAAAAATGAATCTAGTGTACCCAAAGCTTGTCGTAAGACCGTAACCTTTAGAATGTAGTTTAAGTGAGACGGAGAGTCATTGCATGAAGTGTGAGTGAGACAGATAGTGACGCTTTCAAGTTAGAGATGCTAACTTTTTGTTGAATTTAGGACAAATTTTCCTTAACTTTAAAATTAAACAGCAATTATTTGGATGCTAAGATTTATTATTTACAAAAGATATTCAAACTGCCTTTCTTCAGCTGCAATACAAGTTCGGCATCTTCTTAAAAAAGGATCGGTGCTCATGTTTTTGAAAAATTCGTTGAGCTATACTTTTAGGCACTCCTGTGCTTTCCTGAATTGCACGTACCGAAGTACTTGGGTCTTCTTCAACTGCTTGAAGTACTACGTCCACGTAAGGTACGGAACTCTTCCTTCACCATGTACTTGGTTTGGAAGTCCGCCCTCTGTGCAGAGTAGACAAAGTACATTTGTAAAAACTCAATGATTTCACGAGCTAGCGTCACTATCTTGCTCCCTCACATTTCATGCAATGACTCTCCGTCTAACTCACTCTTGAAGTTACGGTCTTATGGCAAGAATCATTTTTAGTAGGTGAAAAGAAAGTTTTCGAAACTGGGTTTCTTGAAGAAAAACATTTTTTTTTTTCGTAATCTAAGAAATATTGTAGCAAGTGTTATACCGTTTTAGAATCCTTATTAAATGCGTCAATCTTTAAAGTTACTTACCAAACTGGCGTAGTACATTTTTTTGTTTCACTACAGTCAGTTGGGTAAATATTAATTTTCTATTCTTGGTTCGGCAAAATGTGACATTTTCTTCCAAGCTGGAGCAATTGGCTCAGAATTTAAAGCAACAGGTTACATAAGCACTATTCGGGATTACATAAGAAAAATAAAATTGAAAAAAAAGTAAAGATTTGTAGTAACAGGAGCTGAAAAACCATCACAGAGTGTACATTTTCTCGAAAACAAAAGAAATGTCTATAATTTGAAAAATCCATCACTTAGATTTCTTTTACATTTTTCTAGTGACTGTTATGATTTGGTCTATCACCCGATTCTGGCTTGACGTCCACTTACGGGACACCCTGTATATAATTTTTTTTCTTCTGATTTTTATCGATAAATTTATGTCTAGTATCTGCACATTTCGTTTGATCAAGTTTCGAAAATACACATTGTATATATATAAATACGCAGGACATTAGGCGTGGACAGGAAGACCGTACGATTATGGAGAAAGGAGGAAAGGCGATATACAGGACCAAGGGCGTTCCGATAGACCGACGACTCTTTCACCTATAAAAAAAATGAAAATAAGGAAGATGGTTCAAAACAAGACAGGCATTGGAACAAGAACAGCGACCAAAAGGATAAATCAATCCGAAAATTACCAACAACTGCGAAAGACAATGTCTCGATCAACGGTTCATTTTCGGTGCATTTTCGATTAGCCCACACCGAATTTTTGGATAATTTTTAGTAAATAGATAAATCGAATAGAATTATTTATTTATGGTTATGTACCTACTACTTACAAGAATATAAATATATTTTTTTTTCAGTTATTACGAGCAACAAATAATATAATTTAAAAATAACAATAAGCAAATTAAAAATTAAATTTGAAAAATTGTACTACTAAATCGAAATGAAATGAGAGATTAATACTTAAAACAAAACATAACAATTAAAATAAATAAATAAATAAAAAATGCGAATATATAACAACTAAGAATTAAAAAATACAAAGCCAAGACCAACTAAAATAAAACCAAATGCCTGCCCAAATGGGGCTGCAGCACGCTATTCGCTCCATAAACCCACGATTCGAACTCGTAAGCTGAATATCGGATGGTAAGTTATTCCAAACTCGAACAGCATGAACATAGTAAGAGTTTTCCATTACTGAATAATGAAAGTTTGGTATCAGCAAATCGAAACGCCCAAAAATTCTAATTTATTAAATAAATAGCTAGATTGTTTAGTATATATGAGATTATGTAGAGATGCCAGAAGTCTACGTAAATGGTATAGCTTTAAGGAGTAACCAAGTAGATGGTTACGATGTAGTGAAAAACGATCGAATCTCCTAAGGCAAAAGACGAACCTTGGGCAGTCGTTGAAAACCACATTTAGTTTGGTAGAGCAGGAGGAACACAAGTGAGGGAAAAGGGGACAGTCATAGGAAAGATATGGCAGAATGAAAGATTTGACCAGCATCGAACGCATGTTCGTAGATAATATTTCCAAAGACAACCACAGCCGACGAGACCCACCATAAATCCTACCTATCGTATCGTTAACATGGTCACAGCATTGCATTCTAGAATTGAGGAAGATACAAAGATTTTTTACACGATTCGAAAAGTGCAACACCGTTTTATTTAAAAGTATACAGGTGGAAGGTCAGATGCAGCAAGTACTCTGCGATAGAAAGCCATGCACTGCGACCCTCCGGCATTAAGAAAAACAAGGATTATTATCAGCCTAGCGTATAATATTGCGCAAATCGGAATTTAGCCTATTGATACAATCCACCACAAGTCCTATTGGTCAACTGAGATACATCTGCAAATCATCGGCATACAAGTAAAATTACCAGTCTTCAACAATATTACGAAGGTCATTTATATACCGGCTGAAGAGCAAAGGGTCTAGAATAGAGCCTTGAGGGACACCAATATTTAGAGGCAAAGCACCGGAAACAATATTCTTCCCCTTAACCCACTGAAATATATTAGAGAAAAAGCTGCGGATTAAGGTAACAGCAGAAGAGTCAAATTGGAAGTCTGAGGCCAACTTTCTAAGCAATTTGGAATGATTGACCATGTCGAATACTTTGGAGAAATTAAGTAGGGCAAGAACATACAGATGGTATCTGTCGAGAGAGCTGCGAAAATAACTCGTGACATTCAGAAATGCTATCTCACAACTACGAGATTTATGAAAACCGGACTGGAAAGGACATAATAAGTTAAGGATTTCTAAGTGATCAAATATTTAATGTACCATCAACTTTTGCACCACCTTAGAAAGAAATCCTAACACGATAATCGGTCGAAAATCACCAGGAACCTCAGCTGAATTGGTCTTACCCACAGGCATAATTGTAGCGAACTTCCAATCAGAAGGACATATCCACATGGTAAGGCAAGTATTAAAAATATGAAGAATCGACTGTATTATCAGAGCCAGAAGAAGCCTGATAAACCTAGGTGGAATACTATCTGGCCACACTGCATCAGATTTGACAGCACCAATTACCATGACAGTCTCCCTGGCATCGACACATCTGAAAGAAAAACAAGGATGATCATTATTTTAGGGAAAGATGAAACGATTTAAACCCAGCTGTCCAGAACTACGTGACGAAAGGGTAGGGATAGCAGTGAAATCGGAGTTAAGTAAGTCAAGAGTGCAGGTTACACTGAGATTTATCTCTGCCATACACGGAGACTTTACGCAAAATTCTTCAAAAGATGTTGGATGATAGTTGGGGGATCAAACTTTTGCTGAAAGTATCGCCTCTTGGCCGCACGTACCCTAAAATTGACCAAATTTCCAATCAATGTAATGCGCGTGGATTTCAGTGGTCTTTAGTCTAAGATACCTGCGATTTAAAAAAACCTTGTTCAGCAATAACTGATTGAATCACTGCAGAAAACCAAGGACAACCATTTTCCTTGATTCTGCGTGAGTGAGTTGGAGCAAATTTATCATGATGATAATGTAGTAGTAAGCGAAAAGCATTAATTTTCTCATCCACTGAGGTACACAAGGTGATTTCATTTCAGGGCAGCGAGGCATATTCATCTCCCAACTGATATAGACCAATCTCATTATATTTCCTATATGATATATCCTTGTTCTTCTTCAGTTAAAAATATCAAAGCTATATATGTCATAAAAAGGAAATCATGATCGAAGACGGAAGAAGAATCAATTTGGTTTTGAAAGCTAACAGAATAATCAAGCAAGGATGGGTTATCCTTATTGAGATAAGTTGGGAGAACGTTAATGAGATAAAGGTGAAGAGACTGTAGAAAGAATAAGAAAGATTCCGTCACACTATTATTTATGTCTCAACAAATTGACATTCAAATCCTCCCCCTCTCAAACAACATTAGGATATCTAATGGTAAGAAAATTTATCTCATAATTACTGCAAAAGTCATTGAAGTACGAAATATGTACGTATGAAATGTATGCCTACGAGAACGAGCAAAAAACGTAGAAAAAGATGCAAGAGGTGGAAGCAATATTAGAAGGGATAAAACAATCCACATCCCTTTTCATAGATTAATAGATTATCTTTAGTTTTCAACATCCTAATGCACAAAAACATTTACAACATCCCAATCTATTATATAAATGACAATGACCTTAACATTATTGACAAGAAAACACAATTTATTCGCTTTTTTAAAATGCAAGTCTCATCGACTAGTAAAAATAAGGAATCGGCACGAGTTTCATGTAAAGACCCCACACTAAACAGAAAGAGCCCGTGTCGCCTTTTTTAATAGACGAAAAGCAAAAAAAAAAAATACTTTAAAAGCGCATCGAGTGCATATCAACAAGGGCATGATCACGCGCACGCGTAGGCAGTTTCCCTCATTAATTTATTGACAAAATTATAAGATCCACCAACGGATAATTGTCTCTCTGCAGTGATCGTAGTCGGTGAACTTTTAAGCAAGCAACGATCGTGCCTTTTCGTTTGTCATTAGGAGTAAATGTGAGTGATCAATCGTTTTAACGATCATCAAATCGTAAGGAAAAAAAAAAAAAAAAAACAATTAAAAACCAAATCAAGTGCAATGTTGGCTATCTGACTGACTGGCTAGCTAGTTAGTTAGCTTTAGTCTGACTGTTCTGACATTCTTTTTGGAAACCGCCTGTCTAGTCTACAATCGATGTCGTCTTAGGACAAACACCTTCTCGATAAATTTTATAAGACCTATCAACTTTGCCGCTAATAGTTTCTTAGACAGGAGACAATCAATTGCTTCGCGATCATTTCAATGTTTGCCTGAAAGTCATGTCAGCGTCAAGTCTTTGTTTAATCCTCCTCCAATCGAAAAGGATTTTGACTAAATAATTAATATTTCGGCGGCTTCTTTTTTCACCGATCAATCACGTCAGTCGAAAAACCAGAGACGCGCGATGTAAGATAGAAAGTGTGTGCTTATATTCTGTACATAAAACCCTGAGAGGCTCCAATAATATTACGAGATGATGACATGCTCTTCATACAAATTAACATCTATCGATTTTGTCAACGTGTGACTAAGGACATGTGTTTCCCTGTTGAAATTAACTTAAGCAGACATGAGATCGAAACTTGGCTATTGTATTCCTTTTTGAGTTTTGTGATTCTTGTTTTCCTTTGATAAGGATCAATATCTCCGAAATGAATCACAAAGTGGGGTAATTACAGGTCAGATAAAATAAACCGAAAAAAAAACGAAAAAAAAAAAATTGGCAGTAAGCGTGTAGCTTCTGAAATATACAAACAAGGGAAAAAGGATATTGCCTGCCAGTAAGGCGTTTCCTTTCCTTTTTAGCGATCTTATCTCATTGTCAATTGCTTGTATGAACAGAGCCACTGGATAAGTGGCTCCTGATTTATAGTTTCCGTGTCACGCATTTGTGCTGGATTTGATTATTGGGTTCACATAGGCATTCATGTCAATTATTGTTTAAATATATGCGTGATTACTGCGGAGCAAGTAGAAGAGCTTGTTGAATGGTAGTTTACCACATTATACGCACTGGTGGAAATTCCCATAAAGGTGCAGCGGGGAAAGCTATGAAGGGCATGATGCAGAAGATGAAATTGATATACCAAGGACGATTTTTACAAATCAATAAATTAGCCGCTTGATTCTATCTCGAGAGAAGACATCGCTTGTTAATGGATGACTTAAATACTCAAATCGGCCTCAACGACACCGGATTTGAGTTTTATGTTATAAATGGAAGCGCTGAGCTTTTTATCTACTTTCGTACATCTAGCTTTTTACTGTAGATGGGTCCTATTTCTGTAGGTATATGACTGGATAGTAAAGTGATTATGCCACTACCATATTGCTCTTGAGGTTGAATACAGGAAGGATGAAATTGGAAGG
This sequence comes from Dioctria rufipes, assembly GCA_963924295.1. Classification (NCBI taxonomy): domain Eukaryota; kingdom Metazoa; phylum Arthropoda; class Insecta; order Diptera; family Asilidae; genus Dioctria; species Dioctria rufipes. Next base: position 39,208,136 of record OZ002743.1, on the reverse strand, counting down.
CGCGACGAACTTAAAGAGTTGTGTGCCTTTGGCATAAGTTGGAAGCAGATTTAGTCTGAAAAAATTACCTTCTTCCAGTCATCAATCGTGATATTTTTGCGAACCTTCAGAGATCTCAAGCACGGAGGCCAAAACGGCCCATTGTGCTATCCTGCTAGAATCCCCATCACCAAAACCTTCCAATCCTATTAATAAAGCGCATCAGGTCTTGGTGAGGAAGATTTTGTAGATCATCTACAGATAGGAAGGAAGACCCAAGAGTATCCAGCCTACTCTGGGCAAGGACCGGACAAGCACACAGGAAGGCCGGACAAGCACACAGGAAGTGTTCGGTTGTCTCAGGCTCTCCTTCCCGGCAGGATAGACACTCAGGGCTATCAACAAATCCCATCCTTGTTAGATGAGCGTGAAGCGAGCTGTGACCAGTGATGATGCCAACCACAGTTCTACATTGTTTCCTTCCGAGCCCCATGAGAAAATCAGAGATATTCCTATTGGGCCTATCAAGAAACAGTTTTGTGCACCTGCAAGTACTCAAGTTCTCCCATCTCTGCTGATACTTTCAATGATGAGAAACCTCATACACGACGTGGCAACGTCTACGGCGGGTTCCGATCCAAGGAACAGAGAATCAGAGCCAGCCCTTTCATTCCCCATGTAAGCAGGAACCCATTGAAGTGACACCTCGTTGGGATACACAACTTATCCACAGACGACCTGCAATCCCATAGTAACTATGATGTTATCCGAGGGTCATTCAGAGCCATCAAGGCTGCCTGACTATCCGAAAGGATAGCATTGTCTGATATGCATATCAAGGGCTATCTTCGATGCCAATACGATGGTGAAGACTTCCGGCTGGAAGACAGTGGAGTGTCTTTCAAGTGAGTTCTACATCTTAATGTCAGGTTCAGGAAAGTAAATGCCCGTCCCGGCTCCCTCACTAGTCAAGAGCAGCAGTAGCTATAGATCGCCGTAATTTCCAACCAGGCAAGCTTTTGCAGGCCCGCCAGCTTCCGAATCGCAGTCCCCACAAGCGTCCTTGGCCACTATACACAGGAAGCATATGTAAGCATGGGTCCAACAATCAAGGTGTAAGTCCAGTGCACAACCCTCGATCTTATGCCCCATGTGCAGCCAAAGGCCCTACTGCATTGAGCGATGACCCTTATAGACTCATTAACTTTTTCCTCTACATGCAATCCCCCCGTCAGCTTCGAGTCAAGGTAGACTCCAAGGTGCTTGACATGGAGAGCGAGTTGCATAGTGTATCCAAAGAGCTTTGGAAGAACAAAGTTTCCAAGCTTACGACTTCTGGAGAAGAGCACCATTCTGGTGTTTGTTGGGTTCACTGTATTATTATGACGGGTGTACCAGTCCTCAACAATATTAAGGCCTCCGTGCATGAAGGCACTCGCAGCAGCCATGCTTTACCTGGAGATGAGCAGAATGTCATCCGCGTACGCTTGATATGAGAATCTCACATTTTTCAGCACTGTGATGAGTTAGTCAACCAACATACAGCGGAGAACCGGGGAGAGCACGCCACTCTGCGCGCAGCCTCTCTCCACCAACACACTGAGAGAGGTTCGACCGCCCACTTCTACAGCTAAATATCGTCGTACTAACATTTGATCGATCCATCGCATTATAGTGTGATTAATAATATGTCGGCGAGTTGACTCACATATCGACTCGGGGGTGGCCCTGTCAATTTACGAACCTTACTTTTATATGAATCTTCGTAAGGAACGGTTTCCTTATGTCGAAGATCTTTTTAAATGTTCTCCAAGCACAAAACTTTGGAGGAAATGTATTATCGAATTTGAAAGCCTAGCTTTCTTGAGTTGTTAAGAAATTATGGAACGATTTCAAGGTTGTTACCATTCTACTTCCTCCTGGCGGATTTTTGTGTGTAACTGACCCAGTTTTCTGATATCTTTCTATGGCTCATGTATAGAGCTTTTGCCTAATTTGGCCATCTAGCTGGGTTACCAGAGTCTTGTTCAATTTTCCTGTTAAGCTTACGTTCTATTCATGCAGAAGCCTTGATCGCACATATATTTCTGACAAATAGCCATAGCTCAACGATTGCCCTCATTTCATCGGATATACAAGGTGTTCTTGTTCTTCTTTCACTACTATAGATGAAGTAAGTCATCTGTTTCTTGACCACTTGTAATGCTATAATTCGACCCATAACTTCAGGTGGGCTCCGAACAATTGAAGCGGCGAAGTGACTTGAGCCCAGTCCTATAAATTATTTGATCAATGTATGTCAATTACACTACTGAAGGAGATGGGCGCCTTAAATATTTTGCGTGTGAAATATTCAGAATAAACGTCTTCATCAAAGTCTTATAAAAGCTCAGCTCGTTGTAAAAATGTCACCCTCACTTATAAAAATACGACAACAGAAGATTTGCTAATAAAGTCATTTCCAAAAAAAAAATCACTATGTAAACTTTACAAACTTCATCTAAAATCGAAAAACCCCAAAGGAATTTCGGTAGTCGTCAAAATGTAATTGAAATGAAAATTGTGCACACGAGCACTTCTCCCTATAATTAGCTCCTTTTTATAATTTTCCTCACAGAAGCTATAGTATCAATGCCAAACATACATAGGCAGGTAGGTAGGTACATGAAATGTGAAAACGTGTTAACACGGAAATATAATTATGGCCACCGTAAGGAGTGTAATTTGCCTGCGAACAGAAACAATGCGATTTGCTGTTACTTAAACCTTTTGCCAGCAGCAAATTAAATTGCGAAACGAGTCCAGCTCAGTATAAAGTCAAGCAATTAGGCACACGGAAGAGAAGAGAGAGTATATAGAGGTACCTATAATAGCCTTCGAAATATGGCTGCTACACAGACCTCGATACTATAATTTAATTCAACGCATTACAATAAGGTGTACTGTTTGCAATAATTAATAAGCAATTTGTTTTATTACATTTTTATTTAAATCCAGCCAGAAGTACCTACTTACACATTGTTTTGAGATAATTTCGAAAACAATTAACAGGTGCTCAACTCAATTGCTCATCAACAGGTAACGACCCGAAAGGTAAACCAAAATAAAGCTTCTCTTCTCTGGTTGAACGAGATAGGTAGGTACATATATACGTATACTAGCTGAACTCGAGCACCGGTCGAATCGAGTATTAATCGAAGAACATTAAGTTCGATTTAATCGCCAGCTCATTAGCTGACAATGCACGCTATTACAACATAATTCATCCGATTCAATTAGAGCCCAATAGGTTTGCCGCTTTCTCACGGAACTGACACCTGTATCTCTTGATCGGGTCCGACTTAATCTCATCCCATTGTCCTTCCATCTAACAAAGTTGAGCAACTAAATCTTCCATCCAGGCTGGCCACAAAGCATAAATATAGCTTCTAATCTGATTATTACCACTTTTATGCCGCGACTTACTTCCCTGTAAATCTCCTTTTTATAGACGACTTCGAGGGCAGTCCGAAACTCGCAAGCACCAGATGCTCTCAGTCAGAGTCTTTCTTTGCATTATTGGGGTAAAAAAAAAACAAAAAGCGAAAAAAAAAAACATTCCATCGACTTGAGAGTCTCAGTTTCAATGGACCCCAAACAATGGACGTGTGCTCAAAATATTTGTTCGTTGACAGAAATTTATTGGTCTGGGGATTAAGTTTTGGATCTCTGTTGCTCTCGAGAATTTCTTTGTGTCTCCTTTTATTGTTATTATTATTATTATTTTTTGGGGACGAGAACAGGCATTTGTTTTTTATTCCTTTATTTTTTTCTTCTTTTTCATAGAATAATTCTGTTTATTTATCTGGGCTTTTCGGATTAGGATTTTTGTGCTTATAAAATATTAATAAATTCAAGAGTGAGAAAATTCCATTAAATGGATTAATTTTTTTTAATTGGAGTTTGTTTATTGAATAAAATCATTCAGATTAAATTGAGATATCCAAAATTAATTTTATGGGCCTTATTGGTGACACAATGTCAGATTAACGTTTTTTTTTTTAAAAGAATTGAAAAGATTTTTCTTATACAGTTGAAGCTAAAACTTCACGGATTCTCGTTAATTCAACTTTAATTTATAGCTCCTTTTTTCTTTAAGGGTACATTTTTATTCTGTAGAATGATTGAATTTGCCTATTATTAAATTACATATTGAATTTTCCCCATTTCAGTGCAAAGGTTACATTGCAGGTAAACGACACCCGTCTATAGGACAGTTTTAAAATCAAAATGAAATGTTATTCAGATTGTCTTCTTCTTCTTCTTCAACTGCACTTAATCCTTTGTAGGTCATGGAGAAGATGGAAAAATAATTCCTGATAACTACGTGCTGTGCTGTTGCCCCAACAGAAAAAAAAGAAGATTATTCCCAATAAGCAATTCGAATGGAATTCCGCTAGTTTTACTTGTCATTTTTGACGAGTTTAGCTGGAAATCCGTACTATTTGCGCACGGATTTCCGTTTCTTTGACCGAAGGCAACTGCGTCGAGATTCCAAGTCTTTGATTGTATTGGTAGATGGAACTGAACTTGGAAATCTTTTTTCCTTGTTATTTTTGCATGGAATTCCCAAATTTTTCCGTGGTATTTCTATATGGAATTCCTCAGGATTTCAAAGCTTTTTCTGCATTTTCTAATTAAACAGGGGAACATAAATAATTTGTAGGATGCAAAGCAGTAGAAAAAGTTTCGAAAGTATAGAGAAAATAATCAAACTGCAATGACTTGAATCCTTGCAAAATGTTGAAATAGAGTTTGATAAATTCGGAACAAAGTTTGACAGGTTTAGCGTTTTGTAAGAATTAAAGTCATGGCACCTTGATTATTTTCTCTATACTTTCAACACTTTTTCTACTGCTATGCACTCTACAAATCAATGCAATTCGCAATTGCCTGTGTTTTGTAGAACTCTAGATGGAACCAAAAGACCAAAAGAACACAGCTAATATAAACCATTAATAATTTTTCGTATACCTCCAACACATCTGTAAAGCTGAAAATGGCGTTCGCTCTAGCATGTAAAAATAGCTGTGTGTGTGAGGATGCAGTCACTTTTTTCCACTGGAATTCCGTGAGAAAATTCCACATCTGGAATTTTTGCTTATTGGGTTACTTTGAAGATAGTTAGGATCAAATTAATGAAGCCGAAGTTTTTTTTTGAAAACTACATTTTGCATATAAAACTACGAAAATTGGTTGTATATATCTGTCCCCATACGCCACTCGAATTCACAATTTTTAGAATCAGTCATAGATGGAATACAAAAATTTTTAATATTTTTATTTTTACGATTCTAAATTAAATTGCCAAATACAATTGGATATTTATAAATAAATTGCAAAATTTCAACGTTACTGGTTAATGCCAGCCGAAAGCATTTCTGCCATACTAGACTAAAAAAAAAAAATCGGCCAAGTGCGAGTCGGGGTTCCGTACCATCATACAAAATTTAACACTTTTTATTTATTTTTTCAATTGAAAAAATTATGCCTACTTATGATAAAAATAATGAATGAGAATGAAACGAGGTAAAAAAAAACGCTGAAAAAATCACGTTTCTTGTATGGGGGCTCCCTTTAATTTTATTTTTATTATTTGTTATAGCGGAAATAGAAATACATACTCTGTGAAAATTTCAACTGTCTACCTATTACGGTTCATGAGATACAACCTGGTGATGGACGGATAGCGAAGTCTTAGTAATAGGGTTCCCGTTGTTACCCTTTGGGTACGGAACCCTAAAAGTGATATCGAAAACCAGTTTTTCGAGAATATTGCCTCTCCACCGCCACTTAGGTCAAAAATTGCTATTGGAAATATTATAGAGCATGAAATTTCCTGCAACGTTTGTAGGAAACATTTTTGAATCAGGTGAATAGTTCATGAGTTACAGCGGTGTAAAGCTTAGCAAATTTCTACAATTCGCAAAATACATTTTTTCTCTAAATTTCAGTAAATACCGATTACTTAATACGCTCTACCGGTTTTTACTAATTTTAGCTCCACCATGAGGTAGACTGAGAAGCACGCGTTTTTTTCATGTGGTATCCTCAGTAGGCTTAATCTACGATTTATTAATATTTACTGGTGTCTTTTCTTCCGTTTCGATGACCTAGATGGTCCAGGTTCATTCATATCAATACCCTCTTGCAAATTTCTTTCCTTCAAAGTTGTCATCTTCTTCGAGCTCGTGTGCCAATAATTTCGAAACGGTCAGGTCTTATTCTCGTCGTGTTCTTCTTCTTTTTCCTTTTCTTCAGAGCCCGCGAAGATAGCAGAACACTTCAAGCCTGTATTTCTACACCTATACGCTCGACCGCATCAATTCTTGCCCTAGCACGAAATGTATTTCAGGAGTGCTTCGATTGCCCGATCTTTCGTTGTTTTCACTGGTGTAAGCCCAATCTTGCTTCTATCCTAATTGCTCTGCACTCTCGTGTATATCAGACCAAGTTTGAACTTGGTGATAGGTCCGAAGGGAATGTTACTGTGCTGTTCTCTTGTAGGAGGTAATGCAGCAAGATTGAGTTTACTCTTCGTCACGCTTCGTCACGGATCTTGCGAAATTTTGATAACGTAAGGAGCCCAAAGTGGAAACGGAAATGTAAAGATTTGGGTCAGAAAGAGGGGATAGCAGACCTTCCAAGGCTCTTTTGTATTGGTCCCAACTGAAAGTATGTTGTCCTGCTCTGTTCTGAAATCCTCTCCGCTAATATTTGTTTAGTCCTAAAAGAAAGTCACTCGATATAGTCTGTAAATACGTAAATTTGTTGTGCAAAAATGAGTAAAAAAACGGTATTAAGTAATCGGTATTTATTGAAATTACAAAAAAAAAAAATGTAACCATTTTGCGAATTGAAGAAATTAGCTGAACTTGACTCCGCTGTAACTCGTGAAGTATTCATCTGCTTAAAAAATGCTTCCTAAAAAATTTGCCGGAAATTTTATGTTCTATAATTTTTTAACCTAGGTGGCGCTGGAAAGAAGATATTCTCGAAAAACACTGTTCGGTACCATTTTTCCAATATGGCGGTGCGAGTGGCGGTCGCTTAAAATCGCAAACTCGGACTATTAATTATTATCAAATCAGAACTTTACTTGAGCTTTTGTAGCGAAAGCCCCCTTTTATGTCTTCAGTGCCTGGAGTACTTAGAATAAAAAATTTTAATAATACGAAATCTATATGAATTTTAAATCAGTGAGGCCAAGTTGGCTCACCCTGTATTACAAAAATAGCTTTTTTCGGACCTCTTTCATTGACAACATTGAAGGAATGAAAAGTTTTTTTTATATTGTCTTTGAATATTGTTAAGATTAATTTTTTTATTTTTTGTTTTTTAAATTTCTATTAATTGGGCTAATTATTTTTCGATTGGCTTAAGTTCCTGGTAATTTGCTTTATTCACGTTTTTTCGCTGCAAGACGTGATATGGAGTGGGGCATAGTACAATGAAAGGAAATTAATTAATTAAATAAATTGATTTCATGTATTTTTGTTTATATTTCCTTTTTTTTATTATTAATCTTTTGTTTTGCTTTTGTACTGTACTTTTTGTTATTTTGTTTTAATTGAAATTTTTATATTCATATTCTTTCGCTTTCATTTAATTTTAATTGTTGTGTTAATTTATTATAATTTACTATGCTAGTTTTATTTTTATTTTTTACTAGGGGAAACCCGCCTGCGTTGCCCGGCGATAATACAGATGCCTAGATGTGTGTGTGTGTGCGTGCGCACCCTTTCTCAGGCAGTGCCGAGATATATAGTTAAAAACGAAATTTTTGTATGGCAACCCAACGAAGGAGTTGCCCGGTTGGTCCTATTTTTGAACTTAAATATACATTTTTTAGGGTTCCGTTCCCAAAGGGTAAAAACGGGAACTCTATTACTATGGCTCCGATGTCTGTCTGTCCATCTATCTGTATGACTGTCACCGAGCTGTATCTCATGAACCGTAATAGGTAGACAGTTGAAATTTTCACGGAGTGTGTATTTCTATTGCCGCTATAACAAAAAATTAAAAATAAAATAAAATAAAGGGGGCCCCATACAAGACTTTTCCAATTGTTATAATAATCTGTTAATTTCAAGGCTGAATCTAATCAAATATTTAGTTGGGAATTTAATCTATTGATTGTTGGGTTGTGAAACTTCGGATTTGCTTCAACTGTCCGCTTCGTCTGAAATTCCTGTCCTGCAAATTTCGAGGTCCATATAATGCAGCAATTGAATTTTGTCAGAAGCTTTTGTATAATCGTCGGACTTTGAATTTTGCAACTTATATTTCTTCTTGACTGTTCTGTCCAGTGTTTTCTAGATATGGAAACTCTTTCGTTTTTTTTTCTATTTTTAATTCGATGGATTCTAGGAGATGAGATTCCAATTTTTTCAGTCATATTTCTCAGCGAATTGTTAGAACATCGTTTAAAATTTCCCACCAAATTTTTGTATATGTTTTTCTTTGTATGCTGATCCTGATTTTCGTCCTTACCCGAGTTTTCTTTACGTACTAGCAGTTTCCCAAAATATAACCCAATTATTGTGGATTGGATTGTTTTCATTGTTAATTTGTAATTTTTTATCTAAGTATCTTGGAGACATAATTTGAAATTCCATTAAAATATTTAATTTCCTGCGTTCTTATTTGTTGATTGACATTTATATTGAAATAGGTACATGAACGAACATACTTAAAAATTTTAATGCAATTCCCTTTTATACAATAGGTGTAACTGGCTTTACAATCTTTAATTATTTCTATCAGTAGACGATTAGCAAAATTATAAAAAAAAATTATTGTTAAATAATAGTTGCAATTGAAATTTGCACAAATACAATAACTATTTGTATTAGAAATTGAAGTTCTATTATACTTAACTACTCTATAATTAATTAAACTAAAAGTAATTGTAGAAAAAATAATACTTAGGTAATGATAATTTTATTTAATATTTAAAATGTATTTAATTCTAAAAACATAAACAAAAATAAATTCAAAAATAATTAATTAAAGCGCTGTTACCGAGATAGTATATTTGTCCGGGTAAGACTTAGAAACAAATCCAGAAGATTAGACCTTCCCCTGGGCATGTCAGGTATATATAGTTATGTAGAACAATCAACAATAGGTGAGGAAATTAATCAAAGGTGTCAATATAAAATTTTGTTGGGAAAACACAAATAACAAGAATAACAGTTCAAATAATATTAATAATAATAGAACATTTCATTGCATTCTAAGAGCATATTATGAGCCAGCACGTTAAATGATAGTAGATAGAGAATTCCATTTATACAAATAACACAAACACCAGAGTTGCAATGTGGTGAAATGTAACTTTGGATATTTATCTTGAGTGAAGAAGAGAAAATCCAAACGCTTATATGAATAGGAATATAATACGACACAACGGTCAACGCCATCCCACCACGGTATTTAAATAAGTTGTGTGGAAAAAAAACTCTTTTACAATCGAAAAATCTTTTAAAAAAATAGAGATTTCTATGCAAAAGCAGGCGTTTCGTATTAGCAAGAATTGTATACTCATCAGTATGGCTTGGTTCTTGTCTGCAGTATACGCCAAAGTGAACAGTCAAACTGATCTCATATATGCACTTAAACTAGTTTTTAAGTGTGAATTATATACGAGGCGAAATACTAAGTATATTTACTTGAATGCCTAGACAGATTAGCTCTTTGTCGGACTATGATTTCATAGAGAGTAAGTCAAGTAAATACTTAGTATTTCGCTTCGTATACAATTCACACTTAAAAAATATTTGAAGTGTATACTATACATAATGTCAGCTTCGCTGTACGCTTTGTCGTATATGCCAGGCTGGAAACAGGCCGAACTGATGAGTATACGATCCCTTCTGATACGAAACGCCTGCTTTCGCATAGAAATTTCTTTTTTTAAAGATTTTCGTTTGTAAAAGACTTTTTTCCACTCAATTCTGGAGCTGGGGGACTTAGTAACAAACTCGATCAATTTCATATTAACTAAATTCGCTATGAATGTATTTCATAGCAAAACCCTCTATTTAAATAAGTTGTAATTATGTCCAGCATATGAAAATAGAATTCTAATGAAAATACATATAATAGGTCCGTGAAACAAATCCATAGATCCTAGATGCAATTATCAAAAATGGAATCACCATGTGAATAACCAGTGAAAAACACGCTGCCTGATTGATAGGTTGCAATTTTTCAATTCCCACGCTTAAGTTCTGTGACGCAAATGTCAGAAACTCATCCATTTAAGCTAGCATTATTAAATCATGGAATCGTATAAAATATGTATAACAAGTTTACATCGAAAGTCCATTATTAGCACGTTACCGAGAGTTTTCTTTAAAAAATTTGGCAGATTAATGAGATAAAAATCAGAAATTCCTACAACCATAGAGTTTTTCGGGAAACCAAGGACTGTCGTTACTTTTCATTGTATAGGAAACTTGGCTCTTGTAAAAAAATATGATTGAAAATCTACAAGAGAAAATGAATCAGCCATTTTTATCATTGTTAAGGAAAGCTAAAATCAGAATAATTTTGAGTTAAGTTAATATGGGAAGAGTCAGGTACCACACCACAAATGTTATATGTTGTGCAGATGCAAAATAGTTATTGAGTTAATTTGAGTCAAGATCATATTCCGGCAGATCTTTTACCATACATTCTACTTAAAATTAGAAAAAAAAACTTATTGGGCGGCAAATCTGGTGCATAGTATATTACCAGGTGATTAGATTTATCTAAAATTAATCATATTGTACGGAACCTAAACGTGGAAGGTCTATGAAATATTTTTATTTCACGCGAAAAGCTGTCTAAGGCATACGGATTCAAAACATTGTAGAGAGATGGCTCCAAATGTAGTTTTCCTCCAGCTGTATATCTACGCTAGCGCATGAAGTCAAAATTGGATTGAATTACAAATAAAATTTTCAAAATCTTAATTGCAACTGAACTGATAAACTAATTCCTAATTGCACCTCTTGAATAGTCTCGCATTTTTCTTCTACTTCACTTCCATCCTGCATATATGCAAAAATAAAAACAAAAAAATATATATATATCTTAGCACCATTGAGCCCATCACTTTGCAAGGCAATAAACAACCATTAAAGGAATTTCTGAGTAAAATTGCTTTGGATACGAGGATCGCAAATTATTTCCTTCCGAACGATGGAAGTCGGTCGAAAGGTATCCCAAAAATTGAAGAAAACAAAATCTTTCCATTATCGATGACAACACCATTTTATGCAAATGAGCTTCCTTACTTTAAACACAGTCCTTTGAAATTCATGGACTATGGTCACGGATTCAAGTGGAATTTTCACAGAGAAGTGGTGCCCATTTTGAAGGGAATCTTCTTGTGATGATTGTGGTGTGGTGTGGTGCAGGATGATGCTGCTCATGTACTGGCTATATTCGATCCATACACATCTTTCTGACTTTGAGTTTTGGGTTTATGCTGTTGTTGTTGTTGTTGCTGCTGTAGCTGCGTAGCCACAAACTGAATTATTCGGCCCCTGATTTGGATGGCAGCAGCAAAAGATTCTTGGAAGAATTTATGGCATTCAGCTTCCAACAGACACCAAAAATTCTCGATGGGTTATAAATTTTGTAGTTCTTTACGAAACGATCGGAAATTTCTTTGGCAGATGGTGAGAAAAGAACAAATTTGCAGAGAAGGACTTTAAGCTTTTTTGATTGCTTATCTCATTTCTCGATGAAGATTCATTATTTTTGTGGAATTTTTTCTTTGGTTGACGACATACGGGAAAATTTTGTTTAATTTATAGTTTCTAATGTTTTGATTTTCTTATTTTGCTACAAATTATTCATACGAATGTATGTACATAAAATAATGAGTTTTTAATATTTACCCTTTAAATCTTCACTTAGATATGTGTGCATGATATTATGGCTCAAAAAGTGGACTAATTTCTAACGTTGGCCACTCTTACAAAGCAGCTCACGAAAGTTGTCCCATCACGCTATAGAGACAAGGTTTTACTATCTTTGTTTAACATACATATTTCATAATTTCAGCAGGTAACAAGAACATTAAAATTCATTAAGGCAGTACCCTCTGTAGTGAAGAGCATACATACAGGGTGTTCAGAAAGTCGTCGACACTACATTTAAATATTTAAAATAGGTCGAATTTGATACAAAAAGTTATGTTGTGAAAGTGGGGAAGGGGTGGTAAAATGCGACGTTTAGCGGGTTCTAGCTATCTGGGTACCTTTTCAATTAATACTCTGCAGCTTTTGTTATACATCCTATAAAGATAGTTTTAGGTAAAGCAATGTTAGTTCGCCGCCTAAGTATTTAAAGAAATATCGAGTTTTCCGTTCCCATTTAGTCGTGAGGTAATAGGATGTGAAAGTTAGTGTTGTTTTTAAAATTTTGACGATTTTTTTCTCCAAAATATACTGACCACCATAAAATTAGTATTTTTCTTGAACTTGACTATATTTATGGCAGTCACGTGTTATGATGATAAAATCGACCATAAAGTACTATTCGAACTCAACTGTCGAAAATGTCTATTAAAATCAATTTTTAACTTATTGGGCTTAAGTGTATGATAGTTTTGTCGGGATATACATACACACGTCCGGGAAGAAGATATATGTTCGTGCGCGGAAAGAGGGAAAATAATCCTGTGATTTTCGGAACTCGAAACTTAAGTTGCAATTTCTATGAAAACCCCTTCTGAACGAAATTATTCATTTCTTCATACATATATTCTGCGCATTATGAATACTTGTCTAATGTCTTCTCATTTTCCTAACATTTGGAAAGTGGCTCAAGTACTACTAGTACCCAAAAAAGGATCGCCGATTTACTTGGACCACTATCGACCAAATTTGTAGCATTCTTAGCTTTCTAGGCAAAGTCTTGGAAAAAATTATGAAAACTCATATTGTAGCTTGTAATAATATCGTAACGGAAATTCAGTCTGATTTTCGTGAAAAATACAGCTGCGAAACTACTCTACTCAAGATTTCCGCAGATTTGCGGTCAACTCTTGATAACGGTGATAGATATTGGTGTGTTGGTGGTTTTGGATTTCTCTAAAACATTTGACAGTGCTGTGCATACTAAATTGCTTCGTAAATTATTTTCGATTTTTTATTTTTCGCCATTTGTCGCCAAGTTTATATCTCATTTCCTCTCGAACAGGTTTCAACAGGTGATTGTTGATGGATTTCATCTAATCTTGCTAATGCCTTTGTCCTGTGGTGTTCCGCAGGGCTCAATATTAGGACCTCACCAGTTTAGCCTCTTTATTAATGATCTTAGTGATATAGTCCAAAACGTTAATATACATCTCTATGTAGACGATGTTCAGCTGTACTTGAGCAGGCCTCTTGGACTCATTTAGAATTATATGAGTAGAATAAATTATGACCTATTTGAAACTTGGAAATGGTCTAGAGATAATCGGCTTCTCCTCAGTGCCAGTAAATCTCAATGCATTGCTTTTTATAGATCGGACCTTGATATTGATAATCTTCCTCCAATTATCCTCAATAATGCGAGGCTACCTTTTGTTGATTGCGTGTCGAATCTGGGTGTAAAATTCAACAACAGGCTGAAATGCTGTGAATACATTAAGACACAGTTGGTAAAATCAATGGTGGTTTAAGAAGATTGTGGCTATCCGACAATATTTTGTCCTTGAACCTCAGGTTGAGACTGGTTAAGGTGTTTCTAATGCCCCACTTATTTACGGAAGCTTAATCATCCCTAAACTCGACTCGACACCTTATAGATCATCGATTTTTGGCTGTTCCTTGGAAGCATATCTGAAGCGAAAGACCCTCGAATTTCTGCATAATCTCATTCACAAGTCTGTGCCTGCCTGAGTATCTTTATAGCGGTATACAATTCTTGCAATCTACGTTTCTATTCATCAATCTTTGAAGAATCTTACTTTGTCCAGGTAGCTCGCCTTTGAACTCACTTCCTACCAATATACGTCGCGTAACCTCTGTCAAGTAGCTTAAAAATCTCATTTGAAATTTGCCCGCTTTCATGACCGTACCTTAATATGTCTTATTCAGTTCTGGTAAATTCCTACTAGATTTTTGTTTCATTTTTCATTCTTCTCTTCTGAATTTTCAATTTGAAAACTATTACTTTTTACTTTTATACTTTTTACCTTCTACTTGTATAAGCTCTGTTTCCTTTTCTTTAATATTTAATTTTTATTTTCTCATATTTTTTTAAATTAGTTACGTAAATTACTGATAAGATTATGAATATTGTGTTGTTATGGTCGTAGCGTACTGCTTGTAGCAGATTAGATGCATCAGTATCCGGCCTACTGTAGATGAACGGAGAGCGATACGCGCCGAGACCAGAAAAGACAGATAGGAAGAAGAAGAGCGCTTCCTGGTGGATGACGTTTTTTTTTGGAAAAAGTTGAAAAAAAGAGGAAGGAACGGGCTGACAATAAAAGGGGATAAGATTGAGTCTTGGCAGAAAAATCAGAAAAAATCAAAAAAAAAGGCTGGAAGATAATCGGTCTAAGGCGGCATCAGTCAAAATTTTTGTGATTGCAAAATAATTGTAGTGCTGAAAGTTTACGCACAGAATAAAATTAAACTTACGCGTCAAAAAGGGCTTTAGTGCGGACGAGATATTTTCTCAACTATCCCATGTGACCACCTCTTGCGTCTCTACAGTACCTGATTCTTTTATCAAAATTTTCAATCACATTCTGGCATAGTTGTGGCTGTATCTCACCAATAACTCGAATAATTTCTGCTTTCAATGCTTCTACGTTTCGACGATTATCCGTGTAGACCTGTACTCAGACAAAGAAGTCTAACGGTGTCAAATCACAGGATTTTGAAGGCCAATTCACGTCGCCGAATCTGGAAATAATACGGTCTGGAAATTTTGTATGCAGTAATTGGAAAGTTTATCTGGCTGTATGACACGTAGCCCCATCTTGTTGAAACCACATGTCTTCAGTATCAATACTTTCCAGTTTTGGCCATAAAAAAGTTGTGATCATGTCGCGATATCTGGTACCGTTAACGATTATGGCTCTTCCAGCATCATTTTCGAAAAAGTACGGACCAATCACACCACCAGACCACAATGCACACCAGACAGTAACTCTTTGTG
The DNA here is from genome assembly GCA_963924295.1 of Dioctria rufipes. NCBI lineage: Eukaryota > Metazoa > Arthropoda > Insecta > Diptera > Asilidae > Dioctria > Dioctria rufipes. The sequence continues at coordinate 39,192,959 of OZ002743.1, read as the reverse complement.
GATGCGTTCGTTTCTCTTGGATCACGTGAGGGTTTTCCTCTTCCGAAATACGGCAGTTTTGTTTATTAAGGTAGCCATCGATCTTGAAATGTGCTTCATCCAAAAAGATGATTTTTTTTTAAATTGGCAAAGTCCCGACGCATGGAATGATCTTGTGGCAGCAATTCTTGTGTCAATTGAACTTTGTGGGCCTTCAAAGCTAAATCTTTGTGCATAATATGCGATACAATTGAGAAAGTCTCAATTGTTGTTAACGTCGGGAATTTAACGTGTTGGGGTCAGCTGCAACACTATCACTCACAGCACCAATATTTTCTTCTGAACAACCGGTGTGCGCCTACTGACGTCTTTCTCGATATTGAACTGCACCAGTTTCTTGAAATTTACGCACAATATTACCAATTTGTTACTCAGTTGGACGATTGCGTCGACCATAAACATCACGTAATTTGCGAAATATGTTTCTCACAGGACGACCATTTTCATAAAATAATTCAATAATCTCAATACGTAGTTGTAATGTATACGACTACATTTTTATAAATGGAAAACCTTCAGCTGTAAAAATGACATATAATATGGGTGCGTTCGATGTTTGGAGTGTGTTACACAGGCGTGTACTTCTGAAAACTCAATTTGAAAGACCCAGTACATATATATACCCATATAAATGGTAGTTATCTAGATATATTTAGTAAAAGGAAAAGAAAAACCCGTCTAAGGAATATCTAACCTAACAATTATTATTTATGCTAAGTTTTTGATGCGTATTAGCAATTTACAATTTTTCATAAAGTGCTGAGTTCAGTACATGCGAAGTCTGAAAATTAACCACGTATTAGGTTTATATTTTCCTAAATTTATTTGGATGTGTTAATTTTCGAAATCGCCGATTCATTTGGAGAACCGGGAGAGCCCTCAATTTAATTTTAATGAATTTATTCTATATGGCGCAAAACTCCGGCAGTGACGCTTTGATAGATTGGGCAATACTCCATGCGTTTTCTAATTTTACTTAGTATGTATTTCTAGAGGAAAAGTTATTTTTTTTTTAACGTCAAGGTAAGTGAACAGGCAAGTACAAATAGTCGTAGATACTTTTTACAGAAGTATAACTCAAGGAGAAGCATTACGTTGCATTAAATTTTATAGCCGTAATTCGCCTCGTACGTTAATGGTGCTTCGGCTTGTATACGAGTTGAGTTGGGTATTGGGTATTACATTATAAATGAAGTTTTTTTTGAATGGTCACTGCATTGTATGTCGCACTACTTACGAGTAGTATTTAATAACGATTCCTTTAACATCCAAGAATTTGAAAATAGAAATCCCTAATTTGTGAGCATGGTAGCCGTCCGGCTTTTAATTCTCAATCCAAATTAGAAAAGTAAAGTGCCAGTATTCAATGGATATTGTGTTATTTGAGGGAATTATCGTGTTTACCTTCTGTACAATTATCACTAAGGAAACAATAGCAAAGTACCCATTGTAAAAGATAAATATTATAACGAAATTATGCACTAAACATTCTTTATTTTTGCTCTCACTCTCCCGGAGCCCTCTCATACTCTCATTTCAGGTCAGCACAGGGACACAGGAAATACTCTGCCCTCAGTGTCCATTGGGTGGATGGGACGACGGCACCTGGAGGCATACTATCTGCGCCTTCACATGGTTAATGGTAAGTAGTGTAAAGGTCCCTTCAGGACTGGATGTGTGCGACAGCCTTTGCTTTGTTAGGTACGAATTGTTTTTTTGTATATGGCTGGTGGCAGAGGCAGGTTTTCGTGGAACCCCCCACACTCTCCGCTAATAGCCGAGGCGAGCTAGCGTGCCGCCCAGCACGTCAACGTTGTTCACCGAGTGATCTGTCAGCTCATGCTGGCAGTCTGGACTTCACGTCCAAATAATTCACTCTACATACTACCATAACAGTGTACAATTTTATAAACAAATTAATAAATTGAATTGAATTTATTCTTGGGATTGTGTCACCAGTTAATCACTTATATGGGAATATGTTTACGATTGGTATGCGAATGGTATCGGAATTAGGGGCTTGAAATTCAATAAAAAAAAACGATATTCTCTAAAATGGAAGAAAAGGGGAAATGTATTTTTCGACAATTCATTAAAAATCTACCTTTCTTTTCAGCGGTATAGAGGGCAGGGTGGGGGGGGGGGGCAGTAAGTACATATCGTCGGTGATACTGAAACTCGAAGGTACGTTACAATTGTAGCTAAGAAACTACAACTTGTTTTGTCAATTTTATGTCTGTAATCCAAGAATATGATATTTCTCGTCCTATCCTAGAGTTTAGTAGCAATAATTTTTTGATTATAATAAAAAAAGACAAGAATTTTAGAGTTTGTTGAAAAAGTTTACTTTTACGCGGTAGTGACATTAGTATAGTATCGCGGTTATACAGTATCACCGATGATAGGTCGAATGAAAGGGGGAATCAAAAAATTTAAGATCCCTGAGTTCTATTGAATGGCATCGTTCGTTTTTCGTTAATTAATATTTTATCAACTTTCTCAGTTTTATTAACATCTTCAAGTAATTTTTCTCCTACATACTATTTCAATACTACCCATCCCATCCCATCTCAGTTAGATCTTCTATACTCACATCTAAGCTATCTTCTATTATACTGGACTCTAACATTGGACCAGATTGCAATGACCTATCTAAGAAGCTTTGGAGTGCTTTACACACCTTGGGTGTTAGTGGCGGTGATAGCTCAGCATAATTTTTAGTTGCTGATTATCTTAGTCAGTTATGACAGTTAAATGCTTTTAGGTCTAATATGATCTCATTACGCTTTGTTAAAATCATCTTACCTTTCATTATCAGCCCTATTACAAAGGTTTAAAATAACTAACTACCTACTTAATGTTTAGTGAATTTTCCTTTCTATGGATAGAGGCGGTACAAGCTCGAAACGTTTCAAATGTTTTTCCGCATGGATTCAAGAGGACTTTATAACAACTGACACCAGGACTACTTTAGCTGATGTTTGCGTTCTGCTCTTCAATCATTATTGACTTCGACGAAAGCTTTTGGTAGCAGGTAAGCCTTCTTAATAAGCTACAGAGTTTCTTTCGATTTAGTTTATCTGCGTTGAAATTGATCAGTAGCTCTTTGGAAAATCACTCATTAATTTGCACAATTGAGACATATGAATCATTAATATGTGCATACCCTAGTACAAATTAGATAGCAAGCAGATTTCTCTAAGTGTGGATATTATGATTCTGGCACGAGTTTCCAAAATTCAATTCTAGAAGTAGATTTGTAGTACATTTGCAATGCCTGATCCTATTTCATTTCTAATAACTCAAATTCCTGAGCTGCTTTTCCAAAAAATATTCAAAAATTGGAAATTTATCTTTAAAATATTACAAATAAATGGGTTCACAAAATATGCAAATGTAGATTTAAGACTTGTCAAATTCTTCAGACCTAATTTTGAAATTCCTCAAATTTTTCCTTATTTTCATTTAAGTTTTCTTCTTTTTTTCGTCAATAGTGATTAACTAGTTTGGACTTAAAATCATACACAAATCGCCGAAGTTCGGTGTCAAAACTAAAAGCCGGTTTTGATAAATCTGTTGAAATGTTCTATAATGTCGGTAAGCAACATGAAAACAAGCTCCATTTCCTAATTCTGGGTAGTTTTTTCCTTTTTCTTTTGCAAATTTTATGGTAGGATTGTGGCGTTCCAAAAAAATGCAAAATGCAAACATTGTAAGTTGCCTATAAGGAGTGATCGCTGGACAATTCAGCTGTTTCATAATTTAACCGTAATTCTTCTAAAAAGATCTGAAATTGACGATGACTTTTGTCATTTGTCCTAATTAAATTCACAATCTGCAAAAAATCCTCCACATATTTTCGAATTTTAAGTAAACTTCGTTATGAATTGCTCGCAGTGAATTATGCAGTGAAGAGGTAGAAAATGTGGAATTTCAGTATTGTTGCTTAAAATGTCAATGGGATCTTAGTTCTCCCTAACATTGTGTAGGCGTACCGTCAGTCGCAATGTATATAATTTTTCAAATCACACATGAACAACCTGTTTTCAAAATTTTTACTAATTTCACTAATACAACATTCAGTTATGCACATTGAATAAATAACTAATAAACTAATAAGGAAGCGGGGTATCGTGCGAATACACTGTACGTGTTTAAGCAATTCAACAGTATGACCCATTGGGGGGGGGGGGGGGGGTGAATCACAAGAGGGCCTAGTGGCTATTTTGAGTCAGTTCAACATTTCTGACATTTTATAATTTTGAAAAGAAGTTCTCAAGTTCTCGGATTTGAATTCGCGATATTGTAATAAATAAATAATTTAACAGGATTTTTACTTATTAGTAGTGTGAAATAAGTGTAAAATATTCTTTTGGGAACGATATTTTATGTAATAGAGACTCCGGAGTCTTCAATAACCGTAATGAAGTGCGCTGTGTTGTTCTGCAGGAACGAACAGAGTTATTGTCGTGGGAAAGCATTCTTCAAGTAACTTTAATAGCTTTAGTAATTAATTATAGTGTTTCTAACAAAATAAAAGTGAAATATTTATAAAAATAAACAGCCCAAAAAATTTAACATTTTACCAATGCCGGCTTGTTTGTTTACAATTGAATTGTCATTGGTGGCTAAATTATGCCAGCCATACAAAGGCAACGCCAAGAAATATTATCTGAAAATAAGGGGGAGCTAAAAATTTGTTTATTTGACATAGCAATTTGGATTATAAAAAATGTTCCTCTTCAGAATGTCAGGATTTCATTACTGCCATGACGAAACGAATACAAACACAGCACACTAATAGATTTCGTCGAGTGGCTTAGGTTTTCACCCGATATGCCGTTTTCTTATTAGTTATTTATTCAATGGTTATGCACAAGAAATATGCCAAGCTATCAAAAAATTAGCTTAGTTGGCTCAATATTGAGTTTAAAATTGGGGATGACGTACTTCGTAATGTCGTGTAATGTACAATTGCAACTTTACAAATAAGACCGACACCGACTTCCCATTATTGTAAATAAAAGCTACTTTTTCGACAAAAATGTTTTATTTTCTAGTTCGTATTTTCGTTTTTGATGTTTTCTGAGGTTACGATAATAAAAGAAAAAAAAAACACGAAATAAGGATATTTAGCCTGATTTTGCACGAATTTGCATGTACTGGAAGAAAGCAATCCGTAATACGATGTCTTGGAATAGGTTCCATCTGCTACGAAACAACCTGCATTTAGGCACTGGAACTGATTCAAAAGATAAATTGTGGAAAGTACGACCTTTAATAAATGCAATGTGGGTGTATTACAAAACAAGAATTTTGATGTGGTGATGAAATGATGATTCCTTTTAAAGGAAAGACAACACTCACTCAATATATGCCCAAGAAAACTTGTAAATGGGGTATCAAAATATTTGTTTTATGCAGCACTGATGGCGTTGTGCATGATTTGGAGGTCTACCAGAGCAAAGGAAAAAGAGTCAGCAAAGGTAAATTGGGTTTTTGTGCAGATATTATCTTGCGTTTAATTGAAACTGTTCCACGTAATATTGGACATAAGATATTTTTCGATAATTATTTCAACGGCATCCCATTACTTTATAAATTGAAAGAGCTTGGAATATGGGGAACTGGAATCCTACGGTTTAACAGATTATGCGGAGCAGCGAAACTTTTAAAATCTGAGAAGGATTTACGAAAATAAAAAGATCGCGGGTCATTTGACTATCGCATCGAAATAACACAGAATATATGTTTAGTACGATGTTTTGATAATGGCATAGTGCAACTCGCGTACACCATTTTTGGAACCGACCCACTGTCAAATGTTACACGTTTTTGACAGGAGAAAAAGAAGTTTATTGAAATTAAATGCCCTGAAATAGTACAACAGTACAACAAGCACATGGGAGGTGTTGATAAGATATATTTTCTCATATAACTATATAGAATTTCTATTAAAAGCAGGAAGTGGACCACAAAGTTTTTTGATCACTCCGTGGATTTAGCTGTCTATAGCGCATGGCTTGAATACAAACGTGATTACCTCAAAAACGATATTCGTTCTAGAGAAGTCTTGGATTTGATGGAATTCCGAAGTGAGATTTCTGAAGTTCTTTTATTTGCAAATATTATTAAACCAGTGCTCAAACGGGGAAGACCTCGAAACTGTGATGAAGGGGACAATTCGTCTCTATCTATTGCATCTCCAAAATGAAATTTTGAAAAGCGACCAGGTACAAGCGTAAGCTATGATTTATACAATCACTGACCGATATTTGGAAGTAAACGTGGCAAAACATGTGTACTAAGTGCAATATTAATTTGTGCTCTGGAAGCAACAAAAAGAATTGCTTTTATGATTTCCATAATAATCAGAGCCTTAATGAGTCGTTCGCGTAGCAGTCTAGGGTATACTCTGCATGTCTACACAAGCGTCTCAACCCGCAGTAAACCTTGGGCACAGTAGCACTGATATGACTTTGCCAGGACAAGTCGCTATCTATCAATAAACATACCTAAATTCTTAACCACGGTCTTATATTCAATACGAGTGCCATTTCAATAAAGATATGAAAAGGATGAAAAGTGAAGTGAAAAAAATTATGCTATTAGGATTAAATGATAACTTGTTTCCGAGTGACTAGTTATATGTAGGAGAAAGATCCAGATTAAAGTGAGAGATATCGGTAGCAGCATTAGTTTTAGATGATGACAGAAATAATTGTACTTAGAAACTATCGCGATATCATTAATATACAACATAAATAAGAATGGACCAAGGATTGACCCTTGTGGGACACCGGATTGAAGAGTTTTGACGAGGACGCATTCAAGACAGGAGTCTGCTTAAGGTGAGTTAAATAGGACGATATAATGTTTGCTACTTATTAAAATTGAACTGAGTCACCAATTTTTGATAAAGAATATGAAAATTTACAGAATAGAATGTTAAAATCAGCACAGATTAAATTCAGCTGATCAAAAAAAGGATTAATGTGTGAAATTCTAGGAGGCTTATAGACAAATTCGATAAGCCATTCTTGTCCAGACACAAGGATTTTCATCAACAAATATTCAGGACCAAGACAGGCGCGTAACTAGACCTGCAGGGGAACTAAAATGTTCGAAGGGGAGAAAAAGCCGGAAGAAATCGCTTTTAAAAAAAATTTTTTTTTTCAATCATATTTACGTTATATCACAAAATCCATTTTTCGGTTTGATTTGGAAAACCTATCGATGATATTATCCACATCAATGTTGATTTCAGGGTGGACATTAAGTACTCATAACCAGATACGCCTTCTCGTACAGAGATTGTAGAAATAGATGCTTCCGCAAGCGATTCTGTAACAGGCGAAGTAATTGACTGAGAGTGAGCTTGCAACTTGAGTCACATGATGCATGATATGTCACTGACTATTTCTTTTGATGGGAACTTAACTGATTTTGCTTTCTACTGAAAAAAGTTGTCAATGGTCTTATCAGTCTTCCGCTTTACAATTTCGCTACTATTTCTACCTCTACCGCTAACTAATATGGCAAGTTTATTCTAATCCTACAAATTAAAAGTAAGCGTGAAGTTAAATTAAATTAATACGAAAGTACAAGAAAAGCAACGCCAACTACCGCAGAGGAAAGCGACTGGATTTTGTTTTTATAGTTTTGCCGTAAAAATTCCGAAGAAAAATTGTAGAATCAATTTTAGCGGCACTCGAATCAATCCAATTGATGGTTTTTAGCCACCAATAGCGTATAAAAATTCGTAACAAAAATTTTCAAGTAAATTTTCAAGAACAAAAAGTATGAATGCCAACGCTCATAAATATCTTTAGCGACCAAGACCAACCAAGGCACCTGAATCATTATAACTCTTTGGAACCATGATCGGCCACCGGTACTGCATGACAGATCTAAAGAAAAAATGTCAAATATTTTTAAGAAGACTGAATGCTTGTGCCCTTGTCCGATAGAGTGAACCATCAGAATCATTACACCAATTCGTTTGAACCGTTGTCGGTGAATAGTTAGTTATTCATTAAAACTCTTTAAGAACAATTTGCAAGTATATTTCTAAGGAAAATTTAATGGTTCCATTTGAATTTAAAATTTTTGAGCAACTCAGGCTTAATCAGTGTCGCTATGAAAAATCAACGGGTGGCTATACGTTGATGATTGCATGGAACTAGGGTTCTACTGGAAGAACCCTAAATCAAAACTTGTTAAGTCAGTTTGTACCACTTTAAAATCTCGAAATTGTGTGCTTTTTCATCTATATAGGAGTAACCGGTGCAACAAAAATATAAAAGGATCAAGATAACCGGGCTGCTAAGCATTGCGTGCCATTTTCTAAACAATCAAACACTAAAATAAATATTTCGTATTCCATAATTACCTACCATACTGTGATAGGTATGATAGATGACTTTTCGACACTATATATAGTAAAACACAAGAAAATTCTAAAAAAATCGCACACGTTGCAAAGCTGAAGAGCTAAGAGCGAATGAGTATTATATCCACTCCACACTCCACTATTACTGCTCAAAAGAAGACAAACAAACGTCCAACCCAGTGCTAGCTGTTGCCTCAGATTGGAAAATTGCCTTGCAGCACCAGCATTAATGGTCGGCGTCAGCTGCACATTGTGTCCGTACCATAAGAAAATCATCCTGTTAAACTTTTACAACTCACTCTACAGTTCAGTGTCGCATTCAATTCACCGCGAAGGTTAGGGAGCGCTTTAAGGGTGGGTCATGACCCCCTTGACCCTCCCCCTGTATACGCGCAGGGACCAGGAACACTACAATCACTGCACTGAAAACAATCACGTAAATATAGACCTGCACCACCTTCGCGGGAGTAACTACGATCATTTCGGTACAAACTAAAATATGGCAAACATACATAATCGTCGCTGATACTATTATGCAGCCACGACTCAGATATCATCACTACGTCCATATCACTATCCATAAAAACATACTTAACTCCATCTACATTTGATAGAATGCTTCTGGCATTAACATGGCAGAACCTAACACAATCCTCATTGGACAGCATCTTTTGTTCAGATATGGGACCAGACTCTAGATCAACACAAATAGATACCAAAAAGTGAAAATATCAGAGTTATCAGAGGCATCAGGATGATTAGGAGTAAAGTTATTTCCTCTATAGGCTTCTGCCTTGATTGTCGATATACCGCAAGGGTCAATTTTAAGACCACCGCTTTTCAGTCGTTTTATTATCTGCCAATTTGACGGTACACTGACCTAAATTCTCGATGTGTGTATAAAGTTGGTTAGAGGCTGATACTTCAGCTTCATCCCTTCCATGGTTTTGCCATTTACCTTAGATTCAACTTACATTGTACGTATAAGCATGAAGTGAAGCCTACAATGATTCCATCAGGTTCATTTCATTTAGGCTGCATAGGTATGATCATATTTATATATTTTTTCCCATAGGTATCTATAGGCTCTATACGTATCAAATGGAGGTTATAAATCGTAAATATAGTTGCAGCTCATTAACAAATCCGGGGGTACATAGAAATTCAATCGACAATATTAAATACAGTAATCAAACATTTAAGCATTCATCAAAATAATATATTTTATGCGAATCGCATCATAATTGTCGACTAATAAATTGAGATTTACGATCAGCATAAGTTATCGAAAACATATTCGAAAATATTCCAATCAAAGAATAATTTGTAAAATTTACAGCGTGAGAAATGCCGGGCGGTAACTTGTTGTAGCATAAAACTACTGAAAAAAAAAAAAAGAAAAAAGAAAGTCAGTAGGAGGTGAAACATAATTTGTGCAGCATAAACTAGTCACATTTGGGCTAGGTTTTAGCGAAACATTAAATAATGTGCGGAAGAGAAAAAATTTATGTTTATTTTGAGAAAAAAACCGCAACGCAAAATACGGTGAGTAAAACCGCGTCTGTATACACCGCCTTAAATTCTTATCAATGTTTGTATCTACAAGCAATTTATTATCAGAAGACGATGCTAACAGACTCGTAGAGGCATATATACTCATGCCAGGCAGATAAGACGTTACAGGTAAAGAGAGAGAGAAAAAAAAAGAAGTAAAATCAAGAATACCAGAAGGAATTATATATACTTAAGGTTGGTTCGTATTAGGACATACATATAGTATAGATAGATAGGTAGGCAGGCAAGGCAGGTAGGTATGGATCATTGAGCCAGCGCAAAAGGTAGACTATGTCCAAAGATTTCCTTCGTTGTCTTTTTTCATTCTTTTTGTTTTTCTGTACCCAAGTCTGCTGATGTTTTTCTTTTTTGGGGTCCTTCATCTACTTTAGAACAGAAAGTGTGTTGTGTGTGGTGTACGACGTTTCTTTAGCAAACTGACTTTTATGCAATCGGCGTAACTGATGCACTGAGACTCAGGAGAGGATTTTACTTGAAGCACACAGTGCAGGAAAATTTTGAATGCAATACGTAACCGGAGAAGAGAAGATATAAATCGAATTTCGATGGGAACGCAGTCAGCTAAGAATAATTTATAAAGCGCGCACATCGATAAAAAGTTGAAAATAACAAGAAATAAAATACAACAAAAAACAAAAAAACTTTTAAAACTAAGAAAATCTTAAATACTACGTAAAAGGGTTTTACTTACGTACTGTGTGCGAAATGAAAGAGTCAATTTTCATGTTTTTTGTTGTTGTTTAGTTGTATGTTTGCGATGATGTTGATGCATAAATTGTTTACACCAATAGAAGTCATCCGTAAAAGTGATATGAAAGAAAAAAACAAAAAAATATTTTTATATTAATATATGTATAGTATATAAAAAAAAATACGTTATAAATTATACTTTTAGGGTTATTTTAAATCTAGAATTAGTTTTATCTCATTTTTTTCTTAGCAGATTATAAAAAAAAATGTTTGTTTATACCTAAGTTCCTAGTCAAATCAAGAACTTTATTTTGAATATCGCCATCCCATGATAGAATAAAAGTAAATTAAAAAAGTAGGGTAAATGTACTAATACTTAACGTTTTATCTTACTTTTTTGCTCAATAATTTTATTGCTATTAAGAATATGCAATATATCTTATTTTTTTTTTATTATTATTTAAGCTGTTTACATTTAGTAAGTAAATATTTTCAGGTCATTTTGGGGGGTATAACCACTTTGGTTTTTTATTAAACTGGAGGTAATTCTGGACATTTTGGTACCAATTTTAAACAAATCACACTACTACAACTGGGTAAAATACATTTTTGAAATCGAACACTCCAGGTTCATTTCAGTACCCGATGAGCCTCATTACAAACACGTGTCATTTTCATGTAATATTTACCTTTCACCCTTTTTATTACTAGATTATTATTATTCATTGTGAGTTAGGTAGAAATAAAACTGCATAACGAAAGAAACGAACATATCGATATGAAACGATATTAAATCGGCGGTAAACACGATTTTTTCAGAAAAGCTGCTGTCCTGAAAAGTCACGTTTTTTTATATAAAGTGTACCTTTTCTCGGAAACCGTAATAGATATAGCGACGTTTTTTGTTTTTGTTTTTCTGGAAATGCAGCTAACATCTATGAATATTTTGAGTTCATCATATGTTTAAAAATATTCACCAATTTTCGAGAAAAAAAAAATCGTTTTTACGGAAAAAGGGCTACTTTTTTTTTATTTTGGTTATTTTGATGCTACGATTCAACAAAATTAAATATAGAAAAAGAGCAACTCAAATTATTTCTTAATCATCTGGGAACAGTTAGTTGGAAATTTGAGAATCCAAGCACTAGTTACGAAGAAACGGAACATTAAAAAAAAAAAACATGAAATTTTGGTACATTTTTCTAACGTTACCATGACGTCAAAAAGTAATAAATTTAGATCAAGTCTGGTATTAAATTAAAGCTTAAAATATACTGATGAAAGCAAAAAACAAAATCGCTTCAATTGACAAAATACTTCCCGAGATAACAAGGAGGGAACGAAGCTCGGGCGTTTTCAGTTAGACAGACGGCAAAACTGTTATATAATATTTTGTTATAATTTTGGGGTTTGAAAAAAGAAAGTTCGCTTTTAGCTAGTATTCGGCCACCAACATTTAGTATTTGGACACTACAGTTTGAGTTTCCGGACATAGACTTTTTGACAGAAATTTATTACCCATTTTTTGTTAAACATAAACACAAATGAGTTTTTTCATAAAACTATATACATTTTATTAATTGAAAGAATTATGAAAATATTTTAAGGCTTAAAAAAAAAAACGAAAGAATTTATGCAGGCAAATACTTCAAACTTGGTAATAATAAAAAAAAAATACCTAAGTAATTTTAAAAATATTATAAAGTAGATAAGTCAAAAAAAAAAAAACAATAGTCTCAAAAAAGTTATCGCATATTAGTTTTGCTATTAATATTTGCAGCACACGAAGTTTTTGTTTGCTGCTCGCAAAATAATGAAGACATTGGAGTGCACTTGCGGTAGTACTACCAACCACCGCCTAGTGCAGGAGTCGGCAACCTGCGGCTCGCGAGCCCCATTCGGCTCAGTGGAATCATACTTAATCCTGCGTACACATCAAAATGCGCGGCAGATCGCATGCATATAAACCTAGCTTTAGCTAACCTTGCTCTCCACACTCACCGATGCCACACTCAAAACCAAATCGAATAGAAACAGAAGCGTTACCAGGTCACTGGAAGAACCGCCGCGACCTTTCGAAAAAAGGTGGATCAAGACGTACCTACTTTTGTTTCACTGCGTGGTTCATCAGGAAGAACTTTGCGCACTGACGTTTCCAGTTGGTATGTGTGGCTTTAATCATTATAGTAAACCAAATAATGGCAAAAGGACTTTCTCACAGAGAGTTTTCTGGGTTATTAGAGGAAGCAAATTGCCAATATTCTGATTTTCTTTTCCATAACAAAGTGCGTTGGCTGTTCAGAGGCTCAGTACTAAAACGTTTCGCTTCGTGCCTTGAACATATCAAGACATTCTTACTTCAAAAAGGAATTGAATATTTTGAGTTAAGTAATGATGAGTGGCTGCAAAATTTTTATATTTCCGTTGATATAATACATATCACATTTAAATAACTTGAATTAAAAATCTACAAGGGAGAGGGAATATTGCACACACTATTTTAGAAGCGATACATTCGTTTGAAGAACAATTAACATTACTGTTCAAGACATACTGAATGGACGGAAAATGTAGTAATTTTGAAACTTCAGGTTGTAATATTAACAGTACATTTTTTGTCACAGCCATTGTGAAAATTCAAGGGTCTTTTAAAATTTGTTTTGAAGATTTTAGATCTGAAAAATTTACTCATCATTTTTAGTGGCGAAGGTGAGCGGGTTGCATTTTACACCATCCCCAACTATTAATAGAGCTCAATTTGAGTTACAATTGTTAGATTTGAGAAACAAAGATTTATTGACAAAAATTTGCAGTCAAAACTAGAAAATTTAGCTAGAGAGAAAGAAGAATTGGCTGTCAGACACCAGTGGATGGATATTTTAAAATATAGCAAGGAGGAAGAAATTACATTTGAAACATGATACTGTCTTCCTGATTTTTATGATCAAGTGAAAATATATGCATTTGGCATCTTGACAATTTTCGGATCTACTTACAACTCCTTTCGAATATGACAATTATTAAAAACAAATTAAGAAGTTCGCTTAATGCCGACAGCCTCGAAAATTGCATGAAATTAAAAACTTCTGAATATTCACCAAATTTGGAACAACTTTGTGCCTGCACTCAATCACGAAAATCTCACTAATATTACATATTTGCATTTATATTAGTTTTTGCATTTAATATGTATTTCAAGCAAGCAATATGACCAGCTGAAATTAGGTTTTTACTATTAACTTTTTTTTTTAAATATAAAAAAGTATTTCCGTTTTCTTTAATACGTTGACTTATATGTTCTGTAACTACGCAAAATAGAATGTTTTGATTTCAAAATAAATACATATTTCACAGCAGATAACGGTTATATTATTTTTTTTAATACATATTACAGCTGTATGTACTTATATGTGGCTCTTTAAAAAAATATTTATCAGATCGGGAAACAAATGGCTCTTAACTTCAGAAAGGTTGCCGACCCCTGGCCTAGTTCAAGAGTCCCAACCAATGTTTTTAAATCGTCATCTTTAACATCGCTTTGTAATTCAATTAAAATATTGATTCTTCTCCTTCTCAATGGATTTTTTTTTTAAATTTTGTTCCTTTTTCATTAGTCTTCTCTATACGGCATTGAATTGATCCCGGCGACACACAAGGACCAGTCGTTGATGACACACAAGAAGGACTTAGTTCTGGAGAAATAGTTTCAACTTTTTTAATTAGAATCAAATCATATGTGCCTTCCATCAGTTCGTTGAATGTAAGATCCTAGTTCTGGTAACGGTTCTGTCGAAGCTTTTGCTTCCTTAATGATGTCCAAAACTTGATTTTCGTGAATCTTTCTCATTCTTAACTTATGATCTATTAGCTGAAATAATGTCAATATGTAGCAGTGTGAAACTTCTATACTGGAATTGATTCTTGCATTGTAGTTGATAACTATATCAGAATTTCGAATAGCTGCACAATTTTCAATCACAGTTTTCCATATTCACTGAAAACAACTGTTTTCGGGTCGTAAGGGTTAAGCCCATATTTCCTGAAGTATTTCCAAATTTTTAGATTTTGCATGATTGCAGTTTCCGGCAAAGGACAGAAAGTTTTTTTTTTGTTATAAGTTGGCCAACATTCTTGACTGCCAATCTCGAATGATTTTTTCTAGTTTGTATGTATGTATATACTATCGTAGGGGCTAGGGGGCTCATGTATCGCGTTCCCAGCGAGCCTATGCATGAAGATAATTTCTGCCATCCGACCAATCGGGCTAATTTTTTTTCTCCTTAAAATAATAGAGAAAGTGATGAGAACTTCATATAAGAAGCAAAATACCTAGAAACTTCCTTACCAGCTTGAAGACCATTGATCGTCCTCGGAAGATTATAGACCTATTACCATTTTTTCTATATTGCCCAAAGTATTTGAAAAAGTCTTATACAAACAAATCATCGACTATGCTAATATTAATAACTTGATCAGTTCTATCCAGCACAACTTCATCGTTACTACTTCTTACGGATACGATAAGATGTAGTATGGAAAATAAAGAAGTAACTCTCCTTACTCTACTTGATTTTTCGAAAACGTTTGACTCTATCGATTTGAAATTATTATATAATAAGCTGTTTGTAGAATTTGGTTTTGCTGATCCTGCGGCTAAAATCATCTATGATTACTTAACTAATAGAAAACAATTCGTTGTTTGTAACTCGAAATCTTCCAAGCTCTGTTCTCTCTATTCAGGAGTGCCACAAGGATATACATTAGGTCCTCTTCTCTTCAGTCTATACGTAAATGATCTGGAAAATCACATTAATAAATATTCACTGCAGTTATATACTGATGATGTACAACTTTATATACCTGCTCCCATCATAAATATCCCATGAGCTAAGCAAAGATTTTCAATGCATAAGTACGTGGGCTGAACTTAACAAGATCAGACTCAACCCATCCGTATCTCAGGCTATGCTCATTTATTATCTTAATTTAATCTGTACTGACCTTCCACCAGGTATTTTAAATAATATGATTATACCGTTTTCAACTAAGGCTCGAAATTTTGGTTTGATCTTCAATAATAATCGGTTATCTTGGAGCGATCACATCGATGTTGTTGTAGGTAAGATCTATGGTGGACTAAAGGGATTATGGCGTCACTCAGCATATACGTCACAAACTATACGTGTTCGACTTGTGAAATACTTACTACTACCGATTATCAAATATGATGACATTGTATATTGTCACTTAGATTATTCGAGTCATAGAAAATTAAATGTCACATTTAACTCATGTGCTCGGTATGTCTTTAGCATTAGAAGATATGCATATATATAGCAGTACTCGAGGAATATTCTTGGTTACGCTTTGGATAACTATCTGAAATTCCGTACTTTCTTTGTGATATTAAAGATCGTTAACTTGCAGTACCTGGATTACCTTGGCAGTCGACTTAAGTTTTTGAATTCTGAAAGAACACTTTTGTTGAAAACTCCCCATCATAGACTCTCGATTAGTTCTCGATCTTTCTTCGTTTATGGTGTCAGACTTTGGAACTCGCTTCCTGTAACCATACGATCATTTCGAGTCGTTGGGAGATTCAAGTCAGAATGTTTTGTAGGTATACAAATTAAGTAACTTTTTTTTTAATTACTATTTTTTGAGTAGCAATGCTTTTTTGTTCCTGTACTTATGTTCTGTATCTTTAATATTATAATACCTACTCAGCTATTTTTTTCTGCATTCTTAAATCTTTTTTATACATACATATCAGTGTTGGGCAAAATGTAATCTGATTAACGGTTAACAATTACAATTAACCATGTAATCTGCAATCAGATTACTTTGTAACAGATTACTAATGTAATCCATTTCCATAATTACATAATGTAATTGATTAACGTGTAGTGTGATTACAAAATAATTTGATTACACATTAATGGATTACATGCTAATTTCACTACATATTAATCTAATTAATGTGATTACATTTAAGATATTTAAAATATGTATTTGTATTTGAATTCTTCATAAAACTCCCTAAAACTAATTTCATATGAGAACAATACTATTTTCTTTAAATTCATTTCATTATATTAATAATTACTTTTAAGTAATCTACAAGTAATCTGTTACAATGTAATTAGATTACAAAATATTTGAATTATATTGTAAATAGATTACAAAATAATCTAATTACATTGTAATAGATTACACATTTGATAGATTACATATTCTCTCATAAGTAAATTGACTGAAATGTAATCAAATACAATTTAGTTAGATTACTTGGTAATTTGACTAAACTGTAATGGAATTATTAATTAAATTACACTGGAATCAGATTACGCCCAACACATATATGCTTTTTTCTCTCTCTCTCTTTTTAATAAAAGTTGTATTTTCTTCCTTAAATTAATATTCTCGCTTAGAGTGTAAGAGACTTATTTATTTTTTTATTTTGTCTAATTAGTTAGAGTAGGCACATATATAAGAATATTTATAACTCACTTGTGCTCCAGTTGTAACTATAATAAATTGAAAAATTGATCTCCAATCTCCTATACTAGTATAAATTCAAGTTATTAAAAACAAAAATCTATAAGGGAAAGATTTAAAATTGCCTAAAACAAAATAAAACTTTCGTTTCTCATTAAAATAAATATATATATATATATATTTTTTACTTCATATAAAAAAATAATTTTTTGACAATACTTTTTCAACCTGGATCGTTTCCTTTGAACATATCAAAAAATACCGACAACGAGAGACGGTGCGGTACACTGTTGACGTATATCCTAAACGCCTTCCTTATACTACATATATAGCACCTGCTCTCCTTCTTTCGATCAAAATTAAGAAACGTAAAAAAAAAGGGTAAACCTGAACAGACCTCGAACGTGACGAAGCCGAAAGTAAGTATAAAGGAGACCGATTTAAAACAAAAACAACAAAAAAAATGTCTCACTGCTAAAGGGCCTGCAAGTTGAAAATTATAAATTAAAACGACAAAATATTTCGCTTATCGCGGCATTGTGTTAATTAGTGAAATTAATTAAAGCGAAAGATCCTGCCGAACCAACCTAAACACGGCGAGAGAGTCGCTTTATTTCGGTATAGTGTAAAACTGGAAACTACTACTATAGCTTGCCGGAAGGAAGAAAAGATAGCAGCAGCAGCAGCAGCAGCAGTAGCAATAGCGGAGGCTATATATGCTCTTATGCTTGGGAGGCTGACAATGTGGCTGGCTTGCTGCTATAGCAAACCTTACCTTGCCATTCCATGCCATGAAAGAAAGAAGGAATAATGACAAAGTAAACCAAGGTAGAACTAATAGGCGGCTCCACTATATAGACTCCTTCCTTAGTTGGTCACATTTTGCACATGGTTCAAGATGAATGCACTTTTCATCTGGAAAGGTGGCAAAATAATCCTTCTTTTTATCGAGATATATGTAGGTATATCAAGTTTCAATCTAGCCTTCAGGCATTAGTGGCTGTTGAAATGATTAGATATAATCATCGATCCCCTTCTCATATGTCTCATTATCATTATTGGCGTCATTATATATCAAAAACCTCGAAAAGAAAGACTGAAGAATTGAGATAAATGGCCTCCTCTCGTATGGTCAGCAGAAGACAGGAAGAGATTGCATAAATAAATGAAGGAAGCGAATTATCAAATATCGAGCCCTGATCGACATGTATTACCCATATATACTATACTACAAGCGGTAAAGGTGGGCATGTGGCAGGCATAAGATTGAAAGGATCACCTGCCCGATTAGGATCTAGTGGTGGTCAACGTTTTTTTTTTCTGCATCGTTTCATTCCATTGAACGTGTGTACCTATATGTGTGTGTGTGTGTGCTGCGTGAAGGTTGAAAGATCCTCCTTGACAGATGATAATTGCTTTGCGTTAACGTGACAAGAAAACTTTTCGAGTGTTTGTTTAATGTACGGCAGGTAATAATCGTCGACGTTGTCCATCATTCAGATCAATTTCCCTTCATAAATTAGTACCGTGATCCTGATGAATGATAGCTAAAATATTGGTTCCTTAAATACATTGAAGGACCAGCACTTATCCACAATTATCCATAGAAAGGATCAGTACCATATAAAAAGAGAGATAGTGTGTGAGAGAGAGAGATGGTTGCGTTGAAAAACTGTAACGTCTATTGAAGTGCAAAAAAAAAAAGAAGACCCATCTCTTGGCTACACTGCGGGTCTGGGCCAAAATATAAGATAACACCAAGGAAGGCACGCAGGCCGACAATATAGCTATGTTGTATAGACTGGTAGTAATGGGATTCAACCAAAAGGCACGTTTGGCAAGCAGGTGATGAAAAATATTAGCGCAATTACAGGTTTCATAAACAAGAGCGCAGCTTTGATGGTTCGTTTACTGAAGAAGAAAATTTTCACGACTGATGATCCTCCTGCACCTCCTCATAGCAATATGTGTACGCTTGCGCCCTTCAGTCCTCTACTAGTCAACCGAGCCGATCATGAGGAGCAGACGTCCGATGCGGGTCTTGTGCTGAACATGATATCCATATTATACACTCTAATCGTATACCTCTTCGCTCTATCCAAGTGGTGCTTGCAGTTATTGTTATTGCCAATTTAAGTTATCTACAGTACTGCTCGGATGGCCATTTGGCAGTTTTATGACTAATTAATGACCTAATTATCGCGAGGTTTAATTCATTTTATTCCTTAAGTGATCATTAAGCAGCCCCGACTTACAGATCGCTTTTTGTAGATTGTCAGGACGTGCAAATTGGATTGTGTGTTTAAGTGAGAGTAATACGATTGCTCGGAATGTATTCGGTTGTATAAGGAAGTCTGTTCGCCTTCATGGAGGTCAAATGCATTATTTAATATTTTTTGTTTTTCATCTAGCGCGGAATTCCGAACGTGGTGGTAGGTGCTTTTTGAATGCCGTTTCGAACCTCCCATCTGACACAAAAAAAAAAAGAAAAAAACAAAACTCTGCACTTCCTTTTCTCATTAACGTGTTAATTAAATCGCAAAGTAAATATAATACAAAATTATGCTCAAGGCTGTAAGTAGATACATATATCCATATTTGAAAGAAGAAATTATAGAGCACTTCAATTATGGCACAACGTGTACACCATAAATTCCATTAAGACTCCAATGGTATTTACTATAATATACTTTTCAACACCTAATCGCAGTCTCTCTATCTGTCTGTCTGTGTATTTATATGTATAAATAAATCGGCGAAATTAATTTGACTTATGTGCGGTCATAATCATTGCGGGGGTCCTTGGCCATGGGGTGCATTTGAAGAGACCCCAAGTGATTCTTGAGGAGAGATCTCTGTGCAACAAACGGAGGAGAACAACAAAACTGCAACAAAATGTTTTAAAAAGAAACTTAGAGGTTTATATAGGAAGGAAGAAGGTAGAAAAGTCAACAACAAACGCAACAAAACAGAACACCGAAAAGAGGCTCCGACTTTAACAAATGACAAGTCCATTTGATTTAAATTTTTAATTATGGCGTACAGTTTTATACGCCCACCTCCATTAGGATTTATAGGTCTTAAATGTTTTAGACTTGTCTCTGCGGTTGCCTACATGCGTTCATGTTTTCAAGCAGGTTAGTTTAACCTGGCGAGAAGAGACTATCCTGGATGGGTTGGGGCTGAATGGATCTACTGAGAGGATGGTTGTGGTTGCATCGTGTGCCTTGTCTGATTATGCGATTATTAATGATTCTTCTTCTTTCATAAAGGAAGAGTGCTCCATGTTGTTAGTCTGGCGATGAAAATTTATGGCTAAACTGATTGAACGTGAAATTTGTGTGTAGCTCGCAAAGTCGCCTTCACGAAGATATGTGAATGGTGAATGGGAGCTCTGGAATGATGGCACCTTAGTGTTGAGAGATATAATGGCTACCTACTTGTACATATATATATATATATACATATTTTATGTATGTAGGTCTTTTCTTTAAAAACAACGAACTCTTATGTAATCTATGGTGAATCAATGGAATAATTTTTGAATGAACACCTCTTTGTGAAATTGATTTATTGTTCTTTTCGAATCGTGTATGTGGTGGCGGAGATCTGAATTTGGTTAGATGATAAATTTAATTTTAAATTAATATTAAAAATTTCTTTTATTAGGTATTTTACCATAAGTAGGGCAACCGATATTCTTTTTTTGTTGGCCCAATTAAAATGAAAGCATAAATACATTTCTAGATGTGACTAGACAATGATTTCGAGTAAAGAAAGTTTTGTTAATAAAAGTCATGCGCATGCTCTCAGTGATTTGGAAAAGTATAGCCAAGTTAGATGCTTGATTAGAAGATCCGTTTTAAAGCGTCTAGATAAACCTGGGTGGTGCTTATTCTGATCTTTAGTCGTAAATTAGGAGTATATTATTTATTGTCATATATTTTGACATTTCACTACAAATTTGTTGTATTTTTATTTTCAACCTATTCATTTACACTACTATTAAAAAAAAGAAAAGTGAGCAGGGGAAAAGATTTCGAAAGTCGTTTTATTACGTTAACAAATGGCATTAAGTTTTAATATAAAGAAATAAGCTACTTAAAATTTTGAATTAAAAGAAGAATTCAATTCAATTCAATTCAATTAATTTATTAATGGCATCTACACAATTAAGTTTCTTATCAAATTTATATCTATGCGCAGGAGATAATGAAAATACAAATAACTCAACAGATAAACTTATGATATGCATATGCTACAATAATAAGAAACAAAATAATAATAGTATAATGGAAAAATAAAAATAAAATAAAGATCAATTTAGAATGGGAAAAAATAAATAAAATTTAAAACAAAAGCGAATGGGAAACAAATAGCCATCTATCTTGCAGGAAGCCCAACAAACCCACACAAAAACTATGACCGCTGCTATTATTCTTTAGTTCAAGGAATTGACGCTCAGAAACCCGATTACTGTAGCTTGGCACAGTTAGATTCATTGTCCTCTGAGACCGTGAAAAACTGAGCTTTTGATATAAATAAGTTGGTTTGCGATATTGAATCAAGTTACGTAAAAAAAGTATCATGCGAAAGTCCAGATATGTACGAAGTGTTCAACCAAAGATTGAATTCACATAAGGAGAAATATGGTCATATCGCCGAAGGCCAAAACAATAACGAACCGCAGAGCTGAAAGCTACATTAAGTTTTCTTTGGGAAATTGAGTCAACTGCACAAAACAGTTCACAGCCGTAAGTAAGTAGTGCTACTACAAGGGCTTTAGTTAAACATGCCCGAGTCTGAACGGGCGTATATGATGCAGATAAAGATAGTTTGCGAAGAGTCCTTGACACATCAGATTTAACATGATCCGACCAAGTTAAAGCTCGATTCAATCTTACACCAATATCTTTTACCACGTTATTATAGGAAATCACCTCGTTGTTCATACTGAGTACAGGGCAGCTGGGTATGTCAATTATGGTTTTATGTATAATCATGGCACTGGACTTAGAAGTGTTCAGAACCAGCTTGTTTTCAACAGCCCAATTATAAACATTTCTTAAATCAGAATTCATGCACTCGACTGCATCACCAATTTGATTCCTATGCCTAGAAATGTATAACTGGACATCGTCAGCATACAAGTGGTATCTACAATGGAGAATAACACCTGTAAGATCGTTGATGAAGATGGTAAACAGTAAAGGTCCTAGAATAGATCCTTGGGGCACACCACTCAATACTAGCAGAAAATCAAAAACTCTGCCGCCACAACAAACCCGTTGCTGCCGGCTTGTGATGTAACTGTTAATAAGCGTACATGCTGGAGTAGAAAAATCAAAATGTGTAATGAGTTTATTAATTAAGACGGAATGATCAACTCTATCAAATGCTTTGGAGAAATCTAATAGGCTTAGAATATTTAAATTATTTGCCGCTATTGCTTCGCGAAGAATGTCATCGCTTATTTTAATTAAGGCTGTGAGCTGTGATGCAGCTATGTTTTGACCTAAAGCCAGATTGATAGCGTGATAATAGACCACTACTCTCAATATAATGAAACAGCTGATTGTGCATTAATATTTCGAGCACTTTTGAAAAGAATGGAATTATTGAAATAGGACGATATTCCTGGGTGCCTAATTTTTTAAGAACTAGTCTTAATTCTTATATTTCCTCATTTAGTTTTTATTATGTCCTCCAGTCTTCCTATTGATATCATCCCAGAGATTTTCGATAGGCTTCAAATACTGACTTTGAGTGGGCTAGTTGTTGAAAATTGTTGTGTTTTTGAAACCAGATTTTAGTCTTCCATATGGCCGTATGACATGGTGCATTAGGCTGTTAAAATATGAATTCGTTTCTATTCTAAATATCTTCCAAAGCTGTTATCAAACGTTATTTCATAAATGGTTTTATAAATACCAGCATTTATTATAACGCTCCGATCCAATTTCAAATTTAAAAAAACTGCGTCTGCTCATTTTTTTTTATCAGTAGTGTAGATTTGTTCAATATACGAGAATATAAAACTATAAACTTTCGTGAAGAAATTTTGAGAGTAAACTGTGTGTTTCGATCAGCAGTACAGGACGATCTCATTAGAGCAGCAATGAAACCCTGAACTGCCTGCTGTCTACACTACAGTGAACTCACATGTCCAAAAGTTGATGGTCGATATATAAATATTATTGCTATCCTGATGAGGTCGCCCTAAACTGCTGATCGAAACACACAGTATACTCTCAAAATTTCTTATAGTGCTATTAAAAAAAAAAAAAAAACTTTATCGGCTACAATTACCTCCTTTAAAATTTCAAATAAAAATGACAAGCGTTCGTAACGAAAATTTAAAAAGTACCCAACTTTTGTGTTGGTTTCGATTCGATGCGCTCGTTGCATTTATCATTTGTGATTCAAGATCCATTTAGAAGCCATATTTAACTGATCTATCAACGCATTTAATTTGTCGTACTTTTAAGCATATATTCTGAACTCTGTGCGTTACAAATTCATTTTAGTTTATTTTGTTGTAGATGAAAATGATAAAACAAAATGAACCATGGTGAAAATATCACCCACATAGAATTGAAAACACGAATCATTGTAGCTTTCTTGGATAACATTAGTTGGTTTTTTTCCAATAGTTACACACACATACGTATATTTTTGAAAACTTAGAAATGGTTGGAGTAAACCATGGGATATGGATAAATTGGTTGCAGATAACACGCTTGAATATTCCTTGAAATTTATTATTACTGATATAATTTATAACTACGTTCAGGCAATGTGAAATAGGCGGATAATGAGAGTACATCATGCCTTTATTGCGTTGTTTGTAAAGGAAATAGAATCTAATTCATACAGACATGAAAAAAAAATGAGTGCAGCCTGCAATGCTCTCAATATTCTTGAAAATGTGATTCAATGCTAAAGGGCATTTGGTACAACACGACCACACTTTTGTCATAGCATGTGTCCAATTCAAATGAACCGCTGTATTGACCTTAGTAGCCGGTGGATTCCAAATCACAAAAAACCACTTCGTGCGGCGTACGACGTCTATTTTGATCAGACTTATAAAGTAGGTAGGCACATTAAATTGTAAAGGAAAATATTGTTAGTCCACTTAGATTGCTAAGTCGAGCCGACCAGCTCCCAGACGAATCTATTTATTTATTTATTTATTCAGTCTACCGATTTAACAATCTTACAGACAGGAAATATTACATATTTACATACAATCTATGTATACATTGGGCAAGCATTTAGAAAAATCTCATTATTAACATAATCATAGATATCATACTTGAGGAATCATTAATTATAGAAATTATTATAGATACATTAATTAATAGCTAACTTTTTTCCTCAGAAATATACATAGACACATGTCAATTAAAAAGTTATATATAATTATATTGAATATATCCTTAGAAAACATAATTAAATGTCCATTGAAGAATTTTTTAATAGCAAGGGTTAAGGAATAATGCAGAAAATGGAAGGAAACTAGGTGGAAGGAGAAGCACAGGACCAAGTCGAGGTGGGAATCGAACACACGACCCCAGGGATGGTAGTCAGCGCGCTTATCAACTCAGTTACTGAGGCCACATCATCATCCTGATTGTAAATTTCCACTAGCTTTACCTGAAGCTACAAGTCTCAGTAAAGGACCATTATATGTATTGAAGAGTGTCAGATTTTTATTTCCGTAGGGCTGCTTTAATCTGGCTTCCTTTCTTAGCTTTAGGAACCGTCCGAGAAACCAAATCCAGTCATTAAGAACTATCTGGCCACACACCAATTCTCAAGGATCGTCTTTCCCCAAGGACTGTCTGTATAGACGCTCATCCAAAATTGACCTTCATGAAGTAGTTTCTGGATCCTCCAGGGGCCGGATTCACTAACTCGGAGAGTTGTGGAGTTGTGGAGATGAGAGTTCTTTTGCCACTTAACTCTCCCCTCGTAATTCTGTAGCTCGAGGAATTTGTATTGAGATTTATCAAACTCCCTATTCCACTCGACAAAACTCTCGGCTGTGTTAGTTGTGGAGAAGTAAGAAAAATATTTTTCAACTGACAGTATTGTCTGCTTTTATTGTCCTTACGATTTTCAAATTGAATTATGGATTCCCTGTATATCCTGTTTACAAAAACAAATTATGGAAATCATTTCAATACTTACAGAGAAATAAGGATTTTGGTGGTTCAAGGTACCCGCTATAAACTGTAATTCACGCGAAAATGGTCAATTTGGTCGTCTTCCAGTTCAGAAGAGATGCTATAAAATTTATAAATATGTACGTTAAAGCTTGTATGTAGGATGAAATCGCATCTACATTATGTCCCCTAATTAGATATGTAATTAGGTTTTAAGTCCGGTAAACAGTTTTGGAGATAACTGCAAAAGAAGTGAATCAGTCCTTCTTAAGGTGGAAAATGACCGTTTTATGGTACAATTATGGATATATTTTCAACTTATCATTATGAAGAACTGGTAAGTCGTGGAAATTCACTTTCCATGAGAAAAATGTTCACAACAGAGTACTTATGGATATCAAACAAAGAACGGAAGAAATATATACAAAATATAGGAACTGGGGTGTATATAACCCTAGTGCAAAAAATCCGTCTTTCGTCGATAAAATTTCAGATCTGAAGTTAAAATGCTCAAAAAAAAACTACACAACTCGACTGCCGGCTTCTCCCTCTTTAATTTGATATCAAACATGACGTATTTTGGATAACCCCCAATTGGGGTGGTACGACCCCCCCCCCCCTCATCCAACCACAAAAGCCCCTGCTCCAGAAATTATTCACCTAACTTTTGTATTCTAGACCCTAAATTCATAAAAAAAAACCCCAATGCTCTACGACTCTCCCACACAGAGTTAGCCGTCTTTCAATATTTCGATACTTCTCACGTTTTCTTTAACTCCCCCAAGTATGTTAGAGAATCTCGAATGGAGAGTTAGGGAGTTTTAATCGGGGAAAACGAAAATTCTCATCTCCCAACCCCTCCGAGTTACAGAATCCGGCAGCAGGACTGTACTCTTACACCGAGTCCTCAATTTGCTGGAACAAATAGACTCAACTAGCTACCTCCAGACCAGCGGAAAAAATAATGAAAGTTTGGCGCCGCAGTTCGAAAATTTTGTAAAAAATATGGTCGGAATAGTGTTTTAACTTCATCAACTGTGAAGAGATTAATTGAAAAATTCAGGGAGATTGGATCAGTTGTAGACGCTAAATACACTGGTCGTCCAAAAACAATCCGTTCAAATATAAATATTGAAGCAGTGCGTAAGAGTGTTGGTGAAATTCTCGGAACATCAATTCGGCGTCGTGGACAAGAATTGCAAATTTCAAGAAGCTGTCATCAGCGTATACTCAAAAAGATCTGTATCGTCATGCTTACAAAATTCAAATAATACAACAATTGAAGCCTAATGACCAAACAGCGAAGAGAGTTCGTTGAAAGGAATATTGAACATCAACAAGCGGATGCTGATTTTTTGACCCAAATCTTCTACAGTGATAAGGCTCATTTTCATCTTGATGGGTTTGTTAATCGCCAAAATTGCAGTATTTTGGGTTCGGAGAACCCACACCTGATTGTCGAAAAACAAATGCATCCATAACGAGTCACTGTTTGTTGTGAATTTTGGGCTGGAGGCATTATTGGATCATACGTTTTTTGAAAATGAGGCTGGTCAGTGATTGTTACTGGTGCTCGATATCACGACATGATAACACAGTTCTTTCTGCCTAAATTGGATGATATTGATGTGGCCAATATGTGGGTTCAACAAGACGGTACCACATGCTATATAGCCTGTGAAACAATTGAATTATTGTATGAGACATTTCCTGGTCGTGTACTCTCTCGTTTTGGTGATCAGAATTGGCCCACCAGATCGTGTAATTTAATATCATTAGATTTCTTTTTATGGGGTTTTTTTATGTCAAAGGTCAATGTCAACAAGCCCACAACCACCCGTGCATTACAGGAGTAAATTAAACGCTGCATCAACAAAATTCAGCCACATTTATGCAGAATGGTCATGGAAAATTTCGACAAAAGAGTGAGTATGTACCAGCAAAGCCGTGGAGGCCATTTGGCCGATTGTTATTCCATAAATAACCCTATCCTATGTACTTTATGATTCAATAAAAAAATAACAATCTAAAGACTAGAAACTGTGTTTTTTATTTAACTCAAATCTTGCGTTAATTTTGGCACACCCTTTAAAAAGTCAATCTCTAGCCATTTCTCAATAAGAATCAATATTTTGGAGAATCGGACTAGCACGCACACATATAGATTTCTGTTTCATGGTTTGGGAAGTATTTCTCGAAGGGTTTGCCTGTGCTTATTATATAAAATAAAATGGAACTCTTATAAGAGCATAGACTGGATACAGTGCGTCACTTGCCATGGTTGGGTATGCGGATACTGCCAAGAAGACAGCAAAATATGAAGATGACGTTTAATTTTTGTTTTAGAAATTTTCTTTAATTCTTTAATTTTTCCAAGTTATTTTTCTAATAAATCTTCTCCAATTACTAAACCACTTTGATTTATATTATTTTCTCGTACATAGTCTCATTCGCTTTTATGTTTAAAACTTATGGTGGAAATATCAAAAGTTGTATACCTGCCAAAGACACCCCAAATCCGAGGTTTTCTAAAATTTTAAGCGATATGATTTTTTTCTTTACAAGCTCACATAAACAAGATGTCAACTGCTATGAAGACACCAAAATACATATATTAAATTTTCGAAAGTTTATATGATACAGGACGGCAAGTCTGGTGACTGTATTCAACGGAGACCACTAGTCGGCATGTGTGCAACGGAAAACCATCCTGCTTGAGCAGGACGTAGTGTTCTCAATTAAAATTAGTTATTGTAAATTATATACTAATTATTTTACATTTATATCAGGGATAAAAGCGATAAAACAAAAAATTTGAGTTCAACCTGCTGTTGTTAAATAGTTTCCTTATTCCCAGGTACAATTCAAACTTTTGCTACAGATTTGCCGTATTGCTCACACAAACGATGTCACAAGTTAAGTACCTAGGTAAGTAAAGCAAACTCTCCCCGTTATCTGCCTTGAAAGAACTTGGAGGCAAGATCAAAACGACCTTCAGCTGTTTCTTGATAATGCCACAGAATCAAGGTAAAACCTCTCGCTTCGCTACACTGAAGTTTTTTTTTTTTTTTTGCGAAGTTCAAGTCATCTACCCAGGACCACTTGCTGGATAGACTTAATGGCCAAAAAAACGAAGACTATATGCATAGCTTTACCTCCACGTTCGCTTCCGTGTATTTTCCCAGCTTCTAATTTAAACATTTTTTTAAAAATCATACCTAATACTCTACAAAAAAATTCCTTAAATTATAGCTTGAGTACTTTAGTTATGGTAATGATCACGTTCATGCAGTCATAGACCCCATTAAAGCCACACAAATTTTCCTAAATCCATTCAACCCTTAATATTCAAGAAAAATAAATCTCTTATCCACAAAAAATAGAACGACAAATATCTGCAGACACATATTATAAGTCCGAAAAAGGAGTTAAATTGATAAAGCCACGATGATATCCACACAAGATCCGAGAGAATTAAGAGCCATTGGTTGGGTGAAACAAAGGTGCATTTAAAGCGCAACAACCGGGTCTCGAAGATCTGAAAGGAGCATATACGGTACGTCGTCGGTTGAATGTCTTAATTTTCCTGTAAGTCTCCATTGAAGCAGTGGCAGCCCCAACCAACAGTCGTCGGAAACAATAAAGTCAGATCGGAGGATTCGTGCTCAGAGTCTGGATCTAAAGAGGAGATGAAAAGATTCATTATTATATTCTCAGGAACGACGACATCGATTATCAGGCCAATTTATTTCTGACCTTATTTGAAACAAATGAGGGCCACAATATTTTGACTATCGTGGATGGCAATCAGACATGTGAACGTATGCGCTCCAGGTCCGTAGGGCTCCTATTCACCTAAAGGCTACCCTTTCTGGTGCCTCACTTCATTTCAGATGTCGATGATGTTCACTGATATCGTCTCTCCAGAGCATAGGTATATTTGTATGTATGTAGGGATAAGCTTTAGCATGCATTATATCATTTTTGTTGTAGTTAAGTAGACCATACATACATATGTGCCATCTCTTATCCTGTTATTTGTGCTGCATATATATTTCCCTAGTCCATAGATATTATAAATTCACTTAGGCAATTATATCCGGAGGACATACCACAAGATCAGAGCTGCTTCTCATTACGCGTTCAGAAAATTTCTCGGCAAAGGTCGTCTATTACGGTTTGAAAAAATTAAATGTTCTGAAGCCTGTGTGACTTGAACATCGTTAAAAGGGAATTATCCCAATGAAATTAAAATAATTGATTTCTTCCTGATAATTGGTGGGATATCATGATGATGATGATGATGTGATACCCTTGTGAGGTGATCTCATCTTTTAAAGTGGCAACTATACCAGATCCTAAGTAAATGAAATCATTCCCCTAGCACTCTGGACGGGTGTCATCAATCATAAGAATTGAGTATGTTGCTGCCTAGGTAATCTCTAGTGATAGGTAGTCATTATAAAATGGGAAATATACTTACGCCCTGTTTTTGATGAGCACGTTTATCCCGTTATCAGCATTGTTAAGTTGAACACGTACGAGCGAGAAGTCAGAGTCAGTCAGTCAATTAGTGCGGTGCAGCCAACGAGTCCATCAATTGATCGGTTTGATTGTAGCAATTAGCACGGTGTAAAAGTGGTGGATTGTGGTAGGTCGAGAAATTATCAGCAGTGGTCATCCAGGTGTGAACAGCATATACATAGTTCCACAGGAAATGTGATTAGTTAGGTTAAGTTTGAAGGAATCGAAAATGTTTGAAGGTAATTTCAACAAATGAATTGTAGCGATTTGTTTTCCAGATGAAATAGCGTCGACATGAAAAGAGAGAGAAAAACAATTTTTTTTATGAATTTAATTGCTACTTTTAAATTAAAACTTAAAACTATGAAAATTGCTTAAAAGTAAAAGTTCGGGGGATATTTTTAGTTTTCATGAAAAACCAGAAATAAGGGTCAAATCAGAATTGATTGACTTTGTTGGCATGAAAATTTACAAAAGCATACTCCTAAAAGGCATTTTACAATATTTTCTATCGAATCGATTGTTTTGAGAAACAAGAACTTAAGTGAAATGTGGTGTCCCTCAGGGCTCTATCTTAGGACCTTTATTATTTGTACATTATATTTCCGATTTTAGGGAGATTGTGCGCTATGAGGATAATTTTGAAATACAGTTTTTGTAAGTTGTTTCATTGATTTGATTGACTTGGATATGACTAACATTACTCAATGGGTCTAAAAAAAAGTGAACGTTTTGCTAAAAACCAAAAGGTGAAAAAAAAAAGAAAAAAGAAAAAAAACCTAAGTTTTAAGAAAAGGAACTATTCTATAAAAGTCGACAAAATATGAAATTGTATGACAAAACCCCGTCATTAGGTTCCATTATCTTTCTGTTTATAATGACGAAGAAAAGTAAAATTTACCCGAAATGCACGAATAGGTTTCTCTTTGTACTACAACAGTAAAATATAAATATATGCACGTGTGCATAGTCAGTCTGCAGTCTGCACTAATCTTCCCATTTTAACTCGTTTTATCGAATTTCTGCGGGTAATAATAACTTGAAATTGCCCATGAGAATACATACGCGCTCTGTTATACCTGAGTGCATATAAAGATGTCAAGTCATGATAATACTAACAATGATTAATGGAGTTAACGAGCCTCTTTAAGTCTTGAGTCATTGTGAAGCAGCTAATCGACATCCTTCTTCTGTCCTGTTTTATAGAGCACACAAATAGAAAAGTTTAGAGGAGGTTCTTCTGTTTGAATAAAAATCGGTAGATAATATTTTTTACAACAACAAAATTGACATGGTCTTATGTCCCGGGAAACGTTTTTATTTATTTTTTGTTTCTTTAAATTCTCTTTGAGCTCGATGATGATGATGATGGTGGTGTTTACATGACAATTTGTTGAAAGAAAGTTTATCGCTGTTTTTTTGTCGATATTAATGACTTTTAAACGAATTTATTTACAAAGTTTTGACAGCATTCATTAATTGAGAATATTGGAAAGTCCATAAAGAGATAATTATATCCTTAACAGTTAATTTTGAAGATATATTTATAGAAATATAGTACCGTCTCCCATAACAGGCAAATTATTTTTGGAACAGTACGGAAATAGTTTCCTTTCGGGTTTTAAATGGTCTGCGCGAAAACAACAATCACAAACAGATGTATCTACGAGGTAGTAAAGTAATGCATAGCGCGCTCTAGCGGGTGTTTTAGGTAATGTAGACAGCTGATCGAAGCGTCAGTGTGTAGATTGAAGTATTAAGAATACGTCGATATTATATGGTAGTGGGATCCGTTTAAAGGGAAAATGCCAATAATTCGAAAAAAAACAATAACACTCCGTCGGGTCATTCTAACAAATTTTTTTCGTAGGCTCCTCCTTCTCCACTAATATGTAATTACAGTTAAAGATTGTTACACTTCCGCACCGGGGAGGTCTTCAAAGTGCTCGCAAATCTAAAGGTTTCTAAGGCTACTGGGCCTAATGGTATTTTGATAATGTTATTCAAGTGCTGCGCCTTTTATTTAGCTAAGCATCTACCTCAACGATTTTACTTGTCCTATTCGGCAGAAGTTTTTCGTTCGACATGGAAACTTGCACATGTTCAGCCAATACCCAAAAGCGGAGAGGTAAACGATCCCTCAAACTATAGACCAATTGCTCTTACTTCGATTCTTTCCAAGGTCTTTGAAACACTCATCAACATCCAATTGAAGAAATATCTAGAAATAAATCATGTTATTAATGAATAGGGCTTTCCTGCTGGCCGCTCTACTGGAGATTTACTAGCATTCGTTACTGAGCGTTGGAATCAATGTCTCCATAATTTTGGTGAATCTGAGATCATCGATAGAGTCTGGCATTCTCTCTTTTAGCTAAACTTCAAGCATTAAGTCTAGACCCTCTTTTCTTAAAATGGATTGAAAGTTTTCTCTCCCGCCGTCGCGCCGTTCAATTCAAGTTATATTGGACGGAACGTTTTATAATCAATGCCGGAGTACCGCAAGGCTCTGATCTCTCTCCAACTCTTTTATTTTTATTGATGATCTGATAGCTGTCATATTCAATCCTATTCATAGTTTTGCAGACGACAGCACCCTCGATTTCATGCATTTGTTCAACTCAATAGCCACGTTAGACAAAGTCCAAAAGAAGGTCTTCCGGTTTATTATCGATGACATATCAATAGTAACTACTGGCGTAGTGTTGGATGACTATCTTTCTTTTACCGCTACTTCTATGACTATTGATCCGACGAAATCTCTAGTCTGATCCCTTGTAGAATTTTTCCTACGCGTACCGCATTTCCTTTATACCACGGATTCCTCACTCAATTTCGAGAAATAAATTGTATTGGGGAGAGCCGGAAAATGCACGGTGTGGGCGGTAGGGGGGTTTCTGTGATTTTGGGTGCTTTTTATCCTAATACCATATAACTTTCTTGTTATACACCCTATGAAGGTAATTTCTCAGGTGATAGTAAACCCTCTACCGTTTCCAACAAATGCCCAACCACCTCTCTTCTCCCTTTCCGTCGGCAGTTATAGGATGTCAAAGTCAAAAAATTGGATAGTTTTGCAATTTCTTTTTCAATTTCAACGATTTTCCCGCCAAAATGCATGATAACTATACAGTTTTATGACAAGAATGTTACCTTTAATTTGACTATGCGCATATACCTACCTAAATGCTCCCGTTTTTGAGATATTCCCGTTTTTATGGTGCATAATTTCATTAATTTTGCTAATAATAATATAAATCGCGAAATTATGCATCATAAAAATGGGAATATCTCAAAAACGGTAGCATTTAGGTAGGTACATGCGCATAGTCAAATTAAAGGTAACATTCTTGTCATAAAACTGTATAGTTATCATGCATTTTGGCGGGAAAATCGTTGAAATTGAAAAAGAAATTGCAAAACTATCCAATTTTTTGACTTTGACATCCTAGAACTGCCGACGGAAAGGGAGAAGAGAGGTGGTTGGGCATTTGTTGGAAACGGTAGAGGGTTTACTACCACCTGAGATGCAAATGTATAACAAAACAGTTACATGGTATTAGGATAAAAAGCACCCAAAATCACAAAACCCCCCTACCGCCCACACCGTGCATTTTCCGGCTCTCCTCCCATACAATTTATTTCTCTAAATTGAGTGAGGAATCTGTGATATAAAGGAAATGCGGTACGTACGGGACTCCCTGTATATTGTCCCTAAGATAATAAGTTTTTTTAGATGGACACGGTATTCAAGGTTTGCTCGACCAACTTCATCCGTACTTTTATTGACGTTACGTACATGGTGATTTGGGCTTGTTTTATGGCCAATTAGTTTCCATTAACATGCCTTATTTTAGAAAATTAAAACTTACATCCAGCGAAGCCAATAGGTTAGCCCCCTCCCACGGTGACAACTTGGGAATGATCCTTTCAAATCACGGTTTGGTCTTTTTCGTAGAGCAAGTCCTCTTCAATATCTACCTGTGATTTGCTAGGCCCCAAATTGGAATAGATCTCATTACTTGCAGTAATGTTGATGCCTGATAAAAACAATCTGCATTGCGCTTCGCGCTGCTCCGACGTCAGATTGAGTCCTGGTATCTCAGTAAATATTACAGCCATAGGTATTCTCACGAGCCGGTCTTTACAGAGCGATGTCCGATCTTGATCACGTTGAAAGCTTGGAGGCTACTTCCGCAAAGTTGCTAACTAACTCTCAACCTCTTTTTGACATAGGAGCTGGAGAGAAGGCCGAAAATCTAGGACCTGTAACCCGAGGCCTCCTACTCGTTTGCGGTCCTGTAGTGAGCTGCTAGATCAAGTATGTATACAAATGGTCTCCATTAATTCCATTTCTTTAATACGTCCTCTTGAGCTGACTATAGACTTATCTTATGTAGATAATTTATGTTGCTGTTAGCTTAGTCACATATTTACGGTTTTTGATAGAACAGAAAGAAAACCAGCATAATATCGATGTTGTTGTTATGGCGGCCAATTCTGATTACTAGATGACTACTTCAGGTGTTTACAGAAGGAACCTAATACAGACTGGCGGGTATTTTAGGGCTTTCATGACCCTACGTCATGGTGAAAAATTGATCATTGAATAGTAGATATACAAATTGGTCCAAAACTGACACTTTTCACAAACCTAATAACACGACAACATAACTGTTTTTCATTAGCAGTCAATTCCTTTCAAGTATTACTTGAGTATGTACACAATTGTCATAATTCTTTTCGTGTGTACCATATTCAAGGCTTTCGACCTCATTTCTGTAAAATACCTATAATACCGCGAATCCAATACCTACACCCACCCTCCATAGCGTGAGTGAAATTCTGAAATGATTTATCTGAAACCCCATAAGAAACCACACAAGTAATCATACAAAATAATAATAAAAGTTGGCGTTATATTTTGGTTCTTTGTACTTTTAATTTACCGAAATAAATTGTTAATTGTGAAAAGTAACAATTAAATGACATATTACATGGCTACCAGAATCAAAAGGGCCATTAGACAGGAGACACGCTATTGACCGAAGTATCCACCCCGACTTCTGTTCTGTTCTGGCCGAGCTTTAAATATTAACCAAATACTTAAGAGCGTAGCCACGGTATCTCATAAACGTGTTCAACACAAAAAATATTTTAACAAACAAAACGGCCGCAAATTTTAACCACGGTAAGAAATCATGTTGGCAATAATTATGTCGTGGTAGCAGTAGCAGTAGCAGGAGTAACAACAACTGAAGTCGGAACGTTGGACACGGTACTAGGAAAATCAGCGTAAAAAAAAGGGGAGAAGTTGCATGCAATCATGCAAAGAGAATTACGGACGCATGTTTTCGTCGCGGTCTAACTACAATAACTCATTTTTATGCTGGCGACAAAATGATAAAACCTCTTTCGATCGGATCCAGCAAAAAAAAAAAACTTTGTAATTTCACCGCGCTATACTTTACAGAAAAATGTTTTGAGACGGCACCACATACCTATACCCCAAAGTTTGACGGTATGCCCAGGTATATTTTATAGAGCTTGGGGTCCTACAATTTATTAATTCTTTTTTGTTTGCTTTTTATTGCATTCATTTCATACTAACTAGACTTAAATGTTTCACTAACTCGGTTTTATTATTTTATAAGTTGTAGTAATGAGGGTATTGCCGGATCTATAACCGGAGCGGCCGCATAAAAACAACAATAAAAAAAACCTGCCTCTGCTCATTTAATGAATCACACTAGTGGAATTTCTCATTCATCAGGCTAATAACCGGCGATAAAATTGAGGGAGGGCACACTAACGACAGTTAAATTAATATCCCGCATAATTTAGGGTTTCAACAGTTTCGACCCCCTACTTATGTCGTTTAGATCGTTTGCATTTGATAACACGTGATTACTGCTTTCTATGACTATTGGCATTAAAGACCCACCGAGATGGTCACCAATTGGAGTTTTCTTCTTCTTATTTCTTTTTTCTTAGAATTAAGCTGTGCCTAATTAGCACAGGATATTTGAACTAATTTTGATGCAAGATATCGATATAAAACCATGTCAAAAAATGTATTTTGATCATTAAGCATAGACCAAAATAAAAATTCCCCAAAGACGTATGAGAGAGGGTAGATAAGTAGTAAAAGCATCCGAGCATTTGAAAATTGTATTCTTATGTGCTAATGTTGAGTTGATTATTGTTCTGCAGGTTGGGAACATATGGTTGTAGATATTTGTCATCACTAAGTGTACTTTTGTTTTCTAGATTCCTATAATATTAAAATTATATCTTTACACATATAAGTTCGCCAATCAAGGCAGGCGCGGATACAAGGGGGTGGGGGCAATGAGTGCAATTGCCCCCTCCCTCTGGAACCGTGACTGAACTTGTTACTGTTTACAAGAATCGTTATAAAATTAATACTAATCAAGTCGATTACAAAAATCGTTATTAACTCATCGCTAACCAAAGCTGTCCAGTATAGGGAAACATGGGACAAAACGCGGTATGTAAAGCACTTTCTTGAAAAATTAGCACTATAAATGAGGTAAATTGATAGTATACATATTACACTGGTGGAAAAAAAAACTATTTTTTTCTGCGGCATTTGGTTTGGCAGTAATTTTAGTATACACTATCATTGTAAATACCCGACGTGTAGTTAATTTATTTGGGTTGGCTCTGGCTCTCAAGATATACCACCTGGCACGATCATTATGGAATCTTTCGGTATTTTCAAGGTTGAGATTCGGCGAAAAACCGACATTATACACTGTAAAAATTATTAGGACTATTCCCTAAATTTAAGACACGTTTATCCCTAAAAATAAATGTAATTTTCTCTGATAGAAAGGGAAAATCAGTTTAATTTCCCCAAATCAATGGAACATTCAATGAATTTAGGTATCTGGCGTCAGAAAACCTCTAAAATACATAAAATTCCCGAAATGTTAAGCTCTCTTGGATATAAGGTAGAGAACATACAAGGAATTAGGTATTATGCTACATTCTTTATGGAAATATATTTTCGTTTATATAATTCACACATTGTTCTTGAAAACAAGTCATATATTGTTTTTCAATATTTTGTTTAAGCGTGCCGAGTGCACCAATATAACTTCCATACTATTTAGTAGTATGGACCATAAGAAGGGGTGGTCTTCTATCAACTTCACTTATGGTGGAAAGTGGTGCGGTGCTATCACTTATTCCCTACATTAAAAAAAAAAAAGAAAAAAACAAAACAACAATTTAAAATTCCTTATATTTTAGGGAATATTCTCTAAAATGTAGGGAAAAACATAAAAAAAAATTATGAAAATTCCTTACCTTTTAGGGAATATTCCCTAAATATTAGTGGGGGAAAAACAAAATTCCCTACATTTGAGGGAGAAAAAACCTAATCTTAGTTTTCTAAGGTGGAGCTTTCTTTAATCTTATCGGTAGATAAACCGACAGTTCAAAATAGCCGCAATTTTCGAGAAAATGCAGTACGGGCAGATGTAGGATAGATTATAGATTTGCCAGCTCCAAGTTTAGCTGCAGTATAGTTAGAGTAAAATATCATAGGGTAAGGACAATTAGCAACGAACGGACAGCAGTTTTAAAGCCTAGCTGAGAATAAATAAGGTGTCGGAAGGTAGAATCAAGGCAGTTTGATTTTCAATCTTAAGTTCACGTTAGCTAGACGGTAGATAGCAACAAAGAAGATTTTTGAATCATTACAATTGTGTGTTTTTTTTTTGATTTTTTCCCGCAAATTTTGTGTTAGCTTTTGCTACATATGTGGTAAATATTGTCAACAAATACATCGAAGAAACATTAACGATTTCGTAAAACAAGCTCACCAAGCATATTGTGTGGAGGACTCAAAGGATTTAAATTTGGAGTGCCGATGACGTAGAATGAGCCAAGGAATCATCTTGATGATTGCTCCTTTTGTGTAGTACATGTGAAAGGTATGAACCAGTACAAAAAGTGCACATCGCTTTATCCTAATATACATACAATCGGATAAAACACCAATACCACACAGTGAAGATTTGGCAGTACCGATATTTACTACCTTATCAACGGATTCTTCTGATGATATTGAGTCACTCAAAATGAAAACAAAAGTGAAAGTGAATTTGAAGGATGCAGTCCTATATTTAAGGGTTTTTCTCAATGTGAACTCAGTGATGTAATCCAAGATTTAGATTTATAAAAGAAATCAGCTGAACTTCTTGCCTCCAGACTTAAGGAAAAACATTGTCTTCAGCCAGCCATAAAAATAACATCTTACCGAATTAGAGACATGGACATGGACATCTCAAAAAGGAGTTTGAAATACAAATGTGTTACTGCATAATGGTAACAAATTAGGTTCGATACCGATAGGCCACTCAACAAAACTTAAGGAAGTGTATGCAAATTTTAAATTTGTTTTAGAAAAAATTTCGTTTGTTCCACATCAGTGGTCAGTATGCGCCGATTTAAAGAAGGTGAATTTTTTATTAGGTCAGCAAAATGGATACACCAAATACATCAGCTGAGAGAAAATATGATTGTGGGAAAAGCTAACATCATTCATGAACCGATAATACGAGGTGTGACAGAAAAGTAATGAGACTGGCAACACTGCAAGCGATCTTGCAACCCTGCGCTGTTGTCCTTGATAGAGCACGTGTTGGAGGGTACTGCCATAACTCAATGCGAGTTTCCACTCCTTCCGTTAACGGCGTGATTTTTGTGACTGATATTAGTGAAGTTGTGTTTTGGTTGTGCGTCACGCAAAATGGAACAGCGGAATTTGGAGCAACGTTGTGCCATTAAATTTTGTGTTAAGCTATGGGGAACATTCCTTATCACGCGCTCAAGTTTTGCGCTGGCACAAATCATTTTTGAAAGGCACAGAACACGTTGAAGATGAACACAGATCAGGGAGGCCTTCAACTTTGAAAACAGACGAAAACATCGAACGTGTGAACACTCTTGTGAGATGAGACCGTCGTTTAAGAGGAGTCAGTACTCAGCAAAAATTTCAATTTAGATACCAGCGAGCCTGTAGGCAATAAAACTTACTATACGTAGGTTTGTGTCCTGAAAGTATGAAAATTCATATGAAATTAGCGTAGACCTAGACCATAAGTTACATTAGAGATATCTAGCGTGAAAGGCAGAAACCAAACACAATTTAAGACGAAAATGAAAATTTGCAGTTCAAAGATATTGAAAATTTTTAACGAGAATGAACTATCCTAAATTTTATTTTGCACATAATTGTTAAATAATCTATTTTGCTCTGTATTTCAACAACTATCCACGGAATATTGCAATTTCTAGTCGGTGCAATATAGAGAGAGAAAACAAGTACTATTAGAGTTAAATAATTAAAAAAAGCGCCACTAAAAATGAAAAAACTCGACGTTATTTGCTAGATTTAGGCTTTATCTTTGTAAAATAGTCACAATCTAAATAAATGAGAATACGTACTAACAGGAATTTGATTTGAAAAAAAATCAATTTTTACCAATTTTTACAATTTTCCGAGCTAATATCTCCATTGTAATAAATCTTTTTTTACTTTTCTCGACGTTATTTATTAGACATTTTCATTACCTTTAATTTAAGATATAAATCATTATTCTGGTACAAATAGTTTGAAAGATATTCGCATTGAAAATTGTATGAAAGTTGCAAATATTGGTACTGACTCCTCTTAAAATTAAGAATGTTGAGTGAACAATTGAATTTGAGCAGACGTCCTTGAAAGGCTCACAAAAAGGGTCATTCGCGTGAGACCAGACATTGCAGACAAATGGATGCTCCATCATGACAACGCTCCATGTTACACTGCCCTCTCCATAACAGAATTTTTAACCTCAAAAGGCATTCCTGTGGTTCCCCAGCCCCCCTATTCACCCGACCGCAGTCCCTGTGACTTTTTCCTTTTTCCTAAACTTAAAAATGTCCTCAAAGGAAAACATCCAAAAGAGTGTGACGGACATGCTGAAGACCATACCGGTTGAAGACTTTATTTCAGCGCTGCTACCAACGGTGTGTAGCTGCCCAATGTAACTACTTTGAAGGGCATAACATTGATGTTTGAAAAAAAAAATAAAAACTTTTGTAAATAAAAATCAGTCTCATTACTTTTCTGCCACACCTCGTAGACCGCGAAAAATCCTTCTTCTACCATTTCATATTAAGCTTGGGCTAATGTCCCAGTTCGTCAAAGCTTTAAATAAGACTGACAATCGTTTTAAATATATTTGCCATCAATTTCCTGTCCTTAGTATGGAAAAATTAAAAGCAGGCATCTTTGATGGTCCACAAATCCGTAGCCTTATAAAAGATTGTAATTGATACTTGGGCAAGTTTAATATCAGTTATCAACAATTTTTTGGGGAACCAAGAAGCAGCGGAATATCCCGACAATATCCTCGAAAATTTTGATAAATTGAGAGCTTATTTGAGTGTCAAACTACATTTTTTAAATAGGCATTTGGACAAATACCCTGACAACCGTTGCGATTACAGTGAAGAGCAAGGAAAGCGATTCTTCCAGGATATGAGGATA
The DNA here is from genome assembly GCA_963924295.1 of Dioctria rufipes. Lineage (NCBI taxonomy): Eukaryota > Metazoa > Arthropoda > Insecta > Diptera > Asilidae > Dioctria > Dioctria rufipes. The sequence continues at coordinate 39,152,503 of OZ002743.1, read as the reverse complement.
ATGGAGGAAAGGTATCAAGAGCGGTGGAACGGCCATATGATGGCGGACTATTTCTGGACATTACAAAGGGACTGTCCTGGCAAAAAACAGAGAAGATTGTCATATAGAAAACTTTTTTCTTAATTATTTTTGTATTTTCTATTTTCATGTAATTTATGCTATATATTGTAAAATACCATTCATTAAGCAATTTTTATTTGAAAATAAAGGTCTCGATATACATTTAATATATCTTTTACATCCTTATGTTTTTGTTGTTATCTCAAAAACTAGACCCAATTTAGAAAATCTGATATTATTTTTGTATTTAGCGAACTAAAATTATTCTAAATCGGCTCTCAAACCCCGTGCCGCAGAATCACTGTTGCTCAGTGTTATATATATAATATTTATTTTTAATACAAAACCATATTATCACTTAACAATTTAGTCCAAATAAGGGATAAAATAAAAACATCGTCTTCTTAAATAATAATATCAATAAGAAAAATAAGTCGTTTGCCCCGTTTTGCCTCACACCTAGGGCATAATGGAGTTTACATAATTGATCAAAAGACATTAATGCTAAATAAGGTTGATTTCGTGTATTGAAAATCAGTTTAAATTGTTTCTATGTTTCTATATTTCGACGATCTGAAATTAAATATTTCTCACAATTAACAGACAAACCAAAGAGAATAGAAAGAAAACCAGCAAACGACAATAATTCGGTAGAAAAATTTTTCTTAGAAAATAGCAAATATTTCATGGGAGACACTCATCGATTATTCTTTTGAACTCAGTTCTAAGCAGCAAGCATAGTACAGGGCATACGGAACAATAATTCGTAACCATATTGGATGAGCTAAGTTTCCATTGGAGCGCGCTAGTATCCATGTGCGCAGGCGCAGGAGTTAGGAAATTTCTGAGCTAAAGTTTGACACCATCTTTAAAAATTGTATGCGCTTTGAAGTGTTTTAGCCGTGCTTTACAGATTAAAACTTTGACACAAATCCCAATATCAGAACGGATTTCTTGGAAAATAGATAACTCTCTCACGAAAATTGCCCCCATCCTGAGCAAAAACCTCAATTCGCGCCTGATTTAAGAATGTTTATACATAGTACAATAGAAACACATTGCAATTTATATGCAAAAATTCTCCCCTGCCACTGGATATTTGGCCATAATTGAATATTAAAATGCATAAAGGTATATAAATAAACATCAATAACTTTAACTTAATACATGTCCTTCAATGTATACTGTTACAAAACGACCTCCCAGCGCTTCGTTTATTGATGCAGCTGTAGCAATATCACCGTCAGCTTCTTTAATTGCGGCCAACATTTTTCGGAGATGTGCTCCTCTTACCAAACAGGTACACTCTGGAATCATCCTTACCACAGCCGTGCCTTTACGTAGGAAAATCGAGTGGGATAACACTTATTTACGGGGCGGGATGTGTTTCTTAAAAAAATACTCCGTAGAAAGTTAGAGCGCTAACCAATGGCATTATGCATAGCCGTTTATGGAATGCTGAAAAGACAATTCCAAGAGTGCTTCCTACCCACTATGTCGAATGAATCATGTTGAAGTTCACTCGCAACGAGAAAATCCCTAGGATTAGATTAGCCAAAGCTCAAACTTGACATTTTCATTTGTCAAACTGTGCCAATTCCAATCCAATTCCGAATTAGACTCACCACTACAATTCTTCTTCAAATCTAGTCTTAGGCAGATGAACCACTCAGATTTAACCTCAGAGCCAACATACACGTAGGAGCACGAAGCGGAAGTATTTTGCTGGACTTGTGCCTAGACGTAGAATCACAATAACTTAGTAAATGATTTATTTTGACAAGTGTAAACAGGCACGAGCTCACCCTGTTTCCTTGTAGGGTAGCTAACCCGCCGTTGGGCTTCTTTGTGTGGTTCCATTTCGCACATACTTACACTACCATTATCGATACCTCAACATTTTAAAGAGTTTTTAAGATACGTAGTTGAAAGGAATGCGGGCTACTAAATATGTATGAACGCAGTTTTTGGTAGTATTGCTTCTGGGGTGATTTTGATCTACTGTTTACATACGTCCTAAATAGAAAACGAATATTGCTAACCTCCAAATAAAAATAATCCTGATAATTTTGATAGCTAAATAGAAAAGCGCAAATTGCCAAATTTCAAATTAAAGAATTCCGAAAATTTTGATAAATAAAAAGAAGAACGAATATTGTGAGATTGGAAATAAAAAATAATCAAACTTGAAATAAATTTTGACAGATTAAAAAATAAGAATACATGAAACAAATCATACTTGTAAACATAGAGGCCGCTGAGTCGGCCTATGCTAAATTAAGTAAAAATAGGAATAGAGCAAGTCATGTAAGCCCGCAAAATTAATTGTAAGACGCCATATTGTCTAGAGTGAGTTCTTGTAAAAAAGAAGCAAGAGACGCCAAATTTGTCCTGATTAAAAAAAAAAAAAAAAAAGCAACCATTCAATTAAGAGAAAATATTGGGGCTCTTTCCACAGATCCCTCTAGGATCCGCACAGACCATCTGGACCTTCATTTCAAGTTTAGATAATTTATTCAGATGATGAAAAATGTAGCATTAATGGTTCCGATAGTCTGTGCAGATAGTAGAAGGATCTGCGGAGAGATCCCCGGAATTTTCAAATATGAAATTTTTGTGGCGTGTTATTGATCGCATGGGATGATTTTAAAGATCATGGAACCGTAGAATTGACCTTTTCTTTCTATCGTATGAATAGCCTGGATTACTGGAAAGTCCCCCGACAAAAACTCCTTCTGCCTCCTCCTTCTGCCGTTCATTTAATTTATCAACAGGATAACGCTACGATCCACGTAAGACACTCCATAAAATATGGTTCTTATGATGCTAATCCTATGGGGGATGGTTAGTTCCAACAGTTTATAAAGATACCAAGGAATTTAACACCATCAGTGAGCTTCAATATACCGTTGAAGCTGCTTGGTTAACCTTGATTCCAGAATGTTTTGATCCAATGCCAAAAAGGCTTCTGAACATCGTGGCGAACAAAGGGGAAAGGTGGAGCTACTGATTATTAATAAAAATTATTTATTAGTTTTTGTGCAATCTCATTATTATTAAAATAAATAAAGTTAAGTGCGTCTATAATAATGCAACACTCATTTTGCAACTTTTTATCGAATTACATCACAAGCACCGTTCTAATGGCAAATCTTTCCTTGGTGTCAGCGATAACAAGAAGGAAGATGTGTTTTTCCATCACAAATTTCTCTATTTCTTACTACAGAGATGGGCTACTGCACTATTGCATGATGCGTCTATAACTTTGTAACGCACTGTGTATATATAGGAAACTGTTTCCTATCTCCGCCATTTTTTGTAGAAGAGGGGAGGAACAATTAAGTATGTAGGTGACAAATGGAAGATCTCTTAAAAAATTTAATTATTTTTATTGCTGTTTTACAAAAGGTTATGTATTATTCCAGGGGTTGTTATGGACTGAATGGTGAATAAGGAAAGTTCACCATTTGAGGGCAGCTTTTACCAAAACGCTGATTTCAGAGTTGTATTTGTTGTGATAATATAATTAAAGCTGTCAACAACATTTTGGGTGTGAGTTTCATGGGAGTGGAGATTGTTACCCTTACACCTTTTAACTGCCTATAACACATGTGAGATGTCCAATAAAAGACTTTGCAGATCTCTATCAATTGGTATTATAAATTTTAATTTGGGGTATGTCAGGTTCTGTGATCCTTAACAGTATGTTTTTGAGTAATCAGTTGATTATTGATTATCCAATCTTGTTCGCGGGATAGTTGATTGTCGTTACGAATTGTCACCAATTTGACAAGCTGTATGATGAATCTTCAATCTTGAGCGTGCGCCAGATAGTTGACGTTACCTTATTTTAGGTAAGTAGTACAATTGCCCTGTACGAGTAATTAAATTAGTTTGAGCTGAATGTCCCTATGACAGTTAGCGACGATGATGAATGTTAGTTTCCTGTCGTCAATGAATGCGATTTTTGTTTAGTGGGTGCTCAGCTTACATATAACATGATAAACGTCGTCCACCATCGCGGGTGCATTTTATACTGGGCATCTTCGTTGCTCGACTCATTAGGGGTAACATACATACATACATCGATATATAATATTTCGCGAGACCCCGATAAGATCTAACTCTCAAGTAAAAATGGGCGCCGTATAAGCATCTATTTGGCTATTCCGAAACGTTTTTGCTCCCGCCACGGAACTCATCAGCGGTATTCCTAATACACAATGAGATTTTTTTACCTACTCGGTGCATCTAAATGCACAAATTTGTTAAACTTGCTAGCTAAATATTACGTTAAAGACAATTTTTCAAATTCAATTCAATTCAATTCATTTATTTCCTGGGTACTGATGCTACAAGATTTACAATCTACCTATATATATATTTTATGTATGTACATTTAAACATCTTTTATTTTACAATTTGGATCTCGAGGTATATACGCCGAGCCATTATCCACGACCAACGACCAGTAGGTGATGTAGGTGATGGTTCTAACTAGCACATTTTGTCTTAGTTCCAGCACATTTACTCTATAGGTCAATGCGTTGCATGGCTTATGCAGGGACCACCATTTAATTCTTGCAAACACTTCTATCTGTATCACGTATCAGATCTAAATTGTCGTCTTCTTATAAGGAATCTTAATCTTATCGATTTTTGTTTAGTGGGTGCTCAGCCTATCCCCACATTGTATAAATAAATACATACAACATGATAAACGTCGTGCGAGCGGGTGGTGCACTAGTTTCCATCATCGCGGGTTTCCTGTCGTCAATGAATGCGAAGGACCGTCTCTATGACAGCCGAAAGAAGTTGTCCTAGAGGAGGGCAACTATTCGGGCGAGATGTCTTTAGCGGATCCAGAAGACTGTGGCGCCATTTTATCGGCTCTATGATAATATGACCTGTTGCTGTGGGAAATCTTGTTGCTTTTCAGTCCACTGTAGGTTGTCTTCTAACTCGGCTATAAAGACTACGACTGAAAAATTAAAGTTATGTTCAGATCTCAAAGGTAAATAATGTTGCTTTAAAAGCGGAAAGCAGTGCAGCAGGGTATCCTTACAATCCCTATGACCATCAGGACACAACCCAGTATATCTCCGTTAGCACTGGGGTATTGTCCTCTGTAACACCTCACACGTCTAGAATACTAGAATGGTGAGCAGCGATAATTTAGATATCGGCATACAGTTCACGGAGTTAAATCAATCTGAAAGTGGTCGTAGATAAACCACAATCGTCGCTACGACAGTGCAGTGTTAGTCGGAAGGACGTGGTTCCTTGCGCCTCCAGAGTAGTGTACCTGCTGCGGTTCTTGATTATTAAATCTACCTTGGAAGTTACCCGCTGAATGCTGGTCCCGTCCTATATTGAGACACGTCTGAAAAAATTAAAGGCATATGGGATCATGAAGAATTAAAAAAAGGCCTCTGATGTTTTATCCCAATAGTCCTGTATATACATATATAATTTTTTTAAATATATTTTCTCATTTTGTATTGATCTAAGGTCAGAAGATTGAAAAAATATTTGAGTTGTTTTTTTTACATTCGTTATAAAAAATCAACGCTTGCGGCTTTCTACGTTCGACAAGGTATCACTAGCGGTGAATTTTGTACTGTGCGTAACCCGGTTTACACGGTGTTGCACAAGAGTTCAGAAAGGATCAAACCGACACATAAGCGTCGCCAGATGTTAAATAAACAAAGTAAGGTTCTGAAAACGTCATATCTTCTATGAATTCCTCGTAATCCATACAAACTCTGAAAGTTCCATCGAAATCGTAGATTGTCTTGTTCAAAATTAGCCCAAACTGATTGGTTTCGTGTGGAATGGTTGATAAAATCTTAAGATATTTTTGCCCAAAACTAGAGAATAAAATTTTTTATTTACTACTTCCCACAGATAAGTACGTACAAGGACTCGATTGTGTTAGCTCTAATTAATATACTCACACGAAACAGATAGCAGATCTACTTTGATATACCTTTTTACTTACCCACTTAAAAGTGCAAGGATGTCACTAACAATCATCCTCCCTTTAAGAGTACAAAACAAAAAAAAACAAAAAATATTTGGCGTTTTGCCTCAAGGTGACGATAATAAAATGAATTTTGCGACGATTAATTACGGTGTCAATAGAAGGGCAATAATTTGGCGCGTTATCGATCATATTTGCAAGATATGTGATTAAGGTGACATGTCCAGTTTTCACGTGCGGCTGGCTTCTGCATGGAATTCATGTATAGAGTCTGGTTGACATGCGGGGCAGGTGCGTGTCACGTTAAAAACCCGTTGGAATTTTATTTTTATAGATCGTGACAATTATATGCGCACATTTCACTTACCGTGGTAGGATCCTGTAAGAGAAAGAAAAAAAAATTATTGTTAATTAATTTTCACTCGTTTCTTTAACAGAAGTTAAGCATATATACATAAAAAAAAAGTCCTAATTCCATTTAAAAAGAATTTTTCTTAATTAAAATATTTTTCTCAACAGAACAGGACACAGTCAGTCGATGATGATGGTGTGGTTAATATTGTAAGAGTATAAAATGATCAATTTCGATACGGGAATTTTTATAATACCTTTAATTTAGGGAAGCTATTAACATAAACGTGATGCTGCTGCAAGCCTTTATATATTTACAGAATCAATTCCTTTTACATTTTATTAGTTGGTCCATGCGATTTTCTAATGAAGGATCGATCACGTAATTTCGAGGTGGCTCATCACAGAGAGAAAAAGAGAGAGAGAGGTGCTACAAGATTGCCGACATTTAATCAACCAGCCGCTATTGATCGATCACAAGACCCACTCATTATAATTCAGCATCCGACATCACCTCGATATCGATAGTATAGTGTTTTGGTCGGTAGGAAACTGACTGATGGATGGATCATGTATAAGGTCAGATGGACCACGAACACGATGCTCTTCCCCATTATACAATGATGAAAATTCTTTGTGATCTCTCTCTCGGCTTCGGCCTCGGCAATTCATTCATAAATTGTTTGCAATTTTAACTTATTAGTATTTTAATGGAATATTAAGTGATTAATGCTATTAAAATGCGATTTCAACAGTAAATGGCGTTGTGATGGATGTAAGCAATTTGTTGGGCACATTTAATGGGATTCTTGTGGAATTACGTGTAAAATAACTTTAAGGAAATGATCGTTCATTAAAATTATGTTTAAAAGATAAAACTTAAAAGAAAAATGATCAGAAGAAAGAAGGTACCTACTACTTATTATTATTACATGCACTGATGATATAGGGAGGGCGGTAACAGAAAAAATTTATCAATTTTCTGTGTAATCTGTGTTAGGAAATGTTGGGTTGTATCATGTGTGGTTGCTGATCTTCCTTACTTAACTATGTCTAGACATACATTGGTAGCGCAGTGGCGAATGTCACAGATTTACAGTCTAGTGTCTGGGGGTGAAACTCACTAAAAAAAACAACAAATCTAACCTGAAGAAATTATTGGAAAATAAAGAATAGAGTGGAAAAGCACGATAAATTAAAGTTTAAATAATTTTATTACTAAGTACATAAGTAGGTATAAGTACATTAAATAGTTATTCGACAACCGCATAAATAATTTTAGAATCACTTTTACATCTAGAATGTCCAAAACTTAGAATTTACTTCCTCCATTAGTATCTACCTACGCATATCGGCTTCTGAGAAAGATTATGCTTCCTTATGAAATTTGGAACGAAGATTTTGAATGTTGAATTTTCTGCTAACTACAAGGGTTGTCTGAAAAGTTTCCGACCTCAACATGAAGATGGCAGCACGGATACCGCAATAAACACTTATTACCAATCAGTTATATAATGTGGTGATGAAAACAATTACAAGACTTTATTATATAACTTCTAGTAATGGTTACTCTAAGTTATATCGACCGGTGATTGAAACATTTCCATCACCAACTTTTAAAACCTTTAGTAACTTACTTCCACTACTAATCTTAAAAAACTCTAATATATCTACGTCACCAATTGGTAATATTATAAAACTCTTATATAACCACTCAAATTCTTATATAACCGATTAAAAATTATATACCCCTTATAAAACTGCCCATCACCTTCAGTCACGAAAAATTGGAAAAAATTGTTACTCGGGATTGGACGTTGGTGAGCAAGTCCGGCTTACAAAAGCGTAATATTCAGAAAACCCTCAAATTTGGAGGTGGGTTTCAAAGGTCACCAAGTTGGAATTATGAGACGTATAAGTAGAATTATGCGAGCAACTGACTATAGAAACATATTAAGTCCTCTAATACATATCTACCAAGTCTTGAGAGATTTGGCTGCGAACCTGGAGATAGATTATTTATAAAAGACAACGATACAAAACACACTGCTCGCGCATAACGATCATTTGAGTTCAAGATCATAATATTGAGACTCTAAAATGGCCCCCACAATCTCCGGATATCAAGCCTTTAGAGAATTTGTGGGGTTATTTGAAAAGAAGAGTAGGAAAATATGCCAAAAAGAGTGAAGGCTACAATTCTTGCCAAAGGCGGGCATACTAAATATTAAATAAATAAAAAATAAAATAATAAATATACATAAATATAAAATAGAAAAAAAAACTGAATTATTTAATTAATCACAGAAGAGATGCAAAAGTGTTCACAAACGCCATTTTTTAATTTTCATTTAAGAAAACAGAATACCTGTTATTTTTAACTCTGCAATATAAAAAAAAATGCCTTCTTGAACAAATATAACTACAATAAAATGTTTTTCTTTCTGAAGTAATTCTATTTTGTAAAAACCTTTAATTTGTTATGAATAAATATTTAATATTATTTAATAATATTTAAAATCTATATGTATACATGCCTATACACTACAATATACATACATACATAGAGCCCTTCGAATTTTTCACTAAATAACCTCCAACTGTAATAGGTCTATACGCTAGCTTGAGTTTTGTCCGAAATCCAACAAAGCTATCTATCGGTATAAATATGTACATACACCACACATATGAGCGCTGTACTGACAGTTTTGAGATGTGGAAATATAACAGAAAATTATACCAAATTAGGAAACTCTTATGAGAGATAAAACGCTTAATCACGCTCCATTCAAAAATTCTTTACTGACCGACAATTTATTGGGCTTACGGAAACAATTTTTCAATTCTTAAGATCGAGTACTGCTTCGGATGTAGAATGAACAAATCCAAGCAAATACCTTCTCACAGGCCATACATAATATGCAAATTGTGCAATATAAAGAAGACATAGATCTTCTCAATTTATTCAATGCATGAACCACCGGACATCGAAAACCATTAAACACTGGACAATGCAGGAAATATTTGCGTAACACTCGTAAAATTTGTATTTAGTCTCAAACTATATCTCTATACCCCCGAAGGGTAGAAGATATATTCAGTGGCAGTTAAACGCTGCATTTTCTATACAGACCTCGACTTGTTGCAAATATATAATAAATTCACTGAGAAGAATTTCAACACATCTTAAAGGAATTGAATTTATGCTTGTTATCTCTTAATATTCAAAACACTTATGAGAGCCCTCTAAATGTTCATAAAAACAGTTATCCCAAGAGATAATTGAAAGTCCTATGCGCGCATAAATCTATTGCCTCTGGGACGAATACATTTACGAGCCCTTAACTCATAAATAAAACGGTTTTAAAGCTTCGGGAATCTCTATATCGTCCATGTCGTTGTAACTTGGGGATGGAGCACTGATGAATGAATTAATGTCAACGGTAACGGTGTATAACTGATACATATGTTGTATGTATATACCGAGCCTGACCGGAACCTGGATCGATCTCTTCCATCATATGAAAGCAAGCTATAGTATAGGCCATCACATCATCATGTGGTCATCTCCATTGATTTGGCTGTCCACTTGTGAGACGCCTTTAAGAGACGGTTCAACGACAACCCGAAACACTTTAATTGCTTGCGCTGTTGTTTCACTTCCTAAAGTCTTTGGGAGGATTGTTGATTTTTCGAATTGACTAATTGGATTTTATTTTATGGCAGGTCGTTGTAGCTGAAGAAATCCATAAAATTTCGGATGCATTTATTTATGAGAACTTTGGTTTTGGGTAAGATAAGTACCTACCTATACGTACGGCGAATACCAGGGAAAATACATCGACGAATGTAATGCAAACGAATGAATAGATGGCCTGTGGGAATAAGGTAAGTCTGACTGAAAATCAGAAATGTGAATGACGGCGCTTGCGCACTCATCTTATCTCGTCAAACTTCTTGCACAAACGGTCTGCGTCGAAGTGATTAATTTATTTCTCTTATTTTAACTGTGTTTATTGATTTATTGGTAAGTCATTTTGAATGTTTATTGCGGTCCTAAGTAGTAGTCCCAAATGACCTTTTGTGTAGCCAAATCATTCATCATAAATAGTCGACACGGGAGGTTTATTGTCATGACTTTAGGGCTTTTCGTAATAGGTTTATCGTAAAATTGCAGTTATCTGATTGTAGGATTATTATTTGTATTAAAATACACACGAGTTTACTCTTCCTCAGAAAATGGATAAAATTAATATTCATAAAAATAATTTGGTTGCTGATGTAATAGTTAAATATTTCATCTATGAGCGTATTGAAGAATAGAACCAATGAAATGTACTAAGGAGAGAGAATTAGTCTATATCAGAACAAATAGTCATTTCTTAAGAAACGAAGAGAAGTAATTCAATTAGGTCTATCCAGGTAGTGTTTTTTATTTTATATTTTTTATAGGCAGGAAGACGAGATATATCAATCACTTAAGTCAGGGCAGACATTGTTCTAACCTGTAAGAAACTCTGTCACAAAAACCTTCCTGTCCTCTTAATGAAGCGCGCATCAAGTTTTGGTGAGGTAAATTTTTCTGCTCATCCACAGATAGGAGGGTAGAGCCAAGCGTATCCAACCTGCTCCCGGCAAAGGCCGGACAAGCATACAGAAAGTGTTCAGTTGTCTCAGGTTCTACTTCCAGGCAGGACAGACACTCGGGCTGTCAACAACTCCCATCCTTGTTAGATGTTGACGATAATGTGCTAATACTGCATCTTGATGTAACTAAAGCCAACTATGATACAGTCTGGACAAGAATACCCAGGTATAAGTGCTCAGCCTATGTAAAAGTGCTCAATGAGTATAATCTCTAGAATCACCAAATATGTGCCTACTCTTGAAAAGCTGTCGAAATTATTGGAGATGCAGTTTCAAACGTCCAAAATGTGTTGGCTGCCATCTGTTTATGATAAAAAACAAAAGCGAAACATACAGTGTGTCGCAAAAATAATCGAACTTTTAATTTAGATCATAGAACACGTGGCCCCATCTATTGAACGTTAGCATAATTAGAAAGATACATCCATGTTCTTTCAAACGTACCCAAGTACATGAAAATCAGACCACGGGTTTCTAAGCTACACACATTTTTAGGACAGTATGCTTGGTGCGTAAGTCGTAAAAACATATGGAACAAATCAAATTTTGTATTAAACTCGAACTGAGATCTACAAATTGTTATAAAAAGTTTAAGTAAGTGATTGTATGAGTCATACACAAGTTATACGTGGTTTAAACGATTAAGAGATGATCGTGAAGATTTAAAGGTTGATCCAAGACCTAGACATCTAGAAGCTGAACATCGTACTGAAAAAGTTCGTGAAATCATTGCCGATGAAAATTTTACCACTGTGAGAATGTTGACAGAGAAATTAAATACTATTTACGAGTTTTGTATCGTCTAGGGTCGAGAATTTTCGGAGTTAGACTCGAATATTCAGCTGGAAAACAGTTGATTTTATTGCACCATAATGCATCACAATAAGACTTTAAAACTTCGTGAATTCTTAAATAAAAATCAAATTTTTGTCATCGATAACTCACCGTATTCTCATGATCTACCATGGTGTGACTATTTTCAATTCCGTAAACTGAAAATTACAATGAAAGAAGGGTTTTACAAATATGTGCCATTCCTGCAAGCAGCCGTAACACAGGTACTGAAGGGCATTCCGGAAACTGACATAAAAAATTCATGTATGCATTGCTTGATCGTTCTACACAGTCAAATTGAACTTATTTTGAATAAATATTAACTTTCAAACATTGCATACTTTGTTTTATATCTAAAAAGTTCGGCTATTTTTGCGACACACTTTATATGTCGGATTTAATTTCAACTCGGAAAATACCATTTAAAAGGCGCTTAATTAAGTAGGCTTTCGCTGGTGGTCATTTTTTAGATTTATTTTTTGCTGGCAAACTTCTATAGCCAACCCTTAATCGAATAAAAATTTGTTTAAAAAGATTATTATAAAGAAAAAGTAAATTAAAGTCATAGAAAGCCATAGCGAATAATTGGCTTCAATCAAAGTATGTATTGGGAACTTTAATGCAGGCATCCTAGAAGTTGCGACGTAAATATTGTCACCGTATTTTCAATATTACTGAGCGGGTCCAGTATTATAATCAACCATTAAGTACAATTTTTTTTCCTTGTAGCTTAGATCTACCCTATACATCTTGAGCACGTTAAAATAATAGAACAAGGCCTTCATGAAAAAGAAACTGCCATTTCCAACAAACAAGAAGCCTTTTTCGATACAGAAGCAACCTCATACAGCCGCTTCTGACAACATGCAATCGTTTCCATCTACTACGTTAGAATAATGTTGGACAATTATGTCAACGCGACTCCTAGTACTGTTCAACCAGCTTCCATGAATACGAACTCTGTAAAAAACACTTTTCTTTCTGAAAGAATTCGCCAGAGTTATGGTTCATCCAGATCGAAGCACAGTTTCGTTTGGTAAAGATTAAATAATCGAAAACTAACTTAACCTTGTTTTGAGTGTTCTAAACGAACAGCAAGCGTTGAGGACCTGTTTGCGAAGACCTTACGGACTATTACGCTAGAGTTTTTGATGAACTTTAAGGCAGAAGCACATCAAAGCCTGATTCTGATATTTTGTCATACTTTCATGTCAAAATATACGACAAAATAAATTAAACTTTTCTACTGCTTTTTGTGTGTTTATATTCAGTTCAGTAAACCTTGCATTACGTAAAATGAACTGAAAATGACATTTCAAAACTATTTTTCTAATGTAAACTCTAATCGCCAATTTACATTACTCGAACATTGCTAAAAAACAGAGTAAAGGGGTTCGCCCTTATCTGAAAATACTTCAGAACGATAAAGACAAAAGATAATCCAGAAAAAATTTTACTGAGTTAAATGTCAAATTCTCCGACAAAGGGGAAATTTTTACTGCCATAATTAGCCATAAAAAGTTCTAGTATATGGCAGTAAATTTTGCTATTATGGCAGCAAACTCATACATAAAACTACTAGCGTATACGAATATACGCAAACAAATTAAAGGTATTTGAAGCAAGTTTGTAGCTGTCAAATGTCCAAGAGAAAAGAAGTCAAGTGTGAGGGGCTTAAAAGCAGAGGGGTACAAGTAACATTTTGTTAAAAATTAAGATAAGTGCATAAATGCAAACCAGATACACCCAAAATGTTTGTGACAAAGGGATATCACTAAATTCCTATCCTGAGTTGTTTTATAGCAGCCGTTATTTTAACGATTTTCAAGCATGCATTTTTGTTCAGAGGCAAAAAGGTAGAAGTGCAGTTGTACCTCTTTACTGTTCACCGTAAGAGTTTAACATAGTTTCGACGGCCGACAGATATTGTAATAATAATTGGGATCAGTTCTCTCCATGAACGTTTTATGTATCGCGTATTACATAGGAACCTGCAGTGGCCGTTTGCCGTCTACCACTCTATTGATTTAATACAGTTGCGACGACAAACTTAATACACGGAGAGAAAAATGATGGTAGATTTGACAATTTCAAATTGTCAAACATAAATTATCTCAAGATTCTGACCTTGAAACCCATTTAACAACTAAAATTGTTAAAACTATTACTTTTCGGTAAAATGAATCAATAAAATTGTTGAATCTACTCCAAATGTGAGAAAAGTAAAATTGTGCAATTGAAAATTTAATTTTAACTTTTCTCCCATTTATGCAAAGGGCATATGTGTACGTGTGTGAAATTATTTAATTGCTATCGCTATCTTCACTCAGTTTCAGTTCTAGATGTGACTTTAACCAACTCGGTGGTAGCAAAATTCAGCAAAATAACATTTTGTCTAACAAATTTGTCTTATAGATTGATGTCGACAGCAAAAATATTTTCGTAAAGGACTCCTGTAACCTACTCACAAATTGGGAAATCTACAAGCCAAAAAATATTCGGAACGCTATTTTTAAAGAAAAAAAAATATATATTCCTGTTGATGTAACCAAAGATGGTATGTTAGTTTCTTTTTCATTATTTCCAACAATGCCCATAATTACGTTTTACTTTACAGATTCTATAAATCTAAAAGGTTTCTTGCTTTTGCATCAGCTATTGCCACCTGCACCAAGGTACAAAATAAAAGGCCCAAATGGACCCCAGTTTTGGAAACCCTACATTCAATATTCGGTAAATGGAATATTTCTATTTGCAAAAGATGAAGATACAATTCGTGACGATATTTTTAAGTTTAGTAGTGAGTGTGAAAATAAGAATTCTTCATTTCAATTTTTGGTTGTAATTTTGATGGAGGAAGAGCGTCCAAAGAAATATTTTGTAAGCGTAGATGAAATTCTTTACATACAACATTCTGTTTTGAGCTCTGTTGATTTATGTTTCAAATTATATATGTAATGTCTTTAACCTTTGTTATTGGTATTTTATTCAAATTAAATTCAGCCAAGTGTCTATGACGTATATATACATATATGGTCTAATAGTTTTAATATATGGAATATATCTAGTGTTGGAAACTTAAAACTTTTTGTGTACCAAATTAACATCTTTGTAGCAGGTATGTACATTCTGTTATATTGCTTAATTTGTTTTTTTAATACTAAAAATAATAAATTTTTGGATTCTTCAATTCCATATATTTTTACTTTTAAAATTTTTTCACTACCCCAAATCCAGTATCCAAAATGCCCGCAAAAATGTTTGTTGACATGAATGCAGACAGTAAAATTTAAAATTTAATTTTTATTTTGTACTGCAAAACGTTCAGTTTTACCATGGTGAGTTGTTGATTTAACATTTCATTTATTATTTCAACAATTAAATATTCACTTTTATCAAATATAATTTATTGAATCAATGCATTTTTATTTTAACAATAAAATTTTTGTTTCGACAATCGATAATTTTCGATGTAACAATATTTGAAATTGTGAATGAGAAAATATTTTTGTTAATCCAACAATTATTATTTATTGTGATTTTAACAACTTTATTTTTGGCTGAAAATCAAAGCACTTTTTTGAAGAATTTACAATGATTTTGGTTGAATCAACAACTTTTTTCTCTCCGAGAATACAGTAAAAAATGCAATTTCTGAAAATATTAAAAAAGATCCCGCTACAATAAATGGGGTGCAATTTGGGAAAGCCGATGCTGCGAGAGCAGCTAAGAAAAACGCTAAGGAGCTCACGAACAAGTCATCAGATCATATAGCATTTTGTGTTAATAAGCCGTGGGAACACGGATCACATGGTGTTCAAGCTACAATTCAAGATTTGAGCTTCGATCCTTCGATCCTTTCAACCAGCCCTCTCCCCCGTATTTGACAGATCTAACTTGTTCGGACTACTCCCTGTTTTCAAATCGAAAAGAAAGTATAAGACTAAGCGAATTTCGTCTGATGAAGAGGTCTACAAAAGGGGCACGTGCACAACGAGGTCAGGCGAGATGAGGCTATATCAAGAGTTGAGAAATAAAACATAACAACGCTGTAACAGCGCGCGATGTATCTTCACCTCACTTCGCTCAACTCTTGATATAAGTTCGCCTCGCCACCCCACGTTGTGGACGTACCCTATGTCGCCGTTTCTAATCATTTTGCTGACAAAGATTCAAACTGGTTTTACCAAGGCAAAGAAGCATTGGAGAAATGGCGAACAATGTCTTTCATTGTAAAACTAAAAACTTTTCTAACTCCCTTTGTCATGTCAGTTTATTATACTATATATATTTTTTTGCTTTCGAATATAAGTTGCTTTCGAAAGATTTGGTTTTGTTTACTTCGCAAGTTTCGTGACACCTCGTATGGAAATAAAAACTACCAGGAATTATCATTTCGCGTGGCTAGTCCAATAGGCATTAACGGGTAGCGTAACAGGGTATAGGGTGTTCCAGTTTGAGTATGTAATACTAAAATCTCTAAAAGATGATGTGATTTGCAATCGGTTAATGTTAGATTTTTTTTTTTTCGAATTCACGTTATTTTCGAAATTACAGGGTATTTTAGATTTTTTCGAAAATGTGGTCCTTGCAACGCTTTTTTGTCTTTAACACAACTCGTTTTGTTTATTGAACCGATACTTATTCGTACTATTACTGGACTGGCTTTCATTTATAATAACTTGCTTTAAAAAATTTTTATAGATAAGTAAAAAAAATAACGACATAATTTCAAAAAATGTTTTTCTCTTCGAAAAATTATCTTCTTTCAGGGTAAAAAATCTCTTAAACTAGTCATATTAGCAAACTGTTATGTACTCATAGAAAATATCCTTAATCGCCTAGCTCAAGTAGGTACTTCCTGAGATACAGGAAAAGATGTCTTCTAAATATTTTGCCCATACTTGAATGAAATTATTTCGAAATTCAAAATTTTTTATAATGATGGGAAAACTAAGCACTTAGCAAGAAAATCGAATGAAACCTACTTCATAATTTTAAGGTTTCCGTTTAAGGCTGTTAGTAACATTTTTCGCGCATAATTAATTTTATTCTGTGGTTATTAAATAAAACAATGTCGACCCACACCTGTGAGTGGCTAATAATCTCTCCTAGAAACGTGAAATGTGGAGAAGGAAAATTTTACTGAAAACAAAAAAAAACGAAGTTTAGGTATCGCACCAAAAATGGAAGATTAACCATGACTCAGAGCGGTACAAGGACCATATTGTCGAAAACCTAAAATAACCTGAAATTTTGAAAATAACATGAATTCGAAAAAGAAAAAAAATGAATATAAAATTTTCGATTGCAAATCACCTCATCTTTTAGTGGTTTAAGTATAGCATACTCAAACTGGAACACCCTGTACATGCGTATTAAATGTGTACAACTGAAAGGTCATACCCTCAGTACTTGAGACTCCATTCACAATTTCGACAAAGAAAAGAAAATCTTCACACATGACGGAAAATCAGAAATTGGGCGTTTACTTGGGCGTTTATATAATCTCAATCCACGTTAAACTTTTCAAGTCAATTGCCTATTCCCAAGAGTAGTTAAAAAAAAAAATTAAAAAATTAAACTCGTAAACATATGAAAGAATTAATTGTGAAAAATCACTTTCGATACGAGAATCGCTGAACACACTTGCTTCCAACATCTTACTTTGAACGGGAACAAATTGTGTCGCCTGCAAACTTTTAGCTAAAGCGCGTTGTGTTACAAGAAGTCAACCACCCTCCGGCTTAAATGAAGATTAATTACTTGAAATTAATCATGTTCTGAAATGCGCGTATTTTTAGAAAGAGAACGAAAAAAAAATTGGAAAAATTTGTTAACGGAATCCTCAAAAATACTATCACAGTAATTTTCGTTTATGTAAGTACAGAAACAGGGCGAAACTGTTAAATGCCATCTTGAGTCATCAAGTAAAGACTTCAGTTGAATTTCTTAAAAGATGGGGGATCGGAGGATGGATACTGACTGAATGTGACTGCATTCAAAAGAACTAGGTGTGGATATCGTTCGGCCAAATTGTTGGCATTTTGTTTACGTTACGGTCAAAGTGGTTTGGTCTCGCTCACATGATTAATTTAAGTTTTGCGCCAAACATCGCTGTCAAAGGCGGATTCATAAGAAGTTCGCATTCGATGACAGCCAGGAATAATGGAAGATGTCGAAACCTCAGGACGGAACATTTCGAACAGAGAAAAATCATCTGCAAGTGCTGCTGCTGTTGTTGTTGTTGTTGGTATTATACTATGTATGTAAGTGACAGTGGCAAGTCATATGCGCGTTGCTCTTTGAGGACCCTCTCTTGGTGACATCTACTGAACAACTGTCGTCGACGACGCATCCCTATTTGATTAATTAAACTTTTACAAATTTTCCAACATGAATTATTCGGCATTTTCATCGCTGTTTAGTGCCTGAGTTTGTTGCAGACTTGTCTACTACTATCGGCTCCAGAACTCGCACGTTTTATGACTGAACATTTGTCTTTGGTGTTCAAAACGTTGTCAGCACTTTGTTCTACATCGTGTCATTTTTTGACAATATTTTGTTCAAAAGGCGATCTTATGGTTTACACTAAAAATACTTGTTTATTTGTGGATAGACTTATCCCTGATATGTTTAACTTATCCGGGACTTTGCTGGGCAATTAATTTTACATGATGGGTAATTTAAGATTTTTCTAGATGGTAAGGAACATTTTTGTAAATATGACTGACAAAAAAATTAAATCATATTCAGTAAGGTAAGTAGCAATTGAATCTTAAACCTTAGGAGCATTATGGAAAAGCAGCCGCCTGCCGGCCGCCACATTCACACGCTGACTGGAATATTTGAAAATGTATTAGTAACAAAATTTTGCATGGTGTTATAGTACAAGTAGAGAGACTTCATGCATTGTAAAAAACGCACAAATTGTTGCCACAAGCAAGCTTTGTGGCAACAATTGTGGAAATTTTTTACTGTGTGCCGTGCAATTGTCTGAAGTTGAAATTTTCTTCCTGAGTTAACCTAAAAACACTCTTTAGATACATTTTTCTGCATAGTAGAACTGCAATAACAGAATTCCGCTCTTTTACTCTTGTGTTTTAGACTAAACACAGCTGAACTGAACTGGTATAGTGTTTTATGGAAAATGGCAACTCCATTTTAATGTCACAATCCGTTGCCAGATTTCACAAGGAATTTGTAGTAGTGTCGTGATAAAATTCGGGCAACAGGTAAACGTCATCAATGGAGGAGAATGTGGAATAAATTGCTGTGCTAAATAATGGAAACCTGCAGTTCGATTGAGACAATGAGTTAAACACAAAAATCGAGAGAACGTAGGATTACTAGTATGATAAAATCTTCTTGATTACCTTCAAAATCACAGTAATGAACAGCATGGCGCGGTAAGGAGAACGATATGATCTGCATTTACACAAATAAATACGGCTAATCATAAAAGTGGATCGAAAAGTTGAACAGACATTCTCATATACTGATCAAAATTGAGAAAACAAGGTGGAAAATTAAGATTGCTATGGTGGCAGCTTTATGTGGTATACTCAGTGGACGCGATACACCTTACGTATGATTGACAGAATAGGAACGGTTCCGCGAACTAAAGTTTGAGGGAACAATTGTGGCCAGCGAGAAAATAAGAAGAAGAGAGGGCGGGAGAAAAAGTGACGGGATTTCTTGCTGGTGGAAGCGAAGAGTAGAATATGACACGAAAGTAGTAGAAAAAAAATCGAAGTTTATCCTTAAATGAGAAGAGTAATTAGTCAGATTTGTGCTTGGCTTGTAACTATATTAGACAGAATCGTAGTTTTTTTTTTTTTTTAATTAAAAAGACCAATCGACCAATTTTATAAGTTTGATGATTCACAATGGCAGCGATGGATGGTGAGATAGCTAAGAGTGAGGATCGGTAAATTATGAGGACTTGCGGTTTCGACAGCCTTTCCGATCAACCTGTTAATAAGAGCGTCCAAAATGGATATGTTGTTAACATCATGTGCATTGGTGAAACTGGCTTGGGAAAGTCTACACTGATGAATATCGCATTCAATACAAGTTTTGATAGTTCACATACACTACCCAATGTAAAACTCCAGGTTCACACATATGAATTACATGAAAGTAATGTCCGGCTTAAGTTAACAATTTGTGATACTGTTGGATATGGGAATTAAATCAATAAGGATGACTCTTTCAAAGCTGTTGTAGATTATATCGATGCCCAATTTGAGGCATATCTGCAAGAAGAATTAAAAATTAAACGATCTCTTTCATCATGTCATGACAGCAAGATTCATATCTGTCTATATTTTATTCACCCCACCGGACATGGTTTAAAATCAGTAGAGATTTCTCTTTGCGTCTTTTCACTTCTTCCCCAAAAAAACCCGATTTGCATACTGCATCAAAAATACTCGTGTGGGATGACCCAATGAATGCTCATGTGGCTTGTCCCATTTGCTGTTGTAGGAAGTACGGAAGTTGTTAGAATCGGACATTGTACAATTCGATGCCCATAATGTCACATGGGTGGCTGGGGAATTGACATCTGAGGACGGAACACCAAGTCCTCGCAGAGATCTACAAGATAAGTGATGGGTAGCAGTTCCGTCAGGACTGCAGGATGTGTGCGACGTTTGTTCTGGTCAGGTATGAAATTTTTTTGTATAACGGTGCGTGGTAGCGGCAGGTTTTAGTGGAACTCACCCCACACTCTTCGTCATTAGCTGAGGCATGCTGCGTGCCCGCCTGCATAACGCTAGTCATGGAGTGAGCTATCAGTTTTGGCTGACAGATTGACATAATACTAGAAAGAAAAAAGATTGATCTCAATCTTACCAACACACTGATGACCATTATTGAGTATAGCTGGGAGTATTAATTTTTATATATCTAACTTATGTATATTAACAATACGAAAAGCCCTCGTGATGAAAACTTCCCCCCGAAATAATAGCATATCATATAGGTTTAAAGTGCTTAAGTAATCTCGTTTGAATTTCAGAGATTCCGAACCGCCTCGGAAGGCCCAGCTATGTTGGAAAGATCCATGGTAATTGATTTCACTTCAATTATCATCAAGTATATGTATATAATTCAAGAACAAAGATGATCTAAGCAATAAGGACAAATGTCGGTGTCACTGAATACTGCGGTCACAATTGAATTATCACCAGTGTTGCCAACAACTTTTATGGAAATATCTCTATTTTGGTTTTTGAATTTAATTGACAAAACAGATAAGTTTTGCATATCCGCAGTTTTGGAAGAATTTTTATTTAGTAAAAACTTAACTGCTCCTGAAATAGTCCGTAAGAACAAAATAGATATTTTTAATAAATTGAAAAATACACGCAAATGTGGTTATTTGACAGCAGATGGCACTCAAATCACAAAAGTAATTTCATTTGTCGATTATATTTTTAAATGGCATTTGATAAATGATCCTTAAGAGAAATATTGAGAAATATTTACTGTCATTAACAAAAAGCAAAAAGACAGTCGTGTGAAGTGGTAGAGAGAAATATTGCAAAGATGAACGAAGAAGCTCAAATGCAGTGGTTACAAGTGATGAATGTTGGTTATACTTGTAGGAGTCAGAAAGCAAACGATAGTCAGCAGAATGGGCATTTCAAAATAAGGAAAGAACAACAAATGTGAAGAAATGTTGGAGTGTTGTTTTTCTGAAAGAATCGACTTATGGCTCGAAAAATGGATAATAACCATCAGACTTCCCAGCATGATGCCCGCTCGAAATTCCGCGCTATACGGGAATGACTTATTTTTTGGTTGTTTTACTTGAAACACAAGTCGGATTTTTTATTATGTTATCATTTTATTTACTTATATTATTATTTTGTATAGAATATAGGTACCAGAAGTGTGTTATTAAAAAACCAAGGAAAGAGTAATTCAATACCATATTTCGGTAAAAAAGTGCACTCATTTATAACCTATTTTGTGCAGCTTTATACATCTCTGCAACATATATTACTAACTATACTTAAAATTAACATTATCGTAATCTACAGAAAAACAGATCCTTACAATGTGAATAATCTACATAATTTAATATTTATCTTCACTATCGCTGCTGCTATTCTCGGTTTCCGAAAAATTAATATCTTCTAATCTGAGAACACCACTGGATATAGGTGTTTTTTTCTGCCAATAAATTTCAGTAAAGACAAAAAATTTCCAGCTTAAAGTTTTATTTGGTTTACCCGAGTGCCACACGGCAACAATGGGAATAATCACCTAATTTGAAAATTTGCAATGAGAAATCTTGCTTCACACTTACTTTTGTTAAAAAGTATTTATATGGGCAATTGGGTAATCTCTATAAGAAATAACCATACTGATGAGACCTCTCTGATCGCTTGGGTCGAAAACTTTGATATTTTTTCTGCATCTCATTGCATTTTGTAAATTCATTGGAAAAAAAAAACATTTTTTTTTGCCAATGAATTTCAGTCTAATAAAGACGAAAAATCTCCAGTTTATAGGCGTTGTAGGTATTAAAGGATTCGAACTATTCAAAAAGTTTAGTGTTTCGTCTGAAAGTTTTTCGCGTGGTATATTACAGTTTCGAAGTGATGAAATTTTGGGGTCCGATGTCAAAAGAAGCAAAGTTAGTAGACTCTATTGGTATTCTCACGAGACGATTTCCTTGTGTGATGTTCTCTAATTTTCCTGATTTCTTTTGGTCTTGCTTCTACGGCTTCTTCTAACATTTGACCTATTGGGAGTGCACAAGTAGATATTGGGCCCTATTCTGTCGGTAAAATTTTATCATTTTATGTTATGTTATGCCTTAAAATAAAATATTTCCCTAAAATCCTATTCTGTACCAGAAATAAAATATTTCCTGTTATGGAGCATAACATAAAAGAACCTAAGCAGCATATTTTAAAGGTATTTTGACACATTTTATGAAAATGGCATGCGTCAATTAAAATTTGTTGTGCGAAAATTGTTTTAATTAAAAACTAAAATGTCTACCGCCATATATAAAAATTACAATTTTGCAGAAGAGATCATGGGATACGATATCTTCGCGATTCCTACGATCCATGTGAGTTGCCCAGCCTTAGGCTGCAAGAGTTCTTCCGGCTGGATAATTAATAAACTTCTTATATTGTGATTTGTAAAGTTATTTTGCAAACTTATGAATAATTCTAATTTATACCCAAAATGTTTCGTTTTAAGAAAACAAATTCAAATACTTATAGAGTAAATATAGCTTCATACCAGAAAGACATCTATTCCGTTCACTTTGAGTTAGGAATCTAAAATTGAACGGAATGGCTGTCTTTCTGCTGCTTTGCATTTCTACGGACATGGTTCGTATCAAACTCAAGAGCTATTAAGGAAGCAGCTGCTTTCATAAAGATTATTTAGTGGGTGATTTGATAGAGTATCACGCAAATGTCAATTGACCAGCTGTTCAAAAAGTAATAGAAAACATAGCGGAATGTACTAAATATTTTATGTTACGTGTTCATAAAAGTATTCATAAAATAATTTTATGGAACCACGACAGAATACGAAGTTTTAAAATATTTTATTTTCATTTTATGAAGAAGGGATTTTTTCGCCATAAAATAACATAAAATATTATTTTATGAACAATTACAGAATAGGGCCCATTATGTCAATTCCGTATATAAGGAGCATGTGTACAGTGACTGGCATGTAGTACCATGAATAGCCTCGTGCCCCTGTTTCGGTCAACAAATGACGGAACTTCTCTAATTCAATGTTATAATCGCTGGATGTTACGTTTAAAATAATTGAAAATTATTTGTTCATTTATGCCAGTCATTACCGCACTAATTGAAGCATTTCTCTGAAAAATCACCTAACGGTGATTCCGTCTTTTGTTGACCTAAAACCTGACTTCGGCTTATCGACAATTAAGTCCAGTTTTTCTTTGAATTCAGCTTGGATTTGTTGTTTATTATTATTCTGAACAATTATTTTATTTTATTTTTATATGCTGACAATCGAAACAATGAATCCTTCATGCTCCAAATTTAGAATTTTATTTTCAGCAATAGGCACACTTTCTAGAGAACTATTCATTTGTGATGTTTTTGCGCCACATATAAAACATTTTGCACTATTAACGTCTAAAATCTTGCGGATTCACTTCTTATTACATCGGAATTCTCTTTTACATATGCAAACTTAATTGGTCTGCAATACCTCGTAGAAATTGGTCTTAGATTGTACCCTAAAATCTGATCTTCTAACGTATGTTTTAACAAGGGCCCGAATCAGTTATGACTTTTTACGAAAAAAACCAACTTTACCTGTTATTCTTGACCGATAATAATTTGAAAGGATTTTTATTTTATCTGGCAAAAATAAAAAGCCAGCTTGACTAGAAAAAATAAAAAGCAGGGGCTCGCTTCTTATATTTTTACCGAAAAAAAGTATCAAGCCGTTGCGCTTGCTTTTCTAGCTTCAGAACTATTACTGGCCAGGAATAACAAGTAAATTAAGCTTTTTCCGTAAAAAATCATAACATTCGGTAGCTGTAAGTAAATAAGAAACCAGCATTGCTTTATATACTTCCGGCTTCAAAACCTGTTACTACCAGCTAGAAAAAATAAAAAGTCAAGCTGGCTTTATATTTTTGGCATACAAAATAAAATGCCTTTCCAGCTTGATTTTTTTAGTTTTTCTTTTTAATAATAAGTTAAATTTTCAAAAGCTTTACATGAATCGAAACGGGTTTCACGAGACATATTTTGGTATATTCCACTAAATTCCACGATCATGATTTAGCCCAGATTTTGTTGTTTAAAATTTTCAAAATACCAGTTATTTTCGGTCCCTGGTTTTAACTGCAAAGGAACTAAAGCAATTGAGAATAAGTATTCGTCAGTAAGAGAAACGTCAGAAATTTTTGCTTGTATAACCTATGTCCTGAACTACCGTCAAAGCCACACATGTATATCTTAGTCAGTTCTTGAAGACAAGTAACTTGACTAAGAAGTTCCGCTTGCATCTCTACAATCCTAGTTACTGTGTGATCCAGTAAAGCTTGAAGATTGACCTTCACGTGACTTTCGGATACTTCAATAAATTGCTCAATTCGAAGCAACCCATACTTGGACAAAGAGAAATTTAAAGTTTTGAGACAAATTCAAAAGTTTGGTGTTTGGAATAGAAACAAGATATTTGAAAGCAGTTGCCAAAAGAATTTAGTTTTATTCAGAAACTATCACACTTAACATTTAAACTGTGGCTAATGTCCCGTTATCTTCGTTTTTACGTAGCTTGTGGCGAACGCTCTTCATCAAGACTTGGACGACCGAAATGTCAATTTCTTTGAATTTTCGCTTAATTCTACCGACTAATTGTTGTTCCGATTTAGCTTCTCGGTGTGTATTGTAGACTGCTCGTTTGAGAATAGCCCAAAATCTTTCGATTGGACGTGCCTGTGGAACGTTTGGTGGGTTGTCATCTTTGGGCACAAATGGCACTTTTTTGCTTATTTAACCAGAAGATAAGTTTTTTTTCGAATAATGACACTGTGCCAAGTCCGGCCAGAACATTATTTTGTCCTGAGTGTGATGTTTTGCAATAATTTTGTCAATTTCGGCAAGCACTGGCTGGTATAAACATCAGAATCAACTGATGGACCACCGACTAGTCGAATATACGGCGCTGATATTTCTTTCAATGAAATCGCCATCCATACCAACACCTTTAGCTCGTACTTCTCTTTGGGAACAAATTTGACATTATCGGGTGCTTTTTCAATATTATCGGTATAAAAAAAAATCATTACCGTTCAAATTGTGACACGAAAATGATGAATGTGTTGTTCGCAAAATGTTTCAAACGCAATGCACGACAACATTTCGGTATTCTTTCTAACTGTTTTGTTGTGTATTTGGGTGCTCGCTTATTGTTTCGTTGTTCTGGCATTCAATTGCTTTGGTCGACCACGTTTTGACTTATTTTCTGGTTGTTTGCCTTCCTTACCATCTTTCATAACTCGATATATCGTTGCACGGGAAATATCTTTGTCTTTGAACACTTCCAAAATTTCACTTGTACTTAACCTCCCAACAACTTTGCCGACAGCCTTACGCAAATCTATTTTGTACGACATTGCTAATGCAACTTTCCGGCCACAATGACTTTGAAAATGCTCTATAGATACCATTACATCTTCTAAGTGCATGGTTCAAAACATTTCATGCAACAGTGTGCAGGGCTGAACAATTCAAATTTGTCTCAAAACTTTTGCGACACGCCTTATAATGCTAAAGATTGCTCTACAGATAAAGTCTTATTTGTTTCCTCCTCTCTCTCTCTTTGATGCTCTTCAAATTCCTGGCAGTCTCTGGTGATGTCGACAAGTCCTTCACAACGGTTGCAGCAACATTATTTCGTTCGGTCCTCAACGACAAAGAAGTTGCTAGAGACGGTTCCGACATAGAACGGGTTTCTAACAGAACGTGAACCTTTTTCGTCTTAGTTGACAATACACATTCGTCGAACCTTGATTTAAGGTGCAAGTATAAATTATTCATTTGTTTACCTACCCTTATTTGTATTTTGATCAGCCGCAGGGTGGATGACAAAGCACTGTGTGGCGGCCATATCATTAAGTAGGCTACTGCGAGCTAATAATCCGGCAGAGTGAAAATATAATATTTATAAAAAAATAAATAAATAAATCGATGAGGTATTTCGAATGCAGGGAACGTGGCTATGTGGAGATGCTATGATCTCCAGGGAGACAAAGAAGGAAGAAGTTCGCCATTTTCAGCTGCAGTATGTAGTGTACATAGAAATTTCTCCGAGGTCGGAAGAGCGATTTCTAATAGAGATGGAGTCTTTTTCAACTATGTCCTAGCTGCCTCTGCAGTATAACTAATTGCGGAATAGTTTATAGCAATTTTCAATTTCTTTTTTTGAATTCCGATATGTCCAGTTCCCAGACTTTCTGTTGGCAGATTTTTAATTCCAAAATTTCGCATTTCTGGTACAATTTTGTTTTCTGGCATTTTATGGAAGCTCCAAGTGAAACCAATACAGGAATGACTCACATAATAAATGAAAGAGAAATACATTTAAGGGTGAGCGCCCTCAAACTTGGACGGATGGTTTGCCTTCCCAAAACTGTATGAATCTCAATAAAATTGAACAATGACAGCAATTTATATATTGCTTCATGTATCCTATCGAAAGACATCTTTAAGTAGAAATTGCAGTAGAGGAGCATTTCCTGCGCATGAATTGATATCCGATCAAAAATCTTGATAGATCGTCAACAAACAAAAAAATTTGTTTTTTTCTGACTTATGAAGGAAGACCATAAATTTGAAAAGATTTAATCAAGACCCTAAACTATCCCATCAAGTACATAGATTCATGTTTGCTAGATGCGGGTAGTACCTAGACATTATGAAAATAAAATGAAATTCACGAATCCCTAAATCTCTAATAGCCGTCGTCGTCGTCTTCGTCGGCGTCGTCGCCGCCGCATCGAACCAACTAGTCCAGAAGGCACGTTAAGATCAAGCCAATTATTCACTTGTCCTTATCTCAAACAAAATAATTAATTAGTTAATTAACAAGCGATTGCCATGCACCGGAGCCATAAGTCCGAGCCCAATCACGCATGCAAATAAAGAATTACCACAAGACCCCAACTATATAGAGAAAAATTTGTGGAGGCGAAGATCATCTACAGTCGATTTGCGATCAGATCGTTTTCAGGGAGAGTTCAGGTATATAAATCGCATTGGTAGCACGGGTAAAAAAATAAAATAAAATAAATAAAACGAATAAAAAGGAGCACGTTGCAGACATTTTATTCGGTTAAAACGTAGCAATTGTCGCCTAAACTTGGTACTACTTTTTCCTCTCTATGGTTCTGGGCGATTGAATTTAGGTTTGCATGTGGCCACCGGACATGATCAGATGAATGGATCTCAGCCAATCGGTAGTTGTTAATCTTTTGTGCACTCTCTCGAGTAGCATGAAAACAGCCGATCGGTGAAGTAATTCGACTAAAGAATTTTAAGTAGTTCAGCGCGGCGTCGATGTTGATGATGTTGAGGATGATGATGGCAACAACAACAACAACTACGATGATCATGTGAATCGAATGAGTGAGTATGGGTTGATATGTGGTGACAAAAATGATCTTTAAAGGGAAGTGATAGGGGGTACCATCAACTGGCCCAATAATGATACAGAGCAACCTCTCCGAAGATGCTGCCAGATCAAAACAGAAGCTTCAGGCCCAATATATACATGCAAATATAATTATTGGCGCGCTAATCATTCAGTGTACGATGATTGTATCGCAATTTATCTTCATCACACACAAGAGAGATCCGCCTTATTAGATCAAGCATAAGTTGACTGTGAGTATGTTTGGCTGGTTCCTTTCCTCTATAGTATAGATTGGCGCTCATTATCTGATTAGCTTCTGGTTAATTCGTTCAGTGATTCATTATATATCATTTGCCTACTGTAACTGAACGCTACAGGAGACCACACACATCGACTACCGTAATGAAGATGAGCATTAGTATAAAAGGGGAGAAGGGGGGCCCTTTTTTTAGAAATTTGTTTTTAAACGTGCATTCCTATCCTGCGGCGAGCATTTATCATTCTTCCATATGCCGCCGTACGTCATAAGTATTTTCGTTTTATTGAGCTTAAATAATTTTTATAGTTAGAAAAAGTTTTGTTTTTTGTTTGATAAAAAAAAATTTCCTTAAGTCGAGAACTTTTATAGAGAGTAGGTATTACAACGACAACAACAGCAACGGTAGTAAAGTAAATGGAAAGGGATGTGAAAATTTCCATAGACATTACATATAAGCGCGATATACCTAACTAAATAAAAATATACGTAGGATGATGTACCCTGGTACACTGTACGGATGCTGAATGCCTGCCCATATAGCCAGCCGCCCGTTTTGTATGGGGCTAAGAAGAATGGAAGAAAAGGTCACTGCCAATAAAAATAAACGACCATTGGACGAGTTTCTCTTGAGTGCATTTGCTTGTAACTTGGACCTTCCTCACAGCGTGTTTTTAAGGGTAAAACACAGCCGAAAAATACTCCTTTTTTTTACTTTTGTTCTTTCTATCGCCCTCAATTTTCTTATATGAAAGAAGAGGAATTAAAACACAAAAAGGGCTTGCGCCACACTTTTAAGAGGATAGCCACTTGAGCCACTAGCAGTATATATGTAGGTACTACCATCGTATATACATATATAGAAAAACATAGCTGCGCTGAGAATAATGTCACATCCGACAACACCTAAAGTTCGAAGGAATTTTAAGGCTTTCTTTGATTTTTGTTTTATTAGGACATAACTTGGGCTCATGTAAACCACTCGAACCTTAAATGTCTTGAGTTTTTGTTCCCTTTCTTATAGACATTAAATTACCTTCTTGCAGTGATACCTATTGCTCGCTTTGTGGTCACTAAAAAGGGATACTAAAACTTTGGTTACTTTAGTCTTGACTTTAAGATGTACAGAGGTTTAGAGGTAAACAATTGATTTTTTTTTCTTTTTTTTTAAGTAGGTGTGATTTAGGTACTAGAGATCATTTTATGGAATAAAAAATAATTTCGGAGAATGTTACAACCTAATAAATGGCTGACCTGTGAGATTATGACGCCAGTCTTTATAGTCTCAGGATCTCGATGTAGTTAACTTCATATTTGGAGAGTTCTGTCATCTAATTCGACTTGTGTTTGAATCTAAAAAAAAAAATCGACTCGTTGAATCACTACAATAATACGTTTTTTTTTTGCTTTCAGAAGTCGGCCGTAACGTATCTCTGAAGTTATAAAATCATTCAAGACTAAGTAATCCGCAATTTTAAGCAATAAAACATTTAGGTTAGGGGTTAGGTTAAAATAAGGATCCCCATGTCATTGTGGTTTCTTCTTAGCAGAATCTCAGGGCGAAACCATCAAGCTGCAAAACCAAAAATCATCTACAACAGGGGAAAAATAAAGCCCACACAAAGTGGGAAATACCTGGATATCAAATTCCATGTACTTTTAAGATTCAGTGACCACACTAAAGCGATCGCATAGCCAATTCCGAATACAGCTTACTCAGTCCAATAATACACTTCAGGGATGGACTCTCAACGTAGACCAAACTTATGTTGTACATACAACTCATAAGACCTGTCATCATTGACTGCTTCCTTAACTGGCACTCCCGCCTATATGGACAGACTCAGCAAGCTTGAAAGAAAGATTGTTAGAGTTTCCACGGGACTCCACAGACGAATCAACGAAAAATACTTTCCCAACAGAGTAGTTTACGAAGCAGCCAACATCACTGCAATCTATTCGAACTTGCGAGCAAGCAAGTTCAAAAAATACCTGTCGGACCTTCTCATACCACCAGACTTTAAATACCTTTCACCCTTGCTTTTAAGAAGACCCGGGGGCCCATTCTTGAATTACGAATGGGTTTTACGAATACGTTATATAACGAATGGTTGCAGCCATACGGACTTCAAGAATACCACTGCACATTCATTTCGAATGGTTTTGACAGTTCAACGAATACGGAATTTGCCTTGGTTATTCAAGAATAGGACCTCCGAGGCCAGAAGCATGTACCACCTACATGATGGTAGATTACGTTTCTACAACCACAAAGGTGATTGTTTTTTGTGATAGGCAAGGGGACGAGAGATCCCAAGAGGACAGACCCAAGAGCATTCAGCCTGCTTCGAGCAAAGGCCGGACATGCACATAGAAAGTGTTCGGTTGTCTCAGGCACTCCTTTCCTTCCAAGCAGGATAGACACTCAGCGCTGTCAGCAATTCCCATCCTTGTTAGATGAGCGTGAAGCGAGCTGTGGCTGGTGATGATGCTAACCAAAGATTTGCAATGTACACAAAGGTAATTAGTACCGCGGGTAATCTCATTTTAACCACAATACTCAGAGAGTGTCTCTGAAGGAAACCAATTCTTTAGCAACCATTCGATTCCTAAACTCTCTCAAGTGTCCATATCCTATCTCCTTCCCCCGATATCCTACTAACAACTAACTTCAAAAGCAGAACGGCATGAAGTACGGCTGATAAGATGAAAAGAAAATCAGGCGAAACGACGACAATCCCAAGGCGAAATAGCCCAAAAACTGACTTTAATTTGACTTGACTTAGCAGAATTACTGTTTTCCTAGAACATATCTTGGGCCAATTTAGTTGTTTTGAAATCGCGCATGTGGTTAGTTCTCTCCATCTACGATTAGCCAGGGGCTACATGCTATTGGCAATGCATTAAGAATCCACTTCACTGATTCAAGAGGCCTTCCTATGAATTCTTCAACAAAGTATATAATCATAGCTCGACCCTTCTGGGCCAAAGTATCTGCTGCCTTATTCTCTGGTACATCACTGTGGTCAGGCACCAAGTCTGCAGAGCTCATAGTGACAACTATGACTAGACGCGAAATAATGGTATTCAAATCCAGAGTTTCGATTGTACCTTGTCTGGCAATGCAAATCGTAATATCTCTATCATTAGGGGTACGTTGTAAGTGCGTCACTTATAGCTGGAGTTTCCGCTTTGAAGACACCACACTATTAGTCTTGTAGGCAGTATGGTGTAACTGTGCACTACCTACCAGCACTTCCGATTTGAATCATAGCCACCATAATTTAGATAAAATCAAAATCGTTGCTCTAGATATTTCTAAAATCTTCGAAAGAGTGTGTCACCCTGAGCTTTTAGCAAAATTTAAAGTACTTGATCTCTCTCCACCCCTTCTTATTTGGATTGAAAAATTTTTTCCGGTAATTTTGTATGTGTTGTATTAGATGCCGTTACTTCTGACGAACATTACCATTGGCATTGTTTTTAGACCTTTATCACTAGTGCAGACTCCAAATCATTAAATAGCGACGTTGAATTCTCACTTGGGACAGCATGAATTGTGTCGAATTCAATATATGAACATGACATAAACCGGAGTAAAAATGTGCCATCCATCCAGTTTGAATTTGAAGGCTATGTGGCAGTGCTGTAATGGCTTGAATGAGTTTGTTTTTGGTTAGGACATAATTAGTTGTTTCATCTCTTGCCTTTGTGTCGAACTGCATGACCAAACACACCTCTGTGTTTACAATTTCACGTAATTTTGGTTTTGACAATATTTTGACTGTGAATGTGAGCTGTCAGTAAAATTTATCGTGGAGCGAGAGTATTCTATCAACGTAGTAAGACGGGGTGGAGTAACGTTGTGCCACTTTTCCCGTGAAGTTTCAATGAGTTATCCATTTTAGCTAAAAAATGAATATACTATTTATTGAATGCTTCGTCAATACATTCGCATTCCGGCCAAAAGGGCCTACAAGAACTATTAGCTGGAGACACTGAAATATTAAATCAACCTTTCAAGAATAGTAGTCAATCGAAGATAAGGTGGACATTTTACAACAAATTGTACATTACCTTCATGATCGGTATGCCCTTATTCACGTTTTAGAGATAGCGGTTTAGAGATAGCGGTTGTCCATGGTTCTCGACTGAAATCAAAAAACTTATAGCTGAGCGAGACTTCTTATATTACAGATGTCGTAGATCAAGGTCTACTGATATCTACAATCAGTATAAAATTTTACGTAATAGAGTCAATTCGAGGATACGTTCAGCTAAGAGGAAATATCTTGAATCTAGATTTAATAATTCTTTACCTTCGAGAAGATTATGGGATAACTTGCGGAAGGCTGGTGCCTGTGGCAAAGACAAGTGCGATTCAAATATTGATCCCAATGCATTAAATATGAACTTCTCTCATATGCATTATTCCTATGCAATTGCAATTGGTTCTCCACTTCAAAACGCTGTTCTAGGTACTAGTGCCACTAATGATCTGCCAGGTTTCTGTTTTGGATGTGTTGAAGCTGAGGAAGTTATGACTGCGGTCAGTGCTATTAAGTCAGAAGCAAAAGGGCCCTGATGGCATTCCTACGAAATTTATAAAGATTCTTTGGATACTTCACAATCTTATTAATATTATCAATACCGGCATCACTACTTCTCAGTTTCCTTCTAGTTGGAAAATCGCTACGTTTGTTGGTGGCTAAAACCAATAACGCCAAAGATCCTAGGGACTTCCGGCCAACCAGTCTATTATGCTTTCTAGTGTTAGAAAAGTTATTGACCTGGCAAATCGTTTAATATCTTGAAACAAATAACTTGCTAAAGTCATGCCAATCCGCAAATCGCATAGTTGCGAAACGGCTGTTTTAAGAGTTACTACTCGCTAGATAAGGATGAGTTATGTGTCCTTGTTCTACTTGATTTTTCTAAAGCGATCGATTCGGTAAGCTACTCTAAAATATTTGGTAAGTCGTTCACTAACTTTCAATTTCATTCAATTGCAGTTTTCCTTATCGACAGTTTTTTGTCTGGTAGGTTGCAGCATATAACAATAGGGAACAATGTTTCTGATGCTTTGCCTCTTATTCGTGGTGTGCCTCAGGGTTCTATTCTGGGCCCTTTGCTTTTCAGCATGTATATCAATGATCTTCCTGAGGTTATTGAGAATTGCAAAAATTCATATATATGCTGATGTTGTGCTGATGTCGTCCCATTGGTCTAGCGCAGGATTGTATCGATGGATTAAATTCTGAATTGAGGAATGTCTCGAGTTGTTCGACTATTAATGGTTTACAACTGAATCCCCAAAAATTGAAATGCATTCTATTTTCTCGACGACCGATTGAAGTTTCTGATTTATCGCCTGAATTTTTGGATAATCAACTACTAGAATTTATTGATCATGTCAGATTTTTAAAAAGGTCTGATAACAGGCGACTATGGGGAATAATCATTCAATTTGAAAATTGCAACGAGAAATTGTTGCTACCATATAATTCACACTTGCTTATGATAAAAAGTATTTATATGGACAAGTGGGTGACCCTATCATCGAACTTCTATGGTAGGCGATCAGAAATAACCATACTGATGAGACCTCTTTGATCGTTGGTTCGAAAAGTTCGATTTCTCTATTTCTCAACTCCCTGATGAAATGTTGTGATCAGATTAGTCATATGTTGGGAAAAGTTTATGCTTGTCTTCGGTGGTTGTGGTTGTCTTCTGCAATTTTATCCTTTATCATTTGTTCAATGCTAGTGAAGTCCCTGCTTGCACCGTACCTTACATCTAGCTGTCTTTTATTCCCGCATTTGGATTCTGTATGCTCGATGAAAGTAACAGTTGCATTCAATGACTATATAAGGTTCGTGTTTGGTCTAAGAAGATGTGTCCCTGGATAATAGCCATCTGCTTGATTGTCCTCTGATGGAATATTTAAGACGTGGGCTTGTTGGATCCCTTCATACAATTATACATTCAAAAAAACCTCGGTATATTTTTGACAAACAAGGAATTTCTAAACCCTGGCAGACGTTTTAACTTATTGACACCTAGGTTTCAATATTCCATATTGGAGGATTCTTACTTTGTTTGTGTCTGGAATAGTTTACCAGCTGATGCTCAGCGTGTGGGCTCGACTGATAGGTTCTGAAGATTAATGGCACAGAGTTACACCGACACAACTTGAAAAATGCTTCCTTTTTGTAGGGGGTGGTCCTGGTAATGATCTAGTATATAGTTTCTGTAATTTTAGTTTGTTGTTATGTTTGGTAATATTACATTTTACATTTCCTTATGTTTTATATAAATCTTTATTGTTATATATATTAATTTTTACTTTTTACTTTTTGTTTGTTTTATTTTTAAATTTCACATATACATATTACATTTTACTTAATGTGTTTAGAATTTAGATTAAGTTTTTAGTAAGCTACTTAGTCCAACGTTCTTTGTATTAAAAAGATGTGTAATTTCATTGTACGTTAATCCTATAATAAACTTGAATTTGAGTTTGAATTAGTTCATATTTGATGGATACAAACGGTGTAATATTTCAACACAATAATGCAGTTACGATTTAGACAAATTTATACTCATCTATGACATTCGGCGCGCTTAACCACTTCGGATTACCATTTGTTTCGTTTCGAATTATATGAATAGTAAAATTTTGAATGTAATAGAATCTGTTAAAATGTGTTCCGAAAGTTACATAGCGGTCCTTATAACAAAAGCACACAGAAAGATGGAGCATTCTACTAGAGTATTTCTTAATTCTTATTTAAGTTAAAAAAATCCAGGAATAAGTGTTTGCCTTGCACGAAAGCCACAATTAAATGCAAATGCTATGTGCAAATACTTAGAAAAAAAAAAACACCAAAAATTATTTTAAATTAATGAACTAAAACCGCACAAGAAATAAGAGACAAATTAAGAAATTACAAGACCTGAGTTCAAAATGAATTGAATTTTCTCCATACCAAAACCTCATTTCCACCACCCAATCTCCCCCCTGCTCAATCCTAAGAAATTGTTAAATCTAATAAGACAGAGGGAAATCGTAAATTACGTGGCTGTCATGTACCGAAGATCCTTGTGTCAGCCAGAATGCCTAAGATGGGCAGAGAGACACTGTCTCCAACCATGCATAGACGTACTAACTATAAACTTAAATGACATATAATACAGCTAGCAACTATATACTATATGGATCTCCTTCCAAAGGGATGTATCCTTAAGTGAGTAATTTATATTGGGAGACATTCATCTAGGCGAGGAAACTGAAGCAGAAGCAGCGCGGTAGGAACACGTATTTGAACATCACTGCAAATTGCGTCTCAATCCGCAATCTTGAAAATGTTATAAAAGCGGACAAAGAGAAATTGCAGCAAACATAGAGAAGTCAGGAAATTAGTTAATTAAAACGGAAGAAGTAATTAGAGATAAAAATCGTTTGGTTTTCTTCATTTTATACCCTTCGCCTACTGCTGCTGCTGCGGTAGGCAACAATTCATTGGTTGGCTGGCGCTTTGAAGTTCCTTGCCTAAAGGCAGATAGACAAAAATTCAATTGTAAAAAGATTCCTTTTGATGAAGATGAAATTAACGACTCTAATTAATAGAAAAAAAGGACATTTTCACCTTAGTATAAAACCTACCCTGGATTCATGAATTTCATATAACCACAAACTTGAACACGACCTCATATAAGCAGTTGTTCAACACTTCATCATGTCCGGTGTTTGGTAATGTGGTGGATGACTACTATAGGTAACAAACACTGTACCTACTACCTGAGGACGCGTCCTCCACTTTTATACCCTTGCAGTGCGCATAAATTGTTTCATGTGCATTTCACCCGCATTTGCTTTTTTTTCGTTATTTTATCAAAGCTAAAGTCGCTGCGCCTCGACAATCAGATAAAGGCCTCCGACGTACGAAAAACAGAATGTCTGACATGTTTTAATTATTTTCAGAATTTTTTCATAACTTCTACGCTGTAAATTTGAATTATTTTCCCATAAAATGCGCTATTGCATTACCCAAGTACAAAGGTTCGGTTTCCTTTCTGGCGGTTTTGAAAAGGGGTGAATGAAAGTCTCATACTCTTTCTTATATACCTAATATACCTCCAACACACCACCACGGCACCCACGAGAAGAAAATATATTGGAAACGGGGTTATTTTGATAAGACCACAAGAAATTAATTTCATAATTTATATGCTTGATGGGCTGGTGTAGCTCGTGTCGGGTTTTTGGTAATTATTACTTAAAAAGAAAAATTAAACTGGTTCTAAAGTTACTTAATATATGTAAACGTAAATAATGTCGGCATTAGTTTGGCACTTGTGATGTCGATAAAGTGAGTGAAAATTTAGTTTTAAAAGAAATATTGAAATAAGAAATTAGGTCACGTCTGGAGTAGTAGCTTGAAGACCCAAAACAAGATGTTGTCTTGCACACAACATCGATCTCAATTGAGCAGATTTTTCAGTTAGCCATAATTGTTTGAAGATAAAAATGATTCGAGAGGAAACGTTGAAACGTGTAGGAATATGTATGAATTATACGAAAGTTGGGTTCTAACGACAGAAAATGGTAAGTTGTTAGACATTTTTTAAGTACTTCCTGGAACATAAAATGTCCGGCAATGAATCAGTCAAAACGATATGACGCTCCAAATGTCTTTTTTTTTAATGTAGGGGAACGAAAGATCCCAAGTACGGAGGCCAAGGCGGCCAATTGTGCTAACCTACTAAATATAACAAACTAACTCTCACCAAAAATCTTCGTGTTCTGTTAATGAAGGGCATCAGATCTAGGTGAGGTAAACTTTTCAACTCATCCGACGACAGGAGAGCAGACCCAAGCGTATCCAGCCTGCTCTGGGCAAATATCGGACAAGTGCACAGAAAATATTCGGTTGTCTCAGACTCTCTGTCCAGGCAAAACGGACAAGCAGGGCTGTCAAAAGAGTCCATCTTTGTTAGATGAACGTGAATCGAGCTGTGTGGCCGGTGATGCTACCAATCACAGTTCTGGATTGTTTTCTTCCGATATCGAAGAGCAATTTTAGTGGGTGTGTTTCAGTTAGGGAAACGGCCATCACAATTAAATTTCTCCCATGTAGTTAAAAGCTTTAGGGTAAGTAGTCTCTGCTTAAGGTAACGAGGAGAACTTGCCTAGGACAGTTTCTAATGAGGGAAACAGGCCAACGGTTAAAACTAGAGGTTAACACCACTTTAAACGTGGAGGATTTGCATTGTAGATTCATCAGTTGATGTAACGGTGCAGTCACGTAAAAGACTTCTACAGCTATATGTTTCCATGCAGGTAACACGTATTTTGATTAGCTAATGTGCTTTTTGGGAGGTTGCACTACAAACGGTGGGACGCTGTTAGTGCTGGGTAATTGTAATAAATAAGACTTCTCTCGACGTCGTTAGTGCTGGCTATACTTGCAATGAGATCCTGTCTTGAATACGTTGTACTCGAACTGTCGGTCAATGAACTGCTGGCTGCTGGGTAAGGAGTCAACCTCAATTGATTGAAGCCATTTGAACAGGGTCTTGAGATAATGAACAGCTTGCGGAAAGTCTAGGCAATAAGGCGATAAGATGCCAGGCTTTCGATGACTACAAAGAAAGGTTACTTAATAGTATAAATACAAGTCCTCAGGTAAAGTACAGGGTGAGGCTTAGATATAGGTGGCGCGCTCCCTATGACAACCCGGTGAAAGCAGTGTGTGAGGGATCTGCGCCACCTCTCTTGAGGAACTGATAGTTTACGTTGCGGAGTAATACAGTAATACAGCAACGTGACCATCCAGTGAAGTTGTCGCAATGACAACTTGAAAAGACACCAACACTCAGATAGCGATATGAACTTGAAGGCAGGTGCAACAGGAGTGACGGTACAGCTTGATGGTCAGCAATGTTGGATATGGGAACTTTACGAGACGGCCGAACTTTATTACAATTGCCCGCAGCCGAAAAGGTGAGTTTGTTGTTACACCACGGGCTTCACTACTTCACTTCCATTAATTAGACAAATCCGCTAATGCTTTATTGTTTTCATCTTATTTTTATTTAGGTACTGATTTGAACTCTTTAACCAAATGTATCTTACCAAGTTGTTCACTGAATGACATCTCAACAATAATTAATTTTACATTGTCTTACATTCTCTTACAAATTATCGCAATGTACGTGACCCCGTTTACATGTTTGTTTGACAAGAGTTTGGAAATGATCGAACCGACACGGACACGTCGCCACAACATTGCTATTATACCCATCAAGAAGAAGTTTTGTACATTTGCAAGTACTCAAGTTCGTTCATTGCTGATGATTCTTTATACGAACATCCGCTTTGATGAGTGACCTGTTCACCGAGGTGGCAACGCCTACAGTAGTTTCCAGTACATGGAATTGACAACTAGAGCCGGACCTGGCTAGCATGTCAACCCTCTCGTTCCCCATGATCGCCATGTTCCCGGGAACTCACTGTAGGGACACCTTGTTGTGGATACACAGCTTATCCAAAGACATCCTGCAGTCGGCCGATATTATCCGAGGGCCGCTCAGGACCATCAAAGCTGGCTGACTATCCGAGAAGATAGCAATGTCCTTACTTTTGATTTCCATATCAAGGGCTATCTTCGCTTCCATTGCAATGACGAAGACCTCAGACTGGAAGACAGTAGTGTGCCTTTCAAGTGCACACTTCAACTCAATGTTTGGTTCAAGAAAGCAAACACTGGCACTACATCCCTAATTAGTGAGAGAGACGTCGGTGAAAATTTTTAGAGCGGACCGGGGAAGGCTCGATAAGGCTCTTCTCTCAGGAAAACCCGCAGAGGGGTGTGGTATACTTTATAAAATTTGGCAAACTTAGATGGGCATGCTTCCAGAATGGACACTTATATTATTCTCTTTTTCTTGGAAGGAAATCTTGACGATTGATGATTGATGATTAAACCATTGTAGGTTTAATATTCCTACATAGCGATGATTTGTGTGGACTCTATATGTAAATGAAGTAAACGAAGAAGATTTTTGGTTCAAAAAAAAGTACACAGATTTGGGTTTTATACTTTGTTTTTCTTCGCTTATATTTTTCTTCCTCTAAATCCTGAAAGCTAACTAACGGGAAGGTTTGAATCTGTGTCTAAAAGTTCTGTATAAATCGGGAGTTCTAAGACTGAAATAAAAATAAAAATTCTCCTATGATGTAAGACAAAGTTGTGTTGCATATTGTGCTTTGTTTGGAGTATGTCAAAAATCTAAAAGTAGTCTTAAAAGAAAGGCTAACGCGTTTATAAAAACCGATAAGTCGATATAAAAAGTATGAAGAGATTCGAGGTTGACCTTTTTACGCTAAGAGATGAAAAACTAACATTACACAAATACAAGAAATGTTAAGAGATTTCCCACGACACAAAATTTCATTCTCAATTAAGACAGCACAGCTAAGAGAAGAAAAATTAAGCTCCAATGAGAAAATTCGATGGTGTAAAAACTGCCAAATCGATTACTTCACGGTAGTACATCAATATCTAGAAGAAGCTTCGCATTAATTAAGAAACCTCACAAGAAGTTGCTGCCCAGATTAACTTCCGTCTGAGGGTAAAGAGTTTCGAGTGGGCCAAAATTCATTCAATTCTATCTGAAACTCTGAATAAAAGAAGAACTCACATCAAGAAGGCTCTCCTCCAAAGGAATCTTGAAGCGCAAGCAAAGTCACATTAATTAATTAACAAAATATTCCGTCCTCACCCCGGCTGCGCAGCCGGATGAATCGAAAAATAATCTGCGGTTGGTCTCTCATTCACTACTAACAATACTATCTTTATCTTTCTCTCACTCACTCACTCTGTCTACATAAACTGGGGGGAATGTGTAAAACTGTACCCTACTACAGGTAGCACTAAATGACACGCAACTACATCAAATTCCACGGCTTTCAGGTCAGATTCTGTATTATGGTGGTCACATCGTGTCTCAAGACAGTTTCAATACCTCTGGGATTCCTTTTTTTTTGTTTTTGTTGGCCAATCGTATTTATACTGAAAAGATCCTCTATGTAAAAGAA
The DNA here is from genome assembly GCA_963924295.1 of Dioctria rufipes. Taxonomy (NCBI): domain Eukaryota; kingdom Metazoa; phylum Arthropoda; class Insecta; order Diptera; family Asilidae; genus Dioctria; species Dioctria rufipes. The sequence goes on along the minus strand of OZ002743.1, from coordinate 39,112,102 downwards.
ACCTGCTCCTGCGCTATCTACAGTCAATCAAAGTGACTTCCTCTTAAAAATAAATGCTAATCAGGTGGTCACATTTGATCAAAACTAATGCTTGCGGTCACGTTATTTGTTGCGGTATTTGTTGCTCTCTGACAATCCAATTTATTGCGAGTGTCTCCTACGTGGACTTGGTCTATGATATACCATTTGATGGGAATGTTAGGAGGGACGACATATAATGTCTTTTCAGATACTTTAATACTAATTAGAGAAATATCTTTTTTGTTACATGACTAAATAGTTCGCTCCACCTGGGTTATAACAACATCGGTGATCATATCGTTGATCAAAATTTCTAATCTCTGTCCAATGCGTGACAAGATATTAGTTGGATATAGTTTTAGTGTCGAATAAAAATGATCGAAATGAGAGAACCAAAAAAAGAAAAGAGAAAAAAACGACAACAATTTCTAAAAACTATGTTTTTGCAGTGACAAGAAGTGTTAGGCAACATTTTGGATAATTTGATTAATGAAATTCTCTAAGACAACTGAAAGTCGACTGAATCTTGATCAGATAAAATCAAAGAGAAAACTGATTTGATTGTAAATTCGGTGTGGGAAGGAATGGTCAAATCTGAGAATTCGTGACAAGAAAGTTTCAAAAAAGCGTGAGGGTTTTTTTGTTGTTGATAATTGTTTTTTTTTTTTTTTTTATAAAATTTGCAAGAGGTTTTGATGGAATAATATCATTAGACTATCACACGCAACGCATGCCTATATCGAACTCATAGAACAGAACATTTTATTAATCTTACCTGAGGTTAAGGCCTCCTATCTTCAATTTTTCATAAAAGTGAAAAGAAAAAAAAATCATTTGTTTTGATAAATCTGAAATTTTAAATCGCTTTTAACAAAAAGTGTGCAACAGATTTGTACAATGGAGAATTGGTGAGTTTGGGAGTTCGGGCAGTTTGGGAACAGATATTGTTACCAAAAGGCGAGATATTGCAAAATGTTCGAAGAAAGATTACGAACGACAAGCCTAAGAAAATTTCGTTGGACGTTTTTAATATGGTTGATCATGTCAAGAGAGTCCAAACAGAACAAGAGTTACTTCGAAATAGGTTTGATACAGAAACAGCAGATAGATTTGGCCACATATGGATCGTTATAGTCCCTAGACTATAAAATTAGAAAACTCAAAGTAAGGCTAACCTTGCTCAATTACAAAAGAACTTCACCGCCTACATATCAGATGGATGGATTGTCAGTCTATGTGACAAACTTAAAACTCCGAATTGAAGAGTTCTGCGTGAAAAGTTTGTTCCACACAGTCAAGTTTCAAATCTGGCATACTACGTCAAAACAAGAGTCAGCAGGGTGTTGGTGAGTATACATGGAGATCTTACTGATGAGTTTTTTCTGGATGGAACAGCGAACCCGGGTTTAATATTTTGTTTGAACTCCTTAACCTAAAAAGTTGATAAGACAAATACTAGAAGAAGTCATTGAGGAAAAGCGATCATCGGCAACAGGATCCTGGAAACATGCAGTGAGGGAGGAGTCCTAATATCATATATATAAGAGTTGCCATATCCAACTTGATCATGTAGGGATGGATCCTGGAGATAAATGCGAACTTAAGATTCATGTCAATGGCATAACAAAAATTCTTCAAATCCCCACACGGTATGGCACAATTGCGCCACTCTGTGGTTATTCACGCATTTCCAACAATTTCTGAGAATAATTGTTAACTATGTTAGTTCTATGCAGGATTATTATGACGTAGCCTTTTTTAAAGTTAATTCAAAAGGTTTTGTGAAAGTTAACATTAGTTAACAATATAGGATTCTGAAGTTGAGCTTTTTGCTAAAAATTTGTTAATGATAGGTACAGCTCTGCAAAAAAAATTTAATTTACAATATTGTTGGTTATTTTTGACGAAGAAGAATTTTGTGATAATGATGGTTGAAAAAGAAATATAAAGGAAATGGTACTGAATACGAATAGATTTCACCACCTATAACTGAACAAACTTGGGTTGAAGAGGAGTCAGATCTTGAAGATGTTCATAGAGACACAAATCATCAAATAGAAATTGAACATGAGGACGATACGGATAGCCATGATAACGACGAATATAATGATATGTGTCCTGAAGGGTAATCTGATCAAAATATTTTTCATGCATCGCAATCCATCTTCTATGTGTCAAATATTGTGTCATAATATCCTACGACAACGAACTCGTCCAGCATGACCGACTCATACAATTTCTGTCCATGACACTTTCAAATACTTTTTCGATGATGTAATTTATAGCATAACATAACATTTCTAAATATAAAAGTAGCAAATAGAAACGCAAATAGTATAAATGTATTCTAAATGGGATTTCGAAAATCCTGGAATACCCCAAGTGTGGAAACTCAAGGCTGAGATAACTTACAACTAGATAAGAAAATCTCCATATAAACCCGGATCACTTTTTGAAAGCTCTTTAACTTTTTATTCAACCAAAGAAAGCTATCATTGCGAAGAATTTATGTGGCATACTACAGCAAGAGAGAGAGAGAGAATGTGTAGAGCTTTCTATTAGAGGGCCATTAGCTCGTTTTAGTTGGACCGCGTTTTTGTGAGGTTTTGCACATCTAGATGTAAGTTGTCTCAGCTCACGGAGAGAAGAAATACATACTCATAACGGCTGGCGTTCGACATTCAATTTCAGAACATGTCAAAGAAATGTGCAAATCAGATTCTAATCTACTCTATCGTGCAACAATGCCTATCAACAGGTATTGATATTATTTTTCTAAATTAGATTCTGTATAATTTTACCTGTATATATTCGTTTCTTCAGAGACATACAATCAGTGGCACAAATGTGCCATGCCGAGAACATACGGATGTAAAAGTTAAAACTGTAAAAATTACATTTTAGACTTATGACTTATCTGTAGCATCTCGCTCAATGTTTTCATTTTTGACCCTTTCAAGATGTTCCAGAATATTAAAAGAAAGAAAAAAGTATAATGTGCTAAAATCATGCATACAAATCGAAAATGGCACAATTCTACTATGCCGTAGACATGAAAGTTAAGTAATCTATTAGGTCTTAACATACATACCTAATAAGTGAGCGTGTGTTAGGGATAGTAAGTGAAAAGAATTCCACAAACGGGCAACTTGCTGCATTGGCAGAAGAAAATTATCTGGGGATTAGTTTTAAGTGCATATCCACATTTGGAGTTAATCACAGACTTCCTAAACTACCATACATCTTAAAGTGCTTTATCAATATGATCACCTTGAGACTACAGCAATTGAAAACTTAAACGACTATTTGAGAGGAAATTGCCAGTAAGATCAACACGATCATCGACTATCCAGAAACCAACCGCAAATCTGATGTAATTTTCAGCAGAACAACTTTGGAACTATGCTAAGAACTGGAATTTCCTTAAGAGGGTATTGTAATTCACGACATTCTGAATTTTTCTGACTGTGATATTTTCCAAAAAATTAAAAATAAAACCAAAAATACTATTTGGTGTGCAAAAAGAAACCGCAGAATTTTTCTTAGGAATCACAAGTGATTTTCCATATTTCAAAAACAGAGGATAACTTCAGGTAATAGTTTACTACACAGGATGTCCTATATTTTGATTTTGAATAATTTCTAAAAGACAAAAACAATTTTGCAAAAGAGTGCATAATCCTGGCATTTCTAAAGATTTCTGATGGTTTTTTATTGAAATTTTGTGCAAAACAGTGCATGAAAGATCTAATTGCTGAGCACAATCATGAACATGAGATCAGATGGTTGGCTCTTGCTCAACATTTTGTCTCCCCGTTTGCTTCATAATTTGGCCCGAACATACGAGTCGGTCTCCTGGCTCACAATTTGGGCTATCTGCCACAGGATCAAATCCCAGGAAATTATCGGTCAAATGTTTAGTAATTAAACATTTGCGAACACTGATTTAGAATGTAGGTTTCTTCGAACATCAAGACGATACTCAGCAACGGGTTCTTTATGTAGACCATAGCGGTTAAGATTAGTTCATAAGACTTTGGGGCGTGGATTGAGATCCAATTTAGAAGCGAAATAAACCAGTATGTCCTAATGACTATTGGAGATTCTCCAGTGAGCTGATGGCTAAAACAGGATCCAATTGACAGGTACTATTTCCACCCTATATCTATAATGTCTCTTGAGGAAGTAGATAGGTTTGAAGACGATAAAAGCAGACCCTTGAATAGAACCATTGTACCGCGTTCACAATTCAACGGTAACGACAAAGTGGAAAGTGAAAGCTTCTGCTGAATTCACAATGCAAAGCAGAGTAGAGTTGCGTAGAGTGGCGACTGGAATCCTTTTTTCGCACGCAGTAGTGCGTATGCCTATCTCTGAATAAGTAGCTGTAAGTAGAGCAGAGTGGAGCTGCATGAAAATAGGTTCGCCAATTCCGAAAGCTTACAAACTGGAGTTTCGAGGTACTAGCATGTAGATGGCGTAGCAAAAGCTCTATAATTTCTTTATATCATAACTAACATGATATTGCATGATTCAATTTTTTTTAATGCTAATAATAAAACAAAAGGTATTTTTTACAAACTTCATGCTTTAAAATCCAAAAAAGAACCTTGATTTTTAGCTAGTTTCGAAGCAATATGATGGTGCAATCAGGTGTCTTCTCTTTCGAATGTTAATTGGTTAATTGTTATGTTAATTTCAAAGTTCGAATTTCACTCTGAGCTGCATTGTGAACACATTCGTTCTGAACTCAAAATCACTCTGCGCTACTTTGTTATTCGGCATCCACGTTCACATTATATTTCAACGAGAACGTGTAATTTCAACTGTATATAAAATTCAAACATGTTTTCCAGCGGCTTGTGCTATTTTCAAGACATTTTGTTTTAGAAATTGATCAATATGAAGAAATTATATCTTTCTTTAAATATAAAAAATAATATGTTCTAAATTAAGAGCTAACATTTTGAGAAATTTTCCCTTACATATACATGTTTAGCTTCTGTTGCAATATATATAAGCGCCACCTGTTGCAATGTAGCTCTAAAGAAAAAACTTTTTCGGACAATAGCAAAGGTTTAAGCCTAGTATCGAGTTCGAGCAAAGTTAAATTTAACGCGGTCTCCAAATCTTTCACATTAAAATCGCTGGTAAAATTTTGACGTATGTTAATTTGGGGAAAACAAAATGACAGATATCTAAAAATTTTATCGCTGAAAAATTTCAAATTGTTTATAAAGTTTAGATAAATGTTTCTACAATTTACAATTAAAAATTGACTTAATTAATCTGAAAATTGTTAAAAGAACTTAAATCCTTCAATAAATGAAGAAAAAAGTCTGAAAATTTTCAATTAAAATTAAATTCTTCAATAAGTTCAAAAAACAATCTGAAAATTGTCATAGAAACAGGAAATGTCATAATTTTACCAGCATTTTAATGCTACGCGCATTAAAATGTTCAGTAAAATAAGTGGAGACATGCAAAGTGCCATCTACCTTAAAACAGCGAAATATTCACTTTTTACCAGTGAACTCCGTACTGCACTAGTAAAATCATCAGTAAAATTTTTGCTTTCGATTTTACCAGCGCTAAAATTCGTATGGAAATGTCACATCTTACTCGAACTCGATACTAGGCTTTAATATTTAAAGTTTTTACTCTCATACTGCCGTTGCTAAATGAGTGAAAAGAGACTGTCAGACAGGAACTTGTCCTTCTTGAAATTTGGTACAATTTATAAATAAAATATCTTCGGGTGAAGTACCTATAGAGTTGATTTTTTTACAATTGGCAGACATCCGTAATTCTGATGAAATTAAATAAATTTCGGCTTACTTCTGTCGGATATATGGGCGCAGCGCACAACTCAAAATTAAGCTAGTCGAAAAAACTTTGTGAAGCGCACGCCTATTATTAAGGGATTATGCATTGTTCTAGCACATATCTTTACCTACTCAAAATATTATACTTACGTATATTTAGATATTTCTATGACTGGCTTAGAATTTTCTTTTTAATTACGATACGTATGTTGCCTTTCTTTTGATACTATTTGAAATGAATTGACAGCGCAGCGAAGATTCTGGTTGCTGATTATGAATATCACTTATTATTATTTTTTACCCTGTTCTGTCAAACGACACAAGCCGAATTTAAAGACATCGACTACTTTCAACGGCTTATCATTTCGGCTAAACGTTTGCACAAATGATCAGAATTTAGAATAAAAACACTGAAGAACACTTGAAACATTTTCCACCGAACCCTTAATAGCCACAACCCATCCTCAGCCTACAGAACCGTGTTGTTGCAAATTAATTGCTTGTCAATAATTATTGAGGAACAAACGAAAATGTTTCTCGATAAAGAATTTAGGAAGAAACTGGCTTCCATTCGACCCGGTCCACACTGCTTTCAGGACATAAACAGGGTTTGCAACAGAAAATACAGAAAATCAAAACTTCTCAAAACTATTTTAAGCAGCTCGAACGCTTACAACCTTCCTCACGAAAAATGCAACGCTTTCGCGGAATATTTCCAATTCACTTTCAGAGACAACTCGTCTCTAAGCGATGCAAATTTTAGGACCACTGTAGACTCGACCGTTGAAGACTTCACTGCCCAGGCAGTAGGCTCCTACATCACAACATTTAGCACCACCGACACGTCCTTAAATCCGGAAGATTAAAACATCTTTTCAAATCCCCCTCACGTTTTCACCCTAATCAGGACAATTAGAGGCAAAAAGTCCGCCGGCCCAGTTAACATTTCCAACAAAATTATCAAAAACCTCCCACCTGTCGTCATAGAATTTCTGAGAATTATCTTCAATAATTGCCTCAATAATTCATACTTCCCTGATGTCTGGAAAACCGCGCGCATAGTCCCTATTCCCAAAAAAGGAAATTCGAAAAACCTTAATGAGTTCCGCCCAATTTCTCTTCTGTCCAACCTAGGTAAACTTTTCGAGAAAATAGTCCGGCAACACATAGAAAATACCTGGCTCGATCTAAATATCAGTCAGGATCCCCAATTCGGCTTCAAGCCACAACACTCCACTTTTCACTCTTTGCTCAAATTCTTCTCCGATTCCACAAACGCCCTCAACAAAAGGGAGCAGACAGTAGGCTTCTTCCTTGATGTAGAGAAAGCGTTTGAATCAGTTTAGACAAACGAGATGATTTTCAAAATTATAAACCACGAATTCCGGCCTTATCTCACCCGGGTTATACATAGCTTTCTTTCATCTCGGAATTTCTACATAGAAATCGAGAATATCAAGTCTCAGGCAACATCAGTCAGTGCTGGTGTCTCCCAAGGTTCGGTCGTCGGACCAACTCTGTTCAATCTTTTCACCTATGATCAGCCTTCCAACGACTCAAATTCCACCACACTGGTCTATGCTGATGACTCATTTACTTACGCCCATTCCATGTCAGCCAACTTCGCTGCTACGAAAGTTGAGCGGCATGCTCTCAAACTCGATGAGTTTTACAGAAAGTGAGGCATCAAAATCAATCTGAACAAATCTGAAATTATTTGTATCCAAAACTCCTCCACAAGGGGAAGACCCAATCTCGCCACACGAGACAACAACATCGAAATCGAAGTCACTAACGAAAAGCTTCAGCCTTCAAAGAACACCAAATATCTTGGTGCCTATTTCAACAATCACGCCCAGCTGATTATGAGGAAAGCCAACTACGCTTACTCCCTACTCAACCCTATTATCAGAAGGAGAAATGGTCTCCCGAAATATACAAAGCTACTTATATATGAACAGCTCATCCGCCCAATTATCTGCTATTGCTTCCCCATCTGGCAAACCATTTCGCCATCTTATATGAACCAAATGAGCGCCCTCGAAAGAAAGATCCTAAGGGCTTGTACAGGTATGTACAGGAAACCTGACGGACACTACTTTCCCAACACCTTTTTGTACGACAGTGCAAACATCACTCCAATCGAGGACTACCTCTTAACGCTCGCGCTCAAATAACTTGAGAAGATCTCTCAACCCCCTCATTAGTCAGCTTTCAACGCATTTCCAAGTTGAAAACTTCCATTATTTATCACCTCTTCACCTTATCAGCTCGGAAACGAGAAACATTTATTACCTGGGCAAAGATTAACTTTCTTCACCAGTAAAGGAAGCCACCATCGTGGAACACCATCCTGGCATCTCGATTTATCAACGCTGGACCATTCTGGACTTCCGGGATATTTCTTATCATGTTGGAAGAAACGTCAGTCTTTAACCCAAAACAAGCTGGAGAAATCTCTCCACAACCTCCCACTCCCATCCAGCTTTCATATTCCCTTAAATCCACACATCCCAAAATTGTTAAACAACATACAAGAACACAGCTTGCCGTCGCGCAACACACTGTAATAATTTTTCGACATCGCTTAACCTAAAGTTAATAATTAATCGAACAATTAAATTATATAAAATGAATCAAAGACATAGTGAAACCTAGGCTAAAATTAAAACCTGTACGTAAATATTTTCAAATATCCCGGGATATCGGTTCGGTTTATAATTTCGTCATAATTCGTTTTGTTTCGTAAATCGCGTGTGAAGAACTCTTACTCTGAAGAATATTTCTTTTAATGAAAATTTCAATCCAGGGGCGGGATTTCGTAACCACGAAGAATTTGGGAATTTGGCAGATGAGAATATTCGTTTTCTCCGATTAAACTCCCTAATTCTCCATTCTCAATTCACGAACATGGTTTGAGAATTAGGGAAAATGTGAGAGATTGTAATTCCCACCGGTTTGGTTAATTTGAAAATTCGTAGGTTACCTAGGTTACCTACTTTCTCAAAATACAACAAAAATAGATAATATGCTCAGTTGGGAGTTCTTGTTCTTACTTTTCCACTTACAAAACATCGGAGAATTTTAACAAGTGGAGTAGAGAATTTGGTAATTCTCAAAACAAATTCGCCAAGTTATAAAATTCCAAGTAGAGAATTAACTGTTAAATCAACTCTCATCTCCCAATTTTCACAATTCTCCGTGTTATAGAATCCGGCCCCAGTCCGTTAAATCTATACGTATAGGTATATTACAGAGATCAGGTAAAGACACGTGCTAGAACAATGCGTTGTCCTTAACCATAGCCGCGCGTTTCCAAAACAATGCGTAATCCCTTAACAATAGGCCTGCGCTAGTTTAAGTGCTTTTATTTGGTTTGTGCGTTTCGCAAATACAACCCTTCTGTCGAACCTATTTTCTTGATCCCGGAACACATGCGTAGTTCCAACGATGGCAATACATTATTTTCAGGGTAAATCAAGTCTCCACTTGAAAAACTAAATAAAATTTTTAATCATTTCTACAGAGTTGATTTTCTTGAAGTTTAGCAAACATGCGTAGTTTCGATGAAATTAAATCAAATTTTGAGATGAACTTTTACTAGCCTAGTTTGGCGCAGGTGGCGGCCATGATGCCTTTAAAGCTCTAAAAAATGCTTTGTGATGTGGTACATAATTCACCCTGGCTGAGTATTAGGAAGTTGGCCAAAACCTGATTCAGAATTATTATATGGGCCTCTACTGGAAACCTTGTTTCAAACAATGTAAAGTCAATCTATCTCAACCTTTTTCTAATATGTATGTACTTGACGACGAAAGTTCGTCAATCTTCTGCTAATTCTAAGACGAAAATCTAAATATTTTTACTTCCTGTTGTATATCTAGACTCTGCAGAACTCGTAGATTGGATCCAACTATACAAACACCCTCGCTGACACTCTATTCTTCTCTACTCCAGTTACAATTACATTTTCACTTCACCAAGCTCTGAGTTGATGATGCCCCATAGATGGGGGGCTCTTAAATTATAAACTTCATTCTAAGCGGATAGGTGATTCTGACAGCAGGGCTACCTCTTCCGTCTAGAGTTCACTCAGCATGCATGTATGTCGCAATTAACATGCAATCTGCATAAACATTGTTATCGCGTTTTTCATCGTTTGTTTGTTGCACTATAGAGTATAGCTGTACATGTATGTATGTACATACATATACATAGTTCAGGCTTATGTCGTAAATATTTCGTCGGGCATCTCTTCTCCCCCAGGTGAGTCTGTTGTCTACAGTTTAGGTTAAATGCGCTTTGCTGCAGTTTTTTTTCTTTTATCAACATCATTTTCATAAAGTAGTCGACAGACATGTATTTGTCGTTATTGTTTAAAGGCTTGGTAGTGTATATGTTTTCTTCGTCAAATAACATCAAATTTCAAATTCATTCATTACCTGAGATAATCGTTTTGATTGAAACTTTTCTGGTTTTGTTTTTTACCAGGGGATTGTGAGAAATTGGCGCCTTAATTCATTCTCGTTCACTATATTTCTTTTTATGAACGATTTCTTAGAAACTTGATTGCCAACAAACATCACCCAAATAAAGAGATACTCGTAACTATACTAAAATCATATGGTATACGAGAGAAACTACCTTGAGATATTCTTCTCTTGGGATCTACACACGATATCTCTACTATACGAGTATACCTTTCAATACCTTTTCAGTCAGTATCTCAGGGGATTCCACCCTTTTTTTTTATTAGAATTTAATGGTGCGCCCAAGAATAAAGGGCATTAAGAAGAAGCGCCAGAGTGAGTATGTTGTGTGGTGTGCTGCTATCCTCATGAAGAAGACTCGATGTGCAATGTTGTAACCGCGAAACGTGGCCAGCCCTATCCATGAAAGAGATGATGCCGTATCAATAATTCCATTGATTTATGGCGCTTATAAAGCGTGAACGGCCACATTAATAATTCCCCATCGATTTTATTGTGCATAAATTTTATTAATTTATATTTTTGTTGATAATTTCAAAAAAAAAAAAAAAAAAAAAAATCATTCATATAATGTAAATTATTGCAGACTCGAATGGCTGACCGCCGATGTCCATGTTTATGCCAGTGTTAATCTGTGCACAGTAAGATGCGGACTCTGCTGTGCACGCAGTTTTTGTGCAGATTTTTGTGTTTTTTTGTTTGTTTATTTATTTTTGTTTTGTTGTTTTTTGTTTTTGCCATTTCACAGACATGCAGTTAATTACGAGCCCCTGGAGATCTTAGTTTGATGCAGATTACATGATTTATGGAATAAAAAGCGAGAGAAGGATATGTCACTGCATCAGTTAGCCTCGCGAGAAGAGCTCCAAGCAAAGGAGCGCGCTTAAAGTTGTTTTAGGTTGAATTTTATATGTGGGGATATAGTTGATTCATGATGCCTAAATTCTGATAGTAGCTATATGGTTGTCGTGTATAATTAAAAAAAAAAAAAAACAAGTACCCCTCAATAAAGATTGCTTAAAGATTTACATATATTCATGGGACGTCGTCGTCGTGTCTTAACTAGAAAGATACTTCAATGCTTATTTATAATCAAAACGAAAACAAATTTAATGATTTCAATTGAATCCGCATTGAATCACGACAACTGGCAATAAATAGATGATGCTGACCTGAATTCAAAGCAACAACAGTAATAGCAGCATTAAATATTACCTATACTCCATCTATGTCCATACATTCTGGATGCGGGGAATGAACTTTAACGAATTGCTAAATTCCCGTACAAATTGAATGAAATAAGTCCCGATTTCATTGCTACAAATATCCACATCGAGGTCTTAACTTCTTAGGCTTGGTTAGTTGGCGCAGTAGTCTGGTCGTCGTGTTTCAATTCAAGTAATCCAACCAAATGGATCGCGTTCCGTTTTTGCTCGGCCAAGGGAGCTCTTCTTCCAGTATTTCGCATGATTTGCAATATTTATGGGTAATAAATGCAACAATCGAACCATAACATGACTTCACTTGCTCCCGTGAATCGTGATTTCGAAATTATTTTATTATTTTTCTGCACAAATGTATGCATGTAAGGTAGGTAGGTAGGTAGGAATCAAGACTTCCATTCAAATTATGAAAATTTTTTGAACTATTTCACCATCAGATCTATCTGTCTATTTCATTAAGAATAGTATAATTATTCGAGCGAGGAGGGATTGGGAGGTGACCAGACCAACCAAGGATTGATAAACTGATTATACTATTATATTCTGGATATTAATTGCGTAGAAGGAGGAAACTGGTGGTGTCATGAAGTCCGTCGCTATCCGTCTCTTTGGATAGTAGGTATACATATATTTTACTACAATGTATGATCGCAGTTGGTATAGCCGCCAAGTTAGGTAGTGCTAAAATGTTTGATATTGTCTCCTCTTCGTTGGATCCCATGAGGAAGGTAGGCAGGCAGGCAGGCAGGCCATCATCTATCCGTTTGTTAACTGAAATTTTGCAGAAGCCATGAAGTCACGCAAACAAGAGAGATTTAGACGCGCACGCCTTCATATGCATTCATTTACCTTCATACCTGTCGAACCAGTAAGAGGAGGAGTTTATTGTCGGCTGTTTGTTTACTTTGAGTTTATTCCGCCACAGTTATAGGAGTTAGTCAGGCGAATTAATGTATGCTGTATATATACAATGAAGGTATGGATGGATGTATACAGAATTGTCTTGCTTGCGTACCTAAATAAATTTTACGCTATTGGCTAGATGCAATTGTGGCTATACATAGCCTGTCGAACTATTCTGAAATCAGAATCTTGCTGATTTTAGACTATACCAGCTGCTCACTATCTTTTATGGTTCATGTAGTAGGGGGTATTTAAGACTTTAGGTAGATACTGCCTTCTTTTGGAGATGGGAAAATTTTTCCTGTAAGTCTTCAAATCAAAATGATTTTGTTGAAACCAAGAAATTTGGATATTTTGAAAATTATTACAAGCGATTCAGGGAAACTATTACATTCAAACTTTTTAGTAAGGTTATGTTGTTATGACAGGATAGTGCAAAAAGTTGGGATCATCCGATTTTTTTGCCTATAATTTTTGAGTTAAGAAAAAAAAAAAAATATAATCACGTCTTCTGAATAAATACCGATAGTCTATTGGCAATAGCTGGTAGACCATTTGAATTTCATACGGAAATTAACATTTTCATGTCTAGTGTCAACATTCTTTGGATAGACTACCTAGAAATGCTCAATTACGTTATCCTTCTTCTGATTAAAACGTCGATATTTTCGTCAGAACGATTACTACGTGACATTCCAGGGGTTTGCCTATCTCGTGTTGTTTCATACAAGTCGGGCAGCTAAATGTCGAGTTGTTTAGGCAATGAATGCTAGACGATTACGAAACAAACTTGACGAAATTCACGTTGCGTTAAAGCCACTGATGAATTTTTACTGTAATATATATTAAGATGAAGATTAAGATTTAGCGTGGCAAATGGCCTTTGCATTGCAGCCATTCATTGGCTTATTATGCGCTTCTTTCTTTACAGTTTATCCAACTATCTCAGTCTTTAGAAGAAAAGCAGTACACTTTTGGGTTAAGTTTATTCACAGTCGGCAGGCTTTAAGAAGTATGAGCTCCAAGCCCTGGAATCTACATTGTGTAATGGCCTCGCATTCGCAAAAGACGTGCTCTAATGTTTCATCCTCTTCAAGATATAACCTACATTCATCAGTGGGTGATATACTTATCCGCTGCATGTGTTTATTTAGTTTGCAGTGTCCGGTGTAATGACTCTGAGCAGATTCCTAAATAGCCTTAGAAGATCCAGGCTAATCTTTGATGAAGGTCTCTTAATGAATATTTTAGCTTGTCTGGAGCCTATAATTGAAGTCCAGTTCTGGTCCGTTTGGTTTCGAATGCGTATTATTGAAGTCCAGTTCTGGTCCGTTTGGTTTCGAATGCAATTCTGAATGGTAAGCTTCCCGGTGTTGTAAGAGAACTACTCCTATCTCAGTTTTAGAACCCTTGGTGTACCAGATTAGGGATTAATTTCCTAGATTTATATCTCTTTCCTCACTATTTGGTATCTTTCTTCTGAGAGGCCGACAGAGATTGTGTTTAACTACCATCCTGTCTTATATCATGTTCAGTATTAGATTTGCTTCTATTCGTTCGATTCTAATGCGTAGACTTTTCGCGTCTCATTCACTATACACATTTGTCCGAGCTCTGTTCACCATTAGTCCAGCCTCTTTTTCAATAACATTGCTGAATGCCGGTAGGTGCAACAGTCTTTCTAGAGTGTTGGTAGATTGTACATATGGCACCAATTACACTTGGACAGACCATCCTTTGGAGCTTATTTAGCTTCCTGATATAGTTGTGTACATTTGTTCCACTATACTGCTGCAGTATAGGTGATCATGAGTCTGACTACTGATTTGTATAGCCAAATCTTTATGTTTGGTTTGAGTCCCCATGTTGAGCCAACCAGTTTTCTACAATTCTACAACATTAGTGTAGTTTTCTGGACTTATCAAAGAGAGTTATCCTAACATATTTAGCATCTTTGGACATTGGGATCTTTTCACCAAAGAAGGTAGGGCTAGTTATGTTCCTCATTATCCTTCTGCTGGTAAAGTGTATAATTGTTGTTGTGCTGGGGTTAACTGATAGCTTTGGTTCAGCATATCAGTCGTGAACAAAATTTGGGGCTTCGTCAAGCTTTTTAGAAAGCAATCGCGCAGACTTACAACTGACAACGAGGACATCAGGATAAGCTTGCGATTCAATACCTTAATTACTTACTTGAACTAAAAGGTCGTCAACTCCACAGCAGTGGAGACAGTACTCCCCATGGGGACAGCCTCTGCTGGTGTGAACCTCCAATGTGTCACCCAAACAGCTGCGTCTTAATTATCCTGCTGGAAATCATTACCTGAATCCATCTGTTATGTGTTGGATTCAGTTCATGTCTGATAAATGCAGGCATTGTTGACTTAACCCTAATACTATAGGTCACACTTCAGTAGAATCGTATTACGGTAACGAGGGGTCAATGTGACCCCAGCTCTCAAAAATTGCTCTCAAATTTCAACAATTAGTTCTAAAATTCTAAAAACATATCTAGATATGGTCTAAGGTTCCTAGAAGGAGATTTTATAGTCTTTTTAATTAAAATTAATGGTTTAAATATTGTAAAATATCGGCGAAGTTAAGAGAAGAAAAAAAAACAGTTTTTTGTTTTTTGAAAATCGTATTTCTTATTCAGAATTGATTTCTTTAAAAAAACAACTATAAGAATCTATTTTTGAAACTTGATATTTTAATGAAAAAATCATTCCAACATTGCCCGTTTCAAAAAGTGTATTTATTTTGAAGATCGCGAAAATGTCGAAGACAAATAGTCACCATGGCGCATGATGAATCAATATAAAAGGAGCAATAATATTTATTACACGGACACTTTTTGAAAGACATTTTTCATTGTGATAATTCAATATGCACACTCAACGCATATGTACGCCTTATGTTCGTCGCGTTGTTTTTTTATGCTTGGGTTTTTTTGCAAATTTTAGTTATTGTGTTTCATTATTAGCGGGTAAGTCTTTCTTCAAGATCATCATGATTCCATCATACCTTAAATTTACTTGCAAAGTTGTCATAGTGAGCCTGCCTTCCAACTGGGGCCGTACTAGTTATAAAGACAACTTGCATAGACAATCAATTTCTGACATTGAAGAAGAATTCGGGCATTTAACTAGAGAAGCCTGGTCCAATATACCATAAAATATCCGCATCAACCAACGGTTCGTTTTTCTAGCGGTGGTAAAAGTATGGTAAAGCATGTCGAAATAATCTTTACCCCCTTTAGTTGCATTATAATGCAATAATATGTATCTGGCTTTTCATCAACAATCTTCGTAGAATGCGAATAAGACGAAGCCAGAAGAACTATTTTATTTTATGTATAGGATAGCAGGGATATTCCAGTGGATGAGAAATAGAATTTCTCAT
Source organism: Dioctria rufipes (assembly GCA_963924295.1). Lineage (NCBI taxonomy): Eukaryota > Metazoa > Arthropoda > Insecta > Diptera > Asilidae > Dioctria > Dioctria rufipes. The sequence goes on along the minus strand of OZ002743.1, from coordinate 39,096,238 downwards.
CTTGCTCTAATAATAAAACTCGCTCGTGTCTCGAGCGTAGATTATAAGCCCCCTGCAAACATGCATTAAAAACTATAACCACTGCACCGAAAAAAATCATTTGACGTGGAATTTCATATTTGCGTTACAGAAAATTAATTTTAGTAATTAGCAGCACAAAAAAAAAAATTAATTTTTCAGTCCAAAATACACTTAGGTCACACGGGGTCACCGTGACCCCACGATTTTTTAAGGTCTACTTTGAATGAGCGCTAGAGGAATACTGATGATTTCCAAGCCACTGCTCCAAGCCAATGTTCAAAAACGAACAAAGGGCTACTTCGCTGTTGATAAAATATACAGTTACTGTTATTAACGCTCCATTGAACACCAATATAAATTTTGCATCTGTCAACTATCTCCGCTATCAAAATTCCACTGCCATTTGTCGCCATTTGCAAAAATTTTAACATTTCCGATATGATGATAATTTTTTTTTTGTCACCTGTTACATGAAAATGTATAATTTTTTCTTTATCTTTAATTTCACTAAAAATTTATTATTTTAGGTTTGTGCTAACAAGCATAATACATGCACATACATATGTACGAGAAATCGAAAGAGTTATTCTGTCAACGCAATTGTTCTTTGTATGCGAAAATCAAATACTATGAAGTTCGTAAGAATTAAGTGGAAGTTAATTTTTAACACCGATAATTTATTCATGGATTGGCAATTTCACAATATTTTCCATCCCATTAGAGCAAATTTTTATGTTCGATTTTGGGATGAATGTTGGCCATCAGTTCTTATTGTCGGCTTGTTAGCGTATATATTTTTGACATCATCTGATTTGTACTTTATTTGATTTAATTGTTGGATGAGCAGTATTGCATATTGAATGTATGCCGCCAAGCTGTTGGAGCAACATGCTCTGTAGGTCTTGTTGCATAAATTTCGTACAACAACTTTTGCAGCATTACAAGATATCGACCTATGGTACCCGTCATGCCATTCGGGCTCTATTCCACACCACACTAACACTATCACTACAAACAAAAAAAAACAAAATTCGGGATCGTCATTGTGGAACTGTAGCATCATTCCACTACATTCATGTCGACGTTCATAGTTATTTGCTTGAAGTTGTAGAGTAAGTTGAATATTGTACGGAAAGAAATGAAAATATTTTCGTACAATTTGATATACAGAGGTCGCAGAAACACCAACTTGTTAAGTAAAAGTTCTAACTGAGATGGAATGGTTTTCAGTCACATTCGCCTTACAGCAGAAATATTTTCTTGGCTAGATATAAGCTATCCAAACGCTGTCAGGCTTTGGCTGTAGCTGTTTTACTGCTCTTCGAAATATTTGATTTGCATGACCTCGAAACATAACTGAAAACTATTGAGAGCGAACGTATTGCATTTCTCTAGTAATTTATCTGACCTTAGTCAAAGTTCACATTCAAATTCAAAGTCAAATAATGTTTATTTTGGCGATGCCCAAGTAAGACTAAATCTTATAAAAGTCATTCCGCGGGTGAACAGAAGTAAGGGCTGCAATGACAGAAACTTTACGTAGCGTTCCATAAACCTTGCGGACAAACGCATTTATGTGATCCGTATAGTTTAATGTACAGTTCAAAAATTATTCCAAGATTCTTTACGGTATTACTATGAGGAATAGTTACATTCTTCAGGATTATATCCGGAAAGCAGGAAATGTCCAATTCACTTTTATAGATCACGATATTAGTAGATTTTGAGGCATTAAGCTCAAACCATTATTAAGAGCCCAATCAAGTACATCAGAAAGGTCTTTGTTCATATGACAAATATAGCATTCTCCAACAATTTCAAAAGCCTAGAAATGTAAAGCTGAATATCATCAGGATACATGTGGTAATCACGATTTTTTTAGAACTATTGAAAGATCATTAATGATGATAGTGAATAATAAGGATTCCGAAATGCAACCCTGTCGGACTCCATTCCGCAAAGGTAAGAAGCCAGAAGCAGAATTATATCAGGCCACACTCTGTTGACTTCCTTGTTCTTTTATGGAGAAATTTTTACTACCTATAATATATAGATCATATTGACTATACAAGGTGTTATTGTTAAGGTAGTATCTTGTGAGTAAAATATGACCGTGATTCCTATTACGGTGTTCCGGTGTTGCATATTTAAAACAATGTACTCGAAAATTCCTACAACATTGAAAAACTGCAACAGTGCTGCTTCCAATAAAGACCTCGTTTTGTATTTTGGAGTCGAATCAGATGCTTACTCAGCAGAATAGCCTAAGAGCAGAGTATTGGTATGAAACAACTATACGAAAGAATACGTCTGACATTCCAAAATCTCTTGGATACAAATTACTTGACTTGATTTTCTCCATCTTCAGCAGAAGCTTTCTTATTAGTCGATTCCAGCAACTTGAAGTTGGTGATGGATGCACTTTCGAGAAATTTATCGCTTAACTGCGAAGTGCCATAGGGATCACTTTTATGTCCAAATTAGTTCATTCTGCTTGTAAATCAATGAATTACCGAAATAACCCATGACTCAATGCCGCAGATTAACATGGAATCATTGTGTTCCACAATTAAATTTTGTTTGTAGAACGTAGCTTAATATGGCATTGAATGAATTTATCCGCCTTCGTTGTGGGTGAAAAAGAAATGATTACACCTCCCCTCTCTGGCATTCTAACCTGGATATATCTTTGGAAGATTACGATGAGTTGTGTGATTTATTTTTTAAATCATTTACAACAAGTTTTTTTTTAACTCAGATAGCTGCTGATGGATACTGCTCCATCTTAGCCTGAATGTCTGACTTTTTGTAATTGAAGAGTGGGCGAACAAAAGGGCACATGTTCCATTTCTAAACGTTTACAGAAAACACATAAAACTGTATAAATCAATGAACTTTCGAAATTATTCCACTATGATTTTAATAGTTTGTGCTAGTTTTGGTGCCCTTCTCGATATGCTAAGAACATAGAAAAATGTGAATTGACCATGTGCCCGTTCGACTGCACAAACTGCACACATTGAGGGACATGTACCTTTTTGTTCGCACATTCAAGGACATGTTACCTTTTGTTCGGTTATTGGCTTGAACAAATCAATAGATTTTCGTGGACTTGTGCCGTTTTGATCGGAAAACTAGTTTAAAGAGTCGGAAATCGGTGACTTTTTGTGCTTTTTTTGAAAAAACGCTGATTGAAAATAGAGAAAATTCAGTATAGCGTACCCGGTTCCGCCAAAAAACGAAAAGCGGCCGACCCCGGACATGTGCCCTTCTGTTCGCCCACTCCTCTATTATTCAGAGATACTCGAGTACAGTGAATGAATTTTATTGGGTTGTTTCGGCCGTCTAATTGTGACAACTGGCATCTAAGAAATTTTAGAATAAATAGTAGTCCAGAATTCACATCTTAAAAACTACAGTGAAAATGTGGCGACACGGCTACACTTTTGTCACACCATGTATCCGATTCAAATGAACTGCTGTAGTAACCTTAGTAGTCAGGTGGTTTCAAATAAAAAAAAACTACTTTGTGCGATGTGATCGGAACTAGAGAGTAGGCATACATTAAATTGTAAGTCCCGAACACTGACATGTATATAAATGGACTGCTCGTTGAACCAAAAATACATGAAAGCAAATGGCACCACTTTCATGTTCCTGTCTCTTTACGTGAGAGCATACTTTCCTACTGAACTGTAGCGATTCAGCGGTATTTCCAACCAAAATAGCCTTGTAAAAAACACGTTCTTCGTCTTATAATTAAAATTTAACAATACAAATAGTCCCAAATACTTTTGTGGTAAATTCTGTAAATCCCACTGTCATCCATATATAAATAAATTCCCAAGTAATTTAAATACAGCGTCAGTAAGAGCATACTTTTTTAAATCAAAACTGGTGCCACATGAAACTGGAGATCAGTCAGTCCATTTATATACATGTCAGTCTGCCCGAATAACAAGATTTCTGAGTCGATTTTGACATTGCCCAAATGGTAAATGCATGTGGCAAGATTAAATTGCAACTTCAACTTAGTTAGACTGAAACTGAAATTTTGCTCTAAGTGCAAAAGTTCGTGTCGGCTGTGGCCAACTTCAGTTCAGGAATGTTCACGTTAAGGAAAAAGATTGGAAGGAAATCGTCAAAGTCGAAGTCGTAATTTAATTAAAAATTTCACTTCAGCGTCGACTTCGACTAAAAATCAAGTCGACGTCGACTGAGAAGTCGTAATTGTAATTCGGGCCTAAAGTAAAATGTTGTTAGTTTGTAAGTCAGTTTAGTCTATATTGCCAAGTCGAGCAAACCAGAACCCAGACGAAGCATCAAAAGGCGAATCATCCCGATTGTGAATAAGGGACAATTATATTGAAGAACTCCACTGTTGGCTTTTTATTTCCGAAGAGATGCCTTAATCTTGCTTCCTTCCTTAACTTAGGAACCGCCCCAGATGGCGAATCCAGTCGTCAAGAACACTCTTGCGAAACGTCCATCCTCAAGGAATGTCTGTGCAGACGCTCATCCTCCAGGATCGATCTTCATCAAGCTGTTTCTGGAACCCCCGGGACTGTCTTTGCAGATGCTGATCTTTAAATATCGTCCTTTCTCAGCGCATTCATGGGTTCTCCAAGGACTGGATGTCCGGTATCAGCTGGCTCATACTGCCCTTTCTAACGCAACTTATTGTTACCCCAGGACAGTCAAACAAAATGCCAGTTTTCTAGGACTGTCCTCCCACACCGAATCCTCAGTTTGCTGGAATTGATGGGCTGCAGATAGCTATCTCAAGACCAGCGCCAATGGACTGAATATGTCATTTTCATCACACAAGTCCACAAACATCATCATGCCTTTGTAGATCAAAAACAGTTGCTCTGCTGTGAAACACCTAACAAATTTTAATTTCATTAATCGCAAATTGTCTAACGCCACCAATTTGTTTACACTTCTTCATCACTTCATTCACCTTTCGGTTAGGTCTAAATGGGTATCTAAAAGTGCAAACAAAACATTTTAAATCATTTGCTGAAACATTCTCATGTAGCTCATAGTAGCTACCAACTTCAGTCAACACTAAAGGGTTTTTGTAAACATCTGTAGTCATTAAACTTGCGTAACGGTTGTCTTATATTGTTGCCTTCCGCAAAAAACCTCTTGCTAAATTATTGCAATTTTATTCCACTCTATTTACAGAAGCTTATCAGAGCCCACTATCTTTCAGAATCTGATGGAGGTGACTCTCTTGTTGCTGGTGCTGTTGCTGCTGTTAGGTACCTTCGTACGATTTTCTGTGCCATTGTGGCCCTGATGATGAAAATGGCCTCGCCGAGAGCATAAATATATCATCAATATTTATCATGTGAATTTCTACCGTCATTTTAGCTCATCATCTTCGTAGATATGAATCTTATTTCAACGAGCATTCGCTCTGAGAATGTCAAAAGAATTTCATATTTTTCGAGATTTTATCTGTTTCAGACTCCGTTCAGAATGTTCAGGTTTTGCTAATTGAATATACGGCAAACGACTGAGCTGGATGTCAGATGAGATATCGCAGGGTTTTATGGGGAAAAAGTTAGAAAACATATGTTTCTGCGACGTAATTATATTTTCGTTGTTCTTTTGTTCTGTATCTGATACCAGCTAAAAATTTGATGGGTTCTTTGGAAAAAAAAGTGATGAATAAGACGCCTACCGGGGTGGTCCAAGTTGATTAGGAATTGGCACATTGTTTCATCTCACCAACAGAGTAGACCATTGAATAAAAGACGTTTTAAATGACTAGAACTTATGTGCAAGGCTTATGATGTTTCTGGATTATTGATCAGAATTATAGAAATTTTTGTTGGCAAAGAAGTCGACGTGTGAATGAGTTGCAAGACAGCAACCACAATTTTTACTACTGGGGATGAATAGTCCGACAAATAGTTGCTGAAAAATAACTGGGGCGTTTAGGGAATTGGATCAATGAGAGCATGATGGATAAGACTTTGCGTGTTAAAGATATAGGTAGTGAAATTTTTCAGTAGCAGAGTCCCCTAGGAGAAATAATACACATTAGACAGGTTAGATGGAAGGCGGATCTTATACTCTAATATTAGGATGTTTTACACTAGATTGAATGAGGTATTCCGAATCATTTGTTGAAGAGATGTTGCTATTTTGATGCGACAATATTGGCCTGAAAGACATGTCAGAAATTATGGCAAGAACCTAAAGGCCATAGTAACAGTGATCTTGACGTAAAGTTTTCTACATAGCACTCCCCAATTTATTGCAAAAAAAAATGATTAAACTAATAAATTGCGAATTTACGTTATGCGAGCTGATGTCAGCAGCCTTTTAAATGCGCGCTAAGATTGGACCATAAATGAAACAAGTCAGATACTTGACAGAGGACTCGAGCTTCCGCAACGAGCCAAAGTCTGGTATACTAACGGATCCCGGCAGGACGGCAAAACAGGCGCAGGGGTGGTTGGTCCAGATGTGGAACTATCCATTCCGCTTGGTGCTTCACATTCCATTTTTCAGGCAGAAGTTTATGCTATAGAGGTTGGAACTCAGGAAGGCTTAAATAAGGGCTGCAAGAACTCCATTATCTCTATATGATCAGACAGCCAAGCTGCGCTCCTAGCTCTTTCCTCTCAAGTTTTTGAGTCGAAATTAGTCTGGAGCTGCTACTCGAAACTCCAACTACTGTCAAGGGACAACCAAGTAACCTTGGTCTGGGTCGCTGGACATGAAGGAGTGGACAGTAATGAAAAAGCGGAATAACTGGCTAAAACCGGAGCTGAATGTCCGTTACTGGTCCCTACCCGACATTTGGCCTACCAAAAAGCCATTATAGGGGGGAACTGGGAAAACAGGCAACTGGATCTCCGTTGGCGTAGCGCGCCCGGTATGAGGCAGGCGAAGAAATTCTTCAACCCCTCTCATTTCCAGATGCGCCAACTTATTGGACATAGCAAACAGTCGCTCAGACTATTTGCTACACGCAGTCACTGGTCATGGCTCCTTCCGTCACTTTTTGAAGAAGATAGGCAAATCCGACATTGAACTGTGTCGACTGTGCGAAAAGGAAGACGAAACCTCGATGCACGTCATATGTGAGTGCTCAGCACTTGCAGGTCTAAGGCTGCAAATTACTGGAAGAATGTCTCCAATCTAACTCCAAAAGCAATAATCTAGCTCGTTAAAAGACTCGATTTTAAATAAGCACTTTAGGGGAACGCACAATAGACCAACTACGGTCGCGGTGTGCGCAAGGTCCTGGAGGACTAGTCGCCCTTACTCTTAACATTAAAATTTTACATATTAATAAATAAAGAAGTAATCTAAACATATTTTTTTTATATTATGTCTTTTATACGTGGTTTTGATGAAAAAAGCTTTGGGAACATCTTAGGGGTCCTAATTCGATAAACAGGGTCTGCATATCCTACGTGGAAGGAGTGCCAAACTCATTTTCCATCTAGGTGAAAGATGGATGTTTTTGAGTCTGTTCTTTTCTCATTATTCGATATGTGGACCAGAATGTTCTTAATAACCTTCCTTAGCTCACCCTTTGATTGCAGGAAGTGCAATTAAATTTTGGGGAAAATTTTGTTGTGCGTAAAATTCTTGCTCTGCTTGATATCAACTCGTAGATATCAAATTTGATGCAGCTCACTGTATAGGTACTTATATGCAATATGCTTCTTTGGTACGTTAAACAAGGTTTAATAAAACTCGATGTGGTTGAAAATACTTTACAAATTTTATTGTAGACTCGATGTTGACACTTTGGAGTTCCGAAACACAAGAGCGTAGGAACATGTTTTATCATTTTGACAAGCTGAGATTCTGAACAATTACCAAATCCCAAAAAAGCCGTCCAAAAGTAAAAAAAAAAATATTTTGTAGGGACTTTTAATGGTTGGAATAGTTGTAGTGGTACACCTATAATCGTTAAGAAAAGGAAAGTGTCCACACTTGGCTTAGGAATGCATTCCGTTCGTGAGCGTCGGGCCTGCCGCATTGTTTATTTTTCACGCGTCGAAAATAATGCAGAGTTCAGATGCGTGCAGAATCGCGAAAGGTTAACGAATTTTAATTATGCAAAATGGATTCTTCTCCAGACAGTAAGTACAATTTAAATGTGTTGCTCGAAATTATTATTACCAATGTATGAAATAGTTAGTCATTACTAAAAGTAATGGAATTTTTCATGGTCAGAAAAGCAATAAGTCAAAACCATTGTCGATCCCGGCTCTTAAACCAAATGGAAATTGTTGCCTAGGCATTTCTTCAAAACATATCCAAAAATTAAAAATTATGATGTATGCGGCGAATTCCGTGCAAATCGAATTGACTTTCGACAAAGTAGCCGTCCATATCGAATCCGCCATTTTGTTTTTTCGAAATATTTTTACTTATTTGTAATCAGCGACTTCGAAAATCTCTATGCAGGAAATTTGAACGAAATTTAATGATTATTCGCCATGGCGATTTTTTTTTTTTAAATATCACTTCAAATTCATGGCCAGCGACCTCAAAAATACCCGAGTACAGACTTTCATCCGAATTGAATACGTTTTTGACTTTTGACCAGATTTTTGGAATTTCGGACCACTATACAATGTAAAGAAACAATTTACAGATTTTGTATGCTTGAAAAGACTAATGCCAATTGATAAGAATGATTTTATGGTAACAATTCCATAGATGATTAGAATTTTATAGCAAGATATTTAAATTGATTAAGTAATTAACTGATTTAATTATGAAAATAAATTAGAAACGATTTAGTTGCGGAATTCTTATAGGGGTCGAACAGTCTCCATGCGCTTCATTTGTAGATTGAATTCAGAATAATATCTTCCATTAATTATGTATCTTAATTTTAAAGTTAATTCAAGTTTTATGCTTAATTTAATGTAATAATTTTAGTTACGCATTTAACGCTGGACGATCTAGACGATTTAGGCGTCAAATAATTAAAATTATTTTATGGTGGTACTTTATAATTACTCAAATCCAATTGCTACTAAATATGAAAATTATAAAAGTTACTTCATAACACGCACAGGTAATTCCGGTTTACAAAAAGAATAATTTCTCCTGTCACAAAAAAAAAAAAAAAAATTGAAAACTACATAATTGTGGAATATTACATTTCATTTCAGCCTCCTCAATCCTGACTGATCCTCCTGGAAACAGTACAAATTTCTTATCAGAAGAAATCAGTAGGTTCAGCCTCTCGGGGACCCGTAAAAATCTCCATTTCAACTTAAAATTGGATTGCTTTGACACAAAACCGGGCTACCGGCATTTCTTAATGATCATTTTGCTTCTGGTCTTAATTCGAAGCGAAGCGACCTTTTCTTTCCCTCGAGACACAATTCTGAAGAGTATATATATATAAGAAAAAATCATTGAGAGTTTTAAGAACCTTATGATAAAGCCGATGAATTATGATGAAGATGGTCAACGATGATAAGACAGTCGACATTAATTTAAGCTTACTGTTCCGTGGAAAAATTACGTTGCTCTACCTGTTTTTGTGGTGGAGGTGCGATGTGTTGGTTGAGCAGCATTCTAGAAATTTACAAAAAACAAAAAAAAAAAAAAATCGAAAAATCGTTTACTGGATGGCCTTGAATATTTTTTGTATGTATATAAGTATGTGTGTGGTGTAATGACGAAAAAAAAAATGAAATGAACCAATGAATTAAATCTGTCTGTCTGCATTAAAAAAAAAAAAAACAAAAATAAAAAACAACCAAACCAAAATACTGTCGTGATAATTTTTCTAGAAATCGAGAGGAATTTCGGAATTTTCCTAGATACTTATACACGAATCAGTCGTGACAAATCCAAAGTAGTACTGCACATTTCAGTTGAAGATGGGATATACTAGAGGAGGAAACGATCATGTTGCCGACATTACACAAACCTTTTGCCGCAAGATTCCCATTACTTCGCGTGTTGTTGAAAAAAAAAATTTAATTACTGCCGTAGCAGGTATATAATTGTCAACGAATTTTCAAGTATTTTCGAAGGGAGACAGAATACTCGCCGCCGACCTCCATTGTCTAAGTTCTTCGGAGTCAGAGATCTCGATAACTCGCGCAATAGTTATATCTTGTACCTACAAAGTGTCTTTCTGCCAATTCAATTATGTACTTTCAGGTAAGTAGGTAGCGCACAGATATACAATTATTCCTTTGCCCAAGTGTATAACATAACCATAAGGAATGATTTTGTTTCATGTTGGCATTGGATTGGTTGTTTCATTCAAGAATATTCATCAGGAATTTGTTGTTGCACTTATTGGGTGGCGTCAGCGGCGCCAACAGTTAGCACGTTCTCCGCCTTAATATTGAACCGCACGGTCTTGGAATTTCCTGACGACAATGATTATTCTTGACAGGCACTCTATACGCCAAGTGGACACAATCGTCCTGTGCACTGTTGTCAAGATTTTCAAATGTTGATGCACTTAATCGCCTTAACCAGCCTTAAGCAGTAGTTCAGCATTGGATTGATGACAGACTAACGGATCTGACTGACGAATCTCCTTCAGTTCTGTCCGCCGACCAATTTCAACATACCAGTATACAAAGATATATATATAGATATATATGGATATATGTACATAAGTAGCCGGACGAAGTGATTTATTCACATGTCCAATTGAATTGTTTGGCGCGCCCAGAAAGAATTTAAGATCAATAGCGGCAGCTGCTGGACGATTTGATTACTTGATTGATATCCCATGACCAAAATTGACGATCGTTAAAAGAAGGGCGCCATGTAAAAAGTCAAAATGTTCGCTTTATTTCGTATTCCTTATCCCATCCCTCCACACGACTCATACATATATAGTAAGGGGGTATTACAATCGTACATACATACATATATCTTCTCTGGTAGATAAAGTTTTTATTTCTTTTGATGTGTGTGACAATTTTTTGCCTCATTCGTATTCACAGCTCTTTTCGATGTGCACTCCAGAAAGGGAAACATTTTTAACGACATTCAAGGATTGTGAAGAGGCATCAGATTCAATTCCATTCCATCTTTCTTCGCGGATTCTGCGATTGCGGGATTTAATGAAACGCCTTTACTGAATTGATTATCTAGAGCTGGTTACGACAAATTAATGCAATTCAGAATGATAAATGAACCGATTATGGCAATCCTTATCGGGCTACTGATTGACATGGAATTAATAATGGTTTGATACAGTTTTGCAGAGTTCTTAAGTTATGTTGATGGGTAGACCAAATATAGTTTTGTAATTATTAAACTTTTAATTTATGAATTTGTGTTTAGATTTAAGGTTTACAGAATATGTAGTTTAACCTTAATAAAAACCTCACCTTCTCTGTACTTAGACCATAGATTGCACAAACACTAGTAGATGGTGCATGCAATATCAGAGAGAGTATACAAAATTTATACGGCTGGTGGTACATTTGGGAATGAACCACAACATTTGAAATTATGGATACGTCGACTGATTCATATTTTCCAGCATCTGTCGAACAAATGAATACAAAACCTGCTGTTAAAGCAACATTTGGTCGCGGCAGGCTCTAAAATACGTGTTAGTCCATTTCGAAATGCACTACGTATTGCACAATCTGTAAACTCTACTCTATGGTGGTAGTAAAAATAGTTCGCGACTGGTGTCAAACAATGGGACTTCAAGCCAATCCCGGTAAGACAATAATTGTTGGTTTCACGAGAAAAGGGCAGCTTTATTTACAAGCACCATCTCTTGAGGAAACAGTAGTGGAATTCTCGAAGGAGGTCAAGTATCTAGGTATTATCCTGGAACTTCCAATTAAAAAGAGTACTGGAGAAAGTCAGAGTGGCAAATTGGCATGCCGCAAGCTTTTTGGCAGAACTTGGGGTCACATACGCTTCACTCGTTTGGTGGCCAAAACAAAATAAAACACAGTTCAAGCTAGTTTGCAAAAACTACAACGGCTTGCATGGCTATAGAAATAAGGCCTTAGAGCCTATATTGGACCTACTAATTTTACATTTGCATGTTAGGAAGGAGGCCATCCTCAGTACAATTAGACTGCAGAGGCCAAATCTCCATAGTACAAACAATTTGGTTGGCCACCTGAAATCTTCCAAAAATTGCTAGAGGATCCGATGGCGAATCCAATTTCAGATGTTATGCCGAAACGCCATAACTTTGAAACAACATTTAAGATGGAGACCTACCCTTTGAAAAGGAATCTTATAAATGGTATACGGATAGATCCAGAATGGAAAGTAGAGTAGGCGTGGGCATATACGGGCCGAAATGCAATCTCGCAGTCAGTTGGGGCCTTACCAACTATTTTTCAGGCAGAAATACACGCCATAGAACTCTGCGCTCGCGAAATAATTCACAAGAATATGCGTGGAGCTACAATAAACATAATATCAGTCAGCCAAGCAGGATTTAAAGCGTTAAACTCGTTTACCTTTGAGTCTAAACATACTTGGGACTGTCTGACTATCTTGAAGCAACTGGTCGAAGCAAAGAAGGTGACACTTATTAGGCGACCTGAGGCCATTAACGGCAACGAGATTGCGGACTGCATTGCAACGGAAGGAACCATATCTATGTTTATTGGCTCTGAGCCCGTCTTTGGACACCCAAAAAGTCACCTTTTAGCTCAGATCAGGCTTTGGGAGGACAGAACTAAAAAGGAACACTGGAAAAATACCCCGAGGCTGAGATAAGTGAAGAAGTTTGTAAAATATCCGCAACAGAGGAGAAAAGCATTCCTCTCACTCAGCAGAAAGGAATTCAGGCTCATAACGGGCCTAATTACTGGACACTTTATCATCTTAAAAAGATGGGTAAGGTCGATGATGAGACAGACCTGTCGCTTCTGTACGCAAGACGAGGAAACCGCTAAACATGTCCTGTGTGACTGTGAAGCTCTGTGTCATATAAGGCTCAGACATCTAGGAAAGGCATTTCCACTGCCAGAAGATGTCGAAAAATGGCCCCCAAGAATGTCATAGGCCTCATAAAAGACCTTAAGTTCGAATAGGCACCGACATTTAGGGGTAATGTCACAACAGATCTTACAGGTCGCGGTGAATAGATGAGAGGCAGGAACTCTGCCCGCATCCCCCACAAATAATAAAAATAATAATATCTACTTAATTCAAATTTATCTCCTTTATCTGGTATCATGTCGTAGGACGCTGATAACGCAAAAATTACTATTTATGTAACAATTTTTATAAAATGCTCTCTCTCTCTCTTTCTCTCTCTTTGTTTCTCCAATGATAAAATACGTTACCATTTGAATTCTAAGACGCAGTTTAGATGGGTCAGTATGCTGCCTCTGATGAGGGTTGGGGCAGAAATGAGCCATCATCATCCTAACTGTAAGTTTCGTGGGGCAGAGACAGAAAACTTACCCGGCTAAACTGGGTCTAACTACTGAAGAGTAGACGTTGTTTGTTAAAATGGTTTAAGTAAGAAAAATTTTTGAAGATGCCGAAACTGGGAAGTGCAATTTTAATCTATTTAGTGATGGATTCATTAGGTAAACCAACATTTTCAAATATAGTGCCTGGTAAAAAAACAAAGGACCACCTACTGCCCTTAATTAGAGCTTCAAACCGGTGCAGTGATTCATACTACCCACACAATTTTCCTGAGTAGCAGGTAGCACGCTATTCTCGAAGGATTGAAAATGAAATAGAATCTAGAGGATTTTCGGTTGATGTTCAGCTAGATTATTGACCACAGATTACTAATAGCTTTTAGCTATGACCTGTAGGATTACTAAATCAATAGTGCAGTTGTGAAAAAACTAGGTACTCCTTTACCTGAGCGACCAAAAGTATAAGAACTCAAGAATAGAGATTTAGGCCTATCGAAGGAAGTATGGCAAGGAGAATGCCCATTTTAGGACCGACATCAGAGACATTGGAGATTGCTTAAACGATGCATTATGAAACTCTGAACATATTTTATTAAGATTGATCTAGTACATTTTGGAAAATCTAGAACAGAATCGAATACTTCAACTCCTGGGAAGAAGTTTCAGTACCCGAACTGAAGTACTAGATTTTTCGCATCTTATATCGGTTTTAACTCGATAGGGTTATGTCCGATCGGAAAATGGATTTCACTGCTCACCTCAGATCATTACCAGCTATAATTCGTAGAAGAAAATATTTTTCTGCATATTTTGGGGTGGGGGTAGGAGCCCCCGGCGGGGGAAGGCATATTGCATATCAAATTAATGGTCTCGCCGGGTACTATCGGGCGGCATACTTTTTTCCCGATTCAGAAAAATTTCTAGGGACTTTTTTGCCGCCGGAAAACCCATTTCATGCACTTGTTTCAAATATACCGCAGTTACTACATTTAGCATATATTCCTGCAGTTTTTTCTTCCATGACCATTAGTGCTCTGTTGTGAAAATTTTTCTCATAGGAAGTCATTTTCCACGACTCACCAATACCACGCAATACCCAGAAGTAGAAAAGTCCACTTTTTCAATCAAGGAAGTCGCTCAAGCTACGTCCAATTACCAAAGATTTCTCCCGCTAAATTTAAATAAACATAATTAATAAAATATGTTCAGAGTATCATAATGCATTATTTAAAACATCTCTCATGTCTGTTGATGTCGTGTCCAAAGTTGTATAAAAAGTGAGCATTCCCCTTTGTAATTTTCGGCGAAAAGATTGGGTACGGCTCTCCAAAATGTCTATATAAATGCCTGCCTACACTTTTAGAAGGATCACTACTAGTTCTCTCAGTTCAGATGCACAAAAATATCCGACAACAATGGGTCTCTTCGATTTTTTGGGGGTCTGTTGAAGGAACTGATTGCTAAGTATTTCGACCTTTTTATTACCGACGATACAATAAGTCGGCCATCTCCAAGATGCATTTTAAATTTGGACTCGCCTAAACATTTATTTTTAATACATACTCGTAGTCTAATTCAAATACTACTCGGGCTTACAATCTGCGAAGGTTCAAAAGTGACATACACCAGCACTTCCGTCACTTTTCCCATGTCACCTAATCCTTTCCATATCTCCTTCCTGCTATGTTGTGCTTTGTATCACGGCATCCCTTAAGCTTGGCTTAATAATATATTAAAAAAATAAAGATGTTGGTATTTTTCAACTGTTCGCTTATTTTATTGGGTTCTTCTTTGCGGCATCCGAATGTAAATTACTAGTAGGAGAAATCTACATATGAGCCTAAAATATTCACGAGATGTTTGGGACTGACCATAATGGGGGGGCCATTATCAACAGGTCCTTCCAACGACAAGGTAAACCAAAGTTGATTATTCTTTTCCTCCTTCCTTTTTCCTAATCTATTTTTCGTGCAAACTTTTTTAAGTATGATAGCAGGAGGCAGATTTCATTCGAACCCCCAACAATCTCCATCCTCTTCTTTCTAGATTTTTTTTTTTATGAAAATAAATTATTTATTATTATTTGCAATGAAATTTTGTCTTTTCATTAGATTTCTAAGAATTTTATACGCCCGTAAGCTATCGATTGTTGTGAATCTGTGGAATCACGTTCATCGATCAGTGATCAAATTTCGGAGGTGAACCAAAGGACATTGATGGAGTTCCAGATAGAAACGATGATTATTTTCAAGTATCTATGGAGGCCATATCTGGGCATATTTCAAGAATGAAAAGCGACCTATTTGGTCTTCCGAGGGAATTTCCGAAAAAACTTCCATCGAGCGAATGATGTGGAGAGGGATCTTAGGATTTTGTGAAATGATGATTAATCGAGAACATTCTTGAGATAGATATCGATGGAGTAAAACTGTACTTAAGATCCCACAAGACTGTTTATAGTCAATAATGATGATATACCTAAAAATTTCTTAGTTACATTCCCGAAGACAGTTCGTAATTCAAACCATTCTTAGAGAGCAAAATATTCTTTAAAAAGATCAATTCTGTATGCCTCCAGAGTGTAGCGCTAGATTCTGAAAAAATGATGCTTGCTCTGTGCTAGATGATTTTAACTATTTGTTTCGAGTCACATGGCGATTTGATTTTTCATATTGTTTAAAATTTGGAAAATAAAAACCAAACTGGAACTTTCCCTTTTTGAATACAAAATCTAATCGTATACCAGTTTTGAAAATATCCCCTAGCCCATACACACACTATATACAAAATTCTGCTGTCGTACACACATACAAAATAGTGCCACAGCTGGCTAGAACAACTCGTTGTCACATCACTGTCAAAAAATGGAATGGAGTTAGTTGCCCCTGGAGGATAAGAGATACGATGGGAATGTCGCATTCAGACATGCCGTAAATACTCCTCGAGACCACACTCTGTCTCCTTATTTACATTTTATGAATCTATGAGTGTCAAACAATTTTAGATAAATGGGGCGCTCCGACGTCCTATAAAGATAAAAACTTTAAAGAACCAGAACCGCTGCTGTGTGATTTTATAATTTATTGAATTAACTTTCCACTGCTCGATGATTGTTTTTTTTTTTTACTTTTATTTTACTTTTGTGATACACAGACCTAACTGTGACAGCATGTGAAGGGAAAACTCCCGAGACGTGAGAATGACACGTAGATGATTGAAGTGGTGATAAACATGGGGCCTACTTAAGATGCCACTTTTGACTGATATTTTCAGGATTATTAAGATATTTTATATGATTTGTTAGGGAATTATTATTATAGCTGAGGTTGTAGTGTGTGTTTTTGTATATTCCTGGATATACTATTAAAAAAAAAAATATACATTAAAATGCGTAGATTAATTTCGAAATATTTTACTCGCTGGCACACAAAAATATTTCGATGATAAATTCGAGAAGAATTTCTTCTAAAATTTTACAAACGACAACATTTGTATAATTAAATTTTGCACATCCCTAAAAAACATTAAATTTCTTTTTATCATTAGTCGTTATTTTTATGATCTTGTTTTAAGAAGTTTTCTTGTTATTTACGAGCTGTTTATTGGTAAAATAAAATATTAAGGAAAAATAGGTCAATTTTATTTACTTTCTGAATTATGTTTTGAGTTGTAAATTATAAAGAAACAAAAAAAAAAGAAACAAAGCAAAAAAAAAGTAACTTTTGAAATTCATCTGCGAAAAAACTGTTTTAATTAATTGAAAACAACAAAACTAAGCCTTCTCACAATACAATACATTCCCAGGAAATGCTATTTCAATCATAATTATACGCTTAGATGCCCAACAAATTTGGAATATCCATGGTTTAACATTAGGACCATAATTTTAATTATAAGATTATTTTGGGCTTGTACCAGGCATGTGGTATTGGTCATTCTTTGTTCTAAAATAAATATCTCATGGTTGATGTTTGACGGTAAAACACTTCCAATAATGTTCAAAAATACCAAGCCGCTTTTCCTCCATTAAATAAAAACAATTAAAATACAGAGCGGTAAACAATTCGCATATATTTTCAAATAAGGCGCAGGTGACCCAGGTTGTAGAGTACAGAAGTTCTAATTAAAGCATATAAAGGTACAAATCACGTAGAATTAACGTAGTTTATACATATATTTTGGATGTACAGGGTGTTCTAGTTTGCGTATGCAATACTGGTACGCCAAACATGAGGTAATTTGCAATCGAAAATGTTACATTCATTTTTTTCGAATTCATGTTATTTTTGAAATTACAGGGGATTTTGGATTTTTTTCGAAAATGTGGTTCATGCAGAGCTTTTTTGGCTGTAACTCAGTTCGTTTTGCTTACTGAATCGCCAATTTGGTCTTGTTTTATTACTATTATTACTACTGACTATCATTTATGATAAGTTGCTTTCAAAAAATTTATAGAAAAGTAAAAAATTAACCAAGCATATGACTTCAAAAATTTTTTTCTCTTTGAAAAATTACCTTCTTCAAGAGTCAAAAATCTCCTAAAGTAAACTGTTCCGTATCAATAAAAAATATTCGTTACTTTTAAGAAAAGTCCAACATTAATAGCCTGGCTCAAGTATTCCCCGAGATACAGAAAAAGATGTTTTGCAAAATACTTCGCCCATATTTGAACGAAATTATTTCGAAATTCAAATTTTTTTTTATAATGGTGGGAAAACTAAGCATTTAAGAAAGAAAATCGAGTGAATCGTACTTCATAATTTTAAGATATCTGTGATTATTACATAAAACAATGTCGAACTTCACGTGTAAGTGATCAACAGCCTCTTCTAGAAACGTGAAATGTGGAGAAAGGAAATCATAATGAAGACAGAAATCACACCAAAAATTGAAGATCAACCATGGCTCAAAACATAATAGGTTTTGTGTGTCGTCTCTTAACTTTAAACATATCGCCGCCTAAAGAAATAATATTGCATAGGGAAAAAATTCTCCCCGGATAAAGAGATATTAGTATATATTCGTTGTGTACGTACCCTTAGAGAGCTCTTTTCAAAAGTGATCATTCTTTGCCTCCTCCGGGTTGAAAAGCGCTCCGGAATTAATTATGGGATCGTGCGAATCGCTATATGAATTGATATTTATTAAACTTTTAAAATCTTAAATAGCTTGGTAACAAAAAACAAATTATATTGTCAAGAGCACCAACTTCGGCATTTAGTATAGTTTTTCTTTAGTTTTAGATCTAGAAAAGTGTAAAATGTTCTAAAAGGATTGTATTTTGAATAAAATGTTCCAAGATGTTTTGAATTTTTTATCTGGATATTATCGGAAAATAAATTAAAGTATAACTTACGTGAATGAAAAACATTAAATCTATATGATAAATAACTGCGGACCAAGAATTGACCCTTGCGGTTCGCCATATAGAAATCCAAATGAAAGTTGGATGAATTATTATATTACAACAGGAAATATATTTTTATTTGTTTTGTTGATGTTGCCGAAAATCTGGGGATACTGTATAATGGAGTAGCACAGCTTTGCAGAAAAGGAAGAAGGGGTAGGGAATTGACAACCTCCTAGGTACGAATATTAGAGTAAAGTGGACTATAGAGTTATAAATATTTAAGAATTAATCAAGTTTCTTTCCGGATTAGAAATATTCTAATTAACTTTCAGAAATGCTTTCGTAAAGTTTATCGCTATTCAAAGAAGTCATTATGACATAAAAAAATTTCCCCGTACTGTTGGTGTAACTCATTATACAATGACCTGAAAAAATTGTAGTGTCATCAGAACTTCGCATATGTATATGTATTAAATTTACAGACAAACTGCATGGAAGAGGTTGGTAAAAAAGTGATTTAGATTTTTAGCAGGCCTTCAATAGAATCCCTATTGCATGCGTGCTTCAATCTGAAAATATTGTAATGTAAAGAAAATTGGCTCAGAAGAAGTGGGTCAAAAACTGATTATAAGCTTTGATCACAATATAAAACCTGTTAGGTTAGGTTAAGTAAGAGTGGTGCCGCTAGACGACTAGCCTGCATCACTTAGACCTCCAGTGGGCCTACTGTACCCCTAGACCTCATGGGATAACCTTTCAACCCTAGATCCATCAGGATATATCGAAACTCTATACCTTGCAGCTCCCCCTGACTTGAAAAGAAGTAGCTACCCAATAGCCTACCTCTTTTATTCATCAAAGCGGGGCATTCGCAAAGCACGTGTTGGACGGATTCGAGTTGCTCCGAGTCCTTACAGCTCCTGCAGAAATCGTTGGCTGCTATACACAGTCTTTTAGCATAGTCCCCTATGGCCCAGTGACCCGTAATGATCCCTACTAGGTTCCTGAAATTTGTCCTGCTGCCATTAAGTAGTTCCCTTGTCCTTTTCCTGTCATATGCAGGCCACAATTGCCTCGCAATGCGGCATATACTGGCTACAGCAGGTATGGCTACTGGTCCACCGGAGGCTTGCATTTTGAGAGGCGCCTTTGATGATTTCCTCTTTTAAAGCTCCAATTGGGATCCTTACATAAGCTACAGCTGCGGAGCCATCCAATTCAGAGCCAATTTTGACCAACTCATCAGTCCTTATGGACAGGTACCCAGCATAGGGCCACCTTGTGCCTTATAGTCAATTCCTCGAGACTGGTTTTACATAGCTGCAACAATTTTTATTTTACCAGCACAGCATCCAGCGCCTTGATGGCTGCCTGGCTGTCAGTATTATGCAGATGAGTCGTGCGGGCTCTCTGCACATGGATACCAATATTGCTGCCTGATAAATCGCTGCGAGCTCTGCCTGAAAAACACAGCATTTGTCAGGAAGTCTAAAAGACTCGTGTCACTGGAGATCTTTAGAGTATACTCCAGCCACTGTGCCCACACTCGTCTTGGATCCAACCGTAAAAATATAAATATAAGATGTTACGACCACCTCCTTCCCTTCCCAGTCACTCCTGGTGGGCATCATTGAATTGACACCCCTACCAAAAGTCAAGATGGGTACTAGATAGTCTGTTTCTTCCCTGCAATCACTACAGTCTATCTTCTGGAGTACATTTTAGTGCCCAAAATCTCTCTCCATCCACCAACTCCCCGCCCTCAGCCTGACAGCGCTAATTGTCGCTAAACCTCTGCAATAAAGGTCCAGCGGCAATAAGTCAAGCATGAGCTCCAGTGCCACCGTAGGCTTAGTGCGCAGACACAGTTATTCCCACACAGGCGGCTCTCTTGATTTTTGACAGCACATCCAGGTTACATTTCCTCGTCAGTGCCGTCTACCAGACGTAGCAGAGGATGGACCGAACTATGGCTGTGTATATCCAACGTACAACACAGTTTCCTCCAATTATTCTCTTCCACGTGTAGAAGGCCACACTGGCTTTCTTTACGCGTTCTTCTAGAATAACCTTCCAGCTCAGCTTGTAATCGAGGACGATCGCTGGAAAGAGTAATCTCCTCCCCACCCAGCCTTGGAAGTCTGAGACTTTGCACCCGCCTCCTTCTTGTAAAAAGAACCAACTTCGACTTCGAGGAGTTTACCATCAATCCACTCTTATTGTCCCAGTTATCCAGCTTAAGCAGCGCATACGTGAGCCTTCCACTAATAGTAGAGAGAAATTTATCAGCTAGCTGGATGCATATGTCATCCGTGTAGGCAACTTAAAGCCTGCTCTGTCTAACTTGATGAGAATTTCATCCATTACCAGTAGCCACAGGAGTGATGATAGCATCCCCCCCCCCATGCGGTGTACCTATATAGACTGCTCTTCTCACAGTAGTGTCACCTGAGCAGGAGCAAAAACCTGTTACAGTAACATTTCTGAAAAGAGTCGGAGAGGATTCCTTCTCCCCTGAATTTGATTTCGAAATTTATAAAGTCAATAACTGAAAATCTAATGGGTTCATACTTAACGGAATACCTGTGTAAGGAACAACTCTTGTTATTGAATCAATCAACGAAAGCAGGATCTTTTCACATTTCAGAAATATCAAAATTCATCTTCAAATCGTCTTCATAAAAGATATCGAAATATTAATTGTCTTTTCAGAGATTAGCTTCAGTTTAATTTAGTTTTTCTTTTATATATGTATGTGTGATGTCACTATCTATTATAACAGTTTGACTCTAGTCCTCCTACTTTCCATAGTATAAAAATAAAATCACAATGCTAACTCCGTCAAACATAAACACACTTTTTCATAATACCGCGCATTCTGATACACCTCATTACCTCAGTCAGTTCCCATCTTATTAAAAAATATAAGTATAACACTAAAGCTCTGCATAAATTACTTCTGAAATGATCCATCTAATTAATATGTTCGTGTCATAAATAACGGAAAATTATACATGATGTGAGCTCCCTTTCAGGTTCATTTTCACGGGCCATTTGTCATCCAAAAGAGTTACGGCCTCGCCGGCATATTTTGTGAGGGCGCTCACTCTTCCCTTTAATTAGATATAGAAGGAACGAAAAATCTCTCTAGACAGAGTAGACGTTTTGACAGCTAAGACGACGACGTCATTAGATGCGCACGAGTTAAGCTTAAAGTGGTGCGCGCCAGCATATACAACTCATCACCAGATTTTTTCATTTTTGGATTGACCCATAGCCATGATCTTAATGCGCGTTTAAAATTCGTCGATTTTCGAAAATTATTTCGTCAATTAGGGAAGATGCTGTTATGTGTGTATTAAGCGCCAGCCAGATGTTGGTGGAGTTTTGATGAACAGTTTTGTGGTTAGGATTGTTATGGTGGATTATGATGAAATAATCAGTGGAATTATGAAAATAGAAGGGGGAGGGGTGACTTTGGCGTTAGGGTTAGAATATTGTCACAGAAAAAAAAATTAAGATTTGGGTAGAATCAAATGTTCCATATTGACGAAATGTAAGTGGGAAAATGAAAGAACAGGGAATTTTTCAGATTGAAAAAAAAACCAACAGTGAATTAGTGTCAGTGAAACTCAGCTGAGTGATAATGATATTTTAGAAAAAAAAAGGTCTTATGGAGCAAAGTATATTTTTTTTTTTTAGTTGAAAAGTCTACAACGTGGCACCAAATTTTTCATACAATACATATCATAACAAAAAAGCTACACCCTTCGAAATAATAAATAAAGTTTAAGGCTGATTTTTCGAACATGCAGTTACTGAAAAATTTCTGAACTGCATTTTCAATTAGCTATTGCCGCTATAACGGTATGTATGTTTGCATACATGTACCCAACATTTTTTTCGCCCATTCATCTTTGGGAAAACTCATCCATTTACATATATGTCAGAGCTGGGCAAGTACCAAAGAAAAAGTTCTTCAGTACAAGTACCGAACGCCTGAGTACTTCAGCGTAAGTACAAGTACCGCATGTATGAAAAGTATTTGTAACTAAGGACCAAGTCTATAAAAGTACTGAGTACTTTTTGAAGTACTTTTTTAGAATCTTTGTACGTTGGCAGTAATATAATGAAGTTTATCGAGTTCAGTTAATAGACATTAATAAATCAATACCTTTTGAAAACTATAATATGTATAGTAACCAGTGGCTACTATTTATAGATTTTCATAGTTTTCGGAGCTGCAAGTAGAGTAAAACTTTTACCTCTCCTTGCTACACCCACAAAAATTATTAGAGGTCTGCCCAAGCAACAATTATCGCCTCCAATAAGGCAGAACAATTCTAAGGAAAAAATTTCCAGTAAATTTCTAAGAAAAAATTGAGGCCTTCCCCACATCAGGTCGAGACATCGTTGATTTTATATTGGAGCGAGGCATTGCTTACCTTGCTTACCCTTGATTATGTCCACAGACGTATATAATATGGACTGTATACTTTTGTATTTCACGTGGGCACAATTGCTTGTGTCAAAAAGAGCTCTTACGTCGGTGCCAACATTGAAAATATTATTGGCATGAATTTGAAAAAGTGAGCACGCAGCTCGGAAAATAATTTTAATAAAACATTTAGAAATTCTTCTGTGTATCTAATAAATATATTGTCTTTGATAAAAGAGTTTATATCAGTAAATAACCCTAAATGATTAATTTAAAATCATGTATTTCGACGAATCCACTATTTTATTCGTTTTCAGTTCTCTCTCAGTTGGTACATGGTGCTTAGGCCGAAAGAGTCAGCAATATAGAAGTAAGCCAACTTTTTGCAATCCATATTTTACATGTCAGTGGTTATGTCATCAAGTCGAAGGATTCGTCGATTTTATATTCTAGCGAGACGTTACTGGTTTTTGTTCTATTTGCTCAGGCTTGTGTGTATGTTATTTATTTGTCTATGGTTCTGCTTGATGTGTGAGTGCGGCACATACTTTGACAGTTCTTTGCGTGCTTTAAAGCTTAGCAAAAAAAAGGAGTTGCGCTAGAGATTGTGTTTGCTTTTTTATGAAGACTTAAGATATTTGTAGGTACTAAATAGACTCAGAAATACTTAAGTAAAAATCTTGGTACTTAAGTACAAAACTGTCTTAAGTACAAGTAAATAGAACAAGTGCTAATTAGGGCATTTCAAAAGTATTGAGTAATAAGTCTTAAGTAACGACAATGTACTTTAAGTAGTACTTAAGTCTTTTTTTACTTAAGTATTGCCCAGCTCTGATATATGTCTCCAAAATTTTTTTTTTTATAAAGACTTAATTTCATAAAAATTTAACTTACTCTTGTAGAATTTTGTTTATTTGAGCCTCAATGGAACTTCTTACCTGAAAAATAAAAACAAAATAAAAATTAAATCAGGAGAAATTGAATTGACAAGGTACACAAAAGAACACAGCTAATATAGTAATAGGAAGACACGCCTGGAAAAGGAGTGCCGAATATGCACAGATGAAAAAAAAATAGTTAGGAAAGTCTTGTCAGATAATAACAAAAGCAGGATTTTGTAGGTTCTACAAAGAGCTTCATGGATATCGCGCACCAGTAAGACTACTCAGATCTAATGGCTAAGTTTAAATTTGGTTGACTGGCAGCCGAGAAAAGTGGCCTTCTGTTGTCGAGGATATTCCTGGTCAGCAGCTCAGTCACAACTCAAGAAAGCCATTATGCACCTATAGATCTAGCCAAGGTGGGTAGATTTGAATTCCCGTTATAAGTGTATTTCCATCCTATGTAGATTGAAGACGTTTCTGGGAGATTGGTATTCCATACTTAATTTGGTGGAGCAAATGTGCGTTAATGTTGCCGTCAGATAACTTCTAAAAGGGAATGCCCACTTTTCATACAACTTTAAACCCGACATCTCCAGGCATGAGAGATGTCTTAAACGTTGCATTATGATACTCGGAACATATTTTTATTAACAATGTTTATTTTAATTCATCGGGGGAAAGCTTTGACGGTTGGATGTAGCTTAAGCGGCTCTCTTGAGTGAAAAAAATGGACTTTTCAAGTTCTCATAATTGCGCGGAGTTGGTAGGAGTCGTGGAATATGACTTCTTATGTGAAAAATGTTCAAAACAGAGCACTAATGGCCATGGAAGAAAGAACTGCAAAAATATATGTATGTTAAATGTAGTAACTGGTGAGTATGTGACCCAAGTGAATGGGTTTTCCGGCAAAAAAAATGAAATGTCTCAAGAAAGTTTTCTGAAACAGGAAAAATGTATACCACCCGATATTACTCGGCGAGACCTTTAATTTGATTTGGAACGGGTCGTATTGGAGGAACCCCCCGCTGGGGTTACAACCCGCCACCACAAAAGTATTCCGAGAAAAATTTTCTTCTACGAATTGTAGCTGGTAATGGATTGAGGTGAACAGTGAAACCCGTTTTACTGATCGGACGTAACCCTACTGAGTTAGAGCCGATCTAAAGTACGAAAAATCTATTACCTCAGTTCGAAAAGAGGGAAATAAATACTAAAAAAGTGAGTATGGGGATGGCTATAAATAGCTATTTAAAGGTATAGGACTGTGGGTATTGAAACTTCTTCTCACCCCTAAGAAATTTTATTCTGTATTAGATTTTCCAAAATATAACTACATCAAACTTTGATCCCCCCACCATCCTCAGCATTCCCCCGCTGAATTTAAATAAGCATTGTTAATCAAGTATGTTCAAAGTATCATAGTGCATCGTTTAAGACATCTCTCATGCCTGGAGGTGTCGGACTTAAACTGGGCATTCACCTTTCTCATAGGCACTTGAAATGGCATTGTATTAACAATTCATCATTGGGTACGAGGCAGATTTTATATGTGTGACAAACTTATGAATCACGGAATTGATTTGGAGCTGGAGAGAATAAGATGCAGCGCCCGAATTTGCGCCATTACTACGGTTTCCTTGCGGTAATCCACAGATGCAGAGTGAACATTTTTGGATTGGTTTTCTGCCATAAAATCGATCGAAATCATACTTTATAAGATAGTAGACGACACAAAAACTTCAGGAGCCAGCATGCCATCAATGCTTGGAACTTTACTTCTCCTGCAATAAAAGCGCTCAGCTTATTTCATTCGAGTATTTGATGCAGTTAAAAATTCATCGAATATATTAACAAAGAATGGATAGAATTGTAAAAATCAGCCCAAGTTTCATGTAGCATCTTGGAGGTTAGATATTTACATTTCCGCAAGAATGTTGTAAAACCTTCATACACCATATCATAAATCCTCGACCCAGTTGTTCTTTTATCTCCGTTACAAATCTAAGCTCAAGTCTAAATCTCTACATTCTATCGTCGTGATACAATTAAAGTATATATACGGAAAAATCATGGAAGTCATTAATAATTCTGAAGGTCATCGCTTGAAATCTTGTCTCCTGATATTCTTAGTTATACTCGCCCAATGGATCACACACGTTCTTGTTCCTACCCAATTCAAGTTTATTTCCATGTGACCACAGTGCACAAGATACAAAACTGCTTTCCAATAAGATACACATAAAAGCAACAACATCAAGGAACGAAAGACGAAAGAAAAAATCTCTTCACACCTTAGAACAACGTGCTCAGGCTGTTATCACTCCTCAGAATTAATAGCTGCAAGTTATTTACACATTTTGTCTGATAAGAGCCGATGAAACAGGCATGTAAGTGGATTTTCAAATGAACAACAAGTGTAGACCAGAGACCCTCTTAGCCGATCACTTCAGCAGTATTCTCGATTCGACAACTTAGCAGAGCTCAAGCTTGGGCTATATAGAAGATACCAGAAATATAGTCTAACCGTTGACCAGATGGTGATGGTGGCTGATGATGATGATGGTGATTGTGGTGGTTATTATGTGGCTTGAGTTACTCCTGACTTTTGGTCGTAAAAAGCTTTAAAGACGATTTCGGTCGGACCAAAAAGATTAATGGCTTTAATCTATTCAACATCATTAGAGATTTCCCGTTTTAGATACTTTATGCTATTTACCATGGGGACGCACACTACTCTATAAGACATTTTTTTTTTCTTATGATTTTGATTAAATTCTTCCATTAAGACGATCCGATGTGAAGCGTTGGATATCATAGTACACACAATTAATGTCTCCAGATGGAAAGGTGATAGTAGCGATTCGCTTATCTCCTGATGAGAACGATTTAAGTTTGACACGATTTCGAACTACCACATTGAGAAAATTGTCTACTGCTGTTCCCATTGCCACTGATTATGGTTGTTTTTGTTCTTTTTTTCTTCGCAAGATATTTCATGTCTTGTCGTTTTTTGAATTTGAAATTAAGCTTCCATATCTGAAAACGATAATACACGCTTGAGCGGGTCTTGTAAACGAACCCATTTGCAATTTTATTGGACAAGCACGGAACAAGCGACGACTTATTTTTAAACCGTGGTTGATTCTAAGCGTGCATTTTTGTACATTGATTACTACATTTTCCCTGTATGCTAGAAAAGTTAATCACGGACCACACACAGCACGAGTCTACTTCTGGAAGGAATTACACTTTCTTACATATTGAAAACGTTACACTTCTTCTGTACTTGGTGCAAGGATTAGTCTTGAGTTATTTTTTTTTTTTTTGTAGCAATATCGAGTGTGTAAGTCCAACACCAAATCAATCACTGGGTTGCATGCTTTACGCAGATGCCATATTTATTATACTTATACTGAAGGGGCCAGAATCTATCGAGAGTATGAAGAATTTGCGCAGACGCGTGTCTTGTTCGTTTAACGCCGTCTAAACGCCTTTAATGGCCTGTTTCATGGCCAATGTGCCTGCCGCAATATACTTTGCCATATAAATCACGAAATTACTTGTCTAATTAAGCAATATTTTGAATGGAAGTGTAATAAAGCAACCAATGTTACTGCGGCCTTTCATTGGGTACGATACGGGCGTACTACATATATTAACAGTCATCATATCTATAATGTCAGAAGCGGTACGGCTACTGGTATTTGGACAAGTGCGGCGACATTTTTTTGCCCCTTTTTGCCTGAAGGAGGCATGTTTTTTCATGGATAAGTGGTGAGCGGGTTAAATGTTATCATTACCCTAAAGAAAAGTCGAACGGTTTATCGTTTTGTTTATGTTTACTGTAAATTATGGTGATTAGGCTCGGTTTTGAATTAGCTGGAGATGTGAAACATTTTTATCTGTTATATCACAGTTGTTCAGGATTTAATCGTAGGTACTTAGTGTGTAAATAAAAAGGAGTTACGGGAGTTAGTTAAACATATTTAAAACTTATCAATAGATGCAGAGTATAATGGTAGCATAGTATTGATGTACAGGTTAGTTGTACTTTTTAAAAGTGGTGTCCCACTAGGATCTGCAGTTGGACCTGTGCTAGTTTTATGATGTGTATTGATTTTCACGTGTACACGAATGTTCGAGCTATATGTATGTAGTTCGCTATATGACACGCCGAAATAAATGCAAAAGTTCGGATACACGTATATTTGCTAAAGTTCGCGTTATATTGAGTGTATCACTTGACAATGAGAGATTTTTTGCAAAAATAAGTTTTTTTTTTCTATAATTAAATGAATTGATATATTATTGAAGTTATGACAGCTTTCCACCTTTCAGGAAATTTATGGATTCCTTGTCAAAAAAAGCTGCTTATCTTTTGAATCAATTTTTGATATTTTCAACTGAAGATAAACGTATTCCAGTAAGGAAATTTTGCATCGATTGGAACAAGTGGTAGTCCGAAGGGGTAAGGTCTGATTAATATGGCGTGTGAGGCAAAATTTCCCATCTATTATTTTCCGAATATGAAGCCGAGCGTTGTCATGATGGAAAATTATGGCCTCATGTCTGGTTGCATATTCTGGCCTTTTTTCGTTCAATGTTCTCTTCAAACGAATCAGTTGTTGTCTGTAGAGCTCTCCCGTAATAGTTTCACCAGCTTTTAGCAGCTCATAATGGATGACACCATTCTGATCCCACCAAATACTGAGCATTACCTTGGCGCCATGGATATTTGGCTTTGATGTTGATGTTCCTGGTTTGCCAGGCTTCAGATACGATTTCCTGCATTTCGGGTTGTCATAATGAATACATTTGTCGTCGCCAGTAACAATGCGGTGCAAAAACAACTTTCTTTTTTGACGGTCAAGCAGCATTCTGACATGCATAGTCGCCTTTCGACATCTCTCGGCTTCAAGTCTCATGGAACTCAATTTCTTCGCTTTTGGAAGAGTCCCGATTCAGAGGCTTGGAAAATGCTGCTTGTGTTACGCCCAATGATTCTGCGAGCTCTTCTTGCGTTTGGCACGAGTCTTCATTGAGTAGAGTCTCTAAATCTTCATCTTCGACTTTTTCGCTTGGTTTTCCATGTCAAAATCTTCACTTTTAAACGGTCGAAACCAAAATTCACAAGTTTTAATTGATGGAGCATATTCACCGTGAATTTCTGATAGCAATCGATGATTTTTTTTCCAATTAAAGAACAGAAGCAAAGCTTCCAGCAAATGCTGTTTATTTGGCACGTATGCTGACATGCTTCTAGCTCGAAAAATTACCTGATTTACACTTTGACAAACTAACACATAATAAAATGTAACGACTTAGCTTTATCGTGAAGATAGTCGCAGTATGACCAGATGCGATACAGTACAAGTAATGCCATCTCTTATAAATTCCTCATTTTCAAGTTATACACCATATGTATTTATGAGGGGCTCACGAACCTCAAAGGATTAAGCGTTTGGAACTGGTCAAGCTGTTGGCAGAGTTTTTACAGTTTATTCTTAGAAATATAGGCCTGTTTGTAATGCAACAGCTATCTGTGGATAAATTAATGAGGAGATAAATGAAGGGTAGGGAGGTGTGGGATATTGAGCATCGATAGAAATAATTCGTTCGCTTTAAGGTTAATTGTTTAGCGTCTCCCGGAACAAATCACTCTTAAAGGAGTTCTAAGGACCTTTAAGGGAACATCGGACTTTATGCTTCCCTCTCACCTCATACGCCCAACCGCTCTTTTAATCATACAAAGCTTCGTTTTCACCTACATAATCTCCTTTTAGGGTTCGTATAAATACAACAGGTGGGGACGAACTTTTGAAAATACAAGTGTGGAGGAATTTATGTAAATATATGTGTAGCTCCAGTGTTTATAAGCTCAAAGAGACGTGTACAAGTGTATTAGGTAGCTTTGATAATTAGTAGTTCTTCTGAGTCATGTGGACCATGATAAATAATCATCATCATCATTACTGCAAAATCCACCTACGTTGGATCTTAACTGTTCCCTGATAACGATTTTAAAAACGAAACATTCAACGTTTGAAGGGTTCCACAACATTTACCCGCTCAAGGTCTTGTGCGTTTTTGCTGGAATCGATACAAATTCTTTAGAGGATCTACAGCTCCTTGAAATGGATGTATTATGGTTCATTTATGAGGGGAGTGATTCGCTTTTCACGTTCGCAGATTGAAAGTGTCAAGAAGAATATACATCGTTTATCTTATTTAAATAAGAGTACATTGGTCTGAGATGTATTAAATTCGACTCGATCTACGCTAAGCAAGGATCTCATTAACATCGCAACTGATCATGGAGCTCCGTCTGGAGCCTACACAAATATTAAACAAATAAAAGAAGTCAGTAAAACTACGAATGGGATCAAAACTATGGAAAACAGGTCATCCAAAAAATTAGAAAATTATATGGAGAGAAAGCAGAGCATTGCAGCAAAACAAAATAAGCATTTAATAAGGAAAAGTTCTTTTGGAAAAGCATGTTGGTATCCTTTCAGAAAAGTGATCCTCTGACAATTTCTAACTTACTGGGTAAATGCAGAGAGGCAATTTGTAGGTCCTAACAGTGCATCTATGATGCCTATCAAGAATTATGGAATGTATGTAGAGAATGAGAGATCAAACATAATACAAGGCCAAGCTGTTGTTGGTAAAACCTAGGTAATCTATTTTTTGAAAATCTACCAACATCTGGTTTTGGTTTCCAGTCGACTATCAAACATAAAAGCTTAAGTACCTACATAATGGTGGATCAGTTGATGGCGAAATTTGGATTTCTGGACTCTCGGTTGAATTGAAAGTAAAGCGGACTACCGAATAAGCCTGATCGCAGTATTCCAGGGGGTCCTGGCTTCGAGTCCCACCTCGACACTGTTCTGTGCTTTTCATTTCGACTTTTAGAAGTTCTCCTCTCTGATATTACTTTACTACCTTCTTTTCCAGCAGCACCACAATATGTACCCCATAGGAGCGGAGAAACATTTGGAGGGTTTTAAACATTTGTAAAGTTCTCAGTGTAAGCAGAGGCGTCAACCCAATGAGAGCATCTGATGCAACAATAAAAAGTTTTCTGAATACACTGCGCTTTTCATAATAAACAAAATATGGCAGGTGGTGTGGCTATGTTGAAGGTCTATGCTCGCTAGGAGAAAACAAGAAAAAAACTATCGGAGCTACTGTCGAATTACACGCCCAGTATACACGAGTCTTCATTTAAAAAGTCATATTTGCAATAAAGATTCTTCTAAGGGTACGTAAACAACGAGGCAAAGCGAGGCGAGGCGAGGCTAGGCTAGGCACTTGAGCGAGGCGAGGTGAAGATACACCTCGAGGTGTACTGTTCACAACAAGGCGTTCAGTTTCTTGGTAAATCGCGAGGTGATAGCATAAATTATGTCATCAGGTTCTGAAGAAGAAATTTTTTGTTTGTCAAGTAATGCAACTACATATATTCCATTTTCACATAGGTGTACTAGTAAAAAACAAAAACCTATAAGAATATGCCAGCTTTCAAAATTAACGCGCTGCACCTCGCGAAAAAATGAAAAATTTCATTCTCGAGCGGGATACCTCGAGGTGTCTCGTCATATCGCGCGCTGACACAGCGTTTTTATGAACACTCTCATAGTACAGCATACAATCATTTTATTTCTTCAACTCTTAATATAGCGTCGCCTAGCCTCGTTGTGCACGCACCCTAACTAAGCAAACACTCTTATAGCCGCTAGTTTACTTTCATTTGAAGATGCTGTCATCAGTCTTTAGCAATTTTCAGGTTGCGGCATTTTACATGAACGTATAAATAGATAGCTTCAGACCCAATCAGACTTATAAGGTTCGGGGATACGGTTCTATCTGTGCGATTGCGAACGAATAATGGGTTTGAAATTTTATACACATGCCACATACACTTCTCAAAGAAAAACTTAACCTTTCTCAGAGGAGTACTGCACCTATCCAAAGCCCCAGAGATTCCAATGTCATGTCCGAAGTAATATACCCTGTCCGAGCTTTTGCATTTGTCCATAAAGGACTTTCCTACTTTTAACCATAAATAATCATCTGCCACATGTTAAAAATCGACCAATCGAGTCTCAAAGAAACTTTACTAACCAATCCCTGGTTACTTTATTTCGGTGCAACAATTTACAGAAATTCACAGTCAAAAGATACTTGTTATGGGAGTCACTTACGAGTAACTACTTCTTGATCTTGCCAGGCTAGATAGAAGTACCACCTAAGAAAGTTACTAATTATAAAAACAGAATGTTGCAAAACCAACTTCTTACTCCTAAATTCTACGAAATATTGGAACAATAATCTCTACATAAACTGCAAAAATATATTTCTCCTTAATTCCATTGAAACACGTCAATTTTAAGGAAGAATTCTTTTAAAAAAATTCTCGTAAATCACTCTCCGTCTGTGCTCGTACGATGCACGTTTGCTCAAATTTATAACGAAAACGCTCCAATTAATCAAATTTCCCCGGGGAAAAAACCTAGTAAAGAACCAGAAAAAATGTGTTCCAAATGTCAACTTACACATTCGAGTGTATAATTGATAGCCAAAATAAGAAAGACGAAATTTTGATGGCTAAAGTCCTCTTCTGCTCCTCCTCTCTTGGTGTGTGATTAAGGAGGCGCTAAACAGGATACGCATTCATATGGATATCATGTGTAAAATTTTCAATTTTACTAGCTACCATGAAAGAAGAAAAAACGAAATTAGTGTCTTCTTTGGAACTGTGTAAATCAAAAAATCAAGCAAAAGACAAGAGCACAAAAAAAAATAAGTCTTAAGCTGAGGGTAAAGAAGAGAAGCTCAGTGCACCCACAACTCTCTAAATGACCCTCGTAAATTTGTAAGTGAAACCCCTGTGACATTTAGCCCTGGGTCGAGATTGTTTTTGTTAAAGTTGAGGCAGGCAAAGATGATCTGTTTGTGAACGTTCGAGGTAAACTAAGAAGAGTATCTTATAAGGGTAAAAATTTTGGTAACGTCCCTTAAAAAACACTTAAAGAAAAGTTCATTCATGGCTGACTGAGAAAACTGAAATCCAAGGAGGCACTAAGTCATGAGTGGAGTCAAGTTGAGGCGCCATTCAGACGACACAGAGATTTTTATTTTTTCAATGTGAGTGTATTGTCTAATTAGGATTTGTTGGACTGCACCTCTTCAAGGTGATTTATGACTCGTGGTTTCGGGCATCACATCTAACTAACTATTGCTGTTGCAGTTGCTGGATAATGTGACGGCACTTAAGTTTCTTGGCAAAATTGATGTTGTCAATTTGTTGATTTCTAATACCTAGCTTGTCCTGGGGAAGCTCGTTCTAAGAAGATGCACCAGTTACAGTAGATACTATCTCGGATTAGTTACGTATGAAGAGCATAAATTATTATGAAACGACCATATACTGCTCAATATATCAAATGTAGACATTATACCAAAAGCTGACATGACTGCATTCTTGAAAGTCTCTTAAGTTGATGGGGGTCTTAAGATTATTGTGATGTGTGCGACCGCCAATTACTATAGATACTTTCTGACGCGACATAAACATGAAATCGTTCTTAACACTTTTAATGACCTGGAGGAGAGATTTGTGGCTCAGTCGCATAGTGGCGCTATTAAAATTGTTTATTATTGGCCCGTTTATTTTGAAATTTCTTTAACGTGAGGGTGGCTTTTTGATATCTTGTTGTCGGGTTTAAGAAAAAAAAAATGCTGTAGTAAAGATTATTAGCTTTCAATAAAAATTAATTAATTCAAAACAATCTAGGTATGTGTGTTAGAATTGAGCTACAAGGTAACAGATTTTTTTTTGTTTATTGGAACTAAAACTACAGATTTGGGTTTTAACTCGCCGCCCATAATCTTAAACTTCTGCCTGCAAGCTTGTATCTAAGTTCAGCAATTAATTTATAGCCCTAATCGTTTCTGCTATATAACTGAACATAGTGGTAGTCCCTTGGATTTGTTTATAAAATCTTATTCCGAAAAATATTTAAATTTAAAATCTCATCTGTGAGGAGCGCGAGCTATTACCTTATTTCGGACCCGCTCTGCAAAGCCACTATACAGACAAGTTCCCAGTAAACGTCTAGTATAGCACCTATAATTACACTGAATTCACTCACTTGAATAAAATAAATTTATTAAAGACAAATCTGATTTTCATCGAGGCTTTTGGGCCTGACTCCATTTCGCTCTGATAATTACATAAGTGCTGCACCATTTTTTTATCTGAACTTCTCCATAAAATATTTCTCATATCTATCGGCATGGAAATTTTCTTCCATTTTTTGAAACAATATAAAAAAATGAACGCGTTCTGGCCACTTACAAATATCTTCATACTTTTGGGAAGTTTAAAAACATTATATTAGATATTTTGAAAGCTTTTGAAAGAGTCTGGCATTCTCATCATTTTTTAGCCAAACTTTAGAAATTCTGACGTTTGCAAAGTGTCTCGTCTAGTAAAAGCTAGCGAAATAAAATCCATGTTGTAATTTTCAGAAACTGGTGATGACATCTTGTAAACAACCGTTTACAGGTACCCAATTCCAAGATCTCATTGCGGGGTGAAAGGTAAGGTAAGTAATTAGCAAATTTGATTTGCATTTGCAAATCATTTGCACTTGTGTCATACTTGTGGTAGCATCTCTTAAAATTTGTAGCAAAGTGAAAGTATATTTTGTGATGGAATATTCTGTTGAAGGTATGTACACGATTATCAAATACTTATTTACAAGTATTTCACATATTTTTATCTTGCATATTCTTCCATAATTGGAAACTTCAAAGGATCACAACTTCTGTTACCTGAATGTACTCGTCTTGATACTTCTATATATTATAACTACCAGGCGCGTATCCAGACCTGATGCCTAGGGGGGTCACAACTAAAATGTTCGAGGAGGAGGAAAAGGTCGGAAGAAATCGCTTTTAAATTTTTTTTCAATCATATTTACAACAAAATCCAATTTTCGGTTTGATTTGGAAAAGCTATCGAAAATATTATCCACATCAATGTTGATCTCAGGGTGGATATTAAGGACTCATAACCAGATACGCTTTCTCGTGCAGAGATTGTAGTAATAGATGCTGTCGCAAACGATTCTGTCCTGGATGAAGTAATTGACTGAGAGTGAGCTTGCAGCTTGAGTCACATTTAAAGGAATGGGAATAGGAGTGCATGATATGGCACTGACTATTTCTTTTGATGGGAACTTAAAAAAGTTGTCAATGGTCTTATCAGTCTTCAGCTTTACACTTGCACTACTATTTCTACCTCCATCGCTTAACTAGTATAGTTTGTCGTTCTGCTAGAAATTAAAAGTTATTGTGAAGTTAAATTAAACAGCACTACTTGAATTAATACGAAAGTACAAGCAAAGCAACGCCAACCACCGCGCAGAGGAAAGTGAATGAATTTTACTTTTATAGTTTTGTCGTAAAAATTCCAAAGAAAAATTGTGGAATCAATTTTAGCGGCACTCGAATCAATCCAATTGATGGTTTACATGTGTAAAAAACACAGTATCACCGATATTTCTGACAAACCTTTGAAAACTTCAAGTATTTCCTTCGAAATTCAGTGAAAAAAGTGAACTTTACCTAAGGATTGGTTAGGGGGCCCCGAAATAGAAATTAATGTGTGTGTAAACCAGCTCTGCCCTTCAACATCATTAGGAGTTCTGTCTGCTGGCCGACCAAAATAATCCTTCGATGACTTATCATTGAAAATGAAGAGACGTAGAGCAGAAGATCTCTTAGAGACCTGAAGTGAGAAGCTCTGCAGTTGATTGTTCCACCTTCCATACCACCTAAGATATCAGAACATTACGAAATTATTCAGGAGAATTTTTTGTTGTCAGACGAGTAATGGCGAGGAATCATCTGATGACGATCATTAAAATTGTTGTAATCGTACTGTATTATCACCTAGTCATAGATCTCTTAGAGACCTGAAGTGAGAAGCTCTGCAGTTGATTGTTCCACCTTCCATACCACCTAAGATATCAGAACATTACGAAATTATTCAGGAGAATTTTTTGTTGTCAGACGAGTAATGGCGAGGAATCATCTGATGACGATCATTAAAATTGTTGTAATCGTACTGTATTATCACCTAGTCATAGTTTTTACTTTAAGGGTTTTAGTTATTAACCGTTAATATTGTACACAACAATTGTAGTAATTTTTGTTTAGTTTAATTTAATTGTGTAAATATATAATTGTAAATACCAAGGTTAACTTGTTAAATACTGTAACATTTATGAAAATTTTACAAACTATTTCAAAGCCCTAAACCCTTCTTATAAAAAAAAAAGAATTATCATCCTGTAATCCCATGAAGCGGTAGCCAGAGGTAGCTACTGACAGAACAAAAACCTTCATTTTACCGCGTGAATGGTTTCCTAAGCCCATCGCCAATGTAGGGCCTACACAAGATATATAATACAAGGTATTCCTATTAAAATTTTGATACATGTTCTGTGACGTAATTTCGTGACCAATGTATATACATCTCTAAAGGAAAGACAGAGAGAGCGCAGAGAGTATTGTGTTCTCTACACCGTGCTTTACTATAATTTTTCACTATATTTCGTCGTTAATGGCGGACCGTGGTTACTTATAATGGAAATTCCTCAACCTTTTTACCAAACACTTGAGGGGTACCTCAAGGCTCGATAATGAGTCCACTATTATTTTCGCTATTCATAAATGATTTGCCGAATACTATTATCAATGCATCTATATGATGATGACTTACAAATTTACATATCAAGGCCAGGCGGCTTAATTGAAATTCTGTCAATCGCCTTAACAACGATCTTAGCTCAATATATGAGTGGTGTATACCGAAGAAGCTTCATTTGAATCCTATCAAATCTAATGCAATTTTAATCTGTAAGTATATACTGGATACTTCGTCAATGTCTCGTATTGTACTCAATAGATTCATTTTACCTTATCGCGAAAAAGTATTGAATCTAAGAATCATTATCAACAATACACTTTCTTGGTGCAATCATATATCTAATGATATCTCTAAGGTGTATGGATCTCTGCGTAACCTCTCTGTCTCGGCCTCCTATACTCCACTTTCCACTAGGATGATGCTGGATAAGTCACTAATAGTACAACTCTTTACTTATGTCAGCGAAATTTGATCCAAGTGTGATTCTGTTTCCTTACGTAAGTTAAATATTGCATTTAACTCCTCCGTTGCTCGGTATATTTATAATTTAAGGCGTTTTGATCATATTTCTGACTTTGCTAAGACTATCTTTGGATGTCCCCTTTTAATCATATCTTCTGTTTAAAGATTTGCTTTTTCTTGATGGTATTATCTCCTCTGGCAGACCATCTTACTTATTTGAAAAAGTGCGTTTCTCTCAATATTCACATAGTGTAAGTCTATCTGTATCTGGTGCTAACTTCTCGGTCACTGAGAAGCTGTATTTTGCTCGGCCTGTCAGAACCTGGAATAGCTTACCTTTGATGTTGCGAAGAGAAAGAGGCGTTGATATGAGGTTCAAGAGTGTATTGTTTGAACATTTTCGTACTAGAAAATTGTTTTTGTTTTTTCTTCTTATATTTCTTATTTTTATTACTCTTAAATAAAAGTTTTTTTTTTATATTTTTTTTTCCTTCTTTCTTTAAAATATCTTTTCTTTTTAATTTATCCATTCATGTCGTTGCCTAGTATAAATTAACTTTAAATGTATTTTTTATATTCTCTTTATAATTTAACTTATTGTTTTTATATTATACTTTTAGTTGTAGAGTATATCTAAGTTAAATTTAGCTGTTTTTGTTTAAACAGTTTTTACATCTATGCTACATATAGTTATAAGACCATTGGACTTAATTATGTAAAGCAAATAAATAAATAAATAATAATAACATTTAATAATATATACCTTGGGGCCTACACACCTTTCACTATGCAGGTTTTCTCTCTCTTTCTCTTAAAATAGCGTAGTATACCTGCAATATACGGAAACAATCAAAGTAACTCAAAAAATAATTTTGTCTCGTTAACTTGTTCTAGACGAAACACTGGTTTGGTTTAAGTAATTTCTAATACTGTTCGCAGTTTTGCATACAACAATCTTCTGAATTGGCGGAATTGTGCTTGATACTGTGAGCGATTGATAAAAACCGTTTAAATAACCAATTTTTCCACCAGCAAAACTTTTCTTCTTAGCTAGGTAATATAAGGCAATACATTTTTTTACATTACTAGTTTAGGTCAGGAATATTTCTACATAAAAAATTTCACCTTGCGCGAATTATAAAACATATATAATTTTAAGAGAAACCGATGAAACTGGTGCTGAAGGTATCTCTATTTTCATAAACATAATATTTTTGGAAAACCTCATATATAAAAATGTTGTTCATCAGCCATACTTTCCATAATTCATAACAAATAATTTCGAAAATGTCTTAAAATATTTCGCAGCATTGTAAACCAACCCGACATGATTACTCTTGTTCTTTGCATAAAACCAATAAAGCCTTATGAAGGGATTCAGAGTTTACACGAAATGTAATCCAGCTTAAAAACTTAAAGCTAAGAGCACCATTGTATTAACACCTGCTGTATACTTTGCCAGAACAAGTCAAACTTTTAATCACTTCTAGTTTCTGGAAGGTAAGTATTTCCATATAGAGGACTCCATACCCTATAGATACCATAATAGTGACACAACGACGATATCATAACTAACCACATCACTGAAGACTCGACTCTATGTAACATCAAACAGACTTTTAGAAAATCTATGCATCGTTGTCCGCAGATTTATGTTGTTATCTGCCCTCAATGTACAATACAAACGTGCTCTACGTCGTCAATGTGATGGTCGTTGTCGAAATAACAAATGAGTGTAGACCCTTTTGCCCAGGAAGGAAGCTCAACCAATCTATCTACAATATATAACCAACTGAACTCGTCGTCTACCAATTTCCGTCTCCTATTTGCATAGAAATTAATTTTCTAGTTGCGTCTTAGTTACCGCCAGGTTTCAATCCGCAAAGTAATTGAATTTCAATTCTCGAGGCTTTGGAGTTGTTGTGATAATTTCTCTCTCTCAACTCTCTACGTCTATACTACCTTTGGGTTGCCTTTGTATCGGGGAACCCCATAAAGGCAGTTAATTAAAAATTCTATTTCGGTGTTAAAATATCTTGATACTGACAAGGATTGGGTGTATAAAGGAGGCTGGGCATTAATCTTTTGATTCAAACCGATTTCGAGTGAACGTAGCGAGTTGTTGACTGTATTCGGTAATGACTTGACACTATCGTAAGCCAATATCTGCGTTCGCTTTTGATTTATCCAATCGATTATGATGATGCGATAACAACGGGTATGAAGCTGATAAATGGTCCATCAAGAAATCTTAGTCATCTTTATTGGATGGGTTTTACTTACAAGCTTTTCGTTTAGCTGTTGTTGTGTTTTTTGTTTTTTTTTGTTTTTTTTTTTGGACTGGGCATGAAAAATATTGCAAATACCGAGTTCAGATTAGCAAGAATTAAGAAAGTTTCAATTTTTTGTTTGTTTTATCGATAGTTTAGCGTAGAAATGGTTTTTTAGTTCTCGAATATAATTTTGATTGATTTGAGATATAATTTATTGTGGTGAAAAAGAAGGTCGTGTATATAACTTCTGTAAATTTATGTATTTATTAATTAGCCTTGGTATTTTTTTTTTAATAACATTGTTGTGACCTCATTTATAATAATTGTAGCTAACAGCAACCATGGCCACAAGACTTGGTAGGTAAGTCATCCAATCCATAATAAGATTATTTCGAACCTTTAACAGTTTTTTATGCTTGGTTTTCAAAATTCAAAATAACCGGCCAAGTGCGAGTCGGACTCGCGCAC
This sequence comes from Dioctria rufipes, assembly GCA_963924295.1. Taxonomy (NCBI): domain Eukaryota; kingdom Metazoa; phylum Arthropoda; class Insecta; order Diptera; family Asilidae; genus Dioctria; species Dioctria rufipes. Next base: position 39,056,227 of record OZ002743.1, on the reverse strand, counting down.
GAAGGGTTCCGTATCATCGTACACTATGTACTTTTTATTTATTTTTTCAAACGAGAGTAAGCGTCTAGTGAAAAAATAATGCTGTCATTTGAAAATAATTTGAAAAAAAAAACATGTCTACTTATGATAATAATATTGAATGAGAATAAAACGAGGAAAAAAACAACGTCGAAAAAATCACGTTTCTTGTATGGGGGCCCCCTTTAATTTTATTTTTATTATTTGTTGTTATAGCGGCAATAGAAATACACACTATGTGAAAATTTCAACTGTCTACTTATTACGGTTCATGATATAGCCCGGTGACAGACAGATAATAATAAGAATGAAAAACGCCGAAAAATCACGTTTCTTGTATAGGGGCCTCTTTAATTTTTAATTTAATTTAATTTTTATTATTTGTTGTTATATCGCCAATAGAAATACATAGTCTGTGAAAATTTCAACGGTCTACCTATTACGGTTCGTGAGATACATGATGGACGGACGGACAGCCAAGCCTTAGTAATAGGGTTCCCGTTGTTACCCTTTGGGTACGGAACCCTAAAAAGAACTTTGGAGCCGTTCTGTTTAAAGGAGGATCAGCATAGAATTAAAAAAAGAGAGAGAATGAAATTTGATAGAGGGCCCTTTTTCTTAAAAGGGGCAGCGTTTTGTCAAACAGCGTGTGGACAATTCTTTGAAACTTACACCTTTATACGGCAATTCATGAGAAGTAAGAATCAATGAAGTCAAAATCTGGCTGTGCCGAATTGAAGAAAAAACAATTAACAATTCGTTGACGGCTCTTGATATCTGCAGCAAGGATGCATTCCTAAATTGTTGAAAATTATGCCGCCTGTGATCATAACTTCGAATGGACATTTATTATCCACTTTGCGTAGTCTCAAAACCTATTTAAGGCTCGATGCAATTCCTTATGATTTTTTCTGTACTTTGGCGAATCAATTTGTTGAAAGAAAAAACGAAAAAATTTGTATATGTAGTGAACATATTTTCCGTACAAATTTATCATGATATTAATTAAAGTATTTAAGTTAACCCCCTCCTTCGAAAAATCCTGCGCACGGGCCTGATTCACTTGGGAGTTTTCTTCCTTTCTTAAGGGAAGATATACACCTAGATGGTCGAAAAACCGATTTTTTTCAGTTTTGCATTTTCTTGAAGTTTAAGGTCTTCAGAATATCTGGTGAAAACGTCAAGTTAATATTTCGATAAATAAGCCAGTTACAGCCGAGAAAGTGAAACGTGTTTTGCGGCGCCGCCGAGCCGACAGGCAGGTAGCAGCAAGCGACGCTTCAAACAAAGCGTGTCTAGACCTATTTTGTGATTCTATTGTGTTTTTGGGAATGCTTGGCTCCAGGTATAACGGAAACACCATATGACTGTTATTCATTGCCAGAAATAGACACGTTTTGTCAGTAGCTTGCCGTTCATGCAACTGTGCGTTACAGTGAATTTTCATGATTTATTCATTCCCAAATGTTTTAAACGCGTTTTCCTTAAAACCACGTTTTTCAAATCGGTACCCAAAATTTCTCGAAAACCAAGGAACCGATTGCCTTGAGGTTTCTTGTGGTTATTCTATACACCATTATCTAGCACTTGTCATAGAATTTTTCTTCGGTTATTTAGTTTTTGTTTTATAGGCAAAATAATAACTAATTTTTGGCCCAAAATCACTATTTATGTTCAAAAGTCCGCCATTTTGTCATAAATCGATATTTTCAAAATCGGGTATGACAAGTACTAGATTATAGTATGTAATTTAATAATCTTTTTTTTTATGATTATTGAAGAAACGCCAGTGGGTACCGTATACGCAGATTTTTTTACGACGCTCTAAGGATCATACAATATCCTTGTATATTTTCGATATTTTTAAATAAAGAAAATTAAATATTTTTTAGAATGGATATGCTTTTAGATAATTAAAACCCCATTCCGAAATTTTAAATAGTTTTCCTTGAAAAAATGCACAAAAATTACCGTTTTTTCCTGCTCCTAGGAGTATATACATATATCTCCCCTTAATGGAATAGGTGTGAAATTCCAAAAACAAAATTCCATTTGAATAGAAATTAAATGGCTTGTAGAAAATCATAAACAAACTTTATACTTTATTCCAGAATATAAAATTATAAAATATTATTTTTTCAGAATATATAATTTTATGAATATATTATGACAACTCACGATCAATTTTTCACATCCTGAATTATTAAAAAATATGTTTATAAAATTCAGACAAATTTTTTTTTTAAATTTTATTACTTTTTTAATTTTTTAATGTTTTTTGATACTACTTTTATTATTTAAGGGAATATTTTCTCCGCTTTGACTGTTTCTTATTATAGTTTTCGACATTATTAACTCTTTCTGTAGTTCATTTCTAATATTGTATAATCCATAATATAATATAATATAATCCAAAATAGATTTGAATTTCGATATTTTGTAGCCAAAACTTAATCAAATTTTTTTGTCTTTGTAGCCAAATATGTTGATGGAAAATATTCATAGGCAACGAAGAAAATCGGTGATTATTTGTTCGCGCCTCCCATATTTTCATTCCAACTGCATATAATTTTATTTTGTGGAATTTTGTGGAATATGGCTGTTTGGAATTCTTTGGTATTTGGAATAAAATTAGTATTAGAAAAATGTACCCGACCCTTCTTAATAACTTGTTTCATTCGCCTTTGTTATAAATTCGTATAACTTGGAAAATAAATATAATGGCGGAATAAATTTATTTTTTCCTTCTGTTTTTCATTCTTAAGAAATTGCATGATTTTTTAATTGGGATTTTAAGTTTCTTGAGAGTCTTGAATTTGTGATGGCGATTATTTTGCTATAGAGATAAATTTTGTTGTGTTAACATACTGTCAAACGTGTTAATGGGTGTATTTGTAAGAAGATCATATCATTTAATGTATAGTTTTAAAGATAGGCGAAAATTTAATTGAACCTATTCATAGTAAATCAGAAATGTAACGATTCGCTCGAAAAATGAGATTGAGTAGGTTACGATGACAATGACGTGGTGGTGTTATTTTGCTTTACATTTTCTACCATAAGTGTTAAACTAGCTGCGAAAAAGTCTGAGAGGATAATTCGGTAAGGCTTATTTGGGTGTAAGTTCGGCCTTTAATTATATGAAATTATATTTAAAGAAGAAATATGAAAGATTATTAATAGAAAAATAATAACAAATTACAATCAGTAATCAAAATGATCTAAGTTACTGGGGGATAGCAGGTCGCCTGTGGATAAGCTGTGTATCCACAACATGGTGCTCCTTCAGATGATTCCTGGGCACATGGGGATCATGGAAAATGAAAAGGCTGACCTTCTCACCAGGTCTGACTCTTGCTCTCCCTTCCTTGGACCAGAATCCGCTATAGGTGTTGCCACCTCGGTTATCGGGTCTTTCATCAAAGCAGATGTTCGCATAAAGCATAAGCAGAGATGGGCGAACCTGAGTACTTGCATGTGTACAAAACTTTTTCTTAATAGACTTAATAGGAATTTCTCCGATTTTCTCTTGGGGCTCGGAAGGAAACTGTGGTTGACATCATCACCGGCCATAGCTCACTTCACGCTCATCTAACAAGGATGGGAGATGTTGACAGCCCTTAGTGTCTATCCTGCCTGCAAGGAGAGCCTGAGACAGCCGAACACTTTCTGTGTGGTTGTCCGGCCTTTGCCCAGAGCACGCTGGATACTCTTGGGTATGCCATCCTATCTGTGGATGAGCTGAAAGATATACCTCACTTAGACCTGATGCGCTTCATTAAGATGACAGGAAGGTTTTGGTGAGAGGATTTTTAGCAGGTTAGCACAATGGATCGCCTTGGCCTGCACACTTGGCATCCTTCGTCCACCATGCCTTTAAAAAAAAAAAAAAAAATCAAATCATATGTATGTGCACCAACACACACACTCTTACACTAACACACACACATGCACTTTGAAAATTCCTTAACCTCAAATTACAACTCTTTTCTCCTAGCGCATAATTAATTGCAATTCGGTTTATAATCTTGTGATGACAAACAGTATCCTCCTCCGGAATGAAGCGATATGTGTACAATCACTTAAAACTCAATTTCGTTCGTTACTAAGTCCTGTCGTAATTTATGTTTGAATGTTCCACCCTGGTCGTAAGGAGATTAATAAAGAACCTGAATGCTCCAGCATCATCGGCAGAATCAGCAGCACCAACAGTCATAGATTCACCGCGTCCTCGTGCTAAATAATCATAAATCATATCACTTGTCGACAAGTCAATAAATTTGTTTGTTAGCCACACACAGAAACGGCAGCTGATCAAATCCATAGTAGACGATCGACGATGGACTGTAGATATATATATAAAAGTAGCTAAGATATTATAGAAGCCACCTTCCTTCCTATAACCAGGTCTGGTGATCACAAATAAATGGTTGAACTGATCGCGGTGTGCACAAGAAGATCATCATCATCGCGAAACTTAACCGGAGGTCGTTCAGGGCAAGAGGGCTGGAATCAATTTGAGTTTGTTGTAATTGTATTTCAGTGGCCAATTCCGCCTGGAGACAACCATGTAATTTATTCACGACTTGGAGGAGCTGAATCGTATGGAGCATCCAACGAAGTGATTAAGATTAGCCTCCTAATCGAAAGGGTTTCTCCAAGCTCCTGGGATTGTTTATTTTCAATGGGAATTTATGAAATCGACTAGCAACTACCCAGAGTGTGTGTGTGTGTGTGTATATACGGAAGATAAGTTGGTTAGGTGCATATGTACATGATCAGAACAGAACGATAATCAGGATTTAGTTCCAATCCAATTTTTCATTTCATTCTTAGTGCCTGTGCCTGTTCACTTAATTTCTTCGCAAGCTTTTCTACTTGGATCTCTGTAAATTCTGTAAGTGCCTTAGGTATAATTTGATGCATGTTCCAAAGACGTCCTAGAATCAATTTTCTGGTAGTTAAATGCCACCGATATTCGCTACTGCAACAAATATTTGTGCGCAGAAGCGCTTTAGGGACATGTCGAATTCACCTTAACTGTATAGAAGAATTGGAATTACAAGTAGAAGATTAATTCTTAATAAAAATTATGATTTATGATAGAGTGGTTATCCTAATTTGATACAATAAATTTGTAGTTTAGTATTACAATATTTTACACATATTCAGATGATTTGCAAAATCTTCTGGAATTACATTTTCTACTATTGGGGTTGTATCATACAACAAGGAACAAATTAATCCATGTTTTGTATTTGTATACACATTTCCGCTACGAATTTTTATTTGTTGAAACTGTTGTAATAGGTTGGGTAAGTTGTCATGTGAACGTTATTTTAACTAGAGCTGAAAATTGGATCCGGATATCTGGATACCCGGATCTACGCGATTCTTGCGATACGGATCCAACCTATCCGGATCCAGATCCGAACTATCTGGATCCAGAAACGAACTTTCTGGATCCAGAACCGAATTTTCTGGATCCAGATCCGAACTATGTGGATCCAAATCCGAACTATCCAGATCGGAGCTATCCGGATTCAGACAAAGAAAAACAAATCAAAATTGCATTGTTTCATTGAGAAAATCGAAATATCATGAAATTTATATTTTTCCAATGAAACAATGCAATCTGGAGGAAATTTTGAACTTTTTTTGCTTAGTCTGGATCCGGATAGTTTTTATCCGGATCGTTGGATAGTTGGGTTCCGGATACTAGGATCCGGATTATCCGGATCCCCGGATTTGAGGCTTCGGTTCCTAATTATCTCGAATAATCCTAATAGTAAATTATCCGGATACTTTCAGCTCTAATTTTATCTCTTGTATCAACGGCTAACAGAAATTTCTTAAACCAACCCAAAACATATCCGGGTAGGTATGTCATCATATTTCCGTATTTTCTGTAAAACTGTCTCATTTTCCTGCTTTACATATATATAAGGGGAAAATTGAGTCACACAATTCATAACAATTTATTTTTATGATTAGGCCTATTCCGAAAAGTGAACATGCTTACAAAATTTTGAGCTAGGATAATTGTTGATGACATGAATGCAGTTTTTTGAGCTTTTCAGGGTGAATTAGTTTACGTGTTTGTATTAAGTATAAATTTTCACTCTTGTAACCGGCTTTTACCTTTTCTACTGACTGGCAAGGGTAGCACTGATTTGATCATAGATCGCATTTTGAGGTATAGACCGCAAAGCGTAGGTACCTCATACTGCAAGTGTCTACATAAGTATGGTTAAGATAAGCGTTATCGATTCCGCTCAGGTAATCCTTGCGGATCGTCACTAACTTCCTCTTACATACGGTAATATTGTAGTTGTAATATAAGTGAGTAGACGTGTTTTTTGTTTGTTTTTTTATAACGTTGCCAAAGCTTAGGGGATACCCGATGATGCGTAGCACAGCTTTGGCAAGAAAGGAACAAGAGGTTTATGCTTTTATCAATTGTAAACTGCAAAAATGTTTAAAAGATGATTTTACTGCAGTTTTATTCTCAGTTCATGAATGCTGAGGAATAGAGTGCTTCTGTTGTGCGTTTACTAGATCAAATAGGACAGGAAGCTAATTCAGATTGTGAAGCCATTCTAGATTCTGAAGACGAGTTGATATAGATGAGCAAACAGAGAATGTAGCATAAGAAAGCTCTTCAGAATACTTCGTTGAACGCGATGGATGTCATTGGTGCAAGGAAGCTCCAGCATCCAGCCGAGTAAGAAGTCACAATATTACTCGTCAATTAAGTTGAGCCTACAAAGAAAACGGCATTACCATCGTCACTGGAAAATGAAATGAAAATGATCACTGTAGAAATGTTCAATGTAGTTATAAAAGAAAGCAACAGAAAAGCTTGAACGAGCTATGGTAAGTGGAATGAAGAGCATTTCTCAAGTATACCGAAGGTATGCAAACCAATTACTCCTTTAGAATTGGAAGCATATTTGGGAATTTTAATCAATTGTGGAGCTCAGATTCTGAAAATGACTTAATGGAAACTGAGATCATACCCTCTATATATCGAGGGAGTATGTCCTTAAATCGCTTCTGGAGCATTTCAACATTTATATGCTTTGACAACGAATTATCACGGGCCAGCAGAGCGTTGACTGATAAAGCGGCCACTATTTGAGATATATAATATTTAATCCGTTATGAATTAAAACTTTTAACAATGATAATGAATTGTAATATTAAAAATCATATAAGTTATATGATTTTTGGTAATATCTTATTGAAATCCTGCGTGCAAGAAAGCAAAGTAAAGCCCTTACCCTTATCTGCTTTGATGGTACTTCGGGCAGATGATTTTTAATTCCATCTCTTAAGTGACAAACATGTATTGAGGTATTGAATGTTTGAGACTGAGTACCTATTTTACAACTTAAAGAACTATATAATTGAATTCAGGATAAGACAGGGATTTATTTTCCAGCAGAGTTCTATTTGACGATAATGGGATTCAAGCCCAGAAATTCTGGTGACGTGATGGACTGATTGCTAACCCCATTGTACCATAGTGATCTCATGTAGGTAAGCAACACCTTAAAAATAAAACAAAATAATTTTTGGAAAGAAAACATTATTTATTCTATCTTCTACTTTCAAAATGAATATTTCCTTGGGTTTTATCAATTTTAATTGATTGTATGGTATAACACTTCTATACATATAAATTATGCGTACTTATCCCATAAGGACAAGAAATTTTTTATATTTTCCATCAAATCGTAACTCCAAATCAAATAATATGTTGAAAAAACAATACAATCAATATTACGTAACTTTTAAAATAAGCTCCTAACCAGCTCCGAGTCGTAGAAAAAAAAGGAACTTTCCAGACATAGCTGCACACGTTTCTTTTTAAAAAAAAGTTTTGTTTCGAAACAACACAATTACGGAAGAAATCAGCATCTTTCTCACTAAAGCGCTGAGCACTTGCATATAAATCACTAATTAATCCTTTTTGACGGTTTTCATGAGATATGTCTTTGAAAAGCGCAATGTCCCCTCAATTTTATGCCTTATAGCAATGAAATTTTTAAGTTTGGCTGCTAAGTATCCTGTATTACTTACTGGGTTATAAAATAGGTCCTACTGAAAATATTTGCGAAATTTATTTAGGAAATTATTTATTTTTCGGTATGTCTTACGATTCCTCCAAATTTTTCTTCAGTGTTTTCAAAGACGGAAACAAGGAAATTATTGCATTTACTGCTGATATATTCTCGTCCTTAGTTGGATAATTTCCACAGTGCTTTCGAAGGAGATTCGCTCACCTCCTGCTACTGTCTTTAAGAGAGTTCTTATGGGAATATTCTCTCAAAATATCTGAACACATAAATTTCCTTAAATAACTTTCCAGAACTTAAATATATTAAGTACCAAACGAAATGCAATAAATAAGCAAATCAATTTCTAAAATATTTGGGATGTACATACCTCGCTATTTATTATTAAATCTGATCCAATATTGCGTTGCACCTTTTTAATTTTTTAACCTGGGTATTTGATGACAAACTGTTGCAATCTTCTATTACCAACTTAAAGCAATTTAAATGTTTATATTGTCAAATTACGGGAAATATATGATCAAGTTCTACCACAGTATTGTCGCGGACCTTGATGATAAACGTCTCAGTAGACATACTCTCAAACTGTGATAAAACTTCCTTTTCGGTAAAAACACATCACAAAACTAAAACAATAACCACTTACTGCTAACTAAGCAATCGTTTGACGTAATAACACCTTCTGCATTTGGATATATGCAAACGTACTTCATCATATCATTCTTCTTCATAAATATCTTTTATAAATATACTTTCTATAACATCCATGCTAATACGATTGTAGATTTCCGCGGACTAAAACGTAACAAATATTCCTCTTTAGCACGGCACAAGAGTATTGCATCGGAATGAACTTGTCGACTCATGTTGCCCGGCTATTACTCCTCGGCTTAAATTCTAAGTATTCCTGGTATTACAGTCAGTTATTTTAATACATTAGTAATATCTTTTAATTTTAGAAAAACAAATTAAAACCTTTGGAGTAACAATGTGTCGCAGTTAAGTATTAAATTTTAAATTCGAACTTTATTCCAATGTAATAACACTTTATTAGAGAATAATCTTCTCGATTAAATTGTATTATTTAGAGAATAATTTGCGATAATTTATGGTTTTTAACATAAATATTAATATATTTCAATCCAAGATTTGTTCGAAATTTATCTAATACGTTCCAGAGTTTATAAATTATCCTAAAAAGGATTACATTTTGCTGTATTCCTCTGAAAGATTTAAAAAATACTCCAGGATTTTTAACCGTGTACATTCCTACAGAAATGCAAGCTATACCTTCGTGCACACCTACCGAATTCGGATTTGCTCTTACATACCGAAAAAGATAAAGTCTGAAATTTTATTTTCAATAGTCCATTATGATAAAAATATTAGTGGTGTCCTCCAAAAGCCTGAATTCATATTCTTTAATTTATTTTATTAATTTTAAACGTGCGGAGAACTGCTATAGTTATACAAGAAAGAAGGATTTGGATGAAGAAAATGATATTCCTCTGTCGGAATGAATAGTATTGGGGACTTGAGTATCCTGACAGTTGGCGTTATCTTAGCCTTTTTGCATGGGGCTATAGTACAGTGAAGCTCCGCTAATAGGCTCCAAATAACAGCCATTTTGTGGTATTCCTTTTTAGTGTTAAACATATCGAATTATGTGCAAAAAAAAAAAAAAAAAATTGTATTTGCCGGAAAATTTTATTGCATTACTGTTTTTTTTTTAAACAAGTAAAAAAGCTAGAATTGGTCTAAGTAAGACCAATTCTTATGATACCCTAGATGAATGCCCGTATGTAATTTCGGTTATTTCGTATGCTCATCTCTCTGTGCAAGTTTGATTGTTGAAGTCGTTTTTCGCATATATGTATTTCTAGAACGGTTCGTCGAACAGAAAAAATGATTATAACCAATTTTATATGATTTCATATCCTGAAGAATTTTTCAGTACAAGGAAAACATCTAGGACTGATCATTTTCACATTATACGTAAAAAACGTAAATTTTTATATGGCAACACCGAGAAGGGGTTGCCCGATTTAGGCCATTTTAGAAATTATATTTATTTCTATGAAAAGTCCGAGTACAAAATTTTACCTTTCTACGTTAACGTGCTCTCAGGCAGTGTCCAAATATATAGTGAAAAACGATTTTTTATGGGAACCTTACTAAGGAGTTACCCGATTTGTCCCATTTTCGAACTTAATTTTACTGTTTTTTAAAAGCCCGTGAGCAAAATGTCAGTTCTCTGGATGAATGCGCTCTCGAGTTAATGTGACGACAGACGGACATACAAAGATCAATATAACTTTTAATATTATGCGTGGGTGTCTAACCCATTTAGCTCTACCCGCATTTTTTCTGTGCGTTATAAACAGAATGAAAAATTTAGCGGGTATAAAAATCTGCAACTGAAGCAGATAGAGTTTTTGTGGAAACTTATATTGATTATGCTCTGTCGGAAACAACATGCAGAGATTGGTTTAGACGCTTCAAAATAATGATTTTGAGGTTAAAGATACGGAACGCTCTGGCACACAGAAAAACTTTTGTACACGAACAATTGGAAGCATTACTCGATGACGACCCATGTCAGACGCAAAATAAACTTGCAAAATCATTAGGAGTTGATCACACAACAGTTGCCAAATGTTTAATAGCATTAGGAATGATTCAAAAGCAACTAAATTGGCAGAAAGGAAAGTTTTTTTTGCATCGTATCGTGACTGGCGATAAAAAATCGATACAGTACGATAACCCGACGCGTAGAAAATGGTGGCGTAAGACCGGACATGCATCAATATCGACGGAATAGCCGAATATACGTAGTTTCAAATACTATGTATTTGGTGGGATCAGGTGAGTGTAGTGCATGCTGTGAGCCGCTCCAACCCAACGAAACCATCACGGAAAAACGCTACCGACTACAATTGATGCGTTTGAGTCGAACATTAAAGGAACAACGGCCGCAATACGAGGAGAAGCACGACAAAGTAATTTTACTGCATGATAACCTTCGGCCACATGTTACAAGACCGGTCAAAACTTAATTGGAAATGCTCAAATGGAAATTCTAACCACACCCGCCGTATACACCAGACATTGCTCTTTCCGATTACCACTTGTTCGGATCGGATGACTCATGGCCTGGCTGAGCAGCTATTACAGTCATAAGATGCGAAAAGTTGGGCCGATTTATGGATAGACTCAAAAGATGGGTCGCTTTTGCGACCAGAAAGATGGGAGAAAGTATTGGGAACAATACTTTCAATGACATGTTCTGTACTAAATTTTTACAATAAAGCATTCATTTTCAAGAAAAAACAGAACAGAGAACTTATTAAAGTCCCCAATAATATTTTTTTTTTACAACGAAAATGTATAGGTACTAAGTATATAGAACTATAGGGAAGAGGAACCCGCTATAGAAGAAATTGTTATTACCATGAAAGAAGGCTCAACTTATTTGAATAACGAACAATATAAAGTTCTGATCATTTCGATCTGATTGCTTATGGAGTCCATTCGATCTCATAGTCGGAATAAATCGTGTTGAACTTCTCAGGCGTTGAGATATTTTACTCGTATTGAAAATTACAAATTCGAGAAATAAAAATCTTTCAACACCTTACTGGGAAAAAGTTTCGAATCCATAATGATAATTTTCCATTTATCACAATAAGAAAACTCCTGTGTTCCTCTTGTCATTGGGGAGTGCGTGCAAAAATATATATTTTAAAATGTGGTTCTCTAGATTATCATCACACAAATAAAACAAATGTGACTAAACTAACTACCATAGATGTCTCATAATTAAGTAATCAAGAGAAAACCACAAAGTCCAGACCGCACCTGTACTACCACTTTGGTCTAATAAAACCTCAAAGATTATGATTAAAGCATAAATATACGGTGGAGGGGGGACAAAGTATATGGCGTAGATTAAGACAGGGGCTACCATTGCTGGACCGCAAATACATTAAATCCCAAATTTATTTTAATTAATGAAATACGCACAAACACACGAATGCAAAGTGGACAAGGGCAAATGTCCAGAAGAAGATATCGTTGCCCCTTGTTATCAAAGAATGGTTGGTAGTTCGCTACCCATAGGTACTTCTATGCATTGGCTTTGTATATGTGATATATGGATATGCATACATACATATGTCGTAAGCTCCAATTTGTTTCCAACAGATTATTATTGCTGAACGGGGAGTATTGGACGGGTTAAGGATTGACCATAGCCCAAGTGTGGATAAGCAAATATAGACAATACTGCACAACCAGCCTGTTAAGTAATTTCACTATTGGGATGAGAGATTAAGGGTTTCATCACCATCATCATCATCACCGCCATCTCTAGTTTATTTTGTTCTTGTTATTGTTAGTATTGTTGAAGTTACAGCCATACATACATACATGGATATACCCAAAAATTTCAATATGTTTTATATCCATATACATACATACATAGTTATGTACAGACAACGTAAGGCATTCATACATATTATATGTACGTACAGCACAAAACAGACCATATTTACTAATTAAAGCATCGAGAACCTTAGGACCGAAAGGGTTTCCAAAAACATGGCAATGGTCAAGTCCCTGGGGTGCGGTTTTCAGTCTAAAACCGATACAGAAGAGTATACGGTGAGCAATGGCATATAGCACAGTGTGGCCATTTGTTTATGTCATCAGAGTTGCCCTACCTGGTTTATGCATGTTCACGGCATTATAATGTCTCGAAGGGATTTTTACCAATAATAATACGAGTATGTCGAGTTGTTTTCGGTCGTTAGAAGTATTTCTGGACATATTTTTGCCCCCCGGGTGAATTTATGTTCTATCCGAGTTTATAATTCCAAATCAAAAATTATGGATGACTACTAAATGAATGCTGGTGTGTGTGTGAGAGAGGAAATGGGAATTCCAGTTATTGGAATTCGGTGGAATGTAACTATATGTGAAAGCAAAACTGCACATCGTTTATTTTAAAGAAATTTATGGAAGCATTTGAAATGGAGTTGTCCCGTGATACCTATTTATTTTTTCATGTGAAAATATATCGATTCCTGCAATTTAACTAAGTTTAATTCACTCTTTTTTTTTTGTAGGACCATTAGTTCCCACAAAATTCACGGTAGTACCACCTAAATATATGTGTTATGTGCACATTGTGTTATGCTCTTAACACATACAAAGAAGAATGTCCACTTTTCATACAACATTAGGCCCGACACTTTCCCTCCTACCCCGCCGAGGGTTCTTACTCCCAACCAAAAAAGTATGCAGAGAAAAATTTTCTTTTGCGACTTGTAGCTGAGGCGAGCATTGAAAACCGTTTTCCGATCGGATATAAGCCTACCGACTTAGAGTCGATCTGAGATGCGAAAAATCGAGTACCTCAGTTCGAATAAAATATAGGGAAATACTACAAAAGTGAGTATGGGGATGGTTATAAATTGCTATTTAAGCCTCCGAGTATAGGAGTGTGGGTACTCAAACTTCTTCTCAGGTTCCAGGGAATTAGATTCTTAATTCCAGGGAATTAGATGCTTAATGGAAATAAACATTGTTAATAAAATATGTTGAGAGTATCATAATGCATCGTTTAAGACATCTCTAATGTTTGTTGATGTCGGGCCTGAAATGGGCATTCGCTTTTGTAATCTGAAACTCATTTAAAAGCAGTTGGTTTCTACAAAATTAACACTTAACACGCCTAGCCTACAATTACCTACATACTTACGGAGTAGCTGATGTCTTTTCTAGCGAAGAACTGAGTAGGATTGCGAAATCGACCCTGATCTTATACTGTGTTATTAAGGCAGAGCCTAAGGCCTCCATGTAGTTTGTCTACAGCTGAATATTTATTCGAGGTTCACTTAAAGTAGCGGGAGCTAGAAATAAAACACCTTCGTCAACCCACTTTATCTCATTAGTTTTTTATTTAGCGCCATTCAGCGCACCCGTCAAGAAACCACGGCACCATAGCATTACAAGCGCTTTTTTTTTTAAATGCTATGTCAAAAATATGGAGGTCAACTCAAAGACCTTATGTGCATTAGGTTCCGCTTGTGCAACGACTGAAGCACTTGTTGAAGACCCAGTGCCTTGTTGAGGATCCAGAAATGTCTATCTTAGCGGTAGCCACACAAACGTAGATATAGGAAGTATTCAGCCATTTCTAATATTTTTTTAAGGTAACATATGCACTCTAGATTTATCACTGCACGGTTTTTAAAAAGTTGAAGGTGATGAAACACTTTATGGGCAGTAATGAAACGGATCACAACTCTTTATTGTCTACCCTAGAGTCTGTGTACATTTTTTCTTTGGTCTATCCAGAAAATTTTTTGTCCATATACAAGCTTTTAGGCTGAATACACATCGGATGCTTTAATCATGCTTCAGTCTTGCTTCAAATAAAGCGGCACATAAATTTCTACGCCATCCCTCTTTGTATTTACGCCGGTAAAACAAAATGATTTAATCAGTTGCTCTGAAAAACCATCAGAGCATTATTAAAGCGTCCAGTGTGAATCCAGCCTTACGGTTGTTCCACGTGGCTAATGTTTCATGTGAAGATTTTTTTCTTTATGAATCACCCAATCCACACAGAATACAAGAAATTCGGGATAACTTAAAAGAATCTGTTTCTGTTATCTCGGTAGCATAATTACAGTATCCGAAGGTAGAGATCACGACATCGATTCTCTTATCAACAAGTCGACGAGTTAATTTTTTCAGCTAACCCAGATATAGAAATCCAGTACATAAGTTCTCAATTAAAACAAATATACACGTCACAGCAAAGGTGAAGCTACACGGCAAGAGACTTTGGCCTCCAGAGACAATTCGGAGGCGTAAAAAATCTCTAAAGAGACCTATGTAGTCTCGAGCGCCTGTTTTGGTCTCCGCTCTTCCGTCGGGTATTTAAAAGAAACAAGTCTCTAGGTTCGGCATGTGGCCTCCGATCTTTATTTATTTATTGTTTCCAGGTCTCCGGAGACTATTTGTGTGTTCTGGTTAGTTAAGTGTAGGTCTACTTGGAAAGGAAAAATTAATATAATGGATTAAGGACAGAAAATTTGTTTCGTCAACAGAATTCTGGTTGTTTTGAAAACAAATGACACAAATTTATTGTGTTTATCCCATACAATTTGTACACCAAGGATATATTTTTTTAAGCTTTTTCACTTTTCCCATAACATAAAAATATTAATAACTTTGACATAATTCTTTCTAACAATCTCTAGCTTGACACTTAACAAAGATCTCTGGAGATCTCTAGACTCTAGAGATCACACTTCAAATTTCGTGTATACAGTTTGGAGACGTGTCTCTAGAGAATTTTTTATTATGATCTCCGGAAACGTAATTTTTTGGTTTCCAGAGACGAAAATCTCTTCCCGTGTAAATATTTTGGAGATTTTAGTATCTGCAAACCGGAGACTGGAGACCAAAAGTCTCTCACCGGGTATCTTTACTTTTACGGAATAAATTCGTAACTAATATATGTATGTATATGATTACGAGGCGAAATTCACTCATGTGACAAGTTTTAAACGGAGAGCTGTGAAGATGACCAGATCAAGTATGGATCGATATACAAATCAAGAAGATCTTTTTAATATCTATCTCGGGTATATAGAGAGGGATCTCAAATCAAGACAAAATTAATGCATTCAAAAATCAAATTTCAGGATAGTTTTATATATTTATATGATTGTAAAACGAGGAAGGTCACCCAATCAAACGAAGAGTTGTAAGTTGGATTATGGCAAGAGTAATAATGAAATTAGAATTGGTTTGCAATAAACTAAACAACTTCACTTTTGGTGTATATAGAGAGACCACGAATCACAAGAAAAATAACTATAGAAACAAGCAGAAGTCAGAAATGTTGGAATATCTTGGACTCCAACTGATAGCTGTCACACAGAACAGAATCCGCTAGAGAGCAATCGCTTCTATCTCTTATATCCCTTAAGATATGTATGGATCTAAATGAGAATGATGATTCCGATTTGCAAGAACCGAAATGCTTGATAAAGTTTTTCACCAAGATGTCATATAATAACCGGCGCATACTTATCGTTTCTAAGAGAAACTACAAAAGCATTCCCCACAAATGTTATAAATAGTCAGAAATGTTAATTTCATACACATAAAACATGAACCTAATTAGAAAAATCAAAAAATGCAATAAATTCATCAATTCCACCTCCACGCAGGCGTCTTTCTCCGAATATAAATCTCATAAATTCCGGAACAGATTTAATCCCCACCCTCTCTCTCTTGTATTGTAAAAAGATCGTCACTAAAAAACGAGGGAAGCGACGAAGAAGTTGGGCTCTTCCTTTCGATTTTTTCTCCTTGACTTTTTGGAAGGAAATTTTAACAAGTACAAACCATGATGAATTCGACTAATTGGGCAACAAATCTGTCATTGCCGGAAATACCTCAAATAAGATCAAGTACAAAAGGAGATTTTCTCTCCATTACAGTTTTCATTTTAAATAGTAGGGTAACGCGGATAAAATGAAATATAGTTAGGTACATAGTTTCTACTCTAAGGATGCTGCTGAAAATTATCTCGGGGTTTTAATTATTATGGTTTCATTTGATAATGCAACTTAAGCTCAAAGGATGTGTTGTGATACAATGAACAATTTTTGTTGGAAAGAAGTCAGAAAAATTCGGTAGTGATGCTAGAGGTGTAAACTCCTTTATATAATCTACAGGGAAAATATCAATATTTATTTGTATATTTTCATTTGGTTAATAAGATAGTACACAGATAAGTCCATTAAGATACTACATTAAGAGTTAATTAGATAAATTAATTAGCAAAAACAAGTTAAGGGAAAATCTACTCATTATTTCATTATTTCAAAGTAAGGAATAAAATTATATATTGCAAAAAAAAAAAAAAACGGATATGAAATAAAAAAATAAAGCTAAGTATAATAATAGTACTAAAAAATAAATAAAAATAAAAATTCAGAAATTAAGCTCACAGATAATATTATAAGTCAAAAATTAAATAACAAATAAAAAATAAGATAAAAGTGGTGAAAAAAATAAAAAACAAAGAAATGCATAAAAAAACAAAAAAGCTAATAAATAAAAAATTGTATATTAACTTTATGATCAGTGTCTATCCTCGTTTAGGATTAATATTTTAAACTTCAGAGGGCCCGAGCTGAAAATATCAATGTTACTGAAACTGACGTTGTTTATGAATTCTGTATAGTGGAGAATCTTCCCGTAAGTAGATGCAAGATGATTATTATAGCAAAAGTAAAAAGCATTCCATATTTGGCAAGCGTATTCTAGAGTGCTTCTCACCAATGAAATGTAGGCGGCACTTGATTTGAAAGATCTACATACTCCGAAAATGAAACATAGAAGACGATATGGCTTACCAGTAATAAGGATTAAATGAGAAGCAAAAAGAAGCTTGTCATCAAAAGTAACAACCAAATCTTTAATTTCTTTGACATGTATTAGAGACAAATTGTTAATTTTGTATTGGAATGAGATTGCGTCAAGCTTTCTTGAGAAAGTTATACTCTTACATTTGTTTATATTTTGTTCAAAATAATTATTTTTACACAAGTCTTTAAGCCTTGCAATATCGTCTTGGAAGCTCTCGTAATCATGATTGTCCGAAATTACTTTGAAAATTTTAGCGTCGTCAGCGTACAGCAAAGTGTCCGAAGTTATCTCACATGATAAATCATTTTTGTATATCAGAAAGATAAAAGGACCAAGTATAGTACCCTGAGAAACACCCGATGTTTATTCAAAGGAATTGGATTGAGAACCGTTAAAGACAACAATACCCGTCCTTTCTCTTAAGTATGATTGAAAAAAAAGAGCAGCGTCCATATGAAAACCAATTTTTGACATTTTTAGCAGACATTGATTGTGATGAATCTTATCGAAGGCAAAGTCGGTGTGTATGGAATCTACCTAATTATTTTCGTCGAAAGCAGAAGCAATGGTATCAGTAAAAAGAGCTAAAAGTGTAACCGTCGAGTGTACATGGAGGAATCCATGTTACGAGCTTGATAGGAGAGGCATAGTTTGGTGAAGAAGCTGATTATACATACATCATTGGACGATAGGTATAGTGACAAACCTAGGATCACCTCCTTTAAAGACTATTGATATATTAAATAAACTACTTAACAGTTTCGCAAGGCTAGTAGAGCACACATCTGGCCCTGGATTTTTGTTGCAATTAAGCTTATCCAATATTTCAAGTACGTTATCTGAAGACATGAAACTTAAATTGATATTAGCGATTATTGTTATGGGTCTGAAAGGCTGTAAAATCAAGATTAGATTCTTTGCCAGAATATACTGACAAAAAGTATTCAGAAAAAAGATCGCAGATTTGTCTGGGAGATGACGAGGTAGTTTTTTTTTTTGAAGACCATCTCTTTGAGAGGAGTATTCAAATCTCTGAAATGTTTATTAAAGACCCAGAAAGCTTTAGGATTATCTCGAAGAGAAAGTACAGTTGCCTTTACGTATTTCTTAAAACATTGGATAATTAAAAATTTAGATAACTTCCTAAGATATGAGAAAGCTTTGTAGTGTTCCGGGTGCTGGTTGGCTTTATATGTATGACGATATATCTCTTTGAATTGAAGAACTTTGATAAGCTGGTGACTTTACCAGGTCGACAAATGTCTGATTTGCTTTTTAGTTATTGGTATACATATTCACGAATACCAGAGGTAACACTCACAAAATTTCTCAAAAGGCTGTAACGGATCGGAACTAATAACTGTGGTAAAATCAATACCGCTAAGATAATTATTCAAGCTAACTTAATTCCCCAACATAAAGTTCGTTTCTTTTACAAATTCAATATGAGAAAGCTTAGGCAAGATAATGTCTAATGAAGGATGATGAAGATCTATTCGTGGGAGTGGAGACAGGGAAGACGATATGCATATAGTATGTTATTCAGATTGATATCAGTTCATACTAAGTCAAGAATCCTGTCATTAAAATTGTTTACACTATTAAACATATTATTGATCATGGAATGGGCTGTTTGACTAAAAACACCTGAAGGCATCATACAATTTTCAGTTTCGTCAAAGTACCAAGCAATATAAGGGAGATTGAAATCCCCTAAGAATAAAACACGAGAATTTTGTGGTAGCTTCATAATTCTCTCACTAACTCTAGAAAAGATGGAATTGTAAGACTCGTATGTGCTATTAGGGGGTATATAAACACAGCACACATATAAAGTATGATTTTGTAGTTTAATAGCAACCCACAGAATCTCATCGAAGATGTCTTGGTGATGTTAACAGAAAGTGTTAAGAGATTTAGTTACAGCGATAAGACAACCACCACCGTCCCTCATACCAGAAACCTCTAAGTTCTTGTCTCTCCTATAGACCATGTATCGAACATCAAAAATTTTAGCACTAGAGACATTAGCTTGTAAAACAATTTCAGTAAGGCGTACAATATCATAACCATTAGATAATAACGATATAAGGATGAAAAAATAAATATGCTATTTCTGCTAATGATCTTTTCTAAGTTTATTGAGCCTCCACAACTAATACTAAGCTCCCCCACTCTTGTGTATGAAAATTTGAAAATGTTCAAAAACCAGGAAAGGCCAAGATAACAATTAAAAAACAAAAAGTAAACTCTACCCGTAACAACACGGATGGACGGACGGACGGAATTGTTATATAAATAATCGAGAGTGGCAAATAGGACGTAAACGCCATAAATCACTTCGACCACCGAAATATAATGTTGGTGTGTCCCGCATTCCCATCACCCTCCATACCGCACACAAAAATTCATAATAATTTGCACAAACCATTAAAATCAATTATCACAATGCGAGCCATTTAATTTAAAAACATTAAAATTTATTTTCAGCCACAAATAATTGACACGCGCTCGCTAAATGGAAATTCATTAAAAGTTTTTTTTTTGTCTTTGTCTTTTTTCGGAAATATCAAATTTATGGCGGTGAATTTTAGTGTGCTGCTGCCGCCATCCAGGCACTATACCCAGAGCGTCCAGGACCACTTTTCATTTCTGCCAGGTCTCTGACCGTCCAGCAGCAGCAGCAGCAGCCAGCAGGACATATTTCCAACCCATTCCATATTCGCTGGGCATTGGGACGGCCGACCGCCGGCCGCTTATCAGATGATACAGGAGAATTCCTCCAACTGATAATGGAGGCAATCAACAAAACAAATAACGTGGGGCGGTCAATCGGCCAATTTATCGATTTGGTTAATAATTTTTTGAACAGGCGTTATGCTACATATATATATGTATGTATGGATGTATGACCGTTTATGCGGCAAAACGCACTGACTGCCATGTACTTAGGTACATATATTTAGTAGAGAGGTATCTGTACGAATGCCGAATTCAATCCATGTCCGGGGCGTAATTAAAGTTAAATAAATGGGTCCCCATGAATTTCTGTTTAATTATTTCCAAAGGGTAAAATATTGTGGAGTGGTGAGCAAAATGAAGGAAAGCCTTTTCCAAACGTTTAATTGATTTTGTTTTTAATTTGGAGATTTTGATATTAATTAGCGCAGCGCAAGGTGAGTTATTTGTTGATGATGAGAAATAGTGAGAAAAAGTTTTGGGAAATACAAAAAAAAAAATTTCTTTACAGAGGAATGGTGGAGGAGGGAAAGAAGTGCACTGCGATTTTATAAAGTGCCATGATTAAATTTTTTGCACCAAACAGGAAAGTTAGAGAAGCGAGGCGATTGTGTTATGCTACTAGTCTAGATTCAATTATCTATTCGAAAAAACTTTGATACCCTTATAGTACTTACACACCCTAGTAGAAATTGCTCACAGTTTTACCTTATCTCTTGCCCCGCAAGGGCACTTATTATGTAAACCAATACTAATTTGACTGAAAACCATCAATGTGTTTGCAATTCACGAAGAAACATATAGAAAATTAAGTCCCGATGAGCCTCCTGATGAGCATTTATTAAATCTCATCGAAGGGCTCATTGGATATCATAAATTGCTCCCTATATACAGGGTGGGCCAAAAGTCACCATGGGGTTTAAAAATTAAATTGGTAACATATGGTAGGGTGAAAAAAAGGAGGGGTAAGGTGGGGTGGGGAAACATGCTTACCTATGAAGAACAGACAGTTGGCTATCATGTAAAAAAGGAATGAAGAGAAACGGTCAACAGGGTGTGGAGCAATGTACAAACGAAAAAGTTAGTTATTTTTAAACCCTATGGTGACTTTTGGCCCACCCTGTACTAAACCAGCAATAAATAAATATTTATTCATGTCACTGTGTCAGATGACATTTCTACTAGTAAAATTTGAATTGATTTTTGTGATTTATTTATTTAAATTTTTAAAATATTTATTTTAAATTAATTTTTTAATTTGTTTTTCCGCAGAAAGGCTGTCACCCATATGCTGAAGAAGACCTTATGTCCATATCCTTACGCCTCAGCGTCGAATTCGGAAAAATATATGAAATCAATCGTAACATCAGATTCTGATTTATGAATTCATCATGACACTCATTGATATGCTGATTACATTAATAAGCTCATCGTGACACTCATTGACATGCTCATTACTGAGATCATCGTGATAGTCATTGATATGCTCATTAGTAAGCTCATCGTGACACTCGTTATGTAGTCATCGAAGTGCTCATCTAATATTGTAAAATGCACAAAAGAGAAGCATAGTATACATTTCTAAATAAGTGAAAGAGATGCAATATCTCATGCACATTATCTGTGAATAATTAAATAAATGATTATTTTCCCGGTTTTGATTCAAACGCAAATAAATTTTATCAGCACGTTCATCTGATTGCTCATGAGGAGCTCATTGATGAGCTCATCATGCTATGTATGCCAGGGCAATAATGCACCTTGCGAAACAATTATAAACGCATTCAAAGAAAAGTGATATTTACATAAACAATTGTGAATTTAAAAAAAAAATGTATATTTGTACGTTCCGAGCGCCTCAGCTACCTGTTTTCTAGCCAGCGAACGGTTAGATACCACGTGTTCTACACACTTTAAGCGGGAAACAGAGTGCTAGCCTTTCCAACCTCAGCCTCAGCCTCAACTTTGATAGTTTTGTAGAATATATGAGATCAAGTTATGAAGAACCTAATGACAAAATTGGTGAGGTCGACCAGGTTGAGGTTGAACTCGAGTAGGTCTACTCTCTACTCTGCTGGAACTTTGTCAGCTTTGACAGATAATTTTTGTTATCGGGAAAAAATGTATGGGAAATTTTTTGAAAAAAAATTTGGGAAGCATATTTAACGTAAAAAGTTGTTCATACTGTAGTAAATTATTACAAAAAAGTTTGAATTTTTAAGCCAATAGCCCAATTAACTGCTATCATACAGAAGTTGTCAAAGCTCGCATTTACTGAGGTCGAGGTTGGAAAAGTTAGCACTGTGTTTCCAGCTTTAATGACCCACCTAAATACTCGAGAAAAATTGTTTTTTTTAAAAATGTCATATTTTTATAGATTCATCTGTTGTCTATTAGCCTACAATTTCTTAAATTCGCAGAAAAATTGAAGTTATAGGCATTTATACATACCTCAAACCAGTTTTTACCTACCTGAGATTATCCTTCAAATTCTTTGTTTTAATATTTACTATAAGTCACTCTACTCACAGAATAAAGAAAGAAACGTAGCCATTTTATGATATGTTAATGTATGCCGAATGAAATTTTTTTAGTCATGGAATAGTAAATATAAAATATTTGCTTCTATTTTTAGTTTTAACTATAAATGGGTTTTTCTCAAAACATTGTTTTGAAAATCGATGCCATGAAATATTCCTATTTTCTTTCAATTGATTTCGCTAAAATTGTGTACATGGTTGAAAACATTAGTTTAGTACTTATCGTAAGCGTTTTTTCATATCTTGAAATTAAGAATATTTATTTTAAAAATAATGGCCGAAAAAATTTAACCGAATATCGGGTTTTCAACTTTGAATAGCTACCATTTTCCTAGAAATTATTATTTTGAAAAACGGCTACGACAAGTACGAAATAAAAAAACTTTTTAATCAATGTACAAAATTTGAGTGAAATCTATGTATTGAAAGCAAATAAGAAAATTTCGTAGCACCGACAAAGCTCACTCACCCCAACTGATTAACTTTATTGACAAAATTGTATTTTTTGTAAAGATTATTGATATTATGTTATTAAATTACAAAAAAAAAAAAAATAAGAATTTCTGCCAAACTATTAAAAAAAAAAAAAGTACCAAAAGTTGGGAAAAAAATTACTTTTTTAACTCCTTAAAGATGAAAATTATGTAAAAAAAAATCGAATTTTTCATCGTCATGAACCATAACTTTCCCTTAAATTAATTTTCGAATTCCACCACGTAGTGAAAGTAGATGTAAGATTGATTATGTGGAAATAATTCATCCCCGACCGGTTTTTCAGATCTCTTGTTAAAAGATTTTTATATACAAGAAATGAAAAATAATCATTATTTTCGATCCCTGGAAAAAAACAAAATTTTATTCTCAATTAAATGTGGTATCCACAAATTGTGCTACATACGTAAAATATTCTGTTATTCTACAAAAACCGTATTAGAAACCTGCAAAAATCTCACAAGAACTAAAAACATTCGTTTTCTAATTAAAAATTCTATTTCCCATAGCAAATTCAAATAAAATCAATTTTCAAAATTATCAGATTATCAGATTTCCAATTACAATTTAAATGACCGTTTAATCGTACGAGTAAAAATAGCTACTGCCATCCACACTGATATATCTACATACAACTCAAAGTCGAAAGCATATGGACAGAGGAGCATGATCATTCTGAAACCCGAAACCAAACTGCGACGCTAATTGTTTTTCTATGTTGACCAAAATGATGAACACCAAAATATCTTCAGAAAAGATTCTCTAATCTCTATGCTGACTATGAAAATAGCTAATTTGTCATTGAATCATCTCATCCCATAGCATCCCATGCCATCCCATCAAAGTTTTCCAAATGTGGCTCCCGAAATGCAGTTGTGCAGTTGCTGTAAATTTCTCAAAGTCCGTCACAAGTTGACAGGGCAATCTTTAGGCGTGAATCTTAAGATTTGTATCGTGTATCTGTCTGTGGAAATTATGTCATTCTTAAACGTCCCATTTGCTTCCCAATGTGGGCTGTGATATCATCGGACATATATCGTTGAAAATCGGTTACACGCGATTCAAGGCGCAGCTAACAAGTATAGCAAGTGCAGCCAATCTCTAGTGAGCTCCGCCTTTTTAGTGATCGAATAAAAAATTTATGATAGTAGGCAGAGAATTGAGAAGCGAACAGCTGTCCTTAGAAAAGTTATGGACAATCTTAATGGTCATCTATGCATGTCTATAGAAAACTGATCTCTCTCTCTCTTTCTATCTCTGTAGTACAAGACATGGTTTGATATATCACAAAGTGGTCCTAAAATTAATTTTTTTATCTTTATATAGGAAGACGATGATGCTGCGGTGATCAAAGCTTTGTTGGTACTTGGTGACAAAGAAAATTTGTGTGAAAATAAACTGTGATCCCTATAACAGCTGTTAATGTTGGTATAAGTGGGCAGGGAGATCAGCTAGGCTCAATGCCCCAATAACAATTTGTTTTGAATCATGTTCAACATTATGTTAATATTTTGTTAGCAAACAAAAACTTTGCTTTTATTAAGTCCGTTGCGCAGTAGTCGCTGCCGGTCAGTAGAACATATTTCTGGTCGATCTTTACCTCTACTGTAAAGTTCAGCAAACCAACAGGGAATAAAAATTTTATCAGATTGTTTGCCAAAGTTATGTCACTGGGGGCGGGCTGAATTGAATGATGGCACATAATACAATAATTTATATGTGAGCTTGTCATCTTAGCTGAATGCTAACAGACAGACATAGCCTCTAGCTAACTAGCGTGGGAGAATTTTATATTTCGTGTTATCTATATCTCTAGGAGCGCAGCAAGTGATGAGAAAATTGCTTGTGCCGAGATTTGCGGACGAAAATTTTTCGATGTTCACTTGTTGTTAGGAAAATGACTGACTGATTGCAAAGGCAAATTGTAATTGACTTAAAAATTCAAATTTTGTCGTGAGAATGAAGCTCGTTGCCAATTAAAATGTTATCGGGAGGGTGTTGGTTAATAAAACTCATAACTAGCTGGTTTTACAAAGTGGAACATGCTGAGCAATAATTCTGAACAGACATGAACACGACATTATGTAAGTGAATTTAATTTTAATGTAGGTATTTTGGCCGACTGTCGGCAATTTGAGACAGAAATGTCAGGTGAATCAGGTATTTGCAAGTTAATTGGAAAATATGTGATTTTCTTGGGTATTGTAATTTATCACGACTGAAATCTTCTCATTTCAGAGAGAGAGTGGTGTATGAATAGAAACATACATTTGCGAATCATTAATTTTGGGATTAACATGATTCGAAATGGTTCGTTGTAATATGATGATTCAATTTTAAGAGTTTTTTTGTTTGTTTTTATGTTCTCTTCTAAGGAGATATAAGATAAAGTGCCAAGTGTTATTTGTAATTATATTAAAATTAAATTATTTATAAATTCATTGTTACAAGAAGTTAAATTAAATTTTAAACATGCTGTTATTATACTTAAGAATTGCTACCAACTATTTATAAAATTTAGAATTATTTGTTTGCAGCTTAATGCACAGAAATACTTGGAATTATTTAAAGCTTTAGTGGCATCTGAAGAATTCTTCGAACATTTTATATGAGTTTTTGTTTTGGCGGCGCTATGAAATGGACTCTGAATAAAAAAGAAGATTGCACTTAACAATTTAATCTCTTTTTAGTAATTTGACTGAATCTGAGGTCATAATGTCCGTAAAGTCTATTAAATGATCAAATGCTGTTGCTTTGAATAATATAAATCTGAAATTTCCTAAGGTTAATTTTTCCATTTATTATTAAACCGAATACACATATATTCAATACAGAAATCGCGATAGGATGTTTTCCTATGATATGGAAGTTGGCGAAGGTTAGACCTGTTAAGAAACATCCTAAAGCTGACAAACCATGAGACCTTCCTGTCTTACCCAGAGTTTAAAAAGGCTCCCTTTAGACCAACTCATTGACTACATCAAAGGTTACGGTCTTTTAAGCTAGTATCAGTCGGGATATCGTGCTAGACATAGTACAATTATTGCATTGCTAAACTTAGTTGAGAATATTAGGAATAATATTGAAGGAAATCAGGCTATAGTTTTTATCAAAGCCGAATCAACATACAACATATTATGCAGGTAAGCTTAACCCCCCCCCCCCCCCCAACATAATCTCTCAAGCATGGCGACCAAACTAATATGTTCCTATCTCTCTGATAGGAAATAGATTGTAACGACTGAAAAAGGACGGTCAAATAGTAAAACTTTATTCTCCGGTATGCCACAGGGGTCTATCTAGGGTCCATTGTTGTTTTGTTTATATATAAACGATCTAATTAAAGTAACTTGTAAATGCTCTCTCAAATTACATATATACTGATGATGTCTAAATGTGCCTGTCCTCAAACTGAACAGATTTGCATAATAGTATAAACACAGTTAATATGGATTTGGATGTTATTGAATATTGGGCAAGATTGAACTGTCTTGCCCTGTGTTAAACTTAATGGTATACCCATCCGTTTTGCTGAGCCAGGTCGCAACCTTGGTATAATTTTTAATAATACATTAAACTGGAATAAACACACAGAGAAATAAGAACTCGGTTAGTAAGAGCTCTCTTGTTACCAGTCATAACCTATAGCTGTGAAGTTCTCGAAGATTTAAGTGGCAAATGTCGTAATAAGATAAATGTTGCATATAATTCGTGAGCTAGATATATTTACGGCATCCGTCAACGTGACCATGTGTCTAAGTTTCTCAAAGCTACTTTAGGTTATACGCTGAATAATTACATTAAATTTAAAATATGTTTCAGTGCATAGTTAAGCACAGTTGTCCTAATTATAAAAATGTAAATTTCCTTACATCCGCTCGCACAAAACTGCTACTCAATAAGGCATAGGCTCCATTTCAGCAGTCGCTCATTTTTCGTCTATGGTGATCAAAAGTGTAATAATCTGGCCATTGAAATAAGATCAACGCAGTCCCCCTGAGAGTTTCAACATTTTTCTAATATGTAATTCTTATTTGAATTATAATATTTTACTTTAAATATTTTATATTTATAATTATTATTATTTTGCATTATCTTTATCTTTCTATTTTTTTTTATTTAGCATATTTTCTGTTTTTTTTTTTATTATTTTACTTTATTTTGTTTCTTTTTAATTTTTTTTTTTTTTTATTTTACAACTTAATTTTTTAACAAGTAATCTTCACCATTTATAATAATAGTTTGATGCGTAAATCGATGAGCATTGTCCTCACTTTGTAAATGAAATGAATAAATATAAAATATTAATATGAAATCTCAATTTTTGCATTTTAGTATCAAGTTTCAGTAATAGTGGACAGTGGTTTACAATTCCTAATTCCATTGCTTGGGAGGCTATAACAAAATATTTATTTTATCAATAGCCCTCCGCTTATAGTAATGATCATCTTCTTGCGTTAATTTGAAAGTAAAAACTCTGGTCTTAATTGCATGAATTTAGCATTATCGAGTTAATATCGACCGTGATGATTTGAGGTAGTCTTTTCCGAAAATTTTATTCATCGAGAAAACCATTTTGGTGATAGGGATATAGTAAAAATAGTAAAAATTATAAATTGAAGCCTTTCGACTGGATCCCTAAACAATATCGATCTTAAGCTCTAACTTTAAGAGTTACTTTAATTTGAAAAGAACTATGCTCCGTTGGAACTTAATCGTGACCAAACGGTCTAATATTTTTTTTAACCAATTAAATTCAGTGCGTTTGTCGACAGTTCTTATCGCAATACGCTGTTATTTGTGCCATCACTACCACCTCTCGTGATACTACATGATACTACATAATACGTGAACTACATAATATATGTTCAAGGAGTAAGATTTCACATTTTCGTCATGTGCTATTATATTACTTCTGGTGTAGAAGTTCATAAAAGTTATGTGATGTATTTGGTGAAAAAGTTTGAAAGCTAAACCAGTGTCAGAATAGGTTTGCTAAATTTTGGAGATAATGTCAAAGATGGACTATGATCAGCAAGGCCAATTGAAGGTATTGATCGAGTCCAGTCCAGTCCAATCTTAGCATATCGAAATAGAGCATTGAAAACCATTTAAAACAATTCGGATACGTTAGTCAGACCTGTAAAATTCCAAGTACAAGTACCAGTACCTGGCCTTTAAATATTTTATGTACAAGTCCCGGTATTGGTACTTAAAAATTTTCAAGTACAAGTCCAGATACTGGTACTGTTACTTATAAGTCCCACATATCAGCTTTTAAGTAGGTATTTTAGAAGTACCTATCTGAAGAGCTTAAAAAAAAACTCACTGCACAACGACTGCAATTTTTTTTTTTTTTTTTTTTTTTTGAAAAAAATCATAACAGTTTCAGTTTTTGCTCCTAAACCACTATAATTAGAAGACGTATTTAAATAATTTACAAGAAGTGAAGAACTTCGCATTATAGCAGTATTTGTAGTAAGGGCATACTTTGTAAATTATAGTGTACTTACGCTTATATATGGGACTTATGAGTAGGTATCAGTACCAGTACCTTGCCTTGTACTTGAAAATTTCTAAGTACCACTACCTGGACTTGTACTTGAAATTTTTTTGAGTACTACTACTGGGACTTGTATACTTACAAAATGTTTAAGTCCAGGTCCTGGTACTAGTACTTAAGTACTTTACAAGTGTGGTTAGTAGGTTCAACATTTGGTTATCACAATCACAAGAGCTCAAAGAAATTCATCTCACTAAGCGCATTTACATCTGCAAGTGTTATGCTATGAATTTGGTTGGATCGCAAAGATATTGTGTAGTTTTGGCTGCACTTTCAAGAAACTAAACCAATAATACCTACTTTCGTTGACTAAATAAATTGAATGACGTTGTTAAATGGTGGCGTCTAGAATTGGTAAACTGGAACAACACGATACCACATACAAATTTGGTCAATCGTCAAGAACTAATTACAGCTTGAATGGATGTGTTATCGGAATCACCATATTCGACAGACCCCTGGTACTATCAGATAATCATTTGCCTCTTTGTTTGGAAAACGACTTGTATAGTAAAACGTTAATTTCTGATGAAGATATTAAATCGTTTTTGGAACTGTTTTTGTTTTCTTTCCGAAAAAAATAACAATTTTTTGTGAGTGAATAAAAAAAAAATATAAACGGAAAAGAAACTTTTCATTTA
Organism: Dioctria rufipes; assembly: GCA_963924295.1. Lineage (NCBI taxonomy): Eukaryota > Metazoa > Arthropoda > Insecta > Diptera > Asilidae > Dioctria > Dioctria rufipes. The sequence goes on along the minus strand of OZ002743.1, from coordinate 39,026,697 downwards.
CACAGAAAAAAGCGCAATGACATTTTGGCTACAAATATTTCCTTGGTTTAGGGAATTCAAGCCATTGTTTACATATGAACAGAAATATCTCGCGCTGCTATGCAATCCTTCGGCCATCCATCCCGAAATGTTGAAATGCATAACATGAAAATGATTGATTGATTTAAAATCGCAAGACATTCTTGGACTGAAATGCTAACAACCTCTTGGAAGAGAGATAACCTAACAGAAGCCATATCAACTGGGAGGATATAAAAGCTGTCCCATAGAAAACTATTATTCCATCGCCATCCCTCGAAATAGTAGAAGAGCTTATAATAGTTAATGAGGCCTTAAATACATCAAGCCGACCAAGTCAACTAACCGAAATTTTTGACAATTCCCCATCCCATCGTATCTTTCATTTTAAACGGTCCCCTGTTAGTTGATTACAAGACAGAAATAGTAATTCATATGGAGTAAAGGAAACATTTTCAAAGAAATTAGCACCTTAATTAGGCTCAACCACTGATTATACATCATTGAACACTATACCCCGTCTCTCTTGTGGATCATTCCTAGAAAACATATACTGTGTATACCCCAACTCAGTCTAAAACGCATACACAGATTCATTAACTCCGGCGGTAAATGAGACCATTTTTCGTGGTGATGCAGTGTTTTCTGAAATTTTTGTCACATTTACATTTTACCTTTTGGGTGACCTCTTCACTTGGTCCCTATACCCTAGTTCCTATCTTATCATATGGCATCCATATCATAATTTAAATCATGTCACATATCTCTTGTGGTTTTATTGCGTTGTTCGGTGCTAGAAGACAGCCTTTCTGTGGCGTTAAGTGTTGTCGGGTCGCGATAAGCGTTGACAGAATTAAAAGGAAGGGATACAATTCAAGTACAGTCGAATCGCTGAGGTTTTCCCAGTTGACTTGAATTAGTATCGTTAGATGACATTTGGTGTAATTTAAGGGTTTTGCCGGTGAGTAGATGGAAAGTGTTAATCTCTTTCTTTGACAAAATTTCTTCTGGGATGGGTTACGAGATAATAAAAATATTTTGAGAAATCTGTTTCGGCTATAAAACTTTAATTTAATAGCTTCGTTGACTGAGTAGAACTATACGAGTTAGATATCGTTTTTGAAATATCCTTTTTATTCAAACCTCATATTCGCAGGTTTTTTTTTTTTTGTTTTTATTTAGCAGAAGGATCATGTTCAAGTGTTGAAATCTATAAAGTTCAACAAAATCCATTAATGGCATCGATTTTAAGAAAAACACATCACTGCTACAGATTATGTAATGTGACACTTTTCAAGGATCCTAAAAACCTCAGAGAAATAAGCAAAAAATATCCTTTTTCTTCAAAAACGCACGGATGTATCTATGTGAAGAGGGGTATTAAAATTTTTCGGAAGATTTAAAAGTGACCTCTTGAGAACTGTTTGTTATGTGGATATTTGTTTGTTATTCTATAACTCTTCAATTTACTGTTAATCAGAAAACATGTAAAATTAAGTGGCAACACTTTTCAAGTATAATTCAGGAAACAGAAAAAAAAAGGTTTCCATTATGAAAGGACATCGAAAACATGGCGTAAGACACTTATGCTACTCAAAAGATATCGAAATCCTTGATATGTTGCAGGTTTTCACTTTTCAAGAGTTTCATGGAATTATTATCGCTAACGCGACATCTGCACATGTATCTTTGTACGTATGTAGGTATCTACTTATGTAGACACCACGGGTCAGGAAATGATTTTTTTTTCTTCTTGTTTTGTTTTGCTTTTTCCTTGGGGAACACTTTGGTATACATATTATATGTAGGTACTTTTACATATGAGAAAATATCCTTCAGGGATGATAAGATTGTCATTAGAGGAAAAGATCATCACAAAATGATGACAAGCGCGCATGTGTTGACAGTTAGTGTCAGATTACATTTCATAATCCCTGAAGGAAAGGTCCTGTTTTTGACATTCGTGGCGCTTCATTTCATTGATTTTGTTTTTGTAAGAATCTTTTCTGATACTATTATTAGGAATATTGGATAGAACCTTAGTGCTCCTTAGTCTTAATGGGAAAACAACAATTCTGCATTAATCTTAACTACACACGACTGATTTGTATTGAAAAATTAAAAAAAAAAAGAAAAATCTTTCCACAAAACTTATTTGCACTCTAAAGGCCATATTCACCAAGCCATTTTAATTTAATCTCTGTTTTAGTACTCCCGTAAGAGAGGGTTAGGGCACACTTAAAATTAAATTAAAGTTTGATTTGGGTTATTTTATGTTATAATAACGCATATATAACTTTAATTTTAGTTTAAGTGTGCCCCAACCCTCTCTAACAGGAGTACTAAAATAGAATTAAATTAAATTTCAATTAAATGGCTTGGTGAATACGGCCCTTAATGTGCTTATTTATTTAGAACTTCATCGAAGACCTTATCACTGAGTTTACAAAAAGTATAAAAGTAAACATAACAATGTAATGACAAATACATAACTAAGTAATAAAAAGAAAAGTAACTCTAACTAAACTAATCTATAATTTAACTTTTTAAAACATGAAAATCAATGCAATCAAACTGTTGGTTAAAGAGATGAGACATTTATGGAATCGGCTCGTGCATGCCATACGATGCTGGAGAGCATCGAAGAAGTCGTAGTTCCTCCAGGAGCGCACAAAAACAGATATATTGTGAGTATTTAAAAGCTGGGGGGAATTTATCACTCCTTGTATACACTGAAACGCAAAAACAACTCTGGAAGTTTTTCGTCTATTCTCAAGAGAATCCGAAAGAAAGAGTTTAAGTCTGTCAACTTATGGAGGTAGAATAATACGGTTATCCCAATAAAATCCACACAGAGCAAAGCGAACAAATATCCGCTGCACAGCCTCGATGCGATTTATGTACACAGCATAGAAGAGAGACCAGACCGGACTGGCATACTCCAAAATGGTCTAACGAATGTGCAGTAAAGGGCCTTCGCTATGAATGGATCATTAAACTTTTTTGACCATCTCTTTACAAACCGCAGATTAGCATTAGCCTTGGCAACGATTGTGTTAATATGATGCTCGAAGGAAAGACAAGTATTAAGGAAGACACCTAAATGGTTGGTTTTGTCCAGTCTAGTTAATAAACATCCATCTAAACTAAAGTCCAAAGGTCTTCTTTTACGAGAAAAAGACATAGGAAGTGCATTTACTGATATCGATAGTAAGACAGTTAAAAGCACACCATGTATGAAAGGTATCAAGTCCAAGTTTAAAATTCCACACACGTTTTCATTAGAAACAATGTGGAAGATTTCGGCATCGTCAACATAGCAAAGTACTCTTGAATTAGCCAAAATCACAGATATGTCATTAATGTAAACTCTAAAAAGAAGTGGTCCAAGATGGCTACCTCAAGGAACGCCAGAAGTATTATCTATTTCGTCAGAAAGAGCTGCGCGAAAAAGAAGTCAGCAAGCATGAGAGTGTAGCCAGTCAACAGTAGGCAAATTACTACACACTACTAAGAAATGTAAATCCAATCACACATTAGTTTTCTAGGGGTATTGGGATTCTCATAAATAAGCGAGAAATTATTTTCAGCTGATTCGAAGAGTTCTGATTCTATGGATATTATCACGATTATTAAAGGTACGAGTTTGAGTATATATGTGGTTTGAATCAGAGTAACTAAGAAACGCTTTAAATGGCTGGTAAAACACTAACACAAATTAAATGGTAAAAGGAAGCTTTCCCAAAAAGAAGGAAACGGTGCCCGAAACCTCTCGCTTATAAGCATACCGTAGTAAGTGTTAGAATGGGATTTCTGTCGGGGGAATGTTCACAACAAATCAAATTAGATTTGTCCAGAAGGCAATCCTGGGAAAAATATTGGAAATGAAGAACTATGAAATTAAAATGTCGTTGTTCGACTTCAATGTAGATTCAAGTTGATTAGTTCTTCCTTGCTCTGATAAGGTCATAAGGATTAAATAAGATCGTAGGTGAGATCAAATCTCTCCCATGGGCCAATCTAAAGCACGTTAGAGGATAGCTAAATATCTGGTGATTCCCATATCGCCTGGTCGACGAAATACAAAGTTCGTTGGCGTCCAAAACTATGACATAAAAGTGAAAATTCTAAGGACTTGAGAGACAGTCTCACTGGATCACTATATGTCTCTGTCCGACTTATTTTTCTACACAACGGAACTCTCAAGGGCTTAGACTCCATTTGCGAATAGGAACTGAGAAGTTATAGTCTCAGAAGCAATTTAAGAGGACATTCTACAGAGACGACTCTATACAAGCTAATCCACTCTATTCAAAGAGGATTCATTTGTCAGCAACCAACCCTTGTGCTTTCAATAACTATCTTCTCTAAAAATGCACCAAAATATGGAGCCCTTAAATTAAAAAAAAAAAGTTTTGCTAATATAGACGAGAAAAGAAGAGAGAGGTATCTCTCAAGGTGGTATTTTATCTGCTTTCAATGGGTGTTGATATAAATTGGTATGCTACGTGAACGACTGTGCACTTTTAGTAACAGGTAGTTTCAACGTGGGTCTCTGTCAACTCTGTAACTAGGATATGGACTTTGGTTTGTATATCAATATTTTGAAGACAAGAACTCTGCCTTTTGCCTTTTCACAAAAGAAGAAAATATTCCAGCAATGAACCTGCCGTCTATGGGGTCTGCCAGTTTGGAGCGATATTTAACAGCTAAAATAGAGAAAAAAATGAGCTGCAAACTACACCTGGAAGATAGGGTCAGTACGATTTATAGGGCTTTTCCATTTGTCGGAGATCAAGAGGAATAAAGTGGAGTTTAAAGTCCCGGAAGCATGACGTTATTCTCATTATTCACCTCATACAAATTCACATTAAAAAATAGTCGGCCATCATAGCTCTGTGATTGAAATTCAAACAAAGTTGGATTCACCCTGGAACGATAGTCAGACACAAGTTAATCTTTGAATTTGTGTCGCACCTGATTTTAACAACAACATTGATTACCTTCTTAACACTACGCTAACCTCTAACTTGAGAACAATGCGAAATTTAATCTATGGGTGCCAGGTCACAGTAGAAAATTGCAAAACGAAGAGGCGGAATTGTGATTACTATATAATTTTTAATTTCTAGTATTGTGGCTGGAATCGACTAAAACCACGGGAAGAGCAACGAAAAACTGTGGGAGCAACTCAACCCAAATTCAACGAGAGGACTAAACAAATATTTGTTAAAAACTGTGATGTCGAATACATCCGGACTCTTCTGTTTCAGGCGACATCTATACAAGTCCGTTATTAACCTGTAAATTTAACCGAAAATTCTTGGTAACCTTGGAATTTTAAAACTGTTTTGAGAAATTTGGGCTGCTTTTTATAATTTCACTCTTTAAACAATCTGCGCTGCCATCACGACATATTGTTTTGTGTATAAATAGTTTTGAATCACCTTGTATATAATATGTATGTAAAAGAGCGTCATTTGTACAAATTTGTATGCATATAAGAAGCTTACCTGAAGTTTAACAAGTTCTGGATGTTTGGATGCCAATTTTGCTAGTTCTTGATAGTCTGCTTTCGCTGCGGCTACTATCCATTTTCTACCTTCTGGATGTGATAGCTACAAAGAAAATAAATGAAAATGTTACAAAATATTTAAATTTCATAATGCCATGGGCCCTACCGTCACTTCTGGCGTTATTTTTTCTTCGGCTTCTTCTGGAGACATTTTCTCCTCAGTGACAGTCTGAAAAAAGAAGGCACAATCTTTATTTAAGTATTTTCATTTATTTATTAGTATAGAAAAGTTAGATTGATAAAATCGAAAAAAATTAATAAATTTTAGCGCCAAGGATCGATTGCAATTGTAAGAAAACTCGTTACATTTAAATATAATTGCACGGGAGTTCGACAAGAGTTTGACAAGTTTCTTCTAAACAAAGAAAATAAAAGATTTAAAATGGTTCTGGCCTTTTTCGTTTTTAACAATCCCTGTATAGGTAATATCGGGTACCAAGGAGTAGGACAAAACCGGTTAGTACCCGATTTTACCCCTCACCATATTTTTGGGGGAAAAAAACAACTGCTTTGTTTACTATAGTCCTCACAAATGGGTTTTCTTATTATATTATTTAGTTTTTTTTATTTTCAAGTTAGAATTCTATTGTTTTATTACTCTCCTATGATGTTGTTTATAATGCCAGGTTCAAAATGCCGCGCAAATATAAGCGAAAGACGTCAAGACAAAGTTGACGAGAAGAAAATATGGCTCTGGCGATGTTTTTGATGGGTCCAAAATGTACAATGTTGCCCAATCATTGGAGGTTAAGGTGAAGAAGGTCTCCCGCCAAAATGGCTTATCACAAAAGAAAGCTGTTAAAAATATTGGTATGACAGCGTTTTTACAATAAAACAGGAATATGAGCTGAAGAAGTACGTTCTACTGATGGAGGAAAGACTGCTCGGCCTCACCTTGACTCATTTACGGAAACTAGCTTTCCAGTTAGCAGAGAGAAATGGTATTAATCATTCAATAAAGAAAAGAAAAGGGCTGCTTAAAGAAATCTCTCTCAGGAATCCCGAACCGACTTCATTGGTTCGCGCAAAGGAACTCATTTGTTAGAGCAGCTGTGATGGAAACAGCCATTAAGGGTTTTAAATGTACCGGAATTTTCCCGTTCAATTAAACACTACCCTAGAGCATTTGTATGCTCCTGCTGAAACTACAGAAAGACCTATGCAACCATAAGTGACTGGAGTAACGGAAGCGAATACCATCCTACACTCAACGTCAGAGGCAGACAGGTCTGGTGATTAGCCTTCGACATTCTCTGATCTCCCAGCATCATCAATAGGTCCGGGTATTCCTTCAACATCAGGTTGGCACCATCAAACTACCATCATCTGGTTGAACACCATCCCACCCTCAACGCCGAGGCAGACAGGTTTGGGGATCAGCCTTCAAGATTCCCTGATCGCCCAACATCTTCAACAGGTCCTAGTTTTCCTTTAATATCAGGATACTCTAAACTTAAGTCGCTTTCGGTTTTTAAGATATCTTCAAACAGCAACTTGCAACCTCCGACCCTTGAAGAAGAAAGAATTGAAAAAAAGCAAGGAAACAGAAATAGAGGAAAAGCAGCGTATCTAACAGCGAATCTAACAGCGACATTTTACTAAACGGAACTTGAACAAGAAGAGACTGTCACGATGAAGGAAGTTAAGACGACAAGGGTACTTTTTGAAGCTTCAGATGCGTCTAAGTTAAAGAAAAGAAACAGAAAAGGAAACAAGAGGAGAGCTCTTTATCTGAAGACAAAATATGTCTAAAGAGAATAGCTGAAAAACTGATATTTTTATAGACCCCACAATTTCGAAAATTTAAAAAACAGTTATGGTACCCGGTTTTGCCCTAACTTCCCCTACTTTGCAAGTAAGCCGCTCTGATGAATAAAACAAGTAGGTTATTAGGAAGCTACTTCTTTTCAAGTCTGGGGGAGCTGCAAAGCCAAGAGCTCAGATTTTAAAGATTATTCCAGAAGATCAAGGAGCACAATGGTCTTACTGAAATATAAAGTGAAGCAGGCTAGGCATTTCTGGCGACACCCGTCTACCTATAATACTAATTTCTGTAGGTCAATACCGCGTCAGATACCGAATTAAAGTAGGACTAGGTTTTCGTCGTGAGCTATTTTTAGACCATTCATTCGTATTGAACGTAGATCGATTTATCTAAAACTAGTCTAAACCAGTTTTTTGTCATTTTTACACAGAAGTAGTCCTCAGAGAGCATAATTTCCAGCATTGAGGTTGGAGAAAACTAACTTTAGATTCAAGTTCTGTCTGTTTATAGGTATTCTGATTTGGTTGATTGGATAGATGACATTATACCCGAAAGAACTATTTTTTATTGTAATAACATCGTTAACTTTCCACGTAATTCCAAGCTTTTTTTTCCTAAATATATATATGTACAAAGTTGTAAAAAAGAAAACTTTAGGGCGGGAAAACTTAACTTCAGTTCTGAGAAAGGTGTGCATATTTTAGCAAACAATTTTGCATAAATACTTTTACCTACCTACTACCGTTATGTTATAAATAGGTATATATGCACATTTTCGTCGTACGATTACGTTTCCCTTAACCAATCCACATTATAGAGAGTGAAGTATTCACGCAAAAGAGAGACCTAATTTATGTGCAGAATATAAACAACCACTAGCATATAGTACAAGAAGTAATTCTAAAACAAGTAGGGAGAGACACAAATAGTCCGCTTTTGCCTAAGCCCAAAAACAAAGCTCTTTCCCTTGGAACAGCAGTGAAACTAAAACCAATTTACTACAAGTTTCAAGTCTGGGGCAGGTATAGTTTCACCCATCCCCCACCCCCTCTCTTCCAACCCTTACTACTATATCCAATCCAATTCCCTGTCAGGTGTATTCAGGATATCAATGGTGCAGAAGGCAAACACTGTAGGTACAGTAGCACTGCGGATACATTCGCCCGTTCATAAATGGGCCGATACCAGTGCTCAGGTTAAATGACAACATTTACCTACTTGTAGTAAAAGGAACTGGGGTTGTATCTGGTAATGAACCACCCAAAGGCAGTTCAGTGTGCCGGACATAGCAGTGCATCCGTCTTTTATTTTCGGTAAACATGGCGCTGGCAAAAGCCTTGTAAAGCTGCGATAGTATTTTAGACAATGGAAGAACCGCTACTATACGTGGATATACAAAAGCCATAATAGTCCACTTGCTGCTGTTGTAAATCTCGGTTATTTTACTCATGGTTATTTGAAATTTTCAGCACTTAAGGGCTGACTGAGTGTTGATTAGAAATATTTTCGAAAAAACAAAATTAGTCATCTATTTAATTGTAGGTTAAGGAAAATTATGACTAAAGATTTACTTCTAACTAAATTAAATGGTTATATGAGAACAAATAAAATTTTAAGGTAAAAATATAGAGAGATCGCTTTAGTACCTACCTACATATTTGGGAGGACTTTCTTGAGTAGAATTTGCACAAGACATAAATTTATTTGATCCTCCTAATCGATGAATTAATTTCAGATAAACTATAGATAAATGCTTGGCGTGAAGGATACTCACGAATGGAACTATTATTTTTAGTGCATGAGGTTCTCTAAAAAGTTTACTTCAGTTTTTTTTATTTTTTATTATATAGGCAAGCTCAAGGGATACCCTACGATGCAATGCACCGCATGGTAAGAAGGAGATATGGAAAGGAATAGGGCGTCTGAGGACTTTCGCAGATTGTATGCAGGAGGACAGACAGAATATGGTAGGGGTTCGATTGAAAACTTCGACTAACCTTCGAAGCTTATCTACTAAATTTTACTAAAAATTTGTTTGTGAAAAGTTTTTTTTTATTTAATATTTTTTCCTTTCTACAGTTTTGCATAGTTTAATCGTAAAAATATTGCCTTGTCATCGGGACTATGTACGTTACATGTGTTAAGTTCGAAGTCGATCGCATTACAAAAGTGAAGTTTAAGTAATTCTTAACTCTAAATCCCCAATAAACCGAATTGGGCCATAAATAGCTAAATTTGTCTGCCATATTGAATTTCTAAATTTTGACCAAAAATTTGTAATCCGCTATACCCTGGAAATCCCCAAATATCGAATCATAAATAATACTAAAATTCGTCCCTCATTTTGCATTTCTTAATTTTGATCAACAATTCGTAATTTGCAACCAAAAAGGACCAAATTTTAAGTGGAAGCGGTCCATAAACCCCAAAATTCGTCCGACATCATATAGACGTCATTTTGATATATTAAATTTTCGTAAAAATTCATAATTCGCGGCCCCCAAAACCTTCAGATATTGATTAGGTGTCGAATCGTATCATTAATGACAAAATTTGTCCGCCATCTCTTCGATCTCCAGTTTCGGATAGACAGCATGGTTTAACTCAAAATGTGAAAAAGGGCGAATATAAAAATATAGCCGACGATAAAAAGATCTTATTACATACAACTGAAGATTGTAGACAAATTCCAAAGCCCCGAGGACCTAACCTATGCTTTAGAAGGATCATGATTTTTCCACAAATTTCACTATTATATGGAGACACCTACAATCCAAAGTCAAGGTTGATTATGAAATGGGAATGCCCACTTTTCATACAACTTTTGGCCCGACACCACCAAACATGAGAGATGTCTTAAACGATACGGAATTGGTGAGTCGTGGAAAATTACTTCCTATGAGAAAAATTTTCACAACCAGAGCACTAATGGTCATGGAGGAAAGAACTGCAAAAATATATGCGAAATGTAGTAACTGAGGTGTATGTGACCCAAATGCATGAAAATGAGTTTTCCGGCGGCAAAAACGTCCCGAGAAAGTTTTCTGAATCGGGAAAAAGTACACCACCCGATAGTACTCGGCGAGACTTTTTATTTGATATGCAAGATGCCGTTTTGGAACCACCGCCCTCCCCCCTGGCCGGGGGATCCTAACCACCACCCTAAAGTATGTAGAGAAAAGTTTGCTTCTAGGAATTGTAGTTGGTAATGAGCTAAGGCGAACAGTGAAACCCACTTTCGAATCGGATATAACCCTACCCAGTTAGAGCCGACCTAAGGTGCGAAAAATCTAGTACCTCAGTTCGAATAAAAAAGAGGAAAATACTAAAAAAGTGAGTATGGAGATAGCTTTAAATAGCTATTTAAGATCCTATACATTGTGTGTACTTAAACTTCTTTTCAGGACCTAAGGAATTCGATTCTGTACACAATTTTCAAAAATGTACTAAATCTAACTTTGCCCCCACCCCCCCAAGCCTTCTTCCGTTTAATTGATATAAACTTTGTAAGGGTATTCCCCTTTATGCGTTGAAAACCCGAAAAAAATAAATTTACACCATCAATATGAATTTAAATCACCCAACGAAGGTTGTAAAAGAAAAATTAGGAAAATATGTTTAGTAAATCAATAAAATTAAAAAGATTGTCCGCAATTTTAAAAAGAGCTGTGGTGCAGTTATATCCTGTCCTGAAACCAGATTGAAATCTGGAAACCAAATTTTTGGAAGTGAGATAATCATTAATTTGCGAGAACATTATGCGTTCCAGACTTTTCCACAATGGAGAGAGTATATGAATTCTTCTGTAGTCATTAACTAAGGAAGGTTGAGACGCTTAGGATAGAAATAAGCTTAACGTCTGCCAGCTTTTGGGAAACACAGACTGATTTAGACAATTTTTATAAATGGCAGTAAGAGCCTCAATAACAAATGGCAATATGAGCTTGATAAAACTCATTGTAATTACGTCCATGCTGATGGCGATGGATAAAAAAAGACACTGCTAAAACTACTTCATTCCAAGTTATAGGATGGAACGAAAAGCCAGTATCAACTAACGCCTCCTGCAAAGAAGTATCAGCATGTAAATTTTAGAAACGACCATGTAAATTTAACCAACGGCACTTTTAAGATAAGAAGTCATGTAATTAGAATCAATACAACAATTTTCAGGGGTTGCACCAGCAATTTTCATGTTTCGTAGATGGAGATGGGCACCTAGATGCCCTATTTCCTAATTTGATTTCCCCTTTCACAAAGTTGAGTGCTCTGTGATACAATTCCCAATTAACGCTGGTCCGCACCTTTTTACATCTGCAATAAAGCATATTCATCTCCGTAATTAACCTTCTAATATAGCCTAAGAAGCAAGGGCAGGATATTCGATGTTCATATATACGTTGTAAAGGTTAATTTTTCTCATTAAGATTTAGAACCAGCTTATTAAAAGTCTACTCGTCAATCAACAAAATATTGACAATATCCTGCCAAGGGCAATTACCTACATCCTCATGTAAAGCCGGTGAATTTAAATTTTGCCACTCCAAATAGCAAAAAGACACTCTTTCATTAACCAGGGCAAGTTAAATATCATAGGAAAGACATAGTGAATCGTGATCATAGTGGTATTGGACTAAGCATATTTTGAAATTTGTCTGCTATCAAAATAGTTTTAATATATGTTTTAGAAACAAAACTGGATAGACAACATTGAGCCCTGAGGTACTCCACAAATGCTAATTTCAATTATCTGGTAGCTACCTCCACGACTATAAAAATATCAAAATAATAAGATATTTACCAAAAATGTACCTTGTTATTATTATCCAATAATTTATACTTCCCCTTCCTTCTTCTACATATTTCCTTCTTACCTTAGGCAAATACAACAGCAACAAAAATACAAAAACATCAGAAAATTTGTAAAAAAAAAATATCAAAACTCTTAATGAAACATGTTTCAGGAAGAGGATTACTGCTAAACTCTGAATCCCATAGCAAAAAGCATAACAACTTCACGTGTTATAATTATCAGAGAACATAAATAATAACCACATGTGTGTGTTTTGTTGTTCGTCGTTCATTTGCAGATTCTCCACCCCAATCCGAGTGGAGGATTCTAATATACCTGGGACATAAGAGTGGAAAATGTACACCCCTAATAAAGGTACAAATGAGGGCTAGAATTTATGACCTACATATTTACAAGAGTCCTCTTACCTTTTTCAAGTCTCTGTCGGTTGGTTTATACGCTGCTATACAATGTTGGATAAACTTTTTGAAAAATCTGTGCACAAGGTCTGATGCGTAGGTACCTACTCCCACCATTTACATAACATTTACGGTAAAGCCACCACATCGTGCCATGCATATTTACTTGACAGTGAGAATCGTTGGATGGACTAAACAAAGTATATTTTGTGCGGTACTTATTGAAGTGCTGTAAATAGGTCCTTTTTGTCCCCTTTTACAGCTCTCTAGGAGGAACTATATGAATGATGCCGCGAGCCACTTACAAGGATCACAATGTGTTTTGCGGTTGAATGTTGAATGTCGAGTAGCCCACTCATTCTTGTGGCGTACGTCTATAGCAGCACAGTGTCTATGGATGGGATGTGGGTAGTCGCAAGCACTATAATAATAATTGAAAGTATATCTGCAGTCGTCTTGTTATATCCTATCCTCAAGTAGGTACTGTTATAACTAAAGGGCATAATTAGACAGTTTTGGTTTCTTTTTTGCTAACTCGTCAGATACTTTTTGGACTAATTAAATATTTCCGGAGGCGTTTGACTTGTTCACAGAGGATATTATGTAGTAGAGAAACAATCTGAAAATTTATAAGTCCAAGTTGGATTTGATTCAATGATTGTTTAGGAAACTATATGAAAAGTTTTTGCATAAGAAATTTTTTATACCTGTGGCGACCGTACTGTACATTTGATGGATTTCAAAAACAGCTGTAATCGCTGTCAACAAATTCCACTTAAAGTACTTTAAGGTATCTTACTGACGACAAAAGGGAATAGTTTGTAGGACCCGAAATTGTGAAATAAAAAACAAAAATTGTAAATAGTTCTTAGGTTAACTTGAATAGGACGAGATAAAAAAAAAGCAAATTTAGAAGAAAAAAAGGGAAAGGTATCTTATAAAAGAAAGAAATAATCAAAGTCGCTTATGCGCATAATAAAAGGAAAATTCCCTGGAAGAGCAATACATGCCGATGTCTCTTTTTGCATGAATAAATAAAAATTATTTTACAGTCTTCATCAATTTTAGTTTTGCCATCAGGCGGACTGTTAATCCGTTACCAATCCGTTACCCTGCAGACAGTACCAACAGCAAGAATCCTGCAGACAATATCAGAATTATGGTTGCTATATATCCCTTTCCATCCTGAGAAAAAAAAAAGTTCTCCGATTTACATGGCATTTCATATACTGTCTCCTTAGATCAGTATTAAGAGAAAAATATCGAAAAATTTGTAACCAGCTCCTTCCTGGAAAAAAGGACCCTCACGCTTGTGAGGGTTAGGAATTAGAGATACACCCCTGGTAGAAATATCATGATGAAATTTATTCGCGTTTGAATCAAAGCCGGGAAGAAAATTATTTATTTACTTATTTACAGATAGTGTGCATGAGATATTGCATCTCTTTCACTTATTTAGAAATGTATACTTTGCTTCTCTTTTGTGCATTTTACAATATTAGATGAGTACATAATGAGTGTCACGATAAGCTTATTATTGAGCATATCAATGAGTGTCATGATGGGCTTATTAATGAGTAGATATAGCAATGAGTGTCACGATGGGCTTATTAATGAGCATATCAATGAGTGTCATGATGAGCTTAATAATGAGCATATCAGTGAGTATCGCGATGGGCTTATTAGTGAGTATAGCAGTGAGTGTCTCGATGAGCTTATTAATGAGCATATCAATGAGTGGCATGATGAGTTCATAAATGAGAAAGTGATTTTACAATTGATTTCATATATTTTTCCGAATTCGATTCTGAGGCGTAAGGATATGGGCATAACGTCTTGTTCAGCATATCCGCGGAAAAACAAAACAAAAAATTAATTTAAAATAAATAGTTTAAAAATTTAAATAAATAAATAAAAAAAAAAAATTCAAATTTTCCTAGTAGAAATGTCATCTGACACAGTGATGACAAGAATAAATATTTATTTATTGCTGGTTTAGTATATAGGGAGCAATTTTATGATATTCAATGAGCCCTTCGATGAGATTTAATAAATGCTCATCAGGAGGCTCATCGGGACTTAATTTTCCATATATCATGAATTGCAAGCACCTTGTTGGTTTATATAATAACTGCCCTTGCGAGGCAAGAGACAAGGTAAAACGGTGAGCAATTTCTACTAGGTACGAAAGCAACAAAACGAAAAGAGAACATTTTTGTTCATATAAGTTTTCTATAACCTTTTATTCACATGTCAGAATCGCAAACGTTTTACTAAACAAGTGATAGATATATCGTGATATAAAGTTATATAATAGTAAATATTTTAATAAAAATAGCTTAATATAAAAAAATTATACCTGCGAAAGTGAACAAAAACAAATTACATTTCATTTTAGAAAAATACGTAAAAGTTCATTGAACGAAATGCAAAAAGCATTAATTCATGTCAAAATTAGCAAGCCAAAAACTAAAATTATATAATAAGAAATCATAATTGGAAAATTCCTTTTTAAGACCCTTTTCCAAATTAAATTCCTTAAACTAGGAAATACAGAAATACACGTTGCATTTTTCACATCGATTGCGTGTACGACTATTACAGGATGGCAGGCAACTCATCTTAGCCACTTTAAGTCGTCAGTGATTGTGTAATGATTAAAATCGTCGAGTCTCATGTCATTAGCAGGAGCGGAGAATAACGGTTCGTGTTCGAACTTTCAGTAGATTTATCTGAACTTTTGAGTTTATCTGATCCTGCTGGAACATTCTCTACTTTTGAGGAAGCTGCCACTAGAAACACTTCGGTAAGTCCTAGAAGAAAATGCAGAAGATCGGTACATTTTTCTGTCTTGCCTTTTCAATACTCCATCGAAGAATATACAACAGCTAAATCTAGGAAGTGAGGGGCCATTTTAAGTCCATTTCTTTGATATTAACCATGTCCGGTAGCATTCCACACATGTCAACGCCATGTTTATTGTATTCTCTAATTATTTGTGGACATGGTATGTTCATAAACGTTTTGTTTTTCTTTGCCCATCTCCAAAAGTTTGCTATTGGCTCTTTTCCAAAAAAGAGAGATGAAAGGAGATTGTCCTTTGTATCTCTACATTTAATAATGGCAACTTTTTCATCATTCGCCACGAACTCTTTCAATCGTCCCCTCTCCATTGTTGAATCCTTGACGAAAATTTAGTTTTTATTTCGGTAGGCCATACAAGTTCCGGTCTCGTAATAATTAAGACTTACAAGTTTCAGCATTAGAGATATAATTGTAAAATATCTATCGATATAAAACTCTTCGGCGGAATGGTTTTAACAAGATGTAATATTACATTCAGACCAATCCCTAATCCAGTATCTGAAATCTTGGTCTCTTTACCTTGGTAGAGTTCGAAGTCTACTACAATCCCTATGATGATATGGTAACTACCAAGTTTTTGATCATAGTCGGTCTGAGTTTGTTTAGAGCGTAGCTTCTTGCTGGGCATTTTCCAGTAAAGGCAATCATTTGACCATCGATTGAGTAATGTGGAACATTTCGATCAATCTGACGAAATTTCATATTCCAACTCACATTTTCGTATATTTACACTTGAAACTTCGAAGGAATTATTTACTTTCTCGCCCCCATGCTTCCATGCTCGGTCTTGCTATACCTCCGATCTATGGAGCTCTAAACTTGTGATTGAGAAAAACTTTCCATAAATTTACAAAAGCACCATTCTCAGAAACGGTTGCAATGAAAAATACGAATATGCAATATGAGAGGGAAGGGACGTAAACGGATATATTTGCAGGGGTCAAGTCGACATAGGATTGACTTGATTTCCGTGTAATAGTCGTCTGGATTCCAGAACTACCACTTTATCGCAGAATAATATCGTTCGAGTGTCATTGATTGATTGATTTTTTAGCCCCAGTAGCTTTTTCGTTTCTTTTGGCTTAGGTCTGCCCCACAGCTCCTTTGTAGTTCTACCTGAATGATCATCTAACAAAAGGCGACTGTGTTGGCGGGAGGCCTTAATCGAGATATTAGAATTATCGTATTTTTGGTGCGATCCCAATTGTGGAGGAGAATTCTTCCGAGGTTGCACCAAGACGAGCAAATTCGTCCACTTTTTCATTTCCGCTAATGTCACTATGACCTGTCATTCAAAGTACCCTGTTGCTCCGAGAGAGGGAGTTCAGGATGAATTTACATTCCAATACAAGTTTGAAGTTTATAAAGGAGTTTGAGAAGGCCTTGACAGCTGCCTGGCTGTCCGAGCATATTACAATCTCCTTGTCCTCGCAGTGTTTGAGTTAAGGAGATGCCTTCTCGCTTTAAGGATGGCTTTGACTTCCACCTAGAAAAGCGTGACACTATTTTCACAGTGTATGGCAATTTCAACATGAGGCTGCTCGCAGAAAACGCTTGCTCCGATGTTTTCTTCATATTTGGAGCACGAAATATAATTCTCATTCTGCCTTATCTGGAATTTTTGTTTTAAAATTGCTTTTCAGTATAGTCTCGACGAGGTGATCGCTATTCCTGTTACTGTCACAGGTATGTTGAACTGCACGAATTCAAAGATGAGATTCATGTGAGCCTCTTGTACCGGTATGCATCCAGCTTTGACTGAGATGCAGTCTTAGTGCAGCGATTGATGCCCCCTTCTTGATATGTACATGCATGGGTTATATGTTGAGGATAACATCAAAAGCCCCAAAGCTGGTTGATTTGAGAGCGGCGCTTACACTAAGAAGGTATAATCTTTGGATCTTCGCCAATATCATGTAATGGTTGGCGAACTCATTTGCCTTCCATCATCTGCGGTTTAAGCCCCACTTTTTCCCTATAGATCTGCGGCACATCGCGAAGGCTCCAAGAGCTTTATTCGCTCTGTTAGGCTCAATCTGGAATTGTGCCTTTCTTGGTGAAGAGGCATAGATCTGTTTTCAAGGGGTTGACGCGAAGTCAGAAATCTGTAGCCCAGTTTGTGACTAGCCGGATTACGTTTTGCTTCAGTCCAAGATCAGTGACCAAGATCACCAGGTCGTCTGCGTAACATACCGCTTTCTATCACTGTCATCGAGACAGCCCGAGATTTAGAGGTGTATTCCTTCATATGTTTGGTATTGTGGCGAATCTTTCCGTAGTTAGACTTACTATTCATCTACAAGACATCTTGTCATTTGGTGTAGACAAATATTTCAGGTCTGAAGATAATGCTGCCTTCAACAGGTTTCTTATCTAACAAGTATTCGAGCTGGTATCCATTCAAGACCCCTGTGATAACAGCTTCAAGACAATCAAGTATTTGCTCAGAGCGGTTACCCGCTCCAGAAGACTTAACATTGCCTCAGCACGAATTACTATTGGCAGAGCTCCCAAATATCCATAATAGAAATCTGTAGAAGATCAGAACTGTTTGAAGATGTTCTAAGTGTATAAATTCAATTTCTTCCTTTCACTGAAAATCTTCTTTTGTAGATAACTGCAACACTGACACGGGTTGAGTATTCATGGAATCAAGTTTTGAACGAAATATGAAGCAATAATTACGTACCAATCCAAAAGTGATCTTCAATTGTTATCTTCATATGCAAGATATTGAGAGAAATGGGACTTACTATGGGGTATTCTACCCTCCCAAAAATTTTAAATTGATAACAATATTTTTCAGTTATCTCGAATCGATATTATTTAATTTTGCTGTCTCATGTTGGCCTCCTATTGATTTAAAAAAAAAAAAAAAAATAAAACAAACCCAAAACAAAGAAAAAACCAAAATACAATTTTTTTTCTTCTTATTGGTGACTAGATCTAAACTTAATCAACGGTTTCTATTATTAAAATCTTGTTCACAAAGTACCGGTTAATTTTCAATTTGATTACAAATATGCTGACAGGTTTTTCGGTTAACATCCACATGCTGACGGCGGGCTCTATATCGTCGTACAGCAAAGGGCCCAATTCCAAAGTCAAAAATCATTGAAAATCAATTGTAGGATCGCGTGATTGCTTTCTCGCCATTCATATCATCAGAGCATTAGGTACACTCGTCGGGCCGTTTAATATGATCGATGGCGATGATGTATATAATAGGAGCCTGTTTGGGAAGAACCTAATCCAACGGCGAAAAGACCAAAATCGTATTTAATAAGACAATTTAAGACGATCATTTCGGGAAGAAATATAATTTCAAGAAACGATCGATTTGTAACCGAGTGTTGTGGCTGTTGCGCTCCGCTGTGACGACAGCATGTTTTTCGTAAAGCAGAGGCGCACTGTGTTAGGAAATGTGTAAAGTCACTGCTAACATGACGCTGTCAAAACGCCAGTTTTCACGGCAGGGAAGTTCTCTTCATCATCGTCGAAGATAATCGAAAGGGGTTTGGCGCAGTCAGTCTGATTTTTTATTTTTATTTTTCCTTTCTTTGTAAATATTATTTCTCTTCTATTTGGTGCTATTGAAGCTGATCAAAAAAAAAAAAAATTAATTTTTTTTCCTCGATGGTATCTGATCATGAATTAAAATTCGACCAAAGTACCTTCTTGCACTAGATGGTTTGCGCTTACTTTAAAGCCAAATATCCTAAAAAGTTGCTTCATCGATCGCAGTGACCCGACCTATTATCGGTGACGGACGGAGATTCGACCGCAGAAGAGATGGAAAATTTATAAAACTTCAAAACTGATTGATTGATTGTTTGCCTCAGAATATGAATTTTTTGATATCTACGATCGATTATTATTAATTTGTTCTTATAATTGGATTCTTTGTTGTTTCTGTAAGTGTTGAAGTAGTTTGGAGCGAGGTGCCTCACTTTTAACCTAGAAATTACTTGGAACTGTTTTTTTTTTTTTTTTTTGTTTTTTTACCAAATCACCCTGATCTTGGATAACTTCCAACGAAACAGTTTTTATTTTTTCAATGCTATCTCTGCACATACGTTGCGCTGTATGGTTCTAATGTGATTACTTTTCGAATAATAAAAGGAGCGAGTTTAATTGAAAAGCTTTTGTTATAAGAGAGTTTTTAATTGTTTAATTACATCAGTGATCGGAGGATGCACACAAAGTATTCAAAAGAAAAGCGATCTCGGAGAGAAACACAGTGCTAACTTTTCCATCTTGGCCGATCTCACGAACTTTGACAGTTCTGTAGAATATATGAGATCAGGTTATAAGATTATCTGGCAAAGTTAGTGAGGCCGACCAGTTTGACGTTGAACTGGAGTAGGTCTACCTTCTAATCTGTTGCAACTCTGTCAGCTTTGACAGGCAACTTTTTGTTATCATTTGGTGCATGCATACTTTACGGAAAGAAGAGTAAAAAGGATTTGTTTAATAAATTTGGGAAAAAACTAAACTGAAGCAAATTATTATTAAATAACAAGTTAACACCCCAATACTTGATATAAATTAGAAGCTGTCGAAATTACTATTGTGAGTTGCAAAAGTTGACAGAGCTCACAAGGTTCAAGTTCTTAAAATTATACTGAGGTCGAGGTTGAAAAAGCTAACACTGTGCTTCTCGCTTAAAATAAAACATAGAATTTCGAAAATTACCAGGATGAGCCCCACAGTGTTGAGAACTTGTTAAAATTTACTTCACCTGAGCCTGGTAGTATCACAAAATTGAGTGTAGAAGACGAAGAATTATTGTAAAACACGGTTTGATTGGATTGCTATATTTTATTGTACATATTTAGTATACATAGATTGTATACCAACAAAAAATCTGCAAAGGCCTGTATGGATGGTCTACCGTCTCTATTTGAAAATGAGCAACACAATGCTAAGCCTTTGCTATACAACACATAAAACAATAAATATATGTATATGATTTAAATTGCACGTTTACATCTATTTATTTGACAAGTTTCCCCGAGTATGGTGCGCTTTTCCTAGTAAATGACAGGTATCACAGCCCTGTTATTCGGATAGCTACTTTAGGCTAATTACATACATATATGTATCATAGTGAACAAAAACGATTCAAGAAACTGAAGCAGAGCCTCCAATACGGACTGCAGGTGGGGCTATATGGAAACCTTATAATAATAATAATATATTCAAAAAAATTTCATGAGTACACAAGATCTACAATCTTATATTCGTACAACTAAATAAGCGGATGTAAAAATAAAAAGGGTAACTATTCATAGTAGACTAAAACAAGAAAGGGAAAGAGAAAAAAATTAATAATAAGCATACAAAATAACATGAAAAACTGTATAAAGTAAGAAAAAAATTAAAGAAATGGGTCATGAGAGAGTAAGAAAAATCAAACAAAAATTAATCTAATTTGTGCCAACCGAAGGAAGAATTGAGAAGCGATCCTGGAACAATCTCTTGAACATGTGCCGGGAATCAGCGTTTTGAATATTTGTTGGTAAATTATTCCACAATCAAGTAGCCTGAACAAAGTAAGAACATCATAAGCAGTTTACGTTTACGTTTCTAGCAGAACGTAGATTTTGTATATGTGTAAACAAATAGCTTGGGGTTTTTGATTTTAGCAGATTATATAGAAAAATCAGTAAATTGAATTCAAGATATTTGAGTATGTAGAAGCCGAGAAAACGGTGATTGAAAGGAGAGATGTGGTCAAACCTTCGAAGGCCATAGATAAATCTGGCGCAATCATTGAATGCGACGTTAAGTTTACGGGAGCAGGTACTATCCAATTTCGGATATATTACATTTCCAAATGTAAAATGAGGTATCAAAAGAGTTTTCATCAATTTTGACATTATCTCTCTAGACAAAAACGAGGCGGTTAGCCACAGTTGCCTGAGTGCTCTGTAGATCTTACCAAGGATTCAGCTAACATTATCGCAGCATTTCAGAGATGAATTTATAGTTATACCTAGATTTTTAACAGACCCTACCAAAGACAGAGAGAATCGTTAAGTAAAATGTCGGGGAATTCAGTAATATTCAGGTTCCTATTATTGATAATAATGTAGTGACATTTACTTGGATTGAGAGTCAGACGGTTCGATTGTGCCCATTGATATATCTTATTTAGGTTAGTATGTACTCGAGCAAAGCAATTCTCAATCAGACCGATAGGTCTGCTGAAGTAAATCTGCACGTCATCAGCATACAAATGAATATTAACGTCCTCCACAATTTCAGGCAGATCATTTATGAAGATACTGAAAAGCAGGGGTCCCAATATTGATCCCTGCGGAACACCACAAGACAGTGGAAGGAGGCCTGAGAAAGTATTGTTTACCTGTAATTGTTGATATCTTTCTGACAAGAAACTTTAAATTAGCTGAACAGCCGTAGAGGAGAACCCAAAATGAGTAGATAATTTCTCGAGAAGCATCATGTGATTGACGCAGTCGAAAGCCCTGGAAAAGTCCAGAAGAGCCAAGATACTGATACAACCGTCATCGAGAGCGGTCATTAGTAACTTTTAACAAAGCTGAAGTACAGCTGTGCTTTGCGCGGAAACCTGATTGCCATTTGGTTAAAAGTGCATTTTCTTCTAAGAATTTTGGCATCTGGGTGTACAGTAGCCTTATGTTCCCAAGGAGAGTGAAGAAGACAAAAATATCATATATATACGTTTCCTAAATTTTTTACAAATCAGATATTTGTCTAGAAATATGGGAAGGATAGATCTGAGTAATGCGTTCATAATGAGCTAAATATGTACATACTTTGCTCCTCTTGCTAACAATTCACTCAATCCAAAACCCAAAGTGGAACAGCCTACTAGAATTTCAGTGACATACCTTGAAGCCGTGAAATCTAGTAATTTCCTTCTATTGTAGGGTAGTTAATCTAAGCGAACTTATGATAGGTATCTTTTCCATTGGCTGAAGAAACGATTTCAGAAAATTATTCATGGTGTTTTATTAAACTCTTCCTTTGGAAGATATGCATTACACACTACATTCATACTTTCAGGCAAATATTCCATTTCTCATGGCGAATACGCTTCGAAGATCCTATCCACTCTACAGGGTGTTTCCGTCATGGTGGTCCATAGGGCAGGAGGATATAGTACTCACCTAACCAAAGAATGGCATTTTGTAAAAAACAAACAAGCCCAAAGTAAAAACAAGGTAAGAACTTTTATTTTAGACCGCCATAATTCCGAATAGCAGTTGTTGGAAAGACCATGAGGTTTTTTATACAATGACCTTCTTAATGGTGACGGTATACCCTGTACTTTTTAAGAAAGAGGGTGTTTTGTGAAAAACTAGCATATTTTATTAATCACCCTTTCACTCCAAAACGGTTGAGATGGCTTCCCCATGCCATACCATTTTTTGTTTGTCTAGGTGAGTATTATCACCCCCCGTCCCATGGACCACCATGGAGGAAACACCCTGTATTCCCCAGATTTGGTATCTTGGGAGATCTTTCTTTCTAAACGTGAAGAAATAGCTCGGTAGAAAAAAAAGATGTTCACTGAAAAAAAAACTTTTTTTACACAGTTCGTGAAAACGTATTTTTTGGAATGCATAAAGAAGATGGAAACCTGTGCTAAGGGTATGCTGAGCTAAAACGAGACTTTGACAGTTTCAACAGCGATTTCTTAAAAGTTTCTGGCACAAGAAATACTTTGGAGACATTTAGTCTTTGATAAAGACATTGATAGCGTAAACCACAGCATTAACTTTTGAAAGCTTTTAATTTTGGTACATCATAAAAAAGATTCTTTTAGGATGATTTTAAAGGGTGAAGATTTGAGAGTAACTTCCTCTTTTGGAATACAGGAATAAATTCTGGGGCCATTACTTTTGGCTTGTTTAATAACGATCAGCAGAAAATTCTTGAGAATTATCAGGTTTACATGTATACTGACGATACTTACTACAGTCATTTATACTTAAACACGTCCTTGGACTTACTATAACATAAACATAAGCTACAATCTAGATAGAATTAATAAACCTAATCGCTTAGTCCTAAATCAAAATTAGTTAATTACAATGAAACTATTATGTTTTGTAGCAGTAGAATATGTACAGAAAAAGTCTTGAATGACTGTAAAGGGCATGTAAACAAAGTTCACGACCATTGGTACCAGGCTATAAAGTGCTGCAACCATGTGAGAGGCCTTCGGAATCTTTGATATTCAGGAAGCACTCTATCCCACACTATACGCCTCAAACTAGTGAAGTTGCTATTATTACTTCACTTTCGAAAATGTCATATTTCCTAAGTTGTGTAGCTTCTGTGGTCGCAGGATAAAGTTGAGTTTGATAATTGTATTCAGGTTACATAGAACCTTAAGAGTACAGGATTCCCATATTTGGTGTTACACCCGAAGGCTATGGATAGGCTAAGCTTAGACAAACTAAAAATTGTAGAGATGGTGGGGAGGAAATCTTAACGGTTACCGAGATAACGGGACTTAAATATATTTGGGTATGTTTTTTATATATCACTCTGGAACTTCTATACGTTACACCCTATGATGATGATTTAAAATTTGTTAGATTGATAGTCGTCTGACCTTTTTAATTCTCTATAAATTTTTCCCCTCCTCTTCTGCGATTTGAAGTTATGGCTCAACAAAATATTTATTTAACTACTATTATTATTATTAGAAAACACGACATCAACACCAATTTCTCATATTAGTTTTACGCGGTACCCAAAATGAAACCCTTTCTGCGTTTTTTGCACTTTTTCTTGAACATATCCAGCGAAAATGGCATAAGAAGCTCATTCCCAAAAGATAATTGCCTACTTTCTGGCATTTCTTGAATTTTACCGCTTGGTACACTTAAGAAAAAGTGCAAAAAACGCAGAAAGGGCTACGTTTTAGGTGCAGAGTGTGATAGGTCGTTTTAAAGGGAAACTTTTGAGCTTTTTAAATCTCATATGAAAAATTGGTGTTGATGATGTGTTTTTTGATAAATATAATTGTTAAAAAAAAACTGAGTTAAAAATCCGAAATTTTAAATTTGTTGAACCATAACTTCAAAATGAAGAGGTGCACGGAAAAATCGATAGACGTTGAAAAGTTATGAGTACCAATCTAACAAATTTTAAATCATCATCATAGGGTGTAACGTTCAGAAGTTACAGGGTGATCTATAAAAACATATCCAAATATCTTTAAGTAAGCAGCTCAATGCAAGAAATGTATAAAAATGTGTGTCAATGCTTCGTACCTTTTCTTTTATGGAGCAGTGAGCGGCTCAAGTTCAGTTATATTGGGAACAGTTAGGATCCCCCCCCCCCTTCCAACCGACAGCCATACAATGTTTTGCTTGGATAGGCATAACTTATCCATAGATTTCGGGGGTAACACCACATACGCAACACTATATATTCATAATGAACGACAGCTTTTTCAAATGTGTCAATGCGCGTTGTTTGATTGAATTTTTAACTTAGGAAATTTAGATTAAACACCAATTATGAACTGATTGGCCTTTTTGCAAATTTAAATTGAAACTGTTACATATCATAAACAAATATCTTTCCTTCCTCAACATGCATTCCAATCTTAATTCAAAACTTAGTCATTGGCCGAAAAATGCATGCCAACAATGATCTGAAAGCCCAGAGATATTTACTCTTGTTTAAAGAGATCGGAATAAATTCACAAACTTTCATGCAACCTTGAATAAGTAAAAAGCTCGAATATTATGCATTAGTTGATAAGAAAAACTAATTTGTTTTAATCAAAGCAATACGAGACCATAAACAAATGCGTTTACATAGATCAACATTGCTCCTATAACTCCGAATAGGCGTGTTCGGACTTTTGGCAATTCCCTCAATTTAATAAACATCTAAAAAGCATCCGTTGCCTAGATCACGGTAGGAAAAATGTATTAATAAGTGATTCGTAGCAATGAAGAAAAAACCTTAATCTATTTTCGCATTTAATTTCACTTCAGTATATCTCTTCTGTGAGACTCTATCACAACTGCAATTTCAGATCTTCACTCCTATATTAATCCGATTTGAAATGATAAAACCATTCCGCCCTAATCTGGGGTATCCTAGCTATAATAAAATAAAGTTACTTGAATAATTCTCACCAACATAGAGTTTACTGAAGTATATCTGTCAAAAGCCTCATAAAATACTCACAAAAGGAAAATTTTTCAATAAAAAGATGCACTGAACTGAACTCTTTAATATATTTCTTCTTTAAAACGAAACAATAACAAAATTCACACAAAAGAACTTGTGAAATCAACGAGAATAAAAACAACACTAATTACCTGGTAAAAATAATAATTCATTCTACACCTGTGACATTACAAAAACAAAATCAAAATCGAATGTGATATATGATGCCCCACGATGATGTGCTAACAAAATCAGTACAACTCTCATCAGGTTGCACAGATAAGGGACAGTCGTCGTAGATCATCGAATTTAACCAGAACAACAACCACAAATCATCATCGCCTCAACTTCAACAAAATTCTCAGTAGGTCTAGGTATTGGAGGTCTTCAAGATTCTCTTGTCTTGTGACACAAAAATATCACCACACAGGTATCACCCCCCCCCCCCCCCCCCCACAACAAGTATCAGCAAAAATCATGTGAAGTTTTTGTATGGAGCGACGAGAGGAAATAATCTGCCGTGGAGTAACCAATTTGTCGAACATTTGTAAAAAATTAAAAAGAAAATCATGCGCGAGATGTGCATCGAGCTGCGCCACCGTGTGCAAATCTAGAGCGATTATGTCGCAAGTGATCCAGAAGAGACAATTCTTCGGTGGCGATTACCAACCTCAATAACGATGACAGCATTTAAATGATGGAAAATTGATCTTAAAACATGATGGGTTCACTTGTAGGGCCTATCTGATGACCATACACACCAATTGGATTGAATGGCTGGGCGCAGATCTGCCGCAATCATCATCAGGAAGGCCTAAAACAAATTATTCATCGCAGTCTGGAAGAGCCATCAACGTTGATGAGCTACCATTGAAACTCGTGTAAAATTGCCAAAATCTTGATAGATCAGAGACGATGATGCGCGATGGCTTGTGGCAACAGTAGCAGGAGCAGCAGCAGCAACAACAACAATAACAACAACAGCGGTCAGTATTTATGTAGAAGATGCGCGGTTCTGTTCTGAATTTCTGTCATACATTTTATGAAGGAGGAACACACGACGATAGAGGACAGAGTTATTTAAAAGGCTCTTAATAAAACAAAAAGCACAAAACACGGTTGTTATGCATCACTTTTGAATTGTAAATTTAATGATGGTCATTATGTTCGACAAGTCCTTTTTTAAAATGGAACATGTAAATTTTAATTTGTGCTCAAAACGACTGCATTTGCTCGCCCCAAGGCATAAATTTATTTCCTAGACTATAGCGTGGGGTTATGCAAAGATGGGCACATCTCCTCAGAGTCTGATGATAATTAGGAAATTAAATTGAATTTTGACTTCTTATCGGTTGGGTAAACAATCAACAATGTTGTAGCAAGCAATTTTAACCCAATTTTCTGTTGTTTTTGTTATGTATATACCTGTACAACATAATATTCCAATTTCCGTTTATTGTTCAAGATATCTTCTACTTGAAAGTAAGTAATTATGTCTAGATGGTCACTTTCAAAAAATATTTGGTTTTTTTAATTGAGTTTCTTAAAATATATTTTCTTCTCCATGTTCTCCATTATCACTGACTACAATGGCCAGCAGCCTAAGATTTTAGCCGCTAAATACACTACATCAACTTCTCTATCCATATCTAATTCGAAGACTCCTCTCATCCAGCACTTTGCAGATCCTCCAGATTTTTATTCTTACAATTTGAAATATGTATGTTTGCCAAATTTCCCGTAGGTTATAATGCTGGAAGCATCGCGATCTTAATCCTATTAGAGTTATGCTACTTCCTGTACGGTTTCGCTTTTGAAAATGGTTATTTTCTGATTTTTGGACGTTTTTAGGGTTAAATGGAACCCTCATAAGATTGCTCCCGTCTGTATTGAAAAAGACGTAACGTAGAAGTTTGAAATTTGGCAGAATGTTAGGTTTTCATGACGCACACATATTTCGACTTTCAAAGTTTATATATGTATATATTTTTTTTATTTTTAATGGGTATGAGTTGGGCGCCTTAAAATATTTTTTTTTTGTATCGTACCCCACACGAACTAGTTTCAAGAATACAAAAAAAAAAAGTTTCCGAACTTATAAACATATAGCCCAAAATGTGCCACAAAATCCCCCACCCTCTCTTACTGATCATCTAGGTTTCTAAAGCTAAAATTTTAATATTATCAGGGTTAGTAGGCACTAAGTCATAGATAACAGTAAAATTGCATAGTTGCTGGAAAAAAAGATTTTTTGTGTTACCTTTTTTATGTAAAAAACGGTTCTTAATTGGTGATGATCGGTTGGTGATAGTGGATAAATTTTAATAGATTTCTATGAAATGACTCATTTCAAACCATAAATAAGTTCTGCAGTCGTTCTGATCTTCTTTACGAAAGATGAGCTGGTACATTATTATGGTGTAGGAAATACAGGGTGTTTTTTATGTTCCAGGCTGATGTGTTTTTTTGAATAACTATAAAATGCAACACATTTTGGTCGATTATTTGATTTATAACACTTACGTACAGAATACTATATCGGCCTATGGAAGTAGTGCAGATGCGTTCTCTTTGTACCTAATTTTCCAAAACATTTCGGCACATTTCGAGTGTTATTTCACCAATTTCTTGTATAATGTTGCCCTTTAGCATCGGGATTCTAGTTCACCTTTTGCCGTTGACTTTTCCCTTCCCGTATCCGAGAAGGAAGAAGTCGGGAGGGATCAAATCAGGGGATCCAGGAGGACAATCGATATCACCTGTTTGACATTATGCTTCCAGGACAGATATCCACCGTATCGTGTGTGATGCGACCCGATACTGTTGGAAATATATCTTGTATGCCCAATCGATCTAATTCGGGCACCAACCAAGAAGAATTGCAACATGTCACAATAGCGATTGCCAGTAATTGCTGCATCCTGTCCTTGTTACCTCTTGCGCTTTCAAAAAACGTGGGCCAATGATGCCGCCGGCCTAAATAGCACACAATACTAACTCTACGAGGTAAAGGATCATTGATATATCAATTCAGGATTCGTAGTGCTCCAATAAGGCGAAACGCGTCTTTTTGTAACTTGATTTGTTATCCGCTTTTGATAAAATTTGGTCGAGAAAACTTTAGCAAGAACATATTTGTGTAATATTAGTTTGATGTTTGTACAACAAAACACTAATCTGTTCTTCAAAATTATATTGACAATTTTCTTGGGAGTAGCATTGCACCAGAATAGGATATAAAATAATAAAAATTATATATCAAAACAACTTACTTTGATAAAATTTTAATCTATTGATTCTATGGAAGCAGAAATCATGTCTGAAACAGATGTGTTGAAAATGAAGTTTGCTGACCTAAGGAGGGAGTTAAAACTGCGTGGCTTATTCACAGTCGGGAATAAATCTGAATTACAGGAGCGGCTGCAAATAGCTCTTCTTGAAGATGAAAAAATATTCGACGAAGAGGTCCTCCTCACAGATGATGATGAATCAGTTGTTTTAGAATCATCACTAGAAGAAGATATATGTTTGTTGGAGAAAAAAAAAGAATGAAGAACAGGAGCCATATACTCATCAGTACGGCTTGGTTTCTGGTTCCAATACGAAACGCCCTCTTTTTGCAAAGGAATTACTTTTTTAAAGATTTTTCGATGTAAAAATTTTCATTCAATTCTCGAGCTGTGTATTTAGGAACAAGCTGGGTCAATTTAATATTAACCAAATTCGCTATGAATTTATTTCATAGCAAAACTCTATATGAAATGCTAATCTCGCATAGGGCTAATATTGCTAGGCATTTAAGTAAATACGTAATATTTCGCCTCATATAATTCACACTTAAAAATTATTTTAAGTACATATATGAGGTCAGCGTCGTTGTCCACTTTGACGTATACGACAGGTAGGAACCTAGCCGTACTGATACGAAACACCATACTTTTGCAAAGAAATTTCTTTTTCAATGATTTTTTATGTAAAAAGAGTTTTTTCACTCAATTTTCGACCTGTGTATTTAACAACAAACTCGGTAAATTTCATATTGACCAAATTCGCTATGAATTTATTTCATAGTAAAACTCTATGACTCTTCAAGAACTATAAGTTGAGAATCCAGCTGCATCTTTACCTGGACCAGTAAAAAAATCATCATCATCATAAAAAAATCTAATTACTCCGAAACAACCTATATGAACCTCTTTTTCATCTAAAAAGGATTGTTTAAAACTAAGAAGCCATAAACCCGACAAATTGTTGCCGTAAAGAAATCAAGTCCATTTAATTGCAGCATAAATTTTATAATGCGCCCCTATCCGCACATTACAAAAATATTTTCTCTTTGGACCACATTACACATGGTGTCTACATATATAAGCCTAAGGCCCAATAAAGTTGATTTAGATCAGCTCAACAGAGAGCAATTTAAAATGCAGTACATGCCTCTGATGGATGGATTTGCCTAAAACCTCTGTCACAAGGAGCCACATCACTTGAATTAGGGGGATTAACTACGCTCTCTGATGAATACCATGAAATGAAATATAAAAGTCACACCAACCTGGCCATGGTATCATTAAAACGGCTGCAACAACAACAACAACAACAACAGAAACTTAATTTTATTTTTTTTTCCTTCGAATCGAAAGATGTTTTGACAGAAATAGGAACAGTTCGCGCGCACCCATGTTGAACGTGAGAAATTTTGAGTTATGGCCCCTTTGTCGGGTGATTACTTTGACAGGATCCGTGCGCAATGAGGATGACTCCCTGAAATACGTTGACACGAGCTATTCATTCCATTTTATCCCATTTTTAGTTACTGAAATTTGATTGACATGTCGGGGTGTTGGCTCTTTTCGAACTTTTCTTCGTGGCTTTATGTATCTCTTCTGCATATTTGACGCATTTCAAAGCAAGCGAAAAGCATGAAATGGAAACGGACCCTTGAGCGCTCTGCTATTGATAGCTACTCAACTTCATTACCAGCTTGTTGACATGGATAGTGATAATCCGACAATTTTAGAAAATCACGAGAAAAACATGAAAAAACCCTGTTGTTCCCATTTTGTTAGCAACTTTTATTGGATAACATGAGCGCTGACATGGTCGCGTGAATGGGGATTTTTTGTTGCTGTTCTTGCTGCTGCTGCTGCTGCTACTGTTTGTTCTGTTTGTCCTTTCGTATGTATTTTGTTTGTAAATATTTGTAGATTGGAGAAAATCCTTGACACCTTTATAATATCTGTCCATTTACCATCATGAATGAAAACCCCTCTCATGCCAATTTTGCGCTCAGGTCTGCTTTTGTCACTGTACACCGTTGTTTTACAAGAAACATACATTATTTCCCAATTCCCAAAAAAAAGTTTCCTCATGAGAATTGAGTTTGTGCGCGCACGAAAACACGTACAACTTGTAAAACAGGAAGAGTACACAAGTTCCAAGTTTTAGTCCAAATGTATATAAGATCGTAAGATTTGCTTGCAAGTTGTAAAATTAATGGAATTGTTTAATATTTCAACAGACAGGAATTCATTTCTAAAGGACTTTATGGTGATGTGATGATGTCACTTTTCGTGTTTCCCTACTGAGTTTAGAATCTGAAATTGTGTTTATTCTATAAAAGGAGTGGTGATTAATTTTCGTTTAAGCTGATTCAATTTTATTTTTATTCTTAAGGCTGCGTTTACGCTAGCGGGGACTATGAGCGATGCGACTACAGGCTAACGACGAAATGAAACACATTGTTGCAAGTATTGTGTTTAATCTAACCATTTTTAGCAAGCGATGACGACCGAATTCGCGCTTTCAGATCAGAGAGAAACGTGAGTTATTTCAACAGAAGCATAATAAGAAAGATATGGGTCGAAATTGGAAATGAAGTTAACCAAGCAGTAAGTGCACTATTTATTTATTATCTAGATTTTAATGTATATTTAATAGATTTTTAAAATAAACCATAAAACTGTCACTTTTTGTAGCTGCTCGATGAGTATAAGCGTTGTTAGATATATTTATTCACCTATGTTATCTTGGTGTGGTGGAATTCTCTAGAGAAAGCGGTACACCTGAAAAGAGAGAACTGCATGTCTAAGTATTATAAATGCTCTTCGAACAACCCCAATGGCAGCAATGGAGTTTATACTCTGGTTTATGCCTCTTCACATCCATGGCTGCAAAAAGTGCACTAAGGTTTAGACAGTCAGGCTGCTGGATAACAGCAGATCTTGGTCACATCAGAATACTGAAGATCTGTCCTGAGGACTATATACGGGGAACTACGGATTACATTATCCCAAGAGTAGCCTTTGAAAAAGCATTCTCAACTAGAATTCCTAGTAGACATGATTTGGATGACAATCGCGTTGCAAATGATTCTGATAGTGTGTTTGCGGACGGGTCGATAGTTGAAGTGGGAGTGGGAGCCGGAGTGTACTGCCAATCGTGGCTTAGTAGGCTAGTAGCAAATTGATGAATGCAGGAGGAAAAATCATCTGTCTCGTTAGTTTAGTGGTAAGAGCAGTCGCCCGGCAAGCGGAAGGTCCCGGTTTCAAACCCCGGACGAGGCGGTTGTTTTTTCTTCTTGTATTTATTAATTTGATTTAGAATCGTTAAAAATAAAAGTTCTTAAAATTCTTCTTTATCCATCAACTGTAAAGTGTTGAAAGCGAAGGTTCTGGCTATTATCAAAGCACCAAGGCTGCTGAAAACAACTTATGATGTACCTAGCGATCAGATTAGATCAGATTAGACCATCTATTGTAAATTGTGATGCCACCTTATTAGGACCCTACCTGGAAAAGATTGCTCATGTTTGCCAAAGTGGCAGTGTTCCGTCCCGTGATAACTGCATGCAATTAGATTTCGCACATCAATCCGGTTCCTCCTCAGCAGAGATTTACTTTTCCCAGGACATATCTTAAGCCACAGATATCCAGATCGAGCATGTAGTCAGTTCTCCCCATTTACGATTTGTCAACTTACAGGCCTGTACATCTAGAATCCTCTTCACGATTCTAGGGGCCGAACTATGGATCTTTCCGCTAGACATATATCGATAGCGGAACCCTTTCTGGCCAGACCATCAGCTGCCTCGTTTCCAGCTATGTCACTGTGTCCAGGTAGGCACCCACTAGCAGTGGTTAGCAGTTTCTACAGATCACGACACCGTTGCACTAGGTGCAAACTAATGGTGCTCGAGTCCAGAGCTTTGATCTTAGCTGACAATACAAATCCTGATTATTCGATCGCTAGTTACATCATAAGTTGTTTCAAGCAGTCTTGCTGCTTTGCTAATAGCCAGAACCCCCGTGTGCGACTCAGTACAGTAGTCCGGTAGGCGGTACGATTCCTGTATATGAGGGAATGCTGAGTACACCCTGGCTCCCACTCCCAACTTTTAGAGTAACTCTCGCATTCTGAAATATCAATCCTTTTGGTACTATCCCGGAATTAACGTAGATTAAGTCAGCTTGGAGGGAATATGCTGAACGTTCCTAACTCAGGCAATTTTTAGTCTTATGTAATCCACTACGAGATAGTGGTCACATTTGATGTCCGCCCCTCTGATAATTCTGTACTTAGTCCTCTAAAATATTTCTCTATCAACTGAAAGCAACGTGGGCCATCCATGTTCTCTGAACTCCTCAATCCGATGATATCTAACACACAAGTTTACTTGAGTATATGTATTAATGATTAAATCACATATCATCACAAAGGATGAAAAATACTAAAAATGCATCACCATTTGCAAATAGTCTTGGGTTCATGCTTTATTTTAAAGGGTAGTGCTGTGTAGGCCTGTTTTTGAATTCACATAATCTATAAAGACAACGATCTTACCTCCAGGAAATTCACGTATAGAGTCTCCCATAGTGGTTTTTTTCTCCTCTTCGAAATAGGTAACCAGTCAATGGTATTGGACTTGATTTTTTTTTATGAAGACTATATCACCACCATACCAATGTTGATCAGTGGTGTTTCTACAATATATAAGAATTTTTTCCATCTTTTAAAAAATGTTTTGTTTGGATCGTATTTGTCAAGCATTTCATAATGAGTCAGTTGATGCAAAAGACGAGACAGCTTTTGAGTTACGGTAGGACGTGTTTAGACTCTTAAAAAATCTGATTACTGACCACTGTCACTGAGTAAGCACCTTGGACAAATCTGATTACTGACCACTGTCACTGAAGAAGCACCTTGGCGTTATTACCGTAGGCAAACTTTTTCTGAATGAAAACAATGAAACATTGGTAGTTAACGTTAAATATTGATGAGCTGATGGCTTATATCGCCTATTTACTGTTTATCACCCTCGGGGTCTGAATCTAAAACGCGTTCTCATCCCTGCAGCCCGGCATAATAAATTTATTACGTTTTTACTACCACTCCTAATTTTGTCGCGGACTTACATCTTTCTTGGGATACTTTTTGAAAGGCTTGTATTGTTACGTACGAGCCGTTGGGTTCATATAGACCTTTGCTGGACCTTGATTTAAGTGAATTTATTGAGCATGTCAGTAAGGTAGCACTATCGCAAGGATTTTTATATAAGTTTTGAGGTTTGGCTATTTCCCACAAGGTGTCAGATTTGGAAATGTTCTTTTATGATTCTTTGACGTTTTTTATATTTTTATGACAGCTTTGACAGATCACTTAATTTGCACGATGCACCACCATTCTTGGCAACTGTAGAGC
This sequence comes from Dioctria rufipes, assembly GCA_963924295.1. NCBI lineage: Eukaryota > Metazoa > Arthropoda > Insecta > Diptera > Asilidae > Dioctria > Dioctria rufipes. The sequence continues at coordinate 38,992,375 of OZ002743.1, read as the reverse complement.
GGTGGTTCGAACATAAGCGAAGCTCGCTCAAAAATGAGCCACGATAAGGACGTTCTGCGAATGTCGTCGTCCCAGGAATTATCGAAGCTATACAAATTATGCTGCTTAAGGACAACCCGCGCACCTACAAGAATATCGAGTCATCGTTGAACGTATTCATGACATGAATAAAAGCAATCTCTTCATAAAATAATTAAATAGGCGAATTGATATTTAACAGCTCTCAAGTGGTGGTGGCAAAACCTTGTTTCTGAGGTGACTGCGGAATGGTAGGCTCAATGCTTTTAGAATTGGGTTTATAATGGTGTGTTACATATATTTAGCCTTCGAATCTTTACTCTAAATTCGTACCCATGAAAACATTTTAAAGCCAAAATGCCGCCCTCAAACCGAGCAAGCTCATCAGATTTCCTTGAGCTTACCATAAGAAAAGTATGTCATTCGAAAAAAACTACCATTTTCGTATGAAGTCAGCTTAAAGCCAACTATGAATCCAACGATGGTGAAAGAAGTTCCATATCACAGGATGGTGTTTGAATTCCACTAGGCATTGTCTCTATACTTCAAGTAAATTATTCCACTTAAAAATCACTAAAAAAGGCCACAAATTACCCCGGATTTTTTTTTCAAAATAAATGAATTATTTATTCAAATGTTATTATCAGATGACTTGAACTATGGTTCCATTGAAAACGGCTCATAAATTCGCACCTAAAAAGACGTCTCCATTTCCGAAGATGATTTAATTCTCTACAGATAATGGAAAGAACTTAACACTTTACTTCAGCAGCTCAATTGAGTTAGCCAGCAGCAGGCCGAGGCCCGGCACTGAATAAGATAATTATCGGCGGTTGGGGAGGGCGCGTTTGTTTTTGCTGACACAACAACAGCATCGTTTTACTATGCATAACTTTACGGTTCGGATGATGGATGTCTTCAACCGAGATTCCCGGGTACATAATAGTTGGGAATTGAACAAGAGTCTTTCACTCGAGTAAATTTCTGTTTTGCTTTTTTTATTGGTTGTTGAGCTCTAGATAAACTCCACTTCTATAGAGCAATTTTGGATACAAGCCACTGTTTAAAACATGAATCGAAAAAAAAACACATAGATAGAAACCGCAAGAGGATTGAGACAATGCGTTTCTCGGAATGATAATAATGATGATAAGTTTTTACGGTGCACTGGATTTATTTGTGAAATTCTTGGGCACAATTCAAGTAGTGAAAAGTTCGAAGTTTTTGTTGTCACACCGCATTTAGAACTGTTAGTAAATATCTTAGCAGCAAAGTGCAGAAAATGTACAACGAAATGTTATGCTTGACGAAAAGTTAAAGAACTCTCCGGGAAAAATTAAATTTTATATCTTCACCATGATAGTTCTGTGGGTTCTCGTACATACATTTTCTCTTTTACATAAATTCAAGTAGTAAGTAAATTCCAGCTCCAAGGGAGGCATTAAATATTCGATGGATTCAGACTTAATTATAAGAATTTTATGCAAAACACTTGAAACAGTTTTGAAACGTACAAATGAAGTCAGCTGTGCGCCCATAGAATTTTGATTCATTCACGAGAGAAGGGCATGAATGTGACAGAAGATGTGTCGTCGTTGTCGTCGTCTTGTGCTGATGGTGTTGATGATAATAACATTGACAACGAGACGAAGACGCAACCAGGCCATATCTTAGTATAATTACGTATCTACGGCAAACATTTTGGTATGACTTTAAGAAGAATTTACAGCTGTTGCCGCCAAGTTGAATTCATCTTGAAAACTTTCCCTCCCTTTTCACGTGCGATTATTCGTGAGAGCAGTACAGATTGCTAACAATGTCTTTAAGTTGTGGTTAAATTTTCTTTGTTTTAAGGAATTAAGAAAATTTATATTACGAGATCTATTTTTACTTTTTGACAAAAACAAAAAGTCTTCAGTGATTGCAGGGTGGATTTCTAGCAATTTTTCCGAAAACGCAAAATAAATTAATTTTTGAGATTTCATAATTAAATTGAGTTTGTAGCAGTCGGAATGTGGGCCATGATAAGTATCATTCGGATGCATTTCCACAAGTAGGTGGTAACCCAGTACCGCAACTGTTCCTTACTTCATCAAATACTTGAAATTCGGCGGCCACTCGTATCAAACTCCTGTAGGTAGGTTAAAAGTCGAAAGCTCTGGTTCTCAAGATGGGCTGAGCTGAAAGTTAGAGACTCTTCTCTGATTGAACACTGACGACTTTGGCTTTTCGTAAGACACAATAAAGATAATTTAGTGAGGCATCACTGTCTTTTGTTAAGCAGTTGAAAAAGTATTATCACAAATGCTTCAGTGTAGAATCTGCTGATGTCTAATCTCAGATAAAAGCATTGGATGCAAGGGCATCTGCGCTGATACATTCCATATGAATTATGTCTGAAACGGACTACTAATCCGAATTCTATGTAATGATATTTCTACTAACCAATCTCTTGATATCAAGAAGATTAATATCTTTGAGCTGAGGCAACATACGAGATGTGATCAAAAAATACGGTGACTTGTTTAATTACAAACAAAGTAATAAGTTTACATCAAATTTGAAAGGCTGATCTGTCGTGGCCCTATAAATTTCGAAAAAGATGTGAAAAAAATTTCCTTTTAATGCAGTTTTTATTTTTGGACAGAGCCAGAAGAAACATGGTGCTAAATCTGGAGAGTATGGTGGATGTGGACAGACAGGAATTTTTTTGTTTTTCAGCAAAAAATTTGCGTATCAGAAGCGAGGGGCGTTGTCGTGATGAAAGAAGAAGTTATTGAACCCTCTGGCTTTGCACGGACTCATGCGAGATGTTAGTTCTTCCCTAAGCTCTCGAATAGTTAATCGCCTATTTGAACGAATCCGTTTTGCCACTTTTTGCACGTTTTTGTGTGTTTTTGAGGTCGAAGGATGTCTAAACCGTTGCTCGGCTTCAGACGACTCATATCTGCTTTTAAATCGCTCGTACTATTAGTAGGCAGTCTTCAGACTCACCACATTATCGTCATACACTAATTTTAACAATTCATGAACCTCGTTGGGACTTTTGGGCAACCTAAAACAAAAGTTAATATTAACACGTTATTCGAAATCCATGATGTGGGACAGCTACGGTAAACATGATCAGTCTCTTCCTTTTCTGGAAGCCGACTAACAAGTCACAACTTGTTCTAACTTAACACTGTGAGTTTCTCAAAGAATCAGGCTATCAGAAGGATATTTCAAATGGATATAGCGTCAGCAATTGCTGCTATAAAAATTCATTCACCGTATTTCTTGATCACACCTCGTACAATCACTTTTGAATAACATAAACATCTTTTATGGAAAAATGGACACGATTCTTGGCCTCATCAACACTATTAACTTTGCCTCTAGTGGAAAAGTCTTAGGAAATCTGTTCTATAATTACATTAATGGCTAACTTCTTGGAGGATCTACATGCTATTGCATCTGATAGAAATTTGGCTTCATTACTGCGGACCAATTGTGCCCATTCATTGCGAGTTTGCACAGTGCAATATTACACATATTAAAAGTGACATCACTTTCTGGTCAGCAGAAGCTACCAGGAGCCTTAGCTTTTAACCACAATTTGTTTTAAATATGCAAATCCTGGCTATACTTGTACTGTCTCTTTATTCAGGCTGTTCGTTTGTTTCTCTTGTCAACAATGCCCCACCATCATTTCCTTCTATTGCTACAGTTCAGAAATTTGCACTTTGATATGACCTAGTGGTAACAAAAGCATGACCAACCAAAATTAGCAGTTGGCTTGTGTAAGTTACTGGTGTCTTAGCAACGACGGAAGCCTTACTGAACTTTTAACTTTTGATTCTTCAGATCAAAAACGACGCGATTGCTAGTGACATTAGGCTATAGTGAAGAAGTAGGTATGCCAGCGATCTGGTTGGTTATTTAGATATCATAAACCAAATGACACAAATATCTGATATAATCACATAAACCTGGGCTTTGTAAGGTCATTCCAAGTTACTTTAAAAAGCCGACAACAATGACGATCCAACAAATCCCCTTTCTACCAAGGATCAATGGTGTTATATACATATGGTTCGATAGCAAACAGTGCAATCGGACTGGGCGTATATGGCTCTAGATGCTGCATCTCAAAGGTCCTGGACTCAACGTCAGTCGCATTACAAGCAAAAGTATAGCGTACATGCATAAAAAGTGCCATAAATTACGCAACCATAATTATTCTTTTGGATAATCAAGATGCTTTCACGGCTTTAAAGTTCTTCAACTTAAGTCAACGATATTTTAGGAGCGCTTGCAAATCCTCAGACGACTACTGAGGAGAAATAAAATCATTTTCATGTGGGTACTGAGGTAATGAAGCTGCCGTTTATTGGGACAGGTTGCAAGGACTACAATAGCGAAAAATGTATGTACTAACACTTCTGGCGAAAAAAAAAAAACAGATTAAAAGAATTAATTACAGAATCCTTCTGAAGCAGATTAGTTGGGCTGACATTTTACGCTGCCTTTTCTGCTCACGAAATTTCAGAGTATTCCTCTTCAAATGTGCAGCAATAACACGACGGAGATTGCCTCACCTTGAACATGAATTTCCTCCCTGAAACTGAATTCCTGAAAATCTATACTTTATCAACGGTCTCAGTCGGGAATGTCATAACAACCAGAGATATTAAGATTCAGAGCAAATCTTTTAGGTCGCTGCACTGAGAATGTCAGACTAACAAATTAACACCCTTCTACGAATCTAATCTGGCAAAACTTTTGTGATAACAATCCCGCCTATCTCAACACTCGTCAGAGTCCCAACCTTGACCGATTCTACATGCTCAGCTGCATTAATTGCGCAATTTCATTGAGGAAAAAATCTTTTTTAAATTTTGTTCCTTGAGAGTGTAAGGAATTTCTTTTAACTATGTATTAGAAATTTTCAGTACTTACTACTTCCGGTTTCTTTTTTGAAGATGGCGAGATGACTTTAGCCTCCTCCTCTGAAGCCATCCGGTTGAACTTTCTAGTAACTTCTTTCACACTAATTTGATTTGCACTCTCGGAATTAATATTCTTTTCAGATGAGACAACATCTTTGCTAGGACTTTCCACGGACACGAAATTTTCTTTATTTTCATCGACGAAATTTTCATGGGATACGGACCGATCAACACTTGTACGTTTACGCGGCGGAACCGAGGGTGGCGGTGGATCAGAATTTTGCCGCTCCAATCCCACTTCATCTTGATTCATACGATTCGAATCAATTTTACTCATTGCCGCCTGAAATTCACTGATACAATCACGATAACTTTCTTTGGTTTCTTGCTGAATAATCCCTGGAACTTTCGCAATTGTAATCGGTGATGGTGACACGTCTGGCGGTGGTTTGTAGGGTGGTGGCGGACGTCTAGAAGACGGAGAAGAACAACCATCTGCAGATGTTATAGATATAGCCCCGGGGCTCATTGGTGCCTCCACTCGATTCATAATATCTTCTGATGGACAATCATGCAAATATTTCTCCCGCAATATCAAATATTTTTGATTGTTTTCATTCTTTATTGTAGCCAATATATTGACACAAGTCTTAAATTGTTTTCGGGCTTCATCTGTAATACAAAAAAACCACAGAAATGGAAATTAGCTAATTGTTATTAATAAAAGTGAGAAATTGCTGGAGATCAACAGGTGACTAATAATTCGTAACATATAAATAGGTGGAAAAACTTTACAACCAAAACAATTAAGTTTTTTCACAACTTTCCGTCTGTTGGAACTTACTTTGAGTATCGGGATTAGTTAAGAAACGTTTAAAATGCTTCACTAATGAATGATTTGTCACTTTACAGTTATTTTTAAGCATAAAATCACGAATTTCGGCTAAAGATAATTCTGTCGGAGTATCCATCGCGATTATTTACACTTTTGACTTTGACAGTTCTCATTCAGTCAGATGAAATCATGCTTGCTCTTGCATACAAACACAAATCTCATATACCGTGCTCACGCTAAGAAAAAGAGAAACCAAAATGGTTTCTACGGGATTTTGCCTGTTCGAAAATGTTTCAAATGTACTAAAAAAGAATGGCGGGAAGATTTGAATTTGTTTAATTTCGTTAAAATATTTATTCAATTGTATAATCGTGTATTGTGTGAAATTATTAATTGTTAAATTATTTTTTATGCATTTGTTTTGAAATTAATGTTTATTGATTTCATATCATAAGTTTGTGAGAAATTCTTTCTAGATATGATTCTCACTTAAATTGAATTTTTTATCAATAGATTTTATGAGTAGTAAAGGTTTTGATGCGATAGTTCTGCTGTTAATATTGTTAATAACTTGTCTTCAAGCGTATCATAACTAAACTGCTAATGGGTATATAATTTCTTCCATAATTATCATATATAGTCTAAAGATACTTAATTAATAGTAGTAGAAATTGGCAAACTAACCAAGGGTTATACTTTAGCACAATGGGCAGAATTGTCCTTCGTGCTTAGGACTTTCATATCCTTGCCAGGAAAAAAATGCCTATACTGAAGGGCTTTCTTTTGAAAGTCTTATTTTACAGTGGTGGTAATATTTATGGATTTGCTGGATTATTTCGATTATCTGGTTTTAATCAGTAAAAATGGAGTAGAGCAGTCACCTCGAACAAAATTATGTCTCCTTCCTTACTTCACAGCGAGTATCTGACTGAAAGAAACAATTTTCTTATTGAATTCTGGGTCCTGCTCTTATTTTATGTTCAATGAAAGTAATATAAAGAAGAAAGGCGGCCACAGTATTCAAGGGGAAAATATACAACAAATCTTTCCTCTAGTTAATTTGACTACTTACTGAATGCTTGCTTTTCTATAAAGCCTGTTTCGGTCCTTTCCTGGGCTCCTTTCCTTTATTTCTATCCAGGTGTCTCTTATTTATTTCCATTATCTCCGTTTTGGTTGGACCGCTTTGGTTCTTGGTGCTTGATTGACCAGAGTGCCGAATTTCTGATTTGTCTTGCCCAGAATATCTCGCAGGGATTTATTCATGAACACTTGGATTTTGTTGCAGCTAGTTTTTTTGGCAGGCCATTTTTCATTTCCGTGAAATAGAATTGACTTCACGCAAGAGCTGAATATTCTGAGCTTTGTATCTCTCAAAATGTTGGAGATTTTCCAAGCTGCCAAGTTATCCGAAAGGCTTTCTTGGTTTCCTCCTTATGTCTTCATTTCCTCCTCCATTTGCAGTAATCATACTAACGACGTAGTTGAACTCCGCTACTTCCTCTACTACAGTTTTTTTTTTTATGTTAATCTGACTGGAATTTGTCGTTTGATTCTTATCATGTACTTCGTCTAATGTTGTTATGAATAGTAGAGGCGAGAGAGGACACCCTTGCTTAATTCCAGATTTAAGCAATATTGAATCACTCGCAAGTGTCTATTGTAGATTCGAGATCTACATGCAGTGCTTTGATCATGGTTATTATTTTTTCTGGTCTGCTTGTGCTCGATCTGTTCTAAGATAGGCTGTAGGACTTCTGATGTGGAATCTATTCGTATTTGGTTTGAGTAGTTCTACGAGAATAGCTCACAAAAGTGGTTCATGAATTTCGTTGTGGAAGAGATGGTCAATAAAATATAGTTGGGTCGAAGTAGTATTTGGTTATGTTCAAGTGTAATCTAAAGGAGTTTTTGTAATGTTCTGTAGTTTTCAATTCAATTTCAATTTATTTCAACAATTTTGGCATTATACAAATGAGAATAAAAATTCTTTTTGTACAAGTTAAAAGAATACAATATGTAAAAAAAAATTTAAAAATCTTATACTACGTAGTTATTCAAACTTATATCTAGACCTACAAAACTACAAAGCTGAGAAAGAATAAGAAAAAAAAATTATGTAAGTAGAAAGAAATATAAAATTAATTAAACTATAAAATTACTCTAGGAATAGTAGTGACTAAATGCATTCCGATTAAAGGTGGTCAATGTACTTGACATAAGCGATCTTCACAACGAAGCTGGTAATGAATTCCTTGACTTGATAGCTTGGATGAAAAATAGACGTCTACTAACAAGGCAACTAGTATTAGGAAAACAATAAGGATTATTGTCTGTCTGGACCGGGTGATCATCAGTAAGTCGAACAAATACTTACTACTCAGTTTGCGCAAATTTGATAATTTTAGCCACATATGCAATCAGTCGAAGCTTCAAGTGAGCTTCAAGAGTATACAGCCGAAGACTGAAGAAGCATGCTGTGAGATATGATCAAATCTACGAAGGTTATATATATACCTAATCATGGAGTTAAATGTGGGTTTAAGCATCCTATAGCAAGCAGAATCACGCCTACCATAGATCTCACACCCATATATAATTAAGGGAACTAGTAGTGTGCGCACTAATTGCAATCTAGTTTCAGTAGGTGTAAATAAGCTTGTGGGCCAAAGCGAACGAAGGCCACTGTAATTTCTACGTATGATAAACTTAATGTGATCGTTCCGCTTCAAGGTCTTATTAAAAATTACACCAAGATTGCGAACTATTTCAACGTATGGGATTGTGTTATTATTAGGAATGATCGGAGGGAACAACGATGTGTCAACAGAAGTCCTGTAAATAACCAAAGCCTTCGATTTCACTAGTTTGATGAGGTCAATAGGCCTAGAGATATACGCCTGCACATCATCTGCAAAGAGGTGCATTTAACAACTTAAGACAGGTCAAAATATCATTTATGAAAAAAAAAAAAATAGTGGACAAAGGGTTGATCCCTGAGGAACCCCAGATACAACAAAATGCCCAAATGAATACTAATCAGCTCAAAACACCATTTCCATAACGATTAGGTATGAATACACAAATTTCGTAGCCTGCAGCAAGAATTGAAAATTATCTACAAGTTTATTTGCAAAGCAGTGAGTGATCAATAGTATCGAAGTCCTTGAAAATATAGGGAAAAAAACTCGTAAATTTTTCCTCTTCAGGAGCTAGTCGAATATCATTATATTACCATTATACATTCTCGCTAGAAACTGTCTATTAAGATCATCAGAATCTTCAGTGCAACAACAATTTCTATAGGAACGAATGCCTAGACATTGTAAATTCTTCCAATGTTGTTTAGTAGGAAGATTGACACTTAGAATGTATGAGAAATATATTTGGTTTAAAAGCACTGTAAGTCGGTGTTATTTCCATACAATGTATGCCATATTGCGCAGCTGAATAAAGTATTAAAATAATTTCGAAAAACCAAGCACATCCTTGCGCTGAACACATTTGGTGACAAGAGACACATAACTTTCGTGAAGATAATTGATCGCATTAATAATTAATTCAATTTGGTCTTTGATATCGGCAAGATAGTTAACATTATCTCAAGAAAAGAAAGTAGCTTTGTGATGAAGCTCACTTAAATTAATTACATTATATATACGGAAGGAACGGGAACTTTGAACATAAAGTGTCTGCAAATGAAGGTTGTATATGAGGAAAATAAGGTCATGGTCTGATATACCCGGCAATTAGGCTTGGTTCATGAAATTGATTTTGGGCTGATCAGCGATTAGGGAAATAGAAAGAGGGAAGAGCTTGTATTGATTCGCTAATAGGTCTATAAAGACCTAGAAATAATATAAATTTATCAAATAAGTTTGAACTAGAACCATCAAGAAAATTGATGTTAAATTTGCCACAGATTATGACGTCACAAAACAGTGGAACAATGTGGGTAAGATCATTTTTGAGATTATCAAGATTGATTGATTATGCACCCAATGAGACATTTATCGAGAAGTGAACCAAGTTGACCAGCGCCAAGGATAAAGCTTTTACAAGTCAGGACATTTTTACAATGATATCTTCTCCTCTAGTATATGGCAACACCGCGTGCGGCATGAGCGATCATTACAAAGAAATTCATATGCGGGTATATCACTAATACCAAGGACAGACTTGCGGTTTTAATATTGAGATATTGATATTGCAATTATGTAATATTGCAAAATAGAATTTCAGAGACACACGTGCAGTTTACGATACTGAGGAGCATGTACAAAATTTGAGCAAATATTGTGAAATTACTTGACATAGCAATTTCACAAATGTCAAATAACAAATGTCAGAAAAGTATAAAATTCGACTGTAAAAGGTTCGTGTATTAAATGATGATGGTTTATAACTAGGGTCATATTACAATAAACTTTGAATACCACAAAATTTTTGCAATTACAGAATTGAGTTCCAATGTTTTACATATTGAGTGTACATCGTTTGTATAGACAGTTGTTTGTCAGTATATAGTGACACACTTGCGATTTAATACAAACTGCAATATTGATATTGGTATTAGTCTATAATTCAGATTAGGCTTAAGCCATGTTTCAGAGATATAAATCACATCCACATCAGAGCCCTCCAAATTCATTCTCATTTCGTCAACCTTCGGGAGCATGCTTCTTGCAATGAAGTGACAGATTTTCAATCCAATACTTTGCCTAGAAAAATATTAACAATTGTGCGAATATTACCTGTTCCATCCAAGAGATTAATATTATTCACCATTAAAATAAAAATTAATAACGATCATATGGATGATTAAATCAAGTATATCGCCAATATCAATGCATTTAAAAGAGAACAGTTATATTAACAGGAGACCTTAATGCTTACATTAAATAGATAAAAATAATTCCTGGTAATAAAAATATGGAAAATTAGATCCATTATAATACTTCAGAAACGAAAAAGTAATCAAAACAGGAAATTTCCATCCGCAGGAAAGGTTATGACGACAATTTTCTAGGATTTGTATGACATAATCTTCATCGGTTACCAGAAAAATTGAAAATTTACAGTATTGTGCATTTTTCTTAGATCGGTTGAAAGGTGTCCCATTTTAGGAAGAAAAAAAAAATCTTTTTCACCACGAAAATGCATCCAACGCACACATCTGTAATTTGTATGTTTAAAATTTTAGAATTGTGCTATGAACTGCTCTCCTATCCATCCTATCCTATTCTTCAAAGGTGACCTCGTGTGACTTTTTTCTCTTTCCAAATGTGAAGAAATGCGTCGAAAGAGGAGGTCATCGCTAAAACAAATGGATATTTTGCAGAGTTCAAAAAATTGTATTTCTTGGAAGACCTAAAGAAGTTGGAAAACCGTAGAGCAAAGCTTATAAAGCTACAGAGACTATGTCGCAGAATAAATTGAATTTGGCTAAAAAAACTAACTAATTTTAAAGTCTCTTACTTAACAAGCAACCCTCGTTTATCTCAACTGCAAAAGATTTCTTCACTTTATAACCTGCAACCTGCCTGAGCGCATTGATCTCTGTTTTGAAATTTAAAATTGTGAAAAGAGATAGCTTCCAAAATTAATTTGATTCCATCTAATCTAGGTCCATCTAATGCTTCAATCAAGAAATGTGCTGAAAAGTTCGTATGTGCGGGATTGAAGTGCTATAAGTTGGCCGTACGCCGTTTAGATGTACAAGGATGTCCTTAATTCTGGAGCTAAAAAAAATCCAACTCTAACGGCACGTGTACACGTACACAATTCTTTTTCCTGTACACAATAGTCTTGCTTTTACTCCTTATTAACATCTTTCGATAGATTTTGACTGATGTATATACAAAAATCCATTTTTGTGTCGCATGTAGTGATAATGAGTCAATTTTTATAATAATCGCCTCCGTATACAGAGACTATCCGTATTACAAATTAATAGATAAGCTACCTACCAAGCAACAAGGCAACCGATGACAACACTTTAAAAGTGTTTCAAAAAGCCCTGAATTTATGTACAACACGGTGTTAAGCAAACACCACAATTGCGACCACTGTGGCACTGTGGCATAGAGTGCCATCTGCTGATGATTGGTTTCATATCAGTGAATTTTTTCGTCTACAAAATTTTCGTTTTTTTTGTGTTTTCATTCCTACAATAGCATGAACCACAAGGGATAACCACTACCACAAATTCGATAAAAAATTATGATCCCAACAGCATGCAATAACCAAACCTCATAACACTTTTGTTTTCATTACTCATCTGTCTTCCAAAAAAATAAATAAATAAAAAAACAGGACATAAATACTCAGGACTTACAGGACAAATGTTTGCTATTTATGTAAAAATGACAACGAATAGAAGAAAAAAAAAACACGTGAAAGAAAAATTCATTTGAGTAAAATTGGATTTCTAGTGAAGGTTTTAATTGAAAATTTTCGATCACACCCCCTCATATGGAAGATTACTAAGGGGAGCTTCTGGCAGGCCACCTAAAAATCCCTATTGAGCCAGAACATTCAAAATCCCAATGAGTTGCCTCTCTCCTTTAACGTATTTCTGGCGGATGGTTTGAGTTTTAGCACAAATGACATGTGGATTTGTTAGGGCGTATCAGCAGAATCGACCTGAAAATCCCACCCATAGACCAGAAGGCCACCCTTATCAGCTCCTATCCCTATAAGGGCAGGAGGAGCGATTTAAACAATTGAGCAATTTTCGGCTGATGAATTATTGCAATCATTTCTGGTTTTATTACCTTTAGCGGTTTTGTAATGTCCGGGCTCTTCTAAATGAGCTAAATGCATGGTTAGCTGTAGTTGTATATATGTAGTCGTCGGGATCGTGGTCCTATATATATATACATATTTTTGTACAACTATATACTATCGAATTGTTCTATAGAGTAATAATTATATGTATGTATGTGTTCGCTTGACAAACACATAAAACCTCCAAAACTGGGAAGCTTTTAAAATGACACTAGCACTTCACTTATCCTGGATAATTGCCCGCTTCTAGAGGGCCTAGGAAAGCTCTTCACAGCCTAAACATGCTCGGTCAATTTGAAATTGGTTTCAGGAACAAAACACCAAATTAGTGTTATAATTTTTCACTTTGTGGATTTTAGTTTCGGTAGTTAACTACCATGGGGCTAGAACTCTTTGGTCCACTCTCTTGTTCTAAAAGGGACTGGGTGGCCGGTATATATATTTTAAATGGGCTTATTCGATGGCAGTCCAAGAGGGTGCTTGCTTGCTTCCTTGCTTGCCGGTATGCAATAGTTTAGAAGGACGCAGCAAAGGATGGGATTCCATGCCAGACTCGTGCGGTATTGTGTGTACTCAAACACGACATTCGAGCAATATTTATTTGTTTTTGGGGTTACAATTGTCCATAATTTATGCATGAAAATTTCTAAATGGTCAACGGGGATAGTGATGGTGGTGATGGTGGCCATTCTGATTAGGAGGGTGTATAGAATTCCTCTCTCGAGGCTATTCTTGGACCCCATTAAACTCGAAATGATGCAAGTTCACTGCATTTATATTGGATACTTTGGAGGACTATATTATATGGTGTGGCAATGGTGCAGGCTGCATTGCAATTTATGTCAACAGATGAAGTGGACAGGAGGGTGAAATCCAGCTTTGTGAACCGGTGCGGACTGAATTCACTTTATTGGATGAGGTAAAGTGTCCGGGTAACAATGCCGATGAAGGAATCGAAGAGAATTTGTGGAAGGGCATTTTTCAGTTTTCAATTTGTTGCACACTATAATACGAATGAAGAGATATATATTCAAATTTGAGAGGGACATTACAATTTCTGACAATTTTAAAGCTTATTTAAATTTTTTTCGTGACTTTTTTTTCAAAATTATTTGATAAATTTAATTGGTAACTGGCAGGTATTTGAAGATTTTGAGTTGCTCATAGACAGAAATAAGAAATTTCACATGTCATTCGGGTTGCAATTGTTTAAAATATTACTACCCCCGTCAGGAGTTCATGCTAGAAACTGTGTAAAATCAATTTTCTATTTGGACTTAGATTTAACCACAGTTATACACGACATCCCTACTAAATATATCTGTTGGTATTCTATAGTCTATTAAATCTGATAAACTACTATTTTATCTCCTTTGAATTTCTCCAAAGCTTTCGATAAAGTTAATCGCTAACTCCTCATAGACATGCTTAAAAGATTGTTTAATTTCTCTAGTGGTACTTGCATGCTTATTTATTTATATTTGAAAGCCCGCCAGTAAAATATTTGCTATGGTGAGTATTTCTCTGAATTTTTGCCTGTATATAGTGATGTTCCACAGGGATCAATTCTTGGGCCCTTGCTATTTTCAGGGTTCATTAAGGATATTTCTTCAGTCATTTTAAATTGTAAATTTCACTTATGTGCGTATGATTGCCAGCTATGCAATTCAGAACAGCGTGATTTAATAGAAGATGCTGCTGTGGTTCGAGTGTAAAGAACTATTTACATACGAAAAATATTTGAAAAAGAAATTTCTTTTGCAAAAGAGGGCGTTTTGTATCAGCAGGAACCGTATACTAATCAGTACGGCTTGGTTTCTGCCTCCTGTATGCGCTAAAGGTAACAATAAAGCTGACTGCAAAAGAAATTTCATTTTCAAAGATTTTTTGTTTGTTAAGAGTTTTTTCAACTCAATTCTGGAGCTGCCGATTTGGCAGCAAATTCGGTCAATTTTCATATCAACCAAATTTGTTATGAATTTATTTCATAGCAAGACTCTCTACAAAATATATAAGCTTCTTCTAAGTACCTACTCTAAAGTATAAAGAAATCATTTTGCTATACTTACTCCATGGAATATATGTATCGCCTCTACGAACCTGTCTCCACATCGCTATCCTCCAGTCTTATACCCACAGTTCAAAATTTTATATTGACCAATTGTGATGTAATCCTGATGTTTTTTTTTTATATTTATGTAAGATACCTAAACGGATGTCACAGAAGCAAAAGAAACTCATGTATTTTTCATCCCATTCTTAATTAACGTCTTACTAGTCACTCTTTGACTCTGGGAGCAGTTGTTATTGATTGTCCCACCATATGACTTACAAAGTAGCATGCAGTCCCCCTCATATACATATGTTAAATAGGAAAAAATGTAGTCTAGATACTTTAAATGCGATACACCTTATGAGGATAATTGAGCTTTCTATTCAGACACAGGCTTCTCTTTTTCCGCCTTTATTCGAAGTTATGGATCAACAGATTCAACGTTTTGGAAATTCAATCCTCTTTTCTTTCAATTACAATTTTCATTTTTCTGTCAAAAAACAGGTCATCTGTGGCGACGCGTCTGTGCCGAGTCGAAATCTTGAGCAATGACTGTATAAACCTGGCAAAATTTATTTTGAAATTCGAGTCTAGTAATACTTTGCTGAACGGTGTTGATTGTAATGCATTAAAAAAAAAAACAAACAAGAAAATGTGATTTTGATTTCAACCGGCGATTCAGCCAATCAGAAATTTTAAGAAAAAATTAAGTAAAACGATAATTATAATTATCAGATATAACCTCAGCAGGGCATTGAAGAAATCATTAATCCCAAGTGGACTTGCCTGCAACTGATGAGCTTATATGTGTTAATTCTTCCCAATAAGTTTCCTTACTGCTTTCTAATTATTTAAACTTATCAAAGGCGGATTTGGAAACCTCCCGCCGAAGCATTATAATTTTACGCCATCCAGAATCACCGCTACAGTTTCAGTGTCCACCATCGACATAGGGTCAGCTTGGTCCCAGCTTATCAACTGCAGATCTATAAGTAACACCAGCATTGCAGCTCCTGCGTACGCATGTATCAAGATGACATAGGGTCGGCTTGATCCAAACTACCAACTGCTTGTGTACGAGGTCAGATCAATCAGTTGGCCAGCCTTCAGCAAATCTTCAAGACGCCAATTGCCTGTGTTAAGCAGACTCTCAAGGTACGCTGCTAGAGTTCGAGGGTACCGTAGCCTCCCTTCAAGACAGACAAGCGTTGGGGTTCAAAACCCTATTTGTGGGAGACGCAGATTGTAGTCACAGGTTCCACAATAAGAATTGGCATAACGCTAAACATCAACACCAGTTTTTCATACCGAATTTGGGACACTCAAAAGCTGCAGTCAAAATGGATTGGAAAACACATGTGCGGAAGCAAATAGCCACTTCAAACGTCAATGGACTAGAATTTCTAAAATGGTGGCTCTTACACATGGGAAAAATTTGTTTATACACTTCAAACGAAATCTTCGGATGGTTGGTGATAGCGATGTCAATGCAATGATTTAATCATTGTAAATTATATGTTAATAAAAACTCTTTCAATCACAATAATTCGTTTTCGTTTCCATTATATTCACGTTCGAAGTTTAGGACAGGAATTCTGACTCATCCCTATAATTTCCATGTTATTAGCTCCAATAAATTATGGACTAATGTTATAGTGTTTCATAAAAATGCTCTCTAATACTAATAATTCTTTTGCGAATGACATTGGAATTATTGGTGTAGCTTAAAATTATTAGCGTAGACTTGCTGACAAATAACTATTAATCTACGGCTGGTGATTATAATTATTAGTAACTATCTCGCTGACATATCCAAGCATTACAAAACTGTTAACAAACAATTAAATATTTGCATTAAATTTTTACTGGTTTTGAATTAACATTATGTAATTTCAAATTCTTCAGACTCAGAGAAGAAAGAGTTCTGACTTAATTTTCATACAAAAATACCTAATTCAAAAATTCAATTGAAAATATGTTCAAAAGAAGTGAAACTACATTAATTTACTAATTTGCTTAATTTGATGTTTTGTTTGGATCTTCTTCGAGTACGCTTTCAAAGCGCAATAATAGTGATGCTAGGAAGGAAATCCACCAGCAAACTATGGCAAATGGTGTATTCAAAGATAAGCCATGGGGATATATACGGGATGCATTTTGGCCGAACATTAAACAGTGCACTATTATGAGTGAAAAATTTTAAATAGAATTCTTCCGTTAATAGTAAATCAAAATTAAATATATGTAGATGAAAGTTGACAATGCAAAACGAACAGGGTAAGAAGGAAAGAAATGCATATTAGGCGAAATTGATGAAAAGGTTTTCTGGATATTTTGTCTAAGGTTGTGCATCGGATGTTGTTGGTGTACCAGTGGCAGAATCATTGAAGGACATACAAGAAGACGACTTACAGACTTAGAAGGAAGTGAGTAAAAGACGAAGTGAAAATACAGGTGTTTCCATAGCAAAAGAAATAAGGAAATCACAGTCGAAGTTTGAAAGAAAGATCATGTGCGTAGCAAGTCAAGTTACTAAGTGTAACATATGTTTATCTTATATTCCATACGTAAATGGCCTGCAACCTTAAATGATTAAGGCTTGGAAACTTTTCCTTTAAAAGAACATGTATGTTTATATGCCCCATTGAAAATTTGGTCAGCAGGATCTTCTAGATCACCAATTTTAGAGATAATCAACAACTCTTTAAGCGGGTAACTCGAATCGCCTAAAAGTCATTTTCCATTTTTCTATAGTATAGTTTACACGAGAATCCTAACAACATCGTCAATAGCGTTCAGCCATTTTACTACTAGTGGAAAATCATGTCTTTAATTGCAATAACCACATTTTTAATTAATGGCAAATAGTGGCTTTTGTTATTATCGTGCATATCTGCTATTCCGTGATTACGGCCTTCGTTCCCTAACCAGTAAAGGACTGCTAGTAGTCTTTGTTTTAATTATAGATCACAGTTTCGATTTGTTGGAGTTTAAACATAAGATGCAATTCGTCGCAATAAATATTCAACATTTTCACTACCCATACTGAATTTTTCATTAAATTCGTAGCTAGTTAGTCCATAATTAATCCTCTTCTTGAAAACCCGACGTTGACGTATCCTAATAAATTCATCATCGTCAAACTCGTCATCATTTCCTGAAAACATTTTCAAGCGATTGAGAATAAACAAAAATTATTGTAAAAATGTCACAGTTACATACATCTTTACTTTTACCCACACAATTGGATTAATAAAAAATTAGTTATTAGTGCAGCACAAATCAGTATTTGTAAAAGAGCTAATATGAAACAGAATTTTGTTGCACTATTAATTTCCCAGTAATACTTATTTCCGGTGAAGTAATAACTTATTAGTGTGCGAAAAATATTTATGAAACTGAATTGAAATAATAATTTGGAAAATATTGGTAAATTTGCTAATAATTAATAGACTAATAATTTTATGAAATAGGGCCCAGAAATCTTCATCTAAACTACTTTTCTTTGCAAAGGATCCATGCCAACAAACTTAATTTTTCTAATTATTGAATGAAATCTGATGTAATGCCTCTGATAGTTTGTAATTATTTTATTAAGCTGCTGTTTATATATAAATATTATATACATGCATACAGAAATCCTACATAAATCCCACCCGATATCCGTCCACATGCTCCATATGTAGTTTACATTATTTTACTGCCTGTTGTTTTTTCAAAACTCCTAGGTAGTACGGACCATTACACTGTTTTTATACCCTAGATGAAATCATAGGGGTATACTAAGTTTGTCATTCCGTTTGTAACACCTCGAAATAATTATGGTAGAGCAAAATGGATTGGACACCCATTCATAATATTAAAAGTTATTTCGATTTCTGCATGTCCGTCCGTCCGTCCGTCCGTCCGTCTGTGCGCACGATAACTCGAGAACGCGTATACTTAGAGAGCTGAAATTTTGTACACAGACTTTAAAAAAAAAAAGTAAAATTAAGTTCGAAAATGAGCCAAATCGGGCAACTCCTTCGTGGGGTTGCCATATAAAAATTTCGTTTTCCGCTATATATTTGGACACTGCCTGAGAACGCGTCGACGTAGAGAGCTGAAATTTCGCACATGAAGTTTTTACTACATTAGCAAATAAAATGTCAAAAATGGACTAAATCGGGCAACTCCTTCTTGGTGTTGCCATATAAAAATTTCGGTTTTTTACGTATACTTTGAAAACGATAAGTCCAAGACATTTTTATTGTACTAAGAACTTCTGCAGAATACGAAATCCTATAAAATTGGTTATTACCATTTTTTCTGTGCGACAAACTGCTCTAGAAATATATGCCGAAAACAACTTCAAAATCAATACTTGAATAGATCGGTGACCATACGAAATTTAATACGGGCATTCATCTAGGGTATCATAAGAATTGGTCTTAGACCAATTCTAGCTTTTTTACTTGTTCAAATAGTGTTTATTCAACCCTTACCTTGGCCCATAATGCACGCACAACTGTATTACTTCTAGCCAATGGGGTGCCGCAAGGATCCATATTGACTCCATTAGTTGTTGAATCAATCTATACTGTAGAAAGAGTAAAATTGTATTTATTTCGACATGGCTGCTATTCAATCAATCAAAAGTTGTTTCACAGCCTGAAATAGGACATTTGATAAGACTGTCATCCCAATAAGGGTTTTAAGTGTACTAATTCCGTCATCTCTAATTAAACTCAAGATATTATCACGTCAACTTGACACTAATTAAAATAAATAAAGTGAAAGACCCTAACTACAAGCAGATAACTTATATTAGCATAAAACTAGTAGCGACGTACATTTAACTATAGCTTTACTTTCAGTCCTTCGAAAAAATAATATTTTGATAGTTACAGCAATTAGATAGAGATCCTAATTTTCAATTTCCGGACGTTTGAAAAATATTACACCTCACCAATATTCCTCGCTTGGCTCTTCCCCCGTTATAAAACAAAGGGCAAAAATATTTCTTTGAAATTTACACCATTCAAATCAATCAGATTATCTTAACGAATTTAGTTATTCAAAAACATTTCACCGATATAGAAACATTACGACACACCTTTTTCCACAAAATCAATTGCAGTTAGAAAGTTTCCTAAGTAGGTACTTGACTTAAAAAACAATTTCTTCTTTCTATTAAGATCTTAAGATCTTTAAGCATGCGCAAGTGGATTTAGACGTAATACATACATTGACAGGTGTATATCGTATATTTTTCAAAAGATTAGATATATTTTACAGCTGTATTGCCCCAACAGTATAAGTAATTCACCAATCAGAGTTGTCATGATAAAAGTCAACAGTTTGACATCAATTAGATTTAAGAAGTGTTGCAGCGCGACAGGATGATAGACTAGAACAACTTTTTTGGATTAAGCCACAAATCGACGACAAGATTTTCACGCAAATTTTATCACGATTAAAAATAGACAGTTATACGAGTATGTACATATTTGTGTAGACATATTTGCAGATTTGAACCAGTTTACAAGATTTCCGCGATTAAAGCTGTTATGTCCAATTTCGAATAGAGTCTTGAGATATTTATAGTATAGTTGCTTATCTTTCACGGATATTTCACTTAAAATTAGATTTTTTTTTTCGCCTATGTGATTGTATACCATTTTTTTCAATTTTACACTTTTCTGGTTTGCCAGTCAATTCTGTCTATGAAACGCATCGTATATGGATCAGTTTTTCTATTCTCTAATTGGAAAATTTGTGTCTAGAGAAAAGTTCATTTCAAAGACGTTGATTGACGTTGGTGTGATCTAGAAGTGTGTCTATTACATGCAAAGTGGATCTATTGCATCTTAAAAAGAATGGAACATTTTTCAGTACACTTTTATTTCAGAAACTAAAATTAAATTATTTCAGTTTTAGCAAAGGAGCTTTTTGCAAACGTGATCATATTGTATGTAATAAGCCGCCTCTGAGCCCTGACTAAGAACATCAATGTAAAAACTTGTGTGAAAACATGGTTTAGGCAATATTGAAATAATATTTCTTTCAGGCTTTATTTAAATGGAACTGTTTTCAATACGCGATCGATATAAAAATTCCGCCTAAGATGGAGTTATTAGTTATGAACAGAGCTGAGTAAGTACCAAAGAAAAAGTACTTAAGTACAAGTACCGAAGGCCTGAGTACTTGAGCGTACGTATAAGTACCGTATGTATGAAAAGTACTTGTAACTAAGTAGTAAGCTAATTAAAAGTACTGAGTACTTTTCTACAATCTTTGTATCATTGGCAGTAATATAATGAATTTTATAGATGGACATAGAGTAGAAGTTTTACTTCTCATTTTCTAACTTCATTGGAATTCATTTAAAATACATTAAATATTTTATTAATTATTTCAAAAATACTTTATTTGCTTTCAGTACTAAAAGATTGTTTTTAGAATTTTTTTACACATTATTGGAAACCGACAACGGACCACATGAAAGTATTGTATCTGAAAATAACTCCACTTGGCCACTAAAGTGAATAAAAATGCTTTGCCGAAATATTTTCTGAAAATTTCTAGGAAATGAATGCTACGCTCATAAAAATTGCTGGAGGCCCTAGCACATGTTGACCCTTGTCGCCTTCAATATCCTACATTAGGTCGAATCATTGTTGATTTTGT
The DNA here is from genome assembly GCA_963924295.1 of Dioctria rufipes. Lineage (NCBI taxonomy): Eukaryota > Metazoa > Arthropoda > Insecta > Diptera > Asilidae > Dioctria > Dioctria rufipes. Next base: position 38,971,083 of record OZ002743.1, on the reverse strand, counting down.
ACTGGAGCGTGACATTGCTGGCTTATCATCCTTGGTTACGTCATCAAGTCGAGTCATCGTCGATTTTATATTCGAGCGAGGCGTTACTGCTTTTTGTTCAATTTGCCCAGTCTTGTTTGTATGTTATTAGATTGTCTATGGTTTTGCTTTGAAGCGCATAGGTACGTCATATGTTTTGACAGTTCTTTGCGTGCTTTAAAACTTAACAAAAAAGGAGCTGCGCAAGAGATTAGATATAGAGTTAGATATATTTTTTTTACATGTAGGTACTTTATAGACTCAGATATACTTAAGTAAAAATCCTGGTACTTAAGTACGAAACTAAGTCTTATGTATAAATAAATAGAAAGCAAATATTTATGTTCAAGTACTAAGTAGGGTATTTCAAAAGTATTAAGTAATAAGTCTTAAGTAACGAAAATATACTTTAAGTACTACTTAAGTCGTTTTTTACTTAAGTATTGCCCAGCTCTGCTTAAGAACCGCTTTTAATGATTAAATTTAAAGTACAAGTTTTTAATTGGCTTTATAAATTCGAACCCAGGACTTTTTAAATGTATTGCAGAACGGTCAAAGCCTCTTGATTCTATAACTTCGCTATGGTATTTAAAAATTTCGAGATATTCTACAACACTAATGATGGTTTCTCGTACTTTAGTCCATTTTTTTTAATTTGGAAGAATATCTTGTCTGGTCACAATTAGCAAGATAGGAAAAATCGTGCAGTTCAAAGACATATTTGCTCATTTATGTAAAATGTTACTTAATTTGGAGAAAATTTTTAGCCCTCATAGTCCATTATACTTTAAAGGCATAGTTCTAAAGCTAAGCGATAATATTCTTCTAATTATAATTTTCACTTAACCTTCAAAATCCATTAGACTTCTAGGGGTTAGTTCGGAAAACTATTCTTATATTTTTTCCAAATTTCCACTTTTAAGTTAGATGAACTTTCAAGATTTCGACAAGAGGGATATTGGATAATTTTGCCCTATATTTGTCCTCAAAGCCGGTTTGATTTTTAGGTTTAATTTAAGGCATTAATTTTAGAAGACCTTATTTTTTTCTGATTTCAACCACAAATTCGATCGAACTTTTTAGAAGTTAGGTTTACAAAAATGTTGCCCTATCCAAGAATTTCAAATTGGCATGGAATCGAAATCGGTTTACAATCATAGTACTTTTGTATGAATGTTGCTTATTTAGTAATGTACCAAATTTTAAAAATCAAATAAATAATAGACCTCAAAGTCCTAATGTCGATGTCATTATTGGACCAAACAAGACAAGCAGACATGTTTTTTCTTACCTATATTCAACTTAGAAGAAAAAATCAAGTGTTTGGTGAAGCACCGGTTTTTTTACTGAAGAGAGTAAATAAAGCATATTAGAGAAAAAAAAACTGAGTGCTGAGTTTCTACAAATAAAGTCTCTACAAATAATGAAGTATTTTGATATAATAGATCTTCCATTTAATTTGATATTTGAACTACTTCTGGACGTCAAATTTTTTTTTAAATATGAAATTAAATTTATTTTTATGGAGTGGCGCCTTTCTTATGCTTGCTCCCCCATATATTTAAACCTAGATATGCCTCTATTTAGAATCTCTAGGGCGATTATTTTCTGTCCAATAATACAAAAACAAAATAAATAATCGCTTTTTGCTTAGTATATAGAGAGTACAGGAAGTGTGATAAGCCAAATTTGGCTTAGTCAAATTCCGGTTGGGTTAGTATCTGTTGCCGCTGTAGTGAAAGCTCAGTACAGCAGTGTAGTAGAATCAATATAGAGAGCGGGGCAACAAGATATATGGTTAAAAATACTGCAGTTGCTCCCATCGAAAATGCTTTTAGTCGTGTTCTAAGTCGCTGCCACTGCGCCAAGATACCCAGGGAGTTTCTCGGCTGTCACAAATATAACCAAATATTTCATCGTTTTTGTTATTAATTTTAATTTAATTTAATACAAAAATGTGTGTAAAGTAAACAAAATAATATTTTATAACTATACTTGCCTAAAAAATGATTTCCCACTTATATTTTCACCAGATTCAAATTGTTGGAAATTTGCAAACTTCGTTTGACAGCTGAAAATACATTTGTCTCTTTCTTCAATATAATTCTGACCTACTTCATGATACCCTGAAAAAATCCACGCTCATGCACACGAATTTTACAGGTATCAACATTTTCTATTGTCTCTATATTCTAAGGCTTTTTGTTAAGGTGACTACAGATGATGATTTTTACTACAGTGTAAAGTTTATTTTCATTTAAGCTTGTTAAATGAACTTCAAGAACTTCCAAAATTTGCCGAAGAGCACAATGCCTCAGGACAAGGTTTTGAAATTCACGAATCTTGCAGACCAACGAAATTTTTTATTACGTTTTTTGTTTGTTTTATTTTTTATATTTGACTTCGCTAAATGCTACCTAGAATTACATGTGCCTGATAAAATGGTATAACAACTGATTTCATAAAATATTTATATGAAAAAGAAACATAAAAATCGAAGAGAAAAAAAAATGTGTCATAACACCCCAGAGCTATTACGAGCATTTTTTAACTCGTGACTTATTATAATGAAAATCTATCAAATCATAATTAAAAAGGTAGAAATCAAATCTGGATGTGGAAAGTTTTAATGATAGGCTAGTAAGTAAATTACTTCAGAGGATCTTAAATTTATAAGCCGTGAGTTTATTTTAACACATTCAAAAAGCAATGGCAAGTCAATCTCACATTGTACAAGTTGATAAACAAAAACAATATCAAAAATTTTCTGTCAATTATGAAGGGTGTGTAAATGAATAAAATTTAGCCTTTCCATATATGATGGAAGATGAAAAGCATATCACGATTCAAATCACTTTAGAGAAAAGAGGAGGATCGACAGCTCCGAAGTATATTTATAAGTTTATCATAAATGAATACATTCGACACTTCTAAATACATATTTTTCCAGTATTCCTTAGCGATGTATGTAGGTACTACTGACAAATGAATTCGACAATAATGCGTTCGAAATTTAATGAGGATTTATTGATCGCATCAGGTTTTTCAATTGTAGCAAGTTACTGAATCCATAAAAATCCATAAAAAGTTGGTTGGAAAATCTTTGTTAACTCATTTTATGCATAATACTTAAAATACGCTGTAGTAAGTAAGTTTTAAAAAGCTCTAAAGGTTAATAGATTGACTAAATACATATATCTTCTATCTACGTGATAACTCTAACATTCAAAGATGTGCTTGCTCTATAGTGAAACCACAAGAAAATTCATCGTATGGAGAGCAAGTATCTCTTCGAAAACAAAAAAAAAAACAGTTTTAATAGAATTAAGTTTGCTGCTAATCCCGCAGATCGAGAATTGAGTGCAAAAAAATTATTTTTACACACGAAAAATGTTTGAAAAAGAAATATCGGTGCAAAATGGGGCGTTTCTTATTGGCAGGAATGGTATACTCATCAGTACGGCTTAGTTCCTGCCTGCCATATACGCCAAAGTAAACAGCCAAGATATTTTGCAAAGAAATTTCTTTTTGAAAGATTTTTCGTTTGTAAAAAGAGTTTTTCTCCACTCAATTTCAACAGAACCCGAATGAATGAGTGAGATAAAATCTGTCACGTATTTTTTCTATTACCTCTGGAGATAAAAGGAAAAGCAAAAGTTTCTTCACTTTCAAGGTAAATATAATGAGCACTGATAAAGATTTATGAAAATTTCGTTCCAATGCTTCTATGAAATTCCTTAAAGACTTAAGCTAATCAGATTTTCGTTTAAAGTATTTATGAGCTACAAAAAAATTCGTTGGACCTTTGTACTTCTTTTGCAAAAATAAATAACAGAATACTTTTCTGGGGTTAAGTATTCCCGAAAAATCTTTTTTTTGCAAATGAAAAATCTTTAAAAAATAAATTTCTATGGAAGAGAAGGCGTTTCGAAACAGCGGGAACCATATTACTCATCAGTACGGCTTGGTTCCTGCTTGAAGTATATGCCAAAGATAATAGTCCAACTGACCTCATATATGCACTTAAAAATAATTTTTTAAGTGGGAATGATACATGAGGCGAAATTCTACGTATTTACTTGAATGCCCAGCAAGATTTAGCCTTGTCGGGACTAGCATTTTCTAGGGATTTTACTATGAAATAAATTCATAGCGAATTTAGTCAAAATAAAATTGACCTAGTTTGCTGCTAAATCCAGCACAAGAATTAAGTGAAAGTCAAAGCCGTACTGATGAGTAATACGATTTCTGCTGATTTGAAACGCCTCATTTTGCAAAGAAATTTCTTTTTTTGTAAGATTTTCATTTGTAAAAAGAATTTTTTCACTTAATTCTCGTGTTGGATTTTGCAGCAAACTTGGTCAATTTCATTTTGAATTTATTTCATAGCAAAACTCTCTTAAGTGTTCCTCTCAAAATTTATACCATCCTTTTATCCCAGCTCCCACAATTTCTGAATGATAGTTTTGAAATTTTAATCTGCATCGTAGACACGCTATGCCTCACCCACCATAAACGCGAATGACTATTATAGAAATTAGAAAATCGTAAAAAAGTATCACGCAATTATTATTCCACTGGCGTTTTCTGTTGATGTCCACTAATTACTGCACAGCCAACAGGTAACACATGTTTTCAGACTCATCCGGAGGACATAACTTACGAAAATACACCTGCACATCTTGAACATTCTGCACCCTTGCGTATTCAATTCAGGCGACAGAAATTCCATCATTAATGTGACGATGCCACTTGAATTGAAACCCCTTGTTGGTTGCACATTCACAATGGATAATTTTTAAGTATCTTTCGTCTTTAAGTTTTAACTTTTGTCATCCAAATGGGTTTCTTTAGTATTGCTAAAGGTAAAACAAAAGACCTGTGTCATTTCCACTTGCATAATATCTGTCTGAAACGCCAGCAGCTTAGCCAACCAAAAAGGGTCGTTAGATTCCCATACCCCTATCCGAGAGACTACATACTTACATTGAACAATGAACATGTACCTTTCTGCTGATGGATTAATTACAGACTCTTACCGCGCCGCAAAGTCATGTCCATAGGCTCATATTATATAGAGAATGGTTGAGACTTCCGTTTCCAGAACATGCGAAATCATTTAAGGAACATTTTGTAACAAAGTTTTTCCTCCTTCAAGACAGGTGGGCAACGAAAATCTATAAAGCCGCATTTATCTGTTCTTCTTCCTAGCTGGTTCGGTGCTGGTTACTTATTGTAGATTTAATTAGAAGCGAGGCTGAAGGCTATATATATAAAATTTCGTGAGCACATACCTGTGAACATATATATACCACTAGCATTGCATTAGATTTGCCATGCTGTTTATGTGGGCTTTTGGTGCGGTGATGGTGGCTGCTTGGATGGTAAATATGTAGAGGAAAGTTTTGTTTAACGTTTGGTGAAGCTTTCACAGATGTGCGATTCTCGTTCTCTACTCTGTATAGAAGCTGAAAACTTTTCAACGACATGATGCAAACTTTTCATTGAGGTAAGCTTAAAATTTTCATTTTCAACTTTTATAAATGAACAACGGAACAAGGTAATTTGCTTCCAGGGCCTTTGAGGACATTTTTCTTCTACGCGAAACCCTTGCCTTACCACAGTAATTGGGCATTTCTCATCAAGAACATTAGCTGAAAAGTTTATTAGCGGTAACAATTCTTTTGGTTAGATACTGTTAGAATTTTGTTCGTAAACATCCGTCTATTGCGGGCATATTTAAAGCCATTGAACTCCACGAAGTAAAAACTGAAAAACTTAAAAAACAAAAACCTAAAAAACTATCAAATTCTTCCTCATGAGTTATGTTATGAAGATGGGAAAATTACTTTCGCTGGGATTTTATCTAAACGCTTCTAATGCATGATGATGATGATGATGCCACATCTAAAATCAATTTTTCACCTCCATAGCCCCATCTTCATTTTATTTAACGTGCTCCACCGATTAAGGAAGCATTTCCCTCTTGAATTCTGTGTCTGAGCAAAATCGAAAACAACCTTCGAATAGCGAGTATTTGACACGAAAACAAATTATCAATTAGCACCGGTGGAGAGATACGAATCAATCAATCTACACCGGCGTTGTCTCCATCACAGTGAGACCTGCCCGGGTCAATTCGACGACTGCGCTTCATAGCTGTTGATTTCGTTTGCCCGTTTACTAATGTTTGTCGCCTGTGAATCACATCAATTCGTCAGCCGAGATATGTGTATTTTGATGCGGATGAAGATTGGATTTTAATGCCACACGTTCAGACAACAGAACCTTCAGAAAAAGGCACACCACAGAGAGCATCACACCTTCACTCTATCCAGCCATCAGACACCACTTGTTATTGTTGTTGTTGATATTAATGTTGTCTTCTTGCAAGAGCACTTTTGCTCCAAGAAATTCCCCCCTTGTGACACGGGATGACATTACAATGGGGCAATGGAAACAGAATTATTTGTAGGATGTCATTGTAGCTTTGTTCATCTGACATGTCACCCAGGGGTCCAAAAGAGCTGGTTTTGTCAAGAATTTTATAGAAAACCATGAAGAATTTGCAATTTTCATGTTAAGAAGGATTTCACATGGAGGAGAATTGGTACATATGTATGAGCGCTTAGGGATGTCAGTCGATTTAGAATTTAATTGATTCAAATTGGGTTCCACTTATGTGGTTACTGTAATGTTTACTGTTACTTCTATACTCATTGGATATTTTTATTATTCTCTGAGCCAAATTTCAATGCAAGTGGATTCATGAAATATTAATAGGTCAGTGCATTGAACCTTGCGATACCCCGCTACTTGCGACATAATGCATTTATATTGATCGATCAGAGCTGGACTATTCATCATTGACTATACTTTGGTTTTTCGAACAGGGACATAAGATTTAGATAAGCGAATAGAAAATGTAAAAAGCTCTTCATATAAAAGTCTTTGGAAGTCCTTGGCATGATAGCGCAGTTATAGGTTTGGCCAAACAAGACTACACAAAAAGGAGAGCATGTTTCATTGATAAGTTTTTTATACGTATATAGTATAACATACAAATGATCGGACTAGGGCAGAAATAGTAATCCATGTGCGGAATTCTTTTAAATTAAAGGTAAATATAACCTCAATGTGCGCAATATTTTCGGTAGAGGTGATTTTACCAGTATCAATTGAGCGGTGGAACGACATTTTTGACATCCAGCTTTTTGAGAGTGTGGGCTGAGTTTCTGAAGATATAACCTGCCTCTAGACATGATAGATAAATATAAAAAAAATATTCATGCCGCCGTAGGAAAGTATATATGGAAGAGAAGCGGAGATGGAAAAGAAGAAAACTGTGAAAATATGTAAATAACAAAATCGTGTCCATTTACTATTCGTCGTTCGCATTAGGTCTCATATTTTGCTCCGTAAAAATAGAAACAAATATGGCTGGGGAGTCAGAATGCTTCCAAGAGTTCTTTCTTAATGATTTGAAATAAGTTTGGTGCTGGGGTGAAAATTTAATGGAGTCAAATACCTAACAGTGAAGACGACACACCCTGAAGAGATCAGCATTCCACAGCATCATTCGTTGCTGGTCCTTAAGACATGTCTTATATCAAAATGAAGTGCAAAATGTTCAAGAACAACACAAAACAAACTTAAAAGGTGCAAATAAAAAATCACAGAATCAAGAAAAAAAAAATTCAAAATTTCAATGTGAATTTTATATTATGAATGAAATATGTTAAAAATCAACAGAAAAATATCTTAAAAGTTTCAAGAGGTGAACATTTTTCAAGTGTTCTTTGCCCAAAATGTACTCGAATCGAAATTATCGCATTCATTTAAGAAAAAGTTCAAGAAAAATATTTCTTTATAATTCCACTCATAGAATTTCTAGGTGACACTGTAGATGACCTTTTGATATGGCATATGTACACAATCATAGATGGCACAAGAAATAGATACCGCATGGTATACCAGAGCAGGGTACACAGATTGTGTAATGAGTAGTGAATTTCGGTATGGACCACAAAATAAATATTAGGTCGCAAATATTTCTTTTGCATATCACCCACTGGCTGAAATAGTGGCACAACTCAAAATTCGCGAAATTTGTGCTAATGGCTGAACTTAAAATCAAGACGGCATATTATTAGTCTGCTTAGATTCCGGTATCCAGCTCATAATACATCTTATCTATAGTTAGTGTCCCTTAAATTATCAAAACTTTTTGTGTCGATTATCCCAAAACTCTGATTTTGGAATTGTGCCACTATTTCAGCCGATGAGTGATATGTTTGTGCAACATGATCAATACGGCAGATGCGAAAAACTATGAATCATTCGACCTAATTCATCATTTCAAATGTTGTGGTCCATTCCGGAATGGACCACCGACCCATACAAAATTTATACATTCTACTCTGGTATTGAATACGACATCTGGTCTTTGTAGGATCTATGATATAATGCACGTAATACACAAAGCAAAAAAAAAAGCAGAAACAGTCTCGAAGTTTCCAAAAAATATTGGAGTAGGTCCAAAAATTAAACAAAAATTTAATTCAAAAATCGATAGACCTAAATTTCGAATAAAGATTTTATTCAAAGTATTTTCGTAACTAGATTCAGAAGTGCTATTTATTTTGGCTGCTGGATTTTGCCTTCAAATTATCAACTTTCACCCACTTCACAGCCACCTGTTTTGCATTTCCTGAGTAGATGTGTACAAATGCCAATACACATCCATACGTGAGATGTGTTCAATGTTCTTAAGGGGATCAATGTCTTCAAAGCAGCAGATTGGGATGGTTTCTTGCCCCCTGTTAAATAAAAGCTGTATCTCTTCCTTGGTTAAATCTCTGCGCAAACGTTTCTACTTGTCTTATTCGACCGGAAAATTTCCAACTGTTTGGAAACTAGCTTACATTCAGCATATTCCCAAGAAAGGAGAGGGTAGTGATCCCGCAAATTATCGACCGGTTGCAATCACCTCGATTTTTTCAAAGGTTTTTGAATCTATCATTAACTCTAAATTAAAGAAGAATCTAGAAACCAAACAACTCATAAACAATCGTCAATACGGTTTCCGGACTGGTCGCTCATCTGGAGACTTACTGACTTTTCTTACGGAACGTCTACACAATTTTGGTGAGTCTAAAATCATTGCCCTGAATATTTCAAAGACCTTTGATAGAGTCTGGCATTCTGCCCTTTGAGCCAAACTTAAAGCACTTGGTCTTTCCCCTCTTCTCCTATTATGGATTGAAAGTCGCTTGATACGGGTAGTATTAGATGCCGTTACATCTGAACCACATACTATAAATTCCGGTGTGCCCCAGGGCTGAGTTATTTCCCGACTCTCTTCTTAGTTTTCATTAATGATCTGCTTTTCCTTACTTTCAATCCCAATCCATTGTTTTGCTGATGACAGTACCCTTGATTTCGCTTACTCCTTTGACACACTTGCGGACTGCGTGGGAGAATGCCGCATGTGTTAAATGAGATTGCATGATAAGATCATTGAATAAAGAGTTTTACAATATCCTAGCTTGAGGCAAAGCAATACGCGCCGAATTCAATGCATTTAAAACCCAAAGCTGCTTCATCTTATTAAAACAAGATCAACACTTCACGACTCCCATTTCTTTTGATGGAGCATTAATTTATGATTCACCGTCACTAAGCATTTTTGGCATTAATATTTCCAGTAAGCTAAACTTTACAGATCACATATTCTTTGTTGCCAAAGAAGTATCGAAATGTCTTTTGGAAAGGTGTAAAAAATATTTCAGGTTGTCAAATGAAGCGCTCCTCTACAAGTCCTACATTAGACCTAAAATGGAATACAATTCCCCTATATGGGCCTGAACTGGTCGCACAGTCTTAAGCTCATTAGATATTGTCCAGAAGAGAGCCTTCAAACACATTGGCAATTATCGATTCGCTCGAGTACCGCCGCAATGTTTGAGGCCTTTCGCTCCTTTATCGATATATACGTGGTCAATGTTCTAGTCTGAACCTTTGTAGAATTATTCTTGCACGCAATAATCGTGCTACAAGCAGCACAATCAAATTATTTTCGGCCGTACAGTTATATTCCATGATGCTTTTCTATCTCAAACTGTGTGAATATGTAACAGTCTACCATCTTCCGTCTGTCCTCTAGCATACAATCTACGAAAGTTTAAGGGCGACATACATCGGTACTTCCGGCACTCTTCTCATATGCCCTAATTTCCCTTTTTCCTTCTTGTCATGCTGCGTTTTGCATCATATGTTATCCTTGAGCTTGGCTTAATAATATATATATATAAAAAAAAAAAATAGATTTAAAATTCGTTTTTTAGTTTAATTTAAAATCCCGAAATTTCAACAATTATACAATAAGCCTCAGAACTTTTAAATAAATTGAAAAAGTTTCAAAATTCAATTCGCAACATCTCAAGAAGATCTTGGTGGTTTCAAAAGTTCGGAAAAGTCTCAAAATTAGAGAATTGATAATTCCAAGAATAAGGGGGAACAATTCCTCAAAGTCAAGTAATTCCCAGTATAACTCCATCTATTTGTTTTTGGGTGAGTTATGAAAGAAATAGCATTGCATGAATTGTGGGATGAGTTTCTGCAAAATTAAGATCGTTGGAACCTCTTAGTCTTTTCTAAAAATATTTACTGAACTTATTCCTTCATCTTCCCCATATCAAAACAATAGTTTTTCGAAAAAAACTATCATGTAAGAATTTACCTTGAAGTTAAAAAAAAAAGATATTGTAGAGTATATTTCATACAAAAAAAAAACGTAATTCTAGGCATCTGGAGAAATCAGATTTCATATAAATGCGCACAATAATTTCAATTATCTTCTATATGTAATCTTACCGAACATAAACAATTCACAACGGCCTTCAGAGGTCAGGCACGATTCAATCTTCAAAAGTCTAAAAAACAACAGAAAAGCGAATAAAAAGACAACAAAGCAAGTAGTCTCCATAAAGGTAACCTTCAAAGACAATTTCATGAACTTAGGAGGAAAGAAAACCCCAAGCCAGAGCTCATTAGTCATTTCTCCAGGGCATTTATCAATTTCTGATATCTGCCACACCTATCTACCATTTGGTTAGTGTCAAATGTCAAGTCGAAGTCCTTGGGTAATCAGTCAAAAGCCCCAATACCCGTCACCTTTACCTTCCGCTGTACCTATATAGCATAAGCGCGTATATCTACATACATTTTGTACACGGAGGAGACACAGTTCAAGACTCAGATAAAATCAAGTTTATGCGTCACATGCAGCCGACGACCAGGCCGACACCTCCTGTAGGAAATTGTTTTTCAATTTTGACTAATTCTACAGCGGACGATGGTCAATGACACAATTGAAATGTTTTACAATTACTTCTGATGCCCAGTGCACGTACAGTGGTGCCTGATGCTCTTCTCCTATATATTCACATAGAATATGACAATTGACACACAGATCTCCCTTTACAGGATCTTCCTTCTTCAGTTTTGATAAATGCATCAAGCAGATATAGGACCTGGGATTAACACTTATTAGTAACGGACACAAAGTGGATGCAATTGCAATTGCCCGTTTGTCAGACGCATTCTTGATTCAGCCTTCTTGGGTTTCCGTTGCGTCCCTCATCTTCATCATCATCGTCGTCGTGGTCTCGTCATCATCATTAGTAGAAGGTCCTAAATCTACGGAGATATCTGTAGACTTTGCTAATGTCATTGCCGTGGTTCAAAATCATGCATAAGCTGATAGGACCATAGAGTAACCCCCTCGAAATGAATTGCCATACATGACAGGGGTACATGCTGGGATCATATAAGACCTGGAGCTTTGTACTTCCCATCCGTGTGTACTTAGTTTGTAGATATGTAGGTTTGGTCTAAGAGGTAAATCTCTGGCAATGGGTTGACATATTGGGGATATTTGCCTATGACTGGTTCCCCAGAAAGGGGAGTAATACTCTGACTGCCCTCGTCATGGGTGGCGAAGGAGTGCAAACGACAAATCTATGGTATTATAACTGGAATCCATAAATTAAGTCTCTTCGAATCGAAATAAATCCTGTGGAAAAGATGAATATCATCGATAGGAAATGAAATATAATTTGGGATACATAGGCGATTCGGATGTGTTGAACTTAGAGGGGTTGATGTGGAGTTTCTGGGACTATTAAATTCTCTTACGAATTTCACTTAATTTGGTGGATTTTAATTTTTTCCAATTTTGTTTTTATTTTCTAGAGATACGAGTAACTTGGGAACGGCTGTACATATACAGGGTGTCTCGTAAGTCGACGTCAAGCCGGAGTCGGGTGATAGGCCAAATCATAATAGTTACCAGAAAAATATAAAAAAAAAAATCATGTATTTTTTAAATTATAGACATTTCTTCTGTTTTCGAGAAAATGTAAACCCTCTGATGGTTTTTTAGCTCCTGTTGCTACAAATCTTTACTTTTCTCAAATTTATTATTCTTCTGTAATCCCGAATAGTGCTTATGTAACCTGTTGCTTTAAATTCTAAGCCAACTGCTGAAGCTTGGAAGAAAATGTCACATTTTGCCGAACCAAGAATAGAAAATTAATGTTTCACCCAACTTTAACTGACTGCATTGAAAAAAAATGTACTATGCCAGTTTGGCAAGTAACTTTAAAAGTTGGCGCATTTAATAAGGATTTTAAAATGGTATAACACTTGCTACATTATTTCTTAGATTACGGAAAAAAAAATTTTTTTTTTCAAGAAACCCAGTTTCGAAAAATATCTTTTTACCTACTAAAAATGATTTTAGTGTATCCAAAGCTTGCCGTAAGACCGTACCTTTAAGAGTTCAGTTAGAGTGAGAGTGAGAGTCATTGCATGAAGTGTGAGTGAGACAGATAGTGACGCTTTAAAGTTGTTAAATTTAGGACAAATTTTCCTTAAGTTTAAATAAAAATAGAGATTACTCTTTATTTTTTATATTCTTATTTCTTCCTCCTTGGTGTAAAATAGGAGTTTTTTCCTGATATAATTTACACGCAGAATTTATTCTGCGTTTATATTAGAGGAGATCAGTTTGATCTGTTTCAAGTGTCTACAGCAGGCAGAAAACCAAGCTGTACTGATGAGTGTAAGGTTTTCTGCTAACATGAAACGCTTCTTCTTCCTCCTTTTTCTTTTTTCTTTCTTCAGCCCACTGCGGGCGTATACAGGTTCGATTCCTTTCGAATAAATCTAGTTTTTTAAATTTTTGAAAATTTTTTTAATAAAAATTTTTTTTTTATCTATTTTTCTCAATTTTTTTTCATTTTTTCATTTCTTTTCTTTGCTCTATTTTTTCATTTGTTTTTCAAGTCACTCAATTTCGCTATTTGGGACCTGTTGATGAGTCAAAATCAAGACTTGAAACTTGTCACCCAAAATATAATGGATTATGTGATGAAATAACAAATTAAAAATATTTTTTTAGCTTTTGCTGTATACCGAAGAATCCAAATAAATTCCTTCTTGAACAAATACTTAAGTTTAAAATTAAACACCAATTATTTGGATGCTATGATTTATTATTTATAAAAGATGTTCAAACTGCCTTCCTTCAGCTGCAATACAAGTTCGACATCTTCTTAAAAAAGGATCGGTGCTCATGTTTTTGAAAAATTCGTTGAGCTATACTTTTAGGCACTCATGTGCTTTCCTGAATTGCACGTACCGAAGTACCTGGGTCTTTTTCAACTGCTTGAAGCACTACGTTCTCGTAAGGTAACTTCTTCTTTCACCATGTACTTGGTTTGGAAGTCGTCCCTCTGTGGAGAGTAGACGGTGCACATTTGTAAAAACTCGATAATTTGATTCACTAGCGTCACTATCTGGCTCACTCAAACTTCATGCAATGACTCTCCGTCTCACTCAAACTAGAATCTTAAAGTTACGGTCTTAAGGCAAGCTTTGGGTACACTAGAATCATGAAATCGTGAATGAAAATTTTCGAAACTGGGTTTCTTGAAGAATTTTTTTTTGCGTATAATCTAAGAAATAATGTAGCAAGTGTTATGCCATTTTAGAATCCTTATTAAACGCGTCAACTTTTAAAGTTACTTGCCAAACTGGCGTAGTACATTTGTTTTTTCTCGAAAAAACAAGAAATGCCTATAATTTAAAAATACATGACTTAGATTTGTTTTGTATTTTTCTGGTAACTATTATGATTTGGCTTATCACCCGATTCCGACTTCCGGGACACCCTGTATATGCAGAAAGATTTGAAGATATGTGTGCTTCCTGTCAGTCAAAAAATCGCCAATACAAATTCGTATACAACATTTATGTATATGGCTGGGTGGTTCATTCCGAAATTGACCGGAATATTTAGAAATGATGTTTATGTCGAGTGATTCATACTTTTGCGTATCTGAAGTGTTGAGGAAAATCGATCAAATGTAGACAAAACTGCTATAATAAAAACATTTCCTTTCGGCACGCTCTAAAACATGTTATGGTCAATTTCAGAATTCAGTACCAATTTCACAATCTGTATACTCTTCTCTAGTATGCCATGCGACATCTAGCTTTAGTGCCATCTACGGTTTTATTGAGTGAATACCTCTTTGTACAGATGCTTTACCAGTAGTTTTACAAGGATGATTTTTTTGGCTAGATTTACAAGAACCCCCATCGTAATTTCTGGAGAGAGATTTTTCTTAAACATCTCCAACGAAAATGGCTGAAAAAGGTCATTTACAACAGATAATTTCCTACTTTCTGCCACTTATTGAACTTTTTCAGCCATTTTCGCTAGATATGCTTAAGAAAAATTGCAAAAAACGCAGAAAGGGTTACATTTTCGGTACAGAGTGTGATAGGTCATTTTAAAGCTAAGCTTTTGGGCTTTTTAAATTCAATATGAAAAATCGATATTGATTATGTGTTTTTTGATAAAAATCATAGTTAAATAAAAAAAAACAACGAATAAAAATTCCGAAAAATTTATAGATAATTGGAGAGGTCCAACGATTATCCATCTACTAAAGTTTAAATCATTATCAGAGGGTATAACGTTCAGAAGTTACAGGATGATCTATAAAAACATACCCAAATATCTCAAAGTCCCGTTACCTCGGAAACCGTTACGATTCAACCCCCCCCCCCCCCCCACCACCAGCCCATACAATTTTTTGTTTGTCAAGTATGACCTATTCGTAACCTTCGGGTGCCAGACCACATACGGGACACCCTTTATAATATGAAGACTGATCGATATTTTATTTCATGCGGGTACAATTTTGTTTGTCAAAAATAGGTTCTTACGTCGGTGTGAAACATTGAAAAAACCATTGGCGGGAAGTTGAAAAGTAATTTAATAAAACCAATCGGATTTCTGTTGAGTATCTATGAATATATTGCCTTTGGTAAAACACTTTTTACTACTAATTAACCCAAATCATTAATTTGAAAATATTTATTTCGACGAACCCACTTATTTATTTGTTGTTTACAGTTCTCCCTCAGTTGGTACTTAGTGCTTATACAGAAAGAGAACGATATATAGATGTGACGTAGTCAGTTCATATTATATGTACATGTCAGTGGTTTTACATAAGAATGCTGCACATACATTTTTTAGAATGTTAGGAGTTAGGACTAAGTTATGGCTCTGATGAGTCTGAGGGAGTCTGTTTCGTGGCTTGGGAAGTGTTTCTCGAGGGTTTTGGATCACCCAAAGTTGGGGTCCCAAATTCAAGAAAACCAAATTCTGAGAAAAACCTATACACATACATGATATGCATGCAATGATATTCATTGAAATAAATTTTTATTTGTTTAAATTTTGGAATAAAATTTTTTTTAAGTTGAATTTTATAAATAAAAAAAAATAAAATAAAAAATATATTTTTTAAAATAATTCAATTAAACAAATATTTTTTCTTCAAATTGAGGAGGAGTCATGAGCCTGTGTCCCCCACCCCCGGAATCCGCCACTGTTCACGTGGTACTAAGTGTTTCAAATGATGGCATTGAGGTAAATTTGTTGTGAAATTTAAACATTGATTATTTTTATAATTATACTTCTTCTGATCATCATATTCATCGGGTTTTAAATTCATTGGCCAAGATAAGAAAATTAGGAAAAAGCTGATTTAGCGTGACCAGTCCTTATTCTCTTAGCTCTAAACAAGTTTTGGTAAATCAGTTTTACATCACTCAGCGTCGGCTAGCAACAAGGTTCAGTTGTTTGCCTGAACTCATGTAAAAAATTAGTACCTACTGTCTAACTATGAAGTAGGTTAATCCAAGAATAGTTAAATCGTTTGCACTAACAAGTGGAAAGAGGTTTTATTTATTTATGACTTTATAGCAATAGCTTACAGACTAAAGTCTCGATTAAAAGCTATCGGTTATAATTGAAATCCAAATATTTGATTATTTCATATTTAATTGAGAAGAAGATTAAAATATTAATAATAAGAATTCATTTATAATACTAATTACTAACGTGCAATAGTATAAGAATAACTTAAAAATAGAGCAAGAGAAATTTTAAAGAAGATAGGAATTAAAGAAAAGGAAAATAAAAAAAGAAATATGTTAAAAAGTAAAGTAAAAGTTTTGATTACGAAACATAATTAAAGTGCCGAGACTATAAGTAGACACATTTGCTTATTGATCTCAAATTATAATCAGCCACTAATAAAGAAAATAAAAGTTCCTACATTCGATTCGTACATAAATATTACTTTCGTATTTACACAGAGTTTACACCATTTTAACTACTCCCGTGTTCTGTCACTAAGCATTTTTGGCTAAGCTGAACAGAATCACATCTTCTTTGGTTGGCAATGGTTTTGGATTTCTTAAAAGGTTCAAGAAATATTTTAAAGTGAAATGCAATTCCCACACAGCCTTAACTTCCTTAGATATTGCCTAAAGGAGACCCATGAAACTCACTGTCTATTCGACAAGGACTTGTTATATCGACTCACTCAAGTACCGCTGCAATGTTGAATGCCTTTCGCGTTTTCATCACATGATTGATTGCATGGTCATGCTCGGATGAAATATCTAGTCCGGTCTTTTGTAAATTAATTACTGCACGCAATACTCGCACTGAAAGCCGCGCACATCCTTCCAACACATTTTCGGCCATACAGTGAAATCTCGTGATGTTTTCCTTTTTTATCCCGAACTGTGCGAATTAGGAACTATCTACCAGCTTCTATTTTTCCTTGGGCTTATAATCTGTGAAGATTTAAGAGCACTATACATCAGCGCCTTCACTAGTCTTCCCGTTCCATTTTTCAGCGAAGGAAAAGATTGTTTTACTAGCAATTTTTTTTTGCTATTACAAATGCTAATAACAAGTAAAAATTATTTTATGAATTTGAAGGCCTGGGGCTTCGGTATCAGCCACCAAGTGGCGGGTCGTGGAATAGCCTGAACGATAAATTCTCAATCAGGGCAGGTCTGAAGAGTCCTGGATCAGACGTCCCATTCTTGTGATGCCTTGTGTCGTCCAAAATCCGTAAAACACTTAAGGGTAACTTCGGTAATTTTGAAATTTGTTTTTTACATAAAATAAATACTTTTGTAAATGGGTTTTAACGTATTTTATTCTTCTATCAATGGAGAGTAAATTCTAATTTTATTTATAAAAAAAGAAAGATCCAAAATGGCAGCTCCAGCACCTATCAAACAAAACCCTGTACGGCGTGTTTTGGTCTGTGCGGGGCGCTCCATAGCTCTGCCAATTCAGTCGAAACAAATAGCATTGAAAATGATTAAACTTGGTAAAATTTGATAGGCCCTGCCGGTTTTCGTTTTCAAAAAAATCTCTTAATAAAAACATGTAAGCTGTTTGAAAAAAAAAACCATTTTTTGCCCTATTGTTTTTTCTTTCAATGGATGAAAAGCTATTTGTAAAAAGATTTTTTGACAAAAATCACTTCCTGATGGCATCGTTATATGATCTAAGGTTTAGGCCTCAAGCTCCTTCCACAATGTAAGACCATTCGACAACTTTAGTACATAATCAGGCCTACTAGGAAATTTGATTCTAATCACATCGAAATTGTGTGTACAAAACTACATACATGTTAGAAAAATAAAACAAAATTCATCGAAATCTGATAGGAAAAATCCATAAAACAGTCGGCTGCTTGCTTCCCATCAACTGTTTTGCGGGTTTTTGTTATAAGATTTCGACGATTTTTTTTCCATTTTTCTTTTATTTATATAGTTTTCTACTTCGATTTGATCTAATTGAGTTCCCCGATAGACATTACAAGAATATTTAATTGCTTAGATAAAAGATGTTTTTTATTCGATTTTAATATGTTTATTTAAAAAAAGGTAACAAAATAATCAATTTTTGATAAAAATAAAGCAATTAACTTGTCGAAAACCTGGAAAAACTATTTACTTTATTTTAAGCACAGTCTTATAAAATTGCTGATCAATCTCTTGCAAAAAAGGCTATAAACACTTTCTATCATTAATTTTATCTAGTTTCACATCAAAACGTCGATCAATTGGATTCACAGCTTGGGAAAATAGATTCTTTGTAGATGCAATTATTTTTTTACGGTTTTTTAATTATGGAAGCTGTTTTTACTTAATTTCTCGTGAGGATTAAGATCAGCTAGATTATGTTGCAAAAATTAATTTTGTATCAGTCTATTAGCCTTATTTTTTCAAACTAAGGAAAGGAGACCTAGTTCGAAAAAACTACAAATGCTTGCATGTCTAAGAATAACTACCCAACTGCAGCCTTAGAGGCTACGCTGGACACTTTATATTTTCATTTTAGGAATGGGGCCATCCTTAGTGCAATTAGACTGAAGAGGGTAAATCTAATGAGTACAAACAACATGGTTGGCCATCTAAAAGTCCTCCAAGAATTCCTAGATGGTCAACCCAATTTCACACGTTATGCTGAAACGTCATAACTTTGAAATACCATTTGAGCTGATCTTAGGGAACAATCAATAGTTGAACACTGGGGACTGACCCTTTGAAAAGGATTTCTTAAAAGATACACGAATGGACCCAAAATGGAAGATAGAGCAGACATGGGCATATGCGGGACGAAGTGTCATCTCGCAAAGGCACTGGAGACTTCATCAAAAGTTTTCCAGCAGAAATACACACCTATAATACGCAGCTATAATATACATACAGCCAAGCAGGACTTAAAGCGTTAAACTCATTTACTTTTGAGTCTAAGCTGGTTAAGACTGCCTTACTGTCTTAAAGAAGGGGGCAGGAGCAAAAAAGATGACGGTAATTTGGGTGCCAGAACATGGAGGTATTAAGGGCAACCTTGCAAAAGAAGGTACCACATTTCTATTTACTGGCCTTGAACCCGTCTTTGGACACCCAAAAAATCATCTCTCATCTCAGATCAGGCTTTAGGAGGGCAAAATTAAAAATGTACAATTGGAATATATCCTGGGGCCAAGATCAGTCAAGAAGATAATAAAGTATTCGCAACAGAGAACAAAAGTATTCCTTACACTTAACAGAAAGAAGTTAAGGCTCATAACGGAGTTATTTACTGGGCACTGCGCACTTAGATATCATCCCAAAAAGATGGGTAAGATCGATGATGGGAACTGTCCCTTTTGTATGTATGATGATGAAACCGCTCAACATAATATGATCTGTGTGTCTGAGAAGCTCTGTACCGCATAAACCTAAAAAATCTAGGAAAGGCATTTCCACCGCCAGAAGATTCGCAAAAATTGGCCACCAAGAGTGTTATAGGTTGTTTTGTTTTTTTTTTAAGGCAGTGGGACAGGAGATCACATCAAAAGCACGGAGGCCAGAGTGGCACATTGTGTTATCCTGCTAGAATCCCATTCAACAAAACCTTCCTGTCCTCTTAATGAAGCGCATCAGGTCTTGGTGAGGTAGGTCTTTTAGCTCATCTATAGAAAGAAGGTCAGATCCTAGAGTATCCGGCCTGCTTCGGGCGAAGGCCACACAAAATGTGTTCGGTGGTTTCAATCTCTCCTTATAGGCATGATAGACATTCAGGGTTGTCGACAACTCCCATCCTTGTTAGATGAGAGTAAAGTGAGCTGCGGCTAGTGATGATGCCAACCAGTTCTAAATTTTTTCTTTCCAAGCCCCATAAGAAAATTGGAGATATTCCTATTGGGCCCATCATGAAACAGTTTTGTGGGCCTACAAGTACTCAGGTTCTCACATCTCTGCTGATGCTTTTTATAAACATCTGCTTTGATAAGAAACCCGATACTCGACGTGGAAACGCCAACGGTGGATTCCGGTCCAAGGAACGGAGATTCAGAGCCAGCTCCAGCTAAAAGGTCTTCCATTTCATTCCCCATGATCCCCATGTGATCAGGGACCCACTGAAGTGACACTTTGTTGTGGACACACAACTTATCCACAGCCGACCTACAGTCCACCAATAACTACGATGTTATCCGAGGGCCACTCAGAGCCATAAAAGCTGCCTGATTATCCGAAACGATAGCAATATTCTTCCCCTTGATTTACATATCTTCGCAGACGCCTACCCCGGCTCTCTCGTCAGGGAGAGAGCCGTCGGGAAAATTTTTAGAGGGGAATGGGGAAGATCAGATAAGGCACTTCCCCCAGTCCACGTTTCCCTTACAGGAAAGCTCACAGAGAAGCGACGCACAAAACGAAGCTCTGGTACCATCGTATCTCGTGGCAAATATAGGCTTAATAAAAGACCTTAACTTCGAATGGGCACCGTAGGGAATTTTGGGTTAGTTCTTCAAGTTTCAGGTAAATATAATGCAAAAAAAAAAAAAAACCGTATACGCCAAAAAATGGCATATATTTCAAAACAATATGGTTGTTACTGTCTTTTTAGGTGATATACGTCAAAATTCACACTAAGTATCTCAAAATCCATAACAGGTAGGAAAAACCCGATTACATATTTACATATTTGAAAAGAGCATTGTTGAAAACCTTTGTATTGAATATTAGTTTAAAATTAATTAAAATGGCGCATACGGCAAACTAATTCTCAAGTGACGACTTATATGTTCGTAGATATCCATAATATCCAAACCTTTATAAAAATTCGATAAAAATTTATAAAGACATTTTTTAATTTTTGCGGTTGCATTTAAAAAGAAAATATTTTATCAATTGGTGATTTTCCCTATAGCCCCGATATAATAGCGAAACTTCTTAGACAATTTTTAAAGTCAAGCAGTTTAATATACATGGGTTTGTATGGATAGGTTTTCTAGATTTGATTAATAGTTTTTTATATTGTAGGTATAGTTTATTATATGTACCACCCATGTTTGGGCTTTTCTTAATTTTACCTGGAGACTACGTTAGTAGGACTTACGATATAGTAGGTACTGTGTTGCAAATAACTCAATTAAGATGAAATCTGTCATGAGAAATCTTGCTCTCATAAATTCCTCTTCTTTCCGCCGATCATGCAGAATTTTACTAAGATCAGATACAGATTAGCTCATGTGAAGAGCATCTCCGGAGTATTTACTAGCAACTATCTTAGGCACACACCTTATAACATTATCATAGCCATAAAGGTAACATTTATAATTAAGAAATAATTCTATAAGTACAATTACACAATACTTAGTAAAGTGAAATTAAAATTTTCTTTATTGGAAGTATGTGCAATATTCTGTCTTAAAGACTGGCTCTGTCTACATCTAATTTCTTTATCTAGATACTTTAGTCCAAATTACATATACATATATAATATAATTCCTTTGCATATATATGTATAATGAAACTCACTTAAGCAACGTTAGTAAAAATACTAATTGACTCAGCCTCATTAAGAGATTGTATAGTGATAATTTCATGAGGACAACAGACGTCTAAATAATTTAAGAGACTGAAAGTTAACAAGGAAGACCCCCGATTAACCTGGAGCAGCCAGCAGCAGAAGAATCAGCAGCAGGAACATATAACAAGCGAAAATTGTGGAAAACTGGATAAATTGGAGTTTGGAAGTATTCGAATGAGCTTGCATTCAAGTAAAAATGCATGCAGTTCTCCAGCGAGAATCAACAACAAACAAACAAACAAAAAAGACAAAACAAAGACAGGAAAAAAAAAGTAAGCTAAACTCGAATATGGTAGAGAACTGTAACAGCGCGATGACAACACCCTGAAACACTGAGACCACCAAAGTGCAACATGAAAATTAGGAAGGTATAGTCTCAGGTAAGATGCAGTCATATATATGCACGATGCATATTTAGTGAAGGTAACAAGACCTAAGGAGCATAAATGACATCGTTGCAAAGTTGGTCTGAAGTAATGTTGATGGGCGACTTCGCGACTCCATGATTCCTGTATCTTGGATGGGACTTCTTCTAATACAAAATATAGAAGCATTTTGGACTTCTGATTTATTAATTGCAACTGGTACAATTTGTGATAGGGGGAGGGGGGGGGGGAAATTGGAAGGATTTAAGATGAGTTTTGCTTGAAATTAGAAACCATAATTCTATGTCATTGTATTCAGATTAATGCTAAGCACTAAAGTAAGGTGTGTGTGTTTTAAGCAAAATCTTTATCTAAGCACAGAGATAAATCCAGGTTGAGAAATGTTTCACTAAATTTTCTCTATAAGACCAGGTATGAGTACGAGTTCTGTGGGCTAGATATATTATTACGAGGCATTCAAATCACAAAGCTCTCTCGTAAGTACAAAATACTACAATCCCACACAATCTAGAAACACATTCAAACAACAAACACAATTTACAGTCGACACCATTCCCCCGCAACTGCCGTGTCCTTGCCTATACTATATAAGAGTCTTCATACCACAACCCATACCTCCGGTTTTAACATGGTCCATGAATCTAACCATTTTGTTGCGATTTCGAATGATATTTATAGCCAAATGATAAATGATCTGACACGGCTAATTGCAACGGAATTAGTGTTTAATTTAACATGCTCCTCGAGCCCGAGCAGTTATGCGAAAATTCATAATTATTAATAGTAGCATTTGGGCAGCAGTTGCTTCCCGACCTCATCCCTTCTGCCGCGTTGCCTCTGGGATTCAGATTACTCAGCCTCATCTGTGATGTTGTTTTGTATAGGCAGAAATCACATCTACTGCCCAGCCCCTTCCTGGCATAATCTGTCAAGAGATATCCCTTCAGGTTTGGATTTCTAGGAATTAGTACGACGTCTAAGTGTCTACTAGTTCAGTCTGTGTAATTTGCATACGTGAATTTTTGGGATTGCTATGTCATTATACCTTCATGGCGATATTTGTATATTTCTCTGGGCGTCGAACATCTTTATTTTTTTCCAAGCTAAATATGAATAATTTCTTGGGGTAACTGAGGGGAGTATATAATAATTATCAGCCGATAGGAGTCATCTACTAGTTAACGGAAATTATTAATTATCGCAACATATGTTTGAGATGTGAATTGTCAGGTGATGAATGGCCAGTGAACAGGATTCGAGCTCTGTGTGATGAAAATATTTTGGCAAATGGTATGGCTGTCGATAATTTTCAAAATGATGTCTTTAAATTGCGTATAAAGGTGGGTGGTGAACTATTTCGTGAACATCGAAGAAATTTACGTAGGAGTGTAAAATTTATGGAAACATTTCAATTTTTACAATTTGTGTAAATATGTTGTAATGAATTTGTTAAGGATGCTAATAGAATTCGCTTTATGATCCAGTAGATGGATTTTGTCTTTGCAGCAGAAAAGTGAAATGAATTAAAAGTTGCCACTAGGTGGGTGGGATATGATTTGGTCCTATTTATATTGCGCTGTTTTGAAAATTGTATTCTTGATAGCGAGTCTAAATGATTTCCAATTACATATTATTATATAAAGAGTGGGGTTCAAATGATGAAGTCCAAGTTCGTCTCTTTTAACTCTATTCCACCCTATTTGCAGCAATATAACTATACAGGCTTCAATCCCAAGATGTCTTGCAGCAATATAACTATAGAAGTTAACTATATCCTAATCTGATGTGATCCTTATTTGGAGGATAATTACCTTCGCTTATCTGCCAAAATATTGAGTTTATTTACATTGAAGTGAGCAATGGATCCGATAGGTCTGTTTTATCTGCTGTTTATTGTGCTCTTGAGGACTTTTTATGCGATAATGCGTTCGAAGTTGAAAATGTTTTTTCTGATCTTGCCCATAGTTACGGCAGTATTATTTTAGAGGGGGGGGGGGGGGGGTACTTCAATGTCAATCTCTTACAGCCTGGGTCGCACACAGATGCCTTCCTAGCCTTTATGCATTCTTTATACACCAGCACTGTTAATAGCTTACCGACTTATTACATATTACAAGAGATGGATAACTTGATCTGATCAATTTTTAATAACTTATATGAATTGCATACTATTCCAAAATCAAATCAGCGCTCCTATTTTCTTAGATCTACTGACTGCCTGATTTTCTATTTCATATGGGTCAACTTTACTTTGCAGGGGTGTGATAGTTATCTTAATTTCAAGTTTTACTTTCGCTTTAATATTCATATTAAAAGTTCCACAAATTATAGAAGCATTCGAAATTATTTCTATTCTTGGAAGCTTATCTCCTACAAAAGAAAATATTTTTTAAACTTGATTTTTAAAGAAATAAAATTAAGCAATTTTTGTATGTCTGTCCGTAAAAATAGGTATGAGGGACAGAGAAAGGATTATAAATCTTGCATTATCATCGATTTCATCTGTTTCTGTTCTATATATGAATTCATTTGGAAAACCACTGCAGTAAACTTGACTATGGTGAATTTTGTATAGAACTTATTATTTCAAGTTCAGCGGAATATAGTAGCTAAACCAAAAAGAGACAACTATAGAAAAGTGATCGCATAATAATATCAAATAATGTAAACAATTTCAGAGTGTCAGCAGTCCATTTTGTATATATTCTGTCAAATAAGTTTCGGGACTGAGTTTTTTAAATCGGCCGCGTTAATTTTTTTTTACTTTATTAAGGTAGCATTGTAGTGTATTATGACGCTGAGTTTGAGCGCGATCTGTCATTTAGTTTGTTGACAAGAGTCGAAAACATAAGTTGTTTCAATAGTGTCTGGCGATTTTTACTATGAAAAAAAAAATATCAATCAACGAGTTTGTTTGAAATTTTGTGTTGTGAATGAAATTTCTCAGATTGGTAGCTCATGAGCTCAACATCTTTCACGTATTAGTTCGGACTATTGTGGCTGATGATTTAGACCTCAATTTTTTCAAATAGATCATCGTAATCGAGTGTGTGAAGACATGCTAGAACGAGTGAATGTGGACCCCGAGCCGAAATCCAAAAAAAACGAGGTAAAGTCGATCTAAAATTGAGGTTCTTTTCACTGATTTTTTCGATATTCAAGGAATTATTCACTCGGAATTCCTTTTGGAGAGTCAAACAGTGAATAAAAGATACTACTTGGGTGTTATGAGGCATTTGAGGGAGAGTATTCGTAAAAAAAGAGGGGATCTTTGGAAGAAAAATTTATGGATGTTGCACCATGACAACGCACAGTCTCACAAAGCCATCATTGTGACCGAATTTTTGAACAAAAACGTCACGAATATCATCGAACAACCACCGTATTTACCAGATTTAGCTCCGTGTGACTTTTTCCTGTTCTCGAAACTTAAATTGCCGCTTCGAGGAACCTGTTTTAACTCGATTGAAGACATAAAAACGAATTCGCTGAAGGAACTCAAGGCAATCTCGGAAAATGAGTGTTTGGATGATTGCATTATTCGTTAGAAGAAGTGTGTCGCTTCAAATGGAGCCAATTTTGAAGAAGACTCAATAAATTTGGATGAATAATTGATAATTTGTGTTTTATCTGATCAGGAGGGTGATTCTGATCTTTTGTCGTACTTGAATGTCATGTCAAAATATACGCCTAAATGAAATAAACTTTTCTACTGATTTTTTCGTGTTTTTATTCAGGTCAGCAACCCTTGCAGACGTAGAATTAACTGAAAAAGACACTTCACATTACAAATTCAAAATAATATTTCGAATTTAATCACTTGCAATGCTCTAATTAGGTGCAGAATTTCCATTACCACAGTATAAAATTTTTGTCACAATCTCTTGAGCAGTTGACTAATTTGTCGCATATTTAGGCGTGTTTTTTAACGTCTATTCACCGAAATTCATTATAGCTCATTTTTGTTGAACTTATATGTATATAAATAAAATATAAAATATTTACGTTGAAATTTTTGAAAATATTTCTAATTTCCTTTTCGATAAGCATGTATCTTTAATTACCAGATGAATTGATAGGAAGCCAATATCTATGATGTACACCAGCTATCGCTTCCTTTATTGAGGAACGTGAACATTTTTACCATCCATTTAAACTACTCAGGACCAGTGGAACACGTACCTTATATAAAAATGCGCGTAATAAGGCAACGTCTACGATTTGCTTTTCAAAATATAATTATTTCTGCTCGAAATTTGATCCTATGCTCCCTCCAAATATTTTGTGGGAAAATCTTAGAGCGGCCGAGATCTATGGAAAGGACAGCATTAAACAGCAGGAGTTCAATGTCAATGAAATTAATCAGTATTTTATATCCACTCATAACAATCAAGCATTAACTCCTAGCTATGTCAATGTCATGACTTCTCCTCAGCAGAATCTACATTTAATTTCAGATGTGCTGATATTGATGAACTCCATGAAGTGCTTTTTACCATTAAATCAGATAC
The DNA here is from genome assembly GCA_963924295.1 of Dioctria rufipes. Classification (NCBI taxonomy): domain Eukaryota; kingdom Metazoa; phylum Arthropoda; class Insecta; order Diptera; family Asilidae; genus Dioctria; species Dioctria rufipes. The sequence goes on along the minus strand of OZ002743.1, from coordinate 38,944,348 downwards.
AGTTGGTCTCGATAGCATTTCGCCAAAGTTTATCAACATTTTTTACCCCTACAATGGACCGCATATTTTGCAAATCCTACTTTGACTACATCTGTTTTCCAGTCAAGGCAGAAAAAACCGATAATGCTACCAATTCCAAAAAAGTCTGTGATTTTTTCCTTTCCGATATTCGACTAATAAGTTTTCTGTATTTCCTCTCTAAAATCCTCGAAAAACTTATGTATATCCAAATACTGGGACATATCGGAAATAATAATATGCTTTCCCGTTAGAAGTCTGGCTCCCACTCGAATTAAAGTTCTGAAACTGTTTTGCTTAAGGTCACCACGGATCTGAGTTTCTGTCTTGACAAAAGTGAAGTGAGTGTTCTTGTAATGCTAGATTTTACCAAAGCTTTCGATAGTGTCAATCATATTAAGTTAATTAGTAAGTTACAATCAAATTTTAGTTTTTCCCCCTATTTCAGTAGGTTCACATTAATGAAAAATTCTCTAAAATACTTTCTTTGTCATCCGGTGTACTTCAGGGTTCTATTCTGGGTCCGCTATTTACCATATTTATAAATGATCCGCCAAATGTCATACGTGTTATTGACATTCACCTATATGTCGATGATGTTCAATTGTACTTTAGTAGACCAATTGGTCTCATTGAAGTTAGATAGTATTGCACGTGTAAATGAGGACTTGGAAAGAGTTTATGGTTTGTCAGTAAATACCGAGCCGGGTATTGCCTTATGTTGAGCAGGCTACAAAGTTGGGGATAAGGATCAACTCGACGTTGAATTGTTGTGATAATATACCTGATTGGTAAAATTTATGGTGGACTGCGGAGGCTAGGCCTTTCTTCCCAGAAATTTGATTTATTCACTTTATTTTCGGTCTTCGTAGGTATGATCACATCTTCCCGTTTAGGATAGATCTTCTAAGCTGTTCCATAGATACTCAGGTGCAAGGCACTTTTCTTTTTTTTATAAACTAATACATACGGGCGTCCCGGATTATTTAGTTATTTACATTTCTTTCCTTTAATCATCGCGCCCCGTAACATCTTGATTCTGAGATATAATTGGAAGGCTCTTACTTTGTATATATTGCTCGTAGTTGGAATAAATAGTACCCGCATTGCTCCGCCAATGATCATTGATATGCTTCGTGTGTTTAGGGTTTTAGCCTTTATAAAATTAAAGAAATATTGTTTTCGTTATAATTTTTTAAGTTTTGCGTTTCATAGCAATATGCAATTAGAGTAGAGGGGGTAGGGGTAGTATTTGTCAAGAGTAGACATTAAAACTGGGCTAGATTCAACTAATAAGTTACCCGCGTCAGTAGAAAATATCAGATTTAACTGCCTACCCTTGTCAATCTTAACATTACTGATTTGGCTAAGACCAAGGCAAGCACTCTGCCCTTGTTGTCAAGTTATTATTGAATAGTGTTTTGTTGGTGATTTGAGTAATAATTTCTTGAGTTATTGGAAATGGACTTTCGAGCTTTCTATTAAGTACACTAATACTAAGATTCTGAAAAATAGCGAATATGCCAATATACATCTACTATAAGTTCGCCTTGATGTATCTTTGGAGGACCGAGTTATTTAGATAAAATGGATTAATTGGTTAAAAATGAAGAACCGATGGTTGACAGCTTTATTCCAATGCGCAAGACAAAATTGATTAATTTTTATCGTATTCGGGTATGGATACTTCCAGTACTTTATCAAAAGTCATAAAATATCTTATTAATTTCCTTCTCCTTCCCATACAATATTTACAAATAACAACTCCGCTTTGATATTTCCAATCTCTCTGGGTAGTATTTATTAAAATATCAATGAAAAGGTTACATTGTCCTCGGAAAATTATTGTTGTTACCTAATCAATAATATTTTATGTTCCACAGTTAAAGTTTCGTTTACAGCAAATTTTCTTGCAAAGATGGCCTCATAAAATTCGCCTAGCATAGTTTCTATTCGGCTGATGATATACTGTATCTGAATTAAATCGTACCATTGAGACTATTAATAAGCAAAGACTACCAAATTATAATATTTTACACAACCGGTAACAAAGAAGTTCATTGACTGTATTGAACCAAAAGAAGGTATAGGACCGCTATAAATTGTTTTAAAAGTAGCAAACATTTTAAAAATCACGGTGATCGTGAACAGTAGGAGATTTACCACGTCGTTCCAGATTTATCTTTATTCCCAGAGTATTGTAATTAAAAAGGTTCCTGAATCAAATTCCGTTGTAAAATTTTAATCCGAACAATAAATGTTATCAGATCGGAAATCTATCAAAACATTTCAAGCTCCTCTATCAGTCCTAATAGCTTAATTACAGATTTACCGCACAAGTTTCCAAGTGTTCGAAGGCCGTAAAAGAGTTACCATCACCACCACCACCATTAACTAACAACAACAACAACAACAACGAAAACTACGTTAAACTCCTCTCTATGTGTGTATATATGACTACCAGTAAATGAAGCCTCGTCGAACTTATCACAGTAGAGGAATAATGGATTTAGAAGGTTTCCTTTGTGCTCTACCCATTTTAGCCATCAATTCGAGATACATAAAAAGAGTTATTACTCCACAGTGGTTTATTGGACATTTATCAGTAACTCGGAGACTGATTTTATGAGTCCTGTCATCATCGTCAATAAGTCGTCGAAGATTCTTCTTCCCTATTCTAGTGATGGCTGATCAGAATATATTACATCCCAGTCCCAGTTTTGCTTGGCATAGCTACATAAGCTATACATACCTACATTGGCATACATATGTACATATGACGCCAATAAATTGAATCATTAGTCGTTAATGAATTTACAAGTCATTTACTCTTCTATTCTCAGGTTAATGGGCAGTTGTTTTTTTTTTTCTGGTCGCTGTCCATCAATATGGTCAACATGGCATTTTTGACGAAATGGTTTGACTTGTGTCATCATAGAATGTAATAAAATTTTCTATAATGGAGGTTTATGACTCTTAGATAAAGTTACGAGTTCTCCTTCTTTACATATTTACGGGCAGGAATTATGAGAATTATTTTCTATCTTGAAAATGAGAAAGATAATAAAAAATTAGTTTTAGCACACTATTCATGCAACAGTTGGTGGTGGCACTTGGAAACATTTTATAATTCAACTAAAATTTAGTAAGAAATGAAAACGAGTAAGAAAAAAACTTGTTTTATGGCTTATCCCACTGCAAAATCTTTTTGTGTGTTCTTTATTCGATTAATTTCTTGTTTTCCAATAAGGTGTAACATGAAATTTGAAGTTAATAGGCGGCAGTTTGGGTTTTAAGGTCGTAATACCTGTAAAATTACGAAGTATAAAATGTTTACTAGTTATAGCAGAAAAGTACCAATAGCTTCTGGTTTCTTGTTAAACAAGACAATAATGGTGTATTGCCAATTATTAGAATATAGTTTGATTTTGTTTGCGTTTTATTTGAGAACACGCAGTGCAATATTTCACAGACATTTTTTCATAATCGCATTGGTTACACTGTTAAAAAAGTAGGATACCTTCCTAAATTTAAGACATATATTTTTCTAAAAATAAGTAAATGTAATTTTCTTTGATAGAAAAGGAAAATCATTTTAATTTCCCCAAATCAATGGAACATTCAATGAATTTAGGTATTTGGCACCAGAAAATTTATATATATAGTACCTACGTAAAATTCACGAAATTTTACACTTTCTCGAATATAAGAAAGAGAACATTCAATAAATTAGGTATTATTACAAATAAGTAAATACAGACAACGAATCGAATAGGAAAATTGAAAAACAGAGAACAGATACATGTTGCGAGTAAATTTAAAAAAATATGCTCGAATATAAAATCGATGATACCTCGACCTGATGTCGAAAGGCCTCAATTCTTTTTAGAAATTTACTGAAAATTGGTTTTAGAAATTTACTTGAAATTTGTTCCTTAGAAGTTTTATGCATTATTGAAGGCTGACAAGAGCAAAATAAATGAATACTTATTCTTATTGGCAATTGGAGTCTGACAAAGGCCCAAATTGAAGTATTGTATGTGTATCTGAAAATAACTCCAATCGGCCACCAAAGTGAGTAAAAATTCTACCGAAACAATTTCTATAAATTTCTAAAAAAAAAAAATCTCTTAATTCATATTTACTCGTTTACGGTCATAAAAATTGTTTAGAGTAATTTTCTAAGAAAAAATTGAGGGCTTCCGTAAGTCAGGTCGAGCCATCGTTGATTTTATATTAGAGCGAGGCATTGCTGTCTGGCTCGACCATTGCATTAAAGTTCGAAGGAAGAAATTTCCAGAAAATTTCTAAGAAAAAAATTGTGACCTTCCGTTCATCGGTTCGAGACATCAGGGATTTTATGAAAAGCGTTGTTTATTTAGGTCTACTTGATCAGATTTGTATGTGATGAGTTTGTCTATGATTGAAGCATGTCTGCCTTGCTCTTATAAAAAATAGAAACTTCTGTTAATAACATTTCTTAGCTACAATTTTCGTCGTAGCTAACTAACTTGGTTACCAGAAATATTGATAAGGTTTTCGTTTTTCTGATATGTGTTCCTTATCTGTATATTTACTTATTTGTGGTATTATGCTAAATTTTTTTGGAATATTTGCATTTAGTTAATCACACATTGTTTTTAAAAACAGGTCATAGGGTAGTAGGCCGCTCCAAAAGTCGGCCACCCCTGACAAAACTGTCTGTAAAATGGTTTTGCAAGTAAATACACACAAAACAAAAATTGAAGAGACTAATATTATTTGTTTCAAAAAATCATTTCTCTTATATGTATGACGGTTTTCTATAAGCCATTCATTCTCTGCATATGCTAAGAATGGGTAATGTCGGTCAAGGGGCAATGCCGGTCGGTCAAGGGGCAATGCCGGTCGGTCGGAAATCTCGAAAAGTTCTACACCCGCATACAAGACTTTCAGTAATAAATGAGTAGGGAGGTGACGCGAATGACCACCACACGGAGCCACTCACGTAGTTCACTATCAGCGTGCAAGGGAAACGGATATTTTTTATTTTCCATCGCTTTCATGTAATTTTGAGCGAAATGTTTTAAGGTATGAACTCAAGATTTGAAAGTAATTCTAGTTTTATATTCATTTATGTAATTTTACAAGGCTCTATTTAATGTTATTGTAAAATTTTTTTGTATATTTATATATTTGATGTTGAAATGAAAATGGTCTCCCGGGGCAATACCGGTCAAGTGATCGCCATTACCTGCTGTAAGGAAAACTACATCGTGATGTTGTCCATTCTACCACATAGCTCACATAGGCCACAACCTCATAATGTGTCCTTTTATGGACCTTTAAAAACTGCCTATAAAAGGATATGGAATCCCATATGATGGCAAAAATAACACCCTTAGATGTGATCGCCATTACCCTCGCGCCTATCCGGGATTACCCACATAAATGGATAATCGCGGTCAAATCTATTTTTTTTTAAATGGCTCCTACTACTTTAAATATATCAATTATAAAAGTTTTAAGTTTCTACGTTTTATTCATAAATTGCTTAAGTTTTTTATTCTTCTTGAAATAATTAAACATATGAAGAAAATGAAAAGTTATAAGAGTTTGTCATTAAGCGGTCGGAATTTCCCCTTCTTACCCTAGATGTCAGAGTTGGTATTTGTGTGCACCGTGAATTTTTTGGAAATAAGATTTAAATTTAAAATTTAAATAGTATTGCATTTTCTACTTTAGTATTTCATTCATTGAAGTGCATTTGTATTTACATTTTAAAGTGAAGAAAATACCAAAAATTTAGTTTTTCGAAAATATATCGGGGGGCCAGCATTTAGGGAACGTAATTTTCGAACTTTTTTATTGTCGGCCACAAATGGCCGACGATAGGCTGATTCCAAACCTTAAGTCGGCATATATCCGTTCAAAGATATCTTAAAGATTTATGATACTTTAATGTCGGTCACAAATATAATCCTAACAAGAGAAAAAGTTATAATTGGTATAAAACAAGTAAAATTATACTCTAGATGAAAATAAAAGTTAAATAAAGTGAAAACCCAAAGTTTTATATGGCAACACCAATTTTCCTCATTTTTGAAAGTTTATTTACAATTTTTATGAAAATGCTATCAGAACTTCGCTTAAAATGTTTTCGTTTTCTTTGGCGACATTAGATAACATTATGGCCAGAGTTAGGACTTTTTTTGGCCGACTAAAGGGTAAAAGTGTACATACTTTTTAAAACTTATATTTTTTATTAAAAAATGTGGGTGTATCTTAGTAGTACTTTATTTTGCCAGATTAAGACAGAATAATTTCTTCTTTGCCTTGCATACTTGCATTTACCTTACCGTATTCAATATTTAAAATATGTCTACCAAATATGCTAATTTGCTGCATCAATCAGGATTAGAAAGCAGATGTTCAAACCAACATTAAATAGCCACCTGAAAATTAAATCATTCAAAAGATTTTAATTCCAAGCATTTCTTATTATTGAAACTAGGTTGGGAACGAAACTACATATACCTACCTACAAGCTCGTCGATAAAGCAGTTTTTTAGTGGAGACAACAATCGACACATGATCGCTACATTCCACATTACAGAATCTCGACACGATCGACAGAATTCATCAGGCTTTGAATTGAAATTAAAATGTATATTATTAGCAAATTATTACTTAGCTTAAAAAGCATAAAACATTTTAGTATTAACTAAAAATAATTTAGAAATGGCCATATTGTGTATGTATAAGTATATTCTATTAGTTCAGTTAATACGTTGTACGTACTAAGCATAGCTGCTAAGGTCAATGCACTCGTCTGACCTACGCACAGCTGTTAAGGTCAATGGACTTTCTGTTGCTACCTACGCACAGCTGCTAAGGTCAATGTACTTTGGTTGTTATGCGCAAGGTAAAATAATTTGTTGGTGCCGTGCGCAGTTCAGAGGCAATATAAGTCGCAGGCCAACTTGAATCTTTCTCTTTTAGTATCCAGCTTTTATAGAGTGCGCATCATTTTGGAATTCGACTTGGCTAGTGTAATCAAATATAATTATTAACAAATTAACTTTATCTTGGGTAACGACTGAGATAAAGATATTTATTCTGGGTCTCGACTGGAATAAATTCTACTAACATAACAACTTTATCTTGGGTAACGACTGAGATAAAGATATTTATTCTGGGTCTCGACTGGAATAAAATTTACTAACCTAATAACTTTATCTTGGGTAGCGACTGAGATAAAGATATTTATTCTGGGTCTCGACTGGGATAAATCTTACTAATAACAACTTTATCTTGGGTACCGACTGAGATAAAAATATTTATTCTGGGTCTCGACTGGAATAAAATTTACTAACCTAATAACTTTATCTTGGGTAACGACTGAGATAAAGATATTTATTCTGGGTCTCGACTGGAATAAATTTTACTAACTCAACAACTTTATCTTGGGTACCGACTGAGATAAAGATAGTTATTTTGGGTAGCGACTAGAATAACATAGACTAACTCAAACCTTTATCTTGGGTCTCGACTGAGATAAAGATAGTTATTCCGGGTAGCGACTAGAATAACACTCACTAATCTCAAACCTTTATCTTGGGTCTCGACTGAGATAAAGATATTTATTCTGGGTACCGACTAGAATAAACACGACTAATACAACTTTGCTTTGGGTCTCGACCGAAGTAAAGTATCTTGTTCCGGGGAACGACTAGAACAAGATAATCACTAACTATTTGATTACCAACGCCATAAAGTCGATTCCATAGTTTTATACTGGTGAGTACATCTTTGATTAATCATATATTATATTTCATATTGATTAATATATTTATATACCTATATATATACATATAGTGCCATTGGTCAAAGTAGCCACAACTTTGACAGTATTATATTGAAATTATTATTGTGTAGTGAGTAAGCGAATTTTTTGAATATATTGAAGTTTAGTTCTTAAGTGTGAAATTGAATTCTGTTAATTTTAGTTCTAGTTGTAAGGTTGTACTTAAGTTTTACGTGCGTACAATAAACCACTGGCTATAAAATATTCCCCAGCGTTATTATTTACAGTCCACATCCTTCTCTATATTTTTTCTTGAGTGTTCTCATTGGGCAGAACAGCAGACAACAAAATTCTTTATTAGTCATCGCTTACTAGATATCTTATAGGAAAATAGAGCTGACAGCGAGTTATCTTGAACTACAGTTAAGTAAATTTCCAAGAAAATTACTAGACTTTGGGCACCCCAATCGTGACTCCGTGGTGCGTCATTCGGAGACAAATGTCCCAAATTTGTTCATCCCTCGTTCTTACCAATCTGAAACAGTGGCGTATCTAGTATTGAAATAATAATAGCCACCGTAGTACTATAAGAGGTACTAGGAAGGTTTCCGTATTAAGCGGTGTGGATGATATATTATTTTTTAATAGAATAGTAGTTTAGGGTGCAAAATGGAAGAGGCGTTCAAACCAAAATTTTCTAAGTTTTACACACTAGCATAAACAGTACGGCTGTATAATTGGAATGCATTGGAATTGACATAAAAATTCAGACAAATATATTGTTTATATACGTCTATCTCTTACAAGCTCAATGAAATTTGACAACAAATCTGCAGAGGAGCACATTTTTCAGTAATATTAAATTTTCATTTTTGGGTTAATTAAAACAAGTTTAACTCCATAAAAATCATCACATGCATAAAATGATATTCATTGAAATAAATTTTTATTTGTTTAAGTTTTGGAATAAAAATATTTTGTATAATTTTTTGATATTGAAAAATAAAACTTATGTTCTTTAAGGCACTTGGTAGAACACTTTGGTAATCATCTTCTTTTTAAAAAATATTCAAAATAAAAACACATGTAATACTGTTCTACAACAATTTTAATTTATCTTAGTCGCGATGCGTTTCGCCTTCTTAGGGCATTATCAAGCAACTGAAAGGCATATCGTTAGCTAAACCTGACTATCGTAATATTTTGGAATTGGAATTTTACTGTAACGCTCATTATAAATCCATATATAAGAGGGGGCTATTATTCATGAAATCTAACTGATTATTTACTAAAAATGAACCTTTACGACTTTCATTATTAATGTAATATATCTCGTATTTATTTTATTTAAAGATGTGGTATGACCAGTATCAACTAAATGCTTGCTCATGCCTGATGTTGGTCTATTATAGAGTGCTGATGATACGTGTTCTTTGTATATAATTTTTAATGAGCGTTTTGTTTTACCAATATAGACTGCATTGCAGTCACTACACTCAATAATATAAATTTCGCTCTTATCTATTTTATCAACTTTCGGTTTTAGTTTGTTGTTAATGAAAAAAATTGTTAAAATTTTTTAATTATAAAAAGCTGGTGAAACGTTATATTGTTTTAACGTGGATTTAATTTTATTCGAAGTTTCCTTCAAATATGGGTTTTTTTCTCCAAATTTTTCATATCTTGTGTCCCTTGTGGGTAAAAAAGGTTAAGTGCGTATTTTTAGTTTTTTGACCTTAACATTTTATAAATTAAATTTTCTGAATAAGCGTTCTTCATTGCAATTTGTACTATTGTGACAAGTTCCATTTTAAAATTAATTTTACTCATAGGAATCTAAAGCAATCTGTCTAGCACCGAATGGCAGGTTGATTTTTTTATAGATTCAAAATGTTGAGAATCATTAGGAATTACAACATTTGTTGAAGTAGGTTTCCTAAATATATCAAATTCAAATTTGTTATTAATAATTTTAATGTTAAAGAAATTTAAATTATCATTACCATAATCTAAAGTAAACTGTAAATTATCGTCAAAAATATTTTAAAATTTTGTTTAAAAACATATACAACTGTCGCTCAGAGCCCGTCCGTACACAAAAAAATTCATCAACATAACGAAAACAGCACAATACATTATTAATTAAATCACAACCTGAATGAAAAATTTTTTGTTCTATTTTATTCATACAAAATTATAGAATTAAAGGTGATAAGGAAGCACCCATAGCTAAACTATCCATTTTAATATAGAAATTTTCGTTAAAATAAAAGTAATTTTGGGCTAAACATATGTCAATGAGCTGTTTAATATTTAATAGTTTTTTTAACGGAACGGAAGGAAACAAATTACAAACATCAAACGACACAAGCTTAGTATTTAATGGTAAATTCAAATTATTAATTTTGTTAACGAGATCAGTACTATTCTTAATAGAGTATTTGTTTTCGAAATTTAACATTTTGGGTAATATTTTGCTTAACTTTTTCCCCAATTTTTGTGAAGGTGCATTGAAAGAAGAGGATACTGGTCTTGTTGGAGCACCTGGTTTATGCAGTTTGATTAGACCATATACTATAGGAGCAGAGGTGTTATTTACTTTCAAAGAGAATTTATCTTTTTCGTTAAAAATTGGATATGCTGTATTTATTATGTTTGTTACTGCTCTGCTGAATTTTTTAGTTGGGGCATTTTTTAAATTTGCGAGATTCATTTTTGATAAGCAATCTTCCATTTTTTAATGTAAACGTTTTTTTCCAATAAAACAAAACTATTTCCTTTATACGTTGTTGTAGAACAGTATTACATGTGTTTTTACTTTGAATATTTAAAAAAAAAAAGACAAATTAAAAAAAAAAAGATGATTGAAAAATAAAAAATATATTTTTTCAAATAACTCAATTAATTAAATATTTTTTACTTTAATTATTTAGGGGAGGCGGGGGTCATGTCCCTGTGACTCCCTTGGATCCGCCACTGATCTGAAAAATTATTCAATTGGAGATTTCTTTTTTTTCTCACCAGCACATACTTAGTTACTTATCCCGAATTGGTTTACATGAAGAAACTAATGATTTTATTGAATTTTTAACCGAATCTTTCTTTTGACAGGTGTCAAATTTGTCAGATCTGCCTACTACTTCATGAGGAAAAGTAATGCCTTAAGTTTGTAGGTACACCACATGCACAACAGAATGGGCATAGAAATTTCGAATTTCTTTTACCATCCATTAATTTGTTGGAACTGGACCATCGGCGTCAGCATGCATTTTTGTTAGTTTTAATACTTATTATAATCATTGATTCTTTTGATTACAATAGTATTAAATTATTTATTTTTAAATATAATCACCCGAGGCGGACCGCCCCCATCGCTCGCCCGAAACAAGGTACACTACTGACATAAGATAGGATCGTAATGAAAGAATAAAAATAATTATTCGATTGGGCAAAATGAAAATGAATTAATGAAAAGTAAAGTTTGCTGTAAAAGTGAGAAATACTAAAAATCTTCTTTATTGACTTACAATATTACGTCCGTAAACAAGAAAAGAAAAAATGTAAAGTCCATCAAAGTGAGCAGTGGTTCTTTCCCATAATATCAATCTCAGATAGCTTTACTCAACAAGAAAGATATAACCAATTTGCTCTTACTTTCTAATTCATTCACAAGTCCAATCAGTGCCCATCGATGTCTAATCAGTTTAATCCCTTTTTTGCAACAACACAACATCCATTTCCCATAGCTTTTTGAACTGCTTTCACTCAGAAATAAACTCTTGACCTTTCCAGTTAGATACATGAAAAACAAGCAACAGCACTCTTGCTCACATGTGGTATTTGGCCTGGCCGTGCGCTAATATTTAGCCCACATGTCCATCTCGAAGTCCACCCACCCACAATGAACAGCATGGAGTCAATCTTTAATTGTTCATAGCGGCTATCACTGATAGGCTGAGCATTTCGCTAGGAATTCAACAAGAAACGGACATGCAAAAGGAATAGCAACATTTTTCGTGTATTTCCGATGAATGGGAACTGTACGCGCTTACAACCAAAGGTAAATATCTGAGTATAGGAAATTCCCACCAATATCCGTCAGCGGCAGCGCATACTGCTGGAGTACCGGAGTCTGAGAAGCCATTCAATGTACACCTCTCACTAGAATTGGAGTTGGTCTCGATGCAATGGTACTGTTGTACTCAAATGTACTCTTACTGTCTTTATCAACAGTCACTAGGTAGGTAAGGTAGGTAGGTTAGGTAGGTAGGTAGGTAGGTAGATAGGTATAAAGATAGGTAGGCAGGCATGCAGGGGTGCCAATGGCAGTTATACCAAGCGATCGGAGAAGTGTATAGCATGGCAAGGGCAAACAAGCCGAAACAAACAACAAATCCATGCCCATCTGAATTGGGGAGCAACTCTCTAGCTGCTGGAGTTCGTCGTTTTATGGCTCCACCATCATCAAGTAAGCTCTCCTCGGTTACTCGGTACGGTATGGCAGTGAAACGTCATGTACAGGCGCACGGTAGTGGTACTAGTAGTTAGTGGTAGTGGATATAGGTGCCCCATGTAGAATGTACCACATTATGCCCGAGTCGAGTCAGGCTTTTGCTGTTCTCGTTTCCCATTTCAATAACTGCGACTGAAGGTAACTCACACAATCCTAACACGAATTCTATCCTATATTGTGTGCACTGAGCTTTAGAATACATGCGGCACTAGAGGAATATAATGGAATCGGATGAAGAAGTGCACACTGAACAGTACGCGCACGTTCGTGATTTGGAATTTTAATTGTTTTGATTGTATGTGTGTGTGTGTGTATATGTGCTCCTGATATGGACGACTTGTGATATCCTCGAACGGCCCCAAAAGTATCGTATCTCATCAGGAGGAGGCCTGACAGCACTGGCAGTTACCCAAATATTCATACAAAATAAAAGGGCGCCCAATTCTTTTGAAGCTAAAAGTTCACGTCACAACGTGTGTTTTTGAATTGTTCGAAAATTCGTTTCCTTTCTCTATACATCATCCACCACGGACATAGAGGCTAGAGATGTTGAACATAATTTTTTTTTTGTTCTTTTACTGATTTGAAACTTGTTGACGGTTAGAGACGATTGTAACGCCATCAGGTGACTGAGAATATGAAACAGAAATTTTATTAACGAAGAACATTTTGGAGAGATTTTTTTTAATTTTGTTGTTATTGTTGTTCTGGTTGAAAAAGTGTATTTAGTGGGATTGGATTGGATTGGTTAAAAGTGTTCGAGTATCGTAATTGAATCTGTGAATGTTACATAAATTGTGTTAACACTTGCTTAAGTGTAGGCATTAGGGTAAAAAAAGCGATTTAAAAATTTCTTATTTTATCTAGCTATACGCTAGTAGTAATAACAATAACAAAAACATTGTGTGTGATGGTTCATTTTACAACATCAGTAACGCATTGACATCACCGAAAATGCACTACAGCAGCAGCAGTATCCCACTACCGCAAGGGAGAGATAATATTTGCACGGCAACAAAACAGTGAGCCAAGTATCACCATAGGACAACCTTACTACTCACGTCGTGTGTCTATTTTTAGTGTGTTCTGTGCTGGTCGGTTTATGTTGTAATTTTGACACTTTAGCCCGAAAGTAGCCAATACAAGCTGAGGAGAGTGTCATACGTTTAATTCAACACACAACACGAAAAGCTTTTGTAATTTTTTTTATTTTTTACATTTCGGCATTAATTTGTGAGACCCTTCTGTAAGTGCGTGTAAAGTTTTTTACTGTTATTCGTTGGATATAGAAGAAAAAAAAAACGGATTTAAAAAAAAAGTCTTTTCTATTTTATAGTGACGTCAGAATTATAGTGTTGTTTGTGTATGTTTTACTATCATCTAGAGTATCTTCATCTTATCATTATCATTTTCTACTATAGTTAGGTGTGTAAAGTGTGAGTAGTTAAAAAGTGTTTATTTTTTTAATTCAATTGTAACAAAATGGACTTGCCTGGCGTAAATGAGGACTGGGATCATCAAGTGTCCGCTTTTTTGCCAGACATGAATAATTGCGATGAGGAATTTTTTAATCCGCACGAGGTATGTACTCATTCCATAGATATGAGAATGTCATGAATATTTTATTGAAATTGATTGTTTTTTGCCATATAGCGAGGGGAGACTTTTTAAAAATTATCGAAATAAATGTTCGCTTTTTAGGTAATTTATAAAAATGTTTGGGGTTTTGGGTTTATCTTGTATAAAATTGGACATATTTGGTAATTTTATAATAATTAAAAAAAAACACAATTTCATTTCTTGAATTTTGGTGTTTTTGAAAATGATATGGATCAGCTGCTTTGAATTTCTAGTATAGGAAATTGGGTTAGACAGATTTCGTTGGGGGTACTGCATAATCGCGAAACTAGTAATATTATAACATCGTAACCCCTGCTTAGAGTATCAAAATCCAATTTCGAAAAAAGAAAAAAAAAATTATTAACCGGCAAGGACCAGCCAGAAAATTAGTTAATTAAGACAAAAAATAAAAATTAAACACAAGATAAAGTAGAATTGTGAAATGGGGGTGTTTAGGGGTTGATGTGTTTTGTTTTTGCGATTTTCGGCCAAACCTGACCTCCGAGCGGAAAATGTTTTTTATAAAAGTTGTAGATAATAAAAAATGCTCTCGTAAAAATAATTCCATTATCATGAAATTTTGTGAAAGTATACTTATTTTTGCATTGAATAAGAATAAATTTTTTGAAATATGGAAAGCAAGTAATTTTCGAGATAATTACATTTTTCAAAAAAAAAAAAAAAAAAAATCTTCCAAAGGAAACTTCATTCGTGTTTTTTTTCGATTTAAATATTCTATCTGAGCTCATTTGAAACATCAAAATGTCTAGTTCAAGATCATCTAAATTTGTTGATGGTTTATTTGTCATAAAACCAATTAAAATTGAAATTGACAAAAACCAAGAATCACGAATTTCTCAATGTTTTTTAAGATTCTCAATTTATTTTTATTATTTCTGTTAATAATGAATTAAATTACAATGACAGATTTTTTTTTTATTTATTTCATTTCAGTCTACATAATAATATCCAACAGACTAGTAAGGTTGACTTAGAGCTACAGATGTAAATTTAATTAAATAACAAAAGTTATAAATGATCTAAACTATTTTCAATCATGAATAAAGATAGAATTCTTGACGAGGCAATGAAAAATCTACATAGTAAAAATTCGTATACATTTATTAATGCTATCATTTGAACCATTGTTAGTAATATTAGAAGTAGAATAAAGTAAGTCACGTGATCTTAAGGTCCTGGGTGCATCATACATGTTCAACAGTAAGAGAAGATTAGGACAGTTTGTAGATGACGAAAGAATATCTGTAATGAATAAAGTATACTGAACGTTACGTCTATAGCACATTTTAGGCAAACTTAACAATAAACGTCTTGGCTTATATCTTGGTATGTTATCTCCTCAGATATTAATCCTATAACATACAAAGCAAGTAAATACTCTTTGCACTGCCTCAAGTCTATTAATATGGCTTTGGTAATAAGGAGACCAAATTACACATGCATACTTTAAAACAGGTCTGACAAAAGTAGTAAATAAAAGTTTAAGTGTGCTTATGTCTATAAATTCGTTAGAAATTCTTTTAATAAAACCCATTAACTTAAAGTCTTCATGGCAAGTATATTCAATATGTCTGAAAAATGCTATTCAAAATTACTCCTAAATCAGTAATTTCATCGACTCGAACTAAACTACTTTATTAATTGAATAAGGAGAATGGGTTTAACAGACCTAGAAAAGGTCATAACCTTACACTTAGCTGAATTTAAATTTATATTGTTTGTGGAGCTCCAAATTATTAGTTTATCAATATCGCTTTGTAGTTGAGAATAAAAGTTTATACACGAAACTTAGAAGAATAATTTAAAATCATCCTTATAAATCATGGACTACAATAAGTTCCTTGTGGGATACCTGAGGATGCACTGATTACACTAGATAAATAGCTTTCAATTTTTACTATTTGCTTACGAGACTACAATTAAGAACTGTGTATCCACTTTAGAAAATTTTAGTGGAAAACTAAGTCATTTAGTTTCATTATAAAGGTATGAATACAGACCCGATCAAAGGCCTTAGAAAAACTCTGTGTAGATACAATCAATTTGACACCTGAATTTACTTAATGCAATATTACTAAAGTTTAATGAATTTAATTAAAGATTTAAGTTTTTCATGGAAATGCACCGAACCATATTGAAAGTCTCAAGCTAGAGTTAAAACTCATTGGCTTAGTGTGCATTTTTATTATTTTATTATTATATATATGTATATTTATTATTTATTCTATTAAAGTATATTTTACTGTTTCTTCACTAAATCTTCGAATAGTTTTTTTTAGTTTTTCTTTATTCATCAAAAATAAATCATCAATATATTTAGACTATTTTAATGCAGACATTTTCAAATTTAAAATGAGCCCACATAGAATATTTAAATTGAAAAAAATACCAGTAAAGTTTTCCATGGAGATTTTAGTTTTTTTTTATTTGTTGAAAAATATAAATATCTCGGAAACTACTTGCCTTGTAGATTAAAAAAAAATCATCGTTATTCAATATAACAAAAAATGTATGCTTTCACAAAACTTCATGTAAATTAAATTATTTTTCGAGAGAAAGAAATAAGAACCCGAAAAAAACGGTTTTCCACCATTTCCTCCGAAAATTTGAGGTTATGTTGAAAATGCCTTATATGAAAGTTTTTTATTTTTTTATTATCTATTTTTTTTATATGAAAGACATTTTCCATTAGGAGGTCACTTTTCACCGAAAATTAAAAAAAAAATACTTTCAACCCCTAAACACTATACTCATTTTACAATTTCACTCTATCTCGTGTTTAATTTTTGGGTTTTCTCTTAATTATAAACTTAATTAAAAATTCCGGCTAGTCTTTGCCTGTTAATACTTTTTTTCTTTTAAACCTTCACAATTCTCTTTGGCACCAGTCAATAATATAACTAAGAAATTAAGAAATTCATGTCTAAAATTCAAATGATATCTTTCTTGTCCTATCCTAGAGTTCAGTAGAAATTATTTTGTCATTATAATACAAAAAAAAAAAAATAACAAAAGAAGTTTTGTGTCTGCTGAAAACTTAACTTTGACTTTAACTTACGCGGTAGTGACATTAGTAGTCTCGAGATTAAGTACCACCGACTATTTGTTTCATGGCGATTGTTGCTATTGAAGTAAAAATTTTTAGATAGGCTACGATACGATCCATTGATTATTTTGATCCCAACATTTCTAAGGTGGAGTTCGGCACCATACGTATGGATCATTTATAAAATCATAAGCATTTTTATTATTCTAGAATATTGTGAAACATTAAATTGGAATTAATTCTAGGTATTAACTCTATTTTTATAATATTTTTAGTAGAACTTTTTACTGAAACACTAAAGAATATTTGAACTATTATACAATGTGTAACCAGGGATGTTTGAAGGTCGTCGTAGGCCCTATACACTTTTGAATATTATTGCATTCATAGGCCCCATCAATTTACGAAAAAACTTTTTTATTACTTTATTTATATACATATTTATACGAATAGGTAGATACTATTAAATCCTATTGGATTTGTCAATAGATGCCAAATATAATAATAAACTCACCCTATGGCGACTATTTCAACTTATCACAAATTGCATGTCGAAAAGATAAAATAATTCACTTATATATTAATTGAAATTAATTTTAATGCTTACTGGGTGAGCACACCGTCTATCAAAACTATGTTGAAACAAAATACAAGGAGCGCTCAGGTAAATGTTTTCTCTTTGCAACACGACAGTCGGCAAGCTTCACAGATGCCGTTAAATATTGTTAACCATAAGCACTTCATGTTGTAAACATTTGAAATTAGTCATAAATAAAATAATTTCAACAATTTCTTACAACAAATAATATAAATCTTGCACATTTTGAATATCCTAATTGTTCTAATGTCCCCATTCTGTGTGAATCTTGCGTTGTGTGTTGCCAAAGTTAATTTTGAAATTTTGAACATTTTTTTGCCTAGTAACTATCCGGATCGGATACTTTCAGATCTACTTCAGAGCATATCGAATGTAAACAGACTCATGACCTATTCAAATATCATAAGAAAACAGCAATAGCCTTGGGTTCAACTTTGGTAGCATATATCAATATTTCCATATAAACGCGCTTTCATAAAAGTTAAATCTGAATATTCCACCCTTTTTCATTTATTTACGAGAATGAATCACTTGTTGTGGTCAGGTCAATAATTTCTATTTAAAATTTCATTTTCAGATTTTCGTAGGCCCTTTGTAGGGTCGTAGGTTCTAGGCACACTGTCAGCTTTGCCTAATCGATAAAATGGTCCTGTTTCTGATGAAGGAAATATGACTTCTCCTAATCGGCTACTCATGCACAAGTTGGGAAAGTGAAGAATTCTATTTCCGCTCTGCTGTAACTTTTCTCTGGTGTTCATCAAGGCTTGGTCTTAGGCGCTACTCTCTTCTCTCTCTATATAAATGACCTTCCTTCTATTATGAATAGAGCTTCTGTGCTCTTTTATGCCGATGACGTTCAGCTGTATCTTAGCAGATCCATAGGCCTGCTCGAGGACTGTGTTGCTCTAATCAATGATGACCTACAGGACGTATACGAATGGACAATGGATAACGAGCTTGTAATTAATCCAAACACATCTTACTTCCTACCAGTGTATAGAAGCGTGCTCTCAATGTCTTATTTGCCTTCAGTTGGGTTGAGTAATACCGCGCTTGAGTATGTTAAGTCAGTCAAGAACTTAGGAATTCAACTCAACTCTACATTTAGTTCTTACAACTACATCAGCGCTTTGATGGGGAAAATTTATGGCAGTCTTCATCAACAGGAAACTGGTGTTGACTCTTATGGTTCTCCATTTTTACTATGTCAGCCTTATTCTTTTTTGTAAACTGGACTCATTTTGTCAAAGAAGAGTTACTGTAGCCTTTAATGATGTCATAAGTCCCTACTCAGAGCCTGTATCGAGTCGTATTTGACTCGTAGCAGGCTTATCTTCCTTCATAGGTAAATCTATTCTAAATCCCCTGCATATTTCTCCGAAAGCCTACAGTTCTTTTTATTTATTGATTTTTTTTAATTTTTATCTTACTTTTATTATTCTTTTAATGTTATTTATGTTTTTTCCCCCACCTAATTGTACGTTATAAGATTGTCTAATCTCTCTACATTTCAGTATTGAATTGGACATTTTAGTATTGGTATAAGCCATCTATAAATTTTAATTAATTTATTTATTAATTTCGCCATTCGGGTCACTGTGGATATACTATTTACGAAAGTTGCATAATGAGTAAGATCGCTAATTCTCTCATATAAAGTTATACGAAGATCAAATAATGAAACTGGTATCAGACTAAAGTGAAAAATTATTTTATTATTATAAGAATATTTCTCAACATAGTCTCAATATTTGATGCTACACATTTCCCTCAAAACGTTCTATCGAAGTGGATTCATTCCGTTCATGAAGAAAATTTGTGGCTTACTTTGATTTCAATGCGCATAGCTATTTCAACTTCGATATCCAAAAAAGAATGTTACCATATAAATCCCTCTTTCAATTATGGGTTTATCCCGAAAACCGATGGAATATTTTCAATAATTGCAAATTTCAAGATTATCTGTTTTTTTTGTATTTTTTTTTTGTTCATAGAATGTAGAAAAAAAATCGTTTAATTTGCCCCGAAGTATCTATTTTGAATTTCTTTACACCAACATAATCTGAAGATATTCCATAAATTACTTTCTATATTTTTTTGGGTAACACTGATGAGCCTAATTCTCCTCTCTAGTAACAATAGTCATAAGGATAGCAACAGTTTTCGTCACAAATTTCTGTCGTATAACATATTTTTACTCATCAAGTTTGCACTCCAGGTTTTGGCGTTCTTGTGGACATTATTTATAACCATTTAACCATTGTCATAAATCGCTTACATTTTTTTTATTTTTTTACGAATTTCGATTGGTGTGAAATTTTCTAATTGCAAAAATTCCATTACTAATCACAGCTTTGTATCTGCCTAGAAGGTAGAACCCATAACTAACCTCTTAATTCAATGCCGTCATATAGCAATCTGACACTGAAATATTCATTTGAACTAGATGCTACCGAACACGCTAATTAGAACTCGATTCTATGTTCGTTGCTAACAACTGTATGAGGTACGTGATCTTATTTTGCAATCAACCCTGTTTCTGGTACCAACATCACCATTAGATATATGAATAAGTGTAATATTCCTCTATTGAGGTTAAAAAGATGCGTTTGTTCCATATGCTAATCAAGTTAGTCGGAATCGCGAAATGATTATTAGAATTGCAAGCGTTCTTGGTTTAAGCGCATTGATACAGACATTGGTAAAATCTGTATTGACCTTTACAGGCGCCATTCAATATCGTGTTATCTTATTTAAAACATACAGAGATGTGTTATGTGTCAAAATTAATGGTTACTGCGGTACAAGGCTTAAGTTCAGAATTTGTGTATTTAATAAATTTATAAGTATTGCTGATATGATTACATATCGGTCGCAGTACATACAAAACACAACGAACATATTTTTGTCTGGGCACATGAGAGTTAAGTCAAATTAAAAATAATGTTTTGGATGATGTATAATGTTATTGAAAATCTGGAGCGTGGGCCTTTCTAAGATTTATTGGTCAATCCACTGATTAACTAGACGTTTTGGTCAAGGTCTAAAATAATTTTGTGTTTCGGGCAATCTGAGATGCAATTTAAGGGATTACAACTAGGAATTTGCACAAAATTTAATTAGTTTTTTTTTTCAAGAGCTACTATACCTGAAACCAATTTTTTTATCATATTAGATTTGTACAACCCTACAGTGGAAAAGTAATATACTTCATTTCCCCTACAAGTCTTAAATGTGGCATTGAATCAGGAAATTGTGCAAGTACACATTGTAAAATTTTATATTGTAATATTGTAGAACAAATTATGTCAATTTAAGGTTTGTGATGTTATCAGGCCAAAACAGATTGATCAGTAAATTCAGAATCGGCAGAAAAGCGACAATAATGTTGGAGAAAAATTAAGATAAGTTGGAGCGCCTCAAACTGAGGCATCAGAAATTTTCAACTGTATGCAGAAGTACATCTGCAAAACTCTTAAAGAGCTGAGAAACAACAAAAGCTTCCTGAGTATACCTAAGAACCAATATTCAAGTTCAAGACAGATTCTCGTTGGATTTTTCAAAATTTTTAAAATGATCTTAATTTTGAATGATGAGAGCTAAATATTTTCCATTGAACTAGTATAAGACTTACCTACGTTTCAGGCAATAATATTTTTTTTACACTAGGGATGCATCTTATACTTCGTATTATGTCAATAAGCTATTGCCTAAAATTTATAATATTTATTTTCTAGTTGTAATCTATTAACATGATTGGTCAAAGTAAAAATTGAAGAATTTTTTTTTTAAGTTTTGTTTAGTCAATCTGCGATGAGATAGTGTAGACTCAGTATATCATGGTCCAACCTGTCCCAGTGTGTGCGTATTTTTTAAAAAATTACAAATTTAATTTTTAATTTTTAATTTTTCTGTAGTACAAATTTAAAAAAACTTAAATTAAATTTCAAAATTTCCAAAAATATTATTTGAAAATTTCAAAAATATAGTGATCGAGGTAGAGCGTGTCTTTTGAACTGATTTTCGGTGCCAATAAGATACTCCACAGTTTGAATGAAAAGAGAAAAACTATTGAAATTCTTTAAATAAACAGTCTTTCAAAAGTCAAAAGTAAATAAAACACGTAAGTTCACAGATTTTCTTTATTTTGATAAAAAGTATGGTCGATCACAATTATATGGGAAAAATTACATCACTCAAATTTTGTCCACTGGACTCTATACAAACATTAAAATTTTCAATGACTTTCTCACACGTTAACGCATTTAATTCATCAATTTCAGTCCGAATGTTGTTTTTTAGATGTGAAATTGTGACTGGCTTATCCACATAACCCAAAAAAGGTAATCTAATGGGGTTAAATCACACAATCTAGGTGGCCTGTTTCTGCCACCATTACGTGAAATTATTCGACCTATGGAACTTAGATCTCAATAGCTCAATGTTTTTGTTTTGCTGTGTAACTCACTCGTAGCTCAGTCTTGTTGAAAGTAAAGATCCTCAAGTTGAGGCCACAAACAAATCTTCAATCAGTTGTCTGTTGCGATGTCCGTTGACAGTAACAGATCTTTTATTTGCGTCTTTATATAAAAAAAGATCAATGATTCCACCCGCCCAGAAAACATACCAAAGAGTACATTTTTGTAGATGTAATGATGTAGAACGTCCACGTTTTGGTCTGCCAGACCTGTATTTATCTTCGACAGAACCCAGTTTCTTAAAAAACATTCAATAACTTTTTAACTGTCGATTTATTTGAATGACTATTTGCACCAAAAAGTCACGAATTATGAATATATTTATTACGTTGTTGTAGCACGTAAGTATCCATAATTAAAATTGTGCATATGTGTACTTAGAAATTGTCAAAGATGACATTAAAAAAGGGTAGTGTTCAAAAATTATTCACTACTGATATTTAGGCGTGATCTTTGAAGATCCATTATCTCGATTTTTTGTTGACGTTTAAATTCAAAGTAGCGATGTTGTTTTAATTGACTTATTTTAATTTGTGTTTTGTACTCCGGTTAAGTCCGAACACTCTGCCCAAAAGCCTAGTATGAAATTCGAGTAAAACAGTACGGAGTATAGGCAAAAAGGGACATTTCCATACAAATTCTTCCGCTGATTTTTACGGAGGTAGTCCAATATGGGGTTCATTTGTAAAAATTCCAATTTTTTCTATTATAAGATAGATGGCGCTTTGTAAGTCACCACTTATTTTACTGTCCATTTTAATGTGCGGAGCATTAAAATGCTGGTTAAATTCGGGCATTGCTTAGATTCTTCACAAAACGAGTTTATTCAGTTTTTCCCGTGGATTTCCTTGACGACAATACACACCTAGACCTACCGCAGCAACAATCTCGTCATCGATTTCATGATTTATACCCATTTTAAAAAATAATCATTTAACATTTTTAAAAATATTTTCGATTAATTGTGATTTTAACAGTTGTTACTTCGTTTTCTCCACATAAAATTTACGTCAACTTTTTACCAGCGTTAAAATACTATGTTTTCGAGACCGCGTTAAATTTTACTAATACCCGAACTCCTTGCTAAGTTTAACTCTCACAACGGGAGTGCTTAAATACAAGAGTGCGTCTCAAAGATAACTTTAAAAAAAAGTGTAAAAAATTTATAATTGATCTCAGACTAGTTTTGGTGGTACTTTATATGAATGCCCGTAAATATTGCTTCCTCTTTATTTAGAAGATAAGCAAGTTAAATCGTTGAAGTAGCTTTCGGAATTTCTTTCTGAAATGTTTCGTCGGTCAGTAAAAATAATTATAACCAATTCTATAAGTTTTTACATTCAAAAGAATTCTTTAGAAAATTCAATGTTTCTGAGACTGGGTATTTTCCAACTATAAATGAAATATCTGCCAATTGCGAATTTTTTTTATTACAATACTGAAATACCCGATTTTATCCACGTATAAATTTTATTTTAATCTCCTTATAAAATTACTGAGTATGAAATTTTAACTTAATAAAAAAGATAAGAAAAGAGATCGACATGAAAAGGTCGAAAAGTTTCATGATCTGATTCATTTTGTTCTGAATTGTGATTATCTCAACGGATTAGAAATGTATGAACAATAATAATAAAGGGTATGTATGACAAAACAAAAAAGTAGTTATTCAACTTTACCCACCACCACTCTGAAATTAGTTACATTTTTCAACAAAGTCGCTAAAACTTTACTTTGTCAACATTACAAATCGAACCTGAAATTACTGTTTTTTTTTATATATATATATAATTTAAGCATGTAAATTTTCAGCTTACTGGTCGACGTGTTCTTAACAGTTTTACAAAAGGTATGACATATTTAAATTTTTGTATGGCAATATTACGAAGGATTTGCTCGGATTTTCCTCATATTTGAAGATGACCTTACATTTTTCATAATATTGGTATATGTAAAATCTCATTCCTCTAGTACCTACTACGTCTTGTGCCCCAAATTAAATAATTTGTATGACAATAATACGCGGGAGTTGCCTGATCTTATTCAACTAGGAACTTGACATTACTTCTTTCGACAAATTACTATCTACATACATAACTTTAGTTTGCTGGGTCAACGTTTTCTCAGTTTAAATAGACGGACGGAAAATGAACAAACTTAGTACACCCTCAAGAATAAAAATCTACTGTAGCAACCCTATAACACCATATTATTAGATACGTTGTAGCATCATGAGCAGCAATCTTATGTAAAACACTTTTCTCAAATTTTCTCAGAACTGTCATATTCCAGTTTTATGCCAGGGATATTGAATTTGGTGTTTTTTTTTTATATAATTTATTAAAAAATCACCCTAATCCTAACTGAATCATCTATGTATTCCCTCATAAAGATCTAGAGCTTATAAAATATCTGAAACCCTAAAGTTCCAGAAAATCTAGAAAAAAAACATCAAATTTTGAACTATCTTAGACCACTACGTTTTAAGGTCAGTAAATATACATAAATAATTGCATTAGTTGAGTATTATAACTTTATGTACGCAAAATAAAATGGCCATAGCTTTGAATATAAAAATTGCGAAGAGACAAACGCTTTTGTAGTTGTTGAAAATTGCAATAAAAATAAATTTGACAAACATCTCGTTTCCTACTAATATTTTCACATTAAGTGTACCCTTTTCAATTGAAGTTATATAGCACTTTTTGGAAGTAAATATGTTTTTATAACAAAACAAAAATCATAATAAAAGAATAATTCTAAGGATTTTAGTTGTATACTTAGCATGTTCTCTAATATAAATAAAAATTAATCCTCTTCAACTCGATCATAAGGTTTTTCCAAAATCAACATTAAAATTGTCTGTAGAACTAACTATAACGTAAGTATATAATCAGGTAAAAGTTTAATTCGCCTCAGGAACACTAAACATCACAAAAATGTCTGTTTTTTTAGTATATATTTTTGCTAGTCTATTACTTTTTTTCTTTTAAAATAATTATACATCCGATTAAAATGCTTGGCCTATATGTGTAATATTTTAATCCCTTTTTGAGTATTGATTCAGCTTTAGTCCGCAAGTCCGATTTGTATGCGGTTTCCCTTTTATAAAATTGGACCTTTCGAATTTCTTACAATTGTGAAGTTCCATGATTATTTGACTTGCTTTACTTGCTTTGAACTGTGTTTACTATACTCGCATTTTTAACTGACAAAGCTTAATACTAGATAAAATTTTCATTATTGCATTTTAAAAAGCTTAAGGCACCTTCTCTCGAAATTTCGTAAAAGTATATTTTTTGATTTCAAGGAAACCATTTGATTACAATTTAATTAAAATTGTAGTAAATAAAAAAAATTAATTAATCCAGAAAAAATTGTTGGAAACAAATTTTGGATGTAAAGAATTAATGAAACTTTATGAATATTTTAAAACACGTTTATCAGATTATATATCTTTTGAAAATTAATAAAAATTATTCAAAAGCATACAGATTATTAGCAAAGTAGGACACTGTCGTAAAAACGTTTGAAATCGATCTTTAGTATTTTGCTTTTTTTTTTTTTAGAAAAACGCAGTCAACTATAGCTCCTTTTTGAAAAAAATTTAAATTATTAGATGCAAATTTCCTGATTTTTACGTTTTTATGTACGTCTTAAAAAAGAGATTCACTATGACATATTCTAACAGAAAATAAAATTTTATTCATTAAAAGTCAATTGAAATTACCTTTTCATCACGTAAATTATGATTCTAGTTTTACTAAAAAACAGTAGATGGCGCGGAGACTAAAGAAATGTTTTTCGATTTAAATTAAAGTATTTTTTTCCTGTTTTTACTGTTCTTGTAAGGGAAACGATAAGGAAGTATAATATTTAAATTAGTCATACTATGATAAAAAAAAGCTTTATTGTCTATGTTTACTTCTATCCGATAGGTGACACTACTGTCAAACTTTGAATTTGTGGCCATTTTAAGTATTTCGTTTTAAAGATATTCCTTAAGAACTATAAAATTTGTAAAACACATATTGTAATGAAAATATTTAGAAGAAAAAAGTATAGTATGAAATTAACTGACTAAAGCTTTCTGATAGGGCAATGGAGAATTATATGGCCTATACTTGGCTAATGTGGATCACCATCTTCTTGTCATATATCTATTTAGGCATTTCCTTTGCAAATTTCACCTCGAGTCGTCGTAGCGGCCACTGAAAACCGATGTGTGTGCCGACATCGAATTATTTTAAATCGTGGGTTGCCAAATAGATTATCCAAAAGTAGTTAATTTATTTTTGCTAGTAGGTGTGTTCTTTTGTAACTTCCACACTACACGTTTTAGTATAGCATTATCAACCATTTATAAGAGTAAAAAAATAATGTTTGACATTTGTGCGAGGAAGCTACTATGTTTTAAAACTAAATTTCGGTAGGTGTATTCTTTTGTGTTGAGCAGTGTATGTAGTGCCATCTTACACTGCACCGCTGAATGTAGTTGTATTCATCAAAAGGAGTCGCTAATCTCACTAAAAATTCGATATTTTTTTTTTAGTTTTTGAGGTTAAATGAATCCATTTAATTGTTTTTCTACCTGAAACTTACACAAATTAATTATTTTATTTTTAATTAACATCATGAATCCGTTTATCCTTATTTGTTCTAAAACCAAATAAAATTTTTGACATTTGTGAATGGAAGCTACCAAGTTTGAAAAATAAATATCAATAGTTGTGTAAGGGGTTCGTTTGTTCTGTAGCAGCACTGTAGTGAACTGGATAGCACCAAAGAAGCATCCAAATGTTTTAAATTTCTGAAAAGGTATGAGAAATATTTAAATCCATTGAATCTAGCGCTCCTCTACAAGTCTTAAATCAGACCTAGAATGGAATATAATTCCCATGTATGGGACGTGGCTGATCGCACAGTCTTACCTTTATTAGATATTGTCCAGAAGAAAGCCTTCAAGCTCATTGGCGATTTGGCAATAACTTGTCATATCGACTGACGCGAACCGCAATGTTGAATGCCTTTTACTGATGAAATATTTAGTCTGATCTCTTGTAGAATGATTCATGCACGCAATACTTGCACTGCAAGCCGTGCACATCTTTTTATCAATTTTATCATATTAATTTCGGGCGTACAGTAAGATTCTATGATGCTTTTTTTTATCCTGAACTTTGCGAATGGGGAACAGTCTACGATCTGCTGTCTTTCCTTCGGCATGCGATCTGAAGAAGTTTAAAAGTGATATACATCAGCACATCCGCCAATTTCCTCACGTTCCCCAATTCCTTTCTTTATCTCCTTCCTGTCATGCTGCACTTTGCATTATGATGTCTATGATATCCTATGGGGCTGATATCTTAGTGCAGCTTTATTATTTTTGCTCATAAATTGGTGTCTAAGCCCCATAAAGTTGAAATTGCAGCACCAGCGGCTACTTATATATTGTGAAAATTGAATTCGGGAAAAGAAATGGATATAATAATTTATATAAAAAATAACAAACAAATTTTTAAAATAATTTGTCAAACTCACTCCACTTTATTCCTTTTCCTTTCCGAGTAGACCTACATTTAACTCACCAAATTACCTAAGTAACCCGGACACCTGTCTGTTTTGATATACACAACGGCAGACCTGATACCAAAAAGGCCTCTAGAGATTTGGTCACTTTAGAGATTTTGTCATCTCTAGAGTATATACATAGATCAGTCGGTCTCAAGAG
The DNA here is from genome assembly GCA_963924295.1 of Dioctria rufipes. Classification (NCBI taxonomy): domain Eukaryota; kingdom Metazoa; phylum Arthropoda; class Insecta; order Diptera; family Asilidae; genus Dioctria; species Dioctria rufipes. Next base: position 38,916,537 of record OZ002743.1, on the reverse strand, counting down.
ACCAAAAAAGTGGTCTCTGGAGGCCAAAGTCTTCTCGCCGTGTAGCTTCATTTGAATGTTTAATTTCGAGTTTTGCTAGTAAAATAAGAAGTGCGGGTAAAACGAACTATCTAGTTTATATTGCTCTCCAAATTTTTTAGAGGATAATTTTGTGAATACTATTATTTAAATTTTTCATATTTTTTCAATAAGTTATATTAGTTTTGGTATTTCCTTGGCTACAACCAGATATCAGTGCAAATGAACCAAACAAACGAATTATTGTATTTTCACATCGAACTAAAATTTCTAATTTTAGCTAATAATTATTTAACTTTCAAAGTAACTAATGTTGGTTAAGTTGAAATTATCTGGCTATAAGATGATATTTTAATTTTGAGGACAATTTTCATAGACGTCAAATATTTCGATTTTGAGGGCAAAAATCCTTAATTGTGTAACTTTTTATTAGAAATTAAGCGGAACATTTTGTTAAGATGACGATTTTTATGATAAATATGGAATTTCACCGCAAAGCAAATAATGAAACGCGTCGTTAAAACGAAAATAAAATAGCAGCAAACTACAATACATGTGTATACCAGTGAGATCAACTGCATTTTACTTGCAAGAAGAAGGCATCTCTTGTCAAAAATGATTGATTTTCTTATTAAGTACAAAATTATCCATGTAGAGCATGTATATTCCTTGCACGTATTCGCAAGTTCCTCATTCAAGAATTACTAGCATACATTCATATTCCATAAAAATTTCCTAAGCATAAAATCAGTATGACTTGAATGTTGTCTCTTTAGTCTTCTGATATCCACTAAAATAATAATTAACAAAAAATGTATCCAAAACAAAATAAAACATAACACAAATTTTATTTTTGAGACTGGAAAACTAGTTTTGGAAATAAAAAATCAGATTAAAAAAAAGTGATTTTGGGTAGTTACAGTAAAATTTTTACCTTGTTTAACTTAAATATTTTTTTTTTGTTTTTCGTAGAAACAATAACAAGAAACTTTACCTGGAAGTTTTTACGGTTCTCAGAAATTAATTAATCAAGACGGTACAGGCACATCTTCTTCCAATCCAATCTTCTCCATATTGTAGCTTAAGAAGTTTATTCAAATTATTCAGCTTTTCTCGTTGTAGGCTATGAATTTATTTCCGCCTCGAACGGTAATGCATCCCCCCCCCCATTTAGAGATTTTTTTGTTTTCTTTTTTTTTGGTATTGAAATAAGAAAGTCTTAGAATAATTTATTTGTAGAACCTTTTTGTTTTTCGAGTTTTAGTTAGGAACTATTTTGTTTCTCTGATTAAATTTTACATCTCACTGTTACTAAGGTGTTAATTTGAAGAGCTCCATATTTAATGCTGTTCAATCATTGTCTTTTGTTTTTTTGACAAGCAACGTTAACATAATTTTCGTACATACGCTTTTTCAGGATTTTCGATGATATCGAACCTCCTAAACCCCTTCTTACTTCGACCAAATGCCCTACCAGGAGTAGTCTATGATGGGAAACGTGAATGTTGTTTTTGGGAATGTAATATTTTTCTGACAGTCGTAACATATGGTGAAAAACCATCTGTATCTACTCTGACAGTTAGGCAGTACTTAGTGCTATTACATCTTCTGTGGAGAAAAAAAATTAGCTTATGTAGGAATGTCAAAGCGTTCTCGATAAACTGCGTAGGGGAAATGGGGGATAGTTGCAGCAGGGGCAACTTAAAACAGTCCGAGTTTAGCTATTCGGAAACAATTTCAACCAAAAGTCGTACGCCCATGTTAAGAATCTCTTTTAGTTGCTTTATTCAATGTAGGTCTCTCACAGACCGTTACAATGAGCAGTACGGAAGAATTTTCTTTTAGAATGATTTTGTAAAAATTGTCTGACATTGCCGTTATCTTTGAAAGTAAGTATACATTTTTTTTCGCAACCCAGTGGGAAGTAGAAGCGCTCAATGATGAATGCAAGAGCGCATCTTTCGAAGCTCGCAGCGCTTCCCCACCGTATCCTTGTTTATATCGTTTTAACGTGAGCATGTCCGCAAAGGGAAGCGCTCAGATGCAGTGTTTTCGGGAAGCACTTGTAGGGCAGCACTCTTGGAGCGGTTGTAGGTAATACAAAAAAAAAATCAAGATATAGGCTTTAGTAAAAATTTCAGTTTTATGCTGAATGCGCTCCGTTTAATTTTTAATCTATACGAATTACAAGGCCATGGTTTTGCTAAACAAAAATAGCAATATTGTTATATTATACTATTAAAATTTTTTTTTTTATTAATTAACCGCACACTTCAACTTACTACGAAAGAATGAAAATCCTGTTGCGATTTCATATGCATATGAATCATATTTTCACAGCAAAAAACAGTTAGGTTATCAATAAGGATAAGCCTAAACTCAGAGAAGGAGTCTGCTGTGCAGATTCCTTTTGCTATGATAAGAGAGCACTTCGGATTGAAACGTCTGCTGCGTCAGATCATAGATGGTACAACAACTAGATGTCGCATGGCATACTAAAACAGAGTATACAGATTGTGAAATGGGTAGTGTATTCTGGAATGGACCATAACATATTTTAGAGCATGCCAAAAGCAAATATTTTTATAATTGCAGTTTTGTATACATTTAACCGACGTCCTCAATACTTCAGAGACGAAAAAATATGAATCACTCGACGCATACATCATTTTAAATCTTGTGGTCCATTCCGGAATGGACCACCCAGCCATATAAATATTGTATACTTTTTTGGTAATGTATGCGATATCTAGTTCTTGTGCCATCTATGGTCAGATGCATAATAAGCATAGATGGCAGAAGAACTAGATGTCGCATGGCATACTACAGCAGAGTATACAGATTGTGAAATTGGTAGTGTATTTTGAGATGGACCATAACATGTCTTAGAGCATGCCAAAAGCAAATGTTTTTATAATAGCAATTTTGTATACATTTGATCGACTTCCTCAACAGTTCAGTGGGAAAAAATATGAATCGCTCGGACGTGTATACATCATTTCAAATGCTGTGGTCCATTCCGGAATGGACCACCTAGCCATATAAATTTTGTATACGTTTTTTGGTACTGCATGCGACATCTAGTTCTGGTGCCATCTATGATATGAGTCACCTTTTCACAAAAAAAGATTCCTTTGGCTGTGGTAAAAGAGCGTTTCGGAAAAGAAATTTTCTGGTTATGTTGTGGAATCGCTTCCGCTGCCAAGCGCTTGGTTTATTTCCTGCATGGAAGTTTTTGCTACACATTATTACACTCTAATTGTATTTTATGGATTAGTGTTGCACAAGAATGTATACATGCAGTGATGCATTATTTTACAGTGTATATTTGTTTTTTTCTTTCTGGAGTGTAATGTGAGATAAGTTCCAACAAATATCTAAATTTTACTAAAGTATGATTAAGTTTTTATTTAGTTTTTATTTTTTCGTGGATATATTGTTAAGTTTTGTTTATTGCTATTTTCTGTAATATATGTAATAAATAGATAGGTCGCTACATATGTGGCCAAGGTTAAACTTTGTTATAATATTAACCCTCAAGGTAATACAATCTAAGTCGAAACAACTTATAGAACTATTTAAATAACTTGTGATTGTAAATAAATTTCCATTTGAAAATGCTCTTTTCGTTAAGTTGATGGGATTTACATAATATTACACCTGGTAGTTGCAATACGCCTGATCTATGACCCTTCAAAAGGGTTACTTTACAACATGGGAAGTTCCTCAGTAAAATGGCCTATTTTGAAAAAATTAAACATAAAATCTAAAGTTTCTTAATTTTTATTACTTTCCATCATATTGAGTTTTTGTGAAATTAAATATTTTTTCTATTATGAGCTAAATTTCGGAATTATTAATAGAAAGAAAAAATTAAATAGTGGATAGTTACCTATTTCCCCTATATCCAACCGGGTTTAGGTGATCTGGAATCCGGGACATCAACGGTACGGTGATAATAAAAAACCGGATGAGCTTGCTAAATAAGGCTCAGTTATTACTTTTGTCGGCCCAGAGCAAAGGGTGCCATTTGCAGTCGCGCATCAAAAGGTCACAGTATGAGGCATCGCGAGATAAGGGAGCTTCTAAAGTAGAGTAGGAAAACTAAATGTGGCGTGGGTTCTGATTCTACTTGCAGACTACGTCTGGCGGATGAGTAGACTGCTTTACATGTCTTGTGTGAGTGCTCGGTGATAGACAACGTAGAATGGCAACCTTTGGTAAACCACAGCTAGAACCTGGTGAGTAGGTGAATAGACCGCTCCGCGAGTTCTTAAAACAACTCAAAATGACTGGCTTTTATTAAAGTGATGAAAGGGTAACCGCAGCGCTCAATAACTCCCTCTTTAACCAACCAACCAGGATATCATGAACGCGTCCCTATTGAACAATTTTGTAGAAAGCCTCAGTTTACCATTTTTTGGTTATTGCCTGTACATATTTTTTCTACTTTAGAATTTCTTACGTTTTGTTGTAAAAGGATAAATTTTATGCATGTATACATTAGTTGCCAGCAATCCAAGTAATAGGCTAGAAATATGTTCGAAAATGACTTTTTAGTTTGCAGTGACTGTTCTTCATTCACTCCAACCATTCTGTCAGTTTGTCTTTCTTCTACAGTATTTTTATCAACAACATGAAGTTCGTCAATAAAGCATTTCATAATCGCATTTTTATCAACAAATATGTTTTTTCAATGATTACCTCCTGTCAGGTCCGTGGCCACGGGAGGGGTTTCTGGGGTTGAAACCTCTCCCATGGATCGAAGGGAAAAATTTTAATTTTATTTGAATTTATCCGCAATGTATAGCAATGAGATTCACGGCCACATACTACATATTGAAGCAGCATCTCTCGTAAATTCCATGCAAATTCATCTCGCTAATTTAGAAACTTATCAACGGCCAATTGTTGATTCACATGTAATGCGTTTCATGTTACATTGTACGAACACTATTTTGAATCCAAGCCTTAGGAAAATTCTTGTTGATGTCAATTTCGAAGTGTTAAAGATGGATATCTATCGATTTTTTGTAAAACAAAAAACCACGGTTGGAAAGTAATGAAAACTTAGACTTATTTTTTTCTGATTTTTAAGTAATTGAAATGCATTCCTAAATGATGACGAAATTTTATCCGGTATTTCTTAGTAGATCGATATTTAATGCGCCAATAATAATCGAAATTTTGAATTTTATGAAGAAGTAGGAAGAAGAAAAAAGCTATAAAATTTTGTGCAACAATGAGGCTGGAACGGGATGAGTGCGTGTCAACTTACGTCGATGTGCAGCCCGCAGTCATTGATACTCTGGAAATTATTTCGGCATAGAAAGATGCAACCATGTCTGCTGCTGCTGCTTTCCAATTGCTTTCGGCAATCAAAACCGTGAATTTTCAAGCATCGATTCTGATTCTTCAGTCAATACACAGCTTTGCAAATAAAAAATCAAGAGTCTACAGAATGGTGCAATGGAGTCACTAACACAATTGCACATTATTATTATGTGTCGATGTAAAGGGTGCCAAGATGGTTTTCCAAAGACACCACTTTATAAAATGTATCTCGATTCTCGAGTTTTTAGTAACTTAAGTTTTATTGAATAGAACTTTTATTTTTTTATTTTTATAGAACTTTTATTTTTTTATTTTTATAGAACTTTTTTATATTTTAATAGAATATTAACATTTTTCAAATTAAGCACCTTTTCAAAATTAACAGTTAGATTCCTGTTTCACGCATTTTGCGCACCATACAAAGTTAGCCTGACATATACAATGAAAACAGTATGAAAACCTACTCTAAAAACTATTCCGAATACGTAAAATAGTGTAAACGAAATAAGTTATATTGTGGAGTAGTGCCAGAAGAATCAAAGGAGCGATCTGGCGGCGCCGAATTGTAGATAAAATAATTAAGAATTCTCTCGAACTTCTTGATATCTGCAGCAAGGACGCATTTCCAAATGTCCTTAGCTTTGATAATTATGCCACATGTGACCATACGAATGGGCGTTCATTTTCCCCTTTTCATCATCACAAAACTTATTTAAGGTCCACAATGGGAAAAGTTGATGTAATTCTGAAGGATGTTTTTTTTTGTACTTTGTAGTATCAATATATTAAAACAAAGAAGAAAAGAATTTGTGTGTATTGAACATATCCTTCGTACAAGTTTTTCATTAAGCGGTACATGATATTAATTAAAGTACTTAAATCTACAAATACAAGAATTTTGTTTGTAATTTTCTATTTCAAAACCCCCCTTTTGACAAATCCTGCGCACGTGCCTGCCTCCTGTCATCAAATGGAGGAAAACTCGTTTCAAAGTATCTTTCATAATTATGTTTCCCACTATCAAGGACAATATTTAAAATGTGCAAGAACATTTTTTTTTGTAAAACTTTAGACCTATGTTTTCTATTACTTCGCCGTAATTTTATTTATTTATTTTTTAATTTTTTATATTAAAACCTCACCTGTGAAGTTCGTCCACTTTTCCCTTTTTTTAGCTAATTCGATAAGTGTTTTTTTCTTTTTATATTTGACGATGCTGAACATCTGGAATGAAAACCAATTGAAGAAAATATGAATTTGAAATAATGATACCTTTTAATGTGCACTTCCTCCTATGTGTCGCTAATCCATTGTAATTATTCTGGCAAAAAATTTCATATAATAGAAGTAGACTGTTGCGTACACCTTTCTCTCGATACGGCTCTATAAAGTGGTACCCTTACTGCTGTGGCTAAGGTATAATAATCAATCAAAACTTTAAAGGAACAAGAGCTGTATACGAACTATTGTAATGAAATAAATAAAAACACTTCTCTCTTGGGCTGGATGGCACTTACTGGTAATGCATTCAGCCAAAGACGAATGCATCATTGTCAAATAGATTATGAAACACTAATAGAGGTATAGAAGGATTAACGTATATGAGTTAGAATAATTTGATCAAAATTTGAAGTGGGACTACTGATCCCCAGCAAATCTGTTAATTAAAATGTCCATTGAAGGATAGAAAAAACCAAACTGAAGACTCTTAGTTCCATTTCCTTCCCTTATTTTATTTCGTGTAAATGGTGCATCCTCTAAGACTTTAGCTACGTTATATAAAAAAATTGAAATTGACGTTTTAGTATCAAAATTTCCGTCCAATCTTCCAGAAAGGTACCTACATGTATTGATATAAGTAGCTCGGCATTTACATAGGCTTGGAGTTTACGTTTATATTCAGCATCTCGGGGGTATATTTCTTCTGAAATTTTAATAATTGACCAACAACCGGACACTGAATTACAAACAGGAAATTACTGATGTAATTATTTCCGACGCTAGCAATATAATCTATAAAATCCATAAAAAAAAAATCTCATTTCACCACCGTCTTTCCCTCAATGCAATTAATCCATAAATACCCAATTTCCTTTTCAAATTTTTTCCCTTCTCCAGTTAACATTAAATTGAGTGCGAATAAGAAATTTCACCGACGATTACGCATAATTTTTCCAAGTAATACCAGAGATGAAGAGCTCCCTTACTGGCATAAATCCAAGATTAATTAAGCCTTGATTTGAAGATAGTCTGTCGAGTGATTCCACAGAAGCGAGAAAAAAACAAGAAAAAAACAACAGCAAAAAAATCCACGACCCGAGACTTGTCCAAAAGAACTGAGGCATCTCGCGTTTTAATTGTGTAATTACCAATTCATTTGTACTTGACACATGACAGAAACTCTGAAAGTATCTGGAGAATGTACTTTACTGGGAAGCACTGTATCTGATATCTGCAGCGCTTATGAAAACTTGGACAATAAAAAAGATGGCAATCCATATAGTGCGGGACAAATCTGCACTTGCAGCTCGCGCATTTCTATACGCAGATACTATTTTTGCCCAGAGACGTGAGAATACATACATGGAGAAGACGTTGCAATTATAATTACTCAAGGAGACGACGATTAATTGAGTGATTTATATGAGTGTCATATGGTGCATGTGATGCTGGGCGCTTCCAAGAATCTCTTATGAGGTCGAGTTAGATGGTGTAGACATGATGTAGGAACATAATTCAAGAACACACGCCGTTTTAAGGGCAGTTTGCTCCCAGGGGTGGTAATTAAAGATCTTCCTAAATGGCAGTTAATTTAAATTAATAGAAAAGTCATTCGGAGTCTTAAGGCCTTGGATTTCCGTCCTTTGCTGCCTTCACATTTCAACTCATTATTATATGTGGAAGGTCTCATCAACATTTGGGAAAAGAGGGTTGGCTGGTTGGTTCAGTTCAGGTTCATGTAAAGTAAATGCAAAATATATTTACAAACACAAGACTTCTCTCTGGGATAACCCTTTTTCGTATATACGAATATATCCCTTTTTATAAAACACATTTAAATATATTAAAACGCGGTGGGCCTTTGAAGCACTTTCATATATACCTATACAAACCTAACTACCTCCGGTACCTACTGTGATTATAAGCGAGGAGGCCTTAAAATTGGGCTTTTTGGGACCGGATCCATTTTATGCTTTCTCTAGTTGATGAAACACCCACACGGTTTATGTATGTCAGTTTGTACGTATGTATGGATGTATATTCATATGAGTGGCTGTCATTAATATTTCCTTGTTCTAAATGTACTATATCTACTCCTCGTATGCAAGTAGTATACACCTCGCCGCCGCCGTCGTTACCGCCGACGACGACAACAAGGACGCCAAAATTAAGAGGAGCCTTCATTTGAATGACGTATCTACATATGTAGCAAAAGTACTAGGTACTCTACCTACATATATGTGGGGCGCTATAGGAATGGAGTAAATATCAAAAGCGGGCAACCCTTTTGCCAATTATGTTCCAGCAAAATGGAGCAATGTTATATGATTTCCAGAGAGTTCCTTTCATCCCTAAGGACTCTGTGCCACGGTGATACTGTGGGGTTTGAGGGTAGTATTACCCAAAAAGGAGGAATTTGTGGCAACCATCCACCATTCATTTATATGTTGAAAATATGTATAAGCATCAAGAGAATAAAGATGAAGGTAGAGAGTGCTTCGGCATGCCTGAGGGATGCGGTAGTGCTTGTTATAGTTGCAAAGATGTTACGCATTTATTTTTGAATATTATGTCTTCGTTAATCCTGGGAGGATTTTATGTTACTCAAGCTGAATTGTTAAATTGGGTGATGGCAACTATAAGAGAGATGGGAAATTTTGCCGATAGCAAAATGTGTTTCAAGTTTTAAAGACTTTATTAAGCTGAAAGTATGTAAGTATGTATGTACTGCAGATGGTCGTAGCACGTCTTTCAGATACGTTTTGAGAAGTTGATTTTGGATATTATACACATAAAACGTACTATATATATTTGGATAGTGTTTAATGTAAGATTTAGTTATGTTAATTGATTGACATTCTATTTACTTTTCTCTTATGAAAACTATGGCTCATCAATTTCTGTACTAATCTTTACTATTTATTAACGTTGTACTTATAGATGTAAGATTCCAGCCAAAAAATCAGATTTTGGGAGTAGTATTGCAAATTGGGTTTTTTCATATTTTTCCGTTTTTTTCCCATTATTTCCCGATTTTTCCCATTTTTTTCCAGATTTTTTCCAATTTTTGAATTTTACAGTGAGATAGGTGAAGGGTGTATTGCGGGTATGGTGAGAGGTAGGTGTAGTGTGTTTTGTAGGTAGATTTAGATGCTTGGTTGATGTAGGACGGTGGGTTTAAATGCTCAATTTCCAAATATTTCAAAGAGTCGAAACTCGATTATCTGTGATTCGATTAATAGGAAACTCTATTATCCGGGATGAATTATATTTCCGACGATATTTTGATTTCTCTCCATTATCGGGGAAGGACTCTATTATCTGGGATGAAAAATCCGGTAATATCGAGAAATGAGGATGAGAACAGTTGGTATGCTTAGTTCGAATTGATCGTTCCCATGTGTAACATTTTTACCCATTTAAGGTGGCAATAATAATAAGTGATAATTTCAACAGTCAGGGCCGGACTGGGTCTTGAAACCGCACCAGGATAATGACGAGAAACCAACTTCTATGGGTATTCAAAAATGACTTTTATATAAGAGAAAAACAACCCAAAATATTAGGCCAATTTCGTACTGAAGCGCATAAGGAGAGTAAGACAGCATTTTCTATTCAGCAGTAATTTTTACGTTCGGTATACGTTTGGCTCCATTGAAACTCCATTGGAATCGTTTTCACTAAACAAAACAAGTTGAAATGTTTGCAAATCGAAGAGAAGTCTTCTCACAAACGAATAATTCTATATTTTAGACAAGGAATGCTAGATTCCATGCTAAATACAGAACTTTTTTCTAGAATTTGCAAGATTTAATAAAGAAGAGGAAGCAAGAAATTTATATAAATACAGTAAACATGTATGCATAAAATATGTAAAATATGTATTGTATGGTAAGATATATTGGCCATTGAATCCTTAAAATAAAAACAGAGTTTTTCTGTGAAAACAGTATCCGATAGAACAACAATTAAAATAAATGTTTTATTTTCCAATTGAATTTACCCGCTTGACAAAGCTGAGCTTGGCTCGTGATGGGGGAGATTTTTGACATTACTACAAAATTTGCTGAAGATATGAATATACCACTCGTTCGAAAGATTAGTGACACAACTCAAAATTGTTTTTTTAAGTTTTTAAGTTCAAATTTATGCAGAAACTAATAATAAAATCATTACCAAAACAAGTGAAATTATTCAATGGAAAAATACAAAAATCTACTAAAGAAAGCGATAAATAATTTCATTATGTTAAAGTCACAACTATAAGAAGAACTAATTAATTAACTAACAGCACTCTCGAAACAATTCAGACCTGTATTCAAGTTCTCTGCAAGGTTTCAGGTAACAAGCTCCAAAGCCACGGGATCTGAATGAAGAAGGAGTTTTCTTGTAACAAGCGACTATGACGTGGAATCAGAAGATCCCAACGTCGCTGACATTAGAGAAACTGGATCTCACCAATTAAGTATTCAGGGCGTTTAATATTTATAAGCTTAAAGAGGAATAGAATTGCTTCGCGTCGTAGGTAAATAATCAGTGAGCAGCCCAGTATTCTGGGAATAAAATTAGAGACATGGTTAAATCTGCGTTAATTGAAAATAAAGAGGATACAATCATTATACGCAACATTTATTCCACGAGAGCATTTGCATTTGATGTCCAAGCTTAATAATTTGGCAGAGAGGCAGAGTCGACGCAAACCTGCATATACCTTACTCAGCACTCCGCGTACATGATCACAGCATTCCATTCTGTTTATTAAGAGCGATACCGAGATTCGTAACTTCGCTTATCATAGTCAATATTTCACCCCCAAACATTATGTGCAGAATATTAGTTTCTAAGCTGTTGTTGGAAAAACTTATAAGTTTCGATTTATTGAGATTTAATATCAAAAGATTACGTTGAGACCAATCGTAAATTTGCATTAAGTCATCGTTAATTCTTACAATGGAGTCTTCAATAAGCCCGAGATGTCTGATATTGTATATTTGTAAGTCATCAGAATATAAATGGGCACTAATCTCTTGAATAATGTCAAGTAAATCATTGATGAATAAGGAAAAAAGCAATGGACCTAAAATAGACCCTTGGAGAACACCACAGAAAAGCGGCTGTAAATCAAAAAGATGATCGTTGACTTGCACTTTCTGATATCTATCGCCTAAGAATGAATAGGGCGGTACCAAAAGAAAATCGGAAAAATGTTTTTGTTGAGGAGCACGGAGTGATTTACATAGTCAAAAGCTTTTGTAAAGTCGAGTAAAACCAGTATTCCAATCTCTTCGTTATCTGGGCATTTTCTTAAATCTGTAGTAACCTTTAGGGCAGCCGATTGACAGCTATAACCTGGTCTAAAACCTGATTGCCAACGCGAAAGCAATCTGTTGTTATCTACAAACGATTGGATCTAAGTGTACATAACTTTTTCAAAGCCTTCGGAAGAAAACACAAAATGCTGATGGGTCTAAAATCATATGGGTTAGCAGCAGATATTATTTTAGGTATCGGTAGCACAGTAGCAATTTTCCATCTAGAAGAAAAGGTAGATGATGTTAGGCAGGTATTAAAAATAAATAGTATCTATATAGCGACTAACATATTCCAGCTTGCTTGAGATTCTTACATAAAACCTTGTTAGAAAGCATTGGATTGAGTTTTTGTTTAAAAACTAGAATTAACTAAAAGGGAAACACAGGGGAATTCGAGAACAATGTGGAGCAATTCATTCATTTTTCAGTTATTACAAGCAAATCTGGATTAGGTGTGAATGTACTTAAATTCGATCAATCGACTGTTCGTTGATAAAGTTCTGGAATTCTCATTGCGCGAGCCCAACTCACATTTAACCGAATTGAAAACTGTTTTGTTTATTGTAACACCAAAATGTTAAATGTTCCCTTTACAACTTCGTACAGACATTTCATTTAGGTTATGTATTAAAAAAAAAAAACTTTTTTATAAAACAAAATATGTTTTTCATTATACTACGATGCGTTCTATTAACCGGGATTTTCGATTTTCCGAAAAAATCTCGAAACTGGACATCCCGGATAATCGAGTGTGAATGTTTTCAAGATCAAAATCAAAATGAGGAAATATGTAAATGTCGCGGGTGTGCACAATTAGCACTCTTTCCACTATTATAAATACCATACCATTATTTGAATTAAAACTAGCGGAAAAAAAATTATTTTTCCCTTCATAATAATATGATATAGTTATGTTACTAATTTGTTACCTTTTTGTGTACACTTTTAACGTATAGAACTATCAGAACTGTATAAAATCGGCAAGAGTAAGTAAAGAAGCAGAAAACACTTTTAAACGCATTACCTGTCGAAAATTAAATCCTCCATTATCTGACGAACTCCATAAATAATAAAAAATAACCAAAAAGTTTTATGATTCCAAAAAAGGATTAAATGTAAGACAGCAATGACCGTGAAGATGAACAATGTGTGCAATCAATCTTTCTTCATCTTTGTTTCAATTGTCTACTTGAGTTTGGCGCCACAATCTTGATTAGTGTTAGCATAAAATGTGACAATTAAAAAAGAAAAAAAAAAGAAACAGGTAACATTTTATTATCAACCCGAAAAGATAGTAAAAGACGTTTCGGAATGACGAACGACTGCAGTAAATAATTTAAATGACATCTTTATTGCAGTCTTTAAAAGACCCAACAAAAAATCTGAATAATTCTTAAGGAGAACCCCACACATAGGTAAAGAATTTATTACTCGTGTAATTAGCGTACAATTATAACTGCGGAAATTCTTGATAAAAGTGGATAGTAAAAGATCATGACATTTGTAACGCTTATAAAATATTAAATTTTTAAATGAGCTTTTAACCGCTGAAAGTGTTCTTTATACTGTTAATAAAAGTCTATAAGTACTGTCGGTCTGTCAGGTGAATTTACTCTGAATTGTGTCGAAGAGTTTGGGTAAAAAATTTAATCTCTAAGTCTATCTGAGTTTTTTTTTTATACCCGAGATGAAATCTATAGGGTATACTAAATTTGTCATTCCGTGTGTAACACTTGGAAATAATGATGGTAGAGCAAAATGGATTGGACACCCACGCATAATATTAAAGGTTATTATGATTATGTTCGTCTGTCCGTTGGTCTGTAGGTCTGTCCGTCCATCTGTGCGCACGATAACTCGTGAAAAGTTTACTTAGAGCGTTGTAATTTTTTACACGGGATTAAAAATAAAAAGTAAATTTAAGTTCGAAAATGACACAAATCGGGTAACTCCTTCGTGGGGTTGCCATACAAAAATTTCGTTCTTCTGTATATATTTGGACACTGCCTGAGAGCGCGTCAACGTAGAGAGCTGGAATTTTTTTCCTGGCGTTTTTAGAAATGTAGTAAATATGATCTCATAAATAGACTAAACCGGGGACCCCTTCTTGGTGATATCATATAGATATTTAGGTTTTTTACGTATAATATGAGAACTGCCAGTCCTAGATGTTTTTATTGTACTGAAAAGTTCTTTAAAAAATTAAATTCTATTCTATGAAATTGGTAATAATCATTTTTACTGTCCGACGAACTGTTCTACAGATGGTTGAAATTACATTGGGCATTCATCTAGGGAATCATAAGAATTAATCTTTCCAATCCTAGGTTTTTTACTTGTTTTTAGAACAATTTTAAATAGGATTTTTTTTTTGTTTTGTTTTTACTTTTGATGTGGATTAACTAAGAATAATTTTCTCAAAAAAAAAAAAAAACTACCAGAGTCAGTCGTTGCATTTTAGTTTCACACACATTTATAACAATATATATATACTGCAAAAAGATCGATTTTATATTTTAGTTTATTTCATTTTCTCTTTAATAATATGTTGTAATATCTTACGATATGTTTAGAGATTATACATGGTGCGGCGCGGTGGTAAACTGTTGTGACCCAATGCCCCGAATCATAAAATCAATGCATTAATATTGTCCTACACAATACATAATGTGACAAAAACTAATTCAACGTTAACTTCATTTAAAACTCAATCTTTTATTTTATAATAATATGAAATTAAACATATTATTACATTTTATTTGCATGACAAACATTCCACGGTATCCCTGCTTACCTACATACAATGTCTTCTTCCTCTTCGCACGTACACAGTACATACATAGATTGTTTCAATTTCTCCACTCCAATTTCATTGTATCTATATACATTTATTGTTGCCGTCTTAAAATTAATATTTCCAGATGACAACAACAGGCATATCAAATTTCAGTTTCTTCATGCAAATCGTTCTGAATAAAAACTTTTTAACATTTTCTCACTTTAGTTTTTTCAACCTGTCGTGAGAAAATAATAGTAAAGCTAAAAAGATTTTTAAATAATATCGTGGATACCAAGGGCGGATCTAGACATTTGCTCTATGAGGGGGGGGGGGGGGTAATTAAAGAAATCAATTGCTCATATTATTATTCAAACTGAATCTGATATTAGTTATCCCGCCTATGACAATTTTCCCAACATACTACTTTTCATCAATATATTCGGCTTTTCTATGCCTTCGATTAGTAAAACATGAAAAAAAATTTCTTGAACTGAAAAATCCTTAAATTTTAAATATTTTGAGAATAATTTAAAACTAAAAGAGAAAAACTAATAAATTGGAAATTGTTATTCACTGTAGTATAAAATATCAACTGCTCAGACTTTTCTTACTCTGCGTACCTTGAATATTTTAAAATTTATACACAAATCGTCGCCTGAATACTGTTTTGCCCTCCATATGCAAAAATGTAGTTTTGAGATAAATGCAGTTAAAGTTGACACCTTTATTATAAAAAAACTATTCAAAACTTTGTTTTTTAAATCTGCATAAAAACTCAGTTGTTTTCCGTCCATTTATTTCTTGAATTATTTCTGTTTAAATAGAAGAAAATTTCCATTAAAATTTCATTAACTTGAACCCATGTTGTTAATGGGGCAAAACTAAATTTCCAAACGAAAATTTGCTTGTATGTTATGGGACAAAACAATTTACTAATTAAGTTAAAAGAAATATTTTATCACTTTAACATTTTTATTTAGCCTTGAATATTTTCTAGTTTTTCTAAACAAAAATTCATTTTTTTATTCGCAATGAATTTTATGATTTTTTTTACCGGGTAAAGTTTATATTTGTTCAAGTAGCCCTTTTTGGTATTCTCCGGTACAAACGAAACGCAAAAAAAATGATTTTTTTTTATTTATTCTATTACACTATCATTTGATTTAGGGCGGCAAAGTTTCAAGTTTTGGTTCGACCTATTAACAGTCCCGAACAAAAGAATTGAGAGACTCGAAAAAAAATTAATGAAAATAGGAGAATGCAAACAAAAGTCTCGATTGAAATTATGCCGCCCGAAATAAAAAATTGTGTGATAAAAATAATTAAGAAAATTCCTTTTTTGCCTTTCGTTTGTACCGGAGAATCACAAAAGGCCTACTTGAACAAAAATTACTTCATTCATTAAAGTTAAGAAAAAAAAGGAAAATAAAAAATAACAGAAACAAAATAAAATACGCAATAACTTAATAACACTCCTTATTTGAGCATTAAAACCATTTGATAATAATTTCTATTTACGTCTGAAAGGTAAACTAAAAGTGGTTTTATATCTTTTGCCTTATCTTTAAATCCAGCTTGACTGATTTTAATCGGTACATTGTTTCGAAATAAGGACTGTTTCAGAAAAAAACCGACCATAAAAAGGTGTGCACTTAAAATTGCCAGCCATTAAATGCAAAATTGTTATGCAATAAAAATGGAAGTCACCCAAGAAGAATGCCTCGATTTAATTCTTTCCACCCATATGGAAAATCCAAATATGGTTCAAAGAGGGTTAGGTAAATAGTTGAAAATTCTGAAGACGATAATTCAAAATATTCTCAGTAAATTTTGAGAATCTTATAGTATCCATAGAAAGTACGGTCAGGAAGGAAAACAGATTCGATAGACCAAAAATTGGCCAAAGAAGTGGTAGACAACTTCAAAAGAAATGCCAACATATGTTTGAGAGATGTGACTGATAAGGCTGGAATGTCATATGCTACGGTCCATCGAAGAAGGCCTACGAGGTTTCCATATTCAGAAATCACCGAACAGAAAACCAGAAAAGAACTAAGATGCAAAATTTCGGAGTTGAATTTTGTATGAAAATTTCGTAACGAAATTAAGCTTAGGCGAAAACGAAGTGTCTTCAGAAGTGCTTTTTTCATAATTTAGAATCTTTGTTTTGGCCAGATTTAGCAACTTTCCACTACGGCAGAAAAGCGAGAGTCTTCTACGATACCCACTGCATACCAGTAGTACCCATGGAAGTGTATCCTCCACATTTTTCAAAACTAAGACCAACCGATAAATATTGGTCTAATATTGACAGAAAATTTAAAACAAAAATCACTCCGCTAACAGAGCTAATTTTAAGAGTCAGTCCGATACGTTCGATACTGTCTGTACAAAATTTAATGAAGAATGTAAAGCAAAAAGTTCACCAATGAAGTAATTATATCATGTCGGTTATGAATAATGTAGATAATTATGCAATAGTTCAATAAAAATTATTTGATAACAGAAAACAAAAATAAAAAGCTTTTTCGTGTTGCTTTCATTATTCGTAGCTGGTTTTTGTACTAAACATTTATTTTTTCTTAGAAATATACTAGAAATATTTTCTTCAGAATATTTATGGCATTAATGTTGGTCGATATAAAAACCTGGACAAATTTGTATTTCCATTATTTGAAACCGGTACTAAGCTCTATATATAAGAAATTAGTGGTGCAGTGGTTGTGTGCTGATTGGTGGAGTGGTGGAAGATGATGATAGATAAATACTTCTCTGGGAGAGGAGGGTATTCAAACTTTTTTTCAATACATTTGTTTCTTTATACTTAAGTAGCATTCGTAAAAACTTTATCGAAACTGTTCCAATACTTATTCTGGCAGAATTTATGCCTCATATTACGATTTCCCATTCTGAAGAAAAATTAAGGATTTTACAATAATTTTTAATTTTCTTACATTGTTTTTCTATACCAAAATTACATAAGTTAAAAAATCAGGAGATATAAGGAATATAAAAAATATCGTAAAGGAAAAGAAAAATATTAATCTACTATGGAAGCAAAAAATTATTTCTGTAACCAATATTTTCAAAATTTCGGACTTTTGCACCTATAGATAAAATTTTATAGATGACTACAATGAATCAGCCATGTATTTTCAATCAAATTTAATAAATATAAAAGTTAATATTTTTTATAAACTATTTAGATTAAATATAAAATAAAAAAAGGAAAGATTTCCATTATTTATTGCTCTTAATTGTAATTCAATGAACTCAGGGATGGCGTCAATCTTTTTAAGGCTAGAAAAATTAAATTTCTTTCGAAAAGAAAAACCTATGTGACACTGCATAAATTTAAAATGTAATCACTGCACACTATTCCTAGATGCTAATTAAGTCAGTCAAATTAAATACTAATGTCATTATATCCCGTTACACTAGGTTCTTTAAATTCAACGGCTACAAAATATTCACTTTGAGTATATCCTCAAAATATTGACACTAAACAATAATCCATCCATCATAGATGACCCGTAAATGACTGTTTTGACATATTCATCAGTTCTTAGTCCACAAACCTTGGACTTGTATGTGTATATGAAATCAAAATGTCAACTAAAAAAAAAGGCAGTTGGTGCGGGTAACCACGGTATACCACCAGAGCAGATGTTACAATTATTTCAAATCACTCTGGAATCCAAAAGAAGGGTCGCCAAAAATGACACACTGTCCTATCATCGTCATTAGCTGCCATGTATCACGCAATCTGGATAGTGAAAATGATCTTTGCCAAGTGCAAATGGACCATTACGATTACCCTATCATTACGAGAATATAAATTCTGAACATTCACACAAACACTATATAATTTAACACCGTTTTTCATGGTAGGTACAATGGGGAGGAGAAAAAAAAAGTAAATTAGAGAAGGAAAAAAAAATTAAGACAAGTCCGCTGGGGGTTGAGTACTTCACATAAAAACATCGCGCAATGTTTTAGCTGTACAATAACCATCTAGGAACAACAACAGAAGCAGCAGCATCAGCAAGTTTACACTCTCCAGTGATTCTATGTATATTCCTACTTCCTTAGCTTCAGGTCGAGTCCTTTTAAGTGATTGTGTGCGGTTTAAGTGTATCCTGGGGATTTCTAGAAACGAGAACTAAACAGAGTAGCAAAAAGTGAACTACTACCCAGGACACTATATAATAGAAGGAAGTATTGTGTGGTTGATACGGTTATGGAACACCGGGAGGGCAATTCGGGTATCCCCTGTGAGTCTGATTTATCTAAACTAGGGCGGTATTGAAAAACTATTTAGCCAACACTTAAGATCCCAGCAGGAGTTTTTGTGATTTGTTGCAAGCATCATCCCTTGAAAATTCTTGCAATTTTCATGATGTCGTTGTTTTTTTATCGTCCCCTTTTCAAACAAACTATACTCATATATACCTCTCCCTTGGTTTTTGTGCAATTTCAGGGAAAGTGCTCCGACCCTGACGACCAACCCACCCTCATTTTAGAACCTTTTCACTTTTTGTTTTTTTTTTTTATATCTCTTTAATGTCAAAATGTCATTTTCGCGACCCTCTACGTCCTTTATGTGTCACAGTTTTGCCACTTTGTACATTGAGTGCAAAATCCTGAGTACTTTGTATATACTTACATATATAGCTGGGATAACTGTATAAATGAAATTTACTAAGGAGCAGCACACATGGTGCTGCTCTTTTGTTTTCAACCCCTAACGTTGCTTATAATAGTCTGTATGATGTTGCGGACGTTGATGCAAGTGGATGCTGTGCTATGTGAGGCTCTTAATTAAGTAGTACGAGTGTAAACAAATCTGTTTGGGGATTTCGTCATTCTTATATTATACAACTCGACTATTATAAGCGGGGCTGTTGCTATCTCTATAATCTCATGAAGCGAATGATAAGCTGATACGAATTTAATGACACATTAATGGAGGTGTGATCCTTTTAGCAAATAAAGAATGAATTGAGGGGTAGTGGGTGAAAAAAGAATTTCAGTTAAAATGCATTAGGACTAACAAGATAATGCGATTTAATTAGGTTCGTATTGAGACATTTCACACGATTTTTGGGCGTTTTAGTTTACTAATCATTTTCTTATATTTTAATATTAAATTGGGTTGAAAGAGAGATTGAAGCATTGTTTGGGCATAGATTTATTTGTTTTTACTTTTTATGAAATTATTTTATGGGAAAATTCCTTAAGAAAACATATTAGCTGTGTTTTTTTGTGTAATTTGTTCTAGAACTTCCATATACTGGAGAGAACAAAATGTTCTCTCGATTGAAGCGAACTATTTGTATTGTTCGCTTCATTTAAATCTTTTTAGGAAAATGTATGAGGCGTTCTTGTGTGTATCTTTTGTTCTGCTCTGTTCTGCGGATATAAAAGAACACAGCTATTATATACGTAAATATTATAAATATGCTAAATTAATATTCAATTGGCAGTCATGAGAAAGGAATGTAGGGAAATCCTGACTTTAAATTTCATGACTACATAATCTTAGAACTATAATTGGCCATCAGGAAAATTACAGTCATATTTTTCTGTTTTAGATGTATAAATATTTACTACCTTCTCTTTTCATCCTTAATAGCGAAAGACTCTGTACCTGTGCACTTACAGAACCACTCACTCAACCACATTTGATCCAGCCGAAAGATCTGACGCAGTGCTTCTGTTTTCATAGTACCTATACCTAAATATTTTTTAAATTTTCCTTTAATGTTGTACTAAACTGAAAAGTATTCGTAAAGTCTTTCTGCAGCACTAGTTTTTTCGCCAGTAGTTTCTACCAAAATCCGATAGGTGAGATCTGAAACGTAAGTGTAAGTCAAGCTTCGGTTAGTAGAGCTATTGGAGAAATACTAGAGTTGAAAACAAGGATTTTTGCCTTGCAATAGATAAAATTTCATTCTTTCGCTATGAGGAAAATGAGGTAAATCTCAATGATTTATGTCATATAAATATTTGAAGAAGATTCCACCTACATCCAATTGCACTTACAATTTATCCATTCAAAATGCCTTTCTTCTTCAGGGTCTCACAATAAACTTAACTTTTCTGCATAGTTCACAGCAAAGAAACCCTCATAATAATAAAAAGCATACAAAAATTATTTCTTCTGTATACAATTTTTTATGAACTGCTAACAATAGAAAATTGCATTAAAGGAAGCATAATGCTATGAGATGCGATGGTATCAGAGCTTCGTTTTGGGAGTCGCTACTCTGTGAGTTTTCCTGTAAGGTAATCGTGGACTGAGAGAACTACCTTATTCTCCGATCCCCTCTAAAAAATTTTACTGATGGCTCTCTTACTAAAGAGGGAGCCGGGGCGGGTGTCTCTTTGCCTGAGTCTGACACTGGGGTGGAGTACTCACTTGGAAGACACACCACTGTCTTCCAGGCTGAAGGTTTCGCTATAGAAATGACAGTGAAGATAGCCCTTGATATGCAAATCAAGGGGAAGAACATTGTTATCCTTTTAGATAGTCAGGCCTTGATGGCTCTAAGTGGCCGTCAGATAACATCTAAGTTACTAGGAGATTCCAGGTCGTCTGTAGATTAACCATGTATACACAACAAGGAGTCCCTTCAGTGGGATTCTGGTCACATGGAGTTCATGAATAATGAAAGGGCTGAACTTTTAGCTAGGCTTGGCCCTGATTCTTAGTTCCTCTGACCGAACCCGCCGTAGGCGTTGCTACCTCGAGTATCAGGTGTCTCATCAAAGTGGATGTTCATAGGAAGTATCAGCAGAGAGGGTGAACCTGAGTACTTGCAGGTGCACAAAACTGGGTCTTGATGGGCCCAATAGGAATATCTTTGATTTTCTCTTGGTACTCGGAAGGAAACAATGTAGAACTGTGGTTGGCATCATCACCAATCATAGCTCGCTTTATGCTCATCTTACAAGGATGGGAGTTTTTGACAGCTCTGAGTGTCTCTTCTGCCTGGAACGAGAGCTTGAGATAACCGAACACTTTTTGTGTGCGTGTCTGACTTTCGTCCAAAGTAGACTGGATACTCTAGGGTCTGCCCTTCTATCTGTAGGTGAGCTGAAAGGCCTTTCTCACCAATACCTGATGTACTTCATTAAGAGAACAAGAAGGTTTTGGTGAAAGGGCTTCTAGCAGGACAGCACAATAGGCCGATCTGGTCTCCGTGCTTGGGATGGGATCTATTGTCCTCTGCCTTAAAAAAAGGGTATAAAAAAAAAACTAATAGAAAATACAAAATTTATTAGTCTCACATGCCAGTTTTAGCGAGAATCTCATACGATAAATGATAGCAAGAGCTCTGTAGCAAGAAGTCTAGCAGAACAGGTGTTTTGGGATTTCTTGATATAGGATTTCGTTCTTACTACCACTCGTCGACAATAGCAAAATTTATTTCTTGCTATGTATGGCGAAAAAAGCCAGAATAAGCTTTAATAGTTTACGATATACCTAAATATAATGTAAATGCCTAGTACAGGGTGTTCCAGAATTCATGACTGTTTTGGAATAACTCTTGAATAGATAAAGAAAATAAAAATTAAAATATTTGAAAATGAAGTATATTTTTTGTATTTCTTATTATCGGGCATAGATGATGAAATCATGCGTGTACTTAGTTTTCCGATCCGTTTGTAATGTAGCGAAACAATGCTGGTAGAGAGTAAAATGATTGGGATATCCACACATAATATTAAAAGTTATTTTAATTTTTTCATGTCCGTCTGTCTGTCTGTCTGTCTGAACGGTAACTCGATAATGCATTCACTTAGAGAGATAAAGCTTTGCATATGGCCTCATTAAAAATTTTTTTAAGACACAAGTTCAAAAATGGGAGAAAACCGGTAACTTCTTCATATAGTAGCCATACAAAAAAAATTTTTTTTTAATATATATTTGGACACTGTCCGAGAACTCGTTAATGTAAAAAATTGAAATTTTGTACGCAGTACAAAATAATAAATATAATTTCAAAAATGGGGAAATTCGGGCAACCCATTCTCGGTATTGCCATATAAAAATTTGGGGTTTTTACGCTTACGATCAGTGCTAGACGTTTTTATTGTACTGAAAAGTTCTTTAGAATATAAAATCCTTTAACAATCAAGCTTGCACAGGCTATAAGAAATTACATTCGGGCATTCATCTCGCGTATCGTAAAAATTGGTCTTATTTTCTTATATATTTTTTTTATTTTCATAAAAGCTTAATATTGTGAAATTCTTTTCCATAACTTTCGTCAAAATCGCTAGTGATAGTGTTTCAATTTTAATATCTATTAAGTCGATAAGTGGTTTTTGCCTATTTATTTATACACTGTCTTTCAGATATCTCCATAGAAACTAGACAGGAGGAGTTAGGTCCGGTGAACGGGGTGGCGGTTTATTGACGCCATTACGTTAGATAAGTCGATTTGGAAATAGTTCAATCGGAATCGTCATATTTTCTCTCGCTATATGTGCTGTGCCATTTTTGTATCGATTTTTAGTATTATGTATTATTGCCAGTGACAGTACCTTTATTGTCGTCATCATTTTCAAAGAAGTAAGGATCAGTTAGTCTCCCCGCAGTTAGAGCGTACCATACAGTAACACGAGGAGGTTGCATTTGGCGTTCATGTATAATTTGAGAGTTTTTCGATCCCAGAATCGTAAATTCTGTTTACTTACGAAACCATTTAAATAATGAAAATGAACCTCATCTGACATTGTTATTTTTTAAAAACGCTCCGTTAAATTCTTCCAAACTCTTTGAATCAAAGAACGAGCGAATGATAAACTTGTTGCAGTCTCAGGTATTTTCAGTTTTTGTGCGCATGGCATTTCTGAAGTTTCTGAATTGACAAAATTGTTCACTAATTATTTATAAAAATATATTTACCACTTTAGAGGCTTACGATTATTATTGATCTTTTGTACACAGAAGTAGCTGGTCTGACAAATCAACCCCAAGCATATGAGCGTTATAATACGCGATGGGTTCAGGACAATTAATTAATAGGATCACGGTTTTCTACCTATGTTAGTTACTTCCCATGGTAATTTATTAGAACTGGTTTTGTATCCAAATCGGTTGATATTTTATTGGAACTTAGAAAAAATTTCGTATTTGCCACATGTTGCTAAAATCGTTGGAGGAATTGCAATTATTAGCTTTACTGAAATAAAAAAACTGTAGAAATTCCATATCTGACTCGGCTGAGTAGGAATATTTATAAATTAATTTAGGGTATATTCCAACTGGCTACCTGAATAATTTTCATCTTTTAACGAATAGGCTTCTATTGTTCTCCTGATTCTTTTGTGAGATGATGTCATGAATTCTATCCTAAAAATTTAGTGTTTTATCACCTTACTTGAGCATACATCCGGGCACTTTGATCACTTCAATTTAAGTTTCATGCAGAAATTAAAAATTTTGGCAACATAAATAAATAAGCGCAGACAGTTAAGTGCCGAACACTACAAAACTGAGGCATTTGTATGAAAACTTTGCCTCAATAGAAATATTCATTCGTACGTTGGGATTGGGATGAATATCTCGTTAGTGACGAGAGAGTTAAGGTTCTTGTTACTCAAGACATATTCAAGATAATCATTTTCTTCCAAAATTTGGACGAGTAACTCTATTAAGCGCCGTGAATTTATTCCACGTATTCGCTCAAGTTCTTCAGCTGGACCAAATATCTACTCAAACAAATTTTGCTCTACTCTTTATACAATGTTACAAGTTTTCGCTCTAAAATGACTTATCACTTCATTGGCTCAAATGGCATACTCGTATGTTTTTATGTATTCATTTTGACAGACATTTACTTTTTAGAAAGGTGCTGAGCTTATAATTCATGGAATTTTTGGTTTTGCGCTAAGTTCGCCATGCTTGCGTTTTGAACGTACCTGTTTAAATCGGAGTTCTTGTATACCACTCGACGTAATATTCCGTGCGAGATTAAGGATGTTGGTGCTTTTGAGAATTTTAAGTTTTTGTATCTCAATCTCATACTACCTTACAAAAACTCTTTATTGCAGCGGTTAAAATGCTGTCGGATACACAAAATGGTTTATGTTACATTCTTGTAGCTGTAAAGATGCTCTACGATATTTTGATTTTGTGTTCCAATCTCAGAATCAAATAGAACATTATCGGACATTTTAAAAATATTTACAGATTTTAAGGAACAAGAGAAGATGAGGAGAAATAGAATGATCCTGAATACTTGCCTTATGTTTGCACGATCAATATAAATACTGCACAAAAAAAAAAAAAATTGTGGAAATTTGAGAACTCTAATTGTAGATTATTTTGATGATTAAATCTCGCCAATGAATGTAGGCACTAAAATTAGTAATACCAATCTCTTTTGGATTATAAGTTTGACAACAATTTTAATTTTTTAATTTTACCAATTTGACAAGAGTCTTGCTGATATCCTTAATTCCAAAGATCTTATGAAGCACAGTCTTGAAGCTGATATCGTATTGGTCTGGCCATTTCTCTTAATTCGTTCCAGCTTCTTTTGAGTTTCTCTTCCTTTATTTATTCAAATTTTATCTTTTTGTGGAATCATGGAAGCTGCCTGAGTTTTTTTTTGGATAAAATATGCAATAAATGCAAAATTTCGATTTACATACTTTTTATAAATTTTTACTGAATCTTTAAAATTTTCGTAGCCTTGGCTTACGATTCTCTCGACTTTCAGTATGGTTTTATCAAAGGCGTCCAAGTGAACTACGATATATATGTTAGAATGCTCCAATTATTATTTATCTGCTATCGAAGCTGGACTACAAGTTCACTGAATTTTTTTACACCCTTACTAGAATTACTGAATTCTTGTTTTAAGACTTCTTATTAGAGTTTCTTCACTTTTTGTAAATTTAGTGTGTTTCTATTTATCTGAACGTACTCAACGTGATCTTTCGTTTGTTTCTTCGTGGAATTCATTCCGACATTATTAACAATATCTCGAATGTACCACATGGTTCTATATTTAACTGCAACTCTTCATCCTTTCCATAATTTATTTTTGATTCATTTGAGAATTTCTATTTACGACATATTTTTTCCGAATTTTTTAAAAAAACACAGAGTGCCATTTTAAACTATGATTTTTTGACAAAACGAAAGATTTATCAATATCAGCTTTTCCTTAGTAAATCAGCTTGATATCATCCCTAATAAGACAAATGGAACTTGGGGTTTATTAAAAGACAGACTCAAGAATTTAATTAACCATACATTACCGAGCTTTTGTATTGCAGTTTTGTCTGATTTCCAGCCTACATGATATTTATCCATAGCATCGAGGTGGTTCAAATAAGATTCATTAAAATTATTCTTCGTGGGTCTTTCCTGGAACAATATTCCTAAGCTGTTTTCTTATCTAGATAGACTGAAGCCTATCCCACTAGAGACTATTGAAAATAGACATAGCAACACCAACTTTTATCAATATGCTTTAAATTATAACCAGATACGAACAACCTGCAACTTCTTTTCGACAAGTCCAAATTCATTAATAAACACAAAGCTAATAAATTTCAATAAAAAAAAAAGAGTTCTAAAAATTTTGCTTATTATCACTAAAGTAAAGCTTACGAAACATGCGCAATTCGCATAGCTAACTCTGCTGCGTAAATCATAATAATGTTTTTTTCCATTTCTCGTTCGAACAGAAAATTTTCGCATATAATTCACACTAATCTCACGACTAAAGTCGCCAGTTGCTTGGCTAATCAATTCACATCGGGGCGCCAGAGGCGATCTTCATGACTTACCTGTCTTTCGCTGTGTGAAATGTCTTGTCCTTTCTCTAAATCCCAAATTCCTCTATAGTTATTCATTTAAAGGCACAGCAATGAAGCAGATTAGAAAACTGTTTTTCCCGGTAGTTTTTTTTTTACCATACTTTGTTTTGTGGGCTCAATTTTATCTTCTTGTTTTTTTTGCTTTAATCTGATTTTGCTGGTCATGGCCTCCTCCGACGCACATCAACTATGTTACATTCTTACAGACAGACAGATACCTACTTACATACATATGTATATATATACATATATTGAAAGAAGAAAACTATCAGTAAAAGTCAGAAATTGCCTCATCTTCCCAGTCTTCGAATTGATGTCGTCTTTTTTCCTCACTTGAACATCAGCTGCCATTGTACTGGACCAATAAATTGAAGATAATTTGTTGCACGGCAGGAGTCTTGAGAGTATCTCTTATCTCTCTATTGTCCGAATGTTTGTTTTTATCGGGTGTATAGCCCCTCGGCCTCCATGGTTTCAAATTGATACTTCTAGTTAATTTAATTTATTGTGGCGTTTAGCTGTTGGTTGCCTGTTTTTCGTTGTTTTTTTTTTCATTCGCCGATTGGAATTATATAGTTAGTGTGTACCCTGTGTGTATGCAGAATTGCCTAGTCAGCCGGTACCTTGCTGTGGATGAAATTGAATAATTTTATGGTCTATTAGTGTAGACGGTAAAGGTGATGACATGAAAGAAATTTGATATTAAGAATATATCTGTAGGGGGAGAGAAGTTGTTTAAAGATTGTAGTAATTGCGCAATTGTTGCTGTTACAAATCGTTATGTGTTACAGCAGTGAAAGGAATTCAAAGATTATCAGTTATTAGGAAGTTCGTCGCTTAAGTCTTTTGTTTTTTGTTACCACAAAAACTGTGTTTATGCTGGGCATATATGAAGAAGTCAGTGAAGGTCAAGGTGGTGAACACGTTGTCGTGTTGAAATTATGATTATTTATAAAAAAAAAACTTCAAAAACAAAAAAAATTAAGTAGTCTACAACACGGAAGGAGCCTCATAACAAGAAAGCAAAGTAGAAAGATAGAGGCTCTTTACTTTTGACTAAATAATTTCCTTAAATACTTTTTGAAAAATTTTGGACGTATTCTTATTTCCGTTCATTCTGCAGATGTGAAAGTACACTGACATCTGATAAGATCTCTGGAATGTTCTTAATAATTCTTTTTTTTTCGCCTCGGGCAAACCTTAATTTGTGGAAGTTTTAAAGCAGGTCAGAAATGTCATAAGGGTCATTAAGGAAAGGATATGACCCACATAACTCGAAGTGAATCATCCTTAGAGAATTCTTTTTTTTTTGCTTTCAAATATTTGACATTTTCATGATTAATTGCGGCAATATGTATGTGTAGGGAAAATGGACATACTCTAAGGCAGAGTATCTAGGAAAACGTAATCATCTGAAATATTTTATGTTTCTTGCAAATTTCATTGATGCCAGTATTACATAATCATGCATGTTTATGAATTTTAATCAGATAAGAATTATAATTTGTTCCATGGAAATTGTAATAGAGATCTATGGAGTTATTATATAGTATAATTCTATGCTAAATATCATATACAAAGCTCTATCAAGACTTATGCAGAAGGAATTTGCTCATGACATGACTGATGGATTACTATAACCAGCTTTTCACGTTTGATGGCATGGACATAGAATAGGCGCATAATAGTAACATATACATACCCATATCTTCGTAAGATTATATAAAAATTTAGTGAATGGTAGCAGGTCATACAAGTTTAAAACAGGGGCGCACCGAGGGTGGGGGAGACAAACGCGTTCGGTCCCCCCAGAAGATCAGTTTTTTAACGTAATTTACAAATCAAGAATAAAATGTAATCTGTTTATTATTACAAAGCCCGATAAAATAAAATAAGATCTTTAAATATAAACTATGACTATGATTAACCAGTCATGGTTTGGCAGCATGGCTGGGGGCGTAGATACTTACAAGGGCATGAGCGGACAACAAAGGCAAGACATAGCTACTGCACAGTATAATTCATTCAGTAGATCAGCTTAGAATAAGCTACTGAAAAGTTAATTTCTGAAATTAACTTACAAAAAAAAAACCTTGTAACGCACTTGGTCACGCTGAGTGTCATAGCTCGAAAGAAAGTTATTTCGAGAAAATCACATTTTTTTTGTGTTCATGTTGTATTTTGTACACCATTACATTCTCTTCAGGACAGATTTATGTTATGTAAAAATAACGGTCTTTCTAAAGTAAAAATGTGAAATAATTTTGTATTGCTGATGAATATTGTAAAATTTTCCATATATGTACGGTCATAGTTTGTAACCCAAAATTTGTTATTTACGATACTCTACGGGATCAAGTGCGACAATTTCTTCCATAGGGAAAAAAAAACTATTGAATATGAGATAGAAAAAGATTGGCGAAAATTAGGTACTTGCAACATTTACCAGCGAATGTATCAGTTCCGTGTTGGGATGTACATATGAAACTTTTATATTTAAATCAATGTTCTATTAGAACGTTCCAAATAAGAACAATTTGTATATTTCTTATCTCTTTATGCACCATGATAACTATCTTTGATATTATGGGGCAGAAAGCCAATTTATGTACTTCTTTTAGTATTTTACCACTGATCGCTTACACGATCAAATTAGATTTTTCCGTTTTTTTTTGTTTCCGTGTTTAAGAAATATTGAATATTTTAACAAAAAATGAACACGAAAGATATTGTTTTTGACATCACTTAAAAATAATAAAATATTTATTGAGGTAAAAATTTTATTTAAACTGTATAAAAATGTGCAAAATGGAAAATGTACGGTTTGCCGGTAGAAAGATTATCTTATAAATTTTCTGCCAGTTTCAGATGTATACAAATTTATAATCGCCGCCAATTATAAATTTTAATTGCTTTAAGTTTCTTTGTAAAATTGGAACAAATTGCGTAGAGTGTAACTAAATAAGTAAATGTGTTTAATTGTTTATGAAATTGTGAGTAATCTATTGAAAAGAAAGAAAACAGTGGCTTTATGGTCCATGTTGAGATTTTAGCAGATAAAAATTGAATTACAAGATCTGCAAAAGAAGTAGTTCTTAAGTACTCAAATAAGCCAAAGACGCGACCATAGAGCCCTATTTGTCCGAGCTTTTTTGACTTAGGATACCTATGGTCGCCCCAAAATCAAATCCAGGGTACACTACTGATTTAAAGTTGAACTCAAATTACATAGTAATTAGAAGAATGAAACGATGAATCGCCCACAAAATATAGAAAATCCATTGCACATCCTGTGTGAGTGTATTACTGAAAATTACGGCCAAATTACCAGCTAAGTTAACGAAAGAAATGATAATTTTGGATAACTGCATAGCTTTCGAGAACATGAAGACATGATTTTGAATTTATGCTATAGAATTTAAGAGAAATTGTTCAAGAACTGGTGAAACTTGAATAATGGGCTAATATACCTGAATTAAAATAAAGCGTGATGGAGTATTACAAAAAAAAAAAAAAAAAAAAAAAAAAAATTAGGATCTGAACATTATACACCACCTTACATGTGGGCTAACTTTAAATAAATTAAAAAGGTCATTATTCAAATAACTAATCTAGATATCCACATTAACTAAAGCCTGTGAGATAACTCCATTGTAATCATGGTAGCAATAATAATTCTTAAAGCTTATGTGCCGTATTGGAATTGAACTGACTCCCGGCAAATATATATGACGATGAAATAGAATCCTGAGGTTTAAAATGTAAGAAGTGTAATAGAGTAATGAGTATTACCATTAATGGTGAAATGCGTAGTTTAATTCTTTACTCTCGTTCAAGCATAAATGGATTCTTAGAAGTGGTTAATTAAATTATTGGATGAGCATTAATTTAAGTTCAAATTAACTTCAATCAGATAGGATTATGGAATTTTAGAAATTTTAAGTCTCTTTTTAAGCATATAGAAAGAAATCTGATTAAGTGGGTCAAGGTAGAATGCCAAAATGGTTGCTACTCCAAGAGAGAAAAAATGTCTAATAAAAAGCACAGTTTTTGCAAAAAAATAAAAAAGAGCGGACCGTTTCGTAGTATTTATAATCAGAGAAAATATATATAGCACAACGAAACAAAGTGTCTTGCATTCGGCTGGACAAGTAAGAAGATAGAAGGCACGTACTGCCAAAAAAGAAGTGCATACCGTAGAACAGAAAAGCTCTTTAGTTAATTCTATCAAAGGATTTACTGAAATCAACAAAAATGTAGTCTACCTATTTATCAGGCTCCGTATTAGACCAGGGCTTCGAAAATATGGACGCAAATTATAAATTGATTGATAGAAAAGAAAAAATTTTTGGGGCCGGTAAAAAATCTGCCAGAGAAAATAAGAAAAATATTTCCTAATAGATAAGTGATCAAACATGAGATCTTTGGTCTCGAGGGGAATAGATGGAGGCCTTGTCAGATACATAGAGCATATTAGATTTCGAATGATGCAACCTCTCAAAATTTTTGATGTATTAACCAGCTATTTAGTCAAGGTTAACAGAAATGGAAATTATTAGATTTCGAAATTTTGAATTTTATATCAAAAATTTATTTTTGTATTACTTCGTATACAGATTTACATACATACATACATACGTAGTTTACATTGCCATCATCCTAATATCTAAGAAGAAATACAAAAAACAAATCAACTGATATCTTGAGAAAAACTTGTCATTAAACCACGGGGCACAACACATCGAAGGACACTGTCACAAAAATTGCCTTTGACTAATAAATAATCGAGTCACTGACAATAAATCACAGTCGGTGCCCAAAAAACAAAGCAAAAATAATAAAAAAAAAAAAAAAAAGAAAAATAGCTATAGGTATACAAACACATCACAGTAAAGTAACGAACAACAACGGTGCCAACCTACCAACTTTTTCAGGGCTCTGAAAACTGAAACGAAATAAAGAATGAAGGAGGGAAACCAGAAGGAGCAAACACAAAACCCATGTGAAAACTCGAATGGGCTTGACCAAAAACTTCTCTTTGAAAATATGAGAAATTGCATTGAGGCCTTAATGGATTCATCACGACTCGAGTTTCAAAAAACGCAAAAGACTCATCATGACGGACTCTAACCATTAGATGACAACGGTAGCCAATTCTAGAAATACCACCGGCCTGAGGTCCATTTATCACGCGTTGCTGTAGTAATGAAATGCAGCGATAAGGCCTGTGACGGACATAAAAGGCCAAAAATTTGAGCAATTAATAAAAGTTTTTTTTTCTTGCACACATTTAATTTATTTTCGTAAGAAATTTTTTTCTCCCAAGAGAGCAAAAGGTGAATGAAATTATGCTCATGAGAATGTGTGTATTTTAGTATGTTTGTTACCTTTTGTTTACGGGGTTGAAAGTGTTTTTTTGTTGTTATGAAGTGATTCAATGGTTATTAACTTTGTTTGTGTGTTTTTCTGCTGGCTATTTATTCTTCAATAAACCTTTTTGCCAAAGAAAGGAATAGTAACTTGGATGGACCTTGTTATAAGCGTCTTTAGCATTAATCCAATCGGTACATCTACTGGCAGATCAAAACATGCCATTTCACCAAGACGAAAGACAAACTATTACGTCCCACAATTATTAAGCTTAAAAGATTAAAGGCACTATCCTCCTGAAAGACTAATAATATTGTGCAAATATATAAGTTAGGACCGCTATTGCTCTCATGGTTAGGTAAAATATAAAGTGTCTATAATTGCAAATCAAAATGTTTTTCACTAAATTCAAACTTGACGTTTGGGAGTACGAAGATTCCAATGGAAAACTTGTTCATTGGACAGTGCAAGATCACTAAAAGCTGATCTTAAATAAATATCATATCCTAAAAACGAGATTTTTTCATTCAAGAAAAATGGCTTCAAAGGCGGGTATTATCGGAAAATTCAATGAAAACTCCGGTTAATTTTAGTAAAGTGAATATTTTAAATGAGACTGAACTAATCTGCATGAGCGCTATAACAGTCACCTGACTTATCCTAACAAAATTCATAAAAATTGTTACTATACTCGACTTAGTGATAACAAGTAAAAAAGCTAGAATTGGTCTCAGACCAATTCTTATGATACCCTAGATGAATGCCCGTATTAAATTTCGTATGGTCACCGATCTATTCAAGTATTGATTTTGAAGTTATTTTTCGCATATATTTCTAGAATAGTTTGTCGCACAGAAAAAATTGTTATAACTAATTTTATAGGATTTCGTATTCTGCAGAAGTTTTTAGTACAATAAAAATGTCTTGGACTGATCGTTTTCAAAGTATACGTAAAAAACCGAAATTTTTATATGACAACACCAAGAAAGAGTTGCCCGATTTAGTTCATTTTTGACATTTTATTTGCTAATGTAGTAAAAACATCATGTACGAAATTTCAGCTCTCTACGTCGATGCGTTCTCAGGCAGTGTCCAAATATATAGCGGAAAACGAAATTTTTATATGGCAACCCCACGAAGGAGTTGCCCGATTTGTCTCATTTTCGAACTTAATTTTACTTTTTTTTTTAAAGTGCGTGTACAAAATTTCAGCTCTCTAAGTATACGCGTTCTCGAGTTATCGTGCGCACAGACGGACGGACGGACGGACATGCAAAAATCAAAATAACTTTTAATATTATGAATGGGTGTCCAATCCATTTTGCTCTACCATCATTATTTCGAGGTGTTACAAACGGAATAACAAACTTAGTATACTCCTATGATTTCATCTAGGGTATAAAAAGAAGAAAATAAATATAAAGAATATCGTTTGTAATCTGTTTCAAGTGATAAGTAGGTAGCTTAAAGAAATGCGAAGGAAAAATAAATCTAGAAATCATACTAAAAATAAAACTAAAAAAATTAAAGATACCGTAAAACGGGGCAACTTTGGGACGGGAGGTGCAACTTTGGGACAGCGCGAAATTTACCAATTTTGAATTTCCCTCCAATGCTGGTTGTTTCGATTTAGTGCGGAATCACCGCCAACTTAACTACTATTTTTTTGCGGTGCTACATAGAATTTCTGCTCAACAATCGTCAGTCTGCAGTTTATATTCTTTCACACAGCACCTATTGAAGTTTCTTTGTTGATCCGGAAACTTTCGCATACCAAGAGGAAACCGTGTGTATCTCGACAGTGAAAGGTACGTATTTTGATACTAAATGCTTTGGCATCAGTATTCTTTAATCGTAGCTTTCTTTATCCGTGCACGTTATTTTCTAACCTTAAAATTTTTATTAGATAGCTCTGAGAGAGGTAATTTTGGGACTGTCCCAAAGTTACTCCGAAGGTGATTTCAGCTGTGCTATGTGTTGTTCTTTTCAAATTTATAGCTGATTAACGATGCCGAGGAATCCCAAACGAGCTTTCGGGGCACGGGCCTACAGGAATTACACTGAAGAAAATATGAACGCGACCTTTTTCGCAATAAAAAACAAAACTTTGTCGATTTTCCAAGCAGAACCAAAATTGGGCACTCCTAAAAACACTTTACACCTGAAGAACCAAAAAAAAAAACAAAGCACTGGAATCTTGTAGGCAGTGCTGTCGTTTTCACAAATGAGGACGAGCTGCAATTCTTGGATCACATTGTTGCCGTATTTCACTATGAGTTCTCTGTGAATACGGTTGAATTTCGATACATTATGAAGTCCTACTTCGACCGTTGTAGTACGAAGAGGGAGCATTTTAATAAAAAGTTCCAGGAAAGAATTTGGCAGGGGGATTTGGCCCCCCAGCATTCTGCCTCTTTCCCTCGCGTAAACTGAAAACTTGTAGTGCCTGATGACAGCTTTCATATAAGACATAATAAACGACCCTTGTACTCCTTCCCCTCCGCGCAAAATTGACATCACCAAGAGTTGCGCGTCGTTGAGACGAACATATATACCAAGTTTCGGAATAAATATTTGTCCCCTTTCCGCGTCCTCGAAAATCGAAAATCCAGCTTCGCTACACAACCCTTTTATCTGATACCGGGCCGCATAAAAAATATTTCGGAAAAATGTTATTATCTACTATCACTATTACCTCTCGGCGCATTTCCCACGTTTTGTTTATCAACATTTTTCATAGAAATGTGCTAAATGTACCTCTTTTAATTAAAAAATAGAAATTTAAAACGGTTTTGTATCAAGAGAAAAAAAAAATCATCTCAATTCCAGATATTCATAAATAAATTTTGACAAATCAATCTTTCCTCCCTTTCAAAGCTAGAAACAGTACTATCTCAAACTTTCCCACATGACGTGGTAAGATTCGGGCGAATTGCTTTGCTCAGCAAACCACCACCCACATTTTTAAAGAGGAAGGTCAAGGACATGCAAACGTGTCCCAAAGTTACCCCGTTGTACGGTTATATTTAAAAAACCAACAATTAGAAGTAATTTTAAAAACTAACTTACAGTAAATAATTATTCTGGTATAGCGTAAAAACTAGCTAAAATATTAGCTATTCATCACAAGGTAAACATATCGTAAATATTAGGTAAACGGAAGATATATAAAATTTTATAATTTCCTTCGTTTAAAGTTGAAGTTTAATATCTAAAGGCAAAGAATTATGCACTTCCGGACCCAAAATGCATATTACTACTAAACTTTATTGCTAGAGGTAGAGTAATGTGCAGGGTGTGCGATGCCTTGAAAAGTGCAAAAAAATTTCCTAAAGATTTTTATGCATAAATTTAAGTACCAAAAAAATATAAATCTGTCTATAATTGTCATCACAGAAACTTCATTAAATGCCTGTGTGGTAGTATACAATTTAGATTTCTTAAGGCTGAATGGCCGAAAACAAAGCTCTCGATTCCGAGCTTTCATAATTTAACTATGTAATTAGTAGTAGTGTGAGCTGTTGTTCAGTAATGCCTATCAAAAATATTTGTAAAGTACTATTCAAAATTAAGCACATATGTACAAGATCGTCATCACGAAAAGTTTTTGAAAATTAAAATGAAGAAATCATTTCCGTTTTATTTTCTCACAAACCATTGACTAAATAACTTTGTCCGTAAGGACGACGTCCGTGACGAAAGAGTAGAAGGTAGTAAACGTGGATGGATTTGCATGGAGTTTTTTGATTTAGAGTCAGTGAATGGGGAGCTTTCCGATGAGGTAATGTTTTTTACGTTTTTGGGGGTTTAGGGGGTGGTAGCTACCTTGCATGAGGGTAACAAATTTGGAACGTGTGTGATATCAAATTAAAGCCTTTGCTGAGTCACATTAAATGGAATATTTACTTTTCTCCTATAAGATACTTTATAGCAGATTTTTCTCATCAAAATATCATTAAAATGGGTGATTTTCAAGGGGTTTGGTTTGGTGCGGGGGCTGATTCTTCTTTTAAATGCTTTGGCCCAATATTTTACATATTTCATGTGAACATTTCAATTTTCTGTGCTAACCGTTGTATGGGTTTTGACGTGAAATAAATATTTCCAATTTTTTCATGTCAAATTCTTTTACATTGAAGTACATACTTATATTAAAAGGGGAGGTTACCGTCGAGAGCCATGAAAAAAGCATGAGCTTTGGAAAATTCTTTTTACATAAAATAAATACTTTTGAAAATGGGTCTTAACGTATTTTATTTTTCTAGCAACACGCCAAGCACAGCGCTCCACAGCTCTGCCAGTTCATCCAAAACAAATAGGGTTGAAAATGATTAAGCTTGATAAAATTTGGGGGGCTTTATTGATTTTCGTTTTCAAAAAAACCACTGAATAAAAAAATGTCAGCCGTTTGATAAAAAAACATATTTTGCCCTGTTTTTTTGCTTCAACGGATGAAAAAACTATTTCCAAATAAATTATTGACAAAAATCGCTTCCTGAAAGCCCACAAATTGAATTTCATTTTAATTTATCAAGAAATCGTCATCAACACCAATTTTTCATAGTGGATTTAATATACCCAAAAGCTGCTATTTAAAATAACCCATCACACTCTGTACCTACTCAAAATGTAACCGTTTCTGCGTTTTTTGAACTTTTTCTTAAGCATATCCAGCGAAAATTGTTCAAAAAGTTTAATTAGTGCCAGAAAGTAGGCAATTATCTTTTGGGAATTAACTTTTTGAGCCATTTTCGCTGGATATGCTTAAGAAAAAGTGCAGAAAACTCAGAAACGGTTACATTTTGGATAGAGAGTGTGATGAATAACTGTAAAGCGTACTTTTTTTTGCTTATTAAGTCCTGTATGAAAAATTGGTGTTGATGAAGAGTTTTTTGATAAAAGTAATGTTAAATAAAACAAATCGAGTTAAAATTCCGAAATTTTGAGTTTGCTGAGTGAGCCATAACTTCAAAACAGAAAGAAGTAGGACACATATTTATTATAGATCGTTGGAAAGGTCCAAGGATTGTCTATCTAAAAAAAAATTAATTTAAACAATTGTTATAGGATGTAACGTTCAGGAGTTACAGGGTAATCTACAAAAACATACCCAAATATTTTTAAGTCCGATTATCACGGAAACCGTTATGATTACCCCCCCCCCCCCCCCCCAGCCATGTAATTTTTATCTCGTCTATGCATCATGACCTATCCATAGTTTTCCGGTTTCACAGCACTTACAGAACACCCTGTATATCACGATGCTGTACTGATGCCATCTCATACAGAGCAGATTGACGTTTCTGAATTTACCCATAATACCCGCGATAAGGATCGTATAGGCAGAATCTATGCAGACTTGCAGAGCTTAAATGGTCTCGTTACCATTCATTCTTTATATAAAATAATAAATAGAATTAAAAAACAAAACAAGCCGCTTTCATAACCTCCGACTCGGAATATGTTTCTCAAAGTAAACGCAGATATTTATTGCTCATTTCATTATAAAGACGAAAATTCAGTTCCAATAAGACTTTTGTACTTTCGAGTCTCGACTCGAGTATCTTCACCCGGCGAATTAATCAAGAATTCTCAACATTTTCTTAACACTCTAAGCCGAAGACCGTTTCGTTTGGCCATTTAAGGTGGTGTCTGGCCTTCTTGAAATTTATTATCGCTATTTAAACAAGACAACACTTGTCCGAAGTTAATTTCTTTCGATAATTTTTTTTATCTCTTGGGGTATTTTCTCCACCCGTCGGTGTTGTCCCTGTCCTCATTTGGGCCTTCTTTGCTGCACAAATCAACACTGCAACGATGTGCCAGTGTTAGGAAGGAATGTCCGCGTACTGGACGTGTCTTGTGTAAATGCATACATATAGGAAGATCTTGCCGACACACAACAAAACATAAGAGCGAGGATCCGGGATATCGACAAGTCTCAAAAGAACGTATATGAAGCCTAGCTATAAGGTGGGTTGGGTATTCCTTTTTAAAGCCGACTCAATTTCTTAGTGATGATTCTTCGGGAATTTTTGTTTTTTTGTTTCTTCATTTTTTTTAGTTTCTTTCCTTCGGAAATGGAAAAAATATTGCCACGATCAGGTTAAGTGAAAGAAATTTTATTTAATTGAATGTTTTGTGTTGCCCACTGATAGTTTATCACTGGGGAAGTGAGGAGTCGCTTGTTTTAAATTGATTTAGTTTAGCGGCGGTATTATGGTGACTGTTTTTATGGGAAAAAGTTTTAATCACTAAATTTTCTGGCAAGTTTTTTATACAAGTTTGAAATATTTTTTTTCTTTTTAAATGTGTTATTGGATGGCTTTTTTCTTTTCTTTTGACCATTTTATTTGATGGTTTTTCTCACCTAAGATTGAAGTCGTTATTTCTAGACAGTGAGAGTAATTTTATGTAATACTCTAGAAAAACAAATTTTATTCGCTGTAGGGTGAAACTCTACTCAAATGGCTATTATTGAACGATTTCGCGCTATTGTTGATATGTAGTTAGTTTTAAGACCTTATTATATTAGGCCGGGAATCTACCACGCTCAGGAGCAGCTCTTCATTGGAAGCAAAGGAAGCACTGCTTCTCTTGGCAAAATGGATAACCCCATACATAAAACTCAATTTATTTGCATTAAAATATTCTCAGAATATTCGAAAAAAAAAAAACAATTGTTAAAAAGTCGAAAAATTTTCTTCCTCCGCAGGATTAAATACAAGCGGGAAATTTTTTGCATGAAACGCCCAATTTTCTCCAACGAACCGAAAACATAAGCATGTACATTTCTATGGGACGCTAAAAAAACGTAGCGTTGTCATCTTTGTTTGAGAAAAAAACACTTGCTCCGATTCCACAATTATTTTATTTAAAAAATGAGTAAAAACCTACGTGTTTCGTCTGCTTAAGACATCATCAGGGCTTCCAGGGTTTGCAAATCGTTCCTACTAGAATATGTAAGGCTTCTTACCGAACGTTATATTTTAAATTTCTTAGTGATTAGCTCCTTCTGGAGCAAAACTTCGTAGTAAATGCAGCGTTACTTCATTTGGAGTTTTTGAAAGGCCCTAGTAAATTCTAAGCTCCATTTGGAGCTCACAAATAATATGGTTCTTAGGACTTAAGGAGATTTGGTCAATAAGTAAACATGTAAACATGAAATTTAGCCGATATATAGGTACCCCTTCAACTGGTAAAATGTTTTGCTCAAATCGAGGGGGGGGGGGGGTGTGGCAAAATACATTTTTCTAAAAAAAATTCCTTT
Organism: Dioctria rufipes; assembly: GCA_963924295.1. Classification (NCBI taxonomy): domain Eukaryota; kingdom Metazoa; phylum Arthropoda; class Insecta; order Diptera; family Asilidae; genus Dioctria; species Dioctria rufipes. Next base: position 38,877,389 of record OZ002743.1, on the reverse strand, counting down.
GCTACTCAGAGCAGAGCTCTCATTTTATTACTATTTTCGAAGCGATAGCAGGATTGTATTGCATTGAATGTGCATGGGTTGAAAGTCAAATATTATACAAAAAAATGAATTGCTTCCTCTTTTCTGAAGCACATGAGGCACCACTGACCACGCAATTATGGCAATTAAAAGGTAAAAAACTACTTAGTTTTGACTTTTGACACATTACTACTCTCTTTTTGTCTCTTACAGGCGCAAAGCTTTGTCCTGCCAATGTTTCCTTCATCTGCAGGAATAGCGAGTGGTTATATATGTTGAAAAACGCATCTACGGGGTATCATGACTGTATAATTTTCAGTTAAGGTATAAGCTTTGAAGTTATTATGTTGCATAATCCATGAGTTTCTTCGAATTGTCGAATACGAACTACGCTACAATCCAAGAAACCAGTCAAAAAAACTTGGACTGTTTCGGCATTTGTTATCGCAATACATATTTATTTCCTCACCAGTTTAGCGCGTTTAAATAATTTTTGTTCATCAACACTTAATTTAATATATCTGCATGCTACTTTTATTGAAAAATCAAAAATAAATTTGACTGCTATTCATTTTATGTTCTGCAAGATGTCCAGCTCCTTTTTTATCTTCAAGGCTTTCACGGCCTTCTTAGGCCTCTTTTTGAATATGTTGGGTGGATTTTTTTCATTTAAATGGAAACGCTCAATTGTTGTGTTGGCTAAACTAGTGATACTAGCGTTCTTTCAGTAAATTGAAGACAATGCAGTGAAAAAAACTGCTACAATAAAATATGAAAAATATTCGATCTTGTGGGATGTTAAGAGTAGTGATGATCATAAAAATAGAAATAATCGAAATGTAGAGTTGAATGAAATTGCTTCAGAGTTGAATTCGGATTTAACTTCCATTAAAAAAAAAAAATTATAATTTTTCCTTGTTTGGAAATAACTTTTAGCATAAATAACGAACGGTGAGGTTGGTAATAACAGCTGCTCATTAATCGCGATCCGATTCTCAAGTAAAGAATGTAAGAAGTTAAGCCAACAAGTTGGCGAGCATTTTAAATGGAAACACTTGTTAAGTTTAAGCTAACATGTCAGCTATCAACAAGTTCACATTTTGCCGAACAAGTTGGCACAATTTGTAGCAAGGGAACCGAGGCTTTTGCAATACTTATACAGATGTTGCAGGTGCAGGTATATGGTATAGCCTGTCTATAGAACTCAATTTTCTAAAATAGAATTGAATATCTGAAACTCTACAGTGTTTCATACCCAACAAATCTTTTAAGAGAAGCCCTCAATTTTTTCTTAGAAATTTACTGGATATTTTTTCATTAGAAAATATATGCATTTTTGGCGGCTGACAACTGCACACATGAAAGTTTGTATCTAAAATAACTCCAGTCGGCCACTAAAATGAATAAAAATTCTGCCGAAACATTTTCTGTAAATTTCTAAGAAGTAATGAATGCTTATTGCTTAACTAGCGTCTACGCTTATAAAAATTATTAGCTGCCCCCCAAACAACAACAGGTGTTGACCAAATGCATATAAATTCTGAAAAAAAAATATCCAATAAATTTCAAGGAATAAATTGAAGACTTCTCTACATCAAAACTGGATACAAATTCTAAAGAAAATATTTCCAGTAAATTTCAAAAAAAAATTGAGGGATTCTCTACATCAGGTCCAGGCTGTGGTGCTTATGACTAGTGGAGGTCCTATACAATCCGAAGTTTTAATAATTTCCGAAAAGAGGTGGAACCTCGGAGATTCCACATTATTTTTCACTGAGGTCAAACTACACAATGTGCCTGCAATATTTTTGTATTATAGAATCTTTGTTTGTACTATTCATAAACCCTTGATTTTTATATGTTATCCCCATCAAAAGCCTTCTTTAACGAAAATTCGCCGATCGTTTTTATGTGTTGTCAATACAAACTTAGCTTGCAAACATTAACTCCACTTTCTAAATAGGGGCGAAAATTGCAGGATGATTCTCTCGGAAGAAGAAGAAATTATCGTTATTTTATTACAGTAATATGGGGTAACTTCTTAATCCCGAGGTAACTCAGTTGTCTTTGTGCATTTTTTAAATTAGCATCAACATTCAAGTGCTTTTAGTTATTTTTCAGTTTGTGTTCAGTTGTGAGTTTCTGCAGTGTACGATAATGCCATGAAATTATAACAACAAATTTGGAGGTAGAAATTATCAGCTGATGACCTGCAAGCTGCCATATTAAAAAAGCAATATCTGCGGCTAGAGCAAGTGAAGTGCCAAACACAATCCCGACGTTTCGATTCTATTCGATCCAACGCATTTCGATCCAGTGGATGCATGAGTACAATTGTTCCATTCGATTTCGTAAACTTGACTTTAAAATTTTGCCAGACTTTGTCTTTCCGCTTTACATCATCATTCATGAAAACATTCTTGTTTTGTCGTATAATTCATGTCTTTTTTTATTTCCTCAACAAAAGCCTTTTCATCCATCTTTAAGTATATACAAATCTTTACAGATGATCTTCTAGGTTATGTCATTCGTAAAAGTTAAAATTTGCTCAACTTCTCAATTTTGTGTCGATCCATTTCGATCCATTTGGGTCCAATTGCACGTATGTCTCAAGTTATATAGAATACAAGGTGTCGTGTATTTAGGGACAGAAACTAATATACAAATGAAAAGTCAAAGTAAAAGTTAGTCTATGATTTATTAGTTCAGCAATTAAGAAGACTTGGCTTTATTCTAGTGCACTATTCAGAAGCTGATAAAAGACTGACTGGCTCTGGGGCAGAGTACTTTATCGTCCCATGTGTACAAACTCTCAGCTGGTTGTGGTTCTCGTTGTCGGATGCTGTTGTTGTGTTGAGTGATGGTGTAAGTACCATTATGCCCATTAAAATTTTGGCACATTTCAGCCGATAGCCTGCGACGTAATTCTGTGACTAATGTATATACATTTTTATGGGAAATACAGAGAGAGATGGGAGAGTATTGTGTTCTCTGTACCGTACTTTCCTATACATTTCACGATATTACGTCACCTAATGGTGGAACATGGTTCATAATGGGAATACCTTGTATTTTATATGCCTTGCGTGTGTCTCATCTATGCAAATTTGACATTTCGATGAATCGGATCGAAGCGGTGGAATTATGCTTCCTACATAAGAAATATTGTACTCCTTTAAATGAAAGCTTTACGGCAAACGTAATGTCATGCACACGCTACACGTAGACCATTAACAAGTGTTGAGGAACGCATCATTGCTGAGATGGTAAATGATCTGAACCAGAAAGGGCAAGTTGTGTCTTATTTCAAGGACAACATGCAGCAAATGATTTTATCTTGTATTTCGTGAACAGAAATAAATTAACTCAACGTTTAACAGCAAATATTTCTCATGCAAGATAATCGGTTCACATTGGAGCTAGTTTGGAATTTTTTGAATGCGCTAAGGAGAACTTGGTAAATGTGCGATCGTCTATAATATATTTAATTTCGACAAAACAAAATTGGTGAAGATTCATTAAAACATTTTTTCCTGCTGATTTTAAAGCTAAGCCCAAAAATACGAAGTTATGCCTTATCTAATTTATCGTTATGGAACCAAATGATTTAAAAAAAAAAATACAATAAAACTGTTACATTGCTAAGAGAAATACATGTATGTTTTATATTAAGATTGTTTTGTATTATTAAAAATATCTGATGTTTGCTAGAATTAATTTTACTTGTACTTTTGTTTGAGATAAAAAATCGTCACAACATTCCCAAGTTGTTCCATTTTACGGTACGTATAGGATATTTAAAGGTTACAAGGAAGTGCCAATGATACTCGTTGCTACTCAAATTCATTACAATATATTCTTAGTTGTAAATTGTTATTACTTATGTTGAATGGCGTCAATAGTTCCTAACATTTTTTAAAATTATCAGAAAACAAATCAAAATTGAAGTGGATACAAAAAATATTCACAAATAAGACTTGCTTTTTTGTATGTCCATCCTCTCATTATGCTCCAAACAGTTTCAATTGTTTTCACATACTCAAAACAAATTTTTTGGTAATTACTATCGTTCGTCGTTGCGAAAGTTGTTTACTGGACTATTTTTTTTTATAGAAAATAAAGAAACTAGAAACTGCAGACCAATCTACAATCCTATGCTGTTGAGATCACTTGAGATCAGTCGCCGAATATCCTAACCACACAAATGACAAATGAGAGCCTTGGAGAGAACTCAATTCTACACCCTCCCTCTCCTCACCCACCTTGCTGTTAAAAAGTCGGTTATCAAAGGATATCTCAAGAGAAAGTAAATGCTTGAAGTGTGCCGAAAAAGCTAGTAACATTGTGGCCTTCACCTTAGTTTTATGTTATTTTTATCAAATAATTAGGTTTAGTTAGAGGGAAATTTATGTGTTGAAGTAGGAAGATGTAGTAAAAGAAACGGGGGAATGCAGGTACTCCGTATATAGATAGGAATATGATATAAGATTTTCCTAAATATTAAAAGCGCACCTTAGTCAGGAACGTCGTATGTCACAAAAGATCTCAGAGATCCAAGTGTAAAGATGAGAATCAGATGCTACTCATTTAATAATAAAAATAATTATAATAATAATAGCCTCTACGGAGATCTCCTTGATTTATTATCTGTTTTTTATTGACCACAGCTCAAGTCCTAACGTTATATAAGAACTGTCACCTCTAAATAGGAATCATTGATAAATTTTTACAATTAAAAATCTTCTGTCAATTTTCGTTTTTCCTGGATAACTTTAAGATTTCTCTTATCAGCAGGATTCGCCCCCTGACTTATAACCTTATGACGGGTAACACTAGAAATTGTTAAAGAGAGTTGATGTATTTATTTGACTTAACAGAGTATACCTGAAAACCCGACGGCTTTCCTGTCAAGAATTAATTAATGATGTGCAACCTGCCCCTTCATTTCTACATTTGCATGTAAACAAATAAGCTGTTCCTAGTACCCTAAGAAAGATCATTACGATGCAAAAAGTAAATATTTTCATAAAGAGTATAAGAGGTTTTAGGATCTCATTCTTAGAGGATGTGATAATATAAAAGTGACTCAGTAGAAGTTTAAATGGTTTGTTTGAATTGAGTACAAATTCAGAGGTGATTTTGATCTTTTGTCGACAAAAATGACAAAAAATTTTGTCCCCCATACTTTAACATTTCACCACAAATTTGTCGTACTTTGGTTTTTTTACCATGATTTATTTTGATATATTATTTTGTCGCATATATTGAACTTTTCTTTTGCTTTTTTTGTATTTCTAATTCAGGACAGCTAGTCTAGCATTCGGAAAATGAACTGAAAATAACACTTTACATTACAAATTGAAAAATATTCTTTCAAATTTAAGCTCCTGTAAAGCTTTAAGTAAGTGCAGCATATTCCCTTACCATAGTACACAGATCTTGTCACAACCTAAGCAGAAGTTGACAAATTTATCCTACTTTTTGATGTATATTCTGAAGTTTATTTAGTACAAATTTATTTTAGTACATTTTTTGTTAAATGAAAATTATAAATCAAAATTAACTGTAATGAAAACCCAATTACATATATACAACAAAATTGTGGAGAAATGTGGCAAAACAAAATATATGCAAACATATACGACAGAATAAGCGCCCGTTGTTATCAGGATTATTTATGAAATTTTTCGTGGCAATTATTAAAAATTAAATTTTTAATTAACAATCAGCTCTATTTTCCTAAACCATAACATGACATCCTGCAGAAATTTTTAAATCAAATTTGAAATTGATCGGAAATCAATGGTAACAAAAAAGAAAAAACAAACCATACCGAACCGAAACTAAAGGTACACGTGTTTTCAAATATGTTCAACACTCCCTCAACAAAAATAAAACAGAAAAAAAAAACTCCTTGAATTGGAAGATGATTCAACATATCTCAATTCCACGCAATGTGGGGCCTCATATAGAATTCTTGTTTGAAATTCGACCACCCATTGGTGTCAAATACATATGTAATGTTTGAGAGAAAAAAATAACAACCCACAAGAAATGTCCACTATTGCATAGCCAACTGCCAACTTTTGAGGTCTAAATTAACAGAGTCCTACCGAACAATGATGATGACCAACATGATAAATAGATTTGGATCAATTCTCCTTAAAAATGTCATACAAATTTTCGTTTCGTTCCTGTTCACTTATTTCTATGACCATAAATCCTGAGTGCTTTCAAACTGCGTGACCACATAAATGATGTGTTTTTGTTGCTGTTTTTTTTTTGTGTGCGGTATATGGAATTCTATGTCCAGTTAATTGCAACAGAATCCCTTTCTAATTTTTTTTAACAGAAGGATCTACATACACTAGGACAGTAGGGCCTGTTTTCAAACAAAAATTTTCTGCATCGTATTTCAATTTATATACATAATGGCAGAGACATAACGAGTGGCAAGGAGTGTATTTCAAAAGATAATTGAAAATTGAAATTTTTGAAAATATTTTTATTTTAAAAGTGTTGTGAGTTGTGTGTGATTCTGTTTTATGACTTTTTGACAATTTAAATCAGATTTATCGCTAGCAGATTATTAATTTTTCTTTTCTTGAAATAATTGTATAAATATCAAAGTTTCTGTTGTGCAATTCAATAGTTTCTGAAAAAATAATTTGAGCTGTATATTGTGGTGACCTGGATTGAGTAAATTTTTTAAAGGATGTATGAAGCGTAAATTAATGTCGTACGAAACGATTCATGATGTTAAAGCTAGTGAAGGAATAAAAAATTACATAAATGTGTACTTGTACTTCTTTGCCACCTACCTTCCACTTTTCAGCTCACTTGTTCTAAGTAATTTACAGATGAGCTGCTTGCTTGTGATGATGATATGCCGATGATAATATTCAATATCCAACAAGATCCCAGCTCAGATCTCAATATTTGTTTATTTATTTTTAAAAATTCATCAGAGCAAATTATTTAAATTTATAAATTCAAATGTTTAGAGAATATTTCTATAAGTCGATAACAAGCCCGGCTTGACCTTTATCAATTTCCAAAAACTTCCTATTTATTTTAAAAGTTGCTTTTAGCGTTAGTAAGTAAAGATTTGTTTAGTAATAAAAGCTTCTTTATATTTTCCGATAGTCAGGCAACAATTAGAGCAATTTTATCTTTCACGATGAAATCAAAGCTCGTGTGGAAATGGCAAAGTGTCCTTGACAAACCGAGCAGATTCAATCTGGTTAGGCTGATCTGGAACCTGGAACATCAAGGCTTTCTGGCAAGCTGATGAACTTACTAAATACGGTTCAGTCACACCTCTGATCGGCCCAGAGCTAGAGGCCCACAGCATTCACAAATACGTATCAGAAGCTCACACACATTTTAAGGCTTTTAATACAGTTAATCATAAACTTCTTCACAAGAAATTTTAACTTTTCTTCTCATTTTGCAAAGCTGATTTATAACCTCTTGAGCAACAGATCACAAGCAGTATTTTCAAACAGTTTTTAGTCCTCCTTTCTTCCAGTTGTATCTGGTGTACCTCAGGGATCAATTCTTGGGTGTCTGTTATTATCTATGTTTATAAATAATATATTCGTTCAAATTAATTATTCTAATTTACATGCCTAGGCTGATTCTGTTCATTTATATAGATCCAGTGCACTTGGTTTAATTGCATCTTTCGTATTAAGGGAGCATCTTTGTGTGACGGCCTCGAAAATTGCTGATATTCATGCTTTTTTTTGTAAAGAACAAGATTCGATTATCGGTCCAAATTTATTTTGCGTTCATTCAAATCACTTATGCCTCTGTTCAAAAAGCAGTCTTTTCTGTTTTAAATTGTAGATAAGCCTCTACAAGACGGTACCTCAAAAAAGTTATATTTGATGGTGGATGATTTTACTTCACTGAAAATTGTCTGAAGCAAAAAAAAAAAAAAAAAACAATGATCATTAATCGGGATGAAAAACTCCAGAACAGTATAGAAATTAGTTTTGTTTCGATGAAAATTAACAAAATGCTTATGGCCATTTAAGAATTGCGTGATCGAATTTGACCTTTTTTCGAGAGTTTTTCGTTCAAAAAAATATGAAAATTTTCAAATAAAAAACAAAAACTTCATACCCCTCTAAAGAAGGATATAGAGAATGATACTGCCAAACTTGAGATGGATAGCTTGAAATTGTTTCTTTTCACCATTAAAAACGAGGTTTCGAGAAAAACGCATTTCAAATTTCGAATAGTGTTAACACTTGCGATCAATCGATGATTCAAAGTCCATAAGAAAATCCTTCGGCCTCTGCGATTTACTCATTGTCAGCAGAAAACGCAATCCTATGTGATTCTCTGTGTGATTCTATACACTCGGGTTCGTTTTAATCAAGTTAAATTCAGTAATAGGCTCCTGGTCTCCTGCAGATTGCCTTTCCTACGGAAGCCTGTAGCGACCGGAATAATTCGAATTCCGCAATCAAAATTTAACAAAATTTTCGTGGAAGTTTATGAAAAATAAGAGCAATTTTTTTACCCTAGGATGGTTCCTTAATGAGGATTTCAGGGCTATTAATTTGCGGCCCTTTTAGAATAAACCAAGACTTGATCGCTTAAAATCTTAGTATTTACTGATCCATAAGGAATTGAATATTGATGGTTTTCCGTTGGTTACAATTACTTCTATTGTTGATTCCGTAGAAATTCTTAGCGTGGTATTAAATTAACCACTTCCATGGAATCTCCATCACATCCATTCTGTTATGAGAACCGTATACAAATACATATACGAATATCTTCTCTATAGGTGTCAAGTTATTTTATAGCCATGAATAAGCGATTATTTTTAGTGCCTATATTTCATTTTAGTACCTATTAGGACTTATGAATGTGAAATTTTTTGAAAGCTTTTTATAAAAATAGAAGATGTGTGGAGATTGTCTGCAATTCTCTCATCTGCTATCTGCATAATCTCAGAAGGTTTGATGTTTCTGAACTTAACAATTCAATTTTGCACTGCTATATTGGTGTTTATTTGTCACTGCCAGGATGCAACTTTCTTATCACGCAAGGACAGGATGTTCGATATCTGGCCACTTATCAAAATTGTATTCGATCCAGTAAATAACTTGGGCTCTTTTGTATGGAGTAGCGAATACAGGAATAGAATCCATATTCGTGATAAGTATGCCTCAAGTGTATGTACATCCAACAAAGGAGTCGAGATTCTCGCTGATTTATTTATTGAGTCTGTGTATAGTATTGTAGTGCTGTTAATCATTATCGGGAGGCAGTTCACTAAGATCTAAATTTCTTCTGTATATTGCTTATGCAATAATAATGTTAGAGAGTTATGATTGTCACAGTCTGATATTCTTTGTAGATCATTACTTAGTCGAGAAACGAAAGCTTCGACAAGCCTGATTGGTCGATCAGAAATAGATTTTTACGTCATCAGAACGTAAAAGGAGGACTTTCGAATCGTGTAATATCATTGGGAGACCTTTAATGTAGCATCAAAAGAGAAACGGACCTAGTATTGAACCCTGCGGAATACTCGCAGCTAAGAAAGGCTGGTGTCGAAGTAGTATTATTCACTTCTATTGACTGACTGTCAAAGCTTTCGATGAAACTAATTGCCGTGCTCGAAAATCCGAAATATTGCTGAAATTTACTAAGCAGCCATCTGTGATTCAATGAATCAAAGGCCTTACTAAAATCCAGACGGATCAGTATTGCTATGTGGTAGACGTCAATGTAGATTGTTATGTCAGATATAACTGTTTATGTCAGATAAAGCTGTTTCGAAGCTATGATGCGTTCTAAAGTCTAGCTGTCAGCGTGATAAAAGATTATTTTGTTTTAAATTGGATGCCAGTTCGGGGGACTTACGAGATTTAGGGATAGGCAAAACATTCGCTTTTTTCCACATCAAAGGAAAAAGGGAAAGTTTTAAGGCAAGTGTTGAATACATGAACGAGTATGTAGACAATATGCGGTAAGATAATTTTTATAAATCGAGGTGAAATATTGTCTGGCCTAGTGCCAGAAGATTTAATCCCATTAATCGCATATATAATCTCACCCGCAAGCACAAGATCAGGAAACTGTTGGGTGACTTTGGATTGAGGTAAAAATCTTGTTTAAATTATCAGGATTACCATGTTGCACTTGCCAGGTATTCCCAAATTTAGTATATTCCTCCATAATTTTCTTGGTTGTTGATTGGAATTATGTTGTGAGCCACTACTCCGGAAGATCCGATATCGGTTATATTGTATGTTTTGATTTTATTGTACAAATAAAAAAATATTTGTATCTTAATTGAACAACGGTTCCATAAATAAATAAATAAATAAATAATATTAATGACCAAAAATATGTTTATTTCGCGAATTACAAAGAACTGATTTATAGTAGCACTTTTTTCATATGGCGAAATACATAATGCCGCGTAAAAAAATAACAGAGGAGAATCGACATAAATTGACCATGTGATTATAGGACTATGACATTTTCAAAAATCATTGATATAACTCTTTTGAATAGATTTGAACTTTCGAATACATCTTCCAACAAATATTTTTACAAGATCATTTTGCGTTAATTTAAATTTCGACAAAACCAACAAAATGACAACTTTCGGTACAAACAGAAAAAAGCAGATTGGATTGGATAAGAAAATTTGGAAGAAAAGAAAGTTTTTTCCGCTATTATTCTAAGGAAACTCTTTTATTTCTATTTCTAAAATTATATATTCGAAGATATAAAATATCGAAAAGCTGATTTCATTGTCTTCTATTAATAGCAACAAGAGCTTGCATCATTTATATTAAAAATAGTAAAATATGAACAAGTGAAGACATTGAACTTTTACAACAATTATTGATATGAAACTAATTTTTAAAACGGATTAAATAAATGCCTTCCACGTCATTAAGAATTATCCACACAATGTACACAACCCTCTTTGGCGTAACATGTATGTCGGCATTTTTTCAAAAGCAATCGAAATAATTAGTTTTCGATACGATCAACAATGCCGCCATGCCTTATCACAACACTTCATTTACGAATTTCTACAAATGGGGACACATACATACATTCACACGATTAATCAACATAATTTTCCGCCATTTATAGGTACTTACGTAGATATCTAGAGATTTTCTAATAATCGTTATCAACAAAAAAAATTGGGGATTTCTATCATTTCAGCCATTGATATTGAATATCATTTTTTCGCCATGGTTCTGATAGTATTCGCTTATCGCGTACTCATATTCTTCCTAGGTAAGCCCTAAATTAAAGACGACTTTCGACCGGCTTTAATAGAGGCGGGAATAAATCTCATAAAAGTTAGTGCAATCGCAGAGAAATCGCTGACGAAGTGACAATTGACCATTCTCGCACCCAACCAACTTAAATTTTCGTTTCTCCCCTTTTTACTTTGATTGGTTTTGGGTTTCTTTTATTACTTTGGGCGGGAACTACTAAGCTAGTGCGATTCATTTTCTTTATTCAGTTTTTTTTTATTGGTATACAGCAGTACCATCCAGGTTGAATTTATCTTCAGAAAAATTTAATTATTACAAATTTTTATAGCATATGAGAAAATCTATAGGAATTTTCTTAATAGCTCTCAGGCCGTTATTGTAAATTGATTTTTTTTTATTTATTTACTTATTAAAATATTACAACAAGAGTTCATCAAAAATAAAATTTCAAAGTTTACTGATGAAAAGCAAAAAAATTGGTCCAAAGATGGGGAAAAAATATTCAGTTTGTGGATTCAGCTCGTCAAAGTGAAACAAATATTATTTATAGAAAAATAATTTTCATTTGTAGATGCCATCCTTGCAAAGAAGTTCTTTCCTTATTATCATTGCAAAAAATTGACACATTTGTTTGAATCTTATCAGTTTTATATATGTGGTTTTCATTGCCAGAAAATTCATATGTTCCGGACCTTCGGAATAGGCAGGTTTGTGAAATTTTTTTGGGAAAAGCTCTGAAGAATTGTAGTCGATATTAAAGAACTTTGAAGCCCACGGGCCACCTTTTTAACCTTATACTAGATGATTACTGTTATATGTATATATTACATCATGTGGTCTTACATTGTCATGCAAAATAAACACTGAATCTTTTTCTGGTCACCAAACCCGGCTCTTATATTTTTAATATCTCTGGCACTGAGCAAGAAATGAAAATCGAATTATACAGACATTTCCCATTTTTCTTGTAATATTTCTTGGATATCCTTTGCTCGGACTTTGTAACCTGAAGGCCATTGAAGGAAATTGACAGTAGATCCTCTCCATTTTACTGAACAAAATGATTTACAGCGCCATAAATCGATTTTATTGCACTTTTTATAAAAAACATAATAATTTGGGGATGCTTCCACTTAACTGTAGTGTAGACAGCAGGCAGTTCACGGCTTCATTGCTGTCCTGATGAGATCGCCCTGCACTGCTGATCGAAACGTGCAGTATGCTCTCAAAATTTCGTTATGAAATTTTAATTTTCGGCAACAAAGCCAGCAACTGGCCAGTACCTCGGTACTTCTCTGTTATACATTGCACGCAGTAGGCGGAAAACTGTTTGTAGACTTGCAAATTATAGGGGCCTCGAAATACTCAAATCCCCTCTTCTAAAAAAAAAAAAAAAACAATTTAAAGAAACAATTATAACACAAATTTAAAGAAATTTAGTGAAACTCCACAACCACAAACAAATACTTGTGCAGTTTTATAGTGAGTTATTGCATTTAAATCAAGAGATTTATTTTGGAATAAAAATGTTTTATGTTTCTGTTAAATGTAATAGTTTCACTAGAATACTTATCTCAAACATAATAAATAATAAAAACAAAATAAGGTCAAACTTTCTTAACTTTTCCATGAAGATCGTCGAGGTATGTATTGCATCTGTTCTGTGACTGCTATTTTAAATAGAAGTAATTTCCGTAGCGCTTTAATTCCTAAATTTTGCAAAGTTTGATAAATTCATGACTTTGAATAAAATATATTTTTCTATTTGTGCTATCCAAAATGGATAATTTGGAGGTTTTATGTATGTTTTTATTATACATAAACCATTTATAAATCAAAACAAAAAAAAATAATTTTACGTCTCGTTTGAGACTTTTGCGAGTGGCAAAAGTTGAACGTTGCCCAACTCTCTTCGTTGTGAGTAGTAGCCTTAACTATTCGATCCGCGTTTTGTAAATGATTAATTTTGTGCCATTAGACATTTGCAGATAGTGACGATTGTTTTCGAAATTTTGATTTTTTTCCCAGCTAAGATCAGATTTTTGTCCCCTCTCATAAGAATTTTGTAACCGCCCCTGTTTTTAACTTTGCGAAATTCTTGTAGGGGTGGAAACTATACTTCTTCATTGTTGTATAGTGCACACTTAAAACATGCCTCGAAGTATCACGCGTAATCTATCAGTTGTCTAAATCCATCAGTTAACCAAAATAGATTTGAATATACCGGGTGAGCCAAAAGTTTTTTCTCATCTTTATATATATATAAAAAAAAAGGATAACAATGTGAAAAAAACAGATTTTATTATTTTAAATTTTAATTTTAGATGAAACATGATTTTTTAAAAAAAGTTTTTAAAATTAGTGTTAACGAATTTGTCATATTTTCAATACATTTTCCATAACTGATTGCAATGTTGTTTCTGATATTATCATATTATTAACATAATATATTATTTTTTAGATAACTTCAAAGAAAATAGTCAGGCAACTTCAGCAAACTTGCAGCAAATTAGAGTTTGTTATGAAATAAATTTATAAGGAATTTAGTTTATATGAAATTGTCTGAAATTGCTGCGAAATCTGCAGCTCAAGAATTGAGTGAAAAAAACCCTATTTACCCTATTTACAAACGAAAAATCTTTAAAAAAAAGAAATTTCTATTTAAAAGCAGGCGTTTCGTATCAGCAGGAACCGTATACTCATCAGTATGGATTGGATCCTTCCTGCCTTATACGCCAAAGTGATTAAAAGATTTTTCGTTTGTAAAAGAGTTTTTCCTACTCAATTTTCATATTGGCTAATTCGATATGAATTTATTTTATATAATAAAACTCTCTATGAAATGCTAATCCCGCAGAAGGCTAATCTGGCTAAGAATTAAAGTAAATATTTAGTATTTCGCCTATTATATAATTCATACTTAAAAATTATTTTAAATGCATATTTGGGGTCAGCTTGGCAGTTCACTTTGGTTTATATGGCAGGCAGGAACGAGGCCGTACTGATGAGAGTACGGTTCCTGCTGATAAGAAATGCCCCATTTTGAAAATTTGAGTTTTTCGATTTTATTCGATTTCGGAAAATTGATGTATGAAAGTCCACTGGTGCTTTGTTAGTATGAGTGTGAAAGATTCAACACATTGTGTTGGATCAAGATTTTGCTTGAAAAGTTTGTTCTATTCTAGGTATGAGATTTAACAAAGGTTGCATCAAGATGGTCTTGAATGACACGTAAATATTGGATTGCTTGATCGGTTTGTGGGTGGAGATTTCAACATATGAATTTTAGTCGACTTCAGATTTGGCTTCATCCATCTGTTGAAACTTGCCCTTCTCGAAAAAATTTGCTGAACTACTCCGGAAATCCGAATTTTGTTTGTTGATGAAAGGATTAATGCGGAAATAGATTTCATCATCCATCAATCAATTCTATCAGAAATCTATCATTTTTGTTGAGTAGCGCTTATTTTAGCGCAATGAGACGTCATAATCTCCGTGCTTGAGGGACAAAAGATCCCTGAAGGGCCCTGAATAAAAATCAAAAACGCTCAACTGTATTATAGGAAAATTTTAAATTAATAATATTATATAATCCTTAAAACTTAATTTGTGAGAAATACTTCTCTGACTTTCAATATAAATTTTCGCAAGATGGACCTCAAATAATCTATCTGCGGCGTGTATTTATTCATTATTAATGACATTTTCTGTGAAATTTAATCTGTAAATAACAAAAATAATAATAAGGTGATACGAATTTATATTAGTAATATTATAATAATATGTAACTTACACTTTTTATTATCGATATGTACAGGTATACTCCCAGCAGGAAATAGAAGCGCTCATAATAGCACTACTTCGGAAGCTCTGACCGCTTCCTCACCCTATCCTCGTACATATCTTTTTATTGTAAAAAATTTATTAATCAAGCGAAACAACAAGCTTCAATTGACTACTCAAGAATAAAAATTCTTCTGCATCTTCTTCTATCATTTGAGTAATTTTTTCATGAATAAGCCTAAAATCAGTGAAGAAGTCTGCTTTCAGAAAGATTCTTTTGGGTATGTTAAGAGATCGCTTCGAAAAGAATATTTTCTGAAATTTTTCTCACTTTGCAAGTGCTTGTCATATTTCCTGCTGGGCTATTATTTAGTCATACATACATAGAGGCAAATTATTTGGAAAGCTATATTAATAATTTGTCGTGTAAAACCTGTCACCGACGAAATGTATTGTGGCATTGAAAAGAAACCCATGATATGGAAGTTAAAAATTTAAAACAAGCTCTTACGAATACTCCCACACTCAAATAATACTTTGATCTTAATAAGTCACTTACTCTAAGTAGAGATCCCGCTAAAGATGCAGTCCAAGCTTATCCCAGGAAGGATAACCAATTGCTTATGGGTCTACCATCTTAATTGGAATCCTAGTAGGTTGAAAAAATATTCACCAATATACATAGCCACATAGTCAGAGTCGAAGCCTATCAGAAACACTAAATGTCCTTATTTTTAAAAAATATTAATATAAATTTCCGGCGAACTACTCTCAAGCTCGTAGTATATAATTTAAAAGATAGTTATAAGCCATTTAAAAACACTTTTTTACTGCTGACACACATTCTCGTGCAACTTTATTTAGCAAGATTTGCTTTATCTGAGATAGATGAAAAGACTATTCTGAAGTGTAATTGCCTAACTTTATCGCTTACTGTATCGGAAGCTAAACTAAATGAATTTAAAATAGCCACAAGTACTTCATCGAAGGTTGGCCTAAACGTTAAGACCAATTCTATAAAAATGTTCGGCCTGACTTTATAGACATATATATGCCGAAATTTCTCCTTTGTGACTTGATATTTAGGTTTCATAGGTTACAAACTATACCTAGAACGCTACGCTAAGATATGTTACGTTAAATCTATGAGTGGCATTTAGGTATCGAAGAATCCAGACGTATTGTGTATTAGCCAAATAGAATTAGTGATATGCTAAATCTTGTCAATAGTTGTGAAGAATGTATTCATCGTATAGGTACACCAATTATAAGTAATCGCAATACTACACTTATTTGAGGTACTTCTCTGGTATGATGTAGATATTGACTTATTTGAATTTAACAAAAGTTCATATCTAACTTATTGTCGACTATAATTTTTCTTATCCAGAAATCGCTTTGCTTTCTTCAGATCATATTTTAAAATTGGTTTTAAATCAAATAAAATTGATCTTCTTCACTCCTCGTCATAGAATATCACGTAAAAGTCCTCCATTTAATTCTGCCAAGTTTGAAAAATTCAGTTCTGATTAGAATATTGAGAATATTATATGCAGCCCTTACCTTCTATGCACGATCTAATGACCTTACAGAACAAACTATAGGGATCGATTAAAAGTCTTTTCCAAAAATGTCTCGAAACAAATGCATTCTGCGCTATAGCAATACCCCGTGCACCGAATTCTTGTGGAGTCTCTCCGACTGAGCTTCTCATATCAAAAAATGTTAGAATTAAGAAAGTTGGTAATCAATTGGATTTAATGGAATGAAATGGGACTACATAATAATAGTCGTTTTGGTAGAAAATTAGTACAACTAGATAATTTACCAATCCATAAATGGTCTAAGACACTTATCTTAGCGGGAAAATATCTATTAAACACATTTTTTAATGAACTGTAATATTTTTACCTTTGGAGCTTGCTGTAATCTACAATTGTAGCTGTAATTGACTTTTTATACAAAACACTAATTTAAAATACTCAGTGGTGTTTATAATATAAAGATTTTTTTATACTCATTTAATCATAATGAATTCTAAGCATAAACTTCTTGCAATACGTATAAGTCAAATATACAAAATTTAAGAATTTAACCGATATTTTGCCACGCACCTTAGAAATCCCGGGTTCTAATTGATCGCGGCATCAATTCAAGATAATCGACTTCAAAGGTTTATTTTCTTATAACTTGTTTTCTGATTAATAATTTCCAGTCGTAATACGCATAAATTTAATGCCATCTGAAATTTACCTTACTTTAAATTTTCGTTTGAATAAGTTGAAAGTTTTTTAAAATCAGACAGAATTTTTACTTAAATTTAAGTCACATAAATTAATTTTCCAAAATTGTATCTGTCACTTAGCGCTTTGGGAAAACGTTTCCCAATTTTCAATACAATGCAAAGTTCTTACTACCCTGCTGTTTTAAACAAATAAAAATAAATGAACTACATTAGAGTATTAATGATAAAAAACAATGCATATAAAATAAATAATAACTAATAATAATAATTAATAAAATGAATAAATAAGATTTTTTTTAGCTTAGGCTTTTAATAGGGCTTTGCTCGAGGATGTTAAGATATCCGACTCCACTCCAGAAGAAATTTGATCTTCCAAACTTTTCCTTCGGAGAATTCTAGCGGCTATATCCCTCTGGGTAAAGAGATAGAGTGATTGTAAGCTAACAATGGTTTCAAGTGCCCGCTCAGGATATGATGTGAAGGCTCCAGTGTGGCCTAAGCAGGTCATGCTTTGCACCATACGAAAAGTCCTCTTGCTGGCTATCTGTATCGTTTTGGAGCACTAGGCGTTTGCCCTGAAAGATTCATAAAGTAATTTTGGGATTTAGAGCCCACTTTTCCCGAAAAGCCTTTGGCATGATTCGAATGCCAATATACATAGCTTTGTTGGTTATCATTTTAAGGTGGGGCAGGTAAGCTTGCTATCCAGAATTACTCCGAAATATTTGATTTTCTTGGAGTATTCTAGTGAAAGTTTAATTAATCTAGGAGTTGGGTACTGGATGCCCCTTTTCCTGGTGAAAGGGACTATCTCTGTCTTACTTATGTTTATTGATAGTCCCATATTATAACACCATCCAGTGATTATAATTATGATGAAATCTCATAACCTATCTTTAAAGGTTCAAAATTTCTCACTGGTTGACGTTAATGCAGTATTTGCCAAAAGCTCTTCATCTGCGATTCAGAATTCCAACAACACGTTATCCAGTAATCGATGACATTCAGTGTAGTTTAAAGCGTTTTGAAGGCGATATCGGGTCTTGGGCATCTGCTGTTTCCGAAAACTCGAGAGTAATTAGCTCCATGGCAACTGATGTCAAGAAATTGACTCCAGTGGATAAAGAATTGTCTGACTCTCAACCATCACCTCTCGTAGACTCTCGAGTAGACTTTAACCGTCTGGTACCTAAAGCACATAGGAGTAAATCTGCCAAGAAGCTGAGGAACCACCGAAGATGTTAGCATAGCCCTAATGAGGCGATTCTTTCAAATCAGGACTCTGTTCAATCTACAGCAAGCGGTGATCTAGTTCTCGTTACATCTGTGTCCTCTCTAGAAAATGGCATTGGTGCCTCTTTGAGAATGGTACCTAAACCTTTGAATGTTTTCGTCACCCGTTTGTCTCCAGATATGATCTGCGAGGACATATTAAAGTATTTGAAGTCCAAGAATATTGCAACAGATGTTATTACTTGTCGTGAAATTAGTAAATCCTCGAAACTTGTTGCATCATTTGTTCTAACTGTGTCCGCAGATGAGCAGGATAAGTTATTGGATCCCACATTTTGGCCCTCTGGCGCTTTTACTAAATTGTTCATACCTTCTGGCTGCCAACATAGAAATATAGCTAAAATAAGCAACGATATCTCAAAAAACTCAAATCGCTCTCCCTTTACTATCAAAACGTAAGGGGGATTCGGACAAAAACTGCACAAATCTCCAAATCCTCTGTTGCAAATTGTGTTGATATAGTTGATTTCAATGGCACTTGGCTGCATCATGATCTTTAACAATTCGTATCAAGCTCGTGGCGGTAGCGTACTCCTCGCCTGTAAAAACCACTTAAATTGCAGCCAAGTTGAGTTTCCTAGTTTCTCAAATACCCTCGACATTGAATTTATAGTTCTTAAGCTGTCTCTCCTAAAATATGATTTATACAAACTTTGTTGGTATATTCCTCCAGACTCCATAAATATCGTCGACGACAAAGGTCAGAATATTTATGACCTACCCATTTTAACATCTAATTTTATCCATGGTAAGATGGAACCCCTTGGCGAATTATTACTCATTGATGATTTTAGCTTACCCAACATACAATCGGTACTTAATGAAGATGACGATGATTATCTTCCATTTAATAACTTGACAACAAGGGAGTCACACTTCTTGGACACTATTTCATTCCTTGGGGTCACCAAAATCAGTAATGTTATGAACGATATGGGTAGGCAGTTAGATCTGGTATTTTCTACTGATGCGAGTAACTTATTATTTGAACCTAGCCCAATCATAATGTCTACTCTTGACTTTTCGGAACTTTCCAGTAGACTTACCTCTATTGATTTCAACACATTTCTGTCTTGCAATAGTGTTGATGAAAACATTCCTCAATTTTACATAATTCTTTTTAATTTATTCTCTTTACATGTTCCCCGTAAGCTTCAGCGATTCTCTAAAACATCTCCTCCATGTTTCAATAAAGAACTGAAACGCCTTAAAAATAGAAAGAATAAACAGTGGAAACATGAGGAACAAGGACATTATAGGTCACAACAATTTCCTCACATCCTATAATGAGTTCAAAGAACTTTCCTCTACACGTTATGATGAGTATATTCAAAGCATAGGTACGAAATTATTTAGTGACCCACGCATCTTTTTTAAGTTTATTAATATGAAGAAAAAAACGGACAACTACCCCAATACCATGAGGTACAAAGATTCTGCTAGTGTTGATTCGTCTGAAATTTGCGACATGTTTGCTTCATTTTGTGAGAATGCCCTCGCCTCGTCAAATCAACCTCAAAATAGCAACTTCAGTCATATGAATAACTCTCACACCGTCTCATTAACTATCCCTTCAATTTCAGAAGAGGATAACTCGATCATATAAATGGACATCCAAATGACTTCACAACTGATCCTGATAGGATCCCTCCAGCCGTTTTTAAGTCATGCTGCTTCGCCCTGGTAGCTCCGCTAAATAATATCTTCCAAAAGTCGCTCGATAGTGGTTGTTTCCCACAGCTATGGAAAAATTCCTTTATTATACCTATCCACAAAAAAGATAGTAAAAATGAAATTTCTAAGTATGGATCTAAATTATCTTTCATGCCCAAATTATTCTAATCTATGATTTAATCTCAACTATCAAGCTCCTGTAAGAATTTACTCTCTTCAAACCAACATGGGTTTATCTCGAGCAGGTCTACAACCACTAACTTGTTGGAATTTGTCTCAGATACCATTTTCGGGTTTGCAAAAGGCTATCAAACACATTGTATTTATACAGAATTTAGTAAGGCGTTCGACAAGTTATCTCACTCCGTGATACTGTTTAAAATTGAAAAGTATGGGTTTCGCCCAATATTTCTAAAATGGACAGAGTCTTATTTAGATAACAGAACATACCAAATCTAATTCCCATTCCATCTCTAGAGTATTGAAGGCTTCGTCTGGCATACCTCAAGGGAGTCACTTGCGCCCGTTGTTCTTTATTCTGTCTATTGACGACATTGTCTCTGTGGTGTGGTACTGTAAGGTCTTGATTTATGCTGACGATGTTAAGCTTTTCGCTCAGATTAAATCTGTCAACGATTGTGAACAGGTTCAGGGTGATCTTCAAAAATTTTACAATTGGTGCAAGAGCAATAATTTGGTACTCAATATCGACAAATGTGAGGTTATGACTGGGTTCTGGGTTCTGTCTCTGACTTGGGTGTCAAATTGTGATCACAGAATGAATTTTTTCTCCCATATAAATTATATGGTATCAAAGAGTGGTTCTATGCTGGGCTTTATAAAACGTTGGTCTCTAGAGTTTTCGAATCCTACCTTAACATTGCGTTTGTACACTTGCTTTGTGAGACCTCTTCTTGAATACGCAAGTCAGGTCTGGTCTCCATTTTACGGTCGAGTCTGTTCAGCGGAATCTCCTGCGCTTCGCTCTTAGTCACCTCTTTTGCATGTTAACTCCTTAAGGTCTAACTTTAGCATGTATGAACCTATTAATCGCATGTATATTACTGTTAATAATATGTCTGAGAATTTTGTTGTTGACGTTTCTAAGCATGTTTTTAAAAAACGTGTATATAATATTTAATCTTTTCAGTTAGATTTAATTTAGTTTTTAGTCTTATTATTGGGGATTCGCCGGTTAAGGTAGTTGTTATGCATAGGTTTTCAGACATAATGCTAATCCATCTGACGATATAGGTCTCTATATTTCTATCTTCGATTACCCTTTTGATCGAGTCAAATAGTATTGCCGAAAGCGTCTTGTATTCCCATGAAGTAATATGGCAGGACCTTTTTGTTCTGTGAGGCTTTCTAGACATTCTTTGCAAGATGGTTGATAGCATCTTCTGTGGATTTTTCGGGGATTGTAGTTTTAACTGCAGTTGTAAGATCTGAATGATTTTCGTATAACGGATCTTCCAAGTACAACATTTTCGTCATTTTTATTACCCACTTCTGGTCAATTGATTAAAACAGGATGTGATGCTAATTCCCTAAAATCTTTACCAGTTAGCAAGTTCACCACCCAAAACATAAGACTCGCTAACTTCAAAATCCTTCACCATTAGCTAATGCAACTAAATGGAAAGAAGTGTAAAATACTCAATTTGGATACATTTGTGTGTTTAATCTTAATCTGCATGACTTGAACGACGTTTTGTACCCCATGGTTCTATATGAGCAAAATATAGCAGTTACAGCTTTATTGCACCAAGTTTTTATACTTTATGGAATTCACATGGAACTAGACAGCATGAAGTATCTCTTAAACTTTTGGACATACAGCTTCGGGTAACATTTTAATTTTAATCGAAAAAGAATAGTTAAATTAATAAGAAAATAAACATCTCAATTTGTTAAAAAAAAATGTCAGTTAGAACTCGAGAGTTGCAAGGCCTTTCATTTATGACACTAACTTCACTCCCAATTTTAAGAAGTAGCAGTGAATTTTGGATATTTAGAACAGAAAATCTAGAAGACTTACATTCTAAAGGTAGCTATATACTTCATTTTGCGGTAACCAAATTTAAATCTTGTTATATTTTAACTCATAGTCCAAGGTTTCTAGCTTACTTCCTACAAAGCGACTTCTTAAACTAATGAATTTAGAACTTGCAGAGGAGCGCTAGATTCGATGATTTGAAATATTTCTGACAATTTTTCAAAAATCCAAGACACTTCCCTGCTTCTTTGGCAATAGAAAGATGTGAAATATTAATGCCAAGAATGTTTAGTGTCGATGTATTGAAAATCATCTAATCATCTAATCATACAATCTCAATTGACACATCCGACATTCCTTCTGGAATCCGCATAGAGACGGAGAGATTATAAACACAGGGAAGACACAGGTATTTATAGAGTTAAGTTCAAATACAACCCGTACTAGACGACCGAATGAAAACTTTCAATCAATATTAGACAAGAGCGGAGAAACAAATTGTTTTAAGTTTGGCTAAAAGAGCTGGATGCCAGACTTTATTAAATACCTTTGAAATATCTAAGGAAACGATTTTTGACTCACCAAAATTGTGGAGACTACAGTTCCAACGTTCAGAAAAGTGAGTAAGTCACCAGATGAGCATTCAGACCAGAAGCGATATTGACGATCATTGATGAGTTCAATGACGATGTTCTGCTTAGGCACACTATGCAGTTGCCTAGGGACCCAACCTTGTAGGGGGACCCTGCCAAGAGCCGAAATGGTATGGAGAACATACGACACCGGATATTATAAAAAACTTTATTGCTTCTGCATACAGGGTCGGATTTATCAATAAGCAGACCACAGCATTTGATGTAGTACAAAGAAACGAGACCGAAGTCGCATTATCCGTCAGAAAAGGATTCAGAATTACCGGTTTCAATGTCGACAGATTGATTGCAGAACTACAAGTACGTCGTTCTGCTTATGAAAGCTTTAGTAAAATGTTTGACTTTCTCATGAAGCTACATAGCTCGGAATCTGAAATAATCCGCGAGGGAGCACGGAACTGGAAAGCTTTCTATCTAGTAGATTTAAGGGGCCTATACACGATCACGCATGTTGGCCAACTCGCGTAGGACAGCGATGTTGTCACGCAGATTTGACCGTGTGTATACCTGTTTGACAATGTGACAAGCAGTATGTCAAGCGGTTGGACGAAAATAAAGTTAGTTTGATTTTTAGGGGCGGCGCTACGTGTTTGACAACATATTGTACCGTGTAGGGTGATGTTTGTCACGCATTCATCATTCCTAAGTGAACTTTATTGAAGAAAACATAACTGCTAACAGTTTTAGCAGCTCCCAATATATGTTCCTGTCCTGATGTTGGACAACATGTTTGCCAGTGTGTGGAGAAAAAGCTTTTATGTGTATCATTCTAAGTTAGACAACATGTTCGCCATGTATGGGTCGCTTTAGACTTAGATTTTAAGAAATAAGTGTTTACACCTCGAGCGAATTTGTTGTCCGCTGAGGCTACACAGGGAAAATAACTATCGGCCCTGGAGTTATACAAATATATCCTGTAAAAAAGCTTTTTTGACATTTATTCAAATGTAGAAATAGCGTTCCGGACGTTCAGTTCGGGAGAACGGTTGTATTCAGCGCTAAAATGAGTCAAGAGCTATTTAAGATCCACCATAGTGGTGGTCAGGAACTATTTAAGATCCATCACAGCTCAGGTCAGGTTCAATTCACTCTCTGTGCTGTACATAGAATTAGAAATAATGCAGTCTGTGAACTATAGTGAGCCTTTGCAGGGAAGCTCGTCGCATGGCAATCTAAGCGCATATTCTTACACGCACCGAACTTGCATATAATTTCGTAGTTATTTGTGATATTTCTAAATAAATGTAAAATAACGGTAAAATTTAATTTTATTCAATTATTTAAAAAAAGGTTCAGGGCTCTGACCGACAAGGTGCCCAGGGCCTCATGTCCGGGCCTGGATGAGTTGATACTTTCCATAATTGTTGCCACAAAGCTTAGGTATTTTTCACTAAAATGTAAGGCATATTCCCCTAAATTTTTGGGGAAAAATATAAATATAAATCTTTGTGGCAACAATTTTTACATTTTTTACAGTGTAGCTAGTGACAGATACTTCATTAATTTGGAGTTAATTTTAGATTCAAAAAACTTCGAAAGAATTGAAGTGTTGCATTTGGCCGATAATTTTTGTAACATCTTTTCTGTTACGTTTAAGTTCAGTTTTTAATTAATTCTATAATTTCAAGTATTGCTAGTTTATTATTTTCAACCGGTTTTTATGTGTACTCTATATTAAAAGCTTATAAAACTTGTGTAGATATGAATTACTACTTAAAGATTAACACAGCCTTTTTTGATTTCCAATGGTCTCTATGTGTATGCAATCACCCAGAATATAAATCTATTTTAGAAACACATATCCAATTATATATAATATTATTCAGCCTCAAGTTATACATGCAACCATATGAGATTTGAATTTCGTCCATTGTAACAACAAAACTAATTATAAATTTCCTGAGAATATTCTAATTTCGTCATATTTGAGCGACGTGTTTCCTCCCATTTCAATTCACTCTGGATATCAAAATCAATTTCGCCTGTGTTAACACATTTCATTGTTCCAAGGAGGTATAGGTATCTACACATTTATAACAATATATACAGATTTAGAGATAGATTTTGGTCCTTTGCATTTATCAGATGTGAATCACAAAGCGTGAGAAATGCTACACTTGTCCTCCACTTAAGTATTCCTCGTAAGCTGTCCTGAATCCACTTAAAGGAAGGTGAGACAAGACTAAAAGACGCACAATATAAACAAAATAGAAGCAGTCAGGTCGATAGTATAATATCTATCTATATATATACATACATATATATTTATGTATGTGGGTAGTTGGATACAGGCCCAAACCCGAACCCTGTACAGTAAAATTGCTTTAGAGATTTTCCTATTATATGAACAGGAACACATTTGAATATTCACATAAAACCGTGAGGAAGCACCCGAGGTGATGGAGACCTTTCCTATATATACATATATGAATGGATATACATACAAACATACATGGTGACATATAAGGATATGTAGAAATGAAGAGAATGCCAGCCCCAGTCCCTATACAATATTCAATGCAGACAAAGAGGCTCTCCTAAGTGTTGTTTCATGTCACCTGGAAAACATTTTGGACAAAAAATCTCTCCTCTTGAGTTTTGTTGCGATTTATTTATAACAAATTGCCGTCCTTTGAAATGAAGAATTTAATATTTATAGAAAGGGACTCGTACTTACATTATATTAAAGACTTAAATCGACTATAGATGGCTACATAATCTTATACGCACTGCAAAATGCTATTGTTTGAGTTGTACGATTTTTTTTTAGAGAATCTTAGGCTTCTTACAGGTGATTTAGTTTTGCTTTTCTTCCCCTTTTTCTTCCTAATTTGAGCATTCCCTTTGGAATCACTAATAGAAAATTTTGATTTTGGGTTTGTATTAAGTTGACTTTCCATAAGGTCCCCTAGATGGCGTTGATGTGTGGATAATTGATGTGGTTATGTGAATATTAAGTTTTAGTGTAGGAGTAATATTAGAAGATTTTATATGGAGAACTTTTTACCATTAAGTCAGATGCAGTTAGTGATGATAGCCTTTCGCAAACGTTTATGAAATTTATGTGGCGGCCTACATCGGACCGCATATTATAATTAACATTACTTTAACTACATCTGTTTTTCTGTCAACGGTAGGAAAAAGCGGCGGTGCTACCAATCTCGAAAAAGTCTGTGATTTCTTCCCTCTCCGATTTTTGACTCATACGTCTTCTGTGTTTCTTGTCTAAAGTCCTCGAAAAAACTTAGGTATAGCCAGATACTGGCATATATCGGAAATAAAAATATGCTTTCCCGTTGGTAGTCTGGCTCCTGCTCGAATCATAGGTGTGAAACTGCTGAAGGTTGCCACGGGCTTGAGGTGCAGCTTGGACAGAGGTGAAGTGCGTGTTCTTATAATGCTAGATTTTACCAAAGCTTTCGATAGTTAATTAATAAATTATCATCAGATTTTAGTTTTTCAACCTCTGCTATTAATTTAATTTCTAGCCTCCTCTCTGGACTATTGCAGCAGGTTCGCATTGATGAAATATTTTCTGACGTGCTTTTTTATCATCCGGTGTACCTCAGGGTTCTGTTCTTGGTCCGCTTTTATTTATCTGATTTATTAAGGATTTTCCAGATGCCATACGTGATACTAACAGATACCAACAGTCGATGATGTTCATTTGTACGTTGTCAGACAAATTGGTCTCATTGAAGATTGTATTGTGCACGCGTTAATGAGGACTTGGAAAGAGTTTATGGCTGGTAAGTGAGTAACGACCTTATAATTAATCCAGATAAATCATAATGCCTTGTGGGGTATGCCACGCTTCCTTAGAAGCACTTGCTACCTTTTCTTCTTTCTCTAAGGCATGTGTTGCCTTTTGTTGAGCAGGTTACAAATTTGAGAATAACGAATAACAAAAGATTGAGTTATTGTAATCATATATCCTTTCTTATTGGCTAAATTTATGGTGGACTGCGGAGGTTTTAATTTTCTACTCAGATTTTAAGTTTCAGAACTAAAGTGAATTTCGTTGCAGCCCTGATCATATCCCATTTTTCCAAATGTAGTTTGATTTATTAACTATTTGATTCAAATTGCCGTCGCAGAATTAATGTTTCCTGACTTTGGAAATTTTAAGCTTTTGAGGAAAGAATATGAATTATTACATTGATTGTTGTACAGAAAATACGTGTGGTCGATTGAATCCAGCATAAAATACAATAGCAATGCTTTTTGGTCTTATATTAATAATACGCGTCAATCCTCAGGTTTCCTTAGGGTTTCATAGTATAATGGCATTAATAGACATCGGCTTCTAATCGGTTGAATATGATGATCTGTATAAGACATTATGTACTTAATTTAAGTACTAAACAAGATACTATAATACTGTGCAACATCCTATAATGTTCCGAAATTCTTAGATTCTATAGTGAATACTAAAAATTATAGTTTTATTGTAAAGCAGTTAATATTTTCGCAGCAACATGGTCTGGAAAGTCCTGTTCCACAATTTGGCAATATTTTCTAATTTTTCGATTAATTCTATTGAAGAATGTACTCAGGTAGATGTTGTCTATACTGATTTTGCTAAGGCATTCGATAGGATTAATATTCCTCTTCTAGTTTGTAAACTGCAATGAATTGGCTTTCATTCATCTATCTTGTAACGGTTTGAATTTTATTTAAGCAACCGTAAGCAATATGTGAAAATTGGCAATTTTATTTATAGAGTCATCTCCGTTAATTCTGGTGTTCCTCAAGGCAGTCATTTAGGACACTTAATGTTTTTGCTCTTCATTAATAACACAGTTAAGAATTTTTTCTTCGCGAATTATTTAATATTTGCTGATGGTCTTAAAGTTTATGCAAAAATCGATATCTTGAACGATTGCTGCTCACTTCTAGCTGATCTTAATCGACTATTTACATGATGATCCATGTAATGAATGTTTTTAAATTCAGAACGTTCTTGAATACGCGTCTGTCATATGATGCCACTTTTATGATGTTCACATTAATCGTATCGAGTCTGTTCAAAAGTCGTTTACACGTATTGCCTTACATAAATTAAATTATAATAATCGTGATAATAATGCCATGTTACCGTGTATGATGTATGCTTTTGGGTTTGTCTTTAATCTCCTTGTCTTTAATCTCCTTTTATACACCTAACAGACCAACCCGCTCACGAAATTTGCTATATGATCCACAACATAGAACAAACTATGACATGCATGATCCTATTTCAAATATTGTATTTGACACTTTAATTCATTTTCTGCTTTTATTGATTTTACAATTAAATCAACTCTTTATGAGAATGCTAGTCGCTTGGTTTAATTTTTTGAATTATAATTATACCAAGCAATTTAATTTATAAAATATTATTTTGCTTATGCATTGTTCATTAATACTTTTGTGTTTTGTAAATTAAATGTCCTAGCCTGTAAGATAATCTTTATTGGTAGACATATAAATAAATAAATAAAAAGATTCACATTCTCTGAAGTCAGAGCATTTAGTCTTGCTGGCGAAATTCATTTTTCTATGTTCTCATAGACACCTATAATTTTTTAATTAAGAAATCCCTGAGGACAGTTATTGTCTCTAAACTGTGTTCCGTCGCTAAGCGGATGATTAATGTATTTTGTTTTTAATTAATTAAATTGTCCCATTTCTATATATAAATCTGAAAACCATCCACCTCCATTTTCATTTGATTGCGATTGTAAAGCAGTTCTCTCTCCAAATTCTCTAAAAGATTCCTTATAACTTGTCACTATTAGAAAACTCACAGATCTTGTATCTTTCACATACATATATCTTTTGATAGTACACTTTAGAATATTAAATATTTTAAATACCTTTAAAAATATTATATAGTATACCTCCTAAGAATAAGTGAAGAATCCCTAATATAACTTACAATTTTTTTAGGACTCCCAACACACCTAACAAAGATTTTGTAAAAATTCCCAATTAAATTAAATTAAATTCCTTCAAAAAATTAAAGAAAGAATCTTTTGCTTTAGTTTCTATTTCCTTGGTGTAGCTAATACAAATTCCTAGACCTTTAGTTCACAATTGGATAGAATAAATAAAAGCAATGGTCAAGATAATGAAAAACAAGTGATTGTTACCTATTTATCAAAAACTACCTACCTTAGCCAATAACTAGATCGACGCTATTTATAATTTCAATATGTTTTTAAGGTAGTCGGGATATTTATGTGAATATTCAATAATCGATCAAGAGATTTTTGTCCACTATGAACCTCTATCTCCAAATTTTAGTCAATCTGTCTAGAGAAGAAGGAGCAATAAAATTTCAGCTCCATTTTGTAAACCTAAGACTTATTTACCTCTGACATTATTTGATTTAATTAATTTGTGGAAGACTTTACTCATTAATCTGCTTAGAAGACAGATCTCTTGGTACAGATATTTTGCAAATATTCGGATACATTTTGCTACACTCTCAATGAAAAGCATTAGGTAGATATATGTATATCCCATTTCGCTTAGGTGGGAACCTTTCTCTAACGAGCTTATAAAAAAATATTTAATAAAAATTTCACTGAAGAAGAATTTTCACTCCATAACATACACGAAAGGAATTAATTCTTCAAAAGTGCCACTGTATAAGCAACCATTTAAAGGTATAAAAGACCAAAAAATAATTAATAAAACTCGATTTTACCATAATAAAATCTAAACACAAAAAACTCAATTTTTGCTCACGCCATAATAAGAATTTTTTTTTAAAAAATTTCTTAATTTGTGAAATCCGATAAATTATTACAAAAAACCAGTCACCATATATCAACCATTTCCAGCACGTTCCAATTAATGCCAAAATCGTCATCACATAAATCACATAAATATCTCTGCCTAATCCCATTTCATACAAAAATTACATGAGCATGTAGCTACACGGTATATGAAGTATCTAGGTACCTACATATCTGCCGACATACATACATACGTAGGTACTAACAATATGATGTTGTCGAAAAACTTTTCCCAGAAATATCCTGTTGTCATAAGAAGCTCTTACCTTTATAATTCGTCGTCATTTGCCAGGAAGGAACAAGCCCACAACGAGCCTAAGCCCATTAAAATGTTGGAAAAAGCAAACAAATGAAAAATAAACCCAAACGGTCAAACCTACAAAAAGAGGACCGCAGAACAACATCCCAATATTACGATTCCGACATCCTGCAGGACGACGACGACAACGACGGAAAAAAAAATAAAATAAAACACGGGCAACAACAACACAATCCAGGACAGGAACAGAACATCAATGGGTTCAAACATAATGAAAACAACTTGTCGTAAAGCTTTGCAAAGGGACACCCCGAACCCGAGCTATATTGGCGACCGCTGCCTGTGCTCCATCCACCCCTCTGCCCCGTAAAAGTCATCCGCACAAACCGTCACCAGTATACTGTCTTCCAGTTCGGCTTTTATACCCCACCGCATCTTATATAAGTATAGCAGGTCGACCACCACCATCGGCATCAACCCCTTACATACAATCTATACAGTGAATCCTCCCGCTGCCAACCCTGATCCAATGGATTCATTTCTGTTCGCTTGTCATTTTATTAGAGAAGTCCTGCGGGTTGCTGCCGCAACTACAAACTTACCTTCAGCATCATGTTCCTGTGTTATCCCTTTTGTGAACACAAACACCGCTCATCGCTCTATGCATATATATACATAAATATATTTGGATGTGTGTATGTCCATATATTGGACAGGACATGAAAGGATATACACGAGAAACATTATCAGGACTCGAGGATTTGTCCTTTTCGCTTGTAACAAATGTCAACCATTGAAACCGATGCCGACAAAAAAGCAAAAAATAAAACAAAACAAAAAAATAAACGAGAACGTCAGAAAAAAAAACACTACGAACTGTCGGAGAAAAATAAATGAAAACAGGACACAAAACAGAATTATTGCTTCCCCCTTAAGTCATCCGCCATGCTATATCCAGAGAGGACACCACCAGTCATCCAGCAGGAGAGTTTGTCTGCCGAGACCGACGGAGAAAGCTGAAAGGTGGCTGTAGTTAGATTTTCTGAAAATGCGCAACATACAAGTCCTAGCGAAAAGGTGATGACGCGACCACATTTTCTTAACGAACTGAGAATCGATGATGGGATTCCAAAGTGCAAAAGGGGCAGCACAGCACCAGCACAGCACAGCATCCACCACCAGCAGCTCCAATTATCCTGAGTGTAGTGTATATCCTTTCTGTTGAACAGCGCTCTCTATGGGAATTTTCTTAATACCGATCTGCTAGCAGAAATTTTCGTTTTCATCAATTCCGAAATGAGATGAGTTTTTCCGATTTCTTTTTTGTTGCATATAGTTTCAACGTAAGACACCCCAACTCAAGGGGAGCCATCTCGATTCCGACAACATTTGGCCGTCGTCACACTTTGGAGGGATTCCAAAAATTTTCCTACCCCTTTTATCGAAAATGGGAGTGTCTATCTGACAATTGCTCCACAAACCACGCCTCTATGACAGCAGTAAACACAATTAAGCTCGCCCACAAATTGCATGCAAAACAACACCGCCAAGACGAAAGTCATTTTCAAAATCCCTCAAATGTCACATTGTTGGCTCTGATTGGTTGAAAGAATTGCGCAAGTACAGTCCCCTCTTGACGTTTCATTGATTTAAAACAGGAAATTGGCGCTGGTGGAGAGTACTACTGCCGTCTGCCAAGAGTTCGTTGCCTTCTGGGTGAGTTTTTGTCGGCAACTTGCCCAGTCGAACAGCTGCTACATGCTGCTGCCGCTGGCAAAATCAACGAGTTTCCACCAAGTAGAAAACCGGTCTCACTTGGCGGATATCTATGCAGTGGGTTGGGCTCAATGGTGATTCCCATCCTTCTTTGGGCACTTAATCGGAAAGACAGAGTTGTTCTACTCTAGTGCATTGCACATCGCATGTTAAGTTTTGTGAGCGACTAGCTGGGCTGGATGCCTGCCGGCTGGGGGTAAGAAAAATTCTGAACTCAAACGAGCCAACAGAACCGTAACCAGTTAACTTTCGAACGTGAAGAGGTGCGCATCGTTGGTGTACGCAGAATCTGTGCCCCGCTCAGTGTTAGGTGATTATAGACGATACGAAAAATTCGTGAAACGTGTACGGTTCTTTAGCTCCCCGTTTTTGTTTTTGTGAAAAAGAAAAATATTCTCCCATCGAAAAAGGGGGTGCCTTATTTATTGGCTGGTTTGGGGGGACGAAAAATAAAATTCGCACACAGTTCCGTCAAATTCGCGGACTAGAAAAGTCTTTATCAGAGATACAAACCATTTTTTGTTTTTGTTTTTTTGATTTTTTCGCTCCCTGGATATTATCTCAGCTCAGCTGGTGCTGCTAGTGCTTGTGAAAGTATTTCGAGATTCAATCGACGACGGCGGCGCCGGTTCGGTTTGTTGGAATAACGAAACGGACGCCTCACATAGAGTTTCATCTTCTTCAAGGGATGCGCATCAGCACATTCACAACATCCACCTTCATATGTCAGAGTGAGAGTCCACTCACCCCTCTCTATACACCCACCATCCGCTGCAAGGACGAGGAGTTTTGAATTCTGCTGTCTGTTCTTCTGTCTGTATACCTACGTTCGAACAATTGGGAATAACTGTTGTATCTAATTCTCGCAAAAAGAACAAAGCGGATCACAGTGCGCTCCGGTTTTGTCATGTTTGTTTACTTTCGAATTTTTTTTCTTGTGTTGTGACAGCGTGTGAACACATGTAGCCGAGAGTGATTTTCGCGGCGACAAAATAGTTTACAACTAGTGTGCTTCACATTCTTTACAAAATTTTGCATAAATTTCTCGTTAATATATCCATTGGCATCCTAAAAAAATAATAAAAAAAAAAATGTAAAACCAGTTCCCGGAGGATATATTACCTATACACTGCCGAAAAAAAAAAATTGATATTCGGACATGTGACATGGTGCGTTGTTGACCAGAAGGATTTATGAACAATATACACCGCGCGCCGTTATATGTTCGACAAGTGTTTCTTAGAATATTGTGACAATTTTATATATTTACTATCATTCTCACCTGTCCGATAGCAGGTGTACATTGAACAGATAATAGCCGTTATTTTGAGGAAAACTGTTTCAAATTATAGTGTGACCCGTCATCAAATGTTTACAGTTTTTTGGGAGCTCTGTAGTTAGCAGCGCACGTTCTAATCTCGTGTGATTCTGTGTGTTCTCATATTACCTATCTACTTAAATATATTATGCAAAATGACGGAGAACATCATATGATGTCCCGGCGTTCAAGGATTCTTCAAGGAAGAAGTGTGTGGTGACAGTAAATAAAAAAAAAATATAAAAAAATAAAAAAAAATTTTTTTCATTGAAAAAAAAAGAGTAAATTTCGCATGTAAATAGTTCTTCTCAAGTGCAATATTATGTTGTTATCGATGTACACAAGATGTCAGTGCTGTAGATTAGTTTTGGTATATCGTTTTGAATATTTTTAATTATAATAATTCTGCTGCTATCGCTGCTGCTGCCGCAATACAACATCTCGGTTTAAGACGACGACGACGATTTCGAGGGAATATTATGGCAGCATATGCGCAATTTGGTTACGGTTATCCGACGGCAAGTCAGGTGAGTTTTATATATGTAAGTAAGTAGGAGACTTGACTTAAGTCTATCATGATAAGATGCTCTCTGTTGTGGGTACCTATAGTGTTGAATAGTGTTATGGAATTGGGGTTTAAGTGTTTTTTTTTTCTTTCTTAAATGTCACTTAAATGAAGTTCTGGTTAGAGTTGCAACCTTGGTTTGATGCTAGGATAGAGCAGATTCGTTAAAATAATTAAATTAAATGTTTTGGAAAATTAAAAGATAGCGCGGAATGGCTACTTCCAGATTCAATTTATTCAGATTTTTCTCATTCTACGGTCGTGTAAAGGTATCAAAGAATGTTTTATGCTAAATTAAATTTAATTTAAGAAATTAAAATTGTTTGTCTTTATCGCTATAATTTCGCTACTTTAATCTCTTGTGAGACGTAGACAAAAGGATATTTTGTTCTCCAGTGAGGTCTGTTAGGCGCGAAAACTTTAAATTCGCTCCAGAATTTACTAGAAACTTAGTTGCATGTGGTGAGATTATTCGATTGCGTTGCGTCTAGTTTTGTGGTTCCAGATTCGTTGGTCTTTTTGAGGGACCAATTCCGTTTTCATCATCAATGCATTTTTCTAGCCTAAACGTTTCTATAATTTTTTCGTATCATACTCGATCAGACGAGTGAATTTTTATGATTCTGAGTAGACATCTATTTACAAAAGTCTGCAAACAGTAGGTATGTTATTGATTGAGTGATTTTTCGCATTACAAAATCAGATATATAAAGTGAAATATTTCTACGGCGGATAGGCATGGGACCAAGAAATATTACCCATTTGGCGGAATGTCTGTTATGGACGAAGTAAAAATAAAAACACCAAGAATTCTATAGAACGATAGATACATACAGATTTATTTGAACCAAGCTAGAGCAAAATATAGAAAGAATTATCGTTTAATACTTAACATTACACTTTTGGGCTTTTTTTGAAGGAACATACTTTCCAGTTATGAAAGTATTTATTTCAAAAAAAATCTTCCATTTCGCTTTGTTGTAGACGTATTCCAAAATTAATTACATTTTCATAATGTGTCCGAAATCATTATAAATAATTATAAGTGCCTCGTTGATCTACTTACTGTTTTTATAGCAACATTTTGTCAGGATTGACTTTGCTTTATGGGACTATTTGTGAAAAAAGATAGCATTTTCTGTCAACGTAGCTCTCAATGTCAGTTTCAATACTGACAGTTTCATTTTGAACTGACTTCTGTTCTGTAAAACAATCCAATTTTTCATGTGCGTTAAGAGAACGCCCGAGAGCTAGACGCTACAAGCTGCAAACTACACGAAGCTCTATTTCATTGTATTCCTACGAACGTAGTCAGTTAGCTACACCAAGTAGCTAGCTACACCAAGTTGCTAGCTAGCTACACAAGGTAGCTACACCATGCAGCTTGAAATTCTCTATGTAACAGTTTCTACGATATGTCATATGTGCAAACTGAAATTTTTAGTTTGAAGTTTGTAGCTTGTAGCGTGTAGCTCTCGATGTACATAGATTGGGCCTTATTATCGCATGTGAAATATTGGGTTGGAAAGTATCAAAATTTTGGTCATAACCAACCTGATATATTTTGGGTTAAATTCTTTATTAAGACCATAAAAATGTTCTCACGAATATACCCTTGATTTTCGAAATCAATCGGTTAATGTGTAAAAAGTTATGGATAAAGCATTGAGAGCTTTATAAAAAAAATTTCTTATAAACACTTTACTCTTTCCGTACTTATTAAATTAGGACATCAGAGTTAGGTATGGCGATCAAATTGTACTAAACAAATCCAACACATGTTCGGCACTTAAACTTTATAAGTGAGCTTGAAGTGTACTACACTAGGCTTTCAAAACTACGAAATTATAATTTTTGTAAAAGTTGCCTAACTGAAATAATTCTTATTGGTTCCACCGAACAATCTGTCATAAAGTATGACCCTAAATTGTTCTAAGCACTTAAGATCATTTATACGAATTGAATATGGAATGTAAAATGATACTTCTCTGTATCAGTTTTATATGAAAGTAGTGGTGAAAAACGTGTTTCTATTTCTGAATATAAAAATTCATATTTTGGCACTTCATTTGCTTTTTAAAGCATTCATCTTGTTCTCTTGCGGAAAAAAATCTGTTCTTAATTTTGTTACAATCGTTGTTCGTTGCCTATATGTAAAACATACGTATATGTGTGTGTGCACATTTATTTTTTGTAATCAAATTCTTAAAAAAATGGTAAAAAAATTGATTTCCATAAAATTGCAAAGAAACCGTCTGCTTATGAGAGGCAACTCGACCAAAATTCCAGAAAAATGCTCGCGTTCACCTAGAAGAGGTGTCCGGTTGTTAAAAGGGCCAAACCTCTATTGGATCCATCTGAGGAGCAATATTTCTCCGCTCATAAGAGGGGTTCGCTTATAGGAGGAGAGGTTTCAGTGCAGTCAAATTGTCTTCACATTCATTGAAGTTGAGTAGCCTCACTTTTATCTTAATTGCGCGATTACTTTACTTTTCCATATCTGGGTTTAGATTCGCAGATAGATAAATAGATAGGAGATAAGGCGTTTTTTTTTATTTAGGCATATACGTGAACATCTTCTCCTAGTTGCCGTAATGACGCTAATGATTTAATGCAAATTTGTTATAATCTGCATGTTGTTGTAGTTTTTTCTTGGTAATGATGCTGTTCATTTTAATCGCACTTTTTTAGTTATTTTTTCCGTATTAAGACTTTAGACAGTTGGATTATTTGTTTGAGATTTTAAATCTTCAAATATTGATATTATGGTGTCAATAGGTCAGCAATCCGATATCATCTGCATTATCCAAATAGACAAAGACAAACATCCTTGTCGTACAATAATATATAAACATTAAAGCTGTCTCAGATAATATTATGTAGAACAATACATCAAGAGACGCTATTAAGATCGCTTTTAAACTCAATTATTTTCTAAGGAATAAATTTGAAGAGATTTCGAAATACATATCTGCTGTCAATGAAGCCGAATGCTTAAGTCTCAATCCATGGAAGCTATTTCGGTTAGTGATTGGGGGTGGGTCTGTTATAGATCGTGACATGATGATATTTTGGTAATTTGATATGATATTCACTAATGACTTTTTCGTAACCCAATTAAGTCTATCTTTTTTTTTTGAAAAAATGGATGCATTACGTTCAATATGCAGCGGGATGGTATACTTATAGGTGTTCCATGATTTTTAAAGGATTGATTGGAATATATTCGCGATTAAGTACGGTTTGCAGCTTCTTTACCATTAGCCAACGATCGATTTGATTGTAGCTATTTATTTTCTTTTTCTTTTCTTTTTTCGTTATTGTTGACATACATATATTCCGCGATGTATATCTAGCAGAAAGGAGTGAGTTTGTGGGTATAGAACCCCATATGATCTTAAAAGAATAAATCACGGAATCTTTATGCACTCGATACCAATTATCATTTTGACCAAAACATTTTTGAAAACCTATACAGTATACCTACATACATACATACCTATTTAGGACTACTCTCTACAACACTGTTAAAAAAAGTGGGACAATTGGCTACATTTAAGACATGTTTTTTTCTAAAAATAAGTGTAATTTACTCTGATAGAAATTGAAAATCAGTTAAATTTCCCCAAATCACCAGAAAACCTACAAAGTACGTGAAATTCCCGAAATGTTAAGCTTTCTCGGATATAAGGAAGAGAAATTTAAATAAATTAGGGATTATTCTACCTTTTTCAGGGAACTCCTTACAAATATGTTTTCGTTAATATAACTCACACATTGTTTTTGAAAACAAGTTAAATATTGTTTTCACTATTTTGTTTGAGCGTGCCCAGCGCCCCAGCACCAACTTCCATACTACCTATGTATATGTTTTAATAAAAAAAAAAACATGCATAGGTATATGGAACATAAGAAATAAACTATTACCTATTCCCTACATTTTAGAGAATATTCCCTACATTTTAGGAAAAAAGTATTTAAAAAGAATTTAAATGGAAGTACCTCCAATTTAGGTACAAAAATCTATCCTTATTTCTGAAGTGTAGCAATCCGTTTATGTTATAAAAATATTCCTAGAATTAGTGGGACAAATTGTTGGCACTGACTCTAGGAACAAATTTTTACTGTAAACCTCCACAAGGTAATAGAAAAACGATCCCATTACGCCGACCGACCGGCCAACGCCATCTAAGAACGAATTTTTGTTTGAATTTCTAAATATAGTTTTAAAAATTTTTAATATAAAAAAGAAAATGTTAGCTATGCCTGGATACCTTGGATAATTTGCTTACTTATTTTTACGCGTGCAGAGTAGCCACATACAATTTCCATTAACTTTTATGTTATTTTGTTGCCACACAGATTTGCCTTCTGGGAATTGAGCAACATTTCAAATGAGAAATAGATTTAGCCGCTTGCTTAAGCTTTTTATGTTTTTTTTCTTCCCCTGATCTGTTTACAGTTTTACTGAACATCTAGGTAGGTAGGTACCTATACCGAATATAATATTAATTAAGAATAATTTGATATTTTTGAAGCCTAAGTTATTCAAAAAGTACAGGGTGGTCATCAATTGGTCTTAGTTTTATAAAAATTACCAGAAAATTAATGTAAATATATTTAATGAGTCCAAATATGCATTTCTTCTTTTTCTTCTTTTTTTTTTATGAATTTAATCACAAAACCAAAGCGGTATATGTGCAGGAATATGGTTTATAAATTCCTAGCTTGATATCTACATTCAAGTGAAACCAATCCAGTACAATTATTCATTTGATGGATTTTTAAAGTCTTATCTAAAGTACAAATTATTAGCCTATACCTGCTTATAAGAAATACTAAAGCGTATTCTAAATGGAAGCAGTTTTTCATTATTTAATTGAAAAACTATTTCTGAAATTGAACGAACATCGACACAAAATCAACACTTCAAAAGAGGAGGAGACATGACATGCTTTCGACAATTTAATACCTTCCATTTGAGTTGAGAGAATCTTCTAAAGGTAATACCCCGACACGATTAGAACGAAATTTAGATTTTCTATGTTTTTCTCAATTTGGTTTTAAATTTCAATTCATTTTCAAGCAAAATTGAGAATTTGGTGCAGATGGTGTGAACAACATTAAATTTCCGATTCTTAACTAATTTCTAATTCTTCTTTTTTATTTTTTGTTTCTATTTTTAGATTTATTTTCTCTTATAATATTAAATCTACTATATTTACAAAATCTCTTGATTCTTGGTTGTACTACATAAATTTGAAATTAAACCTCTTTTCCACATTTGACATTTATAAGATTAAAAAAGCAGATGTGTCTGGCGGTCAGAAAGTTGAGATCGATGGGGGTGGTGCAAAAGGGTGCGTACTTGCACTTCCCTGACTTGGAAGAAAGAATACCAAAAACCTTGGTGTGTTCTGTGTTCGAATATGCATCCCCAGTCTGGAATTCCAATATGCAATTTAATGACTACAGGTTGGAGTCTATTCAAAGAAAAATCACTAAATATGTTTTTAACAAAATCCGTTGGCAAGGACTTTGTCCGCATTATCAAGCTAGGTGCTTAGTTATGAGTCTCGAATCTATCCAGGTAAGAAGAGAAATAGCTGAAATTTTATTCATTAGGGATCTTTTGTGCAATGAAGTGGATTGCATGGATTTACTGTATTTGATTAATGTAT
The DNA here is from genome assembly GCA_963924295.1 of Dioctria rufipes. NCBI lineage: Eukaryota > Metazoa > Arthropoda > Insecta > Diptera > Asilidae > Dioctria > Dioctria rufipes. The sequence continues at coordinate 38,838,067 of OZ002743.1, read as the reverse complement.
ATGCATCGGAAAGAAATATCCGTTCTCGGCAACTGCTTTATATCCCACAACATAGAACCAATTATGGCTTTAGAGAGCCGCTTACGAGGTCAATGATTAAATTCAATGAGTACTACGAGTCCTTAGATCTGAATAACAATAGAGTTATTTTTAAATCAAAACTTAAGGAACTTCTAAGATTAAAGTTTGTAGTTTAACTCACACAATACATGCGTTATACCTTATTTAATCGGAATTGTTCAATAAGGTTTAACTTAGGTAGAACAACTAGTCTGTAAGAGAGATTCCTCTGTAGACCGTAATAATAAACAAATAAATTTTTTATTCAGTAAGTTGTTGACCAAAATACTGCGCATGCACAGAATTCTTAGCCTCGCATGTACACAATACTTAGCCTAGTATCTCCCATTGTTGGTCGATTCCATCTCTTGAGACGCTGTAGCGTACTAAATAAACTTTTATTACTACATGTTGTTACTGAAACAGTCAGGCCAATCTTGATTGCCTCGCATACATCTAAAACTAAGGTAAAACGGGGTGGTTTGAGCAATCAAATCTGCATACTCAAAGGATTCGTTTAATGTCGCATCATTTGCATCATGCAATGGTTAAAAATGAAAGATTAGACCAATTTTCGTATATATCCAGAGTGGAGTTGTATAAGCGAAAATGGTTTTTTGTGCGCAGAAAAATATCGATCTCTCAGAGATAAAATCAAAGAGTCCAAAAATGAAATGAAGATAGTTATTATGAGGAATTCTTCAATATTTTCAGACAGATAATTTCATTCATATGGGGATTTTTATACTCTGGATGAGAAACAATTTTAAAAATCATTCTAAAGATGACAAAAAGCTGTTTCGATGAAGTTCTAGGTTTAATTTTACGGGATATATTGAAGTAAGAATTTTCTAACTTGCAATCTCTAGTTAACTCCGCTTCTATTTCATTCCATATTAAAGTTGAAACACCAACGAAGTAGGGGTAGATGCTTAAGCTCATATCATTTGAATTTTGTTAATTTGAAAGCGCCAAATTTTAATAATGTAATTCATGGGGAGCAACCGATCCCCTATTGCAAACCCTCCTAGATATGCTTCTACTGCGAGGTCAATTTCGAGCTCCAAAGGCAAGGGACGTCTCGTTGGCGGCACGATATTTCAATGCGTAAACATATTTTAAACATATTTTTGTGTAAACCTAATGCTACACGCTCTTATTTTCATGTGTGTATATACGTTGTTGTGTTTGTTTGCAAGACCAGAAACCTTATTGCCTAAATCAATGGGATTCGTAATCGGTTTCTTTTTGACGTTATTATACATAAATTATTGCACTTTTATAGTAAGCACATCAAATCAAGTTAATATGAAGATAATATATACTTAGATGCACCCCCCCCCCCTCCCCATGAAAATAATAATGCCGGCGCCCATGTGTAATGGCTTTAATTTAAGATCTCAAGTGTCGCCATCTAGCAGTGTATTTCGTAATCCATCAGTTTTAATATAAAGAGCATGAGAAATGTTTTCTAGGTAGGATATATCTAGTAGCATTGGAAATTTTTTTTTTATGAGGACAGTGGGATTAGACGGTTTTAGCTTTCATCTACGGAATGGTGGGTTGAGCATAAGTAGGTACTTAAAAATAACTATATTATCTCCTGAGTGAGAATCTTTTAAGTCCTTCATGTATCAAATCTATTGAGATTTATTCTTATCGTTTCCATGTTTATCTTAAACGGGCCTACAAATATAAGAACTAGTTTGGTTGTATGGTATTTTAGCACGTAAGACAGAACTTAAATCTTCCACCACCCTCTAAATCATAACTGAGCATATCTTCTTCTGAGGTTTCATGTCCGTTTGTTGTTTTTAATGTCCTTAAAGTATTTTTTCTAACAATTTCTACAGATTTCAATAGCTTCCATGTAATACATCATCGACTACTTCAGTAATGATAATAATTACCGTTGTTGATCATGTTGTACTAGAAACTTATGAAATATACACAATTGATTATGCACATGATGAGAGCAATTCATGGCCATTGTTCTGATTATTCTGGTTTATCGCTTGTAAATTAATCCATATATGCAAAAGTCGTACTGCAAACAACGTCAAACTATTCACTTTTCAAAACATCTTCAGAAATACAATAAAATTTCAAAATGCGTTCTTATTCCGAGCTGTGTGAATCTAGTTCATCATTCTCTATTTTTTTCCCAGCAGTTATACAATCTGTGCAATTTCAAGAGCGACATACATTGAAATGTCTGCCAAAATTTTCATATCCCTTAATTGTTATCATATTTTTATGCCTTGTTTTACTTGCATCATAAGATATTAATTGTTGTAATCATAGCATAATAATAATAAACAGGGTGTGCCATACGAAACAGGGAAGATAATCTTGAATTTTTTATATAGGTTTTATATGATATGTACCCGGTATTAGGGTGTCTCAAAATTTACACTATGCGAGACAGTGGGATATTGGAGAAAACAAGAATTTTTAGATTATTCAGGGGAAAAAAAGAAAGAAACAAAATAAAGCTTGCGAGGAAATATGGTGGGATTCTCTCTTAATTTGAAAAAGTGCTTGTTGCCTTCAATTATCCCACATTCTTGCATGGTGTAAATTTGGAGTAACTCTGTACTTCAGAAAAAATTTCATCTAGCTTCAATGAGGGCTGCCTGTTGTACTTGCTATACCAATCGCTCAAATAAATGCTGATGATAGTTTAAAGGGGGCTAACCTTTTAGCTAATATGGTGCCTCATTGCAGATAAGCAGATTTTAGTAAGGCTTCATAAAAATCTAGCAAGTCTAGCTAGTTGGACTAGTTAGTTTAATTTCAGGGCTGTAGACTACTTACTATAGGACCCACTGTGTACGTACTGGCGAACTTTGCTGATGGTTATTCACTTTAAATTGTAAGCAATAGTACACCATTGACAGAGTTGATCTGATATTTTTTTAGGTTATGTATTTATTTAGATTATTAGATTTTTTCGTAATTTTTATTTTAATTGATATTAGAAGTTTGCATAGTCTAGGTAAAGTATAGTTACCCAGAGGGAAATCTGGTCAGACCTTCCCTTTGAAGGCTTGTACAAGCAGTAAAACAAGATGCAAGAAGATGAAAAAGCTGAACAATTTTTGATCAATTCCAGAATTGATCCCAGCGGGAAGTTTTCTGAAAGGTGCAATGAATGTTTTGAAGCTCGTTCTTGTTTCATATGTCAATTCAAGTGCATGACGTAGTTGTGTTTTCGTTTGCACAGAGTAAATTTAATTGTGAATTGTTGTTATTTTGAAGAACTTTCTAAATAATTCATATAACGGCTGATTTTTTAAGCGTTTGGTTATTAATTTTCAAAAATAAAACACAGAAATATTAGAAAATGGTATAAAATTGTTATTGGAGATTAAAAATGAGTCTTTGCCATTTACTTTTTAAAGATTATTTCATGTAAATGTTGGCCGCGACTAGGTTTCAGGTTGTCCATACGGGAAGTCCAATTTTGAGTGAATTTTTCGAGCATAGTCGCTGGTATCTCACCGATAATACGTTTGATGTTGTCTTCTAGTGCTTGATTCGATGCTGATTTATCGTCATAAACAAGGCATTTGACGTACCCTCACAAAAAGTAGTCCAACGGTGTCAAGTCGAACGATCTAGATGGCCAATTCACTGGTCCAAAACAAGAGATAAATTGCTCATGAAATTTATTTCGCAATAGGTCCATCGTTGCGCATGTTGTGTGGCATGTGGCACCGTTTTGTTGAAACCACATGTCAACCAGATTCCGCTCGTGTATAAAAGGTTGAAAATCATTGCACGATATCGAGCACTATTGACGGTAATGTTGTTCGTCATCTTTGAAAAAGTACGGACCAACGATTCAGCTAGCCCATAAACAACATCAAGCAGAGCATTTTCAGAATGCATTTACAGCTCTTCTATTGCTTTTGGCTGCTCATCGTTCAACTAAAAATGTGATCAATCGCTGAACACAATTTTTTGGTAAAAAAGCGGATATCCCTACAGCTTTTCTAAGGCCCATTCATTGAAACCACGACGTTGTGGCAGATCGCCCAGCTTTAGTTCATGAACGACCTGTAGTTTATACGCCTTCAAACCAAGATCCTTAAGTAAAGTCTTCCAAATAGTGGAATAACAGAATCCCAGTTGCTGCGAACGACGACGAATGGACACATCACGATCTTCACCAACGCACTCTGCGCAGACGGATAGGTGGCTTGGTGCCCATGAAATTGGTGCGAAATTTGGTCACTATGGCTTGAATAACCTGCTCAGCAGGGCGATTATGACGACCATAAAATGTTCGAAGTCGCCGAAATACGTTTTTCACAGAGCACGAATTTTTCATAATAAAATTCAATAATTTGTATGCGTTGTTCGGGTGAAAGTCTTTCCATAATGAAATGAAAATTCAAACTGAACCGCTTTGACTTTGACATATGTCACGAATCACGCGTGAGCTGTCAAAAACAGAGCTCTGAAAAATTAAATAGAAAAAAAAATCACCCATTATATGCAAAAATGGAACTTGTTTTAAATCTGTCTGGGTACCTAATCCATTTTGCTTCTATTTTCGTTCCTAGGAATCTAAGATGAAGCACACGAAAAGCTTGAATGGCTTCCTCCCAAGAATATGCCTATACAAATGAGTCATATAGTGTCCATTGAAGAGGCATGCATACTCATTTCTTCCAAGGTAGCTAGGGGAAGCACATAAACAAGTTGTTTCCTCCCTAGAACATGCCTGTACGAATGTCTTCTGAAGTGTCCACTATAGAAGCATGCATCATATTTTCCAAAGAAGGCATTTCATGCTGGGTAGGTTTGTCAAAGCATCTTACGCTATTTTCGAATCATAATAACGGATTACCTGCATTTTCTTGATTGATGTTTTTTTGTATTCGGACAAATGAGTTTAATATTGCTACGATTTTAACGCGATCGGTGATTTTCATACATACAATACATACATATAATTTTGGAAAATAAAAATGATAAAATAAATAGTATTTCTATTCTTTTTACAGCTATGTCTTAATCATGTGAATCATACCCTAGTGGAATTATGTCGATTATATCAAGGATAACCTAAAAGTAAAATTAGTTTTTTCTCTAATTATTAGTGATTTATAATTCACAGGTGTGGTCGTCTCGTGTGGACTGGATAAATGCTTACCATCTGCTCTATGGGTGTATTGTGCTCTGAGCAAATTTAGTTGCGAGTATGACTTAGAATTTAAAGATCGTTTGTTAAGTGCAACGCAATGCTTCGCCAATGTCATTATAGTAAGAGATTTCATTATGAATATCTCTAGCAGTGTCATATCAATTAATGACTACAGTAAAACTCACACCTCGTTCGATTCAAAAAATCATTCTCTGCTCCATATATTTTTAGCAACGGATTTGTACAAAGTGTTGTTCTTTAAACAGATAAGATCCTTAAACTTTTCTGATCATATCATGATTTGGTTTTTATGTGCTATGATTTTGGGTTATGCCAAATTTCCTCCTTATACTGATGCTACAATAGTCTTTAATACAGACACTTTCTTGTAGATTTTCCTGGTCTACAATATTTGTGTTTATGAATATCAATAGACGATCAATACTAGAATTTTTATCTATCCTACATGGCTAAGTATGATCCCCAAAGTTTTAGACGAAGTCATAGATATATTTAGTCTTAATTTAGATGCGTAAAATAAATGAAACTTGAAAAAAAAATCCGCGCACAATGACATTCTGACATACATGGACTACTTGGAGTTATAAAGTTTTTCACAGTTAGTCCTTGCCACCAAAATCAAATTAAAGAACAACATTCAGCAAACTATAAGGACTAGAAATATGTAGATGCTGATAAGAAGTGCTCTTTCTCTCTACAATCTAACCCTTTTCGGGGTAAGTAAGTTAAAAGGGGTCCATTTAATTTAAATTGAAACTTAGATATTTTCGGAAATTTATGATTTTCTTACGCCTTTTTGTAAAAGTACTCCAATGTAAAATAGAGGTGACCTTGTCTATAAGCAATTCCAAGGAGAAAATATTACTCAAAAAAATTCCTATCTTAAATCTAAAAACATGATACTAATTGTGCAATTTGTGCATTGAATCTAGGTAATTCCAGTTCTTACTATCTCCTTCAACTGTCCTATGTACTGGTATCTATTTTAACTTGTATATAATAATTAAACTCATCAACCAACCAACTATATATATTCCTTATATTTTTGTAAAATTTTTCTGTAGTTGGTAATTATAAAATCTAAGCAATTTACTCAGTCAAATTAAATACTATCGAATCAGGTTCCTCTAGCTTCACCGTCTTATTTTTTGCTTCCACTATAATTAACAAGGACCTATTCATATTTTCCAATTTATTGTCCTGACTTATTTCATCTACTTTGTTCAAAGGTTAGAAATTTCAGCTCTCTTACTAGCTGCTAAGAATGGTTAGTGATTTCTATCCCGTGGTTTTTATCGAAAATTTTGCATAAATTAATTTTCACGAAAATGATTTTTTGACTGAAAACTAATAACTCGCTGGTAACTAATTGACAGTCTTCAAAGTTTGAAAATAAAACTGTCATGCGTTTACATTAATATATCTGATCGACATCATAGAATTTAGTTTGATGAAACTCGCCTGGATTTTATGGAGCTCCGCAACATTTGGTGCTTTGCTTAGATTAGGTTAGTTTAATGAAATTGGGGACTAGGCTACTAGGACCATGCGAACACCGCAACCAGAGAGGTAAAATCTAGTATTTTTACGAGCTCGATTATTGTCCTTGGAGTTAGATTGGAGACATTATTTGAAGAGATAAGCGTTTCTCTAGGAATTTCCAACCTTAAACCTGCAAGCGCTGGACATTCACATATAACATGCTTCGAGGTTTAATCTTTCCCTTCGCACAGTCGACACAATTCACTGTCGGATTTGGCTATCGTTTTCAAAAGATCTACTGTTTAGCTATTTCAAAACTGCCTAGAGATATTATCAATCTGTAACCCAGTTAAGCACATTCAAATAACTACAAAGCAATGCAATTTGACGAGTAATGAGATCCATCAGATCCCCATAGTTACGTCTATCAATGTCGATAAATATTGTCTTCAACACGTCTCAAGATGCCAAGAAGTGTCAATCCTATTAAAAAAAAAAAAAAAATTCTACCTAAAATAGGTAAAGATTTTCGTTTAATTTTTGTTATGATTTTGTTAAGAATTTGAATGGAGATGACAAAATTTATTTAATGAAGTTGAAAATTGTTTTTCCATATGATTGATATGTCTTAGCACTAGAATAAGACCTTCTGAGGATTCGGTTTAATGTTTTCAGTACGGAAGACTATGGCAGCCTAATGGATGTAATTGGAAGATTAGATCGTCTATTCACAAACGCAATTTCTACTTCACGACTTGTAATATCTCCTGGCGCTCTTGGCTGTTTATAAGCGATCTAACTCTAGAAGATTCAAAGATTCACACATTTTGTATGTTGACGATGTGCAGAAATATGTAGACCTACTCATCTGCTTCAAAATTACATTGCCCTCGTTAGCTATGATCTAGAGATAATAAACGAATGATCCATGCTTTGTCGTTTATTCCTTAATTCCTATAGGAATTGTCATTAATTTTAAACAATTTTATAACAATTTTACTCTAATAATTGGAGAACTTTACGCTAGATTAAGAAGACTTTTGTCTTCGACGATTTTTCTAGATAGATGTTTGTTAGAATATTAATTATGTCCAATGTCACACTTGAAAGTTTAATTTTCCCAAACGTAAATAGTTTATATGCCCGAAATGTCAAAGTGACCTGTATTACCATATAATTTATCACCTGCAAATATTTTACAATGTTTAAACTATATTACATGGCTGGCTTGCTTTTGATTATTAAATCTGTTTGCATGGATTATTAATTCTTTGTTTTGTGCATAATGCCTAGTAATAAATCCACACTTCTCTAAAAAATCTGTGTATTACAAAAAATTTAGAAAAAATTTAGAAAAATCATAATGTATGAGTAAAATTATAAATTTTGTAGAGCAATTTAGTGATTTTTCAATAAAAATTCTAAATTAAATATTAATTATTACTTTTACCTGATATTAGTTTTAATTATTGCATTTTACAACAGCGCAGGAAGTATGTATGATTTTATAATTGTAGTACATAAATGTTATTGGATTTTTTTTTCTTCTACATTTGTGAGATAATTAGAGAAATATCTGTGTGACATTAAAAATATCACCTATAAATAAAGTTTACCTAATTTAAGAACTTTTATTTTGCTCTTAAGTTAAGGTATATTCTGGTGTGCTAAAGTATCCTAAAAAGTGCATTTTTTACTTTGTTTAACTAAACGAAAATGAATATTTATCCTTTTACTACGGCTTTAATCTTTCGATCGGAAAAAAAGGGCAGCTGCGTTGAAGGAAATAGACCGAGAAACATCATATTTTTGGATTTTAGACATAAGTTTTACAAAACAAGTTGTAGTTTCTTAGCTACCTTATCATTAAATTCAAAATTGGAATTTGCTACTCAATTCAGTTACGCGGTTAAAATATTGCTAGTGTTCGGGTTAATTAGCATCACCGACGATGTATTTCTTTCTGTTTAGTATATGCGAAAGAAATTTTCTTCTCAGTAAGAGATGTATTTTGTACTCTCCTCACTATCAATATTGCATAATGACGAAACAACTATACGTTTATAGTGAATGCGGTCTTTCTTTTATGCAATTTTACACTACACCATCAGATGGGCTTATTACATTTTTTTTTTGAAATATTTGCAAACTTCAATTGCAATTTTACACCCAAATATAATATACTGAAACCCACAACCTCACAACGTTGTAAATTTACTTTGTTTAATATTGACAAATTTCATGCAATTGTTCTAAAATTACTGCGTTTATTTATTTTTGTGTTTTAGTTTTTGTTTTTGTGAGGGCAGTGTATCTTCGAGAATTTTTTTAATTTTAGCAGGGGAGAACTCCCAGTTCTCCAAAATAGTCTTCTTTTCCACATTCAAACAGCATACAGTTACCTAATGCATTTATTATTAGCTTATTAGGTTACATATCCTTTATAGATTGTTCCAACATAGTATGTGTACCTACATAAACAAACAGAAAACAAACAAATTTGAGAGAACATTTACTTACACGATGGCATCTGCAAAATTCACACAAAAAATCGTACAAAGAGTAAAAGTTTTCTGGAATTGTTGGATGAATTGAATATTGTTCTTAAGAATTTTATCACGCAGCGAATACCATCGCAGTATTAAATATAGTTTACACAATTCGTTAATTTATTTGATTAATTTAAAATAAAAAAATTCACTTTGAATTAATCTGAATTTTTCCATTATTTTAAATTTTTCTATCTTTTTTAGTTTTTCTATATTTTTTTCATTATCCTATTTTCATTTGTTTTTCGAATCACTTAATTTTGTTGTTTGGGACTTATTGATGAGTCGAACCTAGCCTTTAAACTTTATCACTCTAAATAAAATGATTGTGTGATAGAATAAATAAAATTTTCATTTTTTTGTGCTTTTCGTTTGTACTGGAGAATTTCAAAAAGACCTACTTGAAAAAATATAAACCTTACGCGGTAAAGAAATTATAAAATTATATTCATAAATTAAGGGATAAGACCACTATAACAGCCTAAAAAAGGGAAAAGTAATTGAATAATAATATTCAAGGAAGTTATTAAGCATATATGTATTTAAATATCAAACAAAAAATTATCATCGACAAATATTAATAAATGGATATTCGGATTTGGATTTGGAAAATATTAATTTTTGCTTGATTGGCGAGTATTTAAATTAATTCGTTCAATTTTCGATAAAATAATTCTTAAGGAATATTCGTAAATGGACTTCAAAATATTCTTTTAAACATATTGTTAAAAATCCAAATGAAGAGAACGAAAATTGTTGGAGTTATGCTGCGTGCCGTTTTGAAAAATCGTGTTTCGAGAAAAACACATTTAAAATATTGAAATGACATGAAAAAAACGACTGTTTAAGGCCTACATTTTCAATGACAAAGATTACTTTCAGGTATAAAACTTCTTGCCTGTTATTCTAGAATGTTCAAAGCATCTTTTAAACTAATAAAAAAAAATCGATTTTCTGAAAAATTTATAGTTGGGTTACCCCTAAAGGAAATCGAGGTTTCTTCAAGTACACACCAATTTTTTAATTATTTTTTATGGGCTTACTTGAAAAAGGGAAGGAATTTTTAAAATATGTTAACAGATTTTATATTACTTTTATAATATCTGATTTTAAGACCATTATAAATTCAAGGAACTTATGACTACTCTTTTATTTCAACATCAAATTTAATTTTCAATGTCTTTCCCCAAATTTTATAAAAATCGTCATGGTAATTCATTTGATTTGACCTCGGTCTAATCCTAAATCCTCATCCAAATTGCAACAATTCAGATTTTACTGTAGAGCGAAAAAACTGTTAATTTATAATTTACAGTATTTTTCTTGCAGTATTAAATATTAAGTAAAACAGAAACATACTTCCAATCAAACACTTAAGCTTGCACTGAATACAATTAAGATAGTCTATCAACTGTACCTGCGGTTTTACATGAACAGATTAATTGCTCACAAAGCTAATAGACTTTTAAACCAGTCATTTGTCCTAATGTGCTACAAATAAGAAAAGAACTCACACCAAAACTGTCCCGTCCTCTTAATGAAGCGTATCAGGTCTAGCTGAAGTGAAATTTTTAATTCATCTACAGATTTGAGGGCAGACTCAAGCGTATCCAGTCTGCTTCAGGGAAAGGTCAGACAAGCGCACAGAATATATTTGGCTCTCAGAAGCTGTCTTTCCAGAAAAGACAGACACGGTGATGATATCCACCACAGTTCTGTATTGTTTTCTTCTGAGACCCAAGAAAAAGTCAGAGATATTCATTTTAAACCCATCATGCAGCAAAAACTTTGTGTACCTGCAAGTATTCAGTTTCGTCCATCACTGCTAATGCGAACCTCCGCTTTGATGAGTAACCTGATTACCAATGTGGCAACTACCACTCGGGCTCCGCTCAAAAGAAGGCAGAACTAGAGCCAGATCTGCCTAGAAGGTGAGCCCTTTCATTCCCCATGATCCCTATATGCCCAACAACCCACTGAAGGGTCACTTTGTTGGGGATACATAGCTTATCTAAATATGTCCTGCCCCCCCGCCGCCCCAGTAACTTAGAGGTGTTATCCATCAAGGCTACCCAACTGTCCGAGAGGATAACAATGCCCTTTCCCTTGATTTCCATATTAAGAGCCATCTTCATTGCCTAGATGACAGTAGTCTGCCTACTAAACGAATACTCAAACCCAATGTTAGGTTCAAGATAGTAAACACCGGCACTGTCCTCCCTAATTAGTGAGAGAGTAGTCGATAACATTTTTAGAGCCGTCCAGGGAAGGCTCCATAAAGCTCTCCCCTCAGCCCACTACTCCATTTCAGAAAAATCAACAGAAAAGCAATGTTCAAAACTAATCGTTAAAAATGAACTCACGAGGGTTTAAGATTATATCGACGAATTTTGAACCCTTATCCAGATAAATAATGAACATTCAAATTCGTTTTTATGCAGTTTAATTTAGAAAAGCTCTACTAGATGGCGACATCATCAAATTCATGTGCTACAATATAAGCCCAGTAGCTGTAGAAAATTGCATTGGGATGCATTGTTGTTGGAGTTGTGTCTTATAAATCTTTTGTTGGTTGTGCCTTCCACTCCTGTCAATTAGCATCCATAGATCTTATATACAAGCTCTGCATAAAATAGATAGTATGTGGCATAGGTATGTGCATTATTTTATAGAGAAATAATTTTTGGTTCATTTATGCATTTATAAAATGTCAGGGCTCCAAGACCTAGAAATCTTCAACTGGAAAGTTATAAATCAATATATCAACTCACCTGAAAAATCCCACCCGAAACGTATGAATTATTCGTTTGAGTGTAGATAAGAGTTTTTTTATATTTTCGTGAGAACTTTACTTGAAAATATTTCGTCAGAGTATGGTTTAAAGTATATTTTGAGTGTCATTCATATTTTTCTTATGAATTTTCTGAAGAATTTTCCACAAAATGTCAATGAAAAAGACTTTCCCACTAATACATGAGAGCCCCAACTTAGTTCTAATGTTGTAAAATGTTTGCAGTGTTCTATGTAAAACTGTCACATTAATGATAATTTATAAAGAATAAAATAATACAAAAAAATAAAATATAAAAGCTTTTATTTAAAAAAATGTACTAAAAAGTCCTTTCAAAAAATAACATAGTTTGTTGTATAAAAACAAAATTGTGCATCATAGAAATATTTGAAAATGTTTCCTTCACACATCTTAACATTTTTGAATTCATACATCTGAAAATTAAAACATTGGCATGGGGGCGGGGAGGTCAAAGTAATATTGTAATTTTGTTATAAGACCCCAAAGCTTTCAGTTTCCCGATTTATGAATTCAAAACTGTTCAAATGTGCGAAAGAAAAATTTTCCGATGCTACTGCGATACACAACTTTATTTTTATGCAACGAACAATGTTTTTTTTATAGGACTTTTTAGTATATTGTTTTAAATAAAAGCATTTCTTAGAAAATATTTTTTTATATAATTTCATTTTTTATTCTTTAGGTTTTAGCTCCGTACACTTAGATCAATCGATATTGTCTTATACGATCCATTTCTGCCAGAGTTCTCATTGTTAATTTTTTCCAGTGATTTGTAGGCAGTCATGTTCTTCAATGCGAAGTCCTTGAGTGTTCTTATTCTGTGAAGAGTGATCTATATTTGACCTTCTGTGAATAATTTTGATCCCGCAAGCATACGACAGCGTGATCTACAGAACTACCTTGAATCTTGTATGCAGTAGATTTCTTCGATAATACTATTCGTAGCATTCTCCGTACAACATGTTATAGCTAAACTTGTCAGATATTGGATTAATCTCGTGAACTCCATTTCTACTAAAGTATACACTAATATTCTACTCATAAGCTCTTTCATTTGATACCCGTATCTAGGGGAAAAAGTATTCCGCCATCTTAAGGCATCCGCCATATTGGGTTAAGAATGACGTCCCATAGCTCATTAGCTCATTGTCTTCTATTCGTAAAGCTATTTAATTTGATACCTGTATCAAATATTTACATAGTACCTAGTAAGTATATATAGTAAGTGTAGGCTTTCGGATGGTAAGGAGCTAAGCTTAGAACTACTGGAAGACTATTTTTCTGTATGGATAGCAGTTTTGGCTCCATAAATGTCTAGCCACTTTTCCATAAGTATCAATATGGAATATTTTAGAGAATCGGACTACCACGCACACATGGATTTCTGTTTTATGGCTTGGGAAGTATTTCTCGAGGGTTTTGGGGTTTTGATTTTTGCTTATATTTTTTATATTTGATTGTCAAGATTTTTGCTTTCCTGAACCCAACGTTCATCCATTCATTTCTATGACTGTACAAGGAAGTCACTGCAAGTTCTTTATATGAAATATGTTCTCTACTAATGTTACATAACTGAAAGCGTTCGAGAGGAAAACTTTGCTTTGAACCAATACATGGGAATATTTGAAAGCTCAACTTTTGAAGAGAGTTTATTTTCGGAAATTAAGGGTTGGCCACATTTACGGATACTCATCTAATTAATAAGATATCAGAAAAATTCTATTTATTTTAAATTATAGCTTTTCTTTTTTCTTTGGTGTAAAAATCTACTTTTATGATTTTTTTTAATGAAAATTATATAAAATGTAATAAATTTGGCACTTGATTCTAATGGACACAAATTCGTTTGATTACATTATTTAATCACTAAAACTTTGTTTCTCTTTTTTTGTTGCTGTTGTTTTCTTTTCTCTAAGGTAAAAAAATAATTATAAAATCCTATAAAATTCGCTATTTAAATTAGTATCTGTATATAAGTATTGCTTTCGTATGCAAATTTGGTTGTAAAACAAAACATAACGTTAGCAGGTACAAATTATTAATTTTTGTTTTTTGTTTTTCATTAATGTAAAATGATCGTTTCCAAACAGCACAGTGCGCATGGTGCTATGGTTAAATGCTTTTGGCTAAAATTATATACACCGTTAAAAAAATAAGAAGTAGTAAAATTCAAATTATCTAATTTTTGATATTTTATTAAATTTTTGCTGCGTAATAAAGTAGTTTTTTGACATATTAAAAAGAAAATCATAAAATAAACTTTAAAATAGATAAAAAAAGAACATAAAAAGAAACATCAAACAAACTAATAAAATTCTATTTAATCAAAATAAAACAAATTATCTTTAACGTGTAAATACATAATATACTAACACCTAAAAAATTTATCCATATCGTGTTTTTAGTTGAGTCCTACATGTGTAATAACAAATTTATAATTATCATTGTGAATTTCATAAAAATGATCTTTACCAAATGAAAACCTCTTGAAAATTTTTCCTAAACAAAATCAAATTTCCCCAAGTACTTGAGAGATAGTTTTTTGTGTTGTCGTTGTTTTTTTTTTATCAAAGATCTTTGATCTTTATCGGCTCAATATCTATGGCATAATTGAAAAAGATTCTTAAGTACGTTTGAGTTTCATTTACTTTTCCAATGACTAACGATACTATTTGTGGCATCAGGAGAGAAAAAATTTGTGTAGAGAAATCGTTCAAGGTTTGCTCATGTTAACTTATCTTCGATTTGATATCTTTTAAGATAGGAAGTTATGTGGAGGAGCAAAATGTTTATAGATATCAAAGGGTTTGACGTAAATGTGATGAAATTCAATATAAATATCTTTCATAAATTGAAAATTTTTATATTTAATTTAATTTCAATTTATTTATTAGACAAGCAAGACTTAAAATTCAAACGATTTATAATGATACTGCTAGTTTTATGACTTAAATAAAGTAATAACAAATATTGTAAACAAAAATTAATAAGTAAATAAAAAGTTACAAAGAGATTAATGAAAATAGAAGAGAATAAAAAAAAAACAAGAATCAAGAAAAATATACTAGAAAAAGTACTTACAGCAGTCTTTAGTTAGTAGGCGAAACATACTATTAAAGTGCATTGGCAAATGGGACACTTTAACTGAACAATAGAAGGAGTACCGTAAGCAATCTGATGGAGGAGAGTTCTACAAATGGACTAGTGGGATGTTTATTATTATTGCTATTATTAAATGGGGGATGCAGATAGAGCCTTCGACTCTCATCTAGTCACCGCGATATTTTGTGACATAACCTCTAAGTGCCCTTAGGTGCCCATTCGAACTCAAGGTCTTTTACAAAACCTATAATATTCTTGGGGGCCATGTTTACAACATCCACTGGCAATGAGAATGCCTTTTCTAGATGTTTTAGCCCTATGCGGGCCAGAGCTTCACCGTCACACAGGACGTGTTCATCAATCTCATCGTCTTTCATACAGAAGAGAATGGTCTCATTATCGACTTTTACCATCTTTTTGAGATAATATCTAATTAGGAAGTGTACAGTAAATAAGTCCATTTTGGGCCTTAATTTCTTTCTGCTGAGCATGAGGAAATCATTTGCCCACTGTTACGTATACATAATGAACTTCTTCGCTTGTCTCAGACACGGGGGTGTGCCAATCTGGATATCTGGCTCTTTCAATTTGCAAGGCGGTCCGCAATTTCGTTACCATTAATGCCTTCTTGTTCTGGTACCCAAATTAGCGTAACTTTATTTGTTGCAGCCAATTATTTCCTTCAAGACAGTAAGACAGCCTCAAACGAGCTTAGACTCAAACGTAAACAAATTCAACTCTTTGAGTGGGATGTTTCAAAGCAGCCATATATCTTTGGATTGGAATATTTTGGTTTCTCCTAGATTGTAAGAAAAGTATTTCACCAATAGCATTTTTGAAGCACTGGAGACCAAAATTACAATTTTGGTAATGATGCTTCTCTGCGATCATATCTAGAGTTCACATTTTCCAATAAAAACAGGCATGACGGGATCCTTTTTCTTGGTTGTCGACTTGACCCCCAAAAACAGTGTAGTACTCAGCCAAGATGCTAGGAAAGATACAGTTCTAATATATTTCTAACTACCAAAAGTTATTAAATGTCACACCACTTCTTACCTCTTGTTGATTTTCGATATTATGATACCAATTGGTGCACACTTCGATAGAATTATTGGTAATGTTGTTTGAATTGTTATCATTTCACGTGCATATGAGATTATCAGTAAATAATCGAATGAACTCATTTGACTTTTTCAGGAAGAACACCGATCGCTTTGTTGTAGAAAATACAATGTCTTTATTTATTTTTCCCCGACGGGAATCGAACCCATACTTGTTAGAAGCGGTCAATGATGGAGAATAGAAAAAATTTTAAGAACTTTTTTTTTTTATTCTAAATCAAATCATAAATACAAGAGGAAAAACAACCGCCTCGTCTGGGGTTTGAAGCCGGGACCTTGCGCTTTCCAGGCGGCTGCTATTACCGCTGAGCTATCGAGACAGATGATTTTCCCTCTTGTATTTCTTAATTTGTAACCAGTTTACTAAGCCACGTAATGTCCCAGCCTCAAACCCTGGACGAGGCGGTTGTTTTTTCCTCTTGTATTTATGATTTGATTTAAAATCAATAAAAATTAAAGTTCTTAAAATTTCTTCTATTCTCCATCATATAATTTTTAATTCATTTGTTCGACGTTTCGGGTCCAAGTGCGGCCCTCTTCAGGAGCTCTATATAAAAATTGTACATAAATTCAACTTTTATTTTAAAAATAGTACAAATATTACAAATATCTCTTTTATCTGCGCGTATAAATGTTTTTTTTTTTTAAATAATAATAATAAATAACAAATAAACAGAATGGAAAATAAATTACATTAAAAGTAAAATATATTAATAAGAAATTGAAGTAGAGACTTGGAACAAAAGCAAATTAACTTGTTAGAAGGACAGTATGTATCTGAGCAGTGTAGACTAATACTATATTTTTATTTTCCTCAGTATGTATTTGTATTCCTTATTTATTAGTTCTGTGTTGTCCTGTCATAAGTGCATAACTTTGTTTTTATGAACTTATACATATGTGGCATGCTTCCCTTAGATCTCGCTTATTTCTATTATTCCCCATGTCAATTATTTTTGCATTATCGAAAGAGAAAGGGGTCAGTAGACTCATGCGATACAAAAGTGTGTAGACCACTCATTTTTTATTCTATCAATTCAAATTATTCCTTTAACTGAAAATACGTTGTAAAAATTCTGCAGCCAGCAATAAATTATAAAATTTTACCTACAACTTTGATATTCTCTCCAAACATTATTGGTTTTTACATTTGTTCCTTGCCGTAATATGCACGCCGGTATGCCCTAAATCAATTTTCTTAACCCTAGAGGCTCTTTGCGAATAACTTGATTCGTTGAATATTTCGTCCATAGTACGCAAAAATTGTTCATCTAAGAAAATATTTCTGTTAAAATAGTACAAATTTAAAGTATTTTTAATTCAAGTACACAAACAATCGGCGGACTTTACTAATTTTGTTATTTTGGTCCAATGTATGTAATAAAATCGTTTAAAAAAATTTTTGCATTTCAGCTACATTGAGACATAAATTTATGCATAATATGAATGGTTTGTGATACTACCACCTTGCAGAAACTTTCATAAAAGTATGTTTAACAATTTTAATTGGACGTAGATAGTCCATGTAGCCATGTAGGTAGGTTTCATTATTTTGGCGACAGTTAATAATTGGCTCCGTGGTAGATTTGATACTGCGACAACATTTTAATAGCCTGAATCTTTATCTATCAAATCTGCACATGCATTTTAGAGAGGAAACTGGTCCAAACTTAAACTTCTGTAGAAAAACTAAAATTAACAAAGCAGAGGGGTGCATCAAAATGTTATGCTTAGGGAACTTAAGGACTTAAGATTGAGTAAATGGCGATTTTCAATTGCCTAATTTTTTGTAGATCGTCATTAATACTGGTGATATAACAATCAATTCATCTTACGGGCTAATAATATAAAATTGGACAGTGAGAATGTCATTAATATGTATATGTAAAGAATATGGTGCGTGAAGTCTTGACCATCTTGATTAAGATGTAGATGGATAGATGCTCAAGCTATCGGTCTTTGTTTTACACTACAAATCAAGGATTAGTATCTACATTTTTTTAAAGCAAAATATGCCACAACGTTTCACAGGTAACACTCCGCTTCTTCATGTATATAAAGAGTACTAAGGGACCTAGAATTGACCCTTGCGTAACACCTTGATATAACAGCAATTGGGAAAATAAACTGTTTTTTAAATTGCTGAGATCTATTTGAGATGAAACTATGATAAGATTAATAAAATTATATTTTTATTTTACAGTGTATTTAATAACAATGTGTTATGAATATAACATCATTTAAATTACCCGAATACCTGATATACTAGAAATAGTCACTGAAATATTTCTAATATATCAAGATGAATATCACGAATTCAACTTTGGGTGTTTGAATTCAACTCACTTTTAGTTTATTGCATAGCCCCATGACTTTAAATAACACCAAGAAAATATGGGTTAGGTAACATTACAAGAATCTACTGGTCAATTTTTCCAAATAATCACATTACTGAACTTTTCTTTCAATAAATTTTTGTTTTTTAATCACATTCGATTCAAATTAATATCACGCAATCGTGACCAGAAAAAGTAGTAATCATCAATCGATTTCCTTCTCCGTTGACTGTAATTGCATTCTTTTCTTCATTAAAAAAAAAAAATAAATAAAATAATGAGTAATGATTTTTTGTAGTTATAAAGGCTTCTTGTGAATAATTTGTGGATTGCTTTCATACGAAAATTGCCAATTGTGCTTCCTGACAAAGAAGTGTGCCAGAAGTGAGCGTCATCGTAAAAGATATTTTTACTGCCAAAATCGGCATAATTTCCCAAGTACTCCAGGATTAATCAACCAATACGCATCTTTTACGATAATCCAAATACTTTAGTCCTTGAGTCAAAACGATTTTATAAGGATGTAAACCCAATTAAAATGAAAAGTCATTTAGGACCAAGATATCTGCATTACCTATAGGTCCAGAGTCATCCGATTATCAAAGGTTATTTGCAGCAGAACACATTTGCAACTAGAATTTGTTCAGAAGGTAATTGGAATTTCGGATTTTGACTAATCATTACTTTTTCCACTACTGTCGTAAGAAATCTCAGAATACTAATCGATTTTTATAGTCTGAAAGAGAGATCGCGGAACTTTTCGGTGAGATATAAGAAATTTTAATATTTTAGGAACTATAAGAGATGATGGCATGAGGTAATCATTTGTTATATGCAAGTGCGGAGATTTCATCCCAAATACAGTGGAGGAAATAACTATAAGGCCGTCAGAATATAAATTCAAGTATCGTCCTTTTATTTCAAGAATGTAGGAATACTACGATCGCTCGATTGAACCTTTCTAAGTCTATGAAATTCGTTTATGCTCTCTATGGATGCGCAGTAGTATTCCAAGGACGTATTCTTTGTTTTTTTAATGATGCTTTTATACATCCTACCCAGGACAGTATTTCGCGCTCTAGTTTCGTTTTGGTTTTGATTAACAATCTCCGAATATTCTATCTAAAGGTAAGTGCACAACGAAGCCAGGTGAGGCTAGGCTATATGAAGAATTTACCGAGGCGAGGTGAAGATATATCGCATGCTGCCACAGCATTGTTAGGAACACTCTCTTAACTTCTGATATAGACTCGCCTCGTTGTGCACGTATCCTCAGACTATAGTTAGGTCACTATTTCATAAGGATGAATAGGATTTCTGTGAAGGCGCATGCGTATAGATCATTTTATCGGATATATTGGTATACAACAAGCCTATCGAGTATGTTTTAAGATGATTTCTAAACAATTTGGTAGCTTTGAGCTAGAATTAATTTTTAATAACTTTTCATGCCATTCATAGTTGTATGTGCTCTCTCAAACCGCTTGATGGTTATCTGCATCAAATCCAAGGAACAGATGAAATTAATTTATTTGCGGTTCATTTATCATGATAAAGTCAGAATTATTAGCTTCATATCTTTATGGCTTCATTTCACAATGGCTGAACCACTTGTGCTGTAATTAGATATGAAAAATATATTTATGTCCTTTTTTTGGTTGTAATATAGGTTTTTAGTATAGTGTAGATTCCTTTATCCTCATATGGTGTCAACTGTAACCATAGTTGTTAAATTAGGATAATACCAACGCCCTTTTAAGTTATAGGATGAGGAAACTAACTAATACTATCCTGCTACAATGAAAATTTATCTAGAGCAGTGACATTGATCTTTCGTTGCTGATGGTAAACGTGGATTATAATAAATAATTCTCTACAAACGCTAAAATCGTATCATGTTGAAAGGTTTTAACATGAGTTTTAAAACTAAGTTTCCTTGATTAACTTTTATGTTTACAGCGAGATCATTTACATAAACAAAACATATAATCCAAAACAGTTATAGTTATCGCTGACTTCAGATAAAGTTCAAAGCAAGTGTGAAAGGGCTTTATCTATAAGCTGTAATTTTTTCCGAATTATACCTAGTTTTAATAGGATACTTAATCTGTACAATTATTATCTTCTGTGAATTATACATAGATACCCTAAAAATAAAAATTTTTAATTTTCGTGGGAACTTCTTAACGCTAAACTAACTGACAGGAACCAAATAAAGAAATACCACTCACTGACTCATTTCTTAAATGGCAAGCTCTGTTAGCTACTGTCTCATCATATAATAAAAGTCTTCATTAAATTCACATAAGATAATCAATTTCCTGTTTTTTTTTTTGTATTTTTTCTAAATGCTATTACAACTCAACATGGTCTTATAACTACTTAACACAATAATTAACAAGAGCCTTTTAATTCCCATAATGCGATCATAGTTAATAGGAAATGGAAAATATCCCTTTGATTTCCTTTAAACTTTCCGTAATTTTCTTCTTAATCAGGCTCTAAAAAACAACGACAAACAGCTGTTAATTAATTTATCACGAAAAACAAAAACTCAAATTCTCGTCAATTTTATAAATATTCATGTGATAAGGTAGCGCATCAGGGGGGAACGTCAGTTTTGTGCGCATTGAGATCTGTCAATGGACACCATTGTCTTGTCTGTCACACGCATTAAGGTGACTAATTCTGGTAGTGTTCCAGGCATTTTTAGCTCCTTTTTAGTAGAGCAATTCCACCTCCAGCACTTACAGCATTTATGGCATAGCAATCATCTTTTGCCCCGTTCCGGCAGTACTTAGCAATGACAACTGCATGATTCCAATGCCAAGTAGAGAACAGCTAACTACCTAGTAGCCAATCTACTTTGCTACAAAAAAAAAAAAAAAGTAAGATAAGCCATTGCTGCATTGGCACTGGATGCCGATGGGAATTTGCCAAGTTTTCATCGAGTATTCCCATCATGTACACAGAATCAATCCTCCAGTGCCCATATGCCGCATAAAGTATTCGACTGCCTACCTATACTGGCCTACCTACCTTAATCTACAATACCTACTTCAGTCAAAGACTCATTTTCAAACTTGTCAAAACTCTGGCAAAATGATGACAACCTGATACAGTTCCAACCGTGTACGGAGAGGCGATTACGCTGTTTGTTTGTTTTTTCATCACAAAATTTGTATTGCTCATGCGCAAACTGATAATCGGCTCAGCGAATCGGTTCTGTGTGAATAGAATGCGTCAAAGTCTGATATGCGTCGTGTTACGTACCACAGGTATATACCAGGTACATATATCGCGGCGAAAAAGTCTACACTGTCGATCGATCGAACAATTGCTCGTCGAGTCGAGATACTTAGTTAGCGATTCACCTGTATTTGTCGAATTAATAATTCATAGCCTAAGTCAGGATCTCGTTAAGTTATTTCATCATCTTGAATGAGTTTTTGTGCTGACGAAAAATTGCTTGATCGAGGCTCGATAATAATAATAATATTGGAGAGTCCTGCCTGAGTTGGGGCCCGACTATATGGAGGAGACTGGAGCTGGACCACTAGCTAGACACAGTAAAAACGCGGCAAAGAGAAGGAATTGAATGCGCGCGCATTAATATTTCTTTGGATTTGGATTGAATGTGAGATAAATTGAAAAAGAAGGTCTTTGCACATATGTACATATGTAGGTATGGATATATATGTATGTATAGAGAGGTGATTCGATCAGCTTCAGCGGGCAAGTTAAGGTGATCTTAATGGTGATATCGATGCCAACGGATGATTGTGAAGCGCCGGCTGGAGGTTTTTGTGTGACGCACTGGAACTTAGTTTGGCCGGTACTGTCAAGTTACGGTTATGATTTTTATGATTTACGACATTGCCGGCTGTTGTGGCCGTTTGTATTGTTTGATAAACTGTGAAAGACGAATGGGACTGGTTTTTGTGAATTTTTATTTTTTTTTTCTATATTTGTTTTTCTCTAAATGTATTATTTAGGAAAGGAATTTTATTCATGTAGAAAAGGTTATATGGATGGAACACAGGAATCTTGCATATTTGGGTTGCGATTATTTTTTACCACATAAGATTTTTGTGGGTGATTCGGAGTTTTGTTTGTTTGTTTCTAAGGTATTTTGTTATTCTGTTCACATGTTTCAGAAAAAAGATAGATTTCAGCCTATATTTAGCCACAGATAAGCAAAATGACGTCGAAGTACATATACCTACCTTGAATAAATGGGTTGGAAGAAGGTTGAGTCCCCGCAGGTAGTTTC
The DNA here is from genome assembly GCA_963924295.1 of Dioctria rufipes. Taxonomy (NCBI): domain Eukaryota; kingdom Metazoa; phylum Arthropoda; class Insecta; order Diptera; family Asilidae; genus Dioctria; species Dioctria rufipes. The sequence continues at coordinate 38,815,153 of OZ002743.1, read as the reverse complement.
TAGATCGTAGGTTACAACAAGGCCCATTGTTCACCCTTCAAACTTATGCACAATTGCTCATAAGTCCCTGCCGGATGCTCTTGCAAAGCTTAATATTGTCCTCCATCACTCCCTACCTGCTTCATTAAGTTAATCTAAGAAAAGTGAGCCAAGTAATCTGTAACGCTCCTCTCTGCATTTTTTGCATACATTATTGTCAACAAGTCTCGACTTATGTTGTGACCCTTGAAAAATGAGTATCCACTAAAATTGATACTAGGGCTCTCAAAGTAGGCTTGTTCAGTCGCAGTAGCTTTTTCGTTAAATTTCGGTTAGGTATACCCCACACTGTCTCTGCAGTTCTCCCCGAGGGGTCGTCTAATCAAAGAAGCCTGTGTTGGAAGTCAACTCAAGCCAAAATGTTGAGGAAAATTATTTTCTTGTGTTCGTGATTGTGGTGGGCGATACCTCTGAGGCCGGCTTTTAATTTCCTCTACTATCGCTGTGACCTCGTAGCCATAGGACGAGTAACCTATTAAAAAAGAGAATTTAGGATAGTTTTACTCTCCAATACTTTTACAATTACTTTATTCTGATTAGGAATCACTAAATTTCCAAAACTTCCATTATCAGCTTTAATCACAAATTATGCATAAAATATTCGTTGAGAGTCCCATTCTATGCAATTCAATTCTTCATAGATTCTAGTGAGTTTGATATTTATACTATCGCAGAACTAAAAAAAAGTGCATTATGATAAAATCTGATGCGCTGTAACCTGCCAGTGTTCAGTTGCAACCGATTGTATATGGGCTGGGTGTATCAAGGAATGATGCGGTCTACTTTTCGCACTTTTCCTTAGGAAATAAAATAAACAGAAAATATCCAAAATTGAATCCTGAGGAATACCTTTCATTAAACTGGATTGGGTAAGGGTGTAGTGGAAACATTTTTTCATTAGCTACAAGTGGAAAGGTTTTATTCAAGTAGGTTATAATTGACAAAAGCAAACGCATTGAAAAGCCTGGAAGTGTTAGGGCGGCTAAATTACACTTTTCCATATATTGCCTTCCTAATATTTGCCGAAATATGAATTTTTCCAAGAAAGGTGATAGAAATCAAAGTAAGCTTATGAGATAAAAGTTCGCTCGCTGCAACTGCACGAAAGGAGAAGTTTTTGATTGAAGATGATGGAATTCTTAATTGAAAGTTCATTGGATTTTTTGGGGCTAAAGGTACATTGAATTTGATTCAGGTTCCTATCGTAAATATCTAAAATACTATTATTCATCGAAACCAGTTTACAGCTAGATACTGATTCTAAAAGCTGTGTTACGTTGGCAATACACAAGCTCAGTTAAAACTGTTTAGAACACCTTGGATTTTAGCTGGCAGCTGAAAATTTGCATACAACAATACACGCCCAAATGTAGTGAATAGTGGAATGACTTATATGTACACGTATAGGGATTTTACTAAATATGTTAGCTAGGAATATTAAAATAAGCATTGGCATTCATGGAAAATACATCTAAAATATTTAAACAAAAATTTTAGCGATTATCACACTGTAGACATCAGTGATTAAATGATGGATAGATTTGAAGATTTCCACCTAAGGAATCCTAGAACTTAGGGAACTACTAGGTATTTTGTCCATCCTGAGAGTTTATAAGATTCCGCTCATTAATCATAGCGAGACTCTTGGATTAAATTCAGAATTGGCTCAAAGTCCTCTCTGCTTCCATACTTCATGCAATCAATTGCGGTTGTGCAGGCAAAGATCTCTTTGGCAAAAGAATTCGAACAGTGTTAAAAAACAAATAAGTCGCCATTTCGGTCTTCTCCCGGCATCTTCTGTATACGATCCAGATCCAGTCAATTCTGTGTAAGTTCTTCTTGACGAAGATGTGCCTAGTCGTGGTTACATTTTTAGGTCAATCTATTGATTGTAGAGATGTTTCCACCAGCTCCGATGAATTATTTACAACATCTTCATATTTCCCACCTAGTTACTTTAATGCTGATATTGCTGCAAGAATTCGCAAACATCATTTCCTTGCTAAATGGTGATTGCTGGTATCGTTCGGTGGATTTTTCTCGGGAACTATTAGAGATAAGAAAATAGGATCCATAATCAGGTTTATAGAACAGAACTGGGCAGCAACTTATAAGGTGACCTTGGAGGATCTTGACAATCAGCTGTTTCTGGGATACAGCGCAAAAAATTTATTTTTTTTCTTAATTATAGCAGCACTTTTTAGTAACCATAGTGACAAAATGAACAAGTTTATAATAGGTGACATTTTTTAAAACCTAACGGTATTCAAAATTTCGGTTAGTTTGTTGTATTACTATTTGACCTCCAATAACCTGAATAGATCTGTTCCAATTAATTACTCTATTTCCATGAAGGGCTAGGTGAAAGTACCTGAATGTATCTAAAACCTAAGAAATTGGACTAATTTTTCTCTAATCATTTATATTAAGCCGTTCACGTAACAATTTTCTAAAAAAAAAAAAAAATAAAAAAAAATATGGAAAATGTGAAAGTGTGTGATTTATTTGATCGTGTGAAACTGTGTTCGCAGTTTATTTTGATTGCGCGAAATTGACTAATCATGTCTTTACCGTGTTAACGAATCTATTAAGTTCCGATATTAACCGATCAGTATCTGTCCAAGACATTTATTTGAAAGTTTATTTTTCGTTATCGGTTTCGTAGATCAAAATGAACTTTTCAAAATGTTGTCTTAGCTTTTGATTTTAAAACTATCTCCAATAAGTAATTACGAGATTTTGTCCTTCATACCGATATAAAGTAAAAGTTTAGTAGGTCAACGGAAACTAACTTGAACTAGATTTTCTGTGAACAACAAACATTTTGATGAATTAAAGAAATGTTTATGAAAATTGAAGAAAAGCTTTCATTTCAAATGGATACAGCCTTAATTCATGGACCTCATTTTACATTTTGTCGAAAAAAAGTATATTATTTAAATTTTCATCAAACACCTAAGTTGTGTTGTGTTCCTCTTATTGCTATATTTGCACTCAAATCCATGCCGATAATCGTGGAGTTGCCTAAGGGCTCTGTACTTGTATGTTATATGTATAAATACAGGTAAAGATAAGTTCCAAGCTAATATTATTCATATAATATGTATAACACATTAGTCCAGGTCCGAACCACATTGCAGAATTCTACTGACAACAGATTGCACATTAGTGTAGTAATATTTTGATGTTTTAATATAAAATGACATTTCAGCCGGTGGTTTCAGAGTTTATTTAAATTGTAGGAATAATTACACGTCAACACAACAAAAATCGATTATTGGAGTGGGTAGGAAAGAAGTTAAATAATTTCAATAGCCTAATTCCAAAAGACTAATTTATTCAATCATTTAATTTCTAAGTATAGAATTGATGGTTAATTCTTCTATTCAGATCTTAATTCAGACTCATCTATGGAGAGGGATTTAAAGGAGTTCTTTGAATTGAGGAGTTTACGCAGATAATCAAATGATTGCAATATACTGCAAAATTTTTTTTTTATTAAATTACATTAAACTGTCTCTAGAGTGAAAAATACTGCAAGATTTTTTTTTGATTAAATTACATTAAACTGTCTCTAGAGTGAAAAATACTGCAGAATTTTTGTTTGAAGTGCTGAAATCACATTTGGTCTAAACTTCAATTCGGATTTATTTGAATAACTCTAAACTTCCAGTAATATCTTCGAAATGATTTAGCCATGAATTTCAGTTTCGTATTAAAGTTAAAAATATTTTCTGAGTTATGATAAAAATAAATAAATTAAAAATAAGGTTAACTTCGAAGGTCTGAAACATTCATTGGATAGTATTGATAGCCGGATGCAATGTTTCTTGTTTTATGTTCTTTAATTATTTATCTCTGTTAGAGTGTGTTGTTGTTTATCACTTGTTGATTTCCGCTCATTTCAGTTAGCGGTAAAGAAAAAAAATTACTAACAAAATCCAGGGCCTTTTGGTGATAGGAAAACTCAATTTTTACACTCTGAATAAAAAATAAATACAAGGAATGAAAAAATGTAATCGAAATATAATAAAATATATATAAATAAGAATAAATTAAAGAAATAAGCAACCAAACAAATGTTTTTCAAAAGTAACGCAAGCTAATAGTCTGAGATAACTTTAAATAAAGATAAAAAACTTTTAAGTAATTAAAATTAAAAAGAAAATTTCTTATATCATGAAATCTTTCTTCAAGATACATACATATGTAGGTGCATAGGGTGTGTAGATTTCGCCAATGTCCACCGAGATGCTTTCTTTCAAATTTTGCGGTTTTACTGATATTGGCGCTTTTTTTTTAATTATAGCTATAAACTCAAGTATCTAACTCGTAGTTAGTTTCGCCTAGGTTAGGTAAACTAAGAGTGCTAGAAATGACTAGCTTGCTTCACTTAGACCACAAATGGGTCCATTATACCGCTTGACCTCATGGGATAACCTTTGAATTCGCCTGGAACCATCCTGCTTCCCTTAAGAATTTTAGGATACATCTGAACTTAAAAAAAAGTACCTACCTAATAGCCTACGTTTTCTATTCATCAAAGCGGGGCACTTATAATGTATGGTCTCTTATGGCCCAGTGACTCGTAATAACTCCTACTAAATTCCTGATATTTGTTCTACTGCCATTAAGGAGTTCTCTCGATCTCTTCCTTTCATGTGTACGCCACAATTGCTTCGCAATACGGTAGGTTTCCCTATTGATTCAACGGAGGCTTGCCTTTTGATATGCGTCCATGATGATATTCTCTTTTAAAGCTCCGATCGGGATCCCCACATAACCTATCTCTAGGGACCTATTAATTTCAGAGCTCACTTTTTCTTTCCTCATTGCGTAATCAGTTGAACAAATTTTGACAGCTGTGAAGAAATGATAAGCGAATAAATCGAGTTGAGTTTTTTGGTTCATATTTAATAGAAGTTCGTAAAGGAAATCTTTTAAAATGGTTAATTGTATAGTAACAGGTTGTAAAAAATGAAAGAAAAAACAATCAAAAAATCCCATAGATGTCCTTGGAAATTTTTCAACTAGTGACGCCGAATTAACCCAATGACACCGACATTCTTATGTTCGTTGACATATCAAAATATGTAGGTGGTAAAATTATTTGTTGAAATTTATTAACAAAATGAGAAAGATATAGAAGAAAATAGTTGTAAAAGTGTAATAAACAATGATTAACGTTGAGTTTATTTATGTGGATTACAAAATATCATCTAACACTAATTTTCAACCTTTCTCCAATTTTTTTCTATTTTTTCCCTTTTAAATATGTATTTCGATATTGAGGATTTCTTTAGGCATCAAAATACTTCATTTCCCTCACAAAATTAATTAATTGTTCCTCGAAATAAATTTTTTGCTCATTACTCTCAGCTGTCAAAATCAAAATACGACGACAACGACGACAAAAATTGAATTAATGCCGAAACACAATGATGCCGGACCGACATTTACGACGACAAATTAAATGTTGACCAAATGAAAATACCATGTTGCTGTACAGAGTGGCGCCGACCGATTTCGTCGCCGTAACCAGAGTTGGGAATAATTCAACTTTTGTCATCGTTGTCGTCGTAATTTGATTTTGAAAGTTCAGAGTAATGACAAAAAAATTTCTTTCGAGGAGCAATTAATTAATTTATTGAGGGAAATGAAGTATTTTTATGCCAAAAGTAATCCTCAATATCGACGACGACGACAAAACTTGAATTATTCCCAACTCTGGTTACTGCGACAAAATCGGTCGGCGCCATTGGGTACAGCAACATGGTATTGCCATTAGGTCAACATTTAATTTGTCGTCGTAAATGTTGTGTCGGCATCATTGTATTTCGGCCTTTATCCTACTGTTGGAGGTGGGGGATTTATGAGAAGACAGCGGCGTCCAGTACAAATATTGTGTTGGGAAAAGTAGTGGCGTGCTACAGGACATCTATTTCTCCTTTAAATCTTTTAAGTAAGTCACAAAGAATTTATACAGTTTATGGACTCTATTTTTTTCCATACAATTAATTCTTTCGGTTCCAGCCATGGTTTCGATCACATCAGTCACCGGAGATTAAAAGCCGATGTTAAAATTGTGGCTAAAAGAAATTTTGAAGCAAGTTTTTTGTTTTTTTTACAAGCTGTTTGTGTACGTAAGTCTGGCATAGTTTACGGATGCTGTATTTTTATCCCTATTGTAATGTGAATATAAAGCTATGCAACACTAAATAGTAGGTGCACTAAATGTCAAGCAAACAGTTTTTAATATACATATGTTTATAAGTAGTGAAAATACTGTAAAATAGTGGACACGTATAGTTCTGGTCGCAAAATTTTCAATTTTTGAAACAACAATAGCTTTTAATATTCAAACTTATAAAAATTTGAATATCCTATACCTTGGAACCAAAATTCAATAAGAATTGAATTGAATTTGATTGTTGGTTTGAAGAGATGAAACGTTGTTATCAGGCATATTACGTGCAAAACAGCTTTTGCTTCACTAGATAAAATAACAAAGCAATTAAAACAGCGGCGGGTGTAGGTAGAAACATCAGCAAGCCTCAGGCCTGGCCTCTCTCAGGCTTCCTCGCAGCTCGCCTCAAGGCTTGCCTCAGAGAAATGAAAATAAAATGATACCACCGGACTCGGTGCTGTCATTGTAATTTTGTTAGTACATATGTTGACAGAAGTAGGCCTGAGAGAGAAAAATTTCCAACAATGAGCAAAGCGCGCTAGGCCTTGAGGCTAGCTGCTGGCTTGGTTTTGTGTTGCATCATTTAAAAACCCGTGTTGGAAATTTTGACAATACCTCGAGGAAGCCTCGAGACCTAGATGTCTTTCTGCCATTATGTATGGGGTAGTAGCAAAATCAAACCTACCCTACCTACCTACTGTCTAATGAAATGTTTTTGTACATAATCATATCCTGAGTTCTGGATGTTGTATAAAAAGTGTGAAAACCATATTATTTCGTAGCTGCATATCATTAACCAGATTTATATTTCTGCACAAATATCTGGGAAACAAGTTATGCTTTAGGTTAAAAATATTAATTAAACACAATTCGTTGTTTTACAGCAGCATAGCGTGTCAAGCATTAATTTTACTGATATCATTCTATCGCAAAGTATAGAATAATCCATACAGCATTATTTCTTATCTCGTAAAATCTTCCTCTGTACTAATAAAAAGTAGGTACTGAGGGACAATATTCGAAATGTGGATTTAACATAGTATTGTACACGGGAACCCCTAATGATACTGGAAAAAAAAATTTCGCCAAATTTAATATGTCGCCTTTTGTTGCTAAACAACATCTCTAAAATGTCGCCAAATTTTTAATCGAAAACTATTAATTCGCCAATAGGAAATATCGACCACAAAAACGCCTATCTTCATTTAAAATGTCACCAAAAATGTCGCCAATCTTTAGAGCTAGATGAAACAATTAAAACTCATCTAATTTTGCAAATTGAAAATTTATTATTAGATTTTTAAAGGAAAATTAGAATTTAATTTATATTATTAATGAAAAATTTATGCTAATGCAGTATATGGTTACGAGTTTTCAAACTTCTTATCCAAAACAACTTTTATTATTTTTTCTTTTTCTAAATATTTCTCCTGTTTTTTTTTTTATAACTTCCTCCCCTTGCACTTTTTAAACTTTTGCTTTACTACTAAGTAGTCATGCTATAAGTATTCTATTAACATGTACAATCCAATATGAGGTTTTCTAACAATGATTTGAAATCTGCGATGCCAAGCCTCCACGTTATTTTGTGTCTTGGGAAAATTACAAGCAAGTTGATCGGATATTGACCAACAAATACGGGTGAATATAATGGTAAATGGTGCGATCTTTTTCTGGATGACCCGCAAATATAGTTCTTCTCAAACCATTTGATTACATTTGTAGAATAAGAAAATTTCATTATTAAAATAGTTAAATAAATGCCGACAACAATTGACGGAACCATTTCGTCAATTGTTGTCGGCATTTCGTAAAAGACATTTTAAAATGCTGCATCCTGATCAGAGGTCATTCATTTCGGTGATATTTAAGCAGTCGGGATTTTTTCTAAGTCGATATTTTGTTTACCGGTATTTTCATTGGCGACATTTTGGTAGGCGACAATTTTAAAGGCGCCATATCATAGTACACACATTGTACAGTTTTGATGCACTTAACATCCAAAGATTATCTATGACTCTTCAGAAATAGAATATTATTTTAGCAATTTTGTTACAGATATAATTGCAATGATCTTTGGAATTTAGTGTATTGTTCTGTAATTAGACAAAGCCGAAATACAATTAACAAATCAATCAAAATAATGCACAATTGGTAAAAATATATTTTTAACCAACTGACCCAAAACAACATTACCGATAAATCAATCATAATAACTGTGACATAATGACGCATTCTAAACAAAACATGTGTTCACCCAAATGCAAGTTACACTTAAGTTATTATGTCAACCCCAAGTGAAGTGACTGTATTTGTTTAAGTGTTAAATGACATACATAAAATGAGTCAAGCCAGTTTCATCTCAACAAACAATATCAGACAAATAAGTGCAATTAGGTAATTTAGACGTAAGAAATATTGTACATAATTAATGTAACCTTTTTATATAAATAAGCCAACAATGGAATTGTTTAAGAGAACTTCACTTAGTGCCTGCTTGAAGCGGCATCTCGCATCTCATAAGCATTCCCTAGTACTTCCTTATTATAGCTTCCTCCTATAGGAGTTCTGCCTTGAGGTTGTCTCCGACTTTCCTAGCACTGCATAAGCAATAATGACAATCCCTGGAGAGCATTTTACTATGTTTAATACACTACGTGACAGTCAGAAGTAACATCAACCTTTACAACGTGACGACAGTATTAATTCATTATATTACTACCTACAGTAGTATTGTCTACAAAGTCTTGAATTTTCCAACCAATTCAATAGCGACACTATCAATAAATGTTTCATTAGAGTTAATAGCCTTGATTTTTGTTTTCGCACTATTAAGCTTTAACTTATTCGTTTTTTATCATTTGCTATAATGATACTAGTCAAATTACTCCTATAATCATTCAAATTCACACTCTTTCCTCTAATATACAATAACGTATCATCTACAAGGAATCTTAATTTACAGTCGTACAGAATATTTCCCACCTAATTAATATAAATAAGAAACAGCAATGCTCCCATGATAGAACCTTGGGGTACTCCTAGGCCACTGTTTTTGCTCCTGGCATAAATTTGTTAACTTTAGTCCTCTACGATCTTTTTATTAGAAATGACCGTAACCAATTCGCCAACCTTCCTTTCACTCTGTACTTATTTGATTTGCCATGAGAAAATTTATACCCACTTTTCATGTCAAAAAAATATCGATCGCCTTCATCAATAGCTTGCTTCCATTTCATTAGTACTCAGTTGAGAGCTGTTTCACAAGAACGCTGCTTTCTAAGGCCTGACTGATATTCAAAACTAATACTTTGTTATTTCACATATTTAATCAGTTACACTTAAACCGCTTTTTCTAAATATTTTCAGGTAAAAGAAGCATATTTACCAGGCTAAGGTTCTTGCAAAAATTCGAATTTTTCACTTTTTGTATAGGTACGATAAAGGACTCCTCCGAAAATTAACCAGTTGATAACGAAGAGTTGATTATGTCAATTAAAATAGGTCCGATGACATTTATTCCATTCTTTAATATGCTGGCGCTATAACTTTTAAAGTCCTTCTTCTTAACTAAAACTATTTTATTATTTTGTTAAGTAAGGTATATAGTAAGTGTAGCCTTCGAAAAGATAAGGAGCAAGGCCTTGAAATTACTGGAATACTATTTTTCTATATGAACAATAAATAGCTTAAGCTCTATATCATATTTAAAATCAATGTCTAGTCACTTTTTTATAAGAATCAATATAGAAAATTTTAAAGAATTGGACGCACGCGTTTCTGGGGCAATAAGCATTAGACATAAACTGCTTCATACGAAAATCTGATAATATGATCATGGAGAAGGGACGCGCCTTCCTGCTCTACCCTAGATACGCTTCTGAAAAGTCTTGTACTGCATACAACAATAACTTTCACTCTCTGATAGTCGATAGAATTTCATAGAAAATTATGTGCTAACCCCAATAATGTAAAAGATGTTAGTAGAAATTAGCGGGACTCCTATAAATATAAGGAAACGTTATGGAAGACAAATCCTAACAAAATAAAGAACAAAAGAAATTTAAATCAGGAATGCGTTTGGTTGTATATAAGTTCGACAAATTGCAAAGTGACCCATCTCTACTAGCTGTGTACAAATGTATCATGTCCTTGGATTCAATGATTGTCTGAATAAGTAGCCATAGGTGCAAAAATGAGAATAATCTATGCTCAGTAACTTCTCGAACATGCAGGAGCATAAGATATGCTTGGGATAGCTTAGTGTCATCAAGTCTATTAAGCAAGAAGGCTTCTGTTCAAATCTCCTTGATTGAATGACTTGGACCGGACAACTTTCTCTAAGATCCTGAATTTAGGCAAATCTCTCGTGTAGAGTTACATTCAGTGTAAAAACTTCCTATCAATAGTCCTTTGGTTTTTCCATATTAATGGAGCCTTAGTTGTGGACTCTAATTTGTCGTAACTCAATTTAATTATGAATCAATAGTATTCACAAAATTAATGTTTTATTTTTACAGTAAATAATGACTTTCGAGTAAATTTTAAAGTGTCAACAATCAAATTTATAAAATTAATCAAAAAAAAAAAAAAAAATCCGGCGACATTAAAGCTATAAGCGAAAAGAAAAATGCCTTAAAACTTGATGACTCGTATTGAAACGTGCTGTTGATAAGACCGGCACAGCTCTTGTGTTTTGTTTTTCTTCTTGTTTTTTTTTCGCCCCAATCCAAAGTCAAATAAATTCTACCAGGAGAGAAGGCAAATAAGTGCCCGACCCGAACTCTGGTGGTGGTGCTGGTGCTGCTGCTGCTGATGCCTCCTCAGATGCAAGATGGGACGAGAGATCGACCGCAAAAAAGTCGAAGCCGAAAGTAACCCTTGTGTAGGAATAAGAGCCCATTCCAAAGCGGGGGCAACAAATAAACAGAGCGTGTCTGGCTTGACTATAGCTAGGCATATAGAGTCCATTCAGTCCATCCGGATGGAGGATACCGCGCCGCCACCGCTGCGGCTGCTGTTGCATTAATTTCTCAACCGGCATCGTATCATTTTGGAATGTCCCTATTCCATAAACCTCCCGGATTCGCAGTTATCCTTCTGCCACCACCGCTTCCTCCACCTTCAACTTCTCTTTTAATTATATGCAAATTATTTTGCGTGATGGTGCAATTAGTCGATTTAAATGAAATTAATTAAGGATCCAAAGATTTCTTCATCATTATCGGATAGCTGGTTGGTCTGTGTGGTGATGGTGTAATGGTGATATTTATGGCATGGGCAACACCACCACCATTATCACAATCTTCAATTGTCTGCTGCGAATTTTGATTCGTTCCACTTTATCAATAGGCCACCAGTTAAGTATTAGAAATTAACCAGAAAATGAAGAACTTCCACTGGACCATTTACTATACATATATATGCCTATATACATAATTACCTATATAAAGACTCGCAAGGTCTTACGATGAGCTTTAATTGTCGCAGCAATTAACCGAGCAGCAAATTAACCTCATCCTGAAAACAGGATGATGGGGGTTCCCTTCCACTTGACTGGAACTGGGTTCGGTACTAATTACGCCTAATTATCATATCGGTTTTTCGGAAATTTATTCGCATTTGAATAAACGCAGACTTAAGAGCTATGTGAACGAGATTAAAATTGTCTGGTCTTGGGTGAATCTTGTCGATGTTTACTATACATACATATATACAATTATAGGCTTAGGTATGTAGGTATGTACATATGTATATGTATATAGTTGACTGCCAACAGCTCCACATTAACAACTTCGACTTTTAGGCGATGCATGAAATATTTAAACAGGCGCGTTCACGTCTTACAGATGAAGGTACGGGTAATTATCGATGATAATCTTCGGTAATTATGTTAATTATGTATCCACCATCAGCATAAAGGGCAGAAAACAAATTTTTATTGAAACAATCTATATATCTGCTTAAGGCTTGTAAAAGGGTAGCAGAAAATATTTATAAAATGACGATGACTATTATGTATATACGAAAAAGATCGATTTCTTTTTCGTTAGCAATATTAAGATACTGCTGAAGTTCCATCACGTTCCATCGTTTCACTATCCGGACAAATTTCATCGTGCTGTTAAAAATCGTCTCAAAATTATGCTAATTATCGGGTATCCACCATTTGGTTGGACCCCTACTAAATGCATCACCACCAAATCATAATCATCATGAAGGCATCTCTGGTAAATCATATCCGCAAGCGATATTCTATAGCTTCTGCATCCATTGATTCAGTCTCGAAAACAGACGCCGCATATCAATGAAAAATATACAAAGAAAAAAAAAATAAAAAAAATAAAAACATTCCACCCCAAAAGTTATAGCCTTGAACATAAGAACCGTTCGTTTAGAATGATGCTTTCATTTCATAAAAATTTCGATAAATATGTTTTGTTTAACTAAAGTAGGTACTCCCTCCAAAATATGTGTGCGCTATTGATCTGGATTGTGACCTTACTAATAAAATCCACCAGGGTGCACTTCCCCCTTTCGCTTCATTATCTTGAATTATTTTCTTGTGAAATTTTAAGTTTGGATGACCGGGTTCCGGTGGGAAACTCATACTTAAGAATCCTGTTGTGGCCAACTGCTGGTTTGCGTGCGGATAATGACTGGAATTTTTCGCGGCTGCTAAGTATCAACAGTAGGAAGTGTTTAGGGATGTTCAGGCATATCAGTTAGAATCCATAATTCATGTCTTCAGGACGATTTAGTGAAGTGTTAAAAACATTTTGTTACACGGTTGTTATGAATGGGTGTGTTAACATCAACGGTGTGATTTGCATTAAGCTGAAATTGAGGCGTATCTGCGGAGACATATTATTCAAGAAAAGTATGCCTTAGAGCTATGTATGAAGATCAAAGTAGATAAGAGATATGATCTGAACATAAAAGTATTCTTCAATATTTTTAGTTATAGTATTGGTCAAATATTGACGAAGTGTACCCTGGTACTACATACTACAAAAAATGGCTTAGCAAAAATGTACTTCATGTTTCACTATGCTAGTTGTGCACATCGTATAGACATCCATTTGAATCCTTTTTGGGACTGTTGGTCTTTCTTACGAATCCTTAGTTTGAGTTTTAATTTTATTAGCGAGGCTTTAGGGATCAGCTGAAAAATTGTTGGTTAGCCAATAGAAATCTGTATTGTAGTAGGCCTAGGCTATTTTAGCTAATGTAAGGAGCAGTGAGCTGTTCAATACACACCTATTCGCCAGTGTGTCAAAAATAACTTGCTTGGTTATAGAAAAATGTCTCTTTCAAATAAAAAAAAAACAGCTATATTTCTCTTTGTCACACACATGTTCAATTTCCTTAAATACTGCAATTCTTTCTTTCAAAATTTGCTTTCATTTTTTATTTTATTTTTTTCTAATGACGCGCCTACTCTGATTTACCCATCTCTTTCTTTTGAGCAGCTGTTCAAGAGATGTCTCGTGATAGTATACGCTCGCCGGTTAGAAGTAATTGACTTTTTGTATTATTTTTGTTTGATTGTGTGTATATATGCCAATACTTACTGCACAGGTCTGGTGATATATACAGATGTGCTAACCTATTGGAACTAATTTTTTCCACAGAACTGGACCACTTTGGTTTTAAAGCTATGTGTGCTGCAAATATCAATGAAAGTTAATTTTCATTTACGCTCTGAAATCTCCTATTTGTTATTTAGATATTAAAATCAAAAATAATCGCTCATGCTCTCAATTCTTCTACTAACTTATAAGTACATTTTATGTGCTATGAATAAGTGTAGGTAAAGAATATTAAACTAAATACTTTCATATACATATCAATCTTAAGCTGATCAGTTTACTGTACAATTTTTAACTTTTTTTAACAATATGATTTTTCTGATAAACATATATTATTACCAGATTGCTAAATTTTGAGTTAACAACATCGATTTTGTGCAGTCATATGTAGTCTAGCGCCTTAGATTTCTCATATTGGATTAAAAAAAAACATTACGATGCTTGATGGCTTGATGTTTTTTTGTTTTTTTGTTTTTAAGGAAAATCATTTTCGCTAAAAGCTAATATTATGGTACCTAAAAATTTATCTGACACATGGATTGTAAGTTCTCTTGTGAACGTTGTGGTGCATTTTTTTTTCATTTTAATTTAAGTACTTCCATGTAAAAAAATTTTACAAGAAAAAACTTTGAACCCATACAACAATTAAACATAAAAAATTGAAATGCTTCCATGAAATATGTAAAATATTAGGCTAAAGCGTTTAAAAGAAAAGTCAGTCCCCCACACCAACCTACACCCCCTCTGTACATTAAAATCATCCATTTTAATGATATTCGCTTGAAAATGTCTGTTATCAAGTTTCTTACTGAAGAAAAAAAAGTGCATTTAATAGGACTCAGCAAAACCTTTAATTTGTTATTACACATGGTCAAAATTGGACATTCTCAAAGACCACCCTCCACAAGATCCTCAAAAACGTAACAATTTTTTACACCATAGGGAAATTCCATATTCACTTCATTCTTAATTAAAAAACCCCGTTTAAATCCATCCACGTTTACTACCCTAAAACTCTTTTCAAAATTTCACATAAACGTCGCCGTTACACACAAAGTTTGTGGAGTTTGTGACTAGATAAAAATTATTTAAAAGGATTATAGTGTGGTGATTCACAGATAGCTATAGGACAGGCTAAATGCCGCTTTCTATATATAAAGATGTATGACCGCTTTGTTGATAAGGTGATCCAGCTTTATGCAATTTTACGATCAAATAAGACTAATTAGAAGGCGCTTTACTGAGAAAGTTTATAACACCTGAATGCAAGAAACAATTCTGATTTATTCATTCAAGTATTGCCCTTTTTTAAAAATTTTAATACGTACCTATACTACTTCAAAGGGAATATCATTCCAAAAGCAGAAATTAATAATTACAAAATTAGTTGCTAATTTAGCTATTTCACTGCTTTCGGGATAATTTGCTTGTAGAATGAGCCTTTAAAATTTTTGATACAGTTTGCTAATTTGACATAAATTATTTCATTGTGCACAATAATAATTGAGTCATTTGACTCGCTAGCTGTTTTGTTTGATTCCATTATTTTGGTTTGTTCTATATGCAAAATATTAATTCCTTATTTCAGTTTTTCTTGTCAATAGAATTTACATGTTTGTTACGAGATTTGATAGACATACAGATAAAAGTTTCTTTGGAGAAAAGTGAAGATTTTAATTACACTACATTTAAGTTATAAAATCAATACAATAAATACCTACTTATATGACAAAGATAAAGTTAAGTTTACTGTTTATACTTTTTATAAAATAATTGTCTAAACGTTATTTCACCAATATGAACACATAGTAAAATACAAAGTTGAACCTTCTATTATAACTACCAAGATAAAACATTAAATTTTGTTACTATGTATTAAGCATGTGTACAAAAAATATGTAATAATTGTTTTATATTAGTTTTTAGCAATATTCATTTGAAAAATTTACTCACGCACTCACTTCCCAAGATCAGAATACTTTATTCGTCTGATTTCATTTCAGCAATGACATGGTTATTCCATTACAAAAGCCTGGACGATGTACTGTCTGACTGAAATTCCACCACTAACTCTTCGTCTTCACTTTTTCCAAGAAACAATAAAACATTGGAATGTTATTGGATGTAGACTGCAGACTCAGTCTAAAGTCCATGTCCAGATTTTTCGGGACCAGGCCACAATCCCTCAAAAGCAAAACGCCTGAAACAACAAAAATCCTAATAAATCCATAAAAAACAAAATCCCTAAAAAATGATCTCTAATGCAAAAATCCCCCCCCCCCCCTCCCTCACTTAAATGGATATAAAACATATTGATCTGTAGAGCACAGAAAAATTAGCGCAGCCGGCACCCGGCAGCCGGAAGGTTAAGAAACACTTGCCGGTTCGTGTGCAATGTGCTTCTTGCATTATTAATATTGGGAGGCTTTTGCGGCTAAATTTACCTTGAAAATAGAAAGCAACTGGAACTTTTCCCATAGATTATTATGCAAATTCTTTTTTTCTAGTTACCAAAAAGTATAAGAAATAGCCAGAAGGAACAGTTCACGTAACATTTGAAAACTATTTAGTTTTTATTGATAGGGCAGACCTATATTCACAAATTAAGAGTAAAGTGATCAGTGCTAACTACATATTAGCTATTAAATATAAAACTTCATCCCTTACCACTGTTCTGGTTATTTCTCAATATCTTTCTATTTGAAAAATGTTCAATATTTGAGTTTCACATGCGTAATTAATTTAATATACTTTCGCAGGTAAATTCAATTTTTGTATTTATTATACGAAATATTTTCTGAACTTTGAATGTATGATTTTTCACATAATTTTGTACGCGGAGACGAAATTACTCCCTTCTCCACTTTTTCGACCAGAAGTTTTTACAATATGAGAGAATTCCTACGATCTCCCAACAGTGAGCATAAGGGGTATTTCGCGCTTGACGTTTCAGTCGATCGTTTCGCCGGTCGACGGGAGAACCGGTCGCCCAGATAACGCAGAACAGGATCTAACCATCTTTTCAATGTGCTCCATAGAATAAGACTCATGCGGTCCGTCCTGCCGAGTCATCTTCATAATAGTTCATATTCGAAAGACCATATTCAGAATGTATTCGAGTGGATATAAAAATTTTATAGATAAGTATCCACAGAAACATATTCAAAATGCATTCATAACGATATTAAATATGAATAAAACACATATTCGGATCCTTTTCAAACGGACATATACTTGAAAAAGGGATATAATGTGAAATCATACTTTATTGGTTTAAATAAAATAAAATTTTATTCAATAAAAGAAAAGTAATTGAATAAAAAAAAAACATTTACCAAAAAAATAAGACCTATAAAGTAAAATCTAACTCAGTAAAGAAATTCAAGTAATCAATTTGATGTTCGAGATTTTTGATTCAGAATTTTTAAATCCATGATATTCAGTCATTCTTGAGTATAGGATTTCTGCCTGTATGGAGAACACTCAAAAATTATGAAGAAAAGGGGGCTGAAAATAATAACGGAAACACTACTTCAACTAATGACTAAATACAAATATTTAATGTCGATGTAAATAATAATTTAAATACACAATTTACTAAAATAAAATTTCACTCACTTATTCTACAAAGTTAAGAAATGCGATCAGTTAAGTCAGCCCCGTTCGCATGGGTGCGGTTTTGTTTTGGGGGCTCACCCCCCCCCCCCCCCCCACATGAATCAAAAGAAAAAAAAATCAGCTGAGGTACCATTTATGTACCATTGTACGAACGGTATTTTAAATCAAAGGTTTGGAAAAATACTTGTGTGTACTTGTATTTTCCCAAGCCTGTGATATAAAAACTTGTTGATACCAATTTCAAAGTGTTAAAAGTGGATATCCGTCGATAGAAACTACCACCATTGGAATGCAATAACGTAAGTGAAAATTATGTTATAATTATATATATAAAAAAAATAATAATAAAAAAAAATATAGTTAAAATGTAGACTTCATTTTTTTAACATCTAATTTGGAAGTTGTTCAAATACATTCGTAAATGATGACGAAATTCATTCCGATATTCCTTCGTAAAGGCGCTCATAAAAGAACGTTATTTAGTGCACCAATCGTAACCCAAATTTTGATATTTATAAAGAAGAAAAAGGAAGAAGTAAAAAGTTAAAAGTATTAATGCGATGGGGAGGGTGGAACCGTTTGAGTCCGATGCAATTTACGTCGATTTACAGCTCGCGCTCATTGATGCTCTGGAAATTATTTCGACATGGAAAGATGCAACAACGTCAACTACTGTTTTTCTATTCCTGAATTTTTCCGTGAATTTTCAAGTATCGGTTCTGGCTCTTCATTCAGTACACTCTTTGACTTTATCGTTGAGTTGAGGTTTGCAAATAAAAAATCAAGACTCGGCAGAAGCTATAGCACTGATAGATGCTATAAAGGGCAAACTTCAGTATAGGCGGAAAAAAATGTGACAGGGGATTTCAGGACGATTTTTCAAAAAATGAAAACTATTTGTCAAGCCAAGGCTTGCATCTCATCAAACCCGTCGGTGAAATGCAATGACTAATAAAATGGAAGATAATTATCGTGATTTGTGTTGATCTAAATGGTACCAAGATGGTTTTCCAAAGATATCACTTTATAAACTCTTTTTCCATTCTGGACTTCAAACTAATTTTTAGTAATTTAATTTTAACTTGAATTAAACTTTAATTTTTTAATTTTATAGAACTGTTCTATATTTCATACTAACACTTTTTAAATTAGGCATCTTTCTTAAGTTAGATTCCTGTTTTACGCCTTTTGCTCCCAATACAAAATCTAGACTGACGAAATATGAAAACTACATTTTCAAAAATAATATGAAAGCCTGTTCTGACAACTATTCTGAATATCTAACACAGTGCTAATGAAAGAATTTTAACGAAATAATTTATGTTATGGAGTTGTTCCAGAAAATTCGAACGAGCGAGCATATAAAAAAAAAAATTAAAGCAAAAGAATTACAGCGTAAAATATAAGTCGCCACAGATCTGCAAATCATATCTTGATCTGTTCATTATACATCTAGAGGACCGTTTTTTGAAACGTTGCAGAGTTTTGTCTCTTTTTGGAGCAAATGAAAATATTAGATGAGACACCTTGTGGACGATTCTTTGAAACATGCACTTTAACTCGGAAATTCATCTCTAGTATGGATTAAAGGAGTTAAGATCGGAGGGCGGCCGAATTACAAATAAAACAATTAACAATTCTATCAAAGCTCTTGATATCAGCAGAAAGGATGTATTCCCAAATGTCTATAAACTTTTGAATATTATGCCAGCTATGACCACAACCCCGAATGGGCGTTTATTTCCACTATGCGTTGTCTCAAAACCTATTTAAGGTCAACAATGGGTGAAGTCGATGCAATTCCTAATGATTTTTTTCAGTATACTCTGGCGTGTTAATTTATTAATGAATTTTTACATGTATTAAACATATTTTTCGTACAAATTTTCCATTAAGCGATGCCATGATATTAATTTAACTATTCAACCATCTACAAATATAAGAAATTTGTTTGTAGTTTTCTATCTCAAAACCACCTCTTTTGAAAAATCCGGTGCACTAGACTGAGTTAAGACAATCCAAATTGTTATAAATCACTTCACATTTTAGAAATTGCAACAAAATATGTTATAAATATAAATAATAAATGATCACTATTAGCTACTCAGTAATCTAAATTATGGATTCGACTTTATGGCGATGGACAGGAGTATATATTGTTCTAGTCGTACCCTGGAACAGGATACTTTATTTTAGTCGAGACCAAAAGCGAAGTTTAGTTAGTAATATTTATTCTAGGCTGGTCTAGTCTCAGTCGAGACCCAAGATAAAGTGGTTTGCTAGTAAGATATATTCTAGTCGATACCCAGAATAAATATTTTTATCTCTATTGAGACCCATGATAAAGTGGTTTGGTTAGTAATGGTTATTCTTGTCGATATCTCATTCGAGACCCAAGATAATGTTATTTTGTTAGTAATAGCCAAGTTGATCTCCGATGTGCACTTTATAAACGGTTGATGGAAAAAGAAGCTGAATTCAGGCTACCATGCATTTGAGATGCGCACGGCACCAACAACCTTGGTAACAGTAGCACCGGTTGCAACAGCAGTGTTGACCATAGAAAAAATAGTTCGACCTAGTAACAGCAATGCTGTAGGCCATAAACATGATACTAGGTGACGATGTATCGTATTTACATAAATGGCCATTCCTAACTTATTTTTACACATTACATTTAAGATTGTATGTTTTTTAAAGCGAGAATGTATCATTTATTTGTATATGTAATAAAATATTTTTAATTTCGATTTAAAATAATTAAATTATGTAGATCGTGTAAAGAGTTTGTAATGTGGATCTTTTCGTAATTTGCTATTGGCTGCTCTTTCTTTTGTTAAAGAAGAAAAAAAAACATGATTCTTTGTGGTTTCGTTTTTTCCCTTGTCAGCGTACATACACGGAATATACATCGAGAAAAGTCCTAGTCCTACTATAAGTTAATTTAGCAGAAATTTGAAAAGCTTTGTTGTGTGAGTTCGAGCTGGAACAATAGGAAACAAAGTGTTGGCAGCAGAATGCCTCAACTATTATTTGGTGCAGGCGGGACTCGAACCCAGATCGATATATTTATAATTTAATTGTTATAAATTACTCCACCGACAACTAGTTGGATATAATGGATTATGTACGTTGAAAATTTTCAATGACAATTTATCCATGGTTAGCTATTAAGAGCAAATCGATTTATTTTGGTTATCATAACCATGGACTCTTTTACGTAAAACTATCACTTATACATAACATTGTGAGTGCAATATCTAATATAAAAAAAATACGCTGTGAATACACTCATATTAAATTGTCAAATTAAATCGCCATTATTCTGATATTTTATTTTTTATAATTAATCGTAGCAAATCAGTACTAAATCACTAACATAACTATAAGTGAAAACATAAAATTTTCTGTGAACAGTAATGTTTTAATGATTTACTGTGTTCGTATGAAAACAAAACACTTGCCAGACAAAATTTATTCCTTATATGCACATAAATTGTGCACTCACCATAATTAAACCACTTTTAAATTACACGTAACTAGAAAAAGCGAAGCGATTTGAAAGCGATTTAAGATAATCTCGTGCGAGTCTTGAGAAACAATACTAAATAGGTGGACTTTGTTGCAAGAAAAATTTATTTTCTTTCGATTTCAATACATTTAATGAGAACATGTATTTCTAATAGATACCTGTCAATTGTTCGTACGCACCTTGTAGGATGTTGCAAACTCGGGCGGTGCTGCTGGTTGTAGGGGTGACATATAGGTATGTCCCAAATTCAAACAATATATCTTGCCTTGTGGTGGGCACAAAAGTGCTGCTACTAAGTATATGTAGTACTTGTTGTTGTAGCAAGCAAGTATTTCCAGATACATCAAAAAGTAAAAATATATGTTTTTTTCTTTCAATTGTTTTGTTATACGTACGCCATTTAAACGAACCTGCTATTCGTAGTCGAGTAAAATTTTAACGCCGCCAACTGATCCCATTCATGTGCTAAGTACGGCATATACAATGGTCGTTCGCTAGCGAAACATAATCAGCATAAAATTGCCAACTTATATGAATACGGAATGCATAAAATTCGTAACCAAATGCATGGTTTCTCTATGGAAGCTAGCTATAGCTAGTCGACGAGATATAAACTTTACAGCTCGCTTCTATACAAGCCTTTTACACTATTTAAACAAAACTCGAGTGTCTCGGCCTCCCCGCCTCTGTCCCTTTCGTTGGTTTCTATAGACAGCCCCTCCGTTTATAGGGGGACTACTATAGGATAGGAATGTGCTCTTGTGTATAAATAATTGCGCTAAATGAACGAGCGATTATGATAAAATGTGTTTACCCAAAACAGGCGCACACAAACACGATTATAGATGACAATTATTGACATTATTGTGTCTGTCTGTCTGTCTGTCAGCTAAATAGATGCTCGCCCTTTCAGATTTCTATTGCTTTTGTGTCTCGTCTGTATCTGTGGCTTCATCAGATTTACTCTAGCTCTGTGTTGTTTTTATTTGCGGTTGGTTCGATTGGTATGCCTGCCTGTCTGTTTACTACTTATGGGTAGTTTGGTATATAGTAATGGCACATGAATGTTGACAGGACTTTTTCAGCGATTGTATAATTTGAAACGGCTAATTAAATACCACTTTGACCGTTTGACAGGTAACAGTAAATGTTTACCTGGTCTTTTAGGAATTGTAATTTTTGTGGATATATTGTTATAGGCTGTCTGGCAAAAGTGACAGTCATGCTACATGCAATTCTAATGAGATTCTATGTGACTATGTTTGCAATGAATTTTAATAATCTGGAAATAGTTAGAAATGATGCACGATATTTTCTGAAAACTGTCAGAAAAATAATAAATTTTATATTTTGTGAAATATTATTTGAAATCGACAATAACTGTACATCTTGATAATATTCGTCATCTTCTCCATTTAAAGAGTTACTTTTCATTCCATGTTCGGCTTCTGTCTGTCATTCACATGTCAATCACTTTAAAATTTAAATTGTTTTCATCCGTTCCTTCTGTCTTACTTTCCTTCCTTCCGTATGTCTTGACTTAAATATGACAAACCTCTGATACAAGGGTACACCTCACAACATTTGGAGGACTTTGGTGATGCAAAAGGAAAGGATGGCAATTTTATATATGCATTCATTGTCCATTTGCAATGTGACGAAGTTCATGTAAAAAAGGTTCATAAATCCATCAAGACGAGTTGACAAATTTTTGAACAATGTCGAAAGGAAGTCATAAATTTTGAGAATATAATTCAGAAATTTGTTTTTGTCTTTTTTTTTTTTTTGCTTTACTTTTATACATACATTATGTATTATGCAAACAATGTTTTTTTGTACTTAAAATTATGTTTTACAGTTCGATTAATTAAAATGCTGACAAACAGACGCAAAAAACTAAAGCTTGTCATGCAAATAAGCCGTTGACAAGCATACTTCGCGGTATCTGTTATACATCAAGTAGGGGAGGTTTGGCGAAATACGCGATGTCTTAACTTTGATGCAAATTTTGAGGGTGCAACTAATATAGATATTCGTGCAATAGTGTTGAAAGTAGTGGGAAAATTGTATAGAGTAAAAGGCTTGTGGCTGTATAGCTATGGGGTTACTTTAATTTTTAGAAAGCCAAAAAGAGGATTGCTATAGTAGGTACTTGTTTCGAAATATAAATTTAAAATTATGGTAACTGTAATTTATTTGTCATCAAAATATGTTTTTGCGTCTTTAGTTCATTCTGGCACGTCGCGATTTATATGTTGTGATCATTGTGCCTTTAAGTTCAAAATTAAATCTATTCATGCCGTCCCAATATAAACTTTTGTTTGGAACAATGTGCTTTTTATTGGTCGGATAAAGATCTATTGAGTACGTCAATTTCAATGCAAAAATTTCATTGCTCTATATGCTTTATAGGACCGGTTTCACAGTTCGAGTTTGCTTCGGATAAGCTAAACTCTGTTCTATGCATCTTTGTACGACCAAAACCGGGTCAAAATGACCCTATAACTGTCATTTAAAAAAAATGTAAGCTCAAGCTCCTTGTTACTCTAAGAATACTCTAGTCTTGGATTTCTGGTGTAAAAGGTACACAGTTGGTGTTTTTGTTTTTTTCATCTTAATATATCAAAACAAAGTGTCACCATGTATGTGTGTGGTTGATTCCAGCTTGAAAGATAGGGTAGTTTTGAATACGATAGATGGCACTGTTGTCGAGATCTACAAATCTGCCTAAGAACGTACAGAAGTGGAAAGATGAAATTTTGTACACAACGTTTTCATAAAAATTCCAAATTCAAATTCAAAAATGGATTAAATCAGGGAAATCCTTCGATTGGTTTTCACGGTGTTTTCATAGCAATAGTAAATATTAAAAATAGACTAAATCGGACAAACCCTTATTGGTGTTGGCATACAAAATTTTGGTTTTGCAAATACACGTTCAATAATGGACCAATTCGGGCGACCACTTTTTGGTGTTGCCATACAAAACTTTAGGCTTTCACTATATTTTTGTACACTGTCGCACGCGTTAGAGAGCTGAAATTTTGTTCACGAGCCTTCGTAGAGTTGCCATACAAAAAATTTGGTACGTGGTGTTTTCATAGCAATGGTAAATAAAATTTCAAAAAAGAACTAAATACGGGTTACCCCTTCTTGGTGTTGCTATACAAAACTTTTGCTTTTCACTATATATGTACGTGGTAGCTGCTGTCATATTTATTTTGAGCGTTTTCATAAAAACTGCAAATATATACACTATGCAATTGTGACCTTATACCATTGGGAATTATTTATCTAATAAAATTTTGTTTATATTTTGGTCTAGTAAACAGCCAGCAAGCCAAAAATTTAATAGGTGGACAGAAATATAGGAAGAGTTTAATTGTCAGTAAATGGTGAGACATTCTGACATTTACTAAGATAAGGTTAATTTCTGGTTGTTCTTTGTCATCTTGATGTCATTCTTTGTCATCTTGATATTTGACATACACATTTTTTCCCGATATTATTGCAATAGCTGTCAAAACTAAAAAAATGTTCATAACATGACATTTAAAAATAAACTAAGCTTAAGCCACCGAGTTTTGTGAAACTGCTGAAAGAGTTAAACTGAGTTTAAGATGCATATATCTGTGGCTTAAGCTCAATTTGGGAATCTTTTCCGAAAATTTAATTAATCTTCTCAAGGAATATTCTAAAGTTTTTTTTTTTATATTTTAAGTTCATTATAGTTTAATTTTTGCTATCCCTAATCGAATGTTTTCAATAAAGCATTTTTTAACGAAGTTTAATTTAGCACACCTTCCCAAAAATGTGTATTTAAAATCATCAAATTGTGTTAAATTAATTCGATTTGGGTTCGGATTTTTTTTTAGGATGGTTTTAATGGCTTCAGTAGTTTCACTCAGAGTCTAGCACAATTTTGAAAGCTGTAATTGTGGCTCAAGCATAATATCCCCTACCCGGCGATAAAACCATAAAATATAAACTCAAGGTAAATGCAAGTTGAAAATAGAAATTAAAAATCGCTATTATTACCAAAATTACAGCTTCCCATAACTTTTCGCTAAAATGAAATATAAATATACTCAAGAATTTTCAGAAGCTAATATATGTGTATGTACATAGATAAAATTGGTTTTTATACTATACATATTTTGGGAACGGTTTATCCCGATTGGGAAGTATTTTGGAAAATTTTCAAAATAGGAGGAGAATTTATTATAAAACCGATATCCTTCCTTGGTTTTGGTATGTGCAGGGAAAGTTTTGACTAAAGTTTTACCAACTGAAGGGGTGAGAGAATTTTTTATTGCCAGTTAATTTTTTGTCTAAAGAATTGTAAATGCGAGAGAGAAATAAACAAAGAATTTAGAAAAGAATTTAACAAAAAATACTTGCCAAGGGAGCCTGCGGAGATTAATGAAAGGGATCGTAGAAATCTTTTGCATTATTGCCGTAGTGGCAAGTTTCTAAATCCAATTAAGAGAAAGTTGATGCATCATGTTTTTTAAATAATGGAAATATACGCTTTTGATGATACGCTTAAACATACAGGTACATCCATATTGATTGCGCCTGTTGTCACGAAAGGTGATGATTTTGGGCAACATGCATATATTGGTTGTCAAATTAAGTATTTACCGGAAAATTTGGTGTACCGACGATTCTTAAACTTGGGATCTGCATCACCCTTCTTTATTGCTACATAAAATTTCTGTCCTGGAAGCTCTTTGAAGTCCGCTTTTATAAGTTTCATCATTTATAATGCAGCAATCGAATTTCGTTAGGAAATTTTCATATAAAATTTAGCTCCTGGATCTTGCATCTTGGTTTTTTTCTGGTATCCTGTTGGGTATTTTCCGAATATGGAAACTTCGAAGGCCTTCTCTTCTTTTAATTCGATGGACCCCATATGGACCGTAGCATATGACGTTCTAGCCTTTTCAGCCATATCTCTCCACGACATGTTGAAATTTCATTTAGAGTTGTCTACCATTTCTTTGGACAATTTTTGGTCTACCGAACCTGATTTCCTTACTGATCCAAACTTTCTCTGGACACCAGAAGATTCTCGAAATTTAGTGATTACATTTTGGATGGATGTTTCCGGAATTTTCAACTTTTAACTAAGTATCTTTGAGACATATTCGGATTTTCAAATGTGTGGAAATAATTAATTTGCAACGTTCCACTTGGTTGACTTCGATTTTCCCTGCACGAGAACTTTGCACTTAATGGCTTCCAATTATAGGTGCACACCTTTTTATAGATGCAATCTTACCAGTGTTTCCTAATTTTATTTACCTGGTGATGAATAATGAGATATCATATGTGGTTGGTTTTTTTCTGAATCAGTCCTTATGTATATAGATTATATTTATTTTGTGCTTAACCGCAAAATTTGTCTGTCGACATGCAATGCAATGTACGTATGTGAATATATTACAATTTGAATTTTTTGTTGAAATTAATTTTCATTTGTAAAGTCTAATAAAGTTTTTCATCATTATCGTAGAAATTTTGTTTTGATTTTCTTTATGACGTTAATCAGAGTTCGTGGATTCAAAAACCGGATGGCGTTCTTTTGGTATGTGATCCTTATCAATTATTTACGCTATCCGCCGCGCTAATTACGCTCAGGAGTCGTCGAGCTAATTATTACACACTAAAACAGTGTTATTTATCCCATACTCAAGATTGTTTCCACCTTGGATTACTGCTTTATCGAGTTTTTTCGCTCTATCTCGGATGTTGCTTCTATCATTATTGAGTGTCGACATTATTCGGGACACCTTGTGCTGCTTATTGGCAGCAGAACAAACAGCAGGAATCTAGTAGGGGTTTTTTAACGGGTCACTGGGCCATAGGTGACCATGCTAGAAGACTGAGGATTGCAGCTGTAAAGACTCGGAAGAAATCGAATACATCCAACACGTGCGCTGCGAATGCCCCGCTCTGTTGAATAAAAGAAGTAGGCTATTGGGTAGCTACTTCTTTTTAAGTCTAGGGGAGCGGCAAAATATAGATATACTCTAAGTTTTCTGAGAGAAGCAGGATGGATCTAGGTAAACAGCCTTGGAGATATCTTGAGTTTCCAAAGGGAGGTAGAATGGATTTGGGGCCGCTTAAAATGGTTATCCCATTGGGCCTAGGTGCACAATGGACCCAATAGAGGTCTAAGTGATGTAGGCTAATTGTCTTGCGGCACCCCTCTTACCTAACCTAACTTAACCTTCGCATTAGATCCATCGGATATTGCTTCTATTATTGAGTGTCGACATTATTCAGGATATAACCCTTGATACCTTGTAGATGGTATTGAGGTGAGTTTTGCTTCTGATGTCAACCTTTATATGGGCTTTCGCCTGTCATTGTCCTATGTTTTACTTACTGCGTGGCCCTCAGTTTCTATATAATATGGTATAAACCTAATTCAGGATTTTGGGGTTCGAATTTACTTTTGATTTATTTCTATTATCCCCGAACATAGTAGATATAATGATAAAGTGATAAAAAATGATGCTAAGTATGTCGTTTGTGTGATCATTCCTTTCGAAGGTTTTTCTCTCAAACAGGTTTAAGATACTTTGGCGTAGCTTTGGCTCCATATAAAATTTATAAAACCACCAACGGTTGAAGTGGGCATATGCAATCCTTAACTGGGTTAAAAACTCTCAAAAGTTGCTCAATGAACAGCCAAATTTCTTCAAAAGGAGGTATAGAATCCTGAATTTCCTTGTGTCTCTCTAATATAGCATAAGTGGAATTCCATCGGGTTTTTACATCTAAAGTGACTGCATTTTAAACGGCTAGGATTTTGTTTAGTTTTTATAAGTTCTTAGAAATACAATTCTACCTGCTACTTTGCATTATCATTCGTTAATAATATTTCATCAACATCTAAATTTAAATTTCGAAATATCAGAAGACTTAGAAGAAGTTGCAAAAAATTATTTTTGGTCATATGTTTCTTCTTTCTTATTAGTAAGCAGTGTTTTAAGGTAATCTTCATAAAATATAACATCGTTCCAGTAATTGGTCCATTTTAAACAATTATAACGTAATTGAAAATTCCTCAAATTGGTCCAATATTCTACAAGTGATGGGTAGTTGAAATTATACAGCTGGGTAAACACACGAATTCAATTTGTAATCTTTTAATCTACTGCTGGATATTTTCAGGTACCTGCATAGTAATTATGAACTTCCTGACCTTGAAGAATTTATATTTATATCTCTATATATATACTTATTTTTTTAACTACCTATAATTATATTTTTACATACTTACTTAAAAGAAATTCCGTCTTAATAATGACATTCAAATCGCATTACAGAGATAGCGTGAAGCATGTTACCAACCAAAGCAGACATATTGGGCGATATATACTTACTTTCGTATTTCTATAATGAAATTGTCATTTGACAGCAGCAGCTATAAATCAACGAGAGTATCTAAGCCACAATCTCGACGAACGAAAAAAAAATAAAAAACGCTGCTCCGCAAGTTAAATTTCGAGTAGGTACCACCTACTCTACTCTACATCAGAACTGCAGCTTATACTATGTAGAGAGCTCTGTTATAGTTATAATCGTATGCTTAATGACCATCATTAAGTAATTTGATATGCGGCTATTTCTCGTTGGCTTTTACAACTGACCGATCATCATTGGTTGGGAAATCGCTTGGCAGCATTCTTGTAGACACGCGGGGGGTATAAGAAAAATAAAAAAAAAAAATAAAAAAATAAATAAAATAAAAATAAAGGAAAAAATCTGGACACAAGGACAGAAAAAATTTCGGAATAAGTATAATAAAAAAAAGAAAAAATCTGATCGGGTTCTGAAATCAGAGTTCCACAGTATATTGGGATTATCTGTAGCTGGCGACGTATGCATTATAAGAACTCAAAGAACTCGTGCTCGAGCAGGAGCTTCATTTTGTCGGCTAATAAAATGCGACAGTAATGGGTGGACCAATGATAAAACCTTGACAAGGGGCCATTGTTTTGACAGAAATGCTGACCTCACGTTGAGGACCTAATGAAGTAGAAATAATAGATAATATTTAAAAGGAATACATATACCAGATAACTTTTTGTAAAATTGCTTTAGGTAC
This sequence comes from Dioctria rufipes, assembly GCA_963924295.1. Lineage (NCBI taxonomy): Eukaryota > Metazoa > Arthropoda > Insecta > Diptera > Asilidae > Dioctria > Dioctria rufipes. The sequence continues at coordinate 38,786,063 of OZ002743.1, read as the reverse complement.
CTGCCTATAACAAAAAAAATGTTCAACTAAAATTAATTTTTTATTCTTTGTTTATTTCCAGCTACTTGTCGGCGGACAAACAACAGCAGCAAGTGCGCAATCACCATTATCAGGTGCTAATGCACCCTCTTTAAGCCCTTCTGGTGGTTCAGCGACTGGTGCACCAACTGGAGCACTAAGTCCAGGAGCCATATCACAAACTTCTAATGCTCCTGGAGCTGGAAGTTGCTGTGAGAATGGCCGACCTATTATGACCGATCCTGTATCAGGGCAGACGGTCTGTTCGTGTCAATATGATTCAGCTAGGTTAGCACTATCAAGTTACTCAAGGATACCCACAGGTGGAGTTGGAGTATATGGAACTCCATATCCATCAACGGATCAGAATCCATATCCAAGTATCGGAGTTGACAGTTCAGCATTTTATTCACCTCTTGTAAGTACAAAATTGAGTTTTCCTTGTTTTTTTTTTCTATTACTTACAAATAGTCCTTAAAAACTTTATATAATTTGTTGCGGTTGTGTGAACCAAATCTCTCTAATTTCCTGCCACTTAGAAAGGTTCAAACCAATTAGTTCTATTCTTAGTATTGGGGGAAAAAAGCTGCTCTATAGCTACACTCAACCATAATACATCAAGATAAAGCCTATGATAAAAAGCGCTATAAAAGTGGTAGTGTTGTGCCATTTTATATATATATTTGAGTTCTTTTGTTGTTGGTTATTTTGATGAACATACCTATAAGAAACGAAGTAAAAGAATAAAAAAAAAAAATCCCAGCGACACTTTATTTCCCGAAAGCACAAAGTGGCTAGCAAAAACCTTCACCACAATATTGGGGGTGGACGAGAAGGATGGACTGACTCGAGTAACAGCTTCACAAATGTCCAAGTTTTCTGGTGGACAAAACATAACTATGAAAGAAAAAGCAAAAAAATAAGTGAAAAATAAAATGAAAAGGGGAGCAAAGGGAAAAAAGCGCGTAAATTTTTTCCCTTGACACTGTGAAATGTGCGGTGAATAAGTGATGACGGTCGACCTTATAGAGGCCTATGCCCATAGTGCCAGAACGTGAAACTGTAGCTCAATGAATAATGGTCACTAAGTGATAGCAGCGCTAGAGTAGGGAAAAATTGCGGGCTGAAGAGAATATATCTATGAAAAAAAAAAGGTGAAAAATATCTGCGTTCAGTTAGAGAGGGAGTGTAATGCAAAAAAAAAAAAAAAACAGAAAAACGAAGAAACTGTTAAGGGCAAAAGAAATGCCTTTCATAAGCCCTAGATGAAGTGCTAAAACTGGAAGACAAATGATCCGAATAAAAAAGCCACACGAAGACATTCCGTACGAGGAAGGAAGGAAATGACTGAACCAGAAATTGAAAGATGACACCAATCCTGTCCAGACGCTAAATGAATACATGATTAGATGGTCACTTGAGTTAGGATGCTTATTTTTTGTTTTTTTTTTTCGGTTTATATCCTTTCAAGAATATATGTACTGTGATGGCTTGTGCTTTCATTGAAAGTGTACTGAAAATTGTACTTGTGCAGTGCTTTCTTTACCCAAAATTGAAGTCTACTCAATATTTTATCGCTACACTTACAATGTTATTGGAAATTGATAAACTACCTAAATATGTGATTGGGATTTGATAAACTGTCCGTCAGTAAAAAGTTTTCTTATAAGTTATTTCGGATTTTATCGGTGTACCCTTATGATTTAAGGAAGTTGTTCGGATAAGGGTGGATTTTTTCATTTAAACTCTGGGAAAATGTATTTTTTTTATCAAAACTAGTATCTTTACCATGACATATCTCTTATACTCTAGACGTAAACATGTAAGTGGTTCTTTTCCAAATAATTGGCGGCTTACTTGTTCAATAATTGTCTTTTAAACTCCTCCATAGGTCTTGGTAAAAACTATATGCCTCTCTACAAATATTTTGGGTACGGCGCAAATATGTATTAAGAAAAGTTTGTAAATGACATTGAAAAATTGGAGTTAAGTTAAGATCAAGTGAGCTAAGCCAAGGCCATTCTCAACTTATTTATCCGGATATTGACCATCGCTATAAGAATGCTTAGTCAGTAGTCTATGTATCATCTATATAAATTTCCTTATTTTTTCTGTTTTCCTGGATTACCATCGACTGTAAATTATTTAAATATTGGAGCAGCTAGTCTTGTTAATTTGTTGCATAATTTTCAAAGAATTTTCAGACCTAATGTGAATCTGCCATCCCAGGAAAAAAATTTGATGAAAATTAGTTATGTTTTTATGATTTTTTCAACCATTTCCTCTATTTCTAAAATCAGTTAGTAAACGTTCCCTTACTCGAAAACGGTACTTTGGGTCATCTAGACCCCACAGTCGAGGGTAATTAATATCGATGACTTTTTTTCTTATATATACCTATATAGGGTATTTGAAAATGTACGCCTCCCTTTCATATCAACAGTAGGTGATCATGTTATTACATATAATCATAATTGTTACTATTTGATTTGATAATAGAGTAATTATTTGAAGGTAATTATTTTCTGTCTCTACTTAGCTGATGATGTACATTCAGATATCTTAAATGTTAAACTGTTTGAACGATAATTTGTTAATATTTGCTAATACCCCCTTTTGTAGTAATGACTGCCTCAATTCTTCTTGGCTTGTTGTATATGTACTTTTAGCAATTATCCTAGATCTGCTTTTAAGTAACTCCTTCTCTATAAATACTCCCGTTTCATTAATTGCCATAGGTTATCTATGGGATTGAGATCTGAAGAATTGCCAGGCTTATGGTAATGTGCAGAGTCATGCATTAAATTGTATTTCCGATTTGGAAACTATTCTGTGAGTTACGGCAAGAGGTTTGTTTCCAATATTTCCAATACTTGAATGTATTGGTCCTGGCGCAATGTTCCTTCGTCAATATATACCTTTCCAGTACTTTGCCCATTTATCACAACAATACCATAATTATTACATCATGTTTCACTTTTGCCCGGTTGTTTTAATGCAAAGCCAAGAATCTGTAATGTGGACTCGTCAGAGAAACATACCTAAAAATAAATTAAAGATGAAATTTTGAGAGAATTCGATTTAAATATTTTAAAAGATGGAAAAATTTTTAGTAATAACCTTCCTTCAATCTACCTGGGTCATATGTATGTAGTGTTTGGCCCACTGGGCGACAGCATTAAAAATTTTGTTTTTTAAGTACCGCCGAAGTATCAGAGTTGAAATTTGATTCTCGCCTCATGTATTAAATTCGTTAATCTTTTGTTTTACTTTTTTTTCTGTTTTGTACGCTAATATCACGAATTATACGCTCATCTCTAGTTGTTGTAATAAGTTTTCTGCCACCATATGCAGCACGCTGTGGTATTAGTGGCACATTTTTTCCCATTTTATTTTTAATTTTGCTAACAGATGAGTGTAAGAGATTACATGTAGCTGCAATTTTGTTTTGAGAGACCAATCTCACCAGCACTAAAAAAAAACTGTACGGGTATATTATTTTAACGTAACACTTGGTAACAAATTTAATAAAAAGGGATCGAAAAATTAATATTTCTTAACCACATCACACACAAACAAAAATATTAAGTAATATTCAATGCTTGACTCATCCAAAATAGAAAAAAATATATTTATATAAAAGAAATGCGATGACCTGAAAAGCGAATATGAAACTAACTTCATAGTAATGCAATTCACCAGTGTTACCATATCTTTTTTTTTAAAGTTAAAAGTCCTTTCAAGGCATTGAAACTCATATTACCAGTATGTAATAAAATTAATGAATTATTCCAAAATTGTATGATTTGGGAAAGAGATTACAATAATTGGACGCATAACCATATACCGTAAAAGGCTTGCCATCTCTCAGCCAAACACTTTCAATCACGTTTTCCAAGTTTTTCACGTTCACAAGATTTTTTTTGCCTCAAATCAAAAATGTTAATTAAACCAATTTATAGTATAGTATAGTACAGTATTAGTTCTTGAGGATTTTCAATTTAGAAAACAATTCTTTGAATAAATTTTGTTAAATGTTAAAGTACTAAGTAGAATCGCTCAAGTAGAGTCACTCAAGATAGCACACTCTTTTATAACTACTTTCCTGTGCAATAAAACTCCTTTTATTAGCATACTAATATTATTTGTAGTAGGTTACTTAAGTTGGTTTAACATACATCGGAATATTAATACAGTTATTGCCAGAATTTCTAATTTTATCCGCGCCTTAATTTCTAGACAATCTAGAATCTGGTTAAATTAAACTTGAGCTATAACATCACATCGAAGCTAATAATATCTGCACTGTGTTAATTTGTTATGCTCATCATGTCTCTCGGTATACATTATAAATATAAATGATTAAAAATAATAAAAAATATAAAACAACTAAAAAACAATAATAACAATTTCATGAACTCTTCTTAAAATGTTGTTTCCCGTCAGACTACATAATATTTACCTCAGCAGAAGAATAACTAATCTCAAATCTGGAGTCTCAATATATCTTCATTTATTCGTTTTATCTTTTATTTACAAATATCCACGAAAAGAAGTCACATTTGCATATAGAACGGGTCTAATGAAATATTATCATTTATATTATTGCATCTTTTCTTCCTTAGCACCAAATTAAAAACGGCCGGGTAATAAAGAAAAAGTCCACTGTCAAGAACTTGTACCGAAAAAAAAAACTGAATTTTTTGTTTTTAAATAAATATTTTTCCCAATTTCAATATTCACAAGAATTCTTCACCACCGACGATGATGACGATGACGATTTTGTCTTGGATTTTATCTGTTTTCTCTGCAACGCGCATTACATATTTTCGGCCCTCACCTTTTCCAGGTTATTTATGAATGAAATTTGTAGAAATCTGCATTATTCCGATCTTAGCCAGTGTTTTGTTTTTGTTTTTTTATCTAAACTCTTTGGTGTTTCTGCTTGCCATTGTCCAAAGCCAGAAGTGTTGAAGTTTGTTTTAATAAATTTGCAATTTTTATTCCTTTCGTCGATGAATCTTTTCATAAATTTTAAAGACGGTCATATAATGAGATATTTACTGCAGCCAGCACGACATGCGGGTATCATCTGAGCAAATTTTTCAATGTTACTTGGATTAATTATGTGCACTTCAGGTTAATTTATTAAAGTCTTATGAAAGTGATTTGTAAAATGCTGACACGGTTGTCGCAGTGTGCTTTAAAACAAGAAAAGATTTCCTTTATTGTTATTGTAAGGAAAGGAACAGCTACTTCTGTGTTTCAAACTTAAAGATTTTAAATTATACATGCAATAAAAAAATAAAAAATTTCTAAAACGAGAGGATAAAAGAATTCCAGAGAATCCATTTTAGGAAATCCTTGGTGCCCACCAGACTTTAGATTTGTCCAATATAAGTGTTTTAAAAGGAATGAAATTCTGTGATGATATTAAACATCACTCAACTGTATAAAAAAAGGCAGTTCATCAGCCAGCTAAAAGGATGTGTTCAAAGAGAGTGCTGAATTTATTTCTCTCAACAAGGACATTTTTGTGTTATGGTCAGTGGAATGGGCCACTCTTATTTCCAATGACGTTAACTGGTATATCACATCCTTCATAAATCCTTAGCTCTTGCTACTTAATTATATTAAATGGAGAGTTTGTGAACATGATGCATAACCACAAGTTCGATGACCATTATAACAAAAAAATTATTATAATGCAGTAAACTGTTGCATTCACACAGGAACGATTTAAACGGCGACACATAATTGAATATTCGAAGTTCTTTAAGGCGGTGACCAATTTTGGTTAAGTCGAGATCATTTAATATTTACTTGAACTTCCGTAAGTGGAGATTCACAAGACGACGTTGGTCTTACAATGTAAATATTAAGAAAATTAAGTAATATTTCCATATAGAGTAGAAAACACATTAATTTAGTTAGGTAACTTGAACGTAGCTAAATTTAGCATCTATGTTAATTTATGGCGTTTCAAATTAATCCAGCAGCATTCCGATTCCAGAAATCAGTTTTTTGACGAAGTGACAATTTTTTTTTATATATCTCTCTATGTTTCTCTGTCCTTATAAGAGCTTTTACCATTTCGTACATTTTTTACTATTACTTTCCACACTTAGTATGGATGGATAGTATATCCTTCCTGTTTTTATATATTCCATTGTTTGAAGAAGAAGAAGAAGTATGTTCTCTAAATAATTACATGCCAGAAAAAATTAGTAAATAAACATAATCTATTATGATAAACTATATTAGAATGAAGAATCTATACCCTTCACTTTAGCTTACACCCTGTTTCTCAAGAAGATTTATCTTGCCTTAGTGAAATATGAAAAACTTTCATTTGAAAAGACTTAGGAATACAGCTTTACCGCAAAACAAAATAACTCACATCACAATGGTTAACCAATCATAGAAGTCTAGCCAAGTTTTGGTTTAGCTCGCTCTACTGGATCTAAAATTGCTACTTAATTATTTTCTGTTTTCCTGAGAGTAGGTAAGGATAGGTTAGGTTAAGAGTAGGGCGACTAGGCCACTAGGAAAATGCAGACACCGCGACCAGAGTTGAACTGTTGTGTTCTCCCCCAAGCATGTTTATTAACATCGGGGTTAAGTTGCAAGCCTTGGATGGAAAGATAAATGCTTCTCCAGTGATTTTAAACCTTAAAGTTCTGCATAGGTCAACTCGAAACCATGGGACCGGGAACGGGAGCGAAATTTTAGCGAGGCTCGAAACTATGGCGGGATATGGAACCACACTTATAGAGACGAATTCGTTCCCGTTTCGCTGGGTATAATTGGATCATAATTTCTCGTTCCCGCTGTGTTCTGCTAAAATTCGCTCCCGCTTCCACGGATTCACGTTGGTCTATGAAAACAATGATGTAAGCGCGGTACACTCACATCATATAATGTGTTTTGAGGTTTCATCTTCCTCTTCGCACAGTCGATACAGTTCGCTCTGGGATTTGACTATCCTCTTAAAAAAATAACGGAAGGGTGCCATCTATAGTGACTACATTAGTAATCAACCTGACCGATTGTCTACTAAGAGGAATTAGTTTGCATGTCTACAAAGGAGAGGGAGTAAAGCATTCTTTCGCCTGCCTCTTACCGGGCGCACTATGCCAGAGTAGATCAATTTTTCTGTTTTCCAATTTTTGTAATTCCCCCTAAAGTGGCTTTACTAGGCAAAATGTTACACTGGGAACAGTATATGGACTGTCGGTCCCGGTTTTACACATATCGTATCCAGGAACTCAAAACAACGTTACTTTGTTGTCCCTAGATAACAGTTGTATTTTGGATTGGCAGCTCCAGACTAGTTTCGACCCAAAGTTTTGAGAGGATAGAGCCAGAGCCAGGAATGTAGCTTGGATGTCTGAGGAAATGTAGATGTTGGAGTTCTTGCCGCCCCTATTTAGGCTTTCCTGAACTGCAATCTCTATAGCATATACCTCCACCTGAAAAATTGAAGGTTACATACTAAGCGGAATGGAGAGTTCCACTTCTGGAGCGGCCACCTCTGTGTCTGTTTTGCCATCTTTCCTGGATTTATCAGTATACCAGATATGGGCCCCTGTACGGTAACTGGAACCCTTTCTATAATATGGGGCTTCTTTCATTAATAGTTACCTGGTAACCTCTTTTGAAGGAAAATCTTTTAGTCATAACAACATTAGGAGTTTTAAGGCCCTTAACGTTGACCTGCTCAATGACGTTAAGATGTCCCACAACTAAAGATGTGTGATCATCTCACCTTTTATTCGAAGCATGATAGCTTCTGCTTCCCTCTGGATAAAAAAGTGCAGTGACTGTATTACAAAAATGCCTTCAAGTGTTTGTCGAGCGCACGATGTGATGGCGCTAGTGGTACCCATGCATGTTGTCCTTTGAAACATATCAAGGGCACTCTTATTGGCTGTCTGCATAGCTTTAGGCGTTGGATTCATATGAAGGTATGGGTCTTCTTCTGCTCCAAAATATCCATAAAGTCATTTTGGAATTTAGACTTCACTTTTTCTATTGGCAATATGCTATAACTGATAATTTTAGTACAGTTTTAATTTTATATATGTATCCGCATGACAATAAAATATAATTTTTGGTATTGACCTCTATGCAGAAGAGTTCTAAGGTTAATAGTAATAATATTCACCCTCTTCATCCTCTGAAGATGCCTCCAGCAATGTTACATATTCGTTTAACTCCAATTAATTATTAGACATTCTGTGCCTACAGATTAATATATGCTTCACCCAAGATTAACGAAATTTTTCAGGCGCTGTACGCAGGTTCTCACTATTAACTAATAGGCTGAATTATTGTTTGTAGCACAAATTCATCATTTAACAAAGATTTCATGATCTAACACCAGTTTCTAAATCACTTGGCGCTAACTCTGGTTGGTCTCCTCCTGGACAGGTTCAGAAATAAATTCAGATTAATCAGGAAACACGAACGACATTCGACTACTCTTTCCAAATCTGCCTTTAATAGTGTCGGAGAGTTTATATCAGGTATGGATCTTCATAAGTGGAAAAGGTTTATATGTCTTCATTTAATTTGAAATATACCAGTATGACTTATCATTAGTATTTAGGACTCTTCAACTTTAAAACCATTCAAGCTTAGTCTTTGTATCATTCTACCACATAAAATTAACTGGTAGAACCTTTTTACAGCATATTTCATAGGTCACTGATTTTGTTAAAGTTAGAAGAACAAATCTTTATATCCTCTCGGCAGAAAAAAATTAAAGATAATACAGAAGGCGGCATAATAAAAGGACAGCGGAAAAAAAAACAAAAACAAAAGCCTGAACGAAGAGAAAATTTGTTTGCTTTTGAAATAAAATCAATTTGTTATCGTTGGATTTAATAGAGAACGACGACAGCTTTTTTACTAATACCGCCGCGGTTTGGAAATTTAAGAAGCGTGAAATTCGAATTTCATCGCTGTTAACTGAAAAATTTATGTATTTGTTTGGGACTGTTTTATGTTCCAGTCTGTCCACAAATTACGGTTAACGGTCAGAATGGGCGAGGCGATCACTAATTGAATTCTACAGTGCGAATTTGTAAGAAATAAATGTCGAAAATGTTTCCTTAAAAATTCGTGAAATATAATAAAATGTGTTAATTCATTTTTTATTCAATATTATTTCATATATTTTGTATACCACCTACCTGCCTACTTAATTATATTCAAACTAAGTCCCCGGATTTTTTATTATATTAATTTTGGGCCTATTAGGAATTAATAGGTGATACTTGTTTAACTAAGAGGATCCTGTAGAAAAGATGACGATAAAATTGATTTGTATTTTTGCTGTGCGTCCAACCCTAAAAGAAAAATTATTTCGAAATTATTTTTAGTTGTGGTGCTTTATCAATACAAATTTAAGACCAACTACAGACCAAATCCAAAAAATTGTTCAAAATTGTATTTATTTTTATTATTATTTATATTATTGGTAGAAAGTGATAATACTTAACATCCGCAATCGTCACTCACTCAAATTTCAAAAATATGTTTCCAGGCAATTTTTGAGGTGTTGTGGGTCTCAGTACTTATCCAAAATCGAATTTGATTTTTTGTTTATATAGGTAGTTCATAATTAAATAATAAAATGTAGTTTGACAATTTGTTGCCTTCATTTCTTTCTTTTGTATCTAGTTGTCTTCACACCTGAGAGTACCATTTGATAAAAGTAAACGGGCCTAGCAGGAAGAGAAGTAGGCTGATAGAACAAACGAAAGAGCTATTCAGATCTGCAGATACTTGTAGTCTGTCTCTTTTATCAGCATAGGATAATGAATGCAAATTCAAACAACAACAATAGTGTTATGTCTAATTATTGGTAATTAATTTCCATCTGTGTATTTTTGCCATATTAATCCAGGATAGAAATTGTGGCTTCAATTGAGCTATAATATAAATGTTAGCAGCTATTCACGTTTACGAACTTTACTAATGACTGTAGCAATTGACTAATAACACAAACAAATTAAAATAAATTTTGAGAATTGATAACAGAAAAATTTCGCTTAACTAGGGTAGGCTCTTAGAATACATGTTGAAAGAACAGGAAGTGTTGATAGCTATAAAATTCGTGTACATGATAGTGGCTTTTCTTTAGGGTCTTTGAATAGGGCAAATTGGAGAAATGTATGTTCAGCTGCCTATATTTGAAACAGCTGAGAAACTCCTTGGGTACCTTGGCGCAGTGACAGTGAATAAGAGCTCGACTAAGCAAGCGCAATATTTTAAACCATATATCTTGCTGGCTCGCTCTCTGTATTGATTCTACAACACGCCTGCACTGAGCTCTCACTACAGCGGCAACAGATTCTAACGCAATCATAATTTGACTGCGCTAAATTTGGCTTATCACCCTTCCTGTACTCTCTATATTCGCTCATTCCGTAAGAAAACAATGTGTCAAACAATAAAATTAATACTAAATAATTAAAAGTGCAATGTAAAAATTAAAATGAAATAAAAATGGTACTGCGAATTACTAGAAGGCACAAGTCTTCAATTAAATCAACTTCCATTTGTTATTTTTTGTTTGTTTTTACCACCTTTTAAAATTGAAAATATTAATTATCAAGATAATAACCCTTACGGAATGTTACATCTATTTAAGTTAAAAATATCAATTTTTCGTAAGTAAGCCTCAGTCTGGTTCAAAGTCATAAGTTCTTTACTTCAATTGTAGTTGAGCCTTAATTTATGATGGATAATAGCAAGTTGAACAAATTTAAGGAAATTATGGCGTTCCAATGAAATCAAGGCTACTTTCATATAAAAAATACCAGGAGTAAGTCAAAGAAAGAAGTAGTTTTGTTACAATAATTTTCATAAATTTCGTTCTACTTAAAATTATTAAGAATGAAATTTTTAGAAGTTAATTTTTCTGTTGAAGGTGTAGTTTTGGGCTCTCTGTAACCTGCTTAAAATAAAATTTTAGTTCCTCGTAATGAGAGCCAGTGTAATTTTGGCCGAATAACCATTCGACTGTGACATATGTATATGAAAGCAAGTCATAATTCCTGGTATGGAGTTCTGGAATTTTACAGTATCCTCGATTGTTAATTAAATTTGTTTAAGTTAATCTCAATAATAAAGGGGGAGAAAATTTTGTTACAAAATGCCTAATTTTTTGTGAAAGGGTTTGAAAAAGCCTTTTACCTGAACTCAGTTACTTTTCTTTAAATTTACAAAATTGCATTTAAATTTAATAGATTCTATTACTATTCCGTACATTTGCTTATTATGCCAAATTACATCAGAAACATACAATTTTGTAATACTTTCCTTCTTCGCCCAGATTTCACGTCGAATAATAACTTCTTCTATCTTCTTTTGTTTACAATGAAGAGCTTAATATCGTAAAAACTGAAAATATTTTCACTTTCATTTAAAAGGGAAGAGGGCGGCATCACACAAAGAAGAGGGTTGCGATTACAATTACTATTATTTAATTTTAATGCGGACATGGAAAAAGTCACTTCAACAAAAAATTGCTTCCAGTTAGGTTCTCAAATTCTTCTGTGTGGCTTTTTTTACGCTTTTACTTCTTTTGAAGGCGCTTGTCAAATTTCTCGTTGGGATAGTTCCATGTTTATGCGTGTTGAATCAGTGATAGTTTTCTGGGTACCTAAGAATACTTTACTAAAAACGAAACTACACTACCATAAGAAAATTTTAAACGATCAAATAAATAGAGACAAATTCTAAAAATTGCAGATTGAAAATATTCCCCAATAACAAGCAAAATGAAGAAGCATTTAAAAAAATCTGAAAAATTGGGATCGAAATGCGTATACATAAACCTTTTGGTGCTTTACTAGAAGAATTTGGATGGTTATCAAAAGACACAGGAAATGAAAACACAAGAAGAAACCACGAAATTATTTATAAAACAGTGTTAACGTTAAGTCAAAATATATATCTTTGGGGGTTTTAGTGACTTCGCTGTTTTTTTTTTCCTGATTGATGAGTATCAACACAGTGATCGAAAAGTTCTCCTGGGCTAGAAGAATTTCTTGACGTAGGAAACTGAATGCTTGAAGGACGAATCTGTTTGATATTTTCACCCTGGTTACCTGATTCAAGGATCCACGAGCGGATACACAAATCGATGGACCTGGTAACGGTCCAATTACTTGTTATTGCTACCGTATCAGTCTGATGGTATCGGAATAGCTTCAGAGCCTGAAATACTAAGAGAAACCTTATGACGAGTTGATGGCGTTAAGCTGGCCCTTATTAAGTGAGATCCGAACGTGATAGAGCTGCTTATTCATGTACACTGTATTTGCACGATATCTCGCTTCCCTATTAGTTATTTATTCAATGTTTATAATCAGCAAAGGATTCCAAATTATTTTGCTGGTATTTATTTGTTTACAACGATTACAGCAGTTTTTGGGAATTATCGGTCGTACAGTCAGGTAAGAAAGTATCGTGATATACCTACCTATTTCAAGTGACATTTTATAAATTTTTTGTTAACTTTAATATTATCTTTCACATTTTTCCATATTATCTTTCACATTTTTCCATATTAGGGTAGAGTAGGATAGTTTTAGCACAATATGTTTGGAATATACGTAAAATTAAAAAAAAATGATCACAACTTGCCGAAAGTGCCCCTTAAGGGGAAATATTCGTGTATTGGGAAGGCAGATTCGTCAAAAGAAGCTGCAGACCAATTTTGGATGTGTTAATGAAAGACTAAATACTGAAAAGTTATATAGTTTATTTATTACAAAAACAAAAATAATAAAAAAAAAACCTAAGCTATAATAGAAATAAATCACAAATATTCAGTCAAGTATTTAGTAGAGGCAGATGTGCACAGGATGTCTGTGAATTCTCAGTATCACTGAAATATCAACAACTTACGGCTCCACATATGTCCAACTGTTCTCTTTTTAATTTGTCGAATGTCACTACAGCACTTAACACTTTTTCTTCTGTTTTTAAAAAAACACATTGATAATTTTATTCAGGACTTGTTAAAACTTTAAGCACTAATTGATTATATAATTGTCATAAAAAATTTTACATTTAAGTTAAAAATCTCTCGAGAAACAAACTTACACATTTGAACCAAAAATTACAGAAAAAGGGCTTCTCGCGACGCATCTGGGAGAAATGGCGCGTGTAGGATATTCACAATCATGTTTTTTTTTTTTAGTTTTCATAGTTTTAATAGTAAAATTGATCATGACGAATGTACCCCACTCTACCATAAACTTTCACAAATTTGCTTAAAGTTTGTAAAATATAAAAATAACAAAAATGATAAAAATTTGATAAACGAACAAAAATTTTTCATTTTTACTGCCCCATTGCAAATTTTTGTACAATATTTGTTTACTAAGTACATGGATGGTCCATCCAATGGCGCATTAATCAAAATAAAATGCGCCAAAAAACAAATATTTTTTCGTAATGTTGAAGAATACCATTATAAGAAATGGTCAACAAATTCGGCACGTCACCTATTTGGAATTATATAGTCATACCTTTTTTTATATATTTTGTTTTAAAATTTTCAACGTTTTGACAAATCAAATACACATAAAAATTAGTGCTGAACTCATTAAAAAAAATCAAATCAAGTCACTTGAAATATTCTCTTTTCTGGCTAGTAGACGATGCAAAAGAAAAAAGCGTGTATGTTTTAAATTGATCTACTATTTGTATGGATACTACTATAAGTACTGCTAATTCGCTACTACTTGCATAGTTATGTTTATGACACACATAGTGTATCGATATCTACATAGATATTCGGAATATCCCGTTTACACACCATTTATGTCATCAAATACTCTTAATATACCCAGAAAAACTAATGGGTAAAGACTCGATTTCTAGATATCAATATCCTCAAAAATTACTGGGTATACCCTGATCATTGACACTTCTTACTTTGCGCAGCGCCATCTTGTTGTTGATAATAAGAAGATAATGTGTATAATTAAGCAAAAATGTGTCTGTGCTTACCCAAAAATGCGAAAAAGAAGAAGAAGAACCAAATATTTTCTGGGAAAAGTAATAAAAAAAAGGCAAATACTAAACTCCGCAGAATTAGTAAATTATTCCATTACAATTTTGTTATTTTTAAACAAACCGTCGACCACACTTTTCTTCGTTTTACACAGATTTGTGAATTGTGACACCACATCCGCCGATACATTTTACACTTCAACCAGGATCTTATTGAAAAATAACGCAATTTTTTCCTTTTTCGTTCCAATTATTGAATTTTACGTATATTTACAATTAATTATTGCCATTTAGCCTGCGTTAAAGCTCATATATTTGTCACTTCTATTTACAAATTTGTTACGCTTAAATATCTGCGAACTGAATTGAAATGTCAAGTATGGTTTGTCACATCAATCCCCTTTTATGTATGTCAGGGGTTCTTTGATATCTAGATATTCGGAATATCTAGATATCGATACCCCATGCCTGTCACAAGCATTAATGTTCTCTCGGAAAACATCCCCTATTGATATAAGTTTGACTTTAATCTATCTTACACCAGGTAGGAACAGATATCACTTTAACTTGTGTTAATTGTCTAACAAGAACATAGAAATTGGACAACATTAAAATAGAAACATAAAATAAAAACAAGAAAAAGACCTCTCAGATTAGGTTATCCACGTAATCTCTGCAACTTTGTCTTAAAAATTATATGACTTGACGCTGCATTCAAAACTTTATTGGAACCTTATCTGAAATGCCATGGTATACACGGATAAAACATCTCGTTCAGGGCAATATTCTATGAAAATCATATAGGTACCTACTAAAGAACCTGTTCACCAGAATGAAATTAATTTAACGGCTGTTAAAATACACACGCACACACACATACACCCCATACTCAGTGGTATACTACCAACTGTAAGCGTTGACATATGTTAGCGTTGACAGCGAATAAGATAACGTGCTTTGTAATTGAAGTAATTTATAATTTTATGCCCGTATTAATTTCAAATTGCCATTTAAATGTTCATTAAATTTGTTGCTTACGGTTTATTACCTGCCGTCACAATCAACATCTTCTGCCTGGCATGGTTGGCTCAAAATACATAGTAGTAAGGAATGAATGCACCAGAAAATGAATGGTGTAATGAAGGTGAGGAGGACTCGCATGAGAGTTCGCATTTTTATTACACAAAATTTTGTTATTAACAATTAATTTCTGAAATTGAAAGATTCGATTGTGGGATTGATTTATGGCGGCGGGTGTTTATTTCAATTAAAGCAACTTAAACTAAACAGTGGGCATGGTCGTCTTTTGACAAGCTGTGGCCCAGGACACTTTAGGATATGGCAGCCCTCTAATAGAAATTATTTTCTATACTACTGGGTTATCAACAGGAATAGTAATGTAAAGTTCAAGAAAACATGAACCAATAGTATAAAAGTTTTCGCTGATTACCAAATAGAGTTTGGCTACTGAAAATAGATCATTGAAAAATGCTTGTGAAAGCACTGACACTATACAATGATAGTAATGTTTTTTTTCTAAGTTACTTTGTATGAAAATTTGTTGCCATGTATAAAATTTCGAATAAACCCCATAATCCATTAATCGGATAACCATTATTTCACAATTTCTTGGTATTGTTTATAAAGTGAGCGTTATCGATAACTTTTTAATTCTTCTAAATTACCATTATTTTCACAATGTATTTATTTTGTTTACACAATAAAAGTCATGAATCAAGTTTTATAATTCTTGTCAATAATAAGACTTATTTTTCGATTTTTATTTTATTGATTAACCATTTCCTTAATTTGGCGGTTCTTATAAATTTTTGCATATTAATAACAAATCCGGTATCCTCGCTTATCATTGAGAAGAATTAAAATGGCTATCGATAAATCTTTTCTCATAAACCAAATGAAGAAGTTGAGAAATAATGGTTATCCGATAACCAATAAAAAAAAATCGAGAAATAACTTTTATTTATTGAGAATATTTAAAAAAGTTATCGATATTGTAAAATAATAGGTAGAGGTTAAAAAACAAAAAAATTTCGAAGATAACAGTAATGCCGCATTCCCAATGCAGAGTGGAACAGACTGGAGCAGAGTGGAACAGAGTGAGCTTTGAGCCCAGAACGAAGGTTCTTAGAATACAGCGCAGGGTGAAATTCGAACTCGCCATAACAACGCCAAATGAACAAACAGGCAAACAACAGTTTTTGTCAAAACAATAAATTCGAAAAAGGAGACACCTATTGTACAATCAGATTATTTCGAAATTTTGTTTGTTTGTTTGTTCTTAAATTATGAAGTTTGCAAAAAATATCTCTTGTTTTTTATTAGCATTCATAAAAACTGTTTAATCACAAAATAACATTAAAACATGTTAGTTATTATAAAAAGTAGTATGGAGCTTTTTCCACGCCATCTACATATTAGTAGTTCGAAATTTCAGTTTGTAAGCTTTCGGAAATAGCAGCATGAAAATAGAATAGAACCTATTTTCATGCAGCTCCACTCTGCTCTATTCTGAACAATACAGAGATGGCCATATGCATTACTTACTGCGTGCGGAAAAATAGGATGCCAGTTGCCACTCTACACCACTCTGCTCCACTTAAATTGTGAATGCGGTATTAAAGTGTAACTTTTATCATAGGTCTTATAAGAATTATGATCCCTGATTCAAACTCTAATAGCTAAATTAACTTGTAATAGGTTGTTTTACTGGTTGGTTAATAGTTATCGGTTGTTCCATTATCGAAGGGGCTTGGTAGCCCCCCATGATTGGCCCGGCTTTGGTCTCAGACCCATCGGACCCATGTTTTAATATGGCACTGACAGTGGCGGCGATTCAGGATATTTACCCTTTACTTTGAATATATTTTTATAATTTCTTTTAAAATTTCCTTAACCTCTATTTCACAAGGACAATGCAATATCACTTGGTATACAATTCATATACTATGTTGGTAATTGTACTCGGCATTACTCAGTGCTATGCAATCAAGTAAATGAAAAAATATGCCCTAAGTTCAATCCTTCGATGGACCAACATGGACTTGAAATACTTCCTGTAATGCTGTAAGTTCTCTGAAGTTGAAGAAATAACGTTAAACCTTGGTCGAGGTTAATGCTGAGAAGATTACCGTACTTTGTACTCATATCACGAAATAGATAAAGCTTATTGCCATCTGTTCTCAAATGTGTCATCCTTCAAGAAGTAAATACAATTTCAAAATCCTAATGTTCCACTGCTTTATAATGTTAAAAAAAAAAAATTAAAAATTCCGAGTATACTGGATGAACGAACGAATTTAATAGGTTGGAAAAATAAGATCCTCGACCCTCTCATTGTATTACGATCGGTGGTTGTTTGTTATTATAATAATTTTAGTGTGAAATCACTTCTCAGTATTCTTTCCTAAACTTTTCCATAATCGGTAAGTCTCATCTTAAATAGTTTATTGCTAATGTACCTGACATCAAAGGCTTTTTCATAAAAATTTGCTTATGCTGGCTTATCGTGTTTTTCTGCTAAACGCGTGGAGTCATCGTTACTCAGTCGACTGGGATGATTATATACAAATGCCATACAGATAGGTACCGATAATATTTAGACCGGTTTATATTATACTGCTTTATTAATTCAGAGGTGATAAAAAGATTTGACAGCTCCGAAATTCAATACACATCTCCAAAATTACCTTGATCTCAATTTAAAAGTCCATGAAATATTGTAGGAAATATATCCTGAATGGGAAATAAATAACCCATCCTTTGTAGGAAGTATCTTTTCTGATATTTTGTTTCTATTGTGTAAAAGTGTACAAGTATAATATTGATCAAATTGCTATATCAAATGATATTGTAATCTTAATGGTTGTCCCCTTTTTTAAAATCTTTATCTCTTTCTATAAAGTGCAGTTTAAGAAAAATTTCAAACAGCCTTAAGCAATATGTAGATCTAAGTATGTCATACCTCCAATAAGCCATATTTCAGCAGAGTCTAGAAAAAATTGAGTTTATTACGTTCGCATAGCTCATGTCAATGGTATGATTACATGAATGTACAATATTAATTATGTGATTTTCATTCCAGTATTTCGAAGTTATGATTAGTATTGAGTATAAGGAATGGAAATCTAAAGCTGCTTTCGTTATCGCTCGGAGGCTTATGACATAAGGAATATTCGTCTTTGAGCAAAACCCAAATTTTTTTGAATTAGATTGTGAATTTTCGAGGATTGTAGCACCTTTGGCGATATCAATAGTATAAATACTAGCTTACCTCTTGGCTTAACTACACTGAATTTTATGAATATTTAAATTTGACTTATTTTCAAACATTTCTCATTCTAAATTTCCACATTTCGTAGCAAATGACAGATTCAACCTATATTTTTCTCTGTAGCTTACTTTCGTGGGAACGTTTAAAAAAGTTTCTATCAATGTTTGCTTCATTTAATAGCGAGACCATATCTAACTCCTGACTATCTTTGGATTTTAAATTTTAGCTGTGGACTCGATAATGTAATTCCAATGTGGACGGTTAACAAAGAGAATGCCTCCGGTGGATTATTAGGGAAACTTGCCGCATTGCGAGGTAATAGTGGCCTGCATATGGCAGGAAGATGACAAAACATTTGGTTAATGGAAATAGATAAATACCAGGAATTTAGTAGGGGTCATGACGGGTCTCTGGGCTATAAGAGACTATGATAGAAGACTAGGAATAACGGCGAACGATTTCTGCAATTGGTGCAAGAACTCGGAAGAAATCGAGTTCGTCCAACACGTATATTTTGCTAGTGCCCCGTTCTGATGAATATGTATAATTTCTAAGGGAAGTAGGATTGATATAGGGCGGTTTTAAAGGTTATCCTATGAGGTCAAAGGACACAATGGACTCACTGGGGTAAAAGTTATGCAGGATAGTCTTTTGGTGGCACCCCTCTTATCTAAACTAACCTAACTCTAATATGGACAGATTATTGTATTTGTCATAATAAGATTAGTTAATTTTGTTTTGGTAAAAATGTAATTTGTGTAAATACTAACGGATGGGTTACGAACCTTCCTTCCCCTTAACATACATTTTAAAAT
This sequence comes from Dioctria rufipes, assembly GCA_963924295.1. Classification (NCBI taxonomy): domain Eukaryota; kingdom Metazoa; phylum Arthropoda; class Insecta; order Diptera; family Asilidae; genus Dioctria; species Dioctria rufipes. The sequence goes on along the minus strand of OZ002743.1, from coordinate 38,766,902 downwards.
ATTTTATTAGTTTCGATATCTGGCATCAGTGAACCAAGGTCTAGCAACTTCTGTAAAATACTCTGTATAAGTCTTACCTGTATCATCCTAATTCGACGACATCCATTTCATATCTAGAAGTAGTATGAGGAAGACAATTAAAAGTAGGATGACTGAGACAAAAGATAGAACTTACAAAGTTAAGCTTATATTATCTTCATAGCTTCTAAATTGAAAAATGTTGGCTGCCGAACTTACGAAGAGTCATAGCATAGCGTTGGGAAATTGTAACAGGGCTAACGAAAGAATTTTTAGTCGGTAATGTTCTTCTGCATAAATTTAACGCCCCCCCCCCCCCCCTTCTGACCATCCTATCTTATAATACAATTTTGTTTGCCGTCTTATATCCTTTCGATATCAAGTACCCTGTATAATAAAATACTTTTTTAACTGGACAACACAACTTTTCACGCATTATACACAATTATAGGAAAAAATATTGTTAACAGATAACTAACCTCTATGAAAAAATCTTAAGTGCGCCACTGCTATCTATCTTCATTTAAACTTTCTTCACTTTTAGTATTCAATTTTATCCTGTAGGTAAACGGGTAGTCAATAGTGATTACGGTAATATAAACGTGCTATAATTGTTATGGTGCAAGAAAAAAAAAACAATTAAAAAAATGTCTTTAATTGCACATGTCTGCTGAAAGGTCCTAATATTTACCCTATGCTCTGCACACTGCTTAATGTTATGCAACTGCCATAAAAATACATTTTTTTACCTCCTGGATACTCCTTTAAGCGTTCGTATATACATATCTAAAAGAACAGACCAGAAATCCTGTTTTATTTCAAGCTGCGAATGAAATAGTTATTTGCATAAATCCCTCAACTACTTTGAACCATAGCACTAGTATTTACAGTAATTTTTATAGCTCCAAAGTGCATGGAATGTGCAATTGTACGATTGCTGTTAAATGCCATTTTAATTATTATGAGACATGAATTCTCTCCGTACCTACTTACTTCTCATGGCTTATGTTGTTCTCATATCTGTTTTATGTGCCATAAAGTTTTTATGCTGGCGAACTTTTAATTTGTTAAGTAAGGTAATCGCGCTATCTTTACTTTGCTATAAAAATTTTGCTAACTGGATTCTATAGCAATTCCAGAATGAACAAGAGATTGCAGCTGGATAGGCGCCTTGTGTAAATTCGACGTAATCCATTGCAAAATTATGTTGTTGTTGTTGCTGTTGATAGTAAAAATCACAACAATAACAATCCGAGGTGATTTCAATATTAGGTATATACCTACGTTTAACACCTGTAAAATAGTTATGATACAGTTTCATGTAAACACCACCAAGAACATAAGCATGTTTATTGCTTTACATGAAATTTTATACTTTTGAATGGTGAAAGAGTTCGTTACATAAGCCTTTGGCATGGCTGCATTTAAGGTGGTTGTTGGCTTTGTATTTCTTTTCCGTTTTTTAACTTTTTTGTTTTTTTCATTTTTACCAACGTTAAGTACACATATTATGTATGTATGCATGCATTACTGCATCTAAGCACATTAAATCTTGTTTAAGTAAGCAAACAAAAAATAAACAAAACTCTCCTAAGGGAATTATACGCTTTTAATCGGATTAGTATGACCATTCGAGCATAATGTGTCAACTGCAATTACCAACTCGAAGAACATCGGAAATACTTATCGTTGGTTTTCTGTCTTTTTTTTTTCATTTGATTGCAATTTCATAATGAGTTTTACTGATAACATTGCAACTCTTAAGTTTTTACTCAAATATTCGTAACTATATCAGAGCGAATGACATGTTTTCGAAATCTGCATAGGTAACTTCTCTAGAAGTATTAGGTAATTTCTTTCGTGCACTTGATTTACATACCCTGATCAAAGTATTTGAGTATTACACCAAAGCTTTCGAGACGATATAATCGCCTTAGTTATACTTGTGTACCTACTTACCTGTTTGCATAAGTATTTGGTTACCAATTTGTTACATGGTTGAATTGAGCGCGTTCGTATAATTATTGGTATGTAAGTAGAAGTATTTGGCTGTAGGGGAAATGTTAAGCTTATAAAGAATGGTTTCCATTATTACAGAGTTGGTATGGGTTGAAATTACAATTGAAAAATGTGAAATGAAGGAAAGCGAAAACTTTTTTTTTGTTTTTTATTGAACCTGTGAAATGTAATACATAGATATATTATGTTCTATCGGATTGTCATATATTTGTGAATGGTACAGGGTGTGCCAGAAAGAATTGTTAGATAAAAGATTTTTTGTTTTTGGTTTTCACATTCGAAATCTAATTGTAGCTGGAAATCTTGCAATATGATAAATCAAAGCGTAACAGATTATCAGGGTTACACGAAGAATATCGTTCACTACAGAGTAGAATCATTTCTGCTTAATCCGCGCGAACAGCCTCGCTGTTAATTTGTAAGGAGAATGTTTCTCTAGATGAATCTCAGTTTAGCTTCCAAACGAATGATATTAATGGCATTTTAAGTGCTATTGCCAGTTTCTTAATTCCTGCTAGCCTCTTGTTGAACAGCTTTCTTGAAGTTATTAGGAGTGTGTAATCAGTTTCTTGTCGTCTGGTAGTCGTCTCCTGTTGAACAGTTTTCTTGAGGGTTAATAGGATACAACCAGCTTCTTAAAACATTAAAGCAGGTACTGACTGCGAATCCTTCAGTAGAGATACACCAAAGTATTCGGGGCGAGGTCCAGTGAAGGTCTGCGAGGTGTTGAGGATCTGGGAATACACCAAAGTAGTCGGAGCGGGGTTCAGTGAAGGCCTGCAAGGTGTTGAAGATCTTGAAGGTAGGGTTGGCATCGGATGAGTTGGTGGGAGAGCCAACGGCGGCAACCACATCTACTCCAAGGGGGCACTGAATTGATGTGCTAGCACCCTTGTAGTCTGATCTAACATTTTAGAGACTCGATTCGCGTGTGGGGACTTGGATACACGAACGAGTGTCAGTCTGCGGTGGAGTCAGGAGCGGAAGAAGCTTTGTAATCAGTTATTTAGGTTACATATTGTAAAGGCTTTTCCGACTCGTCTCGGTATGTGAAGGCAGAGCGGTGCAGAGAGACCAGTTCTTTAGGTTGCTGGTGCACCCCTGACTTTTGGTATCGAGACAGATGCCGATCTTTGACTAAGGATTAGCATGGCTTCGGGGATTTGCCTTTGACTCATCACATGCAGAGAGAGTCTGACAAGCCTTCGTGGCTTTCACAGAGCTAGCACAGCATCCATTTTATTAGCAACATTTTGTTCATTGAACGAGTGGTTGTGGTCGAGATCAGCATTGGGCATTCGCAATGCTAAGGCCAGCGCTTGAAGACTGGCTAGCTCAGTCGACTATTTCTAAGCATCGTCTGGTCCATAATTGGAACATAGAACCCAGCCCTATTATGGTCGCGGCGTGCTGCATGAGGCAGTATATGATACTTGCACCAGTGACAGCTAACCATAACATAACCATAATAGCCTTTTGTTGACAGGTATGGGGGATCTTATGACAAACAGGGAGCCTAAAGTGTCGGTTGATCCTGAATTGTGGACGCTCGATAGCAATAGTATCAGTTGGTGGCCATCAGCAGTTCGAGAACACTGGAAAATAGATTGACCTATTTAGTTTTGATATAGTACATCCTAATTTCCATTGGCATGGATTTCTGCAACACAGTGCGAACCCTAAATTTACCGCCACCGTATTTTCGCAATTAAACAAAAAATAATATAAAACGTCTTTCTTAAATTAAAATTTCATTCTGCGCGTTTTTGTAACCCGAACTTAGAAATTGTAGATCTTAAAAAATTTGTAATCAGTTTCAATTTACAAAAGCTTTTCTCACAACTAACATTACTTATGGCAGCTGAGAGGAATATTCTCGGTATTATAACTGAGGGGGTTAACAGGAAACTGGTGTTAGCACATTTTTCACACTTTTGATATAAAATACTTTAAAGTTGGTTGGATATTCTAAATTCTGTGTAATGTCTTAATTTTATGTAAGTATACTAAAAATAAGTCAAATATCGTAATAAATTTTTGATATGGTTAAAATAAGATTAGGTGATTTTTGGTAATGAATTAATTCCCTGCAATCACTGACACCCCGTTCCCTGTAAGAAGTGTCTCTGAATAAAAATGCCTACTTATAGGTCCTTAAAATAATGGCTGCTATAAAACAGCATGTAACAGAGATATAGTTGTATTCCTTTGCCACTAACATTTTGGGTATATCTAGTTTGCATGTATACACTTATCTAAACTTTTAACAAAATGTTACTTGTATCCATCTGCTTTTAAGCCCCTCAACTATATCAGGTAACCCTCCTTAAAGCTTGGACTCAAAAAAAAAAAACTCTAATGAATCCAGTGGGTCGGAATCAATAAGTTTTTTTTACAGTCCATTGTAGTTACGAAAGCCTGTAGACGCACATAGTCAAGCTTATACTCTTTTCTATCCTATACATTCGATGAATCGTAAAAAACAAATAAATGTGACTTTACAATAAGTAACAAATTTAGGTGCACGGTAAACTTTATCAAAGTATAAAATAAATAATATCAACGCTGCACCGCTGCTATCCGTCAAGTCTAAATCAAAATGGTCACATTAATTGCATTTGTTGCATGCCAACAGTGGATCGCGGCCCGCCATTTCGAAATTCAAAACGTGGAATTTATTTTCTTATTTTGAATAAAATATTTGACAAGCCATTGGACATAGGCCAGTCAATAGAGACATTTAAATTAGAAAATTTCACATTAATCCGGAAAGTTTTTAAATTTTTTGTTGAGTGAGGTAAAATAACGATAAAGTTAATTCTGCAATCATGACCGTGGTCCGGAGGTCCAAAAGTCCTGCACACTTAAAGCAATGTTAACACTGATATTTTCCACAATGTGCAACATTTGCAAAATACTAATTGTTGATCATTTTTGCTAATTTTTTCTTTAGTTTGGGGACCTTGTCTGAGGTTGGTTGCTAACTTAAGCCTAGTACTAAGGTCCGCGCTAAGCTAAATTTTAGCGGGTCTCCAATATCGGGCCGTTCTTTAGCAGCTAAATTATGACAGCGGAGACTCAGAGAAAAGATATATTAAAAACAAGAAGAAGAAGAATTTTGCAATTTTTTTACGGAAATACAACGCACGGTGATAATATTTCTAAAAACAAGTAGTTAAAATTATTTGGAAATATTAAAAATATTGAAATAATATGCATAATGTATACAATAAAAAAAAAATTAACAATAATATTGAAAATACGGCCACGAAAAGAAATCTAATTCATCCGTACTTACAGCAATAAATATTTTTAGCGCGCTAAAGAACGGCCCGGGCGGATAAATTGAAGCTAAATTTTTTGGAGACTTACTGGTGGTTAGTACTAGGCTTTAGCAGATTATGACCAACAATGGTTTGAAAATTTGCAACCCAAAAACATGTTGCGGGCAACATAAATAGTTGCAAATTGGTACATGTGTTTTGTAATTTTTGTGATACTTATCACTAATGGAAGCATTATTTTGCAATAAAAACTTATATTGCAGGGGGCGGAATGAGTTGCAAATTTTACATATTATGGAAAATATCAAAGTAAACATTGTTTTAAGTTTGCAGGACTTTTGGCATTTTTTTATAGAAGTTATAAGAAAATTTATTTTACTGCAGTTTTACTCCGGACCTCAGTGAGTTTTGCAAAATTAAATTTGTAGTTATTTTACTGTCGTTTCTTCTAATTTTGGACCACTTTTCAGAAATATTTGGTTAGACTGTGGCATTTACTCTTGGTATTGAGGACATATGTATCTTCACTTTAAAAACGAAGTACAATTTTCTATACTCAGTGTGTTTTATAAGATTTAACAAAAGGTGTTAATACAAACTTGAGCTAGGACCATTAACAATTTTTGCTACAAATTTCGAAATTGTTAGACGAAAACAGGAAAATTTTAAACTTTCTTAATTTTTTAATACACTGTGGATATGTATATGTAAGATTTTAATATAAAATTTTAAATTTCCACCTTTACCCTTTCTATAATTCTAATAATTTTCTATCAAAAATAACACTTCAAGAACTACTCAAAGTAGAATCGAAATTGTTTGCAAATAAGTGGCACTGGCAATAAGCACCAGTAGACTGGTGATAGAGTGCGTGCAATTAAATTTCCATGAAAATGGTACGGATGGTCTATTGTAGGGCATCTGGTTCAAAGTTAGGGGAATCGGTGGTAATCAATGTTTTCATATTTAAATTCAACCGACAGTTTTTTATTATCTCAATAAAAAACAAAACTGCCATTAAAAATTAATTCCTAGCACAATTTTATTTTTATACAAAATTAAGACCTGCCTAAAATTCTCCCTCTTAAACATACTGCTGACGAATAAATAAAAAGCTCAACGAAATGAGTTATCGATTAATGCAGATCAGAACATAAAAGTAGGTAAAAAGTACTAAAAATAAAATAATACTGTCACCATACATCTATACTGCCATAACGAAAAAACTATAAAAATGTTCCTTGATTCTTAAACAGATCACAGAGAGTGAAGTTACATACTATTCTAAATAGCTTTCCTCAATACTTCTATAAAAATGTCCTTTAAATTCCTTATTCCATAGTTTACATATTTTAATATTTTAATATACCAATTAAGCCCCTATATCCTCCTGCATAGCATTGCATGGCATGCATGCAAAATTAAGTACCCCTTGCATGTTAGCACTCTTAAAATATGAAAATGCACATTCAAGGCGTTTTTTTATGTTTCGTTATTTTCTGCATAGCTACATACCAACAACAACAACACTATAAAATTGCAAGCGCTGTGATACCATTGCCATCTGTTTCGGCAATTTCCTCTCCACATTATAATATAAATGCGTTTGTCTCGCTAACTACGTTGCGTAAACAATGCGCACATATTGCAAATTATTATAACTTCCTCATACATTGGCAAATTAGACTGGTTTCACCCGCAATTTAGTAAAAAAAAAAAAAACGAAAAACAAAAACCGGTCACATCACGCTCCCCTAATCTCTACCGGCTGAGTAATGAAACTGGTGCTATACTTGGGCCCTTTAATTAGTATTTTTCAAGCATTATTGAAAACTTCAAGGAAATTAAAACTCTGACTAGACTGCGTTAGGTGTGCTCTCTACAATTATACACAGCAAGTCTTGGCGTTTCTGATGAGTATGCGGGCGAATGACTATTACAAGTATACATGCAGCACTTGCCAGCTGTATCTTTCACGCATCTAAGTCTAATCTGTTGCTTTACCGTACACTGCACAATCCCTCAAGCCTGCATGCGTTCTAGAATCATTTTTGTGTGCTTCGGCATTTTTAATTAATTGAAAAAAAAAAAAATGTAATTACCTCAAACAATTAACTCTTTTAATTAGTTTATTTCAATTTTTCATTTACCCACCTACCTACTTGTCTACCTACCTGATAGTGCTAGTCAGTCAGTCACTCACTCAATGATGGGAAATAATTAACACGTTCAGATCAGGTGTAAGCAAACCACATAAATTCCAGCCTTATTAAACCGAGCTCATTTGAACAATAATGAATTTTCATGTTTGTAAACAAATGTGTGATTCTACTTTGTATCTCACGCATGCTGCGTGGCGGTGGCAGCGGCGGGAAAAAATTCCCGCTTTTGTGTCTTAATTTAATTCAGTTTTGTGCAGATTTGCGTGCACCGAACACTACTGCAAAATTCTAGTGTATAACATCGGGCGAGAGAGTCGCTAAGTGAAAGTTACTATGAAGGAAAACGATCAAGTTACGCTTAAAAAAAAATAGATTAAAAAGCGTTTTTTTTTATTTATTTTGTTTTTGCCATCAGACCTTATAAATTTATCACGCTTTTAACCACGCAACGCATTTTCATAAAATCGCGAGCCAATTTTCTAACGCATGCACTATAATACTAATGTGGTGGCGGGCGGTGAGATTCTCAGGAAAAATTATGTTGAGTTGAGCTTTCTATCGGTGGTTTCACTTGCGAGTACAAATTGAAAAAATAAATTTTGCAAAGGCATACAAAAACAAAAATACACCTTAAAGCATAGTAATTAATTTATGCACTCGGTATACACTTGTTTGTGGGTTTTGGCCATGAATATTTATAATTATAAAACCTCACCTTGCCTCGCCCCGTTCGAACGACCAGTGACATATTTAAGTACGCACCTCTTTGGGTATATCACGGATGCGAACCTTTTGTAGGAAATTAGAATTTTTAATTTAACACTTTCCGTCCTAAAGTGTAGCATTTTGTTAAGAGTTTCGTTAACTTGATTTTTATGAGTTTGGGTAACTTTGTATTTATACTTTTATGTAAACATTGGTTCAGCTAGTATTTAATAATGGTGAAGCGATTACTAATGGACGCAGGCAATACAATATTAAGAATTTCCTTCCAATATTTGGCGATATATTCGTGTTTATAAATCTAAACACTTGGTTTTACACATAAATGTGTTTTTCTTGGTGGGAAGATGAGCGAAAAATCTTTTTTGTACAAAAAAGCCTTTCCGCTTTTTCCGGATTTTGGTAATTTCTAAATTTTTTCTCCAACACTTGCAGCAGTTGGCTTGGCCAAATTTTAAATAATTTGTAAATGTGGATGTTTGCTAAATTCAATTAGTTTGCGCATCTTTTGGTGAGAGTGAGTGGAGAATTTCTTCACTTACCTCGTACCGGACTTTCGTAAAGTTAGAACCTAAACTTAGCTTGATTTAGTTCAAAACTATCTCATAATTTTTCGGATCCTTTTTTCTAAATAAAACCGCAACTTAATAGAACTCGGCCAAACTTTATCGGATTAGACAATTTGACATCTTTGAATTTGTCGTTTATTTATCGTTAATTTATCGTGAAAACAAAAAAAATTGTCGTGGGCTTTTTTCTGAAGGAAACTGGATGTGGTGCTAAGTTGACGTCAAGTTAACAGCGCAACTCTCTGGAATTAGCCCAAACCTGATCTGATTGGAAATTTTTGTATCACGATAGCTGTCGTTTATTTGCTGTTAATTTTTTGTGAAAACAATAAATTTGTTAGCAACGCAACTCAATAGAACTCGACCAAACTTTATCAAATTGGACAATTTTACATCCTTGTATTTGTCGTTTATTTATCGTTAATTGGTCGTGCGATTTTTTTCTGAAGGAAACTGGATGTGGTGCTAAATTGAAGTTAAGTTAGCACCGCAACTAAATAGAACTCGGCCAAACCTTATCGAATTGGAAAATTTTATATCTTGAAATTTGTCTTCTATTTGTCTTTAATTTTTCGTGAAAACCATAAATTTGTTGTGTCCTTTTTTTCTAAAAGAAACTGGATATGGTGCTAGGTTGACTTTATTTTTTCATACCTATTTTTCCTGAATTCAATCATTCAACTACTACTACTACTAACTATTACTGGTGCTACTGATGGACGATGGTGCGCTACCCTTCTAAAATATTTTGCTTTCTATTCCTATTGCTGAGTCAGTCTCGCTTGTATGTAGGATTCCCATTGCTTTCTTCCAATTTGAAGTAAGTTGGGATTGATATTTGTAAATTACTCTTGCTATTCTTCTTCTTATTTTTGTAAATAAGAAATCCGAGTCCTTTCTTACACGCAACAATATCTAGGTGAAGAGAAATATTTTAAACTTGAGTTAAATTTTATTTGAATTTTTCATTAAAATCTTATGTTTTTTCCGAAGTTCTATTTTTCTCAATTTTTTGTTCGGATCAATTTTGTTCAAATACTATTTTTCAACATTTCTTGGTAGAACGTTATCTTATTTAGAATATGGTAGTCAGTAATTTGAATATTCAGGATTGTGGCCTTTTGGGATTTTTTTATTCAAAATTTTCAAAATCAAGATCCTTCGAGATTTTTCACTCGTATTAATCCGATGATTTAATCAATCTAATTTTAAAAATCTTAGAAACCGAATTATTGAAAACAATTATTATAAATCCACTAAAAAATTCGCGCTTTGCAAATATCTTGTAAACTACAATTAATTTAACCTAAATTAAAAGTTTAAGTTACACACTTGTATAAGTTACTCTTCAATCTCAGTTCAAAAAAAAAAAAAATAGATAAATATAATAAAATCGTATTTTCATCTGAATACAAAAACAAAAACAAAATATTCAGGGTACTTTTGAGATATATGCAAAATTTTAAAAACAAGTGCCACATTTCTTGTCATTTCATATTAATCTTCATTAGGTCTCAGCTTGAAATTTCCTTCTAAGATTTTTTTGCAGTATCACGTTGACGCATTTTCCACTATATTCTTGGCGTGATAAAAAATATTTGTATCGTTCATGGTAAAAAATAAATAAATATTAAAAACATTTTCAGAATTTAAATGGAAAAAAAAAAATTCACGAAACTTTGCAACAAATTGCAAGCCGTTGAAAAAAAAAATTGGTGGTGTGTGCTTTGATTCATTCTGGGACTAAAAGTATCAGATTGAATGAAAAATCGATAATTTTCGCGCAGAAAACCATTTTATTCAGGATATATTGTCCTTTTTTCATTTCTCTTCTATTTTTCCCACCCCGACTCTCTCACCTACTTGTTTCATTGCACTCACTTTATTCACATTTTCTTTTCCTCTTGAATTTATTAAATTGAAATTGTGAGCCAGAGAGTTTTTAAGCAACATTAAAAAATATATGAAAACGTAAAAATGGTCTTCCACTGAATTTTCTTTGTAAAATTGAGAAAAGCACATTTTAAAGTTTTCTGAGCTTTCTTAATTGTTATCTCGTCTGATTTTTTTGAGCCTATAATATACTTACAGTTGCAGTAATTTGTAATATGGTGTAAGTATTTATTTACATTACATACATATATCAAAAACTGTAGATAATTAAAAAAATTTGCTAGTGCCATTCTGCATCACTCTATACTATACAGAAACTCGACACCTTACGAAAGGTATATGAACTGTTTTGGTAGTTCCAACTTCCAAGTGATATTTAGTACAGTTACTGAACTGATTTAGAGGAGACCGAAGCCAAATGGTGTACTTAACTTTTATTAGTATGTAGCTTGTGTCTCAATCGACAAAATTGGTTACCGTAGCCTACTTAGAATCGATTAAGTCTGAAGACCATAGACTCTCTACACTAGATCAGGTAGAAAATTGAAAATAGTGTGAGGGTCGTGTACCCCACTTTGCGCAGTATATGGGTCAAATTAGTCGGGTAGGTACGTAATGTTGGGTACTTATAAGGAAACCAAAAAAATGCTGATTTAGAGTATTTATTGAAAAGGCATGAAATATGAAAATAATGGAAACATTGGATATGGCAAAAACTAACATATTTCTATTTTCAAATCAACAGATCAGAAAGTAACTGTAAAACCTCGCTTTGAACTTAAAATAAAAATTAAACAAAAAGATAAAAAAACAAGCACTAAATGCAGGCTAAACTTGAGGTTCGAACTAGATCTCGTTTTGGGCAAATTTGTTCCAGTTTGCCAGTTTTGTCTCGTATGGGGTAAGTAAACAAAACATGGGCAGTAGAATCTTTAGATTTCGAGTAAATTCAAAATTAACGAAAGTAATATCTTTTTAATTTATTAGAAACGAACATAACTTGCCACTTGTAGGTAAGAACCCGCCGTTGTGCCCTATGCCGAGATTTGCCCTGAAGCCTTGGGTCAGTCTATTATTTCATCACTTTCACTACTTAAGATCACTCGGAGCACTCCTCAATGCCAACTGCACTGTTCCTCAGATCAACTACTTCTCATGCTGACGCTTCAAAACACTCTCGGCCACAACGACGGGCTACCGCACCAACACAGGGTTGGCTGGCAGATTTATGTTAGTATGCCTGGGTCCATAGGGATTTTCAGGAACCCGTAAAACTAACGCTTACACGAAGAAGAACTAACATTCAAGTACCTACCTAGCTCATTGTATTCAGAACTTCATGGCATTTCCAACGACTGCTCAACCAGCTCCGTATCCCACTCGTCCCAGAAGTAATAGGGGTCTAAACTAAAAATTCCGGATTATCTTACCTTTTTGTTCTAATTTGACCTCTATTATTTTCGGAAAAAGGTCATTAAATTAACTTTTTTTTATAAAAACTGGAAACTGTAGACTCTCCTCTTTAATTGGACCCATTACCCCCTATGTGCTAACTGTAGCCGTTAAACAGTTAATAATCTGCAATGAGCTTTTAACTGTGACCGTACGCCCTGTAGTTTTAAATATACAGGGTGTTATGTGAAAATCTAGCCTTTTTTATTAATCACCCTGTAACTCCTAAAAGGTTGATGTGGACCCCCATGACATACAATTTTTTGTTTGCCTAGGTGTCTAATTTTGAATGAATATAATTTTACAACAAGAGGAGATAGCGGCGTGGTTAAGCACCCGTATGAAAGCATAAAGTGCTCTTTATTGTATAAGGCCTTCATTATGTTATAAAGTATACATAGTTCCAATGTTGCAGGGGGTATCCATAAAATCATTAAAAAAAATCCGTTTGGAATTCAAAAATAATTTCAGAATAAAAGTTAGTTATGTTTTATGTAAAATCATAAAAGGTTCCAATTAAAGTTTCAAAGTGGTAATTTAAAATGGGACATCCTGTACTTATATACAGGGTGATTTTGATTTCTGGTCATACATGAAACAGGAGATAGGTTGAAGTGTAAGGAACAAAAAACTGAATGGTGGGAGGGCAATCCCAACCGCTTCAAAGTTACGGGGTGCTAAAGAAAATATGCTATTTTTTCACTCTCTTAACATCGTTGATAACTTATTCGGAAGTCTGCCTTGCTTTCAGTGGTGTTGGGCGCTGCGGAATGGCCTCGAAGGCCAAAATAAAACCGGTTAAGTTACGTAATTTCATAAAGATAGATTTTTTTTTGCAGCAGCAGAGAATTATGATTCATGAACAATGGTAAAAATCCAGAAAATTTGGTTGGTGGAAAAGTGGTGGCAGACGGCAACAAAGACGCCGAAAATGTGTATAACTAACGTCATACCACGATAACTCGAGAACGCTTTCACATAGATTACTGAAATATTGCACACAGGCTGTTTTAGAAGAGGGTAAATTTATTTTCTAAAATGGAACCAATAGGGTAACTGTTTCGTACATATCAGGACACTACCTAAGAATGAAATTTTGCACACTGCGTTTTCATAAAAATTGCAAATACAAGTTGAAAACAGATCACTAAATTGGCAATCCTTTTATGTTTTTATATGGCAGCACCAAGAAGAGGTTGACCGATTTATTTGACTTCTGATTTTTTTTTTTTTTGATTTTTGTGAGAAAGCTGTGTGTAAAATTTCTGTTCTTTACGTCGACGCGTTTTCAGGCAGTGTTCAAATATATAGTGAGAAACCAAAGTTGGTATGACGTGACCTTATTGTCACCAACCAAATTGTCTGCAATTTTTACCATTGATTATGAATTATAATTCTCTGCTGCTGCACCAAAAATCAACCTGTATGAAATCACATAATACCGATTTTAAAAGCCTTCACGGCCGTCATGTACAGCCTTCCTCCATTGAAAGCTAAGTAGACCTCCGAGTAAGTTATCAACGTAGTTAAGAGAGTATGATAAGATGTAAAATTTTGTTTGTGAAATGACGTAAGTATTCTGGTTACCAGTTCTTAGTCTACGCAAATCGCAATTAGGACGTTAAGGTAAAAAAAATGGAAGAAAATTCCAAAATGTCTGATAACTGATACATCACTTTCTTGCAAGATTTGTAAATATTAGAATATGTATTACCTTTTATTTGATCCTCTACTTAACTAGCCACATGAAACTGTTTTTGAGATTGACCTGTTTTTATGATGTATAATTTCATTAACTTTCATCATTTTGCTAATTCTGCGTGGAATTGCATAAAATTAGGCGTAATTCCTATTGTTAGTAACAAAATTAATAAAATTATGCATTATAAAAACAGATTTATTTTTAAGGGTCGCGTGTCTATAGGGTTTATGTGTAGAATCAAATGAAGCGTAACATTCTGAGATTTTCAAATCTTCTATGTGATGCATGAATTTAAAATCTGTTTCTCTTAATCGAGAACACATTGTTGGTGTTTTTTGACCAGTTTTCAACTAGTTCAAATAAGGGAATGAAAAAGGTTCTTGCACACTTTCAATACAAACATTCAAAATTCTCAAAGCAACTCATCGGATACTTTTCATAATATAAAAATAGGAAAACCATATCATGTCAAATTAGAGCTGAATATATTTCCAGCAAACACAACCTCCTATTATACAAAAAAATATAGCTTTTGTCTGCCAACATAGAGTCCCATTTTTTTCCAGGTTCACAATATATCGCCTTGTCGCTGTCAATGAAATCTAAATGCACTGAAAACAAACATTAGTTTCCACAAACTTATTCCTGTTGTTTCTAATGGTTACATGCTTTTTGGGTGCTTATACCAGTATCTATCTTGTCACCATGGTCTTAACATATAATTCGAATGAAACGTCTCATCATTATTCGTAGTAAAGACAGAACAAGAAAATACAAAAAAAAAAACATGTGTAGATTTAGCGGGAATTATATCAAAGTGCATTTCATTGAATATGGACCACTCGTTTGAATTAAATTAAATTTTATTTTGATTTTATACAAATGTTTTATAAACCCAAAATAACCTTTCGCCACATACCAAGCACCAAAACCACCACCATCAATCACGGCCATTTAAAAGTGCGTTTTTCCTAAAGACTGTGGGATAATTACGATCCCTTTAATTTCGACGGCAATATTTCGCTTGCAGTATTCTCTCTAACTAAGTTTATGGGCTCTGAAAATTCTAATGAATCTTAAACGAAATTCTTCAAATTAACTAATCAAAGACATAAATTAGGCCCTATATGCGTGCGTATATACGCGGAATGAACCCTAAAAGTCGTACTGCATCTTCGCTACATGCTTCGAGAGACCTAGCCGCCGAAACAAAACCTTACCACAACAACGTATCGCGGCATTGTCGATTCACCAACAACGCACAGAATCACATTTTTATGTTAATAAATGCTTTTTGTAGGTTTCCGATAACATTAATAACATGTCGTTAGAGAGGTGGGTGACGATTTGGAAGTTACTCTCTCGGGTTGATTACGGTCTAATAAGTAACAGCGTCCAGCAACAAATTAAGAAGTATTTCAATTTAACGAGCTGTTGTGTGTAAACTTTGTGATTAGGCCGCATTCACCTGTCCAACGTAGAAAGTAATTATTGTAAAATATTGCATTCCCCGTGTTTTGTCTTTTTGTGCCGCGTTTTTTTCTTAGATTTTAGAAAACATTTTTGATTGAATTCTCAGCATGTGTTCGAACTTTCCTAAGATTATATTGCTTATTTTAGTCAGAGGGAAATTTTGGGAAAGATTCATTTAATTATATCAGCTATGTAGTTTCGGTGATATTATACTCTCGGCTTGATATCTGCATGAATTCAGCATTCATTTTCATAATTAAGAGATATAAAATGAGAAGAAATGAAAGGGACTTGATAATGTCCATTTGTGATCTTGTCGAATATAAAGAATTGCGTTTCTAATTGCATGAAATATATAAGAAATCGCCCAAATGTATTCTATTAAAACTGTAAAAGATAAAATGATTTCTCTAGAATTTTAGCAAATTATATTTTTATCAGAAAATTTTACATTTTGGGCGGCAAAGTTTCAAGTTTTGATTTGACAGGCAGAAACTTAGTCGTATACTGAAGAGTATTGATGTTTCTGTCAATTCGAGACGTTTCTTTTTTGTCAGCGTATTTCGGGCTTATACAGATTGAATTCGTTCAATTAATCTGACATTTTACTATTTTATTTGGCTTTCAAGATACTCAATTTTATTGTTTGGTTCATGTTAATGGATCAAACCATATTACATAAAATATAAATATAAGTTTGCTATCACATCAGACACTACCAATTAGTAGTTTACTTGAACAAATATAAGTATAAGTATTCGTCAATGTATAATTTTTTTAAACATAATTTTATAAGACACCGCACATACGTTTTGCTCATGAGTGCGTTAATTAAATGTGCTCATAGTTAAATAACTAGGTTGAAGTAAATTTCACTGACCATATATACTTCCTTGTTGTTTTTATTTAATGAAATATATCTTTCCGCTCTGTTACAAAATTCTTAGTTCTGTGAGTCCCTAGCCAAAATTATGACCAACTGCTTCTCAATTTTGTGATTTTTTCTTGATTATTTTATTTTCATCAATTTGCTTCACTATATTATATAGTTCATAAAATTATGGTGATATACTACATAAATACTACATAAATAATGTAACTATCCTATATGGGTGAACAGACAGGAGGCAGGAATTGTTTATGGAGCGGCTTTCAGAAAAATGGGTACAGAATGGCAATACAAAAGATTAATAAAAAAATCCATTAAATTAAAAAAGTTATTAGTAGTTTACATAAAAGTAAATATTATATGGAAACAAAGCTGATGGTTGGGAGCAGTGGAAATATATTAGACTTCTTCGAAACGATTAATGGTGTAAAGAAGGATGCCCCACAAGCTTATTCTTAAAGGGTTACAGCATCTTGAGATTTGCCAAAAATCTAAATGGTTTGTTTTTTGGATGGATAAATTGTTTGCACTTCGAAGAATATTTTGCTATTGTACTAGTCTATTTCAACATTTCAAAATCAAATTATT
Organism: Dioctria rufipes; assembly: GCA_963924295.1. Lineage (NCBI taxonomy): Eukaryota > Metazoa > Arthropoda > Insecta > Diptera > Asilidae > Dioctria > Dioctria rufipes. The sequence goes on along the minus strand of OZ002743.1, from coordinate 38,750,130 downwards.
TCCGGAGTTACAGCAATTAAAAGTGAGCGCGTCAGGGAGTAGTTATTATTACTTTTGCATTTTTTCTCGAAACTACTGCTTTCAAACTGTTGTACAAGAACCGATTTTGATAAAATCACAACCACATATTCCTAATATCGTTATCTAAGATGTAGCTTAGGATGTTTTTGTTTAGATGCCGCGTTCATTTTTTATAAATATTTAAAATTCAAAGAGAATGTTCATTTTAGACCCAACACCTCCAGACATGGAAGATGTCTTAAACGATGCATTATCATACTCTGAACATATTTTGTTAACAATGTTTATTTCAATTAAGCGGTGGAATCCTTGTGGCAGAGGGGGGCGGGGCCACAGTTTGATCTTGTATATTTTGGTAAGTCTAGTACAGAATCGAATTCCTAACGTCCTGAGCAGAAGTATGAGTACCCACACTCCTATACTTGGAACCCTAAATAGCTATTTATACCCATCCCCATACACACTTTTTTAGTATTTTCCTCTTTTTTATTCGAGCTGAGGTACTAGATTTTCACACCTACGATCGGCTCTAACTCGCTAGGGTTCTGTCCGATCGAAAAATGGATTTCACTGTTTACCTAAGCTCATTACCAGCAACAATTCGTTGAGAAAATGTTTTCTCTGCATACTTTTAAGGTGGGGATAGGAACCCCCGAAAGGGGGGGGTGTGGTTCCAATACCGCATGTTGCATATCAAATTAAAGCTCTCACGCAGTACTATCGTACAGTACTGACGGGCCTAAGTTGTATGAAAAGTGAGCATTCCCCTTTCGATACAAGTCATAATTTCTTTTTTAAACTGCTCAACTGTCATTTCTGTAAAAAAAAAAAATATTTTAAAATTTTTTCGTATTCTACATCTTCCCTTCTAAATTAAGAACTTTTTTTTGTTTTCTGGGAGATGCTTGACAGAGAGAAAAATTGAACCATCAGAACGGATTTTCAAAATATTGTCTTGCTTGACGGCTCATAGCTCCGTAATATTTTAATTTTTTTCTATTCATGTTTGTTTTTTAAATTATTCATAAAATTACTATGTATATGTGCAAAATAAAAATTATTTTATATATTTAATAGCTGCATAAAAAAAATCTATTTTTACACCCGAGAATCAGAGAGCCAGAGTGGTATAACCCCTCACTTTTGTTCTCGGGCTCTCGACCTGTATGCCAACCGGGCAGGTGGTATTTTCAATGATGACAAAACAACAGGTTGTTAATGTAAACAGACGACGTAGTATTACTTTCAGAGGACTTAAGTATTCTGGGTAAAATGATATGTATAATCTTCAATGATAATGAAAAGTTTGAAATCTAACAGTAAATCTTTCAGAAAAAAATCTTTATATGTTCCACCATCATTTATTTGGGCATCTGAGGTCACTGTAGTGTAATAATAATTAATAAAAAAATTCTTCATTTCTCATATACATTTTTTTAAATATTTTTACGCTCTGTCAACAATTATTATTAACTAATAAACATCAAAAGTTTATTGCAAACCTTGTTCCCTTGAGGCGTTCTTGAGGCATTCTTTTTCAACTTTGTCCAGCAAACAAATTTTTGTATTAAGCAGTAGTCATCAATTGGGTGGTATTACATTAATGTAAAATATTACACAATTAATCGTAAAGTAGTGTAAAATAACAATACGTCAATGAAACTCCTTTCCTAATAAACATTGATGACTACTCCACATCTGTTAAATATTCTTTTAAAAAACATCAGAAAATTCCCTTGAAAATTTTCCCATGAACCATCGTATTATCGTATCTTTTTATTATCACATTTTCTTCAACAAATGTTAAGTTAATTTTTGTTACCATGATGAAAACGATATTTACAGCAATACGCTCTCCTATACATCACGAAATTATCCACAATTAAGACATAATTAAGGTACACTTAAGAACAGTAATTTCGCGTATATCTAGCCAAGAAGAAAAGGTGAACGAAACAAAACAACACAATAAAACAAAAAATGAATGAATATCCATCTTGAAAGGAGTATGTAATAGGTACATACATCTTACACCCCGAGGGGGATGGAATTATTACAAGATAAGTAATTCCGGTAAGGCGTGTTTTATATGCTTATAAATTGTCCAGACAAGGAGTACCTAAGAAAGCGCGAAAAAAAGTTATTAAGGAATGACTACGATATTCATGTACTTACGTGTAATTATTACTGTCGGAGAGTTGAGTGCATATGTTATAAGCCAGAGAGGCTAAAAGTCCCTGTATAAAAAATAATAAATTTTAGTTTAGCACCATTTAATACAAAGCTGTTGGCCATTAAATTTAATGTTTTGTCTCAACTACGGAACAGCTTCCGTCATGGCTCAATAATTTTTATTGCTCATTTTGGTTTTGATATTATTATTTCCCGCTCCTCCTGAGAGATCTTGACTTGGGCAATTTTGTATACCTACCTCACATAAAATAGCGTAATTTCTGAAGAATAAGACCCCGGGCGGCAGAAGTTGGGGATTTTGATTTATTTTAGTCCAGAGATGTGCTTTTAATGGAATAATGAGAATAAAATTAGTGGATTTCTGGAAAAGCGATAAAATTTTATGTAAAAAAGTTATTTGCAATTGTGGTGATAAAATTTGTCGTCAGTTGAGGTTTAGCAGGTTACAAATACAATCTTGTTGAACGTTTATTGTTTGGTGTGGTGGCGTTTAGACGAAATTGTTTTTTGGTACTTTATGTTGTTACGCATTGTTTTAAAGCTCCAACCAAATTTAGGTTAGATTTTTCGAACATATTCGAGCATTACGAGATCAAATCTCACAGCTGTAGCTTCTAGTTGTTTGAGCCTTCGAACATTCAAATCTCTGTTGTGATGCAACTAGACTCGAAGGAGAAAATTATAATAATCGCAGATGACATGGAGAAATTTGAGGATATGCTAACAATGCTTTATCCAGACATCCAGGGTCTAATCCAGACTCCCGTGATTTTGGTTTGCTGCGCAATGTTTTTAACAGTGTAATACAGCAGAGTTTTCTGCAACACAATACACGGAAATAAATGGAGTATGGGTTTGTAGACATTACAATGAGCGCTAGAGAAATATGAGTTTGATCAGATCAGTTAAGGCAAATCAGGCGATTTCTAATGTATTTTAATATAACCAGACATCTACAGGTCTTGCATTTAGAAGCGGACTTAGCGGATAAGAGGATCTTTCAATCTGAATATGCGAGATATTGCATTATTGTTGTAAATGGAAAATGCATCTTTTTGAAGAATTTCAGCGATTGAATTTTGCCTAATTTTCCTTTTCACATTGATCTTTATATTGCAGATTTTTGATTTTTTTATTCACGTTGAAGCGTTATTCTGGATAAAATGGTGCCTGCCGTTATCGTGGCATAGCTAACGATCAACGTTTCACTTGTCACCGCATGTGGCAAATTTTGAAATCGTCTCAATATTCATTAAATAACTGATGCAACATGAACGAAGTTAATAGCGCAGCCACACATACCGCATTCATTGTTGAATCGGCATAGGCAAATTATCCCAATGCAGCCATTGGAAATGATCAACGATTACTAATCTAACAAATTTTAAATCATCATCTTAGGGTGCAACGTACAGAAGTTACAGGGTGATCTATTAAAACATACCCAAATAACTGATAGTCTCATTATTTCCGAAAACGTTAGGTCACCCCCCACCACCCATACAATTTTTGCTTGGCTAAGCATAACATATCCATAGCCTTCGGATACAAGACCACATACGTTGAGAAGACAAGTGAAAATTATAATATATTTTAGTGGATAACATAGGGTAAAATATAAAAAATGAATAAAATCCAGGATATTCAAGGATAAAGCATAGAATTCGTACCCGTGATGTCCTTTTCCGCATATATTTTTAAAATGCTATTTTGTTTAAATCCTATATTTAAAATTAGCCATATTCCACTGTCCTAGCATGAATAAAAAATTATTAATGAATTTGTAAAGAAGACCAGGACTGCATTTTTCGAAATTTTCAAAATGCCATAACTCACAAAATATGCAGTGTGTAGGGAAAACTTTTGAATCGTATTTTTGTTTTCGCAAACTGTCTGTAAAATTTCAACAATCTTGACGCTGATCATGTCACACATTCTCTGATTTTTGGTCGATTTGCTATGGAATGACCCCTTCGATCCTCCCCTGTTACCGAAGCCACAGAATTCTAATAAAACAGAGTAGGTACGTGTTAAATACGTGTGGCCGCGATTAATCAGGCGACTAACTGCCCCGCCGACCACCAACCCATCTGACTGAAGCCCGATCGCCCGTCTCTCCAGTCCGGCTCTGTAAACAGCTGACGCGTTGCCCACTGCTACGGAATTTGAACAACCAATGAAATTTAATTTATTTAATTTATTTTTGTAATTAATGCATTCCTCAATTTTGTACATGTTAGAAGTTGGACAAAATGAAATAATTTCTAAAATTTGATGGCAATATGCTAGAAATTATTTCATTTTGAATTTGTGGTCTTAATTGCTTGGTCATAATTTAACGTAGAGGGGTCGAGGGGTTGAATATTTCGAGATCCGTATAACATATGAGTCTATAGGTAATTTGCTACCTACTGTAAGGAATTTTTAGAAGGCAAGTACCGAGGTACTTGTCAGTTATTGGCTTTGTAGCCGAAAATCAAAATTTCATAAAGAAATTTTGAGAGCACACTGTGTGTTTCGATCGGCAGTGCAGGGCGATCTCATCAGGACAGCTATGAAGGCCTGAACTGTCCACACTAAAGTGAACTCAGATGTCTAAAACTTGGTGGTGGATACATAAAGATTTATTAAAAAAATTAAATATGAATTATTTAAAGGAAACTGGGTTTTATTCACATTAAATGATTCTTGGGCATCTCATTCTAACTAAATAGCAGTAGGGGGGGGGGGGGGTTGAATTATTCGGCTTGCACTGCTGAGTGAAACACACAGTATGATCTCAAAATTTCTCTATAGCATTTTCATTTTCATTTTCGGTACTTGTCTTCTAAAAATAATTTCATAAAGTCTTAAAAGTGGGTCTACAGTATTTGGCTGTGTCATCGCTTAAAAATATCGAAATTTTATTGTGGAATTTCCTGTAGTTGAAGGGAGTCGGTCGCGGTATTTAAGAATTGATTTATAGGTGAAGCACATTAGAATTGGGAACATTAGTTTTCTATACTTTCTTAAAATTTTTAAAATTTCTAACACTACACCAAGTATTTCGTGATCTTTGTTCTGTTGTCTGAGTCAAATTTTCCATCAAATCTCATAATAAATTATTTCTTCTTATAATTTCAGAGTAATCCTTATGCCCTAAAAGAAAGTGGACCAACAACGGATATGAGTGCATGGACATCAGCGGGACTACAACCCACTACGGGTTACTACCCATACGATCCGACGTTAGCTGCATACGGGTGAGTCTATCTATATACTAAAACATGTACATCTGTAATAGCCTAACTATATCGTCACAAGAGACCCTCGCTTCAGGTTAAAACTATTTTAATCAAATTCAATGCAACAAATCATCCACAATGCAGCAGCAGTCGGCAGTCGGCTAATTCAACCACTTCGCAAAGCAATTGAACCGCATCGGCGGCGGGCGGGCAGTGGTCAGCGGTAACGGTGGCGGCAATTTAAAATGGCAAAAACAATCGCCAACATTATTAGCGGATCAATAGGACAAAACGTAGAACAGCTACCGCCTCTGTTTTACTGCTGTTGCTGTACATTTATCGTTTTTGCTTGAGTAACCGTGTCCCCGGTTCGAATCGGGGAAGGAAGTAGGCATCATAATAATACGTGGTTCGGCCACATACTTATGCAGGCTTTTCGCTTAAGCATAGTTAGTATAGTACCTATGCCTAACCTGCCTTGCCGTATAGAGTAAAATATGCTCACACTATTCCGGAGAATGAGTAGGCATCGAATAAATTCATAAATCACCTCGATTAAATAATTATCAGGGGAAAGCCCGGAAAGTTGAATAATATCATAATAACGTCGTCGGGTCGTTTCTATAGTTCTGCACAGAGGTAAACAAGGGTACAAATAAATTGCCTATACATATATGGTATATATGGCGGACTATAGAAGGCCTATGTTCGTCCCCTTATTACTCTCCCCCGTAGCTTTGTATTTGTCAATGGGTTCGGTTCTACATAAATTTGATTTATGGATTATAGTCAAGTTGCGGGGATTCAATCATAAATCATATTATTGGTGAAATGATGTTGTGAGCGTGGATCATAGATAGAGAAATTTCGATGGCGGCAATAAAAACGCCTATATCGATTCGTGATATGTGGATATGCTGTGTGCCATAGTATAATGGGCCGAACGAGGAGAGCCTATTTCATATTCGATTTTGTTGTTTTTGTTGTAAGTAAACTATAATCATATCATTTTCGAATATAATTGTCAATAAACAATGCCGTTACCGCCTTTGTGAAGACTTCGAAAATTGGTTAAACTACTGAATTGGATTTGTTGTTGTGAAAATATCCCCCCACTTCTTCCATATGATGTTGGTACAGATAAATATTTGGTTATGTATGTAAAATCACGGAAGGCAAAATAGAACCCGAAAAAAAAAACAATATTCAAATTTGGAGAAACTGTTGTTTGTTTTATGTAAATAGATTAATAGCTATTCGATGGCATGTCAAGCAGGGAGTTCGTTTTTGCCTAATTTATGCTTGAATCGACCACATTCATTAAGGTTTTTCTATAGTTTTTAGTGTATAGAAAACATTAGAAGAACTTGACAGCAGCATCGAAGACATTTTGAAGGATGGCAACTTTTTTAAATGCAAATATTTTAAAACACGAGTTTCATAAATTTTTGTGATAATTATTATGAAAATATGTATATGGTGGGATGGGATTAAAAGTTTAACAATAAATTTAAATTAAATTCTAAATTTAAAATTACAAATAAATTATCACTTTCCTTTTTATTGTTGTAAGTTTATAGGTACGACGGAAAACATATATTTGATGTTTTTTATTATGTAAATATGTTAGTTTTAGCAAATTATATTAAGCCTTTTTTTTTATTTAATGCGATTATTAAAGTTAAGTTACGAATATGGCAATAAGGTAGTTACATACGTTGGAGTTATTGTACAAGGTTGTAGTTTTATATTACCATAGATCTATTATGCGTGGGATAGCCTCCCTTCTTTCATGGTTTTCTTCTAAGCTTTGGAGAACGATTATATGGGTTTTCCAATAACTAGTATTTGGATACCTTTTCTCCTCAATACCTTTTCACAATATTCCATAATATTCCATATTCCAAAAATCTTCTCTACTTGTTTAAACTTTTTCGAATATTTTTTGGAAAACTTCAATTTTTCTGCGAGTTTTAGCATTAGATTTAAAATCTAAAATCACTTCTTCTCAAAACATAATTTTAGAATTTTTGAAGAATTTTGAGGAAGTTGAATTTCTTGCAAAAGATTTTGGATTACCTTCTTTTTGATAATAAACAATTTTTCAAATAGAGCATATTTGAAACAGAGGAGATGTAAATGTCACTTCCTGGACTTGTTTTTTTTTCTGTCAGATTTATATCAATACCAACAATTTATTACTCATTTACGTTTGATTTTACCAAAGCATAACAAAGTTGATTCTACTGCATGCCTTAAATGCAACTTTTGTTAACCTTAAATTACTTAACGTACGTATCCTGAGGCTTTTTTGGAATATATTGCTAAAATATTCACTGATTATTAAACTAAAGAATAATGTTGCCAACTGTAGGCCTTGGTAAGTGAGACTCTGTGTTCTTGCACTTAAGCCAGCAAAAATCAATTGCAAATGACATAATAAGTAATATTATTTTTTCGAATTTGTGTTATTTTCGAAATTATAGCGGGTTTTAGATTTTTTCGAAGATATGGTTCTTGAAACGCTTTTTTGACTGTAACTAAGCTCGTTTTGTTTACTGAACCGACATTTTGATTTTGTTTTATTCGTATTAGGTTTTTATAATTACAAAATTGTTTTCCCTTCGAAAAATTATCTCCTTTGAGGGGCAAGAATCTCCTAAAGTAACAATATTACCAAATATGCCTAATCTGTTACCTTTCAGATAAATAAAATATTATTAGCCTAGTTCCACAGTACTTTCTGAGATACAAGAACAGTTGTCTTGTAACATACCGCGTCCATAATTGAGCGAAATTATTTCGAAATTTAATTGTTTTTTATAATGGTGGGAAAACTAAGCACTTAAGCAAGAAAATCGAGTGAAACCTACTTTATAAGTTTAAGATTTATGCTTAAGACAGTTAATAACATATTTGGCACAATTTATTTTAATCGTGGTGTTTATTAAATAAAATAATGTCAAGATTTACCAATGACTGGTCAATGATCTCTCCTATATAATTGTGAAATATGAAGAAAAAAATTCATAATGATGACATAACAAAGTGTTTTTTAAGTTCAGGTATCGCACGAGAAATCGAAGATTAACCATGGCTGAGAATATAATAGCTTTTGTGTGTCATCCCTAAATGTTGCACATGTCGCCGCCTAAAGAAATAATTTTGCATATTTAAAGAATTCTCCATATCTAAAGAATTCTCCACAGTTTTATGTAGGAATTCAGGCTGGCGAAATTTCTTCACTTGTAAAACTTGTGAGTAATTTTGAGGGCTTTCTTATCAGTAAGATTTCAACATTTGATCAAGTAAGTAAGTTAGTAAGTAACATTAATTCGAAAAAAACTACGTCAATATAATATTTTCGATTGCAAATCACCTCATTTTTGAAGGGTTTCAGTATAACATACTTTTCCTGGAACAGCCTGTAAGGAAGAAAATGATTTCAAGCTCCACTCTGTTAACCAGAAATGACCTAGACAGGGTCGACAAATAAGTAGAATGGAGGATGCCAATGAGATCCTTGAAGGATTCTGATAGTACAATTTTTATTCTGACACCGCCTTCCCTAAAACCATTCTTCAGCTCAAAGCATTTAACATTATTTTGCTTGTTTAATGGGAGTGTAGCCCTTTCAAATATATCATAGGATATTACCTTTTTTAACGATTTTAATCATGTTAATATTTATGATAAATAACTCCATTTAAAAGAAAACTGCTGATGAGCCCCGTAACTGGAACGAAACGTTCAATAAACCGTTAAACAGATCTAATGCGCGTGACACACACTCGTGTGTTCATTATCTATTTGGAGATAATTCTTTCTCAACAACTCTTAAGAAACTGCTATTATTACTATAGCACTCATATAATACCTGGCCCAGTGTTTTTCAGTATGTTCATCAATGATATGGTAGGTGCCATTTGTGATTTTCGATTACATCTTTCTGCAGATGATGTGCAACTTTACCTGCAAAGACCTATTGGGTTAATTGAAGATTATGTAGAAGGAATTAGTTTTGATTTAGCGCGTATCTCTCATTGGTCTACGCAAAACGGTCTGGTTTTGAGTCCTTGGAAGTCACAATGTTTAGAATGTTCGGATAGATCTGCTGATTTCGATGATTTACCCCAGGTTAAGCTTGACGACAGCGTACTAAACTCCTACATGAAGTGTTCTGATTATGCAAAATGCCAGCTGCCTAAAATATACTCCACACTAAGAATGCTATGGCTTTCACACAACCATTCTGCTATCACAAACACGACTGAAGTTAGTTCTACTTCCTCTCGTTACTTATGGCTCCCTAATTTTCCCGCGAATAGACAGTGTTTGTAAACGGAAAATGAATGTTGCCTTTAATGATTGTTTAAGATTTATTTTTGATTAAGGCGGTATGATCATGTCTCGTCATTTAAAGCTCTACTCTTGGGCTGCTCACTAGAGTGTTGCCTGAAACGCAGGATCAGGGTCTTCCTTTTCAATTTAATATATACCAGAAATCCTGAATACCTGTTTAATTATATTGAATTCCTGCAATCGCCTCGACATCGAAATATCATGCTGCATATGTAAATTCCGTTATTTTATAGAACTCTTATTTTGTCCAGGTTTTAGATTATGGAACTCTCTTCCCGCGCACATTCAGCGTGCGGGCACGGTTGCCATATTCAGGAGGTTAATAGAGGAACATATTAATTATTATGCATTACGTGTAATTGATTAGTAGATTTCTTTTATTTATTGTGTAATTGCTAGCACTTGCTCTTATTTTATTTCATTTTATGTTATTTTATTTTATCGCTTTCTACCGCTCTTTTCTTATGTTTTTTGTAATCTTAGTTACGTTTTAGCATTTTCCTTGTTTTTTTTTGTATTTGATTTTAGTATAATTCCCATTTAGTAGTCCTTGTGCTCTTACTTATTTATTTACCTGAACTTATAATCTATTTTTTAATTGTACTCTAAAAGATTGTAAACCTTGTGTACTCTCCTTGTTTAGCATGAAATAAATTGAATCGAATTGAATATCCTTCCGTTAACAACACCAACTTCGCGTCGCTTCCATCAGAAAAGATTCCATCGCTATAAATTTATGATTGAAAAGCAGGATTACAATGCAAAAAGTAGACTTACTTTTATGAATTGATCGTGATTCATTCTACTCCAAACCATTACTTGCGAAATCCTTATTACCAAAAAGTTCATGCAGTGACTAAACTATTCGCGATGGTAGGTAATAGTGCACCATCCATATCACACATCGCTTCATTGTCATCTTTTTATAAAAACGTGGTGATTTCATATCCTGCACCCAAAAGAGCAGACTTAAAGTTAAATTCTTGAAAAATAAATTTCAATTATACATTGGCTGTGTTATCCTTAGTCCGATAAAATTTTTGTTCCATGGATATCATTGTTTTTGTTTTTAAATGTGACACGTTAATAGTATTTTGAAATGTAGAAAGAGTTAGATCAATATCGGTTTCCATTCAAAAATTAAGTATATTTTTATTAGGTATACGAAAAGTTTAAAAGTTTTATATGCAGATCATAATAAGTGGTTTACGTGCCCCCTCTTCCCCCCTTTTTTTTTTTGAAAAATTACACATTTCTGCTCCATTACTATAATTTAGGATAAGTACTTCGTCCTCTTCTAATAGTAAAAGCGTAAAAATAATGGCGAAAGCAGAATCCTATAAAATAAAATATTGAACGGCAAAGACCCAAAAAATTAGTTTTCGGGAATACACTATCAAAATACCGAAAAACTTTAAAAATGTTTTATGAGTACGTATTTGGGTTTTTTTGTTTTTGGATTTCCTGTTCGTGATTATTTTTTCTAATAACAAACATATCGACTTCCTATTTATGTGTATATTTGACTTGGTGCCCACTGGACCTGTTTCTACTCGAATCACATAGTAGTTGCACATATGCATATATAAAACAATAATGGAAATAAATGTACAAAGCACATTGCACTTGCGTGATGTGTTAATTTAATATTCACTTCTGAGCTTTAATTGAATGAACATTTTAACAAGAAAGAAGAAAAAAAAAATAATTACGTAAAAAAATGTAAATTCAATTTCCCATTGTGTTCGGACATGCAGATATATTTATATTGATGTTCAGCGATAATACTGCAATTAACAGTCCACGCTATAGAATATGTGTGCTAATGCTTTCCTATCTTCTAGCACCAATGTTAATTATTATACTTAAAAAAAAAAAAAAAAAATCAAAACAAAAAACATGTAAAAACCATCGAAATCCTATTACGCGCAGATATCGTCACTAAAAGCCCATAATTAAGAAGTCACACGGAAAAGTTTCATGCAATTCAATCTGAGGTAATAAGCGATTTTCTCTCTCCAATTTCAGGCACCTAAATAGGTATCCTAGGAGTTTATACATGTACGTACATATATCCATATGTACATATATAGCTCCTCCAATTTGAAATCGTGTAATTCAATGTGCGACTAACCGATGATTACTGGGTACTAGTACATCACGCAAAGTATCTGATTGCGAAATTAATAACAACACTGTTGTGTCCGGTGTACCAGTTTTGGAAAAAGTTTTCTGATTTTATATAATTTAAGTAAATTACCTTTTTTGCTTCGTAGCAGTATTTGAATGTGATAACTTTGTAATTCTAGTTGTTAGCTGCTTGTTGCTAGAACGAACTACATTTTTTCTTCTCCTTCTCTTCGGGTATAAGCTCCAAGATAAATGTCATGCACATTTTCGCCCCCTTGAGTAGGGAAGCAAAGGTGGTAGAAGTTGTGAGTTGGGTGTTCCCATATCGTCGTATATATGTTTTGCCCCACGGTTGCGACGACTCGTCGAAGTCGAAGGACGTTCCTGTTCAATTTGTTGTGAAATTGTAGATTCATCCAGCACACTTTGATATTCCAGCAGCATCATTATACTGTTCACTAAACATACTTAAATCCACATTCGATGATAGAGCTTAGTCTGATAAAATTGCTAGTAAGATCATAACTGGTGCAGGAAATATAGGAATTTAAGACTTTAATTCAGAGTAAAGAGGTGTTCCTGAGTTTTGTCAAATAATTCCTCATCTGGTGGCCGTTCAACGGCTGATGCAAATAATTCAAATAGATACCCAACTGAAAATTTTTTTTGGCATACCTACAGCTGAATCATTGAAACTTACATTCCACCTGCGCATCTATTTTCGAATTCACATTTCTGGAGTGCTAGCTCCAACTCCTGTTAGTGGTACGCCGCTTTTTATCCATTATTGTTTCTTTTTTCTAAAGTCACAAATTACGATTGCAATAATGAAATACGAAATGGTAAAAAGGGGAATGCTAAATGAAAAATGTAGTAGCTGGGGTGTATGTGACCCAAGTGTATGAAAATGGGTTTTCCGGTGGCAAAAATGTCCTGAGTAAGTTTTCTGAATAAAAACCACCCAATAGTACTCGGCGAGGCCTTTAATTTGATACGGAACATGGAACCAACCCCCGGGGGTTCCTACCCCCTACCCAAAACGAATGCAGAGAAAAACATTTTTCTACGAATTGCAGCTGGTAATGAACTAAGGCGAACAGTGAAACTCGCTTTCTGATCGGACATAACTCTACCGAGGTAGAGCCGATCTAAAGTGCGAAAAAAAATAATACCTCAGCTCGAATTAAAAAAGAGGTAAATTCCAAAAAAATAGTATAAATAGTTATTTAAGCGTATGAGTATACGGGTGTACTCAAACTTCTTCTCAGGACCTAAAGAATTCGATTCTGTACTAGATTTTCTACTAAATCAAACGTTGACCCCCTCCCTCCTGCTTTACCATCGTTTAAGACATCTCTCATGTTTGGAGGTGCCGGGCCTAAAATGGGTATTCCCCTTTGTGAACTTATTTACAAAGAAATCGGGTAAAAGTATATCAGGTGTAACTACTCAGCATTCGTATTGACGGTATCGTAGCAACTGGCGTACTACTGGCTCTAGCATTAGATTTTGATCGACGTCGTACCATGCGTGGCAAAGTACAAAACAAAAGCAGCCCTGTTCATCATTCGAACACAATAACCACTTTAACTTAATAAGAGAAAAAAAATGCCTGCCTGTATTTAATGAGATAGGGATATGCGGCAACGTTTCCGAAAATAAAAATTAAGAAACGCAGTCTGAACGCCACATTTTTTTTTTGATTTGCTGGTAAAAAGGGATAAACGCCAAAACAATATAAGCGACAACGATTCCGGGGATAAAAAATAGGAGAAATGTTCTAAATTCCATACGTTTTCACAAAAGTGTCAGTTAAAATAGGATAAACATTTTTGTAACATTTTACTGTAAGGCAAGTAAAAGAAGTCAGTCACATGTGTCATATCAAAGTATGTAAAACTAGATAAGTTGCATATGAATATAGTAAAAAAAGAGGGGGTAAAAGGGCCTAAGTCATAATTTTCAATTGGGCATTTTATCTTAAGAACATAATTCCAAAAATTCTCGAAACTTCTTTCGGTTATTAACAAAAAAACAGCCTTCAGTACTAACGGTACCCAAGCAACATTTACCCTCTTTTTCAAGTCGAATTTACGTCTATTCGACGTAAATTAGGGCAGCGGCTAATTGTGGTTAAGTTGAGATTACCTAATATTTAAGTCCGATTTACGTAAGTGGAGAATAAGAGGACGTCGTATCGACGTAACTATTAGGGAAATTAGGTAATATTTCCGTATAGGACACAGGACACATTTCCTTGATTTGGTAAATTTAACGTAAATTTCACGTCGAATTTTCGTAAATTTCCCTTAATCTCGACCTTTTGTCTACCTAGTTTAACTCATGTTAAAATGCCTGTGTTAATTTCATAAGTTTAACTTGAATGATTATGAGAATTATATATTGCTTTAATAAAATCTATAGAAATTATGGACTTATTGAAATCTAATTCTCTCAGCTTCTAAATCATCGGTTTTGAAAAGACATAAATTTTATTGATAAATATGGCAATAATTTTTCGAAAAATAATCACGCGCTTTGAAATTTTTTTAAATTATTCTTTGGTTTGCCATTTAGATGCTTGAAATTAATTTAAATATTCTTTAATCGTTCTGAAATTAAGAAAAATGCATTTGGAAGTTTTTTTCAGTAACTATGGAATAAATTAAATTATAAAATCATACAATTTTTCTATTCATTCCTTTAATATATGGCATTCAGGTTTTGTTAAATAAATATGGCGCAATAATTTTGTGTTTCAAAGGCAAAAGGCTCTACAAAGTGTAAAAAAAAGACGCTAGCTAAACTAAAAGTTATAAGAGGTCAATAGGGACACTTAAATAATTAAAACAAACAAATTACACAAAATGGCAATAAAACAACGTAATGAAACAAACGCCACAAAATTCTCAAAAGAGACTATAAAACGTATACAAGAATTTTGAAAAGGATCTAAAAGATAGACAAAAAAATTTAAAATAGTCCCAATTTTGACAATTAGGTAAGTGGCAGTTCCAAGAGGTTCCAAATTTCCAAAATAATCTAATAAAAGCTAATTCCCTAAACGAGCGAATTTTCAACAAAAAATTTTGTAATTTAGATCCGAGACCGAAACTGAATAAAAAATTAATGACCGAACGAACGAGAAAATTTACGCGATTCCGTTATAGAGTCCCGCGCAAGCAGCCTGTTGTATCATAGACCTCTACATACTGCCGTCATCATCCCTCCAGCTAAGCATCTCTAACATAGTGCTTGTCCTTCCCACAGCACGTGCAATGATTCCAATGCGGGGAGAAACCCCGTTGACTAGTGTTGCAAATGCTGTGGCCTGTTATCACCAGCGAAAGACAAGAGCTCTGTCCTGCACCGACGATAGTGGTTGGCATGTGCAGTTGAATGTGTCTGCGTTCGTTGCCAGATATTCAAGACGTAAACGTCTCTTCAATCTGTCAACGAAGCGGCGCTCAAGTGCTTGTGCGAGGTGTTGTGGGTCAGTGCTCTGATTCCCATCTTTGACTCTCATGTAGTACAAGTGAATTGTAGATTTGGCCAGCGTCAACACAATGATAATCAAACAATTCACCCACACAGACCTTTGGTCCCCATAGAAACGATGTTCTAGTAATGCCAAAATTCGGGTGGATCAACTGGCAAATATCGCGCACGAGTTCTATTAGATTTTGCAAAGCTGGCCAAGTGAAGATCCTGTGAAACAGGGTGCCTTCACCAGCACAAACTGTGCAAATCCTCTGAACTCTCCGGTCAATATGTGACAACTGATTAGGATGCATAAGACTGTGATGCAGCAATTTGAATGTTGCATCAGCATCTTTGTAACTACGGATAACTGTAGACTACTCTGCAAAGTATCCCTCCCATCACGCCCATATTCACCACGATGTGTGTTCGTCATCTCTGGTATGGTGTGGTGAAATGTGTGTGAGGTGGTCTGTTCAGAACGAAGCGTCTTCCAACTTAGATCGTGTAATCGTGGATTGTTAGTGTTTATTCGACAGTTTCCAGAGATATCAATAATATCTCAGTGAACTGCCAGTGTATGCGTGTCAGCTTCAAAACTTCGAGCATTACTGAACACTGAATCTATTAATTCAGGATTAAACCTGATTGGAATCGATGCGAATTGCGTGTACCGTAGAGCATTCCACTTAAGGTGAAATGCTGGCCTGATTCTGCCCCAGGTCTGAATCATTGAGATTAGATCCTGTGGCCAGTCACGAGGATAGGGTGGTAATAATAATAATAAATATGACAATTGAAAGAATTGAATTTATTGTCAAACAAAGAGACGGTAAGCATATCTCGATATTACTAACTGCTGTATTTTATTTAAATCTGAAGAATAGTAAACCATGTCATTAGCATCATCACTTGGATACCAGATTTGTTAAAAAGCAGGTGAATGCAAACGGAGTTGAATATGTGCGTGTATTCCGCATGGTTGGGAAGAAAATAATCAAGTGTACTGGTGTACTGGCCCAAATTAAGTGAAGCATCCTTAAGAAAAGATGCAAATGGTATTCCAGATCCTGACTGGTTCCGATATAAATGTGGCGTAAATAGGAGGAACATTTGTAATCTGAATGAAACGATTCAATGAGAGGAGCCGTTCATTAATTCCAGTGATACTAAAGCCAAACAAAAGTAAATGAAATTGAATTTTTGGTTGTATTATTGCGTAATTTCAACTAATAGGGATTTCGCTAAACGTGCTCATTTATTTTGAGGTTAACTTTTTTGAGAATTCAGACTTTGAGGGGAAAACACAATCAATTAGGGAATTATTTAGGGAATATTTATGTTATTTTCCCTTGAACTTGGGAATGGATCCAACAACAAAGCTCATACATTTCCTTAAATTTGACCTCAAAGTTAAGAAAAATTGAGGTAAAAAGTAAGCAAACTTGATTCAGATTTAGGAAATTTTCCTTATTTATTTCCCTATTTTTCCTCATTTCTATGAAGTAGATTAAAAAGAAATTATTACGTTATTTTTCCCTAATAATTAACTACAAAGTCAAGATTACTTTGAAGTCATACTTTAAGGAATTATTAAGTAATTTAATTTCTAATTTACTTTAAAGGAGAATGGCCTTTGAAGTTAAATACTGAAGTCTGGTTTACGTAATTTTAACCAAAATAGGGTTATCGGCCCTCCATGATAAGAAATTCAACCTCCAACGTTACTTGGGTGTGTATAACTCAATTTCCAAAAAATTGTAGCTTATCCCATTTTTCCTTTCATGCGTCGATATAAATATTTTTTAAGTGGCTAAGAATATCTAAATATCCTCATTTTTATTATGTAAAAAGTTACATTTAATACAGGGTGTCGCAATATTTATAAACCAAACGGAAAGGGCGAGTAGCTGATTTGATTTCATGAGGAAAAATTCCAGTATAACCCCCATATAGAGAAATAGCATTTTTCAATGTACGACTAACCGAAAATTATTGGGTACCTACTAGCACATCACGCAAAGTATCTGATTGCAAAAATAACAAAAAACGCTATTGTGTCCGGTGTACCAGTTTTCAAAAAAAAGTTTTCTGATTTTATATAATTTAAGTAAATTACCTTTTTTGCTTCGTAGCAGTATTTGAATGTGATAACTTTGTAATTCTAGTTGTTAGCTGCTTGTTGCTAGAACGAACTACATTTTTTCTTCTCCTTCTGTTCGGGTATAAGCTCCAAGATAAATGTCATGCACATTTTCGCCCCATTGGGTAGGGTAGAAGAGGTGGTGTAGAAGTTGTGAGTTGAGTGTTCCCATATCGCGTCGTATATTATGAGCTTGGAAAAACAAATAATTGCGCCATAACAAGTTGAGCCTGGATACTGTTTTTTCCCCCCACTACATAATTGCTGTCCTGTTTCACTTTTAATGTAAAGTTTAAAATCAAACTATTGTGTGTGAACATGAAATTCATTTGTTAACAACATTTCGAGTTGTCCGAACCGATAAAAAAAACTGTAGTTATATATGTATCTAAGCTTAGTGGATGGCATGTCATATTCATATATGTACGTTCAGACATAATAACCCATTATTAGTAGCATGAATGTCCTCCAGAAGGTTCGGCGCCAAGTCGTTATTAGTTTTTTTTTGTTTTTTTTTGCTCTTACACCACCTATATCCACACTCTCACTATCTCTCCTTCTCTTCATATATGTATGTAATTTTTCGAGCGTTATGGCAAGGATCTGGAGAGCAAGATACAAATTATGTTAAGGACATCTAAGTGGATGTTTAAAACTACCATGCTATGCTAATAGAGTTTTGTCTGTTAGTATTTATGTATATATGCTATGGCTGGAGGAGCGTGAACCTTCTTACCCACCATAGTCATGCGCTATCGTTGTCTATCTTTTTTGTGGAGGGCTCCTGGAATCCCAATTTTCATGTCTACAACTGTAGTTCAATATCGTATAAAGCTGGCGCTCGTTATATCCGGCTTTGCTCTTATATACAAACATCTGTACAAGTATATGCAGGCAGAGCATAGACGTGATACTTTATCTCATCTCTTTGGTACTAGAGAGGCCTATAAATTTATACACAGCTAAAGTATATTTTACATAAAATCTATCTATGCTAACATACTAAGTGTATCCTAGTACTATGCATATGTTTGTTTGTTTGTATGTAGGTGGCAATATCTATGGTATCACGGTGTTACCTACATTGCTGGAAGGCATACACGTTTTTAGTTAAGTATTAACCTCAAAATGGCGACTGTAAGTGAATTCCTGAAGCATTGTATCTTTAGGTCGGTGTACACATAATCGATATCTTGTTAAATTTGACTTAAAATGTGACTACGCCATTGCAGACTTTATAAAGGAAGGCATACTTTTAGCTAGCCAGTCAATTCTCATACAATGTCCTTGCTTCGTTTTTTTTTTTTTTTTTGTATTAAATCTTAAAGAGAGATGGCGACGGTGTTGCTATTTATCAAAATTAATCTTAAACGGAAACTTTTATGCTCATTTGAAATTAAATTCTCGTTTCGTTGGTTGTATATAATACGTCCATCTTTCCTGTGCTGCTACATACTACCCTAAAATAATTTTGAATTGTTTTGGAAGACGACACAACAACGCGCAGCACACGATTACGATAAAAGTCAGTGAAAACTTTTAGAGAGACGATAATAACGACGAACACGGTGGCTACGACGACGAGGATGAGGTTATTTTATGAAAGCCAAAAAGTCCAAAAGTGGTTTGTTTCTGCGGGGTCGGAGTTGGAACAAGAATTCATTTTCGACAAACTTTTTATGGGAGAATAATCTCACGTAGCACAATCAGAATGTCGTTGAACAAAATTATTAAACTTTAGAAGCTTCGCTTTTCAAGGAACTTGGTTGAGATTTGTATGCGTGTTTTGCGTTGTGCGTTAGGGGACTTGGGTGATTTTATTTGAATGATGAAAAGATTTTCACTTTCTTTCAACAACACTAGAGATTGATGACGAAGAATTAAGAAAAAAAAAAAAAGCAAAGCTTTACAATGTGTGTTGAGATTTAAAAATTTTTAATTATTCACGTTTAAGGCTGGTTGCTTGCAAGCATTTTTCCACATTTTTTATGATATTGATTTGAAACCTTCGGCAATATATTAGAAATTCTTCAGTTCAAATGCCGCCGGGCTTTGATTTTGGAAAAAGGTTTTTTTTTGTTTTTTTTTTTTAAAACCTCAAAAACCCGTGTTATTTTCCTCGCGGTCCTAAAAACTTTAGCATGTGCACATCGATTTTTATTATTTTTCGTACATAAGTTTTCCAAACATATTTGTAAATGCTACCGAAGCTGTTTTTTGTTTTTTGTTCATATTTTTCATGTTATAATTACTTTTATAACATTAAAATTGAGCTTGAATAAAATTTACTGCTCCACATTTATTTTAACAGGAGAATGAAGATTGAGGTATTTTTATTCAGTAGTCCAAAAACTGGATAAATCCCGTAAGTGCTTTATTTTGTAAAAATCCAGTTGTTAAGCTTTATCTTGATAATTTACTTTTTATCATTTTTATGGTACCGTACCCAAAGGGTAAAAACGGGAACCCTATTACTAAGCCGTCCGTCTCAGCTCGGCTGTATCTCAGGAACAGTAATAAGTAGATAATTTAAACTTTTATAGATTGAGTAATACTATAGCTGCTATAACAACAAAAATAATGAAATTAAAATAAAATTAAAGGAAGCCCCCATACAAGAAACGTGATTTTTTCAACGCTTTTCCCTGGTTTTATTCTTACTCATTATTATTATCATAAGTTGGTGTAGTTTTTCAAATGACGCCTACTCTCATTTGAATAAATAAATAAAAATTACGTCATGTTAAATTTTGTACGATGGTACGGAACCCTTCGACTCTCACTTGGCCGGTTTTAATTTATTCATTTTAATTTTCAAAAGCATTTCGCAGTGACGTCAGGATCCAGTAACTAAGCAAATATTTGGTTTTATTATATAATTTTGAATAGTACTTTACAAGTATTATTGGTAGGCATTGCTAATATAATTAGAACGAAAGCTCACGCTACTACTGAATAGTCAAAATTTTGGAAGCTCGGAATCGAGAGCTTTATTTTCTGCCATTCAGCTTTAATAGAAATTTGAAACAGCCCTTTACAAAACTACCCTAATGAGGACAAATTTTAAAAATAATCAATCTCGGTGGGTTTTAAATGAATGTTTTTTTATGTATAGGAGCAAAGTTCAAAAAATTCCCTTAAAAGGTTTATTATAAAAATCTACTCAGTATATTTAAACTTTTATTTTCATTTATCAGAGATATTAAGCCTATAAGCATTGGATTGGAATAAAAGGACGTTGGGACCCTAAGGGGTCCCTGGAACATGGGCCACAAGTAGGTCAATTGCTCACACTCCAGAGTTATGAGATGAGGAATTGCTTATAGGTCCCGACCGCACGCTCTTATAAAGCTCCAACCTTCCTTTCCGGCTTCATGCAGTTCATTTAGGAGGTATGAGCCAAAGAATCTGTAACGTTTTCCTGAGAGAGGTGAATAGTGACAAAGAAAGTTAGTCACCGTTTCGGATTCCTCTCCGCAACCTCTGCATAAAGGATCATCAACAAGTCTCATCCGGTGTTCTATAGGTGACCCCTGAGAAAAGCGAGCTCAGTAAGAATTGACACCTGTGTTCTCAGGGTTGGCTTGTTGAGTCCCAAATGTATATTCGTTAGGCTTGGGATGGGTTTTCCCTATAGTTTCTATGTAGCTCTACCCGAAGGGTAATCTAAACAAAGGCGAATATCAGACGTAATTAATTACCAATTATTAATACAATACACTAAATGAACACCTTTGTATATACTGTATTGCATCATATCATATGGTTATAATGTAAAAGTTCGCTCGCTGGAGAGACGCAGTGCCCAACGAAGTGTTTTCCTTAGGCTACAATAAAGTTCACAGACAAATTCAGAATCAAAGCCAAATTTATATTAGCGCGCATTAATCAGGAATCTGCCACATGAAATCAAGTTCGGTGGAGAAATTTTGTTTCCTTTATATATCTGCAAGGGTTAAGGAAGATTGATGATTTGATAGATATGAATAAATAGGAATAGTAAAATCTATGAAAGTTGTTAAAAGCAGGAATCATTTCAAAATCACAGAGCTGACGGATCACATATACAACATCAAAATCACGATAGTTAAAAACAGATCAATAGAATGTGTCTTTCTGGGCTAGTTACCATCATCAAGCATTACCTACTTAACATATTGTCACAATCCTAAGTTGACATTAACTTCAGAGCACGTCAAACACACACTCCAAAATGACATTAATAAGCATAAATCAGTAAATGCAACCCAAATTACTCCACAAAAATAACTTATGCTTGACGGGACACTAAAATCTGTTCAATAGTCGATAACGCCCGTAATCAAAATAATACGACAACGTTGACGACGACACCATTATACAAAAGGATCGGGGGAAGAAAGAGCACTGTGTGATAGGAATAAACCATACACATCGGGAGAGGCAATAAACATAAAAGAAGACATTCCGTTCGCCTTTTTATTTGCCAAACATTCGTAAAGGTGTCAGAAATTTCTTCCTTTTTCATAAGAAAACAAAAAAATAAAAAAAAAGGTACTTAACAGTTGGGGGAGGGTTGAGGATATCAGGAGTATATTCCAAGTTGGTATAGGGTAGTATACCACCTATATCATTTCTATTTCCCAGTTTCTGTCATTTCATCTAAAGTATAGATGGCGCTATTTAAATTTGTCAAAATGACGGGTAACGCTGATTGATACGTAAACGTCACGCAGTCTCGCATGCCGATTGAAAAATATGCTTGACGTGTGATTGAGTATAATAGAATGGATGGTTCCACGGCAGTCAGGATAAAAGCTATATGGGGAAAATATGCACGACCACATGCATCCAGAAATTGAGGGTTTGACGACGTAATTCATCCTTCGATTTGTTGTTTTTGCAAATTTATGTATGTAGGAATGTATGTATTCATGTATATTTCTTTATAGACGTCTGGCTATGTGAGTCTATCGCTACGATATATGCAGAGGTGTGCGCGAGTGTTTGCATTCAAAAAGTATGTGAAAAAATTTCCGTAAATCAACGTTCCGATTTATGTCGGCGTGAAAGAGATAAATCACACGTTCTGAATCAATTTAATTGACATCTCTCAATCCGTAAAACCCCAGATTGTTACAGATGAACATCTATTTTCATTTCCATCAGGTAGATTGATGTCGAGGGTTTTTAGCCTCGATATGCGAACATCAAGCGGAATTGGTATCTATTGCTGTGGATCTGATGATATACATAATATAGAGAGAGAGATGTATATTTTTCGATGGTATATTATGTACTACATACATATATTAATGTGGCCGATTTCCATTCTAGTGGAATCAATCGATTTCTATATACAGATTTAAAGCATTTTATATACTTAGATGCACAGATGCTTTTTTGGTATTTTCGTAATGAGTTGAATTTTTAAAGGACTCGGCATAAATGTGTGAGAGAACTGATGAGAATTGTGAATTAAATGGAAAATGGGATGAGGAATTACAGGAAAATGTTCATGTTGTCTATTTTCGAGGTTAAATTTTTCATTGAATGTGATATGATTTATTTAGGCCATTTTACCCATACGATTAAGTAAAGTGAGGTATTCACAGGGCAAGGATATAAGTAACAACAAAATGACAAAATGAGAGAAAAATTTATAATTTGTATAAAACCAGTAAAATTATACCCTAGATGAAAACAGAAGTTAAATAAAATGAAAACCTAAAGTTTTGTATGGCAACACCAAGAAGGGGCTGCCCGATTTGGTTCACTTTTTAAATTTTATTTACTGTTTTTATAAAAACGCTGTGTACAAAATTTCAGCTATCTACATCGACGCATTCCTAGGCAGTGTCCAAATATGTATATAGTGAGAAACGAAATTTTTGTATGGCAACGCTATGAAGGAGTTTTTCATTGGTCCCATTTTCGTACTTAAATTTAATTTTTTTTTAGAAAGCCCGTGTGCAACATTTTAACACTCTAAGTGAACGAGCTATTGAGTTATCGTGAAAACAGACTAAGTATACCCTATATACATATTTCATCTAGCTAGGGTATACAAAGGAAAATGGAGAAGAAATGATGAAAATGTCGAAGTCCGAGAATGAGTCATGCAAATAGGCATATAACATACGTTAACATGAACTATCAAGTTTGTAAAATATAGTATTCACAAATTTAGATGGATGGATGGATGGATAAAAATGAGGCTGACACCCCGAGGGAGTCTCTAGTACGTAAGCTACAACAAGGCCTATTGCTCACCTGTCACACTTACGAGGAATTGTTCATAAGCCCCAGCCGGACGCTCTTACACAGCTTACTATTGCCCGCGACCCACCCTACTCTCTTCATGCAGTTCATCTAGGAAGTTTGAGCTAAGGAAACTCTGTAAAGCTTTCCAGAGAGAGCCGGATGGTGACAAAGAAAAGAGTCAATGATTCGGATTCCTCGCATTTTCTGCATGTAGCATTGTCTACAAGTTTCATCATACGTAGATCACCGCTGAGTCAAAATTAACACTAGAGTTTTCAGTGTTATCTTGTTAAATTCCAATAGATCTTTCGTTGAGTTTGGGTTCAGTATACCCCACACGCCCTTTGAAGTTCTACCCGAGGAGTTGCCTAACGAAAGATGACTGTGTTGACAATAGGTCGAAGCCAAAATGTTAGAGCCAATGTGTTTTGGTTCGATCAAGATTATGTAGGGGAATACTTCCGAGGCTGCATTAAGTTTTCATTTCTGCTAATATCACTGCGACCTAGTAGTACCCATAGGTTGAGTAGCCATTTACACCAAGAAAAAAAGTCAGGGATCATTTTACACTTCCATACCATTCCTTTACAACAGGTTTTGACAAGGCTTTGACAGCCGCCTGACAATCCGAGTAGATGGCAATGTCCTTGTTCTTAGTGTCTGGGTTGAGGAGATACTTTCTTGCTTTAAGGATAGCCTTGACTTCTATCTGGAAAATGGTGATGTGTTTTTAAAGGTATATATACGGTCCTCGCAGAAAACGTCTGCTTCAGTGTTTTCCTACGATTTGTAACCATCTGTGTAGAAAATAGGTTTTGTCAATGACTGAAGCACATAGTGTGATTCTGATGGTAGATGGTACCCTATATGGGATTTTTGCTTTGAAGTTGTTTGAATCTCAATGAGGTGGTCGCTGTACCATGCCAGGTGGGATTAAGTGCACAAATACAAAGGTGTATTTGTGTTGAACTCTACTTCTAGGGTGAATCCAGCTCTAATTGAGATACAGTCTCAGCGCTGCAATTAACGCCTTCTTGTTAATGTAAATTTGCCCTGGGTATTATGTTGAGGATATCCCCGAATGTGCGAGTGCTAGGTGATTTGAGTGCGTCATTTACACTAACGAGGAGAGGTTTTTGAACCTTTTTGTATATCTTACGGTGATTGGCGAAATCCATTGCTTTCCACCACACCACAGAGCCGAAGGTTAGCATGGGCAGATAGCGCTAGAGTACATCCATAGAATTATCCGCGGATAGAGTCCCCACTAAGATAGTAGATTGACGTACAACAATCCGAAATCCGTAACCCAGTCTATGACAGATCGCGTTTTGTACTAGCGTGGCGTACCCTTCTTCACCCTCTCGTATTAATTTTATTTAGCATTTTGTTTTTATATTATTAAGCCAAGCTCAGGGGATACCCTATGATGCAAAGCACAGCATGGCAGGAAGGAGGGATATGAGGGGAGTGGTGGAGGTGCCGATGTTTGTCGCCCTTAAACTTCCGCAGATTGTATACCGTAGGAAAAACAGAAGATGGTAAGCTGTTCCACATTCGAACTGTTCGGGATAAAAAAGCATCACGGAATTATACTGTACTGCCGAAAGTAATTTGAAGGGTTAAAGGATATGCGCAGTTTGCAGCGCGAGTATTGCGTACAGGAATCATTTTACAAGGGATTAGACTAGATATTTCATCAGAACATGGACCATGCATATAGTGATAAAGAAGCAAAAGGCATCCAACATTGCGGCGGGTCTCGAGTGAGTCGATATGACAAGGTATTGCCAAATCGCCAATGAGCTTGAGAATCATTCGTTATTGAATTTCTATACCACTTAAAAAAAACACTCCTCTAAAAACAAACAATGCATCTAATTTCAAGTTATAGTTTGGCTCGAAGATAGATTTTTGGATGCTGTGCACATGGATAACCATGTGGAATTTTGCTGTCTTGCATAAGGGAATTTCATGTGCACTATTTAAGAGCTCCATTCGCTACGTTTGTTAGACATTTAGTTGGGGATATGTTAGTCCTATATGTGTGCCACTTTTGAAGAATACGTATCCGTAACCGAAATGATGGGCGACAATATTATAATTTATTACTTTTTCCAAATGGGTTTTGTGTAGTATAAAACGAAATTTTCGCTTCATCAGCATACCAGATCTTAGCTATGCTTCGATTATTTTGTTTCTTAAAGCAACAAGATCCTTTAATTTTGATTACTTTACTTTCAACAATATCAACACGTGTAACACTCACCTGATATAATCATAAGAGAACAGAACTTTATCATCCCTAAAAAAACATAAAGGTAAACAGAACAGAAAATAGCTTACCAGAATTTATTACTTTTTATAATGCTAATCAGGTTAATTTCACAATATTTCCCAACAATGGGCATAACATAATTAAGATAATTGGTCTCGTATACCACAGGAGACTGTGGCAACTTAATTTGTAAGCTCCGTTACAATCCAATAATTGAGGAGAGTGGAGAGATTAAGCGAATGATGTTAACATCGTCGCATAAAATTATAAAGTTGTTAACGCGTTGTTTAATCACTTTATTGGGGGCTACCGATTATTATGTACCTGCACAGGTCTTGCCTATCTCACCTGCTACTGCTGTTGCTGCTGCTGCTGCTGAACAAAATAAACTTTCCGACATTATTTTCACATTTTCTGCCTTCATTTTCCAATTGTGTTTTTACAATTAAACATCAGAATGTGACGAAGCGTATCAACTTCGTTTGGCAGCAGAGGGAAACTACGTTTTTTTTTAGGAATGAATATTCGCTGCTGCCGCCAAGAAAGTGGAAAAAACTGGTAGTCACGCAATTTGAAAACCTTCTCTACCTCCTAGTAAACTCAAGTGAGCTCAAGTGCCCTCTTTTGAAATTGTCTTAGCGCTTTACAAATGTCTTTTTAATGCTGTGCCTCTACTGACTGTTGACATGAGAGCAATCTCTTTATTACTTGCGATTTCTTGATTCCTATTGTGAGTAGAAATGTGAAGTAAAGCAGCAGAGGTTTCATTGCAAAAATGCATTTATGGTAGCGTTTACTTTGGAAGGAAATTTAAAAATTTTTATTTAATTTCTACCCTGCCCCGCTGATAGACCAAAGATTAGAATTAGCAAGTAGGACGTCATGCAATCAGATCCAGGACTAATTGGAGCAGAACCGTTTTAATACTTTTGACTGGGAGATATATACTAAGCCAAAATTAGCAAGTGAAAACGGAGTTCAATCCAGAGCTTCCATTTTCACCCTATGCTCCTTGAGAGATGATATGAGCTGGACTTATTTCGTCATATGATTAGTGTCACTATAATGCTGATCCTTGCTCAACATTTTTCTCTGCATTTTTTTTTTTTGATACTATAAATTAATTTAATTGAGTCATGGAATTGAAAATTCACATTGCCATGATTTGAAAGAAAATCTGTAATGCTTTCATAATTTCTACATTTTCGATAGTATTTTAAGGCTGAATGCCCTATGCTTAGCATAAGAGTAGACTCCCCAGGGTGCCTTTTCCAAGACAAGTATTCAGCATACTTTTGGGAAAAACATTTCCATGTTTTGATTAAAATATGCTTTCTGTTAATATTTTCAAATAGAAATTTACGTTATAAGGCTATCCAGATTGATTCTTTGGTGAAATGCTAAAATTTTTAATATATTATTTAATGTATAGCGGAAGCAATATCCTAAGCATGCCTATGCCGACTAGTGTATTTTTCTACTTAGTTTACTCACTGTAAGCTCTGCACTCCTTGCTTAAAGCGCAGTTGTTCCTCGTGATAGATGATTTTTAATTATATTTATAGCAATATAGAAGATCAACAATTTTCCATTAGAAAAGATTGGAAAAATGGATGGGCTTCAAACTTATTCTTCTTTCAGGAAGGATAGACTTTCTGGATTATTGGCGACTCCAATTTTAACTTAATACACGTGAAGAACGCAGTCTCTTCCCCTTCCTGTGAGTCTCTTCTCTATATATATTCTGTACTTCAGACCATCTAACTACCACAAGAAATTGAGATGAAGAGTCCCTTTCAATATCCGGGAACATCTCTGAAGGGATACAACATACGATCTTGTTCCTATTTAGTGACTATGACCAGAGAATGGAGTGAAATGCTTCCATCAGGATGTGTGCTGCGAGGAAATTTCAGGGCGATCCGATTATACTATGTTCATCGAATCACTTCTCAAGATATTTCAAGAAAAACGAAATGAGGCAATAAATTTTGATAGTTGTTCAACTTTGGTGGTATCTTGCAAGTTTACTCAGAGCACGTATGGTGAATATGGGCATTATATTAAATCAAGACGGTTTGTCCTTGCAAACTTCACTGTTTACCTCAAGCTGCTAGAAAGTGGTGGTATAAGAGAGTTATAAAGTTGAAATACCGAGATAATAAGCACTTCCCTAACATTTACAGTATAAAGAAAATCACTTTGTACATTTTAATGTTCTTCTCATTCTATTGTAGTAGCAGCATTAGTGGCATAACTAGCCTTTGCGGGCCCCAATACAAAACAAAAAAACATAAATGGAAGCCCCGTCTTTGCCTATGAAAACGAACGTAGGCTGCCGAACTTTGGACGAGAAGTCAGCTAGTCGTGACTAGACATCTGAAAGATGGTTGGGTTTTATTATAAATGAACTAAAACCGAAGTTGAGTTTTTTTTCTAATCTCATGTCCCAGTTTATACAAGAAACAATATTGTGGCTGTGGTAGAAAATTATTAAATTAATAGTAACAACATAGCTTATTATACCTGCAATTGCGCAGTACTTTTAAAAGGTCGTATTTCTAGATTTAGCGCTCGCAAAGTCATCGATGAGTTTCGAAACATCCATCGCTCTTGACCCATAGAATTTCGAAGATAGTTTTGTAATTATTTTGAGTTTTCAGAACGACCGTTCCGCAGATGCAACAGTAACAGGATTCGTCGAAAAGAAGCAACAAGGAGTAGATTTCGATGTTATGTAGTGTGGGGCCGATGATTGATCCTTGCGGTACTCCTGCTGCGATGTTAAATCTTTTCGTTAAGTTTTACGTTCAATTTCCTGTTAGATAAGTAGCTGTGTATATTCTTGCATTGATGTGGATTGAAAATCGTACTCATATCATTGAATTTAGTGATTATAACTTCGCCCAAATCTTTGATCGTGTGTATCTTCCCAATTTCTGGCCGTAGTGTCTTAAAACACAGCAGAACCTGAACTGGCCACGCTGCCGATATGTCGGTTGGATATTTGTGCTTGAACTCTTAGAGCATTTGTTGACCTTTGTTTGACGGTCGCGAGTTTTAGGAACGAAAGCCGTTCGGCTTTGGGACCCTATGCGGCCGTATTGGTTTCACTTTCATAGCTCCTACACTGAGTAGTATCATATCAACGTCATTCATAGCAATTATGGCGTAAAAACAGAATCTTCGACAATCGTCTCCCAGACGCCCCCTTGATATGCAGCTCTCTCGGATTTTTTTTATAATTAGTAAAATAAATTAAAAATTAAAACAAGGAATCGACATAAAATTAAACAATTCAAAATCAATATTTAATTTTTTGTAATCTCCATACTTCTAATTTTGTACTAAAATTCCTCCTTAATCTCAAAATATTGGCACTAGAGAGAATGAAATAAAGGCTGGTTTGTCGGAATTGTTCTATTGTGCTTAAGATTCAAAAACAGAAAAAAGAAAAAGAACTTAAATTTTTGCTTACCCGAGAAAATTGACATTTTACTTAGAGTTCCGATTTTACCCGATTTTCTCCTACTTAACTAGTCCTTGTCGGTATTGTCAGTGTGTAAGGAAAAGAGAGGGAAGGTATGGATATAATCTAATTGGGTTGCATTAAAAATTCAGCAAACTTACTTCTAAGTAGAAAATAATTCAAACACGCTGGAATAATAGAAACAGTCCATGAAATTTTATAAATGGATTGTTGCCTCAAACATTTCAAAATATTCCGAACTTTGAAGGTCACCACCATATAAACGGTATACATACATACATTTATATATGTATATGTTAAGCATGCAATTCAATCTTCATTTCTTCCAATCTAAATATAAGGATTGGTTCCCAAATATCCTGTATTTCCTGGCAATCAATTCGTAAGCAAAAACCTTATAAGCTAAAGCCCGAATTCACTTACAAATTTCAGATACATCCGTGCGAGTACTTATATACCGACAAACTAAACACTCTAACCCTCCACAAAGGCCTATATCTGTAAAATTGTAAGCCAATCGATTTACTACATCTTCATCAATTTCCTCTTGCTCGTATATAGCACATCAGAAGCACAGTGAGTTCAGTTCAAGAGGACGACTAGACTACATTCCATTACAAGGATATTCATAGGGGCGAAAAGAAAAAAAAATGAAAGGAGAATTCGGAAATGTGAAATTCATCTACTTAGAGTGGTACCCATACAAAAGTTTAAGAGTGTTTCAACGTCCTGGCCCAGCTTTCTGCTCTTCACGCCCCCCCGGCCCTTGTTCAGACGATAACTTGAATTTCGTTCAACGTAGAAGCAATTTTTCATTACCACACTCTCTACACCACAACACCGTTCTACTTAAATCGACCACATAACCAAGGATTCATTCATCTTTCCAACATCCCTCTAGTAGTAGAACGCGAGTAAAATCAACAAAAATATTCGTCCAACACCCGTTTTCAGGATCCTGATCCCTGCTTTAGGGGATAAAGCTATATAGAGTTAGAGTAGTGCTAGCTAACACCCAAGCGTACATTTTCCTCGGCGGTGTTCCTTTTCCAGCTGCTATAAGTATGTAGAACGAAGGTTTACTCCACGAACGTAATATCCTTAAAGGATACAATTCGTTCGCATTTCCCTCGATTTTTCTCTCATTTTCTGCTAACTCAATCGTTTTCTGCGGCAGCAGTTTTATTGCTTTGGCAGTTTCTCTGTCGACCGACCGACCGACCGCCCTTACGCTGTTTGCGAATTTTTTTTTTTTTGCTCCATTCATTGAAGCCCACCCGATCAACCCACCCACACCGCAGCTCAGCCTGCTTATGGTATAAAGTTCTGATGACGTGGAGCTGATGCTCCCTCCAATGTACGCAGACCATTCCTTATCCTGACGATATCATCCACTTCTCGAAATCGTTCTTATTCAATCAATGGGGGATAACGCGCCGCCTGAAATAAAAGAAGGAAAAGTGCAGAAAAATGGAGCAATACTTCGCTCAGTTTGGTCGGTCCTGTTGCCTTTTCCACCACAGCCATTTGGGTTCTGGATCAGGAGGTGGAGAGAGAGAGAGTTATGCTATGGGATATAGACGAAAAGTGTTCTAATAAAAAAATACAAGAAAAAAATAAGAAAAAGGACTGTTTCCCAATTCGTTTATTACCGTCGCTCCTGTTATAGTTGTTGTAACTAGCTGCTCTTGTTGCTTTGTACTTATAAAGATGAGGCGAAAAGAAAAGCGGCTATCCGACTACACATTTCAAGGATATTCTGTGAAGTGGACGACATTAAAAGGGATCCAGAAGAAAAGGCAGGAGCACACAATGCTGCTTTTTATAAATATTATTCTGTCGGGAGTAAGTGGTGGGGTAAGCAATTCTTTTTTTTCGTCCTTTTTGATTTTATTCCTTTATCATTATGAGCTTGGGGCTAAATTTTCGAGATTTATTCGTTGTCGACAACTTGTTGATGCAATAGCGGACAAGAAAAGAACAGAACAACAGGTTGCAAGGGTCTTTCGGTATTAAGCGAAGGATAATATTTGTTTTGGTCTTGGTTTTATTTATCTTCCTAGCTTAGTAACTACCTACTTTTATAAAGATATTCTTGTTAGTATATAGCTATGTATGTGTGTCTAGCTACCATTGCAGGCGTGCTGCTGAAAATGCAGCTTATGGACTTAGGTAGGTATTTTCTCGATCTCGGATCTCGTAGAACTGGATATGCAAAAATCGTGACAGTCATAGCTTCATACATTTTGGCAGGCCTGTTTCGAAAATTTTCGTATTCCTAAAAATGCTGTTGTTGTTCATCAAATTGTTTTCATTATCCGGTCATCGCGTGCTAAACGAAATAATTTACCGGTGTGCAGAGGCGCATCAAGGAGGGATATTGAGTGGAGGGGCACCCCCCACTTGGAGAATCCGTTTTTTTAACTGGCACTGATTTCACAGATAATTACTTACTAACTTTCATGAAATTTTCAAGAAACTAAGCATATATTATGAGCGAATAATAGGTGAGCATGATTGGTGAGGCTTTTAGGAATTTTGGATCCCTGATCCCTTTAATATCTCAAATTGAAATGTTGAAGTTTTATTGGATAATATAATGTAGAAAATAAAAACAAAATTATGAAATTAAAAGCACGTCTTCCAGGATATTCAAGGATAACGGTCTTTATCCTTGATGTCTCTTTTCGCATATATTTTTGAGACGTCACCTTTCTTAGATAGCCATATTTTTTTATTCTTTCGTGAATAGCAAGGTTTGTATGAATTTTTAAAGAAGACCAGGACAGCATTTTTTCGAAGTTTTAAAATGCTATAACTGCCGAAATACGCAACGTATAAGGAAAATTTTTAATTTGTACTTTTGTTTTCAAAACACTTCCAAGTATGTAAAATTTGAAAAAAATTTGTGATAGTCATGTCACATATGTCGCCCATTTTATTGACCCATATACCTCCGGCGATGTTGCGGCACCGGACGTCCATATTTCGTACAATCACGTCCATATTGCGTGCACTTTTTGTCACAGATTCCACGTCAGCGCATCAGTGCCGTAATTCAAGTCTCTAAATACCTACTACTGACACAATGGGAATATGTATAGAGAATAGAAAAAGAATAATTTCAAATGTATTTGGATGTATTTGTGTGTATTAATTTTTCGCGTCCATGTCGAGATTTTAGAAAATAAAACTTGAAATTCAATATCTTCAAAAAGCAGTTCTTAAGTGCTCAGATGGGCTTAGGACGTTATTTTAGACTGATATTTTCCGACCCTTTTTGGACTTTGTACACATATGGTCCCTCCAAAGCCAAATTCTGGGTGCGCTACTGCCGGTATATATATTAACATTTTATCATCCTCCTCTGCATCGTAAACTTGGCTTTGGCTCTTTTACTTAAAGTTCGAGTTGCATACATATCCCTAGTATGAAAATTCCACTTTTCTTACACACGTGATATAGGAATTAACCTGCATGTATCAAAGTAGAATATAGAGTACGCTATCGAATTTCACGGGTAGTATTCATACCTAAAAATCCAGCTTATCTACCAATCACTGATTAATCAACTATATCTTGACGAGAGTAAGAATGAGTGGTTTCTCTAGCAAATTGCACATTCATAGCTTGGGAGCATTTCTAGAATGAAAAACCGAGGTCGTTTACTAAACCTAACATGTGATTGGTCCCATACTCTATTCATAGTTCCCTTCAGAATGCATGTTACGATGAGTTTTAAGGAAACGATTTTATGGCGACTCATATTAAATTTTCAATGACAAGCCTAGATTAGATTATAGATTAGGATTAAGCGTGGCGGGTGGCCTTCGCACTGAGCCATTCATTGGCTTATTGTGCACCGTTTTCTTAATAATTCATCCAACAATCCCACTCTTCCTACGAAGAGCATTACCAACAGACTTTAACAATTATGAGCCCCAAGGCCTGGAATCTGTATTGTGCAATATGGTTTCGCATTCCCATAAGACGGGTTTCGATATTTCATTCTCTTCGAGAGATAGTCTAAATACATCAGCTGGTGATGTACCTATCCGATGCATGTGTTTGTTTAGTTTGCAGTGTCCGGTTAGGACTCTTGTAATGATTCTGAGTTGAAAGATGCAGACCCTTTTTTGGTGTAATGAATCCTTTGGCTTGTCTGAAGCCTGTCATTGAAGTCCATCTCTGGTCCATTTGGTTTTAGGATTCAGTTTTGAATGGTCAGCTTCACGGTGCCCTATGAGGGGAATGGATGCTCCTTTTTGCCTAGTACGTGTTCTTTATTATTCCCATTTATTCCCGAGTATTCTGATGTTACCCATTGAAGGTACCATGGTTTGTAAATGCCTGAATCCGCTCCCACATTAATTTCGTTTTCACATCCTACTACTCGTTTCTCGGTTTTAGAACTATCGGTACACAATATTTGGGCTGCTTCATTTCCTAGATTTGTATCTATTTCCTCCCCGCTTTGGTATCATTATTTTGAGAGACAGTCAGAGGTTGTATTTAACAACATTTCTGTTTGATATCATGTCCAGTATTGAATTTGCTTCTATTCGTTCGATTATAGTGCGTAGACTTTTGGAGTCCCATTTACTGTGCCTATCTGTCAGAATTCTGTAAACCATTAGTCCAGTATCTTTTTCAATAACGTTGCTGCGTGCCCGTAGGTTCGATACCATAGGGTTTCTAGAGTGTTGGTAGATGTTGTGCGTATAGAACACCAGTTACACTTAGGCAGGCCATCCTTTCGAACTTCGTTAGCTTCCTGATGGTTGCCTTTTATGTACATTTGTACCACCATGTTGCTGTAGCATAGGTGATCATGGGTTTGACTGTACTGTCTTGTGTAGCCAAATCCATATGTTTGGCTTGAGTCCTCACGTTGAGCCAGCCAGTTTTCCACAGTTCGACACCTAGTGTACTTTTCTGGACTGTCTTGTCAATATGTTTATTCCATTTGAACTTATCATCGAGAGTTATCCTAAGAATTTAGGCTATTTGGACATTGGGACCTCCTTCTTACCAAAGAGGGTAGGGCAAGTTATATTCCTCATTACACTTCCTCTAAAGACTATTGTTATTGTTTTGCTAGGCTTAGGACTGATAACATATATACAGCACACTAGTCTTGAACGGAATTTACGGTTTCTTGAACCTTTCCAGAAAGCAAACGCTCATGTGTGCATGACAAGCCTATGCAACTATTTAAGATAGTTAGTGCCCCGATGGGACTCGGAAAAAAGACAAATATATATAGCAAATATGTAAACACGATACAAAATTTAACGACAGTGTCAATACCATCCAGCCTCTGTTTCTGCTTCTTTAGCAGGTCCGGGAAAATCCTTTGTTAAACTTAACTGTGCCTTAACATTCTTAATATTCTTGACATTATCCAACTTAGCAAAATTGAACCGCAGACACAGTTATTACTTCTGTCAAATAAAAAAGTTTAGACCCCCTATGGTTCATGTAGACTGCTAGAACTCCTAATTATGATAGCGCCATCTGTCGTTTAATAGAAAAATCTAAGTTTTTGTTATTGATTTAAGTTGTTGCATTTTTTGCTTTTCTTTTGCATATATATTTTTGTTTCCTCCATGCCCAGAGAGAAGAAGAGTAATACGAATTCAGGTAAGACGCGCGAAGGCAAGTTGAAGTGAGATTCGAACACATGATTTTGAAAATGACTGATTATTATGCTGCAAAACCCTGAGTTAATCACACATAAAAAACCTACAGAAATCACCAAAACTACTTACCTATATCAAAATATGTATAATAAGTCAGCTCATACATACAAATGTTTATGTAGCCCACAAAAAATCCAATCAAATAAAAACAAACAAAGCAATCCCATATAAAATTTCCACATTTTACGAAAACAAAATGAAAACTCAAACTGGAAATGCAGCAAATCTTATGCAATATAATCATGTGTGCAGTCGAACATAATTTCTGAGAATTTATTTTAAGCTCCAACCAACTACAAACTGTGTGATTGGTGGAATACAAGTACACTGCGCCATTGACCACAGTAAAAAAAAAAGTCATAAATTTTCCAGAAAATTGAGAAACATTATCGTACGCTCGGGTACCGAGAGCATTTTCACTTTATTCTCGGTTTAAATGGGCTTTTTTGTTTGAACTTCCTTCAATTGTTAATTTTAAACTGTTTTACCTGTACCCCGGGTGCAGCGAGTTTTATGAGCTTCGATTCCCAATGGAAATGGGGAAATTATAGAAGTTTTTGTTCGCTAGTGGGTGAAACAATGCAATTGAAAATTTAAAAAAAAATGTGCAAAAAAAATTAAATAGAGAGAGAAGTACGAATTTTATTACCTTAGCAATGTTGTCAGATAGTTAGTTTTAGAGTATAAAATACTTTTCTATATATTCGTTCGTATCTTGAGGCGTTTTAATTAAATACGAATTATACGTAAGTGAATCGGAAAATTTAATTAGAAAATGTAAAAAGTTTATACATATGTATCTGCAAATTCATGCATGCACACACACAATCACTTGCACTCCATCATAAATTAATAATTAACATAGTTTTTTTGTCTGAAGAAATGTTAACATGTGTATTATTTACATATAAATGTCCATTTCATAAAGTCTTGTAATATTTTCACCTCTCTGACTGAATTTGGTCCAACTAAAGTGAATCCCATTCAGAAAAACGGAATAATTAGATCGAACAAGATACTCTGCATAAAACTCTACTTAATCATGATAATCTCTTTTCGAAAATAGAACTTCACAAACAAACAAACGGACAGACAAGCAAACAAATAATAATAGACAATCGCGACTATATTGGTGGATTGTTTTTTATAGCCTGACATCAGAGACTCATTTGCATCAATTGGTCATCAATCAAATTTTAAGGCGAAACAATTTTTGTGTTCTATTCCTGAATTTAAACGAAAATTTGGAAATGGGAATAAGATGACAGGAATAAATCGAGAATTCATTCTCTAATTGGAAAATTAATTGCGCCTTTCTTATAATCATGATAATGTAATCACTGCGGGTGGTGCCTATTGAGAGATATTAGAGAATGATAAAATATGGTCCTCGGAGAATAGTAGAATAAGAATAAATTTATGCTTGCCAATAATAAATTGTTTTGTCGTCCTACAGTGTTTTACTCTCTGTCCGTATTTGAAAGGAAATTAAACATTTTTATTATAGAGCTTAATCGATTTGCTTCACTTTCTCTTATGCTTCAACTGACATAAAAGATGATAAAGCTAAAAAATGTGTCTAAAGAATGTGTCTAATTGCAGGTTTTAGTATAGCTACTTGACAAAAAAAAATCTAAAACCGGATTTTTGACTTTAGTTTGAATGGGAAGTAGAAAGCCGGTTTTTTTTTTTTGGAAATTTTTGGATTTTTCGGTAAATAGAAATCATGAAACTGTAAATCCCAGGTTGAACACTGCACAGTTAACTGAACTTCATTTGGCATTAGAAATTTGTCAAGTTTATTTAGACATCCGTTCAACAGACCAGAACTCCCATATACATATACAGAGTCTTTCAGACAAAGACCTCATCCTTGCAGGAGGTAATAGAATAGCTCAAAAAACGAAAAACAAATATCTGAACGAATTTCACACCTCCTAACAGTTTTCGAGAAATGTGTAACTGATTCAAAAAATCGATTTTTTTAGTAAATTGCATCCAAATTATGTAGAATATGTGGGTAAAGTGATTTTTCGATATTCGGAGTCATTCGGAAGCTATAGCGTTGTACAGGAATGTGTTCAGAGGGCGCGCTCTAGCACTCGATGAGCATCGAATTCCTTGTCATACACTTTGGTCTGCTACCTGAGCTCTTTTAATACAAACTCGGGTATAAATGCAAAATATAGAAGCCATTATATTCTCTAAACTCATTTCCTGTTTTGAATATACCGGTTAGTTCAGTCTTGATTGAGCACCCAAAGTGCTCAAATGTTATTGGTAATAATCGTATTTGAACCTTTAAACGCGTTCTTCTGAAAACTCTATTTTTAAAACTGGTGATCACGATATATCAAAATATATTGAAATATATTTGAAATTTGACTGACTTATTCAGTACTCATGTAAGTAGGTATCTTGTGGACTAGGATAATTCTGATTCATCAAGCCGTTGTTTTTTTTTTCATATTGAAGAAGTCGTGAAAAATTCACGAAGATGCCAAAAATCTACCATAGAGAGTTTTGCTATGAAATAAATTCATAGCAAATTTAGTCAGTACGAAATTGACCGAATTTGCAGCTCGAGAATTGGAAGAAAGTGGAAAAATTCTTTTGCAAACGAAAAATCTAAAAAAATAAAAATTTCCATTCAAAAGCAGGCGTTTCGTATCAAGAGGAATCGTATACTCATCAGTACGGCTTGGTTCCTGCTTGCCGTATATGCCAAAATGAACAGCCAAGCTAACCTCATATATGCACTTAAAATATTTGCTAAGGCCAAATAAAAATTATTTTAAGTGCGAGGTCAGCTTGGCTGTTCACTTTGGCGTAAACGACAGGCAGGACCTTGTAGTGATAATGCTTATCTCTTTAGATATTGATTATAACTACTTGCTATTTGTCATGTAGTTGAAAGAAATTTGGCTTATGACATGAGGCGTATCCCTTTGTGGATATCGTCTATGACTGCCACGTATGCCAGGAGACCTGAGGTCCAAAAGTTTCAGACTAAGCTCACTAGATCAGAATCAGAGATTAAAGAAAGCGCGTCTTATTTCTATCACCTATGGGAGCAGCGCTAATCGTCCTCTGGATCCATTGGAAATCAAGAATGTGCTGGGAATTTCTGACCTAAATGTCTAGACTTACTCATATAGATAAGGTCTGAATTGATTGCTTGATCCGTGTGATTCGTGCAAAATCTAGTAGGATTTCCTTACTTTGTTCCATACCTAGATCCTGCTAGGGAAAAGATTATTTAAAATAGTTGTCCAATATCTGGCATCGGCTGAAGTCTCTTATCGTAACTCGTCTTGAATTCAATAGTGAGAACAGCGATTCAGTGATGAAATAATAATTAATTTTTTTTTTAATGATATTTTCGGTTGTTTTCTTTACGGAGTTTGTAACAAGACTGACTTAAAAACTAACACTGTTTTACATTTCTATTTTCATGCCTACTTCTAAAGGCCAAAACACAGTGAGAGCAACACAACAATGTTGGCAACTTAGTTGGCGATAATGTCGCATTTAAAACACAGTGAACGCGACTCGACAAATGTTTTTGACAGCTATCACTGTTTTATTTATTGTAAAAGAAATGGCAAAAAGGAAAAAAATTAAGGAAAAGCGGCTTACTTAAAATTGCAAAGCATAAAGAAAAAACTAAAAGGAAGACTAATTGATTTCTTACATGGGATGACGTTTATAGCACAACATAACTTTTTCCCTCATTTTACCTATTAATTCCTCCTCAAAACCCATAATTTGTCAAACTAATAAATGAAATTAATTTTATACAAGTTTTTAATAACTAGTTTATTTACTATTATCTTTTACTTTACTATGTTTCATAAAAATATCCAAATCCACATAACATGAATGTCAATTATTCACTATCCACACAGACATGCCAATTATGTTGGCGACTAATTTAGAGACTTTCCCAAACTTTTTGTTGACAACTTATCGCGTCGCCCTCATTGTGCTAAGTATATGGGACTTCCAAGTATTCGAATTTTTGACAGCAACCAATTTACGGCGACTTTGTTGTGTCCTCTTCACTGTGTTTTGGCCTTAATACATATAGGCTACCTGTTCACGCTGCACAAAGTATAGTTTTGGGAAGCGTCCCTAGTAATCGAGTCAATACAGCGGTCGAACATATAAAATGTATTTTTTACTAAACCGCCTCGGGTCGCCACAAACCAAGCCAAACTGATGAGTATACGATTTTTTGCTGCTAAGAAACGCTTGCTTTTGCATAGAAATTTATTTTTTAAAGATTTTTCGTTTGTAAAAGAGTTTTTCCACTCAAAAGTTTTACCTTTCAATATAAGCCGAACGCCCGCTATCGTAAATTCGTGAAATTATATTTTATGATTTCAACTTGGTTTAAACGAATTTCGCTCACTTTATAGAAAATAAGAGTTTGGTTCCTGCGAGTTGCTAATTTAATTGGCTAAAATATGATCGGACAAAACTCAATGAAGAAACAGCAACTGTTTCTCATAACTGGAGTAAAAAATAAAACATGGTAAACTGTTCCATATCTGAAATAAGTAAACGGAAGGGATTCACAAAATAGCAAGATTCCCACAAATTTTAATTCAAAAGTGTGGAGATGAACTTGGTTTGAAGCTTTTGGGCGTAAAAAGATTTTTACAAGTAACTGCTAGAAATTTCGTTAGAGTAAGTCACAGAAGAAGTAATAAAGGAGTAGAGAAAAAAAAAGCATTTGAAATTATACCGGTACACTAGGTAGTCGATATTTGATATTATCATATTATGTCATCACTAATAAGCTGAAAACCCTTATTATTTTGACTTTGTCTAATCTGATACCTACCAGTTTTAACCTTTTATTTATGTAAGTTTCTATATTAAGCCTCTGAAATGATCATACATATGTCCGCAAAAATAAAACCAAGGATAGGTGTGCATATTACATATGTAGCTGTCATTTGCCAAACTTGTAAGTCCCTGAGATTTACTTTAAAACTAGAAAGTATATTTTTCAACTATTATAAATAAAAGTCTCATTCTACGCTGCTGCGTGTAGTCAAACAATTCTGTCGTAACAGGTAATTTAAGTTCGGAAGAAATATCACAGACATTTGTAAAAGACAAATTGCTTGAAGATGACACCTAAAAATGTACAATAAAAGTCAATCTGCCACTATCGTGC
This sequence comes from Dioctria rufipes, assembly GCA_963924295.1. Taxonomy (NCBI): domain Eukaryota; kingdom Metazoa; phylum Arthropoda; class Insecta; order Diptera; family Asilidae; genus Dioctria; species Dioctria rufipes. Next base: position 38,709,676 of record OZ002743.1, on the reverse strand, counting down.
AATCTTTTGTAACCGGAGAGGGAGTCCATGTGTCTTGTTGGTCACATACTCTGTCTGCCTAGAGGAAAACTTTTCTTTCGAGTTAAACAACTTTATAAATTCCCAAGTCACGACATGACCTAGTCTAGAGAATAATTTCGACCCCGTCTGCTCAGCTTCTTAGCCATATAAGGAGGCGACATACTTACAGAAATATATATATCTGTATGCATGCAAACATACATACATAACAAAACTAAGAAAGAAGTGAACAAATTAATCGTAAGGAATTTCGAATTTATCAAAAGTAAAAGAAAAATTGGTGTCAAGATAGTGAGGGCTAAGCATTAGCCAAGCATTGTCCACGCAACCAATATATCAAGCCTCCCACAGAGAGGGCTAATATTCGGGGTATTCTACATACTTTATATCTGTATACATATTTTTTTTATTTATATATATACATATGTTCATAAGCCTACCGAAGTAACCATTCTTGCCACATGTTAATCGTCGTAAGTCACTTTGTAAGAGAATTAATGTCGACAATTTTTCTTGTCTTCTTTCAGATATGGCGCCGGTTATGATTTGGCAGCAAGACGAAAAAATGCTACCAGAGAATCGACGGCGACCCTTAAGGCGTGGTTAAATGAGCACAAGAAGAATCCTTATCCGACCAAGGGTGAAAAAATCATGCTAGCTATTATCACTAAGATGACCTTGACGCAGGTGTCAACCTGGTTTGCAAACGCTAGAAGAAGACTGAAAAAGGAGAATAAAATGACTTGGGAACCTAAGAATAAAACGGATGATGATGATGATGCTATGGTATCTGATGAGGAGAAGGAAAAGGATGAAATGGATTCAGAAAAGGCACGAGATCATAAAGGTGAGTTTGTTTTTTCAAAATTTTGTTGATTTTTTTTTATCTCTATCTTTGTTTATTTTTTTTAAGCAAAAATTTTATTATTTTTGCATAAAAATAGATTAATTTCAATTTCACCCAGGTCTGTCCAAAGGATAATCAGGATTTTTGCCTTTTTTATGTTGACATTTCAGAATATTTCTTGGTTTTTATAATAAGAAAGTTTTTCCCGTTTTATTTTTATAGGAATTTACGATTTCATGATATATGTAGATAGGACAAAATATATTCTACTGATTTCTTCGATTTTTTTTTTTTCTAATATTTTCTGTTAAGGTTTCTGCCTCTGTAGTTTCATGACACTATAAAATGTAATTCTACAAAAATGACAACTAACAAGTGAATTCCTTGTATTTCATCTATCCAAATGTGCCCAGGAAATATATTGAAAAACCATAAAATAATTAGTTCGGCTACGATTTAAAATTTCGCACGATATTTTCTTAGAATTTCATGCTCTGGAAACAGGGGAGGGTTCTGTAACAGAGAGAGAAGATAATTTATTTTATCTCAAGAAAATTATCTCAATTATCCGTTTGCTAGTTACAAATTGTTTTTTTTTTATAACTAGAGGAAGATTCGAATAAATCGAATAAATTCATTTCCATTCAAAAATCATAAAGAAAATTTACTCTGTGGTTGACTCGAGTTGACTTGAGTAGTGAGATCCTGAACTTAGCTTAGGTATATCCGCTTAGAGTTCCTTCTCTTACCTTTGCAGTTGAAACAGATCGGCAGGTTTTCATGTGCAGTTAAGATGTAGCGAATAATTACTTATGACCAACAAAATTTGTAGGTGACTCTTTATACAGGTTGTTTTCACCTAGAGTGTCTATAGGAGGTGATAGTACTCACCTGGATAAACAAAAAATCTATGGAAGGGAGGGAGGCATATCAACTGTTTGGAAGTTACAGGGTGATTAAGAAAATGTGCTAGCCTTTCACAAAACACATTGCATCTAAAAAAATTTGTTACATTGACGGGTCAATATCAAATGCTCATTGCATGCAGAACTTCATGACCTTTCTAATGACTCCTCAATCGGCCCCGCACTCCGCTTAGGACTTATTGTCGTCTAAAGTAAAAATTTCGGATTTTTTACATTGTTTTTTATTATTGACTTCTATTTTTTTTTTTGCAAAAAAGTAATCACTTTAACGTTTTTTTTTATAAAACTGTAAACTCTGCACTATGGAATTATTAGCTCATATCCTATTCAGGTCATACCCAAAATAGGTTTGAGAACTTTTTAATGACTACAGACAGCCATAGGGTGTTATAGGTCAAATTGAACAGGAGAGGAGTCCACAGTATAGATATTTTTTTAAAGAAAAGTTGAATTAACCATCCTTTTGCAAAAGAAAAAAATTGAAGGTCAGTAAAACCGAAATTTTTAGTTTAGACAACAATAACTCCTGAGAGGATCAGGTAGTAAGTATTCAGGTAGAAGATTTTGGAAGGCATAGAAAGTGCGTCCCAAAATTAATTGAACTTTTTATATATGAAACAAAGCGTACATTATATTGTATTTGAAAGTTGATATTATTCAAAATAGGTTCCATTTGACTCAATACAGTGTTTACAACGATCAAGCAATGCATAGATAGATTTTTTATGCCATGTTCCGGAATATTCTTCAGTACCTAACTGTGTCACGGCTGCTTGCAGGAATGGAACATCTTCATAAAACGCTCTTTTCATTGAAATTTTCAGTTTACAAAATAGAAAATAGTCACACCGTGATAGATCAGGTGAATAGGGTGGATGGTCGATTGTACCAATTTGTTTTTTATTTTTAAAAATTCACGAAATATTAAAGTCTTGTGTGGTGGTACATTATCGTGCAATAAAAACAGTTGTTGTCCAACTGGATATTCCTACCAAAGTCCTTTTATATTCTCAAATATTCAGTTAAAATTCTCCAAATAGTGTCGTTACTTGTATTTAATTCTTCTGTCAACATTCTCACAGTAAAATTTCCGTTAATAGCAATAATTTCACGGACTTTTTCAACTAATTCAGGACAATTTGCAACTTCTGGACGTCCAGGTCTTGGATCATCCTTAAAATCTTCACAACCATCTTTAAATCGTTTAAACTACGTATAAACTTGTGTACAACTCATACAATGACTTACATAAACAATTCGTAGGTCTCAGTAAAACTCTTTTCCAATTCAACACAAAATTTGGTATTTGCTCTTTGTTCATTAAAAAATGCCTGTCATCCAATTTGCATGAACTTGACGACTTTGAAAGAACACGTGTTCTATGATCTAAATTAAAAGTTCAATTATTTTTGCGACACACTATGTAATTTATTCTTGTCTTAATCGCAAGCGAATTTGTGTTTTTTCTCTCCAGAAATCGTAAAACGAGCAATAATTTAGGCTAGTACAATTAAATAAACCAGAAATATATTATTAAAATAAAGCAATGAATATATTAGTTAATGATTAGTGAGCAAGTAAGTGGTCCAATCGATGGTAATCGATTTTATAAATTGCGAGGGACGCACATTGCTACACCGTCGGACCAACAACAGTAATCAACTCTTCAAATGCTGCGATATCTTTCTTTTAAGGGCTTAAAGAGGTTAATCTAAGCGCAATTTCTGATTGGAATAATTACAATATGAAATCAGGATTCAGAGCTGGGCAAGTACCTAAGAAAAAGTACTTAAGTACAAGTACAAGTATCGCAGGCCTGAGTAATTAAAAAAAAATAAAAAGCATTGATGTTTTCAAGTTTCGTGATAGACCTTCATAAACTGCTCATTAAGTCAAGTACGACATCATTTGAATTCGCTGAAAGTGTTTTTCTTGACTCTCTCAGCAATATTATTCACCTGTTTCCTTCATCAATAATATTAGTTACATAGTTGGAATAGTAGTATCTATACTGAAAAGCTCTGTGCTCTAATAACTAGTCTGGTTTATATGTGTGCCCCGTTGGCCACACCATATATATTTTTTATAGATGTCGTTTATTTCCTCTTCTACCGGCTTTTAAAGTCTCCAGATTGTCCTGTTCAGAACTATCATCCCAATAACAAGTTCTAAAATATAGGCACCTATCTACGGTATTGGTATTGCCCGAAATGGAAGAAACTGGATGTGTTATTTGGAAAAGCTACGGGTCCATTGAGTAGTTATGGCCGCATGAAAAGTCTTCTTTATAAAATATCCTACGTCGAAGTATTTCTCCGGGATGGTGCCATTTAGGAAGCGTAGAGAAGGACCGAACTTGATTTTTTCTTAAAAAGTCATATGTTAACTGGTATTTTGGTACATTTCGAAAAAAAATAACAGGTCCATTAAAAGTTTTATATTTGTTAAGAAGTTGGAAACTGTTAAAACAGCTATTTATTTATTTTTGACAAAACAGAGGTCCATTTGACCATTTTTTCAGGTGGGTGAAAGCTGCCAAAACAACTATTTATTTTTTTTTTTCTGATATCTAGCCGTTTATTTTTCCTATGAGTTGAAAACTGGCAAACATTGTTTTTTTCTGCTAAATATAAAAGATATTATAAGAGCGTTATTTTTAAGGCCGTTGAATAAAAGTTTTTAAACCTTGGAGATCTACAATAAAAAAACGTTAGAAATATGCAAAATAAAAACTCTTATTACTAAATTTATTGTGGTCAACCTCACAAATAAAATGTTCTTGACATTTTCCTAAGAAAGATTGCACCGGAGGTCAATTTAAATGATTTTCAGAGGCGTAAATGCCCTTTAATGGCTTTCGTCGGAGCCACAGCGTCTACGATAACTGCCAATCCTCTTAGAGAAGGATATGAAAATTTCGTCGTTTCGTAACACTCTAATAGATTTACATCCATGACTATTCGCTTTCCGCAGTAAGTGCCACGAATTGTCGTATGATTTAGAAATTCCACTAATAGTCATCGGAGGAGAATTATCTCCCTGATCGAATCTCTAAGTAGAGAGCTATTGTTATATTTAGTTGAAAATTCCTTTCATAGATATTCGTCATGGCTACTTCCGGAATGTTACTATTGTGTGCTTGGACTAGACTGTAAAAACTAAAATGTCCTACTTGTCCTCAACAATGAACTCAATATTAGCATAGACACATTCTCATGTATGAATATGATGAACAATTTTCTTTAAATGCATCTTGACCGATTCCCGTTGATGTGGCATTAATATACGCCTAAGCCACGGATCCAAGAATAATGCCGCAAATATATAATTTTTCAAACGGCCTAAGCATATATGAAGATACATAATTTTAGTGTTCTGTAACTAGAATCAATAATAATTCATTGAAGCAATTTCGTACCGATTTTTCCAGCAAAATAGTTTGTTTGATTAAGGAGTATACTTCATAACAACCCTGATATGTCAAAAAAGATGTCAACTGTCAACAGCTACCTGAGTTTATTACATCGAACTGATTAAGAAATCGAATTCTGAATTCGGCAAAGATATACGAAATTAGAAAGGAAATTGCATATATTTTCGTAGATTCGGTTTACTGGGGCGCATTAATCTCATGGCGCTGACCGTTTTGTAAACTGTTAAAGATTTCTTAATTTGCAATAAAAAGTTATTTTCGGGAAAAATCTAAATATAGACCACTATAAAAAGCTGCATAAAAAAAAACATTACGTCATAAGCCTTGTTTCTTCGGAGGATTATTTCTCAGTTTCCATGGAAAAAGTTTTCTTAACAGTTTTCATCAAGCTAAAAAAAACTAAAATTTCAAATAAACTTTTTACTTTGCACTGGAAAAATAAAAAGTCCAAGATAACTTTTTTTCTTAGTTTAAACTCTTAAGTGTCCAAAAATAACTACTCGTGTGACGTGTAGTAATGGAAAAAGTTGAAGTTTTTAAAATTCAGTCGTAAAACGATACAGAGCTGAAAATCGTCTATGAGAATATTTTTAATTTAATTCTTCGGTTCTTCTTTGGAACTTTTTGTTCAAAAACTTAGAAATACCAGTTATTTCCTGACTTTTCCTCTTGAAATTAGTTCGAGCCCTTGTCTTTAATTTCCTATTAGTTGCAGTTGTAAATAGTGTTCATGTTTGGAAAATCTCTGAAAAGGGGAATGCCCATTTTAGGCCCGACATCAATAGACAAGCGATATGTCTTAAATGAGCCATTATGATACTCTCAACATACTACATTTTAGTAACAATTTAATTTCAATTAAGGGGGAAGGCTTGCGGGGGTGCCAATGTTTGATCTAGTAAACTTTAGAAAATCTAGTACAGAATCGAATTCCTTAGATCTTGAAGTTTCAGTACCCACACTGCTATATTCAGAAGCTTAAATAGACATTTCTCTAATCACGTTTTTAGTATTTCCCTATTTTTTATTCGAACTGAACTACTAAATTTTTCGTACTTTTAGATCGGTCCTTATTTGGTAGGATTATGTCCGATCGGAAAACTGGTTTCGCTATTCGCCTCAGGTCATTAAAAGCTACAATTCGTGGAAGAAAATTTTTCTCTTCATACTTTTAGAGTTTAAGTAAGGAAAGTAATATCGGGTGGTGTACTTTTTTTGCCGAATTAGAAAACTTTCTCGAGAAGTTTTTGTTGCCGGTAAACCCTTTTTCATGGACTTGGGTCACATAAACCCCAGCGAATGTATTTCGCACATGTTTATGCAGTTCCTTATTCCATGGCCATTAGTGCTCTGTTGTGAACATTTTTCTCATAGGAAGTCATTTTCTACGACGCAAAAATTCCGCACACTCACAAGAAGTAGAAAAGTCCACTTTATTACCGAAGTAAGTCGCTTAAGCCAAATTCAATCGCCAAAGGTCTTCCCCAGCCTAATTCAAATAAACATTTTCAATCAAATATATTCAGAGTAACATAACGGCTCGTTTAAGACATATCTCATGTCTGTTGGTATCGAGCTTCAACTTGTATGGGAAGTGGGTTTCCGTATTAAGGTACATCTTCAAATACAAAATTCGCAGTTCATGAATGTCCAGTTTCTGTTTTTTTTTCCAACACAGAAATCGCCGATTTCTTTGAGGTAGATGGAGCATAGGATGTACTCCGTTTATATAATGATATATGGTAGGTATATAAAAAAATTCTGAATACTGAAAACTGAATCGTCTTCAGAGTAACTCTTGATGATGATGACGTCATACATTTTATAATAATGGTTTATGGAATGTTTAATTCTGTAGAAAGATAAATATCGTCGACTTACTGCAAAAACAAGATAACTCCATTTTCTATATTTTTGAGTCATGTGCGCTTTTGTCGTCTCCGTATTTGAAACAAATCTTATTATCTACTCAGAGGCGTATCTAGGTTTAAAAATTTGGGGGAGAGAGCAGATTAGAAAAGGCGCCAGTACATAGAAATAAATTTTATTTCACATTTTGAAGAAAAACATACAACTCCAGGTTCAAGTATTCAAACATAAGTATATGTTTATATTAAAGGAAAACATAACAAAATTCTATTATTTCAAAATAAAATTAATATAAGTAGGTACCTATGTATGTAGATATGAATTATAAATAAATAAGTCAACCACAACAGCCTTCTTAATCTAGGTTTCATTCTTGCAAATTTATCTATAACCATGTTATAATTCACTTCAGTGGCCAACTGTCTTTCAATGGAGAGTAAAACTAACCCAGACAATCTGTCTTCACCCATTGTAGATCGCAGGCAGGACTTACTGGGTTTCAATCTGTAAATCTTTCAGATCGCTCGTAACTGTACTACTTATTGGCAAACTCAAAAAATGTTGATATAAATTCGAGAGGTTGGGGTAAAAAGAGCATATTTCATTGACAATCATGAATTTTAATATATGTACTTTAAATGGAACATTTTTCTCATGCAAATTGAATTTTATATGCGATCAAAGTTGAAACGTTTGAAAATATTCACATCAAACAATCTTGCGTTCATTTCAACAATATAAACTTTTAAAAAAATTGAAAGTTTTCCAGTTCAAATTAAAAACTTGTTCATTTATGATAAAATTTCACTTATCAAACTTATGTAAAGTATATACTTCTGTATAAATCTTTCACTAAAAATATGTTTGTGATGAAGGAGTTGATGGTAACTGATTAAACCAACTAAGGACAGAGGCAGATCCGGTATGATCAGTTCGATCATCTGGCTGTAATTTTTTGACGAAGAAATACAAAATATTATTTAATATTTAACTTCCAAAAAGTCACATACTCACAGCTGAATCTAATTTTGTTTCTGTCATATTTTCAGTTTTGCCTAAAATTTTGCTATAATTCTTATTAAATGAAAACCAAGCAGAATTTCGACAGTATGCCCTTTGTTAATGTACTCTACCAACTCTATTCCAAATTCAGCTTCTAGAAGAGTATTTAAATACGTAAACATAGGCGAAATACCAAAATTAAAAGAAAACTTTTAAGTTGCGAAAAGCAGACTCCAGGCTCGAAATGTGATCGAATTGAAACAATGAAACAAAGCTACGAAAATAATATGAAATTTAACTCTGTTGACGATCAAAGTGAAGGCGTATTGCTTTCAAAACGAACAACATTCCGGTTATTGAAAATCCAAATGCATTTACCAATCATACTGAACGTTAAAGTATTCAATCTGAATTATTTTCTCATTTCAAAGTGAATTGTTAATTAAATTGAAAGCTTTTTTAAACGCGTAGACGTTTACGCATTTTTGGAGAATCTTTCAATTTAAATATGTTTTCGTTTGACTTGATAGAAAAGTAGTTGAATGATATAAATTCAGTCAAATACAAAATACAAAAAATCTGCAGCTCGCAATCGTTCTGTGGCAAATACTGTTTAAATTATGAAGAAATAAATATGCGTTGTTTTTAAAATAATACACTTAAGTAACTATATTAGATTTAAACTGCTTCACACGAAAATCAGAGATTCAGTATACCAAAAATAACTGTTATTTTGAAAATTTTAAACGAAAAAAGTTAGGATAAATTAATTCATTTTGAATGATCTCTGTTGCAATTTTTCGGAGGAAAATTTTGCAAAATATATTATTTGCTCGGCTAAGTTCTTTATCAAAAAATAAAGAAAACATTATTTTTCAAATAGCTTTTTACGACACTCCTCAATTGTTAAAAAATTTAAAGAGTTCTTTCAACCAGTTACTAACCACTCCATAAAACAAAAAAGTCAAATTGGCTTCTCATATTTGCTCGAAACAAATAGCCCGCCTTAAAACCTGCTATTTTCGGCTAGAAAAACATAAAGCACGGATGGTTTCATATTTATAATGAAAAAGAGTATCAAAACTATTATCGGTTACGAATAACGCGTAAAGTATGCTTTTTTCGTAAAAAGTTTTAACTGTTTCGGTTCCTGGATGTTGGAAGGCACCACATTTTGATGGTGTGACCTTGGGGGAGCGACTGCTCCCCCTATGCCCCTAGATACGCTTCTGTATCAACTACTACCAAAAGGAGACAAGTGTTCTACGAAGTTCTACGAGTAGATTCACAATTGTCAAAAATGGGCTAAGTCCAATTGGGTCCGAAAACTTCAATTTATATTTTCTCAAAACCATAAAGATGGAGTTATCTCGGTTCTGTTTTGCAGTAAGCCGACGATATGATCTATGCTACAATCATTGGCTTAAGTATGTTAGCTGTGAACTCTTGTTCTACTTTCTAAAATGCAAATATCAAAGACAACACACACAATGCTTTTTGATTTATTTAAAAATATTCTCTAATATCACATTTTTAATAATGTGCTTTTAGCAAAATGCTGAATTTTCAAAATTTTATACTTTCCCAAAAAACACACCAAAATATAAAAAAGACTGAGTATAAAGGACAAAAGACAGGACTACGTGAGAGTATTATTTCGTACATTTAAGTAGTTGTTTCTTGATCTATTAGGTCTCAATAAGTCTTTCAAGTTTGTTGAAAAAGTTTTAATTATATAAAGAATTTTTAGAGTCTGTCTGCAATCCGGTCCACCACCTGTCGATGATTTTAGTATTATTTATCGCAGAAGGAGATTGTAGTTTTTTATCGATGAGTCTTGGCATAACTCGTAATTACGCCAGGTACCAGTTTTGATAATAATTTTTATATTTAGATATCAGTAATGTATTTTAAAGGAACTCGAATATCTTCTCATGATATCTACTATCCCTTGAAACTGACAAACTCACATTTTCTATTTATAATTTGAACTTTAAGAAGACTTGTAAATGAAAAGCGTACATTCGTAAAGTTCTGTTTTGACTACGAACCATCTGGACACAGTGAATCAAACCTTGACGCTGTCATTGTTGAATTAAGTGGGTAGCGTTGACAATGGAAAATTATTTAATTTAAAAATTCTATTTTTATTTTTTATTGTACTCAAATAGTTGTATATGAAGGTAATAAAAATTCAGAAAAAGCTCTGACTGCTACTCACTTCTTGGACTCTAAGAGCTAAGAGCTATATATATTAATTATTATTATGCCTTAAAGCAACTTAACTTTCAGTTAACTTCACAATGAATTTCTGTATGATTGTATAATATTTTTCGCACTACCTACTAACTTTTAAGAAACAAAATAAACCGCCATCTCTCAATTAAATACTTTCTCTCACTATATACGAAAAGTTCGCAGCATAAAATAGGAAAACGAAATCATAAAAGATGCTGCGCTTAATTTATTATTTGAACCGCTATTATTCATCCTTTCAGTTTCAATTAAGTCGTTCTAAATAGAGAACCCCTTTCTCTCTAGCCGGTAAGCCCTTCTTATAGCAGCTCTCGGTGTATATCATTTCATACTTTAGCAAAACCTACCAACCGTTCTGCCATAAAACACTTTGCATATAAACACAACTAAAGACAATGAGACGGCAACCAAAACAGCCCTTCATCAAAATGCTCCCCTCGAAGAGTCTGCAAGAGTGCTCCGAAACGGAGCGGACTGGAACCCCTTTCTTTGCTTTTAGAATGAATAACTCAACTTGAAGTCAACAATGAAGACAAATTTTACCCCAACCCTTCCTTCCTCTATGCTAACATATATGCGCATAGAGGTATGAAAATTTCTTTTCCCTGCTATATTTAAAGGCCCGGGGGACACTGACTCTGTGCTTGGGTTTTACTATACTCAAAAACAGGAAAACTTGAATGTACCCTCCTCTATCAGCGCATCTAACCCTAAAGGGTTACCAAATAGGTCGCATCTTAATTCTTTCTATAGTGAAATTCATTACGACATTCGCACCATTCAACCCCCCTAAATATAGTTCTCTAATAGAGCTCTGCGTCACAATTTAACTAGTGTGCTCGGCAGGACGACCGACAATGGACGAGGACATTAGAATGGGGAAACATATGCGCGCGTTAAGGTTAGCTATGTATATTTTATTATATTGGTATCTATGTTGGTGTTGGCGTGGTGGTTGCCTTTTTGTCAGGGGATTGCACGCTTCAACGCCTGAGAAAAATGAAAGTTATATCACAGGGGAGATGTCGAACTGTTCCTGCAACAGAGATTTTCTTGAGAGGTTTTTCAAGGGGTGCTCATAGATTCCGGCTTCAGACTTATAGGATACTTTTAAGAGGGCGACATAAACCCTATGAATGAGTGATATGATGTGGTGCATTCAAAAATTGGAACAAGTGGTATTCTCACTTTTCTCTAATCGGATCAAATGGATATTATGGCACGCGGACCTTTTAACTAATACTCTGGGGCGTGAGGAAGACCATCAGGGTTATTGGGGTGGATTCTGGATGGCTTTTATATATACAGACATATATCCTGTATGGATTTAAATAATGTCGATGACGAAGCAATTGATATGTTTGGCTCAATTAATTATTTAAAGGATTGGATTCAGATGTTCTTTTTTTGCTTTTATTCAATGCGACCTGTGATTAATGTGAGAACTTAAATAAATGAGTCGTTATATAATAAGGTAGCTAGAACAAAAAAAAAAAAAAACTGTAAATTTATTACCATGTTGGTCAAGTATTTAACTATTTAAAGCAAATGAAATGTGAACTTTTCACAGACCCTTTTACGCGCATAAAAGGTTTTGGATCCTAGGTACCTTCCAGCAGTACCATTAATAGTAAAAAAGGATACAAGTTCAAGTTCTCGAGAAATGGACTTAAAGTGTATCAAACCCACAGATAATTGTAGCCAAAGGTCATCATTCCTTATACTTCGATCTACAAAAAGAATTATTGTAGCCCTCTTTTCTTTTTAATTTAGGCTGTACCTACATGAAGGGGATTTTTATTATTACTTTGTTTTTTTTTTTTTTTTCACAAAATACCTGGTGCTTTTCAAACTGCAATTTTTACTGCATGACATTACATATGGAACTCCTTGACCATATAAAAACCTGCTCCTCTCTCCGTCGAGCTTATAACACCCTATGGTACCTTAAAATCAAACTTTAGATTTTTAATTAATTTCTTTCTTTTATTTTCATTTAAGTGCTGTTTTAGTAAAAAACAGTTATTCATCTCGAGCTTTAAGACCATCAGTTTAAAATCAATGTGTACCTACTTTTAAGAAAAGGTAAAAGAATTGTAAAGTTTTACTTAGTTATAGTGCAATCTTTGGCGAGGATAACAAAACGGTAATCGCGACCAGTGGCGTAGATAAAAATTCAGGGGCCCACCCGCGAAACTTTTAAGGGTCGTTTTTAAATTTACATTTTAAAATGCAAGTCACAATTTGTAACTCTTCTGGTGTATAGTTGAGACTGTACTTTATAGATCGCGAAAAATTCATAATTAAGAGCAAAAAGTTGTTTCTAGTTAAATATTTATTAAAACATACACACATCTTACACCTATATAAATCCTCTTTGGTGAAAAAATAATTATGGTGTATAATTTGGTATTTATTATAAAGTTTTTCTTATATCTGATAGATAATATTCTAAAGAATGTGGTTTGAATTTTATTAAAATCGGTTATACAGATCTTGAGATATCTTGTACATCAGTTTGAGTAACATAGTTTCGGGAAAAAAACCAAAAGCAAAAACAACTACTCCCTGCCGCGCTCACTTTTCATTGCTCCGGAGATTATTTGAATTTTGGACTATAGGTAGTTAAACGCTTCAACTATTTTTCAAAGTATAAACAATTTATCTAGCAAAAACAAGAAAAAAACAAAAAAAAAACATTTAGATTTTTTGAAAATCTCAAGATGGTGTAATCCGTTAAGCAATAAGCATTCATTTTTTTAGAAATTTACAGAAAATGTATCTGCAGAATTTTTATTCACTTTTGGTGGCCGCAGGAGTTATGTTCAGATTCTCGTATCGGGCTCCAATAATATGCATAAAAATTCTAAAGAAAAAATTGAGGGTTTCTCTACATCAGGTCGAGGCATTGTTAATATTTTATTGGAATTGAAGCACACGTACATGTACATATATCCTATACACTGTAGGAAATTGAATACGTTTTAGACTAGTTTCTCGATTAGTTACGGTAGCTTTACAAGTATAGTTATGCGTTTTACTATAACTTGCATAACTTTTAGCATTGATTGTCATTGACGGAAACGTCCTTTACAATGTAGAGTTCCTAACCAGTTTCTTCATAACACAGCTTCCCATAACACGAATAATAACGTTTTAAAAATGTAAAAACGATGGCGAATAATTTCACAAATTTTATTTTTTCTTGTAATTCTAATAGTAAGCAGGTACTTATTATCAAAATCCATACGTACACATATATTCTTAAAAAAAAAAAAAACATTTCAACGAGTACAAAAATGGCGGCTGGAATTAGGATTTTGTGCGAATTCTTTTCATAAGACTTAATCCCAAATTTTTTAATTGCATCAACTTGAAATTAAAAAAAAAAATGCAATTACCACCTCTAAAATTAAAATAGCAATTTCAAAAAAATTCCAAAATGGCAACAAGAACAGGAGAACGGGAAATCCCCTAATACATTTTTGAATACATGTGGAGTACAGTGGTCTAATATATGGAGAGTAACGTATAAACTAAACGCTTAATCTGGAAATTTCGAAGTTTTGGTTTGGAATCCGTCAGTCAATGTGGCATCCAAAACGGTATGCAATTTAATTTTATTCTTTGTAAAAGGTGAATCTCACAGCTTGAAGGCTTTTCAGTTATCGAAAATAAGAAGAACCAGTCAAGAACGTTAAAAAAGCAACAAATTTCTAAAATGGTGTATACATTGGGGTTGCGCAAGCCTTAGGAATCGATTTTAACATCCTTTTTCTTTCAACTACAATTTTTAGAAGAAGAAGTTTGTTGATTGCGGAAATATGCATTTTCCGTTACTACTTAGGTACTTGAAATATCTTCATATTTGAAAAAGAGATGCTTGAACATCAATCCACAATTTACTTACTTGATAATGGCTCCATTGAATGTACTGAAGTGAATCAGATTATCAACGTTGGCGGGAGAATCTTGGTTTTCTCAAGTATGCCAGAAAGGAAATATCATGAGAAACTTTCTTAAAACTGACTGATGCGAATAAAAATGTTGATAATCATCCCTTCATTTTCTTTTTTATTCACACATATTTCTTAGGTGTGTGTATAAAATCGTGTAATGGAAAGTTGTTGTCTTTTTGTAGAGCTACTTTCTATCTTTTGGCATACATATAAACGAGGATGTTTTATACGACATTCTCTCAAAGAGATGTAATAAGCAGATATCGATATCTTTAGCTAGATGCTAAGAAAATACTAATCTTAGTTTATTTGTTAATGACCTTAACTTGCTACTTGCTCTGAAAGCCTCTCCAAATAATATCTTTAATTTCTTCAAAAGACAGCCCAGATAATTTATTATTACAAACGAAAACTCTTCAAAAAGGAAATTTTTTTTTCTTTTGTAAAAGAGTGTCTTGTACTCAATTCTCGATCTGCGGACTTGGCAGCAAACTCAGTCAAATTTCATTTTGACTAAATTCTCTATGAAAATATTTCATAGTAAAACTCTCTATTTATTATTATTTTATTTATCATTCGAACTTAAGGTCTTTTACAAAGCCTGTTATGCTCTTGGAGGCTATCTCGGCAACATCTTCTGGTAGTAGGATTACCTTTTCTAGATGTCTTAGTTCTATCTATGCGGCACAGAGCTTCATTGTCACACAGGACGTGTTCAAATCAAAAGGTTCCATCATAGACTTTACTCATCTTTTAAGAAGAAATGCCTAGTTAATAGGCCTGTTATAAGCCTTAATTCCTTTCTGCTGAGCATGAGGAATATATTTGTCCACTGTTGTGAGGACTTTATGAACTTTTTCACCTTTCTCAGGCCCGGGATGTTTTCCCAGTATGCCATTGTAATTCTGTGCTCTCGAAGTCTGATTTGTGCTAAGAGGTAGCAATCTCGTTGCCCTTATTGCCCTCTTATCCTGGTATCCAAATCAGCCTCACCCAAATTCTTCCAGTCCTTGAGCAGAGCAATTAAAGGGGGTTTTCGAACGGGACCTATTATAGGGTGCATTGAGGACCTCAGTTTTGTTTATAAAAAATAATTTCGTTATGATCTGTGAAAATAGTGGCATTGGATTTTTTCCAGCAGCTTAAGCCATGGCCGCTCCATTAGCGTTAATGTGAAATGCCTCTCAGTTACGGAACTATGGATAATACCAGCTGTAAGCATATGTGACTTAAAAGTTTAAAACATTGAAAAAATACAAGGAAAAAGCACCTGTCTTATTACATTAGTGGTAAGAGCAGTCGCCTGGAAAGCAAAGGATCCCAAATTAAAAAATCGGACAAGGCGGTTGCTTTTTACTCTTGTTGTTTGACAATTTAATTAGAGTCTCTTAAATAAATGTGAAAACTTTTACTTTACTCGCTATATCTACACTTATGTCAGCCATAAATACTACAGTTTCTAATATCTAAAATCGTATATACTTATAGTAGATATTCCTGCCATTATAGGAAGATATCATCTTATCAACACTTCGAAAAAAATAATATATATAATCTAGATGATCAATTACTCGTTTGTCACTCTACCTCTTGTACCTACATGATATAATGAAATAATACCCATATCTACTTAATTACAGTATCATGTAAATAATATTACATAAAAGTCATAAGATTAGGCTCCCCATCGACCTGATTCCATTAAGCATAACCGAAAATCGTATTAAATTCAAAATTTCCAAACCTTTGCCCATACTAAACAAAACTCTGCATCACACGTTTATGGCTCAATTTAATAAATCTGTTCTTAAAACATCGTAAGATATTATGCCCAAACGAATGTTAGATACGTTATCAGCAAACAATAAAGACATTATCTAAACCTCCCCCATATCTCTTCCCTTCACACATTACTGATACAAATTCCCCGTGGAAGGGAAAATATGTTTTGTTTGCACAGAGGCACGAGACTGTGAAATGATCCTAATCAAAACTCATACAGGCAATCATTGACTCGTGTATACACGTTCCTTGTATTTCTTCTTGAAACGGCTGTATTAACTTCTATATCACCCTATAATATACACATCAATTCACCACTACCCTCAACCCCCTCACCCATCAACCTCCTCCGGCCATCTAACGCAGTTATGTCTCATCGCAAAAGTGAAAGTCAATTCAATTCACCCTCACAAGAGACGTGTGAAAAGTACTTTGCGACAACACTGTGGCAGTTAAGTTTTTCTCTAACTCAAATCACTCCGGACAAGGAAGTCCTCATAGCAGCAGGAAAAATGATTTTGGCAGAAATTTTCCCTCGGTACTTTTCACTTCGTTTCCGCCCTCCTTGTCCGCCCTCTGCGGGTAGGCTAGGCTCCCCTATTGCTCTCCTCTTTCGCTATATAGTATAGTGAAAAACAAAGTTTGATTCAGCACTGCCCCTAATACTGTGCTATGATGGAGTCAACTTGGTCGACGTCTCTTTTATTTATTTTACACTGACACGCATTCACAATCACTCAAAAGAGAAAGTTAAGTCAGTGACACTTAATAATGCCTAGTAGGCGAAGAAGAAGACGAGGACGAAGACGAAGAATAATAAGAAGAAGAGGCAAAGTTATATCAACTTCATCACCTACGCACACTAATACAAAAGGGGATGCAGGAAGTCAAAAGAGTCCTTGAATTCCGTAATGTTATGAAATGGTGGAAGTTGCCCTTCTGTTTTTGTCTGCTGCTTCCTTTTTATTTTCTTCCGTTTCACAGTCTGAAAAAAAGCATTATGAGACGAAAAAAATTTTTGATGTGCCTATGCAGAGCAATCCTTTGTATTTGTATGTAAACTTGGCTATTCACTTGGGAAAACTTTATACTGTCGCAGTCCATGGACTATGGCGAGATATATTTCTGTTGTGATAATGTGAATCTCATATAGGGTAACGACCGGTTCAGGGGGAGGATTAAAAGAAATTTTAAACTTTTTTTTATCTTTATGGCTAAGAGCAGCTGTTATGAAATTCATTGCTTTTATGACCTATGCCAATCCAAGACTTCATTTTCCCATTATATTGTAATAGTTAAAAATGTGACACCCATCTGAGGTTCACAGCAGAATAACAGTTAACTCTTTCTGTCGTTTTGATAAACTATAGTCCACACATGATGATATAAACGTTGTTCTAAAATTTAATGTTGATCACCCGGTAGCTACGAACAGGTTTCCTGTAACCAGAACCCTCAAGAAATACTTCCCAAGCCATGAAATAGAAATCTATATGTGTGCGTGGTGGTCCGATTCTCTAAAATGTTTTATATTGATTCTTATGGAAAAGCGACTAGATATTGATTTCATATATGCCACAAAGCCTAACCTACTATCCAGACAGGAAAATAGTCCTCCAGTGATTTTAATCTTCGCTCTTTACCGTCCCAAAGGCTGCACTTACTATGCATTTATATACCTTATACCGGAGACCGACTTGCAATTTCAATATTGCAATTTGCGCTAAACGTCAAGTTTGTCTGTAAATACTAAGAAACAGCTCGTTATAGGCTCTATGTGCACTCAGTATTGAGTACATTTTGTACGTGCGCGGAACTTTCTTAAGTCAAATGACAAATTAAATGAAAAATCAAGTGATAAATATCAAATAATAATTCTCTAATTAATTTCTCAGTATCGTAAACAGCAAATGTGTGTATCTGAAATTTTATATTGCAATTGACATAATTGCAAGTCTGTCTCCGGTATTTCTTAACAAAATAATAAAATAGTTTTGATTTAAAAGTAACCTTACCATTTTACGCTCAAGTTGAGTATAATAGTTGCACCAGTGTTTGTGCGGCCGTAGTCGGAATGTGTACGCAAATTGATTCGAATTCATCGGACCAGGGCACATCCAAATATGCAATTATTATTCAGTTGAGAGATTTTGTTTGAAGAATTGTAGTCATTTGGTTAAGATGAATTTTTTTAAATAATTTTGTTAGGAAAGATATAAAAATTTGATTAAGGTTGGGAAGATAAGAAAGTAGGCTTAAGATTATCATAAAACAATTTTTCTGTATGAGTAGTAGTTTAGAGCGCAGGAGCTATTCAAATCAAACTTTCCTCAGTTTTATGTAAGAACACTGTAAATATTTTAGAATGTTAGGACTAGTTACGGCTCTCATATATGAGTGACGGTTTGGGAAGTATTCCTCAAGGGTTTCTCCGTAACGCAAGCCAAAAGTTGCTACAAATAATTGGATTGGAATGCGGATGGGGGGGTATTATATTCTACCAGTTTTAAATATGTGGGAGGGAATTAAGTTTACAAATTCTGAAGTATACAATCCTGTGATAATAACCTTTTATTAGAAAGCAAATCTTTTGACCTTTTCAATATAGTATAAAGGCAGAATCACAATTGCAGCTTTGAACTAGCTTCCTGCTAGTTTGTAGCTTCAAGTGAAAATACCACTGAATAAATTGTCCTTAATAAATCTCGAGCTTGACATTCTAAAGATTTTCTAAACAATACAATACAAAAATAGAAACTTAATAAAGCTTGCAAGATGGAAAGCGTAGTTAAATGTCAATTAAATAAGAAACCGGGAGAAAAGTTGTAGTTGCTCTAATGGTACATTTACACGGCATCAGTAACTTACGCAAAATTTCAATTTGAGGTTTCCATACAAATGTTCTACATACACAAGTACCTTTTCGCTTTTTGCAACTAGGTAAGTAAATGTCATGGCAGTCGCAATATTTGATGCTAGATATTTTATTTTAAACTGAAAGTAAAATCATATCTACAAATAAACGACACAAATATCAATATACAACAAGAAAAAAAAATAGAATTGGTATAATACCACATTTTTTTATAACGTACTGAGCAGATATATGTATTGCTGGCAGCTGCGTGTCGATTTTGCTTTCTTTTGATACTGGACAGGAAGCGCACCTTGAATTCTTTCCACGACGAGCTTCGAACTCTTAAATATGTCTTTCCTTTTCAATTATTCTGGCAATCCTGTCCTTAATCCAAGAAGACAAAGTTCTGCGTTCAAAACGTTCCTCTATATATGGCATTAGAAGACATAACGCCAATTTTTTTTTAAAAATGTGCGTCTTTTTTCATCGGATTCTTTTTTCCTTGAGTTTGAAAGACGTAAAGGTATAAACGAGTTTATTCCTACAGCATTTAATATGCCATAAAATACTAACTTTTGACACGATTGGTCAAAAGTGGTGTCCACCACCAGATACTAATAGATACCACAAATATGTAAAAATTGCAAAAAACATTTCAAACTTTTCCTTCACCCTTACGTATTGGGTTTTGTTAATTTTTCCTGAAAAAATTTCTGGAATTTTCCAATTGCGCTATTCCTACCCTGGGATCATAAATGACCCACATCCCTTTATATTTCTCAAAAAAGCACCGGTTTTTTTATATTGGCGCAGAATAAATTTCAGTTAACCTTAGTACGCTTTTAAAACAATGAGCGATGAGAATTTTAATATTTTTAGAGAAAACATAAATGAATTATTTTTGGGGTCGTTTTCGACCCCAGGTAGTAATAAAGAGTTAAATGACTCCTATATGTATCTGCAACCTCAGTACAAAATTTTCTTTCAAAAACCTATTAAAATCTTCTAAGTGTCAAAGCGTCATAAAATCCAATTGGGCATCCATGGCCTTCTGTTTATTTTTCTACGGTTTCTTTTGTAGCTAAATTTCCTTTATAAATATTTCGATAACAAGATCGAGAGTGCAGGACTTAATTTTATTTGAATCCATTTTGTTGATCCCTACTTACGTAACTAATTTATATATTTGAGTAAGCAGATATATCATGACATTTACTTACGTAATCTTCTGTAGCTTAATACTAATTTCGGCTATACCCGAGATGAATTTTCGTAAATAAAATTTTCAAAATATGCTCATCAGATCCTTGTTAAAATTGTAACTCTCTTTAGAATGGTTCATCGGATGGTTAAAATATGAATTTTTCACTATAACAAATCCGAAATAGTTCTCTGTGTCAGCGTGCTTCTAAACAGTATCAAAATATAAATGAAAAACTTGAATTTTCATATGGCAACCCTACAAAAGGATTAGCGATTTTCAAACTTAGAAGTTATATAAATCGTATATGAATTCCGGGTATAAAATTTGAAGGCAGACAGAAGGACAAACGGACATTATAAACGAAACTTCAAGTACTTATACCGCCTGTGATTTTATTCAGTACTGTATAAAAACAAAATGACAAATGCTAGTTGAAAATTTGTATTTCAGTCAAATCTGCAGTAGTCTTGTAATCCAGGCATTGAAGTATTCCGAGTTTATGACCTTGACGAGTTAAGCTCGGCAAATTGAACAATTCGCAAAATCGCTGTCATTGAGATGCGTGTGAAAGCAGCACTAAGATTTTTGTGAATTGTAGAATTTGCTGAGTTTGACTCCGCTGTAACTTGTGAACTATTCATCATCTGAATGAAAAATGTTTCCTACGAAAGTGCTCTATAATTTGTATAATATCTATTTGTAAACTATGTGGGCCTGGAGAGTAGATACACTCGAAAACTTGTTTTTGCTATCGTTTTCTTAATATGGTGGCGCGAGCAACGGTCTTTTAAGGTTGCAAACTTGGAATATTAATTTGGATACCGAACTGTACAAATCTACCAAAATTTCAACTCTCCTTGATCTTTTGTAAGTCATTGCCTGGACTATTGAAGCAATGAGAACATCTCAAGCTCTAATTTTGTAATGCCACATTTCATCTAATTTCGTTCAAATTTCATAATGGATGGAAAGCTGCAGTTTTATGCTCTGGCTTAATTTCCACCCTCCTCCTCATACGAAATATTAGTTGTAAAAGTAAAAGTTTTGCAATCTAATGTGCTATTTTTCAAGAGTACTAAAATTCTTTTGTTTACAAGAATAGCACAAAATTATAAATTTAACTTTTAAGACTCATAATTTGGCGAATTTCCTCCATATTTTAGTAAAATTCATTTTTTCTTTTCGTTAAATGTTAATTATAAGTTGTGTCAAATTGAAAGAGACATAGAAGGGGTTCGACTTGCTGAAAATATATTAAGTTTATAGATTTTATTTAGTCTTTATTTTAATTTATATAATATTTATTAATTTTTTTTTAACGCTAATGTCAAAGTAAAGCGCTGCTTTATCAGAAAGGGAATCAGGATAAGAGAGTGAGCTAACGAAACTCATAGCCCTTGAAACCGATATGCAACAAAATAGTATTTTACCCACTTGATACTGATTTAGTCACTTTATGCATATTCTTCTTTTAAAGAAATAAAAGTTCCTTGCCTTTGCACAGGTTTGCACCAGGCCTCATTTATATATACCCTCCTGTTGGGTTCTTGTGACCGACTCCTATGTTTTAGAAAAAAATAATTTAATTTAATACTTGTTTCATTTTAAGATTATTCCTAATGACCTAATTGAAAAATCTTCTCTTTTACCTTTAATTTGTCACCTGTAGGAGGAACCTGTCTTCTTAGGTTTATTCTCTTTTACGTAAGAAATTATTATGCATTCGTAGACAATTTAAGGAATCTCTTCCAGTACTTATTCTGAAAGCAATTTTTCCTTATGGCGCACAACTTCCTTTTATTAAGAAAAATTTTGAATTTAATTACTCTGAACTACTCAAGTATCTTACGTTTTTCTTGCTGCAAAATTGTATGCGGACGACAACGTATTTTAAGAGTAAAAAGAAAATTGAAAAATTACAAGTAAAAGTTCTGACGATATAAACAAGATTAACAGTATTGTTACTACATAGATACAATATGATGGAAGATATTTCATGATGTGGCATACCTTGTTTACTATATTTGTTCAAGAAGGCATTTTTTTGGATTCTCCCGTATATAGCAAAAGCTACAAAAAATTTTATTTGTTATTTCATCACATAACCCATTTGATTTTGGGTGACAAGTTTCAACTTTTCGTTTTGACTCATCAACAGGTCCCAACTAGCGAAATTGAGTGTCTTGAAAAACAAATGAAAAAATAGAACAAAAAAAAAGAAATGAAAAAATGAAAAAAAAAATTGAGAGAAATAAAAAAAAACTTTTTATTACAAAAATTTAAAAGCCAGATTCGAAACGAATCGAACCTGTCTACGCCCGCAGTGGGCTGAAAAAAAAAAGAACTTGAACAAATATAAGTTTGCCCCGGTAAAAAATCTTAAAGAGTAATCTCTAATCTTGTTTACTATATACTTAGCCCCGTGGTTTAACACGTGAGAAAAGGAATTTTTATCCTGTAATAATAATGCCATCAACGTAGACAACTATAAATCTACATTTAAGTGGTGAGATCACATTCGAATAATATTGCTTAGACAAAAAAGTTTATTGCACATACCTACCTTGCATTTGCATATTTTCTATTCCAAGTTTACATGCTTTACAGATTCCATGCTTATGAAGCCGGTAAGGCAGGTTGGGGCTAATACTGAACTTTGTAAGAGTGTCCGGTTGGGACCTGTGAGCAATTACTCATAAGTTCACCTTCCAGAACAATGGGCCTTGGTGTGGTCTACGTTCAAGGAACCCCACCTGGGACTTGAACCTTTTTCAATACATCCATCCATCCATCTATTCCAAGTTGATAAAGGGAATTGCATATTTTAACAAATCGGAGATAGTAAAGGTAATCGCATTCACTTTACTTACAACATTTTTAAACTTACTTTTTTTAACAGTTTAACAACAAAGGAAAACGCTTTCTTTTGATTGTTTCAAAACTTGACATGTTTGCGAAATCGCTGTTTGTTGTTTTCTGTAAAGTTATACTGATACAGATATCGATTTAAGCAATCAAGTGTAAAGCTGTGTTTATGGTAAGCATTACCATGAGCGATATTATCAGCTGCTACCTATTGTTACCAATTGCTGGAGGATTTACTCAGTCGTCAGCAAAACGTCGTGATTTGCCGCTGGGTGACTTTAGTGAAGTAAGGTGTCCAAATGACAACATCTGGTTTGAGTTCAATATCTCTATTTATTGGTTGCATCCCTAATATAAACGTAAATTGTTTAAAGTAAGATTTAGAATGACTAAGTCTAACTTAGAGGTATGTCAAGAGAGCCTTCCGTGTTCTAACAAGTCGGCTTCCGTTGCTCACGTATTACCACTATTTGTCGGTTTATCACGTACTGATGAGAGCAGCATAGTTTTCCGTTGCACATGTACCAACTAAAGGTTTTCATTTTAACGAACGTACAACCAATAGCTTCCGTTTCTCACGTATAGGTGGAATTGTAAGCAGAGACGAATATTTTGTGTTTTATGAATCATAAGCGACGGAAAATTTCATATGGAAAACCTCAGAAATAGTTCTACAAATGTATTGCTATATACAGGTTCCTTACATCCTTATCTGAATAGAGCTACGTTGCTCCAGTATGCGTCACTTGAATTCGAGTGTGGTCGCTGTTGTTTGATTTTAGTTTCTAGTGATAAAGATTTAAAATTTAAAACATTATAATTTAAGAGTGGGGAAAACGGTACGATATTGGTTTAGAAAACTGTTCTTCTCATAAGATTACTTAATACCAAACAGATCTTCATCACTTTTATTGGAAGGACCACAAAGGTATAGTAACTGTGGGACCTAGCCCTAATTTTATGCTTTTGATAAGCAAATTAGAGTTCGTGTTACTAAATTTAGTATACATCTTATAACTGAGTGGATTAAGTAGCTCAGTAGTATAATCTCTGATTACACAAAAGTTGCAAATGAATTAACTTATATCAGCTGAGTTATTTTATGTGTCTTGTTGTAGATCACGCATATACTGTAGAGAACAAATTGTTCTGTTGTTGAAACGAACTATTTGTTCTGCTCGCTTCATTTATAATCTTCTATGAAAATTATGACGCGTTCTTTTGTGTATCTTTTTCTCTGTCCTGTTCTGCGGACACAAAAGAACACAGTTACTGTAGATTAGTGCCTACCATAATAACTCAAAAGGCATATAGAATCCCAAAATGAATGGTCATCTCTACATTCGGGAAACAATTTAGGTATAGAAGAGACAGAGAAAAATATATTTGTGCAATACAAAAATTACGGTTAGGTTAACTTATTTTGTCTTAATAAAATTTGTTGTCGATTTTCTATTTTCATATTTAAATCTTAAATCGTCTCTTAATGCTGGCATTTCGCAATTTCAATTACTTGGTTTTAAGTAAAAGACATTTTTATCTCTTTCTTCTTATCCCATCACTCAAATTGTTATCTTTTTCTTCTTGATCCTACTGTCAGAATACTTTTGACATTTAAGCATTTCTCATAAATCTCATTGAAGGGGTTCTATATTCGGCTGCACCAACTATAGTATAAAGTACAATGTCATTTTCTGAGACCTCAAGTAAAATATAGATTTGAATAATAATCGATAAAGACATATTTGTGTTTTTTTTTAATATAATTTATTCCACCCCTGAACCCCTAGACTGCAGTCGATTTTTATCGTATTGAAAATCTTGTATCACTTCCATGATTTGAAAGCACTCTATTCATATAATATAAATAAATATATTCTTAGCTTGAATTGTGTCCAACATCCATAAAATATGACAAAATGCCTCAAGGTTCTGTATTTGTTCTAAATCTTTTCCTCATTTTCTAATAGGTATCCTTCAAAATTATTTTGAATGACGATTGTAGAAAAGTTGAGTTATCATTTGATGATTTTAAGAAGATCTTCATTTTGTCTGGTTTGCTTAATAAGACGAATCTTTAGTATTAGTAATTTGAGAAATAGCTAGACTATTACACCCATATGATTGTGTTCCTGCATAGTTTTATGAAATATGTTGCCATTATGATTATTGCTTAAGTGGCATAAATAATTGAAAATAATTTTCACACCCAGGGCATTACGACATGACGTCTTTGGTTATATTGAATAACGAACAAATCAAGGCCTTCAGTATAATTAGCAACTATTCAATATTTTCATTCTATCCGAACCTAAATATTTGCAATGACTTGCAGTACTCAATACTCAAAATTTGCATCTTTTGCTGTTCGCTAGTGATATGAAAACAGAGCGTTGCAGCACAGTTAATTTGTGTTTTCCTTTCACAATTCTGCCTTAAAAGGAATGTTTTTCTCCTGTACTACATAATGTACATAAACCTATTATATTACAAAATTATACTTAGTTAAAAAACAAAAATAAGCATTCAAAGCGATTTTTTTCTGTGTCTGTTTACTCAACTTTTGTTAGTATCAACGTTTTAATTTTGGGACCAATATATGTATGTTTACTAGAAGTTTGGGGATATTATCCACAAAGTCCACAGCCATGTTGGGTATTTTGCATGAAACTTTAAGCTGAAACAAAACCGCTATAACCATGGAACAGGATGTTCTATTTTAACACCCTTCTAGACACTTTGATTAAACTAAGCCGTCGGTCTGTTCTTTACAAACACTCAGAAAAACCCTCACCCCCTCATGTGATAAACATATCCATCCAGCATACATACCATCGTCATTCAGGAAGAAGGGGTGAGAATTTGAAATCTCAGAACGTGCCTGTAAATGTGTAATCTGAATTCATCAAATCCTCTGAATTATACACACAAAGCTTTTATCCGTAGAATTTCTGTACGTACTTAAACACGTATGTATGTATATACATACATACATATATGGTTACATATGTAGATAGCAATCCGATGGCATGCAGCATCCTATCAGTTCTATGTTATGTCTTTGGTTGGTTCCTAGCGATTTACCCATTTACCCCACTGGGAGATAGAACGTGCGTATTTTCACACACCAAGAACGAATACAGGAATTTGCTCTATCGAATGTGAAGCCATAAGGCAGAGAAGAACAATCGATCAATATGCATGACCCTCCTCTATAAATATATCACATTGTGTGCATATAGACTTTGCTGAATAATGAAAATTTGTCTTTGTCTTATTCTTAAAGAGTTAAATCCTATTTTAGATCCGCTGCATCATGTGAAATCAGAGCACGATAAAGACGATGATGATGACGACTTAACAGATGATGACCGAAAACCAGAAGACTTGGGAATGGTTGGTGGACACGGTCATATGTCTCATCATCATCCGGCATATCAACACCACCATCATACAATGCTCACAGGTTATCCAGGTATCAAAGAAGAAATTAGCGGTCCAAAAAACCAGACAAGCAGCGACTGTGGGGTTCCGATTCCAGCTACAAAACCGAAAATTTGGAGTCTGGCAGACACAGCCGCTTGCAAAACACCACCACCTTCAGCACATCATCACCTTCTGGGTCATCAGCAGCAGCAATCACAGTCGCAGCATCAATCATCCCAACATCACCAACAGCAGCAGCCACAGCACGGATGGATGGGAAACTATCAGCATCACCAGCAATCACAGCATCACCATCAGCACCAACAACAACAACAACAGCAGCAGCAGCAACAACAACAACAACCACTCCAGCACAATCAGCTCAATACAACACATCCGAATGGTGGCGTCGGTACCGAAATGATGAATATTGTCGGAACTATGAATATGGGTGGTATGAATCAACAGCAGCAGCAGCAGCAACAGCAACAACAACACATTCAGCAACAACTGCAATCCGCGCACAATCAACAGACGCAAGCGCAACACAATCCCCAACATCATCAACAATCCCATCAACAGCATCAAATGAATATGATGAACACTTTCGGAAATTCGGCCTACTCCCGGTACGGGGGGTTTCTAGGGGGTTCGGGTCAAATGTATCATACGAACAATATGACCGGTGTACATCAAAATACGCCTACCACCCCTACTACAACTATTCACCAAACGAATACGAGCGGAAATCCTATTCAACAGCCTTCGAATCAACAACAACAAACGATGGGGTTTCCAGAGGTGCAAACCGATACCCCACCACAGACCCCACCGAATATGAAATTGCCGAGCGTGGCGGGGGCTCTAATTACAGGTTCAACAACCCCTACGACCGGTACCTGTTATAACACCAACAATAACAACAACAACGCTGCCAATAACAATAATACAAGTTCTGCGAATAACAATATGAACGGTGGTTACACGAGTGAGTCATCACCAAGCAGCAATGGAAGCTTTGTTGGAAATTTCACTAGGATACAGGACCATTCACCAACAAAAGATTATTCCCAACAAATGATGGATAGTCCCCACCAGGATAGTGTGGCTGCATTTAAGCCGTTCTTTAAAAGGTGACAAAAAACAAAAATCTTTTAATGGCTGAAATTATTTTGGTTTACTGACATTTTGCTGATGTCTTTGCAGCCAACAAATACCAACTGGGTTTGTGTCACCGGTCTGAGCGACCTCCAAGCCGCTAACTCTGCTGTATGTTGATGATAGTTGGAATGCTCGATGATGCAGTGAGGTAAGTCTATAGAAACATTTTAACCATTATCACACGTGGAAATTTTCTCTCTCCTCATAAAAAAGAAAGCTGTCAATTTGACCCTTCACTGTATTGTTACTTCGACCAAAGAGGGCAGTAGCAAACAAATTTTCTTCTCCATAAAACATCTTCTTCGAAGGTACTTTTTCCCCCTTAAGTTCAAACGAGCCCATCCACAAAATTACCCACTTCATTAACCTTCTCCTTACCCCTGCTGAGATGTAAGTGCCCGGGTCGTTCTAACGAAGTCATCTAGAAAATTGAATAAAATAATTAAATCTCAATCAGAATCCATTAAGATTAACTTGAATCTCCGCGAGTCACCCTTCCTCGTGGTGCCTCTTGCGGCTAGATTTTTCCCTGCTGCGCGCGGGTCGGTGGAATTTCCGTCGACAGTAGTATAGATGAGGGTGTTAGCTACCCTGAAGCTGCCCTCCTTCATTCTTAGCACCCTTATCAAGGATGTTTTACTCAGGTTGATGCTATCCAGGGATTCACTTTGACTTTAGGGACTTGTTTATGAGGGTATAGGGAAATATACCAATATAAGTACATCGGCAGCGCGGCTCTATGATGTTTATTTTTGTTAGTCTGTATGGATAGTATTGCAAACGAACGGGAAGGGGCAGAACTGGCATTTAATCATCGATTTATCGAAGCCTTTTAATCTTACCCTTAAGGGCGTGATTAGGTATACCCTCAAAGGACTCCTTTTACTTATTAGAGGCGCATATATACACTCGTATTCGGCTCGATATTAATGCGTTAAGTATCAAAAGTGATTATGGTGATAGGCTTTTGTTTTACGAGGGGACATACTCGATATGAGACGGACACTTAGATTTATAGGGCCGATAATAAATGCCTGTACCCGTGCCACTGCCACATGTATTGTCCTAGAAATTTTTAGTTATTAAAAATTTCCCTGTTTGATGGAAAGGATATCGGCTGTGCTTCTAAATCAATAGAGGCTCATTCTGCCGTCCTAAGTCGCATTTGGAAATTTGGAAAAATTAAGTTGTCTGTTCAGGAATAGGTACTTCATTTATTCTTCATCATTTTTTTTTAGTCCGAAAAAGAAAAGTTATTGACCGTTTTCAATTGCCAAATAACGTACCTTTATATTTCTGTCGCGAAATCTACCATCAGATAATTTTAGAAAAATAACAAATGCTAGTTTTATGCCTACGACGGTAGCATTACAGGCGTGGTAGTGTAAAGTATTTCCTTATTTCACTACAAGTCAGACGTAGAATAAAAACGATCAATTATTTATGTATTTTTTTTTTAATTTTTTCTTAATATCATTATTATAGATAATTTTCAAAATAAAATTGGTGAATATTTGGGTAACTTACTGAGAAAGCTGGTGCCATAAGTATGGGTAACACCAACCTTTTGTAAGTAAGTCTAATTTGGGGTTATAAGTTAAGTAAAAATTTTTATTTTGATTCCAAATTCTTAAAGTACTAGTAAATATCTCAAGCATTTGGACAGGAAGAAATGTATTGTCAGGGAATGGTGAAAATTTCGAAAACCCGCTTCAACGGCAATAAAAAGCCACACCGTATGTTAGTAGCACTGCTATGCATGTAGGGCTGCTTTGATAAGCCTATCTGTTCAGTGTAAAAAACGAAGTTTTGACTGATATCATTATTCATAATAAGCCCTTCATCAAATCTGTTCCAAATCAACATAAATACATAAAAAAAAATCCTTGGCTTTTTGAATTGGAGGACCCATGGGATAGCCTACACCAGGGGTATCCAAACTATTGAAGTATGGAGTCTACATTATAATTCAAAATATCGTAGCAGTCTACCGTCAGCAATGGTTTTAAATAAAATGCAAAATCATTCAAAAATTCTGTAGGTACTTTCGAATGCTCCAGATTTGAAAAATACTTACGTCGCACCAACAATAATTTCTTACTTGACTACAACAAGTTCAGCATCAATTAATTGGCCAATATTGATAGATACTCTGTCAATGTTAATGCCTTCGTTAAAACGGAACACCATAAAAGCAATGACTTCTTCTCGAGTTCCAAAAGCTTCTTTCGAACTCTGGAATTCCCGTTTCCAAGTTTCTGGTAATTCTTCAAGTCGCCTATTCTTAGTTGGGATGCATGCACCTGAATCTTTTCTTTGAATGTTTTAACTAAACTTCTCATATCAATCAAAGTTATGACTTTCCTTGCAGATATAAACGGTGCATGACAGTGTTTCATGGCAGTGAAATACCGTTGATTTACAAAAGACATTCCTTTTTTTTTTTTACGATACCAATGTTGCTGCTTTTAATTTTGTGCCTGGCTTTGTAAAAAAAGATTGCTGTGCACATAAGCCAGTTTTTAACTCGCGTACTTCCATATTTTAGATTTTACTTTCAACTGGAATGAGGTAATTTGTGTGTGTAGTTTTGAAATTCTTTTCGACATTTTTCTTTTCTTTGTAGCTCTACACTTGAGTTACAAATAAGACAAACACATTTATCCTTGAACAGAACGGTAAAGAACTCCTCTAATAATGGTAACCTTTTCCGCACTCGCCAACTTGCCCGTTCATTTTAGTCGCCATTATTATCACCACGCAACAAAACAATCATCAGAGCTAAATAGGCCCGTTTTTTATTAGTACAGGCAAAACCCTCGAGAATACTTCCCAAGCCATGAAACAGAAATCTATATGTGTGCGTTCGGAGTCATGTTTTCTAAAATGATCTGCATATATTAATACTTATAGAAAAGTGCTAGACATCGGCTTTATATATGCCATAGAGCCTAAACTACTATCCATACAGGACAATAGTCTTCTAGTAATTTACAGCTTGATTCCTTATCTATCCAAAGGCTACACTTCCTATATACCTTACTTAACAAAATAATAAAATAGTTTTGATTACAAAGTAACCTTACCATTTAACGCTCAATGTCTTTCAGCTGAGTGATAATTGCATGTATATGTATGTGCAGCCGCGGTCAGAATTTGTAGGCAGCTATATTCGATATCATCAGCCTATTTCATCCCATGACGGCACAGCGACTCAGCTGAGAATTTTTGTTTGAGGAATCGTAGTCACTTGGTTCAGATAAATTTTTTTAAATAATTTTGTTAGGAAAGATATAAAAATTTTATTTCGGCTCGAATGATAAGAAAGCAATCTTAAGGTTATCACAAAACAATTTTTCTGTATGAATCGTAGCTTAGGACGGAGGAGGTATTCAAATCAAACTTTCATCAGATTTACATAAAAACACTGCAAATATTTCAAAATGTTAGGACTCCCTTGGGGATCTCATGTGGTAGTGAGGCAGACTGTTTCATGGCTTTTGAAATGTTTTTGAAGGTTTTGGTACAGGATATAAAGGGCGAGAGAGAGAGAGAGATAGAGAGAGAGATAGAGAGAGAGAGAGGGAGAGAGAGAGAGAGGTAATGAGAGTGAGATAGGTGAGTAAGGCGAAGAAATGGCACCATGCTGGCGAGGGTGGGTTATCCGTTACTGACGCCACATGAGGCGGCGCAATTATCTGAAAATGGCAATTTATTGTAATTTTTGTTTAAATGATTTTACTATCGCGGGATAACAGAAACATCAAGGCGATCGACCGGTTGACCACTGTCGACGTCTTGGCCACCCCTGGCCTACACCTTATAGACCAACTCATAGAGAACAATGGGGAAAATAATTTTTCTATTATGGAAACTATAGAACAGGACGTGTTTTACAATCCACATCTTTTGTTTTTCACTCCCTTGAAATTTTTTTTTTACATTTTACTATATTGAAGTCCAATTTAACAACCAATCAATTTGGAAATAAATGATTTTCAAGTAAAACGTCTGACATATTTATACACTATTAACAATGAATCAAAAATTAACTGTAGAAAAATCCAAGTCTTGAATAAAATCAATTAATCAATAGTGACTTTTGACCTCTCCATTCCTCTCTCATGTTACTATATCTGGAAACAAATAATAGCATTTCGTATTTTTGAATACTAATTCAACTTTCTAAAAAAAATTAATATTGGCATGGATGAATCATGAAACACAGATCTTATTGGAGACAGGATACTAAATTTGATGGTGCCTTTCGCCTTCTGGTCAAAATAATATAAAAAATGTAATGATTTCTGCCTTTAACCAATTTGTTATAACACTCATTCTTGAAAAAATCGAATCCATAACTTGATATCCTACCTTTACTCGGAATAAAGATGAAAGAAATTTCTTTACTAATGTAAATGACTTCGACAGTGCTACCACGTATACTATTCTACATATACAACAGAAATGTTGTGGGTTACTCTGACAAGAAATTACATAAAAAAATATTTCACTTCCATAAAAGCTCTTCTAAAAAATAACACGGAAGAAGATAGTAAGTGGAAATATGACTTTATCCAATCATTGTATTATCCACTCTACTCCACATTAACTATTATTGCCTTAGGAAAGTAAGGATTTGAATAGTTTTATGTCTTATTTACCGGGCCTAAATAATATTAAATGGCTTCACCTGAACTGATTTAATTTGTCTGGGGTTCCAAATAACTCTGCCATCCGATTTTTGTGAGCACCTGTATAACAGTGTACTTTAGAATATAGGAAATCTGGGTAATTTTGGTGAGAGAATCATCGTTTAGTGAAAGTTATACCTTTTTTGATATTTTAAGGAAATTTAGAACAATTTGCTTTTATAAAAAAAAATATGTATATTTTGATTCCTTATCCTCTAAGAAAAATACAATTTTTTTACATAATTCTAACAGTTTTTGTCTTTTGGTCTTTTAAAAAATTCCAGTAGGAAAATAAAAATAAAATAACTGGAAAAAGCTGAAATATTTTTTCACTTCATGCTAAAAAAAGCCAGAACTAAGTTGAAATCTTTTGTAAAGGAGACAAGTTTGAACGGATTAACGTCCTGCGACCTCAAAAACATCACGAAAACGTGCAAAAAGTGTGAAAACGGATTTTTTCAAACAGGTGATTGACTATTTGAGAGATTAGGAAAGAACTAAATATCTCGTATGGGTCTATGCAAAGCCAGAAAAATGGTTCAATGGCTTCCTCTTTCATCACGCAATGCCCCGTGCCACACCTGGCTTCTGATATGCACATTTTTTGCTGAAAAAAAAAATCCTGTCTGTCCACATCCACCCTACTCTCTAAATTTAGCACCATGCTACTTCTGGCTTTTCCGAAAAAATAAAAACTGCACTAAAGAGAAAATGATTTGACACCTTTTTCGATATTTAGAGGGCCACGAGAGAGCAGCCGAAGGCCTTTCCGAAAGAAGCCTTCCAGCAATACTTCCAATTACGGAAGCAGTATTCGCCATTCACCGTAATTTTTTAATCACACCTGGTATATAAAATATTCGCAACAATTTATGATTTATATACTTTAAATACTTTGGCTAAAACCAATTGAGATAGCTGAAATACATAAATAAAGTTTAAAATGTCTCTGTTTCTGCAGTGGTTACAATTTTGTATTTCAATATTGAATTAAAACAATTCCTCGAACCTGAGCAAATTTCAAATATTTTACTGAGGATTGTGTTAGGTGTAACCGGAAGGACTTTTATATACACTCACGTTTTTAGAAATCGTAATTTTGAAATTTTTACCTAGTTATTTTCCAAAATGTGTCACATCAGTCGTGTTAAATCGAGCATTTAACTTTTTAAAAGCTTCCGGTACTTTTCCTGATGGACATAGAAATATGAAATGTACTTTTGTAGCTACATTAGATGGATATCATCATGTCCAACTGTGCTGATATTTTAATACCAGCTCGAAGTCATTGCTAGTGCAAAAAGAGGTACTGGCGTTGGGTACTTGTACATTTATGAGATATATCAGCAGAGAGATTCAGCGCAATGTAAAGCGTTTAAATTGCCGTAACGATTATCATAACTTGAGTTAAGTCACACAATTTCAATCGATTAAAAGTCTTCTAAGCTTTTCCTATCATAGGGGAAAACAAGTTTAGCGCAAAAGTATTATACTTTAATTTCCTGATATGATATGTAAGTCATGTTAGTAAAAAATATCCCAAGATTTGCAATCTTATTGATAAATGATGTTGTTTTAAATTTACATGTCGTCGTCTGAATTCTTGTTTCGGCCATACGCCTTCAACCTAGTTTCGAGAAAAACGCATTTGAAGTTGGACCTTTATTGTTTTCAAATTTACGCGATAGGTTTTTTTTAAATTTTTGTCATAGTTTTAGTGTTATATGGAGGTTCTGTACACAGAGTGTCATCAATTTTCTCGTTATAGAAGATAAGATACAGTACTTAATAATGAACCTATTTTTTTCGAGGTTGGCTATATCCCATACACCGAAAAAAAGTTTCGCACAGTGTATGATATGTCCGATGATGAGTCCGAAACAAGAATTCAAATTATTTCTGTAAAATGTAACGCATTTTGAGTGATGTGTCAGATTAAATAGATTATTTTCATATATTTTTCCCAACCTAAAATATTTAATTTTTTTTACAGTTTTGTTAAATGAAAAAAGACAAAATCAATTCTGAAACAATATTTTATATTGAACAAAAAATATATTATTTTCACATTTAAGATAACTTATTGTTCTAATATTCGAAGTGAAGCACTCGTAATATCGTTTCCAGACCGCCCAGAATGACCTTCCGTCCATATACAGCAATATGTGATTTTTTATTGCTTCCGTGATGATATTGCCTTCATTTTGATCAATATACATTTTATACATTTTTGTTAAACTTAAATCCTGTTCCAAGTACATCTTTTGGCTTGTAGATCGACAATAGTGCGACTCCACAGTTTTAAAACTGTTGATGTGTTTTCTAACACTATCCAATTGTTCTGAGGATGTCGACTTTTTTGCGTATCTCCCTTTTTGTCTCTTCAATGGACAACCAGTAGCCTTATCCATCAAGTTTGTGAAAAAATAATAAATTCTGGCTTTATTAATAACCAGAGTATTCAAGAAAAACGTTCTACAGACTCTATGAATATGACCATTTGATTCTAAGTAATATTTAAATGAGAAGGTTTTGTTGATGGATTCCTTAACACGTCGACGTCTTACGTTTTTTTGCTTAACAAACTTGGCATAAAAGTTATTTTTCTCTTCATCCGACATCGACCAAAACATTCGGAATATATTCTGTCTATCATCGCTTGTAAAAATTTTGGAACACATTAAAAGCATGTGTGGATACAAGTAGGCTTAATTTTCTTGGATTGCACATTAATTCCTTTTGATTCGTGTATTCCTGACCAGATTCTCTTAGCTTTTTTCTCACATTTTTTACCCAAAATTGGACTGCTTCTTTTTTTTCTTTGCTACAATCGAGAATGATCTTTCTGATTCTGAAAGGCGAGAATTTCAAAACACTATAAGTTCATATATTGACTTGTATGCATTTATTACCATTAAAACTTGAAGTAGAGGGTAGATTTCTAAAGCCCGAATCATTTTCTTGGCCTTCTGAATCTACCTACATGGAGAATAATTAACTCACAATGTTATGAATTATTTAGAAATATTACCACACGAGCTTGGTCTCGTAGTAGATGGAATAAAATTTGGATCATTATCTATACAAAATTATTATCTATGCAAAATTACCATTTATAATAAAAACAAATTTTGACATACTAACAATATCGCACCCCCCCCCCCCCCCCACCGTAGCCTTACTAAAATTAATATTAAATTTTTATAACATTGGTTGGTGAGTACGGCCCTAAAACTGTAAAAACATAACATTTTCTTTTAACTTACCCAAGAAGTGCGGGTGATAATTCAGGCGTCGGTGAGTCCATTTTAACACAGCGATGTTCTCGCTTTGACTGCTTAATATCGACTGAATTTCTTATGACATTATGGTGTGATTATATATACTTTTTACATTGAAAACCAAAACATGGATGGATGTGGCCGAAATAGAGAGAAAATAAGATTTGGACATATCCATAAGATTTTGTACATACTTCTATTACAAGCCTATGGATATGGACTAAACAAGTATGGGGAAAAAAATCTATTCGTACATATCCATAATAATTACACATAATATTGTTAAAACGTATGAACATGGATGGAACATAAAAAAAAGCATTTAATATTTAATCGTACATATCCATAAGTTGGATATATCGTTATGATTTAACAATATGGATATGGACGATACAGCAAATTATTACGTTTTCGCCTATATCCTTAAAAATGGATATGGACTAAATATATTTAGGTATGGATATGGACTAAATATAATAAAATATATATCAGTCCAAGTTCGTTGTGCATGGACATGACCGAAACAAGAAAATAAAATAAAAAGTACGAAAATTGTATGAAAATTTTGGACATACGCCAAATTTTTGGATGTGACCGAATTTACTCGAAAAAAGCTTTCGAAAAAGTGGATATGGACGAAAGTTGTCACTGAATATACCAGAAAGTAATAAAGATAGATAAAATCCGATTACAGATTCTGAAAGATCGTGTCCGAAAACTATATAAAGCATTCCTAACTCAAAAAATGTAAAATTGGCGTATGGCCGAAACAAGAATTCAGGCGACGATGTGTCAAAGCAGGGCTGATGATTAGTATTCGCGGCTAGTGTTCTAAAATCTCTCGAGTCGCCGAATTGCGGTTTGAGTATTATAAAAATGCCTCAAGCCTAGCTAAGCATTTTAGTAAACGATTCAGTTCTAACTCGAGCCATAAAAAAAAATGCGATAAATATTGAGATTTATTTTATATTTTTAAATGTTTAGTATGTTTTAGATCATTGATTTAGAAAACAGGACTTCTTAGCAAATTTGTTTTTCAACCTATGTTCTGCTGCCCAATCTGTTCCTTTTTTTTGTAATGATGAAAGGCTGAAGACGAAACTACTTGAATCAGTTACATCGGTTATGAAGATGACGCTTTACATATATGGCATCATAACACTTGCGAGCCTTAAACACTCCAACTTTAAAAGTTCAAGCGTTAAAGGCTCCTAAGTACCTAGTCGGCAGTTAAAACTCAGCGTTCAGCACTAATTTTTACAACATTATACGAGACTCCTAATATGTGAAATCCGTTATGCCCAGTACTCAAATATATGAATGAATCCCGATTAAATTAATTAAAAACTAAACAACATACGAAAAGCAATTTATTTAAACCGCATTTGTAAAATTACATCACAAAATTGTTTTTATACCCTAGATGATGAAATTATAGGAAATACTAAATTTGTCATTCCGTTTGTAACGCATAGAAATAATTATGGTAGCGCAAAATCGTTTGGACACCCACGCATAAGATTCAAAGTTTTGATTCTTGCATATCCGTCCGTCTATTCTTCTCTTCGCCCGTCGTCCTCACGATAACTCGAGAACTTAAGAAATTAAGTTCGAAAATGGGACAAATCGCGTAACTCATTTGTGGGGTTGCCATACAAAAATTTCATTTTTCATTATATATATTTGGACACTGCCTTAGAACGCATCAACGTAGAGAGTTGAAATTTTGTACGCGGCGTTTTCATAAAAGTGGTAAATGTAATTTCAAAAATAAACTAAGTCAGACAACTCCTTCTTAGTGTTACCTTATAAAAATTTAGTTTATTTACGTATACTGTGAAAACGATCAGCGCTAGACGTTTTTATTGTACTGAAATGTTCTTTAGAATATGAAATCCTATAAAATTGGTTATAATCACTTTTACTGTTCGACGAGTTGTTCTAGAACTATATGACTAGGGTATCATGACAACTGGTTTAAACCAATTCTAGCCTTTTTAATTTTTTTTTTTAGTTTTTGCTCTAAATAGAAATATGGATCTATTTCATATAAACCGTCTAAACCCTTAAACCCCAAAAAAAGTTTTAGAAGGGCTGGGATGATGTTTAAATCGTGTATACAGGTTTTGCCATGAATGGGAAATATTGCTATTGTGTCACAAATATTTTGTAAAACAAATAATAATTTTAAATTCAAAAATGTTTCTATACTGGTATGAATAATTGTCAACTTAGTTAACGCGAGCTCTATTGCCTTTTATTTGTAAAAAGTAGGTAAATTGATGATTATTTCTGACTTCATTGTGGCATAATGATATTTCCGGTACCTAGATTCATTCAGTTCTCCGAAGGAGCCGTCATTTACTTGCTTTACTTTTTTCTCCATTGAAAATTCTATTGTAAGTATTAGTATGAAACTTTAAGTTAGAAAATGTTCCGTTTATCCCTCATTTACTTTAAATTTTAAATTTTTTATACCATTTAAGATCGTGTAAGCTTTAAAGAATAAAACTAAACTTTAAATTTTAAGCTATTAATATGAAAACTATAATATTTGACTTTCGGTTAGATACAAGTCGAGTCTTCGTTGCCACATTGTTTTACCATGTCTAATGTCTCCTCTGCAATGCATGATAAAAACGGAATCATTTTGCTCAATATCAAGTAGTTGCGTGTAAACGTGCATAAGATATAGACATTGTGATAAAATACCAAATAAAACAGCTTTTCCTGATAACCCAGATTTAATGTAGACGTTTATTTTGAAATTCATCTATTTTTTTATATTTAACCTTTACTCCGGACTCCGTAGGCTCTAGCTTTCAGCCAGTATTTTACCAAACGCAAACCGTTTAAATTTGCATAAGACTTGAATCCTGCCTATTTCACCAATGGAAGTTTAATTTCGCCCGCCTTGATAATGTTTGTACTCGTAGAATGGAGATCGCGTTTAACGATTGCTAACGCTTCATTTTCGAGCTTACCACGATCAGCTAGTGGGGTGCCCGCTTACTACATACTTAAAAAAAATGACAATTTTAATAATGTGCTGTATACTTGTTTTTTTTTTATTTATTTATTTATTTATTTTTATAAGAACTCGTGATGACTTTTGCATGGATAATTTTGAAATTGTTGACAGGTCGCTTGACAGCTGCTTTGTAGGTTCTCTGAATCTTTAACAGAAGTTTCAACTATTATAACTTTTTATATATAGTTATATGTCGCCATATACAACAACACAATGAAACCCTTTCTCAAAACCACCTTATAATCACTTCTGTATAAGAGGGTATTGCCCGGAGAGATACTTTTCGAACCATGAAACAGAAATGCAAATGTTCTCGTGCTAGTCCTAACTTTTGAAATGATGCTAACTGCATCTTATGGAACACCAAATTAAAATCTAAAACGTCCTATTGTCCAAACTAGCACTCATATGGAAAAAGGAAGGTTGTCAACATTATATGCCTTAATAGGAATAGTAGTAGTTGAAGTAGAATTTAAGCGCACGACCTCTGACTTTCAACATACGGTTTATCGACTAGGCTACGAAATATAAACGTATATAATTTCATCTAAAAGGATGCCCTCTGCACTATTTTCTATAGTCTTAGTCAACTATTGGAGATCTTATATCAAATACCTACCTAAGTTCTTGAAAATAAAAAAAAAATTTCACTGCATTGTATTATAAACGGAAGGTTGAAATTTTGTTTTGAAAGTAAACTCGTGTAATACATGTAGGAAATCTTAATATTTTTATTCCAATAGAACGTGAATGTTTTTCCATTAATTACGGAGTAAAATGTCAGATAAATGTTCACCACAACATTGGAATTGTTTGGGGTTTATTGAAAAAAGATGCGGAAACGCGGTAATTAATTCTGGTCAAAACGAAGAGAGATGACACCAGCGTGGTTGTGTTAGAAAAACATATATTTCACATCGATGTTTGTTTATTATGTCAATATCACAAGGTCCATAAACATGTTACCGCAACTTCAGCATAATTTTTGAAAAAGTATAGCTCAGCGAGCTCAAAACTAAACTCGAAAAGAAACTTTTTGAGATTGTATCGGTTGTATATGGCTCACAGCAAAATATTCTGAGACCCCAATTTGGCAGTATTTTTTTTACTGACGCAAATTTTCCGTTAGAAAAGATCTTCGTTAGTAATAAAGATTTTCTTCGTAAATTCGCTATAACATTTTTTTGTCCTACAAACACCTAATCCGCGAAATCACGCCATTGTACATTGTTGGTTGGCAGGAATTGTTGCGTCAACTAAGTTTTATACGAATTAAAATACGATCCTTCATCAAATTTTGCTGCCCATTGAATCTAGACAATTGCAAATACAATAGCCACGCAGCGAAGAACAACAAGTTAAAGCATGCAGCCAAAAGAAAAGGCAACTAGGACCCAATTCTAACGAAAATCTGATGAATATTTTACAAACTGCTGAATCGATATGATTGTCCCTAGTTTACTGTTAAATATAATATCGAAAAAATTTATAAAAAAAAATCACAACAGAATATAAGAACATTTGTTACACTTAGTTGGCCGATTTTTGTTTTGTTTAGTGGGTGCTCAGCCTATCCCCATATTGCATATATACATAAATATATACAACATGACAAATGTCGTGCGAGCAGGTGGTGCACTACTCTCCACCATCGCGGGTGCAATTTATACTGGGCAGCTTCGTTGCTCGGCATACATACGCCGATATATAATTTTTACGCGAGAACCCGATAAGATCTAGCTTTTATGTGAATATGGGATCATGTAGGCATCAATTTGACTATTCCGAAATGTTTTCGCTCCCGCCACGGAGCTCATCAGCGGTGTTCTAAATACTCAATGAGATATTTTGTACCTACTCGATACAAATAAATTCACAAATTTTTCAAATTTTCTAACTATATCTATTGCGTTAAAGACAATTTTTCAAATATGTAAGTAAGCACATATTTTATATTTTATGTATACAGTTAAAAACTTTTAGTTTTCAATTTGGGTCACGAAGTATATACGCCGAACCGCCAATCCCGACCAAAGAATTTACAGCGGTAGGTAACGGCTCTAATTAGCGTATTTTGTTTTAGTTCCGGGACATTTACTCTATAGGTCAATCTCCATATAACTATCCCGCATAACTAGCTCATTCTCTGGATATTGACTTTCATTGAAGCACTCTTTTCAAAAATGCTCAAGGTCTATCATTAAACCTGCTGCTTTTAAATAGATGACGACAATATAGCCGAGTATGATCACTGTAACAATGGAGCACTTCTTACTTTAGGTCGGAGTTAATGTAACTAGGCATTGAATCGATATTGAGGTGTTTGATAAAATCTATTCTGCTTTGGGATGAACTTTAAGATGGGAACATCATACCTAGATTGGTTGCAGTGACCATTAGAGTAGCGAATTCCCTGCCTCACTACTTCCAAATACTAATACTGAAAAGTTAGAAATAAAAGTGGACCAGTAATTGAACCCTGATGGCCATAGTCAAATGCATAAAAAATGTGCTATTTTTCGTCTGCATAATTAGCCTAATATTGTTTGTCCATCAGGTATAGCTGCCGTACTGAAAAACGTAATTATTTCTCTGTTATCAATGGAACCAATGGAACCAACTATAGAATCTGTATTCAGTAATCAACCTTGATACTACAATATGTATGTCTTCATGTGATGTCATTACTAATTATGACCAAACAAAGATGAAAGTTTTGGTTCCGACAGGCTCAAAACAGCATCCCAAAGTTTCAGCTCAAATTTCAAAATCAAATAAGCAATAAGTCGAACTTTGACAAACTCTCTCAATAACCTGATCAAATCCAGAGATCCAGAAAACCTCTCTAGAAAATTCAACCACAAATAACCTCAATGAATGAAATCAAAGTGAAAGATAATTGCATCAAAACCATATCAATTTCAAAAAACAAACTCCGCCGCTTCATATTCAATTTTTATCTGGGAATTGTTGTCAGGTGACAATGACGATCCAGATGACCGGAAATCGTTATCAAGGAGGGACATCTCTCTAAACCGTTTCGGCAATGGCATCTCATTTAAAATGGACAAAAAAAAAAGTTAAGACATCTCAAGTCCTTCATTCCTTCGAATTAAAATACAAGTTGAAAACGATCAATCAATGACTCTGCCGACCCCCACACCAGCCGTTTCGAATATGCTTTTTGTCTTGTTTTCCCCCATCTCACAGGTAACAGTCGCATATAAATTTCAATACGCCCACGAGAAGACTTACCGAAAGTTCATTCATGAAACTAACCATCGCGGATGGACAGACGGACGGTGGATCTTCTTGCCCTCTTGAGTGAGGGAAGAAAAGGAATATTCGAAACAGAGATCGGGACTGACCGATCATTAGAGCAAAGAAGGTAACATGAGCTCCAGGTTTTGGCTTAATGTGATGGATAAAAACTTTCATTTTTTTTTTAACTACACTTTGCGTCCACTCTAAATCCGAGTACATGGCAGTAAAAGGAATAATAAAAACAAATAAAACTTGTCGCGTATTTTTATGTTTTTATTTGTTTTTGTTGTACTAGTCGTTCTGCTCAATCGTAACCATTGCGCAGCCGTAAGCAAGTAAGAGTTCAAGAATTCTAAGACAACGATCTGATTGGCTCGGTTGACATAGTCCCTCATCCTCGAAGGTAATAAAATTAAGCAAATAAACTCGAAACAATTTTAAATGCAATCAACTGCTTGCAAGCCAGTCTGATTGTCTTCTTTGAGGTGAATTTTCAGTGCACCTATCTAAGCCAATTGAGGTTTTTTTCCTATTCCCCACTTTATTTATACAT
Organism: Dioctria rufipes; assembly: GCA_963924295.1. Lineage (NCBI taxonomy): Eukaryota > Metazoa > Arthropoda > Insecta > Diptera > Asilidae > Dioctria > Dioctria rufipes. Next base: position 38,667,245 of record OZ002743.1, on the reverse strand, counting down.
GGCCTGATGCTAGCTAGCAGAACAAAAATCTTCTAGACTAGACCGACCTGTTGCGATTAAGAGTTGATTAAAATAAAAGACACCTGAAGAATGAAAACCCAATAAAATTTAATATTCGATGAGATCTTAAAAGAAGTGTGAATGTCTCACAAATTTTGAATTGCGGCACCTTTACAAAAAAAAAAAAAAAAAAAAATCTTAGGCTCTTTGTTTTTAGTCTCGATATCGGTGATTTGCCTTTGTTCTCGTTTGCATACGTACCTAGTTAGGTAACGAAAACGAACCAACCCTAACCTCACTATAGAACACAAATCAATCGTCCCCAAACGACCTGAGAAATTTAATGAAGTGTGTTAAAGATGAGTTTCTTTTCCTTCTATTTTTTCCCTTTTTTATTAGACTAATTCAGATTTGAATTTGTTTTTTCCCCTAAGATTCTCTCGTTGTTACAAAATAAAAAATCTCTCAATGGCATCTATCCCCTTATAAATCTTGGAAGGAATCAAGGAAAGAAAAAACAAAACCATCCCAATCCTGATTTATTTAAATGGACCCCAAAGAGACTGCTTTTGGTGGAAAGGTAAATAATTATCGGCGATCAATTTTAAGTTTTTGGTATCACCTTGTGGTTTTCTTGTTGTTTATGCTATTGAATTCGGGGGTTTGGATGATTCCGGTGACATTTGTCGTCTCGTCGAATCTTTTGATTATCTTATGGTTAAGCGATAGTCAACAAGTAATTAAGGTAAATCAGAAGATATTCGATGATGATGATGGTGGTGATGATGATGATGATGATTATCGTGGGAATTAGTAGTACTTTACTAGAAAGCTATTTCTATGATTCACTCTTTAGAATTTCCTGTAGTGATTAGAAAGAATTTATATACTTTTTATCTGATAAAGATTCCAGGGCGATGTATTATAGAAATCTCGATGATTTTGTACACTTAAATAAGTTTCGAAGATTTTGAAATTTATATTTTGTTCACTTCTATTAACTTGTCTTATTGAACTAGGTATACCCATACCGAATACTCAATCTGCTTATTTTTGATAAGCATACGGAAACCCAAACAGCGCTAAGTTATGAATTTAAATCAAATATATTTCCGAGAAAGTCTTAATAGTCGTGAGGATCGGCGAGCCCTCTTAAAATCACAAAACTACAAAAAAATCTATCAACATATCGTTGGGAGACAAATGATATATGAAAAAAACGGTGAGGGCCTATTATACTAAAATTGGAGGGAGCTGGGTGCGTACAAAAAATTCTTTAACAAAAAGAAACTTAATCAAACAACGTTTTTCCTAAAAACACATTTCTGAAAAAATGGAAAAGCAAAAGTACAATTTCACCAAATAATTATATAGTATAAAAGTGTACTAAGCAAAACTACTCTTTCGCAAAAGACTTTCGGACTTTCAAGCCTTTTGTCTGCATGCACATGCACAAAAGTTGCTGATTGGTAAAGAACTTTTTATATTTGTGGAAAGAATAGTAGACCTTCCTTCCACTCAGTTTCTGGAGTTATTTTGAAGCAGACGGACAAAATATTCCATGAACCCAAAATTATACTGAGTCATGGCACCATAGAATAAATAAAATAATTGACGCTGATCATGTAGGTGTATCTACGTATTTAAATTACCAGTCGTAAAAGAAAAAAAAAACTGTTGACAGAAAGATATGGAATCAAAAGAATATTATAAAACAAGGATTATGTAGCCCTTTACTATAATGCGATAACATTATGTAACCTTTATTTGAAATAAATCGGAAAAATGGAAATTTGTGTATAGTTTCTTCGAAAGCCCGCAAAAACATGAAATGCCCCATTGCGAAATGTCCCTTTGCCAAAAACTCCCTTGCTAAGCGTCTTTCTGCGAAACATTTGGGTTTGCCCAAAAACAATTTACAGAACAGATTTTTTGTAAGACGTCTTTTTTTGTGAAAGAGCTTTCAAATTAAGTTCATTTTGCCATATATCTTTCGGCTAAATGAGTAGTACTAAAAAAAAGAAAGCGAGTATCTAATGATCTTGCAAAGTACAGGCCAGGGCGATCAATCAAAATCTATTAAATTTTTTAGCAAAAGTAATTAATAACAAAATATCACGAAACTAACCACCTGATCATAGCGATCATCCAAATAGTTTTTATTTTGTCCAATCAAGCCTGACGGAATAATGGAACGCCTTTCGCTACAACTTTTGGTGAATCGAAGATCACAGTTTTGGATATCTCAAAATCTATTGACAGAGTCATTCAAAATTACGGATATACTGTTAAGTTAACTATTACTTCACTATCATAGTTTGAACGTGTAGAGCTATTCATATATATTATTACCTCAGATCTGCACAATATTCATGTTGGAGGTCATTCAGCACTCACTCTCCGACTGTATTATTAAATCTTATTATATTTATGGCATTTACCAAGAGCTTTTCAGGCATAAGAAACTTTGATTTCGCTTACTCTTTTGTCTCTGCCGTGGATTCAGGTAATTTTAAGATGAATGATAAGATCATTGATCGGATACATGAATAAAATTCTTGGTTCTGTTTGGAGTGTTGCAAGTCGTCTCGACTTAAATGTTGTTAAAATTCAGAGGTACCTGTTATCATTAAAACGTTCCCAGAACTCATTCCATCTGTTTCGTTTAACAGTGTATCCAAATCTTCAATTTGAAGATCTTTAAAATTAATTTTTTTTAATTGTGAAAAATATAATAAGGTGCTTTGGATTTATTTATTTATTTTTTTATTCATTTAAGCCAGTTGTATAAAACAAAACGCCTTTTCGCAATAAGACCGATCGTCAAATGTTAGGTTTTGGTGGTGATGCCCAGGTATTGTGACCTGAGGGCCCCACCAAATGGCTAATTTTAAACAAAGTTGTGCACTGAGGTCTTGAGTCCTCAGCTCTCAGTATACTCTAGCTGTCCTGATGTAGAATATCTTATTGAATGTAGATTGGAGTGTAGTTTAGGTACACTAGATGTATTGACACAGACGTCTTTAAATGACTGAGGACCGCAGCACAGTTACAGGCACAACAGCCAACCAAGGAGACCCTAAACTGAGGTAGGGCTGTGAGAGTCCCTAGGCGGTTTCAATGCTATGTTTGAATTGCAGAGACAAACGAGAATGTCCTTGGTGTGTCAGAAGCATGTTGAAAATTAATGCCTCCAGTGCACGTTACTGCGTCTGAAAGTGCTGTAATGAATTTATAAAAAAGAAAGAATGTGCGGTTTGTCCTACCGCACGAATGCTTCTTGACGAACACCAATATGGCTTCAGGCAAATGTAGTGTCACCATTCGCCTTGTCGAGTACTTCTAGTAGTTGTTGATAAACCTATAACAGCAGTTAGTAGCATAAATGACCATTTGACCCTATATCGAACTAGTCAGTGACTAGTTCTACCGTTGAGGTTGGTTGAACCAGTACTACAATATTTGCGGATAGTCAGTTAGCGGCCGAACTAGTTAAAGGTGTTCATATCTAATGCAGATGCGATGAGTTGCTGTCTTCACAAATATTCTTTCTCGTCCACAAATTAGCTGCGGTGTTGTCATAATACAACTCGAGTTCGGCTGTCCTAAAAGGAAGTACCTAAAAACAATTGAAACGGGACGAGGGCATGAACATAAGCCTTCTGCAAAATTGTGCCAGATTAAAAGTCGCTTATCGCTGAAAATTTTAATCTTGATTCCTGTATTGGTAAGAGTTCGAAACGTTATAATATTTTTTTAGGAGAAAACAAACTCAATCGGTATACATCTGACATAAAACTCACTTTCTTTATTTTTTTATTATTCTATCTTAAAAATAGAGGCATACTATCTCACACCCTTTTTAGTTCGCAAAGTGGCTTTTCGCTGTACGTACCGCAAACCCTACAAATGTGTAGTTCGCAACATACAAGTTACCCCTTAATAAGATATGAAGGAAATTATATTGGTTTAATTCTGTATAATTGAATTAATTGAATTGTATTTCTTCATTTTTATTTTCGAATCAAATTTGGATATGAACTTTGATCGTATTTTAATGAATTCATCTGAACTTATGTCACTTTTTCAATGGAAAAATATACATTTTAGTAACCTTGGGCCGAAAGCCCCTTACTATAATTTCAGAACCCTTAGTTAACAATGCTTTTAATTAACAATACACATTCATATAAATTGGTGCTAAAATATCTACAAATATCTGTAATATGCTCGTACGTAATATAAGTCTGTGAAGATCATATTTGCACTTAGACAAAACAAATTTTAGTTCAGTGTTTATGTCGAAATTTCTTGGCTGTGATGATGATAGTTTTATAGGAATTATAATACCACCACTATCTTTAGAGAGTCGGTATCGCCTTACCTGTTTCATATGTAGGCTACGTACTGTGACTCATCAGATAGTTGACGCAAAGAGATTCCATAGTAAAGCCAAGATAACCGAAAATTTCTAATCATAATATCGCCTAGCCAAATATTGACTGTAAGCAAACTATGGAATTAATATGGAACTGAGAAATGCATCATAACTTTTACATCTGTAGCGCAATTGCCATTTTTGAAGCTACCTACTCGCGATCTTCAGTAGCTGGGTGTAAAAGTGCTAAAGAAAATCATTTATAATTGTATGTAACTCCTATATCTCCTACAAGTTCCGCTATTCCTACGATGTTTGTATTAGGTATGGAATTTTTTTCGGTGGACCTCGATCTAATCATTAGTTAGGCACCCATCCGACAGAAAACAACAAGGAAAGATCATTGAATGCAGGAGGTGATGTCGCCATTTTGTTCTTCATTTGGTTTTAGTAGCAACACAACAAATCATTTCAACAGATCTAGAACTTGATGCGATAGGTTTAGATTTGATCAATACTCGATTCTGTCGTCTTGATTTGCAACGGTGACAATATTCAGTTATATGTCCTTGTTCAAAGCAACAATTTTTAATTTTTTTAATGATGAACATTATTTCACCAATGAAATAAAAATATATTTTCCTAAATCAATATTTGTCACAATGCTACAGAACTGGCTCGTATCTATTTGTTTTTTATATATATATATTTTTTTGTAAAAACTTTTGAATAAATTACAAAAGTAAAGAAAACTTTTCTTATGACAGCTGTCAGTTTTCCTTGAAAAAATATTGCAGTTGCTAAAAACTTGGGTTAATTCATGCAAGAGCAAACGCTATGACGTATGCAAAATTCATGTAATATTTTTGGACAAAGAAGTAAAGGAATAGAAAATGTCTAACTTCGTCCAAATTAAATATAACACATTGTCTCAAATATTAGTACGCGAACAGACCTAATGTGTTGGCTTGTTTGCCATTATCTTTATTCCAATTTATCACTCCCATCAAATCTGAGCCTTGGTCAGTAGTTATAATACTGAATTTTGCATCTAGCCGAAAAAGATATTAAAAATGAAATACAGAAAGCATAGAGAAAGTATCTAGTATATGCTCGATGACAGAAAGTCCATATGTGGTTTTATGTGGGCACCTGCCAAGTATAGCTTAATCCCAGAGTATTCTTTGTACATGGATTAGTTATAATTCGGCAATCAATATCTTCATAGGACATTACTGCCTGAATGGGTCCCAGTAGGTCAGTGTATGCTTGAATTTCTTACTGGTAGTATCGAGACCTATCTAATATGTCTTATGGGTCTTTAGGTCACGGTTTCCAGTTGTTTTAGCGCAACTCAAAGCCAAGAGACGAATATCTGAGCATGCAGTATGTAAACCACCATACCTTCCTATTTTCAGGTGTTTTGTACATAAAAAGCGATATCTCCTGTAATAAGTGGGATGTCCGGCTTGACGCAAAATTACTCCTTTTCCACCATCAGCCATCACGTTGCTGCCATCAAAGGGCCTCACCTTGTCGGGGTAGAAAAACTAGATTTTCCTTGGAAATCCAACCGCGTGTCACCAAATTAGACATATAGTCTACCTAATTGGTATGGCGTTGTAATCCACGGCCATAAGGCCATGGTTACTCCCAGTAGATTCTCCATGCGGAATCCTTATTTTATGGGACTGGTTGTTTCATCCGTGGTTAATCTTATTGGTATCGTCTGTAAATAGAGAGTTCTAGCGGGGACCACACAGAGGTTAAGATGCGCCCTTGAGATTACGGTCAGTATTCTTATAGATTCTCAATATACTGGAATATGTAGGTCTCTTAGTATGTATGCTACTCTAATGGAGGAGATAAGTTGCAGTATTAATTCTGATGCTAGCACAAGAAGTATTTTCACAGGTGTCCCGTAAATTTTCTTCAAACCTCATTGTTTTGGATATTTTTCATTATCAAACCATGTCTCAATTTGGTAGATTACCTACGTACACCGCATCATTCACAGCTTCTTCAAGAAGGAATCCTATATTCTGAAATATTTTTGTCAAAATTGAAATTAATCGGAGCCCGTGACATCATAAAACAATAAAAAATCCGTAATTTCCCTGAAATATTATTTTCAATATAATGGAAATGCAAAATGGTAAATGGTTAATTTTGCAAACAACTCTTTACCTTAATTCAGGAAACGAAAATCCTTCAAAGTCCTCTTTTGAAACTTTCTGAATTAACACGATCATGAGAGATCCTTTAATCACAGTACAGTCGTGCAATTATTCCAATTCCGCAGGAGTGTTTCGTACATCGACACTGGAACAACTGATTTCTGGTTCCCTTCCGGCGCACACAACATTTGTTAAAAAAATCATGAAAATCACAGAAATATAACTTAAGCAGATATGTCCCGATTGAAAGTAATTCCTCGTGGTTCTAAATTTGGTTGAAATGGCGCCCGATGAGTCAATGTATATGTGCTGGTTACCACATGACTCGTCTATGTTTCTAATGGCTTTTCTTTCTTGTATCATGGGCTTTACGCACTGACTTGTATAATATGGGCTGACTACGTTCATAGAAGTAACTGCATAAAATGAGCTCAAATTTATATAGCAATCTCTTTTGGCATAAACACCAAGTACCAACTGAGAGAGAACTGTTAACAATAAATAACTAAGTCGTTTCGTCCAAACATGTGTTTTTAAATTAATCATTTTTACTGATAAAAAGTTGGTCTACCAAAGGCAATAGGTTGATCAGATATTCGGTAGAAATTCTGAAGGTTTTATTCAAATAATTTTGTGAGCTCCCCGCTCATTTCTTCAACTTCCCACCAATGGTTTTTTTTTTTTCAATATTGGCATCAATGTAATCGCACACAAAATTGAGCCCGCATGAAATTAAATATCAAGCAATGTCAGTAGCTTTACGCCCGCCGGCGGATTTTAGAATCGCGCACATTTTACAACGCTCGGGATGCGTCGAACTGTTGAATATATAAGCTTTTTTTTCATCTGGTGCACAGTCAGGGTAGAATATGAAAAAAAAAACAAAGTTGGCTTGAAAAGTTGCCACACCTGCAAAAAAAAATTAGTTTTTTGTTCTTTTCAACCCAAACTAAAGGAGAGGATATTGCGCGTGTGTATGCCATATAGTATTGCGTACCAAACATGATGACTTTTTGCATTTTCTAACATATGATTGCATCATGCCCCCTAATTCTTTCCCTATCTCCTTCCTGCCATACTGTTCTTTGTATCATAGGCTATTCCCTGAGCTTGGCTTAATAATACATATTTAAATAAAAAAATAAAAAACAATCTCTATTAACACACTTTTGTTTATTTTCGGTAATAAAATGTACTCTACCACAAAAGCCGTAGGTGAAAATAAAATTGAAAGGGGGTTAAAAAAAAAATTTTTTTTATATGGAAATTGAATAATATTGTATTTGTTTCTGTTTTATTAATAAACTCGAAAGTGAAATATTGGTAAATGTTTGGAATTTTGATAAAAGTAACTATACTTAATTTGTAATATATTTTCTTGAAATAGATTTACCAAAAATTAAAGTAGGTATATGACAAATTATTGCAACCCAAGATGGCAAAGGGCCTTTTGAGGAACTGGCCATTTAAAATACTTTTCGGTACTTGTAACGATTCGTTGCATGGGAAGCATATGCTCGTTACTTTGAAATCGGTACTCGGTACTTTCGTTACTTTCGGTACTGCTCTCAGAGTTATGATAATAATTTCTGTTCTACAGCGCGTTACCTTGCTTTACGTATTTTTTACGCTGGCAGCTTTATATGAAATAGATATATGAAATAGAAGCTAATCCCATTACGAACCATGTGCCGCCATTAGTGACGAAATATTGTGAAAATGTATAGGAAAGTACGGTACAGAGAACACAATACTCTCTGCCATCTCTCTGTCTTTCATATAAAAATATATATACATTAGTTACGGAATTACGTCACAGGCTATTAGCTGCAATGTGTCAAAATTTTAATGGGAATACCTTGTCTTCTATATACCTTGGGCAGTACCTATCTTATCTTATCTTATCTTGCGATTCAGATTTTGTTTGTTCAACATTAATAATATTTTTTTAATATAGAAAGAAAAATTAGGTATATTCCAAGAAATACGAAAGGAGAAATTTATTTTTAATTACAAAGTAGTTTTCGGCTTAAGAATTTTCGTTTAAAAATTCCCTCTTATCGTTTTGTAATTTAAAACGTTGTCTTAACTTTGCCCAAGTCAATATCCTTCATGTTTCATTCTACCTTTCTTTCGGTATTTTCTACTCTTTTACTCAATAGGAAAAGAAAAGCAGAAATGGAAAAATGCAAAGAAGTATTCGTTATTCGGTGAAATGAAAAAAGATAATCACATCATGAAAACAAAGTGACGAAATAAGAAAGTACCGATTTCTTTGTTGAGTATCGATTCATTACTTTGGTATTTGTTTAACTAATCCTCGTTAGTCATGTAACGAATCAGTTCTTTTTGCCCATCGCTACCTCAAAAGTTTCTTTTTTATATTACCGCCACTCACTATCCTACTGCTGGTATACAATTTTGCCCCATACCTTTCGAAGTCGCACCAAGATTCCTCGCATAAAAATATTTTCCGAACGCCTACAATGCGCATTTTTTATAGTGCCAGAAAATTTTCAATGATGGGCTTGTCCTTTAGTTACTTATTCCGGGGATAGACTTGAGGTTTCAATATTGCAGTTTGAACTACACCGCATGTGTGTCTCCATAAACTGAAAATCAGCTCGGTATACACTCCGTGTACACTAAGTATATAGAAAATTGGAATTCAATATTAAAACTGCAAACAATTTCGCGGTATACAGAATTTATCTCACTATGACCCTAGTTATAAACCATAATCATTTAATACACGAATCTTTTAGAACTACTACAAATTTGTCTGCCATTTAATATTTGACACTGGTAAAATTGAAGTGGCTTCTTCGTTTTTATTTTCCATATACACAAGTCATCTCACAATATTTTGTACGTACGTCAATTGATAAATCAAATGTCAGCTCTCTAAATAATTCCTCAGTTTCGTAAAGTAAGTGTGTCTCTGAAATTCTATATTTCAATATGACATAATTGCAATATCAATATCTCAATATCGATACAGCAAGTCTGTATCCGGCATTACTTGTAGTTTCAATCTGACAATCTGACCGTGAAAGTTCGTAACTGAAACTTGTCAATACATATCAATGCTACCATTATTTCAAAAGAAAAAAACCACAAAGGCCTGCTCTATGCGAATAATTTGTTACTATATTTTAGATCTTCGAAGATGAACCTGATTAATTTGAGGATTAAGTTGTTGTTGTTGTTGTTGTTGTAAATTTATATTAATGAACATACCTTGACCGTAAACCAGATGAAAAAGCATAGCTAATATATATTTTTATGGGTTGGTATATAGAGTTCCAAAGACTTCGCAATTTTCTTGCTTATTTTATGAATATCGCAACATGTTGCCAGTACTAATGCACATCAATACGATTATTTAGACACAGAAAGCTCTGCCTATTCCCCGCTAGAGTAAACCATATAAAACAGCTTTTAATCAATAAATATCTGCCCTTCTTTTCCCTTTTTATAATTTTATTTAAAATCAATCTTTATATGATTTCATTTTCATTTCAGTATACTAATCAAAATCTTTTCTTCCATTTCAGGTCATCATGCTGTAAAAATATACTAGCGAATATCCCCATTTAAATTGGTATTTTAGCTATATGTAAAAATCATAACTTCTTCAGCAAAAAAAAAGAAAAAGAAAACTGAAACGAACACAGAGATATTCATCAAAGAATATAAAACAATTTTCCTAATGAAATAACAAGAAAGTGGAATGTATACGAATCAAATAACTATAAAAAAACAACATTTTTAATTTACAAAAGTAGTAAATTTTTAAGGGAGCGTAATACTTAAATTTAAAAAAATACAAAATAAAAAACCCTGTAAATATCAAAGCAACAATTTTATTTTGTTTTTTATATGTATAAATTGTTTAAACAAAATATCTTTCAATCGATATGAATTTATTTTAAATATTTAAAAACAAAAAACAAACGAAAAATTTGTAAAATCTCAATTGGGTATGAAATTTTGACATAAAAAAAAAAACAAGCAAAAATAAATCTATATCGAACGACTTACGAGCTTACTGATATACAAATAGGAGATTTCGGGCAATGTGCAACAGCAGCATGCAGAGAATATTAAATAAACAAAGGAAATCAGCGCACCAGTTACGTTGCAATATTATTTAATTAAAACAAAAAAACAAAACACAAGAAAATACATTCAAAATATTATACTGGAAAATTTTGGCAGTATTTGAAAAGTATTTTCTTTATGTTTTCCTTATACTACATATATATACAAACATACTCCTAATTTTTGCATAAATTTTATTTTTACATTGCAAATTTAGAAGAGAATAAAACAACAAAAACAACAACCAAATCTTCACCTATTTGCAATATAAACAAACAGCAACAAAAGAAAAAACACTAAGAAAGAAACTGCAACTATCTTTTGTGTACAGAAAATGTTTAGATGTAAAAAATGTAAAAAACAAAAAAAAAACAAAAAAGAACAAAAAATAATGTTTAAAACATCATAAATTAACAGTAAAATAGTATCTTATGTAAAGCATTTGTAATCTGTGATAATTAAAAAGAAAAAAAAAAGAAAATCAAGAAGTATAGAAAAAAAACGTAATTTTTTAATATGCGTTTTCTGGAGTTTCTTGGAAGAGGTAAATTTAACAGAACTTGTAAATTTATGTAATAATGATAAAAATAATTTTATTAGTTTTTTTTTTTTTTTTTTGGTTTAGTGAAATTCAATTTAACCTTTTCCCTTGCATTCACGAAACGTAAGAGTTATTTGTTCCAGTAAAAATGAGGATGTACTTAAAGTGGTTTATTTTATAAGTAAGATTTTTGTTGATTAATAAAATTAATTTTATTTTTTAGTAAGTCGTATGTTAATTTGTGAAATAATTCTATGTTTAATTTTTATTATTTCCGGTACAGAATTACAATTTTCAAAGTACCCCTCTGCTTTTCTCTATATCAATTTTAAAATTGACATTATTTTTATTAAAAGTGTAAATATGAAAATAATCAGCATTAAATGGAAATAGAAAATTCACAAAAATAATAAAATAAAAATAAATTGTAAAAAAAAAAAAATATCAACTTGGATATAAATTTATCACAACAAAAACAAGATTTTTTTATTAGTTTTTTTCTGTTGTGTTATACTTTTTTGGTTGTTTGTTTTTTTCTTTTAACTGACGGTGACTAAAAGTGTAACAAACAGTACACGCAAAAATATAAATTTCAATGTAGGTATGATGATAGAAATTATAATTGAAAAAAAAGAATACGGACAAATTAATAAAAAAAACAACACACACACACAAATTCTATTAATTACAAAATAATATGAAAGTTATAGTAAATAGCATTAATTAAATTATACGAAATGATGAAAATTATGAAGTTTTTTGTTTTATTTTTGTTCACTCCACTTTTGTAGGTGTCCTGCTTGTTTCCTGATTTTGTTTTTCAGATTTTTTCCCTTTTATTTAAATTTTTTGGAAAATTACGTATTTAGTCAATGCAATGGCAACAAAAATTATAAAATAATGCGCACACTCTGTTGTATGTGCAACATTTCAATTGTAGTGAGAAAAATATTTAGAAAATAAAGTTCGAAATATTGTAACCGGGTCGTTTACTCAGGCAACAGATTTTATTTCTTTTTTCAATATTTTCTTTACTTTTGAGTTCCTATCGTAAAGAAAATTATTTTTATAAATTTTGGTAGTCAAGGGAATCTGTATTGAGATTTCGTTAATAGAAAAATTTTGCTAAATGAAGAGTTATTAGCATAACGTCTTCTAAAACCAGTTATAAAACTGGTATTATCAAATTGGTAATTGTAGAACTGTTGTTAATACCCTAGACAGACGGCCTAAATCCATGATCATTCATTCGTCATAAAGCTTTTCAAAAATCTAATTACCCAAGATTTTTAAATTAAAATAAAGTTTCTATCACTTTTTATTATGTAATAATTTGATAGCACATTTTTAATAATTTAAATTTAAAGGTAAATTGATATATGAAAATTCTAATTACAGAAAAATGATCATTGGTTTTGCCCTCCATCTGTCTAGGGAATTAAAATAAACTGGAAGACAGTGCATTTGGATATGCTACTACCATTCAGTCACCAGTCTAAATTCTGATTTTATAACCGAAAATTATATTATTTAGTATGTATGTGAAGAGACAGCTCAGCATATAACTGTTTCTAATAGTTAGGCAAACTACAAGAACACAAAACTGACAATGCTATTACCTAACTCATTTAACATAGCGTCAACCGCACCAAACCTTGCGCTTTTATTATTTTTTTACGGATTTCGGCAACAATTCATAAAATCATCACGTCATTGCAAAACACCTGAAATGATCAAAAGTTTCTGATATGAATTCTGTGTCGATTCAATCGTTTTGTCGTCTTCATTGATTTTTCTAATTGATTCTTAGGCTTACAATTTGTGAAGTTTCAAGGATGACATACATCTAATCATGTCCGTATCTACTTCCTGCAATGCAGTGTTTTGTATTAAAGGGTGTCCTCAGAGCTTGGGTTAAAAAAAAAGTACGAAGTAGTAACCACAGAAAATATGATTCAGTAAATATATAGGTTTCCATTGAACGATTTTATGAAACCGCACTAGTCTGAACTCAATCTCCTCTCTAAACTTAAATTTCAGCCAACCACAATGAATTATAACTGTTCCTATCATTCATTATATGTATATGGTTGTTCGTCATTCTTTATTATAAAATTTAAACAATATTTCAGAAATTCTAAGAATGTAGCGCTCGGGTCATTTACTAGAAAAAAAATTAACTATAGGTCGTCTCGGATAACCATGGCCCGTTTTTCTCTCCAGTTAAAAAAGTTTTGGTTATTTTCCCATTCACTATTTTCTACTACCAAGTAAATATCAAATTATAAACCTTTATCTACACTTTTCGCATTTATTTTGTTTTATTTTGGTAGAGGGTGTTTTATAGAAACAATCTCTGCCTAAACAATATATGGTCCAAGTCGATGATAGGGCAGTTGAGATTTACTATGCCCACTTCAATATTTTGTTTATCTAATTTTTTTTTTAAATCATCAAAACTGAATGCCAGAATAATCAACCCTCCTTAAAGTTTAGACACCAAGGTTGCTACACATTTGATAGTAGTTAAAACTGATTAATGGATTTTTGTTTGAGACTATATAAAAGATTATCGGTCAGAGTTACTTCCTAACTTAGTGCAGATAGGTTTTAGCACTTCGGATATCATTAGTACACTAAAATTGTGGTGCTAACCACAATTTATTCTAGTGACATATAGAGTGGTGAGTAATTGAGCTCTGTTTGGTCATTAAAGCGGGAGTAGTCCTTGTCCAATATTACTAGAGAGATCTCTAATAATTCCAGTAGATTTAATTTTTTGCCTTTATTATAAACAAACTTGTTCGCTAATTTTAAGATATTCGGACTCATGACCATGACTCATGACGTTTTGTCCTCTAAATTACCAGGATTCGCCAAAATTCATAAAGTTACCATAGGTACCCATTAGACCAGTATCCATGCTATAATCTGTCTAAAGAGTTAAATGATATTTTAAAACCATCACTCCAAATTTTAGATACATCAACAAAAATTCCCTAAATTTAATAGACGTAGCTAATTCAAATAATTCGAAACTAAAGATTTGATATTATTAACCTATTTACAAACATTCCCTGTGTAGAGTGTAAAGATGCAAGCTCCAAGAATATTTCTTTCAAGTTTGCTGAGTCTTTCCATACAGTTGAGAGAGATAGTATGCCAGATAGGGAAGTAGTAAGTAATAACAGGTCTTATGAGTTGTTTTTACAACAAAAGTTTGGTCTGAGTTGACACCGTCCTTGAAGTTTATTATTAGACTAAGTAAGCTATATGCTTTCAGTCAGTCTGATTGAAGCACGATTCATAAATATGAATTTTTTAATCTCCTAGACGCAGTTCCTATCCGAAATTTTTTTAATTTTAACAACCAATGATGGTTTCGCTATGAGTGTTCCGCATTCTCCGTTTCTGGTGGAATTATTCATAAATAATTTTCAAAATAAAATATAACACTCGAATCCTAGATTTAGATTTGCAAAGGAAGGGGGTATGTAGTTTAAAATGTGCAACATGTCAAGGAATGTACATTGGACAAACAAAGCTTAGCTTCTACAGAAACATGAATAATAAATCTAATTATGCAACACATTTACTAGACAAAAACCATGTTCCAGATGTAAATGCAAAAATTTTATACATTTGTAAGAAAGGCCACAAATTGAATCCAGTGGAATCATTAGAGATCACTTGAGCAATATTAGACATGCACTATTCCTGCCACTATAATGGCAGATTTTACAGTCCAGGCTTAAGCCATGGCTTAAATTTCTCTACTACTTAATAGTCAAGGCTTAAGTTACATGACTGGCTTAAGCCAATCTGAACTGCTTCAACTGTAATTGTCAACTGTTGCTATCTGCCAAGTGTGAAAAGTTTGTTTTTAATTCCAAGATTTTAGGAAGAAAATGATATAAAATGGAATATTTATCTGATACAGAAGACATGAATGACGAGGAAATGCACACAATTTAATATTCCAAAGCGCTCACAAAATATCGATGCATGGGATGACGTCAATTTTTATACTCGGTTTAGGTTGTCGAAACATTCTGCAACAATGATTTTGGTTTTCATATCCTACGACATAAACACCAAGACAAAGTGATAAATAGAAAAGGAAATCCCTTTCTCTTCGCTTCTTCTTCTTATCGCTTAGTTTTAGTCACACAATGGCAATTTTTCTCTAAAAAATTCACAGTTACTGTAATGCTGAGAACTTAAAAATTTCATTTTTGCGTCAACTAAGCCTCAGCTGACTGAGTACTGTGAAACGAAGGAGGCTTAAGCTTGGTGCCTAAGCCACACCAATGGCTTAGTTGAGCTCTGGCTTAACTGTGAAACTGGACATAAGAAATTTTTGCGAGCAATACAATTTTAACGTACTGATGATAACCTAAGTGCTGAAACCGGTCTTGCACTCAAATAGGAAGTACTATATGTGTGAGCGATAACCTTTCATATAATTTCAAATCAACATGTTGTGTCACACAATCTCAACTGAAACGATAATTATAGAGAAGGATTAGTGGCAGTAAGGAGTTGCGAAATGTATACGACCCTTTTATAAGTTTCGGTTTGTATTTTTAAAGGGTATAACAAGCGGTTTACGACTGTGTTTCAATTTTCTAGGATCTTGATAATATTTTGCAAAGGTACCAACACTTCTCGTAGCTTTCGTTGGAAATTCACACAAGACATATATGTAAATTTTATCCTCTTCTAGACTAAAACTGCGACTTTCGAATTGATATAGTATAAACTGGCACTGGCAAACTTTCATTCATTTTATTTATTTACTTACTGTTTTTTTTTTTTTTTTTTTATTCAGAGCCTGTTTTGATGCAGTCCTTTCCAAAGTGGTTCGTTCAAGGTCCAAATCATGTAACTCGATATCGGAGGAAAGTAATCGTTGGTGTATCGTTCTTCCTTCATGTAACTCGATATGTCGAATAACTCTTATCGAATCCTCGATAATGACAGTATGACACCACTTTACCTATGAAGTTGTGCTTGGATGAGTTACTGTTGTGTAGTTTTTATGAAATGTGAATATAACTGGAAATCTTAGACAAGTTTACAAACTGTTAAATCCTCATTACATCATGCATTTATCGGTGTAGTGAATTCTGTTATAAAGAGAGATTCGAGAGTCATATGTAAGACATGAGCCATCGAAGCTATAAAATCGTTACCTGCGAGGCACTTGTAACCTCCTCCTGCAAACGACTAAGTGCTGCCGCTACTCTTATTATTTTAGGAATTACGTACGTACGTCTTACGTCTTCTTACTGGTAGATTTATATTCTCATAGTAATTTTAACACATTTTTGAAACCTAAAAAAAACTAAATTCTTATCGTTTTTGAATTGGCAATAACATAAAAAGAAAGATTTAATTCATCTCCTAAAAATCTTCTCTGCAAACGTTTATCTAATTTATTACTTTCACTGCCTAGTTGTATCGTATCAGCTTAGAAGTGACGCAACAATATTTTCGACACTAAATTAAAATTTATTTACTATAAATATCAAAAACAAAACATTTAAATTCCCGCACCGGCTGCAATAGTGGCCAAACTCAAAATTCGCGGAAAATTTTCCCTGAACTTAATTAGAATTTGATGCTTGTACGAAAACGGCGTAACACTAATCTGCTTAAAATCCGGTAGACGGCACAAGTGTAAAAATGCATTTTTTTTAAATATTTTATTAAAACAATTGCATTCCGTTTTTCCAATAATGGCACATCTCAAAAAGGGTGGAGAATTTCACGCCATCTGATGAATATTGTCAAAACCTATCCCAAGTAGCATTATATAACTAAAAAGTTATATAAAACTTTTATGTGATATGACGTCGATATAACTGTGCATTACGATTGAATTATTATAGAGTTAAGTCTTATATTATAGTCACAATTAATTAGTTTTATAAACATTGTAAATAAGTCTGTAAGTAGTGTAAATTAATTCAGCTAGTAGAAAGATACGACACTCCGTATTGCAGCAGTATTGAAATCACAAATAAATCAGATAATAACTGTTTTACATTGCTACTATGACCGCAATAAGACAGATATACGTATAACGGTTGGATATATATATATATATATATCGCGTACTAGTTGGTTGTAGTGAAGATTTATCGCGACTGTTTTAAGACTAATCGCTTGTATTTCTCACTAGTATACCACACCACTAATAAGTTACTATACGACTTAAATGCCAAAAATTGCTCAAATGAAAAACGTCGAAGCAACAATTTTGGCCAATATTGTGTAAAATTTATAATTTCTTAAATCATAAGGCAATAGTTGTTGGATTTCATTACGGTTTATGCATCTGCACAAGATTGAAAACAATAAATTAATTGAGATTATTTGTATTCATAATTTGGTTATTGAACTGTGCATATATGGGAAAGCAATATTGGCACTAATTGGCTTTTTTGACATACCATTAAAATCATCTCGGATAAATATACACTCCAGCAGTCCAGCGTGAGACAAAAAGGCATATCAGAATACTTTAAAGAAAATAATAATCAGAGTAAAATGATAGGATCATTTTACAAAACGCATCAAGTCTTTATTCCTATAATCCACGCACCTAGTTAATTTCTACTCAAATTAATACATGTGATAAATCTAGATATCTAGATTAAAATATCACAAAGAGTCCTCGTTAATTAACATTTTTTTCATTGTTTTCTTTTTCAGAATTTGACATGATTAAATATTAAAACTGGTATTTATTCTAAAAGTAAAGAAATACTTTGCCAAAAGAAGAATAAATTCAAATTATCAGTCGTACCTTTTCGTACCAGATTGAATATTTCTTTATGTTATTTAGGCCAAGAATAGCTCTACATAGCTTTCGCATATATCAAAATTCTAGTTTTAAAGAACTTTTGATTATCCATATAACTTGCAGTTTATTTCTCAGCCATCGTAGAATATTATCATCTTCCCATAAAGATTGCACTATTTTATCCGCCTTTTCGGTAGATACAACTTTAAACATTTTCATTTTTCTTACCTCGCAAATCAAAAATCGAGGTATTCGATTTATGGAAGTAATCTGCCAAACTTGCATTTGTCGCATAAAAGTCGGAGAGAAGACACTGAATGTCACATAAGAGTCGTGCAAGAGTAGTTTATTAGTCATATTTTCTAATTTATGACTGGAAATTATCTCAAAAACAATAAAAGCTATATACAAGTTTCTTGAGCTGTATATATGTCGCTATACAGTCACAAATAAATACGACATATAGTTATGGATAGAGAATGAAGAAAATTAAAAATATGAAAACTTTTCTCCATTTTCTAAGGCTTTTAATTCCATTGACCGGTTAAATTCGAGTATTTTTAATGTGCAAAATTTAGGGATCTGATTCACTTTGCTTAAAATATATTTTGTAGTCAAAACTAAATTTATGAAAATTTCAATAAAGTATTATGTAGACTTATGTTGTAGTAAATAGAAGGCGTGTAATATTAACGCATCTATTTTACAAAATACAGTTTACTTTGAAAGATATTTCAACATTTACAGGAATAGATCCAAGTCAATCACATAAATAAAAAGAGTATAATATTATGTATATTATAACTGTTATAATTAGGATTGTTTTTGTAAAAAGATTTTATAATTTCTAGATGGAGTTAAGATTGCATCTTAATTTTGAATTGCAGAAGAGCAACATTTTCAACCAAGTTATTTCAGGGTTTTGCTATGGTATGCTCTAATGCAATTAATCAATCATGCCGAAAACGTAAAGCAGATGCAAAAAGGTCTTAAGCGCGTTAAATTGTCAAATTTGCAACTGTCCTCTGATACTTGTTTGACTGCATTTATGTTATGCAAAAGTCAAATAGGGTTATAAATGAGCTACAACAGCATCCTACATCGAACTGAAATACGATTCACCATTTTAGTTATATGAACGTACTTGTAATGATTTAATCACGTCGTAAGAGTAAGTAGTTATTACTATGGTCAGTCCTGACACGACTTTCTTATGACTCGGTTGTGTTATTTGGGGTACAATATAATTATAATTTTGATCAATAAAGTTTAACAATCGCCATTACAAAACAGCCCAGTGTATTACTAATCTCATCTAGTTAGTGTCCCTTAAATTATAAATAATTTGTTAAGAAGATTATGTTCCGAGGTAATTTGATTTTTGAATTGTGCCACTATTCCAGCCGGTGAGTGTGATGATGGCTTTAAAAAAATTCTTTGTATATAGCGGTTTCACGACTATAAAAACGATAGTCGTCACATTCTTTTCCGTGAAGTAAAATTATTATATTATCATGCAAACGATATCGTTTTTATATTTCGATCGGAAGATTTTCAAGTATTGCGTCCTGTTCTCGTTAATTTCAGAAATTTTAAGAATTTAACCTAAACACCTATTAATGGAAATTTTCGGTAATCGCGCTAAAACGCCTCGTAGCTATATAGAGTAGCTCTATTCACATTGGATTTCCAAAGTCAAAACTCGATTAACTGAGATTTAAATGTAGTTTCATATTTCATATAAGCATGCCTTCTTCGGGAGCCTCCTTTCTTTGAATTACAGTTACCCTTGGAATTGAAGCCATCCGTATCATAGACTGAGGTATAGAATATGCTCCTCATTCCGCTCAAACTGGAGTACTCTCCTTAAATTTGGCAGTAGGATCCAGAGTTCACTAATAAAATTTATGGATAGGTATGAGCTAAGTACAAAAGATTCTACATGAATACTTGAGTATTTACCACCATCAACAACAAGGTGGTCGATGTTTCCAGTTCTTTTATATCTTTTCTTTGAAATGCTGTACCTCGCTGTAGTTTTATCTATCCGCTTATAGCTTTATAATAAAATTATGCTTAATTAAGCTTCCTCCTAGGTCGAGGGAGTCGTAAACCTGAGTCCATGTTAGTCACACCGTCAATTATAAACCTCTCCCAAAGAAACGGCAGTGCCAACTGATTGTGTCTGTTTCTTTTTTGATCTTGAATATGTTATTGAATTTGTTTGTGTTGAATATGATCTGATCTGAATAAGTTTTTCCTGTTCAGAGCCTCCAAATGCAATGAGTTCAATTACAGCATTTACAAAATTTTGCCGGGTTTCACTATGAAGAAACCAGCTCACTATACTTTACTACAACAACTGAACGAACGCATCAGCAAACGAAATCTAAACGAATTCTAGCTAATAGAAAATGCAGGCAGCTCCCAACTTAAGTCATACTAGTATTTGAAAGTATTCGTCAGTCGGACATAAAATTATTCACTTTAGGTGCAATTGGCATTCCGAATGTGATGATGAGGGAATAATTCGTACCAATTACCAAGTTTTATCGAATATATGCTATTGTAAAGTTCGGTGACATCTGAACTCCCTTTAGGTGATTTTTCTAATATACAAAATACTATTGAAGGATTTCGTTACTTTGCTCTTCTAGAGAAGTGCCCCAGCAATAGAAAGGGTAATGTAACATGTCGATCTACCACAAATGTTTAAACCATGACAAAAACACTGATAATTGGATCCTTTTGGTGACAGAATTCCAAATGGAGCTTATGCTGAAGATTTAATAATGTCAAAGTGATAAGGATTACTTAAACTTTTTGATATCGACCGACTTGAATTTCCAACGCAGATAAAATATGCTTAATTTTTATACCTCGTTGAAGATATAGTACCATTCGTCATCCATAGCATTCCGAATACGTATCCTTCGCAACTTTCGTATTCCAATATCAGATTTTGAAATTTGGTTTTATATCACAGATTTTGTTCTTTGTATAAAAAAAAAACATTTAAGTTTTTTTCTTGTGTTTCAATTTTTTCAACTATTCGAATCAGAAAAATGCAAATAATTAACGCAGAAACGCGTTAACATTTTCGATATGTTTGACGACAGTCATCTTAAACTTAATCAGGTAAGATGAGCTTCGTATATAAATATTGAACAAATCTTGATCAATCTGTATTTTCACACACTAAGTTATGCAGCCCCATAATTAGAAACGCTGTGCATATTATATGCGGCATAATTGGAATGTGGGTACCTAGTTCATGACAGAATTTTTTCCAATAAAAATGTAAAAGAAAGTTTTCTGGTTAATTTAAAGTGTAATCAAATTTTATGTCAGACTACAAGTTAATTTATCAAATATCCGAAAGTTATGGTTTAACTGTTAGTTTTTTAAAAACAATGTAAAAATCAGAATTCTGAAAGTAGTAGAATTACCCAACTAAGAAGTATCACAGAGAATCAATAGGGGTCTGAATGTACGAAACCGTTCTGAATAAAAGGTGTCCAAATAGGTTGGGAATTGGGAAGGATTACTGAATTTTTCTTCATATTTTACCCAAGTAGCACAACCGTGTTATAAGAAAGTCGTGTCACTTTCTTATGACTGACCATAGTCATAACGACTTACAAGCACGTTCATGTTACTAAAATATGGAGAATATAGGACGCTGTTCTAGCTCATTTTTAACCCCTAATTTGACTTTTCACAACGTAAATAACTGTATCAGAGGACAGTTGTAAATTTCACAATTTAACGCGCTTAAGACCGTTTTGCAGCTGCTTTACGTTTTCGGCATGATTGATTAATTGCATTATAGCATACCATTGTAAAACCCTGAAAGTACCTGGTTGAAAATTTTTGCTCTTCTGCATGTCAAAATTAAGATGCAATCTTAACTCCGACTAGAAATTATAATTTTTTTTTATAAAAACCATCCTAAATATAACAGTTATAATATATATAATATTATACTCTTTTTATTTATGTGATTGACTTGGATTTATTTCTGTAAATGTTGAAATGTCTCTCGAAGAAACCCGTATTTTTAAAATAGATGCGTTAATATTACACGCCTTCTATTTACTACAAAATAAGTCTACATAATACTTTATTGAAATTTTCATAAATTTAGTTTTGACTACAAAATTTATGTCTTCATTTTCTATCCATAACAATATGTCATTTTTATTTCTGATTTAATAGTGACACATACATATATACATATTTGATTAGAAATCAACTAAGTGTGAATTATAGGAATAGATTTATATTTATATATATAACGGGCGTGTGGCCTTTGTTCCCAAAAAGAGCAGTATTTTTTTGAGAGAAATTTCTTCGAAGTCAGCAGGCTTTAAGAAGTATGAGCCAAAGGCCTGGAATCTACACTGCGCAATTATAGGAATAAAGATTTGTTGCATTTTGTAAAATAATCTTATCATTTTATACTGAACATTATTTTCTTTAAAGTATTCTGATATGCCTTTTTGTCTCACACTGAAGTATTTATTTATCCGAGATGATTTGAATGGTGTCTCAAAAGAGTCAATTAATTCAAGATTTCTTTCCCATATATGCACACATTTATTAACCAAATTATGAATATAAATAATCTCAATTACTTTATTGTTTTTCATTCCTTTGCAGATGCTTGTTTGCACAAACCGTAACAAAACCCAACAACTATTGCCTTGCGATTTAAGAAATTATAAATTTTATACAATATTGGCCAAAATTGTTGCTTTGACGCTTTTCGTTTGAGTCTTTTTGCTATTTAAATCATATAGTAACTTATTAGTGGTATTCTAGTGAGAAATACGAGCGATTAGTCTTAATATAGTAGCGTTAAAACTACACTACAACCGACTAGAACACAACATATAGTATATCCTACCGTTATACGTATATATGTCTTATTTACGATGTTTACAAAACTAATTAATTGTGGATATATTAATATAAGACTTAACTTTTTAACAATTCTGTCGGAATACAGTTATACCGACGTCATATGACACACAGAAAGTTTATATGACCTTTAAGTTAGTTATATAGTGCTGCTTGGGTATGAATCACCCTATATAACTTCTGTGGGGTGAATCCTATGATGATAATTTTTCGGTTTTCATTCTGTTTTCTCCTTTTCGAAGTTATGGCTTAACAAATTTAACTATTTGGAATGGTAACTTAAGTTTTTTTTTTTTAACATACAAAACATGTTATTAAAGCTTTTTCCGTTTTATATAAAGTTATTGGCCACCAGTTTTTTAAAATTTTAAATACCTTTATGTATTATAGTCATTATAGTAAAAAGCCACACTTTTCTACAAGTTCTCATTATTGATATTCATTTTTCCGAGGCATAAATTTGGTCGTATTTCTTTACCAATATTTTAACTGCACCCAAGTCTGTATTGCACGGACGATGAAATAATGGTCACGTACTGAAAAATAATGTAACATTTTTATAAAATGCTTAGAGGCTGCAAAAATTTACAGGTACGTATCTACAAGTACCTATCTAACAATATATATAAATATATATGAAATTTTATCCAGGATTCATCCAGGATTTTATCTGTTATTTTTGAGAGCATAAGTTTCTAATACAATCATTATGAAAAGTAAAAACTCCTTCGGTACTTTTATGTCTTTAGCCTTTGAGTTAACAATAAATATAACCTTTTCTTGTCATAAATTACATATGCTTAAAACTGCAAATGCCTCCATATGAAAAAAAAAGACTTCTTACCCGGGAATAATTGGAAGTGGTATATTTTGCATGTAATCGAATGCAATCCAAGCAACATCTTCACACTGTTTACATATTTTTATATAACCTGTTAAATTCTTGCATAAAGTTCATTAGCTCCTTGTGCCTTTTGTGTTTCTCGGCTAAGAGCTTTTATTTTTTATCATGATTTTTAGGACTTTACTACATTTTCTGAATGCATCAATCTGAAGTCTTCTAAATATCTTTTTGGAAATATCTCGATTATGACTCATACTTGAAATACGTGTTGTTTAGATCTTTGATGTTTTGGTATGAAAAATTTATATTATATAGCATACATAGTTTGTATAATACACTGTTTTGGAACTATAGTGAGATATGATTCTGCGAGCTCTTTTATTTCAAAAGTGTTTTCCCAACTTAAAACATGTGGGCAATTGTTACTCTCTCCATGGAAATCGTTAGGTATAGTTCGGGGCATTAATAATTTTTTCAGGTAACTTTTACTCCTCATCCTCCAAAAATACGAAAAGATAGTGATGAATTAATTTGTCGTTCTGTTAGAGTCCTTTCTTATTATTAGTTTTCATTCCATCAAATTATGCAAGAACGTATGTATTTAGCTTTTAGAATGTCCAACATAAAAGGGTGATAGGATAAGATACTTCCCTCTATCATAAATTTTGTAATGGAATTTCATCGAGTGTATGAGGAGTGTTTTTGCGATTTAAGAAAAAAGTATTTGATTTTTGGATGTTTGTGCTTCCTGTAATCTTTCACAGTTTTAAATTAGTATGAGCCAATCTTTTCATTCTTTCCATAATTTATTAAAACAATTTAATTTTAACTCTCCCTTCTATATCTACACAATCAGAAGAAAATTTCATTAAACGAAAAGGAAGAAAAGCAATTAATTATTTTCCTTGCTTTGACACTATCATAATTTTTCAATTTAAGCCAAATAAGCTATAAAAAATAAAAGGCAAGTTTTTTCGCAAGAAAATCGTTGTTATTTTATTATTATCACAAAAAACTTTCTTTCATTCTATGTTCAAGAAAGGAAGACTGCAAAACGACTTTTTCAACAACTGGAATTTCTCAAAAAAAGAATGTTGCTATGCATTTCAGAAAAACAAACCATTCCACATGAAGATCACGCGACAGGTTATGAGCTCCAAAGAAGACTGCGGGAGGTCGTGAGACGTCCCGCCAAGTAAGGCGTGCGCAAAATACTTTTTCTCAATATTTTTAAGTCTATTCTTATATATGAGTGCGCATGGGCGGAAAACATAAGGTGCACTGAATTCTTGAATATTGCGGATCACAATGATCTTGAATTGCTTTTGTATAAAAATTCAATGCAAGTCCTTCTGTTTTTCCATGGGAGATTGGGGGCAGACAAAGTCGGCGCCACCTGTCACACGGTTATTCGTGGTTATTCTGTACTCTCACGATTTCGCATAAATAATTTTTCCATGCAGTAGACTATGTATGTATATTTGTATGTATGTATAGCGACCGACAGACAAGACAGTCCCAATTTTCTGCGCTTTGCACTTATTTCCTGCGCTATTAAAATCGTTTACAGGATTACATTGAAATTCTATTGAAGATTTGTTTTTTTTTCTTCGACGTGACCAATTCGCATACACGAGCTATAATCTGTTGTGCAGTTCAGGTTGCATTTTTGTGCTGGAACTTTCATTTTCAAATATTTAGAAATTATATACTCATATGCTGTTATTGACTATGTATAAACCAATTATCTTCCTGTAGGCAAGAAGTGCAGCCTAAAAATGTTAACAGGAAAACTTACTATTTTAAACCGATCGCCTCTTATGGGGTTGAGGTAGAATGGGGGAAACGATAGATGAATCCCGACAATAGAAATAAAAATCCGTAGTTAAGGTAAATTTCGAGGAATGCTAGCTATTCATTGTGAATTGGAAATAGTTAAAAAATGTTTCCTTCCGATAGGTTAATTCCTTACACAGCCGTCCTTTTATACTAAAGGTTAGTTTTCATTAATTGATTCCTCTGCAATTTCTCCTGCTGATTCTTTCGATATCGTACGATAATGATTCCATTTCTTAATTTTCTGATTTGATGGTTAATTTTATTTTTATTCTCAGTTTTCTTCTATACTTATATCTTCAATTTTGTTAGTGTAACTTTGTAAATCTAATTCCTTCGCACCTCACTCCTATGCCAATCTCAAACAATACTTCTCGCTTACACTTCAGGCTACGTTTTATTTATATTTTATGAAAAATTCGGAATAGTTAGAGTATCTTAAAAAATATATAATAGGCATTAGCCTAAGATTCGTTATATTTGTATATAATTCGTTATAATTCATTAATTACATTTTTATTTATTTATTTATTTATTTTAACAAGACTGATTATGCTTATTAAGGTATAGTAGATTCCCAGTTGCGTTCATTTCAAGTACTTATGAGTGCATTTCATTACTTTTAGCTAATGAGAATTTACTCGGACACATCCAGAGACATTCGTTACAAATATTAGAATCATTCATTCATGTTTACAATTCGTTGATGTTTTTTGTATCAAGACGTTTTCCCACAAGAACTATAATAGGCATGTGTAAACAACGGTAGGTTTACATATGTCCCGAATGAGAAAACATACTGGAGATAAACCCTAATTGACATAACAAACTATAATAAAAATGTTTTTCAAATATTTACTAAAATAAAACTGGATTCTGATAAAATTAAAATGACAAATGACAAAATGATTTCGAAGGAAGGATAATGTCACTACATCATAATCTGGAATTCTGATTGTTGGGTGATATGACATGTACCTTAAATTATAGAGTGACAATTTGACAATTGCTGGTTAATCGAATATATTCCTGAAAAGACAGTAATGGAGCAAATTTTAATGCGAAGATGTATGCAAATTTCGTAACAACTTATTTAATATCTACTAGGATCTTATTAACGGCCAGTTGGACAAGATTTTCTGTTAGCCATATCACAGACTTCAGTTTCTAGATGCGTAGAAAAAATTTGAAATGCATATGATGTTAAAAAATTTCCAATATCCGAAAAAGATCGGAAGCAAATTAAACAGAAGTAGGTATATAAAAACGAAGTATGAAATGGTTCAATATGATTGGTTTTAGATTTTCCCAGAAATTTGACATAGCTATATACATATTGTCGTTGTTTTTATGAAACCTCCTATTTTAAAAAGGACTCCTTGTGGAAAAATATTTTTGTTGATACTTACAAAACAGAAAACGAAAGGTCCAATGTGTTATTTCAATATTTATAGTTGACAGAATGATCAGTTATTTGTCTCTTCTATAAAATTACATTTTTGCCACATAGGAAGTTTCATAAAAACAGCGACGAAGTCTATGTTTACTATTTTTATACTTACTTAGTGGCGGTATTGTTTGTAACTTTTGTATTGGAATATGACAAAAGTGACAGCGGCAAGGGCTAATTGACTTCGGCCGGAAAAATTGTCATGATAAAAAGTAATTTGTCATGTCACATTGCTTTTTAATAATTTCCTTTTCGAAAATAAATCGCATTTAACTCTAAGTGTCACTTTTTATGGCTGAAGCTATCCTGTAAGAAACGCATTTTCGAAGAAAAGTTACGATGTCCATGTCGTTTGTCTTTTTAATTTTATCAGAATCCAGCTCCTGGTGCGAACTTGAGATATATAAAAATGACATTTCTATGCATACTACTTGGAAGAATGCAAATTTATTTGATTTAAGTAATTTGAAAAATACGAAATTTTAATAATTTTCGTGGATCAATTGAAAGAAATATCACATGACAAGAATTTTATTTATTACAGAATCAGTAAAGCGGGTATAAAAATAATATACAAATGCCTTTAGATTATGGAAATCATGTCAATCTGAATATTTCGTTTTCGAGATGTTATTATCTAAGAAAAGTCTGCATCATTCAAAATATATATAGAAAGGACGAAGACCGAGCCTAAGTATGAAGTTTAATCTTCAAAATGAGTTTTTCGATTTGAATGACTCTCATCGAAAGATAGTTGAAGTTAACCTAAATTAATCTGAGTTTACAATCTATTGCGCGTCTTTCAAAACTATGCTACTATACTTTTCTATTATAATCATAATGGCCAAGTGTAAGTCTGGTGATCAAAACAGCAAAATTGTGACTACTGATAAATTATGGATTTTTGGTTTAAAGCAGGAAATTATGTCGTAGCTCTTAATATGTCTTTTTATCTAAGAGTAATATTCCGAATCTAAACCAGACATTCCCTCCTCTCGTTAAAGTCAAGTTTTTGAGGTGGAAAAAATAGATATGCTAACCATCTCTGCCCCTCTTCAATTATCTCGTTTATATCTCCATATAACCGTATTTTCATTTAAATTCTTGAAAGACTGAAAGAACTTTATAAGAGTGTTTCAAGTCCACATTAGTTAAAAAAAAAAAGTGCAAATTAAAAAAATTAATTTTTTTTCATCTTAGAATCAGTTTTTATGTTGCGGATATTAGGTGAGGTTAAGAGGCATGCCGCTGGAAGACTAGCTTGCATCACTTAGACCGCCAGTGGGTTCATTGTGCCCCTTAACATCATGGGATAACTTGGTAAACCGCCATAGATCCATCGTGGATACATCTGAACTCTTTACCTTCCAACTCCCCTAGACTGTAAAAGAAGTAGCTACATACCTCTTTTAATCATATAATATATTATAAGATATCTGAAGGACTTCAACAGTTAGATTTTCCTTAAAAAAAAAAAAAACACGTACAAGTATTTTATGAAAGAGGTGAATTTCAATTTATTAGCTTTTCGGAGTAATAATAATTCCGTTACACCAATCAAAATTTACTTCTGCAGAGCATATACGCCAGGAATAAAGATGACCATTATTTTAAATTTTTCAAACTAGCAAATCGCAGAGAAATTATGATCTTAATTTTAAATAAATAAATATAGTAAATAAATCTTAGCTTGTAAATTTACGATATCTGGCGTAAGTGAAGTAGATCTTATAATAATTACCGTCCGTGATATCCACCCCGCTAATCTTAATAAATAAAAAGCCAGTGTCACTGTGTTTGTACACGCTAATCTCCAAAAAGCCCAACCGATGTCAATGAAATTTTCCGAATATGTTTGGTTCGTTCCAGTTTGAAAAATAGAATAGTTTTGGACATAATAGATGGCGCTGTTGTCGAGATGTAAAAAACTGGCTAACAACGCGTAGATGTGGAAAGCTTAAATTTTGTACACATCGTTTTCATAAAAATTGAAAATACGTGTTCAAAAATGGACTAAATCGGGCAACTCCTTCGTAGGGTTGCCGTACGAATATTTCGTTTTTTAGTATATACATATTTGGACACTGTCTGACAACAAATGCACGTAGAGGGCTGAAATTAGGTACGCGGTGTTTTCATAGCAATAGCAAATAAACCCCATCTTGGTGTTGCCATACAAAATTTTGGTTTTTCACTATATATTTGGAAACTGTCCGAAAACGCATCAACGTGGATAGTTCAAATTGTATGCACGGCGTTTTTAAGAAAACATGTAAACTCAGGTTTAAAAATGGGAGAAATCAGACAATTATTTCGTAGAGTTGCCATACAAAAATTTCTTCTTTAACTATATATTTGGGCACTGTTTGGGAACGTGTCGACGTGGAGAACTAAAATTTTGCAAATGGTGTTTTCGTAGCAATAGTAAATAAAATTACAAAAATGGTTGAAATCTGGCGACCCCTTCTTGATGGTGCCATACAAAACATTGGTTTTTTACTAAATAGTTGGAACTTGCCTGAGAAGGCGTCGAGGTAAAGAGCTCATATTTTGTACACGACTTTTTCATGAAAGTTGGAAATACAGATTCAAAAGTGGAGCAAATCGGGCAACCCTTTCTTGGTGTTCCTATACAAAACTTTAGTTTTTCACTATATATTTGGACACTTCCTCCCGCGTCGACTTAGAGAGCTGAAATGTTGTACATAACCCGTTTTAAAGAAAAGAGAAAAGAAAGGAAAATTTATGTTCAAAAATGGCACCAATCGGGCAACTGATTCGTAGGGTCGCCATACAAAAATTTCGTGTTTTACTAAATATTTGGGAACTGTTCTCAAATGGACGTAGATAGCAACACTCTCCCAGCCAGATGAATATATGCAGGCATACCCATATATTCACGCACACAGATGCACGCGCGCAAACACATACACATACACTAACACAGAGTGAAACACTAGAGTACGGAATCGCGCGATCGAGTCAGATAATAGCTTAGATATTATGCATGTATGATCCTAACCCAACCCCACCCCCTCCCATCTAGGTATCTATATTATCGCCGGGCAACGTCGACGGGCTCCTTCTAGTTAAATAATAAATTACTTCTAGGAATACATACGTACGTAGATGTATTTTTTTATATATTGAAAGAGCATGCTTGTTAGAAAATGTGTGTTACTTCTAAGGTTAATAATTAGGATAATATTATAGTTTGAGTTGTGCATATTCAGTGACCCCAACATTGATTTTGTAGATATGTATGTGGAGAGAGCACAGTAATCCACAAAAATGTTGCAGTCATAATGCTATTCGCCCGCTAAAAACAAAATCTTTGTCTAAATCTAGTGGCTGGCTGTTTGTCACCATAGATTGTTTTTTAATTACTTTAAGGTAGCAAATACAACACACTTTCTTACCTACTGCCACACCATATCCAGAAATTTCGTGCGATTAACTAAATTGTAACAATCCGAAATGTAATCACTTTTTTTTTTTTTGTATCGTTCGCAAGCACTACACTTTCACTTCATTGTACTCTTTCTTCAATACTATTTTTGTCGCTATACTTTTCTTAACATACGCGTAGTAGATCTTTATAAACTAAATTGCTACTAATAAGGTATTTCGATCGTTTTACTTATTTAATTAACACTTTGAATTGATCTTAATCGTTCAGGTAAAATATTAATTTGCGAACTACTGAATTTTTAAATTACTCAATATAAAAATGTGCACTGTCGCAAGCCCAAAATCCCAGAAATCAGATCTATATGTTAGGTACATTTAAATCTGCAGAAATTAAAATTTGATCTGTCTATGACATTACAAAATACAATTTATTATTACATTAACCTTCAAGGGAGAAATTTAGGGAAATGTAATCTCTTCTGATCCCTTAATCGAAAAACAATCCAAACTCAAAATGGCATTTGTTAAAGGAATGCTCGCAAATGTAGTTTCTGGATGAGGTAGGAAGGCATTAATAACTTACAGCTAGGTAAGAAAACTACACAGATAAGTCAATGAAATTGCTGAAAGACATATACTAATTTACGGTGAATTTAAAAATTTATATCTCAGCCAAACACCATCGATATTTTGTACATAGATAGATATGGTTTCTAGCTTCAAAATAAAAATAGATAAAAAACTGCTAGAAGAAGTCCTCTATAGTGAATAATACTATTTTTTTGAAAAAAAATGCTATTATTAACAAAAACTTTTTCATTCAGTTCTGCTATACTTATATTTCTTTAAAAGCATTAAGCTTAAATTGGTATTTGAAACAGAAAAATCAGTTGCTCCATTCTCGAGATATTATTTTTTGAAAATGACGCTTCATCGCAAAATCATGAAATTTCTAAGACCCCTAGCGGGAATGGGGGTGGGATGAGGTGGCGGTGTTGTGAAACAAAAAAATATGGGAGCTATTTTGGTATTCCCTACAAACTGTGAAAGTTTCATCCAAATCGGAGATGGTCGGGTTCCAAGGTGATCAGTTTCGTGTGGAATGTGCTGATTATTATGCAAACACCAAGTAGCAAATTTCAGCTATCTATGTCAGTGCATAAATATATAGTGAAAAATGAAATTTTTGTATGGCAACCCTCTGAAGGAGTTGCACGATTGATCCCATTTTCGAACTTAAATTTACCTTTTTTTTAAAAGCCAGTGTGTAACATTTCAGCTCTCTAAGCTTATACTTAGAGAATTACCGCGAGGACGAATGGACATGCAAAAATCAAAATAACTTTTAATAAATGCATGGGTCTCTAATCCACATTACTCTACCAGAATTTTTTCTGTACGTTACAAACGGAATGACAAACTTAGTAGTTATACCCAATGATTCCATCATCTAGCGTAGTGGTGTTCAACATTTCGCGGCCGTCGGAACCCTTCTGCTGATAATATCATTCGTGGTACCCCAATTTCGAAAACTATCGAGTAAGTAAAAACACAAATTAATATAGTAAAATTTTATTTTTTTTTATATAAAAAGGTTAAAAAATAAAAATTTGAAATACAAAAAATACTGAATGACTAGATTGAGTCTGTTTTTTATTACAAATTATGCCAAACTTGGTGTAATTTTTCAAATTTTCAACCTCTTTCATCTTCTGCGTCTAATCAATTTCTCTATTTAGTTTTTATGGTAATATATAGAGAGAAAGATCTTTCACACATATATGTGGTAACAAATGACGTGGGATGTGCAATATCTCTTTTTGGAAGCTCAGGATATTGGGAAAAAATTTGAAACCAAAAATTCGATATCTCTTCTTCAAAAAATTTTATTTTTATGTGGAGTCAGTTGAAATATCGATCTT
This sequence comes from Dioctria rufipes, assembly GCA_963924295.1. NCBI lineage: Eukaryota > Metazoa > Arthropoda > Insecta > Diptera > Asilidae > Dioctria > Dioctria rufipes. Next base: position 38,634,848 of record OZ002743.1, on the reverse strand, counting down.
TTGCTCTATTTCTTTTATTCTTCTCGTATACTTTTGATAATTTTGCCATTCGAGTTACACGATTAGAGAACGGAAGTTTTGAGAAAACCTAATTAATAGAAGGTTGTATGGCGTGAATATTTCAGTTTCTAGTGGTATCACTATATAGTGGGTGTTTATTGGGCTTTAAATATGCCTTGCTCCTAGCTGTTCTTTAGAACCCTTATCTTATATTACGAAGAACTTTCTTGTCAAACCAAGCTCTACATGCTTTTGTGATAATTTTAAATGCTATAAAGAACTACCTTGAATGTATGCCATTCTGTCTTCTAGGTCTGGTTATACATATAAGGTATCAACAAATGGATTTTGAACCCAATTAAAATTTTCTAACTGAGCAGGAAAATATTCCATAAAAGCATTTTGTAAATCTGATAAATGTTGCAATATATATCTTTTTACATTTGCATAAGTTCAGCATTATTGACGACTAAAAAATGATGTAAATTAAAAATGCATTCAGTATTTCCTCCCAAAATTTTAATTTCATTATTAGTTTTACCTTATTTATTTTGAATTTTGAAAATATTCGTATTTGCGCCTTGAAGAGAAAGGTTAACTTAATTAAAATATGAAGAAATATCTGAAAGATAAGCTGTTTGTTGAATCCATTTTGTATCGTTTAATTGGTGAGATAATTCATTTGAATGTTCAGTAAAAAACAATCTGATTTCATCTCGTAAGTGAAAAAACTTTTTTGTCAATAATTTACAACGAGACACTCGCAGGTTATCTCTGTGAAGTAATAATATTTTTTATATACTTTCCATACCTTCACATAAGCTGAATGTTATCGAATTCAACGGCCTCGATTTAACAAAACTTACAATTTTTAAACAATGATTAAAAACAGTTTCTAGTTCTTCTGGCAAGAGCCTGCCGATAAAGACAACAATAATTTTTCCTAGCGTAAAGATTATTTTATACATGAAACTACGCCTGTAAAACTGTCAAGCATTACTTTTGCACCATCGGCGCATACATGCGGACATAAATCCCAAAATATATCATGCTGTTTCAAATATAAGTCAATTATTTTAAATATTTCTTCACCTATTGTTTTGCTGAGTAGAGCTTTACGAAAAGCATATCTTCTTCAGCAGCCATTCATAAATGTATCATATAAAAACCAGTCAAATTGTTAATCCAGATACGTCTGGATATTCATCCCTCTGAAGAGAAAATTCTTGGATAAAATTTTTTAAGCGTTTTATGAGTTGTACTTCACAGTAATTTGCCACGTCCTTAATACGCCTTGATACAGTAGTATCATACTCATCCATTTTAACAATTTTTTATATCCTTGGCACATGGTTTCTCTAATTTTTCAGCAATAGTGTATGCTTCAGCCAGTTGAGTAACAGTTAATTTGTATTGTCATCACGTACATACGAATTTCTTGAATTGACGATTTTTCTGATCTTTTATGAAAGCACTTGTTTGGGACGGAGTTGATGCTGTAAACCTATGTTATTTGAACAGAACATGTTCTCTGATAGTTTTGAGAAATTTGACAATTTTCCTTGACAGACATTTTAGAACTCCTTTCAGCACCTTGGCCAAAGCGAGATTTATCTGTTTCTTTAAAAAAATCATAAAATGTTCACGCGGAACCCTTAATTTGTTTACAGAACCCTAGGGTTCCTTGGAACACAGATTTATGACCACTGATCTAGGTTATAACAATTATAACTCGCAATTGGCGAAATTCAGTGAAACTCTACAACGGAAAACAAATTAGTGTGTATTGCTGTAGTGAGTTATTACATTTAAAGCAAGAAATTTAATTTGTGTTATTTTTTGTTAAATGCAATAATTTTACTAAAATAATTACCCGAAACATTAAATAAAAATAAAATAAAGTAAAATTTTCGTAACTTTTCCATAATCTGTCTGTTAACTTAGACCTTTTTACTTGGTGTTAAAACTGCTACTCGAATTTACTCACAATCAGGCATATAACTTTTTGGATTGTGGAAATCTAGTACATTTATTTGGTTCCGCTCTTGCACAAAGTGATACATTTTTACTCATGCTCAAGAGGATGTGTAACAACGATATGAAATCAGCTGAGCTCTCAATAGTGTTGTTTTGAGGTTAAGGGGGTATAACCGCTTTGGTGTTTTTTTTTATTATTAAACTAGAGGTAATTGTGGATATTTTCGTACATTTTTAAGCAAATCACACTACTACAAGTGGGTCAAATAAATTTTTAAAATCGAACACTCCAGGTTGTTTGCAGTACCCGATGAGCCTAATTACAAACAAATGTCATTTTCATGTTATATTTACTTTTCAGTCTTTTTATTCATAGATACAAAATCGGCGGTAAACACGAATTTGTCAGAACAACTGCTCTCCTGAAAAGTCACTTTTTTTTATATAAAATGTACCTTTTCTCGGAAACCGTAATAGATATCGCGACGTTTTCTTTTCAAGTGATGCAGCTAATATCTGCGAATATTTTGAGTTCATCACATGTTTAAAAATATTCACCAAATTTTGAAAAAAAAAAAACGTTTTTACGGAAAAAAGGGCTACTTTTTTTCTAATTTGGTTTTTTTTATGCTACGATTCAGCAAAATTAAATATCGAAAAAGTAATCAACTCAAATTGTTCCTTAATCTTCTGACAAAAGTTGGAAACCACAAATTTGAAAATCCAAGTACAAGTTACGGAGAAAAGGAACATTCAATGCATAAAAACGTGAATTCTTCGTACATTTTTCTAACCTTACCATGACCTCAAAAACTAATAAAATTAAATCAAGTCTGGTATAAAATTAAAGCCTAGAATTTACTGATCAAAACAAAAACAAAATCGCTTCAATTGGCAAAATACTACCCGAGATAACAAGGAGAGAACGAAGATCGGCCGTTATTAGGTGGACAGAAGCCAAAACGGTTATACCCCCCTTAAGCTCATTGTTGTGTTATCGAGTGAATATGAAAGTGATCATCAACTTTTGGCGATTTTTATATCAAATATTAAATATTTAAAGAAATTTATTCGAGGGTATCTGGTAACTTTTCTTTAGTTAACCCCTGTTCCGTTAATAGTTTTCACTTGACTTTTACGCGAAAATATTTCCTCTAAAATTACAAGACATACCTATAATGTATGTAACACTTTAATCCCTGTTTTATGCAGAGTTACAATTTATGATGAATTCGTGCATTTGAACAAAATATATTTTCCTATTCTTACTAACTTACACTTCCACCGTTTACAAACCAAATAAAAAAAAAACTTTAACACCTCGTCTTACTTTCGCTAGTGGCAAAAGTGGCACGTTGAACAACTTTCTTCGTTTCGAGTGGTAGTCAATTACTTATCTTTTCAATCCGTATCGTTTAAATGATCAATTTCATGCATTTGGCATTTGCCGTAAGTGGTGGCAAGTGTTTTCAAACTTTGATCTGTTGATCTATTTCCAGCTTAAACCTTTTTTAGACCAGAGTTGTGCCGCCACCCCTCATAGGAGTTCTATATCTGTGCCTGATCTAAGTCAACCGCAATGACTAATATCATTATAGAGATGTACATACTAAATTCTATTAAAATTTATTAAGAAAACTCTTTGTAAATTTTGCATCATCTTAAATCATCAGCTCACCTGAAGATATATACCCACGCCAAGAAGGAAATATCAACTTATCGTTCCCATTTATCACTCCCTTTCCAGTCCTTTATGAATATAATTTTAATTGATTCGAATGTTAAACTTCACACCAATCCAAACCTGGTTTGGCAAATCGCATGAATCATAAATCAAAAGATTTTAATAAACGTCAGAAACATATTAATAAATGTCAAAACACAACCGAACCTCATTGGCGTTTCGGATAACTCAATTAAAAAGGGAAGGCGCACGCAACTTAAGACCGCTGCTGGAGATCGCGATGTCGTTGTCCCGTTGACTAGAGTGGTGAGAATGGGAGCATGTGCAGGACAGAACGTGGCACTAGGTCGAATCTCGAATGGACTTTGTTTGCTTCACATACTGTGGACAATGCATAATTTTAGTAATCGTATATAGCCGAGCCGGTACGATCTGGCCAGCAAAATTCCACAGGTTTACCAATACGCAAAAGGATAGGCACGTCATGTAGGTGCCACAATTCTTCTTCTGGCAGCTATTTCGCAGGAAGGTAAGAATTAGGAAATAAATGAAAGAAAAAAAAAATGTTGAAAAGAAACTTTTTAACGCGCACGAAGTCAAACGGCGTGCGGTCTATAAATTTTGTATCACCGCTTGTGGTCTCACGATATGGGCAGATGGCGTGGAACTTGCGATCCGGGTAAAAATTCAAATTCTATTTAAAATCTAAATATGTAGGTACGTCATGGAACCCCAAGAAATATATTTTTGTTTTTTGCCGAAAAAATATCATCCACCAAGGCTTTGAAGTCCTAAAAATTGAGATTTGATTTATTTTGCCATCTACGCTTTTTTTCAGTGCATCCACATAAAGTCAAGGTGAACATAAAATCAGGGAAAAATATTTTTGTCTCTACTGTCGTTCATTTATCAAGGTTATAACCCGAAAGGCATTTGACCTTGGTCAAGATTGAATTTTTAATTTTATAATTTTTGAAACAAAATTTTTTTGTTTGCGCACAGTTCATAAAGATTGCAAGACAATTAATTCTGGCAAATGTACTTAAATTCGGTTCTTGTTTCATACGACAGCAATTAGCTCACTCCAGGATTTTCCAGTTGATGCTGCTCCTATTTACAATGTTTCTTCTTTAAGTCCTTTTAATTTTCTCTGTAAGCCGTTCACTTCCAAGTTCTGGTGTGTGTCTTAACCTATAATGGGATTGAAATTATAACTTCGAAGTACGAACCGGCGCGTAACCATCTTTTATCAAATGTTTGCAGCTATCACGCTATGATATGAATTGCCTGACCTTCCACTTTTCGCAACATGTGTGGCTGTGCACTGTTTTCATATTGGAGTTTAAAAGCCGAAGATTCTTTTTAACAGATATATTACATAATTGAGAATTGGAGCTCATTGTTATATTTAAAAGAAATTTGATACGAGTAGTAGGATAATTTTAATGAATCTACATCTCAGCTGTTATTGCGGGATTGATTTTCCAACCAGCTGGACTCCTTTCTGCTGCAACATTTTCTAAAATTGTGTTACGCTTTGGTGTTAATGGATCAGGATGAACATATCATTAGCAAACTTGAAATAGGTGCGAAGATTAGTCAATAAATCATCTTTTACCGCGAAGATTGTTTACGAGTACATTAGTTAGGATATCATTATGGCTACTAAAACAGCATTCATTTTTTATGGAATTTACATCGAGCAAGTTGGAGTACCGTTGATAAGGATTTGAAATTATTTTCTGATTTTTGGTGAAAATTTGCATTGTTATAGCATTCTATTTATACGAATGTGATTTTATAATGAAGAACAGTACATCGGGACACTTTTGACTTCTCCACGATGGTCCATAAAGTATCTATTGAATCTACACCATGACGATATTTTCTAAACTAAAACTGTTATCTTCTAATTTTTTTTTTTCAGGACAACTAATATCACGGAAGAATAGCATAAAAATCGCCTTCTGATATGTATCGATCCACTTTCAGCAACTGCGATGGAATATTGTCTATTTCTTCAGATTTGCCATTGGCCAGGGATTATCTAGTATTTCTATATTGATTCTTAGTGGTAGTCGAAAAATACTTCATATGTGTTGAGCACTGTCCTTATAGATGTTGTTTTAACCGTACAAATCAGTCCTACTATTTACAATGTTGAGGAAATACTTTATCCACCTTCAGAGCTCCTAAATTGTCGAAAGCCTACCATCTTATGATTTTATTCAATATCATCCATAAATTGCTTCTCCAATACCTGTTAAAGCTGTCCTTATTTTTCCTATTTACACTTTTGTGTAACCATTATTTTTCTCACCGAACACAACGTCCTCTGAAGCTAAGAATATTTGTTGCAAATATATTTCCATAATTATTGGCACAACACTTTTTCTATGGTTTCTTGTTAGATTTTATTTTCAATATTCCTGTTGACTTCTTTGCGTGTAAAGCATGCTATTTTCAGTTCCCGCAAATAATAGTTCCTTTAATCTCAAGTATACTTAGTCAATTCGGGCTAAATGTAGCTGATCTGCATATTAACGGAACTTATCTGTAAATAAAAATCTTGTGGATAAATCCGGATTTTCAATTTGAAATGTTATACTGAAATCCTTTGCCACAAAGTCTGCTCCTCTAAAGCTTTGGAAGTCGACTCAGTGGTCTATTTCTATTACTCATCAAAATGGCGATGGATATTATATAAATTACTTATATTGAAAATTTTGCACAGGCGGAACATCTCGTTAGTTTTTTTCTATGCGTTGTCGAAATATTCTTTCTAAAATTGGACACCTATTAGCTAATGCGACTAGACCTAAATTCGTCGGTATTGATTATACTAACCACATGATTTATTTTCAGTATTTTCGGATGTCTACTTTGATACCATCCTGTTGATAATAAAACAAAAAATATCATCTGAAAAAAAGCACGCCAGGGCTAAGTACCAATTTCTAAAATAATTTCACAACGATAAATTAATTTTTCTTCCAGAATTCTTGAAATCGAAACCAGCTATACATTTTTTGGCTATCTGGATTTGTAGTCTGAGTTCAACACTGCCACACGTAATAGCTGCAGATAAAGAATTGAACTTTATATCCTGGTGAAAAATTAATTACGATGCGATGGATTTTCAAATATCGGTAGGACAATTTATTGATTTATTCTATAATTCTGTAAACTTTCTTATTGTTCAGATTATCAAAGCAAACCCGGATTGTCGAAAATACCTTCGAAATGCTTGCCCATCCGTATTTTACTGAAGAGTATCGAAATACAAAATAAATTACATTACACTATATTGATGTGTGTCAAATAATTACATAAATATGAATTTTGCAGGAACAATCCAGACTATAGTTCTTCACGGCGATCTAATACATAATCGAAGGATATTTGGATAATCAATATAAAATTATTAAATAAAAAGTTTTGCATTTATAAAGGAAACATGTATTGCTTTACGTTTTTATATATGCAATGTGTATTTTCGAAACTTGATCAAACGAAATGTGCTGATACTAGACACCTATACAAACAAAAAATTGTATGTGATGGTGGGTCCACATCAACCGTTTGGGAGTTACAGGGCGATTAAGAAAATAGCTAGATTTTCACATAACACCCTGTATCTTAAAAAGTACATAGAGTACGGTCACAATTAAAGACTCATTGTGTGCAAAGCTTCTTGGCCATTCCAACGACTTCTGAACCAGCTCCGTACCCCGCCCGCCTCAGGAGATGTAGGGGGATAAATTAAAAATTTCGGATTTTCTTAACTTTTTTTCTTATTTTGACCTCTATTATTTTTGGAAAAAGGTCGTTAACATAACTTTTTTTTTATAAAAAGTGTAAATTGTACACTTTTCTCTTTAATTTGTTTAATTTGTTTTTTTATTATTAGCTCTTAACCTATTCTCAAACCTATTTTTAAACCTTCTCAACGATAATTTGTTCCCTTAACACGTCGTTTTAAAAAAATATCGTCTAATTTCGGCTACAGTTAACACATAGGGTGTACTAGGTCAAATTAAATGGGAGAGTCTATAGTCAACAGTTTTTATAAAAGAAAGTTCTGTTAATGACCTTTTCGCAAAAATAATAGAGGTCAAATTAAGAAAAAAGGTACGAAAGCTGATTGAGCAGTCGTTGGAAAGGCCATGATGATCTACATACAATGAGGCTTTAATTGTGACCATACTCTATACACTTTTTAAGATAGAGTATGTTATGTGAAAATCTAGCTATTTTCTTAATCACCCTGTAACTCCCAAACGGTTGATGTGGACCCCCCCCCCCCCCTGCCGTACAATTTTTTATTTGGCTAGGTATCTAGTATATTTCATTTGATCAAGTTTCGAAAATACACATTGTATATATATATATATTTTTTTTTTTATACTATATGCTTATGTATTAAAAGCATTATGTAAGAAAACATGACTTATAGATTGGATAAATTCATGATTGAAATATAAAAAAATAGCGACTCCTTGGGGATAACTGCCTGCAAATTTTAATTTAATATAACATTTCAGAAATATACATACTCACACTTGTAATTTAAATAATTAAAATATTGTTACTAATTTTAATAAATAAATCACTGAGCTTTATGAAGAGCTAATAGACACTCCGTTTGAAGATGAAATTTTTGATGTCTGCTAATTTTGTAGGCTTATTGACCAAGTGATAAAAAAAAAACTTGTCAGAGCAGGATGTACTTCTTTATTCTTAATTACATTTATGATTTGTTAAAGAGTCCTATCAGCTTCGTTAGATTTTCATTTTTTTTTCTTTGTTGTCGATTCAGTGTGGCAGTCGCATAGAAGAGGAATTATGCGAAGAGTTTCATTTCCTCTTTCATCAACAGCAGAGACCTTACCGAGGATGAACTGCACTGGGTGTCAAATTAAAGGAAGCGTAGCAATTAGAAAGAAATTACAAATAACTTATGAATTTATCTGTGTCGACATGTGCATGTGTCTGCTATCTCAAATCAAATTAATCAAATCCCATAAATTAATAAAATTTCACAACATTTATGATATAGGATTTCCCTTCCCTGCAAAATCGCACATCACTATTGGCGATCTCATGTTTTTAAAATACATGCAGATTCAGTATAGAGTTGTAAATTTTTAAATTTGTGCATTTTAATCAATAGAAAATTCATTGAACTCTTTTATTATCTCAGTCAGTGTACTTAGGCTTTGAATATTACTTACTTGCTGAAAAAGAGCTACTCCAATATGATTTTATTATTTCTATATAAAAAGGAAAGTTCGTTAATTTTTTTTTATTTTGTACTCTACAAACGCTAGCTGAAAGAGTTGATACAAAATTTATCTTTCACTTGTATAGTCTCTTGAGGCTATTTTGAAAATTTAAAATTTCAAGAGCTTAGAAAACTTAGGCATTTTAAATTTTTGCCATACCTCTTAGATTTGTGGACTCCATGTGACAATTAATAAACAAGATTGAAGACAAGCTAAGAAAAACAGGTTAAGATTATACAAAGTAAATGCAGATGTAATTACTTCCTTTTTTTTTAAATCTCACGAACTGATACTGTAATTATCTCTTTAGTACACAGTTAAACTCACATTGTCTGAAAAAATCTGTTCGGTAACAATTTCATCGTTTCGACATTTTTTTAACTAAACCATAACTTTTGCTCTAGGCTATTTGACTGTTTACCTAGATTAGCTTATTGATTTGTATGCAATGATTTCACTCATAACATTTCAGCTATCTTAAATCTATACAATTAAATAATTGAAATGAAATTCCGATCCTTTTATATCATCTTTGACGTGTTTACGACATTATTACTTTTTACCGAAATGAATCGCATCTTATACTGGGGGCGTATATCGTGCTTGAGCGTTCCTATTCGTTTTTTTGTTTATATTGGCAACACTTGTGGTTTTTGATGTATCAATCATAACAGAAGATTCTTTATAAAATAACTAAATAATAATAATAAAGTTATAAATAACGGAAGATTCCTTTTTTAAATAGTATTCATATTTTCAATACGATTTTTAAGCGCTGTACGGATAATACTGACGGATTGCTCTAAATGCTCAGAGGTTTACTTACGATTTATTTGAGCACTCTGAGCAAAAATAAAGATACATGTTCAGTCAGTAGCGGATCCAGGATTCTTGTGAGGGGCGGCAGCAGCTATGGTTTAAAAATGCTATATGCTGAAAACTGAACAAAAGTTTGAAGACACTCGCCACCACTCGCAAATGTCAAATGCACAAAATTTATCATTTAAGAGATACGCGTCGAACAGATTAGCAAGTGGCTACCACTCGAACGAAGAAAGTTGCTCAAGGTTATTTGCAACTCCGAAAAGTCAAAGGAGATGTTAGATTATTATTATTATTTTTTTTTTTTGTAAATGGTGGAAATGCAAAACTTCCCAATCAGCCATTTTAGTTAGTAAAACCGGGAAAATGTATTTTATTCAAATGAATCATGAATCATTATAAATTTTATCTTTGTAAATTATAGGAAATAAAAATTTACATTTATTTCAAATAGCAGAGCAGGATCAATAAATACCTTGTACGTATATAACTTCGTCAGCAAGTTAAGAAAATGTGACTTCTTTTGTTTTTAATATTCTTAAGCCAAGCTCATGAGATATCCTATGAACAGCATGGCAAGAAGGTGATAAAGAAAGGAATTAAGGAACGTACTGAGAGTGGAAATGCTGCAGATGTATGTCACCCTTAAACTTCCGCAGATTGTATGCCGGAGGAAAGACAGAAGTTGGTAGTCTGTTCCACGTCCGCACAATTCTGGATAAAAAATCATCGCGGAATTTTACTCTACACCCGAAAGCATTTTGAAGGGTAAAAGGATGTGCGCGACTTGGTGCAAGTATTACATACAAGAATCAAAAATGGGTGGAAAAGCAGAATTTGAAGTGAATCTAACAGCCAAAATATTAGTTTTATTCATGGAATCAACCATCACTTCATTGTAAATTAGTGAAGAAATAGAGGAACTGCTGAAGTTGCTCCTGATGGTTTTTACCAGGAACCAGAACCCTTTGCTACCATTATGGCTTCCCAAAATTCTTCGTCAAATATTCAGGTCAAAAAGAAATTTTTCTCTCTAGTGAATGAACTTACAGGTGTTCCGTGCAGTCTTGTAGACTTGTTTCAGTTCCGGACATGGATACAATAGATAGGGGCGAAAAGTAGACTATTTCGCTTTTATTGCTTGGCTACACTTATCGGTAAACTAAACGCGATTTTGGTGTTGCTAAAATCTGCTGTATAAATACGGAATGTATTCGCATACCCAAGACGTAGAATTGTACTAAATTCAAATGTGCATTCATCAACATCCCTTGAAGCAAAACAGACCGATCAATCAAATTCTCTAGGATACTCATTGATACTTTCCCAATCTGAAAAAGAAAAGAAATACGTCCACATGCTATCGGAGCTTACAACTCAAAAACAGGTGGAGTGGATTTGCAGCTCCATTGCGAAAAGTTCAGAGTAATCTATGTTAAAGTTGAAGGAAATCTTTTCAAAAAACAACTACTACATAAGTATTAAAGGCAATAATTATTCCTTTATATATAAATACTCCTACCTACCAATGACTCCAGTTGGAATCACAAAAAAATTTACGTAATGATAAATTTTTTTAAACAAATTTTAATTGAAATTATTTAAATGTATTATTTATTTCATTAATAAAAATATTGTTTGTTTTTGTTTTTTTAATTTACAATTCGGTGCTGGAAGCGTTAATTAGATTTGAAATTTTGTTTTGTTTTATGCCGAATTAATTTTGTAAATATAGAAATAAGTTCTCAGTGATGATAAGAGTAAAATCACATGGCGCCCAGTATTCAGACGTTGACCCATCCCATCTCCTGAGTCTAGTTGCTGTGGAACACGTAATAATTTCTGTTTTGCAGTAAAACTTAAAAGCAATAAAAAGTGCTTTTCTCTTGTAACACTTTTGCTTTTCTATTTCGTGCACAACATTAGAAAGACAATGTGTTTTTCTTATGTTTGAATAAAAAAAACTAAAAGGTATGGTAACAACATACTGCATACACCCTTGATCCCAAATATTATAGTAATTTTACACAATCTGCACTTATGTAATGCAAAAATTATACTCTATTCAAATCAGCTCGCTGTCCTCACTAAACTACTGTAACTAATTAACATACTAAATTAATTAATTATTGCCTTTATCTAAAAATTTTTCTAATTCAGTGCTTAGATAATGAATCTATTTAAAGCCACATCCCAAAACTAAAAATTGAATCTAGAATCTAGTACGCAGTTGATTTGAAACAAACAAAACCTCACAAACTTCACAAATTATATCAATTAGATCGTAATTACGTTAATTAATGGCTTATAAAACAGGATAAAAAACACCAGTAACCATTAAACAGCAATAAACGTACGAATTGGCATATTATTTCTAAACGAGTTCCATATTCAAATCATTTATATACACGATCGCATATGTATGTAGATATGCAAACATTTACTAGGCATGTCATATTATTATTATATTAATATTTTAGTAAAAAATTATTCAATTATTTCGTTTTTCAATTCATTCTTAACTAACACGCAAACTTTCAATAATTTCATACGATAAAACGTAAATCACAAAAAAATGTAAATTGAACTAATCAAATACAACCACCAAAACTTTTCACAATAAAATTTGATCATCTAATTTGGTTTGTGTCGGAAATAATTTCGATCAAGAACTTATTAGCTTCCTCACTAGATGGTGCCATGCCAGGAAAAAAGAATAAAAGCAAATAAAAAAGAGAGCAACTGAAAGAAGTCGCCGACAAAAAATAGAGAGACAAAAAAACAACAACAATCCATTGTTTGAGGTGTCGCGCCGGTAACCATCTTGATAAGGGGGGAACACACATTCTCAGATATTGTGGTGCCCCACAGGCCACAGCTGCTGTGATAAAAAGAAATTCACGCTTTGGGTACTGCAGTACACCACGTCTATGATGATCGGGCAGAAGTGGTTCTCCTTGCCTGCCTACTCGCTTTGTGTACATTTCCTCGTGTGTAACCAGCACAAAATCGTGATATTAGGGCGCGTAATGGAAGGCAATTACACGGCTGGGCCCTGTGCGATGCGAATGCTTTCTCTGGACAACGCGTCTACTGCAAGGGTAATGTCTGGCCACAAGGCGAGCTTGATTTGGACGACTTAAAACTTGTTAGGAGTACCTACGACGGCTTACGCACATTTTATCTTGTCTGCGATAATGCAGTGTTTTAGAAATTTTTCGGCAGGTCAATTTTAAATTTAAGAAATTTCAACGTTCAAAGTTTAAACTGATTTTACCCTACCTACCTGTCGTGTTTATAGAGCTTTCCTTTGATGGGAGAATGGATTTTTTTTTCTTCTTTTGGACATTATTAGGAAGACTTTTTAGCCATTTTTTCAACGTAGTGTAGCTTTTACAACAGTTTCCCAAATTGGTTCATAGATGTTAGTACCTAGACCTACTCTAGATGAAATTATAGAGCATTCTAAGGCTGCATTCACACCGGACGTTTTAATCATGCTTTAATAATTTATCGGAGCTGCTGATTAAATTATTTTGCTTTACCGGTGTGAATGCAACGAGGATTTTGCGTAGAAATTTATGTGGCGTTCTGATCGAGTCAAGCCCGAAGGTTGATTAAAACGTTCGGTGTGCGTCCAGCCAAAGTATTTTTTATTCTGTTTGTAAAGTATAGAAATAATGATGGTAAAATAAATATATCTTCTCTGTCCGTTCTCGGGAGAGCGATTATGTCGTGAGCTGAAACTTTATGCATGACTTTCTCCTAGAATTGTTCGATGAAAAGACCGTGTAAATTTTCCCCTCCAAAATTTATCCAGGGTTTTGTACACTCATCGAACAAATTATTTGAATTTATGGTAAACTTAGTGTAATTACATTTCTCTGACAGAGCTTGTGGATATAATTAATTGTAAAAAGTTATTTATAAAATGAGTGAAGACAAATAAAATGTGCTCCAGCTATTTTTCTATTAATTTTCTTCCAAATTTTTCCTTATTTTTGCTTAAGAAGTAATTTGCATGCCCCAATCAGGAACGAATTTCAAGTGACAGTCCTCAAATGACAGATGTCAAACTCTTTCCCAAAGAAATTTTTAGTGTAAGTACGGGGTGGCCCTAGGATTTTAGAAAAACAAGATAGTGTAATACTGCGGTGCCCTAGGTTTACCCGGTGTTTTCATCGAGCAAAGCTCATTATAGATTCAAGTTCGAAAATGGGTAGCAACTTCGTTTTTCACATCACTATTGAGTATACGTACAGAGCAGAACTTTTGTGCATGATTTTTAAGCTAAGAATTTTTAGTCCAATCATTATAGGCTTTTGAAGTGAACCGAGAAGGCTGATTTTTAAATATTGTGTAGGGGGCCTTAGAAAAGCTAAAGTTGAAATTGTCGATCAAGATTTCCTATGTGATTTTTCCGCTATCTTGTAAAAAGGGGTAAATTTTGATTATACACTTTTTTGTTTGTTTTTTTTACGCTGTTAAATAGTTAAAATTTTTAATCTCTTCAATTTATAATTTCTCGTCAAATATCTCAACAACGACCAACGCTAGGTGAAAAATTCATTTGACCTAAATTATACAGCGTAAAAATAGCAACAAGAAAGTATATAATCGCAATTTTCGTATCATATCGGAGAGTCGAGTTATCGTACCAAAAATCAAAATTTACTCCTCTTTTCAAGATAGCGAAGAAAGCACATAGGAAATCTTGATCGACAATTTCAAGTTTAGCTTTTCTGGGTGGCCTAGACAATATCTAAAAATCATCCTTCTCGGTTCACTTGCATTTATATAGTATGCCATTTTTTCCGTCGTAATGACTGGACTATTTATTTTCATACATTTAAAAATGAGGCAACTCCTTCGTAGAGTAGATATACAAAAATTCAGATACATATTACAGGATGCTATGGAAAGGGTCCTTTGTAAATGCGTTAAAATGCGCTGAACCATTCCTTGGAATATGAAAATTTTAACAATCTAATGAGCATATTCTTATACCCTAGATGAAATCTATAGGAGAGAATACTAAGTTCGTCATTCTGTTTGTAATGCATAGAAATAATACTAGTACAGAAAAATGGATTAGACACCCACGCATTGCCCATAACTTCAGACCACTTTTCAGGAATATTTGGTTAAAATTTCGTAAAACCAAAGGACTGTGCCATTTATTTTCGGAATTGGGAACTTGTGTATGTTCACTAAGAAATGAAGTAAATTTTCTCTACTAGGGGATTTTAATATAAAATTATGTTTTAATTTATTTTGTTATTTATACTTTATTTTTGCACCAAATATCTTCCATTTCAGGAATTTTGAAAATACCCCTTAATGGTGATATTTTGTTGGTTTTTTGACTATTCAAATGACATCTTCTCTAATATAGTACATTTTATCATTGATATTCAGCCATTTCAAGAATGCCCCAGATTTTTTAAAGCATTTTACATTATTACCATTTTTGATTATAGTGCGCACAAACTTCTCATTTGTAGGAAATTTTCAAATATCTCGAAAACTAAAAACTAAAATACAATACAATTTCAAAAATGTATTAAATTTGGCAATCCCTTCTTGGCATTGCCTTTCAAAAGTTTAGGTTCTTTACGTACACTGTGAAAACGATCAGTCCTAGCATTGCCGTCTTTATGTTCCAGGCCGTGACATAAATTAGTATTAAAGTAGAACCATTTTGTACTTTTGCAAGTAAAAAAAAAGAGAAAAATCGCTTTGTGTCATGGCCTGGAACATAAAGACGGCAATGGTCCTAGACGTTTTTTTTTGTTTTTACTGAATATGAAATACTATGAAACTGGTTATAATAATTTTTACTGTCTAGTAATATATACAAAAAAAAAAAAAAAACAACTTAAACAATCAATTTTGCACAGAATGGTGAACATACGAGATAACATAATCATCTAGGGTCGTAGGAATTGGTCTTATACCAATTCTATGTGTTTATCTTGTTTTGAAATGCCTTTCGTGTAACTTAATTTTATGATATTATTATAAATGCTCTTTCTGTTAAAATGTACTATAAGCGATTCTGGGTCTGCCTGCCCAATGTACTTTTAGCGAGCTTAAATCGATGGCTTTTCTTGTCGTTTCTCATTTTCTAAATAACTTTTATCAACTTACAAGTCCCTGACTAAAAAACTTTGTGTTTGAGCACCTGAGAGTGCCGTTCGTGACGAAAGAGTTTTAGGGTAGTAAACGTGGATGGATTTACACGGGTTTCTTTGATTTAGAATGAGTGAATGGGTAGTTTTTCGATGGGGTAACATTTTCTTAAGTTTAGGGGGTTTTGCGGTGGGGGTGGTAATCACCAACCTTGGGTTTGTCCAATTTGGACCGTGTGTGATAGGAGTGGATATTCGAGATTCGAGAGTCGAGATTTGGCAGTCGAAATTCGAGAGACGATACTCGAGATTCGAGAGTCGCTTTTCGATACTTGAGCTTTGACAGTCGATATTCGAGAGTGGAGAGAGTGTATAGAATTTATAACTAAAAAATGGAAAAAAATTATATATTAAAAAAAAACTTTTAAAATAAATTACTTTCGTAAATAAATTGCACTAAAAATTAAAAAATATTCTTTCCGTTCTGAGTAATATACACAAAAAAAAATTTGGTTGTAAAATAAGAAATGCTAAAACTCACATCTTAAATCTCTGGGCATCTATAATCACAAATGTCTAACTGCAACTGAAGCCCAAACTTTTAAGATTTAATCTTAGTTCTAGCATTTATTATTTTACAACCAATTTTTTTTTTGTGTATATCACTCAGAAAGAAAATAATATTTTTTTACTTTTTAGTGCAATTTATTTACGAAACTTATTTATTTTAAAAGTTTTTTTTTAATGTATTTTATTATCTTCATCTGGATTTTGTTCTGACCTGATCTAGACTAAAGTCGTTTTTTAGACTTTATCATTCCGTGTATTTTGAACTGCCAATACATTAATTCTGTTTATGGTAAACACAATTAGTGAAAATGGAGGCCGATCTACACTCGCCAATTGCTAACGAATTCCATTGATAACAGCTCCTATACTGTTATAAAAATACATATAAAAGAATTCATTGGACAACATACAAAATCTTAAAAATCTATATGCATTACTCCAAGAAAAATGATCAATAGTAATTGCAACTAAAATTAGATATTAAAATTAAATCATTATATACAGAGAAGCGCATAAATCTAAAAAGTTGTATACGGCTGTCAGATAGCATAGGATAAAGATAGACTAGAACCTACTAAAAGAAGAAAGTCGGAGCAAGACATTATCAAAACTAAAATTCGCCTCAAAGTAATATGAATGATAATAATTCATTCCATAATCAGGTGCTTAAAATTGTAGGTACAATTAAAGCTTGCTAAGAAACACGATATATTCATCTTGAGAGATTTATGGAAGGTGAAAGAGAAAACAAGAAGCTTACTACTCGGTATATGTAGCAGTGAAAAGGTATTAATTGACTTCCTAATAAAGATATATCGCTTCCTCCAGTCTCCACTCTTTGATTATTATTTACATAGGTATAGAGGTACAATTAAACTGATAGTCAGTGGTGACAATTCAATCATAGATTGGCTGAGCTGTATTTAAATACTAACATTTACATTAAATTATTAAAGTTGTAGTGACCGAAACACATAGTATTAGTATAGTCCGAATTGTATGCAATCAACGAATCTACTATATTAAGGAGGATATTTTATAAATATTTCCAATTTTGGAAAGTCTATGGCCTAAATCACAGATTCGTGTCAATCAATGATTTTCCATATAGTGGAAAGTAAGCAGATTCCTTTTACTTTGCTTTTTTTTTAAAGAGGACAAGGTACTTTTCCTAGAATTTTGTTATTAAAATACTTTTCACATTGTGAAGGAGAAAGTGAAGTCGTCTACACTAATAGATTTCAGTCAACTTTGTATTTGACAGTTTAGCAGTTTTACCATCGGTCAATGATTTTAAAGGGATTGCTATTTCAATTCTATAGACTGCTTAATAATTCCTTTGGCCCAATATGTTACTGCTGTTGTTTTTTCTTGATCGTTTTTATTTCGCAAACTTAAAATACGTTCCGAAATTCTTCCTACCAATTTGCACAAATTTTGGAATCAATAGTGCAATTGTTTCTTCTACTGTTTATCTAGTGGCGCCATCTTGTTAAAAGCAGATATCGTCGATGCAAGTTTCTTCCAATTAGTCCTACATAATGTTAGTTATTACACTCCATTGACTATAATAGCGTATTCATTTCAATATAATACGCGCCAATTACGCCAATTAGAGAGCAAGCTATACCAAAACCATCACTTTTCGAGGATTCATTTCTCTGCTTGTTTGTGAGTGTTCAGAGATAGATCGCTAAGAATGATTTTCTTTTATTCATCCTTGTATACTAAAAATCAAAATTCACATGTTAAATTCTGTTACTATTCTTTAATTTTATTCACTTACCTATCTACAAAATAAATTATTTCCATATTTTACCTGATTTAACACCAAAATGCATTTTCTATGTTAATCGTATCTTAATAACTCTCAGAGTTTCAAATTTTACTATGGTCCCCTACATATAATCGAAGAACATCGTTAAGATACAAAAAGGGTTAAGTAGCTACGAACTTGGACACAAAAAAGGGGTGTGCCCCATTAAAATCGCTTCTCAACTGTGATCCATCATTGCGATGTCAAATGCAGCCGCGATTTTATTCTGATTCTGAACTTTAACTCCTTTTGTAAAAACTATTTAACAACGTTTTCAGTGTATAGCATCTGCATCTATATCAGACTTCGACCCTCATTTGCGTACCCCAAAATTATTAAGATTTCGCGCGAAGGCATTAGTGTTGTAAGTAATTGGAAAAATTAAAATTTTGACACCACCAAAAAAGGCACTTCCCGTGTACGTTGTTACATCGATTGACAATCTGTGTCAGACTCATCCGTCATGTTTAGCGGGACGTTGTTAAAATTGCATTTAAATTTGTATGCCAGTTATCATGATTGATAGGTCATTTACATGATGTTTCCTTTTTTCTTCATTCACACACTAACACACACATTTTCCGTAAGCAGAAATATAAATGGAGATTCGATTGATTTACTTAGGTTGCAGTAGTAGTTGTACCATCTTTACCACCTTATAAGCAAAAAAGGAAAGTACAGGAATATAATATGTAGGAACTCAGAATGTGGAACAGCAGCGTAAAATATGTTTTTAATTTTTTAGTTGGCAACGAATAAATTCAAAGGATATAAACAGAAATATATGTAAGTCACTTTTGTGTTGGATGGTTAGAAGCACAACCACCAGTAGCTTCGTGCCGGCGCAGGAATACACTGCCAGCCTTGAAATCAGGAAGTATAGATTTATGCATTTCAGTTGAGGAAACAAAAAATCTACTTAAATAGCTGACCACAAACATGTATGTAAGGTTTTGAAGCAGCCTAATAATATTTTTAAGCATGTAAAAAAGAGATAAGTTTTGATAGAACAGATTCAGAGCGAAACAAAACAATTTTCTGTTTTTGTACCATTATAATTTTAGACATATATGTATTTATCCTTTTTTTTATTATTAACTGATGTGATTGCAATAGTTATTCGCTCAATAACTGTAAACTGAGCGTTTACAATTTTTATCAAAAGATTATTGCAACGCAAAAGGATTTCTTTATGTAAATGCTGTACAAACTGCAGCTACTGAAGAAAAGAACTTTCGAATAGCTTTTAGAATTCAAAAAAAGAGTGATAATTTAAAGGCAAAGGACAACATAATACTTAAATAAATTATATAATATTTTCTGAATTTAATAAAATTGGATACAACATCGAATAAAACTCGGTTAAAAACGAGCTGGGCTCGTGCAATCAGGGTTCCGTACCAAATCTTCATCAACGAACAGTTGATCTACCAAATTTAAGTATATTTAAATCCAATCCAAATTTGCTATGGTAACTGAATAATATTCTAACAGACGGACGTCTTGTAAGTTAACACAAAAAATATATTTTTTTTTTAACTTTGGGACTGGACTGACGAAAAAAGGTGCAGTTTTCATGTTATCTATCACTCAATATCTGTTAACCATGATAGTATTAAAATTTTTGTTTTAGAAACCTAAAAGATTAGGAAGAGGGATGGACTGATTTTGTTCAGGCATTTTGGGTTATATCTTTATAACAAATTTACGGAAAAAATTAAAAAAATTGTGTTTCCAATCCTTGAAAGTACCCCACATTACACAAAACAAAATTAATTTTTTTTTAGGATGCCCAACTCATCCCCATTAAAAATAAAACAAAAAACTATTTTTCATAATTTTCGACTATCGAAATAAGTGCGCGTTATGAAGACCTAAAATTCTGCCAAATTTAAAATTCCTACGTCACGTCGTGTTTGAGAATAAGGTCTCTGACAGATAGATGGACGGACGTACGAGCGATCTTATAAGGATTCCATTTTTATACCCTAAATGATGAAATTGTACGGTTTATTAAGTTTGTCAATAAGTTTGTTACGTATAGAAATAATTTTTCCAGAGAAAAATGGACTGGACACCTACACATAATATCAAAATTTATTTTGATTTTTGCATGTTCGTTTTTTCGTCCGCTTACTCTTCAGTAAATCCGTCCTATCAAGCGGACGTCTGTCCTCTCGATAATTTCAGAACGTGTTTATTTAGAGAGCTGAAATTCTGCATACGACCTTACTAAAAAATTGTAGATTTAAGTTCGAAATGGGGTAAATAGGGTAAGTCCACCTTAGAGTTGCCATACAAATATATTTCAATTTCGTTTTTCACTATATATTTGGATACTGTCTGAAAACGCGTCGAGGTAGAGAACTGAAACTTTTTGCACGGTGCTCTCATAAAAATTGTAAATATCATTTTAAAAATGGGCTAATCCGGATAAAATTTTCTTGGTGTTGCCATACAAAAATTGAGGTTCTTTATGCAAACTGTGACAGGGATCAGTCCATGACGTTTTTATTGTACTGGAATGTTCTTCAGAACTCGAAATCCGATGAAATTAGATATAATCATTTTTACTGGCCGACAAACTGTTCCAGAAATATAGCGAAAAACCACTTCAATAATCAAACTTGCACAGATGGGTGACAAGACGAAATTACATACGAGCGTTCATCTAGTGGCGTAATAATTGGTTTTTTTTTTCCAATTTCAGCTTTTTTTCTTGTTTTCCTTTTGTTGTATGGAACCCTGTTATTCCATTAAAAAAATATAAAATGAGCAGTTTTAAGGACTCGTTCAAGTCACAATGTATACAGATAAAATCTTTTTTTTTTCAAACATCTTTTCTCGAAGGCTAACTTTTACTAAAGGTGCATTGGTTCCGATTCAATCAACCCCGTTTATGTACTTTTTGGAACAAACTATAAGGAAAAGTACTATTTTTTAAAAAATTTAAGATAACTTTCGTCATCCATTGGTCTATATATATATGATTGGATTTTTTCACTTTTGACACTTTCTAAAGTTTTCGAATTAGTGGCTTTTTTAATGTTGGCGTCTGTAATGTTATATCATCAATAGTTGCATAAACAAACATTTGTATTTTTATTTTTATTTTGAACATTATTATTTTGCTTTTTGTGCTCTGAGGACATAATAAAAAATGCTAAGTTTTGTCATGAGCTTATGGGTAGATCCCTCCAGATACCTCTAGATTGTTTTTAAAACTAGAATAAACTCTCATACAGAATAAAGTTGAAATGAAAATGAACTAACAAGATAGTTCATAAAATATAAAAAATGTAGAATAGGTGAAAAGAAAAAAAAACATGAAATTGAAGAACATATTATATAAAAATATATATATATATATGCATACTATAATGAGAGTCGAATACGTAGATAAAAGTTGAGATCTTAGCTTAAATGTGACACCCTCAACTGGATGGCATCATTGATGATTACATGAAATACAAAAATATATTTGGGGGAATGTCTATAGTGAAAGAAATGTGAAGAAGTGATGACGTCTTCTAAGTTGACTATGAAAACCGTAGTGATTAAGACAAAAAAGTTTCAAAATTTTGATAAGTAGTTGCCCTGGTACCAGTTTTTTGATAAACTAATATTCCCGTATGAAACAAATTAAAAAAAAAAGGAATCAAAGAATCCACCCCGTGTTTCAGCATAGCTAGACATTTTATGCAATTGCGGACTAAGTAACAAGTTTCTCGCCATTTTTGGAATCCAGGATATAATTTAGAAAAAAAGATAAAATATTGCCGAGAGATTTCTAAATATTTGTCCCCATTCTTCTATCATTAAACGTGTGGATGTGATTCATTGCTCCAGAGTTGGTTTTTCGTAATGAAAAAACTCGTTACTAAAAAGATTGTCATAATACAATTAATGCACAATCCATCCATTGCAGCAAGTTTTGTTATAATTTTTTCTAAGCTGCTTCTTTTCACGAATTTATAAAATTGGTTTGTTTTGTAGTTCAGGGCCCTATTTCACCAATAGCTTATCGGTTATCACTTAGTACCTTATTAAAATTTGTGATTAATTTCTGTTGCACCAAAGAGAAGTTCTCAGCTTTTCAATTTACTGTTGCACAAAACAGAAAATGAGTATGTGATAAATGTTGAATTGAAAAATAAGCTATTTTTCAACTCCTATTAAACCAAATTACTGCGCTTATTATTTTTCATTATCGGTAGTGTCTTTCTCTCAAGATATAATTAATAATAAAGTTAATAGAGTGAAGAAATATTTCATTTCGATAGATTATTTGAGAAAGAGTCTGACTCTATAGATCGTGCAGAAAAAGTCAGAATAAAGTACACATTGGAAAATTTTCGTTTAAGACTTATGCAAATAGAATATTTTCCACTAAAGATTGGAGGAAATTTGCAACATAGCAGTGGACGAAACAATTCTTTAAGTCCTTTTTAACAACTAGTGGCAACTCCACATTGGTTGGGAAATAGAGCCCAATACCACAGAATTGCCAATATGCATGGTATCAATTCAAATGTGGGTTCTTGCTCATCGGGAAACAAATACAATAATAATCAATGTGATGAAGGGTGAAAAAATTCGTTGGCCAGAAACCAATCAAGAATTATCGCTACAGTTTCTTGATATTGGAAGCTATCCTCAAGTAGCTGGATGCATCGATGCAAATTCAATCCCCTACAATGAATGAAAGGCACTATTTAAACCGGCATGGAATACACGCACTTAACGCAATGATGGTGTGTGGATCAGACTGTAGCTTTTATT
Organism: Dioctria rufipes; assembly: GCA_963924295.1. Lineage (NCBI taxonomy): Eukaryota > Metazoa > Arthropoda > Insecta > Diptera > Asilidae > Dioctria > Dioctria rufipes. The sequence goes on along the minus strand of OZ002743.1, from coordinate 38,611,781 downwards.
CCAATTAGCCAATAATGTAATTCTGGAATTGCAGAATACTTCAAAATTCTCAATTGTTTCGAGATTTTGAAGCTGGTTTTCGTCCACTCCTTCGTGTATTAATTTTTTGGGACAGAGAGCTTACCAACTAAGAGAATAGCTGCGAAAAAATGATGATAATCTTAGCAGAGCAAATGTTTAAAAAAAAAAAAAAAAAACAAAGGAGTATTGTGGAAAACAGCTTTGGTGTTCATGAATTTACTTTTGGTTAATTGTATAAAAAAATTTCTTCTAGGAAAAAAAAATGACAAATGAATAATTTAAAAGATTTAAAAAACAAAGTTTTAACCCACCTTTTTTCCTTCACCAATTAAAAAACTGCTAATTTTTAGCTTGTTACGAGCTCTAGCCGTAATGAACTACTCACTGTCATCAACTCGTAAAAATAATATTGAGCAATAATTATTAAATTTTTAGCAATCGGTTTGTTCTTGTTATAGCCATTGTACAACATATACATAAACCGTATACTAATGCATTCATTAAACTTGTGGTAATTAATTTTAGCGCAACACTTATCATCTTTACTTATCGGTTTTCTCTACTGATAAGTGCGTGAAATTTTAAATGTTTTCCGAGCAATCGTCGAATTTTATACAAATAATTTTTAAAAAACCCTTAATTTTAGCTTCTAAACTATTTTAAATATTTTCGTTAACTTGTTTTATTAATTTGAAGTGAATAATTTATTTTAGTACATATACTTTTTTTAAGCACGCGAATTTATTTGCGTTACTTCCTTTAATTTAATTTTGGCTCATTTTATATATATACAGGGTGTCCCAGACTAATATGACTATATTTTGCCAAATGATTCCTCTCGTCCAGACAAGTAAAAAATATATGAAAGGGGGCAAAGAGTCACCCTGTTGAGTTACAGGGTGATTAGTAAAACATGCTCTTTTTTGTTAAACTTTCTCAAAAGTATACAGGATTTCGATTTATTTTACGACGGCGTTGTATGCACAACCTTAGGGTCTTTCTTATGAATGCTCAACCACCCCGTAACCCTCCCCACTCTAGAGATATGACACTTCAAATTAAAAATTTCTTTTTTTTTTACTTTTTCCGTTGTTCTTTTTTAAATACCCGCACTAACATAGACTTTTTTTACAAAATTTCAAAAGCCCAGAGTTTCCTCTTTAATTTAAACTTCTGCTAGCTGTAGCCGTTAAAGAGTTATTAGCTCTTAACCTGTTCAGGTAATTCCAAAATTAGACGATGATTTTATAAAATGACGTGTTTTCAGTTACTAATGGAACAAATCATCTGTTTACTGAAATGGTTAAGAGCTAATAACTCCTTAACCGTCACAGGTGCAACAAAAGTGTAAAATTTTATTGAGATATCTGTATGCCATCATACCTAAAATTCAGTTCAAAACGTACTAAGCCTGTAATCTATTTGAACTGAAATACTACATTTTTCGCGCATTAAATCGACTCTAACTCGGTAGGACTATGTCCGATCGAAAAATGGATTTGAATGTTTACCTTAGTTCATTACCAGCTACGATTCGTAGCAGAATTTTTTTCTTTGGATACACTAGGGTGGGCGTAGGAGCCCCGGGAGGGCGGTGGTTTCAATACGACATGCTGCATATCAAATTAAACGTTTCACCGAGTTCTATCGGGTGATGTACTTTTTTTCTGATTCAGGAAACTTTCTCGAGAATTTTTGTCGCTGGAAATCCAATTTCCGTACACTTGGGTCACACAGACCCCAGCAACTATTTCCTTTTATAATTAAAAATCTTTAACCTGAAGAATTTGTTTTACCTCTAACGTCTACTCTAAGAATGATCTAATTCCTTGACATAAACAAAATAATTTTTATTTTTACAATACAAAAGGTCCTTATATGTATTTTTCGTTAATTCAGTACAGTGGTATGTGTCTTGTATTTGTATCATTATGGAAGCTTAGAGTCTAGCGCAGTTATAAAGTTACTCAGAAACTAAGGAATTACCGTTTTGGATTGCTAATTCAAAGTTGAAAATTGTAGTCTAACTCGTTCGAATGTGAATTCTCCATTTTAGGTCAAAACTTTCCGGGAAAAACCTTCTACAAATTTAAAAAAAAAATTTAAAGACGATTCGGTCGAAAATTTCCAAACCCTTTGAAAAAAAAACGCATAACATGCATGGGAGTGATTGGGATACCCCTCAATATGAGGCACCCAAATTATTCTTTTCGACGTAACCTTTCGGGTTACCCTATATATTTTGTTTTTTTTTTATCATTAAATTTTAAATGGCCTTGAATTTAATATTTCATCTTTACGGAAATATATAAGTGAGTGACGCCAATGAGTTTCGTAAACTCTTTCTACTTAGCAGTAAATGGTTAATTCCAACGAACAAATGCTATGCGTCATCTTCGTCAGTGCATTTCTTGTTATATACCTACTAACATTTTTTTACGATAGTTGGTAACAAGATTTTCTAAGTGTTAACAATTACCCCAATATTAAAGAAATTTTAAAAAAATGTCCAAGGAGCATAAGAGCACTAAATTTGATTATTAATCTTATAGTTCGCCCATACCCAAAAGTATAGTAAGTATATCACTAATAAATCACGCATATCAATACAAATTAAAACAGTTGCTGTGGTCTTATATAATAGAATAGCAAAAGCAACATTGAAAGGAAATAAGTTTTTGTAGTTTACTGTCCTTCTATTACTGAAAAAAATATTTGCTTCATATTTTCCGACATGCTTCTTACATTCCTTGATGATTTTAATAACGAAATAACGAAATTGAATTAAATATAATCTTTCTTCTAATATCGAACTCAGGGTATATGTTTTTTCATAAACGTATCGATAAAATTGTATAAAAGTACAATATATTTTAAAGAGCAGATATTTGGAAACAAAAGAAGCTCTTGCTTTTAGGGCTTAGAGCATTTATTACCAATAATTTGAAATATAGCATAAAAGAATCGAGTAACTAACTAGATCCCAAATAATCAGCAAATTAAGAAACACAACCATACTGAAAACATTCAAATTTGTGTCACCCTATATTCAAAACATGAGGTCGGTAGGCTAAACAAGAAAATATGGGTCGAATATTTTTTAATCCTTAACTAATTTTGAGAGTTTCGTCGAAATCAGAGGGGGTCGGGTTCAAAAATTGAATAGGGATAGGCCTATTAACGTTTCTGGGGTATCAAGAAAATTGTTCTTGACTTAATCCTAGTTTTTTTGTTTAAAACGCATTTAGGTATTTGCATAAACTTATATAAATTGTTTTTTTTTTTTTTTGTAAAAATCACAAGCCGAGACTATCTCCACAAAAACATCTAAATACTTTTAATATCATATTTATTAAAAGAGAGTTAACTTCACATAAAGAATTCAAAATTTCATAAGTTGGTATAAATTTTATTGTGTACAAACTGCTTAAAACTTTTGTGAAGTGATTTATACTCTGAGTTGAAGGATATAGGGCGATACATATATATGGAAACATTTATTTTCATTCTGAAATCGTCCAAATAGCTTACCTGATATTGTATATTTCATTAAAATTTATAGAGGAAAGTTTGCAGTGCCGCGATGGAGAAGTCTTAAATATTCACATCTTGCTGTCCTGTATAAATATCTTAAAATATGTCTTTTCATATAAACTTTTGGTGGAATGTGAACCTAAGTGGATCGTAAGCAGAGTACGCACCAATGAGTTTGTAGTTTGGATATCGCTGAATGACTACAGCTGTTAGATTCTATACCAACAGTCTTGGTATTATGACACACTCTAAATATCTTGACGTAGGAGACCCCATAGAGAAGAGTCTCTGAGTATAACTTGTGCAGCGGACGTCTTGTCTGTAAGACACTTAGCAGCGAATAAACATTCAACTATAAAACAAAACAGTATATAAAATGTGTTTTGATACACACATATTTCTTGTAGGATATCAGAAGAGACCTCAGCTTGTAATTTCCGTCAAGAACCAGTCGACCTTATGCCGAACTGGACAGGACGAATTGATGGAGACACCTCGTTAAGCCAGACATAGTGGGCTTTAGTGTTCATCCAGTAACAGATTAAAGTGCTTAACACCTTATATCCCCAGCGCAGATGCAATAAGCTGTCGGGTGTCTTCGGAGATACTTGATGTACTTAATCCGTATTGGCGTTGCTACACAGCTTAAATGGGGGCAGCTATGCACGAAATTTTCTGAAAAATACACTAAAGGAACCATTCGCTATAACGGGCATCAACATGAATCGCCTTGCAACGTGTAAGAAATCTAGAGCCTTTTGATTGCTGGGTATTCCACTAGAGTTTTCTTTATTATTGGTTTATCAGCAAATAAGAAAAACGTTATTCCAAAAAACAATCTTGTGTTTACTAAATCTGATATAACAATGATTCTTTTATTTTCTAGTTTTCTATCTTCAAATCGAGGACTACAATCTCAAACCCTTTTCAGTTCACAAAGTGGCTATTCGCTGTACAAAGCGCAAAACCTACAAATGTGATGTGGTCGCTCATCTTAGTTCGCAACGCTTCGCCAAGCCGCCACAAACTGTCTTATTATCCACATTTCTCAATACTTGCTTTTTTGTTTTTAAGCTCTGATGAGATCCCTGTATTATTTTTAATAATTAGTCTTGGCATGCATTCTTCTTCTTAATAATTTTAATCATAGTATAAACAACAAATAGATGCTCAACAGGCTCGAGCACATATTGTTCGGTAGTATGTTAACTAAGTATTTCTATACTTTTATTTTTTTCAATTGTTTTTTTTTTTCAGTCTTAGAACACTACAACTGAATTTTAGAATTAAAAATAAAATAATAAATGTCTGATGAGGGTGTATTATAATGTTTCTTAATATCCATCTCACTACCTTCATGTTTATGCTGGTGCAAAAAAAAGAACACCTTCGAAATTGTGATAGAATTTAATTTGGATGAAATAAACAAAATTTTCCTTTCCTGCACGCATTTACCTCTAATGAAGTGAAGAAATCCGTAGCAAGGAAGCTGACTACCAAAAAACGGTGATATGTGCACGAAGGACCACCTCAGAAGTTATAATAACAGAAGGTGGCGAACATGACCATCGAAGTTCGAGTAGATTTCTCAGCTCGTTCCTTCTACTTACAAGAGGACCGACCGATGGTGCTCATGAATTTTTAATCAGAATAAAACGACACGTTAAGAAATTAATTTCGAGGCGTTTTATCGAAACATGGCGAGCAATTAAATCTTCCAAGGACAGGACAAGTCTGATCATCCAAAAAGAAATAAAGCCACGAGATTGCAGTCGAAGATCCTTAAAATTTTGTTTGGATCTTATCAATTGAATTTAGATTTAAAGTTCCTCAATTTAAGCGATTTTGTAGTAGTTGTAAAATTTGAAGTGCACTTGATAAGAAACTTCCATAAAAGTTATCTCCTCGAGACGTATTTTACTGTTATTCATTTGTAATTTCAATAATACCGCTGTAATACAGTTCTGATAGTTAATAGACCTCTTTCAAGTAATGTAAATATGTTACACCTTCTGTTGCTGCTGCTTCTGCTGCTGCTGTATGTTATTTACCAGACAAAGAAAGTTTTCAACCGAAGTTCTTGACATTTTTGCAAGTTTACATGTTGTTGTTAAAAATTAGCGGCAGGTGGTTACGCTTACCGGTCGGCAATAATTTCAATTCACTTTGGCTCAGCCGCGATGTAACATGTACGCAAGTTTTGACCGCCTATAAAGTAAGATGAAAAATGTCGAACCATCGTGAGTTAAGTATCGCCACAATTTGACCACAGGGGTTCCATGTTAAATTCGTGCACCCAATAAATTTCTACCGTCTTCTGATGAATGCATACAGGAGCAGCAGGACTATGCGCAGCCAGCAAAAAGGTGCTATGGCTAAGAGTTAAATGGCATCGACTACCAAAAATTCAGTTTTGCTAAGATATGCATTGCCAGATGGTGTCGGGATAAAAAGGTCTGAGTTGACCTGGCCGAATCTTTACGCTAGTAGTTTTGTCCAATTTTTAGAGGGTTTTATAGACACTTAATGGCTATCTAATTTATTACTGACTTCCGTGTCCCGGTCAGTTTTACCTTTGCAAACATTAGGTGACTTCTCTCGACTAGGGGAGTTCGGAATGTAAGTACTAATTTACTGTCCGCTGTTGTATTGTTTTTGGTCATTTTATTGTGATTAATTGGCTGTTTCGTGGCTCATTTACGTTGAAATGCTACTGTTTAATGTACACGCGTTCTAGCAATGGTCATTTTGAATGTAAAATATTATCTGCAAAAATGTTTTCATTTTAATTTTGTTGTTAATTACTTATTACAAATGTGACAATGAGTATATAAATTTTTGATCGCATGTAAATAATAAGAATTCAAGATGACATAAGTTTCTGCAATTACCGCTTTTATCCTTATTTCCATTTAAAAAAAAGATATTAGGCTGGGATGTATGTATTATTTGCCTATTTTATTGTTAAAGGTAACTGGCTGAAATAGTACCTATCCAATCATTGGTAGAAGGCAAGATAATCATGAGCAAAAATTACATACGTCCTGGATTATTTTATAAAAAAAATTGGGAGTTCGTTATGAAATTCTTAAAAGTACTTAATCATCACTTTACCGTGGAATAATTAATTGTTATATTATTTGTAGTTGATAGCTTTACTGTTGAAAGCTTGCAAGTTTTTCTACAGTTTGTCCTTCTAGTTTGCTATTATGCTTGTTTATTATCTGCTAAGTTCAAGAAATAAAAAAAAAATATTTAAAAAAAGACTAAATTTTTATTGATTTTGGATTTTAACCTCCTCTAGAAAAAATACTTTCTCTAAAAAGTATTATTTTTGAAATGCTTTAACATTAAAGGGAAACATCACTCTAGCAGCAGAAAATAAGGCCTAACTTTGACAATATATTTTGGGAGTATAAAAAAAATAAAATTTCTTTTGAAAGGGTTTATTTAACACATATTAAAATATAAAAAATTTGCAGCGACAAATCCCATCTTGAAAATGTGTTTTTTTTACATATAGCTTCAAGGGAGGACGGTTATCTCGCAAGGTATAAGACCTGGAATAAAAACAACAAAAAAACAAATTATATAGCGTGTATTATAAGCTATGGGAGTACGTAGGGGGATTTTTATTCTTTTCTAAATTTGAAAAACTAATGCAATTTTGAAGAAATAACAAGATTCTTTGCCCAAAAAATAATCATTATATTATTGAAAAGTTTACATGTAATCAAAACACGGCTCGGTATTCCCATAGAGAATGTTATTGTGAAGCTATTGTCAAAATTTCAAATCGATGTATGCAAAGATATTCGAGTAATCCGTCCTCCCCTTTTGAAAGAAATGGTTTCGAGAAAAATTCGTTTAAAGTTGTACGAGCATTTAAATCCTTGAAATAATTTTCCCTTAATCTGCAATATCTGCAGCATACATAGCTGTGTTTATTATAGCATTTGCGCAACCTGGTGAGCTCAGCATGCACTCCGAGGCGTTGCAGCAAAAGATAATTGAATCTTTTAAAAAATTGTTTCACTACAGGACAAACCGCATTTTGTTTTTACATCACCAATATATTAAAAAAAAAAAACGATTTTTCCAAAATCCTGAAGTGGTTTTACATATCATTTTAAAAATTTGCGGATGTTCATCTCCAAGTTACAATCCTCAACATGTTTAGGGGATGCCATTCTTATTTCATATGAATATTTTAGAATTTACTCAAAAATGATGATTTTTTGTTTTGTTTTTAGATACCTTAGTGAAATGTTTGTTTCAAAACTATTTTAATAATAATTCTGTTTTATTATTTCATAAATTCTATAAATTAATTTTTATACAAATGAGTATTCTTTAACACTAATACTATTAGCATTTACAGGTATAAAGCTGTGATACTTTTGAGTTCCTGTATTTTTAATTTTTTTCCCAATATCGGTGTAAACTTCTATTGAAAACTAAACATAATTAACTTTTAAATCTTTCTGTGATTAGCCCAATCATACAGATGTTTTGGTGTGTGAATTCTATTATTTTTCAAGCATTGTTTTTACAATACCCCCTAAAGTATCGCTGGTTCCTTCCCATAGCAGGTTGCAAAAAAGTGCCATTCTGCCTCAAGATTGAATTCTTTCTTCATATGACATAAATATTTTACCAGGTATATATATATATATATTGTATTGACCTCCAGAGTAGTCAAAAAAATTAATAATTTTTTTTTAACAAAAAGTAACTTGTCCTCTATGAATTTTTTTCCAAAAATAAACGAACTACGACGTGGTTGTGTTAAACTTTGTAGTATGACGGTTTCATCCAAAAAGTAATATAGCAAATAAGTATATAGTGCATTGCCTTAACGACGACGAAGGAATAATTTTCAGAAAATTGCAAATCATAAATCAATTATTTCCCTTTCAGTTTATTTTGCGAAACCATAAATATTTTGCTTGTTCTTTAGCAATAAAATTATGTGAAACTAATTTACAAAGTTTTTCGCAACAATGAATTGTTGGGTCTCCATTTGTATCGTCTTAATAGTGCAAAGTCTAATTGTTGCCATTGCTTAAATGTCATCATCTCAACATCCTAATTCAGAATTTTCAAAAGTAACGTGATTAGGACATTTCACAATTCTGCAATAAACATTGACCGTTGTAGTTGTCGAAGATTACTTTGGAGATAAGGTAGGTGGTTTTACAATCGGGAGGCAGGAACTACATGAGCACTTGAACTAGAAAGCAGATCACATACCTTCGTTGAATGCAATTTCAGATTAACAAAAGACACAAATATAGCAGAGTTATGTTATGATAGTGGAATACAAAATTAAGTGATCTTTGTAAATACTAATTCAAATTTTATTAAGAATAATAATTGTAATGAAGATTTTCTGAGTTATATTGTAAGGCAAAAATTATTATATCATTTCAATATTAGTCTAAACAGAAGTAGTTCAATTTAGCTTTAAAAATAGTTAATATGAAAGCTAAATTAAAAATAGATTCATTGTCAAGGCAATGGCAAGTACTCAAAAGTGCCAAAGTTTTATGCCTATAAATGACAATAGAGTTAGTGTTAAAGAATACTCGTTTTGTACAAAATTTAATTTATAAAATTTATGAAATAATAAAACAGAATTACTATTAAAATATTAATCAAACATATATTTCATTATGTATCTAAAATCAATTGAAAAAAAATCATTTTTTTCTTAAGTAAATTCTATAATTTTCATGTCAAGTTTTGCAGAGATGCTAATAAGAAATTGTATCTCCTAAACTAGGAGATGAAGATCCACAAAGAGGAATGCCAATTTTAAGCCCGACACCTCCAGATATGACAGATGTCTTAAACGACACATTATGATGTTTATTTCTACATATTAGCTAAGTAAAACTGGGGGATGGGGGTCAAAGTTTAGACTAGTACATTTTGGAAAATTTAGTACAGAACCTAATTCCTTCGGTCCTGAGAAGAAGTTTGAGTACCCACACTCCTATAATCGGAGGATTAAATAGCTATTTATAGCCATCCCATACTTACTTTTTATAGTATTTCCCTATTTTTTATTTTAACTTAGGTACTAGATTTTTCGCACTTTAGATCAGCTCTCATTCGGTAGGGATATGTCCGACCAGAATACGGATTTTACTGTTCGCCTCAGCTCGTTACCAGCTGCAATTCGTAGAAGAAAATTTTTCTCTGCATTCTTTGAGGGTATTGGGTAGAAGCCTCCGCCGGAGGAGGGGGAGGGAGATGGTTCCAATACCGCATGTTGCATATCGAATTAAAGTTCTCACCGAGTACTATTGGATAGTGTATATTTTTCCCGAAACTGAAATTTTCCCATTGCCATTACTGCTCTATTGTGAACATTTTTCTCATCGGAAGTCATTTTCCATGACTCGCCAATTCCACTCAATCACGAGAAGTAGAAAAGTCCACTTTTCACCCAAGAAACTCGCTCAACCTACATCCGAACGCCAAAGCTTTCTCGCGCTGAATTGAAATAAACATTGTTAATAAAATATATTCAGAATATTATAATGCATCGTTTAAGACATCTCTCATGGCTGGAGGTGTCGGGCCTATGTTGTTTCCTCTTAATAGTTGTAGGTGGGGGGGGGGGGGGGGGGGGTTAAAAACCAAAATCAAAAAAAAATTGGGACTTGTAAGCAATCTGGATGTTGAATAAGCAGGTAGAGAGCGCCATACATATTATTTTCAGTAAATAAGTACAGTAAATTTTTTATGACATAAGCTGATGTTGTAAATATTTTCGAAAGCGATAAACTGTAGCATTTGATTTGAAGTTATCTGCATCGTGTGTACCAATGAAAATTGAGCACCAGCTACACTACAATAGCACCACATTTTATTCCAGCCATCATATAAGCATAAAATTAAAGTACGTAGGCCTTATAATACAACCCATCACTTTGCGTCATCAAAATTTACAAAAACTGTCATTAGACAGTAACATAAAGTAAATTTTGCTTAATACCCCAATGATCTAACCTACGCAAAAAAACAATCAAAACAGCATATGTATCAATGTATGGTACAAAAAGTGCTTTAAAATTATCCTTAAAATCGAAACTGTAATCCAAGCCATTCTTTATTGTAACATCAACAGTGGAGTGAAAGCGCACCAAATCGATTTCACGGCCCTCCTGACGAATTGTGTCGTCTTGGCTGTTTTGGTACATTTTTCATTCTAGAGGTGGAAAGGATGCAAGGCCTAGCATGCAAATGATGAATGACATTCTAATTGCAGGAGGTCCACGGATGGAAGTCCTTTTGACGTTAGGACGTAATTATTCATCCGTTGTCCTGATGATTCTTATACAATGTGCCATCAGATTAGATTGAGCCAGCAAGGCGCGACACATGTAAGTGATGGAAAATTTTCATTTGTCCCTTGTTTTTTACTCAATCGATGGTTTTTATACTTAGTTAAGTAAAAAATCTATAAAAAAAAGGAAATTTTGAATAAAAGATGGGATGTGTTTATATGCATAGAAATTCTATTGAATTTTACAAATGCTTGTATAAAATATACTTTTATACCAGGTTTTGCCATAGATAAAATCGTTGTGTAAACAGAGTGTATTCTGTCCATCTGTCTTCCTGTTCTGCATTCACACGTAGCGTTTTGATAGGACCACGAGTTTTGCTCAGTTTGAAAACAAAAAATTTTCAATAGACGCCAGGTCAAAGCTTCTATACCAGAGGACCACTATAGTAGTATCACTAGTATTGCCACTGGTCAAATTGATAATTAATTTTGAGACTTTAAGAGAATTAGTATGGTGTAAGGTAATTTGATTTTGATTTTAGAGCAATTGACAATCTTAATTGGAAAACGATTCCTTGTTGAAAATTCTTTAAGCAGTGATGAAAACCGGAACGGATTTTCATAAAATGTTAACTGATAAATATAACATCAATGCCACCATATCAGTTCTCTGTCGAAGAATGTTTATAGGCTTACGGGTCAACTATGAATAAAGTGCAAGATTTATGTCGTCTTTGCAAAATACATACCATCGAACTTTTTGTTACAGTTCTTTGTGAGGTTACCAGACTAAATCCCCAAATCGTATGCTTGGTGATTGGCTGAAATACGCACGTTGCCAAAACTGTGGTAAAAAAAATTATAATTTTCATCTAACATTGTTGTGAATATGAACTAAATCGGATGGCGCTAAATTTTTTTATGTGCATATAGAAGTTTAAGTTTTGATGAACGAATTGATTGAGAATGCATTGACCTCGCAAGCTGAAATCCTCCTCACAATAATTTAATAGAACTTTTAGATCGTTGATCGAAATATGAAAAATTTTGCTGACTCTTAATGTATTTGAAAAATTTAGATATTTTTTATTAGACCGTTAGCACGGGTCAATCTGGAATATTTTATATTGCATGAATCTAAGGAATTACTTATGACCACTTTTATAACGACACACTTTCATAAATTTTATTTGTTGTCCAGTTCAATAAAATATCTTTTATATGTCACTTTTGACAAATTATTTGTTGATGCCGTTGAATTGAGAATTGTTTTTACTTCTTTAGAGCCAGTCCAAATCTTAGATTATATAGCAAAAAGGATAGGCTATAATGGGTAAAATGCATGTACCGTCACTCGGAGTGGAGTCCGACTGCGGGAGTGAGCTCGGACAGCGCTGGTTTCTTTTTTCTGGTAAGCCTGATTGCTTTCTGTGGTCTTTCGGGGACAATATGTGTCTCACAAAGCTTCCGAACAAGACCTGACTTGGGTTTTTAAAGTGATGTTTTCATTCCTTTTGAACATTTTTGAATAGCAGCAAGACTTTCCTCCAGGGATCATTTGTAAGATGATCCAGTGAAGCTGACTTTCGCGGATTTCTTTTAGTGTCAGCTTTTTTTAATGCTGGTGATGGAGCTAATTTCCAAGGAGTAAACATCATTTCCCTAGTAACCAAGTCCTAGGACGTTCAACAGATGTTCTTAGGAAATTTTCCTGCCTGAAGAATCATTTCCGTGGAATATTCCCAAGAATGTCAAAAGAATTTTATGGTATTATCTCGGGGCAAAAGTTACGCTGTCCGAGGAAAGTATACCGTCATTATTTCAAGGAATTTCTTCAGAAATGATAAGTCTTTGGAAACTTAACGGATATTTTCCGCTGATACTCTATGGAGAGTTTGTTTGGATATTCTGCAGAATTATTCTACAGAAATTCTTCAGAAATCATAAAAATAATATCTTTGAAAATTTAGCGGATATATTCCACAGATGCTCTATGGATTGTTTTTTCGGATATTCTGCACAATTATTCTACAGGAATTCTTTAGAATTTCTCCCTGCTATAATAAATAGAAAGCATTTTAAAGATATTAGTGTTAAAAGAATAATATTTATTTTTTAGAAATTCATTAAAAAAAAACAAAACAATTCAGTTGTAAAAGGAAAAAAAATATTAAAGTTATGCAATGCTGAGTGTTTTTCCTCCAGTTTCTCTGTGAACGAAAAAGTTATTAGTCTTAAAAGTAATAAAATAACTAAATTTATATATTACTTTATTCTCTTCCCTGTTTATTTCTTTCCTTATGGAGTCTTTTAGCCTACACAATACTAAATGCAAATGATTTCACGTCTAACGACACCATTCAGTTCCATACCAGAACCCTAAATAATTTTTCCTAGAAACAATAAAACATTAGAATTTCATCGGATAATGCCTGGATATAGTGCAGAATCATTCTGAAGAATATTCATAGCATTTCCATAGCATGTCCAGAATTTTCAATTCCACTGTTAATCCACACTTTTCCATCAAATAAAAAGAAAAAAGTTGATAAACTTTATAAAATAAAAAGAACGGCAAATTTATTAAAAATTTTGTCCAGTAATTATCCGCTGTTTTTCCAATGAAGAAAAAGGAATGGAGATTTCTTTGGACAAAGTGAAGATTTCAATTTCTACTTTTTCTTCAGTATGTCCACACTTTCTTCATACATTTTCATATACGGAATTTTTCAAAAAAATAATGGACAAATCAAAGAACAGTTTTAAATATTGTCCACAATTGTACACTGTTTTTCCAGTTCTTATCTCATATAAAATTTCTACGGAAATTCGCTAGATTTTCTTAGGAATGGCAAAATAGAGCATGATAAAACATCGGAACACGTAAAGACATCGTTCTGTATTAGAATTTTTTGGATAAATATTGGAATTCGAGTTCCATCCAATATTTTTGTAGTATAGTTTGGAAAATGTGAGACATGGGAATTGTGATTACTAGGGTTTGCTTGTTCCAGGTGTTGATTCTGGTGGTTGCGACAAAGCAGTATAGGGGTGAACTTCCGTAATCTCAGTTTGACTTTCTTGATTTCCGGGTGAATGTACAGGTGGTGGTAGTTTCGGCCTCATCGATATATCATGCTGAATTTCTCAAGTTCGAGTATAAACTTTAATTGTTTTTTCATCTGCTGTAGCAATAAAATCAATATCATCGAAAATATTTTGATCAAAAGGGTAAATGCCAGTGCACTTAAAACCATTTACAGCAATTTGGCTTGTTTGAACCTTTAGGTAAGCCTTTGCAAAAAGTTCCGATATGTCATATTGGGTAACTTTTCACCCATTTTCTTTTATGAATTTTCTTATTTCCCCATTGTAATATCCCTTAAGCGGACCCATAAAGGTTTTAACCAAAGGTTGTTTATGAGTCGAGTGGTGTGGTAAGCAGATAATTGTTACACAATTTTTGCGCCAGATCAATGACCTCAATATTCCTAGTATGACTGTAGTGACCGTCCAAAATAAGAATATGTAGGTTTTGTGATGGCTAGAAAATGCAGGAACCATTCTGTAAAAATTGGAAACTGGATCCATCCAGAGATATGTGATACGCTGCTTTTGACATCCAAAAAGAAGGTTCATATGAGGTAAAGGCCAAATGTAGACTGAACATAATAAAGAGAACAGAACAGAACAGCACAAAAGATCATTTTAGGTTGTAGTTCTCAGGGGCCGTATCTCTGGGCTCCATCCCGAATTATAATTTCATATTATAATATTTATGCAGTAGGTATACACTTCTATAATATTAGAAATTTTTAAGGATGCATTGTTGGATTAGTTTTCTTGATTCCTGTTACTTTTTTAGGCGCAATTCAATCTTCGATTATAATCCGAAATATTAGTTCTGCTCTACGTCTAAACTAAAAGTCTATATGGGATCTGGACATAGACAAAATATAAATAAATGTGTCTTATTTTTTACTTATACATTCTGCTCTTATCTACACTACTTCCTCCAATTCACAATAACTAAGGGTTCCATATTCCATTTATAGTAAAGTTCAATTTCGTCCTGCCTTTCACTTTCCTCATGCCATTCACTATTGACCAATAAGACCCGGAAATATGCCATACAAACTACTTCTGGGAACATGAACAAATGAGTACCGGTGCTTTTACTGATTAAAAGGGGAGAAAAGGTATGTTGATTACCGCATACAAAAGTTACTCGTTGATTATAACCACAGCAGGATACCTGATACATTTAATTATTAAATTTCACGTGTAGAAATACCTAGCCAACAACGAAGAAACTGGGCATGGACTGACTTTAACTACATACAAACGAAATTATATAAACAAAATGCGCCACTAAGAGAGAGGGTGAACTGACAAGCCATGTTATTCCGATTGCATGAACTTAATTAACCATATACCGAGGTGCTTCTCACCTGTGCAGAAGGGAGACACGGGAATATAGGCTATCCACAACATAACAACAACATAACTAATCCAATGGCCAGAAGAAATATGATTACTTTGCGTATGCAATGCTCTGGTTTAAGCCCCCATTATGAAATTTGAGACGACCAGGGAGAGGTTAAGCATGTCATCGAGGATATTTTTCACGTCCACACAAATGGCGGATCAACATGAGTTTTTCATGTTGTAGGTATGGAACCGTTCTGGATGCCATTACCCTGCGGTGCAGGATGGGGCCGGGCATTCTAGTGTGCTTTGACTCTGGTCTGGATTACTAGTGTTCATCAATATGAGGTTATTCAATTTGACCATGTACCTTAATAGATTGTGCATGTCAAACATAAAGTGACTGCGGTTTTGTGCTCGTAAATACGCTTTCTGTGTCTTGCCCATAATTTGATGCGTATACCACAAGTGCATAGAGGAGGAAGGTGATTTTTTTTTTATGTAACCTCATTTGACTGTAAACTGAAAACATGTTTTCAAAAACTTTTATTTACTTAAATTGAGATTGTCTATTTGGAGTTTTGATAAAAGCCAAAGTCGGGAAGATCGACCAGTATAATTGTTGAAATTTTGGAAATGAAGTATTTTGGTCTAACTATGTAATTTATTTCAAACTACGAGAATTTTTTATTTGAGATCTTAATTTGGGGCCAATCAGACTGCTTTACTCTATAATGTTTTGGGTTGGCTGTGATGGCTTGTGTTGTAATATGCAATTTTGATAACCCATCCTTTAAAGACCAATTTTATTAAAATGTTGTACAAGGCGCAGATAGTATTGATATCCGGTTTTTTAATATAACATCTTCTCTTAAAAACTCTTCAAAACTATGTTTAATAAAATCCAGATACATTTAAAAAAATACGTTTTTTATGGAGTTTCAAGACAGCAGAGCTGTAGTAGAAAATTCTGACCGGAGTCACGTCAACAATGAAAATATAATGAAATCAATGTGGAAGGGTCGGGAACTACACGGTGTGAGGGCGAATTTTATGATTTCACGTAGGTATTTCTTTTCCAAACACCCTACGACATCTTTTTAATTCACTCTATGAATATAATTAGCACCTCAGATGATAGTAGTAAACTGTCTAGCCTTTCAAAATAAAAATTCCAATAACTTCTAGATTCCTCCTCATTTCGGAAGTTATCGAACGATAAAGTAAAAAAATTGGAAATATTTCCGCAATTTTTTTCAAACATTAACGATGTTTTGCTAATTTTTTTTTTTTTAATACTGTTGTTGTTGTTTGAGTTCGCGATTTAAAAAATCACGTTTAATTCGTAAATGGTAAGATATACGTTAATACTTGTTAGTTAAGGCGAAGCTCTAGGGAATATAAAAATTTGAAGGAGAATATCAACATTTAGCGAGAGAACGTCAAAATTTGACATTCTTTACGAATTTTCGAATTTTGATGCTTCACAATTTTTATTTGGCACAGAAATAGTTGAAGCCGCTTTAAAATAAATTTGGAATTTATCATTTGATAAATGTCTAAGAACTTCTCAAATTTAAACGGAGAGGTTTTATTTATTTCACATTATCTGTTGGCGCTGTTTTCACAACGAATCTCATTAAAGAGATGCGCGCACTCTAAAGGAGAATGCCTGAGCTTTTATACTTCTGGAGATTATGCAGAATTGGCACTAGAGGAAAATGACTTCCTATCAGAAATTTTTTCACAACAGATCACTAATCATCTTGAAAGAAATAACTGTAAAAATATATGAGAAATGTAGTAACTGAGGTATATGTGACTCAAGTGCATGAAAATGGGTTTTCCGGCGGCGAAAACGTCCCGGGAAAGTTATCTGAATCAGGAAAATGGTACATCACCTGATAGTACCTAATCGGTGAGACCATTTAATTTGATATGCAATATGCCGTATCGGAACCACCCCCCACCACGCCGGGGCTTCCTACCCTCATCCTAAAAGTATTCAGAGAAAAATTATCTGCAACGAAATGGAGTTAGTAATGAGCTGATGCGAACAATCAAACACATTTTTCGATCAGACATAACCCAACTGCGTTGGAGCTGAGCTATTGTACGAAAACTTTAGTACCTAAATTCGAATAAAAATGAGGGAAATACCAAAAAAATGAGTATGAGGGGTGGGCTCTATAAGCGTCCGATAATAGGAGTGTGGGAACTCAAACTTCTTCTCAGGACCTAAGAAATTCGATTCTGAACTAGTTTTTCCAAAATGTGCTAGATCAAACTTTGACACCCTGCAAGCCTTCCCCTGTAAAAACATTGCTAATAAAATATATTCAGAGTATCATAATGCATCGTTTAATACATCTCTCGTGTCTGTTGATGTCGGGCCTAAAATGAGCATTCATTCCCCTTTGAGGTCTGAAATCGCCCTTCTCTCACATCAATTAATCTGGGACCACCATTTCATGGCAGCAAAGTTTTGAATACCTCAAAATTTATGGCTCAATTAGGCTAATTTAATGCCAGGTCCCCGAATTAAATGCTCTATTTTTTTTTTTTTTTAAATCCAAGGATGGTCCAACTTGATCAAAAGTTATAGGTCCACCACTACTATCTTTCTAATCTTTTAAATAGTATTGCACTGAAAAATATTTTAGGGCTTCATTAGGGCTAATTTAATGCCTTTTCTTCGAATTTAATGCTCCAATATTTCTAAAAAAAGTCCATGAAATAAAGTTTTGAAAAGAGATCATAGATTTTAATGCCTATCTGCAACAATTCAACGCCAACTATGGTTAGAATTTTAAACTGTTGCGATATAGGGAAATGTAGGACAAAGAAATTTAGCTTGCAGTGACCACTGCCTAAAGCTTCGAAAACTTAATAAATTCCAGAGAGTAATTTTATTTACCTTCACATAAATTTAACACAAGTTCTTTGGTAATTTGATAACTACCACAAAGCCTTCATCAGAGCTCAAAAACTAATCTTCTTCTTGATTTAAAATACGCAACTCAGCTTCACAATGGAGTATAGAGAAAAAAAGGAAGTATGTTAACCCATGTTTAGCGTAGAAAAATTCTATTTATGTCGGAGAAAAACCCTCGAGAATACTTCCCAAGCTATGAAACAGAAATCTATATGTGTGCGTTGAGAATCCGTTCTATAAAATATTCTATATTGATACTTAAGGAAAAGTGCCAAACATAGACTTTAAATATGCTATAAAGCCTAACCAAGTATCTATACAGGTAAAATAGTCTTCTAGAAATTTACAGCTTGGTTCCTTACCTTCTTGAAGCCCATACTTACTAAATACCTTGCTTAACAAAATAATAAAATAGTTTTGATTACAAAGTAACCTTATCTACCATTTTACACTCACTAACGCTCAGCTGAGTAATAATTGGGTGTGTGTATGTGCGGCCGAAGTCCAGGTCTGTAGGCAGACTGATTCGATTTCATCAAACCACAGCACAGACACATATACAATGATTACTCTGCTGAGAGTTTTTGTTTGAGGAATTGTAGTGATTTGGTTCAGATGAATTTTTTTAAATAATTTTCTTATGAAAGGTATAAAAACTTTATTTCGGTTCAGAAGATAACAAAGCAAGCTAAAGATTATCACAACACCATTTTTTTTGTATGAATAGTAGATTAGGGCGGAGGAGCTATTTAAATCAAACTTTCGTCAGTTCTACATAAGAACACTGGAAATATTTTAGAATGTAAGGACTCCGTTGGGGCTCTCATGTGTTAGTGAGGGAGTCTGTTTCATGGCTTGTGAAGTATGTTCCAAGGTTGTGGTTTGACATATTGAATGTCAATATATTCACTTCCGTTTTCTCTAAATTTTAAACTGGACACCAATTTAGCATGTACCACAACTGTCTAAATTTCGCAGTTTGACCCAGAAATGGTAAACCGTTGATTCATTATTTGTTCGTTGGATTGTTGGAGATTAGGCATAATACTAGCACTCCAATAAATAATATTTTTCCTTACATTTCTGTGGCTTAGAGTAGTATTCAATTCCTTACTACTATTATTTGTTGATCACAGATTTTAATCCTATTGAAACACAGAAATATTAAAATGTAGGTAGCGTGTAGGTTGAAGCTCGATGAAGACATGTGTTTTTAAATTTTTATTTTTATGCCTTCTTGGTCACGATTGCTTTCTGAGCTTATACCGAACTATTGTAAACTTTTAAACTTAGTTTTTGATCAAGCTGGTCGAACCATAGATTTTTTTAGAAAATACTTGATCATTAAAGTCGGGGAGGTGGCAATAAATTAGCCCTAATTGAGCCCTAAGTTTTGACGTATTAAAAACCTTTGTACCATGAAATTGTGGTCCATGTTTAATTGACGTCCTTATTCCCATGAAACTTTAACATTAATCTGATGGTTTATTTTGACTGTGTATGTCTTAAACCAAATATTTATTAAAACTCCACTACCACAATTAATAAAATTGATATCTTATATACACGAGCAATATATATGTTTTTCATAAAACAAATTCAAAACAAATTTTTATTCTTGTTTAGAAGAGTGTATATTAAAATATAGGAGACACTTGCACGATGTAATTTTTAATAAATTAATTTCTAATTGACATTATTTCATATACATAATACCAACTGAAAACAAATACTGCTTTTGCTTGAAACAAGGAAACTAATGAACAACTAAACATACTTAGGCAAACATTCTCCCCTATATTTAAAAAATCTTACCCAAATCTGAGATGAGTGAGTAGGCATGAAAAATGTATTAGAAAAATTAAATTAAATGAATTTGTATGATTTAATTGCTACTAAACATATTAAACTTTCTCCCAATAGGTGGGTACCTAGTTAAATTAATTAACATATATACCTACATCCCAGTAGACAATATAATTATATGGAATCTTACCTGAGCTTGAGCAAAACCTTTTCAATCAATTTCTCCCATCCCAATATGATTTCATCTCACATGTAAAAAAAAAGCAGCCACAAAAACTACCTATACTGAGACTAACTACCTTAAAATAGACCCCCAGTAAGGAAAAACTCTTATCAAGTTGTCTAAGAAAAATTTTTTTAAGCGGAAATGAGTTTTGGATAAAAATTCTCAGATTTATATATCATTTGAAAGTCACAAGCAAAAATGTCAAATGGTGGTCAGAGGAGTCATACCTGTAACAAATATCCTAAGGTCACTTACAATTTCGCAGCAGGAGCCTCATTCATGATATTATACATACAATCTCAATGGCGCCTTGTTGTACCGATACGATCTGCATGAAGTGAATCCTTCCTTGTTCTTTCTATGCTATCTATCGGTTTAACAATTTTTTACGAGAAAATTAGAAGGACATGTTTACAACCTGATAAAAGATAGGACAAGCCATCAGGACAAGACAAGGGACTAGAGGCACAATTTATGTCTTGCTCGAAAAAATGAAAGTAGGTATGCATGTGTACCTGCTGCACTTGCTGCAGTTGAGCTAAAAATCCACACACACAAAAAAAAAAACATGCTTATTCAAGGCAATTTGACTATCAGCCATCAATTAAGCCGGATTTTAGACGGGCTTAAGACGGGAATGTGACATAATACCGTCGGCACTTCCTTTATAAAGCAACAACGTTTTATAGGATCGTATCGAATAATATTAAAAAGGCTTTTGCTATCTGAAGGGTATCAACAAAATTCATGGAGAAATCGATCAAACGTAAAAGCCGACTCAATTAATACTCTTCCCAATTGAAGGTAAAGTATATAGCGCATCACAGCTCTCAGGTGTTAGGATCGGATCTATCTTAGCGATCGATCGTTTGTCTTGGGTTGACAAACAGTCACGATGAGAAGACGACAACGACGCCACAACAAGGCTTGGTCATAAATTCTTATAGTCGAGTCAAACCGAATTGCAGGCTTGGGTCTTTATCGATTCCTTCCACTGTTCTGTCCAAACATATAGATATACTATAAGATGGCCACAGAATGGCCACTTAAAAACCCCCTAAGCGGGGGAAAAATCCAAGATCGGATAAATTTTTTATTTATCTGAGATTTAGGTAGAGATATGGGATCGTCTTAATGGCCAAATCTTGTAGAGAATTAACAAAACGTAAAACGACACATCAATTAGAAAATTCTCCTTTTTGGCTTTAGTTCATTGGTTGTTGCGGTTTGAGACCCTAAGACGACACCATCCATGAAACCTTTCTTATACTATGGAATGGGTTTCACTACATTGCGTTTTGTCCACATCAGTGTCGGTTGTCGTAGTCGTCCTCCTTTCTTGAAGTGAAATGAAAAATACCTTTCTGCACTTTTATTTGACACTCTAAACGAAGAGGAAATATTTATGGACTCTTTATTATATTGCAGATGGAATTTGACTCGGTTTTCCTCGTTTATCCTATTATTTCAAGTATTATTGCATGCGCAAGGTGTTCATGTTAAACAGCTATTTTGCTGCGAATTTACGATTAAGTCAAGGCGATCAATGATATTTACAACTTTTTTTAGAAAAGCGAAGGCGGTTAGTAGCTATGTATAGCAGTGACTACATTCATGGTTATCAATTTTTTTTTGTTTTTTGTTTTTTTTTTTACAACGAGAATTCATATATGTGTTGGTAAGGTGCGCATGAATGACTTACTAGCTCCTATAAAAATATAAGGAAGTATTTATAAAATATTGACATAAGTTGAGCTTGGAGTTCCGATATTCAGGCGTATATTGAACTAGACGTGTAAGCACGAGCATTCTAGTTACTATGTGTAGTTCTCCTTTTGTATAGGGAATCCAAAATATTCGAAAATACATGAACTACCTTGTCGACATGAACGACAAAATGTTCCAATGTTAAGAACCGATCAAGCTGTTGTTAGAACATTCTAAGTATTCTTTTAGTAATATGGGTAAGTGGTAAGTTGATCATGAACGTACTCTTTAACTAATTTAGAAAACTTTACAAGATTTTTGCAATACCTGGTTCACCGAAAACATATTAGCTGTGTTCTTTTGTGTCTCATCCCAGTGCACCAGTGTGCAATCATATATTGGAGAGTGCAAGCTATATTGTAGAATATGTAGTGCAATGCAGTACTGCATGACTGAATATATAGTTCTATTCGTCAGAATGGGTCGCTAAAATCACTAAAAAAATGCGTTGGCCTTGCTTTCCTTTTTCCTTTTCTGAAACTAACTCCAATTAATTAATTAATTATATTTTTAATTAACGCTTTAGATATCATTACCTGTATTTACCCTCCACCTTTCATATATACCAAATAGAATTTTTGACAAATGTGTGTGGAAGCTAACATTTTAAAAATAAAGTTCTTTGGTTGTATGAGGCGTTCTTTTGTAGCAGCAGTGCAATGAACTGGATAGAGGCACGTATACAGAGGGATGGTTATGGGGGTCACAGCCCATTTCAAAACACCACCTTTTCTTTTGCGGTTAATTGAATGTGGCGCTGGACTGTAGAGTGCGTTATAAAAGTTTAAGAAGACGATTTTCGTATAGAACGGACGCATCTACACAATTTCAACTTGCTAGATCAACGCTTTCAAAACAGTTTTGCAAAAACAATTATATAAAATTTAAATTTTTATATGGCAATATTACGAAGTTACCGGTTTTTCATTTTTTTATATCAAGATAATTTTACTGATGAATCCATTTTTTAATAGCACTTTTTTATACCAACACGATCTGCTATCCCCCCCCGTTGCTCTACTCATCGGTAAAATTCCTCACGTCCGGTTTTAACCGTCATCCAAAAATTTCAGAAAAGCACTTAAAAATATTTTTGTCGTAAAAATCACTTATTTCCAATAGTTTTAATTAAATTATTTTGTTTTGCCTATTTACATTTTAATATTTATAAATACTAATATTTGAAATTGACACTTTAATTTAGTAATAAGTATTTTAAAAGTATTTAAACTTTACATTCTTCGCCCGAGATCAATTTTGCTTTCCTGAATTGCACGTCGTTTTGCTTGCATTTGACAGCGACACTTAACATTGGCAACATTATGTTTTTTGACTGTACTAAACTCATTAAAATGACAAACACTCTAACTTCTCTGAAATGGACAAAAAGGTCTGGTAAAAAAATCATTTCGAGTTTTTGTATGCAAATTAATTGTAAATTACTTACATTTTGGGTCAAGTCCAATTATGAACTTAGTTTACAGGGAAATGAAAAGGCGCAGAAAAATATTTTTGATGAGAAGTCAAGATTGAATATATTGTATCGAGACCCCTCAAGTATTGATAATATGCGTTAATAGTGAGATTATAAATCTCAAAATATTTCTGATAAATCAAGGGTTAATATTTTTCGAAATGACCGTAAAGATCGTCTGGGTGGTGGTGTAGAGACTTTCTGTAAAGGAAGACTTTAAATCGAGGTGGGTTTTTTCATCGAGGCGTGGAATGATCGAATTTGTCGGCATTGAAATAGTACCCGGGATAACTAAATGTATTTTATCAAGTGTGTATTGTCCACCTAATGGATTCAGATCAGTTTCTGTGCAGGAATTTGACATATCGCATAATTATTCGAGAGTTTTATAGTGACTAGCACTTCAATGTGAACAATCGTCGGCAGGATCCTTTAGCCGATTAATTTCTGTATTTTCTTACTACCTTAAATGTTATTAATTCATATCCCACATAATTGAATTCCACAAATCTGTCACTACTTGATTTGGTTCTTACTTCTGGTGTTACCAAAATCAATTTTTCAGATCAGCTATGCCCATTTAGTAATTTGGATCACGATATTTTCTTTTTTTTTTACATCCCACTAAACCCTGAATCACCTCATGGTTTTTCTTATCGTGACTATACAAATATATTAATGTCAACGCTTTATCCGAAGAGTATGTCCCTTTACCTCGGTACTCTAAATTTGACTGTTCATCTGTCGATAACAAAAACGCTGTATTTTCCTCATTGCTCAGCTGTTTCTTTCAAAAATATGTACCGTTAAAATTTTAGGACTTCGCAAGTTAATAGATGTCCTTAGTATACACGTGAAGTTCAGTCTATTATAGCAGAACGAGAGTTTCTTTATCGTTGCTATATGCGTACTAAAACTGATCATGACCATTCCCTATACCGAGCAGATCGCAACATCGCCACAACTGCTATACGTCGACCCAAATGCCACTACTTTAACTCCAAAATTAATTGCCATCTCCCTGTTAAAGCTCTTTGGCATAACTTACGGCAAGCAGAAGTTTTTGTGAAGGACAATACAAGTTGTGGACTTGACCCGGATGTGCTCAATGCTTTTTTCACGTTTCCTGTGAGTATACAGCAAGGACTTGTGGATGAAATGCTTGATAATTCAAGTCTAATGATTTCCAATATTATGAGAGGTAACGATTCATCTTTTTCTTTCCGCGGAATTGAATGCCGCGAATTAATTTAAGCAATTTTTTCTGTAAAATCTTGCGCTATCAGTCCAGATAATATGTCTCCGCGGTTTGTTAAGTGGTTGATCCACTTCATATACATGTACATCGTCCATATCGTAAACACATGTCTTATGACTTCATCTTTTTGCAGCAGCTGGAAAACCGCTACTACCGCAGTAATGAAAGTATCCACTGATGTCAGAGCTGCCTTAGACCTAAACAACTTGGCTGCCTTGGCACAGCTCGATTTTTCGAAAGCTTTTGACAGCGTTGCTTCGAAAACTCAATTGCTACTTTTGTGTCAGTCCTTCCGCCGTCGCTCTAATTCGGGACTTCCTGACCGATCGACAGCAAGTGGTAAAAGTGGATTCTATTACCTCCTGTTCCCTCCCTCTTTTGTCTGGCTTTCCTCAGGGCTCAATACTGGGGCCTCTGTTATTTAGTTTATTTATAAAAGATCTCCCTAAAACCGTTCGGGAGGTCAGCGTTCACATGTAAGCTGATGGTGTGCAGGTTTTCCTAAGCAGACCTTTTGGTTTGTTTGAAGACTGCTCGCATTAATGACGATTAGGAGAGATTCAATATCTGGTGAAAAGTTAACGGTCTAAAGCTAAACCCTGACAAGTTCCAATGTATTGTAGGTATTCCATAAGGGCACATTTGAACCGCGTGATACTCCTCTTATGGTCTTGGATGGTACAATTTTAGATTTGGTACTAAAAGTTAAGTTAAAAATATAGGTATTATTTTGAACCAAAATAAACTCACTAATAATACAAAGTTAATTATCGGTAAGATTTATCCTGTACTGCGTAGGCTCTGGCTCTCTGCTGACTTCATATCTCTCGAAATCTGTTCAAAACTAGTTAAAGCCCTAATTCTACCATACTTTACTTTCGGCAGTTTGATATACCCTAGACTAGATAGCCTTTGCCTTGGAAACATGGAAGTTGCCCTTAATGATTATATCCGTTTCATTTATGGACTTCGTAGGTTCGACCATGTTTCACCTTAACGCATAAAATTTCTAGTTTGTTCCATACAAGATTACCTCAAGATAAGTGGACTGATGCACTTTTATAGCTTATTTCGAGCAAATAAGCAGTATTATCTGCATGAATTTTTCCAGTACACAGCTTCGGAACGCAATAAGAATGTTATAATACCTCGTTTTCACAAATTAGTTATGGAAGTCTCTTATCCTGTCCAAATATTCCGTCTCTGGAATAGTCTTCCTCCTAGTCAGGATCCACGCTTTTAATTAATCTTCCCCATTTCACGTTATTTCTCTTATTCTCTTGTCTCACGGCGTAGCTCACTTTCAGATTTTTCAAAATTTTTATCAATTTTTTATTATGTTTAACATTTTTGCGTATTTCAACTATTATTTCGTAATTTTCTTTTTAATTTTTACTTTTTCCCCTCTGTTTTTATATTTTAGCAGTACTTGTACTTTTTCTTTTAATTTTATTTTAGTTTTATATATTTTTTCCATTTTTTCATTTATTTTTATAAATTGTGCTAAATATAATTTCCAAAGTTTTCGTGCTACAAAGATTGTAAAATCTTGTGTACTTTACCAGAATAATAATAATACAACATAATCCCAGGTATAACCCACAGAATGTGATTTCATACCTAGGAAGTAAATAAAAAGAGATTACTCTTTTGGACTTTTTACCGGGTTAAACTTAATTTTCTTCAAGGAAGAATTTTTTGGGATATCTCCGGTATGTAGCAAAAGCTAAAAAATGTTCTAATTTGTTATTTCATCACACAATTCATTAATTTTTGGTGACAAGTTTCAAGTCTTGGTTTGACTCATCAACAGGTCCCAAATAGCGAAATTGGGTGATTAGAAAAACAAATGAAAAAATGAAAAAAGAAGAAAGAAATGAAAAGTTTAAGAAAAATAGAAAAAAAACAATTTTTTTATTTATTAAAAAAAAAAAATTTAAAAAATTTTAAAGAAACAGATTCATTCGAAGCGAATCGAACCTGTATACGCCACGCAGTGGGCTGAAAAATGAAGAAGAAAAAGGAAGAAGAAGAAGCGTTTCGTGTCAGCAGAAAACCTTCCACTCATCGGTGCAGCTTGGTTTTCTGCCTGCTGCAGACGCTTGAAAATAGATCAAACCGATCTCTTCTCATATAAACTCAGAATAAATTCTGGGTGTGAATTATATGAGGAAAAAACACTCCTATACAAGCCCAGGAGGAAAAATAAATAAAAAGAGATTACTCTTTTGGACTTTTTACCGGGTTAAACTTAATTTTCTTCAAGGAAGAATTTTTTGGGATATCTCCGGTATGTAGCAAAAGCTAAAAAATGTTCTAATTTGTTATTTCATCACACAATTCATTAATTTTTGGTGACAAGTTTCAAGTCTTGGTTTGACTCATCAACAGGTCCCAAATAGCGAAATTGGGTGATTAGAAAAACAAATGAAAAAATGAAAAAAGAAGAAAGAAATGAAAAGTTTAAGAAAAATAGAAAAAAACAATTTTTTTATTTATTAAAAAAAAAATTTAAAAAATTTTAAAGAAACAGATTCATTCGAAGCGAATCGAACCTGTATACGCCACGCAGTGGGCTGAAAAATGAAGAAGAAAAAGGAAGAAGAAGGAAGAAGGAAGAAAAAGGAAGAAGAAGAAGCGTTTCGTGTCAGCAGAAAACCTTCCACTCATCGGTGCAGCTTGGTTTTCTGCCTGCTGCAGACGCTTGAAAATAGATCAAACCGATCTCTTCTCATATAAACTCAGAATAAATTCTGGGTGTGAATTATATGAGGAAAAAACACTCCTATACAAGCCCAGGAGGAAAAATAAATAAAAAGAGATTACTCTTTTGGACTTTTTACCGGGTTAAACTTAATTTTCTTCAAGGAAGAATTTTTTGGGATATCTCCGGTATGTAGCAAAAGCTAAAGTATGTAGCAAAAGCTAAGTTTAACCCGGTAAAAAGTCCAAAAGAGTAATCTCTTTTTATTTATTTTTCCTCCTGGGCTTGTATAGGAGTGTTTTTTCCTCATATAATTCACACCCAGAATTTATTCTGAGTTTATATGAGAAGAGATCGGTTTGATCTATTTTCAAGCGTCTGCAGCAGGCAGAAAACCAAGCTGCACCGATGAGTGGAAGGTTTTCTGCTGACACGAAACGCTTCTTCTTCTTCCTTTTTCTTCTTCATTTTTCAGCCCACTGCGTGGCGTATACAGGTTCGATTCGCTTCGAATGAATCTGTTTCTTTAAAATTTTTTAAATTTTTTTTTAATAAATAAAAAAATTGTTTTTTTCTATTTTTCTTAAACTTTTCATTTCTTTCTTCTTTTTTCATTTTTTCATTTGTTTTTCTAATCACCCAATTTCGCTATTTGGGACCTGTTGATGAGTCAAACCAAGACTTGAAACTTGTCACCAAAAATTAATGAATTGTGTGATGAAATAACAAATTAGAACATTTTTTAGCTTTTGCTACATACCGGAGATATCCCAAAAAATTCTTCCTTGAAGAAAATACCTAGGAAGGCACATGTTACATAATCATAATTTACCATAATAAATTCAAAAGCAGCAATTCTATCATATTACCCGCAGTAGCACTCGAATCTAACTTAAAAATAAATTGAATATTTATTTATGATGGAGATCTCTAGCACAACGGTATTATTTACAATACCAGAAGATTTCAAGTTTCTTCAAAAGATCTTAGCAGGTTTATCTTTTATTATCACTCAAAAACTGCAATAAGATCAATTTTATAAATAATTCTTATTAGCTGAGACAAAACTACTAGTGAAATGGGACATATCTACCTTTTTTAAAAGGTAATTATATACCTACTTGATGAAGAAAGCTTTTTGTGTAATTGAAGTGTTCACTTGCCGGATTAGCACTTTCCAAAATTTCTATTAACAAAACATAGCCAAAAAGTGTCTGAAAAGATTATGTTGGAAAGAAGATCAAAACAATAAACGAAATGTATGGGGCGCAGCTGTCGTGATCCTAAAACACAACGACCTCAACAAAATTCGCACATTAATGACACACGTATTTACCCAAATTTGTTCACCTTAAATCACCTCGGTGATGTGAATTACAAATCATGTTTTAATTAGCAATCGAAATTCGAAGGCTGGTAAGACACAAGCGTTTGGTATTCACGACTTCTGGTGACAATGCGTCGTTATTGCGGTTCGAACTCATGATTGTCTCGCCGGCCAAGAAAAGCCATATGAAGTCATCGTGTTCGTTGTTTTCGAATAATTTATGTATGCTCTCTCTGCGCTTGCCAGCACCCAGCGCCCAGCACCTATGTATGTATATAGGAGGACTACAGCGCGAATGGGACAATCCAATTTTGCAAGAAATGTCATAAATAAAAATTATGTGGATGCACAGGGAGTAGTAGATCCTTGTGATATTTTGTTGTTCATTTGTTAACATTCTTTGGAAAAACAAAGAGCATCTCTGGCTAGGTAACAAAAATATCGTTTTGGTAGAGAGAAAGATACACTTCCAGATCACCATTGCCAACATGACACCCCATGGAGTTAGGTCATAGGTGTCCAGCACGAATAGATTCTGAACTCCAATGGACATAGACTTCATACTGTGAATGTCCACCAGGGGCACCAAGTGTTGTAAAACTTTCCAGGTTCGTTTCGAGTACAACGGAAATTTTGTACGAACAACCTAAACAGGGTTAGCAGGGCACATATCCTTCACCAGAGATCTTGAGTTGTGTTACAACGGTTGCTGCTGCTGCTGCTGGCTGCTACAGTTAACTGATGGATTTTAATGTTTTGCTCTTCATTGAACATTCCGAACACATAAATAAATGAAGTTGTTTCCCGGATGCTATTGAGATTTATACATTCTCTGCTTTAAAAAAAATAATTTAATTTTTCTTGGGAAAGATATACTTATTTCTTATTTGCGAGCCAAGCAAAAATATGAGTGAAATTATAGCAAGTATCCTTTTTTTAATAAATTTTTAAGACAAGCTCAGTTATAAAGCACAGCATGGCAGAAAGGATATAGTTGGAAAACGATTAGCGGATATGAGGAGAGTAGTAGAGGTGCTGATATACGGATGTCACTCTTGAACCTTCACAGATTGTAAGCCAAAGGAAAGACAGAAGATGGTAGATTGTTCCACATTCGCACAGATCGGGATAAAAAGGCATCACGGGATTTTACTGTACGGCCGAAAGTATTTTGATGGATCAGAAGATGTGCACAAATTATAGCACAGGAATCATTCTATAGGAGATCAGAATTATTTCATCAGAACATTGAACATGAAAATTGCGATAAAGGACCAAAAGGTATCCGATATTAAGGCGGTGCTCGAGCGTGTCGATATGAAAAGTTATTGCCACACCGCCATTGAGGAGCTTCAAGGCATTCTTTTGGACAGTATCTAATGAAGCTAAGGCTGTGCGACCTGCCCCGGCCGAGATGTGAAAATTCTATTCCATTCTAGGTATGACATCGGAATTGTAGATTAGCGCAAGATTCGTTATGCTGAAATATTTCTTACAACTTTTCAGAAATCCACGACATTTCGACACCTTATTTGGCAACAAAGAAGATGTGATGTTCTGTCCAGCTTAACTTACTGGAAATATTAATGCCAAGAATGCTTAGTAATAGTGTATCAAAACTTAATGATCCATCAAAAGAAACCAGATAAGTAGCTGTCGTACCAACTTACAGACTAACAAATGACAAAATAAGTTAATAAAATTTTAAAATGAAAACAAATTTCATGTTCTTTTAGCAAATTTAATAAAAAAAAAGACAAATCCAGAAATTCAAAAAGATGAAAGTCCCTCAATTAATTCAAATAAATCGTGACTACATTACTGCTGAGAAGGGCAATCTAAATTCAATTAACTGTGAAATGTTAATTTGAACTTTTACAATTTAATCCGGAAAGTGAAAAGAAAGAACACACACACACAATTTATTTTCAAATGTCTGAAAATTAAACAATTTCCGGTTGCAATGTTTAATTCGCCGTCTAATTTTAATTAGAATGAATATTCAAGAAAGTTTTTTCGTTAACCTTGCCTTCCTCTTTTATCGTAATAATTTGTGTTGACAATATAGTCAAATGAGTCTGCGACCTTCTGATTTGTTTTGACTGCCTAAGTGAATTAGTTGCACCGCCATACTTCCGTTGCTAATTCTAAATACTTAATTCCTACGGATCTAACTAATTTACAATCAAAATGATATGGGAAAGAAAAAATTCACCAGCCGAATAGGTTAAATAATGTCATTTTTCGTAATCAATGGCTAATCTACTGTACACTCTGTTTGGACTTATTCACCGACCAGATCCATTTTATGTCTTTATTTTGTAGTATCTCGAAGAAGTATAAATAACCCCGCAGGTCAAATCAACCGAACCACACTCAATACTTCGATAATGTTATTTTTTAATACTCTGATGATTTGCTTCACCTGAAATGATATGCTCTATATGCTGCTAGGGTTTACTGACTGACATAATATCTATAGGAGAAGTTAGTAAAAGGATAAGTTCATTTTATTTAGAAACGGTGCAGGATATGAAAAAAGCATCTACTATAATTAATTCCAATCAAGCAAACAAAAGTGAGGATTACTTGAAAGTCCGTGAATATATAAAATTATGGTCTCTTAACTAGAGGATGCTAACACAAATTAGCAATGCAACATTCGAATATAATATCGACTGTTATGAAATTTTCTTCAAAATTTGTATGCTCTTTCGCAGCAAAGGTATTTAGAGATATTTATTTTGTTAATATCATTATATTATCGCCTATTATCTCTAACTATCTCTTATGAGATAAATTGAAACCATCAGCCAAAAAAATTATTTACAGATACATACTTATCATTTTTTTTTTTTTAAGATAAAAATTCTTTATTATGTTAACAATAATTAATTACAGGATAACATGCTATGTTCATTCTAATACCCTAAACAGACTGCCTGCATTATGACTAAATGTTAAATTCAGTCAGTTATTTTAAGGAAATGAAAATATGACAGACCATGCGAAGGAAAATTAGTTCATTTGAAATGTCATTGAAATTTTTTTCAGTCACTTGACAGTTCATCACTGAGTAGATCATAGCAGAATTCAATAATTTTATTTTAATTGTTACTAAGAAAATTTCTGAGTATTTGCAGTAAGTTGGAAAGCACTTATACGAAAAAATGAAGACAAAGAGAGAAGAAAAGCTGCAAACATATTTCATGATCAGCTGATGAATGTCCTGATGACTTAATTGAGAAATATTTGCACTTTACAATAAATTCAGTTCATTTCAATGACGGTACAAGTGACACTTTTATTGCTATTTCACTAATATGGAGTATATTTAGCTCCATTTGAAATTGAACTGGACTGTTGCAAAAATAGTGGTTGGTGCACCTTGATGATACACTGTACGTTTGATTCTTTGACGGGATGTCAATACCTGTTGGTGGAGCTACAACCACAATTGTGTGTCTTCGGCAAAAGAGATCTTGAACGCCTACCTGGAGGGTGATCCTGATCTCTTTGTCGTACTTTAATGTCCAAATATACGCCTAAATGAAATGAACTTTTCTACTGATTTTTTCGTGTTTTTTTTTCTGTTCAGCAAGACTTGAATTACGTGGAATGAACTGAAAATGACACTTCACATTAAAAATTCAAAATATTATTTCAAATTTAAACACATGTATTGCTCTAATTAGGTGTAGATTATCAATTTATCACAGTATAAAATTGTTGTCATAACCTTGGAAGCAGTTGACTAATTTGCCGAACTTTTAGGCGTGTATTCTGATATTAATTTATTGCAAACTCATTTTAGTTTATTATGTGGTTGATGAAAAGGATAAATCAAAATGAATATGGTGAATATAAAAGTACGACAAATTTGAGGTGAAATGTCAAAATACGACAAAAGATCTGAATCACCCTCCTGATATAGACAACTGCTGTCTAGAAGGCTAGCTACAACCTCGTGAAAGACTGCACCTTGAAGGTCTGCCCAACGCTGAGAACTGATATTTCGAACTCTAGTTGCGATGTCTTGAGAGGATTTTTAAAACAAAGAATTTGCGGTTTGAAGATTCGCTGCGGCGTGGACAATGATGTGTCCTGAAGGTCTGGCTACTAACGTAGCTGGTGTTCGATAAACACCCAGTTTAATGGTTTCAGTTTTGGATTCTATGTCGATGGAGTAACGCAAAAACAGCAGGCGTGATTCTGGATGGCGACAGGATCCCATTGCTCTTCGACAGATCCCAAATGGATATTTGATAGGCCTAAATAACATGGATCCTGTAAAGAAACTTATTTTGGGGAATAAGTAAGAAAACATAGGATCGTCGGTTTTAGGTCCCCTCGGTGTCGGAACTAATCCTTTATTTAATTTCCTATTGTGGTTGAACCTGATAATTACTTATTCTTAAAATTTCTGTGTGGCTGTATTACCGATTGACATCAATTTTGTTATTTTGTCAAAAAAAAAACATTATTAGTTAAAACGACAAATCACGATTAGTTGATTGTACATTAGTAGTTCCTCTAAATTGATTTGGAAAAACAATTAAGTGATTAATAGAATTGTAAGTGCTAATTAGTTGTCATTTTTACTTGGAATTAGTTGATTTGCAATTAGTTGGTTTGGAAAATATTTTAGTTGTAGGTCCGAGTTCAATTAAAAAATATTTGATGATAAATTAACTAATAATATTTCAGAAGACGTAACTATTAGTAAAATCAACATACAAAATTATTAATTTTTTGGCAGGAACAAAGAAACCGTTTGTTTGTTTTTACAAATAAGATTGGTTATATTAGGAAATTTATACAATTAATAAGTTCAACAAATTAATTGATAGATTTTTTAATATGATGCATCCTCACGATTTTCTAAATTAACGAATTTAATTAGTCGATATTAATAATATGATTCTCGCATAAGTATAAATTTTAAAAATTTTTTTGTTCATACCCTAGATGAAATCTAATCTCATAGGCCATACTGAGGTTATCCTTTCAGAAGTAACGTATATTGCTGATAAAGAAAAAATGGATTGGACACCCACTTATAATTGTTGTTTTGATTTTTGCATGTCCGTTCGTCCGTTTATGGAATTTTCGAAAAAAAATATACAGGGTGTACCGTAAATCGACGTCAAGCCGGAACCGGGTGAAAGACCAAATCGTAACAGTTACCAGAAAAATATAAAAAAAATCTAAGTCATTTTTTTTTCAAATTATAGGCATTTCTTTTGTTTTCGAGAAAATGTACACCTTTGATGGTTTTTTAGATCCTGTTGCTACAAATCTTTACTTTATTTAATTTTATTTTTCTTATGTAATCCCGAATAGTGCATTATGTAACCTGTTGCTTTAAGTTCTAAGCCAACTGCTCCAGCTTGGAAGAAAATGTCACATTTTGACGAACCAAGAATATAAATTAATAATTCGTTGAAATTTAACTGACTGTATTGAAAAAATAATGTACTACGCTAGTCTGACAAGTAACTTTAAAAGTTGACGCATTTAGTAAGGATTCTAAAATGGTACAACACTTGCTACATTAGGGTAATTCGAGGTGAGATGGTACGTTATTTTTTAAATCCGAATAACTTTTGACAAAAATATCTTACAAATTAAAACTACTTTGCAAATTAAATAACGAACGAAACTTAACTTTATTTCATAACAAAAATAAAAAATACATAATTCAGTCGCAAAAATAAAAAAAAAACTAAAAAAAATGCAAATGTACTATCTCACCTAGCTTCTTGAGGTGAGTTGGTACAGTGAAAGAGGTGAGATGGGACACGTCAAAATGATGTCATTTATAGTCCTAAATGCTTGCTTTGGCGCAGCTTTCAAAGGTGTTTGCATATTTAGAGCAAAATTCATGGTACCAAAATTTACAAATAACACATTGTAACCAATCTTCCGTTTTCCTTGTTTGATTGTAGTCCTCTCCGCAACCAATGCACTTATTATCATCGAACTCCGGCTCAGAATCGTTATCATTTTCATCCAGGTGAAGAAAGGTTGTCGAGCTTTCCGATGAAGAAAAGTCTGTGCTTCTTTTTTTTACTGCAATCTTTTTAACGATTCTTCCGTGCCTTAATCACCTTGTGGTTTTTGATATCTGTTGGTGGGGAGCAGGCTTAAGAACTTGCAAACCTGTAAGCGAATTTTCCACAACATCCGATTCAGCAGTTACAGTTGATGTCGAGGGAATATCCATATAGTTGTGTAAAACAGTAGTGCTATCTATCATCACAGCCGACAGGGAATTTTCCGAAGAAAAATGCTTTGGTCGCCTTTTGGAAACTATAGGCTTTTTAACTAATCTGCGCTTTTTAGCGGTTATAGACTCCAGAGCAATTGTCTTCTTGTGGTTTTTAGTTTCTCCTGGTGGGGAATGGGATGAATAACGTCTAAGATAGTAGGTACATTTTCCACAATGTTTGTTTCACAGATTCTAGTTGATGTGGAAGGACTGTCGTTATAGCTGTGCGGAAGTGGGTGCTTTTAAGCATAGCTGATGTAGAAGATGTAGAAGGATTATCTCTGTAAAGAAAATTTATTACAAAAAAGTTCTGGTATGTAAACATTTGGTTAAATTTAAACCTGAAATTAGATGTTGAATCAAAATCATTTTCACTGCACAAAAATGCATAATCAAGTATTGCATTTGGGTCGAAAGGAACAATGCCTGTAGCTTTGAACGCGGAGACAGCGTTTCCTATAGTTGCTGATTTGTTCCACGCTTTTGACAAGAGTTTCCCAAACACCAGGCGAGTGATTTTTCTTCCAGGATTGTGCCGAATGAAAGCGTTGCACTCTTCATAATAAAAACTCTTAAATGGTTTGAAAAAAGCCCTGTCAAGCGGTTGAAGAAACTGAGTTGTGTGGCTTGGAAGACAAACTAGGATTATGTCTTGCTCAGCTGCATACTCAAGCATCTCCACATTCGCATGAGAAGAATGTCCGTCAAGAAGCAGCACAACAGATCCAGTTGGTTTTCTTGGTACAAACTGATTTTTGAGCCAATCGTAAAAGATATCGGCAGTAACATAAGCTGACTTTTGCGTCATCATGACAACAGAACCAGGGGGCATCCCTTCTTCAAATTCTGGCTTCTTTATTTTACCTTTTAAAATGCAGGTTGGTGGAATAAATAGCCCCTCAGCATTTCAGCATGCAATAACAGATATTGTTTCACCCTTTTCTCCGGAGGAAATTGCTGCTACGTTTTTCGAGCCTTTCTCCGCAATAACTTGTCCTGCTTTATTATTTAACTGGACACCTGTCTCGTCCACATTAAAGATATGTCCAGGCTTATTATGAAGGTTATTGTCTAATAGGATTCTTTCCAAAATTTCGAAATAGTTTCGTACGTCTCTTTTGTTCATCCCTTGTGAACGATTTATAGATGTACTTTCAGATTTTCTGACAGATAATTGCGAGTTTCGTCTTAAAAACGAGGTCAGCCACTGGTATCCTGCCATTCCACTATGCCTGTCGAATTTGTGCGGAATCTGGAGTTGTTCTGCCAAGTTAAATGCCATTGTCCTCACTATATCTCGTGAGGGAGCGAATCCGTTCCTTTGCAGTTTTGTTATTTGTCGCACAATCTTCATCTCATTCTCTTCACCTAGTGTACAGCTTGGACCAAGTGCATGTTTTTTGTTGTCGTTTTTGATTATTCTTCGGCTTAACGTACAATGTGGAATTTTAAAATGGCGGGCTGCTTCTCTTAACTTCATTTTGCCATCCTGAACTTGAGCAATAGCCTCCAACAAATTAGACTCGCTCCAATTTCCCTTCAAAGCAGACTTTCGAATGTACTTTGTCGGCATTCCTACTGTAAAACTTATATTAATTAAGTGTTTATAGAACAAGAGTATAATCTAAGTCGAAAAGTTAGTTATTTTATTAAATAAAAAGAACTGAAAACTTTAATAAAGGAAAATTTTAAGAAACAAGTTGTCCCATCTCTCCTTTGGAAAAATGTCCCATCTCTCCTTTTCAGGTTACTTCATAAAACACATAATTTTTTAGAATGTTAATCTCTAACTGACTTCGTTTATCAAACACAAAATATCAAGGAGTATTACTTGCATGTGTTCCAGTCGCCAATTTCTTAAAAAAATATTTGTCACTTGGATTTTTTTGGATTCTTAGAAATTGTAAAGTTTTATTTTGTAGATGTTAAAAACTTTCACAAGGGATAAGAACTAAACCGCATAACACAAGCACTCATTAACGACTGACAATCACCAGTTCAGTGGAGCATTAGACAATGCATGTTATTTCATGTTTCGACAAGTAGGCAGTTAAGAGAAATTAAGCTGTCCCATCTCACCTCCTGTCCCATCTCTCCACGAATTACCCTATTTCTTAAAATACGGAAAAAAAATTTTTTTCTTCAAAAAACGCAGTTTCGAAAAAAAATTTTCATCTACTAAAAATTAATCTAGTGTACCCAAAGCTTGCCTTAAGAGCGTAACTTTAAGATTCTAGCTTGAGTGAGATGGAGAGTCATTCCATGAAGTGTGAGTGAGACAGATAGTGACGCCTTCAAGTTAGAGGTGCTAACTTTTTTTAAATTTAGGACAAATTTTCCTTAAGTTTAAAAGCAAACACCAATTATTTGGATGCAAAGATTTATTATTTACAAAAGATGTTCAAACTGCCTTCCTTCAGCTTCAATACAAGCTCGACATCTTCTTAAAAAAGATCACGTTATCAGACGGGCAATTCTCCCGTTGTTGACAAATTCAACTGCTTCCGTAATTCTTTGCCGAAGCTCAGCTAAATTTTCAATTGACTTCTTATAAACTTTCTCTTTTACTGCTCCCCAGTAAAAGAAATCTAATGGATTTAGATCAGGTGAACGGGCTGGCCACGAGATCGTACCAGACCGGCCTATCCATCTGTCCGGATATTCTTCATTGAGATATTCTCTAATTGACAGGTCATAGTGCGCTGGGCAGCCGTCTTGCTGATACTAATACTTAGTGGCATGTCTTCCAGTAAATTAGGTAAATGGTTTTGCAAAAAAAACGAAATAAACTTCAGCATTAAATTCCTCTGGCAACTCAAAAGGTCTTATGACTTTTCCGTTTAAAATTCCGGTCCACATTTTTATTTCAAAACGATAAAAACGATAATGATATCTATTTTGCCTCATTAAATTCGGATTCTTTACGTGCCACTCGTGTAAGTTGTGTAGGTTCATGTAACCGTCTTTCTTAAATGTCGATTAATCCGACCACAAAATTTTCTCGAAGAATCGCGGATCTTCCCGTTGCCTTTGTAGCACCGTTTGGGAAAACGCAACCCGAGGTTGATAATCCCGAATTAGCAGGGTTTATACTCGCTGTACATGGTATGGGTGTAGCTCATGCTTTTGTAATATTCGGTGAGCTTGGCTTAGAATTTAAAGCAACTGTTAAGGCAAGCTTTGGGTACACTAGAATTATTTTTAGTAGGTGAAAAGAAATTTTTCGAAACTGGATTTCTTGAAGAAAAAAAAATTTTTTTTTTCCGGAGTCTAAGAAATAATGTAGCAAGTGTTGTACCATTTTAGAATCCTTATTAAATGCGTCAACTTTTAAAGTTACTTGCCTGACTGGCGTAGTACATTTTTTTTCAGTACAGTCAGTTAAATTTCAACGAATTATTACTTTTATATTGTTGGTTCGTCAAAATGTGACATTTTTTTCCAAGCTGGAGCAACAGGTTACATAAGCACTATTCGGTATTACACAAGAAAAATAAAATTGCAAAAAAGTAAAGGTTTGTAGCAACAGGAGCTAATCAACCATCACAAGGTGTACATTTTCTCGAAAACAAAGGAAATGCCTATAATTTGAAAAATACATGACTTAGATTTTTTGTATTTTTCTGGTAACTGTTACGATTTGGTCTATCACCCGGTTCCGGATTGACGTCGACTTACGGGACACCCTGTATATATAACTTCAAAACTGAAATAAATCTTGAAACCCGTGATGTTGTCATACAGAAATTACAATATTTTAAGTGTTACTGGGAAAACGTTTAGCGCCAATTTGTTTTTGTACTGAGAAGCTACCTGCGAAATTAATTATAACTATTTTTACTGTCGCTTCATCGTTCTAGAAACTTATGCGGAAAACCATTAAATTAAACCAATACATTGTTGAATCGAAAAATCTGAACCTTTGCTTTGACACATTTGTTTTTCAATTTGTATTTCGTTTGGACATGTTAAAACCCAATTCGTAATTTCGGCTTTTACATTCGCTGAATTAACAAATCAGAAACTTTAATCTCATATAAAGCACACTCAGAATTTATAGTTTATATATACGGGGTTTGCTTAATATTCTCTTCGGCGTCTACAACAGGTAGAAACTCTTAGTCGTACTGATGAGTACACTTAGAGTTTCTGTCCATACAGAATGCTTTTTTTTTCTTTTTTAAAAATATTATCAGCCTACTGCAGGCTGATAATAAAATCATATAAAAATAATTAAATTCATAGCATTTTATTATTATGATTAACTGAAAAATTAGTTGAGCTTTCCAATTTCATTGCGTATTTCAACAAATTCGATTTGTTGATTACTAATGTTTTCAATTTAATGTTTCAGCAGTTTTAAATAATGCGATATGTAAAATCAACCAACTAATTAGTTAATTTTGGGAATTGAATTTGTTGAAAGAGTAATTAATATTAATTAGTGGATTCTTCTAATAGGTGCTTCTAAAGACTAGAATATACGACGACTAACTTAGCTGATATTTCTATTTGCTCGGAATTTATTATGTAAAAATTAGTTAATTCCACAAAATGATTAGTTGATAAAACAAAAGATTCTCGGCAACGGAATCCCGAAAAATTATCAAACTTAGCTAAACCAACACTTGAATTCACAAACGTTATGTTTAAAAAAGATTAAGTGAATCAAATAATACCAATAAGTTTTCTTAACGAATATAATTCGTAAGCTTAAAATCACCTGATATTATTGGAACAAATTCATTGGCGTAAAGCAGCTAATCTTTTTTTTAGTGTACCTAGCTTAACCATTCTACGTTCAATAAAGTATTATAGACCCGAATTTCGAAATAAATTTTACCAGATTTATGCAGTGAGTGATCAAGAGTTCAAAAATGTGCGACTCTACACAGACGTTTAGCCACAACTCTTTTCAATTACAAATGAAGTCGTTATGAAGACAGTCTGTCTAAGGTATAATATGGCTATTAAATTCGTCCTTGTTGCATGGCATAAATTTATGTAAAAATCGGTGAAAATTTTTCCAAATTTTTGTTTCACACATGCGATTAAAAATATCTAATATAAAAATATGGTTTAATTATTTTTATATCATAAATTAAATTGCTACACCTATTTTGATCGCAATTATTTTAATTGAATTTTACGCGATATTGGTCGCGGAATATTTCTTTAAATATGTTTCTTAATACATAAATGTAATTGGATTCTAATCTAAGACGATCTACTTCTTTGTAGAACTCTACTGATTTATGTTCGGATATGATTTGCCTGATAGCTTAGTGAAATTAACAAGGTATGGCCGAATAATCTGTCAACTGGTTGCTTGCCTCATTTGAGGACAAAATGTCACAAACTTGTTCGTCTCAATTTCAATCGTCCTTACCAATGTGAAAAAAAATTTCTATTTCGAAATCTCTTTACTTTCCCACTGGCACATAGTTAATTACATTTCCCGAACTGATTTAAACGAAGAAACTAATATTTTTATTAAATATTTTATTATATTCAAAACTTATTTCAGTCAATATAATACGGAAAACTCAAAACTAATTTGCTAGAAATGATGTTTGTATCTAAATGACGTAGTAACGCAAAAAGTTCTTCTCGAATCGATCATACCTTTGTATCAGGTATAAATATAACAAAGTTTAAAATAAATAAACAGTCAAAAAATCACGGAAACTTTATTAGCTGACTCTTGATTTTTTCATTGGGTTTTGCTGCCTTCCACAACGCTTTTATCGAAATGTTTCCTTCTTTAGGTGCAACCATTTCATATTTATGGCAATTTGTATTTATTATACTCATTTCAGTAATACCTTTAGCAGGTGTTGTTTCGATTATTTGATTCAGGAGACCTTTCACTAAGCCGTTCAATTTTTCGATACTGTCTACTTCTACAAGTTCTGCTTCCAATTATAACGATGTATAAATGTATAATTTAAATTATTAAAAGGACTGCTTATTAAATCGTGTGTGATTGGTATATTAATGTACCAGTCGGGAAGTTGTTTTTTTTTCTAGCCAATCTCAATAGTTTTCAAAAAACTTCAGAAATTAAAAACAAAAAAATAAAGCTTGAAGGCCTTCACAAGCCTACACGAAACCGTGCCAGCGGGAGCGGGAGCGAGCGTTAAATTATGAACAAAACGCACTCAGCGAAGCGGGAATGAATTCGTCCAGTCGCTCATACAATTTTTTTTAAATTCGATGTTAATTTCATCCCAAACTTTATCTTTCTTGTGAAACTTTTTATATCCAGGATAGTAAAAATCATACAAATTTGGGTTCACTTTTATTAATTCAATAAATTTTTCAATATTCATTTTTTTTTTGGGAGCTATGGAAATGACGGGAAAACGGTGCATGCTGCGAACTGAATATTACGCTACAATCCCGCGTTCGCTACATAAAAAAGACGCGTCAGTGCTAGTTGTTCTCTATCCCGCCATTGTTTCAAGTCCTACAAAAATTTGGCTTCAGTTCCCGCTCACGCGATTTCGTACATAATTTGAATTTTCAAAAATCGCGTTATTTTTGAATTCGAATTAAATTGAATTATTAAAAATGTGCTATCAAATTACATATAAAAATTGACAGAATGATTTTAGTTTAAAAATATCTTTGGTAATTAAACTTTTGAAAAATGAATGATCATTGATTTTTTGTGTCTGCTTAGGATATAAGAAAACCGAAATATTTTTGGAGATTTTTGTAAAAGTTGACGAATATCTTTCTACATTGAAGCTAGAGTGTAATGAGACCCTTTTACTATGACTAATATGATATTGTGGGTGAATTATTTCTCGTCTACAGCAGACTGAAACATACCGAAAATAATTTCAATGAATTTCTAAAATGCTTTGAAAATGCAGAAAAAATGGAACTTTTCGACTCAGAGATCAGAGAGTACCTCTGATAGCCTACCATAATATTATATCGTTATTCAAAATACAATATTTCAAATATAACTCGCAAGTTCTGCTATTATTTAAATATATTATTTACTTATACAAATTCACAAGCAATCACAAACGACACTACTTTAATTATCACTGGTACTGTACTTCCAATTATCGCAATCCAAATAGTTTACTATGTTCACTTCATTTTTTGAGATAAGACTTGGGGCCTAGCGGTGACAAGTGCCATATTTATTACACTAAAAATTGTCCTAGAATCTTCCCGAATATTTTATTCTCGAAACATCGATTTTCCGAATATAATGTTGTTTATGTCCGTACTTTATAGATGTCGCTTGCCCTTTCTATGATACGATTCTCTAAACTTGCTTATGTCCGTACTAAATTAGTCATTCCACCCGAAATATGTAGATGTCGCTTTTTCTTTTTCTATTAAATGTAAGAATATCTTTGATGACAATTTTAAAACTGATTATAGAATAACTTTTCTAGTTTTATTATGAAGTTTTACGGATTTTACTCAAGGACGTATTTGAAAATGATGACTTTAATATTTGATGAGTGATAGTTAGTTTTTCATGTTTTGTTGGTAGCATTCCCCTTTTTCTGTGCTATTTAGTTATTTAAGTTGTTTTCCTTGTAAG
This sequence comes from Dioctria rufipes, assembly GCA_963924295.1. NCBI lineage: Eukaryota > Metazoa > Arthropoda > Insecta > Diptera > Asilidae > Dioctria > Dioctria rufipes. Next base: position 38,569,157 of record OZ002743.1, on the reverse strand, counting down.
CAATTTTTTAGCACAGTTTAATGAAAAAGGGACCTGCTAAAATTTTATACGTATTGTTAAAATTTTCTAAATTTTTCTTGGCTGTAAAAGAAATGTATACAAACTTGACTGCTGCCTTACGGAATTTAATTATAAGTTTGTAATTTTATTTGTCGAATCGTTTCATTTCTGCATAATATCTAGCACTTCTTTGTCTATACAGAAGTGTACTTCAAGGCACTCTTTTATTTATTATTTACATCAAAAATATTTATATGCTTTAATATTATTCCAATATTCTTTTTTTATACTTACGATGTTAATATAAATGTTGTGTCATTTTTTTTTTTTTTCGAATTAGGCAGGACAATTTTAAATTCGAAACTTGGTACCTTTTACACATATGGTTACTCCACAAATTGTTTTCTTTAACAAGAGCACTACTTTGCAATAAATTATTGTACATTAGCGAGACTTCCCAAAACCAAAGAACTTAGATGTTTGATAGAGCCTAATCCGATTTTATGGTTTTTTAAAAAATATTCTCAGGAATCACCACGCGTATTTTTTATTTGTTCTATCAACTCTTAACGATGATTGCTGTTTTTGGTCTTATTTTCAACCGATGATTTGTTCATTTCATAGGTTCCATTGGAGTAACCCCTTTATTTTATCTGCTTATTTAGATGAGCTTAAATTAATAATACTAGACTTTTTGGAATTAAGACGCAACATCAACGTTTTCATACTTTGAGCTGCGTGTATGCCTTCATCATCGAACATATACTGCATCGCACTAATTATCGTTATAAAGACCCAATCAAAGCAATGTTCCTTCCCAGTAAAAATTCTTGTGTGATGCATAATATAAAATTTCTTACAAACTACGATTTCCTAATTTTATTATTCCTTTTATTTTTATAAGTTTTCGTTAACCTCAATTGGTTTTATATTTTAATTCAAGTTATCAGATTTTCATGAATGATGTAAATAATGAAATAATAAAAGGAATTTTTGAAAAAAAAAAAATGGTTAAGTTTTAATCTTTCTTTTAAATTATATAAGCAAAAGGATATTGCACTGATCACATGTTCATAAAAAATTTACAAAAAAATCAGACTGTCTCTTTTGTTATATGTATGACAGACAAGTAATCGTTTCGTTGTTTTCAATGTTTAATTATAACTCCTTAGATATACATATATGCATATTCCCCTGTTGTTTGATATAATCATTACAAAAACTAAGCATATCAATTCAGTATAGCTAATCTATGCAAAGAAGCATAAGACTTGTACTCCATGCGATTACTTCGGGTATTCATAGGTAACTATCAGAATCTATTAGTAATCCCAACACCAATTTACAAAATTCTATCCGCAAAAAGTGACCTTTCCGAGGGTTTTGTTACAACGTTAATTAGAGAATTTAATTCTCAACTTGGTACCTTCACTGTGAACTCCATAATAAATATAGCAAAGAATTCTTGTTCAGTACTTGGCTTCTCGCATAAGTCTTGCTAATTTATTTCTTCCTTGATCAGAACCCAGAGGAGTCTAGACAGAACGGCACTTTTCGATTTCTTATATACCTACATACATAAAATAAAAAAATAAAAAACAAACGTTGAAAATGAAGCAGCCCAACAAACCAGCAGAGATCAAAAGGGCATCCTCCCTACATCGACACCAGACTTAATTTATGTCTCGTCCGCGGAAGAGTTAATTTATATCGCGGTGCTTGATTTCGCCATGAATCTAAAAAAAACGTACGCTGAACGGAATAGAACTTTGGAGGCAATACCCATCAAAACAAGGCTTGTATAACGTTGGACAAAGAAAAAGACCAATAAAAAATCGATGATCAGGTTCCTCCTATTTCATTGAAGCGTTGTTGCAGCATCCAAACCCAACGATCAGCGGCCGTGATTCACGATCATATGTATGCACGTATGTACATCTCTTCGTTTGGAAAACTGCTAAGTGGCTTCTTTCCTGCTGCTGCTGCTGCTATGATGGTCCATTCTTAACACCAGAGCAGATCCGTTGGCCTGAATGCAAACCCTAAAGATACCTAGAGAGGATAACCGGAAAGTGGCCCCAAAACATTGAGAATTGCTGGTGAGGAGTATACGCGTTCTGCGGGTATACAAGCAAAAAACCAACGCTACAAATTCTGGCGCCTATGGCCAGATCTTGATGTTCCTTTTTATGTACATTCAATTTTCTCCTCCAATTCCAGCAGTGGAGCCTGCCCATCGTGAAGCACCTGAGGTGCACTTGTCACTAAAGTTTCAGTCTATAGCGCCTCGTATTGTCGCATCCAATTTATAATTTGAAGACGTCTGAGAATGCCTTAGAGCTGCAATGCAGCTCAAGTGAAATCACATGGTACCAATCTTATTGTTGCTGAATGCATGCATCTTTTCCTGCTTATTGCGACCGACAACGTCTTCGTTTGCTCCCTCGTATATCACTCCTTATCATCAGCCAGAGTACGCCTCCGTAGAGTAATAATGGAGACAGGATGGCGGATTAACTATAGCTCCGAAGTGTTTAGCAAAATCAAGAAATTCACTGGTCAGTTCAATGTTAAGAAGTCGAGAAGAGGAGAAAATACTGGCCGCAGTTAGCCGGAGTCTGCTAAAGGAATAAATTGATGCTTTTGGATATTTGTGGCAGTCAGTGGTGGTAAGATGGTGACAAGATGATCATCACATTTGAGTGAGACGACTTTAAGCCGATAGGAATCTTCCAATTCTCATTGAACAAAATTTTATTTAATTTTCAACCGAACATTTTGTGTGTCGTCGGTCGGTTATACTCTGAAACTAGAGGTAGATAAATTTTCATGCTCTTATATCTAGGTCGTTCCCGGCATCTTTTCGCGTTAGCACATCCTTCGATGTCTATGTTTCATTGCGATGAAAATGAAGATCAATCTTTAATTTACAAAATGAATATTTTTCGTAATTATGTATTAGCATTATTGATAGTAATGTTTTCAAATGAATCATCATGCGATTGGTATCAACCTCGATGTTTTAATTTATTTAAAACCAATTCGAATAGAGAAATGAGTTCCAAGATCTTTTTCGTTCTAGGAATATCTGGGATAAGTGTTTTAGAGTGATAATTGAAACTATCAAATTGAAAGCATCTCACATTTATTAGATTCACAAACATAACTCTAAGATATCACTGAAGATATTATTAGTGGTAAATTTAAGCCTTAATTGGAATTGTGGAATTACACTTCATCCTTCTTCGATTTCTGCCTTAATCGTTATCTAGGAAATTTTTACAAATACTTGGAACTGAGATTTTCATAATCAGTAGTTCAAGTGACTCCAAGAGTTTCAACTTCTTTACTTTTCTTCTCCCTTGCAGTAAACAGTCTTCCGGTTGTAGGAGATCTACATATAATTGGCAGCTTTTCCTTTGTATTTCCACATCACAACATAATTCCTCGGTAAATACTCGCTCCCTCCAATAAATTCTTGGAATATGTACTTCGAAAATTACTATTCAGTTTGGATGTTGAAAATTTTCGAAAATGTTTGTTGCCATAAAAAAGTCGCAAACCAAAAATGATGACCGAATTTGAAGAATCGAACGTTTAGTTTCACCCGATTTTCTTTTCTTTACTGATTTTGATTTAGTGAAGTTTTTTAAATTTTTTGTGTTTTATATATTGGGCTCGAACTAAGAGGTTGTTCCCAATAAGATGACAGTCGCGATGGGAGAAATTGTTGTTCGACTATATAGGCGGCTGATTTCAATAGCAAAGTAAATATGTTCTCGTGGGACATAAAAAACAGAAGCAAAATATACATAAGCGAAAATACTGCAGCTGAAGTTTCCTAAAAGGACATATGGGGTGAACTAAAACCCATTTATTTCTATAGTTTTATAACAAAAAAAATTGCTAACAAAAACAAATAATGATACGTAATAGATATAATGATTACAAATGAACGTGAAATAAGGTAGTTTTTGAGTATTACTTTGAACTATATGAAAACCTTAGATATGTCATTTTATCCGAGGAGATATTTGTAAAATTACATAGTGCAAGTCATTTTTATACCCCAGATGAAATCTATAAGGCATACTAAGTTTGTCATTCCGTTTGTAACACCTCGAAATAATGATGGTAGAGCAAAATGGATTGGATACCCACGCATAATATTAAAAGTTATTTTGATTTTTGCATGTCCGTCCGTCTGACTGTCTGTCCGTCTGTGCGCACGATAACTGGAGAGCGCGTATACTTAGAGAGCTGAAATTCTGTACACGGAATATAAAAAAAAAAGGAAAATTAAGTTCGAAATTGAGACAAATCGGGCAACTCCTTCGTGGGGTTGCCACACAAAATATTCGTTTTCCAGTATATATTTGGAGACTGCCTTAGAACGCCTGAACCAAAAAGGTAAGTAGATCCAATTAAAAAGTTCGTTGAATAAACTAACTTTTTATCAATTTTCAATCGATGAATGTGGTCATTGTGGTAATGAACAGAGATGAATTAAAAATAAGGTTCAATGATAAGTTCATAGATTCAATGAACTAAGCTAATTGATTCTGGTCAAATATCTCATTTAATGTACTTTTTCATTCATCCAATGTATTATATTCATTAGAACAGTAAATTTCGTACGTAGATTTAACGACCAACGTTTATTGCTGCAATGTATCATATACATTGATCCGATGAATCTCATTTTCTGATGTGACATACATGTATACGTATTAGTTTGCCCTCTTGCCTCCTTCCCAAATTTCCCCTCATCAGATCCCTTTATATTTTATCCCTTTTTCTTTTAGTAGTGTAGGTACCTAAATTTTACAAATTAAAAAATACAATTACTAACTTTATTTATGCACACAATCTTTATTTTTTATTTAGTTGTTTTACACTCTTATTTGTAAAATTTTATCCAATTATGCATTTTTAATATTGTCCAGCTATCCAAAATTGATTCTTTTAATTGTACCCGAAGTCCATGTTAATCTAATAATAAACATAATATTAGGTTTGTTGTTTTGTGTTTACATGTTACTTACTAGTCCATAACCGTTTGGAAGTTTATGTTGTAGATAACTTCCGCCATTGATGTTGAATGACAGGCTAACTTCCACCTTCGATGGCTGGCTTGTACAGTTCTAAAAAATTAAAGGTAAAAAAAAAACAATTTATTAAAAGAGATACAAAATTGCATTTACCTTAAATTATGGCTTCCAAAAACACGGGCACATTGTATCAGTCCTTTATAGCTCCGCTATACGTTGGACATAGTCAAAGAAACTCTCGTACTGCTTGATTAAATACTTTTACGAACGAAAGCAGAAACGTTCATGCGATCAATGTAAATATGCATGAAATCAATGAACGATTTCATTGACAGAAGCACATTTTCAACAAATGATAGAAAACTACATAAGTGGAATCAATGAAAAATTGTATTGTTTAATGCAAATGCCCACGAAAACGAAAATTTCATAGAATTAATAATATTCATGAAATCAACGAAAATATTATTATTATTATACCTAATGAAATCAATAATCACAGTTTCATAGTATTAATTAAGTTGTTGTTCATAGCAAGTGAAAAAATGTTAATTAAACATTTATTGAGTCAGTTAATGTTTCATTGAATCAACGAAAAATATCTTTATGAACTGCGTTTATTGTTATTACGAACGATTTTATTTTCAGTGCATCGATATAGAGAACTGAAATTTGGTATATTGTGTTTTCATTATACTAGCAAATAAAAATTCAAAAATGGACTAAATCGGGCAACTCCTTCTTGGTGTTGCCATATAAAAATTTAGGTTTTTTACGTATACTGTGAAACCGTCAGTCCAAGACATTTTGATTGTACGAAAAACTTCTTCAGAATACGAAATCCTATAAAATTGGTTATAATCATTTTTTCTGTCCGACAAACCGTTCTGGAAATATATGCGAAAAACATAGATCGGTGACCATACGAAATTTAATACGGGCATTCATCTAGGGTATCATAAGAATTAGTATTAGACCAATTCTAGCTTTTTTATTTGTTAATAATTATTTGTACACATCGCAAACGTCGCGCTATTTTCTAAACCTGCATTGATTGCACTGTATCCATCGTTCCCCTAGCTTAGATCTGAAATGAAGATTATTACAGTAAAGGCAGAGCTAATCAGAATCATCATCGATTGGATCGAAATCTCCAGTAGTCGCTTTCCCCGTAAAACATATGCTTGGAGCAGAATGCATCGCAGCCACTTCGCACAAATGTGATGATGAAGTGTCAAAATTATGTCCACTGCTATCTGCGTCAAGACGAAATTTCAATTAGTTTTGTTAACTGTATTAATAATAACCACAAAATAATTATTTTTTCACTGTTCAGTATACAAAATAAAAAAAAAAAAAAATTGTAATCAGCTGTCAAATTTAGGGTAATTGCGGTAAAGTTGAAAGTCGACCAAATACTGCGTTATGGCTACGATGCCTACTTTTATTGCGTTCACTTAGTGGCATTGCCTTATCTCCTGCGTGATGTTGTTCATTCTGTTCCAAGGTTTAGGTTACATTTGCAAGAACAGCGTTTAGGCAGAATGGCAGAAAATAAAGTTCTCGATTCCGTGCTTCCCAAAATTTAACTATTCAGCAGTAGCGTGAATTTTTAAATTTTCTTTCTAATCCATTGCCTTCTTTACTACAAACCATGGCGTTATAAAATGCATATGTATGAGAAACGTGTCATTTGAAAGCTTTTAGCATTGCGTAATATGGAAAAACAAACACGTTCCATGTTTAAAAATTTATATAAAATAAACATTGGTTCTGGTGACAATAATTCCAACGCCAACTTATAGGTCAAATTGTTTACTTTTAGGAAATAGAAAGCAACTGTGAGTATTTCAAAAAAATTACATAGTATTTCCGCATTTTCCTAAACTCTACCCAATTCGTTGTGAAATGAAAGTGTAGCTTTCGCTCAAGACGAGAGTTGTTTTTTAAGATTGAAGTCTCTTTCCGCTGCAAATCATGAAGATGATTTTCTAATTAATGAAAAATTCAGATGCTACGTAATAATTGAACTTATGACTTTAATATAATAATTAAATTTTGTTCAATTGCATGATATTTATTTGATGGACTTCAATTTGCTATTTTCTAGATTTGAAAAGTTGTTTAGAAGCGAAAAGAGAAACAAAAAAAAGCGTTTGCTGCAATTCGAGGAGTAGGTACTCTGCTGTATGTTTTAAAATTAAACAATGTAAAATTGATGGTCAAAAATTGAAAAGAATTTAATTATTATATTAAAGTCATAATTTTAATTATTACGTATTTGAATTTTTCATTCATTAGAAAATCATAGTCATGATTTGCAGGGCAAAGAGACTACAAGCTTATAAAATAACGTTCGTCTTGAGTGAAAGCTATACTCTCATTTTTCAGCCAATTGGGTAGAGTTTAATTAAATGCTGAAACTATTCATAATATTGTTGAAAGACTGACAATTACTTTTTTTTTCCTAAAAGTAAACATTTCGACCTATAAATAGTCGTTAGAATTATAGTCACTAGAGGCGTTGTTTATATTATATAAATTTTTAAATGGATTAGAACAAGAATTCACCCTACTATTACTTAGTTAAATTTTGCAAGCGCGGAATCAAGCTCTCGAGAAGATTACAAATTTATTTTTATAAAATAAACTAATTACGGAATTTATCCATTTTTGGGCTACTGAATAAAATTATTTCAATCTTCATTCTCCTGTTATGTTAATATAAATGCATTGCAATAAATTTTATTCAAGTTACAGTGTCAACAATTTTAATTTTATGAAAGTAATTTTAACATAAAAATTATTAACAAATTTGGAAACACAACTCCGGTAGCATTTACAAATATATTTGGAAAATCTATTTACGAAAAATAATAAAAATTGGTGTGCATATTTAAAAATTTTTAGAACCGGAATGAAAATAATACGGTTTTTGAGGTTTTTGATTAAAACAAAAACGCAATACCTTTTTCAAAAATCTAAGGGCGGTTGCATTTGAACTGAAGTATTTCTAATATTTTGCCGAGGGTTTCAAATCAAGAGCTGTGTTCTTTTTTGTCCGAAGAACAGGGCAGAACAAAAGATACACAAAATAACGCCTCATACATTTTCATCGGAGATTTATAAATGAAGCGAACAGTACAAATAGTTCGGTTCAATCCAAAGTCAAACATGTCGAGAGTTGAAAAATTATCACCAAAGCTCAACCGAAAACTTTTTCTATATCTTTTGTGGCCTCTCATGTATTAGGTACCTGGAGAATGAAGGTGTGCTTAAGTTTGACTGTTATTTAAAAAAATCGTCCATATTAATAATTATTTTAGTTATTATGTCAAAAATTCTCAGAAAAATCATTTCTACACATTTCAACCTTTATTTTCATCAACGAATTAATTACTGCATTTGTAGTCCATAGTAATATGCATCCAATTTTTTCGAAGATATTTGATTGTAGTAGCTATGTGTTCATTGAAATTTTTATTTATTTTTTTTTTCAGAGCAGCTGAATAAAATACCTGAAACTTGCGATTATTAAAATTTATATTCTCTTATTAAAAATTTAAATTTTTTCTTGCTTGAGTGTTGAGTGTATGAATTAAGATAAAAAAAAAACTGACAATACGAAAATAACAAAAAAAATTAGTTTATAGGGCCTAATTATCGCATATATACTTAGGTTAGGTTAGGTAAGAGGGGTGTTGCTCGAATACTAGTCTGCATCACTTTATACCTCCAGCGGGTTCATTGCTCCCCTTGACCTCAGCGGATAACCTTTGAAGCCTCCCTAGATCAATCCTACTTCCTTTGAAAATTTCGGAATAAATCTGAACTCTTTACGTTGCAGCTCACCTAAACTTGAGAAGAAGTAGCTATACCTAATAGGCTACCTTTTAGATTCATCAGAACGAATTCGAATTCCTCCGAATCCTTACAGCTCCCGCAGAAATCATTCGCAGCTGTTCCCAATCTTCTAGACTGGTCTCCTGTGGCTCCGTGACCTGTAATGACCCCTATTATATTCTTTGAATTTGTTCTACTGTCATTAAGTAGTATACCTACGGTATACTACTACCAATCACTTGTTTATACCAAGAGTGTGTTCCTAATTAAAACTTCTCTACTTTTTTGCAACACGCTATCGGTTATTATACAGTCGATAAAACTCTCCATGTCATTTGTATTGTCTAAGACGATATACCTATAAGTAAGTCCGTTAAATTTAATTTTTCATTTTATATTTACAAATAATAATATTGTCCCGTTATAATAGCTACCGCTAGACAATATAAACTTTTAGTGTATCCCATGGAAAAAAAATTCAATTGACCTACCTGAACATTATATTGCAACAGATGATGCTAGGCTGATGGTGTCTAATTTGCGAAAGAAACAACGAGAGGTATTAAACCCCAATGGATCGCCAACAAGGGATACACTGACGGATGGAAAGGTTGCAAATTTTAAGCATTTGTAAATGAATACAAAATTTATGCTGTTCTTATCTCTTAGGTTTAGATGGATTATAAATTGTAAATAAACAAAAAAAATAATACGAAGCAAACAGAAAATTAGCGAAGTGGTACTGGTGGAGGTTTGTGTAAATAAAGTGACATTTGACTACTAGTTGATTTCAAAATTCAAGATTGAGATGTAGATTTAATTTACCGGTTTTTCTTCCATCCTATCTGTCGTTAACTCAATGTTAATTAATGATGCTGTTAAAAAAATGAGAGGCGCAAGATCTTTTGGAAAACCAATTATTAAAGCCACTACGTCCAACGAGTGAGTAGAAAATGCTAAAATGAGCCACCACTCAGTGAAGTTCAATCTAACATCATCCATTTATTAGGGAAATAGTTCAAAATAAAAAAGTTAGAGAAAAATATACCTTTTGGAAGTAAATACGATTTAAAGAATGAAAATTTGAAGGAGATTTGATAAAAAAAAACGTTTGACATAAAAATCTTTGAAAAAGAGTTCGTTTAGTATAGGCTGGAACCGTATACTCATCAGTACGGCTTGGTGAACAGCTTGGTGAACAGCCAAGCTGACTTAATATATGTATGAATTTCAAATATTTTTTAAGTGTTAATTACATGAGGCGAAATACTACGTATTGACGAATGCCTAGCAAAATTAGCCCTATGCGGGATTAGTATGAAACGTCATCTTATGCGAAGAAATTCCTTTTCCAAAGATTGTTCGATGTAAAAAGAGTTTTTTCACTCAATTCTCGAGCTGAGGATTTAGCAGCAAAACTCATTAGTCATTCGCTATGAATTTATTTCAAAGCAAAACTCTTTACGAGATTTGATTAGATAACATAGAAGAAGAAAGTTTAATTTAAGAGATAGAACATGACAAGATAAAAATGAACTTTCAAAACCAAACACTAGAATTCGAAAAATATAACAAGAATTAAAAGTGCAATTTAACGAAGAGATTTTAAATGTGTTAAGAATGTTTAAAATGTTAAGTTTAATTAATTTTTAATTAATTTTATCAAACATTTTTTGTTTTTGTTTTTCCAGAAGACATTTTGTTTGTATTTTATTTTTTATTAAATTGAGTTTCTAATTTGGATTCTTATTCTAACAGCTCCTGCCGTGATAGCATTGTCTAATTCAGTTGTGTCATCCTCATTGTATCCATGGAATATATGGCCTAGTAAGCTGAGAATATCCAGAATCACCTTAATTATTAAAAGATAAACATTACTGATTTAGTTTTAGTATAATTTTAACAGCTTATATATGTATGTTCGTACAAACCAACTACTTCGAGTTTGAGTTACTAGGAACCTTGTCAAAATCCTGTACTGCCTCCAAGCTAGTACTAGAGTATAAAACAACCTTAAATTTCCTTTCTTGGTATAATTAGGAACTTATCCTACAGGTCACAGCAATATAAGCAAAAATGAAAAAGCAAACGAATTTACTGATCTCTAACATCTTGGCTTGGGCTGACGCTCAATACAGTCATTTTTAGTTAAATAACCCCACAGCGAATAGGAGTACAAAAGAACTATGGGGAAAATCTAACTCATGCTCGACGAAAAAGCTACTGGGACTTAACAAGCCAAAACTGAAAACCCTCGTGTCAATCCTTATAGCACACTCAATTCTCAGTGTTTACCTATATAGGATGAGACTTGTTGAAAACCCTATGTATGCAGAGGTTGAGGTGACGAAACCAAAACGGTGATTTCTATATCCGACTCTCTCCGGTATGCGATACAGATTAGTTCACACGACCTAGGGTCCTAGATGAACTGCCTAGAGCAGTAAGGGAGAATTCGGGGCCAATTTTAAACTTTATTATAACATCCGACTGGGATTTATGAGAAATAGCTTATAAACCTGGAGGGTAAAAAATGGGCCTTGTATAGTGGTCCAAGTTTATGACATCTCATAGGGGTCTTAGTCTCTTTGTATAGTTGTTTATAGCTAAATTGATGTCAATTGTAACGCATCTTTAAAATTCTCTATCATTGGCGTATCATAAACTCTAGCATGAGCCGGAATGAATAAATTAATTCCTTGTAGGTTTCCATTTTTGGATCGACACCGGTTTGTTATTGGATTTTATATTTATCTTTTCTTTCCGTGAATCAATTATATACAGCCATTCCATACGAAAACAATCAAAAAGTACTTGGTTTGGACCCGACCATTTTTGATATGGATTTTGGATGAAAATGACGCATCATCGTAAAATTACGAAATTTCTAAGCCCCTAGCAGGGGGCGGGGCATACTAGCGGAAAACAAAAAAATATGGGTGAGCTATTTTAGTATTTCATACAAACTGTGAAAGTTTCATCCAAATTGGCGATTGTCGGGCTGCAAAGTGATCGATTTCGTATGAAATGACTGTATAGGTATTCCTTCCAATGGTCAAGGATATATAAATAAAAAGCTCCTTCAAAAAGTTTTACATATTTTATTAAAACTCGTGTATATACTTACAGATGTTTTCTAATTGTTTCACCATTTGGAAATGTCAGTTCTAAAAAACAAATAAATAAAACAGTTCGAAAATAAAATTTTGGACTGCGCATTCTCAATGTATTAAGTTCATAAATTCTTTTTAAGTTTTAGGGATAAATTTGAAATTGTGTATTTGTTTTTCACTACATGTTTTTAAAAAAATCTAATAGGTAAATTATTTGATTACTGATTTTAAAATTATAAAAAAAAAACAAGGACTACAAAAATTTCACATTTAATTCACGAAGTTGTTTGATTTACTTTCGTGCATACTTTCGTGTAGGTTTTTTCTCTATTCCCAGAATAAGTATACAAATTTTATATGGCTGACTATATATTCCAGAATGGGCCACAACATGAGAAATAATTGATACGTCAAGTGATTCATATTTTCTTACAGGAGATCTATCAAATAAATATAAGACTACTGTTACAGCAACATTTTCAATCGGCATGCTCTAAAACATACACAATACCCGTTTCACAATATTCTGTATACTCTGCTGCTGCACTGGTATACATTGCAATGTCTAGTTTTTGTGCCACCTATGCTACTACATATATCTACTAAGAATTCATTAAGATTATACTTGGCGACAACTAGGATAATTGTTTCTTTTCCATTCTCTTTATGCAAATTAACATTTAACTGATTCTAAAAGGCACAACAACATAAAATAAATTTTTTGTTACAGGTACGCAGCTACAACTCACCTCAATTATGTGTATTCAGTTCCGGTATATGATGGGTTTTAGAGGCAAAATAATTATTATCTATATTTTTCAGAAAATCCACAATTTGGTTAATCACCATATTTTGAATACCTTGATAGATTTATTATTTTTTTTTTTTTCAATATCGCAAGTAGGTATACTAACTAATCTAAAACCAACTAACTAACTAAAACTACCCTATTAAAATCTTTAAATGAAAGTGATAATGCCCGCCACTGCGAATCAATAGACCCAACATATGCAGATAGGTAGGTATATGTGCATTTCATCTGACGAGTGAAGTAAATAATCAAAAAAATCTTTGCAGTATCTGAAGTAGCTCCTTTTTGCAGCTTCACTTCAGATATTTATTGTACCTATGGTAAAGTACTCTATAACCACAATAAACCAAAAACAATTTTTTTTATCCCTTTATCACTTTATTCATTCTCCTCTAAGCGATCACAACGACACCAGTAAACAAACGAAGAATCTTGTAAGTATTAAACAATTTAATGCAAAATATCTCTGATCACTATTTACCTAAAAAAGTTTATAATTAAGCACTCAAAGATAATTAATTCTGTTTAATTATACTCACACAGCACAACAATGTTTTTATAATCAAAATTTCATGCACGCAATTCCCTTAAAATTTCAAATAAAATTCACATCAAAATAAAAATCCTAAGCCGCTGCAGAGCACTCAAGCGGCAAAATGCCACACTAATTAACTGGTTGAACAGAAAAAGACCAAAACGTTAACTAAAACGAAAAGAAAAACTAAAAAACAAAAACTGCTAACAGTTGGTGGGGAATGGGGCAACTAACTACGTTTGGTGTTCATGTTGTTCTCCCCGATTTCCCCATCTTTTATCGTGATTCGTCTCAGTTTCATCTTGGGGATACACCCACACAATGTGAAACACTCCTTTCTTACGTTGGGGCAAAATAAACTCAATTAGGGAGCATAAACGGGTAGAATAGAATGCACAATGAGCGGTTAGTGTGTGCGACAAGCATGCGCAATTTCCCCGCCCCATTATTAAATAGTTATAAGTGGTTAGAAAGAGTCGAAATGTTGCACTAAGTGCAATGGCCAGCCCTCTCATCTCATATTCTTCTATCTTCCCTGCCCTTCTAGCTGCGGTTGTTGTTTGTTGAGCTCGCAAAAGTTTTGAATTGAGTTTTCTTAATTCTTTGTTTTATGTAATTATCACGGTTGCCATGTTACGAAAGCGAACCGATAAGGAGGAGTGATACACACGAGAATGGAATCTTTGAGGGGTATACAGAAAGAGATAGGGCCAACACTGATAGGACGCGTGTTTACATGAGGAACTTTTAATTAATTTCCACTTTTATTGGAGGGATTTTGTAGGGTGGAATTTTTTTTTTTGTTAGTGAATATATGTATGATGGCACTGGTAATTATATGTGTGTCGAAAATTACAGAAAAGGAGAAAAAAAACGTTAAGAATATAAATTGTTGTCTTTTTCTCTTGTAACTTCTGGAATTTCCTCCAAGATGGTGCTCGTGGTGGCGCTTTTATGAAGCCACCACTAGGTTTGTTCAGTGAATCAAAAAGTAGAACAGCATAGAACAAAACAGAACAGAAATTATCCACGGAAAACTGTCTGCCAGTGAAAAGCTCAGTGAAAAGATTTTCCATTCTGTTTTGCACTTATTCCAGCTGAATACGCATGAGGAAAATGTTAAGTTTTGTAGGTGCTCTTCTCTACGGATTGGAAGGATGTATGTAGAGTAGCTCAGTTCAATTTCAAGGCATTTTACAGGGTGATTATGATGGTGAAGCATATAAAGGTAACTTCCGATAATCCATCAAGTTATTCCTTAAATGGAAATGCTCGAGGAATGTTGTTCCTTAGGGATAGCTCCAAACCATGTATCGATTGGAATACATATTACAGCGGCTGAAAATCCTTTTAAAATTTTTCTAATCCGCAAAAAATGTTTGGAGAAAGATAAAAATCAATTTTTTAACTGAAGCACCCCAAAGTCCACAGACTCCAGAAGGGAACGGAAACTCTCAGTGACTTGGCATATGTATTGAGAAGGGCGAAAATTTGAAATTGAATTGCCTATGTACCTACATCACAGCATACATACATAGATATGTATAGTTTTAAGTCTACATGGTACATTTTAAAATGTATTGAAAGAGAATTTTAAATTCCTATCTGCATACACTATAAACGGCAATTTACCTTGGGCCGCTTCGAAAAATACTAGAAATTTGAAGGTGGGTACCTACATATAATTACCTAACTTCAAACCTGTAAAATTAAAATTAAAGGATTAAACGGGGTGAGTGACCTTTCCACTGCAGCCATTTATTGGCTTAATGTGCACCACTTTCAGCACAACAAATCCACTCTTCTTAGGATGAGCAGTATTTCTTTGGGTGAAGTTTCTTCAAACTCGGTAGCCTTTAAGAAGTATGAGTCACATTCGCATAAGACATGTTCCAATGTCTGATCATCTTCCGATGTAGTCTACATACATCACTGGGTGATAGATATATGCCTATCTGATGTTGTGAGTTGATTCCTATATAGACAGTCTCAAAAGATCCAGGCACTTTTTTAATGAAGGTCCTTTAATGAATATCTTGGCTTGTCTGGAGCCTGTCATCAAGAAGTCCATCTCTGATCCAGTTGGTTCAAACCTGTAAAGAAATTAATTTTTAATAATGTAATTTCGTAATTTTGTAAAACTCCGCCACCATCTTAGACATTCTTTTTTTTTTTTATTACGAAAATTGTGTTGATATTCCTAGGATATGCATATGACCTGCTCACTTCTTTTATGTATTTTTGATATCTTAGTAGGTACTGCATCTTTCCTTCATTACAACATCTGCGCCTTATCCTTGAATAACAAAGGTAGATCTCGTATTCGTCCACAGTAACAAGGTATGACTACTAGGAGCCACGGTAAGCCATTTTGAGCATTACGGTATCAGACGATTGTACTAGAGATATTTCTGCATAACTGTAACTTTTCACCTGATCGCTTGCAAGAAATATAGAAAGAAAATCACAGAAATAGATAAACAACAAGTGATATACCTACTAATTCATATAAAATATAACATGTTTCACCAAAGCGTACTACAGGGTATTTCCACCTAGGTGGTCCACAGAGCAGATAGGAGGGCCATACAATAGGAAGTGACAATATAAATAGAAAACAGACAAAAGAAAATCTACAAATAATTAAAAAAAAATTAAAAGTAGAAAACGAATATTACCACCAAAGTTTTGTAAACGGAATCAAGGAAAATCAAAAACACATTCAGGATAACCTGACGGGATTTATAAAAAACAAAACTTCTTCTTACCAAAAAGCTCAAATCACCTGAGTAAATGCAATCAATAATTCAAAATATAAATTAGTGCCATAATATCTTTGATGAGTTCTGAAAGTTTGAAAATCTGCAATTACAAGGACATTTATTTGTAAAAATATTACGGCTATTAATAGAATCCAAAAATGTTCGTACAAACGCAGCATTTATTATAGATTCTATTTCAGTGTTGATTGTGCGATTAGTCAGGAAAGGACAAGATCCTTTATGAAGCAAAGAGATATTGAAAATCAAATAATTCGAACTTCCATAAAAACCTGACGGAGTTACAGAGATCAGCTTGAAAAATATTCTAGAATTGAGTCGTATTATTTAAGAGTTAAAACAATTAGGGAATATATAGCCAGTGGCGAATCCAGCTCGGTTGTGCGGGGGTCACGCTCCCCTCCCTGGAGACCACTAAAAAAAACCTTGCAATAGATCCTCTGAAGTTTTCCTAACTACTGCCCTTTTTGTTAAAAATATTAAACACTTTTGAAAGCATTCAAATTGACAAGAACACACCCGTTATGGTTAGCGGCTCAGCCCCCAGATGTGCGTGGTCTTTCCTGTGGTGTTTGAAGAAGGAAAAAGCTTGTTCGGGTAAAAGCGATGGAAGGTTTGTTTTAATTGAAAACATCTTCCAATTGAAGGAAAACAATTACAACACTTAATTTCAGAAATTCAGCGAAACTACACAAAAGCAACCAAATCATTGTACATTGACGTAGTGAGAATTCTTAGTTCACACGTTAAATAAAAAGTAAATATAAATGCTGACTGGGAAATTTTCAATCAGTATTTTAGAGAACTTGATTGGTCGGTCTATTTTGCTTAGAGCGATGTTGATGAATGCACATTAGAACATAGTGCCATTTTAAGCTATAGCATGAATGGATATATTCCTTATTCCTACAGCAAGTCTCAACAACAGCAAAGTTTTTCTTGTTTTAATGATAAGTTCAACCAAGTAATAAAAGCGAAGGAGTCTGCTTTCCACGCGTATCAGTTGCATTCATGTCCAGAATTGAAACAAGTCGGCAAGACTGCACAGAACACCTAATACCGGTTGTACTAGATAGCATTTCACCATAACCTCAACCTATAAATGCCGGTGTGCTTCAGGGCTCTGTTATCGCTCCATCCCATTTCTTAATTTTCGTTAATGATCTGGTGTTCCTTACTTTTAAGCCTATCCATAATTTTGCTATCACTATACCCTTGATTTTGCTTATTGCTTTAACACTCTCAGGGACTCCAGATAGAATGCCACAACTGCCAATCGAGTTTGCATGATTAGATCGTTGATTAAAGTAAAGCGAATCGCGTCGAATTCAAGGCATCTAAGTCTGAGAGCAGTCTCATCTCTTTGAAATAGGATCATAGCCCTTTCAGTCAAATTTCTTTTGATGGAGCACTGATTTACGGTATACCGTATTTATGCATTATTGGCATTAATATTTCCTGTAAATTAAGCTGCAAAGATCACGTCTTCTCTGTTGCCAAAAGAGCATCGAAATGCTCTGATTTCTGAAATGTATAAGAAATATTTCATCCCATCGAATCAGCGCTACTCTACAAGACCTAGAATAGAATACAATTTCCATATCTGAGCCGAGACTGGTTGTAGCGGAAGCTACAATATTTGTTTTTTTTTTTAACTACCTTTTGTTTGTTACTGAAAATAAAATGTTTTTGTTTGTTAGAGTAATATTTGCGCTGACTGTAAAAAAAGGAAAATATTTGATTTGACGTTTTTAAGGGAAAAACACTTTGAAGAAAATACTTTGAATACAGATACACATTACTGTATACATTTTGAGAAAATACACATCAAGAATTTTTGGAATGTAATCTAAAAAAAATATGTATGAGGGCAAACATCCAAATAAATAAAAAAAAAAGTTGTTATTATAAAAAATTATATAAAATAAAAAATATAAAATACAAATTTTTTCAAATAAATAAAATATTCATATAATTACTTTCATTTATCCTTTTTTAAAAGTTAGGATACAAGAAAAAGTAAAGAGCTACAACCTAACAATTGTTGTTAGTTCACTGGTCGAACAGTTTTAGCTTTTAGAGCCTTCAAGCTCATTGGGTATTTGGCAGTAACTTATCAGAACGACTCACTCGAATGCCGTCGCAATGTTGGATGCCTTTCGCTCTTTTCCGTATGTCCTTCCTACCATGCTGTACCTTCCATCATAGGGTATTTTCTCAGCTTGGCTTAGTAGTAAAATTTTCATGCTATTTTAAATAGACGAAAAGTACGTAGCGCTTTTATTCCTGAATTTTGCAAAGTTACAATTTATGATGAATTCGTGAATTTTAATAAGACGTATTTCGCTATTTTTACTAATCGACCTGGATGATTCGGAAGCTTTACACTCTCACCATTTACAAACAAAAACAAAATAAGTAATTTAACACCTCGTTTGACTTTCAAAAGTGGCTAAAGTTGTAGGTACGTTGAGGAAGTTCTTCTTTGAGAGTGGTAGCTTATGCATTCGACCCAAATATTTTAAATGATAAATTTTCTGCATTTGATATTTGCGAATGGTAGCGAGCGTCTTGGAATTTTGACATGTTTCCAGGCTATATCATTTTTAAACCATAGTTGTACCCCCTCCTCACAAGAATCCTGGATCCGCCCCTGAGAGAATCTAGCATAAAATAAGACTGTTGTATTCTGACTATTTTCATTACATTACATTACATTACATTACATTTTCTCTGTAACAACATAAGTAGATACTTATGTACATGTATTCAACACGAAACAACATTCTCTTCTCCAAACCAAGAAATTACACACGTTGCTTATGTGAAGGGATATACAAATGTTGTATATTGACAAAACGATATCGAATTTAAACCGGACCAAAAAGGGATTTTGAAAATAAATATTATTTAATTTCTTATGGAAGAAGAACGGCGGTCAAGTAGAGACGACAGATTAATAACCTGCAGAAAGGTCACAGTTAAAAATCAATGCCAGGACGTATACATCGAGAAAAAGCATTTTTTTAACTGATTTTGTAATAGCAACTGCTTACAGCGCTGCCCGTTCTGAACTCTTCTACTTGACTAGAGGAGCTCTAGCCTGGCGTTTATAATAATTTTTAGAAGAAATTCATTTTGCTCCCTCATTAGTAGTAACCAAAATGTAAAGTAGTTCCGAACAATTTAATTTTTTCTTATATGTAGTCGTCTGATGTAAACAAAAATAGTTTTATAAAAATAGAAGAAAAGAAATTCTGTTTTTTTACCTTACAGGATGCTTCCGTCATGGAGATCCAAGGATAGGAGGTGATAGCACTCACCTACAAAAAGCCAACCATTTCGGAATT
The DNA here is from genome assembly GCA_963924295.1 of Dioctria rufipes. Taxonomy (NCBI): domain Eukaryota; kingdom Metazoa; phylum Arthropoda; class Insecta; order Diptera; family Asilidae; genus Dioctria; species Dioctria rufipes. The sequence continues at coordinate 38,549,674 of OZ002743.1, read as the reverse complement.
GCAAGGTGATTAAGGAAAAAAAACTCGTTTTTTCACAAAACACCCTGTATCTTACAGAGTACAATTTGTAGCTCATTGGATGCAAAACTTCATGGACTTTCCAACGAGTTATTATGATTTAAGAACTTTTATATTTAGCGATTTTAAATCAAATCATAAATAACAGCCTCGTCCGGAGTTTGGAGCAGCGAGCCGTGACTTAGTAGAAATACAAGAGGGAAAACCATCTGTCTCGTTAGCTCAGTGGTAAGAGCAGTCACCTGGAAAGCGAAAGGTCCCGGCTTCAAACCCCGGACGGGTTGTTTTTTTATCTTGTATTTATTATGATTTGAGTTAGAATCGATAAAAATCAAAGTTCTTAAAAAATCTTTTATTCTCCATCATTGACCGATTCTAACAAGTTTGGGTTCGATTCCCGTCCAGGATAAATAAATAAAAACTCTTATTATTGTCTAAACTCAAAATATTGGATTTTCTTACCTTTTTCTTTTTACTTTGACCTATATTGCTTTTTTTTTGTGGTTAACATAACCTTATTTTTTATAAAAACTATAAACTGTGGACTCTCCTCTTTAATTTGACTGATTACACCCTATGTGTAGCCGAGAGTTCTTAACTCATATGAGCCTGACTGATTGTGTAGTCGTTGGAAAGGCCATAAAGCTCTGCAAGCAATGAGCTCTTAATGGTGCCCATACGCACTGTACTTTTAAGATTGTTAATCACCCTGTAACTGCAAAATGCTTGAAATGGACCCCCTCTGCCCTACAATTTTTTGTTTGCCTAGGTTAGTACCTACTTTCACCTCCTGCTCTATGGAGCACCTAAATTGAAACACCCTGTATAAAGGATCAATTATAACAAAAGTCTTAGTTGGTCGGTAATAGGTACTTTCACCATACCTATATAGATGTACAAGGAGCATAATTCAAAATAGTATAAACTGAGTACCTACATTTTATATTTCATGAATTTCAATCCTGGTTCTGAACCAGAAATTGTCAATACTTTTAGAAATTGATTTTAGTGACAATAGGTGAGTTTCAGCAAATATTTTTGTGATTTTATAGACTTATTGTAGAGACTTGTACATACATACACACGTGTAATACCTAGGAAGGAAAAGTAATAAATTCGAATCTAATTTACCCTCATTTTAATAAAATTTTCATAATTAACACGAATACGCACTGTACTACACTGTGACGTCACGACTCATATGTCACAATAACTTAGAATAATTTTTATGTATAAAATTAGATACACGTTTCAAAAACATTTACCTACCTACCAGTTCTGTACCTACTTATATAATTGCCACTATAATTTCCTACTAAATAGTTTTTGCCTTTCATAGTATTAGTAAAAGAAAAATATAATCATCAGTTACAATCTCTTATCATAAACTGTCACTAAATTTGTCACACCCTAACGACTCCTGTTGATGGGTTCATTTTGAGAATAGAACTTGTTTTAAGAATAATTCAACCACCTAGAACACGTCCATTCAATGCTACATATACGTACCTCTCCCTACCTATGTAGAATTGTCAGATTAATGAGTTTAAATGGCTACGGCTAGATGTCAAGAACTACCTGAAACAAGGTGTGAATTTAATGTCTGACACACATGAACCGTTGTTCAAATTTAACTTCTCCTTAAAAACTACATATACCTACTTTTTCCAAGCAGCACCTAGGGGTTAAGCTTGACGGGCTCCTTTTTCTAATCCTCTAGAAAGAGATGAATGGATTCAAATGTCACACTAGTCTCGTCCCAACAAGGCAAAATACGGCTACTTTGCGACCTGCGGGGAACATTTCCCACAATTAACAATGAACAAACCTCAGCATGGGAAAACTAAAGTTGAGAAATGGAGAAATATGCACGACTGCAATCCTGCATTGCTTCATTGCATTTGCTTCTCGTGCATGCTCCCGTTTGAAGGGATTTCGAGGAGAAGGTTATGTTTTATGCTTTGACTGCAACGCTAGACGCGTTTTATGTAGGAAATCCTAGAAATTTACTTCACGCCCAGAATTACCAAATGCAGCAGTGCAGTTCAAGCGATAGAAGAAATTTTCACACCAAAGTAACGCAGCGCAGCGCAACATTGTGAATTTCCCTTCCGTAACCAGCTCTGTCGAATTTCAATTATCATTTGGTCCATCGTCGGGATGAGGGGATGCGATTATGTTTATGCTAACTTGTATACTGTAGCTGTGTGAGCGAACTAAGCTTGAGTGAGTGCATTCCCTTTGCATTGCTTATCCTATTTCTAGCCCTTCTCCAGGTTTCTTATATACCTTAGCGAGAGCCCCTCTCTGAACACCAGGAAAAAGAAATAAACCGGTTCAATGTTGCTTCTCCCCACAGCAAAAATTCTATCACTTCCCCTCTTAACAATATTGTTATCGTCCCATATTAGAATTTAGAAGGGCCAGTGATGAGAGCAACTAGAAAAGTGGGAATTGAAAAGAATAGGGCTAAGGGAATCTTCTTATCTCAGGCGATGAGTTGTTTTTTAACATCGATCTCTCTCGCACTCTTCCCCAAAACTAGGGGCATTTATAACTGTGTTGAAAAATTAGATATGCTTAACCTGGGTAATACTATTAGTTAGTAATGCCACATGGGCATGGATAATACTATTAAGAAACGGTTAAAACCGGGTACAATCTTTAAGAAAATCACATTTCCGATTTTGGTAAAAAGCTCCCGGATTTAAATTGTTTGTTGTGCATCGTTTCGTCGAGTTCCAGACCCTATACACACTCTCGGCTTGAATTTTTGTGTTTTGTCTGGTTTTTGGCTTATAAATAATTTCGTCAAAATGGAAACTTTGAACTATTTTCAAGGACTAATCACGCAATTTCACCATTTACATACCTGCATGAAAAATGATTACAAGGAGCATCGACACCGACCGGAGGACCGACCGCGACAGTTCATTGATATTATTTCGGCGGAGCTCTTCAAAGGCTGCCATTGCATTATTGCAGTTGTTTCATTGCATGTGTGATGTGACGCTTTTTATTTAATTTTTGTTTTTTTTTTCTGAACAAATAACGCGCCAGTTCCAAACTTGTTTTGTTCGACGAATTGAAGTGGCTGTGAACGGCTATCATCAAAGACATCATCATCGTCGTAATTATTATCATGTCGTTGAGGGTTACACGCGAAAAACGCCGCCGCCGATTGTGTTTGCTCTAAAAATATTGATAAGAGCGATTTTTATCATTTCAAGAAAATGTTTTTCCTTCTCTCGATGGTTTTTTTTTTTTGGTATTGTGATTTGATTCAAAATGGAAACGCGATGTTAAACTGCTTCTTCGATAAATGAGGCAAATTACCGATTTACTGCAATCAGACAAGGGATTTTATCGTGCGGCATATCTTATGACAAGTTGTTGATAGGCGGCCCAGCCCGCTGTGGTATACGACCTATACCTATACTTACCTAATCGCGAACAGAGTAATTAAAATTGAGAGTAAATTATTTGGTGAGATTTAATTAATTTCAGTATCGTGGAATTATTAAGGCACATTAAAATGATTTGCAAATTAATTTAGAAAATTTTGTGATAAGCTCGAATTCTCTGAAATTAGGGATAGGTAATTACTGGATATCACTTAATTGACGGAATGTTGTTGTTCTCAACGATTGAATAAATTAAATTCCTAAGATCACAACTTACTACCTCCCTAGTAGGAAAATATGTCTTTTCTGGAAGCTTAGTTTTATGGCGAATGCGATATTCTCCATGTGAAATCGACGTTCAAAACTGTTGCCTTCCACTTACGCACTTTTTCGTGCGAATGTTTGTTCACGTCAACTAAGTTGGGACCGCCATTTCATGATAGAAAAATATTGAATACGGCAAAATTTAGGGTTCAATTAGGGCTAATTTAGTGCCACATCCCCAAATTTAATGTTCTAGTATTTTTTTTTAAATCCATGGATAACCCAACTTTATTAAAAATTAAGATCACTACTACTGAAAATAGGTTAAATAATATTCTCACAACACATCGACATTTTAGGGCTCAATTAGGGATAATTTAATGCCTCTACCCGGAAGGTAGAAAACTAATCGTGACCAAGAAAAAACTACTACTCTTTTTCAATGTTGCAATGTTTAGAATATTTTCCAGTATTATTTGTTGATCAAGATTTTAGCCCTTTCCGTACTATGGGCGCATATATGCTCTCAGAAAAATATGGTAATTCTCAAAGACTTCTCGAACTTAAACGCTTAAAGAATTTGAAGAAACCAACGGAATTGGCTTAAATAATTTTTTTACGATAAACCGGACAGGTCAATACTGTTTCTGGAAATACCAGGTCCGTGCTGTTGTAAAGCACATCTATATAGACACCATTATAAGTTGACATGCAAAATTTGATATGCATAGAACGTTGATCGAAGGAAGCACCTCTAAAGTGATGCACTGCATTGTAGTATGGACATGCAGAAAGAATGGTATACAAAAAATAAGGAAACAAAAGTTATGTCAACTTTTCTACGGACAAGCAAAGCATTATGCACATATAAAGTTTCATGTATCAATGAGTACACGACGATAAAGCTTTACGCTATGTTTATGCTTTACGGTAACAAAGGCATAACCAACAGCACATGGTACTAGAAAGTAAACGATCAATGAAAAGCATTGAATTGTAGTTTTTTTGTTTACTTTTACCTGTCTGCAACTGTGGGTAATTCCCGGTGTGCAAAAATCTGCAAACGCAGCAATTATGATTAACAAAGAATAGATCGATGTCCGATTGCATTTCGTAGAACAGAAATATATAAAATGCGATCAGAATAAATCAATACAAAGCAACTGAAATAAAAAAAGCAGAGTTAATTTTGAACTCTAGAAGTGTTTTTCATTTCGAACCACACTGAGAGCTCCCTTAGCTCTGACATGGATACACTTTTAGGTAATTGAGGTCTTCAGCTCTTCCCCCTTTTATTAATAATAGAGATCTTTATAGATTTGGTTTATTTTTCCTGGCTATACTAACAGTGAGCTCTATAGCTCCTACCTGGACTTACCGCTTGGCCAACAGAGAAATTCATAGCTCCTTCCTGCCTAGCATATTGTCATACAGCGCTATATATATATTATTTTCATCGGCAGATTTAAAAAATAATTAGCAACCAAGTTTTCTACACGGTTTCATAGGCCGTCACCAGGTGACCTCCAATGGGACTGCAAATTTTTTTACATTTTAATTTAAAAAACCCTCAATTGTGTCGTTTTCCAGTACAGAAGAGATGTTATAAAATCTTTAAATAAAAACGTTGAGGCATGTTTGTGGAATGAGCTAGATTTTGCCCCTAATCACATATCTAATTAGTTTTTCAAGCTGATAATTAGTTTTGGAGATAACTAGATAAGAAATGAACCAGTTCTTTTTAAACTGGAAAATGGCAGGTTTTTTTAGTGAAAAAATGGTTTTAATTTAACTAATTTTTGCGAACAACCTTTATGTCCAGGAAATTTGCTGCCTTAACAAAAACCTTTCACAACAGATCACTAATACATATGAAAGACAGAACGGGCAAAATATATACAAAATAAAGGATGTGGGGTGTATTTGACCCAAGTACCAAAATAAATTTTTAACGTTTAAAATGTGCAAATGTAGTTTACAGAATCGAATCGAATGGAATATCCCATACGCTCCATTTTGCGCAACCCCTATAATAGGGAGGGGGGTGTAGTACTACCCCTCACCACCTAACCGGAAAACTAAATTTTTTTCCCTTATCTTTTTCTCTCGAACATACAAATACAAATTAAAAAACCGCAGTGATCTACTCCCTCTCTGCGGAAAGCTATCCATGGAGAACTCCGTACCGAATCCTATTGAAAAACACAGAAATATTAAAATGTTGGGTAGCGTGTAGGCTCAAGCTCGATGGAGAATTTTGTATTTAAAATTTTTATTTTTGTACTTTCTTGGCAACGATTACATTTTTACCTTCGGGGTAGAGGCATTAAATTATCATTAATTGAGTCCTAAAATATTATGCAGTGAACACAGCTTGGAGAATACTATTTAACCTATTTTCAGTAGTGGTGGTCCTAACTTCTAATAAAGTTAGGTTATCCATGGATTTTTGAAAAAAATACTAGAAAATTAAATTCGGGGATGTAGCATTAAATTAGCTTTAATTGAGCCCGAAATTTTGACGTATTCAAAATTTTTCTACCATGAAATGGCGGTACCAACTTAATTGACATCGAATGTTCCCCAACTAACTATGGAAGAAGGTATGGGTTAAAGCGCTCATGACTCTATTTGGGTGCCATGTAGTTATGTGCCAACGAACTATAGAGTGATGAAATCGAATCAAATTAAAACACCAATTTTCATAATAAGCCTATTTTATAATTGTAGTAAAAAAAAATTATTTTCTCTACAGGTATACTGTAAACCTTTCTAATTCGCACTTCAAAACTTTACAGCTGTTAGCATGAGGTGAAGAAATAATTCTTCAAAGAAAAAGAAACAAAAGCGAAATTAAAAATAAAAAACTAATTTTCTTAGATTTCCACTTTCCTCGAAATACGTGATCTCGTCCAGTTCCATTTCCAAATTCCTTCAAGAGTGGAGTACTGTGCTGGTCTATATAGTTTTTGGATGTTTTCTTTTTTTAATTTTCTTCTGGATGTCTTTTTGCCTGAATTGAATTTATTCTAACGTTTTCTTTATAATATTTATGACACCAGCTTGCTCGTCACTCTCCACCCTGTACCAAGGTCATCTGCCCAAAACTAATTTCTTTTTTTGTCGGAAATCGGACAGTCCCTTTGACATACATACCAGCATTGCGTAACTTGTAGAGTTTTCTCCACATTCTTATAGTATACTCCGAAATATTGGCGTTTTCGCTAAATTTACCAATCGATTATATTATTTGTAAATGGTTTATGTTTTTTTTCCTTCGAAATTACTGTATGGGAGAATTCTAAGTAGACGTGAAGTTTGTTAATTATATAAATATCGATTTCGCTTTTTTTCCAAATTTGGGGTCAATTATGTGAAGACTAGCTTCCCAGGGTTAGGAACACCTCGATTTAGGTACTAATCTGGTATGCAGTATAACTTATATCGGAAATGTCGAGTTGGTGTAATATTCGGTGTTTTCTGCAGGTTTGATTTTCATCGGGAAAGAGTCTGCAGTCTGTACCGAGTGAGGCTAGAGTGTTCGAACCAAATCGATTCGAATATATTTTTGTTTAAAACACACCTTCTGAAAAGAAAACATTCTGAAAACAAAGCATCAAGCTTTTAGGAAAATTAAATCTGATCTAATTACGTGGGAATCATATGGGGTTAGTGATCCTTTTATTCATAGAATTGCAATGAAATGAAACTACCACACAAGTTTTGTAGTTACCATTTATTGGCCAATATTTCGGTCTCTTCTTTAGACCATCTTCAGTGCCTTATGAAAATAGGATTTTATTTCCTTATGTTAGGAGCACATCAAAATTTTTTTTATCGCTTAAAACAGTAATTGAAATAACACAACACCAATTAATTGAATAAATGATTAATAATTAAAATTCTACGAATAAAAGGGTCACTAACCCCATATGATTCCCACGTACATACACATAGGACCCATGCAACTTAATTTCTTCACTAATCTAATTACTCTTAATTAAAAAACAGGTACACAACCTAACAAAGCCATGTATTTGTCATCTACATAACACATTGCACATATACAATACAAAAGTATAGCTTCATCGAACAGATCAAATTAAAATCATTAGCATATATTTGAACTTTTAGATTCGTGCTAAAACCAATTCCTGCAAACGGAAAATATTACAAAAATACAATGCTAAAATTGAGTTCTAAAAGGAAAACAAATTAAATCTAATTACAAGTTTCCCAAAACTAGATACAACATCTAACAAATCATTGTAGCATACAATGAATAGCACAAATATAATCAGATCAAGCCGATCGATTTGCAACTCTATCATTATCGTCATTACAAGGATCATCCAACGGGAATTACTTCGCTACGTGATAGAGAGAATATTTTTTGCAAATATAATTCAATTTAACACAGAAGTATGGGTTGCTCTAAATTTCCTGTTGCTATGCAAATTTTATCGCTAGTACCATCAGATCACAGCTGCACTCAAGGGCGCACCGAGAGGAGGGACGAACGGGACCGGTCCCCTCCAGAATGTCAGTTTTCTGAACATAATTTACAAATTACGTATAAAATGTGGTCTGTATATTATTACAAAGTCCGATAAAATAAAATAAAACCTTTTAATCTACAATAGCAGTCCTTAAGTGCTCATATGGGTGCAGGGCGCGACTTTAAAGCCCTATTTTTCTGACTTGTTAGGACTGGGGATACCTATGGTCCCCCCCCCCCCCCCAACGCCAAATCCTGGGTGCGTTACTGGCTGCACTGCCAATTTTTGCAATCATGCCTCTGCTACTCCATCAGTGGTGTCGTGTGCAAGCAAGGGCTATATAAACGCCAAGCTGACTGACCTCGACCTCTTTTTGTACTTGGCATCGCTTGGGGTAAGTTGGCTGTTTAGGGACTAATATTTATATCGGGTGTCGACTGATATTTCATTTTAACAACTAACAGTCATTTCTGGTCTCGATGGAAATAAACGCATCTTATTTCGGGTCTCGATAACACTTTAAGCCGGGTCTCGACTCAGATAGTATCTTACTAACATTAACACTATATTTCTGGTTTCTACGGGAATAAAGAATTGTTCTAATCAATGGTTAGAACAAGGGGTCTTAACATTTAGCTTAAAGCCAACCCTCAAGCGTCAAGTTGTAGATCGGTGAGTACCAGTCACTTGTAAAAAAATAATATTTATTCATATATCTATTTTATTATGTATTTACATATTATACTCTTCTGGTACGTATTTATCAAATGTCATAATTTGACTTTATTCTATATTCTAATTTTACATATATATGTTGAAAATTTTATATTACAACTTGTTGCCAATAAGTGTTTTCAGTGTGATACAAAAAATCTCTGACCCAACAGTTTATATAATCCTGTCTTAATACGATTACTCGAGATATTTAAACTAAGTACGTGTGCGAGTGTTTTGAAGTTAAGTTATTCTAACTTTTGCTCTATATTAACCCCATATATTGAATATCGATTTATATATCTATTAGTAACAATTATGTAAGTGTGTTTCTCCATACGTTTGAATCGTTGATTTAATAAGTTTTACACATAATCTGATCTTTATAGTGGGAAATTCTAAAACCATAAGTGTAGTAGTTACTTGAAAGTTAAAATAAAGTGAACAGTGTTGATTTGTTGTTAAGAAATAGACCACTGATCTTCATCCAAATTTACCAGTGCATTCATTTCAGTCACTTAATCAAATTTGCGTGTATGTACGTTCTATTAAAGGGCAGTTCATATGGTCTTCTAAATTTTGAATTTCTAAATAATCGTGAAATTTTAAGTACCAACCCTACAGTGCATTTGCTTGCAGCCTTATGCTAAAACGGTAATTATGTTTTCTATTAATATATTACTAAGGTATAAATTTTAAAAGCTTTAATAGAAGGTTTTCAAAATTATACTTCGTAGCCAAATTTGCAAATTTTATCTTTAGGAATTTTCGAACTGTACGAATCAATTTAACTCCATATCAATCAATATAAAGTTTTATCTAATATTAGTAATAAGCAATTCAAATAATACTAAATCTTATCTAATTATATACAATTAACACAATTTATGCCATGCAATTCAAATTTAATTATCTACAATCAGTAAATTAAAGAATTCAGTAATAATATCTAATTTTAACTTTTCTCGCAAGTAATCACCGTCGCTTCTATTCAAAATTTATTATGGCGCTGGACTTAAGGCGACTCCCCGCATTTTTATTAACTACATAATAATAATATTTTCATGCAACGGCCTTGGATTTATATTGTGCATTTTTAGAATATCATTCATTGACAGGTAAGTTTTTTTTTTCTTAATTCTTATTTGATCTATATTTAATTTAATTTATTCGTTCTTTTGACTAATTCTCTCTTTTGTTTAAGCTACAACAGCATCCGCGACTACCAAAAGGAGTGCATAACAACTGAAGTTAACAAAACAAAGTTTTTGATATTTCCACTGTTACATAAAAATACTTTATTCCTCTGGCCAAATTATTGTAGAATTATTGCTAGCAATAAAATATCCTAAATAAGTAAGCCAACAAAACATTTATATGTATGCGCAGCACGTCAGCACAGTAAAATCTAATTTATAATTAATGATTACGATTCCAATCTGTAGCCTATAATCATGACTCCAGATTAATTGTATTAATCAGAACAGTACGAAAGAGAGAGGCACAGAGGACAGCTTAATATATGTATTAAAGTGTATACAACTTATAACTTACATAGAAATCGGTACCTACTTGAAGTATTTAGTATTAATTAAGACAAGTTTTCACATGAAATGGATTAGTTGCAATTAATACAAATGAAATTATTATCATCGTTGGCCTCAGCACAGGCATCATGAGCCCAATTTTTGGACTTGCCACACTGAATTCAGCCCGCGTTGCACTTTGACTCCGAATAACAATGTGAGCAGTAAATACAAGGCAGATTAATCCTTCTGTCTTAATTGTTAATTAATTTCTTTTGGTCTTTAAAATTTTTCATTTCTTTTGTAGTCTTGGTCTTGCGCCCTTTCTTGAAGGGGATCAATGATATTTTATAGTTTTTTTCCTGTCCTTCAGCTAGCTTTAAATTTTTAAAATGAAAGCTCGTCAATTCGTGTTAATGTTGGGTTTGAATTTTGAAACCTTTCAGATATAGGGCTTATGGTGAAATTTTATTAAGGATATTGTGCATTTGGAGGAAGCGTAACATCTTGAAAGCTAGTAGACGGCTAGTTGAGAGCTGTAAATGGCTGTTGAAGTAGAATTGTCTATGTTACAACTTAGACGCTCCTTGTCGATTTCTTCAGCTGCAGTTGACCTTTTTTGTGCCTATTGACTCCTTTATAATTTTAGATTAGTTAGCGTTTTCTGTGCCTTTTGCTATTTATTTTAAGATAATGTTTATATCAGCCAATCAATAAAAGAGTCTATTTACGTAAAAAAAAAATCATTATTATAAAATAGGAAGTGAGGCTGGAGAACCGGCCCATAAGCTCCGCGATCTAAAAGGCCATTTGTGCTATACCCGTGCCATATTAGGACCAGTCCCCTTTTAAGAAGCTAAATTATCATTAGTTTCAGTTTTTCTGACCTCTGATGCCGATACAATGTACATCCCCAGATATTGGAGTCTTTGGTGAGCAAGTCCTGTGCATTCAAGTAGCATAAGTGCTCTGCAGATTCTATATACCTCTTCGTTGCAGAACTGGCAGTTATCATCTATGGCCTTGGTCATTTTTCTAATAATGTACCAACTTATTCAATTGAGCAATGGATAGTCAGGACGCAAGTAAATATCGAGATTTAGTGCTTACCACAGTTGATGACATTTTTCTTTGTATGGAAATGTAATGAACTTCTTCAAATGCTTTAGTTTCGGAAAGGTCTGCCACTATATCTTGTGAGACTGTTCTATTTTGGACATTATTTCTCCTACAACGTGTGTTTTTGTAAGGCCGCGGAAGGCTTTGGGTCAGGTAAATGGACATTCCACTCCTTTAAAAGCTAAGTAGTGAGCGGTCTCATTAGTTCCACACCCCTCGTGTCGTGACCGTATTTTCCTCTGATAATAAATCTAGGGCATCTATATAGTCCCCAACTATTCCCTCTGTATACCAGACGAGTGATCCCCATGGGAAATTTGGTCGACTGTTCTTCCAGCCTTAGAACCACTTTAAACATTGTGTCTGTAAGCTTGTAGGATATTGAGTCATTTTTAAATTCCACAAGAATTTTTTGATGACTGACTAAGTCTTCAGGTTTCCTAGAGCCGGCATTTAGTACCTTAGCACTAAGAGCAACTTCGTTTTCGATGAAAATATTTAAAATAGATAAGTGCAGCATCTTTTTTAAGGCTAATGAGAAACAATTCCTCATAGCGCCTGTTATTCCGAGGTATGCAAACCTTTTTAGTTTTTTTTTTTAATTTTGCTTGCACTATTCTTTTCTCTGTTTTGGTCCACCATATGAGAGTAGATATAGACCGGGTAGAGAATGGTATGAGTGATTTTGCAAGCGGTATCTGGAAATAAGTGAACATATTTTCAGAATTAGATGAATTAAAGGCGGATTATTTCTGAAAAAAAAAAAAATGTTAGACAATATTAGATATTGCTTTCTTCAAGAAATATAGATTTATATTTAGAATAACAATTACCTCGATATACTAGTTAACGATTCAGCACGAGTTTTTAAAGCTGTGAAAACAGTGAACTTATTTTTATCTTCCTTAGGAATAAATGTATTAGTAAACAAAGTGAAAGAAAATTGTGTCTAATTACCCTTATTATGGCAGGAGCCTTGTTGCAGCCAATAGTTAATTTTCAATATGAGCGTGTGCCTCGTGATATGTACCCACATTCAATGCCAAATATTTGGGAAAAAGGAAAGTATATTTCAGGATCTGGGTAGTTAGCAGAAGAAACGTGTTTTATTTTAATAATTTCATTCCAAATGCCATGGTTGCTCAAAAATGTAATAACAATACCAGTGATCCTCTTCATCTAGATATGGGCATAATACATAACATTACACCATGTCATTAACTGTTCTTTATTTCATAGAAAGAACTAAAATTTTAATATCACATTATCCAATGAATGTGACAGACTTTTGGCCATTTAAAAGTGTTTGGAAAAAAGAATGTATGAATGGTGCATAAATAATGAAGGCCAGCAAATTAAGTATGAAAATTATTCTCCGCTTATAACTACATAAAATTTTGAGGACATCAATATCACCAAATATTGTTAAAAATGAAATTAGAACTGTGTATTGCACTCCTTCGATGCAATTTCGATCAACTGTGATAGACACATAGAAATCTAGAAGCCTATGAAAGTTACTAATTATAACAAAACTGGAAGATCCAAATCATTCTTATTAGAAAAATTTATAAGGAAAGAGAAACTTAAACGCTTGCAGTCTAATGGATGGAAAAGTATAGTGAGGTGCTTTTCAGGATACTTCAAAATATGGAGAAACAAAAACGTCAAGCATTCTTTTATACCCGAAATTATGTCAAAAGTAGAAATAAGGAAAGATTTTTTCTACAAGAGATTACCCGTCGAAAAGGGATAGACACATGATTTAAAAATCAAAGAAAATGCCAAAAACGTATCTACATTAGGAAAGATAACATGTTTTCAATAAAATTTTTAAATGAAACTAAAAAAAGAGGAGTTTCATTGTACATTCCATTTTCAAAGCAGATTTGTGCATCAAAAATAGCTCGATGGAACCAATAAAAATTATTTCAGTTGTCTGAAACCAATCAGAATGGCCTTAATGTAAGTAACTTTCCCAAAAAGGCAATCTTGCTAAAAACTAAAAAGTCTAGTCAGAACTATAGACACTAGAACTAGACTCACTCTTATTTATAAAGTTTAAGCGCCGAACAAGTATGGAAGATGTGAAATCATTTATCAAAATGAGTTATCAATCTATTTTTACACATTAATATTTCCTTCAAATTTAGTTTTTAAAATTTCTTGCTGTGCTCCTTGTATTGTGGAGATGGTCATTAATCTAGCAATTACCTGATTTCTTGGTCACGCTTTACTTCTTGTTAAGAATGATTGCTCGTTGATTGCTCGCACGTGTATTTAGATATATTTATATAGTTATATCCGATATTGTTAAAAATACACCTTCACAAAGACTGAATTAAAGAACATATTGCAAACAACTCACTTTGTATTTTCTATGCATGAAAATTAACTGTATTTCATAAAACAAAACTAGCTTCAAGGAAGATTACCGTCGAGAGGCATGAAAAATGCATATACATTGAGAATTTTTTTTTTTTTACATAAATTAAATATTTTCGAAAATGGGGTTTAACGTATTTCATTCTTCCATCAATAGAGAGCTAATTGTATTTATGAAAAACAAATCCAAAATAGCGGCTCAAGTTCTCATCAAACAAAGCCGTGCACCTTCCTGATGGCCGCGCAAATTGAATTTCCTTTCACTTGCGCAGAGATTCATGTAAATCGGTTCATCCGTTGAAGCTGCAGTGTGCCCCGCGCGCTGAAAAATGTTGCTCCCAGAAAAACTCATATAAAGTTTAACGTTATAAAAATATTTGACAGCTTACTTCAGCTATTCCAGTACCAGAAAGAGGCCCTTCTTCTTCCTTCATGAAATGATAGTGGTGAATTTGAAGGTTAACGGTTTTCCGAAGTGTATGAGGGTACCACAGGTAGTGAGAAAATGTTTCTCCAGCAAGCGCGTTCCGAGAACCTCAGGCGGCGGATGGTTCCGCTCTCAACAGACTGTGAATTCTAAAATGCCGAAATACCGAAAATAACTCATATTTTGAAAATTTTAAACAAAAAAAAAGCTGCGATAAATTTCCAAAATATTTCTCATGGGACCCGTTTCGATTCCTGTAAAGCTTTTGAAAACTTAACTATTTTTTAAGAAAAAGTTCGTCAAAACTATTATTTCTAATATCACAAAATAATTTAAAGTTAAAAAAAAAACTAAGCTGAAATATTTACTATTTTATCAAGCTGGAAGTAACAGGTTTTGAAGCTGGTTCTTTTTTCAAGGAAGTATGAAAAGTCAAGCTGGCTTCTGTGGTAGGCGATCAGAGATAACCACACTGATGAGACCTCTCTGATCGCTGGGTCGAAAAGTTGATATTTTTTCTGCATCTCAATGCATTTTGTAAATTCATTTTGGGAAAAAAACATTTTTTGTCCAATGAATTTCAATCTAATAAAGACGAAAAATGTCTAGCTTATTTTTTAACCTAAGTTGTATGTTTTGGTTATGGAAACCCTATTCGATTTTCAAAAATCATGTCGGCACTATGACGCGGTAACCTTTCACCGTTGCCACGACTAGTCATCAGATGTAGAAATGGCCTCATTCTTTCACTGTAGTTGTGTGTTGACATCGATTCCGATCTTCTTAATACCAGAAATTTGGCCCATATTGTCCACCCCCAATACAGGTCAGCGTTGCGATGGCTTTTCAGCCCTAAAAATCATTTTGAATGATCTCTGTTGCAATTTGTTGAAAGAAAATGTGCGAAATATATTATTTGATAGGGTAAATTCTATAAAAAAAAAAATAAAAAAATAATATTTTTCAAATGGTTTTACGACATTTCTCAATTAGCTAAAAAATTTAAAAGAGTCTTTTCAACCAGTTACTAACCACTTCATAAAGTAAAAATCCAAATCGACTTCCCATATTTGCTGGAAAAAAACAGCCAGTCTTGAAGAATATCAAGCTTTCGCGCTTTCTTTTCTAGCATCAAAACTATTATCGGTCAGGTAAAGTAAGCTTTTTCCGTAAAAAGTTCGGTCAATGATTCATTCAATGATATTTACTTATTTAAACAAAATTCTGTAATTCAATATTCCTTCAATTGAATTTATAAAAACAAAATTTCTTTACTCTATTATTTTCGAATATGTCCCTATTAAATTGATTTTAATTCTAAAACTTCATTTATTAAATTCATTGCTTAAATTTAATTTTCCCAACGAACAAATATATTCGGACAACGTTTAGACCATTGACCAATTTTTTGTGTGTTGTTACTAACCACTTGCATATTTTTCCTGAAGTTCTAAAGTTTCTTCTGCGACCAAAACTAAAAAAAAAGCGAGTGTAGCTTATTCCTGACTTTTATAGACACATTTCGGACCATTTGGTTTTAGGAATGCTAAACTTGCAGGTCTGTTTAGATAGGAGAAAAATTTATTATTAATAAAACTGAAAAATGTGAGCTCTCTTCTTTGCTTCGACTTTCATTTTCAGAAAATGCCTTAATAAAATCAACTGATATTGTTGCGATTTTTAATGGTGTGCTGAATGAAAAAGAATGGTGAAAACATAGAAAACATCTGTGACTGTACTAATTTACTTCGCATGAATTTTGTACTTCGTCATAAATTTGTTTGTATTATTTCTTTTTTATTGTCTGTTCGACATTTTTTTTGCGTCCTAATTCTTAACATTCAAAAATATTTGCAGCATTCTTATGTAAAACCACTGGCATATATAATATGCCTGACTACGTCCAAGAAAAATGCTGCAGAAAGTGGGCTGACTTCTGTATAGCATTCTCTTTCGGTCTAACCGCCAAGTACCAACTGAGGGAGAACTGTATACAACAAATAAATAAGTGGATTCATCGAAATAAATGTTTTTAAATTAATTATTTGGGTTAATTAGTGATAAAAAGTGTATTACCAAAGGCAATATATTCATAGATACTCAACAGAAATTCGAATGGTTTTATTAAATCACTTTTCAACTTCAATGGTTTTTTAAATGTTGGCACCCACGTAAAGACTATTTTTGACACAAAAAATTGTACCTGCTTGAAAAAGCATATCGATCAGTCCATATTATATAATATGCCAGTTTATAAAGCTGAGAAAATTTTGGCTTGAGTGACTCCCTGCAGCTTGCAGCCTAATATTTTATTAAAAAAGGACGTTTTGTAAAACAATTATAATAAAAAATGACACATCATCCACACTGCTTAATGCGTAAGCCTTCGTAGTACTTCACTACATTAGGTACTGCGGTGGCTAAACTAAGCGACTTACGATGCTGGAAAAATGGTGCTCCATTTGATATTTTGTTCTTTCTAAAAACAAATTACAGTAAGATAACCCCCCCCCCCCGACCACATGGAAATGGCGGAGTATTTACTTGCGATTTACGTCGAAATGTGACGTCCTAGCGGAAACTGTTCTTCTAAAAATTTGTAGATAATAAATATATGCATGTGCATCACCATGAAAAATTACAGTTTCAGGATGGTTTTTGCCATTTTTCTTAATTAAATTCATTCAACTTTAGTTATATTACATTGAAGTAAATTCTGTCATTGAAATCGTTTTTTTTTTTTTTCAAAAAAGGTAAATATCTCGGAAATAGCTGATTTCCAAGATTCCAAAAGATCACAATGCAAAAAATGTATAATTTTACAAAATTTCATGTAAATTGAGGAGAGAGAAAAATAAAAAACCGAAAAATCTGTTTTCTGCCAGTTTGTCGGAAAATTTCAAGTTATGTTGAAAAATATCTTATATGAAAGCTTTAGATATTTTTATTATCTACAAGTTTTGTGAATAACATTTCCTGCAGGTCACGTTTCGCCGAAAATAGCGCACAAACCACCCCCTCCCCCCTTCCTAATTTAACAATTTCACTTTATCTCCAGTTTAATGTTTGTTTTTTGTCTTAATTATAACCTTAATTAAAATTTTCAACTGGTCCTTGCCTGTTCTTAATTTTTTCTTCTCAAAAAGGTATTGGCACCCGCATATTTCCATTTTGTTTTTATTTTTTTATCCTAGTATATTTCACATTTTTCTCTGTTCTTATTATGCCGGGAAGGGTACCAAAAATAGCAAATACTATTAAAATCATAGTGAGATAATTTTGAAACCACATTGATTTATACAGATTTATACGTTTTCTGTAAAATTTTAGCAATGGGGCACAATGTTCGCCCACTTATCAATTTTCATAAAATATTTCAGGTTAGCTCCAGACTGCCAGCAAAAACAAAAATTTATTTCATTTTTTAATTTATACAATACAAAAGCCTTGACAAGGTACTTTTGAAATGTATATTAAACCTTACTAATATCCCGCCTCACTTATAAATGGCCAACAGATGGAGCTGTCTTATCGCGACAGACCGGCAATATTTTCTGAGTAAATCAAACTGTTCCATGTTAATGAAAGGAATAACTATGTATGATATGACGTAATTGTTGACAGTTTTCTCGTCTAAACGGGGATTGAGTTATCATTTTGTATGCAGTTCCAAAAATTTTCTTGCTTCAGATAGCAGGCCTACAATTCTGAGATAAATTATTAGTTTTTCCTCAATATAAAAAAAAAATATTTTTATAGCAGTTGACTCTCTTTAATGCTGAACTATTGGTACTATCATAATATAGTATAGAAAACGTGATTTGATGTAAATATTAACCGAAGATGATGATGTCCTGTTTCTCCAGCCAAAAATATTGGTTTAAAACAAATTCTGAAAATGTGATTCAATGGAATGCCGCACACTACTATCACGTTCGAATCTATCCTAAAATTTAAATTGTACTTTTTCCACTAAATTCTGTAATTTCGTATGTTTACGAAACTAAAAATTTCTGTAATTAGTCCTCTGTATCGTGACCTCTCAATCTGTGAATGTCATATAAATGGCATAAGGTATCTCCTTATACAACCTTGATTCCACAAACGAAGAAAAAACGGAGCTAAACATGACATGTTATCCATTTCTATATAAGTAAACTTTTCCTTTCCACTCTAATCGATATTTGTAGAAGCGATCTTAACTTGAAAACCCTCTTAATTTCCAAAATTAGGTCAAATCGTATCTCACATCCGCCGTTCGTCTAAAACCTTCGAAATGAAGGACTTGCAGTATTTCACATTATTTTGTCATTGTAAATTTTCCAACTATTTACTGATCAAATACGCAATTTAGGTGAAAAAAATTTCGCTTAACTCATAACATGTAACCGTTCTGACCTTTCATATGAACTGTTTCTATTGGCAATCGCCAGCGATAAACTCTGCAATTGAATTACCTGCGTTTAGCGCGTATTACGTATACACGCAACGTAATTTGTGGCATTTTCTTGAAAACATCTTATCACATGTGTCTTGTTGCACACTTAAAATGTCCGATAAATAACAGCCATTAGAATTCATCGTAGACTTAAGTAAGTCCATATAGTGCCTTGGCTGCGGTATTGCACCACCGAACCTTAGTATTAGGGGCGTCTCACGTTTTATTATTTTATCATTAAATGAGTGGTGACCAATCAATTGCCTGCATAATTTCCACACTGAAATTGATAATCTTATCTTGCACTTGTGTAGTTTTTCGTAATGGCTGTCTATGATATTGTGCCATAACTTTCAGGAAAACAGGAAAATAAATAAAGTTTTCCATTGACTTGTTCTCTTAGAAGTATGTTTTTCCATCTAGTGAGTATGGTAAGCATTTGAGAAATGCCCTTCGAGTATGACGTTCAAATCTAGTTAAAGAAATTAAATTGTAAAATTTAATTAATTACATTTGAGGTATTTTTTTAGATAGGCACGAAATTCATTTTATTTTGAAATATCGGAAAGTTGTAGGTAGGTACATCGCGGAGGTAGGTATATGCAGTTGATTTGATATTTTCGAGGAGTTATTCAGAATTTGTTATTCACATGAAGAGTCCTTGAGGCGGTCGGCGTAATTAGTTGATGCGATTTTGGACTTTCAGTATAAAATTATTGGGGGCAATCAATATTATTAAAATGTTTTTTTTTTCGCGTAGAACAAATTTATTAGCGTTTTCAAGTAGGTCAATTTTGGTACGATTTCTGGATTTTTAATAGACGTTTTCTCTGTGTTTGGTACAACAAATTCACATTGATATAACAAGAGCGTAAACTTCCAGAGGAAGAAATTTACCCTCCGAACGTAACACAGCTAAGAGAGAATTGCGTTCAAGACACAAGGGAGCCACCTGTATCAAAATTTAAAAAACACATTGCAGTCCAGTTATTTTAGATCAAAATTCAATGTTGATCTTGCAATTCAGCGATGTTTATGATTATTGGAAGGGTGGCCATGGTGTGGTTGAATCTTAATATTTCACTTCCACTTCAAGTTAGGAAGAAATTAAAAGAAGTTTTTGTAGATCTCGAAATTTTCTACTATTTTTTTTATTTATTTATTTATTTATTATTATTACACAATCACTTCATGTGTTTATAATGGTAATAAATTTGCAATATGTGGGATATTATCTATACAAAATAAAAGTCAAATTTCAAAATTTCACTTTGCTTTTTATTATTTTTTTATTTTTACTACTGATTTACTACTATCTTCTTTAGCTACACTGTAAAAAATGAACAAATATTTCCTACATTTTATGGAATATAACCTACATTTTAGGGAAAATACCTAAGCTTTGTAGCAAAAATTGTGCAAATGTTTTATTGTGTACCCTCAGTCTACTATATTGCAGTTTTATAAGAGATGTAGATGTAGTAAACATAATTTCTTTTCGGTGTTCTTATTTAAAGATTAATTTATTTTATTACTTTCTAAAGCAGAAATAAGGGCGTCAACCTCTCGCATTAACTTTGATAATACTGTTTACATTTTTAATGTCATCACTAAGTCCATTATATAAGTCAGCAACACTATTTACCAAGCTTTGCCTTCCTCGTTCAGTTCTTTAAATGGTTATTTTTAGACGATCTCTTGTTTTGGTATTATGCGTATGCACATCCTAGTTGGTGATATATGTTATACTAGTCTTCGTTAATTCGTGTAGTAGTTTTGTATATGAATTTCAATTTTTCCATTTATATTATTTGCATGATGTTAAAATGCCTTGATATCTTATATACTTGTATCGCCGGTGTTCTTCAGTGTAGTTTCTACAAAAATTTTAATGTTTTGATCATGATTATCATTATTTTTAGTGGGTTGTTATTTGATGCATGTCACCATACCAAGTTTCCATATTTGATGTTAAACATTACATATCTTGAAAGAGTTTACTGCATTTTCTCGAAGCTCCAAATAATGGTATGGTCTTGTCTGACATTTGATGGATGTGTTTGTCTATGCATTAGACAAAGTCCAAAAAAAGGCCTTCCTTATTAGCGATGAATCAATAGCAACTACTGATTCTCTAGAGCACCGGCGTAATATCGGATATCTATCTCATTTTTATAGCTACTTCTGTTACTATTACTCTGACAAAATCTCTATATTGATCCCACATCCCAAAGCTCACCCTCACATCCTTCAAGTCGCGTTCGGTCGTACCATGAAATTCCCCGAATCTTTCATAAGTAAAACAGTACGAATGTGGAACTGTTTACCATCCTCCGATTTCTCCCTCAGCTATATGAGCCGGAAACATTCAAGCGTAATGCACACAGTCACCTGCTTTGGTCAACCCAATAATTCGCAATTCCCTACCCCTTCTTCCTTTCTTGGCGAGGTTGTGCTACGGCATCATGATGTATCCCCTAAGCTTTAGCAGCATTGAAAAAAAAAAGTTAAGCTTGTTATCAATCGTAAGTTTTTGTTGGAACACTATATATTTTGTTTTATTTGTATTTGTAGTAAGTTTATTTCCTTCTATTCAATCATTGAATTGGCTTAGATCCGAATTTATCAATCTTGCAATGCAGCTCCATTACTAGCTTTGTATAACAGATTGGTGTCATCCGCAATTCTGTTTAGAGTTGCGAATTAGTTATGTTTCTTATATATATCAGATAGAGTAAAGTAAAGCCCTGTCTGTAGCGTTCTACATATGTATAATAGTAAATAGAATTGTTATAATAAAATTTAGGACAGCTTTAAGATTTTCATTAAGTATCAACCACTGACATATATATAAATGGAATGTTCGTTGAACCAAAAACGCATGAAAGCAAATGTCACCACTTTCATATTCCTGTCTCTTTCCGTAAGAGCTTACTTTCCCACTGAACAGTAACAATTGGGATCGCGAAATTGCTTGAAATTCAGCAATATTTGCAGAACTGGAAACTTAGTAATATATTTGACAGTTAACCACTGACATTATTATTTCAAGCAATTGAACTTAGATACATGTCAGTGTCAGTCATGATGAATATCTAAAAGAATATCGCTGGGAGGCAAGCTAAGAGAAAACATGGTAAATAAAATTACGCCTATTAATTTCATGCAATTTAAAATGTAATTTTATGAAATCTCTGGGAAGCAATGAAGGACGATGACTGCTTATATTATTCAAAAGGCAAAGAGAAAAGATCAGCCCAATATGCAGTACAAAACCGGCTAGGAATGCTGAGGGATCTGATTACCCTGCCCAAATTAATAGACTCTATTTTAGTTAAGTATTAGAAATTTGCATTGTAATATATGTAAAGGACTGCCTTAAAACTAAATTTTTGCGTCTTTAAATTCTTAAATTTTTTGCATTGATATTAGGGCAGATAAATGTGTGCTTGCAGCTGCTTATTGCCCTCTAAATATATAGTTTCGATTGCAGCAATTTGAAAGAGTACGAGGAATTTTATTCCACAAATTCGCAACATTTCCCCGACCAGATAGAGAACTTTGCGTTTAATATATCTCGGCTTGGGAAATATCATCCTTGATTTTTTAATAAATCCGGTAAATCAAATCTAATTGAGAAATATTTAAGTAAATCCATTGGATCCATTGACATGAAATCCCCAAATAATTTAAATTTCGTATCAGTTTCCTATAGTTGGTAGCATTGACAGTGAGAGCATACTTTCTGAAATCAAACTAGTGCCACTTGAAACAGGAGATCAGACAGTCCATTTCGATACATGTCAGTAGTCTATGTGTTTACTTTTAAGTAAAAAGGCCCAAATAAGAAAAAATCAAGTTTATAGAGGGGATAAAACTAGATGAGAATGAAAAAAGTTAACAGACAACTTATGAGTAAAGCCCGGGTAAGTCCACGTAAATTTGTCAGCTGTCATAAATCAAAATTAATTTATATTTTTTTTTAATAAAATCGGACTTATTTTATTTTTTTAAAAAATCACCCTGACAACTAAAAGACTTATTTCAAATGACAAATAAAAGAAAATAGTGAATTTTCTCATCCATTTTACCCTGTGTAAAAATGTTAACTTTTGTTCAGGAGGGGAAATTCATTCAACTGTCAAAATTTTCTAGTCCCCGGAAAGTGAACATACACATTAGGTCTGTATGTTTACTTTTGAGTAAAAAAGCCTGTGTAAAAATCAAGTAAAAACTTTCTTGCGGTAGAGGGAATAATACTAGATGAGAATGAAAAAAGTTAACAGACAACTTATGAGTAAAGCCTGGGTAAATCGAATTAAATTTGTCAACTGTCAAAAATCAAGATTAATTTTTTTTATTAATTTATAACTTTTTTAATAAAATCGGACTTAATTTATTTTATTTATTTATTTATTTTAATAAAATCGGACTTATTTCATTTTACTTATTTTATTTTTTAAAAAATCGCCCTGACAACTGAAAGAATTATTTCAAATGACAAATGGAAGAAAAGAATGGATTTACTCATCTACTTTACCCTGTGTAAAAATGTTAACTTTTTTTGAGGAGGGGAAATGCATTCAACCGTCAAATTTTTCCAATCCGAGAAGTTAACATACACATTATGGGTAAAAAACTTTCGAGTCTGTGTAAAAACTTTGAAGCCTGGGTAAAAACTTTCGAGTAAACATCACTGACATATATAAAATGGACTGCTGATACTACTGAAATTGCTTACATTATTTGACATTATTATGGGATCACTTTTCTATAGTTGTCTCGTTTTGGTTTAACTACTTTATTCCGCGGAACTACAAATAATATATTCTATACAAAATCCACCATAGTCCAATTTCAGTTCAGTGGTTTTCCCAATGAATATATAGAATAGAAATAGATGGGAATACAATATTTGTAATCCTTTCTCTGTCCCCATAGCTACTCTTAGGGGCAGGTAGACAGAAATTGCTTAATTTTATTTCTTTAAAAATCAAGTTTAAAAAATATTTGATGCTGTAGGAGATAAACTTCCAGGAATAGAAAAAATTTCGAATGCATCTGTAA
The DNA here is from genome assembly GCA_963924295.1 of Dioctria rufipes. Classification (NCBI taxonomy): domain Eukaryota; kingdom Metazoa; phylum Arthropoda; class Insecta; order Diptera; family Asilidae; genus Dioctria; species Dioctria rufipes. The sequence continues at coordinate 38,525,813 of OZ002743.1, read as the reverse complement.
TTTGTTGAACTTTTAATATGAATATTAAAGCGAAAGTAAAACTTGAAATTAAGACAATTGTCACACCCTGCCAAAAAAAGTTGACCCATATGAAATAAAAAATGTCAGTGGTAAACATACGTATGTAGCAAAAAGGATTTGAAAAAAAATACTTTAGTTGTCAAAAAACAAATAAAAAATAGAAAATATATAAAAATAAATTAATTTCACTTTATGTTATAGGCCCTAGTATGGATCCCTGTGGTACTCCTTCAATGACTATTAGCGGCGAATTATGTTCCTACTGGATTTTAATATAAATATGTGCGGAATAAGTCATTGATGACGCCACGTACTCCTATCTCCTCCAAAACCACAGGTCAAATATGTATTGATTGCGTTCATAGCTTCGATTATGCCATTGTCAGTACCACTTTTTTCTTGAAATCCAAACTGATTTCTATCAAATCATCTGGAGCAGAGTTCAACCTGTTTGTGTTTTATCCATAAATTTTTCTGTTATTTTACTGTCACAAATTTCCACTCGAGAGTAACGTTTTGGCACGTTTCTGCCCTAATTAGCTGTTGCCCAACTTACTTGGATATTACAATACTACTGGTGGAGGCTCTTATCATGCAAGCGGGCTCCATTAGGCTATCCACCTGGCCGAGCGATTACCAGGGTGGCGTTCGAGTAGATACAAAATGGTTCAAGTTTTTTATTTGGAGTTTTTCCTAGCGTGCAGCGTGGAACTTCTAAAGGGTCGCGGATTGTCCAAAGAAAGCACCTTATTCGTGCTAGCTAACTTGTCTTTCTTTTTTTTCCCTTGTAGGTTGGATTTTTGGTTTTAGCAAACTGCAATAGTAATAAATAGACATCTTTCTTGCATTTTTGTTTATTCTTTATTTAATTCTTATAGTTAACACAAAGTTTTTGGTTAGCAAGAACAAACAAACCGTGTGTTACAAAAACGACTCCTCTCCTACCAGAAGAGACAAGTAAAAGAAAATTGCTGGGATTTTTTAATCTTACCGACAGGCCCACGTACCCATTCTACATATTAATATTCTTTACAGGATTATTATACTAATTCATCTGAGCCTATTTAGCGACCTCTAACTTTACAAATTCACATCCGTTAAAGCTAATTTTAATGATTCTTATTTCTAATGCAGATTTCTTATCTATTTCAAAAAAATCATAACTTTTTAATTGTTTTTTATTTTTATTCCGGGTTTTTTTTTCTACTTTTTAATTCACTTCTGTCAAAATTAGTTTTATTGATCTTTATTCTTATTTGTCTCTGCAATCTGTCACAATTAACTCATCTATTTTCTGAATCTGAGGATAGAAGTATTCATTTTTATATTTGAGACGTGTAAACATAGTTCATTACGGAGGATTCAGGTTATCTCATCTCGATTTTTACTTTTGAGGTCAGAAATATTCACTATCTATTTGAGATATGTCAAAATAGTTCGTTTGCAAGATTATTGTATTTCCCTGTCTAGGCACGAGTCCCAGTAAAATACTCGTGCTTTGTGCTGCTACATGTGGGTTGGCCTGAGTGGTTTGTTTGGATAGGAAAAGATGTTGCGCGAAATTGTAGGAATTGATTTGGATTCAATGTCTACCTCTGTCAGACCAGCTGACTGAAATGTCACATAGGCGAACTATAAGATGACATTTAGGCATTTGTGTACATCGAAAAATTTACATTTGAGCTCAGAAATCTTTTTACTTGCGTTTTCCCATCGAAATAGTTTAGTCGACAATCTAATAGCAAATTTGCTAATAAATGTATCAGGATTGTAGCCGTTCGTTTAAATTATTAAGTGCCATTACCCTTACAATTGGAAAAGTGTACCGCCTTATTTGAGAGAATCCTAAGGTTTCCCTATTTACACTGTTGTGCTGTTTGAGGTGGTAAATAGCGTTTTTTTCCAAGCAAAGGGCTATCATCAATAAAAATTTTAGAATTGGATAAAATGTGGCAAGCTTGCTCAGCTGTTAAAAAGATATGTGATATATGAAAACACGGATGGTTGGCCAGATAAAATTTGTATTCAATATTCTCCTGAAAGTTAAGCCAGGTAAGTGGTTTTGTAACAGTATACATATATACTAGTTAACGCAATTGGCCTGTAATTGTCAGGGTTGCTACTATCGCCATTTTTATATATTGGAATAGTAATGGTTTTGTTATGACAGTCTGGATAATTCTTTATTTCAAATATTTTATTGATTAAGTCGATAGAAGATACTCAGCTCTTATGCCGTCTTCACCTGATGGTGAATTTCTTTTAAATTTCTTTATTTTGCGTTTCACTTCAAGTGAGGTTACAGCGCTTAGGTACATGGAGATTATATTATTAGTATTCCTAACAGGTTCGAGATATGGTATCATTGAGGACAATATCTGACTAATTTCGTTATAAAAAATATTTAAAATATCAGCATTTTCTTTGCAGGGAAGACAGCAAAAAAGGATTGTAACCGTTTCTTTCTGTTTCGTCTCATTCAGAATGTCATAATTAATCAACTTACATTATTTTCTAGAGTGTCCTCCGCCCTTTTCTAGTTAGGACCTGATCTGTCGTAGTTTTGCTTCTTTAATTAATTTATCTATCAATTTTCCTTGCTTCCTGTACTTTTGAATTGTTTTTGAATTATTATACTTTCAGTCTTTTCGCGGTCTGTGATATTCATAAGAATTTCCATTGTCATATTGTGTGTGTTTCGAATATTTTCTAATACAATTTTCTTAAATTTTTCCACAAGTATTTTTGTCTTTAATGTGTATTGCATCGGATCTTAAAAAAATCTGATATAGTTTTTTATTCTTACATGTATGCAGAGCTCTATGATCAGAGAATGAATAAAATTACATGATCGATTATCGTTGCTGATTCCATTGTTGTTCTTCTGACATTGTCTCAATTTATTACGTTAATAATTTTATATCCATTTATGTGTATTATATAAATGTAGTTACGTACAGTTTAGTTGCAGGCTAAGGATGTCTAGATTTGTATTCGAAATTAGTATTAAGTTGGCATTAATTTTTTCTGTTCTTCATCTAGATAATCAAAAAAGTTATGAATGCTTTCAGATGGGGCTCTGTATAATGTTAGAGTTGTTTTTTTTTCTTTAAAGTTGTTACTTACAAAAGAATAGCATTATACTCTATTTTTAGTTCTGAAGAATTCAATATTAAATGTATATTCAGGACATTTCTTGCTGTCAGCTCTGTGGTCTGTTTGTTTTTCTTGCATTTTTTTTTTGTTCGCCCACCGTATATGCAGTTGTTGCATTTGTTTAACTTCAAGTAGCTATACATTTGTTTTAGTTGCGTGATCTTCTAAATAATTCGCACATACAATATGTTCATCACAATCTTGTGTCATATAGTTGAATTTTTGACAATTGTATCATCTTGGTATCCATAAATATTTTAACATATACCTATTATGTCGACATGATATACATACGTATAATGATGATATGTATAGACTCACCTATTAGAATAAGTTTATTCATGGTAAAGTACTATAAGAATACAAATTTCTTTTGTTTTTTTAGTACAAAAACAAAGCGGCAAAAAGAATAAATAAAAACAAATAAATATTAATATAAAAGTACGAGAAATGAAATTAAAATATAAAAAACAAAGTTTAAATAAATTAGAAATTCAAAAATTAAAATATAAATTCGAAAAAATATGATACTAGCAATGTAAAATAAAAAATACTAAAATATTACTTAAAACATCAGATTACAAATAGAAATATATAAGAACTAATAACTAGAAAACACAGAGCCAAGACCGCCTAAAACACACCCAAAAGTCTATCCTACGACGGTGCTGCAGCGCATTATGCACTCCATAAACCCTCGAGTTGAGCTCGTACGATGAATTTCGGATGGTAAATTATTCCAAGCTCGGACAGCACGAACAAAGTAAGAATTATTAAATAAATAGCTTGGCTCTTTAGAGTGGATGAGCTTATGAAGAAATGTCAGAAGCCTACGTAAAATATATAGATTTAAGGAGCAACCAAGTAAATAATTACCATGTTGCAAGATATGAATCTCGTTAAGCAGAAGACGAATCTTGTGCCTTCGTTGAAAGCCACATTTAGCTTAGGAAAAGGAGACTGCCATAGGAAAAGTACGGCAGAATCAAAGACTTGATTAGCATCGAACGTGTATTCGTAGACAAGGTCCCCGAAGAAAAGCACAGCCGACGAAGCCCACCATAAATCCTACCAGTCATATTATTGACATGATCACAGCATTGCATCCTGGAATTGAGGAAGATACCAAGATTGTTTACACGATTCGTAAATGGCAGAACTGTGTTATTTAAAAATATAGGTGGAAGATCATATACCTAAACTGCTCTGCGATAGAATAAGCAATAAGCAATAAAAGATTGTTATCAGCCCATTGTGCAATACTGCGCAAGTCGGAATTTAGCCTATCAATGCAGTCCTATTGGTCGACTGAGATACACTTGCACATCATCGGCATACAAGTGAATTTTACAGTCTGAAACAACATTGGGGAGGTCATTTATATACAGGCTGAAGAGTAAAGGGCCGAGAATAGAGCCTTGAGGGACACCATAATTTAGAGGCAAAACACCGGACACACTATCCTTTACCTGCAATCCATTGAAGAGAAAGCTGCGGATTAAGGACATAGCAGAGGGATGAAAATGGAGGATTGAGGTCAACTTTTCAAGCAGATTGGAATGAATGACCATGTAAAATGCTTTGGAGAAATCAAGCATGGCAAGAACACACAAATCGTCTATGTTAAGCGAGCTACGTATGTCATTCGTAACATTAAGAAGGGCTGTCTCGAAACTACGGGACTTACGAAAACCGGACTGGAAAGGACTTAATAAGTTAAAGTATTCCAAATGAGCAATTATATGCTGTACCATCAATTTTTCCAGAAGCAAGAAATCCCAACAGGCTAATCGGTTGAAAATCACCGGGAACCTTAACTGCACTGATTTTATCCACCGGCACAACTGTAGCGATTTTCAGGTGTTAAAAATATGTAGAATCGACTGTATTCTCCAAGGCAGAAGAATCCTGATAAAACTAGGTAGAATACCATCAGGCCCCACAGCATCAGATTTGACAGCACCAATTGCCACAGTAATCTCCTGGCATTAACACATCTAAAACTAAAATAAGGCTAATCATTACTTGGGGGAAACATGAGGCGATTTAAACCCAGCTGTCCAGAACTACGTGCAGAAAGGATAGGGAGAGAAGTGAAATGGGAATTAAGTATGTCAGGATCTAAGTTACACTGGGATTTATCTCTCCCATACACAGAGGGTTTACGCAATGAATTTGAATTTTTCGAGACTCTGTTGTGAATCATTCTTAGCTTCATCAGCCCATTTCATCCAGATATTGGTACCTACTCTAAATGTGTAGGTCCATATAGGACTACAAAAGTTACAAAAACAAGGCTAGTCGAAAGTTCGCGATATTCCAAAATGATTTTCTGAACAGAACTTCTTTCTGATATGCAAACCATCCTTACATTATTTTACTTTTCGTGTTGCTTGTATTTTAAGAAATGCTTCAATTGCTAATTAAGTCCTGATAAAATAATTTTTGAAACCAAAACTTTTGATTACCTTCAATTAACGTGGACGCCGTGCACTTAGATCCCATTGGGTTCGTTCCTCTCTTAACGTTTCTTTCAGCCTATCTTTTATCAGATCGTGACATAATGTTTATGAACTGATCACGTACATACTGCATTAATTGATTTCAAACTGCGTTGAATAACCTCTTCTCTGTTCTCCTTCAAACGCAAGAAATGATTGACTTGTTTTTCTTAAATGTAGCATAAGATTGAGGACCGTATGCATCATAACTTATGTGATGCAACATGTTTACATGCAGAGTTGAAAGATTAAGTGTTGAGATTGAGTCGAAAATCGTGTATTTGAATACGCAGGGTTGAAAGACTAACAATAAGTTGAGGATGGGTGGTCCAAATATAGTTGAAGTGACAGTTAAACATGATATCTTATTTATGGTGTTTTGTTTTTTTTTTTTGTGATAGAGCCATAAAAGTTATAAATTTTTGTTTAAATAAACAAAATAAACTTGGAATTATAATCTAATAACACTTTCGAGTCAGCTCGACTAGCCACCCAATCTAAGTTTATAGGACGCTATTTCGACTAGACTACGCCAGCAAAGCATGGTCGGGTTCAGTCCAACTCCCAGTTTCAGTTTCAATTCGAACCGCGTATGCAGTAAACATGGTAACAGTCAATTTACAAAATTTATAAAAAATTTTCTTGCAGCTTTAATGGAAAGTGAGGTATTTAAAATAAGTAAAAAAACTAGAATTGGTGAGACCAATATTCTTATGATACCCTAGATCAGTGTTTCTCAACTTTCTTTGATTGACGGCAACGGGATCCCAAAATATCTGAAATTCTTTGCGGCACACATGAAAATAAATAATATAAAAAAAAAACAAATTATTTTTTTGAGAAATTTATTCAATAAAAGGGCTGAGCCTATTTTTTTGAACAAATTAAATCAAAACGGGGTTCAAAAGTCGCCAGATAAGTTTGCATCTCATCGTCAACTTTTAAAAGTATTTCCTGTTTTTTGGGCTTGATTCCTGTCAATTCTGAAAATCGAAATTCACAAAACCATGAAGACACAAATCCCTAAAGAATTTCGATTGCTTTCAAGCTGATTTCAGCGTACAAATTTTTAACTGAAAGCTAAAACTCATCCAAATTTTTATCGTGGAACATTGAACGGTAAAACTTCTCACATCAATGTGCTGTTATTTTCTGTTTTGTTAATGGTGTCTTCAAAATTAGCCATTAATGTCCTGCAACTGAAAGCTAAGGAAAATAACGTTTAAATATGATTTGAAGTTCTTAAAGTGTATTTATAATTTCGTCTGCAATTTTCTTTCTCGATTGAGGAGATTCATTGACATCTGGAAACATTAAAAATTTCTTTTTGATATTTCAGATTTCCACAGAGCTAATTTTAATTCAAATGATATCAATTTTGCTGCTGTTGTGATGATATTCTCAGATGGTCCTTAAAGGCTTAAGATCAGAGTCTTCAGCTTTTCAAACATCTCCGAGAGAAATTGAGTTTTAAACCAATAAATTTCATCATGAAGACAAAATGCAAGAGGTGTTTTTTTTTTACCCTTAAGTACAAAGTCACTTCGCTTTGACCTGTATGAGTCCTTTCAAAACCTTTCCGTTTAAAATTAAATGCAAATCGGTGTGATATATGATGTAGTCGGAGTCCATTGCTTTGCATAGCTAAGAGAAAATTCGGGACTTAAGAGGTCGGCTTTTGATGAAATTGAATACTTGAATGACTTGGTTCATAACAGCCTATATATTTGGATTTAATAATGTTGAAAGAAGAGATTTTCTATGAATCATGCTGTAATTATCAAATTTTCCTTGCGCACAAGTGTGATAAATCTTTTCTTGTTTCCCAACATTTATAGGTATCCGTCTGGTCTGAGCAAACACAAACATAGCTTTTCCATAGCAAACTAAAGCTTGAAATATTTTCCCTAATAAGCTGAAATATTTCTTTTCCTGTCGATGTGTTTTTCAAATTTTTGCAGAAAAGATACTCATTTAACCGTTGGAGCAATTATAAATACTATTTCAAAGTTACTAAAACCCACTCGATATTAATTATTTGTCAGAAATTCTCGCGACACATTTAACAATCTCGCACAGCACACAAGTTGAGAAACGCTGCCCTAGATCAATGCTCGCATGTACTTTCGTATGGAGACCTCTCTGTGCAAGTTTGATTTTTGAAGTGGTTTTCCGTATATATTTCTAGAAAGGTTTGTCGGACAGTAAAAATGCTTAGAAAAAATTTCATAAGATTTTATATTCTGCAGAATTTTACAGTACAAAAACAAGACGTCTATGATCGATCGTTTTCACAGTATACGTAAAAAACATATTAATTTTTATATGGCAACACCAAGAACGGGTTGCTTAATTTAATTCATTTTTGAGATTACATTTATTGTTTGAAAACGCCGCGGACAAAATCTCAGCTCTGTACGTTAACGCGTTCTGAGGCAAATATATGTTTAACATGAAAGTTTTGTATGGCAACCCCACGTAGCAGTTATCCGATTTGTCCCATTTTTAAACTTGTGCAAAATTGTAGCTCTCTAAATAAACGCGCTCTCGAGTTATCGTGTACACAGACCGACGAACAGATGGACATTCAAAAATCAAAATGACTTTTCATATTATGCGTGGGTGTCCAATCCATTTTTCATCTATCATCATTATTTCTATGCGTTACAAACGAAATGACAAAGCTAAACAGAATGACGAAGTTAGCATACCCTATAATTTCATCAAGGTTATAAAATCCCATTTTTATATGGGATTTTGCAATAGAGGAGGTCAAATGGCAAATAACTGTATTAAAAATGTAAAAAAAATGGATATAGAATAAGAACGTTCGCAGTTAGTCTTTTTTACTTTGAAAAATGGAAAATTATCTCAAACAGTTTAAAAAATTTATTTATTTATTTTGTTTTTTGTGCGAAAACTCGAAAAATTTAACATTTTCAAAAAGCATACGGGGGTTTCAGAAAATAATAATACAAAATTAGTTTAAGAAAGAGAATTTATGTAAATTGAGGACATCACCTTTCTTCATTGGACTGTTCAAACAGCTCTTGAGCTACGATATTTCCAGTCAATTATTAGCCTGCAAATCGCCTCCTATAGTTGCTTAACCCTAGTTAGAGTGATAAATGCTATGCAAGTGGATACTTGTCCTGAATAGTTACTGCATTGAGCTTGCAGTAGTGTACACTTACTCTAATACTGCCTATTTGTTCAAGAAGGCATTTTTTTGGATTCTCCGGTATATAGCAAAAGCTAAAAAAAATTTTATTTGTTATTTCATCACAGAACCCATTTGATTTTGGGTGACAAGTTTCAAGTCATGGTTTTGACTCATCAACAGGTCTCAAATAGTGAAATTGAGTGCCTTGAAAAACAAATGAAAAAATAGAGCAAAGAAAAGAAATGAAAAAATGAAAAAAATTGAGAAAAATAGAAAAAAAAAAGAATTATTAAAAAAAAATTAAAAAATTTAAAAAACCAGATTCATTCGAAAGGAATCGAATCTGCAGTGGGCTGGGACCTGTTGATAACTTGAAACTTCTCACCAAAAATATAATTGGTTGTTTGATGAAATAAGATATTAAAATCAGTTTTTAGCTTTTGCTATATACCGGAGAATCCAAATAAATTCCTTCTTGAACAAATACAAGTTTACCCCGGTAAAAAATTCTAAAGATAAAACAGTAATCTCAATTTTTATCTAATATTGCCATCCGTTTTGTTTTGAGGACTGTCCAAGGAGATTGAAACTCTTTTTTTTAACACCAGCTCGAAATTTATAATTGCGGGCTTTCTAATTCCAGGCGGGATATATATGATGTTTTTGAAATTGGTGACGTGTCAAATTCCAAATGCCAATCTAGAAAGAGAATCTTTGATGGCTAATACGTAGGAATAGATGCCAGTGGCAGATCTAGGCGAATATTATTGTATGTGTATGTGATGTATGTGTATAGCTTTTTCTCAAAATTTGATTTTCGGATCCAAAACACTTGAGAAATACTTCCCAAGCCCCGAAATATAGACTCCGTCACTACCACATCAGAGCACTAACTTAGTCCTAATTCCTAACATTCACCAATATTTGCAGCATTTTTATGTAAATCCACTGACATGAATAATATGGGCTGACTACGTCCATAGAAATACACTGCAGAAATTGGACTCATTTCTATATAGCGTTCTCTTTCGCTCTAAGCACGAAGTACCAACTGAGAGAGAACTGTAAACAACAAGTAAATAAGTGGTTTCGTCGATTTTTAAATTAATTATTTGGTAAACTAGTGATAAAAAGTGTTTTACCAAGGGCAATATATTCGTAGGTACTCAACAGAAATTCCAAAAGTTTTATTAAATCACTTTGCAACTTCCCGCCAATGGTTTTTTAAATGTTGGCACCGACGTAAGAACTATTTTTGACACAAAAAATGTTACCCGCATGAGATAGCATATCGAGCAGTTGGTAAAACTGAGAAAGTTTGGTTTGAATGATTCCTGCAGTTTACACCCTTAACTATCATTCTATTAAAAAATTACTGTTCGCAATAAAGTATACTAAAAAATTACACTGCTTAATGAGGAACCACCTTCCTAGTAACTCGGTACAGTACTGAGGGGGACTAAGCGGCTGGCGGCGATGGATGTTTTTTTCTTCTATTTAATTTGTATGATGACCGCTCCCGAATTTCTATGTTAGATCCGCGCCTGATAGATGCTGGCTGCTGACAGTCATAACGCTATTAGCACTGGTTCAAAGTTGTAATATTCTTCTGGCCGCTGTGCAAAACTAAATTCGGGTTGAAAAAAATTGAACATGATTTCCATTAAGAAATCTATTCCAAGAAGAGTCGTGTTATTCTCTGATATCGGGAGTACTAAAAAGTTGCCTCTGATCTAACTGTTTCGCCACCACGGCTCCTGCTTCCATTTTCCCATAGACTAGCAAGAGTAATGTCGGCATATAACGTTAACGTTATATGCAAAATTATAGCCTCTTTCTTTTCTACTCTCAAAACTTTGGCATACTGAGTGATGATTATACTTCTGCCTGCCCTGTCAATTTGTGCGTAATTTTTAGTCGCCCCTATCTTGATTTGCAGTGCTGATGAAATTTGTCCCACTTTTATGATCTGAAATTTATTGAAATTTATTTAGATAAAATCGTACCGTGCCGCAGCCGAAATATGATAACAAAGTGCTCTTTTAAGCAAGCCATTTACGATAAATACTTCCGTTCTGACTGTAGAATGTGTAGAACGCCTTTACCGCCATCCTTTCATTTTTAGGTTGTTTTCTTCTATCTCACGTTAAAACGCCTCATTTTGCCGTGCCTAACTCAAAATTTCACTAAATGTCTTGACACCATCTTTAAGGATCCGAATACCGAATGAGATCTCAGCTCCGTAACTTCATCGTGGAGTTTTGTCGGAAGTCATTGCGCGATGGAGGATGTTATGCCTTTGTTTGTATAGACTTCGTCTGATTGGAATCTCTGGCGAATTCTTTACATAGGAAAAGCTTAAAAAGTACAAATTTTCTGGAACTGCAGTGATAGCCGATCGCTCTATTCATCGCAATTTTGTTTACGACTTTCCTTCTAATCTGTAAGCGAGACTTTTTTTTTGTACCCATGCAATAAGTATACATGTTAAATCATCTCTTCGCCGATCCCAGCCCAGTGGCCAGTACCAGGATATTTTCCCAGAGACACGTTTCGATTTTGTTCTTCCAAAGTCCAACTTTTGTTAAAACGTAGCTTTTTGAATGAATGCAGAAAATGAGTGCAAAATCAGTGTGACCTTCTGAATGGCATTGGGGATGCTCTCAAGGCATCAGCCTGTCGATAATTTGACCCATCTTAACGGCATCTTTCTTGTTCATAAGAGACGGCCATATATTTGGAGAACTTTTGCTTCCCTTCTATATATTCTGCCTCTTTGCTTCATGTGGCATAAAAGTTGTGATGTCATTTGCTCGGGCGCTTATAGTTCGGTCGGGAACAAAACGTCGAAATTTAATTCTGGTTAGGTTCAGTGGAGTAAGCGGTTCAAATGATAACACCTGGTTTGAGTTCTATTTCTTGCTTTATGCCTTACGTCCCTAATATAAGTGTAAAATATTTAAAGTAAGCATTAGAACGGAATATTTAAAACTAGCTGAGAGGTACGATGGGATATCTGTCCGTTGCGCACCTACTGACTAGTGGTTGTACCTTGTACCGGTGAGAGCAGGAGGGCTTTCCGTTTCCGTTGCACACGTACCTAACTAGTGGATTGCGTTGTTCACACACTACTACTAGTTCTACAGTTTTCACGTATCTACTGGTGGTATAGATAGGCGCGGACGGATAAACTAAGTTTTCCGGATTAGTCAGTTCAACTTCTAGAATATTTGAATTGGATGGTCAGGTGGGAGGTTGACGTTCGTATGACGATTGTTAGTGAATCTCTATATTGACCTACTTATAATATTGATTCAAAAATTAACTATGAATTATAAGCGACGGAAAATGTCATATGAAAAAACTTCACAGTTCTACACAGATCTCGCTATTCACAGTAAAAAAAATTCCCTGAAGTGAGTGGAAACAATTTGTGCCACATAGGTTAGGCATTTGTCGATAAGATTAGGAAAAGGTCCACCTTGGAAAACTAAGATTAGGATTTTCTCCCTCAAATGTAGGGAATTTTTGTTTTTTCCCCCTAAAATTTAGGGTACTTTCATATTTTCTTTTTATTTCCCCCCTAAATTTTAGGGAATATTCCCTAAAATGTAGGGAATAGGGGATAGCGCCGCACCAATCTCTACCATATATGAACGTGATAGAAGACCAACCCTTTTAAAAATCATAAGTAATAAGAATGAGCTGAATACGTCATTTCTTGTGGTCCATACTACTATGTAGTATGGCACACTTAAACAAAATATTGAAAAACATTATATGACTTGTTTTCAAGAACAATGTGTGAATTGTATAAACGAAAATATATTTCTATAAAAAATGTATCGTAATACCCTTGGGTATAGACCTATATAATGGTTGCAAAAATGCTTCCTTGTTATAATGTCAGATGGGTCCACTTGTACCATTTTGAACAGATTTGCTCGCGCTCAGTCGCTAAAAGTTCTGCTACTGACGTATTGACAAGGGGCGCAAGGGAAGGCTGGGAAGTAGACAACATTTGGATAGTATATAAAATCCACGATAGTTGGACCTGATGTAGGGAAGGCCGAAATTTTTTCTTCGAAATTTACTGGAAATTTTTTCCTTAGAATTGTTATGCATTATTGGACGCCGACAACTGTTGCTTAGGCCGCTAACAATTTTTATGAGCATACACTTAGAAATTTACAGAAAATGTTTCGGGAGAACTTTGATTCAGTCTGGGCATCGACTGAAGTTATTTTCAGATGCAATCATTCACACACACGATACAACTGTTGGTCCAACGGCTGTTGAACAACCGTTGGACCAACAGTAGTATGGTAGTCCACACACGATACAACTGTTGGACCGATTTCTTCCGCTGTCAGTCTTATGTAACTTGTCATACTGAGTATTACGAAATAATGTCATCGGTTGTCAAAAAAAAAAGAAAATGTGCATTTGTTTTTCAGCTGTGATTATGTCTTTGAAAATTAATAATATATCAATAAACTCTTCCCAGAAGTCCTCATACTTAATAGACACCATTTTGGTTTGCTTTTTACAATGCAATTACAATAAAAAACTTCACAGATAATGAAATCGGATCAACGGTTGAACAACAAGCGCACACACTATACAACGGTCGCATATACAACAGCGGTTTACCTGCATGCACATCCAGCCATCCAACCGAGCTTGCGATCTTTGGATGCTTCGTACAATTGGCCCACACACCATACAACGGTTGTATGCCAACACAGATTGGTACAACAGTTGGACCAACAGTTGTATCGTCTGTGGCCCGCTTAAATGTGCGCCGTTGTCGGCCTCCAATGCTTAATAATTCTAAGGAAAAAATGTCCAGTAAATTTCTAAGAAAAAATTGCCGCTTTACCTACATCAGGTCAAGCCATCGCTGATTTTATATTGGAGCGAGGCATTGCTGGCTTACCCTTTGGTTACGTCTGCTCTGCCAGCAGTAGTAGCGCCTCTACAATACAACAAGGTACTAAGTCAAATTGCGTTTCGCAACCACTATATAGTTCTATACACAAGGATAATACCTAATTCGTTGAATGTTCTCTTCCTTATATCCAAGAGAGTTTAACATTTCGGGAATTTGACGTAGGTACTTTAGATTTTGGGGAAATTAAGCTGATTTTCCCTTTCTATCAGAGAAAATTACATTTATTTTTAGGGAAAAACGTGTCTTAAATTTAGGGAATAGTCCTAATAGTTTTTACATTGTAGGTATACAGATTCGTTCACTGCAGCTGCATTTTGAACCATTTTTGATCTCTAATATTGGATTTAATGCTGTTAGTCCGAGCTCAATTAGTTCTTGCCCTTATTTTATCGTTCTGGGCCGCTCCATTCCATTTAGGATCTTTCCTTATTGGATTCTTTCGAGTCCTCATTGAAATTTTAGTTTCTAATGAAACTTCGAGTAGGATATAAACACCATCAACTCATAAAAATTTCCTGCATACAAATTCTCGTATTAGATATGCAATAAAATTCAGACGAATCTCTTATCTATAAAGTAGCTAGGTTTAGTGATGTTAGTCATTTCAAAACGTGGAAATTTCCTCTTGCTTAACATCTTACAAAGCCAAAAAATTTCTAAACTGAACCCAAAAGAGCGAATACCATATAGGTAAGCAACCTTAAAATCGATTTATCTATGGTGCAAAGCTGATGAGTCTGTATCTACAACCTACCAAAAGAGGGTAAAAAAATCATCAATGACATTACAACGTATAGGTACTTGGTAAAGCTTGACTTATATCCACAGTAAGTCAGTAACATGGAAGCGACCACCACGTCCATCCTAGATTATATCTATCTATGATACGGATTCCGAGCTAAACACAAACAAACCTTTTCAATAAACAGAAGTCAAAAGAGTCTCATTCCCCCATAAAATTACCTAGTAGACGACATGTCAGCCAAAGTAGGGACAAAGTTGATAGCACAAAAGTTAAGAAGAAAAAAATCAACTGTCCGTCCCCCCACAAAGAGGAGGCCCGCATTTAAATGGGATTTATTATAAACAAAACGAAACCCAATTAAACGGAATCTAAACTAAAATCTTGCATTCGAATCAGCTGTGAAGATTGTGAGTGAAATCAACTTAAACTGGGCAAGACCGTTTGAGAACCCTCCTCACTCCGTCCCAACATAACCATGAGCAAAACCATTGAAGTAGGAATAGGCATTGTTCAGTGGTGGAAAGTACCACAGAAATGTAGGTAGGTATGTAATAGCTGCAGCTACGATGTAAACATCGATGAACAAACAAGCAGCAGCAGCTAAATACCATTTAGTTTAAAGTTCAGCAGGACCCACACCATACCCCATTGGTACCCCAATTTGAAACTAAAAATTATAAAACCACAACTGGGGAGTATGCCTAGGTGCATGCATTTTATGTTAATTAAATTATCTATACCTACCGCCGCTTGACTGCTTGAAAATTATCTCTCATGTTATACCTTTCCTCATAAAATATGATTATCATCTTAGATACGAAATTAATTACATTTACCAGCCGCAGTTGAGCAGTTCTTCCATCCAAGAATGATGGTGAGCTTTTCTTCTTTTCAAATCCACCATTGATTAACGGGAAAGAGATACCTTAGGTAACTACCTACTACCGCTACCATACCCTACCCTCAAACAGAACAACGATACCTAACTAAACTACAGTCTCATTGTGGGTTTGTGGCCGCCCGATTGCTTCAATTAACGAGAAAAAGAAATGCAACTGCTAGAAGAAAGAGAAGGGGAAATATCGAAATAAGCAAAAAAAAAAACGGAAAAATCAAATAAATTGCACATGAAGGCCCTCATACGCTTGACATTTCATGTGTGCTACAGGAAAACATGAGCAGGCATTACATCAAATCACCAAACTACATGTGTAGTTACAAGCGTGTAAAAATCCCCACTTATCTACACACGCACACACATGCACACACGGAACACCCCAATCTTAAAATCGCTCCAACAAAAACTCCAAACAAATTCACACCACCCAGCCAGAGCCCTCTATAGATAGTGTGTGGAAAGCAGTGAATTTTCATCATTGTATGTGTGACTAAATGTATACGGAATTAAAGCTTTTTTCGAATAACTCTCATGTCGGATTCTCTCCCTTTTTGCTTTCCCCCTATTTCTTATTGCATTTTACAAACCCGCTTGCACGCTTCCATGACTATTTCCTCCATGGCATGGCAGTCACACCATTTACTTCTGCCAGCCATAACGAAACCCACCAAAACAAAACACTATCTGTACAGCTGCACTTCATTCTTCATTGCATCGCATGTCATCGCAATCACCCAAGAACCGGTTCACTTGAAAAATGGGTGGTGACAATCTTTTCGCAACGCTTTTCATTCAACTCTGAGGGGGAAAAAAAGAATAACTCGATGAAAAACTTGATCCAGGCAAAGGTAGAATATGAACAGCAGTACATGAAAAAATGAGAAACAAATAGCTTGCATGCCACCGTATGCATCTCGTTCTAGGCTATGTAACCGTTTAACACTTCCTTCCAGCTGTAGCAACAATTTCTGTCTCTTTTCTTTACAATTCGAATAGCTGATTGCATGCAGTGGCTGGCAGTCGAACAGAAAGCTTCACCACACAACCACCACCACCGCCCGACCAACTCACTAGCCAGGTTTTGGCGGATCTTCTGACAAATAGGCAAACAAAAAAAAAAGAAAAAGAGGCAAAAACTCGCCCTGTCGAAGAATGATTATTCGATTGTGTGTGCGTGCAAATGAATTTGCGTTCGTGTGTTGTACGACATGCAACCGATTTGTTTTCTTAGCCGTTTCGGTGGGTTGGGGCTTAAAACTGTCCGCCGCCAAGTTGAACGTGCTGTGCCGGTTGGGAATTTGTGGAGTATGAAGAAGAAAAGCCGGTAAAATTGCAGTGCATGCTACGCGATGTATGTAACACGGTAGTGGAGCAGTAGGCGGGGAAGTTGTTTCAGTGTTTATATTCCTTTTGAATACATGAAAAATTTCAACATTTTGATGAGTTATTCATTCGTACTCTTTCCCACAGCTGTGCTGCGTGTTTTGTTGCGCGATGCTTGTAGCAAGCGGCAGGCTGTGTGGTTTGATTTTTACACAAGATTTTTTTCTTCTTTCTGCTGCTGCTGCACACGGTTTGCTGCAGTTTTTCCTATTTTTTTTTTTCATTTCTTTTTATTCGCTGCAATTCGATGTAATTTCATGATAAAATCCAGCCATTTGTGTTAGTTAAAGAGCTTTTATTATATTACATTACATTACATTTATATTATTATAATATTTGTTCGGACTAGAGTTTTGGTTGTATATATTCGACGAAAAAGAAAGGAAACCCACCACAGCAGCACAACAGCTAACGTCAGAGCAAAGAGCTTTTTATTCGTATAGTTGACTCACGGGTTGGAGGAGCTGTGTGTGAATGTCGGAGCAATATCCGCGGAACACGACCGATTCGATTCGACGAATGTTGTTTTGTTTGGGGGGGCTTTTGAAGTTGTTGAAGGAGTTTTTGAGGACGCTGCTACTACACATCAACTACATCTCTAACTACACGGTTTTCTCGTTTCGCTGAAGAAGAGAACGACAATCAACGACCGATGTGGGGGCGCGCGTACTTTGTGTGTATTTTTCCAAGAAATAAAATGTATCGTGCAGCGGCGGCATGTTATTCTCTAACTACCGCGACTTGTTACTACTGCATTTTTTTGGGATAGTAACAGTTAAGTTCAGATGCGATTAAAGGCGTCCCGGCGGTAGACACACTTTATACTAGTGTTTCGCGCTGTGTTCAACAGCAGATGTTTTCTGGTTTAGTTCACTTCATTGCCGCTGCTGACGTTGTTGATTCCCGATTCCGATTCCGGGCGACGATTCGATTGTATGCTGAGACTGTGAGACTTTTTTGAGACTTGTTTAATTATCGAATGATTACAATTTTTCAATCATTGTCGTGTCTATGGTGTGGCGATGTTCTTGTTTTTTTTTTTTTGAATTTATATTGATGTTTTGCCGTCGTGAAAATTTCTATAATTTTTATTTTATTTTTTATTTGAATAAGTTTTTACCCGCAATTATACAATTTATGAGAAGTATTAGCCGATAGTGTAATAAAAAAAAAAAATTACCGCCGGCAGTTTTATCTAAATTATCTTACACAAAACTTTTAACAGTGTTGGTTTATAGTTGTTGTTATTGTTTTTCAAAATAAAGTAATTTGCGGTAGTGCGTAAAAAATTAACAGTGTACCTGTAGGAAAAACAGCTGTTTTGTGTGGTGTTTGATACGAGTTCAGTGCGCGGTGCGTGTTCTTTCTGTTTGGTGTGGTGAATTTAAAAGTTGATAACTATTTTTGATGGTATTAAATTATAAATAACGATCATGTTGTTGGTAAGAAGATTGCTTTCTTGATACGTATGTAGGTATATCCCTACTTTTTTTTATTACATATTCAAATTAACGGTAATTGTATCGTGATAATACTGACTTTTATCTAAATGCAGACTATAAAGTAAAATTGTGGTTAAATTGTAAACGTGGGGTAGCAAATAATCTTCTCTGTCATATTTGAAATTTAATTCCGTTTATACTAACACAAATACAAACTTTAAATTACAAAAAAAAAAAAAAAAATCGTTATGATTCTCTTAACAACAAAAGGTGTTCGTTTACCCTTGTAACAAACAAATAAATCTAATTTTATGTAATAGTTATAAATAAATTACTTATAAATAAAGTGTAAATTGGAAATATAGAAAGTGAAGAAAGTGTTTCCACGAAACAAGTGATTTTTAATGTTGCATGTTTTTGTTTATGTTTAGTTTTGTGTTGTATTATGCCATCTGACGGTAAATTATCAAAGATACCGACAAGCAGTTGAATGATCGAGACTGTCATATGCGACATGTCACATTTTTCCCTTAGAGGATCACCCCACAATCAGGTGAGTAATTTTTAAATATTTTATTTATATCATATTACGAAAATATGATTTGCCGTCGGGAATTTTCAATATAGGAAAAATCGTGCAGTTCAAAGACAGAGTTGCTTTTTTTGCTTAATTTGAATATAATTTGCAGCAATTATCCTAGTCCAGTTTACTTTAATGCAGGGACGGAAGCAGTTATGATTTTTTTTTAACGGAAAAAGGTTACTTTACCTATTATTCCTGACCGATAATACTTTTGAAGCAATAGCAATGCAAGTGCGAGAGCTTGTTACTCTTTTACGGCAAAAATATAGAGCCAGCTCGGTTTTTTAATTTTTCTAGCCGGCTTCAAGGCTGGCTATTTTTTCGAGCAAATTTGAGAAGTTAAATTTGGCTTTTTACTTTGTGAAATGATTTAGTAACTGGTTGAAAGAAATCTTTTAAATTTTTTACCAATTTGGAGGTGTTGTAAAAAACTCTTTGCAAAATAATGATTTTTTTTTAAAGAATCTTCCGTAGGATGCTGTGATTATATTTTCCCAAAACTTGATCGTTTTTTCGAAAATGTTATAGGTACCTATTTCAGTAAAAACTATATTTAAGGAAATCAACCATATTTCACAAAGGCAAAGGCAATTATAATTAGGTTCATATTCCATATATTTTAACAGTGTGGAGAGTGCTTAGTTTCCTTTAAATGCACTCGATAAAGTATGCGTGCAGCGCATCTTTCCCAAAAAACTTAACAGCTATTTGGCTGCGACAATTCGATCTGTGTTTTAAAAACGCTTTAAATGCATTTAACGTGGCTAAACTGCTTTATAAAAGTTACAAGATTTGCGTTTTGGTTTTTGACACAAAAATGTTTTATAATGCAGTTTTATGTAGGTATAAAACTGTTTGGATTCGAGAACTAATTCTTTATATAATATAATAATAATTCTTTATTAACAAGTACAAGTGAGTTACATAATACTCTTTTATGTGTGCCTCATCAAATTCGTAAATAACAAAAATAAAATTTTACAGTGTAAAGAAAATAATAAAAATATTAGCAACAATTAAGAAATTATAAATGATAACAATAGTAAAATTAAAAGGATAAAGATTTGCATGCTATGTTTAATTAAACATTATTCGATGGAAAGTACATGTATAGCACTTGGATTTAAAGTTGCGAGCATCCACAATGAGACGAATATCGACAGGTAAAGCATTCCATACTCTAACACCAAGAACAGGGAAAGATATCGAGCTAAGCAGTAACTTGTGGGTAGGAATCAATAGTAGTCTGACTAAACTAGATGATAAAAACTGAAAATAATTTAATAAGCAATCCGGACATCGGCCATGAATCACTTTATGGATCAATAAACAAATTACGAGATTGTAAATATAAATCCAAGGAACATCCTAAAATTGCCCGAACAACCTGTGAAATGTGATCATATCTCTTCAAAAGAAATATGTACCGAGAACATGATTTAAAAGCTACTTTAAGACGTCTACGACTATGGCTGTCCAAACCACAATAAATAACATCATCATAAATAATCAGTGAGAGTGTGTATAAACGTTTTAACAAGTCTAAGACGAATTTTGAAAGGCGTGCATGCTGCATGACGTCAAAGAGCTTTTAAAGAGGAATAAACCTTACCAGTTAAACTTGAGATATGATCAGCCAAAGTCATCCTAGCATTAAATACGATACCCAAACTCTTAACCTTAGAGGAAAAAGGAATAACTGTACTATTGATAACCACTGGAGGGAGAACAGAGGTGTCTATATTACGATGGTATGGTACACTACCATGACTTGAGGATTGGCAGGATTTAAGTTAAGTTTATTCAAAGAAGCCCAATAACAAATTGCTGCAAGATCTATATTTTATTTCTCAATGCCCATAGAGATAATTGAAACGGGAACAGAAAAAGAAATCTGCACATCATCAGCATAAAGCTGGGTATGGCATTCAGAGGTACATGTCTGTAGGTCATTGACATATAGGGAGAAAAGTAGGGGCCCCAGGATAGAGCCTTTTGGGACGCCTAATGTTATCTTTAGAGCAGCAGAATGACGCGATTCACACACTACGGTCTGCTTACGGTTAATTAAGTAATTATGAATTAACTTAGCAGCAACAAAGCTAAATTGATGACGAAAAATAACCTTATCCCTGAGTATAAAAGTCTACGGAGTCAAAAGCTTTCGAGAAGTCAAGCAGGGCAAGTATAGTTATTTTCAATACCACGGCGAATTCTTTCAGCAAGGTAATAAAAGGGAGGATACGGTGCTATTTTGCCCGAAAACCAGATTGGAAATCTGACAGGAGTTTGTTCTTCTCAATGAAAGTGGTAATCTGTGTTGACGTAATTTTTCCAGCACCTTAAAAATAAAGGTAAAATACTAATTGGTCTATAATCGGCTGGCACAGAAGGTCTACATACCTTTGGAATACGAGTAACGCGACTGGACTTCCATAATGAAGGGAAGTTGGAAGTGGTGAAAATAGTATTAAAAATATAAGTTACAGGTTTTATAATGAATGGCAAAATAATTCTAATGAATCTCTGATCAACACCACCAAAAACAATGGCATTAGACTAAACATTTTTCAATGTGATAATAACATCAACTTTCGAGATAAAATAAAAAAAAAGGTTGGCTTACCGAGATCCACATCGTGGTCAATTAGTTTGAGTATGGAAAAAGGTAATATAGTACTAGAGGAGGAAGACGGAATATTTCCAATAAAATGTGCATTAAATCGATCAGGATCAATATCACAACTGACATTATTTTTGGTTAGACCTAAGTTGAGAATATTTTGCCATAATTTACGAGCTGGAAGCGAAGTGACAGGTCTCTTTCGCATAAATTCGTTTTTAGTCTTACGAATGACAGAAGAGGTAACATTGCGCAACTTTTTTATAATTAATCCAAACCGTTTCCATTGCGAATAAGCAAAATTTCGTTCCACGATTAGTTTTAGTATATAAGAGAGTAAGTACTATCTATAAAGAGGCATGAGGGCCATCAACGTTTAGTCTACTATATAACTGCTATAAAAAAAAGTATTATTCGTCGAATTTTTCAAAAACTCAGTCGCGAACGAAACAAGAACCTCAAATTGATCCGAGATACCAGCAAGAGCTACTGTAATCTGGGAAGCAACTAAATCGAAACCATCAGATATAAAAAGTTCCAACAAAGATTCACCATTTTGGTGAATACGATAGTTGGAAGAGTATTGATTATGTTGAGGTTCAATGCTTTTAATTTGTTAATAAAATTATCCTGCAGTGAATTTTTCTTTAGCATATTCATGTTAAATTCATCGCAGATAATATTAGTTTGATAAGTTGGAAAAAGTTGCGCGAATACCTCAAGCAAGCAATCAAGACTTATAACGAAAGGAGGTTTGTATACACATGCGAGTAATAAATTACTACTTCAGTGATCCAATACTCAGGGCCTAAATGAAGGCTATTTGATTCACAAATAATTTTTGCTTTAAAAATATTTCTTAAATAAATAGCAACACCTCCACATGCAACATACTGCCTGTCATTACGAAGCAAGGAAAACCCAGGAAAATCAAACTCACAGCAACTAATACTGGGGTGTAGCCACGTTTCAGAAATACATATAGCATCAAGGCCGCTTTTCACAAAAATGTATTTAAACTCTTCAAAAAGGATGATTGCAAACTCCTAGCATTAATATGACAGACATTATGAGAATTAATAAAGCCAGAGATCAGTTCCTGCTCATTTATGTTGTCAGAGCATGTAATACCACTAAAATGTGTCATACCATTTGAAAATACCCACACCTACAAACTGTAAGAACAGAGAAATAAATAAACCTGCAAATCCAATACAAAAGTAAAAATTGTATCATCTGAAAAAATTAACTGAAACAAAACTAAAAATAGAAACAGGAAAATAAACTAAAACATAATAATAATTCTAGTACTTCCTTGGATAATTGTCATATATGGTGGTTTGAAATGCCATTTATCTGAACCCTATTAAAACATTTTGGCTCTAGATGCCATATTTAGTCGCATAAAGCTTTCATAAAGGCTCGGAAAAATACATTGAGAACCGTGATATGTATAACAGTTTATTGTCGACAGGAAACCAGTAGCTAAAGTAGAAATTATAAGACAATTTAGCTATACAGAAGGTCCATTGGAATCTTGATAAAACTCGGGAACTATTCTGCTTTAAGCAGTTTCAGAGAAGACCTTTATAAAACCATCTACCAAACTAGTTCGCGTTTTTTGTCACATTCTTCCTATCGTGTTCACGCTAAAAAGTGACAGTTTTCTGGAAAATGGATTTTGCGAAGTGGAAAAAGGTAAAGATGGAAAATAATTTTCGAAATATTCAGAGAGAACCAATTACTTCGGATACCGCTACCATTAGGTTAACTACACAAAATTTTGCCTCCTTCTCCGTTCTCTCTCTCTCTATCTCTCTCTCTAAGAGACACCGTATAACTCTCACAATTATTTTCATAGTAATTCCGGAAGTAATTTCGACATTTTTGTTGATGATAAAGGCTTAAAAATAAGAGATAACTATGGTCTGTAAAATTAAATGACACGATATAGACAGAATCTCCTGCATTGTCGAAAATAATTTAAGCGATGATATAAAAAATGAAAATGTCCAACAAGAAATG
The DNA here is from genome assembly GCA_963924295.1 of Dioctria rufipes. Classification (NCBI taxonomy): domain Eukaryota; kingdom Metazoa; phylum Arthropoda; class Insecta; order Diptera; family Asilidae; genus Dioctria; species Dioctria rufipes. Next base: position 38,502,319 of record OZ002743.1, on the reverse strand, counting down.
ACAACCTGGGCAACGATATTCAATATAAGGCAGAGTTTGTCGGTACTACAAATTCAATTGCATTCGTTCAACAGTCATTCATTCAAATTTTAATATTGTTCGTTTTTAAGGGCTTTGATGGAGTTTTTTATTTTAAATCTTGAATAAACTTCTACCACACATATTGCCACTAAAAATTATAACATTTTCTGAAGTCGGTGAATGTCAATACTGGGATCAAGGCTTGGAGTCTTGTTTAAGGATTTTCTTTCGGGACATTAATGAATCAAAAACATTTTCTTAAAAATATCAATATTGACGGATTGCCAATATCTAAAGAAGAATTTTGTTGTCTCAAAATATATTTTTATTTATTGCCGATTGAATAGACCTTACAACATCGTTATTATCACTATAACAAATTCGGTCTTTTGTTTAGCTCCTCTGTCGCAGTTTCATAAGTATGAAAATTGTCTCGTTTTCTTTATGTAAGCCTGTTGCCACCAGTCAGTCTGAGGCTGCGAATAATTATCTCTGATTAGCTTGTTAATATTCCTCTTTCTAGTGTTTCTCAGCTTTTTTTTATTGACGGCACACTAAAATATCTGGAATTCTGTGCGGGGCACACCTTACACAGTAAAAAATTGGCACAGTTGTTGCCAGAAAGCTTAGGTATTTATCCGTAAAATATAGGGAAAATTCCCTAAAATGTAGGGAATATTCTTTAAAATGTAGGGAATATTCCCTGTATTTTAAGGAAAAATACCTAAGTTTTGTGGCAACAATTTGTGCATTTTTTACAGTGTATGAAAATTTTAAAAATGTATCGAGGGGCATCTGTCGAAGGGTATTGAGAGAAAATCTGGATGTTACTTCAGTTTACTTGAATTTGTACCTTTTCCAGGCGAAAAACAAACCACTAATTAATGAAATACAGAAAAGAAATTCGGAAAGCATCGATCAAGGAAAAAATTAATTGAACTCAACTCTAATGGAATTCCATCATTTAAAGTAATGAGTCACAATTTGAGCTTAGTATTGGGATACCAGGAGCAGAGTCGTGACAATATGATCGGAGGCATTTAAGTCTGACTGTTAAAGGAGTACTGTAAAGTTTTCAGATCAGTAATGTTATGGGGATGTAGGTATGTTGTCAAAAGGTGTAGGTCGCTTAAGTTTTATTGAAGGCACGATTGAGGCTGGTACGATATTGGTACGACTTGTTTTCGGTATGCAGTGCTGCGACATGTTTTGTCAGTAGAGAAGCGGCATGTCCGAGTTGAAAAGTGAATTTTGTCGTGAAATTAACAAAACGTCTGCTGATTTAGTCCATTGCATGTCTGACCGTGAGGGAGCTCCATGCGGTACGACATCGACGGGACAAATGTCGTACCGATACTACGTTGCTACCGTAACGACCCGTCAGGGAAGGGTCTAATGCCAAAATATATTAGAATATCCTTCAGGAGGAGCTTATATATTCTATTCTCTTTCTTCAGACAGCGAAAGGGGATTAGCTCCAGCAAAATGATGCAACATGTCACACCAACCAATATGTCACACGGACCAACCACAACATCCCTCTCTTTGACTGACCTCCCAGCAGTCTCGATATATCCCACATAGAAATTTTTTGGGGTAAGATGCAGAATGCACTCCACTATAAACAACCCAGGACAAAAATCGCTTTAAAAGCATAATTATTGGCTACGTGAAATTCATTCACAGTCGAAAAATGTCAGCAGTTACATAGTGCTCATGATGTCCAAAAAGATGCGGGATATAATAACTGGCGAAATTGATTAGAACAATTATTCTGTTGTCACAACTCTAAAAGGAGTAAACTTAAAAAATGGTAGTCGTAGATTACATAGGCGCCGGCACAATGGTGCAAGGTGGTGCAGTTGCACCACCTTTGTTTCATAAAAATATTCATCTATTTATTTAGAGAAGCATTAAAAATTAAAACCATACAACCTTTGCACTCTTCTCAATATGCTAAAACCTTTGGCGTTTTCTAACAAATTAATGTCTTCAATTTTTCCTTGTATGTAAATTCTTTTTGATACGGCTTCATCAATAAAGTTTTCCAACAAGGATGTTCGATAGAAGTCATTTGTTTTTGAAACAATTTTTAAGAACTCTTGCTTTGTTAACAATTTCATTTCGCGGGGTGAAGCTGCAGTAGTGCAGAAAAACGTACATTCAATGATATAATAATAGAATCTAAATAAGGAATGAATATTGATCTCCTACAATATTCTTCCACAAAATACACTCGTTGATTTGACTAGTGTGTTATTCCCTTCACTAACAAGGACAATACCAGATCAATATTAAATACGTCGCAACAAGTTGAAATTTGCTGAAGAATTAGGGAATAATTTTCTTGTAACTTGTCCGTATGCCAATTTAAAATTTTTACTAAGTTGCCAATTTCTTCATTTAAAGTTTGTAGGTTAAGTTAAATACCCTGCAACTGATCAGTGACGAGTTCTAGTATAGACGAACTATGTTCCGAGCATCAACAAAAATACTACTATCTGTTGCAACGAAAAGATAGTGTAGCTTTTCTCTTGTTGGGAATTCATACTTGTGGACAATTTGTGGATTTGCTTAAAGACCTACAGAGATATTGTAAGTTAAACTCCGTATTGGTTAAACTCCTTACAGGTTATACTCAAGATGGGTTAAATTCTATCTGATTTGAAGTAAATAATTCACACCGGAACTTTACTCTGCTTTGGATTTTTAGAAACGCCCATCTCAATTTGGAGCTAAATTTTGTACTCAAAAATATTATATCTGCTTAGACAGGCAATTAAAATAAGAAGTTAAGAGGTAAAGTTTAAACAGGGATTTTAAGTAATCAAAGACCAGATCAAGGAATGTTTGTAGCGTATTTCCAGCGGTACAGTAAGAACATCGCCATATAACTGATTAGAATGAGCAAATTTATTTTTAAATAAACACTTTAACTTAAATAGCACGACATAAAACATGTTTGCAAGGATGAAATTTATCTGATCTTGTAGGAAATCAATAAAATAACTTAATTTAAATGTAAAATTTACAAAATTTTTCTCAGGTCAAATTGGTAAAAGGACAACCCCAAACTGAAATTTCCCTGACATTGATAGCACATTTTTCGTTCCGCGGATTATAAATTTGATGATTTTAGAAAGTTCTGAGCATCAGTGTATACTGTGATACATTTTTCCGTGAATTCAGAATTTTGTTCTGTTTTGCAGTGGATTGAAAAGTATGGCAGAGAGCTTATACGAAATTCATACAAATATAGTATATTGAGCTTTCACAAATATGCATAGTTTTTTTTCTTTTTCTATGTACATAGATATTTCCAATAATTTCATTTAGAAAGCAGAAAATAATTACAATTTCTAAAAATCAGGTACCGTATTTTATATGTATATAATTTCTATTTACAGAAAATTATGGTTTTTGTTTCGTGTCAAATAATTTCTTTACTAAATTATTATTTATTTCACTTATGGCCAGTTTCACAGTCGAGTTTAAACCGAGGTTTAGTTTAAACCACCCTCCAAGTTTAAACGTGGTTTAAACCAAATCGGGTTTCACAGTGCATTCTTTTAGTAACGTTGGTAGTACTGATTAAATTGTGAACTAAATTGGTTATCGCCACTATTGTGAAGCAATTTTGCAATGAATCAATCTGTCAATCAGAAAAAGTAAGCAGATCAGAAATAAAAAATAAAAAATATGTAGTTATATTTGCTAATTTTAAATATGCCAACATTCAGAAAGGATGAACATTTCAGCATAAGTGAAGTTGAGCTATTGCCTTCACTAATGCATAAAAAAAAGATATATAATAGAGCGCAAGAGGACGGTCAAGAATAGATTCGAAGACAAAGTGACAAAGTTCTTTACTTAAACTGAGCCTAGCATCAAAATCAACGTCGTCCCACTAATTAAAATGATTTGGCCGATTTCTAATTACTCTCAGTCATCGACAGAGTTGTAAATTTAACTCAAAAAAATCTTCTTCATCGCTAGAAATGTCTAAATCTAAATCCATGATGAAATTATTTTCTTGATACAAAAAAAGCAATGCTACTGTCAAAATAAAATTATCCTGAGTTTAAACCGAGAGAGGGCACGGTTTAAACTCTAGTTTAAGCCGGGGTTTAAGCCAAACTGTGGAACTCATTCGTCGAGTTTAAACTAAATATTTGGTTTAAACTCACACTGTGAAACTGGCCATTAGTGATACATTAAATTTGTAAGTACGTTTTAATTTATTTTAACTAAAAACATTTTTATAACAGTAGATATACAAATTCTACGAAATATCGGTAGTTCGAATAAAATGAGTTAAGTTAAGCATACACTTGGTATGTTTTTACTTCGCTTTCATTTTTTATTATCAATTGATCTACATATTTGCAATTGGTGTATGTAATTAATTTTTACAAAAAAACTCCAAAAAGGCATAATCTTGTCGAACTGATTTTAAATTTTGTTAACACATAATGTACAATAGTTTCTGGTGGAATATTTTTTTGAAAACATCCTTTGGGGTATTTCTAAATAATAATAAATGTGATTAATTGCTTGTAGTTAATTATTACTGACAATTTTAAGGTTTGGAAATCAAATTTATGTTAGAATTAGAATAAATCGTAGTCAATTTTGTAGTAGAAGACATATTCCGCGGCTAATTTTAATGGGTTAAAATGTTTTTAAAAAAAGATGTCAATAATTAAGGCTTCCACGAATAGGAAATAAGAGAAGATCTGGAAATAAATGTTGCTTGCAGTCAAGATTTGCAATTTTTGGGAACATTCGGTGATATAAATAATTATTTTCACATGCACCATCTTACATAAAATCTTGGCGGCGCCCATGCGTAGATATATATTTTGTAAGCGTTTTCTATTAGAAATATTAATTGGCACACAAAGTGTGAGCTCTAATTAATATTTTATACTACGGAAAATTTACTTAAATCAATTTTAATAGAGGCGGACGAACACTCTTGGAGCTATGGGTCGTATATTAGTGTTCCCACTTCAAATTGCAGGCAAATGCACACTTATTCACTTTTAGCTTTACTTCGCCCATACAGTACAAAATTACCCAGAGACGTCCCATTCTTGTCCCACATATCCTATAGCTTTCACGATATAAACAGGAAATATTCAATATGTACTTAGGACCTTATTTCCAATAGTTGTTAGAAATTTCCAATAAGGTTTTCCCTGGGATATCCAACAACTAATCTCTATGGGAAAATTCTCAGACAAATACATACGGGATATGCAGACCAATTTTGGGACAAACATGGGAAAGTCGTTTTCGCCCTTCAAAAATTTATTTCGGTATGTTTTCTGATTCTCGTGGCTCATGTGGTTCTCTGGTGAAAGTACTAATTTGTTGCTTGGTTTACTTTCATGTATCGTTTTTGGAGAATAAAAATCGAAAAACAAAATATGTATGTGAAGAAGCCATATGAGAATTGCGTTGTTTAAGCCAGATACATGCATGAAGCTATATTAGAATTCTATTTGCTTTTACAATTTCTTTTAGTTGCTTACTTTAACATTTCAGAATGTGAATTTTTAGTAATTTTGTCATAGCAATTCAATTGGCCCATGTCAAAAATATTAAATCTATGTTTTGTGCAAGTGTACACGTCTGGCATATACTTTCCAGCCATTATTTATTTTATTTATTTTTTTGTAAAAATGACTACTCATACAAAAAATCTGTTAAACAATATCCTTAGATATTTCCCCGTACATCCTTTTAACAAATTAGGAGATCCATAAGATTGTCTAGATATGCTTGCAACGGATATTTCATATTATTTAATGCGTTAACTGTGCCTAAGTACAACTACAGTAAATCCTGTAGGAAGGGCATGGGGCAGGGATGTCCTAAGTTGTTAACTGGGACCGGACGGGATTTCCCACGGACAATTTATATATCCTAACAAAATTTTGTAGTAACATACTACGGACACATTTGTGCTGTGTGGGCATAGGGTATCTCCTGAGCTTAGATTAATAATAGTAAAAAAAAAATATATATGCTTGGTGTAAAAATTTCGCGAGATTAAAGATAACACAACAAATTTATTTTTCAAAAATAACCCACGGTTGACGAAAAAAATTCTCTTTTCCAATTCTTTTACTATCTCATTTTATGAGAATTGAACAATGCACTAACAACATTACGAGCATTAACATTTGCCAAAATAATAGAAATTAAAAAAATGCACTTTGAGATATTTTCATTATCATTAATTTTTTTTTTCTTATAAAAGGCATTTTTTATATAATTTTCCCCGAAACATTGTACTTTTCTCTTTAATATAATCTACAGGTCATGGCTTTGTGATAATTAGCACCAAAATTATGATTTTTTTAATAATACTCAGCAGATTAAATATGGAATATTAAGGATTTCAAAGTACTTTAATTCAGGCCACATGCACTGCAGGACAAAATAATTTTGGATGTATAATCTATAATAGATCGAGAACGTTGAACCGAAATTATATCTTGGGTAATCAAATGTTGGAATTTTTGCATCCGATTTGTTAACATTTATTTTTTTTTTTAAATAATTCATATTTAAAATTAGTTGATTAGTCAGATATTTTGGACTTTTCCCAATTTTTGGATTAAATAAACCAAAAATAGTGTTAACAGTAATTTTTTTGCTTAAGAGGTTTTGGATTTATACTTACTGTGTTTTTATTTTGTTTGATTTTTATTTACAATTTCAATAGCCGTAAAAATATGTAATAAATTATTTACCCATAAAAATAAAAATACACTACGTGTTCAATCTCAATCCCAAAATGATTGTAGACTTTATTAACAGTTTTAACCTAGAAAGGGAATAAATAAAACGGGGCAGATATTTTAGATTTTTCCCAATTTTTGGATTAAATAAACCAAAAATAGTGTTAACAGTAATTTTTTTGCTTTAGAGGTTTTGGATTTATACTTACTGTGTTTTTATTTTGTTTGATTTTTATTTACAATTTCAATAGCCGTAAAAATATGTAATAAATTATTTATCCATAAAAATAGAAGTACGCTACATGCGCAATCTAAATCCTAGAATAATTGTAGACTTTATTAACAGTTTTAACCTAGAAAGGGAATAAATAAAACGGGGACTCACAATTACGTATATATTTTTCAGATCGTAGTGAATGCGAGGCTAATGCTTGCATACCCCTCCACGAACCTAAATCTAAACTACTTGTCAATGCTAATTCTAGTCAATAAAGTACGTATACATATCGATAGTATATGATCAATATTAACTTCAATTCACATTTCACAAGATACAAATCTTTACGGACTTTCAGTCATATCCCAGATCCATTTAAATCTAGCTAAGACTTAAAACTATAAGTACACAAATTCTTGAATAGATTTTATTTTTCACGACCTTATAGCTATAGTAGACATTAAATACCTACTTAATATTGAAATGTAAAGTCATTCAATTTCATTGTATCGATTATATATAAATCTTTTGAATGAAATCGGACATGCCCGCAGCACTTGCTTTGGAAAACAGTCGACAAAGGCGGCGCAGTCTCTACTACAACTACCAACATGCTCCGATAATTTTCATACTAACTAAAACCGAAGTCAAGCAGTTCGCCGATTTTAGGTTCACACTTGTTTTGCATAATTATTTTGTTGTTTCGATATTTTTTCCAACTGTTTAGCAACAAGAAATTAACCGAAGAACATTTTGCATATTAGCACACGCTGTCGATGACGAATTCTTGTAGCTATTTAGCAAATTTAAATGAAAGTGCTTGAGTTGTTGCATGATGTCTTAAAACTGTTGCTAATTATAAACAAATTATTGCAAAAAAAGTTAAATTTTCTAGTTTACTGGGTTTATATAACTACAAACATATTTATAGTCTCTAGGGGATTTTAATTATTGTTGTGGAATGCTTTAGTAATTTATTAAGCATTAGTAATGGAAAAAAATACAAAAATTAGAAATATGTGGATTTATTGTGCATAAAATATCTAAGGATTTTTTTTTTCAAATGTTTTCAATTACAACAGCAAATGAGGGTAGTTTAACACATGCCAATGTTGAATAAAATAAATAAATTTAAACACGGTGTTACCAGCTGAAGGTCAATAGCAAATGATAGTACTCAGCTAGCAAAAGAAACAAAAAAATTGCAACTCAATTATTTCAGAAATTTAAGTTTTTGTAGCGACTAGTTATTGTTAAACTACATTTTCACAAAAGTAACGCACCAACACAAAACCAATGTCAAAAAATAACTAAATAAAACGTCTTTTCCAAGAATCAAAAATTAATTTATCTATCTGCTATCATTCGTGAACCTATGTTTATTACACGCAGTTATATAAAGGTCCTAAACATATTTTTTTTCCCAGCTACTAATCTAAACTCTGCAAACGTTCAGGCGAGGTTTCATTCTCCAACCACGATTCGAGTTGGAAATGGTAGTTGAATTGAAAACACTATTAAGTATCTACTTAAAGAAATCCAGACAGAACTCTCTGAGAGATTTTCAATGACGAGATAAAAGAAAGGCTTGCCGATATCTCTAATTCCGTTCTTGTCCTCCAGAACTGAGACTGAGAAATCATCACCACCCTGGTCAAGTCCTTCGAGGCCTTGTACCCGGTCTGCTATGTTGTATCTAACAAGGGAACTTAAGGTACAACAAGCTGTTTTACGCTTCTCAGCAAAGCGAAAAGGTCAAACTGGGAATAGAATGGACTGCGTGTATCACAACACTTCCTAGAAATATACATAGGTACTCCATTCGTAGATTGAACTGACAATCGCTGCAACTCTTATCTGAAAATGTTGATGGTGTGAATTAAACATTAATTTTCAAAAAATTCTTATCAAGGAACTTGAACTCATTATCAGTGTAGATAGGGATTGGGACACTTCTTTTGGAAAATATTTTACAAACCGACAGAATGAGAATTTTTTGGACTCCTGAAACATATTCTTCCGATTAAGTTTCTGCAGAAGATGAAGAAGCCTTCAACAATGACGCTATGGTAACATTTTCTGTAGTGTTAGTCAAGTCTTTTAAGTCGTCAGGTAGGTATCGAGTTTTTCCAAACTTCAAAACTGCATCGAATTGTTAATTATGAAGCTTACTTTTAGGTCATGAAAGTAAGTATAAAAACGTATTACACATCGAAGCTGTAACAAGGTTGGCTTTATACCTAACCCGGGGGTTACACGACATAGTTCAGCTTACATGCAAACCTCCCTTCAAACGCGATTTTAAATTTGACAGAAGAAGACAGTTTATATCGTATCATCTTGCATGCAAGTTCATTGAGACGTAAAGTCTTGTATATGTCGAAAATTTTAGCAATAAAGGAAGAAGTAGAATCGGAAAAACAGAAGATAAAAGGAAGAGGAAGGTGTTGATAAATGATGTAATGCAAATGATCCTAGAAAATCTCATTTTCCCGGTATAAATTTATTCAAGTAGTTCTTTTCCGCGATCTTGAAAACTGTATATTGTCAAATTGCTATAACCTCAGCTGCCATGATTTTTCATCATGTAAGTCTGCTGTCAGCTGAGATGCCTGCATCGCAGTAGGGATTTCACGTGCAAGAAGTATGGCAGTGCAAGTTGAATGCAAGCTGTACTATCTCTTGTAACCCCTGGGTAAGACTGATCAAGTTAACTACTCAACAGCCAAACTTTGGATCGCACACATGTTGAATAAAAAAAAAATTATGATTGTCGATATGGGTGTAGAAAGCAGAGGGAAATAAATCCATGGCTGAGCTCCGCAAGGCCATATATTATTTATCACATTTATTTTGAGTATTGATCCTGGACAGCCTCTTTCTAAGGCTTATCCAAATAGGATATGAAGTAATATACTATTCGAATTATCTAAAGATTTTAGTAACTGGTAGTTTCGAGACCGACCATCTACTGTATGGACTTTAGTTCGTGTTGCCGCTAGACCAAAACTAGTCTGCATCACTTAGATCTCTATAGTGGGTCCACTGTACCCGTAGACCTCATGTGATAACCTTTCAAGCCGCCCCAGATCCATCCTGCTTCCCTTAGGACACTCAGGATACACCCAAGACTTTTTACTTAGATGCATCCTATGTCTCTCAGAAATAATAAGTTCTCGCTGTTTCCCGACAGATGGCGTTATCTTAGCCATTGTGCATGGTGCCAACTTCGTCGTGAAGCTGCGCCATTAGGCTCGAAATAACAGTATTCAATATATATATATACTATATATCATTTCGCGGAAGTCTGAACACCCAAATAAAGACTACTTGCGGGGAAATTCACTGCATTAATATTTTCGAAAAAAAAAAAAATTCTGCAGCTGATGTACATAGAATTCTTGTGGTGACTTCCGGCGAAAATGCTCTATCGGAAACGACATGCGGAGATTGGTTTATGCATCAAAACTAATGATTTTTAGGTGAAGGATGCGGAATGCTCTAGCCCATTGTAAAGGTTTGCAGGCGAAGAATTGGAAGTATTACTCGATGACAACCCATATCAGATGAAAAATGAATTTGCAGAATCATTAGGAGTTGATTACACATAGCAGTTTCTAAACATTTAAAAGCATTAGGAATAATTCAAAAGCAAGAAAATTGACTGGGTGCCGCCGTATGAATTGAAGTTGAGTGATGTTGAACGGCATTTTTTCATGTGCGAACAGCTTCTCCAATGGCAGAAAAGGAAAGGTTTTTGCATCGTATCGTGACTGATGATGAAAAGTGGATACAGTACGATAACCCGACGCGATGGGTGGTAGAAAATCATGGGGCAACCCCGGCCATGCATCAATATCAACGGAAAAACCGAATATCCATGATTCCAAGCTCATGATCTGTATTTGTTGGGATCAGTTGAGTGAGCTACTCAAACCCATTGAAACAATCACGGGAGAACGCTACCAACTACAATTGATGCTTTGAGCGGACCATTGTAGGAAAATCGGCTGCTATTTGAGAAGAGGGCATGACAATGTGATTTTGCTGCATTACAACGCTCAGCCATATATTACAAAACCGATCAAAAGCTTGATTTTTTACGAAAAAATAGCGAGAACTTACTCAACATGTTTTTAGTTTGAAAATAGTTTATTTAAATTTTGGAAAAACACACACACACATCCACACACCCACACATACTTAATTATTTATCCATGTTTAAAAAAAAAACAAAACCCGGTAACCTATGTGCTCACTTATTTATAGAACACTACTTTTTGGCTGGAGGTAAAAACTTTTGCACTTTGACAAATGGTTGGCGTAAATATTCGCGCTGCTGCAACCATTTCATTCTTGTTAAATTCTTGTTTTTGGAGCGTCCTCAACACATGCACGGCATGGCAAGGCATAGCAAGGCAAGACAAGCCTCCCTAAAATTAATAAAACAAGAGCAATCGCACGCGAACATGTCTTACATAGCTAGTTTCGTTCTTAGCAGCGTATAGTAATGCCATCAACAACAATAACAACAACAAAAGCAAAAAACAACAACAACAACAAGTAATTAATTTCACCACTACATGACTTTAATGACTTCTCAGAAGTTTCACCTTTCCTTCTCCCCTCTGTATTTACGTATATTATAATATGTAACGGATTCAGAAGTTGCTGTTCCTTCGGAAAATATACCAGCAGCGCTCGTAAGGTCGGTCACACAAAATTTTTGCTCTTTGCATGATGTCTTGGAATGAATTTCAACTTTTTGAGATCGGACAGAATAAATTTGCCATTTCTATGTTTGCTATATAGGGAAAATGCTTTTCATTGCGATATGTACCTAGGTATAGGTTCGTTTTGTGGAGAATATGTTTAAAAGGTGAATTTACATTTATAGTCCTTGGAATACTTAGTCCTTTGTATGCTGCATTATTTTTAATATTATAATTAATAAGGCCAAGCACGTCTCAGGATTCAGAATAGTAATTTGAACATGAAATGGAAAATGTGTTTTAAGGTTGTCGTGATCACAAGGGTTGTCATCTTTAAGCATTACGATTTTTAATAAACGTCAGAGTAACAAAAACAACATTTATTTCGATATTTATTATATATAATTCCTAGCTTACAAAAAATACTTCACAAATTTTTTTACTAATGGGGTTCCTAAGGGTTCTAGTTTAGGAACGCAATTTTTATGCTCTATAAATAAAATCATATTAAAGATTGCCATTCCGTTTTCAATGTATAGAAAGAGTACCAGTACAACAAAATTGATTGAAAATAGATATATAGTATTTAGTTAGGAAGTTTTTTGTATGACCGTTCGTCAGTCTGTTCTTCATACTTCCGTTCGCACTATAAATAAAGAACTCATTTAATTATAGATTTGAAATTTTGTATATGACTTTCAACACTGCGGTCCAGACTTAAGCCTAAACAAAGGCAGGATATACATATATGTAAAATATACAGGAGCAGAAGAATTTTAGAGAGCTACATGCAAGAGAAAAAAATAGCCGCCTCGTTCAGGTTTTGAGGTCGGGACCTTCAACTTTCCGGGCAACTTCTCTTCCATGTGAGCTGAGACAGATGATTTTTCCTCTTGTATTTCTTAATTTTAACTATAGCCTATTCAGCCATAGTTGCTTTCAGCTGGCAGTAACGATAAAATCGCACAAATAAATTGTAAATTTTTACAATTTTCTTTATTTTTATTTATGTTGTCCCATACAGGGAAGTCAAACTCACAATTTTTAGAATCGGTCATATATGGAATAGAAGAATTTTAGAGAATTGTTTTTTCGCTTGTATTCATTAATTTAATTTAGAATTGTATAAATATAAAAATGTTCTCAAATTCTTCTATTCCATCTATGATCCACTCTAATAATTGTGAGTTCGAGTCCCGTATGAAACATGGTAAATAAAAAAAATAAATTAAAATATATGGGTAGACTGGGAACGGTGGTAGCATTTCGACTTAAAGAGCTTATAAAAACCTTCATATGACAGCTAGATCAAAAGTAATTACTTTTCCATCGTATGTAATTGGCTAAAAACTGGCAATACTTATGTTCCTTATAACTACGAATAGGCTTCACAAGAGGATGGTTGTAACATGGAGTGGGGTGGAATATAACACACATAATAAAAAAACTTCAAAATTAGTAAAGAAATAATATTTATTACTAGAAGGTTGTAATCAGTCAACCTTGACATAATTACAGCTCTAAGGAACTACAATTTAGGAATTTTTAACTTAGATTACTAAAAACACACTCTACAGCTTTAATAAAACACAAAGGAAAAAATTAAATAACTTTTTCGAAGCTAAACATAAAACTTGATGACTATGATTAGTCGGTATCAAAATTATGGCACACATAATACCGATATCCAGCAGTGCACTCGTCATGACCCCAATTATTACAATATACTAGGAAGTCTTTAACCGACCCCAATCACTATTTCTTGATATTATTATATTTTTATAAAAAATGGATAGCGATAACAAAATTAAACTTTAATATATTTATTCTCTGAAGTCCAACTATTGTTAGAGAGAAGAAAATAAAAAATAGTGTATAGGATCAAATACTTACTTTTAGTTACAAAAAAACAAAAATTCCTCCTCGACACATCCAACCCACGGACTATTAGTGAGGAAGTTCGTATATACAAGGGCTTCACCCCAACCATATAGTAAGTTACAAGATCTTGAGCGCTTGTCGAGTTATTCGCGATGTTACAACCGACCCCCCGTTGCAACCGTACCCAATAAGCATGATGTTCTTAATTCGTTTCGCTGGACATATCGACAGCTTGGACTTTTGACTCTTTCCTCATTTCTTAACATATACTATACTTCCCTTCCTGTCATATATATGAATGCAAATTGTAATGTATTAAAATTTAAAAAGTGTTTTGGAAAAAAATCTTAATTCCAAAAGTGTGATATAAGGCACGCCTTAGTTATCCCAACAACGGCATTAATATCCTGAAGTCGGACTAGAAAATGTCGGACGATATGTTAAGATTGCTTTGGTTACAAGTTTGGGGAATGATCTCTTGGTCGCATTATCCAGTATCGGCATATCTATCCACTGACCCTGCACCGACCATTATATCACACTCACAACCGATCAACCAATAAAAAAAAATGGCGATTGTTCATTTAGACAACTTCTAAGTTATTTTCTAAGAAATTACTTGTTCAATTTTTTGACTTTTGGGAATGCTTCGAATATGTTCAGTATCCCTCCAAAATATTCTATAATAAATAATATTTAAGAAATAGAAATTAAATTATAAATTTTTGTGAAATTTTTTTTATCTTGTGCCATTTTATATAAACATAGATGTTTCCTAAAATGTTATATTATGTATAAAATATAATAATAATTTTTTATTATAATCAGAAATTTTCCAAAATAATTTCAAAATCATATTTATTATGAAAAAAGTTTTCGGAAGTAATATCTTAGTCATATTCGTAACCAGAAAGTTGCCAAAATTACTTTAAAGTTATAAAAGGTTTTCATGGGTGGATTGAATTATTTTGAATTGTCATAGTTATCATGTTTTTTATTTAATTGTGACCTTGTGAGAATCGTGTGACATTTGTAAGCCATTGTGCGCTTAAACAGTCTTCACGTCACGGATAGATACACAGTTACTGATCATGTTAAAATTATTAAAGTTTCTTATAAAAATTCTAACTCTATTCGGGCAACGTTACGTTCACTTTGTTCAACATAATTATATCAACAGAACTCATTATTCGTCGATTGGGATACCAAGTGAGATAGGTCATATTAAACTGACATTTTTGGACTTCTTAAATTCGATCTAAAACTCTAATATTGAAAGCATCTTAAAAAAAAAATTAAATATTCCACAGTTGTGAATTTAAAGCACCATAAATACCGAGGGGAGGGGAGACATCATGTGGCTTTTTTAAAATGATTAATCAACCTGTAACTCAGTAAGGTGACATCGAAACTGATTTCCTAGTCTCAATATCATACATTTCAAGGTGAACATGTATTTTCGGAACACCCTGTATTTCCGTTGCATCTTCTTCTAAAAATCCCGTTTTCGACACCTTGTTTTTTTTTTTATTTAAATTTAAATTTTTATGTAAATTTTATTTTCAGTGTAAAATGTTCGAGATTTTGCATTCGGAATTATAAAATTTAAAATTATTATCGCAATTGTCTAGAAAGGAGAAAGTTATGTGTATAAAAACGAAAAAATTATGGAAAAATGGTTTATGGAAGAAAATAATAACGAAGTGAAATGTGTCGAAAGAGAAAAAAAAATTCAAATGAATTTGTAATATTCATGAAATTTTGCATACAGTTCGTTCGGATGTGATGATGAAGAAAACATAAGTAATTCGTTAGTAGATTGTTTAACTAGCTTGTTCAAAATATAGAAAATAGTGCAAATGTGTAATACAAAACAAAAAGCTTTATATTGATATTAAAAACGGTACTTAAAAATGGCAAATTTTTCTTTATTAAGAAGTAAAAAATATTTGCATTAATAAATTTAGAAAGCCGTTTTCGATAAATCTTTTATAGTTTAATTACTTGTCCAAAATGGCGCTGCCGTCACAATTATCCTTATTTTTCTTATCGTTATTTCTTTTTAAAGATGAATTTACAGTTGATAAAGTTTCCAGCTGAAAATATGTGGGCGACATCTGCGTTATACCCAAAGACTCAGATATTTATTTTCCTAACAATGTCTCATTAATTCAAATTCACAATAGAAAAAGAAATTAATAATAGCATCCAGTTTCTTGACGTACGATTACATAGATCATTATAATAGTCTGATATTGCAAACCTTCCAACACTAATAGGACTTTAAATTATTACTCAAACCATCCGCATAGCACTAAGGCCTCGCCAGCAAAATCTTCAAAATAAGTCACAATAAATTTTCTCAAAACAGATATCTTAATAAAAAAACTACTACCTATCCATCACATATAATTCAGACAATAAAAAAACTGCAATAAGGAACAACCATTTTAATAACTCGACACAGACCCCGAACAACGCAATAAGCTTGGATAATACTAATACTATCTACACATGAATTCTTCTCATATATCCATTATCCCTAAAAATCGCGAAAATCATTAAAACCGAGACTATTCACATAAAAATCGCCTTTAAGCCAATAACTAAACTGAGCAAAAATTACACGAAAACCAAGGATAACAGAAACCTATACAAGAAAAAAAATTCATTGTATACAAAGTTGAATTGAATTGACTTACATACTGTCTTCGTAACAAGTTAATTGGTTTTTGTTCCGAGTCTCTACTTTAATTTATTATTAATGTATTTTCCTTTCATTGTAATCTCTTCTCCATTTTGTTTATTTATTATTATTTTTGAAAATATTTATACGTGCAGTAGACAAAAAAGTATTTTGTAATATTTCATAATAAGAATTTTAAAACTTGAACTTATGTATGTACAGCTTTATACTTATAAACCTCCTGAAGAAGTGCCGCGCTTAGACCCGAAACGTCAGGTAAATAAATATATATATACCTATATATTTACAGCCAAACAATCATGAAAATAATATTCAAAATCCGTTGTTTCTTTTTAAAGTACATGTATACCGTTATATGAAGGTTTATAAAAGTGCCAAGTATTTGGGGTAGTAGAGGATATTAAATGTCAATAGACGTGGATAAAATGTTGTTCTTTTGGAACCAAATAATGTTTGTTCAAATTAGTATCCCTACCCGAGTATGTGTTTGTTTGTGTGTTGAGGAAGCTGTTTGTTGTAAATGAAGAGCTGCTAGTGTGCTTACAGAAGTTTTAAGATTAAGGAGTTAAGCAGGGCGAGCAGCCTTTTCAATGCACCCATTTATTGGCTTATTGTGCACCGCTTACTTTATAGTTCATCCAAGAATTCCTAGGAAGAGCGGTACTTTGTCGCATGATGTTTGTTTAAGAGCCAAAAGCCCGCATTCTACAATGTGCAATGGCAAGAGAGTAGTATTACAACCAACTCATAAAAATGCCGTATCCTTTTCAAGGTCTATATGCCTAAACATATGTATATGACCTGTCCGATTGAATCACACGACACAATCCTATTGTTACGAGCGTGGCCTTTGTACGTTATTTAAAGTGCAATATTGACAAGTTCTAATTATTATACTCTATTGTTTACTTTTATAAAATTCACAAGCAATCACAAACAACTCTACTTTAATTATCGCTAGTATACAGTAATCCAATTAGAACACTTTCGTCTGTTTACTACGTTCACTTCACTGTTTGAGACAAGAGTCGCTCCAGGCGGTGACAAGTGCTGTATTTATACTCTACAAATTGTTTAGAACCTTCCCGGAGATTAAATTCTACAAACATCGATTCTCCCAACCTAAAGTTGTTTACTGGCCCAACCAATAGATGCCGCCTGTCTTCTTCTAACCTAAAGTTGTTCATGGCTGTGCTTAACTAGTCATTTTACGCGAATTATCCATTTCCCATAGGTGTCACTTGTCCTTTTCTATTGCACGTAATACTATGTTAGATTGATGATTCTGTTCATCTGAATGTCATGCCCGTGCAAATTCATATTGAGCCGAAACTATCATTTATATATATATGTATATGTACATACAGAAAAAGAGGATCCAAATTTGTGTCATACATCTACCCCATGCTTGAATTGATCAGAAATTTAATTTAAATTTAAATAAATCCATTTTTATGCTTATATGTCACTAAATACAAATAAATAGTAAC
Source organism: Dioctria rufipes (assembly GCA_963924295.1). Lineage (NCBI taxonomy): Eukaryota > Metazoa > Arthropoda > Insecta > Diptera > Asilidae > Dioctria > Dioctria rufipes. The sequence goes on along the minus strand of OZ002743.1, from coordinate 38,484,539 downwards.
CCGAGTATACTGAAAATTATCCTGAAAAATGACCGAGTAAATTCTATATCCCCAAATATTGCAAATACCCCTGATCATACTGCCACCTGTTGTTCACCAGAAAAAGTAAAAGTACAACATACATATTCAGTAGCGAAAATAATAATAAATCCAAACAAAACATGAAAGTAACGAATGATCATTTTTTAGTACATCCAGCTAGTAAAACAGGAATTTTTTTAAAGTCTGGTGAATAAATAATTTTAGTTAACTCAGGGAGAAGTTATTACGAAGAAATCGCCAAAACATGCAGAAAGCATGACAAAAAGTTTCCAATATATGTTTGTGCGTGAAATGCTGATTTGTCCTCAATTATAATAAAATTGTATGTGATTTTTTCCAAAATATTTTCAATTTGTACCAACTTTCAGTGACATCCATCGGTACAAAAAATTTAAAATTTTAAAAGTCGGCAACAATTTTTGCAAGTTTTTCATATTTCAAAAAATCTAACTGAAAGATATCCCACATCTCGTTTGCGAAGGCTAAAATTATTTGCCTGACTGTTGGTCTTGCCCAAACCAAATAAACTTTCGAGGATGCTTTTCGAAGAAAAATTATCGATCTTCAGAAACTCCAGATCTTGAGAAACTCCGACCTATCGACCAGAAAACAAGTTTTTATTTTTTTTTCGTCAAATATTGATAGTTTATTTTTTTGCCAAGAATTTTGAATTCTGGGTCTGATGGAAATATTTGTGTTTTTCATGTATAGTTATTTATTGTTGAGATGCCTTTACTTTATATCCTTTTTAATACTTTAATACTTAAATTCAATAATTTCTTTCTGCATTTTTTGCGATAATAAAAATTGTCCATTCACGATATTCATCTGAACTTTGTGGGCCCGTAAACGACCATGACATCCCACTGCCAACCTTGGGTGATTGGTTTTTTTTTTAATTACTAGTTGCTGGCCATTTTACTTGAACTAATTCAATTATATCTTCAATTTCCATTAGATAAACTTAATATAGCCTTCACTCTCACAATTAAATTATCTAAGATTTTTATCCTGAGAGAAATATCTCAAATCAATGAAAATTACTCTAGTTGTATCAAAAGTAAAAAAGCTTGTTATCAGTGTTGTAAAGGATATAAAAGTAGTTTAAATCTATTGATGAGCTTGGCATTGAGTTTGAATTTGAAGTTGCAGAGACTATGTGTAACACCTTTGAGAAATCCGGAAGTTTCAGGATTAGAAGATATTAATCGACCGACGGACTATTGTACTATATCAAAAATTATTTCAAATAAAGTAGTTTTGCAGATATAATGAACTCCATCCTGATTTGCATTGAGTAAATATATTTTACGCATTTAGATGTAGGTATTCACATCTAATGGTATTATAATTAGCTTAGATACCTTAGGCACAAGATTGATACTAATTGGTATAAAATCAGGATCTTTTCGAATTGCCTGTTTAATTAGTGGCAACACTATTTTAATTTTACAAATTCTTAAACATTGCGGAGATATAAGGCTTTTGATTGCAAATCTATAGGAAAAGAAAACTGTTTTTTTTTTTTTTATTCAGAGCTTTGAAAAGTGGGGTGATATTTCATCACGCTCTACTGTTTGATTGAACTGATTCCGTACAATAAAATGTATATTCGCCATTATGCGTCAAGTAATTCAATTCTCTATGAAAAGGAAAATCAAAAATATCAAATCGTTCGAAAGGAAGTTACAGAGGTCAAGTCCTCACTATGCATATGTTAGTACATGGGAGTCAATAGTGCATTCTGAAATCTATCTCCAATGTGGAACATCAAGATAGAATATTGATGCGGACTACCTGCTTAGATGTAACAAATAAGTCTACAAAAAACAGGTTTTCAGACTATAAAACTTCCTTTGAATCAATTTTAAATTGAAATCTTCGCAGCTTCTGTAAGTCGCTATATACCTATGCAGGGAAATTTTTATATTCATATTCTCAACACTAGCAACATAAAACTTGCTATTATACCTTTTTAGTGAGAAACTTATTATCTGCTGTTTAAACTTCATTAGTTGTTCTAATATTTAGATATAAATAAATAAAAATTATTTACCCTGAGTATAAACCTAGTTTGATTAGGAAAGATAAAACAATTACGTCACATAAGCTTTTTGTACAACAAAAAATTAAATCAATCAATCAATTTGTTTCGAAAATTCCACAGAATCTTCCCTCATATACCTACCTACCTTAAATTATTGTTTACATTTTTTTTTGTATTAAAAATTATCTTAATTAATCAACTATAAAATAGATTTATTTTTGCAGAAAAACAAAAATCTAAACTAATCATGAGCATCAAATCAACTAATCTCTGTTGATATTTGATACAAAGCACCTTTTCCAGTCTATCACCAAGAATACGTATGTTTTTGCTTATATACATATATCCACTAAGGTACACCCACACAACATATCTCTCGGGATATTTATAAGAAAGAATTTTTATCTTTTGCAATATTTTTTGTTTGTTTTTCTAAAGGGGCACTTCGTGAATACACGATCAGATTTGGCACAAGCCACATACTTGCCTCAAATTGACAACATATTGAAACCGGACACTTTAAGCGAACGTTAAATTCTAATAAAGCGGCTACACAAGCTTTTTCGGTTCTGAAACCTTATGAATCAGCTTCAACGTGTAATTAGTACAGGTAGCGATTATTTACCTTTATATTTATGTTGCAAGCAAAAATTTTCCATAATTTGAATAAAATTTTGCGGAAAACTCGAAATGATTTCACATTTCCTTGATTGGAAAAATTACAATCAAAGCGGGAAATTTACTTCCATTCATGAATGGACTCCCTTCTTGCTTACACTTTAGAGGAAAAAAAACTAAATAAAAAATGTTAAAAAACAAAAACAATGAATTTCCTACTGTCAAGCAGAAAATTTCTAGGATCTCAGCAATTTTTTATGCGAGTTGTAAGTAGGTAGAACGGAACTTCGTCAATTCAATGTCGAACACCCGGTCGACATATTTTAACATAAATAAATTAGCATATGAAATGAATAGTTAAAAACCATAAAAAAAAAACAGCGACAGTAATAATATATATATATATAAAAAAAAAAAAAACAAAAACATTTCATCGGACATTTTTAATGAATGAAATTTTAAGCTGACCGTAAAAATACGCATCGAGTGTGCGTACACTAACTAGAGGTACAAGCAAAGGTCAAGAAGAGACATGAGCTAGCAACCAAAGTGGAAAATTTGATTTTGGCTCGATAAGCAATCTCGGGGTGAATACAAGGCGAATATGAGGGGTCCCGTGTAATTTATGCAATTTCCTGTCCTAAAGTAACCAAAAAAGTAATACAAAATCGAATAAAAGGAATTTGGTCGAAGAAGCTGACAAAAAAAAAAATAAAGAAAATAAGAAGAATAAAAAATAAAGAAAATAAGAAGAATAAAAAAAAGAATATAAGAAGCCAAATACAAGAAAGAAGGCAAATAACTTGGTGTTGGGCATGAAAGACTTTTGTTAAGATCGTCGCATTCTAAGAACATGAATTTTTGGAACTCTCAATAGCTGTGTAGGATTGATTTTTTTTTTTTTATTATATAAATGAAAATGTACTAATAGCTCGCTTAAAAACAAACTTATATTGCAAAATTAATTAAGAATTACAAAAACTGGAAAAAACAAAATCATAAATTTTTCTCCTCTTAGTGGTCTGGTAGAAAACCTTATGAGTCAAGATTTTGAAATTCGTCTTTGTCGGTTATGAATTAAATGGCTACATTTATACTGCTGATTTGAATCAATATCAATTTTTCGCATGAATTTTGTAATGAAAACAGATTTAGGTTTGTTTTTTATTTTGATAATAAATGGGAAGGAAGTGGAGTGTGTAAGCATAAATCTCAATACGAAAACTCTTCATGAAAATTCTAGTCTACATTTTAAGTTAGTCTAGTAAAATTAGAAAAAATAAAAACATTAATTGGTAAAAATCTGAATTTTGTTGTACCTGTTTATTATTATTATTCGATGGGAACCCGATTGAACATATTCTAAACGGCCCGACGAGGCTTGATAAGATTTTTCACTAGTTTTAAGTTAAATATGGTTGAACAAAAAATATTTTAGAGATTTATTAAGTGGGAAAGGTCGTGTAGGCTCCTATTTGGCCTTTCTTAACCAGTTTCGCTCTAGCCACAGAGCTCATCAGAAGTTTCTTATACTAGTAGACGACTGAACGACTTACTTGTGTACATTTTCTGTGTACAATATTTATCTATAATATTATTCATTTTTCAGTTTTTAGCTCTTGTTTTCTAGATACACCCATTCTTGATTTGTGTTTTTTTTTTATCCTTTTTGGGGCTTACACGATTATTTGATTATTCATTGTCTTCTGCAATGTCATTCTTGTCATTGCACATGATTTTGAATAAATACGCACGTATGTAGTTATTCCATATTTTTGACGAGACTCTCTAACCCGTTTGTCGTTCACCAAGGATTCAGCTAATCTCTTCTTTTCTGATAGAGTAATAATTAAAAAATAAAATAAAATCTGTTTAGCTCGAGCCACCAACTTGGAAAAAAAAAGTGCAATTTTTCAGATTTTTGCCTATATCTCGCCAGCTATAACAGAAAAACTAGTCAGATAAAAAATAAAGTTTATTAAATTGCCCATAAAAAACCATATCAATTTTGTTTTTGTATCTCCAATACTTTACTTATAATCGTTGACGTTGAATAGGTAAGAAAATCTCCTGAGCTCTTAAATCTGTTGTGCAAATGATTGTTGAAGCTTCATGACCTGTAAAGATTATGAATAAATAACAAATTATTAAATTCATTGAAAATTGTGCTCGTATTTCTTAATAATTAAAATCGTTGCATGCCCCCAATCGTCTGGTGGAAGTTGTTGATCGGGGTTGACATCATCCAAGTCGTCGTATACCCAAGCTGGCTATGAGGTGCGTTGAAAGATTCCTCATAAAACTCTCCCTCAATTGATCTCCCATCTTTAATTTCGAGATTTCTGTTAGAGCTCAAACACGCAATATGTTGGCAATGTCCACAAGTCGCTGCACATTTAAGTCCGGCTTTCCGGCATCCACAAGATGAGGTACACGCGTACACTCCTTTTTATAAGTATAACATTGCATGAGAGTAATGAGAGCATGGTATCTGGAGCAGGAGCCTTTATCGTACGAACGGGGTCAAGAAAATCGTGGATTTTCCTCCAACCACATGTTTCGAGAGATTTTTCATATCTACGCCATTTTTGGACTTGCTGATAAACACGAAACGAGTAATGCTTGCCGGCTGCAGCCGTAGCAGGTAACAATTCTAGACTTGGCTTACTCTTGTACGCGAATTTTCTGATGCGGTGAAAACGATGTTGGTTTAAAATTCTTTCACTACTAGGCGCATTATATACAGATAAGAAAAAGTGTTCTCCAGAACGAGAAATTTTATCATGAGGGCATTAGAGTCATTGAAAACTCTTACGATATCTTGCAAATCATTTCGTTGCTCCAAGAATTTTAAACATTTTCGTTTACCTTTTTGGAAAAGACATGATGTGGTGTCACACCCAGTGGAGTCATGTGCCCACAAAATGTTGTATTTTGCCATCTATTTCTATTCTATATAGTCATTTGCAAAATCCACTGTCTGAAACAGAACTATGGTGGATTTAGTATAGAACTTATTATTTTAATATCAGCGGGATTAAGTAGTTAAACCAAAAAGACACAACTAAAGAAAAGTCAACCCATGATAATGCAAGAAATTTCAGTAGTGTCAACGGTCCTTTTTTATACATGTCAGCGGCTTGGACTCTTCCCTAAGAAGCGGGTCATTGCCTAGTTGACTTGGTATTCATAAGCTTAATATCGTCTGCATAGACTCCACCGTTGTGATTATTGGAGTGCTTTTGCAACATCTATCAAAAACACTTCAATCCAAAAAAAATTGTTTTTTTCATTTTTCATTAATTGATCCTCAAAGCCTGTGGCGATGTCAAGTTACCATGACTATTATAATTATTGTCAATTCTACCAGATGTTCGTAACGGGGAACTTCAATAGTAAAATGAGAATTGAATCCCATTTCGGATATTATTTTTGAGATTTTTTTCATTATGCCAGGGAATGACTTAAGCAATCTTAGAATTTGTGATCATCTCCCTTAACTTTCCAACTCTTCTTTCTTGTTAGTTATTTTTGCCTTTGAGGCAGTCCTATGACAGCTACTTAGGTATTAATAAGTGAACTCAGCTGCTTACAGAAAACAAGGTATGCTACCCACAGCCCAGACCTAATTTAGACCCATTTCTTTCCATATGGAAGATAATAACAAAATTGTAAAAAAAATTCCGGCCCAATCAACAACAGCTATATGTATGCCTCCCTTCCTGCAATATGTCGGACAATATTTCAGTTTCTGGCATACCTAAAGACTGTGAGGTAAGCCTGCTGTAATTTCTTTGCCATCTAGCATGATGCTCTCTGAGCAGTTATTGTGGAACAGAATATGTATATAAACATGTGTACCTATTACCTATATATTGATTAGTTACTGGACTTGAATTGCTGCATATAATCTAAGTGTGACACTATCGCCATCTTGAAGAGTTTTGGTGGACTAAATTGAATATAGAAACAAAATTGTAGGGGTTGTATCAAATAAACTTATTCGAGGATTTACATATTTTTTAGGCTCATGATTGATAGATCTTCAGGCTTCATTTTCATATTGAAGTGAAAAAAAAAACGAAAAAAAGCGAAGACAAATTATAAATTCAAATGTATAATTAATAAAAAGAACAGTCCTTAGCTAATTTTTCAATTGATTCTTAGTTAAATCAAAGCCGATACATTTATAATGGTGATTAATCTCAAGCGAAACATGGCAGATATCAGCTCTTGCTAACCCATGATGTAAAATTTGGAAGAAGTCTTGATACCTCAGGGAGCCAAAAGGACAGAAATTCTCATGGTACTCAACAATTCAGGGTAGTTGATCGCTCCCTGCATAATGTTAAAAGCAAAAAAAAATGTATTCTGGAATTCAGATAAATTCTCTCCATATACGAACATACGCCATACGTCAAATGTTGCAAGAAAAAATTTTCCAGACTGTGAATGAAAATTGAGGTAAACTCGAAATGATTTTGCATTTCTTTTATTTGAAAAATTACAATTTCCAAAGCATTTCATTCATGTCCGAATGGACTTACTTCTTTACAGGAGAAAATATGAAAATAAAAAATGTTAAAAAAAAGTGATTTTCCTACTATCAAGCAGAAAGTTTCTAGGATCTCAGCAATTTTTTATACGAGGTAAAACGGAACTCCGTCAATTGAATGTCGAACACCCGGTCGACATATTTTAACATAAATAAATTAGCATATGAAATGAAAAGTTGGAAACCATAAAAAAAAAACAGCGACAGTAATAATATTTATATATATATAAAAAAAAGTAAGCACTTCATCGGGCATTTAATGAATGAAATTTTAAGCTGACCGTAAAAATACGCATCGAGTGTGCGTACACTAACTAGAGGTACAAGCAAAGGTCAAGAAGAGCAATGAGCTAGCAACCAAAGTGAAAAATTTGATTTTTAGCTCGATAAGCAGTCTCAGTGCGAATACAAGGCGAATATGAGAGTTCCGTATAATTTATGCAATTTCCTGTTCTAAAGTTACACAAAAAGTAATACAAAATCAAAAGAAATTGAAAACTAAAGAAAATAAGAAAAACAAGAGAAAAAGTTATTACTGGTCTCAGATCAATAATATTATACCTTATATGAAAAACAATGTTATATAAAGTGAAAACCAAAAGTTTTGTATGGCAACACCAAGAAGGAGTTGTCCGCGATTTGTTCTATTTTCGAACTTAGATCTACAATTTGAATAAAAGGGCCGTGTGCAGCTCTTAGTGAACGTGTTCCCGAGTTATCGTTATGCAAAAATCAAAAGAACTTTTTATATTATGCGTGGGTGTCCAACTCATTTTGCATTATTTCTGTGCGTTACAAATGCAATGGCACACCGTATAGGGTATAGGTATAGTATAAACAAGTAAAACAGCTAGAATTGATTTAAGACCAATTTTCATTATACCCTATATGAATGCCCGTATGTAATTTCGTACGTTCACCTCTCTGTGGAAGTTTAATTGTTGATGCGCTTTTTCGCAAATATTTTTTTTTCGTCTGACAGTAAAAATGATAATGAGCAATTTCATAGAATTTTATATTCTGTCGAGTTTTTCACTGCAATAAAAACGTCTAGGACTGATCACAGTATATGTAAAAAACCAAAATTTTTATATGGCAACACCAAGAAGGAGTTGCTTGAATTAGTCCATTTTTGAAATTTTATTTGCTATTATTATAAAAACATCAAAATTCAGTTGCCTATATGACGCGTTCTCAGGCAGTGTCCAAATATATATTGGAAAACGAAATTTTTATATGGCAACCCTACGAAAGAGTTGCCCGATTTGTGCCATTTTCGAACTTAAATTTAGTTTTTTAGTTTTGTTTTTAAATTCCGTGTAGAAAATTTCAGCTCTCTATGTATACGCGCTCTCGACGGACGGGCGGACGGAGAGACGGAAAATTTAACTCGATAAAAATAAAGTATAGTCAGCTGTATTTAAAATTGGTATTAAAAATCAGATTTTTCTATAGCAACACCTCGATGGAGATGCCTTATTTTGCCCATATTTTTTTTACAATACGCAATACAAAAGTGCAAACCACTATTCAAGGAAAACTGAACATGCATTAAGGGATCAACTTAAAGTTTTTTGGTAGTATTGTAAAGACATGAAGAAATGAAATACTTACCCGAAAGAGTTAGGTGTACGTTGACGATACTTCCTCTTCGCCAAGTAACTCTTGTGAAATGTTCTCCAAGCATTTTGCATTCATTTTTACAAATAGCGATCCTAACACGACTTGCCCGATATCTGGTTCTAATACCCGTTTGGAAGCCATTTTTCTATCCGATATATCGTCTCAAGAGGCTCTTAATATATTGGAAATTCTTGACTGTAGCAAGTACCATCGACCAGACAAAGTTCCTAATATCGTTTACTAACAATATTCATATACGTTAGATGAACCTATTAGTCAATTATCTAATTTTGCCATTAATAATAGCACCTTCCATAAATTATTGATGTATTGCTTTGTTACTCCGATTTTCAAATCTGGCGATCCTAGATGCGTTGTAAACTATTGCCCCATTTCCATTTCAAATAGCTTAGCATTAATTTGTGAAAAGATTGCTTATAGTCAACTTTTCCAGCAGACCAAAAACTATATACAGATACAGTTCCCTTTTTCTAGATATAGGTTGATTGTGTTTATACTGACTTTTCAAAAGAATCCAATAAAATTAATCATAATCGTGCATTGGTCAAAATGGAACTAGTAGGCTAATAGTACTGTTGCTTCGTTCTCATCGTATCTCATGGACAGAAAAAGTATTGTAGTCTTTAACGTATCCTGTTCTGCTTCCCACAAGGAAACTTCTGGCATTCCACAAGGAAACTTCTGGCATTCCAAAAGGGACCGTTCTTGGACCTTTCACTTTCTTGACCTATATAAATGACCTTCCCTCCCAATTAAATCTTAACTGTTTACTCTACGCATATGATGCTAGAATTTTCCGTGTAATCAATACTATTGATGACAGTCTCCGCATGCAAGAAGATCTGATAAAACTCGCGAACTAGTGTAATGTGAATTCTCTGAAATTTAATATAGATAAAAGTGCAAGGTGATGACTGATACTAAGAAGCTGGAACCCACTCTTTTCGATTACAACGTCAGTAATAAATATATCGCCAGAGTTTTTCAATACAAAGATCTTGGTGTAATTTTTGACTGCAACTTACTTTTCTCCTCTCATGTTAATTTTATAAGATCAAACGCATTCCGTCTTGTGGGTTTCTTTTTTCGTACTACGAAATCATTTAAGTGCACGTCATCTATTGTAACATTATTTATTTCTTTGGTGCGAAGTACTGTTGAGTATGCCTGCCCAGTATGGAGCCCTTTCTATGCTCAAATCGAATGTGTTTAAAGAAAATTTATAAGGTTTCTTATGTTTAAATTTAATTATGTATACCTTAAATATAATGACAGACTAAGTAGGCCTAATCTATCGACTTTAGCTATTCGAAGAATCTTTCTAGATGTTGTGCTTCTTTTGAAAGTTTTAAATGGAGACATCCGCTGTCCTTGCCTTTTGTCCAGAATTGATTTCCACGTACCTGTGCGTCAATCTAGACTCCAAGTCCTATTAAATTTACCCTCTAGTAGAAGTTATATTAAAGCGAAGTCGCCAATTTTTAGACTCCAAAAAGAGTATAACTTGACATCCTTCGCACCAGCCTTCTGACATTCAAAAGAAAAGTATTCTATGAGATCAGGAAAATTATTTGAGTTTCCTTGAAATCATTTTTTGTTCCTTTTTCAATTTGAACTTCAATTTGATCATTATTTCAATTTTGCCTTTCTCACCACTGAATTATTTTCCTCTGTGGCTCCTCTTACTTTTTGGTTTCGTAACTAAGAGTTTCTTATTAGTAATTAGTATAAATAATTAAATATATAATTCCTTTTTCGAAGTATTTTATAGCAACGAAATAAAATTCACTTTTATATCACTCTTTATTTTGTATAAATAGCTTTTTGCGGTAGTAAATAATTGGACTTGTAATCTGTGCACTCTCGCCTTAACTTTTAACTTAAATAAATAAATAAAAACAATTACAGTGAAAATTCTCTACAAAATAAACCCTAGTTGAACTTGGTTAGTTCGCCTACGAACAAATACTCACTCTCTGTAACGAAGTGACCCACTCTCTATAGCGAAAAAAATCCCCAAAACAATGCTTATGATAGGTTGTCAGATGCTCCGAAAGGTACCGATATTTTAGGGAGTAAAAGTACCTAAAGTTGCAGGTATATCGGTTTTGTGAACTTCTTCTTTTGTTTATTGTGATTATTGCTTTGATGGACCACTGATTGACTCGGTACGTATTAGATCCGCTTATTGTTTTCCACCAATTGAAACAATTTGCTGTCGTTATCCTGCTACTTCTGTGTCAATGTAATTCAAACTTTAGATATCACCGAGTCAATCAGTGATAACCTGATGTTTGATACCTGTTTATCGTGATTTATTTTGTTCATACATAAATATTTTTATTCATTCCTTATAATGAACGAAATTGCTTGGCCCCTTGGAGTTCATTATAGAGATCTTTTACTATATCTAAGGAGTGACAACAAAAGCTCTGCAAAAAGTAAAAAGCCAACGATTTTGAGAAACGAGAAGTAAAATTTTATTTCACCTGTTATTATTGATTAAACATAACTTAAATTAAAATAAAAAAAAATAACATTTCCTACTCAGGCAGTTTTTGGCGACCGTACAGCCGAATTTTTCGTCCAACACACTCCATCAAATTTTGCGGAACGGTATTTGGAACATTTTTTGTTGCATTTCACATCTTTTAATGTTTTGGCCTCTTTACCAATTTTTCTTAATTTTCTTTTTATTATTGCCCAATATCGTTCTATTGGACGAAGCTCTATTCCTTTGTCCTCATACTTACTTACGGTTTTCTTGGAATAGTGAGGTGGCGCTAAATCTGACCAAAATAACGTTGACCCATCGCGTTGCCACAAAAAAAGCAAAAGTCACTTTTGAAGACATTGTTTAATATACTATTTATTGTACCTTTACAGAAAAAGGGCGTACTTTTATTATCAAACTGGCAAAGAGCTTGCCATATTAAAATCTTTTCGAGGATTTTTTTTTATTTTAATAGTTTTTTCAGAATCACAGATAACCTCTCCAGGCACTATTGAATAAAACTGAGGGCCTGGTATTGTTGAAAAATCCATTTCAAATATGTTTCATCATCCATAACAACGCACTGCTTCTTGTTTGAAAATTCTTGCTCGTACAACTTCCTGGCTAAAGATATGCTTTTCACTGTCTGTTTTTGGGTTAGTTTTTGGTGCTTTCTGCTTCTTAAATGTCTTGAAGTTGTTTCTCTTTTTAATTTTTATAATCATCTGTTGAGAAATTCCGCAACATCTCGGGTAGACATAAATTTTTTAGCCTTTACTATATGGTCCACTCTTTCTTCCAGTTCCTTATCCGCAGGACCCTTTGGACGTCCCATCCTTGGCTTGTCCTTTATCCGCTGATAAGCCTTGAAGTTCAATATAGCCTTTCGAACCGTGTCATAGCTCGTTCCAGCCAGCTTGTTTTGGCAATTTTTTTATGACAATGACGGGTTTTCACTCCGCTTGTGAAAAAACAACGCCCACTATTTCACTATTTTATTCATTTTCTCCAGAAAATGGTTTAAAATTTAAAATATAACTGCACACTTGTAAAGCGTAAATACAACTGACAACGAATATTACAATGCATACTTTTGCCCTGCAATTTTGCATAGTTATAAAATAAGAACATTATTTGCAGAACTTTTGTTGTCACTCCTTATATAAAGTTTCAGCTCCCTATCTCAATGCCATCTCACGCAATGTCCATAAATATCTAATAAAATTTAAAACTTTTGTATGGCAACACTACACATCTATCTTAAAATTTCAGCTTGTTCGGTCAACGCATTCTTAACTCATCGTGCAGACATAAGGACGCACAAACGTACAGATAAACATACAGATGGACAGACATGAAAAAATCAAAATGTGTTATGATTCTGTTGATAAATGAAGCCAAGGGCAAAAGAGTATGCTGACTTCCTTTACCCTTTTCCTGCTACTGCTTTATAAACTAGATTTTCAATCTAAATCGCCAATGTCAAACCCCACCACTTTACACCCGTCTTTACATCACTCACATACATATATGTACATACATATGTTGAATGTGTTAGAAAATATGAATTTAAGAATCATTAACCCTCTTTTGATGGAATCTTTGCTTTGTCAAACTGTAATGAGATTGGAGTTATATATATTTATCAAAACTTGTAGTTGATTTGCTTTATTACCTATAGGCAGTTGAAACGTCCTGCCAAAGTTCGTCAACCATCTGATCTTCAGTCCAGTTAATGTCCGTACTCTTTTTCTGGATGCGATTCTCAATCATATTTCTGTTTAGCACTGATCATTACAAGTTGTTTTCCTCTCCTAACGAATATGTAGTTCCAATTGTATACATCTCCTCCGGTTGGGAGAGCAAGGCCTAGTTGTACCTTACATCTCAGCGACCCAGCGCTGGTCCCAACTTCTTTTCAATACATCCATCCATCTATGGCATCTCCTCTACAGACGAACGATATTGCGTGATCATGTACTATCACGAGGCTTCTGCTGAAAGTTCGTTCAGCTGGTTTATCCTTAGAGTTCCTTAACCATCGATTTCGTTCCCAATTTTTCTGAAATACCAGAGAACTGATCTAAATTAGGTAGGGCCCATGCAACTGAGTCATTTATAACAGCAGGTCTTGTACTAGTATAATTGCACCTTTTGGGTACTTTCTTTTGAATGTTGCGCAAATAACAGCGATTTTATCGTTGATGGAATTCAATATGATCTGCGAAGTTTGACGGAATCCAAATACTTCAAATCCCACTCTGTTACCTTGAAAACTTTTATGGGTCCATATCTAACTAGTTGAAGACTTCAAGCCCTATTTCGTTATTAATTGATACCACAAAAAACAATCTTCCAAAGCATTTTCGTTCTTAATTTTTTAAAAAATATGCAAAATCGATTAAAATCCGCAATCTAAAAAAATGTCTATTCATTATTTCGCAAGACCTTTGTCTCAACTACAACAAGCCGGCTTCTTCTCACTGTGTTAAGAAATTTTAAGAAAACGCCAAAATTGGTCACTTTGTCACCTGCCAAAAAAGACGACATAGGTACAAACCACACCATAGAAACTTCAGACTTCTGTGTGGTTCCCAGAGTCAGAAGTTGTGATCCGCTTTGGAATTCTCGCGCGCAGAACAAAAGAAATGAGTGTCAAAAGACAATTTTTGCCTGCCGAATGTGTGGTGTTCGCGCGATCTCAGAGAAATCTTTCAACCAAGGTGGCATATACGAGAGTATAGCATCCATGGGCAGAAAAATATTTTGTATGTTAGCTTGCAATCAGCATCGCTAAGCAGCAGCGGCGTGAAATTTATTGACCGGATGTTGCTGCTGATGCAGGCGATGCATTTGAGACACATAAGGTGGCTGGATACACGATTATAGTAAGTGGATAGCATCATCGCAATCCATTGACACCTCGATTCAGTTTGAGCCAGGTACATCTAAACGTTCATGGTGGTAATGGCTATAGCAGCTATAGCAGCTAGGTAGTAACGTGAATGAAACCTCGAAATGAATGAACCATTGTCTCCGACTCCTTTTGGACTCTTATCCAAAACGGAGATCTTGTGAGGAGGAAGGGACGATGAAATCAATTTTCCTTCTGTCGAAGTTGTTTTTTTCTTCTTCTTCTTTTCTCTCACCCGCTCTGTTTCTATCGTTTGTTTTGTTGATCATCTTAAAACAAGTCGTCTGGCCTCTTCTCGACTAAAGATGTTGTGGTACCTTTGCGTTGGCGTTGCCTTATACTAAAGCAGGCGACGCATGCTTGTTTTGGTTTTTTCTAATTCAACACTCGTCTATTTGGCATTTACCGAAACTCTGTCGTTTGACATCTCTAGTGTTTGATTGTCTTCACCTCTTTTTGTAAGGTCCTTAGTCGCTGTCTACACGATACCCAACAACTCTTCACGGAGCAAGAGATCCAGTCTGATGGCAGATGTGGATCAATCGAAGAAGTTTTTTGAAGATGCTTTAAATACAAATAATATGCAAATCACTTCATTAGCCTAGATGAGTCGAATGTGACTAGCCAAGGTGTGGTTTATGCTAATTTGAAGACACCTGTGAGAAGAGGACAGGAAATTCCATTAGTGTTGAGACTCTGTTGATTGCCGCAACCGAAACGCTATCCAGACGGATGCTGGAATAGCCACAAACAAGTCTTTTTGAAGATGTTTTCAGGCAGATATTGAAATCTGGGAGAGAGATACACACTAATGCCGATCTTAAATTGAATTATATCCTGTCTGTCCACTGTTATTGGAATAGTTTCAATTACCAAATTAGCTGTAGATTGCTTTCAATTCATACTAATTAACTTTGAATAACTGTAAATTTTCTATTATCGTTTCAGGTAAAGGACACACAAAATTGTGGATAATCGTGAGCCATCAGTATCAGAGGGACCCAGACCGACCCAGTTACTTTATCCATGTACCACATATTCCGGGTACGTCTATTAAATTTTAATTTATCGCTATGGTTAAGTTAATTGTTTTTGGGGGGATGAGTAAAAGTCCCCATTTTTCCCGGTGTACAGTGCACTTTTATTGGCAATACTACGACTCTGTTTATCGACCAATTTATCCTTGGTTGGTGGCACCTAGAGAGAATCGTCCGAAAATCTCACGACCTCACAGCAAGTAGCACAGTACCCTGTAGGTACCAGTATGCACTCATCATAAAGCATGCTAAATGGGTGGGGGGGTGTACCACATAAAGGTGCTAGTTTATTTACACGGACATCTCTTTTAGCACTTTGTTATCATATTGCGGCCCAGGCTTCAGCTTTTATCGAACAACATCGGTGCAGAGGTAATTTCGTTACAATTTATGGCGAATTGTTGGCTCACGGTGTGTTGTTCTTGACCCGCGCGCATGAAGCACTTTTTCCCCCAAATTCTTCGTTATTTTATGATGCCATGGAATTAAGGCGACTGATGGCATTTCAATTATTTGCACGACTTAAAAGAAAATTAACCGGATTTCAGTTGTTTTTGAAATTTTTCAGATTTTATATTCAATCCGAGCGCTAACAATAGTACGTGACGCACGGAAGTCAGAGTATTTTTCATGGGATTGACAGTACTTTACAGAGGAATATTAGCTGAAGAAAGTACATTTTTTTCGAAATTGTGTTGATTTTCTTGTTTATCAATTGTCATTTGAATGAAAACACTTTTAATTGAATTAATTAATTTAATTTATATTCATCAGGCGAACATGTATGTATAAGTAATCAACACGTGTAAAATTAGGTAAAAGCTTCCACTTCAAGGTAATTGCTCAAGACTGCGATAGTAAAATGTCTACCAGCATGTAAATTTTAATATGTGTAACAGGTTGTGAAGTGTAAACAAAGTATTGGATTGGAATTTGTTGTTTGAAATCCTTATCAACTCTCTTCCTGCATTTTCTTGTACATTTTTTATAATTTAATTCATGTCCCCATTTTTTAATATACATGCAAAAGGAAGAGGTATAGTTTTTAAGTATAACGAGGGATACACCATCAGCTTCAGCAGACTTACTGATAGCAAGTTCTTAAAAAGCATCTTAAAAATTTCCGTAATGAAGAAATAAATAGGCCCTGAAAAGATATTAATTGAAGAGATGGTAATGGAGGTGGTTTCGACGATGGTGGAAGAATTCAATTAGAAACGAAATTATGAGCAGGTTGTCTTAGACTAATATGACTATATTTTGCCAAATGATTCCTCCCGTCCAGGCAAGTAAAAAATTGTTTGGCAGGAGGGGGGCGGGGGGAGAACAAAATGTCACCCTACCGGGTTACAGGGTGATTAGTAGAATATGCTCTTTATTCATTAAATACCTTATATCTTAAAAAGTACAGGGTATACGGTCTATAGGAATAGGTTAAGAGGTGATAACTCCTTAACCGTCACAGATAGAACATAAGACTTAAATTAAATAGGAGACTCTGGGCTTTCGAAATTTTGTAACAAAAATGTATGTTAGTGACAGTTACGGGGGTAGTTTAACATTCATAAGAAAGACCTCAAAGTCCTGCATACAATCCCATTTTAAAACAGACCGTATAACCTGTACTTTTCAAGATATAGGGTGTTTAATGAAAAAAAAGATCATATTTTACTAATCACCCTGTAACTTGGTAGGGTAACTTTTTGCCCCCCCCCCCCACCCGCCCCGCCTCCTGCTCCTTCCATATAATATTTTACTTATCTAGGAGAGAGGAATCTTTTGGCAAAATATAGTCATATTAGTCTGGGACATCCTGGTATAAGACGAGTCACACAGCGTGTCATATTGTGATTCAAGGGCGAGATTGTAAACAATAATTTTAATTGCGCCTTGACTCTTACTCTCCAATGTTCAGAAAAGATTTCTGTCTAATGGTTTGGTCAGAAGAAATCTGAAAAGCAAAGCAATAAAATTAATAAACTATTAAAATAAAAATAAGTTACTATCAGGAAGCTGGCTCTGCTTTAAACTCCAGTGGCAGTCTCATAAAAAAATACTTTAAATTATCGAATTACTGCAACTAATGAAAGCGATTTAATAAAGAGAAAAAAAAACATTATCAGCTGAAAATTAATAAGCAAATAAATAATAACGAAGACAAAATTTACACGAAAACTTTAAATAATAAACAATAGGTAAAAACAGATTATGAATTCCATATTTTTATGAATCATCTTGTTTGTGGAAATCGATATTAGCAGCCTACTGAGGCCTAAATAAAATGCTACTCAATTGTCTTCTTGATTGTTGATAGATTGATTTTTTTGTTTTATTAGATAAGTGTTGAATGATATTGTTAAAATTTATATTTATTTTAATTTCGGAAAAAATCTAGTTTGATTTTATCTGCTAATGCAATTCGAGGATCTGATTCTAACTCTAATTTATTTCCGTATTTGGTTTTAATTATTATTATTTCAGAAAATGTTACTTCACACAGATACGTGGAACCAATTGGTAAGATTGCATTCGCCAGTGTGCAGCATAGTGAATTTGGATACACGATTTTCAAACCCATCCACCAATTATGAAGAGCTTTTTGTTTAAATTCGGATGGATTGTAACATTGTATTGAGCAAAAGCGATAGTGGAACTGTTGTGTTCAAACACGACAAAGCTGTTTAGATCAAGCATTGTCTTATAAATAACTAAGCATTTAGATTTGTCTGGATTTAATTTAATTTATTTATTGTTTCCAAGTCCTGATTAATACAAAACACCCCATCCTCAGCCAATCCAATAGGACGACAGATGTATAATTACGAGAATGTTGAGGGCAGCCGAATATATCATTAATGAACATGATGAACAGGATCGGTCCCAGTATAGAGCCTTGTGGAACACCCGAATTCACTGCTTTGAATGAAGAGAGCTTTTCAGTGGAAAAGACTACCTGGAAGCGTCCACATAAATAGTCGGAAATCAATCGTACGGCATGTATGCTAAAATTAAAGTTGTTTATCAGTTTTAAGCAAAGTGTTTCATGATCGACTGAATCGAATGCTCTGGAAAAATCAAGAAAAACGACCACAGAAAATATATCATTATCCAAACTTTCTCTAATATCATTTGTAATTTTCAGCAGTGCGGTAATACAATCATGCTTTGCTCTGAAACCAGACTGGCAGTTATGCAAAAGAGAGTTACTTAACAGAAAATTAGTTATTTGTGTACACATGATTTTCTCAATGATTTTAGATAAAAAGGGAAGAATAGAAATTGGAACAAATTCAGACGAACTTTTAGGGATAGGAATTACTTTAGATAATTTGAAACTGTTAGGGAAACGTGACTGTTCTTGAGATGTAATCGGAAGATGATAAAGTATTTTGAAAAGAAATGTGAATTTTCTGTGTATCACTCCGATACGCGTACCCCACTTTGGAGACCTCTGGAATGTTAGATTCTAATACTTATACAGCAAGTATATATACATTCCTACGTACTTGACAGCGCGTGCTATGAGTATTTCGCGTTTAAAGTTTTCAATTTGACTTCCACTTCAAAAAGAACTTGCATTAGCAGTTCTAATTTTTATCATCAAACGACGTATCCGTATCTTTATCTGGCAATTCCAAATTTATGGCGAACGTGTTTTCTTTTCCTTAACTTATTAAGCTTAAAACTGTCATCGTCGAGTCGGACCGCCTTATTATACTTACTATAATCAATGATTCTGTTGATTACAATATTATTTTATTATTTATTCTTATTTTGATATAATTTTGCGAAAAATATATTAAAAAATGCCACCACGAAATATATCACACACAAGGCGGATCCCCCCCCCCCCCAATTACGCTACTGCCCCTAACAACGGCCAATACATTTTTTAAGTTTTCCATTTAAATTTAAATTTCTGTCTATAGTCCAGTTAATAGGGGAGGTGGGGTAGAAATGATTTTGATACACATATGTTCTTTAGTTCCAGGGCCCGCTAAAAAAAACCATGCTTTCAACCTTGGAAGGGGAGGGACCTTCGCGGTCAGCCATCTTTTATTAAAGGTACAAGAAATTGGTTTTGTTTTTTAAATATTTCTTAAACGCTTGATCTTACGACAAATTGGAAGAAAACTGAATTTCCTACATTTTCTGTATAATCACTTTTTTTTTATAAGTCTGATGTGTCATAAGTTACGGCGGTGGAAACGTGATGATTCTTTAGAAAATTGTGCAACTCCTCGTTTTTATCATTTTAAAAAATCATGTACCTACTCATTACATAATTATGATAATAATATACCTCACCTTTTGTAGAGTAAAGTAAAGACTATTAATTTAAGGCAAATTATTCTGTACATTATATTTCGTTTGAAATTTGGATATATCCTCCAAATCAATTGAGGCGATATAGTTGAAGCATTCAAGTTAATACCTATCACCTATTTCCTGCCATTCCATACAAATTTGTTAAAAACAAAACAAAAACACAAGGATTTTAAATTTGCGTAAGTATATGTAACTAAATACAAATTTTCAAACAATTTTAAAATGTTAGTTTAAATGTTTTAAAATTATATACATGTATGCATGTGTATCTGTATCTAAAAAACAAAACAAAAAACACAAAATCGATATTTCCAATGACCATAAGTAGTAGGAGCTCAAGACGGATTAAAATAAAAACATGTATAGCAGCAGTCAATCTCCCTTACTTAGCCTCTTACTTTAATGATAAAACCTTAGATAGTCTTTACAACGACCCGTATAATGTGTACACATGTTGTTTATTTAAAAGGATTAGCAACTGATGGCTATTACTGAATCCTAAACATCCTCGAAAACAACTCGAAAATACGATTAACTAAGGATTTTCATAATGAAGGTATTTTAAGCTGAGCAATTTTAAGGAATTTCGTGTGAGGGATTTAAATCTAGTCACGGTCAATACTGTTTACTACAAATCCCGAATTTATTTAGACAGATAAAATAAATGGCAGGTATACATAGATAGAATTAATGTTGTTAAGGCTATCTTTTGACAAAACGAAAAAATTAATAAGATATGTAAGAAATCTTCTTTTAAACTCGAACTTAAACGCCTTTCATAATCGAAGTTAATCGATAAACTTTCTTCCTTTGAACATTAGTAAGTGTGTCACTATGTCGTTCTCTCGCCGAAAATATCCTATGAAATTCAATTTCACCTTCCACGGTAGCTCATTGATTCGGCATGACAAAACGAAAGACTTTAGGGGTTATGCTCTATCCGATGATAATATTGATGCAGTTACGTATAAAGTTAACTCGTCTTTAGGTTTCATTAAGAGATGGCCGAAGGAGTTTAATCACCCATATATTAGCTTTTATATTGTAAATTTGTTCGACCTATTCTAGGGTACGCTAGTCTTGTCTGGTCTCTTTTCTGTGCGATTCATATAAACCGCATCGAGGCTGTCCAGCGTAAATTTGTACGATTTGACCTTCGTGGTCTACTCCAGATTGATCCACTCCAGTGTTGCTAGACTGCAACAAGTAGATTCTCGTACCAACTTTAAAAAAATCGCGTACGTCATGAAAATTTCTCGTACATTTGGTTTGTCGTGAAGTTTATAATAAAACTGAAGACAATTTAGTGACAGTTAATTCTACTTTTTATAACAACAATTATGGATACCTTTCATAAAGTTATATTTGAAGCAATTTTGAACCCAATTTTTTGTATTCAAATTTTGAATAGTCTTGTGTAAGGATCATTGTTCTTTAAGTAAAAGATATTTAGATATTTTGATATTGAATTTAGTTCTAGGATTATCTGCTATATCAGAGCCGACTTCATGTGGCTTATCATTTGGATAGTGGCTGGTAGCTTTGAAAACACAAAGCAGCAATCTGTTGATTGTGTTTTGATATATTGAGCTAAATTATGACGATTTACATGTGACCAAATCAGTGTTGCACTCGTTCTGGCAGTGGATCTTTGAAGCCGATCGAACATATTTCTGTCATATTCCTTGTATTTGTGTATGCACGTAAATATTATATACACGGAACTGTCAAACGTAATAAATGTCCTTTTTTATATGTAGAATAACGGTACAAAATAGCCTAAATTTTCATTCATTTAACTCAAAAATTTCACAAATAATCGTAACAGTACACTTTCACAGAGCAGATGACAATTGAATTAAAATTTACATTTATAACACCGAGAAAAATCCAGTGCAAAGCAGTTGAAAGTTCATGTTTGCACTGAACATTTCTGCTATAAAAATTATACCATCGAACATTTTCAAGGTTGTACTGCTAGAAAAGTGTAACACTGGTGTTGCATTGATGTCCCATCGAAATTGACATAAATTATCTATTAATGCAACCAAGATGCTTTCTGCTTATTTTTTAAAAATTATCTTTTACTAAAAATTCTGTTTGGAATATATTTGACGCCGAAATTCCGAAATTCACGTATTTTGGCGTACGGGAATACATTTTGCCTCATCCATACCTCGTACCTCAGTTTAGAACTTCGCATACATGTACTAGAATTATTGTACGTCTAGCAACTCCGATTAGCTCCGACACTATCTCCGTATCTTAATCAGATTAATATTTTTTCTTTGGACTCTCTCGAAGTCAGACACAAAAACTTCAGAATGGTTTTTCCTTTTGACTATTTAAAAGGCACAATTAATTCCCCTGAATTATTGGTGGCCTTGAATTTTCCGGTCCTCACTCGCCCCTTGAGGAACCATGTTTTATTTCACATTCCTTACCAAAATATGATATGCACGAGCCTATTACATCAATGCCTCGTCTTTTTAACGAGCATACTGATTGCATAGACTTCCACTTTATAAATCTCACTTCAAAATTCAGGTTCGTTATGGTCCATTTTGTAGTATTCAGCACTTGGTGAACCTTAATAATAATTAAATAAATAAATATAGGACTTTAAAAATTGATTTATTTTGGAGAAATATTGTTGTGCTCAATTGAGATATGTATAATCACTGACTCGACGAGAATTTCACAAATTCTAGTCAAAGGAATGTCCATTCAACTGGGTTTGCTGTAATTAATTGGCGGACGTGTATTGGTGTATTTTATCATTAATGAAAATGCGTTTGAAAGACTTATCCTGGAAACTCACTTATCGAATTGCAGTGAACCAAAGGACGTTCTAGAAATACTCATTGCAATTTTTGTCATCTTAAAATTAACAATTAAATCGGCAATAAATTCCTTCAACCTTATAAAAGCCCAGTAAAGGACCACATCCCATAATTCTGCAGAAGGTTCGAAAATCTGCAAAGCGTGCTTGGACTTTATTCATATTCCAGAAAAAAATGGCGACAATCTAAGGTCAGTCCAAAGCCAGAAAAACTCTGCTAAGAAAGGCGGATAATATCGTAATTTTCGCGTAATCTGAACATTTCCAACACAAGTGGAAAATATAAAGTGAAAGTGGGAATAAATAAGTTCACAGGAAGGAATATCTTCCACACTTCTTTAGAGTTAGTAGTTTTCAGTCAAATCGAACAACTAAGCGTTTATATGGGGTAGGTCACGTTGATGATTCTGTCGTACCTGTCACAGATTATAGACTATATTAGATTTATGAAGGGGTGTGCAGGCGTTAGTTCACCTCACCTTACATTCACTGCGATCTGAAACATCTATTCTGAGTCTCCGTTCTCCCGTTACTCCCTTTCCAGGTTTAGATTATTAATGAAGTCCAGAGCCATTCTGGGTCTTTAGTTCCACATATAGTTTGGTGGAGGAAAAGAATGTTCGAGGTGCAGTATTCTCCGCGTGGCTAGTCTATTCTCTATTCCCCTATGGAGTAGGAGTTCTTTTGTTTTTCCGCCAGAGGCGCCGATAAATGACGAAGTCCCTGTAGACGTTCCCAATTAAGGGATTTTTGCTTTTTCTGCCAACTGTTTAGGGTAGCTCTGAGGTAATACTTTAAAGTGCCACAAAATGGCTCTGACTCGATAAAGAGAGTTTCCGTTCCTCTTTTGGTTAGGCCGTCAGCAACTTCATTGCATTTATGGCGCTCAGGTCCAGGTACCCACATGAGGATAGCTTTGTTTCTCCTTGATAATTTTTTAAAAATTTACATAACTTCCAAACAGACTATCCTTGATCTTTTTGTTGGGATTTATGCTAAGGCCATTGTTTAAACACCACATGCGTACTTTGGAAATAATTTTTTGTATTAGGTCGGATATGACTTAATCATGCTTGTCTCGTGTTGTGACTATTATCCGCGTAGCCTGAACATTAAATACCGAATTGGTCAGCTTGACTAGGAGATTATCAATTGGAGATAGGGACTCTTCCTTGTTGGCAGCCTCTAGGTGCAGTGATCGTGACTGAGAAATTCCTTAGAGTTGGAGTCTATGCAATTAACCGTGGATAGCTTGAGGCCTATATCTTCAGTGACTAATTTAATTTCATCGAAGGAGGTGATATTCAAAGCGCTTTCTATGTCTGCAAATGCACATAAGGCCACCACTTCTGTTTCAAGAGCTTTTTCGAGGTCTTTGACTAGTGTGTGCATGGTAGTTTCAGTAGACTTGCCAGTTTGATAAGCAAACTGTTTAGAAATGGGTGATTTAATTCAAAATTCCTTTCGAATGTCAGGGTCTAGGAATTTTTCCATGGGCTTAAGTAAAAAAAAAGAGGAGGAGGCTGATGGGTCAGAACGATTTGGCTAGAACGTAACTGGTTGGACAAATGCTTTATATTGGAAGGAGTATTTCTCCAACATCTGCTCTAGTAAGACAACGAAGATGCCATCCCCTCCAGCAGATTTTTACGGGCCCATCTAACCTTGTTGGGAGTGAAGCTTCTTTCCGCAAGGCTCTTGCTCCTATTAGAGACACTGTAATTTTCCACCTCAATTGAGTCTGCAGCTTCTATTTCTTGATCGGAAATGAGGGAAACAGAAAAATGAGTTTCTAATAAGAGCCTGACTATTTCCTCACAACTCTCAGTGCAGTTCCCATCTTCTTTTTGAAGTGAGCCTATATCATTTGTGTGATCCTTCGAAAGGACCTTATGGAATCTGATTGCTGCAGGCCAGGTTCTTCTTTTGGATCTTCTTATTCCCTATTATTTCCGTTAGAACCTTTTTATATTGTCCCCAGATTTCAGAGATAAAAGTTTCTAACCAAATCCTGTTAGCTCCAGCAAAAGTCAGTATGTTATTATTTTACGAACCATTAACTCAAACTCGAACTAAAGTGATTGTAGAATTTTTTTTTAATTTACGTCTATATCTCTAATCTCTTGTATGGAGCAGACCGTTTACAGAAAATGAATGTATTCGCATGAACTGAATGTCTCGAACACTAGGCTTTATATCACTGAACTATTTTAACATCACTTTTATTAATTTTTCCATATTTAGCAATCAGAGCGAGACAATAAAATAGACCACATTTTTTCTTAGAATTACAAAACCAATGATTTATGCAAATTACTTAAGACTTTACAGTAAGATAGCTCACTTGGGGTGCTATATTCAGCAAAAAAAAAATATTCTTACTTGTGACGTGTATTCATTTATAACATCTTTTAATAACACAACTTTTGACGTGAATTAGCATAGACTGTGAGCTTCGATCTTACTGAGACTATCTATCGCAAAGTACACTAAAAGCGCAGATAATATAAATTTATTACAAAATGCTATCTTCAGAGTTGAATCTTGTGTTCTCCAACTTAGTAAAACTCTGTACATAGTGCTTCTCTCTCGAAAATGTTTGAAATATTACACAATATTTTTACAATATAATTGTAGCAAAATTACAAATTGTGTACAATTTGTTTTTATAATTCTACTATTGACTATTACTTTTTGCTTAATTGATCTTGAAATATTTAATACTATTTGTAAATATAATGTAAAAACACAACTCCGAAGGAAATATAGTATCATGATAATTGTTGTCCGTATAACATGAAATAATTTTTGTGCAAATCACTACTAGATGTATTTTTTTTTTTTGCATTACTATACCTTATGAATTGTAAATTTTACTCTGTTTAACAAAAGAAAATTAACTATTAATCAGAATTAATAAATATCATTACTACAGTGTCTTTCGAACAGAAAATAAGTGTGGCTATGGTAATAGCAAAAAATAAATTGTAATATTTCAAAATGGGTTAAGTAAAGCAATTGGCGAGGCAACTATCTTATGCTATTCACCCATGGACTGGACTTCTATAGTATTTCACAGTGAAATTTTGTGACACACTGACCTTTACTTAAGAGGGCGCTAGGCAATTTGCCGCTATTATTGTGTGCATTGTACTGTAACCGGCTGAATTACTGAATTTGCCACAATCACGACACAGACTATGATATTAATATAATATTTATCGTAAGTGAAACATATTTAACAGTTCTATTGTAGATGAGTGATGACAGTAAATTCTATAATATTACAATCATTGCATAACCTCTGCCATTCACTCTGAAACTATTTCAAAATCAATCACGATAAAAACTAGAAAAGCTCCATTCATGACATTTTTTTTTTATTATCTCGCAAGTCCAAGCGCTAATTGGTCTTCAATTAGAATTAAGTGCGAGCAGCCCAACATTCGACTAAATTGGACAAACTACTTATGACAAGCTTAACAATGTGTCGTCGTCCCCAACATGTGTTTACCTCGCAGTGCTTTAATTCAATTGATTCGCGCAGCATTTGTTTTCGTTGATCAAGCAGATCATCATCAGCTCGTTCCCGGCCATTATATTCATGGACGACGAAACCAATTTAATCCACCCAATAACGCCGCAGCAGCAGCAGCCAGCAGCCAGCATAAGTTTGTATTGCTCATATAAGATTGTTTAAATGACTTGCGCATGCTCGTTAACAACTACTGATCAGAAGAGACCCCCATCAATTACAGTGACAATTCGATGTTGAATTATTAATTCTGACGCCGCCATTTTTGCTTTTTTTGTTTTTTTTTTTCATTATCATCTCAGCAACTCTTGAGTTGTCATATGTGCAGTATGCTTGGATTGCGCCATCTCAAGTCATCCGATGTTTACTTGAAAGCAATTAGAGCAATGACTATGATGGGTTTTCTCCTGGACCCTTTCGAAACTCCTGCTGTACATCTTTGAATTATGTTCTCTTTATATAATGTACCTATAATGCTAAAGTTGATGGTTTTTTTTCAGCCGTTTATTTATTTAAATGCCTTAATCCCTATACACATATGTATAGGTACTCTAGCTGCAGTGTATAGAGAGCAACGTAATTGAACTAAGAACTGTCAAATTGAGTAATCGGTTGACATTTATTGTACTCTAGCGTGCCCATATGATTGTGAATAAATGTCGAACCCTCGGTTTATATCATCACACAGGAACCCCATGCCAGTGGCCGTGTTCATATATGTATGTAGGTATGTATGTATATATTTAAGAATAGGGATGGAGTACTGAGGACAGATGTTTATTGGTTTCGAATAGAAATGTGTCCTCCATATGCACCCTTATCCCTGTGACGCGTTAATTGTATTGGTGCAGAAGCTTACCACCTCCCTGTTTAGCACCTTTTACCCTCTAAAATGCTCTAATATAAGCCTGTGTACTCTATAAATGGTGACTGCTCGTTGTGCTGTTTGATCAATACAAGAGGAATTAATGGATCCCAGTACCAGAGCTATGACACGCATAGCTACATCTGCATAAAGCAATAAAAATCTGGTTTTAATGAAAACAAGAACACTTTTGTAGTGCTTCCGATCCTATCCAGATAACATCGTCTGACTGCGATATAATACCTCTGCCCGTCCACCGAGGTGCCATAAAAGTCAGACGAATCGCACTATTCTGCAACACTTCCTTTATGGATAATAGTTGTGGGGCGTCCCTTGTCACCGGTTTATTCAACATTTGTCTACAATAATAGCATTAGGCACGCAATAAACTATAACCGCCAAATAGAGACACAATTTGGCACACCAAAAATTGAATTTGTTGTCTATGGTGTCGGCATAATGAGCTGTATTTAAGGCTGGTGTTACTAGTTCGTGTTCACTAATAAACGAATCTGAGAAACGCAGCCATTTGTGCCTTGATTCCCCTATTGTTTTTATTAAATTTGAATAAATGTTATTTATATTTATGGTGGTCTTTAGTTTTTTTGTTTTTTCTATTTTTGGTAGATGTTTTTTTTTAATGTTGATCCTTTTTTAGAAATAAGTTATAAGAACATTTGACCTGTCTATAGGTATGGATGGATTTTATTGGAAATATATGGCTTTTTGACGAACTCTTATACCTTTATATGGTCCTGTTGAATTTGGAGACTATTGAACTCGTAGATATTTGTTTTCAGTTTTTAATTTATGGGTAATGTTACCACAGAAGCCTAGACGAACCTATTAGTAGACAATTTATGTATTAAAAACAAAAATGAAAGTACCTATGTTCTCAAAATAGCTTCCTCAAATAAAACTTCTAAGGACAGGTGATGAAAAATAAATTCCCAACAATTTAAGTCATATTTACAGATATTGTGACCACTGCGCCTGATAAGAGTAAACAAGTGAATTCGGAACACACGAAAAGTTTTCAAAATTATTTGATAGTTGAACACTAGTGAAAATATGTTTCGCCTCCTATTTAATTGAATTTGAATGCATGTCTTTCGAACAGACCTTTGGTATTCCACAAGGAACTGTTCTTGACCCATTTATATTCTAAATATCTACACAGAAATGATCTACTAATAAATAACCATTCTAAATGCTTTATTGGTATAAGAACATATATATAAGACATTTGGGGATTGTCTACAGTTCCCAAAAGATTTAACTCTCTTACCACGTCACGGTTTTCTAATCGAAAATCAAAGGCATCCTTCGAACGGGAAGGTATCTTCTCAACTAAAATATTGAGAATTAGAAGATTGCCATTTGCGCAGACAGCCAAGCGGCTGTCAAGGTCTTGTCAATGTCTTGTCAAAGCTGTTCACAAAACTGGTATTGGAGTGTAAAGTCACCCTGAATTCTGTTTCTCGGTGTAACGGGGTACTCGTCCTATGGGCAAAGTTTACCTAATAATAAGTTAAGAAGTTGTAGAGCAAAATGGGCAAATTTTTGGTGTTTTTTAGAATGAAACAACTAATTTCATATACTTTCGTCTTATGCATGAATGGGGGAAAAGAACTTGTCTATGCACTACAGTAGTGCAACTGAGACAACGAGTTAAAAACAAAAATCAAGAGAACGTAGGATTACCCGAACGACAAAATCTTATTAAATCCCTCAAAATCCTTTCAACCTATTCATAATAATGTACATCAGGTCACACTACCTCCCATTTTTAAGAAAAAGATAAATTTCGCTTTGGCCCAGATGCTGAAAGGAGATGTAAAACTCCTCTCAAATGAAATTCTCATTTTTCCCGAAATTATCAGAGAATTCAGCATGAGTTCTCCCACTTAATCTCTTCATAGCAAAACGAATGTAAACAGAAAAATGTCCTGTTCAAATATCGTAGGATTACAGCAACAACATGTGTCCTTCTAGTCCTTTTACAACAACAACATGTGTCCTAACATTATCAATATTTCATGAAAACCGGTTTTCACAAAAGCGCGGGAGCATTTTATGAGAGTAAAACGTGAAAACTGCGTCCCTTCTCATTTATTTACGAAAATGAAACATTTGCCATTCTGTTTCGGTGCATGCAACTTGCACTTACACATTTTTTATCTTTATTCATAAAATTTTTAAAGAGAGTTTGATTTTTTTTCGATTTATTTTTTCTTTCTTCCTTCCTTTTCTTGCCGTGTGCATTTTAAATGTAAAACACTCGGATATCTCACCAGCTTCTTAACTTATTATTAGGTATACCCAGATCATAGTAATATTAGCATAAATGAAAAGGCGGACGAGCTTGCTGGTCCTGGTGCAGCCAGGTTGGCATTCTCCTGTACAATCGGGATTGCACAAAAATACCTTGCCTCTAACATTTTGGCTTGGGCCGACTGCCAAAACAGTTGTCTTTGGTTAGAGCTAACCGAAACTTAACGAAAAAGCTACTGGGATTTGACAAGCCAACCCTGAGAACCCTGCTGTCAATCCTTACTGGACACTCATTTCTCAAGGGCTCACATACCCATGGCTGCCCTTTTTGACAAAACTTGTTTGCAGATACTGCGGAGATGAATCAGAAACGGTGACTGACTTTCTTTGTCACTGTCAATAGCTCTCTGCGGAAATGCTACCTATTCCTTGTCTCACACCTCCTAGATGTACTGAATGAAGCGGGTAGGGCAGTTTGGAGCTAATATTAAACTTTATAAGATGAGCAATTGCTCATAAGTTTGTAGGATGAACAATGGACCTTGTTGTGGTTTACGTTCTAGAGACTCATTTAGGTATCTCAACCTGTTTCCAGTCCACCAATTCAACTCTCTTACCCAGCCAACGTGAGAGCCCTTTAAGTTCATCTGACAATTTGAAAATAAGCTTCACTTAAATACAATATTATTTGCCTTTTTGCATTAGAGCTCTTTTTAATTTCTAACGATTTATTCGCCTTTCAGGAGACTTCATTCGTATATGGCTAAAAAATTGCAGAGACTCTCTAAATTCAGAGTTTGTATTTACCTTTTGGAGACTTAGAGGTATTTCCATGTCCAACATGGAATTTCTCCCCCTGCTCAGAACGTCAGCGTTTTTTTTTTAGGTTTATATGATGTTTCGAAAAGTTCAGATGTGTCTACAGCTAATCTTTTGGAGTACCCTTCAATACCCTTTTGAGATATGTAAGTGGTTTCATAAGTAGACTCTTCTTCAATTTTTTTTTTACTTAGTTCTCTCTATTGGGAATTATTTAGGCCCACGTTTTGTTTATTTAACCTTGTTTCTTCCTCTATCCTCTCTCAAATCTATATTATTCTGATTTTTATTTTCGGAATTTGGTCCTTCTCCTTAACCTTAATCTCTTCTGTATACAGAGAGTAATTTCTTTTATTCGATTCTCTAACCATTTCAGATTTAAAAATTAGGATACGTAACAGTTATCCAATTCTGCTTCATTAAACTGTAAAAGAATTTCGGTCTTGTATCGCATGCTGGTACTATTCCATCAAGTACCTCTAGTATGACATTGTGCACCTTCTTGAGATGAATCAATGATTTGTAATTTAGTAGCCTAAGAGACTAACACTGTCGTCACCTTAATAGTATCGCTATATCACATGATTGAAAAGTTTTCTTTATTTTCATTTTCTTTAGCCTGCGTAGTTAAGGCAGAGAAATGCATTACCACATGAAGGCTAAAATAAAATTGAAACACGCCTCAAATGCAAAATTTTCATGGTAATGTTTAAGCTTTTCCTTGGGTGATTCTGCCCTCTGCATATGATGATCCATTTTGGCAAGGAAGTGGTTTGGTGAAGGCCTCCTGTAGACAGCTTTTGAGGATTCCGTCTTCCATCACTTTCAGGAGCTAATAACCAAGCCACCGGAGACTGCTCTCTTAGTAATAACTTTACTTTTTCGTAATTATTTTAGTATTGCACTAAATTTATGCACTTTAGAATATAATTTTTCTTTTACATTCTCTCTTTGTTTTTTATATTTGTTGTTTTACTAATTAAGTAAGGTACGATTAGTACATAAGTGAACTATTTAATCTGATGAATATCTAAAATAAATAAAAAAAAATGAATTGCAGGTGAAAGGTATATATAAAGAAAAAAAACGATTAGAGAATGCTTATGAAACCTTCTTTGATTCTGGGTCAATAAGTCCAACCTTGTTTTTTTTTCTCATTAGAGCTTCGTGTAAGACAAAAAAAGAGAAATAATAACTACAAATTATAAGAATTCAATACTAACTATAATTCAGTATTAACTACATACAAAAACTAATTAATTAATTTATGTAAATTCAAAACTAATTAATTCAACGAAATGATAAGAAATACTACGAAAACAAAATAATTAAATTAAATGGCTTAATCCAAAATTAGTCATGTATTTATATGTAAATCAATAAAAATTAAATTAAGTCCAGTTACGCTTCATATATTCGAACAGTTTTCGAAATAGTTGAATGCGATAAGATAGCCCAAAAGAAAATTGGTAAAATCTTTCAATTCCTGACAGTAGAGGAAGTGGTGGTTAGCATTTATAAAATTTCATACATTTTAGAAGCATTAAGTATCCATTAAGCATTTTGCATACAATTCTGTGCGTTTTCTATGTCATTTTTGACTAATTTACCTGGAAATCCGTAGGATTTTCGCAGGGAATTTCGTACTTCTGGCCGAAGAGAACTGCGCCAAAATTGCAAGTCTTTGATAGTATTGACAGTTGGAATTGGACGTGAAAATCGAATGGATTTCTATGTTTTTTCTGTATGATTTTCGCATAGAATTTCAAGTTTTTTCCATCGCATTTCCATATAAAACACATAAAAATTTCAATACTCTTTCCGTGTTTTTTTGTTTTAATAACGAAATCTAACAGATTGCCAGGTCTTTTCCGTGCAATTTTTACAAAGGATATTTCCAAGTCTTCTGTTTCAAAATTCTTTATTTGCGTAAATAAAGTGGAGCGTACCGATACAGATTTCTTCATATTATTTTAAAGCTACAGCAGTAATGCGTCATATATGGACTGAAAACTCACCAGTGTGTAAAAACAAAGTAGGGTTGGAATGCCATCACTTTTTTAACTGGAGTTCTATGCGAAAATTTCCACATCTGATATTTAGAGAATGATCAATTGCAGGTGAAATAAAGTGAAAACGATGTTTTTAAAAAGTTCTAAAAACAAATGTAATGTAATTGAAAGAAATTTAATTGCTATATTAAATTCATATATTCAGTTATTATGCATTTGAATTTGTCATTCACTAGAAAACCATCTTCATGATTTGCAGGGGAAAGACCCTTCGTCTCATTTCACAGCAAATGGAATAGAGTTTAGAAAAGCGCGAAAATACTTAATTGTTTTGTTGAAGTACATACAATTACTTTCACTTTCCTCTAAATAGTCGTCATTAAAAGCGTGGTTAATTCAAGATAAATTTTTAGACATAAAACATATTTGTTTCCCCATATTTCCAGTGCTAAAAGCTTTCAAACGACACGTTTCCTATACATAAAGAAAAATTTTAACAGTATAGCCTGTAATAAAGAAGACAATGGGTAGGCACAAATTTTGCTCCCGTCCTGCTCTTTCGAAAGCTCTTTATTTTATGGCTGACAACAAAATTTACTAATATTTTTCACATTGATGTTTTCATTATTTTTTACAATTTTGTAGTTTTTTAGATTTGAGTTGACTTCGGTTTCGAAGATCTCAGTTAGCTTTTAATATTAAATAAGAATTAACTTTGCAACTAATATTTGGCATATTGTATGGGAATATACCAAGTGATCTACTGGTGAAGATTCTTCTCGGATAGGAGGATGACACCCCCTTTGCCGAAATTGTTGTGAAGCAATGAAAATCTGGAATGATCTTCAAGGTTACTAGATTTTAAGTTATAGCCAGAAATTCTGTATTTTTAAATGGGTAGAGGAACTATTTATAGTCACCCTAACGATAGAGCTTAACGACGCAAAGAACACTTGTATCGAGGTAATTTATTTTGAAAACCTAACCGTTTTCGAATATCGACAAATTATTTTAAAGAAGTCACTTAGAAATATTTGAGAAAACTCTTCGCCTATTCTTTCTTTAATATCATCGCTTGAAACTAATCGCCCAGTGATAACGCATTTCTTGAAGAACACTTGTCGATAACTTAGGAAGTTTGAGGTTAGGTAGTTAGCTGTAGAAGCAAGTTGTATAAGTATCTGTGGGGACCCTTCTGTGTAGAATATAACCTAATGTTTCAAATAAATATTTTGAGAACAATAAACACTTTCTTATTTCTTTCCAACTACTCAGAATAATATCTAAACTTTATAGATAGGATTTGCTGAAAGCTACACCAACCCAAAGTTAAACCTTGTGTCTTCTGTCCTATAGAAGCTGAGCCCGTACGCCCCTCCTTCTGCAATAAACCTGGACCCATAGTAGATAACTTCTAGCTTGAAGACTTTGCGTTTCTGGAGCATCAGATAAGTGGACTCTAGACATTGTGTATAGGTCTAGTAGTTCCTGATTTCCACCTTACAATTTTGGAGCATCAAGCAAAACGACTGTAGGCATTATCCATTGGTCATGTCATAAGTCTAGTAATCATCGTTTCGTAAACTGCATATTTCAGAGCAACCCTCAAGTCTTAGACTTTAGACCTTATCCAAAGAGGATAGGTCTAATAACTCACATACTTATGTCAGTGATTGGGACCAAAAAGATCAAGTTTTGGGGTCGTAAGTAATAATTTTCAATTTTATTGCAGTTGGTAATATAAAACTTTTTTTAAAACATTTTTCAAATATTACCGTGTATCTTTCGTGCTTTTGATACATACATCAATGCATGCCAAACACTTTTGTTTATCCAATTATTACATACATGACTTCATTCCTTTATCCTACTTCCCTAAAAATCGTTGAAATTTGGCTTATTTCTCCAATAATTCTACGAGTTCAACTTAATTTAAATTTTGGAAAAATTCAGAAATGCCAACTATTGGCTGATTTACATTACTCGAACATGCGATTTTACTGAGAAAGTGAGTGAGATGGTCTTATTACTTTGCACTGTTAGAAAAAAAAGAAGAGGTGATTGACTGTCAAGGCATTATTTCCCACTCTTTTATAGCGAAGTGTCACTTGTGGCATTTCATCAATTTGTCAATTGCATAAATTAGTTGGACGTTTATGCTGAAGTTCAAAATCGGATAAAAAAAGGCACTATTTTCGAGAACAATACAGATACAGAATACAATAGAGAATACAAAATATTCCCTTTAAAATTTTGACACATTCCATATTTAAAAATTCTTTTAAAAATTTCATAATAACTTTATTATAAAATTTTTAACAATTTTTTAAAAAAATTCTAAAAAAAAATTTTTAAATTTTTTTAAAAAATGTTTAAAAATTTTTAATAAACTTTGACACATTCCAGCTGATGTGCTGTGACTTTCTTCAAATATTTTTAATTTGTGTGCGTGTCAACAATTATACCCGTACCCGCTTGTAGTTATATGTATAAAGTATACTTCCGGCTAGAAATTTTTATGGCTAATTATGGCAGTAAAAATTTCCCCTTCGTCGGGGAATTTGACATTTAACTCAGTAAAATTTTGCTGGATTATCTGTTGTCCTTATCATTCTAAAGTATTTTCAGATAAAGGAAAACTACTTACTCTGTTTTCTAGCAATGTTCGAGTAATGTAAATCAGCCATATTGCAGTGGCACGTTCTACATTTTGTGAAAAATCACAGCATTAATTTTCACTGAATTTGCTCTTTTCATACCCCAGATGAAATCATTAGGTATTCCATGATACAAGAATAGAGGTATAGCCGACTTTTTTGTCAATTGCATGCTTACGCCATATGGTAACAAATTTCATTCAGTGAGATCTGTCATTGTCGCAAATTGAGATTATTGCAGAAATTTCAAACTATACCATAATAATTAGGGATATATATAGCAAAATTAAAAAGTGTAAATATAGCGCACCTACATAATTGTTTAAGGAAAAGCGTTGCTGATTTGATAATTACAATGTTGAAATCTAATCCCGAAAAACGGCCAACAATCTGACAACTTCTTAATTTTGAGTTAATAAACAGTAGCCCGCTGCCTAAAAGTTTACCGGCATCGTGTTTGACAATGGCACTACGTCCTGATCTGTTGGAAAATCTTGAGAGCAAGGGCAGCAGGAGAACAGCTTCAATTGAAATAAATGTAAAGTCAGTGAACAATACAAAACCGGACTCAACGTTCTTAAAGAATAACTTGCATGATGTTATTACAGCTTCAATACAATGGATGTAATTAATTTATATGAACAACTATCAAACTATTAACACCAATGTTGTTCAACTTGCCGATAATATACGAGATAAGAATACCGATCCAGGAGCATAGCCTCTTTTCTGGAAATCCAAATGGGTTGATTCTAGTGATTATGTGACGAAGGCATGGGTGTCATGTTCAATGGTACTATAAAATTAATTATGCTGCCAAATAGTATAGTATAAATGTTCACTTCATTGATAAAGCTGGAGGGAAAATATACATCACAACCCTTTAGTATTGGAAAAGAAATCAGAACCAGCTTAACACAAGCTCACTGCATGCACACGTTTAATAAATAAACGGTCAACAATACATGCGTTTCATCATTTAGTCGATGTTAGTATTAGTATGTTAAACTAAACATAAATCATACACCGGATGAAATATAAATATAAAATAATAAATAAATAAATAATCTTTATTAGCAATAAATCTTGCTTTATGATAATACTAATATTAATAATGTACCTTTCTTTCTTATTTTATACTCTTATTATACTATCGAACCGGATAACGTTTGCGTATAAATTCTACGATTTTCTTTTTAAAAAACATAAAATTGGTCTCATTTTTGCAATCACTTGGTATACTATTATATAATTGAAGTCCTTTATACATTACTGTATTTTGAGCCCTACTCGTTCTCAGTCGCTCCACTCTGAAGTCTTCCAAGTTGCGCAATCGATAAGGTTGCATATCCGCTACATACTGGAGTTCCCGGCATAAATACTCAGGCAGAAGATTATTTTTCATTTTAAACACCATTTTTAATACATTGAAAATCGTTCGCTGATTGACTGACATCCATTTAAGAGTATTTAACATTGCACTAATGGGCGATCTTTTATGGCAACATAATATGCTCCTCATTGCCCTGTTTTGTAATTTTTGTAACCTTGCCATTTGTTCCTTCGTACACATAAAGAGAATTGATTGGCAATACTCGAAATGTGGCATGATTATGCTATTATGAATATTAATTGCACTTTCTATAGATAATTTCTTTCTTATTCTTTTCATAAATCCAACCTTTTTAGCTATTTTTGCACATACATAGTCCACATGAGCTTTGAAGTTCAGTTTTTCATCAATAATAACACCTAAGTATTTCATCTCATTCACCTGTTCAATCAACACATTATCCATAAACACATTAACTCTTTCATCCGCATTTAGAACCATACATTTAGTTTTTGTTACATTCAGCTTAAGTTTATTCATTCTTAACCACACATTCAGTCTTCATAAGTCTTCATTCAACTTTACAACACATTCATTTAAGTTCTTTCCCGTTATAAAAATTAATGTATCGTCTGCAAAAAGTCTTATATCTGAGTTCCTTAGCACGCACACAATATCATTTATATATACTATAAAAAGAAGTGTTGCTAGCACTGATTCTTGCGGTACTCCTAGTCGATTTACATTAATATTTGACATTTCATTATCCACCTTGGTTCTTTGTATACGGCCATCCAAAAAACTCTGAAACCACTTCAACTCTTTTCCGCGAATCCCAATTGTTTCGAGTTTATTTTTTAAAATATGTCTATCGATGGTTTCGAAGGCTCTTTTTAAGTCAAGAAACACAGCAACAACCATATCTCCCTTATCAATTGCTTCTTTCCATTTCACGATCAACCCAGTTAAAGTAGATTCGCATGAATGGCCAGATCTAAATCCCGACTGATATTCTGATAAAATCTTATTTGATTCTAGGTATCGTGCAAACTGCATTTGTGTGGCTTTCTCTAAAACTTTCTCCTCCGTAGGTAGCATATTCACAGGCCTAAATTCCTCGCAATTTTTGGTTTTCCCCACCTTTGGTATTGGTACGATTACAGATTCCTTCCACGCTTTTGGAAATACGCCATTTTTAAATGATGTATTTATAATATAAACTAGTGCATTTATAGTAGTTTCTCCTCCATCTTTAATCATTTTAGCACTAATACGATTAAAATCTCGTTTCTGATTTATTTTTCCTAGTATGTTGTACACATCTTGATAACTCACTAAGTCAAACTTCGCTTTCAATGTTACAACTTGCATATTTGTATTGCATTGGTGCTATAGAATCATGTATATCCTCAATACTGCTGATAAAAAAGTCATTGAACTCCTCCGCTATTTTCCTTTTATTTTGAAATATCTCATTCCTGAATCTAACTTCCTTTATTTCTGTTCTACCTTGCTTCAGTACTAGTGATTTTATTACTTTCCACATTGATTTTGGATCATGGGTGTTCACATGCAATGTGACATAGAAACATTATAACTAAGTATTATTTTTATATAGACAATTTTCTAAAATATGCTTAGAAACGTCAACAACAAAATGCTCAGCCATATTATTAACAGTAATGCGCATGCGATTAATAGGTTCATATAGTACATGCTAAAGTTAGACCTTGAGCAGTTAACATGCAATAGAGGTAGCCTTCTCAAAAGTTATATCGGCAAACACGCGACTTTTTCAAGCGAGTGCATATTTAAAAGCTTCACACGATGCTCATAATGTGGAAGAATCAACGAATTATTCCAGAGTAGGTGACTAAGAGCGCAGCGCAGGAAGTTCCTCTGAACAGACTCGACCCTAAAATGGGGACCAGACCTGACTTGTGTATTCAAAAAGAGGTCTCACAAAGCAAGTGTACAAAAGCAATGTTATGGTGGGATTCGAGAACTCTCCGGACAAACATTTTATAAAGCCCAGCATAGAACTACTCTTTGAAGCCATGTAGTTTATATGGGAGATAAAATTCAATCTGTGGTCACATTTGACACCCAAGTCACAGACAGAGTCCACACGGCGAATCGAGGAATCCTAGAACGCATAATCATAAGTGATTGGTAAAATGTAAAATTGTAAAATTTTTGGAGGTCACTCTGTACCTGTTCACAATCGTTAACAGATTTAATCCGAGCGAAAAGTTTAACATCGTCAACATAAATCAAGACTTTATAGTATCTTACAACAGAGATAATATCGTCAATAGATAGAATAAAGAACAGTGGTCCCAAGTGACTTCCTTGAGGTATGCCAGATGAAGCCTTTAAGATTCTAGAGATGGAATGGCGGAATAAGATTTGGTATGCTGTGTCATCTAAATAAGACTCCGTCGATTTTAGAGAAAACCCATACTTTTCCATTTTAAAGAGTATCACGGTGTGAGATAACTTGTCGAAGGCCTTACTAAAATCTGTATAAATACAGTCTGTCTGATAGCCTTTTGCAAACCCGCGAAGCATTTTAAGACCTATTATTTTAAATATAATCATTGTAGTTTATTTATAGATGAGTTTCAAATTTCAGATGAATAAAACTTATCTTCTCACGCCTTTTTCTCGAATAATCGTTTTAATTACATGAGACATAATCTTGCTGCCTGTGTTGCATGATCACCTGACATAATTCTTGTCTTTACGACATCTAGATTTGTTGCTTCCAATACAAGCTCCGCAAACAGCTACACTGAAAGGAGTAGGTTCAGTTCCAATAAATATTGTCTAATTTAATTTAAAGTATTCCCAAAGCGGAAATTGTAATAACCAAAAGGAATTTCCTGAAATATTGTATAAATATATGGTCCATATACTCCCTTTCGTATTCCTTCAGTTTTGTATGCTGTCTACAATATTTCTATTAAAGATACGCCCATTTTCGATACAAGATTACAAGGGTTCGTCTTTTTTGCTTGGAAATTTGACAATTTGACAATTACTTTAATCATTGGCAATGACATTTGTCTCCTCATGACGTTGCAGGATAAAACGTCATGGAAGTATACTAAGTTTGTCTTTCCATTTGTAAACCTAGAAATAACGATGGTAGAGTAGAATGGATTGGATACACATGCATAATATTAAAAGTTATTTTGATTTTTACATGTTCGTCCGTCCGTCCGTCTGACCGTCCTCACGATAACTCAAGAACTCGTGTACCTAGAGAGCTGAAATTTTGCAGGTGGGCTTTTGAAAAAAAAAGGAAAATTAAATTCGAAAATGGGATAAATCGGGTAACTCCTTTGTAGGGTTGCCGTACAAAAACTTCGTTTTTCGTTCATATATTTGAACATTGTCTAAGAACGCGCCAACGTAGAGGGCTGAAATTTAGTACACAGTATTTTCATAAAAATATTAAGTATAATTTCAAAAATAGTCTAAATCTAGCATCTTCTTCTTGATGTTGCCATATACAAAATTATGATTTTTACGTATATTGTGAAAACGATAAGTCCTATGTGGTTTTAATGTAAGGAAAAGTTCTCCAAATTCTATAAAATCGGTTATTATCATTTTTTTTCTGTCCGACCAACCGAAATAGTTTTAATAATAAAACTTGCATAGAGAGGTAACCACACGAAATTACATACGGGTATTCATCTAGGGTATCATAACTAATAGACCAATAGACCAATTCTAGTTTTTTTACTCGTTTCTATCAACTTTAAACAAATTTAAAATTTACATTTAATATAAAACAAGACTATCTTGAAAAACCAACAAATTGTAGTGGATTTCTTCCTAAACTAATCACAGGACTCAATACTACTACAATATCAATGTTTCTAGTGAATTAATTTTACTAATTAAAGCAGTTAAAGTTCAACTAAAGATGTATGCAAGTTCTGAAGTTATCCAAAATTCTAACAAAATGCAGTTACTGTTTACAAAAAAGTACTAATTTAAATTATACTTCACAAGATTAGGAAGGTTTACGAAAAATATTGAAAAAACCAACTCTAGTAAAGATTCACCGTAGTTATTCTAATGAAAAACTGTTTGTAGTGCAGAGAAAATTGCTTACTATTAATATTTTATACTTTTTTAAGAGTTGTTTAACCATACTAATAGTAAATTTATAATTTATAGCTTTTGTTTATATTAAGAGGTGCCAGTTTTATTATAGTCGACCGTTGCTCATATCTATCTGCGTATGGAGATCCAAACACTATGCTGTTACCAGAAGTCAGTATGGTTATAAAAATTGATAAAAGCAATTAAACATTATTAGTTACCCCATTAAATTGTTCGAAATATGTTTGCAATAAAATTAATATAAAATTTCTTGAATAATTTTATTTTTATTGGCGCCTTCCATTTGAATGAATAACATTAAAACTTTATTGCTTTACTTCGTATAAAGGTGGATAGAAGCAATTTGCATACGACGCTTAAATTTGTTTCTAAAATAAGTGGGTGATAATTGAAAAGTATATTTGAATTCAAGGTATAAGCAATAAACAAGATATTTGATAGTTAAAATTATAAATTTAAAATGGATGTAGATCTCTCTATACGTGACATACATATGTATAGTTACACAGTATCGCTTTGGGTGGCACTTCTTGTCTTAGGGGACTTCATACATATTTGGTCGATTGAAGCTTTTGAGATAATAAATGGAATTTTCGATGACGAAATCAAAATTAACGATTTTGTTTTTATATTTAAATTTTATTATTTAAACTTATCCAGTTATTTTTAAATCAGAACTGTAAACTTGGGTCACTGACAAGTTAATACATAAGCAATATTCGTCGAGAGTATTTGGAAGGGGGGTGCGCTAATTATTTAATCTAATAATACAATTGGATTAAACAAAAATATAACGACGATTTAGAGATATGTCATTCAACTACTACTAAGGTTTCATTTATTCGTTGCAAAATTGTGTGAGAAACATAAGGTCAGATTATAATGTGTATGTTTATATCCATATGTTCTTTAAAGCTGTGTTCTTTGATGTACCTTATCTTCTGTAACACTCATATGTATGTCGGAGAGAACATATTCTTCTATTCATTTAAGGCAACTATTTGTTGCTTTATTTAAATCTTCTATGACAACTAGATAGCGCTGCGATCGTTATATAACCTAATTTTCTCAATTTTTCGCTTAAAAGTGAAATGGGTAACTAGGAATAAATTAATATTCAAATGGATAAAAACGACAAAAAGTTCGGAAAAATATCAACTCACAAATCTGGTAATATTTTTGTACTTAATGACAAGTAAAGATCAAATATATTGGAGAATAGAAGAATTTTAAGATCTTTTATTTATACGATTCTAAATCAAGTCATAGATACAAGAGGAAAAAACAACCGCCTCGTGCATGGTTTGAAGCCTGGATCTACCGCTTTCTGGGCGACTGTTCTTA
Source organism: Dioctria rufipes (assembly GCA_963924295.1). Lineage (NCBI taxonomy): Eukaryota > Metazoa > Arthropoda > Insecta > Diptera > Asilidae > Dioctria > Dioctria rufipes. The sequence goes on along the minus strand of OZ002743.1, from coordinate 38,443,038 downwards.
TCACTGAGCTAACCAGACAGATGATTTTTCCTCTTATATTTCTTAATTTGCAACTATCCTACTAGGCCACGTTGCGTTCAGCAGGCATTAACCAATAGCGATGACGAAATAAATTGTAAATCCATTTTTTTATTTTATTTATCCTGAACAGGAGTCGAACCCACACTTGTTAGGTTCCGGCCTCAAACCCAGAACGGAACGGTTGTTTCTTTCTCTTGTGTTTATGATTTGATTTAGAATCGTTAAAAATTAAAGTTCTTCTAATTCTTCTATTCTCCATCTTTGACCGATTCTTACAAGTGTGGGTTCGGCTCCCGTCCGAAAAAAAAATTGCCTACTTTTTGAAATAAAACCTTATTCTCGGTTGCCCCTCTGGCTCTACTCTGTCCAGTGAACACAAAAAACGAGAAGAATTTGTTAATAATTACTTTGAAAAATTATTTACATTCTTGACCCGAAAAAAATAATTTGCTACAATTAATATTGCCGCCCTTTATCTTCGGACCTTCGCCACTCTAAAAATGAAATAATCGTCCTTTTGGTTGTTCTTCTACACTATATTCTTGCTTACAGACTAAACTCAACAAGGTATTTATGTCAATCATTAACGCATTACATAGCAGAGGTATGTCTTTGACAGGATATTAATGATCTCGGCCTAAATAAGGATCTGGTATTGGTACAGACATTTTCCTCTCGTGCAAAAATTTAAAAAATAATTGTAAAGTAAATGATGACGCAAATCTAACAAAAAAAGTGGAACCTGCAATATTTTGTACCTACCCTAAAAGCATAAAGTAAATTAGACCGTTTTCAATAGACTCATCACCAAATTTTCCATAAATTCTAAATGCCTAGAATATCTTTACATGCAACTTACACATTCAATAGTCATGCGAAGCCTATCCAAGACTTTAAGCTATGCGCGCAGCTTCACAATCCTTAATCTGCGTCAGAGATGAACTTTCGGGGTTAAGTGCCTAGTCTTGCTGCAGCAACTAAGTGTTGGCGAAAGGGCAATTGGCGTAATTGGAACCTTCCATGAAGGTACCGCTGACATAAGGGCTGTCTACAAAGTTTTGAGGACTTGTTTGGCAGCTATTTCAAGTTCTTGAGGGCCTGCAAAATCTTGAGGACTTATTTGGCCTCGGCTATTAGCTGTGCCGTTTGCAACGGTGCATCCGGGCGTCCGGTTACTGGTTGATCGAATATTCAATCCGCAACCAGATAAGTTATGCTCAACCTTAGGACCTGCTAAGAAAGGAAATATATGGAATCTGCATGAGTGAGACAGATCTGACGCAAAATCAATTTGCCAATTGAATGACATCTTCTGCCTAGGCGGTCTCTATGACAGCCTGAACGTTTATTGGAATCAACTCGATCCTATGTCGATTTGAAGGTTATTGCATGGAGTAGTGGTGTTGGTCGTTGATGTTGTCGACAAAGTTTGCCTCTAGAATTCGGGACCCAGTCGATGTTAGATCGATGTTATGGGCCTAATGACAGCAGCGGGCATGTTGGAGCTGCAGGTGGGCATACACTGTTTCCTCTGAAAAAAGAATTTATCATGGAAGGGGTGTCATAATTAAACGATTTTTTTGAGAACTATTGGATATACAGCTTGGAGTGAAAATGTCGATACAGACTCTCAGTCAACATAATGTTGCTGCGTTATAAAAAACTTAGTATTTGTTTGATCTTTTACCGCACGTATTACTTACCCTATGAAATTACCATGGTAAAAAATATCCTTGGTGCCTGTACTGAACTCCATTTAAGAGATTACATCGGAGGAAAGTTCAGGGTTATTGTCATCCAAAATCCGATAGAAATGCACTTTTTAGGGTAATTTTCATAATACTAGAAACTACTGAATCTTCGAAATAGACGAGAAATAACTCACCTACTTACACAATCAGTTGACCTCATAGTACGACCAAATTACGTAAATATTCGACTCCTATTTTCTCTACTACAAAAAAGAATGAAAGAGACGAATTCAAAAAAAACGAATCGATTGTGGTCGAAGATGAAAAGCTTGTGTGGTTTATACGACTTGAATCTATCTACTGAAGATCACTAATGTAAGAATATCTCAGACAGCATCTTTGTGTTTATAATAACAAATTGGACTTTAATAGATATGCACAGTAGTTGCCGCTAATTACTTAGTAAGGTAAATTGTATTCGTTTTAAGACACAATAACACTCTTTAGAATGAATGCTTTAAACAGCAAAAAAATTCTTCAAAATATCCCTAAAAAATCAGTTAACAAAAAGTAGTCGAGAACATGTATACATACATAAAATAACTTCATTAGAATCTGTTCATTTACCACAGGGCTCAATGTTAGGGCCGCTCTTATTCACTAAATTTTTGACGACATCCTTTTTGTACTTTTCTTACTAAACTAGCTAGAGTACATATATAGTAAGAAATTCTAGCAAATCGATAACCATTATATAAATTTGGAGCTTCTTTCCTAGCTTATCTGTGTTGAATATTTTTTGGAGAAATAAATCAGAAAACAAAATTTCCACGCTATAGTTACGGTGTCAGGTTTCATTTGCTGTGCGATGATTTTCGTCAATATTCTTGGTCAATCGCACATTAAAAGCGGCGGCGGCAATCGGCAACGTCTTAATTTTGATTAAAAAAAAAAAAAAACTAAAACTCAAAACGAACTCTCCAAAACATCGAATCGGCTTAAATAGTTTGATCTTTAGTGGGATGTTTTTAGTTGTTGGCTTCTTTTTTAATTTCATAAAAAAAAAAAAAACAAAACAGAAAAAAATCTGGCATCCATTTCTGTATTGGTCTCCCTCTACCTGCGGCTAATTAATCCTCCAGTAAAATTCAAGCGTCGTTATGCGGCTGTCAACATGCTAAGGCGACAATCTTTTCTTATACGATAATTCTTGGACGACCGACGCCGACGAGGCCAATTTTCTGAACATGCCTACAGCTAAGGTCCGCTGCCTGTTTGGAAACAACCCGAGTATGAATGAAATCTTTATTGGCAATACTTTAATCCTATTATGCGAATAATTCAATAATAACAACACATGTCATTCATAGTGAGCAGGCCATTTCGGAGGCTCTTGGACTCATGGGCCTCCGTGTGCGATCAATGGTGGCTTCTATTCTATCCAATAGGTTTAGCTGGAGTAGCTAGCAGCAAGTCTGATAAATTTGTGACCCCGCTTTCATCCTATGCCGTGGGATAAGAACTCAGATTCGGTTAGTTGAAGCGTATGACAGGCAGTAAAGTGACGAGTGCATTACAGGGGCTACTATGAAGCTGTTGAGTATTCAGAAATGAATGGACAACAGACAACGGATTTGGCTAAAAGAGAAATGTAAATCCGAAAAACTCATTACACGTGGAACAAATGACCAACGATGTCTGTCCTTTTTGTTACCAATAGCAATGGGACCCTCTTTTTATGGATTTGCCGGTGTGTCCAATTCGGACAATTTCCCAATTATATTTCTGGCGGGTGAGAGTTTTGCTGAATGGTTGTCCCCAATTTGTAATAACACAGACATGAGAAGAGGTACGACGCTGTCTGTTTTCTTGTCAATTCATGATAATTGAGATTTTAAAATTGACACCTTAAAAGGTTTTAAGGAAGTCGGGATCTTAAAGAAATTAGTTTTGTTCGCATCTTGTTGATCCGATTATGGATTTGTCTGTGCAGTAATAGCATTGAAAACTTTTCAAATGGTTGAGGTAGTTTTTTTTATTTTCTATTTGTCTTTTGACCTATTTTTTGTATAGTTTGATCTGAACAAGAAAGCCATTGTGGGAGGCTTTGTTGTCGTTTATAGGAATTTCATACTAATTTGGAATTTTTGGTATAATTAAAAGATTTTTCAAAAGGACAATCCTTAAATCTTACTACTGTCGTCTCTAAGGATATTTAGAGAGTTGGGTATTATACGTATTTATAACCTTTAGAGCTTTGGATAACATTGTTGATTAGGGCTGAAAACTGCCTCTATAAGTTGGCCAACTAAAATTGAAGAAATCAGGATGATCTTATCCGAAAGTTTCGAAACTCTGAATATTTTGTACCCAAAGTCAAAAAAGGAGTGGGCAGAAATGTTGCGCCTATACTGGAGTTAAGATATCGTTTCAGTTAAAGTACCTTACAGAGCGAATAGCATAAGATCAGTGAAGTTCATTGAAGTTATTAGATAGGCTGAGTTAAAAAATGTAACCTTGATTATTGACTTGCCTGCAACTTCATAACTCTGTCGGTTGATCTTTTTATGTACAAATCATTTTTTTTCACAATTAGCTCAGTATGATGCCAAATACCTGGCATATTTTAGAGTAAGAAACTCATTCAGATTATTGCAGTTCAAAATTGTGGTTGAAGATTGATAAATTAGTTGCAAAACCGATCGAAAGAGGTAAAAACATATGCTTCAGAATAGGTAGCCAATGTAGTTAAACTACGATCAGCACTTTGACTTCACGTACTCTTTAAGAAAGATCTTCGATGCGTGATCATATTGTGGAAAGCTGTTCGTTGCAAAGGCTTCCAAGCTTGCAAATACTCTCGCTATGGTCGCATTTTATTTATTTATTTCACTAAATGCTAGCTAAAGAGGTCCCAGGACACAATACTTAAATTAAAGCTAAAGTATAGATTAATTATTGAGAATTTTTCTTAACTGAGTCTTATTTATATTAAAATCAATCGAATCAAAATTCAAATTAAAGGTACAACACATTCTAGTCAGAGGCTCAAAGTGGTTAGTGGCGCATTGGTGCGATAGGAACCTAAATAAATAAAATCATTAAATCGCAAGTGTCGAGATCGTGAATTGAAATTAATTTTCTGAAGCATCAAAGGCATGTCGATGTCACCCTTCACAAGTTGAAATATAAAGCTAATGTCACAAATTTTTCTACGAGTCTCAAGAGTAGGAAGGTGTATTAAATTTAATCTTTCATTATAAGGAGGAAAATGAAGTCTATCCCTCCATTCGAGATCTCTTAGAGCAAAATGTATGAATCTCCTTTGCACGCTGTCAATACGATCGGCGTGATTTTTGTAAGGGGGAGACCAAACAAGACTGGCATATTCCAAAATGGGTCTAACAAGAGTGGTAAAAAGAGCTTTAGTAATATAGATATCATCTAATTCTTTTGCCGAACGCTTTACAAAGCCTAACATTGAGTTTGCCCTATTAACGATGGGATCTATGTGGAAGTTAAAAGTGAGCTTCGAGCCAAAACATATCCCCAAGTCACATATTTTATTAACTTTTGGAAGTAATAATCCATTCATAGCATAGACAACATTTGAAGGGACCTACTTACGAGAGATAATGGTTACCTTACATTTATCAACGTTTAAAACGAGAGAACTCTTTTCACACCATTTAACTAGTCTGTCCAGATCACCCTGCAATTTGAGACAGTCACAGTGCGAGTCGATAGATTTTTATAGTTTTAGATCATCTGCGTATATTAGCAAATCAGATTTGGTAACTACATAGGAAACATCAGTTATGAGTAATATAAAGAGAAGGGGCCCTAAGTGACTACCTTGTGGAACACCGGAGTAGGCCGTTATCTCTTCAGACAGGGCAGAACAGAACTGAATCCTAAGTTTGTGATCCTTAAGGTAGGACGATAACCAGTTCAACAACCAAATAGGTAAACCTAAAGATCTCAGTTTAAATAACAAAACAGAGTGAGGAAACTTGTCAAAAGCCTTGCTGAAGTCTATATAAATACAATGAGTTTCACAACCATGCTCAAACGATTCAATACAGGTAGATGTAAACTGGAGCAAATTTGTTGTTGTTGACCTTACCTTCAAAAAAACATGCTGATGAGGATTAAGAGCCCGACTACAATGGAAATACAAAAATTCATATAAAAAAGCTTCAAACAGTTTGGGAATATAAGACAATTTAACAATAGGACGATAGTTGGTAACAAGCTCCCTTTTACCGGATTTAAAGATTGGGACAAAAAATGACTCTTTCCATAACTTGGAAATTTACCAAGGCGCTGTGATAAATGAAACAAAAATGTTAACGGGTAAGAAAGCATTCCACTACAGTTCTTTAAGACAATAGGGGGTATCCCATCAGGCCGTTCAGCTTGAACATGGAGTCTTCAACAGATTTCTGATCAATAATGAAGCATGTGATATCAACTTTAGGAAGTATCGCTAAGTAATTAAAATCTATTTAAGCGTCATATGTTAAAAATGATTCACTAAAGTAATCAGCAATGAGACTAGAATTATTATTAAATACTAACACAGGAGGAAAATTATTAGATTCCTTTTTGGTATTTACAAAACGCCAAAATTTGCTTAGGATCCGATCTTATTACATCTTGCAGGAGCTTTTGCAAAGAATTGATGCAAATGATGGAAATACTTACTGCGGATGTACAAGCACGCAGCTGAACCTTATTAAATTTGGAAAGACAATGACATAGAAATTGAAAAAAAAAATATATGTAAAGCTCTTTTCCCTGGATATCAGAATATTCTACCGAAATCTGAATTCGAATACAGTGGCGGCCGAAAATAAATTGACAGGCGTAAAAATAACAAGTTGTTCGAATCTTACACGTGCAATAAGAAATCAAACTGAGTTGGGAGATTAAATATTTTTTTCTTAATTTTTTTTATGAATTACCCTATAACTTCTGATAGATATAGCCTATGAACATTTTTATTTTGGGGCACTTTCACTTTTTTCGAAGCATTTTATGTATATGTTTAGAAAGCGAGAGAGAGTAATGTTTTTAACCAAGTGTGCACGCAATTCACAATGTATTTTAGACAATATGAACAAGAAAACTCAAAACAAATTTCCTTGGAAACAATTTCCAGCATAACCAAATAAAATAGCGCTAATACTTTTGGAGAGGTCATCTTTATATTGAGTCTGGGAAAAAAATCGCGGTATTTCCTCCGATAGATGGCGTCAATTGCAACTAATTTAGGAACCATGATCGCAGCGATACCACTGAACGGTTATTTGACGGGTGACACTTCGAGCGTTACTTTGAGTAGGTATTTAACATCGAAATTGGTGCAGTGGCTGGAAAGTTGTTTATGTTTAAAAATGGAGAAAAATAATGGAAAATTGCGCTATATTTTCCAATATTATTACGACAAGGGGGAGAACGCAGTGCAGGTTTGTGAAAATTTTCTTGCTGTGTACGGTGAAGGAACTAAATCAAAATCTGCTACTTGGTAATTTTGATGTGAAAACCATTCTGGTCGTTCAATCAATGAAAATATAATGAAATTCTTGAAAAAGACCGTCAACATAGTCATATTAGCAGTTTCGTTATTGGTGTGAAGCTAGCCATAGACCATCAATTTATTTTGAGTCACATACATAAAGCTGAATACAAAAAGAAACTCGCTGAATGGGTTCCCCATAAGTTAAAAGCGTTTGCGAATCCAGAATTGACGCATAAAAAGTTTATGCTTATTGTGTGGTAGGACTGGAATAGAATCGTCCACCAGGTACTTCGAGTTGGTCGAACGATTAATTCTCAACTCTACTGTAAAATAATTAGAAAGATTTCGCCAGGCAATTAGAAGAAAACGGCCCAAATTGAATAATAGAAAAGGTGTTGTCTTCCATCACGACAACACCCGCACACACACTTCTTTGATGATCCGTAAAAAAACGCGAGAGCTTGGTTTGGAAATTTTTATGCTTCCACCGTATAGACCAGACATAATACTATCTGACTATCACATGTTCCGATCTCTGCAGAACTCTCACAATGGAATTAACCGGGCTTTAGAAGCCTATGAAAACCACTTGATTCAGTTTTTCAACCAGCAATCACAGAAATCCTTCACCGATGGCATCATGACTCTGATCGAGAAAAATAGCGAAACATTGTCGATAATAATGGAGGATATTTGGTTTAAATAAATTCATGTTCACACTATCTGAAAACCACCAACTTTTTCTCAAACCTAGCGCCAGTGGCCATAGTGGGTATGATACGGAATTACAAAAGTGACGCTTACAGGCTCGAATCAAACGACGAATATTTTTTTCGATACTCAAAATTTTCTGGATTTAATCGATCTCCAAGGAAGTGTTTAGCTAGAATGAACACCAGATGATAAATCTATAATTGTAAAATCGCTTAAAGTGTTCGTCAAAATAACAATTTTTAAACTTTTGGAATTTTAGTTCATATTATTGCCACTGTAGGAAAAAATCCCCAGTACATTCATGACGTAGGTAGAGGAAAACATTTATAGCATTACTTTATGCCTGCATTAACTGTTAAAAATAAATAAATAAATCAAAATCAAAATCAATGCGATGTTCATTGAGTTTCCATCAATCAAGGTGATAACAAGATTTACAAAAAAGGATAAATCGCCGCGACCAAAACTCTTGTGAACAAGGTTTAAATAAATCGACAAAACAGGATAAAAGGGCGGCTTTTCTGCTCTATTCTGTTGTATATTTGCTGAGACCAAAAGGTATACAAAAAAAAAACTCTCTGTGCCTTTTTGTGGTCGACAAATATTTGCACAGATTTCACGGGATGCGCTTGTGTATATGTATATCAAACAACGCAGTATCGCACCAGCTAACGTAAGTACACACACTCACACAAAAACACATATCCTTTTTTGTTCCAAACAAATCTATTTGATAATCTCGTTGTCTCTTGATACGCCTTGCGGTTTAACCTTCCTGATACATACCTACATAATATTCCGGCCGGCAATAGAATAATAACTATACATTTATGGGAACTGAATATTATGTTCCTGGGGTCCACCTCTCCAGAAACCGGAAGTAGGGACTGGTGTCCTGTGTGTCTCTCATTCAATTGTATTTAGAAATTTTTATAGAATGCATTTGAGCTTGTGTCAAAACAGAATGTGATTATCGATAATTTATGATGTCATGCATTCCGGGTCCGTTTTATCAGAGCCTATGAAAAGGTTGTGTTTACTTTGAGGATATATGCAACCAAAGGCGAGCATTGTTATTGTCAATGCATTTACATTAACATCTGTTCCCCCCTGGTATGGTATATTATGGTTAGCACAGCACAGGGGAATAAAGGGATGTGCTTTTAACGTTTTTCACGCTCCTAATGTGATTTGTGTTATTAAGTCTTTCAGTGACTAAGGGAATCTCCTTTTTTTGCCCTTTGATATTTAATTGGAAAGGGTCGATCAATTTAAAAACCGTCGACTATGATTTAACGGAAGTGTTTTCTTAGGCTAGACCTTTCGCTTTTATTTTCACTGAGAAAAGATCCATAGAGCCTAGACTGGATATTAGTATAGATTCCAGTATACTACTGCTCTCAATTCTACCGCATAATTGGCAAGAAATTAATTTCTCAACAAAAGATGCTTTGTTTGATTAATACCTGTGATCATATGGGATAATGAGATTTAAGGCTGCACACCAGTTTACACCTTTTCACCTCAATAAAACCGGACTTTTCTTCGACGTCGGCATTAGCTACAAATGAACGTGTGCAGGTTAACACAAATTACTCATGTAATTAGCAACTCATATAAGTCAGGGCGAACATGACCCGTCATTTTACCGCACATTATTCTACCTTCAGTTAGTTTTTCTGTTTTTTATGGTAATTAAAATCTGCAACAATAAACCATTGAGGAAATTACCTTATGGTGTTTAAGGTATACTGCTACGCAGGTCTGTAGAGTCTTTTTTTTCTTTTTTAGCAGAGATTCACATTCCTGATCAGGTTGACAGATTTTGCTAATGAAAATTTTTTAATGCTTGTAATGAGAGCGGACTTATTTTGAATTGCTTCGTTAATAGCTTTTCTGTTCAATTTCGTCTTCGTGGTAAATGTCGAGAGTATATTAATGAGTGGCTGTTCTACTTCGATAGCGGTATGCAGATCCGTATAATTTCCATGTGATTTTCATTTGTGAAGTGAAAATCTAGAAAATTGGACATATTGAGTTCTGTGCAATTAAAGTCTAGAAGGGGTTTTCTACATTTTACATTATGTTTTTTATCATTTCTGCGTGTCAAAAATATAAAAAAGCACGGTATGGAACCTTGAGGTACACAAGACGTGCATTCCTAAATTAAAGATAAAATTCTAACGGATTCGTTCTTCTTGTAAACTTCTTTAGTTCTTTGTGGCAATTGCTTGGAGAAGGCTTACATTCATTTTCAACAAAAATTTATGTGATTTTGAGATAAGATCAAAAAACTCTAGAAGAGTCCATTTTATTTATTTCATTTCATTCTTCCTTATTTCTAGGTTAGTAAAAAAATTTGTTTTCAATGAAGTTGTGAGTTGTTAATTTGTTTGTTTTTTAATGGTATAGAGGCTTACGAATTCGTATCTAACAATACATAAAAAATCAAACGTACTTACAACAATAAGGAAAACTCTCTGTGAATAATCCAAATACTGTTTGGGACTAACCATATACCAGGAAAAGGATCAAGAATAATAACCAAAAATAATACCAACTTCTGAATAAAACTTCTGGACGAATCGCTCAAGAAGTTTTTGCTTGCGTTGTACACTAATAAATAGATTAACAACGTCAAAAACTTTACTTGGTCGAATGATCGAAGAAATCTGTGCTTCTTGGTGCAGAGAAGGAAAAAAAGTCGAATGTCCTGAATTGGTTGGTTGTTGTAGCCTTGGGCTTTGGCAATGAACGCTTTGATTTCTGCTGCAATATTTCTGAAATCGTTGTCAGCTTCATATGGTTTTCCTCAATATTTGAATTTACATGCAATGATCATTATATGGGTGAAAGTTTCCAATCGAAGTAGACAAGAGTTCTGCTTTTAAGCCATTATCCTTGTGTTTTTCAATTAGTTTTTGAAAGCGGTTTAATTGCGATGGATGCAGGAATGAATTTGACTTGATCTACTTAATTGGAAGAGAAATAGGAAAGGGAATAAAGTTAGAACCTTTTTCCAGTCTTTGCATGAAAACATTTTGCAAGGAGTTTTTATTTTATACTTAAAAATTTTAAATTTATACATAAAAATAAAAAAGACCTTTACAACTGCTGCAGTTGGTTATGTTTTACACTTCCGTTTCCTTGTTGCTTTCAACACTGTTTGTTTTTTTCTAGCTATATTCCTATCTAATACGATATATAGATATTCCTCAGACTTACCATCTATTTTAAATTAAATGCTTCCTTAAATAAATTATTATTATTAAATAAAAATCTATCAAAAAATCACTCACAAAATTACAAAACTGAAATCCGTCAAGTATCTAAATAGAATCGAAATGTTAAAATTTTCACCAATGGAAATGTCAGCGGGTTTAGCTTACAAATATTTTTCTTTCACTTATGGGCTCAATGGAAATTATGGACTTTTGTATCAAAAGTTGAGATTGCAAATGTCGTGGGCTTGCTGCAAACATTCCATTGGGAAAGTAATAATTTTGCAAATGAATCTTGAATGTTTTAAAACGATTTTTGAAAAGGAAGACAAGTTTGGCAATGAAATTAATTATTACATTAATTACTAATTAAATTAATTACTATTATTAATTAATTAATACAAACAAAATCATATAAAATGGCGTTTTTATAATTTATTTTTTGTTGTTGAAAAATCGAAATGATGAATTTTGCATTGGACACAATTTTTTTGATCAAAAGTTTCAAAATGATTTTGTATACGGATCAGCTAATAAAGGAGCGTTTTTAGTAGGAATGTTTAAAATGTTTAAAATGCCCACATAGATTGTCGTTATTAACTCTATTCTTATCCTCAAGAAAAATAACGTATATAACCTTCCTGGGTAATAAATGGCCAATATTTGACGTAAAAATAAAATTTATTGATAGTAAACAATAGTTTTTTCTATGGTTATTAATATAGACTTTATTATTTAAGGTTACTTAATATAAATTGTAATTTGTGTATTTTTTAAGCTGACTTTTTGATGGACAAAGCGCTTGCAATGACTTCGTTCAATTGCCTTTCTTTTATTAGAAATGCTTATTCAACTGACAGATAATTATCCTGACTAAATGCAAAGTTTTTCATTATTTTCGAAGGTTCGAAGGCTTATAACAAGTACATTTCAATTCATAATCTTGGTATACATATGTGTACTTACAAAAATTATCGTACGTGTACTTATTTAAAAGGGCGAAATTGTAGCTAAGTTGAAAACTAATAAATTTTTTCTGGTAATATGATAAAAGCTCTGCGCAGTTAATATTTTGCATTATCTTCCTAAAGCACACCAAATTTCTATTATTTACCGTTATTTCGTAATCGTAAATGTAAAATGTTCATTACATATTTCGTAAGAATAACTATTGGAGGAAGGGTTGATGCTGGAGGGGGCAATCGCCACCCCCCCCCTTACAGCTCTAATAAAATCAAAATTTATACTCTAATTCAATGAAATAAAAATTTTTTTTAAAAAAGACGCAATAAATGATAGAAAATATTTTTTCCCTTCACTTAATGAGTAGGTACATCACAAAAGTTCTCTAGAGTTTCCCTTAATTTTACATTTAATGAAATTTTGAAATTATTTTTGTACATTTGTGTATAAATTTTAAAATTTTCAAGGCACACACAGAAAGAAAGCAAGATCTGGGGCTGGTCAAATTCTAACATTACATTGAATAATAATTTCCCGAAATTTAAATTTCGACCTTCTCTAATGTTTATTAAAATACTTATTTAAATTACAGTTTGCTGCACAGACTTTGCTTTCTTTGTGTACCTATATTGAAATTTTTAAAATTTTATACAAAATTAAGGGAAACTCTAGAGATTTTTTTTGATTTAGTCACTCAGTGAAGGAAAAATGATTTTCTATTATTTAGTGCGGATTTTGAAGCAAAAGTTTTCACAAGATTTTTTTTTTATATATATTTTGTTTTTTTTGTTACCCATAAATTACTCTCAAAGGATTTAAAATTATATCATTAAAGAATTTTCAGTACAAGAAAATTTTTTGCATTTTTTGTGATCGAAAGCTTGCAAAAGCTGGAGTATTTTGATGAAAAGTAGTAGGTAATTATAATTATATTAAGCCTACCAAATTAACATTCATCGACAATTTCTCTAACAAAATGTCTATTTGAAAACAAATTGTTGAAAAAAAAAAATTAAAAACTTTGCCTTTAATTTGCAACAGATTGCATCCAAGCACAATATGGTTTTTTAATTGTGTTTAAAAATAGCGCCTACAACAAGTTTATGGAATTCTGGTGTTTGAACGAAATTCAAGCTACTTTTCTGTGAAAAACACCATAGTGTGATCCCCAAAGCTAACAATAATTACCTATTAGATAAATAAACCCGACAAATGATGTAACAACAATAATAAGTCATATAATTTTTTCTAAAGCGTTTTCCAATAAGAGGTGTTATTTTGATATTCAAAGAAAAATACCATTTTTTGAGATAAATGATGGGATCTTTATTTCAATATAAAGAGGAAGGTATCCCGTTAATAATAGAAAATAACATTAGCCAAATGACTACCACGACCACGCCTACAGGACCATATCCTTTTCATGAAATTGTCCATAACCAAATCGCAAAGAGGCTGCCCTATGTCCTCGATAGCCTCACGAATTCCATCTTTGAGGTCTTCAATCGACGGTGGGCTGTTGGCGTAGACCTTCTCTTTCACGTGGCCCCAAAAGAAGAAGTCGCAAGGTGTTAAGTCACAAGATCTCGGTGGCCAATTGTGATCACCTCTTCGAGAGATAACACGGTCCGGAAACTTTTCCCCTAAAAGATCAATGGTTTCGTTGCTTGTATGGCACGTAGCGCCGACTTGTTGAAAGTAAACGTTGTCCAGATCAATACCATCCAATTCCGGCCATAAAAAATCATTAATCATCTGTCGATAGCGCAATCCATTCACCGTAACTGTTGCTCCAGCCTCATTTTCGAAAAAGTAATGTCCAATGACCCCGCGGGACCATAAAGCGCACCTAACAGTCACACGTTGAGGATTGAGAGGCTTTTCAATAATAACTCTTGGGTTTTCCGAGTCCCAGATGCGACACTTTTGCTTGTTGACGAAGCCTTCGAGGTGGAAATGGGCCTCGTCACTCAAGATGAGTTTTCGATGGAATTCCGGATCATTTTCATGCATTTCAAGGACCCAATCAGCAAAGACTCGACGTTGTTGATGATCGGTCGGCTTGAGTTCTTGTGTTAACTGAACTTTATAAGCCTTAAGACCCAAATCTTTATGCAAAATACGGTGTAATGTTTGTGAAATGCCTAATTCCAAAGAACGACGAGGAATGGACAAACCTGGGTTTCCTTCAACACTTTCGGCTACAGCAGCAATATTCTCGGCTGTTCTTGAGCGACGTGCACGGGTTTTATTCTTCATATCACTAACTTGTCCCGACTGCTCGAATTTTTCTACCAATTTCTGTATTGCGGTCCGACAAGGTGCTTCACGACGACCCAAAAATGTTCGAGTTTTACGAACCGTCTCTGCCACATTTTCACCATTTTTGTAGTGAATTTTAATAATTTCAATGCGTTATTGAATCGTGTATCGTTCCATTTTTATTAATGGCGTAGTTTCTACTTGTCAAATGTCAAAAAATGACAGCTCCAAAGGTGACATCTACCGAAATAGCGGGCTAATTAAAATAACATAACATTGGAAAACCCTTTATGTGCGTCTTTTTCTTTTTAAAGAAATGTATTCATTCGTATATTTCCGATTTGTCAATCAATTACATTTTCATTCGGATTGAAATGTTAATTGATGCCATTTTTAATCGGGGCTGTCGACTGGCATTTTAGTCGATTGAAATTTTATTCGACTAACCCGTTTATTATCTCGCCAACTAAAATTTCAATCGAAGAAACCAATTAATGTTTTAATCGATTGAGAATTCAATCGATTATAATTCTAGTTGATTTTCGGTTAATTTTTTCAATCTTCGCAAACTTTGGTGCAGTGCATCGTATACACCACCCCGCACTCGGATCATTCTAGCTAAATCACTGTTACTACCAATCATCACGCAGGGAGATATAATATGTGGCAACCTTGACTCTGTCTCGCATAATAAACTTAATGTCTGCTTTAATTCTATAGTACAGTATGTATATAAACTTCGCCGGTTTGATCATGTATCCCAGTTCGTCAATCAGTTCCTCGGGTGTTCATTTTCCTCGAATATGAAAATTGGCTTGAATATATTTTTATTCAATTTAATTTTGAATGGCAAGCCTTTCTTCTTGAAAGAAGAAATTGTTTTTCTACGTTCTGCGCGCACGAATAATCTTATAGTGGCTAAATATTCTTGTTTGCAATCCAAACGTTTATTTTTTGTTCATGCCATCATCCTGTGGAATTCACTTCCTACTGACATAAGGCGCGCGGGATCGTTGAGGGTGTTCAGAGTATTGCTGAAAGCACATTACACAAGCCACTGACCAATACTATATTAGATTAGTTTAATTTTTTTTTCTCATAGTCTATCTAATTTTAACTAAGTTTATTCATTTTGAATTTGAATAGATTATTATTTTCGTCTTCATATACAATTCATTGTTCATCGTTCATTTTATCTTTATTTTTATCTTTATTATCTTTATTATCTATAATTACTAAGCTTTCCAATACATTCTTGCTACCATATATAATCAAAATCACTGTTTTCTCAACTTCACAGATATGTACATACATAAATAAAGAAATTTCTTATTTGTACAAATTATAACCAAATAAATGAAATTGAAATTGAAAAAAAAAATTATTAACATATCAATCGATTACCACTCAGATCTGCTTTAAAATATCACATATTCCCCGAAATTCCATATACAAATTAAATAGAACAAATCGTTGGTAACTATTTAAACTAGAGGGAAATACAAATTCTTGCTTCATTTATTATATCTAAATTGCAAACAACACTTTCCACACTCATCTTTCACCTTGAACAAATACACGTACTTAACTATGTTCTTATTAGCAAGATTCGTGCATCAAAGATAATTTGTTAGCACTATATATGGATTTCATCAGTTTTTATAATTACGCCCTACTTACAAATTGAAGTTTTGTTAATCACGTGCTTCTACGCAATTTGTAGCAAAGTGACCTATGCTGACCTATGCCTATGCAAGTGTTTTTTATAAATTTGACGATACTTTCCTTAAGTTTACGAAAGTGCCTGTAATACTACAGAATCGGTCTCTAAAGAATATGTACAAAATATTCGTAATTCTTACATTATAAAATAAATAAAATAAAATCTCACATTTCGTAAAAACTACGAAGCAAGCCACCATAACCGCAAACGGCTGTGTGTTCCTATTTTACTATGAAAATCTATCAGATCGAGATTTTACTTAAATACTTTACGAAAAATTTTTCTGGCTGTTGGAACTAGTTTTCTCCAACGGTTTCCGATATAATAGGACTAAAAGATATTTGGGTAAGTTTTTATAGATCGCCCTGTGAGTTTTGAACATTAAGCCCTATGATGAAAAGTTAAACTTTGTTAGATTGATAATCGTTGGACCTTCCTAATAACGGTCCTCTTAGAAAGGGTTACATTTTAGGTACAGAAAATGATAGGTCAATTTAAAGCTAAGCTTTTGGGCTTCTTAAATCCAATATGAAAAATTAGTGTTGATAACGTGATAAAAATAGTAGTTAAATAAAAAAAACTAGTTAGAACTCCGAAATTTTAACTTTGTTGAGTCATATCTTCAAAAAATACCCAAATATCTTTAAGTTCCGTTATCTCAGAAACCCCCCCCCCCCCCCTCCCCCAACACCACCAATTGAATTGTTTGCTCATCTAAGTTTGACCTATCCATAGCCTTCGGGTCACACCACTTGCGGGAAATCGTGTAGTAGAAAGTACGAATACCTTGAGAGGTAATAAGATTTTCTTTTTATGTTACAATAATTAATAAAGTAAACAAGGAAGTCGCTGCACAGCCAATTTCTTCGTCCTCACACTGATACCAGAAATTAATTTTTTTTTTTTTGTTTATTTTTTTGTCATTGCTGCTGAATAATAATTTTTCTTCATAATGACAAACTCTTGACGAACACTATAAATTTAACCGCTCATCTGAACTTTGCTTTTAAAAGTATAAAATTATCATGAAAAACACTGCAGAAATAAATCCAACACCTCACCTCATCACTCCATCAACTGTGACCAAACAACATATGTTTGCACTACTTCCAATATACAAAATCTCATCAACCGTAGCTAAGAGCTATTGTAGACACAAACAAACGACAATTATTTGTCCATTTTCTAGTCGATTTCATCGCTCAGTTTTGTCAACACAGTTCAAACAAAAGCGAAAAAGTTAAACCAAAAGTCAAACAATTTAGGTCTGTACACTTCCAGGTGTACCTACGTATACCTATCCGCGAGAGTATTGCGCATATTTTTCATACATCATTGGAGCTGCGCACGACGTTTAACATGTATACTCACTCATTCTATGTTTGCCTATAAGGATGTACTAAGTCCATTGGTTGTGTGCGTACAGCTCATATATGCATCAGTTCAGTTGTCATATTATGAGCATAAAATATAAAAGGGGACCGATTGGTGCTAAACAAATGATTCGCGTTCTATTCCATTCGATATAGTGTCACTGCATCAGGCCATCATGCAGAAAGTAAACACAATCTGCACAGCAAGCTGGGATAGATGGAAAGTCAATAATCCGTTAAATGTGTGTAAATAAACAAACACAAGTAAATACATCGACAAATATATTAGAGGTTAGAGCGGCTCTTGAAAGTTGGTTCCCATCTATATAGGGGTTCAAAACGAAAAAAAAACAACAAAAATTAATAAACGTCACAGGGAGGCGAGATCGGTACATAATTAAATTAATGGCGTTGAGTTTCTGTAACATGCATAAGTAGGTAGGCCTAGTTGTATCTAGTTTAAACTCTGGGACATGCCTGATTAAGTTATGGATGAAAGTCGACGATGAGGATGACACGTCATAATGGCTCGCTATAGTTAGCAAGAAAAATATCACAGGTAAGGTACAAAGTCCATGGACTTACTAATTACCGGAAATTGCCATTCTTATAGCGGTGTATTGCTGTCCCACTAACTTCTCATGTATTCTCTTCAGATTCTTCATAACTGACTCATTGGCACCGCAGCAGTAAGACGCATCACGTAACTCTTGGCGGCAAAGTCGGACGAACGTGATCGCACATTAAAAAAAATGTCATTAAAACACATGTTCGCCTCGTCACAATAATTCGGTGTACTAAACAGGAGCCTATTCCGACTATGCTTCGCCCCATCCACTGTTATGATTAATAGCCCATAGGGCCCCCCGTATAGGTGGCATAGGTGAGTCAGTTCAGTCATCGACACTCTTTATAGAAAAAAAGAAACATCGCAGTGCTGCGGCAAGACTCTTCTTCCATCAAAAGAATCAATTGACATGCGCGAAGTTAAATCACGTTGGGTGAAAAATTGGGTGATTGGTATATTTCTTGTTCACAACGTCATTAAAAGTCGCCAGTTTTCTTTGATGGGTGCGCGCATTGTGATGGGTCATCATCATGGGTATCCAAAGTCAAACAACGAAGAGGACATGTCCATCCAAAGTCTAAAACCCTTAAGCGGGTATGCATGCGCATTCGGTTTACTATCGTCCACCACCGCAGCATAGCAAGCAAGAGTATGGCAGTAGTATAGGCAGTGTAGGCAAGGTAGGCCGCATGATTTATGTCATTAAGTCGCCACATTAGAATGTAAATTCATGTTTGATGTTTCGTTTTGTCTTGTTGTTAAGCATTTAATTGCACTTTTATGCTGTCTGGGGGCCTTTTACAGGTTACGTTTAATTCGGTTGTTAGCGGAAATCGACTGAGCATTTTATGAGAGGAAGTCGCAGTTGTAAATAACAAAACATATTTTGTGCGACGACCTTATCCTTCTCTTTTCCTATCCAAGTCCAAGCCGACCGACCGGCTACCTTTCGTCCACTTTATATATACGGGGTAATCGCCTCAATATTTATATGAAAAGTACACTTTCGTTCTTGTAAATTATTCGAATTGAATGCAGGCCCAAGGTGTTTTGCAACATTGCATTAATTTGAAATTTTAAGTGCTTGGCAGAGATTCAGTTCAGTAGTGAAGTGCTCAGCCGTGAACTTATAAGGAATACGATTGCATGTTTACGGGTTAATTGGAGAGTAATACAAGGCGATTTTGGTTGTAATATGTATGCAGGACGTATATAAGCGACAAGACGATTAGAAATGTTTATGTAACTGAACATTTGGTGATAGTTTTACTTAATCTAGCGGCGTACTCTGGTAAGGACAAGTTAATTTGTAAATTCACACATATTTTCTTTAGATGGAAATCGAGCCGATAACTGCTTTTTATATAAATACCTATATAATAGCTTCTCGGTAATGTTGATGAAGTCAGGTTCGTATCTATAAAAACTACTTTCTTCTGTTTTCCATTCCATTCGACTTGTTTTAAAGCTTTCTTCTCCTGCTCTTTTAACAGAGCCTAACGCTCGATACAATTGTCTTAATGATGATGGAATAATATCCACAAGGCATCTACCTTTTACTGAAGATAGCTCAAATTAAACATACCTACCTCAAATTGAAGAAGATTTAAATAAATTAATAACAAAAAATATTGTTGCTAAAACTGCAACTGATGCAAGTGCAAAAGGCGTTTCGTATCAGCAAGAACTTAATACTCTTCAGTACGGCTGGTTCTTGATCTCCGTATACAGCTGGAAAAAACTAAGTTGACCTGACATATAAATATATTCAGAATGTGCCAATGAAATTGCCCATCTAATTAGGTCTATTATTGTCCATCATTGTTTTGTACATTTTCTCAAGCCTTCTTGAGGTGCAGAATCGATACCTAACTCTCCATCAGAGTTTATTTCTTGTACTACATATATCATGTTAGCGCTTATAAGGATTTTGTCACAATGGTTTAACTTCCTTAAGCATGGTTTTATATTCGTTAAAAAAAAAAGTGGAAACTTTGTAACGCCTTCATTTAATATTGAAAATGTAATGTACCAAATCCCAATCAATGGTTGATCAGGGTGTTATAATTTTTGAATTATGTCTTACTCTGTAGGTACTTAGCAAAATAATCACAATGAACGTCGCCAAATTTTTCCAAAGTTGCACTGACATATTGGATAATCTATTCCGAAAATAGCGTAAAATTATCAATTCCAAAGTCTTTTAATTTATTAGGTTTCGGTAGAAACATTAAAAATAACGAACAAATTGTCCTTGGTAGAACCAGTAGTGGGGCACGAAATGGCTTGCTGCGGACTGCGGACATACATATTTCATCCGTAATTGTTTGTCGTCGCTCAGTAGAAATTAGGACCCCAATTTGTCGTCTATCTTTTTGAGACGTTTGCAGTGCCCGTTTCATCTACATTATAAATTCAGGATAGAGGAAATTGGTATTCTTCAAAGCAGACATTAAGGTGCTAAAAGAATTTGTTCACGACAGCGTTGTTGAAACCATAAGTACGGGTTGCAGATGTTGCTTCTGCTGATGTAAGAGAGCAGTCTGGATTCAGCTTTTAAAATTCCGTGCAGCCAATCTATGCCTGCTATACTGTCATCGTGATGAAAATTATTGACAGATTATTTTCTCAGCTAACTGAAAACCCAATAACTGACTTTCCAGCAATTTAATGTAGTCAGATAATTCCCATTCAAAGCTTTGGAGGAACCACACTTTTCAAGTTACCCATTCCTGAAAAAAATTTTCAAAATCTCTACTTAGAAATGCAATTTTCCAATTTTTTGTCTCTAGACGCAGCTGCTTCAAAACTATACTTTTCCTGTTTGAGCTTCCGAATTCTATTATCTAGCGTGTATTTGGGCATTTCTTATACTAATTTTCTTCACCGATACTGCTTCAATGGCCGTAGATATATTTTCTACAGTCCAATTCTGCCAATTTGTCTTCCTTTAATTTCACATAATTGAAATTAGATCATTTTCTACGGAGGGTACAATTGGACAGTATTCGGTTGTACTCCGTCCAATTTTGCTCCATTGACACGTTCTTCAATGTTTCAAATAAGTTAAAAAAAATAATTGCACGCAAATGATTCACAGACAATTTGAGGCTCATATTAAACCTGTTTTAATGATAAAACTGAATGTATTTCTTGCATATATACAATTTCTAGGATAACTAAAACATCTTAAGAATTGCAGAAAATAAGATTAATCACCTTTCAATTCTGAAAGCCGTAAATTAAAAAAATAATAAACTGATGAAGGCGCAAATAACTTTTAGTACAACTCGACAGCATAAACACACATAACTAGAGTTGGAGTTGCTCTCTGCAATATTTCAGTCATATTGTCACTATTCGTTTTTGCCTCGGTGTCTGGTGTTGCCCCATCTTCCCCATTTGCTCATCTTCAATCTTAATACAGGATCGAATTGCTTAGGACCTGAGAAGAACTTTGAGTACCCACACTCCTATACTCAGAGGCTCAAATAGACATGCCCATACTCACATTTTTAATATTTCTCTCGTTTTGATTTGAACTAAGGTACTAGATGTTTTGCCCCTTAGATCGACTCTAACTCGTTAGGATTACGTCCGATCGGAAAACGGGTCTCACTGTTCACCTCTGATCATTACCACCTACAATTCGTAGAAGAAAATTTTTCTCTGCATACATTTAGGCTGAGTGATAAACACCCGAGGTGAGTTTCCAATACGGCATCTTGCACATCAAATTAAAGGTCCCGCCGAGTCTTATCGGGTGGTGTACATTTTTCCCGATTCAGAAAACTTTCTCGGAACGTTTTTCCGACGTAAAACCCATTTTCATGCAATTGGGTCACAAAAACCCCAGTAGTTACTACATATCGCATATATTTTTCAGGTCTTTCTTCCATAGCCATTAGTGCTATGTTGCGAACATTTTTCTCATAGCGATTCATTTTCCACAACTCAGCAATTCCGCGCAATCAAGAGAAGTAGAAAAGTCAACTTTTTCACCCAAAAAAAGTCGCTAGATTGAAATAAATATTGTTAATAAAATATAGTCAGAGTAACATAATGCATTGTTTAAAACATTTCTCATGTCTGTTGATAACGGGCCTGAAGTTGTATGAAAAGTGGGCATTCCCCCTTCGTTAATGAAAAAAGGTAATGATAAATATGAACAAAAATAAAATAATAAAAGTAAAAAAATAAAAAGAGTACAGAGAAAAAGATAATAAAAAGAGATATAGACTGAAATTTGGGTAACGCTCAAACTGCAAGAATGCTGTCCATACCGTGACCTGCAATGGGGGATCAAGAGTTTCTTATGTCTAGTCGATTGCAAGAAGTTCAGATTCTTGAAAAGATACGATAGCTCCCGATTACATATATATCAGTTTATGTATTGTTGAGTTAAGCAATCTTCCAGAGAGCAACAAATCAAGGTCGATATTTGATATATTTGATTGGTTCGATTGAATACATAGCGTAACGCAACATTGTATGAAACCAAGATTTTCTATGACAAACTGAGTCCAAAGATGAGAATATTATGCAACCATAAGTAAAATGAGGTATCACCAAGGCTTTAACCAGCTTTTTTTTTTTGCATATGAAGTGAAAGTAAGCCGGAATTCAGTAACAGCTGCCGTAGACATCCATATACAGATATATTACATCGTCATGGATAACATCTGGCAAGTCATTTATATAAAGACTTAACAAAACGGGACCAAGTATTGAACTCTGAGGGATACCACAATGTAGAATCGTCAAGCCAGAGAGTGTATTCTGTACTTTTACAAATTAGCTACGTCCGCTTATGAAGTTCTTAAAAGCTAAACTGTAGATGAAGAGAAAAAGAACCCCTAAGATAGCTTTTCCAACCGATTAGATTAACGATAGCATCGATTGCTTTGCTAAAGCCGAGCAATGCGAGAATATAAGATTGAGGAAGAAAAACCTCACGTTTTAAAAATAAAACAAATCAAGATTCTATGGCATAAAGGAAGTGATTACAAACTCATTTTCCACTACAATAAAAATTATTTCTTAGTAGTAGAAAATTAGATATGTTGTGATCTCTACAGGAAACAATATGCAAACAAGGGACATTGAAAAAAAAATCACATACATAATGTGAACAATCCATCAAAATCTATATAAACATCCATAAATTATTATTTCATCAAAAATATATTAATGTTATATGGATGGGGCTTCGGACATTAGGAACGTCAAAACCAACAAATTAAATAAACTTGGAGTTGAAAACTTACGAGTATATCCTATTTTATCTGAACGATTTGGTAGTAAAACAAATAACATTCAGATTGTGCATAGATTATCTATTATCTGGGAAATTTTGCTTTTTTTTTTCTGCCATGTAGGAGTAAAGTATTCAAAACTATAACGAAAACTTTCAAATCAGATAAAGATTTACTAGCAAAAAAAAAAGAAAAAGAGTAGGCGCAAATCTAAGTTAAGTTTCAGCACTAAAAACTATGAGTTTCTGAGAAACATTTTAATTTTGTATCGTTTTCCGTGTGTGCACACCTTCCTTCGAAAATGAATTTTACGACATGAAACAGGGCGATTAATGAGCAACAACATCTCTTATAATGCCTCCAACTTAAATGGTATAGATTATCCCCCACAAAAGGTGCCTAGTTAACATATCATTCGAAGCAAAACGATAGTTTTTCACAGATTTAATTAAAAGATCACTTTTACGGTCAGTCTGTGTTTATACATAGATGTGGCCGTTTGCTATATAATTATTGCTGTTGTACAGTCAAAAACAAATGAGACCGGGTCAGAATTCGATGACCATGTCATATGTGAGTGTGTGTGTGTGTGTTTTTTTCTCCTTCTGTAATTTCTTCATATCCATGGGGTCATGATATAATTAGATGCTATAGTTAGTTACTACACAAGTTAATGTGAAAGGAGTTTTATGGGAGTTGCAGACTAATTAGTAGCAGACCCATTTTTAAATCCACTGAGTAGGAGTTCACTGTGTGACAGCTAATTCAAATGAGATTGACTAAAAACATATAAAGGTCGTAAAAATTTTTCACTTTACTGCTCAACCGTTTTACACACAAAAATGAAAAAAAGAAAAATCATTTCTTCTTTTGGGATTCTTTGTTTTAAGAAGGTTTCAGTGCCTGCAGTTAAAAGACATCTGAGATCTGAATGTGATAACAAGTCATTTTTAATGTGGCGTTTTATTTGACCACAACTAAATTAGGTCGACGAAATATGTTAAACGGATAGTTTTAAGTGCGGACTATCAAAACTAATGTCCGTAAGTATTTTTTTTTGTTTTTTTTTTACTTAATTAGATTGAAATATTTAATTTTATTGAGTGTTACACTTAATAACAACTCCATTCTAATTTAAACCATAACCTGCCACATATGGAAATAACGACTCAAATTTCATGATTTTTGGATAGGTACCTATACCTACTAAAAGAAAATGTAAATTTCTTGAAAATAATTTTAGTTTAGTGTTTTTGCAGGTGATTTGTGTTGTGTTTATAGAAATTATTGAAAGAGAATGAGATTCAATTCAACAAAAAAATAAAAATAATGAAATTCAGAGAAAACTAACTGAATTTTTTACTTTAGAATAATATTTTTCAACACATTTCTTATGTGAATGTATCTTGCAATTTTCAAAATTACATTGTCTGAGAGTAGCATACGCGGGACATCTTTCTCTTTTTCTTCCAGAGATAAGTAAATGGTCTGTACCAAGTCTGCCAGTAGAAGCCGTATTTACAGTGGTGCATTGCTTCATAAAGCTCGTAGTCACCTCAAGTGCGATATTTAGTAGGAACTTTTTATCTTTTCGAATTGACGTCACAATATAATATCCAAGCATTTACTGAAGCGACATTAATGAAATTCGAAAAGATGTTAGTTGATACCTTATTGTCTGCCAAATCTACACCTCCACTTATGCGCTTATGCACTTATTACATTTAGTAAGAACTCTTGGTTGATTTACAGATATACAAGGCCATATATATAGATCACGAATGGGAGGTGTTTAGACTAGTAGACTAATACCCTCTAGAAACGAAAGAATAACTGAGAATTAATGTGAACTCAATAATCGGAATTTAATGTAAATTTAATATAATTAATTTATTAAGCATATAATTTATGATGACATTCCAATTGAATCGAAAAATTCTATTCACACTTATAGGTGGCAATACATATTTCGATAATTGTATCTGTACAATTTTTGCCACCTAATTTTTGTTCTAAGTAGAGCTGGAAGTATTTGGATAATTTACTATCCGGATTATCCGGAGTTATTGGGATCCGATTCCTCAAATCCGGGTATGTGGATAATCCTGATCCTGGTATACGTATCCAAGCTATCCGAGTCGGGATCCGGAATCAGATCCAACCTATCCGGATCTAGATCCAAACAATCCGGATCCCGACTAAGCAAAAAAATTTCAAAATTACATAAGTATTTCATGCAAATATCATGAAATTTATACATACTTTCCCAATGAAGCATTGCAATCTAGATGAAATTTTGACCCTTTTTGCTTTGTTGGGATCCGGATAGTTCGAATCCAGATCCGGATAGTTCGGATCTTCAGGAATCGGATATTAGCAAATTCGAATCCAATTTTCAACACTAGTTCTAAGCTCTGATGCTCTTTAGATTTATCGTCAATCGAGGTTGCTTCATATGTATAAGCAGGCGTTACTTTAACCCACTTCAAATTTCGAATGTCGCAAGTTGCCTTTTCAAAATCGTTATCCGTTATTTGTATTTCCAAGATGTAAATTGTTTCCCTAAGTACGAGATCACTGCGATCTTTCAGTAAATTTTGCTCTTCAGAATCACCATCCCTAGTATTATAGACTTCTTGAACATCAGCTGTTTCTATAGATATGGTATCACCGCAATCTACCAGCAGGTCTACTTCCTCAAAAGTACCATCGTTGTTATGCACTTCTAGGATACCTTCTGTATCCGAAACTACGAAGTGTCCGTGATCTGCTAAAAAGTTATCGTCAAAGTTTTCTTCATCCGTTACTTCCTTAGTATCTGGAGAAATAATAACTAAATCCAATGCATGTGACTATATCAAGAGCTTTATATAATGGAATTTTTCTGAAATTACGTCTACCCACACCCTCATTCATTCCAATTTCATTAACTTGCAGTGGCATCATAACCGACAAAATTTTTCCAGAAAAAGAGCATTTTGTACTGTGTTGCGTTCGCACAATCTTAGGTAGCTGAGAATAGGTAATTCGGCAGTTACATTTAATCTCTAATTACAATTAAATTCCTACTAGGGTCTACAATCGGACCGATATTATTTTTCACTTCTGACTTCTAGCTAATGATCATATAACCGCTCTGTAAGAAATTAATTCTAATGCCAATTGTTGAAGATCATTGTTGAAATTCCATTAACGCCTTTTTCTTAGTCTATTACTTCGTCATATAACGCTGTAAAAAAAAAAAAGGAAACAATATTATTCATCATTGGCACGTTAGAAGATTACTTGCTGGATTCATCATCAGTCATAACCTCTTATGAGATGATGATCTATTTAAAAAGCATCAGATCTCTCTGAGCAACAAAATAAAATAAAAGAAAACGATTCATTGACATGGACGACAGTAATCCTAAGTAGAAGGTAAACGTAGATATCTACTTCTTCATTCGCATAGAATAATATCTTCACCTCGCGTTAGCATATACCAAAATCAAGAAGTAGTTATAAGGTAGAAGCAGACTTTTCAGAAGAGGCAAAGTGCACAACTTGAAAGTGACACAAGTGGAGATGATTCCCAGGAATTTGCTTCTGAATAAAAAACATATACAGGCCCAGCTCTCAGGCTAGCCATGCTAGCCATGTAGTCTCCTTTTGAGTGTTGTTATTCTTTCGTTTTCTGGTTAACAGAGAGTGTGCGTGCATGTGTTATGATTAATGATTGTACAAGAAACTAAATTAATAATGTAATCAGCTACTTCATACAACAAACGGACAACAACATCTTACTGTGATGCCCAAGAAGGAGGTGAACAGGAACAATAACAACAACAACATCAGCAGCAGCAGCAACAGAAAATGTTCTTTTAAGAAGACGAGAGGTCATTACTTCGCGCTCTGTGAAAATCGAACCGGTCTTCTTATAGTGACTTGAATGCATGAGATCAGAGCACTACTATTTAACTCCGTCTACTTGTAGATGTACATGATTCTCTCTCCTGGGATCAAGGATAACTTCCAGATGGAGAGGTATTATAGGAATTCATTTGTTGGATAATGTTCAGAAAATATTTTGCTGAATCCTAAAAGGATGTCCTTTTTTTTTTTTTTTTTTTTTTAGAATAATGATTTTTGAAAAACTTGAGAATGGAAAGGTCTTTGAATTTGATTGTCTTTTTTTTTGTCGTCTATTGATTGACTGGTTCAGGTTAGTATAGGTCATTGCTTTTTAGTTTAGTGTTGTATACTTTGCCAAATGGGGTATGAAACAGAAATAGGCTAGCTATTAAGGTTTTGTTAAAATATTGATTCCATTTAGAATTGGTTAGTTTAGGCATTATCATGTGAGACTTGCAAAAATTATGTACATATGTCATCTAAATTGGCCCAATGTGTAATCTGCAATATAGTTTCATCAGAACTTATGCATTTTTGGGTAGCGAAACTTGAGTATTGAGTTAAAACTTTAAAAAAACATTTAAGTTATAACTTTGGCTTTCTCACTTAGTAAAAATTCGTTTTACCAAACAATTTATTTGGCTATTAAAAAACTTGGGGTTACTATTTCTACATGTGTACTGTTTTGTTTATGAAGAATTCGTGGAATTGAACGGTATGGCCGAATTTGACTTCAAGGGTGTGGTACACATAGGGAGAATTCTACTAGGCATAGGCTGGAAATTTTGTCAGAGTAACATTATGTCGGTGCTCCAGGGAATCAAAAGTTGCTATTGTTATGTCATCGCTAATAATCCGCGAGGCCTTATATTGGACTTTGTTTAACGTGAACAATGGCGCCCCTGCCGAAATATGGGGAATCATGGGCTCTGTCGTCTGCAAAACTCTGAATAGGACTTAAAGTGGGATCTATCAGATAATTAATAAAAATGAGAAAAAAGTGTAGGAGAGAGACCAGAACCTTTCGGTACACCGGATTTGATTTCAAAATGGTCAGAAATAGCTCCGTCAAATATGACTTGGATTGAACGGCAGGAGAGAAAACTTTCAATCCGTTTTTAAAAAAAAAGAGACTTTAGACCTAATGCCTGAATTTTAGCTAAAAGAATAGGATGCCAGACTCTATCCAAGGCCTTCGAGATATCTAATACGATAATTTGCGATTTACATTGACATTGATTCTTCTAACGCTCGGTCAGAAATGTTAGTAAATCTCCAATTAAGCGGCCAGCACAAAAGTCATATTGGCGGTAGCTAATAAATATTTCATCAATTAGTGTTTCAAAAACCTTGGAAAGAATCGGAGTAAGGGTAATGAGTCCTATAATTATTGGAATCGCTTGCCCCTCCTTTTTTTGGTACTGGCTAAACATGTGAAGTTTCCATGTTAGAAGAAAGACTCCTGTCCAATAGGACAGGGGAAATAGTTTGCGTAGAGGTTTAAGTAAAGAAGACATGCAGCACTTGAGTGCTAGGGTTGAAATATCATCAGACCCAATAGACTCAGACACATTAAGATTTACGTTCACTTTGAAGACCTTTCTTGTGCGGAAATGCAGCGTTCTTTGACTGTGATTGCATGTTGGTGTTGTAGAATTCATAGCAAAATTAAGATTCGTGCAATATTTACAAATCAGTCAACAATTACAACAATTTGAGTTATGTCACTTGAAAAAATTCATTTTTGGAATGATAATGTTATTTATATTTTATTAAACCTTAAAAAAAATCATCATAAACGATTTCGGTAAAGCATTGGATTGGTCATCTACCACCGATAAATTGTTTTTTATCTAATTTTAAATTCAGACTTTCTATCCGGTAAGTAGAATCAAATAGCATCTAAGTTCTGTTATATCGAAAAAAATATAAATCAACAAACTCATATAAAGTCAAAGTGGTTAAATTCTGGACCACGTCCTGCCTGACATTTTCGGATAAAGTCAAATTTCTGGGGGTCACTCTCGATAAATTTTACCTGGAATTCGCATCTGTCCAGAGTGATGAAAAGAGCGGTAGGATCTCTCTGCACATATCGTCGCTTTATTGGCAGAACATGGGGTCTGTAACCAAGAATGAAGTACTGGATGTACACCCCGGTTGTTAGTCTCATACTCATCTACACGGCCTTCGTATGGTGGCCAAAAGGTAATAAAAAGAAAACCGAGGCTCTACCTGTCCTACAGTAGCCATGGAAGCCTTATTAAACCTTCTGCATTTGCAGGTGAAAACTGAATCGATCTCCAGTGCTATCATACTGCTAAATGAAAAACAGTTCGAGTTAGGTGATCTGGCTGGTTATTTAAGTATCTTAAAAAATATGTGCTTCGAGCAAATCACGACAACATCTGATATCATCGCACGCAAGGTAGATTTTATAAGATCATTCAACGTGATTTTTGGAGACCGACAACAATGTAATTCCACTAAATCGTCCTTTCAAAAGGGATCGATGGTGTAGTATTCAGTTCTTCTAAAACGAATAGTGGAGTTAGAGTTGGTATATAGGCCCCAGATATAATATATCAAAGGCCCTGGGCTCTACCCCTACTGTAGGTATTTCAACCTAATACTTAGCCATAGAAGAATGCATCAATATCTGTAATAAAAGAGCCATAAATGGCTCAAACATTACTATCCTTTCGGACTTTCAAGCTGATTTCGATGTCTTAAAGTCAATCAATATGAAGTCAAGGATAGTCTGGAAGTGTCTGCAAACAAACTCCGAGGACATAGCCAAAAGAGAAGCGGAAAGTCCCTTTGACCAGATCCATTTATTGGCACTAGAAAGTGTTACCTCAGAGCTAACCTAAATTTCAGCGAGAATAAACAAAAATCCCAATATTGGGAAAGGCTACAAGGACTTCGTCAGGCAAATAATTTTATCGATAGCACTGACGGAAAAACAAAAGGACTCCTACTTCTGATCAGATAATGAGATAAAAATATATCTAATAAAGACAGATTAACGGAGTTATAATAACAGTAACAGAAGCAGCGAAAACTATCCTAGAATTTATTATTTTTAAGGCTATCCTCATGAGAAGAGGCGCCAACCCAAAATAATATCTATGACCACAACCAAAAGTCTCCTCGAACATGGAATACATTTTCTAATAAGCGACATATGGCAGCCCCATCATTGGATAGGATCTTTAGACAAATCACCTAACATAGTAAATATGGTCACATGGACATCATGGGGAATGAGAGGGCTGATTCTGATTTTGCGCTCCCCGGACCGAAACCCGTCATAGGCGCTGCGACCTTCAGTATCGGGTCTCTCATCAAAGTGGATGCTCATAGGAAGCATCAACAGGGATGGTCGAACCTAAGTACTTGCAGATGCACAAAACTGTTTCTTGATGAGCCCAATAGGAATGTATCTGATTTTCTTTGGGGGCTCGGAGGAAACCATGTAGAACTGTGGTTGGCATGATCACGAGCCGCAGCTCGTATCACACTCATTTAACAAGGATAGGAGTACCTGTCCTGCTTGGATGGAGAGTCTGAGACAACCGAACACTATTTGCATGCTTGTCCGGCCTTCGCTCGGTGCGGGAGTTGAAAAACCTTTCTCGACAAGACTTGATGCGCTTCATTAAGAGGACAGGAAGATTTTGGTAATAGGGCTTCTAGCAGGACAGTACAAAGGGCCGCTCTGACATCTGTGCTTGGGATCTATCGCTTATTTAAAAAAAAAAAAAAAAATATATATATATAAATAAAAAAGATTTCAGAAACTAAAGCAGAGCCCCAGTTTACAGAGTCGGACTGGCACTAAACAGTACAAAAGATACATTTCTCAGCATCCGTATTTACCTCAGAAATTCCAATGGCCTGGTTCTGAATTTATAATGGCTTGTCCTGTTGCGAACAGTACGGACTAACGAGAACTGCATTACTGATCCCAGATATGAAACAGCTAAATACATTTTTAGTGTTATCAGTGTCGCTTGTGGTACGTAGCGAAACTAAATATTATCATGAATATTCATTTACGTCTTAGCATCTAGAAATATAGAAATAAAGCATGAAACATACAAAGTAGTGAGCAAAGTAGTTTTCTTTTCAGATTCATAATTCATAATTCCATACAAGTATAAATAACTAGCACAATATGTAGATTAGCTATGTAAGTAAGTGCTATACATTAACATATAAGAAAAAAAAATGTAAAACTAAAAAAAAAAAAAAATTATCTCACGGAAAAATTAACACAGAAAAGATTATTTGAAATTACAAAAATCCAGGAAAAGTGTTTATTTAATCCATTCCGCTCGACATGCAACAATCGTGAGTAGCAGATTCGTTCGTTTTGCTATGCCATAACGAAAACATGCGCATATTTTTCAGGACTCCAATAAAAGCAACTCACCTGGAAAGCATGCGCACAGACTCGCGCTAATAAGCGTGTTTATAATATATTTAGTTACCTACTTACCTACCCAAATACATACCAGACAGAGTAGAGAGAGAGACTTTACAGAGAGATTTCTTGGCTGCGCTGTTTATAAGCTGAAGTTATAATTCAATTTTCACATAATTATTCGATGTTAATTGAAATACCGTAAAGAGTCTGGCGGAGCCGCCATAATATTAATAAAATTTAACCGCTTCAATTACACACTTAATGAATTGTTCACCTCCTTCAGGTGGTGGTATAGGTATAGGTACCTATCCGTGCTAAATTTATTGTTCAAATTCAAATGTCAGTCACGTTATTCTTAAAAAAAAAAAAAAAAATTTGATATTAACTTTCGTGAGGTTCGCTGTTTTCAGAATTTCCTTCCATTCATAGAAGAGTTGGGAGCCCCATTTAACTGGTCTCGTATATATTTATAGATTTACTCTCAAGGTATAATTTTACACCTGCCTAATTATGCCATTATCCGGTTATTAGAATATAAATGTCGCATCAAATCAACATGTGCACACAGTCAGGCAATATATCTTCTCTGCACTTAAGTCAGTTCCCAGTTCCACTGTACCTTGACCGTTACAAACATGTTAATGAGAGAAGTGAACTGATAAGAGCTGACCAAAAAAAAAAAAATAAAGAAAAAAATATATATAAAAAAAAAAAAAAAAACGCCTTCGCCTTTCAATTAGCTCCGTCACGGTGGGAATCACTTCGGGCAGCTAGCGCGTTGCTTTCATTATCATCATCATCATCATCATATCATCAACTATCAAAATTTCGGTGGAATTACAAATCGACCTCGAGCAGGAAAGACTGTATTCCTGTATGCCAGCTCAGGTCTGATACAAGCTAATCGAAACTCTTAAGAAGTATAAAACGTACAAAAAGTGTCAAGAGCAGTGGAAATTACATGAATATGTGACATGAATTGCAATTTACCTTGATATGGTGAAGGTTTCGATAGGGTTCCAATCCCAGATCTCTATAAGAGTTGAACTGTTCGGCGGGCTCCTTTCCTTATTTAGCCAAAAGAAACCGGCACGGCGGTCGAAAGATGAAAGTAAGACCACCATTAACTAAAATTCAATTTAGGTGACCAAAAACAACTGCGCCATCACACAATTAAAATTTCTTTCGATGCATCCGCAATGACGACGACGACGACAGATGTTTCATTAATTCGAAACTTGAATATCTGATTATCTGCTTGCGCACAGTCGCTAGCTTATAAAATACCTGCGCACAACAAAGTGTTAGAGTCCAGCAGCAATTTCTTTGAAAGTGTTGAACTGTTGAGCTCCCGCAATCCCGCTATCGACCGCCAACGCGTTCTGTGCTGGTACTTTTAACTGCTGTCGGTACTGTTGATACTGTTGCTGACGGGACTGTTGTAGCTTCTTCAGGAGAACTTGTCAGAGCTCATTTGGCGTGTCTTCTTATATTTTTCTTCAATGACTGGAGAATATTCGAGTGTGAATGAGCGTTTAATTGAATTCCTCAACGTTTCGTCAATTTTTTTCATCTTAGTAAGGGACCAAGCGGGGGATTTCATCGACCTAGAGATGAGAGTGGTCGATTCAAAGTTGTTCCCCCGCACCGCACCTCTACCATAGAGCCTATATATACTCTTTGATCCGGTGGAGTGTTTTATAATGTTATTTAGGAGTTCTTAAGATCATTATCAGGACTGATTGTTTGGATATCGTTTTACATTTCATGCGCATTAAATTAAGGTTTGTTTGAACTCTCTCATACACATACACATCTACATATCTGCATACATTGTTAGATCATAGACATTAAGTATGCGGACATGGTGGACATATAGGTAAAACATACAATCTACCAAAAAAGTCATATAACGAGCACATGAAATCCATTCGACTGGATATTGTAGATCCGAGAGGCACCAGCTTTTCGTAACTCGTCTAATATAATAGGTAGTCAAAGAAGAAGAAGAAAAAAAAACACAGAAGGTAATGAAGGCAATTAATTTTATTCCACTCTTTCTTTCCGTGATCTTATCTTTATCTGATCTGGTAGCTGAGCCCCCAACCCAATACATATTTTGGGAGAGTGAAAAAAATTACTTCGGTCATGAAGGGTTCAAACACACCAAAAATATTAGAAGAGCTCTTGTTCACCGTCGAGTGTCATATTTCGTGTATAATTAATTTTCGTAGCGTAATTTTCTTGTTGGACACGAAAAACGAACAAATTCATCTGACAGCACAATGGGCTCGTTTCCATTTCTGGGTGTTTGTGAATGAAAAACGAAAATAATACGAAGATTAAACGATATGAGCTATTTAGACAGTAGTGGCATGGCGATTTTATTGTTTTTTATATTCGAAATTTTGAAAGTAGGTATTTAGCCGCCCGAGCATAGTTTTTATCTTGGCATAGTATTGCAGCGAATGTGACGGTATCTAGTAGGATGAAAGATGAACTTTTGCTAATTTTAGACTTTTCTGCGAGATTCATTCATGTAATTACGAAGAGATAACGCTTATTTCTTAACTAAACTGTTTTTAATTGTTCAGTTTGATGATGGAGAAACTAGTGAAGAGTTTTGAAAAAAAAAAAATTAAATTAAAATTGTATTCATATTTTTCCAATATTTCAATGCTCTTCTGCAAGAAGAATAAACAATAAGAGTAAAAAAAAAAACAATGTTTTTTTAATAAATGGAAAAATGTGATTTAATGACTCTTAACAAAAAATCGCGTAAAATAGTTACTATAAAAATATAGACAAGTGAATATTTCAAAAATACTTTCCGGGGTAGGTTTTTTTACAAGGAAATTTGTAAATGGCGTCAAAGAAAAATTTAAGATGTTGATCATATTAATTTTTTCAAATCCCACCGAAACGGTTACATATCTATGATGTTTGTTCAGAAGTACCTACATAAATGTATATAACTGGAATAGTGTCGTTTTTGAGTTATATATGTATATCAAAGTGTTTAAAAAAAAATTTCTATTGTTCTGTGCTAACTACAAAACCACACCTCCCTTCAAAATGATTAAAATTATTAGTACAAAATCCATATCTCCATACAAATTGGAGAATTTTCAAAACTTCAAACGTATACGATATAATACTAAAGAGACGAGGACAGCATTTTTTCAACATTTTAAAATGCTATAAAATGTAAAATACGCAATGTATAGGGACAATTTTTAATT
The DNA here is from genome assembly GCA_963924295.1 of Dioctria rufipes. Lineage (NCBI taxonomy): Eukaryota > Metazoa > Arthropoda > Insecta > Diptera > Asilidae > Dioctria > Dioctria rufipes. The sequence continues at coordinate 38,408,155 of OZ002743.1, read as the reverse complement.
CGTATTTTTGGTTTCACAAACCTACCCAAAGTGTTATCTCAGAACTACCCTAAATAGTTGGGAGAACAAAAAAAAAATCCCTTTATTGGGAAAGGCTGCAAGGACTTCGGCAGGCAAAAAAGTCTATCGACACCTGTGGCAGAAAAACAAAAGAACTCCAACTCCTTAGGAGAACAGAGCTTGAAATGATTAAAGCGCTCTTCTCAGGCCATTGCCCATAATTGAGGTTACACTTTTATAAGAGGAGCTTTGCCGAGATTTCAACATGCCGCTTCTGTTAGGATGCTCATGAAATCTCGGATCCCCTGCTCTGCAACTGCATATTGCGTGCATTAACTCCCATATATGCAATTATAAGCTCCATAATACGTTCCTAGAGAAAATTGTGCTTATGACTGCAATAGATGATGGTCGTAGCAACTGTGTTTAAAGGTTGAACCGCAATGGACGTGAAGAACTTTACGAATTTGAATGAATCTGAGGTTTACTTACGGCTGATTGATATTTTAACCCTAAATAAATAGACGTCACATTCCGTAAGGGTTATTTCCTTGGCATTTAATTTTGAAAATTTAAAAAGTGGTAAAAGCAAAAAATTTGCAAATGGAAGATGATTTAATTGAAGATTTGTGCTTTTTATTGATATTATATAAAAAATATAAGAAGAATTTGAAGAAAAATCGGCAGCACTTCCAGAAGCAACATCTAGCCTTCTTAGCTCCTTTCCCAGCTTTTGTCTTAAGCGAAACACTCTCCTTCTATAATAAAATAACAACGTTACAGGTTTCATTAATATTCCATTAATATCGTTGGATAAACAGATAAGTCCTTACGGAATTTGACATTTAAACTTAACGAAAGTTCCTCACCGTTATTTTGGGTACGTATGTTTAATTTGAAGAGCGTGTTCATCTTGCGTAAGTTACTTTACTTACGTATACGTCCGACACATATTGCGTGGATAAATGTGTTTCATTGCGTTTATGAAATTATGATTAATTTATTAAACATAAAGAAAACATTTTAGTAAATAAACTAGAAATTCAATATCTTCAAAAAATGGTTTCTTACATGCTCAGCACCGGCTTACACCGGCTTTACAGCCCTATTCTTCCTACCTCCTTTGTACTTGGGACACATGTAGTCTCTCCTCCAGAGCCAAATTCTGAGTGCGATACTGTCGATTGGTGCAGTTGTTAAGAAAGAAGAATTATTTATCTAAAATAATATCCATAAAATCGCATCCAAGAACCCTTTGCAGCGAATTCGTGCCATTGTCATAGTCATTTAAATTGATTTGCATCTTAGGTCATATAACAAAAGGGATAGGCTATGAGGAAGAAAAACTTAAGCATTTTTCTTCATCTGGTAGAACCGCATCGATGTATTCGTTTTAGTGATGGAAGTAGTAAACTACTACTGGGCATATAATTTAGTGGTTGAAACTTTTTCAAGTATTGAAGAAATTCAATAGAAGAGATCCCATTATACCGCAAAAATTTTAAATTAGTTTTTAAGTTTATAATTTTAAAATATTTTTATAACTTTTTTAAGTAAGTATTTGCATAGTGCCCCGTTTATTTTCTGACAATATTTTTTTGGCCTTGCCTTTGTATGGCTGCTGTAACTTACGGCGACAATGACAATTCAATTTTAAACAAATAAATCGGCATTGGAAAATTTTAAATTTTTTTGCCATGGCTGTTTATTTTTAAAAATATTTCACTGTTATTTTATTTAAAACACTATAATTTATTAGTAAAACTATTAAATTTTCTTGTAAATTGATTTTCCACGACAATAACGCCGGTTGTTAATGCAACACAGCACAGCGCACTTCATCACGATAATTCAAGACTCCGGAATCTCAATTATAGAATATTTCATTCACAAAACAATATCTCACTATTGTTTCTCACTGTTATTAAATATAAACCACTTCTAATCACTTCTATAATACAAAATAACTAAAAGAAAACCGAACTTGTTTCTATAAAATCTGAAATGTCAGAAATAAATCAGAATAGCCCAGCAAATATTACGGTACGATATCGAATCGAACACGATTCGTTAAGGTGAACTAAGACTTTGATCTCGAAGTCGTTTTCGATTCGATATCGATCCGAAAAAGAAAAAAAGAAAAACTGTATCGAGCCGTAAAAACGATCCGATAACTAGTCGTTTTATTGAAATTATCTCGAACTTTTTGAATGTATTTTGGTTGCATATAATAGCCTTATATACTCGAGTTTTCTTTGTAAAAATGAATCGATATCGAAACGAGTCAACTAGTTATTACCTGTTACACACCTTAGAGAGAATAGCTTCATAATGATTTCATTTATCATTTTCTTGAAGTAAAATTAAAGGAAATCGTTGTTGTCTTTGACGGAGATAGCATGATTTTTGCTGACAAAAATAATATCGTTTAACCCCTCTGACAAAAAGGACCACTATCGACGAGAGTCAGTCAGAAATGCGCATGAATTTAGCAACGGAATAATTTCTCAGAACTTACAGTTTCTACTTGACTCTTCAGAGTTGGTAAAATTTCGAGTGTATTTATTAAAAATGAAAAATTATCGAAAAATCAGATCAGCAAATTGTTTTAAGTCAAGACTTCGAGTTCATCTTGGAAAAGCGAGGTATTCTGAAATGATGGATTTTATTTACTTCCGAAACTATTTCTTTCTTACTCTTTACTTCTTCGAGAATTCTTCGTAAAAGCAAAACTTTGAGAAATTGTTTGCCTATCCTTTTTGTTATATAGGGTGTTTCCCACTAGGAGGTCCGTAGAGTGGGAGGTGATAGTATTCAGCTAGATGAACAAAAAATTGTATGGCAGGGGGGGGGGCATATCAACCGTTTAGGAGTTACAGGGTGATTAAGAAAAAAGCTAGTTTTTCACAAAATACCCTGTATCTTAAAAACTAAAGGGTGCATGGTCACAGTTAGGAACTCATTGTATGCAGAACTCCATAGCTCTGCTCAATCAGCCCCACAGCTCTCCCTCAAGAATTATGGTTGTCGTTTCGGATTTTCTTACCTTTTTTTTAACCTCTATTATTTTTGCAAAACGGTCATAAACATAACTTTTTTTTATAAAAACTGTAAGCTGTACACTATCCTCTTTAAGTTGACCTATCACAACCTATGTGTTAACACCAGCCTATAAACAGTTATTAACTCATAACCTATTCAGGTCACACCGAAATTAGACGATATTTTGTAAAATGACGTGCTAATGGAACAAATTATCGTTGTCATATTTTACCCGGTCGATCTCCATTTTCGAAGGTGTTTTTCTTTGACAATAAGTTGGAGGAAAATATCAGGTAAGTCTTTAGAGCTAAGTGGAAAGCTGCATTTGACAGTTTTGTATACCAATCAAAAATTCTTGCCTCTTCCGTTTCTGTGAGAACAATTTAAGGTCCAGATTTTGCAACACCTTCTGATAGTTTCCCTGTAAGTTTTTCTTAAAGCTTAGATATGGGAAGTCTGTAAATTTGTATGAAGACCTTGATTTGATAGCTTCCTTCACATGAAATGTCACGTTCTCATTCTGATTTTTTTACTGCTAATTTCTTGTCTTTACTTTTTTTAATCAACTTCTGTGGTGCTCTTTGATATATGTGACAGTTCAAAGTCGTAATAACAATTAGTGGAGGGGGGGGGGCGTAAAACAGGACACTTGGTTAAAGCGGGATACCAGTATTATTACAAAATGTACAAATGATATCATCTTCCTCGACGGCTTTATTGGTGACACGTGGCAATGTGATTACTCACGATTTTTTTTGATTTATAAAATTACATAAAATTAGTGATTTACATACTTTTGTTTAAAAAAAATGTGGTGGTGGTGAGAAGAAAAGAATTTTCCAAAAAGGTCTAGTGATAACAACATTGTTTATTATCTACTTTGCTCTACAAAAAAGTTCAAGTGAACTTTTACCCAAGTATTGTCTTAACACTAACTTGAAGGTGTGCTTTTATTGTGCATTTTTTTCCCATATAATTTTCAGATATCAGAGCTATGGGAAAACAATATTTTCGATAAAGGAAAAGACAATTCTATATGGAACGAAGATAATATGGAGAAGGCCATAAACGCTTTTTTTCCAGAGCCTGAACCTAAGCTTGTGGAATATGTTAAGAATATGGAAATATGAAAATTGAATCTATTCAACAAACAAATGCATTTACACCCGATTGGATTTTAATGCAGATGAGACGGGAATAACTGTTGTCGTCCATAAAAAATTATTGCTACACAAGGTAAAAAATAAGTGTGAGCATTGACTTCGGTAGAAAGCGGAGAACTATGCACTAACTAGCAATTCGTATGAATGCGACAGGATCATAAATACCTCATCTGATTACTTTCCCGCGTGTTTCAATGAAACCTGAATTTTCCGAAGGATCACCGCTTGGGACGATAACTGTCTGCCACTCCTCTGGATGGTTGCAGACAAAGATTTTCGAATAGTGGTTTGACCCTTTTCTTAAGCAGAGAAATGCTTTCCCAGAAATCGAGCTCTTCTAATATGTATATGGTGGATATAAAACGCATATAACAAATCTGGGTGTCATAGAAAAGCCTCAGCAATATCGTGTAACTTTGTTATGCTTACCACCTTACTGCAGCCACAGGATGCCACCTCTGCATGTTTCCTTCATGGGTCCACTTCCTGCATTCTATAGTCAACAGCTTGAAATACGGATGCGTAATAACCCTCGTGAGGTCGTGGGTCTTCGAAATGTGCCCAGTTTGTTTGGAGCAGCATACTTAAAGGCCTCAACTTCATTGAATTCCATTAAGGGATTTAAGAAAACAGGTATTTTTCCTTTAAACTAGGCGTTTCCAAACAACGGCCCAGGGCGGCATTGAATGCCGTCCAACAAAACTCATATTCTTAAGAACTTTCTCAATTAATTTTATAAAACATTCCCTTTATCTATACATTCCCATGAGAGTTGTTACTTCTCGACATAATAATGTACAAATGAGCAATGTGACCGAGGAAAGTATTCAATGTGCACCGAACCGACACCGAACACATTGGGGAAAATATTTATTTTTCGGAAATAACATGGTTAAGTCGTGGTAAAAAATTTTATCATTTGCGAAATTAATTCAAGTCCACAGATTTGGCATTTTTATAGTAGACTTGAGAGCTAATTTTAATGAGCTAAATAAGCGCTTTCATGGTGAAAAACAACTCATAAATACTGGCTGTGTTTTTTTGTGTCCGCAGAACAGATCAGAACAAAAGATACACAAAATAACGCCTCATACATTTTCATATAAGATTTATAAATGAAGCGAAGAGTACAAATAGTTCGCTTCAATCGACAGAACAATTTGTTCTCTCCAGTATATGGGAGTTCTAGAACAAGGTACACAAAGGAACACAGCTACTACGTTTCAAACTATAACAGCTTTCGAAATGAAACTGAAATTCAGGCAAACAATTTTATGCATTTCAAAATTTCCGAAAAATCATAAATTTATTGAAATTTTTGCGACTGCGACTGCGACACGAAGCTATGAAAAATCGAGAAATGACGTGAAAATGACGACAAGCAGCGCCACTTTCAAATGCAGTCATCAAATGACGAGAAATAGACAGCACATGTCTATGCAATAGCAAAAATGACGACAAAAAGATGGCAAAAGTAAGATATCAAAAAGACTTTAAGAACAATAGAAAAATTTCTAATAGTATGCTCTAGGATTACGTCTAAAAGACAGAAAAACGCTGTTAGGGTCTATTTTGAGTAATTAAATGCCGTTCTTTCATATATTTCTGTACAATACATGCATGTTCGGTCATTTTGTGACCAAAGTCCGACTACATTATTTAAACTTATACCAACTTGAACTCCTCAATGACGTCACATGTTGACTTAAAAAAGTTCCAGTCAAAACGAAGTCTATATTTGACGGAAACTAAACTCGATTGTCTTAAAATTTCAAATATTGACGTAAAAAGGACGTCGCTGGAAAGGGGTCAATAATAAGTCAATAATAAACGAAAATCTGATCAACATGTCCTAGTTTCGTAGAAAACTTACGTCTAACTGACGTCAAAATGAGCAAGGAATTCATAATCTATTTTCATTTAAAAAATTACCTTCTATAGAGCAGACAAGTCTTAAAATGTTTGTTGGGTAACAAGGGGCAAAACAAAGGAGGAAAAGCCACGATTTTACCCCGAGGTTACACCTGCAAGTACAGCTTGCATGCAACTTGCACTGCCATACTTCTTGCACGTGTAACCTCTACTGCCATGCTGGCAGTACAGCTTTCAGCGAACTTGCATGCTGAAAAACCATGGCAGCTGGGAGATAGTAATTTGACATTTATACAGTTTTCAAAATGGCGGAAACGAAATGCTTGAGAGAAATTCATAAATTTATACCGGGAAAATGAAATTTTCTGGGATTATTTGCAATACATCATTTACCAACACCTTCATTTTCCTTTTTTCTTGGGTTTTTATCATTGTGATGCTTCCTTTATTGCCATAATTTTCCAATATACGCAAAAGTTTACGTCTCAATGCCGTTTTTTAAATGAACTTGCATGCAAGCTGATAAGACATCAACCGAACTGCCTTCCGCTGTCAAGTTAAAAATCGTGTTGGAAGGGAGGCTTGCATGCAAGCTGTACTTGCTGGTGTAACCGTGGGGTTAGCAACCAAGCTGAACTTATCTATAAAACGACGAAAACAAATGTTGAAGTGGAAAATTAAAGGAACAGAACATCCAAAAACACAAAAGAAAAACAACGTGAAAATTGATGAAAAGATGGGGAAATCGTTGTTTTGTTTTTTGTTTATATTTATTATTAAGTCAAGCTCAGGGATACCATATGATGCAAAGCACAGCATGGCAGGAAGGAGCTAGGGAAATGATTAGTGGATATGAGGAGTGTGGCGGAGGTGCCCTTAAACTTCCACGGATTGTATGCCGGAGGGAAAACAGAAGATGGTAAATTGTTTCACATTCGCACTGTTCGGGATAAAAAAGCATCACGGAATTTTACTGTACGGCCGAAAGTAATTTGAAAGGTAAAATTATTGTGGCGGTGCTCGCGTGAGTCACATCACCTTGAAGGCTTGAAGGCTCTCTTTTGGACAATGTCTAATGAAGCTAAGGCTGTACGATCAGCCCCAGGCCATATATAGGGCTTGTATCCCATTCTAGGTCTAATGTAGGACTTGTAGAGGAGACCTAGATTTGACTGGCTAAAATTACACCTTTTCAGAAACCCAAGACATTTTTATGCTTCTTTAGCAACAGAGAAGATGTGATCTGTCCAGTGTCTGGAGTAAAAGTGGATCAATCTCACAGATTTACTGCAACGGCAGGCATTCCCAACGTTAAATCCAACGAAATATGGAGTCAATTCGATATGTGTGGGAAATGGACGCACACACTATGCTTTTTCTTATGTAGAAGAAAGAAAGACAGAAAGATTTTAATTGCGATATGTGTAACTAAGTCCAACTACATAAAGTATTACAAATGGCTGCTATCGTTTTTTGTTAGCTATTATTAAATGAAAATGTTTGTTTTGCTTTTATTTTTATACTAATATGGACTTTGAAATAATAAATTAAATATCTTTATTTGCAAAACAATAAAAGGCAACATTTTATCCTATTTTTCCCTAATGTGTTCTTCCATTTTACCCTATACCAGAGGTTAAATGAGAATTGAAAAGAATTTTAAAAAACGTGTTTTTTGTTTGTTTGTTTATTAAGTAGGGAAGCTGGTTGCTAGTTGTAACAGTTTTGGTAAAACAAATCAAAATTACACATTGCTTTAAGATTGAGATATTTTTATTTGATGGTGGAACTATTCAAGCAAAAGAAGAAGAATTTAAAATATTTCAATATTTTTCACAACTAAATTTTTCTAAAGTGCGCTGTAACATGTTTGGGGCAATTTGTAACAGACTTGGGGTAGGTAGTAACAAGAGATCATTTAATCGAAATCATAAGATAATTCAAGATATCATTTAATAAAATGCAAGGCTTAGATGTAACTGCTTTTATAATCCCTAATTCGAGTATAAATTAGTCATAATTATGTATAACAATTTCATTAACAACCTCTAATGCCATTCTAGCTAAAATAAGCTTTTCAATTTCAATTAATATGTTGTAATGGTTTTTTTTTAAATAAATTTACTAGTTGGTACCTTTGCACTAGAACAAAAATTAACATAGCACTCTACTTACAACAAACTAATTCCATTACATTAACATGTTACAACTTGCCCCATGGGATAATTTTCGGAAGTAATTAATAAAAAAAAAATAATAATAAATAAAAACATCTGAACGAGAATTAATAAAAAGGGTTCATAACTAAGTGATTTCGCAATCTAACTGTTTACTCAAAGTTTACTTTAATCTTATTTTTCCATTAACTAGTGAAAATGAGTGGAACCTGCACAACCTCTTCCTTTGATGTGCGGTGGATAATTGGTTATTTTTACATAATCCAGCTCGTTATTCAGAAGAGATATATAGTCGAAAATATAATGTAAAAACTATCAAATTTCTTCTGAAATTTCGGTGTTACTACTTACAACTAGCCCCTAGCTCCCCTAATAGATATTAATACATTTTTTTCAAGTTTGGTTATAAAGGCAACTGTCTTGGGAATATTTATGTAAAAAACTTTACCATCAAAGGTGCAATCTCATAATTAAACGTAATCAAAGTTATCGTATCCCATTTTACCCCACTTTCGCCTTCCTTTAGAAGCAATTTTAGGGCTTCGATTTATGAAATTCTATAAATAAATTTCAGTAACTGTCCCCTAAAAGAAACAGAAATACCAAAATTGCTTTAAATTAAAAGAAAAAAAAGAACTAGTTGTATATAATATTAGAATATGTACTATTTGATAACTGCAAGAAAAATATCCTATAAAAGCCTACGTCCTTAAAACCAATTAATACCAATTATTACCTATTTGCCGTATTTTGTCTGGGTAAGAAATGCTACAACTCTCCTGCATGTGTTTGCGGCTGCCACAGACTGTTGAAAATTAAGATGTTTCATGTCATAGCAGCACTTGAATGAAACTATTTTCTGTAGGTACATACATATTAGGTAAGGTTTCGATAGACACAAACTAAACAAGAAATAAGTTCTTATGCAGTAAACATAACCGTCATAGACTTTTTTTTAGGAGTGTGGCCGGGAATAGACTATAATTTACCCTACTACCTAAGAGAATTTTTTGTCCCGTTTAATAGAAGTATATTTAGGTAAATACAACAAAATTCCTTTAAAAAATCCATAAAAGGCTAACAAAAGTAGAATATTAGCCACGAATAAAAGGACGCAATTCAAAAGGGCAAAGAATAATCAGATTAAGAGTAGCAAAGCAATCTTAATAAAGCCGATTTGACTGAGGACATAGGGCGCTTCCCTCTCACCACTGCATTTCATGTACCTACCTACATATTTAGTTAGCTATAACAAACAATAATGTATCTCTACCTTTGTTCAATTCACAAATTTTCCGCCATTCTAATGTGAAAATGTGTACAAAAAATCTATTTCAAAAGTGAAGTTGCCATTTTCTCTTCCTTTCCTCAAGTAAAATTGTCTATTGTGACGTCATAATTTACTTGTAAACAACAATATTGAGCATATCTTATGCTGTAGCTATATAACAGTAATGATAATATATGTAGGTACCTATATAAATTGTCGTTTATTGTTCCTAATCTACTAGTACCTACCTATATACATGCATAGGTACTTTTATAACTCACACCACATGAAAAAAAAATGTCGATAAAATCCTGTAGATTGTACTTAAATACGCCGGTGTTAAAAAAAAAAAACAAAAAAACAAAAAAAAACATGCAACGACAGCTCAAGCACTGCACAACGATATGGCTGTGAACAAAAAACTTTTATGCCGACAAAATTGTTCCGAATTTTTTGCCATTTTATCGCAAAAGACATGGCTAAAACTCTTTAATTCGACCGTTTTTTTTTTTTGCTTTCACTTCTCGTACAAAAAAGTCCTAATCCGATTAGGATTGCGAGAGGAGGGGGTCTGGAATCTGCTGAATATATGTTGTGCCAGAATGTGATGCATTTTAAGTTTTCTGTCAGCCATTTATGTTAAAACACACTTGCACGCACACATCCATGTCTTATATTGTTGTCAAATTTTAAACGAACCCTATAATCGCATTACAGAGAAATAGAAAAATGGTAGAAAAAATTGTCAACAAAATTAGATCGGGCATCATACAGAGCCATTACATACTGCTTTGACATATATATACCTATGTATAGCGAACCTACAAACTTATCGAGACTTATGCTATCTTCCTATGTAGTTCCTATTCCTACCACAATCGCTACGAGGCGAAACTTCCTTTTTTGTTTTTTTCATTTTTCTTTGTTTTTGTTGCGACATTTGTATAACAGCGGTTTTAAGCGGTCCCGCATGTACATACATACAAACATACATAATATACTGCTGCAATGTCATTCCATCGTAACGTCATGGACGTTGTCATTGTGTTCGTGTTATTATCCTTTTTCAGCCCGCGGCCCTACCATTTGTCCTTAATAAGGATTTTTCTTGTTGACGCTAGTTTAACAGACCGTAAATTTTTCCAGAGGGGATTTTTCACAAGCGTTGGTTCTTATATTCATCATCGTCATCATCATCATCGCCGTCGTAATCATCATCCCCCTATGAAATGGAGAACTACTATGGTCGGTCAAAGCCACGCCCTTTCTGCTATTTTAGCTCGCTCGACATCAAATCCCTGGCAAAAAAAAAACAACAAAAACAACAAAAACAGAAAAGTAGAAAATAAAAACAAAACGCAAAAATACAAAAAAAAAAATCGTTTCTGCTTTTTCACCAAACAAATCTGCTCTTGTCCTTTTTTCCGCAATTCCTGATCCCTTTTTTCGTGTTACCCTGTGTGTGACAGCATTAGTATTAGTATTGTCATTGCTGCTCTTCTTCTATATACACATCTATAATAAGTACCTACTAAAACAGTCCGTTGAACATGTTGGATGGAGCAGGAGGAGGGTAGGTAGGTATCTCATAAGTCGATTTCATTTTTTCTCTTCTTAAATTAACAATCGTGACAACATCCTTTGAATTAGGGGTAGTAGGTAGGTGGCTCTATAACTATAGCATAGCAACCCATCTTCACCGCACATCATTCCACCACACCAATAGTAGGGGGTAGCTACGACTAGGAAAAGCAGCAGCAACGAAATCAGAAACAATGGCAGATGAGCAGCATAGGAAAATAGATAGATCATAGGCGCGCAAGGTGAGCATGCGACTCTGCTGGCTGATGCTGCTGGTGAGGTGGGATCCCTTTTAATCAACACATTACGGAAAGGGACGGATTATCTACATACCTAGTCTGAAAAAAAAAATTATTTTTGTACATAGGTAAATTCTTGGTAGTAGGGTAGGTATCGGTACATGTCTCATTTTTTATATTTTTTTTTTTTGTTTTGCTTCATTTTCTCCGCTTTTATTCGACAAATCTATCAAAAAACAAGCACAACACTACATCACTATACACCACCAGTTTTCTAAGAGTGTGTGTGCACATTTTGCTTACCCCTCTCAATTTCGAATGTGGTGTAAGCCCTCATTCGTTTCATATTTGTTGTTCGCCTCCTTTTTTTCTGTTTTTTCATTCATTTCCAATTGCCAAGCGAATACTCTGTTGAGTTTGAGAGTTGAACCAACCGGTTACCTTTTTTCTCCTCCATATCGGTATGAATTTTTCTTTCTCTCTTTCTACATTTATATAACTATATAAACATTCATTGCGATGCGATGGGTTTAATATTTATGTGTGTGGGTTTTTTGAACTTAACTACCACTAACTAACCAACCCGATAAAAGCATTCCGCTGATTGCTGCCTCTTTACTTGCTTGCATGCATGACTCCATATCTCTCTATGAGCCCTTTTGCTTGCTTGCCTTGCCTGCCTGATTGCGGGCTAAGCTAAAAAAGTGTTCTTTACGTTTTCCCTCCTTGTTTACTGTGTCATTTCTTTGGCTCCTCCGCCACTGTCATTTTCTCGGTTGAATTTGTCTGACAATCTTGTATCCATGTTAGTCTACTTTTGACTGTTACGCAGGTTGTTTCGTGATGTTTTGATCGGATTTGTTGTGATTGTTTTGTGTGGTCCGATTGTCGTCGTCGTACTGATAAGAACGTGTGTTAACACAATTTTTAACAAAAGTGTGCTGTATATATGCGCGGTATATATATATATGGTGGATTGCCGTTTATTACAATAGATATCGTGGTGGTTTCTTTATAATAATAATAATAATTATTATTATTATAACTGTTATACGTACAACATAATTTTCTACAATAATAACAAAAAAAGAAAAAGAAAAAAACAAGATTTTTAGTGTAGTAACAGGCTTTTAATAGTTTTTTTTTATACATAACAAAAGAAAAGATAAAAAGTGTGTTTTCTCCAAAGTTTAAAATTTATCTCGAAATGTAAAATTTCCGACGGTTTTTCTTTTAAATGGAAATTGTCATTTTAAATTGTTTTGGTCGAGACTCGAAACAGAAATAATGTTCAGTGGATTTTTTGATTGATTAAAGCTTGTGTTGTGATTTCTAAGGAAGAATTTTTTTTTTTACTAAAAGGACTTTTTTGAATGAATTTCGTTGTCATGTCGCATTTGCAATATTCGTGACAGTTTTCTGAGACATGGACTTTTGTTGTGATTTTTGTGATTATAGTGCATCTTTGAGACATTCAATAATTTTATAGTGCATGGTAAATATGCTACCTACCTACATAGCCCCGTATATATTTTTTATCACTTTTGTTTTTATTATTAATTAGAGAGTTCAATTTATCTTTTTTTATATTATCTCCATAATAATCGAATTTTGAATATGACGAGAAATTTTTGGTCTTTTGGTAAATTCATGCACTTTGCATACCTGCCTGTTTGATTGAATGGATAATTATTAATTAGGTGCGTTTTAAGGATCATTAATTATGCGCGTTTTTAATTTTTGTTACTAACTAAATGTTTAGAAAAGAATAGAAAAACATTTGTTAAGGAACCTCAGCTTTTAGGCTATGTTACAATCTTAGGTACGTACATCGAGTGGAAAATAGATAATTGCATTACCTACACAGAAAATGTTTTCTCTCTAAAGTGAGTGGCAACAATTTGTGCCACAAACGAATTTTTTGATAAGATTAGGAAAAGCTCCACCTGGGAAAACATGTAGACTAGATTTTGATCCCTAAAATTTTCAACTTTTTGTTTGTTTGTTTTTCGTAAAATGTAGGGAATCGGTAATAGTTTTAAGTTACACCTTTAAAAAACATAATAATGAGCTGAATAGCTTCATTAAAACATATTGAGGATGGAAGTTAGTGCTGGGGCGCTGTCAATGAAAAGCAATATATGGCTTGTTTTTTCAAAAACATTATATTAACGAAAATATATTTGTAAGTGTTCCATAAAAAAGGTAGAATAATCCCTAATTTAATTAATTTTCTCTTCCTTATATCCGAGAAAGCTTAACATTTCGGGAATTTTACGTACTATATAGGTTTTCCGGTGCCAAATACCTAAATTCATTGAATTCATTCATTGATTTAGGGAAAATAAAATAATTTTCCCTTTATATCAGAGAAAATACATTTGTTAAAAAAAAAAAATGTTTTTTTACATTGTATGTCGATTGAGTATAAAAATGATTATTTAAAAAACTAATAAAAGTAATTGTAGTAGGAACTCTCTAAGCAATAGGGGTAATAACGAGGTGGTTGGAGCAAGGACTTAATAAATGCTGAAACTGACATGGTTACTGGTAGTTAGATAGAACTAAAACTCAGCCTATAAGGTGCTTGGATATTACAGAAAGTATGATAACATATTATAAATTAGCATAAAGATAATACTATGATTTAATACCTACTTTATACTTGTTTAAGAAAGCTTCTTTTTTTAATTCTCTTGCACAATAGCAAAAGTGAAAACTTTTTTATTTGTTATTCCATCACACAACTCGTTTGATTTTGGGTGACAAGTTTCATGGCTTGGTTTTGACTCATCGGCAGGAAAAAATTGAAAAAAATAGAAAAAAAAATTTACATTTTTAAAAAATTGCAAAAAAAAAAACAGATTACTTCGAAACAAATCGATTTGCGTAAGCCCGTAGTGAGTTGAGAAAAAGGGTTGTGTGAAGGAATAAAAATTTTTTTTTTCACTTTTACTGTTGTGCTAGAGAATCCAAAAAATGCTGTCTTTTTTTTATAATAGATTATTATTGATTATGGAATTAAGCATAAACAAAGTGGAGATTATGGTTATATGGCATTCGAGTGAGCTAAAAGTAAAGTAAGGCTAATTACAGACTTAATTAATTTGAGTAATGGCTATGGAAATAACTTGATAAAATAGTACTAGAGCATTGGAAAAACGACTTAGAAAGAGCTTAAAGTAACATTAGTGGTAATTAGAATGGAGGAGAATCTTTAAGATTTGACTTGGTTCAATGAGAAGATTTAAGGGAATTTATCTAATAATGTGGAATAGGTATCGACTCTACCTATAGGTATTACTATTTAATACTACCGGAAATATTCAAGTAGAGCGGTAAATATATGCAGGCACACAAATGAATTGCGCCAAGTTATAAAGGCATTATTTGGGAGGAGCCTTATTCCTTTTAAAATTGTCATAAAAATTACGAATTAATTTAGTAGTGACCTTAAGAGAATAATTAAGTAGCGATATCCAGTCGTTTGTAGCATTACTAACTACTATTAGAAATTAAAGGAAAACTGTAAGTCAGTGCGAGTTCTGTAATTGAATATTTTCTGGTATGTATACAAAATTATTTAAAGGTGGATTTTAAGTTGTGGCAGGATTTTACTAGTTGCAAATGATGATTTTGTTTTATTAAAAAAATTTCTTCTGTTTATGGAGACTGCGTCAAATCTGTATGAGAAATTTCAGCCTTTACGATTTATAGAAAACCCAGCTTTTTATTTACGGGTAAAGAAATGCTAGTGATTTAGGCTGCTACTGTATAGAGATAGTTCATCATAGAAACAGAATAGCTTAATGTATGAAGGGCTTTCAAATAATTAATAAGTTACCATTAGATGTATAAAAATTGAGAATAATTTTCAGATAATTAAGGAAAAATACTTGAATTTGTTAGAATTACCTATTAGGATTTAAATACGTAAAATTAAGGTAGAAAGAAAGGAAAAGGATAAAAAAAAGATAGTTAAACTTTGTGTAAAATTATATCGTCGGTGCGATACTGCATAACCGCGAGACTACTAATCTCACTACCGCGTAAGTTAAAGTCAAAGAAAGTAAAATTCTCAGCAGACACCACATTTTTTTAATGACATAATTATTTCCAAAAAACATAAATTTTGGATTTTAGATATAAAATTGATAAAACAAATTTTCGTTTCTTAGCGCTGTCACCATTAATTTCAAAATTTCATTTTGCTAGTCAATCCAGTTACGCGATTATGCGGTATCACCAACGATATGGCTTTTGTAATAAAATAGCAAAAAAAAAAATGCTAAATAAATTTACTTATAGGCAGGTACTTATTTACTTTTCGTAATTTAAATTTTGAAAAAGTCTAATTTATTTATAATTGCCCATCTCTAACACTATTTATATTTGTTTATTAATTATAAATTAACATTTGTCTTGTTCATAAAAATTGTATATCTACCTACAGTATTTACAGTGGTAGTACAATAATGAAGGTGAATTTATAGTGCGAAATCTAAGTATAGAATTAGAAAAGAAATCTTAACACGTTTGAGGTACAGTAAAAATTTTAATGATCTGCAAAAATGAACAGGTGATTTATACCTAATTAAATTAATTGCGATATCCAAATTTTGATTAGTCACATTTTGTTCGGGTGCTCAGATTATCAAATGCTATGGCATCCATATTTGTAAACACATATGATATTGTGGCTTAGAAATTTGAATCAGCGGTCGAAACTAATTGGTATTTTCTAATTTTCAAACGAAAAAAGTCACATACAAACTGGACACTACAACAGAAAATATTTTAATGGTGTGTACATTTTTGAAAACTCTTTCAACTCATGCCATGACCACGAAAAATTGGACCTGTAAAAAAATATAAGTCAAAATATATTTTCACATTAAAAGTTCTTAATAACCGGTAATTTTTAACGTATGTTTTTCGGTCAAATAATAAAAGATTTTTTTTTTTACTTTTATTTTTCAGTCAAATATTTAAAGTAATTTATTAAAGAATTTTTTATTTTAGAGTATTGAAAGTAGAGATACTCAGTAAAATTCAAGTGGAATGTTGAAAAACAATGCGATTTTACAACCCCTAAATTCCTCTGTTTTTAGTTTTTCTTTGATACATATTTTCAAGGACGAAACAATTCGAATTTAATTTCCAGATTAAATACTTTTTTGACTATATTCTTCATCCATATTCCACATGAATTTTACTGTGAGTATCTCAATACCACAAAATGAAAAATTCTGTAATAAACGACTTTAGATATTTAAGTCAATAAATATAAGTCAACAAAATTCTGTTCTTATTTGACCGAAAAATAAAAGTCATTTTTTGACTTTTATTACTTGATTG
Source organism: Dioctria rufipes (assembly GCA_963924295.1). NCBI lineage: Eukaryota > Metazoa > Arthropoda > Insecta > Diptera > Asilidae > Dioctria > Dioctria rufipes. The sequence continues at coordinate 38,391,453 of OZ002743.1, read as the reverse complement.
AAAAATGTACGTTAAAAATTGCCTGCTATTAAAAACTTTTATATTTAAAGTTAAATTAAAATAAAACGATTATATAATGACTGATTTCGATTTTTTTTTAGTCGTAAATTACCGGTTACTTGTGACTTTTACTTTAACATAAAAGTTACCACCGCTGATTTGGAAATTATAGCATTCATGGCATTTGGAATCACAGTTAAAATGAATGATATAGCATTCAAGTCCGCGAACGTATTAAAAATGAGACTAAAATGTATAGGCACCTACTTAGTTGTATGCCTTAAATTTTTTGTGGTATCGAATCCATTAGGGTATTTCTTCATCTAAATTCACATCCAGGTTGAAGGAAACATTTTTCATAATTAAGTAGTTTTATATGGCTTACAGATTCTCTTAAACCAATGCACAAATTTTAAGTCAAATTGAGATTTGAAAATTATTATTGAGGTTATTGAATGACAAAATCTAAATCTGAGATTTTTCTATGTGTGAAGCAACCCGTGTATACCTAGTTAGGGATGAAAATATTTCAAAGTAACTTTCCGGAAAGTTTTAAAAATTGCTCGGAATTTTCGGATTTTTCTCTAGATTCTATTTATTTTTTATGAGTTCAATGTTTTTCAGCAAACAATTACAGAATTAAATCGAGACCTCAGTAGTAAAGTTTGAAATAATCTAAGGATGCAATAAGTATAGATTTAATTGGAACTTCTTAAGACTGTGCATTGAGAAAAATATTGGGGTAAAATCAAGTTAAATTGAATGATTAATTCATATTATAATTTTATTGCTAAAACAAATTTTTTTCAAAGCTTGTACATTGTTTAACTGGTTTTTTCAACATTTATTCCCTAAATTTATGACACGTTTTTCCCTAAAAATGAATATCATTTTCTCTGATATAAAGGGAAAATTATTTTAATTTCCCCAAATCAACGGAACATTCACTGAATTTAGGCATTTGGCACCGGAAAACCTATTTAGTAACGTAGAATTCCCGAAACGTTAAGCTCTCTTGGATATAAAAAAGAGAACATTCAATAAATTCGGTATTATGCTGCATTTTTAATGGAAACATATTTTCGTTTATGTAATTCACACATTGTTCTTGAAAACAAGTCGTATATTGTTTTTCAATATTTTGTTTGACCACGCCCAGGGGGCCAACATAACTTCCGTACTACTTAGTAGTATTGGCCATAATAAGTGAGCTGGAGTGTGGTGCTATCATCTATTCCCCACATTTTAGGGAATGTTTCCTACATTTTAGAGAAACAAATAAAATACAAAAATTGAAAATTCCCTACATTTTAGGGAATATTTCCTAGGAAAAACAAAAATTCCCTATATTTGAGGGAGAGCAACCTACCTTCATTTTAGGTATAAAAACCTATTCTACGTTTTCCAAGGTGGAGCTTTCCCTAATCTTATCGGCAAATACCTAAGTTTTGTGGCACAAATTGTTTTTACTGTTTAGATTACTTTGAAATTAAACTCTGTGCAGAAAGTTAAAGCATCAACCCTAAATATGTTAACTAAAACTTATATTTGATTAATTCGGCTAAATTTATTACATAAATTTTGAATTATTGGAGGGGTTAAATTAATAGCAGCAACTAAGGTACCAGCGGCAAATAAGGCCCAACCTAATTTAAAAAGGCAATAAATTAAGTATTTGGTGATAGAGAACTACAAAAACAAGTTTTCCGTGAAGTTTATTTGTTTGCACAACTAAAAAAAAATTTAAAAACTATAACAGAAGTGAGTGTTTGAAACCTTTTTTAAGGGCCTTAGTAAACTACCACAGTATAATAAGGCCCAAAACAAAAATTATCTTGTTGAAAATCTTAATCAGAGGAATGATTTCCTTTAATCTTACTGAAACCAAGAAAATCAACGAAATTCGGTTATTCTTACTAATTTTGAATAAAAATAAAAATGGGCCTTTTTAACTCCCAGGGGGATAATAAGGCCCCTAATAGCTCTAGTTATAAATTTATTAACGTACAACAGAGTAAGTCCAAACAGTCTTCATTCTTTGGAACAAAAATAATGTTACAACCATAATCCTATATAGGAACATTAGTTTTATTTAGAATTTAGGTTAGGTAGGGTAATAAGGCCCACGGTCTACTTCAGTAGGCCTTATTAGACCTACGACAAGATTTTACAAAATTACTCATTAATCAAATAAACACAATGTTGGGCGAAAATAAACACCGAAATCATATACTACATTGACTAACGTTCAAACTAAACAAGTTACTATATGGGAAAATAGCAATTGAACAACGGAACTTATGATTTTGTCTAGGCAAAATGGCGGCGCGAGCTGCCGGACGCCCCCTCGATGACGTTTGAGAATGAGGTTGCTGCGGTTCATTTTAGTATGAATTTTTAAATGTTGGCCCTATTACTCTCCAGGCTTTATTTGCCGCAGGTTCCTTACTTCAATAGATTAGGGTAGCTTTTCCGTCGTTTAATTCTTATAATAGCGGAGCTTGTTGTGTAACGTCACTGGCTGACGAAGTCGAAACGAAAACTGGGATTCGGACAGACCCTCAGTATATTATTATGCTTAAATTTAGTCTCAAGTACGAAAATCAGACATATCGTGTAGCTACTCCGTAGTGTTTCCATGTAAAAATTTCCTGAAAATGCATAAACACAAAGAGTCGAAAATGGCTTAAATCGGGCAAGTGATTCGGGGCGTTGTCACAAAAAAATTTCTTTATTCACTATGTATTTGGGCAGTGATTGAAAACGTATTGACGTAAAGAGCTGAAAAAATAAAAAAAAATTTCACAGGGGGTGGCTATATACAGGAGCACAGCAATCATTTAGGATATCGTATAAGAATTGAGCTTAGACCAATTATGACTTCTTTCGTAGTATTTTTTTCTAGTTGACTCTCAATTAAAAAATTATTCCAAATATCGAAATAATCACGATTTATAAAATTTGTGGATTTTATAAACATGGTCTTTGTATTTCAATCAATTTACGTTTAATATTTATTAATAATAAATCATGATACAGAAATAACATTATATGAAATTATTTTAAAAACTACTACCATCAACAATCGGATTGCAGTCGTTCTGCTCTAAATTTGGGTTGTGTTAACTTATTTTTTGTTTTAAGTTAAAGAACAACCGATTGGTTTAGGTTAGCTTAACTTAGCTGCTAGAGTTGCTTTAACTAAAACTTCTGATAAATTAACCTAAACTTTCCAAAATAGTGCAATATTTGATTTTACCATTATTGTTTTTCTCAGTGTGGAAGGTTAGGTAAAATATAGTTTATTTTTTACGCATTCCAGTTATGATATGGTATGTTTGGTTACACTAGTATTTGTTGGTTCTCTCAATTTACTAGTTTTCTAGGAATTTTTGCTTTCGAGGAAAACTAACGTTCTTCGTTGTTTTTTGGTTGAAAAGAATGGCAAGAAGGTACTAAAGTGTAGATAGGAAATTAAATTTGCAAATGATCGCAATAAAACTAAAAAAAAAAAAACGTCTTTCTATATATTTGCAAGCAATGTCTGATGAGGTCGGAAACTGCTGATTTCCATTCACAGACTCAACAAGGGAATGAAAATTTAAGCACAGATTTTTCTCAGTTTTATATAAGTCCCCGCCATGAATTTCATCTTATTTTGTAGGTATGTCATTACAAAAACTAAATATAAATATTTATAAAATATTTTTATCATTACTGTTATTAATAATTGAAGATCTATTGATGAAAAAATAGTTAGATAGTGTATAATTATATTTTGAAAGCTTTTCCTTTAAAATGGCAACATTCCCAGACCTACCTACTTCCGGGTCTTTCCAGATTTTTCGACTCTATTCGTATTCTTGTTGAAACATTTATTACAATCGAATATTTGTTCCTAAGGATATTAAGTGCTTACCGACATACAGACGTATGCATGAAAATAGCAGTGACCGTAGTCAACTTTCTAAATTATGAGTTACCTGCATTTTACGATTTGGCTATTGCAGCGACAAATTTTACTACAAATAATATATTCTGTCCACTGAAAGTAAGGAGATATGATAGCATTTGATATATTAAACCATTTGGTGGTTCATAGAATTAGCTTTTAGCTGTGCATTAAAATAGTAGTGCTCTTGTGTTTTGGCAAATTTTGTGGAGAATTTGAAAAGGTAGTAGGTACCTATCTAGGTATGATAAAATAATATTAGAATAACACAATTGAGTGGCTTAAAACAAGAGAGATACAAGTAACATTTTGCTAAAAATTGAGATTTGAATTTCAATTTATTTATACTGGTTGACTGGACAACAAGACTTACAATCTTTTTGTTTGCACATAATAATAATTTGAATTGAGTTTCAATGTCTAAAATATAATTAAAGCTAAGTGACTACGTTACTAACTAATGGAAAAAATACTGTAACAATTCAGAGATAGATAACGAGAGCCGGAGGTGGAAGGAAGTTAAGAAACCGTGAAGAATAGGAGCAGCAACACACATGTAAACTATAATCATTGGGATATATTTAAAAATGTTTTTAAACTATTTCTGAACCGGCTGGCTGAGGTCGTCCGTTGAATGTCGGCAGGTAGAGAGTTCCAGATATTTGTTGCATGCACAAAGTAAGAACGCTGCCCAAGTAAATACAGAGAGATATCGAGGAATTAGAAGCTGTCGGTGCCTTTCAGAACGGAGGAAATTTAAATATTCATAAAGATACCTAGGTTCTTTTTAGTATATATAATTTTATGCATGAAAATTAAACTCTTGTATGTGCGATAAGTTTTAATGGAACATCCATATATTTCGTGCCGATACGGACTGATGTGTTCAAAACATCGCAATCCATAAATGAAACGTACACAATCATTATAGACTACGTCAGGTTTACGACTGCAGACAGAGTCCAATGATGGAAACATTAGACTACCATAACTAAATTGTGTCATAACTAAGGTTTTTATAAGCTTAAATCTGTTGACAGTTGACCATAACCGTCGAAGATAGCCATAGACTTTACTGATAAGAGTCTTGATAAAGTCGCAACAGGTCAAACGATCATTTAACATGACACCATAAGGTTCCTGACTGTTCTCATGTACGACAAAAGAGAACCGTTTAGAGTTATCGGAGGTACATCATTTACATCAATGTCATTTAGGTATTGCAACATGCAGCAAGATTTACTTACATTGAGTTCCAGATTATTTACGATTGACCATGAGGAAATTCGTTGAAGATCGTCCCCATCCTCAATCAAACCAATCGGTCTACTAAGGTATATTTGAACGTCGTCAGCATACAGATGTACTTTGGAGATAAGTGCATAATTGCAAACTAGATATACCCAAAATGTTAGTGGCAAAGGGACATAACTAAATTCCTATCCCGTGCTGTTTTAGAACAATAGCCTTTTTTTCAAAGGACTTACAAGAAGGCGTTTTTATTCAGAGACACTTCTTACCAGGAAAATCATATAAGTGATTTCAGGGGAGTAAATTATTACCCTTTTTACTAAACCAAAAACCATCGAACATTATTTTAATTAGATCAAAAAATTATTAAGATGTGCGGCTTATTTTTAGAATAATTACATAAAATTAAAACTTTACACAGAATTTAGGGTATCCAACCACAAACTTTAAAGAATTTTGTCTATAAAAAAAAATATGAAAAATGTACTTGTACCGCTTTCTTTTAACTCCCTCAAAGATGGAAATACAAGAATTTTTGTGAACTTTTCTTTCAAAACCCCGGACGAGGCGGTTTTATTTTTCTCTTGTAATTATAATTTCATTTAGAATTATTATTATTATTCTTAAAAATTCTTCTATTTCCATCTATTATGGATTCTAAAAATTGTGAGTTCGAGTCCCGTCTGAGACAAGATAAAATTAAAATTTAATTATACTTTGGTTTAGTAAAAAATGGGATGAAGTAAACATTGTTCGAAAGAAAAAAGAAAATTATTTAGAGAAGGAGAAACGTACAAGTTCATGCAAAACTTATTCTTAGATGCTCTGCTAAAATGATTAGCAGGGGGGATAAAATTTTCATCAGAAATCCTCTGCTGGCTATGGTTTCCGGGATAGATTTTACCTAATATTTTCGAATGGAAAAACGCGTCGGTAAATAAAAAAAAAGACAAGTTTTCAAGATAGAAATCTCCTTATCTTTGCAAAAGGAAATTCGTTTTATTAGTTCTATAAAGATAAAACAAGATTTAAACCTGCTAATATGTATACTAGCCTACTTACCTACTATAAAAAAATCGTCTACTAAATTCTACTAATTCGCCTGTCACACAGCCAAGCAAGGTTCCTCATAGAAAATTGGTTGTTTGTTTGGGTATACAGCACCCGTTAATAGGCGAAATATTTCATGAAGGGATGAGTCAAAGATTGTTCTTTTCAATTCAAATATTTCCCAGCAATGTATCCAAGACCTGTTGGTGAAGAATAAAATTCGAAAAAGGGACATCACAAATACTGTAAAACATGCAGAATCTACCATTATGATCTGAACCTCTTTTTCATGGTATGAAGTTGGATCCAATATTCTGGCTGGATAAACATTGAATGCCGAATGTTATTCGGTTAGTATCCTGGAAATGTCATGCTGCCATTTGCAGAAAAGGTGATGCCGCTTAAATGGACATTCCATGCAGTATAACAACCTGAAACACACTTCCCATAAAGCGACGGCTTAATTTCAAGATCATAAGGTGGATATAATGATTGACCATTACAGTGACCAAAACTTAATCTAATTCAGAGCTTTTGGATAGATATAAAATAGACTTTATTAAGTAAAAAACATGCAAATATTCGACAATTATGGCAAGTTGTTCAATTAGCTTGGAAATCTATTACCCATAGAAAGGTACCAACGGTTGGTTGACTCGATATACCCCGCAGATACCGAGAAATAATTAAAAGTAAGGTCATTGTATAAAGGTCTGATGTGCGCCTACGAGTCTAATTTAATAATCGACATATTTGTGTAGAGTTTATGTAGATTATGTAAATTTTGTAGATTATTCCGTCAAAAGTCATGTTTATGTCTCACTCAGCGCTGCACTTTGCAGCTGATCTTACCTCACATAATTTCATGTTTCATTCACATATACCAGTTCTATAAACAGTGGCTGATGACTACTGATTGCAACAGAAAGAAATAATTGCAAGCAATTGGAAATTTCTTTTGTACATAATACCGTTGCTTCTATGTATTGCCGTTTCCGTACTATTGTGGTTAAAATAATAAGGAGAAATCGAAAATGAGTTCCTGTTCAACCGCACCCGGGCAGCAATAGCATTAAAGACTGACATCATTTCTGGAAAAGCTTCAGTTCTATGTTTCCTAATTTTATACAGAAAATAAGTAATTAAAAAAATCATTTGTGTTCTGGAGCATAACTGAACTTAACCACTTATAGAATTTTCTAAACAAACCATTAAACTTTTTCAAATTCCAGTTTTGTCAGCTGAACTAGAGAGGTATTTTTCTACGGTTATTCACTAGTAAAAAATAGATTGTCATTTGAACATACCACAAAACTTGAATATTAAAATGATGTAGGTACACATTAAATGCAAAATATGAAAAGGGTGCTACTGTCTGAGTTTCATTCCATTCCATTTCCTAACATCTTGTAGATCGCTAAATATTTTACTTAGGTAGATGTATCTAGAATTTCCATGTAGAATTCATGTAGATTATTTGTGTATTAACCCAGGAACATAATCTACACACACATCACTGGTACAAAGTACGAATTAAATATGTATAACAACTTCTATCATAAAAGTTAAATATTTTAAACAATTTTCTATAAATTTCCTGTAATATTTTAATGAGCAGATTTTGTTGCTAGGATAAACCAAACTTTATTTTTATTATTATTTTGAATAACCAAAGGAATTTATTTTTGTTTTAAATATTCAAAAACTTAATAAATTTTTTTGTAAGGTTAAAAGAAAAAATTTTGATCTTATTACATTTTGCAGATTTTTATGAATTTTTACTTTTTACATAAGTCCCTGCTATTTTCATACACATGTTAAAATAATTCTTTCCAGTATATTTAAAATTGGAATCATTATAGGGTTCTGGAGGGATAATAGCATCTTTTTCTGTTATCTATATTGTCGCACAGGTTTCTTCGTGGCCGCATTTATTCCCACACGCAAATCACCTAAATTTGTTTGTTTGTATATATGGAAACCTGTGTATAATTTAAGAAATAAAAAATAGAAAAAAAAGACTAAAATGCTGCTGTGCTTTTTTCTAAACTTTATTTCAAACGTCCAAGGATATTTTATAACAATTTAAATCAGAAATTTTCAAAACTCGACCTTTTATTTCGTACACTGTAAAGAAATGCACAAATTCTTTCCACAAAGCTTAGGTATTTTTCGCTAAAATGTAGGGAATATTCCCTGAAATTTAGGGGAATTTTCCCTACATTTTAGGGAAAAATACTCAAGCTGTGTGACAACAATTGTGCAAATTTTTTACAGTGTACGTAAAACAGAGATACCTTGGAACAGTTTTATAATTAAAAGTGAAATAATTTTTTATGTTCTGTGTTTATATGTAGTGGTGTTTATTCTTTCTACCGTTTAGTGAGATAATTTAATCTTAGGAAAGTTTTCTTTATAAATTTGGATGTAAGCAGGAAGATTCGTCACTAAATCCTTGTCTAAACTTAAAATTAATAATAAATTAATTTGTTTGTGAATATTTTCTTCATCTTACAGAGAGAATAATACAAAAGAAGATTTTATATGAAGATGGCATAAGTAACCTTTTATACTCTAGATGAAATCTATTGGGTATACTAAGTTCGTCATTTCTTTTGTATCGAAATAATGATTGGTAGAGCAAAATGGATAGGACACCCACGCATAATATTAAAAATTATTTTAATTTTTGCATATCCATCTGTCCGTGTGCACTCCAGAACGCGTTCACTTAGAGAGCTGAAATTTTGTACGCGGACTTAAAAAAAAAAGTAAAATTAAGTTCGAAAATGAGACAAATCGGGCAACTCCTTCGTGGGGTTGCAATACAAAAATTTCGTTTTCCGCTATATATTTTGTCATAGAGAGCTGAAATTTTGTACATAGTGTTTTCATAGTGCTATCAAGTAAAATTTCAAAAATGGAGTAAATCGGGCAACCCCTTCTTGGTGTTGCCATATAAAAATTCAAGTATTGTACATATACTGTGAAAACGATCAATCCTAGACATTTTTATTTTACTAAAAACTTGTTCAGAATATGAAATCCTATAAAATTTGTTATAATAATTTTTTCTGTCCGACGTACCATTCTAGAAATATATGCGAAAAACCACTTCAAAAATCAAACTTGCATAAATCGAAGACGAAGACGAAGTAGTAGTAGGGTATCATAAGGATTGGTTTTAGACGAATTCTAGCTTTTTTACTTGTTTTAAGGCCTCAATCAATCTGCATCTCAGAAAATCCCCAATTGTCATCTGATTTTTTTTTTTTCAAATATGTATATACCACAACACTCAAAAGATTTTCCTATTTGAAAATGGATATTTATTTGACAGTCTCCGATTTTATTTGACGTATAGTCGTATAGTTATGGCGTACCTACATAAATATTATTAGCGACCACCTCCAAAACGGATTCATAATCAGGAAGTTTAATGTGGAAATCTACATAATTCATTCGAGGTAGAAAACTGGAATTTAAGCGTTTGTGTGAATCGTATTAGTTAAACGGCATGCAACTAAATTTAGAATTAAATTATCAGCCTTTTTCGTAAATCAAAAGGTTGTTCAACTCTAAAGCAATTGGGAGCCTATTAGCATCTATTATCTAAGTCGATACAAATTTTTGAACATTAAGAAAATATTTCTAAGTTTTTGAAATTTATTTTTTTTTCATGATATGGTAAGGATTTTCTATGTATATTTGTGAAATTAATTGTTATTTTGTTTGAATAATTACGAACTACATTATGTTATGTACTACGCTACGAAAACTTTATGAATAAGTTTTTAATGTTCATGTTTTAGGGTGAAGGTGTAAATTTTTCTTCCTAAACTCCTTACATATTTCTTCTATATTTTGGATTTATATTAGTTGTGTTCTTTTATGCACCTTGTTCTAGAACTCCCATATACTAGAGAGAACAAATTGTTCTGTTGATTGAAGCGAACTATTTGTATTGTTCGCTTCATTTATAAATCTATGAAAACGTATGAGGCGTTCTTTTGTTTATCTTTTGGCTCTGCCTTGCTCTTCAGACACAAAGGAACACATCAATTATTAATAGTGTTCACATGAAGAACAACAAAATCGATGACTTGTAATTTCTAGAAATTCGGTAAGGTAGAAAATACAATATAGGAACAAAATAGATACTATATACGTATATAGAGTCCTTTATATCTGGAAAAGAAAGCCAACTTAATTTTTTCCATTACGAAATTTATCCTTTACTTTGATTCATATCCTGAATTCCAATTAGACTAAATATGCCATATTTAAATTTATCCTTACTTGTTCTTTTTGAATTTATATATATTTTTTTCAATGAAACTGTAAATTGCCAGTCTCTTGGCAACATTTAAATTTAACAATATATCGCACCTCCAGTGCAAAGCCCCTACAACTCAAAAATCATTAATTTTGAATTTTTTATTACATTTTGTTATATAAAATTTTTTTTATATATACTTACTATATACTAACTACTACTAACTACTAACTACTAACTAAAGAAAGAACTACACCACTACCTACTGAAAAATTTGAATTTATAGCGTGATTTGAAATGCTTACACGCCAATTACAATTTTTGAGTTGTGGTGGTCTTTCATTGAGGTTGTGATATAAAAATGAAAACGTTGGTTTTTCTTTCCAATATCAACATGAATTAAAATTAATTTTAAATGAAATTCCATTTCATCTTCGCGATTCTTGAATTCTTGAATTAATATTAAATGGGTTTCTATAGATAACGAAATTAACAATTTCTTAATTCAGTATACGATATTTCTACAATTGCTGACCTATTCTATTTTCATTTTCAAAATTGAAAGAAATGTTCTTAAAATAATCATAATCTTAGCAATCGAATTTTCCAAATTTTACATAAAACAAATTTATGGATTCCCTCCACATTTTCACTCCTAGTTTATGTAAATCAAAGTTTTCTGTTCTGCAAACTTGTGGAAAAAGACTATCCATATCAGTAACACTGTCAATTTCCTTAAAAACGTGTACTATATCGCCATATACTGATATATTCAAATTTTCAATATATTGTGGTGAAACACTCAGGATCTTTACCGCTATTTTGTTGATTTACTGATTTACCTCGATTAGAGAGTACCATCTGGACTTTGAACAAAACTTTTGTTCCCACCATTACATTCCATTTTGAGATAAAACGCAACTTATTTCCCAGCACTAAAAAAAAAGTAGTTTCAAAATTTTTTATTTTTGAAATACAAGCCTCATTTTTTTTCTTTTTATTTTAAAAATGAAATTTTTGAAGTAACAATTAGTTCGTTTTCAAAAATATAAATGTTGATTTTATATTTTTCAAAAAAAAAAAAAAAAACAAAAAAAATGGTTGTAGACGTTATAATATTTACAATCCTAGTCCTATTTAATGAAACTATTAGTCCAATATTAATAATTATGAAGTTATTAACTCCAATAAATTATGTATTAGTCCATATAAAAATTTATTCGAATACTAATAATTTCTATGCGATTGGCATGGTAATTATTAGTGCTGCATCGTAAAATTATTATGTATACTTGCTGATTAATAATTTTCAGCCTACTGCTGCGATAATACTATCGCTAGCAATTATACAAATGTTTTCAAGCACAGTAGAACTGTAAACAGACACTTAATTGAATATTTGCATTACATTTTTACCAGTTTTGAATTTGCATTGTAAGCAGTTTAAAAATACCAAGTCATAAGACTCAAAGAAGAAAGTGTTTTGACTTCATTTTATTCGTAAAATTCATTTGAAAATTTGAAAAGACGTGAAATTGCATTTACCTACTTAATTTGATTTTAAATAATTGAAAAGGTTTATATTGGACTCTTTCAAAGCATAATAAATATGCTATAAAAATATATATAAATATATCCGTTCCTTAACCAGTGAAGACCTGTAAGTATAGTCTCTGCTTTGATCTTAAAGTACAGTTTAGATTGTTGGAGTTTCAATATAGGTTTCAAATCGAAATTTTTCATTGAATTCGTAACTTGTAGTTAGTCGTAGACGTATCCTTACAAGCTCATAATCGCCAAACTTATCATTACTACCCAAAAACATTTGAAAACAAAGAAAAATTATTGTGAAAATCTCATCTAACTAAATACAGTTTTACCTATATAATCAGATTTATAAAAAATTAGTTATTATGGCAGTACTAATAATTATTAGTAAAAGGGCTTCTATAAAACAGAATCTACGCGCAGTAATAATTTGCCAATAATCCTTATTTACGGTGGAGTAATAACTTATTACAATTAGACTAATAATTTGGAAAATATTGGTAAATTTGCTAATAAGTATTAAGTGAAAAAAAAAAACGAAAAATCTTCAAAAAAAAATTTCTATGCAAAAAGCAGAGTTTTCGTATCAGCAGGAACCGTATACTCATCAGTACGGCTTGGTTCTTAATTGCCGTATACGCCAAAGTGAACAGCCAAGCTGACCTTATATATAAATAATTAATTTTTAAATAATAATAATAAAATATTAATATAAAATAATATTAAAATAATTTTTAAGTGTAAATTATATATGACAAAATACTAAGTATTTACTTGAATGTCTAGCATGATTAGCCCTATGCACGAATAACATTTTCATAGAGAGTTTTGCTATAAAATAAATTCATAGCGAATTCAGCCAATATGAAATTGACTGAGTTTGCTGCCAAATCCACAGCTCGAGAATTGAGTGGAAAAAAAACCGTACTGGTACTGATGAGTATACGGTTCCTGCTGATACTAAACGCCTGCTTTTGCATAGAAATTTTTTTTTTTAAAAACAGAAATTCGACTAAAAATTTGAGATATAAATTATATATAGGAAGTGAAAAAGTCCTCCTTTTCGTTATTCCTCACTTCTCGATAGACTAATATTTAAGTCAATTACGTCTCGTCTAAATCTTAATATGCCGTTTATTTAGTTAATATGAATTCTATCCTTAATAAGGGAAATTGTTAAGTTTTTCCAGTACAGGTATGTAGAGAAAAGTGGTACTTGCCTAAACCATACTTCAAATCCATAACTCCTATTGCAATACTTTGGTGAAGAAAACGTGTCTTTTTTAATATTTAGTTCAAAACTGATGTTTCTCGAAAACATCTATCCCAGCTATAAAACAAAATTTTTCTTTTCGTATTACCTTATAATCTACATAACTGATGAGGAAAGCTTTCGCTATTGTTTCTATATATAGCATCATGCTTAAAAGGTCAAAAGAGAACTTAGGATTTTTTTTTTAGCAAATAACAGCAATTAAGAATTCTTAGAAATTAACCTAAACAAATTATTTTATTAACTATTAAGGTTATGTTAATATCAACCTTATTTGTCAAGAATGATTGCTTATAAAAATTTTGAAAAATTTTCCTCATGTCAAAAAATTAAAGTAATATTTTGGATTTGATAGAATATTTTTATTGTAAGTTAGTAGCAAGTCTTCAAAACTGTTACAATAATTATTTTTTGTTTGCAATTTTCTTTCTAAAACTAAGTTTTTTTGTTTTATTTTCTAACAATTAGATTAGAAGTCAGATTATTGGATTTTTTGAGCTAAAAAATATCATAAGCATGAAAATCAGGAAAATGTTTAATTGAATCACCCCTTTGTTTTAATACTAAAAGTGTTGGTATACCACAGGGATCTATTCTTAAGGTTATGCCATTTTGTAGCACAAAAATGCAATAATCTGCCCTTTATTTTTCTACTTGCACACTTTCGCCTTATTTTCCTTGGAAATTAATTTTGTTTTTGTTTGGGTACACTTTGTTGTCATATTTTTGGACAAGTTTTTTTTATATTTTTATTACTCATTTATAAAAAAGTAATCAAGAATTTACTTTTTAATGAATTCAGCACAAATATTAGAGAACTCCAAAAAATTAAGAAAGAAGACATCGTTAATAAGCCTGACTTATAGGTAATGCCTATAACACTAAATTCCTTCTTGTTTTACTGTGTATTTATTTTCCAACATCAATTTATGTATGTAATTTAATTATTTTTGGTTCGTGTTGACATTGTTTTTTGCTTTCCCTGATTTTCTGCTTGTTTTGACCTTTGTTTTCTGTATAAATATGAGGGCTCAATTCATTACAGTTATAAATTTAAATTTTAATTAGCACATTCGTATTATGTTAATAAAATTAATTAAATTTAAAGGTAACAACATAAGTACGTGGTTCACAATAAAATATGTTGAAAATAAAAATGTGATGACTAATGAAGGACAAGTAAAATGCGCATTGTTCGTTAATTTGAAATTAGCGTCGTTTTACAATAATTAAGTACCTTTTGCGTTGAAGTTAGATAAATTCAAATTCAAGATATTTCTAAACAAATTAAATTGAATTAAGCTAAACTACAATCTGTTGACCTTTTGTGAAGTTAGCTATGTTTTAGTCATTATTTTGCTAATATTGTGGCTAGAAATTTACCCAAGGTTAGATTAGATTAGAATAGTAGATGGGTGTGCTGGCGGTTGTGTCGAATTCACTGTGACCTGTAATATTCTATTTCAATTCAATTTACTCCCTTTCTAGGTTTAGACTGTTTATAAGATCCAGAAGCATTCTGGAATTGAGATTTCACATGTGCTTTGGTGGAGGAAAAGTATATTCGAGGTGGAGCAATCTCCGCCTGGCCAATGCTTCGCAATTGTAGAGTAGGTGTTCTGAGGTAAGCATTCAGACAGAAGCGCCTGGATCATGGTATAGAGAATACAAGGTATTCTTATTAAGGTGGAATATAGCTCGTAATGAGAATGCGTTGTATTCGCTGTACCTTGTGGCAGGAGGATGCTAAGATGAATCATCATATTATCAATTTTATATTAAGAGTAAAATATAGAAACCTTCCCTATTGCGAAACATAAGTAACATATTTCCCGGCTTTTCAGAATTATTGATAACATCCGTTTGCAAATATTAAGTTTTTTAACAGAAATGAATTTAAAAGGTTTGGGGGTCCTTATTTAATTAATTGGTAGTCATTGTCAATAGTCAAGGATTTAGTTTGATTTATAAATTAGAATTCTATTGGAAGTTATTCTTAGAATTAGAGGTTCGCTTGTCTTTGAAAATTCCAATCATTCAGTATAATTTATATTTTTCGGCAATTTGGAAAACCACGAAAATGACTAGGAAAATTATACGACTTTCTTATCATTCTATTAAAAAAATAGGGTTATATGCATTCATACAACATTTTCCGTATTTCTTGCAATGCCGGCTACAGCAACGAAAAATCTATCAAAGATGTTGAGAACTTATAAGTTAGTGAAAGAAATTTTTTAAGAAATAAATTCTCGCAAAGGCAACTGATAAAAACGATCATAATTGCATTTATGAATGTCGGAATGTCTGCAAAAATGCTTTATACAATTTATGACTTTTTATAGGAAATATTCACGAAAGGGGCACATATGTACCTGCAACAATTAGTTTTTTTGCCAATTACTAAATAGTAAGGCATTATTAAAAAAACGATTTATATTTGTGTCAAAAAGTACAAATCGATTTCTACCAAAATCTCAATATCTGCAAAATTACACTCGAAAAAGAGAATCCTCTGCTAAACCACATAAATGTCGAAAAACCGAGGAAAAATTTAGGCGTCCATTCGCTAAGACAATGAAGCGAGAAATGAAGATAAAAGGCGTTTTTAAAAGTGTTCGTTTTTCTGGAAAAGTACATATACTATAGGAAGTTGGGGCAAGATAGAGTATTTGAAGTTAGGTTACAAAGAATATAGTGCTTTGTAAAATTGGGTAATCGTTATTTTAACACAATTAACTTTTTTTATTGATAATTAGCTTTGCATTTAATGTTCCTGAAATATCATTAAAAGGAATACTCAGTATTTTTAAGCATATAAAATAAATTAAATACGCCCCATTTTACCGTAAAAACGAGATAAGATAGGAATACTACTTCCGGTTAGAGCTCCTCATCCATTTTTCTGACTTCAAAACAGTTTAGCCATTCTTCACAACCTTGGCAAGCTATGTAGAAGGGGTCAAATTTTTCAAATTTACTTTCATATTTAGAGCTATCCTTTTGTTTTTTGTGTTGACTTTATTTTCTATTGAATTTTACAATTCTATTCTGTATGGTGGTCCGATGAACCCCCCCCCCCCACCCCCCTTCCCTCCTCCCACCCCCCCCCCACCCCCTTCCCTCCTCCCACCCCCCCCCCCGAAAACACTGAATATCCTTTTTGGGTGGCCTCCGTCATTGGTATCAACAGTTGAGGAATTATATATTTCTAATAACTCACTCCAGGGGCCGGATTCTGTCACACGTAGAGGTAAGAAGTTTGAATGATGCGAGTAGTCGTTTTCCCCGGTTAAAACTCCCTAACTCTCCATTTGAGATTCTCTAACATACTTCGGCTAGCTCCGTCTGTAAGGATCATAGAGCATTGGGGTTTTTTTCTACGAATTTAGGGTGTAGAGTACAAAAGTATAGGTGAACACTATCCGTGGGAGGGTTTCTGGGGTCGGGGGTTGTACCATATCTTATTGGAGGTTGTCCAATATACGTCATGTTTGCTATCAAAATAAAGAGGGAGGAGCGGGTAATCGAGTGGTGTAGTTTGTTTTCGATCATTTTAAGACCATAACTGACTTCTTACCGCCGAAAGGCTTATTTCTTGTACTTGGGTCATATACACCCCAGGTCCTATAGTTGGCATATATTTCCACCGTTCCTTGGATCACATCCATCATTAGTAATCTGTTGTGAACATTTTCTCATGGAAAGTGAATTTCCAGGACTTACCAGCTCTTCATAATGATGCGTTGAAAATATGTCCATATTTGTACCATAAAACGGCCATTTTCCACCTTAAAAAGGACTGATTCACTTCTTTTGCAGTTATCACCAAAACCATTTACCGGACTGAAAAATTAATTAGATATCTAATTAGGGGACAAAATGTAGATGCGATTTCATCCTACATTCAAGCTTTATGGCGCATATTTAAAAGTTTTATATCATCTCTTCTGTACTGGAAAACGACCAAATTGACCATTTTTGTGGGATTTAAAATTTTTAGCGGGTACCTTGAGATACCAAAACCATTCTTAGGTACCTAGGTACTTTCACAAAACACACAAAAATAAAAAAATAAACAGACAATACTGTCAGTTGAGATATATTCCACTTACTTCTCCACAGCTAAAACAGCTGAGAGTTTTGTCGAGTGGAATAGAGAGTCTGGTAATTCTCAATACAAATTCCCCGACTTACAGAATTCCGAGTGGAAAGTTAAGTGTAAAAGAATTCAAGTGGAATCGGGTACGAGGGTAATCGTGGAACAATCAGCAGAATGGAAAACTGTCCAGTAGATACATAGCAACTTCTTTGAATTCGGAAATAATATTGGACACAACAAATCGCGGAAAAATATGGAATGCAGTAGATATTTCGCAAAGGATACTAAAAAAAAGAACAAATAATAATACGCATATCAAAGCACTCTATAATTTGGAAATTCCCTTGCGTATAGAAAGCTAACTGCGATGAATTCCAATCCATAAAGAATGCCTGAAGACTGTATCCAAGACAAATCATAATTTAGAACCCTGGTCAATCAAATACCAACAAGAACTAATAGCGGTCCAGATAAAACGAAAAAATGAAAATGGATAGGACACATCTGGGCAGAAATCAAAGAAAAGGTCCAGAAGAGAGTCAAAGGAGAGGCTATGTGGAAGCTTTCTGCTTCCAAGGGGAGTAAATAAGGAAAAAACCGAATCCAGAGACATTTAATGGAAGAATTGATTTGAAACAGTCAATTCAGGCTGACAAAACAACGCGATTGCAAGTTTGATTTGTAGCATGCTTATAAAGATTTTACTGCAGTATTAATCTTGATGTATATGTTCTTTCGACAGCTATATGAAGAATGTATCCGAGAGGACCATAAGATCCCAGTGCGAGATGTAAGTTTTTTTAACCAATTAATTGCCGGGTGGACATCTGAGCCGAATCAACCGAAAATGTGTTCGCAATCAAGTAGTCTCCATGTCTGTGCTGGAAGTGCTCAAGGTGTTCCTAAGAGCTTGCGCGGATCATGTCTACATTGATTGTTGTGATGGTATCTTTAATAAAAACACTCCTAAGCGTTTGTATCTTTCAAAACATTCAATAATTCATATCTCGAATCAGACATTATCATTTCTTTTCAAGTGCTACTACGTATACACTCACATATGATTATCAGTCTTCTTATCATTTAAATAGTAAAACTTAGCTGGAGAAAAATGCTTTGATATCTGTCAACGACAATCGTGAAAAAAAAAATTCGCAGAAAGCTCATTTGCCATACTTAACAAATTATGAATCTCTCAAAAGCTCATGAAAACACTTCTAACGCCACCACTGAAACCATGAAAATGTACTCGTTATAATTGTCAAACTCTCTCTCTCTCTCTCTCTACCGTTATACATCGCAACTTGGCCATACCTACCTCAAAAGTTTGTTAACAATAAGCCAAACCCCCTTCTGAAATACAAGCCTTTGTTGGCGGTACAGTAGAAACACCTCTTTGTAAGCAAAAACTGAAACCATTTAAGCGCCTTGAGAAATCGTGCTAAGAGCCATTAATTGATTACGGCCATACCTGGGCTAATCGATTGCATAAAATCTTATGTGTAACTCGAGAGCTCTGGCGTGTCGTATATGTGTATAGAGATACTTTCGTTTGGTAGGTACTGTACCACAACCGAATGAATGTTTTCCTAGTTAGCTAGTTATACTCAGTAAGTATCCAGGCAAGCCTAGGGCCAGAGTTAGCCTTCTTCCGATATTTACTCGAAATCACTATTCACTTACTCGCTGAGATTTTTTTTTTGTTGGGTAAACATTGAGATTTGATTGAGTCCCCTCAATTCTGGTCTTTCTTGACTCTGAGACACTGATTGAAATCAGAAACGACAAGGGAGGCCGGTAAGGAGGGAAGGAAAGAAAGAAAAATAAATTCACCGCAGATATATGTACAACATATGAAACATGTTTTAGAGCGCGGTCTCGAGAAGTTTTTTGATCCGAAGAGAGAGTGCAGAGGTAAACGGTGCAGTGGATATATGTATGTACGAGTATGCGGCCGGATATCTCTTTTGGTACCCACGATGGAGTCGTATATGATTTTGTAATACCTGAGGTGCTGGCTTACCGGTGACACGTTATTCCACTATCCCAGACATTGATAATATCGTCGAACCTGATATCGCACTCGATTCGTACTCATAAGTGTTTCAGTCAAACTTGTCAAAATGAACATGTTCGGCGGTTCTTTTGATCAACGTAATGGTTTCGGTTGGTTTGTTGATTTCTGTTTATATTTTTATATTTTTTCTTATCGATTTTTCATTTTGTGTTTTTGATGGTTTTCAGTCTATCTCACGATTTGCTTTCGTTTATCTTTTACAGAACACCGTTTCATCGAGTCCACCGTCACCGCCTGCTGTCGTACCAGTTACAATGGCTGTAACTTCGACTGTACCTCCTGGAGCCCGAAGTGCTTCACCATGTACAGCGCCCTATGGTCAACCGAACTCAAGATGTTGTGATACGGGACGCACTATATTCACAGATCCAGTAACTGGACAATCATTATGCTCGTGCCAATATGATCTCCTGAACTACCCTAGGCTGGCAGCTGGTGCTGGAATTGTTACTGGACCCGGTGGTGTACCTTTAGGTGTATATCCCGAAGGAATGGCTGCTTATCTTTCTGGAATGGGAGCTGAACAACCTACATTTTATCCAAATCCGGTAAGTACCTTTAAATACGTTATACATACATATAAAATTTTTAGTTTTAAGTGCCAACTGCCAATGACTATATAATAATAGTCGTCGTCAAATTGTCGAATTGGTCATAACCACTTCCTGAACGAGAACTGTTTAATCTCTCCATTCACATTTATATGACGTCTTAATGACGTCTTTAATTTGTTGTTCATTCATAACTATGCGCAATCTGAGGAAAAACGAACGGTACTTAAAATGGCTAAAATATGAGAAGGAATTTGTTCAGCTGGCCACCATCGTCGATAATGTGTGCGCCCATTAATCCTTCCTGTGCCTTTGACTTTTGTACTTCAGGCTCATGTAACCAACCGCGCTAGTACTCTGCTTGCTACAATGCTCATGGCATTTATTTTGCAAATCGTGCCTTAGTACAGGCCTTGTTTTGTCTCGAAGCTATACAGTACCATACAAGAGAGACAGACGGATTCGGGCGGACGGGCGGACGGGTGGCCGGGCAAACTGCTCGGCACGGTCAGCCACAACATCCTAAGAACTGTGGCCAGTCTTCTCTAACAATTCAAAATTCTCGATGGAGCCACCACCACTAAAGGCGAAACAAAGTGGAATGTCAAAATCTTGCGACATAAATAGCATAGGGATATAAGAAGGTCTGCAGTGCAAACGGACAATCCCGGTGATCCCCATAAGAATATGCGATGATAAAAGACACAAAATAAACACAAAGTGTCCCACAGAAAAAGAATTTACTAAAGATGACAACAGATATAAATCGTCAGGGGATATGATGTTAGCTTTGATGTCATATTTTATGCTCGGCTCGACAAATGGATAGACCTTCAGGGGTGGTCAACATTGTTCGCTTGGATTATGCTTATAAACGCGCACTTTCCGCCTTTTTCTGTTTTTACCTTTTTTGACTTCTCGTTTCTCTCTGAGGTGAATGGTGGAAAAAGTGAATGAGATAACAACGTTGAATAGCGCACGCGCGTGAGACTCAATGTCTTTTGTAAGCTAATTGCCCAGACATTTGTGCATACAATAACTCAATGGGCCACACACAATATGTATGTATAGTTATGCTAGTTGGATAAATGCCTATAGCTAGCAGATAGGAAGGTGGCTAGATTTCTAAAAGTATATTTTAAGGTGGTGGAGTTGTTCCAGGTGAATAATGAAGACTATACTGAAAAGGGCATAAGGTTGATCTTAGTTTAAATTGTTTGTGGTATATAAGTGTAGAAAGTTAGAGGAAGGATCAAATAAGTGCGAATGATACAAAAAAAATAATAACAAATACGTAGATGGAAAGTATTTTTAGTTCAGAGTTTGTGTAAGCATAAGTGTCTAAGGGTTGGAAAAAAGTATAAAGAAAAGGTTCGCAATGTTTATGATAAAGTGGAAAACAATAGAAGCGGGGGCATATAATTTTGATGAAGGGAAATCTTAAGTCTTACCAGCAAATTATATTCTAATCTCAGAACCAAGAAATTGTGTAGGAATCTTAAGGATGCTGCTACATATAAGGACTGATGCAGTAAAAAACGATTACCATAAAACGGGGTGGCAGATTTTGCAGGTTTCATCGATTTTTTTTCGAAAAAATTATTATATTTTGCTGTTATCATAGCTTTGTTTATGTAAGCTAATAAATAAGAAAATCATATCGCTTAAAATTTTAGAGAAAAATGCTCTTAAATGGCCTGCGAAGTCACCCCGGGTTTCTGATGACTTTGATAGGTGTATAGCTTGTGTGATGTTTCCATAACTATTTAACATAAAAGCAGGTGAAACTACCAGAAAATAGTATAAATCAAAGTGGTTAAGTAATTTGAGAAGATTCATTAGAAAAATTAATTACGAAAAAAATCAGAGGTAGCTTACCCGGGGGTTACACTTGCAAGTACAGCTTGCATGCAAGCTTCCATTCCAACGCGATTTTAAACTTGACAGCAGAAGGCAGTTCGGTTGATGTTTTATATATTATATTGGAAAATAATAGCAATAAAGGAAGTATCAGAATGATAAAAACCCAAGAAAAAAGAAAGAGGAAGGTGTTGGTAAATGATGTAATGTAAATGATCCCAGAAAATTTCATTTTCCCGGTATAAATTTATGAATTTCTGTCAAGCATTTCTTTTCCGCCATTTTGAAAACTGTATAAATGTCAAATTACTATCTCCCAGCTGCCATGATTTTTCATCATACAAGTTCGCTGAAAGTTGCATGGCAATTGAATTACACATGCAAGAAATATGGCAGTGCAAGTTGAAAGCAACCTGTACTTGCAGGTGTAACCAATGAATAAACAACTAATAAGGAAGCGGGATTCCGTGCGAATACAGTGTACGTGAATAGGCAATTCAATGACAGTCAAACCCAAGGAGCAGGAGTGAAATGACAAGAGGACTGGTCACTTATTTGAAAATTCTGCTTGACAAGTCACATAAATTATCATAGACAACGCTACGGAATATTATCTGAAGATAAGGGGGCGCTAAAAATTTGTTTATTTTACATAGCAGCTTGGATTATAAAAAATCTTCCCCTAAAAGATTTCACGGTTTCACTACTGCCATGACGAAACGAATACAAACACAGCACACTAATACATTTCGCCGAGCGGATCAGGTTTACACCCGATATGCAGTTTCCTTATTAGTTATTTATTCAATGGGTGTAACCCCCGGGTTATGAACAAAAACAAGAAGTAACCATCGCGTCATATTGACATTTTGCATATTCTTAAAACGGATCGTTACGGTATTCGTGGCAATATTCGCGTAGCCAACCATGGCAAGTGACGTATTGTAGCCAGTCTAAGCCCCTATCAGAGCTCCATTTTATTTTACACAATGAGTACAGGTCATCATTATCATAATTTTCTACCACATAGCCACCTGATGTAAAGTAGGGCTTAAGCCAGCGAACCATCAATTTCCCCCTTGTGTTAGGTTGCACCACTTAGCCTATTTTGAATCATTTCATGAGACAATTTCCACTTTTCACTCTCACTGACTTGTAACATGCCCTTCTTAATATCTACTAGTGTTCCTGTGATGTCATTATCTGAACAGTTTCGATATCTTTGCGTTCTTTAGTGACCTAATATAATTTCGGGGCATTTTAAAGTGACACACGTGCACCCGCTACCGAATAGAATAACACATTGAACTATTCAGTATTCCAAGCTTCTTTGCCTTCGCTGGCACTAGGTGCCAAAGTCACCCCGCATGCAAAAGTCACTCCGTTTTATGGTACTTAATCATCTACACAAGCTATAACAAGCTATAATTACTACGTGCTATAAAATTGGTGCAATTTTTACTTTGCGTTCTTCAATAAATTTTTTCCATGACGGTATCGAAAGTATCGGACGCTCTTTTATACTGCCTCTTAAAAGTTTCTATGTTAGAGGCGTGTTTTTTTAATTTACTTTTAATATTAGCCAAATATTTTTCGATTGGTCTTAGTTCCAGATAATTTGGAGGATTCGCTTCCTTGAGTACCTACTACAGGTATTCATTGGACATCGTAGAAATCTCTCGCTATTCTGCCGTAGTGGCAAGTCTCCAAATTCGGTCAAAAGAAAACTGATGCACATTGCTTTTTAAAGAATAGAAGAAGACGCTTCTGAAGACACTCATTAAGGCTTGAAACAGAATTGAAGCTGTTCAGCCAGCTTTATTGCCACCTTTCTTCTAAATCCGACTGGAAAAGCCGCATTGAACACAACTGGCGTTTTTGACATTTGCAACTTTAACTTGTTTATGGTTAGAACATTTATTCGTGAGTGTCATTAAGGAAGGACAGAAATGCAGCCGATTTTCCAAAAGTACGATAAATTCATGCATCTCCAAAAATGTGCCAACAGAAGCATTCACATCTGGCAGTGTACAAAATTCCCTAAAGTTAGTTGTAGTTGAAATTTACATTTGGATCTAATCTCTGAAGCTAGCAAAAAAGTTAAAGCTCTAACTGTATTCTTCTACACTGATTTCCATTGTCAACAAGTCTCAAGCTTGCTGAAAAGATCCAATTGTGTTTCAGGCCTAATGTACCGTATACGTATTGATTATGCCTGTTGTCATGAAAGGTAATGATTTCTGGCCATACGAACATATTGCTTGCCAAATTTAGTATTCACCGGGAAATTTGGTGCACAGACCATTCTTAAACTAAACAAAATCCAACTCCTGGATTTGCAACTTGGATGAAAATGGGATGCTACTTGGTTCGTTTCTGATGCTCTTGCTCTTTGGTCTGGTGTCTTCTGAATATGGAATCTTCGAAGGCCTTGTCTTCTTTGAATTTGATGAGCCGTAGCAGATGACGTTTCAGCCTTATCAGCCATAACTCTCAACGAAATGTTGGGATTTCGTTTACATTTGTCTATCACTTTTTGGGCCAATTTTTGGTTTACTGAACCTGATTTCCTTCCTGACCCGGACTATCTCTGAACACTACACGATTCTGGACATTTACTGACAACATTATAGATGGTCGTCTTCCGGATTTTCTAATTTTTAGCTCTCTGGTCTCTTTGAGCCATATTCGGATTTGCCATATGTATAGAAACAATTATTTTGCGACGTACTTCTTTGTACGCTGGCTGGATGGATGGATGAATGGATTGAAGAGAGACTGAGACCCCGGGCGGGATCACTGGAATGCAAGCCACAATAAAGTCCATTGTTCACCCTCCAGACTTACGAGCAATTGCTCAGAGATCCCAACCGAATCGTCTTATGAAGTTCAATGTTGGAGTCCAAACCCTCGTTGTGGGCTTCATGCTGTTCGTCCAGGAAGTGTGAGTCAAGGAATTCGGAGCCAAACAGTGACAAAGAAAGTAAGTTACCGATTCGGGTTGCTGTCTGCATTCTCTGAATACAGGATCATCAACCAAGTCCGTCCTGAATAGGTGACCCCTGAGACAAGAGTGCTCATACTATAGAGTTCTCAAGGTTGGCTTGTTTAGTTCCAATAGCTGGTTACGATAGGTTAACCCTACCCCACAGTTTCTTCGCAGTTCGACTCGAAGGATCATCCAAGCAAAGATGACTTAGTTGGCGGTCGGTCCAAACCGAAATATTAGCGACAAGTTGTTTTGGTGTGATTCTATTTCTTGGCTAACTTCCATTTTCACTACATAAGAACTTTGCACTTACATAATAGCTTTCAATCAAGCCAAGTCAAGTGTGCTTACGCCTTTCAAACTCTTCACTGTCTTCCTTCCTTGGATAAAATTGATGATTTTTCTCATTCTACGGATTGCCTTATTTAGGGTGTTGGAGCTACTCTTTGGCCCTCAGTTCAATCCGATGTCTGTTCTTTTCTTGTAAATGTTTGTTTTGGGGGTTGTTCACTTCAAGTGATATTTGTGGCTCTTATTCCTACAGCTGCTGCGCCACATCAGCTGTAATGAATTTCTCGAAAGAGTTTGTTAGTTACTCTGGAGGGAACGGAATGGAGTAAGAATTGTATATGTATAGGGAGTTTTATGAAGTTAAGGGCTAGAAGGTGGACGGGTTTCGTCAGAGACATTCCTAGGTTCTTGAGGGGTTAATTTGGGATAACCCCTTATAGTAATCCCCTTTAGTGTTATAGAAAATTATTCTACCTTCGCGGAGGTAGATGTTTTTAGTATCAGGCTTTTCCAAAAGCAAGGTTGATAGGTAATTGAAATTTCCCGATATGAGAAGATCCGCCCTATGAGTGGGTTTGGGTGAATAGGGATTTTCTCGACTTGTTTTTTCGTTAGATCGAACAGATATTCTTTGATGGGAGTTATATTGGTTTCTTCGCACAGTACTTCGTTGCGATAGTATTTTCCGTTGGCTCGTCTATGGAGTCCTGTGTGCAAGCTCTAAGAACCTTTCTTTCGCGCTTGCTAAGACGATTCATATAAGTGAGGGAAATTGTGTGCCATATGGGAAAACAAAAGAAGTGATGACAGGTTTTATTAGTTGCTTGTACATTAGTAGTTTTAGGTGGGTTGTTAGTCCGTCTCTTAAATTGATTGTAGGACTTATAAGGTTGTACGCGAAACTGGCTTTGCTAATGGTTGCTTTTGCATGGTTATTGAATTGTAGGAGTTTCTGGAATTGTACTCCTATAGATATTTCGATTTTTGGCGTGGGCTTTATTATTTCTCCATTGTAGACGACCGTAATTCATTTGGATTTAACGACTTGGCAATTTTGCCCAGTGCTAAGTTTCCGAATACAAATAAGTTCAGAATTGTGGACATTAATTTTGATCCTCCATTTTTTGTAATAGGGATCGAGCTTTTGAAGATGTAGGTTCATTTTATTGACCGTGCTAAAAGCGGGCAACGAAATTGGGCGTATGTGAGGGAGAAGAGTATTTGGCCCAATATGGAACCCTGGGGGACGCCTGCTGCAATAGAATTTCCTAGAAGTTAGGAAACTGTGTTTAGGTGCGGAGGAAAACCTGATTGGTTTAATTTGAATATTAGCCCTGCCCCGTCCAACCTGAGTCGAAAGCCTTTTCAACAATGGCTTGCAATTACAAGTGCTCACCTTTATAAATATATATATCTTACCAGCGTTCCTTAATTTTTGTTTACCTGACGATGAGTAATGGGAGAGGATAGGTGGTTGGCTTTTGATTTTCTGAATACTAATTTGAGTTCTGCTATTATCACAATCAATATTTGTCTCTACATATTTATTTTCCCTTCTTCTCTATCCATCTAATTTAAATTAGGACAGCAATTTTAAGTAGTTTTAGATGTGCCGACAACACTGATGTCGTTATTGTTATCAGTTCCATGAAACATGAAGTCATTAGCCCTGACAATGTTTCGCGTGATTTTTTTCCTTAAACCTTTAATACCGTGAGTACATATATGTAACTGCCAACAGTCAGGCTCATCAGTATTTTCATTTTTTTTTTGCGCAGGCCATGGCTGTGAGGTTACTATGCTGAAGTTTAAATTAACTGTTTGAAAAACTCTGCACAGCAACACTATGTATATAGCTATCGAAAACATTTCCCAGATTCAATCACGCGAGTCTGTTGGTAAAACTTACTACTAAATTCTGATGCTTAATATTCTCGAATACATATGTTGATTAGAAATTATCTCGTTGTTCCCAAAATAAATTACGAACGCAGGACAAAGACATCCTGTTAAATGATTTTTTCTTGGAGTACCAAAAACGGCTGTACTAATTCGTTTCATTTTTGTGTTTATAATAGTTAGGTGCTCAAGCGGTATGGTAACTCACCCCAGCCCTTCTGAATACTGACTAAATGTAAAAAATCTTAAAATCTACATTTTTAAATTACTCTTCTTAGTTTACTGCTTCAGGTATACTCTTTGAAGCTCTTAGATTAGGTAAACAATTTTTTTTCACAAAATCGGCAGTTATACCAGAGAAAATATTAAATTGAAAAAACGTAGTACCTACGGAAACGCGTCAGTTTTCATTATTTTTCCTTTTTCCTATTGTATGCCTTTTTGATCAAATTTAGTTTTCATTTCAGAATTATTCATGATTTCAAAATAACGGGGCCTTTTGACTGTAGCTTCGTTGCGTTTTCCAATTAGGAATTATCCTTGGAGTGAGGTCATGTATGTAACGAAATACAATAGTTTCTCCTGAAGTGACCTTTCAAACGAACCCTTGTCTAAAAATGGTAAGAATTTGGGAAACAAAAGAACCGTGGCGAAACAAATGAAACATTTTATGCAAAATGAATTCCGCAGGACAACGAATAGCTAAACAAGGACAACCCATGACTGTATACTAAACACATGTATACATATGGAATGAGTATTGTTGTTTAAATGAAAAAGGGGTGTGAGCTCATGAAGTGAGCGGTTTTGGATAAAATGTTACTTTCAGCATCCCATGTGGCATGTTTTCCAGTTCGAAGATTTTTCCATTTTTTTTTAGCTTGTTGCTCTGGTCGCTGTTGCTGTAGTTGTTGTTGTTGTTATCCCTGTTTCTCTGTAGTTACCCAAAAAGTCGAAGCAAACATGGGAAAATCTGGTCGATAGACTTGTACGCTTGTGTCACACAAACAACATATCCATGCTATGGGTAAATGCTATATATGTATATCTCTATACCAACAACCACGTCCAAAATGATATTGTATGTCCCAAATACGAGAAAATACCCCAAAGCCATTTGCACTGACATCCCTTTTCGATGAGGCTAGACTCTTCTGGTTGTGTTTATATAGTATTCCAAGCCCCCCAAGCCCCTCAAAAACCCCTTTGCTATGCTGTGCGGTTTGTAGATTTGATTGTGCCGAGGTTTTCCAGGGTTTATCCCTGTTTCAAACTAACCTAACACATGTATGGGTTGTTGGAGCTATGATGACGCTAATGCTGCACAACAATCTAACGTTATACGTGCACATGGGTTATATCACTACGGATATCCCAGATACTGCACCATTAAAACATTGAACGAGTTCAAAGTCCCTCAAGGGATTCACATCGACGGGTAAGCTAAAGTGTGATATCTTCTCTAGTAAAATCGAAAAGCATCCAAATGAAGATTTCATGCGGTGCGAATGGCTACACTAGTCTCACAGCCACGAACAGAAAATAGCGTTAAATTTCGGTTTGGTTTTGATCTTAATGTTATATTCCCTTCTGATCACAACAGCAGGACCAGGAAACTTTAGTTTGACCGACATATACGCTATATAGGTACATGGGTACACTACATAAATATATATGCGTATGTCTAGTTCTAATGTATAAGGAAAAGGATCGAAATGAACGGGTTTCAGTATTCTTAGGCGTTATAGTTTCAGTATATTTAGTAATGGGTGTCCTATAGAATTGCTCATGGCCCCCCAAAATGACATGTTTTAAGAGGTGACACTGGTTTATGTAAAACACACAACACCCGTGTCGATTGCACCATGCTGCTGTCCTTTCTATACCAGTCAATGACTACTAGACTACACAACATCAAACTTGGTATAGTGGCATAGTCATAGGATGACATCGAATGACTCAAAAATTTGTGACTACATGGCATAGCATAGGTTGGTTGGATGGCATTCGGAGTCTGAGGACATTTTAGTAGCTTATCATGTACCAACGAAATGAAGTTAAATGAGGACACATGTACTCCTGTGTAGCTTCTGGTTAGAAGAGGGTTGTAACTGTCCAGTATAATATGTCTCTGTTGGAAATATACAAATTTAGCTAAGGGGATATACCAACAGGATGAGAGGTGGAGCGGAGCACATATATTTTGTAATTAAATCAAATTGTATCGGTGTCCGGTGCGATGATGCTCATTTCAAGCGCGATAATTTTTTTTAAAGAGTGAATAAGATTGAAATGCTTTATTGGTTGTTAGTGTAGCAACCCTCCAATTGTGTATGTCTATCTGTGTGTTTATTCAGAGAACTATGTTTCTAAATATGGGCAAAACTTATAACCCATTGATAAGTTTGTTCTACAAAAATTCGGATTTTTCTTTTATACTGGGAAAATTTCCAGGCCTAGACGGTTTTAATATACTGAAGAGTTCTTGGGAATGTTAAAACCTATATAAAAACTAGTTATGACCATTGTAAAAGTCTGACAAACTGTTCTAGAAAAAAAAGGGGGAAATATTTACGTCCATTCATTTAGAGTATCTACGAAATTATGCTTAGGTCAGTTACAAATTTTTTCCTAACTTAAGACAGGGCTATTCGGATATTAAGGTGCACTCTACACACCGTAAAATAAATAGAAAGAAATGATTCGACATGACATGCCAATCTATATAGAAAACACAATACGGATTTTGAAAAGGGTATGTATATCCTACAGAATAGAAATTTTAAGGATTTGTGTAAGAAGAAAAAATAATCATACTTCGAAGAACTGTCGAGCAAACTTTCCACCTCACGTAATAGTATAAAGTTCTAGTCTGTGGTAAAAGAGATCCGGGGTAGCAGATTTATAACAGAGAACAACCTCTCTATCACTGATCTCAAAAATAATTTGAAAGAGCTTTTGAATCGTCCCATCTGTGTGCGAATCCGTTCCAATATGTGGCACCATATATGAGGATGTAAACCTTGGATGACGAAATTTTATTATGTGAATTCCTATTATATTTACAAATAGCAAAAAAAAAAAAAAAAGAGGCATCAGGACCGGATCGAGTTCCATACGAATTCTATAAATATTTTTCGGTAGAACTCTTAAATAAGATGGTCAACAACATGTTCGACAGTGGGAACAAACTGGGAAGCTTTAAAAATTCAATTGTTTTCCGTATCTATAAGAAGCGAGATCCAAACCTTCCAGGAAATTGTAGAGGACACTAATGGATGTGCTGTAAAACTCTTGACTAGTATCACAAACAACGGACTAGTTCTATAGGAACGAAGTCACGGCATATTGAACGAATTTCAAGTTGGATTCAGACCAGGGTACTCAACGATACACAGCATATTTAACCTTTTTAACATTGTTAAAATCGAACTGGATAAAAGGAAGAAAAGTCTATGCATTCTTCGTAGATTTTAAAATGATATTTGATACGACCGGTATTATTCTACAAGCTTTATCAGCTTGGAGTTTCCACCAAATTCATAAAAATTTTATAGGGCCTATATAAGTTCTCCAGTGCGCAAGTGTGCAGTGGAAATAGTCTATCAGCGAAATTTTGCACCAATATGGGACTTAGGCAGGAACGCTTGCTGAGCTCATTGTTATTTATGATATTCATCAACGATATCGATGACCTCATGCATTGTGGAGTGAACATTAATGGACATTATTAAGAGTAAGTAGCAGTTAATGATATTCCGAAAAGGGGCATAGAATTGGACTTACCGCGGAGAGCGCATTGAATTCGTCAGTAAATATAAATAGCTAGGAATCACTTAACTTCAAAACTGACCATGATGGAACACTTAAGGGAACGGCTGGCTACTAAAGCGACTCTCAATAACATGTGGAATAGCTTAATAAGCTCAGCTAAATTCAGAATGTATTCAGCGGTATCTAGAAAGCTGATGTGTGATGGGGCACAAGTCTGGGGACTCGACGAGTATTATGAGGTAGAGAAATTACAGCGATTTTTCATTAAGAAGCTATTTTTATTACCAAGAAGAACACCTAACTTCGCAATCATGATAGAATCTGCCTTCCGACCTTATACACCCTTAAATGCCACTTCAAGTATACGGACTTGTATACTTGTCTTGTGTCTATACAGCGAAAGCAGACTGTCGTATTTTTTTTTTGGGAAGAAGACCATACACAAGTGAGTATACTAGTGTGAAGAATGGTTAGATCATGCTGAGAAACATGGAGTGCAGCTTGAACTGGCCCAGCATAATACTGAAAGGCTGACACTAATCCTGGGGGTGGATCAATGTATTCACTTTGTAATCTCCAAGAGAAAGAACTTGATGAAATCTGAGCTAGCAATCTGCCCAATCTTCAAAGAACTCAGAGTCATAGCTATTGGTAAAAGCAGATTCACAGAGGAAGAAGTCATGTCAATTTTAAACGACAACGACTATGAAGCTCTATATAAATATGTCAAGCTAGCCTATATATTTCGACAAATTCTGACTGATGAGTTCAACTGTGAATTGTCACCTTTTACTGCTTAAAAGCTATAAAAGTATAAATGGGAATTCCAATTTTCATGTAACTTTAAGCCCGACACTTTCAGACATGAGAGATATCTTAAACGATGCATTCTTATACTCTGAACATATTTTATTAACAATATTTATTTCTATCTAGCGGGGGAAAGCTTTGGCGATCGGATAACGCTTGAGTGACTTTCATGGGTGAAAAAGTGGACTTTTCTATCTCTCGTGATTTCGCGAAATTGGTGCGTCGTGAAAAATGACATCCCGCGAGAAAAATTATCACAGCAGAACACTAGTGGCCACGGAAAGAAGAACTGCAACAATTTTTCCGAATTGTAGTAGCTGGGGTGTATGTGACCCAAGTGCATGAAAATGGGGTTTCCGTCGGCAAAAACGTCCTGGGAAAGTTATCTGAATCTGGAAAAAAGCACACCATCTGATAGTATTCGGCGATACCTTTAATTTGATATGCAACATGCGGTATTGGAACCATTCCCTCCCCTGTCGGGGATTCCTACCCTCCACCCTAAAAGTATGCATAAAAAAAAAATTTCTACGAATTTTAGCTGGTAATGAGCTGAGGCCAACAGTCAAACCCGTTTTCCGATCGGGCATAGCCCTGGCGAGTTACAGCCGATCTAAGGTGCGAAAAATCTAGTACCTCAGTTCGAATAAAAAACAGGGAATTACTAAAAAAGTAAGTATGAAGATGGCTATAAATTGCTATTTAACCTTTAAGTATGGACGTCATTTTTTATTAACACTACCCTGGACGTGGAGTTTCACAGGCTACTATATTAACATGCAACTTTTTCCGAGAAAATGGTTCCAAATATCTTCAAAAGTGTATCTATATCAAACTATACGTAGGTAATAATAAAAAAACGTGTTTCTAGAATTCACTTTATTATTAAAATTATAATAATATGAAAAATCGAAAAATTATAGCAATTTTCAAGCAATATTGACTTAGGCTACATTTTTAGCAATTAAAAGTATCTAAAACTATTTATAGAATGAAAAAAACTTTTTTACCTTAAATTCCAATATTTGGGGATACAAAAAAACATAATATCTACTTCTTTTAATAAAAGACAAAAATTCTGACAACAGACATATAGCATGAAAATTATTGGCAGTCATTGCACAATGGACGAGAACATTGCAGGCACAC
The DNA here is from genome assembly GCA_963924295.1 of Dioctria rufipes. Taxonomy (NCBI): domain Eukaryota; kingdom Metazoa; phylum Arthropoda; class Insecta; order Diptera; family Asilidae; genus Dioctria; species Dioctria rufipes. The sequence goes on along the minus strand of OZ002743.1, from coordinate 38,358,601 downwards.
GGGTCTACTGCACGCAACACAAACATAAGTTGTCATTCTATGTTTTTTTGCGGGACAAATTCTACATAATCTTCTAGTTCCTTGACTGACTGCTTGTGCCTGGACATCTACTGTAACCATGTCGTTACCTAAAACTCGAGTCATTGTCGACCTCAGTTCTCTCGGTAATTTTGTGTTGTTTACACGTCTTTGCATATGTGGCACCACGAGCGAACGAGCCAAACTTTTGAGAAAAACTCCTCTGTCAATATCCTTTGTTTGGTGCATGTTACAGAGAATGTACGCATTCATGCCACTCAAGTCTAAAACTCGATAAAATAACACCATAGGCCATCTCCTTGTTCGGCGACTACTCGAGTAAATCGAACATTTCTTGTCAGCTTCATCAACGCCCCCTTTCGTAGAATTGTAATAAAGTACAATTTCCGGCTTATTACTACATTCATCAACCTGATCATTATGATGCATGGAAGAAATAAGTATCACTGCTCTATTCTTCTTTGGCACGTAGGAACATAAAGTTTTTTCTTTCGTAAAACCAAATAAAGTAGACTGAACTTCTCGACTCTTCAGTGGTTGAAATTCGCGTGGTAACTCCCTTTTATTTTTTTTCACTGTCCCCACATATGTTAGCTTCCGCTTCGATAGTTCATCTACGAGCTGTATAGATGAGAACCAATTATCAGCCGTCACATTACGGTTGCTTCCTTGGATTGGTTTCGTTAGCCGTAGGACGCATTGAGTTGGAACTAAGAATTTTTTTTCTTGTGCTGTCAATCCTGTACCATCGGAATCTTTCCCAGAGTAGACATAACCATTATAAAAATAGAAGTTTTTAGCATCACATAACGCTCGTATCACCAGTCCATATTTTCCTGGTTTCTTAGGCATGTATGATATCATGTGACTTCTTCCTCGAAACTTGACTAGCATCTCGTCCACGGTGACACATTCACTCAATTCATACAACTGTTGGGAATTACTAACAAACTTGTTGAAAATGAGGGATATAGCAGCTAGATTGTCATTTTGTTTCCTCTCAGCACGATCATTTGGATTGTCAAATCGAAGACATAACAGCACGATAAGAAATCTTGTCTCTGACATGCAGCACCTAAATATCTCACAACCTGTACCATCTGCAGCAAACAAGTAACTTGTGTCTTCATGATTTGATTTTAAAACAGCCGAATAAAACAATAGACCTAAAAATGCTTTGAACTCCAGCACGTCCAAGTCTTTTAGTTCAGGTCTATTGTGACGTACAAATTTGGTCCTGTAACTACAAATTTTCGCATTCGTCCAAGTCAAAATTTGTTGGAGCATTTCATCATCAAATAGCTTATTCCAAATGTAGAAAGGATTTTTGTCATCGTCAGCCGTCAATTTCGAAGAAGCAGCACGAGATATAATATTGTGTTGGGATGTGCGAACCCTAGCAGTAGGTGGCGTCTTACTCCACTTATACCGATTTTTTCCATAGTAAAACTTAGATCGTAATTCCTGAAGAGGCGCGTTGTCTGAAATGTCACTGTCAACTTCTTCCGCAAGGTCCTCATAGTCGTCTACATCTTCATCCTCGTCACTAACATGATGCTGCCTAAGCTCCGGCTCAGATATCAAAAACTGTTCAATATCCTCCTCATTGTCCGAGATGTCGGAAGCTAACAACACTGCATTCAATTCTTCTTCGAAAGATGGATCATCTACCCGAAATATTTTTCTAGCAGGCCGCTCAAGTGAACTTTGGGATGGTCGTTTTGTATTGGAACAGCCCGCTTTACTAATTTCTGCCATTTTGCATACGAAAATCTAATGCAAACAAAAACGCTTAATAAAAATATTTTATATGGCAATAACGGACGTGTAGTCTGACAGACTACAGCCAATGTTTCGATGACTATTACTCACCTCTCATGCATCGAGCGACACGACCTCTTACCTCGCTGGTTGTTTCGCAACTAAAACTGAAGCTACTGAGCCGCTCAGTCGCAAAGAGAGGGGCGAAGTGTGCGAAACTAAGAAACCGAAAATGTTGCGGAGCCTATGAGGCTCCACGTCCATACTTAAAGGTTAAGGCTCCGATTATAGGAGTGTGGGCATTCAAACTTCTTCTCAGGACCTAAGGAACTCGATTCTGTACTAGACTTTCCAAAATGTACTAGATAAAATTTTGACACACTCAATCCTTCCCCCGTTTAATGGAAATATAAATTGTTAATAAAATATATTCAGAGTATCAGAGTTCATCGTTGAAGACATCTCTCATGTCTGGAGGTGTCGGGCCTAAAACGGGCATTCCCCTTTAAATATTCTATATATAATAGTCGACGTTTTTTTTTTAATACCTAATGATATTATTTGAATGAATTTAAGAACTGAATGAATTATTGTGACATAAACTTAATATTTTTATTATTATTAACTTAAAAATAATTTTTATTTATGAAAATAAGCACCAGCCAACGCCTAATACTTCTAACGCAGAAGGACTCTTTCAGTAATTATCCCATATCTCACCAAACATCACCAAATTGAAGCATACTAAACGTCGATCTAATTTGTCGTCAACGTTATATTTGTTATATAAAAATTCTCAAGGCTCTATTACAGATTCGCAATCAGTGCTTTTGAAATTCCGATAAGAGAATGTAGAAATTTAAACCAGGTTGACACAGGTCATACGTTATGTAGATAAAATCTTAGTCGAATTCACTACAAATACTAATTTGATTATAAAATAAAACAGATTTCTCATTGGCTATTAGAAATATGTAAGTTTAAATTGAAATGAGTTCTGGAAATGAAAGTATGTTATGTCTTATGATATCTTTTTCCTGCTATGGAAGTTAGGTTTACTAAAAATTCGGGCAGTGGCTGCCTTCGTAAAATTAATTTAGTATTCAATAATTTCAAAAGTTCGATTCCAGTCAAAATTGATTTTGTCTTCTTTAAGCTGAAACATACTTAAAATTTATCTTTCTTGTCGACCACATACACACAGCTGTCTGTGAGTCTTCCAAAAGAATAATTTTAATACTTTTGTTTTTATTTTTTGTTCATCAATTAATATTACATCAATCAAACTTATTAACAAGATCGCTGAAAGCAAAAACTACACATTTTCCCTCATTATATTCTTATTAATCTCAACAGGTGGCATAATATGCTTAAAAATTAAGAAATAAACCATGTTATGTTTCCAATCAAAATTTTACGATCAAAATACGGTCCACCATCAATACATGCCTCAATTAAATTGCTGTAAACCGATTTAACTTGCATGACAGTTGTCATAAAATAGGAATTATCTTAGAACCAAGCATATTTTTCGTAGATTCATAAATGTTATATGCTAATTATATGGAGGCATAAATAGATAATTGAATAGAGAAAAACGTATATATAAAAAAAAAGGTTGTATCTCGTATATACACCTATGCCACTGTACAGTCGTAAAACGACTTTTGTTCCAAGATAACAAGTTGTGTCCCTGTACAACGAACGAACGGACAGACAGAATAGATATGGTCCCCCCGAGGCTATGCTGGCATATCAATAAAGTCTCTTACTACAAATAAACATGTTCTGTCCGCTCGACGCGGCGGTCCTTCGCGACAAGCTCCGCGCTCTGTTCACTCTTAAATTACCACTTTTATGGCACTCCATGGTAGTATTATAGCCGAGATCTGTGCACATTTTTAAGTGGAATTAACGAGAGGTTTTAGTTAAAAGCTTTCGGTGTAATCCGGTACGACCGAAAATATCACAAATCAAACTTTTATCAACATGCAAACGACATTGGACTGATAAAAATTTATACGCGCGCATAACTTGTTCAAACATTTTCAAGTTGTTTGTTATTAGAAAAAAAAAAAGAAAAATTACAAGAGCGTTAGGGGAGAGAGAAAAAAAAACCTGTTGCTTAAATAATAAAAAGTGCAGTTTTCCGAACAGGAGCCTGTGTTCAGAATTCTAAGCAGTTTCATTTTTTTTTTATTATTTTTTATTATTACAATTCCTAACACTTTCTGCACACAAACTATGAATAATTATTATTCGCGGTATATGCGGCGACAATGTAAAGCAATACCTGCTCAAATATGCAGCTCAGTGGTTGATCTTGGATTGTATTATAGTTTGCTTATACAGAAAAACATAAAGAATTAGAAACCTGGGGATCACACTGAGCTATACCCAACCCAATCCCCATGTATCTGCAAAAGTGGCAGCATCATAGTGTCATTGTGGAGCTTGAATCCTATGGAATCTTGCCTCTAGCACTACTTGCCACCTTCTTCACTTTTTTTTTTATTTTATTATTTTTATTTTACACTGTTCTTGCATCTTTTGTACCACCACAGCTCTAAGTGCGAAGTAGCATTTAACTATGTAGTTTATGGCCACGGCTTGTTGATGATGTCTATATGCGCATGCTCAGAACATATCTGCCTAGTCTGGAAGCTCTTTAGTACGCCCCGCTTGTAGGGTTTCCTGTGTTGTCCGCTTCTGTTTTCTTGTCCAGCGATTATCTATTGGCCTGGTATTCACTTGTTTATGCCAAGTTTAATAGGTTCGCGTGATTGGAATTTATGAATATTGTTGTGAATATGTTGTTTTTTTTGCCTTCATATTCATTCGCTTGTTTTAACATGTTGTTTGCATTAGACACGCACCAGACCAGACACTATTCAATTTTTAATAAGCTACTCATATGGTTGAGAGTGAGACTCTTATTACAATTCTTAGAAAGTGAACGAATAGAACAAAATATAATAAAATTTAGTGTAATAATCAATAATACAATAATAATAAGAATTTTAATAAATTCGTAAATTCATAAGACTTGATGAACATTTTTCTAACGATCACACTGATTTATGATTTCGATGAGTGTGCAGTAGGTAGTGCTTTCGTAAAATAGAAATTTAGCCAGTTTTTTAATCACTCAGTATTCCGATGGGTCTTAATATTGAATAATATGTGGCCTGTGCTACTGAAATTTTGTACTTTATTGGTTTTTCGTGCTTTTTGTTTTCTTTAACTTAAGAAGAGAAGTCCAAGAGCACGTGCAACTTCATATAATTCTGTATCGAGCGGGAAAAATTCTCCGACTATCCATCGTGATTAATAGAATTCGATACATCAAAGTACGCTCATAACTAGCGATTTCGATGATAAATGTGTGCACCCAAAAGCAGCGAAAACCGTGACGTGTAAATCTCTTACTCGGCAGAAACTGAAGGTGGGATCAGCCTTGCCATTTTTTTTTTTTTTGCATAAAACATTTTTCGTCATAGAGCGGTACGCGACAGGACAGCTTTTGATGCAAGACCTTCAAACTAAAATATATCTGAGGATAATTTCAAAAAAGACCATTCATGTCAAAATATAGATTTTTGAAGTTCAGGTGATTCTTGTGAAAGAAGTGCGATCTTTTCTTTTCAGAAATTTCGAATGATGACGTTATTTTATAAGGAATTTTCGCAATTAAAATTTCGAATTCCGAAAATAACAAGATGAAGAAATAAAAGATCTATCATCAATGAAAATCCCATCCCCGTTGGCTTCGAATTACTCAAATTTTAAAAGAATAACGAAAAATGAGTGGAATAAATGTTCTCCTATATTCCTTCCCTGGACGTACCTACATATACCTGGAAAATGGAAAGAAAATATTCAAGATCCAAGACCCGAGGAGTACCTTCGATTTCGAAAGTTTAATCCGAAAAAGGCTATGTTCGAATTCAAAGTTACATGTGAAGGCATCCCATATGTGGTCTGAAACCCGAAGGCTTTAGGTTATGCTTAGACGAGCAAGGAATTGTATGCCCGGGGGGGGGGGGGTTCCCAAGGTTGTCCTAAAAGATATTTGAGTATGTTTTTATAGATCACCCTGTAACTTCTGAATTCTAATAATGATTTAAATTTATTAGATTGATAATCGCTGGATATGCTTAATAAAAGTGCCAAAAGCGCAGAAAGAATTACATTTTAAGTACATAGTGTCGTAGGTTATTTTAAAGGGACTTCTTAAATCCAATATGAAAGCTTGGTGTTGATAACGTGCTTTTGATAAAAGTACAAGTTAAAAAAACAACCGAGATAAAATTTAAAAATTTTAAATTTGTTGACCCATAACTTCAAAACGGACAGTAGGAGGAGGAAAATTTAATACCATTGGAAAGGTCCAGCTATTATCAATATCTATAATGATCTATAAAAACATACCCAAATATCTTAAAGTCCCATTATCTCGGACACCGTCACGATTCTCCCTACCACTCATACAATTTTTTTGCTTGTCTAAGCATGACCTAACCATAGCCTTCAGGGACAAGACCAAATATGGGACACTCTTTAGAGTCTTCGTTTGCCTATGCCACGTGCAGAAAACAGCTTGCTTTTGCTCGTTAAACACAATTTCGAAGTCCAGGTCATTTTATCTATTATTGTCCTTGTCGCATTTTACTTAACTTGCTTTATGGCAAGCCTTCATCACAAGACTAAACAAGGTTTTTTTTGCTTTATACATACATATGTATGTGTGCAGGTGCATCTAACAGACTTTTTAAACTTTAAGCCAGAATATTTTGCTTCATTACTAAAAAAAAAAGTTAGAGCTCAAGTATTTGATATGAAAAGCTATTAGAGTTGATGTTAAGATCGTGAAATAAGAGACAACCGTATTCAAAGTTTCTGAATAGGTTCGGATACTTTATTCGCAAATTAGCCAGAATTAAACCTCTTATACCACTTCAGTAGTCTTGTTCAAAAAAGTTGCTCACTAGTATGTGCTATTCTAGTTAGTAAAAAGATTAATTAAATTCCACCTCGGGGGCATAACCTTTGCCAAATTTGTAACATCTCAGACTATAAGAACGGAATGAAATACCGACTACTTGTATTAGGGCTGGACAAGCTGTGTTAACTATTTACTGGGTTGCAGCGCATCCAAATAATTCATGCTGTGGTAATTTGAAAATTCACCTTTAACCGATTTAGAAAAGAGAGAGAGTGTAAAATTTCGTTTCGGGCTACAAAAATCATCTACTGAGAGAAATGTTTTACAATAATGAAAAAATCTAGCGAGCTATAAGTTCTGATTGTCGAACAACTTGTAAAATTATTTAGCTGAGGAGATTCTTCATACAGATTTTTTGGAGTTGCTAAAAATGTTAACTACTAAGTCAGATGCTAATGTATATATAGCTGTCGATAAATAAATAGTTCATTGATTCAAGATTTTAATCCACTTAAAATCATAGGGAGTTCTTTTTTATAGGACCACATTAACGTTATAGTGATCTTAACTACAGGCGTCTCTGGAATCATAGTTTCTGGACCTGTTCAGCATGCTCTTGACATATATGTATAGTTACGAGTTGCTGCAGAAAGGTTGATCATAGTGTCAACCCTGGTAAGACTGCTAGTTTGGTGGACTAGTAGAGCATAACATGTTTATGTTTATGATATGATTTATGATTTTATTGGAAACAAAAAATCAGATGAGCTTGCCAATTAATCCTTAGCTATATTTTAAGTTGGCCAAATCAAACGTGTATCTGATGGTTGCAGCGTGTACTGGAGGATAATCACAGTGCAAACATATGCTAAACGTTTCATGGTGAATCTTTTTCTGAACAGGAAAATGACTTTTTTAAGGTACCTACAATAAGACGGGTATTACATCACTACGGCCTATTTCAACTATTGCCAAACTTTTTTATCACACCTGCAGATTTTGTCTAAAGAAGACATTTGTGTATGACGTTTGTATAGCTCAACAGTCAATACTGGGCAACTTTTAATAAACCATGATTGAACCCTTCTGAGCTTTTTGGACAGCCCGCTTGATGAGCTGCTAAACCTGTCTTCTTTAAAGCGTAGTAGTAGTTAGTATATTGAAAATCCAATTGGGCTATGGGTATCGAGCCCCACCGATAGTGTCAATAGTCAAGGCATTCTGCTAACAACAGAATTCTCACTTGAATGCCATGAAGATCTTTTAATGTTCAAACTCCAAAGTTATATTTTACACGGTGCTTTGGATGGAGTCCAACTAAGACTGCATTTCTAAAAAAACCGATGAATTCGTCGCATGTATCTGAAGGATATCGTATGTATGTGTGTAATTTAAAGTACTTATGCATGCGTGATCGTGGCATTGTGTAGAGGTATATATTAAGTATTAGATAATTGAAATATTGTTACGATATTACTCGGTAATGTATCAAGATTGGAAAAATGTTAGTAAATACCTGCTTGATCTTGTGTCTTGAATATAGGATGTCACAAGAATTGTAACATTGTTACCAAAATCACACATTGTTCCTATAAGTTATGCAGTTTACATTATAAAAATTTATTTGATACTGTTTACGGAAAAAAAAAATTTAAAAAAAAATACTAAGCTTCCCCAACATTTATCACTGCTGGAAATATTTGAAGTAATTACCTGAACTAATGATTCGTATCGGCAGTAAAAACTTACACTCCCAACTTTTTCCGCCCTCAGAATATGACGAAAAATCTGGAAAAACAACAATCCGAATTGCCAATTTGTTCAGTGTCATGCTTTAATAATAAATTATTAAAATTCGCCCACATCATGTTTGCTTTACGTCCCTACGTCCAATATTCAAATCTAGAGCTCTCGCGTTTTTTTTCTAAATTTTCTTATCATATTCACGACGAGACGTGTCAAGTATGAACTAAATTTCTCACTTAATTAACAGCAGAAAATAGTTGCCTGCCTGAAAAATGTTCAACTTTGTTCTATAGTTACATGAACAAGTTACCAACACCGTAGAACTTCACCTGAACTTTTGTACTTTATTGCGGTTGACGACGACGACGATATTAAAAATCCCTCAATATCCGCAATTTTGCCCACTATTATAGCAATCAGACGCGGCGAAATGTGTAAATTGTCACAAGAAATGTCATCGATATACAACACCCAAATAGAGGGCTAAAATTAGTGCAAAAAGTGCAAAATATAAAAATAAAAAAAAATTAAAAATGAATGCATGCCGGTTGTCTCTATCAATCCCCCGCATTTATGCCATTGTGCCACGCACGAATTATAAACTTTACTCTTGGCGACGACGAGGAAAAATTTGTTCGAACATGCGACGTTAATTAATTTTCCGAGTGTTAATTAATCATTTGCTATGGCAACGCAAATGCCTGATAACACGTTTGAACTTTTCGACATTTCAAGACGTTTTTTTTTCTCTCGCTTGTTTTTTTTTATTTCTCTTCTTTGTGTTACTTTTAAATAATGGTTTTTGTTGTATATATTAAGTCTGGGCTTTAGCTGAGATATCTTTTCACGTCAGAGACGGCGACACAGGTTGTCATGAAAAATTCGGTTGTGTGCCCTAGTTGCGCCCTAACGTGTCAAATTGCTCATTTGTCATTTTTCTTTTTGAAAATTTTTGATTTATTAAACGAATGGATACGGGGTACGGATGCGCGGCTTCTTAAAGTTTCTTCGAATTGAGTTGATATTTGTTTTGACAATTTCTGTGGTTTTATTAGTAGGGGAATATTTATTTGTATGGTCGGATTAAAGTTAGTAAACGGAAGTTGAAGAGCACGTTTTTTTTTAAATATAAGAACTGCTTAAAACAATCCGGCAGGTAAAGCGTACTAAAAAAAATAAAATAGTTCTAAAAATTTCACGATTATTATTTAAATAATTAACATCTCCTTGGTATCCTTATTCTTTTTATAGTTGCTTTAAACGTGCTCAAGTCCTCTGTTCCGCTGTAGAATATGTTCCAACTTTCCACACTGGAGACGATTTGGATTCTTTTCGAAGCCTTTATTGCTTTTATTTATTTATTGTTTCCAATTTTCTATACGAACCAGCTTTGCTCTCAATCCGGACGTTCTCCCGATAATCAACCAAAATATTTTGCACCGCTGCTCTAGCGACTTTTAAATTTTTGTCATTGTGTATTCCGAAATGTTATCTACTGTCTCCATTATTTATTTGGAATTATCAAGCAGAAGCCCAATGCCTTTTATCAGTTTTCCTGGCCTTTGATCTTTAATCGTCTTTGTCAGTTTTTTCATGGTTTCACAATATGATGCTGCATTAATCATATATGTAGTGCCCATGGACATGAATTCAGTATGATGCACGGACACCTTGAATGTGCAAGAAAAGATAATTTCACCATTTCAATAGATGGAATGGAATTGTCCAAAGCAGAATATAGGGTTGTTCCAGCACTAAAGTGAAATGCATTTCGTTTCTGGTGAGAAGTTGTATTAATCAAACTCTCATATAAGATGAAAAAATTTATTTTCTTCCCTTTCCTTTGATAATGGCCCAAAAGTACGCGAGCTACCCGAAAACAATTGGTTTTTGTGTTATTTTATCAATAAGCTAGGCATCCATCGAGAGCAAACTTTTCGAAACTAAAGACGTCAGTCCTGGTCGTTTATATCGATAAGAAAATAAATTGGTCCTCATATTTTAGGTTACAATTGGTACTGTATTCGCAGCGATTTTGTTTTAAATGGTTTTATTAAAAATATTTCAATATAATTAAATTGATAAGTTAGGACAGAAATAGAAAAATGAATTTGGAGTTCAAATTCAAATACAAACTATTTAGCTCAATTCAGTGGGCATATTCTGAGGAAAAGTTTTGGAGAAAACTCATAAGAAAAATGCACTTTTATAAATGTTTATCGTTCCAGCCACCCAAAATCAATCCTATCTATCTCTTTTGGATCTTTATGAGCAACTAATATTGCATTAAAATTCTGAAGAAAATTGAATACATGTTAGTTGATTTGTATTTTTCGATTTAAAGTAATCTGGGTTATAGAGACCTGAAATTTTGTACATATTGTAGCATATTGCTCGTACGGCTTGCTGTATAAAGTCTATGTAGTTCTCTTTTCCTTTTCTTCATATATCGATTTCGTGAATTAGAGGTACACTCATGTTCAAATTGGCCCAATAAAACATCTTCGTCATTAAAAGTAAGTAAAAAATAAGTCCATGTTTCCAGTTTATTTTTAGTGCTTCAGTGGGCCAATTCAATCAATATTTGATCTTCTCATCCAAAGAATCATAAACTTAATGTCAGATTTCCACGATGACCTAGATGTATTCAAATCAACCTACCTACCTGTAGCGCCGCATAACGAATCGAAATTTATTTTTCTACATACTAGACGATCGACCCTAGTTAGGCTTACGAGGTGGACCATAGTTAGGCTTAGGAGGTGTTGTGGTAATCTAAGATTTTTCAAGAAAATATTGAAATATACAATTACTTTTCGACTTAAAGTTTTGCAAGGCGAAGAGTAACAAGCGTTGGCCGCATGAAAAATCCATCCTTCTTAAGTTATGAAACAAAACTGCATACATGTTCGTGGTAGGCCTAACTTACACAATTTCGCTTATTATTTGTTATGGGAAAGCAGCAACTGATTTTAGAGTAAGTTTTAGCCTTGGTCGTTGGCATTCCAAAAGTGGTCCCAAAATTATTATAAAATTTCCGTGTTTAACCGACGAAAACAACGAATTCTTCTCAAAAACACAAAGCACACTGCAAATTGATTGTGAATTGTGTTGAGACAAATTGTTCGGAAACTTGTTTTAATTAATTTAATTAATTTCGTATAATTTTATCAAGAAAACTTTTGAAATGTTATAGAACCAAGCTCTTCCAGTAAGCATTTTTTAGTATGAACAACAGTTTTACCATTACAACAATTCAAATTTAATAATGAGTCAATTTTTCAAAGGACCCTTTTATCTTGTTATACCCTAGATGAAATCTAAAATGGATTGGACACCCATGCATACAAGTTATTTTGACTTTTGCATGTTCGTCTGTCTGTCCCTGTCCGTCCTCAGGATAACTCGAGAATGCGTGTCCTTAGCTGAAATGACTCCTTCGTAGGTTTACCATACAAAACTTTCATTTTTCGCTAAATATTTGAACACTGCCTGAGAACACTTCTAAGTTGAAGCGTTGAAATTTTGTACATAGCGTTTTCTTAAAAATAAAGTAAATATAATTTCAAAAATGAACTAAATCGGGAAACCCGAAACCCTTTTTTGGTGTTGCTATATAAAAATTTAGGATTTTTACGTATACTGTAAAAACGATCAGTCCTATACGGTTTTAATGTACTGAAAATTTCTTCAAAATATGAAATCCTATAAAATTGGATATAATCATTTTTGCTGTTCGATGAACCGTTCTAGGGATATATTCAAAAACCACTTCAAAAATCAAACTTCCGCAGATGGGTGACCATACGAAATTACAAACGACCATTCATGTACACTGTTAAAGATTTATAGGGTATCATAAGAATTGGTCTTAGACCAATTCTAGCTTATTTACTTGTTCATACCCTAGGATCGCCTTGTACAACTTAAGAATACTACTTTGCGGCTACCATGTATGCAGAACTTTATCAAAGAACAACAATCAAAATTTTCTTAAGATAACTGAATAATATTCAAAGAGGCGGACTTAAGAGTAATTTCATAAGAGTTCGTCTTATTAACAAGAATTACCTGAACACAAAAGCATTTTTTTCCAGCAACTATGAAACTAACGAAAAAAGCTGCATTTTTTCTGTTATCTATGACTTAATGCCTAATAACTCTGATAATATTATTGCTTGTGTGGCTTTGGATTCCTTAATCAAAACACAATATTTCAGATATAACTAATCCAGAGGTTCTTTTATTTCACTATACTGTTCAATCTTATAAAATTCACATACAACTACCAATCAACTCTACTTTAATTATCAATAGTAATGTACTTCAAATAATCGAAATCCACTTAGAACACTTTAGACTCTTTTTACGCTTTCACTTTGAGACAAGACTCGCTCCTGGCGATGTCAAGTGTTGCATTTATACTCTATAAATTCTCTAAAAACTACTCGCAGATTCCACTTCATAAACATCGATTCTCCGAACTTAAAGTTGTTTAGTGTCCGAAAATGATTACTCATCTTACACGAAGTTTCCGCTTCCAATAGATGTCGTCACTTGTCCTTTTCTCTTTCACGTAACAATATTAAAATTTTAGCTTTAGAAACCTAGAAGATCAGGGGAAGGGGAAGAGAGCGGTAATTTTTCGCATGTTTTGGGCTATATCTTTAAAACCAATTCACCAATAATTTTGATTTCTTTTGGAATCCTTGAAAGTAGTCCTTTCAAACGATACCGCACACGATACAAAGAAAAACTTTTCTGAAAGGACTAAACCCCACACCCCCATTAAGAATTAATTAAAAATTAAAAAAAAAATATTTCATAATCTTTGACTGTCGAAATATGTGCGCGTTACTAAAGGCCTAACATTCTGCTAAATTTCGAATTCTTATGTCCGTAGTTTTTGAGAAAAACGCATGTGATAGACAGAGAGACGGACGTACGAGCAAAGTTATAAGGATTCCGTTTTTTTTTTTCATTTTGTTGTACGGAACTCTAAAAAGGAGAACAAAGTAAAAAACTACGAAAACTTTATTTTAGAGCACCTTAACTTCGAATAGGACCGGAGTACGGATCTGTTTCAGCAGTCGTTGGAAAGGCCACGAGGTTCTTCTTCCGTGAACATACACGATATACTTTTTATAATACAGGGTGTCGAAAAATCTCTATATTTTCATAATAACCCTTACACTCTAAAACAATTGAGATGCCCCCACTTCCCCGTCATGCCATACAATTTGTTGTTTTTTTTTTAAGTGACTGCTATTATTTTCTTCTCTTTGGGCTTCTCACTAGGAAACACTCGTATGTTTGGATTCTTGAACAAAAGACCTTCACCCTTCATTTCCTTGTTAAAATAAATGAAAAGCTATAAACTCTCTTAAAGTTATAAAAGTAATTTTAAAATTAAAAATAAATATTAACAATTTGAAAAAAACGACGTCATTTGCATTTAACTGAAAAGACTGTATGAAAAATTACAAAAACAAACAAAAAATGTGCAAATAAAAAGATCTTACTATGAGGAGACAAAAAACCACACTTTTACGGGGGTTTTCTTTAGGAAAAACAGAAATAAAATATTTTTCAAAAAAATAAATCCAGGTTCATTTGTGTTGGCCTGTTTCTAAAATATTACTGTAAATTTCAGATCAATATCTTAAAGAGAAATACTTAAAGACTTAAAGCAATAAAATAATTCCATCATCCGTTCCCATCCTGTCTGTTAATTGTCTCAAGATCTCCATCGAATTTTAAGTTAAACCAAATTCAAGTAAAAGCGTTTAGAAAGATCAGGACACAAGCCTCACTACAAAATGCACTTCCAAAATGCAGACACACAACTTTACGCCTGATTCCCCTTAAATAAAAAATACCTTTCCAGCAAAAAATATTAACTCGAACAAAAACAAAATTCTCCAGCAATGAATCGTAAATCAAAAATAGAAATTGCATCAAATAGCCTCCGTCTGTATGTAAATTCAATTTACGAAATAAATATAATTTTTTTTTTATCAATTAATTTCGTTATCACTTCTCCCTCGTTTATTAATCGCGGCACAAAAATGTTCTCCTCTATAAGTTCCTGACATTACGACCGCAATTAATATTGCAATAAAACTCACCACAAACAAAACAGAAAAGCCATTCTGGCTAGTGTTAATCATTATCGCATACTAGAACTAGGCGAATTCCGTTTAGGCCTCGCAAACGCAGTATTTCCTTGTTTCTGATTCTTCATCATAAGCATAATTATTTGGTTGTTAGAGCGAGCAGCCAGTGGCATCAGCAATCCATATATGATATATCGAACTCAATCCGTAGCTATGTATGTACAAACATAAGTACAAAACGAACGGTCAGAACGGCCGAAGCAACTGCTTTATGTTATGGCGAACCATGGCTTAGCTCAGCATCAGACATAGCAGCGCGATGCTCTAAAACTTAATTACTCAACTTTACTATCGCTCTCGAGATTTGTGTATGCGCGTCGGTTTATAGTCTAATGACACGAAATTGAGAATTCCTTAATTAATATCGAGAAACAAATAGTCAATTCGTTTATTTTGACAGCTATCAGGAGTTATTTGTTGACTTTATTGTTGGCGGCTTATCTTCGCTTGTGTGGTAATTTCTGCTCTGGCCGGCGTATAGTTTAGAAATTACGAAGTGTGTGGTCTGTCCGGCAGTGAGCTAATTTTAATAGTTTTTTTTTTGTTCTGGTGAAGATTATTAAAAAATAGGCGACAATGCAATAAAGATAATGTTTTGATGTTATTGGATGCCACGTCTAATTATTTCTTTAGTCAGCAAGATCTGATGAGAGGGAGAGCAAAACATTTCCCGGATATGGTGCGTAAATGTAGAGTTGGTAACCTTCTTCGGGTCTTATTCCTGAAATATTTAAGTTTTAGTTTTTCGAAATACACATTCCAGCTACTCTCGTTTTAACGAAATTTTACTGGTCTGTGTTGAATCACTTGAGCCGCCGAATGATAATATGCTTGTGTGGCATATTGGTTGTGGTCAGTGATGCCAGATGTTGGGAAATATTTTCGTAATAACTGCCTATACGAACTAAGGAATGGATTTATTAAAGAGGTTGTTTTTTTTATGAAAATTTTTAAACTTTTTTACTTTAACAATTTTCTAGAAAACTTAAAAAAAAAATGCAATTGGTATAAGACTGATTTTGGCAATTTTCGAACGTAGTTTCAAAAATTTTATATTAAAAAGCGATGCATAAAATTTCATTATCCTGAGTTTTGGCGTAATGTTAAGTCTTGTTGTCTTGTTGGGAGAACTACGTCCAGAATTGTGCGTTTTCAGTAAAAGAAAACTGTGGCGTCTGGCGTCTTAAAAAAAAAAGTCTTGAATGCCTACCTGAAGCAGAAAACCGATGACTGGAACGCCAACTACGGCGTCTTGAATGTGCACTTATTGTAGGAAACTGATGGCTTGAAGACTAGTTGCAACGTCTTAAGAACCTGCTTAACAGTGACTTCTTGACGCAGGGAGCTGATGTTTTGAATATTTGCTGCTTGACTACTAGTCGATCAAGTGTTCGATTAGCAGCCACATAACGGGTGGGCAATTTTTAAAGCTGAAAAGAGTGTGGTGCCTCCGAGTCTGGAAGTTGACACAAGGTCATTCTGTTTTACAAGTAACTTCTCCGGCCCAAACTATCCCTACGACAGTCTGAACGTGCGCTGGAATCAAGCCAACCCTGTCGTCTTGTTGGTTGCTGCAGGAGGAATAAGAACGCTGGTGTGTTGTCTGCAGGGTCTTCTTTAAGTAGTTTGGACTAAGTAGACTCTTTGTCGATGAGGTGGTCTTAGAAATAGCAACAGTGATGTTGATGGAACTGCGGGAGGATGCCACTGTTTCCGCAGTAGATCGTCAATGCGTTTGTGAGAGGCCTAAGAAAACGTGAGCTCTGAAAAGACTCTTTTGTTTTGGGGAGTCATTAAATAAAACATTGGTACGTTAGTAATTAGGTCCTCTCGTGACTTTTTCTTATTTAATGTTATTATTATTCTTGAATTTGAATTTCCTTTTTTTTTCCAAAAATTTTTTTATAGTGCCAGTGGACATCAGAATAATTAAATTTGGTGTTTTTTCGATTTACACTAACATCAAAGCCAACCTATGCTAAACCATACTACTTTCAGAAAAGTGTTACTAAATTTTGTCAGGTAAACAATGTGCTGGTTGGTCAAGAGTTCGGAAATGTAGCATTCGGTAGGACGCGTCGCCATAGAGTGAATGAATTCTAAGCAAACATATATAATAAGCGGCCGTGCCTAGGGCAAACGGTCAAATGGATAGACATTATAACCTATGTATGTGTTCTAAATGTCGATGAAAACCTGTTATAGAACATTTTCATCTTTGTTGTTTTTTTTTAAATGCTGCCAGCAATCATGTAGTCTTGTTGCTCCATTCTAGGAAAACTTCATAGGTTTTGTTTTGTAATACAACGCAGCCCAAATTAATGTCAAACGGAGCTAAATACTTGAAATAGTAAAATAAGTAGAATGTAAGAAAAAGTTGTACTAGAATTTTAGGAGAATATTTTGCAAATGAATTGTTTTTTCGGTTTTTAGGGTTCCGCACCCAGAGGGTATTAATTCGAACGCTATTACTGAGCCTCCGATGTCCGTCCGTCCGTCAACGGGCTTTATCTCATGAACCGGAATAGGTAGACAGTTGAAATTTTCACAGACTGTGTATTTCTATTGCCGCTATAACAACAAATAATAAAAATCATTCAAAATTAAAGGGGTCCCATACAAGAAACGTGTTTTTTGGGTATACAGTATTAAATGTACTATGGTACGAAATGTGCGAGTCCGACTCGCACTTAGCCGATTTTTTTATTTATTTGTAATGTAATTATTCACATTTGTTCTGTAATCAAAGTTTTCGAGTAGATTTTTTCGAGAAAAATGTGCTAGCGGAGATTTCGAGACCTCGAGACCTCGGTCGATTCTAGGATATTTTACCGCTTATTCTACTAGATTTTTTATTATTAAATATATGAAAACCCCAGACACTGTCTGTAATGTAAAGGAATCTCAGTAGGCCTTTTTTTTTGGGAAATTTAAGTAAGTATAACCGCTAAAAAAAAAGGGTCTGGGCAGGTTTTTTTATATAACCAGAATATCCGCAAGGATGGGAGTTATTAAGCCTTAAGTGTCTGTCCTGCCTGGAATATTATGAATAAATCTGGTCCTAGTAGTGACTCCTGAGGTAGGTACTCCAGTATTTACGGTGAGATGAATATTAAAACTGCCTTATACCACATAACAACTATGTAGTTCCAAATGATGCGTTGAAAATATGGAATTTTCTTGATTTGCAGGATGGGTGTTTACCTGAAGTCGAGAACCGTATTCTGGTATATTTTCCGAAAGGAAAATGAGAATTTTACGTGTATAATCGATGCAGCTATAGTAAAAATCTTCATTCAACATTGGATATTTGCCAGTAAATTCATATAATTACCTGGCTAGTTTTATGCGTTCAAAATGATGCACTTAACCTCTTTTATTGTAATATTACAGTTTTTGTTAATTAATTTAGTGACTCTGTAAGTGCAGATAAGTTGACAACATCCGTAGTTTATTTTTCCTTCACAAAACTTGTCTTCTTTTCTACCATATCTGCATTAATATCAATTAATATCATACCGTTCCAAAATAAAAGCAAGAAGTACTCATTTATTAAAAAAAAAATATTCGAAATTGCTTGTTATCATCTCTTAAAAATAAAAACCACAACAGATTGAAAGATCCAGTGCGAGTGGTACTTTAACGCTCATTAAGTATCTTTTCCCCCTTTTTTGTTTTTTTTTGTTTTTTTAATATGCATTAAGTCATAACCTGTAATGAGTCATTAGTGAATTTATGTACCTTAAAGGAAATCCTCTGGACTTTTTCCATCTTCTTCAAAAATATATGACCCATGAAAATGAAAAGTCTGTCAAAAAAATTTTACAATTCGACGCCGCCACTGCACTGATTTTCATCAGATCTAAAACGAAGAGAAAAAAAAAACCAAACTTGTCATCGTCCATTTAAATCAAATCTTTCGGAACGGAACCAGTTTCTCTTGGGTGCATAAGTATGTTTTTTGCTCGTTTCGTCGTTATTATTGCTGGCTGTCATTAAAAATAATTAACATGTTGTTTAACGCAGAAAAAGCTTGTCAATAAATTAATGGATAAAAAAAACGAAAAAGCAACGAAAAAAAAGAAACACTTTACACCAGAATAATTTATGTCAAAATGATTGTCGACAATTATCTTTTACTTGGTGAGATTATAAGCTCAGCTCGGTTCGGTGTCAAGAGTGGATTTTGAATTGATTGAATCTATCTTTGCGCATGTGTTAAGCGCTATTTTGTTAATTAGAATAGAAAATGAGATCAAGGATCAATGGCATATATACCACGTAAAATGTATTGATAAAAATATATTATTCACCGTGTTTTTTTGTATGTGTATTTTTTTTTGTGATAAGCAATTATGACTCTTTTAACACTTATTTTATTTTTATTTTTTTTTATACTTTTCAGGCTGGACTTGACCTAAAAGAGAATTTAGTTGCTGGAGCAGCACCATGGCCTTACCCATCTGTTTACCATCCGTATGATGCCGCATTTGCCGGTTACCCATTCAATAGGTAAGTTCCATTCCGTTTTTGTTTTAAGAATAGTGATTAATTGCATCCAATGTGCACTCAGATAACTGTCAAACTTTTAATTTATTCCCTTTGACACCCATTTGTGAGACAACTTCATTGTACCATATGCCCAAAAATAGAGCCTCCTCCATTTATGAAAATTGATGGAAAACTGCTGACGTCTGAGCGACGCTCATTATCTCCTGACTGGCTTTGTGCACACACATAATATGTACGAGGGCATGCTATTTTCGGCGGTAGTCGCGTCTCATCCGTCGATTCAAAATTCCGCGAATCAGTTCGTCAGAACACCTACTAAAACTAAATTTGAATACAATTACGACAGTTATGCGCTAACGAGAAACAAACTACCAAAAGTGCCCAACTACTCAAATTACTCATTTCTAGTGCGCCAATCAATATGTGACGCACGTGGCTGGTTCGCACTGGTCGTGTTGCATGCGTATATTTATATGAAATCGATCGTGCGATCTTGCTATACCTATTAAGTGGCGTAGCGCAACATCGCGGTGGACTAAGGGCCGAGGTTGTCTGGGATTCCGTTAAGGAACGCAACGCAATCAAGATGAGTGTTTCGATAATAATGATAAAATGAATTATACACCAATTTTTTGCTAAATGAGTTTTCAGTTTTTTGTTTTTAAATATTTTCTTATGCACGTACTTACCAGACGACGACTACCTACCTACCTACCTTCCTACCTACCTAGCCACTAACTGGAAGCTCTTCAGTTGACATATTATCTGCATTTTTATGCCTTATGGCTTGGCGCGTTTGTCTCCTTATTGAAATTGGTGAAGTGCGCATTGCGTGCATGCAAATTTTGTATGCGCGGGCCGCCGATCACTGATAGCGGCTGTTTACAAAGGTTCAATGGAATTTTTGTTAATTGTTAAATTGCGTTTATTTAGTTGTCCTTTAACCGCACGATCGCCATTTAATTATCACACAACTACCTACCTACTGCATATTTGCGCGTGATGTGAGACTGGGCGCCCATCTACGATGTGCATTAAATGTTTTCCGGCCAGACGCAGATGACATTAAATGAATTTTTTTTTTATTATCTAAGGATATAAGTGATTGTGCGTGTTTTGTTTCCGGATTTCGTTTTGGATTGTTCTCTTCTTAAGTCGTTGATCGGAGAATTTGACATTGAAGATCGACGCATGTACATTGAGGTATATGATCAGCTATGGTTTTATGCTGAAACCGTTTTTTACTTTTTTCCCCACTTTTTTCTCATTGATGATAGAAAAGATGTGCAAAGTGCGTCAAAGAGTATTATTGTTTTTTCGTGCCTGCACTTTGTCTTCACAATTATGATTAAAAGTGATTGCCATTCATGTAGGGTTTTAGTTGTCTAGACCACATTGTCTTTCAATTGATAATGCGATTGGTGTCTAACAGAACACGTTGATGATGTATACCTACACAACACACATACGTAAGTTGTACCATAAGTTTTGCAATGTGGCAATACTAATGTCATTTGAGGCGGTCTGACGTTTGCATAATAAAGTTTGACATTTTTTAGCATGTTTTTTCATATGAACGCTATAACATCAAAAAGTGAAATTAAGGCGTGAACATTTTCGTGCAATGATTTTTTATGATTTTCGAAGTGGCCTAACTTTTCAACAATGTGCTGATAAAATTCAATCTATGTTTGGTAATGAAACCCCAGATAAAACCATTGCGTATAGCTGGTTTAATGAATTGAATTGTGGCTGTACTTCGCTGGCAGATAAATTTCGTGAAGGTCGTCCAGAATCGGTTGTCGTACCAGAAAAAATTGATACCGTGCGCAAGGAAATACTGTAAGATCGACTTATCGTGAGTTAGAGACGACCCTAGGCATTAGCGTGACAAATTTGGAAAGGATATTACATGAGAAACTGATTATGAGAAAGCCTCTGTTCCCGTTGGATTGCGCATAATTTGACAATCGCTCATAGAAAGGCTCATGTCGATTGGTGCAAAAAAAATTAATAAAAAAATACGATCACGGATCATCAAAATATGCATATGTATAACATTTATACAGGTGACGAATCTTGAATATTTTTGTATGAGCTCGAAAGTAAACAGCAGTCGACCGTTCCAAGATGAGCCAAATCCAACGACGTTCTCTCACGAAACACTACGAATGAAAGGGTGGCTTGTGTCCTTGGTTTCTTTGGTTTCTGAGTAGTATGGCAGAGGCCTTTGGTGAAATACGAAAAAAATCCTAAGACGAGAAATCATTCTTCATCATGCGCGCTCTCACACATCAGCTCATACAACATATTTGAGCGCCCAACACGTCGAATTAATGGGTCATCCGCCGTACAGTCCTGATTTGGCACCTAATCCGAGAGATGTCGCTCGTAGTTGTTTGTTACGCTTGCATATATGTATGTTAAAAATGTAGTACATTAAGAGAGAGCAGCAATTTGTTCTGACATTTAAAAAAATATATTCATCGTGTTAAGTGACGTAGGTATATGAAATTTAATAATAGTTTAAACATGGAAAGAAAAAACGTGTATTTTCGGTGCATTTGGCTTTTTTTTAAATATGTGCCGTGTACGGCGAGAATGCCGTATGTGAAAGTGTGTGTCGGAAGTGGTTTAAAAAATTTCATTGGGAGATTTTGATCTCCAAAATGATCTTCGCTCAGATCGACCGGTCACTGCTGATCTTGATCAAATCAAGGCTTTAATCGACTCTGACCAACATTCGAATACTACGGAGATCGGAAATAAACTTAACATTAATTAGTCGACTGTTTCGAGACATTAACGGAAGCTTGGGATGGCAAAAAGAAAAAAAGATTGATGTTTGGGTGCCGCACGAACTGAGTGAAAAGAATTTAATGGACCTAATTTCAGCTGGCCGCTTTGCTATTCAAACGCCATAAAAACGAACCATTTTTAAAGCGGATAATCACTGGCGATGAAAAGTGGATTGTCTACAACAATGTCAGTCGAAAAAGGTCATAGTTGAATCGCGGAAAGGCTGCTCAGATGGTCGCAAAGGCTGGATTACACCCAAATAAGATAATGCTTAGCATCTGGTTTGATTGGAAAGGAGTAGTCTATTATGAGCTGCTGCCACCCAACCAAACAATTGATTCGACCTAGTACTACCCACAACTGGGCAAATTGAAGCGAGCAATCGAACAGAAACGGCCGAATTGGTGAACAGAAAGGGCGTTTTGTTCCACCAGGCGTTTTGTTCTGACAAAATTCATTGCAGCTTGGGTAGGATGTTTTGGTGCACCCACCATATAGTCCAGACCTTGCACCTTCAGACTATAACTTGTGCTGTGCACTACAGAACAGTTTAAATAAAAATCCTTTAGTTCTCTGGCCGTTCTCAAAAACCACTTGGAAGACTTCTTTGCACAAAATTCTTATGAGTTGTACAAACGAGTGAAATTGACGTTTGTGGATAGGTGACTCAAAGTCATTGAACAGAATGGGACAATTGATTAAAACTGCTTTATTAGTTAAAAAATTTGCGTTTGAAATTTATTAGATTTGCGCTACGGACTTATGCATAGACCCAATATATATGGTTCAAGACTAGGACTAACAAGAGCAATGTGAATCTGGTCAACTATAGAATTTTTAGCCATGTTTAATCGGCTTATGGAAAAGGATTTTCAATCAGAAGATCTGTTTAGTCATCTCGAAATTGTCCCTTGAGCAGTTAGGATTACAATAAATAATTCAAACAAGGATATCTGCTGCGGATATATTATGCTATTGCTGGATAGTGATGCATGTCCGTTGAAACTAAACTTTTCTATGATCAAGATCCATGGAGCTAGTTTAGTGTAAAAGCTCTTTATTCTTATACATACACCGAACTGTCTTCCAAGAAATGGTCTTAACTTCTAATCTTCTTCATGATGGTCAGGAGATAGTCGCCCAGCTTTTACAGGATATCGGTTTCGAAGAAGGTAAAATGTTTTTCGTTGAGTTGAATCAAGGTTTATTTTTAGTAGGGACATTTTCTAGAGTATTTAGTTTACGCTAGGAATGTTTTAAGCATTTGGATATGTTGAATCCTTTGAAAATTTGTGGTTTTTGTTTTTTCGACTGATGCCTTTATATCTCCGTTTCCGATGACATTACCAAGAATTTCTACTGTTATTCCAAGAAACTGCCATTTGGTCCACTTAACAATTAGTGCCATCCACTCGTTCAACTTTATCTTCCTAGTCTGTAATTTATCTAATGACAAAACTGATTAGTTACTCATATTTTGTTATCATTTGGTAATTTGGAGATCTATAAGTGGGGACCGGAAATAATGTCGTTTTTTTTACATTACATTCAAATTTAACAAGTTTTTATTTCAAATCAATAATGTACCTAATCACCCTCATTTTCCCTCTAGTGTGCAAATTTTCAATTCCGGATCGATAAAAATAATTGGTTTTTAAGAAAAATATGTATAGAGGGCATTTTGGGTGTCATCGAAATTTTCAAATTTTTTTCCAAATGTTCTAACTATCGGACAGTTATCGATTTATGTACTCGATCCTATTATTCACAGTAAAGGTCTTCCTCCATTCACAGTTTTTCCAGGTTTCAATACTTCAAAATTAACGATCGGTACATCGGCTAGCTTTGCTTTCTTCGAACAGATTATGTGGAATCCAAATACCTGCTCTGCTTACTTTACCAATCTACTGCAAATGTACTTGGAGGGTCGACCAAGGTTGGTTCCTTGGTTCCACCTCGATCTTATGACAGGTTTGCTTCTACTTCACTTTAAATGATAAACAAAGGACATTACTTTACTGTCCTCCTAATAGTTAGATGATCTGGATCCCACATATTTGATAATCGGTTAATTTTGACATTTTGTAAGGCTCGACATTTTAATTTTAATTTGAATCAATCTCCTTGTCCCCAAAATAATAATTACAAAAATTATTTTTTTAAGTGTTTGTTTTATTCTTGTTGTAATCTGTTTACATGCCTATGACTAGTGTCGTATCTTCTTTACAATTTTTTCTATGACATCTAAATAACATACGTATACACCGTCATATATGGATTTGGGATCTAGTGTGAATCCCTAACTCTCCGGATACTTTGAAAAGTTTTTGAAAAAATGTTGTGGCTGCTATAAATGCGATTAGTCGAAGACATTCCCCTCAAATGTCACACATTTATTTGTAAATAATGAAATTACGAAAAAAGTCACTTACCCCAGTACACAATCTCTAATGACCCTAATCAAAGATTTAGTAGAGCATATCCAATGGGAAAGTCGTTTCAATCCTGCAGAAATCTTTTTTTTTCCACCATACAAGGACGATTTTACTTTTGTGATGTTGTTGCAAATTTTCTCCCCTTTTTACGAGAGTTTTTTTTCTGTCGAGCTGTTCAAGCTGCTATACTGTGTACTGCTTGCTTGCTGCTGCAATTACATCATGAAGAGGGGTGGAAGAAATTACAGAGTGCGGTGGTTAGGATTGTTACACATCAACTGAAGGGAAAAATTAAGAGCAAAATCCTGTTTTGTTTTTTAGATTTTACCATGTTTGTGAGTAAGACCGGTAATGGATGTGTCAATTACTATCTATGTACATTCAACGAAGACTTACTCTCACATACAATGAAAAATTATCTCCGAACTTAAGTTAGTTACGTCACGGTGAAGATAATTGTTTTGACAAAGATTTTCGTGGATTAGTGTTGCTCTGTTGAAGTAAAAAAACAAATAAAAACACTTTTCCAAAAAATTTACCAATGAGAAAGATTTTTCCGGACCACACATACAATTCATCTTAAATGTTTTGACATGTTCAGCGTTTCATCGCTTTCATTACACTCATAAGACACGAAAATGTCATGCTTAACGGAGAAATGTAAAAAATTCATTTTCGAGGATTTTTGACGTTTGTAAGTTGCCACAGACGATCATGAAAAATGATGAGGTGAGAAAAATTGGACCACACACTCATGTAAGAGCTGTAAGAGGATGCATTTTCGTTGAGTGGAGATACAAATTGGAGATACTTATTTTGGGAAGGTCAGACTAAGTATGCGCAATAATGCGGCGCTGTAGTGTTGTGACACTTAAAGATAGGGACATGTACGACATTGTTTCACTAATGTAAAGGGCGGAAATAATCTTGAAAATATTCGACAGATGTTAATGATGTGAGGAGTGATATGTGACAAGATTTTTATGATCTTTCTGAGTATTTGGTTTTTAGATCGATTTAAATTATACAATGCCTCGCGTCGAGAAGTAGAGTATTGGTTTACTTATAGAAATGTAGTTGAAGGGAGCTGTAACAAATCTTAAGCGCTAGCATATTTCTCATTTGAACGCAAAGTATACTCTAGAGTAGGATAGTTTTCCATTTTAAATTTAGTGGATTCAAAGTCGTACAGCCACTAGCTTTCCATTTTATACGTACCTGCAAGAGAGAGAGATACATTTTTATTATATATACGTATCAACCCGTTGCATTTAAAATTTTCGATTAATGCCGAGATTTCGGGTAAGTACTTCGGAGTCGAACTTATACATTCTTTGGATCCGTATGTCATTTCTCTCTCGATGAATAGATCTTCATATTTGTGTCATTTGCCTCTTTGGAGCTTTTCCCTGGCTCTCAGCTCAATGATGTCTTAGTTTCCTTCCTCTTTGGTTGTTTTCCTCTTGATTTGGCAACTTTTCGTTTTATTAACTTCTATTTTATGGCTGTTGCACTACGTCAGCTGTTTACTTTACTTTATTCGGTTAGTAGAGTTAGTTGGGGGAGGGAATGGCAAGTGGGAATAGGAAGACTAGAGGAGAAATTTGATGCTTATTTTTACATTTATAAGCTCATTCAAAAAGGATTATTAGGGATTTACAAGATATGCAGAGGAGTGTGATATAAAGACGTTGCTAATAGTAAGTGTTAATTATATTAAACAGAAAACGGAATGCACACTTTTCATATAACTTTAGGCCTGACATGAACATGTTACCTTGGCCATCGAATGAAGCTTGATCGACTTCCTTGGGTGAAATAGTGGACGTTTTACTTCTCGTGATTGTGTTGAATTGGTGCGTCGTTGAAAATAATTTCATTTGACAAAAATGTTCACAACAGAGCACTAATGGCCATGGAAGAAAGAATGGCAAAAATATATGCGAAACGTAGTAACTGGTGTGTATGTGACACAATTGCATGAAAATGGGTTTTTCGGCGGCAAACTTGCCCCGATTAAGTTTCCTCAATCGGTAAAAAGTACACCACCCGATAGAACTCGTCGAGACCTTTAATTTAATATGCAACATGCCGTATTGAAACTACCTACCATCCACCAGAGGTTTCTATCCCCCATCTTTAAATTATACAGAGAAAAATTTTCCTCTACAAATTGTAGCTTGTTATGAGCTCAGGCGAACAATGAAACCCGTTTTGCGTCTAGACATAACACTACCCAGTTAGAGCCGATCTAAGCTGCGAAAAATCTAGTACCTCAGTTCGAATAAAAAAGAGGGAAATACTAAAAAAGTAAGAATGGGGATCGCTATTTAAGCCTCCGAGTATTGGAGTGTGGGTACTCAAAGTTCTTGTCAGGACCTAAGGAATTTTATTCTGTACTAGGTTTTCCAAAATGTACTAGATCAAATTTGAGCGATCCCCAAGCCTTCTCCCGCTTAATTGAAATAAACATTATTAATAAATTATGTTCAGAATATCATAGGACATCTCTCATGTCTGTCCATGTCGGGCATAAAATAGGCATTCCCCTTTACTCGCCCACACATTTTGTGAAGCCGATATGTTTGCCGTGTTTCTCTTTCTATTCTTTTAAATTTTCTGTAGTGATGTATTCTTTGGATATCCATAAATTTCCATTGAATTACCATTTAGGTCTGATATAATTGCATTATCAACGGCAGCTATGGATAGTTTCGATCGTCAAACAATTTGCTTTTTTTCTCTCGTTCATGTGGACCAAGAATCAGGATTCAAAATTCAACCAGATTTACTATAATTTTCTGCAATTACGATTTTTTTTTTTTTCAAAAATAGTCCTAAGGCTTCAAGTTTAGTTTAATTGTTGCCAGTGTTCCCAGTCGAATCAAGGGTGAGAGCCTGGATTCCGTAAATGATTTTATATTTCAAGACTGCTTTAAGATTTTCCAATGATAGCTACCACGTCCTATAGTTATTAATTCCTTTCGATGATGTCGTACTTCTATTATAAAATATGCCGACCAATGTTAGCAGAGCATTAGATGTTTGAAATTCAAATTCAAATCATTTACTGGTTTAAAGTCCTAAACTGTTACAATCTCTTGATAATACAAAATTAGTTAGTAAAATTCAAAGGAATATGGGAAATTTATATTAAAATAACAAAAAAAGAAAGACTAAGGCTACAAAGCAAACTGGCGAACTAAAAAATTGTAAGAAATTGATACACATATAAGCAAGGCAATAAGGCTGATATTAAAACAAGCAAAAATTTGAAAATTGAAAATAAGAAATAGCAAGAACTAGCAGCAGTGCAGGGAGTGAAAGAGAATACAAAACAGGATGACATAGGTAACAGGAAATAAAAGCGAAAATAACATGAAAATAATAAAAATAAACAACGGAGTGTGTGCACAATCACCCTCATTCGAAGACAGATAGACGAGTCAGTAGCACTTGAATGAACTGGTCGAGCTCGTACGCTGCAATGAGAGCGTTCTAAAATTCTATCTTGATAACAAGGAACACGCAGCATTAAATGCCTATCATCCGAGATTAAAAAGTTGAGATCGGAAAAGAGATATCTGGGACGCCTAGTGTAGATGACCTTATAAAAAAAAGCAAACTTATCACTGTGAGATAAACACATTTAAAGACATACCCAGTAGAAAATTACGGAAGAGGGAAGAGGAATCGAATGCAGTCATTGAAAGCACCACCCAGCTTTCTCCTACAGATCAAATCCAAGTGGGAGAAGACATTGCTTGCACCTATGAAGTAGGACAATAGAAGTGTTTTAGGCAACCGCACAACCTTCGAAGTATGCCATAAATTTTACCTCCTATGCATTTTTCATATGGTGGCAGCAAGTTATAGAAGTGTTGAGGATGATTACTAGATTTCCAACACTAGCAACGTAAGGAAAAGCTGTGCCGTTAAGAATTACAGTTGGAAACTGTCAAACATCAAATCTTTCACGATTTAAAATCATGTAATTTGATTTATTTGGATTTAAAAGTAAATCGTTCCGCTTGGTCCAGTCAGAGACTCTTTTCAAGTCTCTGTCCTCTATCAGACCAACGGGCATATCAAAATATATCTGGACGTGATCTGCATGCAATTGAGTTTTGGAGTCTTCTATTACGTTTGGGCAGATCATTTATGTACATACTGAATAATAAGAAGCCTAAGACTGAACTCTGAGGTACCCCACACGTGACAAGTAAGTTTCTCGAAAGTAAATCATTGACTTTACTTTGACTTATTGAGATCGTCCAGTAATAAAGCTTCTAATAACTGCCGCCGAGGATGAAGAAAATTTGAACTTATCTAATAAGACTGTAAGGAGGTTGGAATGGTTGACGCTGTCGAAGGCTTTTGAAAAGTTCAGTAGTGTCCGGATTGGCAGATGATTCTTATCGAGAGCTTTACAAATGTCGGAAAATACTTTCAATAAAGTATCAAAACAGCTCTGAATCTTGAATATTACGGGGTAAGCATTTGATTTGATTCCAAGTAAAGTAAGATTTGTTCATGCATGAGCTTCTCAATTAAGTTCGCCGTTCTCACTTTTGAACACGATCACACTAATTAAGCTCTCCATCTCTAAGATCATTATCTAAAATTGTAAAAAGAGTAGTAGAATATGTAAATTAAAAATTTACTAATGGAAAGAGAGATTAAAAAATGTGAAAGTAGGCGTAACACAATGTTTCATTGTACGCCCATTGCTTTTTATCTATTTTATAATCATGTTATTATCTATTTCAATTCGATTTGATCGTGGCTATTGTGTTTATATTTCCATACGACAATATAAGAGTGCTTAATGTTTAACTGTGCATCCAAACAGCATGGAGTCAGCTATAATAATTTTGTACTCTATGTAAATGTAAAAGATTCCCATGCAGAGCAACTATATAAGCAAAACGAAAAGAATTACCAAACTGCATTTCAACAAGTTGACGACGCTTTTTCTTTTTTTTTTTTTGATAAAAATCTTAATCGCGATTGAAAAGCAGTCACTTAACGTAGCGCAGTTTTGTGTAAATTGAACTGTGCGGGTACATTTTCACTATGTGTCAATTGCTAGTGTGATTTTCATCATGACAACACGACCGACATGGCGTCTTGCAAGAATACACTTGGCATTATTGTTACCTCATACAGTGAGCAGGTAATGTTGTTTGTTACACAGCTATATAGGTCTTCTCGCACATAAGAATAAACTTGCAATAAATCACGCATCACACATAGAGTGAAGATGCTGGTGTGGGCAAAAGATTTGCAGCCAAAGCTGATTATCAACTGCTTGGACGTGTGAATTCAGATTCTGTTGAGCATCAATTCTATTATATATACAGCCAGTAACTGTTGATTTGTTGTACCTGTGCGCCTGCCTGTAAACTGACCCGAAAACGGATACCTACCTGGCACTTTTCAATTGAACGAATTGGATTTAATCGATTTCATCGATAAAATTCTTCGGACAAAATTTATTTAATTTATTCTGAGATGGTAGCGCGTTTTAAACCTATTAAGCTTGGCATATTTCCACATAAAACTGCGGTATCCGTCACTATGGATACGTTTAAAAAACTGATCGGACGAGAATTAACAAGCAATCGGAGTACTTTTATAGAAGACCAAGTGCGCAAAACCACCATTTTGGGTTGAACAAATGACCCTGTTGTGCGCATATGTACCCAGCTTATTTTGGATTATTTTACCCATTAAGGCTACTGGAGCCAGTGATCGTATGAGAAGAGAATTAATCGACGACGACGACGACGACGACGACGACGACGTGTTACCAACTATTCCTTTTGTCTGACGTCTCTCTGCAGGATTCATGTTAGGAACGTCAAAGAAACGCTATAATTTGTTCTTTCCCGATCTTAAGTATATTATTGCGCATAATCGCGCCTCGTGTGCGTGCTTGTGCATAATACAAGCATCTTTCAACTCTTTTCATTAATACTAACAGGGACTCTTCAAAACTCATCAGTTTTCTTCAATGTTTATGTGAATTATGGCGACGACGGACATCTTTATGACGTCTGAAACGTGCAATTAATTTAAGGCGTTAAAGGTGCTGACAATGTTGACGGACGATTAAGCTTCTCTGGTTTATGTTTATCGAAGACAATAACTGCTTCCTGTCACGCTTTTTGAATATTTGGCCGCATTTGAATGACATGAGTAATGGCCTGACTCAGGGCTACCGTAAATGTCCGGTGATGACACTTGTTAGTTGTGTTGTTTGTTCTTTGATCGCACTGAACAATTCATAGCGCGATCAGTCGACACCTTTTTCGGGGAAATGGCTATTATTATTATTTTGGGTGCTACGTGCGATAGCTCTCTCTCTCTACTTCAAAAGAAATTTTGATGATCATGCACACTCCAAAGGCGGCATGGCCCCTTTAACATGACTTTTGTGCTAATATTAATTTATAATTAAATGCAAATATATATTGCCCTGCCTTATTATTATGCGAATCGAAAATAATAAAAATATTCCCGGCATGCTGTGGTTAACTAATTTTCCATTAAATAGTCATTCCGGTAATTGTAGTGAACACTTGTCTCCGTCGGAATATTGCTGGAGTGACCAAAAATGGAAGTGGCCTAGTCTATTGATTGACGACTATGGTCTGAGTTGCTGCTGTTGCTGCTGCTGCTTGTGATACAATGGTTATAGGATTGCAGGTGGGCGATTGACTATAGTTATCTTGTTGTGGTGCAAATGTCCACAGGTGCTGATATCAATTTGTTCTCCTCCCTCAGGTGTTAATATAGTTCAATATGGGACACCTACATGGAATACTTGACGTGATTTAACCTTTCATGTTATGAATATATAATGTACAGCCACAAGAATGTTTTCACTTATATGGAGACCATCTGATCTGAGCATTTATGTTAGGTTCCTGAATGTGGAGGAGCTTTTTATGAGGTTGACAATGTTAGGTTACAATATTTTCTTCATACCAGAAGCTTTAGCGGTGGAGACATTGCCATCAGTTGATATTTATTGCTTCAACTAATGCTCGGCTATTAGGTGCTTTTTGTGCCTGTATTTATTGTCTTTAAATTTACGCTCTTTTCGTTATGTAGATGGTACATATAGGTACAGGTTTTTGACAAGTCTGAAACTAATATGGTTTCTATCCAACTTTATGACACATTTAAAATAAAATTTCTTTGGGTATAAAGTAAAAGGTGAATGGAAAAATAGCGACAGTTTAGAATGAATTTTTTGAATTTAGATATTAAGAAAAAAAAAAAACAACAAAAAATTCAAAAGGTGTTCTGCAATATTATAGATTTTGTGTTTACAAAATCTGAAAATATCCTGTCAATTCAGTAAAAACACCGAATTTTTACAATACATTTCGGACTATAACTCAGTCCAGTCTTCTGTTCATTGGATTGGGGGTGCTTCTAGTTTTTCATGTCAATAGATTGTAAAGGTGTTGTTTCTGGGGGTGTATCTACTTAGGGGGGGGGGGTGCAAAAATTTCAATCAGAAATCGTCACTTTATTTTGTTTTCTTCGTATCTTTACAGGCTCTCATTCGGTGTAATTTAGTTTTAGAAAAGTTCATATATAATGGAAAAATTCACGATTTTTTGTCGAAACATTTTTTTTTCGTTGAAAATTCGTCCGCTTTGAAAGTCAAAAATCTCTAAAAGTGACCATACCAAGAGTAGGTACGATTCTCATGAAAGATATCCTCCATTTATTACCTCTTAGAAAAGTCCAACATCATTAGTCTACCATAAGTGCTGCCAAAGTTATAGTAAACAAATTGCCTGCAACATCCTCTCACTAGCTTTATTAAAATTAGCTCGAATCAAAATTAACACGAAATCTTTCAAGGACGGAAAAAACAATGCACCTTAGTAAAAAACTGGCATGCATCTTTAATTAAACTTCTTTTCCATTACTAACCGTAAACGAGTATTTACCAAATGTTCTTAAGTGCGAGTACGTCTAATGACACTATCTAGTGAAAGTGTAATATGATGAAGGAGATTTGTAAAAGGTAACAAAATATAATTCCTTTTGAATTTGAGAAATTCAGGGAATATATTGACAGTAAAAAATCAACAATAGCCCAAAACAGCACCAAAACAAATTAGATTTTTTCGTTCGAATATTTATTTATTTGAAAAACTGTTCACAATTTCCTCCATTTTCATTTTATTTCACATTTGTGGTGGAATATTAAAGATCTTTTTCCTCAGCTCTCTTTTAACTGTCTGCAGCGAGATAAATTTTTTCTAGCAGCATTTCGCAGGAAGTTATTTCATTTTGATATATACTTATGAGTAAAAAAAAAACAAAAATCCAAACGTATCCTGTGATCTACCAGCCGATGAATAGGATCACCGCCACCTATCCACCGATTGTGAAAATTCTCATTCAAATATCCTTTTACTCGTCTGCATGATTTACCGGGAGCGCTATCATATTGAAAAAAATACCCCCCTTCTCACTGAGATAGGTATTTCATCTAAAAGAATTTCCTCAAGAAATAATAAATAATTCTCCAAGGACAATCTTGCTGGTTGCTCAAATGGTCCAATCAATAGATTTCCTAGTACGCCGGCGCAGATGATGTTCACACCAAGTCTTCTCTGAAAATGGGTAGTTTTTCTTGGATATGGATTAGACAATGACCAGGAATGAACATTATGAGAATTTACCGCGTCAATGTGGCTTCGTCTATCCATAAAATTTTTGCTTTTGAAGCCTTGTGCTGTAAAACTCATCGCGAGAATTCTATTCGAGCCTCAAAGTCCCTCAGACGTATAGCTTGTACTCGCTGGTAACGATGTAAGAATTCTTTCCGAAGTCCTAGATGAACTAAATGAATAAGACAAGTAACCAGAGTAAGAACTACTGCATATTATTATAAAATTATTTATGTATGAGGGACCCCAGTTCTTTTAGATATTTGCATGATTCTGACGCTCATTTTCTACGATTTGAAATACTTCCAGTGTCAGTATGAATGATCTTTCGACTCGACCTTGAAAACTTCGATTTTTATAAGCGCGTATGAACTTTTTAAAAACTGAGTCACGCTGCATGAGAGTTATAAATGATACGAATAAAATAAAATAAAAGTTCGAAAATAGTGCAAACTCGAAAAATATTATATGACATTTTCGATCGCAAACTTATACTTTCGACCCTTAAAATTTTTTAACATCTCGACGGAATACTCTCTACCTACCTACCCTATAAAGCAATTGTCCGATTTTTCCCATTACTGAAGTCAAATATTTTCCAAATTATACGCGCACAAAATTTCAACTCTCTAAATTTGCATGACAACACCACCATGGAGTTGCTAGATTTACCCTACTTTTAAATTAATACCTATAGTACCTACTCTAAGTTAACACATTCTCAAGCACTATACAAAATGTATTATGAATTTCTTCTATTTTTTTACGTTTATCTAAAATTCCTTCCCCCCCCCCCCCGCCCTGATTGTAGCGTTTTTTTAGGATTCGAATTTATAATCAGGATCAGCTAAGCCTTAAAACAAATCTTAAAAACAGTTCAATTTGTAATATAACCTTAAAGTTTGTTTAATGTAATTATTAGGGTAGGTCTAGGTACTGTTTGCGCTGTCTATAGCTCTAACGCGTAGCGATCTGTAAAGCGATAGGTCTTAAAATAAAAGAACAATCCCCTCATGTAGGAATTTATTGTGAAAATTCAATCAGATACACTAAATAGTAAATACTTCGTGACTTCAGGTGGACAACAGGGTGAGAGCTTAAAAAATTGCAATTTTTGAGATTTTTTCGAGCGAACATTTAATACATATTAATTGTTGTTTTGCTTTGGGTACTAACATACTTACGTTAAATTATTGAAAAACATTTTTGTATTTTTTAAAAATAATATTTTTAATTCAATGGTTTAAAAAGTTCTCACCCGTGACGGTTTGCTCGCGAAAGGTCCTTCTCTGGTTCTCGTTCTCCAGGCTTGTGAGGAAGAAAAAAAATCATTGTATTATTTTTAATAATAGAATAAATTGCATTAGTTTTTCTAATGAAGTTTCACTTAAGCAAAGCCGTTTTTTTTTAAGTTGACCCAACTGAAAAAAACATTTCACTCTTACTCAAAAATTTAGACAGTTTCTGACTTTATTTTTGAAATTTTAAACTAAAAAAACAAAAGGTTCCGCTTAACTGAAACTACTCTAACGAGCTACCTTCTGACTAAATTGCAAATTGATCCAATGGAAATTGACTTAAGTTACGCCGAAAACCGATACGAAAAATGCTGGTTTTGGAAAATCGCGTTTAAAGTTGAAATTTCTTTTCTTTTCTCGATAAATAATTATTGTTAGATTTTACCTTTATTCGTCGGTTCCGGGCCTAGACAAAAGTAAATAATATTATCATAACCTGGACAACAACGAACTAAACGCGCCTACCTACTTTTTTCCAGTTATAATCATAAACGTTTTCTTGAGGGGACTAAGAAAGGATCATTAATTTGCAGATGACTGCAAATGCATGTACAGGTTAACTTGAGTCCCAATAACTTTTGTGATTCCCTAAATTTAAACTTAATATTTTATGAGTGCAGTCTAGACATGTTATACTACGCAAAAAAAATAATAATATTTTTTTGTTTCAATCGTCACCCTGTTGGTCCCTTTTAACGTAAATAGCAAAATGTAAATATAGAGTTCAGGTCTGTGATACTATATATAAATTGATAAAAAGGTTAATAATAACACGACGATATGCTTTGCGGTCCAAACCCTAGCCAAGAACTCTAAATAGTTAGCGGTACAAAATTCTGCTAAGAATGCGTTTCAACGCGAAGCCACAAACAACAATCATTTCCATTGTTGTTGTTACCGGTCGAAAGAGCAGCCAAGGATGCCTTTCAACGCAAGGCAGGAAAATATAAGGAATAGATAGGATCTTAATCTTGACACTTTCCCGTCTAGATCATTAAAGAGTAATGTACGCAATCTGCTCATCTTTTTATAATGCGCTGATGTATACCCACAACCACAGCCAAATCCGAATACAGTCCGAAATTCTTGCGATGTTTTTTGCTCTATATTCCTGCAGGCGATGTTTTGATCGATGCTAGTGAGACTGTATGTAGTAAATTTGGTCATTTTGGTAAATACAAGCAGAAGGCATCCCAGATATGTGAATTAGTTAAAAGTTGACCTGTAATTTGAGAAATATGTTTTAATTCTTCCCTTTGGAACTTTGAACCAACTCAATGGTTTGCGTCTAAGTTAATTATTGGTTTAGATTTAGAATGTCATAGAATTTAGCTCACTCGACGGATATCAATTTTAAGCAAATAAGTTTACTTTAAGTGGGGTTTCTTTTTTGTTTCCCTCTTTACTTTATGTCGCTCAGACAGGTGCAGATATGCAGCTGCAGCATAGTGGAGAGAACTTTTAAACTCCAACGAAATATGTAATAAATTTGAATAGATATGTTTATGAGGAAACTTCTCTAAAGTGACTAGATACAAAATTGATTTTCGTTAAAGCAAAATACAAATTCTCTAGTTGAAACCATGCAGACAATAATTACAAGATGGCACCTCGTTTATAATGTACAACACCATGCTCCGGCTCATTCACCCCAGTTGCATTTTATTAACATTTTGAGGTCTAATTATCGCCTCCTATCAAAATGTCGGTATCCCTTAAACTCTTGCAACATCAGGGGTACATTTAAATAATAAAAAAAAAATACTCGCAATTTAGGATAAAATTGCTCCACCTAGGATCGCCACTAAAACTCATTTAATATGCTGTTTGTGGTCACTGAAATTGCCTCCATAAAACGGCTTGTTGCGTTTGCCTCCCAATTCTATATTCTACACAGAAAAAACGACGAACCCGATATACATCATAGATCAAGTTCAAATATGTATGTTCGATGGAAGGAAGTACAGTGGATAATTTACATCATCGCAGGCCAAAAAATGGATTGAACTACATATAGTGCTCGGTGAACCATCCAACGTTTGGTCAATAGCCCCCCACCAAAGCCCAGAGGGGCTCTGGGCACCGAATTCAAACTGTCGATATACAAGCCTATTCAGCCACATAATACGCCATCACTCCGGCGGCCAGGGCAGGATATGTTGGCCCGGCGGCCGGACCACAATTTCGTTGTGGAAAATATTAAAAAACCACAAATTGAAGTAGCGGCTATCGTTAAATGACCAATTTCTGGTCTAAGCGGCATTTTTCGGGGCACAACCGACTCATTCCAGTAGAGGAGCGAACACAATTAAAATTTCACAAATATCCATGACAGGGCTGCTCAGCGCGCTTGGTATATATATGGTGAACAAACAACGGCACAAAACCACCAACGATATTAATAAATTTTATGTCGGCTTGGAGTCAGATAGGGTAGGGGGTGGATTGAATGTGTTGTGAGATGGGCTGGCCGAGCTTTGATATTGTAAACTGGCTGCTTTTCTCCCATAATATAGAATGCATAGTCCTCCCCCTAGACCTAGTGGTGTAGGAGAAAGAAAAATTTTCAGAGTTTGATAATTTATAGCTGCGACTACTATATTTCTTTCCACCCTGTGAAATGCGCTCCGCCCCTCTAATAACCGCAGAATTTTTTCTATTTTTCTGTTCGCGTAAAAGAAAATGGTTGGAAAATCGATTTAGGAAAAGCAATGATGCCGGAAAAAGTGTTCAAATGCCAGAAAACTTTTTCTATTTTGCTTTCCCCGTCTGTGAATGTTGAGATAAAAGTCCCAGGGAAAAAAAATGAAAACTGCTGAATCGACTGAATTAGCTGTGTTCAATGGGGTCGAAAGTGGGCGAAGTAAATGAATGACTTTTTAACTTACTCAAATCTAAAGTTGTTTTTTTTTCTTTTTTTTTACTTTTTTTTTATACTTTTCTGCTGATTGTGGAAAGCCTTATCGGCCATGTTTGAACCAAGTTGGAATAATATTGTTATTATCACAGTGTGCAATCATTTTAATCGTATGATTTAATATTTTCTACTACTTCTTCTTCTTTTTGTTGCAGTTATGGTATGGACCTAAATGGAGCACGAAGAAAGAATGCTACCCGAGAAACGACATCAACGCTCAAAGCTTGGCTAAATGAGCACAAGAAGAATCCTTATCCAACTAAGGGTGAGAAGATAATGTTAGCGATTATTACCAAAATGACCCTGACGCAAGTGTCGACGTGGTTTGCAAATGCCCGACGAAGACTGAAAAAGGAGAATAAAATGACTTGGGAGCCTAGAAATCGTGTTGATGATGACGATGCTAATGTTGATGATGACGACCATAAAAGCAACGATGACAAGGATATGTTAGGTGAGTTTCAATAAGGATTTGTTTTTTTTTTTAGATTCTGCTGATTTTTATAGATTAATTTAGCTTATTTAGATGTCCGTGCTGGACTTTTCTTGTATGAAAAAAAAAATCTTTATTTCCCCATAAAAGTAATTATAAGATTAAATGGCTTAATTGAAAAATTTACCTAAGAATTAAAACACTTAAGTACTACACGAAGCCGGCAAGGAGGGCAGGGAACCAATACTGAAATTCGTAAGAGCGTTCGGTTGGGACCTATGAGCAATTGTTCAGAAGTCTAGAGGGTGAACAATGGACCTTGTTATGGCCGACATTCCAAAGACCTCGCAGGAGCTTCGGTCTCTGTTTTCAGTCAATCTATCAATTAAAACCATCAAGTAATAAATCGTAATATAATATACAATACAAAAATAAACTATTTTAACTTAGCTATCGGGAAAACTCAAAACGTAGGTAGAATCCTTGGAGTGTATGAGTGAACTTGACATAGTACAGAGATATATCATACAATTATATCTGTCGGGGACAGACCATGATAACAGAGCGAGAGGTTACACCAACAAAGAGCTATAGAACCCCAGCCCCAATAAAAGAGGAGCTAGACAGGAAACCTCTGGTTATCTTCATTTGCAGAGGGTTAAAGAATGGCATTGGTTCACATTGCAATCCTTGTAGATTTATGTAATGTGCCAGATCTTCGGTAGTTCAGCTGCCAGTATCCTATTAGCATAGTTTAGTTTATCGAGAGTAGAGTTTCGTTTGGAATTCATCCATTTCGATTGCTTGGATTTTACAGCCAACATCGCGATCCCGTAGGTACATTTCATATAAGATTGTTTTCTAGATGTTAATGTTAAGCGTAGGGGCGACTAAGCCTCAAGGACCATGCTGACATCGCGAGTTGATCTATTGTGCCTTCCCCTGGTTATGCAAAATGGAGTCTTTTAATGAGCTCCATTATTGTTCCTGGGGTTAGATTGCAGACTTTTTTGAGAGATAAGTGTTCCTCCAGTGATTTGCAGTCTACAACCTGAAAGCACTGGGCACTTACATATAACATGCATACGAGGTTTTGTCTTCCTCTTCGAATTTGCCTATGCCTAAGCCTATAACCAGTGACTGCGTTAGGAAACAATCTGAGCGACTGTCTGCTAAGACTAATAAGTTGTCGCGTCTGGAGAGGGGTTGAAGAATTTCTTTGCTTGCCGTAGTGCGGCTGGACTACGCCGAAGGAGATCCAGTTGGTTGTTTCCCCACTTAAGCAGTTCCCCCCTACAGTGGCTTCTTGGTAGGCCAAATGTCAAGTAGGGACCAGTATACGGACATTCAGCTCCGGGTTTAGCCAGTTCTTCCATTTTTTTTATTACCGTGCACTCCTTTGTGTCCAGGAACCCAAACCAAGGTTACTTCGTTGTCTCTAGACAGTATTTGGAGTTTCGAGTAGTAGCTCCAGACTAGCTTCGAATCAAAGACCTGAAAGGAATGTGATAGGAGCGCAGCTTGGCTGTCTGAACAAATGTAGATGTTGGAGTTCTTACGACGCTTTTTTAAGCTTTCCTGAGCCCCAACCTCTATAGCATATACTTCCGCCTAAAAAATGGAAGATGCAAGCGGAATGAATAGTTCCACTTTTGGACCAACCACACCTGCGCCTGTTTTGCCATCCTTCCGAAATCCGTCATTATACCACACTTTGGCCCGTTACGGGAACTGGAGCCCTCTGTCTAGTATTTGGCTTTTTTCATCAAAATTCTTTCGAAGCATACTAGCCGCTGTTTCCCTCTGAATAAAGAGGTTAGAGTGGCTGTAAACCAAGAACGGTTTCAGTGCTCGTTGAGGACACAATGTGAAGGCACCAGAACACCTAAACATGCCATCCTTTGCAACTTATCAAGGGTTCTCCTGCAATACTTTAGGCCACCAAACATTAGCCCTGTAAGAAAGTATGAAATTATGGAAGATCCATAAAGTCATTTTTCCCGAAAGCCCTGTGACATGAGCTGAATGCCTACATGGCTTTGTTAGTAATCATTTCAATGTGGGAATTCCAGGTAAGCTTGCTGTCTAGGATTCTTGCTTCTTTGGAATATTCTATTGCAATTCCATTTAACTTAGGAGATGGGATCTGAAGACTCGCTTTCCTGGTAAAATGACCTAGCTCTGTTTTACGTGGATTTATTGATAGTCCCATGCTCTGGCACCATCTCGTAACGTTGTAGCAGTTTGCATTAGCTCGGGTAAAGCTGATGAATCAGTTTCCTTTAACACAAATGACTATGCCATCATTCTTGGGCCTTAAAGCCGGCCTTTTGGAGTAAATTTAATAGCTCGTCCACAGCTAAGAGCCATAAAAGTATTGATGAAACCATGTTCTGTGGGCAGCTTCTAGCGGCTATGATTGGTGTGGATTCACCGTTTATTGTAGCTGTTATGCAGCGTCTCTCAAGCATATATCCAATTCATCTGACGATGCAAGTTTCTATGCCTCTATCTTCGGATACCCTCTTGATCGAGTCAAAGAGCTTATTGTCGAATGCGCCTTGTATGTCCATGATTTAACATATAAGGACCTCCTTTTCCTGTGAGGCTTTCTCGATAGTCTCTACCAGACTTCTGCGAGCGTTTTTGGAGGATTTTCCGGATTGGTAGGAATATTATATGGCATTGATTGGACAGATTTTGAGGCACGTCGTCCGAATATAGTTGTTTTCTATATAGTCTGTTTTTAATTGACTGCCTTGCCATCCAGAACAGAGAACTGCACTTGAGTGCACCATATTTTTTTTAGGAATTTGCAAACAATCCAGTACCACCTTCGTTATTATTTTCTCATTATCTTTCATTCTTACATATTTTCTGTCCCTGCTCTAATCTTATATCATTTTCTTCTTATAATTTCAGATGCCAAGGACTCAGGAATTGGTTCCACAGAGGATAGCGACAGACCGTCAAATCGTCTCGATATGCTAGATAGGCCAGAAGGTAATAGTGAATGGTCCGAATCCCGGCCGGGTAGTGGAAATGGTTCACCTGATATTTACGATCGCCCTGGTGGCGGTCATCCCTTAATCCACCCAGCTGCCTTGCATCATCTGCGACCACCAGCCGGTTCACCACCAGAAAGTAGTCATCCTCACACCTCCAGCGGTAGCACCAATCCAAATGTTATAAATAAACCGCGAATATGGTCTTTAGCAGATATGGCTAGTAAAGAGACAAAAGATAGCGGGAATGAAGGTATTTCACCTCCAACAAGTTTATACCCTCATTCTCAGCATCATTCACCTGGAAAAATCTTATCACCTTTAGCCGGACGAATTCCAAATTACCCACCTTATGGACGACCAGATTTGTATAGAGGTTTCTATGGACCAGCAGCGGCACATCTGACGGGACCGCCTGCAGATTTTTTAGATCATCACCAAAGAACATTTGGAGCAAGTTTAGCTCACAATGGACTCGGCATGAATCCTTTGCTGTGGAAAGCGGCTGTAAGTGGAGGTGCACCACCATTTACACCACTTAGTCTTACAACGAATAATCACCAAACTGCTCCACCTTCGGGGGCATCACCATCAGCTTCTAGTACATCATCCTCAATGGGAGGAGAACAGCAACCACCAAATCAACAACCTTCCCTGCCTTCTCAAGGTCCAATTTCTGGTAATTCAACATCATCATCGTCTTCAGAGAAACTCTCGCCGGGTACTAGTAGCAGTGCAGCGACAGGTAAACCGTGACCGTTGACCGCGTTCAGTGTGGTGTTGACCCATCATGAACAAATGAAACTGTCTCTAAGGCCGTGAAGAAGAGCTCTGTGGTGAATTTATTTTTTTCGTTTTTTTTTCAATTCTGTTGTGTTTTTAACAAAATTACAATTGGAAGCGTATCTTGAGCTCGTGGAGTGATGAAACTTTATATATAGAAGAATTTCAGTAGAAATGCATATTTCATGCGTTGACGTTGAAGAAAGGACTTAAATTAGAGTAAAGATAAAATTTAGAGAAAAAAAAAAACGAAAAACTTTTGGACAATAATTTACATGTGATTTATTTGTATTTTGATGGTAAAAATGAGAAATTTTAAGAAGTTTAAGTGAACAAATCGCGATCGACTAAGGACAAAAGTGCAAGGAAACGTGTTTTTTTTTAATTTTTTTTATTTTGTAGAAAAAAGAGGTAAATTATAATAATTATGTAAAAAAAAAACAAAAATAGCACTGGTATTGTCCCTGGCAGGTACGGTATGTAATTATAGTGGAAATTTTGTAATTCGTTATTTATGTGTTTAGTTTTGATTTTCCTTCCAGTAGAGCCGTTCGTAAAACATCCTTAAGACAGAAACACATCTAAGCAAGCTTTAGCCTAGCCTCTCAGCACGCTTCAAAAAGCTAGTCTCGGTGAATTGAAAACAAAATGACACCGCGACCGGATGGGTTCTTTCACTATCATTTTTGCATTGAAAGAAATTAACTGAAGTAAGACTGAGAGAACAAAATTTCCAACATCGAGTAAAGCTAGCTGCTAGGCTTGATTTCATGTTGACAATGCTTTGAGGAAGACTCGAGGCCTTGATATGTTTCTGCTCCTTTATGATATTGTATATACGATTGCAAAATAATTCGATAAATAAAAGTGGGACAAAAAATCAAATTGACGTCTTCCGGTGAGAAAATTGTCTTTTACCATTCCCAATATTGGACCCTATTCAAACTAAATTTCGTCAAAACCAGTTCATTCTATGTTCCAAACTGTTTCAAAATGCTTTCAAGAATTTTTTTTTTTTAACTTAAGCAAGCTAACAATTTTACCAAAAAAAATCATTTTGACATAAAGGCAGTTATTACGGCACGAAATAAGACCAGCTGAAGTCAAAAATATTTGATACTTTCGTTGAATTCAATTTCAATTCAGTTTCAAAAAATTGTTGATAATATTTGTGTTTAGTTTTAGCTTAATTTGAAATACAACTGACAATATTGAAAATTTTTGCGGTAGTTGGAGAAGGTGAAGGTATCCTACTAGAGCCTGCCCCCACTTTACTGAGAACAAAGAAGTTACGGCGTGCCAATTCTTCGTAGATAGTTTATTAATTATGTCTGTACGAAACTGATATTATGAAATTTGTTCTGGCCAGAACACACTCTAACAAATCAAATAAAGCTTTTGCCATAACTTTTAATCTAAACTTCCTCTGCTTCTAGGTTGTCCTAACAGGCAAAAAAAATGTAGAAACTCAATTATTGAGTAATTTTGGAAAAGTCAGTAGCGTTTATAGTGGAGGCATTTTTTATTCTTTCTCTTTACCTTTTTCCGAGATTTACAATTTTACAAATAGGAGGATAACCAAGGTTGATCTAAGGATTTAATGCTTTTTTTTTAAATGTTGTCCCTCAAGCACCTAAACATTACATATGTATACATAGGGAAAGAGATTTTAAGTTTGATGGCTGTCAAAATAGGAAAAGCGAAATGGAAAATATTGTAAAACTGTTGAAAGGTCCTTCCTCTGCAGATTTCTAAAAAAAAAAGAGGTTTAATTTTAATTTTCTTTTATTGAATTAATTATTTACTTATTGAAAATGTATTGATTTCATAACACAAATGGTCATACATTCGTCAAAAATTGTGGCGTGTAGTACATTTTTATTGGAATCCAGATATCTCTTAATTTGTGTCATGATTTGGGTCGCACAATAGTGGTCACCTCATTTGTAACATCACCCAAAAATTACGCAAATCTGTCACTCAGTCGTTCCTGTTTCTTTCGTTGATTTTCTGAGCCCCAAATGAGACATTTTATTTCTTTTTGACAGTTTTAGCTAAAATTTGAAATGACCATCAGCGCTCAGAATTTCTTGAAAAAATCATGGTAAATAAATTACTTAATTTTTCCAAAAAAAAAAAAGAAAAAAAATAATTAACGCACTCTCGACGTTTTGATTGGCCGGGGACGGATTCCATTGTTGCCTGAATTGGGTTTTGCATATGTTCAAAAATGGTCGCTCAAAAGTTTAAATTTATCTGAACAATTTTATTTTAATAATTGCGAAATACGAAATGGATTGATCAAAAATTGTTTCAATTTTTGGTCCATTTCTACACGATTTCCACAAT
Source organism: Dioctria rufipes (assembly GCA_963924295.1). NCBI lineage: Eukaryota > Metazoa > Arthropoda > Insecta > Diptera > Asilidae > Dioctria > Dioctria rufipes. The sequence continues at coordinate 38,314,701 of OZ002743.1, read as the reverse complement.
TTTTGTATCGAGTTTTATCATTTCTTCTATGATACGTTTATAAATTCTCCCACTTTCTAGATGCCAGCTTAAAAATTGACGTACCTATTATCTTTGAAAATTCCACGTAAATTAAAACATAATTGGAAAACGCTATAATAAAAAACAAAAACAAATAATAAAATCAATTGTATAAGTGCAGTAGTCTAACAAAATTTATGCTGACAAAAAACTTGTTGGCGCATGCGAACAATATTTTGACTAGACAAGGCAAATAATTCCTACCCTCGAAAATTTTAATATTATACTTCAAATGCTCCTGTAAGCTACTCCCACCAATACATTATGGGAATGTTTTAAGAAATTCAAAAGTTCGTGGTTTCCTTACTTTTGAATTATGGAAAAGCTGTTGAAGAAGTGACGATCTTTTCCTCGGCTAATCACTTGCTGAAATTATTTAAATTCTGGCACTAAAAAAATGCATATATTCCCATTTGCATGAAAGCTTATTAATATATTCGTGCAATTTCCAAATAGTGAGGGGCTAGTGATTCCTACAACTAAAAATCTTAAAACTGACTAAAATAAGTCCGAAATATGATGAGGCCGACATGAATTTTACGGCAGGACTATCGTCGTAAAATTGTCTGAATTAATCCAATGACATCAACATTCTGATGTATGGGTGCATTCATTGACAGCCAAAAAGCGTGCAAAAATTGGCTATTAGCAAAGAACATCTAACAGATGTTATATGATTTTTGCTATTAGTCACTGCTTAGAATATAGAGAAAACAGGAAGTGTTAATACCTACAAAATTCGTGTACAAGAGGGTGGCCTTTCTTTGGGGTCCTTGAAGTAGGGCAATTGGAGAAATGTGTGTTCAGCTGCCTACATTTGAAACACCTGAGAAGCTCTTGGATACCTTGGTGACTAAGAGCATTTTCGGAGGGAGCAAGCGCAATATTTTTAACCATATATCTTGTTTCCCCGCTGTTTTTGTGTATTCTAGTACACATCTGTACTGAATTCTCACTACAGCATCAAGAGAACCAGAATTTGACTACGCTAAATTTAGCTTATCATACTTCCTGTACTCTTTATATTCTAAGAGTCACTGTGAACGAAAATGACAGATAAACATTTAATTTTACTATCTTCTGTGTTCACTGACACTTGAAACATAATTGAAGTTTTTCAGCAAGCTTGAGATTTGTTGACAATGTAAATCAGTGTAGAAGAACACAATTAGAACTTTAACTTGTTTGTTAGCTTCAAGCCGGCTTGACATTTGATCAAATTGAAAATTTTAAGTGCAATGGCTGTCAACTTGATTGATGATTTGCGAACACTGCCAACTGTGTAAATGTCAAATATCAGATGTTAATGGCTCTTTTTCGATACATTTTTGAGACAGTTGAGAAGTAAATAGCTACCACACAAATATTATTTTTTAAGTATAATTGGTGCATTTCGAAAACTATCAAAAAGAGCATGAATTTATTTGATGCGTTTCAGTCCTTCCTTAATGGAATTCACAAATAAAAGTTCTCAAGTTAAAATTGCAAATGTCAAAAACGCCAGTTGTGTTGGATTCGGCTTTTTCAGTCAGATTTAGAAGAAAGCTGACGATGAAGCCGGCTGAAAATGACTCTCTAGAGAAGGTCTGCGGATTTAAATATTTAACAATATTTTTCAAGTTTGGCAACGAACTGTCGAAAGAAAAATTACCGAAATTAAAATCTTGACGTAGAGACACCCTAAAGCCAACATCTCACCGAACGAAAATTTAATATCCAAAATAAGAAAAATCTCGCTTAATCCCAAAAAAATTCAGTTTTGGAAAAACCATCCTTAGACGCATATAAATAAAAAATTTCTAATGGGCTTTTTGAAAATTTAAAATCTGTACATTTCCAGATTCTCAAAAATTAAATTTTGACCTTTAGCGGAATTACAAATTTTCCTATTCGGAATTTTGGTCAGTCGGAAGAATTTTCTTTGCAATCCTTATAATAATTTCCTCCCTCCCATTCCAAAATCAAAACATCCGCTTACATACTACTCTCCCCAACAACAACAAAAAAGCTACAAAACCCAAAAAAAGTAAAACTAAACAGAAAAAACGAATTTGTGGCAATTAATTAATTTAAAATTACCAGAGAGAGCAGGTTGTTACTACTACTTTTAATAACAAAATGAAAAAAAAGAAGAAGAAGAAAAAAACAAAAATCTTTTCTAGGTTAGTTAATATAATTTTGTTGATATCCTCTTGAATGGAGCGAGATTTTTCCTTACCGGGGGAATGATATAGATTAGAAAAGCGTTGTTAATGTAAATTTCTGTTCAAATTAATTTTGTTTTTTATTTTTATGTAAATAGTAGCTCGTATGTCATCATGTATATTCATAAAAAAAAATAATTTTTAAGATTAAAATAGACAAAAAAATGAAAAAAAATAAAACAAAAATACAAAAACAATAAATGAAATTTGATAAAAAAAATATTTTTTTTTCTCTGTATAAATTATTTATTTTACTTGTAGACAAGAAAAACGTGTTCGTTGGTTTGTCCGTTCTGTTTTTTATTTCAATTCTTCATGTTTTTTTATTTATTCATTTATTTTTTTCAATTCTAATAATATCGAAAGTGTGTACAGAAACAAGAAAATATATTTTATTTAAATGCAATGTTTACTAAAATGAAAAATCATATATCTACGGAATAAAAACAAAAAAATAATAGAAAGTAAAACTAAAGCTAAAATGTGTAAATATTATAAATAAAAATAAAATAAATAGGAAAATGAATGTTTTACGAGACTAATAATGTGAATATGACTTCTGTCCCACACAGACAACAATATTAACACACAAAGAATACATAGATTTTCCCAACATATCATCATCTCTGAAGTTGAACATTGTAACAAAAACTAACTTTATTCCTAATTTTGTTTTAAACAAAAACATGAAAATTCCTAAAAAAAAAACTATTTTCTCATCTGCTGAAAATATTTTGTTTGTTCCTTTCTAAGTGTAATTTATATATTTTTTTTATTTTTATTTTTATTATTATTTTTTTTTGTTCTTTTATCTAAGTCGATCAGTAGGAGAATATGAGAGTTAGAGGAGATGAGGGAAACAGGAGGAGGATGAGGCCGTTAAAAACCAATGTATAAAGCAAATCGCACATAAAATTTATTAACTTTATGTAATGTATTATTATTATTATTATATTATTATACAGAATGAGATAAATAAGCATAAAATGGTCGATAAAAGTGTATATTTAAATAAAAACAAAAAAACAAAAAAAAAACTTAATGTTAAGGTTTAAAAACAACACAAACATTGGTTGAAACCAACCAGGTCGTATGTTGAATACTGAAAAGAAAAAAAACTAGTTGCAATAAAAACTATTCCATAATAAAAACCAAAATGTGTTTGTTAAAATTTTCCCTTATGTTTTATCTGCTTCTAATCCTTTTCATATCCTTATTTCAATTTCTATAATCCATAGACCTAGGAGTGGCGACTTGTTTTGTTATGTGCTTTTTTTAATCCACTTGTCGATCCGTCATCATGGATATGAAAATATTTATATTTCTGACTGTTGACTGAGTGATAATTCAATAGGGGAAAAGAAGTTATATTTCTTCAAGAATCTCTTACGAGCAGGGTTTGATCCACTACAGCCTGTGATTCTTGTGAATACTAAACTTAGCCCTTTTATTGTAGATTTAATTTTATCAATAAATTAAATTTTACCTTAAGAAAATTAAATTTCATCCAAATAGAAAAGCTGAGAACGTTTCTCCAGATAAATGAACGAGAGTGAGGTGTGATTATGATTTTTTCTTCAACTTTATGCAGCTTCTAAAGTATTATTCAAATCAGTTCAATTTATTTTAAATTTCACGACAAAGCCCCTTTACGTTTGCATAATCTAAAGGTATCAAATAAAGTTATAACAATATTTGGAATGTAGAATGAAACAAAGTGAAGAGCTAATTAAGCCAAAGCATTAATAATGTACCAAGAATTAAGGTACATAATAAATGAACTAAAGAAAATGCCAAGTAAAGAGAGTAAAATGGTCAAACAATAAAATTACAAGATTGCCTAAATCGATAGCTATCCACTTGAAACTATTGAGCGATGTGATGTATTTCACATGATTGGGTTGAGCTTGATCTCCGTTAACCAGTAGTTAAGTTTTCCTTTGGGAGATAATAGCAACTGATATATTGAGGTTATTGGTACAGTTTTATGCACTAAATTCTAATGTCAGATACTCGGGAACTTTATAATGAATGATTTTAAATATTAAGATAAGTGTTCCAAACTTATAATAGATCAAAATAGGGCACCCAATTAAGCAACTCAAGTAGGAGGATACATGATTCTAGCTACACAACGAATAGATGAAGCATACCCATGAATTAAATACCACATTGAGCTTGTGTTTAGCTTGACAGTATCTAATATCAGAAAAAAGAATAAAGGTAATACAGGTGTTTTAACAAGCCGCATTCGAGTTTCAAGTGGTATAAGCTTAAATGATAACCATGATCTGCGCCGAACACCATATATTATGCCCATTACATTACTAATATGGTCATCCTAGCTTTGCTACAGTTAAGGTATCACTACGGAGTCAAGAAGAATGGGTGGAAGATAAGCCGTATCAAGTTCATGCCTGTATATTATAATAAAGTTTGGCTTCCGGGGGTTTAAGAGAATCAAATTACTAACTGATCAATCACGGATATTGCAAAGATCCTCATTAATTTTGTTTGTAGCATATTTAGCTAACCAATAGAGGTATACGTGAGAGTGAGTTACTACAGGAGACAGATCGTTTATGAAATAACATAAAAGAAGTAGACCTAGGACAGAGCCCTGAGGAACTCGTGATAATATCAAGAGACAATCTGATAAGATGTTATTTACAAAGAATTTTTACGTTCGCCCATATAAATAACTATTTATAAGTTATGAGTCGCAGAGCGAGAAAAATTAAACCTACGAATAAGTTTCGTTATTAAGATGTCAAAGTCAACTGAGTCGCAGGCCTTTGAGAAGGCAAGTAAGTAAGAAAATTAACCAGATTATTATCTATTTTTTTACTTAGAACGTCTACAATTTTAACAAGAGATTTGATGGAGCTATGTACTGCCCTAAAATCAGATTGAAATATGGAAATTAGATTTGTGGAAGTAAAATAATCATTAATTTGCGAACTCATTAGGTGTTCCAGAAATATTGATATTGGAGAGAGCAGAGCTGGGAAATACTTAAGTAAAAAAAGGCTTAAGTACTACTTAAAGTACTTAAGACTTATTACTCAATACTTTTGAAATGCCCTACTTAGTACTTGAACATAAGTACTTGCTTCTATTTACTTGTACTTAAGACTTAATTTTGTACTTAAGTACCAAGGTTTTTACTTGAGTATTTCTGAGTCTATTAAGTACCTACAATATCTAATTCTTCGTAGAAAAGCAAACACAATCTCTAGCGCAACTCCTTTTTTGTTGAGTTTTAAAGCACACAAAGAACTGTTAAAGCATGTGTCGCACTCACGCGTTCAGGAAGAACCTTAGGCAAACTAATAACATACAAACAAGACTGGGCAAGTATAAAATCGACGATGCCTCGACCTGATGTAGGAAAGGCCTTAATTTTGTGTTGACATTTACTGGAAATATTTTCCTTAGAATTTTTAAACATTATTGGAGGCGACAATGGGTGCTTGGGTGGACCTCTAATAGCTTTTATGAGTGTATGAATGAGAGTTGAAGGTCTTACTCTACGAGCAGCGTCAAAAACTATAAAAAACTATTAATAGTAGCAACTGGTTACTATACATGATATAATTTTCGAAAGGTATTTATTTATTAATAGCTATTAACTGAACTCTATAAACTTCATTATATTACTGCCAGCGTACAAAGATTCTACAAAAGTACTTTAAAAAGTTCTTCAAAAAGTACTCAATACTTTTTATAGACTTAGTACTTAGTTACAAGTACTTTTCATACATACGGTACTTGTACTTACGCTGAAGTACTCAGGCCTTCGATACTTGTACTTAAGTACTTTTTGTTTGGTACTTGCCCAGCTTTGGAAGAGATTACATATATGAAAATTACTGTAAATGGCAGTATGAGGTTCAATGACAAATGGCAATATGAGCTTGATAAACTTAAGCTTAATTTCGTCCATACTGATGGTGTTGGACACTTTCAAAACTACTCCATCCGAAGTTACAGGATGGAACGAAAAACCAGTATCAACTGACGCCTCTTGCAAATAAGTATCCGAATGTAAATTTCATATATTTCATATTTCTTAGATTAGTCCACAGGATTTTGGGATCAAACCACCCAAACGAACAAACATTCAACTTTTTTTTTACTTATTTGGACTAAACCAACGTCCTGTAAAGAATATACCTATCTAACTATCCTGAAACAAACTTCAATGATGGAGACCGGGGCTAGTTTGCAATGTTTTTTTTTTTTTAATTTTGATCGTGAAAACGATATCAGTTTATAAATATGAATCCAAAAAATCACAAAATATATAGAAATACTTTACAAAAACTAAAAAAATATTAATAACTCAATGAAGTTCTGATGAGGAGCCGTTCCTACTTCAAATCTGTTTAAAAAGTCGTAAAGTATTCAATATAAAGCTATCGAAAATCTTTATTACCCCTCCAAGTAGCATTTTAGGTTAAAATCAAGTTGATATATTTTTTTTTTATCGTTTTTTATAGGTAGAGGGATGATAGATCCCAAGCACGGAGGCCAAGGCGGCTCATTGTGCTTACTTGCTTCTCACCAAAACCTTCCTGTGCTCTTAATTAATCGAATCAAGTCTAGGTGAGTTAAGTTTTTCAGCTCATCCGCAGATAGAACGGCAGAGCCAAGCGTATCCAGCCTAGTCCGAGCTAATGCAGGTCAAGCACACAGAAATCGTTTGTTTGTCTCAGACTCTTCTTCCAGACAGGACAGACACTCAGGGCTGACCTCAAGTCCCATATTTGATAGATGAGCGTGAAATGATCTGTAGCCAGCGATAATGTCAACCCCAGTTCTGAATTGTTTCCTCAATAGAAAGTCAAAGAAGTTCCTATTAGGCCCATCAAGAAAAAGTTTTGTACGCCTGGAAGTCTCTGGTTCGCCCATCGGATCTGCTGCAAACATCCGCTTTGATGAGAGACCTGATCACCGAAGCGGCAACGTTATGAGTGGGTTTCGGTACAAGGAACACAGAACCAGAGGCTGAACTGACTAAAAGGTAAGTCCTTTCATGTTCCCGATGATTGCAATGTACCGAGAAATCAGCTTCTCGTGATATTTCCTTAATATAAGTCGAGAATTTTCTTCAACGGAACCTTTAAAGAGATATTTTACGTAAAGAGGATGACGGAATTACGAACATGGGTAAAAACCTCAAGGTAATTTAAAAGTGCATTTATACTTACACACAGTGCTTAATGTCGGTGGATGGTCATTTAAGACGATTGAACTTCAGTTAGCCCTGAAATTAGTCGAAATTCGGGAGTAAATTTGACTTATTAATATTTATTTTTACTGTTCTACGCTGATTAGAGAAAAGATATAAATATATGAAAACAAGGAATGAAAACAAAACTTACAACAAATGTGTAATGAATTGTGCAAAGAATAAGTTAAATTATTTTATCTGGATTATTTTATTACTTATACAGTATCAAAAATATAAATGTAACTGTTTGACATCAAAAGTTTTCAACTAGATAGCTCGCAAATTATGAGCGATTTAAATTTCTATGTAAATATACTCAATATAGGACGCCTCGACTCTTGGGTACCTGCTTGCGCAGACAATACGGTTCCGTTGTCTTAAATCTTGCCTAGATTGGCTAGACTCTGCAAGTTACAACAGCTTGTGAGCCTTTTTAAGCATGAACTAATCTGGCTTGTAGTGTGTATTTGGAACGGTAAGTGCTGGCGGCGACTTGACTTGGTTAACGGTTAACCGTTCGCTATATGAATAACTAACTTGAAATGCGTCACCTTTTGTCCTGAAATACCGCTGTATTTAAAAAGAAGATAATGTCGTCCGAGAGGCAACTTAACGCTCACGAAGGACTTTACCGCTGCGATGCACAGGAGGAGTCTGTGGCCAGGTCGATTTTATGTCGTCTCGGAGGCTGCGACGGTAGTGAGTCTGGAGTCCTCTCGCAAGTCGACCCTATGCCGATTTGACGCTCATAGAAACAGCAACTGTAATTCCAGTACTGCAAGAGTGATCAACTGTGTTCGTACCAGAGGGGCCGGAATCTGTAACTCGGAGAGCTTGGGAGTTTTAGAAGATGAGAATTTTGGTTTTCCCCGATTAAAACTCCCTAACTCTCCATTCGAGATTCTCTAACATACTTGGGGAGTTAAAGAAAGCGTGAGAAGGATCGAAATATTGAAAGACGGCTAACTCTGTGTGAGAGGGTCGTAGAGCATTTGGGGTTTTTTCTATGGATTTAGGGTCTAGAGTACAAAAATATAGGTGAACAATTTCTGTGGGAAGGACTTTTGGGGATGGGGGTCGTACCACCCCCAATAGGGGGTTGTCCAAAATACGTGTTGTTTGGTACCAAGTAAAAGAAGGAAAAACCGGTAATCGAATTTTTTTTTGATCATTTTAACTTCATAGCTGACTTTTTACCGCCTAAAGACGGATTTTTTGCACTTGAGTCATATACACCCCAGTTCCTATATTTTGCACGTATTTCTTCCGTTCTTTGTTTCACATCCATTAGTACTCTGTTGAGAACATTTTTCTCATGTAAAGTGAATTTCCACGGCATACCAGCTCTTCATAATGTTGAGTTGAAAATATGTCCATATTTGTACCATAAAACGGCCATTTTCCACCTTAAAAAGGACTGATTCACTTCTTTTGCAGTTATCTCCAAAACTATTTACAGAACTCAAAAACCAATTACATATCTGATTAGGGGACAAAATGTAGATGCGATTTCATCCTACATAGAAGCCTTAACGTGCATATTTGAAATTTTTATAGCATCTCTTCTGTACTGGAAGACGACCAAATTGACCATTTTCGCGTGAATTACAATTTTTAGCGGGTAGGTACCTAGAGACACCAAAATCTTTATTTCTCTGTAAGTATGCAAGGTTGTCCATAATTTGTTTGTGTAAACATAGCCAGGATATGTAGTGAATCCATAATTTAATTTGAAAATCCTAGATATATTGGTACCTTCACAAAGGACAATAACAGCAGACAATACTGTCAGTTGAGAAATATTTTTCTTACTTCTCCACAACTAACATAGCCGAGTGTTTTGGCGAGTGAAATAGAGAGTTTGGTAAATCTCTATACAAATTCGACGAGTTACAGAATTCCGTGTGGAGAGTTAAGTGGCAAAAGAGCTCTCATTTCCACAACTCTACAAATCTCGGAGCTAGCGAATCCGACCCCAGATCGCCGGACCATCCGTGATGGGCCAGAGAAAGCAGTCCCTGAAATCAAGTTTATCTAGGGGTTGTTAAAAGTGAGCAAAATTAAGAACAAGTGAATTAAGTGAGTCATTTTTATAGAAATTTGATTCTGCTAATAAAGTTATTCACGCACTTTACTCACTTTTGATTGTGCGTTGAACGGAAGTTTAAATATCGATCACCGATTTTATTTTAGAAATAGTAAGCAGATATTAGTAATTATCAATAATAAAATGTAACTTACCATTTACAGACTAGACAGATCTAATTGATGGACTAAAACAAAATTCTGAAAAACTTCTTGGCGCCTGCGGCAAGCAGGAACTGGCTGTACTGAAGAGTATTATTTTCTGCTGATACGAAACGCTTTATATGCATTGCTATGAAGTATTGATCCGGATAAAATGTTTAGAAGATGCAAATACTTAATACAGAGGGTTTTCAGTATTTGTAACACTACTTTCTACAATAACAGGAGGCTTCCATAAATTAATGCTATTTCGATTAATGAAGATTTTGTAAATTACTCGAGATCCTTTTTTTTATGTATTTATTTTGTGTCTGTACATTCAAAAGAATGCTGCCTTTTTCCTTCTTGTTAAGTATGAAGCGAAAGCTATCTATAACTTGCTTTAGGTATCTTAAAAGCAGGATAGTTGACAAAAACATAAACTTATCTTTATTGAGAAATTACTATTGTTATAATATACATTATGTGTGCGAATAAGGGTGTATACACTGTGCATAAGGTAAAAATTAATTATTTGGTCGCCTAATACGGGTTGTATTTGATTATATCACATTTGAATCTCACTCACTAAATGACAGAATGCCTTATTTTCAATCCCATATTTTGTGTTGGTAATGACAGTACTTACCCTTGAATTTACTGAATCCTTTGACACTCTTATGGGCTCCAGAGGGAAACCCGAATGTGTTAAATGAGATTGCATGATTTTATCATTAAATAACGATCATGACAATATCCTTGTTTGGGGCAAGGCGAATTGCGTGGTATTTAATACGTCTAATATTCATCTCTTTAAAACAATATTACCATTTCAACACTCCCGTTGATGGAGCATTAATTTCCGGTTTACCACCACTAAGCACTCTTGGCACTAATTCTTCCAGTGAGGATTGCAATCGTAGCTATAAAAGAGGAAATCGTCAGGGGCGCCTATCAAAAGGGAAGCCTTCGGTAGACCAACAGGGATACCTGCCGTATTGAAAGGCAATTGTGGCCTGCGTATTACAGGAAAAGGACAAATAGGGGTCCTTACGGATCACTGGGCCATAGGTGACCATGCTAGAAGACTGGGAACAGCGGCGAACGATTTCTGCAGGAGCTGTAAGGACTTGGAGGAATTCGAATCCGTCCAACACGTGCTTGCGAATGCCCCGCTCTGATGAATAAAAGAAGTAGGCTATTGGGTAACTACTTCTATTCAAGTCTGGGGGAGCTACAAAGCAAAGAATTTAGGTATATCCTGAGTTTTCTGAGAGAAGCAGGATGGATCTAGGTAAATAGTCTTGGAGATACCTTGAGTTTCCTAATAGAAGCAGGTTTGATCTGGGACTGCTTGAAAAGGTTATCCTATGGGGCCTAGGGGCACAATGGACTCACTACAGGTTTAAGTGATATAGGCTAGTTATCTTGCGGTACCAATCTTACCTAACCTAAACTAACCTAATTCTTCCAGTTAGTTAAAGTAGACAGATCTCATCTTCTTTGTTGCCAAAGAAGCATCTAAAGCTTTGGATTTCTGAAAAGGTGTACACAATATTTAAACCTATCAAATCTTGCGCTCTTCAGCAATGCCTATATATCAAAAGTGGAACATAATTCCTACATCTGGACCTGAGCTGGTCGCATAGCCTTAACTTCATTGGATATTGTCCAAAAGAGAGCTTCCAGCTCATTGCCAATTCGGCAATAACTTTTCATATCGACTAACTTGAGCCCCGCTGCAATGTTGAATGCCTTTCGATTTCTTATCGCTATATGCATGATCGATGTTCCAATGTAATATCTAGTCTAATCCCTTGTAGATTAATTCCTGCACTCAATACTCGAGCATACAGTAAAATTCCGTGATGCTTTTTTCTCCCGAACTGTGCGAATCTGGTCTATCATCTTTTGTGTTTCTTCGTCTTACAATCTGCACAAGCACCAGATTGACCTGCACCTGAATATATTACCATTCTCTGCATCATACGATATCTGCTGAGTTTGGCTTAATATTATAAAAAAAAAATATATATAAGAAAAGATAGTAGTTTTCATCAAAGATAGGATTGGCACACAGTCAAGGCGAGGCTTTTGAATTGACCCAATATACCCAAGTTACTCCAAATTTCTTTTGAGTCATTGAAAAACATCAAAACCATCAACGTATTTACGTGTGCACCATTTCGATAAATCTACCGATGACAACTGATAAACATCTAAGAAATAAGTGGCGCAGATATTTTTATATGGAATCTACGAAATGATAGATCTATGAGGCAATAATTTAATTTTGTTTTTACAATTCAAAGCCGCCTTGAACGGCATCGTAAAATAGCCAAAAATGCTACACGGAACTTTTGGGTTGTTCAAGACTTTTGTAAACAATTTCATTGGAACTTTCCAATCAAAATAATTTTTCAGCACATATCACAATCTTGTCGAAGGAGTGTTGACAGAAGCAAAATAATGTCCTACCCAAGGAAGTCTGTCATCGACTGGCTAAAGGAAAATATTAAATTTAACCGTGACCGTTTTCCAGAAATCCAATATTAAACGAAGATCAAAGAGTTTCAATTGAAATCGTTATATTGAAAAACTCTGATCTTGAGAACATATTACTCTTGGTAGGTCGACGTTCACGATGACACATATCCTGCGCTTCATTTCCAATGTAAATCTCCTCAAATCCCCTCGATTCCAAGTAGAATTGCCATTTCCTCTTTTATATAGCGCTATAATAGATGTGCGGCTGCTTTAACGTATTCTCTTCATCCACATGGAATCGGTCCGAATTCAAATAAATCAATCAACAAATGATCCTGCCGCGCGGTACTATCACGAATGTAATGAGAAGGAAATACGGACAAAATCAACATCTGCCCAACATGCAAAGTATTACGATTTGTAGCAGCATAAAAATCGAGACACGTTAGTTATGTAGATAGCTAACTAGCGATCGTCGCGATCTTTCTTTTACCCAGCACTAAGCATGCCCATGGAGCAGCAGGAATAGTGTGATGAGTTGTTTTATCAGGTCACATCTACCACCACCACCTCGATCTCTCCTCACCATTAAACTCCTGATGTCACTTTCTTTTCTAGTTTAATTGCCGTCAAGTAGCAAGAGATCAAAGGCGGAACATCTTGCAGATCTATCCCGAAAACGAACTTATCTGCAAAAGTACTTACACTACAAACCGCGCTTTTCGGAGATACCACAATCTGTGCTGATCTTGTCAGGCTGTGTGGCGCTCATTCTGTTGCTGATGATGAAGAGATGATCTTTCTCAATTAGAGGTGTTTATTTCTGTCTTGGAGGGGTATTCTCCTCGTAGCGCAACGTTTTCAGTTAATCCTTGTGTCCCTGTTTTGTATATACATCAAGTTGAGGGATCGAGTCCAGAGGGATCATTATTCTTAAATATCATCTCTCATCCATGTCATGAGTGATTCACATTTTGATGTCTTTATTAAAATCTGCTTCTGACATTAACCGGGCGGACATGAGCTTTAAGCAGTTCTTAAGAGTTTTGATTTATGGCTTTAAGATGGTTTTCTATTTTCAGAAAGAGTTAAATTCTTTGGAACTTGTGTGCTATTTCCGCCCTGAAGATTATTGGAGAAAAAATACAAAAAGGTGACAGTAAAATTGTGTAACTATTAAAGGGAATTTTTGGGACATTTCCATTTATTGAAATTAATTAATAGTTTTGTAAAATCAAATTAAATGAATCAAAAGAACTTACGCATTGCAGTTGTAAAGACTCCATTCGGCCCATATTAGTAACAAATAGCTCCAAGCGCTCTAGTTTACGACTTACTTTTCAATCTTTTCGGATTAGCCGCGTGATTTAATAAAAAGTCTTTAGTGCCAAGGGGAATGCCCACTTTTCATACATGTCTTAAACGATGCATTATGATACTTTGAACATATTTTATTAACAATGTTTATTTCAATCAAGCGGGGGAAAGCTTTGGCGATGAGATGTAGCTTGAGCGACTGTCTTGGGTGAAAAACTGAACTTTTCTACTTCTCGTGATTGTGCGGAATTGGTACATCGTGGAAAATGATTTCCCATAAGAAAAATGTTCACAACTTCCTACTTTCATCCTTAAAGAATGTAGGGAAATATTTTCTTCCACGAATGGTAGCTGGTAATGAGCTGAAGCGAACAGTCAAACCCGTTTTTCGATCGGACATAACCCTACCGAGATAGGCGCGAAAAATGTAGTACCTCAGTGCGAATAAAAAACGCGAAATACTAAAAAAGTGAGTATTTTTATGGTTATAAATAGCTATTTAAGCCTCCGAGTATAGGAGTGTGGGTACTCAAACTTCTTCTCAGGACGTAAGGAATTCGGTTCTGTATTAACCACGATTAATAAATAAATAATTCTTTATTAAGAGTATAATTGGATACAATTCTCATTAATTTGCGCAAAAATTCAACAGTTATAATTTCAAGTTTGTAATTTAAACTAAGCAACCAAGAGAAATGAAAATTAATCAAATATGCAAACTAAGAGTTAAGATTATTGGTAATAAAAATATGATAAAAACAGTAATAATAACAATAGTAAGAGATAAATTAGACGTGAAAAGATATAGCTATAGGATGAAAAAGGAGTAATAATAAAACGAAAGAGACATCAAGCATGCAATTGTATAACAGTTATAACAGTTATTGTATTATGAACTACTCGTAAAGTGCTGTAAGGTTTTCAATCTCAAATCTCCAGGACTGGAACTCATACGATTATTTCAGGACACTAAGAATGAAAAAGGTGCGAGAACTAAAAGAAGTCTGAAAACTTGGAAGAATAATTTGTTGGGTACGACGTAATGGGAGATACCCTAGAATTTTTTTTTTTTTTTTTTTTTTTGGATAATTGGTACAATGATTTTGCTGCTGTTTATGATAATACATAATGACACTAAGTGTAGATTTTAAATAATCATCCAGTGAGCAGCCAAAAATCTGCCCAGAAAATTCATATATATGATCATAATTCCGTAGACGAAAAATATATCGCGAGCAAGCATTGTTCGCCACATTAAGTTTCATACGATTAATGCTGTCTACATTGGAGTATATGCAGACGCGCCATAAGTCATAATGGCAAATAAAAGGGCTTTGACAAGTCGTCAACAGAGCGATTTGATTGGATTCAGCCACAGTTTATTATCCACAGCCCACGCACTAATTCGAGATAAGTAATTATTAAATTCATTGAACGTCATCAGCATACAAAAGTACTGAACAGGATTCCGGGATACGTATCAAATTATTAATGTATATGGTGAATAATAACGGTCCAAAGATTGATCCCTGTGGTACACCCGAGCAAAGAGTAAAGAAACCTGAAGTTATATTGTGGGCTACAGTTACTTGTTGTCTACCTGTGTGATAAGACCGTATAAAGTTTGCTGCTGCGGTACAAAATGCAATCTAACTAAGTAAGCAGTTTATAACATAAGATACGGTGATTCACCGAGTCAAAGGCTTTCGAAAAGGCGATTTAACACAGTATTGTGGGTTGTCGGAGTTCAATTTTTTGTCGCACCTTCTCAAGAAGATAGAGCAGAGCAGTAATATTAGGTACTGAGCTTAGTCTAAAACCAGACTGTTGATCGGAAATTAGATTATTACTATCAATAAATGCCCAAATTTGACTGTATTATAAGCGTTCCAATAATTTCGACAGAACTGAAAAATTACTTATGAGTCTAAAATCCTAAAGCGCAGATGCTTGACTCTTTCTACTTGCAACTTTCCACTGAGCTGGGAATGAGAACGTGGTAATTGCCGTATTAAAAATATGCAAAATAGGCCAAATTATGTATGGAAAAATAATTCTAAGGAAGCGAATGTCAAGCCCAATAGCATTAGATTTACTAGATTTAAATTCCAATACTACTTCATTAAAAGTTACTTTACGAAACGAAAATCGGCCATTACTGCCATCATATGATTGTTCATGACACCACCCTTTAGTTATTAACGTCGACGAAACATTTGTAGGGATTTTTAAAAGCGAAGGAAAGTCACTTTTAGTGTTTGAAAAGGTTATGTATAAATAGGCTTTTAATCTCTGATGTAAAGAGAAACAAAAAAATATTAGTCTGATTCTGTCAATTGTGCGTAGTACAAAAATCACTAAGCGTCCATTTCATTTATTTTAAGTGTGTAAGTGTTGTAAGTTTTACCATGTGCCCGTTTTTATTGTCAAAGATAATTATTATATTATTATTAAATCTTCCGCTTAAAGAGCGCATTCTTGCTCAAATTTAATTGTCATTTTCTGCAAAATTTCTGCTCCAAAGTGAGCATCATGATAATTAAAAAGGAAAAGCGAAAAAGCTTGTTTTTAATTACTACCATAGCGCTCAGTGAGTCGTAAAAAACACCATCTCAGGTCGAAGATACCGAGTGATAGTCGAAGATGAGTCACATCACTTTCAAGGGGACATCGTGAGTTCTCCTCATGTATTAAATGAGACTCAGGCATTCCACCGCAAGACACTACAATTAATTTGAGTGCAGGTATCAGCACCTAACAAACCCTCCTGCATCAAAGTCTTGTTAACGTAAATAAGCGAGGTCGCTTAAAACAGACCTTCGCAGACAAAAAATATTATTAAAAATGCATAATCACCCACCAACAATCGGGCTATCACTTCTGTGTTGATTAAGATGTTAACGAATGCTCCACCATCTGTCTCTCTTCAACTTCTCGGCATTTGAAAATGTTGCACAACAAAAAGGCCATGCCAGCTACACTTAAGGAGCGTCCTTGATTATCATATTATCTTTAATATTGTCAACTTGTCTCAGGTATTAAAAAATAAGTAAAACGAAAAAAAAACACGCAAAAAAAAAATCAATCAAACCAAAGAGCCCCCAATTGCTCGGTTACATCGCGACCGATGCCGGTCGAACCAAGTATGTCGCCGTTTGATGATGATGTTCCTGCCGGTCTGGATCATAAAAATCGCATACGAAATTATGAATGTATAATCAATCAGAATTGTCGGTGATTAAAGGAGAACATAAATTTATCGATGTCAATAATTCGCTTGAGCATGCGCACATATGTCGTTGTTATGTTGTATGCGCCAGAAACATATAGACTGCGAACGTTTATATAGTTACGGCATTCCGTTTCTTCTTGATCATTTGCTGATTTTGTGATTTTTTTCCTCCTCGGATATACATTCTAAAACCGAACATGACATATGTTATGTTTGTGTTACTTCTTATAATGTGTTCCGATCAGCTTTTGTGGTACGTTGTGGAGGCCCCGTATCCGCACCAGCCCAGCCAACACAGACGATCTTGTGAAGCCTTTTCGATCAAAACCATGTAGAATCGCTGTTTTCGATTTTGGTCTCTTGTCTCGTTATGTTTTATGCGATCAATAATGTCATTAATTTCTCAATGTAATTTTTTGGTCACAGTTACATATGAATACGACATGCCTGGATTTATCGACTATATCCTTCTCACGATCGTTCAATTTGATCTATACTTGATAATTGTAATAAAAAGACTCTGAGAGGATTACGAGACTGTTCCAATCGGTTCCAATAGTAAGGTTGACAAATGTTTTCTGTAGGCACATACAAATTCTTAGGTACTATCAATTAAAGCAATCATTTTTAATAAGATTCCTAATACATGAGAATTTCATCTGCAAGCAATAATTTGTATACGAAAAGAGGGGCTCTGTTCAAGGACTTCAAAGAAATACAAGAAATTATGAAAAGGGAATGTAGAGAAAATACTTTAAAAGTTTCAGCTATTGACAGCTCTCAAATCGAATTTGATTAAAACTTAAACACTTCTAATAAAATATGAATCTTAAAAAACACCTGTTTTTCCGTTAACATTGATTGGCATTGATTCCATCTATAAGACAGAGAAGGAAAAAGTACAGATGAAGTTATAGCAATTGTTAAGTGATGAAAGTGGTGAGGGGGAACAGCGAATTTTGTGGGCGACACTTTTCGGATCAAAGGTCAGGAACTTATTGGCTCGTCGAGAAAGACTACAAGCTGTTAGGTCCTCCAATGCTTGTAATATTTTCTTCGATGAAGGTACGATTGGGTTCTTCATAACGTGATGTCCCAAGATATCCGACAAACTCTTGTACATGAAAAGGTATATTTGCGTGCATCCTATATCAAGAATATTCCACGTGCTCAAATAGTACTCATCGCCGACATACTGTGTTGTGGCTACATATACGAACTATTGTATCTCAGGAGTCATTTGGAGAATTATAAGGTCTTCGAAGACAAAATGGTCCAATTATACAAAAGCTAGCTTCGTTCTCATTATAATATCGATAGATTAGCCTGGACGATAATTGAATGCATTCCAAATAAGTGCACGATCTAAATAAAACACTCAAAATATAAAATATAAGATTCAGATCAGACACTTCATTTTTGAGAGAGCCGCCTGAGAAAATCCACAAGGCTGACCTAATGCCATCTTATGAAGTTTCGTATACTTAATTTTCTGCTCGGAATGCTTATTGAGAATGAGATTTGTGTCTGTATAAGCAGTTGTTGGTTACGTTAAATGTCAAGAGTGACCATGGCTCTAAAACTAGTGGAACTCATGACATTTAGGCATCTTACATTTTGAAGTCAAAAAACTTGTTATTAGAAACGCCTACTCCCAACTTGTACTATCGGGTTCTTTACAATCCTGGTAGCACTTGATTCGTGGCCCATATATAAGCCATCGATTTTATGTCATATGTTCAGTCTGCAGTTCTTCTACACAGGAAGAAATTCTACTATCCACGTTGAAATTTCCAATTAAAGTCATCTTCCATGTTAACTTTAATTGTAAGGACCACAAGATCCTTAACATGGAAATAAAGCTGTACCTGTTGGATAAGTTTGATAAATCTTTGATGTAGAATTTGTTTGGTGAAGAGTACAGAGCTTATACACGTGGGATTCATAAATTCGACTCAGTCATTTTCCATATAGATCTAATAAATGACCGCGAAAAAAATAATTTAAGATTGGCTTACAAAAAAGTACGAAATCTTGTAAATTCCAAGAGCAATACTGCTAAACGCATATATTTTGGAAAAATATTTAATAAGAGTTTACCCCCTACGACACTATGGATAAATATTAAAACACACGGTGTTTATGTAAAAGCAGACTTTCCGTGTGATTTGCAGGCTGATTCACTAAATCTGCACTATAGTTTACCTCAAAGTGGAACTCACTCTTCGTTACCCAATTTTAATGAGAATCCTGATGGATTTGCATTTCTCTGTAGCATAAAATCACAAGCTGTTGGTCCTGATGAGGTGCCATCTAAATTTATACAATTACAATTGCCGAATGTTTTACCAGTCATATTACACTTACTTAATCATATAATCATTTCCTCCAATTTCCCAGCTATGTGGAAACATGCCCTTGTCATTCCTACTGACTTTAACTTTAGAGATCTATCAGCATATTATGTTACCTATCAAAAAGTTTCGAAAAACTTATAAGTAATCAACTTCTCAGCTTTTTGAATCAGCACTCATACCTTACGTAATGGTAGTCGAGATTTTGCCGATATCATTCGTGTAAGTTTGCCTTTATAAAAGTCACTACAGATTTGAGCATCAATTTGGACCGAGAAGAGATTTGCCACCTAAGCCTCCTTGATTTTTCTGAGGCTTTCGATAGTCTTAATCACGAAATTCTGCTAGATATATTATATTCCAAATTTGGTATGTCATCATCTGATCATCAGGCTCAGTCATAGTTTTCTTTCTTGCAGGATACTACGCGTGAAATCTGACGGCCAATTATCTAAGACTGACAGAATTCTATGCGGTGTTCCCCAGGGTGCGATTTTAGGACCATTGTTATTTGGATTGTATATTAATGAGTTGCCTTCTGTTGTAAGACACTCTTATATCCACCGAAATGCTGATGATTGTCAACTTTATATTAGTGCAGCAACTAGTTTTATCAATGCATATGTAAATAAACTAAATAGTGACCTAGCTCTCATTTATAGGTGGTCAATTAATAACTCTCTATCTCTTATCCAGCAAAATCATGCTATGCTATTTTTTCGCGCACGAAGAGACCTAAGTCGTGTTGATAAAGCTAAAAATTTGAGTGTTGTTTTTAATAATAAAATAACCTGCTGTGATCATATCAACTCATCTCTGGCAAAGATTTATGCAGTTCGGCTCTTCTACTAACAACAACACGTATAAGGTTAATTAAGATGCTCATCTTTCCATTTTTCCTGTATGGTCTTGTAATTTTTCCCTGTCTTGACTCTGTGTGGGCTCCCTTAAAATGTATTGCGATGTTAAATTATTGTCTGTTCTGAATAAAATAATTTCTAGTAATGGTCCTGAGTGTCTCTCGTGATCTTTCATATGCTTTCGTCACAACGGTGAATTAATATACTTACATCCAAATGCTGTGATTGGTGAACGCTCCTTTTTGGTTCAAGTGTGTTCCACTTCACTTACTATTCACATTCAAAGGTTGACTGTGGTTGGAGCTTTCAGGAAAGGCGTGATAGAGCAATTTTGTGGTTTAAATTGATGTACTACATTCATGATTCTTTAGTTTTTGGTTATTAATTTTTTCTCTCTTACTTTACTTAGAGTCGGTAGTTTTCTTTTTCTTTTCTTTGCTATTAATTGGTTGTACTGCTATTTGTTGTTTTATGCCTTTATACTCTTATACTCATTTATTTCTTCTTTTTCTTATTTTTAATATGTTTCACTGGTTTAGGTACAAACATAAAGATGTAGTTCTTGTTGCACCAAATCTAATTAATCATAACTCTATAAAACAGTTCTTCTCTTAATCAGCTCTAGTTAGTGAAATATAAAAAACATGATCGGATGCAAGGATTTCATTAATAAATCTTTGTCTCCGTCGTAATTCGTTGTTTGACGTCTGCATGCTTTCAGACCCTATGGGAGAATTATCATTATATTCTACGCAACCAAGTCAAGCCATTTCTTCCTCTCGAGAGCACTTTCTTTTTCGCAAATGATACACATGCACCCGTAATGGTCAGAAAGTCTAATGCATAACACTCAATTTCTTTCTGTCTGACTCGCAGATTTCACCTTAACAATAGTTTTGTTTTAGGTATATAGTATTCCCAACTCTTGACGACAAGACTGCTCCCCCATATGGCCGCTAAAACCATCAAACCATACCGAAAGCACTTGTTTCTTTATTCTCAACACAAAATGCACTGGTCAAAAGATGATCAAAGGTCTGAATTGCAAAAGCCATTGGATAAGTAAAAATAGCCTCAATTGCGATAACCTAGCTCTTTTATCACACCCGTCTAATTCTTTCTTGATTCATTGTCAACGAAATGATTTAGTTATGTTAGTTTTCACATTGTCTTCCAGCTCGCTTAGTCAAACTGCTCAATTCCTGATAATAAATAAAATAAGAGAGTAGTGAACCTCAGAATGAGTTTTCGTCATATCCATACCACTTCTGCTTCTTCTGTACTAGAGGAATTTCTACTTTTATATATGTTACCTGTATTTAGCAATTTCAAAATCTTTCTGTGTTTCTCCCATTTCGACAACACGTGTTCCGATACTTAATTTTGATTAGTGAATTCCATAGAAATCATTACCGTTTTCATTGACCGGAACCTCTATCAGAAATATTTTCACTAATAGGGATGAATTATTCTCAGAATGGCTGAGTCCATTCTGAGAATAATTCATCCCTTAGTTCCAGTTTGGAGGTTGCTGATAGAACATTCAATATGTCGTTTACCTTACAAGTGAAAAATTATGTTTTACTTAGCCCAAGAGCCTGAAAGAGGGATTATTCGGAATAAAAGCTTTAACCCTATTAGTTACAAAGAAGAAGCTCAAGTTCCACCGCATGGCGAAGGGATCGGTATTGAAAAGATTTTTAAATTTATATGAGTAATTCCAGGAAAATTAATTTGATTTTTTAAATACACAAAAAGATTCTCAGCAAACACCGCATTTGAATTTATGGCAAGCAAAATCTCAAGATCCTACGTGGAATCTCATAAGCACGAATACATAATTTTTAAAAACTTACATGATTTGATAATTCAATCAACCCCTGCTTTCCAGTTATGTAATTATGTAATTACTTTTAGATTTCTAAAAAAATTTTCTATTTCATATTTCTTCAAAAACATTCCTTTCAGCTATTAATTTGATAAACGACTACATAGACAAAAAAGTAAACAATCGAAAAACACAAGAAATTTCTACTTTACTATACCATCCAATCTGCAGTAGCAGACTGATCCCACTAACTTCCAAATTATTTTCTCATTTTACTTAAGGCCTTCCATCCACTAACAATTTGTGAACAACTCTAAATAATGAATAACCCCTGGCAGGTCCCATCTATCATTCACCCTTCGATCGACAAAAACTGTACCGCGGTTGAAGGCAAAGTCCTCGAAATTGAGAGCATCTTTCCATAAATTTCTCATCAAACGCAATATTTCAACCTCTTTAAGGCAAACAGACGAACCAACGGAGAAAAAATTACCCACAATCTCATAATAAGTTTCATTTCGGACATTGAATTCAAAATGTCATATTTGTGATGACTTATTTATGAAGAAGTTATTAACAGAAAAATTCATCATGCGAGATGATCGTGACTCGCATTCGTAAAGGTGAATTAACGACGGATCCGCTAATTGATCGTGTACGGGAGTTGTCCTCGAACCGAGAGAGGATTTTGTTTTATGGTAGCAAAACCATGCCATGAAATTGCGAAAATTTTACAGAGTTTTGTATAGGTACCATGTTAGGGCCACTTCTTTCGTTAATGTTGCGCAACATAAAATTTATGACTGGATCGAATTTTGTCGTTACGAGTGTGTCAGTTTTTTTTTGCGGTCCTACTACATCCGCACTGCTGAGTGAACGAACGCAGAGATAAAATGTTCGGCATTTGAAGCATTACTGCAGTATCAAAATCGATTGAGAAATATTTCATCGGTTGACATTTCTGCGCAACATTATTGAATTTAATTACAACATATTAACTCGAGTAGCTATAGTTGAAAATCATCACATTACATGAGAAGCGAGTTGAAATTATTTTTGGAACTAACATCAACACATTTTAAGAGTGAACAGATGCCCCCATGAAAACAAAATCAAAAGTAGCTAAAATGCAAATGACAAATCCAATGAATACCAAAACGAAAAATCCCCGTAAACTTCGTGTAATTTATACTGCAACGCTGGTTTGTCGTGAACACAACACGCCAGCGTGCTCAGTCATTCTCGAAAAACTCATTTAAATTCAATTAGGAACTTTGAACAAGCCAGTGATTCTGGTATCAGATTACACGATCTTTTAGGAAAACAAAACAAAAGTTAAGAGGTCCGCACAAATCCACTCCATCATCGCTCAAGCCGCCGTACCGGATACGAGATTTTACCTCACGGGGCGATAATTGACAATAGAAAAGCCCACAAAAATATCAAAAACTTGTGCATATCGATAATTTTTCTTGACAAGTTTTCATCCTCTTTGTCACTTAAAGGTGTCCAATCTCAGCCACTCATGCTGTGCAGATTGAATAACTTCTCCGCGATCTCACTTCGAACGAACCCCAGGCGGTGATCGTGACGATCATTACATTAACTATAATTTAATGACACGTCTCTGGATTTCCTCCATCAAGATCCTCGGTTCTTCCTGCGTGAGGCTCGTTCCCCAAAGATCTCGTCGGCCGGAACGTGAATACAAATGATCGTCTTTAAGATGATCAGATGATGGCGATAATGATCACATATTTTGGTGTTTAATTATTAGAGGAATAAATTGTTATGTCTCTGTGCAGTGATTTTTATTCGGCAGTGTGTAGATGAGACGGTAAACATCTGCTTCCTACAAGAAATAGGTGCGGGATCGATTTCATTTGAAATCGTAGAGATAATTTGTGCCATTGAAAACGACCATTACGACTGGTGATGTATTGAGGACATTCTGGACGAACAGAAGTCTTTTGAGTTTTAGTTAAATTGCTGTCTTGACTAGTGTTATGGTTGTAGATGGTTATCCAATATATGTAGAAGTCGATGTTCAGTTATTTGTTCCAAATGTTCTATACAGTTTGATGATCATATAAGATTAATGGACATAGGTGTGAAGCTATAGACCTTTAGGGAAGTATTTTGGAAAATATATGAGGGATCGGATTACCACAAAAAAAAAAAAAATAATTAATTTGCCTATAAGTTTATGGCAGTAGTAATATGGGAGACGAGCAAGACAAAGACTTCTGATCGAAATTAAATGAAATCCGCATCAAAAATTTTAAGGAGAATTTGTAAGGAAGCAGTTGAAAATTTATTTAGAACAAGCTTGGTAGTTCGAGTTAAAACCCAAATCACAAAATGTGGCTTAATTTGAATTTTTAGTACTACGAATTTTTAGGTACTAGAGCAAAAATAATATGGACAACTTAATTTGCGATAATTTACGTAATACCTAAAGTGGGAAGATGTTTTGAATTGTGGTTTTGCAAAAATTGCATTTGCTAAATAGTTTTTTGTTCTCGTCTTTTTTTATATGAAATTTAAAATCTAAATTACCCTTCTCCTTAAAATATCTAATATTGCAGGAGTTTTTCAGTATAATTTGTAGAGAAACAAAAGGGCGTGATGTTCAGAAGCTCATACAACTTCAGTTTACAAACTGACGAAGGAGTTTTTATTTTAGCCTAAATTTTATTATACTGAGCCCATACTCAACCTAAATCGCAATTTCCGAAATTAAGGAAATGGACTTCGCCCCTGCAACTATCATCTGTTTTCAAATTTTAATGAATTTGTTGTAATGATGTGGCTCTATTGAAATTTCATTTGATATAATCTACGTTTTCCAGGCGATCGTCATTCCATTGAGCTAATCCTTTTGCAGCAATTGAACCAATATGCTTTGATCCTCTAATCAGAATATAATTTACCAGAAGGATACTTTTGGATTTAAGATGCAAATCTTTATACTCCTTCTTCAAACCGCCAAGGAGAAAGAAGACTTAGAATTGGTGGTTGCGTATTCATCAGATTCCAGCAACTATATAGAAAAAATACCTACCAAATAATTTTTTTCACTACCCTAATCTCCGGAGATCTCTGCATGACTGCAAAACCATATATAAATATTTCATTTGCTTTTATGCTCGCCGTAAAGCTTCTCGGTTAGTATGGCCCTTCTTTTTATTGATTTAGGAAATGAGTATTTAAAGAAAATGCAAATAATAATTTAACAAATTTGACTAAAATTTAGAACTTAATCCTTTTTTCGTGATTTAATAAAAAACTCTTAAACTTCTGCACGATTTACCCTCCACCAAGGGAAAAATCCTCTTTGCAATTAATCTTGGAATTTATTGACCTCAAATTTAAATTTTCATATAGGTAACTATGGTTTTTAACTATATATTTTGACAATGCGTCGATGTTGAGGAAAGAAATTTTGTACAGCACTTTTTATAATAAATGGTAAATAAAATTTCCAAAACGAAGTAGATCGGGCAACCCTCTCTCGGAGTAGCCATATAGAACTTTGGGTTTTCACTTTATTTAATTTTCATTTTCATCTAGGCTATTAATATTATTGGTCCTAAGCCGATTGTACTTCTTGGGTGAATTCGTTCTTGGGCTTTTTTGGGTGAAAATATGCAAGTGGGGAAGCTGTCAAATTTCGAAAGTACATGAATAAGTTGGTGTGTTTTTTGGAAAGGAAGTGAATATGACAAAGTACAATCTGTAAAGCTAACAAATTTAATTGAAAATAAAATTTATAATGGAATATTTATCGTTTTAGTTTCGAAATGAATTCCAATGAAAGGAAGCAAATTATTGCGGGAGTTTTATTTGGGAACGCTTCTTCGAGTAGTGACGATAATAGGGCTAAGTACTTTAATATCTAGCGATGAAGAAGAAGAATTTATGTTCCGTATTATTCAAAACGATCTTCAAAGTTGAAAAAGATATTGATGATGAACTATTTAGAAGAAGTAGTTCCGAAATATACTGATGTTGAATTTAGAACTCATTTTCCGCTTAGCAGGCATTTGTTTAAATACCTGTCCGAAAGTGCTTAAAAACACATCACAGTATTTGTATGGATTTCAGGATATGAGGCTTGCTCCTATATTGCTGATACGCTATTTGTATATGGTCCCATGAAATACATTATACATCTATGTATATAATACACCAAATACACGGATTTACGAGAGTGATTGGTAGGTTAATATAGTTTTCCTTTGTAATGTGATACTCAAAACCTCTTACATTTTAAGGTGCAACAGCGTGACACATATTATAATTGACCTTCCAAGACACGATATGAATGACTATGTTGATAGAATGGAACACATCAATACATAATTGCCTTTAAGTGATAGGTGATGAAAATGCTAAAGTTGGGGACATATTTATCGGTTATCCAGGGTCAAGTGATAACAGTCGCGTTTTGCAGTACTTTTTTATACAGGGTAATTCTGCCTAGGAGGTCAATAGTGCAGAAGGTGATAGTATTCACCTAGACAAATAAAGACAAGCAAGGTAAGGGGGGAGCTATATCAACCGTTTAAGAGTTACAGGGTGATTAAGAAAAAAGCTAGCTTTTCACAAAACACCCTGTCTCTTAAAATGTACAAAGCGTTCGGTCAAAGTTATGAGTTCATTATATGCAGAACTTCCTGGCCTTTGCAACAGCTGCTCAATCATCGCCGTACCCTTCTCATCTCAAGACTTACGTGGCCTAAACTAAAACTTTCGGATTTTCTTACCTTCTTCTTTACTTTGAGCTCTATTTTTTTTTTTTTTAAATTAACAAGAACTTGTAAAAAAAAAGTTTATTAAGATTGGCTTGTACAAATGAAAATTTTAATTAATCGTAATTTCTCAAAATCTTATCAATTTAAGATGATCCTTATTACCAATCTCTAAGGTCCTGCAATAGAACACTCAAATTTAATGCTTGCTTATGCTGATTTTGTTCAGTACTTGATTTCTTCACTGTACTCAATTTTGGAACATCATGTTTTTCTTCTTCACTCGTCTAATACTATATCAGGGTTAGGTGGAATGCTGAATTTCGCTACACCGATATGAGCATTAAGAAAATAATTAATATAAGAATAAGTATAGGATTGGTTTTATTTCATGTATCGAGAAAGCACAAAATTCTCCCTTCATTTGAAAGAACCTCCAATTGAAGTTTTAACTGTGGCTTGGACAGTATTCTATAATGTTCATCTGACTATTTAGAAATGCCAGATTTACTGAAAGAATTAGCCAAATGTTCACTACTTGCATCAGCAGACTATGTAAAATTTATCTCTCTAACACTGTCCAACAACATTATTGGATTCTATGCTCAATTTTTTATTAAATTCTTAATATTTTTTCCTAATTTTTCACGATTGTAGGTTATTTTCAGGATAGCGATAACACAATACCCATATCTCTGTAGGCTTCGGCTTCAACATTATATTAGCGGGAAAATAATCTGGTGTAATAGATTTCAATTTATTCTTAAGGATGTGCATAAAAAAAATGGACACATAATAGCTGTGTTCGTTTGTGTCCGCAGAACAGGGCAGAACAAAAGATACACAAAAGAACGCCTCATACATTATCATAGAAGATTTATAAATGAAGCGAACCGAACAAATAGTTCGCTTCAATCGACAGAAAAATTTGTTCTCTCCAGTATATGGGAGTTCTAGAACAAGGTCCACAAAAGAACACAGATAATATGTAATGGAATGTTTTTGTCCAAATAATCTCAGAATTAATTCTTCAAAAATATTGGACATCATAAACACATTTTTGTTACAAATTTAAATTTGAAGTTTCGTATTGGAAAAAAATATCAACTTTTCACTTCTGTTGATTATTAAAATTTTCATTTTTCCGAACCGGTGAAGTTACTAGATTCTTTGCTCCCAAAATTCTTTTCTCTTCTAAAAGAGCAGGCTTTCCATTAACCAGGCATAATCCTCATTGTATAATGCCATCAGGCCTATACTATTTCTTAATTAACGGATGCACTTATCCTATATAATTCGAATTGAACGATTTTCTGTTAAGATTTGAATTTTTGAAGCCAACTGGTATTAGCATGAGAGTCGTTATCGTTTCAATTGCTTTTCTATGCAAATACGTTTAAGCTGTAGCTGTACATACTCGTACAAGTACTGCCTGACCAATATTTAAAATTTACAAAAAACATTGGTCTTCGTTTTACTACTTTTGACTAAGTTCATTATTTTAGTCATTGTATGGCATTTTGGTTTGATATTTGCTAGCATTATAATCAAATAATTTTGATGAACTTAGCTGAACTAGCTTGCTTTACTTAGACCTCCAGTAGGTCCATTGTATTCCTGGATAGCAGCGGATAACCTTTGAAACCGCCCTAGATCCATCATGCTTCTCTTATTAATCACAGGTTATATCTGTTTGCTTTGCAGCTGCCCCAGACTTGAAAGAAGCCTACCTCTTTTATACATCAGAACGGGGCACTCGCAAAGTACGTGTTATATGGATTAGATTTCCTCTGAATCCTTACAGTTCCTGAAAAAATCGTTCGCCGCTATTGCCATTCTTCAAGCGAGGTCTCCTTTGACCCCGTCACCTATTATTACCCCTACTAAGCTCCTGACAGAGCTTACATGGGGACAGGGCCAACCGGAAAAATGGGGCCCCTCTCTTTAATTAAATGAAATCTTATACCTTATTTGCAGTAAAAGTTTTCAAAATATATTCCCCTATAACTTTAATAAATAGACTGAGTGAGGAGTGAAATAAAATAAATAACTTTAAAAATGCCTTTCGAGCTTTGTTTTCTGAGAATCGCTTTATATGAATTTATATAAAGCATAGAAAATTAATTTGACTTCCCTTCCGGTGGACGAAATGTGGAGCAGTAGCATATGATCGGTCTAACTAAGGCTGTGTACAACCATCATACCACCCTGGATCTTAATCCCCAGTTGATTGGATGAACTTACTCTTCCTTTTAAAGTCAGGTATAATTATAAATTCTATCAAATTTAAATTGTCATGCATTATTTACATTAGACCAGTGTTTCTCAACATTTTTTGATTGACGGCACACTATAATATTTGAAATTCTTTCCAGAACACCTGAAAATATAAAATTAAAAATTAAATTTATGCAAAAAAATTAAATCAAAACTAGGTTCCAAAGTCGCTAGATAAAAAGTCTTTCCCGATTTTTGGACCAGATTTCTGCCAATGCTGAAAATCAAAATTCACCAAACCATGAAGACACAAAAGGCAGAAGATTTTTAATTGGTTTCAAACTGAGTTTTGAGGATACCAATTTTTGACTGAGAGGCAAAACTCATTGAAATTTTTCTCGTAGAGTGTTGAACGGTAAAACGTATTGTTTCTCAAATCAATGACCTTTTTTTTTGAGCGATTTTTTTTTACAGAAACCGTTGCTGAGGCGATTATCAATATTTACCATTTCAAAATTACAAAATCCATGCAAATTTTAATTATTTGACGGAAAATTTCGCGGCACATGTAACAATTTCGCGCGGCATACTGGTGTGTCACGTCACACAGGTTGAGAAACGCTGCATTAGAGGACACACGGAAAACGCGGTTTTTGAAGAAAATTCCTTCAGATAAAACTCCTAACATTATTCGTTGTTTGACCAAAAACAGTTAGTGAGAAAAAACCCTCGGTTCAATCCAATAGCAATAACATGTCAATATAACTAAATTACGAATGTATTACTGCAAAATTAGAGTTTTAGATAAATATTTTCAGAGCCTTTTACTCACGTGCGTGTGTACCAAATTAAATGGGCAATATCTGTGAGAGTTCCATCATCACAAGCACCACTATGTACCTACGTCCTACTGAATGTACAAAATATATTCAAATACAAAGGGACTATAATGCAGAATTGGAGATTGAAATTTTTAGGTATCCGTCCGTTAAACCCGCGTTATACAATACGTGTATGAACTAGGAGATCTCACTAACACATTTATATACACTACTGGACCGATTTTCTATCTCACCGACTGAAATTACAACCATTTTAAGTAAGGAAGAACTATCATAGAAAAATGAGCCTCTAAAAATGTTCAGTCCAGTATTTCTACTTTTCTTTACGTATGTTAAAAAAATAGTGCTTGGAATAAATTTTCGGAAATTGCCCTGTTTGAACAAAATCAAAAGCACTTTTATTTCAAATCATCAGCGCCAAGTCAACAAGTACATTTTATATAATTATTTTTCGTTACACTGAATTGTATTCTTTTCTACACTTTTTTTACATTATTAAATTTTTTAGATCTTAGTTTTCTACTGCAAGCTATGAAGTTCCACTAACTGTTTCAAATAAAAATTCAGTTTCTTTTAATGAACACCAATATGATTTTAGTCGGCTCTCTCGACTGGGATGAATGTTGATGATTTTGTAAAGAAAAATTAAATTGTGAGTTTCATTTTAATGATACCTAATTACAGTGAATTAAAAAATAAACGTCAGAAATAAAATACTTATAGATTTTTGTATTATTGTAGTTTACGAATTTTTATGTGCGTCCTATATATACAAATTGCACAATGGCCGATTTCTCGCGCATTTCTTGTTAGGACGCTTTTCTTTTTCATAACAAAACTCATTATTTTCAGACTCTCGTAATGATCCCTGAAATCAGTGATTGGAATGTCGTCTAAAAACGTTTTGTAGAAAAACAAAAAAATGTCAAATTTCGCTGAACTAATTCAAATATATTCAATTTTGTGTGTAAAGACATAAGCACTCAAAGAAGGCTTAAACAGGAGCATTGCACACTTGAAATGCTTTACTAAAATATTTCCTTCATTCTTAAGTACTTCATAGAATTTAAAAATAACTTCTGCGAATAATCTGGAGTCAGATCGAAAAGAAGAAAGCACTCCAATCCGGAATTAAATCCACTCGTAGCAGAAACATATATACATGCAACTATGTAGCCATGTAGATATATATGTATGTATTATGCTGAGTCATTTCATTTGGAAAGAAAATTTCGAAAGGTTCATGTTGCCTGGCAACATGCACTCTTATCGCATCGCGAAATATTACAACGACACTTTTCTTAACAAGGTGAAGCAGTGTAGTGAGCAAACGAAACGAAGAAATGCATTGAACCACGTCCCGTTTACAGAAAACATTCACAGATTCCGTCCCGGAGCAAGCGGATTCGCGTTAACAAGATGTTTCACCACAAGGTGGGTGGATTTTCTGTTCGAATCAAACCAGAATCATATCTTTCCAATTAAAATTTAATTTATTTCTCCGCAGATTTAATTCAACACCACAAAGCCAAGTATAAGCGGAAAATGGGACTATCAACGTTTTCGTTTTATGCGAGTTTTGAGTCTTAGCTAAAGTGAACGTATGTGTGCCGTTTTTATAGTTCGCATTCGAAAGATTTGCGATGAGAGGTTGTGAATGACCGCATCCTCAAGCATAGACACAAAGGCCCAATTAATCAAAGACGCGACGATTCTGTGTGAGTTTTTAAAACAACTGCTGCCACCGCACACTGCCCATCGGTCAGTGTGACACGGACTCTTATTTTTTAGAGAGAAAAACAAAAACGTAGAAAAGTGTAAAAAGCCACTGGCGAGGAATTTTCGGGTGAGAACTAGACGTACCTTCTCTGCATAACTTTAGTAGTTTTTAGGTAAACAGACCATTTTTGGCAGAGAGTCACACATAAATTTTGTTTTCATCGTGCAAATTCTTGTTTTTTTTTTCTTTTATTTATTTTTATTTTTTTTTCTTGCAAAAACTGGACGCTTCGGGTGTGGGATTTTTATTGAACTTATTTCGGCTGGGGCTACTGAATTTTAAACACTTTTTCAATACCCATATTCTTGTAGATTCCAATCAAGGCAGGAATAACTTTTGTGGTGAAGGAAGATTTATCAATGAGACAAATTCTTCCGATGACCACCCTATTGGAATTTTGGTTTTTTGCTTGGGAGAATGGTAAAAAAAACAAAAACAATTTACGAACAAAAACATTTCAGGGTTTTTCGACTTCATATAACGTTGAAAGAAATCATTAAGAAAAGTATCACATTTTTGGAAGTAAGGCTTTAAGTGATTTAAGAAATCGATAATTTTGAAGCGAATAATCGTATTAATGGAAAGCTGCTCCTAAAATTTGTACAAAATTCGACACACCTAAAATCACTTGAGATTTGAATGGGAATGGATTTTATGGAATCGCTTAACATCTGGGATGGAAAATAATATTTATGTAATTGGTAAAATCTTTTTATAGAGTTTCACACCTAGAATGGACAGGAAAACATGAAAAAATTTCGATGATTATTATTTAATGTTACTACACTCTGTGGCAGTATAGGTCTTCTCTTTAATTAGTGACGAAATATTAGGTTCGAAAGTTGAAACAAAGAACCATTTCCACTGGAACCTGCCTACCTGCGTTTGCCAAACAATTGCCTAAAACGCAGAAAAGTAAGTGCTTCTCTAGCTTATGAACAGAGGTGGCATACTTGCATGAACATAAGGTGTTATATCTGATAGCGTATACCATTTTAAGTGGTATCTTATAGTGAAGTAGTACTATGTTAGGGAAACCATTATCAGCCTAAGTTTTTGTTTATTCAACCAGATGTACTACTTATTAATTGAATTGTTTATAATTTTTTTTCCAAGGCTGAAGTTATCTGTGAATGCCCATATTTGGCTCTATGAAAACAGAGCATTGGTGAAAGATTGCGTTTAATCAAAAGTTGCATGGATAAGTGCCATGCTTAAAAGTCTGAAGATGAGTATTTCAAAAGCGAGATTATTGCTGCTCTAGACAGACGTTAATGACATACTACTGGAAGATTGAATGTCAATTCAATCAGAAATACTTTCTCATTCCAATATAAAGAGGTGAAGATTCTGAGGGTTATGAGTCAAAGACTGTCGTGTTTTCGATTGTAAACAAAAAAAAAAAAACAGGCTCAGAATTACAAATGCCATTAAGATATATCTTAATACCTCTTGACTTTACCTCTTTTAACCAAAAAGCATGCTAACCGTAACATTAGTTCTTGAAGTAAAAGAAGTTGCCTTATGTTCATTTGTAGACGTAGAAAGTGCCGTCCATAATACTTCCTTCGATGCTATTAAATTATCCGCCGAGGATGAGGCCTCCACGGTCAACTGTATAGATTCCAGCTGTTCAGTTATGATCACCACAGCTAAAGGCTGCCCACAAGGAGAAGTCCTTTTCGACTGTTGTGATCGCTTATAACATATGATCTTCTAGTGACAGTGACTAGTTTGGGATTAAATATACAGAAATTCGCGGATGACATACTGGTTACTTTACGGATCAGGAATGATCAGGTCATATCCGACCTTATGCAAAAAACCCTTAGCAAAGTCCGAACGTGGTCTGTGAATAAAGGCCTTAGCCTAAAGGCCGCAACGACTTTGTCAGGCAAAAATATTTATCGACCCCTCTGGCGGAAAAACAAATAAAATCTCTTACTCCTTAGGAGAACAGGGCTTCAAATGACCACAGAGGACCTCTCAGGCCACTTCTCCTTACGGTATTACCAAAAGAAGATGGACTTGACTGAGACTTCATCCTGCCTACTCTGCAATTGCGAAGCATTCGCCAGGCGAAGATTACTCGACCATGAACATGCTGTTCTTCCACCAATCGCAATCCCAGGAAAGTTTTAGACTTTATTAAGAATATAAACCTTGGAAGCGAGTAAATTGGACGGGGCTCACAACAGATCTTTCAGGTCATAGTTAGTGCGAGGCTAACACCTGTACACCTCTATACAAATCTAATCTTATCTAACATTGGTCAAATGGAAAAATGTAGTCCCCGCCAGTGGCCGAAATCATATTCATGGAGTTTCTGGAAATCTTATATGTATAAAATAGAAAACGCTTTAAAGCTGCCTCTGAAACGTAAGAAGAAAAGTCATCATCTCAGGCAGTAATTCAAATGATTAAGAGAATGAGGAAGACCTCAGATGATAACTGCCAATTCAGCAAAGAAGTAAAATATCTTGACTAATTTATTTGAATAACTTTCACGCCAAGGACACGTTTGTTTGAATAAAGTAATCATAGCCCCATCCGATCCCATGCTCAGAATGTCTGCCCGAAGGAGATAATAAACTTCATTCAAGATACCAACGTACACTAGACCTAATAATGCACTAGAGTTCTTTGAGGTCATAAAATACATTTTGATTCTTCCAAGTTCCAATATGTCTGGCCTCAACATCGAACAATAATAAAAATCTAGGATACAACTCGATATATTTTCTTGAGGGACCACAGTTTGTCCTCCTGGTGTTTCTAATAGTAGCCGGGTTCCCTTGCCATTTGGCTGGAACAATCATCAGCACGAATAGAATTTAAATCAAAAACCCATAGAACAATGAAAAAGTGCGTTAAATATAGTACCACCACCGGCAGCACATTGAAACAATTGAATCAAATGAATCCGCAGTTGTTAATGGGATACTCTTTCCATATCTGTTTAAATCTTACTAATTTACGATTCTGTCAGTACATGCAATTGTATTGTAATTAGAAGAAAAACAATTTAAGGTAAATCCCAATGCCGAACCTTAACCCATTCTAGCAGCTGTATTTCACACATGAGATGCTTACTTGAACTCCTTAGAAATCCCTTTTCATGCATGGATATATATCCTCCTCGCTACTCACATCAGAACACCTCAACGAAAACTCAACATATACGTGAATCTTAAGAATGTAATTTGGTGCCTAATTTATCGCTGTCTATTGTCTTGTCACGATGCCTATTAGCGCTTCATTGTTTATTCCGAAGAGCCTCCCCGAAACAACTTTGGGGCAATGAAAATTGTCTTCAAATTAGTTTTAGGGTGGCGATGTTTAGGTAAGCACGATTTTGAATTCTAAAGAGGTTAATGGAAGGAAGATTGGATTTATGCTCGTCGGAAATATTTGCCTCTGTATTCGTCTAAGATGATATTCAGAGTGAAAATAGCGCAAATTACAACGAAGAATATAATCTGAAATTCGTTCATAACGTTTTGTCACAATTTGTTTACTTTGCTGAAAGAAATCTGGTCATCGGACGAAATGTGATTAATGACCGTAAAGAAAATTACGAAAGGCGAATTTTTGAATTGTGACACATCAGTTCAGTTCAGTTCGTTAAAGTTAATAGCTCGTGCTACACACTCCACCCCCCCCCCCCCCTTATTATTAAGTGCTTAGTGGCTATCTAATATGCAAAACAAACAGATCCGGTGATTGCGGATGAGTTCCCACGTGTAAAAGATCTGCTGTCGGAGCGGTTCGGTCGGCTCATTTTATGACGAGGCAATGACTTCGCCTGAAGATTGGATGCGATTTTCTTTTCATTTAATTTTTTTTTCTTTTTTTTTTTTACATACATAAGTGAGAGGACCTAAAAACCTTAAATTACGGCAAAGTAAGATACAATTCTTAGCCTATTATTATGCAAATGGATAAATGTTAGAGTCGTACATCGCTCCAAGATT
Organism: Dioctria rufipes; assembly: GCA_963924295.1. Lineage (NCBI taxonomy): Eukaryota > Metazoa > Arthropoda > Insecta > Diptera > Asilidae > Dioctria > Dioctria rufipes. The sequence goes on along the minus strand of OZ002743.1, from coordinate 38,279,330 downwards.
CTACTCAGATTGCACGTCGGATTCAAACGACACGTCAGGTACTTTGTTTCGTCGACTGTGGGTCATTTATTGTGTCAGTGACGATAATATGGTGGCAAGAAGTGGTGGCCACACTACACAAAAACAAAATGTTAATTAATTGTTTTTTGAAATATACACGTACTCATTAAATATTTGTATTTCACCAAAATGATCTGTGTCGATTTACATAACTAACTGTTGCTGCGCCGACGCGACGAGATGACGAGAGGGCTAGAGTATATTATTCGTTTAGAAACTCCCGTGCGCATATTTTGAAACGCCTCAGAGATATTTGATAAATAGATCGGCAACACGCACTTTTAACTCAAACGAGAATAGCAACTATCTCAGATCAGTTCAGGTGATAAGATCCGATAATTAGGTGCTTTGGACATTTAACCTGGCAGCGGAATCAAAAACGCAGATTAAGACAAAAGAAGATTTATTGTGAAGAGTTTTGGAACAAGTGTTGGTTTATTTTTTATAAGTATTTAGATTCCGGTTTAGAGGATCCCATATTAAATTGAGGTTAACAAGATTTTTGGGAACACGCATAGCTGCAGATCTGAATATATTCTTACTAAAGAGATACAGGAAACTTTTGTGGGATATTTTCATATTTGTCCATAAGGCTGGTTGCACACCGAGATGATAAAAATTATAAACAGATTTTTGTCTCAAAGAGATATAGAGATATAAATCTTGTGGTGGTAAGTGTCCGCACATTGAGGCGATTTCTATATGGAATGCAATTTATATACGAATAGTACAGTATGGAACCAAGCACTGATGATGACTTCTCAATAGTCTGGTATTATTTACACGCCTTAAGTATAAGAAAATATTGGGTGAACGCCTTTTATAAGGAAAACATTTTAAAAAGTAGTGCTAGTACTGGAGAACTCGAATTAGATGACAAAAAACTCAAACGTTTCCATAGCCTGAATAAAAGTAACTTTTTTGGTTTACTCAAGGTTATTTGTGAAAATATCAAAAAACAAGACGACAATTTATCGGTTGTGAATTCAGCAAGAAGAACGGTTATTAATATTGTCTAGGTTGGGTTAGGTTAGGTAGGAGCTATAAGTACCTAGCTTGGATTAATTAGACCACCAGTGGGTTCATTGTACGTCTTGTCCTCATGGGATAGCACAAAAATTACCATTGATCTATCCTGCTTCCCTTAAGAAATTCAGTATGCATCTGAATTCTTTACTTTACAGCTTCCCCAAACTTGAAAAGAAGTAGCTACCATTTTTGTTCCACAGAGCGGAGCACTCGCAGAGTACGTGCTGGACAGATTCGAGCTCCTCGGAGTCGTTACCTGACGATACCGCAGGTTTCCCTGTTGATCTACCATAAACCTGCCTTTTGATAAACATATATTTTTTAAGGTGAGTCCTACAAACAATATCCCTTTAATGAATTTAATTGTTGGAAAATTGATGTCCTTCAATTACTGAAATGAAAGGAGCTGCTGCAGTTACATTGTCCGTTGTTGGCACTAGAATATGAAAATGGCTGTCACCAGTCATTCCATTTATATCAGGAGACTGAATTGATGAGTAGGATTCAAGTTCAAAAGATGACGAAGATAAATTTTACAATATCTTGCTAGTCATCTCTGCTAAGAAAGGCGCCAGAATTTGCAAAAATAGCATATTCGGGTTAGAGTTCTTAGTTCTTTTGTTTGGGCCCATTCAAGAAATTCAGCATCAACTTCGCTGTTTTTATCCACCCTTGATCTATTGCTGCGAAATTTATTTGAGCTCTGATCATTTTGGCCATAATTAGTTTTCTTCACTTTTTTTGGCTGGAATTTTGAATTAAATTATTGGAAGAGTCTTGCTGGTCAATATCATCACTTTCTGCAACATTTGAAACGAAACTTGTTTTTTAGTGTTTTCTTGAACCATTGTTATTATTAAATTTCTGGATGAAGAGCATCGTCTAAAATACGGAATTAAAAATGCGGGTTTTTCCGCCAGGTAATAGCTTATGTTTTTAACGCCAGAACTACTTGCTGAAGGCTTCATTGTCCTTGAAAACGCTTGTCGGATTGACTTACAACGGCCTTAACAGTTTAAAATTGGAAAAAATAGTAATCTTGCTTGCATATCAGGTATCTAGCGACAGAATGTAGTTTTCGAAGATTATCTTTCCAATTCTAGAGAGGAGATAATCGTTGGGTCGAAATGTTCGATTTCTCTGCGCTCTCAATGCATATTAGAAATTCATTGAAATTATTTTCAATGAATTTTAGTCTGCTGTAGACGAGAAAAATTCACTTAATCGTTAAAGAAACTTGAAAAAAAAAATTTTAATTATCACCTTTAAGGTGCGCGGAAATCGGTAGAATATGCATTTGGAATGCTGTCATATAAGTTTCGTGAATTTTAGACTGCAATATATTGTGACGAAGGGTCAGTATGTAATATACTGAGAGCAACATGCGTTTTACACAATTTTCGATTACGTGAAGGAATATTCACACCGTCCCTGATTTAAATAACGCTAATGATGGATATCAATTAAAAAGCCAAGCTATGAAGCTGATAGATTATTTAGCGGATTATTTTATAACTACAGATTCCTCGATTCAAATTCAAAGGAAGTACGCTTAATTATGAAAGATTACTTCACCTAACTAATTTTTCGACAATGAATTAAAATTTAAAATAAAAAATAAATGTTTTTACATTACCTGTATCAGACATCTCTTTTACTACTTTAATCAAAGTTTTTTCAGTCTTTTCTCTTATGATAAATTAAAATTCCCCATACAACAGTGTTTTTCAATTGCTTCTATAAACCTTATAATAAAAGCGGGGTCGACGTTTTTCATTTCTGCAGTATTTCGAAATTAACGATTGATTACACTTCTGTAGAGAAAAGTTGAACTGAACTACGTAAAAAGTCTTCTAGTGAATTATGCCAGGAGACACAATGCACTCTCTTTATGATATTTGTCTCTAATTCTTTCGTATGTGAGTATAGGAAATATTTCGATGAATTTTACAAAATATAATTCGAGTCCAGTCTCTTTGTGATAAAAGTCTCAATAAAGGTCTTTCTAAATTGAAGAATGCTAAATTCAAAGCGAATAAGCTTTACAAATCTACTAATGATCCAAATAAATTTTAAGCATTTGTACAGACAATACGTGTGATCGGTTGAATCCAGCATAAAATACAATAGCAATGCTTTTCGGTCTTATATTAATAATATGCATCAATCCTCGGGTTTCCCTAGGGTTTTAGAGTATAATCGTATTAAGTCCTACGATTTACAAACAGGTTGAGATCTATTTGCCGAGTATTTTCAGACCGTCTATGGTACCCATGCTGATAACTGCATGAGTACTTGTTGTCTAATGCCAGGTATCTCTCCGGTGGACATCGGATTTTTAACCGATATCCGATATCCCTCATTTTTTAAAATACTGCGCACCATCGCTGTCATCTATTTTAACTGAAATTTTTAATATATCTCTTCGGTTAGGAGTCTTTTTTGATGATTGGAAAATCTCTTTTATTACACCAATTTTTAAAATCCAGGCTAAAACATGATATAAAGAATTATCGTGGAGAGTCTGTGATGAATAATGTTACGAAATTATTAGATTCTATAGTGAGTACTAAAATTAGTTTTATTGTAAAGGAGTTAATAGTTTCCCAGCAGCATGGTTTTTGCTCTTGTAAGTCCTGTTCCACAAATTTGTAAATATTTTCGAATTTTGCAACAAATTCTATTGAAGGTGTAGGTGCCCAGGTAGACTTTTCTAAGGCCATCGATACGTTAATATTCCGCTAAGCCTTGTTCAACATCCTCGAAGCTTCGACTCGGATCCTTTTTTATTCCTTTTCCCACAATGAAATCTGTAAATTAACGAAGGGAGCAGTAAATCGACTTTTGAGACTCTTATGAGACAAAACACAAAGTACTGGACAAAACAGATACGTGCGTTTGATGCTGTGACCATTTAGGAAGTTAGTTCTAGCTCCTTGTTTATGTTATCGCTATAATAGGGCATTATTTAAATAAACTCTTTATGAGAATGCTAGTCGCTTAGTTTAATTTTTTGAATTATAATCATTAGGCAAATTTTATTTAGAAATTATTATTTTGCTTTTACATATGCTTATTAATACTTTTGTATTTTGGTAAATGTTCTAGTCTGTAAGATAATCGTTCTCGGTAGACATATGAATAAATAAATTAATCTCCTTGTGACATTTACCATCTCGGTGTGTGATCGGCCGGAGACTTATTCTTTAAACAATAGCATTAGTTTGTGTAAAGTTTGACTCCAGGACTTTACAATTAATTTTATTTCTTTTACAAATGGCCCCCGTCAAATGCTACTTTTTGGAGTTTTATCCGGGTAAAGATGCAAGTCGCAATATCTTTATCCGTTTGTCATAGTAAATGCTAATCTAAATATTTACATATTAGTTGGCTTTCAAGATTTCCTATGTGGATATGCGAGGTTTATTGGGCTGCATGCATAAGTTCTCTGATGAGTTTCGCTTTTTGTATTTTGAGCAAGTTTTTATATTCCAAACTTCCATGTTCACGTATAATCTTTTTGTGTGATTAGGTTCATTGATTCTAAGGTCTGAATACAATACTTTAGAAAATTACAGTGAATAGCTCTCTAAGAACAATTGAAATAAATTCGTCATGTTGTACCTCTTAATTTTATTTTGGACTATATCCGTTTTTTTTTTCGGACATACATACATAGTTTCATAATATTGACATCAACCAAGTAGTTATTACCGATTTGACTTTCTAATGTAGACGGAATTATCATGTTTAATAGTGAGCATCGCCGGTTTAGATTTGGTATAATTTATTGCGCAAGACTAAGTAGGCGATTATGTTCAACAGTGTAGAGCAGAAAACGAATGCTGTTATACAATCTTTCTGTAAATCTTTTAATGAACATAAGACTAAAGAATGTACAAAAAGAAAAGCTTTACTACTTCATTCGACACCAAAGAAATCTGGTGGTTTAATAGACTCATAAAATTATATTATAGCGTCCAAACATAAATTAAGGTAACGATTTTACTTTAAAGAACAAATAAACTTTTAAATGCCTCGATTAGGGAAGCATGACTTAAAATCCAAAACAAACCTGGTGCATCTTCTGTTTCTGCTCACAAAATTTTAAGCAATCAAAAAGGATTTAAATATGTAGGTTCCAACGATGTACAGTAATCATGAAATAACATTGTATTATCTATGAATAGGAATTACAAGAACTATAAAGATGTATATTCCCTGAACGGAAGGTATTTAACTAAAAAGGGCTTACTAAATAATACAAAAGAAAAAAACGAAATAATTCGTCGATTTTTCCCTCCAAAAAGCAGCAAGGCATTAAACGGGGAACGCATTAATTCTTAGTGTCACAACAGATCATCTCCGACGTTCACATTGTAGAAATCACAGATCCTCTCAGCATGGGCCCATTATTTAGTGACATGGGTTCAAAAGGGGATTATCGTGCGGTGGGGACAAATTCAAATAAATTCAACGATCAACGCTCATGTTATCATTACGGAAAAATTTATAGCTTGATCATGGTCGAGGGTGTACTGGAGATTAAGTTCGTGTCATAATAACGGACAATCCGCGACTTTTGTTGATCGCTCTCTGGACATACATATACATACATATATATTATATGTAGTTATATAGACCCACCGTTTCCATCAGCCTCTAAAAACCAGTAGCCCAACAAATTTGTTCGCAGGGGACGTGTTCTATTCACCCGGAGTCCACTGTTCCCGTCCACGCTGTCAAATTCATAACTCAGATTTAACGTTCCATGAAAATTCTAATCGGGTTACTTATGATTTTTATTGACTGAACTGATTCGGAGCAGGTAAGCCACTACTGGCACCTATATGGCAGTTTAAATGGATCTAATGCGAACACCGGGTGGTACCTACCTTGGTTTGGTTTGGTACCACGGGGATATGGCTCTATTTAGACGAAAGGCTAACATTAATTTTTTTCAGTCCCTTGCTTGGTTGAGAGTATTGATGAGTGAAGAAAATTTTCTTTTCCTCTTGTAAGTGCTCATCATCTTATATCCGACTGTGTGGGCTTGCTGTGGAATTCTCTGATTTATTCATGCGTCCATCTGTAGTTAAGTTAAGACTGATCTCGTTCGCGTCCACCAAAAATTCCCGCTCAACAGAAATTTTTGCGTGATAATAATTTGTTTTACAAGCGCATGCATTATTGTCGTCTAGAGATACTGTGGTGGTGTACTGTGTGGGCTGCGATCATGTTAAGTGATCATTTCTCACATCTGGCTAAAGTCATTTGTTCTGGATAAATCCCCATATTTTAGGTAATACTTGCGGGAATCTCGCCTACAAGACGTCTTTATGTAAATTCGAATGCATTTACTTCAGATTGTAATGAGTCTTAGAGTTTTAGCCTGAAGGAAGTTTGGTATAACCTACGATTTGATGGAAATTGATCAGTTCTATTTATGAGTGGTTGGCTTTTTGTGAAAATATTTATTTTTATTGCTTTATTCGGTTTATAGAAAATAATCATAAGTTTTGAATGCTTAAATGAATATTGGGGAGAGTAAATATGGTGCGAGAGTAAATTGTGACGCACTTTAAATGAGTGTACGGTGGGGCTACTTCACTTACTTTTAGAAGTTTTTGTGAAATCGATCATATTTTTTATTTAGTATAAAACTACGAAATTTTGTCAATGTTTCAAATACGTTTCAAATAGCTCCGTTAAATTATTTATTTTTATTTGTTTGTTTAAAGATTTTTATTCTGAACTTTTTCTGATTTCAATCCATGTACTTACTAATTACCAAGAAATGACTTCTGTATAAGAAACTAAACGAAATTAAAATAGATTGGTTCCAAAGACGCTATTAAATAGGCTATCTGTGGAATATTGAAAAAATATAAAATAATGCCCTCAAAAACTATAATGCACCAAAAACTACACTTAGTCTTTTGTTTGGAGAAATATATATAAGTATGTATTCCTGAATTCAATGTCATCTCCATGGATTGACAGAAAACCTTTTTTAACTCGAGAATTAAAAAGCACCCACGTACGCTATGTTTGATGATACATTTTTTTTTTTTTGGGTTGTATAGAAGTTCCCGAAGTTTCCAGTTAGTGATAAAAAATATTTTATCGATATCATTCTCAACTGTCAATGAGTCTGCAGGATACGATTGATAAGTTCTGTTTCTTTAACAAAAATCCTTTTCTCACGTTTCGGCAACCAAGAGGAAATCTTTTGGCTCGTGCAAAAGGTATTAATAAGGAAACATTGAAATTTTTCCGCACTACTGAAGAATGATGTGAAAGATGAATACATTTACTTATCATTATAATTAAATGTGGATGAGATTGGTATATTTGTTATTCCTGTGAAGATGCCCAGAGGCCTTAAAAGAAAAATTGGCTCTATAACTTGGGATGCAAGAGGCTTAATATGCAAATTTTTATGAGATTTCCGTTTGTGAGCAAGTGTGTTACCTAAATGAGGAGAAATAGCGTAGAGGGAAATATGTGATAGACGCAATTTTGTTTGGTATCCATGAATTTTTTGAAATTATGTTCGTTTTAACAGATGATCTGTGCATGAATTTAAGTCTTTAAAATAGGATTTTACTCAGTTTATATCGTTAACCGACCTTTAATTCGTCCGGCTCTTAAAATTTTTTTTTTTTTTGGGAAACATGAAATTTTTACGGCAATCGCTATTTTCAACAATGCAAACATAGGTGTTGAGTTATTCAGGAATTATTAATAAAACCTCCTACCTAACCGTTAGTTACAACTTAAAATGTGAACATGCCCCATTTCATAGGAACTTTAATTTTTTACTTATATGTAAGTTTAATTTGTTTTTTCATTTATTCTTTTATAGATGGCATTGTACAAAAAGACATAAAAGAAAATGAAACTTATAATTATTTTCAATGAAAAACTAAAAACTAGACTAATTTCAGGTGCTCGAGAACTTTGCAATTAAAATTACTAAACGTACCTGGCTCAAACAACAATCTCAAATTTATTGGCAGAGAATTCCACATAATATTGGACTGGATAAAGAACTGACGCCTAGATGTTAGACAATTATGTCTGGATACTATTAAAGCAGTAACTCGACTCAATCTCACAATCTAAAGCACATCGTACAAATAGCTGCGGTTCCGAAACTTCAGAGTTCTAGCCAATAAAATAACAGAGCAATATTTCAAAAGGATCATAAGGCTGCAACCAACGATTGAGTTGTCATAAAAGGAGACATGGTCAAAACGACGGAGAACAAAAACATACCTTATAGTAGCGTTGAATGTAGTATTTAGCTTTCATAGTCCAGACAAGCAAATATTTCGCACCCATAGGTAAAAATTAGACAGAAGAAGCATCCTAACTAGCTTTAAATGGATTTTTCGTTGGAGTAAAATTATTAATAGCCCAGACTGAATGAAGCCCACCATATACTTTTCTAATTATAGCATTAATATGTGGTGGCCCCAGGAAAGTATTCTATTGAAGATAATTCCCAAGTTAGACCCAGAATCGACAACTGGAATTTGCCTTCTATTGATTAGGACAGGTGAAAAACATGAAGTATCTAAGATTATTTAATATATAATTAAGTATTTAATTTTGGTAGAGTTCAAGTGTAGCATGTTGTCAATGGCCGACAAATAAATAGATCGGAGATCATCATTTACACCATCTTCAGCTAATACAATGGGTCTTGAGATACAATTGAGCATCATCAGTATAAAGGTGCAATTTGCTATACTTAACACAATGAAATAAATCATTGATGAACAGAGGGCTCAAGATAGATCCTTGCGGTACTCCTGAAGATACCAGTTGAAAAGTGGAATATAAGTAACTCTCGATAAACTTTGCAGCCTGGGTAGAGAAATTAAACTGCATTATCAGTTTTCTACATAGCTTGCTGTGATTCACCGAAGAAAATGCCTTAGAGAAATCTAAGAGCACTAACATGGAGAACTCATCCCTATCAATAGCAATCCGTATAATTTGAAGAAGAGCAGTAATACAGCTATTCTCAGCTCTAAGGCCTGATTGTCGGTAAAATACTAATAGGTCAGAAATCAGTATTACATGAACTTTTCGGAACAAGTATGACCTTTCAGAAATTCCACCGTTTCGGAAACCGAGATGACGTTAAATTACAAATGTGTGCAAGGGAGAAGGAATATAAGGCAGGAGCAATTTAACAAATTTTGGGTGGTGTCAGATTTGATTTCACAAAAAGCCATGAAAACGTCATTAGCTGTTACCCGGGTAAAATTAAATGTCGACAAGTTGCGAGGACCACAAGGATTAGGCAATTCAGGGATGCATTGTGAACTCGAACTTATAGCAGGTATATCATTAGGAAGCTCTTGTTGAGTTCTTCTGAACAGATGTTGATATAATTTTTAGTTCAACAGACTACGCCAGCAGAACGTAAGTTTTTCCATAATTTTTTTGGTGAGAGTTCAGTATAAAGCAACGAAGAAAAAATTATGACGTTATATTCTCGTATGTAGCAGCTTACATGCGGTGGAGTTTTGCTTTTTTTTAGATGAAGATTGGCAGTCAACACCATCTCGAGTTAGTAGTAGCGGTAAGTTTTCACTTTTTCATAATTTGATCTCTGATATAGGACCTACAAAAAAAAACATCTTTTGGAAAATTAATTTGTTGTATATTGAAGAAAACATAAGATAAGACATTTCTTCGTCCAACTAGACATAGTTTCACAAGAAGCTTGATTTGTGATATGGAGGGGGTGACTTCTCATCCCGAATATCTGAATCAATGCAACAATTCTGGGATGTTTGTGTTCGTTTCAGCTATATTTCGAGAGAGTTTCTATAGTGCAATAATATTTTATTTTATTATTTTACTTAACTTTGCATAGAAAATTGAAGTAAGTAAAATTAAGCTGATGATCCATAAAGCATTTTATTCATGAAATACACAGTATTTCCGCCATATTTGTCCATAGGGCAGGAGGTAATAGTATTTACCTAGCCAAACAAAAACTCTAATGTCAGGGTGTGGGGCATATCAATCGTTTCGGAGTTGCAAAGCTATTCCTATGCTCAAAGGTTCTTTGTTCCCTTATTGAAGAAAAACACGTCATTTAAAAAAATTAAAAATATCGTCTAATTTCGGGACCTGGATTGGTTGAGAGCTAATAACTCTTTAACGGTTACAGTTAGCACATAAGTAAAATTAAAGCGGCGAGTCCACTGCTTACAGTTTTTAATAAAAAAAGTTATCTTATCCAACTTTTTTTTTTAAAAAAAAGGTCAAAGTCGAAGAAGGATTAGAAAAGCCTGAGGGGAGAAGAATACATGGCTGGTTGAAATAGCTCACGAAGAGTAGTTTTTTGCTCGTTATCGGGGTGTACTGCTGCGTTGTCGATAAGTGTGGCCAATTTGGGTGATAATGCGTTATCTGTGGTTAAATCTATGATACCAGCAGCAGTGTCGGCTTCGGCTAAGAAGACATCAGGTTTCAATACAATTGCTTCATCTGGTAGATTCACAACTCGGGCAATAATTTTTCCTTCCTGTGAGTCGCTTCCAGATAGATGGAGTAAGCCAAATATAAGGAAGGTCATTTTTGGAGGATAACATAACAGAAATCTGTTCAGCTAGTATTGGACTAAATAAATGTATAAAGCAGGTCGACCTGCCTGATATATTTTAAAAACTTCTTTTTCTAAGCTAAGGTGATTTTTCCGCAGGTCGATGGAGCATCTATTTCTAGCGAGGAATCGTCGAGTATCTTTATTACGAAAATGTGTGAATAGTCATGCTAAGTACGACCGAATCAGGTATTGGCACGGAAGATGCTTTATAACCCGATCGTGCACAATTTAGTGTGTGGCTCCTATGTCTACTATCAGGTTACAACGAATCCCTTCCACTTCTCATTTAATTCGAATGCTGCTGAATATCATTCCTTGGCTAACTGTGACTATCGGTGGGATGGGTAACATTAAATTCGAAGCCGATGAAAACGTCGTGATATTTCCATTCTGTGCCGAGGCAACCTTTCCTTGCAAACGTTTCGATGTCTCGTTTACATGGAAGGCTGCTGGTAATTGCGTTCGGTGTTTCGCAAGTGTTCGGCAAATTGTGGTTACTCTTAGTAATATTCGGTGTGGTCTGTGTATTTGGTGTGGTGTGCGTGTTTGATATGGTATGCATGCTTATTGGTATGTGGATGTTGAGGGATTTTATTGAGGACACTAACATCTACCCCGCCGGATCAGTAGATTCGTGTTTAACTTTCGTATTTGAACCACTTCCACAAGGTTCTGCGGCGGGCTGGATCTGCTTACTGGTTGAACCTTAAATGGCGCTGACGTTGGTTCAGTATTTGCTTGCATGTTTGAGCTTAACCGGGGAAAGGTTATGGAGTTCTGCATACAATGAGCTCTGGAAAGTGACCATATACCATGAACTTTTTAATATACAGGGTTTTTTGTGAAAAACTAAGATATGAGCGGTTGATTTGGCCCCCTTCTGTACAATTTTTTACTTGCCTGGATGAGTACCATGACCTCCTGCCCTATGAACCACCATAGCGGAAACACCCTGTATTGCATGCACATGCAAACATATTGTCCATAATGCACATCGTAACTAAATCAATTGAATTTAAATTTTCAATAAACATCATACAAATCTTAGATTACAATAATTGACAAAAATGAAAAGGAGAATTCGTCTGTCCTAAAAGAGTATAGTAAGGGATGTAAGGGTAATGGGAGCCCTGAACTTCACACGTCGAAGAAATACATTGAAATTTTGAGACAAGTGTTCTCCATGAAAATCAAACGTTTTAATATGGCGCACCCAAAGTTATCGTTATTCGTGTTAATTAGTGTACACAGCACAATAACAGCATCGCTTACATTGTTTGAGCTGGAAAGATGTCAAGCCACCCTTGCAAATGTGGCACAGCACAACTTGCTACTAATCATACCTTCGCGCTTACATAGTCGCCTTCAATTTCTGTTTCTAATGAGCTCCACTAAATAACTCGCTTGTTCACAAGTAATAAACTCAAGGTGGCGTTCTCAGCCCCTTTTACATCACCCCTCTGCTACCCAATCCGCAACACATATAGCCTACGTAACTGTATCATGTTAAAGTTTAACACTATACTGTCTCTGTAAGCACATTGTACCCAAAAGTGTTCAATTTACACCTACCCACGTGTGAGCCCCAGATGCTCTCCTTGTGCTGTTTGTGTCAACAATTTGAATAACAACAACATCGAGTACAACAATAACAATAACAAAAATACTTGTATACTCTCGTGGGTGGGATGGGAATGGGATGAGAAGTTGAAGCGTGCAGAATCGAACGAAACCCTTTGCTTTCCTTTCGACGACGTCATATAGCACTTAACTATCGTCGAGGCAATTAGTCGACGACGCGACGTAAGGAAATCACAGCAAACCTTCAATGAACGTCTTGAGGTTGAAGGCACTAAAATCCCCATCGTCTATAGAAGACCAAGAATTTACTTAGGAGGCCATAGTGAATGTCAAAGGGAAGAGGGGTGGCTTACGTACAAATATTGTACACACGGCGCGCAGATATTAAATTTTACGATTACGCGAATTTTTGGCAAAATTAGGGTACTTCGTTCAGAAATTGGCAACTTTGTTATGTTTGTTTATGTATTTTTGACTTTTGTGTAGATTGAGCATACCGTTTTGACGTTATTTTATATAATGACACAATTTTAAATTTTTACCATTTTCGCAAGAGGTTTATACAAAAGTTAAAATACAATTTCCGAAATAGGAACAGCAAATCATTCACGAATGGAATTCTCTTTGCATCCAATTAAATTCCAAAGGGATTTTCATTAAATTGATTTTAATTTTTACCCATTGATATTTATAACAGTTTGATTGCTTAACGTTTTCTTTGGTTTAATAGTTCTAGTACTTAATATAGTTTTAAATCTCTAATTAAAATTATGAAAGTGTCATTCCTTCTACTTCAATTTCAGTTCAAGCTTAGTTTAGTCAATTTGTTTGAATTATGTTTTACCTTAGTTAATACTTTTACATACAAACCGTATAAGAGGTCGCATCGATTTTGGAATTTTTACTATAAGCTGTAACTTTGAACTTATCGAGAAAAAGGCAATTTTTACCTTCATTTCTATATGATTCCGATATTTAAATAGCGATGTCTGTCTGATGTTGAGGATTTCAGACTAACTACATGGTTAGAAATCTTGGTGTAAAAGATAAAAATAATTTATATTCTGTTTTATATTAACTCTTTCTATTCCAAATTTCCTATAGAAAGCGAATAAGTCGAATATATATGTACATCATTTGTATACAATATCAGTCTAACGTTAATATGAAATTTCCTATAAAAACAGTTTCTACACGCATATAAGATAAAACTTATCCGAAAATGTTATAGAATTTATATTCTAAACTATAAACTCTGGCAAATACGCATATAACTTACTTTATTTATATTTTGCTGGTATATAATTTATATAATTTCGTTAAAAATATCATATTCAATTAGGATTTCAGCGTGTACTTTATATACGTCTTTGGAATAAATTTTATACTACTTAGCGTATATATCTGGCAAAAATTCTTCAAAATTTACAAGTATATACCATTTTCTTAAAGAAATAACGGTTCTTTCTTGGGAAATATATTCTTTAAGTTATCAACTCATCAGTCAGTAGAGTTTTAACCACTGTTCTAAAAGCATCCTATTAATTTGCTTTAATCGAGATAAAAGAAAATTTGAAATGTACTCCGGTATATATAAAATTTGCGAATATTCGTTAAACAATAGAAGAATTGTTCAGATTCAAAAGTTTTCCAATGACAGAGTAGAATTGGAATATACGGACTTTATTAATTCCGGTGAGTGTTTGCATTTAAACTAATAAAAAGTTTAAATCATATATCCAATATAATAGGATTTTGCAAATTAAATTGAAAAAAAAAAACAAGGCAAAAAAAGGCAGCTTAATAAGAGCATTGAGGAAGAAAACAAGGATAAGTCGATAAATACGCAAACAGAAAAGGCTCCTTCAGAAAGGATTCTCAACGACATTGATGACACTCTGACACTACCTGATCAACTCGAACTAGTACAATCAAAACTGAAGTCAACGTTAAAATTCTGACGCCAGCAAATTAAATCTAGCGAAGTTGATTTATACAGCGAATATGGTTATTTTTTCATCTGTCTATAATTAGTAAGGGTTTTTATATAATATTAGCTGATGCCTATAGAAACGACTTTTCCTTGTCTTACAAGGAGTCTGCTCAACTGTTGCTAAACACATGGAAGAACTTTCAGCCTTATATTTTCTCAGCAGTGAAGAATACCGGGAAACGAATTTTGTATACTGATGCAGAAAGAGAAAATGGTAAATATTTATTTTAAAATTCCAAAGATATAGTTTTATTTTATTATTAATTTAGTAGATTTGGATACCTGCACTTTGTCGTTCATAAATCTTCTTCGATTTCTTCCACCGCCTGTAAATGAAAAGAGCAAAGTAAACAGACTAACGGATGAGCAGTTGAAAGGATTATATTATTTTAAAAGATTTCTAATTTAATTTTTCTTTTGATTTTAACATATTCAAACTTAGTTTATTAGCTAGGGCTTACACCTGCAGAGTATACCAACTGTTCAGGGCCCAGAGCACCATATATAGCGGCTGAAGGAAGATCTAAGTCATAATATCAGCAATGTATGATTATACTAGATAGATAATTGATATTTTTTTCTACATTTATACATAAATGAATGGAGTAAACGTAATTGTAATAAAAAATTTCACTACAATATGATGTTTTATTAATTTATACATAAAATTAATATTAATTTACGACATACAATAAATAGTATAAATTTTGTCTACAAAATATATAACTTAAGTGAGTTCCGGTTTTTATAAAATTTATATGAAACATAATAGATGAAGATAATATGGAATTACATATATAAATAATATATAAAATGGATTACTTCCGCTTATAATTCATGGTATTATTTTTATATATATAGATATATTATATTATTATATATATATATATTATATTATTATTATATATATATATATTATATTATATATATAGATATAGAAATCTATAAAAAGCAAAAGTATAAAGTTTATATTAACTTTTTTAAGGATTTATATGTATATTATTCATGTATAATATTTACACAAAGATTTCTAACCGTAATAGTATTTCGTCAATATTTTAGAAAGATAAAATCTTTTTTTAGATATCGGTTACATCGGTTTTAATGCAAGTGAAAAAAGGAACAGTTCCGTAACAATTTTTTTTTCTTCGTCTTGCTTTCGATCATTGAAAGACGAAAGATGAATCTCGCAATATTAAATTCACACTGAAAGAAAAACCATGGTTAATGCAAATTTGCATTTTGTGTGTTCATTTCAAATACGAATGGAAAATAGTTATAAGAAACATATGGACATATTTGTTCCAACGAATTGTTTATTATGATTATATGAAACTTGCAATTTATTCAAAAGAACTATAATTTTGACATATTATGTTTTTTACATACACAAAATGGTTACAGAAATATTTTAAAAAACCATGGTTTTGTCAACCATTTAACTAAATATAAATTATGTTGAATTTATCATGAAAATCTTAAACCAACCATATTTTATTTACATTTACCGTATACTTTATTGTATATATCATATTCGCATAATGATGGCATAAGAAAATTAATTAAAGTAGTGTACGAAAATCATCTAACGACTGGAAGAAAATCCTGTGTTTCTTACAAATACAGATTCAATAACTCCAGAAGAAGATGTTGCTGATTCCATAAAGCAATCTCTAGATTAGATTTTATTATGCTTTAATTAATACGGTGTTTTTAAAATTTGGTGTAATTTTAAAACTTCATGTTCTATTAGGAAAGGTAAAATCCAAAATCAAATTAACAGCAAATTCAGTCGATAATTACAATCCCCAGCGTGTAACAGACCCGTCTTATTTCCCTGAAACGACTATTTTGAATTTAACTGATGGTACGTTATTGTTCAATGTGTTTAATAATCTTCAATCAAGAGAAGTGCAATGAATTTCAGTTGAATTTCTACAATATTTTTAAGTTTTGCCTTGGTTCTGTCGATTCACACAGATTCAATCAGGATGAGAAAACGAAGGCGTAACAAAGAACTAGCTGGCTGCCGTATGTGCCTTAAATTGCAATTTTTTCCACTCACACCTAGGAAAAAATTAATTGAAAATATTATACATATGATTGTCATAACAACGTTTTTTTCTCACATATTTAATAATCCACACCGAAACTTGTATCCACATATTTGTAAAAATATATTTCATGTTGTAAAAAAATAATTAGATTTTATATTAAAAATCAAACTATACATAAATAATTCTAGACTTCTGCAAAGAACAGTTCATTTTATAACAATTTAAGAGATAGAATTAAAATTTATGGTGTAATGTATAATTAATTGCACTTTCGATTTAGTATGGCTTTTTCATGTGTTTCCCCGGTATCTGTCCTAAGACCAATTTTTTTCCTATATGTCGTCGAACGAATATTGGTTTGTCATAAACGCCATCTAGTAATAATGCTGGAAAACACATTCTTAAGTTTTACCATCAATTAAATAATATCTGCCCGATAGGATTATGTTATTTTTGTGCCATTGTTACTCCGATTTATTAGATTACTAAAACTGCTTGAATTAGGCTTACTACTAAAGCAGTTGAGGAGTTATAATTAATTTAATTCAGTATGAGTTTGTCGTATACGCCAACTTATCAAAGGTTTTTTTTTATCCATACACATATGACAAAATAAGAGCACATACGGCACTCCAATATTAAATAAAATTTGAAATTGTATATTCATACCACTAAAGATTTACATAATTTTATGAAAATTACCTCGAGAGAATAAGACCAACAATGTTATATGAGCATAAAAGTTAAATAAAGTGAATAACAAAAGTTCTATAAAAGGGGTTGCCCAATTTAGTTCATTTTTAAAATGTCATTTACTATTTTTATGAAAACCCTGTGTAAAAAATTTCAGCTCTTTACGTCGTGTCCAAATATATAATGAAACCCCAAAGTTTTGTATGGCAATACGAAGAAAGGGTTGCCCGATTTGTACCATTTTGGAAACTTAATTTATTTGTTTTTTAAAAAATCCCGCGTACACAAAATTTCAGCACTCTTAATTGCGTTCACGAATTATCATGCGGACGAACAGACACACATGCAAAAATCTAAATAAATTTTAATTTTATGTATGAGTGTCCAATCCATTTTGCTATGCTATTATTTCGGTGTATTACAAACAGAATGACAGACTTATTATACCCCGTATGATTTCATCATCTAGCTAGGGTATAAAAATTCAATAAAACTTATAAGAGTTTATTACATTATTTTTGTTTAAATGGTATATTTGTAAAAAGACTCAATAATACTTTTATTTTGCATTATATTTAATTTTTGAGTAATCAAATTTTTAGCTGTTCCCAAAGTTTTCTTTCTTGGTTATATAGGAAAGATGTGGTTTTATATTCAAGGTCTCTGCCGTGATAGTTTTAAATTCAAGTGAGATTAATTCAGATCTTTCCTATCATAAAAATTTTATTTTTGTAAAAGCTATTTGTGCAAAATGTAAATTGCAATATTTTTTACAGTACCTTTTAAGGTCTGATGGTTGCCATTGAATGAATTTAAGCGTTACATGTTTACAGGACGTATTTTTAAGATATCTTAGTACTGATAACGGTCTATAGATTTCCAGATTTTTATTGTTTCTATCTATAACACTATAGACGCAGTCAACTTCTTGAATTAAGCATTTCGGATTTTTGCTCAATAGTTTTCAGACTAGTCTGATTGCGAAGAAAATATAGCAGAGAAGTTGTTATTTTTTGATTTTGTTTTGCGCGATGCAGAAGCCATTCCAAAAGGAAATGTACCATCGCCAATATTTTTATACCTTTTGGTTTACTAAGGAGAATTATAAGCACGTACAAAACAAACCAAATCTAAAATATTTTTTTATTTTATTGTCTTTTCCTAGTTTTTTATGCACGTACGACATAACAAAATTGAATAAATTTTTTTTTTTTTTGCTTTAACGTATTATTTTTTGTCGCTTATAGTATACATATACATACGACAAATCAGCCAAAATATTGTTTTTTGATTTAGAATGCGTGATTGGGGAGGTTTTCGAAGAGGTGAAATGTTGTTATGTGTTGGGGGGTTTTGGGGTGGTCGATTTTCGAAAGTCGAATTTCGAGGGTCGAGTTTTGAGAGTCGATTTTCGAGAGTCGAATGTTGAGAGTCGGTTTTCGAGAGTCGAATTTCGATAGTAAAATGTCGAGAGTCGAGTTTCGAGAGTATGACTAAAAAGTACAAAATAAAATATATTAAAAAACTTTTAAAATAAATAAATTTTGTAAATAAAATGGACTAAGAAGTAAAAAGTAATTTTTTCTTTTCTCAGTTATATACACAAGAAAATCTTCATGGAAAATTAGGAATGTTAGAACTCCGATTAAATCTTAAAAGTTTGACATGAATTGCAGGTAAACAATTATGATTATAGTTATAGATGCCCAAAGATTTAATCGGTGTTCTAACATTTCACATTTGCCATGAAGCTTTTCTTGTGTATATGACTGAGAAAAAAAAATTAGTTTTTACTTTTCAGTACATTTTATTTACAAAATTTAATTATTTTAAAAGTTTTTTTAATATATTTTGTTTAAAAATAAGTTTTCAGATGATATGATAAACTTTCTTCTATGACGAATTTTGTCGATACATTAAGTACCGAAATATCCATAAATATATACAGCTGCACTGCATCCCCTCTATTTTAAAAATGAGATCATTAGATCGACAAATTTGTTTTCGCATTTCTTTCTGAAATGATTCATCAGACGGTAAAAATCGTCATAACTAATTTCATAGATCTTACATTCCAAAGTCTATACTTACATACATGAAGAGCGTAAATTTTTGTTTGGAAATCCTGAACAGGTATTACCCAACTTTAATTGTGAACCTCTATTTGACTATGTGGTAAAAGTTTTTTTCTAACCCCAAACTCTCAAGAGCAAGCTCTTATGACATATAAAAAAAAAATAGCGTATCGCCAGGATATTTAAAAAAAAATTAATTAATATTTCCTGAGCCGCAACAGTAATTTAACATTCTAAACAAAGTAAATTTAGATAAGTCTATGAATATAAAAATATTTATATAAGGCAAGTGTATTACTAAGTGGATGATTCGGAGTATTTTTTTTTTTTTTTTGATTTTATAGTCATATCAACATTCTGATATCTCAAAAGGGAATGCCCACTTTTCATACAACTTTAAGCCCGACATCAACAGACATGAAGGATATCTTAAACGATGCACTATTATACTCTGAACATAATTTGCAAAAAAGTATTATTTCAATTAAGCAGGGGAAACCTTTGGCGATCGGTCAAAAAGTAGACTTTTCTACTTCTCGTGATTGCGCGGAATTGGTTCATCCTACAAGAAAATTGTTCATAATAGAGCACTAAGGGCCACGAAGAAAGAAATGCAAAAATATATTAGAAATGTAGTAACTGGGGTGTATATGGCCCAAGTTTCTGAAAATGCGTTTTCCGGCAGCAAAAACATCTCGAGAAAGTTTTCTGAATCGGGAAAAAATATACCAGCTGATAGTATTGGGCGAGACCTTTAATTTGAAATGCCGTATTTGAGCCAACCCCCCACCCATCCCTAGAAGTATGCTGGGTTAAATACTAAAACCTTTAGTATATGGATGGCTATTTAAGCCCCCCGCGTATAGGAGTGTGGGTACTCAAACTTGTTCTTAGGACCTAAGGAATTCGATTCTGTACTAGACTTTCCAAAATGTAGTAGATAAAATTTTGATACACCCAAGCCTTCCCCCGCTTAATTGAAATATAAATTGTTAATAAAATATGTTCAGAGTATCATAATTCATCGTTTAAGATATCCCTCAATCCTGTTGTTGTCGAGCCTAAAATAGACATTCTTCTTTCTTACATTAAGTAGCTGAACAAATTTAGGTCATTAGGAAGTAGCCTCTAGGAATAATAAAATTCTATACATATACTCTATAATTATCCGACAAAAGCAACATATCTATCCTTAGCTGAATAAAATCAAAACCAAAATGTGTTGCTATAACTTCGACAACATCGAATTCATATAGTAAAATATCACTTTTATTATGTAATTCTGTTGTAGCTTGCTTACATATAAGAACTTTCTGCAATATTACATATGTTCGGAATGTAAAATTATACAGTTTTTATAGATAATTTAATATCTAAGTTAGATTTTGAGTATTTTCAATGTAAAATGCAAGTCACACTTTATATTTTATAAGCAAAACTAAGGCAAAATTTACACCACTTTAAAGTGTGGCTTAAAGCTGTCCGTTTCACCAGCACTTTTGATTATATAGGCATGTATGGTTCATTTAACTATGGAAGGAGAATTTGGAAAATTAGCAAATCCATTTCGAATTTTTCATCACCCATGTGAGTTACCATAAATCTTAATATATAAATCAATAAAATTCTTTTTATATTTTCCATGTAATAAGATTAGAAAATTTAAATTCACAGATATACAAACGAAATAATATCAAATGATCTTCCAATTCTACATACATACGTAAGTACCTAGGAGTAAAGACCAAAGTCCTATTAGAGCCCACGCTATAGAATATTCATGTCCATTTTAACGGTTTACCCACTACAATCATAATTTCAACTCATCAGTTTATTTTCATTTCCGTATTAATCGTCCTGTCATATCTCGCCCATCCCAGATGTTGTTCAAGTTTACATCGTAAACCAGGTGGTCTCTATTGAAATTAATTCTGTTCATTCGGTAAACATAAAAGTTGCCTCTGACCAATGATGAAATATACCGTGAAAAGTCAACACAACTGATACGTATAATACCAAAACTACATTAAACGGCATCTCCAAATCGTCAATGTTCAATAGACATGCCACAAATTTCACAATCATCAACCAAACTACAACTCTCTCACTAATTCTAACAAGCGGCAAATGGCTTTCAAAGAAATGTATCAGAATGTAGTGATTTAAAAAAAGCCACTGTATCGGCCTGAATCGTTCAAGGTAATCAATCAGCCATGGATAAATCTACATACGAGTATACCTACATAGATCGCCACTCTACAAATCTTAAGAAACTCTAGACTTAGCCGTAGTTAAGGAAAATATAAAGGCAACGAGTTAAGTCGTCCCGGTTATACATTTGTAGTATACGCAGTACCTACATAGCCCCAAATCAAACAAAACAAGTGGCTATCGCGGGACTCGAGGAAAAATGTGATAAATTGATTATCAGCTCTCCAATTAATCATTAGAGCCTCCATAGAGCCTCTACAGAGATAGCTCTATTGAAGAGATTGGGCTATAGATCATGCGCATGAAAAACGTTGCTTTTGTCATAAATTCAAATTAAAACTCGATCAGGGACTCAATAGCCGTGAGACTGACACCTACCCATGGCTATTTCGTAAATAGATTTCAAGAGGGCACACATGAAACTATCGTTGAACACTGGTTGTGTATAGTTTATATCGGACATGCTATATAGAGAGAAGCATTAGTTGGAATAGCCTCTGTGATTCAGAATGGATTTGAGTTCTTGGACCTGTTCATTAATCAAAATCGTGTTAAAATTGAATATTTGAAATTACTCATATAATTAGCAGTAAAATCATTACACATCCAATAAAATTCTCACTCAGTTTAATATTCCAATCAAGTAGCTCGGATATCCTGAAATCCCTACTAATAGGACAATCTTCCTCCATGAAAATATTTATACAAACTCGAACATTTATTTACCTTTCGTCACGTGATTTATGAGCCACTGAACCTCCAGACAAGTACACACGTCAACTCCATAACAACAAATGGCAGTTAAGCCACAAAAGAACAGAAGACGTCCAACACTCCTTGTCCGGACTGAATACCAATGAAACAAAATAATAAAAAAAAAAAAACGTTAAAAAAAGCACTCAAAAAGGTAAAGGAACATCACTCGCTCCAACTTCCAAGTTGCCGCATCCCGAAGGAGAATCTAGAATTATTCAAATCGAAGTCTGATGTCAATACAGGAGGAGAGCAGCACGATTGCAGAAGAACTGAGTGATTCCTCCCCTTTGGTGTTTTCTAGAAAAATGCATGCAGTGGGGCTGTCATTGATTTTATTCACTTGTCCTCCATATCGAAGACCTTTTTCAGCCTGAGCTACATGTCTTCGTTTCTGTTTGAAGTACATCCCTTGCCATGTACCGCTCTGTTGAATATATCGGTGGGAATTTTAATTTTTTCCATTTTCAAGGAGCAGGATTTGCTTTTAGGGGATGCATTAGAGAAAAACTATCAAGATAAATAGCCGAGAAGATTGTTGGGACTATGTAGCAGAACTAAATGCTTAACATTTTGCAGGCCTTGGTCTCTGTGAGATAAACTACCTTATATGTGTGTATTATTTGCTTTTGTCAGTGGATCCTTCCGGGGATAGTATTGGAACGTAAAGCCAATTGTATTATGATCATATGCAATAAAATGTGGAAATGATCAAAAACAAAGAGTTAGTTAATTACTAACCGCTCATTTTATTTTAACGTCATTGGTCTTGATTTTAAAATCAATTCACCTTCCTTTTCTAAAGTTATGATGATTTTAGTCTTTATAAACGTCAATATCGATAAAGCTCCCGTATGATAACTAAATTTTCCGATCTTATTGTTATTTTTAAAGGGATAATTTAAATACCTAGCTGAACCTCCAAAGTATCGTTCATAAGTCTTTCCAGTGAAGAGAAGTTCCAGGCTATCATTTCTCCTAATATTTGCCCAAATATCTATTGTCAATGAATTTGTTCCAAGTATTCCTTCCTGTTCTTCAACAAAGAAACTCCAAGATATCTGCATTACTCGACTCAACTCTTCAATTTCTGACTGAATATTTGTCAGAATATCTCGGACACTAACATTTTCACCGTGAAATTTTCTTTTTGACAGATCTGTGCTCGTAGTTGAGAGCTCTACAGACCTTTCGTTATAGTCAATATTACATTCAGGAAAGTGGAAATTTTAGTGATCTTTTATGTTTCCTCTGAAATTCCCAACTGAAATCCCATTTATTCAACTTCGTCCTTTCCTGCAAAAGCTGTGCTATGTCATCATAAGGTATCCGCTAATTTTAGGAGCATTAAAAAAACGGATGCTGCACCGGCTTGATGAATCTTTGAAGATCCTCCTGAAATACTAAGTTATAGTTTCATAGAGATCATAATACGGCTCCTAACATCTAACAATTGAGAATAATAGGTTTAAGTAGGATTCAAGGAATTTCTTATCCAAAACATATGACAGGGATCCAACTGATACAATGATCTAATAACAATAGGAAACAGCTAGAATTGCTCCAAGACAAATTATTGTGATACCCTAGCTAGATGAATGCCTCTATGCTATTTCGTATTGCTATTTCGTATGGTATACAAGTTTGAAAGTTGAAGTGGCCTTTTGCATATATTTCTAGAATGGTTCGTCGGACAATAAAAATGATTACAACCAATTTCATAGGATTTTATATTTTGAAGAACTTTTCAGTCTAGGACTGATAGTTTTTACAGTATACGTAAAAAACTTACATTTTTATATGGCAACACCAACAAGGATTTGTCTAAGTCAGCCCATTTTTGAAATTATATTTACGATTTTTATAATAATTTCGTGTACAAAATTTCAGCTTTCTACGTTCACATTTGCTGAGGCAGTGTCCAAAGAAATAGTGAAAAATGAAATTTGTGTATGGCAGTTCCACAAAGGAGTTACCCGATTTGTACTATTTTCAAACTGAATTTTACTTTTTTTTTTAAAAAAAGCCCGTCTGCAAAATTCAGCTTTCTAAGTGATCGTGTTCTCGAGTTATCGTGAGGACAGACAGATGGACAGACAGAGTTACATGCAAAAAACAAAATAACTTTTAGTATTATGGGTGCATTTCCAATCCGTATTACTCTACCAGGGTTAAGCGTGAATTACAATTACGACTGATCTGTTGACTGTGACTTCAATTTAATTCGAAGTCGACGCTATGAAATTTGTAATTAAATTAGAGCTTCAACTGCTGGAACAAACTAGAAGTCCCGTCTTCTGTGACTGAACTGAAGTTGACCACAGCTACCACCAATTTCGCACTTCGAGCAAAGTTTAGTTTCAATCGCAGTCACAGTCGAAGTGAAAGTTGCACTTGTATCTTGACACATGCATTTGCCATTTGGACAAACAGAACAATGATATCATCTAGGGTATAAAAATGGTCGAAAGATTTCTACAAATAAGTATTCAAGGCTTCTTCAGGGAGTTGTCAAAATATTGTTTCCAGATTGTGCGAGTTTAACAAGTACCTACTAACATTTAAAGTTTCCGAAAGCTCTTTTTTAATGACCCACAGCCAGATGAAATAATGTCAAATGATTGAAAAGACAATTTTATTGTGATTATCTCTACAAGAGGCGAGAGTGAGGTATGTAGAAATTATCACATTTTTATCGTATAAAAAAATAAAAATTTCGGAGCTGATCTTTAAATAATTCTGGGACTGTTATTTTTAAATCCACCACATACTCGTTATTCTTAGGTGAAGGCGCACGACAACATCAAAATATTGTGTTCAGTCACCATTGGAAAGTCCACAGAAATGCAGAGATCTTCAGTTTTATTAATGGGCAGACAAGGACGTCTTTAGCCAAGTGGGGGCCAAGGATATGGGGATCCGCTAAAAAATTATTTTCTAAAATACTTTGGGCTATCCACAGGAATCATATATAGTATAATAACGTAAAGCTTGTTAGGGCCTATCGCTCGCTGAAGACTTTTTGACGTTTTTTCACCACCGTCATTGTATTATGCTCTAATATAAATGCGCGCATGAAGTGACATGACAGTAAGGTGACTTTTTGGTTCCTTCAGCTAGCAACTTTTGGGTGACTAAACTATCATCGCGGCTTCACGTTTAGTTATAAGTATGAATGTACACACACTGGGAATATTTTTGTCGCAGATTGACTGCCTTTGTCTGGGACACGTTATAGAGCTAGGAAGAAACTTTACGCATCTTTTTTTGTTATTTTTTTTGTGTTTTTGAAAAATAGATATTACGACGATAGTGCGAGATAACGATATAAATATAGATCTTAGAGTTACAGCAAGTCTCTCTTCGGGTTTTATTGATGATCACATATTGGTACTTTGATAAGTTAGAGCAGGTCTCAAAATCTGCAATAGTAAATAATCAAATTTTTCAACACTCATACGGAAATATCAAAGAAATTTTTCAGGATAAGATCGTAGTTCATCAAACATTAAGTAGCCTTCCGCTCCATTGGAAGAATCCAATAGCGACGGTCTACTTTCAGTTAGGCAAACTCTAATAGCTAAACTAACTTGTAATAGGTAGTCTAACTGGTTGAAAAATTGGTTATCGGTTAGTCTACTATTACAGGGGCTAGGCGGCACTATGAATCGCGGAGACAAGGCCCAGTGGGGCCATGCCTAAAGATGGCACAATGGGCGGAGATAGTTCCATGAATAATGGGTTCTAGTCAGGCCCTAATACAAGAAATTCTAGAATGTACTTGTGATTCAAAGTATATGCCAGAATTTGTTGTATAAAGAGAAGCAATAAAAAAATATCAGATAATTTCAACTTCAGGCAAAATCTTAAAATGTGTAATTGGAACTTTGAGTGTGTGTATTACATCAAAATATTTTGAAGACAGAGTTGGACTCAGACGTAGAAAGCGCGTGCGTTAAACATAGATTCATTCACATAGTACTGCTTCGTAAACCAGGTGATTCAAATTAGACCATTTTAATGTCATAATTAATACATTTATATAAGAATTGTTCATTTAAAGCATACTCAATAAATGAGTTGACACTAGATTAAATTGCTTTCCCTAAACCCCCTAAACCGAGGTAGGGTAATAAATTTAAGATTTAGAAATAAGCTTTGAGCTATGATAATTCTATGAATCACCGAGTTCTAGATTAGAGGAGATTATTGGTGTAAAAACAAAACTGTGATAATTATTTGGAGTTTTTGAGACTTTAAAAATTAATTTAATAATTGCGAAACTATTATGCAAAATTTCCACGCAGTGCTTGCATGTGAGTAGTGGACACCGCGGAGATTTTAGTGTGCGTAATTTAGAAGCTGCAACCTTTTGTGGAGGACTTCATACGTGTTTACATTTACCTGCTGTTTTTACAAGCGCGGAAATCAAGTCGCGTTTTTGTTTTTAAATGTGTTCAACAAATTTTACCGAAGTCCTATAGAAATTTCAATATCTTCCATAAGCTTGTTTGTTTGTTATATGTACACAAATACAATACAATAAATTAAAATAAAATACAAAACCTCTTTATTGAAAGACCCTGGCCGAGGCCACGTCCATACATAGATTAATTCCCAGGTAATTACCTACTAATTACAATATGAGTACCTGGTGGTAATTATTTTGAATTAATCTAATAATTCCAGATAGACATTGAAGTTTGGTCAATTCAATAGCTCTCAAAAACTTTCAAACTGCGTCTTTTAGTTCAGACTCTGATTTGACTCTGAATTGATTTCTATGAGATACCTACAGATAATATTTCTAGTACACTGTAAAAAATGTACACTATTGTTGACACAAAGCTTAGGTATTTTTCCACATAAAATGTAGGGAATGTAGAAATAATCCCTACATTTTAGGGAAAATTACCTAAGCTTTATGGCAACAATTGTGCACATTTTTTATAGTGTACATGCTCCCTACAAGTCTTCTATTTTATACAGATCTAAACTACAAGCAAGCCAGCATTATATTCTTGGAAAATAAAATCGAAACCAATTACTTAAATCCTGGGATCTTGTTAGTGATATTTTTGAAGTTTCTTTAGTTTTATCTATGCAGTTGGCTTGAAGAGGAAAATCTTCCAAAAATCATCAATGGGTCACCACCAATATTCTTAAATGGTAAATATAAAATTTTGTAAGTCTACTGTTTTCTTGGCATTCGTTAAACTGTAGATTTTCCCAAATCAAGATGGATGATAGAAGTAATAATAAATTTGAATTAGAACTTCACCGTGGTATCCAAAATGTAATGTACAAAAAATTGCAATTGATTATAGCCAGGTTGAAGTCCCCCGAGAAAATTCGAGAGAGTGTCTTCAACATTAACTAGATCACGGAAATAGTTCTTTCAGCTCTTGATTGTTTACATATATTAGTTTCGATACAGGCTTACTTAAGGTTAAATGAATTCTTGCGCTTATTGTCGCTTTCCAATTATTAGAATTCTTTTAATTACAACATGCGAGTACACCATGAAATAGATCCCTATTCATATGCAAGGTATAGAAAACGAAACATGATGGAATTTATTAAATAAAAGCAGAAAGAAATTGCACAACTTAAGATAATTACTGCAAAGCTATTTAAATTAAAACTCGTACTAAATATCTATCTAAGAATGTCTTGTAAATATTCTTATATTGAAACTGAAACCAAAACTCGAAATAGATTAGATGTTCATTCTGCAATTGAAATGCAGCTCAACTCCTGTGTGGTCTTTCTTATTTGTGCAAAACATTTAACACTCAAAACATTCTTTAAATGTCGCATTGATAGAGCAGTGCCCTGAAACACTAAGTACCTACTAGGTAGTTAGCTTATAGACCGCCAACAGGGTAAAGAAATTAGATTCACCATCGTAACCCTAAACCACATTTTGCTCCTCTCCTCATACACAAAAAAAAAATTAAATAAAACACAAAAAACAAAAAGAATAGCCGGGTTGTGTTCAAGTTCTAGACGAGTTTGATTATGCTATAGGATCGCGTTTCCATAGTCTCTGTGCTATGTTTGTTTACTTAGGCCGTTTAGCGAAAAGAAAAAAAATTCGCCGAGTTGTGCAAAAAATTACACTCGTGCTCTGTGACACCCCAGAAAATATGTTATGGATACAGTGAGTCTGTTCAGATTGTGGGAAAATTCAATTCTTGGAAAATTTGCCGGAATTATGTTGAATCACGTGGAGGTTAGGTGACACCTGCTTAAGCGAGGAAATATTTTTAGAATGTCTCATTGCAATTAAGAATTGCACAGAGGTAGTATTGTTTGTTTAGTGTTATCTGAGTATACATGAGAACAGCTCTTTAGCGCGATGGTATATACATATGTTTATGCGGTCTTATTTAGATGAGATAATCTTTTAGATTTTTACTTTGAATAAGCTGTGGGGACTACACTCCATCATGAACAGAAAAGCAAACAAACAAAAACTTACAGATATTTCGAAAAACCGCTTGATCTAAATTGTCACGATTTCTGTCGAGATTATACTTCTCATTCTCTCAATATAAATACTCGAAAGAACACACTCAATAACGCAATCAGCATCCAATTAACATAAAGAATTATGTGTTCCGTCAGAATTGCGACATAAATTGGAAAACAATAAACGGAATCCCTGACAAGGCCTACATACCTACTTATATGCAATGGCAGGCATTAGCGTCTTGTGCTGCTGTGCCCTTGCTTTAAGAAGATCTCCGAGCGGGCATAATTTCCGGAATAGAAAGAAGTCTCGCCGGTCTGTGACATGACTCCACGATTCTTCGCCTCATTTCTGCAGGGCATTGTTACTGAATTTGAACAGTAAACAGTCAACGGAGAATTCTACAACACCATGATAGCACGAGCATGAGTCGAAGGAAACAGAAAATTTTTTTCCAATGGCGAACAACAATTGAATGTGATCGCGAGGAGGTTTTACACGAATGGTAGCCAAACAATTATCGTGAAACGGGGTGGTCTGGCGCCATATCCCTGCCATTGCCAATTTGCATTGCTTGATTTAGTGCTATTTGTCGATGAGTTTTGCAATAATTTCGCGTCTGGAAATTTATAGTTCCTCTGTATAGTAATAAAAGTCATACTTTGGTGCGACTATTGTACTTTTTGTGACCTTTATGAGCTTCATGCATTGCATATTTTGAGCCCTAATTCCTATTGTTATAAGCCCACCATCAAACGAGGGTTTGCGCATTTCTTGGAAATTAATCACTTCGAAGGGATCACCCTTTCTATCAAGTATTTATATTTTAAAATAAATATTCTATTCAATGCAGTTAGCCTGAGATACATTCAAAGGTCTAAAATAAATTATATCACATTGATATTGACCTGAATATTAAAATCCGAAAACACATTTTCTGATTATCCAGATACTATAATGATTTTATTGAAGGACACGGCGGAGATCCAGCAATTGTAGTCGTTTTTCGGCCTTTTCGTATATGTTTTTTTTGTATAAATAGCACCATTGATGACATTCACAAATTTATCAATTTCGATATGATTTATGTAAAATATTTCACGTATATGCGATGATATCAAAATAAAATTTTAATTTTGAATTGAAAACAAGTGATTGAATTATTGAATTTGGCTCTCAATAACTATGAAGAGGATTCATCAAAGCAGGAGTGGTTTTACGCAGGTCTTTATGGTATCATTTCATAACATTGGAGGAATTAAGATAGATTTTGAGATAATGGTGAATGACGTTTGTATGCCTTCAATTGTGTCATACTAAAAATTTTAATTTTGCAACACATTTATTTTTTCTAATTATTTATCATGAATTTTTAGAATTAAGCATACATATATACACAGTTTGCTAGATAACATGAATTTTAAATCCATTTCGGATTATTTTAAATAATTTATACCCCATGATCATGGAGTTTGAAATTTTTTACTCCGAATGGTATAAAGATTGCCCTCTATATTCGAATGAGATTTATTTTGTATGAAAAACTGCAAAATATTATCCATCCTCCCGATAACAAACACTCAACGGAGTTCTGTTAGATGTCGCATGCAGTACCAAAAAAGTATACAAAATTTATATGGCTGGATGGTCCATTCCGGAATGGACCACAAGATTTAAAATGATGTATGCGTCGAGTGATTCATATTTTTTCGTATCTGAAGTATTGAGAAGGTCGATTAAATGTTTACAAAACTGCTATTATAAAAATATTTGCCTTTGGCATGCTCTAAAATATGTTATGGTCCATTCCAGAATACACTACCCATTTCACAATCTGTATACTCTGTTTTAGTATGCCATGCGACATCTAGTTCTTGTGCCATCTATGGTGTAACCTAACTGTGGTCTCTCTAACAAAATTTTATCTTAACTCCGTTCGTTGTAAAATGTTGAGGTTCTCTCGTGCTTAGAAAATAATATGAAATAGCGTCATTCGTAAATTCATATTTGTAAAAGCAAGTGTTTTACAAGTGCAAGTTGTAGGTGTCAAGAATGTAATTCTTTCCCACATAAAACATCTTCGAAAAATTCTTTGGAGCAGAGTTGCACAAAACTAAAGGCGCATTTGTTCTTTGATAGCAGACAAAAAATATTTTAATTTTAAATCATATCCAAAACTATTTTATTTCGATGCAGTAAACAGTTCTCGATATTATGTAAAATCGAAATATTTTTATTTTTCAATAACGCATACCTATTCGGTAATTCCTGTCCGATGGAAGCATTAAAATCAGATTAACGCGCGATTCGGTGCAAAATTACACAAAATAAGGGTATCAAATGAATTACCGAGTGGGGTTTACTTACAGAGTTGAGAGATTGAGTGGAGATTGAGTTGAGTTTTCGACTGATGTTTTTAAACATGCAGGATTGAGAGATTGAGTTGAAAACGGGTCCAAATATAGTCGGAGTGACAGTTCAAAATAACATCTTATTTATGATATTTTTTGTGATGGAGTTATAAGATTTATAAATTTTATTTAAATAAACTTGTATATCTATTAATCAAACAAAACTTTCGAGTACTTAAATAGCAAACAAAATGAATCCCAACTATTAGCTGACAACTCGATACACGTTTATAGGACATCATTTCGACTCGAATACGCCAGCCAAGCTTGGTCGAGTCGAAGAGTTGAGTCGACCCAATTTCAACTCGAGCCACTTATATATGGAGTTGAACTCGAGTTCAACTATGGTTCAACCCAACATGGTAATACTTCAGAAGAAGTTGTAAATATTTCTAAATACTCACCGTACACAGTAATAATTATCCTATGCCAGAGCTTTATACAATTATATTTATGAGTAATTATAATTACACCGCTTTAAAGGGTGTGTGTTATGCAGGCATATTGTGTTTATTACTCACAATTCTTCATGTTTTTTTGACACCGCTCTCTGTATTGCAGCTTTGCCACAATTTTCGCAATCATCGTGACTTGGGGTAAATATAGGAATAATGAAACTTTTATTGACCTTTCAATAAAAGTGATTTATTCTTTATTTTTTTTATTCTTTTATTTGAAACCTGTTATTTGCTTAAACTCATTTATTGCTAGCTGCTGACTACTTGATTGTTTTGCTGAATATGCGGATGACAAAGATGATTTTAAGAATAAAAATATCCCTGTATGGCCTACTGGAGGAAAGATAATCTTATAAAATTATTTTTTAACAAGATACGTAAGCACATTACCAATTCAGAATAGTTTTATTAATAAGTAGTGAAATTAGGTACCTACTATGAACTTCATTTGTTCAAGCAACATTATTTATCTCCTTTTTCTCGAATTGATCACTTTATAGAACTTTCCCTTACAATAAAGTAGAACAACAGAAAGAAGAATTTTTTACAGGGAGTTTTGTACCCTCCTGGTATTTCCCAACCACCCAATAATAAAAATGTAAATAATTTTCACCGTGACACAGTTATATAGCATCTCAGTAAAGGAAACATCTGCAGTAATTTGTCTGCAAAGTGTCTTCAATGAGAGAATTACATATAATGCACATACGCAAGAAAGAGAAAAGAATTTCTGGCTTGGCGACATCTATTAGTGAATTAAGTAAAAATCGACCAATATGTAAAATATATGAAGAAAGAGTGAAGTCATATCGTAGAATTATACTTGCGAAGGTACGCACAATAATGTAAAACCACTATTTGTAGTCTTAGGTGGTTGGGTTTCTCAAAATAAAGTAAATTAACACTTAAATTATTGAAGCTGCATATAATTTCTGTAACAACACCTTGTCTTAAAGTGGAATTACAGTGAACGTTGCGCATTCATCTCTGTAAGGTTTTGTTGTTATTAGTGGACAACAAAAGCAGAATCATGATAACGAAGTTATACCGATAAATTTGCTGAGTTTACAGTATTTTAAATACACTTCTGAAGCCTTATCTGAAAAACTTATATGAAAACTTATTTTAAAGACTTATATGAAGACAAATGTTTCGTGCAAACCTAGACAGCATCACGCCATCTAGTTTTGAAGAAAAAAATAAAAAATAAAACAAGACTGAGTTGAGGAATAGACAGAAGCGGGCATCCCATATGCATTTTCTATTGAGTATGTGCAATTCATCTTTATTACTAGTTTTTAAAACTTTATTGGTAAGTCTTTGGTAACATCGTCACTGAAATGGCTCGCAAATGGGGAGTCTTCTTCACAAACAAAACGAAATCCTCCATCGGTTGGTGCACCATCTGCAGTTTGCTAGTAAAACTAAAATCATAATTTGCTGGAATGTATTTTTTTTTTAATTAGCTGAAATTTATATAAAAAACTTGTTTTTTCCCAGAATATATCGTAAGGAAACATATAAAAGTCTGCATGAAAGATATTCATGTCTAAAAAGTAAAATTTACAAAACTACTGAGGTAAAATTAAGAGTGATTTTTCAACGAAATAAAATGGATACAATTTTAATTATTAGAAGTTTTTACTTTACTTATATCTGAGTGTATGTGCCTTGAATTTTAATTTTATAATTTTAAAACGCTAAATGTAGTTTTAAAAATAATTTGAATTTATTTAATCTTATAAAATCTTTGTTTCGGGTTCAAGTTAGTAAAATTAGAATCATCAATACTAGGACAAAACTGTGAATGACACCTTATTATTTTCCAAATACATAATTTGAAAGTATTTAACTTAAAATGCATTTCCAGTGTAATGAAAAAAATACCGTTACAAATATGCGAAACAAGCGGGATTCAAATTATTTTTCCAACATTTCTTCCATAAGAAAACATTTATTTTTATCTATTGTAATTTGAATTGAAAAACTTGTATGCCAACAGTTCTCATAACTTAAGGTTTTCCGGAATTTCTTCAGAAGGCGTTTTAAGTTGACTATAAAAACTATATTATTTCAGTGGGTTTAAAACTATTCAGTTTTGTTTTCATCTTTATAGGATTGAAAAATCTTTCCTATTTTATCTGACAAATTTGATATGCAGGTAAATATACAATTTCTCTATCTAAGCAATACAGAATTTTCTGATTTATTGGTATTAGGATTTTTATTATTAGACTTATATTGAAAGAACAGGCTTCTGCTAAATCTACAAGTATAACGATTTTCATGAAAGACCTTAAGAATATGTCAAAAAGTTGTTTTATGAAAAGACTTACCGCTCAATTCTAGTTTGTAGCGATACAATTTTTTTTAACCATACTCATTTTATGAATTATATGATACTTCACCTAAACATATTTTCCAAAAGGAATTTCGTCATAAAGACGTTACAACAAAATGTCTACTTCTCAAAATTACATTTCATACAGAACGAAACTAAAAAGCACTTTGTTCTATACTCATAGAACAAATTTATTGCATGAAATGCGTCTCACTTCTAATTTTTCATTTTTGTAGGTATAAGGAGGTTTTTATGGAATTAAATATCTTGTAATTAAAATATACTAGGATATCCGAACTTAATATATTATGAAGTTCATAATTCTATCTACGAAACAACAGTGGTAAGAATATTTTTAAAAGTTATATTTTTAAAAATAAAATAAAAATACATGTGTATTAAATATCGATATTATACTTATTTAAAATTTGAACGTGTGGCTGTATTAGTATTCTTCTTAATCGACTATTTCCGCTAAATTTTTTGATACAATCATTTTTTAAATAAAAAATTTTTTCCTTGAGTGTGTAGCGGAGATCCGTTTCTAAATCCTTGTCCTAGACCCGCTTCATGCAACTCATTTAAAAGGTATGAGCCAAGAAATTCAAGAACCTGTTTAGACCGTGCCATTGAGGACTAGTTTTACTCAAGTTGACTCCTTTAATACTAATATGTAGTGGTCTAAACATGCCGTATTACGAAAAAGTAGTCCTACTTTAAGCTGGTACCTAATGCGGTATTGAACTAAAACATTATTACTAAACGGATCTAGCTTTAAAATTAGGGGGGTCATTTTTACTGAAATTAAATTTAGCAAAAGCAGACATCAAATGGGGCACCACTTGTACAGCGCCGTAAGTCGCTTAGTTCAGCCACCGCAGTACTGCATTACTAGGATGATGTGTCATTTTTTAATATAATTTATTTTTTTTTTTTACAAAAAGTCATTTTTTAATAGAATAGTAGTTTACGGTGTAAACTGCAGGAGTCATTCAAACAAAACATTTCTCAGTTTTACACATATGTATAATATGGAGACTGCTCGATATGCTATTTCATGCTGGTACAATTTTTTGTGTCAAAAATAATTCTTACGTCGGTGCCAACATTGATAAAACCATTGGCGGGAAGTTGAAAAGTGATTTAATAAAACCTTTCGAATTTCTATTGAGTATCTATGAATATATTGCCTTTGGTAAAACACTTTTAATCACTAATTAACCCAAATAATTAATTTAAAAACATTTATTTCGACGAAACCGCTTATTAATTTGTTGTTTAGAGCTCTCTCTCAGTTGGTACTTGATGCTTAGGCCAAAAGAGAACGCTACACAGAAGGGAGCCCACTTTCTGCACTGAATTTCTATGGTGGTAGTCCGGCCATATTATACATGTCAGTGGTTTTACATAAGAACGCCTTAAATATTTTATAATGTCAGGAGTTAGGACTAAGTTAGTACTCTAATGTGGTAATGAAAGAGCCTGTTTCGTGGCTTAGGAAGTGTTTCTCGAGAGTTTTGGATCACCCAAAGTTGGGGTCCCAAACTCAAATTGTGAGAAAATCCTATGCACATACATCACATGCATACAATAATATTCATTGAAATAAATTTTGATCTTTTTAAGCTTTGGAGTAAAAAATGTTTTGAAATTCAATTATATAAATAAAAAAATATGAAATAATAAATATATTTTTTCAAATAACTCAATTAATTTAATATTGCAGGGGGGGGGGGTCATGACCCCCAGAAACCTACCCCCTGGATCCGCCACTGGACATAAAGCTCATATAAGGAAATGTTTTCAAATTTGTTCATTAATAGAGAGACATTTTATTTAGAGATAATAAAAATGAGTAGAATTAAGATAGAACAAAATGCGAATTGATTAGAAAAAAGTATTCCGGATGATTAAAAATTTAGAAATTTGAAAATTTTTAAATTTTCATCTATCGTCAATTCTCTTATCTTATGCATGAGGTGTACAAACAAACTCAAAATATTATGTCTCATTTTCCTCGGGAAATAGTAAGCAGTGACAAATTTGACAACTGTAAAATCTTTAATACGACTAAGTACGTAAGTCGACATACGTAAAACTAATCCTCTATTGGCGTTTTCGTTAACTCCTGCCCTTTGAGGAAGCAAATACGAGTTCGAGTTAGCGGTGCCAGTTTTGCAAGCATATCACATTTAATTTTTGGTGCTAGATCTGCTACCCCCAGCTCAGATGGAGTGCAGCTGTAGCCTTACTAACACAATGTAATTATTGTCAATATATGAATCTCTGAATTGACATTTTGAAATTGTGTGTCGCATTTGTTTTGACAAAATCGACACAGATCTGAAATATGTTTTTAAATTTTTAATTTAATTTATTGTATTTTTTGCAGACGATAACAGCAATTTACAACCAATGCCATATAGAAGACCCTGCAATTGATCTCAATGGAGACATTTGCTTTTTACATGAAAAAACATGTGAATTGGGTGAAATAGTGATACGGAAACTTCATTGGAAATTTCTGAAATTCAAATGCGCAAAAAAGCTAATAATCACAGTCATTACACAACTTTCAAGAAGGTTATTATTTCCTAACGATAATACTATAATAAATTGAAAACTACAAAAAATACAAAAAATGCCAGTTTTTTATTTCTTGTTATAGTTGTTTACATTTTGAATGACAGATTATAACACCAATAAACTCGAACACGGAGCTTAGCACTTGAAGAAAATGACAGTTCGGTTCACGGTTACTGTAACTTACTTGGGGATATATACCCCTAAAGCAATTATTAGCTGTGTTCTTTTGGTTCCGTGCAGTGCACTGCACTACACAGGAGATTGCGAATTGAATTGACTTGTAGAGTGCATAGAAGTACAAATTTTTTGCAAGCATAGAGAGAATAATCTAGGTGCCATGACTTTAATTCTTACAAAACGTTAAACCTGTCAAATTTTGCCCCGAAGTTTATCAAGTTCCATTTTGACATTTTGCAAGGATTCAAGTCATGGCAATTTGATCATTTTCTCTACACTTTCAAAACATTTTTTACTTCTATGCACCCTACAAGTCAATTCAATTCGCAATCTCCTGTGTTCTGCAGTGCACTGCACGGAACCAAAAGAACACAGCAATTGTCTAGCGTTCTTTAGAGTTTGATTAATAATATAACATATTAATTTTCTAATAATTACAATGAATTCTTGAGAATTAAAGCGAAATGTTAATATTATACGAACATTTGTAAGGTTTGTGATTGTTTGACTTTTATTGGCATGAAATCTACCAGAATTAGCAAGTGATTTCGGCACATTATAAATGGTCCAGATTAAGGATACTTTTTTTTCTCTTGTCATTTCAACTTGGCGATAACTTGCACGCACACATATCAACTAGCAGCAAGTTTAAATTGAAATTTATCTTACGAATTATGTTTATATTTAAAGTAAATAATTGAAGTACTCACATGTAAAATTTTTAATTGTGAAATAAACATTATTTATTGTAAAATTGAAAACGCTCGGGTTTTCTACAACATTATAAATACCTGATTGGATGGGGCTTTATACTTGTTTGTGTATTTGTCTCATATCCTTACCGGTTCTAATCTACCCAATAAAGGTAATTATCAAAATTATTTTTGTCTACAGTAAATTTTGACGAAATCTAAATGATGTATTAGATCTTACTGACATATATTTTCGTAGCAGTAGTTTTTACATAAAAATATTTGTTAAGATTGGTGAAAAGAAGGCTGCGCAAAGGTAAGCCAAATGTGTGTAGATACTGTTATTAAAATTACAATAATTATTATATGTAACAATTTTAATATCTCATAAAGCTTTTTCTTAGAAATATCAGCAAAATTGCTTAATTCGTACAAATTGCTCTCTACCTAATTTTTAAACAA
Source organism: Dioctria rufipes (assembly GCA_963924295.1). NCBI lineage: Eukaryota > Metazoa > Arthropoda > Insecta > Diptera > Asilidae > Dioctria > Dioctria rufipes. Next base: position 38,241,642 of record OZ002743.1, on the reverse strand, counting down.
GTGTTAACCTTGACGTTGAAAAAAAAATCACGTCATAGACCATTATTAGTTCATTTTGAACTTTAAAAAAAAAAATAGACATATTATTAGTCGAATCGAAATTCAAATTTTTCAATACTGTGTAAAATAACGATTTTCTTATGTATTCAATGACTATTTGTGAGTTCTGTGGTGCATATCAATTTTCCTTGATTTTTACAGTATGGGGAAGCTCGTCTTCTCAATTGACGGATATGGAAATTTATTTAAAAAAAGTGGGCCCGTAATATTTCATATAATCTTAAATTTATTTGATATAGTGAAACTTATATATAAACATTCTCGATATGAACGACCTTAAGATCTTCGAAGACCTCCAATATTCCCTATTATGATCGTAAATTAAATCCATAGAGCAATATCCATATTTTTAATTTTGCACAAATTCCCGAAATTCAACAATTGGGCAGTTTAAAGAAGACAAAAATCCTGCAATATACGTAATATTCATATGGTCAGCTCGACTGCCATTATTAAAATCTTCCTAAAGTCTCTGTTTAGAAAGAATTCCAGGTTTTCATCTAGATATTTATCATAAAAGTAGGTTTTAGTTACCTACTGTCTCATAAAATGTTATTGACATTTTCAATTTTAATTGAAATTGCCCAAATCTTTATTTTTTTACTAGGTTCTGTCAATTAGTCTTAGATTTAATAAGTTTGAATGAACATTTTCTCAATAACAGAGATTTTTATACCGTAGATAATGAAATCCTATACTCAAAGAAAAAAATTTGTAAAATCAACCAAAATTATCTTATGTAAATGATCCTATCTAGGAATATAGTAATTTTAACCAATAAAAAATAGTTGAAAGTCAATAGTAAAATCACCCAAAGTGTCTCGAAGTGGAAAAAATGGTGCAACAACCGAACAATTTATCAGTTAACCAAATATCTGTTGAGTAACTACATAATATTGTTAAGTATCTAATAATACATATTTAATCAACAATCTTACTGTTGGTTAACTTGGTTAACTACATTCTGACAGCTAATCAATTATGAAATTGTTGAATTGCACAATGTTTCGTTTAAATTGTCTCATTTACATGCAACATTAAAATTCTATTCTTGTCTACAACTGCACTTATAATTAAATTACTGTCATTCAAGTATGGAATTATTAATATATTTTGCAAATTTTCCATTGCATATATAAAACTGCAACGAAATATACAAAATAGAAACTCACTCACACTCACTGCACGTACAATTTTATCAAGCGTTGTCACTACAATAATACACATACAATGCATAATGGCCAATATACGACTAAAATCTAGATCACTCTTTATCTAGCTAACAACTACCAAATATGTAGTAAATCCAAACAAGAATCCTTGGATAAATAACCAGGGACAGAAAATAACAATTATTTTCATTTTTTCTAACCAAAAAATCATTTAAAAAAGTTATACGAGGATTGATTGCAATGTAGCATTATGATTCTTATTACCGAACCTTCACAAATTTCCTATACTTTTTAAAATTATTGTTTTTATTCGAAACTAACTTTCTTTTTGGATTTCTAATTTCAAAATCAAAAATAATAATTAAAAATTGATTTCTATTTTAAAAATCCAAATAAAAATCAAAAAATCGATTTTTATTTAAGGAATCATAAGTAAATATCGAGAAATGATTTTTATTTTAAGCTGATTTTTGTTTAAAAAATCAACAAAAATCTAGACCAATTCTACACAGGATGTTTCATAATTGGTACACCAAGCTCAAGGGTTTAATAGCTGAGCTGAAGAGAACCAAAACATTATAAGGGGATGGGGGAGGGGCCTTAAACGTATCGTTTCGGCAGTACCAAGGTGGAATTCAACTCAGATGATAGAAAACCGTCTCAGCTTTAATAGGCGTTCCTGTCATCTTCCGCTGGAAGTTGGAGGACGCGAAAATCAAAAACTTGGAAAAAAAATCCGAATTTTTTCAAGTTTTAACAATTTTGCCGCCACAGTGCATGATAACTATGCAGTTTTATTACAAGATGAAGAAGAGTCCCGTAATGTTACCTTTAATTTGACTATGCACATGCACCTGCTTAAATGCAACCATTTTTGAGATATTCCCGTTTCTATCATTCATAATTTCATTTTGCGTGCAATTGCATAATAGTAGGTGCGATTGCCATCGTCAGTAGCAAAATTAATGAAATTATGAATTATACAAACGACAATATGTTAAAAAAAACGGTAGCATTTAGGTGGATATATGTGTATAGTCAAATTAAATCTCGTAAAAAAAACTTAATGCATTTTGACGGGAAAGTCCTTAAAATTTGAAAACGGATTTTTTTTCTGATTTTGTAACTTTGACGTCCTACAACTTCCGACGAAAAGCGACTGATTGGGCATTCATTGGAAAACTGAGACGGTTTGCTATCATTTGAGATGAATACCACCATTAAAAATATAACTGGTAAAAATCTCTAAATTGGTGAAAACTTTTATTTTAGCCTACTTCTGAAGATAGTAAACGCCCTGACCTCTACCTCTAAGGCTCGATCCGCCATCTTGAAAAAAAGGCGTATATCAAGAACATTACAGGGTATAAATTGGAAGAAGTACTAAAAATTTTAAACCCCCCGTACCGCCCAGACAGCGCATCTTACCCCCTCCATCACCTTATAATTTGTTGCTTGTCATCACCACCACCCTTGAGCTAGATGCACCAAATTTGAAACACCCTATTTACCTAAGTATACCATCCACTCTCACCTGTCGTACAATGTTCGGCACATTTAGACCCTTATTATACCCTAGATGAAATCATAGGGGTATACTAAGTTTGTCATTCCGTTTGTAACACCTCGAAATAATGATGGTAGAGCAAAATGGATTGGACACCCATTTATAATATTAAAAGTTATTTCTATTTTTGCATGTCCGTCCGTCCGTCCGTCCGTCTGTCCGTCCGTCCGTCTGTGCGCACGATAACTCGAGAACGCGTATACTTAAAGAGCTGAAATTTTGTACACGGACTTTAAAAAAAAAGTAAGATTAAGTTCGAAAATGAGACAAATCGGGCAACTCCTTCGTGGGGTTGCCATATAAAAATTTCGTTTTCCGCTATATATTTGGACAGTGCCTGAGAACGCATCGACGTAGAGAGCTGAAATTTCGTTCATGATGTTTTTACTACATTAGCAAATAAAATGTCCAAAATGGTCTAAATCGGGCAACTCCTTCGTGGTGTTGCCATATAAAAATTTCGGTTTTTTACGTATACTTTGAAAACGATCAGTCCAAGACATTTTTATTGTACTAAGAACTTCTGCAGAATACGAAATCCTATAAAATTGGTTATTACCATTTTTTCTGTGCGACAAACCGTTCTAGAAATATATGCGAAAAACAACTTCAAAATCAATACTTGAATAGATCGGTGACCATACGAAATTTAATACGGGCATTCATCTAGGGTATCCTAAGAACTGGTCTTAGACCAATTCTAGCTTTTTACTTGTTTAATATTCGTTTGAGTACTTTTCACCCGAAAACAATTTTGTGAAATGGAAACCATTTTATGATTTTTATTTTTGATTTTTTAACTAACTAGTTTTTCATATTTATTCTTCATTTTTAGAAAGAAAATCAGAAAAAAATTTTTTGCACAATTTTTTTTTAAAACACTCATAACCGTTACGGTCTCTGATTTAACTATTATTTTGGTTTGATTGGTAATTTTATACAAATTCATGGTTAAACTTACTATTATTATTGTTATACAATATTTTCTAATGTGACTCATTATAATTTTCATTATTTTCGTGGTTATTGCAAAATATTCTTTTGACTAGTTTGATTTGGTTGATTTATCTATTTCAGAAGAGTCATTATCAAAGGAAACGTTGTTTAATTTAAGTAAAAATTGAAAAATTGTTAGTAAACAATTTATATGTTTTAACCAATCATTTTTCTATGAGTGTAGGGTCTACTAAATTTGTCATTCCGTTTGTAACGCATAGAAATAATTATGGTCGAGCAAAATGGTTTGGACGCACACGCATAATATTTAAAGTTAAAGGGGTGACCATACAAAATTACATACCAGCATTCAGCTAGAGTATCGCAAGAATTGGTATTACTCATTTTATGTAAGCAGTCATTATTGACAAACAATCAAACCTATTCATTCGATGCACACACCGGCACAGCATTCGATGCACACACCGGTCAGACAGGCATTGACCGGAACCGTCATTTTTCGTGCCCATATAATGACATAAAACCGAAAGGAAACTTCCACTTAAGGCAGGTATCGCGAAAAAACTATAGAAAAGTGATCCCAGGGTAACTTCGCAACTAGACCAGCAACCGACAAATGCCTGTCTGGTTTCTAGCCATCGCTAGCGGCCGACGATGAAGTTTCCATCACGTGCCGGTATCCGCCGGTGCCGGTTAATGAAAATTAGCCAGCTTGGTATCATATGAAAATAATTCGCCTGTCTGTGCCGGTTCGTGAAGTGCCGGTAAGTGTGCATCGACCTTTGTTATTTCATGGCCCGTAATTCTTTAATTCTAATTTCAGCTAATCTTTCTATTTTGTTTAATAATAATGTCTTCGACAACAATTTCGAATTATTGCCAGTATATCCCGAAAACGGCGAAGGATTTACCTAGATTTATCAATTTTCCGTAAGTAGCACAACAACTAATAGAATTAGTAATAGTATCTACTTTTTATTCAAGCAATAAAACTATGTATATATCTTAGCGAATAGTGCTCCAATAACATTCGAAATAACAATCCAACCTTCTGAAATTATTGTGGTCAACAAAACTCCCTAAACTCAATGGACCGCAATATCCTCCGGAAAACAAGATCAGAATTAAGTAGGGCTCGCTCCCTTTTGAGCCTCTTAAATTCAATAATTTAAAATTATTGGAGTTTTTGCAGAAACATAAAAATAAAATTAAATCACCCTCAGACTTCTGAAACAGCCTTCCGGAGCATAAGTAACGCACCCCTTTCCTGGACTGGATAGAGAGAGAGCTGGATATGGGCAGCACTTTTATTGCTGGCGCAGGACCATAAATTCTCACCGACACGCCGTTGTTGCTGATTGTAACAGGAAAAGCATAAAAGAACAGAAAAAAATAAACCTTTTGCGAATGTTAGTATATGAAAGGAAAATGTTTGTGCACAGAACCGGTACTTACTATAATGTACATATATATATATATGTAGTAAAAGAAAAATCATAGAAAAGCGGAAAACAGGACATTTCTACAGTTCACCATGGAAGAGCGAAATAATCCCCGCGTCAACATGTTCTTCGCCACGTAGAACACTACACGAGCAAATTTCGCTGCACCCAATTGCTTGCTGGAAGTGGTTCTAAGTCCTGGACGGCCCCGGCATGGTGGGTGTGTATAAGACTTTGTAAGCATATCGAAATAGCTGTTGTGTTCTTTGGCACTTAATAAATTTCCTATAAATGCGAAAATTGTAAAATTTCCCTGGAAGAAACAATTTCCAGCACGTGCCGTCAACTCCATAAATTTTATTCTCGAACGGCAAGCAAAATTCAAGGAGTTCATGAAAACGTGCTGTTACACATTCGACTTTACAGATTTAAAAGAAGTTTTACATTATTAGTTTATATTTTCTCCCGCAATGGCGGAGAGTGAGTATCAATTCAATCAGAAGGAGCAAGAACTCAAGGATAAGGGTCAGCAATTTCAAGCACGCAACGCAATGGAATTTTTCATCTTACTCAATAATCCGCACCGCTGCCGGCCTATTTTTATTGCAAGGAAGTATTCGCAATATTCACATGCCATCTCAAGTAGGAAAACTACATACACGTTATGTATGTACATACCAATGCTATGCTTGGAGAAATATATGCAACTGGAATATATTGTACATAACATAACAAGTCTACCCAAAGGAAAAAAGGATGGACTGGATACGTATGCTATACGTATGTCTACGGGAAAATATTCACAAGCCAATGGGGAAGCTTTTGCAAATATCCAATTAAGGGAAGGAATATAAATTGAGAAAAGTTATTGATTAAGAAAAGTAAGGTAAGAAAATAAATAATTTTGCGAATAAATATTTCACTGATATTTACCTAATGAAAATTCTCGCAACTAGCTGTAATGAAGACGAGCTTCATCTACATATCGTCAGCTGAATACTGATATGGTCCATACGCCACTTTTAAAACTTTTGGCCATCTTTTATCCCAAATTCTTCTATTCCTGTTTACTGCTGAGATATTGAGTGTTTACTTCGGTCCATCTCCATCTATTTCACCAATTTGAAGTGTAGCCTGGTCCATCTCCAAGCACATTGGCGTTTGGCCCTTAAGACACGTATATTATCATTTCTCTATTCTGCAATTTTTATAATGTTACATAATCGTACGGATTAGAGGTGGACCTTTAAAACTTGAACACTTATTTTGTGCTATTTGGGTCCATTTCCATTGGATTTCAAAAAGTGCGTGTAGAAACTGTGTACATAATCATAGCATTTCTGATGAGAGTTTAGTTTTATACATGTGTGAGAGAAAGATAGAAAATAAGAGCTTCATTGAGTTTCATATTTTGAGGTTTGTTTCACTTGTGAAGAAGCTGTCGTCATTGAAGGATATATTAAAAGCAAATTATGAGCTCAGCAATACCGACTATGTCAACAGAGCTCTGGAGGTACTTGCCAGTTTTAATATATTTTTAATTGTTTATCCCTAAGTACGTACTTTTCAGCATGCAAAATGAAATTTTTTCTTCATGTAGGAGTGCGTCGCCATTAGATTTTTCGCGTAAATGTTTAACACTACTTTCATTTGGCATTATTTTTCTATTTTAACAATTTTCCAATTTTATTGTAATTAGCAAACGATATTGATTTGGATCCAACATTTTCTCCGTTTCAAGAACCTTCTAAATATCGTAAAAATTTAAGATATGAAAGCAGCGCTGGTTAGTTATCTTTGACAAATAATATGAAATATTTCTTAGTACTCCAAAATTGTTGTTACGTCTTGCAGATGTGGACGAAACTAGGAGTAATGAACAGATGCGGGAAAGTCATGAATTGAGAAACTTACCGTTTAATTCCAGCTTTTATTATTAACACGGCCATTTAACTGTTTGTTAGTGTTTGACTTAGCTTTATATTTGGTTTCTTCGGGAATATCTCAAAAACGGTTGCATTTAGGCAGATACATGTGCTTAGTAAAATTAAAGCTAACATTCCCTGGTTTCTAAATCTTGTAATAAAACTGTATAGTTATCATGCATTTTGGCGGGAAAATCGTTCAAATTTGAAAAAATTAGATTTTTTTCCCAATTTTTTGACTTTGACGTCCTACTACTTCCGACGGAAGGTGACAGGAAGGTTGATTGGGCATTCACTGGAAAGCTTAGACGGTTTGCTATCGTATGAGATGAATCCAATCTTGATAGGGTGTATATCAAGAAAGTTATAGGATGTAAAGTGGAATAAGTACTAAAAATCTTAAACCCCCCTACCGCCGAAAGGACGCGTTTTACCCCCCCCCCTCCACCCTCACTCCATCACCTTATAATTTTTTGCTTGTCTCCACCTCAGGTATCAAACCCTTGAGTTTGGTACACCAATTATGAAACACCCTGTATAACCATACTTAATGTGTCCTATTAGTGCAATTATTACGGCGGGAAAAATGGTATATAAATGCAAGTGAATGCTGATTTTTAGCTATTGTGTAGGGGGGTTTAGAAAAGCTTAACTTGAAATTTTTAATCAAGATTTCCTATAAGATTTCACCGCCATCTTGAATAAAGTGTTAGATTTTGTTTTTCATATAACTCGGCTCTCCGCCATGATACGAAAATTGCGATTATACTATACTTTTTTGTTACGTTTTTTTACGTTGGTGTCATATGAATTTTTCACCTAGCGTTGATCGTTGTTGAGATATCGGACGACAAAGGAAAAAATCAAGAGTATTTTTTCAATACTGGCAAATCAAAATCATCAACACTCTCGGTATGATCGAATTATTCAAACAAGAGAACGTCGATCCGGAGGTTCTGACTTCCACAAGAGAACTAATTTCTCATCGCCCTATTACCACCATATAAGCACGAAAAATCTGTAAATATTTTACGATTCCATCGCTTCGCTAAATCAGTGACTAAAACTCAGTTGAACTACCTCTCACTACGCCCACCAAAGAAAAGTTCAGTACGCCAGCATATATTCCGCACGTATCAGCAGGTGCAAGTGTGGCTAGGGTTTTACAAGGATCTTTAGGAATAGGGTTGGCGACAAACAAATCATGGACTTGAATCAGTTATTAACACAGCTGAATCCGCGACACCTGATCTTTTAAAGTTCATATCGTGCACGGGAAAATGTGAAGCTGCCTGTGGGTGTAGAAAAGCGGGGATTGCTTATTCCAAACATAAAACAATGCCGCCTAAGTCAACATCCTGCTCAACGAGGTCATGAGTATGATTCGACAATCGCAGCATGATCTGATGTGGTTGAAGGATCTCCAAAATTCAATAAATATTCCCAGCCGGAAGACTGTGAACCAGCATCATCGAAACGAAGAAAAATATAAATATACAAAACGGACCTCCACTCATTTTCGTCTTCTACAACACAAAAACAATTGTTCGCTAATAAATTTCGTGCGCCTTTTCCATAATTTCGCTGTTTTATTTATTTATGTTGTACTTGAATAATTTCGTCTACAGTCTTTGTGGAAAAATTTAATCTTTTTTTAATGATAATGATTTGAAGCAATAACAGTTGAAGCTTTAGTATTGCATCTAATATGATTTTGCTATCAACCAGCTCTGGCCTCTAATACTTTTAAGTATTAGAAATTTTATAGGATTCTGATAATATATTTCAGCGGGAAATGGAAGCACTCAAAAATGAATGCAAAAGCGGTGTTTTGTAGATCACAGCTCTTTTCACCATATCCTTGTTATTATTGTTTTAACGCTTGCATATCTGCAGAGGGAATCCCTCAGATGCAGATTCTTGGGATACGCTCTCGGAGTACTTATAGGGAATACAGAGGGAATCAAGGTAAGGGCTTTACCAACAAAGTTCAGTTTTATGCTGAATGCGTACCGTTTAATTTTCAATCTATACGAATTACAAGCACACTTCAACTGACTACTAAAGAGTGAAAATTCTACTGCGCTTTCAGATGCATTTGAGCCATATTTTCATAAAACCAAAAACGAATCATCCTAAACTCAGGGAAGAAATCTGCTTCCGCAAAGATTCTTTTGGCTGTGGTAAAAGAGGGCTTCAGAAAAGATATTTTCTGGCTATGTTGTGGAAGCGCTTCCCCTGACAAGCGCTTGAAATATTTCCCGTTGGGTGGGTCCGATTCTTCGCAATTTTGGATGTGTGAAGAAGGAAAGAGTTAATATGGTTTTTATTTCATTGAAATTGCCAAATATATGTAGTTTCTCAGGCTTTTTTGTTCAAATATTGTAGACCTATGCATATAATTTCTGAGTTAAGGCGAAGTATGTGTCTTTAGACCAGATAGGGAACATTTCAAATATATAAATTAAATGGCGCCCAGAAATCAACATTTCATCAGTATTATTTATTACTTTTTGACATAAGTAACTTGTAATTAAGTATCTCCAAAGTTTTTAATTAGACTTTAAAAATTCACTACAATCACACCAAAATGTCGGTTACTTCAAAAGACTATTAGAGGCAGACAAGAGTCTTTGATTTTAGCCGGCAATAAGCGTCGCCGTATAGCCTTATGATAAAGAAATCATCTCAAGTTATCGTGCCATGACCTTCTGATAAAGGAATCAACGGCATATAAATGTCACACTTCCGAGGAAAGATTAGAAATATTAAACATACCCCATACCATAATTTGTGACGATAATTCTCAGGAAGTTGTGACATGTATAAATATTCGAAAAATTTCTCCTATTCCTTAATTAGACAAACTGTTAGAAATTATTCCTGCATAAACAAACAAGGGACCAAGAACTAATTTTATGTGTCAGAGGATCGGCAAACCAATATGACCAGCGGGTATATATCACCACAATTTATTTTAGGACACACGGAAAATCCATAAAGATTCAAGTCAATCACTACATGTGTACGGAAGTGTGTGAAACCGATGGCTCCTAATCGTTATAGATGAGTCGACTTAGAGCATCCTTTTATTAATCTGTCCCCTATTATGTAACGGGTGGAAGTATTTAAGGATGTTGTGTGTAATTCCCATGAGGACCGGTAGAGGAAGCTATAAGGAACACCATAAATAAAGGAAGGCGAGGTATATACTACAGTGGAGAAGATGACAGCGCAATATGATCAACATTAAATACAAACAAATGTACGAACAAGAAAGGACAGCAACATCGGTGGTCCTTGTGCATAAACGTGGCTAAGAAGGTACTTAGTCGAGTGTTAGAAAAATTCCCTGGAGGAGACCTAGCTTCTATGGACTTTTATTTTTCTCTGGTCGCAGAGAATACACCACCCGATGTGCAAAGGCACATTACTTGCATACTAATGGCATGTGGGTCTTGTTCACGTTTTCAGAAAACTGCAACAAAGCAAATGGCACTGCAGACTTATGGTTAGAGTATATATGTAGGCATTTGAGATACAGCATCTTGGCGGATGACTTATTAACATTGTCCCGGTGTGGTGTAATTTACAGAAGAAATGAGAACTGAACATGAATAGCCCAGCGGGTCGCCATTAGGTTTTGTGTATCATTGGGATCATTTCCAGTCGACGTAGTTGAATAAGACATGAATCGAGTTTGTCTGGCAAAAGTTTGGACGCGCTATATTTGAAAGTATTTTCAAAGATGCCTGAAAGGGAGCACGCCATGATATCTGGCTCTGAATAAAGTCTCTTGCAAAATATTTTTACAACACCTTGCAAACAAGAAGATTGGTTACTTCATTTCAAGAGAGAAAAAAATCGATTTACGATTAAGACATCTGCCTGTGATATGTTCATTAAGGGAATGCGGCTTCTTTAATTGACGATATTTTAGGGGGAAATCCAGTTGTGTGTGTGTGTGTTTACACAATAGAAAAAATTTATATCAGATTTAAGTGTGCGATGTTACTTGTATTTAAAAATACAAAAGAAGTTAGATGCCTTAGAAAAATAAATAGTCAATTAGCTTCTAAATTAAAGAGAAATTTTCAAATCAATTTTTTTTAAAAATAGTTTAATTAATATTTACCAAAACCAAAACCGTTGACGCAATGAATGTAAAGTGAAGAAACTTCATTATTTACGGATCATCACATTTCCCCTCAATAATCGCATTAACATGATCCTCGAAGAAAAGATCTATAGAGTTAGACACCAAAATTTATGATTTTATCAAGTCTAGTTGAAGAGCAGCCATCTAAAATAGAACTATAAAATGCAAAGGCTTCAATTTGCGACAAAACGATATGATAGTGACATGTACTAATATTGAGAGGACGGTGGTTGATGAGATATCATCTACGAAAGATGTCTAAGTTCGAATTTAGAATCTCACTCTCACTTTAATTAGAAACATTGCGGAAAATGTTGGCTTTGTCAGGATAGTAAAGAAATTCATCGTTCATTATTTCTCTTGCTAAGAAATTGTGCATAATTTGCTAATTAGTGGTTTGTGCAAACCAGCACGGATAGGTTTAAAAATTTATTATTATTTTTATTTATTATTTTCTTGCTTCAACTTATTTGTATACATAACAACAGGGTGGTCCAAAAGTTTCTCCACACGTATTTAAATAAACGCATTATTCCTTAACCGTTGCAAAAATTTATCGCCTCCAAATTTATAACAAATCTTTAGCGGAGGTTCAATATTAACTCTTCAGATCGTAAAGATATATTTTGCTTAGCTACAACAGCATACAGATCAATACTAGGAGTACATGTAGAGAGACAAATTATAGTTGAAAATGGGATCCAGATTTGCTAATATCCACATATCCGGATAACCGGATCTGCAAGCTATCCGATTCCTAAAATCCGGATCCGAAGTATCCGAATTTGGATCAGAACTATCCGGATCCCGACTAAACAAATAAGGATTAAAATGCGATCCCGATTGCAATGATTCATTGGGAAAATGTAAATTTCATGATATTTGCATGATATATGCAACCTGGAGGAAATTTTGAAACTATTTTCTTCTTCCGGATCCGGATAGTTCGGATAGTTTAGAACCGGATCCGGTTACCCGGATTTAAGGAATCGGATCCTAATTATTCTGGATAATCCGGAGAGCATATCATCCGGATACTTTCAGCTCTACGACACGCCCTTTACAAAGCTAATTTGAATTACTGGGTTAATTAAGGATCGTTCTGTAAACTTACCTATGAAATTTTATGGCTCCGGACCTCAAAGATCCTTTTTTATTGCCATGTAAGAACTGATTTTTCTTTGAACATTTTATACGGGCTTTAAATGACTTTTTTAAAGGACTTTTGTGTGTTTTTCCATTATGAATTCGAGGAGGATAAAAGCAAGGATTCAAATCCAAATCCTTGACGAAATAGGAAAATTCGATACGGAAATATCAAGTACACTACTAGGTATGGGCAGGAAGACCGTACGATTATAACTGGAAAAGGACAATGGCGATGTAAAGGACAACAGAAGCTCCAGTGACCGACAGCTCTTTCGCCTACAACAAAAATAAAAATTGGAAAAATGATGGAAAACAATCCAGATTTTTCGAAGGAGGATAGCGACCAAAAGTATAAATCCGACGAACGACAACATTTCGATCAACGATTCAACAATACGTTAAATTGGCGAATTGGAGAAGACATACCTACGTGAGGCCAGTAAAGTCGGTTCTTACGCCAAAAAAATTACAGATCGACTTAACTTCTGCAGAAGGTTGCAAAGCGAAGGTTTCTGTGATGATTGTGTTGTTGGAAGGTCTAAGAGAACTAACGTACTTTTTATGGATGAACACCCAGTTGTTTCGCACCCAACGCCGAATATAAGGGTAAGAACAAGTGATACAAGCACTATTGAACCCATACAAAAGTCGAAATCAGACCTCAAGATAATGGGTGAAGGAGAAATCAGTTTACGTGGATAGTCGAGACTTCACGTTGTTGAAGTAAATACAAAAGTCGATGGATCCTATTACCGGAATAGCATTGTACCCGCTTACGCAGGATGCTTGGATCACGGAATAGGGTTTCCAGATAAACATTGGGTCATTTTTATTCAGGATGGAACACGAGCGTCTACAGCAATAGCAACGTTGACACTGGCAAAATCAATATTTTCAACTGTTTGTGAAGATTGACCTGGAAACTGTCCTGACCTTAACCTAATCAAACACGTTTGGGCTAGACTTCAAGGTAGTATATTTAGACATGTGATGCCGAAGAATAGGCGAAAATTAATTGCAAGGACGAGCTAAAAATTGTACGTGATAGTTTTGGACGACGTATTTTAGAATGTATAGATAAAAAAAAAAACAAAAAAAAAACAATCTCCGCCAAGGCTGAAGAAGATTTGGGATCTTCCTGTGAATTGGGACACACAGAGTAAAACATGTAAGAAAAAAACATAAAATGAATGAAATGCTTCGTCAATGTCATATGAATTAAATATGGAGCGAAAATCATAGGCCGCCTGTGAGAGTCTCACTGCAATGCATTTGCATTCAAGGTTGCCCAAGTTTGAAATCTCAGTAAGGTCACAGAGTATAAATTTGTAGAAATAAAATCTTCCACATTATGAAATTATCTGAGATAACTGATGCTAAGTTTTCCACTTTATCATACTTTGCTTTTTTTGTTTTTTTTATTTGTTTAGAATAATAAATATTTTGAATGTAGATTTCATTATAGTACACCAATTCTAATTTCTCTAATTTCTCAGATTATGTTAATTTTACAAAAGTTTAATGTTTGAATGAAAATTTCATGAAATTATACTTTGTATTATAGTCCAGTCAAGTTAGATTAAAATGATGAAAATAGAAAAACTAACTGGTAAAAATCTGTAAACCTAGTAACGACTTTTATTTTGGCATACTTGTGAAGATAGTAAAATTCTACCTCCAAGGCTCGATCCACCATTTTACAAAAAAATCATGCTCCAATCCAGTTTTTTCATCATATCTCGGTAATCGTTGATCCGATTGCGATAAAAATTATTATAAATATTAAAGCTCCTTAAATCCTGTTCAAAAAAGGTTAAATTAATTTTATTCATAGCTTCAATCTCGGTAATACATCAATAAACAGAGAAACATTTTTTTGTTTATACGCTGTGCTCTTAAATCTATGCTTCTACGCGTTTAAAATGGTATCATTACTTTTCTTCGAAAACATTTCATCGGCAAATTTTCTTCGATAATTTTTTCTTCAAAAATACGTTTCTTCAAAAAACCTCTTCCTCCAAAAACTTTCCTTCGAAAATTTCGTTTATTTGATAACAAATTGTTCACCTTCAACTTTAGCGCTATCCGAGGCCAACGACGAAGACGTAGTAAAATTTTGGCCCCATTTCTTTTTATTTTCTGTTCTTTTTTGATTTTTTGTTGTTTTTTTTTTGGCGCCGTTATATGCACAGTTTCGAAAATAAACTTTTCTTCGAAACGACATTTCTTCGAAAACAAATTTCCTTGTTTCGTAGAAAAGTTTTTCGAAGAAAAGTAGGCGAAGCATTTAAAATATCTACCCGTTGTAGGCCTCCAATAATACATAAAAATTTCTAGTACATTTCTAAGAAAAAATTGAGGCCTTCCCTTCTCATCAAGTCGAAGAATTGTTGATTTTATATTTAAGATATTTTGATTGATTTCAATCATAGCCCTCCAACATTGACATCAATTGCGGCAGAGCCTTTAATACGGCAGATTCAAGAAAAATTCACGTAACAATTGCAAAAGACAGAAGGAAAGTGTCCTACCGCAAAATTAAGGATTCAACCTTTTCACATGGTGTCTTTGCTCACGAAATTTATGCAATCTGACAGAAAAAGTGACTGGACAGCACATTTGCAGATTATACAAAATATATCTGCCATTCTTCCATGCTAGTGGCCACTTTCTTTACGCTAAAGCATGTAATCGCTACCGACAAGATATGTTGAATTTGGAAACTCATACGGATACTGAAGAATATCTTAAATTTTTCGCGAAAGGATTTTTTCGCCATTAGAAAGACTGAAAAATTTTGGTCTGGAATATGGCCGGAGAAGCATGAAAGTGGTTGGTGGGCTGACTGATCGAAGTTTTACAGATAGTATTCTCGGTAAATGGACTTTGGAAATACCTACTTATCTCGACACCTGTGATAGGTTAGAACAAGTGACGGGTTAGAACAATTCAATCAGTGCCTTTTGTCAGTGGTGAACAGCACGATGATTCAAGGGAGTCGTGAATGGAATGAGATAACAAAGACGTAAAGCGACTACAGGCATTGAATATCTTGTCATGATCCTTTCCCAGTTTCTGATGAAATTTCTTTAATAAGTACTGGAGCTATTGACGATAGAACCATAGATTGCTACAACGCGTTGAAAGTTGGAATGCAAAGAATTAAAAAAAATATCGGAAATTATTTCAAGGATGTAAAGTTCAAGCATCTTATAACAGCTGTAGCAATGCATGACGTCTACTAAACATACGAGTACTGATATTCTGTAATGAGACAATGACAGCCACTGTCACACAAGAGAATTTTCTGTTCTTACACTTTACAATCACATGGAGGATTTCGAGATAGAGCGTTTGTGACACAACATCGTATTTCTTTCAAAAAATCAATCTTAATGCTTCAAACTATTGAAGCAACGGAAATATTTACGTGGACTCGTTGCAACCGTTAAGAACGTCAGCGTATAAGAGTAAACTGATTTTGACTTCGCTAACCTTTACAGCTGAAGCAGTTCTAACACCCGTTCCAAGTTCAAAAGTGGCGTGATAATAAGAAATGTTCTCCACCTTGGAGTTGGAAAAAATCTGTGATCATTTTAAACTAGAACTGACACTCAAAGCACCTGCTCCGAAAGCATTATTGACATTAATATCATGTAATTGTAAAATAGGTTGCATTTCATCCTGTGGGTGTAGGAAAGCGAGACTAAAATGTGCATGGTACATCATGTTTGAACTAAAATTCTACTTTTGACCCGGAAAAGGTGAGCTCCATTGAGAGGGAGCTTAACGAGAATAATTTTTTTTTTTTGTGATCGATGAAGAAAACTAAGATTATGATCATAGCCCGGTAAATTCACAACCTGCAGAAACGCCTCCGTAAAACCTCATAGAAAAGGCTACTCTCAGTACTGGTCGTGGACGACAATACTAAATAGTAAAATTTGCCAAATTTTTACGCCTATGAGAAATATTACGCATAAATTGATCATTTTTGTTGATTATTATTTTTTTTTTTTGTACAGGCTCTACACCGAGTGGGAGTTTAACCACAGCCTGATACAGAAAATACTTTTATCCATATATTGCAAAGTGTATAACAGAAAAATATTGAAGATATGAATAAGATGAATTATACCTCTTTTATAGAGAATTTAATGATCTTTAATTTTTATAATAACTTTCATAGCGATCAGATCAAAAATTACCTTGATATGATGAATGATTGGAGTACCTCTTTTTTTCAAGGTGGCGTATCGAGCCTTGGAGAAGGAGGTCAGGATTTTTACTATCTTCAAAATTATACAAAGACAAAGGTATTCACCAATTTACAACTTTTCATTGGTTAATTTTCCTTTTGCTAATTTGACTGGACTATTATATCTGAGCCAAATATCTTCAAGGTACTCGTACCTCACGTAGCAAAATTAGTGTAATTTTTTTAAATAATTAAAGCACCCACAGCACAATATTAATTTACATTAATTATTTCAACAAAAAAATGGTCGTACTACTCATCTGTGTCTTGAAACTGTGTTAAATAAGTAAATCAGTACCTTAAAATATCGCTTATCTTATTAAATAGAATAGCTCCACATGACATACCACCTATTTACATTTTGTATCAACTAACAAGGAGAGAGTCCCTACTCGTAATCACCGATTTCGACCAAATTCACATTATTAGTAGGGCCTAACTAGAAATTAAAGTGACGCAAGTGGGAGCGCCAGATGACCAAACGAAATAATGTATAATGTTGGGGAGCCCGGGGTTTTGTAGGCTTACTCCTTGGAAAATGCTCAAATTTCATTCGGTTAAAATGCCAACCACAGAGGAGATCATAGGAGGTAGGTAGATTTTCGATTCTGTAAATGGCATTTCCGTGCGTTTTCAAAGATCGCCGGTAGATGGCGAAAGGTTAGTATGCAAAATTTTTAAAGATATACATATTTTTTTAAATATGTATGTAAAGGACTTCCGATTTTCCTGAAATTTTGTTCAGAAAATCTCTTAGTAAAAGCGCATCTATTAAAAACCAAAAAATTGGATTAATCGATAAGTTCTAGAAAAACATTTCGAAATGAATTTTCAAACAGAATTTTGGTTCTAGAAAGTCAAATTTCACAACGTAAAATATTTTCAAAAATCAGAAAAAAAAACTAGTAAAAGGAATTTTGTAAATCTGATAGTATTTACCCCATCTCCCTCAGAACACCCGAATTCTAGAAATCAGAAACTTTCCCTCATTGGTGTATATGAATGACCTTTTGACATTGAATTTATCGTCGATTTTGATGATATTGTGTACGAATATTCTACACAGATGATAGAATATCAAATAAATACCCATACCCCTAAAAAATAATTTTTTTTTAGTTTTTTGGTTTATTATAATAATATATAAGTAACCCACCACTTGGGTTACCACTATGTAACCCGCAGCCATACGTATCTCGTAATAGTTTCAAAAAATTATAAAAAAACTTACAATGAACTTAGTAAGAAGATTTTTGAAAATCTGCTAATTGATGTAAGTTGAAAGTTATTTAGCAAACCTCGCAATATTATTTTGGAAAATGCTCCTAAACTAAACGGGTAATGACTTCTAGTTTTCTGTATATGAAAGATAACAGATTATAGATAATTGTAAGTGAAAGTGGCTTAAATGTTGCGAATATACCCGCAAGATGGTAATTATCAAAGTTTTCCGAAAAGTGTTAATTTTAACTCCCAGTTGACCTACATTATGTATTATTTCAGTTTCGCTTGGCCATCAGGAGTTCTTACTTACGTCACTTTCATTTCTAGTCAAACCCGACATATACTCTGAATTTGGACGAAATCGATGTTGACGAGTAGAGACCGTCTCCTTGTAAGACCTAACTAAATAATAGATCTAAACAACCTTTAGTGCATCCTGATTACTTTGACCTCATGAATGAGAGAACGTTTTGATTTTTCCGAATAGGTTACTACTAAATCTGCTAAGCTGAGCTACTCTATCTATGAAAAAGGCAAAATTCTTTGTACACATCAACTAGTCATGAATCCAGAGAAAATTTGTGTGATGGTGTTGACATCGATTTTGTGTATTCCTTCAAATCTATCTGCAGATCATTTAAGTCAAATATGACCATGTACCGTGCATTACCATTGTAACGTGACAGATAATGCGATGGCATCACATAAGAATTTAAAAATAAATTGGACAATCTGAAAATGTTTTTACATAATTATTATGCATATGAGAAAAAAGTTACATTTATAATAAAATATACTCCCTGAAATATATACATACAATACACAATAATTTTGCAGTAATAAAAATATATATTTTCCCATTGAAATGTCAGAATACATCTGCAATATTCAATTCATTAAGCATCAATTAAGGGAACACAATCGATGCATCCTTCGGACCTATGATACATAGATATTTTGACTACTGCAAGCCACATTTACCATCACCCTGAAAAACATTGACCATAAAATGACCAAAGTAAATGTCCATCATCGTGGCTACAACTAAAGAGCATTTAACAATTCAATTTCCTTTCCATTGTACAGTTTAGCCAATGTATACAGTAGAAGAGGAATAAAAAAAAAATCTCAAAAGGACTTAAATATAACAACAGGAGGACACGACAAACTGGCTAACACCCTGCGAGATATTAAAAGTGAACTCTGATAAATTGTTTCGGGACACGGGTATCTGTGTGAGTTCTTTCGCCCTACGGGTGGTCCACAAAATGACAAATGTACCCATTATTGAATTCTGGGTCCTTCTAATGGTGTTTCAGGACCTTTTTTGCACTGCTCCTAGATCTTCAAGAAGACCCATGTTTATTCTCAATTGAAATTGTAACGAAAACAAATCAATTGTTCGTATAAGGAGAGAGAGAGTCCTTCACATTTGCAGTGATATAAATGCTTTTCTCTTCTAGGTTATCATCGAACATGGTTGAACAGATGTCGTATTGTGACAGTTAAAAAAGAAAAAAAACGTCATTTTAGAGCGTATTACAGATTGTCCAATAACTTGTATACGTTAATTTCATACATATTTTTGCCCTAATTTGAATTGCACAGTTTCAACATGGATATGGATACATCATACATATGTATCTACTTATCTAAGGCAGTGCTGGTAATACAAGTTAATTGCTTCAGCGTAGCCATTTCCTCATTTACACTACATGGCAATGAAGGACGACTTAACTCCATAAGTACAGAGCCTGATCTCTAAAAACCATAATCAGTCAAATTAAAATTCAGATTATCCGACAGCAAGTCATATTGTCACGGAGTTGGCTTGAACGTGAGTCCTTTTCGTGTCACTTAATTTCGTCACAACTACCAGCTAGTATAAAAGTATTTTGTACTACAAAACAGGGTTCGCGCGTAATATTGTACCTTCGAAAGAGTAGATTTAGGCGTGTTGGTAAAATTTATGCCGCCGATGGTTTTGTTATGAGCTTAGAACATGAATTAATTAAAAAGAAGAAAAGATCACAAAGGGAGAGTGGGCTTACAAACACCCGAATTGGATTTAGATGGATAATAAACCTTTTTCAGTCCTTTTTAGCTACTGCTGCTTGTCAGCTGACATGACTGATTAGGAAAACCCATGATTTTTTAGTAATTTCTTGCATGTTTACACTCAACAATGAAACTAAACACTCGACAAAATTCACTTGCACGAATTTATCATTAATTTTATTTGTGTAAGTAAAAACAATTGCGGCCCAACCTTGTATATTTGTATGCCCCCGGCCGCTGCGCCCCCAGTGGTATCATTCGATTCGACGGGAAATCATGCAATATTATTACCGGTACTATGAAAGAACATGGATTTTGGATGGCTGCATCCGACTATTTAAAATAAGCCAACAAACATCTGTTCACACAGGACACTGGTCATTCGCTAATCTGAAACACATGTTGGCGATTAAATAACTCGAAACCGCACAAAACTACTATCCGCCATCATCATTTCCGCACCGTACCCCAGCCATGGTAACAGATAAAACCCGGGCAAAACTACATGTTTAACACTTTTATTAGGAGGTGCGCTGCATAATCTTTATTAAAAGTAAACAGTTTAAATGGGGATTTTGGAAAAATAGACAAAAAGGGTATTTGCATAATTGGGAATTTTCGACATGAATCCTTCTAACCGAGGCTGATTAATGAAGTGAACCGACAATAGCTCAGAGGATACCGATTTGCAGTGAAATATGAAAATCCCATAAGGCACGCAGAAGTCAGTTGAATCACTATTGTGTTTTTGTGAAATTATAATTAACATTTGAAGATGGATTAAGGAGATCTTATTAGATTTAAGGTGAATAGGATTATGAACGATTAGGGCAAGTGAAGGATTAGAAGATTTATAGTTTGAAAATGGAAAACATATTGTAAACAGATAGTTTTCGCAATTAATGTAATAAAAAATATTTAGAAGGCGATGCTTTCGCCATTTATTTCTTTTATGAAAACATTATATGTGAAAGATTGATTTTGAAGCAAATTTCTCAAAATCGTTGGATGTACTGATGGGACTCATTCTTGGTTCAACACTAGACAGTTCATTTTATTTTTATCCCCAAGTGTTTCAACAATTAACTAATTCTTAAAAATATTTCCATTGCAAGATTAAAGTTTGTATATGTGTTTATGTTTATGGCAATGTCGGTTATGCCAAAAGTGGAGCTTTAGTCGAGGTAGTATTTTCTAGTTTTTAAAATACTCTGAGCGATTTAAATATCAGAAGAGAACACTTTGCAAATGCACGAATTGGAAATGTTTCTAAACACACAGACGCTAGTATTGGCAAATCAAAGAAAACAAGTGACGGCAAACAAAAATTCGCAATACTAAAATAATATACATATATTGTTACGTGTGGCTTTAGTTCGTATCTTTAAAACACAATATTTCAGATGTAATTCAAAAATTCTTTCTTTATTCAACTTTACTGTTTATTCCCACAATTCACAAACAATTATCAAATCTCTTCAGTTATCGCTAGTTATGTACTTCTAATTATCGCAATCCAAATAGTTTACTTCGTTCACTTCACTGCCTGAAATAAGACTCGCCTCCTGGATGTGAGAAGCGCCGCATTTATACTCTAAGAATTATCCTAGAACCTTCCTGAATATTCCGTTCTCCGAACCCAAAATTTACTAAAATATTACTAACCTAAAGTTGTTTCCAGTTCCAACAGATGTCGCTTGTGTAACTTTGTAGCACGTAACAATATGTAAGGTATGAGAACAAGTAAGTTCCTTTTTTTTTTGTAAAAGCACATATTTATTTAAAAAATATATCGCTTTTGAACATCATTAAAAGTATGCTCCATCGGAAGCTTCGACGTTTGCCCATCTTCCCGGCAACTTGCGGATTTGATCTCAAAAGAATTGCTCGTGCTTCGAAACGATTTAATTATTGAGCCATATTTGGATACTTTCAAAAGAATGAAACCGCTCTCCACTAAGGACTGACTCTCTGGCCTGTATGCCACGTGATGCGATGGTATCTGGTATCGTTTCTTTGTGAGCTTTCCTGTAAGGGAATCGTTGACTGAGGGAAGTACCTTACCGAGCCTTCTACAGTCCACTCCACAAGTTTTCACTGACGGGTCTCTCACCAATGTGGGCACTGTGGCGGATGTCTACTTTCCTGAGCCTATCATTGGGATGGAGGATACACTTGGAAGACACACCATGATCTTCCAGGTTGAAGTCTTCGCCATATGAATGGCAGCTTAGTTTGCCCTTGATATGCAAATCAAGGGGAAGAATACTGCTATTCTTTCGGATAGTCAGGCAGCCTTTATGGGTCTGTGGATAAGTTATCCACAACAAGGTGTACCTTCTGTAGATTCCTGGTCACATTGGGATCATGGGAAATGAAAGGACTGACCTTCTAATTAGGGATGGCTCTTATGGAGGATGGGAGTTGTTGACAGCCCTGAGTGTCTGTCCTGCCTGGAGGGAGATTCTGAGACAACCGAACACTTTTTGTGTGCATATCCAGCCTTCGCCCGGAGCAGACTGGATACTCTAGAGTCCTAGGCTCTACCGTTCTATCTGTGGATGAGCTGAAAAACCTTCCTTACCAAGACCTAATGCGCGTCATTATGAGGACGGGAAGGTTTTGGTGAATGGGCTTCTAACAGGACAGCACAATGGGCAGCTGTGGCCTCTGTTTTTGGGATGGGGTCTCCTGTAACTCTGCCTAAAAAAGCAAAAGAACAAATAATACTGACTGCATCGACAGGAGCAAATAGTAATCGGAATGTGCAATGTCCAGTGAGTATGGCGGGTGCTACAACACCTTCCAGTTCAGCCCTTCTAAGTAGTTTTTCACTGGTTAAGCTATATGAGGTCTTGCAATATCATATAAAAGTATTACCATATCATATATGATTGCTCCATTCTTGCCGTTTTTCTTCCACATCTCGCTTCAAACGCATTAGTCGCCGCCTGTACATAGACGGTTTCACCAACTATTTATAAATAACAACTTTCATATCTCACCACATACAGAGCATCACCTTGTCACTATGAATATTCCGTTTTGGTTGCGATGGACCATATTCTCCAGGCTTAACCCAAATGCTTTTCCACAACTGGCCATTCAACCTTTAATTCTGCTGCTAGTTTTTCTTGAGTATGACATGGATTTTCGCCGAGTAGCTCTTCTTCAGTAGCTGATTTCTTTCAATTATAGGAGTATAACAATAATACGCGCATATGCCAATTATTTGGTAAAAAACTCTCCACGTTCAATCACAAAAAAAAATCTGTTGTAAACACTTTTATTGGTCGAAATACAATGGATTAAGATACTTACATTAGACCTGTCAAATACATGTCTAACCTGTTCAGACATAATACCTACAATAAAATTTACGCCATCTATTAGAAAATGGAACTTACTTTTTTTCATATATATGCATACGTAGGTAAATAATAACAAATTATTTTATTTCACTTAGATCATTCCATTTTTTGAAGAGATTTGTTATTTCCTAATTTAAGATGCCAGACTTCGACCTCATAGCCCTGTGGTATCTGGCAGCGCCATACCGATATCATACAACGTTCAATCCAAGAGACTAAGTGTTCCGATGTGTTCTAGCTCACCTGAGTACTGCAGTAATAGAATAAGTAAAAGGAATAAGCCTGTCACGTAAATTGTAATTGTCACTTTTAAGTGAAGAGTCATTGAGTTTAGATCTATTTAAATGTCATACGAGACATTAAGTCTAATATTATTGGCAATAATTGAAGGAAGTCAATAAAAGCAACAATATAGGTCGTGAAGAATCGGGCTTTCTTTCTTTGCAATAGTGAAATCGCTATTCAATACGGTCAATATAGTGAAAGATAATTCTATGAGATCATCGCCTTCGAGTATAAATTTGAGTGGAGCCTTGTGAACCGATGGATACTAAATATAAATTCATGACTTCAGTCGAATTTCGGTACTTTTACGTGAGTGGTAGGAATCACCAAACCAAATCCCTTGTATTGAATAAATAAGCCATCAACTCTGAATTTTTAATTTGATTTGTATCCATAATGAATTTTGTGATAAAAGTTGTAACCTATCACAACGTGGCTTTTTGAGAGAGGTTAAGTAAAATGTGTTTGATTAATGTGAATCATAGTTAATTGTGGAATACGTTCACTGTAAATTATATCAAGTATTTTTTTTATCTATACATAAATTATCCATCCGTACACTGAGCTAATTTGTATACTATCAATCGCTCGTATCCAAAATCAAAGTTAAAATTGCGATAGGAACGTGAAATATTTTGACATAACTTCGAAATCAATCTTCACGTCGAGAAACAATGTACCTACTTGAATTAAATAAACAACAATGCAGGAAGTCGGAGTTAGAAGCATACAGCCTAAAAGAAATATGGTAGAAAATGTATATAAAAAGTTTACTCATACCTCCATTACTTAATATTACTTCCCAATCAGAATTATTGCATACATTCACCAGAGTACTATGCAAATAAATATAGAAAAGTCACCGCTTAGAAGAAATTTTCAAAAAACGTATCTTTCAAATTTTCGCATTCTTACAACAATCCGCACACCCCAAAAAATTCATAACATTCGTCGCAGTTCAATTTCCCCAACTTCATAGACATACTCCTACGAAAAATGTAGAAAAATATTGGCGCATATATCTCTCAAAAACACTGGACGTCAATAATAATATTTCTTTCGTAGAGTCCTTGATAACAAAAAGTGCTCCTCAATTCATAGGCATATAGATCCCCTTCTACCCCAGCTGTCGTACCTAAATATTTCGTATATCGATGATGTCAGGGTATTCAATTGTAGAAAAATTCGATACGTCCTCTGGGCATGTGAGATTGACACGACAAGCAGCCGTAGAGCAGAAAGTCTGTAAAAGAATATTTTTTGTTGCTGGGGGAAATGATGAACTGAAATCCCCAGAAAAGTCTCCAAGGACCGATCAAATAGGGCAGCATCCAGGAAAAAAGTGAAAAATCTGCGAGAATCGATGAATAAAAAATTTGACAGTTTGAGATATTTATGTCTAGATATCCGGGGATAAAGGCCTTTTTTTAAGGTAGTCTTATAATAGACCTTTGACTCTTCTTTTTGTTTGACTATTTAAAATAGAAAAAATGTTCAATCCTTTTACTGTATGATGAAGGCCAGAGTGTTTTTTGCTATTTTTTTTTTTTTGAATATGTACAGGTTAAAGATAAAAGAATTTAGGTAGAATCGGTGGCATACGAAAGATTGATTTTAGGTCTGCCGTTTTTTTTTTTCGATACG
This sequence comes from Dioctria rufipes, assembly GCA_963924295.1. Lineage (NCBI taxonomy): Eukaryota > Metazoa > Arthropoda > Insecta > Diptera > Asilidae > Dioctria > Dioctria rufipes. The sequence continues at coordinate 38,216,371 of OZ002743.1, read as the reverse complement.
TTTACATAAACTCTTAGAAGTGCATGCAATTTTGATATTGCAACCATATAGAGGGTGTTCAAACTTAGGATGGTAATATTAAGCAAAGTTACACATTTCGGATAGAAAAAAAATGGTTATAAGGTGGTGTAAATATATACCCACATTGCGAATCACCAGAAAAAAATATTTGCTTCCATGCGCAAAGTGCAATCAGTCTTACTATAATGCGTTGTGAACAAGAAGATCACATTGTTCGTAACAAAAAAATGATTGCTGGATTATGTTTGTAAAAGGAATCATAGACATACATATTCTGCCCTTTTTGCAAAAATTTACCAAAAAAATCCTTTTTAACTAAAGAGGAGATTGCTTACCTCTGGTTTCACCGCTTGGATGTTCCAGTGATTACCCTATCATTGCAGATAAAAATTATACAAATTGGGTAAAGCAGCAATTTTACTCTGGCGTCTTAATCGGGCTGAGAACCAAAAAGAATTTCTTTTGAGAAACTATTACTTCTAATTCGATTGTGATTCTTGAAAATTATTATGTGCTCTCTTTGAGAATATTTGACTAAAAAAGTCTATTTTTCGTGAATTCATTCTCAATACTTGTTCCTACTCAAGATCAGGAACTGGTCGATATCTCGGCTTACTACGTTGATGTAACTGGACTTCATTCTGTCTTTCATGGGCTTTACTCATTCTTCATTTAACATGGTCAGACTAACTGAAGCCAGAAAGGATTGTTCTATATGGAATACCGACATGAAAGTTTTTCATTCTAACTGCTATACCACCACTTTTAATATGCTTAAGTGCTGCCGTTTGGAAAATTTAAAGAGTAGTATCATTTGCTGCTAAAGCGGAATATTTACTTTGTGGAAAAAACGGAGTAGACAACTAACGAAATTCAAACCAATCATATTGAATTAAGATTTTATTAAAACTTATTTGTCTTAACTCAGTGGCATACCTAGCCCTGAATGGGAACCTTCTTTCGTAAAATAAACAAAACATTCGCAAAAATAAAACATACTTGAAAATAATAGTAATAACAATAACATACTATTAAAAAACTTTACTCTAAAAAAAATATTTTAGTGGTGAAAAAGATACTTTTTTTTTGCCTTTTTCGGTGAACGTATTCATGATATCATCCATACAGAAGTCTATCTGGGAAGGTAGCAATGGAGTGATGGTTTACCCTAGATCACATTATCAAAATCTGGCGCTTTCAAAACAACGAAATTCATTTTCGTGTTAAACGGGTTTTTTGTATAACTCTAAAAAAAGTATATGCATATTTATTTCGTCATAATCGAAACAGTACAGGAACATAACGAAATGTTTGCCTCTCCTAAAGATTGCATGATCCACTTCATGAAAAAAACAAATGTCACCGGCAAAGTATGATTATGCTGTGAGCATTTTATTTATAATAATTTTTTCCTGTGAATTTTCTTGCAAATTTTTTTTCAGAAATTTTATGAATTTTTGGTGGCAAACAGCAGCTCAAAATAGTTGGATTGATTCGGTTTTCTGGTCCGCTAACAATTTTAATGTGCATTGCTAATTTACTGCTAAAATTATCACTTTTCTTAGGTAGGAACAATATTCTGAAAATGTTCGTTATAATTTAAATGCGCCAGTTTTTTGGTACACATGGTCGACAACGTTTCCCGAAACAGAAGCTTACACAGAAATTTGGAGTAAAATCGTTTTGTTACTATGTACTAGAAAGACTGTCTCCATAATGACTTAATTTGAAATTCAATCATTTCAACGAAATTAAGATATGACAGACTGTGTGCGAAAGTTATAGTTAATTTGAAATGTTATTGGCATTTACCTGTTGTTCACTTTAGCCTAGTAATAAGCTCCGCGCTAAACTAAATTTTAGCGAGTCCCTAATATCGGGCCGTTCTTTAGCAGCTAAAATATGACAGCGGATACTCAGAGAAAAGATATAGTAAAAGGAAGAAGAAGAAAAAGGAGTTTTTTTTATCGGAAATGGAACATGCGGTCATAATATTTGTAAAAACAGATATAATTAAAATTATTTGGAAATATTAAAAGTATAAAAATGATGTGTATAATGTATAAAATTAGAAGAAAAAAATTAATAATAAAATTAAAAATACGGCCACGAGAAGAAACCCAAATCATCCGTACTTACAGCAAAGACGTACAAAACTACGATAACTACAAAGATCCAGTCAAAAAAATTTCAGAACTTTGACAATAATTATTTTTAGCGCGCTAAAGATCGGTCTGGACGGATAAATTCAAACAAATTTTTTTGGGGACTAACTGGTGGTGCCATCTCTAATCAGGGAAAAAAACCAAATTTAACGCGTTGACCTTAGTACTGCTCTCGCCAAAATTCAGGAGAAATCTTCGACAATAGCTCTTAGCGCGCTAAGTTTTCATATAAAATTTAGCTTAACGCGGACCTTAGTACAGGGTTTTCCAATAAGAGGTGTTATTTTAATTAGCCCGCTATTTCGGTAGATGTCACTTTTGGAGCTGTCATTTTTTGACATTTGACAAGTAGAAACTACGCCATTAATAAAAATGGAACGATACATGATTCAACAACGCATTGAAATTATTAAAATAAAACTCGAACATTTTTGGGTCGTCGTGAAGCACATTGTCGGACCGCAATACAGAAATTGGTAGAAAAATTTGAGCTGTCGGGACAAGAATAAAACCCGTGCACGTCGCTCAAGAGCAGCCGAGAATATTGCTGCTGTAGCCGAAAGTGTTGAAGAAAACCCAGGTTTGTCCATTCCTCGTCGTTCTTTGGAATTAGACATTCCACAAACGTCATTACACCGTATTTTGCATAAAGATTTGGGTCTTAAGGCTTACAAAGTTCAGTTAACACAAGAACTCAAGCCGGCCGATCATCAACAACGTCGAGTCTTTGCTGATTGGGTCCTTGAAATGCATGAAAATGATCCGGAATTCCATAGAAAACTCATCTTGAGTGATGAGGCCCATTTCCACCTCGATGGCTTCGTCAACAAGCAAAATTGTCGCATCTGGGGCTCGGAAAACCCAAGAGTTATTGTTGAAAAGCCTCTCTATCCTCAACGTGTGACTGTTTGGTGCGGTTTATGGTCCCGCGGTGTCATTGGACCTTACTTTTCCGAAAATGAGGCTGGAGCAACAGTTACGGTGAATGGATTGCGCTATCGACAGATGATTAATGATTTTTTATAGCCGGAATTAGATGGTATTGATCTGGACAACGTTTACTTTCAACAAGACGGCGCTACGTGCCATACAAGCAACTAAACCATTGATCTTTTACGGTAAAAGTTTCCGAACCATATTATCTCTCGAAGAGGTGATCACAATTGGCCACCGAGATCTTGTGACTTAATACCTTGCGACTTCTTCCTTAGATGCCACGTGAAAGAGAAGGTCTACGCCAACAGCCCAGCGTCGATTCAAGCCCTCAAAGATGGAGTTCGTGAGGCTATCGAGGACATAGGGCAGCCACTTTGCGATTTGGTTATGGAAAATTTAATGAAAAGGATATGGACCTGTAGGCGTGGTGGTGGTGGTCATTTGGCTTATGCTATTTTCCATTATTAACGGCATACCTTCATCTTTATATTGAAATAAAGATCCGATCATTTATCTCAAAAAATGGCATTTTTCTTTGAATATTAAAATAACACCTCTTATTGGAAAACCCTTTACTAGGCTTTTGAATAAAATCATGTCAGAGCTCAATAATTTAATTAAATACTATCCTGACAGTCGAACATTTTTATGTTTATAGGCCAAAAAAGAAGAAAAGTTAGTAAAAAAACAGATTTCATAATCAGATTACGTGTCACTGTCGACTTTATTAGAAAATTTTTGAACTTTCCAAAAACTAGGTCATTTCACATCTACCGCAAGATGGCACTTTTATTGCAATTTCGCTAATAAGGTGAACTATTTTTCAATTTTACTTTGAACCGAAATGTTGAAAATGGTCCTTGATGAACTTCATTTGTGTGACACATGACTTCATTCAATTAAAAATTAAGTCATTATAGAGACTCTTTCTAGGGTATTAAGCCGACCATTTTCAGAAATTTGTTATTTAGTAGATGGAAAAAATTTTCCTTGACGTCGGCAGTGACACTTTGTTTTTAATAGTCTCGCTGTCGCCGCTGCATCCACAGCAAAATAATATTTTATTTTGTCAAGTTCTTCTTTATTATAATCATTGATCTGATTTTTTCTTTGCGATTGTTTTTATTGTTTTTATTTTCACAAAGAGATTCCAACTCAGTGTGAAATTCACGCTTTTCAAAAGCACATTGACTTCCCCGAGATGGAATAATATAGAGCTGTAGCGGTTCGGAGTACAATTACTCCGAATGGAGTACAAAGGACCGTACGGGTATGGAGGAATCCTATGTACAACATTCCTTTCACAATTGTTGAGACTGCCAGATTCAACAGACTTAAAATTTGATGTGATGTTGGTAAAGGAGATTGACTATTTTTACCATATTTATAAGAGATCGCGGGGCACATTTATGCGGTATATATGCTTCGAAGAGCCCGAAATGGGGTAGTGTCTCCTATACGCAAAGCGCGAATATGTTTATTCCAGACTTGATACTTAACTTGGATTCAAGGCTCCTGTGGAGTAACTTGAAACGTACGGGCTATGTAATACTGATGTGACTTGCTGCAGTCTTCATTTCGATGGGTTAAATGAATATCTTACTTTTACCGTAGTTTCTGTGAGGCCACAATCAAACTCCATAGCACCAGGGTTACAAAACTCGTTTTCTTTCAGATGTGTTGATTCTGATAAGTTGTGGAAGGTTACTTTTTCTATTAAGTCTGATGTTATTGGACCAAATAGCTTACCTTCAAGCTTTCTTAAAAGTATGTTTCCTATAATCCAAACTTCAAGTGTTTTACAACATCCGTCTACCTGTCCATCCTCATGGAAAGTGCCTACTGTCATCCCAACTCCCACAAATAAATCATCTAACAAAGTCTCTGACTACCACCCGATAAGTATCTTATGGTTTCTAGCGAAAACCCTTGAAAGCTCGTGTCCTACAATTGAATACTTTTTTAGAGGAAAATCGTATGATATCGCCCTGGCAGTCAGGATTTCGCTTCCCGCACAGTTGCGAAACTGTCCTATTATGCTTTATCTCCAGTTTGTGTGTGACACTTGACAATGATGTGTTTGCAATAGTGATACTGGTGAACCTTTCTATATTTAAATTTAGAAAGATTTTCAATTCCTTTATTTCAGTCTGTAGGCTTGTGATAACCATGCTGTCAAATCGAAAGCAACTGATGGAAGTATATGGTGAATTCCCTAGTTTGTTATCACTAAATCGAGGTATCCCACAAGGTTCCATTCGTGGACCACTTCTTTTTATTAATTTTAAATTATTTTTAACATAAAGAATATACTTTATAAGATATACGATTTTTTTAAACAAAATATGAGATATGAAGTAAGCTCTGCAGATTTCGATGCTCTTGTTATTACAAAATCAAGCATGTATTCAGGCAACTAAGCATTGAGAATCTGTTTTGGTAAAGCTATAATGAATTGATAATGAATTTGCAGTGTAACTTTTGGCCAAAAACGAATTATGAGTTCACAATTAAAGTGCTAGCCAATTTGCAAAACTTGATTTGACTATATATGACGAGTTTAATGTGTTTTCCCACTATGAACCTATGGCTGAGGTGCTTGAGATGACTTTACATTTAATTTCTGTTTTGTTTTGTCAAGATACTATTTTCTTTTGTTCCTTACGGCCCCGCCCGGTTTTATTCTTTTTCCGCTAATATAATTTCTCATTTGTTTGCATTCTTCTCAGAGCTTAATTTTAATTAAAACCAAGCTAACTTGAATGTAACTTAAGAGACAGGCTCATGTTATTCTCCCATTTAGAGCTCAACTACATTTGCATGCAACTTAAAACTTGTTATTGCGGTGTGATGGTTTTAATTCTTTTAAAAGCTTTAGAAGAGTTCTAATTACTTTAAAAAGCATCACAATATTGCCCAAGGTAGGGATTATATGAATAAAATGAACTGGTACACATAATTGTGCAAAACCCTTACATTTACTAACAAAGGGCTCTTTGACGATTATATTAAGAGCATTAATTTAAAATTTTGTGATTGCACTAAAAACATTAGTTATGTAAAGCAGGTTTTCAAAATCATTCTCACATTTTTAAGAGAATTTTATTTCTCTGTTAGTAGTAAGGTTGCTCGTTTAATATCAAATATCTACTTCTACCTTTAGTCTCTTAAAGACCTCGTGGACATGGCGCAGATTTTAGAGGACATAATCAAATATTAACCCCACATTAGAGCGACACATTTGAAGGAATCCTTGCCTTATTAATGCAGATTTATCAAGGTAATGGGCATCCATTGCAATCTCTAGGTCCTGGTCCTAGATAAAGGTTTGGAGACGTTGCTTGAATTAATTTCCAAGCTCATGCACATGCTATTTACACTGAGAATATTTGTAGTGAACTAATAGCTGTTGCACAAGAAAGATTTCGATGTGTGACCTACTGTTTCCATACTTTTTATTAAGGAATTAAAGGAAAATAAAATAAGTTAAGTGATGCATGTGCATTAGAGCTAGTTTTTCTACATTAAAAATAAAAGATTGTTTGCGAGTGATTCACTGAACTGAGAAAGAGTACGAAGAACTGTAACTGTTATATGCCGTTTGGTATAGCTATGTTCCTAAAGCGGTCAAAACTATTCTTGTGGTCACGGTTCACGTTATTTGGATCTTTCGTTCGTGTAGCTTTGATAGACAGTAGGTTGAAATCCATAGTCCAGGAAGATACTTAAATTTTCAATTTGTACTGACTCAGTATAGCTCAACCTAGTATTCAGACAGCCGTACAGTTCATGTTTCGCCATGTTTGAAATTTAAATTTACTTTAAGACTTCAGCCATTAAAATAACATAGACGTCACCATTTTGAAGCTAAATCAGCTCCAATTGGCACATACTAAGTAGGTATGTGCTGGATTGAATTAAATTATGTTCAAAGCCAGCTATTTCGAATTTCGAAGCAATAAAATCCTTTGCTCCTAAATTACTTTACTCTTGAAATATTATGTCTGCACACATGTAATTCAACGGAAAAAATCTAGATGGATTGCCTAGATAAATCATGCCTCAATTTATCTTATAACTTACACTAAGGATTATATCACCCAGGATTATTTGAACCCAAAAGGAATCTCCAAAAGACCAATTCGCACCTTAAAGAAATGTAAAAAAGAAGAAAAAACTGAAATGGTTCTACTTCTATCAGGCAAATGGAATATCCTCGCAAATCGGCTTAAAACTCAAACTTGAGTAATAGAAGTGAATGGACAATCCCTCCTCGAACATCTTTCTAATACGATTTTCATGATTTGTGGTTTTCAATTTTCCTTCAACACACACGGGTCATAAAAGGAATTGCGTTATAGTCACAGTAAATATGCCCCCATCAATATAAGAAAAGAGAAAAAAAAAGGATCCATCCTAAAGGTTTCGAAAGTCAAATTCTAATCCAATTTAGGAACCGTAACACATCGGTGAAAGAAATCTGTTCTTTGCTGTATAGCGTAACTTCAGGGTCCTTACAAACAACTAATAAAAACGTCACAACATTCGACACAATAAAGATTTCAGCTTAAGATTTTTGCAAAGGACGAAGAATAGGACGCAGAAAAAGGACGCAGTCGAGATTCTGATAAGTTCCAAAAAAGGAGCAGCAGTAGCAGCAAACTACTATGGGCCATAAGATAGAAGAAGGGACATCACACAAAAGGACTAAATCGGATCAAAGTCACAACGAACATATTGATTTCTGCTGGACAGCTTTCTTCTTTATCGCATTGGGAGTTCGCACGTTGCTGTAGTCTACAGTATTATGGTATTTGAAAAAATCCCCTCGGTATTGTGCATGAAAAAGGACTAAAATGAACAAAAGTTCTTTTCTCTTTAGTTCCGTGAGTGTTAGTACTGTTAAAAGCAATCTGCTCGCTGGGGTCCACTATCCTATTGGACATGCATTTATAGCTGTTATAAAAACGAATCTTGAGAGATATTTCCATGTCAATGATGTGTAAAATTGAAAGAGTTTTTAAGTGGAAAACGGCATCGGATGGGTGGTAGGTTATTGAGGATTTGAGGGAGAATAACGGTGGTGCGTTATTAATTCCCTGTAACCCAAAAGCTTTTATGCCAGTTTTTCTAGACAATTAATCGCATACTTAAGCCGTTGTAAGTTTACCTACCTTTTATTAAATCAGCTATAGCTGTTTGCAAGGATTTTGTAACATGTGTCTGTTTCGAAGCCTAGTTGATGCGTGTATATAGACTATACTATGTACATATACTATATAATGTCCATGTAAATAATTCTCAAGGATTTTCCCTGAATTGGAGCAGAGTTTTATCTCTAGTGACTGGAGTGAAATAAATGCCTTAGGTATGATGTTATTTTAGTTGCACTAGGTTTCAAAACATATGATGAGAAGGACATGATGAAGGTGTCTATTCTTATTTTCATGTATTAATTGACGATATTGATTAGAGTGCGCCAGTAGTTGTTCTATAAGATAGGTCTAATAATAGATAAACAATTTTTAAAACAGATCTGATAACAGCTGATCAGCTTTTCAGACAGGTGTGATAGGCAAACGGAATCCTCGCCATTAACTAGACAGGAATTCCCTGTGACGTAGTCAACTAAACGGAATCAAGGTCAAATTGTGGCCATGACCAGTAACTTCTAGTTTCAAAGGGTTACTCAAAAGCAGACAATTCCGATTTCAAAGGTCAAGGTTACGTCACAGTTCAATGACAAGTTGTAGCCTCGAGTGGTCGAGTGTTTCAGAGTTATCATAGAGTATGGGTCAATTTTTCAGTACAAAAAGTATCCAAGAACTCTTATAGAGCAACTACGCTTAGATTAAAACTTCAAAAAACTTAAAAGAATATTATTCCTAAAATCATACAACTGTCACCCCATTGTATTAGATCACGATATGCTGAATTTCGTAAACAGGATAACGCGAAGAGCTCTCCATTTAACCAAAGCTCATCAGGCAAAGTGTATGATATACGTTGAACAATCTACAGCTATTAACGAGAATAAACCAAACGGATATGAGCTATACAAATTACAGTTACCTAACCTAACTTGGTAAAATTTTAGGTTTCATATGTTTTGCGTATAGATTTCATACCATGCGATTCTTATGACTTGAATTAGCAAGTACCTACTTACGTCAGTTGTGTCAATTTGAATCTAGTAGCCAGAGGAGTGTTTAACAATAAAGAAAAGTAAAAATCCAAGCGGGGGTTTTTTTTTCTAAAGTTCAAGTGAAGTAGTGCGTAGCTTGCATATTTGGACTTTGTATGCTCGGGTGAATTGTCCCAGCAAACAATTTCTCGAAATTTTGCTTTTGCGAAGAATTCTCGAAGAAGTAAAGAGTAAGAAAGAAATAGTTTCGGAAGTAAATAAAATCCATAATTTGAGAATATTTCGCTTTTCTAAGACGAACTCGAAGTTTTGAATTAAAACAATTTGCTGATCTGACTTTTCGATAATTTTTCATTTGAACTAAATATATTCGAAACTTTACCAATTCTGAAGGATCAAGTAGAAATATTAAGTCCTGAGAATTTATTCCGTTGCGAAATTCATACGCAAAATTCCTTCATTTCTGATTGACTCTCGTCGATAGTGGTCCTTTTTGTCAGAGGTTAAATCTTATTATTTTTATCAGCAAAACTCATGCTATCTCCGTCAAAGACAACAACAATTTCCTTTAGTATTACTTCAAGAAAATGATAAATGAAAAAAATATGAAGATATTCTGTCTAAGGTCTTTTTGAATTATTTCCATATTATATAAGTTGTAGTTTTTTTTTTTTTAATTATTCCCATATTTTATAAGTTCCAACTCCTTCATGAATTATTTCCATATTGAATGAATTAGCTTTAAAAGTTACTGGCGTAAAATTTTTTAAATAATTGTATAATTTTCCGAGTCTTGTGGTAAAGGGATATTGATCCCAGTATAAGTATGTGTGCTAATATATCGTTCAGTCACGCTATTAACCTAATACACAAGTAATTAACAGTACTCCAACTCGCTCCTAGTACTATCCCTCCCGATTTAGTTAGAACTCTTTAAGCCAAAAACAATAATTTTGGAAGTCCAGGACCCTACTATTCTGGATAAAAAAAAGTAAAAAAACAAAAACAATTGACCGAAATCCTACCTAGCTAAAAGGAAGTGTGATCTTAATTAACTATAACTTATAATAAGTATTGATATTTTTTTTATAATGACAAGAGCGGAGCTGGAAGCCAAAAATTACAAAAGGAAAAGGTATTGAGCCTGAACAAAAACAAAAAAAAAAAAAAACAAAAGAAAGATAAATTTAAAAAAAAAAGCTAAATGTATAGTAAAAGTTAATTAAAGAAAAATTTTACCAAATTAACTGAAGAATAAAAACAGAACGAAAAGAAGACACTCAAAATTTATATCGCTTATGGCAGCATATTATAGCGCATTCCACACGAGCGTACTCTAAAGAGGGAGAAAAACGAAGGAAAAGAACAAAAACATTGGCTGCTTGTAGGCAAAGCTGTAAAATCTTTCTTCTGGCTTGATCATCGGAAGGAACAGCAGCCGACCTAAAAGAAATAAAACGTTAAAGAAAAAAAAAAAGCATAAGAAATAAAAAAATATATAAAAGTATAAGAAATAAAATAAGTTAAAGAATAAAAGTATAAGTAAAAAAAATTATAGAAGCAAAAGCATAAAAAGATACATTTTATAAATTATCGTGTCGAACCAGTGTATACCGAGGAAGTCAGTATTTGAACTATCCACGGTACAACAAAATTTCCCAGTCGGAGAGCGGAGCAGTTCCAGGAGGAGAAAAAAAAAACGCCAAACTTTTATGTTAAAATTAGAGCTAAGATATTTCTCTGTTTAGATGGTATTTACATATCCTGATTTTTGACCAAATGTATTCAATACGTAGATACATTGATTTATAGAAGTGGTTAATCCCGAAAGCTTTAATGGTAACATCTGAGGTGAAAGTAAAATCAAGAGTTAACTTTCATTTCTTTGGAATAGTCCTTTAAAAAATATAATGCAAGAAAATCTGGAGGAAGTAATTTATTACAACAATATGAACAACAGGGATCACTAACAGATAACAGAAGAGGAAAAGTTATATCGTTTCTATCAGCATGCATTCAAGAAGCATTTGGTTTTAAGCCGATCTGCATAATATTACCAATACTGGTTATGTCAAAGTCAAGCTTAGAATGGAATGATCGCATAAGAAAACGAAAATTAGAGAAGGAGCTTTCATTTTCAGAGATTAATGTACTCAATACATGTGCTGAAGAGAATAATTATGAAAGCTTAAGTGCTACGCATATTGATAAGGCTCGGACAATATAAAAAGGCTTCTTGCACGATCAAAAAGATCTTGCACAATTAAAGTGGAAAAAAACTTTAGTGGCCAGGCGAAAGCGATATAAGGAAGAAAAATTCAATATATATGATAACTGTCGATATATATTTTATGTCCTGATTTGGTTAATTATAGAACTAAATTTTATTCATTACTATTCTAAGAAATATTTTTTACAGTTAACGTTTGATTTTGAGTTATCGCACAACTGCAACAAGTCATTGAATTTGGAGTGGTCAAAATTTCAAACATCCGATTTTATATACTGAATACGAAAGAGAAAGAGATGTTCAATATTTATAATTGAACAAAATTTATATCAAATCTTATCAAAATTTTTCATATGTTTACGTACAAATTTAATCCAAATATTAAGCAAGTTTATTTGAAAAATTCTATAAAACTGTACGAATAATTTACAAATTTTTTCAATAAAAAACCTTATAAAATTTATAATTTATCTTATATTTTATGCCTACAGAATATTAAGTTTGTATGAATCCTTATTAATTCATATATTCGAAGATAAAAGAAATTCGAAGCTTTATGTATTTTATACAATGACAATTTTTCAAGTTCATAAATAATTTTTATGGATTTATATACATATCCCTTCGATATAAGATTTATACCATAATTTCTAACCATACAGCCTTATTCGTAGGAGAGCGTTAGTCATACTAAAAAGCTTTTCCTCATTTCTCGTGTCAACATCTTAATATTCATTTTTTTTTTTTCGTATTTATACACACTGGGGTAAATACACATTTATTTTTATTTTCGAGTAACATTCTTCACAGTTTTTTTTAACGGGTTAAATATTCTTAAAATTCAACGAAATCCTTCAATATTTTCAAACAAAATATATTGTGAAAGTAAAGTCACACATGAATCATTCACACAATTATTAGTTTTAATTGTTATACACAACATTTCATCTATTTACTTCCATTATTAATAATGATTTGCATGTAATTTTACGTGTAATATCCTTTCAGCTAATGAAAATTGTATGAAACACTGCCCTGACTTTCTGCATTTTCCTGTAAATGATAAGTACAAAGGCAAATTATTTCCCTTCAAGACAAAATTTTGAAGTAGAAACGTCTACAAAGTATTTTCCAGGCACGAAATCTCGAGTATCGTTGAAATTTTCTCAATGGAATACCAGCAAACAAGAAAAACTTGTCCATTTCCTGAGGCCACTGAACACGTACGTTCGGCTCTTATTGTACGAGGAAAACAGACCAAAAACGTACCTATATACTCTGCACTAGCTCTATGGTTGAAGAACATAACCCCAATATGAACTGACTAAAGCCATGTTCGTTGGCTTGTACCGAAAATGTTTAACAAAACCTCCCGTACCTCAATTTTAGAACAGAAGGCGCCCAAAGCTTCCTTATGGTCTGTTGACGTCAGTCTCAGTGTTCTTGTGAAGTGGGAGTGCAACCAAAAGAATAAGGATACTATGATGTGGTGGTTAGTCCTGTGGATGGATATCTTCAACATAGAACAGTGCTCGGACAATCCAGAACAGCCCACCATAGTGGTCGCATACATATGTACCGATAGCACCTCCTAAGTGCAAGATGATGTGCTCACATGTGTCCAAAGTTCTTCAGAGCATCAACACATGGGTGATTAGACCCGACCAGATCCACAATGTAGTGCACAAGGCTTTTAGCACTTTCATGCTCATTCATGTCTGTGCTCAGAGAGTTCTCAATTAGATTAATGTACTCGACATGGCAGGCGGCCCTCTAACACCATTCGCTTTTTCTAAATCCTAAGTTTATGGAGATAGTGGCCCACATAAGCCCATCTTGATATTAATTTGATTGAAATTTGGATACTGGGTGATGTCCTGGTCCTCCATGTTCATGATTTATATTCATATGTAACCATGAATGGGCGCACTTTATCCAGGCTTTACTTGCAAGAAATTTAATTCATAGTGAATAGGCCTGCTGATACATATGAGCTGGGACAAGGGACAACAAGGCGAGGGCAAGGATTATTACGATGTTGTCCTCCCAACTCAAGGAATATGCTAATTTCTTGTTCCAGGCGACGTTTTAAGTAATTGGATCTCCATTACGTTTTTGTCATCGCATTGTACTCAGATCTTGGATGAGGGTGAAGGGCCATTCCATTTGTCATTCGGAGCTTAGTACGGATTTGACTATGGTTAACTACGCCCGAATACATGTGAATAATTGAGAATGCTGTAATGAAGTGAGAAGAACCCATCAGGCTGAAAAGTAGTCGTAATATTACAAGATGGGCTTTTGGTTTGATTGTGACATTAGGCCATAGCAACTCAACGAAATTGTGCGATAATTTGTTGATTAATTAATACTTGATTGAGAGTTGAGAGCAATCAATTTATCTCCAATGCGAAAATATATAGAGCCTGGTGGTTTTGTGAACTTTTTGAATATTTCAATCGATTTCAGAACTCAACCGGACCGCCATGTCGACTTTCGATGTTATTGTTAGTCATTCGGCGCGGATGAAATGACCACAAAACATGATTCAGATATGTTTCAACATGAATTACGGACATAAACGTGCAGTCATATGATGTTCTCTGTTCAGATATAGTTATGCGGCAATTTGATTGTGGAAAAATCGACATGTTTCCCTCTGAAACAAATGGTAGACCTCCTGTGAAGTTCCTGCCTTTGTGTCCAACTCCGCAAGTTGTGTTCTTGCAGATCAATACAAAGTTATCAGACGCAGCATATGTATATATTGTAAAAATGAAATTTATCATTAATCGGCAAACTCATAGAGCCTTTGTCATGTGATCATCTTCTTTGCTTTAATTTTTATTTTTTTACTTACGTTTTATTCAAGATTATACTCCACTCCACGGAGCCCTTTGACAGCATGATTTGAATTATTGACTTTAATAACCGGAGATTATATGACCAACAAAAATTTCTGTCCGCATATTTTTTTATGACAACTGTTATTTTGCATTAGAAGTAGAATTGGCTGAGGAGTTATTTTTTTTTTTTTTGTGACAAGACAATAATTGTAACACATTTTTAGTGATATTTTGAAATGCAGGGGTAAGAATATTTTTATTTTAAATGTAATTTAATGAAGGCCGAGCTCTATAAAATTTCAATTACCGTATTTTTATTTCTAATCACTTGTACATGTATATATAGTTGGAGACACACTAATAATTATCTGCACAGAAAACGAACAGTATAATACAACTAATAATGCAAACACTGATTACAAGACTAGAAAGGCGATTTTGGTTATTGAATATGTGACTAATTCTTTTATACTCGATCGTGTAGGTATTTTTATAATTAGCTTGCTAGTAAGTTTCAATATTGAAACAGTCCGATTGGATTACCAGAAATGAAAAGCATCGAAACTACGAACGAAATTTGTTTTTCCAAGCGTTAACCCGACGCAGGGTCATATTGACCCGAGGCAATTAAATACGGTGATATTTTTTGTTCTTGCCGACTGTACAATTTGATTGTTTGTGTAGCTGGAGGTACGGCCCCCTTTATTCGTACCGCAAGTGCTCGCAGTGCGATGCTGTCTGTGCGTCAAGTTAAAACGGATAAATATATATACTTGTTACTCAATGATATTACCCAGCGTCAAAAAGTTAAAAAGTAAAATATGGCAGTTACGGTTTTAAAGTTGATTTTGTATGTGTTATTGCAGAAGCTAATAAAAGTTTTATTTATAGATTACATTGGTATTATCTTTATTTTACCATATATGGAAGAACACTTATTAACTAAATACTTATTAAAATTAAGGTAGCTCTTTCAATTTTGTGATAATTTGTCGATTCTAAATTAAATTATAAATACAAGAAAAAAGTGCCATCTGTAAACAACTGTGGTTTAATAAACTAGACAAAAATTAAGAAATACAGGAGGAAAAAACATTTGCCTCGTTAACTCAGAATTAAGAACTGTCGCCTGGAAAGCGTTAGGTCTCGACTTCAAAAACTGGACGAAGTGGTTTTTTTCTCTATAATTTAATTTACAATCGTTAAAAATAAAATATTTGTCAATTACATGAAAACAGCTGTTTTTAGGAATACGACGATTTACTGTTTTCGCTTAACTTGTAAAATGAGAGATTCGGTTCTCCTGGTTTTATTACTATAGCACCATTAAAAAAACTTTGAAAAGGAATAAATGATTTTTAATAATTATTCATATCAAATGTTTTCCCATATAAGTGTGAAAAAAATACAATAATTTAAAGGAAGAGACATATACAGCGTGTCCCCTAAGTCGACGTCAAGCCGGAATCGGGTGATAGACCAAATCATAAGAGTTACCAGAAAAATATAAAAAAAAAATCTAAGTTATCTAAGTTATGTAGTTTTTAAGTTATAGACATTTTTTTTTTAGAAAATGTACATCCTGTGATGGTTGTCTAGCTCCTGTTAATACAAATCTTTTTTTTATGCAATCCCGAATAGTGCTTATGTAACCTTTTGCTTTAAATTCTAAGCCAACTGCTCTAGCTTGGAAGAAAATGTCACATTTTGCCGAACCACGAATAGAAAATTAATACTTGACTTAACTGACTGTACTGAAAAAAAAAAATGTACTACGCCAGTTTGGCAAGTAACTGTAAAAGTTGACGCATTTAATAAGGATTCTAAAATTGTATAACACTTGCTACAATATTTCTTAGATTACGGGGGAAAAATGCTCTTCAAGAAAGCCAGTTTCGAAAAATTGTTTTTCACCTACTAAAAATGATTCTAGTATATCCAAAACTTGCCTTAAGACCGTAACTTTAAGATTCTATTTTGAGTGAGATGGACAGTCATTCCATGAAGTATGAGTGAGACAGATAGTGACGCATTCAAGTCAGACATACTAACTTTTTGGTAAATTTAGGACAAATTGTCTTTAAGTTTAAAATTAAACATCAATTATTTGGATGCATTCCCCATAAATGAAGTGCATGTTGGCATATTCGTTTGTCGTGGCAGTACACAATCACACGATAGTCCAGGAAAGGTCGTCGAAAAGAGATGGAAACTGTCTAAATCCAAATCACAAGCAAACATGTTCAATAAACGGAGCTAAAAGTCTTAAGTACGAAATAACACCAACGATTACGAAAATATGCGTAGTAAACGTATTATATTTTTCCGGTAACTCTTATGATTTGGCCTATCACCCGATTCCGGCTTAACGTCGACTTCAGGGACACCGGTATATACGAGACACACGAAATTAAAATTCAGTTCTCTTAAGCGATAGTTAGATGGAAACCAAATTAACGTGTTGTTGTTGTTGTTGTTTTGAGTATAAATAAAACTGAATCAGTTCAGATCAGTGAATAAGGAAACTTGTAATTTTCAAACTTAAATCTCTCGGGTTCTGGTCGATCTGGTAGATTTTAAGTTCAAATAATTAAAGCTATCTTTTAATAAATAAAAGTTACCTTTCACTTCGTTCTAAATAATTATTACCAACATCAATTGATTTTTGAAAATCAGCTTAACCAGATTAGATCAGGTACTTAAAAAGAAAAAAGAATTAAAGAAGGTAATATTTAATTATATGATTCGTCACGACCAAATCTTTCATTTCAACTAGTTGACCGCCTCCGGCCTGACGGTTCGAGTTCTTGAATGCTCAGTTCTATTTCAACTCTTTCCTAATGAAATACAAATTATTTCTGACTTTATTTAATACGATCATTTAGAATATAAATTAATTTATTTTTTAGTAAATAGAAATTATTATGGACAGTCGAAGGCAACTACAATGACTCAAGTAATCGGCAATCCAGATCTCCTTCTATACCGAGGATCCTGATGTAATTCGCCTACGAATATCGAAAATATTGTTAAGTCCTGTACAATCCTACCTAATGTGTTCTGGTCAACAATTCATAAGATCGATTTGAAGGATATTTCACCATAAAATAGGAAAATTCAATTAATGAATATTTCGGGCAGGAGCGCATCCACAGGTGTGGGCGGGTTGGCTAGTGTGACTTACGCCCCTCCCAGAGACTATCAAAGTAGAAAGGAAAAACGAAAACTGCTATGGATATGCAAAAATGAAAATAACTATAATTAGTAACTAATTTTATGTATGGCTGTTTTTTTTTTGTGACAAGACAATAATTGTAACACATTTTTAGTGATATTTTGAAATGCAGGGGTAAGAATATTTTTATTTTAAATGTAATTTAATGAAGGCCGAGCTCTATAAAATTTCAATTACCGTATTTTTATTTCTAATCACTTGTACATGTATATATAGTTGGAGACACACTAATAATTATCTGCACAGAAAACGAACAGTATAATACAACTAATAATGCAAACACTGATTACAAGACTAGAAAGGCGATTTTGGTTATTGAATATGTGACTAATTCTTTTATACTCGATCGTGTAGGTATTTTTATAATTAGCTTGCTAGTAAGTTTCAATATTGAAACAGTCCGATTGGATTACCAGAAATGAAAAGCATCGAAACTACGAACGAAATTTGTTTTTCCAAGCGTTAACCCGACGCAGGGTCATATTGACCCGAGGCAATTAAATACGGTGATATTTTTTGTTCTTGCCGACTGTACAATTTGATTGTTTGTGTAGCTGGAGGTACGGCCCCCTTTATTCGTACCGCAAGTGCTCGCAGTGCGATGCTGTCTGTGCGTCAAGTTAAAACGGATAAATATATATACTTGTTACTCAATGATATTACCCAGCGTCAAAAAGTTAAAAAGTAAAATATGGCAGTTACGGTTTTAAAGTTGATTTTGTATGTGTTATTGCAGAAGCTAATAAAAGTTTTATTTATAGATTACATTGGTATTATCTTTATTTTACCATATATGGAAGAACACTTATTAACTAAATACTTATTAAAATTAAGGTAGCTCTTTCAATTTTGTGATAATTTGTCGATTCTAAATTAAATTATAAATACAAGAAAAAAGTGCCATCTGTAAACAACTGTGGTTTAATAAACTAGACAAAAATTAAGAAATACAGGAGGAAAAAACATTTGCCTCGTTAACTCAGAATTAAGAACTGTCGCCTGGAAAGCGTTAGGTCTCGACTTCAAAAACTGGACGAAGTGGTTTTTTTCTCTATAATTTAATTTACAATCGTTAAAAATAAAATATTTGTCAATTACATGAAAACAGCTGTTTTTAGGAATACGACGATTTACTGTTTTCGCTTAACTTGTAAAATGAGAGATTCGGTTCTCCTGGTTTTATTACTATAGCACCATTAAAAAAACTTTGAAAAGGAATAAATGATTTTTAATAATTATTCATATCAAATGTTTTCCCATATAAGTGTGAAAAAAATACAATAATTTAAAGGAAGAGACATATACAGCGTGTCCCCTAAGTCGACGTCAAGCCGGAATCGGGTGATAGACCAAATCATAAGAGTTACCAGAAAAATATAAAAAAAAAATCTAAGTTATCTAAGTTATGTAGTTTTTAAGTTATAGACATTTTTTTTTTAGAAAATGTACATCCTGTGATGGTTGTCTAGCTCCTGTTAATACAAATCTTTTTTTTATGCAATCCCGAATAGTGCTTATGTAACCTTTTGCTTTAAATTCTAAGCCAACTGCTCTAGCTTGGAAGAAAATGTCACATTTTGCCGAACCACGAATAGAAAATTAATACTTGACTTAACTGACTGTACTGAAAAAAAAAAATGTACTACGCCAGTTTGGCAAGTAACTGTAAAAGTTGACGCATTTAATAAGGATTCTAAAATTGTATAACACTTGCTACAATATTTCTTAGATTACGGGGGAAAAATGCTCTTCAAGAAAGCCAGTTTCGAAAAATTGTTTTTCACCTACTAAAAATGATTCTAGTATATCCAAAACTTGCCTTAAGACCGTAACTTTAAGATTCTATTTTGAGTGAGATGGACAGTCATTCCATGAAGTATGAGTGAGACAGATAGTGACGCATTCAAGTCAGACATACTAACTTTTTGGTAAATTTAGGACAAATTGTCTTTAAGTTTAAAATTAAACATCAATTATTTGGATGCATTCCCCATAAATGAAGTGCATGTTGGCATATTCGTTTGTCGTGGCAGTACACAATCACACGATAGTCCAGGAAAGGTCGTCGAAAAGAGATGGAAACTGTCTAAATCCAAATCACAAGCAAACATGTTCAATAAACGGAGCTAAAAGTCTTAAGTACGAAATAACACCAACGATTACGAAAATATGCGTAGTAAACGTATTATATTTTTCCGGTAACTCTTATGATTTGGCCTATCACCCGATTCCGGCTTAACGTCGACTTCAGGGACACCGGTATATACGAGACACACGAAATTAAAATTCAGTTCTCTTAAGCGATAGTTAGATGGAAACCAAATTAACGTGTTGTTGTTGTTGTTGTTTTGAGTATAAATAAAACTGAATCAGTTCAGATCAGTGAATAAGGAAACTTGTAATTTTCAAACTTAAATCTCTCGGGTTCTGGTCGATCTGGTAGATTTTAAGTTCAAATAATTAAAGCTATCTTTTAATAAATAAAAGTTACCTTTCACTTCGTTCTAAATAATTATTACCAACATCAATTGATTTTTGAAAATCAGCTTAACCAGATTAGATCAGGTACTTAAAAAGAAAAAAGAATTAAAGAAGGTAATATTTAATTATATGATTCGTCACGACCAAATCTTTCATTTCAACTAGTTGACCGCCTCCGGCCTGACGGTTCGAGTTCTTGAATGCTCAGTTCTATTTCAACTCTTTCCTAATGAAATACAAATTATTTCTGACTTTATTTAATACGATCATTTAGAATATAAATTAATTTATTTTTTAGTAAATAGAAATTATTATGGACAGTCGAAGGCAACTACAATGACTCAAGTAATCGGCAATCCAGATCTCCTTCTATACCGAGGATCCTGATGTAATTCGCCTACGAATATCGAAAATATTGTTAAGTCCTGTACAATCCTACCTAATGTGTTCTGGTCAACAATTCATAAGATCGATTTGAAGGATATTTCACCATAAAATAGGAAAATTCAATTAATGAATATTTCGGGCAGGAGCGCATCCACAGGTGTGGGCGGGTTGGCTAGTGTGACTTACGCCCCTCCCAGAGACTATCAAAGTAGAAAGGAAAAACGAAAACTGCTATGGATATGCAAAAATGAAAATAACTATAATTAGTAACTAATTTTATGTATGGCTGTCCAATCCATTTTTCTCCATCTCTTATGAATTCGGTATGTTTAAAAAAATCGTAATATCAAGGAAGCATAAGATTTGCGAACACTTTCTACAGTATATGGCTGTAGAATTAACAAATATAAAAAATTCAGTTGATCCAATATCAGGTTTAAAGGAGTACATTACTGATAGGGAGTATCAGATTCGGTCCAGAGTTTTGATAGTGCTCATTGCTAAATTAGCTCAAAATACCCATGCACTGTGTGTCTCGCCATTTCATATGCAGTAGAGACACCTTCCATCAGAAGAATGTTTTTGCTACTATTGAAAAGATTTATAAATTTTCTATCACCCCGAAGCGTCAGCTTATTATAAAATCAAAAATAGAACAGATGGCTCCTGAGCAGAAAAGGATGAAGCTTAGGCAGCTTTGTCCAACAATTTGGGTGTAGAAAGGCATGTAGTTTTTCTATTAGTGTGCTAATTGTTCACTTCTATAGGTACATCCTTAGAGGAAATGCAATTGTGGGAAGACGGAGCTTCCTCGTCTGATGCATTTTGTCTTCTATAAGAAATTTTTCTGTGAGAGTATAAAATCTCACTATTGAATATTCTATGAAGGTCTTTAGCTATACGTCACCAATTCATCAAACTAGTGATTCTGATTTATGTAACATTTTCCAGCATGCTACGAGAGTTATTTCTATTTTATATGACATTAGAGAAAAAGGTGATTCACCCAACTTATGGCAGAAAGAAAGAATACACAAACAATAGTTACACTATAACGCAGAAGTCGACACCTGGTTTATCAACAGAGTTCCGAAAAAACGCAAATATTGATACCGCAAACCCAGTCCTGGCAATCGTACAGTACCCCATCATTCGACATTCCAATCGCTGGAATATTGCTTCCAGGCTCCAGGCGTAAATCCTATAAATTAGCCAAGACGATCAAAATCTCCTCACAATTTTTTAGGGATAAAGTGAATTATTATAAGCCAAACCTTTTTTATTCACCCTGATTCGCATATATGAACACGTACACCAATGTCGTTGGTGTGTTGTAAATATTTTGCTCGCTGCTCATATCCAAATAAAAGTACAACAGAAACGTCGTTTTTAACATTTTGGTAGAATCAAGGTAAACGTGTAGGGAACAGTATGGGTGAAACCCGATTAAATTGCTTGCCCAAACTGACTACTAATAGACAAATTGCGAAATAAGTAAGATTTTAAATGAAAGAGGTCGGAGGAAGTTTGATATTGTACTGTAAAATATCTAAATAATAAAAAAGTTTAAATATAAAATTATAAAAACATAAACAGACAAAGAAAATAATAATTAAAATGATAAGCTCATTTGACTTACACTGGTAGAAAACCAAGAACTAATTCAATATTTAAAATTCTTCGGAAAAACATGAGCGTCAATTTCATGCCCTAAAATGACCGTATGGGCAGCAATTGGGGAACTTGTTATTCCAATAATATGAAGATTTTCATTTTATCACATTATAAAATTTTTAAAGCATTTCGGGCCCCTTTGCTACAAATGGCTTAATCTAGTATTTAATCTTGAGTTTCACTTTGAGAATTATTTTATTTAAGTTGTAAATATTTCTAGATAATCACTTAAAAATATAATTTAAATACTGACTATGCTAGGTGCATATCACCATAGATCACACACGAACTAGATATCGCATGCTATATCAGAGCAGAGTATACAGGTTGTAAATTGGATGGTGAATTCGGGAATGGACCAGATCATGTCAGCAGCAACAATTGCTTTAACAGCAGTTTTGTATTAATTTAATTAACCTCCTTAATACAGAAGATGCAGGAAAATGTGAATCACTTGAAATATCTATCCTTTCAAATGTTGTGATCCATTTCGGAATATATAAAATGTGTATATTTTGGTCTGGTATTGCAAGCGACATCTAGTTTTGGTGCCATCTATAATATCTGTCATTTCCAAATACTAATTTTACTTTATGAAACCCGTTATTCATCACTGACTTAAGCCTAAAAAAAATGCGAAGTGCAAAAGTGATTGTTTCCAAAAATGTTTACCTTAAAATGAATAATTCCAAGTAGCGTGATTTCGTATTTTATTAAACTCATATTTTTGCGTCACTAGCACTCACAGTCGAAGAACTCAATTTATCTTAAAAATGTAATCTGCTGGAATTTAAGAGGCCATCGTCGATAGCAGCAATTCCCGCAAATGGGTTCCTACATAAAAGTAATTCGAAATAATTTTGTTGAATCCTTACCCTAACAATCCCCCGACAGCCAATCTAACCACTGGATCACATTTACAATTTACATTTGGCTTCAAACCCTCACCACTTCAGCATGCTTTTACCCTCCTAGTGGAAAGCTAAACATTTGGAGAAGATTTTACTCATCCGGCTAAGACTTCATCCAACAAATGAAATATTCATTAGCACCACCTTCCTACCCTAGGAATAGATGTGCATAAATATATAGAATATATAGAGGACACCAACTGTTCTCTGGTAATTGCGGCGTTCGCCCCCTCTCAAAAAGCAAGTGCTAGAAAAAGAGTATCTTCGACGAAATCCCCATCTAAGTGTCTTCATAAACCCAAAAGATTCTATTTGCGACTTTCAGAATTGCAGAGCCGTTAAAAAAGTTGCCAAAATGAAAATGTTTCACCGTATAATATTGGATGAGGTAGGGTGGATAATGATGGTACAGTTAAATAGAGCTGCCACAGTAGGAATAGATAGTATGGTGGGTGGTTGGTTGGTTGGTTGGTTTGGAGGGTTCAAATGTTTGTACTGAGTGGAAATTATATTGTCCTTACAGGAGCGCATCTTATCGTTACGTTTTAAGTACGGATTTCGATTTGACTGGCTTTGGTTGGTTGCTAGCTTTTTCTCAATTCTAAACGTTACAGTAAATCAGCCCTACCGCGGACCCCTTGCACATATTACCAACCACTCTTACTTGCTCGCGGTTGAATTACGATCCTAAAAACCTGATATTGGTGAATCACTAAAAAGACGAAAAGGATGTGCGCTTGACTTCACTTTCATTTACGAGATTCACAGATGAAAACCATTTGAATCTCTATCAGTTAAGGACTCGAAATTTCCATATCTTAGCGGCCGTCTTATCACAGAGTAGCTCCTCGAAGCATGCAATGAGATTTGCATGAATTGTGTACTCATGTGAGAGTGAGCATCAAGAGTCTGATAGGGAATAGTGAACTTTCTTGAATCTCGTATTTTATAGATCAAACACTCTACTTCTGGGTAAGGGTATCTATCTATCTAATGATGACTGAAGGTCTTGAGTTGATTCCTTCATTTTGAGTTCTACAGCCTCGTCTTTATGCTACGTCTACCCTAGAGAGAAGCCAATTTGAGGGCCCTCACCAAACACGGAAGTTATTACACATTCCAGCACTACGCGACAGCCTCATTTCCACTTTCATTAGCATCTTACTTAACGGGTAGTGTTCCCTCTGGACTTAAATGTTTGTACACGTTCTTGTACATATGCATATAATACCATGGGTACAGGTTTCAGGAAATTTTTTGTATCATCCCTATTTGGACATTTTATTTTTCCAAAGAAAATTTATTGCGGAACTTTCTCCTTGTTTTGACAAGTGTTGAAACTGAATGCTGACACTTTACGAGGTCTTTCTTTATGATGAAAAATATACGACGCTGGTTTTTCCAAATTTGTCCCAATTTAAGTTTCAAGTGGAGAACACGAGTCGATTTCATAAATTTTGGGTTATTTTTTTATAAATGCGTTTTCAAACAATTTGAAATGAAAGGAAATGAATTTTATAAAGGAGATTTCTCATCTAACAGACTGAAATTTATTGAAAATAATTTGAATAAATTCACAAAATGCATTTTAAGTGCAAAAAAATTATTGATTTTTTCGACCCAGCCGATCAAAGAGATCTCATCAGTATGGTTATCTCTGATCACCTACCATAAAAGCTCAATGATGTTGGTTACACCAATTGTCCTTATAAATATGACATTTTCCAATTTGTTCTTTACTATTAGATATGAGAACCAAAGTAGAACTTGTAGTTGGACAAATATATGCTGTTTACTTCAAAAATACCAAAAATCAAATAGACTTATGTAGTTCGATTGTGGCTTAAGAACTCATGGCAGATTGGATTATGAAGGTTGTTATGTAACATAGCTATTTTTACAAACTAAGTCACTACATTTGCTAGTTTCTAGGTGCACGTACCTGAGCTGGTAGTTGCAAAGTTACCATTGAGTATCTCAATAAATGTATCTAAAATATCTACTTCTATCGGTCAACGTTAACAGTTCTTGGACAAGAAACAATTTAGCTGAAAATGTCATCAAATGTTGAATTTTCGAAGAAAATCGTTTCTAGAGAACAAACCTATTCTCTACTTATTGGCAATGCCAACAAATAAATCTGTCGAATTTGAGGCACTGAAAATCTATGTATGATTCCACAATAACTAATACATCTGCCACGTGTTACTGTTTGTTTTGAATTTAGGCTGGTACTGTGGTTGGCCACACTTTTTGTTAAATACCGCTATAGCTATAGTTTCCGAAACGTATCATCTCTCGTTTTAGGGACCAACATTTTTCATCAGAATCGTCTTTGTCTAGGATATCGTAAAGGAAAAATTTTATACCCACCAATAATCCACGAATTATTTAACAGCTGAAGAATTAATAGACCGCAATATTTTGCGAAAACGTCAGGAAACTTTCATGAAACAGCCCAAGTAACAGTTCTCTCTTTTACACGTCGAATTCACGTCTATTGGACCTAAATTAGGCGAGCGACTAATTGTGGTTAAGTTGAGATTACCTAATATTTACTTCACACTTAGGTAAGTGGAGATTGTAGCGACGTAAATATCAGGGGAATTGGGGAATATATACCAAGAGGGCAGATGACACATTTTCTTGATTTGATAAATTGAAAGTAAATTTCACGTCGAGCTTACGTAAATTTTGCTTAATCTTGACCTATTTTCTACCTAGTTTAACGTGTGGATTAGTGTATAAAAAATGTCATTTTATTAGAAGTGTGTGTGTAGATTTTTCGTAATAAGTAATGTAAATATTATGAAAAAGACACAACTCTAATTTGAATGATTGAAAAGTATTGCTTTAATAAAATAAGTATAAGTATAGAAATTATGGGGACTTATGGAAAACTAATTCTCTCAGCTTCTAATTCTTCGGTTTTGAAAAGACATAAAAAACTTAAAATTAAAAATATTATATGTAGGTATATTTAAAAAATAATAATTTTAAAGTTTTTAAAATTATTCTTTGGTTTAATATTTAGAATATTGAAATTAATTTAAATATTCTTCAATCACTATAAAATTGGAGGTTTGTACAGTAACTATGGAAAAAGTTACAATGTAATTTTCCTACTCATTTTCTTAATATATGGCATCCTTCTTTTGTTTTTTTGTAATAAATATGGCGCATATTACGATTATTAACATAAAAGTTATTTTGAATTAAAACTTTTACTTTGACGATGACTTTCCTGAACGTCAAACCAAAACTTTCGATTTTTTGCTATAAAAATATTTCTACTTAAAATAAAGTATTTAGCCCTGAGATTTCGCCCTATATAGGCAAAAGAGATTTCACGATTCACAGAATTGAATTGTTGAGCATGATCTGCATTGACGAGACCGTGAGTCATTTGAAACATATACAGGGTTTTTAGTATATTCGGGAAGATGTTATTAATATTATAATGTATAATCTATATACCTGTGAAACTTTAGGTATGTTGTAAGGACTATCCGTAAGTATTTACTATGCCCAAGATGAAATCTGTGGGGTATAATAAGTTTCTCATTATCATTCTGTAACGTACACAAATAATGCTGCTAGAGAAAAATGAATTGAACACCTACACATAATATTATATATATAAAATTCTATGAAATTGGTTATAGTCTTTTTTACTGTCAGACGAATCTTTCTAGAATTAGATGCGAAAAACCATTTTTACAATCAAACTTACAGAGAGGAGTGACCATGCGAAATTATGTATGGAAATTTATCTAGGGTGTCGTGAGTATTGGTCTTAAACCAACTCCTACTCTATTACATGTTTCTTATTAAAATTTATATTATATAGATTTGAGTGCAAATAATAAAGGTTACATCATATGTCGAGGATACCTAATCACTCTTCTGTCTCTAAGAAATATGGCTGTTTCTATGGTTATTTTTAGATTTAGTTTCCATTTACAAAAGTAAGTACTTGTACTATCAAGGGAACATGCATATATGAAAATACACAATACAAAAACGCTTTATTGAAAGACCCTGGTCAAGGCCACGTTTATAAACGCTGGATACATAAATCGACAGTGGTTACTTAATTATAAGCAGATACATTAGCAAAATAACAAAAAGGAAATTTAAAGTGATTGAGCAGGTACTCAATTAGGTAGAGATAACATATCTACCAGTCAGTGTGGCAACTAAAGGTATACATACAAAATATAAATTATATAGAGACTTAATAGGTCTTAAAAAAGAAAGTTTAACTAACTTAAGAAATACAACAATAAACGGCATGGATGTCAAACCCATCAGTCCTAGGTAATAATAAATTAAAATAGAAAGTTATACAGTTCACAGATTCAGAACTTCAATCGGCCCAAATACCGGCCTTGAAACTGCCAATTATCGCAAAGATAAAGCTACTGTAATTAATAACATCATTACCTATATTACCTTATACGAAGCAGCAACCTAAGGCTACCAGAACAAAAATAAAGATTACAAATTTGAAGTACATACTACAGTTAACAAATTTTATTAAACCTTAGCAGCAACCTAAGGTTACCAAAACACAATAATAAAAATTAAAATTAAAAACAATTACTATGGTTAAGAAATTCATGAGACCAATAGTTATTCATCCAGATTAATAACAATTAACAATAAGAGAGATGTATGCCGATAAAAGTTTAGACCTAAAACATATAACCTCGCACATCAGTACCATAGATGGAAAAATTAACACCCGATACCACGAACTCGGATTAGTAGGATCTCATCCATCTCATTCACTTAATACTAAACAAATTCAGATAATAATACCGTCTGTAAGTAAAAATCAGCCTTAGTGTCAACATATGTAGATAAATGAGGACGTTCGAAATATAACAACTGAATAACTATAAAACTAACTAAATACTTTAAAACTTAAATATTAAATAGTCAAATATTACCGGTAAAGCAGATAAGAACAGGTAATCATTATTTCCCTAGGTTTTCTATTATGATGTCGGAAATAAATACAAGACCTTCTGGAACTTGTTCTTACTAATTCTGTTAGTAGTTAGTTTGAATGGTTTACGTGTATATGGAACTAAGCATGCAGGCGTGTCCCTGAAAAAAAAAAAATAAATAAATAAAAATTGAAAGTTTCGAATGATTTTATTATGCGTACAATGCGATCTAATTTTGTGTAGGTACAAGAAATATTTCATAAACTTAACGAGCACAGAACAATAGTGAAATTTGAAAGCTTCTTCAATTTTAAGATGAGGAATACTAAATATATTGTATTTTTCTGCCAATTAAATAATAGGCGACGTGTGAACTCAGATCAAAAACAGTTATTTATTAACTTTACTATGTGTAATTCACTATTTATTTACTATATTCTTACTACTTGCTACTAAACAACTCAATTCTATAAGATCCGACTTTATAGACTCACTGTTTTTTTGTGATATAGCTACTTTTATTATAAAATAAGAAATCCAGTTAATGGAAATTATTTGTTAAGAACTTCAAACATATTTTTTTTTTTATTTATTTATGCTTGTGGAGCCTATTTACGTTATCCAAAGCTAATCACAATTCTTCCCTGAATGTTCATTGCCGCATATATGAAAATATCTCACCCTATAAATGTTGACATAAACCAAATTGCTATGTAAAATAAACAAATTTTTAGCGCCTCTTTATTTGCAGCTAATCTTTCTTGGCGTTGCTTTTGATAATTTAATGCACTTGTCACAATTCAATTATACCCAAACAAACCGGCATTGGAAAATGCTAAATTGTTTGCCATGGGTATTTATTTTTATAAATATTTTCCTTTTATTTGACTTAAAACACTATAATTTATTAGTAAAACTATTGAAACTTGCTTGAAAAATATTTTCCCATGAAACAAACTCTGATTGTTTCTGCAGAACAGCACAGTGCACATCAACATTATAATTCAAGACTCTGGAGTCTCGATTATATAAAATCCCATTCACAAAATAATATTTCACTATTATATCGCACTACTATTAAATAACAATCACTTTTAATTAGTTATTTACTAAAAATCGCTAAATCAAACCCGAACTTTCAAATCATAAAACCTGAAATGTCAGAAATCAAGCAGAATTATCAAATAATGCACAGCCCACTTATCGTCCCCCCCCCCCCCCCCACCCACCATCCTTCGTTCATAGGGTCATTGAATTGCTTAACACTAGAATGCCCGATGAAGTCATTTTAAATCCTCGCGAATGTTCTTTTTTATATTACTTTCCTCTTAATAGGTTTTGCGAAAATCCCTGTAGCTTAATTAATAGAATAAAGCTAGTGAAATTAGTCCTCGTCGAAAATTTTTTCTGATGATTTACCTTTAATTGCCAAAGGAGTAGATGATTGCGTAGATGATTGTTTTAATAAATGATTTAGTCGCTCTCAACATTTGCAAACAGACAATTTTTATCAATTTTCAACAGTATGGAAAAGGTTTATTGAAAACTGTATTCGATGCTATTAACCGGAAGCATTTATCACTGTAGAGGAGTAGTTGTTTCCTAGCAAAGCAAGATGTCTTATTACTCAATTTATATCTTCCAAAGCTGATAAGTACGGTCAAAAGTATTGGTTAGCAATAGACAAGGTAAGTAAACATTTGGTAAATGGCCTTCCTTATACAGGGAAGGATGATTTTCGTACGGCTGAAGGGCGTGTATCTGACCATGTGGTAATAGAACCTTTCTCAATAAAGGGAGGAAAGTAACTTCCGTTAACTATAATACGTCGGTCTACTAAAAACAAATGGAGTCACTCTTTTAGGAATTATTAAGAAAGTCAGAAAGGAGGTGTCTGCGCAAAAAAAAAATCTATGAAGGTAAAGCTATATACCTGATAATTGTACAAATGTGATGATATGACACTAACTGTCAATTAAGGCAAAACAAACTAGAATATTGTTCTTCTAAGCACTCATCACTCAGATATAATAATCAGGCATAATGCGAACAAAACATAAAAACGATAAAACAAAGAAATTATTGAATCCTACTGGTACAAGTACAGAGTAAATATTATAGATCAAATGACATAAAAATGTACCTTCCGAACAAGTAAGTTACAAGGCGACGGCCTCTTCATTCATTTCAGAGCACTCTTTACTTAGCTGCAATAGATGCGTAGATCATACATAAGAAAAGATCTCTGAAGAAATTTCCCGCAGAGTTTTCCTGCAAAAGTTAACAGAGGAGCTTACAGACCCGTATATGAGGACTGAAAATGTGCTACCTACTCCTGTGTGTAATCTATAATTTGGCCATTGGACATTATGAACATATTGCACTGCCTGAAAAAAATCAATATATGGACAGCTAAAATTGAGCAATAATGCAAGAAATGTTATTGGCATTATCATTTCATAAAAATCTGTATAAAATATCATTACAAATAATGCATCTGGTATAGGAGTCAAAAAAAACTCCATCTGGGTATCTAAGGGGGTTAGTTAGTACCGGGAAATCTAGTGTTAAACACGTACACTATATTCGATCGATACCCCGCTTCCTTATTAGTTAATTATTCAATGCGTTTCCAAGGCATTTTATTGCGTTTCCAAGGCATTTCAAGAAAAGTGTAATGAACACATTTTCCGCTTCTTAGATGTTCTTTGGAAATTTCGACTACAAACATATATTGACGCACATTTCAATGAGATCCGTAACCAATTCAATCAGATACCAAAATCGTCTTATGAATGTTCTTTAAATTCTAATTTCTAATTTATCAAAAGAATTACTTTTTTTTTTTTTTTATTAACTATAAGTGTACCCACTAAATTAGAATAAACAATTTATTTATATTAAGGACAGTGGGATAGTCGGCGACTATGATCATAGTGTAATAGAGAAGTTTCTGCGGACCACCCGCATTCCATAAAATTATGAATTTCTTAACATAAATAAATTTACATATCATTTTATTTTCATTATAAAAATTAAAAAAAAAAAAACAGAAAACAATTTTGTAGAAAGACGAGGACTTTGATTGCGGTACTTCGATATGTATATAACATTTTATAGCCTATATTAAATGAAAAGAAAAGTAGCCAATATTAAATTGGGGCCTTTGAAAATAAAAGTATTCTAGCCCTAATTATATGATTTTACAAGCAATTGAAATTTTAAATTTCTTTGGCCTCAAATAAAGAAAATTTCTATAAATTAATAAAAAAATGCATTTTTTACCAATCGTTACTTTTAATTTCAATTTTGTTACATGAATCAAAACAAAATGAATAGAAACCAAAGAATTTGCAAGAATTTTAAAAATGTATGGAACTCCATAGTACTGAAATTCAGCTAGAAATACACTAATCATTTTGGATTGAAAACCAATAAAATCTTTTCGTCTTTTGTTTTATTTTTACCACCATACATACTCGCATTTTCGAAAAAAAAGAACTGTTAATATTTTGAGGAACCGATTTGTATATAATTTTCTCTTCAGAATAGTTTTAGACCACCCAGCTAAGCCCCCATGGGGTGAGCACATTCCTTTACAAGTAACAATATTGCGTAATCAAAGAAATAAAATAAAAAACACTGAATGGAAAGACCAGAATAAGATTTCTATTTTACCAGATCCTTTTATTCAGAAATTCATTTTTGTAGGTGTCACTTCTGTAAACATCGATTATCCTTTCAGGATGAGATTTTCTTGATCTGCTTGTGCACAGCGTATTTCATGCGTAAACCTCTTCACATTTTGGTTTCCTTTTTCTTTCATATTCTTTTTATTTATTTTTTTTTAATTTATTTTATGAGTTACCCTTAAGAGTGTTTTTATGTTGTCACTCTCGGTTTTCTCGGTTGTTGTCAAACCAGACCTTGATAAGTGTAAGTTATAGTCTTTGTCCGATCCAGAGTAAGTTGTTTCATGTTAAGGAAGGCACGTCATAGCTTTATGATATTTTTGTGTAAACATGAAGAAATTCCTTTTTTCTTTTCCTTCCTGAAAGATCTCAAGTTATTTTGGGATGGAATTTTATACGTAAATGCGTTTAACACAAGTTTCTTTTGCCCTTACTGTTCATCCAGAAAATTACTTTTCCTTTTCTACGTGTTTGTTCAATTTGTCCGTTTTTGTTTTTTTATACGGATGTTGTTATATGGAAATGTGGAGAGAGAAAAATGTATTGTTATGCATACAAAATTAGGTATCATTCATAATTTTTTTAAACATGTTCCAAAAATCAATATTTATGGAAAACACTGGAATATTTATGGTACCTATACTGTCGATTTATATAAGAAAATTTTTCTCATAAAGGTTAATGATGGTAAAAAACAAGGTCTCGGTTGTTAACTTCAGTTAAGTTGTCCCTTCAAGATGGTTGGAATTTTTGTAAAACTCTTTGGAAAGTTGTCGTCAAGGTGGAGTGAAAAGTACAAGCTTAAATTTTTCCCTAATATAGTCTCTGACTTATCAAATCACAAGTTAAATTATAAGGATTATTTCTAGACATCGGATTATATGCATTTGCATGTTTGCATATGCAATTGCATGAAATTGCATTTCTTCAACATTATTTCATATTATAGTACTTTCTAGTTTATAGTGCATAATTCGGCAAAAAAGGTTGAGTTTATCAATTTCAAATGCATTAGATAGTAGGTGAATGTGAAATACCCGACGTGCTTGAAAAGCTAGAAACCAAAAATTTTCCTTTTTATAATTCAATTGCTACAATCATAGAAAAAATAATGGATCTGATCAATGCACTTCTGGACTCATTTGTATTTTGTTGAGATTGGTTTAAATTATTTCTGAATTTAAATAGTAAAAAACTTATCACTAGTGAAGTTGTTTTTTTTTTTGATAGTGCATATTTTGTACATATTTTGGCTTTTTTTCGTGCATACCTACTTGTATGCATATTACAGCATTTTGATAGTGCATATAATCCGATGTCTAATTATTACATATTGTATTCTATTATTCATTCTAAAAAGCGAATAATATTTGATTACAAATTGTAGAATTAGAATTTATTATTATAGATACGTACACAAGATATAACTTGTTTTTGTTCTAAGATAATTAAACAAACAAAAATATTTTAAAAATTATTTATAAACACAAAAGTTTTAGTTAAAAACAATAACGAAATATCTTCAAAATAAGTATATTTTACAAAATTTAAATATCTATTCGACCCCTTCGTTCTCTGGAAAAAAAAAAGTCTTCTGGCATGACTTGCTCTTCAACAAGGTGTAACAATTTCCTAATTTTAGAAATAGGAATATACTTCGAATACAGTATATGCATAAAATTAGGACGACATTTTCGTTCCGGACTGCACAATCGATAGATTGCACAAACTGTATTCGCTGTTATTAAATTTTAGTTAAAATAACTTGAGATATTTTCTGACGACCCCAGGGGCGTTTGGAAGGTTTGTAAACCAGAAAAAGAAATTGTAATTATTCCTAATGTTAACGAAGAAAAGTGGTTAATTAAAAAAAAAAAACAAAAAACAATTTAAAAGTACGATACAAAGAGTTCTACAACATTGGACGCCATCAATCAATAAGGACAATGAAGTTATCAAGTAGGAATTATTCGCTTTTGATTCTCTAGGGACATCTACCGATGCCTAAAAAAATTAACTATAATTTACAAAATTTCTACCAGGCAACCTGTGCCCTGTGGCCAACTTGATAAGTCGACTAGTTGCTCCAGGGAACTGAGCTACGAACCTATCCCGGGGATTACACGAGTCAGCAGGACTGATACTGACAGCGTTTGATACTTACACTTACCCCTACTGACTACTCCTTTTTACCGACTAGTCTGTACTGATAAGATTTCTGATCAGCCAGTACAGACAGTCAAATGTAAAATTAAGATGGCGGAAATTGAAAATTTAAGGTAGATGCTTGTGGAAATTTGTGTTTATATTTCTAATCTTCTCTTTTTTGAGTGGGAAATGACTTAAAGGAGTTTAATATACATTTTAATCTTTATTTTGTAGAGAAAAATGACGAATTAGGGAAGAAATCGATAGATTGCACTGCTTGACAACATTTTATTATGAACTGACTAGTCAATTGATCGAACGTAAATCCTTTTCTGTCAGTAGATTTGACAGACCAAATCAGTACTGTCCGTGAGCTCTATTCACTCGTGTAAACTGACACATAAACGTTTGATATTGTCGCAATTTAATTTCCATCCGGTATTGGACCGGTCATAAAGTCGACATAAGGCCAGTTTAATCTTTTGGTTATTTTATCTGGACCAGCGGACACAAGACGCACTAGCAGTTCCTGTATAAACCAGTCAAGTATCACAATCGTCGATCGACTGTTATGTTTGTTTAATTTTTTCAGCTCTTGTGGACTTAGTGGTGATACCAGTCGGCATTCTGTCCCTACTGTCCACACATCGTAGCTTAGTATGGACATTTTTGGAAGTTCCGGGATCTATCCCGATCTGGTTACTGAAGCTTAAGTTTTTTCTGACACTTATACACCATTTTCAAGCTGAAGACGAAGCAGCTGTCGGCAATACTTCTTCCTGTTACTTGGACAACCTCAAGACGTACGGTGACAATAGGTACCAGCAAGCAACTATCAGCTCAAGTCTAAATACTTAGAATTCAGGTACTAAGTCAACATCCAGTATAGGATCTAGCATTCAAATTAGGAGGGGGGGGGGGGGGGGGGGTACAAAATTAAGTTGAGAAAAAAAAGACATCCAACATACGTCGCTTAGTTTAGCCACGGCAATACTGTAGTGCGGGTACTAGGAAGGTTTCCGCTTTACGCGGTGTGGATGATGTTTCGATGTGTTATTTTTTAGTTCAATTTTTTATTTTTACAAAAAGTAGTTTAAGAATAGTAGTTTAGGGTGCAAACTGCAGGAGTCACTCAAACCAAACTTTTCTCTCTCAATTTTGTGTGTCAAAAACAGTTCTTACCTCGGGGCGAAAATTGAAAAAGCATTTACGGTAAGTTGAAAAGTGAAACCTTTCGAATTTCTGGTGAGTATCTATGAATATATTGCCTTTGGTAAAACACTTTTAATCACTAATTAACCCAAATAATTAATTTAAAAACATTTATTTCGACGACACCACTAATTTATTTGTTGTTTAGAGTTTTCTCTCTATTCAGAAGTGAGCCCACTTTCTGCAGTGTATTTCTATGGCGGTAGTCAGTCCAAATTATACATGTCAGTTACACAAGAATGCTGCACAAATTTTAAAACATTAGGAGTTAGGACTAAGTTGGGGCTCTGTTGTGGTAGTGAGAGAGTCTGTTTCGTTGCTCAGAAAGTGTTTCTCGAGGGTTTTGGATCACCCAAAGTTGGGGTCGCAAAATCAAACTCTGAGCAAAATCTTATACAATAATATTCATTGAATTAAATTTATATTTGTTTAAGTTTTGGAATAAAAATATTTTGTATAATTTTTTGTAATAAAAGATATGCAAAATAAAAAAATATATATATTTTTTCAATTAACTCAATTAATTAAATATTTCTTACTTTAA
Source organism: Dioctria rufipes (assembly GCA_963924295.1). NCBI lineage: Eukaryota > Metazoa > Arthropoda > Insecta > Diptera > Asilidae > Dioctria > Dioctria rufipes. The sequence goes on along the minus strand of OZ002743.1, from coordinate 38,180,789 downwards.
TTTTTCAAGGGGGTCATGGCCCCGGGACCCTGCTAGATCTGCCACTCTCAATCCACTTGCTGTTTATGGGATTGAGCAGACTCTTAATATTTTCGCTGATACTTCGAAACTACTTGAACAAGGAGTTCTAGATGACCAGAATGAGATTAATATTTTACCAGATCATTAAAATTTTAAATATTAAAGTATCAAAAATGTTTACTTCTCTGAATACAGGATTAGTTAAGAAAGTAATTTACAATGTAATTTACTTAGGAATGTAACGAATAAAATACAGAACTGAAAAAAAAATAATTCTTTGATCTAAAAAACTGTTTAAACACCTGCGCCCTTCGGAGCAAGTGAAAGTAAATTACAAAATAATAGTTTTTTTGTAATTATACATTACTGTAATAAAAAAAAGGATCAAATAAATTCCTAAACCCCGGGAAACACAAAAATATCCCCTTTAAATCATTTCAGATATTTCAGATATTTAAAAAAAAAAAAACATCTAATTGAAATTTTTCGTCAAGTAGGTACTTTCAACTAAATTAAGCAGTATCAAATTTTTTACATATTTATTGGGGACAACATTCAGGTGGATGGGATTAAATGTCCTTTAAAGTAAAAGGTATAGAAAATGTATAAACGTGACACCACAATAATCTTCGGTCCTAGTACACGTATAGTCTTCTGTGATTAAAAAAAGTTGGTTGTAGGCTACCTAAGCCGAATTGAAACTGAAAGGATCAGATTTCAAAAAAGATGACAAAAGAATCAGGAATTTCAATCAGTTCACTTTTATGATGTTACTAGGCTTATTGAGTGAATTACCTAAATTAAAGGACTACCCGTTTCCAACGTAAGTCATGCGTAATCCTCTAAATTATTGAACCATGATTATGTGTGTAAAAGGTGCTTTCCTTGAATTGTATGTTTTGTTTTCTTTTCTTTTATTTTGCTTAGAATAAAGCCGAATAGATGAATTGAAGATAAGATGAGGAGCTAATGCCAGAGCGATTGCTTACCCTCATTATTCAGACTTATAAATCCTAGCTGGACGCTCTAATCAAATTAACTATTGCCTCCCAACCCTCAATGCCTGCATCATATAGCTCATTTTAGATAGCTTGACGGATAGTTCCGAAAAAGAAATTGTATCTCCTCCCTCATCTTTTGCATTTAGGATAGCCAATGGGCACATTGTTTTGGTGCCTTCGCAGAAAGGAGTACCTCCAAGGATGGAGATTTGTGTCTTCAAAGATGACTTATTTAACATCAAAAGTTTTCTCGTTGAGTTTGGATTGGGTTTTGTTCTCAATTCTTGTGTTGTTTAACCCATTTAGTCAGAGTCTACTGTACTGGCAGTCGATCATTTTACAATATTTAAGATAAGGTGCTTTAAAGAAAGCCCGATTGTATAGAGTGGAGCCTTCCACATTGCTCTAATATAACCAAGTTATACCTGGTTAATTTCGCTCATATTACATACACCTTCTCACACATTTGAACATTTCACATCAACTGGAAAATACGAGCAATTACATAGTGGAAAAGATAGTTTGTCGCTTCCAGAATAGCCTTGACCTATACAAGATCATCGAAGAAAATGCTCGCTCAAACGATTTTCTCCCATTTGGAACCACTTGTGTGAAGAGTAGGTTATGACAATTGTTAAAGCACAAGGTGTGATTCCTATTTTGGCTTAGGTCTACTTTTTTCTTGAAGGTGGCACTTAGAATAGTATCAAAGAGGTGGTTGTTGTCCCTTTTAATATCCGGTAAAATAAATTGTACAAAATCAAGGATGGACTCGTGAGAAACTTTCATTCTAGGATGAATCAAAACAAAAATTCCAGTATACAACGTGTTTCAGGTAATTGTGAATCTATGATTCTGAATTCGGATTACGGATGAAGGTAATCACAAGGGTTTTCAAGATAACAATAATTAATTTGTAAAATCGCACTCCGGTATGTTGAAATGTTCCTCATTCAAAATCAAAAGTTTTGGATTTTTCCTGAGTTTTTTTTTTCTACTAATTTTTTTTTTCTTGTCATTTACATATACTAGCTTTCAACTTAATTTAAGACATATCAAATACTGTTCCCAAAATGCAGCTCTAATCTGTGCATTATTCATCAGCAATTAGAAGGTTTCTAGACGAAAATCTTTCCCATCACTGAATTTGAAAAGATGATCAATTGGCATGACCCTCCTCATTGAACGAATTTAAATCTGTGTATATTTAAATGGCAAGAATAGCCTAGTCCTGTCTTGTCATGAGAAGATTTATTTGTATAAAATTAAAAATTACTCTGAGAGGAAATTAGACAAAATCCAAATTTATTCGTAGAGCTTAGAATTCTCCTTTTTTTTAAGTATTGAAAGGCACAATAAAAATAAATGCCCCTCGTCTTCCACATTTAATTCAATTGGCGATCTTTATTACCTGCATTAAGGAAAATATATCTGTGTTAGGAAAATATACCTAGGTAATAATTAGTTGTAAAGAGCAGGAAGATCACAAAAATGTAATTAATGGCATGTATTTATGTTGCTAAGCGGGAAATATTTTATGCGACAAATCCAAGTTTCCCGGTTCAGTAAAAAATGCCACAGGTAAACTTTACTTTATTGTCAACGATGGCAAAACATGAAACACTCCTCATTATGTTCTTTAAGACACCACGTATATTCCCATAAATTCCTTCGGCAAAAAAAATATAAACAAATACACGCTATGGTCCCTTAATATGGGTGATTTCAAGTCTTTAGAACGAGCTGACTCTTATTTCTAGTCTTACCTTCAGGGAAATCCAACCTTTATTTCTTTCCAACTTCAGTATTTAAGTGAAATTTTCTTGTATTAAGCAAATATTAAACAACCACCTTACAAATACCTTACTCAATACGTTCCTCAATTACATACAAAAAATCTTTTAATGTCAAGCACCTTCACAATTATAACATAAATCGTAGTGGTCCTTTTATACATCGATTCATTAATCATGCATTGACAAGAGCATCCAGCAAAGATAGATCGTAAGATTTTCAACAAAAAACCAAATGTTTCTAGATACTTAAAACAGTGTAAATATCTTTAACCCTAGCAGGTAAGAGAACTCATTAAATTACCTGATTCTGATATATCCATTCACTTATCCCATTCGAGATTCAATCCTGAAATTTATGAGTTTCTTGTCTCCGGGCCAGACCTTTCCAATTTTTGCGTCCTGGTTATCTCTAATCCATAGAACATCAGGGAACCAAAAGAGACGACCCTTCACTTTTCCAAAGTGTAGCAAACATTGAATTGTATTTTCGGACCGGAAGTGTTATCTTTGCGCCATCTGAGAGGGTCATTTAATGGTTATTGATGCCATCATTTATAACATTGTCCCTGTTCTTTAGATGCGTGTGGTAAAACTTTGCTGCCCACACCTACTACATACAACTGAATGCTTCTTCTTTTACTTTTCAACATTCAGTAGCTCCCGTAATTGGATTATCACATACAATGGACGGGAACAGATGAACAAGAGAAAACAGAAATCGAGTGGATCTCTATCTTTTTCTGGACGAGGTTGAACAAAAGCTATGGACCCTCCTTAAAAAAAAAAATAAATAAATAAAAAATAAAAAAAATGGGACAACATTGACTGCAACAACCTTCACGGGATAAAAAATGATTTAAGGGATGAGATACAATAAGTCTCTTCTTTAAAGGAGATAAATCGATCTCCCAAGTCATTTCACACCTACTTGGATCTATTTTGAACCTATTTTACGATAACTGCTCCTGCTACTGTTCGTGTTTTCATTGTTGGACGAGCTGCCTTCATCAGGCGTTGTGAATTGTATGCAAATTAGCTTCTAACAATGTTTTTTTTTCTCTTCTCTCCAAAAGGCCCACGGCAACTCTCTAAGGACACACGGTAGCTGTGTTGAACTATACGACGGTAATTTACACTACAATTGTATCCTTTTTCCAATTTAATTGAATCACTTTGTGGGCCCCATTACCAGCTAAATGGGATATCATTAATTTCTACTGAGATAAGGGTTGATAGAGGACACCCAGGTGGTAAAATTAAACAAGCGAAATTATACAGAAGATATGTAAGGAATTGTTTTATGTTTTTATTTGAAACACTACAGAGCCTCTCCTTATAGGCAGGAGTATGAGTATTTCGGTTAATTTTAGGTGGAATAAGGTTTAAATTAAAGATAAATGTATGTTGCTTCTTCCAACAAATGTCAAGCTCTATATATATGTAAATATGTATCAGTCTACAGAGAATATAATTTATTTCTTAATTGATTCTGTCTTGAACTTAGGAAGGAATTATTACTACAGAGCAACAGCATATAGTCTACTTAGAAACTAAATTAGTTGCAATAACTTTAGTTAGCTATAATACTGAGTTTAAGCAGATTTTTCGATCTAGAAACATTAAAAGTTATTGTTAACATGAGATACAACATTGATGCCAATGGCTAATTAACAATTAGTAATTGGGGTGATTATCCCAAGGATAAAAGACGCTAGTCCGACGTACTCATAATAATGCTATCAAATTTAAAGAACACAAGCGTACCAAAACCAAGGATATATAATTTGCCTAATGGATAAAAGTTTGCAAATCAAGAATATTGCTTTATGGCACTCCGGAAATGCACGTAATCTCAGTTGATACAGTACCAGCCTCCATTGAGGAAAATATATTGAATGCAAGATTGAGAAGGCGTCAAATCAAATTATATGGGCTCCATGTTCGAGAGTTCATGATTTCTTGGTTACTGAAAGAAAGATATCAAAATGAAAGTTTTTTACAACTCCATAAATTAATTTGTAGTCGGAAAGATGAAATTTTTCATTGCATTAAAACTTAACTTAGGAAAGCTACAGAGTGCTATAACAATGCTTTTCCAGCAATACTTAGAGCTGTAAACTCAGCCTCGTTCTAAGCTTATATCCAGAGCTATAAAACAAAGTTTACTGAAATACTTATCTTTTGAATTATACTTATCGCCTGACCTAGGCTTATCCTTCTTTACTTCTACTAACCAGAACCTCTATTCAGCTAGTCACTTATACTAAGATTTTCGCTTTTTGTTGCTTTTTCTTCCGATGTTTACGTTACTATTTTCTCCTTAATTTTTCTTAAATCTCTTTCGTTACTTAAACTTTTTTTATGCTCTCTTCTCAAGTGGAAAATATTGTTGAAAACCGTTCTATTTTGTTAGTAAATAAAATATTTTTATTTTTTCCACACTTGGTCCTATCAAATTTTCTACTTAAAATTTGGATAACTATAAAACTTTATTTGTACGTCTTTTACGTGCTTTGAATTCGTTAATAATAGTTTTTTCTATATGGGTTATGAACACATATACGTATTAGGCTACGAATAATCCAAGCAGATGGATAATCTCCGTAAAATATAGTTTTGCAAAAATATCCTTTATGCTTATGGTGATATTACGTTGTGAGTCAGGTGCCATGGAGAATAATTTCAGGACAAGTATTACAAACAATGCAAGTATATATAAATGTAATTCTTTCTTACAATTTCAAATTGAAAAACATCAACAACAAAAAAATCAAACCTAAGCTCTAGCTTAGTTCTATGCTAAAAATATGTACCTAACTTATCTTACCATTTTAGATTCCTCCTCCTAATTATTTTACTGAAACCTTTCCTGGGAATAGGGAGCTCTTCTGGTACTTCTCATATATTTTAATCACCCTCGAGATATACGCATTAGTAGCCAACAGATGAAAACATTGCTCTCATAAACTGTGCTTTGTTTGTGCGGAACTAGTACTAATCCATATACACTTTTATATTACTTATTGTTCTTATTATTAAATAATACTGAGCTCAAAAAACTAAAGAAAGAAATAGTCCAGTCAAGGGGGCTAAATAAGGCCTTTACCCTACAAAAGGTGGGGTAGTTGTGTTTTTATAAATGTTATTCAGTTCCGCGCTCCGATAAAAAATCCAAGTTTTGACCCTTGGGTCCGCGTGATTCACCATCTTGGATTAAAGGTACCAAAAATGTTTCTTTCAAAATAATACCTCAACGGTTGATCCTAAGACAAAAATGTAAAAATATAAATTTAAAGAAGGCTAATTTTCCTAAATTTATTGTAAAAATACTTTTTTTGTAAGTTTGATGCGTAACGAGTTACAGCTCCGGAAACGCGAACATTCTTAAAAAAAATGTATCGAATAGTACCCCTTATACAGAGTGTTTGGTCCATGGTATCCATAGAACAGGAGGTGACAGCACAAAAAATTGTATGGCAAGGGGCGGACGGTATCTCAACCGTTTCGGAGTTACAGGGTGATTAAGAAAGTATGCTAGTCTTTCACAAAATTCCCTGTATCCTGAAAAGTTCAAGGTGCATGGTCACTTGCAGGTATATGGTCACTTGTAGAGCTTCATGGCCTTTCCAACGACTGTTCGATCAGCTCCGTATTCCTCTCCCCTCAGGAGTTATGATGTCTAAGACTTCGGAATAATGTAGTATAAATAGCTATTACCTTTTCTAGCAACTTAGGCAGATAGTTGTAAACAAAAATAATGAGCCATACTTGAAACTATTGAGCTATATGCATAAGTATCTACAACTTAGTGCCCATATTTAAGTATCGAATATGTATTTATATCACAGATAGGTTTCGAATGAACATAATATTGTATATAGCATTTTCAGATTTTATTAAACCTTTTCCAGAAAGAGTTAACCTTTTCCAAAAAGAGTTAACCTTTTCCAAAAGAATTAAACCTTTTCCAAAAGAATTAAACCTTTTCCAAAAGAATTAAACCTTTTCCACAAAAAATTTAAATATATTCATAAATAATTAAGCCACTGATTCTTTTATTTGTTTTTTACATTTCTAAATAGTTTTTGGCCACTGCTATTTCCATTATTCAAAACTTCCATATACGATGCATTGTTCAGCGCACTCGAACTTGGAACTCGCTGTCTCATCATAATCAGACAACCAACTCGCTCGGCAACTTCAAATGACTCCTAAAGTCCTTTCTTGGCAATGTTGACATGAGCTTGCGGTGACCTGTACGCGCTGTTTTTTTGTTTTTAATCTATCATTTTTTTATTTTTGCAAATATATTTTTGAAGTCTGTTTAATATTAAGTTTAATAATATGTATCTTCGTTATTTTAATAAGTATATTTCCTTTAGTTTTATTTAGCTCTTTTGCCATTTTGTTTTCGATACTTGAAAAAAGATTATCAATCTTGCAGTATTAGTTCCCAGGAAATAAATTGAATTGAATTGAATATGAAATTTACAGCATCTATAGCATTTATCGCCCCAACGCTACTTTCTACAACCGAAGTAAGGCTGTGCTCAACAGATATATCTGCGAGAATTCTCCTAGCAACTCCTTTAATCTTTGAAGATGCTCTCTATAGGATTTTTCGACCCAGCTATATGAGAAATCTCATCAGTACGGCTATCCCTGAACGCCGCCTGCCATAGCAAAAACAAGTATGAGTTATATCATAGCAAGATGTCTCATTGCAAATTTTCAAATTGGGCTATTATTACCCTTATCGCCATACGGCACTGGATAAACCAAATAAAACTTGTATTTGGACAACTTCACATCTCCATAGATGGTTTTTCACTGAAAATAATTTCAATGAATTTCTACTACTTTCATTGAATTGTCCATCTATAGCTGTGAGCATAGGTGAATATGGTGGATGAAAGACAGTGAAATCTCTACACCATCAATAGATATACAATATTTTGGTCGTCTCGTAGAAATTTAGCGAAGATATGAATATTTGATACTTGGATTCTGATATCACTGTATCTTTTTACTAGATCCTTTGACTTCCCCAGACTTCAAATTAATTCTAATATTGGATACCGTCAAGAAGTGTTGGGGGCCAATATTGAACTTTGTAAGAGCGTCCGGTTTGGACCTATAGGCAATTGTAAGTCTGAAGAATGAACAGTGGGATATTGTCAGGGCTTCCACCTCTCTTCAATCAATCCATCCAGCATACACATCTCTTCACAGAGAGTAACAATTACTCCGAGCTAGTTTGCTTCATACGATCTTAAAAACCTTAGGGACTTGCAAATTCAATTAGCTTTAAAAACAAAACCAAGGTGTCATCTCATGATTTTATAGGATTTAGATATTTTTATTATACTCAAGACAATAAAAAAGAAATTAAAGTTTTACACCCAACTAAAATATACTAAAAGCTTTCTTATTTACGAATTGATGTTCAAATTCAGTGCCTTCATGATCTTAATATTTGCTAAGTGTAAATCTTAAATCTCAAGTCAAATGTGAGTCGAAAAATGTTGTGCATAGGACAAAAAATGCAAGCATCCTTATATCTCCCCTCTGTAAAATGTCCTTTTTCTTGAAATTTCATTGTTGACAATTTTTCACTAACGACAAATTTTTTACTTCACACCGCACAAAAGGAGTGACATGAAGTCCCTAGACGCCATAGCAGAAAGCGTTTCACTTCCCTATCTAAATCCACAATCTTGGGAGGTGCACGTTCCAGGAAAATGAAGTCTATTTACCACCACCTCCACCACTACCACCACTACCACCATCTTCGTCAGTCTTATTTAAAATGTATCTAAATGTATATATGTTCGTACATAGCAGCTACTTCCTTACAGTGGTATATACTTACTTAGATAGTATAAGGAATCCTGAAAAAAATTTTGAACTCCGAAGGATACAATTATGGCAACCATCCACCCTTAAGTCGCCCCATTGAAGAACATGCAACAAACTTGCTCGACCAGAGTGTCTACACGAGAGTTTTCTAGTCGAACAAAGCCTTCTCGATGCCACCCAGACCACATGTGGAGAGTCCTTTGATACGTTTTCTGTTCATCTATATCGACACGTTTTTCTATGTTCATCATACTTTAAGGCTCCGCTTTGAATGGTGTCGTGATGGAGACATACGTACGTATATGGGTTGAGAATATAATGGGGGATGTGGGAGACGTTCGGGAGATACGAACAGGGATCTTAACGATACTCTTGAATCGAACACCCTCCCACTATGTACTGTGCGTAGCGAGAACAGATTGGTTCTTCGTGAAAGAAGGTTTTCAGTAGTTAACAAGTTTCCCATTGTTTGCTATAGTTGGGGGTGTATGCATTGGGGGGTCATCGATATTTTTGCCCCTTTACGTTCTACTACTTGTATGTACATATCGATGGCCTTAGATACATACATGTTGAAGGGCCTATTCTGGAACAAAGTAAAATTGCTTTGTACCACAAAAGCTTCCTTTTTTGTGTACCCCATTGTCTGGCCCTTGTTCGACTCCTTAACGTTGTTGCTTTTAGTGCTGCTTTTAAGGGTGGTTGGGTGGTGCGCGGCAGTACTTCTTGATGTAATACGAAAGTATGTATGTTTGTATGTATCGACAATGTGGAGATGTTGTTATTGTTGAAACAAACTTTCTTGTCAGAATTTGTTTTTGTTGTTGAAGCTGTTGTTACTTTTCGTCCCTCAATTTTTCGACCATTTCATTCGTCGTTGTTGTCAGCCATTCTTTATGAAAAAGTCCTCTGTCTCTCAAGTGATTTAGAAAAAAAAAAGACTTTCTAACCCGTGTTTGATTGCTATTGATTTCTGGACTTTTTGGTTATACTAGGGGAGAGAAAGTTGTCATTTGTTCTTGAATAGTTTTTTTTTATTTTTTATGTCTCCCTTTTTGATGAAAAAAGGACGAAGAAAACTTCGGTTAAGGTGATTTCATTTCTGGGTTTTGAGTGTTTTATAGTAAGTAGGTAGATAGGGGATGGAGGGAACATGAATTATTCTGTTGAAGGAATCTTACTATCGTTAGATTATTTGCAATTTGATTGTTATTCCTGTATATAATGTAGGTACTATATTCTGACATATGGAAGCTTATAAAAAGAAGTGCTTTCTATCAATGATGCTCTACGCTGCAAATCTTTTCTCTATGCTGCAGTAAATTAAATAGATGTCTCGGTAAAATCCACGCCATACTGACAGTAACAAGATATTGCTACTATGAGCCACGGTCGGTCAACTCGAGCATCACGGTATCACATGACTGTTTGAAAAATATTATATATATAAAGAAATAAAATAAAAAAGAGTCTCCGAAGTCTTCATTTGAATTTACGGCGGGGAATTACTGAATCACCTATAAAAAATTTAGTTGACATACCTAATTAATGTTGGTATACCGTGGATAAAATCTAAATCTAAAATGTTATATTTCCTGTAAAAATTAAACAACTCCACTCCAAAATTCTTAAATACAGGGTGGATCACAAATAGGTAGTGTACCTATTTAAAGATTCAATATTTTTTTTACATTATTATTTGTAATAAGGGGATTATTGTACCATTACATAAAAGAAGTTTCGCATATCTACATACATAGGTATATATTATTAAAAAAAAAAAAACAGAAACCTAAAAATGAATAGCTAATTAAAGAAATCTTAATTGAATTTGTAAAACATAATTTATTTATGGCGCACCCTGTAGAATTATGAGATACATTTTTACAGTTTTCTGAATTAATTTACAATACAAAGATAGAAAGATTAAAACAATGATAAAGAGTGAAATGAATTATAGTTACTCCACTTTTTCTTTCATTTCACTCTGAAATTTTCTAATAGGGGAAGTAGATTTGACAGTTCTTATTTCACAATTGAAATATATTTCCCTATCGTGGACTAGTAGCAATGGAAAATTGTTTTGTGTAGATTCTGTTTATCTCTTTAAATTTTTTCTGTTAATTAAATTAAAATATCATTCCCAATATTTCCTGTGGTAGCTTTAATTAGTTTTGTAACACAAAGTCATTCAAAATAATAGTATGCTTTTGGCAGTATGTAAACAACAACGTGCTCGGTTATTGAAAAATGTAAGCATCTCCACTTCAGAAAAACCAAGGATATTCCTATCTGTCACACACATGAGCTACATGCAATTCTTTCTTTCAAAATTTGCATTCCTTTTTGATTTGATTTTTTCAAATGACGTCCAATATACAGAAAAATGTGGGTGCTAATTTTAATATTTTTTACATGACATATAAATGACCAAATCATTTTTCTATTAAAATTTTAACCTCCCTTAAACTTAAAACTTTATGCTTGATGTTAATCCTGTTTGATATTAAAAAGTCTTATAATAAATCTTAAATTACCTTTCTAGTACGGAAAAGATTAAAAATTAATTCATTATTTTATTAAAAGTTAATTGCTAAATCCTTAACTTCTAATACTTCAATTAATTAGTTCATTGGGTTAATATTAAATGTTAATCCTATGTGAAAGATTCTTCATTACAGAGTAATGTCTTCAAACATTCAAATATATCCTAGGAAATAACAATGCTATGGGAATTTATTTAAATAAATTAATTTTTCTGGAAATTTAAGGAATTCATTTTTTCTCTTACAATATACACTTTTCCATTATTTCTTTGTCTCTCAAAACTATCAGATATTTATAAATCAGTGAATTTTATTTGAATTCTGAAATTTGTCATATTGTGTAATTGGCTTAGTAAACCAAAAATATAATATTTTCCTCTTTTTGTAGTATTTTATGTAAGTATTTCAAAAAAGGTTATTGTTTTACCAATAAAAAATAAAAATTGATCAATAACTGCTCGATTAGGTGCAATAGCTAAAATAAACCGATTTATGTTTAAATATTCCGTACCAGTGATATGCTCCTATATAAAGAATAATGAATTACAGGTATATATAGATAAAGGTATTTATATGAAATGATGCATAAGTTTTTACCTTTTCGTTTTAACCATTTTACTGTTCTACGATTCGTCCGATAGAATCATCAACGGCTCTCTAAATTCTATTGAATTGACGTTTTCATTTCGAATGGGACATTTTGCCTATAAATATTTATTATTTTCGTACTTTTCGTATTTTCTTAGTTTTCATATATCTTCTGGCTAAAAAAGAAAAAAGAAATCGTAACTGACCAACTGCACTGACTTAACCACTTTTTTCAATTGTTTCTTATTAAGTAATCATGGACCATACACCAAATTTTTTATATTTATATCACTGAGCAATATCACATTGTCCATGCATAATAGATCGATCTAAATGGAATAGTATTCTAATTCCAATTTCAATTTTTGTTTATAAAGAAATTTCCCATCTTCAAAAAACCACCATCTTCAAAGCAAATTACTGAAATTATATCTAAATTTAGCAATACATTTTTCCCATGTAGGTACCTTAGCTGATTGACAATGCTACAGAGCTTGCTGTTAAAATTAATAAATTATTCGAAGAGGGTTAAAAGTAAATCACAAAGAAAAGTTGTTCAGAAGTCTTTTATTAGAAAAGTGGACTTTCGGAGGCATTCAAGAATTTGAGCAAAATGAATTTTTAACTAGAACTTCACTTCTCTGGCAGGGTTGACCATTTTCAATGTTTGACCATTTTAAGCCATTCATATTTAATGACATGTCCTGAGAGTGGACATTAAATGTTGAAACTGGATTTGGTTGTTATTTCATTCTTCCGGCGGTGGGTAGGGGAAAACTTGGAAACATGATATAACAGAAACATTTTTAAACTTTTAATGTTTTTTTGTTTTTAAAAATAAAAATAAAAAACTTCTGAAAAAAAAATAATTGTTTTAACTTTTAACTATTGAATAAAGTATTATTATAGAAATTCAAGCTAAATTGAACACGATTTTGTTATGGCGCATCAATCGCAAAATCCAAAAGCGTGGTGATAGTTACCTATTTTCTCTCAATAATTTTTAAGATTTTTACAAAATAAAAAGAATGTTTGGGCTCATCACGCGCGGAGATCGCAATGTTGTTGTAGTAACTTTAACTGGTATCTTGGATAATTTTTTTTTTCCTATTTGCGTATACATATGTGTGTGTTCTATAAAATATTCTATATTGATACTTATGGAAAAGTGCCAAACATTGACTTTAAATATGCTGTAAAACCTAACCAAGTATCTATACAGGTAAAATAGAAATTTACAGCTTGGTTCGTTACCTTTCCAAAGGCCACACTTACACCTTACTTAACAAATAAATAAAATAGTTTTTATTACAAAGTAATCTTACCATTTTTACGCTCACTAACTCTCAGCTGTGTAATAACTGCATGTGTGTGTATCTATGTGCGGCCCACTGACATGTATATAAATATACTGCTCGTTGAAATAAAAATGCATGAAAGTAAATGGCACCACTTTCATGTTCCTGTCTCTTTCCGTGAGAGCATACTTTCCAACTGCACTGTAACGATTCAGCGGTATTTCCAACCAAAACAGCCTTGTAAAAAACACTTCCTTCGCCTTATAATTAAAATTTAACAATACAAATAGTCCCAAACACATTTGCGGTAAATTGTGTAAATCCCACTGACATGCTATATAAGTAAATTCCCAAGGAATTTAAATACAGCGCCCCAGTCAGAGTATACTTTATGAAATCAAAACTGTTGCCATGAAACAGGAGATCAGTCAGTCCATTTATATACATGTCAGTGAGGCAGACTGATTCGATTTCATCAAACTATGGCATGCTATGACGGCACAGCAACATAATTCTCAACTGAGAGTTTTTGTTTGAGGAATCGTAGTCATTTGGTTCAGATAGATCTTTCTAAATAATTTTGTTAAGAAAAGTATAAAAACTTTAATTCAGTTCGGAAGATAAGAAAGCAAGCTTAAGATTACCAGAACACAATTTTTCTGTGTGAATAGTAGCATAGATGACACAAGAGCTAGATGTCGCATGCAGTACCAAAAAAGTATACAAATTTTATATGGCTGGGTGGTCCATTCCGGAATGGACCACAACATTTGAAATGATGTATACGACGAGTGATTCATATTTTTTCGTATCTGAAGTGTTGGGGAAGTCGATCAAATGTATACAAAACTAGTATTATAAAATCATTTGCATTCGTCACAATCTCAAACATATTATGGTCCATTTCAGAATGCACTACTCATTTCACAATGTGTATACTCTGCTTTAGTATGGCATGCGACATCTAGTTCTTGTGCCATCTATGATAGTAGTTTAGGGCGCAGGAGCTATTCAAATCAAACTTTTGTCATTTGTACATAAGAACACTGCAAATATTTTAGAATTTTAGGACTCCGTTGGGGCTCTCATGTAGTAGTGAGGAAGTCTGTTTCATAGCTTATGAAGTATTTTCGAGGGTTTTGGCCGGACATTTCAAATTCTGGTTATCTGGTGGCTGGTGTTTGTGTCATCAACCTGGAAGGATGGATTTGTCATGACTGAATACAACATATAACTTACGGAGAGCGTACAATGCCATAGCCTAATGATGGAAAGGAGAAATGGAAGATAACGTAACGATATAACGATATAATTGATAATTATAGTGAAATCCTGGATGGCGCGAGTTCCTTACTTCTTTTGAATTTCAACACATTTTACACATGAACTCAATGAGTATTGTGGTGGTTACTACATCTTATAGTATTTTATGAATTCCAATGGAAGTTACAGTTTCAGCGACAGGCATGTTTGACCAAATAATAATTTCTGTTCGAACTGTATTACATTCAGAAACCACTTTGGAAAAGTTCTATTATAATTTCATAATTGTTTATTATAGCATCCTGTGAAATGCGTAAAATAAATGTTAGCAAAGGTAGATGAGTCAGTTGCTTTTAGAGCTTTAAAAACAATACAACATGTTCATTGAAGTAAGTGTGATTTATATAAAATATAAATATAAATCTTATTAAAAATTAAACTAATTTAGACATAATTTATTAATATTGTGCGTTTTTCCAGGATAAATTGGATTTATTCTAAAAGTACCTACAATTAGATTAGATTAGTTTAAGTAGATTTAGTTTAAATTTATTAGATTAAGGTACAGTTTCTGAAGGTTTTTTTTTTAAAGAAATAATATAGACTAGCACATAATACTGTTAAGATGATGTCAGGCAAATGAGGCCACGCAAGAACTCTAAAAGGAAAAGGATATAATAATTTTAGGAAATACAACTTTTTCAGAAAAAAAAATTAATGGTAAACTTACTTGAACTATGTTCTCTAAATTGTCTACAGAATTCACTACTAACCTCACACAAATATCATCGAGTATTACGAACGAAACATTATAGGCGGGACATAAGAAATGCGCCAACTAAACTGTACCCAGATGAAGTCCAGCGTCGATTTATATTATTTAAGAAAATCAATTTTAATTTAAAAACTTGAAACCATGTGAAGGGGTTGTCAATCCGAAATTTTAATCCCCAAATATGCAATGAAAACGAATTTTAGTAGGATATTAAAATACACAAAATTAAAGCTGATATTAAGGCGATTGTTTTAACATAAAAACGAATAGATAATTCATTAACAAATTTCAACTGATTCAAAACTTACCGCTTTGAATCATTTGAAATTTGTTAATAATTTTTCTATTTTGAAAAATATTGGAAAATAATGGAAAGCTTCCAAAATAGGGGGCGATTTTTTAATAAATTCGACGGCCTTGGTAGGTGACCAGTAACCAAAACCAACAAGTGAAAGTGAAAAGTGATTGAAGGTTGCACGTAAAAGTTTAGAATTTAAAGATTTAAAGTAAATTAAAAAAAAAAAGAGAAAATTATGGAGAGGAAAAGAAAAAAATAGTAAGTGAGGCCTAGCAGAAGAAAATATTGAAATGGAAGACAGGTAAAAAGAAAACAGGAAAGGAAAGAATTTCGACGCACGAGATTTAAAGGAATTAAAAAGAAAATGGAAGTAAAGATAATTACCGTCGCAATTAAATCCGAATTTTTAATTATACCTACTTATATCGTTTTTTATTTAATTTACATTTTTTCTTACATCAAATTAAATTCACTAGATTAAATGTGTTGCCTTCCGAGCTAGTAAAGGAAGATTTTGTTATATAATATATATTAATTTTTTATTGGTCTCTAAGAGAAATATACCTACTCAATTTAATAGCTTATGGATGATATATTATAACGTTAATTGAAATAAAAGTGCATTTGTTGATATATTTTATTATCGCAACAAACATAGAGTTCGTTGAATCAAACAAACCAAACTGTTATATTTCTTTATTTTTACTATCCAACCCCTTTCCCCATAGCTAGTCGGCGGACCATTCTTTATGCTCTGTTTTTGTTTTGTTTTTTAATTTGTTGTATTGTTTCTTACTTATGGTAGTTATTTTCATTGGTAATAAATAATTATTTCATTTCATCAAAAGCTAACTTCTTTTAGGCCTATGCGAGCCATTATGTAAGAAGAAGTATGCCATTAACTAAACTTAAAAGATAATTTGGAAACGTTGGCTCTGAAAGCCAAATAAATTTAAATGCGAATTGTATTAGAGCTGTCGGCTTTTCATTGTAACTTTAACAGAACAAAGCCATAAGAAGGACGGCTGACTTAGATACAAAGTCATCTTTTAACAATACAAATGATACATAAATTCTCATCATATTTTATATACAATTGATTGGTACTTGAAAATTAAATGGATCGACTTCACGGTTTTAGTTTTAGTAAGAGCTAAAAAAATAAAATATTTTTGTAATACACCATTATCATAATTCACAATTTCATTTGTTAATAAACATTCAATTATAATTGAAATTGAAACACTTACCATTTAGTTTACCCTTTCACAAAGTGATAATTTTAATGTTGCATACGAAATCTGATTTCCCACCATACACGCATATGTGTACACACACAAGCACGAACGTCATCTTTATCTTCTCCTTCATTATGATTCCCCTCGTATTAATATTGGCACGATGTTACCCTCCGGATGCAATTGCCGAAAAAGAATACATTTATCCGGATGGAAATTGAATGCTGGGGTAGTGGTGAACTAGATAACCAAATTAACTCTAATCAGATGCTACCCTCATTTCAATTTTCCAGCTTGTTATCTTATCACAATTTGACACAACATATCATTTTGGCCATAAACTTACCACCCCATCTTACGCATTTTCATTTCAAAAATAAAGCAGGATTTCTACTTAAAATATAGGGGGACAAGGGTTGTACGTACATATGTATGTGTACATATCATTGAGAGTAATCGATTTTTTTCTTTGCAGATTTAAAAAAAAAACATTTAAAAGGTCCTTTGAGGAAATGATAACTATAAATCGTGAAGAAGGAAATTTTTATTGTTCCAACATTTGAGTTAAGCATAATAGTGGATATTGTAAATAATTTTCGCGTGTCCTTTACTGCAAATTATTAAACGCCTTCCATTAAAGTTCTTTTAATTCATAAAAAGAAGTCGGTGGGAAAGAGGAGGAGTGTAATCCTCAACTAACTACTATCAAGAAACTCTACTTCAGTATTGCTCACCGTCGTGACGGTGATTTGAACAAAACATGAACATTTTCTAGTAAATGAAATAATTGAATTTTTAATTTTGAAAGGTTTTGGGAGTAGTTTTTAGTAATGATTGTAAATGCAAATAATGAAAAACGTCTTCCAGTATGTTACTGATTCATAAATAGAAATAACAGTAGTATCATCCAAATATTGTCATTCGTTGTGTGGTTTTTGTAGAATTTACGCTGGACCATAATATTTTTGGGTGTATAACCATAGAAGTATAATTTTTCTGAAATTTGTTGTATTAAGGAAACTATAAACCTTCATAGTCTTAATTACTTTGAAATGTGGCAATTGCTTTGAAAATGTCCAAAATTGGACCTATAAGAAAATTCCTGAAACGAGATATCCAACATTATAAAAAATATAATACAATAATTATTTACATAATTGTAATCATTAATAGGTAATTCCATTAGACATCTCTTTGAAAAAATTCTCTAAAATAAATTAAAAATCTTGTCCGAACTCCACTCTTCGAAAATTGCAAAAAAGGATCTTATCTCAAAAATTCATATCTCCAGTTATATTGAGCTGATTTTAATCATGAAAAGGACAAACTTCAAATCTCGCAATTTTCATATAAAATTCCATTATTCTTCAAAAAAATTTTTGGAGGGTCAAGGGATGATTTTGGGTTTTGTTTTATAGCTAGAATGGCTTAAGTATAAAACACAAAGTGTAAAATTTCAAATTGAGATCTTGATGTGTTCACGTGGCATATTTGAATTTGAAGTGTATTTATTTACCATACAATTCATAATTACTTTTGAATTACAATATGCATACGAGCGTACGTCCCTAATATTATTATGATTCATTTAAGTCATTAGTGCAGATGTGCATAGGGTGGAGGAATATGCGTAAATTGATGTAAAATATATGACTGTGTTCATAAAGTCAAAGTTGCGTTACACCCATACACATTTCCTGTGTACTGTGAAATATGGAAATATCGTTTTATTGTACATACTTTAATTTTATCTAAATGTATCAGTAATAAAATAAGTTAATTAGACATATGTACATTATAATTTTTGGAGGTCTAACACAGTTCTTAATTTTTGTCCAGGGGTTATATAGTAGGTATATGAATAACCGTGACGTATTCCAGGGTTATTCGTTTTACGAGTCAACTGTAAAACATTGTAATATTTACAATATAGTACAAAACTGGCATATTAGTCCTGCAATATTTTTGATACTCCATTTATACACCGAGGACTTAAGTCCAATATTGTGTTGAATGATACAGAGAATATTATGACTCCTGAGCGTGCGCGTTCATTGGCATATTTCGTAGGCAAGGTTTTGAATAAATGTCTCCGACTTTTTAACCAAAATTAGAGTTACTTAAAAAGAAAAATAGTATGAATGGCAAATATATTTGCAGAAATTCTATTCTGAGTGACATACGAGCATATTTTATTGAAAGTCTTAGACGAAATATTTGCAAGTATCCGAAAAATGAAGTAACGACAAAATTAGTCAAAAAGTCTTCCGGCAGGTACATCATTATATATGAGACTATAATCGAAAAAAAAAAAACAAGAATAAGTGGAACCATTATCCGCGAGTCAACCCAGAATATTGTATTCTTATAATTTAAAACTTGTAGAAGAGTTTCAAATATTTTTAATCGATGGCCGAAAGTACCACACTTATATTTATGAGAGTTGTGCTGGAATTTTGAGGCAGTCTATCCAAATGTGAGGATTGAATTTTCCAAATGAGCTATGATCAAATAATAAAAAGGTTCATAAAGGACGATCCAAGGATAAATTCGGTTTTTGTGCGTGCACCACACACTAAAGTCTCAAGCCGACTATTATTCTTCGGTAATGAACATCTTAGAAAAGTTTTGTAATAGCGGATGCAATTTTAACAAAAATATTACTTGTTCAAAAAGGCACAACAGCAAAAGCGAAAAAATATTTTATTTGTTATTTTATCATACAACCCATTTGATTTTTGGTGTCAAGTTTCAAGTCTTGGTTTTGACTCATCAACAGGTAGGTTCCAAATAATTTTTTTTTATTTTTCTCAATTTTTTCATTTCTTCATTTTTTTGCATTTTTTTATTTTCCGTTTATTTGATCGAGTCACTCAATTTCGCTATTTGGTACCTGTTCATGAGTCTAGAAACTTGCCATCCAAAATCAAATGGGTTGTATGATGAAATAACAAATAACAATATTTCTTCGCTTTTTCAGTTTTGTAGAACCGAAAACATGCTTTTTTGAACTAGTATAAAGTTTGACCAGTAATAAATCATAGTAATCTTGAAAATATTACGTATTATCAGTAGACTTACACTGACCATTCCAAACTTGAGATGAAAACTCAGTTGTTAATGACTTACTTCAGCACCATAGTCTTGAAGCTTTTGTTAGGTTTATTCTACGTGGAAGTAAGCCCATCAATAACAATATTCATGCCAATCTCAAAGATGTGTAAGTTTATACGCACACTATAAAAATTTCGCACTGCAGACGGATGGAAAAAATGTTTTGCAATGGATTTTGGCGCGTTTTTTGAAAGTATGAGGCAAAATTGTATACCAGCAGCAGCATCGTGAGCGCTAGTAATACAAAACAAAATTTTCAGATTCCGGGTTCCCAGTAAGCCTATTTCCGTCTTAGGTTGAACAATAACTTGCCTTAATATTTCATTTTTGGTAAATCTGTATCAATAAATATATCAAAAATAAAGTACTTCTATCGAAATTAGAAATAATTATCAATATTCTAATTCCCAGTGTACGAGTATTATTAAAAAAGATACAATAACAATATTACTAAATTTCCACATCAAAGAATGTAAATATTTTTTTTATTTAATCCCCTTCCAATTTTAACCTTACCTACGACTTTTGTGGTAAGGTACATTTCCTAACAGAACGTAAACAAAAGTGACACCTAGGTTACATGTAGACAGAGAAGTAACCATATGTTGGAAATTGAGTAAAAGCATCCCGCTCGGCACGCAATAATGGCATATACATATATACACAAAATGTCCTCTCCGTTAGTATCTCACTCGTAGAGCTAATTACGCCATGTTTTCTTCGGAAATTAACAAGGTCAGTGGCCTAGAGATACCACTAGAATTTTGCAAAAACTATTCATTTGTTTCATAAGATGTTGTCGAAGGATATCATTGGAGTAATGACTAGGCTACAGTTCACAACTTCGCCATACTTATAATAAAAAAAGTATAAACACCAATTAAAAAAATACATTTGGGCAAATCATTGACCTCAATTGATTCATACTTACCACTCACTAAAATAATTATAGGAAATAAGACCACGGAGATTCTGACATCTTATGCCACATATCCCAACAATGATTTTTTTTTAAAGATAAAGTAAAAAAAAAATCTTTAAAATAAGGTAATATCCTTTTTCACAAAAATTGCACTACACTAAGGAAATTTTCCAACAAGATGTGAACTTTTCTCTCTCAAACGGTTCAAATTATTAAAATCAGAACAGTACAATATTTAAGAAGGATATATGAACTTTTCAAGAGCAAAACTGTTTATTTATTTATTTTTATTTTTTCTTTATTTTTTTATTTTATTTTTTTAAAGTGTTGTAGTTTCCATAATAAGCCGAATTAGGTATTGCCGTCCTAAAGTTCCGTCTTTGAAAGTATTAAAGAAGTACTATTTCGTACTTCTTTTAGCATTTGTTCCTACTATATATGCTTTACCTTCAACTTTAACTTGCTGCATAATATACAGAGAACTCCGTTACTCAGGAATTGTGTAGCTTAATTATTTGTGGGTTTAACAGGATAAAAATCTATGTACTTTGTTTAATAAAATTGCGGACTGCCAACTAAATGGGATGGGTTTGTCTATTAGCTCTATTCATCTGAGCATTAACATTAGGTTTCTATGACCTTGGCAGAGTCATTTATGGCGGGTAACTTCAGAGTAGGACGATGAAGCTAAAAGCAGTTGCACTAAATTTAGTACTCAAGTGATATTACTGTGGATATATGTATGTACGGTGGCTTTAAAAGTCGGAACACCAACGTAATTTTTTGTACATAGATAAATAAGGCTTCTAGCTTCAAAATAGAAATTGATAAAAAAAGGTGCTACAAGTTCTCAATAGCAAATAATACTTTTTTTTACTATTATTAACAATTTTTTTTTTCCGTTCAATGATGCTATATTTTTTTTATAAAAAATTTTAACCAATAGGTTTCATTTGTTATTTGAATTAGATTTTTTGCTATTCCCTACAAACTGTAAAAGTTTCATCCAAATCGGAGATGGTTTGGATTCAAAGGTGAATGGTTTCGTATGGAATGGGCACATATGTAAATAATCCATACATATTCTACCAACCTTGTCTCACATCATCTTTACAATAAATAACAGGGTATTTTACAAATACTTCACTATGGGGTAGCTATGGATAGGTATTAATGAGATGGGTATATTTGCGAAGCGCACAAACCAGATAAAAACGGGGTGTAGGTATTTGCGAAGCGCATAAGCCCCTGGCTTATATTTATTCGGGTGTATTTGCGAAGCTCACAAGGCAGATAAAAACACTTCAGCTAGCGCATTTTTATACAATAAACACGATAATTTTTAAGGTTTTCCCTCACACTTTTATGCAGACTTGGGACTGCTAATATGTATAATTCACACTATTTGAAATATACTAACGGTATAATGTAGATTCAAGTTGAGGATTATGAGTATCACTTATTCGGAGTAATCTACGTCCGTCAATAATGCAGCTTTGCAGATTTTATTCGTACATCTCCATATTTGACCCTGTTCTGTCAGATGACCCAAACGGAATTTAAAGCCGTCCACTATTTTCAGCGGCTTACTATTTCGGCTAAACATAGAATACATGTTTGCAGAAATGTTCAGAATTTAGAACACCGACTAAAAACACTGAAGAACCATAGCCGCGCGTTTCCAAAACAATGCGTAATCCCTTAACAATAGGTGTGCGCTTCACAAACTCCTGCTCGTGCGCTTCGCAAATACATCTGACGAGATAACCAGTATATGACAGGTAGCTTATTGGGGAGGTGTGGACCATTAAAGATTGATTCTTATTTTGTTTTTAATTACCATATAACTTCCGAACGGTGCATACCATTCTGAAGAGTACAAATTTATTAAATTTTTCAATGACCATTATGTTCCGATCAATAAAAATTTTTTTTAAATTAAGTTTTATTTCATTAAGCAATTTCAAAGTCTTCAATTTAAGATGACCCACATCACCTCTGTACCCGAAAAACAACAATTTCGTGTTTTTTTTTTTATGTATGTGAGGGGAAGAGAATAGAAAGTTCAACCTGACCTACCTGTCGTCGATAAGCGATGGCGATGCAGTTAAGGAAAGTCTTGCTATTTACCTGTTTCTAGTAATTTAGCTCTCAATATATGTATATTACTTGTTATATTTTAGGTTCTATATAATTACCAGATGCTACGGACTAGATTTATGAGATCGTATATTGTAATGCAGGGATGCTTCCAATAACTTAAATATGCCATTTTTCTTTCAAGTTTTTGTTAAAAGTTGGACTTTATCCTGTCAAAATTGCAATTGGACTCATTTACTTTTTTTTAAATTATATAGAAATTCGGGAAGCATTTTTTCCGTCTCATATATTTCACTCCGCAGAGTATCTGACATAATTGTATACACAAAAATTTCAGTTCGAGTGTACCAAATTCCGAATTCATACAACGACTTCTCCTATAATAAAATAAATTTTTCCAAATTTCTCAAAGGAATACAAGTTTCAAAAAAGGTAAATTTTTTTCTCGCTTACATCGATAAAAATTTCACGATTACTTTCAGGTTAATTTTGGAAACATATGACGAACATTATTTTCCCACGTACGTTGTCAGTATTGTGTTATAATGCATTGGGAGAAATTTACATTAAAAATCTCCACTACTTGCGACTTTGTCCCCATAGCATCCTTTATTTTCATAATTAGTCTGTAAACGTTAGTGAAAGTTCCATTTATAAATAAATAACTAACAAGGAAGCGGCTTATCAAGTGAAAACTTTGGTAGTGAGCAATAATTTTATAAAATACTAAAATTGAATAAAAATATACACTTCAAGCTTTAAAAACAACGCTATTTCAAATTTTTAATGTTTTTCAATAAAAGTAACGTTCAAAAAGTCGCTGACTCCCGGAAATTCTGAAATGTCAAAGCAAGTCCAATTAAGCTCAATCCGACTGTCAGTGAGTGGCTTATTCTCGTATATTGTAGTCGCTCGATATCCCGCTCCTTATAGGTTTATGTATGGAAAGGAAAATGTCAGTACGAAAAGCGGCCATTCCTTTTTTAGGTTACTGGATAATCTTTTTCAAGAAATTACATATATAATTATTCGAAGAAGAGAACCTCAATTGAGTTGTCTGAGGTAAACTTATTCGGTTTTCGTACTCAAGAAAGAAATCAATGAATAAAATTGAAAGAATGTTGTTTTTCTCACTTTGCCCTCCCTCCTACTAAATTTACAAATTCATTTTTTGTGTTATCTGTTACTAAAACCTTTAAGTCTATCCTATTCAAGATAAACTTATAATTCCTTCTAACAGAACATTAAAAGCCACAAAACCAGCTGCTTACAGTGCAAGTGTAAAATTTCTGTAAAAATTTTTCTGCTTGTTTTCTTTTTTGGCATATTCAACAGAAATGTCTGTCGAACGCAACAACTCGATCAGATTAGAGAAGTTGAAAATCGGCTTCCTGCAGAGATCCACAAGAACATTTTATGTAGATTCATGTTATGATTTCGCAAACAGATCTCTTCATGTTCAGTTATGCTCAGTGGGAATTCTAAGTGCATCAGACAAAATACCTGCGTGCAAGTTCAGAGAACACAACAAGATCCCAGAGTTATAACGACAAGAGAAGCAATGTATCGAACATGAAAGGAGAAACAAACAGAAAGGTCTTAGGTCACTTGGTACTTGTTTCTGTTGTTCAATGTCTTATCGAGGAGCCCAATAAGGAATTTCAACTGATCGATAAGTCTGCCGGGCCGCCATGAGGAGAAGAAGATACGACACGATACGATAACAACAGGTATTGGGATACATTCAATCCATCGTCGCCTCTGTCTAATATCCCCAGTATCTATGACCGAATCTTAATGACACTCAGTTTCATTATCAATCAGTGGTAAATGATATCCTGACAGGCAAGGATTATGTACTGGAAATTCTCCACAATAGTCAGGCCATAGAGATTACACGGTTGGTTTAACATGTTCCCATTACCTTAACGAACCTTTTTCTGGTTTCAGCTATATACATATGTATGTATAAGTATGAAGGAGCAAAATAACGTTATGGCTATAAACAACAGACCACAGTTCAATTGTGTTGAGTTATTCCTCTTTCACGGCTGATATCAGTGGCGCCATCTAGACCTCTCCCAATGTGACATCGTCACGAAAAACAATAGAAGAACCACGTGATGATGTTGCTCATGCGGTGGATATATAGCTGTACGGAGCCAATTTTTTTTCTTTTTTTTATCAACTTACCTGAAAGAATATCTGTACTCAGCGTACACAGTACAGAAGTGAGAAGGCGTATTTCATAAATTTTCTTCGAACATTTTGAAGCTTCGCATATACATAAATGCCAGGAAATTTCCATTGCTTATATTGCGAAAATTTATTGACCAATTACAAGTCCCCGGAGGAAATTTCAATCTCGATATGGAAGATAAAATGCTGAAGGTGATGCCAGGTTAGTGTAATTGAAATTTTCCCATAATAACCTTTTACTACATCCCATCGATCAGCTAACGATGAATTGCAAATCTTTCAATTAAGCACAACCTCGATTTGGCGTAGTGTGTTTGACTAGCGATAACAACATCGCGCGGAACACTCCTTCCGTTAGGATCAAATCCCACGCCGCCCGTAGTAGGAAGTCATTGAATAAAAAGTGTTCATACGAAATTATGCCATCATCAGATGAAAAAGTTGCGTTTCTCGTTCGGAATAGGAATAAAATCTCCAAGGATGAAATTTGAATATCGGGATCGGGACAAATAATCAAACCGCCGCCGCAGACGAGGGTGGATATTATGCGAACAACAACCCAACCCTAGTCGTTAGAAGAGTCATCGTTGCTGCTGTTCCTCAACGATTAGCAAATAAAATCACACCCCCGTTCTGTTGTGAAAAAAAGTCTCCCCGTTAATTAAAAATCCTTTTCAGCACAGTTTTTCACTTTGTCTGCTGTCAGGACTTGGATCGTCCCCCCAGAACATAATTTTTACTGTCAGAGTGTGTCTGTCTAAATGCACAACAGTTTGATGGTTTCAGGGTTTGGGAGTAGGGCAGCATGTGTATACGAAATTTCCTGCGAATGATCTGAATAACTTCATAATGTAATAGGTACCATCCGTCTGCAAGCTTATACATAATACGTATCATCTACATCCATGCTAACATTCATGCATACATAGAGCCAAGAGCGAGAGCTGATAATAAACAGTAAACAGATCCATTGGGGGTTACATGGAGGCAATACCTCCTTCAATCATTGTCAGTCTTTTGAGTTCCGCAGGGGAAGCATGCACCCTCCGTCTTGATTCTGTGAGCTGACTGGAAGGCAGGGTTTATTTCAATTTTAGAATTATCTCCTGAAGATATTTTCTGCATAATGTTATGGTTCATATTTATGTTGCAAATAACATCCGGAGTTGAGTTGTCTGCTTGTTCGGATGTGCAGATGAAACAGTTAGCGAAGTTTTCTGCAGGGTTAGGGAGGAAGGGAAATATATCTAAAGGGATTTATTATGTTAGCCAAAAGTATCTATACATACACATATATTTGAAAAGAACAGCCATCCTTTTAGTGCCTTAGGAATTTTTGTACTTGTACATGTCTAAAAGAAAGATCCTGAAGAATAAACTTCAACAAAAGGTCGGTATACACGATTTTCATACCAGGAAGGGAAGCATTTTTTATTTGTACCTGGCAATGTTAAAACTGTTTTTAACTTAACTTCTAAACTTTTTAAACCGGAAATATTTTAAATAATTTTGAGATTGAAACGTATTGCATATAACAATTGGAATCTTATTAGATAAGCGATATTAGTTAACTGTTAAGACGCCATGCGTACCGTAGCCTATGACGAAGTTATTTATAAGGAAATTTAAGTCCGTATGTAGTATAAAGTGGCCATTTGCAGGTTTTCTTGCTTTGCGCCTAATTGAATTACAAGTCCTATACTTCCGCCACTTGATTCTTTCTTTCGATATTCAGTCGTGTAAAAAAGAACAGACTTTCTCCCCTCGATGACTTATCAGAAGGGACTATGCAGATAATTAGGTACACTGATAACAGCCATTCAAACTAAGTTTGACGAATGAGGTAACTCTATCGAATAGGCCTTAGTGTCTATGAAAAACCTCATACTTGTGGAGAAATAAATTACGTGGTAAGTTTACAAGTTATAGCTGGAACTTTGAAATCTGTTCGGCAAGATCACGTGACGAGGAGGTAACAACACGGAAATATGCAGTTAATAAGAATAGGTAGACTCGTAGTAGAAGAAAAAAAAATATAAAAGAATATAAGATTTTTTTTTAAACTATCACGTATGTATCACTGGACCAGACGGGTCTACATTCAGAAGAGCTTGTAAGACCAATGAGCTCTCGCAGGATCTGATTAGAGCATGCAGAGATCCATTTTCCAAGGGCAGTCTTGAATATAGTCGGTAAAAAATCGAATGTTGCATATATGTTCAGTTAATTTCGGTCCACAATTCTGTGGAAAACAATACAAAATAATAGTTCAATCAAATGGCTAAAAAGGATATAATAAGCAAATAGGCCTCGATGCACTCATATGCATCTCGCTTTGGATCCTGGACAATACATAATTCCCCAAGTTTAGATATTTAAAAAATTCTAAATTGCTTCAAGAACCAAATTCTAAATTGCTTCAAGAACCAAATTCTGTTTATCATCACAACAAGCTGAAAAATCAAGGGAGCAGAAAAAATTAATGAGAAACCCTTGATGGAAGCACATACATATTCACCGCATCAATAATAAATCCTGTTGGTCGGTCAGAAAGAGCCTAGTTATGTAAGACGATTCCACATAGCTGGCCTTCTGTTTACCTAAATTAAAAAAAAAAAAACAGGCAGCATCCACATTATGATGATGGTTTGAATTGTTAAAGTTGAATATTAAAGTCTGGTGCAATATCTTAACGTTGCCTTATTTCGCTTAAACTCTCCACATCACGCATACTGGAAGACTCGATCATAAAAAACAGCTCTTCATTTAATAGCCGCATCATACTATAAGTAAGTTAGATATGAGTATAATGACCGTTTTCTTTAAATTTCCATGTACTATATTGGGATTTTCGGGCTGGACGGTCAGGAGGAAAACCATCTCTTTAGTTTGTGAGAATTTTATTTGTTTTCCGACGTTTCGGCCGATGCCTCGAACCGTGCTCAAGGACGCAGAAAACTCCCAATACATTGAAGGGATACAGTCAATATCAATAACATTTATTGCGCGCATATGGAGAGCTTTGGGAAATAATAAAGCTACTTCTAGCACCAGTTGTTTTTTACAAGTAGTTGGATAACCTTCCACAACTTTCTTCTTTTATCATGTTTTGTCATTTATTTATTTATTTTTTATACTGTGGTTTTTAATTAGTGTTTTTTATATCAAGCAATAGATACATTAATATTTTAATTAAACTGTGTCCTTGAGAACGGTTCGAGACATCGGCCGAAACGTGGGAGAACAAATAAAATTCTCACAAACTAAAGAGGTGTTTTTCCTCCTGACCGTGCAGCCCGAAAATCCCAATACACAGAAATATAAGTAAGTTCTCCAACTTCAGATATCTGGGGAAATTCGAATAGCAGGTAAACTAAATTTACATAATCTAGGCGATTTGTCAACCCTTTTGAATGCGTGAAATATCATCGAATGCACTTTTAAGGATATCATTAGTGACTGTATGAAGGTGATAGTAGATCTCCTTTCGAGTTCCGAATTCAACTTTGAAGATTTAGGATAATCTTTCATTATGCAAAATAGAACAATTATTTCCTGAAGCATTCCGCGTCGATACAAGGGCGCCCGTTTATTGTACATAGGAACACTGAGCAAAGCCGAAAGATTTTTAATACTCGCAATTCCATATTAATGTGGCCAACACTTGGAGAGACTTTTTCTGTTCTCAGACAAACCACTGTTCTAGAGCATTCTTTCTATGTTAAGAATCTTGGCAAAATATGTCAAAATGGCTTGTACAGCATTTTTCCGATGACGCTTTCATTTCTGAAATGTCAACGGCCGAACCAACAGCTCCTATAATTTTTGAGTTATGAGGAGACACCAAAGTTTTGCAATTATATATACGAATAGCCATAGAAGTACGTACAATTTTTTTGATGTGTTAGTGCCTTATTAAATGTAATTCTAAATGTGTACTGTTAAAATTTCAAATAAATCAGTTGAAATTTGTTTGATTTATAAGTTCGGCCAAAATGTAGTTTTGAAATAAACGCGTTTAAAGATTGTAGAAAGTCAGGATATGAATATTCTATCAATAACTTTAATTTGCGATATCTCCATCATACAGTAGGCCTTCCAAATGAGTGTCCTGGTCTTGTGTTTATATTCTATGTGATTTTAAGGCGATCCATGACTTTTTTATAGCTTCAGACATTGATCTGATCGTCTACCACCAGGTACTTATTGTAGCTATTCGAGCCGATTTTGAAGCCCATTGCTTGCATTATATGCAAAATTGAAGAAAACCCTTAATTGTACATGCAAACTTTAATATCTGTCGCTATATTCAAAACGGTTTACCACTGGAAATTGATTCCGAAGCAAAGGCCTATACAAACTTTCGTTACTGTTTTGTGTGAAATTGCCGATGCATAGAGTAAGAAGATCAGCACTAGTCAGTCCTTCGTTCACTGGTTTGATAACTTTGTATACTTCAATTGGAAGAGCTGGCTTATGTTTCAGCCTGCAAATAGAGGTTTTGATTTTTGCTATGAGCACCATGCGGTTGGGCATCAGTAGATAATTTATGATTCATTGCAGCCCATATACTGAGTCACAGTTGCTACGAATGGCTAATCCATAACAAATGGATAGTTCAATGCAGTCAGCTTGCCCTTTCCACCAAAACTTTTGGTCTTGTTTTTTCTAATGACCTAGGCGAGTATCCATTCGTTTTTGCACATGATCTATGCACTCTTTTTTTAGTACTGCGATATTCTCATACGACTTAGCATCTGTAATACCTTTGAAAGTTTTAGAATCGACGTCACCAATATAGTACGAATATTTTACTTGGTGAAAAGCTTCAGAGCGCTGAAATATCTCAACAACTGGATTGACTTTCATCTTTCCAAATTATCATTCGTGATTCACAGCGCATTCATCAACATGATTTTCTGCTCATTCCGCATATTTTTCGTTGTCTTCCTTTTTATTCCCATATTTACACGTCTTACAGTATTTTAATTTTATTATGCAATCTATGATTTCCCCGATGATCTTGGCAATAAGAGCCACTAAGCCATACAACGAGGTAAATTCAAGTTTTCTCCATGAACCATTGCCCGATACTATGATCCCAATTTCTCCTTTTTCAAAAGAAATGGCTTTCTCTTCCTTCGCAGCTCTCATCATACTGTTCTTGCAAACTTCGTCAGCGGACATTTATTTAACAACCTTATCGTAAAATGAGTATAAGATGACCTGAAGTAATTCCATGAATGTACTAAAGATTTTTAATTCCGTTCAAACCAACTCTAAGCAATCGCTAGGCAAGTACAATCCCACGGTTGATTTCATACGCTTTCAGAACAAATGGGAAACTCGGTATTTTAGTCTTCTCATAATTCTCACAGAACACTACTATTTTAAATACCAAACCCCGCTTGTTACTTACAATTAAATTTCACTTCCGACTTACATACCTTACAAACAACAATGTTTTAAATGGCAGAAAAAATTTCAACAAAGTATATTATGCGATAACCAAAAGCTGCATCTTATTTTCACATCATACAGATTTTCCGACTTCTTCAATTTTTTTGCAAATGTCGATATTCAAGTCATCTGGTAACTCCAGTTCATGACGTTTCAATGGTCGTCTTCTTACCGGGAGTCATTTATGATCCTTTTTTTTATCATTGTATACTACCTTATCACTCATTGTACGAACAAATCAATCAATACTGAGGAAAGACAAATCAATTTTATGCAATAATGTCGACAAATACAAGAATTAGTCGAATAGCGTCCTTTTCAAACACATAGCATACCACTGCGCTCAAAAAGTATCTCGCTGTGGATCAAAAGGGGTTGCGCTAGAATACGTTAATCGAATATTTCGGGACTCTTCACGCACATAATCTGTTGAAATATAATTCTATAGATACTAAGCTACCTTCAAAAAAAATCTAAGGCCTAAGACCTTCAGACTCTGTTTCCCTTATGTCGTACAAAAAATATAAGAATCCACCTGAATAGGCTTCCTAGTTTTGCTTAACTCAATAAAATTTTCAAAGAAGGCCTGTTTATGTTCACAAATCAATTTTCATTCAAAACCAACGCATTTTATTTATGCAAAGAGAAAACGCATGAAACATGAAAATACCCACCTTCAGCGATTTTACGTTTGAAGAACTTTTGAAAAGGTAAGTGCAAAACTGAAATGTCTTCATTCATCTTAAACTAAACGCGATTGCTATTACACACGAACACCGAACAGCGCTCAGCGCTTGTTGCAATGCATTGCAACTGCGCTTTATCTGCATCGTGTCGTTTACACGGGTACCTACCTATAGCACTCGCTGCAGTTAACAATGCAGAACCACCGATATGGGAGCAGCATGCGTTATATTTCCTCTGTTAACAGCCTACCAATTTTGCAAGAAAATTTATAGGATGCCACTACTGTAGGCAGCAATACAATTGTTTCTAGCTATAGAATTAGAAACTGAGCGGCCACCGAGTACAGATCTTGCAGGATAAATGACCGCGGCTTGAAAGAAAATTTATATAAACATTTCTGTGTCCGGTAGTTTGGCGCATTTTGTTTTCAAAGAATTTTCGTTTTCTGCTAGTACAAGTGAACTTACCAATTGCGCACTTATATATCGCCGCCAACACAACAAGACTACGTCTTACACCTTGACTGATGGCCTATGCGTTTTACAAGGGACTCTGTTTATGCAATTCGGTTCAACACTTCAAAATTTGTTTTTGACTGAAGATTTATGGTATGCCCAGATTCTAGCTACAGACATTTCGATTCGATGCGTATATAAGATTTGAATAAATTGTCCACAAATCGTGTAAACATATTTTTTAAGTAGAAATCCTTGTTTGAATCCAATCTAACTTACCTACCTATACCTACCCATTTCCTTGGACATAATGAATTGTCGCCGGCATGATTTCATTTCGTCTTTTCGGTTGTTCATTGTCCAATGACAAGCCTAGGAGGATTCGACCCATCATTAATAAACTTTTGTGACATCAAGAAATCTCACTGAATCATAAATTATCAGCTCTGTCTCTATGGAGACTTGAAATCACCCGTAACTAAGGAGGAGTATTATTTTTATTAGTCCCCATTCAAATTGACTTTTAAATTAGGAAGAACACGCGCTAATTCGTTACGCAGATATCCTTTAGGATACGACAAGAGATACCTACGAAATTGAAGAAGAAATGTTTTTGACTTGTTACTGATCCTTGCGCACGTTTATTTGTTTAGCTGGAACAACATCTAGCGGACACGTGCCCTCTTAAGCACATGTTACAACCTCCCAGTAGCTGGAAGCGATGTTTCGTAATTTATTGTATCCTGGTTGATACCCTTTTTGACGCTTATGGAGAAGAAACAAACAATGGACATAAGCTCGATTCGTCAGGGGTAGTTAATTCAGTGGTGTGAATGTTGCGGGCAGAAAACTCAAGTAACCCGCTGAGTTCTTTTCGTTTCGGTTGATTTTGGTATTGTTTGGGAGCGAATGCTTTTGATTATCATTAATAAATAATATTACTATAATTATGATTACATTTTTGTTCTAGCGGCAAATTAAAGTATTATACAAGAGAATATAGATATGAAATGCAGGATTTTTTTTTTTTTGGTTGCAAATTGCAGTGCGTTTTGTTTTTTTTGTTTAAGTGGTTTTGTGTTTTAAATGAGATCATAATGCAGAGCAATAACATAATTATGAGTAAGATTATAGTAATTGAGGTTATAATAAGAAGGCTACCAAAGCTGCATACAGTATTTCGTAGGCACTTTTTGGTATGAAAACTTTATATAGGAAGTAAGAACTACTTATAATTCTAAAAAAAAAGTTTCTTATTTTCAAGACAAATACAAATTATGATGCGTTCTGTGTGGTTAAAGAATCTTCAGACGACCTACTATCTGATTAATAAACGACAGTTATTGTTATATCAAGTATTGAGGAATAAATAGTAAGCTAGTAAAGTTTACATAGTAATTTATATTAGTTCTACTAATTAATTTCCAGCTTGATTAGGGATTTGCCCTCTATTCGCTCTTTGGATCATCAATTTTACATTACATGGATTCTTTTCAATTTTTGATATGTCATAGAATAATTGATATCTTAGTCGGGACTTGATGGAACTTGTTCATACTTTTAGGCATATTCAAAATAAAAACACTTGTTTTCATGCTAAAAATTTCATTTTCAATAATTTGTTAAGTTTCGTCTTATTTAGGTATCTTGAAGTTCTTACAATAATTGAAAAATTAAAAACGTACTTTTACAATGTCTTTTTGTTTTATTATAAGTATTTATCGTCATGTTAAAAATTAAGTGCGATACTACCACAACTAATAGAATTTAATAACAAATATAACAAATACTAGTGATGTAGTAAATAAAATTAATTTCATTGCTTTACCACATAATACTAATGTATGTAACTATATCCTTAGATCCCAGTAAAAAAGTCAAAAACAATTTTGTACAGTCGAATTCGAGAAGAAGTTTCTCAACTTATTAAATCCGTGAATACATGTCTAAACCGAAATTACTTCTTCTTTAATGAAACGGCAGACACCCAAGAAAAGAAAATTCCAATTTTTGGTAACTAAAGGTAATGGGTTGTTTTATAAGGGGTTATATAAGAATTTGAGGGGTTATATAAGAGTTTTATGATATTACCAATTGATGACGTACATAAATTAGAGTATTTTAAGGTTACTAATATTTATCGTGGAAATAAAGGTTTTATAAGCTGGGGATGGAAATGTTTCAATCACCGGTCAATATAACTTAAAATAACCATTACTAGAAGATATATAAGGAAGATTTATAATTGTTTTCGTCACCACGTTATATAACTAATTGCTAGTTGGTAGTGTTTATTGCAGTATTCGTGGTTACTCTTATATAACCCGACAACATTCAGTAATGTAGGTGACTTTAATGAAAATTGGTTGCTTTCGGTAATACATATACCAACTACAAAATATCATAAAATTTAGCCCTTTATTAATTACGGTCATCGTTATAAAAACAAATGACTTTTAGTATCGAATGGAGCCATTATAAAACTGTTTTCTTTTATTTATGGCATCTTAGTAACGATGTTCACCAGTATAAAAATCGGAAAAGTTTAGTAACGTGAATAAATGAATAAGAGTATTGGCACTGGTTATCAGACAAATTTCAGAACAAGAATCACTTTTCGAAGAAATTCCAAATAATGATAAGGACCTTATTTTACAAAGGAACGAGGACACAGACGTAGCAGCTAATTCGTTAGTTGAATTTGAAAATTTCATTGAATATGCCTAATTGTCCCTGAATGAAAATCATTCATTTTTCTTCTTCGTCATTTTCTCGATAGGTTCTCAGTAAATAGTATTTTGGAAGACGTATTCCAGCAATATCCTAAATGGTGCAAAATATTCGTATCTGGCAGAAAAGGTAGTTTAGACACATTATATTTTTATTTTATCGTAGATCATACTATTTGAAGTAACTAAAATACCTCCATCACTATGTCTGTCGTATACAATACGACTTCGATATATAATTTAGAAACCTATAAGTAGCTTCCACAACATATGAAAAACTGTAAAAGTTATCAGTTTCGAGTATGTAGTATTCTGGAACTAAATTCTAATCTACTACAATATAAACATGTAAAAAACATACAATTGGTCTGAGACCAATTCTTATGATACCCTAGATAAATGCCCATATGTAATTTTGTATGGTCATCTTTCCGTGCAAGTTTAATTTTTGAATTGGTTCTTCGCATATATTTCTAGAATGGTTCGTCGGACAGTAAAAAAGATTATAACCAATTTCATAGGATTTTATATTTCGAAGAACTTTTCAATACAATAGAAACCTTTAGGGGTGATCGGTTTTCTGTATACGTAAACAACCAAAATTTTTGTATGGCAACACCAAGAAGAGGTTGCGCAATTTAGTACATTTTTAAGCCTTATTTACTATTAGTATGAAAACACCGTGTACAAATCTCAGCTCTCTACGTTGACGCACTCTCAGGCAGTGTTCAAATATATAATAAAAATCGAAATTTTTGTATGGCAACCCTGCGAAAAAGTTAGCCGATTTGTCCCATTCTCGAAAATAAATTTAGTTTTCTTTTTTTTTTTTCAAAAAACCCTTGTGACAAATTTCACCTCCCTAAATGAATGCGTTCTCGAGTTATGTGAGGATGGACAGATGGACGTGGGGATGGACAGACGGACGGACAGATGGACGGACAGACAGACGGACAGATAGACGGACAGACGGACATTAAAAAATCAAAATAATCCAACCCATTATTTCTGTGCATTACAAACGGAATAACAAACTTAGTATACCCTACAATTATATTATTAAAGCCTGAAACACAATACGATGCAGTGCAGTGCAGTGTTATAGTCGTGCACTGTACTGTAAAGTACAATAAATGCAATGCAGTGCTTTGACAATCATTTTTTGAAGATTTCATATCTAAATTTTTTGTATTCTAGATTCATTATTTTGAGGAAAACTCTACCCATTTTTCTTCTAATGTCATTTTAAAATTAATTAATCCATTTTTAATTGAACAATTCCTCTATTCTTTAGTATTTAACAAACGTCAACTGATGCAGTGTGCAGTGTTTTAGAAATTAGCCTAAAACTTGCAGTGCAGTGCACTGCAGTGCATGTGACTTGCCACATGCTATTACATGGGCTCTAAATTTCAATGCAGTGCAGTGCACTGCACTGCATCGTATTGTGTTTCAGCCTTAAGGCGTTATATTGCAGGATAAAAAATTAAAAAAAAAATACCGGGAAAGAGTAGCTGACAACTACTAGGCTGAATTGAAAAGAAAGGAAGTGTTGCTGTAACTAAAGCTATTCGGTTAGATTAGGCCAGGTAAGAGGGGTGCCGGTCGAAGACTAGCTTGTATCCTTAGACTTCCAGTCAGTACACGTGCCTTTTACCTCATGTGGTAGCCTCTAAATCGCCCTAGATTCATCCTGCTTCCCTTAGGAATCTCAAAATTCATCTGAACACTTTACTTTGCAGCTCTTCACTCCAGACTGGAAAAGAAGTAACTACCCAATAACCTACATCAGAGTGGGACACTCGCAAAGTACGTGTTGGATGGATTCGTTTTCTTCTGAGTTCTTGCAGCTTGGAGCAATCGTTCGTCGCTCTACCCAGCCTATGGGACAGTGAGCCGTGATGATCCCTACTTTATTCCTGGTATTTGCTCTACTGCCAGTTTTCCTGCTGGTACATCATAGGCTTGCCTTGTGATAGATCCTCCTGATGATCATCTCTTTTAAAGCTCCGATTGGGATCTTCACATAAGTTACCGCTGGTGAGCTATTCATTTCACAGCCATTTTTAGCCAACTCATCAACCATCTCATTGTCTGTGATATCCTTCTGGTCAAGTACCCAACATAGGTTCACACTGTGCCGTGTAGTTAATTCCTATTAGCTGGTCTTGCATAACTACACCAATTTTGATTTTACCAGCAGAGCATCCAGTTCCTTGAAAGCTGCCTGTCTATCAGTGTATATGCAGACGTGCCTTGCGGACTGTAGATGGCAATATTTCCGCATGGTAAATCGGTGGAAGCGCTACCTGAAAGACACTACATTTGTCCAGCAGGCTATAAGACTCGTACCAGTGATAGTCTATGGAATACACTCCAGCACCTGTGCCCGCGCTAATCTTGAAACCATTCGTAAAAATTAAAATATCGGATGTTACCAACATCTCTTTCTCTTCCCAATTACTTCTGGTGGGCATCATTGCATTGACGCGTCCAATAAAACTTAGAACAGGTACTTGATAGTCTGTTTCTACCTTACAGTCATTAAAGTCTATCTTTTGGAAAACTAAAACTACTAACTAGGTGTTTTTTGAAAGCTTTGATTTTCTTCAAAGAAGAGAAAATGCAATGCAGAGTTGATTTGATGAACTTGATTCAAATTGTAACTTGCTTTTAAACATTCTCCCTCTTTTGAAAAGTATATGCCAAGATTTAGAATGGAACTAATACCATCGGAAGAAAAATTTGTTGCCGCAACCAGTTCCAATACATATTCGTAGTATCTTGCACAATCAGAATTTTGAACTATGTGAACTGCACAATTTTGTCTCTGAATTCGATTTGCGCAAATTCGAGATCAATTATATGTGAGGGTTAATTATTGCATTCAATATCCGCTATAAAAGATTGTGAACTAGAATAAAACTAAAAATAAAATATTACCTTACAGGCACTTTCGGAATACCACTCCTTCTTAGGATTTTGGGGTATAATTTAAACTAAACCAAGTTCTATGATACATAGTATATGTATATGTAGATAGATAGATAGAAACTCGTAGTTCAGCTTTAGTTCCTCCTTAAAATCGATATTTTTTATTGGCGTCATCTGTAAGCACATTTAGACGAATATAATAAGTAAAAAAAAAACAATTCACTGCCTAACAATTACGGTCTGAACAACACATTTTAATCTAATTAAGAAACTGCTTATCTATAGACGACTGGCATCTGTTTGATTATGTCTCACCTGAACTGTAAAATTGAGGTCTACTTCGACCTAAACACATAAAATCGTCAACAGAATACACAAATGTTTGGTTCAATATGTCCCAACATTTGCTTACCTCATTTACCTGGTGGTTTTTAAGATTGGCATCAGTCTAATGACGCCAAACCAGAAAGTCTGAATGATTGTAGCATTCTATAACCCTAGGAGCGAGATAGATAGGGAAGGTGTAGGTGACACTCAACCCATAAATATTTATTACTTTTCCGTTCATTAGCGCTGCAGCACTCACATTTATATCTATTTGGGCCAGAGAACTCTGCGACAAGGCAACAGACAATTTCTAAGATTCAGAGATCAAAGTCAGGGAGGGCAAAAGACAACAGAAAAAGGTATGAAAAAAGAAAATTAGATACTCGTGGTGGTGTCAATTTTAAGCCCTCAATCGTCAACGGTTGATGCCTGATGGCTAGTTGCCATTTCCATCCTCCGACGAGAGACGCCTGCCTCTATGCTAGTTCCATTACGGAGTGATTATATGTATGTAGGAGCCGAGGAGCTATGTTAAAAGTTTTTGCTCGTTTTCTGTCACTTTGTTCACTTAACTAGATATTAACACGAAATCTGATAAGGATATTTATCCTGTCGTTTGATTTGACTATTTTTATCCAGCATGTCACAACTCTGCTATGGATGGGGGATCATACCGATATCTCTAGAAGGCGGGATCGAACTGTCTGCAGCGTGGCACTTCGACTTTAATTGATTATGATACCTCTGGCTTGTACCGTCAGACTGATGAGCAGATGGTTAGTAACTATATTCGGTGAGTCGTTATATGACAATTTTCTGTAATAAACGATTAGATATTGACTTAATTTTTTTTTTTTAAAGAAATGAATATCCTAATTATAATGAAGCGAAATTTTTAAATGATTTTTACATTTTGATAATAAAGGATAGCAAA
The DNA here is from genome assembly GCA_963924295.1 of Dioctria rufipes. Classification (NCBI taxonomy): domain Eukaryota; kingdom Metazoa; phylum Arthropoda; class Insecta; order Diptera; family Asilidae; genus Dioctria; species Dioctria rufipes. The sequence continues at coordinate 38,142,245 of OZ002743.1, read as the reverse complement.
AGTTCTAGGTGAACTGTGTAGCAGTCTGAAAATTTCAAGTTTCATTTTTATTTTATTAATTTAGCATTCTATAACTGTGGTATCAATTGTCTGCGTGAATTATTATTCTCATTGAAAATTCATTATTTTCGTGGACAATCAGATCTAGCTTCCACTAACAGCTGTAACTCTTAAAAAGAAAATTTATTTATTTTACTTATAAAATATAATTCACTTACTTGATTGAAATTTATATCCTGGAGCATTCTAGTACAAAAATAATATTTGACCTAGTCCCATGTCCGATCTTAGCTCATTCTATTAGCTCCCAGTTGATTCAGCTCAAAGCAAAATGATTCTATTTCAAGCATTTTTGACATCCTTGTTCAAACAAAATCCCAGCGAGCTATACTTAGTTGAATGAAAATCTACTGAATAATATTAATAAAATTAATCCACAATAGGTGGCGCTCAACACTTAATTTTTATTCCGATTATGTCCTGTGACAACCATCATCTGCGTTTTTTTTAGACCTCATAACTCCACCGCTTCTTTATAATTAGGCGTATCCACAATCTTACACCTGACGTGAGAGATGTGTTAAAGGATGTAGTATGATATTCTGAACAGATTTTATTAACAATGTTCTTTTCAATTGAGCGGGAGAAAGCTTTGATGATCGAACGTAGCATGAGCGATTTATCTGGGTGAAAAAGTGGACTTTTCTACTTCTCGTGATTGTGCGGAGTTGGTGCATCGTGAAAAATGACTTCCTATGAGAAAAATGTTATAAACAGAGCACTAATGGTCATCGAAGAAATAACTGTAGAAATGCGAAATGTAGTAACCGGGGTGTATGTGACCTATGTGAATGAAAATGGATTTTCCGGGGACAAAAACATCCCGAGAAAGTTTTCAAAATCTAAAAAAAAGTACACCAACCGATATGACACAGCGGGACCTTTAATTTGGCATGCACCATACCGTATTGGAACCACCCGCCCTCTCGCCTGCTGGGTTTTCGTTCCCCTACCCTAAACGTAAGCAGAGATAAATTTTCTTCTACGAATTGTAGATGGTGATGAATTGAGGCAAACAGTGAAACCGTTTTCCGGTCGGACATAACCCCACCGATTTGGAGCCAGATCTAAATGCGAAAAATCTAGTACCACATTCGAATAAAAAAGAGGGTAATAATAAAAAATTTAGTATGGGGTAGGCTATTTAAGCCTCCGAGTCTACGAGTGTGGGTACTCAAACTTCTTCTCAGAACCTAAGGAAATCGATTCTATACTAGATTTTCTAAAATGTAATAGATCAAACTTTGGACCCCGCCTTCACCCGCTTAATTGAAATAAACATTGTTAATAAAATATTTTCAGAGTATTATAATTCAACGTTTAACACATCTCTCATGTCTATTCAAGTCTGGCCTAAAATGGGAACTGCCCTTTCATATTAACACGTCAGCTTTTGATGTGGCTACTGAGGCTTTTGAAATTTTCTTCCAAAAAGTTCCCGAAATGTGATTAGGATATGCGCAGAAGTTTTATGAAGAATATTTCGTACATGCCCGACAATATTACTACTGCTAATAATCGGTTTAAAATTGTGAATTCGTGTAAGGAAAACGTGATTATGCCATAAATCTAATCCAAATACTATTTTGTTATTAGAGTTAAAAACTTCATCTTAATCGAGATCTCACTATCCGGAATAGCTTAAAAGATGGCACAGTTTATAAGTAATTTGATGTGTTCTTCTGTGCGCCCAGGTTATGCTAACAAGACAACTAAAACCCCACTTTTACATATCGCCTTTGAAATTTGCTCATTTATTCCAGACCTATTAGTTTTATTCACAAGATCGAAAAACTTTACTTCACAATGTTTTGGAATTTACTTGTTCGCTTTAGCTCCAGTTGGCGGTAAAATTCTGGCTCTTGTATATATAGATGATTGATCTCTTCTAAATGTGGCCTGTAAGTGAAACGTTTATGCTATACTGGCATCTACATGTCAGCATGTAGTAGCGTTGAAAAAGTAATGTCGGTCTTAGGAAAAGATTACTGTAACCTTGTTATGGTGTGTGATATCTGCTTGTATTGAAAATTTGGATAATTATAGCCTTAAAATATATCTCCCATTGTTCTTCCTCACAGTGATAATTATCAAAATTCTAAAACATTTTGATTTTTTTTTCATAGTAAGGATACGAAAGATCCCAATCACGGAGGCCAAGCACGGAGGCCGGGGCGGTCCATTGTGCTAACCTAATAACTAGGTGAAATTAATAGCAGGAAAAACGCACGACCGTGTCAAGGTTGGATTTGAACTCAGTACGGCTGGGATAACATTATTAAATTAAGATATAGTTACGCTTTAAATCAGAAAATTTGGCCGAATGCTTATGAACTTTAATCCTTAATTTAGTTCAAACATATGACTAAAATATTTGCAGTTAACTGCTTTGATGTTATAATGGGTTTAACTATACTTTAGGACTATTTCCTGACCTTAAAATGACGTGGCCTTCTCTAATATTGGAAGATGCAAGAAGTACTACCGAGAAATGGATCAGTGATCTTAGATTCGATCGAATTTAAACATTTGAACCGGTTGTATGATTGAATTTGTAAATTCATCAAAATACCAAATTGAAATAATTTGGTGTAAAATAGGTTTGTTTTCATAAAATTTATAATTGTTACATTTACGTCATAAAACTAATTTAAGGGTCGTTATTTCTATGTATTTCGCAGACTTAAACAGACTCACCCAATATGAATTTTTTTTTAAATTTTTTCTTTCTAAAAATATAGAAAAAGATAATTTGATTCCCAAAAAAATATGTCACCCAAGAGACCCCTTTCTTAATGGTCCATGAGACATTTTTGGATATCAAAACATCTACATCTCTGCAGTTGACTGATCCCCTTAAGAAATGCTTCTTCAATATCCACTAAATATTATACGCACCACGTATTGCTGTCAATCACAGAACACTTGAACCTCATCCTCTTAGTACAGAATTTGAGGAAAGGATGTCGAAGCCCTTTTACGTATTTGGGGTGAAGTAATAAAATTTCCACGGAAAATCATTATCAACCCAGAACTCGACTGGCATGCAATGCAAGTGTCTCGAGGTTGTTTATTATGGAAACGCTAGTGCTCATTTCGGCTAATGGACATAAAACTAGATTTTATGATGTATTTGTCTGGGAAAGTGTGGAAACTTTGGAGTGTTTGTTTATTTTCTAATTTGTCTGTTAGAGTCTGTCCAAACTTTTATTAATATTCTCTGAAGAGTTATAATACTTCGAGATCCTGCTGGATTGTGTACACAACTCAACTGAGGAATGCTTCGATGAAAATGGACAAATATTACATTTTGTTCTATGGATTTATTGCAGAATCGAGAAAAAATTATTTTTATGTTTATATACTCGTACAGTTATTTTAGTGCTCCAGAAATTATACACGGACAAAGCTTCAACAGTTTTCGTTGTTATGCGAAGGGCGTGAAGTCGAAGAATGATAAAAGTCCTGCAGGTTCGTATGGACAATTTATTGCTGTCGTAAAATAATATAGACATTCCTAACATTGAAAATGCTAGTAAAAATCTATACGGCATTTCTATTGCAGTACGAAAATTTTATTTGTTTGTATAGAAAAAGCAAAGGCCATTTTCATTTTCATTTCTATTTAATTACTTATACATAAAAAGTGTCCCTTATCTAGAAAATTGATTTCTTTTTTTAACGTACACGAAAGCTACATATGTAGCTACATCACATAGATATAGGCAATATTTCAAATTCGAATAAAATTTATTAGAGACTCTACACAAGTAAAATATCAATCAAACTCTAAAAAGCGAGTAATTTGTTTATTTATTAAATTTAATTAGAAGAAAATTTAATGAAAAGGGAAGTATCGCCTCAAATTTGCGGGTCATGGGGTCATATACTTGATACTTATCAAAAAATTCTCTCACTACTCTGTTCAAGCTGCACCCCAATATTTAGTCCAGAGAAATTTTCTAAGGATTTAAAAATCATTTGTAAGGACTTCCTAGTCAGAAGAGGGACCGGCCCAAAGAAATATCTATGACAACAACCAAATAGCTTACCTGAGCACGGTGCGTTCACCTAGTAACCGACAGATGCCAGGCTTATAACTGGATATCTTTTTCAGGCTATGCATTTAGCTTAGATCGATCAATTCAAGAAATTATTAAGATTATTATTAGTAAATTATTAAATGTATTATATTTCAGAATATTGTTATAAGCGCTAAATGTATTACAGATTCAAGCAATAACAATAATTTTTTTATCGCAAAATTTGATTTTTTTTCCCTTTTTTTTTTTTATATATATAAAAACTCATGCAAATTTCAGCAGGAATTGATCGCGACCGTATATTTTTTTAATGAACTTTAACACTTAGACACAGGTTTTTTAGAAGTAGATGAAATGTGGTAGTTAAGAAGCAAATTCCAAGCTGAAAAAATTCGAATACATAAATATAAACGTATAGATAAGGTTTTAAATTCATGACTCTAAAATAATACGAAAATATAGACAGCCAACGAAAATAATAAAGAAGCATGAAAGTAACTCTTTTATTAACAGATTACTGCTATAAATCACAAACAAAAACTTCAACTTCAGATGTTCGAGAAGATTAAATGATCATTTTTACTATATGACCAATAAAACCCCCCTTCTTCCACTCATAAGTAGTCATAAATAAATAAAACAAATTACCACCAGAGAACATTGCCAAAAAACTACCACGAACAAATGCTATAAATTTGTCGCCATAAGTCCAATGGTAGTCCTTCTATAACCTGAATTCAAGTCATATTAGTCCGGTTTCAATTCGGCAGGACTTTCTAAGGACGCCCCAGGATTAATATTATAAAGTGCATTGCATTCACCCCATCTCACTCCGTCCCAAACTTTAACTGGCGAGAAAAAGATATTAGAACGCGAAAAATTAAACACACTCGTGCACCCCTGTCTAAAATTAGCATAATTATCACATTATCAGCAGAATTTTGCTAAAATATCTCTTGATGATAGCCCATTTAATATGGGGGTAGCTTAACTAGACAGAGCCTGCCATAGGGCTTATTTTTTTCTCCAGTTCGTTACATATTGTGTGCAATATCGCCGTAAGGTAAAAAAAAAAAACAAGAATAAGTACGTACTCATGACATGGACTTCAAAAGAAGTGAAAAATGGGAATGATTTTATTTAAAGCGTTATACCTATATTATTCCAAAGGAAAAAGGATAATTGGTAGTGAACTAGATTAATCGGCGAATCATGTTTCTACACGGCACCTTATGGAGTATGAAAAAATCACAATTACGCATAAATTAAATTAATTATTTGCTTTTAAGAAATATGAATAAGAACGGGAAGATTATGAAAAATTACATAAATAAAGTCTTTAAGTCTGATTCATAAAGCGGCGATAGCGATCATCATAAGGATAACGAAAATTGTGGCGATAGACTAGCGACACAATTCTTTTTACACCAACGCGATAGATCATAGCGATTACAGTTTTCCTATCGAATTGGGTAGCATTTCATCGATGGTAAACATGCTACCATTAAATGTGCATTCTATACATACTATTTCGACTTATTTTTCCAATTTGAAAAAGTTTGCAATTGTCTTATTGGCCATTGTTGATTTCGATTATAAATTTTTATAGAAAGTAATGTCGCAGGAGTTTTAAGTGCTTCGGCCATGGATATGAAATTTGAACGCAGTTTGCTCGAAGTATAGCAGCCAAATGCCTGATCAAAATTAAGGAATACCTCATACCTCAATTATGGATTGAGGATTTCTTTAAGTAGAGTACACTCGACAAGACCCTCAGAAGGATCAATAGAATACTTAAAAGCTCGAGCCGACGACAACTGCAGATTCCTATGCAATTGTACGCTCCATAAAACGTTCCTAGAAAAAATTGTTCTAATGACTGTAATAGTCGTCGGCCATCGCAACTGTGTTTAAGCCTGAAATTTGCACAGCCTGACAAGTAGATAATTGAAAACACGTTCAGAATTTTGGAGCCAAATGGAGAATGCCCCATACGTTCTTCATATGTTTTTTTTACAAACCACGAATGAGGACGATAGTTATTACACCCAACATTCAGAGCCATTTGAATTAAAAGTGAAGGATTTGATAAATTTTGACGTTAATGGATGAAGATCAATAGAAGAAAGTTTTCAAATCCAACGACGGTTTTATACTTATAGTATAACCTCACTTCGTTTAAACTATACCATTTCTATCCTAGGCTAGATTTAGCATAACCACTTCCGGGAAAGACACAATAGGTCAACTCTGGCCGTAGTGTCCGCAGGGTCCCAGTGGCCTAGTCATCCATGTTCATAACCTAACCCAACCCGTACACAACTCTTTTGTCCTTTTTATAATATTTTTATAATGTTTTATATTCAGCTTATATAAAATTGGGTATTCCTCTAAATGATTTTAATTCATTTCTCAACAACGACATGAATTTTCACTATAAATTATCCAGAGGTATTGCTGTTGGTTGCGGAAGTATTACTGTTGATGGAACGCTACTTTCGACCTCTCAAACGCCTTGAGTTTGAGTATTTACGCCACCTAAACTTGTAAAATGGAATAAAGAAGCCGGTGGATCTCTGCCAGATTGTGCTGATGGTTGTATAATGGGTTGACCTCGAATTGGACAGCTGATTTATTTAATTTAAGAATGAAGCAATTGAAATTGACTCCTTGCAATGTAGAAATGCTGGATAATTACGAAAAAGTTGCTTGTGCCACCGGAGCCAGAAATAAATTTATTCAGAAAATCGTCAAATGTCATTTGACTGGGATTTTTTTCCATCTGGTAATAAGATTCTTGTATTAAATTTGAAACAAATTCTGGGCTGTTGGTCAAGCCCGAAGCTATTAATTGCCGAAATATCGAGAAAATCAGGGTAACTTTTAATAGTAAAACATTTCAAAGCATGCACGATGGGCTAATGTACCTTAAAATTGTCTGTTATTATTCAAATCTATCAAAGTCGCAGAAGTAGTTGTTGTCGTTGGTATGGTAGTAGAAGTTATAGTTGGAGGAAATTTTGTTCTTATTGGTAGTGTAGCAAAAGTTGGCGATGTTAAAATTGTAGTTGGCAATGTTAGTTGAAATGTAGGCACAGTTGATTGAAACGTGGGTACCGTTGGTTGAAATGTAGGTACCGTAGCTTGAGTAATAGTTTTAGTAGTTGTTCCTAAGGTTGCTCCTGCTGGCAGTGTTATATATGGAAATTGAGTTGAAGTTAATCTGAATTGTACACAAAGTCCTTTTGAATAAGCTAAATATGATATGATAGACCAGAGATATAATTTCAAGCAAAATTCATCTAGCAACATTATATTAAAGTGTAACAGAAAAATAATTTCTTAACAACAAAATATTATTAATAAACTCGACAGCGGCACTAAACTAAATATGTCGACCGAATAAATAAGCGTCAATTCAGTTTTATTTTATCCATATAAAAACCAATGCAAACACTGATCCTCAATTTTATTTTTCTGTGGCATATGTTACCCACCATAGTTTCTCTATTGTTGGAACACCGTCACGCTGCAGTTCAGATATAATTTTTGATGAAGATAAGTAGCAATATCTTCAATATTTTGATGGTCTAATTAAATGGAAAGTCGAAATCTGTACAGTAAGAAAAATAGTGGAATTATCAGCTCACGATAAACGAAATTGTGCATGCTTTGATAGACATAACAATCGCTCTTGAAACTATGCTCAATCAGTAGTACATAATTAAAGTAAAACATAATCATAGAGACGACAAAAAAAGAAATTAAAGTGGAAGAGAAAAAAAATAAAAAACTAATTCTAAAATGCTAAATTAATCTAATGAAATTTGAGAGTACCTAAGTACCTAATTTGAAAGAAAATGCCTAATTTTAAATGTACCTCCAACCAGTTGATCGGTACAAACAACGTCACGGGACAGCTGGCTGTGATCCATTATTTTATCGAGATGCCCATCCATTGTTCGCCTAACATACACAAATCTATTTCTGGTCGTCACAGAGTGCAATTTTCCATCTCTACGCATCTGAATCGCAGACCTTAGTATTAAGTGATTTTTAGGAGTCAGGCTTTCATGTACATACACCTTACTATCAGAATCAAATCCATCCATTTGGCTTAGTTTAATTCCCAGAATTTTTACATAAGTAGAGATGAAAGCATGACATTCAGTTTTCGAATAGAAACGATCCATAATAGGAGGGGCGTAACCAGTCCGAATATTTTTTCTTGAGCCATTACTGCTTAGAGCTTTAGGTCGAATTCTAAACACATTCACATATGGAGTAAGGTTGTTCTGAGCTCAGGTTGCAATGTTTTTACAGATGTTCATTAGATTCTGGCCGGGCTCCTGAGGGATTCGCCTTATCATCAGATAGACGACACGGTTACATCGTAGATCCTCTATATCATTTTTGAGTAACACACATTCACTTTCAGATTCTCTCAGTTTCTGTTTGCAAGCATTCAGCTCACGAGATAAGAGTTGCACAGTGGTGTTTAATTCCGCCAGTTACTTCGTTTCCAAACTTTTAAGAGAACTATTGAAACGTTTAACTAGACTAAGTTCTAGTTTAGATAGGACCTCTTCCATATCATCATTGTGTCCTTCACTCGTACTCTTAATTGTGCTCCTAGTACTCACTTGTGCTCTGATATCAGAATTTTTCCCGCTCTTCTCCACCCTTTCGGTACCAGCCATAGTGGACAGCACAGTTACACCAAGTTCAGAGAATAAATTGAATATAACAAGCGCTTCCGGCAACCACTGTAACTATTTCACAAAATATAATTATACGGAAATAAAAGAACCACCAAAATTTTCAGTATGAACGCAATCGATTAGTCGGAGCTGTAAAAAACACGTCTATTCACTAGTATGCATTCTGCACTCTTCTACTGGACTAAATTAGCTCTATCCTGGCGTTTATAATAATTTTTAAAAGAAATTTACTTTGTTCTTTCATTAGTTAAGTAGTTCCGAGCAAGTTAATTTTTTTTATACCTAGCCGTTAATTTGTCTGATATAAAGAAAAACAATATTGTATAAAAATAGAAGAAACGATATTGTGTTCTTTTATACAGGGTTTATCCTTCATGGAGGTCCATAGTGCAGGGGCTGATAGCACTCGCTTAGACATACCAAAAAATATGTGGAGCGGAGCCATCTAAACCGTTTCGGTGTTACAGGGTGATTAATAAATTATGCTCGTTTTTCACCACGTATCATAAAAAATAAGACAAGAGGTACGATCACTGTTAAGGTCTTAATGTATAAAAGATGTCATGGCCTTTCCAACAACTGCCCAACTAGCCTCATATTCCTATCCTCTCTGGAGTTATGGTGGTCTAAAATAAATATTTCCAAATTTTTACTTTTTTTTATTTTGAACTCTTTAAAAAGAACCTGATTAACATAACTTGTTTATTTGACAGCTACAGTTAGGACAGGGATATTATAGGTCACAGTTTTTCTAAAAAATAATTATGTTAATTAGCTTGTTTTTTTTTAAGTATAAACCCCCGGGGTTGGTTAAGCAGTCGCAGACAATGAGGTTCTTCATACAATGTGTTCAAAACAATGACCCTACACCCGTACTTTTTCAGATGTTAGGTGGGGAACTAGTATACATATATTCTTAATCACCCTATAACTCTGAAACTATGATGTAGCCCTCTCTGCCAAGCAATGTTTTGTTTGTTTAGGTGAGTACTAACACATCCTGCCCTATGGACCTCCATGGCCTCAAAGAACATCCTGTATTATACGTAAAACCGTCAAAGAGTTTTTAAGGCGGGGGGGGGGATGCTTTTTATTTCCAATATCCAACAGTCACAAGATCTTTTACTGAATCAATGTACCACAATTTTATAAAGCTGTTGAAAATTTACACAATTTATGAATTTATGTTTCCATTTAACTAAAACAGAGGTTTAGTTTAACCTATACGTACTATTTCAAAATTTCCAGTCAATCAAATCAAAGTAGAAGCCTCTGTTTATATTTAAAAATTTAAAAGTTTTCTCTGGAAAAATCAAATTTAAAGGTATATGCTCACAGTTCCTTTTTTTTTTAAATAAATTTGTAAAGAAAACTACTTTCTTATTTTTGCGCGTAACTTTTAATATACCTACAAAAGCACAACAAAACTTTAGCCAACTCCAAAACCAATGTAATCTAAAATTGGTACCTCTACTGAAAGAGTCATTTCCATATCATATTGAGATAAAGTGATTCACTTCATCAGAGAGCATTGGAATATAAAATTTCTAACAATAATAACGACATTTAGAATTTTACTGTTAATTTAATAATTCTATTAATTAATAAATCTAGGATGCCTTCTACCTATTAGGATTGAATTGCATTTTCACTATGACTAGTATAATAAAGCTTTTATTTATTACTGTAAGCAAACATTCCTACTTCCTTATATACCACCGTAGCAGTAAAACAGGAAAATTCTCTCAAACTATAATGACTTCGAGATGAATGGCCATATCTCTATTAGTATCACTTCACGTAAACGTTTTTATCAGCAAGACGCTCAATACGAGTGCGATAAACCACCAATGACCACTAAAATTCGAAATGGACACATAAAATATCGCTGGTCAAGTTTAACACAAACTCGTAAGCCACTTATGAAAGAAAACGGCTGTCATCGTAAGGCCTTCAAAAGTTTATACTCGGCTTGCCCAGTTTCATCGTTTCGACAGTAATTACGAGTCCTTGATGTCTGCATTTTTCCAACATCTACATATACTCACAGCAGTCAGCTTGAGAGCGCGTCGAAATACATGACTGCCGGAGTTAAGAGTCTGTTCATTTGAAGGCGTTAAGTGTTAACTGCCTTAAGTGGATATCTCGTAAAAACTCTTAGACAAACAACAAATAAACAAACAAACAACCAAACAAACAAACAAACAGACAGACAGAATTGCTGAGCTGAGTCTGAGCGAATGGAGAACAGCTAGAGTTTAGCCATAAACAGATAATTAACGGGCTCACATACGAACAAGATCCTCTTCGTACGTCGCGTCGGTCGCACCAACGGATGACTGTGTATAATCAAATGTTCATAAAGTTAAGGATTTATTTGACAAGAACCGATGATGGGATGCAATTAATCTTAATTACACACGGCACCCCGATATTGTCTTAAGAATGGGTGAGATTATGGCACTAGACAATGGGGGCTTTTGTATCATTCGAAGAGATTAAAATATGAAGAAAGCTAGTTGGCAAATTGATTACCAGGAAAATGGCTGCCTGTGCTAATCTTTGTGGGTATATCGAAATTGAAATTGAAAATTTTTGATCGCTGAATAAAATTGGGGTTTGGATATTGTTATTATTTCCCTCTAACATATATTTAGGTCACTTTAAATTGGAGTTTGGAACTGTCCTAATCCAATTCTTACGGATTCATATATGCTTTGTTATGAAATGGGAATCATATTGAGTCAAGCGCAGTTCAAGTTCCCGGCTGTGCCACCAATTGTATGTACAGTATTTTATGTAACAGTTAAGTTAATTATAATAACTTGTTGATGAGGTTACGGTATTACTGAGAATATCAAGGTAATCATTGTCAGAGAGATGAAGGGTGTCTTCATTTAATCTTGAGCAGTTCAAGTTTTGCCGTCTTATGTTTATTGAAAAATTTTATCAAAATTAAACTCATTGATTTTGAAGACGTCAGTTAATGATGTAATTTACAATGCATTGCCTCATAAGTCTATGGGCTTAGGTTCGAGCTTCACTAGCACCCACTAATGGTCGAGGAATTTTGCTGAGAATAAGTTACTCACCCCTAATAGCTATTAGGATATTGCACGATCTATGATTGGTATTTGCAATATGCACCCCTTGGCATTTGGCATTACTCATTGTGATACTATTCATCAAGTCTGTCAAGCAAGAGGTCATATATTAAAATCTCGATAGATAGCTCAGATTATTCTTCCAATTCCTGAATTCACCCAAATCTTTTAAGTACATTCTAAAAAAATCACTCACTTTAAAAACAGTGAAAAGCAATACTTGGCTGGCTCGCATGATTTTATCATTGCTTAGCAGTCTTTTCAGCTGCTTCGAAGGTATTCAATCCAGAAGAGTTTTCTTTACTATGAAATGAATAAATTTTTTCATCTACACTATTCAAGAATTCAATGGAGTTGAAAAGGAAGAACGAGGTCTTTGAATAGGATTGGAACACCCATTAACTTGTTCTAATCCACTTTTACAATATTCACAATATCTTTAAATTATGATGAAATGAAGACGATATCAAAGATCTTGTTTCAATAGACTGCAAAAAGACCAGAAATAATAGATAACAGCTACTAGAAAATTAAAGGTTTTTAAAGTTTGCGACTCTGCGTTTCTGTTTTCTATTTGGGAGTTGGATAAATTCAAAGAAAATTGCTCAAATTCGAATCATACCATCGGAGATTTGAATCTAGGAGCCATTGCTTAATTACTGACCACTAATCCATCTCAACTGTATGACAATTAATTCCTTCTCGGAGAACTCTAAACGCGAATATCAGCCACAAATAATATCGGTCACGGAATATTAGATCTCTTATCTTTCACAAAATAATCAGCAATAACTTCCCAATGGCCCATAGATAATTTTTATTAATCTGAGATAATCGCATTAGATATCTCGGAGGCGTTCAAGAGAATCTGACATCCTGCTCTTTTAGTTAAACTTCAGGCATTAGTAGGCCTTAACTATTTTTTCTTAAAATGGTTTGAACGTTTTCTCTCCCACCGTTCAATTCAAGTTATATTGGACGAAGTTACTTCTGACCGTTTTATAATCCATGCCGCTATACCGCAAGGTTTTGTGCTCTTTCCTGTTCTCTTCTTTATTTTTATTAATAATTTTCTAGCTCTCAGTTTCAATCTTCTTTATAGTTTTGCAGACGACAACGCCCTTGATTTCGTGTACTCTTTAAACTCTATAGCTGATCCCCATGGAAAAGTTATAGTTGACAAACGAAGCCAAATGTTCAGTTCGCTAAACTATGACCTTACAACAATACGCGTTTGTGGCAGAGCGAATGACGTCTTGTTCAATGCTTCCAGAACGCGGTGTTGTGTGTTATCATTCAACTCAAACGTACTCCAACACCCGTTCAATTTATTTCCGTCGATGAAGAAAATATCTCGAACTCGCCATCTCTTAACATCTTAAGCATTGAAATATCCAAAAATCCTGGTCCGATCATATTTTTGGTATTGTCAAAAACTCGATGTAATGGCTGGGCTTCTTGCAAAGATGCAAGAAATATTTTACTCCGTCAGACCTGGCGCAAATCTTTTACAAGTCTCATATCAGGCCTATATTAGAATATAATTCCCTGCAGGCACTCCATTGTCAGCGATAGATAGTTCAAAAAAAGGCCATCCAGCTTATTAACGATGACATACCAATAGCACCTTCTGGTGGTCCCTGCTGACAACACCTATTAAGGTTGTGTTTTGCCTGTAAAGCATATCTTTTTAGACGTTGAAAATGGAGTAACCAGGTCCATTACTACAAGGATATCTACATATAAAGATACCACTGGGCTTACTCATGCGCTACGAATCCATATCATTTGGACAGTCGACATTGCTAACTTGGTGCCACGGGTGTGAGGAACCCGGAATAGTGCTACTATAGTAATGCTATTCGCCTCAATATGGAGAAAGCCCCATTGTGAGAGCAACGCGGTGGATTTGGTAGCTCATATGCGGGCAGAGAGAGATTATCTGAGTCTGCATTACTTAGGCGGACATCCTTTTTTGAACAGAAGAGTATGGGTTATGGTATAATTGTGTACTCCGTCCGAGGATTTGAAGGATATTCGCTTATTAATTTATGCTTAGAGGATTGGCTTTCGGCGTGGAGTTGCGCTAAATCAACCGTGATCCAAAGAATTTAGATAGGTCCGACTTCGTCCAGTAAGTCCAATGTCAATCATGCATAAACTGGTACCCTTGAGACAGAGCATAATCTACTGTACCTCATGAGGGCACTGATTGCCGCTTGTCTGCTAATCCGTGTATTAAGATTGCCGTGAGATTAAACCTTAATAGCTAGGTGCTCACGTTAAACCACCGACAGATTTCTGAATCACTAGGGCACCGGTGTAATGTCGATTTTCTGTCTCTCTTTTATCGCTACATCTATGGTTATTTCCCTGAGGAAATCTCCAGACTTATCCCTTGTAGAATTCTTCCTATGCTCACCACACGAGCTGTAACCAGAGCTGATCTAACACCCTTGAAGTCAAAGTCGGCGCTATCGTGAAATTCCGCGAATCCTTAACAATCAGAACAGTACGAATATGGAAAAATTTGCAATCCTTTGTTTTCTCCCTCAGGTATGAGCCACAAACATTCAAGCGTGTCTCAACCCAATAATCCTCAATTCCCAACCCCCTCTTACTATCATGCCAAGGTTGTGCTACGGAATCATAGGGTATCTCCTGAACCTTGGTGTGTCATTTGTAAAATCCAATTAGATAATTAAGATTGACGTACAAAATTTGTTGAATATTACGCAACCTAGTTTAAAAAACACTGTACTTTTTGGAAGGTATTGAAGTTTTCACGAATGCCTGGAAGATCATAACAATGCATCTCAAAAATGCGCATACATACAAGATGTTATCAATAATTTTTTACAATGATCCAACTTAAGAAGCAGTAAAATGTCATAACTAAAGGAGTTGCTCGATTTCACTCGAAGGATATACTGTTGTCTTTATGGATGACATAAATTACAAATGTCCTGACTACAAGGTATCTGTCAGCATATAAGAGTAAAATAGATAATAAAACTAAAAGAAACATCAGCCCTGAATAAAAAGATTAAAACTCATCGATTATCTTTAAATTTAATAAAATTTCAATAGACACTAAAGCACGAATAAATAACCTAAACTTATGAAAATTATTCTGAATAAAATAATTAAAACCCTAAAATTAAAAATTTGAATTCAAAAATATAAATATAATAAATTATGAAATAAATGAGAAACATAAGCTAATTATACATATGGGTTCTAAAATAATTTTAAATAAATTACTATATATCATAAAAGTGGATATGGAGCATAATAGAATGTAACCTACAAAGTGTAAAGTAATAATTTCAACTTTTTATTTAACATGCAACATCATACATAACATGAATTGCAAAATTTCGAATTGCTATTAGGCGAGGCTAGTCTGCTCGACACTTCATCAAAAGTTCAGTCCATTAAATTATTGTGCAGTTATTTTATCCCTCCAAGATTACTCATAATATGACGAAACTGCGCATTGTGCGACTACGCCTCGTCGTGCACAAACCCTAACATAAATCTCAGTTAGTGTTCCAGTGTTCGACGTAATTGGATATTAAGTTTAGAGTAGAGAGCTGTAGGAGAATTTCACAACTACTTATGAGTTAAATTAAATATGAAAACATCCATTCAATTACATAGCAATCCCCCCACTGCACTGTTGTTAGGATTTTTTGATTGTTTCGAATGACTTATTGATGGAGAGCAAAAGAGACACCATAGACAATGAAAATGTAAATTTTATTCTCTTCACTTATCTTATAAATACGCAGCAATTATAGAGGAATGTTTTCAAATACTAAATGCAAGTCAATTCTGAAGGACTTTGCATGTTGAATCTAATCAGCTATAATTAGCAGACAATCAGTTAGTTATCATGTGGCCAATATCACAGAAATCATAGTTGAATTGGACCAGATAGAGGGTATCAGGATGGCCATATGGCACGGGCCCCGAACCCACGGAGGGGCGGCTAAACCATGGACTGTAGCTCTGAAAAGCAGTATAGAAAACCGTTTTCTATAGTACTATTAATTCGAGGTATATCGGAATTAACAACGAGCTTGGAATTCTTATTTTGTAATTCTTTGAAGATCCTATGAACATTTGCAAGGGCGGATACAGCAGGGTGCGATCGGGGCGACCGCCCCCCCCCCCCTAGAGCTCTTATAAATCAAAATTGATACTATAATCAAATGAAATGGAAAATACAAAACAAAATATTTTCAAATCTTCTAAATCCGCATTAAAAAAATAGAAAATAATTTCTCCCTTCACTTAATGAATACATCACAAGGTTCTCTAGAGTTTCCCTTGATTTTTCATTTAATTAAATACTAAAATTATATTACATTTCTGTATAAATTTTCAAATTTTCAAGAAAGCAAACCGGATTCCGCAACTATTAGTTGGAAATGAGTATTTCTGTAAAAATTTTGTACACATTAACTGACATCTTCTCTCCGCCATTTTGGTCATGAATTTTGAAAATGTGAGTTTTTGTGAAGCGTTATTTTCAAAATTATTTGTTATATTATTTATTTTACCTTTTTCTAAGCCGTAGTAGTCGCCTTAATACTAGTGAATTCATGTAACTCATTTCTTATAACTAAACTTAACTTTTTCAAAAAGACTATTTTCTCACTCAAACAACATTCAGAACAGAAAAATTTCCATTCAGCATTGAAGTGTACCTACACTTTCTCTCACGGTGAGTTTTTTAAATCGGGTGCACTGGCATATTTTCCATAGTTGCAGAATCTAGCCCCTAGGCAGTTTTAGTTTTAACACTACAGTAAATTAAAATGAAATTTGGAACTCCTAATGTTTATCAATGAAATTGCTTTGCTTTGACTTTGCTTTCTTTGTGTACCATGAAAATTTCAAAATTTTTACACAAATGTAATATAATTTTAATATTTAATTAAATGGAAAACTCTTCCTTATTTTTATAATAAGTTCTTTGTTATATTTATTATTTTTTCTTTTTTAGTCATAAATTTTTCTCAAAAAAGTTAAAATTATACCACTAAGGAATTTTCAGTACAAGCTAAATTTTTGCACTTTTTTGTGATCGAAAGCTCTGAAAAACCGGGTATTTTGATGAAAACTTGTGTGTTGAGGAAATTATCATAGCCGAGGTAATTAATCTCATACAATTTTACATTATATTATATATTATATTACATATATTAACCCTACCTAATTAGCATTCTCCGAAAATTTCTTTAACCATTTAATTTGCAAGAAATTGCTGTCCAGCCCAGGAAATCATGGTGTTTGAACGAAATGCAAGCGACCTTTATATGAGAAACACCATCATTAAGACAAGCAAGATGTGTATAATGTCTATTTTATGTGAGACTATATTTTACTATGCTTATGGGATCAAAAACTTATATTATATAAATAAAAGAACTCCGGTGATATTTGAATGCTAATGAAATTTTCAAGCTGAAACGAAAAGAGAAACCTATACAGAGCGGCCCACAACTGATGGCAAGTGCGGTTATAGGGGGCGATGGATGCGATCGCCCCCCTAGAGGAAGTGTCTGGATCTGCCCTTGGCACAACTTGATACTAGAAACATTTACCTCCACGAAGCTAATAAAAGTTTCTATGACACCAAAGCGATTAACTACAGGAACCAGGGAATGTCTCTGATAAAACCTACTAACATTGGAACCTTTCAGCCCTTAACTATCTAAAACTCCCTAAACATATCCAATCCTTATTTCCTCCTAGTCCCACGTAAACTAAATAATAAGCTCTCAAAGATCGAAAAGAAGAAAAGAGAAGACATAGAATCGAGGGATTTAAGAGGCGCAAACGCACTTGGTTCTACTTGACGTTGCGCGGACTATGGAGCTTTCAACGATTATAAAGAATTTCCCACAGAACAAGGCTCGAAGGACAGTCTTAATATATTTTAGTTAATAGTTAATTAATTGATTGATTGATGTTACTTAAGCAATAATATCTTCTTGAAATTTTTACTGCAAATAAACATTTGATTTAAGGGGAGCTTACCGTCGAGAAGCATGAAAATTACATGAATTGTGGATATTTCATTTTACACAAAATAAATACTTTTCGAAATGGGTTTTAACGTATTTTATTCTTCTATCAATGGAGAGTAAGTTCCAATTTTAAAAGAAAAAAACAAAACGGCGGCTCCAGCTTCCATCAAACAACGCCGTGCATGGCGTGTTTTGTTCTGCGCGGGGCGCTCCACAGCTCTGCCAGTTCATCCGAAACAAATAGGGTTGAAAATGATTAATCTATATAAAATTCGGGGGCCTTACCGATTTACATTTTCAAAAAAAAAAAACCACTGAATAACAAAATGCCAGCCGTTTAAAAAAAACGTATTTTGCACTGTTTTTTTTTTTTTTTTGCTTCAACGGATGAAAAAACTATTTCAAAATAAATTATTGACAAAAATCGCTTCCTGAAGGCCCCGCAAATTGAATTTCCTTTTAATTGCGTAAAGATTTATGTAAATTGGTGCATCCGTTGAAGCTATAGAGCGCCCCGCGCGTGTTGTTGTCAGGAAAACTCATATAAAGATTAACGTTATAAAAAAATTTGAAAGCTTACTTCAGCTATCCCAACACCTTACAGAGGCCCTTCTTCTTCCTCCAAGAACTGATTGTGCTGAATCTGAAGGTTAATGGTTTCCCGAAATTTTAGTGAGAAAAGGTCTCCCCACACGCGCACTCCGAGCGCCTGAGCTACCTGTTTTCTAGCCGGCGGACGATTTCACTCTCAACAGGCTGTGAATTCTAAAATACTTCAGATATGAAAATATCCTTTTACCTACGTGCTGTAAACACTTTAAGGATGATAATTTTGTACAAAAAAAATCGAATTTTTAAAAAACTTTTGTATTTTTATTTGCTCAGCTGACATATTTTTATGACTTTCAGGCGGAGATGAGCTTCATGTTTCTGATTGACTTGCCTCGCACTAAATGGTCCAATACCCAGGAATAACTAGGACAGGCAGGTAAAATATTATAGATTGGAGCTTTGAGTGGCAGATTCTCTGAACTATGTACCAACATACTCCGGAAGCCATATTACTGTAATGTCATAACCTTAAGAACGGTAATATATTTTTAAGCTCGGCTAGGTTGACAGAAGTCGAAAGAAGGCATCTAGTTGTTGTGATGCGGCGTATTACATAATTGGTGTTGATAATGATATTTTCGGATCTTTAGGTATATGCTAGATAATTGCCTCGTACGCCCTATATATGATGAATTCGAAGATAAAAATAATATAACTACTTATTACCGGTAAAGTTGTAGGCTTTCAGGGCTCCAAACATAATAAACTTTATTAAATCTTTTAGCCTTAGATGGCTAGCAGACATTTCCAGAATTCCCGATTTGAAGATCTCTTGGATCCTCAGAAAGAAACATGAAAACTGACTTCGATGGATGATTCAGTATGAGTTGCAGGTATAGCTGTGTAAAATGTAAATCGATATTGTAGCATCATCTAAGACCTTCATAAATGTCAGTGAAAACTATATGATAATTATTGTCGTACGTGTTGCAGTTATTTAAATGGTTTTGACATTCTTCTTTTCTTTTCAATGGCCTCGAAAAACTTGTACTGCTTAAGCCATCTATGTATAAATGTCGTGATATATAAAAAACAATTCGTGCATCGAAAGTTTTTGTGGTTGCTGCTCTTTTTTTTCCCCAAATACCCTCAACCCATTTATCACGCTTTTGTCATTCGTGTGCAAGCAACAAAGCCGTCTGCTAACAAACTCAAATCCAATTAAAGTGAGCACGTGAATGAAACATTATACTGGTTCCCGTTTACACCTATGCTTTGTCAATTTCATGCGTGACATACTGGCCACTGCATTGATGCGAGCATTCATAATAAAATTAACTTGGTTACATGACAATCGAAGCCTTTGCTGTCGTTAAGGCCATGTCAGCACAGAAAAAACACCGACCAGAGCCGATTAAATTAAAACAAACTGAAAAAAAAAATCATTTTATTTTTTCTTGACTGCTGGTGGTTTTAAAATCCATTTGGATGTGCGATGGGAATATTCAAATTTCCCCACCCACCATTTGCGGTGATTCCGAAACATTTTACAAAACAGGGGCGGAAATTCAATTTCGAGTTTTATTATGAATCCAAAAACAGAGATTTATCCTAAAGTTCATAAAATTAAGTCATCCACCGCAGGGTGGGTCTGAATAATGAGTACTCAGCCTCACGCAAAATCCCTGATGCGTTCGCATACTTGCCCAGACAATTGGATCGCGTAAAATAATTCATCACGGCTTAGTGCGGCCGATTGGTGTGAGAACTTCTCCATCAAAAGCCACCAACGAAATGCAAAAAATTTACATACAAATTGTATCGCCGTGGATTATATTTGATGGCTGGACGAAAATAATAAAAATCACAGACTCGAAAAACTCTTCTGAGCTTTTCATTTCAATTTTGTCCTATTCAAAAGCTTTTTATATGCAACACAAATCTCTGAATTTAAACTCACTCCGGATTAAGTCCAAATCCAGTTCAGAACAAAAAAAAAAACTTAAAGTTTGAGAAAAATTTAATTTGAATGATAAAAGCGGACCCAGATCAACTGAAAATTACAATTTGTTTAACTTTTCTGCTGGGGTCGGTTTTTCTTCTAAGTACTCAGGAGTTATAATAAGCATTGACAGGATTTCGAAAAAATAATGAAGGATTAGTGGGCAAATTGGGATCCTTCCTTTCTTTGCTTTTATAAAGTAAACTTTCATAAGTAAGTAAGAACTGCACTTTATGAATAATATATATATACGACAAGGATTTAACAGCTGAAGAATTGCTACTGAAATACCGTTAAGGTAAAGTATAACGAAGCAAACAATTGTGGGATCTACAAACGAGTGCTTCCGATAAAACTGTCATATGGATTTGAAAAACAGGTAAATCTGATTGCAACATTGGACAGAAATTGGTCAAATAATGCGGTATTTAAAATACTGGGAAGGATAAGGATATGTAATAATTTTTCAATACTGTATGCTAATATGATAGAATCCAGACACATTCTGTGTCACCTGTATCTAACCTTTGGAAAATAAATAGGAGGATGATATCTCGATGCTGGTGGCTATAAAAACAATGCGCTTTCTCGTGTCCCCTCCCAGTATTCTATTTGAATGTTTGATCAAAGATCTTTATTTTATTTGCAAACTATAACGAAAATGAAATATCTTTATACATCTTCCGCAAGTTGTAAACATTAATTTAAATTTTGAGTAGGACATTATATCAAGGACTGCGGCTTCTTGTTAAATGGTTTAAAATTTTCGCAGGTCTCCAACTTCTCCCACATTGTCAATTCTTATCTTATCGATTCTTCTTTGGTGAATCAGAAACATTTCAATAGAATAGGTTATCGCATGATAAAGAAATATAATTCGAGTGCGAATATATTGGACAATAGATAATTTAAAAAATCGTTTAGAGCACGTCCTGTGAAAATTTATATTTTTAAATCCTAATAAATTACAAGGAAATAGGTGTATCACTAATTTTTCAAGAATTCGGGTAAGAGAGGTGGAGCTCCAGGAGATCACTTGTCTTGAATCAAAGAAATTCATGGCTAAATAAATTTATAGTTGTATAGCCGACCATACTTAAATCTGTTACGTACAGATAAGAACTTATTTATCATAAAGATATTATATGAGGTCATCTGTCAAGCCATCTCTTCAATATAAATTCGAATTCGAATTCGAAAATCTTCTAAAATATGTACATACAAATTTCGAGAGTTTGCTATTTCAAATTTATTCCAGTAACAATAAATGTGATTTTAAGAAATGGATAATTTAATTTTAAATGTAGTAGTATTCCACTTTCTTACATTTTTGTTTTTGTTTGTGGAATAGAGGGTGGAAAATCCTACCTTTTAATTTAGCTAGAGTCTACAGATTATTAATACTTAAAAATTAATTAATTAAATTCGTATTAAGTCTACTGAGAAACAGAATTTTATACAAAAATAATAATTTATTGAAATTTCCGAGCATGTTTAAAATTAAAACTAAAAATTCTATGTAATTAGTACGTAATTCAATTTTCAAGTATTAATAAAGATTTCTTAAATTTATCTCTTGAAGCAGAGATCTCTAAATATTTATCAAAATTGTTGAAATAATAGATACAATTATTTACACATTCCTGATAACCATAGTTGGTTCTATCAGAAGAACCATAAAGTAAGTTTCTTGCTTTTAACGTCCTTTGTGGAGCATATAAATTCGACATATTAAGAAGATGTGGGCATAAAATATTAGACACAAAATATCCCTTATAAAGAAAGCACAATGCATGCAACGCCTGAAACTTACAGATTTGATAAACCTACTAGTAAACGTCTGGACTCGTACGAGGGTATTTATTCCCCCAGATATTAAGCTTGTAACATATAAAACGTGTAAATGTTCTTTGAATACATTCCAATCTGTGCGCGCTTGATAATGGGGATACCAAATGATTACAGCGTATTCTAATATGGGACGAACAATATTGGTTAACAAAGTCCTAAAAATACCAACGTCTTTGAATTCCTTAGAGTTTATTTTTATGAAACTAACAAGTTTATAGTATTTTGAACATCTTTATTCTATTTGTATGACAAATGATAGCTTATTATCAAAAACTACGCCCAAATCTGCGATCATGATTTAAAGAAACATTATTAAAAATATAATTAAAGCATATCGGGCTTATAGAATGATTATAAGTTAAAAAATGACATTTTGAAGTACTTGAGGCTATTTCCACGACACCAGTTAGATAAACTATCAATCAATAATTTTGTAACTGAAAAATTCATGCCTTGACGAGGTAATTTTTAGAAGCTACTTTGAATCATCAGCATAAATTAAACAGAGGGAGTACATACTTGAATATTGAGCTAATATCATTAATGAAAATATTGAATAAGAGCGAACCGCAGTAACTACCCTGAGGAACTCCAGAATCAGCTGTAAAGATACGTGATCCATGCTTTAGAGAAATCTGTATAAACACAGTCAACTTATGCTCCACCTTCAAGCAACTTTAGTAAAACATTCCTAAGAGCAACAACTCTATAGTTGTTATGTAATACAATAACGTGCACCACTTTTGATTAATTGGTTTAATAATTGTAGTTTTCCACGCATCTGGAAATATTCCAGATTTAATTGATAAATTAAAAATATATTTTAAAGTTGGAATAAAGGAATATTTGCAGGTTTTAACCATGACTGATTAAACAAGGTCATATTCATATTTATAATTTAATTCTGGATTATTAATGGCCTGTTCAATATCTGAATCAACAAGAATCATATCTCCTATGTTAAGCTGTGAGGAGTATTCATTGGAACAATCGCTACCACACAATACACCGATTCAAAGTAGCGCAAGCACAGACAATTTGCGCATTTTGGGCTTTTTTTCATTTAATTCCATAAGATTTGGAAAGTTTTAGATCATTTTCATATTATTAATAAATGCCCAAAAAGTACGGGTATCGTTTTTTATTCTAGATTCGGTTGACCAAAGGAATTGTTTATATAAGAATCTATTAAAAGAAAAATACTCTACGGAATTTATGCCTTATTCTTAGCATTCTTTAAACGTTAAATGGACTTACTTGCCCACGCAAAACGAGAATTATTACGTGTAGTTCTTGAACGGAACATACAGTGAGATCCCAACTAGCATTTAGAGCAGTGAAAAATTAGTTTTGCCACTAAAGCCCAGTGCAAGTTTCGTGATAACCACTAAAATTTTCACCTCATGGTTTAAATTCATAAGGTAACAATCAATCTTTAGATTCACTCATAAAAGTAAATCTCTATAGAGTGAATAATACTGATGATAAACACGTGCTTATCCCTTATAAAAATCAGTACCAAAGGCCAAAACAAATATATTCTTTATGATGATATTTATTAGTTATCAGCAAGTTTTTATAACTCTAAAATTAATTTTCCACTTTATTGTGCAAATTACATAGTAATTAACACTTAATTTGCACAATCTAAAATCCTTATGAAGTGCGAAAATTTTATAAAGCTGTGTTAAGAACATCATAACGACGTTGCAGGTTATGGTTAAATAGAGAACTATATGATGTCTGTAAATATTTATATGCCACTAAGGATTGCCTTTAACTACAGTTTTGAAACTAAGAAGTGAAAAAATATGATACTGTCATTTAAATTGAATGGTAACAGATTGGCGTGTGTAAAGCTCATTGTTCCTTTATTATTTAGATTAAAGAAAATGAGGTAAAACATATAAACAAAAACTTTTCCGTCATTTAACTAGGTACTTTTTATCGAAAATATTGATCAGCTCTTGACAATACAAAGGCAATTCGAAATATGCATCAAACTTCCGACACTACAAATTAATTCTATTCATTTTATTATCTATTTATTTATATGGCTTTAAAAATAAATTAATTGGTCTCATTCAACGGAGTCTGTAATATGGCCAATAATCTATCAAATTAAATGTGACTTAATAGTTCAAAATTCATCATTCTAGAACTACAGGTTGATAAGGGAAATCGAGATATGCCACTTTATTGTTGCTATATCCATAAATTCGCAGTAAAAATCACGATCTTATAACTATACTTGGAAAATAATTTCTGATTAGATTATTAGTCCGTTATTATCATAAAAATGAAGTGTGGAGCACTGCATATTGAAATTCCTTCAAAATCGGCCATATTTTTCTTGAAATTATTGCCACTATATTGGATACAAAAATTTGTTCGAAAATATTTCTTTTAATTCATAATGTTAGGCGTTTATAACATTGAAAATAGCCAAGAAAAAGTTTCTGGAGCTACTTTTAAGGTAATGCTAACATTTCTTTGGCTGAAAAAACGTCGAAATAAAAAATTCAAATTTATTAATTTCCCAAAAATTTATTAATAATAACTTATTTTTTAGGCGCTTTGTTATTTTTCGATTTAAAACATTTTATTTCATCAGTAAAATTTGAAGCGTTTATAATTCATTTGAGTAAATGTTGCACAATATTGAATTAGAATTCCCTAATGCATATTATATATGTATACCTACATTACAGAAGATTAAAACCAAAGTTATGTTAATTTAGACGTTATAGTGAATTAGTGTTATACATTTCCATAGAAATATCACTTGCGTATTAATATCTCTACACATTACACTTATTGTCATCACATTTTTTGTATGTATAGTGATTTTTTAAAATGAAAATCACTACCTTTAAATCACTATATTTAAACGTGAAAATCACATCCTTGTAACGTGATATCAACTAAAAGTGATAGTGAAAATAACGTTACTCTCATCGAAATTGAACGTTTCATTCACAGATATATTTAGTGTTTATCACGTTCTAATTACCAATTACCATACCTATATGTATAACATTAATGAGAATATTGTATACTTCTTCCAAGAAAACTTCAGCAAGAATTTTCACCCAATCTACATTAGAGAAAAATTCATTTAAATTACAGAAATTTGCATTCTTTTAGTCTAATTTTAAATCTGAATAATAATTACCTACTGTCTCAAAATTAAACAAATTCATATGAATTATTAAAGCTTTGTGATGAATATCACATTTCACAATTGGGAAAGACCACTCATTAATTTCAGAAAAACAGTTATCACTAAGAAAAATTAAATCTAAAATTCTACAAAAGAAATTTTTAATACTATTAAATTTGAGAAAGATTTAAGCTACTTAAGCTGTCAATCGCAAGATATTTAATATTCGATGTAACATTCGACGGAAATAATATTAGTTCCTCATCGGTAGGTGCCCAAGTGACTCCTCCCAAATATTCAAAAACTTCAAAATTTGTAACTCAATTACTTGAAAATTAATAAATTCAGATTTCAATTTTCCAATGAAATTAAAAAAAAAAAACTCGAATATTACTTAAACAAAGATTAAGGATTTTCAAAAATCGTGATTTATTCTCTCTGTGAAAGATTTCACATTGCGGAAACTAAAATACTCTTAATTTAACGGGTAACTTTTATAAGATGTTTTTGAAATTTTGCGTGTTCATAAACCTACAAATTGCTCATCCATAAATATTCAAGGATTTTCTATTTCTGAAAATTTCATAAAAATACTTGTGCTTTTTTCAAAATAATAATTAACAGGTCGACTGATAAAAATATTTTTCCAAATGTGAAATCTTGAATTTATATCGATTGCAAAATTTTGCTGGAAATAGGGACTAGAAACAGTAAATAAAAGCGGGTGGCTATTAAGATAATTCAAACATTTTCGATGAATAATTTCAGATAAAAATAGAAAAACAAAACAAATAAAAAAAAAAGGAAAAAAATAAAATTATGCAGTAAAACCAAAAACATTCAGTAAAATAAAATCGGATATGAAACTTGTTAATGTGTTTGCTTTTGAGGACAATAACTGATAAATATTTAAGTTGATAGAAGACGGTTTGCGATCTTGATAGTTGTATTGAGTCCTTATACAGACGGAGCTCTGCAGCAAGTATGCAAAACAATATTTTATTAAAGAATTTTTTTTGAATCTGACCCGGAAAATTCACATTTTCTCAAAATTCTACAAGTAATTTTATTGGAATAAAGCAGGCAGCAGCAAGTTATACCTACACATTTCGAAAGCTACATTTTAATAAGCATTTTTTGAAAGTTAACAGAAATAAAATCTACTAGACTTTTATGAAGTTGTTAGTCATCTTGACTGCATAAGTCCAGGGATCTCGGCAAAATAATTAATCGCTCGTAATTCCGAAAATATCTGTACTATTTGGTTATATTAAAAATGTAAATTGGGCGAAATTTGGATTGTGTCTTTTTATATGGCAAATCAAGCATATTAAATTGTAATAGGCGTACAACATATAAACTATAGATTCCGACTATTAGAATATACTAGTTGATAGAACAACTAACTAACATACTAATACATATTTGCATAACTAACTTTAATTGTTATAAAAGTCGCTACATAGCTATAATTAGAAAATGTATTAAAGGTGTGAGATAAATTAATCTAATTTTTTCTACGCAGGTGTATTACCCTACGAGTCCAATTGGTTCATTAGTGTAGCCACAATTTCTGTGGACTATTCTGCATCCTGTCTGTATAGGTACATAACATAAAAAGAAAAGAAAAAATAAGTCCTTTTTAAGTGTTTGTTCCCTCACTTAAAATTTAATAGTCATTATCAGGCACACTGCCTTGTAAGTTGGCAATAAATTTTTATTTTTGTCTGTTCCTTAGCCAGAGAGGGTGTGGCTGTGGTTAAATTTTCTATTTTTTTGCATAGAGTTTGCCTAGTCAAGAGGAACATTATATGGCTTGGGGGCTCTGAGACAATCAAGGGGGAGAAAAGGATCACCGGAAAAGAAAATAATTATTGCTTGCCTGGAACGCAGGTTCCATCCTATTTAGGGTTTGGTTCTTCGCCTTTTTTATCCTCTATAATTAATGATAATGTGTGGTTTTAATTTATTGGTATCTACACTACTTTGGTGAAATAGAATCTCCTTGTCGTGCTGTAAAAAAGGGTGTCTTTTGTTTTTTTACGACGACTAACAGTTTTTATGGATCGTTGAATTGTAAAGCGAATGACAACGGAATTTCCCTCAAATACAATTAAAGTTAAGAGTTGGGCGGACATTTTTGCTAAATTTTAGTATGCTTATATAATATTTTATTGAAATCTGTATTCTGATTTTTCTGATTTTATGACATCACACTGCTATCGGAAGTAATTGATACTGATGCAGATAATAGTCGTATGTTTAAAACCGTTAATTACAAATAAATAATAGTTTAATTTAGCGCTATTTTACTGTAGTGTACCTATAAGACATAACTAATTTGAATTTCATAAAACAACGTATTTAGGAGAAATATTATATCAAAAAAGATTTTTCATACAGATATTGAAAGTTACGATTCCACTCTTGTTGGAATCAATATCCCAAATTGGCAAAAAGTTGATTTACAAAAATTATATACTTACTTCGATTTAAAGCAGAATAAATCAAATAAGGAAATTTGACCTGAAAATATTTCTCACTGAAACCTACGAAACTATTTCTCTATTCAGATGTTTTATTGTCGTCGTATCGTTACCTACTTAAGATTCTTTTTCACGTTTTTACAGTATTAACATTTGTTTAATCGTCATTAGGGCATCCCTGATTCGACTCTTTGTAAAAATAGTGTAACAATATTTTATTTGATTGATCTAACCTTGATGTGAAAAATTACTAAGTCTGAATTTTGTCAACTGTAAATAGATCGGTCTTCATTCTTCTACCATACATACCATGCTCTGGCAGACTTATCAGTCTTCTTTGGTGTTCGGTACCGAAGTATTATAATGGTTTCGAGTGGATGTTTCCTTGGTTGGTAGATGGGATGTTTATGTTTTATAATATTTTTAATTTTTCTTAGTAAACTTCTATTCTTAAGTAGGTATTTAACAAATTTAGAATATTAGAAAAGTTTACCAATTTTACACACAAATCACAAAAATATAATCACACAAAAAACCACTCACTCTCAGCTACTATATACTACATAGGAACTGCTATGTGATACGTCAAAACATTAAGTTGGATATTTATAAATATCATATAAAAACGACTGGCGCAATCTGGAATTTAGTGCAGCACAATTAACAAAAACAAACATGCTTTTTTCAACACAATCAAAATACAAAAATAGTATATTTTGGAGACAATGGTGGATATGGTAATGCAGATTTTTTTTTCTTGTTTTTTTTTTTTGTAGTTCACACACATGGGGTTACTATTATATTATCTAAAACATTATTAATTTCATTACATCGTTATTTCTAAATTAATATTACAAATAACTAAATATCTCTGAATTTGAAAAATAACTTTGGAATTTCAGACTGAAAAATATTGTTGACTGTATCTGGCGGCCTTCGCCTTATTGCCACTTATATAGTATACATATACATATATAAAATTTGTGAAAAATTTTTAAATAAAATCTAGTTCACGCTCATAAAAATTGTTAGGGGCCCAGGTACAGAAATCAATACAACCACTAAATATTCTCCAGAAAAATTTTCAGGAAATTTCGAAAGGAAATAATGAATGGAAATAATAATTGTGAATTTAATATATGTAATGTAATATTTAACATACGTCGATAGTAGAAAGCTTAATTTGATCATACATGTATCTTTTGATACTATCGAATGAATCAACTTGTATTTTAAAATTTTATTCCAAGCAGCTCCAAAGCATAATGCCTCTATACGGAAAAATAAAGAGTAATTAGCGAAGAAACAAGAATGCATACATCATGCAAAAAAGATGACACAACTTAATTTTCAGAATAATCATTTAAAAGAAATCATTAATAAAACAAAATGAAACCAATCATTAATAAGAGATAATATTCCAAATACTCTTTCTTCTTTATCAACAAATTTTGATAAAGCATGCCAAATGAATTTGGCCAGAATATTTTTTTAATGGGTTTATGACTGATGACAATTTTCTTCAAATATTTATAATATTTTACGAAAATGGAGAAAAAGTAAATAAAATATTGATTTCAATGAAAATATAGCCAAAACAATAAGACCAATCTTAAAAAAAAAAAAAAAACTGAAAAATCTTCATCAGCTTTAGTTCTTCTTTATGCGAACACCTAAAATAACTATAGTATTGTTAAAATCTTCAAAATACTTTTACTTATCTTATTTTACTATATTTACTTATTTTACTTATCTCGACAAACTCTTACCGACTATAAGATTTTTTTATAGAGAATTTATTGGTACTTGTCTTTCCAACTCTAATGATTTTCCTGACGTTTATTTATTTTTTTATGAGCAATATTTTTGGAAAAATTATTTATAATTTGCTGTGTGACACACTAACTCGTAATAGAATTCGGAAGGTTAATGTTGACCTATATTTATTTATTTATCTTAAAGATTATTCAATAAAGAAATAAAAAAAAAAGTAATAAACTGCAAAGGCACATAAATATGGCCTACATAATTTTATTTTCTTCAAGAAAGAATTTTTTGGGATATCTCCGGTATATAGCAAAAGCTAAAAAATGTTCTAATTTGTTATTTCATCACACAATCCATTAATTTTTAGTGACAAGTTTCAAGTCTTGGTTTGACTCATCAACAGGTCCAAATAGCGAAATTGGGTGATTAGAAAAACAAATGAAAAAATGAAAAAAGAAGAAAGAAATGAAAATTTTAAGAAAAATAGAAAAAAACAATTTTTTTATTTATTAAAAAAATTTAAAAAATTTTAAAGAAACAGATTCATTCGAAGCGAATCGAACCTGTATACGCCACGCAGTGGGCTGAAAAATGAAGAAGAAAAAGGAAGAAGAAGAAGCGTTTCGTGTCAGCAGAAAACCTTCCACTCATCGGTGCAGCTTGGTTTTCTGCCTGCTGCAGACGCTTGAAAATAGATCAAACCGATCTCTTCTCATATAAACTCAGAATAAATTCTGGGTGTGAATTATATGAGGAAAAAACACTCCTATACAAGCCCAGGAGGAAAAATAAATAAAAAGAGATTACTCTTTTGGACTTTTTACCGGGTTAAACTTAATTTTCTTCTTCTTCTTTCTTTAAGTTTAACCCGGTAAAAAGTCCAAAAGAGTAATCTCTTTTTATTTATTTTTCCTCCTGGGCTTGTATAGGAGTGTTTTTTCCTCATATAATTCACACCCAGAATTTATTCTGAGTTTATATGAGAAGAGATCGGTTTGATCTATTTTCAAGCGTCTGCAGCAGGCAGAAAACCAAGCTGCACCGATGAGTGGAAGGTTTTCTGCTGACACGAAACGCTTCTTCTTCTTCCTTTTTCTTCTTCATTTTTCAGCCCACTGCGTGGCGTATACAGGTTCGATTCGCTTCGAATGAATCTGTTTCTTTAAAATTTTTTAAATTTTTTTAATAAATAAAAAAATTGTTTTTTTCTATTTTTCTTAAAATTTTCATTTCTTTCTTCTTTTTTCATTTTTTCATTTGTTTTTCTAATCACCCAATTTCGCTATTTGGACCTGTTGATGAGTCAAACCAAGACTTGAAACTTGTCACTAAAAATTAATGGATTGTGTGATGAAATAACAAATTAGAACATTTTTTAGCTTTTGCTATATACCGGAGATATCCCAAAAAATTCTTTCTTGAAGAAAATTAAGTTTAACCCGGTAAAAAGTCCAAAAGAGTAATCTCTTTTTATTTACATAATTTTAATAATTTTGTTATTTATTTTATATATTTTATTTATATATTTTATTTATTTTACATTAGCCAAATGAAGTAAATATCGCTAGATGTTCAGTATTAAAAACTTATGATAATAATGTTTGCCGGTATGGGCCAATTCTTTGATAGCTGAGCTATAAGAAATGTCAAATGCCTTCAAAAGAAGAAATAAGGCATTTCTGTCTGAGGTAAATAACTGTCCTCATCAGGGCCAGCTATATGTTGTCTTGAAGAACCACTTAACACTTTAAATTAATATCCGTCCTTCTTAGAATTGGACTTTTTTAACAACGAATTACAATAATAAATCTTAGAATATAGAGAGCACAGGAAGTGTGATAATCCAAAATTAGCGTAGTCAAATCCTGGTGGTGTTAGTATCTATTGCCTCTGTTGAAAGCTCAGTTTAGCCGTGTAGTATAATCAATATAGAGAGCGGGGCAACCAGATATATGGTTGAGAGTATTACGTTTGCTCCCATCGAAAATGTTTTTATTCGCTGTCACTACGCCAACATACCCTGGGAGTTTCGAAGCTGTCATAAACGAAAACAAATCTCGGTGGACGAAGGAATTTTTCGATATTTCATCGCTTTTGTTATGTATTTTTAATTTAATTTAATATAAAAAGGTGTGTAAAGTAGGTACATAAAATAATATTTTATAACTATATTTGGTTAAAAAATGCTTTCCCACGTCGTACCTTGGTGTTGTTGTGGCAATTTTTCACCGAAAACTTCATTCTGAAAATGCATGAACATCACTTAGAAATTTATCACTATAATATCAACAGATAATTATTTACACTCTTTACTTTATTTAGCACTATTTTTAAATATAATATTTTTGACTTTTCACAAGTTTTAAATTGCATTCAAATTGTTGCAAATTAGACAAACCTCGTTTGACAGCTGTCTCTTTCTTCAATATAATGCTGACCTACTTCACGGGACAATGAAAACATAAATGCTCATGCACATGAATTTTACAAGTATCAGCTCTTCCTGTTGTCTCTATATTCTAAGTAAAAATACGGATTCAGACTTGCTGAATTCAAAGTTGACAGGATAATAATTAATTTTGTTGTTTTAGTTTCTTTTTGTACATTCAAATCATGGACTACTTATGTAATCTTTTCCAATTCTCAAGGTGACTTTTGAATTTGATCATAGAGAAAGTATATATAGAGAAATCACTTGAACAGCTGTTCAATAGAAAGAGATTACCCATCAAAGTAAGCGTCATTTGAAAAAATTAAAAAAAAAATAATCCAAACTTTGAAAGAAAGAATTGAATGTAGCATTTAACGAAATTGAGCATGTGTGTGACAAAGAGAAATATACTTGTTTTTTTCTGGGAGAACTGTTTACATTTTTCAATAACCAAGCACGCTTTTTTTTACACACTGGTGGATAAGGGTGTAGTGGTTCACTGTTGTTTTTTACACACTGGCGAATAAGGGTGTATTGAACAGCTGTTCAAGAGATTGCTCTATTAGTATACGCTCGCCGAATTTGATTTACGAAACATTACAAATTTGTCAGTGCTGTCCAAGGCTGTTTCCGACATGCAGATAGCTCTGTCAAGACGCCACACATGTAAAGATTTTTGTTTACCCGCACTAATTATTCCAAAAAAGGTTTATGTAAACATACAAGTCCCAATCTAGAGAATATCCCGGCATCCATTGCACTCATGTCATAAGTAATACTCAATATTATTGGTTTAAAATTTAAAGTTCATAGACCAACACCTAAAGTCGACTTTAGTAAAAGTAAACTTTATATTTAAAATCGACATTAAGATAATGCTTATGCATAGACGAATCTTAAGGGTGTTTTAACCAAAGTATACGTTAAAACACAACTATGGTAATAAATAGGGGAAATAAAAATGTACCATTGGGGAAACAAAAATTTCTCAACTAGAAGACTAATGTTTCTTCTTTCCAATTTTGTTTTTAATGCAGAAGAACTGTTCGATTCCACCGAAAACGTTTGGGAATAAAGCCCCGGAATAAAAGTTATTTTTTGCCTATGCTTTTTCCTTAACGCTTTCATAAAATTTTATGAATTGTGGTAAAAGTAGTGCCACTATTGAACTTTCATATTTGATTATCCTACTAACTGTAGCCTTAAATATTCCATGAAGAGATCAAATCAAAAGAATTCCGTACCTATCGAAGTAACAATTTTTCCAATTTTTGGTGACTGAAGGTGATGGGTAGTTTTATAAGGGGTATATAATGGTTACTCGGTTATATAAGAATTTGAGTGGATGTATAAGTGCTTTATAATATTACCAATTGGTGACGTAGTTACATTAGAGTTTTTTAAGATTACAAATGGTTTTCGTGGAAGTAAGATACGAAAGGTTTTATAAGTTGGTGATGGAAACATTTTAATCACCGGTATATATAACTTAGAGTAACCATTACTAGAAGATATGTAAGAAAGTTTTATAATTGTTTTCATCACCACGTTATATAACTTATTGGTAGTTGGTAGTGTTTATTGCTGTATCCCTGGTTACCCTTATATAATTCGACAATCTTCAGTAATTTAGGTGACTTTAATAAAAATTGGGAACTTTCGGTAATACATATTCCCACTATAATATATCGTAAAATTTGTTGTTGGCCTTGTAGTAACTACGGTGACCGTTATAAATACAAATTACTTTTAGTATCGAATGGAGCCATTATAAAACTATTTTCATTTATTTATGGCATTTTAGTAACGAAGGTGACTGTTATAAAAATTGGAAACTTTTAGTAACTCCAACTTTTTCGTATTTGGCCATTTCAATATGCCTTTATTTTCCCGAGCTGTTGGGACTATACACAAAGTAGGTCTTCTTGACCTGCCGCTTTAATTTGCACGATTTTATATATTTTTTTTTTTTTTTTTTGTGTAACTAAAATTATTCACTACACTACCGAAGAGCGTGCAACAAAAATGATCATGGCACAGAAATTTTGTCATTATCATATAAAAGTAGTTGAAGTTTTATAATGGTAATTTTTTCATTTAAGTACAAACCGCCATTCTTTCATCTGTGCATTGCAGATAAAATGAAAATGTCGGTTAAGCCAATTATTTAAATTGCTGATATAGGCTTCCGTTTTAATTTTATATGAAGAAAATACATCATTTTAGATATATAATTTTTCTAAATTATGTATGTAATGTCACTTTTATCAATTGTTATCATCTGAGTGAAAATTTTAAATTTTGTCATATTTAATTAAATTTATTAAAAATTGCTTATTTTTGGGGGGGTCGGTATTTTTTAGAAGTATCTATAATGATATTCACAGTACAATTTTAATTGCAGCTGACTTTCACCACGTACATGCCGATAAATTGTAATTTTAAGAGGTAAAAGTATTAAACCCTTACATTATAAAAATGCAGTACAAAAAAATATCGAAATTCTATTTCAAGATAGGTTGAGTAAATATTTGCATTATATTGTTTTATAAAGGTAACGACAGGTAATTTCCCTAACATTACATTCACTAAAAGTAATCAGTCTGAGCAAATTCCAAGCGTTATGGAAACGTTACCAACACCATTATAAACAAAGTTTAAAAAGGTAACCGAAACATTACTGCAACCATTGCTATGACCAAAATAAATTAATCGAGAGCAGCATGGGTTATATAAGGGTTATATAAGAAGTTATATTAAGGTAACCAGAATATTTTTGCTACTCATTTTATAAAACTTTTAGTTATATAACTTTACCTAAATCAAGTCACAGTAACCTTTATATAATCCTCCATTTAAGCTCTATAAGGGGTTTATAGTGGTCACGAAGAGGTTTCGAGTAATAGTCTATATAACCTAAGTTATATAATGGAATATAATGGAAACCTTACGGTTACTACTATATAAAATAAATTGTTTCTTGGGTGAGCCCTCTTCATGAGTGTTCCTTCCAAAAAAATCTAAGGTAATAAGCACCATCAAAAAATTATCAACAGATAATTTTTTGTTATTCATTCTTTTCTGTAGATCGTTTTGGAAGAATTTATTATAGGTATAATGCACAAATTCCTAACGAAATCCATTTCAAAGGGTTTTGTCGAGAATTACAAAAATGTTTGTTAACTTGTGCCTGGTGTTTTTATTTTTCTTTACAAGAGATATTGAGTGAGTTCATCTAAAGTATGAACATACTAGCATTAGGATATGCTTACAACTTGGGAAGATCTCTGGAAATGCTTCGATCTGCTGAATAACATACAAAAGACACACTACAGATTGACATCATTCAATAATGGTTAAAACACTTAACCGCACTCTATGTAACTACTTATTTCATATATTTATCAGAATAATTAATATCAAATAAACTAAAAAAAAGCACTCAATTTAAGACATTTATTTGTGTTTCATTCATAATTTACTTCACTAACGAACGATTGTCAACAGACGTATTTAGCAATACATCAACCAGCGAATATACCTTTAGACATCTCTGCATGAGAAGACCCAATAAAACACCTATGCTCCGATTCCAAAATAATTTGTTTTTTATAAAATCGAGTATGAAGAAGAAGGGTTTTGTGCAGATTCCTCTCATGGGGTTGATGGGGGATGTCGCTTCTCTGTGAGTTTTCCTGTAAGGAAATCGTGGTCTGAGGGAAGAGCCTAATCGAGCTTTTCGCAGTCTGCTGTAAAAATGTTTATTCGTAGGCGGGCTGTACTTTCTTGAACCTGACACTGTGATGGAGTGCACACTTGGAAGATACACCACTCTCTTCCTGCAAGTCCTAAGAAAACCGACCACTTGTGTGTGCTTGCTCGGCCTTCGCTCGAAGTAGGCTGGCCACTCTAGGGTCTTTCCTTCTATCTGTGGATGAGCTGAAAAACCTTTCTCACCAAGCCCTAAATACACTTTAATAAGAGGACAGGAAGGTTCTGATTAATGGGCTTCTAGCAGGGCAGCACAATGGGCCGCTCTGGCCTCCGTGCTTGAGTTACATACCATCAAGTATTCACCAATTACGTTATATATAATTAATTAACTGTAATTTATCTAAGTTAGGACTTAAAATGTGGTCCTATTATAAAAATCAATTTGATCATTTAACAAAGTATAACCATCGTCGTTAGCTTTACTGATTTCAAATATTTCTTATTTACCTTGTACTGGTCCTCCATCTATATTATTTAATTATTTTATATTTTGTGTAGTATATTTATATTATTTAATCTTTGAATGCTTTGCAAGACCTAAAGTCGAATTCTTTAATATAAATGAATTAAGGAGTTCGCTAAATCTTTACTAAATTTCTTTTTGTTTTGCTTGTATGGAATCCTGAGCAATCGCGGCAGCTTAATTTATAAACTCAGCTTTTCTTCATTGTATCCTCCTTTTATTCCAATTTATTATGAGTTAGTAAGTTATTTGTGTTAAATTTATTTAAAAAAGCAGGATTTATTCGCTAATTAATTACAATTTTTTTTTAATTCTCAGAAATATTGGATACGTAAGGATTCATCTCCGTTTCTTTGAGCTCATTTCCATAGCCTTAGATAATGGGCAAATAGAATTTAGGCTACAATT
This sequence comes from Dioctria rufipes, assembly GCA_963924295.1. Lineage (NCBI taxonomy): Eukaryota > Metazoa > Arthropoda > Insecta > Diptera > Asilidae > Dioctria > Dioctria rufipes. The sequence goes on along the minus strand of OZ002743.1, from coordinate 38,105,379 downwards.
TTTTTTGTTTTTTTGCTAAGCATCTTATAAATTAATGTTATTTGATTAGTATGAAACTGACCATTTTCGAGACTATTAGAATAATAACTCTGAAGTCAATAGGCAATACAAAAAAAAAGTATTTTATTTTGAATCAAGACTTGACGGCAACTTAACTAAATTGAAAAATCAAAACAAATGCTTTTAAACCTATCACCAAATATTTCATGATTATTTTGTTATTATAATTATTGAACACACCAGAACAAAACAAAACCTTAAGAATGTTCAATATCAAAATTCTCCATACTCCATTGTCCGCATGATGACTTGACCGGATATACAAAAAAAAGTATATATATATAACACTCATCACTTACTTCTTATAACTGGCAAGTCATACTTCAAAGTTTTCTCACAAGAAATACATCACGAATTCGAGCCCCCCAATCATCAGCCAATTCAGTGATGCTATTTACTTTGGCTGGCATCGCACAATACCAGCCAAATCGACCACAATTAAAGAACATTTTCTTTTTTTGTCTATTGTATCCCAAGTAAACATGAACTGTGTAGACATTCGTCAGTCAGTTAGTCTGCCAGTCAGCCGAATTGGTAACTAGCAAAATGTGTTAACAAAAAGGGTCCAAACGACGACATTGTGTAATCTCCTCGGGACCACTAATCGGGCACACTATTAATAGCCCCAATCGCGTACTCAAAATTGTATTCTCAACACTTAGGAATCCAAGGCAATTCAGAAGAGGAAATCAAATGACACCGAGCTTCTATTCAAGCAGAAATCACAGCAGAGCAGCAAAGGAATAAGAAATCCTTCCAGTCATCTAGAATTCATTTATTAGAATTAACAAAATTGATACAAAACGAGCCTTATGGTCTCGACCCAGGTTTGCGCTGACTGTGACTGGTGTGATGCCTGAAATTCTCAGATACGACAAACGAATATTGTGTTTGCTCATCTTCTCTGAAGAGTTTTTGTGCCTCCCAGGTCCCAGTCCCAATCCCAGACCCAATATTAGAGAAGTCTTGTAATCTTGACGTTGACTGCCGTTGAAAATTTTCTATTTCTTAGCCTCATCATCCATCGGGAGGAATAATTAATTCGTTCGCCACCATTCACAACAAGCTAAGATGAGATGAATTAAGACTTGAGTGTAAATTGCTGGTATTCTTGTCACTTTGTCAATGGAAATCAGGTTGAATAGAATTTCGGTGGTTGGGTAATGAAATGATTTATGGCGACTGAGTTAACAATTTTGTGTTGTTGAAGGATCGTCTTGTATTGCTCCAACTGAATTTCAACAAATTCAAACGGAATTGTAACAATGAAAAATCTTGATCTCTTTAAAAGTGTCCTTCAGCACTTGCCACAAAAGAAAAAGAAAAAAACAAACGCAATAATGAATTTGACTTTTCCACAGCAGTGTGAAAATGTTTCTATTTTGTCATATATGTACCACACTTGAAGGAATAATTGTCATTAAGGATATCGAAGAGGTCCTCCTTTATTTAATCTTCATTTTTCGCTGAAATAATTTCATGAAAATGTCAAAGTCCAGGTTTTAGTCAATACCCGTGTTGTTTTTGACGAATTTAATTTAATTTAAAAAATATACAATTGTGCTTTTTGCTTTATATTTTATAGCAATGTCTCTACTGTCGATTGTACTATTTTCCTTATTTCTTTGTATAATCCTAATTATCTTTTACTATTTTTTCTGCAAAAATATGTCTACTATTCCACTTTTTAACTTTCCAGATGTCCAACATTGTATGTAATCTGGGGCACATAAACATACTTTTTTGACTTTAAATTTAAATTTAACTAGTTACTTCTTGCTATATTTAAACAAATACATTTGCAGTTGCGATAATTTTATTTAATTTTTAAAATTTTAAATGTTTTATTATTAGGTATCTATTCCCAAATCCAATTTAGGCTACTATGTCTATCACTGCTCAAAAAGCACAACTACTGCTTTTTTAAAAGCCAGCAATGCTGTTCTTAAGTTGTGGAAAATAGCAGCACTGGTAGCACGTACTTTCAGTACCGTGATATTCAGTAAGTCGGTAGTGGAAAAATCTCATTGGAGATACATATAAACTGGCAATGGCATGTTCGACCTACGATATTCTTCAAATATCATATATGTGATGTGAAATATTATAGGGACCCGAGTACAATTCTGATCATTTCTTTATTAGATTTAACCTCCGATTGCATCTTGCTTCTACATTCGTACAAAGCACAGCAGGACGATCAGCATTCGTTCAGACGACGAAAAAAGGAGAACAGCATATATCATTCAAATATTAAGTCGATATCCAACCTTCAACCCACTCGGATATAAATACATCCTCGAATAATCTCGAAAGTGGCTGTTTTCGAGTTTGCTTATGATTATTGTATATAGTCTACAACAAGCCATAGCACCTCCTTTTATAGGAAATGTCGACATGATGTAGAGTGAAAGAAATCCGCATTAATTTCCATACACGATCGTAAAACGACTGCTAACATCAGCTGGTCGGAACATTGGCCATTACAGAAATGCTATGGGGGTTTAATTCAATTAGTAGCAAGCATAAGGCAGGTATTATTTCAAGCACGGTCTAACATTATTAAAAGTGATTAGCAATGAGCATAAACAAACTCAGTGGCGGATCCAGGATTCTTGTGCGGGGGCGCTACTATGGTTTAAAAATGGTATATGCTCAACTCTGAACAAACGGTTGAAGATACTCGGCACCACTCGCAAATGTCAAATGCACAAAATCTATAATTTAAAAGATACGTGTCGAAGAGATTAACTAGTGACTACCATTCGCAACGTAGAAAGTTGCTCCAATTTCTTTGCCACTGCCGAGAGTCAAAGGAGATGTTAGATCATTCATTTTGTTTGTTTTTTGCTTGTAAATATGGAAGTGTAAAACTTCCCAATCATCCATTTTATTTAGTAAAATCAAAATTTTATATTTGTAAAATAAGGGAATTAAAAATTTACATTTATTTAAAATAGCAGTCACAGAACAGGATCAATACATACTTTGTACGTATATAACTTCGTCGGCAAGTTAAGAAAGTGTGACTTCTTTTGTTTTTGATATTCATAAGCCAAACTCAGCAAATATCCTATGAACTATCATGCAAAGCACAGCATAGCAGGAAGGTGATAAAAAACGGAATTAGAGAACTTGAGGAGAGTGGCGAAGGTGATGATGTATGTCACCCTTAAACATTCACAGATTGTATGCCGGAGGAAAGACAGACGATGGTAGAGTGTTTCACGTTCGCACAGTTCGGGATAAAAAATCATCACGGAATTTCACTCTACGGCCGAAAGTATTGTGAAGGGTAAAAGTATGTGCGCGGTTTGCAGTGTGAGTTTTACATGCAGGAATCAGGGATCAGTCTAGACATTTCATCAGAACATTGACCATGTATGTACCAATATAGGAGCGAAAGGCAACCAAGATTGAGGCTGTGCTCGAGTAAGTCCATATGACAAGTTTTTGCCACATCGCCAATGAGCTGCAGACCCTCTTTTGGACAATATACAATGAAGCTAAGGCTCTGCGACCAGCCCCGGCCTACATATGGAAATTATATTCCATCCTAGATCTGATGTAGGACTTGTAGAGGAGTGTTAGAATCGATGGGCTGAAATATTTCTTACACCTTTCCAGAAATCCATAATATTTCGGTGCTTCTTTGACAACAAAGAAGATGCGATCTGTTCAGCTTAACTTACTGTAAATATTAATGAATGGGATTGAAAGTAAAGGAAAGCAGATCAATAATGAAAATTGAGAAGAAAGATGGAGAGGTAACAGAGCCCTGATGCACCCCGGAATTTATTGGCTGAGATGCAGATGTAACGCTATCTAATATAATCCGACCAGATAAAACACTTTACATCCATAATAGAAGAGGACAAGAGAGGCCAAGTGCTTTAAGTTTGGCTAAAAGAGCTAAATGCCACACACTATCAAAAGCCTTTAAAATATCCAGGGCAACGATTTTGGACTAACCAAAAATGTGAGAACTACGATTTCAACGTTCCATAAGAAAAGTCAAATAAAGAAAAGCTAAATTGTCGATCGTTAAGGGCTTTAAACTATCAGGACCTACAGCTATGGAGACGTTGATCTCCTTAAGGATCTTGAACGTATCTCTCTTACGGATGTGTATAGCTCTTGGAGCCATCTACAAGGGAGATATGAAGTGGGTGTAAAACGAGAATTTGAAGTGAATATAACAGTCAAAATATTAGTTTTATTCAGGGAGTCAACTATCACTTCATTGGCAATTATTAAAGGAAGAGAAGATAGAACTGCTGAAGTTGCTCCTGATGGTTTTGACAAAGCACCAGAAACCTTTGCTACCTTTGCTTCTTACCAAGATTCTAACAATCTGGTCAAAAAGAATTTTTTCTCTTTGGATAGTGTTTCAGTTCAGGATATGGATATAATTGACAGGTGCGAAAAGTAGATTATTTCGTTTTTATTGCTTGGTTACACTTATCGTTAAACTAAGAGTGATTTTGCTATTAGTAAGATCTGCTGTATAAATACTGAAGGTATTCACGCATGCCAAGACTTGGAATTGTACTAAATTCAAATGTGCATTCATCAACATCTCTTCAAATAAAACAGGCCAACCAATTAAATTCTCTAGGATACTGATTGAGACTTTACCAATCTGCAGATTTATTTTGTTTTTATTTAACGTTTGGGCTAAGTATTTATAAAAACTATTACATTTTACGAAATAATAAAAAAAAATTATCTGAAAATTAATCCTTAGCTTTAAATGTAATAACACTGACTACAAAACTGCACAATAACTTGTTCGCCGTTGTATAGTTTCGCAATTACGAGTTATAATTGTTTCTTTAAACGTTTCTTTTGCCACGCAGCGCCGATAATATTCTAAGAAGCCGTCTTTATATCGAAGGCTTTTCAAAAACCTTTTGGCAGATGTTTTCAATCAAAACAAATCTTCCATCGCGTTTACATGAATAGGCTCTGTCTTGCGTCAAGCACCCCGAGCAAAGCGACGCTCTCATATACATAGGTATCCGTGCTTCCTATTTTCTCTATAGGCTTCAACAACCACGACCTAAATTGAAGCAAAAGCCAAGCTGCTAGCTAGAGCTTGCGTTCCTAAATGTATCAAATTTAACGCTTCCAGAAATTGCTACATTTTTTACAAAAGGTGCCGTAGAATAGATTTACTGCTCAATGAATCATTTTGTCAGGAAAAATTCAGAAGATCTACTGCAATTTTCTTCAGTGGTCTTCGGATGAGGGCGCGCAACCCTCCCACCCCTCCCCCAGCTGGATCAGCCCCTGCCTGGGTATATTTTCTTATTGCTAAGGTACCCTTTGATGAAAGTGAGAGGAGATGATTGCTCTTATCGCCATAGTGAAACCGACTAAAAACATTAGGGTTATACTTAATAGTTGCTAATCAAGTTCCATTTGTGTCCATATATCACCAAAATGTATTTACCACGTTTGCCTTTGCCTAGGAATGAACCTGACAGTTGCAGAGATAATAGAAATTTTTTGATGTGTGCCAAAAAAATAAATACCTAAATAGAACAGAAAATAAACAACAAAATTTGCTCAAAATTAACGTTAAAATTTTATTATTATTTATTAACTTATTAATTAAATTAACATTTCGTCCATTAAAATATTGATATTAGAAAACGTGAAAAGAGCTCTTCAAAATATAATAATATTGGAAAAATTCAACCTATCCATTGATCGGTCCAGTGGATTTGAACAAAAGGAAACCGTGTAGGTACAAAAGTATTTTATTTTCCTTGATGACTTTTTATTATAATCAGAATAAAAAATATTATAATATTGGGCGTACCGTGTACTTACATATATATATTAATAATGCATTTCGGTATAATGATTGTAAAATTTCGACAGTTGTATATTCGTTGGAAGGGTCGTTATATATTCCATATGGTGGGGGGGGGGGGGGTGGTAACTATAAATGTATGCAAAAGAAACCTTAAAAATCACATTAATATTGACATAAGGGTATAAATAAGAATACCATAAAATCTGTGAAGAAGTTGAGATCAAATTTTTAATGATATAACACTGTATTTACTAAAAGTGCATGGTTAGCAAAAATTTGAACAAAATAAAAGAGATCCGTTAGTGACTCTACAAGAATGGCAAGAAAATTTCTTGTTTCTGCTAGAAATATTTCCCTGCTCATTTTTACTCACATCTATTTGGAATAATATACTGCTATGCATAATTCCAAGCTACTAAAACCATTTGATTAGTGGTACACTAAAATCGGCGATATTACTGTTGTTGTCGGGCTTTCGGCTGGAAAGACTATATTAGAGAAAGGGTGATGATTTGACAAGCATTGACAGCAGCTTCCTGTTATCTCTATATTCCATGAAAATTAACCTTATAAGGAATTTGAAAAAAAAACACTGGAACAGACATTTATTTCGAGGAGCCTCAAATAGAAATTACCATACACCTTAAAATCCATGTCATGGTTTTCCAGGCGGAAGTCATAGTCATCCTTGAAGCGAGAACGTATCTCCTAAACTCAGACAGTGAAAACAAGAAGATTACAATCTGCACAGACAGCCAAACAGCCTTGTCAAAACCCTTTACAACCTCCAAACTAGTACTAGCGCGTAAAACTACCCTGAGTTCCCTCCCTCGGAACAACATGCTACTCGTCTTTTTGTGTGTGACAGGTCACAGCGATATTAGTGGGAACGAAAAGACGTCCCCCACAATCGAAATCGCGGCAAAGCAACTTGCCTCTAATATTTTGGGTTAAGCTGACTACCAACAGAGTCGTTTTTGATTAGATGACCCTTCAGGTAGAACTACAAAGGAACTGTGGGGCGAACCTACAAATTTAACGAATAAACTATTGGAAATAAACAAGCCAACCCTGAGAAATCTAGTGTCAATTCTCACGAGGAACTCTCTTCGCAGAGGTCACCTACACAAAATAGAATTTGTTGATAATATCGTATGCAAAGGATGCGAAAAGGAGTCCTAAACGGTGTCTCATTTTCGTTGTACCTGTCCGGTTCTCTCAGGAAGGCGTTATAGGTTCCTTAGGTTACACCCTCTAGAAGAACTGTTGAAGCAGGAGGATTGGGGCCAATTTTGAACTTTGTTAGAGCATCCGGATGGGACCTATGAGCAATTGCTCATAAATCTGGAGGGTGAATAATGGGCCTTACTGTGGCCTGCGTTCCAGGGTCTCAACCTAGTTGCAATCCAATCAATCTAATCCAATCCAACCTTAGAAGGAAGTTAGGAAGCAGGCGAACAAATCTGGGAAATTTTTCGTATTTGAACGAACCAATAAAGGAATATATGTTTTATGTAGTTGTTTCTCTTGCATGAATGAGTGAAAAGAACTTAAGTATGCGTTATCCAAGTGCCACTGCGGCAACGAATTAAAGAAAAAAATTAGAGAACTTAAGATTACCCGAATCTCCCTTTCAAAATATTCGTAATAATAAATATTGTCTACATCGGGTCATACTACTTTAAGTTTTGAAGGAAAATATAAATTAATTTTACCTTTCCCAACACGCTGACAAGGGATTTATAATCTGTGTAAAATATGATTCCAATTACTCCGAAAGCAATCAAAGAATCAAGCATTAATAACATCCAGTTAATCTCTGTAACATAAATTGTCAGTAATATACCCTTAAACTTTTGCGAGGAGCCCATAACGTTTTCAGCAAAATTTGGGATTTCCAGGATTTAAAAAAAATACTATGGGAGTGTGGCACATGCACATGAAATAATAATAAAGAAGCCTTATTGAAGTATCGTCTAAAAAGTATTCAAGTCACATTATAGGACTTAAACTGTTTTTTTTTACTTACATCAATTTTTCTCTGTACGAAATTGCTTCTTAAAATACTAGAAATACTTAATTAAAATTTTATTTATTTTGAACACACTATTTTGTTATTTTATAAAATTCACTTAAACTGTATTTTAGAGCTGAAAATTGGTCTTGAAAATTTTAACATTAAATATCTCATTTCCAAGTAACTGTGACTTACATTTTTCTTCCTCTTAAAAATTTTGGATCTACAGTATAAATTTAAAAAAAATAGGAAAAAGATGTTAATCTCAAAATAGGTGAATGTGGCATATTTATCATACGAAGCAAAACAAATACATTGAATTCAATTAAGCAACAATTGATTAAAGCTAAGTTAACCAAAAATCTAACATAACAGATTCCCAACATTTTTAAGTAAAGAGTAAAATTTGAGTTTGTTCTCCTTTAAACAATGGCAGGATATGTTACTTCACATCGTATCGGCATATATCTAACAACATACATATCTCAAGTCTAACCTATTTGAGTCTTGGATGCTCTGCAAGTCTATAGATGATCCCAAGCAACCTCACCATCTAAACCAAATGAAAATAAATTCAACATCCAACAAGCTTCTAGAAAATACCAGAAAAAAAAACATATGGCTTTGCCTGACAGAATGGACATTTTTAGGTTCGCGGTCGTTTTAAGTTTCCGAAGTGATCTTGTAAGGCGGTAACGATCAAAAGTGGTGACCGTCGTTATGTGAATTCCAATGATCGCTTTATATACTTGTAAATTAGATACCTTCAGTGATACACAATCGTCTTGTGTATGTTCCCTCCTTATGTACACTTATTAAGGTGCTTTTACAGCAGTGCGCGATCAGTCTGATCACTGGACGTGCAGAACTTAGAAGCAGGCAACAACTCTGAGATCAGGGCAAGAAAAAGGATTGTGAAACAAGCGATCTTATAAAGTTGCATTGCGTGTGGAACAAGATAAGAAAAAACAAGTTCCACTACTTATTTTTGTGATAGTATAGGGTCAAAGCCATGCAGAGGCAGCGCCATGCTTCTTGGATTGTTTAGCAACTAAGGCGACTCGACCTTTTCTGGTATTGAACGAAATTTCGCTGTATACCAAACCAACCACAGTTAGTCCCTTATAAATGGGGCGCCACTTGTCAATCATGCGAATGTATTTGTTCAATAACTAGCCCTGCTTCAGTATAGCTCTGCCAGCCATTATTGTTTTATTTTTATACAAATACACAGCAGAAAAGAGGAGGCGTTTATTATTTAGTTAAGCGGTAATTACATAATTTACACCTTTCCATCATAAATTAAACGGCAGTATAGTTTGTATAGGTATGTAGTTTGGCATGGAACATAATTTGCTTCACCGAATTATGACGATGGAAAAGTAATACATAACTGCACACACACAAACACGCATACTTGCCTTTACCGGTAAACAAAACTAACACGCTTCCGAGTGACGTTGGAGGCCACCGTTTTTATGTTTGTCATGATAGGTATCAACTGCGAGTCCATAATGCAGTTAAAGCACGCCACGCCTTCTTCTGTTTCATGTTGCAATCGATTTTATCATGTCCACCATTGCTTACCTACTTGCAGAGTTACCTGCTGTAGGCGTGCACACCTCTGATTAACAATTGTACCTACTCTAGTTGGTCCGCGGTAACTGAAGTTCGTGTTCACCTCTGATCTACAAGATTTAATTTTGTTTCCCCCCGTTATTTGCGTATACTTTGTGCTACACACACAACACTTGGCGGGTTCATTCTTGTTAATTGATCACATTCGCCTTAATTTAATTTTGTTTTATGCCGTTGAGGTGTAAATTTAAATAATTCTAACACCTTTTTGCCGATAATTACATAATTTATGTATTTCGCGTTAATTCCCACAGTAAATGAAGAAAAATGAGAAAATTTCACTATGGATATTTTAACGGTAAGAGATTAATTTGGATGGGAAGGTTTTCTGCTTGATATGCACACGTGCATTTATAGGCAATAAAAATTTTTGTATAATAGTATTGACAATTTGCTTGTTTGGTTTTAATTAGGTATCATCTTTGGAAAAACTGCGAATAGGGAGTAAAGGAAAGCATTGGAGGGTGATTTACTTTTTGTATACTCTAACTTTATTTAAGCCAACTTGGTTTTTGTAGCTGCTGTTGCATATAAAAACAAACCGTTAAAGTTGTTTTTTGAATTTAAAATTTCTATACTTTCAGCTTCAGTAAGTTTGTTTTTCCCAAATGCTCCTCATACGGAATTCTGAAAAAACAGGAGAACTTCCGAGAAAATGTAACAGATTCTCGTTTTTATCTAAGCTACAAAAAAAGCAACGTGTGCCACCGGAACTACTAAACGGGCTGGCGTTTAAATTTATATCTCCGCTGAGAATTCAACGCGAAAGTGGCTGTTCTCATTACAATATTCCAGTTTATCATAAATCTTATGCCTTAATGTTAATGAGTAGGGGCGACTAGGCCTCCAGGACCTTGCGGACACCGCGACCATAGTTGATCTATTGTGCCTTTCCCTATAGTGATTAGGCAAAATCGAGTCTTTTAACGAGCTCGATTATTGCTTTCGGAGTTAGATTGCAGACATTATCTGGAGAAATAAGTTCTCTTCCAGTGATTTGCATCCTTAGACCTGCAAGTGCTGGGCACTCGCACATAACGTGCATCGAGGTTTCATTTTCCTCTTCGCACAGTCGACACAGTTCACTGTCGCATTTGCCTATCTTCTTCAGGAAGTGACGGAAGGGGCCATGATCAGTGACTGCGTTAGCAAATAGTCTGAGCGACAGTCTGCTAAGTCCAATAAGTTGACGCGACAGGAAATGAGAAGGATTGAAGAATTTCTTCGCCTGCCTTATACCGGGCGCGCTACGCCAAAGGAGATCCAGTTGCCTGTTTTCCCACTTAAGCAGTTTCCCCCTAAAGTGGCTTTTTGGTAGGCCAGATGTCGGATAGGGACCAATATACGAACAATCAGCTCCGGTTTTAGCCAGCTCATCCGCTTTTTCATTACCATCCACTCCTTCGTGTCCAGGGACCCAAACCAAGATTACTTGGTTGTCCCTAGACAGTAGTTGGAGTTTCGAGTAGCAGCTCCAAACTAATTTCGACTCAAAGGCTTGAGAGGAAAGAGCTAGGAGCGCAGCTTGGCTGTCTGAACAGATGTAGATGTTGGAATTCTTACAGCCCTTATTTAGGCTTTCCTGAGCTCCAACCTCTATAGCATAGACTTCCGCCTGGAAAATGGAAGGTGAGACACCAAGCGGAATGGATAGTTTCACTTCTGGACCAATCACCCCTGCGCCTGTTTTCCCGTTCTTCCGGGATCCGTCAGTATACCAGACTTGGGCCCGTTGCTGGAGCTGGAGTCCTCTGTTTAGTAATCTTATGCCTTACTCAACTTCTTTCTAGATTTGCCTGTAGTTCTTTGTATAAGTAGTGCTTCTTCTCTGCTCTTAAATTTATCATAGGATTGACCTGATATATTCACATCTAGACTATGGCAACTGGCTAATTCCTGCCAACTACTATACCAGAATATATTCCTATTAACCACTATTAAAGCGAGCTGATGAGGTAAACAACTGGGAGAAAGATGAAACACAGTTTTCAAAATATAGGTAGGTACTCAAAATGTCACTTCAACATGTAAATGTATATGAGAGAAACCAACCTCGAAATCTATCATATAGTTGGGGGTAGTTGTTGTCAATCGAACCATTCTTTTAACGAAATAGTAGCTTTTCAGCAGGATCATATTGCTGAAAACCCCATACCTGTCCTCCATAACAAAGAACTGTCCTTTAGACAGTGTTGTATAGAACAAATTTCTCAAAATATTTAATTCCATCTTTTCCCAGAAAACTTTTCCAAGTTACATTAATATCTGTTTTTGCAGATTATAGACAGTTTTTAAGGTGGGTGCTGAATGAGAGCCTTGGTATTAAGATAATTAAGAGGTGGGCGTATTCCTTTACAACTTCTACTTGCACATTGCTTTATTACCAATTTTCATTACTCTTCCTCGATCCTGATCCAAGCTGGAAAATTATAATTTCTGATTTTTCCAGGTTGACAATCATCCTGGAAGGCTATTGATCATACACTGGGTTTACGTGGACGATCAGATAATAGGATGTCATCAGAATATTATAAAACTTTGATATTAAGGTCCTCAAGTCTCAAACCTTCCTCCATAAAATACTTTAAGTCGTTAATAAAAATTGGAAATAACAGCGGGCTCTAAATTGAGTGTATCTCGGATTCTATTGCCTTAGGCATAAATCTAATTTCCACAGGTAAAATGAATCCAAATACTGAAGATGAAATAATACCAGATGGAGCTACTAGAAAATTTAAATATTGTCGGATTCGAGTTCAATTTTGTTGTCAATGAAGGACTCAATAGTCTTAGAGTTTCGATATCGAGAGGCATGTTAAGTTATGTACAAATATTCACCATTTCCGAAAACATCTTCGTTCAGCGGGGATGTGGCCGCTTACTTGAAATCTTTTTGTGATATTTTGAATAGTCCTTTAAGACTTCCTGGGATACATCAAATATTCTTTGAGCGCGTACTAGGGTAAGGAACATATTCACATACTTCACGACTTGATTATAAAAGGTCTTATAACCTCCGAACACTGCTACATCCAAGTACTCTAATTTAAGTGAAGCAGTAAAACAATATTATTCTTTTTTACCTTCTCAATTAAAGTGATTGTCCATTAGTAAAAGTACTCTTAAACCTTTTTTTAGGTTTGACGATTAAAATAAAATGTGAAATGAAATATAAATCATGTGAAAGTGATTGTAATCATAAAAGAAAATATTCAACAACTTTCACAAAAATTGCATAGAACTATTAAACTGAGATTAAAGGTAAGATCGCTCTCTTCTTAATCACAGAAAGATAGTGAAATGTGAAGTTCATTAGTGTTGACACTAGAAATATTTCTAACATGCTAAAAACCTTAGCATAGCCCTAAAAAAGCTTGAGTAGCCACACGTGAAAACTTAAAATCATCAACTAAAACTTTAACTTGACACTTAAAAAAAAACATTTTCAGCACTAATAAATATTAAGCCAAAGCATTGAATAAACCCGAGTCGGGATTGTCCTAAACATATAATCCCCCAACTTACAAATCACTATCGGTGAGATCAGTCACTTACACTGTTGCAGTGCTTAGAATAAAAATAAATAAAAATAATTAGAAATATGTTTGCCACGTATTCAAAATTTCTTTAGTGTATCCAAAATATTAGGGGGTATCCCTGTTGTCCAAAGTAGGCAAAAGGGACCTTGGACTAACGCTTAATATTTCATGGTATTAAATTAAGGATCGATCTCAGAAGTTTGCAATCTGTCAACAGAAATAGAGTGGAATGTCAAATCAAAGAAATTAAAATTAATTTGAGTTAAGTTAAATTAAGTTATTAAGTTATATTTTCTTGGGTTAAAGTCATAATTTGACAGCTATATGAGGCAAATTATAAACAAAAAACGATTCAATAACGTGCATAAATTGTTCGAACTTACCACCGAAATTCGTTTTCGGTTCGCAAGCTTTTCATACGTCGCTAAAAATTTATCGTCATTTGGTATACATGAGCGTGTGTAGTGTATGGGGGCCTGAACTCGAGAGAGCATCAGTGAAATCGGCCCAAAAACTTATGATTTTGCTATAGAATTAAACTAGACAAGAACGAATATTCAATTTTGCCTCCACTCGCCACGAATTTTATTCAAACTTTAATTTATTTCTATAGCAAAACCGTCAGGTTTGTTTGTACGTAACAGTTTCGTCCGATTTCGTTTATGACAGATTTCAGTCTCAACTCAAGCTCCGACTTACGCAACACACGCTCCTGCTAATCATACGACTAGGCCATGGTATATAGAGTAACAGATATGCTCCACATGAGCACAACGTCACCACTAGTTGAAAATTGTCCATGGGAATATTTTTTTTACTTTTTGTAACTTTTTACTGCACAATTAACTATTTAAAAAAATATCCTTTCTTTACCTTCTTTAAATATGCACTTAAAAACTCAACTCGATTTATTCAATTACGATTTCTTGACAGCTGTCAAAATTTTCTCAACTGATGACGCAATGAAAAAAGGAAAAAGGGTTTCTCTCATACTGAGATGGCACATACTCCTTACTCTTTATACCATGCGACTGGACCATGCACGGTCAGTCGTATGATTTGCCTGAGCGTGTGTAGCGACCTTAAGCCAATTAGCGAAAGAAGATCTGAGCCTCTCTATTTCACATCATTTTCAAAAGCTTTCTGTTTCTCCTAATACTGTTGGTGGAAAATTTTGGATTTATACGCCGATTAAGATTTTGAGAAAAAAGTCTATTTTCTGGCTCAATAGAAACTGTAGAATTTGGTGTGATGAAAATACTCAAAATATTTTTTTATTTAAAGTGATTTCCCAGGCAAAACTGTTATTGAATTTCAACTTCAAATTCTAAATAATTAAAGAACCATACTCGAGTTTAGTAATATCTCCACACATAAAAGAATATGAAATGGGAACAATCAAAGAGAAAACCTTGGCATTCTCAAACCGAACTTTGCAATTCGTTTACAGTCTTTCAGCCGTCATATTCCAATGTCAATTTCTAAGAAAAACTATTAGCAAACTTATCCCTTTTTTTAGTTCATTCTCATCCTTCTTATGGTAGATGTTAGCCCTGATCAATTGATTTTGATTTTTCGATCTACTGAGCATACTGGATTCTCGGCAATTTGAATGTTAAGACTTTGGTTTACATGGAACGAAGTAATACACAACTTTTATTATAATAACTAAAATTGTTTTTCCCACTATTTATAGACTTTAATTTAATCTCTCGATTTCATACTTTTCAGAGAGCTTCCCAATGATTCCATCTATTGATCCTGTCAAATCCTTACTCCGAAGTTCTGACAATAAGAAGTGAAGATTTGAGAGATTTTGAGCTTGAAGATGTTTAAGGGGCAATGTGCATTGCTAAATTTTATGAGTTGTGACTTCTTCTTAATTTTAGCTATGCAACAGGATTCAATTTTAATTGGATTCACCAAACCTGATGTATTCTACTCTGTAAAAAAGGCACAAATTGTTGCCATAAAGTTTAGCGAAAAAATCCCTATAAATATAAATATTTAATATTTAGGCAATATTCGCTACATTTCTGAGTTTTTTCCCTAAACTTTGTGGCAACAACTTGTGCCTTTTTACAGTGTAGCCTTAATGAGTTTCTTTCGATGCAAAATATACTCCGAGGTTATGTTCATATGAATCAACTAAATATTAATTTTTTGAATAATTTAATGTCAACAACTTGAAAAGATCATTAGCACAGAGCTTATGTTACCTAATCTGTCTTCAATCAATTACAGATAGTTTAGAAAATTCTAATTATTTCCCATCCTAACTAAAGGCACCTATTCCTATACTGGTCCTCTGGACGCAGCGATTCAATTAAAAATTCCAAAAATTTTACTCAAATGTAGTAACTTCCTGGATGCGTTAAAATTAGCCCCAATAAATTATTCACTGATTACATAAAATTGAGATTTCCAGTGACAGTAAATAATTGTCGTAACAAAGAATGGAATCGTCGCTATCGCAAATCCCATAAATAAAACACGAAAAAGCGTTGAAATTTAATTTACAGAACGTGACTTGTTCTCTTTCGTCCGACGATTTATATCTACTGAGCGGGAGCGCCAACAACAACAACCAGCTTTCCTCAGACGACAACAAAATACGAAAATCGACGACTTCAATTGGACTCGATTTGAGCTGGCAATAGCAACTTGGACAGTTTTGTAATTGGCAAAAGACATTCGATTCTTGATAAGACTTCACTTAAACAGAGAAGTGAATCGTATAGAAGCAGAGGGTTCAACAGAAGAAGGTTTTGTGTCATGGACATGGAGGATGAATGAACTTCGCCAGTTTATTTTTGGAAATTTAAGTAAAATTGTAATCAAACGAGAAAATCATTTATTAAGAAACTCCAAGAATGATCGTTTTTTTGCATCTGCACCTGAATGTACCCCGCTTTCATATCTATCAAAAATCGAAGAAATTGCAAATGTTTGGACGCGAATAGTTTACACAAACACTTCCAAAAATATTGACTCATATTTTCATTCCTATGGAGGGAGTCACGTCTAATGAGTTGGTAGGCACTTAATAGCCAATGTACAAGTTTTTAAGGTATCCTGAGGTGTGATAGTCAAATCATCTGGCAGACATTTTCCCATAGTGGTCATCCACAAGGTTCTTTATTATCAACACGTATGTACATTTCGGCCGTCGACGTCGTCGTCGTCTTCTAGTATTTTTATTAGCTTCTTGCACAAAAATATATTGTACAACATGGCATTCCAGTTTTCGATTTATTGCCGACATTGAGGTCAACAAGATGCAATTCATTTACAAGAACTGAAAACATTTCCAATCCAACTGCGGCTTGTTAACTCTTTTTTGTGTCAAATTCTTTTACGAATGGTTTGCAAGCTGCAACACGGAGGTTGAGTCTTCGCAGCATGTCAGATGTAGCCGAGAGAATCTATTTGCATGCAGTGTGGTGGATTCGCATCAAATAAGCTCGTTATTCCTCTTTTTTTTCTAGTTTGTTGTTTTTGTTGTATTTTGCTATAATACCAAAGACAACGTATGAAGAGAATTTATTTATTTTTATTTTAAAGACTTACAGAAGCCGACCAACTTGGTATGTTGGAAATTGCTAGTCGAAAGAACTTATGGTATTTCAGCGCGTTCTCCGCATCTTTCTCTAATTTGCGTAAATTACCATTTTCTTTTAATGTTAACTACCGAAAGATGTCAGGCAATCTAATTAAAATTTATCTTCGAAATTGTTTGACATAATTATCGTGTAAAGATACTTAAAGAAGTGGAGGGGTGTGTTTCGATACTGCATCAGAGAGAAGGATTTTTTTCTCGATTTTTATATTATTTTCTTTATTCACTTGATTAGTTGTGGTTACAGGTTTTTAAGTTTGATATTGATTCAAGAAATACAAAACATATAAAAATTGCGATTCCATAAATGGGTTTTATTGCTTTTAGTACGTAAGGTCTCAATACGGATCGTGTTTCGGAACTTTTTTATACTTGCAGTTCACATCATTAACTTATTACTTTTGCTTTTACTAAGTTTAATATAATGGGGCTAGAAGAGATGAACAATCCTCAATCTCAAGATAGCGAAGTACAGTTTCAACAGTTGCAACATAGAAGAGGATAACAAGCCTCATTATATTATTTGGATCTTGATTAACAGCTGATAAATGTTTCAAATTTAAATAATAGGACTAACAACTTCTGGAGAAAGAATCTAACATGCCTTATCCACAAGGATTTTACTAAAAGATAATATGAACAAAACTCCAAGCCTACGATCCCAAAAATCAGGCTGCAAAGTTTCCCGAAGGCTTATCAAGACTAAAGTGAAACTCGCATTAAAGCAAAGCGTTCATTTCACAAAATATAATGAGAATATTACGAATAACATAAAAGTCAATCAACCTGTATTTTGTGTAATCACAACTGATAAGTTTGGGACAATCTTACAGGAGCTAAAGGCTGCCGATTTGCTGCAGTATTCGTTAACTGAGGATTGAAATAATCCGACTAGTCGCTGTCATAGGGTGCGAAAGAAAATATTTGAATACCCAAGCCACTCATCCTGTTCAATATTCTCCTGTCTTCTTAAAGCATACATAGCTCCAATATCATTGGTAAAGTTAAGAAAATACTCAAGGTCGAGCAACCAAAACCTTTGGAAAAGAGACGCATTGTAAAATTGACCGATCGCGATGGTCCTGTTCTTCCAATAGAGAAAACCAATTATAACCTTCACTGAAATTTTTGCGGGTAAATATGCGCCATCTATATATGATGCAGGCGGATAGCTCCGAACCTGCCTTGGGTCTACTTATAGTACCAATGACCCAACAGAACAGTCCTTAAATCAGAGATCCTCGTCCTATATTGTGCATGAGACGACTGCATTCCATCACTTTCAACGAGAGTTCATAGGTGGATAGAGGTGGATGTGGCGTGGTTTTCAATTGCAATCCAAATGCTTACCACACTCCCTGGGTAAGCACACACACAGCATCAATGTTCGAGGTGAGTATTTTATTTTTATGTTTTCAGCAAGCAACAAACCTAAGTTTAATACAGTAAATAGGTAAGAGGTTCTTGATACTACATTTACTATTGACTGGAGCTCTCTATGGATAGAGAACTAATTGCTGGATTCGCTTGAGTATTGATATATTTTTCATTCTCTTATAAAGCTAACAAAACGGGTAAGTTCTGCACAAAAATGATGTCCATTAAACTACACAGTTCTTGTTTGATAAAATAAGGACTTAAATTATGCAAAATGTACAGAAGTATACTTTGAAAAATTAATTCTAGGAAGAACATAGAAATATTTAGGCGATTCAAAAATTCCATAAAAGTGTCCATATTCTTCCACAGATCCCTTGTAGAATACTTCCCGCATGCAATATTCGCGTTGCAAACCGTACACATCCTTTTACCCTTATAATTACTTTCGGTCATACTGTAAAATCCTGTTATGCTTTTTTATGCCGTGCGAATGTAGAACAGTTTACGATCTTCTGTCTTCCTTCCGGCATAAATCTGCGAACGTTTAAAAATGGCATACAGCGGCACCTTCGCCACTCCACTCTCCTTAAGCACCCTAATTGCTCCGTTTTTCCTTCCTGCTGAGCTGTGCTATGCATCATAGGGTATTCCCTGAGCTTGATTTAATAATATATATAAAAAAAAAAAACAGAGTCCACAGAGAATAATTCGGAAGCTGCTGTTCAAGCCTCTCCAACAACAGGAATGGACTCTAGTGAGGCAGAGGAATTTTATTTATAATACCACACGAAAGTTTTCAACATAAGTAAAGACAGCAGCCCTAAAACATCTGAGACAACAACCAATAGACGTCGCAAAATTGAATGATTCTCCTAATAGCCACATCATTAGGGTACGTATTTTGAACTAATTATTTGAAATAGCGAGGGATGTATGAAACATCAACCTGTTGTAAGAAGTCACGGCAGATATGCAACGATTCCTTGTGCAGTAACCGACACAAGGTTAGATGTGTTGTATAAGACCCAAACCATATATGGGTAAATATAACCATTGATGTCAATTATGTCAATTATAACTTTTATCAATCTTACAGCGTTTACTTTAAAGACGTTATGATGTTCACGATTTATAAACAGAGTAGCTCTGTACTTCTGCATACATAAGCGTGAGAGCATAAAAACTTTACCAATATTGGTAGGTATATATACCAAATGGAAAGAAAGACACTTAATTTCTACCAACTCGTTCCATGATCAATTTATTTCGCCCGTTGTCTTCTTAATTAACTGAATTCATATCCACCTATAACTAATGCTCATATCTTAAATCCATCGGACAAATATATTGACTACCGCGACGACTATGTATAGCTCTAACTTGATAATATGCTCATTACGTGAATCCATCAGTAAGATAAGTTGCCAGCTCGGCATTGTCTTCACGCAGACCAATACCATCATGTCCAGTATTTACCAGTCTTTCCAGAATGGCCGGATGGCGTGTGTTATCTTTCAGAGCTATGTCCAAATACAAAGAGTAGCCCCTTACATGATTTTCTACATGTGAGTATCAGAGTCCGTAGATAAACAAAGCAAGCCTGTTCTTGCCGTTGTCTTATGCTAGCCGATTACCACCATTTAGGATTCTCTGGTTGTAGACACGTATCTAAATGGGCTTATTATGTTCAATGTTTTCTGATCAGGCCATGTTAGTCTCGGTTGGGACTGATGGGAGTGGTCTTTTATCAAATCTGATATTCTTCTTCTCCACATAGAAATAATTTTCCCTTTTTCGCTGTTTCTTGATTTTCTTCATCGTTGAAACCTTTTTCTTTTTTATTTTTTCACTATCTGTCGAATGGAGCTTCATGAACAAAGAACCAGTCTCCTCGCAGCAAGCAATTCCGGGACGGTTATATGTGCCCCAAACAGAATGTATGAATTCCCAGCCTCTCCAGCAACCATAATCGCAGTCTCAATTAATTGAAAAAATTAATAATGTCAGACCCCCTCATAAACTTGTATTACTTATGTAAATTGTTACCAAATAAATGTCACGTCTAGATAAAATGTTCCTTAGCTGGGGAGTTATCAAAACTGAAACATGTTCCGATGTCGTGCTATGTTAATGCGCAGATTTTTTCGACGACATCAAAAGGTGCCGATTGGTTAATTATATCGTTCGTATACGGAATCACTTTGGGTCTCTGGAGGAGTTTTACAACGTCTTCGAATTGATTCGAGATTATATTGGTTTTAGCGTGTTTTATTGGCAATCAAATGAATTGGATTACAAGTTCGGTCCCATAAAAGGAGTTAACAACTAGTTGGGTATTTCAAAGATGTAAATTTACGCTGCACGTAAGAATACTTTTGAGTGTTTATTTTTTGATGGGAGAAGGCTTTTAACGTTAAGCGTATAAAAACATGAAAATTGAATGCTTTGTGATCGCTGGTAGATAACCGTAAAACAATCTACTAAATGCAGTTTCACATTCACTTTTTGATCGGCTTTCATAGCGGCAAAATATAAACTGTGATTTGTATACTAGAAAGGAAAGTTGATTTTTCTTCAAACAGACGAATATGGATGAATCCATCGCAATTTGCAGTTTGTTGGAAATCTGCTTTGCCTTGAAGCTAATAATTAATTAATTTCATTATCGTATTAGGTACTGCCTAGCGTTTTAGAAGAATAATGAATTTTCATTCTTGTGATGATATTATTTAATGTTTTTACTTAAACTTGATATGAAATAATTTGTACTTATTTTTAGCATAAAATCGGCTTATAAATGGCAACAGATATTACATTCCTTACAATTATGTTTCATTTTCGGACCCTGATATAATTTTGATTTCGCTTATAGTTGTAGTCGATTATTGCAATTGTGGTAACTCAAAGATATGACAACAGTTCGTATAAAGATCCAACAGATGGAGTTAATATTTCAAACGCGTTTTGCCTCTACAGAGCATCTAAATTCAGGGCAGAAAAGAGAATATATTACATAGATATACTTTGATTCTCAGCAGATTAGTCAATATTTAGTAATATTAGAGTACACAATTTAAGGGAGTGTCAACTATATAACAGAACCGTATACCTTATGGTTTGGGGGAAATACACTGCATATCTCTACAATATTATGAGTACCTTAACTGTGGCAAAAGGTCAATCTTATAAGATTATATAGCCTTTCCTTAGAGTAATAACGTCGATTTCATTGGGATGATAAATCTATTGGTTGGTTATGCTTTCTTGAGCGTCAGGCTCAACTGACTTAATACACATTTTATTAATATCCAGATAGCCATTGCGATTAAAGTAACTCTTTTAAAGTTTCCTTTTTTAAGACCTTGAAAAGGTGCACAACAAATTTTTTAACATGATATCAAAATTGTTTCAGGTGGTTAGCAATGAAATACACCTATTACCAATGATTCACCGGCGAAATTTTCAAATATCATAGACATCCTACTACAACTTGGATCATTTCTCAGCTAGGTTTAATATCTGTGACAGAACCATTGACTTATATAAGATGGACAGTTGGATGTTCTATTTCATATGGGATCACTTTTGTTGTCAGAGGTATGAAAACTATCTTAATTTCAAGTTTCTTTTTCGCTTTAACATTCATATAATAAGCTCAACAAATTCCAAAGATATTCAAAATAATTATTTTTTGGAAGCTTATCTCCTATAACTTCAAATATTCCTTAAACTCGTTTTTTAAACAAATAAAATTAAGCAATTTTTGTCTGCCTGTCCCAAAAAGTAGTTATGGGGGACAGAGAAAGGATTACAAATGTTGTATTCAAATATATTTGTATTCTATATATTCCACTGAACTGAAACTGAACTATGGTGGATTTCTTATAGAACTTATTATTTGAAGTACAGCGGAATAAAGAACATAAACTAAAAAGAGACAACTATAGGAAATTGATCCCATGATAAGGTAAGCGATTTCAGTATGTCAGCGGTCTATATTATACATGTCAGTAGATAGAACAGATAACCAAGAAATTTTTGGAAATCAGCCCTTACCTTACATGGGTAAAGTAATATTACATGAATATCACCTGCGGACTCACATGGTCAAAAGTTAAGTGTGGAGGTTATTACATTCAATGAATCTTTACCGATGTTTTTGGAAATGATCTCAAATGCACCCATAACCGCAGCGTGTAGAATTACCAATGACTTTTCAACTTTTGCGATTTCTACGTAAGACTCCTGTATGAGGTAATTCGATTCGGTCAGCCCCAATGTAGAAATCTGCATGTAGTTCTAATTCTGAGGAAAAACCACTAATGACTCTAGATGCCCAAGAGGTGGATAAAGTATAGATTGTTCGTCCAAATTTAAAGTGTTGCCATGTCACTACTATTTTGGGTCATGTTTAGATTTATTGTTTTGACTCGCTACAGATGTTAAACATCAGTTGATTCCGGTAGGAGATTGAAATCTGGATGCTGATTCTGATCTTTTATCGTATATTTTTCTCACATATTTTGACATTTCACCACAAATTTGCCGTACTTTTATATTCACCATATTAATTTTGATTTATCCTTTTCAAAAACCACAAAATGAATTTGCAATGAACAAACGTCAGAATATACGTTTAAAAGTACGACAAATTCATTAACTGCTTCCGAGGTTGTTTGAATTTGTAATGTGAATTATCATATCAATTCATTCTACGTAATATAAGGCTTTGCTGAGCTGAACGAAAACACAAAACAAGTAATAGAAAAGATCATTTAATTTTGAGGTATATTTTGACATCAAAGTACGACAAAATATCAGAATAAGCACCCACATACTTGGACATTGCTCCTCAATTTTGTCCTACTTCAATTTTCACCATAGTTTATCTTAATTTATCATTTCCATTTACCACGTAATGAACTTAAATAAATGTCAGAATATACTACAAAAGTACAGATGAATTTACAGTTGATAAGGTTTCCAGCAGATTTTATTTTTTGATTGGGCTACTTAGATTTTGAATTTTAAATAAATGAAAATAATAGAAAAAAAATAGGAATTAAAAAAAGGATGCCATATATACATTAACATAAACAAAGTAATGAACTTAAAATATCACGCAGAACTAGCAAACAAACAATACAAATTTATACTGAACAAATTAAAACCGTATAGTTATAGTCAATAAACGTTCATTTATATACTGCCCTCGTAATAAGCTAGTATACCTTTTCTTCTCAGTCTTTAATTTAATTGTGTTTTACTCTAAGGCAGGGGGATGAAGGATCCTAAGTACGAAGACCAAGGCAGCCACTTGTGCTACTCTGATCAAACTACCAAACTACCTCTCACCAAAACCTTCCTATCCACTTAATAAAGCGCATGAAATCTACTTGGAAGAACCTTTTAATCTCATCCACAGATAGGAAGACAGACTCAAGTGTATCCAGTCTGCTCCGCCCAAAAAGTGTATGGCTGTCTCAGGCTTTTCTTCCACGCAGAATAGGGCTGGCAACAATTTCCCATCTTTATTAGATGAGCGAAGCGAGCTGTAGGCGGTGATGAAGGTGAACCATATTTCTGCATTATTTTTCCCGATCCCTATGAGAAAGTCGGAGAAATTCTTATTAGGCTCATCAAGAAAAAGTTGTATACACCTATAATTACTCAAGTTAGCCTATCGTTGCTTATGTTTGGTCCCTACAATGCTTAAAGCGAATTATAGTCCAAGAAAGGGAGAACTAAAGCTGGACCTGGTTAGGAGGCAGCCCTCTCGTTTCCTATGATCCCCATGTATCCGGGAACCCACTGCAGAAACACGTCATTGTAGTTTCACAGCTTATTCACAGACGTCCTGCACTCTAATATCCGTAGACCACACAGAGCCATCATGGCTGCCTGACTATTCGAGAGGAAAGCCATATCTTTTCACTTGATTTCCATAGTAAGGGCTATCTTCGCTGCCATTGCTATGGTGAAGACCTCAGCCTAGAAAATAGTGGTATGCTTTCCAACTAAGTTCTTGGATCCAATGTGAAATTCAAGATAGAAAACACCAGCACCGGCTCCCCATAGTAAGCAAGCGGTCGGTGAAAAGCTTTAGAGCGGACCAGGAAAGGTTCGATAAGGCTCTTCCTTCAGCCAACGAGAAGATAACCCACAGAGAAGAGACATTATTTCCAGAGAAAAAAGTCTGTGCTGGCTCGCCAGCTTTGGGATCGCACTCCTACCTCGGCCAACAATTACAAGAGGCATTCGCGAGCATGGATTTTACCATCGAGGTATATATTCAGTGTACAACAGTCCGTTTCAAAAAAATTAATTTATTAATAAATTTCACTTTATTTTTTACTGTGTTTACTGTGTTTATTTATTATTTATTATTATTTTTAAAAATATTTGTACGTGTAGAAGACTAAAAAATACATTTCTAATATTTCTTTGTTTTATTAATAAGACATTTTATAATTAGATTAGAATTCTGTCGTCACTGGTCAACTATAGTGATAACTCTAAAATTCAAGTTTTTTATTATAGCCATCGTATAATGATATATGTAACCAAAAATTAAGTTAAAACATCTGAGATTTTACTATCATACCTTAATCATTATAGCTTTTATTGAAGATGGAATTATCATGACTGTAAGTCAAAACTATTGGAATCACATTTATAATAGAAAATTCTCAATTCTAGAGTCATCATTAGTTGATCAGTGGCTAAAGAAAAGGATCTAGTGCACAGTATGGCATCGGCTCAACTTGAAAAGGTACGAAAAATAGCACCAGTATTCCCCCGGCTAATATCAATGTCTTTTCCAACTGTAATGCTTAGATGATAGAAAAAATTAGCTCAGCGAATATTTCCATTTAAGTTAGTGGTACACACTCTTATTTAACCTAGAGCACATAGAGTTGTAGTTATTTCCTTTCAAGATATTTACACATGGGAGTCTATACTACCATGTCAAAGTGGAAAAACCTTTAATCTGTACTGCAATCCAGTATGCATTTTTTTTTTGTTAAAAGATATCAGTGAGAAATAATAATTATTTCCCGGTATACTAGACACTTTCCACAAGATCATTCATTACTGAAATACAGGATTAAAGAAATGTGAATCTCATAGTGGAAAATTAGGCCTGAATATTAAAAATTAATAAAATAGACATACAACTGCCAAGAAATTAATATTAAAGCCAACTTTCCTGCAAATTTCACCAATATCAAAAATGACGCCACTTACTTATTTATATTTTGAAGGAACAAACCGTTATTATCTCGGCATTCAATATATTCAAGTAAAAATAAAATAAAGAAAACAAACACACAAAAAATATTTGAAAATTGTTTCAAAACTCGACAAATTCTGTCAGATTCATGGCTACTGTGCTGTCCATTCACACAATCATTCTCGTATTTTTCTCTTTTTTTTCCGATACCACCAACAGGCTCCACAATCAGGCAGAATTCAATGCAAAAAAATGTAATTACCATACCTTACCACATCGAGGTTTCTTATCTGGATCTGGGGAACGCCACCAATTTATTCCATCCCTGGACACTGCCTCTTGTTTCACCTTATTTCAAAGTGCACCAGAACAATCGAAATGGCGGATAAATGGCGATAAGTGAATGAAACCGAAGGAATTGTCAGCTAACAAAAACTGAAGATTCAAGGCGCCAACTTCAGGACCCTTAATTTATCTTGCACGCCATATTATGGCCCTTTCTTGTATACTTTTGTTATCGCCATCGCTCTCCAGTCTCCAGACATTCTCAATTTTTTCGCGTTGTTCTTGTTACTGTTGTCAGTGAACACTGAACATCCCATAAAAGATCTCAAATTCTCCACGTTATATAGGTGATTTAATTGTTTTTTCCTCTTTTTGACAAGATCCATTGATCTTTGTGAGATGAAATACGAAACTATATCGAAGACACTAAATTATCTCCTAGCCTTCAAAACCATTTTAGATAAAACTCTCGAAAACACAGAGAAATGTAAGTATACAATTGAAGTTATCTCGAATCCACTTATGTATGTGTACCTTTGTATGCATGCAGTGTTGCGATCGCTAATTATAGTATCAACATTTCAGTTAGCATTTAACGATGAAAATTGTACTCAATGCATCACAGCGTGACTAGTGGAATCGTCTACGCACTGCGATGTTGATGAGTGATTAAACGGCATTAATTGAAGGGGAGCGGAAGTAAATTAGGCGCATCAAGTAAGTTGCGCGCGCATAGCATCTTCATTTCAAAGTGGTGACAGCAAGAATGACTTGATGTAAAACCGCTCATTAATCTCGAAGTCAATGGAGCATTGCAGAAGAGTATTAGAAGTCAATTGACATGTCTTTGAACAGTATTTTGCGCATATCTATACCAAGATTTACATATATTTTCCAGAATGAGGCTGCATTGCAAGATGTAGATAAGTACTTAAGGAATACATTTATATTTCATTTTATGATGAATGAATGGACACTAAACAAAAGTATACCGTGGTATGGATCTTTTTCTCGGCAGGTAAAGCAATTTGCATAGGTTCCACTCTCATTTATGATGTGATACCGATAACTCCTGAGATTAAAAACAATAGGACATACATAAGTATGCAAGCCTTTATCAATATAAAATGTTTTCACTTCACTCTTTCCTGATAATAACCATGTTTATCTCACTGCCTATCGTACATAAAAAGTACAGGGACTGAAAAATGCTTAGCAACATTGAAATATAAACCGATATTTAGACTTACATTTTCAAACTTCGCCTTCATGATAATACAAGATACTAAACAAAGTCCCCATTTTATAATGATTGTGTTAAGACGTACGCTGCCAGTAGTTCCTCAGCGCCACGCTTTGAAAGAGCGACATCAAAGCGAGGGCTTTGCAAATAGTGTGTGGGACTCATCAAAAATTAATTATCCACCAACGAAAATTGAATGAAAAAATGTCAACAGTATCATATTGTATAAGAGGTAAACAAAAGTGGTCCCAAGATAGATCCATGTGGATCCCAGCAATTGACTGGAAGTTTTTCAACAGAAAATTTTTAACTTTTGCTTGTTGATTCCAATAGAAGAAGAAGCTTCTAATTAGCTTCACGCCAAAAGTAGGAAACCGAAACGCAGAATATTCCATATCATTCAGTCTAGTAAAGCAACCAACAATTTGCAGTAATTAAGTTACAACTCCTAACAAATGGTGAACATATATCACGGTTTCTAAATAGGCGTTATTTAGTATTAAGAAACTTCACTGCCAACATACATCAATATACGGTTCTTCGCAGATTATCAAAGGATGGAGTTTCAGTGCATCTAATTTAATCCTAGTGGACTGGACAAGTCCATTTTCCACAAGAGTTATTTAAGGCTCTGCCATATAGTTAACGCATGGAATAATTGTGATTTCACACCGTGGTAATAAACTGCACTTGTTTATTAAGTCTGAAATGGAAAAAATACCTTTGTACAAAAATTCAGAAAGCATAAACCTCCTTAAGCCGATTGCATTTCCAGGTAATTAATTAATTGGGACTGACCCTCTAGGATACTTGTAGTACTACTGAAATTCATTTGTAATGAGAAAGTAATGTCAGATGATTGGAAGGAAATATTTGTATGATTTTATAAAAAGGGTGATATGGGTGTAAGGTAGGTGAATATAATATGCGCATATTGCCAATTTGCACCATGGCTGTAGTTTGGTTATTTCACGAAAGATGACAGCACATGTAATAGAAATAGTTTGCCATTATGCCACTGTTTATATCTGAACTGGAAATCGGGTTAGTAGATAAGACTAAGCAAGTATTGTTAGCGAAAATCGCTCTCTTTAAAGCGCAAGCGTAGCCCGGGGGTTACACGTAATAGTACAGCTTGCATGTGTAACCTCTACTGCCATGCTGGTAGTTCAGCTTTCAACGAACTTGCATGATGAAAAACCATGGCAACTGAGGTGATAGTAATTTGACATTATGCAGATTTCAAGATGGCGGAAAAGAAATGCTTGAGAGAATTTGATAAATTTATTCTGGAAAAATGAGATTTTCTGGGATCATTTGCATTACATCATTTATCAACACCTTCCTCTTAACTTTTTCTTGGGTTTTTATCATTCTGCTACTTCTATTATTGCTATAATTTTCCAGTATACGCATGACTTTACTCCTCA
This sequence comes from Dioctria rufipes, assembly GCA_963924295.1. Classification (NCBI taxonomy): domain Eukaryota; kingdom Metazoa; phylum Arthropoda; class Insecta; order Diptera; family Asilidae; genus Dioctria; species Dioctria rufipes. The sequence goes on along the minus strand of OZ002743.1, from coordinate 38,077,110 downwards.
ATGCCATTTTTTAAATGAGCTTACATGCAAGATAATAAGACATCAACCGAACTGCCTTCTGCTGTCAAGTTAAAAATCGCGTTGGAAGGGAGGCTTGCATGCATGCTGTACTATCTCGTGTAATCCCTGGGTAACGACCTCGAACACCCACACACAGTTATAAAGTCTTGCGCTAATTTCAGCGAAAACCACTTTGCGAATTAGAACAGGTATAGATAGTAGTCTGCGATTTTGAGTTTAAATTTATAAAAATAATAGGTTTAAGTCAGTTCATTACATGTCCAATTCAAAAAGGGATTTCATTGTTGACTGTTTTAGATCATTTAGAGTATACAGATTACAACGTTTGTAAAACAGACAAGAAGAATCAGATGACTATAACATGAGGTGTTTTAAATAATAAAAGGACGATTCTTCTGGCATGCAGCCTTTTATTCTGGCGCTCATTCTTTATGCACAAGATTTAGTTTCACACTTTTAAGAGTTACATCTAGGTCGTTCTGGGCGAATCCAGAGATTGTAGTGTAATAGTCTTGACTCGAAGAAATGTAATATGGGAGCGTTCAGGCATGCATCTAAAAGATTAAAATCTCATTATTATTATTTATTAATAAAAATTACAGATATTTATATAAAGCACATTTTCAGACTTTTTCATTAGACATAACAATGCAATGCCACTGAATATTCTACTAAACAAAATGTTATGCACGGTGCGCAACGGGACGTCCAAGAAGAGAGTTTGGTAAATATTTCGTAAAATGCGAATAACTATAAGCTCCATACTTTTACTTTGTCCAATTTGAAAAGCTCGTTCTGATTCGAAATTTGTGAATGTTTGGAAAATTGTTTTCTAGGTAGCATAGCAAATATCGGCCAAATAGTGTTGTATGATGCATGTATGATTGCGATTGGATTGTCAGAGTTTTCTGGTTGAGACCATGGTACAAAAGTTGAGAAGATATGTCCTTCTCGAACTGTCAAATTGGGAGCTACGTCATATGGTGTTCATTCTCTTCATTTGAATTTCAATCGTCATCATCAAAGGACAAAATCATATCCTAATTGGGAATTTCTTTTCTTTTCAGCAACCATTTATACGCTTTTTTCCTCCAGGTTGAGGTCTACTTTTTACTCTGCTGGAACTTGGTCAGCTTTGACAGCTAATTTTTGTTATTATTTGGTGCTAGGATTTGTTTACGGAAAATGGTGTACGGGAAATTGTTTGAAAAAAAAAATTGGAAAACATATTTAACATGAAAAGTTATTCCTGCTGTAGTAAGTTATTACAAAATAATTTGAATTTTGAAGCCAACAGCCTAATTAATTGCTATCATACAGAAGTTCGTATTGTTAGTTGCAAAAGTTTACAAGGCTCACCAGGTTGAGTCCATTCAAGTTATACTGAGGTCGAGGTTGGAAAAGTTAGCACTGTGTTTCTCGCTTCAAGTATTTATCATTTTGATTTCTTCTACTGCTTATCATATTTTTTTTTCTTTTTTAATGAACTGCTCCTAAAATAAAAACATTTTTTCTACTATATATCTCCCCAGGACCCCTGGATACATGCTTGGCAGCTATATTATGCTACTTAGGGTATATGGTGACTTTAGTAACTCATATCTTCAAAAGAAAGCCGACCACCACTGTAAATCTTGGCACGTAGATAGATAAGGCTTAGATTTTTTAAAATAAGCATATTCCAAAAAAATGCTAGTGCTCTCCAGTAGAAAAAAATACTACATTTGAGTGTATTGCTATCATATTGCGTTACTTTTGGTATATGGATAAATTTAACAATTCTGGGCGATTTGGCATGAAATGACCGAAACGAAACTGATTCAAATCTACGGTACTGACATGTGTTCTCTACTGATTATACAAAAGAAAAAAAAAAAAAGTAATCGAATGTCGCGCTTGTTAGGCTCAGGAAAAAACCGGACAGATTTTGTCGTATGGGAAAATTTTATCGTATATTGCTACACTTATATGAGGCTAGATAGTGTTGTAGGAAATATTCAGAATAAGCAAGTATTTGATTGACGCAGATTTGATCGAAAAATATATCTATGTAAAAGTAATGTAGTGTGGACTGTGAAGACCTAATGTAGGTTTAATAATGACGATATTATAAATAAATAATGGATAATTTTCCAGTAAGATTTGCAAAAAGGAACGCCACTTTTACATTTATTCTCACATAAATCCGCGCAAATTTTATTTACAGAGATATTCGTTTATAGGGCGCGTCATATTGCAGTATTCATACGAGAATATCCTTACTGCATTAATCCATGTATGGAAACATCCTTATAATTAATATGTCTACTAGTTTGAAGCTCTGCAGAACTAAATTTATCCAAATTACTACATAATACGCTACAAGGAATTATACGTAACTTTTCTACTTAACAGTAATTTACAAACTTATACGTTTCGCCTAGATTTGTGTCTTTAATCTAAACTTGCAATTTATATGCTACGTTAGCTTTGCTGAAATTTAAGGGCAATATAATACCCATTTAATGTAGAATGAAACGAAACACAAAAACACGAAATATTACTACAACAAAAAATCCGTATACAGTACAGATGACCTAAGAGTGGGAGGAGGTAGTGTTGTATATTATAAAGGATATCTCGAGCAATGTGCAACATTATTCATTCAAGAGAAGACGGAAATAACATCCTCCAAGCGAAAGGAACGGAAGAATAACAGAAATTTTCTACAGACAGGAAAAGACAAGAAATAAGAAAAAAAACATTTTTTCATTTCTTTTTTACCTTTTTTTTTTACTTTATATATAACGAAAAAAGAAAAGTCCAAAGCATCTGACGCTATGTTGCTGACAATTTCTTTTTCTGGATGGATCTCCTTTTCCAAACTTGTTTGAACGCTTTAGGGTGAGCTTTTTCCTGTTGTGCCGATAAGTCTGTATTTCAGAGGAAAACATCACCGGAACTGGGCTTGACGTATGTTTTCTTATTTTTTTGGAGGTGTCTTTTAATTGAATTTCGAAACAGGATGAAAGAAATCAATAAGTCATATAAGTTGGAATGATGACTAGGATATTGCAGAGATTTTCAAATTGTCTTCATTAATCGAAATTTATGAGGATTTTTATTTGGACAACAGTTTTCCGTCATACAAAAACAAATATTCATGATTCTATTGAGAGATTGGTTCAATCAAAACACTCTAACATTATACATTTGTAATAACTGTTTGGTGATTATAATAAGGAGAAGTAAAGTACTTTTATTTAGAAATTTTGTCTAGTGAATTACAGATTGTACTTAGTTGTTTGAGCGTATACATATGTACAATTTAATTCTAATAGCCATTAATAAACAAAAATATTATTTAATTTTATTTAATATCGCTCATAAAATTTAAGCGAAATAATAATATCAGAAATTGTGAAATTGTCGTGAATATTCTGGGTGATCTGCAAGGGTGCTTGACGCTCGTTCGAAACAATAACGACACAACTCAAAATTTCCCTTTTCACGTTTTAAAGCTCAAAATTGATGTAGAAAAAATAAGCCTTTCGAGCCAGCTATCAGTGAGGGGTCTCAACAATAGGATAACCGTATAACCTTACTGTTAACACCCATCTCTAGTCGAAAAGTTTAATTTTTCTGCATCAGTTTTGAGCTTTAAAACATGAAAAGGGAAATTTTAAGTTGTGCTGTTATTGTTGAATACATATTTAATAAAAAATAAATAAATTGAAAATAGAAATATTTAGAGCAATGGAAAAATCCTGATTAATTCAAAGTGAATTAATTAATTAATGAGCAGAAAAAAGCATGCGTTTCGTATCAGCAGAAACCTGAATACTCCTCAGTATGGCTAGGTTTCTGCTTACTGTGTTTCTACTTACTGAAAAAGATCAATACTTTTTGCGCTTCGTTTGTACCGAACTCAAAAAAGGCCTATTTAAACATTTATAAACTTTACCCGATAAAGAAAAGAAATTATATAATAATGTTCAATATTAAAAATCTCTCTGCTATTGAATCAGTTGGAGTCGAATTAAGATTAAATAACAATAACATATTAAAAATTGACTCCACCTACTTTCATCATAGTTCTTCTGATCAAAATAAGGAAATTACACTTAAGAATGATCCTCTGAAGCTGTCTCGAATTCAGGAATCGGATTTGATTAGCGGTGATCTAAATTGCAGACGCCAATCCTGGTGTTGTTTACGTGCTAATTCTTAGGGAAACATGCTCAACTATCTACTTTCGACTATTTCAATCGCCATGCTTTACCCACCTTCTCCGACATACGTTTCAAATATACTGCTACCAATCCCTCACTGGATGTGTACCTCACCAATGTTCCGGAAATCCTTTCTCAACCTTTGGTTATAAATGAATTTTCTTCTGACCACTTCCCTTTATTTATTAAATATAACTCCGATCCTACATTCAAGAATCGAATATTATATGATTTCAACAGAGCTGATTAGATGCGATATTATTTACTTATACTTCGCGACATGAAGCAGAGAATTTAAACAACATAACAACTCCTTATCAAGTTGATATAATGGTTGAGTTTTTTACGGACACAATTCTTAGTAATACAAATCTCTCTGTCCCTAATCGTAGCATTAATATTATAACTCCTCTTAATATTATTAATATAATACGGCGCTGCAATTTTATCAGAAGGGCATGGCAATGAACCCGCATACATCGTCTTAAAACCTTATTAGTGCTACTTAATTATCGACTTCGGGACGAAACTTTTAAATTCAGAAATACAAGTACTCTTAGGACTACAGATGGCGACTAAGCCTTTTTGGAATATAACCAAAATAATTAAACATAAAAATCGTATAATTCGTGCAATATTACATCAAAACAGGTTACTCCTGATCAAAAGAGAAAAAGCTGACTGCTTCGCCAGTAAGTTCTCTGTATATAAATAGTATAACATCTTAGCATCATAGTGGTTCAGATTCCATATCAGTAATAACTAATGCATTGTCTTCTTTCCAAAACCCCGTATCAACCCTAATGCTCCATATACTAGAGTTAGCCATATCAAACGATTACGAATCGCTAAACTTATACCAATCTTAAAACCTGCCAAATCCCCCGACAAAACTACAGATCAATCAGTCTGCTTAGCGGTCTTGGAAAAATATTGAAAAAAACAATTAAAACAAAAATATAGGTCTTCGTGACTGATAATAATATTCTACCCAACGAACAGTTTAGCTATCGAAGTGAGCATTGTACGAATCAAGCCATTGCCAAACTAACGCAGTTTATCAAGAATAAGCTTAACGGAAAACAATCTATTGGACTTGTTCTCTTATACATTCAGGTTGGTTTGATACAGTTTGGCATGAGGGCCTTATCTGTAAGTTAATTCGTCCTGAGTTTCCGTACCACATCATTAAAATGGTCCAAAGCTTTTTAAGTGATAGATTTTCTTTCGTTCACGTTGGACAGCTAATATCTGCACCTTATCCAACCATAGGTGGCGTTACTTTTACTGCCGATCTCCTAACTTTACCCAACTGTTCAATCTTAACATTTTCGGACGACATAGTTATCTTTTCATCTACAGAAGATACGCAAAATATAATTCGTAGCCTCCAAATGGTCTAACTAGAATAGCTGAATATTTCGATAAGTGGAAGATCAAACTCAACGGGACAAAAACACAAACAATTGCTTTTACTAGGAAACTTAAACAACGCCATCTACCACACACGACCCTGACTGCGAATGGAGTTCGTTTTCCTTGTGCTGACAGTATTAAGTATCTAAACATACATTTGAACAAAACCTTGACCTTTAAGAATAATAAGTCTAAGGCAGTACATAAGATCAACATATTAACGAAAATCTTATACCCGTTCATAAACAGAAGATCATCCGTAAGCATCGAAAATAAACTCATCCTTGGTGCTCCGAGTTGATATAAATTCGTAGAAACTCATAAACGTAAATTGCAGATCGCACAAAATAAAGTGCTTAAGATTATATTGCACTTGCCGTGATATTGTTCCACCAGACTGGTACACACTACCGCGAGTGTAAAGCTAATCCAAGAAATAGTAAACACAATTGCTTTAAATTTTTTTGATAAATGTCAGCTATCACCCAATCCTCTTATTCGGCGATTATAGCCTAGTTAGGTATTAAGATAGGTTAAGTAGGATTAAGTTAGTATATATAGGGCTCCCTTAATGAGGTTTTTTTTTGAAAAAGTTTTTCCTCGACATGGTACTGTTAGTATCTTATTAAGTATATAAACTCAATTAATAATTTACCTAAATGCTTAAGTTGCAAAGAGCTATATAATAGTCTAAACTCTTTAATTATTTCCCATCCTTGAAATGTTATGATTGGTTAAATAAATAATAATATTAAAAATAATTTTTGTTCGTTCATTCGTCTGCCTGTCAGTCTGTTCATTTATCTGTTCCTCTATCTCTCGGTTTACCTGTCCTCACGATAACTCGATAACGCGATCTAATAAATAGTAGATTTTAATTCGAACATAAGACATATCGGGGAACTCCTTCATAGGGTTGTCATACAAAAATTTCATTTTTCACTATATACATACATATGTATTCGGACACTCCACGTGTCGACGGAGAGATCTTAAATTTCGTACACGGTGTTTTCATAAAGATAGCAAATATAATTTCAAAAATAGACTAAATAGGCAACCTTCTCTTGGTAGCCATACAAAAATTGATTTTTATACAAAATATATGAAAACGAGCAGTCTTAGAAGTTTTTATTGTCCTGAAAACTTCCTCAGAATATAAAATTCTATGGAATATTTTACTATATAACAAGTTTTACTATCCGAGGACCCGTTCAATAAACTGATTCGAAAACCAAACCTACTTTAACAATCCAACTTGCACACAAGGGTGACCATCCGAATTACATTCCTGTAAGGTATAGTTTGAGTTGGTCTTAGACCAATTCTACCTTTTTTCCTTATTTTACTATTGACTTATGTATATATGGCAATTTTTAATTTTTTAATTAATTTTATATTTTTATATAGTAATTACAGCGATTGCATTCTTTTTCTGTCTTCCTGCTTGCCTAATGGATTTCCTTTCTTCTTTGATACTTATATGATCCTAATTTCATTTTTGTGATACCAAATATAATAATTTTCCAAATTTTGCTTTTGGACTTCTTTAGTTATCTAAACAACGTGCATCCCACGACAAAGACTTCGCGCAATATAAAAGAAAAATGGGTCCCACGACTTCATATCGTCTCCCGCGCAAATGTATGCTCTCACTCCGTATTTTAAGCAATTGTAGTTAATTTTAAAATAACATTTTCAGAACTTGTTTTTATTAGAGGTTTACTTTTTGCTCAGTTTAATAATTTCGTATTTAGTATTCATGTATTCTTAAGATTATTATTTCCAAATTTATTATTTACTTAATTAATTTTGAGATTATTCCTTCATCGATTTTGCTTTATGTACCTAGAAATGTAGCTAGAGTATGATTTTCAATTTATTTTATTTATACTAATTACCATCCAAAATTTAATTATATTTATTTATGTATTTAAAGCATATTTGACAAAACTTAGTATTATTAAACTTTGCTTAAGCTCATAAGGTTCGTGATAATTTCTTTCTATCGAAAAAATTGGCTTTTAAAAAATAATTTGTTAAGAAAATTATCATTAACTCAAGTAAAAAAACAATAATAATTACGATGAATTTTGTTAGTGGTCATCGTTTCTAAAAATCCAACTGAAAGTAATATGGATTAATAGGATTTTAAAAGCAGAAGACAAAATTCTTCCACATGATTAAAATCGTCCGGCAAACAAAATGTCCTGAGCTCAAGTCTCAGATGGTGCTGTAATTTTTTCTTATGTTTATAATTTGGTAATGTTCAGGTTTTTTCTATCGTAATTTTCACTAATGAAATATTAATCGAAAAACTTTCCAAAAGTTATACAACGCAATGGGCTTTGTACAAATGTAATTCGACTCATCCTTAGTAAATTAAAAATGTTCTGATATTAAACACTTTTACACACGCCGTAATTCACCTTTTTTTATAAAAATACCTTTTAATAAAAGAATTTATTCTGTGTAAGGTAATTACATAAAAATAGATAGCAATCGCTTACGTCTGTCAACAACCAAAGGAAACAAATGTGGACGAATAATTTGTCGGAATGAAATATACCATAAATCAGTCTTTTACTGTTCTTGTAAATTTAATTATATACTTAGTACTAAAGAGAAAAAAACCATATCTATACCCCTGTTAAAAGTTTGGATCATCTGAAAAGAAACCTCATCCAGAAGTGTTTAGTGTGAAAATGCAATTTGGAATGAAATTTTTTTTTTATTTTGGAGAAATTCAAATGTCTGCTATTGCTGGGGCTTGGTTCCCATATTGGACCAGGTTAGATATGGATATAATATTTTCAATAAAATTGTACATTGGGACATAATGATCATTAAAAAGGCATGGCACTGTTTTTGTTGAAGAATCTTACCATGTTGACTGAACAAACGATTTAGAGTTTTACTAGTTCTGAATGAAATTTTTCGTATTCCTTCTCTCTGGTCTTTATTCATCAAATGGCATAAAGGGCACAATGTACATTACGAACAATATTTGTTCAAGAAGACATTTTTTGGATTCTCCGGTATATAGCAAAAAGCTAAAAAAATATTTATTTGTTATATCATCACACAATCCATTTGATTTTGGGTGACAAGTTGCAAGTCTTGGTTTTGACTAATCGGCAGGCCCTAAATAGCGAAATTGAGTGACTTGAAAAACAAATGAAAAAAATAGATCAAAGAAAAGAAATGAAAACAAGAAAAAAACCAAAAAAAATGAGAAAAATTAAAAAACAAATTATTAAAAAAATGTAAAAACCAGATTCTTTCGAAACGAATCGAAACCTGTGTATGACCGCATTGGCTGAAAAACCAAAAAAAGAAAAAGGGAGAAGAGGAAGCATTTCGTGTTAGCAGAAAGCCTTACACTCAATTTATTTAGCTTTTGCTATATACCAGAGAATCCAAAAAAATGCCTTCTTGAACAAATATAAGTTCGCCCCGGTAAATAATCTTAAAGAGTAATCCCTAATTTTATTAGGAACAATGGAAATTAGTATAATCAAAAACAAAATTGAAATTTGCTCGAAACTTTTAGATGAAACAAATCATTAGTTTCATTGACTATTTTTACTAACATCCTATAGGCAGCACTGCTGTCTCGAAGTTTTAAGTATGAGAAGAAACGCAGAAAAACGATGTTTAAGAAATTTTGATTATCATCTATTCCGGTAAGTTCAGTGCTTATGGCTATTATTTCATTGCATATGGATATCCTTGAAGTCTATATAAATAAAGAATTACCTTCCTAATCCTCTTTTTCCTTCTCCTCATTTATGGTTGGTACTGTAAACTCAAATTGACAGAACTTCAATTCATTTTTTTTTTCTCAAATACCAGTTTGTTTAAATTATTAATATTGTTGCCTATATAGATGAGAGGAATTAATAGTCTTATTAGTATAGACCACACTGCAAATAAGTATTGATTTGTACGGTTATAAATTATAATAAAACATTTAGAAAATTGCAATAAATAAGGCGTTTCGTATCAGCAGAAATCAAAACTCTTCAGTACGGCTAGCTCCTTCTGGCATCTATGATCAGGAACTAGCCGTATTCCTGCTAATACGAAACTCCTATTTTATTGCCATCACGCCAACTGCAGGCTTTGCAATGTTTTAGTTATCAATTTTTAAAAAAAATTTTAACATTTTTGTAAAAGTCTGTATGACTTATCTTTTGTTCAATTTAGAAAATGGATTAGAATAGTAAATATAGTGGTAGGTGGGAAATCCCGAAGAAATTATAAAATCAGTTCAAATGGAAGGTATTGTTGAGACGAATTCGGAGGAAAGCAATATTCCTTCTACGAAAACTGTTGGTGAGACATAGCATTATTACTTTTACTCTGTCTAACTATTCTTTAAAGCAACCGCCAGCTCTCAATATTTTTTTCTTCCATCATTTTATTTCCCTTGTTACAGAAGTTATGCGTGACTAAAGCTAAAACAAAAATACTAACAATATTGAAAGGCCTTCAGTAAAGGAACACAAAATAGGTTAATTTGATTTAATTCTTAATGATCGCTAGCTTTCTAGCCATTATTTTAACTAGTTATTTTACGGAAAAATTCAACAAATCAAATCATTTTGAAATTCAAAGTATCTTCCTTTGTTTTGCAAGAAAACTGTTAACATATACAAGAGGTTAAAAGATGTATAATATTGTATACCGCATTTTATGATTTTTTAACCATTGATAAAACCTTGCACAGAATCCTTATAAGAGAAATGACATCAAAAGGTGATTTCATCATCTGATTCATGGCATTTTATTGAACAACTTTGCACATCCCACACACTCATAAAAAAAACTCTTAATAAAAACGGACTAAACCATTAACGACCATAAAAATGCGGTCCAACTCAATTGTTAATCACCTCAGCTCTATAGAAATCTTTTATCGCAACATACCTCACTGCACTTTTTATCTTTCGACATTATTCTAATTGAAAACAACTTTGAATGGAATGGAAATTTTTCGGTAGCCATTTTATTCTAGTGATTAATTAAGAAACCAATAGCTAAAAAATGCTGACATGAAATTAGTGTTACTGGCTTATCGGCCTCCATAGTCTATTGCCTCAGATCAAAAGCGAAGCGCAGGTAGGAATGTTCAAGAACATGTGTCTCATCCTGAAATCATTAATTTTACCTCCCTTATCAATTGGTACGAGAATGGCTTCCAGTTTGATCCCAGAATGAAAATGAAATCAATAAATATGTCTGATATAAAGTACATAAAAAAACCATCGAGAAAAAATCAGTAATTTGACCAGATCGCCTTTAATGCCTGTAGGTCGGTTCGGTAATCCGCGCCCAAAGAGATGACACTTTTACTCGCCTCAGTGGGTTCGCCGTATCGCGGCTTTCCTTAATGAATTCTTTTAATTAGTCGCTCGATCAGCCCTCTACCTTTTCGGTTGAAACTGATCCACAATGCTGGCCATCATCATTTTTTTAATTACACCAATTCTTTAGTTTAGACTTCAGAGCAGAGAAGAGTCAGTCAGTATTTATATGCAACGGTCCAGAGATGCTTTTCGTTTCTACAAGTATTTTCCTTATCGCTGTCCGAAAATTTAATGATCGCATGTAAGTCAGTGGAACATCATAAGCCGCTCGGACCGCTCGGATCAAAGCGATATCATGAAATGTTTTTGAATGTGTATACCTAAGTAAGAATACTCCAAAAGCGGTTTAGTTTGATCTGATCTTAAGGTTTTATAGACTAATGGGGCCGCAAAGTCTGCGGTCACTTTATTATGTTCGATTTATGAACGAATGATATGAACGCATACAGGAGAAATGTATATTGACACTGGTCAAATTATTTTAAAATTGGGAGCACTACAGATTGAAGACGAAGTACGTGGGCCAGTCGAAATAATAACAGAAGACTAAATATATGTTGAAAAGTAATTTTAGCAGCCATTTTCTTATCTGACTGCATATGAAATGTTAATTTCATTGGACTGTACACACTACCCTTTGGTTTTATCTCTCTATCGAGAGAGGTGTAATAATGGACTGAATGTAAAACAGAGAATCTTATAATGTTCGACTTCCACCAGAACTCGGATATAATCACAGGTAAATTATAAAATGATTAAATTTAATTTAAAACTCTTGAATAATTGTCTACTAGCTGGAAGAATTTAGTAAAATATAACTAATGGCGGTCAAAACTTCACGAAACTGTTATCTAATTTTTTTTTTCTTTGTTCAGTTTATTTTTTAGAAAAATTTCGTAGCTTACTTTTATCACCGGAACTACTTAAAGCCTTCAAATGTATGATCGCATTGCCCCTAGTCTCATAATAGCTAAGAATTTTCATTAATCTGCAAGTCATTTATGCACAGAACCGGCAAGCATTGTAAGGGAAAAAGAATGGAAAGCAATGGGTAATAGTAAAATATAACGAGGAGTGAATATGTGTACTTATAACTTGGAATATATATTTTTTTCACTTTGACAACATAAGCAAACTTTAAAAGTTTCCCGTCTTAGTACCTGTGTTTCGTAATGTTAAAAGTGTGACCTTATTCCGTTATTTTAAAACAAAATATTTCAAATATAATTCACAATTCCTCTTTATTATACTTCACTGTATATTTGGGAATCCCAGACATATCATTTCGGATAGAGGAACGAATCTTTTTAAAAACTACTGCAAAGAAGAGAATATTCACTATACCCTAGTCACAACCGGTGTCCCGAGAGGAAATGGACAAGTAGAGAGGATACACCTAGTTATTATATGAGCTTTGACAAAACTGTCTATCAAAAGTCCTGAAGAATGGTACAAATATACAAACGCACTACAAAGATTCCTGAATTCTAGTTGGCAACGAAGCATCAAAAGAGCACCATTTGAAGTCCTTTTAGGCGTTGGAATGAAGAACGTTGAACAGCTACAACTGGCGGAAACCGTATCCGAGACCTTCGACGTGAAGAGAAAGGATATCCGATAAGAAGCAAAAAATAGCATACTCAAAGTTCAGGAGGAAAATAAGAGGAATTTCAAAAAGAGGAGAAAGGAAGCACCTATATATACGGTCGGAGATCTGGTTGCAGTTAAACCAAGTTTGACAGTGCCTTGAAGATTCACTCAAAATATTTAGGCACTTACAGAGTGACATTAGTGGGACCGAACGACAGGCACACATTCGAAAAAGCTGGTAGCCATGAAGGTCCGAAAAGCACCACAGCCATTAGTGACAACCTAAAGCCTTGGTTTATTTATAATATAGTGAAGAAATGCTCTCCTCGGACGACGACGACGTATCAGAGGAAATGTCCATTGTAATGGTTTTATTGTTGTAGTAAGGTATGCTGGATGTTATTCTATCTTGTCAACCCTTGCTGTACAATTCTCGGCACGTAAACATCCCAATGTATGATATTAAATGTACCAATGGATGCAGAAGTTGAAGCAAGAATTGCTAGGAGAACCTGCATCAGATTGAAATGCTGCAGTCTATGTTGATAACTTACCGCAACTGTTTTTAATGATTCTTATTCAGATATTTATATAACAGTTCACCTTAAGGTTTAAAAGAATGACAAAGAAAACTAGTGGAGATTCTACTTTACAAATTAATTTACCTAAAGAATTTCCTATTAATAAAAGATCATACATTTCCAAATCCATCATGAATTATGACGATTCTCGATTTATATTATGTCAACGTTTTCTTAGCAGTACCTGACCCAAGCATTGTTTACTTTCTTCGAGTATGGGTCATCATGCACGTGATGATTTGTTAAGTGTACTATGGTGTGATATTTTATTGTTGGCAATGCAATTGCTTGAAATTTTGTTGGGTTTGACCCAGAATTTTATTAACTTCTATTTTATTTTTCATCACATTGCAAGTATGACTCTCAGAACAGGACTGGGAGGACATCCGATCGGGCGTTAGCCGATGGGCCAGTGGTAGTTGGGCCAGTGCCATTATATATGGCAAATTTGGCATTCTTGTGGCTTTAAATGCATTCACTTTTTTATAAAAATAACTCCAACTTTTTAGGATCATGTCATTTTTATTTTGTGTTTTTTATCAAAAGGGTTCAATGAAACTTTCAAAGTGCGTACCTATGGATACAAATTCGAAATTGAAAAGCAAATATAAAAAACCTGGTTTTAAATTTTGGTTTTATTTTCTACTTTAAAAAATTCAAGTCATTTTATTTCATGTAAATTTGAAGTGGAGAGATGGTAAAAAATTTTAAGCGTCGAAACTACAGCCTATTTTCGATCGAAAATGTTCTATAACATTTTCTGGAGTATGCAGTATTTTCGAACTTGTAGGCGATTTACGATTTTTTCGAAATTTTGCACCTTAAGTCACCATTTTGACTGTAACTCAGTTCAGATTGCTCACAGGTCCGTTTTTCTTGTGTTTTATTCGTATCATTACAGGCTCTGATTCCGTATAACTCCGTCTTGAAAACATTCACAATTAAGGGAAAATTTGGCGATTTATTGCCGAAACATTTTTTTTCTCAGAAAATTCATCTATTTTCAAAGTCATAAATCTCGACAAGTAGTCCTACCAACAGATGATCCGGTTCTCATAGAAAACATCCCTCACTTATTACCTTTTATAAAAGTCGAACATGATTAGTCCACCTAAAGTATTGCCAGAGTTACAGTAAAAACTTGCCTGCAACATACCTCTCATAATTTGAGCAAAATTAATTCGAATTGCAAGATATTTTTCAGGATGGAAAAAACAATATACCTGAGGCAAAAACTCTCACGATTCTTTAACTGCAATAAACAAAACTTATTTCTGGGACTGTTGGCAATTTATTTTATCATAAACCCTAAACGGTATTTACCAAACCAGTGTTGATTTTACCTGCGAGTACGTTTCGATCCGATTTGATCCAACCCATTTCGGTCCAAACGGATGCATGAGCACAATTGTTCCGTTCGGTTTCAAACACTTGACTTTAAAATTTTTGCCAAATTTTGTCTTTCATCCATGGAAATATTCTATTTTTGTCATATAATTCATGTCTTTTTTTATTTCATCAACAAAAGCCTTTTCATGCATCTTTGAGTAAAAAGAAATCTTTATAGATGATTTTTCTATGTTTCGATTCGATCGATTTCGGTGTAATGTGTCCAATTGCACGTATCTCTATAACCAAATTTGACATTTGTACGAATCGGATCGAAACGGTGGAATTGTGTTTCGCTTTTAAGAGCTCACTACGTTCCTCAGATCCTTCACGTAACGACTCGTTTTGGTGCCTGAGGCAAACGTATGTACAGTAACAATAAAAATTCAAAATGCTTGTCATTTCCCTTTTGATGGACAAAATAGCCACATTCGACAATATTTCTAAACCCACTGTAGATCGGAGGTAACTTTTTATTAACTTCTACTAGCTGAAACGTCATTTACATGAAGCTATCATCATTTTCAATGTCAGAGAAACTTGGGGCGCGATTTCAATATTTAGATAGCATTCTCGGAGGCTATATTCGTGAATTTTGATTGATGCAAATCCAAAAATGAATTTGCTTAGACTCCCGGTGTTCATTTTGCTAACAAGATCGCTGGAAAGGAATCGAAACTCATCGAAAACTTGTTCTAAATGTTTCGTACCTCGACGTCAGTTAAAATAAAAAAAAAAAAACATCAATCGATTCAAAAATTGTTGTACTAATCTTTTGTTTTGTTGACATCTTGCGGTCATCATCTTGTGATTCAAAAAGTTCGTGTGGCTTGAATAAGTTTTATAGGGCCTTCAGAGATTTCTCCTATATCAGAATCAGTAATCAACCTGAGCTTTGTCAAGCGGTTAAATTCAATTGGAGAACAAACAATTTATTTGAATAAATAGTCATAACTCAAAAATGATTTATTATATTTATTTTAAGCTTCACTTGCCTCACTCTTGTTACGGCTCTGTTTCACGGGTAAAATTGTTGATCTCTCAGATACTCTTTTCACAGAGAAACCCTGTTTTAATTTTAAGGGTGAAATAACCAATCGCTCTTATACATACATATTTTATGCATACACTTTTCCTGTATTAATATAAAATTCTTGCTCCTCTTCTTTATTAAATCTTGCAAATTCTAGAAAAACAAAATCTAATTTTATTATATTATTTATGATTAATGGTTCTGTATTTAGCATGGAATCTAATATTCCTTGTTTGAAATATAGCATTATTCGTTTCTGAGAAGACTTCTCGTCAATTTGCAAACATTGATAATTTGTTTTTTTTCAGTGCGAAAGGTTCCATTTGAGCCACACATATAGCGAGTATAAAAATAACTTGCGAATAGAAAACGCTGTCTGGCTCTGTTTCTGCTCTGTTTCGTAAGAAATCAGACTAATAATTTGAGTTATTTGCCTCTTATAAAAAAGTCATAATTGAATACGCAAGCGACTGGCTTGTCGCCATTTTCCCGGAGCGTCTCTGATGAATCTGGCCTGTTTTGTAATTATGTGAAATGTGATTTAGACAGTCATTTATGCGCACTACATCATCCATCGTAACCTATCAAGATACTTACCTAAAAGACGCTAGATGATATACCTGAAAACGATAGATGTGAAACACAATAGCTGCAATGGACGATATATGAAAAACGATAGATGCGAAAGACCGCATATGCGAAGGACGATAGATGATACCTAACGGAAAGATAGTTGATGTTTATCTACATGACGAATGTTAAAATTAATTCACCGGGCGGCGGGATGGACGAGTTGTTGGAATTACACATCCGAGCTTACCTTTAACATAAAGCTGACGATGACGAAAAATCCAACTACTTATTGAAATAGAACTAAGAATGAATAATTCAACGATAGAATATGGAAGAAGAAGGCACTATTCGAGGGACTAGCGCGAAGAGAATAATAGTTTTTGGGCTGAGACGATCATCCTGGAATAAATCCTAATTAATCCTAAGTTTTCTTTTCAATTTAAAACATATTGTTTATAATCTCAAGATGACAGAATAAAGAGAATTAAATTCTGAACGATTATTTGAATATTTTTTGAAGATTCCCAAATGTATATAGTTTATAGAGAAGTTGATCCATATAATTTCTTCAAATTATAGCATCATTCGGTAACGAAGAATAGAACTGCAAAAATGTCTTAAAAACAATTGGATGACTACCTACATCAAATATGTAAGAAAATTTTGTTTGAAAAATTACAAATGTACAAAAATAAAAAAAAAATTAAGATACATTTTTACATACAGTAGAAACTATTGAAAACATTAAAATGAGCAGATCCTTTTCAAATCGAAACATGTGCAATATCCACCCTTCCCATGATGGCTATTCCTCATCCTCCTAAGTACATAATTACCTTATATACATCTTCGAAAGATAACTAACAAAACAGTTGAATGGTCGAACAAAAACATCTTGGCATGGACATCATCCCGACTATTTCTGTTGATGAGTGGTAAACGAGTTTCGACATCCAAAAGAGGAACAAGCATAACATGCCTGTGATGTCAGCCCCCCTTTGCAAAAATTATTAATTTAATGCTCCGCAGAAATGGCCGATCCTTGGACCATATACGTGCGGCGAGCAGAAGTCTGTGTTCTTTTCTTTTTCTTTTCTTTTTTTTTTTGCCCATCATGAAATCGACCAATGCAACAAGACGGTCATTCTCTTAAGATCAAAACAAGATTGTTTGACGAGAGGAGTTTCATTTTATCGCCATATCTAAAGTAAAATAATTATTTGAAGTCAAAAGATACGAAAAAAAAAATAAACAGGAAAACCTGTCTCCATATCGACTTTATTTCACTTTGTTCAAGTAATCAGATAAGGAGGGAATCGAGATCAAAGTGATTCACGACTGCAAACCGAGTTTTTATACTTTTATAAAAGTGCTAATGTACAACAGTTAAAATTCTTGTTTTTATGGTTGCAACGGCCATAAAATGTAGATAATGCAGCAACTACTCATTTAGAAGCGCTAGAACAAAGACGATTCTGATTGCCTTTGCCATCATCATTCCACTGCAGCAATATAAAACTGTAGAAACTGGGAGCCGCCGAAAGCTATTTCTTCTCATTCGTCTTTTGATGGAAATTTTGATTTCAACTTAATTGGAGTTGTCCACTTTGAGACAATTAACGAGTCGATGAAACTGTAGGCACTACTATGAGGCGATAATTAAATTACAATTTAAACAACAGCAGAATTCTAACTTATATGTGAACATAATTTCCATAAAAATTTAAATAAGTTTTATTAATTGCACGGACAAATCAAATGTCGACAAAAACATTGCTAAGGGCTTGTTCTCCATTGTTTAATGTACAAACGAAGGCGGAATTACATTCTTGAGCTGCCTTGGTGGAGATTATTATGCGGTTAACAGAAGAGGACCTGATAGTCCTTCTTCTTGTCGGCTGGTACGGTGTGAGGCTTTCAAAGCCAACAATCAACAAAGCACGACAAAACTATTGCAAGAATATAAAACAAGGATTTAATGAATGAATGACCAAAGTTAGTCCTTGTTCTACAACACCTCATAATACGAGCTTTCGGGACTTAACTTGTTCTCCCATTGTTCAAGTGGTATGCTCCCTTGTCGGATGTCAAAGTTTTGTTGGAATTTTAATGAAAATCAACACAAGTTTAGTTGTGCGGTATGTTAATGTAAATTTGTATGAACATTCATAGTAGGTATGTATGTGTTCGTGGATATGTACTACATATAATCATACTATTTATTTGAAAATTTGTAATTTTTGGAAAGAAATTGTAGATAGATTGTAGATAGGACTTCATTGTTTGCTAAGCACAAGGCGGAATGGATTTGTTTATTACAAAGGAATTAGGCAGGGACCGAATATAATGATTATTTTTCATTTCTTATATGAAAACTCATTTAACAATGGATGTGTAGAAATGGTCAAGGATTAATTAAGGGCACATAAGCTTACATCTACTCCTTTCATTATGTAACAGAATTCGAAAGTTTAATTAATAAGAAAAATTTACATGCAATATTTATTTTTGAATTTCAATTGTAAAATCACTAATAATCATTAAATCTAAGTTTTACTTCCTATTATTACTAAATTTAGTTTTTCGTGCACGTTGAGCACCAGAATGATCTTATAATTTTCATTATTTATTAGTTAACACGGGGTGGCTAGGTAATTAGCACACGTGTCAATATAATTTTTTTATTATGCTAAAATACAATGAAATATTATAATTTCAGAAATTCTACTTCAAGTTATTTTTTTCTTTTATGCGAGTAGTCTTAGAAATTGCCATATATTTTGAAAGCCATGTAACGGTTATCCTCGAACCCAGATGGTATTTCCTAAACTCAGATACTAAAAACAAGAAGATTTAAATCTGCTCAGACAGCCAAGCAAATGTCAAGGCCTTGTCAAAACCTTTTACAACCTCCAAACTTGTATTGGAATGTAAAACCACCCTAAATTCCCTTCCTCGGAACATATTTTGAATTTTGTTAGAGCATCCGGTTGGGACTTATGAGCAATTGCTCATAAGTTTGGAGTGTAATGTGCCTTGTTTTGGCGTATTTTTGTATCTTTTTTGGATCTTAACCTCGCATCAGTCTAATTCAGTATTTGATTTATTTTGATCCTATCTTAAAATATAAATTTGTTTATAAAAAAACAACCAAAGAATTTACACCAAAAAAAAGTCAAATCATATAAGAGCAAAATTGATATCAAAGTGATGTTTAGTGCATCTGATTTTATTAGAAAATAAAGAGGAAATAATAAGTAAGTTAAATGATAGAAATTTACCTAATATTTCATTAGGTACCCTTTCTAAGCGCGATTGGAGTAGCAGATCTCCTCTCCATTGAGAATACCAGGTCAGTACAAACTTTAGGACTACGTTTGTACCACATTCTTGATGAATGGTATCTCATAATTCCCTTGTTGTCTTCGAATTTATTTTCAAAACACGTATTTTGATTATAGCTCACAAATTTTCGATCGGATTTATATCATGGTTCTATGTGGGCTACCAAATTATGGAAATTTAACACTCCTCTAATCATTCCCTAACATTGCGACCCATATGACATCGGGCATTGTCCTGCTAGAGCATTCATTGGCGGTATGCTTACAGTAGGAAATCCTCTGAGAATTCTTCCAGATAGTTGGCCAATATGTTTTATATATTATTCTGCCTTTTATTTCAATAATTGTTCTAGACCGTAAGCGCCAAAGCAGCTCCAAACCATGATGCTACCCCCTCCAAACTGAACTGTCTTCCTGGTGTACTTAAGGTCCAGTTCCTTGTTTGGTGGACGTCACACGTGAATTCATCCATAAACTCCACTCAGATTAAATTTGGATTCATTACTCCAGATGACCGAATTCCAAAATGATTGACATTTAGGCCGATGCCATCTAGCAAATCTGAATGTGTTCTTCTTTGTGTAACCTTTAGTTTCTGGATACTCTGACAACTTCGGAGATTATGTTCGAGTAACCGCTATTTAACAGTCCTAGCAGAGATGTTAATCCCATAATTTTATTCCATTCGGTCTCGGGGAAGTTGCAAAGGGCTTGCTACGAGCATGCCTAACTATCAGACTGTCCTCTCGATTAGAAATTTTACTCTGCCTAGATCGTCCCTGATTCTCAAAAATTTAAAAGCCTCATCTCTTATGTCAAAAATGATATTTGATTTTACAAATTTTCATTTCATTTTTAAGAAAATTGTTTATTAAATAGAGAACTAGGAACATATTTTTGATTATAAGTTAGTAAAGGAGCAGCTTTAACTAATTGTGGGAGAAATATTTTTTTGATAAAAATATTATGTGGGGCTCGATTATCATTCAAAATTGCAGTCTTAGTGAACTGCCTACTAAGATTTTTACCATTTCAGAATGAGATGTTCTACATCTCATTACTCTTCTTTCTGTCTACCAAGAAAAGGTAATTCGCGGTCACTGTGGATATCTTTCTACTTTTTTATACAAGGAAAATCAAGAACATATATTAGGTTTAAAAGAAAGTGGAAAATATATTCCACTGGAGGAAATGATTTCAATTGCAGTCGATCTCCTACAAGGCCTCATAACCCTGATATTTGGAAAATATTTTTTGTCAATGGTCCTTTGAATACACTTTCCTCTGGGGTTTTTTGAAATGGCTTCATGAATAATACATAAGTACATGGAAATAACAAAAGTACAGGTCTATTAATAACCAGATCTTTCGAGTCCACAAAATCAGTGGCATTTTACCATGGAAGCTTTCGATAAAAGGCATTGTTCATCATCGATCTGATTTTTATGATATCTTAGAAGAAATGTGTTTTTTTCATATCTCAGTACATTTCATTTTACTTCTTCTCATTTTTGATTTCTAATTTTGCTACTTTAAAAACAATGAGACCATCTGTGTCTGTTGAGTGATATGCACAACACCAACCTCACATTAACAACAGAAAAATTAATAACGAGACCCTTAATTTTAGAGCTAACGAAAAGCCTTTTGCCGTAGTTATACTGGAATTCAAGTCAAGTGTACCTACTTCAATTCAACCATTTTACCTCCTGCAATCCGAGACGATCTTGTAGTATTTTTTTTTTTTTGTCTTAATTAATGAATTTGCCATTGAATGCGTAATCTCAAGCTTAGTATACTAGAGATTTTATCGAAACGATTATTGGCATTTATTAATAGTTGGTTGTCAATTATTTGATGCTTTACCTGGTTGAAGATGGTGTTATTATATCGGAAAGAGACTGAATAGTTTCATTAAGAATATTATAGTGTCGTCTATAATGAGCACTGTAAATCTTGTGACATATTCTAGTTACCCTCCTATTGGGACAAAGTCAATGAACGTAGAAGGAGATGTGATAATTCAAAAATGAAATATTGAACTATAGTAGGTTAGGTTAGGTTAGATTTGGTAAGAGGAGTGCCACTATAAGTACCTAGCTTGCTTTACTTAGACCACCAATGCGTGCATTATACCCCGTGTTCTAATGGGATAACCTGTCAAATTGCGCACGATCTATCCTACTTCCCTTAGCAAACTCAGGATGCAACTGAATTCTATGCTTTTCGGCTCCCCCAGACTTCAAAATAAGTACCTACCTAATAACCTACCTCTTTCATTCATCAGAGCAGGGTACTCGCAGAGTACTTGCTTGACGGATTCGATTTCCTCCGATTCCTTACAGGTCCTACAGAAATTATTCACCGCTACACCCAGCCTTCTAGCATGGTCTTTTATTGCCCAATAACTCGTAATGGCCCCTACACAATTCCCTCGCTATACGGTAGATTTCCATGTTGATCCACCGGAAGCTTGCCTTTTGATAGGCGCTCCTGATGATCTCCTCTTTTAAAGCTCCGATCGAGATCATCACATATGTAAGTTATTGATGCAAGCTCTTTATTTCGGAGCCTCTTGTGGCCAACTCATCATTCCTGTTAGCCAGCATAGGGGCACTCTGCACCGAGTGGTCCATTCCTCAAAGCTAATTGAAAAAATTATTTGTGACCTTATCCTGGAATAATATTAAATTTATTTCAAGTGATAGGAACATTTCATAAAAGTTCGTAGATAGGTCAAAGCAAAAGGCCAATAGAAAAATGCTTCTTTCATTCAGCTTGCTTTACTAAAATCTTAGAAATGACTTGTGATTAACACTTGATTATTTAAGCGGGTTGCTATTATGCTCTTACCTCTATTGCTTACCTCTTACCAAGGTAGATGAACGTATTTAACAAATTTACATTAGTAGATAATTCGTCTGATCTAAAACTGCTTGGATAAGATGAACGGAGATTTTTGCTAAGCATGCGATTAGTATGAGAAACCAACTGACTTCGAAAGATTCTTCACACTGTTTAACTGGACACAGATGAACTCTTTGCTGTTACCCCCGAACTTTTCTCTGAATAATTAATATATACAAGAATTTAGTTATAACTACTCAAATATGTTATTAAATGAAAATATTTACCCGCTATAAATTACTCTGAGAACGACATAGCTCGAACAGAATTTTATTTTGTTGACGATATTATCTATCGCCGAGCATAGTAACTCTACACAAATACAATGTTAAGCAAGAACCTATATTTATGGCATAATTACCTCACACTTGATCCCCTTTACATCAAAACCAAAATGTAATAAATCATAAAACGCTAAATAGCGGACCGTTTTGATTAGATCTCGTAAAATTTTTCCAATCAATGTGTAATAAAATTTTGCCTCTATTCCTTGCCACAATCGATCTAAGAAAATACTCGCGGGTGCAAAAATGGTTGAGGGCACGTTTGAACAAATCGCCGATACATCAAAATTCCTATCACATATCACACGTTCTGACACACTTCCCGTTCCAGCTCCTGCCGCAAAGATGGTCAACTTTCGTAACCGAACGAACAACCCTTGTGCGGCAAAAATTCTATTGAGGAATTATACGGAATCATAAAATCCGACAGTTAATACCTTCCTCCCGATTATGTGAGTATATCCTCCAGAATGAGCTCAGAAGAGACGCTTGTTTCCGGATTGAGGTTGAGTAGTTCTTGATGTTATGACTTCCTCCTGCGGTACCACCAATGCATAGTATACTACTATTGCGGTCAAGTTTATGGCAAGGGTATTATAGGCAACAGATTGCCTCGTAAAAAATTCTCTATGTATACAAGCTGAGTTATTACAACGTTTTTGCAGGATTTCTTCCTTTAATAGTTGTACAGGCTCAGGATGCTTCAGTAACTTCGATGTTGTGTGCTTAATGAGTCGCCATAAGAAAATTTTATTTTATGCTAAGAAAAATAATTCTTCTCAATGGGTTCAGTCGATGGCTGCTTTAGTATAAAATTTGATTTTTTATTTCAAACGTTTTGAGACAAGGAAAATTTTATTATTTTTACCTAATTTAAAGCTCTACATAATCAACCTAATTACGTTTTTATGTAAACTACAAGATCTTAGTTTGGTGGAGATTTATGGATGAATCGACTTATCGAAAGAATCTTATCAAAATAAAATGTGCTGGTTGCCTGAATATGACAAGAGCTCTGCAGCAATGGAAGCTATGATCTGACTTTTCATTTAAATGGGTATGACATGATAAAAGTATGGGTGTAAAAGGAATTGTACTACCAAAAAACACAAAACTAAAATAACAAACCAGGAGGACTACAGAATTTAGAGCTATCCTAAGAACTCTATACACAAAAGCCGCGTCAATAGTAACAGTAAACTACGCGACAGATAAATTTATTAGAAAAGTTGCAGCTATCGATTTCGGTGGGTGGACGGATTCCTATAATCAGTTCAAAGGATTCTAGGTTTACAGATTTTTAATTGTATATAGGCGTTATCTCAAGATAACGAAAATGAAATACGCAGGACTTTTCGGCCCCGTTCAATGACTTCTGTCATGCGTAAAAAAAGGAAAAATATTTCACGTCTGTTGTGCGAATGCTCCAATCTTGTTAAATAAAGAACAAACTCACTAAGAAATTAGTTCTTCTGTGCTTATGAGGAAAAACATAAATTCAGGAGCACTAGTAAAGCTCGCGAATATTTGTGACTGGCTTAAGTTTCGCCGAAGTCGAACGTATTTTCAGGTAGGATTCACAGTAGTTGTATTATACGAATCATTGCGACGTCTACGAGCGTTGGGTTGGAAAGGATGAAATTTGTAGTTAAGAATATTTTCAACTTTAATAGTTCATTATTTGACATTGAATTAATGTTTTTTTTTTTTTTTTTTTTAAGTAATACTCCAGGCACACGATGGCTATCTATGATCATTGATTCTATTACGTAATAGCATAGATGGCACAAGTACTAGATGTCGCATGTAGTAACAAAAAAGTATACAAAGTTTTTATGGCAGAGTGGTCCATTGCGAAATGGACCACAACATTTGAAATGATGTATGCGTGGAGTGATTCATATTTTTTCGTATCTAAAGTGTTAGAGAAGTGGATCAAATGTATACAAAAGGGCTGTTAAGGCATAATTTGCTCTCGGCGCGTTCTAAAACATGTAATGCACTACCCATTTCAAAATCGGTATACTCTGCTCTAGTATGACATGCGACATATAGTTCTTGTGCCATCTATGGTAATAGTTACCAATGATGTGAGGCAAGCACACAAAAGCTTGACGGTAATTCGATTTGACAGATGACAGTACTGAAAAGTAGTTGTACAAGTTGCACGCATTAAAAACGGCTGTCGCATTAAAAAAAAGTACGCTACACAATTCTCTCTTTTGTGTACATAAATGTAATCAGCTGGTTGCTCTCACACTTTCCAAGAATTTGAAATC
The DNA here is from genome assembly GCA_963924295.1 of Dioctria rufipes. Lineage (NCBI taxonomy): Eukaryota > Metazoa > Arthropoda > Insecta > Diptera > Asilidae > Dioctria > Dioctria rufipes. Next base: position 38,052,110 of record OZ002743.1, on the reverse strand, counting down.
TTTCCAATAAATTTAATATTTTACCACCGTAAGCGCCTCTGCCGACAAAAGATTTACATAATACGATTATATGAGCTTCTGATTCTATCACTCAAATCAATGGTGAAACTATGACCAAAATAATTATCATAACCTCAATTAGATAGATACATACGATTTGAGCAATGATCATTCTTGCTTCAATCATCATTCTTTAGCGTCAGTGCCTAGGGTATTACATATCTCGTCTATTTAAAGAAATCATTGTTAGCTCTATAAAATACTAAAAACTTTGTTTAAAAATTACTTTTATTGAATATGGAACGGTCGGATTTTTGCGCTATTATAAAGTATGTATGCATACGGCAAGCAGGAACCAAGCCTTACTGATGAGTATACGCGTCCTGCCGATACGAAGATTTTTCCATGTAAAAAGAATTTTTTTCACTCGTTTCTCGAGCTGTGGATTTAGCAGCAAAGTCGGTCAATTTCATATTGACCAAATTATTTCATAGCAAAACTCTCTATGTGATTCATTATGGTTTCATGAAACATGGATCATCGATCACAGCAGAAATATACTGCAACCAACTTGACGAAATGATGCAAAAACTTAAAGATTAACAGCGCAGATTGGTCAAAAGATCGACTCATATCTTATTACATAATTTTTCTTCAAATTCCATCCTTGATGACCCGATAGATTGCCTATAAGAGTTTAGGTAAAGAAAGCAAATTTTAGCTGAAATCAGTTATTTCCTGTATTTTTATAAAGGAATATATATAAAAGAAAAAATAATATTAATTTTCCCGTTGTATATTGGTTAGGTTATAAGGTACGTACATTTTTACGATTACAATTTTCTACGAATTATAGTCCACATGTAAGATTTTCATTCACATACGTATGAGACTTGTCCACCATAAACTTACATAAAAGGACAACCCTGATATGTCACACTTGTTGATGATTTAAGAACATAAATATTATAATAAACACATAAGGATAAGTTTTCAGCACTTAAAACCTGAAAGATGTCCCTTGGAATAGATTAACCTGTGTAATATACAAAAAATTTACAAATTATTACGGGATGGTCTGAATTTTAAAAAGATTGTTTTTTCCAGTTCTGTAAAATTTGCATATTGTGGGTGATAAAGATTGCTTTTACAATGAAAATGTATCTTTTTCGTGTCAATCTAGAAAAAATTTACCACAGCATACCTAAACAGAGTTTATATATCACATTATCGCTAGCCTGGAGGCTAATGGCACATAAATAAGTTTGGACTACAATAGTGCGTAGATTTTGAATACATATGAAAAACAGGAGTGGCAAAATAAATTATAAAATCCGCAATCATTTTAAACATTTATATGAGAAAAACGATAAGTCAACATGGTTATGCTCCTGGCGAGTTTGAAATTTAAACCAAAATGATCTCAAATCATTCAAGTAATGACTTTGCCAGCCTAAAATAGCTGGTAGTATTTCAATAAAACTAAAATAACTTTGACAGATGCACTTCTTTTTTATTGTCAAAACTGTGTAGCTTAGAGCCTTAGGTGTTAATTAGGAGGGAGTGAGCTCAAAAAATTATACTGGAAAATAAATTATGCTTCTAGAATCAAATTTTAAGATACTAATGTGAGTAACGGTCTGAAAGAGAGTTATTTGCTGGGTTCTTTTTCTCTTTCTGAATGAATTTTTTCGATTCATGTCGTTCTTTTTCTCGGGACGAACGATTAAGTTTCAATCTGTCATCGCATTTTTCGGAATCTAAATAGTTCTGAATTCACCTGAGTTTTTTTCCGGATTCAAGCAGAACGGTTTTCATTTGTATTGTGAATTTTTATTTGCGAACGTGATGTTCACATTTTCACCGGGGTAGTTGCGGTTAAGTTTTCTTCATTGAAAATGGTTTTGCTTTTGATAATCAACAGTTTGTATGAATGTGGTGATATGAAGGATGAAATAGAAACGCTGCAAACAGGTAAAAATTACTTTTGAAATCTTTTTTAGTTTTTATCTTGGTATTTCTAGACGATCAATATACAGAGAAATATTTATTAAAAAATCTTGGAGGTAGAATGGAAAATAATAATTATTTAACTGTGGCGGCAGCAGTTGAAGAAGTTATTTTACTAGTAAATGAGAACAAGCTATCTAAACAGACGACAGGAAAATGTGAACAACGTTCATCCTTTCCTCTATCTGCTGATCCAGTAGCCTCAACGTCAAAAGAAGTTTTTAGAAAGGAATTGAATTCGTGGGATGATGCAAAAGATTGTAATGTGGGCGATGATCCTGCTAGCTAGTCTTTATCGGCAACGAAACTATTAATTTCTTGCAGATTTGGTCTAGAAGATAGATTTTGCTCTGGTGTGATGGACAAAAAATCCATGTGAGGGAAAATTTCGCGTGCAATAGCAGACTACTCGTGAAAAATGCGAAAATATATTTAAAAGCTTACTAGCTACATACAAACGAAATTTGCAAAAGGAGGAACAGACTGGGGAGGTGACAATAACGTGGCCATTCTTTGTAGAAATGGACGAGGTTTACGGAAAACGTGCAAGTGTTAATACCCCAAAAGAACGACTGTTAGCTTCTTCATTTTCCTCAAGCGCGCATGTTGGCACAGAAACGCAAAAGAGAAAAATTCGATTCCCAAAATCGACTCCAATATTTTCATATCTGACCCAAAGGTCTGATGAAGAACGGGAGCAAAGAGATGTGGAAAACGCATCCGTTGAGAAAAGGATAAATCCGCTAAGAGAACTTAAAGTGTTGCTAGAACGGAAAGTACGCGCAGACGAAGAAAGAATGATCTCTTAAAAGAGCTCATTAATTTAATAAAAGGCAAACAGTGATAAAAATATTTAAAACTGATTAAATATAAACTGATAAACATACTTTTAATGTTAATATTTAAATAGAACTAAAATTTTTGGAAAAATGAAAACAAGTGAATTCACGTGAAATTTTTTTGTTTAATTTACTAGCAGTGAACATAAATAGCTTCTTTCTGGTTCGGCTTCTGAGTTGGTCTTGTTATCTTCCATACCGCTACTTAAGGTGAAGTCATCCTTTTTGTCATCATCTAATAGCACGGACGGTTTAGTTTCTTCCAAACGAAAATTGCGTAACACGCAACAAGCCATGATAACCTTGGGAAGCTCTTCCATTTTAAACATATGCAAAAATATTTCAAACGTCGATATTTTCTCTTTAGCAAAGTATACGCATTCTCAATGGTCACACAATAGCTGCTTAAAATGTAATTGAAACTCCTTTTGCTTTTCATCTAAAAGCTTTTTATATATTGGTGATGAGCGCCATATTGCTGCGTTATGACAAAATCCAATGAATACCTGCATTCACTATCACATATTGCCTGCATTTTTACAGAATGAATTCCTTTTCGGTTATAGTAATCAGATAAACTACAATCGGAATATCAACACCGTCCACAGAACCTATTATTCCAGGAAATTTATGAGGTCGCAAGTCTTTAAATTTATTTGACATAGGAAGATAGTTTTGAGGCCAAGTAATATAGTCTTTTCCTTTTCCCGCTATGATGCTACACGTTTCTAAAAATATTCTATTTACAGTACTTTTCGCAACTGCAAATCTATCTGAAATGCCCCTGAAGAACTCTGCATTGGCAAGCGTCCACACAGTCATAAGAAGGCGATATTCCAAATTAACATTTTCTCTGCGCCCATATTAATTTTGCGACAATGCATTGAAATCTGGCATTATTATTTTGGTTAAGTTAGCTACAGCCTCTGGACTTCATCATCGAAAATGCAACTTGAAAACATCCGGCTGGTATAAATTTATCTGAAAGCATATTAAGGTAATTAGTATATGTCTGAATATTACACTAATAATTAATGGTTACAGTCACGGAATAACATCGAACTTTTGGAATTTTGCTTCTTTCAGGTGCAGATGAAAGGGTTTTTAAATCACCGTTTAGTTTTTAATTTCTTTTCTTCCGAATGTCAGCAATATATTCTTCCAAATGAAACTCATCTTCACTGTTAAAGTCATTAGGAATTAAGCTTAAGGACTTGAAAATTATCCATCTTTTCCATAACTAACACTACTTTTTTTAGAAATAATAATCAATTAAATATAGGCGATTAAGATAAACTTAAATAATTTACCAATAAAAAAAATAATTGATCAATAAAAACTACTTGCTTCTGCCAAATACCAGATATTAAATACTATTATTTTATATTTGTAATTAAAAATTTAAATTTAACTAATTATCAAGTAATTGAAGAAATACAGGGAATTAGAAATAAGTAATTGAAAGTAATGAATTTTGTGGAATGTTTAATTTGTGCTTATTATTAATTACATTCAATAAAGGAAGCCCGAAAAAACTGTTTTCCTTTCATTTTCTATAATTAATTCAAATAAATACTAAATAACATCAGAGGGAGAATCAAGTAACAAAACCAATTACTCTCAATCTCAATTTTTATTCGATTGTGAGTTGTTGACAGAATCTGGGTCAGTCTTTTTAATTTTAGCAATTTCGAATAATGAGTATTATTAAAATAGAACAGAAAATTAACTAATAATCGGATCTTTATGGAATTACAAATACATTTAAAAAAAACTCAAATTTCACTTCAGAATATTTCTTTTATCAATTCACATAATATTATGGAGTGTTATTCAGTTTCAAATATGAATTAATATATTATAGGAAAGGAAAAAAGTATTTTTAGGGTTTTCTCATTATTATAGAGTTAATGTAAACAAGGAGCCATATCTTACTTCATAAATGGTCACAGTTTCAAACGAACGTATCAAATTTCTATGGAATTAAAGTCGAGTCGAAGCTCCGAGGATGCTGAACAAGAATTAGTATGGATCTGAGAGATTGACATTTTTATCCAATCGAGCAATTGTGGATCCAACAATTAGAAGTATTGAGAGTTCCCCAGATCTAACGACTTGAATATACCAAATTAGAGTCTAAATGTTATTTAGGCGAACACTCGTTGCTATTTGTAATAATTACTTATTAATGTGCTCAAAGTCCTAACACTCAAATTCAAAATTTAATCCCATAATTCAAATTTCGAATTGCTACGAATTTACTAACTTCAGGAGCTCGAGAGATCGAAATCGAAATCAATTCATCAGGACTGACAACCACAATGAGATGCACAGATCAAGCTCATAAGATTTCAGTCAGTGAATTTTGAGTCTTCATAGAGGTCGAGCAGTAATTTCTAATCTGTAACCAAAAAACAAACACAGTAGAGATAAAAGAGGGAAACCGGATAACGGGCGGAGGATCCCAAAGCTGAGTACACACTTATTATTTTTTTGTTTTTTAAATTGGGACTTTATATAATTAATTTTGTCCTTGTTGTAATTTTATATTTTTTTTTGTTTTTTTTTTGTGTTAATGAAATATAGAAGTTCAGCTTAAGATATAGCGGGTGTATGCTGTCTGTCTGTCTGTATATACATATATATATAATAAAGCAATTCGATCCATGATTGTTTAGTTTTGTCATTCAGCTAGCAAATTTCTTGATTCTCGTGGTAATCTTTCCAAAGTAAAATTCAAGTGGCGCCCATATTACTAATATTAAAAGGACTCTGACCATCTTTATTGAGCTACCAAAACGGATATAGTAAATCCACGTTATTACAAAGTAGTAAAGCCATCGTAACATCATGGAGAGTAATTAGAGGAATTATACATTAAAAAAAAATTACATTTTGAATTACTCTTTCTAACTCCCACGATTTTCAATAAATATGTTAAGTAGTTAATAATAAATTATATTCAAAATTTCAATTACGAACAAAAATAAATAATAATTTTTGTTTATGAAGTTACTAATATAACTAATTCTCTAATTTGTAAAAGTTTTACTTTACCTTGATTATTTTGATTCTCCAGATAATGAACTGAATATTATTAATACTTTTATGTTTCGTGACTAAAAGTAGCATCTCCTATTTTTATTTCACTTATCCATTATTTATTCATATCCATTCATATGAATGAAAATGGTCAGTTACTGTCTCTGCACTACCCTCATTTTGATCTTTATCTCTCTCTCCCCAATATTTTCTTCTCAAACTTCTAGATAGAGCCTTAGATTCATCACCAGCAAAATAATTGAATTAATTAAGTAACTTATAATGCGATATTTTTTATTAAATATTTAATAAATCAAATTTTAAAAGGCATTTTCTTCTCTGTTTTCCATTTTGTTTTTGCCAATTCTATGACTATCAGAACCATCTTAACATAAGCTCGCTGTAGTGATACGTTTAATAAATAAACGGTCAACATACATGCTTTTCATCACTTGGTCGGTGTTAGTATTAGTATGTTAAACTATACACTAACCAAACACCAGATGAATTTACATGCAATGCAGCATTGAACAGAAAACATTGAAAGAAAATTAAATAGAAAAAAAACATTATATAGACGTTTTTTTAAACATGCTTAGAAAAGTCAACAATAAAATGCTCAGCCATATCATTAACAGTAATGCACATGCGATTAATAAATTCATACATACTAAAGTTAGACCTGGAGGAGCTAACATGCAACAGAGGTAGCCTTCTCAAAACGTGCCTACTATCACAGAAAGAGAGTCTGTTAAGTAACAGCGGAGAATTAACATTCGCGTTTAAGGGTTGATTCACAAAACATACATCGGTAACCATGCGACGTTTTTCAAGCGATTACATATTCGAAAGCTTCAAGCGATCCTCATAGGTGCCTTGTAGGTGCCTAAGTGTCTAAGGGCAAAGCTTAGGAAGCTCCGCTGAACAGACTCGATACGGTCCATATGTCTATCGTGAAAAGAAGATCATACGTAGCTAGCGTATTCAAGAAGTGGTCTCATACAGCAAGTGGGCAAACACAATGTTATGGTGGGATTCGAGGGATCTCGGGACCAACGTTTTATAAATCCTAGCATAGAGCTACTCTTTGACACCGTGTAGTTTAAGTGAGAGATGAAATTCAATTTATGGTCACATTTAGCACCCAAGTCACAGACAGAACTCACACCGCGAATCGAGGAATCCGAGAATCCACAATCATAAGTGATTGGTTTTTGATTGCTGTAGAAAGTTATAACCTCACATTTGTCTGTTGAGTACCAAATTATTGTTTTTGCATCAATCGTAAAATTCATGGGAATCACCCTGGTAGCAATCGTAAACAGATTTAATCTGAGCGAAAAGTTCAAAATCGTCAACATAAATCAAGACTTTGCAGTACCTCACAACCGAGACAATAGATAGAATAAAGAAAGACCGACGGTCGTAAGTAACTCCCTTGAAGTAAGCCAGGCTAAGCCCTCAGGAACACAGAGATGGAATGGCGGAATGTTCTATTATTTATATAAAACTCCATGCATTTTAGAAATGAAGGGACAAACCCATACTTTTCCATTTAAAAGAGTATCACGGAGTGACTTAACTATTTCAAAGGCTTGATTAAAGTCTGTATAAATACAATCCATCTAGTAGCCTTTTATAAACCCGCCAATGGTATCCGAGACAAATTCCAGTAACTTAGTGGTTGTAAATTTCCCCGAAGTAAACCCATGTTGATTTGAAGAGAGAAAGTTCTTACAGGAATTTAATAGCTGAGAGTAAATGATAGATTTGAATAATTTAGCCATGCAATAGGCCTATAGTTAGAAATTTAATTTTTAGGACCTTTTTCGTGGATAGGTATGATAAATGAATTTTTCCATAATTGCGGGAAACAACCACTATCGACCGATTTTTGGAAAATAATTCTCAGCGGAGCTGCCAGGGCAAGGCAGTAAGACTTAAAAAAGGTTGACTGGATCCCACCAAGACCCGCTGTGAAGTCACTTGAAAGCCCATTAACATGGTCAAGTATAGCATCTTTTACAATTGAAGGGATAGTGAATTAACATAATGGGAATCGTTCATTTAATTGAAGTTGTTATTTCGAGATTGGAAATCTAACGCGGAATCATCACTAGCAAAATCCTTGTACCTCATGGTATTGGGGTAGTTGTTCGTTTTTTCCTTCATATTAATAAACTTGAAAAATTTGCGTGGGTCACTAAATAATTTCGTATGCATGCTTTAAACATATTCATCATAAAGTGTAGAGGAAAGTTTTTTGAATCCATTATAGGATGTGAGGAAATTTCTGTTACTTATAATATTTTTTTTCCTTCATTTAACTTTTTCACACTTTATTCTTTCTATTTTTAAGACATTTTAGTTCTTTTTTGAACCATGGCTGATATATTATAGAGAGCATGGGAAGAAAATAAATCGAAGAGAATTATATAAAACTTCGAAACATCTTCCATCAACACACTATTGCAAGACAGCAATATGATGGAATCAATAAAAGTAAGTCTACTGAAAAGTCAGCCTTTCTGAAATTGGAAAAGTATTGTGTTTCCAGTTTTCCATAATTTACTGGCACTTCGAATCATTCTCTAGAAATTTCAGGAGCAATATTCGAGAATAAAATTCAAAATTAATTGCAACGATTTTTCATAAAAAGTTTTAATTTTAATTTTCAGAATTAAATTTGTATTCTCTTATTAAGATTTTTAGTGAAAAAACTTTTTGTACTGAAACACACAATATATGTACTAACTATTTCGATTAATTCGAAATCATTATATTTTTAGGGTTCCGTAACCAAAGGGTAAAACGAAAACCCTATGACTAATCCTCCGATGTCCGTCCGTCCGTCACCGGTCTGAATGTCATGAACCGTAATAGGTAGACAGTTGAAATTTTCACAGAGTGTCTATTTCTATTGCCTCTATAACAACAATAATAAAAATAAAATAAAATTGAAAATTAAAGGGGGCCCCATACAAGAAACGTGTTTTTTGGCGTATACATTGTGATAAATTTTGTACGATGGTACGGAACCCTTTATGTGCGAGTTCAACTCGCACTCGGCCGGTTTTTTGTTTTTTTTTGTTTTTAATTCTAATTAAATAAAAAAACAACAAAAGCTTTTGCCTCGTCCGTTTGATGCCCGGACCATTCGCTTTCTAACCTTTTGAACCAAAATGCATTACGCATCCATTCATATATGTTTATCGAATATCTCATGTTAAGAATACCTTTGGCCAAAAGAACGATATTTCTTATTTTAAACTGAAATTATTTCTCTAAAATTAACTACGCAACGATTTTTCTCCGTAATTTTGACATATGTACACCACATTAAAGACGGCGCTAATTCCATTACTAAAAGATTTCGTTCATTTATAAATATCTAAAAATAAATTATTTTCAAATTTTAAACTGTTTCATAAATCCAAATAAAATTCATCTCATTCAGTCACTATAAATAAAACAACAAATTTAGAAGACAATAAAAACAAGTTTTAAATATTTTAATTTAAATTAGTTGGAAAAATGCTTTTGATTGCTGTAAACCACATAACTATCGGTCTTACAAGAAAATTTACTAGAGGATCAGATCAGCAACCCCGGGTAGATTTGGCAAATGAACAAACTCAAATCAATCACGATACAGTGATCAAACGAAATCAGATCTGATTTGGATATATAATGAATACGATGTTGACAGCTACCGGTCACGCAGATCACACAGCTAACTTGAATTAATGAAATTTCTTGGCGAAATCATTTAAGAAGATCAGAATCGCCACACCCCAGTGCTTATTATATCTTCGTGTGATTTGCACAAATAAAAGACAAAACAAAACAAAACCTTTTTGTTACAAGAATATATATTTTTTTTTTTTATATTGTGGTTAACGATCGCCGTGACATGAAATTCCTTTCAGCATCAACATAATCATGGCATCGATCGCCTGCCTAATGATCGTGCGTCGCATCATCGATGATCAAGATTTTAATCGTTTCTTGGCGGCAAGTTGAAAGGCATCAAACTTGAGTCTTGAGTGTAGAAAAATAGAAAACTTCGAGGCAACTATACTGCTATTATTGCTAGTAGTAGAGAAGTCTTGAAAATTTAAGACCAATTTCTTATTATATTTAGTACGATTAAGGTAAGTTAGATTAATTAATTACATTAAAGCAGGTCGTTATGTCTGTTGGGTCCTAATTTTCTCATTTTTATTTGCGAGAAACTTAACCAGCGGCAGTTGATATCGAATTTCCTATAGAAAATTGTTAATTTATTTTATATTCATAAAATATAAATAATATTGCAATATAAATGTTGTCCCAGTGTATTCGGGGAATCTCAGAATTATTCATATGCTACGAGTTCTTCTCATGTTTTTAACTAAAGGCAAATTATCTTCTGCATTAATGCAAATTTTTATTATTAGCTCGAAATTACAATAAATTCTAAATTCACAATATTATAATTGAAAAATTTCATATTAATGTCAAAATTATTTGTATTTATTATTTGGGTTATATACAAATTTCAAGGACAACAGCAAATGTGGTTTTGAATTATACTAAGTTATATCACGATTCTTTAAGATGTTATTGCGCTATCAATTTTATCATCATTTGCATTCAAGTGATTCTTGCAATTCCGAATGATATCATGGGATTTATCAATTCAAACGACGAAGAAGAAGGATTCAAGGATAGAACAATGCGGAACACAACTGGGATAATATGATTGAATCAAAACTTTAACTGCTCAAAAGACAAACTGCTCACAGTCTTCAAAATTGTGGAACATAAATTTTGAAATCATACTTGGGGGGCGGTTGGGGGAGGGTTTGCACTGTCGAACTTGAAAATCCAATAACAGAGAAACTATATCTATGTAAATATTACAGCATGCTGGGTAGTCCAGTCAATCGGGGGTCTTGCCCTACAAGTAGGGTGTAAACGAATTTGAAATTTAGTTCCAAGCCCCGATAAAAAATCCAAGTGTTCGACCTTGGCGGGAATCCGCGCGGTCCGCCATCTTTGATTAAATGTAAAAATTATTAGTTGTTTCAAAATAATTTCATAATGCGTGATCCTACGAGAAAAATGTATGTCAAAATATAAATTTGAAGAAGACTAAATTCCCTACATTTTTTGTGTAAACATTATTTTTTTTTTCAGTTTGATGTGTAACAAGTTACAGCGGCGAACACGTAAACATTCTTCTAAAAAATCGTCCAACTCATGGTTTTTCACATTTAAAAAAATAATTTGTAGATATTCATCACTTAGAGATGTAGTTTTCTAAATTCAAAATCAACTCATTTCCACATCAACATAAGTTAGAGTAAGTGGCGCGAAGAAGATGAGTCTACGGAAGTTTTTTTTCGATGACAGTTCAAATTTTTCAAGAACGATTTTTGACCAAAAAAAAAATAAAGCCCATCTGATTTCAATTCTGAAACAAAAATTTGAATAGACTGCTTTTACTGTTCAGCACGCTAAAGAAGATGGTAATATCGTGGTTATCAGCACAACGATTTTCTTCTGCTCATCATTCGATGCTGTTTTTATCGTTGGCGAACATGTCGATCTTTTAGTTCTATTGATAGCAGCAAAAAAATCATACAAAATGAACATCTACCTTCGCAAACCGGGGAGAGAAAAACTTCTGAAACAGTGTATTCCGCGAGTAATTTGAAAGTTATCCTGCGTTTGCATGCGGTTAGTGGCCGTGATACGACATCTTCCCTTTTCAACCAAGGAAAACCTAAATTTTTACGCTTGTCAAAAAAAAAGGAAACAATGGACTCTTTGCTGTCATTGATATCTTCGGAGATCAGAATGCCTAACCAAAAGACAACGCAGATGCTGCATCATGCTGTCTCGTTGCTTTGTATCGTGGCAACATGAAACAGGGAAGTTTGGAAGAACTCCGCTACCAACTTTTCGCAAACTCAAAAATAAAAACAACTTCAAACTAGCTTCTTTACCCCCAACGAAGAAGGCTGCACACTATCATAATTTAGGGAATTTAGTCTTCTTCATATTTATATTTTTGCATTTTTGTAGTAAGATCAATCGTTGAAGAATTATTTTTAAAAACCCAATTCTTTGTACCTGTATCCAAAGAAGGCGGCCCGGAACTATATAACACATATTAATATCGTTTCTACCTATTTTAGTCCCAATTGATTGGACTAGGGGGTCGTCTGATATTTTAAGTATCATAGTTATGCAACTGTGAAATCTGTGCTCAAGCGAAGGGGCGCCAGTTGTAATAGGATAACTCAACTTTTTAAGTCAAATATAAAACTTTATTTTAATATATTGCTGTCACAAATTCAAGGAACAATTCAATAGTATTAACCTAATCTATCTAATCTATACTTGGTAACGAATTCAATAACAATCAACACACTTAATGTTCAGTCCACCTAAATGTCACGACATTTTTGTTGAAGTATTTCCAGCCTTGTTCCATTATTTCCATCAATTCCTAAAATAAACAAAAAAAAAAGGCACCACAAAATATCAAGCTTAAAAAATAATTATCAACAGAATACTTATCTAAAATCTGTTACTTCCTAGATGTCATCTGTACCATTTTTGATAAATCAGTGGAAGTCCTGAATTGGTCCACCCAAACAATTAACAAATAAATCACGAACTTTCCAAATCCTTTGCACCTCCGTATATTGAAAATTGTTCATGTCATTAAATGACGTTTATACAGTCAGCTGACTTCGCCTCATTCAAAATTCAAGCAATTGTAATAAGCATTGCTATGGCAACACCAAGAGGCGAGATGAATATAACTGGTGACCACGGCTATATAAAGTCGACGAGTCGCAATAGATGGCCCCATTCTAGGCTCAGAGTTCATCTGGTTCAGAATATAATCTGAAGAAAGAATTGTGTTCTCACTTTCTATACAGAAGTATAATTCTGTTCAGAGTTTAATCCATCCTTATTACAAAAGTCTAATTCTGTTCAGAGTCTAATCTGAAAACTTACTCTCATTACGACATCTGCACCCACACGCTGCAGCATGCTTCATTTTGCCAACATCGGCATTACGGGCTGCAGTATTTTAATTCTGCTACCTTCAGACAGTACACGCTGTCATATAATTCCACAGAAATATAATCTGTAGCAACTTAATTTTTTTCTTCTTGTCTTTTTAGAAAGAATAAAGCGAAGGTGGCGGACTCCGTGACGTCACTCAGACAAAATTAAAATTTTGAGTTTTCTTTTATATTTTTAGTTTTATTTATTAAATACAAATTATTGAATTAGTACTATTAGCCGTAAGTTTGTCTGATCTGAATTTTATGTGATATTAGTATAAGAGATTTGCATGTATTGAATAAATTTTATATTTTGCATTTTTAAATAGACTGATTTATCTTTTTCAATCGGCACCTTCTTACGTTCGGAGCTAGATCTCACACTTAACCTACTCAATTACAGTAAATTTAGTCTAAACTTATATCTACTAATACTATTTAAAATTTCTTAACCGAATTCAAATAAAAAGAAAATTCCAAAACGTTTGAAGCTGTCGCAAGGCGTTCTCTTTAAATCTGAAATTAAAATGAAGAATGTTCCTTTAATTCATAGGACTTAAATATTCATAAAACAAACTGCTGCGTATGGGTCTAAACACACCTATGCATATATTGGCCTGAAATGAGATGTGTGTGCATATATGCTAGAGTTCCAACTATTGGTAAAGGGTTATAAATATATATGTAAGTAATTCAAGCCAAAAAATTTCAAAGTAATGAAGCCAAACTACAAATATATAAAAAATGGAAGACTTAAAGAACGTATAAAGAACATCACGATTAGACCAAATAAATTAGAAATAATGACCTAACATGAATTTTAAAAAAAATCAAATTACTGGGTAAACCAAATTGCTACCAATGCTGAATTATTTCATTCAAACGTTCCACTAACGTCGCAAGTACCGTTCTTCTTTTGGCTATGTGGATAACTACAGAATGCTTAAAGCTTATCATTTCCTCTTGAGCTACATATCTGCAGCTTTACATAACTAATGTATGTCATATATCTCTGGAGATTTTCGTTAATTTAAATATGATTTGAAATCACAGAATCATTTAACATGAGAGGCCTCTTACTTTTTCGACAAGAGTGGAAAATCGTTAAGATATCCGGAATCACTGAAAGGAATGACGACGTTATTAAATATCTTTCATAGCACAAGGGGCAAAGGACAAGGCTCGTAGACAAGGACCACTTCCAAATATCACCTCAGTCTAAATTCAAGCCCTGGACAAGAGCATTTCATTTTTTCAAAAATAATATGTACATACGAGACTAAACATCCGCCAGCTTAGTATGCCTATTTCCTCAGCAAAAGCTGGGTAAATACTTAAAGAATAATCGCGCGATCCTGTGACTTCCATTAAAAAGAAAATCAGGAAACAATCATAGCCACTCAAGATGAATAATGAAAATGGCAACGAAAATCGGACCAAACAATGATTCTTGAGTGACTAGATACTCTGCAACGAGGTAAGAACTAAAGGAGATGAAAATTAGAAAATATCACGTACGCATTTCTAACCCATTGTCACTGATATTGTTTGTACATAAGAGCAGTAAAATTTGTACAACCTATGTGAAATTTTAATCGCATTTATTTTCATATACTCAAAAGTATTTCCTGAATTTGCAAACATGAACATGAAAAAGTTAATAATTGAAAAAAAAAAAAGTTCAGCGGTAAAAAGTTTGTGAGTAATATTTGCATTATGCCACTACGGTTATTTCACGGGTTTTCCTGCGTCAATGCGCCAAGCCCAAAACAAACCAAACCTAAGTATGGATTTGACAGTGAAGACCAAAAATTCACTCAAATTCAGGGCAATTTTGGTACGCTTATGTAATCGGATCGTACATATGATTTCATCTTCTTTAGTTATTACCTCGTTGATACTCTGTAAATACCAGGAACTTTCCAAGACCGAACATGGGGGATTTAGATTATTTTTTATTCAAAAACTACAGGGAGATTTCAGCAGGTTAAAAACAAGTGCTAGAATCCACACTTTGAACTCTCCCCCGCCAACTACTATCTATGACTTTCGAAAGAACAACTGGACGTCTGGTTATATGAGTGTGGTAATAAAACGGCACTTAAAGTGCTAATTGACTCAGGCCCATCACATGAAATGAGTAAACATAATCTACCATACCCTAGAGTCAATCCATTAAGAACATATAGAAAATCAATTACGGTATTATCCAATTTCCAATTTCTATTTTCCAATTTTTTTTATATTCCATAGGTATTTATCGCTCCTATTCAAACCTATTACAGACTCGGACAATTTTAATTCCCGGCTCCATTCATTCGAAAAATATAAATTTCCATTTTCTCAATGAAACAATGCAATCTAGAGAAAATTTTCAACTTTTTTGCTTAGTTTGGATCCGGTTAGTTCGAATATAGATGCAGATAGTTTGGATTCAGATCCGGATAGTTCGGATTCAGATCCGGATAGTTCGGATAGAAAATTATCGGGATACTATCAGCTCTACTTGAAAGACCCTATTAAAGGGGAGAACAAATGATAAACTTAGATATTTCAAAAAGTATGAAAATGTCGAATTTTGTTTGATTAAAATTAGTTTTTATTTTCAAATATCCCGTATTTCTACAGTTGCAAGATAATAGTATCATGGATATAAGATTCGTAGCGATTATCCGTAACAAGCTTAATCTAACTGACTGCACTTTCAGGTACCAAGTGTAATTGCCTAAACTGAGATAACCCTCTGAGTCCAGATAAGTTTTTCGGTATTAAATATCGTAAAAATTGTAATTTTAAAAGCTTGAAAAAATAAAATTTTATTAAAACTTTGATCTGAATTGTCGAATTTCGAAAATAGCTTATAAATGGTTGATATAAAAATATTTACCTATCGATTTACAAATAATAAAGAAATATGACAATTAGGCTGACCTAAATTTCTTGCTTTTACTCATATACCTGGACTATCTTATAGATCTTTTCTGACAAAATTACCTTTTATGCAAAAACGTAGTACAGTGAAAATGACTCAAATTCAATTAACCTAATTAGCAACAACCAAAAATGTTTTCAGGTGGGTATTCAAACATAAAACTGAAACTGATCAAAATATGCAACTACTTTACAATTTTGCAGTAAAATCGCAAATTCGAACTTGAATTTCAATGGGCTTTTATTGAGAAAAAAGTTCTTAAGTCTTCTTAAAAGAAACACTCCCATCCAAGTACCTTTTTAAGAAAATTATATTTCATAATTTTTCTCAATGCTCAATTTTTACGATGGAAAAAGTGGAAACTTCTTCTTGCAATCGAATCCAAGTCTCCATAAATTAAAAATTTCCCGCTCATAATTTCCACCGCACTACCTCTAATTTGCAAAAGTTCATTTTCTCAATTAATTCTCAGACGTCGATGGGCATACGCGCGTGTAATTAATGTTTTGTTAAACAAATTCAAAATTGCATTATAAATTTTATGGCTCTTTCTAATTGACTTCGATATGGTTGGCTGGATTTAATGTCTCTTTCCAAGATTACCTGTCGGCTGGTTGTTGGAAGCTGGAGCTAGAGTTGGGTCCAGCCAGAGTGAGTGGTTGGCCATAGATTTACAGCACAACCAAAGTCAGTAAAAGTTTTATCGGCCGTTGTTCTCCATCACAGTAAACATTTTACATATCTTCTTGATTCTTCATGCAAAAGGTATGAATGACATCGCAACGGTGATATTTCCGCTACTGGTAAATTCACTCAACTTGGACGCTGAGCCTGGTCATCGTAAAATTTTAATGAGTCTCTTTTTGGAAATTATGTTCGAATCGAGTAACAGAAGTCATCCGAAACGACATTTTTCAAAAAGATTTCACAGCACAATAGGACGATCGATATACATAGGTAGAAATTTCTTGTGACAGTTTTGGACATTAATGTTGTTCAGTAAATGGCTTTACAGTTTGTCCTCCAGAAGAGTAAATAATAAGTGCAATTTCGAAGTTGATTGACTTCTAAATTTTGAATGAACATTATTTATGGATAACAAAAGACGGTCGATTTTTTTCTTTTTTTTTTGTTGCCTTGTTCAGATTTAGAAGGAAGACTTCCTTCTAATGAGATTAAAAGCTAAAGTTTGTTTCAATTTATTGCTAAGAGTGTACGTATACCATACATGCAAACATGTGGTAACAAAATACCTATTATTGAACAAACATTAAATTAAATTAACATTCGTCGTATCATTTACTAACTCCAAATTTCAGGAAGTTATTAATAACCAGCCCTTTTCCAGAGGCTCTTTGCTCTATTTTTCAAATTTCTTACCTAATAAGAATGAAAGAAAGTAGAAAAATGTAAGCAAGTTTCAAATGACGGAGGTCCTTATAACTTATCAAAGCAGCTTAATCTGATATGAAACTGGTAGTGTTTGAAGGAGGATCTCAGTATCAAAATGAAGTTAATTCCAGAAATTCGAAGCAGTAAAGATCTATAATTTCATCCCACCTACGTACATATATCCCCTGAGAAATTAATGAAATTCAATGTATGTACAATAACACAATTACAGGACTGGAATATTAACTACGACTCTGCATAGTCCTTTAATTCATAACAAAATAATTCTTGAAAGGAGAAAAATTCTTTTAAACACCCCTCGAATTCTTTTTTGTATATTTCTGCAAGTATACATACCCCCATACATTTCGAATCTATTATTATGGTCATAACTCGCTAATATCAACAAGTATCCCAATAATTCCCTTAAATAATCACATTTCATCACAAACAAAGGGGCCGACATCAATTAAGTTCATATGTGTCATACCTGACGTAATTTAAACCTCCTTCCGCATCTATACTATAGGAAATACCACCTCGTCGATTAAGCGCAAAGAAATGTAATTTATATCAATACCATCACGGCGAGTGGCACGTTCCTTGCCCATAACTCATTCTGGACATCTCGATTAGAATCCTCGGGAGGAATTTATCGGAATCAACTCCCGAAAGCAAACAACAATAGCACGCACAGAAATTCTGGAATTCTATAACGAAAGGTATGTATCTCTATCTCCTAGTCTACTGGGGATATGTGTGTGCTAAATACTTGACCGGCCTCCCTCATTTGTCAAAATTCATGTCCGCAGGCTGTCGACCACAACTTAATGGGAAATAATGGACTTTCGCAAGTCTTTCTGGCATCAGTGCTCACAATACTGCAACAAAATTGCTATAGTCTCCAGTCCATGGAGTCTCCGGAAGAAGTTAAGGGTTGTTCGGTTGACCATCTTGGCCAGTAAAATAAGCATCGAGGTGTTGTCATTTTTGCCCTCAGGGACGTAGGATAAATGATCTTCTTTGGTAGAAAAGATGTTACAAATTTACAAGGTTCCGAACCAATGTACACCATTTCGGCCCTGTAGAGGTGGAGGTCTTGAAGTTGGGGATATGGCAAGAACGCACCCCATTCACTCTGAAACATTTGATAAATTACCACTAGAGACTGAAGTAATGTGGTAATACAAGATATAAATCATACTCACAGTGTCACACAGTAAATTTTTTTCTATTAATTCTGAAGAAAAAGATTTTAGCCTTATCCCTGGTAATTGGGTGGAAATTTCATCAAAAGAGAAAAAGCTCAGCTCTTTTCAGCCCAGAGAATCCCAAGAAAATCTAAAAGAAAGTCATGTCAGAGAATGCAATCATTTCTATGTTCCTCATAGCTTCCTTGTTCTCAATGCAATTTATCAGCATCAACCAGTGTTCCTGAACGTATTCCAAGGTGTCCTTCTTTATCGTAAGTCGTGAAGTTATCCTTTAACACGATATTTAATCATTTTATGGCGAATTATCGTTGAAATTGCTGCGCACTGTGATCCAAAATACACGGCGAAGAATTGTTAAGTAGAAACTCATGTTACACGATATCGAACAAACTTATGACCACCGTCCTATGTTTGATTTCTTTAACCACTGCACTGGGATCGCGGAAATCTATACATACATACATATGTATTATGTATGTCCGAAATATTTTCTACAGCTAAAATGTATATAAACGAGGAGGACACTGCGGCTACGGTGGCAACAACAACAGCAACACGATGGCTTCTACACGTCTGTTACGAATGGTTACTTTAGTAGATCGCTCACCTGCATTCACCTGCAACAAAGATTTTCTTATCGGTTTTAAGTCGATGGCGCATGCATAAGTCTTGTATCTTTGCGCATGACCGTTACTATATCATGGATAATGGCGGAATTATCTTACTCAACTGACTCCGGTCTGTTTTACTTCGAAACTTTATTACAATTTCAGGTGTTGCCATTTGTTCTTGGTCTCTTTGGTTTGCTCGGATATTTATTGAAGGTGCGAGATATCTTAATCAAATGCGCACCTACAAGATGTCTGCGTGGCATAATGTCCAACAAGTTGTCATTAAGTTGTGTGCTGATAATAAGATTCAAAGTTAATTTTAAAACCCCAATTTTGTATTTATGACTATCTCGTCGTAATTGGACATTTCGAAAACATATTGCAGTTCTGTCTTGGGCTGTAGTTGAAGTTTTGATTAAGTTTTAATCTCTGTTGGGAAGTCTATGGATGAGAAGAAGATAATTGTTGTTAGGTACAAAATATATGGGTGTAGATACCATTTCAAATCTCTTTCACTAATTATAAAGTTGGATGCAGACTTTGGTCACTTGCGTAACTAACATGCTGGGAAGGAGTGATTGGAAGAAGGTTATGGTGAGGGTAGTATTTAAGGTCTGCTTCAAATTAAGAAAGAAATAAACGGAAATTTTATTTTCTTACATTCTTTTTTTTTTTAATATTTATAACTATAGTACTTACATAATTTTTTTAAAAAACCCAAATTTCCACCTAAAAAGTAATAGTAGTAAATCAGAATGGATTATGATAGATAAAATCGTACGACTTAGCAATCAATATGATCATCAGCTTGAGGAAAGTGCAATCAGCATGCAGAAAGAAATTAATGTGTGTAGTTTTGGATTTAAATTTGAAAATGATTGATTCTACTAATCCAAACGTCTTAAAGGATGATGCAAAATTAAATTTTATAAAATATATCTCGACTAGAAACTAGGGGCGTAAAATAAAATATCTCAGTAAAATTGGATGGTAATTTTCCATATATACAGGGTGTTTCCTCCATAGCGGTCCATAGAACGGGAGGTGATAGTACTCGTCCAGACAAGAAAAAAGTTGAATGGCAGGTGGCGGGGGCCATATCAAGCGTTTCGGAGGTACAGGGTAATTAAGAAAATGTACTAGGTTTTTACAAATTACCCTTTATCTGAAGAACTTAAGAGTGTACGGTCACAGTTAAGAGGTCATTGTATGCAAAACTTCAAGGCTTTTGCAACGACTAGTCAAACAGCCTGATACTCCTCTCAGGATTTATGGTAGCCTAAACTAAAACTTTCGGATTTCTGAACATTTTTTTTTTACTTGACTTCTTGTTTTTTTATAAAAAGATGGTAAACATAATTTTTTGTTTTTGTAAAAATTGTTTCTGTAAGAATAGTAACCTGGGACTCTTCTCTTTAATTTGACCTATTACTTTAAGGAGTTATTAGCATGATTGGTGTGGTTGTCACGACTTTAGATTCCCTGAACCCGCTAAGATGTCAAGTTGAAATTTTGATATGTTTTAGTGGATAACATAAGGTTGAAAATAAATAAAACTATAAAATTGAAAGTACTTCTTCCAGGATATTCAAGAATAACGAATATAATCTTTATGCTTGATACCCCATGCCGCATAAATTTTATAAGTGGCATTTTTCTCAGATAGTTTGAAATCATATCTTTCGAATGAGCCAAATTTCTTTATTCTAGTAGAAATTTTTACACACTATAAGTTGCTAAATAAGTCTAATTTTTTTTTCTACAAACCTTGCAAGTATATAAAAATTCAAAAAAATTGGTGACGGTTCATACATGTGACCTATTTGATAGACCTAAAGTTCGAAGTATGGGTGGCCGCGAGTTAACAGGAATTATAGTAGTTCTTGAAAAGTGCTTCATAAGAGTAAGGGAGGGGGTCCACATAAACCGTTTGGGAGTTGCAGGGTGATTAAGAAAAAAAGCTAGCATAGAGTACGGTAACTATCAAAGACTTATGCAGAACTTCATGGCTCATCCAACGACTGCTCACGCAGCTCCGTAGCCCTCTCCCCTCAAGTATTACTGTTGTCTAAACTAAAATTTTCGGATTTTCTAAAATTTTTTTTTTTTAATTTGACCTCTATTATTTTTGCAAAAGGTCATTAACATAACATTTTTTTATAAAGCTGTAAACTGTAGACTATCCTCTTTAATTTGACTTATCACGCTCTATATGATAACTGTAGCCGTTAAACAGTTATTAACTCATAACCCATTCAGATCACACCGAAATTAGACGATATTTTCTAAAATTATGGTTTGAAAATAGGTTTGAGAATAGGTTAAGAGCTAATGACTCTTAAAGGCTACAGATAGCACATAGGGTGTAATGGGTCAAATTAAAGGGGAGAGTCTACTGTTTACATTTTTTTTATAAAACAAAGGTACGTTAATGATCTTTTTGCACAAATAATAGGGGTTAAATTAAAAACTAGGTAAGAAATTCTAAAAATTTTAGTTTTACAACCATAATTCTTGAGGGGAGAGGGGTACTTGGCTGGTTGAGGAGTCATTAGAAAGAGGGCATGATATTCTGCATACCATAACTGCGACCGTGTGCCTTGCAGTTTTTAAGATACAGGGTGCTTTGTGAAAAACTAGCTCTTTTTATTAATCACCCTGTAACTCCGAAACGGTGCATATACCCCCCCCCCCTGCCATAGAATTTTTGGTTTATCTAGGTGTCTAGTATTCGAACATTTCGTTTGATCAAGTTTCGATGATACACATTGTATAGATATTTGTATAATGGAAACCAAGCAATTACACCTAGCCGGAATTTCCTCTTTGCTCAAATAATTTATAATAAATGTAGCCTTTTTAAGCACGGGTATAAAAGAACAAAAAAGGAAAACAGAAAACTGAAAAATTAAAAAAAAACAAGAATCCCTAACCTAAGATAAAAAAAACCACGTTGAAATCAATCCAGTAAAATCCAATCTAGATAGATAGATACTAGGACCTGCCTAATAATGTGGAGATAAATCTTAGCCTAATGTCTATTTATTTGTTTATTTTCTATTTATTTGTTTGCTATTTATTTATATGCATGCTTTGGGTTAAGAAACAATACAATATAACAAAATTTGGTTAGTATAAAATAAAGGCGCCCACTTAAGTAATATAGATGAGCGTAGTTACGCAACTCTCTTTTGTACATATGTACATGATCGAATCAAAGAAAAAATTGCATGCTTAATCTAAAGTGTTGTTCAAGAGATAAAGATCCAAGAATTCCATGGTAAAAAAAAAACAATAGAATATCAAGCCGTCGTCTTAACGAGCCTACGATTCGTTTTCGCCCGGATACAAGTTAATTAATTATAGCATAAAATTGTTATAATGGAATGACCAATATACCTACGGCATCGCACGTCCATATTGCCCTTCCACTTTGTGTCGCAGAGTCATATCCCCTACGGCACTGCATCGGTGCCGTACTTAAAATCTCTGAGTGCTACTGACACAAGCAATATGTATATAGAAAAAAAATAGAATAATTTCAAATGTATTTGGATATATTTTCGCTGATGTCTGCATCGGGCCTTAGGTTTCTTATTAAAATAATGTAAAAATGACACGAATTGCATATATTTTAATGCGTAAGTAAATATGTTTCATTATTTATAAAATTATCATTAATCTATTAAAGATGGTGACCTTTTGGTACATGCAGACATTTCAGCAAATAAAACTTGAAAATCAATATCTTCAAAACATTGTTCTTAAGTACTCAGATGGACTCAGGATGCGATTTTATAGGCTCCCCCCCCACATGTGCTCCCATGACCGACCCCCAGCCAAATCCGAGGTGCGCTACTGCTAAGACAACTGAACACCACTTTCTGTGTACTTGTCCAGCTTTTGCCCGGAGCAAGCTGGATATGCTTGGATCTGCCCTCCTATCGCTCTCTGTGGATGAGCTGAAAAACTTACCTCACCAAGATCTGATGCGCTTCATTAAGACAAAAGTCGTTTTTACTGAAATTTTTTTTTTCACTGTCAGAATAATAAAAAGTTTTGATGTAATTTATCAAAAACAGGTGCCGTAAATAGATTTGACTACATTTAAGAATATTAACTTCAATGTAATTTAGTTAAATTTGCAAATTTTAATTACTTTCTAGTAAGTTTCAATACATATTTAGCGCAATTAAATCGTGCCAAAAAGCAAAGAGGCTAATTACGTCTAGTACGGCCGAAATGATGGTACAGGACAATTGCGGAAAAATCGTATTTCTTTTAAAGTAGTAGCAAAAAAAAAAAATTAAAATTGATCTGGACAAAATCGAAGGACGACTAAGAAAACTGTCACCAAAAACAAGAAATATAACTAGACTATTAATTGTTACCGGAATATTGGGCAATGCAATATAAATAAAACCATAAGAACCATACATGTGTGCATATGAGTTTTCAAAGCTACCGAATGTTAATACTGCACTGCTGACTGATGCCATGGAAAGCTATGTCTAGGTTGATAGTAAACTGCGCTGAACTTCGAAGAGCAAAAAAATCTCTTCTACTACTACTAAATTCTCTACACTCTACAACTTTTTGAAACAAAAACAAAAAGATATCAAAGGCAAAAAAATGGTAAGAAAATCCGAACTTTTTTTTATATCACCAGAATTCTGAAAATCAGCGGAGTACTGGGCTGACTGAGCAGTCGTAAAAAAGGCCATTAAGGTCTGCATAAAATGAGCTATTGACAGTTTTTAAGATACAGGAGCTGTGTTCTTTTGTGTACCTTGTTCTAGAACTCCCATACATTGGAGAGAACAATTTTTTCTGTCGATTGAAGCGAACTATTTGTGCTGTTCGCTTCATTTAAATCTTCTAAGAAAATGTAGGGGCGCTGTTGTCGAATTTTTTAGTTGTAGAAGTTGGTCAAACTAAACTGACAGCTGACACTATCATAAAAAATTGTGAGATAAATGCTTCACATTTGTCATTTTTGTACTGTCACTTGAAAGATCGAAGAGCTAGCTTTTATTTTAATGCTGTTATGTCGTGGCACAATATATTCTGTCGTGGTTAAAGTACAATATTGCAGATAGAAGACAACATTTGGCTCAGGTGAGTTTTTACAAAAAAAAATAGATATATATATATATATTAAATATCAACACAACACAATACCAAATTTTTATTTAAATTGTAGGTATGCAACACGTACGACTGCCTATATCGAGTTCAAATTTATTATTGCCGAGATTAAGTAGATGAAATTACAAAGGTAATTTACAAAAAAACAAACACACATTTTTCAGGCCGTCGTTAATGGTCAACTATATGCCGTAGGTGGTTTTGATGGCTCGGCATATTTAAAAACTATAGAAGTTTATGATCCGGGGACTAAACAATATCATTTATGTGGATGCAATAATTATATACGTCTGAGAGGAGGTATTGAGGTTATGAGAGCTCCACAGACTGAAAACGAAATGTCCTAAGAATACTTTTGGATAATATATGTATGTATGTATGCAACTAACTTGTAAAATGTATTTTTCAGAATCAGCAAAGATTCGGTAATTTAGATTGAAAAGACTATTTCTCCAATTTCAAGAATAATAGAAAATTATGAAACAAAGCAATTGGAACATAAAAACCAACAAATAAAAAGCATAGCCGTCTTTCGAATAATATTAATGGAATCGCTCTCATTACTCTTGTGTATTACTGAAATTTAATTATCTTCCTTTATAAAAACGAGCCCATTGTAATCATCTAGCGAAATTAGATTAAACATTATTCACCAATAATTTTTGTATTTTTTTTATTTAGTCAAATAAAAAAGTTTAAAACTGACAAGCTGTTAATACTAAATAAATACCTAATATTAACTGTATACCTAAATTTTGTGATTATTTCAACATGCAGTATTATTATAGAAAAATAAATTATTTCAATATGATGAAACTAATGTTGTGGAGAAACTCGATTTGATCAGCTGAAATGTTTAAAAAAGTATCGTACAAATTTGCTGGGATTATAAAAAATATTTATGAGACCACAATAATCGGCCACACAGAGGTAACTTTTGCCCATTCATCCTGTTTCAATTTCTCAATTTATCCTGCAGCTGAACATGAGCGCATACGTCCTGCCACTTTGAAGGGTTAGCAAATAAAATGTTTTAGAACTGTCAACTTTTCGACAATCAAACTTATAAGCAGTGCCAACTGCTGGACATAAAAATCTTGTTCTCTTGAGGCGTTCTTTTGTGCATCTTTTGTTCTGCTCTGTTCTGCGGACACAAAAGAACACAACTAGGGTGTTTTATGAAAGACTAGTATAATTTCTTAATCACTATGTATTTCTAAACGGTCACCTCCTTCTATATGGACTACCTAGACGGAGACACCCTGTATAAAATTCTCGTTTTAAAAGTTTGTGTGCTAAATGATTAATGGTTTATAAGGTCATATTGAAATAAACTCTGTTTACCACAAATTTTTTCGCAGTTTTTATATTGATTTCCAATGTTCTAGATACTAAGTGTATACCGAGATATTTCCCAGTGTATAGAGACACACCTGAAGTTTAACACAAAATGTACTATCGACTCCGCAAGTCTGTCTCCGGTATAAGAAACGATGCACCTAGTCTATTTTTTGTTGGCTAGAATCCTTCAACTATCCCATTCCTATTCCTAAATACCTTTAAATTACCAATATAAAATTACGAACATATTTTCCACAGTCATAATTAGATCGTTATCATAAAACTAGTTACACATTGAGACCACCAAAAGATTTTTCTTTATTCCAACTAACAGTCAATAACTTTTCGTACGGAACACTTTTATTGTAATTCTTCCATACGCATATAAAAACTCCACAAACCAACAACTGTTCGTTCCTTAATTATCTGCGACCGGATAAGAAATTGATTCTAGTCACGAGATGTCTTCTAGCTACTATTTACCTATGTATGAGCTCGTGTATGCAAGCTAAACAGCACATGTAAGAAGTACGTTTTCGCAGGCACTTGTATCGTTTGTCATTGGCTTCGGCTATATTCACCTGAATCTGGCTCTGTGTACCTGCACAGAACTTGTATGGCTCTTGTGTCCGCTTTGTAAAATTTGCTGGAAATTCGATATCTTTCCATTTTCGCAACAGAAGTAGATGCAGATGAGATGCAACGCAATATCTACACAAAGTAATTTATGTGAAATTTAATTGCTTTAATTGAGCGAATTAACTTGTTGAGTGCTATCTTTGCCTTCTCACGTCCTTGAGCCTTTCAAGGGATGCGACGCAAATAGTCTTGTTTATTGTTATTGAAAGGAATTGGGATCTTCGCTGGAGTAGTAAAAGAAATTTGATAACTTATAGTATGTTTGGATATTTACAGAATTTTAAATTGTTAAAGAACTATATAAAAAAAAGCCCTTGGTGACATGCGAAAAATTGATGTAATTGGCAGTCATGAATTTGTTTAAGTACGACGATGGATGGTCCAAACTAAGCTGTATATCTATAGGGTTGAGCGCTTATCGTTTGTGCTTCTAAAAAAAAAAAATCTAGTTCAACAAAACGGTTGCAGGTTATTGGATGGCTGGATGAGATCCTAAATGAAATTATTATAAATTATTTGTTCGTTTCGTAGAATATAAATTCAAATTTATAGTTACATATTCCATTGACTTTTGCAAGGCATATGGCAATACTTTTTAACCCAGAAATCCAAATACTTTTTAAATTTGGTACTGAAGTTTCATATTTATCTTCTTTGCGCAATAGCCCAATAGCTTTCTATAGACCTGAGCTTTAGTAATTTAGTCGGATTGTAATTTTGTGGGACAACGTTGACATCTTCTGCTTAAAAATTGAAAAGCGTAGTGTAAAATAACCAGATCCAGCGAAAATATTACAGAAACAGTATGGAATTTAATGAAAGTCTTTTCTGCAAATTCTCAATTTTTCTTATGGAATGAGATGTTTTTTGTATCTGGAATAATTCTTTCATCCTAAGTCCTATTATAAAATTGAGATTCTAAAAAAGTGTTAAAATCACGTCAATTAAGTTGGGGCCGTCATTTCATGGTAGAAAAGTTTTGAATAAGTCAAAATTTAGGGCTCAATTAGGGCTAATTTAATGCCACTTCCCCGAATTTAATGCTCTAGTACCTTTTAAAAAATCCATGGATAATCCAACTTTATTAAAAGTTAGGACCATCAATGAAAAACGTTTTTTAAGACTGCAAAAATTGTAGGTTTTAATGGCTATCTGCAACAAATCAACGGCCAACCATGGTTAGAATTTTAAACTCTTACGATACACGGTAATTTAGGACAAACAATCTTCGTTTGCACTGCGTAAAGCTACAAAAACTTAATAAATTGCAGAGAATAAATGTAATTAGTATCTCCAGATAAATTTAACGTAAATTCTTTTGTAATTTGACAAATAGCGAAAAGTGTTTATCAGGGTTCAATAACTAATCTTCCTCATGTTTTACGTTATGAAACTTAGCAGAACAATGGAGTCAATTTCTAAGCTGGGCACCAATTTAGCATCTACATTTCGCTGTTGCATTCAGCAATAGTTAACCGCTGATTTATGGTTTCTTAGTTGATTTGTTGGAGATTAGGCAAAATAAATACTATAGAAAAACAGTCAAATAAATTATACTTTGTCTACATTTCTGTGGATAACGCCTTATTAACATTTATTAGTTCGGAAAAGATTAAAGTATTTAACTCCTTTCCAGTATTATTTGTTGATCACAGATATAATTAGCGTGTATGTTAACATCGATGGAGCATTTTGTTTTTTAAACTTTTACTTTTATGGTTTCTTTGCCTCAAATGATTTCTTACTTTCGGAGAAAAGACATTTAATTGGCCCTAATTAAACTCTAAAATATTATGCCGTGCACACTATTATAACAATACTATTTGACCTATTCTCAGTAGTGGTGGTGCTAACTTTTAATAAAGTTGGATTATCCATTGATTTTTTAAAAAGTACTTTGACGTATTCAAAATTTTTCTACTATGAAATGGCGGTCCCAACTTAATTGACGTGTTGAAATCGGTTTTAAAATAGGATTCACAGTCCATACCTTTTGAACAAGTAAAATCAGTGATTTTGAAATTATTTTAGTAAAATTCTGAAGAGTTGGTTGTGAGAATCTTAAAACCACGATTGGGAAAGAATATTCTAGCCTTCATAGAATATGGCTTTCTATCTACGTGTGTGTGTGTTCAAAATTAGTTGTTAATATGCTTAATATTCGGTAGTAGCTCAGGCTTAATATCAAATGCTCTCTTAAGTTCCAGGCTGCATTTAAAGACTCCATTAGATTTAATTACTGCATATGCATAGATTCAGTACATTCGTCAATGTTTCTCTTGCGCGAAATTCTTTTTGGATTATAAGTGCAACAAAAAACAAAATCTTTACTCAAATGTTTACTCTCTCTGGATTGTACGACCAAGGTGCATAGCAGAAAAGTTGTTTTAAGTCGCAGTGTTGAGCAGTTGGATCTTCGGCCACGTGAAAAACAACACAAATAACATTTTGTAATAATTCTCAATTTAGTACTGGCTTCTATTGAAAAAACATTGACTTATTTTTAATTTAGTTGTAGTATAAAGAGAGTGAGTCACATAAACATTCCAATTGAACATATCGACGTAATCTTGTCTAGCCTATATATATTTGTTTTAAGTATTTTAGGATTCTCATTGGAAGCCAGTTTTTATTTTTTCCAGTTAGTAAGAAAACTTTCGTGAAGTTTAAGTAGAATTCTTGTGGAAATTTCGCTAAACTCTAAGTCTAAAATGATTGTAGTTTGCAATACTACTGTTCTCTAGGGGGTGTTTGTATAAGCTGACCTAGAATTGGTGCATTTCAGAAGAGTTCCATGAACTTCACGTCGAATTCAAATGTAAATTAACATAGTTTTCACACACAAAATTTAGATTTTGTGCAGAAAGACGGAAATTTTTTTTTTGTTATTTTCAGAAGACAAAAACTCAACTTAATTATAACCGACTAAATCTAAAAAGCATACGAAAATACAAAATACAAATAAAATCGCAGATTTCCTTCTTTCCTTTTTAGTTATTTATTTATTCTTAGTTTACAGATTATAAGGCAACAGATCATGCATATATACTAGAACTAAAATAATACAAATAAATCTACATAAATGCAAGAGCATTAACTTAAAATAAACAGAGGCTTTAAAAGAAACTCTATTTTGATTGAAGTCAATTATGCTGCTACACAAATTGAATTGCCAAATACAGCGACCTTATGGACTACTAAGGCTACAATTTGTTCTATGAAAAGCATCAAAAATAATGGGTGCGTAGTCTTATCTATGCTTACACGGCACATATAAATGGATAAGTTTTGAAATATCCGGAGAAATAATCCTGTATTCGATAATATCTCTTATACACATATAGTATAATAAATTGTTCGTCTGAGAGACAGTTTCTGCAAGTCAATCAACTCGCATCTGGTATGGTAAGGTCAAATCACTGAATCAGTTAAGTCTCCTAAAAGCAAACCTAGTAAATCTTTTTTGCATATTTTTAATTCTGTTAGAATGCGTCACATAGTACGGATTCCATACAACCGTGCAGTATTCCACTATAGGCCTAACGAATGCTGAAAATAATGCCTTAACTGTACATGGATTAGACACGACACTTAACAAAACCAAGCCGAGAATTAGCTTGACCAATGTGGTTAGAATAGATAAATTTACTATCTAGAATAACACCAAGGTCCGAAACTATACTACATTTAGGAATAATAATCCCATCAATAAACACTTTAAAATTAATTGGTGATACTTTTTTAGTAGACATAAAGTGTTTACATTTAGAAAAATTTATCGACTTCTGATTTGAAGTTGGATACTTGCGACATATCAAGAATTTCCATAAAAACTTTTAGAACACCAGTAAAACCTAGAATAGAATAAAATTCAAAGTTGTTACAGACATTGTTGATAAATATAATAAAAAGAAGGGTCGCTAGATGGGTCCACTGAGGCATACCAGAATGTACTAAAATCGGGCGTTTAATTTGTGTACTATTGATCAAGTAGGAGGAGAACCATGCAAGTAGAGCAAAATGGAATGAAAATGCCTTAAGTTTATTTAAAAGCAAGCGAATAATAATTTTGTCAACCTGACCACCTTTTTCTACGATATTTAAGCAAAAGTTCACAGATGAGGCTAATTGGTTGCTATAGAGCGCCTTTTTGACAAAATCATGTTTGTTTATAAAAATGTATACTCTTTAACTAGAAAAGAAATTTTATCAGAAACAAAGCTCTCAAATAGCTTCGGAGTTGCAGCGATTTTACAAATAGGACGGTATCTACTAGCACAATTTTTAGCACCAACTTTATGTATAGGACGAACAAATTAAATTTTCCACTTACTGAAGAACAGTCCCAAGGATAAGGACAAAATTTTTCTATCTCATGATCTCATCTTATGATTACATCTGCAATTGCAAGAGGAAAGCACGGTTAATTTTACACGTGGATTGAATTTTTACTAAGATCTCACGACTTGCTTCAACATGTGTATTATCATAGATGGCATAAGAACTAGATATCGCATGGTATACCAAATCAGAGTATACACAAATTGTGAAATGGGTAGTTCATTCGGGAATGGTCCACAGCTCGACGTATTCATCCTTTAAAATGTTGTGGTCCTTGGTCCTTTCAGGGATATCCCTACAGCCATATAAATTTTGTATATGTACCCTGCTCTAGTTTTTCGTGCGACATCTAGTGCCATCTATGGTATAATCCTTCAGAGTAATAGAGATAAATTCACCTGAGTTTACTCAGTTTTACCCGATCCTTGCCTTTAAAATGGATAAAATTCAAACTAAATATTTTCGATTATTCCTTCATTTGCGAAAATTGCTGTTTTTAATGATTTTATTAATTCTTTACTAATTTCACACCGTCTATATCTCATTCGAAATGCATTTATTGTCGAAAGTATTCCCTTCTAGGCATTTTTTTATATTTTCCTTTCTTCTTTCTTTTTTTCTTTCTTTGCATTCATCGCAGCTGCCATTTATACTGAAAATGGAACTTCTTACAATCAACTCTCCCGTTAAAGCTTGCATCGCGTATTGATTTTTCTCCTTTCGCCGGCAGACAAAAAAGATGACATCGTTAAAAGCAAAAGAAGCAAAAATACCCGCCACCCACCACACAACCCCACCCAAACCAGCTTTGAGACTCTTTTTGTATTTCTTCTCGTCCTTACCATGATGGGAGAAAGGACTGGATTTGAAACCCGCTGCTCCTCATATCAGGAAGAAAACAAGCAACAACGATTCTGATGCCAGCACAAAAAAAAAGTAGCAGCAATGATCCACGGAGAAGAAAGGAAAAAACCGCAGGCAGAGCTGATGGTGTGGGAGGCCCATTGAAATTTGTGTAAAGGGCTCTGTTCGACAATTGTGTCTGACAAGAAATCCATAAGTACGCGCGCGGAGATCCGATGGGATACAATTGGGATAGGCAAGCAGGAAGGCAGGCAGGCAGGCAGGGCAGACACACATTCCGCACACAATCAAAGAAAATGTCACGTGTAAAATTCAAACCGAATCAAGTCGTTGGCGATGAAGACGCGACACGAAACGACTGGAAGAGGAGGGAAATTAATTTTTCACCCGCGAAAAACTACATCAAGAAAAGCACAACCGCCTGCTATAAGTGTGCAGTTAAATATAGTCCCTATGTATGCATGAATAGCTATATATCTATACAAACGCGAACACAACTACCTTCGCACCGGAATTAATCAAAGGACGGCGTAAAATCCTTGCCAGATTGTGTGGCCGGGTTCATGTTCAACCAGTGTACGCTGCTCTGTGCTATTCTACTCGCTGCCATGCCAGTTAAGAGGATTTTTCCATCGAACAAGAAATTATTTCCCCACCGTGTGAAAAAGCGTTTTTCTTGATAAGTCTGATAAGAAAGAATCCTGCGGTGCGAAAGAGGAAAAAGAATAGTTTCTGATTGGAATCTTATTTGACCCATTCGAAGGAAAATACACCAAAGAAGGACGGAAAAATTCATGTCTGTAGTGGTAAACAAGCAGAGCGCAGAAAACATGAAAAGTGCATAAACGTTCGCTTCGATAGCAAGGCAAATGCTTGCTTGATGAGAGGAGTGCACACGGTAAGAAGAAAATGGAGAAGTGTTGGGGGCGTGACTGATAATACATAAGGCATTTTCTTATGAAAAGCTTTGCTCCATACTTGGAGCTTTCTGCAGTATGAGGTCATATAGAGGCGTGGTCTTAATATGCGATTGAATCGGTTCAATTTCTCCTCCATAGCAACTGAAAGCAGATGATCGTATACACTTCAGTGAATCTCAATCTGTTCAAAGATCGATTTTAATGCACCGGAAGCTTTAAGTTACTTCAGTTCAGCGGGGGTGCTTTAATAAAATTTGTTGCATGTCAGCTCAGAAGACGACTGAAGTTTTTTTAAGAGATTTTTTTTACACACCCCGTTCTTCCTTGGACAGGATGAGAGCAAGCTTTATATGTTCATTTTGACACACACGGATTTCTGATGTTTCTTGAAGTCAAATGAGTGCTGCTACAAGAATTGTGGAGCTATTTAAAAGTGATTTAAATTAATTCGATGTAAAGTTGAAAAAATACTAATTTTATAGTAGGTATTTGGACCAAGTTTACTTGATTAGTTTTATAAAAAAAATAGTCGGTTGTTGTGGATGCTTCCACGCTCCAAATAGGAAAATGGTTCACTTTCAAATGCGAGTGCTAACATTAAAAGCAAGTTAGTAGAACTGCCTCAGATGAGAGATATTTTTTGGATTTTAGCTGTTGTTGCTATTTATATTTCTGCATGTAGGTATATTTCTGAGAAGGGCGGAATATGGGGCTCAATATATATCTATAATTAATTCAAATTGGCCAAACAAATTTTGATGACAGCCATGGACGTCTTTAGCCAAGGGGGGCTCCAGGCACTTTAGGATACGAGGGCTTCCTAACCGAAGTTATTTTCTAAAATACTTTGGGTTATCAACAGGAATATTACCGTAAAGTATGTTTAGGTCTATCGCGCACTGGAGACTTTTTGTCACGCAACTGTTTTGTTACCACCGTCAATTCATGTTTATACTAATGTGCACGCACTGGTAATTAGAAGACGTTATAGAGTTAGGAAGAAACTTACGTATCCTTTTTTAAATGCCTGTTGCAACGATAGTGTGAGAAGAATATGATCGCAGAGGAGTATGATCGCAGTCGAGTAAATACGCGTTGACTTAAACTCTGTTGTTTTCGCTCGCGTTTTTTTCTTTGGGTCTTTGAGTTTAATTTTTGCTCTGTGCATTTAAACTCGAGCATTTCTGTTTGACTTTTTTTTATTGATTTATTATTTTCCACAACTGAAAATATGTCTTCGAAGTGCATTAATGTGCAGGCGTCAAGTAATGACATTAGATGCTCGAGTAGTAGTGGACAATCGACTCCCGTTACCACCCGTGCTACAGCAAAATCTAATCGAGTTGCAGTTGATAATATGCCCGGTAAGACAAACCGCTCTTAATCGGTCATATCTACAGATATGCTGGAACTTCTGGAGAGAAAAATTTCAAAAGAGCTTTCATTAATTATTACTGAAGGATTTCAGGAGATTGAGACCAGTATCTGTGAAAAAATTAATAGTCTAACAGCTGTGATTAACTCACTAAACAGAGACTTAGTTGCTGTAATAAGTTACAGGCATTCCATATACCAACAATGAAAATCCGCATAAGTTACTAGCGGGTATCACTGTAGCAATTAACTTCAATGTATCTGAATATACTCGAGTATTTCATGCCAATTTTAAGAAAAAAGCAGAATATAAATGGATCTTCTAGTGCAAGAGTCAGTCCACTCATTTTAAAGTTTTCATATGCAACTGAACAGAGTACTTTTCTTCGGAAGTTTTATGCTCAAGAAAGTTTAACATTATCGCAAATCGATTCAAGCTTTAAATCAGACCTAAAAATCTATGCGTATGCAAGCTTGACTGGAAAGAATCACCAAATTTTTCAGGCAGTTCTTCGCTCACGTCAAATGAATCTGATATTTTTTGTGACTAGTTATTTGCCGTGGTCTTGTTTCCATTTAAAAAAAAAACTAAGGACAATATGCTGGTCACTGTTGATACGCTTGATGTCTTACATAAATTCGAGACAGCTGATCCCATTGATGCCTCACGGGTTTCTAATACCATCGATGCGGATCCTAATGGAGCTTTATTATGATTAAATTATTTCACACACACTGTTTTCTCTTGTAATTGGGTTACTAATCATTTTTAATATTAATTCTAGGTTTTCTTTGAATTAGGTTAGATTGAACTTTATTAGTTATACATATTTATTTATTATTTATTTATTTTTAATACTTTATTTACTTTTCAATTATTTATTTATTATTTTCAATTTTTCTTAACATTTTTAAGTTTCTTTTGCGAACTGCGATGATATCTGTACATCTGCGTGTGGTTTGTTTTGTTTTACTCAGCTGTGAGAGTGATTCGATACTTGTTTTCTTCCACTGGTGTATCTCGAGAGAATTTTATCAAAATAACTTATATTGTGAAGTAGTGTCAGAAGAATCGGAGGAACGAGCTTATAACAAATAATTAAAGCAAGCGAGAGATATAAGCCGCCACAGATTTTCAAACCTTACCCTGATCTATTCACTACTCATTTAGAGAACTGTCTTTTGAAATGTCACAACATTTTGTCAAACTTCTCATGTCATTTTCCGGAGCAAATGAAAACTTTAAATGAGGCAGCGTGTGAACAATTCTTCGAAACTTGCACTATTACACGACAATTCATCTGAAGTACGGATCAACGAAGTCAAGATCAAGCGGCTCCGAATTGCAGATAAAGCAATTAACAATTCTCTTGAGGCTCTTGATATTGGCATCCAAAATGCATTCCCAAATGTCCACAAACTTTTGAAAATTATACTACCTGTTACTACAACACCGAATGAGTATTCATTTTCCACTTTGCGTTGTCTCAAAACCTATTTTAGGTCCACAATGGGAGTAGATTGTTTCAACCGATTA
Source organism: Dioctria rufipes (assembly GCA_963924295.1). NCBI lineage: Eukaryota > Metazoa > Arthropoda > Insecta > Diptera > Asilidae > Dioctria > Dioctria rufipes. The sequence continues at coordinate 38,016,836 of OZ002743.1, read as the reverse complement.
GCTTCTCTATAGCTGTGTTCTTTTATGCACCTTGTTCTAGAGCTCCCATATACTAGAGAGAACAAATTGTTCTGCCGATTGAAGCGAACTATTTGTTCGCTTTACTTATAAATCTTCTATGAAAATGTATGAGGCGCTCTTTTGTGTACCTTTTATTCTGTCCTGTTCTGAGGACATAAAAAAACACAGCTTGAATATATTCTTCGTGCAAATTTTTCATTAAGCAGTAAGTACCAGATACAAGATTTTTGTTTGAAGTTTTTTATCTCAAAACACCTCCCTTCGAAAAATCTAGGCCTGATATTTTCTATATCCTTATGACAAATACTCATCACAGCTGCCTCCTCGAAATTTGTATGGATGAATGATTGTATAAAATTTTTGCGGTGACAGTTACTCACTGTGTGCTTACTAAACTAGCACACGGCGACAGGAAGACAACAGTAACCAATAAGTTGTGTGACAAAAAATCTCCAATTCGCGTACGGCTTAACATGAACCAACAGTTTAATAATTTTCGCTTATAACCAAATACATTGAGTTTGGCTACTGAAAGAATACCGTGAAAAAATTCCGGAAATTTAAAAAATACTGGGCAGCAAACACAGTCACTATACGTGACTTTGTATGCAAATTTGTTGCCATGTATAGAAGAGTTCGAATAAATCCCACGGTCTACTTTCAGTAGCCAAACCGTAACAGCTAAACCAACTTGTAATATGTTGTCTTACTGGTTGAAGAATCCGTCATCGATTGGTCTTCTTTCGAATGGGTGACGGGCCGAATGGATCGCAGAGTCCTGAACCCACACCCAGCGGACTCATACGCATAGATGGCACTGACGACACCGAACATATGACGTTTAACTAACTCGTCTGTATACTTTACATATGGTTGTAAAAATCAGGTGCCACGAAGTATCCCCGAACAAATGACTCTAGTTTTTATTGAATGTATATATTATTATTTGAAAGTTTTTTCCCTACTATTAATAATTTTTCAAGTTACAACAACCAGGAATGACGCCGGCTCTACATCATAATGCCAAGTGAATTTAACTTTCTAGTGGTGTAATCTCGGCTTTCGAAATGCAAGGTCTCCATAACGTCACAGAGTAACATTTTATAGTTACACAGTCGCAGGAATTGAGTTTTGAATATACTAACGAATAAAATATTAAGTCGAGCAAATAGTGGCTATTATATTATCTGAAACACGTTCTGGTTAAATATGACTATCAACTTATTAGAGTAAGTTTTTGGTTATAAATAAAATTTTAAAGTGATTTGGGCTACTTCTTGGTTATAAACGAGATTTGAAAATTATTTTGGAAATTTTCTGCTTATAAGTAGTCAACAAAATTTTAGGCTTATAGCACAGACAAGAAATATACAGATATCGACGGTAGTATTAAGAAAGTGATGTATGGAAGAGCTCAGAGCAAACTTCATTAACTCACTGATCTCGGCTAAATACATCATGGGCACGAGCCAAAAATGTTTTTCAATATAGACGAAAATTCATTTCTTTCTTAGAATTTAAATCGACTATATTTCTTCAGAATTCTTCTGGTTTATTGGTGGTTATACACGGTCCGAACAAATTCTGTCTACCGTCTTGCTTGATGAGCTAATTGGGAGGGGTGGGTTGGTGGAGGTAAACAACGAAAGATTTACTTCTTTTAATAGTTGGATGAGCATAAAAAATTACAAACTTTAACGAAATTTATTGGCATGGGTACAAATCGCATATCTAGGGAAATAACGCCAAAGCGCCAATCACTAATCGGCACAACCAAATTAGATTTTGCATTTTTTGATTTCCGTATTTAAGAAAATTGCAAAAAGATATTGTTTCGCACTTCAGAAATGTTTTAAATATGATAAAGTATATATTGAGGTAAAAATTTCATTGAAATTGCATTAAAATTTCAAGTAGGGAAAATGTACGGCATACCAATAGGAAGTTAATGCAAATCGACGATAAGATGCCAAAATGCACAGTGAAAGTTTAACTTCAATAAATTCACTTCGTGGAATGCAAAGAACGACAGTGCGTAGGTATGTACTTTAAGTCAAATAACGAATAATTCCAAGAACTTTCAGCGGTTTCTGCCTCCCTGCCATGAAATATGAAAATATAAATATCGGGATGGGATTCAAAATTCAAACTAAGTGTAACGTTTGTTGTATTGTATAGAATGCAAGCTATTGAAAACATTAATGCATTGACCCCCCAACCCCCTCCCACCCGCCTTTCCGACACAATCAAATCATCCCGCAAGCCGGTAGACAAAATTTGTTCGGACCGTCTACAGCCACCAATAAACCACATGAAAAATTCTAAGAAGGAAATGAATATTTTCCTATATTGAAAAACGTTTTTGGTTTGTATCCATGGTAGATTTAGCCGAGATCAGTGAGTTATGAGGTTTGATATGAACTCTTCCACACATCACTTTCTTAGGGCTACCGTCAATATCTGGGTATTTCTTCTCTGTGCTTATAGTTTGTACTTATATGGCCTATTTCACAAAACTACAAGTTGTAACTAAAATTTTGTTCTTGTGGATCACAATATGTGTTATAAATTTCTAATACGAACTAACTATTTCACAAATTTCTGATAAGAAATGTTTGACACAATTTTAAAGAAGTGCCTTTTAAGTTGTAAAGGCAGATGTTACATTTTTCGTAATTTAGGTAGATTGAATTCCAGAAATTCTAGAATGTGTAAAATATTTTAACTATATGCTGTTTCGATAGCATAGCAACACTTTGAAAATTGTCAAATTTAGCTGCTTTTAAGCTTATTAACAACGCGTGTGTGAACTGTCAAAAACTGTTTTTGTATTCAATTGCGAATTTTTAAATTGAATTGAAAGCAGAGATATTAGGTCTGTTCGCGTACTTTTTCAAGTAAAAACATGAAAAACGTCAAAATGTATGATAAAGAGAGAAATTGAGAGTAACACTCACAAAGTACGCGAACGGTTTCGAGTAAAAACTTGTAAAAATTGCAAATAATCGGGATCTGTAATAACGACGTGAAATTTTCCAAGCACATAGTACAATAAACTAATTTAATTTACCACTTTGAATACGTTGAAATGTTCTTGGAGAACATTCTACTTTTACTACAGTGCATAATTTGAAAGATTCGAGACTGAAAGCAGTCCACTTTAGCATTCTGAGTACGATTTACGTATTAGTGCTACATATTTAAATTGAAAAGCTAAATTTCAAGTACTTCAATATGCTTCATATCGACGTTATTGCACTCTATGTTATGATTTTGTAATGATAATTTTGGATATGACTTATTTTCTCATTGGCAGAACCAGAGTTATGTCCGACTGAGTATCCATTTCATAACTTTCGACTAGATTAGATTTATGTCCTTCATTTTGATAATATCATAGTCTGTCAGCTCTCCGAAACATTCCATCGAATTGTCTCAATTAACAAAAGCAACAAATTCATCTTCTGAAAAGTTTAGAAGAATGGGCTCTTGTACTTCGTCACTCCTAAGGCGATATCGCACCCATTTTAAAATCGCATTTTCGTAAAAAGTTTGTAACAGTAGTTGGTGTCACGAGGCACCATTATCTTTATTAATCATTCTTACAGCTTCACATATATTGATTTATTTTGTGAATTCTATTGAAGTTTTCTCATTTTCGAAATTTGAGAGCAGTTTGCGCACCATTTCGACGATAATATGCCTTAAAAAAACCACGATTTTAACGTTACTTAAAAAAAAACATTCCTACATTGCCGATTCAGGTCCTTGTCGAGGTCAATCATTATTTGTGTCTCTATGCTTCTTATTATCCAAGGACATGCTATTAGAAAACAAGTAAAATAGCTAGAATTTGTCCAACACCAATTCTTATAATACCCTAGATCAATGCCCGTATGTAATTCCGTATGTTCACCTCTCTGTGGATGTTAGATTGTTGCAGTAGGTTTTTGCATATATCTCTAGAACAGTTCGTTGGACAACAAAAATGATTATGACCAATTTCATAGGACTTAATACCTTCAAATTCTTTCAAGACAATAAAAACGTCTAAGACTGATTGTTTTCACAGTATTTGTAAAAACACTAAATTTTTATATGGCAACACTAAGAAAGGGTTACCGGATTTAGCCCATTTTTCAAATTATATTTACTATTTCTATGAAAACGCAGTGTACAAAATTTCACTTCTCTACGTTGACGCGTTCTCAGACAGTATTCAAATATATAGTGAAAAACAAAATTTGGGTATGGCAACCCCACGAAGGAGTTGTCCGATTAGTCCCATTGTCGAATTTGAATTAACTTTTTTTTTAAACCCGTGTGGAAAATTTTAACTCTCTAAGTGAACGTGTTCTCGAGTTATCGTGAGGACGGATAGACGGACATGCAAAAATCAAAATAACCACGTTTTGCTACACTAACATTATTTCTGTATGTTACAAACTTAGTATACCCTATAATTTCATGTAGGGTATAAAAATATTGAAGTGGGACAGTCTTCCTGCGGAAACAATGTAGTCGTTGAATTCAAAACAAACGAATAGATTACAACTAACGCGAAGCCGATATACTTTTCTTCGAAGCATCAAAATAAAATCTTCGCTTCCGCTAGGAGCACACTACTATGTCCTCAAAGCATCAAGGACATTTTCTTACTTAAATGAATATTATCACTTTAGATATAGAAACAAGTTTGGAGCAATATTCTCGTGAATTTTATAATTCCAATTACTTTAGTCAAACAAAAAACTACAAGATAGGAAGATCTACGAGTACTTCTACAAATTTGTGAATTACAACTACAAAAATATCTTTTGCTGAAAGAAAAAATGTAAAATTTCAATGAATTTCCCCTTGTAGAATACAACTACAACTTTGTAGGACAGAAATTTCGAGAAACTAAAAATTTTTATTTTTCTACAATTTTGATAAAAACACTCGAAAATCTCAATTTGTAAGTTCGTAAAATAACTGGGAATTATATTCGAATAAATTTCCATTAAATGAAAAATTTTGGAAAAATCTTATAAAATGTAATAAAAAAAAATTGAGTTGAAGCTGATGGAAAATTTATTCGTATAAAATTTTTATCAAAAACAATTTGTTTTAATGATTCCTGGGACGGTAAACAAAGCCATAAAGTCAGTTTATATTGGAGAAATTCGATAGTTTATTCGAAAGCTCCCTAAGGAGCTACTTTCTCACTTTGTGACAGCCTAAAAGGGTCTCTGGGCTATGTTTATGTTCTTAAATTACGTTTAAATTTTTATTTAAAATTAAATATTTTTTAAACTTTACACATTGGCGTTTGTTCGAATCGCTCTAAGATGATTCGCCTTGTTACCAACCGACGAAATCCTTCTTCAAAGTGGTCTACTTGTCCAAAACTTGGCACTGTTGTGAGGAAGTGGAGGATGCAGACCTACTAGTTGTCAGTTGACTCATGCAAGAGCTTATATCTGTTATACAGAATCTCAAGTGGAATCTTGTATGTCACAGAAGCAGAATTGTTGCTCATATCCCCATCTACCTATTATTTTTTCTATGTCCTCTTCAAGCGAGTCCTCTGAATAACTTTTGTAGTGAGGTCTACCTCTGAGTTTGTTTTTTATAGAAACGCTCTGTGTTGAAACTACTAAGAAAAACATAACGGATCATATTGGTACGCAGAACATTTTGTACGCAATTTTATTTAGATAAATTTAAGCGCGATAATCATGTCCCCTCATGTCTTCTATCAAAATAATCTCAACCAATATATGTTCTTATATAGAGAACAAATTGCCGTGAAAAACCAAAATTATTTTTGTATTCCCAAGAAACCATATGATTACGAGACCAATGACGTTTATTGTAATTATAATACTTAGCTTGTACTAAAGAAGTTTTCTACATATAGTTGTAAAGGTTTTTGCATTACCACTATTAATGTTTTTATCCTAGACGACATCTTAAGTATACCCGAAGACGGATTAAGACTTTTGGAGATCCCAGAAAGACGTCTCGGGGCTTCCGGCCTAAAATGATAAAAAATAATACATAGTTCAGGTGAGAGATTTCCTATGTGAAATTAAAAAAATGTTTTCATTGTAAATTCCATAATTATGCATATCTCAATGTAACTAACTACAACGAATAAGGCCTCAATATTCTGTTGGTGATTATCATTTGAGCTTAGATGTCATATTGAAATCATTTATGTATTCTCGCATACGTATTTTTATGTCTCTTCCTATTTCTCCAATGTAAAACTTTTTGCAATTATTCAATTTGCATTTGATTTCATATATGGCAACATTCACCCCCCACAAAATGAAATTTAATGTAAGTTAACTGCCTTGAGTGATACAAAATTCAAGGTTTCATAACAAATCATCAAATATTAGCATCTAACAACTATCCTACTATCATTATAAATAAAATAAAGTAATATGTAAAAACGATCGAAGTCACAATAGTAGAACAACAGTAATACACGCAGCCAAAATATACAAACTGCTATATACAAAAAGCTCAAACACATGCCTCATAAACAAAAAAAGGATTCCTTTTCTACAAAATAACATCACGAACATAAACTGGTACATACTTCAGCCTCAAAACAAACTAAGACAAATTTTTTACACCAATATAAAAATTTTAAAACCATTAAAGGGCGCCATATAATGAAATAATATGATGAAGCAAGTTGAGTTCTCATCCTATGTAGACAGATAATTTTTCATTAAAGTCGTTATTCTTTTATCATAAATTTCGCAAGCTAATGCAAAAATTACAGATTTTATTTATAAGAAATTATTTAATATAGAATATAAGAGTTGGACCCAAGCACGTACCTGCTGAGTTTATCTGTTAATCCGCCCATGAATATACCTTCAGTATATCTGAGTTTGTCATTCACTTTGTAAAGCATAATCCTTGTAGGTTAATTTAAATTCGAAAATGAGTAAAATCAACTCCTTCATATAACAGAATTTTTCGAACTGCTTGGAAATTAGCACACGTTCATTCAATTCCCAAAACAGGAGAGGATAGCGATTCCTAGAATTATCGTCCAATTACAATCAATTCGATTCTTTCCAGGTTTTTTTGAATTTGTCACTAACTCCAAATTAAAGAAATATCTCAATACCAATCAACTCGTCGACCACCGCCAATATGGCTTCCGGGCTAGGCGCTCATCTGGAAACTTGCTCACTTTTCTTACGGAACGTTGAAACCGTATTCCCCACACCTTTGGGAAGTCCAAAATCATTGATCTGGATATTTCAAGTGCATGTGATAGAACCAGGCATCCTGCCAAACTTTAAGCACTTAGATTGAAAGTTTTCTATCCGATTGCCTAATACGTGTTGAATTACATGCCGTTATATCTGAGTCTCACCCTATTAATGCCGGTGTGCCTCAGAGCTATGTTATCTCTCCGTCTCTCTTCCTAATTTTTTTTAATGATCTGCTTTCCCTTACGTTCAATCCCATCCACAGCTTTACCGATGACATTACCCTAGATTTCTCTTACTCCTTTGAAACTCTTGCGAACTCCAGGGCGACATGTGATAAACGAGATTGCATGATTAGATCATTGAATAATGATCTTAACAATAACCTCGCATCTAAGACTCAAAACTGTTTCATCCATTTGAAACAAAATCATCACTTAGCCACTCCCAATTCATTTGATGGAGAATTAATTTCCGTTTTACCGTCACTAAGCATTCTAGCCATTAATATTTCCAGTAAGTTAAGCTGGATAGACTACATCTTCTCTGTTGCCAAAGAAGCATGGACGCAGCCTTAACTTCATTGGATATTGTCAAAAAGAGAACCTTCAAGCTCATTGCGGATTTGACAATTACTTATCATATTGAATCACATACTTTCACCCCTCAAAATACTTTCGGCCGTACAGTAAAATTTCGTGATGCTTTTTTATCCCGAACAGTGCGAATGGGGAATAGTCTACCATCTTCTGTTTTTTTCCGGGCTTACAATTTGCGAATGTTCATGAGGACACATCATCACCATGTCCTCTAATTCTTACCCTATCTCCTTTCTGCCATGCTGTGCTTTAAGTCATAGGGTTATCCCAAAAAATGGGGTTGCCAGAAAGCTGACATTTTGTACACGGCGTTTTTATAGAAATTGCAAATAGAAGTTCAAAAATTCATTGAATCGGGCAACCTATTCTTAGTGTTACCATACAAACTTTGGGTTTTCACTTTGTTTCACTTTTACTTTAATTTATTTATTTATTTGAATCAGTCTACCGAATATAATAATCTTACAGACTTGCATAGCATTTTACGTAAACAAAGATTGCCTTAATAAATCTACCTTTATAAAATAAAATAAATTATCATAGAAGGACTAATAATTTTGTAAAGACAAAGCATTTTCAAAAATTATACTTTTAAATTTTTCTCTAGACATACAAATATCTACAAGTGATGAGAAAGAATTGTAATTAAATACACAATTAGATATTGGTTCATGATAGCCATAATTGGTTCTATGCTGAGGAGCATACAACAAATCCCTTGAACGTATAGGTCTTTCAGGAGCATATATATTAATTAATAATAGTAATTCAAACGATTTTATTTTAAACGAAAGTATATCTTTGACGAATAAAGCACAGGAAACTTCGCGACGAAATTTCAGACTAGACAGACCAAGCAGTTTACATCTCACAGTATATGATGGTAAGTTGTCATTTTGGTAATTTATTTTCCGTAGAACAAATCTAGTAAATGCCTTTTGAATGGATTCAATACGATCAATATGTACGTTATAATATGGACACCAAACAATGGATGCATATTCAAGAATGGATCTCGCGATCGAAAAGTATAATGTCTTGAAGGTCTGAATGTTATGAAAGTCTTTAGAGTTCCGCTTAAGGAAACCTAAACAACGTCTTGATTTAATGATAATAGTGTTAATGTGAGGGGTAAACGCCAATTTAGTGTCAAAAATAACACCTAAGTCCTTGATATCATTTGCTCGAGAAACTATATCATGATTAATTTTATAATCAAACAAGAAAGGAGAGGAGATGCGATGAAAAGTAACAATTTTACATTTTGATATGTTAAGATATAACTTATTTTTAGAGCACCAAGCAGAAAGTATATTGAGATCATTCTGCAGTAGTAAGCAATCGCTTAGAGAGTTTATTCTAACGAATAGTTTTATATCATCCGCAAATATTAGGCATTTGGCAAAAACAAAGCAAGTTGCTATATCATTAATGAAAAGCAGAAACAATAGAGGACCTAAGTGACTACCATGAGGAACTCCCGAGGTGACCGTGATTACATCAGATATAATATTGCCAATCCTTACATATTGTTTGCGGTTAGATAAATAGGCCACAATCCAGCTTAAGAAAGAGGAGTGGAAGCCTATATTTTTCATTTTATGAATGAGAAGAGGAATGCTGATCTTATCAAATGCCTTCGAGAAATCTGTGTAAATAGTATCCACTTGAACATGATCTTCAAAAGCACTTATAGTATAGTTCGAAAATAATGTAAGATTAGTTACACATGACCTCCCCGTAATAAAGCCATGTTGCTCAGGGACTATATATTCCTTAACTAGAGAGCTAAGCTTAGAGTTAACTATATAATCTAGTAATTTAGGTACGACTTTCATAACAGAGACTGGTCTGTAATTCTCTATAGTGCTTTTAGAACATGCTTTAAATATAGGAGTGATTAATGAAATTTTCCACTCATCAAGAAAAGTACCGGTACTTAAGGATAGGTTAAAAATTTTGCATAAAGGATCGGCCAAAAAAACAGCGCAATTTTTTAGTAGCGAATGACATAACCCATCAGAATCTGGTCTTGTGGTGGAATCGAGATCATTGAGACCCTTCAAGACATCATCAGCATTAATCGATAAATGACCAACATCCAAAGGGGATGTATCAGTATTAACAGGGTATTCATGATCCAATTCACTAAAGGTTTCGTTACTATAAACAGATTTGAAGTAATAGGCAAAAAGATTGCAACTGGTGTGCAAATCGAACGACCTATTAGAACCGTAATTTAAAACCTTAGGAAAAGAAGAAGTCGTATGCTTGGATTTAATAAAGGACCAAAAGGCCTTACTATTAGAACTAATGCTGTTTTCAATTGAACACACGTATTGACCATACAGATATCTATGCAGGACCTCGTATTCCTTTCTAAGTCTATGAAACAATGCCTCATCAGCGCTGCTGCCAGTAGCCCTATATTGCTTGTGTGCCTTTGTCTTAGCATTTTTCAATCTTAAAAGACCGTTTACAAACCATTTTGGGTGTTTATTCCTACGTTTAGATTTTTTAGCGACAAATTTATGTAGGCCTTCATGAACAACATCAAGAAATTTGTTGTATGCTCTCAGCAGATCACAATGTTCCAAAAAGGACCAATTTATGTTAGAGAAAAAGGTATTAAGATCTAAATAATTAACTTTGTTAAAATTAAATTCAATTTTATCAGTAGAATTCTGTAAAGGAGCAAAATCATAAAGAGAAATATTAAAGCTAATAGCATTATGATGAAAATCAACTGGCGTCAACGGACTTTTAACCTCATTAATGTCTACTACTAAATCAGGGATAACAAATCTAGAATTCTGCCAAAAATATTACTAATATTGTTTAATTGAATTAAATCTAAGCCTAATAAATTATCTATGACAAAACTTTCTGCTTCAGAAGATACATTAATAGGTATTAGCATCGCGTCATCATCATTCCAGGTCCAACGTAAATTACTTAGATTGAAGTCACCTATATAGCATAAGTGGTGGTCCTTGATATTATCAGATAAACTAGTAATATTGAGTATGTGCTCCTTGTAAACCTCAAGTGAAGAAGATGGAGGAATATAACTGATGCATATATCCAAGAAATTAGTGGTATTGAAGTTACTCACGCGAACACAAAGTTGTTCAATGATTCCCGACTCATTGGATAAGTGAATTTGTTCGCTAATCATGGAAGTACGTACTGCAATCATAACACCGCCTCCACGTGAAAAACCAGATGCGAGAGGACAACGATCCTTCCTATAGATTGTGTAGCAGCTTTCATCAATAATCTCACTATTTGAAATGCTATCATTCAACCAAGTTTCCGTGATGGCAATGATGTCAAAGTCATTTTCAATTATTGAGAGATAGAAATCTCTCAATTTCGTTCTTAAGCCACGAACATTTTGATAATCTAGGGCATAATATTATTGGTGTTAGACCAATAAAACCTTTCTCTTATTTTCCTATGGATCAGTTGGAACATTTGCGCGCTCATACTATGGCAAAAGATTGCGAAACTTTCAGAGTTGCCAACAACAGAAAATTTAATGAATTCAAACACACTCCGATTACAAGAAAAAAATAATCAAAATCTATCAAAAAGTAACCATTACAAACGGATCCAGTTTTTGAAAGTAGAACCGTTTTACGGTACGTAGAAGCATAATATAGACTCTAAATAATGACTGTTCTAAAATTTTATAAATTCTGTGCATTACTGTGGCACTGAGATATGACAGCAGAAACAGTGTTAATACCTACATATGTAAAAGCTAAAAATCTCTTTGGTAAACTTTAAGTTCTCTAAAACTGGTTTCTGTGATATAAGTCACTATGATTTTACCCATTTATCTGTTAACTTTTCGTCAACCGTTTTTCTTTTATCATGACCAGACTTTTTAAGATATTAGTTTGTCTAGGCTTATACAAAGTTAATAGCTTTATTGTTGTCTCTTGCAAATTCCTACTATGTTTGATTGATTTAACTCCGTAGTGGAAACGAATGTTTCCAAATAGTTCAGCAATCTTATTCCAGTCTATGAAATTGTTAATACTGCAGATTTTTTTTATAATTTTCGTAGTCGTCAATGCAATGTAACCATATCCACAAGAAATTTTCAGATTTAGATAGATTGCCATTTCACATGATCTTCAGTAGCTTTTTTTCAATGTACATGAAAAAATCTATGGCAACGCTCAACAATGACTTAAAATTAACAACCGCAGTGATGTTGAGAAAATTATCAAATTCTAATTCAAATTCTAATTGAAGGCGGGGCTTTTCTCCTCGTTCGTAAATATGGTAGTGATTTAATTTTGCCAAAATTGCAAATGAATTTTTAATACAATTTTAACAACAAAGCATTTGGTTTATCATTTGGAAAAGATTGGAACGTTTAAAAAATTAGTAGACAGTTCGCCTCCAGCATATACAGTCAGTACATGCAGTGATGGGCACCTTGCCTTACATTTTCTTTAATCTAGAGTTGAACTTTGAATAACCAAAGGCCATTTCGTTTGTGTTATGGAATAACAGATAAAAAAAACATACAACACAATCATAAACACATTTTAACAAAAATTGTCGATAAAATGGCCTTGTATTGAATATTCAATAGTCGGTATATAATAAAGTCACGGAGTAAATGGGATTGTCTCTGATTTTAGTTATCTTTTTAATAATAGACTAATCAAATTACTTGAACAATTTTTCAGAATAAAGAGACCTTCAGAATATTATTAAGGAGAAAACCTTAGATTGTTCCAGCATACCTGGAAAGCTCCGAGTTAGGTAAGATGGGTGCTATCAGAAATGAAAAAGCTTGTTCCACTTATACCTCGTTCAGGGCCATTGTGCTCTTTCAATTTCATAAGATTCCAGCCTGCTAATAAAATAATCTCAGATTCATTCCGATTCCCTGATCTGAATCTGAATCTGATAAGAAGTGAGCTACTAAGTGGCTCATTCCTTTTGATTAGAGCAAGGCACTTGTAAATTGCGAATTGAACTGATTTCATTTCCTTCGTACCCTTACAACTCCAGCAAAAATTATTCGCTGTTATGCTAACATGATTTCCTACTCCTATTAAATTCTTGGTTTTGGCTCTATCTATTTCGAGGCAGTATTTTCCTAGTTCATCAGCCGTTTAATTGCTCTGAATGTCCTTATGTCCATGTAGGTATTCATCAAAAGATCACCTTGTGCCGTATTAATATTTTCCTCTAGGCGAGCTTTGCAAAGCTACAACAATTACCCTCAATTTTTGATGCTGGTATATGAAGAAAGAGACAAAAAGTTTTTAGATTGTAAAGGTCATGGATTGATAAGGATACAAATGGAGCTGAGAAGACACCAGTGACAATACGAGTGGATCTACATGCTAAAAAAATGAAGTAAAGTAACCTAGAGGGACTGAGAATAAAATAAAAATTTAAAAATTTTATGATTAAATAATATTTTATTAGAATTCAAAAGTCCATTTCCATAATAAACTAAGAGTAAGTAGTGATCCCAACGAAAAAATGTTCCTTTAGCAATTTAAACTGAATCAAATTACTAAGTATTGCATATAAATTAATATATTAAAAACCGCTAAATACTTGCCTCCCCCTTTCCCCCCCAATTCTTACGGATTTACTTCCAGTTTCTATTGTTCTTAATAAGCATTAACAGCCAGTCTGGATTTGTGAGGCCATCACTTTTCTGAAATTTGCCAAAATGTCCTTTATTCCCTCCCGTAAGTTAACTCCACCACGAAATACCGTTAATCTACCCCAGCAATAAGTACACCGTTGTCCTTTTCTCATTTTATGTTCCTCCCCATAATCCTCATTCAATTTGCATATTTCCCTCCAACTCAGGCCACGGCAGCTTTCCCAGCATTCATTCGGTGAGATGTGTTCATTTCGTCGACTGCCTTCTTCATTGGCTGTTCATTTGCAATTCTTATAACCACAAACATAAATTTTAGTCCTGTAGCCGCTGCTCAGCTCCGTCGGTATGAGAAAAGACCACTATAGGACTGACAGCATAAACCTATGGGACTTCTCATAAGAAAACTTTTATGACAACTTTTCCGCCTTTTGTTTCACTTCGTTTCTTTCCCATTTTTTGTATTTAATTTTGAAAATGTTCTCCTCCTTGTGGTGTCCTCAAGATAACTTTACTGCTGTTTCCTTTTTTCTGTTGGCTTGGTTTTGTTTTCTTTGGTGAAAAACATTAACAAAAGAGCAACTTTGACAACGCTGACAACATGGAAATTATATTCACTGCAGAAAGGAGTATGGTTAGTAATTGTTATGGCATGAGTACGGGATGAACCCTTGGAGATTTTTTAATTTTCATTTTGAATTAATTTTTTATACTTTACTGCATATATTCTGGTGAAAATAGACGTTGAAAGTTACTAAGATAACAGTATATCTAATACTAGCAATGGACTTAAACTAACTAGAGAATATGAAATAGGTGAATTTTGGTCCAAATCTAACAAGCTTTGGGTGCAGATAAAACAATCATTGACTTTATAAAAGAACTGCAACACTCCTGGTTTGATTGAGGATGATGTAAATAGCTGTACTATACTAGACACATTAGCCTTATTAAAGACTGTCCTACTGTCTATACTATAGCTAGAACAATAGTTCGATTGCCATCACGTTAATCTGCTCGAACACTTTTCAAACTCCATAAATTTTAATTTATCTTTTTGAAAACCTTAGATAAAAATTATAAAATGCTCATTAGTCGGAAATCTGATTACCAAGAAATGTTTAGAAAGAGACTGGCATCTCAAAACTTCATCATGAAACCCCATATAAGAATGGGCTACACGTCATAGACACATTTGTTAACGTGGTTAGAGTAAACCAAGCTCTTTGGCTAAGGATCGCATTAATCTTAAATAAGTATTTACAGTTTGTAGGGAATTCGACATCCGTCGGTCGGCAACAGCGAAGAAGTGAGGTGTAAGCCTCCATATGATACGTCGGATATACACATAATCATCCATAATGTAAGCTCCTGCTTAGTTTATTTAACGCAGTCATTTCATCAGGTATTCGGACTCTTTAGGTTGTCTCCAATATACACCCAAAATTACATAAAGAAGAGGGCTTCCAAAGCAGTTCTACAACTGCATTTCAATCAACTCGTCCTGGAACATGTATTATAAGTATGACCCCATCTTTTATTTTGTGCAATCTATATCTAATATCAAAAATAATGAGCAACACTTTGAAACTGTGCTCACCATCAATCAAAGCTATGGCACGGTAAAATTCAGTAGATGTTCTTTAGCTTTTAATGTACTTCAACTTTTACACGCGCTGCTCCAAATCTGAGGATTATTAAGGGGTAGACGTTTTCAATGATTGGCTTTGTGTGGAAAACCACGATGCATAACCATTTCATGATATTCCAGGCCGAAGTCAGGAACATAGCGAGATGGTATCTCTCTAAATATAATACAAAACAACAAAAAAAATAACTATCTGCTCGACTATAGATAATAGCTATCAACATCCATATATACTTCCGAATCCATAATGGATTGTCAAATAATTCTGATATTCCTCTTAAAGTGCAATAAGGTACTTGAATTCTTGGTTCTGCACCACAATATTATCCCAGAAAATGAAAGTAGTGTGTAAATTCACACGACTTGTTGCACAATGGCCATTGCTCAAAGAGATAACGTCAAGTATTGCGGTTTAGATACTTTGACAGAACAGTTGAACTTGGCACAATACGATGGTACAAGCTTACCGGGGAAACTCTGAAGGCTTAATAAATCCCTGATAAAAACTCCATTGTTCTTAACTATGAGACACTTCTTCTTCAGAAAATTTGTGCACAGAAAGAGACTGAAGATGCAGATGAAGCAGTGAAAGCCTTCTTTGTCACTCTTCGGCAGTTTCTGTCAAGAAATATACTTGTATCAACTTCCAAATCTTTTGACATACAAGGTTAGAGTCCTAAATTGGATTTATTAAAAATGAAGATGAACAATAAAACCGTGATAGTGGCCGACCTGAATTTTGGATACCATTATGGATCAACCTCTTTTTGGCTGGACTAAACAAAGAAAATATCAGAGAAAGTAGATTTCGCGCTAGATTATGTAAGATGCTCATGAAAGTAAATGTAGTTTTAGTTCTATCTAAATACTTCTTTCCCTTATAGTAGAAATAAAAACAAGTAAAAAAGCTAGAATTGGTCTAAGACCAATTCTTATGGTACCCTAGATCGTTTGTAATTTCATATGGTCACACATCTGCGCAAGTTTATTTTTTGAATATATATCGATCGTCTAGTTCAATACTGGAACATGTCCGAAAATACATTTTAAAGTTAAGTATTGCAATAACTAGAGCACAATATTCACTATTCGAATCTATATTTGACAAATGCTGACATAATAATAAAAACAGGATACAAATCATATTCCAGTACAGAACTGAACTTGTTTTGAAAAAAAAAAAAACCTTATATCTACAACTTATATGTCAATTATCTCGAAAGAATTAATTTTTATTTATTCCAGTATTAAACTAGACGATCGATATCTAGTACGGTTTGTCGAACAGCAAAAATGATTTTAACCAATTTTATAGGATCTCATATTCTGGCGAAGTTCTTAGTACAATAAAAATGTCTAGGACTGATCATTTTCACAGTATCCTTAAAAGACCTAAATTTTTATATGGCAACCCCATGAAGGAGTTGCTCGATTTGTCCATTTTCGAACTTAATTTTACTTTTTTTTAAAGTCCGCGTAACCGCGTACAAAGATTTTTGGCTCTCTAAAGGTGCCTGTACACTGTGCCTTTTTATGCATATAACTGTGGTGAATTAGGCATAAATTTTATAGTGAATTCGAAAGAATTTTTCCAATAAAGTACATACAATTTGACGCATTGCCTGATACCATTTACACGAGAATGCAGCGCATGTTATTTTCGCACTTTGTAAGTCCAGTGGAGTACTTACGTGAACAAGTGGAAATGCAATCGCACGAAGTTAGTCCTGCTGCAAGTGCTATTTTTGTAATTTTCGAAAAAGAAGGAAGAGCTAAAGGAAGAAGGAATAAAAAAGTATAGAGGCGACAGTTTTTAATTAAAAGGAAGACAACACTTTTGAAGAAATGAGAGAAGATAAAGATTGGCTTTTCAAAAATTTTACAAGGTTATCCTCGACAGATTTCGAAGCTCTGCTTAAAACACTAGTAGAGCCAAAAATAAAAACCACGATAAAAATATGAAAGGCTATTCCGGCTCATTTAGATTTAGATTTGTACACCGGAGACTCTTATTAAAATTTGCGCTGTGCTTCTAGTCGTAAAAGCGCAAAAAAATCATATGAATAGGCATGCTCTGCGCATGCGTATTGGATGCGCTGCTCATGCAATGTGTAAAAACGCACCGTGTTCAGGCACCTTTAGTATACGCATTCTCGAAGTATTGTGCGCACGGACGGATGGACAGACAGACGGACATGCAAAAATCAAAATAACTTTTAATATTATGCGTGGGTGTCTAATACATTTTGCTCTACCATCATTATTTCTGAGTGTTGCAAACGGAATAACAAACTTAGTATACCCTATAGACTTTGATATAGGAGTAAAATTAAGTAGTCAATTACTGTACTCCAAAATAAGTGAGTATTGTTTCCTGACTGAGTCGATACAATCATTCTTTTTTATTTAATTAAAATTTCGATCACCATAGATATAAAATTGTTTCGTGTGCAATGCTAGTGTAAAGTGATACCGCTACTGAACTTGAGTGTAATTTTGATTTGAGTTTAAAGTACAAAAAGGATCTGTGACTATTGTGATACATTTGATTAAGAAGGTATAAGCCATACATGATTTTCTCTCTGTCTTTTGCAACGAAATTACAGGTGTTGTTTTCCTCCGTATTTGAGTTATCTTAGTCAGTTTAGATTTACCGCTGAAAAAATCAGTAGAAAGGGCTGTGGTTGTCCCACCAATTACTAAAACAATAGCCACATACAAAAATATATTTGTAAATCGTGTTTACATAAAGTAGGTATAGTAGAAGTAGTAGTACCGCTTCCTTATTTCTATTTTCCGGGTATTATAAGTTTTTTTTTAATTGCTCTAAAGTATCCGGGTTGTCTGATCAGTTGGGAAATCTTGCTTTATGTTTTTAATTTCTTTACGTCAAAATCAAGCAAAATTATGTTTATATGTCGTAGACATTTGACGTAACTCAAAACTTCATGAAAAGTCCAGGCACTTCATCAAATGTAGGCAGATAATGTAACAGTTTTCGCTTAATGCTTTTTCACACGAAGTGTCTGAAATTTTTAGTTAAGTCATGAAATGCTATAAGCCTTTACGCAGATAGTGTAATATGTAATGTACTACCTGAAATAACCAAATACTAGGAGAGGGAGATGAGTGGTGAAGGGGGAGGTCGCATCCAGGCGTGCGACACATACACGCACACACATACTACCCTTCTTATCGACATGGAAAAAATGAACCAAATCGGGTGACCCGTTTTGGGTGTTGCCATACGAAACTTTAGTTTTCGCACTATATATTTGGAAACTGCCTGAGAACGCGACAACGTGGGGAGCTCAAATTTTATACGCGGCGTTTTTAAAAATAATGTAAATTTAAGTTGAAAAATGGCACAAATCGGGCAACTCCTTCGTAGGGTTGCCATACACAAATTTCGTTTTTCACTATATATTTGGGCACTGCCTGAGAACGCGTCTACGTGGAGAACTAAAATTTGGTACATGGTGTTTTCATGGCAATAGTAAATAAAATTACAAAAATTGTCTCAATCAGGCGACCCCATCTTTATGTTGCAATACGAAACTTTAGGGTTTCACTATATACTATGTACACGGGCCTTATTTAAAAAAAAATGTAAAATAAGTTCGAAAATGGGACCAATCTGGCATCTCCATCTTAGGGCTCCCATACAAAAAATTTCGTACGTGGTATTTTCATAGCAATGACAAATAAAATTTCAAAAATCGACTAATTCGTGTTATCCCTTCCTGTGCCATACAAAACTTTCGTTTTTCACTATATACCTGAGAACGCATCGAGGTGGAAAGCTCATATTTTGTAGAACACTATTTTTCTGTATGGAAAGTAGTTTAGGCTATATGGCATATATAAAGCCAATGTCTGGCACTTTTCTATAAGTATCAATATAGAACATTTCAAAAACGGGCACACAACGCATACATATAGATTTGTGTTTCATGTCTTGGGAAGTATTCTCGAAGGTTTTGGGTACCCGGTACCTTATGAGTATCTCCTCACTTTTCGTATGAAATATAACGCAATAAATAATGTCTAATAACACAGGCTTGATTGGACTATCTAATGTGGCAGCATCGCCGCAGTCAACAGAAGTAGATGGCGTGGTTTTTATATGCATATAGTGCAGCATTTTTAAGTCTTGCGGCGCCTGTTGTCATCTGCAAGGCATCAATGACATACCCAACCTGATGCGCCCTTAGGTGATGCTTTTGCCAGGGTTCGTGTAATCTTCTTTCCCAGGGCTGTTTCCATTGCAATTCGTATATAATAATGAGAGATAACTTTTTGAATTTTTCACCTGTTCCAGACTGACGGCAGGCACAACTTCTTTTCAAATTCCTTGTGTTATAATCGGTGGAACATTGCGTCTTGATGTGAAAATTTACCTAATATATGATAAAAGTTGCTAAGCGTGCAACATTTAATATGTTGAAAAAAAAATGCTAACGTCCATGTTTTGGTTCTACGTTTGGTGGTATATTTTCTTGGCAACTGGTCCATTTTATCTACTCCTGATTTCATTTCGTTATAGATAGAACTGTATTGCTTTTGGTTTTTGTGCAGCATTATCATGTATTCTCGGTCGGTAATGCATACTTGACATCAACAGTCCTGCTTTGTTTTTCTTCGTTCCTTACTAAAGTGGCTTCTTGGTTAAAATGCAAAAATTGACGATAAAACCTCTCGTTGCCTTGATGCTTGTAGCTGATGCGGAATGTAGACTTTGCTTTTTCTGATTTCCCGCTACAACATGCCTATCCCGTCATAGACAACTCACTGGAAACATTTCTCAGTTGTATGCACCAAAAAAAGGATAGAAAAACTAGAGTGAGGTTGTTTACAAAATAACTCAGCTAAGAATATAATGTGGGTGAAAATAAATCAAATACATTTAACCCTCAAGAAAAAAAATACTTCACAGAAAAATCAAACTGTGATTTAGGACCCCCAAATAAGCATTAAACTGAAAATATCCATTGAAAAGAAGAATTCTAATAGATGGCCGCAAACGAATGATGACTTGGAGTTATCATCATTAAAGAAGAAATATGTATGTATGTTGGTGGGTACGTTTGCAGCGTTTCTATAGAGCCGAACGATATAAATTAAAAACATCGCATCAATGCGCTATGGTGGCACGAAAACTTGATAAATTGCCCGAAATTCAAATAAAAATGCCAAACGATAAGCGGAAAAACAAAGCTACCGGGGTGGGAAGTTCACTAATCTAAACGCAATCATCCATTAAATCACAATTTCCTACCAATTCAGTTGTCCCCCGTATCCAAGCGCTGCTCTTAAAAACGGATATCGCGAAAATACAATACCACTATACAGCTTCATATACATATACTTACTGGATATAAGCGTGTGGGAATATAGCAGCATAGCATAGCATGATAGGAGAGTCTATATTATGAAAAGCTTTCGCTCATGGAAACATACCCAGGAAGCAGGCAGCGGATGGAAAAATTTCCAGAAACACACGGTAGTCATAAATTATAAAGGAACTCTGATTCTCTTATTGCCGGGTTGAACAGGGAGAGACAGACTGGGTTACACAGCACCCATAACTAGTTATCCACACACAACTCTCCTGTTCCTGTTTTATTCCTGTGTTCACCATGATCCTGATCAATTCCAGCTCGTGTACTCTTCCCTTTTTATTTTTTTCATTCCGCTTTTTTCCCAGTTCCTCTGCACAAACCTCAATAATTCCTCGCGCGCGCATAGCAAAGTGCTATTCGGGGCTTATAGAGAGAAAAACAGCAATCAATTGAGTTCATGTATTATGTCCTATTTCAACCCGGCAGTAGGGCTACCCATCCCGTGTCCTATACCCGGCTCCAATCGGCGTACATGGATGGAATTTTCTGTGCTTTTTTCTTCCGTTTTGTCTCATCATACAACAGTTTCACTGTGTATCTAGGTTTTTTCATCACGTCAGCAATTTTCACAATTTCCCACTTACCTTCTCGTTGCTGGATCGAACCTTCAACTCGCCCTCTACCCGCTCCTCGAACTACAGCGCGCACAGCTAGTGTATCATTTTTAGTTTATTCCACTGCTTGGCAAGGATACGAATTGATATCTGTGGATACAACATTTCCAGGAAGTAGCCCATTCCATCTGGATCTCTTAACTGAGCCCACCAACCAAGGGAAGGTCGTGATAGTAGGTGAGTCGACATTTCTACAGTGGGGAGCATGTATACACGACGATTGCTTGCTTTCTACTCTACTACTGTACCCACCATGCAGAGGAAGAGGACCCAGAGGATGCTCAATGTAGGTACGAGATTGCCGTGGTGGGATAAACAAAGGCCGAAGGAAAGAATGCGGGCAAATATTGTTTTATAATACGCCATAATGTTACATCTAGTTGGTTGGATGTTATTTATTGCACTACATAAATTGATAGCCTCCTTAGCAGCCGGGGCTTATGGGGATGAACAATATGCTCTGTGATATATAGGGGTCGGAGTCTATCAAATCGTACGCGACTGAAACGGAAGTGGAATATTAATAACCTCGGGCAATCTTATCTTACCTGAATTTGAGGCAGATTAACAATGACGTAGAATTTTTCAGCACTGTAAAGATTACCGTTATGTATCATATTAGGATGAGCATTACTACCTATACGGGGAGTAAAAATACTTAAAGATTCCAGAATACGGAGAAAATTCCTGTGTATCTAATTCTAAAAATTTGTAACGCCTTTTTTAGAATATTTCTGTATAAAATATTTCGAATATTTTTCATTCGTCTCATTGGACTAGTTGTAACGTATGCTGTGTCCAATTATGCTGCATAAATGCAAACATATAAAAAAGATTGAAATTTCACTTAGCCCAAGAAAGCTCATAATAATAATAAATACTATAATATTTTAACTTAATAAATAACCACTGAGTATACCTGGTTAAATAATTAAATAAATAACACCTAATACAAAATAAATAATGATAATAACAATATTAATGATTAAATAAATATTGATGAAGTCAAAGAAATAAACAAATACATAATTATAATAATTTTTAAGTCGCTTTATACGACTGAAGTTGTCGCCAGTTCGAGGCCATTTGTCAAGTGCTCGCAACTTAACATCCACTATTTTCAATTGCTTTCGGATCGGAACCATCCCAAAATAGGGGCAACAAATAAGGGACGAGGGATGTAAGTGTGACATGGAAGGAAAGTGTTTTTTTGTCTGGGTAAAATCGGCCATACCGAAGCACAAGGTAAAATATAAAAGATTGCGAATAAAGCGAATATATTAAGGAATAAAAAAATAAAAGTAAAATATACAAAGAGAAGCAATTTAAGAAAAGTCATAAAGAGTCCGAAGATAATACCGAGGACATCGAAGTCAACAAGAATTTAAAGAAAGAAGCGGCAGGATTACGGAGATAAAATTGGAGTACTCGGACACCAAAGTCTGGAAATCTTGACTCGATAAATAGAAAATTGAAATCCTTAATTAAAGCACACTAAACATAAAAATTGATTAAATAATAATAAGAAAACCAAAACTTATTACTAACATTTAGCTGAATAAAGTTTCTGGTAGCAGGACGGTAGTTTATGGACTTTTAGGAAAACCAACAGGAACCTGTGAAAGAAGCCAATCATCAATATTTTTTTTTTTTAATATATATTTAATCAGTGAAATATAAGGAAGAATCTTTCTTTATACTTCCTCCAGCACACGTTACAGTGTAAGTTGAAATTATTAAATTACCCTAGACTTCAGCTTACATAGTCACCAATCATGATTCACCTAAGATCAGATATTTTTCTCTTCGTGGTTTACTTCTAGTAAATATTGGTACAGATCAGTCCTAATTGAGGAATAATTACACACGAAAACGTCAATGAAGAATCATCTTCCAAAAAATTAATGACCAATAATGAAGAAAACGATAGGTGAGTCCTTTATGACCAATAACCGAGGACGATTTTAATGAACAATAATACGGAAAATCCTCGATTAATACACTATGATTATTTTTCATGTAATTCGGCTATTAGAAGTCCTTTCGACTTTAGACTTCACAGGGTTCACGTTACAGTTAGTAGCGCCACAGCAGAAAGGATTGAAGTTTGGAAGAAAAAGAAGTTTAATCGATTACTGTGATACCAGAAAAATATTTGTAAAAATATGCTTAAAAGAGTTACACGTATATTTCACATAATAATAATAATAATAATAAATTTTATCAAGAAAATAACTTTTCTATCAGTTTTTAATTTTCACTTGTACTCAAAACAACGGACATAACTTGAATTAGGGAGTGTTCAGCCTGAAGAGGTTTGAAGCAGTGCGGCTGCGCATGCAACCACCTAAAGTCACAGCTATGGTAAACATTGCAAGTGTTCATGTTGGCGCAGTTAAAGGTAATAAATTTTAAGAATTAAAAGAACAATATTAGAATTGATACAAATTTATTTTAATGACCGCTCTACTAAATCTTCATGTCGGAACTAACTAATTTTCTTGTCGGACTTTATTTCTACCTGACTAAAAATGCTTACTTATCATTTAACTTTCTTAACCCTCAAAGGTTGGAAAATATATGAACATATGTAAGTGTAAATATTAATTAAAAAATTGTATTGCATCCACTTTACTTCAAACCTCTCCAGGCAAAACAAAGCTTTAAATTTGTAAATTGAAACTGCAACGACATTATTGTAGGTATCGAAACTGACAATGGTAATCGCGTCTACTTTTATGGAATAAGCTTTCTCTCCCGCCGTTCAATTCAAGTTATATTGGATGGAGTTATTTCGGACGTTTTTATAATCTTCTTCATTTTTATTAATGAATTAATTACCCTCACTTCCAATTTTATTCATAGTTTTACAGACGAGAATACCCTTGATTTCGTGTACTCGTTCGACTCCCGTAAGAATAGTTTACAAACGAAGCCACATGCTCATTACACTAAACCATGACCTTACAACTATATTTGCTTGGGCAGAGCGAATCGGATCTTATTTAATGCTTCCAAAACGCAATGTTGTCTGTTATCACTCAAACGGACTCCAACAACCGCTCAAATATCTCGAACAATCCATCTCTTAACATCTTTGGCATTGAAATATCCAACAATTTTAGTTGGTCCGATAATATTTTTTGTATTGCCAAAACGCGATGAAATGACTGGACTTCTTGCAAAGATAAAATCATTGAGGGATTCTAACAAATATGTGTTCGATTCCCGTCCGGGAAAAACAAATAAAAATCTTTCAGGCCTAGATTAGAATATAATTCCCATAATTGGACAGATACTGGCCGTACTGCGTTTTCCGCGTTAGACAAAGCGCAAAAGAAGACCTTTCAGCTTATCGGCGATGACATATCCATAGCAACTATTCCCTAGAGCACCGGCGTAATGTCGGTTGTCTATCTGTAGTTTATCGCTATTTTTATAGCTATTGCTATGACGAAATCTATAGCCTGATCACTTGCAGAATTCTTCCTAGAGTACGAATGTGGAACAGTTTGCCATCATCTGTTTTCCCCTTAGCTATGAGTCGCAAACGTAATGTGCAACGTCATCTCCTTGACTCAACCAAATAATTCCCAATTCATTAGCCCTTCTTCCTTTTCTGCCAAGGCTGTGCTACGGCATCATAGGGTAAGCGATTTGCTGTCAACTAAGCCAAAAATCACCTTCATAGGCTGTATAACAAGATCTATGGTATTTTGTGAGAAATTAGCATATTTTTTTAATCACCCTATAACTCCGGAACGGTTGAGACGACTCACCCCCTGCCATAAAATTTTCGTGTTTTTCTAGGTGAGCACCACCCTCACCTTCCCTATAGACCTCTCAGCTGGAAACACCCTGTATTTACAATTGTACATGCACATTTTCACAATAGACTCTAATAGATGTTCTCCAGAGTCATATCTGCGTTGTATAGGAGATGTCGCTACTTGGAAAAAAGTAAACTTTAATTTAATTCTTTTGTTAGAATTTTTAAAGCTGGAAATAACAAGCGAAAAACAAGTAGAGACATATCCTAAGAAGGACAGAAATAATTTAGGAAACATGTACTACAGTCTAATGAAAGACAGGTGTGAATATACCTACCAATGACCTCTAGTCCTCTGTAACCTTTTTGGCATATATCTATCAACCTATTTTTATTTTCATATGTTAATCTTAAATCTCTTAGAACTAATTTCATATCTCTAGCTTAAGCTGAAAATGTGGCTTAAATTCAATTCGGTATAAATATTTTACGCAATTAGCCTATGTTAGCCTAAGTGTTTAATCTTGGGGGATTAGGCTTAGCTTAAATTTGAAATGATATGGAAAATCAAATTTGGAATATATTATCATCAAAATAAATTCGCATAAATAAAAAAATACTGACATGGTAAAATAAATCATAAATAAAACCTGCACAGTGCTGACATCTTTGAGAAAAATTTTAAACTTACACGAGCTGTAAAACTCAATTTGACTTAAGCTTCAATAAAGTCATGAGCTGAGTTTCGTTGATCCTAAGAAGAATTTCGAGTTGACCCTTAGAATGATTTTAATTTTAAATCCATGTGTGTATAAAAAAGAACTACATTACGAGACATTTAGGTTAAATTATAGTTCAATCCCCAAACAAAATTTATCTAATGGATTCTTTCCTGATCAGCTGTCAAAGTTCAACTTGTTTCGGTGCGTTTCAGTTGGGTCGATCCGTTCAGTTGCTACCTATATAAATCCACATATTTTCTGGGCTTTAAAAATTGAGATAATCTGACATGACTTTGAAAGTGTGAGAGTCAATACCACTCACAGTCTAGTAATTAAGGTTATTATTGATTAGTATAGGAAAGCTCAGTACGGAACCTGTCTGTTGAATTTTATTTGGAAGAGAGTTCCATTTTCTGCAATTTGGATGAAGTAAGAGCGTTCACCGTACCTAGATGCACATCTCGGGAAGACCTCTGTTAGAGTTCAAGAGCTATAGGCTTTCGGAAAGATATCTAGGGGATTTAATAAAAATTAACCTGTGAAGAAACATAAGCCTACGACGAGTCTAATAGGTGTCAATAGAAGTTTCAACTAAGCACGTAACAAGAACAGATAAATGAGCGCTTCGAGGGAGTCTGTAAATATAACGTATGACATCATAAAAGTAACCCTTCTTTGACGAATTGAATCCAGTTTGCGAAAAACAAGGCTCCCATATTTAAAATTGGGGACAGTAAGAGTCGTGACCGATTTCCTCCGCAAATTAGTAATTGGAACAACAATATAAATTTAGAATTGGGTTTAATTTCTAAATTCTCAACTGACTCAACATATACAATTTTATCGTTTAAATCTGAAATTTTCCAAAATGGCATAACTTTGAGAATAAATAACAGAAAGACAAAATACACAAAAATTTTCTTTTATCAAACCTCAAAAACTATCTAATTTGTCCACCGTTTATTTATTTTCTAAGTTCCATGTCATTCTGCTAAATAAGATCAATTAAATAACCCTATTAACTACTGATAATTTTAAATGCAATGAATAATTTAGGCTATTCAATTGTTCTAAATTAAAATTCCAGAGGGCAGAGAGAACCTACAAAAGAACTCCACTATTGTTCCTTTCCTCAATAAAGTGCCTACAAAATTGCGCGTTAGAAAATCTATAAAATTTTACTAAACACCAACGAAAATGAAGAGGTTGGACCGCGTCGCACAACTATCAGCTCAGATAAAAACAATTAAAACTGAAGCTACCAGACAAAAGTCAATTAAAAAGATTTATTCGCTTGTATAACGTTATCCTTTGGTGGCAATCAGCCATTCAGGAGTGTGCAGGGAATTGAACAAGCACAACGGACTTTGAGTCTAAACAGGACTATCAATGGAGCACCCACCACCCAGCAAAAGCATAAAAACGCTTAAAAAAAAATTCGGGCGGTAGTATCTACTTTTCGTTGTTGTATTAGAGGACAGCTTACTGGTGAAATACGAGTCCTATAGTCCTCGCCTAACCAAGGCAAACTTCGAAAGGACATAGCACATAGAAATGGGCAGTGGGGCTGCAGAGATGCATGATAGAAACCCGACTCCTGTATAATATCCTTCTCAGTCCTTTGTGAGATTCGCGGAGCTGTTTAATTTCCTTTGACTTAATTTCTAATTAAATGCAGCGCCATATGTTGCACATTGCGGATTCGGATCCAGTCTGGGCGCTTCGTTTCGTTTAACTTACAACAGGCGTGTGTTACTGCTCATTTCAATTACGCGAGAATGGCTTGACAGCAACAGATCAACGGCTCAAGTACCTACAGAGAGTAGGGGTGGCAGCACCCCTTGAGTTATGTTTGGTGCTGCAAAGGGTGAGATATCCAGAGTTATCCTATTTATTAACTTGTATTCAAAATTGATCTGATATTCCCCCTGTTCAGAGCCAAGCTTATTGACAGATTTGGCACAGTTGGCGCAATCTTGAGTGGGTAGGTACAGTTGTTTTGTGGCATTAAGTGGATTAAGTAAAGACGACTAGAAAATAGATTTGAATTTATAGAAAAATTGTACTCGTAGTTTTGTACGTGTATACATACATATATGGTCTCATAGTTATATTAAGAAAAAAGTGTTTTTTACTGAATGTACAATAAGCGTACATAGTCTCCTAAAATTACGTTTTCTCCGAACAAATATTATAAAATTTAAGCTCAAAATGATAAAAAGGATGCGCTCATTCTGGCTCTACAACAAAAACATCCAGTAAGGGGAACTAAGAATCTACAAGATTCTAACAAGAAGAGCAGTTTATTCTCACCCAAAATTAAAAACCCGCACGCTTTTGTAATTCACAATTAATTACTGCTTTATAAATTTAAAAAAACAAACGACAAGTTCGCGGGTAAATATTTTTTTTTTTAACTAACAAACGAGAGAAAAAAAAGGTCACATTTACATTCCACTGCCAAAATTTGCCAGCACCATTTCCACATTTTTTGTGTACTACAAAGATACTTGTAATAATCTCAGTAAAAGTCCCTATTATGGGACGATGTCCCTATTTATGATACATTACGTGAAGTAATTTGACTAATTTGTTTACTACTCTCTCTCTCTCTAATTATTATTTTGATAAAAAAATATATATAAAAGTGCGTGGTTCGATATCAACACTTTAAACCACGACTGAGGAGAGATAAACGATGTAGAATATCCATTTTTTTAATCGCGTTAAATTAAATTACTACTTTTATTTAGGTATGTATATTATATATTAATTAAAAGCTAATGAGCATTAGATTTTATTTCTGTATGAATTTATGCTTTATCTATGACAACAGTATTTTATTTTCGAGTGTCTCACAATACTTACATTTATAAACGTAGATAGACCGGTATATGAGACACTTCATAGTTATTTACGAGAAAGTATTTTGAATTAAATAGGGTTTAATTATAAACCTAACCTAAAATCATAACTCTGATTTTGCAAGTTATTTTCTTTCTTTTTTATTTTAAAATTTTTTTATATATTGATTTGTGAAATATTTTAGGTTACGTAACAACAGTGAACATCTAGAAAATTTTAATCAAAAATTGAAAAAATTGAGACACGAAAACAGTTCCAGTTAACAAAAAAAGTGTTTTGTTCAAATCTGACTAATAAAACAAAAAAACAAAAAACTTGGAAGACTTCAGAATGATCAATTAAATATAGAACATGCTTTAAAAGCAATGAAAGACACGGGGTTGTCGTTACGAAAAGCAGCCGCTGCTTTTGGAATACTGGCAGCTACTCTAGGCAGAAAAAAATAAACAAATGTTTGGCCTAACAAGATAAAAAATAAATCAGTATCGGAAACAGTTTATTATCTAAAGAAGAAGATGATATTGTCAAGTGGGTCCTGGATAGAGCTGCAATGGGAGCAGCTGCATGAATTAACTCAGAAACAGAGTAGGATTTTGTTTAAAGTATACTGCTACGTGTGGGTCTTTCTGCAGTGTTACAGCAAAATTAAATTTCTGTGCAGGTGTGGGATGAAAATGAAGCAGAAGTAAATTTCTGCAGCAATGGTAAGTTCCTGCTTATATGTTGAATGGAAGTAAAGCAGAAGTAAATTTCTGGAGCAGAAGTAAATTCCTGCTTAAATGGACGATAAAGTGAAGCAGAAGTAAATTTCTGCAGTAGGAGTAAATTCCTACTTAGTAGATGGAAGCAAAAAGAGAATTTTTTCCAAAGGATAGGAAACCGATCAATTCGGGTGGGGGATCCGTTCCGAGTAAATTCTGAAACGAGAATGAGTGATTCTGCTGCAGCCTTTTTATAGCCGCCGTGAACCGCTACGTGTCTGCTTCGTGGTGGGTTGCCCTGGAAAATGCTCGATCTAAAAGTTGCATTCCATTGAACTTTGACTGTGGGAACACAAAATGTCTTCATAACGTGAAAATGTCATTTGATGACATTACAATATTGTAAACATACAGAAGTGCGTGGGAAATAGTAAGTTTGCGTATTTTATGAATATTTTATTGTAAATAATAATGTTTTTATATCTTTCAGGAAATAAATGGCATTGGAAGAAATTTAGCACGGCACTGGACCAAAGGGGGGAAGTTCCCTAGCACTAGATAAGTGCTTTTTTGTTTCAAATATTTTAAAGATTGAATTCTTTGTGTTTGATTTTTGTATCTTTTTACAGGACGTGAATTTCGTCGGGAAATTGACCTAAAGTCTGTGGACTAAACAAACAGAGTTAGTAGATTCTGTTCAAAAATACGTGCAAAATTCAGCAACAAAAACTCCTTTTACAGACAACCATCCAAGTCGCCACTGATATGAAGGGTTTAGGAAACGACATTCAGAATTATCTATTAAAAAACCCCAGCATCTAAGTATAAGTAGAGCAGCTGTCACTTGTGAAGAATTACAAGAGTGGTTTAAAAATTGCGGACAATACTTAGAAAGTAAAAATCTATCGAATATATCTCCTATAAGAATTATTTTAACTGCAATGAAAGCAGCTTACTTCTGTGTTATGATGCAGAGAGCGTGTTGACGGAAAAAGATCAGGTGCAGTTTATAATGTTGTTGATGATGGCAAAGAAGCTCAGACGGTTCTGTTCATTATAGTGCTAATTGTGATCGTGCTCCTCCGATATTAATGTACTCTTTCAAAAAAATTGTGCCTAAGCAAATAATAGATAATACTCCCAAAGGATATGTATTGGAGGATCAGACAACGGCTGGTTGACCACAGAAATCTTCTACGAATATATCACAAATTCTATTCGTGGCTTGTCCAAAAGAAGACAGAGTTTCCTGTTATTTTATACATGAATAATCATTCATCAGATCTTAACTTACCGTTAGTAACTTTTTATAGAGAGAAGAAGATATAATTGGTCATGCTATCTCCCAATTCTACTCACATAATGCAACCTTTGGACATTACATTTTTCTCACCCTTTAAAAACTTATGGAAAAAAAGTGTGCCAAAATCGAAAAACCAAGAAGGTGTTGCACAAATTAAAAACGGAAATTTTCCTCTTGTTCAGAAGTTAACTTTAGATAACATGAAGAATGACAAAAACGTCGCCGTTAGTGGTTTCAAATGGTCAAGGCTTTACCCTCCAAGACTGTAGACTACGATATTTTACAGAAGCGTAAAAAATCTGAAGATAAACAGTTCTTACTAAAATTTGAGAAAAATTTGCCAGCAGATATGCTTTCTGAATTCAAAAATGCAGCAATCAGCGAATTATGGACTGGAGACTTGGAAAAGAAGGGATTATCCGATTACTGGCTTAGAATTTCGAAAAATGCTTCTTCATCTAGCGAAGAGAAAACCAAAAAACTTATGCCATTCTTTCCTATAGGAAAATGGCAATACGCTCACTCTTGTTATAAATTAAAAATTGTTTATTTATCGGAAATTATTTGTTTTATACAATTAATTATGTGAAATTTACAATTAATTAACTGTTTTAACTGTAACTTAACCTTTTTTCCGGTGCCTCTCTCGATTGTCATTTGAAAGGACAAAGACTTAAAAAGTAAAAAAGCTAGAATTGGTCTAACACAAAATGCTACATGAACGGTTCGTCGGACAGTAAAAAAATGGTACAATAAATTTCATATGATTTTATATTCTGAAGAACTTTTCAGGAGTGATCGTTTTCACAGAATATGTATATGGCAACACTAAGAAGGGGTTGCCCGATTTAAACCATTTTTTGGAGTTATATTTACTATTTTTGTGTTAACACCGTATACAAAACTTCAGTTCTCTACTTCGACGCATTCTAAGGCAGTGTATAAATATATAGTCAATAGCCAATGATTTGTGTGGCCACACCAAGAAAGTGTTGCCAGAATTTAGTCCTAAATTCTTCTTCTAGTTCTTGAGTGTTTATATTTGCTTTTTTTTTATAAAAACGTAATGTGCAAAGCTATGCACTTAGACACGTTTTCAGACAGTGCCGAAATATGTAGTGAAAAACGGAATTTTCGTATGGCAACTCAATGAAGGAGTTGCCGGATTTGTTCCATTTTCGAACTTAAATTCACCGTGTGCAAAATTTTAACTCTCTAAATGATTGCAGACAGACGCTCAGATGAACAGACAAATGGACGGACAGATAGACATGCAAAAATCAAAATAACTTTTAATATTATGCTCTACCATCAATATTTCGATGCGCTACAAATGGAATGGCAAGTTTAGTTTATACCTTATAGATTTTATCTAGAGTATAAAAGGAAAACATAAATGATAAATTATGCTGTGAAATAATGCCATCGGAAATAAAATTATATGAATTTCTCTCTTAATTGTAAATTTTGCCCAATATTTAATAAAACTAGAATTAGAATCGCTCATTACCTTACTTAGTTGCTAGGAGTGGGTCGTGAGGGGGGAAAGTTGATGTCGATAAGTTAATTTTCCAAGTGTCCTTTTTCTGGGCGCCCCAGCTGGTTTTGGAGTGTACAAACTCGTAAATAAATTGAATAATTAGAAGAAAAACAATTCAAAAACGGAATTAATTTAACAAACCTTCCGAACGAAAAAGAAGGGCACAGTATTTAAAGAATAAAATGATTTAAACAAAAAAAATCAAAAGAGGCATACAGAAGTTATCTGGTGTTATCTATTTATATACTTACTATAATTGAAAAAAGATTTTCCGCCCAGATTGGGATTTACAGAGTTTTTCCTCCTACATACTTGTAAATCACTACTAATTTTTCGCAAACAGAAAAAAATTTCCATGTCCCTTCCCAATCGGACCAAATTTAATAATGTTTTTTTTTTTTATTGTTTTGACAAGTTTTCTTTCCTTGTTAGGCGTCGAAAATACTTGCAATTCTTCACTTAATTGGTTTTTACGATTTTTTTTCGAATTTCTGGGTTTATTAAAGAACCACAGTTTAAAATATAAATGTTTTGGTGATGTACAAATAGTAACTGATTTTAATATATTAAGGACACAACAAAATTTATGAAACTTTCACTCTATATAAATTCTAATTAAGAACTAATCATATCCAAGCTAGAAAAAATTATGAAAGCTGCTCCCATAGTACCCGCAAAAGGTATGTAGCTTACATAAAAATCTGAAACGATCTAGATTATGATATTTGCCTTCACCTACAATATAGCAACCCAAAAATTGAAAGTTTCAGAAACTAAAGAAGGAATAAAAAATAGACAAATCAGATAGCGAAAATAGTAGAGATTCTAGAGATATGTAAAAGTTTCCAGAATATATTTCATTCATATATGATGAACCTTGTAGCCTATACAAGTTTTACAGGCAAAAAGTATCAACTAGAGATAAAATCTCATTCTTTATATATAAAAAAATTATAGATTACTTCATTTACACTTAGATGAGATCTTTATTAATACTACCCAAGAAGAATATTGAAGGTGACAACAGAAATTGAAATAACAAAAACCTTGTAATTTTATGCCGAGTAGCTCTTATGTAACTTTTAGATGTAAGCAATTAGTATGAAATATGGCAATATTTTATCTTAATCTGGAATTACTGTACTTGCCCATAACCATTAGCCTGTTGGTCAGGCATTAGCAACTTACCAAATTAACATCAAGAGGAAATAAAATGAATTTCATGAATGCACTCGAACACCTTGTATAACTCTAAAATTATTCCGCGGTTAAGTGTTTTCCTTAATTATGTGAACGTTTATTGTGATGTATCGCTCGCTTATCATCTGCACTTGAGTTTTGTATGCATGCAATTTTCATCATATATAAATTTGTTATTTTCTACTATTTTTTAATAGTAGTTTTTATTATCTATTCATTCTTCATTTTTAAAAGAAAATTAATATATTTCCAATAAATTTTGTATGAAATCTTCTAAAGCGAAGAGAAACCAGCGGTTAGGGGCAGGTCGGTATTGAAAATTACACAAATCTTCAAAACAAGAAATTCACAACTTGTTCTGTACTTATTGGTCCTTGATAAACTCTCTGAAGCTGTTTTGTCCTCTGAAAACGACTGAGTGCTTGTAACATGTCGTCGAACAAATATCCCAGTTGTTCACGGCATCCTTTTCCTTTTGAAATGCGAAGTAAAGGTTCTTGTATTTCTCCCCCTTCCTGCGCTAAAGGTACACGTACAGTAGATATTGCCTCCAAAAGGGTTTTAATAAAATGTCACTCGTTCTGCTGGATTGTTTCTTGTACATTTAATGTAAGTCGAACTAAAGGGGAATGGTATGGTAAATTATTAATTAAGACGCGGTGTTGTAACACTTCATGGTATTGCTTGGTGAATTAAAGGCGGGAGGAGAGATCGTAAAAAGGGGATGTAGACAGGCTTTAGAAGGAATTATTTTGAAAATTTAGGTGTGAGTTCTCGGAAACACTATTAGAATTGATTCTGTTTTGTTTTTTACAAAAATTTTGATTTTATTATTATTTAATAGTTCCGATAATACGATGATATCCAATATTATGATTTAAAGGAAGAGTGGAGAACCACATTTTGTTGGACTATTAAGTACGTACAATTGCAGCTTTGGTTGATCTTGGAAAAGTGTCAGTCTATATCTAATGAAATTTATACCTGCCTTTATAATTAATTTAATAAATAAAAAAGTTCAAGACTGCCTAACAGAATTATTCCCTGTAGGGTAATAACTGTCGTGGCTAGAACAAAAATAGAATTGTTTATGTAACATTAACGCAAAATGAATATAGGGAATCAAATCAGACAAGTCTATATTCTCTCTCCTCTTTTGTAGAGCAGGCTTATGATGGAAAGCAATTTTGGGTTTTCAAAACAATTTCGAGCGTTTTCACACTCTATAGTTTGAAAAGATCTCCTATGACTCTGCAGTTTGGGTTGCATCTCAAAAAATTGTAAATTGTTAAGTACAGAATATTTAAGCCGCCCATAATCGTTATTCAAGTTATAATTTAATATTGAAAATTTGAATGTCAAAAAATAAAATCAACTAAATTTCCCGATATTTGTTTTTTTTTTTAATTAAGGAAAAATAGAAACATATTTTTGGAAAGAGTCAAAAAAACAGATTAGTTCAATCTTTGTAAGCCCACAGTGGGATTGCTTTCCATTTTTCTATTTTCGAGCTACTCAATTTCGCTATTTAGGGCTGTTGATTAGTCAAACCAAGAGTTTAAAATTACTAACCTAAATCAATAAGTTGTGTGGTTGTGTGATGAAATAACGAATATTTTTTTTTATGCTGTTGTATCGAAAATTCTCAAAGGGTAGCCATCTTAAACAAATATGTAATTATTACGATTATATATTAACTAACTGCTGACTCTGTCTGACTTTTAACTCCATTACAGTTTTGTAGCAGTTTTAGTGAGTTTTAGTGAGGTCTCACAGCTTACATAATAATAATATTGGTGTATGGTCTAGTTTTAGCTAGGATTTTTTATAATTCATAATTTTCGAGCTCAACAAATAAAACAATCAATTTTCAAATATACTTCATTTGTTTACTGGATTCTTCCGGGTGTCAGTCCTGGAGTCTGTGCTATTTAGCATATTCAGTAATGATTTAACTGATGTACTATAAGTCAAGATATATTCATTCATTTATGCGGATAATATTGAACTGTTCTATGGCAGGATATTGAACTGTTCTATGGCAGGTCTATTAGTTTGATTGGGTATTGTATGGACAGTCGAATATTCATGATGATTCTCTAAAGAATCATTATCTAAATGCGATTCTTGTGGATGGTATTATAATATTGTAGTATACAGGAAAGCACCGACTGAGCCCCCCCCCCCCACCCCTACCCACAAGATGATCAGTTTTATATATGTGTTAGTGGATAATATAAGGTAGAAAATAAAATTAAAAGTACGTTTTGTAGGATATTAAAGGATATTGGATAAAAGCAAAATTTGTATGAATTTCTAAAGAAGACCAGGACATGAATTCATATTTTGTTTTCACAAACCCTCCAAGTACGTGAAATTTCAAAAAATTGATGATTGTCACACTTGTCGCCTATTTGATATGGATTGTTCCATATACCTTCGGCGAGGTTGCGGCACCGGACGTCCATATTGTGTCCACTTTCTTCCACAGATTCCTACGGCAATGCATCGGTGCCGTAATTAAAGTCTCTGAGCTCTACTGACACCAGGAGTATGTATATAGAATAGAAAAAGAATAATTTCAAATGTATTTGGATGTATTTGTGTGTTTAGATTTTTCGCATGCCGCTATGTTACCGTAGCCGTAGACGTGTGGGCGTCCAAAACACTGATGTGTCCACCACGTCTTAGGTTTATTTTTCAAAATTTCGTGAACTGTAAATAAATAAATAAACGTGTTTCATTGTTTATGAAATTATAATGAATCTATTGAAAATAAAGAAAACAGTGGCTTGAAATTATAATTAATATATTGAAGATAAAGAAAACAGTGGCTTTATTGTCCATGTCGACATTTTAGGAAGTAAAAGTTGAAATTCAATATCTTCAAAAAAGGAGTCCTTAAGTGCTCAGATGGGCTCAGGACGCAATTTTAGAGCCCAATTTGTTCGACCTCTTTTGAATGTGGGACACATATCCCCCTAGTCAAGTCCTGGTACTGGTAGTACAGTCCGTCGAGAAATTTTTTT
This sequence comes from Dioctria rufipes, assembly GCA_963924295.1. Classification (NCBI taxonomy): domain Eukaryota; kingdom Metazoa; phylum Arthropoda; class Insecta; order Diptera; family Asilidae; genus Dioctria; species Dioctria rufipes. The sequence continues at coordinate 37,980,553 of OZ002743.1, read as the reverse complement.
TAATGGATGAAATTTGTAGTCTATGGAAACTATGCGCGGAATACTTTGCCACTATTAAAAAAAATTAGCCAAATATTTAATTCTACGATTAGACTAAAAGTAAATCTCGTCACTACGCTGATGGCGTACATGCTTTATAGTTATCCTGCATAACAACATTCCAGTAGTTCCTCGTTGAAATAGATTTTCACTGGAGATTTTGTAAGTAAAATAATAATTATAGGTTTAATTCGGGTATTAAATAAGCTGGAGAAAATAGTGTGTTTTTCAGCCCTAATACAGTGAACTAAATACTTTTCGTCCTTCTTAATAAAAGTTTTTATAGCCATACCATATATCGGCCAAAGATACCTTATGGTGGTTTTCATATCCAAAACTGAAATAAAGAAAATCATAGACATACATTCAAATCGTACTTTGAACTTTTAAACGTTCAAAAGGAAATTTTGAGTTGTGTCACTATTGTTTCGAATGAACGAATATTTGCTACCGTTTCTTTGAAATAATTTTGGTGCACGAATGGACTCCATCTGTTAGATTTTCATCTGTCATTTAACCGAATTTTCCCCACTTAATCTCTTTTCCAAGCAATTGTGTAATAAATGTATAATTGTCACAGCTACAGTTATACAGACACATATATACTATAGTTATGACATGTCACCCCTACCAAAGGCGATTACTCCATGGATTTTCATTTATTTCCTAATGCTGATTTTCCTATTGACAGTTTCATGAGGGACAGCACTTTAGATACGTAGAACTGCCTCTAATTAAGTAAGTGCTAATTTCTCCCTTTTTCCGTATGTCTGTTGTCGTCAATAATGAAATGATGTTAATCATAGCAACCATTATCACCTCTAGTGCAGAATACTTGATATATAGAAGGGTATGATTTCAAATTTTCCCTACAACTACCCTATAATATGGTACGTTCAATATTTATCTCAAATAACTAATTGTTCATGGAACATTTTGTCTTTAAACCCAATTTTTCGATGCTATAATCATTCTAGATTATAAATGCCGGCATCCTCCAAGGTTCGTAGCTAGGACCTTTCGTTTATCAAAGACTGTTCGGGTTTTCTCTTCCATATCATAAAGGGCTAAAGACTAAAAATTAGTGACACTAACTAAAAATAACTGTAAAAATCTGTCAGTTGGCGTTCATTCGTTAATAACTTACGTTTTTCCTCAACATATATCGTTCATTTATTCAGTTATTAGGTTTTAATCTTATTTTTGTAAGAGGTTCTTTCTAAATTTTTGAAGTGCGTTTAGTGATTTTGCTTTTTTTTTATATTGGTGAGAAAACGGACAGAGGATAATGAAGTACCAAAAGCATGACTCACGTAATATGCGATGCTCACGGGGTAGGTTTGAGGAAATACAAGATGCTGTAGGTTGTATTAAAAGGAATGCACAGGAATTGACTTAAAAAAAACACGAACAAATATATTGCTTGTATGCGTCTATTTATTTCAAGCTCAATTTTGCTTGACATTAAATCTGCACAGGAGCACATTTTTCAAAAATTAATTTGTGCGTTAATTAAAACAAGTTTACCTTCCTAAAAAATTTGCCATCCTATTGTATAACATCTTTAGTGATTCTAATAGACAGATAATAATAAATTATGAATCGGTGTACAATTGTACGAAATAAATAGTTTTCACACCCTGTTCGAAATTTGTGCCATTTTTGAAACAAGAACGCTCAGTCCATTTTTATTATATGTCAGTGCCTCTAGCGCTACGATCTTTGGCATGTCAACGGGTGTATTTGCGAAGCGCACAAGCCATAAAAAAACACTTCTCCTAGCGCACAAGCAGGAGTTTGCGAAGCGCACACCTATTGTTAAGGGATTACGCATTGTTTTGGAAACGCGCGGCTATGGTTAAGGTCAACGCATTGTTATAGCACGTATCTTTACCTGATCTATGAATTTTGCCTGATCTATGTAAGTTAAGTTTTTAAACCACTAATATCAATAGGAGGAGTACGCTCTGGGCCAAGCACAAAGCCACACGCAGGCAGGCAGGCACACACACACACACACACACACAGAGGCAGCCTGGCAGGGGCACACACACGCGCGCTCCGCATATACCCTTCGGGGTTATATTACTTAGGCCAGGTAAAGATATGTGCTAGAACAATGCGTAATCCCTTAACAATAGATGTGCGCTTCGCAAAGTATTTTTGACTAGATTAATTTTGGGTTGTGCGCTTCGCAAATATACCCATGTCAACTATCTGTGCATATCGATGATGTGCGGGGGGGGGGGGTTGTTCTGTTGATGTTCATACGCAATTTTTTTTTACCAACACCTAATAAAGTGGAATTTATATTTATATTTATTATTTTATTTTTTATTTTTTATTCAAAAACTTATACATATGTACTTTATATTCGTAGTGTATATTTTACCTTTATCCTTTTAAATATACGAATGTAATTTACTTTTATACATAGCACATCTACTTATAAACTTTACCAATACTTAGATTTTTAATACATTACATTCCCATATATAATTCCGTTTGGTCATCCCCAAATTTCATAGGATTTTATATTCTGAAGAACCTTTCAGTACAATAAAAGTGAATAGGACTGATCGTTTTCACAGTATACGTAAAATCTCCAATTTTTGTATGGCAACATAAAGAAGGGGTTGCCCGATTTAGTCCATTCCTGAAATTGTGTTTACTATTTTTATGAAATCTCGCGACGTGTCGTGTACAAAATTTCATGTCATACGTCAACGCATTCTCAGGCAGTATCCATATATATAGTGAAAAACAAATGGTAGCCCTACGAAAGAGTTATCCGATTTGTCCCATTTCCGAGCTTAAATCATTTTTTTTAAAGGCTGTGAGGATAGACATAGACGAACAGAATGACAATTGCAAAAATCAAAATAACTTTTAATATTGGATGTCAAATATAGCGTATTTTATTAGCATTATTTCCATGCGTTACAAATGAAATAACAAACTGAGTATATCTAGGGTATCAAAATGATATAAGAACAACTTAAGGATCGAAAGCAATTTCTAGTATAATAATTTTGTTTAACCCAAATCTTATCCAGGGCGGTGGGAAAAATATTCTTGTTTTTTTCTTTAATTTTATATGATGCAAAGTTTAAATCAACATTTCTTCTTAAAATTAATAACTTTGTGAACTTAGTGGAATATATTTATACATGGATGCTTTCGCTAGAACAACAAATCCCATTACGGTGCTCTGGTTTCCATCTCATTTGACACTTCCTTATTCACTCCGAGAAGAAATCCACTTCTAGTTAGAACATCCTATTGGTTTGTGTCCGCTACAACTCTGTAAAAGATTATTTCATATGGGAAATTCACCTCCTGATTTTATTTTTTTCTCAATGTGAATCAGCACTAGAATTTGTTTGCTTGCGAATTTTTGCAGAATTGGAAAGAAATGCTTAACTTCTCCAAAAATCACGAAAATCTTTAGTCTTGTGCTATTTCGATTGCATCAAGCGGTTAATAGTTTCTGTCTGTAATTAAATCAAATTTCCTACTACTACTACTTATCACTTATTGAAAATATTTACGTTTAAGATGAGACGAGCTGTATCTTAGTTACTATTTCAGGTTAATGCAAAAATATCAAGTATCCACTCATGTTCTCCCAAAAACTAACAAAAATATCAACAGAATAAAAATATTTTCATATTTCAATTACAACCCCGTATCCAACCATCAAAAGATAACCATAAAAAAGTAATAAAATAAAAAATAAAGGAACAAAGTTAAAATGAATTTCTGATGTTGATGACTTCTGTACCTATCCTTCCCTGATATTTGCCAACTACTTCAGATGTCATCTTGAAAAACGTAATTTCATCTTGGCATACAGTTGGCAAGTAATTAAACAAATGAAAAGCAAACACTAGATGCAATCTAACGAATTCAATTAATTAAAAATATCCGAGAACTTAAGCCCCCCTCAACAGCCAACGCTAGACTGTCACTGGCAGTGCCATTACATAGCGAAAAAGTTCACCTGACCCCCGTCCCCGTAACCACTTATATTTGCCAGTAATTTACATGAGAACGTTACTATTTATGGCATGTACATAAACATTGCATTCTGTGACGACGTTATCTACTTTCGTGTATGAATATGCATGCATTACCAAGGATGGAGATAGTCCATTTAATAGCTGGGGGTCAGTCAGAAGTCCAGGACTTGGCAAGTGGCAAATATCGCAGAGCTTTGAGCTGTCATTCGTCAAGTGTTTGCTAATTTAAAATTCGATCGATTGCGGTGGCCGGAGCCAGGTTTTGGTTGCTGTCGTTTTTTATGGAACCTGAAACATTTGCGACAATCCTCGGACAGGGGTTGACAACTTATACAATTTTAATAACAAATTCTTACCAAATAAATATCCTCGGCTGTGTTGATGTATGTGTGTATGTGTGTGTTTGTTAATTGAAATTCATTTAAATCTACCCAGGAAAGTAAAGAAATGAAAGGCCCGGAAATTGCTCTCATCCCAACGTTAACCCCGTTGCGACCGACCGACCGACCCGCCCGCTCTTAACCCTTTTCTCCTGCTAGATGGTGAATTCTGGGGAGGCTTTTTATGTTTTAATCACAGCTACTTTTTAATTTTATAATGAATTTGGTTAACTGTATTAAAACACCCCACGAAAGTTCCACGTCCAACCGGCCGGACCCATTCTTTATGGGTGGCCTTTTTCTTGTTCTTGTCGAGTCCTTTTACTTTGGCCCCGTTGTCCCCTAAGGAGATTTCAAATGTTTTTTGCCGCCTCTTAAATTCTAATATTTGGTTACACAATGGCATAAGGATAATGCTTAACAGTGTATTTGTATTCGCAGAATATTAAGCGCGAGAGTATTTCCCTTGGTCTTTTCTTTCAACCAAGAGTTTTTTACTGCTGCACTCATCCGCCCTCAATACATATATATATATATATATATACATATAAATGACTACGCGCGAAGGGTTGCGCAAACTGATACCATGATGATGGGTACATCCATCAGATTTGTCCCTAAACGGGATAATAAAATGACTGACAACCAACTGGGAAATTCAATTTTCGGTGGAATCGTCGTCCGCCATAGGATGGAGTTAACGCTCCTTTTTATGGCGATAGAAGCCTCCAAGGATGAGGTATAGGGCGCCGCGTACTGTCCAAGTGTTAGCGGATGACAGGGATTATGGGCCAAGTGGGATTTTTTCTTTTTATTTTATTTCATTTGTTTTGAACCGACGACGAAGACTCCCTGTTTCAGTGAAGGGTGGTGTTTTGAAATTAAGATCTGGGCACTCTTGCAAGCTATTTGCCTTTTTTCTTCTAACTAGCAGTAATAAAGACGGCATAGCCGACATTAATTTTGTGCTTCATTAGAGGTTCATGGACATTGTTAGTCTCATACTGAAGGTGTGAAAAGGGATGTAGATTAGCGTAAAACAGGTGATTTTTGGTTTGTGTTGGTTGACAAAGGAATTAAGCGGGTTTTATTGCTTCTACTTTTAATTAACATTTCAATTGTAATTTAAAGGGTTAGACGAAGAACATTTAATTTTAGTTAATCTGGTATACAGAAGAGAAAAGTAAGATAAATAAGGATTTATTTTATGATTTTATGTAAACAGTTAGATGGGTCAAAGTGAAAAGTTAAATGTCTTGATGATTTTTGTAATTTAAATAAATTAAAAGCTATTTTTTTGTAATCACCAGCACACCGAGATGATTTAAGATGTTTATGTCATTTCTGAGTATGTTACATCCATGATAATTCAATTTTCAAAATATTATCGTGCTGTAATAGGAGTAAAATAAATACAGGGTCTTTTTGGGACACAAATTGAATGAAGCTAAAAATATTGTTGAATTTCTGGCATTAAAGGGAACAGAATCATCATAAGCCTTATCCTTTCATGAGCCTACATAGAGAAGAGAGGTCTAACATTCAAAATAGAAAAGGCCCATAAGTTACTCTGTAACAGCATTTCTGATTTAATATCATGTAAAGGAAAGCCGAATCTGTGAAACATGAACCGTGGCTTGTGAGAGATGCCAATATCTAGGAAGGAAGAACTATTCAATGTTCAGAAACCGGGAGGGGTCACAACCTTCCTACGAATGGAAGGCTAGTAATATAAAGTCAGGTTAATAGCTTAACAGATTGTATAGGGGGAAGTTTTCAGAATATTCTTAGTCCTATCTCAACTTCAAAGACAATAATAAGATTAATATCCTTCTGTACGAAAGTATACAGTATGATTTTTGATTGGTGAACATAAATGATTTAAGTGTTAGAAACAGCAAATTCCATAAGAGGGGTGGCAATTTTATCAGTTTTCCACATACAGGTTGATTCATAATTAATGGTTTTACAGGTAGTACTTAAAATAACGTTTTTATTTTTATCTCCAGTAATGCGTAACGTACCGCCTTGAATCAAATTTCCTGTAGTAAGTAATAAAATTGTCCTTCCATATTGAGTTCCGCTTCGTTTCGTATTTATGGTGCAATAGTTTAAATTATGAAATATTTCCATTTTTCTCACAATTAAAATTTCGCACCATTTTATGCAGAATAAAGTGTTTGAATTTTAATGCACTTCGGAATAGCCCCCGCTTTCTCCTTTAGAATGGCATTCCAATTATAACATTATTCTAAGAAAGCCATCTTCCCCCTTCCATACAATTTTTTATATTTGTTACACTTAAATGTATCACTTTTCCTCTTACTTGCGCCTCTGCTTATTTTTCTCGATAGAACAGTAAATATTATTCTAAAAAGCTTCCAAGTGATGCCGAGGGAAGCGCTTAAATTGTGCTCCATCAGAAGTGCTTGTTTTTCTTCCCAATGTGCTGTTTCATTTATGACCGCCAATTTAAAGTCACCTTCTACATTGTTTACGTGCGCGTATTTGCTTGTTTTGCTTGTTTGGTTATAACTGGCGGCATATGTAAAACTTAACACTTTTTTTAAGATTCGTATTTAAAAATAAATATGGAGTAGGTATCTCCAAGCACTTACTAAAACATTATAATTCAAGGTATCTATAAAAAACCTAAGCTTTCAAATTGATTCATTATAGCTCGACCATTAATTAAAAAGCTCGATGGGTTGCTTCTTCTGGTTTACTGAATCGGGTTTGGAAGGTACAGGGTGTATTGTTTGATTACTGTCGAAAAATATTAAACACCCTATATCTATCTTAGCCATTAAATCTGTTCTGTTTATAATTTTTCTCTACTGAGACTGGTTATAGTCAGTCAGGTCCTCTTTTTGAAGCTTGGCAATGATACCTTCCACCCAATCCGCTTAAACAGAAGTTGTCCATTCCAGATGCTTACTTCACTTATTGATCAAATTACAATAGGTAATGTACCTACACTTAAAGAGAGAAACACATTTTTGAATAAATTTTTCATGTAAAAATGAAAGAGAGAAGTGTTTACTCGTAAAATTTATCATAACTGTCTTATGGCCGGTTTCACAGTCCAGGCTTAAGACAGAGCTTAGTTAAGCCACGGGTGTGGCTTAAGCCCAGAACTTAAGCCTACTCGGTTTCACAGTACTCAGTATGCTGAGGCTTAATTAAGCCGCGGATGAAAATTTTTAAGTTGTCAGCACTGCGGTAATTGTGAACTTTTTTAAAGGAAAATTGCTATTCTGGATTAAAAACTAAGCGAGAAGATGAAGAACTTTGTATTTACCAGTTTGTTGTGGTTTTTATCTGGAAGGATATCAAATCCAAAATCATTGTTGCAGAATGTTTCGACTACGTAAACCATCAAAGCCGAATGTTTCTACAGCCGGAACCGAGAATAAAAACCAACTTCATACCATTTCTCAAAATGTTGCGGGCGCCTTTTTATAATTTTTTCACGGGTCACACCTTGCGATATTACACTATACATTTCTTGGTCTCTTATATCCACTGCATCAGATAAATAACTCATTTTTGTCCTAAACTGTTTGGTTTCTTCTTAAAACCTCAAATGGAATGCTGACACTAGCTGCCAGACAGTACTCAAACCTGCTATTTTTCGCTTGGAAAATTTCAATTTAGTTTCAAAATATAACTTTTGAAATGTGCACGTTCATTTAATAACAAAAATTATAAGATTTAGGCAAAATATATATTTAGCAAAATCTGAGGCTTAAGCCTTCGAGATGACGGGCTTAAGTTAAGTTTGCCTTAAGCCAGTGATTTCACTTAAGCCTTGACTCTGAACCCGAAATATTTATTAAGCCTTGGCTTAAGCCATCGCTGTGGCTTAAGCCTTGACTGTGAAACCGGCCATTAGGCTATTATTGCACCAAAAATCATTCGCTAGAACCAGGCAGAATTATTTCAGTTAGAGGAAACCAATCAGAATAGACTCAATGTATATAAATTTTGCAAAACTAGTAATTTTGCTCTAGTGAGAGCAGTTATGATCCATTTCACGCTCACTTATTAGGTTTAAAGGCCGAATGGATGACGAAGAAAAACCAAACCAAATTGTATTTGAATCTAGAAGAATCAGCTGATTTTGTGGATAGTGGGGACTTTCCTATGCATGACATGAAGCTTTGATTCTTATTAGGAAACGTTGTCCATTATGGCCATATGTTTGTTGATTGTTTTCAATTTTGTTTCCGAGCTGTCCGTTCAGTTCACCATGCCAAGAGTACTTTTCGAGAGTACAGTTTTTAGAACAACGCTAGGCCAGATTTTTGAAAAGTACAGGTTCGTGCACTGCCCACATTCGTCATCTCATATTATCAGCAAAACATAACTATTATACGTGGGAGTTGCGATCAACGCCAAACTTCTGTCTAAGCAAACTAGGCAGTTGCCTGGGAGCCCAATCTTGTAGGGGGGGGGCCCTCCAAGGGCCGAAATACGATACCAGGCACAACAAAAAATGGTAATTCACTTTATTGTTCCTGCATACGTGGGCGGATTTACCAATAGGTAGGGCGAAACAGCAAATTTTTGGGGCGGCAAATTCCCAATTGATAAGCAAAAAGGAAACGAGATCGAAGTCGCACTATTCGGCTTGGACAGATTCAGAGTTACTGTTTTCAAAGTCATTATTGACATGTTGCTTACAGAACTACAAAGACGTGGTTCTGTTGACGAGAACTTAAGTAGAAAGTTTTACTTCTCATGAAACTACATACATACTTTGGAATCTTTAGATACCCCCGAGGGCGCCCGAAACTTGAAATCTTTCTATCTATGAGATTTAGATAGGACTTTTGGAAACAAGTGCCTGCACCTGCGAGCTCATTTGTCGTCCGCTGAGGCTTCAAGGAGAAAACAATTATCGGCCCGAGAATTATACAAGTACATCCTGGAAAAAGGCTTTTTGAATATTCATCCAAATGTGGAATTAGGGCTTACGATGGTTTTGTGTACACCAGAGGCCCTGATTCTGTTAACTGCCTAGGATCCCTGAGTCTTCATGTCCGGGTCTAGTTGCGATGTAAACATTGTAAGCAGCTCTTAGCTGGTTTTTGAATAAAATTGATCATTCTTAGTGATTTCTTAGCTTCCCTGGGACGCAAATAGCCATATACACAAGTTGGGGAGGATGGGGCAATACCGGGCACCTAAGAAAACTAGGGAAATATGCGATTAATTATTTATATTATTTGAAAAATGATATATAGGCAAGGAAGGTGCTATTTTTCATGATTCAAAAATATATTAATGAAAATAAACAACATCAACAATTTTAAAATAACAATAAAAATTCACATGTAAGTATTTTTCCGGTTATGCCCCATATGCGGGTTTAATAGGATAGCTCGTGGGGCATAATACGGTATAGAAATTATTTATTTGCAACATTTGCCTAACTAGAACTCATCACACTCAAAATTATCCAAGTCTTCATCAGTCCACTTAGTGCAACTCTCGTGCACCCATCTTCTGCAATTCTAGTACTTTTAGGAAAAGTGATGGTTGGGTTCAAACCATCACTCTTCCTAAATATAAAATAAGATAAAATAAGATCAATCATCTTTCAATACTGAAAGCTACCAAAAAGATAAAATAATAACTGGTGAAGGTCCCAAACACTTTAGTAAGTATTACTAGCCTAAAAACACAAAACATACTGAGAGTTAGAGTTGCTCGCTGCAATATTTCAGTGGCATTGTCACTGTCCACTTTTCCTCGGCCCAGTGTCCGGTATTGCCCCATCTTCCCCCAAATGCCCACCATTATTAAATAAATTATTAAAAATAAATTTCCCAAAATATATTCAGATATCCCTAACTGAACAACGATATTTTCTGTTTATAATTGTTTGCATAGAACAGTGAGAAAATCCTTATTCCTATATATATGCGGCTGCCGACTATCGCACTCGGTTCATGATTCTTCGAACTGGTCCATCAGTCTGCTTACGTCCTTCGATTTGTATTATCTCCTTTATAAATTTAATATCTATGTGCTACCTACGCCCACCCCAAATATACTCGTAAGATTAGTGTCAGTGACACGTGTGTCAGCGAATTGACTTATTCATTTGTTTGCCATCAGTTTTTATTGCATTTTCCTTCCGAATTGCAGCCACCACCTTCCTTTTACGTCACTGCACACTTTCAGGAGCAAATATATGTAAATCTCCACGTAACCCGTCGTATTCGTTTTGCAATCGATGTCATTCCCTTATCATTGCCGCGCTTTTAGAAAACCCCACATGCATTAGCCTTCAGCCACTTATATAGTCCTGTCTGTCACTCTTCCTGCAGTCAGAAGATGTCAAATTTCTATCTGAAAACAGTTGACACGTACATCCGACCAGTGTTAATTTACGTAACGCAATATAACCGGGTCGTCATGTTTGTGTAGCAGCACACGTATGTCAGCCATAGTCCTGTAATGAAGCTATAATCGCCTGGCGATAAGTGCGCGTACAGCGTACTCTCTCGCAGACGAAGTAGGTCTACCAAAATATGTGTGTTCTCTGTTATATCGGCTAATGCCATACTAATTTAAGGGGTGGTTTACAGTTAATGCGAATAATAGACGCAGTGCTGTTGCTGCTCCCGTGTTTGGAATTTATTCTTGCATGTTGCCTCCGCGGCCGCCTTAACTCGCTTTATGTTTTCGGTCGTTTGTTATCGTACGGATGTAGCATTCGTGTGCGCTGATATTGATAACAGAAAACAGAAAGGGCATTTAGTCCCCTTTTGGGAATATATCTGCATACATTTCTATACATACTAAGTACCTATTCTTGTTGGGAGTGTATTCATTGGATAGAATTTAGCACTGATGGCCGGCCACTTTTAAGCTTTTCAGCTTCCCTGCTCAAATCCGTCTGAATTGGGAAGCATGCTTTTCACTTTACGCGTTTTAATGATTAAAACCCATTTGCGAAATTAAGACTTGACTCGTTAGATTGATCCTAACAAAAATCTGATTAAATTCCGTAATAATTTCATCAACAAATCTGACTGCTTTCAACGACACTTTTTAATTACTTTGTCCTACACAAATTATCATGGTCCATTGCCACAAACTAACTCCTGTGCAATATTGTAATCACTGACCATATCATGAACCGTTTTGGTTGAAAACATACGAACGATGAGTAAATCAAATCTTCATTTATGGTTTTGCGGCTGGTAGACCAAAGTGCCGGAAATTGGTAACATAAAAGCAATTAGTATAGAGTCGAGGACAAAAGGACCAGGAAAGGATAGCCCAAGCATCCGAAGGATACTTACTTAGACTTAGTATATAAATGTTCATATATATAGTAGATATGACTTGAGGGGGATTATTAATGAAGTTTGGTAATCTCAATGCTGACCACTCTACTCTGGCCATTTGTTCCTCCCTTCGAAAAGGAGGGAATGAAATTAATTGCAAGTGCCAGCTATAGATCTGACCCATATCGCATTTTCCTCCTGTCAAAATGTCAAGTGGTAATAATCCTTATAGACATTTGTAGTCACTTACTCTAACTGTGAGTCGTCAGTATTATCTTTTTGCAGATATACACTTACAGATGTTACTGCTTGCGATGACAGCCTGCCAATTTTGATGCAAGGATTTTATTTGATACTGTTTCTCTTATTTAAGATATGAACTAGGGTGGAAAAATAACGATACATACATATATACAGTTATCCCTCGTACTGGATAGAATCTTCAGGTTTGTTTATTGCTGCGGAGAAGTTACTTTTCCTATTTTATATTATAATTGTGGCGGAGAAGCAAATATAAAAATTATACGTCCTCTTTAAATCAGAAGAGATAAAATTAAGACTAAAGAAATGTGATTATTACTATTTTGACTAAAAATAATATAGGCATATCTAACACTCATAAGCCCAAGCATAGCGGATGGCATTGTAAACTGACATGTCTCTAGCGAGGCTTCAATGTCGGACCATATAAGGTTTGATATTAAGGCGTTCCTTATGCAAAAAGAATAAAAAACAAAAGTTTCGCGACTAACTGATTCCTATAGGGGATACATCAGAATGAGTTTAGAGGAGCTAGATAATAGGTAAATTGCGAGCCGTAAGAATCTAGACCTTATCTCATCATAGATGCACAGTGCTCCTACTAACAAAGTTTTTCTGTTAAATTTATAAATATAGGCAGACAACACGAGTTGTGCTCTGGTGTACCGGTGAAATTTACAGATTAAGAGCCAAATCTAGAAGGGTCTTTAACAGGGCTAAAAAATAAGTTCTTGGTGTGAATACAAGCATACTTTCACTGAATATAATAAGGAACTAAAAAAAGAGAAAGACTTGGAAAAACCCAAAAGGTTCTTGCTAAGGATCATACGAACGGTATCGGTCTTCTACAGAAAGTCTGTGGCAGCTAAAGTGCCAGCTGGAAAAAACAGTAAGGTTGCTATTACAAACTCATTTTCCTGAATCAATGATATTACAAGATAACGATGAGAATTCCGGAAAATTAAAACTTGAATGCAGGTCTTCAACCCGGATGAAAAGCCTCTCTGGCAGAATCTTCACTCCTAGGAAAGTTATATGGGTCATAAGATCTTTTAAGCCATTAAATACTTGTGAGCTGATGGCATCTTCAGAGCTCCGTTTTAACAACGTATAGAAAAATTACTACCAAATCTCATTAAAACTTAAAGGCAAATTACACTCTATGTTAGATGCGAACAATTTTAAGAGAGCATTTATACTTAAAGGTGGAGGCCGGTGACCTGAAAATCCCAAATACTACCATTCTATTAGTCTAATCTCATTTCTTCTTAAAACATTGGAGAAAATGTCAGATACTATGAGCAGTGTACTTAAGCAGTCACCTCAGCACACATACCAACATGCTTACCAAGCACGGAACTCTACTACAACTGCCTACAATTGGTCTTTTATTAGGACTAGAAAAGGCAGTGTGGAAAAGGACACAGAGTTATGCACAGTGCACACTCCTGAACATTTAAGGAGTATTTGATAATACCACCTTTGGTAAAATGGATAGAAGCAATGCTTGGAAGTTGGAGAATCACTGCTAACTTGAGAGAAGGCTTAATTACAGTAGTGGCCACTAAGAAATGTATGCAAGAATGCGTTTTTCCCCGATACTATGGTCGCTGATTACTGATGATCTCCTATAAGGGCTGAAAAACTGCAGCTATGATAATCAGGAATATGCATATAGTCTGGTCATAACAATTAGAGGCCAACATGACCAGGTAATCTCTAGTCTGATATAGAACGCCATAAATATAGTGTGCAACTCGTGCCAGGGCGGGGAACTTCGTCCCAGTCCTGGTAAAACAGTAATCGTCACATTCATGAGAAAAAAGAAGCTATATTTGCAGGACAAATATCTAGGCATTATCCTAGATAGCAGATTAACCTGAAGCGTAATCTTAAAAACAGTATACTGAGGAAGTTCACGCGGGCAATACAGACATGCCGCAGGAGTTTTGCCAGAGCTTGAGGTCTTAAATCAAAAATGACCTTATGCTCATATACATTAACTATAAGACCCATAGTGTCATAAGCTTCAGTCATTTGGTTGCCGAAAGCTCAACCTAGTTTACAAAGACCAGTGCCATGCGTATCTACCTAACTGCAGCTTTAGGGTCTATACTGGACCTACTTCCTACACATTTTCATGTTAGGAAGGGTGCCATCCTCAATACAATAAGACTGAAAAGTGCAAACCCCCTGAGTAATCTGGTTGGTCACTTGAAAGTCTTCCAAAAATTCCAAGAGAACCCGATGCCAAACCAATCTCATACAATATGTCGAAACACCATAACCATACCATTCAAAGTGATCTTAGAAGACCGGCAACAGTGGCATTCTGGGGAAGTTCTCTTGGAAAATAGATCCTTAAATGGTACACATACGCCATAGAACTCAGCACTTGCGAAATCATTCATAAGAATATGCTTGGAGTAAAAATATACAAACTATCACACAACCAAGCAGCCCTCAAAGCGTTAAATTCGTTTACCTTTGAATCTAAGCTAATCTGAGACTGTCTTACTATCTTGAAGCAACTGGCAGAAACAAATAAGGTTGCGGTGACTTGGGTGCCAGGGTATTAAGGGCAACGAAATTGAGGATCGCATGGAGAAGGAAGGAGCCAAATCTTAGGCAAAGAAGTTCATTACGTATCGCAACTGAGGACAAAAGTATTCCTCATGCTCAGCATGAGCCGAAAGTAAAAAATGAAAATATCGCTTGTATATGGAGGACGATTAGACTACTGATCACGCCCTCTGTGACTGTGATGCTCTGACCCGCATAAGGCTAAAACGCCTAGAAGGAGCATTTCAATTGCCAGAGGTTATTGCGAACATTATAGGTTTTGTAGAAAACCTCAATTTCTAATGGGTGCTTTAGGGCACTTAGGGGTCAGTGACTAGATGAGACGCGGAATCTATGTCCCATCCCCCATTTATTAATAATGAAAATAGCATTTCGATTTTATATTCGCTTTTGGGGGAACATGTATATTCCCATTCCGGCATTTTATCTAAACCAATTTTTAAAATACAAATAGCCAGCCGCAACAGATTATTTCGTAACGACCGTAGTAAGAAACCAATCTGGTGAAGAGTAATACTCAGTATTCACTACGGATATATGAATTGTTCTAATACATACCTCAAATATAATTTTGAGTTTAACTGCTACTATAAAACGGTCGCCATAATAACACTCCTCTTGTTTTTTTTTTTTTAATTCTTGAATAAAATTTATTTTGTAAAAATCTTTTGGGTCGCACTGTCGTCGATTACTATTTTAAGATTGAATAAATATTTTCGTCGATGAACAAAGAAATTGAATTCCTTTACATATGTTGAAATTTACAATCGAAATAGAATGTGCACATTATCTGCTAGTTGCACCTTCTGCACCGTAATGAGCTTGATGGAATAGTTGTCGAGCTTACTATAGGGTGGCCTCCTAGAACCCCCATAAAAGTTTTTTGGTAATCTCATCAACACTGCAATTTGGAGTGCAAAGCGTCCGTCCAAGCAAGTTAAATTCGAATTGTTTTGATGTAACCTTCTTAAGGTTAGTATTTGTGGTAGATGCAAAGAAAAGTTATAGATTTGAAAATCGAAACAGCTTCAAGCAAAATGAGTTAGAACCCGATACATATAGCACAAGGCTGAAATATTAGCAGAATGACAGTTCATTGGCAGTCCGATGTATATCATTTGTGTATAGGCAAATATTATCATCTCGTGCACCCTAAGGATGAACATTAAATAAAGAATCTAATACCCTTTCTTGGACACTCTACACTGAAATGATATAATACCTGAGAAAATGACATCGAGTTTGACAAATTAACTTCGATCCCTTAAAAATCTCTGAGTAAGAGAATTAAAAAGGATGATGCAGAGAATTTTGCATTAAATTACTGAGTGCCACTAATCTGTGGAATTTTTTATATCGCAAGTCTAGTATGAGGTTGATCCTAATCATGGTGAATATTTATAAATATGCGTGCTTTTTAGTAAATGTAGTACATTTTGGAGGTAGACTTTCTTGCTGCGATTCGATCCATCTAAAAAAACATTAAGGATCCACAATTAAAACCTATTAATAAAGCTTTCGAAGAGATGGCCAAAACTCGAACGGCTTCAGCATGTTGAATCCCCAGGTAGGTCCTTCATAAAAACTTCAATGCTCGCCATGAATCGTCACACTTTTCGAATTAAAATCAACAAAAATGTCATCTCAATTATTGAATTTTCCTCTCAGCAATTGATATACCTCCCTTCTTCCATTATCTACAATATTAAATTAATCTAAGAAACATCTACTTGCATAAATAAATAACAAACTGTTCATTTAACAAACAAACAAAAAACCAGTCAATTAGTATCTCCCGCAAAAACTTTTTCTCGTTGTCAAAAGAAAAGGAAACATTTCCAAATGTCGCGTCGTCTTGTAACTGCTTGTGATATTGAAATTTGTGAATTTCGACAATCAAAATAAATCCTCCTACCACTTGCGGAGCCTCTAACTTTATGAAAAAAGAATTATGAATTCGTGAATTCACGTCACAAAATATGGTAATATCAAAAATATTTATACTCCGGCCTCCCCTAAATTCCCCGACGCCCTAAATAATATGATTTTCCCAACCATAAGAAAATTCTGCGAGCAAGAGAAAAGTCATTTGAAAATTTGTCAACGGAAAACATTTCGCTGTATTCGGGCAGAGATTAAGAGGGAGTCGGGATTAGCAAACACCCATCAGCGGTTTATTGTTTCAAAAGTTAATAAAGAAGTGAAGTTTGCCTGAACTAGAGAAAACAAAACCTTTGCTGCTCGTATACACAATGACAACGAGCGAACAAGGCGGGGGGAAACTTCTAAAGAACAAATTTTAACAAACTTTTCTGAAATTTTAACAGCTTCTCTGTCTTACGTTTGAAGAGGGGATTGCACTTGGCTATGTTGTACCTTAAGGTTGTGTGGGTTGTGTTCATATCTGAAGGAAACGTAAGAAATCATTAATAGACGCAAATCTAAGCGGTGCCATTTTATTTTGTACGAAAAGTTCACTTTTTTTATTTTAGCTGGTCTGAAGGCCTTCTAGTTTTCGCCACGTTCCACTGAAACGAAAGGTTTTTTTTTTGTATGTAATATTCATTAATTCAGGCGTCTGACATAATTTTTGAAAGAGCAGGAGAGCTTCTTCCATTACAATCTAAAACCCCAAACATAAAATTCCAATGTGGAAAATGGATTGACTGAAATTAAAACGACGAAGATAAATTAAATTAAAAACTGCAAAGCGGAAAGTATAAACAGTGCCTTTGGTTCGGTCAAGAGAAAAGGCATTACCTAAGTATACGGAAGACAAAAAATGTTAGATGTGACCTTGATGCAATTTACACTCAATTCCATATGGAGAGCAACAACAAAAATGTTAAAAAGAACAAAACTACAACGACAACTACACTTTGTTGCTGCAATATAACGGAAAATGTTACACTGTTGATTTTTATTTAAAATGAGATCTCATCTTCTTCCACAAAAATCAAAAAATATCATCACTCCTCAAGTATAGCATAAGATCGCTTGAGACATAAATAAATACAATTCAGAGGCGTAGATCCTAACGAAGGACAGCATTAAAATATTGGAAAATTTCGAACGGAGGCTTCGACAAGAAAAATTTTGACATAAATTTTTCGATTTGCAAATCACAACCTACGGTAAGTTACTAACAAACACCTAACTCTTGAGTTAACGAATAGGTCAGAAGCGGCGATCCCTGATTACGCATATTAGAAATTTAAAAGTTACATACGTCAAACTATACATACCAATCATTCACAATAGAGCTAGTGTGGAAAATATGGAAATTATTATACTATAGACACTGGAAACAATTATGGATTGAAAAACTCGTTCTACAAAACAAACATAGGAATGTGTCTATCGAATAAATTTAATTCCGATAGTTTGCATGTGTACGTTTGTGCTCTTACCAACTGGCTCATTCTACAGAAAATCGAAAAATATAGTGTAATTTTGTGCATCGATCATATCCGATTTTGATGAAATTTTACAAATAGGAATATTTAGAATTTTTTTCTATTTTTGACGAAGATACGGTATTTTTAATTTTGTAAAAAAGTGGCAAATTTCGATTGGTAGGTGTAACTTCAAAGATTTACATCTCAGGACGTACATATCTCAAGCCCACAAAATCAATGCTATTTATTTAAAGAAGCTTTGGAGCTCCTGCAAAAGATTGAAAATTGGTTTTCAAATATAATCGATATGTCCGTAATCCTGGAATATCTCAAAATGTTCATTCTGGATTTTTTTTTAATTTTTTTTTCTACTTTAATCCTTAATGAGTTTTAAAAAAGCTGCAGAAAAGAGAAAATGGAACTCTTTGAAGTTTGATTGGAGTTATTTATTAAGTATTTGTAGGTCAGAAAACTTTGCACGAAAATTAATAACGTGTACTGAGTTGTCAGATTATTATATTGGGTAAATAAGAAAGATCTTTTCCCGAAGTGATTTAAACGAAGAAACAAGTGTTTTGTTAAATAATTTAATATATTCAAAACGTATTTCAATGAATAAAATACGAAAAACTCAAAACAAATTCGCTGGAAATGACATTGTCACCTCATGACGTAGAAACACAAAAAATTGCTATCGAATCGACCATAACTTGTTATCCTTGTATCATGGAGCATACTAATAGATTTTGTGGAGTTTCTTTATCATACTTTTGTTCAGACCCCCTCCTTAAATTCACTCTTTCCCAACTCAAATTAATGTTTGACAAATTTTCGTTTTTCGTAGAAAGTGTGTTCACTTAAATGCTGAAAGTCCTTTCACGGTTAACGTTAGATCAAACTTTGCCACTGGTTTTACAGAGGGGAACTTTTATCCTTTATTATGATATCCCACTTGTTACGATTTATGTCCAAATGCCTGAATTATCGAACCTTTTCAAAAAAGCATTTCATATCTCTTTGTAGTGTAAAGTTTTTGCTCCAACCACTATAATTTTTCCCTTCTCAAATATGACCAGTTAATAGTCCTTTAAAACGTAGAAAGAATTACCGCAATATCTGCTTCCGGTCAAAAATTATAAATACTTTTACGTTATACAAAAAGTGAAAAAGTTTAATTTCCAGAGCACAACAAGTGGTATACTTTTTTCCTTTTCGCATAACACAAAAAAGTTAATAAGTTTCAAACGGAATAATATTTTGGGATAATTCTTTCCTTGTTCTAAAGGACATACAATGAGTCACATTTTAGAAGGGAAACAAATATGTCCTTGATGTAAAAACTTCACAAGATCAAGGATAACACTGCAAATTTGTGTGACATTTTTTCAAGAAGTCAAATTTAAGGCTCGATAATTGAGACATTTGACCATAAATCGTAACACGTTGGAGGTCGCAACAAATTATGAAAGATCCCCTTTGTAATTAGTGGACAAGTTTAATCCGTCGATATCCGTGAAAGGACTTCTGAACATTTAAGTAACCACACTTCCTTCGAAAAATGAAAATATTTCAATCGTAAATTTGAGGGTGAAGGAGTGATTTTAGGGAAGGGTCTGAACAAGAAATCAAGGACAAGGATCCAAAGAATCCATGGGCATACTCCATCCTTTTTATTTACCGAACACATTACATATAATCTGACAACTCACCATACGTCATCAATTTTCGTTAAAAGTTTTCTGAACTACAAATATTTAAAAAATAACTCCATTGAAGAAGCTCCATTTTCTCGCAAGCTGTAGCGTTTTGAGAAAGGATTAAATTTAAAAAAAATCGAGAATGAGCTTTTGAGATATTCAAGGATTACGGACATATCCATTATCTTTGAAAAACAATTTTCAGAAAAACCACCTCGACAAATCGTTTGCAGGAACTCTAAAGCTTCTTTAAATAAATAGCGTTAATTTCATGGGCTTGCGATATGTACGTAAATTTGTGAAGTATAGGTATAGGTGTATACCAAGCGAAATATGCCACTATTTGGTCTAATAGACCAAAACAAAAAATATTGTAGAAAAATACTACTAACAATAACACCAACCTATTTGTAAAATTTCATCAAAATCGGAGACGAAACTAACCCATCAGAGCTGCCTATGCTCCGCTTAACTTCTTTCTTTCATCTAGACAACTCAATTCTACAACTTTTCATTCTTGAACTCATATCGGCTGAAATTAGATGTCCGTTATTTCACATATTTTTCATTGCAAATTTAAGCGTAACGAGATGTGAGCTCCTCCTCAGCCCACAGTTGTGGGAATCTCGATATGCTTTCATTGAGGATATATTGAGCACTTACACTCGAGCAAAGCAAAAAATACGAGATATGTACAGTTAAACTCTCAATAAACATACACACTTGGGGGTGGTGGATTTTACTATGATTTTGAGCGGAAAAAGAATAATTAAAAAAATCTTACAAAGGACTTACTCCAGCCTTTACTTTAATTTAGAACGGGAGATCGTTCGAGTTGGGGTCCTGGAAAGTTATAGTCCACAGGAGCTGTCGATATACCAAAAGGAAGGTAACTCATATTGTGTATATAAAGTAGTGTAAAATTTTCCAACCACATATCGGTCCTATATGCATTAGCAGAAGAAGTGGTCGAAATAGCAGATATTGTTTTAAAGATAATTTCTCAAATGATACTTCATCCTCTTAGAAAGTCATAGCTCGGAGCTTTGTATGAAGTTCCAGTTGCTAGGTAAAATGGTAAGATTATTCTATACTGAAACTGAATTATTTCACACACTTTTCACAATCGCAAATTACCTTTCACTTAATTACTGTAACTCATTTTTGCATCATTTTAGAAGTTAGAATAAATAGAGAAAGCTATTAGGGTCGGATTCTATAAAGTCTTAAAGAATATCTATCCAGTGGTTCTGGTGTTAGGTGAGATAAGAGCAAATATGATTTACACAACTATCTTTAATTCATATTGACTTAATTAAAGCACAACAAATAATGTGGAAATATTTCTATGGATATACTAAACCCTTACTTTCAATCCCATCCCTAATTTTGCCGATGGCAGTACCTTTGATTTCGCTTACTCTAGAGAAACTTTTCCGAACTCCAGAGGGAATTCCACTTCAAGCAATCGAGTTTCCATGATTAGATCATTGAATAATGATCTTGATAATATCCTTGCTTGGGGCAAAGCGAATTGCGTCTTATTTAATGCATCTAAAAGACCCATTCCTTTTGATGGAGTATTAATTTCCGAGTTACCACCACTAAGCATTATTGGCATTAATTCTTCCAGTTAGTTGTAGTGGACAGATCGCATTTTCTTTGTTTCCAAAGGATCGAAATCTATTGTATATCTGAAAAGATATACGCAGCCCATCAAATTTAGCGTTCCTCTACAAGTCCTACATCAGACCTAGAATGGAATATAATTCTCACATCTGGACTGGATCTGGTCGGATAGCCTATGCGTCATAGATATTGTCCAAAATAGATCATTCAAGCTCATTGGCGATTTGGCTACAAATTGTCATATCGACTCGCCACACTGTTGCATCCCTTTCGCTCCTTCATTGCTACATACATGGTCAATGTACAGATGAATTATCTAGTTTGATCCCTTGTAGAACGGTTCCTACACGCAACACTCGCGCTACAAGTCGCGCACATATTTTTACTCTTCAAATTACTTTCGGCCGCACAGTAAAATTCCGTGATGCTTTTTTATCCGGAACTGCGCGAATGTGGAACAGTTTACCATCTTCTGTCTTTCCTCTGGCATACTATCTGCGGAAGTTTGAGGGCTACATACATCGGGTCCTTTGCCACTCTCCTCATATCCCTTAATCCTTTCCCTATCACCTTCCCGCCATGCTGTACTTTGCATCATAGGGATTGGCTTAATAATATAAAAAAAATAAAAGAAAAAAATATAGGTATATATGTATATCCAATTTAGCTAAAGTAAGTACTCGTATTTTAAGCTACTTATAATATGTACTTGCAAGCACATTTAAAATTTACTAAATCAAATTGAAGATGTGGAATTTGTTTTAATAAAATAAGTATCAAACTCTTATAGTTTTATCTAATCTTTTACAATAATTCAAAACAATATGATTATATTTTCTTAGTTGTTAACACATTTTATAATTTTACATAAACCATTATACATATATACCTACTACCGATGTACCCTTCATAATGTTTAGCATACAAACACAAAAGTGATTGGATACCCAATGAACAATGAAAAAACTAATTAAAAGTGAAATTAAAATCTAAAAAAAAATGCTCGAAGTCAACATAATGCACGACTCGATCGGCTTTTATTAAGAACCGAATTAGCATTAAATAACTTTGTTAGTGCAGCAAGCAAAAACAAACGAGAAAAAATAATCGCAGCGAACAAAACCAACGAGATTTACACTCAATCCGGTTAAAATATTCAAAATCAATATTCCAAGTTGCGTGATGTTTCCTACCTTAAAAGTGCACACACAGCACAAAACATAGTCCTCCAATAAAGAAATGTGGGAAAAATTGAATTGCAGCATGAAATTCCCCGTGGTCATCGATTATCACAGATCGAAAGATAAGAGGCAGTAGCCAGCCACTAAGCTCAGGTACATACCGGCGGCTAGTCACCTGCAATTCCATCAATTCGCTAATTAGTTGGTATTTTCCTTTGACATGCATTTTGACATGTTTTTGCAACCATCAGACCACAGGCGAATTTCTCAGATATGATGCGTGCGCATATAGAAAAATGTGTGATTTTCTACAGTATGTCCCCTGCGTATACGAGTATTATGGGGAGATATGTTAAAGGCATGCATACGCTTTTATCCAAACTCAATTAATATTCAATATTTAACTAAGTTTTTTTTTTCTTTTAGAAAATGTTATAGTCTGCAATATTGACTACTAACTATTTCTCAAGAGATCGCATAAATCGTCCTTCTTAGGAGAGAATTATTTCATCCAAATTAGGAGAAGATACTTTCAAGAAAAGGAAAAATATATCTACAATATGCAGACAGATTCATTGAGAATTCATGAAAAATGATTTCTATAGATACCTCAAGAGATTCTTTTTATGAATTCTTAATGAATTTGTTGGTTAATAGTTGGGCAGGGGCACGCATCATGAAATAAATTTCTCAACCACAGGTGTAGTATATATTGAACATACGTATATTTCTTATTGTATGCAAATTGAAAGTAACGTTTTTTTTTACATCACCTGATTATAATGTATAAGACCCACACGTTCAAGAATTCTTTAACTTCCATAATTATTACCAGAAGGGAGAAATATTCCCAGTAATCTACACGTCTTAACAAATTGCGTGCATAACTAAGAAATCATATTGCGGTCGAATTTACTCTGTTTTACTTGGAAAACAGCTCAGTAGAAATTCCTATTAAAGTTAAATGTACTATTTTGTGGTCAGAAAAATGGAAAAGATACATATGTATAAGGGGTATAGTCTTACATTTCTATAGAGCACAATGAACGAATAATTTTTACAAATTTATGCAATCGCTTCCGATTATTTTGAATGGAAGTCTAACCAACGTGCAGGAAAATTATTTGCAACAGCACTTTCCTTATCATATTCATCATTTCCTTTAAATTAGTCATGGGATCTGGAACTAAATTAGGGGAGGAGATTGTCTGTTTCTTGAGAGCTATTTTAAATCAAGTTGCAGGTATAGTGTAGCATAATCAGAGTTAAAATTGTAACCTAAATGATGTGAGAAGAAGAATTGTATCCGTAAAATAGACTTAGCATTACCTCTGGGCACTGACTCATGGAACATATAGTCAAACTATGTGATCTCTACTCTAACTATACCCACTACTTTTATTAAATAAAATCTAATTAACAGTTATTTTAAAATACTTAAATATACACTGTACCAACATGATTATATGTAGTATTTGAGAAAAGTGGTTCCTACACTGTCTAAAATTCGATTTATTTTTATAATCTTATACTTACAAATTTTTAACTACGTAACACTTTATTACTGCCATTTCTTAACATTTTCGAATTATCAGGAAAAAAGTTTTCATTGTTTTTGACTTTATAGGTTTTGTTCTGAAACAGAGTGAAGGTCTAGATACAAAAATTCCATTGAATTCACAAATAAATTTCATAAAACAGTAATCCACGTGCATGAAAAAGAAAGGAATCTGAAATCAAATGCATTCCAAATATCAGTAATTACTCTAACATTCGGATCAGGGCCGGATTAAAGTCCTTAGAGGTTCTAAGCACTGAAACGATTTGGGTACCCCCATATTATGTCTAACTCAATATTGAAAATATAAAAAAATTGTTTGGCTCTGATGGAAAACTAAAGAGAGGAAATTGTACACCGAAAATTTGCTTGGGTTCAATATCGATTCACTTACACTGAAGAAATGTACCATTAAACATGGAAATTTTTAAGATTTTTACAAACTCAAGCAAACATTTCAGATGCGCTCTAAATTCATTCTATTGAACGGGGTTGTTCCAGATGTTCAAAAAAGAACGATATTAGTTAACTGAATATAATTTTACTGTAATATAAAAACCACGGTTGCTGTGATGTTCAAAACTACCTGTAGTGTAGTAATAGTTGAATCTGTGCGCACAGAATCAAAAGTACAAATGGAGTGTTGCGGGTTTTTTTTTTTACAATTGAACAATACTGAGAATAGAAAAGTGAAAAGGATGAGCACAATGTCTAGCCACCCCGTTATTGGTATTCGCATCAATCCCGGCTTTTCGATGACGTCGTAATAGGATAGCAATAAAGCTGCCAGTATTACCAAAGAGTCACTATATAATTTTAAGTATATGAGAATTCGTTCATGTATCAGTTGAGTCCTAACCAATCAACAATGATTGTCACAAGAACCAAAGACAACAATAATTTTTTTGAGACATGTAAAAGATATTATCCCTTGAAGGGAACACAACAATTGTTGTAAGTAACAATTCAAAGCAATTAAAAACAAAACTGGATTTATCTTTTATTTTATATTCAGCTGATTAAAGTGAAATCAGCTGATTTCATGGTCAATGGACTTTTTAGCCAGACAAATCTATGATTTTTCTCTAAGTATTATGTGCTCATTGTCCTAATCAAACAACGCATCTGGTTTATTTTCTACTCTGTATGGTAACCTGCAAGAAGGCTTTGTAAGCTCCACATACACCAAAACTTTAATTGTGCTTGCACTAAAATAATGACATAGTAAAACCGGGACTATTAAAGATACCGGCTGACGGCACGGTTTTCGTCATTCTATCGTTGTATAACCAAGATTGATATTATTATGGGCACTCCATGCCCAAAGTGAGAGAGTGCGCGTAGGAGTTTTATATAAGAAGAAAAACAAATCCTGTTTTATTGAGTTTTACTATTTTATTTAACCTTTCACACCTTGCTTTATATTCAGCTTTTCTTAATTTTCTTTATAAAGAAAGCATTTCTCCTGGGAAAATCACCTTTATATTAAAGTTTTCTCAGTTTTTTTTTTCAATTTAAGAGTTTCTCTCAATAACTCCCGATTTTTCTAAAACTTTCTTTCACGACACAATGATCGAAAAACAAACTCCCCGAGGCTTGGAGTCGCTGCCCCCAGGTTTCGACGATATTTTAAAATCCTTTTTGCTTTTTTATCGCTTTCTCACGATGCAGAAAAAAGTACATGGGAATATACGAAAAATTTTGATGCAGTACAATTGCATCAAGAACCTGTAACCTGATATGCCTCTTATTGTCGTCTTAAAATATAAATTTCTAGACGGCAAGAATAATTGCATGTATGTACATGCAACTTAGAGGAATTAAAGAGTTATATGTATGGATTGTGTACATGCGAAGAGGAAGACGACCGTGTATGTAGATAAGTAGGCATATCGTGGGAGTGGAATGTGTGTCTTGATAATAAAATGCTATTTATGCTCAACTGGATTTTACTGTAATGTGAAACAGTGAATTTTAAATGAAGTTTAAATTGATTAAATTTTTATTTTCAGACTCAAACTTATGATGCATCAATATATTATATAGGACAATATATTGATGTATTGACCTTATTGTTGTGACTCAGGGCATTGGGCACCTGAGTCATAACAATACGTATACCGGAATATAAAAAAAAAGAAGTGCATGCTATTACTAAGTGCTTATCACACTTACAAGCTGCTTTTAACCAGTTCATTAATTTTTATCGTATCGTACAATATTTTGTGTATTTTAAATTAGTAGTCAAACGGGTACTAAAATATTTAGGTCTTCATGGAATTTTTTGTTTAAAAAATGACTTAAATTTTTTCTATGTGCATTTTTTTTATGCCACTTTTCTCCTGATGCCCCAAGCACGTGCTTGCTAATCCAGCCCTAATTCGGATACGTACGGCTTGTTTTCTGGCTTTTAAACTCATGACATGTTCATGACGTATATCAAGCAACAGTGGTTCAATGCACTTTGTCTTCAACTTAAAAATTACTTTACCAATTGACTACATATACATAATCAAGCTATAATATAGCCACTAAGATCTGGCGACTTTACGTCATTAGACTTTTTCCTTGTGGCGTCATGTTAAGGCTCATAGCCAATTCATTCGAGTTATAGATGAGATATTGCCGCATTTCTGTCCTAGAGGCATCAAAACCTTGATTTGTCGTGCGCAAGACTGTATTACTCTTATTCAAAATCCTTTAATATTAAACAGTACGTCAGTCGAACTCTTCTTCTATTTATTCCAATAAGAACGCGATACCATTATTGGAAGCCGATAGTTTTCTTCAAATATAAGTTCCCTTATTTCTGAACACAACTTCAAAAACAATTTAACAAACAAAGATATTTTAGAGGTATGTTTTGTCTACGAACAATTACATCCCTAAACGAACAAACGAGACCAGTTATCACCAATATGCCCCAGTTTTTGTGTTAATTAGTCAGTATTTTAACGTTTTTCAATTATTTATTAAGAAAGTAGAAATAATTATGGCTATTTATAGGAACGCCCACGTGCAGTTGATGATTTTTAGAATTCCAGATGCCCTTGTCTCGAAAATATATATAACCTAGAGCAAATTTTTATAAATAACTATTTACGCAAAGTCCTAAAAATTCCTGAATTAATCGAGCACCAAGAGAAGAACTGTGAAATACTTTATCCAGGATAGGATCTGTAAAGAAATGTAAATGAAATATTGAATTTGTTTAGACAAATTTTACGACATAAAGAATACAAAATTTCAAAATAATAGCTCGATTGAAATCGTTAAGGAAATAGACACAACAGGGAAATAAAAACTACAAAGAGAAAAAAAAAACAATACAATGAGAAGTTGCAACTACTTGAATATACTGAGGGCCAAATGACAGTTTTTAGCTATAGTCTATTTGGCAGTTTATCTTCCCTAAGAATCGTTTTATATTACACTTTAGCAGAGCAACTCTTTCATTATATGACTTATCCCTGCAAACAATTTATTGAAGTGTCGCTTTATCGAAACGAGTTCATTTTGAGAATTCCTGGAAAAAACGAATCAACTGGTTTTTTACTTCTCGTTTCGAAATTTTTTCGCGATCTTCTCGAGAATATTGTTCTTTCTCGCATCTTGGCAGCTGGGCTCTTCATTTCCTTTGTATCGTATTCATCAATCACCGCCGCATAAATTTCATTCCGTGATGTGATTTTCAGATATCTGGTATTAAAAATTATCTTATTTAATGCAGAAAAATTAAAACTTGTGTTATATATATTAAAGGTAAGTGTAAAATGTTTTCTCCTTCCTCGCAAGCTCATCCTTTTCCACCAACATGCAATCACGATCAACAACCGTTATATTTCCGCACAATAAAAATTTTCAACGCTTTCGCGAATCTCAATGTGTCTACGGCTGTTGGGCTTGATGATATTTCGCTCCTGGTACTCAAGTGGTGCTCCTCCTCTTTAGACAAACTTCTACGCAAACTATTTCACCTGTCTATTCGGCAGGAGTCTTTCCTTCGGCATAGAAATTTACACAAGTTCAACCAATACTAAAAAGGCAAGCGACCCCACTAATTATAGATCAATTGCCCTTACTTCGATTCTTTCGAAGGTTTTCGTAACCTTCATCAACACCCAATTGATTAAACATCTAGAAACCAATCAGTTTAATAGATCGCCAATACGGCTTTCGTGCTGGCCGCCTTACTGGAGATTTACTAAGATTTCTTCCTTCCAATGTCTCAATAATTTTTGTTAATCTGAAGTCATCGCATTTGATATCTCCCAGGCCTTCGATAGAGTCTGGCATCCTGCTCTTTTAGCTAAACTTCAGGCATTATGTCCGAAACCTCTTTTCCTAAAATGGATTCAAAGATTTCTTTCTCGTCGCTCAATTCAAGTTATATTGGATGGAGTTACTTCTGACTGTATTATAACCCATGCCGATGTATCGCAAGGCTCTGTGTTCTCTTCGACTTTCTTCCTCACTTTTATTAATGATCTGCTAACACTCACTTTCAATCCTACTCATAGTTGATTGATTTTGTGTACTCGTTCGACTCTTTAGCTGATTCTCGTGGGAATGCAGAACGAATCGGGTCTTATTTAATGCTTTCAAAACGCAGCGTTGTCTCTAATCACTCAAACGTGATCCAACACCCGCTCAACCCATTTCCATAGATAGAAAAGATATCTCGAACTCGCCATCCCGTTATTGATTCTCTAGTGCAACGGCGTAATATCGGATGTATATCCTTTTTTTATCGCTACTTCTATGACTATTGCTCTGACTAAATCTCTAGCCTGATACCTTGTTGAATTCTTACTATGCGCACCACACCAGCTGTAACCCAAGCACATCCTCACGCACTTCAAGTCAGATTCAGCCGTACTGTAAAATTCCGCGAATTCTTTATAAGCAGAACAATACGCATGTGGAACAGTTTGCCATCCTCTGTTCTCTCCCTCAGTTATGAGCCGCAAACATGCAAGCGTAATGCACAAAGTCACCTCCTTGGCTCATCCCAATAATTTCCAGTTCCTGCCTAGGCTGTGCTACGACTGCATAGAGTATCCCCTGAACTTTCGAAACATCTTAAATAATATATAAACTGGAGTAGATACATAAACTATTACAGACCAGTCGTCGTAGACCATGTACTAAAAGCACGAGATTCATTATTAAGTGTTCCTATATTTACAGCCATAGGCGCAAACAGATAGCTAAGGAAGATATGTATGTCTGGTATAAACTATAATGTAGGAAAAAGCCACCTTCAATTAATTTATACATCGCAGGATACATTTTCAAGGAAAAAATCGCGTGCAAAAATCTGGATTCACATAGCGGAAAATACGGAACACAATTGGAAAACATACATAGCATTATTTTCCAGACATATTGCCCATTTGTGAGAGCCAACATGGCATCATACACTATGTGCATCGTGCATGTCCTTTTTTCTGCACATGTGAGTGTTTTCCGGAATTTTTGTCAAATAACGAAATAAAACCGAAGCTGGTAAAATAATTTTCATAAAAAAAATATAAAAAAAAAACAAACAAAAAACCTGCAAACATGATGAAAACTTTTCAACCATAGCTGCTGTGACCGACTCTACTACCACACACACACACCCACCCCCATTGCAGAGAGGAGTTAATTTTCACATGTTGACGTTTCACATCAGCGAATGTCACATGAATTTTCTGTTGCTGTTCCCAGATTTTCGTACGGACAGAAGTTATGAGCTCTATTTTTTATTTTATGATTTGTAAGCTTAGCACTGTGAATTTGCATAATTTCTCAGTTCAGTTTTGTTTTTCGCTAAAAATTTAAAAGTTTCAATTTAAATAGGGTCAAAATGGAAAAAGGCGTTTTCAGTTGTTTGCCAGTTTTGCTTTTGTGCCAAAAAAAGAGTACATCTAATGTAAAACTGACTGAAACCACCAAGTGAAATCCTATTATAAGCTCCCCAAACATAACAACCTTCCCGACCGCCTTCTATTCTCTTTATTCAAGTAGTATAATCACATCACGCAGATAACGTCTCTGTTATTGTATACATTAGCAAGTGCTCTGCCGTCAAAAATAAATATTAATCACTTCTAATCTGTCATTTGAAAGTCAGCCAGGGTTGTGAGAATTGTAAACAAAAAATTTGATCAATGTTGGTTGTTGTTTGATACAATCCCACACCCACCCCCCATTTATTCACGGCCGTGAAAATCCAGCTTCAAAGTAGGTAAGGAGGAATATTTTTCCCCTCGGAACCTTCAATATTCGTTTGTCGACGACGACGACGAACCTTGTGGGTGAAGAATGTAATCCTCAGCACGTGACTCGATTGATGGATTTTGACTAAACCAACAAAAGGCGTACTACAAAAGTCATCCTCATTCGAAGATATCATTTCAATACATTATGACATTCCTGGTCTGGTAAGGACTAAAGATTAAGGCAAAGCTTTAGCAGCGCAGTCAATGGAAATCGAAATAAGCACAACCAACCACTTGCCTGGAAAGGTGGCTCATTTTGAAGGGGGTGATATATCACTAATAAAACTGGACGCGTGTGTCACAGCACATTGACAAAGCAAACATGGGCCAATGGTTATTGTTGATCCTGTGCATCAGTTTTTGTGGAAGTCTATACTTCATTATGAGAGCCATGTATGCATATAGGTCAATTTCTTTTGAAGGCTTAGTTATGAGAACTAGTATGTTGTTGTTATCGTTCAATTTTAATTGAAAACCACTGACGTGTGTAATTTTCACTTCATTTTAGCACACTCATGGTGCGTTTGTTTAATTTTATAAATTCTTTGCATAAGTACGTTGGTTATGCGCACGAGAAGCAAATTTCGTGGAATTCCTTAAAAATATTTCGATTCAACACTGAGTTAGTATGGTACCGATAAGCAGCTTGTTTGGTAAGAGTTTATCGATACATTTTTGTATGACGGGACAAAAGTCACACTATAGGTGACATGCGATTGAATCATAGTTGAAACCTCATTAAATGCGCGTTGCAAACTTTCAGTAATTATAATATTTAATCATGTTACAGACATTGAGTAGGAATTACTGAGGTTGTTTAAAGGAAGATAAGCCAGAAGCTTCAGTTTTGGGTTAATCCATTTATGCAAAAGAATTTGAAAAACTTCTATTGAATGAACAAGAAATTTTTCATTATCCTCTTTCATATAGTATATAATTGTAAATAAGATAAAAAAGCTTAAAACATTGATTTAAGGATAAAACTACCAATTTAAAAAATTGCTCAACACACTGTTATAGTAGTGGGTGTCGGAGAATTTCTGTTTTTTTTTATATATATATTATTAAGCCATGCTCAAGGGATACCCTATGATGCAGGGCACAGCATAGCAGGAAGAAGATAAGGAAAGGAATTAGGGAACGTGAGGAGAGTGGCGGAGGTGTCGATGTGTCGCCCTTAAACTTCCGCAGATTGTATGCCGGAAGAAAGACAGAAGATGGTAGACTATTCCACATTTGCACAGTTCAGGATAAAAAAAGCATCACGGAATTTTTGTGCGAAAGACATCCAACATTGTGGTGAATCGACATGACAAGTTGCAGCCAAATCGCCAATGAGCTTGAAAGATTTCTTTTGACAATATCCAATGAAGCTAAGGCTGTACGATGTGAGAATTGTATTCCATTCTAGGTATGATGAAGGACTTGTAGAGGAGCGCTAGATTTGACGGGATAAAATATTTCTTACACCAAATCCAAGACATTTCGATGGTTCTTTGGAAACGGAGAATTTTCTACTCTACACAGTAATTCCCTAAGTGACTGGCAATAATTTGTGCTACAAGGCTTAGGTATTTGTCGATAAGATTAGGAAAGCTTCACCTTGCAAAACGTAGATTAGATTTTTATCAGTAAAATTCAGGTAGGTTTTTTCCTTAAAATGTAGGGAATATTACCCACAATTTAGGGAATTTTCAATTATTTTATCCCTAAATGTAGGAAACCCTAAAATGTAGGAAATTTTCAATGTTTTTTTTTAATGTAGAGAATAGGTTATACACCTCATTCCACGATAAGTGATAACACCGCACTCCAGCATAGGTGATAGAATACCTCTTCTTTTAAAAAACTTAAGAATGATCTGAATAGCTCTCATTTCTCATGGCCCATACTACTAGTACGGAAGTTATGCTGGTTTATAGGCTTTCTGGACCCAAATATTTAAATCAAACTGATTTTCCCTTACATTTATTTTTAGGAAAAAACGTGTCCTATTTTTTCTTTACATTGTATATAAGAAAATTCTAATTTTAAATAAACCACAAACCTACCAACATTCCTCTGGAAGTCGATCAAATTTTCCATTTTCCCAACGTAATAATCTCCAACTTCATTCTGCTGCTGCTGAAAGTTATATAATTATAACATATGAACACGATTTTTGTTTCCTGCGATGTATACTACATAAATTAAAGGATTTTGAATCCTTAAAGTTTGCCAATTTTTGATCTACTGTATTATGTTCAAAAAATCATAAGTTCGGATCTAATTATTTCAGAGGCATTTAAAGAGGGAAGTACAGGGTTTCAAGGAAAATTATGTAAAAAACTCCTTTTATAAGAATCAAAATTAAAAATAATAAAAATATCCTTTATTCTTGCATATCTTAAAATCCATGCGTTTAATTCTTTCCCATTGTTTTTTTTTTTTTGTAATTAAGCTCATAATGTTGATAGTAAATTGTAAAATTCTCAAGTTGGGTTCGCAATGGGCTTAGCAAATAAAGAGGTTTGGTAATTTAAAAAAAAATCAGAGAAAAGAGATCGGCTATTAGTCTACCCTTCCAATAGAAATGAGTGATATACCATTAGATAGATGTAGAACACTAATTAATATTACGACTCATCTCAATTATTAGTCCGTTCGGAGTTATAGCATCCTAAATGTGACCAATTACAGAACATCTCATTGCCCGTATTTTAAAAATCAGTGTTTTAAAGAAAATTGCTTCTTCGACCCACGCTAACCCCCTTTTTCTTCTACCAAGGACGTATTCTGGATATAGAAGGAACTCCAAATATTGTATTGACATCTATTTGTATTCGGTATATAAATCTACTGAACTATGGTGGTTTTCATATAGGACTTATTATTTGAAGTTCAATGAAATTAAGTACATAATCCAAAAACAGAAAACTATAGAAAAGTGATCCCAACTTATCATAAGTAATTTTAGTAGTATCACATGTTATAAAATTCAGTAGCTTACACACACAGTAGCGTAAAATTGTTCATATTTAGGACACTATTACTCCGAACGTACTAATATAATTGAGATAGGTGGTAACATCCCACTGGGAAAAAGACGCTCTAAGAAACTTCCTGAAGTGCTTCCCTGGAAGCTCACAGCGCTTCTTTTCCCTATCCTTATGTTTTTTTTTTTTTTTTTTAATAATCATCGTAGTTCTTCTTTCTTTTATTCTCACAAGAGTCCTTCATGACTGCTTCTTGAGAACAGTAGTAAGGCGCTTGCTCTTGCTTGCCATTATTTATGTTATTAAATATATTTCACTTCTATTAACCAAAACAAAAACCTTGAAATGCATCAATTCACACAATATTGGAAACATTCACAGTTAATATTCGTGGAAAGTTAGATGAAACCACCCGTTGTTGCACTTCTGCTGGAGCTCATCAAATAATCTTCTACAGATCTACAAAGTAATTGCTATAGAAGCTCTTGCGCCTTTGCTAATTTTTCTGGATAGATCAGTGAATATTCTTCTAAATAGCCTATGGAAGCGCTTAAATTGTTCTCCTTTCAGAAGCGCTGGTTTTTCATCCCAATGGGATTAATTGTTATTTTAAATGATGAGATCTTTCTAATGGTACATCATTCATTGCAGGATAGACCAATTTCCATACATTTCCGCCCATTCTCCTTCTTTGTTGTGTTATCCTTTATCCCTTAAAATTTTTACACTACAAATATAATTTTTTTTTCCTAAATTTTAACCCGTCAACATTTTCAAAATATAAAGTTAACTTTTTTAAATATTAATAAGTTTTGAACGGAAGTAGATATGAGGTAATTCTTTCTATATTTCAAGGAACTATTAAGAGATCGATTTTTTGTAGAAAATAACCGTGTAAGATTTTTACGGGGTAGCAAAATTAAGCAGATCTCTACTAACGAAAAGGCATTATTCATATAATTTTCCTGAAATAAACTAAACATCATGCTTCTGTGGAAATTAAATACAAATTTATGATTTTTCTAACATAACTCAGTGAACCAAAAATCGGTAGATTTTAAAGAGTTCAAAATCCTTTAATTCAGATAGCATGCGTCGCACTTAGATTATATAGCAAAAAGGATAGGCTATCCTATATAAAATTCATGTATGTGTGATAAGCACTTTTCTCTAGACGCGGGGGGGGGGGATGAAAAAATTAATAATCCCTAATTATCTACCTCTTCTTCGTTTCCTACCAAGGCTGTGCTGCGGCATCATAGGATACTCCCTCCTGAACTTTGACATCATCAACAAAAAAAATAAATAAATAAATAAAAAACATATAGGAATTGAGACTTCAGAGTCTTGAATTATGGTAGCAAAGTGCGCTGTGCTGTGCTGCAGAAACAACCGAAGTTATTGCCTAGGAAATCATTTTTCAAGTAAGTTTAATATTTGCAATAATAAATGACAGTGTTTTTCATAAAATAAAAGTATAGTTATAAAAATAAATAGCCGTGGAAAAAAAATTTACATTTTACAATGCCAGTTTGTTTCTTTACAATTGAATTGTCAGTGGTCACTTATATGATATTAGCCATACAAAGGCAACCACAAGAAATATTATCAAAAATTAAATGGGGCACTAGAAAAATTCTTAAAAATGTAAAGAGATATAAAAAAATTGTAAAATTATAAACTTAAAAATGATTCGAATAACGGTGAGAGAAAATTATAAAAACTTCTTCAATACTTGATAAAGTTTCAACTACTAAATTAACTGACCGCTTAGAAAATATCGTAGTTTGCGATTTCTTTGACTAAATAAATATATCGTTGCGATACTATTACTAAACTTTCTGAAAGAAAAAAACGAAATTAGTGTAATACACTTGTAGTACGCATACTGGAAAGTAGTCAGCATGATAATTGAAGATGGCATCATATTGACGATTAGATTACACTACACAATTGTTGCATTGAATTGCAGGAGTTTCCATTTACAACAGCTAAAACAGATAGAGTCGCAAACGGGCAAAAGGCATTACGAAAAATTGTTACATATCTATTCAATTTCAAGTTTTAGTTTCTTTTCTTGGTTTCTTCCTTGTATAAGTTCAATAGAAAGTAAATTTCCTTCTTTAATTAACTTTGGATATTCTTGTTTTAAATTCTTAAAGTGTAGTACCTACCATTTAAAAAAGCGTAGCTCGGAGTACGCTTGCTTTTAATGGATTGAAAATCATTATAATTACGTTTTTCCAGCGTGAGACACTCATGACAAAAACCAGGCACATTAGATCAACCTTATGCCCGTACTGTGAAATATCATGTATTCTGTCTAACATAAATGGGATAGATGTGGAATAGTTTACTATCAATTGGTTTTCCTCCCACGTAGCCATTAAACTGTTTATATGTTCAAACCGTATGTACCTACATTACCACCTCCTTCACTCCCATGTTAACTTGTGATCCCTTATTATATATTCTTCCTGTCCTATCCTTGACATAGCTATTCTTAGTTAGCGTATCCCCTTAACATTTATCAATAATATTTTTAAAAAATTTTACATCTGAAGGTCACCTTGACATGAAGTTTCCTATGCAAAAATTTAAAACAATAATCAATCAGATTTAACAAATATACAAGTCTAGACTATATAAGGTGTCCAAGACTAAAATGATTCTTCGTGTCCAGACAAGTAAAGCATTATATTGCTGGAGGGAATTGGGGGGGGGGGGGGGCAAAATGTCACCCTACCGAATTACATGGTGATTAGTAAAATATGCTCTCTTTAAGTAAACACCCTATAACTTGAAAAGTACAGGATATACGGTGTATTTTATGACATTATATGCAGAGCCTTAAGATTTTTCCTACCGTATAACCCCCACTCCAGGGTTTCGGTTTTTAAATTTTTTTTTTAATTTTATCGTTATTTTTTTAAAAAAAAACCCACACTTAACATGCATTTTTGTTTCAAAATTTCGAAGGCCCAGAAATTCCTCTTTAATTTAATCTATTACACTTTTATTCTATCTGGACGAGAGGAATCATTTGGCAAAATAGAGTCATATTAGTCTGGGATACCATGTATATTGATTTTTTGAATGGCCACAGTCCGCTAGGATCTATGGCGATTTGGCTCCTTCCTCTTAAATGAAGCAAATGTATGAGGGTTGATGATAAAAAATTACCAACCGATTACAAAAGAACTTATAGATCATTACCTAGAACAAGGTTTGTCTTTGTGCGCGATGAAACATTAGAATAAGAAGAACTAAACACAAAAACACCGCATTACTATTTTTATTTAGAAGTCAAAAGTTCTACCTCATCTATGAATATATCTACTTCAGACTTATTTGAGAAGCTGTCATAACAAAATATTAATTTCAATAAGATTTCAATACAGTTGTTACCGCAAACAATACTCGTCTATCCAACTAACAATTTAAATAAATTCACAATGAAAATAGAATTCTTATCTCGAAATTAACTCACTCACTCGCCTCTAACGAGCTGGCCCAAATAAAGTTATTAAGTCGAACATAAAAGGCACGAAGTCGAATGTTTTGTCAAACACAAAAGGTGTTTATATATCCTCCCGTCTCCAGCTGATTTCTATCACTTGCCCATTGTAATAATACCGTCACGAT
The DNA here is from genome assembly GCA_963924295.1 of Dioctria rufipes. Taxonomy (NCBI): domain Eukaryota; kingdom Metazoa; phylum Arthropoda; class Insecta; order Diptera; family Asilidae; genus Dioctria; species Dioctria rufipes. The sequence continues at coordinate 37,943,615 of OZ002743.1, read as the reverse complement.
CTTCCTTACTAATCTCCAATTATCTGCCCTTTGCCCCAGCTCAAGACGATTCCGTCCATTTATGCACTTAAGATTTTCTGACAGGTAACGTTTATCTTTATATCGTGCCCTCGGTTCTCTTCGCACTTTCGATTCCCACTATGCAGACATACCTACATACATATACATTATGCGCTGAGCTAACATAGCACAAATAAATTCATCATTCACCAGAACCATCAACAGATAATTTCGGTGCCCAAGTCTCATCTTAAGTCGGTTACCGGCGTATCTGGTAATTAGAGAGCTCACCTATAAGAACCTGAATGTCTGGTGTCATGTCACTTCATCAGGAGACTATCTCTCCATTGCGGTGGATGAAGCTGCCGCTGCCGCCGCCGCCATCCACCATCCAATCCACCTTGAATGAAAATGCATCTGTTTCTAGTGCACTCGTGAAATGGTTCCTCCGTCCGTCCATCCGTCCGTGAGTTCGTTTAACACCGGTCAACCTGATGGTCCACACATGTTGGAGGATGTTAACAAGAGAAAATTTTTCACGCTACGTTATATGTAGTCTCGCGTTATCCTTTCGACGGGCTGCACTCTATATCCCAAGTGCAGCCGAATTGCATCCCATCCCGAATGGAAAATTTGTAATTCGCGAGTGCTATGTGTTAAAAAAAAAAGTGTGCTGTTTTTAGCTAGGAGTAAATTGTGATAACCGGATATACACCCCCGGCACTATATCCAGTGCTGCAGTGTTTTTGCAAAAATCATTTCCGTATTGCGCTTGCTATATCAGTTCAGTGGAATGCAGTAGTTTTTGAATGAATTGTTCTCCACATCTGTTCTGGAAAATCTCGAAATCATACAAGGAGTCTCTTTAATATAATGAGACCAAATTGGAGGTAGGATCAAATTTCTGAATTTAATAAATTTTGATTTTAAAAGCAAAAAAAAAGCAACTCATTGTGCCATTGAGTTTTTTTTTTTAATATCTTAGGCTGAAAGTATACAAAAGTAGATAAATACTTTTTCTGTATTTTCTAGAATTTTGGAGATTAAACATGTATCTGCAATTTTTTTGTTATGTCATCAGTAGCATAACTATAAGATACTTTCTAATTCCAACTATACACAACTATATAAACTAACTAAAACTTATCTATCTTACCTCCAACACACATTTCCTGTATTTAATCTTAGAAAATATTACGCCTTTCCTTTTTCTCTTTATCATCATAGGGCCTGGATATACTTTCCCAACCTGACTCTGTTCTGGGCCATCCTTTTATCTTATGTCCACGTTTTCCTGCTTTCAATTATTTTTTCATTAAAAGTCCTTCTCCATGCGGTTCATGATATTTTTAAATTTCTTTTCCTGTAGATTCTATTCCATTTCCCAATGAGTATTTTTTTTGTGTATAGGCTTTCTAGAAGTGTATCCTATTATCCATTTTCATTTGCTTCGTTTTATCTGGACCGCCATTGATACTTGGTGGATGATTGGCCAAAACATCTCGCACCTAATCTTCAGGCATTCGTTCATAAAAACTTGGTATTTCTTGTAGCTAGCATTCTTGGTAAGCCATATTTTTTTTTGTACAATAGAATTTACACAGTAGTTGAGTATTCTGAGTTTGGTATTCCTTGTAAAGTGGGAGATTTCCAAACCCTCAGAGCCATTCGTCCTTTTCTCCTCCACTTTCCAGCGGGAAATGGGAGCAGAATTAAATTGCATCAGAAAGACCTCTTAAAGGTAATGAGGAGTAGTCTGTTTTGGATCACCCGTTGTTGTAATTTAACTCGGCCATGTCATTAGAAAGGAGCAGTACTGCAATAATCTAATGCTCTCCTAACCCTCTTCAGATCGAGTATTGCATATTTTTATACCCTAGAGCCTAGATGATGAAATCATAGGGAATACAAAGTTTGTCATTCCGTTTGTAAAACCTAGAAATAATGATGGTAGAGCAAAATGGATTGGCCACCCACGCATAATATTAAACTTATTTTGGTTTTTGCATATCCGTCCGTCCATCCACACGATAACTCGAGAAAGCGTATACTTAGAGAGCTGAAATCTTGCAAACGGCCTTTCAAGAAAACCTAAAATTAAGTTCGAAAATGGGACAAATCGGATAACTCCTCCGTGAGGTTGTCATACAAAAATTTCATTTTTCGACACTGTCTGAGAAGACGTCCACGTGGAGAACTGAAATTTTGTGCACGGCGTTTTGATAAAAATAGTAAGGAAAAATTTCAAAAATGGGCTAAATCAGGTAACCACTTCTTGGTGTTGCCATAAAAAAATATAGGTTCTTTATGTATACTCTGAAAACTATTAGTCCTTGACGTTTTTATTGTACCGAAAAGCTCTGCAGAATATGTAATCCTATGAAATTGGTTATAATCATTTTTACTGTCCTACGAACTGTTCTAGAAATATAACAAAAAACCATTTCGAAAAGAAAACTTCCACAGACCGTACAAGATTACAAATATGTATTCATCTAGGGTATCATAAGGATTGGTCTTAAACCAATTCTAGCTTTATCAGTTTTCTTATTCTAAGATTATTGCTCCCTTATACCACTCTCAGGGATTGCTCGCAATATTTCCCGCTGTGTTGTAGTAATCATACTGCAGAGGTATTTGAATTTTGATTATTTTTTTTTTTAGACAGTGCTGTTGTTGATGGTTATTGGGTATTTATCGTGTACTGATTCTCATGTATTTTGTTTAATTTAGCTCATATTAACCCTGCTTTACATGTCGTTCAATAAGTAGGGTAGTCAAGTCAATAGGTCGATATCATCTGCGCAAGGATGGAGGGTATCCATGTTTTTGTGGAGAATTATAGATTTATTATTGTTGTAGAGTGCTTTAATCATGCGTATTATTTTTCAAGTATTATTTTGCCATTTAGTACGTTATATTTTTTTATTTTTTTTTTGTACGAATTTAATGCTCAGAGACCTCCACAAGTCATCGAATCTAATAAAGGGTTTTCCAATAAGAGGTATTATTTTGATATTCAAAGAAAAATACCATTTTTTGAGACAAATGATCGGATCTTTATTTCATTATAAAGAGGAAGGTATACCGTTAATAATGGAAAATAATATCAGCCAAATGATCACCACGACCACGCCTACAGGACCATATCCTTTTCATGAAATTTTCCATAACCAAATCGCAAAGTGGCTGCCCTATGTCCTCGACAGCCTCACGAATTCCATCTTTGAGGTCTTGAATCGACGTTGGGCTGTTGGCAGACCTTCTCTTTTACGTGGCCCCAAAGGAAGAAGTCGCAAGGTGTTAAGTCACAAGATCTCGGTGGCCAATTGTGATCACCTCTTCGAGAGATAACACGGACCGGAAACTTTTCCCGTAAAAGATCAATGGTTTAAATGCTTGTATGGCTCGTAGCGCCATCTTGTTGAAAGTAAACGTTGTCCAGATCAATACCATCCAATTCCGGCCATAAAAAATCATTAATCATCTGTCGATAGCGCAATCCATTCACCGTAACTGTTGCTTCAGCCTCATATTCGAAAAAGTAAGGTCCAATAACCCCGCGGGACCATAAACCGCACCAAACAGTCACACGTTGAGGATAGAGAGGCTTTTCAACAATAACTCTTGGGTTTTCCGAGCCCCAGATGCAACAATTTTGCTTGTTGACGAAGCCATCGAGGTGGAAATGGGCCTCATCACTCAAGATGAGTTTTCGATGGAATTCCGGATCATTTTCATGCATTTCAAGGACCCAATCAGCAAAGACTCGACGTTGTTGATGATCGGCCGGCTTGAGTTCTTGTGTTAACTGAACTTTATAAGCCTTAAGACCCAAATCTTTATGCAAAATACGGTGTAATGACGTTTGTGGAATGCCTAATTCCAAAGAACGACGAGGAATGGACAAACCTGGGTTTTCTTCAACACTTTCGGCTACAGCAGCAATATTCTCGGCTGTTCTTGAGCGACGTGCACGGGTTTTATTCTTCACATCACTAACTTGTCCCGACAGCTCGAATTCTACCAATTTCTGTATTGCGGTTCGACAAGGTGCTTCACGACGACCCAAAAACGTTCGAGTTTTACGAACCGTCTCTGCCACATTTTCACCATTTTTATAGTGAATTTTAATAATTTCAATGCGTTGTTGAATCGTGTATCGTTCCATTTTTGTTAATGACGTAGTTTCTGCTTGTCAAATATCAAAAAATGGCATCTCCAAAAGTGACATCTACCGAAATAGCGGGCCAATTAAAATAACACCTCCTATTGGAAAACCCTTTATTAGGGAGATTTCCAACGGAGCTTCCGAGATCACTAGTATTGAAAAAAAACCTATCTACTGATTCTATAATTATAGCTAGTGTGAAAATTAATACAAACTATGAAAATGCACATAGGAAAATATTCTAATTTGGAACTATTGGAAATGAAATTTTTTTAAAAAATATAACGTTTGGATGCTAATCTGAGTCTTTAAATTTATTTCAAAAAATCATTACGATACAATTCTTGCAATAATTCTGATGAAACTTGTTACTCTTTTACACTTTGAATAAATCAACGAGGCTCTAAAAAAAACTCTTGAAATACAAATTAGGTTGTAACGTTATTGATATTTTAGTATCAGGAAATTTAAGATCTTTATCTAAATATCTCCTTATGAATTTTATTGTTTAAGTTAAACTTTTAAGTATTGTTCAATTACCCATAAAATAACCGATTTTCATCCCGGATTAAATTCCGCTCAATTCTAGGATCGTTCAATATAGCCAACTTCACAATTAAGATATACACCGAGATTTTGAAAACTTATTGAATCTTCAAGAAAAACAACCAAAGAGTAAATTTAATTGTTTCGGTTTTCAATAAATCAATTTTTTTACACCATATCGCACTTTTATGTTGATAACAATTTGAATGCAGTAAGGAACTCGTTTACAAATAAAATCAATACCAGCAAGATGAATTCAATTTTTTCCCCGTTTGTCGGGACTTCTCTAAATTATTGCCATTATGCTCTGAAAAACGTCCTTGTAGTAATGACCAATAATGAACAGCCTTTGAACATGTACTTTCAATGAAATATGTCTTACGGGAGATTTTTTAAAAGAAGAATGAATAGTTTTTTTAGAATATCGAAAAATGCAGCTAATACCGCATGATACAAATAGTGTTCATCGCAAGATTGAACACACTCTTGTAACTCTGAGAGCGTCATTTCCTTCTCATCAAGATTTTTAAAATTGATATATTCTTGTTTCGCGATATTTGAAAAATAAGGAATCTTGAAAAATAAGCTACAGAAACTATGACTCTTCTACTTTACATTATAATCAAATATCAAACTGATTTATAAATTTTGCACTAAAATATTTTATAGTAGGTACTATAACTTTGGCAACAATGGATAATACCGTGTCAGCAATATCATCTACGAACAAATCTAAGAAACTATTCTCCCTTAGAATATAGAAAGTACAGAAACTGTGATACGCCAAATTTTGCATAGTCAAATTCCGATTATGTTAGAATCTGTTGCTGCTGTAGTGAGAGCTTAATACAGGCGTATAGTGTCAATCAACATAGAGAGCAAAGGAACAAGATATATGTATGGTTGAAAATACTGCAGTTGCTCCCACCGAAAATGCTCTGAGTCGCTGCCACTGCGCCATATTTACCGGATTTATTAACAAAATATTTGGGGCTTTGTTTTTAATTTTTAAATATTAGTCGAAGGAAGTGTTTTTTACAAGGATGATTTAGAAGGAAAGGTTTATTTATAGGACGAGAACCTGTGGTCATGTTCAGATATACAAAATTTGCATTGTTAATTAAATTGTCAAATATATTACTAAGTTCTGCAAATACCGCTGAACCTCAAGCGATTTCCCGTTCCCAATCGTTATCCTTAATTCAGTGCGAAAGTATGCTCTCATGCAAAAAGACAGGAATATAAAAGTGGTGCCATTTGCATTTTCGGTTGAACGAGCAGTCCATTTATATACATATCAGTAGTCCTGATATCGTTAAGAAGCAAACAGAACTTGCACTTTCCAAAAAGCGAATAATGAAGGAATTTAAACTTTGTAAAGGAAAGGTGTTGTATCAGCCACCTAATTCTTGACTTTTGTTGAGTTTGTTGTTTAATTATGTCAATGTAAAAGCATTGTTCTGCATTTTAGTTGCTCTTAAAATAATAACAATTAAAGAAGAAGAAGAAAGGATGGATAATTTAGTTCGCATATTTGCTGGTATTCTTAAAAATATTCTTTAGTCTTTATATTATCCTTCTAAGTTTTATTCACTATTGTTGGATGACACTCTAGACAGACTTTCTTCATAATGACTAAATTTTTAATTAAATGGTGGTCAAATGGGCAGTCTACCATACGGGTCATTATGTGATAGACTGCCCATTTGACCACCATTTAACTACATTTGCAGAATTTCGCTTCATTTTCAAATGAATCAAATTTTACTCAATTTAGTGAAATTTCTTTGAAAATGCTACCTACCGTCATTAAAATGATCTGAATTTATTGAAAAGTGGAAAGATTTACCAATGAAGTCACCAGTGAAAATCATCAACTGATTTTCAAAATCAATTTTTGCTGCTTTTATTCTCTTTTGGGCTTTTTAAATAAAAGAAATTTTTCTGCTATAGCAAACAATCCCAAATTTTCTTGATAGCGTTTATTTAAATTATTGAACTCTGTCATGATCTTTACTTACAGTAAAGAACTCTTAATGATATTCCAAATGAAATAATTTTGGTCCACTGTCTGTCACATCCTCATTTCCTTGAAATTAATGAATTTCAAATTAAGTGATTATGAAGACAATCTGTCTAGGGTGTAAGAACTCATAGAATTCTGAGAATTCTATTGGTAAGAACTCTGCTATTGCATGTACCTACGCTTTTTTTTCAGCTTTAATAAGAAGTAGTCGCTCACGCATGAAATTCAGTTCTTTCCTGGCTTGAGGTTTCCAACATTTCACATTTGGACTTTCTTGCTATTTAGAAAGATGTCGAGGCTGCAAATATGATTTTTTGCACTGTCCGTAAACATAGAGAAACTTGGTTCTTCGGAAAAGAGTTTTTGTTCTTGTTGAATTTATTTGAAAGTTCATAAAAATTCTTAAAATGCTGCTTATATATTTCAAATACTGCAAAATGATGTTATATAACCTTGAAAAACTATGTTTCTCTTTTAAATCAAAGTTAAATCTCGATCGCATGTTAAAAAGTAATGCACGGAAACCACGAATTTTGGTTCATTACATTATAACACGTCAATTTTCAGAGACGATCTAATATAATTGCAAATTTTTATCCCCAATTGTAAACTTGTCTCACACACTAATGGGACCATCTTATTACTTTCTTGTTGCTGTGTGAGTGAAAATATCTGACGTTATTTTTGAAGTTTTTCTTTATGCTGTTGATTAAAGACTGATGTGTCGCCAATAATGTATGTCGAATTGAGTCAAATTTGGAATAAAAATTACTTGCTGTAAGCCGACGTACAATGAACAATGTTGTCATGGTTTGTTGTTAAGTCAGTATCGAAGAGTTGTGTAGGTTTTTTCTGCTTTCTGAAGATGAAGTTCAAAATCTTTGCTTTGAGCAAACAATGCGTGTTCATCTGAAGTCGCAATTAATGATTGAAAAATATATCATAAATATTATACAAATGTCTGATCACGATACTCCAAATCGTAAATTTATATCACTGTTTAAAATGTATTTGTACCTGTTCTAGGGCCCCTACTATCTGGATCAATCAGAAATTTTCCAGTTGAAATTTTGCTCACGACCTTTGGAAATAAATTGTAGATTTAATTTGGACTAAATCGGGCAGCCTCTTCTTGGTGTTATTTTGATACTGCCTGAAAACGCGTAGTAGTAGAGATCTGAAATATATAACATTTCAGCTATTTCGGGCTTTCACATAAATAGTAATTACAATTTCAAAAATGGACTAAATCGGGCAAATACTTCTTACTTTGGGTTTTCACTTTGTTTCAATTTTATTTTCATCTAGGTATATTATTATTGGTTTTAGACCAATTATTACTTTTTCTCTTGTTTTAAAGAAAGAATGTGTGCAATAATCCTTGCCGCAACTATTCATTTTTGGAGCTGCGTATTATACTAGTTTGGCTATAACCGACATCTTATACAAAATTAAAAATTGGTCTCTATTCTATATATATAGATTCACACTATCCCACCCCAGCCGTTAGTAATCGATAAATTATTCAAAACAAAAATTGTCTGTTGTTTTTCTTCTAGAATACTCATCTGTATTAGGCCATTTCTCTATGCTCACACATATTAACATTATTCAAGAAAGCTATAAATTTCAATTAAAGCTATTTCCACTCTACTTCATAGTTTCTTTTAATTTATCACATACATAACGAACAATTTTTTTTTCTTTTTTTTTCTTTTTTCTTTTTTTGTAATCTTGCTAAACTTCATATTATTGACTTTTGTACAATTTCGTGCGATCCGATAAACATTACGAAAATCGTGCTCCACCTTTAATAAAATGCTAAAAGTATACAGAAATATTTTGATTTGATTAGATGGATATCACCAATTCAACACACTTAAGGTAAACTGTCTACTACCACAACCAAACAGTCAACTCAACCAACTACATTACAGTTACGAAAATTTCAGATCAAATTTCTTGATAACCATGAACAACAACAGAAACAACAGTAACAACAACAATGGCCGATTAAAGCACGTCAAATTCATCACTTTAGTACACGCACAAAGTGTTTACTCTTGTTATAGTGTTTTCCACGCGGCTATGAAAATCTCAGAGCCTAAAATGGAATCCTTTTGAACAAGAAGTCTCCATTAAGGGCAATGATGAAGCGAAAATTCCCCGCGCGATATGTTAATTGGGGACCGTGATTTGAGACATTAATTAATGAGTTTGTTTACATACGAATACAATGGTGTGTTACAGCGAAGAGCGGGTGAGTTGATAGCAGCAATACACCAAAACAAAAATTGCTCAATTTTAGCACATAAAACATTTATGTACGTTAAGAGTGAGTCAGCGATAGTAGAATTGCAGGAATCCGCCCCGAATAAAGGAGTGATTTTGTTCTGTTGTTTTGTGAAAATCAGTTTTGACTTTGATTTTATATATACATATGTATATTAATCAATTTAAGTGATAGTTAAATATACGCAAATGTTTCTGTGTAAAATAAAGAAAATGGCAACTTTCAAGAAATTTAGATTTAAATAAACTTATGGAAATACTTGCTTTTGTGGCTTCTAAACAGATGCATACTTTAAAGTCACATGAATTTTATATATGGTGTCCCAGCTGTAGTTTTACAATCAATAACTTATAGATAGATTATGTTCTGATAATTAAAACAGTGATTAAGAAATATTTAATGTTTTTGACAAAATACCCCATAATTTGAAAACAACAGGCTGCACGACTATCACCAGTATATATACCCAGTTAATCAGGAAAATTCTTCATCATTGTAAAAAAATCAGAATTTCCTACCTATTGCTTATACAACCCGAGGAAGTTAGCAAAGTAAAACCTTTTTTTCATTTTTTATGAAAAAGAAAAAAACTTTCTCTGAACAATACAATAAACGTGCGACTACTCTACATACTAATATTAATACAAATTTAAAAAAAAAAAAACTTATTATAACTTTCTTGGTATCTTCTCTTTGACTATTCTCACTTTTTACTCTCCACCCGATCTCTCATTAATTTTTGTTAAATATTTATTTTTCCTTTATTTATTGTGCCCTGTACACATTTTAGCTCGATCGAAATTGTCCAAAAAATTTATCAAATTTGAATTCTCTAAAAATGGCTTTTGTTGATTTTTAAGAATTGGCAACTGGGAATTATTTACATTATTATTTTTTCACTCTACTTGGACATGATGAGAGATTAAGATCTCCAATACAAGAAGGTTGGGATCACTAATATGTTGTCCATAATGTAAGGCTATTCTACATTAATTTTTTTAACGTTAATTAGGAAAGAAAAGAATCATATTATAATATATTAATTTATCTATGAATTCATCAGAGAAACAGTGGCAGCATTTCTTTTGAATATAGTATTTTCAAATTCTTCTGATAAAACGCAGTGAACTTGATCATACTAACCTTTATATGCGTCCATCCAAATTTATTAAAATGACATATAAATAGTTTGAGCTCAATTTTTTAATTTTACTTCCATTCTCCCAAAAAACATCATTTTTAATACATCAAATTTAAAATATCCTAGTTCCCTACATTCAAGATCCAACTTACTATTTCTTTTTAAATTTGATAAGAATAAATGATTTTGATAGTTTTTTTTCTAGGAAAATAATTAAAAAGATAGTAGCAAAATACAAAAAAAAAACTTAGTTAAAACTGCCCTTGAACTCCATAAATGTGGAGAAAGGAGAAGCATGGTAGAAATTCAGTGTTGTATTTTACACTAAGTAAAAATATAGTTTGAATTTACTTTATTTTCAAAATTTGTATTTATTTAATTCTCTGTGGTGCCATATGGGATTCTCTAATAATTTTTCGTTGTTGTATTTTTCACGCGCAAGCTGAGGTTGAATGAAATATTTTAGATACTGCATGAAGGAGGGAGGCTCAGCGGCAGATATGTGCATGCAACCCCTAACATTCATGCGTGGATTCCAGGTATCCAGATGTCCAGAAACCAGCATTAAATATACCCAAAGAATAGTGACGTAGCTTGGTGGTACAGAGGGGGCCATAGCCCCAGGCAACATAGATGTGGGGACACCAGAAACCGGTCGAACTGGCTAATCCTATCTGCCGCATCAGGCTATGATTATAGACTAACTATTAACCAGGCCTGTAAAGTATTTAAGTACATTGGTACTTAAGTACTAGTGCCAGTACCAGGACCTGGACTTATTTTTTTTAATTACAAGTACAAGTAGTAGTAACTTAACTAATTTTCAAATACAAGTCCCGATACTGGTACTTACAAATTGTTGACAAGTGCCGTTGCGACTATTATTACAAATACTGTCATGACGCGAACTACTTCAGCTTAAGTAAATTATTTAAATACATCTTCTAATTATAGAGATTTAGGAGCAGTGATAGAGCTGATGTAGTTCTTGTTAAGGCGGTATTTATAGTATATGCATGTTTTGATACTTATAGAGTACCGACGCTTATATATCAGACTTATAAGTACCAGTACCAGTAACTGGACTTGTACTTCAAAAATTGAAAAGTACCAGTATCGGAACCTGTATTTGAAAATTTGTTAAGTTACTGCTACTTGTACTTATAAGATTTTAAGTCCAGGTCCTGGTACTAGTGCTTTTACTTGGAATTTTACAGGTCTGCTATACATACAAAGGCTGGGCAAGGGCAAGTAAAACAAAATCTAGTTACGCCTGGTTTGAATATAAAATCGGATGACGTAACCATAAAGTAAGCTAGAGATGCCTCGCGCCAATATGAAATTAAAGATTTAAAACGAGAAATGTTTTTTTCATTAGATACATAGAGTAACTCTCGAAATTCGAGAAAGATTCCAGTAGCTCCAGAATTTGGCCGAAAAATATTCATCCCTAGGGCTTGTAATAATATTGGGCGTCGATGATGAAGAATGCAAACTTAACCAAGCTCGTCAGGATATTAACAGGGCAAAACTTAAACTTGAGTGCGTGCGTCTACGCGCTTTGGTAGCTTCAACACACTGTAAAAAAGAACTCATAGACTCCGGCCCACTGGGTTTATTAAAGTTTACTTTTTAGTCCATACTTGAAGGGGGGTAATCTAATATATTTATAATGCTGAGAATATTACTCACAGCTGCCAAAAGTAATGCCAGTTGCGAGAGAAACTTCTCTAAATTGAAACTGATTAAAAATTATTTAAAGTCTGCAATATCCACGTTGAGATTAAAAATCTAGGTATTTTGGCAATCGAACAAAACGTGCAAATTATGACGAATGTATTAAAGAGCTCGCGTTGCAAAAAACATGCAGAATGAAATTTTAATTTAAGAAAGACGTTTTATTTTGAATTCATTTGAAATAGTGGCGGTAAATTTAGAGTTCACGCCGGGTGGCAGAAATTCATACTACGCCACTGCCAAGAAACTGAGAAAGTTTTAGCTTTGATAATGACGTTCGAAATATAAGTGTATGCGAACAATGCGCTAGGATTGACTTTGCACGATATTGAAATGTTTAGATTTTCATCCAAATATTCTCCTTTTGCCAAAAGGGAACGAAGTCCAGCACGGCTGATATGGCGCATCATCTGTAGAGGAAAAGACGACAGCGAAATGGAAAGTTTCAACAAGAATCAAGTAAGAACTGTCAACAAGAGGACAAGATAAAACACAAAAACGAATTGAGGTCTAAAGATGAGTTCCAACGTGAAAGGTGAACTATCCAAGATGAAAAAAACATCGAGGGAAACCACGACAACAGTAAGAGGAGAATTGCGGATACGCACTTGACTTGACTCGACATCCAAGTATTGTCCTTGATATAGACGACAAATATTCGAAATTACGGCAATTCATTACTTACCTGCTAAAAATAACGTATGCAACATTTTTGCTTACCCACCATAACCAACGTCATGTGTTAAACTATCTTAAAGTATTCTAATCTTCTTTGGAATCCTTTTTACGCGAGGCATATTTATGATATTAAGTTGCTCAGTGCTGGTTCCTCAGATTTTGTCTTCAGGGCTTTAATTGGAAAAAAACTGGAAAGACTTAATCTCATCTTCCTCTCGAATTTAGACAAAATGACTTCACAATAGTTCTTGCTTTCGATATTTTGAGCAGCGGGCTATGAATGCCCCTAAATTACTGGGTGAATTAAGAATTTGAATTGCTTTCAGCTACCTTTGGTATTATTAGTTTTTCCAAATTCGCCATAATAGCAGAAAATATGTTACACACAATATTTATTTTCCTATTTAATGAGAACTACTTAACCCTTGTGTCAATACCTACATACCTGGGTATGTTTGCAATTTTGAAAATGAAAAAACTTTATTTAATCTTCGAAATTTTTTATCCATCACTTTAGTAATCCTCAAGGGCTCTATTTGTAGCTAATATATGCTACAAAATTTTGAAAAGTATTCTATGATTCGTCAGAAGATAGACCTGAATTATAAATATAAGTTACCAAGCTCAAAGCATACCCAGGTAGGTAATACATATTTTAGGAATGGGGATTGAAAGCAATAAAAAAATAGAGTTAATTCTTAAAAAACTTTATAGAATTTATTATGACAAACATTTTTTACATCTGGGAAATTCTGTAGAATGCTCTGGACGTACAGGCTTACAGCATGTTTTGCAACATTTTCGCGTGGGTCACCGCTTACCCTCCTCTTTACAAATACTGCAGTTACCTTTCAGTCTGTCAGTTTGATCCCGTGCTGCTGGTCCACTTGACGTGGATATAGATCGGATTGGTATTTGGTGTCCCATCATGCATTCGATAGCATATCTGATCCCGAAGTTCCTCATAATGTGTGAATTCGCTGCTCTGATTTGTACATGCTGGCATGGTGAGGGCTTCACCAAAATCTTGCAGAAAAGTACATCTCTTATTTGTCTTTTGGTTAGAATTGCGGGTATCGTATATAATTTAGGCTGCCAGAGCAGCCACATCCAAAATATTATAAAAAAATGCTAGGGTCCATCGCAACGTACGTCTCATGGTGGTGTAATGTCCTACCATCTTATCCATATTTATATGTTTTAGTTCTCCTAAGGCAAATTTTCATTGACGCTAGATATTATTTTTGCTGAACATCTACTTGAAGGTTTTCCTCCAATTCGAAAGTTTTAAAATTAGCAACAGTTGCCCCGTACAGTGTTTTTAAGAAACATTTCACCGCTGCTATCTTAAAGCACAACTTAAAACTATGTGGCCAAATTATGTCAGTTATAGTATGTAGTGTGTAGATCAAAAGCATAAAAAAATACAAAATCGTTAATTTATTTAATTTAGCAAATTGATCACCATACTACTTACTATACTCATACACTGTACATAGTATTTCGCTTAGATACAATATTATTTCAATATTTTAATTTTTCGCAACCCCTCGAATAAATTTACACAAATTACTGATATTGGAACTCGTTAATTTTCGTAGTTTAATTGCCTTTCACAGTAATGTTCAATTTCATTAGCAGAAATAATAAATATAAAGTGCAAATCTGTCAGTACAATTTTAATAATTGTCTCAGTAATAATTTCATATTAAGCGTTAGGAATGCTGACAAATTCCAAATTATCAGACTTAGGAAACTATTCAAAATTAGAGTAGTACTTTTATATAAATTACACAATATGTTTGACGTACATACATACATATTAACAAAAGTAACCCTTTCCTACAAACATCAGTGTATAGCAACATCAGAATCAGCAAGTCGATCCTAGTTACATCTTAATGAAAAATAAATGAGTTCGCGACCCCACGAAGTTACCCTCAACTCAGCACAAAAGAAAAGTGGTGTGTTATCGTAAAAATAAATTTTTATTATGATTTTAATGAATAATGTTGGGCCACCACTACATCATGATTCCCGGTCTTGTGTACCAAAGCCCTCAAGATCTACGGTTATTGTTACCTACTTCTAGAAGAGCTTTTTACTCTTGTTATGGCATGTTTTTTAATTTAATGGCCTTCTTAGACGGAGGTTTTAATGAAAATGGTTTTGTTTGGTTCTTTGTTTTCATTAAGGAAGAATAATGAGAGGGGTCGAGACTAGTGCTATTTCTGTATATACAGAAAAAAAAGGACGACAAACTCAACTCAACTCAAACATGCTTAAGGGTAGCTTCGCGTAACTGAAAAATAGGCAACCATTTTGACGAATTTGTTATACTAAACTTCCTCGAAATACATGTATATATAAAAAATATTCCACAGAAAGAAAGAAAAAACACAACTACTTAGTACACATACCTGGATCTCCTCAATCTCCTGGATTAGATTATTCATTTGTAAAATCCCTTAATATTCCCCAAGTACGGTGAAAGGAATTCCTTGAAAAAAACATGCAGATGTAACGGGAGCACTAAAATTTTTAATGCGTTCATTTTATCACGTCAACCTACGGACACGCAACTTAGTTATATTATCCCTCCAGTCCAGCAAAACAGATATCCGAGGACGTTTTTACTCTCATATTTTTTTTTTTCATGATATCGCGTATTAACTTTACATATTTGTTCTGGGAGTTGACCTTATAGTTGAGTTGACATATATCAGCAGGTGTCCGAAATTCAGTTAAGTGTCGGCCTTAAATATGTTTTTATTTTTAGCTCTATAACATTTTTTTGGACTAGCATTACACCTTGGATCACAGCCGACAAAGTATATTCGACTCATACCTTAGTATATCTGAAAACTAATTAGCAAAAAGTTTTCCGTTGTTTTGATAAGAGTTTTTCATTTTATACATCGCAGCCAATTTAATTAATGAATACCGAAAACGACGGAAGTAGCCAAGTAAATGGAAGGATTATACCAACACATTGGGGCGAATTTCAAAAGAAAGGGTTAAGTCATGTTAAAATAATACAGAAAAAAACTTCTCTAAGATTTTTCTCATATGTTGAAAGTATATGGGAGCAGATGGATACATCTCTAGATAAGTAGCGTAGAAGATATCGAAATTGATTGATTTTATTTTTCTACTATACACTTATAAAAGATAAGAGAGTGTACGATTGTTAACAAGAAAAACAACAAATGAATTAACTTGAAAATATGTCTCTAAAGATAAAGCACAATGGCGTGAAAATGTGCAAATTTTTTAGCCCTTGGTGACAAATAATTAGAGCTGCGTTAAATGTCATGCGGCTTAGTCGTCCTAAAGGAGTTTGAATTTAGAGCTGGCGACTTTTCCACATGAAAATCTAACTACCACGAATCGGCTTCAGAATTTGACTAACTTAACGATAGTGACGGCCTCCATTTTAAACAAGATCGAAATTCAAGCAATGTAACTTGAGAGCCCTACTCTCTGATGGATGATTAGATGAAGTCCTTAGAGTAATGAAACAATACAAAGGCATAGCAATAGGACTGAAAATACTGAAATCTGTAATGGATCAACATAATCACATCATGGCATAACAGTAGGTACCTGTTTAACATGAGAAATGAAATAAGATCGGATCCTAAGCAATTTTGGCGTTTTGTAAATACCAAAAATGAATCTAATAATTTTCCTCCTGTATTAGTATTTAATAATAATTCTAGTCTCATTGCTGATTACTTTAGTGAATCATTTTTAACGTATGACGCTCAAATAAATTTTGCTTATTTTAATTACTTAATGACACTTCCTAAAGTTGATATCACATGCTTCATTATTGATCAGAAATCTGTTGAAGACTCCATGTCCAAGCTGAAATCTGGCTATTCTGCTGGGCCTGATGGGATACCCCCTATTGTCTTAAAAAACTGTAATGGAATGCTTTCTTACCCGTTAACATTTTTGTTTCATTTATCACTGCGGCTTGGTAAATTTCCTAAGTTATGGAAAAAGTCGTTTATTGTCCCAATCTTTAAGTCCGGTAAAAGGGAGCTTGTTACCAAGTATCGTCCTATTGTTAAATCGTCTTGTATTCCAAAACTGTTTGAAGCTTCTTTATATGAATGTTTGTATTTTCATTTTAGTGGAGCTCTTAATCCTCATCAGCATGGTTTTATGAAGGGAAGATCAGCAACAACAAATTTGATTCAATTTACATCGACCTGTATCGAATTGTTTGAGCATGGTTGCGAAGCTCACTGTGTTTATATAGATTTTAGCAAGGCTTTTGACAAGCGTCCTAACTCTGTTTTGTTATTTAAACTGAGATCTTTAGGTTTACCAATTTGGTTATTGAACTGGTTATCACCAAACCTTAAGGATCGCAAACTTAGGACTCAGTTCCGTTCTGCTCTGTCTGAAGAGATAACGGCTTACTCCAATGTTCCACAGGGTAGTCACTTAGGGCACCTTCTCTTTATATTATTCATAAATGATGTTTCCTATGTAGTTACCAAATCTGATTTGCTAATATACGCAGATGATCTAAAACTATAAAAATCTATCGACTCGCACTGTGACTGTCTCAAATTGCAGGGTGATCTGGACAGACTAGTTGAATGGTGTGAAAAGAGTTCTCTCGTTTTAAACGTTGATAAATGTAAAGTAACCATTATCTCTCGTAAGTAGGTCCCTTCAAATGTTGTCAATGCTATGAATGGGTTATTACTTAAAAAAGTTAATAAAATATGTAACTTGGGGATATATTTTGGCTCGAAACGCACCTTTAACTTCCACATAGATCCCATCGTTAATAGAGCAAATTCAATGTTAGGCTTTGTAAAGCGTTGGGCATAAGAATTAGATGATATCTATATTACTAAAGCTCTTTTTACCACTCTTGTTAGACCCATTTTGGAATATCCAGTCCTGTCTGGTCTCCCTCTTACAAAAATCACTCCGATCGTATTGAGAGCGTGCAAAGGAGATTCTTACTTTTTGCTCTAAGAGGTCTCGAATGGAGAGATAGACTTCATCTTCCTCCTTATGACGAAAGATTAAATTTAATACACCTTCCTAAGCTTGAGACTCGTAGAAAACTTTGTGATATTAGCTTTGTACTTCAACTTGTGAAGGTGACATCGACATGCCTTTGATGCTTCAGAAAATTAATTTCAATTCACGATCTCGACACTTGCGATCTAATAACTTTATTTATTTATGCTCCAATCGTACCAACTATGGACACTTTGAGCCTATGACTAGAATGTGCTGTACTTTTAATTTGAATTTACATTCGATAGATTTTAATATTAATAAGACTCAATTAAGAAAAATCCTCAATAATTAATCTTTACTTTAGCTTTAATTCAAGTATTACATCCTGGGACCATTGTAGCTATTATTTAGCGAAATAAATAAATAAATAAATACCTATACAGAAAATGAGTTATGTTCAATCCGCAAAGTTTCCGCCATGGATGCAATGGGCAATATTTGGTCTGAAAGTCTAGTTGTACTTGCAAAGTATATAATTAAGGTTATCCATGGGGGATGATGTCATGATTTATATGTAATGACCTATTATGTATTACATTGTTCGGATGTGGTAATTTATATAACATCCACTAAAAATCCAAGTCCCACTCTTATTAGCTAGACAGCAGTATCCGAGAGGTTTAAAAGAGGAATACCCACTTTTCATACAGCTTTAGGCCCGACACCTCCAGACATGAGAGATGTCTTGCATTAAGATACTCTGCACATATTTTTTTTAATAATATTTATTCCAATTAGGGAAGGGTTTGGCGATCGAATGTAGCTTTAGAGACTTTCTTGGGTGAAAAAGTGGACTCTTCTACTTGTCGTGATTGCGTGGAATTGCTGAGTCATGGAAAGTAATTTCCTAAAACTGTTCACAACAGAGCACTAATGGTGATAGAAGAGATAACTGCAAAAATTTATGCGAAATATAGTAACTGGGGTGTATGTAACCCACGTTTATCAAATTGGGTTTTCCGGCGGTAAAAACATCCCGATAAAGTTGTCTGAATCAGGAAAAGGGTAGGTATACCACCCGATAGTACTCGGCAAGAACTTTAATTTGATATGAAACATGCCGTATATGAATCATCCTCCCTCTCTCCACCGCATGGTGTTCCCACTCCCTTCCCTAAAAGTGTATAGAGAAAGTTTTCTTCTACGAATTGTAGCTGGAAATGAACTGAGGTGAACAGTTTTACCGTCTTTCAATCGGACGTAGCCCTACCAAATTAGAGAGAAAAGTGAGTATGGGGATAACTATAAATAGCAATTTAAGCCTTCGAGTATAGGAGTATGGGTACTCAAACTTCTTCTCAGTACCTAAGGAATTGGATTCTATACTAGATTTTCCAAAATTTACTAGATCCTAGCCTAGAATGGTCGTTTGATGAGAATATGAATAGACAAATCGGTCACAATGACGCGCTTTGATCACAGTCTTAAATTATAACGATGATCTCATAATTGAGTTATGAATTTATGGTCAAGTACTTAGTTATTGTTTCCAACTTCTTTAAACATAATACGATACAAAGCCTGGATATCCCTTAATGCACGAACAAGGAATCAAATAAATCATTAGCCATCAGCCATCAATGCAGTCAATACGTCCAAAACTCAAGAGGAGCAGATGTCGGTCATCACCTTGTTATAAGCGAAATATGCTTGCAGATTACTCTGGACGAATGAATGGAAGAGCTTCGTTAGCGCTATTCAAAGGAAGGTAGATGACTTGCAGAACATACGTTTGGGATCTTTATAAAAGCTCCGCCAAACAGTGTACTGGTATGTTCCTGAAGGCACATCAACATCAACGAAGAGTGAAATATGCAGGAAAAGGCCGCACTATATACGCTACTGATTAAAACATCGGCAAGATACAAAGGAACCGAGCGCTATGGATATCAGATAAAATCAGATCAACAGGATCGCAGAGGACATAGTGGATTTTACTTGGTACTTACTTAGGCATAGTGTCAGGTGCGTGTAAAGAAAATAGATTGCAAAGCTTTCAGAAAAAGCGAAAATACAGCAATCGGTGGCAATAGCAGACGAAACAACTCTGGGAAGAACATTCTGCTAAAAAATATGTGATAAGCTGACAGGATGGAAGGGTGCTTACAGCTATGAGGAAAAATTCAGTAGTTGTAAGCATATATGACTTGTAAATAGCGTCCAAAAGAAATACATTACATACAAGAACGTGCAATCTTCAGAAACTTGTACTCGATCACCAACTAGAACAAAAACGATAACCGCTATTAAGATGAACTAAGCAGAACTATGATATAGTAATAATAATAGTAACAGATCAAAGAGCTGTCCTTCAATAATACTTGGATAAATGTGTTATAACTATACATCCCCAGAAGATTAGACGGAAGGTAATATTTTAAAAATTCCTAAGAAAACGAATCTAATAAACAGTTACAACTGGAAAGGAGGAGGATTTTCAAACTTAAGTGGTCCTAAAAAGAATTGAAACAGCTGTCGACTGAACAATATGAAAGCAATAAGGTGAATTTAGAAAAGAATGATGCTGGACTAATCACATTAATTTCTTGTAGATATTGAACCCAAAAAAAAACCCTCTAGCATATTGACAGGATTATCAACACAGAGTTTTCCAAAGGATAACTAAATCAGTTTTATCATAAATTCTAAAAATGAACAAGAATGTATACTTTCACCGGTATTACTCCTTATTAGAATGGCTGATGTTCTGTTAAGTTCACTCGAATAACCCTCACAGCATACAAAGAGGATTGATGAAGCGCTAAACGAATTGAATTATGTTAATGACATTTGTTTATCAGCTCAGACCTGAACACCATCATTTAAAACAGTGCAGCATAGAAAATGGCCTTTGATTTAATCCAACAAATCAATGAGTACTCTTTTTCCATATATTCGAGATTCCGAACTCAAGTAAAATCTCTCAGTAAGAAAAAGCATTACCTGTTAAACTTCAATGTGAAATCAGTGCTGCTCGCTGGTTGTGAGACGTGAAAACTTACTAGATTCATAACGTGTTGGCTGAAAACTTTCATAAATACTGGTTTGCATCGTATTCTTAAAATTGCCTGGTAAAATGAGGATTCAAATGAATAACTATGGAGACGTTTCTATGAGGTTATGATAGATTAAAAAGTGGAATTAGATAACAAAGGAAGGCGGACTCCGAAAATAACCCGAAGAAAAAAGTACTTGGAGGAAAATAGTTTTGACAGAGCCCCTACCAACTGACAGATTCTGTATTAAACTTTAAGTTATCGCATAAGACATAGTCCGAAGAAGAGCTATTTTTATCATTCTGTATGCCTCTAGTTTCATAATAATGACCATATTTTGCTCCGTACCGTTTCCAAAACAAATACCTGCCCTCATACATATTTTCTGAACTTCATTAAATTACATACATATAAGAAAGTTGGTGTCAAAGATGGCTCAAAATGATCTGAAAAGGTTTTGAGTGAAAAAAAGTATGGACAAAAATGGAGCATCCATCAATAATCTAAAGAATATGCAAAGAAAGAAGACGTGATGAATTGGTTTTGCAATATTTCATTACGATAAATTTTCAGGTCATAAATACTTTTTTGATACTACACGAAAGAAAGCATATCTATCTGCAAAATCTACATAAAATGTAATTATCTTCTTTTGGCATAGTGATAACATCAACATCCGCTTAAGGGAATATACATCAAAAGTTTAAAACGAAACCTTAACATATTGTGGATCATAAAATGCCAAGTTATGAAATCACCATTCGAAAAGGAGTGAATGGCGAGAAGTTGTATAATTGCAAGAGAACCATAATAATATGCAAATTTCTCGTATATTTACCTTTGTTTAGAGTCTAAAAGTTGTCAGTCCCACCTCAGGATCAAAGCAATTGAAACGGGAGCACACATCAATCATCCATCATCACCATCAGTTCAGCAGTAGGTACCTACTTAGGTTTTGCTTAGTGTGAATGGACGACATCACACACCGGAAACGCAACTATAGAATTTGATAAAGTAACACCAAGTTACTGGTCCATGGTGAATTTAGTACTGGAAAACACATGAAAGAATAATAAATGATATTCGATCCAACAAAGTTCTTCTTCCCCAAGATAGTTTTCTTGTGGTTGAAGCTTAAATATTTTTCTGAATTTTAACGAGTGCGAATGACATGGTAATAATTGGAATATAACGAGCACAGCAAATACCCAGTTCGGTAGCACAGGTGACTGTATTAACAATAAGAAAGCAAAAGCAACAATTTTATGATCTTACAACGCATAATTCCCAAAGGTGTTCATCGGTGGTTAAGATCAGGGCCCTTATGGGATGGATTTGCATTTTACGACCTTTACTTTTCTGGTGATTTCACTAACCACAACAGGAAGAAGTAATTTCTTCTTTGTTTTCGATTCACTTTTACGAATTGTTCGAGGTTTTACGATCATCTTACCTTTCTATAGCATAGACATAGCTAGACGTTGTGTTGTCTACAAATGTAAACACTATTAAGTCTTAGGTAGTTTTCAATTTTAATTAACAAATCGTAAATATTTTAGTGCTGTCTAAATATTTACGATGTTGTATTCCTTGCATTAAATAAGGCTTCTTGGTGACTATATTTTCTTCTCCCTTATATGTGTATTAGCTGAGGCAGTACAACACTTATCAGATTGACGAAATTGTTTAGTGGGTAGAATCTCCTTATTCTTCAAGCCTTATGCAATTTTATCGACAAAACTAATCTCACATTGAAAAAGGCCATAAAAACTAAGGACGTTATTACACAGTTAGGTTGGTACATATATTCAATGCAAAACAATTTCTCCCCGGGATTAGATCCATCAAACTATATTATGTCGCGTCGTCCCTACAAACCACATCCACATCAAATTTTCTTCCCTCTTCACAATAATGGAAATATCAAAATAGATGTGACCACGGTTGAACATTAAAGCCGCCATTAAAATCACTTTATACGCCCAAAAAAAAAGTAGCAGAGAAAAAAAACATGATTTATCTCTGTGCGGACTCCTTGTTTACTCTGGGAGTCAATTCCTACTCCTACTGAATCCAACGGGGGATTCGGACATGTGTAAACAGAAAGATTCAATCTAACGGCCTGCACTCTCAGAACGGAACATACGTCGCGATTTGTGAGTGTTTGTCCTTGCTGTATAGTGGATCATATCCTGCTCCTGCTGTTATTGCTCCCAGGATAAACCTTAGGGGGCCGTTATGTCAATAAGCGATACTTTTAATGGTTATCCCCGGCTTAGTATTTCTTGTAGGCATTTCATGTTAGAAGTACCCCAGAGTGTATTTTTTGACTTTTGAGTGTTTGACTTATGCGAGAAGGGGTGGAAATGGATGTTGGCTTGAAAATCCAGCAGGTTTCTAAATGGGGCTATGTACTAGTCTATGAATGGGTCCGTCCGGACTTTACTGTTCGAGATAGTTAGATATAGCCAATGTAATTTGATCTATTTGCATGTGTAATTGAACAAGTTGAGTGCACTTGATGCTAATGGCTCCATTTTCTTTTTATTGAATTCTTACGAAAGTGTAACTGGCTGTCTTAAGGATATATCTACATATTTGTGTAGGAAGTTTATTTAGGAGTTCTTTGTGGATATTGCTGTGAAAAGATTTTATGTTGTTTCTAACCATTTAGTCCCACAAGGTGGATCAAATCATATTTGCTTTAGGCCAGCACGGTCCTTACAACTTGATTGAAGATATTTGAGTAAGAACTCAAATCTTAGCGGTTACGTTAAAAATATTTTCGATCTTTATGCAAGGAGCGTTTCAATAATTCATGACTACTTATTCTACATAATCTCTTTGAATACAGGATAATTTTGAATTGGTGGTTATAATTGCAACAGGAGGTGATAGGTTGAAGTATTAGGAATATAAAACTTGTATGGTAAGGGGGAGGGAAGGCCTCCACCGTTTCGGAGTTACAGAGTGATTAAGAAAATATCCTAATTTGTCACAAAACGACCCTGTAACTTCCTTGTTGTACAGCATAGTTATAAAAGTGATTTTTATCTCAAATGATAATAAGCTGTCTAAGCTTTCTAAGAAATGTCGAACCATCACTCAATCTCTTCATGTCGCTAGTTATAGGAAGACAAAACTCCAAGTGCAAGTTGGAAAAAAGTCCTGAATGGTTTTTTTTTTTTTTTTTTTAATTATACCGATTTTTCCGCCAAAATGCCTGGTAAATAGTACATTTTGTTGGAAGTTTTGGAGACCGCACTTTTTGAAACTTCACTTGATCCTATACATGTACCTACTTACATACAACCGTTTTGAAGAGAAACCTATTTTTATAATGCTAATTTCATTCATTTTATCATTAGGCATGATTTCTATCGTCAATAGCAAAATTAATTAAACTATGCATCATATAATAACAGATTCATCTCAAAAACGATTGCGTGTATGTACACTCTAAAAAATTTGCATGTAAAATTACTAGTTCCGTACAGTAAAATTACATAAAATCAATGGCGAAATTACCTTTTTTAATAATTTTGTATTATAATTGGTAATTTTACTAGTGTTTTCGCTTGATTTTTACTAAATGTCCAGAAAATTTATTTTGAGTCGGTAAATTTACAAAATGCCATGGTAAAAACACGCGGTTACCGCTGTAATATCTATCACTCTAGCATTGGAATAATGCTTTATAAGTATTAATATTAAAAGACACACAAAAACTGGAGAATACTAATAATGCAGTATTTTTGTTGTGGTAACTGTAGTAATTTTGCTGTGGTAACTGTAGCAACTGGCAAAAACTCACGCCACTGCATTATCTAATGTGTATGCACGCATTGAAGTTTAATAATATCCCGACATTATTATAAACAACACTAGAAGTGAAAAAAGGAATGTCAGCAAAATTTCCTCGTTTTTAAGTCCACCAAATATTATTATAATTAGATTAACTTGGGCAACAGCTATGTGACAGTAAGTAAACTTACTTTTGTGTAGTAGTTTTGCAAGCCAAATAATTAAATTTTACATACTAAAGGAAGTATACTCCGATTATAGCAGGCAACTGCGATGGCTCTGTATTTTGTAGTAATTTCTACGAAAATATTTTTGAGTGTAGGTAGGTTTAGGTGTATAGGAGCAAATGGAAGGTAATATTCTGAAGTTTTCATGTCTCGCAAGAAGATGTTACAGTTATTAGACATTTTGGCAGGAAAATCCTTAAAATTGAAACAAATTAATAACTTTTTCTATTTTTTTACTTTTGCGTTCTATATATAACTAGCGACATGTATTGGATGGAATAATGGTTCTGCATTCGTTGGAAAGCTTAGTCAGTTTACTATCATCTGAGCTAACTAGTTACTACTTTCATAAGTTATGAAACAAAGAATTTACTGATTGTTTCAAGGGAATTACTCTGTAACTAGGAAGTGGTTGGGATGAACCTCCCCCCCCCCCCCGCCCCCCACTATCGACACGATCAATATCTCCTGTTTCATTTAAGACCATCAATTCAAAATTACCCTATATATGTATGTATATCTAGTATTATGTTCTGACAATTTTCGGATGGAATTCTGCCCTCTAAGTCAACCGATTTGTCCATGCCTGAAAAGAAAGCATATAAGGTAGCTATCACTCTACTAAATAGGACTTCTGGCAGTTTTTATCTATTTTAATTTTGATATGAACGCCTTATTTGAGTGAGTTAATGGCAATTAAAACTAGTTTGGTCCAAAATATAAAGAAAAAATTGTTATAAATACTATTTTGATTGGAACTTCAAAACTAACTTTGACCTACGCAGTTAGTTATTCAAAAGAAGTTGTTTCCATGTAGAAAAATCGGAAAAATGCATGCCGAAAGTATCAAACTCCAGTTGATTTCTAATTGAAAGCGAAAAATATCCTCCAAAGCTTTCCTTGTTCCGTAATGCCCCTGCACCAAAAATCAGCATGTTTGCTTCTGGAACATTGATTGTAGCGGTATATGAATAACGGGCAAAATCATTTTAGTTTTTAGATTTATATTATCAGTTACAACTTTATTTTTTCGTGAAACAGATATTCATATTTTTTAAAATGAGTGAAAGTGAAATAAATGCTAATTAAACGCGGAAAATGTAGTGCGCCAAACTGAAATAATTCCCATGATACTACCTAGGCATGGAATCAAGAAAATCGTCCTGTTGTTCGGGAAAAAAAGTCATCTAAAACGAGAAAGGTAAGGTATATCAGTTATTTTTCATTATTTTTGTTATTCACTGAAGATTCAACTAAAAACTTATACGGGGAACATATTCAGAAATATAGGCGTTACTGATCTTTATAAGGTTTGGCGGAGAGATAAGCTTAGCCAAACAACTTTTTTAGAGTTCGTTGAGCTTAGGAGATTTAACACTCACACCCTAAGTTAAATATTTTAATTGTATTTGCATTTCTTTTTAAGCACTACCATCAACCAACCAAACCAGAAAGGCAGAACGAATGACTAAATTTCAATAAGTTACTTCAGTTATTGGCTACATTTTCCTTTACTATTCTATGCCAAATATCTCAAATACTAATAATGCACTTATTACGAAACTTTACCAACTGTTGTACTTAGTAGTAGTTTATGTTGACTGACTCAAAAAATTATAATTTTGATTGATTGGTGGGTGATGGTTTGATTAATTTCTAATTATGTTGAATGCAAAAACTTAAAAGAAATAAGAAAGTTTTATCCAGGACCCTCTAATTCTTAAGTAGGTACGTTGAGAGACGTCATTGTAGGAAAGATAGACCAAAAAGAAATATATTTTTTAAAAACTATGTATGCATCAAAACCAAAGCTACCCAGGTATGTCAGAAGTAGTTTATTCAGATACTACTGCAGCTTCAAAAAACAGAATACAAAGAGTATGCAATTTTCACATCGAAACTGCAATACTACCAAAAAAAACAGTATAAAGGTAATACAAAAATTGGAAAATATGAACAATAAAGGAAGGCTGTGCGGAATTTCATTGAAACTTGTAAGCTATTCGAGTCACATTACTGCCGAAATAATTCGTTTAACAATAAAGCAATTATCTCTTAGTTACAATGAAAACAAGTCTTCAAGTGAAATATAAATTCTTTTATAAAACTTTCGTTGATGACTACGACCTAAGTTTATAGTCTCCTGCAATAGATTCTCAATCAAAATGCATAAAGGAACGAATCAAATTGGAAAAAGACCAAAGCCTATAACAATCACTGCTAACTGAACTCAGATTTTATAGGCTTAGATTTCAGGCATTTTTCGCTTCCTTAGGGAGACAGAATAGTAACAGAGAAATACTTTTTTTTCGTCTGTCAAAAAACATGCTACCAAAAATTCTAGATCAAAATGCCTATTACAATTTACAGTACAGCCATCAGCTATACCTTAATAATTTAACCATTTTTGAAGGTTCATCAAAGGCAAGCCAGAATATTAATAACACCTGAACTGATTTAGATAGTTATAAAGGCTTCAACGAAATTGTTTTATTAACAAATTTGATTCAAATGACATCCATACGCGGTTGGACATTTTGCGGATGGTTATGGTAGCCCAAATAAAAATACCACAATGATAGGAATGCTTACTAAATGGCTAGCTAAGGACTCTCTGAAAAGTATCAAAAATAATATCCGTATAGGATTGAAAAAAATTTAAGGGAAAAAGACACTTTTCTACACACCCGTGCACGGGAAAGCGACCACCCTCAAAATTATCATTTATGACTCCTATCACTCAGGTAGTAGCTGCTAATGAAATTTGGTAGGAGAAAATATGTAAAGGGATGCTGTACCTTTTTCTTAGGTGTTAGTTTGCTAGAGATCTCTTGAGTGAAAGCGTCTATATTTTCATAATAAAAAATAAAAGTAAAAATCAATTATTTGTGATCCTGTATACGAAGTGGAAAAACCCAATTTAGAGGAAAATGTCTGGCATAAAGCGGTAAGTTTTATTATTATTTCTAAAATTTGATACATTTTCAATGAAATTAAGTGATAAAAACAATATTTCTGTACCACAGTTCCGTATTTAAAGGCATGCAGCTTGAGCTCAGTTCGTCATTACGACACATAATTATGACACATTGTAGCAAGCCTCAACTGACGAATGAGCAGAAGGGAGTCATTATTGGATTAAGTGAAGTAGGTAGTTCCCAGAGGGAGATAGTGGATACCGTAAAAAAATGTCAATTTGTGTCAGCAAAAGCGGAGTCCAGAGGATACTATCAATACATAAAGCAGGACAGAGTGTGTCAAGACGAAAAGGAAGTGGCGGTCGACGTAAACTAACCGAAAGAGATGTACGCGCTTTGAAACAACGAGTTCTGCAAAAGCATAAAACAACTTTTACTGCTCTCTCAAGAGAATTTACTTCCTCAGCAGGGGAAAAGGTCAGCAGGTACACAGTTAGCAGATATCTGAGGAAAGAGGGTTTCAAGAGCTGTCGTTGTCGAAAAGTACCACGCCTAACAAAGAAGCACATCGCAGCCAGATTGAGTTGGGTAAAAGAACATCAAGATGAAGATTGGTCGAAAATAATTTTCTCGGATGAATCAAGATTTTGTTTAACATCCGATCGTCCTGAGAGCTGTATTCGCAGGTCAGGTGAGCAGCTTCATCCGCAGTGCATTAAATCCACTACAAAAGGAAACGCTGGAATTATGGTATGGGGATGCTTCACGGCGGCAGGTGTTGGAAGACTTCATAGAATTCGAAAGGGAGTCAAAATTAATGCCGCAGAATACAAGAAAATTTTGGAGGAATCGCTTCTACCGACAATTTCCGACTTGACACGTGCAAGGCTTTATAAGTTCCAACAGGACAATGCGCCTTGCCATAAAGCAGCGAGCGTATTAGCCTGGATCCGGCAAAGGAAAATTAAAATATTGGAAAATTGGCAAGCTCACAGTCCAGACCTTAATCCCATAGAAAACATGTGGGATTATATCGATAGAGAAATCCACAAGCAGCCTATAAATAATATAGAGGAATTATGGATGGCAATAAACCAAGTATGGAATCAAATACCTTCGGAATTTATTCATAATCTCATCGAATCCATGCCGCGAAGATTAAAAGCTGTTTTAGATAATAAGGGTGGTAACACAAAATACTAAAATGTAGGAAATGTAGAAATAAAAATGTTGAAAAAATATTTTGGTCTATTGAGTTTTGAAACATATTTGAAAATAAATAAATTTGTCAGTTTCATATTTTCATAAAATGTGGCAAATTGTCGCTTTCTCTAAGTTTTTTTCAAGTGGTCACTTTTCCGTGCACGGGTGTGTACATCCTAGAGAGTATGTTTACTCACATCGCAATTACGGCACTGCCTTTGTACCTCATGAAGACTACAAAATGCTTGATTGGAACACGGCAGTATCTTCAATTTTAAAACAACCTTGTGCATGGCATTTCCAAATCATGCCATCCAGGGTTTTCATATTAAATCGATTTTCAAAGAATAATGTGCACATCATCCAAGCAGAAGCTTACTATAAACCGCAAGTTCGATTTAGAAGATTTCACTGCTTGTAGACGGAAAAAAAAGTAAGCGACATAATCCTAACAGAACCAAAAGCAGGAGTTCTTGTTTAAGCTGCATAGTTAAAGGATGTGGACAATGTCCTGAAACAAAGTTCTTGGACAGCATTGGATGGATAAAGAAAATTTGAAGTTTGATTCAAAAGATATCCAAGAGGAGGTTAAATTGAGCAACGAAAGGCTTAAGTACCTACACGGCTATATTATGTATATTAAGTTTCTACCATGTTTGTTTTTGTTCTTCCATGTACATTTTCAATAAATTATGTGATACGTTTTTATTCTCAAAAATTGAAAGTGTAATTATCTTATATTACATCGAGATTTACCTTTCAAAACGAGCTCAGTCCCAGCAATTCCTTTCGAAATCTAGTCTTATCCCAGTCTGATTCCTAAAACAAGCCAAGTCCATTTGTAATTATTTATTTTCTCCGCCATTTTTCTTCCATTTGTGTAAGCCTTCACTTGAGTATTTGTCTATTTAATACATAATATGGAAAAGAAATGAACTTATAAGGTTCACCCAAAATATTAAATTGATTAGTTTTCGTGGATTAACTCAAAATTCTTTACGATGGACAGGACAACTTCGATGACTATTTGTATTCTGCCAAGTTTTTAAGATTTCTTGTTATTTCAATCCATTAAAATTCGTTAATCGCAAGTCCCAATGATAGTGAGTAAATTGTCTTCGCTTGAAGTAAATTAAATGACCTTTGTAATTTTTTATTTTATTGGAATTATTGGAATGATACTTGCGTGAAAGGTGAATGCTCCACTGATGAGAATCTGCAAATTTTGAACCTGGTTTAAATTATGGTAAAGTCTACTTTGCTTAAAGTGAATGGTATCGAATTGTAGCTGAAAATGCACTGAAACCGTTTATTTTATTTGGACACAAAATTGAAATTCGGCTCAATTGCTTTTGATGAAAACAATTACTTACTTCCCATCTTTTTTAAGTTAACAGTTAATACTAGCGACATGAGGCAAATTCAAGTTACAAGAGACTTATGTTACAACTGCAACGTTATTTCGACTGTATACGTAAGTCTCTTAGAAACAGTCTATAAGTTCTCATACTTGAACTTCGTAATAAGCCAAAATTCGAATTGTTGTCACAACTAAACAAGTATACTCGAGACCACTAAATAAAACAACATTTACCTATAATATTACGATACGAATTATAATTTTCATTAACATAATACACCACATAACACCCAGCAGCCAATTAATTAGGTTCCTCTTGACCTGTTTAAAAGAATTCAAAATCTACGTACATACATATATGTAACTACGAGTAGTAATTATCATGTAAAATGATGCTGAGCCTATTAAAATATTTCTGTAAGGGAGAATATACATACATACATGAATGCTAGCAATCCTGTTGAATACTAAGTAGCCTGCATACGTTGCCGACAGCTATACCGTGATGTTGCTATGAAATTATTGACTATAAAACACAACTTGGCCACATTTATCCTTACTAATTACCATGGGTCCATTCCAACTATATTATGCCATGCAAAAACAGCACCATGTTTTGTGAACAGGCCGGGGGTGGACGCAGAGAACAAATTCATGAACAAACTAAACAAACATGGAACAGGACCAATGGTACAAGTAAACTGGAATTGATAATGCGCTGTTCCACCCACTGATGGTTAGGTTTCATCATAACGGATGATATCAGACCGCCAGGATGTGCCCAGTGCAGGAGTTAGGTGTTTCATTGTGAAAGTTTGCTCGAAATGATGCTGCAAAACACCGTGTAACATCTATTTATCATGTTCAACTACAATAATTGTTGAATTTAATTTAATTCATTGGAGGCGCCCAGCTATTATTATTGCATGGGGTACAGGGGTTTTGGTGGAACGTATGTGAGTCTGAAAACTGGCGGTTTTTATTTGATTGGATGATGCAACCGAATTCAACACTTTTGTACACAGGTACCTCTGTTCTGCATGTGCATAGTATATCCATTCTAGAGAGTCTTTATTTTGGTAACGCTCTTTTACGGGAATATTATAATTTCACATCGTGCATAGTTTTCATTTAATATTTTCATCATATATTCATATATTCACATATTTTTTTTTTTTCCTAATGAATATGGTGAGCCATAGAATTCAAGGAGCGAATTGATTCTTTCATGGGAAAGTTACCATATACAACGCTTCATATTTTCCACGGGCACGCACATCACCCTTGCAATATATCCTGCAGTTTAGTCTTTTTAACTCGAATTATACCGATATCAAAAGTTCATTATCGTTAGTTACTTTTCATGTAAGGGGTCCATGTGAAATATATAAACAACATACAAAATTTGTCCGAACGATTACTTTCTGATCTCAAAAACTAGAAACGCTGAGACTATAAAACACACTTGACTACGGCATTTATAAACTATTTTACATACCTTATTACTTATATTATTATATTATTACTTATACCTTATTACTTAAGAGATACAACATGGAATATTGTGTCAAGATTGCATTGGCCTCAGGAAATAACGCACAAAAGTTGTAACTGAAATAAGATCCAAAAGTTCCACATAAATTTGAATATGTCCAATATGAAATAATATCCAAAATTTTTAGGTGTCATTTCACACTGTTGGATTTTATTTCAGTTTTCGCTTTGGGTGTTATTTCACAATGATAAAAAATCCAAAATTCGTAAATGAAATAAAGCCCAAGAAACAAAATTGATCCTGATGAAATAATGCCCAAAAATTAATTGAAAAATTTAAGGAAATATTGCCCAACAACTTTAAATAATTATAACAGTGATGGAAGTAGGAAAAACATTTTGTAAGGCTTTTCGCATACCAATTTTGAAGTCCTTCATAAAAGCAGAAGGCTCTAAGTCAATTCGTTCTTACTTTAAATCAAATGTCAATATTTATGAAGAGAAATTTATTTACATTTATGCATATATCAAATACCTGTTCGAAATATTCAATATAAACGGTTAAAAGTTGTTTGAAGCAGCCTATTGGAACTATTTTAAAGGTTGCATGGGATTTTTGAATCTTATTTCACTTAGAATAGTAAGCGGGGCCGGGCCGTAGATCAATATTTTTACCATAGCCTTAACGCATCCTAATAAAAATAGGTGTATGAAATTAAAACAAAAATATATTCAGGAACATTAAGAAGAGACGTAGTGAGTTATGTATGTTTGTTCACAAAATTCTTCATAATAGCCACAAAATATGCAACTACCACAACAATAGCAGACGCGCCGATACAATCTACGTAGCTTAAATCGTATGCAACAACTTCAGGCATTTATCCGGTGACAACGCGCAATGTAACTTGAAGTAAAACATTCAAGGGTGAGTACTTCATTTAGCACTAAATAAATGATTTATTTAATAAATCTGAAATGTCAGTAAGCAACCGCGAAAGTCTTAAAAGTTATATAATATATGAATCACTGAACTAACAGCTCGCCGCAAGCTTATTCAACTCAATTTGAAAGAATATCCACAAGTAAGTCCACCAAATCAACTCTTGTACTGAGAAAAAAATGCTTATAAAGGTCAAAGAAGCATCAGAGCAAAGATTTAGACTTTTGGAAATACATAAGTTTCCCATAACAAAACCAGAAAATTTGCATTTGGTCACTGTTACTACTTAAAAAATTCCCTCAATGTGACGTTATAATATTATTTCACCTCTGCATTTGTCAATAATGTCCAACGATCTGCTTGTTCAATAGAGTTTAGCAGCGAATTAAATCTAAGGCTACAGAAGTAAGCGAAGCATGAGAGCACATCTTTTGTGAAAACGAAATAATAGCACGATGTAAGCTTCAGGTATTTTTATCAAACCCTTTGAAACGATACAGCTCTTTTAAGATCAACGCTGCTAAATAATTATCATATCAGCAGCGGACAGTAAGTCATTATTAACAATTAATAATAATGTTAATATACATAGTATAAAGCGATGCATTTTGAAGTATGTAGTTTAAGTATTATCACATTATGAATCGATCAATCCTCTATAAAAACGCATTTAAATATTCATATCACGGTCGACATCTTTTTGTTTTTGAATTATTATCTTTCTAACTTAAAATCTACCTAATTCCCCTAATTCGAAGCCACCGTACTCAAGTTGAAAAAATAAGTACTTACTCCTTAGTGAAAAACATATTCCCATCTTCATCTGCTCTCCTATACCCTCAGGACAACTTAATAAGATTTCTTGAATGAATAAAAACTTAAATTTGATTCTCATCACCATAACTTCAAGTAATTGAATTCATTGGAACACGTTCAACCTTACAAGAAAAGCGTGCAAACAATTTATAATCTTAAGACGAAGATTTTAAAATTAGATTATGCAATCAATCAATCAATCAATCCTCTTGACCACCCTTGGTATAACTTTAATCAAACCTCAATCAAAAAACTGAAGTCCTCTGGCCATCACCGAAATGTATTCTTCACTCTGCAAAAGAGATCGAAAGTGTTAAGTCGATAACCAAATTTCACCCCAAGAACATAAGATCATTAAAATTCTCGATCCAATCAATAAATTATCAATTAAGTTGAAATAACACATGCTTCGTCCATATCAGAGGACACCATCTATCAAGGTAGCGTTAACAGGGCGGACTGGCTAAAACGCGTGTGCTCAATAAAAGAAAAAACTGTCACCTGAGGCTGCAAATATTGTATGTGGGCTTGTGAGCCCCAAACAAAAAACGCGAAACCTTTGGACTATGGGATCAAGACAAATTTCCATGAAATAATTTTACATTCTTCGTGACCGCCAGATGTCCCACAAATGTTTTTATACGTTGAGAATTTCGAAAAACCGTAAAAACCACCATGGTCGTAATAGAATTTGCACTAAAAATAAGAAAAACTCTGGATACTATTATCCTAATTGGCTGAACGATAAATCTACCAACAAGGAGCTTTGTTTTCAGTATTTTACGCAGGTGCGTTTTTCTTCTCTTTCGTTTCGGTCAGTAAAATCACTAAAAGAAGAAGAATGATGCAGCGAGATACATGGATAAAACGATTCCCATTTGCCAGGTGAGAGATTCTAATTCAGAGAACCACGAAAATACGATATCGCAGAAAAGTTGATTGTTACAAATTTTGAAAAGTGGCATGAATGGAATACAATTTACGCGTAGAAATCAGCACAACTCATATATACCTACACGTATATATATATATATATATATATATATATATATTTACAAACCCTTCGTGTAATGGTTTTCACCTTATTTTTTTCTTTTTATATGTATTCTGTGTGCGACCCCCAAATCCGATGGGAGTACTTTTGCTTTTCTTTGACATGTCATTTGCTACAATCCTCTAAAAACCTTGCCGAAATGTTTCTTTTGCGATAAGGAAGTGTAAAAAAGGCAAGAAAATTTACACTGACTGAATATAGGTACATACATTATCAGATTCGGTTCTACTACCGCCTACATAAAAAGGAGATATCCCTAATGTGTCCCTGGTGATATGAATCATTCATCTTATATGGAATGTAAACAAGTAATGAAAATAAATTTTTTTCTTGAATTTTTAATAGGCTAGGGATGTACTTAATTGTGAAAAATAAATGTTTTATAAAAGATTTAGAAATTTTGTAGAAGATTAAGCATCTCTTGTGCGTTATCCGCTTTTTCTTTCTTAAACTTCTCTAGAAAGGCTCTACACACACACAAAACATAAAGAGAGCAACTAAATTTACTTTTGTTAATTTCTTACTCCTAGACCTATATACGTACATATATAATATCTTTGTACATTGGGCTTCCTTCTTTTTTTTTCAATTTCAGTTTTATTTCAGTTTGAACATAACTTACATTTTGTATACAAAGGAGACAGATGTTTTAAATATAGTTTATTCATTCAACTAGAATAATTTTTATAATTAATATAAACTAACGAGAATATTAACTTATAATGAGATTTATTTGGGAAAACAATTTACCAAAACTCCCCTAAGATAAAAACCTATAAACTTAACCTAAACTTATTATTAACTTATCTTACATACTAACTAGCTAGACAAAGTGGCCGTATTAGGATATTATCGGCGTAGCTACACTCTTATTAGCTATTTCAGTTATTTTAATCCTTATCAATTCTACAGCAGCTATTGTGTGCAACTTTAAGGATGATTTTCAAATTTTTTGAAGTGCTTTTTAATGTGAGATCGAGATCGTGCATTAGAGGACTATACCGGGCTCCGTATAACATTGCAGTTTGAAAGATAACTTTGAAAATGATAAGCTTGTTTTTCCGATTCAGGATTAACTTACGGTTTATAAAGGGATACAATGTTTTGATTAATATGTTTACTCTGTTTATAATTGCTGTTATGTGTTTGGTGTAAGTAAGCTTCTTGTCAAGCGTAACACCTATATTTAACGTGGTCAGTCCATAGAATATTAATGCCGCTTATTGTGAAGTTGGTGGGAAAAAAAATGGATTTCGTCCTTTCGAAGTTAGTTTTTATTTTCCATTTTTGGAAATAATTTGCAACTGCATGAAGTTTCTGTTGCAGGATAGATCATATTTTTGTTGGGTCTGCATCAGAACAAAACATATCTGTATCATTCGCAAATACCGAAGAATAACAATTTGTGACAGTGGGGAAATCTGCAGTGAAAAAGTTATACAATATTGGTCCCAGGACAGACCCCTGAGGAACACTAGTAGAGGATACTGAGCCAATGTATACCTTTATCTTTCGGTCACACAAGTAATCACGGACAAGTGCCACCAGATGAACGAGGAAGCCAAGGTTTGACATCTTATAAATTAGTGCATCGTGCCATACCGAGTGAAATGCTGCTTGTACATCAAGAAATACAAGTCCTGTAGATTTTTTTTATGTTGAAATTGGTTTTTACATGTTGGACCATTCTCATAAGCGGTTCATTAATAAAGCTTCAAGCTTTCCTCTTGATGACTTTTTGTAACATTTTTGACAGATTATTTAATAGGCAATAGGACTTATAGGGTTAGTAGGATCATCAAGTGGCTTTCGAGGCTTTTATAATGGTTAACTTCCACGCTGAGATGGAAAGTACTGAAACTTTAGGCAACAATTTATTATAAACGTTAGATAAATAACTCCAGCTCTGGGGAAAGCCTTTAACCACGAATTGAATATACCATCAGCGGCCTTCTTACCATTAGGATATTTTAGTATGATTTGAATCGATTTAGGTCTGATGTATTAGGACGGATTGATCTCGATATGTGCTGAACTTAATTGTCGCTTTGCTACTTCAACGAAACTGATTTTCGATGTGTCACTAAGATCTCCGGAGATGTTCAAGTTTGCAGAAAATTTTTGAGAAAGATGTTCTGCTTTATCACCGCTGGTAATATAACTGTCACTTTGACCTCTGAGAATAGGTATAGGTATATTGATAGTATTAATAAATTTTATCCATATTTTTTACAGGTATACTTCAATTAACATCGCAATCTTTCTTTAACTTTTCGAATGTTCCTTCGGTTTTCCTTCCATTACTCCTGAAAGCTGTCTAATAGCTTCTCATGGTAAGTATGCGTCAATAAAGAAATTGTTTCTATAAGATTACTTATTGAAGGATTTGGTTGCTCTGTAAAATGTTATGAAGATGATTATTTTCATCTTGAAATATTTCTGTGTTTAATGCAAAGATCTGGCCCATTTCATTTTCAATCTTCGTTTGACTCTGTAGCTTCTGATAATGCTTATTTTATCTGTATTTTAAATATCTTTAGCAATCCAACTTCATTACAATAATTCTAAAAAAAAACCCCTACCTAACTTGTAACCATATGTTTTCAAAAAACCAATCAAATTCAATCATTTGATTGTCAAGCCAAGTCTGAGAATTTTGAGTACTTCAAATGCACGAGGTGGGATACAATCTAAAGTAAATATATATCTGAACCTTTCTTAAGATATTCTAAGAGAATAATTTCCCATGCATCTGATAACAATTGAACAAACTAGACAGTAAATTAGAAGTTTTTGGTGAATATAACGTTATTAAACCAAAAGTTAGAGGTTATACTAATACGTGCTACCATTCTGCCCCTCCCTGTAAGTTTTCTTTTTATATACATTTTTCTGAAATAAAACAGTTACAGTGAAAGTTGAGTCTATCGAAAATAATATGGAAAAAATCATTTGGGTTATCCACCAACACTGAAGAAAGTGAACCAACCAAGCATATGTCAATTGCAAATACTCAAAATTCTGCGTGCTTCGTAATACAACTAGGGATCGAAAATAATAGCTAAAAATCTCATCAAGAAAGATTGGTATACTTGAGAAGTAATGACAAATAGTTAATAATTACTAAAGAAAAACTTGTAAGTCTCATAATAAGATTTCCAACGCAGAATTCTTGATTTTATAGTTAGCTATAACTGTTACCGAAAACTTCTGATTACTTAAATCTTATGATAGCAGTTTTCGTAGAGTTTTATACTTTTTTTCAATTAGGATTGTTACCAGAGACTGTGATTCACTTAAATGCTTTGATAAAAGTTTCATAAGACTTACATATATCAATACTTCAATTTTTCGGTAACAATATAGTTAGTTATCGGTAACAATACAGTTAGTTATAACAAAAGACTCTTATTTATGTAAGTCTCACAATGGATCTCTCACAGATATATTATTGTTGTAGCTTTTGGTCTTTGTTATTTTGGTATAAGGAAAGATATAAGAACAATATACAGAGTGTTCGGTAAGTGAGTAGGATGAATATGCCAATGGATTCTTGGAAGGTCCTGATCACAGTTTTAATCCTAACCCACCCCCCGCATTTTCAAAAGGACGTGTAGTCTCTTAAATATTCATAAGCCCCTTTACGGATATTAACAAACGTCAAAGTCTACTACATTAAAAGATCTGTGAGAAAATCACTATCAGATTTAAATAAATAATACCGGAGACAATTTGTGCTAAACCGCAAGTGTGTCTCTATATACGGAAATACAGCTCAGTATACACTCGGTGAATACTTAGTATGTAGGATATTGGAGCTCAATATTAAAACTGCTGGAAATTTCGCGGTACACAGAGTTTATCTCAATATGACCCTAGTTATAAACTATAATCATGAAATACATGAACCTTTTAGAACCGAATTTTATATTGAAATGTTGGCTGCAACTTTTCTGACATTTATATTTGACACTTGTCAAATTGTGGTGTCTATTTCATTTTTATTTTCCATATAGACAAGTAATCTCACAATATTTGCTCACACTTTGTACGTACGCCAAACTTTCTTAAGTCAAGCGACAAATTAACTGTCAGTTCGCTAATTAATTCCTCAGTATCGTAAACAGCAAGTGTGTTTCTGAAATTGTACATTTTAATATGACATAATCGCAATATCAATATCTCAATATCGTTTATCTACGGTACAACAGTCCTCAGTAGCAGGTATGGCTGTACAAAAAATATGCATTTAATAAATAATTTTTATCTTATGATCTAAACTGTTAGAAGTCTTTTATAAAGTTATATAGAACTAAATGGAAAAAAAATTAATTTTAACTATTATTTCAAGATTTTTTTTAAAAGTCTCATAACAGTTACGGTCCCTGAATGCGTCCATCTAAGCGAGGGACCATATAAATATTCAAAGATGATTATGCTACCTAATTTAGTAAATTAGATGCAACACAGTCTCACGTCCAAAATCTTTGAAGACCTACAGAACAGGATAACAAAACAAAAAGAAAATTTTGTTGGATTGGTATACCTACAGTTTAATGTTTATTTTTAATTGTTATCTTTTGAACTTAAACGTGTAGTTCGTTAAGTAGAGAACGTGCTAAAACTTTTAGTAGTCATGTATTTCGCATAGAAAGAATGCAATGTCAAAAGACCTAAGATTACTTAAAAATTGAAAGAAATGCAAGCAGAAACAATCGTCAGCGAGTATAAATATAAATAAAAGGTAAAATCAAAGAAATCGTATTAAACATCTCTCGGAAATTTAATCACCTGCGCACTGAACACAAATGATTTAAGGATCTAAAGGAGAGTCTCGTATAAGAGAAGTCAGGTAAATAGACTATTTGGTAGTCCTATGCCTCTAAGGGAAGAGAAAAGGAAAAAATTACTCCGCTCATATTGACGGGCTGAACGCAAATTTTGTTACTTAAAATCAAGCAAACTTAACTAAATGCCAACGCAAAAACGGTAATTCCCGAAAAAATATGGCAACCTACCTTTGCATTAATTACCGCAAGTTTGATCTATAAGTTTTTGTTTAACCTCATTGTAGACTATTCGATTCCCCGACAAATTGAAGTCCAAGCAAAGAATTGTTTGTATGCAGCCATAGTGCGGCCGATCGTCTGGTACGGCTTTACGGTCTGGAGGGCACTGAGTAGGAAATGTAACCTAGATGTACTATCAAGAACCCAGAGAGCCGCTTGCCTGAGAATACCTAGGTTTTTGCGCACCACGGCCACGATGGCAGTAGAGGCCATGCTTGATTTATTCCCACTAGATCTCCACTGCAGGAGTATAACGACAATTAGCATTTTCAGGCTCAGATCAAAAGAGGATTGGTGGACGGAGAAGGGTTTTTCGCATTTCAATATACTCCAGAAGATAGACTGCAGTGATTGTATGGAAGAAACTGACTATCAAATACCTTTCTCAACTTATGGTGGGTGTGTCAATGCAATGATGATGGGATAGGAAGCAGATGATGATATCATCCGATAACTCTATCTTTACCGATGGATCCAAGGCGAGTGCAGGCACAGGGGTTGGATTGTACTCCAGAGGCTGTCAATAGCATGAGTCTTATAGACTACCGGACAAATATAGTATCTTTCAGGCACAGCGGAAATATTGGCATCTATGTGCAGAGAGTCCAGCCTTGAGAAATTGATTACATAGCACAAGGTGAGTTGGCCAAAAAGGACTCTGAAATGAATAGCTCCACAACGACAGCTTATGTTAGGATTCCGGTCGAAGCTTTAAAAGAGGAGCTCATCAGGGGCGCTTTTCAAAAAGGAAGGCTCCAATGTATCAATAGGGAAACTTGCCGTATCGTGAGGAATTTATGGCCTGCATGATGGGAGAGGACAACAGAACTACTTAATTGTAGTAGACCATAACCCAACAATCTAGTAAGAGTCCTTACAGGTCATTGGACTATAGGAGACTATGCTACAAGACTGGAAATGCCGACAAATGATTTCTGTAGGAGATGTAATGATTCGATGGAAATCGAGTCTTCCAAAGCGTACTTTGCCAGTGCCCCGCTCTGATGAATAAAAGAGGTAGGATATTAGATAGCTACTTTTTTTGAAGTCTGCGGGAGCTGCAAAGTAAAGATGACAAATGCATCCTAAGTTTCCTAAGGAAAGCAGGACGGATCTAAGGCGAGTTTTAAAGGCTATCCCATAAGTAGCAGAATATGCTTACAGGTGGTCTATGTGAAGCAGGCTAGATACTTCTAGCGGCACCCCTCCTACCTAACCTAACCTAAACAATCGATAATTTTCGTTTGTTTTTGTTCCTTGACTTTGATATAATTTTATACCTCGTAGAATTTGGTATACCTTTGTCTAGAAATATTTCATAAAACAAAAGTTTATCTATAATGCTATCACATTTCCTCGTCTTTCTTCTAAAACACTATTGTCTAGCATCCTAACTGCTTATATATTGAAATAGTTTAATTGTTCGAAAAAAATGTACTGAATTGTCAGAAAATTCTTAAAATTCTTCATCTCTTAAAAAAAAACAAAGGTTAAAAATAAAAACGAAATTTTGCGTTAAGGAAATTTATTAAATACTAATCTTTAATTTAACTAACTAATACTTACAATTTATAATTTATCACAGGGAATTTTTATTTTATACAAAATAAGGCCCAATTCATAAAATCAGCTACTTCTCGGCCATAACTTAATTTTTTGTTTCACTGATAATTTTATGAGTAGTACTATTTAACTCTGTACTTACGATTAAAATTATATTGATACATTTTTCAACTGGAAAAACCTTTTCATACCTACTCGGAGGTCTCAATATAATTTGTGACTTGAGATTTGATAAACCAAATCTGGAGACTCCCGAAATGTGGGTGAGTACTTTTATGAACTATAAACATGTCATATAGTAGTTTAAGCACTACTGCTAATTTAAATTCATTATTAAAATATAATTTTTCTGCAGAATATAACCTCTGTTTTACTTTAATATCATAAATAATAAAAACACAATTGTTCCATAAACTATAGCAATAAATTACATTTTTTCTCTCCCAAATTTTAAGCAATTTGAATATAATGAGGTATTGCATGTATGTATCCTTCTTGAAAAGTAGAACATGCCGAATCTCCAACCTAGAATACAACTTTCGTGCTACAAGGTAATAAAAACATTTTACTATTACTTCCGAAAACAATATTTCTGGCGGCGATCATAAATTAAAATTTTGTTGTAAAACATTACTGGAAACACCCGCATACGATCCATTATAGAACCTTCTAACAAATCCTGGCATACATAAGCCTCTTATCGTATGGTGGAATGTTGGCCATTAGGCTACAGAATACCTCTAGACAACTAGTACATGATATGTTTATACATATGTATATGTAAATTAAAATTTTATGAATCTATAAAAACATTATGTTTTTAAGAGTGGAGTATGTTACGAAAAACAAGCCCATTTTAGGTTCCGTTCTTTCTTCCCATACCATTATAAGTACTACTTATGTATTTTAAGTTAGGGCTGTGCTTGTGCAGACTATCGATCTTTACTACCTTACCTAAACCTCTTGGTCTGGTATTCCTCCTCCTCCTTTTACATTTCTGAGAAATTCAATACACTAAAAATCAACCTAAAGAACAAGGATACGTCCGAAGCTATCATGCTAACTGAAGCATATCAGAAATTATGGTTGTTAGCGATTTCAAGGCATTTTCACAAGATACTCCTTCCCGTTCATTTGGTTAACTGTACATTGCCTTACGAATTGGCGTGTTCACCTGCTTGCTCTACAACTTTACGTGACCAAACTACCCACTTCCGTTTTTGTAGTATGTACAACAAGGCAGCACAACCTCAATGCCCTCATCAACCTTAATGGAAGTCGAAAGGATTTTTCCATTTTTATGATTAACGAAGTGAAACACGGGGCGGGGCTCTAATTGGTTTTTGGCTCTTTTTCAAGCAACCTAGAAATTTACTAAGCCCAACAAAAGTACGCAAATATTCGTATGCTTACGTAAACATACATACATACACATGTTTTTTACATTGTTAAGCAACCAGCAACAAAAATTGCATTAAACATGCAGAACCGATGTGGATTTGGGATGGTATTAATTTTTATTATGGCAAATATTCTGTTCTTTGATAAGAAAATTTCTTCAATAAAACGAAATAAATTACCGCAGGGATGAGTGTTTTGATAGCGAATTTACTGATATAAAACTGCCGCCATATGTTTTGGTAATTAAAACCTTATAAATCCATCATCGAATTGGAATTCGATTCGAGAACTGATATCTTGATCTAAAAGGGTGTCAATTTGGGGTTCTCCCTAACTAAATAAGTGCTCAAAGTTGTTAATTAGCTAAACATGGTAAAATACGTAGCAGACTTACAGACAGTAATGAAATCTATTAAATCTATTGATTGCAGTTAATGGGTTCAGCTGGGAAACAATATCGTGTTTATCGCAATTGTTTTAGTGAAACTGTGCTTAACTGCTCCCATGCTGGATATAAATCTTGTTAAACTTCATTTCGTTTTATTGATAGGAGGCTTTTATTGAAAATGAAAAGCGTTTTTGTTTTTTTTCTTTCATTGCAAATAATAAACAGATTTTATTTCGAACTTATTTCAGCTACAATGCCGTATATTAATAGAGGTAAAATTTGACCCTAATTTCAGACTGGAATGAAATTTATTAAACTTATTCAATTCATGCGGATTAATTATGAATTAATATGATGATTAGGATCTATTTGATTATTATATTTCATACAATTAAATGCTAACTATATCACAGTATCCAAAAGCCATTAACTATAGTCATCAATTTACCACTTTAAATCAGCTTTAAAGCTGAATGTGAATTATAGAGCTTCGTTCCCCGCTTATAAAGGGTATTTTATTCTTTGCGTCAAACTTTAAAAAGCAAACCCAAAAATAGGCATTGCTGCTTTATTTTATTTTTTATTCATAGCGAGTTTAGTCAAATTCATGGAATTGATCGAGTAAGCTGCCAAGCCCGCAGCTCGAGAATTGAGTGGAAAAAAAACTCTTTCACAATCTACAAATCTTTAAAAAAAATCTATATAAAAAAACAAAAAAAAACAAGCTTTTCGTATTAGCAGAAGCCGTATACTCATCAGTAAGAGTTGGTTCCTTTATACCGAGCCCGCCAAAGTGCACAGCCAAACTGACCTCATATATAAACTTAAAATGATTTTAAAGTGTGCATTATATACGAGACGAAATAATGAGTATTTACAAGATTTTCCCTATGCGGGACTAGCATTTCATAGAGAGTTTTGCTATGAAATAAATTCATAGCGAATTTAGCCAATAGAAAATTGATCGAGCTTGCTGCCAAATCCGCAGTTCGAGGTCAGTTTGGCTGTGCACTTTGGCGTATACGGCGGGCAGGTATCAAGCCATACTGATGAGTTTATGGTTCCTGATGACACAAAACGCCTGTTGGCATGTAGAGATAAAAAGGAGACCAGAGGCGCCAAATCTCACGTTCTTCATGACCAATTGATAATTTCGTAAAATAACAAAATCACTAAACTTTTTTTTTCAGTTAATTGAATATTTGATGCTCTGTATGGTTTGTTGCGTCATATTGTTATTATCTTACATTTATTTTTTATTTAACTAAAAATTTTTAAAATGTTTTAGATGAAGAATCCTGAGAGTTCTCCCTCTGCCAGGTGTTTTCATTTCGCTTCTTCTTGGTAGGTATAATATATCTAAACTGTCTGGACGGCACCAAGCTAATGGTCCATTTCTTAATATCATCAATAGACGCATCAAATCTAGGCGAGATCACACAATGTTTGTTGAATTTTTCTATAAGATTGATAACTATCTTGTCTTCCCAGATCTATGATTATCCACTATTTCAAATTCTCTATAAGGCATGGCCAAAGCAGCAAAATATATAGCGGCATAATATATTGTCTGCAACGACAACAGCAGGATGCTTCATCATCACCGCCAGGAGCTAGATGATTACTTTTGAACAGGCTCGAAGCAATACATGATGTTTTCCACGCTTTGCAGTATTATTAATGCATTTAAGGGTATCCGTTAATATGTTCATACGCACCATGGTTCCGATTTATTATACCCTAGATGAAATCATAGGACATAGGTACTAAGTTTGTCATTCCGTTCGTAACGCATAGAAATAATGATGATAGAGCAAAATGGATTGGA
Source organism: Dioctria rufipes (assembly GCA_963924295.1). Taxonomy (NCBI): domain Eukaryota; kingdom Metazoa; phylum Arthropoda; class Insecta; order Diptera; family Asilidae; genus Dioctria; species Dioctria rufipes. Next base: position 37,898,904 of record OZ002743.1, on the reverse strand, counting down.
CAACCAGGAACAATATTAAAAGTTATTTTGAATTTTGCATGTCCGTTCGTCCGTCTGTCAGTCCGTACAATAACTCGAGAAGGCGTTTACTTAGAAAGCTGAAATTTTGCGTACGGGATTCTAAAACAAAAAGTAAAATTAAGTTCGAAACTCTAACAATTCGGGTATCTCCTTCGTACAAATATTCCGATTTCACTACATATTTGAATATTGCCTGAGAGCGCGCCAATGATGAAACCTGAAATTTTGTACACAGTGCAGTCATAAAAATAGTAAATATAATTTCAAAAATGACACCGACAACATGATACAAAGATTAGCAAGGTATGATCGGATAGACAGGAATTTGTTGCAATTCAACGTCATTTGCAGACAAATGTCATTTCCAATTCCGAATTTCCGAATTTGTTCTTCTGAGTGAGTTTTTCCTGTTATACGTTTTAATATATTAAAATATTTAATAAAAACATTAGTTTCTACGTGTAAAACACTTCGAGGAAAATAATTATGTATTGATAAAAAACAAAGAAATTGTCAGTTAGAAAATCGTTTCACTTTGCTAAGAACGATTGAAATTTATACGAATAAATTTGTGAAATTTGTCCCCAAATGATGCAAACACCGAATTGACAGATGAACCGGCCATACATTGTTAATCTTTGCATTATATACTGACAAGAAAGTATCAAAATTTTTAAACCTAATGTCATTCAGAGTAACGGGCAGTTCCTACTTCGAAAAAAAAGCTACGATGATAACTTAAATATACCCTAAATTCGCATCAAACAGTGATTTGACAATATTCCTTGTTAATGAATTCATTCAACCTAAAATGAGCTTCATCGCTGAAGAAGATTTTTAAACAAATTTAAAACCGACTTTCAGGACCTCTAAAGCCCAATCCAAGAATCTTTGAAACAACAAATGCTCAATTAACCTTCAGCTCTTAACTCAACTAAATCTTATATGGAAGTAGGCTTAATTCTTTTCTGAAAATTCATTTAGTTGAGGTTGGAGAAAGTCGAACTTCTTGCGGATGACATGTAATCTATGTATACTACATATATTTCTGTATTTACGTAACCTACTACCTTGACAGTATCTAATTACCGAAATAATATGTTTGGTTGGATTGTTGCTACCTTTTAACAAATTGTCTTGCTATTTTGTTTATTTTTGCACCAATAAGCTCTCACTTTGCAATGCCATGTATCTCTGAGATGGAAAAGGAGAGGGAAATTAAAGATAATTTCGATAATTTCATTCTGAGCCGTTCGTAATTTTTTTAATGCGCGCATAATTGAACCGAAACGAGGGCACTATAGAATATCGCTGATTGATAAACCACTTCAAACTTCTATAACAAGTTTATTTTCCAGACTCATAGTTGCTCTACTATTTATAAATAGGGGTGTAATGCTTTAAAGTTGATTAGAATGTTAGTTTTTTTTAAGAATTGATGTTATATGCCTGGCCAGTGGCATAGATAAGGCACCTGCAGACGCACCAGGTTGGGGGCCCCGAGATTTAGGGGCCCCAAACTGGTAACTAAAATTTTCAAAGAAATCCAGCATTTTATAGATTTTGCTACGTCTTCGTCACTAATTCGCTGACTTCAAGGGTTTCATCACCTTAAGATTTGCTCTTGTGCTCTTACTCTCAATTATGATTTTTTTGCTGTCTATAAAATACATTATCGACTATACCGAACGAATTACAAATTGTGACTTCCATTTCTAAATGTATATTTAAAACGGTTCTTAATTCTTATCTACGCCACTTTGTCTGGCATTAGTAAATTCGCGTCAAGTTTGATATCTAAATATTCGATTAGATCTGCACATGGAATTTTGGTACTGACCTTTTGAATTGATTTAAAACGCCTTATTAGAAATTTCACCACCTGTGGTGTCAGCTTTAAACTGAAAAAACACAAAACAAAAATTAAAACTTGTTTCGTTGATCCTTCTCGAGTAATATCCGAAAATCCTTGTTGAGATTTTTACGAGTGTTTTACTAATATTAATGTGTAAATGTTACTATTGCAAGTGAAATGATTCAATTTTGATCCATAATTATAAGTTTTCGAGCCTTTCTCTGTTATTATTGTATGCTTCTTTACGTTTTGTTGTATTTATGACTTCATTTAATTAATGTTTTGTACTTTCTTTGTTTTTTAGATTCTAACCTGTTGGATGTCTCTCTACTGGTGGAGTGTACAAGTGAATATATTTCAGTCAGTCATCAGTTATATTGTTGAAGAATGAATAGACAGAGCCATGGTTACAAAAATTATTATATTAGTGTGTAGTTATTGTTTTCATTTTTTTTCTTTCCACTACTACTACACACATTCTCATAACGTAAAGTTCTTTTATTAAAGTCACTATAAATTACAACAATTGATATTTATATATCTCCAAACCTTATTGAAATATACAGCTTGAAACAAAAAGTGTTCATTAGTTAAGAAAAATTTCTCCCACCGCCCTGAATTTCATGATAAGCCGTAAATATTAAGAACAAATGTAATAAATGAAGTTCAAGTTGTAATCCATCTTAAGTCGACATAATGTCAACGTCATCTCCTGACAGAAATCATAATTGGAAAGTGTGATCATTAACAATTTTTCATCATCTGAATCTGAAATCTCGACCAAAACATCCTGTCACTACCACAGGAAGCACTACTAACACAGCACTAAGCTGTAAGCAGCTCATGCTGTATCACTGTATCCCATGTCTCAATGTTTTCAAATCTATGTAGAAGTGCGAGAGTGTCTGCAATTCATTACGCTAATACTGGCACGTGTCATCTTGATAAATTAAGAAGTTTGATTAAAAGCACAGACGTCGCTCAACAAAAAAGGCTAACCGATGGGGAGGATAAGAGTGTTCGGCACAGAAGACCGGGTGCCACCGGGTGCTAATGTCGTCACCAAAATGTTCATTCTCTGCTTTTTTGTTTACATTCTTTTCTAACACGATGCCTATTACGAGTGTTATGTATTTCTCTGTTGGCTCTCAATGAGTTTTCATTACAAATAACCCAATTTAAGATCTTAAGAACTGAAGTATATGTGTAGAAGGACACTTATGTTTTATACCCAATGAATTCGTAAGGTTGAACCCGTTTCATGAACTTAAATTAGTGTTAAGTGAATCGACACGTTGCGACGGGAAATTTGATGTGTTGACACACGACACGAAGGTTTTAAAATTCACACCCTTTAGTGTTACTGTAGCGCAATCAATATACAAACATATTTGATATACATATCTACATATAATATCAATATGCAATTGAACGGGGTGGGTGAACGAATTCATTATTTGTGTTTACGAGTGGTAGTGGTGTGGAAACCAAACAAGCATTGAAGTAGATTAGTTTGCCGATTAAATGTTCAATCACTTAAAGTAAAATGTATTTTATTTATTAATTCTTTAATTTTCAAAATGATTTCGAATTATCTTTCCAAATAGAAAAATTATAATTAACAACCACTTTATTTTGATTATTCTGCACACTATCTATCTCTCACGATGAACAAGTTGTGTGATATCCCCCATTTTTGTTTCAGGGTAATTACAATGAGAAGAATTTTCGGATGAAATTTGAATATGCACTATCATTAGTACTACTACTGAGATAACTTACAACTTACTTGTAAGTTGTCTCAGGTACTACGTGCAAAAATTAAAATTGAGTTTTGGTAAAAAGTGAAGATATGACCAAATTAGATTTTGCCCTTTTTTTTTTTTATTCCGTATTTAAGAAAAATTTCACACAAAAATGAACACGAAAGATATTGTTTTCCACATCATTATTTTCAATATCACAAATTTAAAGATAATAAAGTATTTATTGAGGTAAAAATTTTTTGTGAGTTTCAGACGTTCATACACAACACGACAACACGTTGACATTTATAATCGCCACCAATTATAAATTTCTTTGGCTTTAAGTTTCTTTTTAAAATTTTGTAAAAGCGGAACAAATTGCGTGGATTGTAACTAAATAAATAAATGGGTTTCATTCTTTATGAAATTTTGATTAATTTATTGCAGAAAAAAAAAACAGTGGCTTTGTGGTCCATGTCAAGATTTTAGCAGACAAAACTTGAATTCAAGATATTCAATAGAAGTAGTTGTTAAGTACTTAGATGAGCCCAGGACGCGACCTGAGAGCACTATTTTTCCGACCTCTTTTGGAATTGGAACACCTATGCTCGTCCCCCCCCCCCATAACTAAATCCTGAGTACGCTACTGGACACACTGTTCGAACATTATGTTGAGGAAATTTGGATGGCCGGATGTATTGAATATAAGGATGTACCTATCATGTCTTGATGTAAGGAAACCTCTTGCATTTATGTTATGTTCTGCCCCTTGTTCCTCTTATATGCTACGAATAAGGGCTCATAAATTTAACTAGCCTGGAATGTAATCCTTTATTAGTAGTAATATTATATATCAATCTCTTACTAATGTGTGCATAACTACTAGAAGCGGACTTACCTAGGTACAGAGTGGTAATGATTTAATGATTTTTTTCAGAATACTCTATATTATGGCATGTTAGAGTGTCGTTAGTACCTACGTTGTTGCATTTTGAACCGAGTGCAGTTCTTAAATACGAAGTATTATTTTTGTTCTGTTTACTCTCCGAGGATTAAGTCAAAACCTACCCATGTCAACTTTATTCAAAATACATTTGTCACGTAGTACATATGCTTATAAAAACTCTAATTGTCCTATTAGTGACCTATTGTAGTGAAGTCCTCATAAAAACTGAGTTTTTAAATTTATTTAATTAACACATATATTTTACTTTAATCTCTTTGATTTTTTGTATACAATCAATAAAAGTTAATAAGTACTAAAAGTCATTTCTTTTTTACAGGGAACGGACATAAAATCATTATTTTGTCGGAACCAAAACATGGTACATCTAGTCTTTTGTAGCAGATATTAAAGAAAAGAATAAAAGAAATTGAGTTTTAGAAATACATTGTACACATCAGCTGAATTCAAACAATGAGATTGAAATTTTGCCAAAAATTTTATTAATTTTATTTAATTTAAATAAAACTATAAGCAAATTAACAAATTTATGCATAAAATAGAAAAATGTTTCGTGTAGGTACTAATATATTAGTTTTGAATATAATTTATTTTTCTGTGCTATTTGACTAAAATTATATGAAGTAATTTCAGATCACTCATTATGTAAGAATTTAACATAAAATAAAATTTACCCGATAATTGAATACAATATATATGTATATGGCAGACAGTTTTCTGAAATGAATAAAATCAAATTAAATCTTAGTAATAAAAAAAATACAATCCACAGCCTTCGAAGATAGATCAGAGGAATTATAAATCTGACTTAAACTTTTCTGTGGAAATTGTTATCCCCCAAATAAATGACTTTTTTGCATTATTTACAGAGCATTTCAATTTGAGTAATTTCTTATAAACTGAGTATTTAAGTTTCGCTTTATACCAAACGAATAATCGAAATTTATTATTTCAGGTTAATCTTCATCATTAATTATAATTTCATTTTATTTTATTTTATTTTATTTTATTTTATATCCATTTGTGCTGAGTCTTTCACTTTGAATTTTTTTTACTATTTCTTGTTTCTTATTTTTCCTTAAATTTTTATTTTGTTATCAGTTCTTAAATTAATTTTAAATTATGTTTTAGCTAATTAGTAGGTGAGAGTGAGTATTTAAGAAAAGAAAATTCGTGAATTTAATAAAAATTATTTTAATATTGCAAATATTCAGTATTATCGTTTGATCTGGCACGCACCTTGCCCTTTTATGGTGTCAATAAACCGTAAGGACGAAATAAAGGTGACAAATCGTTTCACCAATTTTTCGTATTTACAAAACTATTTATTCTGACTCCATTTCCCATCTTGTCTACGTTTGTGTACAATAGAATTCGAACTTTAAATCGGAAATTGTGATATGCCTCTTTTAGAAAGAAGTGGAATACCAAGGTATAACACTTGCTTAAAACTTCCGCCATAAATATTAAATTCAACATTAGACTGGATAGCTCTTAAAATCATTCAATCATTATAAAACTCGCTAGAAACGTCCATAAACGTTATGTAAAGTATTTGAAAATTTCTGATTGCTCATTTTCAATATGTTATGCTTAAAAAAGTCAGTTAATAAAATGTATTTTCCAAAACATTTTCACAAAATGACTCATAAAAACTGCATTAATACTAATCCTTCTAAAATTTATTTACATTTGAAATGAAATTTTCTCGTATCAATCCGTATTCAGTGTAATATATTAGGACAGTTAAATACACTTCCAGCAACCCCAACCTTTTGTAACCTATCGAAAACTTTCAATTCAATTCGCCTGTAAGTGGCAATGTTAATGCAAATTTTCTTACGACACAAAAGCCAAACACAAGTACATCTTGGATACAAATCCACTTTTGCTCACTTAAAGGAGCGAACTTTAGGAGCCACTTTCAGCTCTCATCTGAATTGGTAAAGACGAGATTTTTCTGTTCATCGAAGTGCGATAGACTTGTCAGGGGCTGATTTGACACAATGGCAACAGCCGAACAAGCCAAGCTCGATGTTTCTACCGATGTCATAGATTTGTACCCCCCAAAACCAAATCTCATGTGTATAAAGTAAGGGTGTCATAGAGATTTGTATAATGGACACATCTCGCACCCCTATCCTCATTCTAGGATGAAATTGAAATCAACCTTTTAGCACACACAAGTTCATTTGTATTGCGTGTATATTTTGCTATCCGCAAGGGTTTCGTACACAATTTGTGGGCATGGATGACGTCAAGTTACATCGTTTTTCTAAATCATCAATTATTATTTTTTTTTATTATTTTAGGCTAGATGGTGTCCGTTGTGATTTTACAACCTAAGACAGAACAGTTGGTGTTGCAATTGAAACATTTCTGTTTTACTAATATTCCACTCTAATGGGTTGGTTCAGAATGTAGTGCGCTTACCACATCCTGTGCTTTTCAATCCTTGGGAATAGTTACATGAAAAGTACATTAGGTACTTGTATAAGGGTTTCTCGCAATGTCAGTTCCTGTCAGTGGCTGCAGTACAACTACACTAAGAAAACTTTTCGCTGTTTTGATTTACTTGTCTGAGAGTGTAAGTTTTGTTAGTCTTGGACTCGGTATTCAAATCGATTTTTATCAAATTAAAGAGAAATTTCAAGAAGTATCAGTAACCCATACTTTAAATAAAATGAGTAACTATCACTTTTTGAATAAAATTCTTTATTCTTATCATCATACCTAGTTATATACACTCATACCTGGGTAAGTTCTTAGCATTCTCTACCCATGATATTTCTCTAATGATTATGCTCTCTGGTGCATTTCAGCTATTTAGTAATTTAGATTTTAGTTTTATAATGAAATTCTTCGAATTTTCTCTAAGAGATTATTTTAATAATTGATTGCATCTATTAATAATTCATCCTTTAAACATGCCATAACAATCAGCATATTGCACTTCTAATTTCTGGGTATCTACTCTTTTCCCATATTCACCGAAAATGGTCACACTAAAAAACAAAGTTCGTTTGGTGGATGAGAAACTGAATACATAATTTGAATAACGTTTTGACGAATGGGAAACTATGATCGACAGATATACATATACATATCGGGGCGATCGGCCCCCCTAGAGCTCTAAGAAATCAAAATTTATACTCTAATCAAATCAAATGGAAAATAAAAAAAAAATCTTTTCAAATCTTCTAAATCCGCATTGAAATAATGAATACATCACAAAAGTTCTCAAGAGTTTCCCTTCATTTTGCACTTAATTTGTGTATAAATTTTAAAATTTTCAAGGTATACAAAGAAAGCAAGATCTGGGGCAGGATTTCGCAACTATTAGTTTACGCGTGCACACAAAATTTTGTGGACACCACCTTGTTTCGATTCCGCAAAAATGGAAATGAGTTTTTCTGTCAAAATTTTGTACACTTTAACTGACATTTTCTCCCCGTCATTTTGGTCGCGAATTTTGAAGAGGTCCCTGTGAGTTTTTGTCAAGAGTTATTTTCAAAATTATTTGTTATATTATTTATATTGCCCTTTTTCTAAGCAGTAGTCGCCTTAATACTAGTGAATTTATGTAACTCATTTCTTATAACTGAACTTAACTTCGTCAAAAGGAATATTTTCGTGTGCACTGGAAAATTGTTCGCAGTTGCGGAATGTAGCCTCTGGGTAGTTTTAGTTTTAACACTACAGTGAATAACAATGAAACTTGTAGCTCCTAATGTTTATCATAATACTTAATTAAATTACCTGCTTTGACTTTGATATCTCTCTGTACTATGAAATTTTTAAAATTTATACACAAATGTAATATAATTTTAATATTTAATTAAATGGAAAACTCCAGATAGTTTTTTAAAAATATATTTGTTATATTTATTATTTTTCCTTTTTTAATCATAAATTATTTTCAACAAAGTTAAAATTATACCACTAAGGAATTTTCAGTACAAGCAAACTTTGTGCAGTTTTTTGTGGTCGAAAGCTCACAAAAGCCGGGTATTTTGATGAAAAGAAATTTGTTGGGAAAATTATCATAGCCGGGGTAATTAATCTAGATCCACTTTTCTTGCAAATATTTAATTTAATATATATTAACCCTACCTAATTAACATTCCCCGAAAATTTCTTTAACCATTCAATTAGCAAGAAACTGCTGTCCAGCCCAGGAAATTAGTGCGTTTGAACGAAATGCAAGCGACCATTATATGAACAATACCATCAGTAAGACAAACAAGAAGTGTTTAATGTCGGCCGCTACTGGTGCACTATACTCGTATTCAAGTCATACTTTATGGCTTATATATTCCGGGGGTTACGACTTATGGCAATTGCGGTTATAGGGGGCGATGGGGCGATCGCCCCCCCCCTAGAGCAAATGTCTGGATCCGCCCTTGCTTATACTACGGTGGGATTAAGTCATCTTTCAACAATGGACAGCCTCAGTTTAGTTGAACTAGTTAAACGGTTTGATTCTCCAAACATTTTGCGAGGGGTTTTAAATAAATATCAAGTCCACGCTATTATCTTAATCACTCAATAAGACGACTAAATAAATAAAATAAATAATGTGCCTAATAAACTGAACTGGTTATTTTTCCGTGTTGAATTTTCATATTAAATCTGACTGACTTTTTCTTCAATATACTCCCCAAATTCCATCGTTCCACTTTTGTAATAGCAACCAATTACAGTTCTTAATAGCTTCTTGTCTATGTTTGCAGATGGATACTGTACAATGGTGCCATTAACTAATTATTATTTAAGTATTGTGCTACGAAGCGATCATAATACCTAATTTCATTGAAATTCAATCACTTTCAAAAGAGTAAAATGATTAAATATAGGATGGGGGAGAAGGCATACCTGGAATTCCACAAATCTTTAGCTAAAGCAGTATTTTTAACAGACATAGAAAGCACTGCCCTAATGATAACATCTGACGCTCACATAAACGAATAAATTTCTCAGTTTCAGAACTTAGTTTTACATTTATTCCAGAGATCTTTTAGTATATCCTCATTGCCTGCTACAATCTCAGCTTAGTTCCACGGGTAGAGATGTGATGCTATACAGGCTTCAATATAGTGTCAATATTTGTTGCAAATACACTCTACTGAAGGTTTTTGAAGGTTTCAACATTTTCTTCCGACCTGTCCTCAAGATTGCAGAGAAGTACTCCAAGCGTGGCAATGTGGGAGATTCGGGAAATAACTACGGAGAGTCATAATGCCCTTCGATGTTTCACGATATCTACCAGTCTGACTTTCGGACGATTTTTCAACTCACCAAGAAAGTAAGATAGTCAAAAAAGGAGGTTTTTTGAGCTATTGTTAAACTATGGTCATGATCTAGGCCAGTAAAAAATATCACGTAGAATCAGTATCGTACCCAGTATTGGCTTCCCTGTGGTGGAAGGGGGGTGGGGACTATAGGTGTCCCAAGTCCAAAAAAGGTTGGAAAAATAGAGCTCCTGACCCCTTCTAAGTACTTAAGAGCTCCTCTGTTGAAGATATTGAAATTTAAGTTTTATTTGCTAAAATCTCGACATGGACCATAAAGTGGGTGTCACACCAGGAGCAGCCCGGCGGGGCGTTTTGCGGTTTCCTCTGCATGATTGCCCTTGCAAAATTAAATCTATAAACCACACCAGGAGCGGCGCGGCTCAGCAAATACATACTTGGAGATTCAAAAATACAGCTTCGCCGCTGCCGCTGTCGGCAAGATTTCTTATTGATTAGCAATAAGTACATGGAACTCGTCAAATTCGGCTTTTGGCATTAAGTAATCGTAGAATCGATCCTCAGCACTTTTCTCTGCTTTTCTTCATCCAGAGCTGCTGATAACAGAACTTCTTCATCGCACCGCACCGACCCGCGCCGCAACACTCTCGGTGTAACCACGGCTTACAGCCATCTTCAAAAGCTTAATCATAATTTCATAAACAATGAAACGCATTTATGTACTTACTTATTTATGATCCGAACCAAATTTTAAAAAGAAACCTAAGGCCTGATGCAGACATCAGTATTTTGGACGTGAGGTGCGGCTACGGTGACATAGCGGCATGCACACAAATATATACAAATACATTTGAAATTATTCTATTTCTATTCTATATAAGTACATATGCCTTGTGTCAGTAGAACTCAGAGGTTTGAATTACAGCACCGATGCGGAGCCGTAGGAATTTGCGGCAAAAAGTGGACGCAATATGGACGTCAATGCATTACCTCAATGTCGCCGGAGGTATCAAATAGGCGACATGTGTGATATGAGCATTACCAATTTTTTTAAAATTTTACATACTTGGAGGGTTTATAAAAACAAAAATACGAATTAAAAATTTTCCCTGTACATTCCGTATTACATCAGTTATAGCATTTTAAAATTTCAATAAAATGCTATCCTGATCTTCTTTAAAAATTCATACATATTTTGCTATTCACGCTAGAATAGTGAAGTATGACTCATATGAAAGTTAGAATTTCAAGCTATTTAAAAAAAAATGTCATCTCAAAAATATGTATATGCGAACAGGGATATCAAACATAAAGAATCGGATCTACCGAGATAAATTAATGAAAACTTCATGTTGAAAATAAAAGTAACTTTACGAAAAACATCGATTATTAATTTCAAAATACAAAAACTTTTCTTAATTATAGCTGAATTACACATAATAAATCTAAATAGAACTTGTCTTCTTTACCTCTCTAATGAACGTAATAACAAAGAGCAATCATTGTCTCTACACGTCGATTAGAACTCATGAATAATAGAGTAGCGGTACCAAATATTAGGACAACTTTGAAATACGCCTAGAAAAAACTAAGATTTTGGAACTTCAATAGTTGACATTACAAAATGGCCCTAGAGTGTATTATTCTTAGTGAATTTCTAGAAAATGTCCGGACTCTATAGCTCTCAAGTATTTTATGAGCTTCTGAGAATGGAAGTTCGTGCGAGTTTCAGAACCTTACCTCAATGTAATAGTTAGTCAGAAAAATTTACCTTGTTCCTTCGTAAATAAGGTATAATCCGTACAAAATAGACAGAATTACGTGATATATTTTTACATAGCCATAAATAACAGAGAAAAATGTATATTTACAGAGAATGTATAAAGACAAGAAATCAAACCGACATAACCCACGAAATCCTCCTCCTTCTTGGCTGTGCAATAAAAATTCCATGAATAGGGCTTGTCTCTTTTTGCCTATAACAGCAAAAACTCTGGAGAGTACAAACGAACAAATGAAAAAATACACCGAACACATAAATACTAAAAGCAAATCCAGAATGATTAATTACCTCAAAAATTCCATTGTGTATACAAAATTATTATATCAGCCCCCGTGAAGCCACCCTTAGTCGTCCCTTATCCTCTTGGGGTCCCGTGCCTCATTTTACAGCTGAAAAAGTCTTATCCGCCCTAAGAGACCACTCTGTTATGACTTGTGACTTCTTTCGTTAATTACTTGTGCGTGTCCTGTGAGCATAATTCACCTCAAAAGTTTAAGGATTGCTAATTATCGTGTATTTTTGTATATTTTGTACATGGCGGATTGGAGGATAATAGGGCTGATACAAAACCGAGAGAGAGGCCGTACTAGACAGGTCAAAACAATTTTCCAGTTCAATATCTCCTCCCATGACAAGCAATACATAATACATTGCCCAATATTCCTTCTCCCTCCGCTCATGTCAACCGGAATATCGCGATTCATAATGGGACTATAGGACGCCTGCTCTATTTTTGTTTCACCTATGTAAGTATATAACGGACCACTGGATCAGATAGAGCTGTTGCTGTTGTTGTTCTTCCTGGTGTGCTTCGGTTCGCTTCCTTCCCAAAACGACTTGTAAAGAATTGCTGTTCTTTGTACTTTCGATATGATAAGACAAATAGACAAGTATGAACAGGAAATATGACAACAGAAAATAACCGAAGAGACTATGATTGATCGAAGTTAAGGGATCCGTGAAATTGCCACCAGGACCCATCAGGTCTTTCTACTTTCTTCATTTTATTATATAAAAATTTTTTGTGTATAGTTGGCGATTTACTAAAATTACATGAATCTCCATTACATGGCAATTTTTATCCAATTTATTTTTTTCTTTTTACAACATTTTTATGAGATATTTCAAATCACATAAATTTTATTTTGAACTTTTTCAATCTATTCCAGCAAGGGAGTGGATTAAGTTTACTTCAGTGGATTTTTTAATTTCGACTCTGTGAACTGTTTTTAAATTAATATCGAATTATAAAAAGGAAAAATAAAATCTACTTCTTTTCTCAATATTTCTAATATACTTCTTGATGTTTTTGGCTTGAAAGATTTATACTGGTTGCTTTCTTTTTAGGTTATAGTTAAGCCAGTGTAAAATAGGATTGAAATGCGTTTCAACGATTTTTGTATTATGAGCATCTATCAAACAATATCTACCATACTGAGAGATGTAACTGAAACATTCCTGACTCTACAGCTGATTCCTATCGATTCCGTGCTACATTTTGTTTAATCTAGCTCTAGTCTCTGATAGGTAGCTTTGAGTGGCGTGTTCGGTGCCAAACTGATATCTTCAGAAAAACCTCTAGTTGGACTTTCTGATTATATAGATGAACAGAAAAGAAATATTTTCAAGCGTCAAAGTATATGTGAGAAAATCAAATTAGATGATATACAAATCTACATGAAGATAAGAAACCAAACTTTTCGATGCAAGAGGTGTGATGCTTGACGAACGTAATTTCTTAATACCCAGCATAGCTGAAACCGAATTAAATTTCGAATTTTATAATGCACCAGAGAAAATGGATTTGAAAGGTGACTTAAGGGGTTCTATACAGTTAGAATTTTAAAAAAGTCGTTTTTTTTATTATTTCATTTTCGTAATGTACATATATTTAAAGACACACAAAGAAAACTTCAAGTCAATTCGGCGATTATTATCGAAATTAGACGCATATTTTTGAAAACGTGTCAGAGCGTTTGAAAGTAGGAAGCCGGAGCAGCAGAAGGCTGTTCCTTTTATTTACCTGCCTATTGTAAATGTTTCCTTCTAATGTATTCAGATGCGTAAAGGTAGAGTGCATTAGTGTTCTTTTTATAAGGTAAATTTGAAGGGGCGGAGGGTGTATTGTATGGCCCTGGAATAGACGACTTGACGTAAGTTGAAAAAAAATATTTTTACTTTATGTAAATTGCTTTTGAAACTTTAAACGCGTTTTTCACAAAACTGTGTTTTTAAAGTCGGTGGCCAAGATTTCTCGGAAACGGCAGAACCGATCAGTCTCAAATTTCAACACGAACTTCTTAAGTATATTTTTTAGTAATTAATCGAAGATTTGTTTTCACCGATAAATATTTCTTTTTTTAAAAACATTTTAAGACCAAAATTTTGGTGAAAAATCGATATTTTTTAGAAGTCGTCATTTTGTCAAAGGAAGGTAATAACACCTACGCCTTCCACCCAAACTACAGGTAAGTGACGTAAGGGTCCCTTCAGGACCGAGTGTGTGCTGGCTTGTTTGTTGAAGGCACGAAACTTTTTTTTGATTATGGGTGATGACAAGCGGCAGGTTATTTCAGGAACTCCCCCACACTCTCCGCCACCCTTAGCCGAGGTGCTAGCGTGCCGCCCTGTGCTAGCGTGCCGCCCTGTGCTATCGCTGTCATCGAGTGATCTGTCAGCTCATGCTGGCAGTTCGGACTTCACGTCCAAGCCAATCACTCAACATATTACCATAACAAAATGGCTTACTAATTACAAGATTATACATTACTTTAACGAAATCCGTGTGGATTTTTCATTTTCTATGTCCAGTCCAGAGATATTGTGGTTACCGCAAGGCGCCTTTTTTTAGAGGAGCTCCTGGAGATCAATTATAGACCTATAGCAGCTTTCAAAATTATTATTTTTACAAATAAAAAATGTTGAAATATAGTCAAAAGTTATCATAATATGTGTATAAATTTTTACATTAATAAATATAAAAGCCTTTCCAGGAAAAATTCTTGATAATTTGCTTTTTTTGGGCCTCCTGACTGTATATAAGCCCTTAAACATATCGAGGGAACCGGCAGCTTGAATGGCTACGGGTAGCACATTCCATGAGCGAGCAGCCTGGACGAAATAGAAGCGCTCCAGAATGGATCTATGAAAACGAGAAATGAGTGGATTTTGGTTTCGAGAAATATGTAAAAACTGCAATTGATCTTACAGATAACGTGGCGGCTTAGAGTAAGTCAAAATATATAAAAAGACCAGCATCCTGATCGCACAATAGGTATCTAGAGAGTACTCCAGCATATGGGATCTCAAGTGTTTAGCATGATCAAAACTTCGAAGCCCGAAAATAAAACAAATACAATCATTAAAAGCGACGTTTAGTCTATGAGGGCATGAGCTATCGAGCTTGACAAATATTAAGATACCAAAATTAAGTAAGGAAGAAGTAGTGTCTTGACTAATCTCGTTCGCATATCTCTCCGTAAAATATCAGTTGATAACCAAAGCTGATGAAGGCCTTCATTTATTTTCATTAGCATAAGGTTGCGATGTAGTCACAACAGCTAATATGTACCAGAGTTGACTACTATTCCCAGATTTTTGACGTGTTGCACCAGGGAAAGAGAGAGAGAGATAGAGAGCGAGAGTAGAACCATTTAGCATATCCCCAGGAAAATCATTGACACTCAAAAAAATTAAGGACCATGTATTGAAACTTGCTAGGCAATCTTCGATCAGTTCAATTGATCTACTGAGACAAAGCTGCAAATCGTCAGCATACAGGTGCATTTTCACGTCATTACCAATATTTGGAAGGTCATTTATAAATGCACTGAATAATAGTGGTCCCAATAAAGAATCTTGTAGAACTTCACACAGGACGAGTAGTTTAACTTCCTGGCATCTGTCCTATAAAAGAATGTGTATATATCAATTCGGTAGCTGAAGGCGAAAACCCAAAGTGACCAGATAACTTAGGCCGCATTTACACAATCAAGCTTTAATGATTTATCAGAGCTGCTAATTAAATAATTTTGTTTTACCGGTGTGTTACCGGTGTGAATGCAAAGAAGGATTGCGTAGAAATTTTCTTTGGTACTTTCTTTGAATCATCAGGACTGAAGCATGATTAAAACGTCCGGTGTGCATTCAGCCTTAGACAGCAGAGAATTTGATGATTTATGCTGTCAAATTTCTTGGACACGTCGAGCAACAAAATATTATTAAGACCTATCTAATTGCAGATCACTAGTAACTATGGAGAGAAGTCTAATAAATCGAAAAATTCTGGTTGAGCTAAATATCTAACGATCATAAAAGCTATTTTAATTATACCAATACGATATGGGGAAGGAGTAAGAAATCTTTTATATTGGCTACACATGTTCAATTAAAACTACGCAGCATAGAATTTCTAAAAACTGCGCACTTTACTGACCTTATTTGGCAGCCCAAAAAAAAACTAACTCACCTTTTGTAATGTATCTTGGAGCTATATTCGACTCCATAATATTTTAGATAGAAAAAAAAAACAAAAAGATCAGTACAAGGATTTATAAAAATTTGAGTAGTTCAATGGAAATTAAAGCTAGAAATATTTTCAATGATGTCCCCACAAAGAGTCGCGCAGTAGATAATGTTCGTCAATTGTTTGTATAAAATAAAAAAAAAAAAATTAAGTATTTGCGATTTGCAGGTGGCTAGTTAATAAATGTAAAAGTCAACAGGAAACGACGTGATTAGCAACTTCGATAAGATTATGGTATTCAATTAGAATAATAAATTTTACTCTAGTTCTAACGCCTATCTGGGGTGTATCAGTTGCATTTTGAATTACTGAGAATTGAAACGTACAGAAATTCGCACTTTGTCGGGGCGAAGCAATTACTCGTTGCATTCAGATCAGTCACTTCCTCTGAGACAGAACGTGCGCCATATCGTTGTAGGCGTATATATCTAACCAAAATTGAAAACAGTGTCGTCCCTGGTGTCCAATTTATGCCCATTGCGTACCTATCTTTCTCGTCAAAAGTCAGCGATGTCGAACTCATAATTTAATATCAGCACAAGACGATCATGGAGGTCCGTCAAGACGATGAAATAACAAGCATAAGAAATTCGAATCAGAATAAAAAACATGCCAAAGTCGGGGTTAATTTCATATTGCATTGCATCACTCACTCGGCAACGCGACTACACTACATATATGTTGTAAGTATTATGTTCGTATACGATGAGCAACGGCGGCACTTTTTTGTTTTGGAAATACGTTCTGCAAGCACCTAAAGTAGTTCCTCCAGAACAATAAACTAATGCCGAAGCTTTGTGGGTGGTCTGATATGAACATTTGGCGGCATAACTTCAAGTGCATGAAAGTATGTACATCGGATATGAGCAAAACTCCGTAGTCGTATCAACAGCAACGACGACAACAATAACAACAAACATATATCGGCGGGAATGACTTGTGAACGACTGTTCGATAGCCTGTTGGGTCTGGGTGGCACAATATCTTCCAATATGAAAAAGATGGAAGCTATTTAGGGTGTAACAGTAATTCAACAGCAAAAGTTTCAATAATCGATAAAAACGTTTTTCAAGTCCAAACATTCGCTTACACTAAATTCGTGCAGGCACGTACAACTCCCATCAAAAGTCAGGGACTATTGCCGTTTGCAGAGAGCCAAGATATTTTCGCTTCGAATTTCGTCCGACAATTTTTGTCGTTTTTCTTTTCTTTCTTTTATTTTATCTCCTCTTCTTTTATTGAGTACTAAGGTACTTGCGATATGAATTAAACGAATTGAAAGAAATTAAAGTTCATAGTCGTTATCTCAGGTTAATCTTAGGCGATGACCTGCCTGCAGACCATTTCAATGGAATTCTTCTGAATTTTGAATAATTTTTTTTTTTTCTAATTTTGACTTTCTTCTAAACTTTCGTTTAAGCCCGAATTGTTCTACTAATATTAGATAGCCATCGTATAACTCTGAATAACTTCGACCCTAATGAGTTTCTGATTGCAGTAGTCAAGCAAGGATAAGGTGTTGTCGAGGACAGAAAATAATTTGATTTTTGTTGATTTCAAATAAATCTCAAGGAACATTGGATGAAAATGGTACGATAGTGATACATTGGACCCTGATTCGTTTAGAACGCCTTTTGTTAAAATGTTCTAGATCTGTCTGTACGGTGGAGTTGCTTCCAGATTATATTGTCTATATACGAGTATATGCTCTATTTAATTTTTGTTGTTACGCAGTGTAAATTTATTATCCAATAAAGAATCAGTGATAGCTAAGAAAATGTTTATATACCCAAGTGAACTTGCCTCATTTTATAAATTAACGATTTATGATTAACACTGATTAAACTCAATTATTGTACTAATTATGTTTACATTTTCAAGTTTCATGCTTTTTTTCGCTACATGCCCAATTGGAAAACCTTGGACTAGCCAAGTAAAATTGTAAAACGGCAAAAACGTAGTAAAGTCTAATATTTCATTTGAAAAACTATTTTCAAGCTACTGTTTTTCAAATACACTTTACATAATATAAGAAATCAGCGTTTCTTTCCACCACTCAGGAATAACTCATCAGTGTGCGTTATTTCCGATTTTGCACCAAAATAAACTCAATAACACTTGATACTTACAAAATCATCTAGAAGAATTTCCCTATAGTCGGCAGAGTCTGGCTCTGGCATGCTGCTCTTTTAGTCAAACTCAAAGCCATTTCTCTGAACTCCGTTATACTAAATTAGATTGAACATTTTAACCAATTGCACAATTGCTATAGTCTTGTAGATGACACCACCTCTGAGATCCACATATTCATTATATTCACTGCTGTTTCTTACTTTCAATCCCAAATATATTTTTGTAGGATATAGCACTATTGATTTTACTTTTTCATTTCACTCTAGCAGACTTAGAACATTCAAATAAAAATACATGATGAGATAACTAAACGACACAATCGACGTGAATAAAATGGGAATGGAATGGGAAAAATGTTAATTTCGTGGAGTTTAATGTTTCAAAGACCCAGAATTATTATCTGGCCAAAATCTTCGCCCATCTTGAAATCACCCTCCTTAAACATCCTTGACATTGGTATTTTTAGTTTATAGTAATCTTAGCCAAACTATACAAATGTTTTATATTGGAGATCGCTTTGAATTCCTTAAGCGATCCAAGAAGTGCTACTGGCAAGACTTGATTACAATTCTCACATCCGGCTACAAGCAAGGTACATAGTATTCGTTAAGTTACGCAACGTCCGAAAGAAGTTCAGTTTGGGTCGTACTGTAAGATATAGTAATTCCTTCCTAGCCCGAATCGTATGGATGTGACACCACAACTTATAATCTTCAGTTTTTCCCCTTTCATATAGATATTCAAAAGAAGTATATCTTACGTGCTTGCTTTCTTTCCAAAGCTATGTTTATATAGATTTATAGTATTGTAGTAGGGGTTCAGCGAATTAGATGAACGTACAAAATTTCCCAATTATTCTATTTATTTTCACTGAAATACTTTATATGAACAATATTTGTTTGTATAAAAAGCATGTCAGTTATTTCTGAAAAATCAATGTAGTAATAATGAAGTCGCAAGTTTAGGTAGAAACAATCTTGGAGGTAGGTTTACACAGGCTATCTTGTATTTATCATCTGTGTTTTTATTAAACCTGATGCAATAAATATCAAAATTAAGTATTCAAGTATTCAATGAAATAATCTACCACATCTGTTTCAAATGTTTTAGTTGGAAATGAACTTCAATTGGTATTTGAACTTGTTGAGAAAAATCCATAAGCCAATGAAAAAATGCAATCCAAACTTTATTTTGTTCAATCGAGAAATTGCAAAAGTGCTCAATCTTTCGGCTTCTAGACAGTAAAAGAGTAGCAAGAGTTTTACGATTGGAGCTTTCACCGCTAGTAAGAAAACACAAAAATGAGATGAAATTAAAAAACAAAACAAAAACAGGAAAAATAGATATACCAATTGTCCAAATTACTTTAGTACAGTGTTAAGTGTCCACATGTGTCCTAGAGAGGCAATCGAATATACAGGAAGTGAAAATCTCAGCCAAGGCATTCAAAGACAGACGACATCACTGTTTACGACTGGAAGAATGTAAGTCAGTTTTGTGCACATCAAAATGTCCCGGTGCGGGTCTTATATATTTCGTCAAATTAACAATCTAGGATCAAAATAAATTAATCATATCTGATCCCTTCCCCTATCTAAAGTTAGGTCTCCTTGAATGCAACATGAATGAAATCGCAAGATCCATTGGCAAAATATCTAATCAGTGGAAATCTTAATACCATTCTGTGGTAGAAATTTGCCCCTGACTGACTCAATAACATAGAAATCTCTGGGATAACGTAAAAAAAGAGTTTATGTTCCAATTCGACACTATCAAATCTTTAAAAGAAATACTAATCTTTTGTGGAATAGAAAACTTGAAAACAAAAATTAATTTGCAGTATCCTGAAGTGAATTGAAGTAATAAAAATAAAATTCAATGGAGGTACAACAAAATATTAAAAAATATACAACATAAAAGTTTAGGAATTTATAATTCATTGGTATAAATTATTTATTTTTGTAAACGATGCCTTTATTGTAGTTTCTCGTAATTTTTTTATTGTAAATTTCTTAGGCAATTTTATAATTTTTGGGGGTGAGTCTAATTCGTTGGCTGTAGCAGAAATTCCACTGGAATAAAAATCATAGCTGGATTAACACAGATGAGCGTGGATTAAGAATATAGCAACATATTTTTTGTTTTTAGAAAACTCTGATTCAAAAATTTAGCTTCTCCTGTTGCAATGCTGACTCTAGGAATTAAGTTAAGTGTAATAAAATGTATAAAGCTGCCATCAGATAGCTAACCTGGCAGAGTTCGAACGATTTCCTTGCGAGACATCATACAAGCATCCTACAACCAGACTTGTGCAAACTCCTAAGGAGAGCCATGATCGAAATGTCTAGAGTCAGGCTGGAGCACTTCCTAGCCTTAAAGCAACATCTTTTTAGGAGGCAACCGTGCCCTACCTGCTCCTTCTGTCATGGTGTTTCCATTACAGTGAAGCACGTTTTCATAGAGTACGGTGTGCTAACCAGACTACTTAACGAACGAGGTACAAGGACAAGACCGACGAACCTCCTGAAATATTTCAGAGAGGATATGAACGCACTTATCCCCGCACTCAAGCAGTATCTAAGTTCAACGGACTGACAATAATACTATAACGGAGAAATATACGCATACGAACGCTTACAAGCATTAAATTGATTTGAAATTGTATACCTGTTTAAAAAAAAATATCTATATAGGTATATATAGTATATATAAATAATAAGAAACGAAAAGATAAATATAATAAATTAAAATTAAATAGTTGGGGTACCTTAACAATAGAAGATTAATAAATTAGAATACAAGAGCTTTAGTATTGCTGTATTCCAAAAATTATTTCTCGGAAAATAAAACAAAATAAAAACATTTGTATTTGTGAATAACTTCATAATATAGTAAGTTAAGCTGAAACACTATACTACCTTCTAATAGTCATTACATAACTTAATATAGGCTTCATATATCAATTTAGAACAATAAGGATATAAGAATACTGGTAAAGCCCAGATAAACATTGTTGTATTATGCTCTCAGGTGATACAATAAAATTATTTTTCATTTCATTTCATTTCATTTGTATAAACCTCTCTCGCTTCTTCTGATCTCCGATATGAATACATAATCTAACAAGGTTATCGATTTTAAATTCACAATGGTATTTTCATAACTGAACTGAACTAATATGATTAGTAGAATAATTCATCCTGTGCAGTGGTGCGAGGATTACTTGATGAACAGACTGCAGAAAACAAAAGTAAATGCACAAGTTTCAGAACCCATAGAAGTCAAGCTAGGCGTCCCACAAGGATCTATATTGGGAACTCTTTTATTTATAATATACATAAATGATATACAAACAGTTATAAAACATTGTAAATTAGCCTTATTCGCCGACGATGCCTTGTTATTTATTACATCTGGAGATGTGGAAATGGCACTACAACTAATTCAAGAAGACTTAAATAGCGTAAGTTCATGGCTGAAAGGAAACCGTTTAAAACTGAACATAGAAAAAACTAAAAGCATGTGCTTCAATGTAGATATAGATGTTAAATTGAAGATTGACGGTATGGAGATAGAGCATGTAAGGCAAATGAAATATTTAGGAGTAATAATTGACGATAAATTGAAATTTGATGCACATGTTGTTTATATATGCAAGAAAATTTCTAAAAAAATTGGTTTTATGCGAAGGATAAGAAATAGATTACCACTTTCCTGCACAATTAATCTATACAACACAATCATCAAGCCAAATTTTGAATATTGTGCAACAGTCCTATTTTTATGTAACCAGGAACAACTTATGCAGATGCAAAGACTTCAAAACAAAGCAATGCGAGTGATACTTCAGTGTAATAGATATACCAGTGTAGAATATATGTTAAATACGCTAAAATGGTTAAGTGTTAGACAAAGAATATTTTTGAATGTGTTTATTTTTGTATTTAAAATTAAGAATGGTCTTGTCCCTGCGTACTTGAGTGCATGTATAAATTATGTAGGCGATTGTCAACCGTATATGCTTCGAAATAATGATCAGCTAAGACTTCCAAATTTTAGAAACAGCAGCTCGCAAAATTCAATAGTTTATAATGGCTTTAAATACTTTAATGCATTATCAAGTGAAGTTAGAAATATAAGGAATATAAAATTATTTAAAAGAGCTATCATAGAACATATTAAACAAAACTTTTAACCTGAATTATATGAATTTGTAGAAAATGTATATCAATAGCAGTTAATGCTGCTAAATAAACAAATAATCTAATCTAATCTAATCTAATCTAATATATAAAATTTATGGTTTTGAACCCCAAGTAATAAGCAATACAATGGCGACGAACAATTGCGTCCTATTTAAAAATTGTCCAGTTTTTGTAGAATGCTCTTCTTTGGTTCAATCCATATCTAATAATTGAAGACGGCAGGTATTTCGTCGTTTTGTTTTTTCCTACTTAAGCCCCATACTGCCAGCAGTTATAATGATAATTTCTAAGATATTATGTGATCTCAATCCAATGAGTCAATTTATCCAAGAGACATGGTCGGTCTTCTTCTACATCAGAAATTTTTATTGATTTTACAGTCAATTCTATTAGCGTATAAATAAACCATTTTTACATGAATGCAGAAGCTTCATTTTTTTATGGATCTGCTTGGCCTATATACTTGGAATACTGGCCAAATGGAATTTAATGTTATATTCAAAATATGAAGATAACGTTATCCTTTATTATTTGCGTCACTTCTGATCCAGATAGTTCAATTATTTATTAAATTTAAGTACTTCACCCATAGTTTTAAGCAAATATTTTTTAATGCTTTCATTTTGATTAGCAATTCTATGCAAAAATCAACGGTACGGTACGAGTATTTCAGCGTAATTAATCAGTGAAGAAAGGAAATTACTAATTCAATAAGCAAATTTTAAGTTTTGTCTAAAACCAACGGGTTCCAAATTTTAACAATGGCAAATATGTAGAAGGCTATATTTGCTGTATATAAAATTTCCTAGCTAAATATAAATATGCATTCAAAATCGGTTTACAATCATTCCAGCATTAAAACTCGAAGAAACTTTCTGCCTTGTAATAAGATATAAAATATGACACGGCCTGCATGAAAAAGGGTAAACTGAAAATGGAGGATGGAAAGGTATGGTATCCCCCGCTTCCAGTTACCAGCTTCTTTTGAAAATATTTGCGCGTTTTTAGCCTAGAAAGGCCTCAACAGTGGTGTACAGTACACAATTAGGCGCCATATTTGCTTATACACAACAAAAGAAAAGTTGGGATGAGCAAAAAACAAAGCCAAGCTGACATATGGAAAAGTTCTGCGGCATTCAAATTATTCACACCCCGTTCCTCGTATGTGTTTTCTGAAGAACAAATACCCGGATCTGAGGTGTAGGTGGTGGATGTTGGTTTTCTATCTCAAGCCAAAAATTCATATTCACTCAGCTTCTGATGTATGTAGAGGAGAAATCCTCCAGAAATTTTCCCTAAAAGCAAAATGCATTGTCATATACTCACCCGGAGGTGGTTGGTGCTTTTCTCTATTGTCGGGTCGGATGTCATCGCCGGTCCAACCTACCGCCGCCCTCCATCCACTCCAAGCCGACGCCATTAATTAAGTAGTAATCAGATGAAATTTCTTTTGTTTTAGGAGGGCGTTTGGTGCTATGGAGAATGTGTTTTCCGAAGCTGTTGCTGCTGATGGCAGAGGATTCTTTTTTTTTTCCTTCTTTCTATTTCTGAATAAACAACAACGCCCAGAGCTTTTAGGGAATTTTCTAAAGTTTCAAGGGAATTTCAAACTTTTTGCATGCATCTGTGCATGAAAACAGAATTGAAGTCCTTTTGTTTCGGCCACCTCCCAACTACACAATCACTTCTTGAAATGAGTAAAAACTTTTCAAGTTGCAGTCTATTATTAACGTTTTCTAAATGATTCAATGAAATGCAAATATTATGGTTGAGTAAATGTGAATATAGTTAAGAAGAGTTGCATTCGTGTTTTTAAAAGAATACCTACCAGGAGGAAGTATAGTTCACAATAGTAAAGAATTGTTTATGTACTTTGGATCATTTGGAAGTTTCAAGATTGTATGAAGAGGTCGGTACATGTAAATAGTCAACTTTTATGAAGTCATTTTATTAGCTTAGACCAGTCATCTTACATTTTATTGGTCTAATAACCTAATGAATTTGTGTTTTAAGAACTTCGTTTTCATACGCACTTTAATTACTAATGATGAAATTTTATGCAGATAAGCCAATGAATAATTAAAATCCATTTAACAATTAAAGAGCTGATTCTACTTAACGGAAATAATGTTTTGAAGAAGCTTCTTATTCTATTTGTGATTAGGATCATATGGAAATATAAGTCACAGACAAATTACAAGGGCCTTGGAAAATAAATGGGGTATAGAATACAGTTATCTGGTGACAATAGGATTATAAAAATATTTACAATCTTGTAATTAACAAATCTTAACTTCGAGTCGCGCTAATCACTGTATGTAACCTTTTGTATCCTTTGACGTAACGGGGAAGGTTCCACCCGCGAAACCTCCGGTGTTCGATAGGAGAGTAATTTTAATTACTAAATCCTATGGCAACATTTTTTTATTACCTGCGGATTAAGGATGGAAAAATGTGGGATTCCGGATCCTTGTTCCGATTATAACTTCGTGTCACACAAATCGCTTTATGCAAGTGAAAGTCTTTTGTATATTGGGGGGCTCTACGGTGGAACTTCCACACTCCGAAATCCCTGGTTCGATATTATTGTGATTATTATTAACAATTCATAGAGCAACATTTTGTTATCATTTAGGTATGGATGAAGAACGAAAAATTTGGAGATTCCAAATCGTTTCTCCGATCCTAGTTATGTGTCCCACTAATCACTGTATGCAACGAAAAGCCTTTTACGGGAGGTTTCACTCCACCCCCCCCCCCTCAATTCTATTTGAGAATGATGATAATTAAGAAATGTTATGGCACCATTTCCTAGTATCCATAAAATTCGAATGAAAACCTTTATGTTAGAACTCCTTCTGTAGGCAAGAAGTTACTCAAATATGAATTATGGTGGAAAAGATGGATGGATTGGATTGAAGAGAGGTTGAGTCTCCCCAGGGAAGGGGTACCCCAGAAAAATGTAGAAAAAAGTGAAATTTCCATTTGTATTAGGAACTTCGAGTATCAAGTTGGTAAATATTTTCTCTAGTAATTTGTTAGAATTGAACCATCTCTGCATACTTGAGGTAATATTAAATTGTGGGGAAAAAATGTTAAACGTTAACATTTTATGGTATTTGGTAACCGTGGATTCACTATGATGGATAAAAACGCTGGGACCGTGGGATTCACTATAACAAATAAAAAAAGTCCCACTATTTAACATACCAAGAAGTTACTCAAATATGAATTATGGTGGAAAAGATGGATGGATTGGATTGAAGAGAGGTTGAGTCTCCCCAGGGAAGGGGTACCCCAGAAAAATGTAGAAAAAAGTGAAATTTCCATTTGTATTAGGAACTTCGAGTATCAAGTTGGTAAATATTTTCTCTAGTAATTTGTTAGAATTGAACCATCTCTGCATACTTGAGGTAATATTAAATTGTGGGGAAAAAATGTTAAACGTTAACATTTTATGGTATTTGGTAACCGTGGATTCACTATGATGGATAAAAACGCTGGGACCGTGGGATTCACTATAACAAATAAAAAAAGTCCCACTATTTAACATACCTTGCTCTTAACAGTTCGGGCATCACCTGGACAGTAGATTCACTATAATAAATTAAAATTAATACCACTCTTTAATATCACTACTTAGTTAACAAATCATTTGGCCGCATTTTGTTATAACTTACGTTAAATAGATGGAAAAATTTGAGTCTAGATGAGAATGACACGCATATTCTGTATATAAAATGTACCCGTCTTGACAGTCGCAAAAATTCAGTTATAAAAAATATATTGGCTAGTGTGGATTAAATTCATAAGATAGTATTTTCAACACAACAGTGATTACATTACCCACACTACACAGATTTATACTTTCTGGTGATAATTTAACTTCTGCGTTTAAACCAAAAATAAGGTGTTAAATATTTAACCATTCTCTGATGTACTTTTTTTTATTATCATGTAATTATAAAACATAGTGTGAAATATAAAGGCACAGTTTTGTATCAAGTCTCGTTATTTCAGTTTTGGCAGACCGCTCTCCTATTAATCTGCCTGAATTCCTCTCTTACTAAATACTTACTTCAGGGACATGGCTCTTCCAAAAAATGTGTAGAGAGTCCTAGTTTCCCTCTACAAGGACTCAAAAACAAACGCAATAGTTTTAAGATTGTTGTTGCTTTCACCCGGAAATCTTTTAGATATTCTGAAAATAGCTGTTCTTTCTCCTTCGCATATGCTAAAGTATATTACTTCTTCCAAATTCCACACCACACTCCAAATTATAGTACAGTATTCAAAAACTGATTGGTATCATTAGTTATAGTCTATCTAAATCAAAAACAGGTTCTTTTGGGCTCTTGTATTATTTTATCTTATTTGAACCTTACGCTTACTATTTGTATATTTTCTTATTTTAAATTTTACATAAAATAAAAAAAATATAAATACATATATTACTCATCACTCGTACCTACAAAATGGAATGAAAGAGTTCACTAGACTATTTTAAGTGTAGGCTTAGATTTCTCTCTGACTTATGACATTAAGCTATCTCACGTAATATTTTCAATCTTAAATAAGATAATATTATTGCTAAGCTCTCTGTAATGTAATTAAAAACATTTCTAAAAAATACGACAAAATAAATTCATGAAGATAAATATTTAGAGCTTTCCTTAATTGACCATTCCGTCAAAATTCTACAGAGCACTTCCTTCGATTAATTAAACCCTTTTTACGAAAGGACTTAATTTTTAAAAGCCTCTTGGGAAGAAGGTAATGGGATATTGCTAGTAGCCAATGCTCATTTATCAAATTAAGATACCTCAAAAAATTAGGACGGGCTGTTCTATTGGGGATAATGGCTGTCCATCACAATGCAGGATTTGAAGTTTCCTCTAAAAATTTTCGTACAATTGTAATTTCCTGATCAGAATATTATGCTGAAATACCGATAGCCCTGAGGCCTTTTAATCTAAATCTTCTGTCCGCTGTCATGTTGCTAAGCTGAAATCCTTTCCTCAATTAAATTGATGAAGTGGCGGTAATATCATAGTATCTTTTGCCATCCTTTTAATCCTATAGCCACCTCCTCTATATCGCTTCCAAATGGTCAATATCCTTCTTCCTTCCTTTTCACGTAATGGATATTGAGGATGCGAACAATGAAAATTCAATCAAGACTGGTATCTGCATGCAAGCATGTTGAAAATTTTAAATTTAACATTGTACACTAACCCCCCCCCCCCCTTTCCCTTCTCAGGTAAGGCATTGTGTGCTTGTGGTTAACCACACATGTCATTAATGTGGTATGCGTAAATAATTATTGTAGGAAGACACTCAAATGAAGTGCCTATAGAAATTACCTCTTCAGTTCCAATTATTCGATAAGCTTTTACGTTTGCTTTCAGTGTCCTTGATATAACTAATTTGTCCCGTTTCAACCATCAATCTAATGAGTGTCTTATTTCTATATCACTTAAAGGAAAAGGTTTCTCTTTTTGGTAAAATGCTTAAAATTATTTTTATATTGTAGAGACTTTTATCGCTATTATGGTTGCTGGAATAAGGGTACGTACACACCGAGGCGTGGCGAAGCGCGCCGACGCGAGGCAAAGCTATATCAAGAGTTGAAGAAATAAAATAATTGCCCGCTGTGAGAGTGGCTGGCATATTCTTATAGGTTTTTTTTTTTTAATATAATTGAAGGGTTCTTTACTCATTCTCATATACTGGAAGAGTCTATGAGGATCAGTATGTAAATTTTCATATATGTGGATGATGAAATTCGCCAAATTCTAATCGCTTGATATTGTGACCCCATATTCAAGCAAAACTGCAGAAAAGGCTGGACAAATAGAAAATGATTAATTTTATATCCTTAGAATGGACATTTTGCCAGTTTTTTTTTTAGTTCATATTGAAATCTTTCCTTAATATAATCGAGGGTCTCTATACTTATTCTCATATAACGCCCTGTTGTGAACACTACACCTCGAAATGGATCTTCACCTCGCCTAGCTCAACTGCCTAGCCTCTCCTCGTTGTGCACGTACCCTAAAACTACAAAAAAAAACTTTATTTTTATGCACTACATGATAAAATTATAGGTTATACTAAGTTTTTCATTTAATTTGTAATGCATAGAAACGATGCGAAACGAATAATCTCAACTTCATAGGGAAACTAAACGTTGCCTTTGGCGATATAAAACACCATTTCCTACAGTAACCTGGATGAATGTCCTTATGTTATTTCGTATGATCACTCCTCCATGCAAGTTTAATTGTGGTTTTTCATTTTTATAGAACGGTTCCTTTGACAGTAAAAATTATTATAATGAATTTCATAAAATTTCACATTTTGAAGAACTTTTCAGTACAATAAAAGTCTAGGACTGATCGTTTTCACAGTGTACGTAGTTTTTATGTGGCAACTTAAATTTGCTTTTTTTTAAGATCCATTGTGCAAAACTTCAACCCTCTAAGTGTTTTAAGCTCTCAAGTGAGACAGACGGATGGACAGACGGACCAGTAGACGGACGGGCAGACGTACATGCAAAAATCAAAATATTTTTTTAATATTATGCGTGGGTATACAATCCACAATCACACTAAACTGTCCTTCCAACAAGGATCGATGGTGTGGTTCAAAGACGAACAGTGGAGCCGGACTGGGCGTATACCATATATCAAAGGCCCTGGGCTCTATTTCTACCGTATTCTATGCCGATGCATTGGCCATGAAAGAATGCGCCAATACATCCATTAAAAAAGCCATAAATGACTCAACAATTAATATCCTCTCGGACAGTCAAGCCGCTCTCAAGGCCTTAAAGTCCTACACAAACCCTCGGAAATTTATCAAGTAGAAACAAAATTATCCTCATGTGGGTTCCTGGACCTGATCGCCATGAAGGCAATGAAATTGTCAAGAGAGGTGCGAAAACTCCCTTTGTCGAACCAGAGCCATTTTGTTGCACTTCAAAGTGATACTTCAGAGCTGCCCTAAGTAACTGGAAGAGTAAACAAAAATCCCTAGTTGGAAAAGTCTACAAGGACTTCGACAGGCAAAAAAGTTTATCGACACCTCTGGCGGAAAAACAAAAGAACTCCTACTCCTTTGAAGATCAGTGCTCAAAATGATTCCAGAACTCTTCTCAAGCCATTGCCTATTAAGGTATCACCTAAATCAGATGGGCTTGGCTGAGACTTCATCCTGCTGCTTTTGTCAGGATGTTCATGAAACATGGGAGCACCTGCTCTGCAACTACGAAGCATTGGCCAATTAGGGATTACTTCATCTCGAAAATGCTTTTCCTCCACCAAACTGGATCCTCAATCCCAGAATGGTTCTAGACTTTTTAACAGTCTGAACCTAGAAAGGGAGTAAATTTAACGGGGACTCACAATAGATCTTTCAAGTCGCAATTATTCCGAGGCTAACGCCTACACAGACCTTCGCAAATCTAATCTAATCTAATTCACATTGCTCTACCAGCATTATTTCTGAGCGTTACAAATTGAAAAACCTACCATACCTTATTTTTTCATCTAAGGTATAAAAATAGAATTGAGACGGAAAATTTTGTGTATGCTGATAATTATAGGAATATGAGTAGTAGAAGAATCGGAAAAACAGAAGTTAAATGGAAGAGGGAGGTATGGGTAAACCATTTAAATGATCCCAGAAGCACTAATTTTTCCAGTATAAATTTATTAATTGCAGCTTTCTCTGCTCTCGAGTATTTCTTTTCTTTACCATCTTGAAAACTGTATAATGCCAAATTACTCTCACTATGGACTGTAAATGAGCATGTAAATTCACTGAAAGCTGAGCTGACTACATGGCAGTTTGGATAACACGCGCAGGTAGTATGGCAGTGTAGGCTACATGCACGGTGGACTTCTGGGTGTAATCCCCAGGTAAGGGTCCTTGAAGACTAACATAAAAGTAACAAATATTATAGCGAAGAAGTGACTTACTTTTGTAAAAGGACTCTCGCTGATTTCCATGTGACATAATGGTGAATGGAAATGAAAAAATGTCTCATTAGTGAAGATCAGAGCCAGCTTACGGTAAGTAATAAGCCTGTATAAGTATTTACGGGCCCCTTTATCAACTCCCATAACCCCTCAACTACCTATCAGGCTGACATATTGTACACCTTTTGGTAATTTTTCCACAATCTCAGCTAATTACTTACATACATATGTACAAAGTTAGTTATTTTTTAAAAGTGTAAAGAATCACCTTAGAATGAAGCTCATGAGCACTCCCCGTTTATAACAGCATCAGACTTGTATACATTAAAGAAGTATGCTGGGAATTAAGTGAAACAAAAAAAGCGAAAAACAGCTCACTATACTTGTGAAAAGCAACACTGAGCAATGCCTAACTATAACAACAGGTTTCCAACATAAATTAAGAAGTATCATGTTTTCACATTATGCCCTCAAACGTTGATTGCCACCATATCAAAGCAGGTTGGCAGCAGCAAAAATGGATTCCTTTACGGAAGAAGTAACCGCCGATTCCAGAATTTTCATGTGACGATTTGTATTCGGTTCCCACATTGGTAATTATCAAGGGACTCTGAAGCGCAAAATTTCTGCACTACCCCAAAATGGCTATGAATTTGTGAGGAATTTTACAGTTTTACGCGTGTAATAAACAAACAAAAAAGGAAAAGGAACAGGAAACCGTCAACGAAACATTTATGCGAAGTTGATGAAGTTGCAAACTTGCTATGACATAACAATTCAGGAAACATATAAGAAGTAGAAAATCTGCCATAAATGCGAATATCAATAAACGAAGAGAAATTCTTGTGCCATAAATGAATGAAATTCATTGAGATTCTATGCAACTTCGATAGTAAGTTAAAAAGGCAAAAAGATGAAAATGACACAGGTAACTTGCAAGAAATTATTTACCGTTGAATACATGCCCATGGGTATTGGGTATTCTAACAATTCTTGGCATTAGATCAATAGGAATTTTCATACGAAAAGTTACTCTAGATTGTTATAATAGTCCATGCTCCTCCAAGATTCTTATTCCTGATAATAATTCAGACCTGGAAGAAGAATGCCTAAAATCTTAACAAATTCTATGCTTTCGCAATTTATTGGCGAAAACCGGCTTGGCGTTGTACCTTCAACTAAATTTAAAATATCAAAAGATAAAATTGGTTTTATACCCTAGTCTATCTCCATAATGAATACCACCTATGGACAGTAAAATAAACTGAATTTATTGGAAGTGAGGACATTTTCCAATAAAGTCACCATCAGCTGATCATGAAATCTCTATTTTGCAGATTTTATTCTCTTTTTGGCCTCTTTAAATAAAAAAAAAATCTTCTGCTAAATGCTTTGCGGCTACAGCAAATAAAATATAATTATTGAATTGAATGAAATAATTTTCTTCCACAGTATGTCACATCCTCATTTCCTTCAAATGACTGAATGTCAAGTTAAGTCATTATGGAGATAGTAGATTTAATAATGTTATTTTTATCAAAACTGCGGTAGGTATCTAAAGATGAAAGAATGTAGTATTTATCATCATCAATATCATCTAATCTCTCGAAGAATATATAGGGCTGCAACTAGCACATAACTATCCTTTCAAGTCTGTTCTATGTAATTGGCCCCAGTTTACCCCAGGATATACCAGCTTACTCTTCAGCAACTTCAAGTAACGAAAAAAAAATGTTAATTACTTATCGATCACCAAATTTCCTTTCATCAGGTATTTTGAAATAAATAACCTTCACCTGTGAAGTTTCTTTCGTTACCCCGTCGTGCACATATATGCAAATTTTCATTGATGAGAGACAATGGAGTTAGGATTTTTTCCAAATTTTTCCTCTCCTCGAGTGTCTCTCATCAACGAAAAGTTGCATCATATCGATGCATGCTAGCCGCGTATACGACGCGACGTGGCGTTTTGTTTATGTTAGATCGCCGAGTAGCCATATAATGTTATCAGAATGTAATGTCGAAAATTTATCACAAAGAAGAGGAAATTATTATGAAACCAAAATATCACACAATAGGTAACCATAGTTTGGCATTTATATTGTGATACCACACCATTTTTATGGAGAAAAATTTCAGAAGAAACTGTGAACAAAGTGTGACAAAATTTCGTTGTATGATGACTAATAACATGCGATTGATCCTGTAGAAAAATAATCGAATTTTACTAATCGACTATAACATCAGCATTCAAAAGAAAAGAAATTTTTCGGGGATAAATATAGGTAAATTTATATTATGATGAATTCCTTTTATAATTATAATTATTGTTGGGAACGCTGCACTAGACGAGATAACACTTTAACATTTTTCAGAAATAAATAAATTTTTTCCAAAATTCTTGTATTTTTTTTTCCAACCTCAGTTTTAAATACATATACTATTTATTACAGCTTGACAAAATGACGACATTTAAATGTCACAAATACAAGTGAATCAAATATCAAAGAATTTATCAATATTACTGTGATAATCTTAAAAATGTTATGTGACATATTATGTGGCAATCGGGGTCAGTCACATAATTTTGTCGGAAACTTCGACTTACTTTTTCAAATCGGAATAAATTTACTCTTCGGAAGTTACGGGGAAGGTTTTTATATTTGTGTTCTAGTCGATGATATCTGATGGAAGTTATAATCCTATAAATTCGGAATAAAATAAATTGATAATTATTATTAATAACATAAAATAAATATAAATATATTTAAAAAAAGTCAACCCCTTTGCTTTGGTGTTCTTGTTTCGAACTTTTTCCACGAAAGTGGTTCTTAAATAATCTGAATCTATCATAAAGGACGTAAGTACACAAAAGGCACAAATGTTTGCCATTAAGTTTAACGAAAAAATCCCTAGAAATGTAGGGAATATTGCCTAAAATGTAGGGAATATTCCCTAAGATGTAGGGAATATTCCCTAAGATGTAGGGAATATTCCCTAAGATGTAGGGAACATTCCCTAAGATGTAGGGAATATTCCCTAAGATGTAGGGAATATTCCCTAAGATGTAGGGAATATGCCATAAAATGTAGGGAATATTCCCTTAAATTTAGGGAATATTCCTACATTTTAGGCAATATTTCCTACATTTTAGGGAATATTCCCTACATTAATAGGGACTTTTCCCTAGACTTTGTGGCAACAATTTGTGCCTTTTTACAGGGTACAATGATGTAGATAAGTCACCCGCGCACCCCGCCAGGCAGGGGGCCCTCCGAAATTTAGGGGTCACAAATTGGTAACTAATATGTTCAAAAAATTCCAGCATTTTACCAAAAATAATATAACATAAGGATATCACATGACCATGCTTGAGTTGTACCAGAAAATTACTTCCTAGGAGTTGTTAGCAGAACCCGTATGACCCCTTCTCAGGCATTAACATGGATGGACTTCGTGGGTGATATGTATGTAGTATAGGTGAATGAAGTAGATATAGTATATGCATGAACGTGTGCTCCAATTACAATATAAAATTAACGATACCTCGACCAGATGTAGAGAAGACCTAAATTTTTTCTTAGAATTGAATAAAACTAGCAGCCTTTTGTACATGTACTTTTATTTTCACAAGTTGAAGCTTTTTATAAATTCTGACAGCTGTCCATGTTGTCATGTCATCGGAGAATAGACAAGTGCTACTCCGATTCTCCGATAATGGTGCAGTTGGACCGAAACAGCTGTCAGAATTTATAAAAAGCTTCAACTTGTGAAAATAAAAGTACATGTACAAAAGGCTACTAGCTTTATTCAATCATCATGTTTTACAAAACGGTTACAGAAAATTCGATTAATCACATTTTTCTTAGAAATTTTCTGAATTTTTTTTTTTTACTATTTTTATACTTTTTATTGGACACCGATACAGAATCTGAAAATAGCTTCTGGCGGACACCAAGAATGAATAAAAATTCTACATGAATATTTTCTGTAAATTTCTAAAAACAATGAATGCTTATTGCATAAGGGGTTACTACACCACCTTGAGATTTCCAAAAAATTTAAATGTTTTTGTTTTTTTTTTTGTTTTTTTGCTAGATAAATTGTTTATATTTTGAAGAATATTTTAAGCCTTGAAAATTCAAATTATCTCCGAACTCATAACAATTAAAAGTGAGCGCGGCAGGGAGTAGTAGTAGTTTTTTCCAAAACTACGTTTTTCAAATTTGTGCACAAGATATCTCAAGATCTGTTTAAGCGATTTTGATCAAATTCAAAAACATATTCTTCACAGATATAAGAAAAATTTGTAATAATATTTTTGGATATTATTATAATAAATTTTACACCTTACTTATTTTTTCACCAGGGAAGACTTATATATATGTATAATATGTATGTCTGTATTAATACATGCATATGTCTATACTTAAATAGAAATATGTATGTACATATATATTCCACAACTTTTTGCTATCAATTATGAATTTTTTGCGATCTATAAAGTACAGTAACGACTATTCCTGAGGAATTACAAATTGTGAGTTCCATTTCTACATGTATATTTAAAAAGGGTCCTTAAAAATTTCGCGGGTGGATCGCTGAATTCTTATCAATTCCACTGTGTAAGTAGGTACCTAAATGTTATAAAAAAATATGATCGATAAGCCTCTCTCTTGCAAATAGCTTTGTTTATTATCCTCGAGGAATAATCAAATAACCGGAAGTATAAAAAAAAAACAATTTAACAAAGTCTTGTAAAAAAATGCTTTGAGCTAGGACCAACACGCTGCTAGCATGCTACATTTTCTTTTAAGATAGGCATTCGGGGGCAGGAAAATCCGTGCCACACTTTTCTAAGCTACAGCACGGGCGCCATATCAATACTATTGCAAGCGAAAAATTGCGGCCATTTTGAGATTTTTAAACTTCTGATCGGACGGCTGTGCAATTCTTTACCTGCAATTTAGGTGATAATATAATAATACATCTGGGCACAAGTGTTTCAAAATGCTCGTGCTTCGTGCTTACTACGTGCGTGTTGGCCCTAATATAGACTAATCTTAGGAGAATTTAATTATGATTTGAATTAATTCTTACAGAGAAGTGGATGCACCTATATATACATATGTAGAAAGAAATCCATACTCCACATCAGAAATGAATATATAGGCATATATGGCACCGGAACTAGATATCGATTGTGAAATGAGTGGTGTATTCCGGAATGGACCACATCATGTTTTAAAGCGTGCTTTAACATCAGTTTTGTATTCTTCATTTGAGTGTTACCAGATTGTGGGAATTCTACCATTTTAAGGGAATTCCGGAAACAAATATTTATGTGAATCTGAACAACAATCAGTATCAAGGTGTATTTTTACTTCCTATGTTTTTTAGTACATTCAGTGCTTTATTTGAATCATGGCAGCGTATAGTGAGTGCTGTAATCTTCTCTTGGCAAAATATCGTAAAGTATGAATTTATAGATCTTTTGCGTTCATAAGGTCTTTCACAAATTCATATGATTACTTTCTAATTTTCTTTATAACACTTTTACAAGTTAGTACATTTATGAGTATCTTTCCGAATTTATATATTTTTTTAAATCCCTTTAAATTATCTTATTTTGCTTTTATATAGGCATATTTATATTTTTGTTATTGAATAAAATTCATTTGTTTTTGTTACACATACTCATTTAATTTTAATTAAATATAATGGAAATACAGAACTAAAAATTTAAAATGAGGGAAAAAGGACCAAGTTTCCCATTTTCGTAGGACTTTCAGGTTCGACTATCTGGCAACGCTGCCCACCAGCCATTTAAAATTTATATAATCTAGGGCCGACCACTGACATATACATATATAATGGACTGCTGATGCTACAAAAATTGCTCACATTATTTGACATTATTATGGGATCACTTTTCTATAGTTCTCTCTTTTTGGTTTAACTACTTTTTTTCGCTGAACTATAAGTAATAAGTTCTATACAAAATCCACCATAGTCCAGTTTCAGTTCAGTGGTTTTCCGAATGAATATATAGAATAGAAATAGATGGCAATACAGTATTTGTAATCCTTTCTCTGTCCCCCATACCTACTTTTAGGGACAGGCAGAAAAAAATTGCGTAAATTTATTTCTTTAAAACTCAAGTTTAAAAAATATTTGATGTTGTAGAGTAGAAGATAAGCTTCCAAGAATAGAAATAATTTCGTATTCAGCTGTAATTTGCTGAAATTTTAATATGAATATTAAAACGAAAGTAAGACTTGAAATTAAGATAATTGTCACACCCTGCCAACAAAAGTGGACCCATATGAAATAGAAAATCAGGCAGTCCATGTTATATATGTCAGTGGGGCCGACGTGTTCGTAGCTATACGCTGAAATACAATAACTACGACACGCATTTGTCGACGCCAAAAAAATTTTCGAATATATGTTACAACATTAGGGCATAGCAAATGCTGCGACGCGATAATGTCGTCGTCAAGAAGTAGAGCAAATTTCTAAAATTGTCGTTGCGCAGTGCAACATTTGAGTTTAACAGTTCATGTGTTGGTACATTTCATGTAATTTTCTTTTAAATCTGGCACAACTGCATATAAGCTTTAATACAACTTATACTTGTTCTTAAAACATTTAAAAAATATTTCGTAGACATCACAAAAAAGCAAAAATCAAACTCAACTGTCTTGAAATGACGACGATAATGTCGCATTCATTGTATTACGTCTGCGACAAACGATGACGCCAATTTGCGTCGACAATTTCGTGTCGCATTCATTGTATTTCAGTCTCACGCAGCACTCTCAAGTTCCTGAACGTGTGGTTAGACATATCATCACAATAATTTTACTACGGTGTAGTTCTTTATATGAATACCGAGTTTAATTGTGTAGGTGTTCAAACAAGTTACAGTTTTTAATATAAATAATATCTATATCACAAATTCACAGAACTTAATGAGAATGCAATTATTACATCTCAAATCGCAGATAGAAAGGACAGCTGTCCGTTAAGAAATTTCAAAATGGTCGAAGCTGTTTCCTTGCAGTAGTTTTGGTAGGCTGCTCGTAACAGTTCGAAGCTTGGCGTTGCTGCAATTTTTCCTCCCCGCGATTGCCTCTCATTCGTAAGAAGTGCTGCCTATACGCGTAGGCCTAGTCTAATATTGCATGCGACATCTAGTTTTTGTGCCATATATGCTAAGCTTCCTGTAGCTAGGGGCCACACGTTGCATCATGCTAACTTTTTGTTCTTGAGCGGCATTCGGGGGGAGAAAAACTCCCTGCTGCACTTTTCTAAATTGCAGCACGGGCAGCATACCAATACTTATGCAAGCAAATAGTTTCGTTCTTGGCCATTTTGAAATTGTGAAATTTCCGAAATTTCTGGCTGATTTTATATATGCTATGGAGCCTAAACTACTATCCATACAGAAAAATAGTCTTCTATTAATTCACAACTTGGTTCCTTACCTTCCCAAAGTCTATGCTTACTATATACCTTACTTAATAAAATAATAAAATAGTTTTGATTTAAAAGTAACCTTACCATTTTACGCTCAATAACTCTCAGTTGATATGTGCGGCCGGAGTCCAAATCTGTAGGCAGGCTGATTGGATTCCATCAGACCACGGTATGCCACGACACAGCGGCATATATGTACAGCTGAGAGTTTTTGTTTGAGGAATCGTAGTCATTTGATTAAAATACATTTTTTGAAATAATTTTGTTAGAGTAGGTCTAAAAATTTTATTTCCGTCGGAAGATAAGATAGCAAGCTTAAGATTATCAGAATATCATTTTTCTGTATGAATAGTAGTTTAGGGCGCAGGAGCTATTCAAATCAAACTTTTGTCAATTTTAGATAAGAACACTACAAATATTTTAAAATGTTAGGACTATGTTAGGGTTCTCATGTAGTAGTGTGGGATTCTGTTGAGT
Organism: Dioctria rufipes; assembly: GCA_963924295.1. Taxonomy (NCBI): domain Eukaryota; kingdom Metazoa; phylum Arthropoda; class Insecta; order Diptera; family Asilidae; genus Dioctria; species Dioctria rufipes. The sequence goes on along the minus strand of OZ002743.1, from coordinate 37,860,480 downwards.
TGATAATATCTATAATAATTTAATGCTCTTAATGTGCTGTGAATTTGTGATACAATTATTATTTGTATCAATAATAATAACTTGATTAAGGATGCATTCAATTAACCTGGGTAATCATATAAGGAACTACAGCGTAGCAAAATTATAGTTATGACACGTCTAGGTACAAGTCCAGCAACAGTCGTAAGTAGACAAACTGATATTTTGCAATTCTTTATTTAATAATAAATAATAATAAAAATAATTTCTTCCAGCAGCAAAATTCTAATATTGCGGTAACCCACAAATAAATTAACATTTCATTTTCATGTATCGGAACCATTGAATAAATAACTAAACAACAAGGGGCCTTAAGGCTGAATTACAATGGACGGAACGTAACGCAACGGAACGGTGTGAAGTGTCAAATTTACGCAATAACCCGGGGGTTACACTAGATAGAACAACTTGCATGCAACTTGCACTGTCATACTTCTTGCACGTGTAATCCCTACTGCCATGCAGGCAGCTCAGCTTTCAGCGGACTTGCATAATGAAAAATCATGGCAGCTGAGGTGATAGTAGATGACGGAAAAGAAATACTTGAGAGAAATTAATAAATTTATACCAGGAAAATTATATTTTCTGGGATCATTTGCATTACATCATTTATCAACACCTTCCTCTTTCTTTTTCTTCTGTTTTTCCGATTCTACTTTTTCCTTTATTGCTAAAATTTCCAACTTACACAAGAACTTCGTCATAATGAAGCTTTTTAAATGAACTTGCATGCAAGATCACACGACCTCAACTGTCTTCTGTTGTCAAATGTAAAATCGCGTTGGAAGGTGGGCTTGAATGTAAGCCGGACTATCTCATGTAACCCCCGGATAAAACGGAGGTGAACGGCAGCTGCTTACAATGGACGCATATTTAATTTAAAGTGATAGCGAAGTGTGGGCCAAAATTGAGTCGAGGAAATATAGAGAAAATTATAAAGGAACATGAAAAAGAATGACCTACAAATGTTTTTTGAACAAAAAATAATGAAATTACCAATGTACGAATTATTGTTGAGTTTGTTGAAATCCCTTGTATCTATTTATTATAAATTGTTTTCAGCTTAACGCTGCCCAAATTTCTCCATTATTCTTTCTTCTATATTATTACAGTTTATACACTAAGCCTGCACAGTTAAGGCTTAAACACAATTCCAACGACAGAGCGACAGCGGAAAATTCGCTGTTGAAACAGGCAGTCGAAAAATTGGGAACACAATTGCAACGACAGGCAGTGAGCGACGATTGTGAAAGAAGAAAAAGAATGGACATAATTGTGAAAAGGAAAAACTGAAAATGCAGAAATTAACTAAATTAAAATCATACTAAATGCAAGATATCACAACTTTACCATTTGTATTTAAGCACCTCCCAATATCGATCCGAGCAACGTCTTTTTTGTCCACTTGTCTATACTGCCTGTCTTGCAAATCATAAATTATTCTATGACTTCGTACTTCCTCAAAGCTCATTATTTTAAAATTAGCGCGGCGTGCTACAACCTCAAAAAGACAAAACTGAATACCAAAACAATTTCATTCGATTGATTTTGTTGGTTGTACTGCAGCGACGACGGCAAAATTAGAAACAGATCAATCACGACAAAAACTTCGTCGCTCGTCGTAATTTGGTGCGTTCACATAAGAAGGCTTTTAGAAGTTTGACAGCGGAATTTCGTCATCGTTTTTCGTCGCTCGTCGCAATTGTGTTTAAGCCTTTATACATGACAGGAAAACGATAAACAATCCGTTAAAGCAAATTTTAGGTTATGTTTATCCGTTTATCAAACTTTTTGCGTACGGCTGCGACTTGCTCCATCCACTGTGCGCACAACAAACATAAATGTTGAGGTTAAGGTGAAAATCGCACCAAACTAAGAGCATTGCTGCGATAAATTTGTGTATCGCACGAAACGTAGGAAGAGTATAAGCATGTTCAGCGACAATGGTTACAGCCAATCAGAGCTCTATCGCATGCGATAAATCGCGCTCGTGAACAAGCCATAATAGTTTTTTTTTTCACAAGATTTAAAGATGTTACCTTTGATTTGCTATGCACATGTACCTAAATGCAATCGGTTTTGAGATAAACTTATTTTTATGATTTCATAATATTTTCTACTGGCGATTTAAATTACGCCTAATTTTATGCAATTCCACGCAAAATTAACAAAATGATGAGAATTAATGAAATCATGCTAAATTATGCAAATTAAAGATAAAAATCTGGGGTCTCCAAATCTTGTAAAAAAATTGCATAGTTATCATGCCTTTTGTCGGGAAAATCGTTAAAATTCGAAAAAATTAGGATTTTTTTCCCATTTTTTTCTTTATCGTCGTATAAGTTCCGTCGGAAGGTAACGGGAGGGCTGATTGGGTATTCATTGGGAAACTCCGACGGTGTGCTATCATCTGAGAGAAATCTCACCTTGATAACGTGCATATCAAGAAAGTGATAGGGTGTAAAATCTTAAACCTCCTACCGCCGAAATGACGCGTCTTACCACATCCTTTATCATATAATTTTTTGCTAGTCTCCCCCTCAGCTATCAAGCCTTTAGTTATGCGGACCAATTATAAAACACCATGTATACTAGAATTTCATTAAAGAATTTTAAATAAATTTAATAAAAATTCAGCAATATCCAATATTCTTTATCATGTTGGTGTTACTGTAGCTACAGCTACAAAATTAGAAATTTGCGTAACATCAGCTACAGCTTCATGTGTAGCTAGTACGATCGATCAACACGCTACATGTATATGAACAATTTTGGAAAGCTTAGGTAAAATATTTTTGTAATTAGTGAAGAATTGAGGGACCAACAAACGATTTTATTAATAAAATCTAGTTCAACAAACGACTACGCATTGACTAAGCAGGTTATAAATTAAAAATAATAATTTTCCGGCTAACTTGGTTTTCGAAAAAACTCAAATGTTTAAATTAAGTGAACAATCACCAACAATCGATATGTGCAATAAAAATTAAAAATTTGACCGGCCAACTTGATGGGAGCTTTTGATTCATATTTAATAAAAATCTCCCAACTAGAAATTTGGTAAGAAGAGCGATTGAAAATGAAACGAACAAATTTGTCGCAAAATGACGTAAGTATCCGATGACAGATGAATCGACAAATAGACGTCAGGCCCACTCCGAAAATTTCAATATGTAAAAGAAAGTTTTACTCTAGAGCATTATTTCGCGCCAACTCCGTTTCAAAAATCGTAATCATGAAAAGTTTAACAATATTGTTACGTGCAATAGAAATAGACAACTGGTGACATCTACTGGCAATGGAAGTAAACGACTTTAGGTTCGGAGAATTGATTATGGTATCTACATGAAGGTTCAGGAATAGAATGAATAGAATGAATAGAATGAATAGAACAGTCAGAAGCTTCTGGAAAATAGAATACTCGAGAATAATCTGGAGAGTTTCTAGGGTATAAATATAGCAGTTGTCATAGCCAGAAGAAGAGTCTTGTCTTAGACGTTGCAGTGTTAACAAGCGAAAGTAATAAACGTGCGAAAGTGTTGTAATTAGATTGCGATAATTGAAAGTACAGTATTAAGCGATAATTAAAGTTGAGTTGATTAATTGAAAGTTTGTAAATTGTTAAGATCAGAAGTGAAATAAAGAACTTGTATAATAAGTATTTAATATTGTGTTTTAAATAACGAACCCAAAGACCACGCTCGCAACAACTGGTGTCAGAAGTGAAATAAATTCGCGAAATAAAGTGGTGGCAATTGACTTTAAAATTCAAAGTGTGATTAATTTTGTGAAATTGTGTTTAATTTTGAAAGTTCTGGAAAATAATTTATATTCAACTTAAAGTGAATTACTAAAGTAATGGGGCGAAAATTCGAGGAGCTTCGAACGCAGGATTTGAAAGTGGAGTAAGGGAACCGGTCATTACAAACGACAGGCGCAAAGAAAGTTCTAGTCGAGCGACTCAGAAAAGCTTTGATAGAGGAAGGAAAGAATCCTGAAACATTTGTTTTCGAAGATAACTTGGAAGAAACCGAAGTTGAAGAAGAGCCTACAATGAAAATGGAACAGTTTTTGAGTGCTTTAATGAGCAAAATGGAAGCTCGTTTTGATGAACAGAAAAATTCCAATGAGGAACAAAAGAATTCTCTGGAATCCCGTTTAGATGAGCAAAAGAAATCTATGGAAACCCGCTTGGACGAACAAAAGAGTTCTCTGGAGAATTGTCTAGAGACTCGTTTGGAGGAACAGAAGACTTTCCTGAAAAAGTCGTTAGACGAACAAAATTTAAAAATTGAAGGAATCGAGCAGGAAGTGGCAGAAGCTCAACAAAAAGTCACCGAGCAGCTTGACAGTTTTAAAGCAGATCTAGAAAGAATAAAGCATCGTCAGCCTCTAAACATAGCAGCTGAAATATCCAGCACAGGTAGAATGAAACCCCCAATATTTGATGGACAAAATTCCTGGCATATCTTCAAGAGACAATTCGAGGCAGCTTCAGAGGTAAATGGATGGAATGATGAAGACAAAGCTATAGCTCTGGTGTTAGCACTTCGAGCTCCTGCGTCAGAGCTCTTACAAACGGTACCGATTGAAAAGCAACGTGAATACACTTCATTAGCACAGGCGATAGAATTACGTTACGGAGATGAACACATGCAACAAGTATATCACCTACAGTTACGCAACAAGATTCAAAAACATGGCGAATCACTACAACAATTGCAGGCTGATGTGGAAAGATTAGCGCATCTTTCATACTCCAGCGTAAATGCGGATTTCCTTAATGAAGTGGCTATGGAGGCATTTGTGAACGCTATTGCAGATCAAAATTTACAACAAGTGTTAAGGCTAGCAGGAAAGAAATCAACAGCAGAAGCACTAGCCTATGCATTAGCGTATGAATCCGCCAGACAAGCTTCATGGAGTGCAGTACGAATGAGAGAAATTTCGGTGAACGAATGTACTTGTAATAGAATGCAGCCATCACAGAGCATCCTTCACGTGGTATTCTGCAATGCTGGAATTGTAATAGACCGGGACACCTACAAAGGGACTGCAGAAAACGCCGACGAGTGGAATCCCTAGATGAAGAGAGGAGAGTGGAATACCTAGATGAAGAGAGGAGAGTGGAATTGCAAAGATATCGAGCTGGGCAGCAGACTTGCAATAGATTGCAGTTATCACTGAGCAACCCTTCACGTAGTGTTCTTCGATGCTGGGATTGTAATAAATTCAAAGCGACTGCAGGAAGCGCCGTAGAAGGGAATCAACAGAAAAGAAAGGAAGAGAAGAATGTCCAAGTTGGCGAACTAGAGAGCAAGCTATTCTTGGACCGACTAGACTCCAACCTTATGGCTTAGAGATGCAACATAGGAAAGGACTTATCCATGGAAATGCAGAAGCCTTTGTACAACGTCCATGCAAACTTGAATGCAAACATTGCGGCCGGGTGGAAGAAAAAGAAAGAACAGCAACTATACAGTTGGTAACTGTGGAACCATCAACAGGTTGGGACATCGAGAACTTGCGAACAGAGCAACGAGAAGATCCGGACATTTCACCTATTCTCGCTTGGAAAGAAGACATGAAAAGGCCAGACTGGAAGGATATTTCGGAACGGAGCGAGAAGCTGAAAAGTTACTGGGCTCAATGGAACTCTCTTCATGTTGAATGTGGTATATTAAAACGCAAATGGGAAGCACCTAACGGCGAATCATTCCGAAAGCAGATAGTCGTGCCAGCATCAAACGTCAAAGATGTTCTAGAAGAAATGCACGGTGGCACCTCTGGAGGACATTTGGGAGTGAACAAAACAATTTCCAAAATACGGGAAAGGTTTTATTGGCTACATATGCGAGAAGATGTGGAGGAGTGGTGCCGCAGATGCACTGTCTGTGCTGCTTGCAAAGGGCCTCAACACAGAAGCAGAGGAGAAATGCATAAGTATAATGTCGGAGCCCCCTTTGAAAGGATAGCTGTAGACATCGCTGGACCTTTTCCTGAAACGGATGGCGGTAACCGTTATATTTTAGTTGCCATTGACTATTTCAGTAAATGGCCTGAAGCTTATGCAATCCCTAATCAAGAGGCAACCACAGTTGCGGAACAAATAATAACGAATTGGGTCAGTAGGTTTGGTGTGCCTCACGGACTTCATTCGGACCAAGGACGGAACTTCGAATCGCGGACTTTCCGGGAGATGTGTAAAATGTTGGGAATAAGAAAAACTAGAACAACTCCTCTACACCCACAATCTGATGGCATGGTAGAGCGCTTCAACAGAACATTGGGATCGACAGACGATTGGGATCGACACATTCCTATATTCCTAATGGCTTATAGATCAGCTATTCATAGTACTACCGGACAAACCCCAGCTAAAGTCATATTCGGAAGAGAGATGCGTTTACCTAGCGACCTCAAATTCGGTACCCCCAGAGGTGAACAAAAGTTACCAGAAGACTACGTATCGGAGCTCAAACAACAATTAGCTTATGTGCACGAGGCCACGAGGACGAAATTAGCAACAAATACTGATCGGATGAAGACCCGCTATGACCTACGTGCTAATTCCGCAGGATTTAATGAAGGTGATCTTGTTTGGCTCTACAATCCGAGACGGACGTAAGGGACGTTCTCCAAAATTGCAACAACACTGGGAAGGACCGTATTCAGTAGTAACTAGAATTAATGACGTGGTATACAGGATTCAGCGTGGCACAAGAGGCAAACGAAAAATCGTTCATCTGGATCGCTTGTGTCAATATTACAAGCATCAAGACCGTGGACCACCTGTTGTTCGGGACGAACAATTTTAAGAAGGCGGCAGTGTTACGTGCAATAGAAATAGACAACTGGTGACATCTACTGGCAATGGAAGTAAACGACTTTAGGTTCGGAGAATTGATTATGGTATCTACAGGAAGGTTCAGGAATAGAATGAATAGAACAGTCAAGAAGCTTCTGGAAAATAGAATACTCGAGAATAATCTGGAGAGTTTCTAGGGTATAAATATAGCAGTTGTCATAGCCAGAAGAAGAGTCTTGTCTTAGACGTTGCAGTGTTAACAAGCGAAAGTAATAAACGTGCGAAAGTGTTGTAATTAGATTGCGATAATTGAAAGTACAGTATTAAGCGATAATTAAAGTTGAGTTGATTAATTGAAAGTTTGTAAATTGTTAAGATCAGAAGTGAAATAAAGAACTTGTATAATAAGTATTTAATATTGTGTTTTAAATAACGAACCCAAAGACCACGCTCGCAACAATATTTTCATACAAAACTGTATCTCAAGAGTCCTCTATTGCCAAAACCCTAAAATACATAGTTTCTGCATTCTCAACTCAGCACTCAGCCGCCCTTTGATGCGATTTGTGGATTCCTCGATCTTGTTTACATAATTAGCAAAGCTCGAGATTAGGAGTGCAAGAAATAAGCTCGCAAGATAATTTGCTTATCTGGGCTATTTTATCAAAATCCCGCTTTGAAAAAAATATGAATTGGACTTGGACACAACTTCGATGATAAGCTCTAGTCCAGTTGTGCTAGCTAGAAAATCGACAAGGGTTTCAAGTTCATTCTTCCGAGACTTTTGTATCAAAAACAGCATCAAACTTTGACAAGGAAACGGTCTGTGTTGTTTCAGTGAATCGCGGTCCTGGCACTTAAGAGAAGTCAATACCAAGATTTACAAGTTTAATACATTTTTCAATGCGAATTTCTGGCAAACTATTTGTAGCAGATTAATGAATTATATCTTAAATCAGTGAATAAGGTCGGGATAAAAAAAAAAGTGTATTGGAATGGAGATATACCTCGGAAACTTCTAAAAAATGGTAAAAATTGAAGTTTTTATATCATATGCCTGTTAGTAGGTATTCTCATTTCTTTAGATTGTGACTATTTTAGAAAGATAAAGCCTAGATCTAGTGAATAACGAATTTTTTCAATTTTAGCTGCGTTTTGTTTATTTAGCTTGTTTTTCTCCCGCTATTTCACCGTCGAGGAATTGTAATATTTCATTGAAAGTTGTTCGAATACAAAATAAAATGGAATGTTTAACAATTATGTGAAAAAAATTTTAGGACAGTTCATTCTCGTTAAAAATTTTCAATTTCTTTGAACTGCAAATCTTCATTTTTGATCTTAAATTGGGCTCTATCTTTTACGCTAGATGTGTCTAATGTAGTCTGTGGTCTAGGTCTACCCTAATTTTATATACTTTCAGGATACAAACCTACGTATAGTAAATTTTATTGCTTAAAGGCTCGCTTGAAACTTTTACTGAGTACTGACTCCTCTTAACCGAAGTATGAATAAGATAAAACTCAAATCCTATTTGGTAAGAGAGCCTAATGATTCTGGAGATGATTAGTATCCTCTGCCTGGTTAGTTGAATATAAACCCTAATAATGTTGATAAAAATGGTATATGAAAAGGTTTTGCTTTGAAACAAAATACGTAACATAAAAAACAATTTAATATCAACCGTTTTGGAATTGAAGTATCTGTTGTAAAGCTTTCCTTTGCTAGGAATATCCTTTGGCTAAGTGTATGATGGTTTAGTGAACACTTGTACACATTTTATTTAGTATTTTCTAAAAGAATTATTTCAGCACCACTTTGTGGACAGGTTGCAAAGATGACATCATTCAAGCATCTGCCTTTAAACTGTGGAAGATGTTTGTAGTATTTTTCCTTAATTTCGTCGATGTACTTTTCACACTGATCCATAGAATTGCAAATAGCAACAATACACCCTCCCCATCTATAGTGAGAATTAAATAAAATAATTACGAAAAACAAAATAATAAAATTTACCCAGCTCCAGTGAGACGTGCACCAATACCCATTTTACCAGAAATATCGACAAGTTCGTCAAGTTGAGGATGAGAACATTCATATAAGAATCGGAGGCTATGATGCGATTGCTTCATCAGTTCAGATAAGGTATCAAGATTACAATCCTCAGTTTCGCATACATTTCGGAATCTCCAGACTCGAATTGATTCTATTTAACATTGAAGTGTTAAAAAGATTACAGTTCTAGTAAAATTAAAATTAATTACCTTGAATAACATGCAACGTGCGTTGTCGTAACTTAAAACGATCCATGGCTTTTGTATTTGGTGTAAGAAAATCTCTCTCTAGCTCATCATTTGTGACACCTAATTCTCGTAAAATATCACTTCGAGAGTACTCGTCTTCGGGGAATGTCTGGAGCAATAGTTTTTCAAGTTCTTCCAATTCACAGCCAAGAATGGATTGCAATACAGCGAATTTTGTAATATCTTTCCAGTTATTGAGTTTTAATCGTTTGGCAAGTATGTGGCATGCAGTGCGACACTCTACAACTCTTTCATTGAAATCACATGTTGCTGCCTTATTCATTTCAGCTAGACTATTTGCCACTACGAAATGAGCATCTTTTGGTAATTTCACAGAATCTGCTTTGAGTTTCGGTAGGAACTGTATGAATTGAGCGCAACCTTGTTTTCCCAAAAATGCTATAGCTTGATCCATTCCACCACCCTGCGTGCCAATATATTGCTCGCAGCATGCTGATATTGAAGCTAAAGTCTGCTTGTTTAGGGGCACTTTATTGATAAAAGCTGTTGCCAGGGTTGCTGAACTGACTAGAGCACTAGAACTGGATAATCCTGATGCTGGGGGAATATTGCCACTTACTAGAATTGACATACCAGTTACATGGTGATCTCCTCCGTGTTCCAAGATTCCTTTGACACCGCATAGGAAATAATTGTACCAACGAGGACCTTCTGATGCATTCAATTCGATCCTGAAAATATAATGAGTAGTTTTAAATACCTATTAAATAATAAGTATACGGTTTTAAGTCTAGATAAATTAAAATTATACTCTGAAAGAACGGCTTCATATAGTGTGTACTTCAACCTTGTGTTCAATTTATACCTCTGTCTCACCCTCGATTGTTACACGACGGTTTTTAATCCGCAGAGGAAATATATTTCCTTTTATTCTAAATAAAAATTCAAAATACGTGACGCAGACGGACATTAATTGCTCAAACTGCGCTCAACTTAACTTAAAATTTATTGGTTCATCATTTTCAGTGTGCAATTATTAGCGCGACATCATAGTAAGGCCATGTTTTATGAGCATAGAGAGAAATTATCATAATGGCTTGCAACTACATACACTTAGAGACAAACGCTTCGTCGTGTTTGGATAGATGGACTGAGACGAGGTAGGGCTCCGCACTGTGTCCTTTGAACATACACTCATAAGTCCCAACCGAAGGCTCTAACAAAATTCAACTTTGACCCCAACCTTCCATACCGGCTTCATGCAATTCTTCCAGGAGGTGTGAACTAAGGAATCTTTAACGTTTTCATGAAAGAGCCGGACAGTGACAAAGAAAATGAATCACCGTTTCGGATTTCTCGCCGTATCCTCTGCATACCGGATCGTCATCAAGCCCCATCCTGTGTAGGAGACCCATGAGCAGAGAGTGCCCAGTGAGAATTGACACTAGAGTACTCAGAATTGGCTTGTTTCATCCCAATGACTTAATGGTTTCATTTGGGTTAGGTCTGCCTCTTTGTAGATCTACCTGAAGGGTTATCTAACCAAAGGCGACTGTGTTGGCAGTCGGTCCAAGCCGATATATAAGAGGCAAGGTGTTTTGGTGGGATCCCGATTATGGAGGATATTGCACCAAGACGAGCAAGATCGTCCGCCCTTTCATTCCCCGTCGTTTTTAGTTTGAAGAAAAGCCAATAGAAGGTTCGTGAAATAAGTAAAATTCTTAGTACTAATATAATAGTGATTATTATAACAAGACGTTTTAAATATGTCGTTACTGAAATTGAAAGCTCCTATGGGATCGACAATGTCTCCGTTGACAAATCCAATCGTCCATCACAATTACGTTTAGTTTAGAGCTCACAAACATCCAGAATTGCATGGGTCCTTTATGTAAAGTCAATTTCATTCCATGTACCTAATCGTTATGCATATCATCCAAAACCGAGATATACGTAATTAAGAAAAGGTTGCATAATCATTGTCGCTTCTCGAGTTGGCCAAAACACTATTCGATAAGTGAAACAAAACGGTGGCAGTTATGTGCAGACCAAACCAATCTAATTAGACGTTAAAAAGTAGTTTGTCGCCCAAATAAACAAAAACCAAACTTACATATTTACTAACATATGTACTAACATCTTCAATGACAAGAATCTTGAAAGTCACACTAAAGGAGCATTTGTGACGATTCTGTCGCGTAGAGGTCTTGAGGAGCTCGCAGAACCAATATGCCACAGAATGTAACCTCGTTCTAGTCTCAATATGGACTCTTGATAAAAAAGCATTTTTTTTTAATAAATAGCTGTAGTTAAATTTCCATTAATGGAGGCTCTATCCGTATCAGATGCTGTCTGTAAGGCAATGACATCTGTAACAGTAATTCGATCTTTTGGTAACCGGTGGTACACCATTAAATATTGTCCATCTTTAGATTCAGTCCTTGTCAGCGTCCGGTGCTACTAATGTTTGGTATTGTCTCGATTACCAATCAAGCCATAATATGAATCATTGCTATACCTAGCTACATCTACCTACCAAATTCAAATTGGCCTTTCGGATTTAAAATAGCTAATTTAAAACGCCTCTGACAAAAACAGCGGAACTACAAAATAGAATTCAAGCAAAAAGTAGTAACGATAACAAAACTTGTATGGCAGAAAATGTATACCGCACATTTTAACATTGGAAATCGATTGCAATTATTCACCAATGCAACCCCAGTTACTTCAAATCCATTAAACATATCGATTAACCAAATAAATTACAAATGAAGTGTGTAGCCTTTCCGATATTATGGCTTGAGATTATTTCACTCGTGATAAGATTTAAATTTTGATAAATTTCTAGCTTACCTTAAGGAATTCAAGTCACATTTAAAATTTTCATATTTCTTGTCAACATTTCTCAGGTGTAGTAAATTATCACCGGATCCGGAAACTGCGAGAATTATATTTTGCGCAATAGCCATCGGCAGCACAGGATAACCACAATAGTCGATATGCTCCCCTATTATATTTACCCTACCGGAAATTGAAATAAAATAAATCAAAATAAATAAATAAATAAAAAATAAAATAAATACCTTCCCGGAACTTTGACAAAAAATTCCGGTTGAAATCCATACTCTTCCCGAAAATTATTTTGCAATTCTCGTAGTCGAGACAAGTCTTGGAAATCAGTTACTTTTCTAATTGGTACAAAGATGTCACTGCAAGACGAAGTCATCCCACTTGTTTTGTTGCCCCTCTCAAGAAGGCGATGATAAAATAAAATAAAAAGAAAACACTGGATGACAGCTGTTATGTTAGCAGTTCAATCAACAAACACAGCAAGCAGCAACTAGACGGAGGTATAAAATTATCTGCGAAGGTAATCGATGATAAACGCAAATTGTTCTCACAAGTGAGTGAAACAACACAGCACTCGCGTGTAGGTATTTAAATCAATAACTTACTGCAACTGTGACTACCAGTGGGGTTCCGCGATAAAGATAGCGGACCGAACACCCACGATTCTGTATCATCCACAATGTCAAATGTTAAGTGCCACGACCGCGATTCACAGATACAACACAGACCGTTTGCTTCCTTGTTGGAGTTTGATACTGTTTTTGTTATAAATTAGCAGACTCGCTGAAATGAACTTGCAATACCAGAACAGTCTCGGAGGAATGAAGTTGAAACCCTTGTTGATTTTCTAGCTAGCGCAACTAGACTAGAACTTATCATCGAAGTTTGTCCAAGTCCAATTCATATTTTTTAAAGCGGGATTTTGATAAAACTGCCCAGATAAGCAAATTATCTTGGCTTATTTCTTGCGCTCCTAATCTCGAGCTTTGCTAATTATGTAAACAAGACCGAGGAATCCAGTTCAGTCACCTTGGAATAGGAAATATTGAAATTAAGACAAATCGCATCAAAGGCGGCTGCGTGCTGAGTGTTTGGTTATTTGGAGAATGCAGAAACTATGTATTTCAGGGTTTTGGCAATAGAGGACTCTTGAAGTACAGTTTTGTATGAAAATATTAAACTTTTCATGATTACGATTTTTGAAACGGAGTTGGCGCGAAAAAAATGCTGTAGAGTAGTGGTACAAATCTCGTTTAACTAAAAATAGCTTGAGTTTGTACAAACCTTTTTTTTCATATTGAAATTTTCGAGTGAGCCTGACGTTTATTAAATTATGCAAAAAAAAAAAAATTATTAAATTATGCAAAAAAAAAAAAATTATTAAATTATGCAAAAAAAAAAAATTATTAAATTATGCAAAAAAAAAAAAAAATTATTAAATTATGCAAAAAAAAATGCAAAAAAAATTATTAAATTATGCAAAAAAATTGCAAGTGCTGGTTTTTATGTCATCTGTATCCATGAAGTTTTCAACGGAGCAGCATGACGAAACGTTGTACGGCAGGTGGGGCACCAGTTGTCCAGCGCCGTAAGTCAGATAGTTTATCCACCGTAGTGCTTAAGTGAGGTACTAGAGGGAGCTCTCCATTAATCGGTGTACAAAGAAGCATTGTCTTGTTGTGTGCTTTGTGCAAGTGTGTATTTGTGTGCTTGTGTGTGTGTGTTTTTGTGTTTGTTTTCTATTCTCTTCCCCCATATCTCTTGTCTGTCCCGCGTAGCGGGACAGTACACTGTCCTGCGTAGCAGGGCAGTGCATTGTGCTATACAATGTTGAGTTTGTATAATGTGTGCGTTTTCTTGCAACAACATGTTCGTTAACTAATCTTTACTTTACAGGTTCCCTATAATTATTTTGGCTATATAACACGCGTACCGATTACATGATTTCTGCGCCTTCACTCTGCAAGGACATTCTTGTGATTGCATGTGTTTGCTGCAGGTACGCACATGTATTTATTGTTTTCTCTTGGTGGGGGTCTCCTGCGCGTTCCTCCCAACAAGGCTCTAACCCTAGTTTTTCTATCATCTAAGTGGTCACTAGTGGTAGGTATGCCAATAGGTATGTTCTTAATATTTTCACTTTAATATTTATGCTCTTCTTTTTCAGTGCATGTAAATAATATATTTAATTTAATAATTTAATATAACAATTCAATAATTTAATATAATAATTCAATAATTTAATATAATTTAATTTTATTTTATTTTAATTTAATTTAATATAATTTTATTTTTAAATATATTCAGGAAGTAAAACACGAGGTGTGGATATTTTTCTTTTCTTTTTTCTTTCCTTTTACTCTTTTAAATATATTGGTTTTGAAAAAAACCCCTTTTTTGGACTTCATATTTTCAGCGCTCCTCTCCGGTCTTCATATCTGTTTCTTTTTGTTTTTGTTGTCAACCTCAGTTTTTATTTGTTTCCTCTTTCTGACTTCTTATTGTGTCATTACGTCTTCTTATATATGCCCATTTTATATTTTACTATAATTTCTACCATTAACCTATGACTTACCCCTACTTCCTACTATTCGTAACTATTATTTCTCGTGCCTTCCCACTTCTTTTTCTTCTTATTCTTCTTTTCTTTGTATGTGTGTTTTCAGTTTCTTACTTTTCCACTTTTTCTTTTTCACACATCACTTTTTATTTATCACGCATCACGTGTTCACTGTTCGGCTTCCACTTCACTAATGAATTTTCTTGTGAAGTGCGCTTCTATTTATGTGGAATTTTTGAGATTTTGTCTCCGCTTCGGTTCACATCTAGCTGTGTGTTTTTGGGTTTGCACCTTGTTTCTTTCCATTATGGTGCTTGTAATTGTTGTACCTATTCCCTGTACTCTTTTCATCCCCCCCCCCTCTTCTTCTTCTTCGAAATATTATAATTTTGTCCATATGTATACAAATTTTTTTGAAAATTTTCTTTATTTATATTCTTTCTCTTATTCTTCTGTACTATCCTTCCTTTCCTATTTGTATCTCACCTTACTTGTGTCTAGTTCTTTATGCTCTATTATGTTACTTGACTATTCCTATATATGTGTTATCACATTCTCAACGTCAACGCCTCCTAGTGGTCCAGTTCGGGTTATTTGTGGACAACACCCATTTCGTCTGCGTAGCAGAGCGAATTGTGTGTTCCCCTTCTGTATTTTCGTTCGTTATATTTAAGTTATTGTTTTAGCTATTAGCTCTTTTAGCTAACGTTTATGGTCACTGAGTACTTCTTTTCGAATACAACGGGTGTTTCACCGGTTCGAATGGCCCAGTACTTTCTACTGCCTTGTATTGTTACGTTTCCTACATTGTTCCTATTTTATTGTCTGTACGTATGGTATTTTGTTTCTGATCCCTTATTTCTTTCCTCCTAGGAGCTGCATCTGGCAAGTTTTGTGATTTATGTTTCTTTTTTGAATATTATTTACTAGCTATCTATTCCCTAATTGTGTCTGAGTGTTGTGTGTGTGTGTGTGTATTAGTGGTGACCTATGTGTGCTTCTTTACTCTCAACGTCAACGCCTCCCAGTGGTCTACTAAATTATTAAATTATGCAAAAAAAAAAAATGCAAAAAAAAAAAATTAATATTAAATTATGCAAATTATTAAAAATTGCAAAAAAATGCAAGTGCTGATTTATATGTCATCTGTGTCCATGAAGTTTTCATGGAGCAGCATGACGAAACGTTGTACGGCAGGTGGGGCACCAGTTGTCCAGCGCCGTAAGTCACATAGTTTAGCCACCGTAGTGCTTAAGTGAGGTACTAGAGGGAGCTCTCCATTAATCGGTGTAGATGAAGCATTGTGTTTTTGTGTTCTTTGTGCATTTTTGTGCTTATGTGTGTGTGTTTTCGTGTATTTGTTTTTCTGTTATTGTTCGTGTTGTGTTGTTTATTTAATTCGTTCTCTGTTTCGTCTGTGTATGTTATATAATATTTCCCCCCATTATTCTAAACGTTTGTCCCGCGAAGCGGGACAGTGCGCTGTCCTGCGTAGCAGGACAGTGCATTGTGCTATATAATGACAAATAGCTATATGCGTTCTTCGCATTACGTCATGGTTAAAAACAAAAATATCAGGGGTTACAGATTTTAAGGGGATGCCGTGTAGGCTCCTATTTGGCTATACTTTACTAGTTTCATCCCAGCCATGGGACTCATCAGAAGTTTTTCTTCTTATTTATTGTTTATTTCTATGTCTGTAAACGTTAAGTTTTTCAACTGTGCACCTTTTTTGTACAATTAATTATTCCTCTTCTTAACCTTTCAATTTCAGATATTTGTGGACTATTTGGATATGCGTGGGCCGGTATATGATTTCTGAAAACCTCTATGCAAGTACATTCTTGTGATTGCATGTGTGGTTTACAGATACGCACATATACTTATATTTCATCTCTTATGGGGACCTCTTTGGCGCGTTTCTCCTCCACAAGGTTTTAGTTCAATTATTATTGGGGTCATTAGTGGTTCCTTATCGTTATTATTTTCTTCGTTTCTATTTCTGATGCTATTTTTATTTTATTTTAATTTAATTTTTAATTTTAGTTTTTAATTTTTAATTTTAATTTCAATTTCAATTTTAATTTCGGATTTAATTTCAATTTTAATTTCAATTTTAATTTCAATTTTAATTTTAATTTCAATTCCAATTCCAATTTTAATTTTAATTTTAATTTCAATTCTAATTTTAATTTTAATTTTATGCTCTTCTTTTTCAGTGCATTTCATCGTGGTTACTATTCTAATCATTAGTGATATAATTTAGTAATAATAATATGATTTAATATAATTATAATTAATATATAATATAGTTAATATAGTTTAATATAGTTTGTATAGGAATAAAACAAAATGTTATGGTTTTACTCTTTTTCTATTTTCCTGTTCTGTTCCTCCTACATTTACTCTTTCTTATCTGGTTTTGAAAAAAAACCTATCTATGTTGACATGTGTTTGGTGTTCCCTGGGGCTGGATTCTGATCAGAAAAAAATGACAAATGACAATGACTTCGTGACTTTTTTCCGAAAATGCGATTCTTACACCATGACACCATCCATAAAAAGTGACATTTAGCGTTAAAATATGACTTATTTTCGAAATGCCGATTCCTAAAAAACTGGGTGACATGACAAATGACTTTTTTTTCATGACAATTTTTGCAACCGAAGTCACTTATTCCTTGCCGCTGTGACTTTTGTCATATTCAAGTGATATATATATATATTAGGTCTGTCTGTTTACTTTTGAGTAAAAATCTTTTCGTAAAAATCAAGTAAAAACTTTTATGCGGTAGAGGGGATAACTCAAGAAAAGTTACCAGACACTTTCTCGAGTAAATTTGAAGGTCGCTTATAGCCATTCTAGCGGATTCGAGTAGCAGTGATAGTACAAGCGACAGTTGTATTCTAATCACAAATCAAATTAATTTTCACTTCATATCACAACAAGCGTGTTCAAATTTAATACTTTTGACAGTCAGCTGATTGCATATCGAAGTTACACATCTTCTTAATCATGAGTAAAAATGTGCAACTTTGTGCAAGAGGGGAAACGAATAAATTTACTCGATTTTTACTAGTTAAAAGTAAACAGACGGTTTGTGAGTAAAAATGCGTAAAAGTTTTTACACCGAGTAAAACCTTTCGAGTAAACAGACAGACCTATTGCCATAGCAACAAGTAATATCAGTAATATCAAAGATGTAAAGTATAAAAATAATAAATATTTGTATTTATTATATTATTATGCATTGTATTATTGAAAAAAAAAATCGATTTTAGCAGCAAAAGGATAAGTTACTCGTTATAACATTTCAGCAATTATTTTACGTACTGCCTCCTTCTTTGGATACGCCTTCGCAATAAGATGTGCTCAATTACTTTGTTGTTCGGAACATATTCAATCACAGCGTAATTGTCAAATTGTCACTGCTATAATTTAAAATACATGTCATGTCACCCAACAATCAGAATTCCAAATTATGGCATAGTGACATTGGCCTTCCTTCGAAGTCATTTTGTCATTGTCATTTGTCATTTTAATTTTATCAGAATCCAGCCCCTGGTCTTCATGTTTTATTTTATTCATTTCTTTGCTATTTTCGTTTTTATATTTATTTCTTGCTCACGATTTTCCCAAAGCTAAATCAATTTTATTTAATTTTTCTTAACCTATCACTTACCTTTATTCACTGTTTTTGTTTTTCACTTTACTGTTTTTATTTTGTTTTTTCGCAACTATAATATCACTTATATTATTATTTACTTATTTTCGTTTGTTTCCACTTTTTATTTTCCTTTTCTTCCTCTTTTTACTTTTCCAAATTTCACTTTCTTGCTAGTTGTTCACTGGTTGAAATTCACTTCACTAATGAGATTTCCTTGTGTTTGGCTCTTCTATTTATATGAAATTTGAGATCTTGTCCTCGCTCTCATTCTCATCTAGCTGTGTGTTTTGGGTTGGTGCCTTGTTTCTTTCCATTATAGTGTTCGTTATTGTCCTACCTATTCCCCTTACTCTTCTCAACACCTCCTCCCCCCCCCTTCTTCCTTAAGAATTTACAATTTTTGTATGTATGTATATACCTTTTTTGTAAATTCTCGTCTGGCTGTGTGTTTTGGGCTTTTGTCTTGTTTTTTTCCATTATCGTGCTTGTTATTGTGGCACCTATTCCCCTTATACTATTCAAACCCCCCCCCCCCCTCCACTCTTCCTTGAAAAATTATGATTTTCTGTGTATATGTGTATTCAAATTTTTGAAGATTGTCATCTGCTGTGTTTTTGGGCTTGTACCTTATTTCCTTCCTTGTTTCTTTCCATAATAGTGTTCGTTGTTGTTTCATCTGTTCCCCTTACTCTTTTCAGCACTCCCCTTCTTTCTCTTCCTTGAAAAATTATACTTTTATGTGTATATGTATGTAATTTCTTGGAATTTTTCTTTATTTATTTTCTCTTTTTTCTTTTTTCTATTTTATTACTATTTTTGTTTTTATTTCTATTTCTTTTTCTTCTGTTTTATCCTTCCTTCCCCATTTTGTGGCTATTCTTGTTTATATCTAGTTCTTGTGTGTCTCTAGTTCTTTTTGTCCTATTGTGTTACTTGGCTAATCTAATTATTGGTGTTGTTTTGTTCTTCTATTCTTCTTTAAATATCCATTCCTATCTACTCTCTCGTGGTCTTTCTTTATCTTTTTTCCCTTTTCCTCTTTTGCTCTTCCTCTTTATCTTTTCACGATATTCATACTTACCTACATACAGTGTTTTTTTTTCTTTCCGCCAACGAACACCTCGCAAAATTCTCAACTGTTGTATTTATTTTGTCATTTTGTTTTTTGTTAAAGCAACGGGAATCAGTTCTTGTGATTACAACGAGAATCAAATCTTGTGATAAGTAAAAAGTGTTAGTGAAATCACTTAGGTAAAAATCCCTCTAGTTAAGTGAAAAAGAGTAAAAAAAGGATCTAAATAATAAATGAAATAATGATTGAAAGAACCAACAATTTTTCATTCATCTTACGTATTGGCTCTTGTTAATTTTCCCTGAAAAAATTTCTGGAATTTTCGAATTCCGCTATTCCTACTGTTAGCCCGTTACTATTTCTAAGAAAAAGGAGCCGATTTTCTTTATATTGGTGCCGAATGAATTTGAATTATCCTTAGAACGCTTTTAAAACAATGAGAATTTTCCATATTTTTTAAAGAAAAACATAAATGAATTATTTTTGGGGTCGTTTTCGGCCCTGGGTAGTAATAATAAAGGGTTAAAGATAAGAATTCGTTTCTGTTCGATTTATTACATTAAAAGTCCTTAACGTATTTATTTTCATAACGATAATGTATAAATTTGAATAATTCTTCTCAATAAATTAAATAATTTTGTTTCTTTACAAACATTTTCTGTCAAATTTGATCTGACATTTCAACAATAACTTAACATCCAAAACTGCATAGCGGAAAATTCTTGCGAAACTAGTCAGCTCATATACTCGCGAACAAGAGTATGAGTTGTTGTGAATAGGCAGAAGTACTTGGGAGTACTTTACAGCTATTGATTGTACGTTTTCTACATATTGCAAATACTTGTATTCCGGCAAATTAGCATTCTTGACTTTAAATACACAAATTAACACATTAAATGCAATCTTGTCTTTCACGCTCATCCATTGGTGAGTACTCAGCATTAATGATATGGTGGTGTATTGACTATTACAATATAAATCCTCATCGCCTTGTTTTGCAGCTTCTGCATTCGTTCTAGTTGCTCCTTGGTACTTATAAATAACACCGTTGAACAATACTCAAAATGTGGTCTCACCATGACAATAGCTGTGTTGTTTTGTGTACCTTGTTCTAGAACTCCCATATACTGGAGAGAACAAATTGTTCTGTCGATTGAAGCGAACTTTTTGTACTGTTCGCTTCATTTATACATCTTCTATGAAAATGTATGAGGCGTTCTGCGGACACAAAAGAACACAGCTATTAAAAATCTGTATTGCTGTCGCTATTGTGATTTGACTCCTTATTCTTTTAGCAAATATACTCGATGTGTTTATTACACGATAATTGTTTTTCTATAATAACACCTAAGTATTTTATTTCTTACGCACACGCTGTAACAGTGGTATTCATATTTATACCACATATGTTCTCGCTACCAAATACCATGCATTTAGATTTTTCCACATTTGACTTTAGCTTGTTAATTTGCAATCAAATATTTACTTTCTCTCAGGTACTTTCCTTCCGGGCAACACGTCAACTAATATCGGGCTATGTAAAACAATGCATCATCAGCGAATTACACAGTTTTACATCGGATAAAATTGTCGCAATATCGCTAATATATAATAAAAAAAGTATTGAACCAAAAACCGAATCTTGTGGAACACCATTTTACAGACAAACGTTCACTAACATTTGTTCTTTGTTACCTTTCAGACAAGTATGTTAACTGTTTGGAATGCTCTTTTTAAATCTAGACAGACGGCTAAAAATTTTTCCTACTTTCAAGTTCACCTTTCGTTTTATTATACCCTAGGCAGACTGTGTCCATAATGACTTAATTTGAAATATAGTTATCTTAAGGAAATGAAGACATAAGAGACTGTGGACCAAAATTATTTCATTTGGAATGCCATTAACAGTTCCTTAATGTGAGTATAGATTATGGCAGAGTTCAATAATTTAATTAAATGCTAGCAAGAAAATTTGCAAGTATTTACTGTAGTAGCAAAGCATTTAGTAGAAGATAATTTTTGTTGTTGAAAGAGACCAAAAAGAGAAGAAAGCGGAAAAGAAATTTCATGATCAGCTGATGGCTGTCACTGCTAACTTTATTGGAAAAACTTTCCACTTTCCAATAAATTCAGCTCATTTTAATGACGGTAGGTGACATTTTTACTGCAATTTCACTAAATCGAGTAAAATTTGGCCTATTTGAAAATTAAGCGAAATGTTGCAAATGGGCTCTTGATGGACTTCATTTTTGCAAAATGGGGGCCGTTTACCGGTATTACAAATCCCGTAAATCAATATGTAATATTGGGCCTTATTCTGATAGCTACGTCACCTGACTGTTCTCACTTGATTCTTTTGCGTAATCCTGGATGCGGGTTTTGTGACTCGAAAGCGGAAATTCGTTTTCGTTTTCAAAATACAAAGAGGAGACTTGTAGTTACTGATAATTTTCTCTACGGTAACTTTGGTTGCTAAGGCTACTTTGACAAACCTCTTTCATCTTGAAATCTAAGGAATATAAGGTAGAAAAATAAATGTAACGGGGAATACAGTCTTGTCTTTTAGCACTGTTTTGTACTCATATACCGCGATATGCATGCCATCTAAAAAGAAACTCCATAAAAATAAATTAAAAAAGCCTCAATCGGGGGCAGTTCAAGTTGAGGCGGCATAGAGAAATCACTCAGCATAAATTAACTCAAACTAAAAAAGGATAAAAGGATAAAAAGCAAAAATAAAATTTTATTAACAAAAGTAATTCATTGTAACATGAAAAGGATCAACAAACAAAAAATCTTATTTAACCTGGAATAGTTCATAATGAATGTAACTATACCATTTATCGAACGTGGTTCCATACTCACGATGATGTGCAGATATAATCTCGCTCAACAAGCAGAGATTTTTCAACTCATCTCTGTACTGTAGCATTACATGATCGTCAACATGAATACCTTCAACTTTTTCAGGTTCAGATACTGCAGCGCAGCGATTTTGTTTCATATTCAAGTTGCTTACAAGTTCCTTGATGTCACGCTCCATGAGAGAAAGTTTAACAGCATCCATGATTCCCAATTTACCTGATTTTCGTCGATGCTGCTTATTCGATTCTGGTGGTGATGATGGCGGGCGTTTTTTCGGGTTAAAAAATAATGCGATTTCCCTGAATACGAAAATGTCACAATACGCCTTCAGAGCTTCTAGAAGTATATTTAAATATTGTTCCCGATATATCTCCGTTGCTTTTGGTTTTGGTAATTTTCTGGGAACTACAGCATACTTTTGGCATTTTTCGATATTCGTCGAAGAGTCTTTGGCTTCGTTTGAACACTGCAACCAGCGCTTCTTACGAAAATTCTCAACGATTTTTTTAGCACACATTTTCCCTGGGTCTGGATTCATATTATGTAAAATCTTGTCAATGAGCAGGTATTTTACAAATGGAATCTTAATGTGTTCGATCACAGATAAATAGTGAGGGATGTTACGACCTACAAAACCTAAAAGTTTTTAATTCATAAATCTGGAATGGGATTCTACGAAATTTTCAGGTTTTTGAAAAATCACTTAGGTCATGTACGATTACGTAAAGGAATGAGAACATATCGCTCTCTCATCAACACAGAAGGACTTGGTGTTGAAGAGAGAGAGATTCCTTTCGCCTTCATATTCTGTGCTCTTGGATTTATACATATGCAAGACGTGCGCATGATCACTAAACTAATTTTTCAAACTTCCCTAGCTTTTCGCAGAATCGCACTCCTAAAAAGAGCATTGATACTTGCTGTCTACTGATTTGAAAATCTCTTGAGCAAAGCTCTCAGTTATCGATCCTACGTTGGGATATTTAATATTTTTCGTTGTCATCTGCTCACACAAATTTATCGCCACAGACAGCACAGATACCAATCTCTGAAAAAGAATAATTTCAAAGTTAGTAATAATATAATAATGTTTTTAATAATACAATGGGAAGTTGTATGAAGCTCTCAATTCAAAAACTCAAAAGCAGATGGCTCAAAATAGGAGATGGACTTATAAATATGTGCCAAATTAACAATAACTTAGAAATGTTGTTGGTATAATTATCAACAAAGAAGCCAGGTACATGAGTGTACCAGATAGATGAACTTGACGATTTCGAAATGCTGCCCTCAATTGAATAAGCAGAATAATACATTAACCACTAGTGATATGAATAAATCCTGGAATCGGTCAACAACACCGACCTTATAAACGTTTAAACAAAAAATAAAACTCTACCACAAGCCCTAGTGCCAATTTAATGTCATCGTAGTATGTAGGTCACATTATCCTCTTTGCTGGCCAATGGTAAAGCTGCAGGAGTTGATAACATCCGATCGGAGTTACTAAAAGTGGACATAAGCATAGCAGCACAGGACTGTGAGTAATCAAACTTTAGAAGAGAATTGGCTGATATTAAATTTCACATTCTAGAGTTCATCGAAGATGTATACTTTTGCCGCTATTATTTCTACTAGTAATTAATGAGTCTTTTCGAATTATCTCGACAATAACCCTGAGGACATACCATATTTTGAGAATAAACCTCGACAAATAATTAAACTGAAATTCTCACATAAAACGGCCCCTAAGAACTTCACTGTGAACATGCAGGAATAACCCTTTCGAGGATTGACACCTAAAATTCCATACTGGATGTACACGGCGATGTGACTTCTCAATAAAACAACAAATTCTATTCAGCAAACCACATTGATCGAAAATTGTAGAGAAGTATCGTCATGCCCATCATTAATACAGCAGCTTTTGAAGTGATACTAAGTTCGCCACCGCCAATACGAAAAGTAGCCAGATTAACAACCTACAATAGACTTCTGACTGTTGAAATTCAAAAATGCCAATAAAATGGCTCGTTCCGATTTGGTGAAATTCAAAATTGCTCCATCCTCAGCACCCTTACTTCGGCGCAGTCGCAAGATTAAATTATGAAAACTGTGATACACCAATCAAAACATTTATTCCGGAGCTCACCAATTTGAAATAAAACAAATCATGAGGTCTAGTATGGATGCTGATGGTTCTAAAACGAGTGAGGATGTCTTCACTACAAGACACAATCGGACGAGACCAATAAAATATTGCTAGAAAAATACACGTTATTGACCTATGCACTAAAGAAAACCTGAATCATAAGGTATACATATACTCTCTCTTGCAGTAGAGTCGCTTTCATGAAGAGATCTATTTCCAAACCGATATGTGGTTGAATAGAAATGCAAAAAAAAAAAATTATTGGACTCAAAAGTGATCACCTTGATCAGGTTGCCTAGACATAGCATAATTGCAATGGAAAAGATGCTTTTTGTTTAGATCAATCCCTTGGGAAGAAACATAGGGCTGCAAGCAATAAGAATTGACACCTAGAATATGCAGTGTTGCTTAATTTATCGGAAGTGTCGTCTGGTTTACTAAAAACAAAATCTGGAATTCATAGACATGGCTTCAATAAATGAATTTGAAATCACAATAGGCAGTTACCATTTATCTCATATAGGTAGCAATAAGGCGAAGGGCAGAACTCAGAATTGAGAGAGGCTGTTCACAAACGAAATTTCGTCTGTTTTCCTAAGGCGTATGCAGTAGTAGAGGTGATCACTTGATTCATCAGTATATCCACATACCATTGAAACACAAATTCTTATACAGTGTGTAGTCTTGAGGAGGGACAATTATGTACTATAGGAATATAGGGGTCAGGGAAAAACACATCTGTTAATCCATATTAAGCCTGTGTTACTATTCACAAAACGTCGTAGATTACTAGGAATAAAATGAAACCTATTCAATTTGCATTAATTCATTGAAATTATTTTCAGTGAATTTTAGTCCATAGAGATGAGACATTGTCCACCTACATAATTGCAAAGCAGCAAAGCTACTGATTTCAAATTATGAGGTACCTAGCGATCGCGTTGTCAGGATTTGTATTGACAACCAAGCTGCAATCAAAGTTTTGGACTCGAGCACCATTAGATCGCGCCTAGTGTCGGTATTAGTTCGGGAAACTGGGTGATAACCACAGAGTTATTCTCTTCTGGGTGCCTGGTCAGTGATGTACCTAGAAACCATGCAGCTGATGCTCTGGCTAGAAAGGACTCTGCTATGAATATTATGTCTAGCAGAGCAGTCCATAGGTCGGCCCTAGAATCAGCATATAGGATTCTAGATGTGCAGGTCTGTAACCTGGCAAATTGCAGATGTAAACAAAGGCCCACATGCGCGATTTCAAGGCAGCTGTGGTTCGAGATTTGTCCTGGGAAGATTGAATCTTTGCGGAGGAACCGGAATGATGTGCGTAATCTCATTGTACAGGGGACACTGCCTCTTTGGCTAACATGCTGGAGGGGGGGGGGGGGAATTAGCAGCAGACACAAACAGTTGGGGGACACCTCGTAAGGTTTCAACTCGTGCGGCTGGTTGGCTGGTCGTACGTACTTGTACGATGGCCACCACTAACTTATAGCAAGAACATTTTGGGGACATATTGATACAATCATATAGATACTGGAATTTATCCCTCTATCAGCTATCTTGCTATGAAACTATAACTATTTTTATTTAAAGACAAAATTTGATGTGTTTAGAAATTACGCAGCCAATGAGAATGCCATTTTCTTTGTCTTTTGAAGCAAACTCCCCAATAAACAAAAATTCCATATGTGGAAATTTTCGCACAGAATTCCAGTTGAAAAAGTGATGATTTCCAATACTACTTTGTTTTTACATTCGAGCGAGGCGTTGCCGAATTGTTTCTACTTGGCCAGTTTTTGTATGTTTAGTTTGTCTATGGCTCAATAACTGCTGATGCATATACCTATAACATGTACATGAAAGCAGAGGAGGTAATTGTGGAAAGAATATGATCAAACGGCGCTAACAGCTGAAATCTACAATTTTTCTTTTTGTAGAACACACGAAACTTCTACGGACAAACAGCACTAGAACGCTTTTTGTATTCTTCTTGAATACTGCTGAACATAACTTTTGCCCGTAGGTGCTAGATATAGAGATGGGCAGTGACTCTTTTAATAGAGTCGACTCATTATATCTGACTCTTCTAAAATGAATTAGGTGGCTCTTCAGATCGCAAATTCTCTGGTTTCAGCTAAACTCGTTGTTGATGAAATTCATCGGCTCCATAAATAATATTATACTTGTTATGTTTATGTATGAGTTACAATTGCTCTTTTGGTAAGCGGCTTCTATACATCATATGAGAAGTGCATATGCACGACACATGTGCATCTTTGCTGAGCGGCCTGCCTTATAGCTCTTCAGTATGGATGGAGCTCGTGACATTTCGCTTTTCTGTGATTAATGAATCTCACCAGAGCCACAAGTGAAATGACTCCAAATGAGTCACTTTCAAATGAAATGAAGAGTGGGCTCATTAATAATCGCCGAATCTTTGAGCCAACTCTTGAGTTGTACTTGTCTGTGGTATAACTATTGTTATTGGGAATGAGAAAAAGGTGAATTATTATTATAAAATCTAAAGGAACACAGAAGATTAAAAAAATAAAAGCCCTCCATGCCCTTGAATTTAGTGGTAATTATGTACTTTAAAAAATTGAAAATCAAACAAAAAAACTTACCGAAATGAAATTAATCTGATCTTGTGGATAAGAGAAACAGGTACAACAGACGAAAACCTTTAACGTATTCTTTACCATGTCAGTAATTTTACGAACAAACGAAAAATTGAACACAGCGCTTACAAGTGGCATTTTGTTTTCTTCATAGATATGCGTACTGGACGTAGAAAAATGACGGAGCATCCAAATTGATAAATCAAGCTCTAAGATTTTTGTGATTAGATATAAAATCACAAAAAGACGATCAAGTTTTTCTGTGCGTGAGAGTACTTCGAAATTGTGTTTCGATGAATTTTTTGCCTCCCACTCTTGGAAGTTGAAGAAACTATCATTTCCTTCCACACTCTGAGTTGAAATCTCCACTCTAGTATTGTCCTCTTCGTACATTATTTTGTTCAGCATAGTTATAACAAATTGTAAAATAGTTTGTTGTGAAACGTTTGAGGTAGGCAGAATGTTCTTCAGATCAATAGGTTTAGTTAGCACGTTGTAATATGAGTTTGGGATCCAGCATGGCGGAAATACATACAGGATATTCTCGAAAACTAGAATGCATTCTTTTATCACATCATTCGATGTATATTTTTCATATTCTGGAGGATTTATTGTCTAAAAGAATAGGTATTAAGATAGAATTTTAGTTGATATTAGGACTTCTCTTACCAGAATAAGTTCCCAAATGCGTGAGATTATGTACTCTCCAGGGAATTCAGCTCGCATACACATATCTTCTACGAATTTCAAAAAATGAAATGCTCTGCCTTCGTCGACTAAGAGTTTTGCTGTTTTTGACTCAAATCGATCAACAGTTTTTGGCCGTGGGCACCTTTTTGAGTGTTTATTGCTACAAAATTCCATATTCTGCACGCAATACGGGGTGTACTCAAGTTTTAAACGGTCCACGACGTTCGCACATTTAGCTCCGAGAACCTCTTCTAATTTTCGGAATTGTTCAACCAATGTGTTAGCTGTGTTCTGTTGATTTTGCTGCATACTAGAAGATCCACAACTCTCACTGTCGTTTTGCTCGGATGTAACAGCAGCATTTCTCATTCGGTCTTTTCGTTTTTGTTCCGGTTCATTCGATGAGCTCTCCTCCTGTTCTTTGGTTTCTTGTTGCGGCGGCGGATTCTCTTGAATCTTCCTCCTTTTTGCAGGCTTATTTTGTTGCTCTTTTCTCTTCATTGTTACGTTCGATTGTAAAATTTTGCTGGACCTACTCCTTGTTAATATTTGGTTAACTTCATTATTGGTTATATTTCGCAATGTAAGATTGTCCTTACTAGTTTCGACTTGAGACTGATTGCTTTTAGTTTTAGTTCTATGCATTTTAGATAACGTAATAACCTTGAATCGTGTGCAGTAAGTAGTGCACCACACTTGAGATAGCAAATCGTCTAGTTTTATGAATTTGCAACGCGCCAAAATTTAACTCGCTCCGGCATACTCACACACATATAATCGGTTAATCTTGCAACTTTTTTGTAAAATATTTGCCGGAAATATATATTTTCAGCTAATTAATGTTTTTTATTATGCTGTTTTGTAAAAAACAAGTTTGAACAGAATTTTGGAAATTATATTCAAGTTAATCTTCACAATCGCAAAATGTTTTGCTTCGTTACAGCAAATATGCAGAATGCTGGCAAATGTCAAAATATTATTGTTGACAGCATTGCCACTTTTTGTTTATTCACCTAGCCATCTAGGTGTCAGTTCTTCAAACATCAAACACGTTTAAGGTAGGTTTGGAGTTCTGCTAGCAACCGCCCTCCGGAGCGTAGAAAGCAAAAAAGCTCGTCACGCCATCTGTAACCAATATACTTTTAGTCTTCACGCGCCAGCCGCCACGACCCTATCGCCAATAGTTGTCGCGCTCGCCGTTGTGCGCCGCCTTGCGGAAGAAAAGTAAACTGACTATTTAATCCAACTACCAGGGAAATTTTGTGGGCTGCCATATGTATGTATACATTTTTATTGGGACACGTTCCACATTCTGTTTGGTTTTATATTTATAGTCTATGTCATAATTGGGACAACTCGGTGCACAGTTAGCAAGATGGGCGGGGTGTTAAGATTTTTGAATAAATCGCAAATTAATTAATAGAATATTTATTTAAACACCTAAGGCAACATATTACCGTTTTTTAATTTTTAAATTTGTCCCCCAAGTTTTATTGAAAATGATTTAAAAATGAAAATTCAGTGATTTTTTTTTAATTTCTCTGGTTTGCGGAGCGGGGCTGCCACAAATTTGAACTAAATTAAATAAATTTTTAACATAAGCTCATTGAAGTTAATAAGCAGAAAATAACGTGTTTCGATTTTTAAAATTCTACTTATTTTCGTGAAAATTTGATGCAATAGATTGCTTTCTTACTGGGTAAAATGCCGTTATTTTCTGCTTATTAACTTCAAAAAGCTTATGTTAAAAATTTGTTTAATTTAGCTCAAATTTGTGGCAGCCCCGCTCCGCAAACCAGAGAAATTAAAAAAAATCACTGAATTTTCATTTTTAAATCATTTTCAATAAAACTTGGGGGACAAATTTAAAAATTAGAAAACGTTAATATGTTGCCTTAGGTGTTTAAATAAATATTCTATTAATTAATTTGAGATTTATTCAAAAATCTTAACACCCCGCCCATCTTGCTAACTGTGCACGTGCACCGAGTTGTCCCAATTATGACATAGACCCAGCCTTAAGATTTTTCATTATTTTTTGAGAACTGAAAATGTACAATAAATATTTGTTTTTGTTAATTAACCGGTATAAACCAATTATGATGAAATGTCCGTTCTATTCTTTCAATTTTGTGAAATTAAGGTCAGATAATTATTTTCAATTCTGAACATTGGAGTTTACCTATAAATTTGCCCTAATCTCGGGTAGTTAATTTTTGCGTTGAAATTTTGAGCATTAGTAATATTTGTAGAACTTATGTAGTCATACTGCAATGCACTTTCTCCACAAAACCACGTAGAATATAAAAATTAATTAATTTGTTTAACCTAAATCCGTCTATGAATAGAACATTATTCGAACCTGTAATTGAATCCTCTTTTCTCCTTTCCCGAGGGAGACGGAAAGAAGATCAATGTTTTCAATTTTATCTAGGCAACGGTTGCAAAAATATGTATCTATAGTCCTCTGACGGTTCTTGAATCTTGAGTGTAAATATATATAAGGGAATTTCACATAATTGCTTGTTACTTCGCCCGGTTATTACAGTTTCCTAAATATAGAACATATTGTGATTTGATGAGATTTAGTTTGTATGTTTTCTTCGATAACTCAACATTATTCCGATCGAATATCGGATTAGATTTAGATTAGATTAGATTTGGAATTGAGCTGGTCGAGTGGCTTTTGCACTGTAGCCATTTATTGGCTTATTGTGCACCGCTTTCTTTATAGTTCATCAAATAATCCCACTCTTTTTTTAATGAGATTTGTTCAAAGTCGGTAGACTTCAGGAAATATGAGCCAAAGGCCTGGAATATATATTGTGCAATGGCCTCGCATTCTTATAGGACGTGCACTCATGTCTCATCCTCTTCGAGATACATCCTATCCGATGCATATGTTTGTTTAGTTTGCAGTGTCCAATTAGGATTCCTGTGACGATTCTGAGATGATTCCTAGACAGCCTTAAATGAACCTGCCGGCTCTTTGATGAAGGTTGGACGTTAAAGAACATGCGAAAGGAAGGGCTTTAAATAAAAAGCAGCCTTACCAAAGCCATTAAGTTCAGGCGTATGTTCCTGCTTAGAGGCAAGCATGGACGAAGTCTGCTGAACAATGCTGGGTACTCACCCTTAGTTGCAAATACCCAGCTAATTGTGAATGAAACGGGGAATCCGAACACATATCGTAGTAGAAAATATAAAATTTTAGATCAGTATCGTTTTCCTGATGAGACACAGGACATAAAGATACGACTAAGTGGACAGATAAAGAAACAAACCTAGCATTAATATTTTATAATGAATCACCAGCATTATATAAAGATATGCTGAATTTGGGATTTTTATTGCCCCCGATAAGCACCATTCGTGAGATTGGACACAGGTATTTCCAACGTTGTTTTTAAAGTAAAGGGTTTTCCAATAAGAGGTGTTATTTTGATATTCAAGAAAAATGCCATTTTTTGAGATAACTGATCGGATCTTTATTTCATTATAAAGAGAAAGG
Organism: Dioctria rufipes; assembly: GCA_963924295.1. Classification (NCBI taxonomy): domain Eukaryota; kingdom Metazoa; phylum Arthropoda; class Insecta; order Diptera; family Asilidae; genus Dioctria; species Dioctria rufipes. The sequence goes on along the minus strand of OZ002743.1, from coordinate 37,829,386 downwards.
TATACCGTTAATAATGGAAAATAACATCTGCCAAATGACCACCACGACCACGCCTACAGGACCATATCCTTTTCATGAAATTTACTTAAACAGAAAAATTATGAGTTGACAGAGGTTGATAGACGGTGTGTTCTAATTTTTGATGAAATGGTAACTAAACCGGAATTAGAATTAAATATTGAGTGACAGATTTAGGTCCTTTAGGTCGCAAGAACAGCTTAGCTTCCAGTAGATAAGCTATGGGAGCACCAGACCACTGTTTTAGCTTCCAGGATTTCCCCACAGATGGCGCCACCGTCGCTAGGTGGTTCGATTCCATACTAAATGTGGGTTTGTGCCTTGGATGTACTGGTTTATGCCTTGGATGTTGGGGATACGAGACCACTTTGGGGGATACGAGACCACTTTAAGCACTCTCCAGCATAGGGAAATAGCATAGGATTTCGATTTTGTTTCTGAAGTTCGCTTATTTTTCATCTCGAATGTTGGGGATACGAGACCATTTTGGGGATACGAGACCACTTTTAGCACTCTCCAGCATAGGGAAATAGCATAGGATTTCAATTTTGTTTCAGGAGTTCGCTTATTTTTCATCTCAGACTCGTAGCCTCCAAGTTTTTCATCTCGAATTTTGGGATACGAGTTAACCTCACCCACAGATGGCGCCACCGTCGCTAGGTGGCTTGAGTGGGTTTGTGTATTGATGGCACTGGTTTATGCCTTGGATGCACCATTGGCTCTTGACTGTACTGGATCCACCATCGGCTTTTGACTGTACTGGATTATGTCTTGGATGCACCATTGTGAGGTTGCCTGAGCTACATTTGCCGATACTAGCAGCATGCCTTGGTTTTGCTGTTTTCTTTAGAGTGGAAGTTTTAGATATCAGCATGACCTCGTGATGTAGCCTTGATTCTGCTGTTTTCTTGCTTGAAGATTTCTTAGCTGGAGAAGTTGTAGATATCTGCATGACGTCACATAAAATGTTGCGCATAAATTTCTTAACTGAGAAGATGTAGATATCAGCATGAGGTCATCTCGGTTTGGCTGTTTTCTTACTTGAAGATTTCTTAGCAAGGAAATTGTAGATATCAGGATGACGTCGCATTGATTTTGCTGGTTGGTACTAGCAGCATGCCTTAGTTTTGCTGTTTTCTTTAGAGTGGAAGTTTTAGATATCAGCATGACCTCGTGATGTAGCCTTGATTCTGCTGTTTTCTTGCTTGAAGATTTCTTAGCTGGAGAAGTTGTAGATATCTGCATGACGTCACATAAAATGTTGCGCATAAATTTCTTAACTGAGAAGATGTAGATATCGGCATGAGGTCATCTCGGTTTTGCTGTTTTCTTACTTGAAGATTTCTTAGCAAGGAAATTGTAGATATCAGGATGACGTCGCATTGATTTTGCTGGTTGGTACTAGCAGCATGCCTTGGTTTTGCTCTTTTCTTTAGAGTGCAAGTTTTAGATATCAGCATGACCTCGTGATGTAGCCTTGGTTTTGCTGTTTTCTTACTTGAAGATTTCTTAGCTGAAGAAGTTGTAGATATCTTCGTGACGTCACCTCGGTTTTGCTGTTTTCTTACTTGAAGATTTCTTAAGGAAGGAAACTGTTGAAATCAGCATGACATCACCTCGATTTTTTGCTGTTGTGAAATCGACTCGGTTTTTTTTTTGTTGTTTTCTGATATCACCTTGGTTTTGTGGAGCGGAAGTTGTAGATAAGTACCTAGATTTGTTGATGTTTTCTATAGAAATATATGCAGAATGAAATAAAACAATATGCACTATTTATTTTTTATTTATTTCAATTACTATTATTTATTAATTATAATAATTATTATTATTACTTATTATTAATTTAATATAATATTAATATTATTTTTTTTTTTTTTTTTTTTTTTTTTTTTTTTTTTTTTTTTTTTTTTTTTTTATACTATTATTTATTACTATTATTATTATTAATTTAATATAATATTAATGTAATTTACATAATATTTTTTTTTTTTTTTTTTTTTTTTTTTTTTTTTTTTTTTTTTTTTTTTTTTTTTTTTTTTTTTTTTTTTTTTTTTATACTATTATTTATTACTTATTATTATTATTATTATTATTCCTGAATGAATTTTGAAAATTTTTTCACCACACACATATTTTTTTTTAGCTTCGCCAATTTCTCGTCAATTTGACGAAGCTCATTTTTTTTTTCTGCTCTTGCAGCCCGCAGCCTAACCTTTTCAGCCTTCATGGTCCTTGTTATTGCGACAAATGTCAGCGATAGGTCACTATAAAAACCTTCGGTTCTATAAAGCGACCCTCGCAACATATTCATCCCATGAAGCACCTAGGAGTTATAGAAAATTATTATATATTTATAAATTATAATAAAAAAATTACTCACAGCTTCGCGACGCTGCTGACTCCGCTGCTGCTGGCTCTGCTGCTGCCGCTGACTCTGCTGCTGCTGCTGTTGTTGTTGTTGTTGCTGTTGCTGTATTTGGAGAAACAAATTAATTATTAAAAAAATATTATAATAAATTTCAGAGCAACTTACTTCCGACATTGTGGCTCTTCAGAAATCGATTCAGAATGAGCTAAACTCTTTAGATAATTTGAACTTCTTCTATGCATATCTTGATAAAAAAATAATGCGTTTGCAAATATTTCATTTTTATAAAGCATCAATATGTAATTTAATATCATCACACTTCTTGTAAACAAATTCATATAGTTTGCAGCTGCAATACAAATGATTCGAACTCTTATATAAACACTGGATATTATCATAATCAAATTCAGAACAACAGACCAATCCTCTAATCTTTTTTTCACGTAATTTTGCTATCAGCTCGAGTATAGTTTTGCAGCTGCAATACAAATGATTCGAACTCTTATATAAACACTAGATATTATCATAATCAAATTCGGAACAACAGACCAATCTTTTTTCACGTAATTTTGTGCGTTTGCAAAATCTTGCAAATATTTCATTTTTATAAAGCATTTAATATCATCACACTTCTTGTAAACAAATTCATATAGTTTGCAGCTGCAATACAAATGATTCGAACTCTTATATAAACACTAGATATTATCATAATCAAATTCAGAACAACAGACCAATCCTCTAATCTTTTTTTCACGTAATTTTGCTATCAGGTCGAGTAGAATAAAGTAAACAAATTTAGGTAATATCAACACTTGATTATTTCAATAAAATCTTTCTACATTCCAACAATCTTTCTATATGTAATTTCATCATCTTATGAGAATAAAGTAAACCAATTTAGGTAATATCAACACTTGATTTTCAGCTCCTCAATTTATAGTCATGATTCCAAAACAAGTTTAATCCTGCTTAAAGCAAATTTGCAATATCAGCACATTAAGCTGAATGATTAATGTAATTTGATACTGCAAACAGCTCAATTCCAAGAATTTTACTGATTGAAACGTTTCATTAGAATTCGTAAGCAAAATTTCACATCCTGTTGTAAACAAATTTAAGCAATATCAGCACATTTATTCTTTTCATGTAATTTGATACCACACTTCCTGTAGGCAGCCAAAAATTTTATTGTTCCAAGAATTTTACCAATCGAAACGTTTCATTGGAATGTAAACAAATTTTCACATTTTCTTGTATGTAAACAATCTCATTTGCAAATTCGACCAGCAAAATAAAGTAATCAAATTAATTTGAGTGATTTTCTTATCGTGTAATTCGATATCATCTCAGCCTGTAAGCAAATTCGTTGGAATTCATCCTGCGCAATTGTAGCAGCAGGATCATTCATGTTTACAAACCGTTGCTATAAAAGCGCAAGCAAACTCTTGGGGAGCACCAGTCAATCTAAGTAATTCAAAGTGTTAGTACCGAATAAGAAAAAAATTAAAAATGTCTTTCACAGTAATAAATGAAAGTTTTTCATTAATTAAGAAATTGCGAGAAGATGTGTTGAAGTGTTTAAGTGATGCAAATTTTGTGAATAAAAACAATATTGTTAAAGAGTGTAACAGAAACATTTGTAAATATCAAGCAGCATTTCGAAAGTGTAATAAGAATGCTATGAAACAACATTTGCACAGCTGTATTGCTCAAATTAAATCGTTGAAAGTGCTAATAAAAGCTCCCCATCGAGGTAGAGGAATTAATCAACGATTAATAAGAAGTGATTTTGTTAAGTGGGAAGAAATCAAAACAGCATTCGTAGGTAGAATTAGGGCAGGTGTTATCGTGAATATAAGCCACCTAGATCCTAAGCTGTTTATGCAAGATGCTTCCAAATTACTTGCTCGCCGCATTAAAAATACATTAAAACAACAACACCATATTAAAGTTGCTACAACGTTTTGCGGCGAATTTATTAAACAAAATGCTGACAATGAAATTATAAAAGACATTAAATATTTCCAAGCGAGAACTGCTCCAATCAGTGCAGATGATAATTTAGAGGAGTGGTTTAAAACAAACATTTTGGATCCAATAAACACTCAGCTAGAAGAATTCCAGGAAAAAGACAGTGGCTGGGCACTGCATTCTATAATACATTTAGCGGTGCATATCAACAAGTTTGAGCCGATTCGCGGATCATTTTATATACCTCTACCAAAGGAGATTGCTTTAAAGCAAGCTTGCATTAATGTGAAAAATAATGATGAAGCATGCTTCGCGTGGGCAGTAACATCAGCGCTATATCCTGCAAATGTTCACTCCGATAGGACCTCATCATATCCACATTATTCTTCTGTGCTAAATTTAACTGGAATAACATTTCCCATGACGCTTAAGCAAATTACACAATTTGAAGGCCAGAACGATTTATCAATAAACGTGTTCATCCTAGAGAAAGAGCGTTTCTTCACCACAGTTCCAGTTAGACTTACGAAACACAGGATGGAGCGACATGTAAATCTCTTAATGTTGCAAGATGACTATGACCAGGATGATGATGATGAAGATCATATGGATGATGATGATGATGATGCCGGCAGATATCATTTCTGCTGGATTAAAGATCTTTCGCGTCTCATATCGAAGCAAACTTCGAAGCGTAATGGTAGAAAGTATATATGTGAGAGATGTTTGCTCTACTTTTACTCTGAAGAAAAATTAACATCACACACTCCCGAATGCGAGAAGCAAAACGACTGCAGAATTATGTTTCCCTCAGAGGAAAAGAAATGGTTGGAATATAAGAATTATAACCATAAGAATCCAGTCCCGTTTTGTGTATATGCTGATCTTGAATCATTATTGAAGCCGATTCAGGGAAACGATCAAAATACACAGCGAATCCAGGAACATGAAGTTCACAGCATAGGATTCTATTTCCACTGCAAACATGATGCTAAGCTCTCATATTACAGAGCATATAGAGGCAAGGACTGTCAAAAATGGTTTGCATTAGAATTGCAAAAGATTGCATCCATAGCTGTACAGGAAAAGCTGAACATCAGGCCAATGCAACCCCTGACTAAAGAGGAACGGCGTTCACATATGGAAAATACTTGCTGCCATATATGTGAAAAAACGTTTGCAGCCGATGAGGAACGAGTCCGGGACCATTGTCACTTAACAGGTAAATACTGAGAAGCATAATTCAATTCATTTCTTTTCATAAATTCTTTTAACAGGAAAATACCGAGGACCGGCGCACAATGCATGCAATCTGATGTACCAAGATTGCTCCATAGTTCCAGTCATTTTTCACAATTTATCTGGATATGATGCTCACTTCATTATTAAGGATATAGCTACATCTTTCCCAGGAAATGTTGATCTCTTGCCAATAAACAAGGAAAGATATATCTCGTTCACCAAGCACATGGACGGCAGCTACATAAAATTCAGATTCATCGATTCCTTCCGTTTTATGGCTGAATCTTTAGATAAGCTATCATCATTGCTGCCGATGGATAAATTAAACATTACGAGATCAGTATGGCAGGGATTGGATGATGACACTATCAAACTTCTTACACGCAAGGGTGTCTTCCCATATGATTTTATTGATGACTGGGATAAATTGGATTTCCGGAACTTGCCAACACAGGAAGCGTTCTACAATAAACTGACTGACAGCGCTATATCTGCTGAGGACTACAATCATGCTGAAGAGGTCTGGCAAAAATTTGAAATACAAACACTTGGTGAATATTCAGATCTATACCTTAAGACTGATGTTCTCCTATTGGCTGATGTGTTTGAGAACTTTCGAGAAGTGTGCATGAAGACATACAATTTAGATCCAGCACATTATTACACCATGCCAGGCCTAACATGGGATGCTATGCTAAAATACACTAATGTGAAATTAGAGCTGATAACCGACGTAGATATACTGCTATTCATAGAAAGAGGCATTCGAGGTGGTATAAGTCAATGTTCAAACAGATATAGTAAAGCCAATAACAAATATATGGATGATTTTAAGCCTGAGGAGAAAGAGAAATACTTGATGTATTATGATGTCAATAACCTTTATGGATGGGCCATGTCACAGCATTTACCAACCGGAGGATTCAAATGGGTTGATGTTCCCAATATTGTCGTTTCCGAAATTCCTGATGATTCTCCAACTGGATACATATTCGAAGTCGACTTGGATTATCCTCAACATCTACATGATAAGCATAAGGACTTACCGTTTTGCTCTGAGCATGCAGCACCACCTGGAGCAAAATTAGAAAAGCTTCTGACAACATTACATCCAAAAACTAAATATGTTATACACTACCGAAACTTGAAGCAATGCTTATCACATGGACTCATCCTGAAAAAAGTGCACCGGATACTTCAATTCGAGCAATCAGCTTGGCTTAAACCATATATTGACTTAAATACCACCAAACGGATGCAGGCTACAAGCGATCATGAGAAGGACAGCTATAAGAAGATGAATAATGCAGCTTTTGGTAAGACCATGGAAAATGTACGCAAGTATAGTGATATCAAGCTTTGCATGAAGTGGGAAGGTCGCTATGGTGCAAAAGCTCGGATTGCGGCACCCAACTTCCACAGTGCAACGATATTTGATGAAAATTTAGTTGCTGTGGAATTAAGGCGACTCAAAATATTATTCAATAAGCCGCTCTATATAGGAATGGCAGTTATGGAAATTTCGAAAATATGCCTCTACGACTTTCACTACAGTTTTATGCAGCGTGAGTATGGAGATAAATGTAAAGTCATGTATACTGATACAGATTCTCTAATATATGAACTTGAGGAGAAAAATGCATATGAGTTTATGGCTGAAAATATAAACAAATTTGATACAAGTGATTACCCAGAAGATAATGAATTCAATTTACCGCTCATGAATAAAAAGATTCCTGGGATAATGAAGGATGAGCTGAATGGGAAAATCATGAGCGAATTTGTAGGCTTGCGCTCAAAAATGTACAGTCTGCGTATAAACGCTGGTAAAACTGTAAAAAAAGCGAAAGGAGTAAAGACTAATGTAGTCCAGAGGCATATCAATTTCGAAGACTACGTCGAATGCTTGAATAACGAGCGAATATTAACTGCTAATCAGAGCTCCATACGATCTCATCACCATAACGTATACACTATTAGTCAAAAAAAGATTGCATTGAGTCCCTATGATAATAAGCGTCATATTATGAGCGGAGCGACGGATACTCTACCATGGGGACATTACTCTATTTCATCAGATCAACAAGTAGCAGCCGCAGAAAGAATCTAAGTCAAATGTAAATAATAAATGTATTATAGTTTTAGTTTCATTTATTCAAGTAATTTGCATTATAGCTACATGTTTAAAGTATTATAATTATAACTATAAATTTATATTAAATTGTTAATTGTTTCTTCAACATATTATAAAACATCTTTGTTATTAATCCAAGAATTGTGTTTTGATGAAACTTGAGTTCCTTGCTCACCGGCTGGCCCCTGAGCTCTTGTTGGTTCACGTTCACCTGCTTTCCCAAGATATGCCCGCTTAGAGAAACGTCCAAACTTGTCAACGCTCATCTGTAGATTGTGTAGAAGTATGGCAATGAAGTAGTATTTAAACTATAATATCTGCTTCTCGCAACTCCTCCAGGATAGATATAATTTCATTGTTGTGACTGGTGTTTCCAGCCTGCTTTGATGCCATTAGAAGGCGCAGTCTATCCACTAATTCATTTGGATCATCCCAGTAAATGTGATCAATGTTTTCTTTAGGCAGACGCATTAGTCCCATACCTTTATGCAGTATAAGTTTACTGATTATAGCTTTATACTTAGCCGCTCTAGTACCCTTTATTTGTCCATCTTCAGCATAGTCACGTTTATATGCATTGGTATCTCTCAAAATAGATCCATAATTAGTTAAATCCTCTTTAGTATATAGACTTTTTACAGGATCTTTCATAAATAACAGCTCACATAACCCCAAAGTTGTTTTATAGCTCTTCCCCTTGATAACAATATTTCCTACATCATCAACATCAAACGTTGAATTACCGATTCTCCATGCGTTGTTATCATAGTAAACTCCATAGGTTGGATCAATTTTAGGGCTATTATCAGTGAATAGCTGTAAATAGTTTGAAACTATGTATCCAGACGTATCGGGGAAGGTGACAGGAGACCTTTCTGTCAATGTTCTTGAATGTTCAGGTGTTGCGAATTCTTCCTCAGATGTTAAGGAATAATCTCGATAATTTATGGGTGTGCTACTAGCCTCTATTTTAAGATATTTTCGTTTTGGAGGGGTAAAAGGTTCCACAATTTCGTTGTCTTCTTCTTCTTCTGCTCCTTCTTCTTCTTCTCCTTCTTCTTTTACATCTTTTGTCTCAAATTTGACTATATCCGACGGCTCGTATTTAACTGTTCTAACAAACTCTTTTAAGGGTTTAGTGATTGGCTTAAAGGTTTCTTCAAGTCGAGCTTCTGCTTCAATTTTTCCCATCCTTAGGGCTTTTAATTTCCTTCGCACTGCATTCCTAGTCTTGATAATTTCTTTTAATAGATTTTCATTCATCTTCGTTATTAACTCAATAACAGCTTTCCAAATAGCTCTGATAACAGCTTAACAGCTTTCCAAACAGCTCTGATAGCAGCCTAACAGCTTTCCAAACAGCTCTGATAACAGCTTAACAGCTTTTCAAACAGCTCTGATAACAGCTTAACAGCTTTTAAAACAGCTCTGATAACAGCTTAACAGCTTTTAAACAGCTCTGATAACAGGTTAACAGCTTTTCAAACAGCTCTGATAACAGCTTAACAGCTTTTAAAACAGCTCTGATAACAGCTTTTAAACAGCTCTGATAACAGCTTAACAGCTATTAAAACAGCTCTGATAACAGCTTAATATGTTAGCTTTTCAAACAGCTCTGATAACAGCTTAACAGCTTTTCATACAGGTCTGATAATAGGTGAACAGCTTTAAACTACTCAGCAAGGTCCACACGATTCGGTGTGCTTTCGTCTGAGTTACAGCTTCGACTTATGAAGATTTCGCATGTTTCATCCTTTTATAGTACAATGAAGGTACCAAATCCTTTACGGTAGTGGGCATTGGATGGGAAACATATTACTTACCATTAAGACTATGTATCCAGACGTATCGGGGGAGGTGACAGGAGACCTTCCTGTCAATGTTCTTGAATGTTTAGGTGTTGCGAATTCTTCTTCAGATGTTAAGGAATAATCTCCATAATTTATAGGTGTGCTACTAGCCTCCATTTTCACATATTTTCGTTTTGGAGGGGCACGCGAATAATTTCCAAACAGCTCTGATAACAGCTTAACAGCTTTTAAACAGCTCTGATAACAGCTTAACAGCTTTTCAAACAGCTCTGATAACAGCTTAACAGCTTTTCAAACAGCTCTGATAACAGCTTAACAGCTTTTAAAACAGCTCTGATAACAGCTTAACAGCTTTCCAAACAGCTCTGATAACAGCTTAACAGCCTTTAAACAGCTCTGATAACAGCTTAACAGCTTTTCAAACAGCTCTGATAACAGCTTAACAGCTTTTAAAACAGCTCTGATAACAGCTTAACAGCTTTTAAAACAGCTCTGATAACAGCTTAACAGCTTTTAAACAGCTCTGATAACAGCTTAACAGCTTTTCAAACAGCTCTGATAACAGCTTAACAGCTTTTAAAACAGCTCTGATAACAGCTTAACAGCTTTTAAACAGCTCTGATAACAGCTTAACAGCTTTCCAAACAGCTTTGATAACAGCTTAATAGCTTTTTAAACAGCTCTGATAACAGCTTAACAGCTTTTCATACAGGTCTGATAATAGGTGAACAGCTTTAAACTACTCAGCAAGGTTCACACGATTCGGTGTGCTTTCGGTTACAGCTTCGACTTATGAAGATTTCGCATGTTTCATCCTTTTATAGTACAATGAAGGTATCAAATCCTTTACGGTAGCGGGCATTGGATGGGAAACATATTACTTACCATTAAGTGTCTGTAGTACCCATTAATGCCACTAGAGAACCTTACTCAAGAAATGGCATTATGTAGTACCGGCTAATGCCGCTAGGGAACCTTACTCAAGAAATGGTGTTTGCCCTCGATAGAGCAATACACGCACCCCCTAAACCCAATAATAACAATAATAATTTTCTAAGAAAACACACAAACCAAGGTGATGTCATGTTGTGAAATTCGAATGTTGCTGATATCTACAACTTCCGCGCTAATAAAACTTATTTAGGTGCAGCACCTGTAAATAGCAAGAACCAAGATGACGTCATACGTGATATCTACAACTTCCTCGCTAATAAAAGAAAACAGCAAAACCAAGGCATATTGGTAGTACCGACTAATGCCACTAGGGAACTTTACTCCAGAAATGGCGTTTGCACGCGAATAAAAATTATGGAATATGCTAAATTTTATCAGGGCATTAAATGCCTATAGTACTCACTAATGCCACTAGGGACAGCAAAACCGAGGTGACGTCACGAAGATATCTACAACTTCTTCAGCTAAGAAATCTTCAAGTAAGAAAACAGCAAAACCAAGGCTACATCACGAGGTCATGCTGATATCTAAAACTTGCACTCTAAAGAAAAGAGCAAAACCAAGGCATGCTGCTAGTACCAACCAGCAAAATCAATGCGACGTCATCCTGATATCTACAATTTCCTTGCTAAGAAATCTTCAAGTAAGAAAACAGCAAAACCGAGATGACCTCATGCCGATATCTACATCTTCTCAGTTAAGAAATTTATGCGCAACATTTTATGTGACGTCATGCAGATATCTACAACTTCTCCAGCTAAGAAATCTTCAAGCAAGAAAACAGCAGAATCAAGGCTACATCACGAGGTCATGCTGATATCTAAAACTTCCACTCTAAAGAAAACAGCAAAACTAAGGCATGCTGCTAGTACCAACCAGCAAAATCAATGCGACGTCATCCTGATATCTACAATTTCCTTGCTAAGAAATCTTCAAGTAAGAAAACAGCCAAACCGAGATGACCTCATGCTGATATCTACATCTTCTCAGTTAAGAAATTTATGCGCAACATTTTATGTGACGTCATGCAGATATCTACAACTTCTCCAGCTAAGAAATCTTCAAGCAAGAAAACAGCAGAATCAAGGCTACATCACGAGGTCATGCTGATATCTAAAACTTCCACTCTAAAGAAAACAGCAAAACCAAGGCATGCTGCTAGTATCGGCAAATGTAGCTCAGGCAACCTCACAATGGTGCATCCAAGACATAATCCAGTACAGTCAAAAGCCGATGGTGGATCCAGTACAGTCAAGAGCCAATGGTGCATCCAAGGCATAAACCAGTGCCATCAATACACAAACCCACTCAAGCCACCTAGCGACGGTGGCGCCATCTGTGGGTGAGGTTAACTCGTATCCCAAAATTCGAGATGAAAAACTTGGAGGCTACGAGTCTGAGATGAAAAATAAGCGAACTCCTGAAACAAAATTGAAATCCTATGCTATTTCCCTATGCTGGAGAGTGCTAAAAGTGGTCTCGTATCCCCAAAATGGTCTCGTATCCCCAACATTCGAGATGAAAAATAAGCGAACTTCAGAAACAAAATCGAAATCCTATGCTATTTCCCTATGCTGGAGAGTGCTTAAAGTGGTCTCGTATCCCCCAAAGTGGTCTCGTATCCCCAACATCCAAGGCATAAACCAGTACATCCAAGGCACAAACCCACATTTAGTATGGAATCGAACCACCTAGCGACGGTGGCGCCATCTGTGGGGAAATCCTGGAAGCTAAAACAGTGGTCTGGTGCTCCCATAGCTTATCTACTGCTTCCAGTATCTATATCCTAATGGTACGTCATTTCTCATAGCTTCGTGGAAGGACGGGCATTCAAAACTTGCATTAGTCTTGTTCAAGCAGCAGTACGGGTAACAATTCTATGGTGTTTAGTCAAAATTACTTATCTCCAAAAATGTACTATGCGCTACTTACGAAGTTGTGCGCTTTTAATCGAAATAATATTCAGTTCTTTTGAAGTTATGCATTTTGGATACATCGTTTTATTTCAATGTTTTTGTGAACGAAAATTCAACGAAAACATTGAAAAAATGAATAATTTCTTCCGAATAATAAAAACATAAGAATTTCCCCACTTTTTAGTTTAAGTTCTATTGGAAATATTCGTCGTTCCAGGGTGGAAAAGTGAGTTTTTTCATTAAGCGTTATTATCTTTCGATGTGCCAACTAGAGGTCATTTTGTATTAATAATTGTTGGCTAATATGACGACTTTATTTCCATCTGAAGACGTGTTTTAGGTGGTACATTGTCGACAGGTTGACGTCAAAAGGATGTTCGATTTAACCAAATTTTGAATTTGACCACTTTTCAATTTCAGTACAAAGGACGGTCTATTGTATGTACTATTGACCAGACAATGTTTGTTGGGCATATGCAGATCCGAGTACCTGGATATCTGGAAATTTGCAAATCTGGATTTAATTTCCAGTTCTAGTTTTAACACAATGAGTTTAAAAAAGGAGGGCTCCTTTTACGGTCTTTGTTGAGAGCTTGTTCCTTAATTTTATTTTTGTTAGGTTGTGTTCTTGCTAAAAATCCTCTGGGTATCGATATTGGAATGTGAGAGAGTTAGAATGAATAGCACAAATTGCGGCAGAACTGTATATTTATGGTCTTCATCAGCAGTGCGGATTCGAGGAACCTTGTGTCAAAATATGTCAACTTCCTTTTCTTTAGTCCAAGAAAAGAAGAATTCACCACACGTCATCAAGTTGCTGGAGTATCATTTCGGTGTCTTGCCGATAAAGCTAAAGTCATCCTCAAAAGAAAACGTGCTTTAATTCCTCCTATGCATATTTGTTGAAGATGCTCTCGGCATTTTTCCCTGAAGTAAATGATGAAATCAGGTCTTGAAAAAATAAGTTATAACAAATTGCTGCCCAATATGTTTTCTTTCTAAAGGTAATAAAAAAAAAAAAATTTCATGTAGAACAAATTTATGGAAATTGTATATTCACGAGAATTATCGTACGTCTGATTAGTCCTAGATAAATAAAGCATCAGCATCTACTGTAGCTATTAGAACTGCGGAATAGAACACTTTATAGTTGTGGTAAAGGAAGCCACTCTTAGGAGCTTGTTTTTATATTCCAATGTGCTTTCCGTCTACAGATGCAATAGAATTAGGCAAATTCCACAAGTCCTTATATCATTCAGCAATTTGCAACTAATGTTCTGTCGTAGGTGGTGGCATATTACATACCTCCCATATAGCAATTTCCAAATAGCTTGGCCGATAGTACTTCCTCCCCACATAAAATTATGCGATAAAGCGGTATAAATGCATCCTGTAGTTAGATACCTGCCGAGTTTTTATTATTGTTTAGAATTAAATAGTTTTACATAGGTTTTGGTAAATTTCATTTTTGCTTTTTAGTAAAAATTTGCAAAGACAAATTAAAAAATGTTCCCATAGGTTTTATGAGAAGCTTAAAATAGTACACACATTTATTTCTGACTATCAGAACCAGCTTAACACTAGCTCGTTGTGGAGACACGTGTAATAGATAAACGGCCAACAATCAGGGTTGCCATATTTTTAATACTGAAACGTCGTGCGAACACAACTTTTTGACCGTACAAGTAGCATTTTGGTCGTACAATCCTATTTAATATTTGTTTGGGCGATGATCTTAAAAATGCTTGGCACATTACTTTGTCAATATTATGTTGAACACTCTGACCACATATCAAATAGCCGCACATGCTATTCTTGATACTGTGTTTAAGGGCACAAAAATTATTAAGGCAAAACTTTCAACTTCAAATTTTATTTTAATTAAAATTACAACAAAAACTGATGACCATCCGCACTTGATAAAGTCCAAGAATTTTGTGTGAAGGCACCCGATCTCATTGCTGGATGCAAAAACAAAAAAAAAGAAAAGAATCTATGTCACCGTTAGCAACTGGGTTCAATGAAGTGCGAATGGTTGACAATACGATACAATGATGTGAGTGTATGTATAATGTATATAAAACATTAGATGTACCAGCTATTGAGCTAAATTTAAACTATTCGAGCAAATAGAAAATGCTTAACATTAATGATACAGTGTTGCCGATGCAAATTATTGTGGTTTTTTTTTTACAAAAAAGCGTTTGTATAAAAATATACCAAAAAAGGTGATTGGGCTCGAACAATATTTATAATTACGCAAAGATGATTCAGTACACTCACTTTAAAAGTAATGCTTGAGCATTTATGTTATTTTTCAATTAATATAAATAAAACAACAACAACAAGTAAAAAAAAAAGTTTCTGCTCTTAACTTTGCAACTTTCAGATTTTGTATGAATTCGAAACAGAATTTTTGGCACATACTGATAATTTTTTGAAGAAATGGCCTACATATGAAGCCAAAGTTTTTAACATTTTTAAAGAATCGGGAGCACACATACTTGAATGCAAAGTATAACTATCACACATGACATGTAGTTGCATGGATTTATTATTATTTTTATTTAATAAAGGGGAATAAAAGTACGTCGGCCTTCCTTGCTTTAATTAAATTATTATCAGCAATTGTAACTGGAAAGAAAAGCGCCTCGCGAAATTCCTTCAAGATTACTAAAAAAAAAAATTTTATTTATTTATTTAATGGCCTGCTTTTAAAAAAAAACGTTCAGTGCATTTTATTTATATTATTGGCGACCATATGAAATTACATACCGGCATTCATCTACGGTAATTGGTAATTGGTTTTATACTAATTCTAGCTTTTTTCCATGTTTAAACTACAATCCTTCCCTTTTCTTGTTGAATAAAATTACCAAGTCTTTTTTAAATATTTTTCGAGTGACATTTTTCCAATTTATAATAATTAATTTTTTTTACCTGTGTTTACCTTTCTTGCACAATATCACCACTTGATACCTGTTACATAGAACGTTATTCCCTTTACCTTAGAATATATAGCAAACAGGGATGGGTGGTAATACACACTTGTAAAATTCATCTCCTTGGAGCTAACTTTTCAAGAGAAGGACATAATACATCCGAGTAACTAAGATGTCTGCAGAGCTCAATTGTCAAACCTGGAGCTTCGTTTTCAATTTTTTTTTATGTTTTTGAAGATGTTTAAGAGGAAGAATAGTAACAGATTAGATATCAGATATATTTTCTCATCAGTGAGATATTTTTTAAACGAAATTCATGCAAATAAAAGTTTTCTTTTTGAATTATATAAAATTAGAGCACCAAATTAGAATTTTTTTATATTGTTTAAAATTTACTTCAAATTCAAATTCAATTCAAATTCAAATTGTTTATTGGGATAAAATATCTCAGATGTTGAAATCTTTAATGATACAAACTTAGTTGGTATGTTTAAGGAAAATGCTAAATTAATATTAAACTAACAATAAATAAAAAAAGAAAAGATAGAAGAAATGAAAAGAAAAGATTAAAGCTATAAATAACATAATAAAGAATAATGAGAAATTGAAATATAAGCAATGGAACATAAAACTGATAATAAAAAAAAAAAAAAACTTAAAACTTGAAAGTAAGCAATAGCAAGAACTAACAGCAGTGCAGGGAATGAGAAAGCATACAAAACAAAACAGGAAGCCATAGGTAATGGAACAGAAAACTGAAAATAGAAATTAAAATAACCAGGAAATAATAATAAAAACAAGAATAAAAGCGCATAGTTATTTTGGAGTCTGAGAGCAATGTCAGCCCGCATGACTCTCATCTGAAGCCAGATGACGAGTTAGCACTACCCTAAATGAACTGGCCGAGCTAGTAAGCTGCAATGCCGCCGGTAGACTGTTCCAAAGGCGAGCAACATGAACAAGGTGAGAGCGTTCTAAAATTCTATGTTGATAGTGGGAAACACGCAGCATTAAGTGCCTATCAGAGTTTAAAAAGCTGAGGTCGGAAAATAGATATCCAGGACGCCTGGTGTAGATGACCTTATGAAGAAAAATCAAATTTATCAATGTCAGATAAGCATCTAATGACATACCCAATAGAGAGTTACGAAACAGGGAAATGTGATCATATCCTCTCAATCCATGAATAAAACGAATGCAGTCATTGAAAGCAACATCGAGCTTTCTCGTACATATCGAATCCAAGTGAGGGAAGACAATGCATCCACTTGTGAAATAGGGCAAGAGAAGTGTCTTCATCAGCCTAGAGCGAAGAGCAGGAGACAGAATCCTTGCAGACAACCACAACCTTCGAAGTATGCCATAAATTTTACCCAATGTATTTTTAATATGGTCGCAGCAATTCATAGAATAATTGAGGATAATTCTCAGATTTCGAACAGAGGTAACGTAAGGTAAAGCTGTGCCATTCATAGTAACAATTGGAAATTGTGATACATCAAGCCTCTCACGATTCAAAATTATGTAATTTGATTTAATAGGATTTAAAAGTAAGTGGTGCCTCTTGAACCACTCAGAAATTCTGTTCAGATCTGTGTTAATTCTCTCGACACAATCCTCTATCAGGCCAACCGGCCTATCCAGGTATATCTGGACGTCATCAGCATACAAGTGTATTTTGGAGTCTCTTATTACGTTGGGCAGTTCATTTATGTACATACTGAACAATAAAGGGCCTAAGGTTGAACCCTGAGGTACCCCACACGTGAGAGGCAAGCTTCTCGAAAGTAAATCATGGACTTTGACTTGCTGAGATCGTCCAATAACAAAGCTACCGATAAGTGATGCCGCAGATGAAGAAAATAAAAAAATTTGTTTAATAAGACGGTAAGGAGCTTGGAATGGTTGACGCTGTCGAAGGCTTTTGAAAAATCCAGGAGTGCCAGGACAGTCAGGTGATTCTTATCAAGAGCTCTACGAATGTCGGACGTTACCTTTAATAAGGCAGCGTCACAGCTGTGCCCAGCTCGAAATCCTGACTGCCACGGGGTGAGCAATCGACTTGATTCCAAGTATAGTAAGATCTGTTCATGCATAAGCTTCTCCAGCGCCTTAGACAAAAAACACAACATACTAATTGGACGAAAACCGCTTGGGCCATTAGGAGATGCAACTTTAGCAAGGGGCAACACAATCGCACTTTTCCAAAGTCTAGGAAATTGCGAGGATGTCAAGCACGTATTGAAAATGTGGAGGATAGGATAGACGAGCCAGGGCAAAATTAATTCCTGTACGGAACTCTTAACCACAAAAACATGGACCACCAACTGAATAAGAATTTATTACGAGAAATTTGGCTTATATCACCATTCTTGTTTTCTATGTATTCTAGGCCTCTGATTTTTGGAGACATGCATTTAGAACGTGTTTTCCATCAACAACGGATTTGAACAAAAAAATATTTTTATTAGTGAAATTTAAGAGTAAAATAACAGCTTCCTTTAATGACCAAAAAATTATTCATATTTCCATCTATCAGTCAATTTTATGTACCAGGCTTTTCAACCAACCAATAAAGTAATTCAATGTAAAATGTCTCAGAATTTTAAATTTGATAAATAAAGTATGATCGGGCATTGTTTTCATTAATATTGATTCACATATATGCTGTAAGTATAGTATTGAGAGTTTATAGAGTTACAATTCTTGAATTTCAGTTATACTTGCTGATAAGATAGATCTCAAAGGCAAGGACCATAATAAAGGATTCTAAACTTGTAAAATTGAAACTCTGTGATGGTAAATAAATGCCAGAATTATTTTTTCTGTGGAAAATCATACATTTAACTTTTGAGTATTGAAGTCCACGTCATTCTGTAAATTTTTTGTTAAATTTGCACTTCCTTTGAAGTCTGGAGATGATCAAAAATTTTATCACGTTCAAGCAATCGGAAATGGCTTCAGCTTTACAAATGCAAGTATGGATGATTTGTAGAAATGATTGAAAGAATTGAACTTTTCATATATTACACTTGAATTATGATTCAAACCTTTGGAAATTTCATATTATATGTATATGAGGCATCCAAATGGAGCAAGTAGAGTATTTCTATATTATTGACATTGTACATAAGAACGGCAAGTGCATTCATAAAATTTCAAGATTTTGTGCAACTGCAATAAGAGACTGCCATACTTCGGTTTTAATATCTGAACTCTTTTACTGTTCATTTCACAATAAACTTCCGAAAAGTATGTAGAGAGAAAAGTTATAATATGTGTAATGTATGTACGTATGTACATAAATTTTAGAAGACATATATTACTAAAGTTTGGTAGATATCAATTCAGTCAAATAAAAACAAGCCGCTGTAGCTGGACTCAAGCGGTAACTTCAACACATCCATGCAGTCTTATAGGCACAAAACTTACATATGTTTATTAAGTGTATTGGAATCGACAACCGCAACTGTTCTAATTTATTTAGGTATATTGAACATCAAGTCAATGAATTTCCAAAAACTCGCTGAAGTGAGACCAAAGCAGAGATGCAAAGCTGAAACATTCGAATTTTTGCTGAAAAATTGAGATTTTTTTTCCACTGGACAAAATCTGATTTTTTTTTAAAGTTACCGATTTTTTCAAATTTCTATGGAGTATTATAAAAAAAAATTCAAATTATTTTTTTTTCTATTACCAACTTCCTTCTGCTTAAAGTAGTTATGAACTTATGAACATTTGCATATAAGAATATTTAAGTATTTTTTATTTGGGTGTCCGGGGACTTGAAAAGGTGTGTAACAGCTCGAAAAAAAATTACGGCAAAAAAACAAACTTTAAAAAAAATTCATTAATATTGCGTAACACAGATAATGTCATAAATAATAAAAAAAAACATGGATTCCACGCGAAACCGATCACCTTGGAACCAGACCATCCCCGATTTGGATGAAACTATCATAGTTTGTAGGGAATACTAAAATAGCTCACCCATATTTTTTATTTCCCTCTACCATCACGTCCCGCCGCGCAAGGGGGCTAGAGAATTCATGATTTCAGGATGAATCATCATTTTCAAAAAATCATATCTCGGGAATAGAGGAACCGATTTTTCTGATTCAAATGCCAAATGAAGATTAGTGCTTCATATTTTTTATAAAAAATATAGCAGCATCGAACAAAATTTTTTTTTTACTAATTGTTTTTTTGTATTACTGTTTTGTCTATCTATGCGCAAAAAATTGTCATAGCGTTCAGCTTAGTTTTTGTTGACATACGAATTTTTACAGTCACCGTATACCTTCACTTCACTACGGGGAATATATTTTTTTTTTCGCAAGCACTACACTTCCACTCCCACTTCATTGTGCCTTTTTTCCATAGAACACTATTTTTATCACTACACGTTTTTTAACTATATGCGTAGATCTTTAATTTTTCTATTAGAAAATGAAATAAACGATAAACTTCACGATAATTTTTTGTACTACAAGTAAAAAAGTTAGAATTGGTCTAACAATAAGATCAATTCTTATGATACCCTAGATGAATACCCGTATGTAATTTCGTGGTCAATGGTCAACACCCATCAGTGCAAGTTTTATCGTTGAAGTATTCGATTACTTAATATAAAAATGGCCACATATACCCTATATCCTATATATCGGGCTATAGACTAGTTTAAGTCTACAGAATTAACAACTTGATTTGCCACTGAGATTACCAAGTTCCACAACTTGGTAAGAAGGTTCATAGATAAACTACGTACCTATACAAATATATAAAATTTCTAAGACATGATGAAAATAAGTAAAAAGATTACTCTTTTGGACTTTTTACCGGGTTAAACTTAATTTTGTTCAAGAAAGAATTTTTTGGGATTCTCCGGCATATAGCAAAAGCTAAAAAATGTTCTAATTTGTTATTTCATCACACAACCGATTAATTTTTGGTGACAAGTTTCAAGTCTTGGTTTGACTCATCAACAGGTCACAAATAGCGAAATTGTGTGATTTGAAAAACAAATGAAAAAATGAAAAAAGAAGAAAGAAATGAAAAGTTTGAGAAAATAGAAAAAAACAATTTTTTTATTTATTAAAAAAAATTTAAAAAATTTAAAGAAACAGATTCATTCGAAGCGAATCGAACCTGTATACGCCACACAGTGGGCTGAAAAATAAAAAAGAAAGGGAAGAAGAAGAAGCGTTTCGTGTCAGCAGAAAACCTAACACTCATCGGTGCAGCTTGGTTTTCTGCCTGCTGCAGACGCTTGAAAATAGATCGAACTGATCTCTTCTCATATAAACTCAGAAATAAATTCTGGGTGTGAATTATATGAGGAAAAAACACTCCTATACAAGCCCAGGAGGAAAAATAAATAAAAAGATTACTCTTTTGGACTTTTTACCGGGTTAAACTTAATTTTGTTCAAGAAAGAATTTTTTGGGATTCTCCGGCATATAGCAAAAGCTAAAAAATGTTCTAATTTGTTATTTCATCACACAACCGATTAATTTTTTTTTTTTCCTCCTGGGCTTGTATAGGAGTGTTTTTTCCTCATATAATTCACACCCAGAATTTATTTCTGAGTTTATATGAGAAGAGATCAGTTCGATCTATTTTCAAGCGTCTGCAGCAGGCAGAAAACCAAGCTGCACCGATGAGTGTTAGGTTTTCTGCTGACACGAAACGCTTCTTCTTCTTCCCTTTCTTTTTTATTTTTCAGCCCACTGTGTGGCGTATACAGGTTCGATTCGCTTCGAATGAATCTGTTTCTTTAAATTTTTTAAATTTTTTTTTTTAATAAATAAAAAAATTGTTTTTTTCTATTTTCTCAAACTTTTCATTTCTTTCTTCTTTTTTCATTTTTTCATTTGTTTTTCAAATCACACAATTTCGCTATTTGTGACCTGTTGATGAGTCAAACCAAGACTTGAAACTTGTCACCAAAAATTAATCGGTTGTGTGATGAAATAACAAATTAGAACATTTTTTAGCTTTTGCTATATGCCGGAGAATCCCAAAAAATTCTTTCTTGAACAAAATAAAGATGAAAATAAGGTGATTTTTAAAAATTCATAGCTCCTAAATGAAGCCGTAAACCATTGAAATTTTTTTACATAGATAGATAAATGCTTCCAGATTAAAAATATGTATAGAAAAAAAGGTGCTAGAAGTCCTTATTAGTAAATAATAATATTTTTTGAAAAAAAAAAACTATAATTACTGCTATCTTTTTTAAAAGCATTAAGCTTCATTTGGCATTTGAATCAGAAAAATCGGTTCCTCTATTCCCGAGATATATATTTTTTTAAAATGACGTTTAATCGTGTAATCACGAAATTTCTAACCCTTCCTAGTGAGGGGTGGTAGGAGGAAACTAAAAATTATGGTGAGTTATTTTGATATTTTCTACAAACTGTAAAAGTTTCATCCAAATCGGAGATGGTCGGGTCTAAAACAACGTTTTACAACTAAGTAAATATTTTTCACCGCCAGGCAGTAAAACTATGAAACTTTTCTTCGTGAAAAAAATATACGCAATTTTTGAATATATTATTCCAGGTAAACATCACTACAAATACAAAAGAAGCGTACTTACTTGGAAAAAAGTAACAAAACATAAAACAAATTATTTTGTTCGATATTCTGATTTAGTGTCCAAGGACGGCATCAAAGCTTTTGATTTTAAAGTGGCTGTGGCAAAACTGTCACGCGAATCTTCCCCACAAGCTGCTGTTAATGATTCAGTAATAATTAAGTTCACTGATCTTTCAACTGCTTTGTGTATGGCAAGGAAAGCTTTCAAATTTGACCCTATCAACGACGACGTTCTTTAGAATATCTTCTAAATTATAAATGTTAGTGGTGGTACAGATACTTTGACTCAACTCCAAAAAATTAAATCGACGTAATCATATGCCTCATAATTAAAATCAGGAATAGTGTTTTGTGAACTTAATTGATTCGGTGGAATGTGATGAAACGTGTAGCGGTATGTGAGACGGATCAGAACAAATAAAAACAGGCGTGCTTTACTTCATCTTGAGATTTATTGCGTCAAGAAAAATAAATTGTCACTACAATACTAAAATTATAGTAATTCAATTGCTATAACTAATGTTATGTAAATATTAAATCTCTATATGTAAATATGTGAAAAACTAAGATCTACCAAAAAAATTCAATTCACAAGCTTTTTACTACTACAGGTGCAAAAATCTACAGGAATAGTTCACTAGATTTTATAAAAAAAAATTAAAAAAAAAAAACTGCTGGGAAGAGTATGATTTATCACGCCCTTTGATTCGTTGTAGCCCTTGCTGCACAAGATAATTCACTTGCTGCTCCTTTGAATCACGTTATAATGTTGCAATCACATATTGAGTCCCGATACCGGAATGGGTATATTGTGACTCGATATAAATTGGTTTCGAAGCTTGTTGTATTAAATTCACACTCAATTAATTTGACTTAATAATCAACTTACACCTTGCACTATGATAGATGAGATTTGCACTTGCACAAATAGTTGGACTATTTAAGATTAGCACCTTTGAATACCTTGGAAAAATTTCAGTTAAATACTTAGAAAAAACTGCACTTTACAACTTGTATGTTCACCTTGTCACTGCTGAAAACTGAAAGAGATTGATGCTTCGCAGCGATGTTCTTTTATAGCCAAATCCGCCATGTTTGTTTTATGTTCCACATAGACTTTTTCTGGAAACCTTGCAAAATTTAACCCCTTAGGGCATGAACATTGTAAATCTGCAGGAAGATTTACGTGAAGCATTCTCCCGTTGATTATTTTGCATGTTTATTTAATTTTTTCTTACTGATAATCTTAAGAAAATCTGTTTCTCAATATGGCTTAAACAAACTGACCCTGGTGGTATTTATGATGGCCCTTTCGCGATGTGGAATCTGCTTATTATAAGTCTCTTTCTTTCCGTTCTTCTTTTTCCCTCTTATTGGGTATATGATAAAAATATTATTTATCTAATATCTTTTTATGGGAATGTTTTTGAATATTTTTAAATACACCGCTGTATTCAGCAGGAAAAACTACCCCAACTTCATATGTCATATGTTGACAGAAATTGAAGAGGTGTTGATTCGCGGTCGTTTTGTTTGTGTTTTCGCGGGTTGCTTTTATTTAGATTTCCAGGTGCTTCAGGTACAGCTTTCAGGCAAGTGTGTGCTTACAGTGCTTCTAGTGTTGTGTTTCTGTGGATAAAGCCAAAATCCTCAAATTCTTATAATTTGAGAATTGTTGGTTATGTGACAAATGGATAAGTTTTCTTGAAGTCATATTGATTTAAATTCATAAATTGCTACTATTGGCAGTTAAATATATCCATAGACACCTTTTTACCATTTCAAATGAGTTCAAGTATGGTAATTATATTAATTGGTAATTATATTAATTGTCAATTCTCAAGGTAGTCATGTTCCTGCCTTGCATATAACAACAGCTGATTTTTAATTCAGTTCTACCTGAGTTGCTCACTGTAACATGATTTCCTGGAGACTTTCTATTGAAAATATATGAGTAATTCTGAAAGTGATGTTGGTCACTTACTAATTACACAATTACTAGTTTTTTTTTGTATATTTTATTCAGTTGTATTTGTATTCTAATGGTTTTGATCTTTTTCTTTCAGATCCCTGCATGTGATGATAACACCTGACGCTTGTCCCAGGTGCAGGTAAGTTGGTGACGCTGACCTTCACGCACACTGATTTTAATGGGCTTTTTTCAGGTGTGGCTGAACAATAGTATAAATGTTCTAATTGTTTATAAATCTGTCTTTATTGAAGATCTGATTTTAAGTAATCGCTCATAAGCCAAGTTTCGTATAGTTGGGCTTTCGTTAGACAGCATCATGATAAGTTTTCAAGGTAAGCAAAATATCCATTCCGCTGGATGACAGAATCTACCACTTTTTTTAGTTCGTCATTTAGTTACTCAATTTAAATAGGTGCTTTGCACTATTTGTGCATAAAGCATCTAATTTAATGCTAAACTTAATTGGCGAATAAATGTGCATTATGTATGTCACTAGCGTTTTCAGATTTTCAGAGGCCTCATTTGTCGCAACATATAAACGTAGCACTCGGTTAGCAGTATTTAAGAGAGAATTAATTTTTCAGGATTTCTTTAACACAAATCTGAAGAGCAATAACCTACAGATATAGATAGCCTGACACACTTCCAACATATTTTTTTTTTTGATCTATGTTGAGAACAAATTGATCAAAGTTCACAAAAACCTTAAATTAAATTCTAGCAAACAGTACAACAGGAAGTCTCTCAGCTTTCTAACTGCTTCCAAAGGCCCCGTCAGTAGAGCTATCAAACGGTGTTCCTAATTTTTCTTCCAAAAATCGAATGACACCGCAATCCCTTCTTATCCAGTTGCGAAAATTCTTGATACATCTATTTGACATATTTGTAGGAAGGCTATAATACTTAGGCCGGATCCAGAGATTTGCATATCATGGCCAATATAAATTGATCTTGGTTCCTTTATCATCCATAAATGCTCCTCGCTTATCATACTACGATAATATTTTCCATCAACCAAGTCTTGCCTCCTTTCGGTCATCAAAATATAGAACAAAATCACCTTCATCTTCTGGTAACTCTTCTCCTAACTCTAATCGCATTTTTCCTTGTTCTTTTTATTGTCATTCAATCGACTTCTTTTGAGGTGTGCTTTTTGATACCAGACCAAATATCTTCCAAAATGGCGCTGACAGTTTCCCAAAAGATCGATCGGGTAAACCGCTACAATAACATGCACGGATAGGGTTGGAAAGGGTAGGTTAGGGTCGCGTGTGGTCGGTTAACGTAGGGTAGGGGTGGGTAGGATCGGGTAGAATCGAATAGGTTAGGGTCGAGTAGGGTATGGTCGGGTAGTGTAGGATAGGTTTGGTTCAGGAAGGACAGAGTTAGCAAGGGGAGGGGAGGGTATGGTCAGGTTGAGTCAGATAAATCATCTATTCATTTTTTAATTAATAATATTTTTTCTCTCAGCTAGTCAAATCCTAAATTGAACCCCATCCTCAGTGATTGCATACTTTTTATTTTTTAAATGCATCTTAATCAGCTCGACTATACATATCATGACCATCCCCAACTATCACATAAAAGACCAAAGAGGTTAGTATCCATAAAAGTTCTAAAACGAACATGACTTTTTTTATTTAACATAAAACTCCCTTCAGCTGTAAGAGCACAACCCCAACAATTCAGCTAAAGTAAAATGCACTTAACTGCACCTTAATACACCTCCATCAGATTCTCACATCTATAAGCATGCAAAAGGGACGTAAATTTTTAATTTTTACAACACTTTTATAGATCAATTATGTCTTTACCGTTGAATTGTTGTACTTTATACACAAGAAAAGTGGGGAAGTTTAGAGAAACCTAAACAGAAAACGCATAAAAAGAACAAAACGGCAACGACAATCTCTTTTAATGAGGACATTATCCTTCATGAATTGCTCCTTTGGGTGAAAGGAATAAAAAGAAAAACTTTCCTGATTAAGAGTTATATTGAAGTCTTAGAAGAGCTTAATGTTTCTAATTTACGCCACGTGGAGTTACGTGAAGCTTGTGAAATGGTTTTAAGAAACGTTAAATGGATGAAAATCACGTTTTACGAGCAACAAATGGAATAAAAAAAGATTGCGGAGACAAAGACTAAACTGTTGAATTATATCGTGAATAACATGAGAGAAAGTGATTTATCCACCAACCAAAAGAGTGCTTGTTGTAAACGTGTAAAACGCTGGAGGGTCGACATAAAGGATATGCCACCAGAAATGGTACTCTCCGATCCTGTATACCCTTGTATAGGTATATTTATATCGCTTGACATCTTGACAGAGTCATTCAAGTTTTCATTTTTACTGAATAGAGGACGAAGAAAACAGAGAATCATTTCTGGCTGAGATTTGAATACGTGATTACGTGAGAATTTATTGAAGGCATCTCAAAAAGTACTTAGACGCATTTTTAGTGGACGAGAATGTTTTGAATTTTACGACAGTTTTGTACTCACTTTGAAAAATTTAAGTTGCTAAAGCAATTTATATCAACAATTGAAGATTTTTTTTTCTATTATATTTTAGAGGGTTTGCATATTGTGAGTTAATGTCCAAGTTTATGATGAACCTTTGTCTTCTGCTCCTGTACAGTATACTTCTGTATATATTATCTAGATTAGTGAAAGTTTTATAGGAAAGTGAGCTCAATTTGTATTATGTGCGTAACTACAGAGTTCGTCCTGAATTTTATTATTTATTTATTATTATTATTTTTTTTTTTAAAGTAATATTCGAAAAGTTATAATCACCAGCAAGACCTAGGGCAAGTGCCATACCAGACTTTTCATGTGCTGATGTGGTGATGGTGAAGTTTTAACATAATCAGTAGCTGATATATTGCGATGACATCATATCAGTAGGTAATGCTACATCCACTTAATTGATTGCTATGTCGCAAGCACTTAAAATGGAGTTCAGCGAGGAAGTGTTATTCGAATCTATTAATATCCTGTAAGAATTTTATCTCTTCATACCAACATGGGTTTATTTCGGGCAAATACTTACGACCATTGGCGGGTTTACAAAAGGCTACCAGATGGATAGTATTTATACAGACTTTAGTAAAGCCTTCGACAAGTTATTTCACTGTGTGATACTGTTTAAAATAGAAAAATATGGGTTTCCCCCTTCATTTCTACAATGGATGGAGTCTTACTTAGATAACAGAACATACCAAATCTTATTCCGCCATTCTATCTCTAGGGTCTTGAAAGCTTCGTCTGGTGTACCTCAAGGTAGTCACTTGGGACCGGTGTTCTTTATTCCATCCATTGACCACATTGTTTCTATTGTGAGGCACTATAAAGTCTTGATATATCATGATGACATTAAGCTTTTCACTCAGATTAAATCTGTTAACAATTGTGAGCAGGTACAGGGTAACCTTCACAAATCTCACGATTGCTGCAAAAGCAATTATTTGGTACTCAGAATAGACAAATGTGAGGTTATGACTTTCCACAGGAATCAGAAACCAATCACTTATGATTATGAGTTCTCGGATTCCTCGATTTGCAGTGTGGGTTCTGTCTGTGACTTGGGTGTCAAATGTGACCATAGATTGAATTTTATCTCACATTCAAACTACATGGGGTATCAAAGAATAATTTTTATGCTAGGATATGTGAAATATTCGCCCCGAGAATTCTCGAATCCCACTATAATAATGTATTTGTACTCTTGCTTTGTGAGACCACTTCTTGAATATGCTAGCCAGATCTGGTCTCCCTTTTACGGTAGACATATCGAGTCTGTTCAGCGGAACTTCCTACGCTCTGCTCTTAGGCACCTACCCTGGAATAATTCATTTTTTCTTCCACCCTATGAGGATCGCTTGAAGCTTTTAAATATGCACTCGCTTGAAAAATGTCATATTGCTTCCGATGTAACTCTTGTGAATCAACTCTTAAACGCGAATGTTGATTCTCCGCTGTTACTTAACAAAATCTCTTTCTGACAGTACCTCGGTACTTGTCTTTTAATTTTCTCAACGCATATTTATTTTGTCATAATTTAAACAGTATTTGCTGCAGAACGGCTTTGCGATGCTGCACAATTTTCGTATATAACAGGTGGGGCAAAAGTAATGTCATAATGTGCATTGGCTGGCATTTTGTTAGAAATAAAAAAATTGGGCTCTGTTTTCACGGAAAGTTTTTTTGAAGATGTGAAATTGATGACATTAAGTTGAATAAATTATATCGGTCCCATGAGCACCTCCTGAGTTTGAATTGTTGCTTGCAAAACATCTGGCTACAAATTGGTGATTTATTCTTCAATGTTGGCTTTCAGGACTTGTAACGTTTATAGTTTGTTGTGGCAAACGCGAGATTTCAAAATGCCCCAAAGAAAGAGGTGTGACGCTGTCAGATCTGGCCGGCCACATCAAATTTCCAAAACTGGAGAGCACACGGCCCGAAAATTGATGTTTCATAATCTCCATCATTGTCCAAACTGTGTGAGCCGTTGTTCCGTCCTGTTGGTACGACTCGAGAATCAATTCAGCAACTTGCAGCAAAAATAAAACTCGTTTAACACCTAGCGCTCACCATTTACGGTTATGATGGTGCCGTCGGTGTCCTCAAAAAAATAAAAGAAGGCCAAACAGTCAGTTTGAGGGGATGCATTTTATGTGAATTCTTCATGCTACAAAAACTCAAATTTGTTTGTTCACATAACCACTTAAGTGGAAATGGGTTTCGTCGCTCATTATGATTTTGGATATGAAATCATCCTCTTCTTGCGCCAGGCTTAACAATGCATGGGAATAAGTTAACCTCACTTGAAGATCAGCAGGCAGCAATTGATGCACGGGTTGTTGTACATCTTCGGGTCTTTCAAAAAAATACGATGCAACGAACGTCGCTGTTTGTGGCCTTTCCCGAACGTCTTCGGGCATAGCAGCGATAGTCTCGGTTGAACCCAGTTTGCACGAGACGCTCAGCCAAACGCTTAATTGTTTGCGCACATGGTGCAGAACCATGAGGAAAACGACGACGAAATTCACGCTGTGTTAAAACAATAGACCGGAAATTGATGAAATAAGCAATTCCGTACTCTTCAGGTGCGTATCGCTCCAGTGCTTATTGTTAACTTATTCCCTATCTGTTTCCAACTTAAATATCAAAGCACAATTCCCTTTGACGCCATTTTCGAAAATTATGGCACATTCCACATTATAACATTACTTTTTCCCCACCTGTAATATGTTATACCTACCGGCTTTAGAATAATAATAAAGATAGAATAGCAACCAGCGAAATTTGGATCGTTTTTAGTTTGCTTCTCCTAAAAATAGCATCCACTTCATGGAAAAAAAATCCACATCGAAAAGATGTAACTCACATAGTCAAATTCCTGCGAATTTTCTTGAATATTTTTCTTCAAACATTTGAATCTCTTGGCGGCCAGCAGCACCCCAAAAAAAGTTGGATTGATACGTTTCGTTACTCATTTTTATGAATATAGATTTTTTTTACGACATAGGTACATAAAAATTTTTCCTCTTGATTTGTATGCTATGGCATAGACGACATTTCCAAAAACAGAAATTGGAAATAGAATTAATTTTGTTATCACATTTTCGATTTTGTGCTTTTCCTTTCAAAAATTTTCTTTTCAGCAGATGGAAAAAATTTCTATTGATAATTGGTATTGATTATAATTAAAAATTGTTTTGAGAGAAATTATGTATGTATTAGTATATTATACATATATTTCTGTATGTATAAAATAAAAGCCATTAGATATTGAAAAACTATTGTGGAAGGTAAAAGGTAAGCAGGTTTGCATTTTAAATTAAATTTTCTTATGTGTAAATTTATAGCATAAATACATGATGTCAATTGTGCCTTTATAGCAAATTTTGACCATAAATTTAAAAATGATTTGTTATGTGTAAAAAACAGTTTTGTGTATATAATAGTTACGAAACGACGAATTGTCAGTTCACGACACCAGTAAAATTGTGAGGATATCTCTCGTAGTGATTCACTTCCCCTAAAGACGTATTACAAAACTTAATGACATTTGCCCTATAGATGTAGTACAAAAAGTTAATTTGACAAACGGACATTTTACAAAAGGAAAGGAATCTTCCCCAACTGACATTAAAGATAAAAAAGTCGCGGGCCTTATTAAAGATTATAGCATTTTAAAAATGTTGCTGCTAAATTTAGTTGCTACAATTACAAAAACGTAGAAAATGTGAGGAAATTAAAAATTTTGGCAGACATGTACTCAGGTACCTACTCAGACGTCACCGAGAGCAAAAAAATTCAATAGTTTGAAACTTTTAAAGGTATGTACAGAGAGATGATAAGCACAGGTATTAAAAATAATTCAAATATTGAGGAAGTGTCCCTAAAAATGTATTAAAATTCATCATTGTGCTTTATTTACCCTAACATCTCGATTTTATATGAAAAAAGTTTTGATTTTACCAAAAAGGAATGCAGGTGCGGAGCGATCCCTTAAAAGACTGAAGCTCATTAAGTCACCTACGATCTACAATGGGTGAAGAAAGATTGTCTGGGCTAGCTTTACTGTTCATTGAAAGACAGTTGGCTACTGAAGTGGATTATCATATCTATAATTTTGCAACAATGAAACCTAGACGAAGGAAGCTATTGTAGTTGCCTCATTTGTTAATAATTCATAAGCGCATACATACTTACAGTATCGTGCAAAACATTAGCAACGCATGAATAGAGAAAACAAAAGACCTAAACAAATGCAAAAATTTTATTTCAACATTTTTTTTTGTTTTCTAACAAATTGCAGTGAATTTAATTAAATTAATTTCAAAAATAATTTTTTTCCTTCCAAAAATTAATTTTTTTTTAGATTGGTAAATCACTTTTTTGCGTGTTCCAAAACAAGAGCAACGTTCAATTTGATTTTAATATTTTGTGAAATATCCTTTTGCTTTGATGACTTGCGCAAAGCAAACGAAATCTACAGAATTTATTGCATTATACAAATAATAATGTAAGAGCTCAAAAGAAAAGGTCGTTCATCCCAGTGAGCGTATACTAAAGGGTTTTCCAATAAGAGGTGTTATTTTAATTAGCCCGCTATTTCGGTAGATGTCACTTTTGGAGCTGTCATTTTTTGAAATTTGACAAGTAATAAAAATGGAACGATACACGATTCAACAACGCATTGAAATTATTAAAATTCACTATAAAAATGGTGAAGATGTGGCAGAGACGGTTTGTAAAACTCGAACATTTTGGGGTCTTCGTGAAGCACCTTGTCGGACCGCAATACAGAAATTGGTAGAAAAATTCGAGCTGTCGGGACAAGTTAGTGATGTGAAGAATAAAACCCGTGCACGTCACTCAAGAACAGCCGAGAATATTGCTGTTGTAGCCGAAAGTGTTGAAGAAAACCCAGGTTTGTCCATTCCTCGTCGTTCTTTGGAATTAGGCATTCCACAAACTTCATTACACCGTATTTTGCATAAAGATTTGTGTCTTAAGGCTTATAAAGTTCAGTTAACACAAAGCCGGCCGATCATCAACAACGTCGAGTCTTTGCTGATTGGGTCCTTGAAATGCATGAAAATGATCCGGAATTCCATCGAAAACTCATCTTGAGTGATGAGGCCTATTTCCACCTCGATGGCTTCGTCAACAAGCAAAATTGTCGCATCTGGGGCTCGGAAAACCCAAGAGTTATTGTTGAAAAGCCTCTCTATCCTCAACGTGTGACTGTTTGGTGCGGTTTATGGTCCCGCGGGGTCATTGGACCTTTCTCTTTTGAAAATGAGGCTGGAGCAACAGTTACGGTGAATGGATTGCTCTATCGACAGATGATTAATGATTTTTTATGGCCGGAATTGGATGGTATTGATCTGGACAACGTTTATTTTCAACAAGATGGCGCTACGTGCCATACAAGCAACGAAACTATTGATCTTTTACGGGAAAAGTTTCCGGACCGTGTTATCTCTCGAAGAGGTGATCACAATTGGCCACCGAGATCTTGTGAGTTAACACCTTGCGACTTCTTCCTTTGGGGCCACGTGAAAGAGAAGGTCTACGCCAACAGCCCAGCGTCGATTCAAGACCTCAAAGATGGAATTCGTGAGGCTATCGAGGACATAGGGCAGCCACTTTGCGATTTGGTTATGGAAAATTTCATGAAAAGGATATGGTCCTGTAGGCGTGGTCGTGGTGGTCATTTGGCTGATGTTATTTTCCATTATTAACGGCATACCTTCCTCTTTATAATGAAATAAAGATCTGATCATTTATCTCAAAAAATGGCATATCAAAATATCAAAATAACACCTCTTATTGGAAAGCCCTTTAGCAAGAGAAGTTTCTTGAACATCTGTTCAATAGAAAGAGATTGCCAGCAGAGCAGGCGTCATTTGGAAAAATAAAAATAAAAAATGAATGCAAATTTTGAAATAAAGAATTGCATGTATCATTCAAGGAAATTGAGGATGTGTATGACAAAGGGAAATATACTTGTTTGTTTTTTTTTTTCTGAAGGAGAAATGGTTACATTTTTCAATAACCAAGCAGGTTTTTTTTTAAACATTGGCGAATAAGAGTGTAGTGGTTCACTGTTGATCTCTATATACTAGCGAATAAAGGTGTATTGAACAGCTGTTGAAGAAATTTCTCTTGTTAGAAAATTTAGATTTATTGTAATTTAAAAAAAAAGAAAAGAGAAGGTTATCGTCTGTTGTTTTAAATAGCGGTATATTTTTCTGGGACAATCCTTGCACATGTATCTCTTACAACCGCATTCCAGAAACGATCTTAATTTTTCGAAAATATGGTGATGACAATACTTGATTTTATACGAAGATATCTTTGATTGGAATGATCTCATTCAAATACGACGTTCAGTGGCGGGTAAAAACCTTCTTTAGCTTCTTCTTCTTATTTTAAAGAGTGATATAGGAGTATTACACAAGCATTTATTTTTCTGAATATTTTTTCAAATTAATTAATTTTGCTTTGAGTATACAGTCTTCAATCTTCTATACAATTCATTTCATTACAATACCACAAGTGATAAAAACAAAAACCCATAAAATATTCAAAAGGGTAAGTTTTCAAGTGTAAGCATCCACCGCAGTTATAAATCTGCAAAAATAACGTCATTTACTTGTTCACTCATTCAGTTGCCAAGAAATATGGTTGAAAATTCTTTTAGTCTTCTCCTAGTCCTTTTTGTCTTTTTTTTTTCCCAATAAATAGTTCATCTAGAAAATGTGATCGTGCGCAATACAAATAACCATCCTATGGAAATTTATTTTGTTATTTATTAAAAGAGAGGAAAATTTATTACCGAGATTGGAATTATTTGAGAATAAGGCAAGTAGCCATAACTCGTTCGAAAACGGGTCTGGCTGCTACTTGCGAGTACAAAGTAAATTGGAACTTGATGAAAATGTAATGAAATGGAAAATTTACTTGATATATTTGTGGATGAATGTTTATTGGAATTTTATTACTTAAACAACCGGAACGACAATGGAATCTATTGTCCTCATTGGGACGATAGTGAAGTCGAAATTTCTGGTATATAACTGATTATGATGAAATGAAGTTCTTGATAAAATTTGGAAATATTAAATTTCTGGCCTATCCTTTTCATTTAGCAAACAGAATTACGTGTTTTAAATTTGTTTTAAAGTGAAGCAAGAATATGAGAAACATTCATCTTTTATGCCTTATGTTGTTTCATTTATAGTGTACTTTGTAGCTGCATATACTTTAAGGAAAAATGTAATTCGTAAAGACACTCAAATAAGCTGAAACTAATTTTGAACTCTGGCAAATTCATCTAGAATACATAGATTTACGTGAATTATATTTTTATTCACTACCCATTTATTTGTTATTCGCATAATTTGTTATTCTTAACTCTTTACTCATTAATTGCATTATTGGTCAATTGTATATGCATTATTCATCAAGTGCGTATTTGTTAGTCATTTACTCCTCAGCTGTTATTCTACCTCTCGTCGACAGACGACCAGGAATAATTTCCAATTATGTAATTAAAACAGATGACAGATGATTTTGACATTTAAGTCAAATTTTGTATACAAATAGCCAAAGTATTAGTAGACAGCAGTCAACTGAAATTATTTACCAGTTATTTTAAATAGGCGAAAGAAGTTAAAAAGACATATTTCTAACAGTGCAGCAAAAAAAATTTGGACTGTAGTACGTAAGTATAATCGTAGTAGTTATCTACTATTAATGTTTTTTATACCTTATGTAACTTTTCAGGTCCGAGCCTGAAATAAAAAATTCTGGGAAGATGTTGCACTTCAGGATAATAAAAAATTTAAAGAGAATTTTCGTATGAGCAGAAGCCTATTTAAAGAGCTAAGTGAACGCTTGCATTCCTTGAGACGGGAGAACGCTGTTATGAGAGATGCAATTCCAACATGTTGCAATAGCATTTTATGCACTGGGGTCGTGTCTGCGGAATCTCTAACAGTTTCTCGGAGTTGGGAGGACTACAGTTGGTGAAATAATTCGGAAAGTTTGCGAGGAAATATACTACAAAATGGAGAAAGAGTTTATCGTTGGATATTCACCAACCCAAGAAAAAATTGAGGCACATGTTGCTGGATTTGTTGCGCTAGGCTTTCCACAGTAGTGCCATAGGTAGAATAAAACTTCCAATAAAAGTTATTCATTATCAATAAATAAATTGTATTGTAGATGGGTGTCATATAGAAGTAAACGTTCCGAAGGAAGACGCTACCGATTATTATAATTACTAATGTTGCGATTGCAGATCACAGATACCAATGGATATTGGATTGAAACCATATTTTAATATATATTTATTAAGGTGTCATTTCACTTATATTAATATGGGATCGGCTAGGTCGCAAAATTTTCAAAAGTTCACCTCTGAAAAATACCCACATAATAAACCCTCTTTCTCAAAATAATCAAAATAAGTCAGGCTCAATAACGGGCGAAAACGTATCTGTGCTGGTAATTGCAGATTTTGCACTTAGACGTTCTTTTTCCTGATGAAATCCTATCCGACATCAACAAATACAGCTGAACGTGACTTCAATTACTATTTAACAAAATGTAGGAGGGTAATAATACCGCTCTAATAATTAGAGCTCGCTGCATTTTGCACAACTTTTTCGCAAAGTACAATGACGTAGTTTGGAGCTCCTGGATCGGAGAGCCTATTTTAAATCAGAAAGATCGACCCACATTTAACAGTAATGTCGGAAAAACTAATGCGATAGCTAGAAAGATACGAGACACCATTGGTCAGTATATTTGTAAGTAAAGCTTTCCAACACATTTTCATTTTTTAAGGATACATTTATTTTTTCTTGCAAAAAAAAAAAAACTTAATTCATAAAAACCATGACAAAATAAAATCAGTCTTCTTCTTAAAAAAATAAAACATATTCTTCAGAAAATTCAATTCAAAAAAAGACATAAGTTTTCGTTGAATGTAGGAAACGCTTTAGTTATAACATTCACTTTTTGGTTAGATCTATAGCTTGATTTCACAATGTTTCTTAATAGTTCAGCTATTCGCTCGTCGTTCCTTATAGCCCTTTTCATTAATTTATTATTATTTTCGTTTTCCTGTTCAAGAATTTCATTGCAATTTTTCATTTCTTCTAATATTAACTCGTCTATATTTCTTTTTCTTATCTTAGCTCTTACTTATGACGGAGCATTGGACATGGACATAGATGCTAATCCTAGTATTGCACGAGAAGATCTTTGCGCTGAGGAAGATGTACAGTAATTAATAGTGGGTTCCTCAGAAATTAGATGCATAATAGGGTGATCCAAAAAACAAAAGTGTTAAAATCTCTAGATGCTCATAATGTAATTTTAAACTTCTATGCAAAATTTCAGTGAAATTCATTAATGTTTAGAGGTAGCTCAAATCGAAAATAATGATGTTTTGGCTGTTTTGGATTTTCAGGAGACTGTTTCTACATTTTCTGTCATACCTATTTAATTTCACAAAATGTTTGGTTGGTTCTTTTTTTAAATTTAAGGAAACTGAGATATGAACTTACTGCAATAAAATTTGTTTTAGAAAACTAAATATTTCTATTTTTTATAAATTTTTCAAAACGAAAATTCAGATCTGGAACTCCCATTTTTTGAATTCGTGTCAATTTTTTTGTGAGAAAAAGTGGCACGCGGGTATACTTTTTCTACTATAACGTTATCTACAATCGATTATCTTTCTAGTGACTATAACTTAAGGGGGTCACGTATTGTATGAACTGTTCTCAAAATGCGATTTTCCAAAATGAAGCAATTTTACAAATTACAAAAATGCTTCACCTTCGATAATCGCATTTTGAGAACAGTTCATACAATACGTGACCCCCTTAAGTTATAGTCACTAGAAAGATAATCGATTGTAGATAACGTTATTGTTGACATGAATTCAAAAAATTGGAGTTCCCGATCCGAATTTTCTTTTGAAAAATTTATAAAAATTATAAGAATTTAATTAAAACGACTTTTACTGCAATAAGTTCATATCTAAGTTCCCTTAAATTTATAAATAGAACCAAGCACAAATATGGTCAAATTAAAAAGTTATGATAGAAAATTGTGAAACAGTTTTCCTAAAAATCCAAAACAGAAAAAAAAAACACTATTTTCGATTTGAGCGACCTCTAAACATTAATGAATTTCACTGAAAGTTTGCATAGAAGTTTAAAATTACATTAGCATCTAGAAATTTTAACACTTTTGCAAATCCATACATTTTTGGTCCACTCTAGCATAATCTCGGAATAAAACGATTCATGGCAGGATTTCCATTGTATCTAATAAATAAAGTTTTGTGAAAATATGAACTATTTGCACTTTTTGTTTTACCTTTTTCAGTTAAGCTCTCGTGGAAAAGGTTCTGCTCATTATACTGTGTACTTGGTCGTAAAATTTCCAAGATGTGGTAGAACCTCCAGATGATCCTATACTTTTTTTTTACTTCTAAAATTTGTAACGAAGGTACATGCATAGCATATGGTAGAGCAAAATGGATAGGACACTCACGCATAATATTAAAACTTATTTTCAGTTTTGTATATCTGTCTGCCTCTCTGTCTGTGTGCACGATAACTCGAGAACGCGTATACTTAGAGAGCTGAAATTTTATGCACGGATCTTAAAAAAAAAAGGAAAGTTAAGTTCGAAAATAAAACAGATCGGGCAACTCCTTCGTGAGGTTGGCATACAAAAATGTTGTTTTCCGCTATATATTTCGACACTGCCTGAGAACGCGTCGACGTAGATAGCTGAAATTTGGTACATGGTGTATTTATAGTAATAGCAAATAAAATTTCAGAAATGAACGGGCAACTGCTTCTTGGTGTTGCCATATAAAAATTTAAGTTTTTTACGTATACTGTGAAAACGATAAGTTCTAGATATCTTTATTGTACTAAAAACTTGTTCAAAATTGGTTATAGTCATTTTTTCTGTCCAACGGATCGTTCTAGAAACATATGTGTAAAACAACTCCAAAAATCAAGCTTGCACCGGTGGGTGACCATACCAAATTTCATACGAGCATTCGTCTATCTAGGGTATCATGATAATTGGTCTTAGACTTAGCTTTGTTACTTGTTACTTTTTAAACAATATTAAAAAAAAGTTTTATCACTTGTCCTTAAACGTTGAAATTAGTCATAATGTCACAG
Source organism: Dioctria rufipes (assembly GCA_963924295.1). Taxonomy (NCBI): domain Eukaryota; kingdom Metazoa; phylum Arthropoda; class Insecta; order Diptera; family Asilidae; genus Dioctria; species Dioctria rufipes. The sequence continues at coordinate 37,791,715 of OZ002743.1, read as the reverse complement.
AACAGCTGCATCTGAAAGCTGTCACTGTTAGTTTACAGAATCACTAGCACGTGTTTTTATTGGAATTTTGCCGATAATCCTCAAAAACCAAAATTAATTATGTCAATGCCAAGATGTGCCGATTATATAATTTCTTTGTGGGATAATTAAAGGTTAGGGGTGACACACGACAGAGATTATCTTGATGAAGTAGGTAATTTAGAATTATGGCTATCGTCTGTCGAGAGTATTAGCATACAAGGATTGCTTTTATTGAAGCTATTAAATGCAATCATATTATGTTATTAGGCCAAAGTAACTGTGAAAGGATACCAAAATTTTGGAAAGCAATATATAAAAACGGTTTTCAAATTTCCAATATTATTTTCCATTTGACAAAAACAAAAAAAATAACACTTTACCTGTTCTGTTATATTTTAGTATTTCTTTCTCCGAATTGATGCAAATATGCTGGAAAAATCCAGGTTAGTATTTGGGGTCTCGAAGAAACTATTTTTTGTTTTATCTTGGAAAGGCTTACTCAGATGAAATAGATATCTTATAATGTAAAGTGGGTTCAAGTTTTGAGTCCTGGAGAAATCTTTTTTGATGTAAACGTACTAAAATCTCACCAATTGTACGAAATACTGGATCTTAGCTTTTTTTAGAATTCTAAATTCCAATATAATTAGTCTAAATATGACTCAACATTATTCGTTAGAAAAATTCAATAAATATGCATGTTCCATATTCCATGATTTCCATAATCAAGACTGTATCCCTGGTATTCTATTAGAAGCATATTCTTAAATAAAATAATCAAAATAATAGACAATTATAACATAATTAAAAATTTCAAACTGATTGTGAAAGTTTATGATGGCAGTTGTGTCTATATTCGGAAATATTGTAAAATTACTTCGTACGAAAATATGTAACCGAACGCCTTGGTAGTAAAATAAGAGTGTTCACCCCAGTTTCATTTTAATTTAATTTCTCAAGTTTTTTGTCATTATTTACTTCCTACTTCCTCTCAATTTTGGATTCAATTAATAGTTGGTTCTTTCATATCGCCAGTTTTTTTCGGGAACTTGTCTATGCAAGTTAGAAGGGGACACTTTCCAGAATCAATAGATTTTATAATGTTTCGAATGAAATCGAGTTATTTTGAATTTTTTTTAAGTTTGTTGAAAAAAAACCACCCCTAAACTGAGCTAGTCTCATTGTTACACCATATGGGGTCGTAACCTACTATTTAAAATAATTCTTAACAAAAACGTTCTGCGACAGTTTACTTGTTTGGCACATTTAATCATTATTGTAAAAGAGTCTTTCTATTGTAGCTTAATGTAGTTAATTAAATTTACATTGCGTTTCATAATTGTTTGATATGTTTAAATTTGAATAGATGTTTAGCGGTTGCGAAGTTTTGGTTTGGTAAATTGGTTACGTCTTCAATAGGATGGAACTCCTCTGCGGAGATAGTAGACCTGGTTGAAGCAGGAAACTGTAATGACTGCTCTGCGGAGATAGCAGACTTGGATGGATAATACGATTGAAGAGAGTTTGAGGCCCCGACGGGGTCCATAGAACGTAGACCATAGCAAGACTCATTCTTCACCCTCCAGACATGTGAGCAATTACTCAAAGTTCCCAACCGAACGCTCTTATAAAGTTCAGTATTGGTCCCAAACCCTTTTTGCTGGCTTCATGCAGTTCGTCCAGAAAGAGTGATTCTAGCAAGCTGAGAAAACAGTGCCCAGTGAGAATTGACACGAGTTCTTAGGGTTGACTTATTCCAAAAAGCTTATTCGGTGTGTCTGGGTTAGGTTTACTCCACAGTTTCTTTGTAGTTATACCCGAAGGGTCTTCTAACAAAAGATGACTGTGCTGCCGGTCGGCCCAAACTGATATGTTTTGAAGCAAGGGGGGTTTGGTGCAAGGAGGGTGTGTCTGATTATGCACCACGACGAGCAGCGGCGCCCGCCTTTTTGTTTCCACTGATATCGTTGTGACCTAGTACCCAAAGAATGATAATCCTGTTATTTCGAGAGAGGAAATTTAGGGTAATTTTATACTCCAATACCAGTTTGTCGGTTGTAAAGAGTTTGACAAAGCTTTGACAGCTGATTGGCTTTCCGAGCAGATGGTATTTCCCTTTTTCTCAGTATCTGAGTATCTGAGATACCTTCCCGCTTCAAGGATGTCCTTAAACTTCACCTGGAATACTGTGACAAGGCTTTCGTTATGCAGGCCAATTTTCATAGGAGGATCCTGGCAGAAAACGTCTGCTCTGGTGTTTTCTTCAGACTTGGAGCCGTCTGTGTAGAGAATAGGGTTTGTCAATGGCTGAAGCACATATCGTTATTCCCATTCCGCCCTAGATGGAATTCTGGATTTAAAATTGCTTTTCAGCATAGTCCCGAGGAAGGGTCGTTGGCTCTGTCAATCTCAGGTGCGATAGACCGCACGAATTCAAAGATGGATTCGTGTGGGTTGGATGACGCTAGTACATATCATCCGCGGCTTGAGTCCCTAGTTGCTTCCTTTAGCTCTGCGGTACATTTCGAATGCTCTAAGGGCTTTGTTCGCTCTGTTCTCGAGGTTTAGTTTCTAGTTTAGCTATATTTATCTGGTATGAGGCATGGGTATTTTACCCTGTCCTTTAGCTCCAAACATGTGGAGTCTATAGAGGTCAGGTTCAATCTGGGAATGTTCTTTTTCTTAGTAAAAAGGCATAAATCAGTTTTCTGTGGAGAGATACTCAGTCGTGTTTTTTACCAGTCCAGGTATTTTAGACTCATAACTATCGGCGACTATGTTCACCAGGTCTTCTGCATAACATACTGCTTTCCACCCCATTCGGATCAGTGTTAGCAAGAGACCATTCATAATGAGTACTCAGGATAAAGGTGATAAGATACCCCCCAGAAGGGTGCGCCTATGGGCTCTTTTCACCAGATAGCAGATTTGTTTGGAGCTGGAAACTGTGGTGGCTTGAAGCAGAAAATTTTGATGGGTTGACCTGGCTACTGATCAAGTACGTGCTCGGTAAGCAGCTGATGATGGTGCTGATAAACTTCCGAAACTGAAATAATTTTGGAAAGCATCAAGTCGACTTTATGACGACTTGATATACGTAAGGAGAACTCTTCTAACACCGATCCGGTGTTATGGGTGCATTTATTCAGCCCAGGTTGCCCATATGAAAGCCTTAATGGCTAATATTCCGAGAGGAGCACTGCAACCAAGTCGAAACTATGGCGACTTGGCGTTCATAAAGGGAGCAGCCGCGGGATTCGTTTTTTCAGTACCAGGTTGCCAGTCCGTTTACGACAAACCTAAAATGGCGTAGACTCTGAAAGCAAAGTGTTTCTATAAAGGCATAAAAGAAAACGGCAGCCCGTTGTTCCATCGGTAAATTATTATTTTTTATTTTCCTTGCTTGCAGCTGCTTGTTTTAATCTTTTCTTATTTTTCTCTAGTTGTTTGTGTATTGCAAGTTGACATCATACTATTTACATTTTTGTTTTTTTTTTCTTCAAAAGCCAACCTAGCTAAGCCTTCTACATTCAGCAAATTGCTACTAGACGTGAATGTCGAAATTAATGGTCAAGTATTCTGAAATGTACGACCATTCTTCATAGGCACTTGTTGATCCTTAGCCAAAATAAAAAAAAAAAATGTGCTGTACTATATTGTACTACGTATATGATAAAGTTATTTTGTGGAGTGTTGTTTTAAATGGTCTCATAACTCTGCTATCATGGGAAGTTTCTTTAGTTTAGTATCATTATAAACAACTATTGCAACTATTTTATTCCTGATCCAAGTAAAAATTCATATCCACCCTATTTAATGTGAGTTCGCCAATTTTATCATAAGTATGTGCTTCTTGAAATTTAAAACACGCAAGTGCTGCTAACGTAAATTATTAAAATAAATCCAGTGTGCCGTGATTCCAAGAAAATTCCTTTTTCTGGAAGAGCAAACTATGCAGACAAAAATTTCATCTTTCATTATAATTATTCTCACTTTATATACATTTTCCTTATAATGTAGAGCTCAGGAATTTCTCTGCGTATAGTTCCTCGACTTAAAGTGGATATTTCAGTTCCTCGCTTTAACGGTAAACTTGTAAACATTTTCTTAGAACATGGATTTTGAACAGTGCTAAATGAGATCAGAGAGCTGATGATGGAGTTCGTAAATTTCTATGAAATTGTGGATATACGTTGCTGTCGTTTTACCTTACCCTTGTTTCTATGTTAAAAGGTAATGCTAATATTACACAAAAATTCTTCTTGTTTGCAGCTTTTACTTAGGTACATACAGGAACCCATTTTTGATACTTACACAAACTTCATTGAATATATGAAAATTTTTGATTTTAGTTATTGAGTAAGCCATAACCGTTTTAGTGAGGTAATTTTATGCAAAACTTTAACGAATGTTTAGTCAGCTCCATACTGTAGCAATTTACATAAATAGGAGGAGTTTGTTTACCTAGTAAGCACGTCATTTGTTGTTTTGTTAGTTAGAAACTGACTACATATTTGATAAGTGCTAATAACCAGTAGCGTGGCGTGGACTTAATGCGAGAGGAGACAATCAGATTATAATTTTAGGAAAGCATTAAAAATCCAATCAAAAATTATAGCAGCAATTCTAATAAGTTTTCTATACTCTTCTCGTTAGTTGTTTTTTAGGAACCCAGGGACCACGATAGAGGACATGAGAATTAACACGCTAAATATTTCTTGACAGCACGAGGCACAAATTAAAAAAAGTCAATCAAAATCAAATGATCATAGTCTTCAGATCGCCATTAACTTGTTTATTATAATGCGGAATTCTGAATTAGTAAGCTAAATGAAATTGAAATTTAACGCCGAAACTAAATCCGTTCTTAGTACTGCCATTGAAAACTTTGTGTTTTCACTTTATTTAACCTTTATTTTCGTTTAGGGTATAATATTATTGGTATTAGACCATTTTTAACTATTTATCTTGTTATTTGTTATTTATTATTATTTATTAAATCAGAATTCCTAAGGGAAGCAAAAAAATAGCCGAGAGGGGAATGCCCAGTTTTCATTCAACTTATATCCGACATGAACAGCTTGATCGACTTTCTTGGATGAAAAAGTGGACTTTTCTACGTGATTGTGCGGAATTGGTACGTCATTGAAATTGACTTTCAATGAGAAAACTGTTTAAAACAGAGAACTAATGGCTGTGAAAGTAAGAACTGGAAAAATATATGTTCATGTACAAGTACATGAAAATGGGTAGCGAGAAAGTTTTCTGAAACGGGGAAAAAGTACACCATTCGATAGTACTCCACGAGACCTTTCATTTGATATGGAACATGCTGTATTGGAATCCCCCCCCCGCCGGGGGTGCGTACCCCTACACTTGAAGTATTCAGACATAAATTTTCTTTTCTGGTAAAAAGCTGAGGCGAATGGTGAAACCCGTTTTATGATCGAACATAATCCCAACGAGTTAGAGCCGATCTATGTAAGTGCGAAAAATCTAGTACCTCAGTTCGCATAAAAAAGTGTGAAAAATTTAGTACCTCAGTTCGAATTAAAAAGAGGGAAATACTAAAAAAGTAAGTATGGCGATTGCTATTTAATCCTCCGAGTATAGTAGTGGGTGTACTCAAACTTTTTCCCAGGATATAAGGAATTCGATTCTGTACTAGAAGCAAAATGTACTATATCAAACTTTCCCCCGCTTAATGGAAATACACATTGTTAATAAAAAATGTTTAGAGTATCATAATGCACCGTTTAAGAGATCTCTTCCCTTTTCGATTTTCGAGCATAAAAACTTTGAAAGTATAAGAAGAATGGGGTAGACTGCGATTTCTTGAACAGTTTATGTGAATAAAAATTACATCGTATCGGTTATTGTACACCCTGTAAATTTTAAGATTTTAAGTCTTTTGTGCAAATTTTCTTATTTACCCTATGCTCTAATTAGAAGACGATGAGGTTGACTTCTCCATTCTTTTTCCGGTTAGATAGTCGCTTGAATTTAGCATAGTCAATAAAATCTTGAGCAATACCAGGATGACAAACCAATGATGAATAAATGGATGACAAGTAACTGAGTGATCAATATGTGAATAGAGAATGAGGCGAATGAAATTTATTTATGGTTAATTTTGATGACGAATAAACAAATTTTGTACTCAGATGACAAATTTATCCGTCACTAATATGAGCGCGGTTATTTATTTATTTGTTGTTCTGAATAATACTTACCTCTGCGCTCAGCGCTATGTAGGCTGAGAGATTGACAATTGTATCCTTAGGGATCATCATCATCATTTATCACCCAGAATCCAGTATCATCTTAGTTGCCAGATCAATTTTGATAGTTAGCACAAAGCAATGAGTGGTTGACAAATTCGAAGGTGTTATTTTACCGCAGTTTATAAAATGATAGAATCTACGTAAACTGTTCGAACGTACCTATTTTGACATATTTATCATCCTTACCAGAAGAACTCGTAGATCTACTGGCAATCATAGTATATTGATATGTATTAGGTTAACATAAGAGAGATCCGACAATCTAGATTTCTCATAACCGTGAACTTCCCCAATCATGGTGTAATCAAAGTAGGGATGCAAACTAGCTTTTAATGAATGAATCAAGTGTCAAATATAGAGGAATGAGAAAATAAATTGCTTTCTTGAGTACTAATTGTCAAAGTTAAATTGCTTTCTAGAGCTAAATAAAAATTGCTTCTTTCATATTGTATTATTTTTCAAAAGAGTATTTGCGTAATGAGGTATTCGTTCGATGAGTGGTCACAGCAATATGGTATAAGCGGAAATAAAACTATGGATGAACTCACATATTTTGAGGATAAAGAAGACATTCTTGAAATTCTTGGTTTGCTTCCTTGCTGGGTATAACCTTCATACTTCCCAAGGGGATGCGATGAAAAGACCAAAACGGTAACTCAGTGGCTTTGTTCCTATATTGTAGGTACTATTTGCTAAACGATATGGGTTTCTTGGCTCGCATCTCTTCTAAACAATAACTCATGGAAGTAGCAGGAAAGGTTGACAGTCGATTGTTGTGATGAAATCGGCTAAGGACAGACCGTAATTAGTGATAATAATTTTTATAACGTACAGCTAATAAATGAACACAAAAACATTCGAATATGTATCAAAACGTATGGAGGCAACTTAGAAACTTTTCTTTTTACTTAAATTACTCATGTGTATCAGCACAACGAACTTAGATATGAAATTTAATTAAAATGCGATTAAGCCATCACAGAATATCTTTTTATGAAAGAAAAACGCTCAAGAAATAAAAGTGAAAAAATCGTTTCTTCCTTTTATTACCACCATTCATCTAGTTGTGAGAAAATAACTTCTACAGGAGAACATCTCTATCACGAAAGTTTTCACGCCAGATGCATAGATATTCATGCTCTGATTTGCGTACTATGTATATGTACCTACTTCATTCCGGGTAGGCAATTGTAGAACTATTTCCATCCGAACGCCACGTAATAAAACTTGAATATGGTCGTATCATGGTGGGTGCATAAGGCTCCCAATAGCGCAGCTGAAAGTTGAAAGTACGCATTCCATTCTGGAGGCTTCCAATGAAAATCATTTGAAATTGGAGATACGTACGAATGGGTAATATATCATAAAAATAGGAATCTATGTGTCTAGAGGGGGAGAGAAATTTTCATTCTGGACTACTATTGCTGAACTGAAACATAATCGAGCTCACATTTTTCTAACTGAAATGCTTTGATTTCACATACATATGTCCCAGGTGTACTTCTCCCTCTATTGAATTATAAGATTTTTGTGGAAAATGTGAAAGGTATGTGCATAGATTGGTGATGAATGTTACTTGCAATAAAAGTGACCTACTGAGATAAGATTGGAATATTAAATTATATTTAGAAAATAATTACCTGCACTAGCGATTCTTAGGAATATTTGCTATATCTTACTCTAAAGATGACAATATCACGATTTTGCAGTATAATGACATTGGAAAGGAAGGGGAGGAGTAAATATTGCTATGCATTAAAGAGATTTCAGATTGTCCGTTTAAGAAAATCGTAATAGATATAATTTCGCAGATTCTTCTTATAAGAAAATCGTGAACAATATTATCTAGATCTACACCGAAAGAACTTTCACCAGAAATAAACACAACGTATGACGAAATAAAACAATTAATTTACCCAGAAAGTACCTAAATTACATGAATTGCTGGACTTCTAGGTATCTATGCAAATAAGGCCCACCTGATTTGAAAATACAATAAATCAAATATTTGGTGTTATTGAACTACAAAAAAAAGTTTTCCGTGTAATTTAGTTATTTGCAGAACTAAAAAAAAAAACTGTAACAGAAGTGAGTATTTGAAAAAATAATTCAGTTTTATAAAACCTTTTTCAAGGGCCTTATTAAACTACCACAGTATAATAAGGCCCAAAGTTAAAATTATCTTGTTGCAAATCTTAATCAGAGGAATGATTCTCTTTAAACTTACTGAAACTAAGAAAATCAACGAAATTCGGTTATTCTTACTAATTTTGAATAAAAATAAAAATGGGCCCTTTTACACCCCAGGGGGATAATAAGGCCCCCAACAGCTTTACTTATAAATTTCTTAACGTACAATAGAGTAAATCCAAACAGTCTTCATTGTTTGGCACAAAAATAATGTTACAATCATAATCCAATATAGGAACATTAGTTTCATTGGGAATTTAGGTTATTTAGGGTAATAAGGTCCACGGTCTACTCCAATGGGCCTTATTACAGCTATGACAAGATTTTACAAAATTACTCATTAATCAAATAACCACAATGGTGGGCTAAAATAAGCACTCAAATCATAAATCACATTACCTAACGTCTTATGATTTTGTGTAGGTGAAAATTATAATTCCAAGCAGCCATACTCCTCTCGATAACGCACCGCTCGCTACTGGCAAGATGGCGGCGCGAGCTTCCGGACGCCTCCTCGACGGCATTCGTGTCGACTTAATGCATGTGCGCATAAAGTTGAGGTTGCTGCGATTCATTTCACTGGGAATTTTTAAATGTGGGCCTTGTGACCCTCCAGGTTTTTTTTTGCCGCAGGTACCTTATTTATTTATTTATTTAATCAGTCTACCGAATATAACAATTTTTTTGCAGACTTGCATAGCGTTATTACGTAAACAATAATTGTTCATTATGGCCTTAATTCACTTTAACAAATAAAATGAATTGTAATAAAAAGATCTAATAATTACAAAGCATTTTCGAAAATCATACATACCAAGCAATTTACATCTCACAATGTATGATGGGAAGTTGCCATATTGGTAATTTATTTTCCATAAAATAAATCTTGTAAATGCCTTTTGAATGGAATGAATACGATCAATATGTACGTTATAACATGCACACCAGACAATGGATGCATATTGAAAAAAGTATAAAGATCTTGAAGATCTGAATGTTTTGAAAGTCTTTGCAGTTCCGGTTTAGGAAACCTAAACTGCGTCTCGATTTACTGATAATAGTGTTAATGTGTGAGGTAAATGCCAATCTAGTGTCAAAAATAACACCTAAACCCTTAATATTATTTGTGCGAGAGTCTATAGGCTTATTAATTTTATAATCAAATAAGATAGGACAAGAGACGCGATGAAAAGTAACAAATTTACATTTAATGTGTTATGATGTAAATTTTTTTTTAGCGTACCAATCAGAAAAAATATTGAGATCATTCCGCAGCAGTAAGCAGTCGTTTAGAGAGTTTTATTGTAATGAATAGTTTTCAATCATCCACAAATATTAGGCATTTGGAAAAAACAAAGCAAAATGCTATATCATTAATGAAAAGCAGAAAAAATAGAGGACCTAAGTGACTGCCTTGAGAACATCCGAGGTTACCGTTGTTATATCAGATATAATATTCCCAATCCTTATATATTGTTTTCGGTTATATAAATAAAGAGGAGTGGAGGCCTATAATTTTCAACTTATGAATGAGAAGAGCAATGCCGATCTTATCAAATGCCTTCGAGAAATCTGTATAAATAAAGGGTTTTCCAATAAGAGGTGTTATTTTAATTAGCCCGCTATTTCGGTAGATGTCACTTTTGGAGCGGTCATTTTTTGATATTTGACAAGTAGAAACTACGTTATTATTAAAAATGGAACAGTACACGATTCAACAATGCATTGAAATTATTAAAATTCACTATAAAAATGGTCAAAATGTGGCAGAGACGGTTCGTAAAACTCGAACATTTTTGCGTCATCGTGAAGCACCTTGTCGGACCGCAATACAGAAATTGGTAGAGAAATTCGAGCTGTCGGGACAAGTTAGTGATGTGAAGAATAAAACCCGTGCACGTCGCTCAAGAACAGCCGAGAATATTGCTGCTGTAGCCGAAAGTGTTAAAGAAAACCCAGGTTTGTCCATTCCTCGTCGTTCTTTGGAATTAGGCATTCCACAAACGTCATTACACCGTATTTTGCATAAAGATTTGGCTCTTAAGGCTTATAAAGTTCAGTTAACACAAGAACTCAAACCGGGCGATCATCAACAACGTCGAGTCTTTGCTGATTGGGTCCTTGAAATGCATGAAAATGATCCGGAATTCCATCGAAAACTCATCTTGAGTGATGAGGCCCATTTCCACTTCGATGGCTTCGTCAACAAGCAAAATTGTCGCATCTGGGGCTCGGAAAACCCAAGAGTTATTGTTGAATAGCCTCTCTATCCCCAAGGTGTGACTGTTTGGTGCGGTTTATGGTTCCGCGGGGTCATTGGACCTTACTTTTTCGAAAATGAGGCTGGAGCAACAGTTACGGTGAATGGATTGCGCTATCGACAGATGATTAATGATTTTTTATGGCCGGAATTGGATGGTATTGATCTGGACAACGTTTACTTTCAACAAGACGGCGCTACGTGCCATACAAGCAACGAAACCATTGATCTTTTACGGGAAAAGTTTCCGGACCGTGTTATCTCTCGAAGAGGTGATCACAATTGGCCACCGAGATCTTGTGACTTAACACCTTGCGACTTCTTCCTTTGGGGCCACGTGAAAGAGAAGGTCTACGCCAACAGCCCAGCGTCGATTCAAGACCTCAAAGATGGAATTCGCGAGGCTATGGTCCTGTAGGTGTGGTCGTGGTGGTCATTTGGCTGATGTTATTTTCCGTTATTAACAGCATACCTTTCTCTTTATAATGAAATAAAGATCCGATCATTTATCTCAAAAAATTGCATTTTTCTTTGAATATCAAAATAACACCTCTTATTGGAAAACCCTTTAGTATCAACTTGAATACTATCTGGAAAAACATTTACAATATATGTAGTTCGAAAATATTGTAAGGTTAGTTACACATGACCTCCCCGTAATAAAGCCATGTTGCTCATACATATATTCCTTAACTAGAGAACTCAGCTTAGAGTACCTACAGAATCCAGTAATATTGGTACGACTTTCATTATAGAAACTGGCCTGTAATTCTATATAGTACTTTTGGAACCTGATTTAAATATGGGAGCGATGAATGAGATTTTCCACTCATTAAGAAAAGTACCGGTATTTAAGAATAGGTTAAATATCTTACATAAAGGATCGGCCAGAAAAGCATCGCAATTTTCAGTAGCGAATAACATAACTCATCAGAATCTGGCCTTGTAGTGGTATTACGATCATTGAGACCCTTCAAGTATCATCAGCATTAATCAATAAATGATTAATATCCAAAGGGGATGCACGAGTGTTAAAAGGATATTCTTGGTCCAAATAATCAAAAGATTCGTTACAAAGAACAAATTTGAAGTAGTAGGCAAAAATATTGCAAAAGACCTAACTATTAGAGATAATGCTGATTTCAATTGAATGCACGTATTGACCATACATATACCAATGCAGGACCTCGTATTCCTTTATATGAAACAACTCCTCAACAGCGCTGCTTCCAGTAGACCGATATTGTTTGTGTGGCCTTGCCTTAGTATTTTGCAATCTTAAAAGACCATTTACAAACCATTTTTGGTGTTTATTACAACATTTAGCAACATTTAGATTTGTTAGCCACAAATTTATGTAAGCCTTCATGAACAACGTCAAAAAACTTGTTGTATGCTATCAGCAGATCACAATATTCTAAAAAAGACCAATTTATGTTGGTGTTAAGACTCAATTTTATCGATAAAACTCTGTAAAGGAGCAAAATCATAAAGAGGTATATTAAAGCTAAAGGTGTGAAACTTCAAAATTATTGAAGGCTACTCTAGTATGTATATGTTAAGAAGAATAACTACTTCACGTAAGAATACTTATCACGATAAAAATTTTACGGTTAGCTAGCTTTATTAGTCCAAAAAAATTTGGATAAGGATTAAGCAAAACAATTTTTCATCATAGAATATTTACTAAATTTGCGATCTGGGTCATGGCAACATAGCTCTACACCATTAGCTTTTTCAATAAAGGAAAAAAAAAGAAATAATTTCAGTTGTTGAATTTCATAAAGAAAACGTGTTTTCAAATAAATAATTGTTATGCCCTCGTGCAGTACAATATGCCCATAAATTCAAAAATAAAACCTCACACGTATTCATTTATATGTTATGTACCTGCATATGTATGTCTTTTATCAAAACCGGAAGAGCAAACATAGTGCAGAGCAATTTTATAATTATCTTGCAAATAGGTTTGGAAAATAATTGTTAACGAAATGAACCTTATCAGAACTTACCCACAAGTGGGGGTAGCAAACTAAAATAGAACTGAATGAATATTCATCAGTCTTATCAACATTTGTAGACAGGGTAGCTGGATGTTGGTTGGAAGACCTTCAACGACTTGTGTTCGTTGATAGATAAGCACGCAGTGATTTAAACATCGTCCATTAATTTTCCCATAATTTCTAAGTAGATCTATTGCAAACATTCAACCCATTTCATGAAGACAGAGGCAGAATTTGTAGAGGGGTGCATTGTTTAAGTCACTACACACTAGATCACCGTGTCTGTCTATCCATTCAATTTAATTAGTATTTCCGGTATTGCACATATGTTTATCCAACTTTCATGGATTGTTGGTGATATTGGACTATCTATTTTACACATACCGACACCGTTTCGCAGCCTATATTTTCCATTTCCATTTTTCACCCATTATTTTGTGTTTTAATTAAATAAATAGCAGAATTACCATGCAAAGAAAAATTGCTGTGCAATACGCCCTAAGTGCTCATGTTCTGGCAATCAAACCACGAGCATACGCAAAATCCTGAAAAGGATGTGAAACTACATATATACATAATACCTTAAGGGTTTCATGTATGGCCCATTGCTGGTGTATGCCCGGAACCATAGAAAACTTTAACTTAGCATTTATAGAAACAAACCACAATCACCAACTCCAGAGCAGTGTCGCAGCAATGTTGCAGTTCTGCGGAGGATATTTATGAGAGTGGCTGGAGTTGTAAATTTAGCGTAATGGGACAAAAATAATGCGCCTTAGAGCGTCTAAAGCCTGAATTATGGATATTGTTCGGTGTTTTATTATTGTTATCTGCTTTTCTTTGAGTGTGCACTTTACTTATAAGTCTTGGCATGAAATCTTGCAAGGGAACCGCATTTGGCTCTAAATTTGTAATTTCCTGATTCCGTAGAAATTTCTATTATTATGCGGGCAATAGTGCTAAATTGTAGAAATCCATGTGTTGAATTTCTTTAATGTTTGCCACGATTGCACTGTAAAGGACTTTCATACTATAGATAAATTAACGGTGGGCGTTTGTCCGATGAATATGAATTGAACTTTATATTTAATTAAAAAATTATAGAATTCGTATAGATCATCCGGAACAAGTTAAGTACTTCGTAGATCTTTGGTTTTCGAATCTGTCACAAAATGGATATCATTTGACAATAAGCACAACCAAACACTCTTGTTTTTGACCACTGCCTTTTAGATTACCACTTGAAAAGAAAACACCTTTGATTATATCTCATAGTTGGTATAAAACAACACCAAGGGCTCTTTTAGCTTTTGCTGACGAAAAGGTTACGGCTTTCCGATACCTTTTTTTTGTATACCGATCTCTGGTTTACATCCTGTAGAGCTCTTCAGTTTCGTGGGAATTTTCTCCCAGCATCAATGGCAATCTTCAATTTTCAGTACAAATTCTTGTGAGTAATTCCAGTATAGTCACCGATATCCGGGATATCAGTTACTTACTTTACTTCAACAGGAACTTTTATGGCGTCAGTTACAATGTAACAAATGGTCGTTCATCTCTCCGGACGTCAACTTCTACCTTTATTCCATTGGAAAAGAAGAAAGAGCAGAGTGGATGAGAACGGTGAAACATAACCTTGAAACCTGTTTGTAGTATGGTAGAAAAGCCTCCCTGTCTTTCTCCAGTCTCAACGCTTGGAGGTTGGATAGGGACGAACACTCGGTAAAAGTTAACTTTTTATTCAAAGAAAAACAGCAAATTAGATACTGTCCAAAAAGATTTACTGTAAATAGTGTAAATAAAGTGTTAGATAGTACTGTTACTGAAGATTTACCTTTTACAAGTCACGGCAAGGCTTCCTAAGTACCTTCTGAACTTCAGGGTACACATCAACGTCCAAAATTAATTACGCAAGAACGATTAAACCAACTAATTCGCATCCATGTTTCTTATGTGAAAGGAACTAAAAACACAAAGTCAATCACGCATTTAAAGCCCAAGGAGTAAATATGTCTCTGAAGATTCATTTTTTGCACGACCAACTGGACTATTTCCCAGAAAACTTGGGAGCTGTTAATTTTACCAAGATATCAGAATAATTGAATAACGCTTCAAGGGAAAGTATATGTGGAGTATGATGGCAGATTACTGCTGGAACATATTTCGAGACGATCCGGAAGCAGAATACCGTTATTCTGCTAAGATGCAACTAAAATGAAAAGTAGTAATATTTAGGAACAACAAGCGAAACAGTTATAATTGATCTAAGACCAATAATATTATACCATAGATGAAAATAAAAGTTAAATAAAGTGAAAATCAAAAGTTTTGTATGGCAACACCAAGAACGGATGGCCTGATTTTTATCATTTTTCAAATTTTATTTACCTAACTGTTTTATGAAAACACCGTGTACGAAATTTCAGCTCACTCTGTCGACGCGTTCTCACACAGTATCCAAATAAATAGAGAAAAACGAAATTTTTGTATGGCAACCCTACGAAGAAGTTACCCGATTTGTCCCATTCTCGAACTTAAAACTACAAATATTTAGAAACGGCCGTGTTCAGAATTTTAGCATCCTATGCAAAAGCGGTTATCGTATTTAAAACTCGAGACAACAAGAAGTCCGAAGTCGCTATATTCTCATACCTAGTCTGCTTCACTTAGACCTCCGGTGGGTCCATTGTGCTCCTTGCTCTCATGGGATAACTTTTAAAACCACCCTAAATCAATCCTGCTTCTCTTATGAATCTCAGGATACATCTGAAGTTTTTACTTTTGAGCTTCCCAGACTTGAAAAGAAGTAGATACCTAAAAGCCTACCTCTTTTATTCAACAGAGCGGGGTACTCGCAAAGTACGTATTGGACGGATTCGATTTCCTCAGAATCCGTAAATTCTTACAGCTCCTGCAGAAATCGTTCGCTGTTCCCAGTATTCGAACATGGTCTTCTATCGCAAAAAAAAAAAATGGAGTAAGATAAATTGCTTAAAGGTTCAAAGATATCCAACATTTCAGCGATGCTCTAACGATTCGATATACGAAGTGATCGCTTCGTTGTCAATTAGCGAAAATTTTCGCCTGATGTAGGACTTATGGAGAATTTGCAATAGAGAAGATGTAATCTCTGCGCAATTTAATAATGCCAATAGTAATAAGTGATGTGTGTGGGAATGGATAACTACGAAATATACAAAATTAAGTGAATGTTGTCTTTAAGTATAGAATGCTATAATTCATAAATGTAAAAAAAAGCTTCAGGAAATATATGTGTGCTCAATTTATATATTTAAATATAAAATAAAATATTTTCACACACACCCCTTGTTCTACCTTAAATTATCAATTTTTCTGTTCCTGTTTATTTTAAATTTCACTAAAATTATAAAGCTGTAGCAATTTGTATTATTTTTGGAGTAATCACTTGAAGTTGTTAAAAAATTTTCTGTAACCGTTCCTCAATAGCAAGCAATTTGAACTAAAATTAAATTCTCCTGGTGATTTCTTGCCATTTCACTTAAAGACTCCCATAGAAATTTTTCTATATTAGTTTTTTGAATACTTTCACCAGTCGCCCATACTTCTTTCCGCATGAAAAGCATTTAAAAAATACCAAAGCAACAAAATTATCAATTTAATGAAAAAGTTAAAACGAAAACATTTTTAGGTTTAATTCACCTTCCATGATTGTGAATTTTCTGCGGTCCATTTTACTAATTATTTCTTTCGTGGATAGAAATTAGTCCTCTGTCAGGACTTCGCCGTCAGCTACAGACAACTTTACGTCGGTTAGATGTGGTTTTATACACCGAATAGTGTATGCGGATAGCATTGGAAACATTTTGAATTCAGTGGTATTTTACACAGAGGAATATATGTATGCTTTACCCTGATTCAGGTAATAATGTGGTTTTATCTTGGGATTTAATGAAGAAATACAGTTGAAATTGGAACTGGTTGTGGAGACCTAATTAACCTGCAACTATTTGGAATAGAAGAAGAGCCTGTCAGACCTAATTTATGGTAGGTGAAATTTTATCAAAAGCATTAATTATGTAACAAAGGTTGATTTACCAAAATTGTATTTCATTTTAATTTATATTCATAAAAGAATGAATAATGTGGATTTACTGGTTGTAGCAAAAATATTCACACTGGTTGGTATCTACAGCACACTGTAAAAAATGCACAAATTGTTGCCACAAAGCTTGGGTATTTTTCTTTAAAATATAGGGAATATTCCCTACATTATAGGGAATATTCCCTATATCGAAATATACCTAAGTTTCTTGGCTTTACTATGTACCTATATAGGTAATTTCAATCATATTACATAGCTCGAGTTTCAGTGGTAGCACTGATACTATACTTAAGTTCGATTCCAGATCAAGTTTTCGCTGATTATATTACATATTTCAATATGCAGTATTAGAGATAGAACTGGAAGATATATTTTTGCTTTATTTGAACTAGACAGTTTTAATGCTTGACAAGAAAACACAAAGCCACTTTTAATAAATTGCTCTTTGGAATTTATTATGAGTAGAAACTCCTACATAACTAACAATAAGATTGTAGTTTAAGTAATATTCAATTGGATTCATGTAGTATAGCTATAGTAATAGCTAAGAGGCTGGAATGCTAGTCCGTACACCTTAGAAAAAATTTACGTAATTAATATGTAAACAAAATTGAAGTATAGACAGATAGCTGGTGGTCTGCAAAGCTCTTCTTGTGTAGGAAAATGAGGAAAAAAAACTTAGAAAGATAAGGATAACAATATTTTATTTTTACAATTACTCAATTTTCGTAATTATATTAAAACAAAGTAAATTTGTCTGCATGGGCTGGCGAGTTTGACAGGAAATTTAACCTGGAAACCGGGCCTTTATCTATTTCGGGTAAATATAAAGAAAATGAAAGCTTAGAGCATTTGCATAATCTTTGAATATATAAAAATAAATAAATAATAAAATAAAAAAAATAACATTAGAAAAGGCCAAGCGACATCTATTGGTTTATACAGTAAACAACCTTAGAACGGAGTCTTCGGGAAGTTTTTGGGCAATTTTTAGAGTATAAATCATTTAATCTATATATAGGTATAGGTATATATAGATTTTCCCAGAATCATTTACGTATTAAAAAAGAGATGTCGCTACTTGAGTTTCGCATATTATTCCCAGCTTTAAAACTTCTAATAAAAAGAATTTTCAGTGACTAGAATAATTTTTTTTAAAATTGTTTTTTAACCATTTTTACATTACATGCTACAAAAATTTTATTTGTACCATTAAAAAAAAGTTTCTAACGCATTTTTTGTAAGTAGCGACATCTTCTTTCTAAGTCGTAAGTGATGTACATCTATATATAGATAATCAATGGTATATTGTCGCTGTATTGTATAGCACTTGTCACCGCCAGGAGAGGGTTTTGTCTAAGACAGTGCAGTGAATACAAGTGAAATCGAATATATAGGCGAAAGTGTTCTAATGGAATTGCAATAATTTGAAGTACACTGTTAGTTTTAATGAAAGTAGAATGGTAGAGTTTTTTGCGAGTTTGCAAAAATAAACAGTAGAGTGTAATAAAGAGACTTGTGAATTATATTTGAAATATCTTGTTTTGAAGAACGAACCCAAAACCACGCTCGTAACAATATATTATATTAAAAGAAAATTTGTAGGATGCTAAATCAAATATATTTTGAAGTTCAAATTTTCAAAGTTTCGAATTTATTCGAAATCGATTTCTTTACATTATTTTATATAAGGAGAGGTAAAAATGTGTTCCTATCAAATTTCATATATTAACATAAAATTATGAAAATTGCTTTAAAAATTTTAGTGCACATTACATTCAGGGGCGGAGAGAGACATTTTATGAGGGGGAGGATGGAGAGGGTCTAACTGTTGTCTAAAAAAGTTTTAAAGTCGAAACAGATCAAAAGTTCGAAGACACTTGCTACTACATACCTCAACAGATACTTATTTCATAATGCAAACGCAATATTATAACAACCTAAATTAATAACTGGTATAATATCGCTTAAAGCTAAGTTCTTACTAAACTCTATGTAATTCATTAAAACCAAATATAGTTGGAAGAAAAACCAAATAAGATTCCACGAAATTTTATAACAAAAATCAACAAATACTCGTCTGCTCTTGTCATTGGGTGCGTTCACTACCACTTTGGTAGCGTAGTCGAAATAATTATTCTACATTACTTAACAACTAGAATATTAATATCCATCAAGAAGCTTAATGTTGTCGGAAAATATTCCTAAACAAATTGTCAAAAATATTCTTGGACAAATAAAATTATTATTGGATTCACATCCCCTTTGATTGCATTAATATTGGAACAATTTTATCCGTTATTGAAAATATATTTCTTTCTATATCTTTGGAGGTCACTGTTGGAAATATAGGTAAAGAAATCATATCCTCCCTGAAACTTTCTCGAACAAGGATTACAGATACAGCCACTTAACGAGAATGTTCACTGAAAAAGGCACTGTTTCCTTGTTGAGTTCATATTCTATGTACACGGATATTTTCATCAGCGAAGATACTTTCACAAGAAAGACATTATTACTGTTTGTGTCCAGCATCTGAAGATACTTATTCAAGAAAGTTCATGTGTCTTCCGACGTTGGTAGTATACAAGTTTAGATTAGCTACCCACTAAGAGCTCATCATCAAGACTGGTACCGGCAGAAAGGCTTCACCCCAGTACACGCTTGGCACTTAGCAGCCAGAACATTAAAGATTTACCTTAGTCTATTTATACACTAAAATTCATATTTATCTTAACCAGTAATTCATGCTATTTGTGTCTCCGTCATTTCAGGATATTGCAAGATATTCCAAACAAGCATGTTACATTATATTCCAATCATATTTTTTCTAACACATTCCTTTTTGCCAGTACATATTCGACTATTTGCATAGTCTTAAAAAAATTACTGAATTACGGGTGAAATTTTGAAACTAGACTTTAACTCCAAAATTTGTCCTTTTAGCGAATTTGAAGTTGTTAGATATTATTACGGTAATTAGAAGTTTCTCTCTCCCCTAAATTTACAGGAAAGTTTTCAGTAAAATGAAAAACGTCAAATTTTGAATTTAATAATTGGGCATAGATTTTGGGGGAAAGGGTTCAACGGGGAGAAATAATAAAATAAAAACATAACATGGGAGGAAATTTTGTTAGCTTTACAATGACATGTTCAAGAATTTTGTATGGCTATATGAGTCAAAACTTTATTCAAATCGAGAATTATTTTATTAACTCTAAGACAGTTGAGAAATTTGGGCCTGTTTTTGAAAGATTTCTCTTTATGTAACCTGTGCGATCACGTCCTCTATGTATGTAGGATGACTCTCTGGTAGCATTCGGTGGATTGCTTCCGAAAATCGTTGGAGATAGGAAAATGGTACCCAAAATTAGAGCTATCGAACAGATTGGGGGAGTAGTTTTGGATGACACTGAAAATCTACTGTTTATGTAATATAAAGCAAGATAGGGTTTCTTGGATTATAAATAGGGCCGCATTTATACTTTTGGAGGCCCTAAGTGCAAAATCATTATGAGGCTCCGAAAAAATAAGTCCTTTTCAGTGAATAAAATATGTATAGGTAGGTACATTTATATGCATTATTTTAGTTTATTGAAAACAAAAGTCGACATTTCCATAATAATGCATTTTAATATAAACATAATATATAGGGTGTGCCGGAAGTCGACGTCAAGCCGGAATCGGGTGATAGGCCAAATCATAATAGTTTCCAAGAAAATATTTAAAAAATCAAAGTTATGTATTTTTTAACTTATAGGCATTTCTTTTTTTTCGAGAAAATGTACACCACGTGGTGATTTTGTAGCTCCTGTTGCTACAAATCTTTAATTTTATTCAATTTTAGTTGCTGTTGCTTTAAATTCTAAGCAAATTACTTCAGCTTGGAAGAAAATGTCACATTTTGCTGAACCAAGAATAGAAAATTAATACTTCACCCAACTTTAACTGACTGTACTGAAAAAAAAAAAACTACTACGCCAGTTTAGCAAGTATCTTTAAAAGTCGACGCATTGACGCATTTAATAAGGATTCTAAAATGGTATAACACTTGCTACATTATTTCTTAGATTACGAAAAAAAATTTCTTCAAGAAATCCAGTTTCGAAAAATTTCTTTTTACCTCCTAAAAATGATTCTAGTGTAACCAAAGCTTGCCGTAAGACCGTACTATAAGATTCTACTTTGAGTGAGACGGAGAGTCGTTCCATCAAGTGTGAGTGAGACAGATAGTGACGCTAATGAGTCAGATACGGAGGAAGTAATTTTATGAAGTGTGAGCGAGACAGATAGTGACACCTCTTTTTGAGTATTGGCACACGCAATACAGATCAGTACGTTACGCTTCTTTGTTTACTACGCATCTTTTCGTATTCGTCGGTGTTTACTTCGTACTTACGACTTTTTGCTTCATTTATTGGACTTGTTTGCTTGTGATTTGGATTTGGAGAGTTTCGAACTCTTTACGACGACCCTTGCTTTCTCCCGGACTATCATGTGATTGTATAGTGCCACCACACAGCAAAATGCTAACATGCACTTCATTTACGGGGACAAATAATTCGTGTTTAATTTTAAACTTAAGGAAATTTTGTCCTAAATTTAACACAAAGTTAGCATCTCTGACTCATATGCGTCGAACTCACACTTCATGGAATAACTCTCCGTCTCACTCAAACTGGAATCTTAAAGTTACGGTCTTAAAGCAGGTTTTGGGTACACTAGAATCATTTTTTAGTAGGTAAAAAAAAATTTTTCGAAACTGGGATTCTTGAAGAAATTATGTAGAAAGTGTTATACAATTTGAGAATCCTTATTAAATGCGCCAACTTTTAAAGTTACTTGCCAAACTGGCGTAGTACATGGTTTTTTTAGTACAGTCAGTTAAAGTTGGGTGAAGTATTAATTTTCTATTCGTGGTTCGGCAAAATGTGACATTTTCTTCCAAGCTAGAGCAGTTGGCTTATAATTTAAAGCAACAGGTTACCTAAGCACTATTCGGCATTACATAATTAAATTCTAACAGACTAATCAGACTAATCAAATACTATTTGGCAACTGTTTTCAATTGAAACAAATGTTCCATCGCTTTTATCCGACTATGGTCTATGCTGCTTCAAACACCCCGAGAAAAGGCACGCTCATATATGTACACGAATTTAACATATTTCAGCACTATCCTTTATCTCTATAGGCTTCAACAACCACGACCTAAAGTGGAACGAAAGCCAAGCCGCTAGCCATAAGGGCTACGGTCTTCTTAAATTTATCAATGTAAAGTTGTAAGCATTCAGAAATTTTTGTTTTTTAAAAAAAGTGCAGTAGAATAGATTTACTGCGCAGTAAATCATTTTGTTCAGTAAAATGCAGAAGATCTATTGCAGCTTTTCTTCAGTGGCCATCGGGGGGAGAACTGGAGCTATATCTGCTGATACACACAAATAGTCACAGGTCAATGTTTTCATTCTTGATTAGCTTTCAATATTTTATTTAAAAAATTGTAATTTTGCATAAATCCGTTTTTTAAACAAATAAAGTGGCAATTTTAAGAATTAATTTACAAGGAGTGAAGCAAACATATCACACCAGTAACAAGTAAAAAGTGAAAATTGCAGCCTAATTTATTTGCTAATTTTTCCTGTTTATATATTTTTTTATTTAATTGTTGAAATTCTATAAATAAATTCATCCAATTAGAAATACTTCATTTCAAGAATTTCCATAATATACACATGCATGTAAATTAATCAAAATTAACCTTTAGATTTGACCTAGTTTGGAAAGCTTATTTCTATATTATCGAGAGATGGATTTACTAATGCTTTTCTATTCTCATAAAGAGAGTAATGAATGTATTTTTGGATTTATGCTGATAATATGAAGTAATAAAAGTTAAAGAGATGACTTGATTAACTTTGCCTTGTGAACTAATATGCGAATGTTCAATCTGAAACTTCGAATGCAATCGTAAAATCTTCCCATGCAAAGCTTCGATCTTCTGCAATGAATTTTAGAACCCACTGTACCAGCACTGCAAACAAAAACGGAGTCTATCAAAACTTCAAGGCACTATTCAAGCTAGAGTAAATGCACAGTGGGCTCTAAAATCATTACAGAAGTTTGAAGCTCTGCATGAAAAGCGTTTACGATTGTATCCAAACTTTTAGATTGAGCTTTCATATATCGGTTGGCAAAGTAAAGTTAATCATGTCATCTCTTTAACTTTTATTACTTTATATTTTTAGGCACCTGGAAAGAAGTTGCCTCCTTGTGTTGATCGGACTGTACTATGGTTTTATTTTCTTGTTCCGAGTTAGCTTTATAACTAACTCAATATCATTTGCACTACAAATTGTTTGTCCGCTACCATTGTATACCGTATTTTTAAGATATGAAATAGTTTAATTTACAAAGTTATACTTAAAAAACTTTTAGTTATTGAAAATGTTGTAATGTCACTCTAGAGATATGGCAGTTCGCATCTTAGAGCTCTAAGAAGGGCAGAAGCGACTCCGTTTATACTTGGTGACTCAAAATCTAAAGAAATATTTCCATTTTAAATTCATCTTAAACTTGTTAGTTTTATTGTTCTGAAAGTGTGGATTCTTCTTTCTTCTGATGTTAGCCGACTGTCCATTGCTCTTGATGTGCATATCCACAATTCTGCATACCTTTAAACCTTCTGTTCGTCAGCCTGATTTACTAAAATCTCTTTTTCTCTACAGCATCCACCACCCACTTTCAAGATGTATGGATATGAATTGACAAGCTGACAGAATCAGGCCTGTCAATGGAGTTTTATATGTTAAAGCTGACTTCTAAATATTCTCCTCTCCTATATGGATATACATATGTAGGTATGCACTGGCATAAAATTCTGATTATTATTGCATTGCATAATTTTTTATGGCAAAGTATAAAAGATAAATTCTAAACGGTATAGGATTTATGGATCTCAAAAACATTTATCTGTTTTACTATGTACAATAAAACTCCTGACTTGTCAATAAATGAACATACATACATGTATACGATGTTACGTACACTTACTATATCTGAACAGAAAAATAATAATAAAAAATTCTTTATACTTCGATGACTTGAAGCAGATTTTTACGTAATATCTTCCGGAGGTCTTATGGTGTCACTTCCGCAAAAGAGCCACTTAGCAGTTTAGTCACGTATCCCGAGTTGTTTTGAAGTGACTCTGTAATAAGTGCAAACATAAAACTATCTCGTGTCGTAAGTGACTATGCTTTTAACGACCGATAAATAACTTGCCCTGAAGTTTCCTTTCATTTCAAGTTTTTATCCGTCGAAAATGTATTGCAAAGGATTTATTACTTAGATGCGATTCGCTTTGTATTTCGCTTATTGCAGATGCACCAAAGTACTAATATTTGTCAGAACAAACCAATTTCCATGTGCCATTCAAAATTGAATTCATTCATGTTTTGGCGATATTTTTCTAAAAATCTGGATATAGAGTAAGGGGATGGATTGCAATCAAATAGGTAAGAGTTATCATGAAAAGTTTTTTATTCAACATAATCCAACTCCTGTGCCAATATAGTTAGAAAGTTAGAAAGAGTTTTAAGTGCTCCAAGGATACTTGAAAACAATCCGAAGGCAATAAATATGTCCTCAGTCAATATTTTGATGGTATTCCTAGCTTGATGTGTTAGATAATGTTTTGTTTGTACTCCATAAACTCGAAATGGCATATACTGGATGGCGACGGGAGTCGTTGTATATTTTACCAGGCCCTGGTTAATGGTTACACTCTAGCTATAAGTTCGCACGACCGAAGGATGCTAGCTCGTTAAGTTTTATGGGAATTTAACGACCGTATTATTGCTGTGTATTTTAATTGTATATGGGGTTGGGGGGTGAGCGGCGTTATTTAATTTTATTGCTCGTTGATTTTATATTAGCTTTTGATTACAATTATTACAAAATTTATCGCTGTGTATGAACTTGGAATGGTGCGTGGGGGAAATTAATGTTATATTCTATTTTCTTTTGTACTATTTTAGATTTTTTTCTTTATTGTATTAAATTATTCAGGTTAATGACAAAAACATAATAGTTAATAAAGAAAATTATAAAGACATCAAAGTGATCCGTAAATCCGTTCCTGCAAAATGATTGAAAACTCAAACGTTTGATACTAATGACTTCCCAAAGCCTAAAGTAGAGATATTTATGAGGAAATTTTACAGGTACCATATCCCATTAGTTCGATGTGACGGAGAAAACCGGTTTGGTAAAATAAGGAAATTGAGCAGTTCCAGGTAAATACGTAACCAAATTTATTTACTTTTTATTTCACACATAACTAATTTGTTTTTTTTTTCAATTTTGCAACATCGGGTGAAATTTTCTCACAAAAATCTAAAATTTTACAAGAAACTACCTACGCTCTCAGCACAATAGCCTTAAACTTCAAAAACAATTATTGTGATGTAAAGTAAAATAAATTTATGAACACTTGGAAAATTATGTTTGTTATTTTATTTGAAAATGAAGCCGATGCGCTTCGTTCTATTAAGACATTATCAAGAATTTTTAATTGCAATCAATTAACGAGAATTGAATTTTTAATAATAACACATCCAAAATATTATTATCCAGTGGGGAATTTATTTATATTATAATCATTCAGTTTTACAGATAAATTTCGATAAGTTTCAAGCAAAAGATCTGATTTTGTTGTTTGTTGAGCCTCGTTCTTTCAAAGAAAATGCAGATTTTTAAGCTATCGTTATGCTCAAAGATAAAGTGGAATAAAATATTATGTAAGGACATTTCATAAGTGGTAAATAAAAATGAGGTAAGAGATAGGTAATATTGAGAAATGTAAAAAGAAGTTATTGGGTTTGAGTAAGGAGGGGTGGGGGTATTGAATTTTTAACCGTTTCTGAGATAATAAGGTCTTATGAATCTCTACTTCACCAATCACATTCAGATGTTGGGTCAGAGTACTTTGAAGTGCTGTCACATTTTCAGTCTTCTTCATCGCAAGTTTCAATTTTAGGAAGAATAGCAAAAATATGGCTATGGCTTAATCTGGCGAATAGGGCTTTTTCAGTCCTCACACAGGAATGTTAACTATTGAAGATCCCACGATAAATTCCTACTATCAGATAGTTTTTCGATTAAATTGTTATTTCAGCAAGCTGAACAAAATTCGCTCGATTCTTAATCTACCTGAAATACAAAAAAGGGAATCATTCAAAGATACGAAATAAAAGGCAAAATACTTATCTAAACAAATTATGCTGATACGCAGGAGCTACATCAATTCTCCTTTAAATTGTCCATAATTATTTGCTGCGTGAAAAACTGCTGCTCATCCACTGCCATTTACCAAGGAAATATATATAAGAATCATTAATAAATAACCACAAACTTATCCATGTATACTCCTCTCCGTATATTTACAACTTTGTAATGACAGCAGATGACATTATGTCAAGTAATCTGTTCTCGCCTCAGTCAGAGAAAATTCAAACCGCTGCTAGAGCAACACCGAGAAGCGAACCAACCATAACTGGTTACAGTAGATAACACCATTCTTTTCACAAAGTTGATCTGAGTTTTAAAGAATCGTGTGTCCTACCTTTTTATAGAAGATAATTCTGATCAGAGATAATCTGAGTGTCCTAGTCCTTTCAAGGAGCATTTTGCTCCCCTTCTGCTCTCACGCACTAGGAAGGAGCATTTTCTAACTCTTCTGCTCTCAAACACTAGCAAAGAGCATTTTGCTACCCTTCTGCTCTCACGCACTAGCAAGGAGCATTTTCTAACTCTTATGTTCTCAAGCACTAGCAAAGAGCATTTTACTACCTTTCTGCTCTCACGCACTAGCAAGGAGCATTTTCTAACTCTTCTGCTCTCAAGCACTAGCAGAGAGCATTTTGCTACCCTTCTGTTCTCACGCACTAGCAAGGAGCATTTTGCTACTCTTCGGTTTTCATGCAGTAGCAATGTCAAGCAAGTTTATTCTGTTGACAGATAATTAGTTCTGTTCTTCTTCTAGGCTAAGACTTTTAATTATATTGAATTTTTTGTGATATTAGTGTAAGCAGTTTTAAAATTGAAATAAATTTTATATTTAAATTATTAAAAAGACTGAGTTGTCCTTTACACCGGCTCTCCTCCCTCATGTTCGAGACTAGATCTCACAGGGGTAGTGTTTGATCACGGATACTCTTGTATAAGGAGTACAAAATAGTTATAAGCACTTCTTGTATAATGACATGTAAAACAAACTGTCCTGGCTGTCACATCCCCAGCACGAAGAAGGCTTATTCATAATTTTGTGAGAGCGTATGCTTGCAGTTGTGTTGTCTTTTTTTTTATTAAAAGGCAGGGGTACGAGAGATCCCAAGCACGAAGACTAGAACGGCCCATTGTGCTATCCTACTAGAAACCCTATCATCAAAACCTTCATGTCGACTTAATGAAGCGCATCAGGTCTTGGAGTGGAAGGTTTTTCAGTAAAACTATAGATAGGAGGCAGACACAAGCAAATCCAGCCTAATCCGGATGAAGTCCGGAGAAGCACACAGAAAGTGTTCGGTTGTCTCAGGCTCTCTTTCCAGGTAGGAAGACACTTAGGACTATCAATGACTCCCAACTATGTTAGATGAGCATGGAGTAAGCTGTGAACAATGCCAACAACAGTTCTACATTGTTTTCTTCCGAGCCCCAAGTGAAAATCAGGGAAATTCCTCTTGGGATCATCAAGAAAAAGTTGTGTGCACCTGCAAATACTCAGGTCTGTTTTGATGAGAGACCCGATACCCGAGATGGCTACGCCTACGACGGGTTCAGGTCCGAGGAATGGAGAATCAGAGCCAACCCTAGCTATAGGGTCAGCCCTTTCATTTCCCAAGATCCCCATGTGCAATTGGTTTAGTAGAATGTAATTGATAGATTTTATTAGAACTTAACCCTTTTTTAATTCATCCACTGCCGACTGTGCCAGAATTTGCAAGAAAAAAGGTAACGGAGAATCATGTCTAATAATTTCTTTTTGAGATAAGATAGTATATATGAAAAAATATATAGGAGGCGCAGTTCACATTAAATGAGTGTATTAGGCGCAACTCAGAGATAGTCCTTTTTTCAGCACAATAAATCAATAATTGACATAATGTTTGAAGCGTTTTTTGAGGCATTTTTTGACGCATTCTTATTAAAGCTTTCGTTGCTCGCTGTATTAATTTAAATATTTTTATCGCAGTAGTATATGAATCAAAGAAAATGAACAGGTATACTTTCAATTACAACACTGAGACTTTGTTTTCTATAGTGTATAGATCTAACAGAGTACACATAAAGGCACACGAGAAAAACTTTGAAAATTGTAATAATTCCTAATACTATTATTGCTTCGCAACTTTAAAAACATTTTTCCATAAGTACATATGCACGTCTTTAACAATGACTGCAAAAATGCCTAACAAAGTTTCCAGAATCATGCAATCTTAACATTAATTTAAAACTTCCTTTCTTTTCCTTCCCATACAAAATCAAGTCGGTGAACTGCCGCAAGTTCATTATTAGGTTAAACAAGTGTTTGAAATATGAGCCCCAACTTCACGTAAGTGAGGAGATTTATTTCACCTCAACTATGAGAAAACACTCAAAAGTTCTGCAAGCTAAGTGCAGGTGGAAGTCTGATAAAGTTTAGTTAACACAAACACATATACACATACGGACTCACACACATGCACTGATATATTACAGAGCATAAAATAAATTGCTTTAATAATTTGTAACATTCCGTTTTAGCGTTTTTTGTTACATTGTTAAAACGATAAAATTTGCGAAGCAGATACTTCACTCTCTCATATTACATGCATGAAATAGTTTCACTTGATATGGATGGAATTGTGTAGACACACACACACACACACACACACATGTAATATAAGTGCAGTCAAGAAGTGATTTCTCTTAATTTTAGCATTATTTTTGCAGGTATTGTTCTTGAATTCTATAGTTGCGACTGCGGCACTTAAGTGTAGTTTTCTGTTAAAATAAATCCCTTTGAGAATCTTATTATTAAAAACTTCACGTGAGATCTTAATTCTTGGGAAACTTTACAGATAAGAAACCTCAGCAAACAGTTTCATTAGATTGGAACACCTTAAAACTTTCCTCATAATAGGTGATTTTATTGTGAAATTCCCGAAGGAAATCGTCTATTCCACGCCAATCCCTTTGCATGCTGATGCTTTCATTAAGGTTACAAAGAAAGTGTACCAAGTACGTAGCCTAATTGTGGCGTGATAAACTTGACTGAAAACGTGGTTCGATTTAATAATTAGTTCATTTTCACGTTTTAATCCTTTAGTTATATCTTTGGAAATAATTCAGGGAAAATAATTTTCTTCATTGGGATTTTACGGAATATGTACGCAGTTTAAACAGAAATTTTTGTTTTTATTGTGGTTCTGAGTTTTATTCAAATTTTAGATTTTTATTTCCATAGTTAGGCCTATCTGTTGATTCCAACAGAGTTGAAATAACGTTCCCAAAAATAGTTCTTTTTTGTTTGTTTTTACTTTTAGGTGTTTTGTTCGAGTGAGTGATAAAAATATTTAAGACTTTTAAGTTTTATAAGAACAAGAACAAAAGAATTTGGCGGTTTTGAATTTTTTTTCTAAAGGAACGATTTTGTTTTACTTTTAAACAAAGTTACAAATACAACCAACAGGGAAAATTTCTTTAAGAGTGATCTTTTTGCACAAATCCGTCCTACATTAGCAAGGAATTGAGGTATTGTCTTGGAAACGTACAAATATTTTAACCTTTTCCTCTCTCTTAGATGCATAAATGAACTTAATTTTTATTATCTAAACCGGCTAAAAATAATAAAAGAGCAGGTTATAAATTACTGTGTTTCCCCTTTTACTGCAAAGAAAATAAGCAGTTAGAGTAAAGAATAAAGCTTTCGTGATCATCGCTTTTAAATACAATAGTTGTCTATAATAAAACTTACCAATCTATCGGGGAATACTGTCTACATGATTTTGAACAATGATGATGAGTTTTCTTGCCATTCATGATAGGTCTACATAGGATGAGGGCAATATCTTAGTTCTTACCATTTCTATTATCGACTAAATTAATTAAATTAATTTTTATATTATTTTTAGGTTTTTTAATCAGAAATTTTAATTTGTGATGCACGATTATTAAAACCGAAACGTGTAGTGAATGCGTGTGACTTCATTTTTTTCAAAACAAGAAAGAGGTTCTAATTCCTTATATATCGCAGACACGGACAAGAAAGCGATTGCTTTTTTGAGATGCTTGAAAAAATGAAGGATGAAATGATTGCTATCAATTTTGAATTAATGCAGAGCCACCCGTTAACTGGAACATAGATTTCGAAGGTATTTTATCGATCTTAAATATGATACTATAATTTTGCAGTCATTATATACAGCGTAGGTCTTCATAAAAAGAATTTTATCTCAACAAATATGCATTTCTACCGTTTTTACAATTTTTACCACCACAAGAGAAATCAGAGAAAAATAGAAGGTTTTGAATGACAAGCCGATAAAAGAAACATCTGAATTGTTCCCATTTCTAAAGCATTATTAAAAGATGTGTTGTTAAGAACAAACTTTTGATATAACTAACCTATTCGAAGGTTTTGCCCAATTATATTCATTTCTAAATTAAGACCAAATTATCTTTCGAAAAGGCTGTATAAAAAATATTCGACTCTCTATATCGACGCGTTCAAATTATTGAATTATTTGACTTTCGTGCAATTTAAAATAAACTTGCAGGCTGTAGAGAGGCCTTTTTCAGAAGTGACTTCTATTAATAAAAAGAGAAAAAGGTATAATTTGTCTAAGACCAATAATATTTCACCCTAGATAAAAATAAAAGTTTAACTTAAAGTGAAAACAAAGAGCTTTGTATGGCAGCACCAATAAGGGGTTGCCCGGCTTAAGCTCATTTTTGAAATTGTATCTACTATTTTTATGAAAACGCTGTGTATAAAATTTTACCTTTTTCTGTAGACACTTTCTCTAGCACTTTCCAACTATATAGTGAATATACTGTATATTAAATACAAGGAAGGGTTGCCCTATTTGGTCCATCTCTGATCTTGTTTTTCCGATTTTATGAAAACGTCATGTACACAATTTGAGTTCTTCATGTCGACGCGTTCTCAGGCAGTGTCTAAATATATAGTGAAAAACCAAATTTTTGTATGGCTACTCAACGAAGGACTTGCCCGATTGGTCCCATTTTCGAACTTAAATTTACTACTTTTAAAAAAGCCCGAATATTAACACCACTATAAGTGAACGCGCTATCGAGTTATCGTGAGGACGGGCAGATAGACAGATAGATATACATGCAGATAGATGTACATCCAAAAATTAAAATAGCTTTTAAAATTAAGCATGGATGTCTAACCCATTTTGTTCTACAAGCAATTTTTCTGTGTGCTACAAATGGAATGACAAACCTAGCTTTCCTTATGATTTTATCTAGAGTATAAAAAGTTTGCTCTCTTTGATGATGCTACAGTAATTTTTATTTTTACTACTTGAGGAAACCCTTTACTATAATATCTCAATCATTAAACTTAGAGTTGATATAATTTTCTGAAAAGAAAGGTCAACGACCCGGGGGAGAAAAATAAAAACGGTTACAGGATGAAAAAAAAAAAACAGTCAATAGTGAACCCTAGGAGTGTCTGCAGGATAAGCGACTCCGGAATAGAATTAAAGTGAACTTCCTTTTTTCCATTAAACAAATAAACAAACAAAAATCAGAGAAAATATAAGAAATAATAAAATCAAAATAAAAAAACTTTACCTAATTCACGAGCGTTTTGTTCCTTTTCTCGGTGAACCGAAGTACTACAACCAGAGAGGCCAGAGGCATAACGTCGCAGGAACCAGATGCAGGTTAAATTGAAGCTCGGTTAACTGCCCTCCACTGGGCTGCTCCTGAGAGCCCCCTGCGAATAACCCACAGTATAAGCTCGCAGGATAGGGAAAAACAGATAAATAGTTTTTTTTTAATTACATTGTTCAAAGTCGTTAAATTCAAAATAAAATCAAAGAAAAAACACAATTTGTACCAGGGAAACAAAAAAGAAAGGAACAGTAGAATACTGTCCGATCAAGCCAGATAATTGGTACATACAGTATACACTTTTTTCATATTAGCTTCACAGTTTTATATATCACCGCTTCTTTTCCCATAGACGCGAAATTATTACTATTGAAAATATTCGGAAGACACTTGTTCACCAATTACAACCACGTGTGTTAATTCTTGCCATATTTGATCTTCTTGACATATAACAGCTGGTCCCTCTCAGTTGAGCTTTTAGCCAATCCTAAGTGGCCCATACACGGCGAAAATGTTGTCCACCTTAGTGTATCATACATGAAAGCTTTTTCTCCATGCACTGTCAAACATGTTGTCCAACATTAGGACAGAAACACTTATCAGGAGCTGATAGAAATGTTAAATATTATCTTTTCTTCAATAAACTTCCCTTAAGATTCAAGAATGATGAATGCGTAACAAGTATTGCCCTACACGGTACAATAAGCTATCAAACATGTAGTTCTGATCATTAAAATCAAACTAACTTGATTTTCGGCGATCCGCTTGACACACTACGTCTTACATCGTCAAACAGGCACACGCACGGTCAAATCTGCGTGACAACGTCGTTGTCCTATTCGAGTGGACAACATGCATGACCATATATGGGCCCCTTTAAGCGGCCCATACACGCCGAACATGTTGTCCAACTTTGTGTGCCAGACATTAAAGATATTTATCCACACATTGTCAAACATGCTGTCCAACATCAGGACAGGAACACATAGCAGGAACTGCTAGAATTGTTACCTATTATCTCTTCTCCAAAAGTGTTAAGATTCAGGAATGAAGAATGCGTGACAAACACACAACGTACAATATGTTGTCAAACATGTAGCTCTGCCCCTATAAATCAAACTAATTTGATTTTCGTCCAACTGCTTGACATACTGCGTATCACCATGCAAACAGGCCCACACACGGTCAGATCTGCGTGACAACATCGTTGTCCAACTTGAGTTGGGCAACATGCGTGACTGTATATGGGCCCCTTTAGGTTAAGAAAAGTACGACCTATTAAAGCTTTGCGGTTGAACGTAAGGGTTACAAGCACTTATAAACTAATTGCAAAGCTTTCCCTTGTTTAACAATAAACTCTGTCAGATCTAACCAATATATCTCCCGAATACGTCAGTAGCTTTAGGACGGTATATGTACGAGTTCCAGATCTTTGTGTGGAGTTTTGATTGCTCCATTAACTCCGCTCGGCCGGTGCAGTCAGTAACTGAAAATAAACCTTTTTCAATTATTTTTAACACATAAAAACGTTACAATACGTTTTTTCTCTTAATTCTTGACACAAATAAAATAACAAGAAGTTTACACCTCTACTTTCACAAAGAGGTCGACAAATTTTACATCGTTTATTATTACGTCCAAATAGAATAGGTGGTGAACAACCATTTTGTATGGAAAATCACTATATTATGTAATCTTCTAAATTCTAGTAAATTTAAATTGTTCCGTAGTCTCTTTTAATATATTTAACCAAGAATTTATGTTTGCAAAAAAAAAAAAAAAAATGCTTTGATTGTACATAGTCTATGCACTTTTCATACACAAATCAATACTCCTGTTACTACAATTTAAGAACCCTCCATACCTACTTGTTCAACCACAAACTGTAGTTACCATGGGGTCAGTCCTCTGTCTACCTACAAATGTTTGTGCTCAAAGGGAAATATTTGGATGACCTCTGATATACACAAATGAAAGTGCATACAAACAAGTGAATATTGCTTGGGAATAATTTATGGAGAAACCTATAGATCTACAGATGCAAAGGATAATAGGTTCCCAGAGGGTATTTACTAGTTAACAAGAAACTGCAATTTCGATTGTTTAATTAAGGAACCAATATTCAACTACGGATTTATACAATTTGTTTAAAGGCAACGAAGTTAAATCATTCTGGTATGTCCTGGAAGTTCATATGATATTTACTTGTGTTTACTTTATGTGTGGTAAGAAATCGTAAAGTTACTAACATTTTTTTTTCTGATTTTGACATACATAAATCTTATAAGCCAATTAGCTCATGAGTCTCCTCCTGCATTAGATTCTTTTCTGGTTGAGGTTAGGTTAGCTTTCCTGTCAAATGTCTTTCAACAGTTCTTTGTTTTGCAATGACATGTGCATGAATTATTCGTAAGAATTCAATACTATTTATATGTAAAAGATTACGTGTAAGTGGCAAAGGAAATGTGCGTGAGATAATCAAGTACTTCCGGTGCATTTTCCCCGCCTTCGATAAATTTTTAGTTCTATTATTAGAAGAAAAAATTGAAGAGCATCCCTAACTAGAACTTCCTATGCTTCATAAAGAATATAAGAAGCTTTCAGAGTGTGCACGAAGTAGAACTTTGCATTGGGCCCTATGGTTTCTGCTTTTGGGGATTTACTCGCCTCACATTGAAGACATATGACTGTTTTATTGAAACTAATATAAACATTTTTCACAAATACGGAATTTTATAATTCTTTACAAAAACACAATTTCATTCCCAAATTTAACCTCATATCCTGGCAAACAATTTAAATGAACAGTATCCTTTCTTAACCTTATTTTACTTGACTTGAAAATCACTGGGTAAATCATGTTTATGATTGTATACTCTTGGGTACCTTAAGAAGATGTTACCCTCATATTTGTGGAATATTTTGTTAGTGTTTAGTCAAATGGCAAATTTTAATAATGAACTTTGTTCCTTGCTTATGAAATATTAACCGAAGCGTAAAATGTGAAGTAAAATGTAATGTAGGTAGGCATAATTGATGTGAAGCAATGCAAGCTTTTAAAGGATATAACGATGTAGCTGGGCGCATGTTTATAATAAGGTTAAGGGTAACATGCTATTAAATTTTAGCATGGGTAATTGAAATAAAATTGAAGTCATCATCAGTATGTACTATGTACATATGTACATATATCCTTATGTGTGCTAACGTCGACCGAAACAAAAATAAAATTTGTACAGAATCATCAAGTGCAAAACAAAGCAGATTATGTCGATATTAAAAATTTATTTAGAAGAGCTTAAAAAATTTTTTTCACCATCTGCTCCCGACCTTCGTTTATTTTTAAATATATTGAAGTTTCAGGCTGCGAATTTAATTTTGGTATGATAAGTATTAACATTAAACATTTACAATTGTTTGGTTTTGGGCTTCTGCTTTACTATGAAAAGAGTATAGCATATATTACATGGCATACGCCCCTGAAGATGACGTCAAATCTGATAAGATCCAGGAAAAACCACTATTCAGCTTTATGATGTTGATTCATATCTCGTTGCGAGCTACATAATTAAGTCAATTTTGTCGGGCCATTTCTCGGCCATTTTTCTCCGCAAAATTGGAACAGAGCAATAGAAAAATACAAATAGTATTAGTATAACTCCAAAGCCCACATATATAAAAAACAGACACATCGCCATTTTGCCTGCTTCATCATATGCAGCCTTTTTTCTCTTGTCTGTTCCCAACTTTGATGTGGTTTTTTCTGATCAGGGCATCCCACAATTAAAAAACAAACCAGCTTAAAATTCCATTATTAGAACACCACACGAGAAGAACGAAACAAAAAAAAAATACACACTGCAGCCTTACCTCAGTTTAAGCTACTAATGGCCGAAGCCAATCACCGCTTCAAACAATCTCAGATACATCAAAATTCAAAATGAAGCCTGTAGTTATTCCTGTGAAACTCAAGATGGCTTTCCAGAGTCTACAGTTATAAAAATAGGCCATCCATAATACCACAACGTTTTTCTAAACTTTTTATCCCGGGGATATCTGTTCTTCGGAAGTCCATCGGGAACACCTGGGAAACCTGAAATAAGGAGAAAAGCTCAAATAAGGAGAAATTGATTTCAAAACACTACACATAACCTCACTAGTTAAAACTTTGATTTATACCCAAGAAGCAGAAAAAATAAAAAAATCTTTTACCTAGTAGTAGTTCGAATAAAGTTTATAATTATACAAGTAAATTGTAATATTACTTATACAATTTTCTCCACACAGATTTTTGGATGAGCTAAACTAAGCTTAGCTAGTACATATCCTAGGATAACACTTTAATTTGGAATTCGAATATAGGGCTAGAAGCAAGGGCGGATCCAGACGTTTGCTCTAGGGGGGCGATCGCCCCCATCGCCCCCTATAACCGCACTTGCCATCAGCTGTGGACTGCTCTGTATAGCTTTCTCATTTCGTTTTGGCATAAAAATTTCTTTAGCATTCAGATATCGCCAGAGTTCTTTTATCTATATAATATAAGTTTTTGATGCCGTAAGCATAGTAAAATTTAATCCCACATAAAATAGACGTTATACACTTCTTGCTTGCCTTACTACTGGTGTTTTTCATACATAGGTCGCTTGTATTTCGCTCAAACACCATAATTTCTTGGGCTAGACTGCAATTTCTTGCAACTTAAATGGTGGAAGAAATTTTCGAGGAATGCTAATTAGGTAGGGTTAATATACATATTATCCTATTTGCCTTAAATTAAATATTTGCAGGACAACTGAATCTGAGATTAATTACCCCGCCTATGATAATTTTCCCAACATACTACTTTTCATCAAAATACCCGGCTTTTGTGAGCTTTCGATCACAAAAAAGTGCACCAATGCTTGTACTGAAAATTTATTAGTGATATAATTTTACATTTTTTGAGAATAATTTGTGACTAAAAAGGAAAAAACAATAAATATATCAAATAACTATCTAGAGTTTTCCATTTAATCAAATTACATTTGTATAAAAATGTTAAATTTTCATGGTACACAAAGAAAGCATATTCAAAGGAAAGTAATTTAATTAAGTATTTTGATAAACATTAGGAGTTCCAAATTTAAATTTCGGGAAATTGTTATACACTGTAGTGTAATTTGAGCTGTCCAGATCTTGTTTTCTCTGTATACCTTGAAAATTTTAAAATTTATATACAAATGTAATATAATTTAAAAATTTAATTAAATGCAAAATGAAGGGAAACTCTGGAGAAATGAAGGGAGAAATTATTTTCTATTTTTTTAACGCCGGTTCAGAAACGGTCTTTTTTAAATTTTTTTTTTTTATATTTTCTATTTCATTGGATTAGAACATAAATTTTGATTTATTACTATTAGAGCTCTAGGGGGGGGGGGGGGGCGATCGCCCCGATGGCCCCCCGCTGTATCCGCCACTGGCTAGAAGCTACGTATATGAACCTTACACTCATTTCGTTACTTTTCCTTTTGTGTCTAACAGATTCCAAAGCAAGAATCGAGCAATTGTTATGTGGAAAAACTAAAAAGAAATACTATAAAAAGTTGTATATCAGCCAGTTCTTGCATCTACTACATAAAATAAGTCTCAATAAGAGTGAAGTGCTATTTTAATTAGCATTTTATTCGTGAACCTGGTTCATTATTTCCCAGAAAATCTTTTAAAAATTTCGGTGAAGCCACAATAAGTTGATTTCGTGGGGTCAGCACAGCGTTGCAGCAGAAAATTTTCACCATGTACCAAAAAATATAAGCAAATGTACCAAATGAACTAAAAAAGTACCTACCAAAGCCATTAAAATTAAAAGAGCATCACAACACAGTACAGTGTACTTACTCATGGATGAAATAAATAGTTTTATAGATAGAACAACAAACTTCCAACAAACTCATGGATGAAATAAATAGTTTTATAGATAGAACAACAAACTATAGGTAGGTATTATTAATTAATTTAAAACCAACTAGAAATTTAAAATCAGCATTTGAATGGTATTCAGCCTCTTATAAAAATAATTTAACATAAATCATTAAATAATTCATCTGGCGAAAATAAATTTAATAATACACACTAGGTTTAATAACGACTTTTATTGCCAGTCTTAATATTATTCAAGGAAGAAAAGCACTCTCTCTGAGGAAGGCTTAAAAGATGGGAAAAAGTTTAAATAATCAAATCTTTTCGTTATTGATTTGTTCACTGTTTATATTGTATGTTAGATATTAATCGCGTCTTTAGAGTGGAAATGCATATTAAATGATAAAATGAATGAAATATAAGTATGGGTCTAGCTTGAATGTACCATTTCCAATTTCATATGACTGTACCAAATAAATTAGAATAAATAATGGCAATGCTACAGCAATGAAATTCAAGTCACCT
Organism: Dioctria rufipes; assembly: GCA_963924295.1. Classification (NCBI taxonomy): domain Eukaryota; kingdom Metazoa; phylum Arthropoda; class Insecta; order Diptera; family Asilidae; genus Dioctria; species Dioctria rufipes. The sequence goes on along the minus strand of OZ002743.1, from coordinate 37,753,549 downwards.
CGCACATAATTATGTACATGAGGTGGAAGGAAACTATATCTCTAGCTCATCTACACTACACAAAAATCGAACCCATAAGTCGCATGAGACATCTGCGAGTCCGGGAAATAAAGCCCAGAAATAAGACCCAAAAATTCCATATAAATTTGAACATGTCAAATTCGAAATAATGTTCAAAATTTTTGGGTGTTATGTCACACTTTTGGGTTTTATTTCACTTATCACTTTTGGAGGTTATTTCACAATGATATAAAATCCAAAATTCATAATTGAAATAAAGCCCAAGAAACAAAATTAATCCTGATGAAATAATGCCGAAAAATTATTTGATCAAATGAAGGAAATATTGCCCAAAAAGTTTATATATGTTTTATAATTATAACAGTAATGGAACCATGAGCCCTTATTCTTTGCGATTGGAAAAACATTTTGTAAGGCTTTTTGTATACCGACTTCAAAGTCTACATATCATAAGATGCGTATAACATATCTTGGACTTTTTTCCCATCAATATAAAGAAAATTGGGTAAATCCAAAAAAGTTAAGATAAGATATATATATCCACCAGCAACTTATTGGCATCTGAGTTCAGTATAGTATAGACAGCAGGCCGTTTCAGGGTTTCATTGCTGTCCTGATGAGATCGCCCTGTTACTGCTGATCGAAACACATTACACACAGTACCTATACTCTCAAAAAATTTCTTTATGGAAATTTTTCATAGAAACTGACAGTACCTCGGTACTTGTCTTTTAATTTTCTATGCTCATATGCAGTAGGTTGAGAATTGCCTGTAGACTCGTCTATTGTACGGGTCTCGAAAGTGTAAAAAACTCATTACCACTTTCCACTTAAAAAAGATAAAATTTACAATGTAAAAGAAGCTTATTGGAACTATTTTAAATGTTGCATTCATCAGGTAATGCCGATTACTTGGTGAAAAAGATTCTTTTATTAGATTTACTATACCTGTGTTCTTTTGTGTAGAACTCTCATATACCGAAGAGATCAAAATTGTTCTGTGGATTGAAGCGAACTATGTGTACTATTCACATAATTTGAATCTTCTATGAAAATGTATGAGGCGTTCTTTTATGTATCTTTTGTTCAGTTCGTTTTTGCGGACACAAAAGAACTCAGCTTATATGTTCTGACAAAAAGATGCAGTACGAGAAATCATTTTCCATTATGCAAGCTTTGTAAAAACGCAATGCTTGCTCATTATGTTTTGGTAAATCAAATTCAAGTCAGATTTATTTCATTTGTTTGTTCTCTTGCTTGATCTGAATTTTGGGCGTTGATTCTTTTTTTCCTGCCCGTTTTTCATCTACTTTGGAGTTTATTTCATATTTGTTTTTGGGACTTATTATACTTTTGTTTTTGGGACTTATTACACTTTTTGTTTTTGGGCGTTATTTTCCGGAGCATCCCCGGGCATCTACCACACATTGGCACGACATAATACTACATCACTGAAGCCTTTCACACACACACCCCCACACACCCAAACACACACACACACACACACGCACCATATTTATTTTTTTTTCCATCACGATTCAGGCAACGAATTAAATCGAAACACAAATCCTGTGTTATTTTCATAGGCACCACATAAAATACGTCGTTTCTGAAGGGGGAGGGCATTAATGTTTTTGGGCTCGATTTGTTCAAATTTTTGTTCTTTTTTAAAATTTTACTAAATTTCCCACAAAAATGCCCCAATTACAGAATCTAATCTAGGAAGGATGTTATCACTAATCAATAAAACATGGACAACTCGATCTTCTTCCTTCAAGTGCATTCATCTCAAAATAGATATGAAGTTATTCTTTAACTAGCTAAAGTTGCCCGTTCTTAGATGGAAATTTACTCTTAAGGGAGGGTTACCGCCGACAGGCTTGAAAAATGCATGAACTTTGGGATTTGTTTTTTACATAAAATAAATACTTTTATTTATAAAAAAAAATCCAAAACATATTCCTGTACGGCATGCTTTGGTCTACGCGAGGCGCTTCACAGCTCTGCGAGTTCATTCGAAACAAATAGGGTTGAAAATTCTCAAATTAGATGAAATTTGGGGGTTTAATTTTTTTTCGTTTTCGAAAAATCCGCTGAATAACGAAATGCCAGCCGTTTAAAAAAAACAATTTTTTCTCCTGTTTTTTTTTTGTTTTTTGCTTCAACGAACGAAAAAACTATTAAATCAATTTATGACAAATCGCTGGTCCCAGAAATTGATGCATTTCAATTGTACAATGATTCACATGAATCGGATCATCCATTGAATTTATATAGCGCTCAGCGCGTTGAAAAATGTTGTTTCCAGAAAACGCATTTAAAGTTTAACATTAAAATCTTTGACAATTTACTTCAACTATTTCAGCACCATACAGAGACCCTTCTTCTTCCTCCAAGAGCTGATTGTGCTGAATCTGAATATTAACGGTTTCGCGAAATTTATGAGGGTACATTAGGTAGCGAGAAAAGATCTCCCCAGCAAGCTCTAAGCGCCTCTTCTAATTATTTTTCAGCCGGCGGACGGTTCTGATCTCAACAGACTGTAAATTTTAAAATAATTTAGATATGAAAATGTCTTTTTACCCACGTATTTTAAAGACTTTAAGGATGAAAATTATATAAAAAAAGAAATTGAGTTTTTCAACGTAATGAACGGTAATCTAGCTTTAAGTGTGAAATGTTTTTTTATTTTCTTCATTTTTTTTAAAATTTATTTTTTGTTATTTTTAATGATTTTTTTTATTTATTTTTTTAATTTTTCTTTTATTTTTTCAATTTTGTATCTTATTTCGCTTAAAAAAATAGTCATTCGTATTTGTCGGCGTTACAGACAGAGTCTGGACTTTTGTTATATTTATTGAAAGCTACTACCAAAAGTATTCGTTAAACTTTTCTGCAGTTTTAGTAAATTGGTCTAGTTATTTTTCAGAAAAATTACAAATAAAGCCAATATTTAATATAAAACGCTGATCACTCGAGCATAATCTAGAACGCACGAGGTGGTAACATACAAAAAGATAACGAAGATAAAATGCAGTAAAATAATAACAGGTCCCAAACTGAAACTCATACTGCTTCACATTCAATATTTATATGCTGGTAAGGTAATGCACATATTTTTTTTATTTTTTTAATAACATAATTTATTCAAAATGATAATCAGGCGAATTTTTAAATAAAAGTTCCTAGTTAAGCCATTCCAGAAAATTCGTCAATAAATTCCCTGAAAAAATTTACGTTCTAATTTTTTTTTTAACTACATATGTATGTAGGCAACTTATTATATAGCTATTGTTTAAAAGTTAATATGATTTAATTAGTGTAACCTTGCAGCATAATTATTTTATATCTTACGTACGCTTAATTATTGAGATGCCAGAAAATTGCTCGAAGCATTCGATATGTTCTAAAATATTTAAGTTCTAAAATATTATTCGCTTGAATAATTATGAATAAATTATGGTTTAAAAAGGGAAACAAACAATAAATTAATAACATATATAATATAACGATGCTACAAAGAATAAAATATGTTGAAGACACGATGAAACCCGCCACATTATCCGCTCCTCAGAGAAGTCCATTAAAAAACTTAAAAACATTTTAAAGGCTTTTAAATGAGTTTTGTGCTGTAGGAAGGACTTACATTGAGATGGCACGCATTTTTCCAGAAATTGTCAGGGAGATAGAACATCGTATACGGAAATTTATTTATGAGTGGATTCAAACACATTCTGCATTTTTTGCAGACCTCATTTTGTTAATATGTGCGTGTCCGGAAATTTTACTCCCATAAAAAGTTCTGAAGTTTTTATGGGTGCTGGAACTAAAACATGACTACTGGAAACACGTATTACTATTATTTTATTGCAAAAATTTATTAAATTACCCACGGTACAAGGAATAAAAGCTTTTCAACAATCTAAAAACTAAAGTAATGCGTTTTCTTGTGTTTTTTTAAATGAATATTTTTATACCTGTATATTTTTTAGAATAAAATTGCTTCTGATTAATGTAATGTACAGCACGTCCTGTTCTCAACTTTTTAAAGGAAATTTTATTTGGACATGTGTACAATGGATTGCACCAATAATATTTGGAAGGGTAGCCACGGAATTAAAATTATTTTTAACTTCTGATATTTCCTCAAAGCTTTAATAAAATTTTATGAATTATGGTAAAAATAGTGCTACTGCTCGACTTACACATTTGATTATCCTATTAATTGTGGCCTGAGATATTCCATGAAGAAATGCTATTAAATGAAACGTGTGTGTGATAAAGTCGATTGATTTTAAAATGTTTATAAATAGTGTCCGGTGAGTGTATTTATTAAACAACGTTGTAACAACTAATGTAATTTGTAATGAAGACAGCAATTACGAAAATTCTTTCATCTGTATATCCTATTAAATTAAGCCTATAACTTCATCGAAACAACTTGTTGTCATCCGGAAGTATCTATCAAATCGCTTCTCATTCAATCGAACATCCTCATAGAGAGTATTTTAAGATCTACTCTCAAGCGTTAGTTGGGGGTGCCGGTTGAAAAGATAACTCAGCCTTGGTAGATTCAAATGTAAAATTTTATTTCAATATAAGTAGCTTATACCTAGTATCACAGTCAAATGAAAAGCAAACAATATATTGAACGTACAAATACTAACTGGCTATAAAAATAATTTATAAAACAGATTCAGTAAAAATTCGATAAACTAAATTCAGGATAAAATTCAGTGATTCGTAAAAGTTTAGTTAAAAATTCAGTTTCCATGCGTTTTTCCTCGTTCTTCAGTTTGTTATTGCTGAAAATGAAAAAGAATTTCATTAATTGGTTGAAACTAAACTTCCATAAATTAATGCTAATAGAACAAAATTAAATTTCTGTCTGTGCTGCAAAAGTAGCAGAACTAAACTTCTGCTACTGTATGCGGCGTAGTAGAGTAGCAGAATTAAACTTCAGCTTACGTGTGTGCAATACATAGTGTAGCATACTTCGACTTCTGCGTGTCAAAATTGGGAAGCAGAATATACTTCTTGGAGGTTATTTCATCGTGGGAATAAATTATGTAGAATTGTCAGTACAGGAGGAATTGGGGGTAGATTACCTATTACTGAAAGAATGTAGGTGGGCTGAACAAGTATAAAATTCCTCCGAATAACTATCTGCATCCCATACTTACTTAGACCTTCTGATTTCATCTCTGAGAAATCGATTTTCTTCTACGCACAAAAAACATTTTCGCTTATGCTTGGAGAAATCTTCATATTTAGCCATTGCAGAAGATATACAGAATCTTTTGGGAGGTATTCTACAAAATTTTATTACCAAGGCTACCACATGGTACGAGATGTGTAAAGCAATTAATGGGAGTGATGCGAACTTAAACGAATCTCTGAGTAGACAGAGTTGATTACTCAAGCCAGCATCCAGCGGTATGCGAGGCAATCAAGATTAGCCTGACTATTCGAGCAACAATATGTAGTATTGTTACGGAATTTCATGACGTGGAAGTACACCCTGCTCCCAGCGACTATGTTTTGAAGTGTAGAGTCGACATTTTGATCGTAATTGAAAATATTTCTCTTTCAAAAATGTATGAAAACTGCCACAGCTGACACAGTCTCGAGAGATAATTGCTGTACCCCAACTGCAAAAAATTTGCATTTCTTGAAATTTCCTTTCCTTCGAAAGAATTTTTGAATAACCTAAGTTTTGTAATATGTAGGGCATACATTTCTCGGAATAGAATCACTTCAAGGAAAATTATTTTAACTAAAGTCACTTGAAATGGAAGATCATGGAATTAAATTAAAGTTTTTACATAAAACAGGGTTCAATGGAGCGTTACTCTTTCTGTACCTGCGAATGTCGACATTAGCGTATTTTCATTGTATTAAACAGAATCGAAATAAAATGTAAATATTAAAGCTATCTGAATGGCCATCGTCTCAACTAACCTGCAAGTTATGTTTATGCTGATTAAACTAGGAAGATGGAATGTAATTGTGGTCTAAAACTATGACACTGAAATAATAACAGCGAGTGAGATATAAAGCAAATTTACTAAAAAACCTACCCGGTTCTCTTTCCATGTCCTCCTGTAGAGATTAAGAAGAATTATGATGAAGAATTTCTGTAATTTTTGCAAAAAATAATAAAAAATTACACTAATTACGTCACAGAATAATCTCTAACGAAAGAGAAAAATATTTAAATTAATTTCATCTGAAAATCTACAGAAAAAAATTATTTAAATGGTTGGAGAAGCTCAAACAAAGGAACCTAAAAGCGTAAAATGAGGAAAAGAAATATTTTCCTTCCATTGTCAAAGTTCTGAGACGAGAAAAGACCTGTTCATTTACTTAAGGAAGGTAAAGAATTCCTTCCTTTCTCCAGTCCATCCTTAATAATTTTTTATAATTTAGTGAGAAGTTGAGGACTCTTGCATTACGACGAGCCATTTAAAACTTTCTATAGACGGGTAATGAGCGTTCATGTCTGATATATTTAGGTAAGAAGAGTTTGTAAGAGGGAAAAATTGGGAACTATGGGGTTTTGGGGTATACCACATAATATGTAATTTTGGAAAGTTTTTATATTACATATTTAAATGACACGCGTGTTTGTACCATAGATGATGAAATTGTAGGGTTGTCCATCTGTTTGTCCTCACAATAGTGCGAATACTTAAAGAGCTGAAATTTTGTACACGGGCTTTTAAAAAATGGTAAAACTAAATGCGGAAATGGGATCAATCGGGCAACTGCTTCGAAGGGCTGCCATATAAAAATTTCGTTTTCCATATACATTTGGACTTTTTGAGAACGCGTCGACGTAGAAAGCTGAAATTATGTACACGGCATTTTCATAAAAATCGTAAATAAAAAATGGACCAGATCGGCAAACCTCTTCTTGGTGTTGCCACATAAAAATTTAGGTTTTTTACGTTTAATGTGAAGTCGTTCAGTCCTATATGCTTATATTGTACGGAAAAATTCTTCAAATATATTAAAATCATATGAAATTGGTTATAATCATTTTTACCGCCCGACAATCCGTTCTAGAATTAGATGCGAAAATCCACTAGGGATTATAGGGTATCGTAAGAACTGGTCTTTTTCCAATTTCAGCTTTTTTTCTCGTTGTATTTTAATTTAACTTTTTGTTTTATATTCAGGAAGTGTATGTATACTATACTAACGTATTTTGAAGATGAAAGCTTTGTAAAAATTGGTCGTTCAAGGTTACGAAAGCTTGGAAGTCGGTTCGACTTTTTTTTAGACTCTGAAGGTGCCTAGATTTGATGCATTCTGCATTTTCTCAACTTGATTTTTTTCTCATCATGTAGGACATTATAGCAATTTTTGTGCTACAATAAATAATTTGAATCCGGGCGACAGCAAATCGTAGGTCTTATGACGATGATATGAATTTCAGCTGCCCTCTGATATTTGCGCGAAAAGGAATTCAGGAAACGACCTACATATTATTACCTTTTTTTGGACTGTGAAATTCGTGGACCGTTTCTTTAATTTAATAATATTGATACAAAAGAGAGTTGCTGATTTACGCTCATCTACACTACTTAGATAGGCGCCTGTACGCTATGCTAACCAAAGTTTAATACAATATTTTTGTTTTCTTTTTCTTTTACTTATAAACTAGAACAAAGATATAAAAGATAGATAAATATATAAATAATTAAATAAATAGATATTAGGATAAGATTTGTCTCTAAATTTTTGAGTAAGACTTAGTATCCCATTGAATTGTTCTATTGGCTTTCAAGTGGAAGTTTTTTCTCTTTGTTTGATGTGCCACTAGTTTTTTTTTTTATAATTTCTCCGTTTTCCTTTTTTTTTGTTGCTTTGCCGTTTTTGATTTGTTTGCCTGCATTCCTTTATAGTCTTGCTCAAAAGGCGAAATCATATGTACATTAGTATAAATTAACAAACACTTTTGGGCAGATGAGAAACTTACGGCTAGGTGCATATGGTTCGCATTTCATGAATATCCATATCATACAGTTCCTTTTATATATTTTAGTATCACTTTTCACTATTTTAGACTCATCTACTTAATTTTTTTTAAGGTATAGCACAATCTTATACATGCTTTTAATTACTTTTGCTTTTTACACAATTTAAGTCTTTTCTTTTTCAAGTACTATTTAAGAAGAAAAGACAAGTATTCCTATAAACTCGGTGCAACTAATGCTCCGAGTATATCTTCTACGTATGAACAGTCATAAGGATTCGGATGTGTTTTTTTATAGAGCTTGTATTAGCAAAAGATCGGGTTTGAAATTGGGATTGCTGATTCAGCTAATTGCTGGGCATATAATTTGATATGCTACAATATCGCATTATTCATATAAAGCGTACTGTATAAAAATACACAAGAACTTATGTGCATATACAAGTATCTGTGGCAGCAGAAAATTTTGCAATTTTTTTATGTCATATACACATATTTCAAGTTCAATAAATTTCAAATATATTCGCTATTATTGCTTCAATTGGAATCTTATCTTCTATAACATCAAATATTCTTCAAACTCGATTTTTAAGGAAAGAACATTAAGCAATTTTTGTTTGTCTATCCCTAAAATAAGGTATGGGTGCCAGAAAAAAGAATACAAATATTTTATTGACATCTATTTCTATTCTATATATGTATATTCATTTAGAGAATCTATTGAACTGAAATTGGGCTATGGTGGATTTTGAATTGAAGTTATTATTTGAATTTCAGAGGAATAAAGTAGTTAAACCAAAAAGAGAACTATAGAAAAGTGATCTCATCATAATGCAAGGAGTAGTATTGTCTGCGGTTCATGCTATACATTCAATACAATTATAAAATAACTCTTTATTTACAGCACAATTGAGATACAATTCTTAATAATTTGCGCAAGCTCTGAGTTAGCAAAATTCAACTTTTGTAATTTCATGTGTGTACTTAATCTACAATTTAAACTAAACAAGCTGGAGAAATGAAAGTTAACCAAATAACCAAACTAAGAGTAAAGATCATTAATAATAAAGATATGATAAAACCAATAATAATAAAAATAGTAATGTATAAATTAGATGTAAAAAGATCTAGTTATAGGATGAAAAAGAGTAATAATAGAACGATAGAGACATCATGCATGCAATTGTTTTACAGTTGCAGATATTAATTCATGTCAGTGGTAGTATTAAACGCTGTCTTACAGTCAACGCCAGAAAAATCAATCAATGAAAGGAGAATGCCCATTTTAGGCCCGACACCGCCAGACATGAGAGATGTATGTCTTAAAGTATGCATTATAATACTCTGAACATATTGTATTACAAATTTTTATTTCTATCTAGCGGGAGAAAGTTGGAGGAGGTGAAGGGTTGTCAAAATTTGATCTAGTACAGAACCGAATCTTCTAGGACCTGAGAAGAAGTGTGAGTACTCACCCTCCTATGCTTGGATGTTTAAATAGCTATTTATAACCATCCTAATACTCACTTTTTTAGTATTATTCTCTTTTTTATTCGAACTGCGGTACTAAATTTTTCGCACCTTAGCTCGGCTTTAACACCGTCGAGTTAAGTTCGATCGGAAAACGGGGTTCACTGTTCGCCTAAGCTTATTACCAGCTACAATTCGAAGAAGAAAATTGTTCTCTGCATTCTTTTAGAGTTGGGGTAGGAACTCTCGGCGGGGGAGGGGGGAGGGGTTCGAATGCCACAAGTTGCATATCGAATTAAAGGTCTCGCAGAGTACTGCTGGGTGGTGCATATTTTTCCCGATTCAGAAAACTTCACCGGGAAACTTTTTCCACAGGAAAACCCATTCTCATGCATTTGGGTCACATGCACCCCAGATATAACATTTCGCATATATATTTATGCAGTTCTTTCTTCCATGACCATTAGAGCTCTGTTGTAAACATTTTTCTCATAGGAAGTCATTTTCCACGACGCACCAATTCCGCACAATCACGAGAAGTAGAAAACCCAACTTTTTCACCCAGGAAAGTTGCTCAAGCTACATTCGAGCGGCAATTCTTTCCTCCGCTTTTTTTAAATGAAAAGTTGTTAATAAAACAAGTACAAGGACACTGCGCCTCTGCTGAAAAGTTAACAGGCAGGCAGGTAGATGGAAGCTATTTGACTTTATTTTACAGATATAAAATCGAATTATTTCAGCTGTAATTATATAGTCAAATATTGGGCTAAATTGTACTTAGTCCTAGCTGTTTGTTTGGACCAACTTAAGAGAAATTTTGTCCACTGGATATAGGTATATAAATTTTCGATAGGTAGTTGTCGTCAGCAGATAATTTGTCTATTGCTTAATTTCTCAAACACTTCTCAGCTCTTGACTCAATTTACGGATAGCTGTTGTACAAGAAAAACGATGAAGGGAAATTCATTTGAGTTACTAGTCTTACGATTTTCATGTAATCAACGATTTTAACTTTACTTGATCGTGATTTTAAGTAAGACGACTTGTTGTTAAAGACTTCACCCAAATAATTTAAAATAATTTCACTCGTGGACAATCACTGAAATTACTACTGGCACTACTAGCACTAATATTACCGGCACTATTTTGTAGACTTATTTTTACTTTATTTTACACTAAAAAGGAGTACGAGAATTCATCAAATGCTTACAAATGTTGTTACAACCACTCCGTTCTCTTCTAGATTCACATGATTATTATTCAATTAATTAATTTTGTCAGATGTTATCAGGCGGAGCATTATTTCACTGAGATTCTGCTGTTTTTCTCGTCATCATTTCATAAGAAATTTACCTTTGACAAATCTTTCATAATGTTTCCGTCAGTAGTCCAGTAAAATAAGCCCCAGGACTAAGATAAAGGGGTAAACCAACTAAAAGAGTCCCAGATCGCATGACAATCTGTTTGCTATGCGGGCGTGAGGCTGGGAAGTGGTCAATTTTTTAATAATTGTAAAGCTATTATTTTATACAAAATATAATTATAAATGTAAAAGTAAGTGGAGTACAGGAAGAAGTGGAATACAGGAAGAAGTTAACTTTACTCTCATATCAAGTGTAAAACTGTTTAAAGAATTCCATGTTTTTCCTGCAATCTAACCTTAGTGAATTGATGCGAAGACTAAGTACAAAATATAGCTTCAGAAATAAAATAAAATAGCGTCTATCTTAGCTAGTTACAAACAACAATCTCTACAGTATATCGACTACAAAATCAAATAATTGCGAATGTGTGTATACAAGCAAACCAAGCATTTATTGAATACCCCACAATCGTTATGAACACTTTATGACAAACATATCAAAAAGAAGCTCTCATGGACATACATACGTACAAACAATCAAAGTTTACTTTAAAATCTGCAGTGTACTGTACACAGTTAGTCTCAACAGGGAAACCATATTTGATTTTATCTACAAATTTTTCGAAGAGCTCAACAGAGAGTTGGTTCGGTTGCCTGAAAGGGCACTCTTTAGTAAAACCACAAAGTTGTTGATTTTAGAAATAAAACCCTCTGTCGCTGCAACTTTATTTGGATTTTCGCTTAAAGTAGAAATTCGCATGAGTGACACCATAATTGGGAAGGTATTCTCTTGTGGTTCTGCCATCCTGTTTGCTTGTTACAGGAAAGGCAAATTCTTCTAGGGATAAAGCACGTTCCATTGTGTATTTGTTTGCGGAGTCAAAAGTTTCTTCGTTTTATGCGAAAGCACTGTAGTAAAAGCAAAAAGATTGACAAATTCACAAAATAAAAGGGAAGCTTTGAAGTAGTTTTATTATGTAACAAATTTTTGAAAAATTAAGTTGCTTTCGTCAGGCTTCCTGCTGGTAAACAGTGAAACATCTGCTAATAGACACCTGTCATAGCCGGACCCTTTTATGACCAGACAAATATTATTCCTAAGGTGAATTCAAAAGGCATGAATGGACAATTTACCCCTTTTAACCGGACATCTCTTGTAAACGGACACGGAAATTCATTTTTTTGAGTTTTGGTGAATTCCATCGCATATGCGGGCGGGTTTCTTTGAAGTTCTATTGAAATTGGTTACCCATTGAAAAGAAATATTCCAAAACAAAAATAATGAAATTTTTATCTAAACCTGTAAGAGAGAAGTACCTATATTGATCATAAGTACTTAGAACGATTTAGGTCATTAATGCATCAAAAAGTGTTCATTGCACTGACATGTATCTATGTATAACATTACTCGGAACACTGTTTTTACTAATACCAGATTTAACAAAAACCGTAGAAGTGTTACCAGGTTGTTACCATTTTGTTACAAATTTCTTGAATTTCGTAAATTTGTAAATTAATTTCTAATGAAGCTAATAATACATTTATAATTTAAAAGGAGGAGTATGCTGACGACATCTCTCATAGCACAAAAACATTAAATTATTTTATGCGACTACCATAATTTCTCATGCTTGACAGTATTTTAAATTCAAAATTTCTGAATTGACATTTATAACATATTTTTAACAAGCATATATTATGTTTATTATAGAGGAGAGATGATGACGTTCCAATATATCTGTTGAAACCTATTGGAGAAATCAAACAGATTTTAGAGAACAAGCAGGATAAAGTGATCAGTGCAATGAGTTCGAATCCACAGCCGACAACGACTTTACAAGATAATTTGAGTCCAAAATGAGTTGATAGTGAATATAAGCATAATTTTATAACAATCAATTTCTAATAAAATATTTATTTATTTTAATATTTGTCGTAAATTTATAAACTCAATTTTTAAGAGTTTTCTAATGCATACTCATTCATTACAATAACAATCTTCTCAAATTTGAGGGTTGCAAAAATAAAGACATGCACACAGAAAACATATCGGAACAGTCTGCACTCAGCAGAGTCCATAAGAATGCGAGTTAAATGATGGATAATCGAATGAGAAAAAAGGAAATTCTAACCGGTTGTAAATATACGAGAGGAATAACAATCAATGACGGGTATAACATAGTCGAATATGTAATCTGGGAGCTAAAGCATACTCCATAAGGACATAATTTAGAATTTCGAAAGGAATATAGTCATATGTATAAAGAATCAGAAACAGTAAATTTGAAAAAATTGCAAACACTGGGCTTGATCCAGATTATTATAGTACACTAGGTTTCGCCCGCCGGCGTTGCCCGGCGTGAGTGTTTAAGTGGGTTGGTGTAATTAGATTGAATGGATGGATGGATCGATGATTAGATTTAGTGTTTGGAATAATTGAAGGTGGAGGGGGGGGGGGGTAAGTGGGAGTGTGGAAAGGGAGTGGTCGGATTGAGGGGATTGGGAATAAAAACGGTATATCCGATTGAATAACAGTAGATTTATATTATAATTTAATTAATCTGTAAATGTATGTATAAATATTTGCCCAGATAATCACGCAGTCGTGGACCGTTTTCATTAGTAGTATTAGGCGTAGGTTAAGTAATTAAAGCTATATATACTATATATATACATAGAGTTAATGAGCAAATACAAGTCAAAATAAAGTAAGAATATTTATAACCCGATACTGATGAAATTCAGTACAAAATCGTATCTACATTTTGTCATCTAGTCCCTTGTCTAATTAGTTTTTGAATACGACACAATAATAATAGCTAAAAAAAAGAAGATTTGGTTGGGTCGATGCAAGTGGCATACAGCATTTTTTTTTGTCGGATACCTCCACCGTTGATAGTTTCTTCGTGAATATTGTAAAAATTCGTTGAGATTGCAAAAACTTCGAAACATAAATCGTAAAAATTGCAAAAAAAAATCGTTAAGATTGCAAGAAGTTCGAAAAATACATCGTTAAGATTGTAAAAAAATCGTTAAATTGCAAAACTTTGAAAAATAAATCGTGGAAATTGCAGAAAAATTTTTAAGGTTGCAAAAAGTTTGAAAAATAAATCGCTAAGATTGTAAAAAAATCGTCAATATTTTAAAAAAATCGTTCAGATTGCAAAAACTTCGAAACATAAATCGTAAATATTGCAAAGAAATCGTTGAGATTGCAAAAAGCTCGAAAAATAAATCGTTGAGATTGGAAAAAAATCGTTAAGATTGCAAAACGTTCGGAAAATAATCTTAAAAATGGGAAAGAAATTTGCGAGAATTACATTACTAAAAATTGTTGTGGTATGTGTGTATTGTCTAGTGTGTTTTTCGCTATTTCTCCGATTTTGTTTTAAATGCTACATTTTTTTGAGAAAATTGCAAAGAGCTTCCCAAGAAAGTCGCAAAAATTGTGTGTGTGTGTGTGTGTGGTCGAGGGCGTTCTTCGCTACTTCTGCGATTTTTTTTACTGCTAGAATATTTCGTAAAATTGGCAAAGAAATTCGTGCAAAGAAGTGTGTGTGTGTTGGTCGATTGTTTTTCGCTATTTTTAGGATTTTTTTTAAATGCTACAATTTTTCGTATAAATTTAAAAGAAATTCGTAAGAATTGTTTAAAAGTTGTGTGTTCGCGGGTACGTGTGTGAGTGTGCGAATGGTGGAGTGTGTTTTGTAATTTTTACGACTTGTTGCAATTTTTCTCAATTTTTCCAATTTTTAGTCAACTTCTGCGACTTATTTCCAATTTTGCCGATTTCTTTTCAATTTTTCCAAGTTTTTCCCCAATATTTTCGAATTCTTTTCCAATTTTTCCTGATTTTTTCCCAATTGTTCCGAATTTTTTTCAATTATTACGATTTTTTTCCAATTTTTTCTGATTTTTTTTTAATTTCTCCGAATTTTTTACAATTTTTCCGGATTTTTTCTTTGAATTATTACGATTTGTTTTGCTATTTTTTTGTAAAAAAAAAGTGATTTATTTATTGATACCCAGAAGTATATATATACCTTCCAACATGAGCAGATTCTTTTTTTCCTCCCACATCATCCTTCAATCCAATCTTGATTGAATATCTGAAATCAAACCGCATACATTTCTATGCATATCGTCTTTGCATTTACAACACAAAGCAAATGAACAAGATTTTAGCCATTACTACGATTTATTTGCGATGTGTACGATGTGTGATTTTTTTCAATTTTTCCGAATTTTTTCCCCCAATTTTTTGGGATTTTTTTCCAATTTTTTCGATTGTTTTTTTCAATTTTTCCGATTTTTTTTCAATTATTACGATTTTTTTTTCAATTATTACGATTTTTTTTCTTAAAAAAAAAAAAACTTGATTAATATATTGATACGGCGGCAGTATGTATATATGTACCTCTCCCCGTGGGCAGTTTCTTCCTGCCACATTTGAATCATCCTTTAATCTTGAAAATGAGCGTATCGTCCTGTGGGCAAAATGATTTAAACAGCACCGCTGACAGTTTTTACGTTATTTTTTCAATTTTTTCTACAAAGGAAAAAAAATATTAATTAATTAATACGGCAGTGTATATATACCTACCCTCCCGTGGACAGTTTCTTCATCTTCAGAAATGTGGATTCCTTCAGGCTTCCATTCACAGCACGTCATACCGTAAACCAAAATGATCTAATAATCATACAATGATAATGTCTAAAAAACAAAAAAAAAACAGATTTGACCATATATGATTACTTTCATGTTATACGCAGAGTCTGTACCTCCCCCCGTGCCCCTAGTTCCTCCCGCACACCTTTAACCAAAAACACTACTGAAATTACATTACTAACAAAGATATTAACCAATAAGTTAAAAATTGTAAGAATTTATTCCGGTACCTACCCCGTAATTAAGATTTTCTTTGTAGTTAAAATCTAGAATCCCAATTTGCATGTTCATTTACAAATTATATACCTGAGTTGTCCAAGACTTACAACAATTAGTTAATTACCAGGAGCAAACAAACGAAACTGCAGGAATTCATTCGTCAATGAAATGGAACGACTCAGTTGAAACTTTTTAGTTGAAATAACTTTCGAAATTTTTCCAAAAAACTTATCTCGTAAAAAGTAAATCTGTACCTTGAGATGGAAACAAGAAATCCAACTGCTTTCAAAAATGGTGTTACTCAAAGGAGGGCAGTTTAAATAAAAATTACCATTTAAAACGCTGTACTTGGGGGAGGGCAGGACCTAACGGGCCAGTCTAGTAAAATGCACAACAATGTGTTCCTTTGAATTTACGGTTCCTAAAAGTGTTTCTCAATGCCTAAAGGGAAAACTCTAATGGGCTATGGGAGGATTTTTTTTTGAAAAGCTCTGTGCCCATGGGACTATTCAAAGGTTGTTGCTTTGACATTGATGAATACGTATGTATGTATGGCTGATAGTAGCCATAGATGAAAATGTAATATCTATATATGGACACTTACATACAATACTCGTTTATTTACATTAAAAAGGTTTTTAAGTAGGTACTAGAGACTCACACTTTATTCTTTAGCATTTTCCTCGAGTGAAATATAAACATAAATCAGTTGTAATTATTCAAGGAAGGGGGAAAGATTGATTAGATTCTGAGAAGCCTTGATTATATTTAATATTTCTAAAATAATAACCAAATATATATGTATGTATTTCTTTTCAGTAGCTTAAGGTTAAATAAATTTAATAAGAATTTAAATTTCTTTGTAGTTATATGCTAGTGCCCATTATTCGATAAACTCTTTTAAACCCGATTCATTGGTGGTGTTTCACTATAGCAGAATATCATTAAGCGGAAAAAACCTTGTGCTAACTTTTTCAATCTCAACCTCAATATGAACTTTGCCAACTTTTGCAAGACGAAATTGATAGCCTTTAATTGGCCAGTTGGTTTGATAATGCGGTTATTTTGTAATAATATGTACTACAGGAGGAATAACTTTTGACGGCAAAAATTGTTTCCAAAAAGTTCATTGTCAAAGTTCCAACAGAGTAGAACCACAGAGTAACCACACCAATGTTGTCGTTCTAGATAACCTACCTAATCTCAGTCATGTATTCTACAGAACTGTCAAAGTTGAGACTGAGGTTGAGATTGGAAAACTTAGCACTGTGTTTCCCAGTTGACTTCGTTGGCTTCATAAATTTTATTAAAATTTAAACGAAGGCCAATTTCTTCGATACTTAGGCAGTTAAATGCCCGTAAAACTCATTTGTTTTGAACATGTTCATATTATACTGCCGTCATATCCTAAACAGGCAGAAGAGTAAATAGGAAATTGAAAAAGTCGGAAATTTAGTTACTTTTTTAACACTGATAAAAATTTTAATACATATTAAAAGGCAATCTAGCTTTTAGATATTTGGTTTGGCACTTTACACCGCTGTGTGTTCAGAATTGCTTACCATTGAAAACCCAATTTTGAAATTGTGTTGGGAATTAGTAGCAGTACAACAACGTCTTTTATTTGTTGGAATTTCAGCGAATTAATAACTAACCTTGTCATTATCTACCAGGAAATTCCATGGGCTGCTTTTGTCGCCGATAATTAGCTGGTTATTCTAATATCGGTTTCATCATTTTGAACCAATCAAAGTGGCTGCTAAAATGAATAAGTTATAGAAAAAATACTTCTTTTTGATATAATCATCAAATTCGTCAATCATGTCAAAAAGTTGGCGAAAACAATTTGCATATTACCTTAAAAGTTCTGGATTCAATTAGGAGTTGTCTACCTACTTGGTATATTTCGAAATTGGCCAAGAATCCTAACAGTGTGTTGAAACACAGATATATTATAACCGAATCGATGTGATTGGAAGCCGTGACGTGACGATTGTATATTGAATCATCGTACGATAAATCTTGTTGTAAGTGAAAAAAAAAAGTTATAAAATTATTTCATTGCATTTGGTCAAGGGTTGAAGCATTCAGACTGTAATCTATGAAATGGAAGAATCGAAAGTTTGTTTCAAGTCTTTGTCTACGCTTGGCTTGCGAAATCATTTTGTTATAAATATCATCGTCATGAGACCATTATCTTCTTTTTGGTAAAATATAAGTGTATCTGATTACGATCAATATATTTGTTTTTGGTAATATTTGGATTATATTCCCTTCTGAAAACTGCAAATTCATTAGAGTTTCTTTGCACACTATTTCAAAAACATACACAAAACAATTATTCTCCTCCTTTGTAGCTGATGATTTCCGGTATGAGCCATTTACTTCACTATCTGACTGGGGTTATTTCACAATGGCTTGACCCTACAGATTATAAAACCAAAGAACGTGTGACATGTCCGGTTGGAGAAATAATTTAACTGTGTTTGCTCCTGAGTTGAGCTGGTATCTATGTTTTGCAACTTTCTGTGATTATAGTTGATGTTCTCGATGGGCTTATAGTTGCGATGAATACTCGTCAAGCAGTGATGGAGAGAACATATAACACATCTACAAAAAAAAATCACACATGACATAGAAGAATGAACAAATACTACAAGGAGAATGGAGTAGAACGGGCTTTGAGTAAAACAAAATCAAAGAGTTGTTGACTCAGTTACACTTGGAGCAGTGCGGAGGCTGAAGCAAAATGTGAAAGCTCTATGAGTTCGTTGAACTCACAGGGCTCCAGTAAAGTCAGATTTTTCTATTGTTCGAAGCAGCTTGGCGTCATACCTATGGTCAGCATAAAGTCTGTTGATGAGCCTGGTCTCCATGGGAGAGAAGTCCCAGTCGAAACAGGTAGTTTTCAGGGTTGAGGAAAGCAGCTTATGGCTACTATGGCGTTTTCAAGAGAAACAGTGGTCGTCTCAGAGACCTGGTCTGATGCTGCACCCTGTGTGGCCTTCTTGTCAGCAAGTTCATTAAGTGCTAGATCCGGGAGCCAGAAGATGCGAAAGGTACGGGTGTAGTTTTGGGATATTAAATTGACATTTCCTTGCTTAGAGATTGACGCGCAGCGTTTGAGTCCGTTATGATGAGAGTTTTCGTTCTAGCGAGTGAGACTCCCAGCTCAGCTGGCCAGTAGCCCATCAGACGCGGAAGATTTGAGCACACTATATCTCTTCGTGATAGAGTTCAGAGATGGGAATTCGACTGCACATATTCCTGTATCTAGATGGTTGAGCGAAGCATCAGTGGTCCAGTCGTTGGCATAGTGAGCATTGACAGGAGGGAGCGACCTAGGTTTGCGATAGTTCATCATCTGATAGAACTTTTACTCTTACTAGCCCTTGCAAGCCTGCCATGGTCTACCGACAGGTTATCAGGTGGAGGTGTCAGTATACTCCGGCCAACTTGCGAAACGATCCCATAATAGACATTGGCTATAAAGGCCTAAGGCGATTTTCTAGCAAATAGCACTTTGGCTTCATCAACTGAGATGCCATCTGTGCCGACAAGCTTCCCGAATTCTTTCGCGAACATTTTTTGGGTTCTGTATTTGGGCCGGAGCACGTTGGCTAACTCGTACAGGATGTGAACAGGGGTGGTGTGTGGGACACCAAAGGAAGCCTTTAGGCAGGAGTTTATGAGCATTATGAGCTTGCTTTCAATGTACATACTTAGGACGACACGCCATTGTGGTGCTGGACCTCGATCTTCAGCCTTATTCTAGCCCCAACAATTTTGATCGCTGCTTTTGCGTGAATGGGGTGGCTTCTGGAGGTGATCATTATAAACGTATAGAGACAGTAGGTGGAAGTTTTGCTACCTATTCAATCTAACGACCGAGAGATACGGTTGAAGAAAAGTGTATGCCGAGAAACTTCAGATGCCTGTCAGCTGGAATTTGAGAGCCTCCAAAGAATAGTGAGAGAATACTTCACTATCATCTTCATTAGATTGGACAACTTCTCCTGGTAGTGGCTGAATATAACAAATAACCATAGCTCTACTGTCCCCATTATCTAAATCCATATATTGTTAGAACCCCTTAGAGAATTATATTACGCTGATGTTATATGCAGAACATAGCTTCAACACGATATTTCAAAATATTGCAGCAGCAGCTTAAAATTAAAACATCTACTAACACGAGTATGTAGTCCCTCGGGACTGTCATCGACAGCAATAATGTAGAGTTTGTTAAGAATTCTGTTACTCCTGTGATAATGCTGTCCAGCTACCAGCGGTACAGCAAAGGGTGCATGGGAGCCAACATAAACAAACCTAGAATTGCTAACTAGAACATATTAATACTACTACTATATTAATCAGGACAAAACTGTGATTAGTTAACTTCAATGGAAAAGAAATCTTACCAGTTGGTTGTGAAACGTGTAATCTTACCCAATTGGTTACCCTCTTTTTGCTAACTTCTCTAAATATCTGAGCAGCCAATAGAATCTGTAAGTTTCCACAATACTAACGATATTCGTCAGATGATGATTAGTGATTACAGTGCAAAACCAATCACCTAGTTTTATTATCATTTGAATAACATCAACTGGACTACTACTACTGAAGACATAACAACTATGTAATCCACTTAAACATAAATATGTACCTACATAATTACAATCTTACTCCATAAACGTACTTGTTATCCTGTTTTGTTATCAAATTAAATTTGTTTTCAATTCTCTGCTTAAACTTGTTAAAGATTGTCTCCTTATGAGCCACAATTCTATATTTCCTTAATTCTAATCTAATTAGAGATTTAAGCTCTTAAAGGATGTTCAAACAAACATCTCCAAATAGCAGCGCTAAGCAAAGAAAAACAGTTATTACTCCCCTTGTGTTTGTATTATTCGTTATCCATATACCATAGAAAACAAATTTTACCTTTACACAAAAACAAACTCTTCCCGTTTCAAAATCCAAACTTTTAACCCTTTAATCTGATGTAAGCGCTTGTATTTACCGCCTTCTCTGCTCATGTGCGTCACACATATGAAAAGGCATTTAATTTACATTACACGTGCTTCAGACTTTATGTAGCTCTACCTCATGTGGATACGTGGCTTTACATTCACGCTAGAGTTGACACAATATAGAACAGGATCGACGGGATACGTACGGTACTTATTTCGGAATTCCAAGTATATTCGGATGATGTTGAATTCATGGAAGTATTAATTGCTTGGAAAATTCATTCGTCAAGGTAAAAACCATGAAGGAATTATCCTCAGCGGAATTACTTTAATGTCTTTAATTTTGCTTTGATAAAGTTTCTCGATTTTATTGAAGCAAACTAATTTCCAAAGATGTTTCTAGACTGTTTAAGTCTCTGCACAGAATTGTGTACAAGTATGTTTTAACTAGGTATAAAATGTGATCCATAGTTGATGATACAAACTTCAGTGCCTATAAAAGGATGATAGAACTTGTATGACAGGGTTCTATTTTGAAGTTCTGGCGAGGGGTATTATTGAGATTCCCAAGTTCCTGTCCTAACTTTAGTGGAGAGTTCAATATATAAATATTAATTAGAAACGACTGGGAAAGAATGATAGAATTCTTACAGCAGACATCTCCATTTTTATAGATGGGTGGAAGTATATGTATATAGCAGTAGTTTACTCTAGCAACTGGTCCTGGAGCAAACCATATAGAATACCTGGTGCTTTAAAAATATATTGTTCTTCAGACAGAATTGGTGGCGATTCACCAAACGATACTGTTGACATTACTTATTTACTATTGGATTTAGATATTTGCATAAAAATATATTAAGAATTAAACGGCCATTAAGGCGTTGAATGCTGTGGTGGTAAAATCAAAGCTGGTACAGTTATGCAAAGAGAGCCTAGAGGAGTTTCCATATAGTATATACTATGCTGGGTCATTTAATGTCGAGGGTCCTTTTTGATAGCGGATTATTTTGTAAAAAAAGGTTCTGAAACTGTTAGCTCAGATACAATATCGTATGTGAGAGTCCCAATCGAAAATCTTAAAGGCGACTTCACCAACGACGGCAACGATAAGTCTAATCATCGATGGAGCAATTGGGATACCTAGTGTATAACGGAGCAATTAACAGTGGAAAACAGTGGAGCTCCTTTCAATATAGCTTTCAAATTGACTCTATACCAATTTCGATACTTCGATATATCTTATAAAAGAAGATTGATATGTTACTGACACAGTCATGGGCACCGACAGGATTATATTCAAGGAGGTGCATCTAGGTATACATTATATTCAAAAACTTAATTTGACATGCTGCTATAAATTATTGTAAACAGATCCAAGAACGTGTATACATACGCAAATGCGAGCGTGAAGCAGTAAGTTCACTCAAAACTATGTATATATTGCGGTAAAAGAAATAATAACACTCTATTATACCGCCGACGTAACATTTCTTGCCATTGAAGTGCGAAATCGACCTTAAGGGAGCTCCACTGGATTACATTATCAAAATTCAAAATTCAGATGATACGAATTTAAGGATCTACGTTTACCGCCTCGATTTACTGTCTTAATATGGGATGAAATATAAATGGAGTTAAATGAGGACGGCAAGCAAGAAAATTCTTACTTCTATATATATCCTATCAAATTAAACCTAGAACTTCATCGAAACACAATTTTTTGTTATCTGGAAGTTTCAGTAAAATTGCTCCTCATCCAATCGCAAATCCTAATAAAGAGTATAAAATTCCCTTTATGTATTCCGCTCACATTACTAACCGTTATCGTCTTGGGCTTAGTATCACTGATCGCGGCCGTTACCGCTTCGGTGTACGCCGGGCATAAAGCCACAAATCAAATAATCCATCTGAAAATGTTGAAGAATTCTTCAGCATATCTTCATTTCATAGACTCTCTGATTTTATCTCTGAGAAATCAATTTTCTTGTACGCACAAAAAAGCATTTTCACAATTTTATGCGACTTCATCCTGAAAATATGTATATAAAAAATATACTTGCACAAATCTTCATTTTTATCCATTGCAGAATATATGCAGAACCTTTATGGAGGTATTCTACAGAATTTTATTGCTACCACGTGTTACGAAATGTGTAAGGCAAATATATGCTGCGAGTGATGAGAACTTGAGTACGCTGATTTGCTTGCTTAGACTATCCCGGTTTACCCAGCTGTATGCGAGGCAATTAAGATGGGCCTAATTATTCCACCAACAACATGTTGTATTGAACGTTCATTTAGTACGTTACGGCGTGTCAAGACATGGAATCGATCAACGATAGAAGATGGGGCTAACCGGTCTGTCCATGGTCAGTATTTAAAGAAAAAGGATAAAAGGATTCATAAGAAATTTATTGGATTTTTACCCAGCCATTCGTGTAGCTATGCGCAAAGTATTCAGTTCAGTTAGTTTTTCTTCCATCGGTTAATGCTATGCGGATTACGGACAATGAATTCATTGACGAAGTGTTGAACAATTTTGGTCAACAACCTAAACGCCTCAAGTTTTTATTCAAATATTGACTTTTGCATAACTGTTTTTATTACTGAATAAAAAATTAAATAAAAAATTACTTAATAATATTTGTGTGTGTGTATTCTGCTAAGCCAGGAGAGTGAGAGTGCACCCCATAGCACCCCGTCCCGGCACCCATGGCCAGAGTTTCTCATTAACCATTTAACAATACCTGTTTTCTACAATCTACGGAAAAAATAGTATTCAAAAATCTCCAAGTTTTTTTTATATATCTCAAAGTCATTTATACGACATATGTATGAAATTTACAAAATAATAAGAATAAAATTTCTGCTTTAAGGTACCTACTGTAATATAAAAAAGAGGCTATTCAACTAAGTACGTACATGACCGCCAGTTTTCTATATAATTTAGCTTACAGTATTAATGAAAGAAGCTGCTAAAAATGGTATAATCTTCAGGTCAAGGCAATAACTTACTATCCCTGTAAATGCTCCCGTTTGCTTCAAGCGTGCTCTGTACAGAATCAAAAATTTTTTGGAAACGGAAAGTGGCAGGACGTCTTTCTCGTGGCTCGTCCTTCAGCGACGGACGCCCAGGTTTGAACGCATTTAACCCTATAGTGGTCAAGCTTGGTGCATCATAGTGAAATAACCGTTTTAATTGTCAAGTCAATTCATCCTTGAAATTATAAAAATTCATGGCTCGAAAAGTTTTGAGTGAAATTTCAATTTCGAAAGTTAATATTAAAAATGTATCAGCAAACAAAACAATATATTTATAAAAACGACACCATGCAGGAAATAGCCTAACTGCAAAACTTAACTCGCAACGGTCACGCAGTAATATACCTACACTAAAAGAAAAGTTGTATAGATTCGCATAGGTGTAGTAACTATATTATTGTTATCCCAACTACATATAGTTATGGATTCCTTAAAAGTAGGTAAAAATCTTATTATTGAGCGATTGCATCTTTTTTATAGATTTATGTTGATGAGACAACTATAACAAAGTAGATGAATGATAATTTTTGCAATGTAATCTTGTGACGGGGATGAAGAAAATTCTTGTAAAAATATTTGATAGTTACTAACACTTTCAATTTATATAAAGGTAGATGAGGCAATTAAAATATTCAGCAATATATATTTAGTTGCGCTTTGTAAAAGAAGTTATGTAATGGAAATTTCTATATAATATACTCGTACGTAAAGAAATGCTAGAAATATATAAATAAAATAAAATTTATGTGAATATGTTAATGAAGGACTACTTCTTGAATTTGAATGGGACTTTCATATATTGTGATACAGTTTGATGTGTCAAATATAGATTTATAGTCAAAATTTGTCACCAATATTACTTAGAGGTCAAAAGTCATATACATAGCTGGGACCCATTCAAAAAAGATAAAAGTTAGTCCACTCCTACGCTCTCATCATCTAAAAATATTCAAGGTTGCTTGTGAGTATAATAGGTATTTCAGTATAGCTGCTGGTAAATATTATATTGTTACTGTTAACCAGCTATAATGCATTAATAAAATTAATTTAGAAATCATATCAGTGTATTGAGTGGAGTCGGATCGTTTTGAAGTGAAATGTAAAAGTAAAAAAAAAAATCACTTTAGTAATTAAATTCATGTAAATTGGTAAGTACGAACTGACCAAATTATTGAAGTAAAGTGATATATTGAAAATAAAATTGTTTTCTCATACATATGTACCTATACATATAGCATAATATTTACACTTCGGAAAACATCAAACAATTCCCAGCATTACATGAAAAGATGGATATAAACATGTAAGTAAAATTAGCTTAATTCTTTAATGTAAACAATTTAGTTTAATTTTTGTAGTACATAGATATGAAAAAAGTCAGCTTTCTAGTTTTGAAGACAAAGCTTTTGATGCTCTACAGAATAAATCTTCCAGCAGAAATAAATCTTTACAAAATATTATGTAAATCAAGTAGCTACTGGTAACCATATTTAATAACTTTATTAAAATTCGTATAATTATTTTGTTTCATAGGAGTAAATAAAGAAATATGGGTTTTCATTACTGCTGTTGTATATAATTCTCAGGAAAAAGAGAACAGCACCTACTACAGCCTATAACAATTGAAATATAGGAGTCCTTTTCACAATAAGGTAAAAAGTGTTCATTATTTAATTTAAAGATAAATTAAAAATTTTCGAATACTAATCCAATTTTATTTGTAATCCGCAGATTGACCACGAAGTTAATAACTATTAACTGCGAATTTTTGGAAAAGTCCAAAGGAAAAAAATTCAATTCAACCAAAACTGATATTAATTGATTGCTAATTATATTTAACAGAAATTATTATATTATAAATTATTATTATTATTACATATTAAATGTAGTTGCTACAACTTAGCTTCCTCGTTCGAAACTACATTGTTGTCTATATATAGTCGTGAAATCTAAAAGTTCTGATAACAACTATAAACCATGTAATAGCGTATAGATTTTTGAACTATGTGCTAATAGTCTAGGTGTCTACTTTTATAGCTGTTCTTTAGTTTTAAGGTAGTCTGGTTCTTAACTGCCAAAGTCAAATTTGATGGATATTATTAAATGTAATAGGAGTGATTTATATCTAGTTAAAAGATTCAATTTAAAATTGTTTATTTGTTTCCTTAATATCGTTCCATTCTGTAATTTATAGATCCTTAGCAACATTGAACACACTTTTTGCGGTTATATACCTACATATCTATGTATATAGATATGAATCTAAAACTTTAATAATGTAATTTTAGCAATAACTCGAAAATTTCAATAAAATCATATTTATGTACCCTTCAACCAAGCATAAATTATCATGTTTCCAACAGAACTAATAATGAATTCACCGATATGCAAGGCAACTATGAGCAAAGTTTACTTTATTGAAATGGATATGGATGCGAACGGTTATTCGAATCGAGGAGAAGCCCAGTTTAGTCGTTATATTCCTATCCCTTTAGGTAGGTATATGAAGTTACCACCCGCAATCATTTGCATATTTAACGAACGAGCAATCACAGAAAGTAAATCGAATTTTCCATATCCAGTTCGATGTCTCGACTTTAACACAAAATAATGCCATAAATTGCGTTTAGTTCCATGATGTTATTATTATTATCACCCAAAAATTGCGACAAGTCATCAGTGTTAAATTAGATTTCAATAAATGTGGGTTAAGAGTATTGCATAGGTTCGAGACAAATGTACCCCACAAAAATCACTCAATATATGCAGTTTCCACTGTGGAAAGAAAAACAAACTTAAAAAGAATATTATCTGGTTTTCATTGCGCAATTACTTACAGAAAATATTGTTGAAGAAAATCCTAGAAATGTGCTACTTGAAAGACATACATAGATATAGAAATAGAAGGAAAGTTGATAAACATTTCCTTGATCCAATTGAGCGAACTATTCTCTTCCGTTTCCTGCTATTGTGCGGCCTTACGGCGAAAATGTATAATTGAAATATTGCTATCGTCTGCCATCAAGATATATATCTCGAGTACTTAAGAGGAAATTGCAGAATAGAAATCTTAGGAAGTATAAAATAATAGCAACTAACAATCCGCCTCCTCAGCTCCCACAACTTGATAAGATCATAACCCGGATCCAGTCCTGCAACGCAAGTGGCAAATGTTGGCGCGAAGGATGCCAAAAGCTCTTCGTTTTGGTTTTGGTATTGTGGTCACGTTTACGGCATTCTGGCACTTTATACGCGTCGGAGTAGTATTTCGGAATTTCCTTGTGCGCTCGGCAGTAGTTTTACTAGTTTTCCCATTATATTGTGGTGTTATAGAGGTTTCAGCTAATAGAATAGTCAGGCTAAATAACTTTTGGGCTGTATTTCAACTTAACGGCAAATAAAATGAGTCTATAGTCTGTGGCGTTTTTATTTTTTTCCGTAACAAGGAAGAACGGAATTATGCTATTGGCAGGATAACAGTCAATAAACTCACATCAGTCGTATAGTGGTATTCAAGAATTTCAATGAAACGACTCAATTCATCCTCAATTTACCACAAGAATGAAACTAAATTAATTTTAAATGAGCCTATTTGTACATGAAATTATATTTTAATGGTAAAGTGCAGAATTTTGCTGCATTAATATTAAATTCTTTGCTAACAAGAATCAGGTGAGCCAGAATTTTCCTTTAAAAAGGATTTAAGTGGAACATGTTTTTCTGTATCTATTCGGTTCGGTCTCTGCAGGAATATTTCATATTCTCTTGTCATTCATGTTATCATTTGATTTTCCTTAATTGGGATCGTCATTTGAACTCATGATGGCCAGCATTAGTTGCTTCAGTGAGCTGCTCCTTTTCATGATTTCTGTACAATTAGGTTACCTTTGATGTCTGTTTCCATTTACCTGTTTGGATTTAGTATATTAATGAAATTCGGGATTAAGCGAGCAAATGTACAGCGCTCTAAGTAAATTGATATACATATAATCTGGTTAGTCACAAATCGTCTTATCCAAAAGATTGTTCTGTTTAATATGCACCGCTTAAGGTGAAATGCATGTAGAAGTTGGTTAATAAGCTCGCCTCAGGTGAAAATTAATTAAATGCAATTGAAACCCTGCCAGTTGCATAAAGCTTTCTCATTAGTGTATGGTTGCTTTTGGTTTTTTGATATTAATTATAGTATGTATGTATTATAGTACACTTCACTTGCAGTCAGGAAGGGTGTGTGTATATGTGTGTAGTAAAATATTTTAAATGTTGAAATTAAAGGTTTCAAAAATAAAATCATTTTGGAGATACAGTTCCAGTTCCAGTTGGCCTTATTACAAAATGTGTTGAAAGGTAAAAATATAAAGTTTAAAAATGACATTATGTCAATGTTTTGGCAGCTTAAGAAAGTTGGCTGCATTATACCTAACCTCTATTGTTACTTTAATATCAAGGGCAGGACTATAATCACTGCTGTCTATATACTCTATGTAAGCCCGAATTAGACCTCAACAAGGGCGTTATTGTTAAAATAGTTAATAAAAGGATAATAAAAATTTCTGACGGTTTTAACAAAGAATATGGTGGTGGTATAAATGCCGACGTCGAAGTAAGATATTGATATTTTTATGGTTGTTATTATAACCTCTAAAATAATATCACAATGTCTGGATGAGCTCGCCTTCATAGGAAATCGACACAAGGTTGCTCTTCACTAAGAATTCACGTTATATAACCAATTAAAGGAATTGGCTATAAGCTTTTTATATTTTTTCATCTTTTTTTTTTTTTTTATTTTCGTACTTTTTTATTCTTTTATTTGCTTGCTTCTTTTGATCCGAATTTATTTCTATTCCAGGAAAGGCTCTGAAGACGGAAATTTCCATATATTATCAATCAAAAATGCACTCCAAATTGAAGAATCTAAGTATCTCAGCCTTATTCAGAACGATGTGTCTGTCCTCTGTGAAATTAGTACAACAAAAGAGCTGCAGAACCACCAGTGGAACAGTCAGTAATCAACATGAACTAGACTAGTGTGACCACAATTCAATAAATGATGAAAAGTAAATTGAAATTAGAGAAAAAAACTTTGTTGCAATTGACATTGAACTTACCAGCTCAATGTTTGGCAGTTGATTTACTTGGCTTTCTTCATTATTCCACTCGATATCTAGGATAAAGTGAGGTTAGCTATTCTTACTGCAGTCGCTACCCACATAAGGAATCTTTATTGCAGTCGCTATCCACAATAAAGTGCTTTTGTTAATAATTGTCTTACTACAGTTGATACCCGCAATAAAAATCTTTATTACGGTCGATACCCCCAATAAAGTGAATTGTGTGAGTCAATGTCGTCGATGTCCGCAAAAAATGATTTATGTTAGTAAATTTCTTATTGCGGTCGATAACCTCAATAAAGTGTTTTTGTTGTTAGTTATAAATTTATTTTTATTGCAGTCGATATCCACAATTGGAGCCTTTATTTTAGCCACTTTTCAAAAATAAAATCTTTATTCCAGTCGATACCCAATATAAAAATATTTAGTTTTATTGTCAACTAAATAAAGTATCTGATTTGTTAATAAAAAATTAGAACACTAGGAAAAAGATTACCACGTTGATAACTGCACGGCCAAACTAAAAAAGAGAGCAAGTCAAAAGAAAATGTCATTTATATAGCCATACTTTGCGCACGACACCAAAGAACGATATTTAAACGCGGATAACTACAATAATTGGCATAGTAACAATAATTTAGCATAGCAATTGCACCTCAACATTTAATTTTGAAGTGTTACTGTTTCGTATAAAATTGCTTGTAAATTAATTTGATCTAAGAAGTCGCAAGGTGTTAAGTCACAAGATCTCGGTGGCCTATTGTGATCACCTCTTCGAGAGATAACACGGTCCGGAAACTTTTCCCGTAAAAGATCAATGGTTTCGTTGCTTGTATGGCACGTAGCGCCGTCTTGTTGAAAGTAAACGTTGTCCAGATCAATACCATCCAATTCCGGCCATAAAAAATCATTAATCATCTCTCGATAGCGCAATCCATTCACCGTAACTGTTGCTCCAGCTTCATTTTCGAAAAAGTCAAGTCCAATGACCCCGCGGGACCATAAACCGTACCAAACAGTCACACGTTGAGGATAGAGCGGCTTTTCAACAATAACTCTTGGGTTTTCCGAGCCCCAGATGCGACAATTTTGCTTGTTGACGAAGCCATCGAAGTGGAAATGGGCCTCATCACTCAAGATGAGTTTTCGATGGAATTCCGGATCATTTTCATGCATTTCAAGGACCCAATCAGCAAAGACTCGAACTTTATAAGCCTTAAGACCCAAATCTTTATGCAAAATACGGTGTAATGACGTTTGTGGAATGCCTAACTCCAAAAAACGACGAGGAATGGACAAACCTGGGTTTTCTTCAACACTTTCGGCTACAGCAGCAATATTCTCGGCTGTTCTTGAACGACGTGCACGGATTTTATTCTTCACATCACTGACTTGTCCCGACAGCTCGAATTTTTCTACCAATTTCTGTATTGCGGTCCGACAAGGTGCTTCACGACGACCCAAAAATGTTCGAGTTTTACGAACCGTCTCTGCCACATTTTCACCATTTCTATAGTAAATTTTAATAATTTCAATGCGTTGTTGAATCGTGTATCGTTCCATTTTTATTAATGGCGTAGTTCTTACTCGTCAAGTGTCAAAAAATGACAGGTCCAAAAGTGACATCTACCGAAATAGCGGGCTAATTAAAATAACACCTTTTATTGGAAAACCCTTTAGTTAACGAATAATAACACTCGAACATTTAACAAACAAAATTCATTCGTTATTGCAGTAAATTTTTAAGAAAATGTTTAAGATTAAGCTTAATTTGACATATGGATCATAAAAATTGATTACTCCATTTCCTAGATATCATTTTTTGAAAACAATGTTTCATTATAAGATTGAGCTATTTTCGTTGTCCATACAATTTTCCTCCAAACCGGAAATCATAGCGTCCATAATCAACCAAATATGTCGTTTTCAAGTTAAATGGCTATGTAAAGAACGATTAAAGCACTGTCTCTCTCTGTGGCTCGGATTTTTGAACATCTTTGTCAGTTTGAGTCAAATTTTTTTTAGCTGAACTGTGAAAACAGCTACATTTTATAAACCCCACATGTAAGTTGCAAACAAATAGTATATGCAAATAGCAAAATAAAAGATTGATGTTGCCACTAAACAAAGGAGTACCACAGGGGTAAATATTAGGTCCATTTTTATTCAGGTTTTTATATAATTATGTGTGTTCTAAGCTGCTAAACATAATTTTGATGGCACTGGGTGTATTCTTTCAATTTATTACGTTATAATAGAATTTTATAATTTTACAGTAAAAACTAAAACTTAAATATTATTTTTATACATTTAAAAAAAAAAGATCCGTGGAATTGGGTTGGCCAAACGTTGCGACGCGACAACAATAATATTGCAAAGCAGGCTCCTGTTTACCAGAAAGACTGAAAAGTATTTTGAGGAAAGTAATTATGACAAAAGCTGAATTAACTGAGAGCTATTGGAGTGAGCTCAAGGTTATCACACAATGCGGGCTCCCTGGTAATGCTTCTAATGTCGCACTAAACTCCTCTTTCGAGGATAACTGATGACTGTTCTAAATAGCAGAATTTTTGAGGTTGACCGAATTAGGTAAAGTGTTATTCAAGTAGACATATGCTATAACTCTAAAATAAAAGCATTTTAAAACAGATCTTTCATCAGAACCCGAACGGAAGTAATTATTAATTTGGAACTCGTGTTAATTTAGGAATTATAAAGTGATGTGAAATGAAAAAATGCTCACTTTCATCACACATCTTACCCCTGATGAATAAAAGAAAGGAGGTAAATGAAGTAATAAATTGTCAATCAGGGGACTTGTACTTGTTCTCAATGCAAACAGGTTCTTATTTATGAAATGTAGTCGAACCAATTCCTCTAAAATCACTGTTTGAAACTTAAGTGGACGCGAATCCTTACGATATCCTTTTCGCCAATAGAAACTTGTGTTGTTATGCTCTTGTGCAATATAAGATAACTGCCTTAGGCAATAAATTTAAACCCTTAAGAGATTGCCCACAAAATGGCTTATACAAGTGTTCCACTTATTATGTCCTACATAGTTAAAATTTTAAAGCTTAACAACAAAATAAGCTCCATCACAACTAGGTCAAAGCGAGCAATTGTCTTTAAATGGCAAAAATACTTAATTTTAAATTAATGAAGGAAAATTGTGTAGAAAACTGTGTTAAAGCTGTTTTCATAAGGTCCCCTTGTCTCTTGATATCATGCTTGACCCATAAGTTTCATTTTTCTAGCTGCTGTAAGCATCCCAGAATACTCATCAGAGGAAAGATCCTCTCTTATCATAATTAAATCTAACTCGAAGCCAAGCGTACTTTTTTGATACTTCTTTGGCTGTTGGTGAAGTTGAGTGTGAGGTTGTCCCCGGCCGGCGTTACTCTGGTACGGCAATGGTAACGTTATTAAAACATACTTCGTGCAATGATTAATGGGCAGTTTTCGTTTATGATGAAAAAGCGCTTATCACTGGTTCCACTTCTAGACGTGTATAGTAATTTTTCTCCAGTGGCTTTTGAACGAGATTTGCATGTTAATGGAGAATTTGATTTACGAGCGTTACTTGTTTTTAATAATTTATAAAAAGCAAGGAAAATTTTGGTCTGATTTTAAAAAAAAAAAAAAACTTGTTACTTCTAACGTTTTGGTGGTAAATCGTGTGTTACAGGTAAGAGTTAGGTGAGTACAGCTATAACTGCCGAAATAAAGCTAGTAGAGCTCCGATAATATTTAGAGATTTATATTTGCCTCTATTGAGGCTGTCATTTGATTGTGTTAGATGGGTTCAGTAAAATTATTTAGGATGAAGGTAATTTCCATGGCGGCATTTTATTTTCTAAGGTAGTTGTTGGTAGGGAAAACCAGAAGAGTCTATACTAGCTCTACTTCGGGGCTAATAACCTACCATTCTAAAATAAATCAGTTTGTTCAATGTTCAATGTATTGACTCGTACAATACGTGACAAATTGCAAAGCTGACCATTCCATTCGCTTAACGAAGTGGACATGAATGGAAAATAGAAATTATTACATATCATTACGATATTGTTCCACTTTTTTCTTACTTCAGCATGGACCGTGATGAATATGTATAAATAAGTACCTACTGTTCACTTTCAGAAATTAATTATATATTCTAAAAATAAGGAGATCTATTGGCTCGGATATAAAAAGTTTTCATCATATTTTCCGAAGAAACATTTGACATAAAATTGATCAAGTCTCATATTTATAGAAAATTTCTATTTTCACCAATTATATGACAGTTTTAACAATCATACGAGTACCTACGTATATAATAATTCCAATTATTTTGAACCATTGAACAAATTTTCAGTTCACTTTTTTCTCAATAGTCATGAAAAGTGCCCGTACAGTGGGGTAAAATTCAAAGCAAGATGGAGCACATATGTCAAAACAAAATAAATTTAACTTTTGACTATTGTTTTGTTAAAAATAAAAATTACTGTATTTAGAAAAAAATTATCAGAGTGAATAGAAAAGAAAAAAAATAAATTGTAAAATTTATTTCTATTTCTATTTTACGAACATTCTAAGGAAGCAAGTCAAGTGAAAAAATAAATGTAGAAAAACTCCTGGATTTCATATACATATGTATATGTACCTGGATATACCTACAGTTATTACCTTTCCCTGATTATTCACACTAAATTCATTAAAAACAATTAAGAAAAACTTTTTATTTTTTATTTATTTATATTATCTCTTTCTTTTGATGGCTCTTCCAGATAAAACATTTTCAGAAAAATTGTATGCCATACATATAGGGAAGAAACTTTCCTTTTTTAAATGAATAAAGCTTATCCCATTTCGTAATGCATAGTATATTTGGCTGTTGTTAATTACCCGATTTTAATTACAAATTTCCTTGATTAGAGCACTAATGAGGAATAATGTACTAAAACTAAATTTAGTTTGTAATGTCATATACTGGAGCTTCTCTGTGCATCTGCCGATTTGAGAAATAAGAAGAGGAAATGCAAAGCACAAACTATTTTTTTCTTAATCGTTAACCCTTAACTACAGATGTATAAATCTGTTATATTACCACAGACCACTATTCAAATTGGCTTAAAAATAAATAAAATACTGAAATTTAAATCTATCTTATCACCAAATAAGAGCTAAGAATCGTAATTCATTTAACTTGTTTTAACTTTTTAGCATTTATTTGGTAAATTTTTACATAATACTGGAATACCACAAAAGTTCATAAAAATTATAATGGTTTAATTATAGAGAAATAAAGGAAACAAGTAACAAAACATATAAGAAAAATTCATGAATTTCATTGAATTACGATCCATTCCACCTGAAATTCAGAGAATCATATTACAGAAAACCTGTACGATGTGTTCTTATAGCTTTTATCCATATATTTCTATAGATTTCTATAAAATTCAAAATCTGATAAGTCATAATGATACTATCAAAAATTATAGACACCCTTCCCTCAAAATCTGTATCACTTCCTTTTATTCTTTTCGTGAATGTGCTTGTACTAGGATAGGAGTTTCAATAAAAATGTGCAATCCTTATAAACACCATATACGTGCGGTTCTACGAACATATACACATTCCCACAATAAGACAGAAATAATCGAACTTAGCTCATCAGCAGTCGATAGAGAGCTAAAAACTAGGAAGCTACTGCTGAATAGCTTACGGTGGCAATGACATAAAAGAATTAACCTTCTAGTGGTCCCTGGGACCTCGCGTCTGTGGTTAAGGGTTAAATTTAAAAATAAAATAAATGAAAACGTTTCGATTCAATGCATTTTACTTCTCCACTGTCATAAGTCTTAAAGTTTTTTCATCGTATTTACGTTATATGACAAAATCCAATTTTCGCTTTGATTTGGAAAACCTGTCGATAATATTATCCACGTCAATGTCGATCTCAGGGTGGATATCAAGGACTCATAACTAGATATACTTTCTCGTGAAGAGTTGCAGAAATAGATGCTAACGCAAGCGATTTGGTCACGGGTGAAGTAATTGACTGGCAGTGAGCTTGCGCCTTTAGGCACATTTAAAAAAATGGGAGTACGTGTGCATGATATGTTACTGACTATTTTTTCTGATGGGAATTTAACTGATCTTGCTTTCTTCTGGAAAAAGTTGTCAATGGTCTTAACAGTCTTTCGCTTTACACTACACTACACTTAAGCTTTACGCTACTATTTCTACCTCCATCGCTAAGTAATGTAGCAAGTTTATCCTCTTTCTTTATTTTTATAGTTTTACCGAAAAATTGTGAAGAAAAATTATAGAATCATTTTTGGCGGCACTCGAATCAGTCCAACTGATGGTTTTTAGCCACCAATAACGTATAAAAAGAAAAATGTTCAAGTTAATTCCTAAGAACAAAATGTATGGATTGCCAATGCTTATAAATATCCTTAGCGGTCAAGACTAGCCAAGGCATCTGAATCAATATAACTCTTTGGAACCATTGTCCGCCGCCAATAGTACATGAAAAATCTAACGAAAAATTTTCAGATCTTTCTAAGAAAACTAAATGCTTGTGACACTGTCCGAAAGACAGAACCACCAGAATCAATGCACCAATTTATTTAGACCGTTGTCGGTGAATAGTTATTCATTAAAATTCTTAAGAACAATTTGCAAGTATATTCCTAAGAAAAATTTAATGCTTCACTACGAACTTAAAACTTTTGAACAACTCAGGCTTGAATCAGTGTCGCTATGAAAAATCAACAGGTGATTATATGTTAATGATTGCATGGAACTAGGGTTCTACTGGAAGAACCCCAAACCAAAATTCGTTAAATCAGTTTGTATGCTGCTGTTGCGAGCTCCCCACCAAGTTGTCCTGTCATCGATTTTACGTCGGAGAATTTTGATAGGTAAAACAAAAGTTATGATCGCTGCCCAATTTCTGTGATGTGATAGATATGATAGATTACTTTTCGATACTAATATAAAAACAAGAAAATTCTAAAAGAACGTACATGTTTCAAAGACGACAAACAAACGCCTAACCCCATGCGTTACAGCACCGGAATTAATCGCCGGCGTCAGCTACATATTGTGTCCGTACCATACGAGAATCGTTCTGTTAAACTTTTAGAACGCACTCTACAGTTCAGCGCCACATTCAATTTACCGCGAAGGTGAGGTGGCGCTTTGGAGGGGGTCATAACCCCCGTGACCTTCCCCCTGTATACGCGCCTGGGTAGAATAGGGTTTTATATCGATGAATAAATTTTTTATCAATTGCAATGCCATACTGCTACTTCCCTTTATAATGGATAAAGGTAAAATCTTTTGAAGCACTAGCTGAATACAATCCTACCAAAAAATACGATAAATGTCTCTCCAAACGTTAAAAAGATACATGTATGGATTATTATGTAAAAAACTCAGTCGATAGAATCTGCCAATTGTCAACTTAATAGCTATGCTTTATGGTTCCAAAGAGGGTTTGGTAGAAGAACTCACTTCCCTTAGAATTGATTTGTTTTCTTGAAAAGTAATATTATTACCAATAATCTTGAAAAGAAATTTAAATTTGATTTGGCTGGCCGAATTGAATGTGCCTGCATGGTATTTTCCAGTAATATACCCGGCTTTTGTAAGCTTTCGATCACAAAAAAATTAAAAAAAAATTCTTTTACTGAAAATTATTTAATGATATAATTTTAAATTTTTTGAGAATAATTTAAGACTAATAAGAAAAAAATGTTGCTTCAAAATCCGCACTAAAAATAGAAAATAATTTCTCTCTTCACTTAATGAGTAGATCACAAGAGTTATCTAAAGTTTCCCTTCATTTCACATTTAATTAAATTTTGAAATTGTATTACATTTGTGTATAAAATTTAAAATTTTCCAGGTACACAAAGAGAGCAAAGCCAAAGCAAAAGTAATTTTGTTACCTGTTTTGCCAAATATTAGGAGCTCCAAATTTCAATTTCGGAAATT
The DNA here is from genome assembly GCA_963924295.1 of Dioctria rufipes. Lineage (NCBI taxonomy): Eukaryota > Metazoa > Arthropoda > Insecta > Diptera > Asilidae > Dioctria > Dioctria rufipes. Next base: position 37,716,705 of record OZ002743.1, on the reverse strand, counting down.
GATATTCCCTGTCCAGACTACCTTGAATAATTTAAAGTTTATAGACAAAATAATAATATACTTAAAAATATATTTAATATATATCTATATATATGTATATTTTAAAACTTAAAAGGGAAACGCCAGAGAAGTTTTGTGATGTACTAAAGTGAAGGGAGAAATTATTTTCTATTTTTTAAATGCGGGTTTTGAAGCAGTCTTTTTTAAAAAGATATTTTTTATATTTTCTATTTCATTTGATTAGGGTATACGTTTTGATTCATTAGAGCTCTAGGGGTGGGGGGGGGGGGGGGGGGGGGATCGCCACGATTGCCCGCGCTATATCCGCTCTTGATGTGGAACCCGGTGTAAAATTTTCATTTGACAACATACTGATTTCGACTACAAAATCCGCCGAAATGATGAGGCGAAATTTATAAAATTGTATGCAAATCGTTTAAACCTTAAAAGTTGCAAGAAATCTTAACTTTTTTTTCCTTATACTTTATTAAACTTTGTTTTTATAATTTTTAGTTAGCGTCCTAGTTATATATGAAAGAAACTTCCAAAAAGATCAGTAATCTTTAAGGGTGTTTATGGTAGAATAGCTTAACGTTATTTTCGATAACGTTTTTGCTGGTCTTCTTTTTTCCGTAGTATATACATAATTATATACCCTTAACATCAAGTATTACCTCACAAATTAACTATTGGTGCCTGTTATGGCCAACATTTAATGACTCGAGTGTAACCTTAGTCCCTTGATGGGCTACGATGCCTCATTAACTTTTTGTGTGTGATACAATTACACGAAGGGGCTATTATGACTTTTGTACTCATTTAGACTCAAAGTAGAGAAAACATGAGCAGAATTTTTTATCGATACTCTCCGTATTAATCGAGGAATTTCACCAAGGTTTTCTGGCTTTTATTATATGCTTTTCTCAGGGGTGCAGTAATGGATCGATTTTATCCATAACATCATTGGAGGCTGGCTAGTGAGCTTTTTGCCTTCGAATTCATACATCCCAGTCCTAATTGCCAGTGTGCTGTTGGTGTTATGTTGGTTTTTGAGTATCATTTATAAATAGTAGATTTCAAAAGTATTGAAGGAAATAATTGAATGAATTTCTGATTGAGAATAAAAATATTATTAAAAGAAAAATTAATTAATCTTCATGTGTGTAAGAAAATAGCAGAGTAAAGTATGTGGTTGATAATGATTTTTTAAATACGCGAAATGAAAATAAGAAGAATTTAAAATGAATAGTTATTCAAAAAGAAGATTTGTGTGTCAAGAAAAAAAATAATACTTTTGAAATTTCTTCCAGGATATACTTGTTAAAAAACAGCCGAATTCAATCCTTCAACTTTAATGGTCACTTTAAAAAACCTTTTTCTCCACCATGTAGGTAGTGAGTATTAAGAAAATTTAAAAATGGAGTTATAAATTGTCTTCTATTATTAGATGTGCAAAATGATATTTTAAGCCATGGTGTACCGCACCTCCACAATATTGAAGTAGAGAATTGTAGTTTTGTTTGCGAGTAAACCGATTATGTGAAATTATTTTTAATATTCTGTTATGGTCCCGCCAGGTAATTTGTATATGCTTCTCTGGCATCAGAAGTATCCATCCAACAGAGATAGGGTACTCAACTTTTTTTGGCGGCGAAACGGCTTGCACAGAGCAGTTAGTAAATTTTGGGAAATAGTCGGTGTCGTGTAATATATTTTTGGTAGAAGAGACGTGAATTCGAACAATTGAACTTAATTCAATTACTAGTCGCTTTCTGTAGTTAATTTCCAAGAATTTTTGGAATAAAAAAATGTCATAGGAAAAGTGAAAAGCAAACTTAGAATTACCAGAAAACAGTGGAGATTCATTGCAATTTTACCATTATCTTTGAGATGTGCTGGACCGTTTTGGTGCAGTAACCTTGTCGTGTTGAATATGCAAATTAATTGAATTTGCGAATAATTATGAAGAATAATTTTATTTCCAACAAATTTGCTGGGGATTATAATTCAAGAATTAAATTTTTCTGTAAATTTCTCCTACAAGCTATATGTCATTAAATTGTTTCGACAGCAGAGCCAGAAATCTTTTACCTATCTTAACCTGACGATGCCTAGTTTACAAAAGTTCTTATGCCACAAGTTAGCATTGTGGTATGTGAAACCATCTCACATAGGTACGTTGTGACTATTCGTATAGAATTTGACTTTATAGCATCAAAAATAATTTAAATATACAGTAAAAAAATAAAATACAAATATTAATTATGTATTAATTAAATATTTTACTGCTACACAATCATTATTATGTTAATACATTTATGGAATTAAAAAGCTATTTTTGTTTCTGTTTACATTTTCACTTTTGAAAGTGCATCGTTTTACTATATTGAAATTAATTATGGTGAAAGCTTTATAAAAAAATATCTAAAATATTCATAATTTCATTTTATACACAATTTCAGTAATTTATTGCCAAATTTATTAAGATATCAAAGATTTTCTTATTTTTCTATATATTTATCACCATATAGAGTACATTTTAAACACAGAATACCGTCACGGTACGTCAGCTCTATTGTGTCAAAAATTTAGTGAGAATACCTTGTATCCTATATACTTTGATCTGACGAATGTAAATTGTGATAAAGACCTTGTGACTGCAACTATAAGTGACAGCTGTTTTGTAGTTTTGCAACAAGACAAAAAAAAAATTTTGAAAAGAACCGAAAAACGAGTTTTTTAACGTGTTGTAAAGAAAACGCATTGTAGGTAATAAAACAGGATGTAAGAGGTTTAATATACATTCCTCCCTGATGAATAAATACAAAAGCAAAGAAGGAAAAAATAAAACGACTGTCTATAATAAGTGTTAAAAATGAAAAAATTTAAAGCATTTAAAACAAAATATTCTTTGTCTCAAATATTTCGTCAATTAAAAAATAGATTAAAATACCAGAAATAAGCAAACGCAAAACTAACTAACTTGATTTTAATGTTCAAAAATTCCAAAATTCCATACGTACACCTATTTGAATTACAAATATGTCGCAAACAAAAACACAAAAAAACATACAGGAAAAAGGAAAAGAATTTCATTTTTATTAAAATTCATCACCGGAACCAACTTTAGAAAGAGACAGGAAATAAATTCTGAAAACATAACGAAAAAAATTTATTATATTTGCAAATACACAATAATAGTGAAACAAAACAAGAAGAAAAGGAAACTCTCCGTTTTTTTTTTAAAACTTTAAATTAAAAGCAAATTATGTGAGCGCGAACAATTTTTAAAAAATAAGAAGTTTTATTTTGAGGCTTCTGTGACGAAAGATTAGTTTAGTTAAAGTCACCATGATTTTTTTTTTGTAATTAATAATAACACATATAGGTGTCACCATTTCGGTGGATTAAAAAAAAAATTTAAATTCTTGCTCTACAATTATTTTAAAAAATAAAACAAACAAATTATAAATTCAAAATTAATGTTTTTGCTAAGATTGATTTAATATGAAAATCAGGTTAATTCACTTTAGTCTTATTATTAATCACATCCTAGGTTCAAAAACACTTAAAATGTATATTCAGCTTAAAATTTTATTGGACAAATTTTTGAGTTTGGTTCATGTTTCAGTCTTATTTTTTAATATTATTATCTATTATTATTATTATTTTTATTGTAAGTTGCATAGGTTCTAGTATGGAACATTTTCTTTCTGTTTTTACACGAATGAACTCATTTTATTTTTTGCGAAGAAATTTGGAAAGACATGTTTTTTTTATGCCGAGTTATATAATATTGCTACGAGGATGGCGTTAGTTCGTGATTTAAAACACAATATTTCAGATATAACTCACAAGTTGGTTTTTATTCTTTACTTTTATAAAATTCACAAACTATCACAAATCAACTCTACTTTAATTATCTCTAGTAATGTACTTAAAATTATCACAATCCAAATAATAGAATACTTTCGTTACTTCACTGTTGGAGCCTGTAGAAAAATATGACCCTGAAATGATTACGGGTGGTTAGTTCAAAGTTTTCTTTGTATACTTTATTTTAAACTAAAAATAGATAACATGAATAAATACACATTTGTTTTGTTTTCATATATATAGTTTTATTTTTTCCTTTAATTCGATATTGTGAGAAAACCATGTTTTTTTTTGCAGTAACTTTTTAAGCTTTGTTTCAAATCAGAATGTCGTAAACAGATGACAGAAAATAGGATGTATATAGATATTAAATACAATTTTAGATAGGATTTACGTGGGCTATCCGATTCCGAATGGCTCCATCCTTTATCTGGCTCAGCAATTAAATTTCTGAATATTTGAGAACCATGATGCTATAAATTTTGTCTGTATCTTTTCCCTTTCTATCTCCCTCTCTCTCAGTCTCTCTCTCACTCTCTCTTTTTCTCTCAGAGCCACTTACTCACTTCTTACTCGTCTTCATTGTGTTTACTTCCCAGGGGCTGGGTTATAAGTGACCGCAAGCTAAAATCACATTTTTAAAATCTCGCATATATAAACTTTGTTGCTATAAACTCGGAAATTAAGAGCTCGCATAATTTCGCATTGAAATAAAATATATTTTTATTTGCGCTCGAGTTAGAGGAAGAAATATTACTAGTTGAAGAAAACATAATTATTGTTAACCATATCATATCAGGTAAATTAAAAAGTATTTATGTCGAAAGAATCATAATACTTAAAGGAAACTACTTCATAAATTTCAACAACTGTACCATTAATATTAACAGAGAACTTAGTAATAAGTTAAAGATATTTACGGAAAAATTTTTAATTCCAAAAAAAACTTAACTTAACTTTACTTATAATAATGACAAAAATATTAAGGAAATACATGAGCTTAAATATCATAGAATTGTAAGCTACAGCTTAGGTTCAATGATATTAATCACATATTGGGCATCCTATTAGTTTATCTATTTTGTAAACGAACACAGCTTAATGTTAAAATTACAAACAGGATTCAGTAGAATCCTAAATCAAAGGTGGGATGAGTTAGATCATGGTCTGATTCTAACAAAATAGAAGAGGAAATTCTATAGAAATATGTAGAATTAGCAAAAGCAGAACAAATACATTTATTTTCCCACATTATTACTATGATCTAATTACAACTTTGCCCAAAATATTTCTCATGACTATATCTAGCATTGCCGTTTTTAGCGATCACATTTCATTTTTGTAAAGACGATTTTTACAAGATAATTATAGACGAATAATTAAGTCAGTCTGAACTTAAGTTTTGATGGAAAAGGTTTGGCAAAAGCTGTCCTCGGTAACGGAAGTAATAAATAAATATATATATCAATATAAAGATCGTTTTTATTTTTCGAACCCGAACGATACATTTAATTCGCATTCCTTCCAGCATTCTAAAAATAAACTAGAATTATTAGAATTTTAATGGACTCAATACTTTTAAATCGTTATAACGGGTCAAACAGATGCCAGGATATTATTAAATATTTGTAATGCTATACAATACAATGTTCTTCTGGAATGTGGTTGATAGGTTTTCAAGAAACTTTCCCAGAACACAAGCAAATGTGGAAGCCATTGACGCAGGCTTTTAAACGCCCATGAATAAGAGATATATTGTCTTTTGTAGTGTGGTTAAATATCTATCCAATAAATTAATTATTGGAAAATTTAAATTGAACTGCAGTAATGAAGAACCAATCGACTTGGAAAAAAACGAAATAACACTGTTTCACGTAACAACGCTTTAAAAATAATTTTAACTAGAAGAAAAAGAATGTCGAAAAATTAATTTTTCCGGAACATAGTTCACAACAGCTCCATTTTTTAAGATTAAGAATTAAATGAATTCAACTTTATATTGTTTATCATATAAAAATTGTAAAGAAATTATTGTTTGTGTCAATAAATGAATTTTAGAGAAATTCATTTTTTTATTTATGCTAATTTGTTGTAAAAGAAATATTATTTGGTCTTGAAATTTGAAAAATAGTTTTTCTCTAATTCCGAGATTTTTAAGTCAAAATTCCGGATAAAACGAAAATTTTAAATGTGAGATTTTGAAAATGTGGGATTTTGGTTTTTGAGATTTATCTCTAAAATGCGAGATTTCGTTATTAAAAATTATGATTTGCGGTAAACCGTACCGAACCCACTTTCAGGGAGAAATATTTCGATGGGAGTGTTGGAACTATTGCCACGAGGATTTTTTAACGTTCTATCCTTCTTAACTTAAGGTGTCTATTTTCAAATACTTTCTTATTCTTCTTGGTTTCCACACCCTTTTCCGCATCCCCATCTCACCTTATTTTCCGGACGGCATGATTCTTTGTTGTTTTGTATTGTAGCAGCAGGCAGGTTACTTTCAACAACCCGCCCACAATTAAAAAAAAAAAAGAAAAAAAAAAACGATTCTGCTCCTAATTTCTATAAAGATAAGGGATTTAGATTATATCATGGCGTCACGTAGCATACTATGATTTTCGTATACCGTGATTTTGGTTTCTTGCTAAATTGGAGGTGAGATGCTGGACATTTCTTTATTTTATGATTACTTTTCCCTTTTGAAAGGAGTTTGAAACACAGTGCTTTCTTCTTCGTTGTGATTTTTTTGAGCCATTTTTTTGTAGCATCTTCTCAACAATTATTTTTGAAGACAATAAATTGAGTGCTCTTTTTTTTTCAATTAACTTTGCTGATAAGACAAGGGAGGTAAACCAGTCTTAAAGCCTGGTGTTATGTCATCTTGTTGAGTAGCTAATGTAGATGACGGGCGTCATTTCAACTGCTCTTCGGGATCGGTCATTAGATTAAAACAACTGTTAAAAAAACCTTAGGTCTGTCGTTTTTATAAAATATGACTAAGATTCTCTCAAAGAAAATACAATTTAAAGCATTTACTCTTCATTTAAAGGATTGTGATCACTTGATGACAAAAATGCATAGTCTGGTATGACACTTGGCTGTTTAGCTTTAAATGAAGACATCGCATTGCCTGCAGACTAGGTGCTTTTAACATGCTTCAAAAACAATGCTTCAAAAATAAGACGGCTAATTTACCTATAAAAAAAAGGCTCTAGCAACTGGCTGGTGGAACTGTGTTTTATGACTCGGAAGACAAACAATCCTTCATTACATATTCGAGAGTATTCCAATATAGCAATGAAATGCGTGTTTATTCAAAGTCACAGCTGTTTAGCAAACAAAGTGCGTTTTTAACCACTCGTGAAATAATTTTGATATTATGTGGACTAACTTTTTGACATAATAATTGTGGCGCTCGGAGCATACCATTTTTAAGTTAACGATTTTTCTTTTTTTCTTTTAAGATGTATGTGGGTGGTATAAATAGTCTTTCGACATTGCATGTATATGTAGGTATATGAAAGATATTTACGATTTAAATTTTTCTAAAACAAAGAATAAATTATCTCTTTGTAAAAATTGCATGAACCTCCTTTGAGATTACAGAGTGAAGCTTCGTCGGTTCGCTTCACCTAAGAGCCAGTAGCTTACAATGATATGGCAAATTGGAAATGCTTTCGAGTGGAGTTTATACGAATAAACATTTTTAATGAAAAGAAGTTTGAGTTGGGCAATTTAATTCCAGGGAACATGAAAACTACAAATATGCCTCATTCATTTTGAATACCATATTAAAAATTAGGCAACGTGTTTTTTGCGATCTGACTTAAAATTACTAAAACCTATTAGCATAGTAAGTTAATTTACTTGTTGCTAAGAGAACTGCAAATAACTTTCAAAGACACTGTTGAAGCTGTCCTGAACCCCTCATCTCCACCTAATTTCCTAATTGAACAATCGGGAACATGATCATACCCAGCGTTAATTTGAGGTTTTAACAGATCGCTTGAAATTATGAACTGAGAAACTAAACCAACAAGGCACAGCTAAGATATTTTATTTTGTAAAAAACAAAGGAAATAATTAAAATTACTAGAAGCATAAACTTGATTAATAATTATAAAGTTTTCACATTTAATTATCTGAATGGGATTGAAGAATTAAAATATTATAAAAACAGGCATAGACGCAACATTTTCAACTTAGTAACAAAATCCCTGATATTTCTAGCGCAAAATTTTATTATAGATTTCTTAACCTGAAACTCATTAAAACTACCCCGGCGACCAGACTACCGCACATCTTTGTATGCCATGCATGATTGTTTGATTTACATAACTCGAATTTCTCCTTGACAAGTTGTATTCATAGTCCTTATAGCATAGCGTCATCACTAGAAGAGCATCACATGAGTTGAACGATATACTTTTGGATACATCCTTAAATTCCAAAAGCAACATAATAAATGGAGTATAGCTGGAAAATCTTTTGAAACTATTTTGAAATGCAAATGTTCATTTTCCCGATACTTACATTTGCACTGTGTGGAGTGGTGGGGGATTGGAGGGGTTACGGAAAAGTTTTCCTTGTAATGGAATTGTTCCTCCTGTTTAAGTGCTCAATTGTACAACCCACACACGACTAGACACACTGCACTCAGTGAACGGATATGTTGCTATACAAAAGAAAAAAAGAAAATCTAAAGGAAAGCAGAACTTTTCCTACTTAATCTCATGTTTCTAGAATTTTCTTATATGCGTTTTTAATTTAGAATTTCGCAAGTCCCTTGCAGCGCTGCATCTCTTTACCGATATTGCCAGTGGCAGTTAAAATTTTTGAAACTTGCAACAGGGAACATTTTGCCTTGTGATTTGCAACACGGAACATTTTGCCTTGGGGGCACATTGCAACTTTAATAATTTCCCCCTGATATTAACAGCTTCCAGACGTAAAACTAATTACCAACGCAGGTAGCACATCGGACAGAATTGATTCGTGTGGAAGCATCATATTATTATGCTACATTTGCGCCTGTGTGTACCTGGGATTGCTTGAAGGACGTAAAATTCTTTTCTTTTATCCGTCACTGTTAATTTCCTCATAATACAAGAAGTTGTGAATTTTGCTAATCCAGCCAAAATGTTAGAGATTAATGGGAAAGTACAAAAGTGGGGTGCGGATTATCAGAGAATCTTTGCGAACATACACACGGGCATACTACATACATTTAGGCAAAGCCGAACAATTCCGGCGGGCGAAGAATGGTAATAAATTGATTTTGCCAACTGAATTATCTGCTATCTTTGGGGTGAGCAGCAATTTCCCCGATGGGATGCCAATGAGAAATTACTTGACTACTAGGGTCTTTTCAAACTTATTGAACAGATAGAAGTTATGATTGTATCCATCATTCTGCAAGTTAAATGGCTAAGAAAATTGCTTTTCGATGTCATAGAAAAGGAGTCGTAATTCATTTGAAAGAATTAATTCGGGTTTTTTTTTGGCGTAAATTATATCAGATATCGATTTTTAATTAAGCTGACTTAGACAATTAGCTAGAAATACATATTAAGTCATTGCAGTGATTTTATTTGAATTTACACTCTTTTTGTTGACACTCGAAACTCTGTAGTTTTTAGAAGATGAACTTGATTTAAATTTTGACTCTGGTTTCAACCTCGGCCAAAACGAACAAATTTAGAGGGAATTAAAAAACATTTGCTCGTGTTTGTACTGAAATATTTTTTTCTGGGGGTTGGAAATTTTAAGTGCTAACCCGATAGCTTTCATATTACATGTGACGTAATATTTGATTCAAACAAACTCTTTGACAGTATTTAGGTTAGATCTAGACGAGACTAAGATTCAAATGAATTCTATATTAATATACATATGTTTGTTACTCATGATTTGAGAGCAACTTGAACAATGTATGACGAAATGTTGCCTACTTTTAGAAGCGGGTTCGCGTTCTAGACATGACATAAACCCTAAATATAGTTTAAAATTAAAATCAACATACACAAAGATGACAGTCAGTTCTAAGTTGTACATCAACGCGGTCGGACGTTTCCAAATTCGCCCGCTTCGACGCTTGGACCAGATTAGGGGTTTTCCGAGAGATTCTTTTTCTCTGGTGATGCCTTCAGTACATCATCGGATTTGCAATCTCTCGGATACATTTTTGGTGTTTAGTGTGTAGTGTTTGTGATTAAAGTTTTTTACAATCGCAGCTATTTAAACAAATTATAACAATTATAAAACAAAATACAACTATATAACTATACAATAAATCTCAACATTAAAATAATACAACCACACATAAAATAAATACAACATTTAGCAGGACATGGCAATCAATACTTGGCCAGATATGGCAATCAACATATAGCCGGACACGGGACACTTTTTTGGCTATATACACCGTAGGGTCAGGCCATTGTAAAGGAACTCCAGCTCACTAGTTGAGCCCACAGTTCTGGAGCATAATCAATAGTGGAAGAAGAAGAAGAAAGATGACAGTGGATACTATAATTTATAAAATCTTGAAGACATTTGGGGACTGTCTTATTCGTTAACAATTTAATTAGGCAAAAAGCTTTTAGTATAAATAGGTCCTTAATGACTTATCTTATTTTCGAAAATGAAAGCTCTTTTTTGTGGCTATGCTACGCCTAAATTGATTGTCAAATAACGAAAATATTCTGAAATACGAAGAAATACACTCCAAACTCTTTAAGAAAAACTTTTTCTGTTTTTTTAAGGAGAAATTAAATTCCAAATAATTCCTGCAAATTATAATTACCTTAGGTGAAAGGTAGGCGTCAACAAAATTCTGAAAAAAATAGTTAGTCCGAGAAGTTTTAAATTTGTTCTACTATTTAGCTAAAATTGGTTTTACAGTAATTATAATTTCTTTCCCAGTGTTAAACTATCTGTGAGTGGAGTGAGATGTTTCTGGGTGAATAGATAGGATTTTTTTTAACTCCCGGGTTTTCAAGAATTTTCAGTTATTATTGGACCAACCAAAGATTTACAAAGTTATTCACGCTCTGTGTGACTTGCCTCCAATGAATGGAGTAGCTACCAGCCATTAAGGGACCACCCTAGTGGGAGGGTCTGGAAAATTTTTGATGTTCAATTTTGTTTTTTCTTTTTAATGAACTGGATTCGATAATTGGTTGGTTTTTTTTGTTTATGCAAATCAGTTATCTTAATATATAAAAACGACGTGTCACTGTGTTCGTACACGATAATCTCCGAAATCACTCAACCGATTTCAATGAAATTTTGTGAATGTAGACGGTTGGTTCTATGTGGAAAGATAGTATAGTTTTGGATACGAGGTGGCGCTGTGGTATATAGCACAATATTTTTTTTTTCTTTAATTCTTATTAAAAAAATTTCTCCTTTTGTATTTCTTGGAAAACAACTTATTTTTCTTTTAATATTATTTATTATTATTTTGAACGGTCTCAGGTTAAAAAATCGAAATCTGAAACGTAAGATAACGGCATCAGAACAGAATTAGTAACGTAAGCAAAACCGATCTTATATAATTTCTTCGTCTCACTTTCGAAGATTTCATGATGAGCAAATGGACGAAAAAGATATTTAAAATCTGAAGGAAGAAAATCATTTAAAACATGAAGAAAAAGCCTTATTAGCTCAGCAAAATAAAAAAGAAAATTTATCAAAAGGCAAAACAGAAAATACAACAAAAACAAAGGAAACAACAGCATGTTGAAAGTAAGAGAAAGGGAAGAAAAACGCAAGAAAAACTAGCGACGAAGGTCAGCAAAGGTACTACGAAAAACTAATAGGTGGATAAAAACCCAAGCTGCGAATGAGAACAGTCAGGACTCCGAACATATATTAGAATTGTGCTAAACCACCAAGACGAAAAATATATGTCAGGATTTACAGGATATAGTTGACGAAATTGAGAAGGTATAAGCAACACTACCAAAATTAGAAAGTAACTAAAGGACATCGGAAATAATGGACAATAAGAGCCGCATCATGTTAAAAAAAAGTAAATAAATATCAGGTTTAATCAAAATAATAATATTGCATAATCTATGGACATGAACATCACTTTAGAACGGTAGGACCGATTTGGATTTGATTTTTCGCACGATATGTTTAAAACTTCCACCGTTAAGGGTACAAAATGTACCCCACAGTTTCTATAATGAATGAACTTACATAAATATATTATTGCACATTAACACTTTGTAAAATAATAAACACAGTAAAAAGTTAAACAAAATTTTTTTTTTATCTAATATAGCAAGCACTTAACAAAGTATACCTAGTTATATTTTAAATTAAAATAAAGGAATATAAAAGAAATTTCTTAGTCTGCCTTCTCACATAAAGTGCAAATTGTATAATAACGGTTTTGTAAGGCTGTGATCAGGACATATCAATTTTAAACAACGTTGGCATGTTTTTCGGCATTTTCTGTCCTTTGATCGGGGGCAAATAGTACCGCTTCGAAATGGTTTCCACCGCTCTTCCTGATTTGACCTTTGTCCTCCTACTTCTGGAATTAGTGAGCTTTCTTCGATAACCATTTTTTTACCTGTGGATTTTTTGTAGTCCATAGAACGAAGCTGTTCAAGGGACGCTGATTAAATGTTGCCCTCAGTGTAATTGGGTGGATAGTGCACCGCAAGTAAGGCTGGACATCTGCACCTTCATCACAGGTAAAGGTAAGTAATATAGCGGCCCCTTCTGGACCGCATGATGTGCTGCGTTATCTTTTTCTATGAAGGCACGAAAATTTGGTATTCCCACCCCACAAATCTCCCGCACTAGACTAGGTGCTAACGTGCCGCCCTATGTCAACGCTGTTCACGAGGTTAGTTCTCAGCTCATGCCGACAGAATGGACTTCACGTCTAAAATTACTTTACTCATCCACATTCTTCTATAACAAAAAAAATGTCAATCTTGGAACAATACAAATAGCCATCTATTGCAGGTCCTTTTTACTGTATACTCATTGACCATCTTATCCATGGTATCAACAAACCTCTTAGTGTGATTATAATGTAGCATCTCTCCGGTTTGAATTTGATTGTTTCATCGCTCACAGCATCCATTATCATGTTCGGTAATCAAATCACATATTTCTTGACTTTCAGTACATACGAAACCATCGTTATGTTTTCACTGAATGCAAAAATTGAAGATCCTTTCAGTCTTTATTTGATGGATGACAGCACCGATTTAGGACATTTGTACTCACATTTTAGGTTTTCTCTTTACCTGATTGTCCTAACTTACTACTATTGTCTTATGAGATGTTCATTTCAGTCAACAAATGCGAAATATCTCCTGATAAAAGGCCTACAGTGACTAAATTAAAGAAAAAACATTTCAGAAAAGCTTGAAAGTGATTCCAGGTATCAGACTCTTTCTACGTTGTATTCGCATGTGTATGCAGGTACTTATGCTACCTACGATATGGAGAACAAAGGGTACCCGAGCTACTCTTTTTTGTTTATAAAAGGAAATTTTTACATAAAAATAAATATGTGAAAATACTTGAAGTTTTTCAAGGAAGGTTTTAAGGCGATTCATAATTATGAACTATTTTATGAATATAACATAAACTGTGTTTTTGGGGTACAAAATGTACCCCATGTCGTGCGAGAAAGGTTAAGGAAAGAAAAATTGATCAGCAATCACTTGTTGGTGTTGCCATATAAAACTTTCGATGTTTCACTATATATTTGAATATTGACTGCCTGAGAACACGACGAAGTGGAAAGCTAAAATTTGCGCGATTGCAAATACAAGTTCAAAAGTGGACTAAATTGGGCAACACTTTCATGACAACAGCTGGTGTTGCCATACAAAACTTTGGTTTTTCACTATATACATATTTAGAAACTTCATGAGAACGCGTCGACGTGCAGAGCTCGAATTTTGTACACGGCGTTTTCGTAATAATTGCAAATACAAGTTCAAAATAGGCTAAATCGGACTACTCCTTTTTGGTATTGCCAAACCAATTTTTTTGTTTATATTATATGTGTAATTCTGTTTTTGTTTTGTTCGTTATGGTCCTGGAAAAGTTTGCAGGAAATAAAATTGCCATTGATTCCACGATCAACGCCAGCCAATGAACTTAAAGCATGTCTGAAGTCTTCCGATTTATGGAAACACATCAAGACACTCAAATTAAGCATCAACATACGTGTCGAGTTGCAGAGCAACTAGTCTGGAGAAATATTTTCAAAACAATTACTGGACATAGCCAATGGAAAAATTCCCGTTAACATGCCGACTGGTTGCATTACATTTTCCGTTGATTTTTGCCAGTTCAAAGAATCAAAGACCGAACACATCCGAAAGGTGTTCCCAAACATTGCTCAAAATTACGAAAATCATACCTGGTTGAACCAATATAGCAGGGCTGGGAAAAACATTGGTGTCGACGAATTGAATTTCAAGATTCAAAGTGGAATTGCTGACGAATTGATGACGTACAAATCGGTGGGTTCAATTACTAGCCAAAATGATGTCGTCAACTATCCAACTGAATTTTTAAACTCGCTGGAATTGCCCGGATTGCCGCCTCACATTCTTCAATTGATCAGTGATGATAATGTTGCAAAATATCAAACAACCACGTCTTTGTAATGGAACCTGGATTGCGATGAAGAACCTGACATCATCGTCGATCGCAACAACTATTCCTAAAGGAAAATACAAAGGACAAGACGTTTTACGTTTTGATACTATGCATCCTAGTTTTTCTAATTGATATGCCATTCGACTTTAAACGATTGCAGTTCTCGGTGCGGCTTGCATTCGCAATGACAATAAACAAATCACAAGAGCAGTCATTGAGCGTTTGCGGCATTAACCATGAAAATCCATTCTTCTCGCTAGTATGGTATGTCGCCTGTTACCGTGTCGGAAAACCATCAGCTTTGTTTGTTGCGCTAAACAACAAAACAAAAAATGTCGTATATCATCATAAAGCATTGCAATTAATACAGTGATCACTCAGAAAGACGTTTTTTTCTCATTTTTATTTTGCTTACAAATTTTGAATAGCTTTTCACAAATTCACAAAATGATCACAAACAAATTTATTGAAATTTTGACAGGACAACGTCTGTCGGGTCAGCCAGTAATCTTATAATAAAAAAAATGCTAACCTTTTTTGGAAATTTTTGAGATAATGTTTTTGGTGGAGAATTTCTAATGTCTAAAGTGAAATTGATTGAAAATAATTTCAATAAATTTGCAAATTGCATTAAAAATGCAGAAAATGTTTTGACCACTGCAAGAAGATGGCTAAAAAATAGTATTTGATGGTTAAAATTCATACTCCTCTGAAAATTATCTGAAGTTAAACACTAAAAACAAAAATCATTTACATTAAGGAGCGGTATTAATTAGACTGATATGGAATTTTGTTTTTGTTCCGTTGAAAATTAAAAAAATGGCAACTATTTCAGAATTGACTGTTGAGCTTGGCCTTTTTTATACCCTAGATGAAATCATAGGGTATACTAAGCTTGTCATTCCGTTTGTAATACCTAGAAATAATAATGCTAGAGCAAAATGGGTTGGACACCATATATGATATTAAAAGTAATTTTGATTTTTGCATGTCCGGCCATCTGTACGTCTGTTCGCTTATCCGTCTGTCCGTCTTTTCCGTCCTCACTATAAGTCGAGAACGTGTTCACGTAGAGTGCTGAAACTCCATCGTAGGGTTGCCGTACGAATATTTCGTTTTTCTCTATATGTTTGGACACTGCCTGAGAGCGCGTCAACATAGAGAACTGAAATATTGTACATGGTGTTTTCATAACAATAGTGAACCCTTTCTTGGTGCTGCCATATACAAATTTAGTTTTTAACGTATCCTGTGAAAACGATCAGTCCTAGATGTTTTTATTCCACTGTAATATTCTTTAAAATATGAAATCCCATGAAATTTATTATTATTATTTTGCTGTCCACTTCGATGGATAACCATACGAAATTACATTCAATGGCATTCATCTAGGGTATCATAATAATTGTTCTTAGACAAAATCTAGCTTTTTTACTTGTCTTAACAGTTTTCCGTTAAACAAAAAAATGAAATTTTTCCAATTAAAAAAGGGTTTCCATACCGCTCTAAAGAAGGACGTGAAGAGTGATGTGGTCAAATTGGTTATCTTAAAAAGTCTTCTTTGAAAATTTCCAGCATTTTGATAAACGATGTTTCTTTCGAGAAAAACGCGTTTTGGCTGAGTATGAGATTTTCATATGGGCTGGAAACTTTCAATCAATCGGCGATGCCACGTTTATGCAATATAGTTTCGGCTTCTTCGATTCGAATTGATTATTTTCAGCAGAAATTTTATTCGTATTACACATTGTCTACAGAATTTTATACACTGGAAACGTTTTAATTCAGTCTAATTCAGTAATAGGCCTCCTGGTCTGACGTATATAGTCGAGTTCACTGTTATAAGAAAAGCTATAGTTACCTAAATTATACGAATTTGCGACCAAAATTGAACAGCATGTCTACAGAATAATGGGTTATGCTAAAAAAAAAATTTACACTACAATGGCATCTTAACCATTTTGCTGAATTGTGACTGGAAATTGTTTAGATGAGATAAATTATCATTGGTATTCAAACTTTAAATTTTATATAAAATAAACTTAGCAGCAGGGTCCTTCCGGGCTAAGTCTTTAGTCTTTTCTTATTCAACCTATATTCTGAGTGTACTTGCTTTTCATATTTGAAAAATTTCAAGACCACAACTTTAATTCGCTAATTCAGCAAAATAAAATTTCGTTCGTCAGCTTCAAGTTTGTTAATGGGATAAATACCGCTATCCTTTTTCAAGACATGCAGTCCATCTAGCGTGAAGAATGAAAATTTATGTAAATTGCTGCTTTCTGTCTAATTTAAAATTATATATTTTTTTCAATTTATACTTTGTCTATGTCTGCATAGCCTAAATTACACACTTTCTACCACGATTGCAGACAGGTCATCACACCTAAATATAAACCAAAATAAAAGAAAAATTATACGAAATCGATAAGAACTCACTCATAAGGGAAAAGTGAAGAAAAATTGAAAAGTTCCAAAAGATAAATGCTGTGGAACATCAATCCTTTTCCCTTGGCGATATGTTACAGAATTCTGTTGTCATGCGATGCCTCAACAGCTCGGCTTCTTTGCACTACTTCGAAGGCAAATTCAATTTATTTTCGTTTTTCAGCTTGTGCTTATGTGAAAGACATGATTGAAATTTTATATTGTCAAGGGCTTGGATTTATTCTCCTCCACGGATGACTGTTGGATTTAGCGAGGGAAGAGGTAGTTAGTTATATGGAAGGAATTCCCAGTTTAAATTGACTGTTGCTTCCATTGACGTTGTCTTGGAGAGCTTTGATGGGGAGCCAGCCAATACCTATTTTGTTATATAACGGCGAATTGGCTTATCCTCTTTTCAAATATCACTCAGAATTGAAGCAAATAATCAAATAAAAAGCAAACTGAAGCCACATAATGAAATATCTCAAGTTTATCATCGGATAGATATGCAAATATTTTTTATTCCATTTTTCATCTGTTCAAAAAAAATCTTCAGGATATTCACTAAGAAATCAAGAAAATTATTGCACATGGACAGTTATTTCTAGAAATATAGTTATGCATCAAGAGTCATTTAAAATCCAAGATGTGAATTTACTCTCAGAATTGATTAAGTAAAAAGTAATATGTTTTGATGTATCTAATTTTGAATGAGGCTCTTCTTAACTGCATTGATATGCGAGGTTATTCAATCTTTATGTAGATAATTCTCAACAATGGATTTATTTCCAAAATTCAATTAGGGAAAAATTATAAAATTTAAAGGGAATGGAGACAAAAAGCAATTCCATGAAGACTAGCTAATTTGAAATTTCGTCGACTCTAACCGAGGCGACATTGTCCCAATAAACAAGAGACGTCTTATAATTGGCTAAAATGGTTAAAAGTTTCAAAAACAAGGGGAACTTCAGCTCAACGAAGGTGATTTAAATGCTTCTAAGAGTTTTACTTAGTTACAATGGGAGGTGTAGCAAGGCGCTTGATATAATTAAATTACCGCAAGGGTCTAGGATCTGGGCTGTATGTCTTCATTAAATCCAGGAACAAAGCTATTTTATTGCATGAGTTCGCAAATCACTTTCACCCTTTCAATTATGCGAAAGGAATGTATAATTAGAGGGTACAACATAGGCATTAAAAGGGATGCGATAAAAAAGGAATTGCTGCTGCTGTTTTTTTGACATTTTAATTGAGATTTGGAACTACTTAAAACTTAATTCATTTGCAAACTAACAATGAAATATTGAAATTTCTCAAGAAGTATAAAGATGGATAAGTAATAAATGTCGCCCAAGATTTATGCTTTGTCGTCATGATTTCTGGTTTTATGAGACTTCTATTTTATTGGATTCTCTTCCATAAATTACGAAGGAGGGCCTGACTTGCATTGGTCTTATTATCATGTAGTAGCATGTAGCCAATAAAATTTTATATTTAGTTTTTATTTTCAAATGGAATTTTTCTTTACCAATAATTAAATGTTTCAGAATCAATAGCTTTAGCGTCTTTTTTGTATGCGGATTTTTGGTCAGCGATTACAAATTGGTTGACGTCTCACTTTGCAGCCATACAGGGATAAAATACTTATAGAGATGAAAAGTTCCAGCTATATTCTAACTAAGAAGATCTCCATGTCCGATATTTCTATATATAGGGGGATAGGGTCACCTGCCCCCCTGCCTTTAAATAAAAAAAGGATCTAATGCCGCTGTGGGGGAGGCAGTGGCGGATCCAGGATTCTTGTGAAGGCGGGGGACGCAACTATGATTTAAAAATGGTATATGCTGAAAACTGAACAACATTTTGAAGGCACTCGTCATCGCTCGCGAATGTCAAATGCCCAAAATTTATCATTTAAAAGATACGAGTCGAACAGACTAGATGTGATCTGTTCAGCTTAACATACTGCAAATATTAATGCCAAGAATTCATAAAGACATATATGTTATATTTATATTTTGGATATATATATAGAGGGGTTGTCACAGTGACTTACCATTGGCGGGGTATCAATATCCAATCCCCAGGTGTAATTCTTTTTATGTATTCCAGGGTGAAATGAACACAACTACACTTTTCCTTTTCAGAGGTGAAACTCGTTTTTATTTCTACCAACTTCCTTTTCAAACTTAAGCTCTTCTTCACAACTTTCCGTTAAAGCTAAAAACTCTTCTTTTTTACAACTTTCCGTTAAACCCAAAAACTTCACGACCGCCCGCTAACATGTCAAAAACCGACTGTGTCGAGACTTAGATTATTCAATCTCAAGTCTCTTCGTTCAGGATAGGACACTTAATTAGCATTCCTATCCTGAGAAAATTGGTTACCGCTGGACATGTTTAAACATGCCCAGAATTATCGCGACGGACGATGGTTGAAATGAAATTTGATATTTTCATAAATAGCAAACCATCGTCTTACTATCGTGCATATATTGTTGCACCCACAATGTATGAACCTCGCGACTATTTGCTGATAAGAGCCTTTTTTCGTTTCAGTCTTCACCGACGTAAAATTTCATATGTATGTATATAGGTAAATACATATCGTACTTACGACAAATCTTACTGAAGGTAAGATTTGTCCTGGGGCTTTTTCTATCGAAACGACTTGGGATGAAACTTAAAACTTTTATTTTTCCCAAGTCGTTTTGTGGGAATATTTCTATTATTTTATGCAAAGGAATTTGAAGAAATTGCTGATGGCAATTTCTTGGCCTTGTTAGGACATAAGCTAACCATGTTTTAAGCATGATTAGCTTATACCTACCTATGTATGAATAATTAAATTAAATCAATTATAATTATTATTAAATTACCTATTTTAGGCAATTTAGGTATTTAACATATAGTTCAGTTCATGCTGGGGGGGGCACGATAGTAATGTCTTTCATGAGGAAATAAATGAACCCTTCGGAAATGGTGTTTAATATAGAATTTTCTCGATACTTGGATACCATCGGTATACTATGCATTCTAAAATGTCTCAAGCATAGGTTGACTTGTATGAGCTTAGAGTAGATAGTATCTACTCGTAAAGAAACGTACATTAATATTTATTTGGGAGTAGAACTACACTAAATAGTCAAGTAAGAAGAAATTGATAATAAATTCATATTCATTGAACAGAAAAATATCAAATTACTTAAAATTGTCACTACAACGGAAAAATATGAAGATTATCTATTCCACTAAATATATCGTCATCGAATGTGGAAACCTATCACAGTTCTCCTTGTCTGTATTCGCAATATCACCTTCACACAAAAACAAACCAGTAGTGGTTCTAATTAAAGAGTAAAAAATATATAGTTAATCAAAAAAAAAATTTTTCTTCTCCTCTTATAAGATCCGAAAAAAATGTTCCTTTACTGAGCGAAATTTGACGCAATTAGTTCATTTTTTTCAGGCACAAGGACGAAGGATCCATAGAACGGAGACCAAGGCGGCCCATTGTGTTAATCTGCTAAAATTCAAACTATCATCAAAAACTTCCTCTCCTCTTAATGAAGAGCAGAAGGTCCAAAAATTTTTAGGTCATCCACAGATAGAAGCGCAGACTCAATACTATCCAGCCTGGCCCGGGCCAAACTAGACAAGCGAACAGGAAGTGCACGGTTGTCTCAGGCTCTCATTCCAGCAGATAGGGATGTCATCAACTACCATTTTTAGCTTATTTCTGTTTGAATATATCCCAAAATATAATAAAAAATTTCCGCGTATTCTTACGAAATCGCAAAGTTTTTCTGACTGATTCCGTAATTTAGAATACAAATACCTAGTGAAATTTTGGAAACTGGAAAAAATTGGACGAAACCATTTCTTCTTTAAAAAAACTTCTTATAGCCATAAAATCCAATTTTAAGGAAACTATTATAAAAAGACTAATTTATAACAATCTCACCACTTTTACTTTGTTTGCTATTTGACGTTACACTTATATTGTCTATCTGTCTGAAACCGAATGACCCAAGAGATGCAAATTATTTTTCCTGCTATATACAGCAATAAATAATTTTCGATTTTTGCAGAATGCCAATTATACTTGTCTGTAGAATTGTCTATAGATCTATGCACATGTAATAGTTTTTAAATATATTTATTCCAAACACATGCTATATCACATTTCAACTGTTAATTGATTATGTATCTACCTCCTCAGAGATAAATAATATCAAAAACCGCCAGCACTATAAAAATCTCTACTAATTCAGTTCAGATATAGTAAAAAAAAAAAAAAAAAAAAACTTCAAATGTACCAAACAACCACTGTAATTCAGGGGATCTTAGCCCCCGGGTAATTTAATGAGTAAATACCCAGAAAAATTGAATAGTTCAGTGTACACACTCAAACGCACACACACATACGAAAAACACACAATAAATTCTCATTTATTCTAAATGGAGCAATTTATTTCAATTTTCAGCATTATTTACTCTAATGGTGCAACAAATAGAGAGACAGGTAAATCTCAAGGTGCCCAGGCCTGGGATGAAAAATGAAAGGAATTTCTGCACTATTATTGTACATGATTTACCAGAGTGGCCTTCGGAGGAATTACAATGTCAGAGAGTGAGTGCAGAATTTTTCAATATTAATGCGAACTATGTAGGTAAATATACTATACCCAGAAGGATCACTTATATGATTTCGGCAAAAGGAATAAATTGTATTCAAATGCGAAACGAACCTATTTGAAAAGAGGCAAAGTAAACAAAAAACCGCAATACATATAAGATGGAAACTCCATACCGATATTAAACCGATGGAATATATTTCACTTAGACAATATATCTCAAAGATAATTATGGTTCTAATTGAAAATTATTTGTTTGCTCGCGTATGTAATTTTCCTTATTTAGTAATAGTTTTCCTGTGAATTTCGCTGAAAATCAAACCTCAGAACTTGAAGTCTATATTTGCCCCCGGAGAACTCATGAAATCCCCAAAATGAAAATTTATTTATGGTGGAATTAGCCGCACAAAGTTTTGAAAGGTTTCAATTAAAGCGGATCTGGGGAACAGAAATTGCCGACTTGCGGAGTTACATTAAACTTCTTAAAGTTATATTTGGTAATTGATGTGTAAAATTCAACAAAGGCCATGAAGAGATACTGCCGTTGTTAACTAAATTCGACAGCAGGGAATTCAATGTTCTCTTGAAGAGCTCATTAGTTCAGATACATGTGTGATTGAAATGGTTTACGAGTAGTTGGTGGTAGATAGTTAATTAGTTTTTAATTATAATTATGTTGTCCTAGGGACTAAGGACGATGACTATTGTTTGTTGGATGTTTCAGGGAAATTCGCAAGTGTTCACTATTATTCACTTTATTGGGGATTATAAAATAGAGGAAGTTTGGAATGATCGAATTCAAATTCGAGAGCAGACTGACTGTAGATGCAATGCAAAAATGTAATAATGCAATATAAAATAAGCAACTTTTCGAATAAGTATAAGATTACTTGATTTTAATTAAATGATATATTTAAGTATATTATATTGTTATGACGTGGGACGGGGTAGAATCAGGGGCGGATTTGATCACTTGGCCGCCCTAGGCCTATGGAAGATTGCCGCCCCCCTACTCCCTGTAAAACACGAAAAATTGAATCATCTATATCCAGTGAAGGGACCCCAGGCTAGAATTAGCGGAGTAGGCTGCCTCATAAATCGGAGTAGATTTGAAAAAAAATGGAGTAGAATTAAAAATAAGACTTTCCAACGAATTATTTTATTTAAAAAAACGAAAAAGTATAAAAATGTAATGAAATACCCACAACTACAAGAAAAAATCGCCGCCCCCTAAATCTGCCGCCCTAGGCCCGGGCCTACTCGGCCTATAGGGAAATCCGCCCCTGGGTAGAATTGTAAGAAATTGCACTGCAGGGAATATTGGCTGAATTATTTTTACTTTTCTTATTTTTTTCTAACTGCAGGAGCACAGAATTATATAGAAAGGAGGAAAAAAGCTTGAAATTAAAAACAAACAAAATATATTGGAATTTTCTAATAAATGACGAACAGTAAAATGAAAATAATAACTCTATTTGCAAGTTATTAATATTATATAAGCTGTCAGGATTCACCTATTTAATTGTTTTATATAGTTCAGAATATTTGATTGCCTGCGTCAAATTTTGAAATAAATTTTTATTTTACTTGTACCAAACCGTTTTTCTTGAAACTTTGTACACGTACGTAGTCAATAACTTTCCATTGAAAATTTTAGTTCTTTAGAAGGAAGACAGACTGGTACAAAAAATTACTCTACTTTAATATTAAGATGAATTTTTAAAGTTATTCATGTAAAGTCTTCAATGAACCCAAAAAGTTGTACCTATTTATAGGACCATTTTTTTAGGTAGCGACTATTTTATGATACCTTGGATACAATACCTAGAATGTCTGTTTGTTAAAGAATATATGTTTACCTAGCCCAGAAATTAAACTGGTCATCTTAACAAGCGATATATCGAATTGCTATTATAATTTATAATCTAATTCGAACTTTGCCCATGCGTTCATTGCCCATCAACTTTTTTTTTGTGCTAACTAGATTAAAGCGTGAAATACAGCGCTGGCTTTTCCACCCTGGCCGGTCTGACCAACTTTGACAATTCTGTAGAATATATGAGATAAAGTTATCAAGCTCCCAATGGCAAAGTTGGTGAAACCGGTCAGGTTGAGGTTGAACTCAAATAGGTCTACTTTCTACTCTGCTGTATCTTTGTAAGCTTTGATGGCTAATTTTTGCTATTATTTGGTGCCAGCATTGCTTACAGGAAAAAGTATCCGAGCAATTGTTTGAAAAAAATTTGGGAAATATATTTAACGAGAAAAGTTATTCCTGCTGTAGTAAATTATTACAAGATAATTTGAATTTTCAAGCCAACAGCCCAATTAACTGCTATCATACAGAAGTTGTCAAAGTTCCTATTGTGAGTTGCAAAAGTTTGGAAGGCTTACTAGGTTGAAGGACGAGGTTGAAAAAGTGTGCTGTACCTCCCGCTTAATTGTGAATTTTTTTTTTTCAAAGCTAACTATGTCACACCAATGTCATCTTCATTGCACCTGCAGGCAAGACAGCAGGTGTAACTGATAGCTGTATAATAAAAAATAAATGTGTCTATATTCTCATAAGCAATCTTGATGCTTTCGTAGGGGAGACCGGGGCAAGATCGCAAGTGGGGCAATCATTGTAACATACGAATGGTATACAGCGCTGCAAACATATTAGCGAAGAGTTCGCTTTCTCGAAGTAATCTCGAATTTGAGTAAGAAACGAGAATTTTGAACTTGTCCTGAGATTCCTTCCTTTTTCTGATTCTGTGACGAATGAGAGGAAAATAGAAAGCTCAGCACGACATTTTCGTTTTTTGCCCGAGGTTTCTCTATTTCTCTGATTTCGGAATTACAATGAAATGAGATTACGTGCGACTAAGCTTCGAATTTACCACGAGATTCCTTCGTTTTCCTGAGGAAGATTCAAATGTTTCATCACTTCCTAATAATGTTCAAAACAAAAGTAATTTATCGGTTTAGTGGAATGTGCTAAAATGTCTAGTGTTCATCTGATAAGTGATATAATTAAAGTTGCGATGAAGTGATCAAGTCAATAATATTCACGGACCTCATTTTCCACTTCAAATGAAGAAATGTCCCTTTCCATGGCTCTGCGCGAATCACTTACGACACGAGAATAGCTCGTTTGTCTTAATATATAAGAAATATGTAATACCGCTAACACAAAGACATTGTGCGCATAACTTCGTTTTAACATCAATTTCGGTTCGTCTTAGGATCTAAAGTAATTCGCTATCGAGAGAGAATCTCGGGTTGATAAGTCGAGAATCATGTTCCTTTTACTACGCTGGTAGTCTGTTTTCCATTCGATATTGAGTTCGATCTGGAAGTTTTAGCCAGAGATTACAATTTGCTAGCAAAACGTTTTCGAATCATGATGTTTGCAGGAGCATTCGAACTGTAGATTTTCCACGCATATTAGTCAGTCGAAAAAGTGTTATTAGTGCATTCTTTTGCGTCTGAGAGATTAACATTTGTTTTTCATGCTATTGACTGCAATGATTTGTATTTTCGGAATGTCTCCTATTATTAGTATAATAAATAATTGCAACTAACATATGCTCGGTACTGTTACTAAATAGGTTATGATTTTGCATAATCACTAAGAATAATGTGTCTCAATTTTAATTCCTATGAATGTATAAGAAGTGAAGATAGGCCTAGATAAGATAGGGAATACGGTCATTTCTTGAAGCGGAGTTATTTTGGGTTGAAATATAAGATAATACTCAGAATCATCTCTAAAATCATCGCTAATAAAGATTTACAGCTGCTGAAACCACCGACAACATGACCATGGTGCTCACTGAAATGCCAGTAGTAACAGTGGAATATTTTTATAGAGCGGGTGATTCAGATCAAGATACCTTCCGGTATACCACGCGATTCCTTGAGGTAAGCTGATCATAAAATACTATTTCTGAATTGAGCGACCTTTAAACATTACTGAATTTCACTGAAATTTTGCACAGAAGTTTAAAATTACATTAGCAGCTACCAAATTCTGAATGAGCATTTAGACGTTTTAACACTTTTGTTTTTTTGATACATATTTAATTTATTATTTATGTAATGGCTTTTTGGATATGTCCGTACTACAACTGTTTCAAATGGTACCGAGGTACATACCCTTTGCAAAAGAAACAAAACGGCCCGTGAAATATTTTAAGACTTACAATTCACTACATGATGCACGAATTATAACACCAAATATTAACAAGTTTTATCTGAGCTGGAAAGATATAGGAAGAATAGAACTCCAATACTTTCAATATTTTAACACTGGAAAATATTTACTTTTTCATTGCTTTTATTTAAAGAGCAAACACATGCATTTTTGTTCGACAAACTAATTCCCAGAATAATTTAAGTGTCATCTGTTGATTAGAAAATCCAATAAGTGCGTTTATGTAGGTATGACAAAGGTACATACATGTCCAAGATAGAGAATCTTTCCCTATCGTAAGAATAGGTCTTAGCCCAAAATTGTTTTTTTTTCCATATATGTTATTTCAATTCGAGCTACCACTTTATCTCACACAATCCACAAAAATAATATTTCGTTATTAATTAACAACAAAAAAGTGCATTTTTAATGAAAACATCAGATGCAGCTGCATTTCAGCAATATCTCTTCCTATGTATATGCATAAAATATTAAATTGTTACGTATGAGGTGCGACTTCCTTAGATAACACATATACATTCAAAAAAATGGAAATAAATTTCATCTCAATGCTACCAACAACAACAACCTTTTACGGCACATATACATACATATGACTTGTAATTTCACTCCATTTGTCCAAAAACGCGGCACACCGGCACCAGGTGGTAAAATTAATTGCAGAGAGAAAGTTGTCTCCTTTTGCATCATATCAAAAACTTCATCCTTCTAGCGCTGGCCTCTAGCAATATAAATGGCACCGTCTGTACTCAGTGACAGACTGCTGTTGTATTATGGCTGACATCCCTTTTGACCGCATTAGGACTCATGGCCCGACCCAGGGAAGCTTCCAACTTTATTTTCTCTCTGGAAATGCTGGATCCTGAATGATGACAATTAAACTAAACTGCGCCCGATTTTCCCAGAGAATAGAGACAGTCAGTCCGATATGGCGCGACACATTTTACTAGGAGTCAAGTCGGCTGACTGTATTATTGCACCTAGGGAAAATTTAAAGGTTATGTCACAATATGGTGTAGTAAATTTTTGGTATTTCGACACTTATTGCAACTAAAGCATACAAATAGCTAAAATGTTTTATGAAACTTGGGGATGGGGACAAATACGAAGGGACTTATGCTCTGGAATGTATCTGAAATGTTGCAGATGCAACATTTTCATTTGATTGGGAAGTTCGCCAAAATAAATGATTTGACGTGTGTGTACTTACTATATAAATGCTTTGGACAAATACATAAAAAGGTTATAATAGTGAAAATGTTGTATTTTATAATGAAGTGCTTTACTACCATGGGAATGGATGGGATATGGTGATTCCTCATCCTTGTCGGTTACACATACCCCCCAATTGAGGGCTGATGAGTGACGCAATCAAATAAAAAAAAATGTTGAACCTGTTTTTTTTTTAATAATATTTTCTGAGACTTATTTCCACGTAACCGATATTTCCGAAATGGGCATCCATAGTTATTTAAAAGAAGTCTACAAATCAGGTGGTGTTGATAAGGCCATTAGAAGTATTGGATGCATGGTATCCAGAAAGGGGAAGGAATTGTGCATGAAGTTGTTTCAGATTGTAATAAAATATATATAAGGGAATGCATATGTTAGAATGATGGGAATGCAGAAGACTACTGCTTTTCTGTTCTATGTAGCTTTAGAAAGGTTCAAAATTTACAATACTCAAATTTGGGCCCTAATATTTCTGCTAAAGTCCGATTAGAATCGTTATACTAATGGAAAAGCCTCACAAAGGAAAAGAAGAAGTACTCAACTCAATTTTATTAAATTCTTACTTACAAGGTCGCCATGAAGTATTTGTTCTTGAAGATGGTTGCCATTAATTTCTGCATTTATAGCGATGAATTTAACTTTTTCGGTGGCAGTGAATGGGTGACGGCACTATCGTTCGATAGATTTAAAAAAACTCCTGCAATCGCTGCAAATAAATTCCAGAAAAAATACTGTGAGATATTCTGCTGATGACAAATGGAAATTAGTTAGGTAGGCTCTTAGATTTTATAAAAACAGAAAAAAAAATGTAAATAGTTTTGTGCGAACAAAATTTCAGAGATTCCCTTTCAACTAGTGAATTCTTTTGAGCTGGTAGCAGTTGCTTAGCGAGCACGTTCAGCCTACAGCCTGCATCTATACTCACGGTGATTGTTACGTTATATTGTAGTCATCCTGACATATTAGCTTTGCAGCTGTAATTCCAAAGAGTCATCAAGAGCGCGTTCATGATGTCGGATGCAGCTACAGCCGCAGCCAGTCATAGCTATTTCGAAGCCAGGCATAGCTGCGTGTAGCTGCTCCTGACTTTATGAAAGATTTTAACCATTGCCAGATTCAGAAATTTCATCATGGGACTATGAAATACATTTCATGTAAATATACAAAAAACTATTTATTACATGCCTCGTCTATTAAATCAATATATGGCTCCCCACGCTCATTCATATAAATGGTTACATTTGCCATTATGTCAATAATATTTCTTTTCATTTCTGTAATTTAAAAATAACAAACAAATATGTCAAACATAATGCGTTTCTGTTAGTTAGCTATGCTGGGTAGCACTTTCAAATCGGTACCGGCTGCAGTCGACTACGAGACCGGCTACTATGATTTTCCGAACGCCAGGGACTCATTTAGCCAAATCAAAAAACTGGCTATAGCATTTCCGAACGCCGATAGCCACATCTACAGCTACCACAGCCGGCTGTAGCCGACGTTATGAATGTGCTCCACATCGACATAAGGTTATGCTACGTAAATTGGATCAGCTTTACGAGTGCTTCACAAGCTAGGTAAACTAATCATTACAAGTTGTAGAAGACAATCAACAGTTTCATTATATTTCACCCAAGACCTGCTGTGCGTTTGCGAATCAGTCACGGACTATAGATTTAGTTTGGACGTTGCATGACATCTTAGTACCAGTCCTAGTCTGGTTACTGGAAATTATTTCACGCTCCATAAACAAATGTCAACCGCCATCTCCATGAAATTATCTGTGACAGTTTCACGGTATATTCATAACCCGATCACAAATTCCAGCAACAGCCATCCTAGTATTAATCTGGATACTAAAAAGCATTCTTCAAACCAATAAAGGTGTATCACTACTAAAAAATGAAGCCGACTTCTACCGAAATATTTCTACAGAAGAAGCCAAATTTGGCGTAGTCGAAAGCTCAGTACAGCCGTAGAATCAATATAGAGAGCGGGGCAACAAGATATATGATTGAAAATACTGCACTTGCTCCCACCGAAAATACTCTTAGTCGTGCTCTTAGTCGCTGTCACTGCGCCAAGATTCCCCGGGAGTTTTTCAGCTGTCACAAACATAAACAAATCTTCAATAAACAAATATTTCATAGTTTTTGTTATTAATTTCAACTTAATTTAATATAAAAATGTGTGGAAAGTACACAAAATAATATTTTATAACTATACTTGCCTAAAAAATGATTTCTTACGTATATTTTCACGAGAAACAAATTGTTGCAAATTTGGAAACTTCGTTTGACAGCTGAAAATACATTTGTCTCTTTCTTCAATATAATTCTGACCTACTTTACGATACCCTGAAAAAAGCCACGCTCATGCACACGAATTTTACAGATATCAACACTTCCTGTTGTCTCTATATTCTAAGATCATTACAGACACTCATGTATATAAATTCAATTGCTAGAAATAATAATGTCAGTGATGAACTGTCAAATATATTATTAAGTTTCCAGTTCTGCAAATACCGCTGAACCTCAAGCAATTTTTCGTTCCCACTCGTTATAGTTCAGTGGGAAAAGTATGCTCTCACCTCTCACGGAAAGAGACAGGAATATGAAAGTGGTGCCATTTGCTTTCATGCATTCTTGGTTCAACGAGCAGTCCATTTATATAGTGAATATTAAAATTTTTGTGGTAACAATTCTTACGAGTAGCCGGAATTGCGGACTAAACCTTAGAATTACAAAGAATTTTTTATTGTACATGCGTACACAAGGTATTACAATCTTTGTTAGTAAATTATTATTTGTTGAATATTCTAGAGAACTATAGAACTATGGAAACCATAAAAAAAAATAAAAATTTAAAATAGTAACTCAATAATAAAATAATGATAAAAATATAAAAAAAAATAAAAAATACTTAAAATAAATTAAAAAATATAAACTTAAAGTAGAAGAACAAAAAAAAAACACAAAATTTGAAATGTTAAGCTAATTATACACGGCAAAAAAATTGAATAAATCCAAAGAAAATAAAGACAGTAATTAGAAAAAGTTAAACATAATAAAATATAAATTGTGACGTTTTTGAAGAAGCAATAAACAAATCAAAGAACCAAACATCAAAATTGTTGTTAGCGTTCAGGAGGCTTAGGTCACTGGGCAGTAGCCTAGATGGAAAAATGTCACTTTAGTAACCTCTTGAATATGCTAAGGCAACTGGCGACTTGAATATTAGCTGGCAAGCTTTCCATATACGAAAGATTTCAACATATTATGAATCCTTCAACATATTATGAATCGTGACTTGAACAAATTTCGATTCATGGCTGATTAACAAAATTCAATATTATCAAACAAATATTCTCGGATGTTCGTTTGGAGTAAATTAAATAGAAAGTAGAGCGCTTTTAGGTAGAGGTACGTGGATAGTGAGCAACAAAGAAGCTGTAATTTATAGGGAGTTACTAGTCTAAGAGCCCGCAGTAAATTTTTGGTGTAAAGTATAACCCAAAAAATATACGTAGAGCAAAAATAAATCTGATTCAGTCGTTGAAAGCAACTTCAAATTAATGTTTAAATGTGCTGCCAAGCTTAGAAAATACGGAGCTACCAAAGTAAAGTGTGACAAAAGAACTATTTCAACAAGCCATAGTCGTATTTCATTAATTCATTTGCTTAATTTGTCGGCAGACAGCCAAAGTAGCCGAAGTGCATAATAAATTTACTCATAGCAGCATTAACATGATCACATCACTTCATATTGGAGTTGAATGAATACGTACATTTCTAACTTTATTCACTAGTGAAAGACTAGTACCGTTGAGCTCAGCTGTTGGAAGTCCATCGGTATGAGGATTATTATTGTGGAGTATGATATATTGCGATTTGGACGGATTCAGCTTGTTTATTGACCTTATTTTATTTATGTTATTTAAACTAGCAAAGCAATTCTCTATTAGCCCAATCGGCCTGTCTAAGAATTTCCGAGCATCGTCGTCCGCATACATATAGATTTACGCATATTTTATTACTTCCAGTAGGATACTAATAAAGATAATAAAGGAAACCTGGCCAAGTACTGATCTCTGAGGAATCCCGCAATAGAGCGATAGAAGCTCTGATAAAATTTTTTCCACTTTAACCTGCTGCAGCCTATCACATAATTCTAGATTAGTTGAACTACAGGAGAAATAAGGCCAATGTTTTAAGACAACTTATTTAAAAGTTTATCCTGAATAATACTATCGAATGCCTTAGAAATCTATGAATCCAAGAACACAAGGACGCTAATATGGTCTTTAGCAATGTTAATCGTAGATCATTGGTCACTTTTAGTACAGCTAATTTACAGCTATGGTGAGAGTGAAAATCGGACTGCCACTCAAAAACAAAATTTCATATCTTCTGTGCATCCATAAAAATTTTTCTAATACTTTGAAAAAAAAAAGCACGAAATGCTAATCCGCCGAAATAATTCATATCCTTCGGAGACATCTTTTTTGAACCTTAACTTATCTCAGTAAATTACTCTACACAGCATATAAGCTCGCTAAGTTAATGAATTCTGAAGTTAAAGTGCATATAGATAAACAGGTAGACGGGAAAATGGACAAACAGTCTGACGGACATGGAAAAATCGAAATGTTTTATAATTCTATCTATGATCTTATTCATTTTTTTAATCATCATTATTTATGGCTATTAGAACCAGTGAACAACGTTAGTAAACCCTAGGAGACTACAATCTATGTATAAAAACAAAATAACTTTAAATTTCAACGCAAGTCTCCCAGCAGCATACATACATATATGTATACACAAGTAAGATATGTTATTATATCCATAATCCTTCACTAATAGCAGCTTTCAATGCTTCCCAAGGAGTTCATTCAATTTACTAGCAATATCTCAATTACAACAATTCAAACATAGTCCACTTAATAATACCGAAGGATCTAGAAAATCTCCCTCGAAATTATATTCAAACACAAATTAAATCTGCACACATATCCTAAAATACCAAATCAATTTTGAACCTAGATGTCATGTGATCCTTTTAAAGAAATTGCTTTCCACAGTTTCAGTTTCCAATTATTGAATTCTATTTGGAGCATCATGGAGGACTTAAAGCACTCGTTGATAACTTGGGGATTTTAGCATTCAAAGCACGAAGTTCTCAAGAAGGATTTAATTAACCCAATCGAAGAGCTAAGTCAAATATTGAAACGAGTCTTGTGGTCATTTTAAGATTTAATTATTGCTCTGAAAGTAGTTGAACTCGCCACTATTATATTGGAATGAGGGAAGTGTTGGTAAATTGTAACCAAGAATCGTAATGAATTTCTCTATTGCTCTTGATTTCTTTGAGTGTTGTAACTTCGGCAATAAAAATCGCTGAATAATTTTGTGGAAGTTAAACGTTGGATGAAAAGAATAGAAGTTAAAAGTTCAGAAGTTGAATTGTAACTTCATCTACAATAGGAACAATGGAGTTGCAAGTTTTGGAACTCATATAAGAGTACAATTGAAGGAGAATCGATACCACCGTCTAAAGTAATTGAAAATAAATGTACCTACTCTTGTTTGAAATTTGGCACGATTGGTATACCTAACTTATATCCAAAAACCAGATATAAATGTAGCACGATTTGGTTTAGCGTACATACTTATACAATTGGATATTTTCTGATCAATTTATGTAAGGAACTATATTCACCCTCCAATAGACAGTGACTTAAAAATCTGCGTAGATGTAAGTACATATATACATAGATAGTCAAAGACAATTAACAAATTTATTCGCGTTTAGCTCATATGTCGTGCACTTGCCAAGAAAGGAACAAATAAGGATGCCTCTAAAGTTGATAAACCGACTTCATAAAAAGGAGAGATATATTTGAAATTCATTCGGTTTGCTACCTGAGTAATCGCAAGACAGCTAAAGCCAAAATAAATCCTGAAATACAGCTGGCTTGCTGAATAAACATTGGTGGGGAGCAATCCAGTTAACAAAATCTAACAAACACAGACTCGAATTTCTTAGGTCCCGAGAAAAAGTTGGGATATCCACATTTGTATACCCAGAGGCTTAAATAGCTATTTATAGCCATCCCTTTACTAATTTGAGGTACTAGATTTTTCGCACCTTTGATCGGCACTACCTCGATAGAGTTATGTCCGATCGGAAATCGGGTTTTACTGTTCGCCTCAGCTCAGTACTAGCTATAATTTGTGGAAGAGAATTTTTCTCTGCATTCTTTTAGGGTGGGAGTTGGAATCCCCAGCGGGGACGGGTTGTATATCGAATTAAAGGTCTCGCCGGGTACTATCGGATAGTGTTATTTTCACCCGATTCAAAAAACTTTCTCAGGACGTTTCTGCCGTATGAAAACCTATTTTCTGCCTTCGGTTCACATATACCCCAGTTACAACATTTAGTTTTGCTTCATGACCATTAGTGCTCTGTAGTGATCATTTTCCACGACTCACCAATTTTCCACAATCATGAGAAGAAATAAAGCCGCGCAAGACACATCTGATCCCCAAAGCATTCCTCTGCTTAATTGAAATAAACATTGTCAATAAAATATGTTCATAGTAGCCATAATGCAGCAATTAAGAGAGCTATCATGTCAGGAGGTGTCGGAGCTAAATTTGTATAAAAAGTGAGTATTCCCCTTTTGTTTCTTTAAGAAGAAGTACTTTGTTAGTACTAACAAAAGAATAATTAGGATTTGAATTTATTTTTCTGCTGTCAGTATTTTTGTCAAGCGTCTATTTGTCAAAAGTCCTTTTTGCAAACAATTTTTTTTGTAAATTAATTAATTTTACAAAAAGTCTTTTTTGTTAAGTGGCTTTATGCATAGTGTTCTTTTGAAAAGGGTATTTCGGCCAACTGTACTATATCTAACTGGAGTGATATTCGACTGTGAAAGTTGTTTGATTTATGAAGAAGCTCAGTGCATTCTCCACATCCTTTGTCAAGCTGCTACGATATGTTGGAGCTCACTCTTAGAAATTAATAAATTTTTTAAATTCATAAAGAACTGCTGATGACTTCCACTTCTTCTCAATCTGTAGGGCATAGCCATCACTAGACGAGTCCAGAAAAGTTTTCGTGGTATTACAAAACACGGATAGAATACCCAACTAACCAAACCTCGCTAGTAAAAAATTAAAATCGATATCAGCGTCAACTAACGACAATACAAAATATTAAAATTTTCTTCCCAGTTTCAGTCTACAAAAATATGCAGAAATTGCCAAAGAAAATGCTTTTAAAGTGCTTTTGTTCTCTTTATGGTCTCCTTCCGCCAATATTCACGTAATAAGTTAGTCAATGTAATGTTCCTTATTTCCCCAGAAATATATTAAGTTTATTTACCTACATAAAACAAAATTCAAATTGAATTTGATAAACTAAGAGCTAACTTGGCAAAGGAAATTTCGCAAGAAGTTTTCTCCTTTTCAAATGTAGATAGGTAGATAGTATACTATCTACTGCTAAAAGACTAAGCATAAACTTTTCAAACGAAAAAGGTCAAACAGCCTTGACTCAGTTAAATATTCCTCTTCAAAGAAAACCATCTTACGAAAGAAAGAGTCTCAACGGTTACGGGTGGATCTGGATGTTGGGTAATAAACGCACTTTTTGCCTCATTTTTACAGCCAGAAGCGCAAATGTAAGTATACACTTCACGTGAATTCATGAGACATTCTCTCAAATATTTAATGAATTCCAAAAAGTCATCTACAGGATACAGGAAACCTTCAAGGAAAGGGCAAACTGGCCGTCGCAGCCGCCGACGCCGTAGAGATAATTCTGAAGGGAAGTTCTCTGTTGAATAAGAGCTCGTTTTACAACAGAGATATACGACAGTAATATGCTGAGTATATGCAAATTGGCTCAAGCCCAAAACTGCATGGACTTTTGTCCCTATGCGGGGCTTTTTCGGTGAAAGTGGGTATCTAAACTTTTACTGATGACGGTGGATTGTCTGCGTTTTGTGGCAAAAGTAGGTACGTGAGAGAAAATTCAAGAGTTTACTGCCGGGGTTACCTTATCTATGCATAATGCAGTACCAAGCTTTCGAAGAAAACACGTCATAGTTGTTCCTATTTTTAGAGTCGGGTGTATATCAAGAGCACTTTAAGGTATCATCAATCATAAAAAATTCCTGGAAAATCTTATGAAATCCACTTCGAATAGTAATAAAAATGTGAAATTGTAACAGCTGGGTACCTATTTAGGTAGGTATATATTAATAAACAGAAGAAATTATTAAAAATAAGATATGAGGGAGCTACACATATTTTTGAAACTCGCAATCTTCATTTTAAACCAGTTTTAGGTAGCTTCATAAAAACGAATAGAAGCTGTGCTTTCGATGTAAATGATTTAAAATATTTATTAAAATTTAAAAGAGATTAATCATACATATAAATAAGGAGTTGAAACACTACTGACGGAAACAACACGAAGATTTTTGAATATCCTGAAAATATTACAATTTACTATAACTAGTGCACACAGAAATTACACAGAAGCTTATGATATTATAAACATTAAGTTTAAGTAACATAATATTCATAAAAAAAAACGAAGGAAATACAAAAAAAAAAAACCAAAAAAAAAGAAAACACAATTTTTTAATAAGAGATATACGAACAAAAACAAGCAGAATATGGTTGTTGAAGTTTCCGAGCAAAGATAAATTTGTTGATGTTAAATTTTCTGGACAAGTCTTTTAAATGCGTCAATTATGCCCACTGATTTGCTGCTAAAAGAGACATTATTCCATAAGCGAATTATCTGTACTCCCGTTGGTTAAAATGAAGCAAAACGTATAAGAATAATAGATCACTCTGCATTGGATACTTTTCCAATAGTCAAGTAATCGTGAAAGGAAATATGAAGCATGCTGAAATCTCCATAAACCAAATACAATGCAAATACAGTTGATTAAGGCACCTTTGATTTTACGGGCATCCCTAGTATATGGAAAACAAAACTTCAAAATACAAAATGAGGCACCAATAACGTTTTTACTGAGTTTAAACGGGCACTACTAGATATTATGCTCACTGAAAGCCAAACCCTTCCCAGGCTACTGAATATCTTACCTAACGTATTCAGCGACATAGTGCAACATTTTCCAAACCTGGCTAAACTCACCAACTTTGATAGTTCTGTAGAATATATGAGATCAGTTCATCTAGAACCCAATGGTAAAGTTGGCGAGGTCGGCCATGTTGAGGTTGAACTAGAATAGGTCTACTTTCTATTTTGTGGTACTCCCCAGTACGTATTAAGCTAACTTATGAGACGAGGGTGAATTAAAGAATCTGTAAGGTTAAGCTAAAAAACCAATCGATCAGAATAAAACTACACAAATTATTAATTATAATACCGTCGCCGGAATATTGGTTTACCCCATCCGCCAAATTTTATATTCAAATTAATTACGGTTTTTGATAATATTAATATTAATTACATTAATCAGATTTTTTCTAAGTTATATATGTATCGAGATAAATCATGTCATGTATGCTTCATATCATATTTTTGCCACAAAAGTTCACGGAAAGAATTTTTTACTAATATGAAATCTTCGATTTACTAAACACAGTAAATAACTTTTTTTAATATGAATCCAAAAAATGATCAATTTAATCCAAATTTTCTAAATATTAAAAAATTTTGTCTAATATCGAGAAAGATGAAGTTTTCAAAAATTATTCTAATATACTAAAAACTATCAAATTCTTCTCGAATACACTTTAGAAAAAGTTTTCTGAATTTAATCAATGATTTATTAAATATCTTTCTGTATGAAAATTTAAACTTAAATGTTAGAATCAATAATTATTTGCTAGAACTCAATAAACATCATACAAATAATTAGAATTTCGCAAACGGTTATTAAATTTCAGGAATCAATTCCTTAATTTCAATATATACATAATATAAGTTTTTTGCTGTTGGGATAAAATCAAACAGTTAACTTACATGCATAACAACATTTTCAAAAATATGCACGTCATTGGAAGTCAGCATCATTTTACAAAAGATTTAAGAATAATTAAGACGAATACTTGTAAACTTGAAAACAAATTGCAGCAAGTTTGTTCCTGAAAACGAATTTAATTATGCGTTGTTCTTGACAACAACAAATCACAAGTAATTTTGTTTTTAGAATCTATTAATGTTCCTTCCCATATATAATTTTTCTTTTTTTTTCAGATTTTCCGTAGAAGTGATTATGCAACAATATGTATAAAGGTATACTAAAAAAATATTTATTTAAAAATAAAGTAAAGAACCGTATACTTAGCTTGAAATTTGGTAGCTCCCACCGATCATGAGATTATATCTAAAAAAAAAAAAAAAACATAACTCCCGACGTGGCTCAGAACCACAGTTCAGTTTTCCATTTTTTTAGCGTTTTCTTTATCTTTGTTGCATTCCATTTCTTTTTATTCTTGTGCTTTTATTCTTTTAACATTTTAACTTTCTTTTTTATTTTAAAGCCACTATAAATCTGTGCAGCCATTTAATCTGCAGTCGAACAAGACTCGAACGAAATCAGACCTCTTGTTCCAACTTCCACTTGCACATTTTCACAATTTGTCTTTTTTTTTCTTTAGTCATACCTTTAGTACTTCCGTTTCGATAATAATTTAATTATTGTGTTTGATTTTGTTTAATACTTCGTTCACACTTTTGTACTACAATGTCAATAATTGTCTTGATTTGTTTTTATAAATTTTTGCAGCTGATATTTAGTTACCATATTTGTTCCTGTTATCTTGTGATTGTTTACTTAGTTTTGTGGCCCGGTTTTTTCTAGTTATTTTGTTGTTAGATGTTTTTTTTTTGTGTACATCACTGCTTAGTTTTTATTATACCTACTTGACTTAGTTGTTCTTTGTGTTTTATTATTTATTTCTATTTAAGTTGTTTTCCTTATATATATATATATATTTTTTTTGAAGCCACATGAATATCTGCCCAACAACACAGATTCTCATGACTTAAGTTGTTTTCTTCAGCTATTAAAATGGATTAAAACGGGCCAGATGGATTTATTAGTAATTTTACTAAATTATTTTAATACTGTAATTTCAACGTTATTATTTAATTACATATTTTTTCTAAACTTTAAACCAATCCAAATTTAGGCATTAATAGGCGTTACGGCAAAAACAATTTCAAACAATTAACGTTTTATAAATACGGCGAGAGCAATTAAGCAAGGGCAATCATGAGTAAATAAGGATAATTAAACTACAACTAACTTATACGAATCTTTATTCAAATTATTATTATTATTCAAATAAACATGTTAATAACATATGTTCGCAGTATCATAATACATCGTTTAAATATCTCTCATGTCTGTTGATGTCGGGCCTAAAATGGGCATTCCTCTTTGTTCAGAACATTTATTTAAAAAAAATATAAAATTAAATTACAGTAGGTACAGCAATCGCTTCAAGAATTGATATCGGTTTAGATCAAGAACTTTCAATGCGTGAAGATATTGGAATATTTTAAATATCTTCAAAAATATTTAAGTATTGGACTGCCTATGTATTTCGTGCTAAAACCTGGATTGAATTTCTCTCACATTGAACATCAATATTATAATAGTGATAGTATATTAACACTAATTCAACTTATCTTTCACGTCCAGCATCCAGTTGGATTGATGATTATTTTTATTGGTGTAATTCACCAAAAATGATAGTTTTTGACCTCATTAAGGTAAATAATTGTAATATTTATATTAAAGCTTTATGTATTTATAATATAAACTTTTTAGTGTTATTGTAATTGTAATAAGATGATAATACATATGTAAAATAAAAGAAGAAAGAAGAATTTAAGAAAATACATATGTGAAATAAAAGAAGAAAGAAGAATTTAAGATAATATATATGTGAAATAAAAGAAGAAGAAAAAGAAAAAAAAAAAAAGAAAGAAGAAAGAAAAAAAAAGAAGAATTTAACTTTTGGTAAGTTATTAAAAAATAAACTTAATTCAATTTCTTTTGGTAGTATTGAACTATTTATTTTGAGGATAATATGATATAATAATAGTAGAGTGGTCTTAATAATAATAATTGTTGCCTTTAAAATAATGTCAAATCGCAATTAGACTTCGTTTGTGTGAGTGAACTCATAGTGTACTCTAGAAAATTTTGAGCGAACCTAATGCTTTTTGGGTTGCCATTGCCACCAGAGACAACCCATGACGTTATTTTTGCTTCAAGCGAACGCTTTGACAGCACTTACACAGCTGGTCAGATCTGTGAATTTGTTGCTCCACAGTTCCTTGCTTTTTAAAGGATTAAAGGGTGTGGAGGCCCTGGGTCAATGAGAAAGTAATGGCCTCCTTCTATAATTATTTAAAATGAAATTTGTGCTGTAGACTGATGAAATAATTTATTAGCGAACAACAAACACACATTAAGGAGGGAATGGAGAGGAATACGGTGTGCACGTTCAGTTTGTTTCGCTCCTCAAGTTTTATCAGGTTAATTTAGAAATTTTTACATTTGCCCAGCGATAAAATTACCGAAAATTCATGTGAGGATATTATTGCGATCGAGATTCGTGAGATATCGACCATCAAGAGGCGAGCTATACACCCTTATTACAGTTGTCGACTCACCAAAGTGACAAGCTTCGCAGTCACTCTCACTTCACTTCACTTTTCGTATTATCGTTGTCGAACGGTGTGACGTGACATTTTTCTTCAAAGCCGTATTATAGTTGTCACTTAAAGTGACAGATAGCATCAGGGCATGCGTCAGGGTGTAGACAAAAGTGAGGTTTGTCTTATTTTGTGGTATTGTTGTTATTTTTGAAAGTGTTTAAAAGGAAAAAATATATAAACGCGATGTATTTTAGCCCTTTATCTTTAACAGGATGCTTCACATAAAATCTATCATGACTTCAAATTGTTTTTTTGTTGTAATTTTTGCACTAAAATTGCAAAAGAAAAATAATTTAATTTATAAAAATCTATTGAATTTTATGTGTTAATGAAGTAAAATTGTCACTTACATCGACATTTGTCTACTTAATACGACAACAGTAATACGTCCAAAGTCATATGTTTTCGGCAAATGTCACTTTAAACGACAACCATAATACCATTTTTGTGTCGAAACGACATTTCTCACTTAAAGTGACAACGATAATAAGGGTGTATATGTTTGGTTTAACAGCGCGAGCCTGCAACCACACCAAATATTTACCCAGTTTGATCATAGTAAATTTGTGTTTTTTTTTTTATAAATGTTTTTGTGTATAACCAAAGAACATCTAACAGAAAGAATACGCATCTCATATATTGAAAAGTTTTGTATGGCGGGTCGTTCCATTACGACCCGCTCTCACAAATTGTATGAAAAATCTCTGCTTGCTAACGATCCGCCACTCATCGGTGGTGATAATACGGCCCGCTTTCACAAATTTTATGCGAACTCTGCTTTGAATGACGGCCTGCCGTCAGTCACCAGTGGTGAGTGGCGGCTGGCGGATGGTCATCGTCAAAGCACCAGCACAGCACCAGAGGCAGTACCTGTGCTCCGCATCATCCTCATACATTGCATTGCGAATTGGTGGGCGACAAGCTGTCTAGTCACAGTCAGTTGCATTGATTGTGTGGTCGGAAATGGGACAAATCGGATAACTCCTTTGTAGGGTTGCTATACAAAAAATTCGTTTTTCACATTTGGACATTGCCTGAGTACGCGTAGATGTAGAGAGCTGAAATTTTGTACATAGCGTTTTCATAAAAATAGTAAATAACATCTCAAAAATTAACTTAATTGGACAACCCTTTCCTGGTATTTGTTTGTTTTTTATTTTAAACAGTTGAATATAAACATAAGTACAGCGCCGAAGTATTGCTGTATTGAATCGTCATTATGAAAATGTTTCGAAGAACTTCTTTCCACACCACCTTTTGAGGTAAAGTCCAAGCTCATTGGATCGCACACAAAATGTCCAAAGTTCTATATTTTTCTTAAAAACAAGAATTTTCCGTGACTAGTAAATAAATTAACTTGCTTATCCCAAAGGATTAAATTAAGGTCATTGATCTTTTAAAGTATCCTCGGCCACAAAAATCTGTGAAAAAGTTCATATGAAAAATTTTCGAGTACATAAATTAATAGAAAAACCGGTTCGCCAATTCAACTAGGCAGCGGCAGCATAGTGAAACAAAACTGTGCATGGCTGCTGGCGTCGGCGTGTGTACAGGTACAGCTGTGGGGTGGCGGAGAACAGAGAGAACAGAAATATTCTCTCAGTCTCAAATCTTTGCTTCTTCCCGTCTATTACCTCCCGACCGCATAACGAAAGAACCATGCAACTTGTGCATTTTTAGGGCCCAGATGAAGCTTCTTGTTAAGTTATATGTTCTTTGGTATAACATAAATACTTACACCGATAGTGCGCTCGCCTAAAACGATTAATTTTTACCTGCGTTCTGCGCTACATGAATGAATTTTTTTTTTTTATAATACATCGGAAGTGCGCGAGTTTTTCCTACTTCTTTATACATGTGTGTATGTGTGGATTACCTTACCGCTTCATTTTCTAACAGATGCCTTTAAGCCGATATAAGTATCATTCGATGGCAGGAAATTTGAATTGTTTTGAAAATTTACCATGCATTGGTCGAGGTCAGGATTATACGAAGAGATATTCATGAAATTACTTAAAATTACTTTAAAATTTATTTCCATATTTGGTAATAAAGAATGAATTCTGAGATCTTCTGCTTGATATTTAGTATACGTATTATTTATAATTCGTAATATATACATATGACAAAAATAAAAAGATCTTTGGGATCGTCTCTCTTGACAATTAAAGCCTTCATCTTCTGAAGTTTCAGAAATGAAAGATAGTTTCAGGGCATCCTGTCTTTTCTTTTAGTTATTTATTCTTTGGGGCTCAATATACATAATGTATGTATGTTTATGACAGCCTCGACGAAGATACGAATACGGCCACAATCTTTTAAACAGAAATTCATGCGCAATGCATAACTCTAGCATTACAAGGAATGTTTCAGAAAAAAAAAAAAACGATCACCTATAATTGATGAAGTCAACAAGGAAAACCTTTTGTTTGTTATCAAATAATTTTAATTATGTATAGTATTGGCAAAAAACGAGGTTACTTGAGACAGTTACTTCGCTTGTGAAAATTATGCTTTAGCGACACACTTTTGATAGGTTTAGCGACAGCGTCCGCGATTCGCGACATCGTTAATTCTCAATTGTTTCTGCTGCCCTTTAAAGAATTTGTTTTAAGATAATGGCGCCAATGTAGGATGGAATAAAAATTGAATTAATGTGAACTTTAAATTTCGCTTGCGTTTAAGATAAAATTTCAAGCATGGATGAAAACATTTTAATTAATATACTCTATCAAAGTAAAAGTTCTTTCTTCTACAATACTACCATACAGTATATAGAGATAGGTATTGAAAAACTTGAGTTTTATATCGAATAGTGGTTTCCTATTTGATATTGATTGATTAATTAATAATGAAAATGATATTTCGGATATATGTATGTATATGTAAAATAAAAGCATAACTCACAGTAGAATTCCAGAGAATCCGTAATGCTAAGTAAGCTATGCACTACATTTTTTTTTTCACTATCACTACAATCCTTATAATAAGGAAGTGTAAAAGAAGCATCATGTTGCGCTTTTAAATAACCCGGTTTTCATCATGAATTGTGGCAACTGTCGTAACATTCACGGGAAAAATTTTTCTTTGCTTTATTGAACACAAATTTTCTGAACTTAATATTTTGCCCCACCATATGTATATCACCCGAGTAATGACCGACGACATCTGCCCTAGGGATGGCCAATAGTTGGAAGAATATCGATACTTCGATATTCATAGTTGGTATCTGCCAATAGTTGGAAGAATATCGATATTACGATATTCGTAGTTGGTTGGTGAGAGTTCCAGACCTCCCATATCTAATAGATCTGAATAATTATTTCACTTTTACTTAATAATAATCGGTTCAAATTTTTAAATTGAAAATATTAATTTTTATATATTTTTATTTTTCTTAAATTCGGTGAATTTGACTTTTGAAAATTTCCAATTTTTTCAGGAAATACGATTGCCGCCAGTGACCCTATTGGCTATGCAGCTATTGTTAAAACGGAAAGATCACACAACAAGCTAAGTGGATTTAATTTTAATTTAATTTTGAAGATATGTATAGTTTAGCACTGTAAGCGCCCAATTATTAGGTTTTCCTATCAAGGTGGATTATGTTAATTTATATTGACACAAAAAGAGAGTCTACTTACTAGAGAAGTATCGGCGATTCTTGCCATTATTGAAAGGGGGGGGGGGGGGGGCTTATTATAATGATTTCTTAATAATTTTTCGCGTAAATCCGTTATTGCAAATAAAAATTCAATGGCGGCACCTTAGATGCTCTGCACATGTAACAAACATCTTGTTCTAAGTGCAAAACTAGGCACATGAATATTGAATAAGATTAGCAAATCTGGTGAACAAATTTTGTAGTATATTATTTTAATTGCGCTAAAGTAATCGATAATTCGAGCAATTTGATAACTCGCACCCTAACTTAGCTACCTACTTAATTCCTTTTTTGTTCAGCTTTGATATAATTTTAAAAAAAAAAAATTCGCCTCAAAAGTAGTATTGAATATAATGGATTTCTCTTTTTATTAACAAAATCCTTCGTATGTAGTTCCAAATTTCTTTTTCTTGAAATATATTGAATTTTTTTTAAATAATTTTCAGCAACACCAGGGCTCAGTTCTCTGGCACTGTCTGTTATAGATAAATTTAAGTTTTTCTTAAAGAAACAGTTCTTCATTTATATGGATTGATTCTGGTTCGTCAGTATAAAAACAAATTATCTATTTAACATTTCTTTTGCAATTTTGTTCATATACTTTTTCGAGAATAGTCTAAAAAATGTGTACATATATCTTTTTCTTCTCAAGTGGAACTTTGTGAAGATTTATGATGTTCTTGTTTATTCTTTTACTTATTTCATCTTTAATTGCAATAGGAAGCTTCTAACATATAGCTCATTGCTGACCTTTACTAATTTTTTTAAAACAAATGTTTTAAGGCTCCTTCTGCAGATACCAATATAAAATCTTCTCTCACTT
The DNA here is from genome assembly GCA_963924295.1 of Dioctria rufipes. Taxonomy (NCBI): domain Eukaryota; kingdom Metazoa; phylum Arthropoda; class Insecta; order Diptera; family Asilidae; genus Dioctria; species Dioctria rufipes. The sequence continues at coordinate 37,672,469 of OZ002743.1, read as the reverse complement.
GTAAAGGCGTTTTAATTCGTAAAAGGCATTTGATCATAATATCTCTATAGTATGCCATGCCAACTTGTGTTATAATTCAAAAGTAATGAACCTCTTTTTATCTATACTCATAACTTTGCAATACTAATGAAACTGACGAAGAAAAAAATATTCATTTAGTTATGAAATCTGAGGGGGGCCCTTAAGTCTTAATCGAGACATCAACAGTAGTAGTAGCCCCACGAAAAATAACAGTTCTAGTCAAAATAAACGTCATATTTGTCCAAAGTGTGGATTATTTATAAACAGTGAAGAATCATTGAAGGTGCATATGCAATATTAACATGAAAATATGAGCCGTTGGGGCTCACTGAGACAAGTGAAACAGAATTTTCTTGTCTCAGTTGACTCAGTTTCGTTATTTTGTTGTTTTAATGACTAATTAAAGTTTAGTGAGCTATTTGAATCAACTAACAAATCATCAATTTTTACACTTAATTTACTGCTGTCTCTTCTAATCGGTTTAAGTGACATGCGTTCAATTTCATTGATGTTTTCCTCTGAAATCTTTTACATATAAGTAATAGTGGCGGCGCACTTGTGTGGGTTCTGCAACCAAACGAAAGACATTTTTGTATAGTAGAGCACTTGTGAATTGGTTGGAATCTGATGATTGCGTGATTATGAAATTTTTATAATAATTTCCGTAGATTGGATTAGTTTTTTTGCAACTGTGTATCTACGAATGTTTACCGGAAATACCTGCATGATAACTCCTCATCAAACTGAATAGATTTTGCTAATATATAATCGTTTTTATTCTCCGTTCTACACTGCTCACACCAGAAACTAGTTTTGACAAGTCTTAGATTACGCGATATAATAATATAAATTCAAAACGCAGCTAACAAAGCTGCGAAGTTATTCTTAAGTAATTCTTCTTTAAAATGAGGTTTCTATAAATTAATTTCATATGGTTGGCATGCTAGCACGGAATGATTTAGAGATTATCACTAAAACATGAATTCCGGAAAAGTACCTATTATAGAATTTCGGTATCCATATCTACCTACTTTTTGTTTTCCTGAACTTCACTTTAAGAACTTGTATTCTTACCTGCATAATTGCGGTAATTATAAAAATGAAGTAAAATGTCGACGCAATACAGTTTAAATTGAATAGTAAAGAAAGATCTATTTGCTCATGCGATGAAGTTATATGTGATTCAAAAATCCCATTATATTCAAACCTATACAAAAGGGTAATGTAGCTGTCCGCAAAGGTGACAGATTTAATGCCCTCAGAATAAAAGGAAAAAGCCAAGAAGGAGCAGGTTAAGCAGTTTGCAAAATAAAAGTGACCAAACTTTCAAATGTATTTGTTAAAATTAATCCAGGCAGGACCCTTTTTTTAAAGGCTTTCCAATGAAATACTTACTAATATATGAGAAAAAGGCAAAGAATTAGCATTTGTCCAAGTCCTTCTTTCAGGCACCTAAAATGAAGGAAATAAAACATCATCTCATTCCTTTCATATCCTTTTCATAACTACATAGTTATTTTACTACAATATAAAGGGAAAAGGTAGCTATACCTACATATGTAGGTACATATGAATATCCGCACGGACGTATGTGCATTATGTTTTATTGCTAAAATAAATATTTGATTATAATCAACCTCGATTTTCCACAACTGGTGAAAAACATATTTTGTTCATCTTCCCGACGTCCTTTTATTCCTACTCGGATATTCCTGTGTATCCATAAAACGTGTGCACCTTGTATCTGACATTGTTCTATAGCTGTACAAAATTGTCAGATGTTTTGTGAGCCTATGATATGGGAAAACTAGAAGCTTTAATTTGGCGCATGTCATATGAAGGTATGGTGAATTCTTAATAATTCAAGGGATGAAGTTTATAGTGGGGACAACAGGGAAATCTAAAAGGGAATAAGGGAAATTCATCCAAACTTACTGCTGAGAATACAGTGTTACACAGAGGGGAGCATATTCTGTTAATATGGTGCAGTGTTCTTAAAGTTTTAGTATTTTCCGAAATTTGCTAGGGATCGGTTCAGTGCTATTTCCGAGCTTTAGTAATAGTTCTAACTTGAATATACATAGATCACGCGACTATTTCAGTCTTAAACACTCTCGATGCCAGCGATTCTACACCTATGTAGAAGAAACTTGCGAAGAGTGGTTGTAATATAGTTGAATAAGACGATCTCCGAAGACTTTCACCCTTCTCGGTTGTGTGTAAAGGATTCATCAGAAATGATGTAATTAAAATCAAGTGAAAATGCGTGAATGATGAAAATTAAATAAGGCACGTCTTATACAATCCTTTGAGTGCTGATATGTTTTTTGTGCTCACATTTTAATTACATAACTATGCTATGCATACTTTGTGCTATTCAGGTTGGCACTAGAATGCCTGTTAGTTCAGTGAATTGCAGTTAAGTTTTTTTTGAAGAAAAAGAAATAAATAAAGTATTTAAACATGTGACAAAATATTGAATGTAGAATTAGAGGAAGAAAAAAAAATCATTCTATAAATGAAGGGATATGTGAGAATAAGTGATAAAAATCTACGGAAAATATGTGGTTATTAAATACAATTCGTTTACTACACTTCATAACTCTCTATTATTACGTAGAAGGATATTTTTTAGATAATCAATTACAAGGTATTGGAAGGCATAGAAGAAAAGGTAACTTCTAAATTTGAAACTGATTTTCTGTGTGTGTATGTTTTATAGTATTACAAAAAAGGATGAAAAGGAAAAGTACCATATTTTGTCGGGTATATTTGGGATTTAGGAAAATTACATATAAATCAGGGTTCAGTCAAAGGCTAAAATATTCGGTTTCTTGAAAAATAAAATAAGGTGAAGGGACAGTCAATATCCCCGGGAGAAAATTTTCGTCTGGCTACTTTTTTATGACTCAACATAAACATAGTCCTTTACGGATGGATATTTTCCAGATATCTATCCTATATATGTATTATGTACTTAGATAATATATTCGTATATCAGATGGTTACCAATCCGTTTGTACCATATATAAAACTTGGGTTTTTTGAATAAATTTTCATGAAGAGTTTTCTCTAGAGATGGTTTGATTAATGGTTTAATGATAATGAAGAATTATTGAATTTTCATGTAGTCATAATATTAGTTTTCAGATACCTACTCTTGATAGAACATTTATTATGTTATATTACATGCTAGGTCTATAAAAGCATTTTAAAGTATAATTAAGATGATTTGATAAATAAATCGTTTTGGTAATGAAAATGAAAACTTTATGCTAAAATTATGAACGGAAAATTCAACAATGTTTTTTTTTAAATGGATGGTATACGGATGATAAAATTATATTTCTTTTTTATTCTAATTAATTAAAAAATGGACTGTTATATATACGTATGTATTTATTTATTTATATAAAGCTCTGTTGATTGATGATGATTGTTTAAATAATGCTAGTCTCATTTATGAAATTTAAGAATCAATTTATTGCAAATATTGTTTTTTTTTTAAATATCTAATTCAAATTTATTGAGGTCGATATGGTTTGTCATCAAATATGTTCTGGGCTTAAGTTTCTATTAATATCTTTAATATGAATAAATTTTTTCGAGATTAAATCGTCTTAGATCTGTAATGTAAAAATATATATATATATTTAGTGTAAAAATTGAGTAAATCAATAATTTTGTCGAACGTAATATTACATCATTATGTGTTATTCTCAACAGATGGAGCTCGTCGTCATCCGTCTTTAACATCTTCAAGATAGGTGTTAGGAACAGTTTGCTGGTTTTTATTTTATTTATAATTTAATGACAAAATATCATATAATATTTATGCATTGGGCTTCATAGGTCTTTCTTTAGAATGAAATAGTGGCCAATCATTGCTACGTCATACTGAAGATACACTTGGAGGTTTTTCATGATGGCACTGATGTAATTTCGTTTTCTTTATTAATGTCTGTATTTTTATATTTTACCAGCCATCTTCAGGCTTAGGCTGAATTACATTACATTGGCAGTCAAAAGATCGTCAGGTCTCTAATTTTTGTTTAAAAAAATCTTGTGTGTGTTTTATTTTTTAAATATTATATTCAACGTTATAAGCTCCGCTATTTGTACTGAGAAATATATCAAGCTAGATTGTGTTATTATACGGCCGTCGTACCAAAGTCTTATCTGTTGATAGCTCTATGCCTCAGATGAAAATCACTCGTTCGTTGTTTTTTAAGTCTTCCAGTCTGTTCTCTCCTATTTTTGCAATATTTCAAAATTAATCTTACTTCAAAATCGAGTTATTAAAGAAAGACATCGCTGTTCGTAACTTCATAAAAAATTTCATGATGTATACTTTAGGTGAGTCTTGCATATTATTAGTTTTTTTTTTATATTTTGTTTTTGTTGTATTCATCACTTTAGCTGTATCTTGATATAATACGTAAAATTTTTAGGTTGGTTGAATTTCATGTTAAAAGTTTCCTAAACCTCAAAATTTTTGGTTGACTTCGGTGGCTATGGCTATGTTCTGAAATTTTGCCTTTGAACATTCGTTCAATATAAGAAAAGTCTTTGTTTCTGCCTTATCTTATATTTAGCTGTCATTATTTACAAATGAAGAAATATGTAATATTCGATGCATTTATTAACTATTCGTATTAGATTTTATCACGTTTTACTGCTTAGTAACCACCTGTTGGATTGCCCGCTGAAGAAATATTTAAGGTATGTGTGGGTTTCATGCATCTCTTCATACAATTACACATTATAAAAGCCTGGATATCTATTTAACCAAAAAGAATTTTCGTAATAATTAATTTATGATTTAATAGTTATTTTTCTTTAATTTTATGTTTTATATACATATATCTTTTTTTTTACATTTCAAATATAGATTTTACATATGTTCTTAGATTAAGTTTTTTTTCTCGGTTAACTTATCTATCCATCATTTTATTACTGAAGAGATATGTAATCTTATTGTACCTTGCCTACTATTAAATTTGAATTTGAATGTTGAAATTGAAAACCTTTTTCAATAATTACCTTTTATCACATATTCAAAACGCTCATACTTAAGGCAGTAATTAGTTAGACACGCACACTTTCGACATTATTTAATATAAAAAAAAACATGTGATTTTCATAAAAAATTATGCCACAAAAAATGTCTGTTAATAAATTAGGATTCACAAAAGCTTGAACTTTATGTGTGATGGGGTGGTGCTGTCTTGAACTTTTTCATATATAAACAAATAAAACAAATAATTAATTGTCAGAACTGAAAAACAAAGTAGATTAACTGGAAATCCATAAATAAGAAAATCATAAAACTTTAATAGTAGTAAGTATTTCAAATAATAAATAAATTCATTTTCTGTTAGTCAGCTCGGTTGTCAGAATTTAATTTGTTAGGTTTATAATTTACCCCCCTTCCTATCTACCACTCACCCTTTCTCTACCACTTTATTCCCCTTTCCTCTCAAATCATGCGATGCGAACCTATATCGAAATACGAAATTTTTTCATTCATGTTATAGAACTCGGTAGGTCTTTCGGAGATTGATACCTTCGTAAGATACCGGTAAAGATGGAGTAATTCATCAGTAGCTTGACAAATGATATAAATGAAGCTATAAAATTAAAGTGCGTATTCAAGCACTGAGTATAAAAAAAAAACAATATTTTATGTAAGGACTTTTCAATTGGAATCTTATTTTTGCAAGTTTATCTGAAGCAGAAATTGGCTAGTGTCGAAGCCTGCAAATGCAAATTTTATCTAACAAATCGCTGTCGGTTTTCGCGTATACTAAAACCAATTTATTTCCAGATTTTTATCGCTCCAAATTTTACAGGAAGGTTTTTTTTTTATTGAAACTTTTTATCTTTTTTTCTTATATATAAATCTTTTATGGAGAAATAACAGAAAATTTCAAGGTAAAACAGAAAAAAATAATTTATTTTCGATAACGACAGCCTACATCCGAAGGAAAATCAACGTCAAATATTTCCTAACTGATTTGACTATCTCATTTTATCGAAATAGGATTCCTTCGATCGTCGTTTTCGGTATTTTATTTTATTTTAATCCCTTATTTCACCCTCTAAGGAAGATTTTGTTGCGTAAAAAGATATCTGATTTGCATGATATGAAAATAAACGGTAATGGATAGTAGGTTGTAGGTAGAAGTTGGGGCACTGTTGGTAGTTTGAATTAAATTGAGCAAGAAATTTAGAGTTTTTTTAGGGTAGAGAATGAAAGGCGTTTTCTAATTTATTTAGTAAATATACATTTGTAACTTATTGATAATAAGTATTACATAGAAGGTAGATGAATATTGTGATGAAAAGTCAAGACACTTGAATGAAAACTCTCGGATAGTTGGAATACGTAATGGGTTGGCATTTTACAAAAATGTTTTCATTTTCTTAAAGGAGAGACCTATCTTTCATCTGGGTGAAAAAGCCTTTGAATTAATTAAAGTAAAAATCTAAAATCAAAGTTCAAGAGAGAAATTTTCTTTTTTACATTTTTTTTATATAAGTATTATATATTCTTATCTTCATGAATATCCCATTGTTTTTATAAGCGCGACTTTTTGGATATCCCTTTCGATAAAAACGGACAGGAACAATATAGGGTAATTCAGATTCAGCTCAGTTAAATATATGTCTGCAAATTCTTGTATAAGAAAATATAATTGAAATTGTTACAGACCTCGCAATAAAACGATTTTATAGACATGTGATAATACATATATCATCCCACCTCAAGATCAAGTATAACATTATTGAAGACAAGTTATAAATCATTAAATTTATTTGATGCCAAAATTGTTAGCAGGTTTTGATCGGAGAAGTAGGGAAATTTTTTATAAGTTTAATATGGAATATGGGCTTCTTTGATTTTTCACTGATTATTTAAATGAAACCAGAGCATACATAGATTGGTTAATTTTCTGGTGAATTTATATCAATTATTTTGGCTAAACTTTCAGTCTCTTCGATTATGATAACTGAATTTTTAACTAAAAAAAAAGAATGTTTTGAATCTCATATGATTATATGCCTACAGAAAATTTTCCTTTCTTGTAATTTATTGCTATCCTGATCAAGTTCTATTTCTTTAACCAAATCTTCTTATCCGCCTTTTCTAACAACGACCTGATCTACCTGATCTTAGGTATTTAGAATGTTCCATTAAGCGAAGCTCCTTTATCGACTTTTTAGTCGCAAATTAGTGCAACAACACTACTCAAAAATATTAAAATTGTATGTACATTAATCTATTTGGTTGTATCTCATTCTGGGGTACCGCAAAATTCTATGCTCGAACCGTTTTTTTTGCTATTTGCAGTGTTTGCACGATTGCAGTTTTGTATTTATATAATAAATGCGCTGATAATGTATCTAGATTCACAACTGAAAATGCTCTGCTTTTAAATGTAAAAAGATTTGACATCATTATTATTTATCTGAACCAATTACATACATTCTCTTTCCCAATATGATGTTTTATAATAATATTGCATATTCAATATAGTCAGAAATATTAAAATTGAGCTAAATAAGATCTTGAGCAGATTTAATCATGTAAATAGCTTTCTTAGGATTATTAAATATTCTGAAAATTAGATTGAACATTCTTGCCTAGATAATTGTATAGCATTTAACAATGCTCTACATCACGTGATTTACTCAATAACATTCTCGATGTTAACATCCACATGGTATGCCGACGATATTCAGTTAAACTACAGCAGGCCTATTAGGCTTATGGAGAATTGTATGGCTCGAATAAATGATGATATGAACAGAGTATGTAATTGGTCGCTGCACAAACAACCTTCGCTAAACCCTGGAAAATCTCATTGTCTTGTATTATAACATATCATAGTACTGTATTAACATCCGTTCTCCAGTATTACTTGCAGGACAAGCGCTGCCGATTGTAGAAACCATTACTAATCTCGGTGTAAAGATGAACTCTAGATTGACGTGGTGCGATCATATTGCAGCTATTGTTGGCAAAGTTTAGGGCTGTTCACGGAGACTGTGGCTGTCAGCTCAAGTCCTAAGTACAAGCATTGAGATGAAACTGATCAAGACTCTGATGTTACCCCACTTCTCTCATGATAGTTCTATTCTAAGGTAGACTCTGTATGTTGGCGTAGGTTAAATGTTGCCTTTAGCGACTGTGTCAGATTCGTTGTGGGTCTTCGAAGGTGCGATCATATTTCCAAGTTTAAGTCTATATTACTTTGTTGCCCTCTGGAGGATTGTAAATCTCAATTATTCTTTATAGGCTCATACGTCGTGGTAAACCAACTTTTCTAACTGACCAGACTCAGTTTCTGCAGTCATTGCGGCATCATAACGATTAATTCCCCGGCATGACAGGTGAGTTCAGGAGGGCAAATAGCTCTATGCGCAGATTGTGGGCACTATGGAATGTCTTGGAAGTTTTAAGTATTTAGTTAACTCTGTTATTTAAGATTAATGTCTAGGCTGAAATATTTGAGGGATCAAACATATTAAAAAAAAAGGCGTCATTGCATAAAATAAATTTTGTATTAATAAATATATTTAGAAAAAAAGAAAAGAAAATCAAAACGTTCAAATGTTTTTTATAATAAAAAAGTAGCTCGCCGAGTTTCAAGAAGTTCTCTGTGGTAGTAGCAAAATAAAATGTATTCGAAATTTTTGCCTAATTCAGTGCATAATCATATTATGAGTTGTGGAAGTTGTACAACAAGTCTGAAATCCATGTTATTTCGTAGTTGATACGGCTGCAGATCACTAATAAGATTTACATTTCTGAACGAACATCTGGGAAACAAGTTATGCTTTAGTTTAAAAATATTAATTAATACACTAAATACGGAATAATAATATTGCTTTATTTGGTAATCTGTGAAGTCTCGCTAAATTTTCCCCTGTATCAATAAAGAGTACTAACGGACAATATTTGAAATGTACATAGTTTTAGCATAGTGTGGTACACTTTTACTTAACATTCATTATCTGAAATAGTATATTGTTTTAGCAATTTTATTTCAGATATAATTGAAGTCATCTTTGAAATTTAGTGTATAGTCTATAAATTCTTAATTTATTCAACCAATTCAATAGCGACACTAACAATAGTCTTTTATTAGAATTATTAATCATCATTTTGGTATTTACACTATTTAGCTTTAACTTATTCATTTTTAACTTATTTGCAAAGCTGGTCCTAGTCAAATTACTCCTACACTATTTAAAATTCACAGTGTCACCTATAATATAGATTCAATAATTCATTACCTGTAAAGAGTCTTAATTTACAGTGGTCCAGAAAATTACACAAATAATTAATTTAAATAAAAAACGGCAATGCTGTCATAATAGAACCTTGGGGTATTCCTAAGGCACAGTTAATTACTCCTGCCATAAGTTCATATTTTTACTATACTAATATTATTTTTTAATATGAATCAGATGATTAATTCTTGAATAAAAAAAAAGAAAAAAAAAACACGCACAAAAGCAATGCGATCCATATAAATGTGGTAAAAGTATTTATTCAGAGATTCAGCCTACAGTTTGAGCCATTCATGCTCCCTTATTGATTTCATTTAATTTTTTACAAAAGCTTTTGTTTTTATCTGAAATTATTCCTTTTTTAAAAAGACATTTCTATCATATACTACCAATCTGTCTTACTTAACATTCCATTGCCAATGTGGGCGATCATTTTAATTTGATTAAAAAAATTATTCTTTTACTCTACGTTTTTAACTCCTCACTGTGGCCCTGACTTTTGAATAAATTTAATTATTTAATTTTTTTTATTACAATAAGCCGATAAGACGATATTTTATTACATTCTAACAAAAACTCCAAAGATGTCTGTTATTATTTATATTTTCATAAGAACATACCTACATAGCTACATAAAAACGACAGGTGAAATATAAGTAATTGAAATTCAGAAAACTGCGCATCCGAGCTTTACCCTAATATGATATTATGATTCCTGTAACATTTTACGAAAATTATCCTCTCAAAAATTATCAGACCGAAAATTTTCACATAAAACATATCATTTCCGGAAGAGATAAAAACAGAATTGTACGTACATCACCCATTATGAAAAAGTCATCTCATACACGCTGATTCAGCAAATCGGATTACTAGCTATGCATGGACGAAAGCCTGGAATATTCACATTCTGGAGAAGAAAAAAAAAAATTCAATTACATAAGGTCCTCCATTTAAAGGATAAAAAAGTTTCATTTTACTGAAAATGTGATTTTTGTTTCCCACGCCACTCTTCCGTCAACCCCTTGCTAACACCGCTCCTTGCCAAACACAAAGTACATATAAATGTGTTTTTGCTCAAGCCATAATCATTTGCTTCGTCTACACTTAGCGGGGGGTTCCTTTCGAACACCAGTTACCAACTGACTCCTTTTTTTTCCAACGATTGTTCCAACGAGATACTCCAGCAAACAGAGTACCCACCAAAAAGTTTAGGAGTCTCAGAGTCAGAATTTCTCTTTTTTTTTTTTTTTTTGTTTTTTTATAGCTTGAGGTAATTTTACGGAAATTGCAAATTTATCACGGGACAGCGGAAATATTGTAATGTGGTGGCTCTTAGCTCTCTTGCTGTCATGAATTAAGATATTAATTTCATAATTCCGAGCGTTCACTGACTGAAATTTGGGGTTTTTGCCTACAGGCAACGTAGAAATAAAAATGTTTTTGCTGTTGGTGGATGGTCATGGTACCCAGTAGATGTGGTAAAATAGCATAACATGGCCAAAGCTTTGCAACAGTGAAATTCGTGATATTTTGTATAGCTTTAATTCATGTCAAAATGATTTGTGTTTTATGCTTTAATAACTTTTATAGCATTTGCAAAGATATATATGATGGAAGGGGGTGCTCTGTGTAGAATATTATGTAGAGTAGCTCAAAGGCAAAGAAAATATGTTCGGTTCTGTTATTGTTTGCGGAAAGTGAAAATATACCATACCGCAACGGAAATTGTAGCTATTAAACATTTTGTTTCTGTTTTTGTTTACTTTTCTTTTCTCTCAACTCTCATAAGCATCTCATGAAGCTAGGACAGATGCCGAAAGCCACATATTTTGTGATCTTTAATATTAGTGTACTACAAGGAACCAAGGAAATTTCACTTGATATCTTGAAGCACACTAATATCCCATATCGCATGTAACATCCTTCGAAAATGGAGGGCAAATAACGATAGTCGAATTGAAATTCAACCATTTTGTTTCTGAATGGTGATAGAGTGCTGAAAAGATTCCTAAAACCATAACTAGTGTTATAGATATAGGATTGAGTTTTTCGCCTTTCAAGAATGAATTCAGAAATTCAGTATTTATTCGCTTTACTCAAAGGAGTTACTAAAATCCAGTACTGAACGAGTGCTGAATGACTAATGATTTTTGATACTGTCTAAAGTAAACATTAAATCAGTTCCCTTTGAATGCCGCTAAAGTCCATGTAATCTGGATTTATGTATAAAAAAAAAAAATCTGAATTCTGAAGTTTTCATGTCGGAAAGGAACTTCGTACTTCTTTATTTACGTTGATCCTGAGAGCATAAGTACTTGTAGCAACATAAAAAGAAATGGAGAATATTTGTGTAATGCTTTCAATTACTAATCATCTACAAATGGCTTCAAAAGTGTATTGAAATTGTCTAATAGAAAGTCCCAAGAGGAAATAATTTTAATTGCAAATTATTAATGCAGCCAAGAATAACCCAAAAACTATTTCCTCCACTTGCTGATGTGGGTGTTCTATCTACATAAATAAACGTTTCTAAATTATTAATTTCTACGATGATGTTTTCCTTGTATGAATCCAGCAACGACTTTAAGAACACTTCAACACCGAAATGAAGATACTAACTATTTGACATGTCTCTAATGTATTTGGTGTTAGACAAAGTTGGTGTACTCAATACTTTTCTAGCATACGTTTTATTATTTCAATAACCTTCCGCCTTCAATATTTTCAGTAACTTTGTTGGATTATATTACATGAAGTATCCGACATTTAAATGTTATGCAATAACGAGCTTTCATGTATTTAATGTTCATTTTGCTGAATTATTTCTTCGTTGCAAGTCTTCGCAAGTATTATTGTATTCTGACGATGGTTCCTCAATCACTTCAAGCCATTGATCTTGATTCACTTCCAGGAATTTTTTTTCATTTTAATTTAATAGCTAAAAATAAAAAAACCTATTCTTTCATTATACACTTGTACCTTCATATTTATAATCGTTCTTTTTAAGTTTTTAATTCCATCATTGCAATAAGTGCGTGATCTTGCAAAATTTCGATATTTGTTCTTCGTTTGAAGAAGTATTCTCACTTTCTTTTGTAAACTTTACCGTTCGGGGCATATTTAGGTTGAAATAGTATTTATTTTTTGAATAGCTTTTCATTTAAAATCGTTTGCAGAAAATAAACTTTACAAATGCAGCTTTCGGAAGATAGAAAACGTTTTGATCAATATTCGTTAAGTACTGAAATTAAGCACTCTAAGCTCGTAATATATAAGACAATATTCCATGCCATACTAATCACTCATCTAGCTAGATGGGTAAGATGTCGGAATAGAAATTGTGGGAGCCCCGGTACTAATAAAAGTGAACTGAAAGGTAAGTGTTAATGTTCTCAGTTTCTATAGAGCTTTTATAAGTATACTGTAATAAAAGTACGTATAAAATAACATAAGAAATATCCAAAATTAATTTTTTGCGATGTAGCCTAGTACTAGAAATTTATTCATATTCAGTACTGTTTCTGTAGCTAAATAAACTGTAGAATCTATACTTGTCTGCGGAAACGATTTAGTGTCTAATGTCAGTATCTAGCAATTAAAATAAACGACACTGAACAGTACTAATATCAGTTATGCCAGCGATATCTAATGACTGCTGAAATATGTGTCACATTAGGAACTTGTGAATATCGAAAATGTTCCGCTTGGGGAGTGAATTGAGTTCTGATAGCCTCCCGCTGGCATTTAGATTTGTTACACGCGATTTTATATGGTTAAAACAAATTACCTCATTTGGAAAGTGTATAAAATTTGTACACAAATTAAGATATTTTTAGAGTAAGATAGTCTAATTACGAAAGTTTTAAATGCTACACATGTGACATTTGAAACTTTCACAAAACACGTAATTACATTCAAAGCTGAAAAGCTAACTGTGAACAATAATTTTCTATTTCACTCTAATTTTAACTTTTTTGAAACTATATTTAGCTTAAGGAATCAGCCGATTTCATGGTTAATGGGGATTTTTCATAGGATATTTAGATTTTGCTGCTTGCTAAGAACTGTTGCTCGTAGCTGTGAGTAAGTTAAATTAGTATTAACGAAATTCAAAAAGACGACAAAAAACGAATAAATTAAAAGGACAACAACATGCAAGCAGAAAGAATTACGAAAGAAAACCTATTTTAAAAAATGTATAAAAAAAAACATCAAATGAATTCACCATGCTTCTCTATACCTACATAATGGCTGCACCATATTATTTCAATTAAAATTAAAATTTCAAAATTGAATAAGTACAAAAGATGATAAAATTTGATTGGCAAAATTAATACACATACTAATACGAAAACCGATATGTCCCCAAAACAGAATTTCCAAAGCGTAATGCATTTTAAATTAAGTTTGCAGAGTTTTAAGAGGATTTATTGCATTCGGACTGAACTGAAAATTAATTCTGCCATCAATGGATACATCAGTAGTACATAGAACCTAATGGAAAGCAGTATGTAGTACATACGCATGTATAGTATATATTGTACAATGTACATATACATAAATATAATATTATGTTACAGTTTCAACTAACTCGTTATCGGATTAAAACTAGATTTCGTCAGTAATTAAATGGTGAGATATTCATGAATTCAACAGCCTGAACAAAAATACATACGCTTAGGTTTTAAGATTTAAATTATTCCAAAAGAGTTTTAAATATGTAAATCTGAGGATATGTATGTATGTATAAATAAAGATATATACAAAACAACGTTTTAAACATATAATATACAAGAGACTCGACATAATCAGAATATACTATAACTCATGATTCAAACATTATTGAATAAATATTGTTCAAGTACAATACTTTTTGGAATTGTCCGATACAGAACAAAGCAAAATTATATTGTCATTTAATCACACAATTTTTCAAGTTTTGGTTTGTCTCATCAACAAGTTTCAAAAAACAAAATTGAGTTACTGGAAAAGCAAATAAAAATAGAAAAATGGAAAAATTGAAAAAAAAAATATAGAATAACCACACAATTTTTGCTTTTCTTTTGTACCGGAGAGTCCCTAAAATTAGCTTATTTGAACAAATATATAAAACTTTACCCGGTGAAAAATTATAGTTATGGTATAACTATTAAGAGCCGTATTCACCAAGCCATTTAATTCAAATTTAATTTAATTTATGTTTTAGTACTCATTTAAACTTAAAATTAAAATAATATTAAATTTGTGTCTTTTAATATTAATTCAAATGGGCCCATGGGAATACTAAAGTACAAATTAAATTAAATGTCAATTAAATGGCTCGGTGATTATAGTACTAAATAGTTGCATGTGTTTTATTTCAATGGCTGAGAGATGGTTGTTCGTGTGAAAATTTCAAATTAGGGTTTTTTTTTTTTATGTTTAATGATAATATCATTACAAATATAATTATTTAAAATTACATCAGTTGTGATCTTTTGATTCCATTCAGTGTTCTGCAAAATCCATGAGATTGAAAATTGAATTGATTTGTAAGTTGTATAGAAGTAGAAAAAGTTTTGAAAGTATTGAGAAAATAATCAAATTGCCATGAATTGACTCCTTACAAAATGTTAAACTCGAATTTGATAAATTTCGAGACAGGCTTATGCCACATTCACAATGCAGAGTGGCAACTGCCATTCTTTTTTCACACGCAATAGTGCATATGGCCATCTCAGAGTAGCGCAGATTGGAGCTGGATCAAAATATATTTTCACGCTGCCATTTCCGAAAGCTTATAAACTTGAATTTTCAACTACTAGCATGTAGATGGCGTGGAAAAAGCTTTTCTTTTTATCTAACTAATATGTTTTAATATTATTTCCTGATTTAATATTTCTTTAGAAGTAGTATTTGCAAATATTTTTTGCAAATTTCATGATTTAAAAACCAAAAAAAGTACGTTAATTTTTAGCTAGTTTCGAAGCAATCTGATGATGTGAACCGGTGTCTGTTTTTAGAATTAATTATTTTGACAACGATAGCTGTTTCCTTCTTTATTGATGTGGCGTTCTTATAGCGATTTGTTATGTTAATCTCAAAGTTCGAATTTGACTCTGTGGTGCATTCTGCATTGTGAACACCTTCGTTCAGGCCTCAAAACTCACTCTACTCCACTCTGTATTGAGATGCGGCATTAACGTTTTGTAAGAATGGCAGCTTGATTATTTTCAATACTTTCAAAACTTTTTCTACATCTACGTACCTTACAAATCAATTCAATTCTCAGTCTCTTGTATTCTTCAAAACACTGCACGGAGCAAGAAGAACACAGCTGTAATTTCAATGAATGGAAAAAAGAAAATTTACATTTAGGGTCGAAAGCACCAACCAAAATAATCCAAATTCATGCGTGATACACAAAAACAAACCAAGATTAATCGAGATTTAATCCATCGTACTACACCGGTATTCGATATTTGCTTGGGATAGAATTTCTATTCGAGGATTATCTCGGATGACGGATGAGACAAAATTGAATTTAAATGTTTATCTGCAAATGAGCAACGTATTTCCTTTAGAAATATCATAGCTATGCGAGTCTTCGGTAAAATTCCACCATATTCCACCCCAGTGATATCCCAGTGATATCTTTGTGCTGTTTGTCTTATTCGTCCCGCACATCTCAATTTTTATCTATTTCTCGTTGGCTTTTAACTTCTATAAAATCTTCTGAAAATGATCTGGGATTTTGTTTGGCTTCCAGTGTTACATTCTACTCCCTAGAGATTTCAGTGTGTGCAACAATATTAATTTTGTCATGCTACTGCAGAGTTTACTTGCAAATATCGTTCTGCATTTCTTCCATATTACTCCTATTATCAGACTCTCTTTATTCTCAAAATGAAAATGGCTTAAGCCAATATTGAGTTGATGAGAGCTGAATATATTGATAAAAACATCGCCGTTACCATAACTGTTTGTGCTCATACCATATCCTCTGATAACTTCTAGGTTGAGAATTAAGGTCAGCCCTGTTCGGCTGGAAGGAAGATGCCTCTTCTGGATCTGAACTTGATTATCTAATCGCGGTGTAGCATTGCTTTATGGTTGTATTTCTAATTTTGGTTCCACCAATATCTGCGTACTTCGGTCGATAGCTGGCCAAAATATACATGGTGTTTCCTTCATGATAGTCAATAGAGCAAGAGGTAATGGTACCTCCTCACATAGACAAACAAAAAATTGTATGGAAGGGAGGGAGCTATTTGAACCGTTTCGGAGTTACCGGATGAATAAGAAAAAGAGCTGGTGTTTTATAAAACACCCTGTGTCTTTAAACGTACCCTTCTCCACTCACGAGTTATGGGGATCTAAACTAAAAATTTCGAATCTCCTTACCTTATTTTTTAATTTGACCCCTTTTTTTTGCAAATATGTGTTTAACATAACATTTTTTATAATTTTTTAATTTGAGCTACAATACCCTATGTGCTATATGTAGCCGTTAAAGAGTTATTAGATCTTAACTTACTTTCAAAGATAATTTATTATCTTAGTTACTAAACCACGTCATTTAAAAAAATCGTCTAATTTCGATATGATCTGAATAGGTCATTAGCTAATAACTGTTTAATGGCTACAGTTAGCACAGAGTGTATTAAGTCAAATTGACGAGGAGAGTCCAAATTTTACAATTTTTAAAAAACTTATGTTAAGTACCTTTGTGTACAAAAAAAAAAAAAAAGTAAAAAAAAAGTAAGAAATCTGCAATTTTTAGTTTAGACCCCCACAACTTCTTTTGGAGGTGGGATAAAGAGCTGGTTGAGAAGTCCTTGGAAAGGCCATGAAGTTATACATATAATATCTTAGAGTTTTGCAATGAAAATTCATAGCGAAATAAGTCAATATGAAATTGACTCAGTTTGCTGCTAAGTCTGCAGCTCGATAATTAAGTTGAAAAAACTCTTTATGCAAACGAAAAATCTTTAAAAAAGAAATTTCATTGCTATGAATTTTTATAGCAAAACTCTATGAAATGATAGTCCCGCATAGGGCTAAATCTTGCTAGGCATTCAAATAAATACGTAGTATTTCGCCTCATATAATTCACACTTAAAATTTAATTTAAGTCTATATATGAGGTCAGCTTGGCTGTTTGCTTTGGCGTTTACGGCAGGCAGGAACCAAGCCGTACTGACGATTATACGGTTCCTGCTTATATGAAACGCCCTCTTTTTGCAATTAAATTTCTTTTTTAAAGATTTTTCGTTTGCATAAACAGTTTTTCAACTTATATAATATCTTACTGTGACCGTACGTCTTGTACTTTTTAAGATACAGGGTGTTTTCTATAAAACTAGATTTTTCTTAATAACCCTGTAACTCCGAAACGGTTGAAATAGCCCCCCCCCTGGCATGCAATTTTTTTTTGTCTAGGTGAGTACCATGGAGGACACACCCTATAAGAAGGCAATTCCACCTAAATGCATTTCAGCTTTATACGAAACATATTCTCAGTCCCAGATCGAAAACACTTAGTCTATAGCCGTGAAAAGTTAGCGGGATCTCAAATGTAATTATCTGTACAATTTTGTCCGTGGCGCTTGGGGGAATGATTACTTCCATGATTAGTGATTTGGTTAACTTATTTAAAACTCCATTAGTCTCTAAGAGCATTTTCTAACAAAAGGCAGAACGTAAAAAAATCAACAAGAATTAAACGATTTAATCTTAATATCAGAAATTCGGTATAACCTTTTTTTTTTTTAATTTTTTATCCCATAAAGAAAACGAATAAATTACAAGGGACTCCCTTCCCCGTCCTTACTCACGCTTCATCAATAATCGTGAATTCTAAATTAACTCGAATTACTTCTAAGTCTAAGCCCAATGAATACGATCTATTCATTGCCTCTTAACACGCAATATTTCACCATTTTATCATGAATCAGATAAGGAAATCATAATTAGGGACGACTTACATAGTAGCGAGTAGGTCTAGGTAGATTTTATACCGACTGACTAATAATACTTAGCAAAGAAAAGGAAGCTCAGGGTTTTAAATCTTTTCATCCTTTTACGTTAAAATTATACCACTCTAGGTAGGGATACCTTTATAGCCTAGAAATTATTTTTTGATATAATTAAGTAATTTGTTTATTCATTTCCGTTTTCTTTACGATTGTTCCGGTGGGCTCCAACAAGACACAATAGAATCCCGTGGTGTACATAAAAATCTAATAAATCCCTCCGACAGTCAATTCGTGACGAAGAACAATACCAGAGTGGTGAGCCAGCGAGGCGGACTTGCTATTCTACCATGCACGGTCACAATGTCAACACCAGCCACTGTAAGTAAGTATTTTATATACGAGTATATTACTTACCGTTAATTATAGAAAAAAATTAAAAGAAAAAAAAATTAATTAAAAAAAAAAAACAACAATTTGCATTAATCAAAAAAGTTATGCTCTGCTTGAAATCTCTCCAGCTTTTATTTCTGATTTGATGACGTTGGGGAGTTTACAAAACAAAAAAGCTGTTTGCATGAAACTTTGAATTTTTTTTTGTTATTTTAAGTTTTTGTTTTTGTGTGAATATTATGTTGAAGGCTGCACTCTCTTCCTGTTGAGTATATATGCTGAACGTTTTCATAAATATAATCTGCTTGCCATGCATGCTATTATTATTCGTACAATAGAAGGTAGGCCCATTTATACATAATACATATATGACCTTCCCCCTACTTACTCTTATTCTATATGCAAATTGTCAACTAACTGTTATTACCGTAATATACTTGAAGGTATCCTGGTTCCGAAGAAAGGATTTTCAACTCCTCACAGTTGGCCTTTCCACGTATAGCAGTGACGATCGATTTTTAGTAGAGCACACTAGACATTTAGGTAATTGGGCGCTACGGATAAAAAGCGCTCGGAAAGAAGATGAAGGTTTTTACGAGTGCCAAATCTCAACCCATCCACCCCAGTCGATATTCATCGAGCTGAAAATTGTTGGTGAGTATACGTTGGTTATATTTTTTATTTGTTTTTTTAAATAAATAATGCTCGTAAAAAATTGTCGTAATTAATTTCATAAAAGAATCAAGGAGTTCGAAGAGATGTTATTCCCGAAGGATAAAGTTTTCGTTTTTCAAGGCCATTAAGTTTAGTTGCCCTGGAGAAAATGTTTCAGAGGCACAACATAAAAATTTCACCAAGCATTTTCTTTTGTAGTACACTTGATGGAGTGAGGAATGAATTTCGTAAAGTTTCAATGCCAAAAACTTCAAATTAAGAAAAGGACAAGTTTTTTCTGTGTCTGTGTTTAATTCTCCAGACAAAATTTCCGATTACAGAATTCCCTTGGCAGAGCTTTTATAAAAATAGCCTTTGAAATATCATTTACTTCTGCTGTTTTGAAGGGTTACTTAGAGGAGACAATCTCTGGATTGTTTTTTTTTTTTATATTTCTTTTAAGCATTAAATATACTTGAGATTTGAGTATTGTATTAAGTATGTGAAAATAATGTGGGAGTTTTCATAGGTGCAAGTGGCATAGGTGGGATAACAATAAGAAAAAGCTATACAAAGAAAATATTAATATTTTGAAGAGCGAATCATGAAAGGATTATTTTTGCTCTCTTATGCTATTTCTTCTTTATTCTTATGGAGTTTAGTGAATTAATCTGGAAAAAAAAAAATTCTCCGTAAAGTTTAAAAGTTTTAAAAGAGTGAAGATGGGATGAGGAAATGCAGGAGCCAAGCATATGCAAGGATGAAGACTTTCAGTTATTTTGGAGATTTTGTCTTATTGCATAGTTCTCAATGAATTCTGGAGACTTATTGGTATTATTTGGTTATCACCTGCAAAAAATAGTATGTTTACGAGTTTTCCTTGCTTAGCATCTACAATGATAATTTAAATTTATAACGTTGAGAGGTGAATGAATGCAACGAGTATAGTTAGGCTAATTTACGATAGAATTCAATGACATCGACAAAATCATGACACTACTTATAACCACCATGTTTACTCTAGGTACGTTGGGGTTTCCTTGTGCATTTAAGTTACAAGTCACGAATTGAATTAAATATGAATTAATGTGTGAAAATGTCTATCTTTCGTCGATATAACTGATGTCCAGTGCCATGGCAGGAGCTAGCAAGGATGCAGTCGATTTTCTTAGAGAGCAAGAGTTGAACTATTGCAGGCTGTGCATGTTATTCTAGTAAGCACAATGATTATAACAAATTGATGATCTCAGTGCACTAGCTATAGCTTCTCGTTTTTAGAACGGGATTCTCTCTTAAATTTGTAAATATTTTTTATTGCTTTTAATTTTCTTAATTTTATTAATTTGTTTTTAAATTTATTTTAATATTTTTAATTATCTTTTATTTTTTATTTATTTTAATGTCTTAGTTCTTCTAACATGTTTTTTTAAGTATTTTTATTAACTTCTTTTGTGTCTTTTATGTCTTATTTTTAATATCTTTTTATTTTTTAAATAAGTTTTGCATTAAAAAAAAAGTATGCTGGGATTCGAACTCGTTACAGGCAGTTTGCCTATTTTTTTAATTTTTTTTTTTAATATTTCTTCATTAAAAAGAACACGCTGGGATTGATTCGCGTTTCAGAGAGGGACTGCGCTATTCTATAAATTTATTATTATTATTTGTTATTCTGCAGATCAAGTCAAATTTTATACAACATTTTTGATCACTGTAAAGAAGAAGTAAAGCTCCAATTTGGCATTTACATTCTGCTATATTATGTGAAATAAATTATTTCCATTTTTTTCCATTTTGCCATATATATTCTTTAGAAAATTCTGGAGAATGTTTATAAGATGAAACTGATGATTATAAGAATATCTAGTACTAAATCACCTTAAATTTTTTAAAACAGACTGGATACCACTAGTGTACGTACACAATTTGAGAGGAAAAACTTACACGCGAGAATTCGTAGGAATAAAATGCAAAAACCCATGGAATGGGCTCAAATGTGTAACAACCCTGCATTTGAAGAAAAAAAGGAATCATGAGAAAAATCATATGTTTTCAATGCTCTTTCTGGACCACATTAACGAACATAAATGAGAAAATAACTTTTGATCATCCACGAAATTGAACCAAATCAAGGCAATTAGAGCCATGGATCTTGGGTAGTGAAATCAAAACATATGTGAGAGCGAACTCGCTGAAATGTACACAGAGTTAAAATTGGATGAATTTGATCTGGGTACCGATCATTACGGCTTTGGTGGGATTAAAAAATCAGATTAGCTTGCTAGAAAAGAATTGGCTTAGCTGTATGTAACTTGAATTGCTCTAGATTGTGAGCCATATTCAGAAGTGGGCCATAGTCAGATTAATATAAATGTGCTACAGTGTGGACTGCGGAAACATTGTAAAGGCACTGTGCGTTTAATGCCGATCACATTTATGGGAAGGACGGAGGAGATTTTGAAGGGATATTATAATCTTGTCTAATCTGATTACCGGCCACTGTCAACTGAGAGGGTACCTTGGTACCTCAATGCCATAGGGTTTATTCCTACCTGCAGACTTTGTGTGGAGAATAATGAAACTATTTTACATTTCATGTGATAATGCTCCATGGACGCTAGAAGTAAAATGCAAACCTTTGGTAAATCACAACTAGATCAAATTTAGCAGGCGAATAAATTACTACGAAAAGATGGCAGAGCTAGGTCCTCGCAGTAACGGCATAGACGCACTACAAATCTTGGTACTCTCGCTTTACTCAATCTACAAATTAAACCAGACACATTTGTACTAATCACAGCCAAACAAATCCTATCTGGAGTAATCATTATGGGCTCCTCTTCAATATTTCCAAGGTAAAGAAGCCTTCTTCACAACTCGACGATAAACCGATAATGTAGGCGGCTAAAATCAAGTATAGGAAGTATTTATGATAAGATAATTAGAAAGGATAGATTCTTGGAATACAAGTAAATATTGAACAAGGTTCAAGATGTAAGGTGTATAAGGTACCTTACGGCACTTTTACATCAAAAGCAAGAACAGAATACTCAATTTATTCCACTTAAAAACAAGATTGTTGCTCAAATGATTAATAAAATCCAGAGAAATAGGATAAACTAAGAATTTTACTGAGAAAATAATTATATTACTCTCAGATTTTAAAGAAAGACACAACTTTTATGTTTTATCGGCGGAAATTTTTTTCGGACGAAAAACTGTCGATAAAACATAAAAGTTGTGTTTTTCTTTAAAATCTGAGAGTAATATAATTAATTAATTCTCAGTAAAATTCTTAGTTTATCCTATTTCTTTGGATTTAATTAATCATTTGAGCAAAAATCTTGTTTTTAAGTGGAATAAATTCAGTTTTTCAGTTTACAATTTTTGGTCCTTGTTTTTGATGTGAAAGTGCCTTTAAACAAGCAGTATGATTTAAGGACTGTACAAGCCTGAAGCTATACACAATCCGATCACATTTTCGCTATTAGAAAACTACCTATCTGTCCATTCTTGATTTCTAAGAGGTAATTATTTCATCCACATGCAGTCCATGGCGGATGAATACACAGGGCAGCAGGTGATCTAAATTTACCAGTCGACACAATTAGTAAATAAACTAAATTTATGTCGAAATCTTACGAAGTGCATTCAATTGTGAATGATTTATATATACAAGACTGAATACAAGTCCAATGTTATCCTAACAGGACGTATATCTAAAGGGAGTTTAAACTAGATCAATTCAAATTTTCGTATGTACCACTAACACGCACATTCCTTATTTTCTGTTTTTTAATGTCATACGTTTCTCTTGAAGTTGTTTTATCTGCCATCGAGGGAAACAGATATTATAATAAAACAAATAACAAAGCTAGAATTGGTCCATTTTACTTTAATATTCGCGTAAATTTCATAAATTTGTTTAATACTTAAGGAATTGTTGTTTCTAAGTTGAAGTATTAATTTTAAAAAATTAAACGTTAACGCTATATACAATGCGAATCAAAAATAATAGATCTTTAGAAAGGATACATCGATTGCCATTCTTCCTGAGCCACTTCGAATTCCATCTTTAAATTAAATACGGCTGTTTCCGCCATAGTAGTCCATAGTGCAGTGCACACACCTAGCCAAGCAAAAAAAAAAAAAAATCTATGGCAGGGGGGGCTGGTGGCATGTCAACAATTTTGAAGTTACAGGGTGATTAAAAAGATTGCTAGCTTTTCACAAACCACCCTCTATCTGAAAAAGTACAGGATGTACGGTCACCCGGTTTTTTTTTACGAAAAGTGGTTAACATAACTATTTTTATAAAACTGTAAACTGTGGACCATCCTATTTAATTTGACCTATTACACCTATCTGCAAAGTGCAGTCGTTAAAGAGCTATTAACTCTTAATCTATTCTCAAACCTATTCTCAAAAATATTTGTTTCCTTAGTAACTGAAAACACGTCATTTTAAAAAAATAACATCTAATTTCGGCATGACATGGTTTAATAGGTCAAATTAAAGAGGAGACTCCGCAGTTTTTTAGTTTTTATAAAACAAATTTATGTTAACTTCCTTTTTGTAAAAGAAGAATAGGTCAAAATAAATAAAAAGGGAAAAAACGTCTTGACGTGTACTTTTTCAGATACAGGGTGTTTTGTGAAAAATTGGCATATTTTCTTAATCACCTTGTAACGATAAACGGTTGATATGCCCCCCCCCCCCTTGCCGTACAATTTTTTGTTTATCGATGTGAGTACTATCACCTCTTGAATTCTTTTGATAATGTTTTCGTTTTAGCAATAATCATAAATGGTCTTGGCATAACATCAGATATATGAAGGGAATATTTCTTTGTAGAGACACTCTTTTAGTTTGAAATGATATTTTTATGACGAAGAAAAATAAATTGAGTTTGAAATTAGTGTTATTATAGCTAATAATACAGGATGTTTCCTCTTAGGAGATCAATAAGCAGGATGTGATAGTACTCACATAAACAAACAAAAAATTATTTGGTAGGTGGTTGGGTGGAGGGGGGGGGGCAATATCAACCGTTTAGGAGTTTAAGAGTGATTCAGAAAAAAAATAGCTTTTCACAAAACACCCTGTATTTTAAAATGTACTGAGTGCACGTTCCCAGTTAAGAACTCATTGAACTTTATGGCCTTTCCAATGACTGCTCAACCAGCCAAATGCCCCCTCTTCGCAGGAGTTACGGAGTCTAAACAAGATATTTCGGATTTTTTTACTGTTTTTTTTTTTAATTTTACCTCTATTTTTTTGCAAAACGGTCATTAACATAACGTTTTTTGTATAAAAACTATAAACTTTAGACTCTCTTCTTTTGACCTATTATACCGTAAGTGCTATCTGCAGCTGTTAAAGAGTTGTTAGATCGAAACCTATTCATGTCATACCGAAATTAGGCGATATTTTTTTTTAAAAAGACGTGTTTTCAGTCAATCAGGGAACAAATTTAGGAATAGCTTTCAGAAAAGGTTTTGAGCTAATAACTCTTCAACTGCTGTAGATAGCACATAGGGTATACTAGGTCAAGTTAAAGAGAAGAATCTACAGTTTATAGTTTTTGTAAAAAAAGTTATATTAATGACCGTTTTGCAAAAAAAAATAGAGGTCATTTAAAAAAAAAAGGTAAGAAAATCTGAAAATTTTAGTTTAGACCAGCATAACTCTTGAGAGTAGAGAGCTACGGGGCTGGTTGAGCAGTTGTTAGAAAGGCCATGAAGTCCTTAATTGCGACCGGATGCCCCGCACTTTTTAAGATGCAGGGTATTTTGTAAAAAACAAACTTTCTATTCTTAATCACCCTATAATTCCTAAACGGTTGATATTGCCCCCCCCTTCCCTACCATACAATTTTTTGTTAGCCTGTTGAGTTCTATGACCTCCTGCTCTATTGATATCCTAAGGGGAATAGATTATAGATTATAATTTTTTTTTGGCTTTCTTCCGGATTTATACTTTATGAGAAAACCATTCTCCCGTAAAGCTAAACACGTTTTTCAAGATGGGATCTGTCTCCGCCATTTTATATGAAAATTATAATGAGTTTTTTATACTTTAATATGTGTTAAATAAACACTCTCAAAAGAAATCCCATTCCTTTTTTCATACTCCCAAAATAAGTTGCCGTAATTGGGCCTTATCTTCTGCCTCTAGAGCGGTAGTAACCCTTAAGAGGAGTCAGAACTCAGTAAAAGTTTCAATTTAGATACCAGCAAACCTGTAGGTAATAAAATTTACTATACGTAGGTTTGTGTCCTGAAAGTGAGAAAATCGATATAAAATTAGCCTAGACCTAGACCACAGAGCACATTAGAGACATCTATCGCAAAAAGCAGAAACCCAACATCCGACAAAACCATACAATTTAAGACGAAAAATAAAAATATGCAGTTCACATAAATTGAAAATTTTTAACGAGAATTAACTCTCCTAAAATTTTTTTTCCCATAATTGTTAAATATGTTATTTTGCTTTGTATTTGAACAACTTTCAAATAAATATTGCAATTTCTCGTCGGTGAAATGTCGGTAGAAACACAAGTAGTATTAGAGTCAAATAATTATAAAAAGAGCCACTAAAAATGAAAAGAACTCGACGTTATTTTCTAGATCTAGGCCTTATCTTTCTAAAACAGTCACAATTTAAAGAAATGAGAATGGAATTTGATTTAAAAGACTTCAATTCTTACCGTTTTTTACAAGTTTCCGAGCTAATATCTCCATTCCAATACATTTTTTTTTAATTTTTGCCGACATTGTTTACTAGACTTCTTCATTACCTTTAATTTACGATATATAGTAAATCATTATTCTGCTGTAAATAGTTTGCCAGAAATTCGCATTGAAAAATGTATGAAACTTGCTATGCTTGGTACTGACTCCTCTTAAGTTCAACATATTTTTAATTAATGAGGTTTGCAGAATAAGGAACAAAATGATTAAATAAGCTTTGAAAAAGAAAATCACTCTTCCTTTAATCCATATAAAATATCCCCGGGCAGATTTTAAACTTTGAATGAAACTTTAATTTTCTCTACAAAAATACTGAAGATTAAAAAAAAAAAATCGTTAAAATATTTGTGAAAATTAAATGAAATAAATTTTATGTGGGTAAAGCACCTGTACGGATATATCTATTTAAAGTTCCAAGTTAAAATGTAGGAACCTCATAGAATCCCCCATTCCCACACAGATAATGGAATAAATCAATAAAGAAACTAGAGGAAAAGAAATTGCGGACACTGAAGCAGAGTTCTAGAAATTCCTTGAACAAATTCCTGGAAATTTGTCAAAAAGGACGTGTAAAATGAATTCCCATGTTGACCAGCAATCGTATATGATGCGAGAGATGAAAGGCGTTGGACAAATGCGAGCATATTGAAAAAGCGAATTTGAAAGTGCCAAGATTCGTTCTGGAAACTGATGTTAGTTGAAAAACATGATTCCTCAAAGGATTTCATTTGATTTTTCCATAAAAGGAATGTGAGTGGATGTGTGATATTCTTTGATTAATTATGAAAGCCAATTTAACATTCTATAAACAGTCACGTGTTACTTCTAAAAATCTAGAAATGCAATTAGAAATTTTCCATGGTACAAAATAAACAGGAGGAAAATAATTTCATAAGTTTGAAATATGCAGGTGTTAAATCTTTCTATATTGACTGAACGTGGTTAGATAGATAAACAGTTCAGAGGGAATGTGTTTTCTGACATCCAACGTTGCAATCATTCTTTAAGTTATGTTAAATATTTAACGAAACGATAGAACATTTTGGAAATATCAACTACTGGGTTTGATAATTCAGTTGTATTTCGTAAGATTCTTGTAGTAGTGTGGTTATACATGACCAAAACGGGAGACAAGGAGACTGGAGAGTACGAATAAGAGATATTACCATCCTAAATATAAACCTAATACTGCAGGGAATAAAATTCTTTTCGCAAATTCTGATCATTACTATAACTAACTGACAACTTGCATACAATTTTGTCTTCTTTAACTCATTGGAGAAGAGATATTTCCATCTTAATTTATCTCAAGTAAATGTTGCCAACAAGCAACTTGCAGCATCCGAAGATCTCTCTCCCAATCACTAAACAGCTATACTTTCTTCCTTAAAATCTGGCAGATCTAATATTGTTTGTAATGTTGGATGCTCCGCACTTCTTAAATCAATTATGATCTATCGGTAATAATAAAGATTTCTACCTCAGACTCCATCATTTCTTGAGCGTAGAATTGTCCATTCCAAATCACACAATGCTTTTGTAATACTTATGTAGTTTCAAATAAGTGATATGTGTATGTTTTGAGAATTTTGAAGGTTTCCACGAACTCACTGTTGCATTTATTCGTCCTAAGATTATGTCTGGTTTAATATCTAGATGAAGCCTTTTTTTGTTAATATTTATAGTCTCATAGTGTTAACAGTATTTTACAGATTTACTATCATTTCTATTGTATCAGGAGGACTTTTTCTCAGGAATTCCAAAACGTCAAAGTATTAAAGCAAGCTTGGAATTTTTGTTATAATACCTGAAGACAAAATTCTGCATTTTTCAAATGTGAATTGATTCGGTACATTTGAAAGGTGTTTACCTTGTATGCGAGGCCAGAACACTAGAACAAATTTATGATATTTATTGAAGTCGAAACTTACGGAGAATATTATCTGGAGTGATTTCATTTCCATAATTGAAAAATGTCATTGCCTGATCATAAAGAGGTCAATTTGTGTATTAAGTCCTCAGTTGAGAATTTCTTATATGGCTTTACGAATATGACAATGCTGAAAGTAATACCGTTGACATACAGCTAGTATAGGTACCATGATTCGGATACCATTATATTCTTCTTACAATGCTAGGTAGCAGAGAGGATATAGTTTCATTCGCCAGCTTCTAAAACTTATAATTTTTGCTTTTCAAGAAAAGCAGTGCTTTTAAAAAATGTCAGCTTGACGTATGTCATAAACTAGTTAATATAATTTTATAATTTTCCAAAAAGACATACAAAAAGTTATAAGCTAGATAATTTTGTCACTACCTGAAAGTGGCGCTGAAATCATTAAAAAGTTTTGTACATCACGCAAAAACCAGCTTGTATTATACTGGTATGACCCTGTTTAGACGGATTAGTATGCTGCTTCTGCGTCACGAAAACTTGTTGGTAAGATGATGGTTGGGGGCAGGAATGAACCATCACGCCAGCTACAGATTGCATGCGGCAAAGGCAGCATACTGATCTGTCTAAACTGGGTCTTTGTAATGTTGTAAAAGTTGTCTGTATCATTGGCACCCCGCTCTTCAACAAACGCATGCTTTCTAGCTAACTTAGTAATTACAATACCTGTCTCTGGTCCGCAATACGATTTCATCTTTTGAGGCAGATGTAATGATATCGAGAGAAACTTATTTTATAAAAAACATTAAAGAAAGATCACCAACACCATTATTTTATCAATAGGAACTTCCTACCATCAGTGCTGCAATCATACATATATTAGCTTGGTAAGCATGTCTATGGGTATGCTGATAGTTTTCAAATACAACGTTAGCTTAATGTCGCACTAAACTCCTCTTTCGAGGAGCCATAACTGTGTTATAATAAAATCAACACAGCCATACATTGTCATAATGTCATAACCGGGTGCTTCTGCTGTAGTTGGGGTGCAAAGGGGCGCCCATCAGATGAGCCAGGCCAACTTTTAAAATGTTAAGGCCGGCGTTGACGTCTCGGTTCCACATAGTACCACATTTTGGGCAAAACTGGTACCGATGTGGAGACCGAGACGTCCTCACTGGCTCGCAACAATTGGCGCATAGCTTTGTGGTCCGAAATTCGTCCACCTCTAGAACGGAGCAATGCACCTTGAGTGTCTTTAGCAATTTTTGGCTTGGGGTTCTTACATATCCCCGAATCGGCGAATTCGCCGCTATTTTAGTAGAACCTATAAAGACTAGTGTTTTGGGAGTGTTTTGGGTTATTTCCTTCACCAAGCGGTGCGTTGCGCGTTCGGTGCAAATGAATTGCTTAAACCGTAAACGAGCAACTTTCCGTTGACCATACACCGCTTGGCGTTGGGTAAACCACTTTAGTCGCTCCTTAGTGTATGCTATATAATCCAATTGCATGGACGATTGGGAAGTGGCCTCGTATATTTAGCTAATAATGCTTTCCTTGCATGCGTGGACGTTTTGTAGTGGAATGTTGTGGATTTGATCTTTATTAAGCTCACCGGCTTGTTTTCGTTCGGGACGCGCACACCGCCAACCATTAACCGACATCCAGGATCTAAACCAACAGCCAATTTGTAGTAGTCAGAGTTAAATTTATCCTGGATGTCGGTCATCGTCCTTTCATCATGTGCGCTACATTTCTTGGTCATGGCGGTCTTTCTTCGTTTCTTTGGTGTTTCCAATGGCTCTATTTGTACCTCCTTCTTCATGGAAAACGTAATCGCTACTCCATCGGTACAAATAGAACCATCGAATTTTTTCCGCCCCACCGAAGGTATTTTGAAAAATGTTTGCCATTGTTCGAATTTTTCGTCGCGGAATTTTTCCCAACTACCACTGAATAATTTCAGACCAAGGAGACGTTTGTACAAGGCAAAAGAGTCGTAGCGCACATGATGAAGGCGATGCTTATAAATTGGTACCAGAGAAAAATTTTTAAGCTCGTCAAACGTTAACGTTAGTTTAATTGGTATACTTGGCACATAGTAACAGTATAAGCAACCTTTGCTTAGGTATAGATATTAAGTGTACCTAAATATTTGTCTTTGATTCCAATTCAATTCTCTGCATGCCTCTAATATGTTGCATAATTATGAAGTATATAGCGAGAAAACTTAATTAATATTTTAGGAAAATAAGCAGCAGATCTACTAAGAATTTCACATTACCTTTAAATTAATTTGACTTATTTAATTTATCGGGTTAATACCTACAACTACCAATTATTAGTGAAAATCATGTGCTACTCTTAAATTGCCGAATATATACCGGCTAATCTCATATATTGAATGTTAATTGGCAATCAGTTCCATTCAACTTCAAATTGTAACATGAACGAAGTTTGAACATTGCTTTGTCTGGTTTCAGGATATGCAAATTTCTGGTATGAATAGCAGGAGAATAATGCTGACTAGGAGGATATAACTTGTATACCCTAGTTGAAATCTATAGGATATACTAAGTTTGTCACTCCGTTTGTACCGGATAGAAATAATTATGGTAGAGCAAAATGGATTGGACACCCACGCATAGTATTAAAAGTTGTTTTGATTTTTTGTATATATGTATGTCAGTCTGCCTGTCCGCACCATAACTCGAGAACGCGTATACTTAAAAAACTGAAATTTTGCATACTAACTTTTTAAAAATAAAGAAAATTTAACCTTGAAAATGGGACAAATCAGGTAACTGTCAAGGGGGTTGCCATACAAACATTTCGTTTTTCACTATGTGTTTGGACACTGCCAGAGAACGCGTCAACGTAGAGATCTAAAATTTGGTACATAGTGTTTCCATAGCAATAATAAAAAAAATTCAAATGCGGACTTAATTGGGCAACTCATTCTTGGTCTTGCCATTTTAAAATTCAGGATTTTTATGTATACTATGCAAACGATCAGTCCTAGACATTTTTATTGTACTAAAAACTTCTTTAGAATATGAAATCCTATACAATTGGTTGGTTATAATAATTTTTCCGGTCAGACGAACGGTTCTAGAAAAATATACGAAAAACCACTTCAAAAATTAGTTTAATAAGAATTGGTCTATTACACCAGTTCTAGCTTTTTTCCTTGTTTTTTTCTTCTGAGTCTGTTATGCTTATGCCAATTCTGAACGACATCGATTCTTAGATAGAATTGTGAAGGATGCCATAAAAAAAAATATTATGTAAAAGCAGTTGTTGTTAAATTTTTAGAAAGTAGGAGTACGGTGGACTTGTAATTAAGAAAGTAATGACTACATCTACATGAAATACGGAATCCAAGGTAATATCACAAATATGTAAATATACAGCTGGAGAACGCATTTCGGAAAAATGAACTAGGAAATGTGTTATTAACAGAAAATGTTCTTAGTTTTCAAGCATCCACCCAACTTCCTTTCTTTCACCAGAGCAAGGTAGAAATGCTTTTCTCGAATATAAAAGCAAAGGGTAAGACAACAATGCCTCACTCCATTATAAAATCGACGGCCTTCGACCTGACGCAGGAAAACCCAAAATGTTTTTTTAGAAATTGACTGGAAATTTTTTCTTACAATTTATATGCATTTTTTTTTACAAATTTACAGAAAATATTTCGCTAGAATTTTTATTAACTTTGTTGGCCGATTGGAGTTAATTTTATGCCTTTGTCGGCCTCTAATTGCCAATAATCATTCATTTCATCTGCCGTTGTCAGCCTCCAATAGTGCATAAAACTTCTAAGGAACAAATTTCCATTAAATTTCTAAGAAAGAATTGAGGCCTTCCTACATCAGGTCGCGGCATTGTCGATTTTATATTCGAGCGAGACGTTGCAAATTTTTTCTTTATTGACTCGCAACATGTATCTGATTTTCAATTTTCCGATTCGAATCGTTATCTATATATTTAATTCTTTTTGATAATATGGAAAGTAATTGGCTAAATATTTTTACAGGAATACCATCTACACACGATGAGCTAGAATTCATAGGAAGAATTGTTTCGAAAGAATTTGTAAATATAAAACATAATTTACCAAAATTATACATTAGATTTGAGAAAGGGCGTGTAGGCATTAGCCTCGCTATCACTGCGACCTGAAAGATCTATTGTGTGTCCCCGTTGCATTTACTCCCTTTCTAGGTCCAGACTGTTGATAAAGTCTAGAACCGTTTTGGAATTGAGGCTCCACACGTAGTTTGGTGGAGGAAAAGCTTGTACGATGTGGAGTAGTCCCCGCCTGGCCAATGCTTCGCAATTACAGAGCAAGTGCTCCGTAGTTTTCATAACGATAGCCAAACATTTTCAAATGTAATAATATGCCAACTAAAGTAAATTGAAAGCTCCGCATTTCTAATTAAAATTAAAAGCAGATGAAAAGTAATTTTCCAATGCAAAATATTTTATGTTTATTTACAATTTTATCAATATCAGTAGGTACCTACTGTTCTCGGTTTCACAAATACTTACAAAATTGAAAAAGTGGTTAATTACGAAATTCTGGACGGTATTTATCACATTTTCAAACGATAAAAAGATCATAGAAGAATAATAGCAAGCCACTTTTATCGAATTGCTATAAAAAATCAAGTTTTGCGTTTCAGTAATTAAGGAGAACTCGTCAGTGTGTTGTGTTCCCTGATTATCTACCACCGACATTCAATTAGTGCAGGGCACCTCATCGTTATATGACTATATAAGTTCTTAAGA
This sequence comes from Dioctria rufipes, assembly GCA_963924295.1. NCBI lineage: Eukaryota > Metazoa > Arthropoda > Insecta > Diptera > Asilidae > Dioctria > Dioctria rufipes. The sequence continues at coordinate 37,639,704 of OZ002743.1, read as the reverse complement.
CGCCTAGTAGAGGCTTATGTGCTTATGTGGTAAGTGGCTCAGTCATAGAGCTTGGAATGGAGCAATTAATTGATTCAATTACATATTTAAGATTCCTGCATAGCATTGCATAATGCGGAACTCTTTTGCCACTTCCGGAAAAGAGTAATTAAGTACTAACAAATCTACTTATATTGGATTAATACGCAATTTATCCACAGGGCATTTTTGTAATAAGTATTCCCGGACCTTAATTTAGAGCGGACACCTGCATCCAATTAAGAGTCCTATTATCGGGCCCAGAAAATCTATTTGGACCGATTTTGATTTTATCAGTTTTTCGAAATATATTGCCATAAAAATAATAGAGGAACATAATTAAACAATTTATCAGACACTAATTATTTCTTTGGATAATATCAGAATAAATTTTCAATATAAAAATATCGTATACACATGAATTTTTATTGTATTGACATTACATCAAAAACTGATTCAAAAGTACTGTAAAAAAAAACAATCCCTACGAAAATCAATCTAAATAAATAATTGGAGAATGACCGAAACCTATGGTTTCGAAAGGGTAAGGTCTGAGTAAGTTAAGTTCGGTAAATAGATACCTAACTCGAGCGAATACCCACAAAATAATCATCCAGAAGTCGGAAGATATTTGGGAAAATTAATTAAAATTTTGTCATCCGTAAAACTTGTATATTTCGAACAAATACAAAATAGGGCAAACATTTTAATATTTGTCAAAGAGACTCATCACCACCCAATAGGATGCCTTTTTTCATTTCAAGCATCACAAACAAATTAATCGAAGATAATATTTCCCATTTCTCGCTGAATATAGCTACATACCAAGGCATAGACGGATAGGTATATATTGATTGGAAAATTTTCTTTCTACTTTCTACCAGTTTTTGATATATTTCATTCGTAATTTTTCCCATTCATTTTCCTCTTGTTTTTCCATGAATATTAATCAGTTAATTTATTACACACTTTGACAAGAACCGGAGTAAGGAAAATGAAGAGGGACGTCAAGGGATACTGTATAAAAAATTTGTTTATCAACCCTCTTTAACAAGATGTTGATTAATGTCTACCAGATATTGTTGTTATATGTATTATATACTATACATGTATATACTTCTTCTGTATATGTATCTATATGTGTCTAACAAAATTTTCTTGTTTTTTTTCTTCTTGCTTTCATGAATTGCAGAGGCGATAGCTGAAATTATTGAAGCTCCTGATTTACATATAAATGAAGGATCAACACTGAAGCTAGAATGTAAATTGAAACGAGCAACAGAGAGTCCTCTATATGTATTTTGGTGAGTATACTTTAATTTATCCTTTTACATAATCATTAAGGATTATTGTTTCGTCGACTATTCTTGAAGAAGCAGTCAAGTAATTTACAAAATGATGCTTGACAAATCGCAGCTGTTATTAATTTCAATAACAACCGAACATAAGGAGTATTAACGATAGAAATTTAATTTCGTCCTTGTTGAAGGCGATGTGAAATATGAAATAATATTTTCGTGTGATTTATGAAATTAATTAGTATCAAAGCTATAGTAAAAGTATTTAAATGGGTGGGGGAGCGAGAGAGAGAAAATAATAAACCAAAACAGAAAAAGCTACGAGCCCCTAATGAGCTCTTTTCATCTGGAATAACCTTTTAAAATTAAGAAGCTTGCTTGCCAATTTACGATATTAATTTGAAATTGACATTTCGAATCGTTAGACAAAATTTTGTTTTGAATTTCATTGTTTCAGACTTAACCGGACCAGAATTATATAAAAGTAATAAGGATCTAAAACATAAAAAGGAAAGCGTATTCTAAACTGAAAATAACTAATAAAGGCACTTTTTTGAATTGAATAATATTTTTGTCATTTAATTCATTGTTAATTTTAAAGATTTTAAGATTGTGTGGTAGAAGACATTATTGTAAAACAGGTATAAGCCAGTTATGTACTACTTTTTAAAAGATGATACAAATTTAAAAAGAAATATCCACAGTCTGTAAGAGAAAATAGTTCAACATAACTGAATTTAAAATTAAAGAGTAGAAAATGTATTCAAAGACAGATTTTACGTACATTTGAAGTCTCATAGAAGAAGTTGAGCATTCATTCTTTCTAAATGCTACGAAAAGTAAAGTTCCAATATTCCAAAGCAGCAATTTTCATTGAAGAATTTGACTTTTCGTTCAAAAATACAATTTTTGTCAATGGAATGTTAAGAATAAAAAAAGTAAATATACATACCAGCGAACATTAGCATGGTCCTACGAATCGTTTTATTATTATTTCTTATTGCCACGACGAGCATTTTTATGTCCAATAATAATGAATTTTTATCGCTTACGTTTAACTTGATTTATGGTAAATGTTGCATCGCATATGAATCGTGGAAGTGATTCATTTTATGATCGTTGTAGCGATATGAGTATTTGTGGGTTTGCAATTTTTTCTGCTTTCATTTGCTTTTCTATTCTACCACACTTGAAGAAATAACAACCGCAAATGAGGTATTTTCCAAAAGGATAGTACTGAATTATTTTCGGTAATGATAAAATTTCTTTAAAAATAGTTTATATACACCTCGCTCTCATCACATCTGATACAAGCCATCTAGGCAATAAAAATGCAATAATGTAGCAATATGAAAGTGATTCGCAGTTTTATTGCCGTTTTTATCACCACAGCAATTTATCGCCACAATGTTTGTTGAGTACTGAAATATAACAAATAATAAACAAAAACTAATACAAATAGATATCGCATATGTAGCAATCCTCGAAGCAATACATCTACACTACTAATTTAATACATTACACCTAATATCACAGATGATAGCAAACATTTACAGTTAGTTAATAAGTATCATAGTCTAGATTCTAAATGCAAGAGTACCTGTTGAACTTTTATATACAATGGACGTACTTTGGTTAAGCCGCATTTCTATTAAATTCTATTATTGCAACCATGTGCTTTTTATTTAAACACAATTATGACACCTACTGACAAAAAATGTCGGCTATTGGGCCTAGCGAAACCAGGTAGGACGATGTTACAGTAGAATGATTTCTTGCACAACTATGAAAGGATGCGAGTGGAGTTAGTAAAATAGGCAACATTTCAGTTTCATTGGTAGGTAATCAGGTTCGTAGGTCTGTTCGCATACTACAATGCAAAAAATTTCTGGGGTAAAAACTTAATCATGTGGTGGGGGAAATTTAAAAAGTATTGAAAAGTACCTGAACGCTTCTCCTGCAACTTCGTTAAAAACTAGAAGAAGGATCAGGATCTAAATAGTAAATAAGAATTCGCATAAAAGAAACTCTGTTCCGTGGTTTTATCTACTTTGATGCATTCTTTCAAAAGTCCCAGGAGAACATTGAATAGTAAACAATCATCATTGATTGTGTTTTAAGAACTTGTAAGAAATTTAAAAAATTGAACTTTCCTTATTATACATATAGCTGTAATTTTTCCTTGCAAAAATGGTGCACCAACTAAAAAATCCGGGTAACTTCATGCAAGAGGGAAAGCTGTGACGTATGCAAAATTCATGTAATTTTTTCTGCACGAGAAAGTAAACGAACGAACAATGTGTTAATTCTGTAGCGTATCAAATTAAATGCCCGACAATTAGCCGAATTCGCAATCCAAATTTCACACCCGATCTCTAGTTAACCGATAACAAGAAAAATTCGAATTTCCATGGCCGCCAGTTCACAGAAATTGTTGTAGTTTTCTTCTTCATAAGAGAATGATGAAAACTGCGTAAAAAAAAAGCAAAATTTATTGTACTACACTTGGAATAATTAAATAAATGTTAATTACGAGAGGTTAAGTTGTATAAAAGTGATAACTAATATAGATATTTGTATAATGAGAGCCAAGCAATTGCACCTAGCCGTAAGTTCCTCATTTGCTCAAGTACTCATTAATTTATAGTAATGTATATACAATGCAGCGTTTTTAAGCATATAAGTACTAAATAATTCATAGTATTATTATTCATATATTAATTTAAAATTTTTATATAATTATTTTTAATTATATAATTAAAAATAATATATATCTATTTCATGATTATAGTTAGACAAAAAAAAAAAAAAAGGAAAACAGAAAACGGAAAAATTAAAAGGAACAAGAATCGCTAACCTAAGAAAAACCACGTGGATTAAAAGTTTGGGCATGAGTTGCAGTTAGTTGTAGTTATAGTTCTGGATGCCCAAACTTTTAATATTTATATTACTGAGAAAGAAAAAAAAAGTATTGTTTTTAGTGCAATTTATTTTAAAAGTTTTTTTAATATATTTTATTTTCTACTTTTTAGTCATAAATTCTATACACTTTCTCCATTTCCACTCTCGACTCTCGACTCTAGAATCACAACTCTTGAATGGCGGCTCTCAAATCGTGACTTTCGACTGTTGATTATCGGATCTCGACTCTCGGCTCCCGAATGTCGACTCTTGAACCTCGAATCTCGAAAATCCGCTCATTTCACACACGGCCCAAACTAGATAGCCCCAAGGGTGGTAGTTACCACCCCCACCCCAAAAACACACGAAATATAAGAAAATTTTTCCCCACTGGAAAGTTCCCCATTTACTAATTCTAAATTAAAAAAAAAAACAACTCATGTAAATCCATCCACGTTTACTAACTTGAAACTCTTTCGTCACGAAGGGCACTCGCAGGCACTCAGGCGCTAAGGCACTCGGACATAAAGTTATTTAGTCAGGTGTTAGTAAAAGTTATTTAATAAAATATGTTATAAAGACTTTTAAAATAAATAACTTTCGTAAATAAATAGTATTCAAAAATAAAAATAATTTTTTCTATCTCAGTTGTATGTACAAGAAAAGCTTCGTTGCAAAGTAAATAATGCTACAACTCAGATTAAATCTTAAAAGTTTGAGAATGCATAACCCTAATCACAATTGTCTAACTGCAATTCATGCCCAAACTTTTAACATTTAATCCAACTTGAAGCATTTCTTATTTTGCATTGAAACTTTCTGAGGAAAAAAAAATTATTTTTTACGTTTTAATGCCATTTATTTACTAAAGTTATTTATTTTAAGTTTTTTTTAATATATTTTATTTTCTATTTTTTAGTCATAAATTCTATACATTCTTTTCACTCTCCACTCTCGACTCACTATTCTCGAATCTCGCCTCTTGAATCGCCATTGAACTTTTTTTAACTATTCTAACTTTTATCAACTTTTTTAATTTTTTTCAACATTTTAAACTTTTTTAACTTTTTTAACTTTTTAATATTTTTTACCTCAGCTCTCCCATGTAAATCTATCCACGTTTATTATCCTATAACTCTCTCGGCACGAACGGCACTCTCAGACGCTCAGACACAAAGATTTTTAGTCAGGGGCTTGTGGGTAGATAAAAATGAAATGCTGTTCATTGGTAATCGCATCCATGTTTATTTTTAATGTGTGTAAAAGTCCGAATAAGGATTTTAAAGAACGAAAAATTGGAATCGGCAATCCGTGGTGTTGCCATACAAAATTTTGGTTTTTCACTATATATTTGGAAACTGTCTGAAAACACGTCGACGTGAGAGTTCAAATTTTCCACACAGCGTTTTGGTAAAAATTGCAAAAAAATGTAAAAAATAGACTAAATCGGGCTACCACTTCTTGGTGTTGCCACACAAATCTTTGATTTTATACTATATGCGTAATTACTTTTTTGTTTTATTTGTTATGTTCCTGGAAAAGTTTTCAGGTAAAAAAAAAATATTGGTAGTGATTCCACGATCAACGCCAGCCGATGAACTTAAGGCATGTTTGAAGTCTTCCGTTTTATGAAAACATATCAATACACGCAAATTAAGTATCGACATGCGTGTCGAGTTGCAGAGCGACGAATCTGGAGAAGAATTTTAAAGACAATTACTGGACGTTGGCAATGGCAAAATTCCCGTTGACATGTCGACTGGTTTCATTACATTCCCGTCCATATTAACCAGTTAACAGAATCAAAAATCAAACTCATCCGAAAGGTGTTCCCAAACATTGCTCAAAATTACAAAAATCATGTTTGGTTAAGCCAATATATAACGGCTGCGAAAAAGATTGATGTCGACGAATTGAATTGCAAAATTCAAAGTGGAATTGCTGGCGAATTGATGACGTACAAATCGGTGGATTCCATTACTAGCTAAGGTGATATCTTCAATTATCCAACGAATTTTTAAACTCGCTGGAATTGCGCGGATTTTCGCCGTCGGTTCGGTGATCATAATATTGCAAAATATCAACCAATCACGTCCTTGTAATGGCACCCGTATTGCAGTGAAGAAACTGACGTTATCGAAACAACAATTCTTAAAGGAAAGTACAAACGAAGGAATATAATTTGATACCACGCATCCCAATGATTCCGACCGACATGCCATTCGACATTCAATGGTTGCACTTCTCGGTGCGGCTTGCATTCGCAAGGACAATCAACAAATCTCAAGGGCAGTCATTGAGTGTTTGCGGCAATAACCTTGAAAATCCATGCTTCTTGCTTGTATGGAAAGTATGTCGCCTGTTCCCGTGTTGGAAACCATCAGCTTTGTTTGTTGACGCGCCAGCCAACTAAACAAAAAATGTCGTATATCATCATAAAGCATTGCAAGTAATATCCTCCTCATATTGAATATCCATGGCCACAATCGTTAGCAGAAACAATGATCACTCATAAATTCGTGTTTTTGTCATTTTGACTTTGCTCTCAAATTTTTTAATAGCTTTTCACAAATGATCACAAACAAATTTATTGAAGTTTAGACAAAACAACGTCTGGCGGGTCAGCTAGTGTAATTCTATAAAAATATGTAATAGTTCCTGAGTTACACCGATTTATATAAAAAGTGTGTCATTTTGAGCTCTTCTATTTTCATTTAAAATGTGTAGGTAAGGAATGCATTTACAAAAGGGACACCGCATAATATTATTTCGTTAAAAATGAAATATGTAAGCCATTTATTTATAACAAGTTTTAAAATTACTTATAAATGATCATTTATGAGGCAACTTATCATAAAAAGCCAGCTATTGTAAAAGTTTGTTTAAATTTCAAACATTTCTATTTGTATTTATTTACCCGCGGACGGAAATCGAGCCTATACTTGATAGCATCGCTCAAAGATGAAGAATAGAAGAATTTTTAAGAACCTTTATTTTTAACGAAAAACAATCGCCTCGTCCGGGGTTTGAAACCGGGACCCTCCGCTTGCCGGGCGACTGTTCTTACCACTGAGATCTCTTGCACTTCATAATTTGTAACTAGCCTACAAAGCCACGCTTTGCTTTCAGCTGGCATTCACTAGTAACGATGAAAGCACACAAATAAATTGTAAATTCAATTTTTATTTATGAATCGTTAAAAATAAAAGTTCTTAAAAATTCTTCTATTCTTCATTTCCATTGGGTTTCAAGTCTGAATTAAGGCCATAAATATAATTTTTGTTTTATTCTGGACATAGCAAATTTTGGAAGTAGTAAAAATCATTTGAAAATTTCATCATTTTGTAAAGTGAAGTTGAAATGCAACATAATAGAGGAGACGAAATTAGAGATAAATTTCAGAACTGTAGAATCGTAAATGGCATATGTCTTCTTATTGATGATTATGGATTTCATAGAGAATTTTATCCTGAAAAAACCAACTTGGTGCTTCCTATTTTACAACAACAAAGGAAAAATCGTTCAAAGTTTGTGTATATAAGATGAGGTCAAATAATGAATTCTGTATGAGTTCTGTATGTACATTTGGACCACTTTTCAGGAATATTTGGTTATAATTTTTTTAAATATTTAGACTGTGCTATTTACTTTCGGTATTGGAGACTTGTGTATCTGCAATAAAGAAACGAAGTACAATTTTCTATACTTAATGTGTTTTCTGCAGTATATTTAACGGTGTTGGGCCAACGTTGGGCTCTGAATTGCCCACCTATGGACCATTAACAATTTTTGCACCAAATTTCACATTGGCGGACGAAACCAGGGTTTTTTTTTATTAGATACCTACCGTCCTAATTTCTTGACTAATACTTACACTGTAGGTATGGAAGATTTTAATATAGAATTCCATTTTAAATTTTATTTGTATTTCAAGTTTTATTTATTTCTTATTTTTGCCTCAAATATCGTCAACTTCAGGAATTCGAAATATATCCCTTGATAACAATATATTTATTGGGTCTTTGACTTTAACCTTAATTGTACCAGAAACCTAATGATGTACCAACATTGTTTGAATAATCCGTTTTACAAAACCAAAGAAGCGCACAATAATGGACCAGGTTTAGGGAATTAAAAATTTTAGTCCATAGTTGGGCACCGACTTCTCATTTTTTGAAAATTTCAAAATATCTCGAAAACCAAAAGCGATACTAATATGGATAAAATTTATAATTACTAGTCAAGATATCGGAAAAGAAAACATGTGTGTGATATTATACAATCGTATAAGCGATTACTACTTTATTAACCTTGCTATAATGATAATAGTTTTCTGTCAAAAATAGCACTTCAAGTTCTACAAGAGGAACAACTCATTTTGGAATCGAAATAAATATAACAAACACAAGCCTGTCAATCAAGTGCGTGCAACTGAACTTTCATAAAGCCAAAACGGTTACAGTGGTCCATTGTTACGCATCTGGTCCATAGTTCAGGGAATTAACTACTATGTACTATAGTTATTGGGAATTTGTGTTTTGAGTAACCCGAATTTCGAATTTGTTATAAAAAGATTATTTACTTCCCGAATATAGAAAAAATCTTCTTCGCCAGATTGAGAATCAATAATTAACTCTTTTCTGCACAAATGATCAAAAACTCACTCATCATGAAAGCATTTTGAACTTCGGCAATAAGAGCATACTGAAAAATATAAATCTTTTCTGAAGCCCTGCGTATATTTTAAAAATAAATAAATAAAAAAAAACTAACACGAGAATAATAACGCCGATAAATTAAAAAACAAACAAAAACTAAAACTTTTACTTGTCTTCTGATTTCGTACTTAACTCTCTTCCGGCCAAGTTCATACTAAACTGAGTTTCTACTTAAATTTTATTACTACCCAGAAGATGCCATTTTTACATGAATATAAAGCTAGCGAGAATTAAGTTTTGCTGCTAAGTACTCTAAAAATTGCTTTGGCTCGAAATTATAAAGGTCTTTTCTCTTTCAATGTTACTATTGTGAGTATTTTTGTTTGAAAGTAATGAAATTAAAATTGCAAGAAACTAAATTCTATTGCCAAATGCTAACACAACAACGATTTCGAATATGGGTGGAAACATGAATGGAATGCTTAAACCTTTTCTAAGTGCTCTCTCCTTACGAATATTCTCTACAAAAGTGCTTAAATGTAAAAGGGGCGTTACTTTGTCTACTATTCACCTCTAGAAAAGATGTTAAATTTGTCTCAACTGGAAAATTGTCGTCGTAACATTTCGAACCAAGGCCAACAAACTTTTCTCTGTTATATAGGGATCCAGTTTCAACTGCATTAAAGTTTTCACAGAATCTATTCTCAAACATCCGAGGACGATGAAGGATAAATAAGGGAAAAACGAAATGCCACATGAAGCATATCCGCCCTTGCTTCTTACATTAACAAATGGCTCCTTTTCATGGTAAAGAGTTATATAGAATTTCTTGCAGATGAATTCTTGTCCTACTTTCTCTACGTACATATATAACAAATCGTATGACATTTTCTCTGACCTAAGAAAGGTGCATACTCAATAAATTTTCTAGTAGTACTTCTAGGACTTAACTTTCTTTATACATACATAAAAACATACATACATACATATATGCTATAATTGTATAATGTGAACGAATTTTAATTTTTTTTTCCAATTTCTTTCAGGTACCATGAGTCGAGGATGATAAATTACGATCATGAGGACGGTATTAGTGTGTCATCAGGAAAACTGACGTCAAGCATCCTTACCGTGAAGAATGCAACAATGCGACATGGTGGAAATTACACTTGTGCGCCTGCAAATGCCCGACAGTCGAGTGTCTATGTGCACGTACTGAAAGGTAAATCTTTACTACTATACTTCTACATGAGATAATGCCCCTTCATATCCTCCTCAAGAGTTAATGACATTCTGTAAGGAACTTCAACCTCCAACAATCTCTTTAAATTGCATTTTATCTTATTGGACAAAGGAGAGAACTTTGCAAACGTGTACATATGCAGATTTCAATCTGAAGTGCAGACATTTGGATTTTGATGCGAAGCTTTAAGACCGAATCCTTTTGTTTTGAATAGAGGGGAAGGTGTAGTCTTCTATTTAGCTGAGCAACTACTATGCATGTTGTAATGAAAACAATAACTTTGCTGTTTATTCTGTACCTTCCTTAAAAGTCACCATTAGCAAAATTAGAGGCGTTTTGAATAGAGTAGTCTCATTTGACACTATATGCACTATGATAAACGGCTCTTAACCCCCATATACTGTAGGAAATATCCAGGTGCGGAGTATATCCTTTCTTCATATTTTTGTTTTGTAACGAATTCTATGCTTCTAAAAGAAGAGTTATCGTAAGCTTTTGTCAAATAAAGAAATTTAATTACTTTCGTCGGAGTAAAATATTGCAATTTAAAAAAATTTTAGACTCTATTTGGCATGCTAATTAATCTTAGTTCATACTTCACTCATGTAATACAATATCCTTTATATCCTACTTGCTTTACAGGGTGACAAGAGTTGCACCAATAAGCAATTTCACGAATACCTAACTGCTATATCTGTGTTTGTAAATGTATTTGTAAATTTTATCTGAAAGCAGGCCTAAGGATTTTGGTGAAATGAATGATGAATGAGTCTACCGTTTATGGATATCAGATATGATTTTAACTAGGCCTCCACTTTAGTAAAACCCAATTATGTGGAATACAGGGTAGTGGAGGAAATTTGAATGAAATAAAATGAATTTTTTGAGTGCGAGAAACTACTTAGAAATCTCGAAATATTAGGAAAAATTGTCTATGGTGTTTTTAAGCAGTAATTAGGGGTAATAATGTCAAGTGCCTACCGTGAAAAAGATTATTTAGGGGGTAACTAATTGGGGGAAATACTAGATTTTGATAATCGACTATTTTCGGGTGCGACAAAGCCACTTAGATATATCTTGACATAGGGAAAATTAATAATTCGATGTATAAGGGAAATATTTGATGAGATAGGGTGAATCAATTTAAAAAAGCTCGCGACTTAAAGAAATTTGTTTAAGAGATATTGAGGGATATTTTTTGAAATAGGGTGAATCATTTTAAAAAAGCTGTTTTATGAAATAGTGTGAATAAATTTAGAAAAGATTCCGACGTGAGGAAATTTGTTTAGGGGACCATAAGGTGTACTTAAAGTTATAATATGTACCTATTCAAGAGATACTTAGGATGTATTTAAGACGTAATATTAGATCATCATTAAACTGGTTGAATCTATCGCATTTTCGGGTGCGAGAAAGCGTTTCCGGAGGAAAACTTATTTATATAGCGCTAAGTAGCCAAATTGATTTTACAACTTATAATTCAATAATAAAAACAAATCTTCGAGGCACAATAACAACTTGAACAAGAAAACAATTTCCGAAAATGATGTTTAAGCACTCGAAGATCATACCAACATTTGCCAAATTTATATATTAATTTTAATAAATAAATGCTAATGGTGAAACTTAATCGTGAAAGTAGTTTCGACAACTCAATTCAACTCAATTTTCCTATTATATTTCACCGCCAGATAGAATCGTAAAATTAGTAGATACTCTAAACTACATATTTTATAAAAATAAATAACTGAAATGCTATATGAGCAGCTTGGATAATGAAAAATAACGAAGTGAAAGATAATATATATAGGGTGATTCAAAAATCCAGTATATGCGGAGTAGAGGATACTAAGTATTTCTAAAATATGCAAAAATGAAGAGGTCTTCATCAAATTAATTTTGAAGAAAATAATTATAATTTTTTAAGTGAATTAAAAAACAGTACTTTTTCCCGCCAATTTCCTATACCACCTCGCATAAGGGACAGTTTTGGGGCATCCTGTATCTATATCATATGTTAATAACAATGAAAACAAAGAAATAATAAAAAATGGAGAAAAAGGAAATACTAGAATGAAAATATTATTATACATGTCACTAAATGTCTGTAAAGTTGAATTTTTTGATAATACACAATGAGCATTAAAAGAAGAGGGGTTGACTTCTACTAGAGATGGGAAAAATTAGAAACAACCAGTTTTTTTGGAACAGATACAGCCCTGTCCCAATCTGTATCTGTTGCAATTGTTTCAGAAAAGCTATGACAGTACCAATACCAAATAGTCTCATATTGCTCTTTCAGAGTAGCTGTGACAGTACCAATTCCAAGTCTTGTATGGCCTATACATTCACACAGTCACACTACACTAACTTTACGAAACAGGAAGTTAAGAGTACGATATCATAGGGTAGGATGGCTTTGCTAGTGACTGAAATGTATCGTAGAAGGCCAAAACAGAACAGTTATGCAACAGTGACAACACTTATGACAAAATAGATACAATATATATGTACAATACAGTTGATTTAGGCTGCATTAAATGCTATTTATGTAGGTACACCATATTTTTTAGAGACATGGAACACGACTCTTTCTATTCGTTTAGTTCCTAATTTCTAAAGCGGGAAACACAATGCTACGGTCATCAGAGTTCATCAGCTCAAATTTCAATTTATTCCTATATCTGATAATAGAATAGAATGAAATCTGAGCTGATGAACGCTGATGACCGTAGCATTGTGTTTCCAGCTTAACTCTTAGATTTATAACGCATTGTTTCAACTCTTGTTAGATTTTATCACTTCTCATTATTATTCATTTCTTTTAATAATTGCCTGTTACTTTTACGCCGCGTTTTGCACATTGTGACTTGGTGCCTACTGTTGCGTTTTTTTTTATCCCCACTGGTTTTCCTGGATTCATCTGTCAGCCAAGGTATATCGTTTCCTAAATATTTTGCTCGTTATTCAAACACAATATTTCCAATGTTATTCACAAGTCCTTCCTTTTTATAGTGAATTTTAATAATTTCATTGCGTTGTTGAATCGTGTATCGTTCCATTTTTATTAATGTCAATTGTCAAAAAATGACAGCTCCAAAAGTGACATCTACCGAAATAGCGGGCTAATTAAAATAACACCTCTTATTGGAAAACCCTTTATTAAGGAAAAATTAATAATTATGTAATTTCCTTTACTGACATATATATGCAGGTACTATGTACATACATACATACATAGTTGCAATAATACAGAAAGTGTTAAACCATAAGACATCCAAATAGAATTGTACGCCATTCAATGCATATCAAATCAGAAACAATCCAGATCTGGTTACATAATGTACCCAAAGCCATTGCTCTGTAGATACTCATATATGTGGTACAGGTACATAGGAGTTTCGCTTTCCATAACTTTACAAATCTCGAATGTTGGAGCCATAAACAGAATTTTCGATCGATGCAAATATTTATTCCGTCTCCATATGAAATTTGCATTGGTAAACTGGATAGTTCCCATAGTATAAGACAAAGAGTAGAAGGAATTTGAGAACTGTACCTTTGCCACAATAAGCTGAAATTCGAAAATTTAATATTTGTCTACCGTTCCCCCAATTTTCCACTCTTTCAGGAACATTAAGCAAAAGTAAAGTTACTTATCCAGTTATCCTTCAAAATTGTTTGCACGTTCTGAAAAGTTTTCAGGTATTTTTCATTGTTTCTGGAACGGGGTTGAACATTCTTGACCTTATTACTGCCGTGAAAAAAGTTAACGCTTGTTTCAAAACGGAAGGGAAAAAGTTATTTAGGTATTCAGGAAACATTTTTTTCTGGATAATTAGAAATTTTGAAAGAACATTGAAACTTTTAAGGAGTAAAAAAAACAAAAAGGTTTTGTTTGAAATAACCACGCTAAATAGGTAAACAGCTTTATGTGTAACAAATTTTGAATAATTTAGGGGTTATACCACTTACCGTAGCATAATGGAAATTTTTACCAACTTTTAATAGCCGTCTTTAGGAGTAACTAGTATTTTTGGAATTTTGTACTCTATTTTAAGGATATTAGTCCGACATATATGTAAATGAGATTTATATGGGATGTGAATTTTTGCTTTTACAAGGTTTTTTGTAGTTTGAAAAGTACGTAGTCAATTGTCATGATTTTGAAGTACACCTAATGTCAGACAGAGATATTTTATCATTTGATTACGTCATCGTAACTGAAATTCGTTCGAAGATAACGTATCTTTTTGCTGCTTCTGGTAACGCTGACTTTGATGCGATCTGAATCACAGAAACTTGGCTCTGTGGTAGTATTCTTTTCTCTGAGATTTTTTGCTCTAAATTCCAGGTTTTTGTCGTGATCGTTATCCTGAATTGTGTTGTTTCCTGTTTGAGCTTATATTCCATGATCTGTGGTCGACGTTAAAGATTGTGAGGATCTGGAACTCATTTCTGTGGTTTGAGGCTTCCTAGTGGGAGCTTATTCATTGTCACTATCTACGTTCCTCCCTGCTCACCCTCGTCTATCTACGAGTTACTCGCTATTACCCTCGGATCAAATAACCATTTTTGGTGATTTTAATATGTCGAGTGTTAGCTCAAAACCTTCTTCTGATATTGATGAACTGCTGCCCTGTATTTTGGCTGCACCTCAGTATGTTTCATCCTTTCTTGACACTGGCACCGCTACAGGTTTGGCGCAATGCAGCGATGTTTGTAACAACTCTGGTAAACTTCTGAATCTGATGTTCTCGTCTGACTCGAATGACAAATTTGTTAGAGGATGTTCGACTCCGTTGGTTCCTGAATTCCTGTCATCTATTTGCTTCGACTATGTAAATGTAGATTACTCTAATTGAAGTAAGTAGTTCTTTTTTTAATTTCAAAAAAGCTGATTTTTCAAAGCTTGACAACTGGCTCCAACATTGTGACTGGACGAATGTTCTTAACGAGTGGGACATTGACAAAACTGTTTACGCTTTTACTGATCATATTTTTAATTTACCTGATATTTTTGCAATTGGTCCTGATGGTGTTCTCGCCATCTTTCTCAAGAAATGCATCTACTTCTTGTCCTATGTTCTGTGCTATCTACTTAATCTGTCCTTGTCCTCTGGGTCCTTCTCAAAGTCATGGAAATAACTCTGTGATTATTCTGACATTTGCTGACATTTTTGAAGCTCTCTTCAGTGATGTACTTCAGTTTTCCTGAAAACCATTTTTGAAGTCTTTCCAGCATGGTTTGTTAAAGGGAAAAACAGCAAAGACTAATCTGTTATCTGTTAGAGTTTCTTCTCTAATGTGTACCAGCCATTGAGTCCGGTAAGCAGGATGAATGCGTCTTCACTGATTTTAGCAAGGCCTTCCATAAACTTAATCACCGAACTCTAATCCACAAGCTCTCCATTCATAGTCCCCCCACCCGTTTTGTTCAGTGGTTATCTTCTTATCTGTCTAACCGTATGCAGCGAGTTATATTTCCCGGAGCACTTTCTGCTGAGATAGCTAATACCTCTGGTGTGCCTTAAGGTACTGTTCTTGGCCTATTTCTATTTATTATATTCATCAGTGACGTAATATTGCGTTTACTTAATTCTAGAATTCGAACTTGATTTTGGGATTTATTAAGCGATGGTCTAAAGAATTTGACGACCCTAACATTAGTAAATTCCTTTACTGCACCTTTGTCAGGTGTGTACTAGAATATGCCAGTCCTGCCCTCCGATTCGCATTCCGTGGCTTTCCTTGGAGTAACCCTATAATTTACTTGCCAATATAGACCGAACTTCTTATCCTTCCAAATACTTGCATGAGATAATTTCTTTTGTAATAATTATTGTAGTAATCAACTTAATGAATTTCGAATAAATAAATAAAAATGAAAAGATCGGCATAACTTGCTAAGTTCCACACACAGTTGAAAATTAGTAGAATTTTAACGAAACAAAACATGCTTAAAAAAGCCATAATCTCTGGAATATCAATGAGACATATTACGATATGGTAAAGCACGAAGAAAACTATGTATGCTAGAATGAAGAACTCATATTCTGATAGGATATGATATTTCACTTGTATGTCGCATTACATTTTAATTCAGTTTTCTTAAAATTACAATCAATTTCATTATTATTTGCAGTCTCATAGAAAATGTTTCTTACTTGATATAAATAGATTAAATTTTTCGATGTTGTTCACTCGCATTTCTTGCGGGTACTTTTGTGATGATTGCCTTTATATTTCCATCATTATTGGATCTGACGTATTCTATACAAAAAATACATCTGCTACAAACTTGAACCTTAGCTCCATAAATATCGAATAACGTTATCGTAATTAAAGTGTCCTTCCAAATAACATTGCGGAGTTATTGTCCTATTTTAATTAAAATTATGTAAAATTGGAGTGAGTTTTGCTCTTTCAATAGATTTATTTGTAAGTAATATTTCCCTAATGATATAGCTAATTGGGCTTTGATATAAATTTATAAGAAAATTTTAGCCAATAATAATCGATTAAATAATGACTTTCATAACATCGTAACGTTGAAGTAAATTATTAGAATTAAATTTGTAGTTGTCTTGGGAACTTGGAACTTGGGAAAACTTTCGTAATAGTCTAATTAAGATTATGGTTACCACAAAAATTGTATTGTATTGTAATCAAACACACAATAAATGGCAAATGGGTTAAAGAAAAAATTTCTTACTTTATTCACATTTTGTGTTTTGGAAAAATTTATAGAATATCCAAAAAAGGAGAGAAAAAATTTTAATAAATATTTTTAAATAACCAATCTTTTGCTACTAACTAATTAATATTCGATCAAAAAATTAATTGTTTTAAATATTTATATTTTCTTTATTTACAACAGAATAATCACATGTTAGGATATCCCTTAGACTGGGGGCTGATTCAGCCACTTTCTGCAAACTGAAAAACATATATAAATGTGAGTAAACACTCAGTGCATGCATTTTTCCCAGAAAGGCAAGAAGGAAACAAATCTGATTTTGTAGCTTCCTTCTGCTAATAGGTTTCTTTCGGTTATCTTACCTGATTTTTTGTTTGTTGCTGTCACATTACACAATGTATGTATCTTCAAATGATCTTCTGTTGGGATTTTACAATGCTGTGTGAGTTAGGATAACGCAAGAAAATCTTAGGGTTCTGTTTCAAACAAGCCTATTGACTTTAGTTCAGTCTCCTTCTAGAAAGTTTCAGTGACGGATATTAAGGTGTATAGGTAAGCTATGAAATATGCTTTGTTGAATACTCTCGAACTATGCAATGTATTTATACATTTCCTGCAAATATTGAGATTTGTTTCTTTTTTTTTTTTATATAGTTGCCAAAAAACCAAAAGGAAGGGAAGTATAGGCTAGGTCAGGTAAGGTTAGAGGGGTGGCCAACTTAACAAATATGGTATCAGCCTGACTTAGATCGTCTATGGTCCATTGTGTTGCCATCTTATTGGAAACCTTCCTGGAAATATTCATCAAATTTAGGGTGTGGGTTGAAACCAGCCCCAAGAGTTAATTAACCTTACCAGGTCCCCCAACTCCTTGTCTGCTAATTCCCACGATTTGCAGAAAAAATAGCTACCAAACGTATTCCTCCTACGCTTAGTAAGGTTAAGACATTCACACAGTATTTCCTGAACACTCACAACCTCCCCCTTGTTCATACAACTTCTACAGAAGTTATTGTATCGAGCTTGAATCTGCTCTGCATGTTTGCGAAAGAGGCAGTGCTCGTGATAACTGCAATAAGATTTCGCTCATCATTACATCCTTACCCTTAAAATGTAATCGTTCTTCAGGACAATGTGCAATGTTTCAAAAGTTGTTTGCCACATATGTATACTATAGACTTAAGTCCATGCTCGAACGATGATAAAAATTTCAAAAGTACATTTTTACCAGTCGAACTTTGACCGACCCTGATCACCTAATAGTAGGTATAGGTGAACAATCACAATTCCGTAACAGAACCTTATCAACGAACAATCGATCGACCGAATAACAAACAAACAAACAAATTTCTTTTAGGAACTATGATACTGATGAAAAAGGTGGCACACTTACTGTTATCTATGACTCCATACCTATCAGCTTTGGTAATATCTAAATTTTAGCTTTACAAACCTAAAAAGTGTGGGGGGGGGGTAGTATTTTAAAGCATTTTGGGCTATATATTTCTAACCAGGTCACCGAACATTTTCAATTTTTTTTTAATCCTGGAAATTAGGGGTCCCACCCAACTAACCCACATAAAAAAAAACATTATTTCATAATCTTTGACATATGTCACTAAGACCGCACATTCTCCCAAACTTCAAAACGCCTGCAATAGACAGACAGACAGACGGACATATGAGCGATCTTATAAGGGTTCCATATTTTTTTCCTTTTAAAGTACAGAACGTTAGAAAGATACAAACTTCAGGAAAAGCCAGTAAAAGCACATGTTTTGATCAAACTTCGGTAGGCAAATTTTCATTTAACAAAGTCATTTTTTGCGATCAGTAAGAATCAAGTGATTAATATTAACTTTGCTAATGCAAGCTGAACACAAAAGTCGGTTCGATTCAGTCAGTTGCCAGTCGTAACCTCGCTTCCCATTATTTAGTCACTGACTACAGTCAGTAATTGTGCAGTGCGCGGCCATCTTTAATTTCTCTTACCTATTTTTGTTTTTTTTTCTGATTCAGGAAAGAAAGAACGATTCCAAGTACGGAAGCTAAGGCGGCTCATTATGCTAACCTGATCAGTAAGAGAAGCTATAAAGCTATAAAAATCAAAAAGAAACTAGGTAGGAGAAAGAAGCACAGGACCTTGTCGAAGTGGGATTCGAATCTACGTCCATATAATTCAAATAGGCCCTTAGTATTACATGACTAAATACAAACTTTGTGAACATATACTTAGTACTTACCACTAAATTGCCGAATAGTTAGTAGGTATTTTGACAGTGCAGTAGTCCTATTGCATAAATTCTTTTTTATGGACTCTAAATTCTATTGAGAAAATATTAAGCTTGCAGTTTACCAGAATAACCTAAAATCGTTTTCTCCAACTTCGTACTATTCCCACTGCAGTGAAAACAATAACGAACGGAAAACAACTATTACATTATTAACATGAATGCTTTGGGAAAACTGGACGAATTTTCTGTGGAGCTTGTTTCGTACTCCCACAGGTAAGTACATTAAGTAGAAACATGTATGTATGTACATACCTGCCTACATATTTGTAGCGTTGCTCATTCTATAAGTGAAAACTGGAAAGTTTCATTAATATTTTTCTTTTTTTAATCTCTCAATTATTAACTTTAAACAAATTCGACAACTTTCTGAAGTTTTTATGTTCCAATATTTTTGTAAAGAAAGTTCATGTGGACGCCAAGTGGTGATTCAGAGTTAAAAAGTCATTGGTCTCCGGCGATCGAAACAAACTTGAAATATAATATTTGGCATTTGTACCTTTACATTCCTACCAACTTTGCCATCACAGCCTGTTCCAATTTTCTTCTACCAATTATCTGGTGATATATGGGTCCCATTGGTCCTATAGCGATGAACTTCTTCTTTCACTCTTTATTAGGAGTGGCAGTGAATGTCTTGCCTTCTATGAGATTTACATTGTAAATTCATTTTATTGGAAGTTAAAGTTTCGAAGAGTAAATACTTATTTGGTCTAGAATAACTAGTTTTATGTCCATCATTAATGGAATTTTTTTGAGAAAGTCGGTTTCTGTTTTCCTTTTCTTGTTACTAGTTGTTTGTAGAAGTCACAAGTTATAAGGTAGGAGAGAACTAAATAAAAGGAAATATCGGAGTTTTGTGCCAAGCATTTTAGTAGTGACCGATATTTGGATGAGATAATCTTCTTAGGACGACGACATGATAAAATACAATTCATTCCTTAGGAGAATGCAGGGCAATTGATCTTTTGGTGAGCGGCGTACTATACATGATATGCGAAGTTCATATGCATGATGCAATGCACAGTGCATGCACAAAGCATTTGCATTTTTGGTGAATGGAATGCCTGACGACTTTGAAATTGCAAGTAGTAGGATAAGAGATAGGCCTTGAATATGAAGCAATTGAAGATGGTACTATTAAGACAAAAAGTCGTAAGTGACACACTGCTCATCCTATTATAAGAGTTAGACCTTCGAAAGGGTATGCAATTAGATTAACTCTAGATAGAAAAAAAAGAAACCTGCCGGTTCCAAATGTGTCCAATATTTTCAAAACAAGCCCAGAAAACTAATAATTTTTATTTACTACACACGGATTGGATTGAAACGATTTTGGGACATATGCCGCAACAAGACCTATTGTTCACCTTTCAGACTTTCGGACGATTCTAACAAAATTTAAAATTGGGCTCCCCGACCATCCTTACCGGCTTCATGCAGTTCTTGCACGAGGTGTGAACAAAAGAATCTGTAACGTTTTCTTGACAGAGAAAGAAAATGAGCCACCGTTTCGGAATGCTTTCCGTATCCTCTGCATACCGGATCCTCAAAATGCACAGTGAGAATTGACACTCGAGCTCTCAGGGTTAACTTGTTTAGTCCCATTAGCTTTTTCGTTTCTGAAGGATCATCCAACGGCGAATGTTTTGGCAGTGGACCCCTAAGCCGAGATAGTAGAGGCAAGTTATTTTGGTGCGAACCCAATTGTGGAGGAAGATGCATCCGAGGTTACACAAGACGCGCAGTTCGTCCGCTTTTTCTTTTCCGCTACGTAATAACGGCATGACCAGGCATCACCCAAAGCAGCAGTATCCTGT
Organism: Dioctria rufipes; assembly: GCA_963924295.1. NCBI lineage: Eukaryota > Metazoa > Arthropoda > Insecta > Diptera > Asilidae > Dioctria > Dioctria rufipes. The sequence continues at coordinate 37,618,775 of OZ002743.1, read as the reverse complement.
TGTTCCGAGAAAGGAGTTCACAATGGTTTTACCTTCCAATAAAAGTTTTGAGGTTGTCTAAGGTTTTTAAAAGCCCTCGCCAGATGTTTGGCTGTTCGATTAGATTTCAATCTCCTTGTTCTCATTGTCTGAGTTAAAGAGATACCTTCCCACTTCAAGGATGACCTTGAATTCTGCCTGGAAATCCGTTACATGGAAAAAATAATGTGAGGCTCTTCACAAAAAATGCCTACTCCGGTGCTCTCTTCCGATTTGTAGCCACTAGTATACATGATAGGGTTCATCAATGGTTGAAGTACGGAATGTGGTGCCCATTCTGCCCTATCGGGAATTTTCGATTTAAATTTGCTCTTCTCTAGAAGTGATTGCTGTCAGGTACGATGGGCTGCACGAATTCAAAGATGAATTCATGTAGAACTCTTATACCAGTGTTAATCCAGCTCTGATTGAGATGCAACCTCTGCATAGCGATTAGCGCTCCTTCTTGACGTGTATATGCATGTTGTGTATGTTTAGGATGACCTAAAGACCCCCTGAGCTGGTTTTCTTGAGAGTGCCGCTTACACTAAGGAGAAAAATCTTTGAATCTTCTCCAATATCTTGCGATGATTGGCGAAATCCATTGTCTTCCACCACACCACAGAACCGTAGAGCAAGGGTTGGATGATGCTAATTTACTACACATGGGATTGGATATAATATATCTTGATTCGCAATGTTTTTCAAGTATATTTAAATGTATAATACCAATTGGTTATACTACGAATCGATAATGCAGTTGAAAATAATACTCGGTACGGAGAAGGCTAATGAAAGAACTCAAAATTATTTAGTGATGTAAAAAATATCGGGCTAATTCTGAATTAGGAATTGTATTAGTTATTTTTACTACCATATAATTCGAACTTTCTGGTTGGATAGAAACAATATCTAAGGTATTGTTTATAATGAGACCAAATTCCTTTATTTGACCCCTAGTTCTTCACTTGAATGTGTAAAGGTACTTAACTTTTGCACTAAAAATTGCTTGTAGCTACTGAACCAACAAACGAGATTTTAGTCAATGAGAAATATTTTAGACACGTTGCTTCCACTGGTATAAATCAAAGACTTAAATTTATTATAAAACTCAAAAATAATTTATACTGATAAATATGCGGTAACTTACTTACTAAATTCCCAGTAAAAAAATTGCTTACGTGGTGTGAAATTTCTTTTCTTCTACAGACAAAATTTTCTTACCTACAATAATTTCAGTTCTCATGGAATATTTTCGTTATCGCGCAATTTAAGCGGTGTAAAATATGAAAAAGTAACCTGAATATGTTCTGTGAGAACCGAACTTATAGTCGCTGCTTGTCGACTGAGGAATTTTTCGTTGTGGAATTACAGCGTAATTGTTTTCTTCGATAAATTATGATGTTATGAGAATTAAATCGATGCGTGATTTAACACGTACAGATTTCACAGTCGGAGACTAACGTCTGCCGCAAACTTTAGTGTACTTGAACTATAATATATGTCAAAATTATTCGACTTCCTCCGAAAATTATGTCAAATATATTGTGGATAAGCACAGTTAGTCCTCAACTTACATGATTAATTCGTTCTAGAGATTTCCGCGTAAATTGAAAACCCGCGTAAGTCGAATAGTGCCTGAAGGCCACCACTGAAATATTATTAATACGATCTGCTTTGTACTTTATGTACTACTTGTTAGAAATGAAAATTTAATCAACTATGTTTATGGAAAATATTTGTTCATACCATATTGATTGTTTAATAAGTTCTTGGATTCTGAAAATTTTGATGTTATCTGGAAGTACTTGTCCAATGATATCGGCACTGTAAATCTTTTTTCTTCTCGTCATAAATAAGTTTATAGCAAACACTTGCATCATGAACCAATCCTGTCACCTTTTCAAACCGTTCAGTGTCTGGATACTGAGCTTTTAAGGTAGCTGGTTCAAGTTCTTGTAGGTCTCCCGAAACGTCGTCTTCAAGTTTATGGTCATTAAGCTCCATTGCTTAATTCTCTGCTATGACTTGCCAATACCTCAACAAGATCACTTTCATCTAAATTTAATTCCAACATTCTAGTCATCAAGTACATCTTAATTATTTTTTTTCACTCTCCCAAGCATTTCGAACAACCCGGGGATCAGATTTATCCACGCGGCATTCATGGTTAATACTGTTATTTGACTCTAGGCAGCATCAATGTTTTGAATACATTTATAAATGTCGAATTCTTCCCTGAACTCCTTCAATAATTTGGTGTCTAGTGGCCCTTACTGCCTGTCTAAATTTTGTTGGTAGATAATACGTTTTGAAGATTTGGATTAGACTCTGATCCATGGGTTGAATGAGGGAAGTTGTATTTGCTGACAAAAATGTACCTTTGTAATTTCGTCGTGGTCAGACATAGTTGTTAGATGACCAGATGCAATATCAAGCAGTAATATTATCTTATTAAATGGTAGGTTGTTTTTATGGCAACAGTTCTTACCTTCTTACCCAAAATGATGGAGAAACCACTCCTGAAAAATTTCGATTTGATTTCCACACAGCACATATTTGAAATTAATTAATTAAGGGTTAATCTGTCTCTTGATACCTTAAATGCTGAAATAATTTTTTCTTCTTGCGATATATAAGAATGGTCTGGCATTTTCCTTCAATACAAATCCGTCTCGCCTACATTAAAGACGTATTCTGGTAGGTATACACCGTATTTGATTACTTCTAGTAAAACCTTGGTGTCTTCCGTAGCTGCTTCTATGTCTGCACTAACTAACACCCTCACCTTGTGACGACGTTTGCTCGGCTGGAGGGTCTTCTCGGATGCCTTAGTTTCGATTGGTAGCAAAACGGCAAATGTGGAGCAAAAGGACCAAATGCCTACAGCTGGCTTAATTGCTCACATCCCTAATATCAGTATAACATATTTAAAGTAAGGTTTCGAATGAAGATATCTAGCTGAGCAGTACGATGGGATAGCTTTTCGTTGCAGTAGTACTGACTAGTGGCACGCACTACCAGTAGTTCTCCGTTTTTCTCGTACCGGCGGAATTCTGGGAAGAAATTCTATGTTTCCCGGAGATGCCAGTTCAACTTCTAGAATATTTGGATCGCTCGGTCAGGTTAATCTCTATTGCCCTACTTATGACATTCATTCAAAAAGTAAGTATGAATCATAAGCGACGGACAATTTTCTATAGCCGTTAATCTATGGGGTGGAATCAATATTTCATCAGCAATATTATGCTTTAGTGCGTCAAAAAGGCTCAACATATGAACATAAGACTTATCGGGGATTCGTTGTTGGTTCATATCTTCTATCCAATTCATTAACAATTTATCTATTTCTCCTATTAATACGCCTCTTGTTTTTTAATATAATAGTAGATTGCATTGGCTCTGATTTGTTTACGTGGTGCGTAATAAGGATTTTATCTTTTATAATCGTTCTAATAGTCGAATCATTCATTTCAGTTTTTAGTACGGTATATCTGTCTAGTATCAAGTGTAGGTATATCATCGTGTACTAGGGGACCTATGGATGTAGATTCTCGCACAATGCAACACAAATAAATATGTAGTTGAATGCTTACAGCAAACATTAAATCTTCAGATCTGCCACATACAAATGTACCGACAAAGTTCCCGAGTTTAAAAGAAAAAAACTAATTGCGCAATTTGGACTTAAGTATATACATTTTGTACTCGACAATTTTCTTACAGAAGAATGTATGCCGTATTGCTTGATCCATAAAGGTCCAAAAGAATTTCTTTTCTAGCTAAAATTTTCATTTAACACGATTTCACTATCTAACGTAATTGCACATACCGCTAAGCATGCAAATATATCGAGTGCATACAGTCAAGTTAAGTTCAGTATGATTCAACTATATATGCTCCCCTGAAATCACCTGTCTGCTGAACGAAACATGAATGTAAAGCCATTAAGAAACACATTTGAGCTCTGTTTCATCACTGCACTTGATTCAAAGCTCACCAGTCGTCAATATGAAATGAGCATAAGCCTAATGGTCTGGAGCTGTAAAGTTGAACTTAATCGGATTACGTGTAAATGGAGGAGTCTTTGATAATAGTGATTCTGCATCTTTTCATGACATCGTAAAAGATTGATTTTCCTACATTACACAAAGTTGCTTGTGTCTTTTGTAAATTTCATATACCAAATACGAGACTCTGTATTGCACTATAAATAGGTAGCAAGACCTTATATCTGTATGTCTTCCTATTACAACTACTGCGATGAAAAATGTTGTTTCTTCATATCCATATAGTCACTACCCACTGCCTTGGAAATTATGAATAAATTTTTTTATCCATCTTACTTTAGTGTAGGCCCTCGACCACAGTCAACTCTTATCAAAAGGGGCATTATTAATTTTATGGCTGTTAGTTTTGGTGAAAAATTGTCTGCAAACTTAATTAATTTTTGTTTTTATTTTCTAGGTGAAAAACCTGCTGCCATGCAGCATCCAAATAAAAGTTCCAACAATGCCCTGACGATGACATTAAGCACAAGCATAGGCCTGTTCCAAGTGATTCTTTGTATACTTTCATTGCTAGTGTTTTTAAGAAATTTTCTTGTTGTATAAGTATTTTTTTATAAAAGTATAGAAAAGAAAAATCAATTAGGTGAGTACTGTAAGTTAATTTTAATTGTAAGGGGCTATAGTGCATGTAAAATAAACTCAAATTTCAATTAAATTTTAAGAAAGTTTTTATCAGGATAATACTGCATAATATGAGGAAGTGGGGAGAAGACTCTTTGGGTCGTGTGAAAAATTCATTTGTTGATAAAAAGCCAAATTTTACAGTGGAAATAATTTTGTTTGTAAATATTAAAACTTTTTGGGATTTGTATTGATATTAAAAATTTAAAATGATTAATTTTCAAATGTTTGTTTTTTTTTTATTTAATTTTAATAAGATGTTAAGTTTTCTGTAAGGTTTTCCGACTGTTAAATTTTAGTGTAAGGTAAACAATTTTATTTCAAAGTTGCTCTTTTTTTAACATTTTTTTATAACTCATTGGTCCGTATTATATATAGTCACAGTTAGAAACCAATAAATTGAGAATTAATGCCATTTATAATTGCAATTCTTGATTTGTGTCAGTTTATCTAAACTCTGAGTATAAATTTGACTTCTAATATGGACCATTGTATTTGAAGGAAATTAGTAACACGTCAATACAAATAATTAACGAAGGAAAGGAAAGAAATTGTAATATAAAATTATAATAAAAATTATAAAAAAAAAATGGTTCTGTTTTAATTACTGTACCCCAATCGTTACGGCTTTACTCAGTTTAGCTTTCATTATGTGCATATTGATCTACTTGTACGATGAGTTTGTAGCGGATAAATGTAGCAACTCTGCATTTTGATAAAACTATGCCGCCTTTTGTTCTCTGCTGTGTGTTTTTACGGAGGAAATCTTTATTCTAAAAGTCAGTATGAAATTATGTCCACTACCTGTGTCTATTGTTATGAATTTGGTTAGAGGAAATCAGTTTAAATTTCAATTTCATCACGTTTTTATTTCACAGTACTTAGTTTAGATTTAAATTTTATTAAACTATTTTGGAAAAGTACAAGGGTTGATTCAAAGGTCAGTGAATTTTAAGCATTTTCTTAAAAAGCGAGGGTGATTTAATTTTTGAAATTTCATATTTTATTTAGCTATATCAACAGTTTAGAACGTATAACAAACAGTTGCGCCGGTATCTTATAAGATTTGGATACACGAGTACAGCTGAATGAAAAACCCTCATAATATCTCGAAGGCGTAGGTGATATCGAGAAGGGAAAATAGAGAGAACATAAGATGCAAGCACAAAAACAAACAATAGTGGGAACATAGGTGATAAATAAATGGTACCGTGCAACACCGTCAACAAACTTGCAGTATTATTAGAATAACTTGCCTGCCCTTCACGAATTCTACTAGCTGTTTATATACTTGCACTGTATTCTCACACAGGAAAACTTGAGTTCAGCCATTACTTCTTTACTACAGACCGTGGCGCTAAGACTTTTCTTTACTTGCTACTTGCATGTATGAGAAACGTGTCGTTTGAAAGCTTTTGGCACTGCGCTTTATGAAAAAGCAAACGCGTTTCATGTTTAAAAATTTATATAAAATAAACAACGCTTCTGTTTACTTTTAGGGAAAAAAAAGTAATTGTTAGCCTTTCAACAAAATTACGAAGAATTTCTAAATTTTATTAAATTCTATGCATTTAGCTCAAGACAAACGTTCTCTTTTAAGCTTGAAGTCTCCTTCCCTGAAAATCATAAATATGATTTTCTAATGAATGAAAAATTCAAATGTATAATGATTAAATTTCTTTCAATTGAATGACATTTGTTTGTTGGACTTCATAAGACAATCATTTTCGCTTGTTTTGATCTCTAATTTGTCATTCTCTAATTTTGAAAAGTTGTCTAAAATCAAAAAGAGAAAGAAAAAAAGGCTTTCGCTGCAATTCGAAGAGAACCGTAAAACGGAGTGACATTGGCAAATTTTGAAGGTTTCATAAATATTTTTCGCATAAACTTTCGAAAAATTTAATATATTTCGGTATCGTCATAGCATTTGACATCTTGTTTATGTAAACCAGTAAATGAAAAAGTCATATCGCTTAAAATTTTAGACAAAAATTCCCTTAAAGGACCTGCCAAAGTCACCTCGGGTTTGGGTTCACTTTAACAGATGTATAACTTAATTATTAAACGTAAAAGCAGATGAAACTACGAGAAAATAGTATAAATCAAAGTAATTTAGTAATTTGAAAAGATTTATTAGAAAAATAAATTAGCAAAAATTTAAAGGTAGCTTTTGCGGCTCCTTGTTGTCTTCGTGGCAGTATGCGCTTAGCTAACCATGAAAATTTAAATACAGTAGCCATTTTATAACGTCATGGCTTTTGATAAAAAGTATTTATATGGGCAGTTGGGTGATCCTATCATCGAACTTCTATGGTAGGCGATCAGAGATAACTATACTGATGAGACCTCTCTGATTGCTGGGTCGAAAAGATCGATTTCTCTGCATTCTCAATAAATTCATTGAAATTATTTTCAATGAATTTAAGTCTGCTGTAGACGAGAAATAATCCACGTTATAGCTGTAGTGCCTACTTAATTAGAATTCGGTCGCCAGACGTATGTCCGATTTAAGTAGTATCTCATAGCCTACCTGGCTTACACATAACCATTTGATTGTAAAACTACAAAATGTATGATGCTATGAAATTTTGGATTCTTTTTACTATATATTGTTCACCTTTATCACTTGTCAATGTTCTCCATAATCTGGGCTTCACAATTAATTGCTTGAGCTATTGAGACCATACAGATCATAAGATTTATGGAATGCTTCGAACGCCTTTGATATCTACTTCTATTTTAACAACCATCACATACTCAAAATTGGTTAAATCTTTACTGTCATCTTACCAGTGGTAGTATTATCTTTCCTAATTTATATGAAGAGGATTACTAAACATACCATTACACTCATTTACGAACTAATATGACATGGTCACATCTCCCCGTTTCGATACTCCCTTTTAAAATTTTCTTTGGATACTTATAGGCACTTTAAAACTTTTGTTGCCCATCTTATACTCATATCCAGAAAACTTCCTATAAATCTGTTTTACGATATCAAATTTTTGGCGTCGAAATGATATCTCAAGTTACGATTATCGAAATTAGTTACCAGTCATCGTAACATCAGATGGAAGTACCCTTTTGAAATTGTGAGTTCAGTGCGGGACTGTCCATGTATATTTGAAACTTTTTATTTTGCGTTAAAATTATTATTTAAATATGAGTTTACAAGGAACCTTGCTTTAGTTTTTATTATTTCCTTTTTTTATTTTGATTTCTATTTACCATCAATAAAGCTCGATTTTGTCTCCTCTTAGCTGCTTTTTGTTTTGTCCCTATATTTTTGGTTGAAAATCTTACTTGTCTAATTTAGAAATTTTGAAATGTCCCCCGTTGACTGTATACAAAAGAGAGCCCTTTTTATTATGAACTTTATTATATCAGTCCTTTACAATTTTTCTCTTTCTCTTCTCTTTCCTGCTTCCTCAATTCAATTGACTAACACCACTTTTGTGTTAACTTCCTTTTAATAAACGATTTTTTTCATTTGGATAAATCCAGAGGAGTAACCCCTGATAATCTGGAAGGCCAGTTAACAGAACCCAATCTGCTGATCCATCTTATTACGAAAATTGGGATTTGACCACAAGCTCAGCATAATTAACCATCACATCAACCGGTATCGGCAGATACCGTCACGAAACCGAAATTTCATTGCCGGTCGATATCAGTGTCTAGAAACCAGACCGGTATTTGTCGGTTACCGGTCTAGTTCCGAGGTTAACATTGGATCACTTTTCAATAATTTTCTAGCGATACCTGCCTTAACTGAAAGTTTCCTTTCCGCTTTATATCGTTATATGTACACGAAAAATTCCAGTGCCGATCGATGCCTGTCTGTGACAGTTTGTCTGTGCCGATCCCTAGGCAGACGTGAAAAATCAAATCAAAATCAATGATCATCCGTTCGAATTTTTCAAAAATCGCCATATAAAATTTGACAGGACATCCGTTTTAATTCATAAAATCTTGGGTAACTTGATTTTTGAAAAAAATCAATTACGAATGAATGATCATTGATCTTGTCCGTCTGCCTAGGGTATGCGACTTTTAATCGAAAATTATGGTTTGCAGATAACTCAAATAGTTTTTGCTCTTAATGCTATTATAGAGGATATAAATACCGATGAATCTCTTTCCAATTATTCCTGCCCATACATTGACAGAAAATCTATGTTGGATTGAGGATTATCTTACTGCCCGGTCTCTCATATCGTGAATAAGGCTGGTTCTGGGCCAATCATATCTTCGATATGCCGCAACAAAAACTCTTCGATTCAGATAATTTTCTGGGGAATTTTTCCTGATAACCACGCTGCGCTGTTGCGATATTTCCATCAAAATATGTGCACATTCCTCATTAGAAAATGAAGCCATCTTAACATGAAAATATCATTAAAAACATTAGTTATTTCTCCTCATAAAAAGAATTCGGAGTACGAGATCAAAGTCCTAAAGAATACCTATACGTACCTATTCATTCCAGTAAATAAAATTCTTATAGTTGTATTATAATAGCCGTTATTCAGTGGATTATTATATCGGTAATGTAGACTACAGAATGAGTGAAAAAATTTTAACGGGAATATTTAATAAAGATTTCATCAACACGTCTTCGTAAATGTATAGCGTGTATCAGTAATTGTGTGTTTTTGTCCCATACAAAGGTTCCTTGCAAGTCAGTCCGCTATTTAATTGTTCAGTTATTAATTGCAAATGAAGATTATGAACGGATTTTAAAATTTTTGCCTCGTTCATACCTACCTTGCTTTAAATAATAAGAGCAACATATCCAATATTGAACTTTTGTAAATAGTCATAAAATTTTCGGTTATTTTTGGCTCCTCAAAAGCAGTTAAAATAAAAAAAAAATAATTCAAGTTAATAAAATACAACAATTTATAGGAGAAATTGTCGAAATATTTTGATTTAAGTACAAAAAATTCTGAATTAATGTTTTGAAATATCGACAACTACTACGTAAGTCTTCGAATCTACCGCAATTCAGGAATAATTTATCTTGCTTTACAATGCATATTAGGTTTCCATCCGAAACTGCGTAGGTTTGAAGATATAAGGAAAAATGCAAAAACCCTGTACTTTTGAATATGAAATGTAATTTTAAGTCGAATTCTTCGAAAACCGCTTGGATGATTGAAATTTTCACATATATTTTTTTTTTCTTTTCTCAAGCTCCCCTATAATCTTCTGCAAGGAAAGGCCCTGTACATGTACAACTTAATATAATCAATTAAAAAATTATTTAACTACTAAATTAAATTACCTCAACAGCTAATCCAATAATAACTTTTGCAACATAATTAAGTGCTACATTTCTACGGTGACTACAATTGGATCCAATATTTATGAATACAATTGTTTTTTTTTTTTATTATTTATTTTCTTTTTTATTTTACTCAGTTTTATTTAACATCTGAATTGTAAAAACTCCAGGAATGAAATGAGATTGCTTTAGCCAATAAGAAAACGTTTCTAATCAGCGAAGAATTCAGTACACGTACCAAGTAAAAATTATACTTGGGGTAATAATTTATGTGGAATGCTCAAAGGCCCTAAAACTTTCTCGTTTCACTGGGCTCAAGATAATGGGGATACTTTCACAAAATTTTTATAAAACTTTTCTTTTGCTGCCCCCTGCTTGGAAGAACGACTACGAACGAATGTAGTTAATCGAATTTCATAGTAAAGTTTCCATTTCTTCTTTCGTCTTCAAAAGGATGACATCATGGATGCCATTGACTGGGTCTAGCCTCCCTTTTCTTCTTCTTTCTATACTGTATCTATATAGATATTCATTTTCCGACCTTATCCCAAGCATCATATCGTAAATAATCACTGCAGACAGTATCTTCTTGCATAAGACCATTTATATGAAAACGTATAATTTGTTTACTTTTCAGACTTAAATCAAAGTTTAAATAAAAAATAAATAAAACAAAGTCTCAGTTGTAGCCAGAGTTCTGTAGAGATGCGAAAGCCAAGAAGTATTTTTCAACTTGAATTTAATTTAATGGGCTTCGTCTGAATCTGATTGGGACATTTTACAAGTTTTGGCATCGACCAAAACATTTCAGGAAGAAAAAAATGTAATTCGGGAAGAACGCCAAGGCAATATAAGAAAACTAGCAGATATCTCTCAAGAAGTTCCAGGACCAAGATGGTTAAATAATAAAATGGAAAAGGTAACTTCCTTATGCTCGGAATGGAACGTTGCGTTGGAATAGGGAGGGCATCGAACCTGCTCTTAATACTGATTGATAATACAGATGAAAACATTTGTGAAGCTTTAATATATGTATGATAACATTTCAATGGTTAGATAATAGCTCTCTGTTTCCCACAGGAGCTTCCTGACGTGTAAAATGGGTTAGGTCAGTAGTGCTCTTTAGTGTAGAAAAACCCCAAAACCAGAATCGGAATTTACTGAACAGTTCCCGACTAAATAGAAAGTACGGCGAAGTGGAAAGCAAAAAGCCATTAAAGCTTTTAGGCACTCTCGACAAATAAAAACGCAGAAATGGTCCCTATTGAATTTGGTCAGCGAATTCAGACAAAAATCACTTTAGGATTCCTTTGGCAAAATGTTCATTTCACAATAATTGGACCTAGAAATTTCTGTTTTCTTTTAAATACTTAATTAAGAGTGGAAGCTGCATGCAATTGAATGATACAGTAATGAGTTTATTTAAAGCGGAAGGGTTTAAAAGGTGTTTTTGTCTCTATCTTTCAAGTCTCGGGTCATTCATTGCAGGATTGTGAGTTTTAATTTTTTTTAATGACGGATACTTCTAGACTCAAGCATTATCTCGCTTGCTTGCTAAAGAAATTTCAGGAAATAATAAGTTTTATTTTCCAGGTTGGTTCATGTAGTTTCAGTGAATTCCCGGAATTATTTCGCCCAAAAAAGTATGAATTATTAAGGTATCGTATTGTGGAAAATTTAGAAACCAATTGCAAATAAGTGACATAGAGCACATCGGCTAATTAAAAATTTGGAGATTACAATAGCAAGCTATGATAACAAAGAACACTCACATCACAATTGGTAGATGAAAATAATGCCGGTAAAAGACATGTTTACTTTGGCATTATTTGGAAGAAAGTAAAAATTTTGACTTCTACCTTCAAGACTCGATTCTCCATCTTGAAAAAAAGGTGCTCCATAATATCTCGGTAATTGTTGATCCGATCGCGATAAAAGTTATTATAAAATTAAAGCTCATTAAATTCTTTATAAAAAAGGCAGGTATAGTACTGCTATACTATACCTGCCCTTTTTATAAAAAAATTAATGAGGGTACACCGGGGTTAATTGAAACATTTTTTAGAAAACCGCATACCGTTAATACATTTTAACTTCGATCAGTTTGGGATGCGCTTCAATTGCAACCATGTTATCTGCACTACTCAAGTAGAAGAAGCATTTAAAACGAAACATGGCAAATGTTTCAACTGACCCCAATAATTGCTCATTGTTTTTCCAGGATTACTTCGCATCCAAGCGTCACAGCTGGAATTTATTGCTTTTTTGAATGGTCCATAGCAAGATCTGTCTAATGGCTGGAGCTTGTGGGAGCAATTTGGTTGGAGCAACAGTTACACAATGCCGTGTTCTTTACAAAAGTCAAGACAGTCAATATGGATATGTGACGAGTAGTTGTCTAGTACTAGCAATACTTTGTGGACAGGCGAAGCATTAGTATGTTTCTTAAAATGTTTTTAAAATAAGGGAAATCCTTCGCCTTGTATCCATATTGAAAGATTATTAGTGCCCACTGCACTCACGGGTTCATCTCTTATGAAATGATCCTGGAATTGAACGCGAGGAAATACAAACAAAGGTGGAAATGCATTCCCTATAACATTTGCTTCAAAAGCCACTGTAACGAGAGTGCCCCGTTCTGCTGATATTACTGAGCCAACTTGTCTTGTTCCCCGTCTCGCCACAACTCTATCAGGCTTCTGGACCGTCGTTATGCCGGTATCACCGACATTATAAATATCTTGGGGCTCAAAGTGGTGGCGATCCATAACTATTTGCACGTTATCGTAAAATTCGTCCACATTTGTTCGGTTGAAAGTAGTAGCTCTTGTTAAACTCATAGCTTGACCAGCTCTTATAGAAACTCTGGATTTCTCGCCATAAAAGCTCTGCACCAATCTTCACCAGCTAATTCATTTATTTCCCAGGGACTTGGTCTTTCACGTTATATGTTTTAGCCAATTCGTATGCTAATTTTCGTACCTCCCTTGTGGCAAATCCAAAGTAAATATCAGCACATCTTATCAAGTATTGCGATAACGTCTTCTCCTGGGGTTCATTAAACACTCTGTTGTGGGGTGCATAGCCCATCGAAACAGATACTACACTCTCTTCCTTGGACTTTTCCCTTTTGTTTTTATACCGATACAAAGATGTAAAATTCAATCCATGTTTTTCAGCTACTGTCCTCATCGAAATGACTTCTTTTATGTCTTCACATGCATCTTTGTACTGATCTAAGCCACACTAGCCACGATGTGTCTTCTTTGCACGATTTCTTGGCATCTAGAAAGTATAGATGATAATCATTTATTTCAAAAAGAGTACAAGGGTCAGTTGAAACTCGTTGAAACGCGTTTCAACCGACCCCAGGGAGAACGTATCAAGCGCCCCCAGCACCGCTTACATAGCAAAAAACTAAATGTCATAAGTAGCTAATAATCGCATCTCTCTAAACCACTGACATATATACAATGGACTGCTGACGCTACAAAAATTGCTTACATTATTTGACATTATTATGGGATCACTTTTCTATAGTTCTCTCTTTTTGGTTTAACTACTTTTTTTCGCTGAACTATAAATAATAAGTTCTATACGAAATCCACCATAGTCCAGTTTCAGTTCAGTGGTTTTCCAAATGAATATATAGAATAGAAATAGATGGCAATAAAGTATTTGTAATCCTTTCTCTGTCCCCCATAGCTACTTTTAGGGACAGGCAGAAAAAAATTGCGTAAATTTATTTCTTTAAAACTCAAGTTTAAAAAATATTTGATGTTGTAGAAGATAAGCTTCCAAGAATAGAAATAATTTCGACTTCAGCTGTAATTTGCTGAACTTTTAATATGAATATTAAAACGAAAGTAAGACTTGAAATTAAGATAATTGTCACACCCTGCCAACAAAAGTTGACCCATATGAAATAGAAAATCAGGCAGTCCATGTTATATATGTCAGTGCTCTAAACCAGAATATTAATAGTCATGGCATTCTAAGCTACATTCGCGTAAGTTCAATATTTTTTGATTAATAAACAAAAGATTAAAAATTGAAATACTTACTTTTGGCGACAAAAAAGTAATAGCTTCACATAAAAATTCGAGTCGTACTCGGAGCGATTCCAAGCACTGAATGACACGTTCCAACAAGAAAACCGCTAACTTCTCTCTTTGGGCTTTTACCGCTGTCCCTAACCGTTTCCGGGTTACTCGATTTGTTTCAATTCTTCTACGCGTTTAATATAGATGCAGAATTTTTTTCGTAGAGTTTTTTACTAGAGTTGTTGGTGATAGCACTATAGAATTCTAGAATGCATTAAAAGTTGGAGTGAAAGGAATTAGAAATAATTTCAAAAATGAAAACTTCAAGCATGTTGATAAAGTTCATCCTCTGGCCACAATTAGCTTGGTTATCAAAATCCATGACACGATATACTACCACTTGATCCTCCGTTGCTCATTCAAAGAATTATTATTGCAAAGAAACCTGACGGACAGTTAGTCCATTACCTCGAACAAGAATTGGCACCATATCCGCCTGCTCTATTCTATGATGTAGGTAGACGAACGGTAAAAACTGCGCTGTACAATATTCTCGAAGGGTTGCGTGGTCGTGTGAATTTCAAAGAATCTAGGAATTTCATTGAAGGTGGAATACTCTTGCACCGCGAATTTGCCATCAAAATCGGACATACCGATCCATATGCACTACTTACATAAACTTGGTCAGAAACCATTACGGAGCAACAGCTATAATTGCATTCTGTGGTTATAATAATAGCGTTTCCAGCACTGAAACAGAGGAGCATGCAGAAGGTCTGCGAAACATACGAGTGCTGATATACTCTTTGATAAGAAAAAAATAAGGCATGACTTAAATATTTCGATATTGTCGGAAAAATTCGAGACCGCAGGTTTACCATTAAACAGCGTTCTGATCGTCACAATTGCGATTATTGGTGAGGACATAGACCTCCCCTTTCGTATTAATTGCTCTAGCTCCAGAAGAACGGAATTTTTATTTTACAAAACCAGGAACAGCTGAGCGGAACATCTATTGTTCTTACATTTTTCAATCACATGGAGGATCTCGAGACATGGAGGATATTGAGACATGGAGCATTTTGCGACATGGAGGATTTCGAGATAGAGCGTTTGTGACACAACATCGTATATCTATCATAAAACGAGCTTAAATACTTAAAAAAACTTTTGAGGAAATGACGAAAACGCTTCTCATGATGACAACACTCGGGCTGGAGAACGTTTTTACATGGCTATTTACGGTGCGCCTATAAGTGACAAATCTTTGAATCGACATGAAGCCAGCGCATAATTTAGCTTCGCTACCCCGTACAGCTACAGCAGCTCAGCAATACGCCTCATACGTTTATTTTTAAGTTCAAAACCGACGTGGCAATGACAAATGCCTGGAAAAAGTCAACTACCCATTTAAACCAGTCTTGACACTCAAGGAACCTGGGGCCGGATTCTGTAACTCGGAGATTTTGGGAGTATGGGAGATGAGAATTTTTGTTGTCCCTGATTAAAACTCCATAACTCTGTATTCGAGATTCTCTAATGTGGTTTTCGTTTGAACATCCAGATTCGCTGTGGTGCCAACCCCGTTCAATCGGTTGTGTATGTTTACTAGCGTCAAAGTACGCTATGAATTTTATGCTGAAAGTGGTTGGTAATATGTTTGTGGAATAATTTTGAGGATAATATAATACAATAATAGTAGAGTGGTCTTAATAATAATTGTTGCCTTTAAAATAATGTCAAATGTAAAAATGGGAAATGACATTAATATCAAATCACAAATAGACTTTCTTTGGGTGAGTGAACTCACAGTT
This sequence comes from Dioctria rufipes, assembly GCA_963924295.1. Taxonomy (NCBI): domain Eukaryota; kingdom Metazoa; phylum Arthropoda; class Insecta; order Diptera; family Asilidae; genus Dioctria; species Dioctria rufipes. The sequence continues at coordinate 37,602,919 of OZ002743.1, read as the reverse complement.
TACTCGAGAAAATTTTCAGAGCGAACCTAGTGCTTTTGGGTTGACACCAAAAACAACCTATGACGTCATTTTTGCTTCAAATGAACGCTTTGACATCACTTAGGCTGCCTCTAGAGCGAAACTGGTTTTCAAACGAAAACGACATTACATACTTGGGGAGTTAGGGAAAACGTGACAAATGTGGCAATATTGAAGGATGGCTAACTCTGTATGGGAGGGCCGTAGAGTATTGGGGTTTTTTCCTTCGGACTTAGGGTCTAGAGTACAAAAATATAGAAAAACAATTTTTCGGGGAGAGGGTTTTTGGGATGGGGGGGTCGTACCACCCCAATATACATACGTCATGTTTGGTATCAAATTAAAGAGCGAGGAGTGGGTAATCGAGTGTTGTAGTTTTTTTAATTTTAGCATCATAACTTACTTTTTACTGCTGAAAGACGGATTTTTTGCACTTGGTTCATATACACCCCAGTTCCAATATTTCGTATATATTTCTTCCGTTCTTTGTTTCACATCCATTAGTACTCTGTTGTGAACATTTCTCTAATTGAAAGTGAATTTCCACGATTTACCAGTTCTGCATAGAGATGAGTTGAAAATATTTCCATTTTTGTAGCAAAAAACGGCATTTTTTTCATTTTAAGAAGGACTGATCCATTTCTTTTGCAGTTATCTCCAAAACCATTTGCCGCACTCAAAAATTAATTACATGTCTAATTACGGGGCAAAATGTAGATGCTATTTGATCCTACATACGTGCATATTTAAAATTTTTATAGCATCTCTTCTTTACTGGAAAATTTCCAAATTGACCATTTTCGCATGATTTAAAATTTGTAGTGGGTACCTTGAGACACCAAAATCCATATGTCTCTGTAAGTACTGCACGCATGTCCATAATTTGTTTTTGTAAACATAGCCAGGATAATTATTTAGAATATCCTAGGTACCTTGGTGCCTTCACAAAACACAACAAAAACAGACAATACTGTCAGCTGAGAAGTATTCTTCTTACTTCTCCACTACTAAAACAGCCGAGAGTTCTGTCGAGTGGAATGGAGACTCCAACTCTCCGTGTTAGTGAATCCGACCCCTGCTCCCGAATCATTATTGACATTAATTTAATGTAATTGTAAAATACGCTGCACTTTATCATGTGGGTGAAGGAAAGCGGGACTAAAATGTGCATGTTACATCATGTCTGAACTAACATTCTGTTTCTGACCCGGAAAAGGAGAGCCATATTGAGAGGGAGTTTGACGAGAATGATTTTTACGTTATCGACCATAGCCCGGCAAATTCACAGCCTGCAGAAACGGCTCAGTAAAACCTCATAAAAATGGCTGGTCGTGGACACAAATACTAAATAGTAAGAGTTGCCAAATTTTTATGTCTATGCGAAATATTACGCACAAATTTGATCATTTTTGTTGATTAATATTTTTTTTACAGGCTCTACACTGATAGTGTAATTTTAACCACAGCCTGATACAGAAATTACGTTTATCCATATATTCAAAAGTGTATAACAGAAAAAATATTGAAGATATGAATAAGATGAATTATACATTTTTTATTGAGAATTTAATGAGCTTTATTTTTACTATCTTCAAAAGTAAGCCAAAGTAAAAATCTCCACCAATTTATAGCTGTTTATCAGTTAATTTTTCTATTTTTGATAATTTGACTGGACTGTACTGCCCGTTGTTAGAACGTACACACAAACTTGAATTTAGTGAGACTGAAATGTATGTACTGGGAAATTTGGATCAGGATCAATGGTAGATTTTCTTAGCAAGACAAACACTATCCACTTCCTTTTAAATTTCAAGAAATTGTCACACTTATTTTTTAGAATTTTCCCACAAATTATACTAAGATCAGATTATGTATACAAGTTAGTAGGCCAGAGATCCACACACACATTTGAAAACGCACTTATTGCCACACATTTATTGGGTATGATTTTCAAGAATAGTTATTTTGGGATGAAACGCAAAGTGATATAAATAAATATAGAATAAAGTTAAACTATGATATTTGATAGATATGCACACAAAGTATATAATATGTAGATACTTGCATAGTTGCAGCTAAAACCGTCAGTAAAAAAACTTCATATCAAAGTTAGAGTGATGTACAGGTATGAAAAAAATTTAATCTTGATGCACCAGATTTACTTCGATTTGAAGAAATATTATGCCACGAAAACCACTGTGATAAATGTTCTTTTTTCTTTAATTTTTTAAGGCCTGCTTGAGAAATACTCTGTTATATGTAACAGGAAGATTATAGGCTAAAGGATTAGGTTACATGAAGAAAGTAGGGAAGTATCTGTCGATATACATAACTTTTGAAATTTCGTGGATTATAAGTCCAGAAAAAAACATCTCGAAAATTGAGTATGCGGTAGAAGGTATTTTCAAATATATAATCCATATTAGGCGACAAATAAAAAAACGTTGAATTCATAAAAAAAGAAGTAATAGACAAAGAGCTATAAGTTTGTCTAAATGGGCAGAATATCCGAGTACGAATATATAAACAAATTAAAAAAAATGGTTACCTTTCTGCTATATCTAACTATATTTAACTGTAGTTACACAGTGCGGTATTCTATTGTGGAAACTACCTACTCTACTTGACGACGTCGATTTTCCTTGTATTTTATTCATTTGCCCTCGATATCTGGATTTTGGTATATCTGTACCCCAGAACGATTCTACACGAAAATTTAAGAAGTAAGTAACTAATCGTACTTTTCCAGGAATTAGAAAAAATAAACTTTAATCCGAAGTTTTAACAGCAGAAAAATTAATTTTCCATATTATTTTCAGTGTTTGTTGCAATCTTAGGTCACATCAAGCATCTCGAATCCTAATCACTTAGTCCCCAAAATTAACACAAACATATGTTCTATCAACAATTCTTAATTAAGTTTACATGACATTTAGAGTCGCAGCTATTAATAAACTCCGCATTTCTATTACTTTGCTGTACATTAAGCAATTACATAAAATGTGAATTATGTCTTAATACACATCAGAAATTTATGCAAATTTATTCTTTCGAGCTTTCATTTTATAGAAACTCTTTATGCAGGAATTTACTCACATTTGTTTTATGGCATTCTGTGAAACATGAAATTAATGACCAATTTTTCCCGTCGAAAATTCTATTTATTTTCCAACTCATCAATAACACTGGAATATTCCTTTTTAATATCTCTAAAATAAATAAACGAGACCCTCGTGAAGTTGGTGTCAATTGCAAATCCTTAATCATGAAAAGTGTTTCTTAATGTGTGGGACTACATTTATTTTGTAATTACTCTGTGAATGCCTTAAGCTGCTTATATCATACATAAATACATACAAAAGAGATTTATTTATGTATGCGTATACACGTAATGATTCTGTTGTTAATCAAAGGAGTAAACTTTCGCAAAATATTCCACGAGCCACGATTTATTAGGTAAATAGGACGTGCGTGTATTCCAAGAGTAATTTGTTATCTGATGGAAGTCGATTTCAGTTCGTTAAGCATAAAAGTGTTCCGTTTTCGAGAGGATGGTTTTTTTTGCAGATATGACTACAAATTGTATTATATCTTTTCACGCAGATATAATTATCTCAAGGCCTTAAAAAATGCCTAATTTTTGAGAGAACTACTCAATAATCAATTTATTTCTTTGAAGACGTACTTTTGATTGTATCTCAACCGGATCAAGGAGTAAAAAATCAAGAAATTTTCACCAAAATACATCTATAACTACCTACAAATAAAAAAAAAGTTGTTTTTATACAGGGTGTCCCGTATGCGGTCTTAAGGCTATGGATAGCCCATGCTTAGACAAGCAAAAAATTGTTTTCGAAATAAGAGGACTTTAAGATCTTTGTTGGGCATGTTTTTATAGATCAGCCTGTAACTTCTGAACGTTACATCCTATGATGATAATTTAAAATTTGTTTGATTGATATTTGTCGAAGCTATCTAATGTTATCAAACGTTTCCCCTCCTCCTTTCTGTTTTAAAGTTATGGCTCTACACAATTAAAATTTCTGAATTTTAACTGGTTTCTTTATAACTACTACTTTTATCAAAAGCACGTCATCAACACCAAGTTTTCATATTGGATTTAAAAAGCCCAAAAGCATCCCTTTAAAATTATTTCTGACACCCTTTTCCCAAAATGTAACTCTGTTTTCGTTTTTTACACTTTTTCTTAAGCATATCTAGTTAATGTTACCCGTCCGTAAATTTAAATGTAATCAATAGTGGAAGATGCTGTAACTTAACTACGCGGACTATTGTTGCCACTTACATGACTCTCTTTTATACCGAATTTACTAGTCAACAGATAACACAAAAGTAAGTATTTTCAAGTGAAAAGGAATTGAAAGGGTTGGAGTTTTATTTTTCCTATATCTTAAGATTCCAACTCAGGTAAAACTTGTTTTTATATAGTGTTGTAAATCGTGCATCATGTGCTGAAATGTACGTCTTAAAATATCCTTTCTTTCAGAGGGATGTACCTTGAACACTGTAAACAATTGTACCATACCATGGACATGTGCAAAGAACAAACAGTGTGTCCAGTTATAGCAATTTTTGGTTAAGTAACCTGTTTTCACATCTGTTGTTTTTGATTGATTAAAGAGTATTTCTTTAAATCTTTTAATACATCATCCTTTCTTCTTAGTAAATTGCATACTATGTCCAAGGTACAATACCCCACTGCCCGTGAAACAGCTGTTAGTTTTGTAAAACAAATAATACTATTTCGAAAGTTTATGCGATTGCAAACAGATAAATCCATTTACTTACTACCATTACACAAATGCAAGCTTTAATTAAAAATAAAATGGAAAAGAAAGACTACAAAATAAAAGACATAAGTAGTCCAAAATAAGATGTAACAAATACAAAAGAAAAGTTTCAGAGGAAAAACATAATACAAATGAAAGCAAAATAAAACTATATAATACAATGAAGATGTAAGAGAAAAAAACAAAAACAAAAATTCAATAATGAGGAAGTCTATTAATTAATAATAAACTAAACAAAATCTGATATTAAGCGAAATAAAGGTAATAGGAATAAAAAATAAGAAATAAGGTAACAAATAAAAATAATAAATATAACTTAAAAACTATACAAAAATAAGAGAGAGCATGAAAGCAAAACGATTAAAATATAAACAAGGAGTGGAAGAGAAGGAAGGAAGCAAAGAAGTAAAGATGAAATAAATTAATTTAATTTAAAATGGAAAAATTATTTATATGATTTATTACGGCCAAGAGGTTGCGTTTAAAAATCACGAAGCTGTCACTGAAAATATTCAAAGCGTTATATAAGGAATTATGGGCCTTTTGTATCCTAACGAAGGGGGATTTGAATCGTAAGTCTGTGCGGGGAGCATCTACATGAAATGTAAGTTGCTGGTGGGTGAAACGAGGAGGAAAGTTGATTTTTAATGTAGATAATAATTGAGATTCGTCAACAGAACCATGCAAAATTTTAAATAAGAACATTTCGTAAAGATAGGAACGACGTGCTTCCAAGGATATCAAGGAGTATCTGACTAATCTGTTATCATAATCTACATATGATATCTTCTGAATACTGTCAGACAGATGGTTACCTGTTTCCATTCTTTAGTTATTTGTGTATATGTGGCTGGTAAAGGCTGAGTTAATCTGTGTGTTTTATGTTTTGGCTGGATTATAGGTTTATAAACATCCTTCAATTTCTTTTGGACATTTTGTTAATATCATTTTAAGATCCTCGTGTCGGTGGGAAAGCAAACAAGTTTCATAATTATTTAAAATACTTTTACTTTCTGAGCAATAATTTTATATGCCAACTGTGTGTTATGAGGTCAAATTAGATGGTGATAAATGTATTTCTGCTGAAGCTTTCTTTTTTTTTGTAAAGCGCTCTCCTAACCTTGCAATTATTGTAATCTTGGGCATATTTTCTTGGGCCATTTCTCAAAATTTGTTCAAATTAATAGTTTATCCTGTATAACTGATATTTAACAGAGTCAGCTATGTCTGACGTCTTTGATGCTATTGCATTGCGTCATATCTTCAGTTTTGATTCTGAATATTACCAATTTTTTTGTTTTTTTTTTAATTGGAAGCTCTCAGACTTTTGGGAAATTGAACGTCATGATGTTGTTGCTCTATTTGACAAACTTTAGACGTATTATTTCTCAGGTTACAGTTACTGCAGCGTCTGGGAACACGGTTGTAGTATTGCATGTAGAAGCAAGTATCGACTACCCTGACTCAAATATTACTTAGATAAAATTGGGTTTGATTTCAACTTTATGCCTTATTGTTATATGTTCCTAGTAAGCAAATATTAATTGGATTGTGACCTACTTAGGGCTGACCAATTTTAGAGTAATTTGATTGCATTTTTTTCGTGTGAACGAGTTCAACTGGAACAAACCATAAGATCAAATATTCTTGAAATATGATGCCTTTATGTGTTTTATAAGCAACAGCGACAAGCAATCTATGTTATTTTATGACCCTTCTGGTGACATGTTAAATGCTACTTCCAGTACCTTTCATTATTTCAACGTAAAAGAAATAAATATTGTTTGTTTGTTTGTTCATGACTACTGTAGTTGTGAGAAGAATATGTTAAGATGTCGGCTTAATAGGAAATACATAGGTGGAAAGGATAGAACAGAGTCTTATTCTGATCGTCTAAAAGTTTGTTCGGGATAAAATTATATATTCTCTCCAAACGACTTCCTTCATGGGATGGTCTGTTTTATCGTCAGTATTTATAACGCTTTTTGGTGTGCTCGGATTTCTGTTTGCGCTATTGTGTGATTTGGAAGCCGTTCGGACTGCTCTTAATATCTGAGACCTTTTTTTTATTTTAGATTCCTAAGATATGTGATCAGATCAATAATAACAGGGGAGCCAACATATTAAGGCTTTGCTTCAAACTCTTTGCATGCAAGACCACCCTAAAGTAAAACTTTTTGTAGCAGTAGCAGTCTCTAATACTTTAAGCTGATCACCACTTTATCGCTTATTTTAAAACTAATGAAATAAAAGTTGATGATGTCTAAGCCTGCCTACTATACCAAGCCCTATTAAAAGCGTCAGTTGGAAGAAGACTGGTCATATTGACATACAGTTAGTATTTATAACAATAGGTGATGTAAACGCTGCACCAGATGAAGGCAGTTATACTTCAAATTGATGAATGTATCTTATTAAGAGCTAAAGTTCACGAAGGCCTGCAGGAACTGTTAACTGTTAACTGACCAAGAGGAGTTTTCATTTTGTAAGCTCAATAGTGAACACATTTTCAATTTGTGTAACTATACAGAAGTCCCTCTTTGGGACCACTATACAAACTAATTAACTTACTTTTACATTGATATTGAAAATGCAAGTTGTTCCTACTTTGCTATCTACTTAGTAGTACATGTATGTACTTGTTTACGTATTCATGCTTTCATATCATAGAAATGAAATTATCACAACCAAGGCGATCTAATGGTGAACCGGAGGTGAACTGAGAGAGAGCAGCTACGCTTTTCCTGTCTCAAGAGTAATTGGATATTCCCTTCAGATATGAAAGTATGTAATTAGGTTCTTGATTGGTTGGCTCCTTTTCTTATAAAATTTTGAGTCAAATGTGCGGTCTGAAGGTGGATTTTAAAGCTTTTTATTACATAGGAAATATACATAAGTGTGGTGCTCTACCTTCATACTGACTTTCCCCAATTATCCATAAGAAATATAAAATTTATTTCAGAATCATGTACATGTAGATAACTAAATTAGCTCAAATCATAGAAAAGCAGTTCTTGATTTTATTTCCTGATGTTGTACATGCACTATACCGCATTGACTGGACAGAAGACTTTTGTATTTGCACATAAATACGAAGAATCTAAAAGCCATTCACAAATCCAATGCCGATTGTAATTTAGGAAAATAATAATCCACCGTAGCCTGGACTATTATTCAAAGTGTCCTAGTAATGCTTTTCAAAGTTTACTCATAAATATGCGAACCAAATGGAATACCCATGTCACTTTTAAGTATTTATGGACCGGAGTTGTGGAAGCTGGTTCACAGTAAATTAAAGCCGAGGTCCTGGAGTACGTTTGCAAGTTGCACTCGTAATTTATGAAGCACGAAAGTTGAGTCGTTTCGGGTATTTTACTTATTAAGGGACAGTCATGGAAATTGAAACTAAATTGTTGGTAATATGCGAGATGTTGACTATTTTATAAATTATGTTACAATTATTCCGGTTCATGGGTCTATTTTCATGGTAGTGTGGCCAATTTTGCATTGGGGATATAAAGTTAATCCGAGATGAATGAACTTTCATTGTAGACGGATTTAGGGGTAACTAAATAAATTTGGTGAGATAAATTTGATTTTAGAGAAAATCTTACTTCTTGTTTAGGGTTGGTTGCTGTACTAAATTCGATGGGAGGGACAATTTTCCGGGCTAGATCTATCACTCAGAATTTGTTCATTCCTTTAGTTGGTAGTAAATAACTAATTTAGGGGTACTTTTTAAACCATATTGTTAGTACTGTTTTCACCTAGTAGTTTATCCGTATATATTAATTTAAGTTTTACTAAATTAATCCGCAAACTTAAATATTCTCTGTTAACAGGTTTTCCAGTAAAATGTAATTGCAAGACAATAGGCAACCGATAAGTTAGCCCGAAACAAAGCAATTATTATTCCATTTATGATAATAAAGAATTTTAAACTATTATTATTTATTGGACTGGCAAAGTATACAAAATTTCATAATATTTTTAGTACAAAAACTTTCGGAGCTACATTTAAGGTACATTTTATAAAAATCAATGAAAATGTCGGAAATATAGAAAATCTAAAATAAAATTAAAAATTGAAAAATAAAAACCTACTAAAATTGTAAATAATAATAAAAATTACAGAAAAAGTATACTGCTAAAAATACAAAGGCGGGGAAAAATAAAAATTAAATAAAAATTAAATTAAATTAAAAATTTAAATTTAAATAATAAGAAAGGAGACTAAAATTAAGAAATTATAGCTTAAATACACGAATGAAAACAAAATACTACACATAATTAAAAAATGAAAATTATAAGAATGATAAAAATTATGAAAATTATAAAAGCGAGCTACGCCGTGAGACAAGAGAATAACGTGCAAATAATTAAATAAAAGCGTAGACCTCCATAAGATCCCTAAATGCACTGACAGATCGCGCGATCTGATAACTTGGGGGAAAACTATTCCAGAGACGGGCAATCTGAACGGGTTAAGAGACTTCTATTACAAATTTATGAAAACGTGGTATTATCACATTCTGATTACGGTCTGAAGCTGTATGCTGGAAAAATTCATGCAGATAATACGGTTTGTTTGTACGTAATATGTTATAAAAGTGAATCAATCCTCTCTGCTTTCGATAATTTCGTATTGAGCAACCTAGCAATTTTGTGCGGTAAGGTGAAACATGGTCGAACTTATACGAAGCCCATAAATGAAGCGTATACAATCACTAAAGGTAAGCTGCCGAAGGTAACTAAAGTACAATTAGGATTATAATCAGTTTTGAGCGGATTTCGGAAGATAATGAGTCAGAAAGCCAGAGCCTATGAAGTACAGAATAAATCTTACCGATAATTAATTTTGTATAGTTGCAGTATTTTATATGTTGGCTCACAATAATGCCTAGAATTTTAACGTTAGGTACCAAATCTAAAATTGTACCATCCAAGACCACAAGAGGGTCGAAAGTGCTATTATGGTATACAATTCATCGAGACTTGTCAGGCCTTAGCTTTAAATCGTTAGTTTTAGACCAAATATTGATTTTTACCAAATCGACAGTAATGCGAACAATACTGCACATTGTGAGCATACATGTTCACACTGACATACCGAACGGTTTCAGGAAGATCATTTATAAACAAATTAGATAACGAAGGGCCCTGAGACATGCCAGATACAAGAGGGAGGAAACAGGAAGTATTCGACTTAGAATCCACTTTTACCATTTGCTTTCGATCTGCCAGAAAGGCCCTGATAAGAACGAAGGCGGAGGGACAAGCAATATCGCAAGATCAGCGCTGTCCAAGCTTAAGAAATATCGATCAGTGCTAAGGCAACCAAGTTGTTTTGGTCTAGCGCAACTCTGTTATCAGTAGACATTCGCAGTACTGCGGTTTCGTATTTGTGGTCACGTGAAGACGTAAACCAGACTGCCATTTGCTTAGGAGCTTCTTAGAATCCAGATGCTCAACTAATTGTATATTCATTAGCTTTTCCAATACTTTCTATAAAAAGCGTAGGATGCATATAGGTCTAAAATCAAAAGGGAACTGAGGAAGATTTTTTAGGCATTGGCAACACAGTAGCAGCTGACGATACGGAGGATGTATGTATCTATGAAAGGGAAAAAAATTTAACGAACCCTGGAGACATATTATCTGGACAAGACTTGACAGAAAAAATTGCTTCAATTAATTCCGCGGAAAGAAAAAGACGAATCATTACCACTACTTGTGATATTGGAAGCCATTAGATTTGAATTATGATGCATTTCATTCACAGGTCCTTGCTGTGTGTTAATGGGAGACGTGACGAAGGCATTGAGCACATCCGGGTCAAGCTTACAACATATTTTGTCCTTATCAAAATATCCCGCTTGCAACAAGTTATGCCAAAGGGTTTTAGCAGCGAGATGGCCATTAAATTTGGAGCTAAAGTAGTGGCGTTATTAATTACAGTGATCCTTTCATTTCATATGGTTCCACCTTAACAAGATTTATATAGCCGCTTCTGCTGGGATACTCATATGAGATGGATAACGTTTCGCATGGAATATACATTTATCACTGGAACCATGTGTGGATCTCAATCACAGAAAAGTCTTAGTCTTGAGACCGATTTTAAACCAAGAAGGCAAGTTTATTCTATTATTATAAAACGAAGAGTTTCTAAAAATCTTGGAGGTCGCAATGAATGTAAGGCTAATTAATATTTGATTGCCCCTTCATAAATTGAAAACTGACTCTACCATAGAACGAGCATTGAGCTAAATTTGTCTTCAAGCCAACGCAACCATATTACCTAACAAAGCGGCTTTGGGCATTGCAAAATGAGTAATTCTAAATTTTTCTTGAATTATTTTATAATTTTTGTTCGCTTTATTTACGTCAAATAATTTTAATAATATATCTAAAATAAAATGAAATTCGTTTTAAAAAATTCGTTAACAAAACTTAGGGAAAAAACCACGGGGGATGTTTCTTTCAAAACACACTCTATGATTTCACCTTCGATAACTTAAGCGCTTTATCTAAAGACTATGCGCTTCGAAAAGACTATGTTCTTCTAATTAAATTGATTCCTTCGCTGTCACAGTGGCGTACAAAATAGCATAAACTTTAGATAGAGAATCCATCGATGCAAGTTTTTTTACCTTTCACTCATTTTGTTTAATTTCCAATTGACTCTATTGAATGGCAATGACAGGTCTGAATTCGTTGCCATAGCCCGTTCTTGTCCACCATTGGATGAAGTTGTACTGCCATAGCCTCATTTAATTTTGACAGGCTACGGACTCGAATCGAAGGCCACAACCGAAGCCATCAACGACATTATATGTAGAGTGACTGAGATGCGAAGGAGACGGTGGTAACATCCGATATTTCTATTTAAACGGATTGTTCCAAGACGAGTGCGGTCACAGGGGCTGGAGTATACCCACTCACGAGTCTTACAGACTGCCCACTGGTGCTCTAAGTGATGCAGACTAGGTACATGTAGTGGCACCTCTCTTACCTAACCTTACTCTGGACACCATATAGGGCAACTGAATTGACTCTAGAACTCAAACTGGCAATAGTTTTACAATAAAATATTCGAATCCCGTGCTTTCACATTGAGTCTTTGAAGTAGATATCAAATCTCTGTATTTGTAATAATTTTCTTTTTTTTTATATTATACATGTAACTTTACGGAAATCCTCTGCACATAGAGGTGTTAACCAATAACATTGTCACAGAAAATAATACTCCTGTCATAAATATAACAAAATCGACTAGCCCGATTCCAGGTATAGGCTCCGAATAAAACCTGTGTCCTTTCACACAAACAGACAAAAAGAAACAAGCTAATAAACAATTAAATAAGGTATACAAATATTATTTAAACGTGCAACAAATATATATGTGCATATATACCATCTCTGTCTCTGCAGCAAAAGACAGTTGTAAATTTGTGTTTAAAGGAACAAATCACCTAGAGCGTAACGGTATGAATTAAGGTGGGACACCAACCCTTCACCACCATTTTAAAGAAGAGAAGCAATGTTATTCACATCCCAAAAGCTGTTAGTCACGTAATCTGGTACCCTATCCTAACATTTATACAAAATCCAGAAAGCTTTACACAAACAGAAATTCATGAGAAACTGTCAATTTCGATCGATTCAGTTTGCATAGTGGGAATTGTAACGTGTCCCCATTTTTCGTGGGACTAGGAGAGGGAAGTTTCAACTGACATGAATCGCAATATATTCAGAGTTATTGAATTAGGATTGAGATGTGAAGTCATTCAAGCTTTCAAATGCATACTGGAAATGTTTTAATTATTCGAAAGAGAAACATTCTCAAATGATTACCTACCTGATGGAATCAACTGGTTTTTGTTTTGAAATTTTTTAAGAGGTTGTAATCCATTAATTTTCGCCGATGAAATGTTGTATAATTTTTTTTTCAAGCTTATTTAATTGCATTTTAGCTCTGATTTATGTCTCTGAATATGATTTCAAAGGGAATGTCTCAAATAATAAATTAAATTGAATTGATTTGAAGAATTAAATAGTTGTGAAAATTTTAGATTACAATTTGGAATGGTAAACTTAATTATGGACCGTCAAATATATTTATTTATCTCATTCGAATGATTCTGGATAAATTTTTATTTCAAATACCAGGAAGACCTCCGGAATGCTTTAATAATATTATCTTTTTATCTAAATATAATAGAACCAGCGAAAGAATTAAATTATCTTTATGAGCTCTTTTGGTTAAAATTCAAAGAGTGTGAGATTTGCAGAAATATGTAGCACAAGCAATGAATTTTGTTATACGGACCCGGTGGAAACAGAAAAGATTGAACTCACATCAGAAGTAAATGAAACTTTGGAGCCATGGAAGCATTAAAAAGACAACATATTTGCTGCTAAATGAATTTAATTAAATTGATTCATACTATAAATTATTTTAAACCTAACTTAAATATGAACTAGTAATTGAAACTAAAAGAAACATAAACATACCCTGTAAAGGCAAAATACATTGTCCAATAAATTTTCATTCTGTAGTTATCCTAGTTTTGATTTTGGGTTGCTGATTACTTCGAGAGTCAAGACTGAGTCGAAGTTGTGATCAGATTTTGTTACTAGAATTGATGACAAAAATCGCCATAAAGATAATTGAATAATAAATATAATACAAATGCATTTGTGAATTAGATGAAGGAATTTAAAGTGAATTTAAACCTTAAGTAGGCGCATGGGCTCAGAGCAAATTTAATACCGAAAAAAATGTAGAACGCATTCTGTCTGGAATTTGCGTCTTTCAGCAGCTTTTCATCTTAAAACACTTTATTGAAAATCGACGTGCTCGAGCCACTATAGCGTGCGCACGCTTGTGTACTATAGTGAAGTGTGACCATATTCGCCCACTTATGAATTTTTTTGTTCGTGAGGTAAGTTTTATTATTTCTTTCGAAATTTCGACATTTTATAATATTTTCGGATGAGTTCTAGCGAAAAGCCCGAAGAGCAGCTATGAAAGTGAAACCGAGATTTATACAGAACAGTTAGCAGATGTGGTAGAGAGAGTTAAATTAGTTGAAAACACCCAAGATTAAGAAGAAGAAGAAAGCGGAAATTACTTCAAAAGCAGACACACAAAATTATCTGTATTGACGTGGCAAAAACCTCCATCATATAGGTCTATCAGAACGCCATCGCCCAACATTGTTTTTGACATACCTGGTGTAAAACAGGCAGGAGCAAATGCAAAGTTACCTCTGGAGTATTTTTTACTTTATTATACCCTAGATGAAATCATAGGGGTATACTAAGTTTGTCATTCCGTTTGTAACACCTCGAAATAATGTTGGTAGAGCAAAATGGATTCATAATATTAAAAGTTATTTCGATTTTTGCATGTCCGTCCGTCCGTCCGTCCGTCCGTCTGTGCGCACGATAACTCGAGAACGCGTATACTTAAAGAGCTGAAATTTTGTACACGGACCTTAAAAAAAAAAGTAAAATTAAGTTCGAAAATGAGACTAATCGGGCAACTCCTTCGTGGGGTTGCCATATAAAAAATTCGTTTTCCGCTATATATTGGGACACTGCCTGAGAACGCATCGACGTAGAGAGCTGAAATTTCGTACATGATGTTTTTACTACATTAGCAAATAAAATTTCAAAAATGGACTAAATCGGGCAACTCCTTCTTGGTGTTGCCATATAAAAATTTCGGTTTTTTACGTATACTTTGAAAACGATCAGTCCAAGACATTTTTATTGTACTGAAAACTTCTGCAGAATACGAAATGCTATAAAATTGGTTATTACCATTTTTTCTGTGCGACAAACTGTTCTAGAAATATATGCGAAAAACAACTTCAAAATCAATACTTGAATAGATCGGTGACCATACGAAATTTAATACGGGCATTCATCTAGGGTATCATAAGAATTGGTCTGAGACCAATTCTAGCTTTTTTACTTGTTTTAATGAAGAGTTACTGGTCTTTAATACGAACATACTATATATATAGAAAAAGTTGGAACAAATTATAAGCGTGAAAGAGACGCCAAACAACTATCAATGGATAAAATGAAAGCTTTCATAGGTCTCTTGATTATGGATGGTGTAATATGAACATCTTATCTTCATTATTTGAATTTGTGGAATACTGATTGAAGTGCACGAGATATTCCTGGTTAGAATGTCATACAAGCGATTTTTGTTTATACTACGCTGCTTGCGCTTGGACGACATTCGAAGTAGAGAAGAGAAAATCAAAAATGATCATCTTGCACCGATCAAAGTACCTTAGTACCTTGCTGGAGGAGAAATTTCAAAAGACCTACTCTTTATGTGAAAATGTGACAGTTATTTTCGGTACCTGCTTTTTAGGGTTTCAGATGTCGAAATTTTGTTTGTAGGAAACACATTCTAGTCTCATGTTATTGAATGTGACAGGATGATTACTCAGAACAGTGGTTCTTATTTTTTTTTTCACTTTTCTAAAAAACTGGCAAGAAGGTCCTCAGTATGTAATACAATAAAATCGTTCTTTTCTTTTTGTGTTAACTTAAAGAGAATTTATTTGTTTTTCAGTTTTTGTTAAAGTAATAACTTTAGTTATCAAGCTAAATTGTTTTGTCGTACGGTCAAGTGCGCTTTAATTTCTTCCAGCTTTCTGTCTGATGGAATTTTCCACTCTGTTGATTCCAATTATTGTTACAGGCAGCTTTTGTTTAGTTTTATTTTAGCTTGCTGGTGATGACTCAATTCCCTGGAAAGATACAGATGTTCCATGATCTTTTCTGGATTGGTAGGATTGGTAGGATTTGCGTTGTCTATTCCATCTGCGTTACAGGTGGCTACAGCTCGAATTGTGGTGATTATGTTAGGAACAAAAAAAGGGAGAAGTAGTTCTATGAATTCCTTACAATATTCAAAACGAATCTAATTGAAAACTGAAAACACAAAAATCGCTTCAAAATTTACTTTCTACGAATCCATAATCACTTACCTTTTAAATCGGATCTTGCCCATTTAATTCAGTTCAAAACTGGGAAAAATTTCAATCTGCTTCCTAAATCCTGAGTTACATGTTTCTAGGACCTAGGTAGGCCTCATGTACAATATAAAGAGATTTATGACATTTTCAGTGGAAAATCTTTTAAAAACTTCCTGAGAAACAAATCTTAAATCGCATTAGGCTCAGATAAATCCCACTCACTAAAAGTAATCGAGGAATTTATCAAAACTGTCATAGAGAAACGGTAGAACAAATAACACACATTCAGAGTATTCTATTCGCGTCTATGTAGAGATTGCTTCAAAAGCAATCGTTATGGACACCAAGAAAATAAATTAGATTTTTTTCTTTCTTAATGGAACGTCTTTTAATATTTTCCGAACTTTGAAAGTCTTTCACGTTTATGTAAAACCTATCCAAAGTTATTATTTATCTAGCAGACGCACTTGAAGGGAGTATTCTATTATTTACATTGTATGTGTGCGTATACCGTATACAAAGAGTGGTATGTAAATAAAAAGTTTGGTTTTATGTACATATGTACATCGTATACATATATCAAAGCCGATGCTGCTGCTAAGACAAATCCATTACATTATATTGTTCAGAATTTTCTCCATTGGGCCCCCCAAGGAAGGTTTACCTTGTTGCTTTGAACAATTCACGGTTCGTTACTTATGCAAATTGAAGTCAAACTTTGTAATTTACTTTCAGCTTGTACGGGAAATATTTAGTTTTCTTTGATTTTGAATTTTGATTAAAATAATTTACAAATAAATTGGATTAATATGATAACAAGGATAAAATTAGCTGTTAATAATAAACTCGGTTGGTCTGGAATAATCAAAAATTCATTTTTACCTTAGATAAGCTGGAAGAAATATTTTGGAGAAAGATACGTATAAAGGAAAATTATATTTATTTGTAAAAATTGGGTAATTTTACTAAATTCAATTCAGTTGGGACTGCTATTTTTGGTATGGTCAAACACGTGTAGCTTTTTGTTAACTGATGGATGAGATAATGTCAATTGATTGCCAATTTGGCAGATATCTAGAATAGAACTGCCTTTATAGGAATGACAAATAAATAGCTTAATATAGAATTGAATAATTTATGTGCTTCTTTCATGTAATTTATATATGAGGAGCATGTAGGTTGTTTTATACGAAATTTACGACAATGATTACAAAAAAGTAAATACCTAAGGATTGTGTTTTATTTTTAGTCAGCATGACAAATAGCCAAATATGTTAGCACGGGTAGAGTCGTTTTAGTTAATACTCAGGCCTATAAAACAGGCACTGCAATCAAAATAAACTTTCTAAGTTGCCCTACACTTAAAAGATGCACATTTCTGCTATGGAAATTAAACTACCTACTTTTCTTTTTACTTAACATAAAAGTATTGAAAACTTTTGAGATATTGAGGCAGGTATTTCTTTCTACATTTTAAAGAACTGTTAACGGGTCACAAAATTATTAGACCTTGCAATTAATGAACAAATGGTAGTGGAAATTAGAACACTTGCTTAAAATCAATAATTTAGTGATTTATTCTATTTATCCAACTAAAATTCTTAATTCAATAAATACCATACTACCACTTAATTATTCAAGAATATATTTTTTTATTAATTTATTTATTCATATGTCTACAGATAAACATTATATTACAGACTAGCACATTAATTTACAAAATACAAGAGTATTAATGAACATATGTATAAGCAAAATAATAATTTCTAAATAAAATTTGCTTAATGATTATAATTCAAAAAATTAAACTAAGCGACCAGCATTCTCATAAAGAGTTTATTTAAATTATTCCCTAGGCATAGTAAAATCAATAAATGCAAAAAATGAATTAAAGAGTACAATACAATTTGAAATAGGTCATGAATGCTATAGTTTGTTCCATGGAGCATACAGCGAATTTCGTAAGCGGATTGTTCTCTCAATTGCATAAAATGAGATTAAAGACAAAAGTTCAGAAGAATTAATTCTATAAGATAAAATATCTCTTACAAAAGTAGCACAGTTCACTTCACGTCTGAACTGAAAAGTTGATAAACCCAAACGCAAACATCTTATACGGTATCCTGACATATTGTCATGATTATAATTTAATTTATGTAAAGCAAAACGAGTAAACGACTTTTTTACAGACTCGATACTATTAATGTGAACATCATAAAAGTGGCACCAAATGACAGATAAGTATTCAAGAACAGATCTTTCAAGCAAATAATTCAGAGCTTTTAGTGTGCATATATCGCGAAAATCTTTGGAATTACGCTTTAAGAAACCGAGGTTGCGGAACACTTTAGAAATAATAAGTTCAACATGTGAAGCGAAAGACAGCTTTGGATCAAATATTACTCCTAAGAAGCTGTAGGAATAAGAATATCATTGATCGTGTCATTTAAACTAAATATGTCAAATTCACTGGTGAAACTCATACTTTTGAATTTAGCAACATTCATTTCTAATTTATTCATGAAGCACCATGTAAATAGTCGATTAAGAGAGAAGCAAACGTTCAAGGAATCGATTTTTGTATAAAGCTTAAGATCATCAGAAAATATTAAAAAATTCGCGAAATAAAAATTTATAACTATAATAATAATAATAATAAGAATTTATTGCTAGTAAATGTACACAAGATTTACAATCTTTTATAGTACGAAATAGTAAGTCGGTGTTAGATGAATTAGTGTTAAAAATAAGAACTGAGCTATGAATAAAATTAACCTGCATTGAGTTGATAGTTCAGAGAAAATAAAAAAAAGAAAAATACATAAAAAAGTTATTTCAAAGCAAAAAAAGCAAACAAGCAAACAAATTAGTATCTACTGCATTTTATCAATTAGTTCAAATTTAGTTTAAATATAATATAAGAATAATATAAATAGTTTAAATAGTTTAAATACTGCCTCTTAGCCTAGAAGAGAATTGGAAGACTTATCCTAAAAAGGGGTTATTTTAAGTGAGCTCGAACTTGCATTCTAAACGCATTGACGGTGTTTGCGGTTTGTACAGTAACGGGTAAAGTATTCCATAGTCTGATAGACTGGACGATATAAGAACTCTCCATAACTGATCTATAGAATCGTGGCATTATCAGGTTTCTGTTCCGCTGAGACGAAGTAATCTGGAAAAGTTCCCTGAGATAATCCGGTTTATTGGTCCGTAGTATGCCGAACAGTTGGAAGAGCACCCGATATTTTAAAAAGGATTCTAGAGAACACCCAAGCAATTGTAGCCTAAATGGGGAAACGTGATCAAATCGTCGCAATCTAAAAATAAATCGGATACAGTCGTTGAATGCAACCTCCATTTTACGTGCACATATACTATCTAGTTTGGGAAACACAACGCTACCAAACGAGAAATGAGGCAGAATCAACGTCTTTACTAGGACCAGACGAGTGTTACGAGGCAATATATCGGCAGAGAGCCAGAGTCTACGTAGCCCAGCATAAATTTTACACAATCTCGCCTTAATATAATCACAGCACTTCATACTGCTGTTTAATTCTATCCCAAGATTGGTAACCTTATTCAGCATGGGTAGTGGAGAATGGTTCAGGATCACTGGTGGGACATCGGACACATCGAATGCATTATTATAAAAACTTATAGAAAGTGATTTTACGGGATTAAGTTGCAGACCATTATCCATAGACCAGGCATAAATTCTATCCAGATCACTATTAATACGTGATAAGCAATCCTCGAGAAGACCTATGGGCCGGCTTAGATAAACCTGAACATCATCCGCATAGAGGTGTAATTCTACATCATGAACTGCTTTCGGCAAGTCATTAATGAATAAGCTGAATAACAGCGGACCCAATATCGATCCTTGGGGAACTCCATACTGAAGAGGCAAAAAAGCAGAATAAGCATTGCCGACCCTAACCCGCTGGCGACGCTCACTTAGAAAGCTATCCAGCATGTGCGCTGCTGAACTGCCAAATTTAAAAGACGAACAGAGCTTCTGTATAAGAGTTCCATGATCTACACTATCAAACGCCTTTGAGAAATCTAAAAGGACTAGCGTAGTGAATTTTTCACTATCCATCGCGCTTCTAATATCGGACGTTATCTTTAATAGGGCTGTTTCACAACTGTGAAATGCTCGAAAGCCTGATTGCCATCGAGTTAAAAGATTATTTTTGTCCACATGCTCAAGTATTTGCTGGTACATTAATTTTTCTAGCAATTTCGATAAAAAGCAAAGTATACTGATTGGACGAAAATCAGCCGGAGAATCAGGCGTTTTCTTTTTTGGAATTGGAAGAATGTTAGCTTCCTTCCAGCTGGTGGGAAATGAAGAAAATGTGAGGCATGAATTGATTATATGAAGGATATACATACCAATAATAGGTAGTAGTAGTTTGATAAATCGAGGTGATAAGTTATCCGGTCCAGTTGCCTCGGATCGAATTGTATTACAAGACAGTAGAAGCTCTGTAATGTCCACTCCACGAAACGAAAAACTATGAATCGAGCTACTCGGAGTAAAGTCCGGACTGCGCAGCGGGTTAACTTGACGAAAGTTGGAGGCAGTTGGAGTGGAAATATTTGCAAGAGTAAACGATGCATTCAGCTCGTCTGGATCGAAGTTGCATTCAGTTTTATCCTTTCCATAAACTCCGATCGAACGTAAGTTCCGCCACAGCTTTTTTGGGTCGAGGTTAGCGTCGATTTTAGAGGAATAATACTGACGTTTGGCTTGCCTGATTGCCGTGGTAGCCTTATTACGGGCAGCTTTATACAATATTCTTGCCTCAAATGTTCTAAGACGTTTGTAACGCTGATAGAGAAACTCACGCTCCGCGATAAGATTATGAACTCTCACTGTGAACCACGGACAGCCATTACCAGTAGAAAATCTCGTTTTAATTGGTACGTACTTATCAAATAAGTATGAGATTGATGATGATAGGAACTGGACTTTATCATCCACAGAAATGCAATCAAAGATTCTCCACCATTCCAAGCCATGACACTCTTCAAACAAGGACTCCGTGTCTATGCTATTATAATCGCGAAAAGTGAAGCTAAGTGGGGGAGGATTCATGTTAAGTGACATGTCAAAGCTCAAGAGAAGAATATCATGGTCCAGATTACTAGGAGGGCTAATTTGATTGTGCGCTATTATTTTTTTCTGCATCGGTAACAAGGTTCAGATCAAGCATCGATGGATTAGAGGTATTGTAGAAGGTGGGCAGGGTATTAATCGTGTTAAGATGTAGTGATTGGAGTAAATGTGAAAACTGATCAGTAACAGCATCCTGCCTACGCAAGTTAACATTGAAATCTCCACCAATAATAACATTCTCGTAGCGTTGAGTTAGGTTTGATATCTTGGTTTCGAATTCGCGTGCATTATCGCAACTAAAACTATTAGGGGGACAATATACAGAAGCAACCAAGCATTTATCAGTAGCTGAGCTTACCTCCACACATAATAATTCGATAGGCTGCACGACTGAGGCGGTAATTATTTTAGCTCTGAGCCAGTCCCTAACAAAAATTGCTACACCACCGCCCACACGGCCTTTCCGGTCATTACGAAAAATATTGAAGCCTGGAATAGAAACTAGGGACGATGGTATTAAATCGTTCAGCCACGTTTCGCTGACGAGAATAATATGTAGATTGCTAATGGAGAAAATATACCTTAATTCATCAATCTTATTGCGAATACTTCTTGTATTTAGCGTACATACATTTAAGCCTGGGGATCGATTGCAGAACACGTTAAGTAGAATCCTTATAACGTCCAGCCCAGAACAGATTCTATCCAAATTCGCAAGTACAAAGCACACCGACAATGCGTCTCACCAAAATAACTTCACTCAAAACAAAGAGGGATAAGATGACTTTACAAAATCGTCTTCGCAGTAGAAGCAGCATTTTAAAAATTAATAATTACTAAATGTAGGAAGAAAAAAGAAAATTTACACAAATTCAAAAGTAAAGAAAACAAAAAAAATAAGAAAAATAAAAATAAAAGAAGAGAAATTTAGAAATCTTAGAATTATCAACTAATTAGAGAAAAACAAAAGAACAAATGTGAATAGATCTCATAAACACAGATATCAGCTCCAGCAAAGCTCCACTATATATGTACGTAAATATCAGCTGAGTTGGCTGAGTTCCAAAAGTTTATAATGTGACGTTTTGCAGCTGTTCAATATTAATAATTTTAGTCTCCAAATCTCCTTCACGTCTCTTAACATGAACTAGTCCGCTTCTGGTTCGCACCGAGACAAGCTTCCCCAGTTTACGGAATTTTAATGCCTCTCGGAGAATGGAATTGTTGCTAGGTGTCAGGCTCTCATTGATGTGTATCGGGCTTGGTGAAGAGAAGCCCTCAATATCGGATAGCCGGAAGCCTTTGTGCCTGCGAAATGCAGACAGAAATGCCTTTTGCTCCAAATTGGAGGAGAGTCTAACAACTATCGGCGTACTCAGCACCTCAGGTGGTCATTAATGAAGAGCAAGAAGAGTAAGGGTCCTAAATGACTGCCTTGAAGAACAACAGAAGTAACGGAGATGACTCTAGAAACAGTCTTCACATATTTCTTACGGTTGCTTAAATAAAATTCAACCCATTTCTAGATCGATGAATGAAATCCAATAAATTGAAGTTTATAAACTAGAAGCGGAATATTATGCCTATCGAATGCCTCAGTAAAATCAGTGTGGACTACATCTATCTGGGCACCTTCTTCAATAAAATTAATCGCAAAATTTGAAAATGTTGCCAAATTTGTGGAACAGAAATTACCAGAGCAAAAACCATGCTACTGGGATATTAACTCCTTTACAATAAAACTAATTTTAGTATTCACTATAGAATCTAATAATTTCGGAACATTATTCATCATATATGTAGAAATTAAATAATATAAAACAATTCAAAAAACAAAAATTCAATAAATTCTAAAAGAGTAAAGCTAAAAGTGAACTAAAATTATTGATAGAAAGAGTTCTGCTACAATTGACTATGTACGCAGTCACCAGCTCAACATTTGGCACTTGATTACACTGAAAACACACTTGCAATTTTCGCTAAACCACAAGTGTGTCTATATATACTAAAAAACATCTCGGTATACGCTCGGTGTACACTCAGTTAGAACTCTATATTGAAATTGCGAAAAATGTAAGCGTTATACGAGTTTATTGCAATATGACCCTAGTTATAAGCCATAATCATTTAATACACGAAACTTTTGGAACCGAATTTAATACTGTAATGTTAGCTGCAACTTTTACTGACATTTAATATTTAACACTTGTCAAGTTGAAGTGTCTACATATTTCGTTATTTTTTTCCATATACTAAAGACATCTAATTTCACATTTCTTAAGCCAAACGAGGAATTGGACAACTCAAGTGATAAATCATATGTAAGTTCTCTAATTAATTTCTCAGTATCGTTAACCGCAAGTATGTCTCTGAAATTTTATATTGAGATTGGAATAATTGCAATATTAATATATCAATATTGAAATTTCAAGTCTGTCTTCGCTATTAGATTGGATTCCTTATTTTATTCAGGTTTGGGATTGGGATATTCTTGTTTCAGTCGTTTACCCAAATAAAGTCTTTATTCCAGCTGATATACAAAATAAAGTGAAATTAGTAAGTATGACGCAGTGAATTACTCACAGAAAGAAAATTTATTTTAGTCGATACCCAAAATAAGAATTTTTATTTCAGTGGATTCCCGATAGTAATTTTATTTACTACAGAAAGAATTTTTATTTCAGTCGATACTCGAAATAAATTCTATATTTGTTAATAGGAAATATATTACTAGGAAATATGTTAATAGAATAGAAGTTACCAAGTTGATCGTTATGCCGGCAAACTGAAAAAATGAGCGAGTCAATTCAGATTGTGGTTTATATAGCAGCAAAGAATGGTTCTCAAAGGAGTATGGCAACAATAACCTTGTATACTGAACTTCTTTATTGGTTGTTTGAAGTGTTGCCATTTCGTATAAAATTGTTTATAAATTATTTTTACATAATTACAAATTTCTTTTATCCTAAATTTATAATAAATGTTAAATTTCAAATACTTTAAGCACATTAATAATTCTTCATCTTAAGAGTAATTATTATGTGCGAATGTTATGTATTTCCAGTATGCAGTTGTTGCTGGCTGTCTGTTTTCACTACGGAGTTGTTACAATTTAAAACTCTGGTATACATGGTTTAGGTTGCAAGTTTTTGTTTGTTTTACTAATATCAGGATTGTTATGAATCGCAATCATCTCTATTAACGAAAACAGTTCTCGTTCCAAATCCCATTGTGATCCCAACATGAAAATTTAACAATCAAATTAACAGCATTAATATTTTAAAAAAACAAGAGAAAGAATGCATTTTGAGATATTTAAAGATAAATGATAACTTTTCTTTCTTGTTATATAATTTTTCCTGAAACACTGTACTTTTCTCATAAAAATAACTAATAAACCATGCCCCTTTGATAATAGAACTAAAATTATGATTTATTTTTGATACAACTCACCATATCAAAGATCGGCAAATTTTAAGGATTTCAAAATGTATTAATTCACGCAGCATGCATCGAAGGATAAAGAAATTTTTTAGTGGAATAGTGGAATACTAATCTCATAATTACCCGCAATGATTTAATAAATATAAAATTTTTGAATTACGAATAAAATAGATTATATCAAATGAAATTCTACTCTGTGATGACTTTAAACGCTTTCCAATAAATTTATACATATAAAAATAATATCTTCATTTATCACAATGAAGAACTTAATCATATTCATTCGAATATAAAATCACCAATCATCATTTTTTGGAAAATTTGAAACTCATTTATAAATGAAAAACAAAAACTGTAGGAAAAAAATCCACAATCTGCATTATTACATTTAATAAAAATTAAGCTTGGTTTGTGTGAGCAACACCTTTTCATCTCGGAAACATGGATTACAATATCCAAAATGCATAAAATTAAAACTAACTATATTTTTAAGGGTATAGAAACTAAGCTCAATTTAAATAATTACCTACAGAATTTATTTATTTCATTGTCCGAGTAAGAAAACAATAATTTTAGATCATAATAAAATATACATTTGTCAAATAAACAATCTTTAGCGAAGATGTATTAGTATAATTTCTGAAGATGATTTGTATGTTCTGGAAATTTCCGTTCTACTCGTTAATTAACGAACACTTTTTAATATTTGTTTAATGGTTAAATGAGTATTTAAAAGAAAAATTCGATCCAACCATACAAATTTTTATCGATTTTTTTATCTAGTGAGAATAACTATTTAATCTGTAGGAAATACAAATTTCTGTCATTGCAATGAACTTGTTGTGTAAATTTATCACTATATTTTGTCATCTTATTCTACGTATGTGTATAGTCCGCTCTAATTTTCAACCGGGTGCAGCCAAAAATATTTTTTTACATTTGTCGTTAAATAATAAATTAAAATTTAAACGAATTTAAAATTAACTTCTGTTATAGAATTAAATCAAATATTAAGTTTGCCTCTTTTTTTACAACCCTTACGTTTATTACGAATATATACACACACACCGAGAAATGTTAGCAGATTAGTAACAATTACCATAGTAAGTAGTACGTGAATTAAAACTCACTACGTTTGCAACGAACCAAAAAGTCGCATGAATAAAAGATTCGCGTGACATGAGAGAGAGCACAAAATTCCTTGAAACCAGGTAATTAATTATTTAAATTTCACTACTGCAGGGGAATCGCAGACCCAGGAGATGTCTTGTACCGAAATTCTTGATAGCAATACCTGAGCAGAGCACCCACTTACGTTTGTAAGTTTTTACCACTCAGAGCGAGTTATGCAGGAAACAAGCACTCACGAATGTAACGTTATTAAAATTTAATTCCAGCAAAAGTTTCTGTTCTGCTTGCATGAAATAAAATAATAAAAGAAAAAAACGACGACACAAAGGGGTAGAATGAAAATGAATGCTTTTTTGTAAGTAGTTAGACTGAACTTTTTCGCAATAAAAGTTTTGATGTTATATGTCAGGTTTTTGTTGACTTCTTAAATGTTTCTCGCGAAAGAACTGCTTGTCTTCCAGAAGCAGTTTGTCAAGAAAAGCGAAATACTCGTGAATTCATAAGATTCCTTCCTGGTTTTTGTTAGGACTGCATAATTGTGACGGCATTGCGTTCTTTAACTGCTCAGAGTTAAAATGATATTTCAATTTATGTGTGCAAAAATTAAAGAACTTTTGCCGTTTTGCCTTTTAATTGAAAAATCTTTTATTTGCAGTTGAAACTTTAATAAGTTTGGGATTTGTTTTTTGATGCAGTTTATTTATATTCATTGTAGTTTCAATATCCGTAATTGTTCTAGATTCTTAGATATATTGGAGAAAGAATCACTAGTACAACTTAAACACACCTTGGGACACTCAAAGAGAGTTCTTTTTGTTATATTTTCATACTTATATATTTTACAGGGTCTTTAATATCACTGAGGAACTAAAAAACTGAAAAAATCTGAATGGGTAAAGGGTACATTCTTAACCTTGAACGCAGCCGGAAATGCAGTGGGATTTTGGAGAAGCTCTCGATTTAGATGACCTTTCAATTGGGCAAAAACTCATTTACCACGTTTTAATATTTAAAATATTTTGATTTGTTCTTTTTGAATAGATAACAAGAGAAAAGTATACTTAGATGAAAATAAAAGCAAAATAACGTGATTTAGTCCATTTTTAAAATAATATTTATTATTTTTATGAAAACCGTGTAAAAAGTTTCAGAACTCTACGTCGATGCATTTTCAGACAGTGTCAGAATATATAATGACCAGAAAAAAAACTGGAATTGATTTAAGACTAATTCTTACAATACCCTAGATGAATTTCGCATGATCACGCATCTGTGGAAAATTAATTTCTGAGTTTTGTGCACTTTTTCTTGAACATAGATGTCCAGTGAAAATGGGTTAAAAACCTCGTCTACAAAAGATAATTGCCTACTTTCTGGCACTAATTAAATTTTTTCGCTGGATTTGCTTAAGAAAAATTGCAAAAACGTGGAAAGGGACACGTTTTTGGTACAAAATGTAATAAATGATTTTAAAGCTAAGCTTTTGGACTTCTTAAATCCAATATGAAAAATTGGTATTGATGACGTGTTTTTTCATAAAAATAGTAGTTAAATAACAAAAAACGAGTTATTATTCCGACATTTTGACTTTGTTGAGCTATAACTTCAAAAGGGAGGAGAGGAGGCGAAAAATTTATAGACTGTTGCAAAGGTTCAGCGATTATCTAACTCAACATCTTAGAGTGTAACGTGGAAAAGTTTCAGGGTGATCTTTGAAAACATATCCAAGTACGTTTAAGTCCCGTTATCTCGGAAACCATTAGGACTCCATAATGAATTTCGGCTTTCGAAGGGCTGCTTTATTACTCCATGATTTCTAACATTTTACATTATTGTATATAAACATTCTCCTTCCCAGTGAAGAATCGCTTTAAACTCGATCATTTTCTTGATGTTTGAGAAGCAAATCATAGACGTCAATACGACGGAACAAACTTCCTTCTATAAGATCATGTCGAACATGGAACATAAAATTAAACTAATGCGTTTCACGTAATGATGAACGGTCGAATTCGATAATTTTAATCTCTGAGCGATCTCACGAGTTATAATTCGGCAGTTTGCATCCTTCAACGCTGGTGCTTTGTCTCATCCAGCTATCCAAATAGCTGGGTTCCACTGGGCTGTACAAAGTTCTGCCAAGTACTTCTGACTACTCGCAATCTTATCCGTGAGTACATGAACTGAGTAGTTTCACAAGAATTTACCGCTAGGTGGATTTGGATACTAATAAGTAGTTATTGAAATGTCAGATAGATGAAATTTAGCAGAAAATTTATATATAACTGACATAATTACAAAACACCAGCAACAACACAGAAATTGGAGGTTATTTTTTACTCTTGGCAACACAAATTAGCTTTCCT
The DNA here is from genome assembly GCA_963924295.1 of Dioctria rufipes. Classification (NCBI taxonomy): domain Eukaryota; kingdom Metazoa; phylum Arthropoda; class Insecta; order Diptera; family Asilidae; genus Dioctria; species Dioctria rufipes. Next base: position 37,575,009 of record OZ002743.1, on the reverse strand, counting down.
TTCGGGAACTAGCCCAATGAAACACATCTAATTACAATGCGACTTATGTATGAAGTTGGCTGTGAAAGAATACAATTAAGTCCTCTGTTGGGAAAAAACGAAATTACTTCTCAAACAACAACAATAACTGTCCACTAAAACATGGTAAAAAATAGTCGAAATCGTAGCAACTTATGCCATGTCAGTGACTCCTTTTGGAAAATTGAGTTTTGATCCTGCTGCACATTGGATGTTTTAAAATATACTACACTAGAAAAAGTTACATATGTAAATTCAATATTTAAATATAACAACAGTAAAATAATCACTAAGTTTGCTTGCAACACTACGAAGAAGTTACCAAAGTTAACCATCTGTAACTTAATATTTTCCATAAAATTACTTTCCACAAAATTTGAGCTAGGTATGTCAACAATCTTTCAAGTATTCGTGCAGAAAACCGGACTAGCAGCCCTCTGGAGGAATTGAAATGTTTCATAATACTGTGCATGTAGTATTTAATAATTTTTTTTCTACCATCAATATTACGAGTACAACCGTATGGATAAAATGAGTAGATACATATATATCCTACGATATTTCAACAAATACATGTTTATTTATTATATTATATTTATATCAAAAAGTTACCAATTGTAACCAACAGTAAAAGATTGTAAGTGGCAGCACTAAAGAGTGGAATTTTGACAAGAGAAGTGTCGGACCATCTCAATACCGCAGCCAGAAGGGTCGTTACGGATTCATCAAAAAGTGATGTTTGATTTTTGTAATTAACTAGAAGTAAATGCGATTTGTAAATTTTTTGTTTAAAATCAAATATCTCACTATACATATGTAAATGTATGAAATTAGAAACTCTTTATGAAAAAACAAAAACGTTCAGGAGATCCTGGGTTAAAATGTCTGTAGGTATATGGTATTTTATTTCGAGCTTTACTTACACTATTGTGACAAATACTTTTCTGTTGTTATGCTTCACCAAAACAGTATCGTAATAATTGTAACTTTCCTTGAAGTCTTTAAATAAGCTTCGAATCCACAATACAAATTATCTATGTTCAGAGGGGAGAGCAAATATAGATATTCCAAACGTATAAGGTTTTACAAGGGTATTTTAGACACTTTCTAAATGTCCTAATCTCTAATCATTTACATTTGTGTTTGAGGTCAAAACTATCTACTCTTTCTTTAGATAAGAAACTTTCTCGAATGCTATAAACATAAGAAGTTTACTAGAGTTAAAGTACAAAAGAATTATACTTAAAATCCTTTAGAAAATCGTTGAAAGTACTTCCGTTTCTAACGAGCGTATAGCACCAAGTAGTTAAACAATTGACACTAACGTCAAGGAACGTACGCATTACTATGGAAACCTTCTGTAAGAAGCCAAGAGTTAACACTTCTCATTGGCTTTGTGTAAACAAACATTAAGGACGTGACTACTATTGTAGCATGGAAATTTACTTAAAATAGCTCTCACTTGACAATTTTGATACAAATACTACCAACAGGTGAATGTCTGTGGAGTTCATGGTAATTTTACTTGGAAAAGTACTTGAGTCTGATAAAAATACACACATACAACAGTGCATAGTCGAATAGACTGAAGTACTCTATAGAATTGTATACTTACCTTTATATGTGATACATAAACCTACACACAAAGCTGTTGATTACTGGCAACTTCAAAGCAATTTTGTCACATCTTTTCCTCACTCGAAGGTTTAACAATCTCGAATAACACGAATGATGTACACATTCTGGGATAAGCTTCAAAGCAAATATTTCCGTATCCAACTTGAACATATTTTGGGATTAGGAGGACAGATAAGAGCGCTGTTGAGCCATATAAAAGTTCCAACAGTTTGTTCGAAGGAAAGTGCTACTTAAGCTCTGGCGAACGATATCTTTACACGAGGTTAAATGGCTCTGGTGAAAAATCACTAAGTGAAGGAAGGAATTATGTCAAGAAGAAGGTATCGAATTGAACCTTATGGCGTTTAAAGTTTAATGAACTGTGGGAAAAAAACATTTATGCTTAAAGCCTTAATTTAAGGGGGAGAGAAAAGAACGGGAAAATATCCCGAATTTTTTGATAAGTCCGGACTTTTTGATACGCACAGTTTTGATCAGAATGGATTTTCCGGGGTAACTTTATAGCAGTAATTGAAGCGAATATGATAAAGGAACACTTCCTTTACTTCGTTACGTGTATATATATATGTATATGTACACTTGTATATACATACATTTCTCAAGTGCTATCTTCTTTATCATATTAAATCACCTTCTGTCCTTCTGCTTGTCCGATTCTTGATACATAATTGATTGGCTCTTCAAGCTGGTTTAGAGGTGTACCAAATATTTTCAGTTTTTTTATGTTTTGTTCCTTTGATCTTGATTCTTTTTCAAAGTGGAATTAACTCGAATTTATATTGAGATGATTAAATGCGATATTAGGTAAAATTTCAGATGAATTGAGCAAATGATGAGATGAAACAGCCTTTAGACAAAAAAAAAATTAATGGAAGTTAGGTAAAAATAAAAAATATATAGAAAAAGAACCATAACTCCTAAAGTACCAAAAATGTCTATAGTTAAAATTAAATTTTCAAATGCACAATTTTACTTTTCTCACATTTTGCGTAGATTCAACAATTTTATTGATTCATTTTGCCGAAAAGTAATAGGTTTAACAGTTTTAGTTGTTAAATGGTTTTCAAGGTTAGAATTTTGAGATAATTTACGTTTGACAATTTGAAATTGTCAAATCTACCAACATTTTTCTCTCCGTATAAATATACATGGAAGTGCTTCGGATAAGTTTTGAGGTCCTCTACTTGATCTTATGCATTTGGCACTATTTGCTGCAGCAGCCTGTATCTATATACCTATTATAAAAATTTCATTTGTATGAGAACTTGCCAACCTCTATTTAAAAAAAAAATAATGAAATTTGCATGTGTAGTCTTTATATGAGTTTTTTTCATGTAGATTTGTGGCGACGCTTCTGTGTCGGTTCTGCCATTTCTAAGCCCTTTTGTTTAAGGAAGAGAACCGCAGCTAGGTAGGCTGGAAATCAAATTAAAAATAAATAAATAAACAATGTAAACATAATTAATTGTTGAGAAGTCAATCAGGAAACTGCAGTTATTTACTAACTGTAGCTACTTCTGCAATCGAGGCCGTTACATCAAAATACGAACATTGAAAGGACTTCAACAATACCAACAAATGTGGTTATAACAAGCTCTGACTGTGTCGGCTGTTTTCCACCAAGGAAACTGCACCCACTAAAGATTAGCTGACTAACTGCCCAAACAGCCTCAGCAATATATTTATTTTAAAAGGTCGTATAGCATAGGTACGAAAAAAAATATTAAACGACAAGAATGTCTGAGAAGCTTGGGTTTACTATAATTGTTGATGATATTAACAGAAAAGTCACATCAAATTTAGTTCATTGCCTACTTCAAAAACTTTCTCTTTTTGTCAGCAAATTTCATTGCGCTACTTCTACAGCTTCACCCTAAAATTTGAGTCTAAGGGCCGTATTCACCAATCCATTTAATTGAAATTTAATTTAATTTGTGTTTTAGTACTCCCGTTAGAGAGGGTTAGAGCTCACTTAAAATTTAATTTGGGTTATTTTATGTTATAATAATGCATATATAACTTTAATTTTAATTTAATTGGACCCCAACCCTCTGTGACAGGCCCTATGGGCCGTATTCATCAAGCCATTTAATTGAAATTTAATTGAATTTCCGTTTTAGTACTCCTGTAAGAGAGGGTTAGGGCCCACTTAAAATTAAATTAAAATTAAATTTGGGTTATTTTATGTCATAATAACGCATATATAACTTCAATTTTAATTCAAGTGAGCCCCAACCCTCTATAACAAGAGTAATAAAACAGAAATTAAATTAAATTTCAATTAAATGGCTTGGTGAATACGGCCCAAATTGTGCCCTAATCCTCTCTTACAGAAGTACTAAAATAGAAATTAAATTAAATTTCAATTAAATGGCTTGGTAATAGCGTAAGTGGAAAATTCTAATTTTTGAGAATAGTGAGTTATGTATGTGATATTGGTTTTATTAACTTAACCCATTTATGCCAGCGTTGCAATAACGCAACAAAAGACACGTGAAAATAAATGTGTTTCTCCTTTCTCTTCTACGAACCTTATCATAACGGTAACTTACTTCCAATAAATAGACAACCCGCTAAGGATAAAAATAGCTTTTACCAGTTGATTCTTCCGCCTTGTTGTGAACAGCCGTGTCGCATTCCTAAAAAAAAAAACAAAAATTGTACGAAAAATATCATGAGGACTCCTGGAAAAAACTACTGGTAAGTCCACATTTATGAAATTTTTATATCATGGGTGTACTGTTTCACTGTTGATAACTGTCAAATGTCTGTCTGGAAAAAATTGAAGTTATGACTACTTTTATTTGAGTGTTAAAAGCAATGTTGCGATAACGCGTCACTGGGAATAGAGCTGCCTTGTTTTTATTTATTTATTATTTATCATTCGCGGAAATATTAGTGGCTAATGAGACAAGTGAAATAAGTCCGGATGAAATTATAAATACTCTAGCTGATTTCAACGGTGATACTTTACTTACATTAACCCAATAATATGGCTATATGTTGAAAGCCTCAGAGTTTCGGCGATGTCTTGTTGAGAAACTGTTTGAAAATTATGGGACTCCGCCACTTAAATCTTCCTATTAGCCCATATGTAATATGAACAGAATATACCAAACTTCGTTGTAAAATTTCCCTAACAACGAAACGTTCACATTCCTGTAAAGTTCCCCTACATGATAAATGTTTCGAGACGACTTTCATGCCAGCTAAAAAACGAATTTAGTCCTTATATAACTATGTATGTCATATTTATTATAAAAAAAAAATGTTCCTTTATTACTCCTTTTATTGTAAAAACTTTGTTAAAATCATTAAATAAATAAATAAAATAAAATGTAGCTTTGCTCTTAAACTCCCAGTGTTGCGTTTTCGCAACACACAATTTCTCTGGTATTAGCAAATAATAAAAATTAAATCAATTGAAATTTTTAATTTTATACTTAAAGCTTTATAATAATTGCAAATCAAGTAAAATTTTGAAAAAACAATCAAGTAAAAAAGCTAAAATTGGTCTAAGACCAATTTTTATGAAACCCTAGATGAATGCTCGTATGAAATTTCGTATGGGCACCTCTCTGTGCAAGTTTGATTTTTGAAGTGGTTTTTAGCACATATTTCTAGAAAAATTATTATAACCAACTTTATAGGATTTCGTATTCTGACGAAGTTTTTGGTACGATAAAAATGTCTAGGACTGATCATTTCCACAGTATACGTAAAAAACCTAAATTTTTATATGGTAACACCACGAAGAAGTTGCTTGATTTATTCCATGTTTGAAATTTTATTTGTTGTTACTATAAAAACACCATGTACCAAATTTCAGCTCTCTATGTCGATGATTCTCAGACAGTGTGCAAATATATAGAGGAAACCGAATTTTTGAATGGCAACCCCACGAAGGAGTTGCCTGATTTATCTCATTTTCATAATTTTACTTTTTTTTAAAAATCCGTATACAAAATTTCCTCTCTCTAAGTATACGCGTTCTCGAGCTATCGTGCGCACAGACAAACAGACGGAAAATCCAAGTAATTTTTAATGTTATGCGTGGGTGTCCAATCCATTTTGCTCTACCATTATTATCTGTGCGTTAAAACGGATTGACAAACCTAGTATACCCAATAGATTTCATCTAGTGAATATAAATATGAAATGGGTTGGGCTTTGGCTGTATTTCTAAGAAAAAGGATTTGCTTTTACTTGCAGAAATCAAAGCATTTACTTCACAAACTTATTCATAAAAGAAGAAGGAAAAGATTTGATATAAACAGATGTTGCTCCAAAGGAAAATTTTCACTTCTTTGAAATTCATAAAAAGTACCATTTCCTTTAAAACTGAAGGATTTGTTTGAGAAAATATGCATCTAATCCCGAGAAGCTTTTCTAGCCAGTATTACATGTAGTTGTAGAGCAAAGGTGTTTAGTTTTAGCGATTTTGTTAAAATCTAATTTCCCATGGCGGATATGGTGCAGACGTGCACAAAAAGTGTACAAAGAAAGACGTACTTCACGGCAGTGCCTCTTCCGAACCCTATTTCGGTTTGACGAAAGAAACGTGCAGTGGTTAGCTGACTACTTTATTGGCGGGTATCTGAAAACCAAGGGAGGTGCTCCTTCGCCAGTACAGTACAAAAAATTTAAGTGTTTTTACGGTACATGGCAGATCCAGGCTTCCAGAGCGGTATCGGTGAGGAACTAGGAGCGAAAATAAAATTATGGAAGCCAAAGTCAAATGGACAGCAAAAAAAGGTTCCCGACTGCAATAGGAGCTGTCGACTTCACGCATATTCAAATTGAAAAGCCGCTTCTATACTTTAATGTTTGTCCACAAGAGTCTAAAGGCCTAAGAAAATAAACTACTGCTATGAAAAACATACAAAAATTAAAAAAAAAAAAAAAAAACAGAATTTTCATTTAATTTTCTGATAAAGCGTTCCCTTTCATTTTGAAGTTTATCTTCTAAAATAAAACTTTTACAAAAAGTATTTATGTATTATTATAGCAATATTTCAAAAGTGTTCTCGTCCTCGCAGAAATTATTTTGAGCAGGAAGGACTCGATTCTTCAGTTTAGCACTGAAATATTCTTGCTGGAGATGGACAACCTTGAGTTGTTCCAGTATAAATAATTGCAGAAGTTGACTTGTAGTTAGCTTCCTCGTTTCCTCGGTTTCATGAGCTATGGCCAATTCTGCAGTTGCTTTCAAGTCTCGTTTGGCAATGTTTATTGTAGGTTATGGTGGACGTTGCGCTGCGGCAACTGTTGGTTATGGTGTACGTTGGGATGTGGCATCATCGTTAAACTGCAAAGGTGGTCCTATTTCTAGGCCACCTATCAAAATAATCGTAAATGAACAACACATAATACAAATTTCTGTGGTACTTTTATTCATTTACCTGGGATTTGTGCGGCGGTAGAGTTTACATTCGAATCCAGCGCTTCCATCATTATCGTTTCCCATGGTCGTAACGGGGGAATGCGCTTATTACTCGTTTTGCTTTTGTCGGTTTTCTTCTTCAATTTTGTCTTCATATTGCCCACCTTTTTTCATTAATCCTTGTAAGGTAATTTCTTTTCCATTCAGCTGTCCGTACTCCGTGACAGCTCTCTCAATAGCCGCTTGTTTCTTCGCTTTTTTCGCGGATTTTTCCGGATATTGTTTTACCCATTCGACAATAAATTTCCATTTAGATTGCTCATCGTCGGTGGCTTGTGCCTCTAAATGGTCGTCTGACAGTTCTTCGTCACTTGCTATCTTCTTTAATCACAAATATTCAAAAATTTTAAAAGAGTTCACTCAAATGCGAAACAAATTTTCTCATCCGACAAGTTTTGAAACAAGTTGACAACATTTTATATAAGTGGAAACGCTATATGAAAATTCAGACACATGTTGGCATCTTGTTCGATGTCGGCTGTAAAAACTTGCAGAATTTGTTGGGTGAGTTTTTCTTTTCAGTGGAAACGCTCATTTCTTGTAGTAGAGTTGGCGAGAATTTATTTAAATGGAAACAGTAGTTTGCAACTGCTGCAATTTGAGTTGAATATGTCTTCTTCTAGAGGAGAAAAACCAGTTAAGTTGGAGGGACGACCCCGTTTTTTTACCTGTTAACAGTTGAGGGATTGGCTAACGAGAGAATAAATAAGTCCTGTTCTGAATTGAAGTAAGTAAATTTTATCTTTGAGCAATAATCCATTAATGAGAGCATCTGCTCTATACTGAAGCCAACTAGCCGTGATCGCCATGTCGTAGAAGTGAATAATGACACGCAAACTCCTTGGCTTGGTTTTTATAAAAATACGATAGTACTGCAACATTTAGTCAAGAAGATCTAGGCCTCCCATTCCTCTATTGTATAGCTGCACAACCTCAAATCTATCGGTTTCAATATACCACTTTTCCTGTTTTCATACCGCTGCACTTTACATGTCATGCCTATTCCAACAAAGTGACAACTTCTTTTCTTTCACGGCTGATCACCTGATCCGCACATCTCTGTATCAGTCGGTACAGGTGGGCTCTGAAAATGAATTGTTCCAACAGCAAGAATATCCAACAGTGAGTCCGTTGTGAAAAAGTTTTCTGTATAGAATGTATGCCCTACCGAATCTCGTGGTACTCGGTTTAATATTTCAAGAGCAATAGCCGCGCTTAAACCAAGTATTTTCAAGAAGTTACAGTTCAATTTCTGTTGAAACTAAGTGTTTCCAAGAAGGCCGGTTCAATTTGAATAGTAGATCCTTGGTAGGAAATGAAATTGTACGAAATTCTACATTTACTGCATAGAAGATAGATCATTACAATCCATGAACAAGGCTTTCGTCGAACATATTCTCTTATCTGCAGACATCCTTTGAACGGTATTGTCTGCTCATCGATACAAAGAGTTTCTTCCAAACATACATTTTCGAACTGCATGAATTCAGTTGTTTCCGAAGTATTTCTCTTGGATTTTTTCATCCCATATTTCGAAGTTTTGATTGTTTACAATTATACGGCTGAAAATATTTCACTTATACAATTAGTATATTAATAATAATTATTATATATTAAAAAATATCAATTGTTAGTTTTAATTCATTTCCTTACCTAGAATAGTTTGTCATCAGGAGACGGTAAGCTCAAATTTCAACACAGTAAAAAATCTAAAGGAGTTTTTAATTTCTTTTGTCTGATTGAGTGTCGTTCTTGAGTGACATGGAGAAACAGGAGCAGAATTTAAGGCTTTCAGATACAGTGGTTAACGGCATTGAATATTATGAAGGACGTCTATCACAATGATTATATCCTGAACTATTATTTATGGACTTACACTGAACAGACCCAAATTGATACCCAAATTCAATGCTACTTCAGGTAGTCTACTTATAATACGCTAAAGTAAGTAAACTTATAAAGCATTTACTAATCACTTAATATAAACTTATGGACCATAGCTTTGCATATAACACCAAGAAAACTGTAGTAATCATAAAGTCAACTGAGAACAGAATCAACTCGAGTCATCATATACCCTATGTGACATATGAATCATTCCCTAAACCTTAAACTGTTGCAATATCATTCTACATAGCTCTTCGCGTTACGTATAAGTTAGAGAATCTTAGAGTCCTACATTTATATACCAGAAAAATTCCCTATTAATTTTAACATCTCTCCATAATAAATATTCTGACGAAGAAAATAATGAATTTCCTGCATCATACATCGAAACCCCTTTATCGTTCCAACCAAAATATAGGGCGCTTACATATCAGCCCTACAAATGTGCCCGTCCCCAGGAAGTGCTAATGGCTACCCATAAAAATTCTCAGCTTTTGTACTATTCGGTGCCAAAATTTTAAACGATTTAATGAAGTGTTATGCCCGGATAACTATTATTCTTTCTACTTAATGAAATGTATTAAATTACAACAAAAAGGAAAAACTGTATCTGCATCATAAAAACTGTTGCGTTTTTTATCTTGCTGACTTTTGGTCGGTGTGGTATCCTTTTCCTGGCTGTTGTTTCGTTTGCAGAAAATTTCTGGTAATTCTGCTTAATGAGGTCACTAATAAAAAATTAGAACTCGGTAGCAAGGATACAATTTCGTTACAACTGAAATTTTGTTCTACATAGGAGATAACTTTAGGTAATGAGAGGTTTCAGTTTTGGCCAGTAAATAAATAGTGTCCGAAAACAAAGCCGACTTGAATTGTTGTTGTTTCCCTGAGGCTTATATTAGTTACTCAAAAGGTTTATTTTTCCTTTATTTGGTGAGCTCAGAGCAACAACTATTTAGGTCAGATGTCGTTAATTGAATTACCACTACCGGTTTTGCATGGCATAAACCAATCAAAGCATCTGTGCGATATTTGATTTGTACGAGAAAATTTTTAGTTTGTTTGATGGCCAAGAGGTATTCGATGCATACTACCTAATGTTACATATCTCATTAAAATGAACAAGTTGAGAGTTTATCCAAGAATTGAGATTAATTAAGAAATATTTCATTTGAAGGTAATATGAAGAGGAGAGAGGTGTCGTTCCGAGGAATGTTCGGTACCGGATCCGGATTCAGATTATCCAATTTTGATCCGATTCCACGGACCCGCTCCATCGTTCCTTGCGTAATTCAATTCAAAGAAAGATGTGTGAGGTCAGCTGATTTTTTTATTATAGGAGTAGAATTAACAACATAGTTTCCAATTAAAAATATAAGCATATGAAACTGTCGATCCTCTTATCAGTAAGTACTTGGAAAAGCTTTGAACAGAACCTTTCCCGTGGGACTGAAGTTGCTGACATAAGACTGAACTACAATGGACGTATACGTGATTAAAATTACTTACATAAGGCGAACCTGCTCTTTAAATCAAACATACCTGCCCAAAATAACCTTAAGCCTCTATAAAGAAGTTTCCGTTAAGTTTAAATATCAAATTGCGGTAAGAGTCGCTCGTTACGTTCGGGCACGCCTGTTTATCCAATGATATTAATAAAATCGGTAGCACGCTAATTATTTTATTTTATTATAGAAGAATAATATGAAAAGAGGTTATCCCTTCTAAGAGAAATTGGAAAGGAGCTGTGAAAACAAGGTATTATAAACAGCTGGCAGAATTCATAAAGGAGTAGTCGATTTATTCTAGGAGAGCAAATCTATCGAAATTTCTATACGTTGCCACTTCCTCACTTAAGTTTCCACTTGCTGCTGGTTCTTTGTTTGCATTCTTCCAATTTTTCTCTGCATTTTGCGCCCTTAGAGGTAGGTACATATCTTTCTTTTAGGATGGGAACGGTTTTAGAAAAATACAACCAAAAAGACTTTAATTTTAAATTCGTATATTTATCAATTTATGTGCTTAAGTGCGTAGCTATGTATTATATTTATAAATATTCTTTATTACTCTTTGTACCTTACTTCACAAAAACATTTCTAATTTCTTATTTTATTTTAACTCTCGCTCGTCCCGATATACCTCCTTTCATCTGTACTCAATCGCTCGTATTCAACAACTACCCTTCAGTTATTTCAAGACCTCCTCATTCTCACGCATTGACCAATTTTTCGTTTGTTGCTTCATATTGTAGGATGAACGATATTAGCGTATTTTTATGAATTTAAAGTTGATCAGTTATTGCGAAAGTAAATAATCCATACCTTATAGGTCGATACCCTAAAGAATTCAATTGCCTCGCAATTGTTTTTCTGGGATTGTCAGTCCACATACTGAACTGGAAATCCATCGATGGAAATAATTCCTAAAAAAATTCAAAAAGAATCTACAAAGAATTCAATTCATAAAATAATTTAAACAAAAGGCACTTATCTAATATCAGGGAACTTCCTCCCTTCGAGCCAACGCCGTCCTAAACTCCTTCCATTACGTTTCCACCTGAAACAAAATGAAAGAAAAACATATTAATATCATATTAAAATACATAAATATAACAAACTTACCAAAAAATACGTACCGCAGTATATTTACAATTTGACATGTCAAAATGTCAGCAAATCACACCAGATGTTCTCGCCTTCGACGCAGTCAGAGTTCAGTGAAATTTTGACGTCACTGTGCGACGCTGCCATCAAAGTTGAACAATTTTGAGAACGATCGTTACCAAGGCAACCCATCGTGAAGCCGAAATGTAGCGGTTAACGGCGGCTATAAAAGGGCGACGAGCTGCAGCAGAATCACCCATTACCTCTCACCCCTGCTCTTAACGAAGCCCGAGGCTAGAAACATCTACCAGCTAGAATAAGTTTCTACGACCATAAAGGTGATTACTATCGCGGGTAATCACATTTCGGCCACGTTTACTCAGAGAGTGTCTCTGAAAAAAACCAATGCCTTAGGAACCATTGATTCCTCAACATTCCCAAAAATCCACATCCTATCCTCTCATATCTCCTTCCCCCGCCCTGCTACTAACAACTAACTCCATAAGGAGAACGACATGAGGTACCACTGATAAGGCGCATCAGCTGTAATTTAAAAGAAGTCAATAAAATTGAAAGTTCGAAAGTTACCAAGGACAACTAGCAACAAGAGAAAAAAAGACGACATCAAATTGAACTGAGGGCTAAAGATGAGCCCCAACGAGCAAACGAGGACAAATAGAGAAAACATCGATGGAAACTACGACAAAGCAAATGAAAATCGGCGCAAAAACACACTTGACTTGACTTGACTTGCAGAATTACCCATTCCCAATTCAGAATTTGATCTGAACACATCAGAATTTACTCTGATTTTTCCTAACTATCCAAACCAAATTTTGCTTCCATCTAAGTAGGAATTTACTCCTACTGCAGAAATTTACTTCTGCATTAATTCCATCCCACACCTAAGTAGGAATTTACTCCTACTGCAGAAATTTACTTCTGCATTAATTCCATCAGACACCTAAGTAGGAATTTACTCATACTGCAGAAATTTAATTCTGCTTATTTATTTCAACTCCCACCTGAGTAGGAATTTACTACTTCTGCTTATCTTTCATCTCCCACTTGTAGAATTAGTCATTTTTTATTAAACAGAGAAATATAAAAATAAAATAAATACAAAACAAAACAACACACACACACACACACACATACAAAATACGATTCAGTCCTTCTTTTAAGTTACTTTCCTTTTTACCCGTAACTGTAGGTAGATATCATAAACTGAATCCTTTACGCTAAGGATCAGTCTTATAGTTTATTTAGTAGTGAAAGATTGATTCGAGTTTGTGTAGTGTTTTAAGCAGAAATATTAGCATGAGCGTGAGTATATTCACTGAATGTTATTTTTATTGTATTTTTGCATGTGTAGTTTGAACTAACTCTATTGAATTGATTCGGCTATGTACCTGTGACTGATTAAACGCCCATATTAAGTTTTTTCAATTACTATTGAATGATAATGCACAAGCGGGCTGATATCATACTGATACGCAGCATACATTTGCTTTAGTGTTTATGAGGGTGCATGGATGGTTTTCTTCTTGTACTGTGTTCGTTAGTGTGGTGTTCCGGTAACAGCCGAAATCATTGTTTTCGGTGTCTCGACAATGTTTAATCGTGTCTGCGCCTGTGCCTCGCTTTAATTGTTCCTTGTTTAAGGGAAGAATCATTCGGGGTACACAGCTACATTTTCCAACTAGTATGGAAGAGTTTCTCTCATGCGATGTTTAAAATTTTATTACAGACGCCAATACATCACTATCGCCAAACAAAAGGAAAGAAGGAAAAACGTCTTCTCATGCTGGGCTATTGCCCATCTTACTTCATGTACCTGGAAATGTTTAAAAAAAAATCCTCCTACACACCTGAGTAGGAATCTACTCCTACTACAGAAATCTACTTCTGCTTTAATTTTATCCTACGTCTACGTGGGAATCTACTCCTGCTGCAGAAATTTACTTCTGCTTTATTCAATCGTTTATTTAGGCAGGAATTTGTTCCTGCTACAGAAACATACTTCTACCAATTTAGTTATTTTTTATTATTGCTACCGTGCTTAGACGTGCAGCAAAAAAACTTCTATTTTTATTTTTGAATTGCTTCATTAAATTAACTGTGGATTTTCTTCTCTTTCTTTTTCAGAAGTAAAAGGAGAACAAATCTCTGTGGCAGTATTTATTTATTTATTTATTTTTTTTTTTTGAATTATTGGATTTATATTGAATTGTTAGCTTAAGATAGTGTAAGTGTTGAATTTTTAGAGATATAGTAGTAAGCTAGGTTAGTTGTAAGCATTGAAATTTTTTGTGATAATACTTCTAATACTTCTACTTCTATATGAAATTAAAGAATTTTATATTTGAATTTAAATAAGTTAAGTTATCCTTTCACAACCGGCACCCCCCTTTAGCTTGAGCACAGGTCTCACAGAGATATATATTTTGCAATAACTGATCAGCACTTAAATGATAACCACTTTTACATGACACGCTTCATTCAAAAGCCTACATAAATTTTATATGATACCCGCATTCTTATGCTTCTTATATGTTCTACGGAGTGTACGAGTAAAATTAAACAAGTTCCTAAAAAAATATTAACATATGCAAACAGAAAGGCCGAAGCGTAATGTGCTCATATCAGTAGATTTTTTTGTACAAATTGGTTTAAACATAGGAACGGCTGAACGAGATTTCCATTAATTATGGACCCGTTCGTTCCGGAACGACATATTTCTAATATAAAGCAAATATTTTTATCACAAAATTCTCTCAAAACTGAAACTTTCCCACGAAACTAAAAATTAAGCGAGAAGTTCTAATATCGATCTAATCCTAATGCGCAGGTGAAGGAAGTTAGTATTCCAATAAGGCTGCACTACCATTAGTTCTGGGATTGGGTGTAGTTTCGAATTTACAAGGCAGTAGCTTCTTTTATACAATCGCGCTCCTACTCAGCGAAAGAATAATTAACAATTGCATTATCAGGAATAACTATTACACTGGGTGGTTAGACACTTGACCTTCTATCGTAAAACTGGCGACTGACTCTCAAAGCCTGATCAAACTTTTACTTTATTATTTCGTCTTGGTGGTTTCTCGCTAATTATTTAAATCGATAGAACAGACATAATGCGAAACTATGAAAATTTATGAGTACAGCAATATGTTTCTTCTAGCTTAATTTAGATATTAGCCTTTTTCTATCTTCAATTTCTGCAATATGTACCAACAGCATGTGAGGTGGAAACATCATATGTTTTGTTTGTTTCTTTTTCTCTTGACCCAATACTGTATTGATTAAAAAAATACTGGTCCAAGATATTTTTCGTTCTTTTTATATCCATTCACAAGGTTCTGCACGAGTCATCTTCAAAATTAGACCCAAAATGCAAACATATGAAAATGTTTCAAGGATAAATAATCATCCTTCATGAGTGTCACAAAAACGTACAGACGTACACACATCTATACAGGTGCACATACATGAATACAAAAATATATAATCATGTCATAAAAAAATGTTTACTTATGTCACTGATTTCCATCTTGTACAGACATTCCAAGAACACAAACTTTAATTTATCTCGGCATGTTTATCTACATTTGGTCCCATCCCAACGGCTCATCATGAATTTCTCTCCTTTATTTTAGCGATTTATCGTGCTCGTAATCATATGTGTAGCTTATAACAGCTGTAGGTGCGGCAACATACAGGAAAATGTACAAAAATATAGTCCTGTGAAAAGGGAGACCATCTCACCTTGAGCGCTATTACTTTTACCGACCATAAAATTGACCTGTCAGAAGTTTGCCACATTCTTTGTCATATTTACCACATGTAAGCAAGCAGGTTTCCTTTGACATAATTTAGTTGAGTTCTTAGCAGAGTTTTTCTTCTTCTTAAGGTGGAATCATTAATTTAAGGAAAATATCCAATTTTGTTGTGGAATTTTCCTATTTTCGGAAAAAGATAATCGAGTGTGAAGAAAATTAATCCAATAAGTAATAATTGGTGCAGAGTATTTCATATTCGTTTTTCAATTGGTCGGGTAAAGGTGATATGTTTCTATTTAATGTGTGAAATCATTACATACACCCACCCTCTACATAGACGATTAAAAAAAGGTCAACGGATTGTTGTTGGCAAGTCATATGCCATCGAAAAAACGCAATTAAAACGCAAAAATCATGTTACCGTATGTATAGGATTTCAATTTTACACTGACTTTCGGAATCCTGAACGAAATTTTGTGGTGAGACTTAAAAATAATATAAGTTGTCAAGTAGTGCTGAAATATAAGAGGAATGACACAAAATATTTAGTAAAACAGTCTTTTTTCTGGTTTTCTTATTTCCAGTTATACAGGGTGTCCCAGAATAATATGACTGTATTTTGTCAAATGATTCCTCTTGTCCAGACAAGTAAAATATTGTATAGCGGGGGAGGGGGTAAAATGTCACCCTGTTGAGTTACAGGGTGATTACTAAAATATTCTCTTCATGACTTTTCAAACGACTGCTCAACTACCCTGCAACTCTGCCCACCCCAGAGTTATGACGCTTCTTCTCTTTAATTTAACCTACAATTGTACTAACTGTAGCCGTTAAAAGATTATTAGCTCTTAAAATTAAAGGATATTTCTATAGGGTCCGCCATATAACGTTCTTTTTTTCAACTAGTGCTTATTTCGTGAATGGTAACACTTAGCTCATGTCTGATTTGACAGATAATTAGTTTTATTCTTCCGCTGAACGAATATGGTTGTGTATACGTTTGAACAACGCTGGGAAATATTGCCTGCGATCGACTTACAGAAGATGCCGATTTTGCCAAAAAAATCATCTTTTCGGATGAAGCTCATTTTGATCTTGGCGGGTATGTAAACAAGCAAAATTGTCGCATTTGGGGCACAGAAAACCCGCACGCATACATTGAAAAGCCGATACACCCAAAACGAGTCACTGTTTGGTGCGGATTTTGGTCCAGAGGCATAATTGGGCCATTTTTCTTCGAAAATGAGCAAGGAGTGGCCGTTACAGTCAATGGCAATCGTTATCGGGCCATGTTGAACGAAAATTGAAGAGGAGGATATTGGCAACATTTGGTTTCAACAAGACGGCGCTACGTGCCACACAGCCGAAGCTACACTCGATGTTTTGCGCCCTGTTTAAAAAAAAAAGTTATTTGGCGGACCCTATATAAAATGACGTGTTTTGACGTGTTTTCAGTCAATAAGGGAACAAATTATCTGCGACCTGAATAGGTTAAGAGCTAGTTAAATTAAAGAGGAGACTCTTAGCTTTCTAAATCTTGTAAAAAAGGTGAACGTTAGTGGGCGTATTTAAAAAAAGAACAAAACGAAAAATAAAAAAAAAACCGAAAAAATTTGAAGCTTCATAACTCTGAGGTGGGGAGGGTTACAGCAGTAGTTGAGCAGTCGTTTGAAAGGTCATGAAGTTCTGCATACAATTCTGTTTTAAAATAGGCCATACAGGGCGTAATTTTGAATATATAGTGTGTTTAATGGAAAAAGAGAATATTTTACTTATCACCCTGTAGCTCGACAGAGTGACATTTTGCTATGAGTTAGTATAGCCGTTGATACCTGGGTATTTCTCGTCTGTGATACAAGTTTCACAATTTACTCTATCAATTAGGGGTGGCCGATACCGATACGATATTCGATATATCGATATTTATTCCCTTACGATACAGGTAATTTGTATCGATATTTTTATACTTTAAATATCGTTGTATCGATATTTCAAAGCTGTATCGCTAAAAAAAATGTCTGTTCGAATGCCCACTTTTCATACAATTTTAGGTACAATATGAACAGACATAAGAAATGTCTTAAGTGACGTATTATGATTCTCTGAGCATATTTTATTACCAACATTTTTTTCTATTAAGCGGCGGAAAGCTTTGGCTATCGGATGTATTTTGAGAGCGAATTTCTTGGATGAAAAAGTGCACTATTTTCCTCTCGGGATTGTGCGAAATTGGTGCGTCGTGGAAAATGACTTCCTATGAGAAAAATGTTCACAACAGAGGACTGATATCCGTGAAAGAAAGAACGGAAAAAATATATGCGAAATGTAGTAAGTGGGGTGTATGTTACCCAACTGCATGAAAGTGGGTGTTCTGGTGACAAATATGTCCCGGGAAAACTTTCTGAATCAGGAAAAGAGTACACCACTCGATAGTACTCCGCGAGACCTTTAATAGGACTATATTTATACATATAATAACAAATATCGTATCGACGATACTAAGGATATCGATATTTTTAGCGTCAATATATTGGTGTATCTATATTTTGAAGAAGAAAAATGGAAATATCGGTGTATCGATATTTTTCTAACTATTGGCCATCCCTACTATGAATGTCGTAAAATTTGCTAGAACTCTAAACAGCCAATAAATAGGATGAGATTTTGTTGTTGGACTAAAACCTTTCAGCGATTTGGATTCATTTATCTTTAGAACTTGGCTCCTGAAAAAAATATATAGCAAACAGAACCAGCAACAGTAAAACAGGTTTTTTTGTGTCCGATGAAACACATACACATTAGTCAGAATATTCCAAAAGAATAATTTAAATTTAACACTGTACTACTACTGTGCTATGATAAATTAATAAACAGCTCTAATTTATTATGCTTAAAAGAAGATATTTATTTTAAAGATATAATCTATTTTCCCTTAGGAATGGATACATGCAAAAATTAACTTTATTCATTGCTTTTTATTTAATTTTAATTCAATTTTAAGTTCTTCAAACTACCACCTCCGACAAGAACAGACATAATAGATGTCTTCAACGATGCATTATGATACTCTGAACATATTTTATTAACAATGTTTATTTCAATTAAGCGGGAGAAGGCCGAGGGTCAAAGTTTGATCTAATACATTTTGAAAAAGCTAGTACAAAATCAACTTCCTTAGGTCTTGAGAAGAATTTTGAGTACCCACACTCCTATAATCGGAGGTTTAAATACTCACTCTTTTAGTATTTCCCTCCTTTTTATTCGAACTGAGGTACAACATTTTTCATACTTTAGATTAGCTCTAACTCAGTAGGGTTATATCCGATCAGAAAACGGGTCTCACTTTCGACTCAACTAGAATTCGTAAAAGGGGTAGAACCCTCAAATTAGACTGTCGGATGGAGTATTTTTTTCCTTATTCAGAAAACTTTCTCGAGACGTTTTTGCATCAGGAAAACCTATTTTTATGCTCTTGGGTCACACACACCCCAGATACTACATTTCGGATATATTTTTGCAGATCTTCTTTCCATGATTGGTGCTCTATTGTGAAATAGAAAAGTCCGCTTTTTCACCCAAGAAATTCGCCCGAACTAAATAAACATTGTTAATAAAATATGTTCAAACTAGTATCATAATGCATCGTTTAAGATATCTCTCATATCTGTTGATGCCGGCCCTAAAGTTGTACGAAAAGTGGGCATTCCCCTTTGGCATCAATTGGATAACATCAGAAATTATAGAATTTACAGCTAACACTGTTGCTGCTGTTGGTAATATATTTTAGCCAGCATTTATTGACAATTGTGCCTTCGTGATGAATCCTTAGTATAATTCCAAGTCTAGCTGTGGGAACTATGTCTGCAATTGTGTGTCTTCCCTAAAAAGAAACCACTGACTTGAAGGCTAACTGTGAGGTCTTGGAGACTAGTTTAGCAGCGACATCTTGAAAGTTCACTTAACGCAATTAGCTGATGTCTTTAATCGATGCTGCATCGCGTCGTAGTCAACAGTGCGTCGTTGGCATCTGATTATTGGTTGATCGCTTATTCGATCAGCTACCAGATTAATAATAAATTTGGGACCTGAAAAGAGTGTGAATGACCCGAGTCGTCTTGAGTGAGACTGGAAGCTGGCACAAGGTCAATTTGTCGAGAAAGTACCCTCGTCGGTTCAGACTGTCCCTATGACAGCCTGAACGTGCGCTGGAATCAATCCGACGCCAAGTCGTCTTGAAGGTTATGACAGATTTGGTCTTGGTAGGCTGTACCAAGTCGACCCTATGTCGATATCATAGTGATGTTGGAACTGTGGGAATAATCCGGTGTCTTCGCAGTAGAGAGGGTTAATATAACGTGGACTCTGAAAAAAAGACTTATTTAGGAGTCATAAGATGAAACATCAGCTGGTAGTTATGAGGTCCTCTTGTGGATTTTTCTTTATTTTATATTGATACTGTTCTTAAACACTAACACTGAAGTCAAAGCCTATCCATTCAAACCTTCCTACGTTCTGCACGTCAGATGCGAATTTTGAAATAAATTTTGCCATATTTATATAGTAGTTGGTAAAGAGTTCGGAAACGTGTAACCCGGTCCAGGCGCGTCGCTACAAATAGACCCTTATTAAGATAATGACCAACACCGGGCAGTAGATACCCGAATAAATGCAACTATTTTGCCCATCTATTTCACGAATTATTTTTCACAAGTTTGATGTTAGAAGTGGATATGAGCATGTAATTTAAATATAACTGAAAATGTGTACCACAGATCCTACTTACTCACATTTCTTCTCACTTTGACTTTAATGACAAGCATGAAACAATTTAAACTCCGAAGTACGCCATCAGGTCAACGTTAAGCTTTTGTCCAGAAATTGTGTCCTAGTTCTAAAGTCATAGTTGAAAATATGTATGTGTGTATTTAAAAAAAGTTGTGGTAAGGTTAATTACGAACATTATTAAAGGTGAAAGTACTTTAATAAAATATTTAAAGGAGTTCAATTCCTTCAAAGTTATATCCTTAAGCTTGGACGTACTTTAAAAGCTTTAAATTATATCCACATTAATTTTAAATCTTTAAAGTGGATTAGTTTTTGGTTTGTCGCCTTTCCCTATCCTATTAATAGCCTATCCCTAACACATTTTGCCCAATCCCTAGATATATCGGTGTACATATATACATATATTGTACTATTGCAATGATACAAGATGTGTAGAAAGTGTAATTCCATGTAAGCAAAACCTGGTTATCGAAAGTCACACCTTCCAAATTCACAAAATTCTTTTCAAGCAAATACCGAAGATATCGAAATAATCGACTGGGCATTAGCATTCATCGGTACACCTCTAAAATGTAATGTAGGGATGTAGCCATTATCATTCTAGTTGCACTCTTACCGTAGATATTACTCTATAAGTAGGTACATTCCTAACAGATTGGCAGCAAGTTAAAGGCTCTTATGTATATGTAGAGGTGAGCATGTGTGTAACTTGAAGAAATTTGCATAAGCGAGGAAACATTGTAATGTACAGCATATGTACGATGTAAGTCTGTGAAATCGCTTAGATTCCCCACAAGTTTATCCTTTTGCAGTGAACTTTTCCCTGCAGTAGTGTACTGCATTGCTTAGATTTTTCACATGAGTTGAGGGCTAATTTACTTTTAATGTATACTCGAAGGATATTCACTTTTAGTCAAATATCAATTACCAGATGCTAACGAAAACTTTAATGGTATGCAGAAAGTATTTTGGAGTTTGTAAAAGTAGGGTTAAATTCATTTTTAGAACCGAGTTTTATTAATAAAATATTTTTAAATTTTCACCTATTGCAACGAAATTTTTGTGTTAAAAATTTGGGAGGAAGATTTAAAGCAAATATCGTTTATGTAACTGAATTTACCTGAATGTATACATGTTGTCCTTTTGTTTTTCTCTTCCAGTATGAGAATTCAATGATTCTGCAGAGTTCTTTATCATATTTTCTGATCACATATCTTAGTAACGTTTCGAACCCTTCATAAAGCGAGCGATTTTATATCGGATTTACAAACTGGATTTGTAACGTCCCTGAAATTTTACTTGCAATAGTCAAAGAAATACCTGCAAATACTCACGTAAGAAACGAAGCGAAATAATTTTGCGTTCATCGATGCAATTGATGCGGATAAGTGATCTTTGCTGTTGATCTGTGACTTAGAGGCTCTACCATGTTGTATTACGATAAGAAACCTAATAGCCTCTCTTAAAACTATTGGATATCAATAAGCATTTATGTGTTAACTTGCTATGCTTGGAATTAAAGTATATATACATATATAATATTTTAATTCAATTTTAATTTGCTTTAAGTTCACTTTCTCACATTATAATAAAATGCAATTAAGCATAAATTGCATTTTATTATTAGACACACATTTCACTTCCACGATATGCATACTTACCTAAATATAGTTACTTCTTGCCCTTCACATGTACGCAGTACCTAAATATAATGCCTTAATCCCTCCAAACATACATACATTACCCCACCTCCTCCGAATTGCATGTACATAAATACATTTATTCTTGCCGTCTTAAAATTAATATGTTAAGACGACGATAACAGGCATATCAGATTACAGTTTCTTAATACAATTGTACTGCATCAGAATTTTCACATTTTCTCACATACGTTTTTTCAACGTTATGAGAAATCGACAAAAAAAGTTAAAAAAGCTTTTGAAATATATCATGTGTATTTTTCTTTCCTTATTTAGACTATTACGAACATTAAAAAAAATTTGCCAAATCCGTCTAGCCGTTCTCAAACGTTACAAACGAACAGCATTTTATTTTTATTTACATACATTATGCAATCCCGTCATAGAGTTGTCCTAGAAAAATCCAATTTTTTCGTTTATTTGAAAAAAGGTATGGATTTATAAAATACATAAAATTGGTTATTACCATTTGTATCATTTGACGAACCATTCTGGATAGAAATGTGAATAGAAAATTTGTCGTTTTGACTTCACATTTTGAAAACAGAGGGCTGTGCATACATATTTACATCCATTCGCTTATAAGTATTATCGCCGAAATTTGCTCTAGACCTAGCCTAGCTAAGAAATCAATTGAATCGTTAGACAAATAATGTATGTACAATTCACATCAGTCGAAGTGCATACAATTACAGTTACTTGTGTCGCATTATTTTCTATAGAATAAATGAATCTTCGACGACACTAAAACTATAAAATTACATTCAATTTAATAGACCAAAACTACCTTGGTCTCAGAGTATCTAAAACTAGTCGAACTAACCAACCAATGAAAAATTCACTTATTTGTTTGAGCTCCGTCATAATCAGCAGGAGCAGAACACTATCCAATTGCAGTTACAGGAAATTAAAACAGTCCGCCAGGGAAATGAGTTGCTCATTTTCGAAATGCTGTCAGAGGAAATTTTTAATTAAGACATTCACAAACCTTCCACAGCAGTTCCAAATTAGAAAATGACAACTCTATTTTTGCGCGCTGTTTTTAATAGGAAAAGAACGAATGCTTACTCTATCATGGTCCCCAATGGAGGAGAATGGGTAGCTCCAATTCTTTGCATTCAATGTTCCATAGAATTTCAATTAATTGGCGATAAATAGGAACCGAATCTCAGGAGTGACTGCTGAAAAAAATATTAATGAGTCCTCGTGTAATGAGAATAGCAGGCCATATGAAAACTCAAGAGCACACTCGTTGTAGGTACTCATGCGATTTAATCGAATTCCTAAATGCAATGTTTTCATTATTCCTCAATTAGTAAACACTTAATTATGATGATGATGATTATGATGATGGAATGAGAGTTTTACATATATTTCATATTGAATTAATATTATGCTTATTCTGTACTAAATTCTTCAATTACGTTGAACTTAATCCTCCGGAGCATCACTTATAGAAAAATCTCGACTTTCTTCCCTGATAGTAGAGCGACAAAATTATTTATGCAAATTGATTCGCCATTTGAACGTAAAATTTTATTACTCAAGAAAAACATGAAAAACTGTGCTATCATCTTGGCAGATCTAAGGGAAATTACTCATAAATTTAGAATAAGGACAAACAATATGCTAACGAGATGAAATATGGTCCTTGGAGAAATCTATAAGATTCGGGCTTTACGACGCCATTTCTTGCATTTATTTCACTTAAGCATAAACACAGGGAATTTTTTTTTTAAAGGAGATGAGACAAAAATTAATGGTTCTGAGGGTTTCCCGGTCTGCTGTAGTATTACGTTTGAGCTGCTGAAATATGGAAAGCAAGGGCAAAGAGTAGGAGAAGAGATTTGGTAAACGGGGACAGTTTTATGCTTAATTAATTACTAAAATCAGATAAAACTGTTTCCAAAATGATTTTGGTTAAATTTAAATTTTCTTTTAACTTTTCGAAGAGCTAAGCGACGATGTTTTTTTACGATTGTAAGATTTGTTTCATTTAAAACTGAATAATTTTGTCGTGAGTGATTTTGTTATTTGTAAGAACACCTTCTATTTTCCTGGAATCTTAAGTATCTGTGGTTGAAATGTAATGAATAAAATGGAATGGAATTCTGATCTTAATGAATTTCTTGAGTTTTTTATAAAAGAAACTTATTAGATTAATTAAATGCGAGTAGTCAAAGTATGTACTATGTATATCGAAATGGAATCCTTTTCTTTAACTATCTTTTTCACTGATAGGACCCTTACTAATGAGCCACGGTTTTATAATAATTAAAATCTCAATAGTCGGCTGTAGGCCTTTTACCTTTGAAAGGTCCAAAGGGTCACGAAAAGTAACATTATCACAAGGCAGTTCAATGACTTTTCCCACTGAATATTTTCTTCTGTAGTTTATATATAATTATTATATATATTACAGTGGCGTATATAAGTCTATCATAGTTGGGGGGGGGGGGGGGGCGGTGCCAAAATTTTCAAAAATCATCCAAAGAAATGATATAGTAATAAATACATTATTTGATTTAAAATATTTTTGATGTGGGAAACAATACTTTCGAGTCCACTTTCAGTTAAAGTTTTGCATTTGTTTCTATAACTTCGCAATCAAAATAAAGCAACGTAAATATAATGTGCACGTAAGGACGATCAGTGGTTGCTGCTCAAGGGTTATTTCCCTATATGTGCAATTTCTAAACATGTTAGTAGAATTCACTAAGTTTTGAAATTTTGTAGACTTATCAAAGCAAGTAAATTTGTTTTTCGTCACATCATATGTATAAAAAATTGTTATATCTGGCAATGACACCCGACATCGTATTACTCGAATGTCACTTAATGAAATACCTGGAAAACTGAAACAGACATTCGGGTGTATATCGGCGCGGGCTACACATGTTATCTGTATAGCTAGTTATTAATAATTAATTTAGTTAAGAATTGTGAACTGTTAGGAATATCCATAATTAAAAAGTGAACTACCAAGTACGCGTTTTTTCTAATAGTAAACCCATAACATTGGCGACGAGGTTAATAAATCGCGAGACGTTTTGTTTTTTGTTTTTTTTTGCCAAAATTCTACTCATTTTAAGCTCACATTCGTGATTCCGATTAATTAGCAAAATGGATAAAAAATATCTAGCCGAGATTATGGATCGGCAAACTACTTAAACAGCAGCAAACCTGGGTAGAAAAGCAAATCAAAGGAACTTCAGAAACAACGACGGAATCTGTGTCAAGTGCTGGTGTGCCGCCATATCACATGTTCAATATGAGATCGCAACAGTGGGAATTGTATCATAGCCAGTTAAATCAACATTTTTTAGCATACAACGTAACTGAAGAGGACAGAAAACGTGCATATTTCCTTTCATGGATAGGCTCTGACCTCTATGACCTTCTACAAAAACTATTTGGCAGTCAAAATTTATCTACGAAATCGTTCCAAGAACTAACGGATAAATTAACATCACATTTTAAGTCAAATGTACATGTGTTAGCATCTCGCTATGTGTTTTTCAGAACCGTAATGAAACCGGACCAATCATACGCAGACTGGGTGGCGGATTTAAGAGGTTTAGCTAGAAATTGCAAGTATGTGTGTGGTAACGACAAGTGCAAAACAGAGTTTGTAGAGGATTTAATACGGGACATGATAGTGTTCAACACACCACACGAAGCAGTTCGTTCCGCAGCATTACAGAAATCCAATCCGTCATTAGAAGAAATAATAGCCATCGCATCCACCTATGAGATAACAAACAAATCATCCCAAGTAATAAAAGCGGAAAAGGAAAGTTGCGAAGTTAATCAAGTAAATCAGTCAAGTTACAGTAGCCGCCGAAAGCACAGTCGTAATCGCCACACAAATCAGAATCAAGCTGAATATCTGTCACGCTCATTTAGTGCCACCCGAAAGCAGCATACTAGCAATTCCAACCTCAAATCATGTTCTGGTTGTGGAATACACCACAACAGAGCAATTTGTAAATTTCGCAAGGCTAAATGCTTTTTGTGTAATCGCAGTGGACATATAGCTCCTGTGTGTCAATCTGTACGTATGAAGGCCAACGAAAACAATTGCAATCGAAGTGAAGTATATAAAAGCAATACCAATCGAAGTGAAGTGTATAAAAACAATTCAATAGACTGCGTATTTTCAGAAGAAAATATTTTTTCCATAGAGGGATACAGCAATAATGCTTCTTGTTTAGATACGTCATTCAAGAATGACATTTTCTCGCGCGAAAATCACAAATTATTAGCAAATCTAAAAGTGAACGATGTCCCAATGAAATTTTTAGTGGACACGGGAGCGTCATGTTCCATTGTTTCTCTGAAAGGATACGCTGAGTTAAATAAGCCAACTTTCCGCAATTCCAGGTGTATATTAAAAGCATATGGTGACACCCAAGTTCCAGTACTAGGAGTTGACGATGTCCGAGTAAATATGGGTTCCATCGAAAAGAAGCTGCCAAAAGTGGTAACAATATTTTAGGCATGAATTGGTTGGATTCTTTTAATTGTAGTATAGTAAATAATATTTTGCAGATAAGTTCAGCATGCACTTCTATGTCAAAAATTGATGAATTATGTGCAAAATTTAATAATCTATTTGATGCAACCTTAGGTCAATGTAACTCTTTTAAAGCTCAATTACAGTTGAAGGAAAACGCAAAGCCGAAATTTCACAAACCAAGACCATTGCCGTTCGCTCAAATAAAAGGATTTGAAGAGGAATGTAAAAGACTCGCCGATGCAGGCATATGGAAACCAGTACAATTCAGCAACTGGGCAGCGCCAATAGTAATAGTACCTAAACGTAATGGCGAAATTCGAATCTGTGGGGATTTTAAAGCCGTAAATAAACAACTGGACGTGGAGCAATACCCAATTCCCCGTGTAGAGGAACTTTTCCATAAACTTAGAGGAGGTAAACGATTTTCGAAGATTGATCTGGCAGATGCCTATCTGCAAGTCGAACTGATGGTTGTTAATACACCACTAGGTTAATACACCACTAGGTCTGTTTGAATATCAACGCCTACCGTTTGGAGTTGCCAGTGCCCCCGCCATTTTCCAGAAACTAATCAGCCAATTAATAGCCGGCATTCCGAGATGCGCCACTTACCTAGACGACATCGTAATCACAGGAACAGATGATGATGATCATATTCGTATTCTTGAAGCAGTACTTACAAGATTAGAAGAAAATGGACTTCATTGTAATCGCAGCAAATGTGAATTTTTCAAGGCTGAAATTGAATATTTAGGACATGTTATCAGCAGTGATGGCATCCATCCAGCAAGTACAGCAATCGAGGCCGTTAAAAATCTGCCGCGCCCAAACAATCTCAAGCAACTGCAAGCTTTCATGGGTAAAATTAATTACTATCATAAATATATACCGAATTTTTCTCAGCTTTCAGCCCCCTTAAACAGATTACGCCACAAAGATATCGCATATATTTGGTCATCAGAGTGTGAGCGAGCTTTTTCAAAACTTAAGTCCTATATTATAGAAGCCACTAGATTGTCACATTTTAACGACAACTTGCCCATTGTCCTGGCTATGGATGCCTCATCGCACGGTATTGGAGCCGTGATTTCTCATATCTATCCTAATGGCGATGAAAGACCTATAGCCTATGCCTCAAAAACGTTAAATGCACAGCAAAAGCGGTATAGTCAGATTGAAAAAGAAGCTCTCGCTATTATTTTCGGCGTACAAAAATTTAATCAGTATTTGTATGGCCGACAATTTACCTTGCTCACCGATCATAAGCCGCTCGTGACCATCTTTAATCCTGATAAGCAATTACCAGTGACAACTGCCCAGCGATTACAAAGATGGGCTATAATACTAATGAGCTACCGTTACATCATCAAATATAAGCCGACTTTGGAAAATTCGAATGCTGATGCATTATCCCGCTTGCCGGTAGGTCCAGATTTAGATTTTGATGCTTCTGAGGAAGCTGGTTTATCAATTAACCACATGGAAGAGTTAGAAAATTTCCCGATTGATAGCCATCACATTGCTGATTGCACCACAAAGGATTCGGTACTGAAGGAAGTTCACCGTTATATCGAAATCGGCTGGCCGAATAAACTAAATGACACGGAACGAAATTTGCAACCATTCTTAGATCGATGTTCTTCACTGAGTGTTGAACAAAGTGTTATTCTTTTACATACGTGCTATACGAGAGTAGTAGTCCCAAAAATTCTACGTAAAAGAGTTCTAGACTTAATTCACACTGGACATTGGGGCGTAGCAAGGATGAAACAACTAGCAAGAAGATATTGTTGGTGGCCTGGAATAGACAAGGACATAGAGGAAAGAGCAGTAACCTGTAAGGAATGTCAAGAAGCAAGTAGCAATCCACCAAAAGGATTCAGCAATTGGCCTACACCAGAGAAACCTTGGCAACGCTTACACGTGGACTTTGCAGGTCCTTTTCTAGGATCTATGTGGATGGTATGTGTTGATGCATTCTCCAAATTCCCATATGTTAGTAAGATGGGCACAACAACTGGAATTGCTACAGTCAGGGCACTGCAGAACATTTTTACTATTGAGGGATTACCAGAATCCGTAGTATCTGATAACGGTCCGCAATTCACATCAGAACAATTTGCAGAATTTATGAGACAGAACAAGATCATACATTTTAGAACAGCACCGTTTCATCCAGCTTCTAACGGAGAGGCAGAAAGGTATGTCAGAACTTTTAAGCAGGCGTTAAAGAAGGCTATTAGTGAAGGGAAGGAGGAACACAATGCACTAACTACATTTTTAAGCACATATCGTGCGACGCCTAACCCTGCAACAGGGCTATCACCGGCTGAATTACTGCATGGACGTCAGCCCCGAGTACCACTATCATTCTTATTGCCTGCGGAGTCACCATTATCGAAAGCCAAGCAGCCATTGCGGAAATTCGCAGCGAATGATTTAGTAATTGCTAGGAATTTCTCAAAAGGTCCAAAGTGGATCGATGGCATCGTAGAAAGGAAACTTGGTCATATGCTGTATTTGGTCAGGACTTCGGATGGATTGATTAGAAGACATATCAACCAGCTTAAACATCGTCAATATCCGGTTCAGGAATTCCTTGAAGCCAGAAGATTAACCAGCGCTGTTCAAAGCAGCCGAAGTAGTCGCAATTCACCTGTTAATAATAGAGGATCGCCGAAAGCATCAGCATCGGTGGATGCAGCAGCAACACCACTTCGACGGTCAGAGAGAGTTCGACGACCAGTTGTTAGGTTTGACCCATCTACGTGCAATTAAGAGGGGAGGAAATGTTATATCTGGCAATGACACCCGACATCGTATTACTCGAATGTCACTTAATGAAATACCTGGAAAACTGAAACAGACATTCGGGTGTATATCGGCGCGGGCTACACATGTTATCTGTATAGCTAGTTATTAATAATTAATTTAGTTAAGAATTGTGAACTGTTAGGAATATCCATAATTAAAAAGTGAACTACCAAGTACGCGTTTTTTCTAATAGTAAACCCATAACATTAATCATGGGGTGTAAAAAGTTAAGAAATATGCAATTGAAATCGGGATACCTTTAATGCCTTTTTCAGATAAATGCCAAATCTAGTTTAATAACTAATAACACTGACCAAGACTCGTATTTGGTGAGAGTCATAAAGAGGAAAAAAACTAATGGCAAGCCAGCTAATGTTAGTGAAATTCTTCAACAGATAAGGCCTGTTCGCGTACTCATTTTGGAAACAATAAGTCTGTATGTTTACTAGAAAGTTTTTACCCAGGCTTCAAAGTTTGTTCATAGACTCGAAAGTTTTTTACCCATAATATGTATGTATATTAACTTCTCGGACTAAGAAAATTTTAGAATTGAATGGATTTCAAAGTTGTCTGTTAACTTTATTCATTATCATCTAGTACCGCACCTTCTACCGAAAGAAAGTTTTTACTTGAATTTTACTCAGACATTTTTACACAAAAGTAAACATACAGTCATGCACAAACTCTC
Organism: Dioctria rufipes; assembly: GCA_963924295.1. Lineage (NCBI taxonomy): Eukaryota > Metazoa > Arthropoda > Insecta > Diptera > Asilidae > Dioctria > Dioctria rufipes. The sequence continues at coordinate 37,545,132 of OZ002743.1, read as the reverse complement.
TTTGTTTCTTTACTTTTTCGTTCAAAAAGTTAGATGAATTTCGCATACTTCACAGCTTCCTCTGACAGCTGTCATAAGATTTTTCTAAAGATTGTAATTCCTTTAAAAGGTTTTACAAACAAACAAAAATATGAAAATAAATTAAAATAAATAACTGATTGTTTTGGTATATAGTCTTAATTTTCAAAAATTAGATGAATTTTGATTTGGAATAGCCGCTTGGCGGTGCGACATTCGTAAATACACTGAATCGCGTAAAGCCTTCCCTGGAGGATTTGGAATAAATTCAGGATGCACTACATTGCTTTTTCGGTTTATTTACTTCCATTTAAAGTAACTCGCCACCTTTTAAAACTAGTCCGATTCATTAATGTTGGGAAGCAAAAAAGTTATTTTAAAATTTTTTGAAGTATAATTATGTTTTAAAAATCCACTTATTTTTGTTTTGTAATATTTGTTTAAAAAAATGTGGATATTGACTCTATTGAGATTTGAACCTCCATATTTTGTATTTATACTTTTCTATGCCACCAGAACTCGTCTGTCTCAATTCTGAAGTTAAGTCCAATTTTTAAATGGAAGAGCTTCCATCCCACATGTCCTTAACGAAATTATCCTAATCTACGATATTATTACATTATATACTGCGAACTACAAAGATAACAGATTAAACAGGAATAAACTGGAAGATCGGGTGTCTATTTGGAATATCGGCTAAGACATGAGCTGCTCCCTACCTAGCCTGCATTGACTAATGATATAAAAAAGACAAAGTAGGCATGCTCTGTTCCTTTGATCTCACCGATATTTCAACAAAACTACAAGAAAACAAGTTACATTGTTGTTGGTAAAAACACTAGTGTCATCTTCCTCCCAAGACCTAGTCTTCCTTGTAACATTTCTGCCTCATCCTGAATAATTCAACTACTTAACGCCGAACGATTCCCCATTCTATATGTAAGGGTAAAAAAGTTCGAGAAATTCTAATGTTTATATCCGGAGATGGAGTTTGGCATATTCTATGTAATGGCCATCTATGGACTCGATCGTGAACTAATTCATGATAGTTGATATAGGCATTTGTATATCCGATGAAAGTTCCTGGCTGGCAACCAACCTCGTAGGCAAGAAAACCCTCAGAAAATAAAGCAAAAACTAAAGCAAAAATGAATGCGAGTATCATTTTTTTTTTTGTAAGACAAACGGGCTAGTGATAACGAAGGATGGAATATTCAGAGGGAAAATGAGGTACAAGCACAAAACAAAAGGACTGGTAACAAAAAGCAGTTTGAGTGAAGTGTTGAATGAATGACGTCATAGAAATGCACTCCTATTAGAAGAAATTGACTATTACTTCAAGAATTCTGCTGTCTGTTTATGCCCGCAGTGCACTCGCATTAGAAAACTAGCGCCTGGCGCTAATATTAATCCAATTAGCTTACATCCACTCCTGTTTGTTATATATTCTAAGAGAAACTCTAGTCCTCTAGCAAAGGCTATCAACACCCGTAAGAGAGTGTCACTTTAAAAATAATTTCAGTTAAAATATTTCCAATTAACAACGGAATCGATCCTAAAAATAAAAATCCAAGTACAAATTAAACGGTACGGCGAAAAGCAGTCTACTCCATCTGGAACATACATTTTTCTTACAAAGCTATGTTCCTCCATATGTAGGTATGTATGGAATCTTCAACCCAGAAATGTCCTAGAATTCTTCAATAATCTCCTTAGGATGGAAGTAAATTTAAAACGGGGACTCATAGTAAGTCTTGCAGGTCAACTTGAAGACGAAGTCAATACCTAAACACCCCTTCATGTATCTCATCTAATCTAATGATGGAAGAACTATCCAGGGAGGGACCTTGTCAAAGTAATATTTGTAGATATTTATTCCCTAATTCCTTGCTCTATCTCCTTCCTGCAATGCTGTGCTTTGCATCATAGGGTATTTCATGAGCTTGGCTTAATAGTATAAAAATAAAGAGGATCAATGATCTAGGATCTATTGGTTTTAGACAAAAATGTGTATGAATAACCTCATAGCATTATTTTAGTTAAGAAGTTTTAAAGAACGGCACTCTCTTGTCTAGACATACATCACTCTCTGTTAGAATCCAAATATAGCAAAAATTCGTTTCTATCTCTAAGCAATTAATCAAAAAAAAAAAAAAAAAAAAAAAAAAACACCTTGGTTAATATAATTTATATGAATTTCTGGCTTCTTTGATGAGCCAAACCATATACAGATGACAATTAATCCCTGACATGAGTGTAATATACTCCTTAAAATTAATTTAAATTTATGACAGAAGCGCGTACGTATAATTGCTTTTGTGGTTTCACCATTAACCCGCAGACAGATGTTCGGTTAATACCCGCAAATGATGAAACCAGGAGTGATGTATAGTCACGAAGGCACAGACTTTAATTAAGCCCATGCTGGAAGCGAAAAATATTCAACTTTAGAAATAATTTTCATATGCAAAACCACTGAATAATTTTTTATATGTATTTCTTTTTCGGATAAATAACTACTTATTCGCATACGTACTTATGCATATATGTAGGTGCACTTGATTTGGTACGTAGCTGCTTTTAGAATTTGCAAAAGGACTCTGCCTAATTCTCATACTAAAGCCATGGCGAAAGTTTTAGATATCCCGAAACAATTGCTTGTCTAAAAGCCATGAAATATTTTTCTAGTCAAATATTGGTCTAACTCAACTTAATTTTAACTTCTTATTGCGGATAAAGAGTTCTGAAGATTACTAATTAAAATACTTTCTGATATTTGTGGAGGACAAAATCACAACATAAAATGGCACTCATTCGTTCTAATGCAAAGCAATAAGTTTTATCGCCATCATAGAACCAAAGACTCTTTAATATATGTACATATGTCGCAGGTATAGCAGGGTATAGCCTGTCTATAGAACTCAATTTTCTAATATAGAATTGAATATCTGAAACACCACAATATTTCACACCAAACGAATCTTCTTACGGAAGCCCTCCATTTTTTTCTTAGAAATTTTCTGGTTATTTTTTCATTAAAATTTATATGCGTTTTTGGCCGACAACGGCACACATGAAAGTTTTGTATCTGAAAATAACTCCATTCGGCCACTAAATGAATAAAAACTCTGCCGAAACATGTTCTGTATAAATTTCTAAGAAATGAATGCTTAACTAGCGTCTACGCCACTGACTTATAAAAATGGACTGAACGATTTGCTATTTCATGTGGCACAAAAATTGTGTTTCTGTATATCACCGTTAAGCCTGAATTAGATTGACACGACAGCGGCACCAACAGCGACAGCAAATCGTTTTCATTGGTTGAGGGCGATCAGCTTATTGAGAGAAAGCAGCAAAAACGTCGTGCTGCCGAGTCATCTCAAATTCTAAATTTGATGTTGCTGTCTTCATAGGTAGCGATTGCTGTCATCCCAAGCTGTCAAGTTAATTTTTCATGTAGGGAAAATGGAGGAAAAACTTATATCCTTAGTAAAAAACAAACAATTTGTACATGACAAATCAAAAAGAAGTGGTAATGTTGCTGAGAAATGTCATAATATTCTGCTCGCTGACTTGTGTTGCTGTAATGCAATATGATACACTCGACAGAAAAACTGTTTTTTTCTTTGCTGCCGCTGCCGCTGTTGCTGTCGCTGTGGAGCAATCTGAATCAGGCTTTAGAGCACCCTTTAAAACGTGTTCCACTTCAGTAAGAAATATTTTGTGTTGGTAGCTCCAACTCTGCCATAGGGCGAAAGAGAAAACTATAAGACTTGTGCCATTCTTTCCTATAGGAAAATGGCAATACGCTCCGTCCACAAGTCAGTGGTCTACGCTCATAAAAAATATGAACCGTGCCCACTCACATATATAATATGGATTGCTTAACTTTCTATTTCACGTGGGCACAATTTTTTGTGTCAAAAAGAGTTCTTACGTCGGTGCCAACATTGAAAAAATCATTGGCTGGAAGTTGAAACAGTGAGCACGTAACTCCAAAAATGACTTTAATAAATCCTTTGGAATTTCTGCTGCGTATCTAATGAATATATTGTCTTTAGTAAAACAGCTTTTATCTGTAATAACCCTAAATAATTAATTTAAAAACATTTATTTCTACGAACCCACTTATTTATTTGTTGTTCACAGTTCTCTCACAGTTGGTACATGGTGCTTAGACCGAAAGAGTCAGCAATATAGTAGTGAGCCCACTTTCTGTAGTGTATTTCAATGAACATAGTCAGTCCATATTATATATGTCAGTGACCGTGCCCCAAAAACCTGTTGTTGGTCAAATGCATACAAATCCTGAAGAAAAAATATTCAATAAATTTCAAGGAAAAACTTTAGGCCTTCTTTACATCAGGTTGAGACATCGTTGATTTTATATTGGAGCGAGGCATTGCTGTTGGTCTCCAATACTGCAAATTCTAAAGAAAATATTTCCAGTAAATTTCTAAGAAAAAATTGAGGGCTTCTCTACATCAGGTCCAGGCTGTGGTGCTCATGATTAGTGGAGGCCATGTACAATGCCAAGTTTTAATAATTTCTCGGAAATTCCACATTATTTTTCACTGAGGACAAACTACACAATGTGCCTGCAATAGCTCTGTATTATAGAATCTTTTAGAACACTAATGGTTTTTTTCGTGACAGAGGGAATAAGGAAGCCAAGCACGAAGGTGAGGCGGCCTGTTGTGCTAACCTGCTAAGTAGAAGAAGTTATAAAGCTATTCGAGCCCACCAGTCCTGGGATAATAGTCATCGCGCTTACCAACCGAGCTGCCGAGGCCAGCAATCGTCAGGACCAATGGCCTCCAGTTTATTCGCGACCACACGTACTTAACATATACTCTGGTTGTTGAACGCTGCGGCTGGGATAGGAGGAGAGCTACAAGTTTAAGGATCTGGAGGTATTGATGAATTTTGTACCGCCGATGTACTAATTTTATATATACCTCAAAATGTCTAAAAAAAAACTATTTCTCTGACAAGGGAAGAAGAAACTAAACAAGCGGGTAAACTTTTGCTTTTATAAAATATAATTTATTTTTATAATATTGCTATAACAGATTTCTTTTTTGGTTTTTGTTAGACTTTATTTTCTATTATTTTTGCAAATAAACATTTTTGTCTCTGTTTAATTTTGTCTGCATTTTTAATAACAAATCGAAACACTCTGTGATGCATGCTACCGTTTTCTCAGCTAATAGGGTCCATGTTAGTCTAATCAATATTACCTATACTTCTGTATTTTTACCTCGGTATTTCCTCACTGAATACCAATCTGAATTTGAGGACCTGTTTATTAATCTGTAAAGACTGCTTGCTTTCATTTGGATATTTTAGTTATTAACCTGTAAAGCTTTTATATGATCTAACCGTTATCATGCAGGCTGTTATATCTTTATAGCTAGTTTTTCTTTATATTTAGTTTCAATACTACATAAATCTATAATACATTAATTTTATTGTTTATTTTGCTGTTACATTAATCTAAGGGCTAAACTAATCCTTGAAATTGAAATTGCAATACTCTTTGAATTTCAATATTCAGAAAATTGTGAAGGATGCATACTTTTGTCCCCTTCATATGGTGGGTGACCCGGAAATATTTGTTTGTTTGGACTTGGTGTTTTTAGAAAAATAAAAGTACAATAGAATAAAACAAGTAAAAAAAGCTAGAATTCGTCTAAGACTAATTGTTATGATCTAGATGAATGCTCGTATAAAATTTCGTATGGTCACCGATCTATGCAAGTTTGATTTTGAAGTTGTTTTTCGCATATATTTCTAGAACAGTTTGTCGCACAGGAAAAATGGTAATAACCAATATAATATAATATAATATTGGTATTGATTTTTAGCACTTTAAAAATTTGGCGACGTCTGATCTATGGTTCGCTTATTATAACAATAAAATAATATGACGAATACATGTAATTATAATTTTTTCTATTTATATAAATTGTAGAAATTGAAATTTTTTATTTAAAATTTAGACAATATTTAGCGCCATCTGTTAAAAACTCATCAAAGTTTTCTCAAATGAGACAGGTGGAAGTTCCCACTAAGAAAATTGAGCAAAAGTTGAGACATATATTGTGATTTCGGCTTTTCTCCGCATGGTGGCGGTGGCGGGCGAATTTAAAATTTCGGCTTTTCTCCGCCATGCGGCGGTCGAAATCGAGCTATATTTGCATTTCCGTTTCCGGTTTCTTGCCGAATCATTCTTATATTTTTACCTTTTGCTCATTTAATATCCTGGTTCCAACTTTTGCGTATCGAAAATATAGAGGTCGCATTAAAATTTTTGCAGCTTTGATTATTTCACCATAGATGGAGAAAAGAGTAAAATGTTTTTGAAAGCCGTTTGAAGTTGTTTCCCGGTTTTTAATTTTGATGTACAGATGTTTTTGCTTAAAGTAAAAGTAAAAGTACGTCGGTAATATTAATAAAATTGTAAAACTAAACTATGTATGGCAGTAGCCTAGCGACCAACAGTTCTGTTTATATTGAGAGACGAAAGAGGAGGCTTCGTATGTGGCAGCCTGAAATTACTTTGTATTTCTGACAAGTTAGATCATTTAAAATTATTGAATTCGAAGTCGACAGGTTAGTATCAGAAAATGCTTAATCTTATGAACTGACTAATAAAATATTTGGGGCTTTCAAAAGTATAAACATCACTCATTCTCCATATCCTTTTCCTCAAATCGCTTTTTATAGTGAATTCTTTTTAACAAAGCTTAACCATCGAATTTAACTCTGTTCGGGGTGGAGGTAGATTGAAAAAATATACGAAAGCAGGTATCTAAAGCGACCCTGTTTTATAGTCAAGCATGCAAAAATTTGTTATAATTGTCTCTCCTTTGACAGATAAGACAAGGTGAAAGAAAGCAGAGTCAACTACGCTATTTGGATTATTTATTGAGTAAGTAGGTGATATTTTTATACCGTAGATGAAATCTAAAGGGTATACTAAGTTTATCATTCTGTTTGTAACACTTCGCAATAATTATGGAAGCGCAAAATGGATTGGACACCCACGTATAATATTAAAAGTTATTTTGGCTTTTGCATGTCCGTCCGTCCGTCTGTCCGTGCGCACGATAACTCGAGAATGCGATCATTTAGAAAGCTGAAATTTTGTACACGGACTTTAAAAAAAAAGTAAAGTTAAGTTTGGAAATGGGAAAAATCGGGCAACTTCTTCGTAGGGTTGTCATACATAAATGTCGGTTTCCACTATATATTTGGACACTGCCTGAGAGCGCGTCAACATGGAGAGCTGAAATTTTGTACATAATGTTTTTATAATAATAGGAAATAAAATTTCAAAAATGGACTAAATCCGGCAACCCCTTCTTAGTGTTGCCATATAATAATTTATGTTTATTACATATACTGTTTAAACGATCAGTCCTACCGATTTTTATTGTACTAAAAACTTCTTTAGAATAGGAAATTCTATAAAATTGGTTATAATAATTTTTTCTGTCTGACGTACCGTTCTAGAAATATATGCGAAAAACTATTTCAAAAATCAAACTTGCATAGATCGGTGACCATACGAAATTTTATACGAGCATTCATCTAGATCATAACAATTAGTCTTAGACGAATTCTAGCTTTTTTTACTTGTTTTATTCTATTGTACTTTTATTTTTCTAAAAACACCAAGTCCAAACAAACAAATATTTCCGGGTCACCCACCATATGAAGGGGACAAAAGTATGCATCCTTCACAATTTTCTGAATATTGAAATTCAAAGAGTATTGCAATTTCAATTTCACAAGGATTATTTATTTATTACCCCGGCATGAGCGCCGCGTCACTGATGTTGGGTAAAGCGATTTACATATTACGACATAGTATACATAATTTTTTTTTTATTTATAAGCCTCTGCGCTTAAGCAACGTACAACGCTGGGCCTTACGACATTAGATAGTTTAGCCCTTAGATTAATGTAACAGCAAAATAAACAATAAAATTAATGTATTATAGATTTATGTAGTATTGAAACTAGATATAAAGAAAAACTAGCTATAAAGATATAACAGCCTGCATGATAACGGTTAGATCATATAAAAGCTTTACAGGTTAATAACTAAAATATCCAAATGAAAGCAAGCAGTCTTTACAGATTAATAAACAGGTCCTCAAATTCAGATTGGTATTCAGTGAGGAAATACCGAGGTAAAAATACAGAAGTATAGGTAATATTGATTAGACTAACATGGACCCTATTAGCTGAGAAAACTTACATTAAGATGTGCAAAACCTCGCAAAAACGCGGTCCAACTAAAACGAGCTAATGGCCCTCTAATAGGAAGCTCTATACATTCTCCCTCTCTCTTTTGCTGTAGTATGCCACATAAGTTCTTCGCAATGATAGCTTTCTTTGGTTGAACAAAAAGTTAAAGAGCTTTCAAAAAGTGATCCGGGTTCATATGGAGATTTTCATATCTACTATTAGTCAGTTAAAAGTGAAAATTGCGTATTGAGACTTACAATAGAATAAGACTGAATGCAAAATATGTTAACTATATCTATTGATTAATAATTGATTCTTAATTATTTGGTTTATAGTTACATTTGTCTGATTCCATGTATGGATAATGACGCAATAGTGATGGATGCACACACTGCACATAATATGAGGACCCAATATGAAAACATGATATCGAGCAACACTTACAGAAACCCATATCACTGGTCTGGGGTTGCGTTTGAGTGAATGAATGATGTACATGACGCATTATGGTGTAGGGCCATCTGTAGGGTAGTCCATCCTGTTGAATTTGGAAAATATCTTCCTAATATATTAAACCGTCATTAGAGCTGACGGGAAGGACATTTTTATAACTATAAATAAAAGAAAAAGGAAGTAATTCGGTCGGCAATTAAAATGCTTATGGCTGAAATTTAACAAAACATGGTGAGATCAGTTGAATAAAATGGTGATGCAATCTTTATATGGACTAAGGATTGTTTAATGATCGGGGCTGTTGAGACAAAGTGATTAGGCACAAATGAGGTCCATTACTGCGATCTGAGAGAACATAAGTCTTTCTTTGTGAACTCGCTGGGGAAGCTAACTTACGTAGGCCATTCCATTTCGTGATACCACGCAAGAAGATATTCCTGCTTCCAAAGTAAATATCCACGCGTGGGTATATTAATCGCCGGTTGTCTCTTCTACTCCACGGTTAGCGGCCTCTCACAGTATTCCGATAGATGATCTAGTCTGGCCCTATGTAGAAACGACAAAACCTTCAATTCCTACATACACTGCACTGATCCTGTTACAAGAATGTCCAACAGTGGACTAACATGAGCCCTGCATCGAATATTGAATAAATATCTGGCATATGCCTTGAGGACGTGCAATAGCTTTGAATTTCAGTCTGGGGAATTGGGTATATGACGATATTCGCATAAAGTAAGTGTGTCAGAATAAGAGCAGTGACTAGCCTCAGTCTTGTGGTCTCATTATCCAGATGCGAAGAGATTGCGTAGAGAGAGCGAAGTCCATGGTATACCCGTGACCACGACGAGTTTATATGCTCCTTCCATGTAAGATTGGGATCCAGAGGGGAATGTTATGATCCATTAGGATTATTGTGGTTTTTATAATGCGTATTAGCAATTATAATCAACAAAGGCTAGGTATAGGATGTTTCTGCATATTGTGCTTTACACCATTATGATCTGTAAAGTGTTGATCAACGATCTCCTCTAAATCTAGCCTAGTGAAGACTAAAATTCACTGCGAAATTAATTAGTTCTAGTTCTATGTTTGTTTGTTTTGTGGTAGGGGGACAAAAGATTCCAAGCACGGAGACCAAGCGGCCCATTGTGCCAACCTTTTAAGTAGGAAACTCTATAAGGGGAAAAAGCTCAGGACCATTTTGAGGTGAAATTTGAACCCACTTAAGTCTGCATTTTCCCCAAAGTGGGCAGTAAGCAAACTCCTCTCCAATCGTTACGATTGGTTAGCTCCACTTGGAATTTTTACAATAATGCCTTCAGTCTAATCTTCCGGGAAGTAACAGGTGATTAATGCTATTTTGGAGATTGATAGTAGATTGCTTCTAGTGATATATGTACTTCTATTCTCCTTAGGCTACTAAGATGGGATTATACTGTAGATGAATGCAAAAAATTATTTTCCCGTGAACTTTACGAATGAATTTTGTCGATGGAGTTACTGCGTTGAGTTAACGTTCTTATACAATTTATGTTAGACATATTTCAACGCTGGTTAATTTCTATCGATTTAAATATATGTAAAATTATGAATCTTGTGTAAAATTTAGTTAATACTTAACTGAAATGAAAATGACTCCTTTCAGAGTCATATATGCTTCTGATAAAAATGCCTGTTTTATTTTCTTCGCGTAGTCCATCCCGGTATCCCAACAAAAATTGTAGATGAGCTACATTTTGGCAAAACTTGTACTTTGGTGATATTTTGCAAGTCATATAAATTAAACCTTTTCCGGTTTGAAATGTTATCCCGCGGGTGTCTTTCTTAGGTTTATGCAGTAGCAGCAAGAATGTGGTTGACATTTTCAAAATTTGGTTCTCTAAAGGTACAGATATTCCTCAAAATAGCTACGTGGTCTATATATGTGCAAAATGTAGCTCATAAATATTTATCCCATTGCCCCATCCTGACCCTATAAAGCTTCACAAAAAGGAAGAAGTTTATGCATTTATTAAAATTGTTCGGCTCTGTTATCAAATTGATGGAAATCACAATGATAGTTTTCTCGAAAGAAGTTAAAAAACAAAGTAATAAGTGTGGAGCAGTTAATTCGTCAGTTGATCTACTGAATCTAGATATATATTACTAAAAGACAAACCGAGGAAAAATCATAAATTGTATAGTTAACTGTCTTTTACCTGTAAGTCCACGGAAGTAATAATATTTGCCAGCTTCGGTTATAATAAACAAGTTTAACACGAAAAGTTTCAACACTTTTCAACCAAAAACAGTTCACTATTACTCCAAGAAATCCGACGTGATCGAAGTCACATTTAATCAAAACTAACGAGAGACTGATCAGTACCGCTTTCGTTTTCTTTTTAATTAATTTTAATTTATAACATGGCACTCTCCGCTATTTCTTGATGCATGAGTAACTGCCTAATTTTAATCGGGAGACTTTGGATCCGATGACAATTACGCAATCATTTTTGAGATTTCTGGGGTTTGTGCAAGATTATCCGAGTGGTTTTGTTTCCGCATTGAAATGCATTTCTACTGGTGACCATGGTACTCGTTTACGTTAGAGTCGATGCTGCGCTAGACTGTGGCTATAGATGTTGGAGATTACGAGAAATGAGGACAATTTTGCTATGAAACTTCGACATTTATTTTTATTTTGTTTTTTTTTTTAATGGACCTCAATAATGTGTCGAGCTTTAATACATTGACTCTTGACGTTGGCTATTTTTATGAAAGAAATTGTTAAAAGAAAGGACAGGAGAGGGTCAATATTGTGGGCTCTATCTAATTTTTTCCAAGGATAGAATGCGCAGCTGTGTGAAGATTTGTTTTGATGGTTTTTGTCTTAGCTGGATTTGAATTTATGAAAAATATTTTAATAGTAGTAGCTGCAATTTTAAGAAAATACTTCCAATAGCCACCTATTGGTAAACTGGTAAAACCTTATGAAGAAATTTTAATTTTATTTAATTAAGTTTTTTATAACTATAAAAGCTATAAAAGCAGTAAGTAAAGGCATATATCACCATTTCATAATGAGTATCTCCAACGGTGGACTTTTATTGGGTGCAGTTTCCGTCAAGGATTGATATAATCAACTCTTGGAGGATTGATGAAGTATCTGGAATGTTCGTCATTGGGTGGAGCGGTTTCGATTGCGAAAGCGGCTGCAGCAGTCAAATATCTTCCGTGGAAGGTAGATGCCTATTGGAAGTCTTAAGTGATACTTACGAATGGCGCGGGTACTCACAATGCGATCTTGTCTTAGGACTGTTGCATGAAGACCACAGTCGGTTACAGTAGACTTTAGACCTGCAGGCAGTACTCTGGTGTACCAACAGCTTGAAAGCAGTAGTAAATGAATAAGAAGACGTGGCTTCGGTACCTATAAAGAAGGTTATTTGATAGTATATACATATGACCTATGGATGAAGGTCAGGTTGAGACACGGGCATCTAGTATCTGCTCCCGGCTGTCCCAATAATAACCTGAACGGGGACAAAGGTGTTGAATGTCTATGCGTCTGGAGTGCACCTAGACAGGGTGATAATACTGGCTGACAAGAAATTTTCAGGAAGAGACTTGACCGATTCGATCCAATGTCGTTACGGTTATCTTGGCATCAGCTGCCGTGTCGTCGTTCTTGTTAATGTGTCTGCAGGCTTCGTTGGGAAACGTCCTTAGGTGTTGAACGAGCTAAATTCAAAGTTCTACTGAAACAAAGCTTATCTTACCTAAAAAGTGTTTGAAAATAATCGAACCTACACCAAGCCATCACATACGTCCTGCACTACAATCCTAGCTAGGGCTTGTAGCAGAAAAACTTAGAAAAACCTATTTTGCCTCAGTTGTAACAAAACAGTTTGTCAGTTGAAGGTAAAGCTCTGGAACCGGAACGGAGCTTTTCCAAAGAGCAAAATATTTTTTCGCTCCACTAAGGTGCTTCAGTTACAGAGCAAAAATATAAGTAAAACTACGCGAAATTTCAGGTTTTCAATAAATTTTTAGTTTACAGCTTTAGGATTTATTAAAAAAATATATGTATGATATCTTGTCCACTAGCTCCTCTTAATTCTTACTTTAATTGGTTTTCTAAAGCACTGTTTTATTTGTGAGCTCCAAATGGAGCTTGGAATTGTCGGAGCATTTCAAACACTCCGGGTAGACTAACGTTTCGGTGTGGAGCATTTACTTGAAATCAGATGGAGTTTCGCTCCGAGAGAGGCTTCATTTTTAGTGCAAGACGTTCGAGTAATCCATTCATAGTACGTATGCACCTTCCGCCACAATCATAAAGTGAACACAAGAATTTAATTCTACGTCCGCCATTAACCAGTTAGCTATGGTGAGATTCTTATTAAGTATGTACCTAAATTGTGTCGCAAAAATGAAGCGATGATGAGTATATTTGTCAAATACAGAGGCGTCATGTGACAAAATAGTGCTGTCATTTGAAAGAAAAAAATTCCTACTTATGATAATAATAATGAATGAGAATAAAACGAGGAAAAAAACGCCGAAAAAATCAAGTTTCTTGTATGGGGGCCCCCTTTAATTTTTAATTTAATTTTATTTTTATTATTTGTTGCTATAGCGGCAATAGAAGTACATCCTGTGAAAATTTCAACTGTCTACCTATTACGGTTAATGAGATACAACCTTGTGACGGACGGACAGCGAAGTCTTAGTAATAGGGTTCCCGTTGTTACCCTTTGGGTACGGAACCCTTAAAACTACCATTATGTCAACAAAGACAAAAAGTACAGGTTAGGTTTAAGGTAAATGGAACTGGATCAACGATGAATACTGTCAAAAATTAGACCACATTTAAGAAGCATATTATGTTAGGTTCGGTTAAGTAAGAGGGGTGCCGCTAGAAGACCAGTCTGCATTACTTAAACTTTCAGTGGGTGCATTGTGACTTTTGACCTCATGGGGTAACCTTTAAAACTGCCCTAGATGCATCCTACTTCCCCTAGGAGTCTCAGGATACATCTGAACTCTTTACTTTGCAGCTCCTCCAGACTTGAAAAGAAGTAGCTATTTAATAGCCTACCTCTTTTATACATCAGAGCGGGGCACTCCCAAAGTTTGTGTTGGACAGATTCAATTTCCTTCGAATCCTTACAGCTGCTGCGGAAATCGTTCGCCCTTATTCCCAATTTTCTAGCATAGGCTCCTATATACAAGGGACCCGTAAAGACTCCTACTAGATTCCTGGTATTTATTATACTGCCATTAAGGGGTTCTCTTGTCTTCTTCATGTCATGTGCAGTCCATAATAGCCTCGCAATATGGCAGGTTTTCTCCTGATGATTTCTCCCTTAAAAGTTTCGATTGGGACTCTCACATAAGATATCGTTGCGAAGCTATCCATTTTAGAGCACATTTTGGCCAACTCATCAGCGATCTAGTTGCCTGGGATATTCTTGTGGCCAGGTATCTAGAACCTTGTGCAATGTAGTCATTTTCTCACGGCTGGCCTTGCATAACTGCACCAACTTCAATTTTACCAGCACATCATTCCACGCCTTTATGGTAGCCTGGCTATCAGTGTATATATGTAGATATGCCGTGCCGATTCTCTGCACATAGGCACGAATATTGCCGCCTGGTAAATCGCTGCAAGCTCTGCCTGAAAGGCACTACATTTGTCCGGAGTCTATAAAACTCGTACAGTGCCCGCACTCATCTTGAATGCATCCGAAAATATAGAAAGATCGAAGTGTATTAGCTTTACTAGTTGCTCCAATGTAAAAGGTATCATAGTAAAAAATATTACAAAAACTCCAAAGATGAGAAATCTAAGAAATTGTTTGCCATACGTTTCATCAGTTTCGTGTCCAGTCGTGTTCTCGTGGACGAGCATTACAAATGCGTTCTTCTTGATGAAGTCTATGTAAAAATGTATGCAGACATTGTTGTTTCTCATCCTGAGCTCCAAAAGTAGAGGCTCTATTGGGATTCTCATTGGGAAATAGATGATTGTTAGCAATTTAATCCCACATCCAGTTGATACTGCTACCCTTGCAGCAAGACTAGCACTCACAATCCATTTCTATGGTCATGGTTACATTTATCCTATTTTTATAGTGACGTATACTATTCCTGGTTATATGAACAACAGATTTAATGAAGATAGCGAAACGATATATTGTGGATAGCTAAGGCTCTAACAAATGGATCTAGTTGCATGAGATGCATGTTGATTATGTGACAACAAACTCAAAAAATCTAATTTTTAGATCTATCTCTACGTGCAAGAAAAGTTCGGTAATTCCTCGAGAAATGCCGGAGCATCTGAGAATTTACTTAATATCCAGGTGAGAAAAGAGAATTTAACAAAAAGCAGCGATCCTCAAGGTTAATGTTTTTCTTTTGTTTAGTCCAAAGAATTTTTTATGACTTGCAAAATGAATCAGTCATGCGCAATTAAATATTACAAAATCTAAAATCAATTTCGAAGTCAATCATTGAACACAATGCGAGGAAGTTACAAATATTTCGCAAAAATTCTGGACAGTGAAGAAATGACATCTCGCGATCTATACTCTCCAACAGCTGTGTTATCGTGACATCAAAGATGACAAAATTATAGACCCGCAGAAATGATTGATTCTAAATTCTCAGATTGACCTAACTGTAACCGATACTTGTAGAGTTATGGCTAGAGTCAAGGAGGCATATTGCGGTCAGATGCAAAGATACTACTAAAAAATTAGTTTCTTCCGCTTCAGTAATCGAAGCGTACTTAGGTCTTTTTTGGTATAAACAGTGCAGAAATGCCTAATCGGTTCGATGGCGTTTATATTATATCAGAGTAGAGGTTTGCACAAATTGGAAAAAGTCTTTGGCAGGTAAATTGCGTAAAAAAAAGCGGCAACCGTTGATAATTTTTCTTTCAACAATGCTGCTATTTTCTGGGTCTATAAATATACTCCAAGTGCTAAGTATCAAACACAGTTCAATTCGAGGATTAGTGTCGTTAGTTAGCTTCTACTTATCACACTTTCAGGGATTGTTCTACAATAAAAATGACTTTAATGCAAGTATGTCACATCACAAAAGGATTTTTAATGGATTACAAGGATAAATACCGAGAGGAATATTTTTTTTTGTTAGATTTGTTCTTTGGCCGCCATCCTTGCAGTTTCATCGTGTGCAGCTAACCCTGTAGGATATTCGTATGCAAAATTTAGTGGTCCTGTTAGTGGTCCTGAAAGGGAAGTATTTGTGCATGACGAACATAGTGGAGGTCATGGATATGTGGATTATGTTGCAAAGCCAGATTATCATTTCGCATACGGTGTAGAAGATCCTAAGACTAGAGTGTTACAAAATCGTAAAGAAAGTCGAAATGGTGATAATGTGAAAGGCGAATACAGGTAGGTGGTATAAAATTAGACCTTAGCACATTTTTTATGTTTTATGTATTATACGTAGTGTGGTTGACCCTGACGGTACACTAAGAGTGGTCAAGTACACAGTAGACAAGGTCAATGGTTTTCAAGCTGAGGTAATCACAGACGGTAAATCGTCTTCATATGGCCATGAAGATCCCGCACCAGCTCATCGCGATTACCATCATGAAGCAGCTGTACCTCACGCACCTGTACATCATGAAACTTATGGAACACATGAAGACGTTAAAGAAGAAGAAGGCGAATACGAGGAAGATGAGGAAGACGATGACGACGATGGTGATAGATATTAAAGTCTTCTTAATGTGTGATATATTTTAGTAAAACTAGTTAGTAATAGAAAATAAAAAGTTTCCTAATCGTTGCATAAGTTTAAATAAGTGTGATCCCAAGAGAAATAAAGTTTTGTGTTTCTTCAATAGAAGATAGAATAAAAAAAAGAGAGTTGTATCGTTCTGCTTGCCCCATGACTGTAGAACGAGAGCAAATGAAAATTTCTTTACGACTAAGAAACCAGTTAAGCCATAGTGTTCGGACTGAAGTCAGTTGGTACGAGTTCAATTACTTTCGGCTAAACAGGAAATCTCTTATGCATTTCAGAAATTAAATATCGATCACAAGACAATTATTATATAAGAAGCCGGTTGTGCTTTATTTTGTAGGTGAGTTATGCATAGGAATGCCGTTTGGTCCCTCAACCGTGACGAAGACAGTTTTTTTTTTACCATTCTTTTCTTACAACTTAAAGCGTGCGAGACCGTTAAATTTGTCTCCTTATTTACTATGTCTGTCTAGCTAGAAGTTTTAATTACTTTTGATTTTAATTACGTAAAATAGATAAAAACCAAAGTGTACGCTGTGCTAATTTCAGTGTTGACAACTGGAAAGTATCACGGAGCATTACTGCAGGAAAATTAAATTATGAAAACCACTTTAATTGAATTTCGAAAAGAGATAATAATAATAAATATGAAATGCCAGAAGGTATTGATAGTAATAGTATATAGTAGTTTATTCAATTGAGTTCACGCCTTTTATAATTAATTGACACAAAATTTATTAAATATATTTTTCAATGTTGTTTGCGGATTAGGCACACCATTTGCATATTATTTAATTTCATGAGATTTTGATTGAGAAAGGGGAAAAATGCGAATTAATTTATAACAAAAAGTTGAAAACAAATTTGACGAATCTCAAATGTCAACGCGTTCAATCTGACAGTATTTTTTTTTAACTAGTCCAAAGCGACGCTTCTCTTCCAAAAGTCCTCGAACTCAACCCCAGGGCAGCTTGTTTCAAGAGAATTATTGCAATGTAGAAAGTAGGCGTCCTAATACAAACTGCTAAAAGTTCTCCGTAAGTTTTAATAACTTTTATCACTTACAACTTTAGAAAACTCGTTTTTATACTAAGCACAAATGTCGGTCTAAAACAAACATCTGATGTTAATACTTTCTTTAGCGCCATTGTTGCTATTGAGTCCCCATCAGTCACGGCCATCTGACCAATAGGGAAAAGCGCAACGCACTTGTTATCTCATGGTGGTTGAAGCAAAGTTAGCTTAAGAACAAGGTTGGAAGTAAGAAGAGATTTCTATAAATGTAGAAAGGAAAATGTTAAGATTGTGGATGGCGTATTCACCATCGAAGAAAAATATTTACTGTTTTTGCTTTCAGCTTTTTTCAAATCATTTCAGTCAAGTTTTAACTCGGAAAATGATTTTAACAAGTGGTGGAAACTCAATCCCAGAAAATCTTAATACGAGTTGAACATTCGATCATTTACTCAACGGAAGGAATTAGACATTATATTAGGACATGGCTCAACTATTGACAAACTCTAGAAAAGAAAATATTAAAAAGGAAATACAAAAATGGAAGAAAATTCTTACAAGAATATATTTGATGTAATTAGATTTTTAGTGAAACAAAATTTGGCATTCTGAAGTCACCATGAAGGATTTCATCAGGAAAGCATCAATCATTGCAATGGAAAATAGAGGAAATTTTTTGGAGCTTGTTGACTTGGTGGATAAATACGACGCAGTATTATTATTATGTAAGCATGTACTAAAAATTAAGAATAAATATATAGTAGCAGTACTACTTACTTGTCACCGAAGATTCAGAACGAATTCATAGAGCAATTTGACAACTCTCCGGAAATTTATCGCAAACGTCAAACCAGTCAAATTATTAGTAATATAGTTATTATTATTAAATATTGTAGTTATTAACGTCAGTTTCGTGAAAGTTGCAGAATCGTTTATTGACTTTGTAGAAATTAAATGGAGAACAGCTGAAGAAACCACAAATATGTTTTTATTGAAATTAGAAAATGACGGACCAGATAAAATTTATAGGTATATACAGGGTTCCCCGTAAGTCGACGTCAAGTCGAATTCGGGTGATAGATTAAATCATAATAGTTACCAGAAAATTATAAAAAAAAATCCAAGTCATGTGTTTTTTAAATTATAGACATTTCTTTTGTTTTCGAGAAAATGTACACCCTGTGATGGTTTTTTAGCTCCTGTTGCTACAAATCTTTACTTATTTTCAATTTTATTTTTCTTATGTAATCCCGAATAGTGCTTAGGTAACCTGTTGCTTTAAATTTTAAGCCAACTGCTCCAGCTTGGAAGAAAATGTCACATTTTGCCGAACCACGAATAGAAAATTAATACTTCACCCAACTTTAACTGACTGTACTGAAAAAAAAAAAATAAAAAAATGTACTACGCCGTTTGACAAGTAACTTTACATTTAGTAAGGAATCTAAAATGGTATAACACTTGTACATTATTTTTTAGATTACGAAAAAAAATAAAAATAAAAAAAATTTGTTTTCTTCAAGAAACCCAGTTTCGAAAAATATTCATTTACCTACTAAAAATGATTCTAGCGTACCCAAAGCTTGCCGTAAGACCGTAACTTTAAGATTTTAGTTTGAGTGAGATGGAAAGTCGTTGCATGAAGTGAGAGTGAGCCAGATAGTTACGCTAGCAAGTCAAATCTTCGAGTTTTTACAATATTTTCAATATTATTCAATAAATATATTTTTTTTAGAAGTAAGGATTGAGAAATTTTCAAAAAATGAAATCAGAAACATTGCCACCTGCAACCACACTTTTTATGACGTTTTTAATTAAATTTTTTATATCCTGAAATAATTTCATTAAAAAACTTACGCCTAAATAGCCTTAGTTTCCTAAGCTGTTTTCTGCCAAATACAAAAGTTTCCGTACAACAAAAAAAAAAAAAGATAATTATAAAATTAACTAAAAGTTACTGATATGTGTCAAATAACAAAATTAATTACGGACCACCCTCTACTCAATTTGATACATTTTTCATTCAATTTCCTTCAATCCCTTCGTTTCTATTTTTCTGTCTACCACGTTCACAGCGAAATTGTGAAGCTTCTAAAATGTTTGTGCTGAAATTTGATTTAAGATTTCATTTAATTAAAACTCAGAAATGCATAAATGTTTACAAAAAATCTTTTGTATGTTTTATTTAGTTGACATATTTTTATGATTTTAAGACTGGGAGTTCCCCATGTACGCTGTCTCAGGCCCTGTATACATTAATTGCAGAGGACAGACTTACCATAATGCTGTGGTAATGTCAGAAAGCATACTATGGTGTTCCACATTAAAAAAAAAAGATCCAACTGCTGAGTTTGTAGCGTCTTCAAATCATTCTTTAAACTTGACATGTGTACATGCAGATTCTGCTGCTTTCCATAACTATTTTTGGGACTATCGACTACTTGTTTTCCTTTTCTTTTGTCTTCCACTCATCGATGGGATATTTTATTTTCTGTCACTGGTCAAGGTTTTAACCGCAGTGTAGAAATTCATTAGAACACAAGAGGAGATGCGACTCCTGTTGTAGAATAAAACATTTCGTAAACATTTTAAGTGCTTTGGAAAAATTAACATCTGAAGAAAAAATATTAAAACGAGATCAGTCGCTGGAATATTACTTAACTTAATGCAATCTTTTTCTTTTCTCTGCTACCTGTATTTATGGGGATTCGTCCTATTTGAAATTAATGATGCGCAACAAAACCTGTAAACAAAGGGGTTAAATATCTGTGAATGTGATTTAAAACTGAATTCATTACAAATACATCTATTTCATTGGACAAAGGGACAACTAGTGCAAAACGCAACCAAAAAATATGTGAAGAGTTGGAGATATCCATTGAGCGTTGAATTAGAAGGAGTTGTGAAAATTCATAAGACCTGGGGCTACCTTTAGAAGAAGAAATACAAAGAAATATATTTTTGTCATTGGATAGAGTTATTCAGGAAATAATAGTACAGTTTTAGGAGCTACATGTCCTTGCAGCGAAGTTCGTGCCTAATATCATCTAATCTTTTAAATGAAAATTTTGAATGTCAAGTAAATAACTTTATTGACATTGACGAAAACAGTTTCATATTGAAAGGAAAAGTATCCAGAATTTTATGTCTGTACCTGGTGTACAAGAACAAGCTAAATGTTGGAAAAACGAATAAGGGGTTCTTGAACTTTTATTATTTATCTAAAAACATATGTTGGAAGACTCCGTTCCCAACATAGTAATATTATTAAGAATAACATTATTAACAATAACCATCGGTGTCGCTAGTTAGTTGTGTACGGAGCTTTTCCAAATTAAACAATAAAAATTATGTTCGTTCCGCAATGTGTGATTTAAGATTACGAAATCTAGCCATACTTTCCATAGAAAGTGAATTACCAGATAATATAAATTTTGACAATGTCATTCAAGACTTTTGTAATAAAAAAAGAAGAAAAATAAACATATAAATCAGCATACGTTTTATTAGTATGTGTACAATCTGTTTAAACAAAAGAAATAAATGATTTCACTTATTCATTTATTTATGGTCAGTAATTGTTTGTAACCACTTTTGATTTTGATTAAGTTATAAAGTGCGGCAAATTGGCGACAAAAGGTCTAGGTATGCCACTGCGCTGTAAACAACGTTAAATGTGCATATGACGGATAATCCGTATTTAATAATATTTAGCAATCATGAGAGTCACATATAGGCATACAGATTCAACTTCGGCCACGATTATGGAACTAAGTTAGATCCTAGATACTTTTCCGCCGCTGGACAAGGAGTAACCTAAGCAGCACGAATGTAATGAAAACATGTCACAGTGTTTACAATTAAAAACTTTTAAGATCTAATTTATAATAAAATTTATTATGTAATTTTTGATTTCTTATTTTTAAATACGCCGCGAAATCTGAATTTATACTATTAAAAATTTTGCGCTATTCTGTTATATATTTTGCTCAAGGGATAAAGATCAGATGAAAAGAAATCTTCCTCTCGTTAGTTATCTCCTATCACATAGCATCATAAATGTAAAAAGAAATAAAATCATTACAATAAAGTTTTATTTTTATATACATATAAAGTCCTGCTTTTTTTTGTGGAATCAGTTTCGTTTTAGAGATAAGATTTTCGTTCTGCAAAAAAGATTATTAAAATATTATTGTAAAACTGTTCAATAATTAAAAGACGATGATTATCGTTTAAATGCACATTAAAACTTTCAATCCAGGTATTTTCTTGCTTTACAGTTCTCACAATTTATTTCTTTTTTGATAACATTGCATTGATATATTTATATACGCATTTCATGTCGATGCAATAAGTTCACTGTCACTTATAAAATGTTGATGTAATTAGGCCAAAGTTTATTGGCATCAAATATTAAATGCTGATGCATGTTAATTCATTGAGTTGATTGACATTATAAGAAGTATCTTAATGTAAGTTTATATGAAATATATTAAAGCTAAAGCAATGTATAATCACACAATTCTTGTACATTCTTAGGCTGAAATCATCGGGTATATTAACTTTGTCATTCCATTTGTAGCGCATAGAAATAATGATGGTAGAGCAAAATGGATTCGACACATAATATTAAAAGTTATTTTAATGTTTGCATATAGGTCTATCCGTTTGTCTGTCCTCTCAATAACTCGAGAACACGATTACTTAGAAAATTGAAATTTTTCTTTTTAAAAAAAAGTAGATTTATGTTCGAAAATAGGACCAATCGGGTAACTACTTTGCAGGGTAGAGAACTTAAATTTGTTCACGGTGTTTTCATAAAAATAGTAAATATAATTTAAAAACTGAAATAAATTGGGCAACCCATTTTTGGTGTTGCCATGCAAACTTTGTGTTTTCACTTTATTTAACTTTTATTTTCATCTTAGACCAATTATAAATTTTTCTCTTGCTTTTTATGTTAGATTTTGTTTAATTGCAAAAACGATAGTATTTCATTCCGAGTTATCCTTAATACTTGAAGTAAATTGTTTTTATTTTGTGTGTTTTCATTGCGTACTACTCCAAAAATATGTATATCTAAATTTCGCATAAAGTGGTTTTCCTTTTATGGCCTCGCGGCTCATCTTAGTTTGTCTATGGCTATACTCTTTATAAAATTCACAAACAATTACCAATCAACTTTACTCTAGCTCATAATGCTTAGTTTATAATGGCTTGATTATATCGGGTGATTCATTTATAGGTACTTTTATCAAAAATAAAAAAATTCTATTTTATCAGGTAATCTTTATTATTACACAAAAGAACCATTCTTTACATTATAGACCGGGAGTTGATGACAGAAAAATCCCAGTCATTTGTTACAAGTATGGCGACCCTTAAAGGGTGGAATTAGGTGATTTAAGAAACGAAAATCATAAATTTAGGGCTGGCCGGCGCGGCGCAATTACAGGCTAATTAATTAAACTTGTCGGAAAAATTACGGTATTTAAAAGATTTGTTTCACAAAAACTCTTACATTTTTTTGTAGTGCATGAAAATATACATGGCGGTAGCGCAATACCATCCTTTTTGTCGGGTCTTATGGCCCGCCATACTAATTAAAACGCATTAAAAATTTTGTTTGTTTTAAACATTTGTTAAAGGGTAATTTTGTTTTTTTAAATGACAATATTCAAGTAAACCTTCACGAGAATTACTTTGCCATACCAATATGACCGTTCCAAATAGCCGCCATACCGCTGCAAAGATGTAGATTTTTTTAATTTTGTAAAAAATATGCAAATCGGTTAAAAAAAAAAATCATTAATTTGTTTTAATTAGTATGGCGGGCCATAAGCCCAGCCAAAAAGTATGGCATTGCGCTACCGCCATGTGTATTTTCATGGACTATAAAAAAATGTAAGAGTTTTTGTGTAACAAATCGTTTTAGTATACCATAATTTTTCTGATAAGTATAATTGATTAGCCTGTAATTACTGCGCGTCGGATCACCCTAAAATTATAATTTTCGTTTCTTAAATCACCTAATTCGACCCTGGCGACCCGCCATACTTGTAACAAATGACTTGAATTTTTCTGTCATCATCTCCCGGTCTGTTACTTTGGACTTTACGTAGTTCCGAAGGAAAAAATCTAGAGGAGTCATGGTTTCACCGGTTGTTCGGCAAGTAGCGCCGTCTTGTTAGACGCCAACGTCGTCGAGATCACCGTCTTCAATTTCAGATGGTAAATAGTCCGTTATCATGGTGCGATAACGGGCGCCATTCGCAATTAAGTTCTGACCGGCCTCATTCTCGTTTTTCTGTCTGGATATTATAGCAGCTCTTGAATCTCTTCGGGTTGCTCTTCAGCACAAATATGGCAATTTTGCATATTAACGTAGACATTAAGTCAGACGAGTTGAAGTTTGAATGCTTTCATACCAAGATCCTTCGTAAAACACGCCAAGTTGTGGCATACGACAAGTTAAGCTGTTGACAACGACGCATAATCGATTCATCATGGCCATCGCGTACACTCTCAACTACCGCTGCAATATCTCCTTCACTAGGTACTGAATGTATTCTATTTATATAGGCAATTGTGCGTTAGATAGGTCGATTATGTGGACCATAAGTTGCTCTAAGCGCATGAAACACATTCTTCGTAGATCGCTGATTTTCGTAACACTTCGGCACTTTTACTCGACGAGATGTTAACAAAATTGCCCATAGCTTTTGAACTACTGCACTGTATGGAATTGCATCATCTACAACATTGAATATGGCTTGCAAATCACCTATTATTTATGGTCGTTGCGTCATCAAGTACAAGTCCCGAAATGAACTATAACTCTTGAACTCATGATAATAAAAATAAATAAAATAATAAATAAATAAAAAAATGAATAAATAGAGAAAAAAAAGGATATCCAAAGATGTTAACAATATAATTAGGACCAAGGCATTAACATAGTTTTGTATATCAGCAAAGAGAAGTAAAATTAACCATTTATTTATTTTCCTAGTGCCAGGACTGACCAACAAATTTATCTTCATTTGCGGCGGCCGCTCGAATAACTAAGTTATAATTTTTTTCATCTTTACAAAGCCTGTTTGCTTCACAGGATACTGGAGATTTTTAAATATATGAGAAGTGTTCACTTTAAATATTCTATTCTGTAATTCGAAATACTATCCCTCTACTATCTTTATTCCACTCGAAAGCTCTTTGATTTTTTAGTGTGGAATAAGTAAATCAAATGATATCTATATTTTGCGAAAAAAGTTAGTAAACAAGAATCGGAGAGAGAATTGTTGAGCTTTATTTAGTGAAAATAAGTTCTCTCATCTAACAATCACTAGGACTCTCAATATTACAAAATGAGGTCTCAGCTTTCTTTTTGCAGTATTAATGAAATTTTCTAGTATCAGCAATCCACTGTCCACGTCCGCCCATCCATAAAATGCGAGCATTTTGTTTGAGATCCAACTATTTGTATAGATATACTCGTAAATGCTTAATTTATCTCGGCTGGATCTGCAACCCCTAAAAATAAAAAAACAAAAAATTACTGAAATTAATCTAATGGCCACGCTATTTATCATACTATATCTCAGTTTTCCATAATTATTATTAAACATTACCAGTTATTTTATATAATACCATCGACAATTTAAACTGGGTCTAT
This sequence comes from Dioctria rufipes, assembly GCA_963924295.1. Classification (NCBI taxonomy): domain Eukaryota; kingdom Metazoa; phylum Arthropoda; class Insecta; order Diptera; family Asilidae; genus Dioctria; species Dioctria rufipes. The sequence continues at coordinate 37,519,940 of OZ002743.1, read as the reverse complement.
TTTGCGTGGGAAAATTTAATACCGACATGAATCTATTCAAAGTTAGAAGTGCAAAAAAGATCATTAGAGAGATTGGATTGAAAAGCAGCAGCTGCAGTACTACATGGCAGCGAATCCTTTAATCTCCACTGAACCTGCGCAAAATGTTCATTTGGCAAGTTCTCAATTGAATCAACCTTTTATATCAGAATGGAGTGCAACACTCATCGTTACTCAACTACTCAACAAGTTACCTACATACATGCATCTACCTTCAGAGAAGTCAGCATGACCATTTAGCTATCAGATAGTGAGATAACAACCAAGAAAATGGGTAAAAAGTTGACTTTCTGCTACAATTTCGCTTCACATCGTGTCACATAATTGTAGGTAAGTCTCTTGTTTATTATCAGTTTGCTGTTGTCAATCCGGTTTCAAGCAATCTTTCTCTGTAGCTAAAATGTTACAAAAGTTTAGAAAACTAAACAAAAAGAAGCTAAACATAACCACTACGACAATCTTTTTTCCAATTGAGACTGAACTCTTATAGGACTGGCTGGGGGATAGTTTATGCATATATGTGCCTACATTGGTACTTGGGCAGCTTATAGATAGAGTCAGAACGGACGAATTGAGGACTAGATTGCGGCGCACAAAACTTATTGAAATTAAGCAATAAATTTAACGTGAAAATAAATTTGAGTAGTTAAAAGTATCAGGCACTCCACCAGAGTGATTTATTTACTTGTTATAAATTTGCACTCTATGGTTATTGGGACCTGATTTTTCAGATTTACCATGAAGTCTTAAATTTCAAACTCAAAAGAGATAATTTAAAACTGTCATGGCTTATCTGGGTTAAGCAGAGATCGTTTTGGGTTACTAAATAAATGTGCAATGTTCATTTGAGTACCCCTACTATAATTTAAAATGGTACTTTCAAAGAAAATTTACTTTACGGTGCCGACAATAGATAGTACTACAATTTTAAAACATATTAGAAGTTTAGAAGACAACAAATTGTAATATTATATACAAATTCAAAAATTCTTGCAGCTTGTATAATTATTATTCGATAAGTGAGGTAGAACACAGTACGCTAAGGTTCACTAGGTAGAGTATACGTGAACTAGTTATAGGTATAAATAAAAAAATAAGACGATAATTAGTGCGTTTATAAGTCTAGGATTTAAAATATAGCTCCATATACAATTTCAGGCAGCTCTGAGTAAAATCGCTACAAATTAATCTTTGTACTAAAAACTTAGTCACATAACCTGCATGATTAATTCAAACAACTGAAATAATACAAGAAAAATATTTCCTAAACACAGAGCACATCTTTAATTTCCCGGACAGAAATCCTAATTTAATATTTTTTTAAATATTTATGGACTGAAAAAGGCTAGATCAATCTAGTGTTCAGTGCAAAAATATCAATTCTTAATTAACTATTTTTATTTTGTATTTTGTTTTTAGCTATAAATAAGAAAATTGTCTTAAGATATAATACACTAGCCGGTTCGGATAGGCAGACGTCGTCATACAGGGTGTTTCCTCCATGGTAGTCCATAGAGCGGGAGGTGATAATACTTACATAGGCAAACAAAAAATTGTCTGGAAAACGGAGAGGGGAATATTAGGCGTTTCGAAGTTACAGGGTGATTAAAAGAATATGCTAGGTTTTCACAATACAACCTGTATTTTTAAAAGTACAGGGTGTATGGTCACCATCGAGAGCTCATTGTATGAAGAGCTTCATGGCCTTTTCAACGATTGCAACCAGGTGCATACTCATCTCCTCTCAGCAGTTATGGTGGTCTAAACTAAAAATTTGTATTTTCAACTTTTTTTTTGTTTGAAATTTTTTTTTATATAAAGGTGGTTAACATAACTTCCTTTTTATAAAAATTGTAAACTGTGGACTCCTTTTAATTTGAAGTGATCGTACGCCATGTACTTTTACAGATACAGGGTGCTTTGTGAAAGCCTAGCATATTTCCTTAATCATCCTGTAACTCCGAAACCGTTGATATCCTCCACCCCTTCCATTCAATTTTTTGTTTTTCTAGGTGAGTACTATCACCTCCCGCCCTATGGACCACCATGAAGGAAACACACCTGTGTATTCTACCGTTTTGTGTCTGTATTGAAGAGTAATTTTCTATAAGTAGCTTCGTTGAGAATTATCCGTACAATTTCCCAAAGTTTAATTTAAAAAAGTATTGCTGTAAGTGCGATAAAGAGAAACTTGTTTCCAATTGTTTTCGTTATGTCCTTTTTATACGCTAGATGAAATCATAGGGGTATACTAAGTTTGTCATTCCGTTTGTAACACCTCGAAATAATGATGGTAGAGCAAAATGGATTGGACACCCATTCATAATATTAAAAGTTATTTCGATTTTTGCATGTCCGTCCGTCCGTCCGTCCATCTGTCTGTCCGTCCGTCCGTCTGTCCGTCCGTCCGTCCGTCTGTCCGTCCGTCCGTCCGTCCGTCCGTCCGTCTGTCCGTCTGTGCGCACGATAACTGGAGAACGCGTATACTTAAAGAGCTGAAATTTTGTACACGAACTTTAAAAAAAAGTAAAATTAAGTTCGAAAATGAGACAAATCGGGCAACTCCTTAGTGGGGTTGCCATATAAAAATTTCGTTTTCCGCTATATATTTGGACACTGCCTGAGAACGCATCGACTTAGAGAGCTGAAATTTCGTACATGATGTTTTTACTACATTAGCAAATAAAATGTCAAAAATGGACTAAATCGGGCAACTTCTTCTTGGTGTTGCTATATAAAAATTTCGGTTTTTTACGTATACTTTGAAAACGATCAGTCTAAGACATTTTTATTGTAATAAGAACTTCTGCAGAATACGAAATCCTATAAAATTGGTTATTACCATTTTTTCTGTGCGACAAACTGTTCTAGAAATATATGCGAAAAACAACTTCAAAATCAATACTTGAATAGATCGGTGACCATACGAAATTTAATACGGGCATTCATCTAGGGTATTATAGGAATTGGTCTTAGACCAATTCTAGCTTTTTTACTTGTTCTATACTGCGTTCCGTTTCTATACATTGTTCTTGATAACCAGTCGCTCTATGATATTTAGATCAGGGGATAAAACGAGACATTCTAAGGTTTGAATATTTTCTTCAGTAAACTAATCTTTTAACTACAACTCTTCCTTGTTATTATTACTATATTAATTGTGCTATTATAAGAATTACCATTCGGGTCTTACCTAAAGTCATTGAAATAGAACCGGTTGGGCATCGAGGGATAATCTTTTCTCATCCGAGAATACTATTTTCCACTACAATATAACTCCACGTCATAGGATTTCTTGAGAAGTTCAGACGAGCTTGTTGCTGATGTCTAGTTTGGATCAGGTTCCTAACACCCGCGAGATTAATATCCGCGGCCGTCGAACAAACGACAATAAATCATTTACCGGCTACAATAGTGGCACAATTTAAAAATCAGAGTTTTAAGATAATTGACATAACAAGTTTTGATTATTTATGGTACACTAACTAGATAAGATGAGTATTCCGCTGGGGTTTTTTTTTTTTTTGTAATGACTATTTGGATTTAATGATCTAATTTATAATTATATGTTATGTTTTGACCATATTAATCAAGCGGGGTGAAATATTCCACTCTTTTTTAAATGTGAAATTATTGGAGAAACGAAATGCAATAATTAAAATGAAAAAAATGCGTTATTGACGGAATAATAGCAGATTAGTATTACGCTTGGATTGTAAAAACATAGAGCATCAAATTCTAATTTAAGTTCAGACTTTGGTACAAATTTCGCGAATTTTGAATGGTACCACTATTGCAGTCGGTGAGCAAAATGCTCTGGCAGCCTTAGAGACGCAATTCAACCGAAATATCGGAAGTGCTGCGTATTAAAACACTACGGCCAGAAATTGCGAAGATATACAAACGATTAAAGAATTGGCCGAAATTATAATCATCATTATACTCAATTATATGAGTTCAAGTTTCTCCGAAGTCTACTCCATGTTGTTTCTTTTTGACAATTTCCGTCAACTTTGCATCAACGGAACGGTTGTTCTCAAAACTGAAATTAATAAAAACTATCTTCGAAATTCTATGGGCAAAGAGTGCCTATCCTTTGTGTACTTTTCCGCATTTTTCAAGTAGTCATTTGTAACTTTTTCTTTTTTTCTTAACCTCCGATTGTTGTAAACTAAATCAAATTTTAATCATCAATCATCATATTTAGAGCTTTAATTATTTATACGCTTAAAAAAATATGTAGGTACAAATAGCTAAAATATTGTTAATAAAATTCTAGGAAATTAATTAGTCTGGATTGTATACACAGAAAAAGATTAATTGCCGATTTCCTTTTCCTTAGAATATATGACCTTCGGCGCAGTAAAGGCATCGAACCTACTCTTTTATCGACAAGGGTATGCAGATTACTGATATCTGACGCATTTACAGGACTACACCTAAATGAATCAAAATCAAATATCATCTCAAGTTAATGATCTGGACATCGCTGAACATAAGTTCTAGGTACGATCTCCAAGCAAAGTTATGTTTTATAAAGTTCAAAATACGCATACATATATACCAGTTTTTCTTTTGGTATTTAGAAATATTTAATTTCAAATATCTGAACGGAAACTAACACTTCATTTTCGCTACTATTTCACATCAACGTGTCTCCTCCCTTTGGTCTTCCATCTGTAGCGTGCACATATATAAGTACTACAAAATTACTCACTTATAACATTTATGTAGGTACATAAATCTGTGAATAAGATTTTTTTTGTCGTTTGCATAACATGCATTCTCAGTTTGCAAAATTACGAAATATCATGTAAAACGTGAACCATATACGACAACAGCCACAAACTGAATATGGCCAAAATGCCTGCCAATGCAGATGCTGGGACTAAATAGCTCCAGGCCAATGTTCGATGCTTGATTCAAACTTCTAATAAATCAACATTCTGTTGGGGATCATGGAGTCATACACAGATATAGCAAGATCATATAAGATACCTATTAGACTTTACTGCAGTCACTATTAAATAGAGCTGCTGGAGGTGCACACTGTGAACTTCTTTGATGGTCGTATAGCATCTTGAAGATAACTCTTGCACTGTACTTTGTTTTTTATTAGATTCGCTTTAGTAGCCAGCAGTAAATGTGGACGGATGAGAGGCTCAACTCTACTAATTTACACAAGATATATGATTCATGATTCAAGGTGCACCTTTGGTGTGCCTATTCCTGGTTTAACATATTCAGACCTTTTCGTGATAGCAAATTTGAGATCTATTAGCGAATATTCACTTCACTAGAAAGGTTAGAGATCATGTTTAGAGAATTAATTAAGATTCTTCAAGAATATTTTATTGCCATGGAAATATACCCAGATAGAATTCGATGCTGGTGGACCAGTTGCGTTGGGTCATAGAATCAGAAGTACAGTTAGTTCGAGACTAAACTAACTAACTGAGCAATGCGTTTTTTAAATTCGAGTTCCACATTTATGTTTAGTACCCTATGTCTAAATATGTTTCTGTCATCTTGTAGGCGTATTATTATGTAGAAAAAGTTGGGCAAACTTCATAATTTACCTTTAAAAGTACTAAGGCTGTCGATTTATTTTATGTCCTCTATCTGAATTTCATCATCAGTTTTATTAATTCAATTTGACATTTACATTTTATCTTACTTGAAATCTTGTATGCCATAGAAAGTGTACTCCATTCTTCGTTGAAATAATCGTATAGGACTCTGTGTCTGTACTAATCCTAATAGAGGTACATACTCTAAAAGAATGCTGCCATTGATCATGAATAATAATGAATCTGAAGAAACTAATATACCAGCATTGGATGAAGCATATTTTCTGCTCAAAGTGATGAAGAAGTCTGGGTTGTTTGAGACTTTTTCTAGCTGAAATGAAAAAAACTTCGATAAGTCCAAGCTGCAATACAAGGCAATACACTCCTACGTAAATGAGCAAGTAGTAGAAATGTTGGAAAGTTTAGGTCGGTTGCATTATTACTGAATATGGCGGTACAGCAAAATGTATCTATTTCCAACAAATCCCGAACGATAACTGCAACCAACAATAAAAACGAAAGAGTGTACTTTTCGCATGTTTAGAACTGAAACAAGCCTTCAAGACTGCATGGAACATCTGCAGTGTATTATCCAGAGAGAAAAGTTTCTTTTTGGCCCGAATGTTAGACAAAGAATTGTTGAGTACCTGGATAAAGCTAATATTTTGGCTGCTAGATTCACTTCAAATTCACATCTTCCACCAATTTCACCTCGATTTTTTCAAAGGTTTTTAAATCTTTCATTGACTCAAAATTAATTAAGTATCTAGAAACTAATCAATTCATCAACGATCGCCAATACGGGTTCCGGACTGGATGTTTCATCTGGAAACTTGCTACCTTTTCTTATGGAACGTTGGAGCCGTAGTCTTCACAATTTTGGTGAGACCAAAATTGTTGCTCTAGGTATTTCAAAGGCTTTGGATAGACTCTGGCATCCTGCTCTTTTAGCCAAACTTGGTATTTACACTCCACTTCTATTATTTCAAAGGCTTTTGATAGACTCTGGCATCCTGTCCTTTTAGCCAAACTTAAAGCACTTGGTCTTTCCCCTTATCTTCTATTATGGATTGAAACTTTTTCATCCGGTCGCCAAAGACGGCTGGTTCTAGATGGCGTTTTATCAGAACTTCACCTATAAATGCCGGTGTGCTATTGGGTCCTGTTATCTTTTCATCTCTCTTCTTAATTTTCATTAATGATCTGCTTTTCCTTACTTTTAATCCCATCCATAGTTTTTCCGGCGACAATACCCTTGATTTCGCTTAGTCCTTTGACACTTTTGCGGACTCTAGGGCTAGGGGGCATGCCACATGTGCCAACCGAAATTGCATGATTAGATCATTGAATAGCGACCTTGGCAATATCCCCGCTTGGGTCAAAGCGCATCGTGTCGAAATCAATGCGTTTAAGACCCAAAGCTGTCTCATTTCTTTAAAACAAGATCATATTCTTTCCACTTCCGTTTCTATTGATGAAGCACTGATTTATGATACACCGACTCTATGCGTTTTTGGTATTAATATTTCCAGTAAGTTAAGCTGGACATATTTACATTTGCGCTGTTGTCAAAGAAGCATCATACTGTGTTGGTTTTCTGGAGTGGTGTAAAAAATATTTCAGTCCATCGAATGAATCCAGCGCTCCTCTACAAATCCTACATCAGACCTAGAATGGAATACATTTCCCATATCTGGACGGGGACTGGTCGCACAGCCTTAACTTCATTGGATATTGTCCGAAAGAGAGCTTTGACGATTTGGCAATGACTTGTCATGACGACACACTCGAGCACCGCTGAAATGTTGGATGCCTTTCGCTCCTTCATCGCTGAATGCATGGTTAATGCTCCCACGAAATATTATGAAATACTCGCGCTTCAAACCTCATGTACCCTAATTCGTATCCCTTTTTTTGTCCTTCCATGCTTTGCTTAATATTATAGAAAAAAATATACAGGGTTCCTATGACACCGGGATTACAATAAAACTACTGTGCCTTTTTAGTGCTGATGTGTAAAAAATACTATAATACAGTTGAGATACGGTGGAAGGTCACCAAAAACCATTATTCAGGTGAAGATGTTCACAGATCTCATATCACAATTTTTATTAATTTACAATTAGAGCTGGTCTGCTCAGTTTTAGCAAAATTTTCACAACGAGGCATCAAGATAAATCTAATTCGGTATAGAAAAACTAAACTGAAGGCTCTTAACAATGGAAAAATAATATTGAAGTTTTCCGTCTAATTCTGCCAGCTGAGTCAATCTGAAGTAGTAAAATATCGGAAAATGTAAAATGAGATCTGTGCACCGATGAATGCGTGATAACGCGCACATGATAAAATTTCAATTTCACTCAGATGCATATTTCCGCTAATTTAATGGCTCAGAAATTTTAGTGGAGAGGAATTAAGTGAAATCAATTTTTCGGAAGTTATAAAATTTTAAGTATACAAACTTGTTCAACGGCTGCATTTCAGAGTTGCGTACACAACTTATGCATGTTTTACATAGACATTATCCAGTTGATTTTATAAGTCTCGCTTGAATAGCTCTGTAACTTATTAGAGAGCGATTAGAAAATTTTACCAATATTACTATTTCCTAATACTTTTTCTGCATCGTAACACATTTCCGCGATAATGAATGTAAAAAAAAGTTCACATGCCCGATTGCATTAAAAGCTTCAAAAAACAGAAAAATAAAATTCTAAGCTCTAAAATTATGCAATCATTTTCCCTTCGTATACTTTCTAACTCATAGCCGCAAGAACTTCATGAGATACTTGCAACCGATTGCATAATTAATGTATCTATGCCATGAGAATATAACAGATTAAGACCTTACTGTTGGCGATACTCTGATAAGGTTCATTCCGTTTCGCTAATTATGCATTTTCAGCGGGAAAAAAAAATAGAAACAAAAAAACAAATTAAAATAGAGGTAATTGCCAAGAAATTTGTATGCAGATGCAGTACGATGAATAGGATAAGGGGCTTAATCAACGGAAATATTTTAATTGGCACTTAGAAAAACCAAATTTGTAGAAAATGAATTCTCAGGCCTGAAAAAGGCAGCGAAACCTAAAAGGTGTTCTGCGACAACATTACTCGAGAGCAAGGCATAAGTCTGAAGTGTTTTAATTACGTCTTGTGCACCTGATCAGAGTACTTTCGTACCTACCTACCTACTTGTTTAAAACTGTGATTGAGGGAGCAAGAAGTGTTGTCTGGTATCGAAATCAATGTTTTTTTTTGTTTTGTGCTGCTGACCACTGTTAACATTTCTACCTGTCACTTCGCGCCTAGTCTTATACATCGTGAGCAGGTTACAGGTATTATATGGCTTGCGGTGTGGTGATTGATTAGAAAAGTAAATGTCGTTTCAGTTTCTTTTTTTGATATCATTCGTGTACTTAAGGTTTTGCAATGCCGCCATTGATGCTTCTATAGAAGTTTTTAATTGAACTCAATTTTGAATGAAATAATTACGAGAGTTGACTAAATTTGGCGTTGATACTTTTATGAATTAGGTAGAAGGTTGGAGATTAGGAATTTTTGAAATATGGTTTTTTATGCTGTAGCTATAGCTAACATATCATGTATTAATAATAATATTCTTCATACTATATCAATCTGAGCGCAGCCTAATGTTTTACAATTTTTTCTTGTTAGTAACTTTTGAATTAGCTGGCGTTAGATCATAATAATTTTCATAATTATATAATTACAATATTTCTTCTTGAATTCGCAGATGTTGAATAATAACATATGAATACATAAATCGTAAATAGATAAGAAACGATTTTCGGAAGGTGGCTCTTAAGTTTAATTAATTTCGTTTAAAAAAAATCAAATCTATGCAATTTAAACAATTTTGATGTTTCAGTATAATTTTAAAATTTAGGTAAATGTGAAATTAGTTAAAGTGAATGGATTTTTATAACTATACAAGGGGGCTATCAACTTTCTTGTGGTGGTACATTAATTTACATAAATTGAAAAAAGGATTATAAATATATAATTTGTTACATTAAAAGCTATGTAAATAACGAGAAATAATTAAATTGTTTTAATAAAATATATGCAAGTACGCGTAAGCTATATTAACCCTCTTTTTATTTAGTATAGACGTCCCTAACTATGTTACTATCAAAACGTCATAGTTATCTATTGAATTTTTCCCCATTTCATTGCATTGAAATATTTAAATCTGAATGACTCTGAGCAAGCCTTTCAGGTTACCATCATTATAGTCAACATATAGAACAAACATGCAAATGAACAATTTAGACAGCCAAGGAAGACAAGTTGGGTTATACATATAAATACTCCATTGAGACTTTTGAGATTGTAAAATTTTTTTATAAAAAGGCGAAATCTTTTTGACTTTTACATTTGGTTTTTTTTAATGAACTGCTTCCAAAGAAAAATTGTTTTATCTAGTATAAATTCGAAGCTCTGAATGTGGTCCTATAACTAATATCAAAATATTAGACATTATAGAATTGGAGAGTGTTTAAATACAAAGCTTAATATACTGAATATACTACTAAAAAGATTCGGTTTTTAAATAACTTATATCAACTCACTAACTCTGACTAAATAACTTCGTGTCTTAGGGCCTGAGCACCTAAGGGTGGCATTCGTGATGAAAGAGTTTTAGGGCAGTAAACGTGGATGGATTTACATAGGGTTTTTTGATTTAGAATGAGTGAATGGGGAGTTTTCCGATGGGTAAAATTTTCTTAAATTTTGAGGACCTTGGGGTTGTTCAATTTGGGCCGTGTGTGATATGAGTCGAGAATCGAGAGTGGAGGGTCGAGAGTGGAGAGTTGAGATTCGAGAGTGGAGAGTCGAGATTCGAGAGTGGAGAATCAAGAGGCGAGAGTCGAAACTCGACAGGAGAGAGTCGAAACTCGAGAGCCGAGAGCCGGGATTCGAGCGTCGGGATACGAGAGCCGAGAACCAAGAGTAGGGATCCAAGATTCGAGAGTCGAGATTCGGAATGCGAAACGAGAGTCGAGATTTGAGAATCGAAAATCGAGACTGGAGCGTGGAGAGTGGAGAGAGTGTATAGAAATTATGACTAAAAAGTAGAAAATAAAATATATTAAAAAAGCTTTTAAAATAAATAACTTTCGTAAATAATTTGCAGTAAAAATTTGTGCATTAGTTTGGGCATGAGTTGGAGTTAGACAATTGTGATTATAGCCAAGCTTTCAAGATTTAATCTGAGTTGTGCCATTTCTTATTTTGCAACGAAACTTTTCTTCTGTATATCACTGAGAAAGAAAAAAGAATTTTTTACTTTTTAGTGCAATTTATTTACGAAAGCTATTTATTTAAAAATTTTTTTTTAATATATTTTATTTCACTCTGGACCCATAAGAGGGAGCTTTCTCTTGAAAACTGTGAGTGATCATTCCATTATGAATCAAACGAAGCATATTTTAAATCGGGATCTTTAGTATGATATTCTGATAGGTTGCGTATATAAAGGCCGCTACACACGCTCAAGCAAATCATACGACTGGGCCATGTATGGTCCAGTCCTATGAATTGCATGAGACTGTGTAGTGTAAGTCGGAGCTTGAGTTGAGACTGTAGTCTGCCATGAATGAAATCGGATGAAACTATTGCGTACAAAACAAACCTGATGACTTTTCTACAGAAATGAATTAAAGTTTGAATAAAATTCGTTGCGAGTGGAGGCAAAAGTTAATATCCGATTTTGTCTAGTTAAATTCTATAGCAAGGTTTTATAAGTTTTGTTGTATACAATAGTTTCGGCCGATTTCACTCATGCTCTCTCAACTCAAGTTCCGATATTCGCTACACACGCTCATGTAAATCAAAAGACTGGACCATGCATAAGTCGCAAGATTTGCTTGATCGTGTGTAGCGGCCTTAAGAGGATGTCGGGATTGGAGTATATGGTCCATTAACATATAATAAGAATGGACTGAGCGTTCTTGCTTCAGAAATATCACAAGTTTTGAGCAGGCTGTGAAAACCTTATTTCATAATTTAGTATTATTTGTCGATTAGAAACACTAAAAATGTTGGAAAATAGTATTGCATTACATAACAATTGTTTAGAAAGTTAAACTTGTTTCAATTAACACAAAAATTAATTTTTAATATTACTGAAAAATGTGTTCCTCTGCAGATTTGATGTCAAACTTTACTGAGCTTGAAGGAGATACACGTATATAAGTAATATATTTGTGTGAATTTTTATGTCAATTCCAATGCATTCCATTTAATTCAAGTATACTGTTTCCAAAAGTGGTTACAGCCCAGCGTCCATTTTTAGGTTGAAAGGGACAAATAGATTTTACCCAAAATTTGTGCCGTTTTTGACTATAGGAATTAGATAGGAATGCTCAGTCCATTTTTATTATATGCCAGTGATATGGTCAGAGCCCGAATGAACAAGCATTTGTAACTCACTGAAAATAGTAGAAGGAATACAACAATCATTGTTCGCATATGAAGAAGGAAGATTCAGGATTGCGATAATAGTCTTCATAAGCTGACAATTTGGCATGTAAACTGTTTATATACTTGGTTGGGAACTTGTCGGTATACAGACAAAGATGAGTGTAGAGAAATAGGAAAGAAAGATTATTATATTTCTTTCGAAGATAGAATCGAGGAGTATAGTTAGAAATTTATCAAATATAATTTCAACATAGGAATTGATAAAATATTTTGCTAATAAGTATTTCATCTTAGTTATACTCCAATCCTCTTTATTTTTTTAGCCATCACATAACTCATGTGCATCATCAGGGCTGTGATTGAATGTACAACGGGTAGGCAGGTTTACACTATTTATATTAGAAAAATTAGCACTAGTACATTTTAGCTCCTTTTTAGGGTTCTGTACAACAAAAGAAAAGACGATACCTGTCTATCACAGGTGCTTTTCTCGAAAGCAACTTGACGTAGGAATTTGAAATTTCGTAAAATGTTTGGTATTTATGACGTGCACATATTTTGACAGTAAAAGGGTATGAACCATTTTTATTTCTAATTTTTAATTGAGGTGGGTTGGGTCCTCTAATTATTTTTTGTATCGTATGGGATAGGTATCGTATGAAAGAATTGGTTATAAAGATATTTCCAAAAATGTATGAAAAAATACCGCTGAAATTTCGATATTAACTCTTATGAAAGTACTCTTACGTTCGTATGGTTGAATATTATACAGTTATCATTATAGGCAATGGATTAGAATTAAATATACTTAAATTCGATCAATTGACTCTTCGATAAAGTTTTGGTACAAAACCATGATTGAGCGAGCTCTACTCACTCTTAACCGAATTATTTTTTCTCTGAACGTTTGAATTCATACCAAGTTTTAAATTGTTATTTTATTGCGACACCCCCACGTTTATTATTGTTGAGTTGATCCGCTAGTGAATGATATACCGTGAAGTTGATGTGGAATCGTGTTTGTGTTACAGTCAATTTGACATTATAATTATTTTCATCTGTTAACTTAGAACCACCCATTATCATATTAAAAATATAAAAATAACGTTCAAAGCTCATATAGGTCTTCTCATAATTTCAAGGTTACTCTGGCATCTAATAATGACGATCAATTGAGCGGAAATAGAAGAAGTCAGAGAACGAAAAGTAAGTGTCATATTAAGTATATACATATATGCATATATGAGTGGTCACAACATTTCTAAAACAATTAGCATTAAATTACCGAACCACATCTTTCATAAATTAAAGCACAAAACCACATACCAATGTCATATAAATATACGCCTGAATTGACACATATATAAACTTACTATAAAAACCTACAAGACCTATCTAGGCATGAGAGCCTTAATTAGTCGGAAGATGAAATCTGCAAACATAATTTGTCTGCATTTGCAGATGCCTACGCTTGTCATTGCAATAAATCACAAAAACTATTTTCGCCGTACCCAGATTTTGAATTGCATACCTGAGTCATAATAACTCATCGCAGTAATTAAGGTGCAATGCGTGTGTCGGTCGAATAATCTAATCATTTGTCAACTCCGCCAATTATTACGTGAGTTCAAGTCAGTTATTCATATGAAAAGTTGTATTCACGAAAGGTCTTCTATTGTAGGATTCATAGACACTTTTTGTGCGTGCATAGTTGTCCGCACTATGAAATGAAGTTTTCTATCTGCATAACTAAAATTTGTAACTTTATCTAAGATAAGCTCTCTAATTTGCCAAGTCAGCTGCACGAAGAAGCCAATAAAATTACTTTATCGGCAGTTTTTCATTCCATCGGATGATAGAGATCTAAGTGCGTACCACACGAGCGGATTACTTGCTTTTATAAACGAGAAGTGTAGGTTGCATTATGTACCTAGCTTGAAAATACGAAATAAATCTCACAAATCCATTGATTCCTAACTGAGTGGCGCATTTCGGTAAACGCAAAGTCAAAGATTCAATAGTAAAAATACCGCACAAGAGCACAAGTAATAACTTTAGTCATTTCGGCTACGTTTCAGCATTAGACTCTAACTGCCAACTAGCTTCGCGAAAATCTAACAGACCACACTGACATCCAATATATTTATCTATCAAGGAGATAAATGCTTTAAGGTACTGGAATCTGTATCTGGATCAAATGAACGCCTTTGTGAGCCATGTATGTATGGTCGTGGATGCCATTTCAAAGTGCACTTTCGCTTTTCGCTTAATTACAGTAACCAGTGCCAAGCAGGGTGCTACAGTTGAACAGTGAATAGAAGCAGCAGTAACAACAACAAAAACAATAACAACAACAATAATAACAACAACGACAACTGAAGATATATGAACCAGGTTGGGCTGAATACCTTTGCTCTATTCAAATTGGTCTTTTTCGCTTTGTATTTTGCGTAGATTACAGCCACTAATGGGCTATACAAATATATTTGTGACCTCAATGGAAGAGTTAAAGATTAGGTCAGAGTTTATACCGTGCCTCCGACATTTTGCAATGGACGCTCATAGAATGGGTTAAATATGGACTGGAATGCGCTTGTATTGTTTCAGTATTAGCTATTATCTATTGAATATATATTTGGTAACTGTTTGAAGAAGAATGAAGAAACCTTTAAAAGTTATGTCAATTGTTGATATATCGAAAGGTCCAAGTATGCAAAAATAGAACAATGCGCCTAGGAGATGGCCTGTCTGCGTTATTTTATGAATTAGATATTTTCACGTGGAATTAAATTATTCACAGAATGATACATTATGCAAGTTTTGCAATGTTGCTATATATATGTAGGAAGTGTTTCACGTGGTAAACTGCACCAAAAGGGGAATGCCCACTTTTCATATAACTTTAGGTCCAATATAAAAAAAAAAAAATATAAAGATGTCTTAAGCGATGCACTATGATAGTCTAAACATACATATTTATACTAAGCGTGATTGCGCGGAATTGGAATCGTGGAAAATGACTTCATATGAGAAAAATATTCACAACAGGGCAATAATGGTCATGGAAGAAAGAACTGCAAAAATATATTCGAAATTTAGTAACTAGGGTGTGAGTGACCCGACTGCATGAAAATGGGTTTTCCGGTGACAAAAGAAAGTTGTCTGAACCAGGAAAGGCTACACCACCCAGTAATACTCGGTGATACCTTAAATTTTATATGCAATATGCCGATTTGGAACCACCATTCCATCTCCGGGGTTCCTATCCCCCCACTCAAAAGTTGGTTGGTAATGAGCTGAGGCGAACAGTGAAGCATGTTTTTCGATCGGACATAACCCTACCGAGTTAGATCTGATCTAAAGTGCGAAAAATCTAGTACCTCAATTCGAATAAAAGCGAGTGAAATACTAAAAAAGTTAGCATGGCGATGGGTATTTATGCCTCCGAGTATAGGAGTGTCGGTACTCAAATTTCTTCTCAGGAGTTAAGGAACTTGATTCTGAACTAGATTTTCCTAAATGTCCTAGATACAACTTCAACCCCCCGCTTATTTGAAATAAACATTGTCAATAATATACGTCCAGAGTATCATAATCGTTTAAAGAATCTCTCATGTATGGAGGTGTCGGGCCTAAATTGGGCATTCCTCTTTGAAGAATTGTTATTATAATCTCTTACTGATTTACTGCAGATATACTAATTCGATTGTTGGAAGACTATGAAGAATACAAAGATATCAATGTCCCAAAGGTGAAATATGTGTGTTGCTTGGGAGATCGCAAAAGAAAACAAATTTCAGTACCTTGGTAATATAGAAATGGTCGATATAGATGTGAAAGAAGATGTTAAGGACACAACAAATATGATCTAAGTTTGTTTCTATAATTGGAGTTTAGAAATGGCCGGAGGAATCTATGAAGACAAAGCTGCATTGTTTAGTTCCAACTTCAAATTTATGCTTCTATATGAATGTGGAATATAGAATATCACCAGATCCGTTACTCATCTTTTGTGGTCTTTGTAAATCTCTATCCCCATTGAAACTTACAATTTTGATGGAATGGTTATATTCTTAATATAGGCTTCTACTATGCTCAACGAACGTACAAATTCAATATTGCGAATAATGGTACTGATCTTCATCCGCAGAAGGAGATCAACATTTGATTGGACCCCAAAATTTCGAATGAAAGTTTTTGCTGGGCCGTCCAGTTAACACGTGCATGAAAGAAATACTCTTCAATCCTTTTTTCATTGGTTTCATAAGACCTTCTCATTGTTATTTCTTGACAATTTTGTGGCGTCCTTGTTTCGGAAGAACATATATTAAAAGTGAAATCATACAGAAAAGAAAACCATCACAATCCAATATAGCGCAGTTTGATCAAGAAGATAGTCTAGGAGGAGCACAATAATAATATGCCATTATCCTTGAAGGTAGCTAAATCGTAAGGAAACAGATTTGCATAATCCTAAAGAATTTTCGCGAAATAATTCGAATAAAATACTACTACTACTACAACACGATACTACGCTTTAGCCTGTGATGTAAGAACTGCCAGAAAAGTTATCATTTCAATTGTCAGATTCCTATACTACTTCTAGGAAGAAAGCGAATTTTTGTTTGCAATGACACACATGGATCTCCCACCCGAATATGATAAAACCAGTGCAACGTATTTTGCAAGAATTCTGAGAGTTACAGGGTTTAAATATATTTTTTATTAAAGAAATTTAGTTTTATTTACAAGTTTAGTAGAAAAATTTGGGAAAAGAATTGTAAACCAATAGTCCAGTCAGTAGGGGTTTTCGCGTGGAGTAGTTGTGATTTTTAAATATGTTATTTAGTTCCGGGCCCCGATGAAAAATCCAAGTTTTCACCCTTGGAGGGGGGGGGGGGCGCCATCTTGGATCAAAGGTACCAACAATTGTTTTTTTCAAAACAATTCCTTAACGGTTGATCCTACGACAAAAATGTAGCAATATAAATTTGAAGAAGACTACAGGGTATTTTGTGAAAGACTATCAATCTTTCTTAATCACCCTGTAACTCAGAAATGGTTAGATGCCGCCGCATCCATACAATTTTTTGTTTGATTAGGTGACTACTATCCAATCCTATGGACCGCCATAGACGAAACATCCTGTATAAATGGTACTATATTTATACATTTTTTTCGGACGAATATTCACGTTTCCGGCGCTATAACTCATTACACGTCAGACTTACAAAAAAAAGTGTGTATACAAAAAATGTAGGTAATTTAGTCTTCCTTAAATTTATATTTTTACATATTTGTCGTAGGAATAACCGTTGAGGAATTATTTTGAAAAAAAACCATTTTTGGTACTTTTAATCGGCGCCCGGAATTAAATAACCTATATAAAAATCACAACTACCCCACCTTCTGTAGGGCAAATGCCTTATTTAGGCCATATTGACTGGACTATAAGAAAAATAAATAAATACTTTTTTTTGTAATAGTCAAATTAGGCCAAAATACAGCCCTAATGGCCTTATAGACTATGAGACATTTATTATATTAGAATGAGACCCAGTTTTAAGTACAATAAATAATTTTGAAATTAAAAATTAGTTTTGAATTGACAGTTAGCTGATTAATTCTAATTCGGGATAATAGAAATGCTTGATGTGGAACAATTTTAAGTGGTCTGCCCAATTTTCAACTGAATTCATATTTCTCACATAAAACCTACCAAAATGATTTATATACATTTTGTCGATTAACCTTTTAGTAACCAGAAGGATAATGTTTAAACTTATTTACGTTTAACTTAATTTTATGACTGACTAATTAAATTTAAATTAATATCTTGGATAATGATTATGAGCACAAAATTATCCATAAGCACCAGCAAATCTCCTGCTCCAAAGTACATGAGAGACTCACTTCACTAATTTTTAAAAGATCCAAAGCAAATCTTTATGCTTGCAAGTCACGTTTGCCTTAATTCAATGCCAGTGTGAATAGGTTCACACATCGACGAACTTTCAATTAACATTTCCAATGTGGAAAATCTTGTCATAAAAACATAACTGACATTTTCCTCAAAGATATTGGCCAAGTAGTGATCATCTGCTACCAAGGACAGAGACGATATGAGGGAAATATTTATTAAGCAATTTCTGAGAGTGCAAAACGATTCGTCACAAGTTCAAGTTGGCTCTATTTAGCGTGAAATTAATTATTAAATGAAATAGACACTAAAAAAAAACAAATAAACAACAACAAATTGAAAAACAAAATCTTTCACCGAGAGTGTCCCACATACGAGTGGGTCTGCATGTTTTGGGCTGCGACAACTCGGTTTTGATCTTTTAGTTCGTGACGGGCGTCACCTTTCCATTTTATTTTTTGTGTCTCTCAGCCTTAGTTATAGTTAAGTTAGTTAAGTTAAGACACAGCCATTATTTAGCAGGCTGGCAATTAGCAAAATAACCTACAAACGTTGATTTACGATCAGCCAATTGATTGGGCTTTTTGTACTGAGCTGCATGTGGGACAAATTCAGTGCAAGCATTCGCTCTTATATATGAGTCCGATGACTTCTTAGACTACGGACTTTAGTGACACGGTCTTATGAGAAATAAAGTAAATGGAATTTAGCCGGTAACGTTGAAAACAGACTCCTACAGGTAGAGTTTTATAGAGTGGCTTTAATATATTAAAAGTAACCCAATAACCTCCCTTTATAGTGCCTTTGTGGAATGTCTGTGAGTGTTCAGTGGAGGCCGTCTGTAGTAGTTCGTGATCTTTTATATTTGATCAAAAGAGCAGCCAGGGGATTTGGAATTTTTTTTCTTTTCCATTTTATCTACTTACCTCTGGCTTACCGAGTGCACTTCAGAGATTGAAATTTTATTTGTGCAATGAACACTTGTACAGACTACTTGGATTATTGCATAATCGAATTTCACTATATCTATATACTCTCATGTATCGTCCTACCTAAAGTTTATCTCAAGCGCAATTTATTTTTATTTTTTTGCTTATATCGGAGCGATTCATTTCAGAGTTTCTGGTGTAGTCAAATGGTGGTACCAGACCTATCATGGAAAATTTTATAATGAAATCAATAAGGAATTCTCTTAATTATGGTTATACTTACTGAGAAAGACGTAAAATTTATAGGGTATACAAATTAAGTAGGTCATTGAGAAAGTCTTTTTTAAGGTTCATGCATAAAGTGTACTGATATTGTACTGAAGGTTAGATCAGCATTGTTCATTGAATTTGTGTAAAATTTTAAATATGAAAAACGTACAAAATGATATTTGTAAATTATGAAATTCTTAAAAAAAAAAATATTGTTTAAGATTACTTAAACATTATCTATTCTACATTATTAATAATAATATAATAACATTAGGCATGAGTTTTTCTTTAAACTTACTACTTGAACGTATCACGTATTACTTAGAATTTAATTTTAAATTATTTTTCTAATTAGATCTTTTTAACTCATTCCCTAAAATATGAAATATTACCAAAGTTTTACCAATACCATAACTCACCAACATGTATTAGCTATGATGTGTCAGACGCTATTGTTGAGTGTATGGAATAAAACTTTAGTTTATGAACCTTAACACATATAACAAACAGGAATGCTTATAAGCCAAATTAAGGGAATCTTCCCCATGTTTGTGTTGAGCTCAAGTTTTCTATAGTTCAGTCTTTTGGTGCTCAAAATTTTGGTTACCTGGATAGATTTCATGGAGTTTTGAAAATTGGTATTTTTATAGATTTCGACAGACACGAGGTGGCAAAGTGAAAAATTGGAATGAACAGCTTTTCACTTTGCCACCTCGTGTCTGTGCCGCTATTTTGAAAAATTGGTGCTCAAAAGCATTTTTTTGACAATATCTCCTTTCCGACTGATTTTACGGTGAAAATATTTATGTAAAAAATTAAACTACAGACAATTTCCTGTAATTTATGTCTGAATTTTTTTTTTTTTGTAAAATGAATGGTTTCAGTGTACGAGCATACATACATATATATTTCTACGCGTTTTCATTGGTTTACCGTCGTTTACTTGTTCAGGCGGATTTACATTATGATGGCATGTATTTTTTCCAGATATTATGCATTGTATATAGAAATTTATTGATGAGTGACGAGAGAAGCAAATGTCGTCTGCATTTTTTCCAGACCTCGTTTTGTCAATGTGTGCATGCCCGGAACCATAATAAGTTCTCGGGTATAGTAATAAGTTTTTTTGGGTGCAGGAACCAAAACATTGTTATTGATAACCCTAATTTGTCAATTTCGACAGCCCGTGCTGCCATATGGTTGTTACTATAATTTTATAGTAAATATTCATTAAATCATCTGTCAAATATGAAAGTAAATTAAGATAAGTTTTTAATTTGTAATTAAATATTGTGAAATTGAAAGTTTTTACGCATTTTTTTTATAGAAAAGACTGAAGTTATTTCGGATGTAGTTTTTCATCCATTTTTAACAACAAATATTATTGAAAACGATTAAAAAAATTACAATTTACTAATTAACAATTTGACAATATAGCAGTTTGCGATTTGTACCATATGTGTGAGGTACTGCAGTGATTGCTTCAGCAGCATTTATGTTTCATTAAGCTATTTCCCTCACAATCTTACTCATCTACAGGGTGGGCCAAAAGTCACCATGGGGTTTAAAAATTAAATTGGTAACATATGGTAGGATGAAAAAAAGGAGGGGTAAGGTGGGGTGGGGAAACATTCTTACCTATGAAGAACAGACAGTTGGCTATCATGTAAAAAAGGAATGAAGAGAAACGGTCAACAGGGTGTGGAGCAATGTACAAACGAAAAAGTTAGTTATTTTTAAACCCCATGGTGACTTTTGGCCCACCCTGTTTGTTCATTTTATTTATATTATTTTATTTTACTTGTAGCATTCTGTTCATTCCATTCCTTTATTTAGTCATTTATTATTATTATTCAGTTAATTTTATATGTTAACTTATTCCTTTCTCTTTGTATTTTGTTTTATTTACTTTGTTCTTTTCATCTTAATGTCAATTTTAATTTCATTTCAATTCAATTTTAATCAATTTTAGTTTCATTTTAAAAATTATTATAAGTCCTCTAATTGTACCACCTCGTTTATAATTCTATTACTTGAGAGTTTCTGTTGCAGCGAATTTTCCCGTTGTGCTTTTGTTGTTTTTCTTGACTTTATACTCAACTTATAATACTATTGTCTATTTTATACTCGATGTACCTAATGTTGTAACGTAGCTTAGGCTGATGTTCTTTAATAAATGCTTTTTCTATTCTATTCTATTCTATTCTATATCTGGAAAAGATGCTTGCCATCATAATGTAAATCCGCCTTTTCTTGTCATCTCCTTCGAGCTTTTATGAGGAGAATAAAATTAGATCTTACAACAAAAAGGATTGGCTATGAGAAAAAAAAACTTAGGCATTTTACTTCATGTAGTAGAATCACACATATATGTTCGTTTTAGTTATGGAAGTAGTAAAACATAGTGCTGGGCGATATTTATTGATGTTTTTAAAACATCGATGTTTGGGCTCTCGATGTTCGATATTTTTAATCGATGGGGACGCACTAAAACATCGACGTATATCGATGTTATCCTTTCGATGTTAGGGAATTATATGCTTCTTTCCGCAAAGGAATGAAACCAAGAAAGGAATAAATTCATACTGTAAAAAGCAAATAAACATCCAAAAAAATTGTCAAGATTTGCAAAAGGATACACATATTTCAATAAAATTTTTGTCGTAAAACGGAAAGAGAAGTAGTGAAGTGATTGTGCATTTCATTTTCAAAGCATCATTACAATTGATCATCACACTGCTGTCACTGAGAGCGATACAAGTTTGTTTATTATTTTAGTTAAGGAAATGTCTGCTTCTGCCTGCAAGCTCGTTTTCAGGCTCAACAAAGTTCAATTTATGACTTAATCACATCCGCTTAGTAATTGAAAAACAACATAAACATCGGAAGGAAGATCGGTACGTAGGCAATCAAAAATATTCCTTTATTTAAGCGCTCCTTTGGAACCGCTTCATATTAATCCTTTAGAATGGTGGAAGCGTCACCAACTTATATATCTTGGCTTAACACGTCTTGCAGTAAAAATGTTGTCCATGGCGGCTACTTCCATGCCAGCCGAACGTCTGTTTTCTAAGGCAGGCGAGAGTATAACTCAAAATAGAAACGGTTTGCAAGGAAAACGCCTTTGCCAGTTATCGTTTCTTAAGTCTGTAGACAAGAAGTTTTCTGACCTGTAATTTTTCATTTTCATTTAATTCATTTCTGCGTTATTTTTAGAAAAATTTAATTTAGAATTGATAATGAAGTATGTGTTTTGTTTTTGTTATTTTTATTAATTTATAAATAAAGACGAGAACAAAAAAATTCTAAACTGAAAAACACAGCAGTTTTTCTATGATTTTCCAGTCAGACATTTGTCCAGAGTGTTTAAAATTCATTAACATCGATGTTATATGATCGATATTATCGCCACATTGATTGCTTGTTGGGCGATTTCAACATCGATGCGGAACATCGATGTTCCGTTCCGATATCTCAGCACTACTATTTTCAGAACGGGTACATAATTTAGTGGTTGAAACTTTATTAAGTGTTGAAGAAATTTAATAGATGAGATTCCATTATATCGCAAAATGATTAAATTAATTTTTAAATTTATAATTTTATATATTTTTTTAAAACTTTTTAAATTTTTAAGAATTTTTTTAGTGCCCCATTTATTTTCTGATAATATTTCTTGGCGTTGCCTTTGTATGAGGTAAGATAATTTAATGCCCATGGGACAATTCAATTCTAAATGTTAAATTTTTCAGCCATTGCTGTTTATTTTTATAAATATTTCACTTTTATTTCACTTAAAACACTATAATTTATTAGTAAAACTTGCTTGAAAAATGCTTTCCCACAACAATAACACTGGTTGTTACTGCATCACATCACAGCGTACTTCAACACCATAAATCAAGAGGCCGGAGTCTCGATTATATAAAATCTCGTTCACGAAGCAATATTTCACTATTGTATCATACTGTTATTAAGTATAAACCGCTTCTAATCACTTCTATAACACAAAAATGTTGAACTGTCAAACACTCCCCTATGGCAAAAAAAAAAAAATGCTTATTTCACGTACACGAATATCATTCAGAATATCCTGTTTGATATATGTTCTAACCTATGAACATTTTCGAAGACTTAAATAAGTGCGTTCTCTTGAAAACTAAGGGAATTTAAAAAAATCGTTATTCTTGATAATTACAAAAAATTGGACAATTAATCTGACAACGCAATACATATTGCATAAAGTAGGGAATTTGGAGCATGCATCAGAGTAAAAAAAAAAGGGAATTTCAAGATCAATACTGCATTTCACAATATATATATATAATTTCAATATTAAGGTCGAAAAAAATGGATGAGTAAATATGAAACAAATTGGTGTGAAACAGTCTGTGATCGCTTGATATAAAAATATTTTCGCTCATATGTTTGCATCGTCTTTATATCCTAAACATATGAACAGGCCCGTGGTTCCAGTTTATACAATAATTTAATTAGTATCTTTAATTCCCATAACTAATTCTAAGGTTTTCCTTTTCCACAATTTGTGCAATTCCAATGCATTCAAAATTTTGTCAAATTTGTGTATCCATAAATAGAATAAATTAAATGAACTCCTAATGAATAACTCCAAATTACTGCAACAGAATTCTTATAAGATCCTTGAGCGACACTCTCAGGTAAATTTCCAAATTTGTAGCAACTTTTTAGAATCTCGTAGTTGTTCTGAGCATCACCCTATCATTATTCTGATCTTCTCCTCTAAGAGTTTTGAAAAATCCTGAATAATCAAATGACTAACTTTACAGAAACATATTGTCCAGCTTCAAATTAGTATTATGATCAAAGATCAAGTTTTTGTATATTTTTCGAGAGGCTTTTGGTGAAATAGGTGCCATAAGTTTAGAGTGAGACTTCTAAGTACTAAATTTTCTGCATTCTACTAAGCAACTCTGTCTTTCCCGACACTGCAGTTTATATCGCATATTAATTCGGCCGGTTAATTGGAATGAATATCATGTGTGTCAAAGTTTCCTTCGTTCTGCAGCATGAGCATACTGTGTGTTACTTTGTACTATACTAAGGTCTCCATTTTTCAAACATTACTTTTATCAGCGATGTTTCGGCGATGTAGCATAGTTGTGATTTTTATATATAGGCAGCTACTATTCTGTTCTAAATGTGTTAAATTTAGGATTATAATTCAATACAAAACCCTATTGGTTAATTACATTTTAATGAATGTTGTACTTCATGAAATCTTAGTTCCAAAAAGAACGTCATTACTTGAAAAATCTTTGTTCACGGTTTTATTCGGGACCTAATGAGAGTCTATTATTAGTTCAGTCTATAAGAGTTTGGAAGTTGCTTAGGACAAATTCAGTTTATTTTGTTAACTTTCTGCATTTCAATTATTCTAATCAAATATTTTATTATTATTAGAGATACTCAGTTAAAAAGTTTTTTTATTCGACTAGCATTATGATTTCTTGTATATGTTTGAATTTTCTGATTATACCTTTAAGGTTTTCGACAAGCAGCTTTGCTTGTTTAAATGTGCCAAGTTTAATTAATGTCACTGTCATCATTTTCCACAAAATTTTTCATCTAATCTTGGGATATTTATTTTTGTCTTTCCCTTGTCGAAGACTTGTACATTATGGGTCACATGAATCAGAGCTTTTTATCCTTGCCTGACCTCTTTATGTTTGCGCCAATCAGAATTGTTTGTCCTATAACAATAATCGTTGCCTGCTTTGACAACCTGCGGATGTTTTACTTATGTTTCAGATATTTACCTTATCGATCCCACCTACAATTATCGCACTTTCTTTTATTAAAAAACAAACTGTTTTCGATGCCTTTTTCACATAGTAGTGTGGAAAAATAAGAATTCTTCAGATTTCAAGGGATACTAGCATGGTGGAAAAAGTACCTACTAAAAGTAAAATCATAGGCCTAAATGTAATCAAATTAAGTTATACCTACATCATTGACATATTTCAATATTTATTTACATGCAATGTATAAGTTCGCTCTTCAAGCAACATTGTTTAGCAGGGTATTCGTAAAGAAGTGCAATCTTATAATAAAAAATTGGAATATTATCCCATTACGCCACCCACCCATAAACTCCGCACATCGAATGACGCTGGGAGTATCTGCATTGATTGCCTGATATAAAACTAAGATTAAACTGAAAAATATTTTAAGATCAGTTAATAAATTGACCGGTCGTTTTGTTGTAAAATATATCATTTTTTATTTCATTTGCTCGACTTTTCGGGTCCAAGAACGGACCTTCTTCATGAGCTCCATATAAAATTGCACATGACTTGAAGTTTTTAAAACTCCTTATTACAAATACTTACTTCAAATGCCCGTTTTGTCTACTGCACATATAAATGTTATTAAAAACAAGTAAGAAAGCTAGAACTGGTCTAAGACGAATTCTTATGATATAGATGAAGGCCCGTATGTTATTTTGCAAGTATGATTTTTGAAGTGTTTTTTCGCAAATATTTTTGAAACCGTTCGTCGGACAGTAAAAATGGTTATAACCAATTTCGTAGGATTCCGCCTTATGAAAAACTTTTCATTATATATACATTATTAATAAATTAAAATAACTTGCCGGGAAGACAGTATGTTAAGTGAGCGATTGAACTTATGCGCAATTTTATATAGAGCTCCTGATTAAGGGACGGGCTTGGATTAGAAATGTCAAGCAAATGAAATCAAAAATCATATATTTTACAACAAAATGATCGGTAATCTGCAAAATCTGTCATCTAAGTAATCCAATCAAAAAGATAAAACCAACTGGAATTTGATTCGCTGTAAATTCATCTGTAATGTTTAAATAATTTATTTTCCATTGTGTTGCTATTTAGAAGATAATTGTAAAAATTCTTATGTTCTCCAAAACTATAATTCGTACAGTTTTTCCCCTATTTGGGGCATGTTCCAAAATACTCTATATTACTAGATTAGATTAGGAGGGATTATGCATGGCGAGTGGCCTTTGAACTGCAGCCATTCATTGGGTTATTGTGCACCAACCAATTTATTTATAGTTCAACCGACAATCCCACTCTTCCTAAGAAGAGCAGTATTTTTTGGTGAAATTTCTTCGAAGTAGGCAGGCCTTAAGAAGTATGAGCCAAAGACCCAGAATCTACAATGTGCAATGTGCAATGGCAATTACTAATTTCAAGAAATTAAATTTTCCTTTTCTACACGAAATTTAATATTGAAAATTTTTGGCCTTGGAATGTTAGATGTGTAGTATAGGTGCAAAACAAGATAAACAAGATAACGAATATTATAATTCCAAAATTGGTGTTTTCGCTGTTTTTTGTTGATTTTGTTTTACATCATGTATATTACTGGACCACTGATTCCTTTCGCTAAATATTTTAATGTAAAAGAAGGTAACAACAGTTTAAAATTCCCTTTGAATTTAAAGTGTTCTAAAAATAAAATGTCGGTACTTGTTTTAAATCAGATGTTTTGAAAAAGAGAAGCCATGTATCTTTTTCTTACAAAAATTGGAAGCTATATATAATATACTGAGATGTGAATCTTAGCGAAGGAAATCATTACAGAAACAGGGTTCAATGTTGCGATCTAGATATTGTTTGTATAATATTTGATAAAGGATGAACACAGCGGCGTATCTACGCTGAATAACATTTTTCTGGAAACGGTCGGCTTAATACCCTAGAACAAACTATCTCCATAATGACTTAATTAAATGAAGTGCATCAAGGATCCTTTTGCAAGAATTCAGTTTAATTTCAGATCAGGAAAATTTCAATCTATATACCTACGAGTATATTACTGCAATTCAGTAAAATAAAAGTACCGCAATTTATATAAACTGCATTTATTGGACAGCCATCTTCTGATGATGAAATATCATGTTTGCACAGCTTCTCTTTTATTTATGGCCTCTCTCAAAAATAAAAATTTTCTTCTGTAGAAATGCTTTGCAAATTGCAACTACAGCAAATATTCGCAAATTTTCTTGATAACGTTTAATTAAATTATTGAACTCATGATCTTTACTAAAAGGAATGTCAATGACATTTTAAATGAACTAATTTTCGCCCACAGTCTGATCACATCTTCATTTTCTTGAAATGACTAAATTTCAAATTAAATAATTCTGGAGGCAGAGTCCAGATTTCTGTATAATTTACTATTTCCAGAACTATTGACCATGCCACAACTAGTGCATACGAATTATGAAGAAATATTCTCGAGAAAAGTTGTTAAGAAAAATGATCATTTTAATCAGTAAATAAGAAAGGCTCATCATAAAAATAGTTTGCTTTCTACATAGACAAAAGAGGCCTTCAAGACTGCTTCCCGAGAACAGTAGTCGAGCGGTTGGCGTTGCAAGCACGGCTTAGGAAAGAAGCTGGGATGGAGAGAAGCAGCGATGCATGCTTCCGAAGAAGCGCTTCAGTAGACTACTTGGAGCGCTTTTTAGTTTTATACGTGTTATGAGTAGAGAATCACGAAATTTGATCAAAAAAATATAATAACATAAGCAAAACTTCTGACTATACTTCTACTCAATCTCAGCTTCACAAATTAGAAAAATTAGTTACTTCGCACAATAGTGGATAAATCCGCAGTTTAGATTCATCAGCTCTGGTTGCACTTCTGCTAGGCCTCATCAAATAATCTTCTATAAGGCTTGTTTCCAATTGATGGTTATAGAAAATCTTGAGTTGAGTTATTTACTTGCACCTTTGTTTTTTTCTTGATAGATAAGTGAATATTCTTCCAATCCAAATAATGCCTAGAGAAGCTCTTTAATTGTGCTTCTTTCAGAAGCCCTGGTTTTTCGTCGCAATGGGCATGCACACATGTTGTTTTCAGAGTTGTACTTAATCATATTTTTAAAGTAAAATACTTTTCACACGAAAATCAGGGATTCAGTATACTATTTATGATTAAATTCGTATCATCTGAATTGCGTGGATTTGAAGGCGCCATAATACAATCCAAGGGGAGCGTACGCTCCCCTGCTCCTCCCTTATTATGCTTCTGCATCCAGATCACAATAAATGGAGACAGATCTTCCAATGTTTTAAATTTATGATTCGTGAGAGTTTTCTCTAAGCAGATATTGGTGTAAATGTGATGAATTGGATGGAGATGACTTGATTCTATGCGGATGGTAAAAACGATATTGTAAGTGACCTAAGGGCTTCCGATAATTGTTACATTTTGTAGCGTTTAACCTAAGCATGTTCAATAATATCGAACCTATAAGCAAAGATTCTACTTATTGGAAATATGTTTGTACTTTGAGAAATAAAAAAATGGTTTTTGTAAAAATATCAGTTAAACTTTGTTTCGTGTTAAAGCTTTTACAAAATTCCCAATGTTGAAGTAATTTTTATAGCATCCTGCAGAAGAATATCATTGGTACTTATATACCTACCAGCATCTTATAATAAACCCAAGCGATATACTATACGTTTACCTATGTACATTTCATATGGTAGAAAAATTTTAGGTACCTACACTAGGTGTTTCCTTAAACACGTGATTTCAGTCTTTACAGAGATGCGCTATTGTTCTTTTCCAACATTTGTTCATTATGAATTTTGTTTTTGTCCTGTAATAATTACATTTAGATAATATTTTTGTAGTAAGCAATCAAATTGTCGGACGTTTCATAAGTAAATAAAAAAATAAAATTAATCTATCACGCCCTTGATGTACTTCTTAATTTGCACGTTCGGTTACATGAACTAACTTTGAACCACTTTTAGCTTAAATTAATCAAACGTAACATAGCTATCACCATTAAAAATCAGTTCGCATGTAGTCAAGTCAAAAATTTAATAGATATGCATCTCTTACCTTTCAGAAAAAAAAAAGAAAAAATCAAACTATATCTCGCGGATTAAATTTGTCCCATAGAAGCATTATTTGCTTATCTTGGTAACGTGGGGCCAAAACTAAATCACAGCATGAACTCTCCGGGGCTTTCAAGCCGAAGGTACTATGCAATCCAACTGATCTTTTAAGAACTACCGAGAAATGGAGCAAATTTTAATATTGTTGCTAATGTTTATCATGCGGATTTTGCCAATTTGATCATATGGACGAGCGGCGCGAGCGGAATATATTTGTGTTTTTTTCTTCTGTTGCAATAAGCGTTTGATCGTTGTTTGGTTTTGGTGGTTGAGATTTCAAGTTTTGTCGTCGTCGTGGTCGGTGTTTCATATTGTCACAAAATTGTATACTTATGATAAAGCCTAGTGGTATAAGGCAGACATATACACGTATACACATGGAGTTTGCAGAGGGGCTCCCAAAACCAAAGCAGTTTATTGGAGACGATGAAAACTTTTACGTTCGATCTCAGTGTATTTGGCACACAACTTCTTGTAAAATCTTGCTAAAGCCACGAGATATTATGTGCACTATCGGTTAGTGTTTGTGTGATGCAGAAAAGCTCCTCGAACAGGCTTGTACACCTCCCAATGAATGCAAATGGTATATAAGAGGTTTTGGCCATTCTAAGCACATCAGTTAGATTATTAGCAACAACCGGACCAAGACGGTGTCCTTAAAAGATTTTGAGGGGTTGAATTTTGTACTACCCTTGTGAATATAAGAATTTCTTAAACTTCCAAGAATATCTCTTCTTTATAGTATCTCTACTTATAATAAATTGGAGTAGCATCAGTTTTTTTTTATAAATTGTTTACCGAATTAAATTTTGCGGAAAATGAAGGTAGAAAGAGTGAAAAAATTTCTGTGCTAAATAGTGATAATAGTGATAATTTTTGTGTTACAGTGTTTTATTGCTGTTTTACTGGTCGTTGCCTTGACCCAAGCTGTACCCATTGAGCTAGGACATTATCCAGGACATCTTGGCTATGCGGCGCCAGCATTACTTCATGCACCAGTGGCCAAAGCAATTGTTGCAGAACCAGTAGTATGTTCCGATATTGATATGTTTAATTTTTCTGTGAAGGGATCAGGGTTATATAGGTACTTATAAGAAGGTGATATATTTTTTTTTGTTTTTCTAATTTCAGGCCTATCCAAAGTATTCTTTCAATTATGGAATAAAAGATCCTCATACAGGAGACATTAAGTCTCAAGCAGAAGAACGTGATGGTGATGTTGTCAAGGGACAATACTCTCTTGTCGAACCCGATGGTTCTGTGCGTACTGTTGATTACACCGCCGATGATCATAATGGATTTAATGCAGTCGTTCATAAGTCAGGTCCAGCTGTCCAGAAAGTTGTAGCTCCAGTTGCTCTAGCGCATGGACCTGTTTATGGTCATTACTAGTTGCATCCATAAATAAGTAACAATCAGCCATGGTAATTCATATTAATTTAAACTACAAACATGACGATAAAAGAGTTTATATTTATCTATCGGACTAGATGACGTAGAGTTTTAACATTTGTTTTTTTTTTTTGATAATTTTTTATCACCAATTTTATAAGATTCCATCATTTCATTTATAATTTCTAGTTAGATGTAAAGACGTCACTCCGATCACACCCACCTTTCTTATATTTTGTAACATAGTTTTCTTCTAGCCTTTCTCTAACCTTTTCTTTTCTATAAACATTCTTAAATATCACATCATCTCGAGAATTCCTTTTCTACCCTACTTACTAGTGGAAGCAGGTCGTTTTTAATTCATTCACATCAATCTCGAAAGCATATTTTCCATTGCATAACGTGAATAACGATTTTAGTGCGTGCTCTTATACTTGGTTACCTTTGCTGGAGGAGAAAAGTTGTAACGATTTTCTAGAGCAGTCGTAATAAAAGATTTTAGTGCGCGTGTGCAATCGGTTGCATATTTATATTTATTGCTTCTTGGTGCTATATCTACATACAGTTACATAGGTCGAATATACTTACTACGTATTTTATAGTTTTGATATGAGTGCTGCACCATCTTATGCCGGCTAGACAGAGGAGAAATTTATTTAATTTATTTTCCTTGTTAGTTCAACTTTGAAGTGGCTTTGGCGATTATAATGAGCTTTTAAATATTTACATAATATCTCGTATTTTGTACATACACATACTTTATCCATTTTCATCTCTCGATCCTGTCTATCTACACTGTATATTTCTCTCACTTTTCATAATTCCATTTAAGCAATGATTGCTTGTTTAATTTAATGTGATAATGATGATATCATTAATTTATTGCGATAGATGAAAAGTGATTCAATAAAGCAATTTATAAAATATAAAATCGTATTTATAATAAACTTGATATTTTATGAAATGCTTTTATTTGTTGACCCTTCTTCTGAATTTTACACTATTATTATGGAAATTTTCTCCTAATTTTTATATTTCTTCCTGATCAATATATTTTAAATCATGATGCTTACGTGTGCTCTTAATTATTTCATTATTATTAGTTGATATTTTTTTATATTATATTTTCTTTTTCTTTTTAATACGGAATATGTGCTGCAAAGTGTTTTAAAGCAAAATGTAAATAACAAAAAAATAGAATAAAAAAAAATATTTAAAACTATAAAAATAATTTTGTCTTTTATTTAAATTATAAATGCAAATTCTTTTTATTTCGAATTGGAATGAAATTTGAAGCAAACTTTTCTCATTATAAGGATTAAAGAAACTTTATCATTAGTTTATTCGAAATAAATTCACCTGATGGGCATTCATTCAATCACACCCAAACTTCAGCAGAACCACCAGTTTATGACATTGTGACAATGTATGGCTGTGTTGAATACTATAACACAGCTATGACTCCTCGAAAGAGGAGCTTAGTGCGAGATTGTTTGCATTATTCGAAATGCTATCACACACGTACGGTAATATTAGCCAAATTGCTAACAATGCGGCCAATATAAATATGCATTTGTACTATATGAGTAAACTAGGTGAACCCAGTGGCTGGTAGATTAATTAGAAATAATTAATTTATATTTTAATCCGGCGAATAAATATAGATACCATAGAGTACAAAGAATTTTATGGAACTTAATGAACAACAAATATCTAAATTCTAGCAATGAATAAGGTGTTTCGTATCAGGAGGAGCCAATACTCGTCAGTACGGCTAGTTCCTGTCTGCCGTAGATGCTAATCAGAACGATTTCATTTATAATCTCACACACTCTGAGTATGAATCATATGAGGTGAAATACTAAGTATTTATTTTACCGCTTAGCTAATTAAGCAGCCCTTATGCGGGTCCAGCCAAGTTGAACAAAAGAATAGTAGCCTAGATAATTTATATTTGGAAGTACAGAAAAAAGGCGATTATCAATGATTGTTCGATAAGGAGTTTGAGAGTTGAACATTTCAAAGGTTGGCTAGTTCAAGTAATAATTTAAATGCTATTCAAGTTTTATGAGGACTTTATTAAGAACATGAGCTTCTTCATTGAATCTGTAGTACTTGCAAATGATACCAATTGGTATGATTGTGAAGGTTTTTAATAAAATAATTTAACGTTTTAGTTTTTTTTTATGTTACTTATATGGTATGAAATTTATGGTTGTTATCGATTCAACTAGAAGAAAGCTATAATACAGAATAGTAATTAAATTATGTTTGAGCTTTGATTGTTTTATAGTTCTGTATGTTTGGGGTTTCAAAAATGATATTATACCCTGTTCACAGTGTCACAAGTACCTATGATTTTGAATACATAACCTCTTAATTGGTCTTTCAAAAAACAAAGAATTATTTTCGAATTTACGGCGATCTAAGTTTTTTTTGTCGTGCAACTATCTTATTTTATTAGTATTATTTGTTTTCTTCGAAAAATATATCATCAACACCAAATTTTCGAATTGAATTAAAGAAGTCAAAAGTTCTCTCTTAAAACGATTCTAAACAAAATTGAACTCGTTCACTCTCTTGGACTTTTTCCATCGAAAATGACTTAAAAAGCTCATTTAAAGACGAAATTTGCTTAGTTACCTTTAGGAGTTTTTTTGGTATTTTTCGCTGAATTTAGATGAGCATATTTATATTTTGGGTGTAATGCGAAATTAGTTACATTTACTTACATTATATTTATAATCCTACATGGTCGATCACAATTTCCAGAGTTCCACTACATATAAAGGTATAAATAATACTATAACATATGTATATCTAAAGAGAAAGGCAATTCCATCTTCCCGGTGAATGGCACACTCCATACTACAAGACCAAAATTAATATTTGTTAGTACTCTCAACATTAGCAGGCTCCAAGTAGATCTGGGCCACAAGACAAGATCCGAAAAAGGGATACTTTTAGCAACACCAGGATAGGATGTCAGAAGCAACTAGGAGATAGACATATACAAGTTAAGCAGCTAGTACTTAAGTTAGTTAAGTATAAGAGTTACGAACTATTTTTAATTAATTATAACTAAGTAGCGCTAGACGTAGTTTAGAAGAAAGTCATATGTTAGTTAGTAATTCATATGTTTAGAAAGTAAGATTATTCAGCTGGTAGGTATTGTAATCAGGAACTAGGTTTAGATAAAAAACTGTTGTTAGGTTAAGCTTAAAATTTTTAGCGCAAACAAAAAACTTGAACTTAAGTAGAGATGGGAGTTTTTGCAAAAATGTCGATATACTGCATCGAACGCCTCACTTATAAAAAAATATCGATACCGCGACATATCGGATTAAAAATTATCGATAATGTGTGTTTAATATCTTAGAATATAGAGAGAACCGGAAGTGTGACGAAGTAAATTTAACGTAGTCAAATTCTGGTTGTGCTAGAACCTTTTGGCGCTGTAGTCAAAGCTCAGTTCAGGCATACAGTATGAATCAATATAGAGCTGGGAAAATGTTTGAAAATATTGTGATGGCTTTCAATGAAAATGCTTAGTCGCTGTCACTATGCCAAGCACCTGAGGAGTTTCACAGATGTTTAAAATATGAACATATGTACATTTTTCATAAGGTATCTCTTTCTTCAATACATTCTCTCCTATTCAGGCGCATATCCAGATCCGCAGCCTGTGGGGGGTCACAACTAAAATATTTGAGGAGGGAGGAATAAGTAGGAAGTAGTCGCTTTTAAATTTTTTTTTTATCATATTTAAGTTAGATATCACAAAACGCTATTTTCGGTTTAATTTGGAAAACCTGTCGATAATATTATCCACATCAATGTCGATCTCAGAGTGGACAGACATTAAGGACTCATATCCAGATACTCTTTCTTGTGCAAAGATTGTAGAAATAGATGTGACGCAACCGATTCTGTCACGGGTGAAGTAAACGACTGGGAGTGAGAGCTTGCACCCTGATTCACATTCAAGGGAATAACAGTAGAAGTGCATGATATGTCACTGATTATTTCTTTTGATGGAAACTTAACTGATCTTGCTTTCTTCTGAAAAAAAGTTATCAATGGTCTTATCAGTCTTCTGCTTTCCACTTTCGCTAATATTTCTACCTCCATCGCTAACTAGTGTAGCTAGTTTATTCTTCTCTCATAAACTTATAAATTAAAAGTAAACGTGAAGTTAAATTAAACAACACTACTTGAATTAATACGATAGTACAAGCAAAGCAACGGCAGCTACCACTGTCAAAGGAAAGCAATGGTTTTTATTTTTATAGTCTTGCCGTAAAAATTGTGAAGAAAAATTGTAGAATCAATTTTAGTGGTATTAATCCAACTGATCATTTTCAGCAACCAATAGTGTATAAAAACTCAGAAAAAAAATGTTCATGTAAATTTCTTAGAATAAAATGTATGCTTGCCATCACTCATAAAAACCTTTAACGACCCAGATCAGCCAAGGCAACTGAATCAATATAACTCTTTGGAACCATTGTCGGCCACCAATAGTGCATGAAAAATCTAAAGTAAAATTTTCAGGTCTTTCTAAGAAAACTGAATGCTTGTGCCCCTATCCGAAAGAGTGAACCACCAGAATCAATCCACCGATTCGTTTGGAACGTTGTCGGTGAAATTCTTAAGAATAATTTGCAAGTGTATATTTGTAAGAAAAATTTAATGCTTCCCTACGAACGTAAAAATTTTAAAAAACTGAGGCTTGAATCAGTGTCGCTATGAAAAATCAACGGGTGGCTAGACGTTGATTGCATGGAACTAGGGTTCTACTGGAAGAACCGTAAAACAAAATTTGTTAACTCAAGGTTTAAATTGAATTACGAAGGGCAACGGCAAACGACGAAAGAATGCCGCTGTCAAACTTCTAAAAGCACAGCGTCTTATGTGTATGCCCAAATTACGACGGGTGACGGTCAGCGGTCGACGAAGTTGCCGTCGGGATTGATCAATTTCTAATTTTGCCGTCGTCGCTGTAGTACTACCAACAAAATCAAACGAATGAAATTATTGTGGCATTTATTTTTGTCAAGGTTGCAAAGCGTCGCGTCAATTTCAAAACAATGGACGTTGATGAAAAATTGATTGAGGAAGTGCGAAATCATAAAATAATTTATGATATACAAGACAACCAATATAGACGAGTTGACAAAAAAGGCATGGTTTGGTTTGAATGGATATTTCGAGGCGCTTAAATACAAATGGTAAGGTTGTGATATTTTTGGCATTTAGTATGATTTTAATTTAGTTAATTTTTCCTTTCCACACTTTGGTCCATAGCAATTCTTTCAAAACAATATAAAATATTCTCGATAAAAATCTGTTTCAAAGCCTGAAAGTAAGCCAGCTCATGTATACGAATTTTATAGCTATCAACAGTTCCATATTCTAAGTATAATGTATTCAAAACTATTATTCTTCAGTAATGCTCTTTAAATTAATTATTTCCACTCTATAGTGTAATTTTTTATATGAATCCAAATTTTCAAGGTACCGAGAGAAATTTCAAAACAAATTATTTAAAATAGAGGCCTGCTGAAGGGTTATAAAATCGAACAAACGTTAAATATTATAATTAGTAAGACAGAACAAATCGGGCAACTCCTTCATGGGGTTGCTATACAGAAATTTCGTTTTCCACTATATGTATATTTGTGCAATGCGTGGGAACGCGTTGACATTGAGACCTGACATTTGGTACATTGTGTTTTCATGGTAATAGCAAATAAAATTTCATAAATGGAATAATTTAGGCAACCTCTTCTTGGTGTTGCCATATAAAAAGTTTGGCTTTTTACGGATACTGTGAAAACGATCAGTCCTAGACATTTTTAGGTATCATCTAATATTCTCGTATGAAGCCATTTTCTCGTAACAATTTTCTCGTAAAGCCACTTTCTCGTAAGTCAATTTGCTCGTATCAATTTGCTCTTAAGGCAATTTGCTCACAATTATCTCGTATGCAACCTTGTTAATATTTTACTACGAGTACTTAATTGCAAACATTTAGTTTTTAAGTAATAGAAATAGTTTCTAAGTATAAGAAGTATTGCCTTTATTAAAGAATTCTTATATGTAAATAAAATGATTTGTTTCTGTTTTAAATTAAATACACATCGAATAATCCAAAACTCGTGTGAACTTATTTTATGAACTAATTGGTTCGCGCGTGCGAGTTTTCTCGTATTCCAATTTGCTCGTGTAAAACTATGTTTTGAATTAAATAGTTCGCGAGAAAATTGATACGAGCAAATTGACTTACGAGAAAATTGATACGAAAAAATGGCTTTACGAGAAAGTTGATACGAGAAAATTGATACGAGTAAATTGACTTACGAGCAAATGTTCCACGAGAAAATTGATACAAGAATATTGTGGGGAGCCCATTTTTATTGTAGCAAAAACTTCTTCAGAATACGAAATCCTATAAAATTGGCTATAATAATTTTTTCTGTCCGACGAGCCGTTCTAGAAATATATACGAAAAACTGCTGTAAAAATCAAAATTGCTTTTAAATTTTACCTGCAATCCGCTCTAGCTAGCATAGTAGAAAAACTTGAGCTCAACATAAACATTAGCCCGGCTACACTTACTTTACAAAATTCCTGTTTGGTTTTGTTTTGTTATATATCCAGCCTTATAGGAAAGTGGAATGTTTCTTTTCTGTTCCTGAATCAACGAATTCCGGTCTAAATTATAACTTTGGAATAAAATGGCTAGTTAAAAACGAACGCAAACAAGAATTACACGTTTCCGATATATCCCAAGGAAATATCGATACTACGATATTTTGTTAAAAGAAACATCGATGCAAAAATTTCAAAATTTTATGCAAAAATACCGATAATAGATATCGATAGAGTTTTCCCATTTCTATCTCTAAGTAACTCTATTAGCTAAGATATGGTTCTGCTATCTACAAATTATTACAAAATTGAACACTAAAACACAGCTATGACTCCTCGAAAGAGGAGTTTAGTGCGAGATTATTTGTAGTGTATATGTATAGTATCAAAGGTTCTAAGAGCAAACTCAACCCACTTTCCATTCCAACTTGATTATCTTTTGCCAAATTTATTGCATTTTTGAAATTAAACTTCAAATTGTGTCCAAAATTTGAATTCTTTATATCAGAACCTTCTCAACGACTATTGTGAAATACGTATTCATGAAAATTCTTAATTTTTTCATGGGTATCCTACACCGAAGCTGTCCGATGTGGTATATTTTTGAATCTAGATCTACAATCACTGGAAAAAAAAATAGGTATACATAGTTTTAGCTCTCTAAGTGAACGCGATCTCAAGTTATCGTACGTATGAAAAATCGGACTGACCCGGACGGATGTGCAGATACCAGACATGTAAAACTCCAAGTACAAATACCTATACCAGTACCAGAACGTGGACATAAGATCTTTTAAGTACAATTACAAGTCTCGGTACTGGTACTTAAACATTTTCGAAGTACTAATCCCGATACTGATACTTAAAAATGTTCACGTGTAAGTTCAGATACTGGTACTGGTATAAGTTCCACATATCAACTTTAACTATCTTATAAGTACCCAAGTACTCACGTAATATGGCCATACCGCCGCCAAGCACAAGCTCTTGTTAATTAATGAGGTACTACGTCGTATAATAATATCGACTCAAGAGCTTTCGAAATTTTGAAAAAAACTATATAACCTGCTAAATGACCGGATGAGCTTTCCATTTCAGAAATATCATAAACATGTTGCAAAAAGATAGGAAATGAAACAAAATCGAATAAGTGTTTGCTATTTTAATTTCTAACTTTGGAAGATGTGGAACATATTAAAGACTTGCAAATGAAAGAAACGATCCATAGGTGGGGAAAAACCAGGTTGTTGTACTTGATTGCCAACTTTCTCAACAAAGGATATCGATTTAGCATGTAAATTTCTGACCTACTGTCACTCACTCTTATACTTGTATATAGGTATATACATAAAACGGATTAACTAATTCAATTTATTGAAGATCTTAAAAATAAAAATCACGACACAACCGCTGTAATTAAATTTTTTTCCGAAATTTTTTATCAGAAGTAGTATGTAAATAATTTTTAAGAGCAGAAGTACTTCTTGTTATAGCGGTATTTGTAGTAAGTACATACTTTGATACTTATAGGGTACTAAAGGATATATAGTATATGGGACTTATGGGTACCAGTATCAGTAGCTGGACTTGCACTTGAATTTTTTTAAGTACTAGTATCGGGACATTCTACTTAAAAAAATTTTGAGTACCAGTACCGGGACTTGTATTTGAAAAAAAATTTAAGTCCAGGACCTGATACTAGCACAAGTACTTATGTATTTTACAGGGCAGGGACAAAATGAGCACGCACTTAACTTCACAATTTCAATATTTTCTAATCAAATTTTACTTGTTACTTTGTTCACTAGTTGCTCGTAGTTGCCTCACTATCCACAGAGTATCAGTCTCCACTATAGGTAGTACGGTTTTTGATGAATAAAATAAATTAAAAAATTAAAATACCTTTAAAGGTAAAATCCAATTATTTTAAGTATAAATATCACAAGACTAAATGAACATAAATACGCCGAAGATATTCTACTCCCATTTAAAATAAACTGTAAAATTTAACTTTAACACACCTACGACATTTATCTATTGAAAAGCGGAAAGAACATTCATCATCATTCATCCATAAATAATCGCACATCCAAGATATTCCACTTAATCCGGTTTATATCTCATTTAGGAATAATAAAAGACTTAATAAAAGTCCGAATTGAATACCCAAATAAAAGCGCAGCCACAGTTTGTTGGCCTCTGCATCTGGTGATACTAATTCGGTGAAATATGTGTGCTCTCACTAGAGACGAATTGTGACAACGAGAAGCTGATAGATTTTGACTGATATTGCTTTTCCCCAAAAACTGGTGTTTATGTTATTTATCCAAAATCCACACGTCGTTCAATAAATTACCCATGAAAATATCTTAATTGGGTGATTTCGGTTAGTGATTTTCTTATAAGAGGCCACCAGAATGGTGACAATCAGATTTGCATATTGAGTTGAATTAGTATTTAGGTGAGGAAATATTCATAGGTAATTAGCGAAATGAGAATGTTTCTTTTAGCATCAATGAGTTGACTGGAAAGGTTAATTAACGTAATTTTGAAGTTATTCTTTTCAAAACTGTCGGCATATTTTTGTATTTTTATTTTGTTATTTGTTTTTGTTTTTTGTTTTTATTTTAAATATTAGAGCCAAAGCACATGGGAGTATGGATTGATGCATTGTACTGAACTTGCATAGCAAGGGAAGTATGCTAAGGGAATGAAAAAAAGTCACTCAGCAGAGCTAATGAAATTATTTACTGTAGCCAAATCTCATCTGTGAATTTTTAATAAAATTATTTTTGCCTGGAATCGACTTCGTGCTGAAGTATATAAAGGATCCAAAGATTGTCTGTCAATACTTGAGTGGAGTTTAAAAGCTATTTTCATGAAAGTACCTCTATTTCATGGAAAATCACTGGAAATTCAAAAATTATATAGCTTAAGACAAAGACAACGCGTATAAAGGTGAATAAAAATGCTTGCAGAGCAAATTTTGGTACAAAATATAAAAAAATATTTTGAAAATTCTAATTTTTTTTTTATTTGTGGAAAGAAAGATTTTTAATACATAAAAGTAAGCGTAACGAAACTTGCGTTCTCTTTAAAGGAAAATATCGGAAATATTTATATTAGGTGTGTACTTTTGTTTCTCCTTCACTGGTGTAGTCATACATTGGACAAGGTAAAGCTACACTGTAGAGTATACTGAAACCTTGCGCAATACACCACGAAACATAGTCGTTATTTTCACAAGATTCAAATTCTGTCAAATTAGGAAAGCTTCGATTGACAGCTGCAAATACATTTGTCTCTTTCTTCAATATAATTCTGACCTACTTCAAGAAACTTTAAACAGTAACTTTTGCTGTTTCAAGTCATCGTGGGAAATATTTTTTGAATGTGAACTTGGCGTATGTCACAAACTCGTGAATATTCCCGAAAAGGTCTACTTGAACGAAGTCATAAGCCAGGTAAATTTGCCACTATCTGAAAGTGGAGCTGAAGTCATTAAAAGGTTCCGTACACCATGCAAAAAAAAAACTGAAGCCAAGCCTCGTATCAGTTTGTTCAGCTTGTATTATGCTGGTTTACAACGGCACACAGGTGGTTTATGCGAATATTATGGTATCTGTACTAGCTATGTGTCACAAGTATTACATACTTTTATCCGCCATTTTTCGTAGAGCCCAAATAAAAATTTTGAAATTTGTGCGTGGATGCTACCATGTTTTAAAAATAAATTTCGTTGGATATGTGAAGCGTTCTTTGTAACAACAGTAGAGAGAGCTGGATAGCGCATCCAAAAGAACACAGCTATTAAACCGTATTCTGTTGGTACCATTTTATCATTTTATATAATTTTATATCTTACAATAAAAATTATACCCTAAAATCCGAGAAATTTTCGTGCATCGTAAGTCGTAACAAAAAATATTTATTTATTTTTCCCATACGGAAATCGAGCTCAAAATTTTTTGAATCGGTCATAGATGGGGAATAGAAGAATTGTAAGAACTTTTAACAGATTCTGAATTAAATTATAAATACAAGACGGAAGATCCATGCTTCAAACCCCGGACGAAGCTGTTGATTTTCGCCGTTGTATTTCTGATTTAATTTACAACCGTTAATAAAAAAAGTTATTAAAATTCGTCTATTCGCCATAAAATATTTCCTGTTATGGAAAGTAACATAAAAGATCCTAAGGAGCTGATTTTATACGTAAATTTTGACATACTTAGTTAGTTTGAAAAGAGGTTGGTACTCCAGCCGTTCTTGCTGGCTTCGTGCAGCTCGCCAAGGAGGAGTGATTCCTCTCTGCGGCCTCTGTAATAGGATCATCAACAAATCTCATCCTGTAAAGGTGACTCCTGAGAAAAGAGTGCCCAATGAGAATAGACTTCTTAGGGTTGACTTGTTAAGTCGCAAGAGGTTATTCGTTTGGTTTGGGTTAGATTTACTCCATAGTTCCTTTGTAGTTCTACCCGAAGCGTTGGCTAACGGCGGCTGTATTGGCGGTCAGCCCAAATCGGGACCGGGTGTTTTGGTGCAATCCCAGTATGGAGGGAGATTCACCCGAGGCTGCACCAAGACCAGTAAGCTTGTCCGCCCTTTCGTTCCCGCTGATCTTTCAATGCCCTGGCATCCACTGAATATGTACCCTGTTATTCCGATAGTTGCTTGGCTGTCTTAGCAGATGGCGATCTCTTTGTTCTCAGTATTTGTCTTCCCGCTTCAGGAATGGTAGACTTCCGCCTGGAAAACCATGGCAAGATGTATGGCAATATTCAGGTGAAGCTCCTCACAGAAAACTCCTGCTCCCGTGTTTTTTTTTTTTGATTTGGAGCCATCAGTGTAGATAATAATAGAGATTGTCACTGACTGAAGCACAGAATGTAGTTCTCATTCTGCCCTGGATGGAATTTTAGATTCACAGTTGTTTTTCAACAAATGACATACATTAATCTAAAATTGCGGTGTAACAGTAGTTTTAATTAAAAACTAAAATGTCTAACTCCCTAAGAATTAGGTACAGTTTTGTCAGAAATTTTTGAAGTATGTATTCGATGTTGTAAAAAATGTAATGTAAAAAATATATAGTTAATGAAATTTATCGAGAGTTTTATTTTTATATGTATAGAAGAGGATAAATCTGCGAATTTTCGCGATTTCAGCTATCCATTTGAAATGCAAAACTATAGGCTTTAAAGGTTCTTTCAGCTGGATAAAGTTGGTGTGATGTATTTGTACTGTTGTATTCGTCTCAATATTCTCAATATAATTCTAATTTCTAATTGTATTTATATTTTTATAGTCATTGCTTTTCATTTTTCTTCACTGAGAGTTGTTTTAATGAAAATATAACCATACATGTAAATCTTGACGTGATCTCTTAGATAATTGCCCTTCTATACTCACTGAAAATTTCCAAATATTCATATGGGCATAAAATTATTTTCCTTTTCCTTACAATTTGTTCTATTTGTCTGAAGAATCTGTCTGAAGTGAGAAGAGATAGGAATAACCAATCATGAGATATGCAATAAGTTTACTTCTACGATAAGTAAATATTTGCAATTACATGTGCAGAGTTTTGTCAGGCCCATTAAATATGTGGAATAAAATTAATATACTAGCCCTTATAATCACTTTAAAGTCATAATATCCTTATATCCTACTTAGTATGGAGGTCAAGGCGGCCAATTGTGCTAACAGATAAATACACTCTCACCAAAATCTTCCTGTCCTCTTAATAAAGCGTATTATAGGTCTAGGTGAGGTAAGCTTTTTAGCTCACACACAGATAAGAAGGTAGAACAAAGCATATCCAGCCTATTCCGGGTGAAGGCCGGAAAATGATATAGAAAGTATACGGTTATCTCAGACTCACTTTCCAGGTAGGACAGACACTCATAGCAGTCAAGAAATCCCACTCTTGTTAGATGAGCGTGAAGCGATCTGTGCCCGGTGATGATGCCAATCAAAGTTCTGCATTGCTTTCTTTCGAACCCCAAGAGAAATTCCTATCAGGCCCATAAAGGAAAAGTTTTGTACACCTGCAAGTTCTCAGGTTCGCCCATCCTTGCTTACGTTTCGTGTGCACATCCGCTTTGAT
This sequence comes from Dioctria rufipes, assembly GCA_963924295.1. Lineage (NCBI taxonomy): Eukaryota > Metazoa > Arthropoda > Insecta > Diptera > Asilidae > Dioctria > Dioctria rufipes. Next base: position 37,476,666 of record OZ002743.1, on the reverse strand, counting down.
GAGAGACCTGATAAACGAGGCAGCAACGCCTACAGCGACTCCCGGTCCAAAGAAGGGAGAACTCATACCATACTTGGCTTGAAGTTAAGCCCTTTCATTCTTCATCAGCCCCATGTGCCGGATTCCAAAGAAAGGATACCATGTTGTGGATATACAACTTATTCACAGAAGTCCTGCAGTCCCCTAGTAACTTATCCGAGGTCCAGTCAGATCCATCAAGGCTGTCTGACAATCCGACCGGATAGCACTGTCCTTTCCCTTGTTTTCCATACTAAGGGCTATTTTTGCTATCAATGCAATGGTGATGACTTCAGTCTGGAAGACTCCAAGTGAGTACTCCAAAATAATGTCAGGTTCAAGAAAGTAAACACCAGCATACCTCATTAATGTGGGGGCCTTCGGTGAAAATTTTTCGAGCGGACGATAAGGTTCGATTAGGCCTTTCCCTCAGCCTACGATTCCTTTTCAAGGAAACTCACTGAGAAGTAACGCCTAAAGCAAAGCTCTGGTACCATATCATCAAGTGGCATGCGGCCAGAAGGTTTTCCCGTTCCAGCTTACACGCCAATGATCAATGTGAGGATCTAGTTCAGCCGTCCTGCCAACATATCCATGAGCCCAATCTAAATACATTCAGACTTTTTGTCATCTGCCTGAATGATAAGATTTAAGGCTGGCAAATTAAGTCACATCTCAAGGCAGCAGTAGCCGTGGATTGAATGGAGTGAGTAATACATAGGCAAGCAAGCCTTTGTATGCCCATGAAATAGTAGAAAGCGAAACTTTGCTCTTGAGACCTTTATATTATGTATCCCAACCTAGGAGGTATAACAAGTTTTAGCAATAGCAAAGAATGTTTATAAAGAACTCTAATCGGAAAATTTTAAAAATAAATGAATAAGAAACTAGGCCGTTAAAAACGCTCACCAAATCCTCTTATCCAATTAAATCCTTCTCCGAATTATATTCCTGCCTGCTTCTGGCTCAAGTTTGAATGGTTGACATGATATTATGTAAATAGTTAACAGGATAAGACTCGCGAATAAATTTCATAGCTACGAAAATAAATAAGTACCTCGTCTCCATAACAGAACACTCCTTTGTATATCAAACCTATACACGTCGTCGAATTAGGACAATTAATTACCTTAACCGCAATCTATACTAGCATGAATGACTTTTGTTTGGAACAATTTCACGAGTCGTTATTCTTTTTGCTTTTAGTATATGAACAATGCATGAAGTTATTGGATAATTTATTAATACCTTTACACTTTGTAACCTCCAGATGACAAGTCAATACTTACCAATTTGAAAATTATTTTTATGGCGGCCATACATACTTTGAAACAAGTTTAATATTAGAAATAAATTTTAATTCAATATAAAAGTTAAATAGTTAAGAATTGAAGTTTTCGATCCAGCGATCAAATAGATCTCATCAGTATGGTTATTTCCGATGGCCTACCTTAGAAGTTTTCTCTGATCGCTGGATCGAAAAGTTCAATTTTTGCAATTGGCAAAATTCACTCAAATTATTTTCAATGAATTTCAGTTTAAATGACGATAACAATTTTCAACTGGTTACATAGTTAAGTTTAAAACATAATGAAAAGCTCATTTCTAATAGTTGAATTAAACGTTTAAAAAAGAAATATATGAAATTGTAAGAGTCTGGGCAGAAGTAAAAAAAAGGCTTAGAACAGAGCTGGTGGTTTCGGATTATTATTGTAAGGAGATCGCAAGACAGTAAATCCGCCTCTTATATCTAGGCCACCAAGACAATATTTTGTGACATTAAGCCCTAAGTAACTTTAGTCACCCACTCGAACATATTTTTTACAGCACAGTTGAATACAAAATATAGAGGCAGTGTGAAAAAAAAACGAAATTCCCAATAGAACGAATTATTATTATAGCAATTAAAACGAACGTAAGGTACACTACTTTCAAAAATAGGTTAAATTTAATAGCCTCATAACAGTTAACGGTTTAATGAACTTATAAATACTAAAACTTAGATCGTGATGTAATTGACACCTTTGCTTCAGTGAGATTCTTGAACTTGGACCTGGCTGGAATCGACGCCAAAATGGGAGACAAAACAGTAAACATCCCACAAGTTTTATAATAATTTCCTCAGGAACAAACTCCTAACCCGGTAGTCCTCATGTCCCAATTGAAATAGCAAAAGACAAAAATTTATGACAGCAATGGCCATAAAAGTTTTACTCACGGTCGAATAAATATTCACGCAGTTGGCCTAGAGGTGGGTCGGTAATGCAAATTGCTTGAATATAAGATAAGTCAATGGATAAAATGCACTAAAATGTCCAGTCATGAATTACTTAAAGTTCTTCAACAATTTTAGTCCTTTTTTTACTGTTTTCTGGTAAAATTGTTATTTTCTTATAGAAATGTGGCTACGAACGATGATTATCTGCCGATCATTAAGGCGTCGTTATAAAGTGTTGTTTCATCTCGGCAAATAATCGATATGTTAACACTCTTTTTGGGCAGAGTTCTGAACTTGTATGGTAATGGCCAGTAGAGCCAGTACAGAACTGTTTAGCTGAGGTGTTGGTATAAATTTCTATCCGAAGAGGAATCTATAAAGGAAATGGCCTTTGATAAAATCTTTTCATTGTACAAGATATTTCTGTCACCTTAACACCGCGTACAATATTGTGATCCGTAAGTGTTTTGTATCCAAGCACCTAAGATAAGATCTAATAACCGAAAACAAGATGTCAACTAAGTTCATCGTAAGTCGCTAGTAATTTCAAATTAATTTTTGATTTTTTATAGTTGTTATTGATGTGATGTGATACCAGGCCTACAAATTATAGAGCACGTGTCTTTGAAGAGTGTCAAGTAAAATTTTTATTTCACTTATTGAAGATTAGTGCCGTGATTTAATAAAGTGTGATGTGACATGAATTTGTAAATAGTTTCAGATATTTCGGTTCAGAGAATTGTGTAGGATGGTTATTGACATTTTTGATTAGCATCAGAATTTACGTATACGAATATTTATGAAATTTATGGTAGCTGAATTATGTGTTTTCAAAACTACTTAGTAACCAATGCACCAACATTGTCCGCGCATTTATTGGAAGTGAAATGAGATGAACAAATAACGAACCAGTCATTCAAACCTTACAAAACTACACTTGTTTTTTTTTTTATATAGCAGAGATTACACATAGCTAATTGTGTTGTATCTAGTTTTATATTTTTGATTAATTATTTTCGATTGAACTCTGGTCGCTGTGTATTACGAAACAAATTAGTAACCAATTCTAGAAAAAAAATTATTATCTACGATATTATCACTTTTTCATGGAGCAGTTTTAACAAGTATTTGGGTTAAGACCAATAATATTAATACTTCACAGTAAATATTTCAATTGGTCTACGAATTGCTTTCTTATGATTTCTTCTTATTGCAATAACGAGCATTTTTATCACCGACAATATTGCATTGTCATTAAATATTGCATCGCATATGAATAGTATAAGCGAATCATTTAATGATCCCTATGGCGATAAATATTCCTTCTCAGGTTTGCTTTTCAATCGGTAAATCATCATTTTATGGCATAAAAGTTATTTTTTGTTGCTGGAATTACATGCATATTTATCGCTCTCATTTAGTTTACCGGGGGTAAATGTTACATCACATATGAATCGTGTAAGTGATAAGGTACCTGCGACAATAAGGCCCACCTAATTTGATAATGCAATAAATGAAGAATTTGCTGATATAGAACTACAAAAACAAGTTTTCCTTGAAGTTTATTTATTTGCGCAATTAAAAAAATAGAAAAACTATAACATATTTGAGTATTTGAAAAAAATAATTCAGTTTTATAAAACCTTTTCCAAAGACCTTATTAAACTACAACAGTATAATAAGGGCCAAACAAAAATTAACTTTTTCAAAATTTTAAAACTAAGAAAATCAACAAAGTTCATTTATTTTGAATAATTTTAAATAAATATAAAAATAGGCCTTTATACCCCCCGGGGATAATAAGTCACCCAACAGCTTTAGTTATAAATTTCTTAACGTACAAGAGAGTAAATCCAAACAGTATTCATTCTTTTTAACAAATATAATGTCACGGTCATAATTCTATATAGGAACATTAGTTTCATTGAGAATTTATGTTAAGTAGGGTAATAAGGTCCAAGGTCTACTCCAGTGAGTCTTATTAGACTTGTGCTAAGATTTTACAAAATTACTCAATAATCAAATAAACGCAATGGTGGGTGAAAATAAAGACCGAAATCATAAACTACATTATCTAACGTTCAAACTAAATAATTTACTAGATGTGGAAATAGGAATTAAACAACGTTGCTTATGACTTTTTCTCTACGTGCAAATTATAATTCCAAACAGCCATACTGCTCTCGGTGACGTACCGTTCGCTCGACGGCGTTCGTGTCGACTTACATTTAATGCTGCTATGCGTCTAATTGATATTATTTCTCGGGCTATCGCCAGAATATCGCCATGCAAATAAAAAATCAGAACAATATTTATTGCCGTTTTTATTGCCACAGAAATTTATTGCCACAATATTTGCTGGGTTACATGTAATCCTTGATATCGTCAGTGTAAGTATACAGCTAAGCCCAATGGGAAAAAGCGGTTTAAAAGTCTTTTTTCAAGCAGTTCTGCAGAAGAATAAGCACTTCTATTGTTTTTCAATTTTATATAAATTTCGACGTTGAAGCTCGGCGGAAGTAAGCGCTTCTTTTTAGCTTCGTTATAAATACTTTTAAAGCACTTTGTGGGAAGCTGATTGGAAGCTCTGAACGATTGCTGAAGCTACAGTGTCGGCAACAAATATTTACAAGTGCTGCTTTCAATTACAGAAAATTTAATTTTTGACGAAACAGCCGCGTTATGCAACAGCATACTTTTTAATTATATTTGAAGCCATAACACTTTTTTACTTTTTATCTACAAATTTACCAAAAAAAAATGTTTAAAAAAGCCAAACATCTGCTTTGAAACAGTCCGAACCTCGTAAAACAAAATTGCTTCAGATTGCTTCCAGAAAAGCACTTTTTTTGGACGTATATCAATAATCTGCTACAAGCGCTTCAAATTTGCTCTTTTTCGAAACGCTTGGAGTTTTTCCAGCTGGGAAGTTTTTAAAAATATTTTTAGATGTATTGTCCACAGCTGATTTTTTTAATACCTTATCTATTTAGTTTATGTATACATCCGTATACATTTATCGATCGTTCCACAATACTTATGCCTTTGTATGGCTAATATGCACTTCTATTTATTTCTATAATTATTACACTTCTATTTTATTAAAAATACTATAATTTATTATTGAAACAATTAAACTTACTTGAAAAAAGATGTCCTACGGCAATAACTCGGGTTGTTTCTGCAGCACAGCACAGATCAATTCACGACCATAATTCAAAAGTCCGGAGTATCGATTATACAAAATTTCTTGCACAAAACAATTAAGGACACTGGATCGCAAAAATTTCAGAAATGAGCGGAATTTGAAATGACAACAAATAAACCATCAAGACCTCTTGTCATTCTTCCTCCGCCTTAATAAAAAAAATGTTTATCTCATGTACACGAATCGTACACAGCATAGCCCATACTTCTTGCTATATAATCTACGATATCTAGACGTTGTCGAAAATTTTTAAAACAAGCATTAAAAACTAAAGTTTTTTAATGTTTTACTTTTTTCATAAATCTCGTTTTATCGAGGTTATAATAATTTCTTTATTTTAAAACTGCATATTGAATGCCTCCAAGCTTTACTTATAAATTATACTTTCACAGCATTTTTATTTTTATCAAATTAATCCTATATAAATTTGATGCAAAAAAATTACATTTTTTAACGGTTTTACTCATAATATGGAATATATGAAAACCAACAGGGAAAAAGAAAAAATATCTTCAGGAAGGATCCCAAAACAGTGGCATCAAAATTATTCAATTGAAAGTGTATAACTATGGCTGATAGCAGGGCAATTCGGTGGCCACAAATCTTATCTAACCTACAAGCAATTTGCTTTACGGCAGATAGCAGATAGGTTTGTTGTACCTTGTAGACTTAGACCATATCCATTCATTCTAGAAAACGCATAAGTATACCTTATATTGGAAGTAAAAGATTGTGAGGATCACGCATTCGAAGGCTTGAAGAAATAAAATATATGAAAAGGTATAATTCCTGCGATCTTCCATGATGTCGGAAAGACGCCATAGCAAATAGAAAACCTAAATACAACAGAGGCAAAAGACGAGCCAGATCTTTTCATAAGCTTCAAAAAGGATACCAAATCACTACTGTCATTGTTACCTAGTTTTATATATGATCTTAACTATCTAACAGCGCTTATAATTCGCTTATCTTCAAAATAATTTAAGCCTTCTGTACAAAATTTACTTCTTTTTCAAAACGTACATATTGTAGTTATTATAGGAGATAGTTTTATATCTGACTGTTCATTTCATATTATTCAGCCTATATTTATGTGATAACTACTGGTTTGTATTTTATTTCTTACAGATTGTGGTGTTGCTGCTGAGTCTCATACACTGTAGTTGGTCACGACTAAGCGCTAGAGGGCTTCGCGAGCTTCCTGCAAAAGTACCACTAACATTAGCCGAGTGGCCTTCATATAACATCTACGAGCCAGAAGGTATGCACGACAATAAAAATCCATTAAAAGAAAGCATTCTTCAATCAAACAATCTATTTTCAGGCCCCGGTACTTATGCATTTGGTTATGAAATCGAAGACCCAGCAAGTGGTAACGTCCAATTTCGAGATGAAGAGAAATTAGCGAACGGAACAGTTCGTGGCTCCTATGGACACATGCGACCGGATGGACTTATAAGCTTAACTCGGTACATTGCTGATGAAAATGGTTACAGGTAAGTGTTAGTACTAAAGTTAGTCGAAGTAATTTAAAATCAGAATTCCTATTACTAAAACAAAGTTAATCTAGATCTGAAACAGAAACATTTAAGCAACCTACAAAGAGGCCAGTTAATGTAACGTCAACGGAATTATCAACCACTGAAAGTCCTAGCCAATTAGATGAAAACGATTTAAGCCCAGAGACCATATCACCTGAAGTAGCGCAAGCACTATTAGATCAGCAACAGCTTGACTTGTATCCGACAGCAGAAGGAATCGTTGATCCTGATGTTGCTGCAATTATAAATGGTATTCATCCATTGGCTATGATTTCTATGGATAAAAACAAAAATGGTGGCAGTCAACCAGTCAACAGTCTTATTCCAAGTAAATTGCCAGTTGTCAGTGTGCCTATGAAAAAAAACGGTAAACCAGCTGCTCTGATGTCACAAATGATATCTAAAAACGATAAATTTTATCATCCACTAATTCATGAGAAAAAGGATAATAAGATGGTTATGAAAAACATGGTTATGGAAAATGGTTTACAAGCAGAGACAAGGGAAGCTCAGTGGTACAAAGAACTAATAAGAAGCAGAAGGAAAGACTTTCTTCAAAAGTATGCTGCTAACAATGACGAATATATGAACCCCTCAGTTTATTTTAATCACCAATAAGTAAAGTTGTTAACGTATTTGATCCCATCATTTTATTTATTAACTTCATCTAATTTTATTTATTATTTATTGAATTCAAATACATTTTTAAATCGATTACTGCTGTTGGCATTTTTTGAGAAAATAGTCTCGAGTAGGTTGAAATGCCAGCTCCGACTGAAATACTGTAGAACGTCAATCCATTGTCAGTTATAGCATGAATATTGGACAGATACTGGTGTATGTTTCTGAAATAACGAGTTTCTTATAGAAATTAAAATTTTTAATTTAGTATTTCCATAGAGTATTTTCGATACAGTGCTATGGGCTTTGCCAAGGTCCCCTGCCAGAGGTCCCTGCCAGGGGTCCCACAGTATTAATTGTATATAAATCCTATAAATGAAATACTTGTTTTATTTTGTTTCAGATTTGAAAGTCATGTTACACATTACAATTGTATGTATATTTTTTCATATTGTTAAGCCAAGCTCAGGGGACACTACCAACATGGAAGGAGGAAGATAGGGAAAGGTTTAGGAGATACGAGGAGAGTGGCGGAGGTGCGGATGTACGTCGCCCCTAAAATTCCGCAGATTCTATGCTAGAGGGAAGACAGAAGATGGTAGACTATTCCACATTCTCACAGTTTGAGATCAAAAAGCATAACGGAGTTTTACTGTATGGTCGAAAGAAATTTGAAGGATAAAAGGATGTGCGCGGTTTGCAGCGCGTATATTTCAAGCAAGATTTATTCGATAAGGGATTAGAGAAGATATTTCATCAGAATATTGACCATTCATGTAGCGATAAAGGAGCGAAAGTCATCCAACATTGCGGTGGTGCTTGAACTGTCTTCTGGATGATATCTAATGAAGCTAAAGCGATAAGCCCCGGCCCATATATGGCAATTTTATTCCATTCTAGGTCTAATGTAGAACTTGTACAGGAGCGCTAGAAATATTACTAACACCTTTTCAGAAATCCAAGACATTTATTTCAATGCTCCTTTGACAACAGAGAAGATGTAATCTGTTAAACTTAACTCGCTGGAAATATTAATGCCAAGAATGCTTAGTGACGGTGAATCAGAAATTAATGTTAAATCCAAAGAATCTGGAGTGGCTAAGTGTTGATCTTGTTTTAATGAGACCAGATAACTTTGGAACTTAGATGCAATGAATTCGACACGATTCACCTTGCTCCAAGCGAGGAGATTGCGAAGGTAGTTATACAATCATCTAATTATATAATCAAGTTCAACATATGCGGAATTCCCTCTGGAGTCCCCAAGAGTGTCAAAGAAATGAGCGAAGTGTTCTGTCATCAGCGCAACTATGGACCTCGAACACATCTCTCGTATGGATGTGTATTGGCTCTTGTACATAACCACATGGACGCTGAAAAACAGGTGTCTGTGAAGTGAGTGGAAGACGAGAATTTGAAGCGAATATAGCAGCCAAAATATTAGCTTTGCGGCTTGGCAAAATTCTTTGTCTAATATAATAATCAAAAAAATTTTTTTTCTCTTTGGAAATGGATTTACGGTGTTCCGTGCAGTCTTGTAGACTTCTTTCAGTTGCAATTGTTAGGCCCGAAAAGCAGACTCCTTCGCTTTTGTAGGTTGATTTCACTTATCGTTAAACCCAGAGCAATTTTGCTGTTGTTGAGATCTGCTGTTAAAATAGAGTGTTATTGTGTAGTCAGGTAGGGAATAGGTTTCTATACTTGTCGAGTTTTTTCTGTCTAAGTTTTCAATTTCGTTTTATTTTTGTCGAATTTATTACGAGAATATAGGGTCGTACATATTCGGACACCGTTACATCAGTTATTTTGTAATGCAAATAAAAAAATAAGTCAAAGTGCGGTACGATATTTTTGTTGTTTTGATATAGATTTTTTTGTAATAGATGAAAAGCGAAGGTAAAAGCATGGAATTTTCAGGTCGAGTAATATTGAAGACTCTTGGCAACGATTTTCTTAACATTATTTATATAGAATTAGGATGCAGCATGTCTCTTAAATTGCAATGTCTGAATTCACACCTAGATTTTTTGGGAAAATTTAGGAGCCGTAAAAATGATGAGCAGTGTGAGAGACCTCACGAAATTATTAGTGAAAGGAAGGTATAATTCAGTTCAATTAAAAAAACGTATTTCTGGTTTCTTTTGAGAGACAATAAATTAAACTGTTCAGAGAATGAAAATGCGATAAAATTCAGTAAAAATTATAAAGTATAAGATACTTTCAGACAACTTTATCGTTAAATTTTAATAAATGAAAACGATAAGACAAAAATATTAAATATTGTGCATATACAAGTATTTTGTAGAAACTGTACATTAGCTGAGCATAATAAATATATTTGACAATTAAAATCTTGATTTTAAGTGCATCATAGTCCACCTTTATATAATCAGGAAGTAAATTTTAAGATTTTACTTTTCGTTTTAATAGTCGTTTGTTTAACCCTTAGTCCTTGGATTTACTATTTCAATGTTGTAACGACTCTTCGTCATATGGTTATGCAAATAACCGTTAAAGCACTAGTTCGGATTACTCTTTCTTTCATTATGGATTATTTTATAGATAAATTTAGCCTTCTTCAGTTCATAAGAATTATTTGACCTAAGGTTAAGTGTTTTCTTACTTAAGATATTTCTTTCGATGAAGTATGCCATGGTAGTGTATATAATGTCTTAAGACTTTATAGGTCTTTTTATCTTTTTATCATTGACAGTTTTTTTTTAATATTGTAATATGCAACTCAGTTCATCCGTTATTAGTCCTAAAACTTAATTTCTTTCACTCTGTCAATATTTTATTTTTACCTCCTGATTTTTTCTCAAAATGTAAAATATTTGACCTCTTTTGCATTTAGTTTAAGTTTGTTACCCTTAGTATAATTTACGTATCTTTTGAGGCACTGTTTATGATACTTTCCCTAGTTATAGGATTATGAAACCATGGAAAAAAAGTATGGGCTTCCAAGTATCATAATCCCCTTGTGTATAGAGCTACATCAGGACGAGGCTTCATTGATTTTAGGCATTGCTTGCTTGCTACAGCATGAGGTCGAGGCATCGTCGATTTTATATTCTAGTGAGGCGTTACTGGTTCTTTTAATTCTCAGCGTTTGTATGTTATTACTTTACCTACGCTTTTACGGCTTATAGATTAACTACAATAGCCGCAAAGACGTTACAGATTTCAACGTGAATGAGGTTTAATTACGAAAAATTATAATTTATGTCACATTTCGTAAGGGTTATTATCTTCACATTTAATGTTTTCAATTTTTCGTAAGTAAACCTCAGTCTGGTTGAAATCCGTAACGTGTTTACGGCTATTTTAGTCGAGCCTTTATTGCTTGAATCTCTTATCCATTCTTCAGTTGCAGAGCTTTTAGTGACTGAGCGTGATCAAAACTGTTTAAAATGGGACAAGTGCAGCCATAAAAGGTAGCATTTTCGCAATCACTAGATAGTTTATACAGAAGGATAATACAACTTTATTCAATAATTAAAAAATTATAACCACATTTTCTACAAAAAAAAAAAAAAAAAAAAACAGGTTCTTTGTTATTAAAAAAAAAATCATTTAACTCAATCGATTCGACGCAAAGTATACTCGCGGCATAGTTTAACATAACTACTATAATTTCGATTTTTATACCCGCAAATTGCGTGGAAGAGACTTGAAATGCAAAAATAAAAACATTGCAAAAACTCTAAAAATAAGTAACTTTAGTAAATAAATTACACTAAAAAGAAAAAAAATAATTTTTTCTTTCCTCAGTGATATACACAAGCAAAGTTTCATTGTAAACTAAGAAATGATACAATTTAGAACAAATCTTAAGATTTTAGGCATTCATAGCTTTATACAATAGTTATTGTTTAACTGCAATTCATGTCCAAACTTTTCGTATTTATTCTGAGTTAAGCATTTCTTATTTTTCAACCAAACTTTTCTTATGTACGAGTATATAACTAAGAATGAAAAAAAAATATTGTTTACTTTGTAGTTACAATTTATTTACGAAAGTTATTTATTTTAAAAGTTTTTTTTAATGTATTTTATTTTTTACTTTTTAGTCATAAATTTTATACACTCTTTCGACTCTCGAATCTCGAACCTGGACTCTCTGATCTCGATTCTCGAATCTCGAATCTCGGCTCATGAATCTTGACTCTCGAATCTCCACTCATATCACACACGGCCCTGATTGGACAATTCCAAGGATGGTAGTTACCATCCTCAACTCAAACCGCCCCGCCCCCCTCCATGTAAACCCATCCACGTTTACGGCCCTAAAACTCTTTCATCACAACGGCACTCTCAGGTGTTCCAGCGCTCAGACACAAAGTTTTTTAGTCAGGGGTTAGTGAGTTGATAAAAGTTATTTAATAAAATAGAAACAATTTCGTTTGTTGGATATAACTGATTCTAATTTCCTTGCATAGTAAAAAGAATTTAAAAGTGGAATCTTCTAATGTTTTAGCTTTATTCTTCCTATTTTTGTCTAGAAGCAAATCTTTTTTTTTCAATCAGTGGTTAATGCTAAAACGTACCCCCATCATGATGCAGAATAATTATTTCCGTCAACTTTTTGCCGATAATTTCCGATTTTTTAATTGAGAATACAAATGACACAGTTTTGTTGGAAAAATCATAGGTAAAGTAGGTACAATTATTATAATAACTATTTAGAATTTTTTCTTACTGTACTCTCTTCTCGCTATGACATAATAACTCATTGGCAATAATGTGATATAACCCAAACAGATGCAGATGATCTGGCTTGGTCAGAATTTCCAATTAAATTTCGTTTTCGATTATCTTGCCAATACAATTCAGTGCAAAAAAAATCTAGTCGGTTGCCGCATTCCTTTCCATAATTCAAAAGCCAGTGCTGTTGCCATAACTTCCTTCCACCGCAAAATCAGTCGTTCCACTTTTTCATAGCTGCCAGCTTTTCAGATTTTAGGATACAGCTGAAGTTTTATCCGGAGGTGACCATGACAGTTGCCGGACATTCATAAAGGGGAAAACCTAGGCCTATTATAACTTTCTTCCTAAGTTGCCTTTAGAAAATCAATTAAATAATTTCTTCAAGTTAACTTCATCGTCTGCTCACCATACAATAATTTTGTTTTACATGGTATTCTGGAAATATTCAGAAGTACTGAAATAGGAGAAAGCAGATGTAATATGCAATTGCAACTCTTATATATTTTAAGTCTATTATCTTATTTTTACTACCAAAACTTCCTCATTTCTCCTTATTTTAGTGGAGTCATAGACAACTTTTATCTGGATATGAAAAATTTTAAAATGAAGCGGTCCGAAAGCTTAGCTCTAAAGTAAGCTAATGGCTCCCGAATAGAAAGCTCTATTAAATCTCTTTCTCTGCTGAATTATGTTACATAAATTTTTCGCAACATTTATTACGATAGCTTTCTTTGGTTAAACGTAAAGTTAAAGAGCTTTGAAAAAATGATCCGGGTTGATATGGAGATTTTCTTATCTAGTTCTATGTTATCTGTGACGGAACTAAACTTAAGTTTTCTGAAGGAGAAGAGTAATACAAATTCTGACTGATGGTCAGCATCCAATCGTTAAAATATAACATCATGTCAGGAAGAAATGCAGTGAGAATGGATAGCCTTTGTAAAATTATCAATTATCCTGCAGGAGGGAAGACTCTGCAAAATATTAAACGAAATAATTCAAATCTAAAATCCTCATGTCCTCTACGTGTTTAATTGTTTTTTACATAGATTTTGTCATACACACGTAAACAGACAGACTTTTTTCCTTAAAGTAACATAACTAGATACACGTAATTCTCTAATCCTTGACAGCTAGCACACCTATCTCTGGTTATAAGAACAAACGTGACTCTATTTGATTCCTTAAATTAGTTCATCCTATTCTATGTACTCTTCTATGGTAACTTCTAGTCAGTAGTCATATCCATGTTAGTTGCCGTTTAAACCAAATTATTTACATAACTATGTATTTACACGCATTTATACATATATATGCATAAGTAGTCTGTATATGACACTGACATTTATATGTATAGATTAATGGTCTGCAATTCTCAGTGATTTAGAGCCAGAGTAGGCCAAGGTAACCAGCTTCGGTGATAGCTGTCTTCAAATTAATTGACATAGTCCAATTCATTTGTTAGATTTAGTAGTAATCGTTTGACACACGAGCAAATGTCAGTGTAAACAAAAATAATAAAAATTCGGCGTAAAATTTTCTATTTATATATTTTTTTATATTAAAAAACCGCGTGTAATTTATATTTGCGTCAAGTTTTTGTTTTGTCCCCGAAAATATTAGAAAACATATCCGAATCCAGCAATCTCTCTGAAGACCTCCTCATAATAATAATAATCATCATTATCAATGCCAAAAGAATTTTAAATTGGTCCGGCTCACAAAATGCTTTGCTCAAAATGTAAAGTTATCTCAATACATCTCCCAAATTATGACAGTTATATATGCGAAAATGGTCATATCCTATGCAGAGCTTGCAATGACAGAATACGACAGAAGTGCTCAATATGCGGTGGGCGTATAGTTCGACAAACAGAATTTCGTCTTGAAGGCGTTCCTACAGCTTTCTTTAAAAATTCGGCAAATGAACCGGTAATATATAGCGATGTAGATTCTGAATGTGAACGAACTTTTCGCTCTGATTCAATTAGTGCTGGTGGTTTGGGTAATGGATGGGCTTATCATTATTCACGCGATTATGATTCAGAATGTGGATCGGCTGATAAGGCTTCATGCTGTGAGGATTTAAACTGGAATTTAAATAATGGAAATGTCCCTATTGGTGACTATTACTATATGAGCTTTTGTAATAATGGTGAAAATATCACTCGTCTACCGAATAATGTTGGTGAAGCTAATTGGCAACAACTACAACAACAACAGCAACAATCACAAGAAGGCAAACGGGAGAATAGTCCTATGAATTTCAAAGAGAATAAAAGCCAAGTAAATCTGAAGCAATCGAAAAGTATTTGCAAGTTCAAAACACCTTCACTAGACGAGAATTATATAGTTGTAAGTAAATGTTTTTTTCCAGTATTCCTATCTCGAATTTATATTACTTTTCCATAAACTTATTACTTTAAAGATTTGAATGATTTCAATGAATAAAGAATTCAGCTAATCTTGTGATAAAGACCTAAGAAATAGCGAGGCTCTCTGTTCTTTGCAATAGACCCAAGCTCAGAAATATTCTGTAGCTAACGAATCATATATGTAAAATCTCGTCTTCTCTTATTATTTTCAAGTCGGTTCTTATAGGATGTCCAAGATTATATCACCAAAACAATAATGATGGGTTGACATTAGCTTCTACCTGAGGGGCAGGAAACCAGAATGTATATAAAATGGTTTCTACCCTCTGTATTTAGTTCCTTCATCTTAGTATTTTCCAATTTTTCTAGACCATTTTGATATTGTGCCAACTCCGAGCTGATACTAGGATAGGCTAGAGGTCCTATTTTAGACACCATATCTTAGTATCGGCTTAGAATAGCCATTTTTTTAACGGTTCGCTCAATTTTTTACACTGACATTAAAAATCCATGGTCTTAGAGTAAATATGAAATGAATTCGGACTGATAGAGCCACAAACTAAACTACGAGCTTATATTTTGGATATGCGAGATTTGTAGAAAATATTTAAAAAGTAAATAAACTCTTTATTTCGAGTACAAAGAAGTGCAGATAGTTGTCTATATAATATGACTCTTTTTTTCCAACATACACTCCAATCAGTATTATACTGCCATTTTTGTCCTTCATTAATTGTAATTTCTAATATTGTAATTAAATTTAAAGTCGTACGTTCATTTAAGGGAAGACCATCAATTCCAATATCTCAGTTTCTAAGATCACTAGCTTTTCTTTATTTGAATTTTAACGGTATACTCTTCCCCCGCGAATCTCTTGGAGGTACATCAGAATTTGTTTAATTTAAAATTAGTAAGATAGTGTAAAATTTTGCTCCCATTATATTTACAAGTTCTTTTTAGACACAATAACTTCTACATCGTCATTCTAGTACTTTTCGATTCCGGTTTAGTAGGTACTTTTAAAAGTAACGTCATATAATTTTCACCGCACCAAATCTTGGTATGATTATTTTTTTCAACGAAATTAATTATAATTATTTTACATCCCTTTACAGAATATGCCAAAATCACCACAGTATGATCCCAAAGAACTTTACCACAAGACCATAAACGGTGATGTTGATTTCGATCCGAAACTAGATTACTACCAAAAATCAGCACAAGTAAATGAAATTCAAGAATTTTTTAAACGTCCAAATTTAGAATTGGCAAGAAAATCATCTTCACGAATGGAATTTAAAGAACGATCAATTCAGTCGGATTCAGTAACACTCTTAGAGCATTTAAACGAATTTCGGAATGCTACAAATTATATTCCACCACCAGAGATTGAAGTGCACTCAATTAATGAAAACCCTATTCGATCAGAGCCGACTATTATTACAAAGTCTAAAAATAATATGAAGAAAGAAAGCTTCACGGATTATAGTGTTAGGGAGAAAATTGATGAATGCAAAATTACTCAAAAGACGAGTGAACAAAAAGATAAGGTGGATGTTGGCACTATGATAGACCTATGCATTGATCCGTGCTTAAATTTAGTCAATTTCCATTCTTTAGGAACATGTGCTGGAGATTATGGATCATGTAATCAAATAATCAATCAAATGTCTCAAAGCATTGGAGCCCATACTAATAATAATAATAGTAATAAAGAATTTGAACAGGTTAAAGAAAATGCAGGAAATATGGAGAGTATGGAACAAACTTCAGTTATAGACGAAAAAGAATCTATAGCCCCGAATACCCAGATGAGCTTACGGAATTTACTTCGAGAAAAACTAAGATCAGAAGTCTATTCTCAATTTGAAAAATCGCCGGTTCAGCAAAGAAATAATTTTATAACGAAAACACGGTATAAACCTAACCCAGTAGTAGCTTTACATGTTGATTCTTTTAAAGATATGAACAGGACTAATATTACAGAAATTATAAATCAGGAAATCGAGAAAGCATTGAATAAACTATCTGCCCCAGAGGATGTAATGACACCAATCCAAAAGCGTGAAGAGATCATTCGACAGTCTAAAAATCAAGTTCGAGAGAGATTACTGCAACAGATATATTCAAATTTTAATGATAAAACGAATTCAGTTGGATCGACATTTTCCAAATCCGAATGCAGTTTAGGTCAATTATCGTCAAGAGAAATACTTACAGAAAAACAAATTGAAGTAAAAGATTATTCTCAACCGATCAATGATGACAACAATAGCCATCTCTGCACATGTCACAACCAGGCAAAAGAACTTCGTAATGTTGCTCTATCGACGGAATCATATCCAAAATTAAATCCACAATTGGCAGTATTGACGGTGCCCAGATCAAGGACCCAAGTATCTGCCACAAATTCTGATATCAAAATCACACATGATTCGAAGTGTTCATACAATGCTCAAACATCATGTGATATGCCAATTATTCATTTGCAAGACGATGCAGAAAAGGACGTGATATGTGAAATCCAAAAACAATTTGAGGACCAACAAAGGCAAATTACTTTACAACAATTAGAGTCCTTAAGATCAATGTCGAAGGTTAAATCGCAAACACTCACAAGCACACCAGCAGTTATTGATGCAGACGCTGAGGATAGAAATGTTGCGGTGGTCCAAAGTAATATTTGCGTCGAAAATCTACCATCGAAAGAGAAAAAACTAGACCGGGGTAATGGGCATGAGAGCAAATATAAGATATTTGAAGAATCGCAGATTTCAAAGTTAAGTGAAGGACCGTTTATACAATCATGTGTAAAAAATCCATTTGAAAGCTCAGCTGAATCGCCATATCCAAATCCTTTAGGAAATCAATTTTTTGATCTGCCTACTGCTTTAACGGTTGCAACAATCTATCAAACGGAAAATCTTATGCAATGCAGAAGCTACCCAGAAAAGTCAGTGTCAGACGAGCAAATGATTCACATTTTAAAAGAAGACGATCCAATGAAGGTAGTCACTAGGACTCTTGCAGATGACTTCAGAGAAGACCCTGCACGTAAAAGTGAAAACGATTTAGATATTCCGGATTTTATAAAATTCCTAAAAGAGAAGTTTCCAAACATATCCCTAAAAGAAATCAAAGACGTTGTTGTGAATCTTCCTTACGATAACATGGACCATAATGTCGAACTATGTACAGAACTGTCTTTTGACGAGACATTTGGTTCTAAACATAACTTAATCATTTCGAATGATACGTCGACGGAGAAACACCTCGAAACAACTGAAAACTTTTCAAATTTTTCATCGGTAACTGTGAATGCATGGCGAGCATTCTATTCCCCTCCATCCATTGAGGTTGAAGCTTCATCAGAACCAACTCCACAATTTAGAGTTATAAGTCGCCTAGATTTAGAAGGATCATTGCTTGAAAATTCACTTAAAGAAATTCGTATTGCGGCAGATCTCAACATACCCCGAAGTCCTGTAATTTGTCCGATAACAACTTGCAACAAACTGATATTCGTTTCGGAATTTTCTAAGCATATTAAAGTCGATCATGTAAAAATACCTGTAGAAAGTATTTCACCCGGGAAATGTAAGAATTTATTTTTGGATCCTAAAGTAGATCATCATGGCGTGAATAAGTGTCATATTCTTTATCTAGTCACAGACAAAATTCGTGATCTTGGAAGCAGGGAATATAAAGATTTTCTTCCGGTTCTAGTTATGTCAACTAAAGTAAGCCTATTGGAGCTCGTTTGCTCGGAATATCGAACAAGAAATCGTGAAGTTGCCCGAAATCGACAAAATTTTCTTATGATTTGGTTAACTGGATTAAGTCCAACCGATCTACCAATTTATTTTAGTTTAACTGCATGGTCACGTTGTGGACCTATACCGAAATGCCATATAGTCCATTCAGGTAAATTGTATTCCATTAGAAATGGTCAAGATGCTAGGAGTCTATTTAGAAATGGTCAAGTACTACTTCTGTCGAATGAACAATGCTGTATGTTGACCAATGATGGTCGAAATATGATCGAACTACAAGTGGTTGTACATTGATGTGAATGCTCTCGCAGAAATTACCATAAGTAACAATTTCGAAAAGTGATTATTTATTATATTTTGTGTACTCGTGTAATTTGATAATATATTATACAATATTTTGTAAATTTTATACTATCTATAATCAGTGATTGATTTAACGAAGGAAGTACTTGTAGAAGTTTTAGCACAATGGGTCGCCTTGACCTTAGTGCTTGGGATCATTCTCCCCTGCCTTGAAATAAAAAAAATAATCTAAGTTTCGAATGTAGCACTCTACCCAATATCAATATCATATTAACTGATGAAATTCTCTTCCATAGATGATACACTTTCCAGCAATAAAATTATAGTGGCTCTCAACAACTGCTTCGAACTAAAAATACATATACAGTTGCGTTGATATGTCACGAATTCCAAATTTTCAAAAATGAAAGCGTATAAATTCGTTTCGTAAGGTCCTTGAGTTTTATAATTGGGGCTGTAAAGATCCTGAGCTATTTAAACAGGGTTTTCTTAAAGTTTTTCACTAATTAACATTTTATTTATTGTCATCACTAAGTATCAGGGTATCATATTGCCTTTGTATGCGGTATTTTACTTACACTTTATTTAATACATTTTTCGTGTATTATTGACTTAACTTTTATTTGAGTGGACATCACAAGAAAAAAGGACGAGATAAGTTTCGAGAATTTCAGAATATCTCGATCTTGGATTCGTTTTCTCTTCGTTTTTGGACTTTTATTTGAGGAGACGACGCAAGCCGGCCGACCTCTAAAAAAGTGTTGAATTAGATTTCTAATAGATGTGATGTGGTTAAATAATCGAGCAATATTATAATGGTTACAAAATACAAACAATTACAAACATTACCTATACTCTAGACAAAAGGTTTCAAAGTACAATTTCGGAATAATCGTAAAATTCAAAATCTTATTTTTGTTTATATTTAACTAATTAAGGATAGTTAGTGCAGTGCTTTAAATAAGTCTCCTCTTAATTTTTAGTTAGTAAATATTCTAAATAGCTTATAGAGGGTGAGATTGGAACAAACGAAATAAGTGTTGGATATTCCATTTAGGATGTAGAGGAGGCAGTGGCATAGCCAAGACTTTTGGAGCCTAAGGCGGACTGTGAAAATGGTACCCCAATTTTTACCGTGCCATACATAATTTCAACACAGGA
The DNA here is from genome assembly GCA_963924295.1 of Dioctria rufipes. Lineage (NCBI taxonomy): Eukaryota > Metazoa > Arthropoda > Insecta > Diptera > Asilidae > Dioctria > Dioctria rufipes. The sequence continues at coordinate 37,456,741 of OZ002743.1, read as the reverse complement.
ACTGCGTGAAAAATGTTAATTGTAAATATTTAAAATCTATAGAAAACAGCTAACAATATTTACAAAATTATTTTGCAAGCTTTCTGACTAGCAAAGTCGTTGATCACACTCTCGAAGTCGATTGAGTCAGTCAAATCTCGTTCGACTGACAAAATCGCCAAATTGTCCAATATAGAATCACACATCGGTAACCGTAGATAATTCCTTATAACTTTCATCTTGGAGAAACTTCTGTTGCAATTCGCCATCAGCGGCCACGGTAAAGAACATTTGTAGAGACGATACTTGTGATTGAATCATCTGGGCTGAACTCTTGAATAAAGCGCAGATACTGTAAGGGCCCTTCCGCAGATTTTGCATTTTGAATTAAATCAACCTTTTGCTTGCTTGAATCGATGCTGATTCTAACGACGGAGTCAGGAACTCGGAACTGCTTGTGAGTTCATGCAGCTATTGAAATCTTGTTTTTACTTCCTGGTTGATGCGAATAAATGAAGAGAGTATTTCGCGACATATCTCAGCATCTTCAAAATTTTCGTCAGGCATCTTCTTCTTTCTCCGAATGCGATCCTGAGGTTGCATTTTAATGCCAAACTCCTTACACTTGTCTTTAGCAAAATCTACACTGCTTTACGAAATAACCTCTCGACTCTCCGTCAAATAATTTTGCAGCGCTTTTGTCTCTGAGCATAATTGTGCAAGTTAAGACCTCGCGTTTGCAAGTACTTTTAGACACTATTCATCTCGATCAGAGTATGTGCCCAAAATCTAAGAAAACTGAGGAAAGAGAAAGATAGCATGACCACCAGCATCAGTATGGTTATGTCTTATGTCCTACCTTGCTTTTAGTGTGGATGAAGTCAATAAATGGTTCATTAACTGAAACGAATGATCCTTCCAACATGACGTATCGATCGACCTGGGTTGTATAGTTTTTATGTGAGGAACCCGGGGTGCTATCCACTAATATGGAGAAGTACTTGGCCTTTTTCACTTGAGCAATTATCTGATGGCGGACGCGGTCACGCAGAATGTTAATGAACTCACTTTGGATTTCTGCGTACAAATATGTAGGTTTTGTTTTCCGCAAATCGAACCACAGAACATGATCTCATAAAACCGAATCACCATACATGCTCATCAACTATACCAATCCCAAAAAGTTTCCTTGACTTGCGCTAGGCCCGCTCTTGTCCTTGATCTGAAAGCTAAATTCTACTTCGAAAGGAACTTAACCTGATGATATCCAGAATTCTTGTAAAGGCATTCCTCTAGCATTATTCTTATGTCTTAATTGCTTCTTGCAGCTCATCAGCGCGTTTCGGATACCTCATCTCCAGTTCTGTCCAATCCATGTAGCCTCCTTCGTAAGAAGTGATGCTTTCGTCGACGAATAATACATCCATGAGTGAAGAGCTTTTCGCAACGCAAGCTTTTCACGCATGACAGAAATACAACCTCCTCGAATCTTCACCATCCAAATGTTGAACAGTACTTGGTCTCCGTCGTATAAGTTCAACTGGAATGTTGTCGAGAACAACCACGGTCATGTAGATAACTAACGAAGCATTCGCCGTGAAAGGTCCAAGACTACGTTAAACGGTCTTAAAATTTAGGAGCTGGACTATGGTTTCACAAATCTGAGCACCACTTTCATGACATCACTTCATTTTACTAAAAACAGCAGCAGATATAAAATAAAGTACTTCGAAATCAAATTCAGAAATGAAATCTGTTGTTATCACTGAAACATAAAGTTGGAAATTGAGAATTAGACTAATGTTTTAGTTCTGCCAATACCAAGCTAAATCTTCATTACTAACTAGTATAAAAAAGTTGCAAGTTGTAACTTTGTACCTTCATTACTACAAGCTAAAGAGCATCCAAAATTCGATGCTCAGATTTGTGAACCCACAAGCCTACTATGGCTATTTGAAATTGGAACCATAGAGTCAGTTATGAAAATTGAGCTACCTGGCTTTTTATTAGAATTAACAGCTACTTAGAATGATTTGTGGGAAATAATTTTTAATACTGTCTTACTTTGGAGCCCCAGACGGCCGCCCCATCCTTGCTACCCAACAGATAAGAGCTTACAAAACTTTCCATCACATTTTATAAATAAGCCAATAACTTCTCAACGATACACCCTTGATAGTAATCTTTGGGAGCTTCCCATGGTTTTTGTCTTTCACCTCTCTATTTTGAAAATATTGGGAGTCTTAATTAGCAATTTTTTTTTTTTTTTTTTTTTGAATCGAATTTAAGGACATATTCAACAAGAGAGATGTAATATTTTGTACCCAAAATTCAACTCTTTCTATGCCTTTTGCAGTGGCGTAGCTAAAGTACCCGCAGACCCGGAACTACAATTTTCAACGAATTCCAGCATTTTACCAAAAATAATATAACATATCGCATGACCATGCTTAGGTTGTCCTAGAAAATGCTTCCTGGGATTTGTTAGCAGAGCCCGTACGACCAGTTCTCAGGCATTAGCAACGTCACTGCACACATCAGTATATAAGCTATCGCTCTCAGTTTACAATTCTTTTTGTTGGTTTGTATGTATAGTATATACAAGAATGTATGCTCCAATTCCAAAATAAAATTAACGATGCTTCGACTCATTTTTTTTTTTCGAAATGGACTGGAAATTTTTTGTTTAGAACTTTTTTTGCCATATTATGAGACTGATACAGAACCTGAAAATAACTCCTGCTGGACACCAAGAGTGAATAAAAACTCTGCCGAAACATTTTCTGTAAATTTCTAAAAAAACATTAATGCTTATTACTTAAGGGGTTACACCACCTTGGCGTTTTCAAAAAATCAAAACTTTTTTTACTAGATAAATAGTATATATCTTGAAAAATCTTTTAAGCGTTTAACCATTTCAAAATATCTCTGAAGAGAGGATTTTTATATAGGTATAATATGTATGTATGTGCATATGTATGTCTATACTTAAGTAGAAATATTGTAAAAATTCTACAACATTTTGCTATCAATTAAGAATTTTTTACGATTTATAAAGTTCAGTACCGACTATACCTGAGTAGTTACAAATTGCCATTTCTAAATGTATATTTAACAAGTAGAAAAGCCAGAGTTGGTCTTAGACGATGCCCTAGATAAATGCCTGTATGTAATTTCGTATGGTCACTCATCTGTGCAAGTTTGAGTTTTGAAGTGCTTTTTCGTATATATTTTTAGAATGGTTCGTCAGGCAGTAAAAATGATTAAAACCAATTTTATAGGATTTTTATATTCTAAAGAATGTTTTTAGTACAATAAAAATGTCTAGGAATGATCGCTTTTACAGTATACGTAAAAAACCTAAATTTTTACATGGAAACACCAAGAAGGGTTTGCCCGATTTAGTCAATTTTTAAAGCCTTATTTACTATTGTTATGGGAACACAGATTTGCATTTTGTGCGAAACTTGAGCTCTCTATGTCGACGCGTTATCAGGCACTGTCCAAATATATAGTAAAAATAAAATTTGTGTATGGCAACCCCACGAAGGAATTAACCGATTTGTCCCATTTTCGAACTTAAATTTACTTTTTTTTAAAATAGCCTTTTCGCGTTTTCGATTTATCGTGAGGGGCGGGGGGGGGCAGACAGAAGGATGGACGGACGGACAGACAGACAGACAGATATGCAAAAATCAAAATAACTTTTAAGATTATGCCTGGGTGTTCAAGCCATTTTTTTCTACTAGCATTATTTCTGTGCGTTACAATTGGAATGACAAACTTAGGATACCCAATGATTTCATCTAGGGTATAAAAAGAGCCCTTAAAAATATCGTGAGTGGACCCTTAAATTCTTATCTACGCCACGGGCCTTTTGTATATTTAAATCGAGCCAAATAGAAACAAGTTCTTAATTTACTTCTTTGAATGAGCATTTCAATAAGCCATTAAGCCATTTTCTCTGTGTATTCTTTGCAAAAGTGCAAGAGATCTAAGTAGGGTTGTATTTTGGTCACAAGGTATAATATGTCCTTTTAAGCCTAAGTTTTTGAGCCTCTTAAATTCGATATTTTAAATTGATAAGTATATTCTGTGATAATTCTATGGAGTCAGTCTACATACATGTGCAAGAAACGATGCCGATTATTAATTATTTGCTATGATATTGTTGATGATTTTATGAATTTCTGCTGCCCCAAGCGGAATTGAAGAAATTGTTAACGATTAAAAATCTACAAATATACTTCGAAGCCATTAAAAACTCATAATCAGCGATAAATGATAACTCATTTAGCCTATCTTAATCGATGCCTTACATGCATGATCCCTTTCGAATGAGTATCGTTAAATTTATAACTGCAATTTAAGCTATAGAGAAACCCTCATTTTACGAATAACAGTTAATTTACGCTATAACTGAAGAATCTGGCCGTAGGTATATTTGCTGTTATTCAACGATGAAGTCCACTTGCTTCTCCTGCACACTCTCATCTGCAACACAGTATTGTTACTTGGCGGCGCAGACGTTATGTTTTAAGTTGATCATTAAAATTACGTAAAAGTTATTATATGTAACGAGAGAGAATTGTTCACCGCAATAATAGGAAACCTGAAAAGGAAAAGCTTACGACTGACCAAATCATGGCAACCACTGAAAGTCCGCAAAGCAGGTGTCATATACCGAGGTGAACATATCAGAGCAGACCTGACAAAAGGCTAAACGCGCTAGAAGAATCTATTTAAATAGAGCTAGAGTTGAGGAAAAGTAAGCAAATTTCAGGTATTTACGAGATAATAAACGCGCCATGATAGTTCGTTCGCTAATTAGGTAGTAGAGAATTTCCTTGTCTGATGGCTGGATGTAAGTAATGGTATGCTTACCTGAAACGTGATCAAGTATAAGTCACCCGGAAAAATGCTTATTAGATTTTGATTAAAACTGGGTCGAAAAATTACGCCGAGTGATATAGCTATCTATTGGAAGGAAGGAGGATAGAAGATCGTTATTCACACAAAATATGTACCTAGTATCGGCACTTGTGGAGAGACAGAAGACCTGCAGCATTTTCTCCACTTCAAAGCATACGCATGCACTACCTTCTTGTGAAATAAAATCCCGAGACATGAGCAGAAATTCCTCATAATTGAAACGTAATTAATTCGAGTCATAATTAGTCATGCATCGTATTATTTGCATTTGAGAAAATTCACATGTAAGGAATTTTAAAGGAAAACTACATATACCTTGGGAGTATTGTACATAACAATTTATGAAAACTGTAAATTTCATAATGTTCACGCCATTATCAGTTGGTTACACGTAGAAAAACTTGTATTAGTAGCACCATTATGGTTTTTGTATTATTTTAGATTTACACCACATTATGTGTACGTTGTTCAGCTTCTAGCCCACTCAATGAAAGAAAATTGTTCCCAATTTCAAACCAAATCGAATGCGGTACAATTCGCTTCCTCAGTTTATTCAGTCATAATAAAAGTTGAATGAAAATGTGAACTTTTTCTAATTAAATCAATGAGAAAATAAATTAACGATAAGGAAAGGTAGTATTTAGGGGGGAAACTATCAAGTACGAAAAAAAAGAGCACACTCTGAAACCTTAAAATAAAAAGATTAATTACAGATGCTCATTGAACCTTGAATTATTACGGAAATCCGGCACGACAAAAATTTTATTCGAAATAGTTTATTCAGTCAAGCGTGATTATAGGAAGTAGGAAGAATGTACGTTTTGATGGTGTGTGCACCAAATATACCGTCTTTAAGAGGTTCTATACGATTATATGAAAATGAAAAGGTCTAGGAAGATTGTACATATATGTAACAATTCCACATCATATTTACTATACATTTTCACAAGGAGTCACATGATAATCCACATCTTGAAAGAGGAATAATCCGGCTGATAAAAGATTATCGTTCAAGAACATGAGTTGGACAATAGAGCGCCAGAATTGTACTCGTGAGCATATGCATATATTTTACAATATATATATATACACACACATTTTTTGTATGAACACTTTTTTTGTAAGTCTGATGTCTAACGAGTTACAGTGGCGGAAACGTGAGCATTCTTCCAAGAAAATGTATATACATAGTACCCCTTATACAGGTTGTTTCGTCCATGGTGGTCCATAGGACATCGCGATAACAGTCACTTAGTCAAACAAAAATTGTATGGGTAGGGGGCGGCAGCATCTCATCCGTTTCGGAATTACAGGGTGATTAAGAAAATATGCTAGTCTTTCACAAAATATTCTGTATCCTAAAAAGTACAAGGTGTGTGGTCACTTATTTTATGCTCATAGCTCTCATGGCTCATGCCCTTTCCAACGACTGCTCGGCCAGCCTCGTACTCCTCTCCACTCATAAGTTATGGTGGTGGATTCACTCCGTGCGGAGCGGAACAAAATCGCTATGAGCGAAGAACAATAAACTAACAGATTCTCTTGTTTACCCTTTAGCATTTTTGCCTCTTAGTGATTAGAAGCGATTCGAACCGAGAGAAAATCATATCAAAAATTTTGTTTTCTTAAGCGGAATCGCTTGTGAAAGGATGTAATTATTAATACAAATGTTAAAAATAAGAAGTGCAGTGCAATTAGATAAAATGGAAAATTTTATTGCGTGCTTGGGACAAACACATCATTATGGAATATAAGAAATCCCATTTATCTTTACAGGGGAGAAACGAAGAAATCCATTGTGCTAATGGTAAATCTCTTCGAATGCTTGCCTTCATTCATTGATGGAGGATGCATTAAAGCCTTCTTTTTTTCTTGCTCATGTGTTTATATTTATACTTGAAGTAATTACTTTCAAGTAAAAGCATTTGCCGTATCTTAAATCGCATATATTGTAAGAACATACCACACACACCTTTCAACTGAAATGACAAGCGAGTCCGCGTTTTTAAGTGAGCTCCAAAATCTCGGATTCGCTTAGGAAAATGGAATCGTCGAATTTAGCGATTTCGCTCTGCTTCGCGTGAAGCGAATCTGCTTCACGATGAACCCTTACTGTCTGCGTTTCTCCAACCAGTATATGGATGTAAATAAGATGAAATATCCAAAACAAAATTTTGTATGGCAAGCATACTAAGGAGTTTTTCGATTTCGAAAACTTTCGAACTGATGTCTATAAATTTTATGTTTTCTATATCGGTGCTTTCAGTGAAATTTGTAATTACCCAATTAGCTCCAAAAATTGCTCCGAAAATTTAAAAGTAGATAGATAATCACTAATAAAATAATAATTAAATATGCGGTAAGTTTTTCGCTGATTTTGTTTATGGTCAATAGTTTGCCAAAGATTACTGTTTTGATTCCCTTTTGCTTTCACACAGAATTTTATAAATTCATGTAGAAGTTATACTTGGAATTATGTGACTGCTAGCAGAAAAACCCACAACCAATTTAAGAATTCAGGAACGATGTTAAACGTTAACATATTTCCTAAAAAGTATGACTAGGTTGGCATTAATATTTGAATGGAAGAGTCAGCTTTGATAATTATGGCTAGAAAACTTAATAGAAGAAATTTTGGAGGCCTTGTCTATTATAAATTCTTCCCGGCAATGATGTACAGTGCCGCAACAGATAATGCTGCTAATTATATCTACTTAAGCTGTTGATCTTCTTTGAAGATAAAAAAACAATGAAGGAATAAGTCAGTGGCCTAAGTTATGTATTCAGTTGCTTGAAAAAGCATAACCTCCTACAGATTGACCAATATGCTGGCACTCTGAGTAGAAATCTTTAAAATACTCTTAGGTTTGTAAAATGTTTTCAGGGAAATGGTTTATATAGATCAATTACAATTAGTGATTCGTCTGTTCCTGCTCAGCGGGAAAGACTACTACATGAAGGCTTATGGAAACCCTAAGACTTAGTGCAAAAAGATGAAAAAGCTGAGCAATTTGCATTCCAGATTGATCCTTGAAGAAGCTTGTTGGAAAGTGCAACCTATATTTTCAAGCTCATTGCTGTTATGCTTGTGAAACTACACACAATTGCTCGCACAGAGTAAATTTATTAGTGAGATTGTTGTGATTTTTACTATGCAACTACAGAAGAAACAAAATCAAGGAAAAACTTTCTAAATAATTCATATATGGGACTTCTTTTGAATATGGGTGGGTGTCTAATATATGTTTTATTTCCCTTCTAAAAAAGCTACGAGGAAGCACATGAAAAAGTTTGAATTGTTTCCTCCCAAGTAAAGGACTATAGAAATGTCTCATAAAGTATCTAATGAAGAGGCATGTATCTTCGTTCCTTTCAAGGAAGCTGGGGGCTGGGGGAAATCACTTGAAAAGGCTTGAACTGCTTCTTCCACAAGACATCCCTATACGAATGTCATATAAAGTGTGTAATATAGAGGCATGCATTACATCTTCCAAAGAAGGTAATATGGTATGATTCCATTTCCCGCTAGGTCCTCTTAAAATTACCACAACAGCAATGAAATCAGCCATACAGCTGAAAAGATACTTCACATATAGATTACGCCTTCTTCCCCCATCGAATTTTCGTTACGGTTAAAAGAAGCTGCTCGAGCATCACAGATAATTTCAGCAACTCATCGGGAAACTATAATACTTATCCATGAAATCATTTTTCAACCAAGTCTACGTAGGGAAGCTAATATACTACAATACCGGACCCAAAGCAGCATTCTGTGATGATGTTGATGCAGCGGGTGAAGGATTTTAGGAAAGCTTTTCAATTTATGTTACAATTTATGTTACATACGTCCTTGGTCCTAACTTCAAATTGTGTCATGTTTACTTCGATTTTGAAACAAAATGTATATTTACGCAAAATGTTTCGAAATTGAGTTAATATCATGTAATGAATCCTTTTCAAAAAATGTTCCATAAAACTTATGATTCCCTGTGAATTTCTTCAAAATTGTCTCGTAATTTAGCTTATTTTCATATTGTGATACTGAAATGCGTCTAAAAATATTAAATGATGTTTATATTCGTAAGCGTCAAACTTTTCAGTCATGCTAAAATGTCACAAAAATCTATTATTAGTAATAGTATTTAAAAACCCTACAATAATACAACGTCTTGCTAAAGAAAAGTCAATTGGCAGTTCTCTTTTCAAAAGCATATAAATTTCTCAGGTCAGACTAATTGTGAAAATAATGCTGTAATAGCAAAAACCTCATTTTACATTTCATCTGGGTCCATTTATCGATTCACCTACTTTTCTTCGAAGCGACATTTCTTCTTCAAAACCAAGTAACAGCCCAAAAAACGTACATAAAAAAAATATTTTAAATTACATTTAACTATTGATTTTAGCAAAGGGTTTCGTATTCTGAAGAAGTTTTTAGTACAATAAAAATGTCTAGGACTCATCTTTTCCACAGTATACTATATTTAAAAAAACTGAATTTTTATATGGCAACGCCAAGATGGGGTTGCCTGATTTATTCCATTTTTGAAATTTTATTTATTATTACTATAAAAGCACCACGTACCAAATTTCAGCTCTCTACGTCGACGCGTTCTCAGCTAGTCTACAAATATATAGTGGAAACCGAAATTTTTCTGTAGCAACTCCACGAAGGAGTTGCCCGATTTGTCTCATTTTCGGTCTTAATTTTACTTTTTTTAAACGTTCGTGTACAAAATTTCAGCTTTCTAATTGAACGTATTCTCGAGTTATCGTGAGCACAGACAGGCAGACAGACGGACGGATGGACATGCAAAAATCAAAATTACTTTTAATATTATGTGTGGGTGTTCAGTCCATTTTGCTCTACCATCATTATTTCTGTGCGTTACAAACGGAATGACAAACTTACTATACCCTATGATTTCATCTAGGGTATTAAAAGGGGAATGGCCACATTTTATATTTTAGGCCCGACATGAATAGACATGAGAGATGTCTTAAACGATGCATTATAATACTCTGAACATATTTTATTAACAATGTTTATTTCAAATAAGGGGGGGGGGGGAAAGCTTTGGCGATCGGATGTAACTAGAGCGATTTTTTTTTATGAAAAAGTGGATTTTCTACTTTTCGTGATTATGCCGAATTAGTGCGTGGTGGAAAATTACTTTCTAGGAAAAAAAGGTTAAAAATGCGAATTGTATTAACTGGGGTGTATGTGACCTAAGTGCATAAAAATGGATTTTCCGGCGGCATAAAAGTCCCGAGAAAGTTTTTTGAACTGGGAAAAAAGCACATCCCCCGATAGTAGTTAGTGAAGTCTCTAGTTTAACATGCAACATCTGCCGTATTGGAACCACCTCCAGCCAGTGATTTCTACCCCCCAACTTTAAAAGTATGGAGAGAAAAATGTTCTTCTACGAATTGTAGCTGTTACTGAGCTGAATGAGCGATGAAACCCGTTTTCCGATCGGATATAACCCTACTGAGGTAGAGCCGAGCTAAGGTGTGAAAAATTTAGTACCTCAGTTCGAACAAAAAATAGTGAAAGACTAATAAAGTAAGCATGAGGATGGGCATTTAAGCTTCCGACTATAGGTGTGTTGGTACTCAAACTTCTTCTCAGGACTTAAGGAATTCAATTCTGAACTAGATTTTCCAAAATGTACTAGAAAATATTTTGACCCCACCCCAAGCCTTCTCCCGCTTATTTGAAATAAACATTGTTAATAAAATATGTTCAGAATATTATAATGCATCGTTTAAGATATCTCTCATGTCTGTTGATATCGGGCCTAAAATGAGCATGCTGCTTTAGGAAATTTGAACAAATATTGAAACGCATATTGTATACCATTTCCTAAAATGGACTCGGAATATGAAAGGTATCAATTTATTAAAATACGAGTATAAATAGCCATTACATATATATATATATATATATATATATATATATATTTATGAATTGTGAAATTTGGATGTAGTTTTCTGCAAGAAGTTTTTTGGGAAGATTAATAAATATAATATCAGTTTTTCTTATATTCTTATATTTTAACTATTCAAAGCACACATTACCTTTGTTCGAAGTAGCATACACAAATCTTACAGCAAAAAGCCCTTCGTTGAGATATCCCGTTACCGAATAGTATGAGAACAAAGCCATATGTAATTTATTATAGCATTTAATTCTTTATTATAAGAAATAGGTTAATCTCTTTCCTTTAGAACAATTATCTCACGAACAAAAAAGATACAATTAAGTTCCAACATTGTACCATATTTTTTGGCGCATTTTTGCCACACATACCTATATAAAATATGTTAATATCATAAAATTTTAAGTTCGAATGATTGGCACGGTTTTTCTTTCGGTAACGTGCACTATTAATTCCACATTTTCATTGCAAAGCTATATCCTGATATAAACTATTTAATGCTACTTGGGGAAAGGACGCAAAAATACTATATAAACTTGCCATCATAATTTAGCTGTACTAATGACGAAGGTGAACTTTGAGTGGAACTTTCCCCATACAATTTTCACATTTAACAAGTTGGGTAGTAATCTTTCTTAGAGCCTTCTAATAATTAATATACTTGCTGTAAGATGGAAAGGATTTTCGTGGCTATAGACTAGACGTGGGCACATACATATTATGCTCTCTTCCCAAGATGCTATTATTTATATTAAATCCTTCATAAAAGAAATTATATAATATAATGGCCTTGAAAGATTTACCTCGATGGAGAAGGGCAAGCCACCTGTTTAGCATCTGTCTACATACATGGAGATCGCCCACTTCGAAGGCCATGCATTTTCATCTCTGAGAAATTAAAAAAAAAATAGTGATCATATCCAAACTGCTATCAAGAGACGGCCTTAGATATATGTATGGAGTCCAAAAAACTGCAATCAAAATAAAGAAAATCTTTGCTACAACGTAGATTTGTATTGTTTGTGAGGGAGGGGGAGGTGGATAGATGCTTTTTATATGAAAATGCGGACCAGAATTCTGGTTTACAGCTTATTATCCTGTAAAATTCGAAAATGATTCGTCTTTTTGAAGATAACGCGGCTACATAAAGCACTGTAATGCGTTAGTGTCGAACGTGTGCTCTGTGCAGAAAGTAATAATTTTCACGAAGACTTTATTTTATCAAAAACTTCAAAAGAGAAGTAATTAAAATTCTTAAATTAAGAATAATACTCGTAGCTTTAACGGAAGTAATTGTCCTAGAAGGGTTCTGGTTCACTTCTTGCAGATTCTGACTCCCTTTTTAGGATTCTGTATCAATTTCAGCACTCTCCACCATAGGCAAATACCATACCTTTCGATTTTGTTTCTGGAATGCACTCATTTTTCCTGATCTTGTAGTCGTGTGTGCATTAGCTTTATGTTTTCGCCAGTTTTCGTGTCAAATCGAAGGTTACACGAGGTGGTGAATGGCGACTGGTCCGCAGAGTGGAGCTTTTATCCAGAATACTAGGACGGTTGAGCGTGAGCATGGGAAAAAAACGTTGATACGTGGTCTTGACTTCTAACGTTACTTTGACCTTTGGAACCGGAAGTGTCTGGTCGTATAGGCTAGAGTTTGACCTTGATTCTAGTCTAGTTGGCTATGTAACAGGGAATTCCGTACGCTTTTCGAAAAAGTCTGATAAGAGCTAAAAACTTTCAAAGCAGGTCTAATAACAGCTAAACAGCTTTTCACACAGATCTGATACTCGCCTCAACCACATACTAATCCCCTGTAATTTAGCGGACTATACGGAATCAAGTTAAAATTGCAGTCTTCAAACCTTTCCGATTTCAAGGGCCATCTGGTTTGAAAGATCAAGGTGACATCAAAGCTCATGTAGCCCTGTCTGAACGCCACTTGAGGTGGAAATTTAGAAGTACAATTTCCATGAAAATAGTTCAGTTTTTATAATTAGACTTTCTGATGACGATATGTCATTTATTTTAGCACTATTTATGAGGAAGATAAGTTCTTTTTATATATATTTTCTAATTACTGAACGATAATGTATCAAATGAAACGACGCAGGTGAAATCTTTTAATTGTACGTGAACGACGTTTACTAAACGAATTACTGCAATATTTAGTATCATAACAAGACCTGAATTGGATACCAAGAAAATAATTTCTAACCAGATACAAATGGGGTACGTTTGCTGCATTATATACGAGTAGTTCACTTACTAACACTGTTCATTCACTTTCTCATCTCAGTTACTTAGTTAAGAAAAGGAAGCACGTATCCGCATTAAAGAATAGAAAACGCATCAGCTGAATAGAGCCACAAGTAGCGTTATTGTGCGTACTTGCATTCCATAATGCCTTTCTTAATCAGTATTCTGGCGATTATTTTGGCTGTTGCAGTAAAATTTGCAAGAATTTCAATTATTTAATTTCTGAAGCCTCCAGCAGCTTTGAATTACGCTAAAAGAAAGTGGATTTACTTTTATCTGAAGACGAGACTGTAAGAAACTATGAAAGTGCAAGTTTGTTCATTATTTCAACTGGACGCTATTTGCATGCAGAAAAATACTGTTAAGTGTACGCCAATCTTATTCAAATACCGTAAGTTACTACATCTTAAAATATAAACATCACCGGTTTGTTGTCATTCAACACGTCTAACCATAATCTCTAGGAAGGAAGTACCACCGCCTTTTATGTTGACGAAATTTGATCTATAGCGGAATTGGATTTTCCACTTTTCTTTCCATTTTTTTTTCATGTATTCACTATCTGTCTGCATCCATTTTATCTTTGCATAGCTGATACGACAACACACTAGAGTCGGACTCACACAGTTTAAGCGATAAATTGTGAAAATAGCTATCTTTTGTCAGATACGGTTACGGTTGGACGATGTGTAGATTTGTGCTTGGAGTTGGTTTAATGCAAGAAGTGTAAAATGGAAATATCTTTTTGCTTATACAGGAAAAACATTGGCATTGTGACAACTACACTTTTCATTTTTTCAACTCTTTTATTTCAAGTTTATTGCCAGCATATTGGAAGACGAGACCGCAATCTTTAATGAATCTGATGAGATTATCAATGTTAAGTTTAATGTACTTAATTACTAGTAAAATAAAATATATACATATATAAGAGTATAATTGGTAGATAAATAGATATGAGACTTGGCAGTCATGTGAACAGAAGGTGCCCAGATATAAGATGCTAATCTTTCAATAGCGATTTTTTTGGATTGATTTAAGAAAGAAATCATAAAATTTTATGCATTGGCATGTACAAAAAAATTCTAATCATGATTTTGGAACGAAAATGAAAAAAGGAATTTAACTTATATTGGTTCCATTTAATGTTTAAGCTTGAAACACTTTTATTTTGCATTTCTAAAAATGTATTTAAGAAAACTGTATAACTAGTTAGTAGTTGCCTTTCTGCTTGAGACAGTATAGCTTCGATTTTAGTGTAATTGGTATCTCTGTCAGAATTCACATGCGCCTTGAAGATTTTGATGGGTATTAAAAGCGATAATTAGGAAAAAGTTATAATCGGTATAATATCGATCTTGGTGATTCCCTAGATATGCATAGTCCTCTATTTTGTAGATTTTAACAAATTTTCAAAGTTTTACAATTCAGAGTATTCTTCCGATTGGGACAAACCGTTTTTCCAGGTATGCCAAAAATTGAATTATGTACATATAACAATCCTACGAATGGGGCAAGTTAATTTAGCCCAGTGCTGAAATTTAACCTGATATTTTATTGTAATTTATATACCTACCCAAGATTTAAGGTCTCTGCATGAACGCAAATATTTGTTGAAAAATTGTGTTGGGTCAAAGGAGTTATTCGATTTTGTCCATTTGCCGACTTGGATTAAGTATATGTACCTATAAAAAAATCTATGAAGGATTTGTTTAATTTTTCCGATTTTTAAACTTAGCTGAATTCACACCGGATGCTTTAATCATGCGTTATTGATTTTTCAGACCAACTGATTAAATCATTTTGTTTTACCGATGTGAATGAAAACAGGGATAGCGTAGCGCTTTATTTGAATCAAGACTGAAGCATGATTAAAGCGTCCGATGTAAATTCAACCTTAAATTTAGAAGTGCGAATAATTTCAGCTATCAACTGAATCGGTCACCAGCAGAGTCCAAACATATAGTGAACGATTCAGTTTTTATTTGGCAATACTGCGAATTACTGGATTCCAAGTTATATTTGAATCTACACCCAGATACTATCACAGAGTAGGCCTGCAGATTATTTTGGTATAAAACTCGGATTTCGTCTATTTTCGAACTTAAATCTAGAATTTCGTAAAAAAAAAAAAGAGAACAATGGATTAAATTTCAGCTCTCTATTTTAATGTGTTTTCGAAGTATGGTTGTGAAGTCGTTTGGTCAGTCAGTGGGTTCGTTCGGTCGTCAATAGTTTTGACCGATAGGACAACATTGGATTTGTCTCTGGGTAGCTTCAGTGGAGTAAGGGGTCCAAATGACAACAACTGGTTGGAATTAAGTTTCTTGCCTTTTTCT
Organism: Dioctria rufipes; assembly: GCA_963924295.1. Classification (NCBI taxonomy): domain Eukaryota; kingdom Metazoa; phylum Arthropoda; class Insecta; order Diptera; family Asilidae; genus Dioctria; species Dioctria rufipes. The sequence continues at coordinate 37,441,290 of OZ002743.1, read as the reverse complement.
TACGCTCCTAATATATGTTAAAAACATTTAAAGTACATTTTTGAATGACTAAATCCAGCTGACAAGTACAAGCTACATGCAGGCTCATTTCATGGTTCAAATGGAGATAGGGGTCGATAGACGATTGGAACATTCAAGCGCCTTTTAATATTTTGGGCGAATGTCCAATCCATTTTGCCGCACTACGATTATTCATATTCATTGCAAATAGCAAATAAACGTATGATGTCACCGATGGTATAAAAATATGAGTAGCATTAATACAGAATGAATGAAAATTCTGGTCCAAATTGTACCTACTAGCCTATTATTTCTTTACTTTTATATGTATGTGTGATAGTATACCTAATGAGAAAGTATCAAACATTTGTTTTGTAAGAAAATTGTATATAATTTTTAACAAAATTTGGCCTTGCAACGAATGGGACCAGAATGTATGTATGTATGTCTATAGCGTATAGTTGGGTAGACTGATCCAAGGTTATTTTGCTTTTTAATACTTAGTTATATACATACGAATGATTAAAGTTATTTCAGAGGATCCTATTATTTACGTTAAGATCGAATTAATCAGCTTTTTGCTCCTGAGTCTGGAAATCTACACTAGGTGTTTTACATGTTTCAAAAACTTCCAAAAGTTTAAGTTTTATGTAGGTACTGGTTAAGCTGTGTTTCCTATTCCTTTATATTTGGGGACCTAATAAGGATATTCTCATTCACTAATATTGGCGGTAAATTGAATTCCTATTCGGATCCACTAAATGGTACTCCAAGCACAATGTTGTTTTTTTTTTTTTTTTTTTTTTTTTTAATTTGATAATCTACGCCACTTTCACCATAGTAGTTGCTAGCAGAAGACTGAGATTTTATCTCGGCAACTGAATAACGCCGTGTAATAAATTTAAATTTACCTCTAGCTAGGGCTGAAATAGTTCTGAACAAGAATTTTCCGTATAGATACTATATATTGAAATTCAAATGAACGAGGGTAATCCAAATATGCTCTGCCCTCAATCTATGTTCTTCATAAATTCGAGAATTCGTGGCAGCATAATAGCATTTTCACATTTGGCATAAATATGAAGCCACTTAGAGCTAGGAAGGTTTGTTTTCATATACCATCAATAATCTTATGTTCAAGGCCGCAATTTGCGCCCTTGTAGATACCAAGTTTACATACCAGTAGAGTATTGCTTTAGCAAAACTCTCATAAATATATTTCAATAGGTGTGATAAGATAATACTAAAAAGAAAGCTAAAACTAATCTAAAAGCAAGAAAGACTTCATTGAATTCCTTGGCTAAGTAATACATTTATCAAGGGCAACTTTGCATAACTGCATAATACTTTGAGGAACTCAAAAAAACAGGTTCTCTATTACAAGTCCTGTTCGCAACCGAATACTCATTAAAAGCCCCAGGTAATCCCATACTATACCTACCTAATACTTATTCAGGAACATTTCCATAAGAGTGAAACCTGAACGGAAGGAAATCAAAACGGCAAAAACAAGCAAATCGGCTATTGTTTAAAGAATGCCAAGTTTTCCACAAAACTGTAGAGATCAGGTAGGCACTTGAAAAAATTAGCATACAAATTTCATTATGAAGACACTAGTATCAGTGAAGATCTGCAATTTTATCATCGTTAAGTTATCATCCCACTTTTCTACATGCAACTTTGGGCTGTACAGCAAATACAATCATCACCAGTGGAACAAGTGTCTCTAGTTCATTCACTGTAAACGAACGGCTAGCTATAAGTAAGTGAACTAACTGCAAGTGGTAAAATGATCTTCACTTTCTTTCCGACTAGCGATGCGATGCCTCAAAAAGATCAAAAGTGGATGAATGTTCAAACAGGAATTCAAAGTCTCGCAGCAGCAGCGCAGCGATCTGTAAAGATTCCAAATAAGATAAAAAGTGCAATGCTGCGCGTTAAGATTGAATGAAGCTGGATTTAGGTAAGAGCAGCAATCATTAATCTGGCATTTCTAGATTTTCTTTAACTCTTCAGGCTGCATGATTCAAACTAGTTGCCCGTTCCGAGGACAGGTTAAGTTTAATGTCAATAAATATCTCTCATCGGATTGGAGAGACTTGCTTTGCTAGTTTTCCCTTTCTGTGCTGTGCAGCAACTCGTTCATAGTGACTTGATTAATTGCGGATAGAAATAGTTGAGATTTTCCTTAAAAATAAATCTGGATTGAAATTTCCCCATGAATCTATAAATATCAATTGTTATTAGAAACGAAACACGTTTTTTCATTTAATACGATTGTAAGAACTACTAAATTGTTAAAAACCACTAACAATTGTGACTACAAGCGTGTACTTATTAATTTTTTGCGGTCTACTTAAACCTCTTATTAGCTGTTAACGCATGCTTGACTAAAAATTTGTTGACTGAACAATATTAAGAGTGTCGGTATTTGGTCAGAGATTACATATTGGTTGAGTGCATTTCTTTAGGACTCTATTGGTAATCTTTGAATGTTATATAACTACACTTACTAGTATTACATCAACTTTCTTGTCTACAACTACAGTTTTGACAACTTGTATACTTCTGTTTTAACCTGTTAAGAGATGCGGAAAGTAAAACCGGTCAAATGATTTTACAACATTTTCCCTTTGCTAGTACACTCGCAAGGTTAGTTATAGAGAAAGCCTTATTTTACCTTAGTTAAATAATTACAAGCAGTGTTGTACAAAAACTAAACTAATCCGAGCAACTTCAACAAATGCAGGTAACCATCAAAGGGAAAATGCAACTAGTGAAACGTTAGTTAAGTTTGAGGTTATTAAGTTATTTACGTTAAGTTAAGTGGGTCGCCGCTTACCATTTATGTATACTTTAAAACTTATTGCTCGGTTAAATTATGTAAATTACAAAAGGTAAAAAGGTTTTCTCAAACAAGTAGTTTTGAAATGAAAAGGAATTTATGGAGCGTTCAGTATACCACAAAGCATTCTATTCAATAACGATTTCAACGTATATGTGGGATGAAACTATTTTTAAATTGAGACTGTGTAATATACCGATGGCAATTATTAAGATCTGAAGTGATATTAAACTTGAAATGACTTTTAAAAGAGTGTGCTTAAAAGCAAAGAAAAATTTATCAGAACTCCTAATTGAGGACGTATTCTACCTCAAATTTCAATATCAAGAGCTTGTTTTTTGGTGCATTCATTTGAAAAGACGAAATTGGGTAATACTAGCAATTATTACCCCCAACCGCAATTTTCAGTATTAACTTTTTAAATATTTTATTTTCATTTTCAATTAATTCTCATTTATTATTTCATATAATTTTCTATAATTTAATAGAGATAAATTAATTTGGGTACGCAGATGTCGCTGCACTGCTACAGAAGCAGAGTTATAGTTACTCTTGAGAATATGTGCGAGTATGCACCAGTAAGTAAAGTGACGAAAAATAATATTTTTTACTTTACAGATATTGGAATAAGTTTGTACAGGTCATTACGCGTTCCATTTGTATAGAAACATATGTAATGATTTTGAAAGGTAATATTTGTTGAAATCAAATATAAAATCAATTTCAAATTAAAGAATATTATATTTATATTTGTATTATATGCAGTCTCAAGAATATTACTATTATATCTCATTATATCTCACTGGCCACCTGAAAGAGATGAAAAGTATTTGTGAATACAACGAATAAGTGGGGATCCTAGCTACTGCAGTCACACCCACAATCATGCCTAATACTAATAAACCGGACGAAAGCAGATTGGGGCTCACACTCACGCCAATCTCTCCAAGATGTGCCTGGATATCCCCTATTCATTGATGGACTTAACAACCGCTGCCAATTTTCGTGGTTTAAGGCGGATGAAAACTGACCTCAGCCATTTCCCCACCACATATTTCCACATTCCTATTCATAACAAACTACTTATTCTACTATACTAAATATATTAAATTAAGACTATCTACTACAGCCCACATTGTAAGCACTCTCAATATGGAGCGAATAAATGAAGCACACACTATTAATTGTTCTCGCACTATTGAATAATTTCCGCCTGATACTGAAGTGAACATTGAACTCAAGGATCTATTCCTACCCGAGGTATGCGAAGTATTACTCCGATCCTCAGGCAACAGATTCTGCTTCTATGTCGCCAGTTTTATGAGGGGTTATTAAGCCGTTTCAAGAAAAACTTCTGTACCGCTCTGTTGCTAATGCTTAATTACCCAATAGACGGAAGTGTACATTACCTTTTCCTTCTATCATATTCCTTAACACATTTTCTAAAGCATCTTCGTCTTGGGACCTAACCTATTCTTGCGTATACGATTGTTTAGATTTCGAAAAATATGGTAGGCTGTTGGACTTGGTTAATTCGAACACCAAAGCTCAAAGTAATAAGTACCACCATTGGCGTTTGTACAGGAGTAATAGCCCGAAAATTTTTAGTTTCATATATAGATTATTTATTATACAAAGCTAGTTTACGCCATTTTATGTTTTTTTTTATATCGATTTTATATGATCTAATCTGATAAATTACGATGGAAAACTAATTTGCATATTTAAATCAATAATTAAGGATAAAAAGTTCTAGTAAAACTAATCTACGTATTGATAACCTTCTTAAATAAAAAACAATAATATTGTATGCAAAATATATAAATAATAACATAACAGTTATAGCAGCACTTGTTTTTCCACCTGTTTTACCGCATTGCATACCGGAAACCTTACATAATGTAATTCAGTGGATAAAAGTTGACAAAGACGACAATTAAGTATACCTTATCATGGTGGTTAATTTATGTTTTAGATATTGTACATGAAGCCTCGAACAGAAAAGCCCCTTTCACTTAACTATAGGCATACCTACCAAAAACACTAAATAAAAATCAAATACTTCTTAAAAAACAAAAGCTGCTGAGGCTAACCTTTTTTTTTTTTTTTTCACTTATTATTTTGCCTACAAATAGTTATTTATCTTACGCCGCCTCCCGTCGTTCAATTTAGGGCCAAGTGTCTTACAGTTAGTCAATTATCTGTGAAAACAAATCACTTTTCAGAAGAGAAATGCTTGATATTAATTCTCTGTATTATGGTTGCAAGAGATAATTTCTGGTAGTTATGTTTTAGATTACAAGCAAGATTTTAAGATATATTTATAGTTATCCTCTACTCGTTTACTTGTTGTTGCAATTAGTCCCACGATATTATCATAATGTCATACCCACAGCCACTTATAGTAATTTTGTGAGAATTAAATGAAGCTATAAATATTTCGGGAGTTGATCTTCATACGAAGACTTTCTTAAAAAATTATCATCAATTGACTCTTCAACAACAAATTTCAGATATTATGTATATAATTTTTTTTTGTTATTAAATTGCATTGCACTCTTTTTTATATATAAGGAAAAATAAATTAAAAGCCGTTTTAAAAAGTTGAAATTATCTGAAGTATTTTTCCGGTTTATTTGAGTGCATCTCTTGTACATGTGAAAATGTTGTTAATAATAAATGAATACTATTTCCAGCCCTCATGCATTGAGGATTTTCAATCACCAATTTGGTAGTAAAGCTGTTTTTTTTTTTTTTAATAGGATAAGAATTATAATATGACATTTAATTTTGGACACAGATCTCATCTTGTTTCTTTAAGTATTCTGGATTTTTGATGTTGTTCTAAAATGTCATATGGTAAACCTGAACTCATTTATTTTCTAGAACTATGTATAACAAAAAATAAAAATAATCTTAACAAAAACAAATAATGACAAGTAATACATATAAAGATTGGAATTGGGTGTTAAATAATGTATTTTTTTTAAAGTATTACTTTGAGGTATATGGAAACCTTAGATGAGTCATTTTATCCGAGGAGATATTCGTAAAATGACATAGTGCATTTCATTTTTAATAATTTATGCACATTTAGAGCTATAAAAATTATTAAAATCAAGGCAGCGATCATCGCGGTCATCATCGTTTAGCCGTAATTTACATTTGCACGAACGAATGACATTTCCCTTGATAGGGAGGGGAGGGTAAGATGACGATAGTAAGCTTTGATCCTTTGTATATCCTCGAGGCTTTGATTTTAGTTATTTATTTAGAGCAATCGTTAATAGGTTTACTTTCAACTACTAATTTTCTGATTTTCATAAATTAAAAACTTTGGATGGCTTTAAAAACTTTGGATGGCTTTGTTGACTTGCTCTCACATTCGTTATGTTATCATTGCTTGCGTGTAAGATGACACAGCAGAAGAGAAGTGAAAAACAAAATCAATTCACATCATTTTTTGTATATACAAAAGTCGCATACATACCTAACTACAGGTGACATAAGCCCGTTTACGAGATATTGAACAGAAATACCATGTCACATTTTTATCAGTGTCATTGCAGATCACTCAAAGCTCTATCGCCACGAGATTGTTCTCATTCTCTTGCATATAATTTCAATACAATTTCATTACATAAGGTTACAGCAAAATTTGTTAACGATTCGGAAAGATAACAGGCGGAATTCGTCAAATTACTCGAAACGACTATTTATAAATTAAAGTGGTAAAAGATATTATAATAAATTTTATTTGAAATTTACTTTATTACGTCAAGTAACATAAAACGTAATTTAAGAAGGCATTTGGGTCGAAACTCAGATTTACCAAATTTAATGATAAAACACTTTTTTTCGAACCTAATTTTGCAATTAGCTTGCGAGTTGACACATGGGATGCTACTGTCTGAATGGCTGCTGATGTTAGTTTCTCTTTTACTGTGCAAGCGGAGCCTGCCTAATCCTGTACAAATCATCAGTTGGCAATCTCATGTAAATAACGATTCGTTATCTTGCAAGACTCGTGATGGAACGAGAAACATCATATTTTTGGAATTTAGATATAAAATTTTTAAAACAAGTTTCAAATTCTTAGCTACGTTACCATTAATTTTGAAATTGGATTTTGTTACTCTATTCAGTTACGCGGTTATGATGTTGCTAGTCTCTCAATTAAAAAGTATCACCGACGATATGTTTGTTTACCCTTAAATCTAGTTTGGCATTTTTTGCAATAAAACAAGATTAAAATAACGAGCAAATAACTAAATCTATTAAGTCCTACAATAAAAGGTTTTTCGTAAATCTCTTTGGTTTTTTCTAAAAACAAAATTTGCATTTTCACTTTTAAATATTCGTTGTTACTGATACATTCTTTGAAGTGTTACTTTCACAGAAACTGAATGGAGCTTTCTCAACTTCACTGTTAACTAGGTTTGTACTCAATGGCGTACTGCAAAAGATTGTACTTAATTAGAAATAAGGTAACTGTATTACTTTAGTATAGTATGTCATTTCAGTAGAAGTTCCCCTAGACTTCATTCTTTCAACCCCGAAACCAATTTCATTTACAGAATCTTCTGAATTGATCTGATAGCAATATTTATATACAGATAACTTGCGCAACGTTTGCTGGGAAATATTGAATTTTATAAATTTTTTCTGCACATACTAGTAAAGTACCAGAACACAGTTAGTAATTACCAGCCAAGTTTATTACTTCAAAAACATTTTAATCATAAAAGTACATTCACCAGTGATTAGTATTCCCTATAACAATAGTTAGTAGTCGAGGATGATAGATATATTAAGGATTTTATACTATTTTATAAATTTATCATTAAAATATATAAAAAAAAAAAGAAAATCATACTCTACTTATGTATGTAGGCATTAATTTTAATCAAAAGGAGCAACTTTTAATTTTTTTTAGCAATGCAACGGTATGCCCTCTGTAATAGGCTACTTCTCATCAAACTAGATACTTAAGGAGAGAGCAGGACATTCAAGTTCAAAGACTCGATAATATAGTATCAGTTCAGTCTCATTTTAGAAAATATCCAATAAAAGACCATCATCTACCTCATTTAGTTTGCACCCTTTCACAACTTCAAGTTGACCGCTATTATGACTTTTATCTTTATTTTATGCTTATAATATTTTATTACATAAACAAAGCAATAAAAAAATAGACATAACCCTTACCTGCCAATACAGGTTCGTTGTAGTTTTCAAAGTATTTTTTAAAGTATTTTCTTTAGCTTTTTCAATCTTAAGTCCATGGAAAAAATCCTAGACTTACACATTCAAAGTGAAATTCTGATTAAATCACCTCTTCATTCTAAGCAGTTCGTTTATCAAGCTTGCAAGTCTACCGAGACTACCATTCACATATTAGTCAAAGACCTCGAAAAAGCTCTCGAAGCAAAAGAGGTGGCGTTATGTGCATATGCGGGCATATGCTTCGATGCAATAATTCAGCTGCCGAGGATAAAAGCTTTAAGTCCTCCGCGGTATACTGGATAGACTCCATGCTTAGAAGAAGGAGGAAAATCACATCTCTAGGGAACTGTTCAGTCACGATCATCGCAGCAAAAGGCTGCCCACAAGGAGGAGTACTCTCTCCACTCCTGTGGTCGATCATGATGATCTGCTAGAGAAATTGACCAGTTCGGGTTTTAATGTACAAGGCTACGCGGATGACCAAAATACGGGGCAAGCATGAAAGTCGTACCGATCTCATGCCAAATGCCCTCTCCAAAGTCGCACGTGGTGTTTAAACAAAAGCCTTAGCATAAACCCCAACAGGACGGTTATCGTTCCGTTTAGAAAAAGGTCAAAGCTTTCACTAAAGGTCCTCTTCTTGTTAACACGAAATTGATATTTTCAGACGAAGTCAAATATCTGGGGGTAACTCTAGATAAGAAAATTTGCGTCGAAAGTGACGGATAGAGCGGTGCGATCTCTCTACATGTGTTGTCGCTTTATTGGAAGAACATGGGTTCCGAAGCCAAAACTGATGTACTGGATGTATATCACAGTTATAAGACCCATAGTCACTTAAGCAGCCCTCGCATGGTTGCCAAAAACTAATCCAAAGACGGCTGAGGTTCAACTTCAAAAAAATCCAGCGGCTCGCCTGTCTAGGAATATCTGGTGTCATGAGAACCTGTCGTACAGCAACCATGGAAGGCTTACTAAACCTTCCTCCCACACATTTGCAGATGAAAAATGAAGCGATCTCCAGTGCTATTAGAGTGGAAAAGGAGAAACAGTTAAATTCAGGGGATCTGATTGGTCATATAAGTATCTTTAAACAGATATGCTTAAAGCAAATGACGACAATATCTGATATAATCACACCCAGGGTGGATTTTGTAAGACCATTCCAAGTGATTCTGGGAGACCGACAGCTATGGCATTCTACTAAACTGTCCTTCCAACAAGGATCGATGGTGTGGTATATAGACGGTTCATAAATGAATATATATACGGCCTCAAATGCCATATATCAAAGGCTCTGTTCTCTACCCCTACCGTATTCCAAGCCGTGGTATTGGTATCAGTAGAATGTGCCAATACCTACATTAAGAGAGCCATAAATGGCTCAACCATTAAAATCCTCTCGGACAGTCAAGCTGATCTCAAGGCCTTAAAGTGCTACACTGTCAAGTCAGGGATAGTCCGGGAATGTGTACAAACCCTCAAAAACTTATCAAGGAGAAACAAGGTTATCCTCATGTGGGTACTTGGACATGACGGCCACAAAGGCAATGAAATTGTTGATGGCCTTGTCAAAAGAGGAGCGGAAACTCAGTTTGTCGGACCAGAGCCATTTAGTGGCACTTCAAAGTGTTATCTCAGTGCTGCCCTAAATTACTGGGAAAATAAACAAAAATCCCTATATTGGAAAAGACTACAAGGAGAACAGAGCTCAAAATGATTACTGAGCTCTTCTCAGGTCATTGTTCCTTGAGATATCACCTAAACAAGCTGGGCTCGGCTGAGACTTCACCCTGCCGTTAGTCAGGATGCTCACGAAACTTTGAAGCAGTTGCTCTACAACTGCGAAGTATTGGCCTGGCGGAGAGTACTTCACTTCGAACATGCTTTACCTGCACCAACCTTTGTGTGGAACCTCAATCCCAGAATGGTTCTAGACTTTATTAACAGTCTGAATCTAGAAAGGGATTAAATTCAACGGGGACTCACAATAGATCTTTCAGCTCACAGTAATTGCGAGGCTAACGTCTACACACCCCTTCAAATCTAATCTAATCTAATCAGCGAGTGAGCATATTTTAGGTTTTCCATTCACATGATATTCAAACTCCAGTGCTCACTAACTGAAATACATGAACTAACTAAAATTGGTTATTTAGAACTGATAAACTTCTACAACTTTTCAATAAAAATTTATAATCTCAAACAGGTAGGTACTATTCTTGTCAAAAAAAAAAAAAAAAAAAATTCATTAAGTCTCAACATAATTTGTTATTTGTTCATTATTTATTTTTGTCTGGTAAATTTAGTTATATCACCATTGAAATTTTACTTTTGACCAGCCTAATTTTATGGAACAGAAATTTATAAGTTGGATAATTACTAGTATTGATATTTTTATGAAATGGGTCCCTGAAAAAAAATAATTATACCATAATTAGTCGACAATTTAAGCTTTCTTACTCAATAAATCACGCAATAAGTATGATAATTATTTCTCGAAGGTAATACCATAAAACTTCTTCAAAATTTCCACGCTGTTTGCTTTTCAGCTATATGTGGAAATATAACATCTATTCAGAGCTAGAAAAATACTGAAATTTCTCGATTGAGGCCATCACAATAATTAATCAAGATGATTCTATTCAAGACAGTTGTTAGTTGGGATGGTTCTTTTTTCTTGTATCATATTAAAGCGCTGCGGTGCATTCTATGTTTATTGGACTTTTGTACTCAATGAAAAATCTTTCGACTAACTTTACTATGTACACGTAATCTTCAAAACAACCTAATATAAGGGCTGAATGAATTTGGGGGATGTACAGAAATATAAAGGTACATACTTTCACAATTCCTGCTATTTATATTCAACAAAGAAGACTTTGTGCTCAAACTGTATACATAAGGGTGTGATGGATACTTCGATATGCATTAATCTCATGAGGTCTGTTTGCTGATCCATTGAAATCAAAACTTGGATAATTTATATAAAATTCGTGAAGCAATTAGAACAATTTGTATAGGCGGACATGAACGAAAACTGCATGAACGAATATACTGCATCAAATTGCGAGATGGTAATTCAATTATAGTAAATATGAAGCATAGATATAAAACATCAACGAGATAGAATGAAACTGATACTGTTTAGCATAATATGCTCAAAAGATTATTACATACTGTCCTCGTAGCTAGTTAATTGTCTTTTTTTTTTCTAAGTCAATTTTAATTTATTAATAATGTATTTTTCTTTTACTGTAATTTGTTTTCCATGTTGCTTATGTGTTATTTATTATTATTTTTAAGAACTATTTATATACGCCGCAGACAGAAAAAAGAGATCCTGAAGAAGGGCCGTACTTGGACCCGAAACGTGGAGCAATCAATTAGAAAATTAAATACTTTTCAACAAAACTATCGGTGTATTCTTCAAAATAACCTTCCAAAAAATCCGTTTAAGATTATTATATCCCTTATCCAGTATGAAATAAAATAGGTAAAACTCAACGATAAATATCAACTTCATACAAAAAAAATTCCATAAAACGACCAAAATAAGAAGAATTTATGATAAATTTACAACAGGAGCACAGATGAAATAAAACAAATGAAATGAAATTTTAATCGCCCCAGTCCAAGTTTAAGTAGTACGAATAAATTAGATCACCATTAGAAGAAGAAATCTTACAGGTCTTTCAAAATTCTTGAAACTTGGTACCTATGACAAGGTGTTATATTTTCCGCACTAATTAGCCTGGGACTATGGCTTCTCTTATATTCCTACCGAGTACATCACGGTCGTGATATTTCGGCCTTCAGGGCTAAATATGTGTAAATCTAATTAATTTTCCAACCAGATAATTATTCAAAATGAAATCTCAATTTCAGACTTGCATAAATCCAATAAAACAACCCTAACATTCCGCATTCTTTCCTTGACAGCTACAATTGCGGTAAATTCCCACCAAATCCACCATATTTGGAAGATTGCATAAAACTCTATATAACCAGATAGAAATACAATAGAGGCTGATGTCCAAGTATATGCCCATCTATAAAATGATGAAATGCAGCTTGTCAACTAAACTGAAATTACACAAGTCTCAAATCAACTTCTCTCATCTCCCTCCAATGCCTCCTACAACATCTGATATCCACCGACCGTCTTTAAGAGATCTTTTTGCATTTCCCGCAGCATTTTGCTACATAGTTCTGCACAAAATAATATTTCCCTCTTTACGATTAAGTAACTTTGCACCATGTCTATGAAATCCTAAAAGTAAAACGCACGCACTGGATCCAATTCACAACAGAGATGTGAGAGATTTTGTACCTCCTACGGCAGTTACATTGATTTATCTCGAACAAGAATCAGCGAACCAAAGTTGACAAAGAACACTTGGCTCGCATTAAACTGAGATTGAGTTAATTTTGTTGTTTTTCAGTTTCGGTTGCAGATAATTGATTCAGACCCCTCGGTCCCATTAAACTGTAATAGGTGAATTGCATAAGATGCAAAACCTATGGTTAAGATGAACTGTGGTCTCTCAGTCGTTGTACTGGTGTCTACGAGCAACTCGACCATTGATGCAATCGTCTATGGTACCAGCACGAATCATTTTCTTCTCAAGAAATGAGGCTAAAATCGGGTTTTGGTGCTTCGTCACTATGACAATAACCTTCCTGAGAACCTATTGTCATGTTTTCGGATAGCTGCAGCTGTGCTTGAAGTGATTGCGAGAGTACATGATTTGCACTGGGATTCATTTGTGCGAACGTCAAGTTTGGCCATGCAATTCAGCCGATCATAGAACAAAATTTGGAGACGAGAAAATTTCGGAGTTTTTGGAATCGAGAGGGCACAAAATAATTTCAATGCTATTTTTAGAAAGCTTTGAATATAGGGAAAAATGCGATGTCTTCACAGAGATAAAAAAAAAATTAAAATAATTAAAATTGATATGCAACAATAATCACTTTCGTGAAGAATACGACACGCTCCACTTAGATGAAGCTATGTGCCTGTGTTTACTTGGTGATTATATAAATTGTAACTGCTTGGAGTATGTTTTGAGAAAAGATTTCATTAGAAATAAAAATCAAGTTATCACATAAAGAAATATGAGGAAATTATGAGATTAAAAAAGAAGATTTTGAAAGAATTAAATACCCGTTATAATGCAATAGAAAGCATTTTAAGCTTAAAACTATGCTATTTACGTAAATATAGATTAACTCACACTAACATTATAAAATTATTAACACTATTTATTATTGGCAAAACGGGTTCAGAGAATGACACTTTTTTAAGTTTAAATCGCGAAGATCCTCAATTCCTAATTTACATAATAAAAAAATCCATTTATTGGATCAATTGATGTTTGGACATGCTTTTTCAGAATAACTCGTATAAATTAATTATCCTGAAAAATTCTTGATAAATCTTGAAAAATTCTGAAATATCTAAAAACTCAAATCATACATGGCTTAGATTACGATTTAGATTTTTGTATTTTCAAATTTTTTAAATTAGCATTATTTCCATTACAGTTTAGCTTTTGCGCATATTACTTTTTATTGATTTTATTTTTAGGAGGCTTTTTAGAGAATACATACTAGACCCGGGAAAACACTTTGTTTAAGGACTCTTTGCAATAATTCAAAATTAATTTTTGCTGTTATTTCAATTCATTTCAAGTCTCTTTTTCAAAATATTATTTTTCAATTTATCCATAGTAGAAAATTTTTATGACGTACCCAGAAGTGAATGATTTAAAAATAAGGCAAAACATTCTCTGCATTAAAAGGTAACGCCACTTTTCGAAAAATTAAAGAGGGAAATTTGTATTTTCAAAATGTCATGAAGAAGACTTTAAGGTGTGACACATTTTGAAGTGACAGGAAGTTCAGTTGAGACAACCAACCCCAATTACATAATCTGTCAGGGAGGAATGTGATGATGAAGTACGAGAAGCTTTTGCATGTAGGGCAAATAGTGAATAGATATATAAACATTGAACATATTGTGAACTGTTTAGATTTTTCATTCGATACTCAAAATGCAGATTACAAAAACAACGTTAATGAAATTTGTGGCTTGCATGACATTTTATTGTTAAAATGCCTGAATTTTTCGAATATATTGGTATCAATTGTTAAATTATTTGAACAAATTTGAAAAAGCAAAATAAGAAGTATTTGAAGCGAAAGTTGCTCAGTAATCAAGTAAACTGTTAACATTAAGTTTTTGGAAGATGTGCTGATTAAATCAAAATTGGTGCAGTTATACAATACCTTGATGAATTGATAACACGACATAAGGAGATCTTTCGCTGGGTTGCTATCCATACGGATATCCCAGGCAATGAGATGGCTGATAAGTTGGTCTAAAAGGGTTCTGAAATGGATAGCTCCGCAGCGGTAGCTTATGTGAGAATCCCAATCGGAACTTTAAAGGAGCAGATCTTCAGAGGCGCCTATCAAAAGACAAGCCTCCGGTGGATTAATAGTGAAACCTGCCGTATTGTGAGCGAATTGTGGCTTGTACATGACAGTCTTTAATTACAGTAGAGCAAATAGTAGGGTCTTTAGGGGTCACTAGTCCATAGGAGACCATGCTAGAAGGCTGGATATAGCGGCGAACTATTTCTGAAGGAGCTGCAAGGACTCGGAGAAAATCGAATCCATCCAACACGTAATTTGCGAGTGCCCCGTTATGATGAATAAAAGAGGTAGATTATTGGGTAGTTACTTCTTTTCCAGTTTGGGGGAGTTTCAAAGTAAAAAGTTCAAATGTATCCTGAGATTCCTAAGGAAGCAGGATGGATTTAGAGTAGTTTTAAAGGTTATTCCCTAAGGTCAAAGGGCACAATGAACCGATTGGAAGTCTATGTGATGCAAGCTGTTGCAGGATGTTGTGCCATTAACAAAAATCTCTACTCGATTAAGGTTCCTTAATATTTTATTTTTTTTAATTATAATTCCTTAAGTAAATAAAAAGACTTTTGTGTAAAAAAAGAGCATGACAAAAGCATGTAAGAAAATATACATACAAATTATCCCAGTATTTTATGAAACATATTAAGAAGAATAATTGCTAAAATTGATTATTTCCTCTTTAAACTCACATAATCCAGCAACGACAAACATATACCTATTTTCAAGGAGTCTATTATGTTCTAGTCAAGAATGTATTTATTTCCAAATATAATGTAGGATAAAAGGAATTTATTTTTAAGATATTTTCAATTGACATCAGAATTTATGTTTGAAATACCAAAATAACAAATATCAAAATGGCCTCTAAAGGAGCTTAAAAAAATATGAAATTAAAAGAAATTTCAAAATGTCCTTACGGTAGGAGTAGGAGAGTTTTGCTATGAAATAAATTCATAGCGAATTTGGTCAATATGAAATTGACCGATCTTGCTGCTAAATACACAGCTCGAGAATGGAGTGAAAAGAAATCCTTTATATAAAAAAATCCTTAAAAAAAAATTTGTTTGCAAAAGGGGGCATTTCGTATCGGCACTAACCGTATACTCATCACATCAGTATGGCTTGCTTTCTGCTTGTCGTATACGCCAAAGTGAACAGCCAACCTAGGAGTTTTCCATATATACTATATATATAAATATTTATTAAATATAGAGTGAAAATTTTTGGACTTTTCGGAGTAATAAGTCAAATACCCACTTATACCTGTAATACACATGGCGTAAATTTAACCGGTTAATAAAATTAGCCTACTTTTACTCCGTGTGTATCACCAAATACCCCGAGTATTCTGACAAATACCCCAAAAAGCAAGCGAGTAATTCCGGGGTATTCTATGTCCTCAAAAATAGATGGGGAATTGCAATTACCCTGATAACAGCACCAACTGGTAGTCGCTAGAAATATAAAATTTGTGTGAGCATATATTCAGCAATAGATAGTAACAATACAAAACCAAAATGGAAATGAAAACTGACAATTCGAAAATTTTCATCTGTTTCGACTGCTGACGCTTCACTCACTGACATATATAACATGGACTGCCTGATTTTCTATTTCATATGGGTCAACTTTTGTTGGCAGGGTGTGACAATTATCTTAATTTCAAGTTTTACTTTCGCTTTAATATTCATATTAAAAGTTCAGCAAATTACAGATGCATTCGAAATTATTTCTATTCTTGGAAATTTATCTCCTATAACTTCAAGAATTCCTTAAACTCGATTTTTAAGGAAATAAAATTAAGCAATTTTGTCTGCCTATCCCTAAAAGTAACTATGGGGAACAGAGAAAGGATTACAAATACAATATAGCCATCTATTTCTATTCTATATATTCATTTGGAAAACCACTGAACTGAAACTGGACTATGGTGGATTTTGTATAGAACTTATTATTTATAATTCAGCGAAAAAAATTAGTTAAACCAGAAAGAGACAACTATAGAAAAGTGATCCCATAATAATGTCAAATAATGTAAGCAATTTTTGTAGCGTCAGCAGTCCATTGTATATATGTCAGTGGCTTCACTAGAATTCATGCAGTTATAGATCCATACTAAACGTCAAGCATGCGCATTACCATTCAAAGTACCCCGAATTATTTGTATTAGGGGTCTCCAATTAACTAGGTAATTCAGTTAACCTGAAGCAAATACCCAGTAATATTTACCCTATGTGTATCATAAGCATTATAGGAAATAAGTAATTAAATTTTTGTCAACAATTTTCAAATGCTATTTCCTTCTATTAGATGGCGTCTAATAGACCCTAGAGGTTCATTGTCAATATTACGGATCAATCTATGTATATGCAAACATTCTTCAAAATAGTGTGGGTTCACTTTTCAAAAATTAAACCTTTTATTTTTAAGAAATTAATTATTATTCCAGTTTCACAGTCAAGGCTTTAGTGGCATCACTGGCTTAATCCAAGCTTAGTTTAAGCCCGTCATCTCGTAGTCTTAAACCTGATATGTTGCTTTGAAACACATAGGTATGGAGATTATTGGTAATTATACATTTTGCCTGAATATTATAATTTCTGTTATTAAATGAACATACATATTTCAAAATTTATATTTTAAAACTAAATTGAAATTTTCTAATTTACAGATAGCAGTGTTAGGATTCCATTTGACGTATTTAGGAAGAAACCAAATATTTTGAAACAAAAATGAATTATTTATCTATTACAGAGGATATTGGTGACGAAGATAATATAATGTAGCAAAGTGTAACTAAAAAAGTGATAAGGCGCCCACAACATTTTGAGAAATGGGATGACGTTGATTTTTACTTTCTGTTTCAACTGTCGGAGATTTCGGCTATGATGGTTTAGGTTCTTGCAATATTCTGCAACAATTATTTTGGATTTAATATTCTCCCATATAAAAACCACATCAAACTGGTAAATAAAAAGTTCTGCTGCTTTTCGATTAGTTTTTAATCCACAATGGCCATTTTCCTTTAAAAAAATTCACATCTGTGGCTTAACTGAGTTTCAGCTTACAGCGAACTGTGAAACGAAATAGGCTCAAACTCCCAGCTCAAGCCCCCACCCATGACTTAGCTAAGTTCTGGCTTAAGGTAGGACTGTGTAATCCGCTATAAGGGTCACTCGTCCTTTTAGCTTTATCAAATATTTCACATTCTTAACTTTTATCAAATATAATTTCTAGGGCCGTTTTTATTTATTAATTCTATTCACTTTCTAATTCTACTCATTCAATTCTTAAATTTTTATTTTATAGAAAAAAAGAAAATCCGACAAGAAATAATAATTTCGTATTTTGATTCTGGTGATAAAAGGGCAAGTAACAAAGAATTCTTGGAAATAGTTTGAAATTTTAAGGTGGCAGCTGTTTCAAAACTAAATGTTGAAGGAAAACAGCATTTCTGTCAGTATAAAATATGTTTTTAGTTACTTTGGGCAGAAGCCATTATTGCTTGTGGATCAACAGGAGCTTCTGAAATAGACTTTTTCATTAGGTATAAAGGCGAAAGTCTATCTAATATTCAGCCATTTGGAAATGCAAATTACTTTGAGCATGCTTTTCTTTAAAATGGATGTAATTAACAATAAATACAAGCAATTTTCAAATGATTTATGGTGATAGGTTACCACAACTTACAGTTCATTAACCGAAATGCTTATTGCTGACGGAAGTACTTCCCTTAATACTGCTTTCCGAGTCATAATCATAAAAGGTTTAATGGCCAAGAGGTGCAATTAAACATCACATCCTAGATTAGCTGAACGAATTCTTATTATATAAGTTCTAGAGGTGAGGGAGTTTTCATGTACCTGCTATTGTTTATTAATTAATTTTACATTATCTGTAACAAGAAACTGAATTAATAAGAGACTTTGGATGAAATACGAGAAATAGTTCGTAGTAGGGTCCATCTGAAGTAAGCGTGGCATTAATTTATAAAATTCCGAAGAATGATCACAAATAACGAAGTTTTGCAGAGACGTACAACGTAATAATAATTATCATTACCAGAAGTTGCTTCAACACACCAAAATGTAAAAATAGAACTACTGGCGTTGGTTGTTTCTCATGTCCTCGAGTTTATGAAATTTCAGAAATTGAGAATATTGTTTTTTAATGCCTACTTTCTATTTAAACAGATTTTATAATTGTTGGTGGTCCATCTGAAATAAATTTATGGAATTAAATAATATATCTTCATAAAATCGTGCGCCATTAAATTATAGTAATCTTATTTATTATTAATCATCAAAATAATCCATAAAAGCAGCAGCAGCAAAAAAATTTTTCACTGATAATTTACATAACATGCACACAGGTAATAGTCGAAATGAGACTACATAAAATAAAGCATACCTGAAGATGCCTGATGATCTCGAAATTATTATTATACAATAAGAAGTTGCTACTGTACAGGTCTAACTGAAGCTACTTGTGGTACACGATACCTGAGTCGTCGGAGAAAAGTGCGGGAAGAGTTGACGATGTCTGGCCCTAAGTAAAGATACTTGGAGATAAGTTTCCATGAACAACACTTCATTTCTTTACTCTTTTGGAATTATTTGAAGCAAGGTAAGAGCAGAGATGACAAAAACGAACAAAAATTGACGGCCACTCTATAGCAGGCGCAGGTAGTTGATACTGAAATGCATACTTGCAATGGGGAAAAATAACACTCGTCTCTTCAATGGATGTATGTATATATGGTAGTCCATAAAATGAAGCAAACGACTCTTGGAGCATAACACTTCTGCGCAAGAATGTTAGTTAGAGTTGGTGGAGCGCATGCTGAATGTACGGGAGTTTTGTTCGAGATCATCCCCTTTTCGTGAAACTCAAGCGATGTTTTATCTAAAGATTTTTCATTTTCGCTTGATAAAGGTGGGAGACAAAATAATATTCACTGGAGCGCATACAAATAGCATTCGGCGCTGACGAGTATATATTTTGCAGATATCAAAAAGCGCATTTGCTCTTAGTGTGTTACGTTTTAATACACTCATTTCGGTTAAATTTATTTTATTTACTTTTGTTTATGTCTGCGGTTTCATTGTTGTTGTTGTCTTTGTTTGTGGTGTTGTTACTCCAACTGCAAGTGAATCGCATCGCATCAAAAATTTCGCTTTCTTCTCAAATATATAAAAGCGGCGGTTTTTCAATTTTCCATCATTATTCAGTTGTGGAAAGTTGTTTGGCCAACATCAGCTAAAAGTGATCTCGTTTTTCTAGTTAAACGGTTTTTGTTTAAAAAAAAACATATTTTATTGAAATTTTATTCGCAATGGTTTTCAAGGTAGGATTTGAGTTGATTAGTGTGTTTTAAGTATAGAATGTGACGAAAAGTAATAATTGAGTGCGGCATTATATTCATTGTTGTTACATGAAATAAAAAAAAAAGACTGTGAAATGCATACAAATCTTCCGGAACCTTATTGGATTACGTTCTTGTATGGATGCGAAGTAGAATTGACTTAATTATCTAATTGCGGCTTAGTGTGAGGTGTAGGCGAATATTATTATTCGTTGAAAATGAGGAAGGATAAAGTGATTCGATTTGTAATTAAAGTCCTTTCACGTAATTGGATATAATTTGGACAACGTAAAATATGATTGCAATATCTGGAAACAATTTAATCGTTTCGGCTGCATTCACGACAGAAAACGGTGTTTGTTATATCACGCCCTTTGAAAATGGCAAACTTCTATTCCTCGTCTGTTACAAGTTCACGGATAGTAATTCTAAAAACAAAAGAGAAAATTGGAACAATCCAGTAGTATCCTCTTTAGTTATAATTTTATGGTTGCTGATATTACAAAATCAACAAAAATGTTTAAAAATTTGAAAAACATTATTATGCCTTCTGATTTTCTGGTTTTTCGGGTATTTTTTTAAACTTCATAAACCAAGCTAATACGCGACTAAAATTTTCTTTATTTTCAAAAAAATGTCAACCATTAAAATTTCTTCAGAATCAATTTTTTAGCTTTTAGGAAAATATATATGGGTATTGTGCCCATCTGGTTATATTTTTCCTGAATTTTCCAAAATTTTCAATTTTATTTAAAAATTAGTTTCTAATAATATTTTCTGGCTTCTAGGACTCGAAATGTAGAAATTTGGCATTTTAATATCGAAAAGTGACTTCAAAAATTCCTGGGATTTCTCAAGGGTAATGATATAACTGTTGCTTATCCAAGGCGACAACACTGCAAATAGAATGCTGACTTATTTGAAATCATATAAGGAGGTCACTAAATGCCTATACTTAAAACAAACAAACGAGATCATAACTTACCATTCACAAAAATTATATTTAACATTTGTGATTTTTTACATTATTTCTATTTTTTGTACCTGCGCCTAATGCCTAAATAGTACCTTAGCTGAAATGTCCATTTTCATGGTATCTAGACATCTCTAACTAGATAATTTAGCACAAACAATTTTCTTATTAGGTTGATTCCCATGAAATGTCCTGTTTGGATGACAGAGGTAAAACTAAATAAGTAAATTTTTTATAAGTCAAAATATTTCCATAGATATAATTAATCAAATTTTTAAAAATAAGAATCTACGCCATAGTTCAGACACCTATACGAGATAAGCTTTTACTTTCTGAAATCTTAGGTATATTTCGTTTCCATCAATATTTGTCTAATTCTGAATACATACAGCTTGGCCTTATTTTACTGGAGATCGTGCAAGTGCTCTGTTGAAGACCTTTTTTGACGAAAGAAGCCAAGATCATAAGAAGTTCAAAAAAAGTAAAAGTCATATTACGTTTTTCAAATAGGATCCGAATATCAAGGAGTACATTTTAAATCCGAGATATTTGAAGAAATAAACAAGACTCAAACTGCACTTACTAAAGTTGAAAAATTTGGCTTTTCTGATTGAAGTGACTATGTACTATTTCTGTTCTTCTTTTGATATCTCAGAATCATTTAGTTTTACTACCAGTTTTTGATATATTAATAAACACCTAAATATATTGCAAAATAAATTTTCGTGTTACAATTCAACAGAACAATTTTTAGATTTAAATAATTTTTTAGCTTACATTTGAATCTTTTTTTTAAGAAAGTCTCGCACATAATATCGGAAATATAATAGGCGATAAAACTTTTAACGAGATACTCTTGAGACACTTGCGTTACTGATAAGAATATACGGACAAATTACATTTCTATCTCTTATTTGTGCTCAGAAAATTATTAGAAACTTTGCGATACCGACGGGAACTTTTAAAATATCTAAATGCTCTGAAGACCCTGAGTCAATAATTGCAATAGTATTCAGAGCGAATAAAAACCAGACTGTACTTACAACAACAGCTTACAAGTATGTTTGTCGCTAAATTTTACCGAACTTTATTTGGACAAGTTTCATTGATATTCAATAAATTTGATTCAAAATTCATGAACCTATCATAACCATATTTGTCTATATGCTGAATAGTAAGAAAAAACTGCTTACTTCTTGATATTTTTTTTAATGATAGTTCAAATTTAGTTTATTTATTAAATTCAGATATAGACTTCGAATAAATCATTAGTATTAAAAATTTAAGCATACATATTTTTAAGTGGAAATTTCGCCACGTTGCTCAAGCTTGTAGACATCATTAGCATAATAATTTCCAGCAACTTAAATTGGTTTGATCACAGCTTCTAATTATTACTTAATATCCCAAAATATAATTTCTGTTTGACCAGTCCTCTCTAACCAAATAGTCAACAAATTTAATAGGCGACAAACTTAAACAGGTAAATAACTATAGAGAAGTAGTTAAAAATTTTCGTGATAATAACAAGTTAACTTTTAATATCAATTTTAGCGCAACTTCATTTACATAGCTTTCATATAAAAATTTAAAAAGCAAATTTTGAATCCAAATAAAATTTTACATGGCGCGATTAATTCCAGTATAAAATAGTATAAATTTTTTTTCAAATATTATTATTATTAAAAATTATTACCATTCGGTATTGCTGTATGAGTTTATGTAAACTGTAAAAAATTTACCAACATTTAAATTTTAGAGAGTAACATTTGGTTGCTAAACTTCATTTTCCAGTAATGGTATCTTGAAAATGGCCCTTCATCATAAAATCCAAAATTTCAAGCCCTCCCAGTGAGGCATGGTAATTATGATGAGCTTCTTTTGTATTTCATAAATATTGAAGGTTCATCCAAATCGGAGGTAGTTGGGTGCAAAGGTGATCGGTTCAGTATGGAAATTCAGCTAAGTATGTCATCCCATTAAGTTTTTCTAAGAATATTAGGACATACATAGATGCATAGATTCCTTTAGCTCCAAAAAATTATTTAAAACTATTAATTAGGTATAAGAACAAATTTTCAAAACAAAATAAAATAGAAAAACTCTGTAAAAAAATGCGACCTTTATCATAATATCACAAATATCACTTGCTATATCTAATTCGCGGTCTGAAATGCGATAAAATAATTTACAAGACGAAGCTTTTATATTAAAAACAAAAAAAAAACACTTGACGTAACCAATTGTTTACAGTAAGTAGACACAACCAACTAAATTCGGTAAGTTGAACTAATTTATGTAGATACACTCCAAGATATCACGTTCAAGCACTGTTTACACATGACAGAATAATTTAAAATTCCAATAACCCCATGCGAATAATTAAAAAGTTAACGCTTTTGCATTGTACGGTTCTCTTTACGAGAAATAAGATGGGGGGAATATAAATGAATACCCATTTTTATTTTCTATTTCCATACAAATAAGATAAATTATGAAAGAAATGATTACAAGAAAGAGTTACAGCAACAACACGGAGACTTTAGAAATATTTGCTTAACAGAATTTTGAAGAAGTATCACATGAAAATTAGTAATTAAAAATTGCGAGGAACAATATATATTGGAAGGAGCTGTTGAAGATAGTGGTATTCAAGAAACAACTTTTAATTGTAAAGGATCCAAAGGTTCTTGCTACTACATACTTCTACGATATAGGAAAAGTGAGTCATCTTGTGGCCCTAAGAAAGAAGCCGTATGATGATATGGGGTTCATTATCTAGTTAACGATTTAACTGCAACAAAACATACCTCTTGGGTAGGCCTATCTCAGTGGAAGACAATTTTATTCAACAAGAAAATTATTTAGTTAGTTGAAGTGGTACGTCTGATGTAGTAAAATGTTTTGTCCACTAAAAAGGATAACTTGTCCATCTTTTAAAAGTAATTTAGTTCTCTTGAAAAGGTAAGAGGATTCATTTTTATACCTTTTTACTTGTTTCAAATTATCTTCTTCTAATTTCGTTTTGTTATAGTTGAGATTTCGTATTTTTAAATATCAAGCTAAATGAATTCGAATAGATTAACTTAATCTTGCTTTATAAGATGACAACGCTGCATTTGAGTTTTATGAGTTAATATTTAATTTTATCCATTTTTTACCATAAGTTTACCACTTAGAGATAAGAAAAATTGAGTAGCTAATTCAATTTATCAGTGGCCGAATCTATTATTTTCTAGAAAAAAATTCATAAAAAAAAATTCACAAATGAACCACATGAAATTCTGGCTTAATATTTGGCTTATTATTAGCAATCAGCTAATAGGAATATTCCTCTAATTTATTCATTTGCAGAGGATTGATTCTGACCGAGACGTTATTACATTCCAAAGAAGAGTTTCTTTCG
The DNA here is from genome assembly GCA_963924295.1 of Dioctria rufipes. NCBI lineage: Eukaryota > Metazoa > Arthropoda > Insecta > Diptera > Asilidae > Dioctria > Dioctria rufipes. Next base: position 37,417,037 of record OZ002743.1, on the reverse strand, counting down.
GACAGATATAAATATTAATATAATCTCGAGAAATGTATGCGCCTTACAGAAAAACGTAATCAAGCTAAGAAAACGAATATTATAATTGGTTATTTTGGTTCTTAACTTTGTGCTAACTATTATGATCATAGGGCTATTAGCTTGAGTTTATAATTATTCATAGTTTTCATTTCATTCAGTTTTTGTTGGAGTCTAGAATAGGGTCGATAATTGCAAATAATATAATTTGGTTGTGAATAATTCACCAAATTTGTGTTTTGGTGCTAGACATGTTGATATAGAATGAAGTTTAATTAAGTTAGGAATATTCCACTTCGATGCCTATCTATGTTTGTAAAGTCTTAAAACTATTTTGCGTGAGAAGTGGCAATATCAACTATATAACAAGCTCAACTCATTAATAAAAGATCTGCGGTATGTAGAGTAAAAGAAGAATATCAGATTATATATGTACTATATATCTGTATCGAGAGTATGGCCCAACGTTACATGGATCCTGCTTTAGCGGCCATGCTCTGTCATACCACCAACACAAAACTCATTAGAAAAATGATATTTGGAATAATCTGAGCTTAGTCTTAGATATAAGCTGATCTTTCGCTTACAGCGTTACAACGTATAAAAACAAAATAAAAATTAAAAGTTATTTCACTAGGAATAACTGGGTAGGAAGGACTTTAATTAATGCGTGTTTTTTTTCTCCAGTCAAAAATATGGGAAAAGCGGGAAAATTAAAAAAAAATGAAAATGTAGGTAGCCGCTAAGAAGGTTTTTCTTAAGCAGTCTTTTGGTATCCTGTCTTAACCATCTTGGGGTTACTTCGGTCTATAAAGTAATAAAGGAACATCCAACGATATATTAATATAATTTCTTCTTTTCATTTTTTACATACTTTATTCTGTTATAAATAAGCATAGATTTCTAAGAAATTTTAATAATTTGTTATTGGCTAGATTTTAGATTCTACTGCAGTTGAGATAGTTTGGCTGAGATATTAATCACATATCGGAATTTATATATTTTATAGTCTCTCATAGTTATTTGCTACGTTTTTCTCTTTTCGACAACATACACTACGGGGCTTCTCTCCTTAGTAAAAATTAGCCATCCGTTTTCTGATGTTTCTCCTGAAACTCAAACTCCAGTTTTTACTTCCAATCTCGCGACGCATTTTAGATTTTAATTAATGTTGAATGAAGACCTATAGGCCATTTCGAAATAACTATTTGGTCCATTTATAAAATATAATATTTTTGGCTACTGCTAACAAATTATGAAAATTAACGAAAAATTGTGCAATAATGGCAATTAAAAAAATGTTATTTTTTTTTTCTATATAATTAGAACTGACTAATATTACGGTCACTGGTCATAATATCGCAATTATGCATTTAAAGCGGAATAAGTATGTAAGGACGTGCAACTAGTTGTAGACTTACTACAGATATTTTTTACAGGAGGAAAATATTTGAATACGATAGTCTAAAAAGGCTAAGGCTTTGAAATTACATTTCACTTAAATTGAATAAACACTAAAAATTTTACAAAAAACGTGTCAAAATGTTTAATCAGTTTTTAGTTTTAGGTCGTTAGATTTATTAATTTTTGAGCTTCGTTAAAAAAAATAAGAATGGTGCTTATGAAGATCACATAAGTGAATTTAATTATGACAATAAAATGACTCTTGTGTAGTAGGAACTACGTTGTGAGTTTCTTATATTTACCTGTCTAGGAAAAGTGAGCATTCATTTGGACTTAAATCTTGTTCTGATAACTTTTAGTTTAGGTGGTAGCATAGTGCATCTGCACACAAATATTCTCGTTCGCGCTCATTAACTGGCTAAATTTCTTATAAATATTACTGCTTATAATAATTTGTTCCTTATTTCTTTTGATTTTACAAAAATACCTAATTATGACGTTTTAAGGCGTTATTATTATTTTTCGATTTCATTATATGTATTTTTTCATAAGCACGTTTTTTTTTGTTTTAGATTATTTTCCATTATTTTTCCTTATTTTTTATACATGTTAGAGAATTGCAATTTTACCTTCTAATTATGTAATCCACGTTAGCGTCTCTCTTCTTTTCAAAACATAAAAAAACAATTCTTAATGTTCCCTAAATTTAGATTAGGAAATTTTTAGTTTTACTGGAAAATAGACAATATTTAATTGAAATATATTTTTATATGAGATGAGTATAACAAATTTTGTTAACATAAACATCATGGCTTCCATAAAACACGGATTTAAATAAGTTGTATGTATAATTGTTGTATAATTTATTCTGATAACTAAAATACAACATTCCATTCCATTATATATGAACCATAAGTAGTAGTGCGTTATTTTAATAATACGATTTGCTACTTTAATGGTAGATGCTTTGGAGTAAGCGAGACTCTTCAAAGTTTTTCATTTGAGCTTGTAAGAGTTAATGAAGTTTTCACTTGCGTGATACTTTTACTTTACCATGTTTATGGACGTATTCATCAGGTAAATTTAAATAAATTTTTAATTTAATCTATTCACCAATCACATCACCACCAGTCGATTTAATGAAAATTTAATTTTAATTCAATTTTAAGTGAGCTCTTACTCTCTCTTAAGGGCAGGGTAAGGTTAATTCGTACAAAAAAAGGCATGTTTTTGTGAATTTTTTGTGACGACATAGTAAAAATATCATTATTAAAATTAATGGAACATTAAAGTATGACATTTAATTTCGATATCAGCTGATTGAAGTGTCATGCTATTAAAAAATTGAAGAAGTGAGAATTTCATTGTTCAGATAACTACCGATATCGGTAAATAGAATATATTTGATGACCAATAAAAAATCAAAAGATTACAAGAGTACATAAAATTTCTTGCCAACTTTTTCAATAATAATTAGGTAGATTTCATCAAGTGTCACGAGAATTCTGCCTTTCTAAATTCGCAAATATCGCAGTTTACAGTTCTAAATTTTCAAAAATTTTTATTTTATTGGACTTGGTGGATAGCTATAAAAATTTAATTCCGGTGCCTCAATAATAAGTAAATTATAATTATATTTGTATTAAATGACTTGGTTAATACGGCTCTTAATCTTCCTGTCCCGTCAAAAAAATTGCCATCCTTAAACTTATTCCGGTGAATAGTGGAGAATGAAACGTCTTTCAGTATAATTCATTGTTCGTAGATTTTTGTAAACTTTAGGTTAGTTTTTTCTCCTTCGGATGATAGAAATTCTTATTCTCCTCATACCTCATACCTTAGGAATATATTACCTCTCACTTTATTCTAAATTTCCTTCCACCTTTGTTCGACTTGAGGTGATATAAAAATAAAAAATTGCATCTTGGTAGATATTTAAAGTCAGACAAATAGTAAGTTTCATCGTTCACAATAAAATATCCATGATTGAAATTACACCAAAAATTTAATGAACTGTATTCAAGCTTATTTTTTGAAAATGTAAATCCTTTTGTATTTCAGAGTTTTGGTGGCTTTATTTATCTTTTAATTATTATTATTGTCATTCTTAATTTTTTGATTTGTTGAGGTTATTTTTTCACACAAAAATGATAGGATATCTATTGATAGCATCGATATTTTTTTGTTTTACTAATTTCTTATTGTCTTCAATTTGCTTTAATTTTTCACTTCAACTGTAAATCTTCAAATACTATCATGTTCCTACTTGCTTCCGATTTAATATTAGATCTGCTCATACCACTTCAAACTGTTTTGATGGTATTTCCAAATTTTTCTTCAAACATTTATTTATTTTGATAGCATTTTATAAGAAATTACATCACTCATCAACGGCTGTAAGTGGAATGAAAGTAAAAATAATTGTGCTTCCAGAGATAATTAAATGAATATGACAAGACATTTACGATACTTCTCTTCATGATCTTTGAAAGTTGCTAAACATTTTTCTCGTACACACTTTCATGTTGATAAGTTCTTATTTTCAGAGTCATTAGTCACATAGAATGTTACATATTTCTTTATCTATATCGTTTTCTATAGCTTTGAAAAAGTTAGTCTAAAACTATTCTATCGTTCATTAAAAAAATATATACTTGTTCAAGAAGTTTTTGTTTTTTTGTTTATTTTCCAGTAAAACAGCAAAAGTGAAATTTATGTTTTTAATTTTTCATTTCATCACCAACTCATTTGATTTGAGGTGGGAAAGTTCAAGCCTTGGTTTTGACTCATTAACAAGTCTGAAAACATAATAACTTTGGAAATAAAAATACAATAAAAATCCCAGTTTTCCCAAAAATTTTTCTCAAATAAATTATCCTTTTTAAAGATTTGGAACTTTCTTAACAATTTCTAGTATACAATTTAACTTCCAAGCATCAACAAATTTTTCTATACAATATACATATAGTCACTAAAATGCCTTAATCATTGATGTGCATCGAATTGTCTCGAATCAGACATCGCACGGAACCTAAAGCCAAAGTATTATGCCATTCAACTTTTCATGCTTTGAACTTAATTACTAATTAATTAATACTTGCTATAAAGCATATGTCCATCCAAATACTCCAGGACATTTAAATTTACCAATCATTTTGCATAACTTAATTTTTATCCTGTTCTAATAAAGGAAGCAAGAACTGTCAATAATTATTATGGTGATCTAATACGGAATAGGAAAGCGTCAATTTTCTATGTGCACATAAATAAATTTCATTAATTTTATGTTACCGCCATTATCGATATAAGAAATTTCGAAACCGCAAAATATAATATCATGTATGTAATGTATATGTAAAACTGTTGCTTACATATGCGCGCTTAGTAAATTTATATAATCACGTAACTCGTATGGAGGAAATAATTGAAAAATTAGAAAAAAGTCTTCCGTACGTGTTACTGACCATAAACGGAAAACGATCAAGTTATTGAATAATTTCAAGCCGCATAATGTGCAGGTAGCAATTTCATTTTGTCTTATCTCGACTCTTCCAGTTCTTAATCTTCGCTTCAGCAATGTGCATGGCACTTGCATATCCACTCGAGCATCACTATGAAGGCTTAAGCGGTGGAGAGCATGGATATGAAGGTGGCTTTGAATCTCATGGAGTATCTTTGGGTGGTGGAGATGAACATGGATACCATCATGAAGAAGAGCATGTTGACTATTATGTAAGTTTTTCCGTAGAAGAATTTCGAAATAATAATTTTAATGATTTTTTTTTAAATAAATTATTTAGGCTCCACCAAAATATGCCTTCAAATATGGAGTTAATGACTTTCATACCGGAGATGTCAAATCACAACATGAAGAACGTGAAGGAGATGTAGTAAAGGGTATGTGTTCCCATATTATGGTAACTAAGGTGAAAAGCATTAGAGCATAATTCTTTTACAGGACAATACTCTCTTGTTGAACCTGACGGTTCAATCCGAACTGTAGATTATACAGCCGACAAACATAATGGATTCAATGCAGTCGTTCATAAAACAGCACCAGTGCACTCTGGTGGACATTATTAAGTAGCAACAAATCAAGCTAGCTCCTAATTCAATGATTTTTTATTTTAAAAAGTTTTGTTAATAGTTTTATGTATGTGCTTAAGACCAAAAACTTCTTTCATTTACATTGACGTTACATGTATGTAGTGTTGTATGAGTGCGTTCACATAAGAAAATCTTAACAATCTTAAACATCATAATTTTTGCTCACGTGTATACTGTGATATCATGACTCCATTTCTTCGACTTTTTTACTAGATATTCTATTCTTTTATCATTCATCATTTCAAATCGTTAAATAATTCATTAATCAATTTCATTGTTACTAGTTTATTCTCTTAAGATGTTAAGGTATTTTCGAAGTGATACACCAATCTGTACATAGCACGACAAGAGTAAATATTATGAACATTGCGAGGAAATCTGTCTCAAATCAACTAGAGTACCACTGTCACTGTGTACTTTTGTCATATCGTTGTACGACTTTCTTATAATTATTTTAATGAATGTGAGTCCTTTTTATAATAAAATATTGAAAAACATTATTGATATTTTTTACTTATATTTGGGAACTCTTTTGTTTTTAATTATATTTCATATGTCTAACCCTGATGACTATTTCAGGTAAAACCACATAAAGAGAATCTTATACCATATAAGGAAAGAACATTCATAGATAATATATATGTACTTTGGGTAGAGTATTAAGTTTTGTTTATTTAAATATTAGCAGGTATTCTCAAGTTTATAAAAAAATCCATACTGAGATGAGAATGCGTTACAGAAAATCAGACAATGTAAAGTTTATGTGAGGATGACAGTGTGCGTATCGCACATTTCCAAAGACAAAAATTAGAAAACACTTATATTACTTACTTTTTATAACATCAAAAGACTCATTTAAAATTTATTAGGTAATAATAAAGATAAAATCGATAGATTGAGTAAACGGGTGTATATAGAATTGAATACTATGACTGTGATTGCCAGTATAAGAGGCACAAATTTTACAATACGTTTTAAAGAACTCATGAGATCATTTAAATGTGATAAATTGGATTCAACGATAGAAAAATATTTGGAAGACTCAAATCACAAATGTAGTTCGAACAACCTTCAGATTATAAATTTTCTTGTGTATAAAACGGGCGGCACAACATAATGATTCTTTCGATTTACTTCCACTCTTATTGTTCCTATTTATACTTTTAATCTTTCATATTTTTCTTTAATGCAGATTCTGTCATGCATCCGAGTAATAAATGCACAATAAATGACTAGCACATGATACACCGAATTTTATTTAAATTTATAAATTTAATATAAATATACCATATAAATTTTTTAAACAAAAATACAAGAGTAGTGCATTTTATATCATGAACTAATTACTTAGAAGGCAGCAGTATCATATACCGGCAACACTGATTAATTATTTTAACATTTAATATAAAACACATTTTTATTCTTGAAGAGACGTTTTTTATGTCCTTATGCTTTTGTAAGAGACGCGAATTATTACGAGCCTGGTTAGGCTAACAATCTACAGAAAAACTCTCTCAATAATAACTCGCGATATTCATAAGAGTAAAGAGAGTCAAAGTAAGTCAACAGAATCTTAAAAGCCCGCCATAATTAAAAAATCGCCTAATTTAAATTCATTTATACGCACTGTCGTCTTGGTCAAAAAATTCAATGCTAGGATATTTTTATCACGTACTCTCAAGTAAAATGAGTAGGAACGTAGGGGGTTTTTCGCAGTGTTAGCATTAGCGAGAAATTATCATTGAAAACATAGACTGAATTTATTGGAACACTTTAGTTTAAAAGAAGCTCAAATACAAGATACAAATTTGTTAAATGATCATGAAGTTATCACACAGTCTCCCTTTTCAAGTTTTAGTAATTATAATATGTAAATTATTGTTACTACGCTTGTTAATTTGATACATATGAATTCCATATTAGTATTTTATAACGTATAATATCAGTGTACTTCTGATGATTACGTAAGTAAAGCCGAAATACACGTGTATAAATTTTGTTTTAAATTCAGCCTTTCTGTTTCTATTTTACTTTAATCCTGAAACATTAAGGTTCACAACTAGTGTGACACTTAAAAAAAAACTTTTTTACACTTTTCGTTAGTATATACCTTGGAGAATAGTATATTAAAATTTCAAGTATGTATCTCTAACAGTTTTTGAACTACAGCCTTCTAAAGCTGAGAGTCGTACACTGTTGAATGGCACAAATGTTGCCACAAAGTATAGGGAAAAAATCCCTATAAATGTAGGAAATATTCCCTACATTTTATGGCATATTCCCTACATTTTAGGGAATTGTTTAATATGATTTTTTGCAATTGCAAGAAAGGCTGTGGCGTAAATTGTGTATGTAGAAAAGTAGGGTTACTATGTTCCACAGTTTGTGATCAGTGTAATTGCCAAGCGGGCTTCAATGACTCACTCATCAATACTAACTGATTCCGATGGAAACAGCGTGCATGAAATCCTCGAGCTTGACGAAGCAACTGTAATGGATATCGAGGACGATAAAGATAATGATGCGGACATTGACCTTGGGAAAACGCATGACGAGGCCGACGACGAACAAGAATAATTTTAAATACGCTATTTTGTATTTGGTCTTAATAAAAAATAAACAAAATATAAAATTCTTGATCCTGCGTTCACATAGCGTTATTCGCTATATACGCTTGTATACGGATGCGCGCTTGCTCTCTCCGCGCTGTACATCGAAAGCGATTGTAGATACAAAAAAAAAATGCATGACGGGAATCGAACCTACACTTGTTAGAATCGGTCAATGATGGAGAAAGAAGAACTTTTTAAGAACTTTTATTTTTAATGATTCTAAATCAAATTCACAAATGCAAGACGAAAAAACAACCGCCTCGTCCGGGGTTTGAAAACGGGACCTTCCGCTTGCCGGGCGACTGCTCCTACCACTGAGCTAACGAAACGATAATTTTCCCCCTTGCATTTATCAATTTGTTACTCTTGTTACTAGCCTACTAAGCCACGTTTTTGCTTTCAGCTGGCATTAAACCAGTAACGATGAAAGCGTACAAATAAATTGTCCGCGGGAAAAATAAATAAAAATTGAATTTACAAAATTACAAAATTACATAAATTAATTAAATTACCCTATTCATATTACTTTCAGAAGCGAGAAGAATGAGCATATTTTTTAAAAAAATATACCGACTGCGATTTTGTCGGTATGATCACAACAAAGAAAAAAAAATTGACCTTAATAGTCTCTGGAAAATAATATTGACTGAACTTAGTTCCGTTAATTTTAATTTTTCCATAAAATTTGATAAGCGGTAGATTCACTTGTTTCACTGTTTGTGCATAAGTAAAAATTACAAAAATTGCGAAAATGAAAAACGTCAAATGATATTTTGTTGAGTTTTTTAAAAAGTATATTTATAGTTTACAAAAAACTAAAGAAAATAACTTGATAATAAAAAGGTATAAAAATATGTTTTTTTATTTTCTAGATGTATATAATTTACGAATATATCCTTTAGGGAAGTTTGTTTTTTTGGTGGGATGCGATAAACATCTTCTTTTAATTTTTTTTTCTGTATTTATACCTAATCTAATTCGATGATCAGGAATGATGTATTTGTTCCTTAAAAAATTGATAATATTAAGTGACGTAATGTTCTAAAATCTTACTTTATAAAATTGTTTTTACTACTCCCCTTTTCGTTATTAAAGTGGCAAGCAAAATATTTGTTCGGGAATTAATCACTTAATTTTTTCAGTCAGTTTTCTAAAGGACTTCATTCGTAATATCCAAAACTTTCTATACTTTCTTCCATTCAAATCTAAATGGTTATAGACGAAGTTAGCATATTCATGTGAATATAACTGATGGAGTGCCTTAAAGCACTTATTATAACAGTAACCGTTACTCGTTTTTTTAAATTCAATTACATAAACTAAAATGCGCGTTTTCATCACAGATAAAAGTATTAATTTTTGAAAATATGAATAAATTTCTCTCTAAGATCAAAGTTTCTCACAAACTACCATTGAAAATAGAAAAAAGTAAACTTCTTTATGTTAGCTATAAAGTTGTGTGGCAGCACTCCAACACTGCGCTAACTATTCTTTTCTTCTAGCCCTAATACATTGAATATTATTACAGTGTCGCCTATATGGTATCTGACTAAAATTACTTGAATGAATATTGCATATATTTAGGCGAAATTCATTAAAAGCACAGTGTAAGGAGCGGTGCATAAAACGAAAGACTTAAATGCATAACAAACAAACTTTCATTCTGTTATAATAATGTAAGATTGTTTTTGTTTGTCTTTGCATTTAATAGTGGTTAACACTGTTTCTGAATTTCGCCATTTATTTGGAAATTAACGCATTATTTTTAACCCAATGACTATAGTAATCTTAAACTAGTTATAACTTAATTATCAATTAATAAATTAGTCTGAAGATTTCATACTGTTTCGTTATAGACATCTTTCATGTTATTTTTATCCTCCAATTGGTATTGATTCTTATAAAATCACAAGTATGCTTTGATTTTGAGGAAAGATTAGATAAATTATACGATAACGGCCTGGTTCTGAAAGAAATTTGTGACTATGTAGACACAAAACTTGATTGAGGGAAGATTTGTGTGACTGTTTCTTATTATTGTTTTTTGTGATTTTTTTGATTAAATTTTTACAAAATTATAAGCTGAAAAATATTAAGGAGATTTTAATTATATTTTTTTTATTATATAATAAGTAATATACAATAAATAGGTTAACTCGTAGTCGATCTCTTCGACTATTGCGGGAAGAAACTGATCCCTTCAGATGATGATCATTTTCATTTTCATTACTGCGAGAAGCACAAGGGACAAGATTAATGAGGTCCGCATCTGTGTATTAAATTGTACCATTCATGCATTGTTCATTAGTGAAAATTGCCAATGCTTGTGACAATCGCTTGTTTTTACTCAATGACTGGATTGAATAGGTGATTCAGCTGGAATAGAATATATTTTAGTGAGAAAAATATCCTCTTTATTAGTGGGGATTTTCAATTTATAGGTGTTAAGGTTAAATAAATGAGACTTTTACTAGACTAAATCATAAGCCTCAAGCTCAACTGGTTTTCTGACTTTACTGTACCATAGACGTGTAGTCGCCCTCATACTCTTGGTTATAATAAAGTTACAATGCCTAGTTATCACCATAAAGAAGTGGCTAGTTTGGACATTGTTGACAGAACTAAGCTTATACTTCGGGTGGGTATTTTATGGTATCATCGTATAAACATCCTAGATATAAAAATATGATTGAAATATTTTACCGAGACCTTCACCTAGAAAGTTTGGGTCTGCAGGATATGAACCGAGATGAGGTATCTAAATCAATGGTCCTTTACTCTAAAATTCCAGATGCAGGACATACTGAATCATATCTACCTAAATTTTAAGTGCACATAACTGGTACAGGACAGTGTGTCATAGATAATCTGTTACAATTAGATTCTTTAGTAACTTAAAACTTGTATCAGAAAGGTTTATCGAGGCTGTGGAAAACTATATCAAATCATGGATAATTTTTATTTCTTGGAAATTAATATACATATGTGGTATATTTATTTGTTTATATGCTAAAAGTAATTTTGTATATACTTCTAAAATGTCACCTCTGAACAATTGCGTTAAGTTTCTAACGTATGGTAAAAGTATCCAAAATTCTCGATATCTGGTAGTCGAGCTGGGCCTATGTGATGCGGTAATGTGATAGAGCTTTTTACATGTCTTCAAATAAATTTTATTTAGAATAATCGAATACATATGCTTAAGTTTTACATACATTATTCATTATTTTCCTCTACGTATTTGCTTAACGATTTATATTGTCTAAAGATCCCTCTATGACGTGACGTATAAGACATTTTATGAACAGCAACCCATTTAAAATTAATCAATCAAATTTTGAGTAATTAAATTTTCTGTAAAAAAAACAATAATTTACATTTCGCCAGCTAAAATCACTGAGCTATGAAAGTCTGGCATGACAATAACTGCTTCACACTACTATGACTATTTCAATTTATAATTAAAAAATTACCATACCATATACAGTTAATCTGAATAATTTGTTTAATGGTCCACATCCATTTCATGGCAGGTGGTAGTCAATTAATTAGCTACAAATGCATACGTAGGTGAAGCGGTTTAATTTTAATTTAAACATGCGTAAACCGACTTATGCTCTTTATTCTCAAGTATTTCAGTTACAAAGCGAGTTTTCATCTGTATAATTAATATTCAATTTATTGGATTAGGGATTATGCGATGAAACGAACATTCAGCAATGGTAGCAATGAATAAATAAACTAACTCAGAAATTGCTGGAAAGATTCCCACCAACACGGCTAGCAGTTTAATGCCGGAAGTGGCCGAACAATCTCCGCAATTGTAGGCTGTTTTCATTAAACATCACTTATACAACTTATTTAGTGACAGCGTCGACTTAATAGACAATACCCAAAAAACAACTTTTCGCCCAGATGTGTTACCGTAATGCAACATTCAGAGCAAGATCAATGCTGAGTTCACGATCAGTCGAACTTGATTTATTTTTAACTCTCTGAACCTCTAAAGACAAACACCTGGAACCAGCAGAGGTAAGGGAAAAAAGATAAAAGCGACAAGACGGCTTGCAGTAAACAAACACGAAAAATTTTAGAACACCATCAACATCGTCACACGATTGAATAGTGAGACAGCAACTGAACGACTTGTGTAAGTTGTTCTGTGCACAGCAGCCTTGAGAACTAGGTGCGTTCCTCAGGTACTACCATTAAGCTACTTTAAGAAACTCACTATAGTTCCGGACATGATCGATATAGATCTATTGACGTGCGATAAATTGTTGTTGCTCAATTACATACAACTCAGATAATTTGAGAGCAATTCAGAATCATTTCGAATGAAAGTGAATTCGATTCTGAAATTAAATTACTTCGTCGGGGATAATTGTTAAAGCCAGCGTCGATTTAACGATCACCTGGTGATTCATTTTATGGATCAAGTACATTCGTATGATTGTTGTTCCGTTTGTGGTAACTGTATACAATGAGCTTTATCTTTTTCAGTTTATTGCTTATTCGTTGTATTTTACGAGCAGATTTCTGAAGTTCTGCTTGAGCCTGTTGAGAATGTTATTGTACAATTACACCATATCGGACATAGTTATCACTTCAGCAAAATGCAATATTATTTCCTTAATTTATTCATAATCTTTTAATACGCCCACAAATCAACCGTGTGAACTGAAGCAAGTTTTCCTTGTCAACTTATGTAAAATTGTACTTGTATAGTTAATTTAAAAATGTTTACAAAAATATTTTAAACGTGCGAGTTCATGCAGATCATGATTCATGATCTACTTTTTTCATATTTTTATTTTTTTGCTTTTTTTTTTCTTCTTTGGATCTGTACATAATACTTTACGACAATGTCTTGATAATTTTGTAAAGACAGAGTTTGGAGAAAATCCGACAGAAAAATAATTATTAACAAATATGAATGGCTGCATAATTAATAAGATAGTGCCGACCCGGAATACTGGTATAGTAGTGAATTCCAGAATTTATACAGAGAGGTTAATTAAGGTAATGACCTCTCAACCCGAATTTATAAACTGCACCAAATTGCAGGGTCACACGGATAATTGTCATGAAACTACTCAGATGAACAAATTGCCAATCTATCTGAGATCATTTTGGAGTATTGCGTTTGCGGATTTCAAGTTTTTATTTATTTAAAAAAGAAGAATCCTTTGAATTATTTCTGTTTTTGCAGTTATAATTTTATAATTAATTATTCTTATCATGAATGAAAACCCTACCACAGGCACTACACAACAAATATGTGACTAACTTTTAATTAATTTCATATTAAAATCCGTTCTGATATATGTGCTGTAGTCAAAAGGCATTAAACATAAGGCGATTTTATAGATCTATCCGTTAGGCTTTATGTACATAAGTTAAAAGTATTTCACAGAACGGTAATATATAGACTCATTTTTGTCATTATTTTGTGTTGCATTTTATTACACTAGACTAGATTTTGTATTTTTATATGACCATTATTAGCAAGCCTCTAGAAAAGCATAGACATAATTGTGTGTGTATCTTTGAGCATAATTAAAACAAAACAAGTAAAAAAGCTAGAATTGGTCTAAGACCAATTCTTATGATACCCTAGATGAATGCCCGTATTAAATTTCGTATGGTCACCGATCTATTCAAGTATTGATTTTGAAGTTGTTTTTCGCATATATTTCTAGAACGGCTTGTCGCACAGAAAAAATGATTATAACCAATTTTATAGGATTTTGTATTTTACCGAAGTTCTTAGTACAAAAAAATGTCTTGGACTGATCGTTTTCAAAGTATACGTAAAAAACTGAAATTCTTATATGGCAACACCAAGAAGAAGTTGCCCGATTTAGTCCATTTTTGACATTTTATTTGCTAATGTAGTAAAAACAACATGTACGAAATTTCAGCTCTCTACGTCGATGCGTTCTCAGGCAGTGTCCAAATATATAGCGGAAAACGAAATTTTTATATGGCAACCCCACGAAGGAGTTGCCCGATTTGTCTCATTTTTGAACTTAATTTTACTTTTTTTTTTAAAGTCCGTGTACAAAATTTCAGGTCTTTAAGTATACGCGTTCTCGAGTTATCGTGCGCACAGACGGATGGACGGACGGACGGACGGACGGACGGACGGACATGCAAAAATCGAAATAACTTTTAATATTATGAATGGGTGTCCAATCAATTTTGCTGTACCATCATTATTTCGAGGTGTTACAAACGGAATGACAAGCTTAGTATACCCCTATGATTTCATCTAGGGTATAAAAATCTTCTTAGCTTCTTGGAAGGATATGTATTCAGTCCTACTTAAGGATTTCCCTACTTTTCTTCACAAAAGTATTTTTGTTTGAAAAATTTAATTAATAAGATTCACCTGCCGCAGAAGCGAAACTTTCTTTTTGTATGCTCACATCTCGACTGCCATTACTGCTATTATCACCACACCGACTTTCGTAGTCCAGCATCTCGACTGTTATTACTGCTTCCGTCACGTCGGGTCACATAGGGTTGATTTGGCTAACCTACCACCTGCTCTCCTACGTCTTTGTTGTCGTCAGGGTGCAGATGTCAAGAAAGAGGTCATACGTTCGACTTGATCTGCACATTCGTTCAGGCTGTTATAGGAACAATATGGATTTTGAAATCTGACTAGCTCAACTAGTTGAATTTACACCACTTCTAACATCAGATAGACTAAGGGCTTCTAAGTCCTTTTCAGGTATAGGTGCTCACCACTTTAATTTGGTTATTCAGCAGACGTCTGATAATAAATAGATTAAGACGAATCGCGGTTACAGTCCCTCTAGCCACCAAATCCCTGCGATAACCAGATTCTTCTGCTCTCGCTGTTAAGTGGTCCTTCAAGATATCAAAGCCGACCCCCCCCCCCCCCAGTAGAATAGTTAGCAACCTCAAAGGGAAGTGCCATATTCCTTTTATTGCGGATACTAAACTCCGCACGTAGCTAAACTATTAACAATTGGCCAAACCGCTTAAGATTTTATAGGAACTTCTTCATACAATTAAATCTTCGTGTATTTCTGAACTAGTGGTGATACAAAAATTATTTCCAAATTTGCACTTTATATATTCGAATGGTATATTTTTCCCATCTTTCATTCTTTCAAAATATCCCTATCTTTGAAGTACATTTAAAAACTATTTTGGTTTTTATCAGTAAAAAGTGATTTTACAATAACGCAGTATATTAGCCGTCGGTCTTGCCGTCAAAACCAATAGACTATAATTTTCTCAAGTTTAACAAAAAATTTAATAGGACTTATTCCCAATAAATAAATATTTGTAATTTTAGGATTATATTAATTAATTAAAAGAAGAAAATCTGCTTTCAAATACATCTGTATCAAAAACAGCCTAAGGTGTAAAAAGTAAATTCGTGGTGAAATTTCAATATATTTTAGAAAATCAGCTGCTAACACTGATCAAGTCAAAATATGCGCTAGACGAACTATAGCTTTTATAAACAATTTCACTGAGCCTAAGGGTACGTACACAACGCGGCTAGGCGGGGCAAGACGAGACGGGGCGAGGCGAGGTGAAGATACACCTCGAGGTGTAGTGTTCACAACAAGGCGTTCAAGTTCTTGGTAAATCGCGAAGTGAGAGCATATAAATTATGTCATCAGATTCTAAAGAAGAAATTCTGTGTTTGTCAAGTAGTGCAACTATATGCCACTTTTCACATAAGTGTACTTTCTAAAGTTTTGCTTGTAACCCGATAAATAACAAGCGACTAGAATTTGGAGAGTTCGTCATTGACAAATATATATGAAGATTTACATACTGATCCTCATATATTCTTCCAGTATATGAGAATGGGTTAAGAACCCACCGATTATATCAAAGAGCACCTCGCAAAACATTTCATTCACGAGCAAGATACCTCGAGGTGTCTCGCCATATCGCACGCTGACACAGCGTTGTTATGATCACTCTCATAGTACAGCGTGCAATCATTTTATTTCTTCAACTCTTGATACAGCCTCGCCTCGCCTCGTTGTGCACGTACCCTAACGTACCGAAGTAACAAAATGTTGTGCCGACAAATGTTGCTGGACACACTTAATGATAATATAATTTCAATATAATTTCGTGGTACTAAACGTTAATTTGTTTCATAAAGTGGAAAAGAAATTTAATTAATTCAGACGTACGAAATGAGTCTGTTAGCGTCGATAGTGGATTAAATTCCTTTAGAAATGACTTTGAATGCTATGCGCATACTTTGGATACTACTGCCTAACCTCGAAAGAAATTAACTGGAAAGGAGAGCTAAGGTCTCCCACAGCACGAAAAAAAGAAATGGGTACTTTTTGGGACTGTCAGGAAATTCTTTTGATGAATTATAAAAAAAAAAATACAGTTTTTATGGCGTTATTTCTGTCATATTATTCTTGGAAGTTGTATTGACTTGAGTGGATGGGGCTCGATAGTAGTCCAAAACAACAGACTAATTCCGAACTGCATTTACAACACTGATCTTGACGTTCATCCACATTAAAACAAAAAAACTGAAAATATTTTATTCAGTGTTTTATTTTCATTTGTCGCAATAATTGATTAGCTACTTTTACAGTAATTATGTTAGCCTTAAGAAAATCTACAACTATTCATTTTCTGAATGAAATTTGCAGAAAATTACTTTAATGCATTCCCATTATTTTCTTATGATCTTGATCGTTTCTTTACCATAACTAGTAGTTAGATACTTGGACTTCTGTGGAGAATAAGTGCCTTCAGAAGGTCGTTTATAGTATATATTTCTTATTAACTACACTTTAATTGAAGAAAATATACATATGTATGGAACGTGATTCATTTAGGTGTAATCGAGATAAATGTTTAATTATATAAATATTCGAATATTAGAGTTTTAGTTTGTTGAATATGTCAGTTGCTTCATAGCTTTACAATGGGTAGGAATGAAAGTTCAACTACAACTAGACCGATATAGTATTTTTTCTGTGATCTCACAATTTTACGGTGTATATTCTTATGTATATCATTTACAGGGACTCAGTAATTGTTATTCTTTACTCAAAATTCGAAGTAGTAAATTGAAATAATAAATTAAAAATTAAAATATATGTTGACGGAAATTCTCTAGGTTTGATACAAAACAGACTCGCAAATATCTACTCATAACAACAAATTATCTATTTAGCTATTTAAAATTAAAGTAGTAAGTTTTTAAAACTGCATAAATTCATTATAAAAAAAACCTAATCAATGGATTTCATTTTAATTCTTAATATAGTTCCTTCTTTTAAATTTATATAGACGAAAAGAATACTAGAGACCTCAATAACCAGTAACACCTAGGCAAGCCGACCATTAAACTTTTTGCAGTGGAACCTCGGTTTCCTCTTAATTGGTTGGTGAGCGTGGGAGTAACACTCACAGTGTAATAGACAATATGTCATATGTGATATTACACTATATGTTCTAACAACAAAGCAACGACACATGTAGAATGATTCCACATTTTTTCCTAATTCCGTATTATGGGTGGATGCCCCCGTAAGTATTAAGTACTTCCTTCTCATGAATAAAACTGTATCCGTTTTACTGGCATTTATATTTAGATTCCTTTTCGTATATGTAAGTCTAGGATTTTCGCAATTGACTTAAGAAGCAGAGACTGACTGCTCGGAACGGTTTGACCAAGAAGCTTGACCTTCGCTATTGAGAGATATAACCTAGAGCATGACAGGTTCCAAGGATTTTTAATAACGATGTGAGTATTTTTTCAATGCCTGAAAGGTTGGCAAAAAAATGAGCTTATAAAATAGATGGAATAATATACATATATATATATATAATATAATAATAATAATACCTACAAAGTAAATTTTAAAATATCAATAATAATAAAATAATAAATCATGTATTGCGAATTCACAGCCTCTCCTGAAATTTTAAGTCATATGCTAGTAATTAAAAATAATTAAACAAACACGAAATAAATCAAATACGAAAAACTAAAACACCAAAAAAAACGCGATAAAATAAGGGAATATGTCTGATGTGAACCCTGCTTAAATACTAGCATCGCCACTGAACCTAAAACATTCAAGTCAGTGAAGACACAGCCAGTTTGGTTACAGACCTAAAGGTGAAAAGTCACGATTCTAAAAGGCAGTTGGCACGTGAAAATCAATAAACATCGACCTTCAGAAAGTGTGATATACCAAATTTAGCGTAGTCAAATTCTGGTTGTGTTAGAATCTGTTGCCGCTGTAGTGAGAGCTCAGTACAGGTGTATAGTGTTAATCAACATAGAGAGCGAAGCACCAAAATATATGGTTAAAATACTGCAGTTGCTCCCACCGAAAATGCTCCTAGTCGTGTTCGCTCTTAGTCGCTGCCACTGCACCAAGATACCCAGGGAGTTTCTAAGCAGTCATAAACGTAAATACAATCTTCGATATTTTATCGTTTTTGTGATTAATTTTAATTTAATTTAATATAAAAATGTGTGTAAAGTACACCAAACAATATCTTACAACTATATTTGCATAAAAAATGATTTCTCACGTATATTTTCACAAGATTCAAATTCTTTCAATTTAGACAAACTTCGTTTGACAGCTGAAAATACATTTGTCTTCTTCTTCAATATAATTTTGACCTACTACATGAAAAAAGCTAAAGGCATTTTGTGTCAGCAAGAACTTAGTATTCTTCAGTACGGCTGGTTCTTGCTTGCCGTATATGCCTGCAAAAAGCCAAGTTAACCTCACTTATGTGCACTCAGTTAAAATTCTGAGTGTAAATTTTCCGTATGAAGTTGTCTAGTCCCGCTTAGGGCTAATCTACTAGGTACAAAGTAACTACTTTTAGTATACCGCCTCAAATAATTCGTGCTCAGAATTTTAACTGAGGTCAGCTTGGCTTTTTCCAGGCATATACGGCAAGCAAGAACCAGCCGTACTGAAGAGTATTAAGTTCTTGCTGATACGAAACGCCTTTGCACTTTTACTTCCTGTTGTCTCTATATTCTAAGATCTCGACTCATCTATTTTCATCTGATTAATTGTGCAACTGTCGAAAGTTCTTGAGGCGTGGAGCGAAGGACTCCCATCTGCTCTGGGTTTTTTTCGCTTAAAGATTATAACAGGTACTAATTCAAGATTATTAAAATAATTTAATGTTATTAAAATAAGATTAATGTAAAACAAAAGTGTAAAGAATTAATTCGCAAGTGATAAAATCTTTTTGAAATTCCTTAGGATAACCCTTACACAAAGGGGGGGGGGGGGGGGAGGTCAATAATAAATAAATAAGTAAACAAGATTTCGAAATAAGGAACGAAAATTCAAATGCCATATTTTGTTTACAATAAAATTATCCGCGAATCATCATAATTAAACAGAAGTAATTTCTGATATTTACCGACACACATGCTGCAGCATGATTTTTTTCTTTTGTTAGTTGATGATATTAGTTAGGTTCGGGGCTGTTATCACTTGACTGCGAAAGAAGGAACAATATTTTCTCCAATTTGTAAACAGAACATTAGCATTCAAAAAGCTCCACCGAAATATCTTTTGCGCTTTTTCGTTCTCTATCTATATAAATAAAAATGAGATGTTGTTCGCTGCTAATCGCATCACTTAAGAACGGTTGGACCGATTTGACTAATTTTTTTTTAAATGTTCGTAATAGTCCGAATAAGATTTTTAGGGAAAGAAAAATTGTAAATGGCAGCCCTTTCTTGGTGTTGCCATACAAAACTTTTGTTTTTTAGTATACATCGACGTGGAGAGCTCAAATTTTGTAAACGGTGTTTAAAAAAAAATATACATTTAAGTTCAAAAATGTTACCAATCGGGCAACCCTTGCGTAGGGTTGCCATACAAGACTACGTTTTTAACTGCATATTTGGGCACTGCCTGAGAGCTCGTCAACGTAGAGAGCTAAAATTTGGTACATGGGGTTTTGATAGCAATGGTAAATAAAATTTCAAAAAGGTACTAAATCGGTTTAACCCTTTTTAGTGTTGCTATAAAAAGCTTTGGTTTTTCTATGTGTATTTGGAAGCTGATTGAGAAGGCGTGTAGGTGAAGAGCTGATATTTTGTACACGGTGTTTCCATAAAAATTTTGTACACGGGCCTATTTAAAAAAACGGAAATTCAACGTCGAAAACGAGAACAATCGGGCAACTTCTTCGTAGAGTTGCTACAAAAAAAATTCGTTTTTTATTATATATTTAGGCACTGTCTGAGAACGCGTCGACGTAAAGAGCTGTCACTCTTCCAAGTATATGAACGTATGCACACTTACCACACAAACTTGCTCTCACACACGCACAGACACACATACACACGTACACATGTACACACACACCCACACGCAGTCTGAAACATTAGAGTACGAAATCGCGCGATCGACTCAGATAATAGCTTAGACATTATGATCTCTAACCACCCTACAACCTTTCAAACTGCACCCCCACCCATTGCAACGTCCCGGCGGGCTCCTCTAGCTCTGCAATAAAATTGGATATCATAGAAGTCATAAGACTTATTAGTAACTGTTGTGTTCATATATGTTGTATTGTAAGATTTTACCAATTCTTTCCCAATACAAAACTATTTCTCAATACCTAAATATTCTTACATACAACCTTGATTCGAACAATCCGAATGCACTTTTACTGCACACAAATCGGTTTTGATTTTCTGGATTGTATATCCTTTCTAATTATATTTTCTCGCCCCAAATAAAAATTTTGAGCCTTGTCCCAAAAGGGTAAAATATACGAATTTAATTTTCAATAATCCTCTAACACTCGGTTGCATACCAACAAATTTAAATATAAAAGCAAAAATAAATATTTTATATAATTAGTAATCTCTCATTGCAACGATTTTATAAAAGAAAAATTATAAGGCAAATTTTAAATGCACTTTATCTTGAACGCTTTACGATTTCATAGCGATTATCAGGAAGACCGCATACCGCGAAACGACCTTCAGTATTAATAAGCTTTCAGTCTTAATTCCGATTGCTTTTCGCTGTAATTATACTAATCTAGAGGTCATCAATTTGCTATCCAGATCAACAGTTATTTTATATGAAGCGTGAAAAACAGTTAGAAAATTAAGTGTGCCTTTTGGCGCCCGCCTGCTGTTTTAATTGAAAAGAAAAGTGTAGATTTGTCAGATATTCCGACAAATAGCTAAGCACGTCTGACCCAATGTGATAAAAGGTTAATGAAGTTTTCATTAAAAGTTTTTTTTTTTTTTTTTATTGAAAAGGCAGTAACCTGTTTGAGGCAGATTTTGTTATAATAAAGTGCAGAATATTGTTTTTTTTTCGATCAGGGATAAATTGAGACTTTCTAATTGGTATCTGTAATACAGCTCCACCCTTTATGTTTTGGTCAAAGTAGATATTTTTCTTGGAGGTCTTAAGAATTAGCTCAAATCGAGTTGACTATTTATTAGGTTTACGTATAACGAAGTCAAATCCGTGTAATATATATATATAGTAGGTATGCTTTCCTTTGTCCACTTTTTACTAAATACCCTGCATCTGCAAAGTTAGGTAGTTTAATAAAATGTTCAATTCATAAGGATGCCAGATATTATTTAGTAGAATGGAGGTCTTAAATACATATTTAATTAATTTCTATTTTTAATAAAAATGAGTACTTTAACTAGAAAATAAATTTACTACACCATTTTAATCCGTAATCAATTCGAACTGACTACAAAAATAGTCTAAGTAATTTTAAATGTCAGGAATATTAGTTTTTAATGATATTTCCATTAATAGTAGACCACACTCTTGTAAATATATAGATCCTGCCTGCTAAATACTGTCTTCATATTATAGACTTCACAATTGGTATAAGCGACTTATTGTCACATGGGATGTTAAATATTTCAATAAAGAGCATTTAGACAGGGAATGTTTTCTATTTATGTGAAAGTTATGCGTCACAATAGGAGGCCCACTATATTTGTTAAAGTATTCCGATATCTAAGAGGAAGTCGCAGATATTGTAAAATTGACGGTCTATACATAGCTTTCAAGACCATAATGATAGAAATATAAATGTAATATAATTAATGTAAATAATATAATAAAGCGTAATATAAATAACCATGTCATGATTGACAGCTAAAGAAAAGGAGACTTATTGCCACATGTCTTGGAAGAAGATTTTACTGCAGAGGAGGATTGCAATGAGGCAATGATCGGACATCGAAGAAACCGGTATTATATTTATTATTGTAATAAGACTAATTATAAATGGCTCATAATGTTCAGTTATATATTTTTAAGGGCATATCGAGAGAGTAAAGTAGGGAACAATGAAAACCCGATTGAAAGTGAGAAAGAAACAAAGCTAGTAAAATAAACATAACTGGACGGATACAAGCTGATGTAATTAATTAAAACACTTCTATACACATGTCAATTTTATTATATTTACGTAATTAGTTAAATGTTAGTCTAGAGAACTCTTGTCTTAATTGTACAATTAATGAATATAAAAATAGAAAATCCTGCCTTCTTTTATATCTTAAATTTGGCACCCCTTGAATTTCTATTTATAAAGTATAACTCATATATTTTATATAATTACCTACCCATGTAAGTTTTAAAAGTTAAACAGCGTAGATTTTTACATTTACATTTAGTTAGATCTACTCAAGAAACTTTTACAGGCTATGCGAATTATTATCAATATACTAAAAATTCGAAACGATAACTAATATTAGTGATACTAAATAATAAGTAATAATAATATACAGATAAACCCATAGATATCAAGATATAGCTAAGATCATTAGAAATCAATAGGAATTTTAAATGTCAGAAATCATAAGCCAAGCTAACAGCTTCAACAATTTGGAATAATGAAACGAGAATGGGTGAGCAAATTTTATACCTCAACACATCTCTTGCATGTATTGATGATACCAAAGACACAAGACAAATTAACTGACATCGCTCCTTGTGTGAATTTGTTTGAATGGACTCAATTGTTTATATGAAATTTTGAATAAATAAGTACCAATTAACCACAGTAGGTACATATATTCAAGAATGGAGAGCACCAAACAAAAACATAAATATTGGTAGTTTATGCATCCTAGAATTAATTGCGATTTATAAACCATACCGATCTAAAAAGTGTAAAAGACAAATATAATCTACATGTGAAGATGATGCATTTTTATAATTAAAAGCAATGCATAGATCAATAATTTGTAGAAGAAAAACAAGTATATCACGTTATTAATACTGTCATCAAAATTATGTATCTAACGAGTTTAGTAGAAATTTAGAATTTTACACCTATCAGTATTCCCAGACTTTAATCATTTAGAACTTAGCAGTACCTAATGCTATTTGTCCATTGAAGAAGCAGACAAGAGCTTGACATCTTGTGAAAACAGAAATTTAGATCATCAGCACATTAAAAGTTCAAAATAAAAAAAAGCAAAAACATTTATTATTATATTACCAATTAATATAAAAATATGGAAAATATCTATAATTAGACCAATTTTTACCATACCCTTGGTGAATGCCTGTATGTAACTTCATATGGTCACCAACCCCTCTGCGAAATTGAACGCGTTTTTTAGTTAAATAATGAAATAAAATAACATGTCGACATAACTTTTAATATTATGCGTGGGGATTTTTCTTTACCAGCATTACTTCGATATGTTGCAAACGGAATGTATAAAAAGTAATGGACCCAAATGACTACTCTGAGGTACACCAAATATGACTTTGAATGTGCGAGAATATTCACAACTGCAATTCTTACATAGATACTGACACCGGTCAGTAAGACAGGGAAGAGCCCTCTCGAGAAGAGTATTAAATGTGCTATAATAACGCGATCAAAAGCCTTTACAACATCTGAGTTAATTTAGCTCACTTCAATAGGATTAAGTTAGTATTAGTAGATCTATGACGTAAACATGATGCTGAGGTTGACAAATAATAAACTCCTTAACATGAAAATATAGCTTAACTTTAATAATATTAAAAGGTCAACTTTATCGGGCGAATTTTTCGTAAAATATGTACTGATTATACAGTTTCTTTGATAGTAGTTTGACATGAAAATGATAAGCAAATAGTGCACAGTATCTTTAAAAGGTTATTAAAATAAGAGCCATTTAGAACAATTTTGCAAAGAGAATAGGAAAAAGATCATTCTTAATAAACCATTAGAACGACTGAAGTTTTTTTTTACAAAACAGTTTTAAAAGAAAATATACAGTGTGAAGAAATATTTCTGCAAAACTGCATATTCCTGCTTCAAGCACTTAAAATGTTTACGTTAGATATGGGTAGCTTATGCGCATTATTTTTTACAATCTTAATTCTAATGATATAAATAGACTGCAATTTATTTTTTACTTTGCTTTATAGTAGGAATATAATTAGAAATACCACCAAGAACAACATTTAAACGTTTTAATGTAGGTCAAATGTATCTTCCAACACATCATACCAGGCTAAAATACTTAAATATGCATTAAGATCATCATAATTATCTTTATTTCATACAAATCATATTCAAGCGCCTCAATTGTTACTACCTCAGACCTATGAGTTCTAATGTTGGTAAAAAACGGAGTATGATGAACATTAGACCTAGACAGTGGATACATTACTTCACTTAGACTACGTTGAGTCAGTGTCAGACCTGAAAAGTATTAAGTCTAAACTTCTGCCGAGTGCATTACAAATATGATTAATCTGAACTGAATTGCAAGTGTGGAATCTACTAATTGGCATTCATAGGATTATGAAATGTTCGATGGCATCATAATTTTTTTACTTACCGATCAATTTCAGTTAACATGAGAATATTAAAGTCATCGCAATAACATAAATATTCCTGAAGTAGAAGATCCAAGACTCATATTATCCTGCTACACATTTCCATTATCAAATTGCAACACTAGAGGTCATAAAAACAGCCCGAATAGTTTATCATAAATTTGGTAGCGGCACAAGTTATTTTCTTCCTCAGGGTTATGATGAAAGATAAGACATTGTGAAAGATAACTAAAACTCTGTACAAGGCTTTGTTCTAATAATTGCATATCAAAATTCGAAAAAAGGATAAAAAATGTTATCATAGGGGTTTCATATAAAAGTTTAAAAGTTTTCTAATTTTTCACGTATATATGTACTGGGAAAATTGTCATTCGTAGATGTTTTCAATATAACTGAAGAGGTCTTTAGAATTTATAAAATCTAGGCAATTAGTTATAACAATTTTTACTGATCGACAATCTGTTCTAGAAGGAAATGTTAAAATCTACATCTAAGTTGCATATTTTCATAATAGATATGTGGCTACATTTACGAGTAATCATCTAAGATATCGCCAAAATTGATTTTAAACCAAATATAATTTATTTTCTTCTACAAATTACATTAAATTTAGTAAAACTTAATTAAGGGACACCACTAGTGTGACTACAAAAAAAAAGTTATTTTCAAGCATTTTTTGAAAGAAAAGTATTGCATCGAATGCTTTCAAATTTTAAGCAAATATTTGCATATAAATTATGTATTAACAGTAATTTTTTTGAATGAAAATATTCAATTTTCATCAAGTTATGTGCCGTCTCCCGATTCTAACAAAAAAAGTTCTCCCATTACGGCCTGCAGAATGTCTAAAATGGAAATAGTCCGTTAAACTAGAAAATATTCCTTGTACAATGTGCAGGTTTATGATAAAAAAATTAAAATCCAACAAAATGGCGGAGTTTTGAAAAAAAAAAGTTCTTAGTTACGCTTAAAAATCTGATGGTTTTTTGCAAGATATAAATATTGATTTTGTTGTTTTAAATTGATAAATATCATACCTGGAGCTAATCTGCTATTCGAGGCAATGTACGAAAAGTTTGATTGTCATATAGCTATACATTCTGTCATTTAAATTTCAGGACTGAACAAATAAAACACAAAATATCAATTATTCATCCAAATGTATTGAGTCTCCTTCAAAATAGGCTCCATTTGAAGCAACACACTTCTTCTAACGAATAATCCAATCATCCATAAACTTTTCAAAGTCATTTTCCGGGATTTATTTGAGTTCCTTCAGCGAATTCGTCTTTATGTCTTCAATCAAGTTAAAACGGGTTCCTCAAAGCGGCAATTTAAGCTTTGGGAACCGAAAAAAAGTCACAAGGAGCCAAATCTGGTGATTACGGTGGTGATTACAGTGTTTTTTTACAAATTCTTTCTCTCAAACGATTCATAACACCTAAGTAATATTCTTTATTCACTGTTTGACCCTCCGGAAAAAATTTCGAGTAAATAATTCCTCGAATATCAAAAAAATAAAACAGTGAGAAAAACCTTAAATTTGGACCGACTTTGCCTCGTTTTTTGGGTTTCAACTCGTTTGGAAAGCGCCGTTCCGATGATTGCTGGCTGGTTTGCATATCACATTCATAGACCTAAGTCTCAACACCTATAATGACGCATCCGATCAATGTGGGGTCCATATTCATTCACACACTCGATTACGATGCTCCATCAAACACTATAGTCCGAACCTATTCATAAGAGATATTGAGTTCAGAAGCTACCTCTCTAAGACTGGAATGATGATTATCAAGCACTAACTTCTTCACTTTATAGACGTTTCCTTCAGTATTTGAGGTTGAATGCCGTGCAGAACGAAGCAAGTTGTTAACTGCTTCACTACCCTTTTTGAACGCTTGGTACCACTGAAATGATCTTGTTATGGATATAAGACACTCGCTAAAAGCTTTCTCTAACATTTTCAATACTTCAGAACAAGGAATTTCGTTCGCAACACAAAATTTCAATCAAATTCCTTTATCGTTATTTTTCCATAGTAAAAATCGCCAGACACTATTGAAACAACTTATGTTTTCGACTCTTGTCAACAAACTAAATGACAGATCGCGCTCCAGATTAGCATCATAATATACTGCAATGCTGCCAACTTACGAAAAAAAAATTAAAAAAATGAACGCGGGCGACTTGAAACATTCAGTCCCGAAATTTCTATGGCAAAATGTATGTATATACATATCTGTGTACCTAGAGGTCGAGAGTAGCGTCTCTAATACTTTTATAATATTTAAAATGCCGACAGAGCCCGAAAAATAACTTAGGTGCACCCCTCAGCTTACACATATTTATGAATGACGAGAAACTGCTGTTTAGAAGGCTGTAATTCAAAAACTATTTCAGATATGCACTTGAAATTTTAGTATGTTATTTTTGAAGGTAGCAACTATGGAAAAAATAAAAAAACAATTGATTTCTTGATAATATGACACTAGTCGTACCCCTTAATTTAACTAAAAAATATGAATTAATTTAAGGAAAATATACCCACAAGGTGATTCAGATAGTTGACGTATTCAAATATTTCCATACGATTCAATATTATGAAAAATTTCACACTGCATTTTCAGTATATGTATATTTTTGGAGCTTGATTATCAGAAGGTTTCTTGTTATGCGTGTGGTGTGTTTAAAAATTTATTCAACGGAAAGTAGACCAAAGAACTAGTGGTAGCCCATTTCATTAATATGCATTGATAGAGTCGTCCAAAAGATTTTATCTTCATGAGATATTAATTCTATCTGCTTTAGTTATAGACTGCGTACTATGAGGATTGTCTGCAAAGTTTCCAACCTAACAAAGGTAGTCATTTTTCTTCAAATTAATTTTTATTTACTACGCAGTCTCCTGGCAAGTATATAGTTCTCCCAGCGATTCTTCCATCTCCACAACCCGCCCAAATAGTACCTGGCGTCTTCCTCTGCAAAATAGTGGTGGACAAAAATGATGTTCTCCTCATTCGACAAAAATCTCTGTCCTCAGGATGCAACTTCTAAATTAGTGAATAAAAAAAACACTTGGGCTAAAAATGGGGTGTAGGGAGGGCGGTTAAGCAGTTCAAACTCTAACTCGTGGATTTTCGCCATGGGAACCGTTGAGGTGTGAGACGGCGTTTTTGGTTAAAACTGAGTAGACGCGTTATCCAACGTGCGGATAGTTTTTTTTTGTGCCTAAATCTTGATGCAGTATGTAACAAACCCGTTCTTTGGATATTTTCATAACGTCTGCTATCAGTCTAACTTCAATTTGACGGTTACCTAGTACCATTTGGTGAACTTGAGCGATGTTATCATCAGTGGTTGCAGTTTTTGGACGTCCCAAACGTTCATCGTCATCCAAATTGATACGGCCAGGTTTAAATTCAGCTGCCCAAAATTTCACCGTAGTATAAGATGGTGCAGAGCTCCCGTACCCAGTGTCTAACTCGTCTATGATTTGCGTAGGTGTATTGCCTCTCAAAAGAAGTATTGGATACTCGGTATTTGAATTTTCCATTCCAATAACTGCGCATCCAAAATGGCCAAAATTTTGGTGGGTATGTTTATAACCATGCGCAAAACACATTCCTCAGCTTTTGCTGACTTCACAGGTATGTCCGTAAGCTACAAATTTATAAGCTTACATCTACTAAAAGAATAACATAAAATAATACTTTTAGGTCAATGGTTTCCTTAAGGTTAAATTTGGGGATTTTATTGATGTTGCAGGTATCTTCTGAGATAATTTAACCAGTTTTTTTACTATCAATTGTTTGTGAAACTTTTAAGAATGTAACGTATTTCTAGAAAGAGACGAAATGAGACAACATAAGAACTTTTTTTTGTTTTGTTTTACCCTGCGAATTAAGATATGGTGATATCGCTGTAGCCAGCTAAAGTTCGGCACACCTTTGCATTCGAATAGAGGAGGATGTAAGCACCGATTATAATTGTGTTCGATGACGTCTATCAAGGGGTTGTTGCAGCATTGGAGATGGAACAACTATTTTATCGTTAAATACTAATTGAATATCTCCGATGCCTTATGACATTGTTACTATTCATGTACCTGATGATGTAATTTAAAATCAGAGAATCCTACCTGTAGTGACATATTTATTTCAAACCAGTCCAATAAAATTTGGTGTACATCTGAGTTTTTTATATATTTTAGTTGTTATACTTCAACTATAAGTGCGCCGGATGACTTAAGCTGAAGTTACCGCTTGGACATTATTAAGCATCAAGTTTTTTTATTCTCTGGAAAATACGCCCCCGAACGCTGTTATTGCGAATGTGGATAAGCTCATTACAGCGTGGGCTTCAAGTACCCGATTTTACAATTTATAATTTTAAGATTAAAGGTTGTTTTAGTTTTGTGGCATGTAGATGAGGATGGACTTGATTCCCTTGAGTTTTTATCAATTGCTTGCCAAGGATATCATCTCAATTCGGCGGAAAAACAGCAGTTCTAATATTTACACAAATTCTTTCAATCAAAGAATTGGAGATTAGTTTTTCAGTTTAATGTATTCACGATTATTGGTCTGACAACAAGCTAAAACTTATGTTCGCAAACCGTTATTTGAGTAGTTCCTACAACTTATCATTCCCGATAAGAAATTAAGAAGGTAAACTTAATCAACTTGAAATCGTTAGGTGTTATATAATGCTCAGCGACTAACATTAATTTTATGATGAAGCTCCGCATTCGTGAAGAATTTTTAAAAAGTTATTAAAGTCATATCTTTGTTCTTCTTTTTTTATTTGTTTGTGAATCATCTGGATTAAAAATAATTTATTTTTGCTATGTATTTTATAAAAATTTTTACTTTCTTTCGGATAAACTTAGTAAAGGTTAGAATGAAGAACTGAACCTTAAATTTAGCACTTTAAATTCTGCAATTCTGCATATTAAAATCGAATGGGACTTTCTCAATTTGTTTCTACCGTACGAAGAATATATGACCAATTATCACGCTTTCTCAGGAATTAAAGCAGAATGAAATTAAGCAAAATCAGAGAGTCAGCCCTACAGTTTGCAATCAATTTATATATAATCATTCAACAACAGACGGTACAAAAAAAAAAATAGTAATAAACTACTTGTCATTACTTATTTTCTCGTGTGTATAATACATATACAGCGGCATACCTTTTATCAACATATTATTAAAAAGTATAACAAGTTTTCGACTCTGCAAGAATGCAATATAAAAAAAAAGATACTAAAGGTCCACTGGCATATATAGGTTTAATATAAATTGCGAAAGTTGCCTGCGAGAAGTTTATTGAAATTTCAAAACAAAAACAATTTCCCAATCAGGAAAATGAACGCAAACAATGGCATTGTTATAAAAAGGTGTAATGAAAAAAATTTGTAAGTTATTGCTCTTCGAACAAAGACGAAAAATTATTTATTAACCGGGGTAAGGTAAAGAAGGCAATTTTATATTCGATCATCTAATAATAAAACGAATTTAGTGGCATTTTCGATAGTACGCCAGGGTAACTATAGCGTTGAATTTTTCTTCCAGAGTTGAGTAAGAACATTTTACGGTAAATAACATAGTGGCTCTAAATTTTCCTTTTTTATTCTTATTTTTCAGCTAAGGTAAACAAACTCATGCCCACAGATAAATTTCAGAGTGTATAAGGTCGCAAATTGTAAATGGAATTTTGCCTAATATTCTGCAATAATTATCATATTTTTTGCATTTGTCTGGGTCATTCTGAAATCAAACACATTTCTGGTAAAGGAGGGCATGCAAATATCATGAACACAAATTGAAGGAATGGATTATTATCGTTTTGGGCACTAAATTGAAAATTTCTGAAAGGACATACCGATAGTCCAGTAGCAGTTCCGATAACCTAGTTCCCACATTCCTTCAGATTACAGATAACGGCTTACTATCCATTGAGCATCAAAATACTATTCAACTTATTTTGCTCAATATTGATCAGAAAGAAAGATCCTTTTTAGTATTATGTTTGTAGGATTGTGCTACCTGAATAATGTTACGACTTAAAACTATGGCTGCTCTTTTATTTTATTGAAGTTTTTTATGTAATTGGTCATATCTCTGATGTAGGAGTACTATCGCTGATACTCTCTGCACCCTTCCTTTTACGTTTGCCTTCTAACTGGAGGCTATTCGATCATATTCTGAAGAAGTATTGATTTCCAGAGAATTTTGTTTTTTTAATTAGTTTTATCTTATCCAACGAGTTTTGTTGTTTAACCTTGGCTAGATATCGGAGTGAGCTGGTAAAATGATCGGTTTATCCATTCTTCGGGACAACTTGTGTAAAAAAAAAAAAAATACTTAAATTAATTAAGTGTCCCCTACAATATTGAGGAAACTTTTATTTCCAGAGATTATTGAAGTCACAACTTAGACTGCATACTTCCTAACTTGAGCAGATTCTTTTATGCTACAGAAGAAAAATTAAATAAATATTACTGACGGACAGCCATATGGAGGTTAAGATAGCGGATTTTGTCTGTTCATAAAAGAGTGCAAGAAACAAAGTCTCGAATCAAAGTAATATCTGCAATATTCAAAACGATTGCAAGTAGGTGCTATTTTTATAAAATAATTTCTTTTTTTTTTATTTTTTTTATGCTGAGTCCCATGTCATGTTTCATTACTTTTTCCTTGACAATGATCTTTCAAAAATATTAAGATTTAGAGGCATCATCATTTATGCTGATCACATTAAAATATATTAAAATTTTGTCATGTGGTATAGTAAAAAATTTAAGTTATGATATTTTGGCAAATATAAATTTTAAAATGCAAAAAGCGTTTCGTATCAGAACGGACTTAATACTCTTCAGTACAGCTGCTATTTGCTTGTCGTGTACGCCTGAAGAAAAGTTATGTTAACCTTACATATATGCACTCAGTTAAAATATTCTGAGTGTGAATTATATGAGGCGAAATATTAAGTATTTACTTTGTTTTCAGCAGTTTAGAGATAGCCGGGACTAGAGAAATTTATACAGAAAATCAAGAAGACTTTTCGTAGAAAATGTTATCAATTTAAAAAATTGATAACAAAAAATATTGTTGGTAAAACTGCAACTGCACTTAGTGAAATTGCAAAAGGCATTTCGTTCTTGCTTACTGCATTTTAAGTCGTATACGGCAAGCAAAAACCAGCCGTACTGATGAGTATTAAATTCTTTCTGATATGAAATGCTTCTTGCAATTTCATCAGTTGCAGTTTTAGCAATAATCTTTTCTGTTATCAATTTTTTAAATTGATAACATTTTTCTACGATAAGTCTTCTTCAGTGAAGTACCCTCGAGCTCACTTCTGAGCACTTTCTTATTCTTACAGTTTATTGAAAAGTTTTTCATGTTATGATTTTGTGATTATCCTTTTAAAACAGATTTTTTATTTAAATTGTAAAAGCTTGATGGTTATGGATGAACAAATGAATAAACCTAATAGCGATTTGTTTACAAAATGAACTTTGTTTTGTATTGAGACTTAAGAATATTAGTTTTATCACTACTTGTGCAAATGTTAATACTCCTTTGAGAGATATAGGCACATGGCCATAGATGATGAAATAAGGAGAACAATGTACTATGGTAGTACTTTTAAGTGAAGGGTCTTCTTTTAAATATTACAATATTATTCTGCACGAACTGCATCATAATAAATTTACGTGGTATAAAATGCAAAAGAAAAATATTACAAATAAAATCTTAGCCTTAAATTGATAGCAAAAGAAATGTTTTTGATACTTTCTGGCCAACAATTCCAACAATTATAAAAATACAAAACTTCTTCATTTGTTTCGAATTATCACCATGTCTATCTTAATCCTCTTATAATATCTAAAGATATTTAATTGAATAAGTATGTTAGAATACATGTAAAACTCAACTGCAACCAATTACAAAAGCCCACATGTTTAAAAAGAAGCTTTTCTATGGCTAGAAACGACATTGACAAGGCCATTAGATTTGCTTATATGCACAGAGCGATCTACATTCACTGACCAATTCAAAGTTATTATCACGTACAAAAAAAAAGTAATTTTTAATTAGTCATAAAATTCCATGCAAACACATATGTATATAGCCGCCCAATTGTATTCAGCCTTCCTTGAGACTTTCTAAAGCCGGTGAGCGATGATTGTGTATTATGGGGAGCACCTACCTATCTAGTCGGCTAGGCACGAAGCGAAAGACACCACCAGCCATTTATCGAATATTTATCATAATAATTTTATCAAATTGCACCATACAGTACTCGCTGCCATTGTAATTTACCGGACACACTCAAATTGCACTCAAGAAAATTTCAGTATTATTGAACTGTTGAGCACCCATAAATTACAAAAACTGATTGTTGGTTGCGCTCTGCGTCATTGACTTGCCGGGGTTGCTACTCTTGATATGCCGAATTTCGTAAAAACTGATGAAAATTATCCGTACAAGGAAAAGCTTACTGCACACTGCAAGTAAAGTATGATTTTTATATAAATTAAAATATTCCGGCCAGTAGTAGTTCGCGCTTTTTTTCTAGATAAATGGCGCGGAAAGTAAAAAAGTGCATAACTCGCAAAACACTGAAAGAGTTCCCACGCGGAGTGGTGAAGCTGACAATTTTTTGCAGTAAAGACCTTAAAAAGTAAATTGCGTTCAAGTAATGTAAGGAAATTAAAATCACACTTTAAATATATCTACGCGTAACTAGATGTATTTATTTGCATTTCTGCTGAAAGAATTTTGATTAAAATAATTGAATGAAGTTGTCTAAATTTGCATACACGTACACTGGATAAGCAGCACACAGTTTCTCTAAAGAGCACAACTTGTATCCATAGACGTAATAAAGAAAATTTGCAAAGTTATGTAATATATTCAATTTCCCCTGCAATCTAGATCGGCCTTCGAACCAAAACTTAAGTACTGCACGATATTGGCCTGGAAAAAAAAACAATTTGAATAGATTATGGGCTAGTTGACGATTTGAAGAATTATTTTTGACAGAAAAACATACTTGCTTGCTGTGACCCATATAACTATAGCGAACAGGTCCACGGGTCAAGATTATTAACTAAATGGATAAGAAAGAAAGTGCTGAGATATATTGACTCTATCTGTTAGGAGATTGAAATGCCTTTGTTGTTATCTTGATTGCCATAAATATTTTTATAACTACGATAGCATGAGAAACAGAATTGTACGTCGTATTAATATAGAGACGCGATCGTGGGAATTTCATATCTAATGAGCTTTATAAGGTAAATTTGCTCTACCCATGTGGCTTATTTATGTGGGAGCTAATTATAGATCCATTAATTTTCTCAAGACTGGAATAACAATTATTTTTCAGTCTTATCATCTGGATATACAATACAAATAGCTTTTACAGCAATCCTAAAGTTAACTAAATTGAAAATTGTCACGTATCCAGGGCATTAATGTGCTTTTTAAATAGCAATTTCTCCCATATATTGAGATTTGGAAATCAATTTCTTGACGGAAGCAAAATCTCCTAAATATATGCCCTGCGGGGAAGTTACATCATCATCTTCTAGATGAATCTGTGAATTCCTTTCTAAGTACTTTTCGTCGGTATATTCGGATAATAAATCTAATCTTGATTTAACATCTTTTCAGACTTGTAATAACTTCGTCAGAATTAATTTAAATTTAGTGTTTGATAATGTACTCGATATATTGGATAAGATTAATTACAGAAAAATCCAGGACCTGATGATATCCCTAGCCTCTTTTACAATCAGTGATATACTATATAGCGAGGCCGTTAAGTATGCTGTTTAATTTATCAATACTTAAAAAGATTTTCTATCAACATTAAAACATGGGTTCGTTACTCAAATTTTTAAGGCAGGCGATCCTAGGTTATTCACTATCTTCGTTCAATATCCGTTTCTAATGTTATTAGCTTCTGCATCCAACTATACCTTTCATACATTTTAAATTCGCAGCATGGATTCCTGCCTGGACTTTCGATGATTACAAACTTAGCTCTTTTTACTGATACCATTGCTTCTGCTTTCGATGAAAATAAGCAGAAGATTCTCTATACACCGACTTTGCTAAGACCTTTGGTTCGAGCCAATGTCTCCTAAAAATGTTAAAAATTGGTTTTGATATGGACATTTCCAGTCATATTTAAAAAAAAAATAGTATGGTTGGCTTCAATGGCTCTCTGGTGTTCCCCAGGGTACAATATTTGGTCCACTAATTTTTCCGATTTACAGTAATGATTAAACAACAGAGATTACTTCGAACACATTATTGTATGCTGACGATGTGACGATGCCAATATTGTTAGAGAAAAAGTTAATAACATTTATGATTGTGAAAGCCTGCAAGATGGTATTACAAAACTGAAAAATTGGTGCCGAAATAATCATGTGGAACTAAATATAGACAAGTGTAAGGAGGATAGTTTTCTTTAGAAAATTTTACAGAATCTTATTCAATTACAAAATTTATAACTTTTCTTTATCAGTTGTAAAAGAAATAAAAGAATTGTGTGTTACTTTTAATGAAAAACGTCTTTTCGCTCTTCATTTTAACTCCGTTACAACCAAAGCTAATCGTCTTCTAGGTTTTATTTTCGGGTTTTAAATCCTATACATGAAGCGCAGCTTTTTTAGTCTATTTATCTCATTGTTCTAAAGCACTCTTGAATACGCTTGTCAAATTTGGAGCCCCCTTTTATTCTTGCTTTAATAACCAAGTCTAATCTGTCCATTTAAACTACTAATTTTTACCATGATATCGTGCTTTTTTATAATTTTTGAAATAGCGATGTGCACTGTCCTGACTAGCATTCTAGCATTGATATTAATATGCCCTGAAGATACGCAAGACAATGTACTCCTTTTAGATTGCCCTTTTTTATAATAAACCTACGGGAAAAGTCGTCGATAGAGAATTCAAAATCAGTTTTAATTTTATTAAAATTATTATTATCAATTTAGGTCTTCTGATATTTAAAAGATAAATTTTAAATGAGATCAATTAATTATCATAAAATTATAATTTCATAATTTTATATATTAGTTTCTTTACTTTGCTTTGTCTTTTCCTTCCTTTTAAGGTAGCAGCTTAATGGACTTTTGTCTGTTCACTACCTAATTAAGCTAAAATAAATAAAAATTTATATTAGATTTAGGAGGAGACTCTGACAGACTATTGTACAGTGGATTCAAATAGAATGATTGTCAAAAGTTCTGCTCCTACCCAAATCGCACTTTGTAAAATTTTGGAGCACAATTTCAAAAGTGCTAGTAGTCATCAAACTACCAAGTAACACATGTAACTGCTGAAGCAAATGTTAAGCGCAGTGATTTTTTTCCCTAACATTTAGATAACGTATATTGAGAATAATAATTATAGATAACAATTAAAACAAATTCTAAATATTAACGAAAAACCCATGTAAAGTTAAAATCAAAATTAAGGAAGATATCACTCATAAAATAACGAAAGACTTAGGCGACGAACTTACTATTTACACAGAGAGTCATAAGTAAATATGTGCCAACGGAAGAGTTAACAATTTCTTTTCGCCATATAACTTTTGAATGATAATACCCCATAGCGATTATTTAAGATGTCTTAGACATATAAGTATCTTGGCTTTCAAGCCATTTTGAGTATTTCCTCTTCTCCTCTCGTCTTTTTCGAAGTTATTCGTTAACAAATTCAAAATTTTTAATTTCTAACAGATTTAGAATGTTTTAATATAGAACTCAATACGGTTATGAAGATAACCCTTATTAGTGTATGCGTAATATAATTCCGTTTTCCAAATTATTCACAATCTGATATTTCCGATGGCTTTTAAATATTTATTAAATTTTTTTTTTTATAATTGCTTAAACTAGTCCTTAATTTGTTGATATGGTAGTTGATCTTTTCTACTGTCCGGTTGAAATAAAGCTTTTAGAGGACTTTTGAACTATCTTTATTTATATCAAAGCTGGCTGTTGGCTGTATATTTATCTCGATATTTTGTTAGTAAGCCGATTAGTTTCTTTAATGTAAAAAGTTCCGATGCATTCAACGCTGGTCTCCTAGGTGATCTTTTTGCATGTTGACTATAGAAAAAAAGCAAAATTGGATATAATTCAGATAGCAATCTAAGTTTCTTTGTTAAGGTCATTGTTTAGTTGTTACATCATCTAGTATAGTTCAAGTGTATCCTAATCATAAATACAATCCTGGAAGGAAGTGCCACAAATGGATATAGAAGTTATTTATAAATAAAAAATGGTTATATAGTGCAGGAAAGCTATAACGATTT
Source organism: Dioctria rufipes (assembly GCA_963924295.1). Taxonomy (NCBI): domain Eukaryota; kingdom Metazoa; phylum Arthropoda; class Insecta; order Diptera; family Asilidae; genus Dioctria; species Dioctria rufipes. The sequence goes on along the minus strand of OZ002743.1, from coordinate 37,379,674 downwards.
TTTCTAAGATAACAAATCTAGAAAAGTAAAATCTGTCGAAAGTCTTGAGAAATTTTCCCATTAATGAAAGTTGGTAGGAAAAGGAATATTTTTTATTACACTCGTATTATATCAATATGAGCATGCTTGCTTAGGCAATTTAAATCCTATATATCATTATTTTATCTTAAATTTTTCTTAAATTTCTTTTCTTTGCTTTTTGAATAATGTTTAAGAAACAGCATTAGTCAATTATAAAATGGTCTTTGTTAAACATTATTATTATGATCTATCCAAAGTTCAAAGTACAAATAAATTTACTTGGCTTAGTCCTGAAATTTTATTGTAATGTATCCATCTTGACAAAAAAAAATATCTATGTAAAATACATTAGTAATGATGGTGATGAAACGTTTCAACAGGTTTCATGGTGCCTGGTAATAATAATATTAAGTTGCAAGATGAGAAGAAGAATCGCAAAAATAGTGACAACTCTTTTTCCACCTTAACATACCACCAAAACTTTTGTCTAACCTGCCTCAATAAATATTGGAATACAGTAAAAACCTATTCATGGAAAATAAAGATTTTGGATATTTTTCAAATAATTTTGATGGTACGATAAAAAAGACGTACTTAGCAACAATTAAAAATTTAGAATCAAAAGTTTAAAGCATCTGCATTGACGAGGTTCTTGGGAAATTATATTATAAGGAGCTGGTATTGATTTAAAAACGGTATCCACTTATTATAAAACGTAAGAAAATATATGATACGGAAGTTTTAAAAAAACGCAGGTCAGAACTATTACATTTTATTTACTAGCAATAACTTGTAAGAAATGGTTTTTTACCTCATGATACGCAAAAGTAAAAGAATTTCTTTCCAATTAAGCTTTACTTAACAGTGCCTAAAACGATAAATCCATTTAAAAACACAGAAACACAGTTGTCTTGATAAAGAAGTGAATAAAATATAAAAAAGAAAAATTATTCACAACATGCATTTGGCACTCCCTCATCAATGTTGTTTCCCACGTACGGAAAACTTTCTCACTACATCGTGAATAATTTTTCTCATATTCTCATGGCACTGACTTACTGGACATTTCAAGTAAAGAAAATGAACTGTTAATTGAAATCATTAATAATAATAAATTACTCAGAGCTTAGAATAAAACAGGTAGGATATGGATATTCAAATTAAATTATATTTGTCTGAAATAATTATTTTTGTAATCTCGTTACTTATTAGCATTACGTGACCTGACATATTTAAAATTAGTACTTCCAGTTGCTTAACATAATTAGAAGCCTTAAAATAATTTGTTGCGTATTTTAATGTGAAACAAGAAATAAAAGTATAAAAATTCACTTTTTAGACACAAAATTTAACTAAGAAATTAAATTGATTTCATTGAGCACTTTTTATTTCTATTTATGTGGTGTATATGCGCCAATTTATTCTAGATACAAAACACCTACTGCGGTCTTATGTTGTCAACAACTAAATATGCAAAATTTTCAACTTGAGAAATCAACAAAAAAAAAAAATGAATTCTTCCCATTAAATCTTGTAAAAACTAAATTCTGTTGCTGAATATTTCCAAAACTGCGATACTGTATGATTTTGATTTTATTTCGTTCTAATAGGAATTCTTAATATTACATAAATAACAACATTAAGAACAAAATATAATGACGTACGTGAAACTAACAATTAACCATTTCTTATATTTTTATGGATTTTTTTGGATTTAGGTAAATTTTATGAACTTTACAGTAATTTATACATAATTGTATTAGAAAGTGATCCAAAAGAATGTCCAAAGGAGATAAAAACTGCCATCTGTAAAGTATTCCGGTTATTTATGGGCTATTGAAATTACATAGAAACAAGAAAAGCTAGAATTGTTCCAAGACCAATTCTTATGATACCCTAGATGATAGCTCGTATCATATTTCGTATGGTCACCCATCTATGTAATTTTACTTTCTGAAGTGACTTTTCGAGTATATTTCTAGAACGGTTCGTCGGACTGAAAAAATGGTTATAACGAATTTTATAGGACTTCTTATTCTGAAGAAGTTTTTAGTACAATAAAAATGTCTAGGACTGATAGCTTTCACAGTATAAGTAAAAAATCTAAATTTTTATATGGTAACACCAAGAAAGGGTTGCCCGATTTATTTCATTTTTGAATTTCATTTGCTATTACTGCAAAGACAATATATACCACCAAATTCTAGCTCTTTATGTCGACGCGTTCTCAGGCAGTGCCCAAACATATAGTGGAAAACGTAATTTTTGTATGGCAACTGCATGAAGGAGCTGACCGATTTGTCTAATTTTCGAACTAAATTTTACTTTTTTTCAAAACCCGTGAACAAAATTTCAGCTCTCTAAGTATACGCGTACTCAAGTTATCGTGAGCACAGACAGACAGACGGATGAACATGCAAAAATTAAAATACCTTAATATTATGCATGGGTGTCCAAACCATTTTGCTCTACCATAATTTTTTCGAGGTGTTACAAACGAAATGACAAACTTAGTATAACCTATAAATTTCATCTAGGGTATAAAAATTATTATCGAATCAAACCTGTGTGGTGTACTATCAAAACTTCAGCTTAAAATATGTGTAAAGGTTTGTACGTGCATGGTATAACGCTAAATTGTAAAACCTTGTATTGGTCCATTTTTTTATTTAAATATTATTTGAGTAAATTCATAGGATAGAATAATAAGTAACATAGCGGCGAATAATTGTTGTGAACACCATCTGATTTATAATATTTTAAAAGCTAAATCTAAGCACAATGCTATCAAGTTCATTTTCTTAATGAATAATTATAAAGAAAAAAAAATTAAATAAATTTTAATACATAAATTTAACATTCGAAAATGTCAACAAAGTGTAAAAAACACAGCTGAGGCTATTTTTTCTAACTAGCAAATTTCAAAAGCATTACTTTTTTAATTAGTAAAGGAAAATTAGGGAAATGTATATCGCCAACGTAAAAAGTAACAAGTTGGATTCAGATCTTTCCAATCATATAAGTACAAACATAAAATAAAATGAAAAAGTATTAATTAATTGTAATGAAGATGATATGACTGCTCTCAGATACAAAAAGTGCTAATATCAAACAATACAATAGTGCATCACTAAATCCAAAAATATAAAATAACTAAGTTTAATTAGTCAGTACACAATCACTCGCCAAGTTAACAATATTAAAATTTTAAATTATTGTAGTCCCTTTACTTACTTTTATCTGCGGGATATTTTCGAGTCATTGGCTTCAACGTTTTTTAAAATTAGTTTTGCTTAATGTGGCAAAATTTAGGGAAAAATCTTCAAAATGGCTAGTTCCCTTGAATTTTAAATTTTCAAGCATTTTGAAGGATTTCTTCCAAAATTTTTTATTTTTTGTTTGTATTTTCAAATTATTTTCTCTAAATTAATTTTTTTCAGGATTTTCGTTTTTCCAAAATTAGTTTAACAAGAATATAGACGTGACCCAGTCGAAAGCACATTCTTTTCTTCCGATGATTTAAATATGAAATTTCTAGACAGAAATATCTCACATCAATAATCCTTAAAAATTAAAGATTGCACAAACTTATCCCTGAAAGGTAAAATTAAAAACGGCTATATGTGGAATTACATATCAAAATTATGTTCATCCAAGGAAAACGGCCTTCTCGAAAAAAATCTTTCTTACTATGTGAAAAATCAGATATATGAGTTTGCTATTAATATACCTACTATAGCAAATATACACTACAAAAAACTTGACCTTACACCAAAAAAGATAAATACTTTAAAACTCATCTTAATTCTCAAATTATTCTATTCCGACATAAATAAGATTTTTTTTAAAGAATTCTATCAATACTAGTTTCCTTCACTATCATTATCGTATGTTATATGCAATATTACAACAGGATCTACATCCCACAGCCCACGACATAATCAACTCCTTTCCGGATCATTTCGGAAAAACCACCCAGAACTCGTAAAACTTCAAGAAATTTATTACTGAAACAAATTATAGCATTATGAATCAGCTAGTAACGGGGCATGCCAACTAAGTTACAGATTTAGTATGACCTGAGGTAAAAGTTCTTACGATATGACTACAATGCATGGATAATCGCTAACTTAAAAGCTTTCATATATATACATATACGTATATACTAAATGCAGTCTACAAACGACATTCAGAGTTATCTACAACCACTGGACAGGAAAAAAAAAGACGAAGACAATTTCCATTAAATGGTTCATTGAGTCTTGTGCATTGCATAACAAATGTTAATTTTCTAAGAAGTACGAAAAAGTACAAGAATAAACAGAGCAAAATTTGCTGAGGCGCCTCTACCACCGACAACAACTAGTTGCGCGATCTTATTCGCGCATAAACAATCCTTTTCCAATAAAGTCTGCACTTTCTTCGTTGTATTGGGACAGTTTTAGGTGGCTGACATGCTATAATTTTCTATTCAAGTAAAGTGGTTATCTCTTAATCACGCTGGTATACACATCCGTAAAATGATGCATGCCCCTCCCAGATGTTGCCTCACAATGCCTAGATATCCTGGTCCGGTCAAGACAAAACCCACATGCCATGGCCATACTTGTACTGCTACAAGAACCTTCCTCCTCTTGTATATAGTGCTACAACCAAACACTTGGAAGATAATTAACACAAAAAATGATCTCGTTAGCGCGCCAACTGAATCTGGGCAGCTAAATATTGTTCTATACTACTTGCAGCACTCGACACAATATGGCTAGCATTACACAGTGTAATTGTTATTTACTCACCAATGTAGCGATATCTGCGGAGTCTGGACAACCTTGGACCACTGCATTCTGGTGGTACGGCTTGGATTTTTTTCTTCGTATCTCCCTTTCTCTCTCTCTCTCTTGAAATCATAAAACAACAATAATAATAACAAACGTTTTGTATGAATGGCAAAGGTAAGTAATAATAATATGTAGAGTAGTCTGTGCCCGGTATAGTAAGTATAGTACGGCAGCGTACTCCCCGGTTACTGAAATAAAAAATTAAAAAAATATATATTCACCTTTTCGCATTTGGTGGTGGAATTTCTTTGTACGTGCGATTGATCTTACCGTTCTACGGCAATTTCGATCGGGTGGAGTCTACTATATAAGAGGCCTTCTTTCTGGGTTCTAGTTATCAGTTAAGCCAAGTCAATCGAAGTGGTTGGTACTTTCAGCTTTAAAGTAGTTCAATCAGTCGTTTCGTAATTTCTCACAAATAAACAAATCATAAAAATGGCCTTCACTAAAGTGAGTGTTCCAACACGCTATAAGCGTTTTTAGTTAATTATAATCCAAAATAACGGAGTGATTGTGATCTTCATTAATTTCCTTAGTGCCTCCGAATATATAATATTGTCTAGTAACTAGCTACCTACCTACCTGCAATTAGTGTTAATATTGTTCCTTCTTTTCATTTTACATTGCAGTCCATCGTATGCCTTGCTGTTTTGGGTGTTGCCGCCGCATCTGTACTCCCCCTGGGACATCACGGCGGTCTCTATGCCGATGCTGGACATGTCGGCGCCGTTGATTACTATGTAAGTATATACTTTTATCCTCGTAACTGATTTCAAACGTGGGCTTTTATTTTAACAATTGTTACGAAATATTTTGGTACACAAATTGTAACGGTCGAGTTAGCGCATAATAGATATATGCAGATATTAAAGTCCGTATGGGCTTTGGCGGTGGCATGGTATTTATATGCGCTTTTCGGTGCATAAAACTTGTACGCCGGTGCCATGAGTATAAATTACGAGGAAAATGTTTACCTATTTTCATTTTATTTTCTGTGGTCCTTAAAATAATTTTTATTTAATATAGAAGGTAAATTATGCAATCGAAATGCAGTTAAAATAATTTCTGGACCTATTGCCAAGCCTAACTTTCGTTCAAGTAACTATTTATAAAAACTTCCGGGTGTAGTTTGAAAATTTGAACATATAGATAAAAGATTGCAAAGGAATCTAGAGGCAGATTTCCACATATTTGAAAGCGTGTTGATTTGGTGTAAAATTTCGTTTTTTGTTTTTTGTTTTGTTTTGAAAACATGTTAGCCAATTCGAATTATGTGAAATTTATTACTTGCTAGCATTGCTTTTGCATTCTAACTGCTTTCGTTATACACCAAAATTATAGCTTTATAGCACGGCTATTCCTTTTCCACGTACTTATTTGCGTACTTCCAAACTGACTCCATGGGATTTTGGATAATCGCTTGTAATTTTTCAAAAATCTTAAGAAAATCATAAGTATCAAATTTTATTGTTCTCTCTTTGCTTTTTTTTACATGCCTTGTTATTCTTCCACAAGGGTTTCTAGAAATGCAGATACTTTTATGAAAGCGATTTGTATTCTATTGGTAGAAAGATTTTAGATCTTGAATTTTCGGATTGGATAAAAGTCTTAGTCCTCTGCCCTGCGCTCTTCAAGTTGGCTTATAGTTTTTCAATAGCAATACTCCTCCTAAGATGGAGTGATATTTCTTTAATCGAAATATTTTTGAATTCGGTAGACTTTTGTTAATTTTTCGAAAAATGCTTGAAACCTGAGCCGTAAAATTTCCCCCATGTTTGTTTTTGTATTGCATTGGGTATTGTAGAGAACAGCTTCCTACAAATTTTTGCTTCAGTTTATTAGTAGAGATAGGATTGATTTTGTCCTCTATTGTGTAAGCTAAGTATCTTAATTTGTTTTAACGAAGGAAGTTTATCCCATGATAGCAACAAAAAGATTAAATTTTAAATGATCGCTTAACGGACTCCCTTCAGAGTGACTATTTTTACCTGAATGGTACCCTAGTACCTAGACTGATACTTGATTGAAATATTCACATTTTTCAAGAGAATTCATGTACTTAGATACATTTCTAGGCTCAAGGAGTATTGCTTAGAATAAGTTAGCTTAATTGAATCTTTTCATAGATTTCTCCATATTATTTCTGGTTACGTCTTATAAAATCCCAGTTATGAAAGCCCACATTTTAATTTTGTTACTTTTGAGTCGCTTATACTTCGGGTATTATATTTGTAAGTTATAGTCAAGTATACTACATATAACGGTATTCATTCAATTAAGCGTATTATATTATATCAAAACAAACAAGAGTCATCCGATTGCAGGTATAGTCTGTAGATATCTAAGGCTCCTCAAAATCAAATATAACCCCAAAGTGGTACTTAAGGATAACGTGGTTATTAAGTTCAGAACACATCCAGCTCTGAATGTACTAGGTTCAATATTTTCAAAGTAATTATCAAAAAAAGTTTTACGAATTTTGCGGACTTAATCCGTATTGTTAACGAGATCCCCGCTCTATTGCCTGACGACTAAAGAATCTATATCATCTCATTCTCATCTAAGCATATTATACATAAAACTTTGAAGCCATCCAGAATGTTTGATACATATAGGATTATACTGTGATGAAGAGCTTGAAGAGAATGTTTAGTTAGTTCTTCGTGTAAAACATAGTAAGTCAAAATGCATGCCTATATTAATTATTCAGCATTTCTAATTTACTATGGAGTAAATACTAGCAGTGTAAAATCATTTCATTAATTCTGATTGGATTATTTTGTACGGTACTTTATATTTTGTCTATTGATATTAAATATAGTTAACATATTCTGGATTAGGTCCAATACCTTGCAAATTAATATCTAAAAGAATTGTGGCAAGCGTTTCAAATTCAGAAGAATTTCATTTCAAAATATTTTGCTTTTAAATTGATAGAAATGGAAGGTATTCATATGCCTAACCACAAATGAGTACCAATTGAATTCAAAACCACGATTTATTTACTTTAATGAATAACTCAATCATAAGAAAATATTTTGCATGGACTTGTTTTGAATGCTTACTAATTTCCATGTAAATTATGTGACAAAGGCACCTCACTGAATGGAAAAACAAATCTGTCAAAAACAGATTAATCGTCTACCAGGTAAGTGGCTTACACTATACCTAAGAAACTGCTCCACCATTAGCGCAAATCTGACCAGCAGCATTACTCAATAAAATGGAAACTTCCGCAAACCATTAATAAATCATAATTTCCCGGACACAAAAAACTGAATTGCCCTTGATACAAATACTGCAACTCATGCAAGAACCAAACAAAAAATAAATAACACCTGAGGTCATGCGACAACGACAAGAAGTGGTAGAATTATCTGAGCCATTCATACGCAGAAGTTGTTGACGCAACTCGAGCAATGACTGCGTAAAATGAAGCTAATTCAACATCAGTATAGACTTTCTGATATACTTTAACACACATAGATAGCACACACATTGGTTAAGCGTTAATAGTATGGCAATACGCAATGCAGGTGATTGCCTCAGGTGTTGTGAACCACCATGACCATCATCGCTTAGCGCTTGTCATTCTCGGTGCATTTCTGGTTTGATTTTCATTGGGAATAACTTGAATTACACGCCTGAATGGTAGTGTAACAATGGTTGTTCCTGATTTGTGGTTATTTGCTTTACAACAATATCGCGAAAACATGATAAACTTTAATTAAATGGTTAATTAGTCCCCTGTTATGCCCGCCACCTGCTATATTCCTATTAATATATTTATTAAATAAATTTCTGTATTGTTTCAGTCACACCCACAATACTCATACAATTATGGAGTTGCTGATGGTCTGACCGGAGATGTTAAGTCACAACATGAAGTTCGTGATGGAGATGTCGTGAAGGGACAATACTCCTTGGTTGAACCTGATGGTTCTGTCCGTACCGTTGACTACACTGCTGATGATCACTCCGGATTCAATGCAGTCGTTTCAAAGAGTGGTCCAACTGTTCACGCTTCTGCACATGCCGTTGCTGCACATGCTCCAGCTATTGTTGCACATGCCGCTCCTGCTTTAGTATCTGGTCATGCAGTTCTTGGACATGGTCATCTCGCTCCTGCCTCTGTTGCTGTCCATGCTGCTGCTCCAGCTGCTCTTGTACGTCCAGCAGTTGTTGCCCATCATGCTGCTGCTCCAGCTGTCTCCTACTCACATCTTGCTGCTCCATCTGTTGCCATCGCTGGCGGATATGGTCATGGACTTGGATTAGCTGCCTACGGTGGTTATCATGGTGCCCATTGGTAAATGATGACTATTGTATTTGATCAATGCCCACCACGATTATAATACTGATGCGACTTAAAAGCTGCCACTCGAATTAATATGTCCCAAAAAAATTATTCTTTGTCTGTGTATCTTATAATTTTCATTATGTTTTTATCATCATTTCCTGTGACTAACAGATACCAACTTCTATCGATTCCTATATATTATATTCCCTAACTCACCTGTGAATACTCATCTTTACATAGCTGTTAATAGTTTCAATTTTTTTAATATCGCTATTCACTGCCACAAGACAATAATCATTCAAGTGACAGCTTTTCAGCTTATTTTAAACGTCACCCTGTCCTGCGACCACACATCTCTCATTTTCATTTTTTTCTCTAAGAAATGATCATTGTCAATGCCAACGAATTGTAAACTATGTTTTTATCATTTTTATGTAAAATTTTATATTTATGCTATAAATAAATATAGTGAAGTCAATTGTAAGGTTTTTGTTTGACAAATATAGGCATACAGAGTATATGGTCTATCCAAACTGACGAGGAAAAAAAATTTGGGTACAACTCAGAAAGTCTCACTTTCCATTATGAGAACGTGAGAACGTGATTGGTTGAGTTGAAGATGAAATATCAACAAAGTGTGATGATACTATTCCCTTGTGAAGGGATTTATTAATATAATTGATGCAGAAATAAGAAGAACATTATTTCATAGGATACAAGATCTTAAATTCAAGTTTGCTCAAGCCATAAGTATTCTACCCCTTTGTGGTTGAAAGGATGCTTACAAATTTACTATTCAAATATTCGTTTTAAAAAATGTTTTTGGAAGGCTGGGGAATATGAAACTTAGGTAATTATTATATAACGTAATACTTGAACGTATAAATGAGAGTTTGGTCATGAGTGTCAAAATTGAAGGTAGTATTCAGTGCTATTCAGCTGGTTGAAATTTATTGAAATTGCTCTATTGTTATAATACATTTGAGCCGAGGTTTTTTTTGTATGTAATTACTCTTAATACACATTCCTTCAAATTAACACTAAAATAAGAAGAAGAGATAAACAAAATACTGAAAGGCTACTACTACAATCAACCAAAATTATGATTAGCAAAAATTGACTGAAAATTAAGTAATATATTACAAAAAGTTAATCAAATATAATAAAATAATAAGAAAAAAAAAATAGAATTGTATGTAGTACAAAAATTCACTCCGTAATGAGAGTAAAAACTCAAAAGCACAAAAGTTTAAAATAAAAACTGTTTTTTAAAACTGCTTAGGATTGTTGGAACGTTTAACTTTAATAGGCCATGAGTTACAAAGTTTAACACCGATACCGAAAAAAGATGTTGATCTTTGAATGAAATTACACCAAAGCATAAATAACTAAAAACTACGAGCTGATCGAAGTAGACGTATTTTCCCACGTACATAATGTATACATAGCTCTTGCATATGTACTTTCTAAGCCATAAGATCAGTTTTATATTTCAAAAAATCATCCAATGTATGTACAGCTCAAGATGCGACAAGATTATGCAGATATATGGCTAAATCGATTTATATTATAAACATACAGCGAACATCAATTGTGCACTAAATTTATCTTTCTTCGACTGATACTGTCCAAAGAATACCAGATCTGACAGCCAAATATATAAAATAACGGGTATAATAATTAAGGCTTTAACCAAAGTATATACCAGGGAGTACATTTTGCATAACACCACAGCTGACGGGGAGTACCATATATTCAGCCCACGACTTTGCCAATATGCAAGTCCCAACAAAAAGTTTGACTAAATAATACACTTAAGTTATTCATGGATGAGAATAAGGAATAACAGCATTATCAAGGTAAACAAGACTGAGATCGATCGTATTAACTAGTGTGATATTAAAAATCATTGCTTGAGATTTAGCTGCATTTAAGTTGAGCTTGTTTTCATACGACCAACTTAAGACACTCACCAGGTCATCGTTCATTCTGGAGATACTATCTGATAAAACAGCAATGGAAGTGGATACATAAAGTTGGAAATCATCTCAATACATTACAGTAGATCGTATATCTACAATAAAAATTGAAGAGATTCACCAGGTAATGAGACTTGCGGAATATATGAGAAAATAAGTTTGTAACCTGATTCCGAGGATGTGGAAATATCTTTCTGTTGACGATCTCAAAATTATCAATTTTACGCTTGAGCAGCCAAAGGTGAGCTTTGTTTTTAGTTGGTAATATAAATTTGTTAAAATTTACATTGTCAAAAAAATATTGGAAAAATCAAGCCCTGATGACAGACTATTATTAAAATTGAATCTGATGTTATCAGTAAGGTAGAGGAGTGACGTTGTTGTACTATGATGACCACGGAGCCGCGACTAAAATTCATACAACAAAGACTCATTAGCAAAAAAACTCTTAGTCCGATCACAGAGTAATCTTTCAAGGACCTTTGAGCAAAAAGAAACTACATTTATTGGACGAAAGTCTGCAAACAGCTTTTTAATTGACTATAATTTCCAAAATTAAGCTTTTAAAATATTTTAAAGGATTTATTTCTACGAGGTTTTAAAAAGGAGCATGAAAATCATTCTTAAAGTGAAATATTATTGCATGTTTCTGTAAACCAGAGGAATTTCTAAAGATTTAAAAACAATGCGCTCTCAAAAAATAGTCGAACCCATGGTCTCAGTATATTTCATACAATAGAACAGCTCTGTATGTCAGAACTGTTAAATGAATAGAATGCATCTACAATGTGACTATACTTTCTCTTTCAACTGACATCTCTGTTGAAGTATGAATTGTGGTGCGAATCATTAGAGATTGGAATGCTCTATAGAAATCATTAGAATCAACAGAACCACAATTGTAGTTGACAATGCCAACAACACAGACAACTTTTTATTGTAGATTTCAACAAAGTATTTTAGAGGAAAGATTTTTAGAAGATTTAATAAACAGGAATCCGAGTAAGATCATGGTATGATTCTAACAAAATAGAAGAGACCAATTTCCAGGAAATTCTATAGAATTATGTAGAATCAGCAAAAGCAGAACAAATTTAAAGCATTCCACTTTCACGCACTTTAATATTATTTAAAACTTAACCTTCCGGAAGTTGCAGCCCCTGGCAGGATACGAACGGTGGCATGCGGTCTACGGGACCTCAATTATATTTAACAGTTTTCAAAAGATAAAATAATTGTTTCATTTTCTAACTTTTTGTTATTTGAGAATGACATTTTAGATTTTTATACAAATAAGAAAAACTCAAATATTCATGCTAACAATACTTCAAAATTGAAATTTTTCTTATGTGCGCGTACGGTCTGTGGGACCTAAAATTATAATATTAGGACACAAACACATGCGCGACGACTGACGTATAGGTCTACTGCGTTCCCGAAAATACACAGAAGCTCACAGAGCAAGATTAGTTTACATCAAAACTAAAAGGGAAATAATGTTGGTGAGGACTCATAGACTGCGTGCCACTTCCGGAAGATTGTAATATTTATTTTTCCACATTATAACTAGGATCCATTTACAGCTTTGCCCAACATATTTCTTATGAATATTCTTTGCCTTGCCGTTCTTAGCGACTCACATTTAATGTTTGTACGTGACAATATGTTAAGACGATTTGTACAAGATAATTATAAACGAATCTAAACTTAAGTTTTGATGAAAAAGGTTTGGCAAAAGCTGGGTAACGGAATGAATAAATCAGTACAGTACAGTGGACGAAAAAAGTTTATAACCTCCTAAAAACCAAGTTGTTTGTATTTCAGTAGACCTCAGTATATATTAACTCTATAAGTTTTGAAATATTACATTACAATAATATATACAACATAAAACACTGAAGAATGTTAGGCTTATTAGCGATCATGAGATAAATTGTAGGTGTTATATCTTAAATGTGCTAGTACAAACAACCGTAAGCTAAGCAGTAGTAATGGCTGATCATGATAAGTAGAATAAGAATACGGTATTTTCATAATAAATAATAATTCTGCATTTAGACAAAAAAAAATTGCAACTTCTTTCTAATACCAGCACTAGCTGATTGGAAGAGGAGATGGTAAAATCATAATGTAAATTGTATATTATAACTAAAAAAGTTAGTATGTTTGATGAAAACTGTGATGGTTTTATGTAAATAAATAAATAATTCGCAAATATATTAAATAATAAAGATTGTTTTTATTTTTCGAATCCGAATATTATATTTAATTTTCGCTAATTTTTCATGGGTTTGCATAAAATTAGGCGCAATTTCTATTGTTATTAGTAGCTAAATTAATGAAATTATGCATGATAATAACAGGCTTATCCCGAAAATGGTTGCATGCAGGTAAAGTTATATATATATATAGGATCAAATGAAGAAGAAAATGAATTGGGTTGGGAAAATCATTAAAATTAAAAAAAAAAAATATTCCCAATTTTATAACTTTGATGTCCCATAACTACCGACATGATAGGATGAAATGATGATTCGACATTCATTGGAAAGCTTTGACGATTCACTCTCATCTAACTAGCATATTTTATTCAAATAACTGTAATTTTTCAGGGGGCACCTAGGCTTGGAGCTATTTTGTGTCAAGAAATTGCGTGGTATACTTGAAGGCACATTGTTCTGAAGCACCCTGTCCAATGTAATAAGAGATTGGAATAAAACTTATCATAAAAGTTCGTTGTAATATCAACGCACGATTTCTTATGGAAGATCGGATAAAGCAATATTCACGCCTTAATTTCTTACGTTTATATATATACATATATTGAAAGTTGAGATACCCACGTACACATGTAAGTACTCTGACATATACTTTGTACACGAGCAATAATTACTTAAATTGAAGTACAGAAAATATATTCATTTAAAATATAAACGCGAGATGCAATTTCTACTAGGACTGTCCAAAGATCTTCCACTAACTTTAATAATTTTATTTTTTTATTTGCATATTTTTAGGCAATTGCTAGAATATATGTACCTGGGTATAAGAGCTTTTCACCATAATTAGAATTAAACTTAAAAAGTTTGTAAAGTTAGATGCGATTTTAAGTTACGTTACATGTGTTTAAAAGTTGAGAAATATATGGCTTTTGTATAAACACATTAAAAAAAAAATCAATCAAACGATATTTAAATACCTTGCGTATCCTTACAAAAAATGGAAATTTAAACTATTTATAATTAATCTTTCAGTTTATAATATTCATTAATTAAATACAAATGTGTACTAAAAATTGTACATTTCGCCAATTCATCCCATCACCTAAATAAGTCACTCCTATCGTAGGTACTCATATTACCGATTACCATAATTTGACGAAGCATGCCAACAAAAAAAAATTATTTCAACACAATTGCGACCATTTTTTTTTCTTTATCATTTGAAATTTACTAACCAAATCGGCCTTTAATATCATCGCGTGACTTTATCATGATGGTTTACAACAATTGAAAAGACAAGGGCTGCCCTACAATTCGTATAGTCAAAAACACAAAATATAAAAAAAAAAAAACTTAAAAAAAATATTTTTATTGTTAATAAGAGCGTTATCTTACAAAATCCGAAGTAAGTTGAAGAGTTGCGGCTACAACTATTCAGAACAGGCACCATAGGTATTACAGACATGATGTGATTGATTTAATAAAAAAAAAAAAACAGTCGCAACACGAAGACTTTTAAACGATTTATGCATTGGTTGGAATTTGTTAGTAATTATCGCATACAAATTGGAATTTGAGATTTATTTGGGTTAAGCATTTTTTACGTTTGTTTGTTTTTTTTTTCTATACATCATTCGGTCTAAGAAGTCATTATTATTTGGAATCCATTGAAAAATAGTTAAACAATTCGTTCGCACTTAATTTTTGTTACCTCTAATTCCATTACATTAAGGCATTCTTTTAAAATGTGCGTGCAAATCATATTATTACCATACAACCACAAAATGTCTTATTAAAGGCCAAACGAAGTCTTTGAATTCGATATTCGATGGATTCTTCTAATTGGGTTGAAATTTATAACTTTGATGATTTAACGCATGCGACCATCGTATAAGTTTGCTCCGTATACTTAATTCGACCTTCTAAGTTCATTCGGAGCCAAAGCAAACCGCAGTCAAGTGCTCCAGATTTTATTAATACTTCAACGGAGAGCTCTGTACAGAATAGGTAAGAAATTCTTGTGGTCGGATTTAGAGCGAAAGTACTGCAAAAATTGAATGCTTGAAAATATCGGATAAGATATCTTGAAGTTTTTAATAGACATATGTAAATGAAAGCTGGACTACGCGTACAATGGAATTTCAAACTTGCATAAGACGATGCTGGTTCAGAGATTGAATTCTTTTCAAAATTAACTAATTCATTTTTTTGGTACTCATAATTAGGTACTTTTTTTATGATATTGCAAAGCTCAGGAGATCCCTATATATGATGCAGTAGCACACCCTTGGCAGAGA
The DNA here is from genome assembly GCA_963924295.1 of Dioctria rufipes. NCBI lineage: Eukaryota > Metazoa > Arthropoda > Insecta > Diptera > Asilidae > Dioctria > Dioctria rufipes. The sequence continues at coordinate 37,364,017 of OZ002743.1, read as the reverse complement.
AGGAAGAAGGGCTAGGGACTTGAGGATTATTTGGTTAAGACAAGTAGGTGATGTTGTGCATTACGTTTGAATGTTTGTGGCTCATATCTAGGAAAGTAAACAGAGGATGGAAAACTGTTCCACATTCGTACTATTCTGCTTATGAAGGACTCACGAAATTTCACGATACGGCCTACTTTGACTTCAAGGGTGTTAAGATGAGCTCAGGTTACAGCTCATGTGGTGCGCATAGGAGGAATTCTACAAGGAATCAGGCTAGAAATTTCGTCAGATAACATTTAAGTAGCGACAAGAGATAGACAGACATCCTACATTACGTCGGTTCTCTAGGGAATCAATAGTTGCTATTGATATGTCATCGCTAATAAGCCGGAAGGCCTTCTTTTCGACTTTCTGTAACGCGGACAATGCAGTACGTCCAGCCCTTGCCCAAATATGGGAGTTATATTCTAATCTAGTCATGATATGATTTGCGCCAAGTCTGATGGAGTAAAATATTTCTTGTATCTTTGCAAGAAGCCCAGGCATTTCATCGTGTTTTTGGCAATACTAAAAATGTGATGGGACCAACAAAGATTGTTGGATATTTCAGTGCCTAAGAAGTTAAGAGATGGTAAGTTCGAAATATCTTCTCCACCGACGGAAATGAGTTGAGTGGGAGTTGGAGTATGTTTGAGTGAAAAGAGACAGCATTGCGTTTTGGAAGCAGTTTGTCAGCTATAACATTCCCACGGGAATTTGCGCAGAGGTTTAGCTAAAGCAGAGATGCAGCACTTGAGTACCAGGGGCGAACAACATACTATCAAGTCTACCAGCCTTAGACACATTGAGACCTGCGAGCACTTTCAAGACCGCCCTTGTGCTTAAATGTAAGAGCTTTTGCCTGTAATCGCATGTAGGAGAAGAAGGAGGACTTTGAGAAGAATGTGGAAAAAAAATTCGTAGCAAAGTTAGCTGCAAGCAAATATTATCTTTGTCCGATGATTCCGTGTACACATCCCCATTGAGAATTAGGGGCGGTACCGAAGAACTGGTGAATTTTGTTCTTCACTTTTGTAAAAGGACGGTAGACGCGTAAATTGGAAGCTTACTATAATGCGTATTGAAATTTTTAAATTATAAGAGTAAATTCAAGACGTAGTTAAGCCAGGAGGGGGAAACGTAGGGATATTCTGAGGTATGTATGATAACGCTTGACCAGAAAACTTTATTTTAGTTCGAGTGAAAGTGTTACCGTCCCAGCCTAACCTATAGTTCTGGTATTTTGCCTTTCCATTCACTAGAAATGGCTTTTGGTATTACTTTTTCAACTCCTATCATAAATTCAAGAGTTGAAAAATTTAATTCCAGTAATAGCATAAATATCTGAATAATTACGATGAAATAAACCTCTTGGCAAGCAGATGTTCTCGAATTATTATTATTTTTGTTTTTTTGTTTTTCAGACTGACGGATTATCTATGGCCAGATTGACGGTGCCTATGGCATTATTTTTTGTTTTTATATATGCCTACACATTTTTCGCCTTTTGATACGACGACTAAAACTAAATATCTGAAAACAGTACAAAATACCTAATATAACATTTTAGTTAAACCTCATCAAGAGTATATTCGTAAAATAAAAGATAAGAATTTGCATTATTTAAAGGAAGCAGAACACAAAATATACACCAGGCAGTCAGAAACCTGTTGAACAGATCCAAACCAACTTTCGTAACCTCACTGATGGCATCACATGGGTCTAAATCTTCGGCAGCCGTGCCATGAAAAATATGCAATCTCTATTGAACTAATTCTATGACCAACCTATACTAAAAAGGAAAATACTCCACAGATACTTCTTTCGTGAATTGGAAAGCAAACAGATCTAGAAAAGCCCATCAGCTTATGCGTCTGCTTCTAATTAATTTCACTTGCCTTCAAATAATGATTCCTAGCAGTTAGGATTATGGCAAAGCAACGGCCCATCCCAAGCTGCAAGAATGGTTAAGCGAAAGTGATTTGGTGGTCGCCTCTTAATCTTACCTAAGAGAAACCATTTCCAAATTGCTACAGGAAAATTTCGTAATGAATTTCGAATATAGTAATTTTCCGGCATTTGAAATTAACTGCTTCCTTCTGATCTTGATTTATTTTAAACAATCGCATTCATTATAGGTATACTGTGGCGACCTTCTTAATGACGTATTTATAGGAGCATTGTTAACTGATTTCCTGTAATTATTTAATCTAAGGGCGATTGAGGGTAATGATTAAGGAACAGCAATTAATTCAAAATAAAATTTGTAACATTTTGGTAAAACTAATAGATGTTCATGCTAATAAGATAAGATCTACTTAAAAGTTCTCTCACGTAACGCATAGACAAACATGTCAGTTAATATTTCACAAAAGGTGCTTAATTAGAATATCAAAAAGACAAATCACCTCAAAACTGACATACTTAACATATTTACACAGAAATGCAGACTCTGAAAGACCTTCTCATGTGAAAAATTGCATTTCATAATTTGAACATTTGTGAAAATTTACAGCTTTCGTGTAATATTGCTATATGCTTGCATATTTAATTAAGACCAGAAAAAATTCGAGCAATTAACTTAGATTATGGGAAATATGAAAAAGCAGTTTATTGGCATAGCGACCACACCACGACGACATCAAATACAATGATCGTATTTATGCTAAGAAAGTATCCTTCAATCTGAGGTCATAATGGAGCACAGTAGTGCACACCACCGCAAAGTAAGATTACGTTTCGTAACGCTCTGTGAACTCCGCTTTAATAATTTGTCCGTCGTGGAAAATGAACTCAGCTTAAGGTCCAATCCATTGAAATCATGAAAAGCTACCTCCAAGTGAACTAATTCTGGAGGTCGGGCGATGTATTAATTCTCTCTTAAAACAATCTCAATTATGCCAAAAAAGCTGCAAGCTGCTCGACAATTTTCGATGCGACTCGGTGATATTTTTTTTTTAAGAAATCTTGCAGTTAACCTGTAGGTAGACGATAGTCAGACACTGATTCAATGGAATTTGGAGATTCATTAGTTCTGCATGGCATGGAAATGGAGAGAAAATAATTTTTTGTTTTTTGTTTTCATATTTTGTCATACAGCTAATTTTTTTTAACTACCTATTTTTGAAACAGTTCTTTGTTTAAGAAAGTTTCTTTGGGCATGTCAATCAATTAAATGTGCACTTACCTGTGTGCTTTGAATATGGAAGTATGTATTTATATTCGGACTAGGAAATGGTTTTGAATTGGTACAATTACGGCAAGGAGTGTCGTAGTTGGGATCCAAGTAGGCAATTCATCTTCAGCCAGTAAACGTGTTAAACATGTTCCACATTTTAGAATGAGCGTTGTCATTAGGAGAATTTATAAAACGATTAGTTATTGTTAATGGAGATAATCATTCAGCGATGTTCAACGATGTCATGAAGGTAGTGCATTTAATTTTTCAAAAAGAATATTATTAATTTTAAAACTCATTTGTGACTTGTACACCATCTTCTTTTAGTGTGGAAATTAGAGCATTTTTTATTCTCAATAGAAAAAGCAGCACCTACACAGTTCCACACATATTAAAATTCCAATCGTTGTCCACCACCTAAGAATAGAACACGTAGAAAGGATTCATCTTATTGTTTTGGTCTACTAATAGAACTTGCTTTAATTAAAGAAAGCACTACAAATCTTTTCATAAGAGAATTCCATTTAATTATCAACAACGTAAGATATGTTGTCATTTGTCAATTCAATGCATGCAGGGTAGAGCTAGGTATATTCAAACCTTTTGGTTTTAAAAAGTATTACAAAAAAAATATGTACAGGGTGATTCAGATCAAGATACCTTCCGGTATACCATGTAATTCCTTGAGGTAAGATGATCAAAAAATTGTTCCACAACCCCCCCCCCCCCCCCTAGAAATCTTCCTTAAGGAGTTGTGGCCAGTTGAAGATTTCGCCAATATTCGTGAGAATAAATGAGTATAAGTTTTGACCACCCTATAGATTTTGGTTGTTGTTAACTTATTAAATAGCCAAGAATAGCAGCTGTTGAAAAGTGTATTACTCTGTACACAATTTTCATAAATACCGTTATTTATTTCAAAAACTTTTGTGTGTAAAAAAATCAAAATTTTGGAAATATTTGAGAATGATTTAAAGATGCTTAATTAAAAAATACAGAGTAATACACTTTTCGACAGCTGCCATTCTTGGCTATTTAATAAGCCAACAATAACCAAATTTATAGGTTGGTTCAAAACTTATACTCATTTATTCTCACGGATATTGGCGAAATCTTCAACTGGCCACAACTCCTAAAGGAAGGTTCCTGGGGGGGGGGGAATGTGGAACAATTTTTTGATCATCTTAGCGCAAGGAATCGCATGGGGGGGTATGTGGAACAATTTTTTGATCATATTACCGCATGGTATACAGGAAGGTATCTTGATCTGAATCACCCTGTATATAAAGGCCAATTTTATATGTGATAATGAAAGATAAATGTCTAAGTAGCTATATATGTAATTTATTAATTAAAAAAAAAAAAAAAAACAAGAATTCAACTAAGAAAACTAATTCAGCAATGTTCAGTCAATATCAACGGCTCTACAAATATCCAACTCTGCCGTTTTTAATTTGACGAATGCACCCTACAACTCTTAACATTAATATTTTACAATTTTAAATTTTAAAATAAATGCGTTAATAATTTTATTAGAAACTTGTATATAACTTTAAGGAAGCACTAATTAATTCTATTATTATCACAAAAATTGTAGCTAATAATCTCTTAAAAATAACTTATTTACCTTGAAACAAAAAGTACACAAAGAGGGCACAAAATACGTACAGCTCGCAACGCACCTGAGAGATAACCTCCTAAGTACGTTTAGAAATGATATACATTCGTAATCATGATTTTTTTAGTTTTAATAGTTTTTATAGTGAAATTGATCGTGTCGAGTTTACTCCAACGACGAATGTACTCCACTCCACTCTATCAAAGTTTCACATAAAACCGATCACATTGGGACCCGACCATCTCTGATTTGGAATACCAAATGCAGCACCGAAAAAAGTTCCTTTTTTGTTTTTTTTTTATTTTTTCAAAATAAAAGCATTATTTCCTACTTAGAACTTCCAACACTATTTTTGTGTATTTTTCTTTGAAACTTGGAGGCTTGTCTAAAAAACTGCGATGATGTTCGGCTTTGTGTTTTAGATATGAATTCTTAAAGTCACCGTATAACCAAAGTAATATCACGGCGATATTAAATTTATTGGAACTGCTATTAGCTTCATACTGCTCCTCCTCTGAAGTTACCACCATGAGTGACTCTGGTCAGGGGTCACGCAAACCCAAAATGAGAGGTATCGGAGACCTATAAACTAGGTACATTGAAATCTGCAGGAATTAAAACTTGATATCTCACTGACATCACAAAGTTCCATTTATTATTTCATTAACTTTCAAGGGAGAATAAATTCCTTTCTGATCCTTAAAACGAAAGGCAATTCAAACCCAAAATCACATGTATTAAAACGATGCACACAAACATACTTTCTGGAGGAGGTGTGGAAGCATAAATAACTTAAAGCTAGGCTTATAGATAAACTAAATAGATAAGTCTATAAAATTTTCGAAACACAAAGTTGAATGTACGAACACCAGTGGAACTTTTTGCACATAGATAGGCTTCTAAAATAGAAATAAAAAAAATGCTACAAGTCCTCAGTAGTAAATAATAGTATTTTTTTGTTATTGGGTGCTGCACATATATTTTTTTATGAAAAATATAAATGTATTAAGCTTTATTCGGCATTTGAATCAGAAAAATCCGTTGATAGGTTCTCGAGATATAACTTTTTGAAAATGACATTACACCGTGAAATCACGAAATTCCTAACCGCCTCTAACGGGAGGGGGCGCGGTAGGAGAAAACAAAAAGTTATGCGTGAGCTATTTTGGAATTCCATACAAACTTTGAAAGTTTCATTCAAATTGGGAATAGTCGGATCCAAAACAATCCCTTTTTGCTTGTTTTGTGTGGAATGGCTGTATATAAAGCAAAAGTAGTTAAAATCTTCTCTGAAGTGGTTTCCTTATACATTTTCATCCTGTATTGAAAGAGACAGGACTAAGCCAACGATAGCAATTTTGAAATTTCCCAGCCTATGTTCAATGCCTTCGTTCTTCAGTAAATATATCAAGATAACCCTTTTTTTCTATTCAGAGAGTCTCATCTTAGATGAAATTTGTCTGAGCAACGAAGGAGCTTGGTCTTAAGTTGTTAATTGTTACTTCATCAAATTGTCTTTCATATTGACATTTACCGACATGTTATCTGATATTTATGTGATTATGTTCCAAGTATTCTTCATATCCAAACTCCATTAAATTGACTAAATCTGAAGCAGTTTTCTATTCACTTATCAGATAAACGTGTAAAACTAATTATTTGGTATTTCTGATTTTATCATTATGCAACGACAAAACAATCTTAACCTGGAAATTCAAAGACTCAGTGTTTTCCAACAAAATTTATTTTATTCTACTTCATTTATTGTTGAAGAAAATTAAGATATTTTTTGTTATACCGGACCCATATCTTGAGCGGGACTTTCGTTCCTTTATAACTTTTCCAGGCTTTGTTTCATTAGTTACACCACCTACAAGGTACATCAGATAACCCCATTATACGTCATGCAAATGAAGTCGGTTGGTAGTATAAAACCAAGAAAAAAAAATGGTAGAATCCCCAATTGGGGCTTTCGATATTACGTTCATTGGATATAGACGTTCAGCCATAAGAGGTAAATCAAACATTAGTTAAGAAAATTAAAATCACAGGAACAAGCAACAGTTTTGAAGTTAATAGAAGTTAAGACCGCTTGATTACTTATGTAATCATTCCATAGGGATGTGGAAATCTGCATATACTGAAGATTAAAATCACCAAATACCCCATACAAGACTCATGCGAACGTATTCTAAACTGGTGATATAGTCATATATGTACACATACGAACTGTAGCTAATGTCAAAACTGCTTATGTACCAATCTTTCTTCCATGAAAAGATAGACAAAAACTACTTCAAGATTGATACAGGTTATCTGGAAAGTCGATCACTAAGAAACGGAAGACACTTTTAACTGCTAACAAAATACCATTATGCTCAAAAAATTAGAACAAAATAGTTCCTCGTCCTTGATTTCATTATGTGTATGCTGTATACCTTAGGTCTGATAACTGACACGTACGATTTAATGAGATAGAAGGATCTTGTTTGAGAAAGTAAAATTAGTTTGTACAAAAACACCTCAATACTGCTTCCACCAAAGGCACGTTTCTTAACATAAACTACTTCGGCGTACATCTAAAAAAAAAATTCTGAAATGTCTTTGTCTCTGGCATGTGGTGAAACAGTCGAAAACATAAAAACGAGGAAAATGTTGATTGTAATAACAACATTAACGCGTTTTTTATGATTCTTGTTTTATTATTGCTGCTAATTTTAAGTCATGTATCATGTATATCAGCACTTCATATCTATGTACATTATGCATACTCGCCGGCAAGATTATGTACATTTTGTTTGATCCGGATCAGTGGATATTATGAATTGAATTGGTAGTCAAAAAACAGTTGCGCAGAGCTATTTTATCGAATCGAATCACTACGGTCTTATTAAGTATAGTATAAATGGTAAAATCTTGTGAGAAAAAACATCAGTTTCCAAGTTGTAAGTTTGACGAATAAATCATTCAATTAGTTGATTTTATTGATTTCATTAAGCTCAACAAAAAATTACAAAAATGTACATAAATATTAGTTCAAATTCAAGAACATGACTTTCGTTTAAATCTTAATTATTTATCTTATTATAAACTTATTATTGCTCTCACTTTAACCAGAGTAGATGTTATAAATCAGAAATTAACGGACTAGGCTACCCTCTCTAGTTACGATAGTGTGTAAGTAAGTAGAAGATACTAAATATAGTTAAATAATTTTGTAACAATCCCATAGGAAAGTTTATTTTAATTGATATTAAAATATATTCTATCGGTTAATTAAAGTCATCATGGCCGAAGATTGACTCCTATAGCCCTCCATTTTTTTAGTTATGTTTACGAAAACAAATTACTTATAGATAAAAGGAAAAAAAATTATCGACTACACTTAACTAATTTGTAATTTAAAGTGTTTTGTTTAAGAATCATTCACGAATCTGGATCTTTCACTTATAAAATTAGCTGCGTTTTTTTATGTCTTTTTTATGTCTGTGATTAGAGGCATAAAAAAGCGCAGCTATTGTGCCTACGGCCTGCGAATTTACAAAGAGTCTACGAGAATTTTAAAATGAAATTGCAAAAAGAAATTATTGATTTGGATGATATTCAGGGAGATCTTTTCATTTGAGTAATCCTACGTTCTCTGAAATTTTGTTTTTAACTCGTTGCCTCATTTATGGAAAAGACAAAAGTATATGGTATTTTATCTTTGTTCAAAACGAGAAATTTTTCCAATTTTTATTCGCCTGTTTCCTAACTTCGTACTAGATTAACTTTGGCAACACACAACACAAGATGTGGGTCCCTTGTTCCAAGAGTAAACATTAAATATGGTGAAAGAACTTTCAACAACCTAGTGCCTAAGATATTTAATAGTTTAAATAGGGACATTAAAAATGTGCAAGATTTAGTAGTTTTAAGAAATTCTTGAAATCATAGTTAATATGAAATGTTCAGAACATGAAGTGCTGAATGGTCTATGCATTTGGTTGTGTTTGAACCTAATTTCGATAGACCAATTGCAATCATTTCGATTCCGGGTTTTTGAATCTATCATTAACTCAAAATTGATCAATTATCTGGAAACTAATCAATACATCAACCATCACCAATATGGCTTCCGGTCGGGATGCTCATCAGGTGAATTGAAACCGTAGTCTCCATAATTTCAGTGAGTCCAAAATCGTTAATCTAGATATTTAAAAAGTGAAACTCAAAATACTTGCTTTCTCCCCTCCTCTTTGATAATGGATTCCTTTTTTTTTTGTCTGGTCGTCTAATATCTGCTTTCTTCTACTTTCAATCCCAACCATAGTTTTGCTAATTGCAGTACCCTTGATTTCGCTTACTCCATTGACACAATTGCGGGCTCCAGCGAGAACGTCACTTATGTGAAACTAAATTTCATGCTTTGATCATTGAATAACGACCTTGACAATATCCTCGCATGGAGCAAAGCGAATCGCGTCAAATTCAATCAGTATAGGACCCATAGCTGTCTTATTTCTTTAAAACAAGATTTTCGAGTTTTAATACATCCTTGGCATTAATTTTTCCACCAAATTAAGCTGGACAGATCATATCTTCTCTGTTGACAAAGATGCATCAAAATGTCTTGGATTTCTGAAAACGTATAAGCAATATTTCAGTCCATGGAATCTAGTGCTCCTGTACAAGTCACACATCAGATCTAGAATGGAATATAATTCTCACTTCTGAGCAGTGGCTTTTTGCTCAGCCATATCTTCATTGGATATTATCCAAAAGAGATCCTTCAAGATCACTTTGAAACTAGAGTTGAAAAGTTGCGTTTACTTTAATTTAAATCTCATAGGATATCCTTGTCTACTGAAAAAAAGGATATGATAGGCCTATTTTTAGACTCATTTTTCTCAGCTAGATTGGTCTAAGTTTTCAGTTTTTCGGACTTCTATTTCATCCCTATTGGGAGCCTTGTAGTTTTCATTTTCACCCGTTTGGAGCCAACGAGCACAGCAGAACGATGTTATTCATGTTATTCGTAGCATCCAATTTCCAAAAGTAGAGAAATCTCAGCGATTATACAAAGTAGCGCAGCGCGAATTACCAGTCCTAAGCACAGTCTGTAGTTTTGTTGCAATTCTTTTTCTGATCTCAACCACTGACATATATAACATGGTCCGTTGCCTCTACTAAAATCGCATACATTTGCATGGGATCACTTTTCTATAGTGGTCTCTTTTTGTACTGTACTTAAGAACTGTATTCCGCTGAACTTCAAATAATAAGTGCTATCGAAATCCACCATAGTTCAGTTTCAGTTCAGTGGATTGTACAAATGAATATATAGAATAGAAATAGATGACAATACAACATTTTTAGTCCTTGTCGCTATTTGGCAAATCCGTTTTGCAGCTACTGTATTTTCCCTTTTTTTAGATATATATTTTTTTTTCATTCTTTGCAGCTTCAGATCCCAATTTCCAGCAACTTTTTTCAATCCATTCAAAGTAGTCAATAATATTTTGTTTAAAATTGTCTTTGAAATTCATGAGAATTTCGGCGAAAATTGGAGTCTTACTTTCTTTGGGGTAATTTTCTATTTCCCAATATTTTCACAATCGGAATGTGGTTCAGGTTATACTTTAGGCTGCGCGTTTGATATAGTCGGAATTTTTATTATATGATAACCAATACACGAAAAGAGATAAATATCACCCATCATCACCCTTCAAAGGCTTTGTATCTACTTACAAGTTTTACGTAGACGGAACTTTGAATCAAAATCGGATCCTTATAAGATTAGACTGTACTCCCGGAGATTACTGCGTGTATAATACTGGCGTGATTCTATAATATTTGCAAAAGGAGGAGATTCTTAAAGCAATTTATGGATGAGTGACGAACCTACTAGAAATTCTCAAGGACCTCACCAACGTGATCTGATCCCTATAAAAGTTACTGTGTGATAAAATTCCATCCCAGAAAATAATTGGATATACATACATTTTGTTTTGTTTCTGTTTTTTTTTTTTATAAAAAAGGCTTTCGTTACAATTGATAGCGTCCCATATATGGAAATAACTCAGAATGCTATCTTACCCAGAATTAGCGGAGCAATTTGAGAAATCCTGCTTTGAAAATGATGAATGGTGCCGGTCGTCACATAGTAAGAACCACATTGAACTCCCTCACAAAATATTTCCCAAATCGATAGATATCTAAAACTGGAGATTTCAGATGGCTCTCATCATTTTAGATTTACAAAAGTTGTAAAAGAAAGAGAAAGAAAAATAATTCAGAAAAAAAAGACTTTGCGAATTGAGATTTTATTTTTTAATTGATGTTTTTGTGAAAATCTAGTATAGGGCCCTTTTATAACCATTTCAAATAATTATGGCAGTATACATGAATATTTTATCCAAAATATATGTAGAAAAGCTGATTTAAATTGCAATACAAAAATCAAAAATTAAGAACTCTTGGAAATGGAAAAGAAAATAAGGAAAACCTTCAGCATAAACACCGTCTCCTTCATAATTTTCTAAAACTCACTGAAATGTACAAAGAACTTGCCTTACTTAACTAAAACCCGATGAAGAGACGTGATTATTTTTCTTCAACAATAGGACGTGTGCGTTGCTGGATAATTAAATCTAAACAAATCGCAATTAACTTGAGGTAACCGAAAACAGACGCGAATCTCCAGTAAGCGTTAACAAAATTTGCAAATAAAAATTTTGCATTTACTAATAGTGCTGTAATGCATGCATTTTCGAATATACTATCCGTGTACAAAATTTTTGGAACCTTAAGTTAAAAGTCAACAATTTTTAGATGCAGTTCTCATCAATCGCCTTAATAAAATTCAGTGTTAAGTTTTACAACTTTGCTGAGGATCACCACAAAGTAATCATTGAAAAGGCGGCCACCTCCAAGTTTACATAGATATAGAAGTCCATCTGAATACCGCATGACCGCTCATCAACCTTGACGACTCGAAACAATAAATTTCGTTTTCTTTTAAGATTTGGCAATTTTTTGTCTTATTAATGATCCGAAGCGGTTTTAAGTTGATTATGTTCTTCCACTTGTGTTACACTTACCTGCGCGATCTGCACAGCCCCGAATACTTGCGGTTCCGGTAGTCATCAACCGATGTGTAAAGTGGTGCGATCATGTAATAAGGTGAAGCAAAGCTGTAAAAAAAAACTCATAACAACAGCTAGAGCGGTGCAGTAAAAAAAAAATAAAATATTGCGGTGATGTTGAACTAAGGCAAATTCCATCATATGCGACCTTTTTGAATGCGAATATCTTAGCAAGATACATACATACATACATACGCATGCATATATGCCGCCACTGTAGCTTCATTGAGTTTGGTCTCCCCACAGATTGAGCTCCCTCCAGTTTGAAAAAATCTTTTCGTCATCATTTCTGTGATAAAGTTGAGTATTTAATCGGAACATTGTTTAGAATTACCGCAGTAGTTCGGGCATATTAGTCGCAACGTAACTCCGATTTTATTAGAAAAAGTTTATTTTTGTTGTTGAGTAATTTTTCGGTTCTCTAAGTGTATTCTTTTCTTTTTCTGCTAAAAAAATGGCATTCAAAGCTTATGCAGTTCTTCTATTGGCAGTTGTTATATTCGCTCGCGAAACGCTTGCACGTCCTGGATATGCTTCAGGATATGATGTTGATTATTATGTGAGTTCAATTTAGAAGTGAATGTATATAAATTTGTGGATATAAGTGAAAATCTGTGCTCTGCGTAGGACACTGGTCAACACATAGTTGACTATCATATATAAGATTCCAACTTCGATTTGGTCCTGCGCTTTATACGACCTATTTCTCTTTGGATTTGAATAACATTTTCAGTAACAAATTTATCTCATATTTGAGAAGAAAAAAGTAGAATGAATTTTAATAATTTTCTAATGGAGATTTCTTCTCTGCTACTTAATAGTATAAAATCAAAGAGACTGCGGACAGTGATATATTGATGTCTTGCTGTGACGAAAACTTCTTAAAAATACTATACTAATATAAATCCTGAATTTCTTTTCAGGATCATCCAAAATATGCCTTTAATTATGGAGTAGCTGATCATACAACGGGAGATGTGAAGTCACAGCATGAAACTCGAGATGGGGATGTTGTAAAAGGTATATATCCTTCTTGAAAGGACACTGAATATAGATTAACATATTTGCTTCAAGGACAATATTCGCTAGTTGAACCTGATGGTTCTGTACGGACTGTTGATTACACTGCCGATCCTGTGCATGGATTTAACGCTGTCGTATCAAAGAGTGCTCCCACTGTTCATGCACATGCTGTTGTTGCTAAGCCCATAATACATCATAAAGCAATAGTTCCAGTAGCTAAACATATCGTTCCATCTATTATTGCCTCACCAGCTCCTTATGGTATGTAAAATTTGTTTTATTTATTTGTTTTTTTTTTTATTTTGTTAGTGGAATAATACATATTAAGGATAATACTTTAAGAAAGTTTCTAAATTATTTTCCTTTCTGCCCTTGTTTGCAGTACTCAGAAAGGTTATAAAAACTTTTTCAAAATAGGAATATTTTTTGATTTTTGTCTAAATATCTATATCGACGGATAATCGGTACAATTCACAAAATCAAAATCGATTTTTTTTAGTAGAATAGATCCAGTTTTGAAATAATTCTATTTTAATTGCTCATTCACTTGGAAAAGCTTAGGTCATGATCTACTGCTCACATTTAAATCTTGGGAGTCACTTTCATAATTGTTATTCGATTAGAAAAAATGGGTTTATGTAGGCTACTTTCATGCCGCATTCTCTTGCTAAGGACTTAAAGTTTGAAAAAATCTATTTCAATTTCTATTTCAATATTGTTACTTCATAGGTTTCGCTAACGTTATTCTTCAATAGTTCTCAACAAGCCAATTTAAATGACGAATTTTTGTGCAGATAAGTAATTAGCTACTTATGCATGAACCACAAAATAATCCTAGTTGAAATAATTTCCAAATAAATCCAAAGATTTCTTTCCTTTTTGGCCACTGCAGTGGGATCATGTTATTAATTTAAAATTTGTAAGTTATATTTGTTTTTATGGAAAGTTTAATTAGACCATTAGTTTCCTTTTGGTTGAAAATACAAATACTTAAAATTGTGTAATTTATGTAATTTATGGTTAATTATTGCTTTGATAAATATATCCTATAAATCCCCACACACTTCGATGTAAATCTTAGTTATTTCTATAATACTATTATTTTGTGTATACATTTAATTTAAAAACAAAATGTATTTAAGAAAGAAAACAAGCAAAATGGCTTCGTTTGGCTCTCTAATGCTTTCTGAAATTTGATTATGGAGAAAACTACAACTGACTCACTGTGGTCGGTTTTGTTAAGAAATTAAAGTTTTAAACTAATAATAAAAGATAAATTCCTGAAAATCTGATAAATTTATTTTTTAGAATTCCTGAAAATTTAAAGACAAACTAAAGAGATAAAATATCGAGCGATATAATATTTGATAATGCAAGTAAAGTGTGAAATTTGCATTGAGGAAAATCATTATTCACCCTTTAATAGCTAATCTCAAAAATTCTGTATGGTTTTCAATCAAATCTAAAAAAATTATACTCTTGACCTGTTAGGCGCAAAGTCTCCCGTAATGCATTTTCGTTCGACCTGGTTAACATGCATTCAAAATAAGAACAAGATAAACGTGAACGAAATTTGACTAATAAGAGTCCTAGGATTAACCCTATTAAAAGTTTTAGAAAAATCTAGAAGGGTTAACATAGTGAGTTTCAAACGTAAGTTGTACATCATCATTAGCATTGGACAATGTTATAGGACTACCCTGTAATTTAAACCCTAATTGAAAGATAAATAATAAATTACGGTTACTTATTAAGTTGATAATTAGCATTTTAGCCAAACTATTAAAAAATGATAGAGAAATATTCCTTAGAGCTGAAAGACTTTCCAAGGCAAAAATTGAGAAACTTAAAATAAAAAAATAAAACTTATATTTCAAATCCAATAACGAGCGTTAAAAACTTCTGTCAAGCCAAACAACGTTAAATTTTACTCAAACTGAAACTGAGTAAATAATAGTCTCTTGGATCGATGTAAAAGAAAGACGAGCAAGCGCATAAACAACCTGTGATATTTTCACCCATAACAAAACCATAATTCTCTGAGATATATAAAATTTATTGCTTCCTCGGCTAGATTCTAAATGAATAGTTCCCAATTTTTATGTATTTCCTTATCAGGAAAGTTAAATACTTTAATTTATAATTATGAAATTCTTAACATTTTCCTAATTTATAATTCGTCTAATAATTCAGCAAATACATAATATGTGAAAGAAAGATTTGCTCCTGAACAATCATTAGAATATAATTATATGAATTATACCGAAGATCTGATTACGTTTGGAAGAGACTTGACCCGATTTGTGAATAAAAAGTAGTATCTGATTGTGATTATAAGAATAAATATAACAAAAGCCGTTGGTCATAGTACGACTGATAATCACACAATTTCAGAGATCTTAGCAAAATTTATACAATATCTACCACAAGTTACAAAACTAGGTGCAGTTTGTTGCCTTATTTCTGACTTATATCAAGGTAAAATTTTAGCTTATATAATTTTTCTAATTTACATTAATGACCTACCTACCTCAGTTTTTATTGTCCGCCAGTGATTCCATTAATTTCCATCCATTTCTATTCTTCGTAATTGGATCTCACTTCATACAGCTATTTTTCATTTTGAAGAATGATGTGCTGATATTTTTATAAATAAAATTTAGTATGACATTCACCAGAAAGATTACGCAAAAATAAATAATTTATTTTATCAAATCAGCTCAATTGACTAAACTATATAAATGAGCATAATCATACAATTAGGTAATCGTAATGAATTCAAGATCTTAGAAATTAACCAATGAGAAAAAATCAGAAAAATTAAAATCAAAAGCTAATGCAGTGATATTGGTGTGTGAATGAAAGTGTTGAGTTAAACAATTTAATTATGATTGGAAGAATAATTTAGAGGTAGCTTCTGAAAATTACGTTATGGACCTTTAGAATCTGATATAAGCATTTAAAATGTATCTTCCTTAAATTATCAGTCTTCTTGACTGGCGTTCTCATAGTCCGGAGTGTTCAGCAAACTAAACTTGACTCAGGCTCAATCCCACTTTTTGTAATAATTTTTTTTGTAAAACATCTAAGAAATTGAACAAGATCAAAGTCATGAAGACTTTTTCAAAAAAAGCAAACAATTTTTAAAAAATTGCTAACTAATGCAGTGCAAAGCCTGAAGTTGGCGCACAATAAGGCGTTTCGTATCAGCAGGAACCAATACTCCTAAGTAGGGCTAGTTTCTGCCTGCTGTATACGTCAGAAGGAAAATGCTAATCAGACCTCATATATAATCTCCGTATAAATTCTGAGTATGAATCATATAAGGTATTCATGATTTTCCTCTTGTTCAACTTGACTAGTCCCGTCTAGGGATTTATTAGCTAAGCGCTAAAATAAATACGTCGTATTTCTTCTGATATGATTCATATTAAGAATTTATACTTAGATTATATATGAGGTCTGCTTAGCATTTTTTCTTCTGGCATCTGCGTAGGCAGGAACTGGCCATACCGAAGAGTATTGGTACCTGTTGATACGAAACGCCTTATTCATTTCTATCTAAGTAGTTGATCTGTACGGAAGAAATTTTAATAAAAAGGATTAAATTAGAGACAATTCTACTGGAAAATTCGAACACGTTTCAGCTTATGCACTTCAATGCTTTCTTTTTTTTAGAAGAAAGTCCATGTAAGGAACTAAAATAATTTAATTTATCGTTTTCTGTGCCCATTATGACAGCCGTCGTATACCGAATTATTTAAATTTGTACAAGGCTTGCATACAATAAGTTTTCACTATTTTAAAGCACCAAGACGATTGTATTTACGATTCATATGACACATTTGGTATTTGGGTGTATTGCTGTACTAATTTATACAGTGTGCAAATATACACCTTCCAAATACATCATGTCCTGAATACCAATATTAAGTACAATTTTTTTCGTAGGAATATCAAAAAGAAGTTCATGATATTAATTGGCGTGCGAGATATTCAGATTTTGAATTTGAAAGTTTTAAGTATGGAAAAAGGTCTATATATTGATCTTACATACTCTAGAGATTGGCGAATAAAACTATCTACATATGAAGTGTAGTATTAATAACGCTCTGTTTATCATTTCTGTATTAGCAAAATAAAAAACACAAGGAAAAAATTAAATTATTACTGAGAATTTTGAAGTTAAGTGAGTCAATATCCTTAAAAAAAATCAATAATAATTGATATTTTGACCATACGATTCTCAATGTTTCATCTCCTTCTTTACATAATTTTATTAAGACTGATTTAGTACAAAGATTTCCATTAAAGCTTAACTACAAGCTATAAAACAATTGTCAATTATGACTGAACGAAAGTAACTTGTAAAGAAGAGCCTTTTTCCAATCTTAAAAGAAATGATAAAATGCTGATTATCCTGATGGCTTCTAAACTATTTTCATTTGACATGGTAACAATTTTGTCTAGTTTCTCAAAATAAAATAAATAACTTATGTGGTTCAACAGAATGGAAGGAGAAATTAGTTTCAATGGGAAGACATTAAGACAAGATATGTGGAGAGTTTATATTTGAATTGTTAACCAATAAAATTCACAAATACTTTTACTAGCCATGTTTCTAATAGAGTAGAAAATTTTAAGTAATACTTTAAAAGTTGATTAACGCGGGCAAGTGGGTCTAAAAATTAAAATAAAAATAAATCTACAACTTGGTTTTAATATAGAAATGCTTTGGGGGATATAATAATTTCTTTTTGTTAGTGCTAGTGAAATACTTATTTCATTTCGCTCTATTTCCCTATTCTCAGGTGAAGACACCTATCGTAGACTTAAACTTTTGAGGCAACAAATACCATCATATTCAGAAAATGAAAATTTCTTACCGCACTATCAACAACTATGATATTATGAATCTGTTGAAACTACTTGAAAATTACGGCTTAAGATATTTTGTAAATTCGAACTGATCTTCTTTACTTCTGCAATAAAATTAAATATTCTGAAATCAATAATTTTTGTTTTATATTTTTTCAATCAAAATTTCCAAACGAAATCAATTATTATTACTATTGCAATACATATGAGTAGCGTCTATTAGTTATTTACAAATTTCTAAATTAAAATTATTAACAAAATGCACTTATTGCTTCCGGTTAATTACAAGTAAAATGTATACACCAAGAAAATTCAAATACATCTTCATTAATGGACGTTTTACAGAATAATACAAGGTCATGCAAATAAGTATGTAATTCTACAATTTCCATAAATCTAACTATAATTTGCTTTCATTTACTTTACACGGCACATTGGATAGAGTGTGTACAAAAACTCGCAAAACGAAACACATTTTTCCCACATTAGAGCAGGTGTAAAATGAAGTTATAATTCATGTGAGAGTTCACAATTGTTGTTGTGTCAAAATAAACGGAGAAGTGTTGTAAGCAGACAAAAAAAAAAAAAGAAAAAACAACATAAACGACAAGACGCCTGGTAAGATTGCGTATTGCGGTGGTTGTGCTTTATTACTTCATAAAGAAGTCATCCATCAGCCAGAAAAAGAAAGAAAAAAGTCATGCCATCAGCTGCTACGCAGTGCATTGTTTTCTTGAGCTGCAAGATTTCCCAAACGCCTCATTTGCTTACTTTATTATTACATTACCCTCGAACTCATTATTTTTTTTTTTTGCTCAATAAATTAACCTAATTGTAGACTATGATGAATATTCCTTGTTAAATATTAATTTTAATTAATAACACTCTTTGAAAATCTCTGATATTCAATCATAATGAGCTCAGAGTCTTCTAGAGTTCGTCGCTTAAGTCTTTCGTTTTTTGGGAGTTTTGTTTTCTTTTTCTTTCTTTTTTCTTTTTGTCTTGAGTCTCCTTCTGTCTTCTGTACAAGTCAATTTTTCACATATCCTTTGATAGGAGACTATCTCTTCCTCCTGGATCAATGTATAGCTTCTTTCCTTATACATCTCCTCCTCTAGGTCTTTCAACAAGACGAATTGTTAATGTCTTCCAATCTTAGGATAGTTTCGAAATGTAATATTGTTCACGTTGAAACAATCCAGTTCCACTTTCCGTTTTTTATATACCTACATAGTTACAAATTCTTTCGTAGATTATACCAAAACTAAACCGTAAGCATAGTTAAATATGTTGCGGATGTACATTATTGACCGTGAATGTAAGATCAACCATAAAGATTTGAAGATGTTTCATTGGACTTTCATAATATTTTTTTTTTACTGAAGCTGGCATAAATTAAAAACAACTTATTACTTGAGATTGTTTAAACGATTAGATAAAAATTTTATTTAATTATCTTTTGACATTATTTTCATTTATTGCTGTGCTACACTCTTCTTCTTAGTTTATTTGTGATCGTTAACTGTGGTGTAAGGCCATAAATTACTAACTACGAGACGGTAAACCACAAGATATTTGGAACGGTGATTAGCTATGCTCATTTATAAATTGTGGTAAGCTTTGAGTGTTTTTCATGCAAAAAAATTAAACCATAATTATCTATGGTTATTGTGCTCTTATTACTCGCTCAATTCTATAATTCTTCCATCGGTTTCTCTGTCGAAGTTTCAGAATAATATCCACCCAGATGATGCAAAATAATTGAACTTATGGCAATATAAACCGACATTATGACGGATGAAGGGACTTTTGGTTTTGTAGACATAATAAACAACTAGACAATGCGCAATGTGGGATGTCATCCTACTCTTCGCAATAATGGTGGATTACATTACCTGACAAGATTTAGAAAACTCATTTTCGGATATTTTTTTAATTAAATACATATTTTTTTGCGGTTTCAAATTGTGAAAAAGCCCTTTTATGAATCCAAGGTTAAAAATTTAGATTTTTTTTTTCATTTAATTGAATTTGTATTTTTATTTTGTAGGGCAAGCAGAAATGGTAATATAAATCGCACACCGAAGATTGTAAGAGTAGCAAATAGTTGGTTTTTATTATTCAGAGATACTAGCTGGATGATCATTAACTTTTTTTTCTTGACTTGGTGTGCAGCAGTTTTCTATCCCAGTTTGCCATAATGATTATTTATCATTGGTTTTAAGTTAAAATCTGTGTGTGGGTATTTAATCTTGCTATTTATATAGACTAAACTGAATATTTTTAACGTGTATGCAGGTACACAAAATAACAGAGAGAGATCTAAAAAGGTTAGATTTTTTTGGATTTATATGATATTATTCATATTGCACAGTAAAGCCAACTTCACTGTGGAGACAAATCAACTTAGTTTTAGTGTTACTTCTTTAGGAAACATGCCCTTAAAATGTGAACCACAAAATAGATTATATCTTATAAAAGGCTTTATAACTAGAAAAACCATTTACTTTTACTGTCACTTTCATGATATTAGTTGGCTTCTGCCGATGAGATCTACTAAACTCTGATTATGTTAGAAATTTAGTATGAAACTAAAGAAAATAACGCAATGTGCATTATCTATTCCATATTTTTGGTTAATAGAAATCTCTCTAAGAATTCCGCAGTATGTTAAGTTTTATCGTATATTCCTTAGTAGCAACTTGAGTGACTTGATGAAGATTAAAAGTATTCGCGGTATTCACATACATGAAAATTTAGCCCAGAATTACAGTCTGTAGTTACTGCTGTAAGTTTACCTACAATCCATGAATATTTGGTATAGTTTGATGCTAGATATACACGTCAGAAGCCTATATAACTTTATATTTCTTCTTTTTTCACTACTCATTCCTAATTGATTTGATGACAATACCATCGGTTTAAGAAGTTTTCATTTTCTTTATTTATTTACACACATATTTCAAAGATGGGAATCATTCGGCGTTGCTTTATTGAATACATGTTCACTTTTTGTTGCTGAAAGTTTGGGAGCTCATTAAAGTGCTACAAGCTTCTCCATCTAAACATCGGAATGCTCTCAAACAGCGAGATATTCCTGTTGCCATTTTTCTCAATTTTATAGACGTAAACCGAAAACAAAAATCATTTTCCATACTCAGATGCAGGTATCCACCTTAAGAGCTCTGCGTAACTCTAAATTCGTGGAATGGAAATTATTACACATATTTAAAAAATTCTAATTGAATTTGAGAGAAAAAATAACTACCTACTCAGCGATTCTATCCTGTAACTTTTCGTTTTCCCGTTGGTCTACTATTATCAATGAGCAAATACAGCCTTAAGAGGGTAACTGCAAATAATATTTTCATGTATCACCAATAATCATGGAAGCACACATATTTATTTAGTAATTTTAATTTTTACTTGAGTGTATATAAAACACCTTAAATATTAATAGAAGCAAATTGAGTGCTACATAAAGTCCATTAAAAGTACAATTTTAATTTAGCAGTGATTCTAACATTTTTAATTACAATTAAAATTGCTACATTTCCTGTTGCTCGAATTATTTTGGCTGTCGTTAAATGCTATTCAAAATTTTTTGATAATTTTAATGAATAATTATTCACAATAATGCAACAAAAAACACGAATAAATTTAGTTTGATAAATAAATTATGCAGTAGATAAGAAGAAAGATAAAAAATATTTTTAATCTATGGGTAGCATCAATAAAAATTATTTTCAAAAAGTAAGGGAGGTGGTTGAAATGAATAAAATCATACAGAAAACTTACCTACGTTTACATTATTGAAGTACTTTTATATTCCATTTTGCTTTCATTAAAACTAATTTTTCAAATATTATTTTTGTCAGAAAGGGTATGCGAACGCAGATCTTTAATACACCAAGTTACACTGAACAAGTGAGTTTTGAATTCAATCAGTGGATACTGATTTAACATTATCTCCATTCACATACTGAAGAGAAAATTAATTTTAATAAAAATCTTACCAGTTACTATAACTTCAGAAATTGTTTCTTCACTCTTTTAAAAAAGAATTGAATTCTCTTAGTGCAACTAGCAATACAGCTTCATTAACGAATATAATCCTCTGATTAATAGTGGTCTACATTTTCATTTAATTTGCAACCAAACTTTTTGGTGTGAAAGCAATTCTGAGGTATTTGTTGTTTAATTATAGTTCTATAATAACCAAAAATTTTGATTTTACATATAAAAATTAATTAGCTACCTAAGGGCTTAACTCATTTACATGTCTAACTGAGTAGTTTGATAAATGTAGTAGGTGTAGTCGTCTGGCAACCAAAAAATCCGTTCGTATTTAAAAACTTTTTAAAGGTTTGCTTTGTGCTTACAATTAGCCAGTTTCAAATTTGGTTCGACTAACTATTTTAGTTTTCCAATTCCATTATAAGCATGAATCTATTAACCATTCCAAATTTTGAAGGGATGGATTAAGTGTTTCACATCGTTTTAAATTATTCCAGAAATCAATAATATTCTTCGATTCTTTCCTGAATTCTGATGTTTGCTTTTCTCTACGTTATAAAATTTATCTAGTCATTGATGAAGTATTTTTCATTTTATGAAACAATTTGTAAAAAAAAAAAATTAAAATATTTAAATCTAGATCACGGCAAAGCGTAACTTTTCAATATGCTACTAATCGTGGGAAATTCTTACATCTTTGTATTCTAACCTTGATCTTTGTAGTTGACAAAGTCCAGTCTGTTCTCAGCATTTCTAGATACATAACTAAATCACTTCTTATGAAAATATGTGCGCATCTTGCTTAACTTTCGCTTGTCTTTTATGTTAATTGTGCGTTTAATATAGGATTCCGATCGATTTTAGAGGCAAATGAAGGACAAGACAAAAGAATTGTGACTATTACTTACTTTGTATGTAAAATAAACGAAACTAGAAGTCTGTATAATAATAAATGCAAAAATAACATATCACGAACTAGTGATCTACAAACATTAAATCGTGATCTTATTGTTTGTCTTTAATATAACTAATTCTAGCTGGTGATATTTATGTTAGCCATGGAAATTTATAAATGGAAAATTTCTGCAGAGCTGTTTCAATTTGTCTGAAATTGTTTTCGGGATAGGTAGAAATAGTTTTTTTACGAGTTTTTGCCTTTTATAATTATATTAGTTTCACCTACATGGGATAAATGGCAAACTTACTAATCTATTGTGTAGTTGGAATTAAGAGCTGCCGAAATTATGCATGTCTGATGTTAAGTACCAACAACTAAATAAGTCGTGCACTTCAGCAACGTAAAATATCAACGCCGCATTATACAAAACTCGAGGCAAAACGTTCGTCACACCTTTTCGTTAGCCCGGTTATACGTATTGTAGAAAAAGAATGATGAAGTTTTTATAAGATAATAAGTTTAGCTATTTTTTGGCTTTGTACATAGTTTTTTGGATCTGGTATATAATATGCTCTCCAACTTACCGAAACATTGTAGCATATGATATGTTCCGACGTAGGTTGAAATAGTGTTTGGCTGGTAGGTCTCGGACTAAATTTAAAGACATTTTTTCGTACATAATAACTAAGATGTTGAATTATCTTAATTGAAATTAAATCTGACGTTGATAAGTGTATGTGATATAAACTCGAAATTTGAAATTCGTTTATCTTATATTTCGCTTCATTATTTTGACGTTTTAGTTAGAGATGTCTGGAACATCAATATGGGTTGAAATCTTTAAAAAAAAAATATTTTCCATTATTTTTTTCAATTCTTCAATACGTGCACATTTCTGCGATTTTGTGAAGTTTGCGAAAGCTATTGCTGGCATGAACAGCAGCATTTTTAAAATATAATGTCAGCTGTACTTCAGTCTTCAGTCGAGTACGGCCGTCAGTATAATTAATGCTATTCCCTTTCAGCTTTTCATTTGGGAAATGTGAAGCCGACCGTATCTTTTAATGGAGTGCCCCAATAAACCATACTGATACATATATCACTGTTTAGTAATATACACTTTAGTTGTCCAATTAAATTCCTAAGTGTTAAATAATATTAAATATAACTGATTGAAACTGAATTCAAATAAGTCACAGTATATTTTCATTTTTAACAATAATAATAACACAGCTGATAGTTTGCGTTGATTTTAGAGACTTTATCACCCTTTTAAATTTTGAAAAAAAGTTTCTAATTTCTCTATGATTGATCGACATGTCGTACTTTTTCACATCAGCCCTCTAGGTATTCCATTTAGTACTCTTTGCATTTTATTGAAGATTATCTTTTATAATTTTAACTCGTAACTAATGCATATACATATTGATTATTTACGAATGAATGTGAACTTCCAAAACCTCCAGCATGGTTAAAATTGATGTACCAAAAGATACCCACCTCTTTGCGGACTTCCTATTACGATTACGATACGATGCGCTTTCCAATCTTGCTGACTATGAACTGAATAATATGTAACACCATTTTGTAAATCCATTTCACGAAGAACTCCTCTACTCTATGCCTTTTGAAAAATTGCAAAAATAAGGTACTGTAACATGTTACCTCCACAAACATACCCATAGGAAAATCGAAGCAATTGACCGCCCTTTCGATCCCAAAGGAGGGATCATAATACGCCAATTCACACTGCTCTACACACTTACTCTACAAATCGTACGAAGAATCAGTCACTCCATTAAAAACGATTCGATTAAAGTACTTGGTCAGTATGAAGTCCTTCTTCTCTTTATGGTAGGCGCCTTACTGATACGTGTCATAAAAATTTGAGTGGAAAAAACTCTTTTACACAAGAAAAATCAGAAAAAAATTTCTATACAAAAGCACACGTTTCGTATCAGTAGAAACCGTATACTCATCAGAATGGCTTGATTCCTACCTTCGTATACGCCAAAGGACCAACCACGGTGACCTCATATGCACTCAAAATAATTTTTAAGTGTGGATTATAAACGAGCGGAAATACTAAGTACCTATTTACTTGAATGCCTAGAAAGTTTAGCCCTATGCGGGACTAATACTTCAGAGAGAGTTTTGCTATGAAATAAATTCATAGCAAATTTAGTTAATATGAAATTTTACCGATTTTGCTGCCAAATTATACTATTATACTACATAAGCAAATGCGTCCGCTTGTATACACTTCGTTGAGAGATATAACCGGACTTTGGTTCAAGGGAACTTTCTGACATCCAATAAAAAGAGCCACAAATAATGTTTCGAAAGTCTCGTACCTGCGATTAAAGAAGGTATACCATTTATCGTTTGAAGGATATATTACTGAACTTTATTGTCCTTAGAGAAAACCTTCTACAGCCTAATTAATTTACAAATCTGAACGAATTGAGTTTTTAAATGTTAAAACTATTTAAGTTGTTATTTAACAGGAAGTTTGTTTAAAAAAAAATCTCTTTTCTTTCAGTTATATCGAAGGGCCATCATTATGCTGCTCCTGCACCAATTCATTATGATTATGACAGCTATGACGGAGGATATGACCAATACGATGGTGGACACTATTCCCCTTATGGCCATCATTCCTACTATTAGATGTGAAATAGTTTAAGAAATATAAAATTAAAATTAAAAATGTTTGTGTAAAATGTAAATAAGGCAGCATTTACCAAGGGAAGCAACTAGCCTAGAAAATTTTTCCATAGCTAGGTAAGGTTAGCTATTTTGTACAAATCTCACTAAATCATCATTAGGAGGAAAGTAAGAGTGCGTCAAAATTTTCAACCCCATATTCATTATAACAGTTTTTTACGCTATAATTTAGTTACCCATATTTTATTCAGAAATTTTCTAATTTTGTATTTTAAGGCAGAAATTAAGACAAGTCAAATGAATTTAAATAATTTGTGATTTCGATTGTTTTGTTTTAATTTATTGTGGAATTCCCATCTATATAAAATTGCAGAACACCTCCACCTCCTCCTCCTACTCCTCACCGTTTAAAATGGCCATGTTAATGGATTGAAATTATGGCCTGGAAAATTTTACAGGGCTTTACTCTAACTATGTACACGCAGCAAACAAACAATGGCTTGACTAAATCGCCAAGATATAACACGATAACATGCCACTAATTTTGAGGTTAAGGTGTTGCATCAGAATTTAAGACTCCTTCCTGAAATTTGATTTTGCAAACAATGCATAATACAAGAACCGTGTGAATTGCATGCATACTCGGGTCGAGATAATTTCCAATGTTGCACGGAAAAAAGCGTACAAAACATCTCCGGTTGGTGGGCATCTCATACAAGAAGTGTATTTGTTTGCAGCCTGTAGGTATTTTACATTCTATGCGAATCAATCATGGCGAAAAGCTTTTTTGCTGTGCAGCTCTTTAATGTTTTGTCAATCCATTGAATTGATATATGCGGTTACAGTTGGATGCAGAGAGGTTTCCTAACAACGTACACACTGATGATCTCAGCAACCACTCAGCCAGCTAAGACTTGACAGCGTTGACAACTCAATTTTGTAAGACCAGAAATATATCAGGAAATATGGATCAAAGATTTTAGTTTGCAGAATTACATGCATTGCGCAACAGCTAGGAGAGCTATGCTGCGGTTGAATTGATGTAATCTAATGGGTTATGGTTATGCGGGATAGTCATACTGTGATGACTGATGACTAATGATAGTGGTAATCTCTGGTTTGACTTAATCAGGGCATACCTTAAGTTGTAAAATGTAATAATAACAAAAACCACATTAAAATATATGCGGGATACCCTGTGGTGTAATGTTCATACGTACATTTGTACCTACTAGTTTCTGTTGGGTAATAAGAAGATTTGGGTTTGATTCTTTTCATTTTTAAAGCAAGTAATGTTTAGAAAATGACTTAAGCTTTTGCAATGAAGGGTTTTATCCAGAATGGAAAATAGACAAGAATTAAAAACTTAGAGGTGACTGGAGAGCATATCGGATAGGATTTAATATTAGCACAGCCGATTTGTTGATGACAGAAAAGTAGAGGAAGGCAAACATTCCGCACGAATCTTCACGGTACCGACTTTGAGAAATTTGCGCATTCAACAAAATTGTTGAATAATCAAATTTTTCCGTAGGATATAAGCGTTGAATGTTAAATGGAACAAGACCCATGAAAAGGCGACAGTTGTGTTTTATTGAATCAGTGCGTATGTATTATATGTTAGTCATATCAAACTTTTTACTCGAAGAATTTTGTTATAGAACAGATTTACATAATATCTTCAAACTGACAGCCATGCTGTCAGCGAGCTCTGATTAGCAAATATTTCAGTTGGTCTAAATATTAGAAGATGTTTCACTCAAATGCACGGTGAAGGCAACCAACCTCTCTCAAGAAAAGATGACTAAATGAATGAGCCATAAAACAATACCAAAAAATTTTCCCGGATTGCAAAACCTTTTTATATTTTGGTTTAGGATCAACTTACTAGATTAGGTTAAGTTAGGTAAGAGGTGTGCCGCAAGACAACCAGTCTGCATTACTTGGACCTCTAGTGTGCCTCTAGGTCCCATGGGATATCCTTTTCAAGCCGCCCAAGATCAATCCTAGAGCCATCCTGCTTCTCTCAGAGCGGGGCATTTGCAAAACACGTGTTGGACGGATTCGATTTTCTCCGAGTTCTTACAGCTCCTATACAAATCGTTCACGGCTATCCCTAGTCTTCTAGCATGGTCACCTGTGGCCCCCTGCTGTCATTAAGCAGCTCACTTATCCTTTTTCTGTCATATGCAGGCCACAACTGCCTCGCAATACGGTAGGTATCCCTGCAGTTCCACCGGGGGCTTGCCTTTGGATATGCGCCCCTGATGATTTCCTTGGCGACGTTATTCTTCTGCCAGCATACATAAATTAGCAGGCTCGAAAAGGAACGTGAGAGACTTTCATGCCCACAATACCAATTTTAATGCACTGCACTTTATTTTACTTTTACTTTTACCAATGCGAAGGCTCTATCCCACTTCTGAATTTTATTACCCCATTAGTCAATGAACCCACTAACGTGCCTTGCGTACAGCTCCACGTCGCACTTTTACTCCTGTTCATGTCGTTTATTGGGATGCGTACGCATCCTCTTAATGTAATCACTCTACTGAGACCCCTTTTGGAATCTTTTTAAAATAACACGACCAAGGTGTGCCAGATATACTCTGCTACGTTAATGGGCTGCTTTGTGGGCACTATATACACATACATTCAACGATCAGGGATTTTGATCGCATTTTGTTAACACTAGTCAACGGGGCTTCTTCCCGCTTTGAGATCATTGCAAGTGCTGTGGGAAGAACTAGCACTCCGTTAGAGATTTTGAGTTGAAGAAATGATGAGGGGGTTTCCAGAGGTCTATGATACTACAGGCTGCTATAACGGGATTTTATGGCGGTAACGGTGACACTTGAAAATAATAAAATTATCTTTCCATCGCTTTGCAAAATTCTTGTCAGTTCATGTCGAAAATCTAAACAGGGCTCCTTTTTTTATTTTAATCAGCACTTATGTATCTACAAAACAGGCTCGCACTTAAATTTAATCATAGCAAGTTTTATTCTGGCTTTAAGTTTTATTTCAAAATTATTGCGTAAAACTTAACTCGCATTTTTAGCATACCTTTTTAGTGCGTCCTATTTAGTCTTTTATCTTCCTTTTTAGTTCTAGTTCTTTATATTGTTTGAACCTTTTGCATCTCCCTTTTAGTTTTAGATAATGTAGTTTTTGTCTATTTTCGGAGCATTTTATATTGTTTTTACATCATAATTTACATATTATAATGTTTTAATTAAAGAACATATTAACATAAATAAAACTATTATTATACGCATATCCCTCATATCATAATCATGAGCTACAGGCCGCAACTAGCTTTCAGGTGAACACATTTGAAAATAGTGCCTCTATCGTAGCTTGGCTGCCGAAACATATGTTTATATTTGCGTCCTGTATTAACGCAAACAAATTCGTAATAAATAATCTCTATTTATAAAAAAGTTAAAATTAAAGGTCCATGAAATAAAAGATAATAAATATAACCAAAAACGTAAATAAATAGGAAAAAGGAGCGGACCCAATTGCAACAAGGAAACGGATTACATTATAAAGGGTTTTCCAATAAGAGGTGTTATTTTAATTAATCCGCTATTTCAGTAGATGTCTATTCTGAAGCTGTCATTTTTTGACATTTGACAAGTAGAAACTACGCCATTAATAAAAATGGAACGATACACGATTCAGCAACGCATTGAAATTATTAAAATTCACTATAAAAATGGTGAAAATGTGGTAGAGACGGTTCGTAAAACTCGAACATTTTTGGGTCGTCGTGAAGCACCTTGTCGGACCGCAATACAGAAATTGGTAGAAAAATTCGAGCTGTCGGGACAAGTTAGTGATGTGAAGAATAAAACCCGTGCAAGTCGCTCAAGAACAGCCGAGAATATTGCTGCTGTAGCCAAAAGTGTTGAAGAAAACCCAGGTTTGTCCATTCCTCGTCGTTCTTTGAAATTAGGCATTCCACAAACGTCATTACACCGTATTTTGCATAAAGATTTGGGTCTTAAGGCTTATAAAGTTCAGTTAACACAAGAACTCAAGCCGGCCGATCATCAACAACGTCGAGTCTTTGCTGATTGGGTCCTTGAAATGCATGAAAATGATCCGGAATTCCATCGAAAACTCATCTTGAGTGAAGGGGCCCATTTCCACCTCGATGGCTTCGTTAACAAGCAAAATTGTCGCATCTGGGGCTCGGAAAACCCAAGAGTTATTGTTGAAAAGCCTCTCTATCCTCAACGTGTGACTGTTTGGTGCGGTTTATGGTCCCGCGGGGTCATTGGACCTCACTTTTTCGAAAATGAGGATGGAGCAACAGTTACGGCGAATGGATTGCTCTATCGCTATCGACAGATGATTAATGATTTTTTATGGCCAAAATTGGATGGTATTGATCTGGACAACGTTTACTTTCAACAAGATGGCGCTACGTGCCATACAAGCAACGAAACCATTGATCTTTTACGGGAAAAGTTTCCGGACCGTGTTATCTCTCGAAGAGGTGATCACAATTGGCCACCGAGATCTTGTGACTTAACATCTTGCGACTTCTTCCTTTGGGGCCACGTGAAAGAGAAGGTCTGCACCAACAGCCCAGCGTCGATTCAAGACCTCAAAGATGGAATTCGTGAGGCTATCGAGGACATAGGGCAGCCACCTTGCGATTTGGTTATGTATATTAAACAAAAAATTTTACGACTCTAAAATCCAGCAATGTGTTCTATTCTCGTCAAAATTATCAGGAATAACTTCTAAGCTTAATTATTTCTATCTATCTTTACTACTACTTAATGTTGAAGCCATTGTCTACTGCTTGAATAAAAATAGTACCTATCTAAATGATGTAAAATTCGGGATGTCTTCAAAATCCTTAAATGGCTCAATTTTGACTATACTTATAAAGTAGTCCCATCAATTTTTCAACAATGAATCAAAAGCTTTTCCACTCCCCTTTGATTTTCATATTTTTTCTTTGGTTTTAAACCGATTACTCAGCAAACAAATTAATATTGAAATAAATCAAAAGATTTCTACGATAAAATCTATATTGTCGAAATTCGGACCTCGCTGTAAATATTATATACATTATACCTACCGGGGTTTCCCTCTCCAGTCTTTTCACCATTCGATAATATTTCCGAATGTTATAAAAAGTTATTTGAAAAATTAAATAATTATTGAAAAAAGGCATAATAGATCTGCTCTACAGATTCCATGGATTATATTTTGCGAACTCAGAATAATTAAGCACAATCATGGATGACGTAATGACGCTGCGAATTTGAGCCTTTATAGGCTGCTAGACGAACTAAAGAACGATTTGTATATATATAGAAAAACTTATTCCAAATACATTCTACATTAGCCATGTTTTTATAATAGGAAAATTTTTGAAGTGTTTTTTTTTCACGATTCCAAATTAAATTATTAAAAACAAGGGAAAATTCAACGGCTTTGGCCAGTTTTTGAAGTATAGGGCCTTTCCTCGCGATCGCTCTCATCATTGCGTTATTATTTCGCCTATATTTAATAAAAAATTTAATTCAGAATCTGAAGAATAAAAGTTTCAAAAAATTCTTCTATTTCATTCAAATTGTGTGACTTTGTATAGAGCAAGATATTTATAAATAAATTGAAGTATTTTCGTCAAACGAACAACATCTTAATAAACGCCATTTCGAAAAGTGATAAATGATAAATCCTATTTTTTTTTGCAAATAAATTATTTGTTATGTCACAAGTTATTGTTGTTGTTTTCTCTTTTTTTTTTACAAATTAATCAAAAGTTTTTTACGCTTTAACTTAGGACACGAAGAAGACTTTTTGTTGGTATAAAAAATTATTGTCAAAGCGACCCGAATTAAATGCAGGACCGCAACAGCTAGAATTAAAAGCACTGATAATAAGAAGTATTATTTAACAAAATTTTGATGACCTACAAATGCAGATTGATGTTTAGAAACCTAATACATCTCTGGCATGTCTAATTCAAATTTTTCATAATAAATTTAATTTCTGAACTGCCAGTATGTATGCAATTTTGTTTCATCTTTGGAATTTTTTCATTATTTATGTTTTCTGTGTCTTCGGCGGCGCGCGGCGTGAGTACCGTATATAATGCCACGGTTTGCCTACTTTTAGGTGCTCTTAGGTACAGTATAACAGATTTCTAAAAAAGTTATAAACTTCACTTTCGATATCGCGCCGCGCACTGTCATACAATAAAATTCTGATTTTACTCAACTTAATTTTTCCAGGTCGATTAAAAGCCATGATAAGAATACGAAGAAGCACACCTTACATATTACTGCCAACTTGTCGTTAAAAAATTGCAATATATCACGATAATTTCCATTCACAGAGGTTAAATTTCTCCTCAGATAACTTAAGACTTATCATTAAAAGTGTGTGACAGGGATTCCATCTTCACAATTCTGCATTTCTTATATTGTATCTGGATACATAATCAAAAGCAATAACTAACTATGTAGGCTGGCGAAAAATTTATGACGACATTGACAGGGACAGTTTTGCGGAATTATTTTTCAAGCCCCAAACAACATGACACCAGTTGAGGTGAAACTTAAATTACGAGTCCTTAACTACAGCGATTAACCGCGCAGATGCGTGGATTACTTTCGTCGGCAATGATTCTCAATAATCGTCTCGATGGCAGATGATTTGCGGCGGTGTTATGGTTAATTTCGATTTCACTTGCCTTGGCCAACAAAGATCAAGTAAGCCATGAACGTCGTTGTTGAATGTGTCAAAGGCCCGCAGGTAGATGCGTAAAATTTGTCCATTGTTGTTGCTTTCTACTTATTTCCGCGCGACTCAATCAACCGCGCAACCTGACCGATCACAGTACGCCGACGACGATGATGTACAGGTGATGAAACCTAATTGCAAATAAATTAGTAAGTAAATTGTTTTCAAATAGCACAATAGGACCCACCGTGATTATAACTGGCGAAAGTTGATGGTGGTATATGTAGGAACGGATTACCGATAATATTCAATTTACGTATTATGACACTAGAGATTTTGATTTAACGGTCATCCATCTGTCATCTTCTATCCTCATCTATTGTTGCAGCAAGATTTAATATCATGAAATGTAGGCTCCGTAGCTAATTGATTTCATGTGGTATGGAAATTATGAAAATTCATTTTGCCAATTGGAAATTTTCCACAGTCAATAGTATCGCATTCAAAATTGATGTAATTAAACTGTGACCTGACATACATATCCAATTAGTTGGTAAACATTACAACATAAACTTATATAAGACTTTTATAAACATGCGAAAATACCTGGGAAACTTTTACAATTTACAAATTTATTTTTAAAGTTATTTGTCAAAATTTGCTTCAGTGAAATTGGGGTTTAGGTAATCACGCAAGTCCTTTGCATTTTTTCCAGTTGAAATATTTTATCTACGTTCAAGCAAATTATTTATGTAATTTTTACATAAATACATGCATTTTAACTATTAAAAAATATATTTTTAGAAATAAAACGATTTTAGATCAAATAAAATCCGAATTGCTGCGGAGATCTTATAGATCTTCTGGGTTCATTATCATGAAAATTAGACAGGAAACCTTAGCTACCACATCAAATACATGCAGGAATACTTACGAGTTATATGTTTCAGTTGACACAATTTTATGCTGTTGTTAGTCATTTATGATGGAATTTATTAAGTAAATGTTATGTGATTTTTGAAATGCAATTTTTTCTCATAAATGCTGCGGTCAGTGGGATTGAATTATCTTGGGAAAGTTAAATTCAGGATTAAAAATAGAAGCTGAAATTATATATATATATATTTGTTTTTTTATTAAATTTGAAAATAGTTTAGGTATTCAATGATGTTGTGATATCCTACAAATTCTTTAAATAGAAATTTAACTCCAATTTCTTCAGTTCGATTTTGCGATAGGTATATCATCTCCCCGCAATTAACCTCAATACTTCAATTAAGTAATAGCTATGTGTGTACATGTGTGGAAGTGTAGTTATACATAGTAGAATGTGGACTACGAATACAAATATAATAACTGTAGATTTTTCTTCTGAAATGAATCGACTTAAATTTAAAGCAGCTGTTGTCTTTTATCAATTTAAATGTGGGCAATTAAACAATTTCAATAGGATTCTATTATATTTGTAAGACAATATCTTTAAACTTATTAGGAATTATAAATTTCTAATAAACAATTGCGTTGCTCTGAAAACAAAGATTATATTTTAGTTCTTACTTACGCACACAATAATAATTACACTGTTTAACTTAAGTCATGCTATCCTACCTGAAAACAAAGAAACTACATTTAAAGTCTATTATTTAAATTTTCAATTCCTTTTTATCCAGTTTTTACAATAACCAACAATATGTTTAAGCACGATAAGTTCTGTCAACTTGAGACGTGAACTGCTTTCCCGACCCAGTTGGCCGCCATTACTCACACATTACTCTATATTTCACATGAGTATAATGGTCACTGTTTTACCGACAGAAAAAAGCTATACAAATCAATGAAATATAGTTTCTTTACATATTTATTAAAATACACAAATACATTACATTATTTCAATTCAATTCGGTTTTATTTAAACAATTGTACACAAGAATAGATAGAAATTCTTCTATAGTACACAAGAGAGAACTTGACATTAATAAGAAAATTTTCAGAATAACAAAAATATTCAAATTACACATTAAATTCACAAATTTATAGCCCGTAAGATAAGATACAATATAATTTGATCAGTTTTTCGCAAGGCCCAAGCCCATAGCTAAAACCATTGATTCAAATTAAATCAACCATTTAAGGATATATTAACTATTAGAAGACATGATAATTGACTTAAATCTAACCGCCACGCTAAACCAGAGCGCTGAATATTTTATTGGTAAAAGATTCCATGCGCAAATAGCACTGACGAAGTAAGAGTCTTTTTGAACAGAACATTGAAATCTAGGAATTATTAAATTATTATGACGCAGAGAATTAGAAAATCTAAGTTGAGTAAGAAAGTACAGCGGTCTATAAATAATTTTGTGAAGAGATATGAGTAATCGGCGATGGAGTAACTCAGTAAGGGAACACCCCAGTAAAATGTTTCTATAGACGAGGAAATATGATCATATCGTCTAAGTCCATAAATAAATCTAACACAGTCATAGAACGGCACAGTTAGCCTTCCTGAACAAATAGAGACCAAGTGAGGGAACAACAATCTACCAGTAATGAAATAAGGAAGAAGAAGTAATCTAACAAAAAGCGTTTGAGTGCTTGTAGGCAGAAGATTAGCTGAAAGCCAAGGACAACGCAAACCACCATATACCAATTGTATATCCTATATGAACACAGAATTTCATCGAAGTATTCATATACACATCTAAGTTTTTCACACACTCTCCCTAAGGAATTCGGACACCAAGAAGAATAATGGGAGGGAGATCTAGGTCAGGTCTAGGTTTCGGTGGGATAATGAAAATTCAAACTCAAACAGTTCTCAAATTTTTTATTAAGACCGCCTCTAAGTCTGAATCCAAACAATCAATGCTGTCTTCAGACAGGCCAATATGTTGACTAAGCTAGAGATGTACATCATCAGCATATAGGTGTATGTTACAATTATCAACAACATTGGGTAAATCATCATTGATATACAAATTGAATAGCAGTGGACCAAGGATTGACCTCTGGGGCACACCACAGTCAAGTTGCAAAACATCGGATTTAGTATTACTTATTTATTTTGACGTATTGATGTCGGCCTGATAAGATGCTATAGAAGAAGATATGAAGTATGAAGTTAAACTGTGGTCCCAGCTTCGAGAGCAAATTAGAATGATTAACTGAGTCAAACGCAGAGTTAGAATCATACGTGATTCATATCTAGAGAATATGTGACGTAACGCCAATAAGAGCAGTTTCACAACTATGAGACTTTCGAAAGCCAGATTGGAAGGGACTCAATCGATTATGTTCCTCCAAGTAATATGTTATTTGTGGTGACAATAATTTTTCGAATATTTTCCTAAGTAACACAACAAACTAATTGGATTGTCACCTGCAACTTCCCATTGTGACGGAAACTGTGAAAACGTGAGACAACTCTTATAAACATGTAAGAGTGGCTTAGTTATCCAGGGCAGCAAAATTTTAATAAACTGTAGGGAAATCTCATCAGATGGAGTACCTATCGATTTGATAGAGTTTATCGTAATAATGATCTCAAAATCATCAACGCATCTGAACTAAAATGCCGATTATCAGATAACTGGTGGTCAAAACCAGATGAAGAATGAGCATCGGTTATAAATACAGCAGTATAGTTCAATGATGCAAAACGAGAGTTTAATAAAGCAGGATTTAGTTTTATTTAACAGAATTTTATCCTAAATATTGGTACTTAGGTCTAAGCTAAGGCAGAGGTTTGGATTATTATTCATACATCTTCCCGTAGCTGTTTTACAATTAATTTAGTTTGAGTATTATTTTCAGTTTATTCCATTAATAGTCGTACTTTCTAATTTTACTGTTATTCAAAATTCTATTATGTTTAAATTTATATGGATTTTCCCTCTTCTTAATCGATCTTCTAAGCAGTTGTTTCACAATTTTTCGTTTATTTTAATTACTCTTGCATTGACTTGCCATTTTCAAGTCTTTCCTTTCATAGTAATGATTAGTTACCTCATTTTTATGGATTAGATATACTTAGGATTTTTAATTTAGTGTCACATTGGTACTTTTTAGCGAAGACTTTATACTATAGATACCCCTCTGCACCAGAGAGTTATCTGAGGTGAGCTTCTATCGGAATTCCAATATTTAAAAAAAATATGATTAAGAGGAATTTTTGAAGTACAAATTGGAACAAAAATCTGAATGTATTCATTGCAATGGCTCTTTAGATTCTGGCTAATTCGTTTGAACTATTTATTTGGAGACATTTTGAATTTACTCACACCCGAAGTATTTCTTTACTAAATTTTCAATATTTTATTCAAAATTAATTCACCATACTTAGCTCCAACCGAACATTTTCATTATATTTATGCCATGATGACTGCTATGTAAGACACGCACAAAATTTTCTTGTAATGAAAGTAAAATAATAAGCTGGTTAAAATAACAATAAATATTTTTGGCAACGATTCGTGGACATACTCAATTCTTACTAGGCACTTGAAAATTATTTTAAGTGCATATATGAGGTCAGCTTAGCTGTTGACTTTCACGTATACGGCAATTAGGAACCAAGCCATACTGATGAGTATACGGTTCCTGCCGATATGAAACATCCTCTTTTGCAAAGAAATTTCTTTTCAAAGATTTTTCGATTTAAAATGATTTTTTTCACTATATTCAATTACTTTTAACCGATTATATCTTTTTGAATTTCATCTTTAATTAGACTTTTATCAACAAATCATTCGCAACAATCTGCTAAATAATTTCGTACGTTCTGGTAATTGTGTTCAAGATAGCACATTTGTTGGTAAGTTCTCCTAACTGCAACGATATTAAATTTCATATTTTCATAAATTGAAAGTTCGACCGCCCACCTGTGTAGTCTTAATACCGATATATGTACTAGAGGCTCCCTTTTTCCTTTTTCGAGTTAAAAATCTCTTTTATCACTTGGTTAATGGTAAATATTATAAATTTGTGTCCATACATATACTTGTGGAACTTTCTTAGGGCAAAAATAACTATCAGTACTTCCGTATGCAATTGAGAGTAATTCGCTTCTGTCCGTCCGCGACAAGGTGCTTGAAGCAAAAAGAATTAGATTTTCTTTTCTCACAAATATATAGGAAAGAATATATTCTACTCCATAAAATAAAGAGATTGGTCTTTGATTCTAACAGTACCCTCTGGTTTGAATCATATCTCTCTAATCGTCATCTTACTATTGTAATTAATGGTTTCTTATCAAATCTATATACGCAAACCTCGGGTGTACCCCAAGGCTAGATTCTGGCCCGATTCTCTTTTTACTATATGCTAACGATCTTCCAAATGAATTGTCCTTTTTGCCCATAATCTATGTCGATGACACTAAAATTTATTATAGAATGATCTATCCTACTACCACCACATGCATAATGACATCTTGAAGCTGCTCTATTGGTGTAGCAAAAATCAATTATCCTTAAACATGTATAAATGAAAAAGTATTTCTTTCATAAGAAAACAAACCACATTTTACTGGGAATATTAGTTGGACACTGTCCCCATCACCTGCATTTCAGAAATTAATGACTTAGGAGTACGCTTTGACAGCAAGCTTCTGTTGGACTCGCACATTAACCGTATCACCAATAAAGCTTTGAGAACTCTGGGGTTTGTCTTAAGGTGCACCAGTGGCGCACCAAGAGATTTTTCCATCTGGGTCGGTCCCTAATTAGCCGCCCTTTCTAAGTCAATCAAAATCAGGAGTGGTTATTAACAATTACGGAACATAATTAAATAAATAAAAAAAAAATATTTCTTTTGTTTGTAAACAGATTGTATACAGATAATTATCATATATAAGCGAGTTTATATATTTATTTTGCTTACTTTTTTATTAAAAAAATCTTGAATGACATTATCAAACTTTATATCTGTCAGTTGTTTTTCTATGGAGAGTGTGGCTAGATTTAGCAATCTTAAATCACTCAACGAAGACAATTTTTAATTAATTTTAATTTCGAAAAGCTCTCTTCACTACTAGCTACACTGATCCAGATTGTTAAAAAATTCTTAACAATATTACTATGTTGGGAACAGAGACCTTCAACCTATATTTTTATACTACCTATATTTTTATACTAAGTTTGTCATTCCGTTTGTAATACCTAGAAATAATGATGGTAGAGCACAATGGATTGGACACCCATGCATATAATTAAAAGTTATTTTGATGCTTGCATATAATTCCAAAGCTGAAATTTTGCAGATGGACTTTTAAAAATAAAAGTAGAATTAAGTTCGAAAATGGGACAAATCGGGTAACCCCTTCGTATGGTTGCCATAAAAATATTTCGTTTTTTACTATATATTTGGACACTGAGAACACTGAGAACGCAATAACGTAGAGTGCTGAAATTTCGTATATAGTGTTCTAATAAAAATAATAAATATAATTTAACAAATAGATTAAATGGGCAACTCCTTCTTTTGCGCATACATTCTTAGTGCTTAAAATTACGCGGTTATAAATTGTTGTTGCTTTCATTTCAGAAGGATGGCACCTGAAGTGTGCAAAATTTGCACGATCGAGAGTCGAGATAGATGCTCCCATTATTTCATAAATATTTTCAGGCTGTAAAAAGGGCTTCAAAGAAGAGAACTCGTGCACTAGTTAGTGCATTTATCTATTAAAATTTTGTATAGTAAAAAAATTACTGTTATACCTATACTCAACAACTCTATTTTATATGTTTATCGAATATTTTCTAACTCAGTATTAAAACTTTGTTAACATCACGATGTAAATGCGCTGAATAAAACCAGACATTCGCTATCGTATATGGGCAAAATTCTAGAGGAAAACCGTATGATTTCCAAACGGTGTTGTACAGAGTTATACATATACGGGCTTTTCCTTATAGTCTAGTAGCGTACGCTATTACGCGTGAGTACTAAATTGCGGGTATGGCTTAATTATGTGTGGTGTATGAGCGAGAGCTTTTACTAGTGCGTGCGAGTAGTCCCTCGCGTGTGTGGCTTGGTAATGGCACTAAAGAAAGTATTAACAGGTGATGTTTGTTCATACACATTTTAAATATATCAGTTTGTATTGCGTCTACTTTCAACATTGCAATAATTATCTTGAAACAATTGGACCTTTAATGTAGGGTTAGACTGGTATATCCGACGAATGGTTAACGTCGCGTTTGACGAGTTGGAAAAAATATGCTGTCAGATTGAACGCGTGTCATTTGAAATTCATCAAAGTTGTTTTTAACTTTTTGTTATAAATTATTTGGAATTTTTCTACTTTCTGAATCATCTTTTCACGAAATCACGTTTTTGCCTGGAAATGAAAAAAAAAAAATCCAATAGCAGTAGATACAATTTCTCAAATGTGAGGTTAACTTCATCGCGTTTGCGATGAAAATTACAAATTTGCCTATTTTTTGCTTCGCGAACGTCGCGTGCACTTGTAATCTAACACTCCCTATACAACAAGCATACATTCTATATTAAATGTCAACGAGCGCTACGTGGGTTATGCGTTTGAAATTTTTAATCTGACTCCCGTTTTAAAAAATACTTTCTTAGCAGTTCCAATTCCTACCACCAAGCGACGTATCTTTATGTGGTTATCGCCAATTCCAAATTTACGGCACAATTATTTTTATATAATCTAGAAATATGAAAAATGCCGCCCAAAATATGTGACTTCCGGGGTGGACCGCCCCCACCGCCCCCACCGCCCCCACCGCTCCACCCTAGATACGCTACTGATGGTCACTAGGCCCTTTGATTAGCCTATAAAACTAAAACGCTTGCTCAATTTGGACACGATATGTACATCCGTTTGTTAGGGAAAGAAAGTGTTTTCGCTTATATCTAATGAGGAGTAGGATATGCATCCCATGATATCATGTTAACATTGATATTTGGAAGCTGGTATGCAAAAATTTAGTAACAATGCTATTGAACTAATAATAATTTTATTTTCTATAATATTGAATTCAACTTGCACAACTCTTGTCGAACACCATTAGACACTATAAGACTGTTAGCATAGGTGTTGCCATTTATTTTAAAGGACTGGAAAATCTAGAGCTATGGATGCTCCAAAATTTATATCGTTTACTGCTCTACCCAACCAATGATCCAAGAACTCAATCACAAAATACGAATCCTTTTTGCAATATTCAAAAGGTTTCTTGAGATTGAATTCAGTCTAGCAAAAAATAACGCAAAGTTATACATATATTTTGGAATAATGGCTAAACGCACATCACGGACTTCTCTAATGCTTATTAAAATGTTTGGTATCCGTTGCTAATGTAAATAGACATTTGCTGTGAAAATACATCAAGTTTGTGCCTGTTTATACGTGTGCTATCACAAGCGTTTTAAGTGTTTCACATTTCTTTGAAACTTTTTGGCAATTAGCCCAAATTCGTCAAACTTAAATCAGGTATTCCTCATGCACTGTTGGCTATAAAGTTACTTAATAAAACATGGAGTTGGAATAAGTTATATGAGCCTTCAAAAAAGATACCTCAAATCTCATACTAAGCAAATAAGTATTTATGTAATATTCGCTATCGTACCGAACTTATAGTCTCATTAAATCATACTCCAGTAATTAGCTGTTTGAAACTTAATCTCTTCGAAATTTTGATATTCCGCACCATCATATCAGTTGAGTTGACCTATCCTCTGATCCGTGAAAATTGGACTGATTTACGAAGTAACAAAACCTTTTCATACATTTCTAAGCAACTATCTATTATCATTTCGTAAACAGCTCTTAATCTCACTAGGTACTAGGTCGAAAATATTTCAGCAGCTTTGGTATTGTATAAGAAGCGAAACTGTAGCCCAGCAGTTCTGTTATCCCTCTTCGATGGGCTGCTCCCATGATCGATCAATGAGAAAACAAAATTCTCACTAAAACGAGTTAACAGACCTTAAATTAGCATAAAACATGCATTTCAAGATTTATGCAGTGATGGACGGCAACATTTTCTGTTGGTTGTGTTGACGTGACGGAAGTGTAAGCAGCCAATTTTTCCGGTACATAAAACTTTATTTCTTGACGCCAATTTTATTCAATAGTATTGGGCAACGTTGTTTTGCTGATGGAGAAGATCAGATATGACCGTTGTTTCATCATTTAGCATTTCGTCACAGATTTACAGAAAGCCGTTAATTAAAGTAAAAGCGATAAATTTTAAAATTTCTCACCTTTGATGGTTTTTTTGTGTGTTTTTTTACCCGTGATGTTCTTGTGTGGCGACTTTAATGAGATTCTTAGGACATAAATTAAAAGGTAAATTTCAATCATTTATAATTTGAAATTTATAAAGAAACTAATACTAGAAAGCCGATAGCAAAATATATAAGAAAATAAGAAATTAATATGAAAAACGTCTAGAGAAGATTATGTGGAAATTTTATATTATGCACTTCATTTGGTAGTAAAAAGTAAGATAGGAAAGTGCTGTTTTAGCATTTGTTTTAAATATGTTCACAGAAGCAGCTCGGTATTTTACTCTTCGCTGGTAAGTTATTCCAAATTTGCAAATTTAGTACCATCGTAGATCATCTTATGGTAGCATGGAACTCTGAACAAGTATCAATGAATCTAAGAGTGACACAAATTCTATAAGAGCTATAGCTTAGAAAGTAATCAAGATGCTAACATAACAACTGTAATTTAATTTGAGAGGTAAAACTTAACCAAACCTTGGAATACATAGAAAATAGGAATGGTAATAAGCCATATTTCGTATAATAAATTCTTGTTCTTTTGGTAGCCCATGATTTTATGGTTGAGAGTATAGGTTCACATAAATGATAAATCCAGAGGAGTGGGGGGTACTATTTTTTAAACTATTAAAAAAAGTTTTTATTTTGGTGCTCTAATTTTATTTAATACAAAGTTCTCACCCAAAAAATATCTGATACAGAATTTCGAGAAGACGCGAGCATCCCAGTATCTTATTACACATTTAAAGGTCTCCATCCCCTATAGAAAAAATATTTGAGCGCTGTCTGTATATTTCTCCTTAAACCCCTTGAAAAACATAAACAAATTTCACAATGAGGCTCTAGTTTTAACAATAGAGCTCGCCCGACATCTCACTTAATCTCACGTATAATGTCCTTCTTTTGAAAAATTACGCACATGTACACAAACTTTACACGTTTCACCTGTTTTTGCTATACTGGGCGTTTCCATCTAGATGGTTATTGTGTATCAGGGGGGCATATCAAGCTTTTTGGAGTTACAGTCTAATTAAGAAAATATCCTAGCTTTTCACAAATACCCTATATCGAGGGAGTAATCACAATGTATTTAGAACTTCTTAGCCTTCCAAAGACTGGTCACCGAATCCGTTTTCCTGTCCTCTCCGGAGTCATTGTTGTCTAAATTTAAAATTTTGGATTTTCTGACCTTTTTCCCTTTTGATGTTTTTTTTTTTT
Organism: Dioctria rufipes; assembly: GCA_963924295.1. Classification (NCBI taxonomy): domain Eukaryota; kingdom Metazoa; phylum Arthropoda; class Insecta; order Diptera; family Asilidae; genus Dioctria; species Dioctria rufipes. The sequence continues at coordinate 37,321,403 of OZ002743.1, read as the reverse complement.
GGAAAAGGGTAGTTAATATAACTTTTTTTTTATAAAAACTGTAAACTCTGGACCCTCTGATTTAATTTGACTCATGACATGTATGTTCTCTCTGTACCCATTAAAGAGTTTTTAGCTTTTAACTAACCTATTCTCAAACTTATTTTCATCGCAAATTTGTGCTTTTAGTGACTGAAAACACGTAATTTAAAAAAAATATCGTCTAATTTCGGTATGACCTGACCTGATCCTGTACTTTTTAAGAAAAAGGGTATTTTGTGAAAAACTAGGATATTTTTCTTAATCACCCTGTAACTTCGAAAAGCTTGATATTCGCCCTCTCCCCTACCCCTGTTTTTCTAAGTGAGTTCTATCACTTCCTGCTCTATGGACCATGTAGATGGAAGCACCCTGTATATTCTATGGATCAAACCAAATATTAATTGTTTAAGGCAACTTTCATCTTTCTAGTGTAGGTCCTATGAAGCTTTGTATAAATAAAACTACATAAAGAAGAGTGGGTGTGGGTAAAACTCTGGAAAGTTTTAGGCGAATATCACGGGATAATATCTCTTCTGTTAATTTCCGCCTCCAACTATTTAGTGGTTTCCACAAACGTAAGAGACCCTTAAAATGACAGCATCAAAGTTATTCATGTTCAATGGAGCAACTGAATAGAATCATTTACAGTGATTTGATTTAATTTAATATGTGGTCATGTGGCTTCTGACAGACTGCAAATGCGTTCATCATCCGCATATGTAATGAAACTTAGAATTCTCAATAACATTTGGAAGACAATTATAAAAATGCCAAACAATTGGGCCTCTAAAATTTATTCTAATGAAACTACACGCCAAATGTAAAGAAAACAAATACTTTAACTCGCTGTCAACTTCTGAGCTGTCCTATATGACAGCAAACTCTGAATGATCTTACTTTTAGTAAAGCAGTTTCATAGTTATGCAATACTTACATATAAATACTGAAATTGATAATCTCACTGCCATTTAGTATAATGACCATTAAATCGCTGATACTCCCGGATATGCATATATGCACATTAGCTTTTCCAACATCTTCAATAAGAATAATAATTAATTCAATAGACGACGACTTTATACAATGGCAATGCAAAAACGATTTTCCAGCTATAGGGTAAAGTTGAGCAGGATTTAAACATATAAATCAAGTGATCTAAGATGAGCAGCAACATTTGTAAAATACAGCTTAATTCTGATTGATTTCGGCTATGGACGTAATATTTTGTGCCAGTTTGTATTGCATCCTAAGCTCTAATAAATAATAAAAAAAAAAAAAAACGCCTTAAGTTGCTGAGCTCATAATCATATACGAGATCCATAGTAAATTGCGATTAAGTTTGATTTGAATAATTGCTTTTTAGTTTTACTAACTTCTTTCAAGTGTAACACAATTACATGCCTGAGTAGAGCTAACATATTTCCTGTAGAGTATAAATGTGAGCATTTCTGGTGTACATATTATGATCAAGAAAAACAACACAGTGAAGATGAACTAATATTCAAAGCATCTTTGTCTAAGGTATGTAAATCACATTTCCCACGTGATTAGTACTAAGAAAATTTAGTCCGATGTCTGATACCAAGAACTTCCGGCTGGCTTTCCATAAATGACCAAAAAATCATTCTGACATAGTCCGGTATCCTGTATTACCAGTTCTTATGCACTATTTTATCAACTCGTGAGTTTATCACAAAAAAATGGTTTTCTTTGTTCATTTCACATCAAATGAGCCTGCCCTCGTCAAAGTTAGTGAGCAAAAGTATTTTTGGTGAAAAAATCTATAGGCATAGCCATTCCCATTAAAATACCTAGGGCATAGCCCATGTTTGCTCCAACAATTTTCGTGAAACTTTTCTGCCACCAATTTTGACGGATGAGCACTCGTTGGAAAACAAAGAATTGAACCAAATAAGAAATGAGACTTGACGGGTAATTAGAGGTACAAAACTCATTGCTTTTTTATAAAACAAAAATCAATATTGTTATCAAAAGGAAATTTTCCAAAGTTATTTTCAGCCGGTGATTAAATATTCACAGGCGTTTCCCGGCAGACTCGCTTTTTATTTTCCTTCATTTCTTCTTTTATTGTAGGCTTACAGGGTATCCCAAACTCTTATTTGTATTTCTTGCAAAGTGATTATCATAACCGCAAGGTGGATGGAGTTCGATGCATCGTTTGGAAGTTTAACATTCCGAAGAATTCTTTAATTAATTGTAATCATAGAGAAGAAGAGGACTTTGGTATGCGGTAGGCTCGTTATAAAATCCTTCTAACAAAAACTAGTAGAAAGGACATTGATTCGACTAATCCGCCTGATCTTTTGCTAACACTCAACCAGATGGGGTACAAAGCAATATGTTAAGCAGACGACGTGGTGATCTTGGTTACCGGTAGCTACGAGTCTCAACTCTGCAAACTTCTGCATAACGCGATGCGACTAGTCGGTAACTGGGCTACAGATTTTGGATTTTGTATCAATGAATTGAAAACAGATCTCTGTTCCTTTACCATGAAAAGGAACATTCCCAGATTAAAGCTGCATTTTATCGGCTCCACATGTTTGGAACTGAAAGATAGGGTAAAATATCTATAAGTATCATATTAGATAGAAACCTTAGCTGCGAACCACACTTTGAGGATAAAGCGAATAAAGCTCTTAGAGCCTTCACGATGTACCGCAAATCCATATGGAAATACTGCGCACTTAAACCGCGAATGATCCTTTGGATCTACACTAACGTCATCCGACTCACACTAATCTATGGTTCTATGGTGTAGTGGACGGTAATGGAGTTCGTAAAATATTAGAGAAGAATCAAGAACTATGCCTCCTTAGTGTAAGTGACGCTCTGAAGTTAACTAGCTCTGAGGATCTTGAGGCTATCCTCAACATACACCCCGTGCTTATACACGTCAAGAACGGGCGTTAATCTTTGCGCTGAGACTGCATCTAAATCAGAGCTGGATTCACACTTGTACAAGGGTTCCACATGAGTCAATTTTTGAATTCATGCAGTTCATCATACCAGACATAGACAGGGACAGCGATTACCTCCTCGAGACTATGCTAAAACGCACCTTAAAATCGAAAATTAATTGTAGATAAGGCAGACTGGGAATCACATTCTGTTCTTGAAACATTGACAAACCATCTCATATAATCAGATGGTCCCAAATCGGAAGAAACTTCTAGAGCAGGCGTTTTTGCCAGGAGCTTTACATGGAAATTGTCATACACCTTCAAAGCTATGTAAAGGTCTTCCAGGCGGGTGCCAAGACCATACTTGAAGTGAAACTGAGCGCAAAGAGATTGCAATTTCCTCGGATAGTCAAGCAGCTAGCAAAACATTTTACAACCTCCAAACATGTATTGTAATGTACTGAACTCCCTGAACTTCCGGAAGAACATGGTACAGGTGCTTTGGGTACCAGGTCACAGCGACATTAGCGGCAACGAAAATACAGAGGCGGATGCGGATGGCTTGGCCCAACCTTGGAGGTATCCTTGCCCACAATAGGGATCACACCAAAACACCATGCCTCCAATATCGCGGCTTAGGCCGACTGCCAACACTGTCGCCTTTGATTAGGTGACCCTTCAGGTAGAATTATAAATGAGCTGTGGGCAGGCCTAACCCAAAAAAGCTATTGTGTGTGACAAAACAAGCCAACTCTAAGAAGTCTGGTGTCAATTCTCATTGGGCACTCTCTTCTCAGGGGTCACCAACATACGATGGGACTTGTTGACCGTCCGGTATGCAGAGGATGAGAGGAGGAATCCGGAATGGTGACTCATTTTCTTTGTTACTATCAGGTTCTATCTGAAAAATGTTACAGATTCCATGGCTCACATCTCTTGGAAGAACTGCATGAAGCCGGCAAAGAGATTTGGGGCCAAATTAAAATGGTGTTACAGCATTCGGTTGGAACCTATGAACAATTGCTCATAATTCTGGAACAATGAGTTTCGTTGTACTCTATGTTCAAGGGATCCGGTGAGGATCCCAACGTCATTTCAATACAATCCCCATGAGTTCAGATTTTATTTAAGCTCTCAAGCCACCGGCTTACATCCAAATTCACTTGACGCTTTGTAAGAAATAAAACCAGCTTATCCAAGACCGTACAATTTAGCAAAGAAATATTGTCAACTTCGGTGCCATCGGTCCGATTAATTCCTTAAGCTGAAGCTACCGCTACTGAAAGAATAAATAAGCTACCAACGAATAAACTGTCAACATTCATAAGGTTAAATTAAAAATATTATTTTATTTATATTTATATCTTGCTGCATACAGGACTCAAACTCACAGTTTTCAGAATTGGTCATATCATTATGTCCTTTTTTTTTATTTCGACTTATAAATAATAACGAAATTGTTCATAATAGTAAACTAATTGATTATCTTGTGCCGATGTAATCATAATTATTGCGGCTCATTTAATCAAATGATGAATTAATCGATTATTAAAACTATTTACCATCTCTAGCCAGATTTAGGTATGTTGCTTCACACCTTAAACACCTTCACATACATACAATATTTATGATTTATGAATTTCCATAAATTTATATTTTTCAAACTCAGTAAAATTAATTTACAAATTACCTAAGATACTAAATCCGGAAAAGTGAGCGGATCATAAATGAAATTCAGATAGATTTTCTATAAAATCTAAAGAATTCTATTTGAAATATGCGCAAGTATAATTGAGTGAAACGCACTAGCTCTAAAGACAGGTTCCCATTCTAAATTATTAAAAGATCTTTGCACTGATGTCAAAGAAATCGATCTCTTCAAAGTTACTGAAAGCAAAAGCAGTCGAAGCCATAATAATGACATACGGTTTGCAGTGACATATGATCTAGTTGAACTTTATGGGTGCAGCTTTAATCTTCGCAATAGTATACAATTGCAGCTTGCGCATATGTAGAGCTTTCAGGCGTAACAAAATATGCAGGAGTGAAAGGATCCCAGATTTCAACGATGTTCGAATTAAGTAATGGACAAATGCTTGCGCTAATTGTTTTTTTTTCAAGTTTTTCTTTTTCATAGATATTTATTTTTTGCAAATCTCCAAAATCAATTGGTGTGATCTATGCTGCTGTAAAAAAAAAGTGAACTTACTGGTACGATCAATTTAGCGAAGAAAAAAATTTCAGCTCACCTACATATCAACTATGTATGTAAATCAATTAGGGCTTGGATCAGTGCTATTACGGGTCGATTGCTTAATGTTAAGCGCGCAATAGATACTTAATTAATCAATTGCTGAATAAGTTGCAGACACTTAACAGATTGATTCGGAAATTAGCGGCATGTACGGATCGTTTGAGGCACTAATCTAGTTTGGCAGACCGATGGACAAAAGTTTGAGCCATAACCATCCATCGGTTGCTTGAATTGTGAAATGGAAAGCAGAAATCCAAGCTTCAGAGTCTTCCGATAAAAGAGATTTATTTCGATTATTCATTTGATATCGGCAGAGTTTGTACACAGTAGGTTTGAACGGGTCAGTTAAAGTGGCACCGTTCTTTCTTTGGCATCCCCGGGCTATTGGCATTTTACTGATAATTATTATGTTGTCTTCATTGCTTCTATGTAAGGTGGGTATTAAGTTATGATTATGGACCTTCTCTACCTTGCGAACGTAATCTTAAGGGGATTTATCATAATTAATAAACTGCAATTGGCTCATTTCTCACGCGGTGAGATTTACGCTACTACTGGTCTGATCTTAATGACGATTACACCCATCGTAAAAAAAAAAGTTATAAATAGCAGTCTGGTTTTGTATAGTAGATATGCAAATTTTATGTGGGTCTCATCGCAGCGGGAGTATAAATTAAATAATAAGCATATTACAGTTTTTATGTTTTTTTTTTTTTGCAAATTTGCCAACTGGTCCTTCTTTGCTCAATTTATAAAATTGTTTGCTACAATTTGCTTCTTCAGGTGGTTGATAAATGATTTTGATCAATAAATTTGTTTCGTCATACATGTACATAAATAACTGCAAATAACGTAATGGAACTCATTCATTTCAGGTTAGACTTCAAAGTTATGTCAAAGTTGTATATTCCTTTATAAGCGCACAAATTTATTTGAAAAAAACTTTCAAGACCGACGAATTTACAGTGATTTACTAGTGATTTCCTTTACATTTAGTAGCAAACGCCCGGGTATTTATTCCTAATATGTAATCCAGAAATGTTCAAAAAAGGAATGTCCACTTGTAACAAATATGACATAGATATTGATTTTAGCGGAAGATGGGAAACATGATTCTCTGTATTTGAAATTGCGACAGTTATTGAAGAAATCGATTTTCATCTGTTTCGGGTATAGCTTGGCAGCTTTGCGAAAGACTCATTTATACGAACTGAACTTACTTCAAACGATAAAATTATTTACGAAATATCTAACTAGAGGGAAGAAAACCCCAGTAAAATAGTTAGAGTTCAAGCTCAAAGTGTTCTGTGGATAGGTGATGTTTTAAAAGAATATTTTGTGTCCCAAATTCGGGTGATGCGCATAAAACATTTAAATGTAAAAAGACTTCTTCTTTTAAAATATTTGCAACATTTTTATAGAGACGTCGTATACTCGGTCGGAGCTTGCTCGAGAGCCAATAGTTCGGTCGGTAGCAAGACGTCGAAATTTGTCTTTGCGGAGCTTCGGTGGAATAAGGGGTCCAAAATGGCTAAGATTAAATTCAATTTATGACCTTATTGATTGCGTCCCTAATATAAATGTAAAATGAGTATGTATTAGTGTAATTTGTGTAGGCTGCCTAAATCTAATTGAGCGGTATAACGGGACTAGCCAGTTCAACTTTCTAGAAATTTGTATAGGAAAATTGAATAGGAGGGTGAAGGTGCCTAGCGTCAAGTCAAGTGTGTTTTTCGCAGTTTTGGAATTTGCGTTGTCGTAGTTTCCCTCGATGTTATTTCTATTTGTCCTCATTTGTTCGTTGGGGCTCATCTTTAGCCCTCAGTTCGATTTGATGTCGCCTTTTGTCCTCTTATTGACTTTCTAACTTTCCATTTTATTGTCTTCTTTTAATTTACAGCTGATGCGCCTTATCAGTCGTACCTCCTGTCGTTCTCCTTTTGGAGTTAGGCTACCTAGCAAATCTATATTGCCCTTCTTATAATACCGATTAAAAAAGTAACTATAAGCGAAAGAAAATTTCAAATGGAAGACTTCACAAATAGTTCTAGAAATGTCTAGCTATATGCAGGTTCGTTACAAACTTCCAGCTTTTATCCATTACGTCTATATAATTTGTATGTAATTTCAAAAGACACTTACTTTTCCGATACAAATTTGTTTGTTCTGTTTGTACCTCTTCATCGACATTTTATAATAGCTAAATGTCAAATTACTATCAGTCAGCTATCACCAGAAGTCCAGAGCCATCACGTATTTCAGTATGTAAATCCAGTTCACCTATCGTTTACATGTTTAAGTTTGTATGATAGTTGTACTTGCTACCTTTTGGACCCTTTGAACCTTCTGGATCTTAAAAATGATTGAAAAAGTTTTTGTTTTATAGAATCTTACCTTCTACTTGGAAGTCATTCCTAATTTTTCTCAATCGGAACACCAATTTATTTATTTTTTTTAAAGACTTGGCTCCACTATTGATCCCAAGTAAGTTTACAAAATTTTCTCGCCATTTTAATAGTTGCACTTATATTAGTTAATTAGCTGGCCCAGCAGACGTTGCTCTGCTCCTTCCGATAGGTGGTGCGATAACACTGACAAATCAAACTTAAAATTCGTACATTTAATTTTGAAAATAAAATCCTAGATTTAAATATTTGACATCAAATTGACAGTTTTAAAAGTATAATTCCAAAAACTGATTGAAAATCATTCTAAATGAAAATCTAAAATCAATATTTTGATAATTAAGTATTGAAAATGAAAGCTCAAAATGCTTCCACTGTCGCTATAATTATTTCGGTCAAAATATGTTAAGAACTAATACATCTACTTAATATTATAAACATTTTTATTTAAGTATGAAACTTTAAGTACATTCTAATATAATATTATTTTATTTTCATTTTATCATGAACAATTAGTTTTTAAATTCAATTTAATTTATTTTTCCCGCAGACGGGAATCGAACCTACACTTGTTAGAATCGGTCAATGATGGAGAAAGAAGAACTTTAAGAACTTTTATTTTTAATGATTCTAAATCAAATTTATAAATGCAAGAAGAAAAAACAAACGCCTCGTCCGGAGTTTGACCTTCCGCTTGCCGGGCGACTGCTCATACCACTGAGCGCTTGCATAGTTACTGGTTAATGCCAGCTGAAAGCAAAACGTGGCTTAGTAGGCTAGTGACAAAAGTAACAAATTGATAAATGCAGGAGGGAAAATCATCTGTCTCGTTAGCTCAGTGGTAAGAGCAGTTGCCCGGCAAGCAGAAACTCCCAGTTTCAAGCCCCGGACGAGGCGGTTGTTTTTTCTTCTTGCATTTATAAATTTGATTTAGAATCATTAAAAATAAAAGTTCTTAAAATTCTTCTTTCTCCAATATGTTTTTAGTTCATCAGGTGCATAAAAACATTTTGATGGTTTTCCAATACGTGAACACTCAACATATAATTTTCCATGAGAAAAACATGGATTATCTAAGTCTAATCCGTATATTATGGTCATTTGTATATTCTTGCAACTTATTTACGATCATTGCAAATGCCAAACGTATGGGAAATTATAAACGTTTGAATTGAATTGGTCCGTCGGTGGATATCATTGGAATCCATGGCAGTAAACATCCGTTTAATATGGTCGCTTCAATGACATTTCTCATAATATTTTTAATAACTAATTTCGTTCCATTGCAAAGTTTGGGTGCATTTAAGCAAAAGTATAGGTGAACCGACTTTCAACCCTACGTTATATAGTGGAAGTCCTGGTAAATCGAGTGAATTGAAGAATTCAGTGCGATAATTTACGTTTTCATTTTCATCTACCACCGTGTCAATTGATTTAAACAAAATTTATTCGCCAGGCAATGTTTCTTGTATTTTGAAGTTGATTTCGTCAACATCGACATTTTTACAGCCAAAATCGCAAGATCACTGAGCCATTGATGGTTATGATTATTGTCGCGTATATTTAGTGTGACGTGCATATTTACTGTGAATTGCAATGTATGGACACTTCGCTACAAAATAAATGATTTTAAACATCCGTTGATCTCATCCACATACGTTGAACGTGAAATAACCGGCAATGTTTGTCTGAACACCTGAAAATAAAATCAGAATGCCAGAAAATAATCTTTCGTTGCCACTCAAATGATTTAGGATTTGATTTAATGCTCCTAGTGAATATTTACGGGCCATTCATTCCAGATAATAATTGTAAAATTTTGCAGTACTTTAGCCATGCCTGATTGTTTTTTTATGTTACATACTGCATTTCCATTGGTCTGTTTGTTTAATGGTATATTTAGAGCCTAATGGACTGTTCTTCCACCATCCAACAAAGCTGCAGTGATGCTAGATGAAGGAATTGCTAATGTGAAGTAACTTTGAGATCTGACTTTGGCAAGGATTGATGAAATTAAAAACGTTTTACCAGTTCCACCTGGCGTGTCCAAAAAGAGAAAAAGTCCTGGTTTTGTTGCAATCGCAAACATAACCCTATCATAAATGGCCTTTTTTTCATTTGATAACATTTTTTCATTTGTTATGAATGAATGAAACCAAATCGTTAGTAATACATTGTTGTTTACGTTGAATGTCATTAGTAACTAAGCCTTTTATTGGTCGATTAGGTGAAGGTATTCCAAAATATATTACTGCTCATTTGAGATGAGTATGCACGTGCCTTCGATCATAAGAAATGCTTCGTTACACATTTCTGCAATAAATTGACGATTTGCTTCTTGGCTTGTTTTTTTTTAAATTAATTCTGTGCAGTGTATCATCAATCATTGAATCTTTATACTATATTTCACCCATAATTTAATTGAGTTTGTTGGAAAAGATGTTGCAAATAATTAACGGATTTTAAGTATGAGAAAAACTGAATGCTGCATCGGTAAATGCTGTATACCAATAATTGTCACCATCATTTGTAGCGTATAATTGACTATTAACAGATCTGAAATATTCGTATGACGTTGGTCCACGTACATTTATTAATAGCAATCATAAATAAATGCACTCACGTTACTTAGGATGAACAGCGCGTATAATCGGCCCAATATATGTATTTGCTGCAAATATTCATTCATTAGCAATAACAGCAACACCTCGTTTGCGTGGCTTCCGGTTTTTTATGGTTTATTCCGTGTAAAATACTGTGGAACTTCAGAATAAAGTAATGTTCTTGTGAATCGATTGTTAATTTGTTTTTTGTTTAAGCGCCATCTATTAGATCCCAGCATAGCTGTAAAACATCGTCTCGACGAAACAAATATATCTGGAAATATGATCTCAATTGCCCAAGTAGTTTAGAAGTTAGTATACGGTCACTAATAGACGTACTAAAGATTATATATACAGGAAGTTCCGTAAGTGGTGTAATACCCAAAAGTTATAGATAGGTCATACCTAGGCGAAAATGAAATTGTATTTTGGGGGGGGGGGGGGGGGGAATCCTAACGGTTTCCGAGATAATGGGACTTGAAAATAGTTGGGTATGTCTTTATAAGTCATCCTATAACTTGGGTAGATAATTACTAGACCTTTCCAGTGGTATATAAACTTTTTTCCTCCTCCTCTCCGTTTTGTAGTAATGGCTCAACAAAGTTAAAACTTCGAAACTTTTACTCCTTTTTTTATTTAACTACTATTTTTATGAAAAAACACGTCATCAATATCAATTTTTCATTTCGTATTTTAAGAAACCCAACATTTTAGCTTCAAAAGAACCTGTCACACTCTCTACCGAAAATGTAACCCTTTCTGAATTTTTTGCACTTTTTCTAACTTTTTCTAACAGAAATGAGTGGAAAAGTTCAATAAGTGCTAGAAAGTATACAATTATCATTTGGAAATTACTGGAAATGTCACTTTGACCTTAGATTGAAGTTTGTATAGAGATTAATTTTTATTTATAATTAGCAAGCATTCAAGACCTTCTACTCTGTACTGAGGATACAGTCAGAAAGTATCTAAAATTTGTTTCCTAGTTAAAAAAAAAAAAGTTTCCACTTTTGAATAAGGAGGTATCCACTACCTTTACAAATTTTGCTAGAAAACTAATAGGCTGATCTCAACCAGAATTATATGGAACTACCGCGGTATCTCCCTGTTAGTTACAAAGCACAGTGAGAACGACACAACAATGTTGGCAATTTAGTTGGTGACAATTATTATTATTATTCATAAATTCATATAAAGATACGACAAGAGATACATATCTTATACTAGCACCAATAGAAATAGTTTAAGAATGTTTTTTTTCTTGAAAGTTCAAAGAAACTAAAAGTTAATATAAATGAAAAGCAGCAAGAGACCTTCTACATCCAGAAGATTACTTAGCACTAATTACAAAAAATATGAAATTAAAATCAGATTAAGCATAACTTCATGTGGACTCAATCGAAAAAAAAAGAAAAAGAAATAGGACTTAAACAACATAAGATATAAGATGCATCTTCCACAATCGAAATGCCTGGACAAAGTAGGAACCCTCCAAAATATATGTACGGTAGCGTTGAATCAAAAGATTGCGACCTCTCCGAGACTGTAGAAAATTAATATGTTCTGCTAGATAACCAGGTGCATCGTTGTGAATAATTTTAAACAAGAAAATTAAATTAATTCGTTTGACATGAGCTTCGAGAGAGCAGCCTACTAATTTATTTCTAAAATGTGTAATGTGATCATATCTCCGTAGGCCATAAATCAATCTTATGCTGTCATTGAATGCCACATCTTGTTTCCTGCGACAGACAGAGGCCACACGACTGAAGACTAGCCCTCCAGTAGAGAAATACTGTAGGAGGAAAGTTTTTATTAGATTTAGACGCATACTAGCACTTAGAATGCTGGCAAATAACCACATGCGACGTAAGCTAATGTAATTTTTAACCAGACGAGCATTAATGTGGTCACAAAATTTCATATGAACATTAAGGATAATTCCAAGATTACGTATCTTATCGACAAATGGAAAGATGTTCCCACCTAACCAAACAGAGGGAAGAGACAGTTGATATTTGAAGCCCAATCCCATGCACTGTGACTTTCCCGCATTTTGCTTTAATTTGTTCGATATGCACCACTGCAAAAATCTATCCAAATCTCCATAAGCCCAACTAGTCGACTCAGATAGATCTGCACATCATCTGCATACATATGTATACGTACATCTTATAAAACTTTCGGAAGATCATTTATGAAGAGACTAAACAGGAGAGGACCAAGGGCAGATCTCTGGGGTACACCACAAACTAGTGGAAGTAAATCAGACGATATATCATTATCAAGTACAACCCTGGAACCGATTAGAGAGGAAGTTAAAAATCAACCGCAGAGCAGGTGAAGAAAAATTGAATTTATCTAAGAGCTTACATACAAGTTAGCTATGATCAACACTATCAAACGCCTTTGAGAAATCAAGTAAAGTTAGGATGCAAATCTCACCACTGTCCAAGTATATTTGGATATCAGTACTTACTTACTATGAGTAAGGCTGTGTCACACCCATGACCAGATCGAAAGCCAGATTGCCACTCACAGATTAAGTTGTTAATCTTCAGATACTCTTGCAGTTTCCAGTACCTTAACTTCTCAAGCACCTTACCTGGGAAACACAATAAACGTATGGGTCGGAAATCATTGAGAGTCTCCGGCGAAGACTTCTTTGGAATGGGAAGCACGGTTAGCAGTTTTCCATAATCCAGGGTATAAAGATCTAGTCAGACTGTGATTAAAAATTAGCTGAAGAGGACTCAGACTAAAAGGGAGTATGAGTTTTAGAAACTTAGGAGTGATTAGATCTGGACTCATGGCATTTAATTTGATAAAGCAAAATGCTCTGATTATCTCATCCACTTCAATACACCTAAAACTAAAGCTGGAAGCGGTAGAACTATCACCAGCTAGAGTAATAGAATCCCTGCTATTGTGTGTATGACTAGGAGTAGGTATATGATTGGCAATTCACAAAGTGCTCCTGAAGAACCGAGGGGTCAATGTCACACTTCTTCACCGATAATGTCGCATTTAAAAACATGGAATGCGACCGGACATATGTTTTTGACAGCGGTCACTGTTTTATTTATTGTAAAAGAAACTGTAACAATGAAAAAATGAAGAAAAGTCGTTAATATAGCTTATTCGGCTAACGTAAAATTGCAAAGTATAAAGAAAAAAACTAAAAACGAAAATTAAGAAGAATATGAGATTGCCATACATGGGATGACGCTTATCGCACAACATAACTTTTTTCCTTATTTTCCCCATTAATTCCTCCTCAAAACGCATAATTTCTCAAATTAATTTTATAAAAGTTTTTAATAACTAGTTCAATTACTATTATCTTTTTTTTTTTTTTAAATAACCATGCTTTTCAAAAATAACCAAATCCACATAACATGAATGTCAATTATTCTCTGATCACACATAATTGTCAATTATGTTGGCGACTAATTTAGAAATTTTTGCAAACTTTTTGTTAGCAGCTTGTCGCATCGCCCTCATTGTGTTAAGTATATGGGATACCCATATATTCGAATCTTTGACAGCAACCCAATTTACGGCGACTTTATTGTGTCGCTCTCACAGTGTTTTGACCTTAATCAATGTAAGTACCTAAGAAGAAATGCACATACGCTGCAAATTAAGAACCCCGTCTTTTTTATTTAAGTCAAGTCAAAACTAGAAAGTAAGCCTGATAAAGTTTAGAAAAGTCCATTGAAAACTTCAGAATTACATTATAACTGTGTTGTGTAGTTCATAAAACAAAACAAAGAAAAAAATGTGCATCTTTTCATAATAACATTTTATCGTGGATTTGCATTAATAGATACCTCATCTCTGTATTAAATTCATGGTCAACATAAAAAACTATGCAAATTCGTGCAGTAAATAAAAATTTCGATCTTCAGTATAAACTCTCACATCTCTGACATCCACGATCAATACTTCAAGGCCTTGGTTCAATACTGTTCAGCAGTTGTATTTTTCAACTATAGTACATTTCCTGTTGCCTTCCTATATCAATCTCACATTTCTCATATTTAATCAGATCTTAAAAATATACGAAAAAGTACATGAGAACGATAATAGCGTCCTAGTTGCTGAGTCAGAGGAAGAGAACTTCCGCTCGCTAAGTACATACTGCTCCTAAAATAATATCATACCAAGTTTACGTGCAAGAATCCAACAAGAGATCTACTTCAAAAGAGAGTTCAATTGTTTACAGAAGAGATGGTCGTCATGGTACTGAAAAATTCATAAAATAAAGAACAGTTATAGCCTTGGAGTTTACGTTTCGCGGCTTCTTTAGTTAGTTATGCACGAATCTACTTTAAGAAAGGGAGTACTAGCACTAGGTACAACAATCTATAGGTAATGAGTGCGGGCAAGACCTTGAACTGAGTGGAGAATAGCGGTATTATTTTCGCTCATTATAAGGATGAAAAACAGTCGTGTCATTTAAGACATAAATTAAGCAATGTACGTAAAAAGTAAGCAAACTAAGCGCTGAAAGTTTTATACCTTAAAAGTATGTTAACTGCTTGGCTATTTGGTTCTTGGTCGTAAGTAAATATTTGGATTAGTCCAAAATTGATACCGACAACTCTCACTTGACTAATAAAGCTTATTCTTATGAGTAGAAAGATGATTTGAGATATTTTTTCTGAATCAACACAATTCAATGGAAATATGGCAGATAGTAAAGTTTTCTATCAATAATTTTTCAAAATGGGGTCACCATAATTAATACGAACATCAATGTTATTCCGATGTCCTCAGAATAGATGACCGCATATCTCTTAAGATTACTGCAACAACACAGCACTTTTAAAATGCTTCACACTTGATTGCATCTATTGGAAAATCTAAACAATAAAAAGTCTTCAACCGGCACGACATATGTATGTACGTACATACATCGAGTACAGCAGCCAACAGTGATATGAAATTTCATTAATATGGAAAAGCAGAATAATCGCAAATGCAGTACAATACAATGTAGACTGAGCTTAGGCTTGCTTCATTTGCTCTTAGTAATTCCATAATTCTATTAGATTTGTGCAAGATTCAGTCGAACAAAGCTAGATTTACACGAGGCATGCGCAGATGTTATGTAAATTGAAATTGAATGCACATGACAAATGTCATTTGCCTGTTGGAATGTCACCTCATAAGTATGAATATACATTATTATGCACATTTGTATCGAGATATTTTACAAATCAATCCAATCTTTTCACTAATTTCTCAGAAACTACCTTCCTTCTGTCAATAATGATTGAACGTCTTACGAAGTTCTCAAGGCTTGTTCGCAATTTCGTTTAGAGAGATCTACATATGTACAATGTCTATACAGCAGAACAATGAAAACTGACGGATGATAACAGCGTTTAAGTCAAGGTCATTTTAAAAAGGCGGTAATTCAAATAGCATATTTCGGTAATTAAGTAATCGCATTCTGCTTGCGACTCATAAAACCGACCATCCATCCATATAGACTAGTTATAGTGTATGTTTATGGATCGACCTTTAAGATGGCAGCTAATCCCACGCTCACGTAAACTGTAATCGAAATTATGTCTCTGGAGACAAGTTTTGTGACTTATGACAAATTTATACGCACAAAACTGGTTGGTTGGCGTTACCAATTTTAAGAGCGCCCATAGATTAAGATCAAATGGCAGCAGCAGCAGCGCTTGAATCATAAAGTAGTTAACCGCGTTAATTAACTTTTTTGGATTTTTATTTGTTTGCCCATGCACTGCTCTGATAGTTTAGATACTTTCATGGAGGTTTAAACTGTGCACTACTTTTATGTTTTACGTTGGTGAATTTTTATTTGAAAATATTATTGAAGAGCGAATCAAATTGACATGAATGGACTTGAGTAACCCCGATAAAAGTATAATTTGTGGTTTTAGGATTAATGATATGATTCAGAAATTGTTGGTAGGACCTTAGAATCCAATTATAAATAAATATTGTATGTATAATCTTCCTTAGCGATTCAATATTCAAAATAGAAAAGTTGTGTGTGAGGGATTTTGTAATAATATATTCCGCTCTAGTACATATTGGAAGCGAAATACTTTATCTTCGTTTTCTAGGTTTATAGCTAGCAAGTGCTCCAAGATTCAACTATATGATTTAATTTCCTATTTTAAGAAACAATATCCACAGATATTCCCTTATTCCCTCGCTCATCCCTGAAAACAACCTATATCCTACGTATACCTGTAGTGACAATTTAACATTATTGAATGCATTAACTGTGCCTAGGTGCAACGACAGGAAATCCTGTGGGAAGGGCACGGGATCAACCATTCTACAAGGGACATCCGAACCCTGAATATTTGTTACTCAGAGGGATTTCCCGAGTTGTTAATTGGGACCAGATGTGATTTCTTATGGACTATTTATATGTCCCAACAGGATCTCCCATTAACATACCACGGACGCATTTGTGCTGTGCGTATGTATCCGGGAGCCAGAAGAAGTGGACGTTTTTTTCAGACTTGTGGGAAGAACTTAATATTATTAATATGAAGGAAAAATTGTGTGTGGCTTACTAATTCATACAAAACTATATTTTCACTTGAATTTCAATCGACAAGGATTTTTAATAAAGCAAATAATGGTCTGAATTCATCAAACTAAAACTACTAACTAAAACTAAAATTTTCTCCATTATTCCTTCTCAAAAACGTATGAACAAAATAAAAGACATGCGTTTTTTGACAGTGGACATCACATCTACAACCACGACAACATAGATATGTTCCTTCTAACGATATAATCTACTCTACTAAATGTGAACACTTCATACTTCATGCATTAAATCGATTCCAGTTCAGTCTAATCCGGTTCATGTAAACAAGGCAACTCTTTGCCAATATGTTGATGTTCTTACATTATTTGTTTTTAAAAAAATGATGTCTACTCACAAACCCCTGACTAAATAACTTTGTCCTTAAGGGCACCTCCGTGACGTGAAAAATTTTTTAGCGGAGTTTTAGGGTGCTAAGTACTAAAGGTGCATGGAATTACATGGGTTTTTTTTATTTCGAGGGAGCTTTCCAAAAGGGCAAAAAAATTACCTTTGGGCATGAGTTGCAGTTAGACAATTATGATTGTAGTTATAGATGCCCTTTTCAAGATTTAATCTGAGCCCTAGCATTTCTTATTTTAATGAAATATTTTTTACTCTTTAGTGACAATGTATTTACGAAAGTTATTTATTTTAAAAGTTCTCTTAAATTTGTTATTTTATTTTAGTTCAGATTTTCCGAAATTTTCATACGAAATATTTGTTGAAAAAAAACGACCTGGGCCGATAAATTCAAGCTAAATTCGTTGTAGACCTACTGGTTGTAGCATATTTAGCTTCTAATGGGTAACAGAGTGCTCTATACTCCACTATATGCTCTTAATTAGCATGATTTGAATTTATATGTATTTCCGGACTAATGTTCTCTGAAATTATATTCTTCTTGGTAGCACCCATTCGTCCTTTATTTTAAAATATGTTTTTGTATCCAGTGTCCGTTGCGACACTACCGAGGAGAATGAGATTGTAAATCACATTTCTAAACATGGTAATACTCCGTACTCTTCAACTGCCTGATCTTTTCTCGATACGATCACGAGATACACTTATATACTACATCCTTATATAAATAAATAAACAGCTCCAGGCTGGCAAGCATTATAAGGCAGATATCACGCATAAGGAAGTTGATATCAATTATTTGATATCCATTTACGTGTAATTTAAATTTTTTTGGGAGCTGAGAATGACTTTATATGCGTTTTTTACAGCACATTTTCCACTTTGACAGACAAGCCTGCACTCCTTTCTTACTTATGGCTAATATAGATGCAAAAATTTTCAAACAAATGCGTCAATTAGTTGTCAGAATGTAGTAAGTTATAATATATATATTATACCTAATTTCGAGGATTTACTACTTATATTTTCAGTTGCTGTGATATGCATCTCCCATTTTTTACAGATTGTTCTTTGTGTATGCCTCGCGCGAATCCTTAGTCTTTCTAAACGTTCGCCACGTACAACATATACGTAGTCACGAAAAAACACCAAAAATAATTTCAAGATTTACTTTTTATTAAGCTAAAAGCATTTTGGTGAAGCTTCCCACCGCTATCAGTGAATGATCGTAGCTCTGATGATGATGAGAAATCTTACCGAAATATATTCGGTGGAGGGCTTTGGAGGGCAAAGTTTAATCTAGTACATTTTGAAAAATCTAGTAGAAAATCGAATTCCTTAGGTCTTGATAATAAGTTTGAGTACCCACACTCCTGGGAGGCTTAAATAGCCATCCGTATACTCACTTTTTCTCCTAGGAAATCATTTTCCACGACACGCCAATTCCTCATAACCACAAGAAGTAGAAAAGTCAACGTTTTCGCCCAAGAAAATTGTTCAAGTCACATTCTAGCGTCGAAGCTTTCCCCCGCTTTATTGAAATGAATATTGTTTATAAAACATGTTCAGAGTATTATAATAACATAACAATCTCGTTTAAGACATCTTTCATATATGTTTGTATTAAAAATTGACATTCCCTTTTATACAATTCAATACGGTGTTCGAATAAAATCCATAACGTATGTACTTTTAAACGTTGTTTAATGTTATTGCTCCATCATTAGCATTTTTTCGTGTTTGGCTACCATCAATAAGATCTTCCTCCTAATAATTATCTTCATAGCTTCTGTCTGATGATTTTATATCCACATTTGAAGAAGAACGAAAATAACCTACTCCAGAAAGGCTAAAATCTATATCCGATTCCGAATCTTAGTCGTTTATACCACGCTCTTCCCACGCAATTAAAGTTGATTCCGATGCAGGGGAGACTCCATATATTAGTAAGCAAAAGTTATTCTGGCAACAGTATCCAAGTGAAACTCCATCTTCACTGTTTCTGAGAAGGTAAGATCTGTTAACAAACTTCCCATTCAAAGCATAGTACAAAGTAAGAAAACAAAATGTGAAAAAACTGAAAATTCTCTGACCATAATTTTTCATATTGATATTCATCTATCTTTGGAAGATAGCGAGTCAAATCGCGCTATCAGGGCTCTGTACTAGAACTTAATCAACGAACAAAAGCTATATGTAAATCTAATCTAAATTTACTGTGATACCCACGCAGCACATAGTCCGTGATATGTTACTGGGAAATTCTGTTAGGACATAAAATGTTTTGTAGGAATACTGTCTGGTCCCAATTGAAAACTTAGGACATCTCTAGGAGTGATGAATATTCAGAGAACGGATGACCCTGGAAGATTCCAAGGCCTTCCGACAGGATCTCCTGTCGTTGTATTATCGAACCGTCAACGCATTCAATAATGTTCAATTCCAGCTTCAAGCATATGTAAATAGGACGCTTACGGATCTTCTAGTTTGTTTTCAGTAGGTATGTGCGGGAAAATATCTGAGTATATTGTTTCAGATTTTCTGGGATTGTAAATCTTTTTTTACGAGTAGGTATTTCTATAAAACACAAAAAATAATAATGGCTAGAAAGTAGATGCCAGTGGTGTATATACTCGTAAAAAACATAAACACCAAATTTTTTACACTTGTAAATAGAATTCTTATGAGAAAATTACGTCCTAAAATGTACAACGAATAAACTATCCAATAAAACAAGAAGAATTTATAGAATCGAAAACAATTCGAATATAGCTGGCTAAGCAACGCAGGTCTCGTATGGCTTCTTTCAATAAATATTTTGTTGTTCTATTTTTGGTCTTCTAAAATGGGACATACAGTCCCTAGGTAAATTTGTACTGTAACTCAAAAGTGGATGAATTGTACCACTCTGTGCTGAAGAATTAGCAAATACGTTATCTATTATTATTTGTCCTCTATAGTTAGCTTTATATTTCATATGTTTTACACACTACTGTATTGTCAAATTTCAATAAAGTTTAAACGGAGACGGACGGAAGAGTGATCTTATAGAAGTTGTTGTTATTAGTGAGACAAAAAAAAAGTTTTCTAGCATCAGCAGTTTTATGGTTGTCTATGACTCAGTACTTCCTATTCCTGATAATATAAAAACTTTAGCTTTAGATACCTGGAAGACTGGGAGGGGGGAATTATGTTTTTTCTTTGCACATTTTGGGCTTTCTCATTACCAATTCACCAAAAATTTTGAACATTTCTTTTTTGAATTCTTGAAAGTAATACTTTCAAATGTTACACGAAACTAGATAAAAAACAAGTTCTCTGTGAGGAACCAATCCACCCGTACTCAATATAAAAAAAAACACAGACTTAACGTTCTGTAAAATTTTAAATTCCTACGTCACCTCATTCTCGAGAGAGAGAGGTCTATGACATACACATAGCGGACGCAGGAGTGATCTTACAATTGTTCAGTTTCTTCCTTTGATGTACGGAATTCCAAAAATGGAAGAATTGGAGGAAAATATGTCAAAGGAATACGACAAATCTGCAAAAACAGCAATTTAGTAAAAGACATTTTCCAAGGTATTGCAAGACTGTATGAAGTATTGAAAAAACCACGACTTTCTCCAATGATTTTTGTGTGTGTATTTTGTACCTGTTTACGATAAACTTTGTATTGTTATTATAATTATTTTAATGTTAAAAGAAATTCTTAAAAATCGAAAAATACTTTTCAAATTAATTCAAAAATAAATTTTATTTTGAAAAATTATATTTTTTGAAATGTTGAATTTTGAAAAACGGGCCTCAATTGTAACAAGAAAAAAAAACAATATAAGTCATGGAGGGTTTAGTGAATGTTTAGAAATATCAATTTGTAGATACATATGGGGTTAGTGACCCTTGGTTCGTAGAAAATGAAATTAAAAATTACAGCATTTGATTTCTGTAGTTCTACATTTTATTTTGCAGATATTTCGGTCTCCTATTTAGACCATCTTCAATGCCTAAAATATAATATACATCCATATTTGAGCCTACGTTACGAACACTTGAAATCCTACACAATTACCTTGAACTATCCGGATTTTAAATCTCCTTATGTCAATATTTTAAATACTTAATTTTAGGAACACATAATATATATTAATAATTCGTAATAATTGAACACATCACTTAGACACTGAGACTAGTTTGAATAAATAAAATAAATAAATAACTAACATAAAAAACAATAATTGGTTTAAACTAGATTTTACTTATGAACTCCTCGTCTAGGACATCTTAATGTTACACGTAATATGGCTAATTAGCTAAAAACAGAATTAGTAAGAGATCATCAGCTGCGATTGCATGTTTTTAAAGTGTCCAGTGTGTGTTTGTATTGTGTGTTAATATATTGCGTGTCTATTTTGAAGTTGGTTGACCTTGGTTTATTAAGGTGTATATAGAGTGCTTCTATATTTTTCCTTCTCCTCCAATTTTGTTCTGTGTGTAGTATCTTCGGGTCCTCATAATCAAAACTATGGCCCATTTTAATTGCATGGGCTAAGGCCGCTGTATTGTAGTTACGTTCGTTTTTTTCTGTTGGTGTATCATTTATTATAGCCTTCATTGCCCTTTTATAATCATTGGTGTGTTCCTTCATTCGCGTTTTTATGTCTCTCCCCGTTTCCCCAATGTACACCTTGTCGCAATTGTCGGTTTTGCATTGTACCTTGTATATTGCTCCCAGGTTAGGTTTGTTTATTTTTGTTTTTGTGTCAGAGAAGATAAGTTTTTTTAATTTATTCTGTGGTTTTAGTCCAAATTTTAAGTTAGTGTTATTATTATATTTTAGGATTTTAGATTTTAGTCCAAATGTATGCTCATCAAGGCCCTGAAGTTCTGCATTTTAGATAACAACTTGTTTCTCCATGTATAAACAAAAACATGGTCTGGCTATGGGTAGCAGTCTATCAGGTACGTTGGCTGAATTTGTACTGGATGATTTTTTTGATGACGTATATACGGACTTACCTTGTGAACCACTACTTATAAAGAAATACGTAGATGATATTATCATGGTATTGCCAGAACATTCAATTGATATTACGTTACACATCCTCAACAACAAGCACCCCCGTATTAAATTTACAATAGAAAAAGAGCATCAAGATTTAAATAATATACCATTTCTCGACATGTTGTTACACAGAAAAAACAACAAAATTCAAACTGACTGGTATATGAAATCCATGGCGTCGGGGAGATTGCTGAATTACAACTCATCGCACCCTCGAAATATCAGATTTAATGTTGCCCTAGCGTTCGCAAGAAGGGTCATAAGTCTAAGTGACCAAAAGTTTCACTATGCCAATTATGAACGCATAAATAAAATATTAACATCAAATGACTACCCGGAAAAATGGATAAAAACGATACTAAAAAAAGTAAGATACATGCCAACATACTATGCCTCAGATACACAAAACAATAGTACAGCTACCACATATAACAATAATGCTCTCAATGCACAACCGACGCAATATAGAAAAATGACATACATACCAGACCTAACGAGCAAAATCATGCCAATCCTAAAATATAATAATAACACTAACTTCAAATTTGGACTAAAACCACAGAATAAATTAAAAAAACTTATCTTCTCTGACACAAAAACAAAAATAAACAAACCTAACCTGGGAGCAATATACAAGGTACAATGCAAAACCGACAATTGCGACAAGGTGTACATTGGGGAAACGGGGAGAGACATAAAAACGCGAATGAAGGAACACACCAATGATTATAAAAGGGCAATGAAGGCTATAATAAATGATACACCAACAGAAAAAAACGAACGTAACTACAATACAGCGGCCTTAGCCCATGCAATTAAAATGGGCCATAGTTTTGATTATGAGGACCCGAAGATACTACACACAGAACAAAATTGGAGGAGAAGGAAAAATATAGAAGCACTCTATATACACCTTAATAAACCAAGGTCAACCAACTTCAAAATAGACACGCAATATATTAACACACAATACAAACACACACTGGACACTTTAAAAACATGCAATCGCAGCTGATGATCTCTTACTAATTCTGTTTTTAGCTAATTAGCCATATTACGTGTAACATTAAGATGTCCTAGACGAGGAGTTCATAAGTAAAATCTAGTTTAAACCAATTATTGTTTTTTATGTTAGTTATTTATTTATTTTATTTATTCAAACTAGTCTCAGTGTCTAAGTGATGTGTTCAATTATTACGAATTATTAATATATATTATGTGTTCCTAAAATTAAGTATTTAAAATATTGACATAAGGAGATTTAAAATCCGGATAGTTCAAGGTAATTGTGTAGGATTTCAAGTGTTCGTAACGTAGGCTCAAATATGGATGTATATTATATTTTAGGCATTGAAGATGGTCTAAATAGGAGACCGAAATATCTGCAAAATAAAATGTAGAACTACAGAAATCAAATGCTGTAATTTTTAATTTCATTTTCTACGAACCAAGGGTCACTAACCCCATATGTATCTACAAATTAATACATCAAAAGGACCCATATAACCCAATTCTCTTCGTTTAGAAATATCCTTTACTTACATATGAAATACTTTGTTATATTTACAAACAAAAACTCAAAATTTGAGGAGTCTTAGGGATTAAATGTAATTACAAAAACTTCGTACGAAAAAACTGAGTCCGATTTATTTAATAATAAAAATAATGATATTATTTTGAAGCGGAAATAATTTTTAATTTTTTAATTTTTCAAATTCATTCGAAATTACCCTAATTAACGCAAATAATTATCATATTAAAAATGTAAAGAGTTCGTTTTATCCTCATTAAGCAAGCACGCATGAACCGCAAAATTCTTCAAATTTAACATATAAATAACCCAGCTTCAGTTTACATAAAAACAGTAAAAAAGATCTCATCTCTTGGTATACTATATACATACTTATATATTATGTAGAGATATATAAGCTGATCAAACAACCGCATGACCCTGAACTAGTAGTCTTCATTATGATCTTCATTCACTTCACTTCACAGTTTTGCGCATAATCGAGTAAAATAAAAAGAAAGAAAAACTGAAAGCCTCATCACATTCAAATGATCTTCACGGTCTCAAGCGCGTGCAGAACCAAGAGGTAAAGTAAGTCAGTGAGCACACTTCGATCGTCGGTATTGAGTTTCCTCTATGTAATTTACTCAACATCAATTTTCCATAGTATCTACGGACAACAAAATATGTTACATGATCTGCTGCACCGGTTACTCCATCAAAACAAAATGCCTCCTCTACAGACTAGGCTTGATGATAATACCGGCTTGAGTTTGATCATCCATGTTATGTGTCTTCACTGGATTTTCTTATAAAATATCTTCAATCTTTCAGTCAGATACAGCCAGCACACATATGCAAAATTTTATTATCCGATTGCAAACGTCCAATGATTTAGTTAGTCTAGTCTGATCTAGTCTGGTGAGGTCTACTATGATGCGCATTGAAACTGTTTTTGAGTTTTGTCTTTCTTGTACTGGCTGCGTTCTCTTGACCATCATAACAGACAATGTTTCAATACAAGTGATGACGGGAACGAGCATATCATGGATGGGAATGGAATACACTACATCGTCGTAATGTAAAAGTATAATCTTCATTGAGAGCACTTAATATAAGTTTTCCTATTACGCTGCTACCACGACCTGTACTCTGTTGGAAGCAGTAAGTATGTAGTGTTGTCGCGTCTTGGGCTTTTATCTTGCAGAGGCTTCCATACGCGAAGAGCGTTCACCAGCATTTTAGTATGGCTCGTGTCGCCATCGCGTTTGTCACGTCGTCTAATCATCATTAAACCCGCAATCAATGCCAATGAAGGCATCACGTGTAACCGCACGGAAATTATTCTTGTAAAATACAAAAAAAACAAACGAAAACAAGTAAAACCGTTTACGGGAAAAAGTCGAGTTCTATTATCGAATTTAAATTGTGTTTACATGAATTTTGGGTGTGAACTTGTTGCTTTCATTTGATTAGTGCTGAAACGTATCTAACTAAGAAATTTGTAGCTAAATTTGAAATTGTGTTGCCCGAAGTCGATTGTTGTTCAATTGTTGTTGCTTCCTTTTGTGCTTCAAATTCAAAATTTCATTAGTTTTCTTTTAGTCGAGGCGTTACAGTAAATAGCTTTCGCTTCTAGTTGAGAAAAATAAAAACACTTTTTATAGAAACCGGCAAACTTGCAATTTCCCTTTCATTCTTTGGCCATTAAAACTGATTAGGTTTAGCCTCAAAAATTTTGCTTCTATCTAATTTATTGTATCTTCGTATCTTCTGGATAACATTAAAGATAACAATAAATTAATGAAATAAATTTCAATTTTTTTTTGCTTTATTTTTTTATCTTATCTTATCCAGATTTGGGTAGGATTATTTTTAACTTTATCAAATTTGTTTCGTTTTTTCGCACAAGTAATGTAATATTTTCTTAAATATCAAATATTTTATACGATACTATTCCTAGTTCCAGTGAAAGCATTCTATAGATATTGAATTTCAAAAGTGATACTGTAACATAAGAGTCTGTGCAGTCTGTGTGGAATAAATGATGATCGTGTTTCAATTTGAAATATAAAACAAAACGAAATATCAAGAAAAGTTAAAGTGAGTGACTTGACTCTGTCAATATTGAAATCGAGGAATAAATATTGAGAAGATTTTTTGGAATTCTGGAATTTGCGGATTATGATTTATGGAATACAAAACATAATGGTAAGGAACATCTTTTACATAATATGTGTTACCATGTTAGCTTATAGAAGTTATATTTAATACCACAAATACCCACGAAATTCACGCGATACCCAATTTTGATAATATGGTACTAAGGTGGTTGCAAAACGGAATCCATCTCATTTTCTTTAATTACTATCTCTTGTACCAAAATATTATTATTACTTTGGTATCGCTTAAACCATATAAGAGTAAAATTATGATATCTTAATAAGGAACGATCACGTTTATATAATCCTTTATTTAAGCTTTTTAAGAAGTTTATAGTAGTCACAAAGAAGTTTCCAGTAGCATAGACCTATCGAATTAAATGATAAAAGCATTCAATGCTTTCTTGAGTTCAGATATAGTGTCAGTTTCATATTTTCCCATGTTTACACTAGAGATCACCCACTTCTTAAAGAACGTTTGTCAATGAAATGTTCTATTAAATAACTCATCGAGATATATTATCAATAGTAAGGCTAGTTAGTAACTGTGTGATGGCGGTATGTTAACGAGTCTAAGGATGTCAGTAAATGCAACAAGTAATTCACTTCGGTAAATTAAGTTCAGAACTGAATGTACTTAGTTGTTATATGCAAAATATTGAAATAAGAAAATTTATAACCAGATAGAAATGCAGATTTAGTGATCGTTACAAGAACTGAACAAAAGCCAAATATTTTCAAACTGTGGGCACTAATGTAAGTGTGCGATATGAATTCCAAATTGATGTCAGTATCCAAATTTCATATGAGTTTTACTTTTTTTAATAATATTAGAAGAAGGGTTTCTGAATTATATATAGACTGAATTATGTTTACTAGAATTTAAATTTAAGCTATTCTGCTCTAACTAGTCATAAATGTATTGCAAGTCAATTATTTAGATAAATAACGTATTACATTAGTAGGACTGTTAATATAATAGCAAAAAAGTAATGGACCAAATATGGATCCCTGAGCTACAGCACACCTACCAAAAGAATTCCAGATCCGAAAGCTTTTATTGGACTCTAAGACACTGGCTAAGTACCCATTTATACAAAAAGCTCCTAGTTCAATAACAATAACAAATTAAGACAATAAAACCCGACTGTATAAGCTTAAGGTGATCTCTAGAGCAAAAACCTTCCTTAAGTCAAATAGTTAAAGAACTGTGAGGTAATCTTATACAGAATATCATGTATTTCAAATGGTACATTTAGTAAAGCAAAATAAAGCTGTTATTTAAGCAAGAGCATGTCAAAAAGATAGCAAACCATTTGTCCATATAAAAGTTCCCACAGGATTTAATCAAGAAACAAAGAAGACAAATAAGACAAAAATCACTCGTCTGTGATGAAAATGGCTTCATTTGAATAGAAATAGCTCTAGCTTGTATCTAATATACATGAAATTGTGGAATGCTAAAGATACAATTAAAGATATGTTTATTTTCCTTTAATATGTTCAGACCAATTAATTTCAGAATTCAAAGAATTTATTTATCCGACCCCATAGCATGCAAACTGTAGAAGTTCTACAGCTTCATCCATGCAGTAAAAAAGCAAGCTCCCATTTGGAAATTTTAGGAGAATGAATTACAAAGATCTGATACATGTTGCAAAAATCTTATTGATCTCCTTTCTGTTTACATTTTTATCAGGCAGATTTATTTATATTAAACTTACCATCAAAATAATAGCTTTGCTTTGCATTACGAAGGCCTGTATTTATTTTGGGTATCAAGTTAGTTGGCATCGTTCATAGCTCCGAACCCTACAGACTTTTGATTTACGGACTGTTTTTAATCAGTATTCAGTAATGTGGATGTGCGTATAGCTATTAATTGAAAATTGGACTAAATTTATAGCAAGACGGCTGCCCGCTGTCTGATTCCATTTCCAAGAAATATTTGCGCGATTAAAAATGTTGCATTCATAGTTGTACCTACTTTCCTAGATATGGATATTTATGACGAGTTCATCAATAGTGCGAAATGGAACATGTTTATTAATCAGATCTCTAAGGGAATTAAAAACAGCTCTCACTTAATAGGGCTTAAACTAAATTGAGTCTCCCGTATTAATTTACGGTACTCGGTTGCTGGTTCCTTTTGACTAACCGTATTTGCAATAGTTGCTGAAGTACACATGATTGATAATTCATAAGTTGATGGAAACAAGTTTGCTGGCAACTTTTAGAATTAGTCCTTGAATAAAGTTCGAACTACAGAAAAAAATGTATTAGTTACTCTAATCCTGTAAAACAAAAGAGCTTATTTTCAGAGCATTCATCGAAAAAACTTCAAAATAGTATGTCTTTCTAAAGCACCGTATGCTCTGCAATTTGTGCGTACAAAAGAGTCCAATCAATCATTATCTTCATCCACATGCAGAAGTAATGACTGCAGAGAAGATTGTGAACATCTCGATAGATTGAGCATTTCAGGGAAAGTAATGCATCCAGTACTATCGGAAAGGAAAAAACTTGTCTTCTACCATTATAATGTTCAATCACACAGGACTTTTTGAAATCAGTACAAATTTATAAAATTTATTACGGAAATCCTCGACCAACCACCTATTTCGATGGCTCCATAACTTCCTTA
The DNA here is from genome assembly GCA_963924295.1 of Dioctria rufipes. Taxonomy (NCBI): domain Eukaryota; kingdom Metazoa; phylum Arthropoda; class Insecta; order Diptera; family Asilidae; genus Dioctria; species Dioctria rufipes. The sequence goes on along the minus strand of OZ002743.1, from coordinate 37,292,863 downwards.
ACTAAGGAATATTTTGGAAATGAGAATGACGTATTTGAAGTAGTGGAGAAATATTTTGCGTCACAAACTGTAAAACTTTTCTTTTAAATAAACTGAACCCTTCACTTGTGACACAAACTATCTCTCTATTACTGAATTTTCCGTAATTAACTTAAATGGCAGATCAAATCATAATCCATCCATACGTCAATAACCACAAAGCATAAACATGCGTAACTATAAAAACTTGCCCTAAGTAGGTAATTGTGCTACACTGAGGATCCACGACTTTGAAACACTCATTTCTTTCAGTGGTTTATGTTATGAAATTAAATACGCGCTGGTTTTTTATTACCTATAACTATCCCAAATCAGATCATTCTAGTTACAGACTTGAAGAGAAAGGAGCGACATTAAATTCGTTTTATGCAATTTTACATGAAACATTAATGCGACACACATCGACTGTGTTCGATGAGTGGGAACAGCATTCAAATTGATTTGCAACATCATATATGTATGAAGTCGTGATCGATAAACTTGAATTCGAACTCAGTCTATAATTCCCAGGTTGTCTCTTTAAAATTACATGTAGAGGCATATCGTGTTCCTGTTAAAAGCAGTCATCTAAAAAGTGTTGCATAATTCCATTCTATGGTTGGTGGGGCTTTTTTCTTGTAATTTATTTGTCAAATTTTTATCAATTAAATGTTGAAATGTATAATGAATAATTTAATTTAAATAATGTTTAGTTAGACTGAAAAATAACTTGTGATTCTTTCTTTTCCATTTTCAAATTAGAGTTTTCCGGTTTCTATCTTCTGGGTCTGGGTATATTTTTAGGAAATAGAATTAACTTATTTTTATACACTTTTTGAAATTATGACCAGATCGGACTAGGATATTCTAGGCGATATGGCAGCGTTAGACATTGCATAGAACAAAGGTTGTTTGAAATTAAAAAGTGTTTTGGTAGGTTTCCAACGTCATAAAACTTTATATTAATTTAAAAATTAGTATACAAATAAAATCGAGCATTTAATTCTTAATACCATATAACACAATATACGCTAAATTGATTTGCAATTAGTATCATCACAAAGACGTTTTTTGTTTATATATATATATATATACATGTTTTTAAAAGGTAATACGCAACATTATTATATCTAGAAAAAAATTCCATTGACAGTTTTGGTTACCGATAATTAGTTGATCGTTTCACATCTCCAAAAGTACGATAGTAACACATCTAACACAAAATTCCATTGACTCTTTTGGTGACCGATAGTAAGTTGGTTGCTCCATATTGCCAAAAGTACGATTGTAATGAATTTCAATCTAACATCTAAACTCTATCTCTTTAATAAGTCCTTCCTTACTTGTATAAAGATAAGTTTTAAAGATACAATTTTCTGTAATCTTTCAAGTTCCGCAATACCCCGTTCTAAGTCCGATCAAAGCAGCATTAAGAAATTATCGAAAACAGACAATAAGATTAAAATTTTTTTATAGATCCATTGAATTTGTCGATTATTATTCATAAAATATAGTAGAAAAGTGTTATTGTCTCCAGTACTCATTTTTCTTATTTTTCGGTACAATAAAAAAGAAATATGTATATTGCTTAATTGCGAAGGTATGCATTTCATTACGCAAGTTTTTATGGACAAAAAGTAAGCAAGTTTGAGAACATAACTATATACCCACTTGCCTTCAAATTATCAAGCATTTATATAATAATACATAACATTTTCTCACATAAAGATCAAAATCCTCTCTAAATAAAACTAAAATAATGATTTTTTCGAATTTGGTCGAACACTTCCATCTTACAGCTCGCTTCTTTGATGATGATGATGATGCAAATGTTATGGGAATATTATTGAATTGAGAAAAGTTACTATCACTGTTATCAATATCCTGGTCCCAAGTTGAATTTCTTCCTCTTCAGCTCTTTTCTCTGAAACATCCATAACAGAGCCATTTCCATAAATCCACCTAATCCTAAATAATGCAAAAATGGTTATAATGAAAATTTTTTTCATATGATTTCAATTAATTTTTATTCTATAAGTTAGAGTTTTAATTAAGTCTAATTTTTTGTAGATTTCATTAATGATCATAAAGCAATTAATTTATCTTAAATACAGTCTAATCTGGAACAATAAATACTTTGACTAATTCGGTTGTAATTTATCATTAAATAGGACGGAAGATTCAATTACAATAATCACTTCAAAATAAAATATTCTTAAATTATTTTTTTTTTCTTCAATTACTCGATCGAAATAATTGCCACTTATTACTTTATCGTCGCACCTACCTATTTCTAATTCGGAAGATATTAACATGAATGAAAACTGCATCAATCAGTACATGCCAAAGAACATCAGAATTAAAAAGTTCTGGCAATTAACCTTGAAAGCAAAATAAACATAAAATCACGAGCAAATAAGAATAGTAAAATAGAATCAGAAAAGCTTATACTACAATAAACTGCATATACAAAAGGTATAATATTTATAAAAGACAAAAAAAAAAAAATATATAATGACCGAAGATTAAATTTTATGTCTGTCCATTCAAACTAGACTTAGTCAACTTTGTAAGCATCGCTTCTTACATTCAAGGTTGTTACCGTCATATGCCAATTACATCTTTGTTATTACAGTCATCATAAATATTTTCTGCTTAATGACAAACTCAACTCATAGCAAAACCAGTTCGGATGAGTTGATTAGTAATTCTTGCTGTGTTGCAGTGTTGAACTACTAAAGCAGGAGATACGTTTTACTTTATGCATCTTTGAATAGTAATTTTATAGTTTTACTTTAATTAAATTAAGTAAGAATTCAATCTGTCAAATAATATATTCTAGCAAGATATATACTTCCCCAGAACGAAAGACTTAAGCGACGAAATTTTTCTTACATAGTCACAGATAAAATTAGACACAAAAATAAAGTCGCAGGAACTTATGCGATTTAAGAATTATTTTCACTTAGAATGAGAATATAACTTATCTGCTTATGTTTTCAATTCTAAAAATAACATATACATACTTGGAATAAGTATATTTGTAACGGGCAAAATATGAAATTGGGGAATATAAGAATTATCCTTTTACGTAGGTTTTATTTATTGACTGCATCGGAAAATATTTAAATAATCACTTGCCAGTTAGGTCTTATAAAAAATACTCCTTACAAGTACCAATTGCTAAGTTTTGAAAAATTAAATTTATAGTTTTTGAAATAGCAATGGTAAATTGTTGAACATCGGAAATTTTGAATATCAGATGGAAATGACCGTTTTGCTAGAAGAATACTTGGAGTTTACCAACTTTATTGTTAACCTATATTCAGAAAACATGGAAAATAATTGCTAAACCTTGTTTGTATTTAGTATTTAAGTTGAAAGCTAACAAAAATTCAAAAGCAGTAAAAAGTAAATTTTTCAAATTAAAAGAAATTTCGACAGGAGTTTAGAACAGCTAGAGAATTAAATCATCTCTCTATTTTCTTTACAGAGTTGCTCATGTTTCAAATTTAGAGCTAAACCTATAGCTTGACCATCATTTCATACATTTTTGTAAATCATTTGTTAATTTTAAACTTAGGTTCTTGGTACCTCAATTTTGTTGACTGGCATAAATATAATTTTTCCCCAATTTGCATAATATTTTGTATATTTCGAAATAATTTTTATAATTTTTTCACCACAAATTAATATACGTTCGGATGTTAGATAAATTGAACAAAAAATTTTAAGCAGATAGTGGTTTTAATATTTGTTTGTGTGCTGTTTTTTACTGAAATCTGTCCGTATTAATTTCATGATTGGTAACAGTTTTATTTTCACTAAATATGGCCAAACACACTGCCTGGTGCAATAAAGGAGTAATCTACTAGTCTAGAAACATTGCGTAGAGTTGTCATCGCCACGTTTATCTAAATGGACTTTAAATTATTCATACAAACACGTTGCGCTATGGACTTTGTTCTTTGAAATTCCTTCAATGCTCAAAAAAGTTTCACTGACAAATATGATTTTTGCTTTTTTTCAGTTGTTTAACAAATTTTATAGTGGCGCACGATTTCCTGTAATATTTTGTGTCTGGTGATCTTGACCGTGATTGTAATGTAGTATATTTTAATATTAAATTATGCTCAATCATTAAAAGCTTTTGTGATAAATGATTAATAGCGTGATTTTCTTTCCATATTAATATGTGTTGCTTTTGTATCAATGCTTCTGCATTGTAGGCGGAAAGTTATCTGATTGCCTGAACAAAAACTATCAAGTTAATTAATATGCTTAAGAAAGATTTTAAAAATTAAAAAAATACAATATTCTATAGAAACTTATCTTATCAAGGTGTTGAATTGAAAAAGCAGTAGGAAATATATTAATGCAAACATCTATCCATGTAAAATCATGTAAAATCAAAGTATGCTTGCTTTGTAGAAAACGAGTATTTCATCCAATAGTGCTGGGCTCGGACATGTTTTAACTGCATTAATGCAACGAATTTTCATGCCAAGCTTCAATCTATTTTTGAATGGGATTAAAGATTTTTTTCGTAAGTTCCCATATAATTCATAATAGATAGGTACACCCTAGGATAGTAACTTAACAGTTGTTAGATATATGAAACCCTTTTAGGTTTATGTAAACTTCTTTTCCCTCTATTGGTATCAAATTTATGGTTAAACCAATCCAAAATTTTTGGAATTGTAACTTAGTTTTATCTATTTGACTACTATTTTTAGTGAGAAACACATCTTAAACTATAAAAATCGTCATGATAGGGTGTATCGAATGAGGTCATAGGGTAACTCATAAAATAGTATTAAAGAAATTATCGTTTACCCCTTTTATAATCAAAACTACAAATCTCGCACTCCACCTCAATTTATTTATATGCTCTTTGCATGTCTTAACCGTAGTTATTAAGCTGTCAAATTTTTACCAAAAAAAAACAAATCAACAAGTCTAAGGAAAAAATACAAAAATTCAATATTTCATATACATATGTATTAGTCAAATATGTAAAAAAGAACAATAATTCTACCAATTTGCAAGCCTTCTCAACATAGAAGCCGATCATTTTTTTTTTTTCATTATTTCTGCTTGTTAATTTTTCTAGGACGCAAACTATCAAAAACCTCAAAGATTTCGGATAATACTTTGCGGTCGAAAATCTTGCAAGCTATTCAATTTACCTCTGTAATCAATCAAAAAAGAGTGCAATAGTATCTACCTAAGTATACAGCTATAATTGCATGAAGGAAATCTCGAAATGCATTGAATCGAGGTTATGCAAATAGAAAAGGGTTTTACGGACAGCACAATAAATTTCACGAATTTATTTGTTATTTTGCTTGTATACTTGTGCAACTATCTCAAAGTTGATGATTAATCGTTCGTTAGAGAAAGCGAAACTGGAAGCTATGCTGATGGTAAAAGACCATAAAAGTCAATGGGTATGATGGAAGTCTAGACTTTTGTCGTTTTTCTTTTCACCTTTAATATTAATAACTTAAATCCAGGTAATAAAACTAAATCCTGAGTTATTTTTATTATACTTAGAGTATATCCCAATTTATTTAAAATTGAGATAATCTAGGTAAATTGCCTTAAACATATCAAATGGAAAAACTGAAAACCATATTGAGCTTACATGAGCTTCACGAAGACAAAAATTGACACTTTTATTGACACTTTTATTGACTTTATTTACAACAATTCCAAGAATTCTTACCGTAATACTAAAAATAAACAATAATTTATGCACACTCGTGCTAATAAAATAGGTGCATTTCAGTTGATTTTTCTGTGCTAATTTCATTTCTAATGAGATAATTATTATTCTATTGCAGACTGTTTCGAGAAAATTGTGTGAAGAACACCTTTTTTTCTGTTAAAATATATTTCGTTTTTTAAATCATATATTTTATTTTTGCTGCTGCAAGTAATTAAAATATTTTAATAAATATTCAAATCCCCCTTACTCCTAATGCAAATTTAAATGTTTCAGTCCGAAATTGCACGTGAGATATTTTGCCTAATAAGTTAAGAAAATTGTGTTGGTTTTTCTATCAAGCACTTTTTATCAAGCATAAAAACTGCAGTTTGACAAGGGGCATTGAAGCAGCGCCGATTATATACAAAAGATTGCGAATAAACAGTAAACTTTATACTCTATTATTTCTTTAAAAGAGTTGCGATTTATATTTCAGAAATAAGAGCTATATTTAGCAGAATGTTATTTTGTAAAAAGAGGTTTATATTAAATATTATAACTTAGGACAAATACAAACGGATAAAACTATTTACATCTTAGCATTAGCATTGTTAAAACAACGACAGTTGTTTTTGTTTTTGTTTTTTTTGCTTTTTTTTTTTTTTTTTGTTACAAAATCTCGTCCATCATCCATCATGGAAGTGCCCAAGACAATACAAATACAATCTGATGTAGGCCCAAACTATGCAAGAAGTCTGGGGACATATACAAAAAACATAAAAACCCCAATAAAAAAACCTACGAAAATAAAAAAAATTACTTAAAAAATAAGTTCTCACGATACATTTTACAAAACTGAGAGATACCTAACATTACGTCTTACTACTGCTCTACTCCTCTATCTGATATTCCTGGTTTAAAAAAAAAATATATAAAAAAACATTACATCTGAACTCCTGTTCACATTTTTGCAAACGTGCTATTCCCATTTCTTGAAAGAAAACCCGAGATCGATAAATCACCAAACTTTCCAGTAGATCGTTTCTATAATTCGCATGACTAGTCTTCTGAGTTCGGGAACTGCACCCAATGCCGTTTTTTTTTTGTCAAAAAGTGATCTGAATATTTTTTTATATGTATGTATGGAAGTTCGAACAAATTCCTAAACACAGCTACCTTAATAAAAATTCATATTTTTGTGTTTTCCCCAGATTAATCGTAAGTAATGTGAGGTCCGTACTAAATGGCTTTGAGGAATTATTGGAATTTTCGACTTTTCTGCAACTACACAAAATAACTTTGAAAACAAAGGGCTGCTAAAAAATTATCTTGAGGCAAAAACATATATTTTCGTAAAGTAAATGTTTATGAACATTTTATAGATGTTAGGTAGGGATGCATTCGAAAACGTATGCAACAACTTTCTAGAAAACAGAAACATAAAAAAAAATTATGAAGAGGTCGTTGAGTAGTGTATTTTTTAATAACTTTCTATCAACTTATAGACCCTTGTCTCAGGAACTTTGTGTCTGAGCGCCTGACAGAGCCGTAATAAAAGTGGATGGATTTACATGGGTTTTTTCATTTAAAATGAGTGAATGGGAGCTTTCCGATGGGGTAAAATTTTCTTACGTGCTGGGGGTTTTGAGGTGGAGGTGGTAAGACCACCCTTCGAGATTTGAGAGTCGAGGCTAGAGAGTTGAGATTCGCGATTCGAGAGTCGAGAATCGAGGGTCGAGAGTCAGAAGTCTAGTGTCGATATTGTATAGTCGAGAATCGAGATTCGAGAGTTGATATTCGAGAGTCGATATTTGAATGCCAATATTCGAAAGTCGATATTCGAGAGTTGAGATTCGTGATTCGACAGTCGACAGTCGAGATTCGAGATTCGAGATGTGTGAGTTGGGAGTCGAGCGTCGAGAGGGGATATTCGAAAGTCGATATTTGAGAGTCGGATTAGTGATGCGATTATTGAGAGTCAAGATTCGAGAATGGAGGGTCGAGATTCGAGTGCAAAGTTTTGAGAGTCGAGAAAGTGTATAAAATTTATGACTAAAAAGTAGAAGATAAAATATATTAAAAAACCTTTTAAAATAAATTACTTTTGTAAATAAAAGTTAATAAGATGTAAACAATAATTTATTTCTTTCTCAGTGTTATACACAACAAAAGTTTAATTGTAAAATGAAAAATGCTAGAACTGAGATTAAATCTTAAAAGTTTAGACATGAGTTCCAGTTACACAATTGTGTTTATAGTTCAAAATGCCCAAACTTTTAAGATTTAATCTGAGTTCTAGCATTTCTTATTTTGCAACTAAACTTTTATTGTCTATATAATTGAGAAAGAAAGAAATTATTTCTTACTTTTCATGCATTTTATTTACAAAAGTTATTTATTTTAAAAGGTCTTTTAATATATTTTATTTTCTATAAAACAATCAGGAGCATTAAGTATGTCACTGTACACAGCGGCACATACAGCCTAAAGACCACCTTTAAAAAAGTTTGCAGTAAATCTGCTGAATTTTTCAGAACAAAATGATTCACTGCTCATAAACTTATTTTACTGCAGTTTTTTATAAAGGACATAAAAATGTCTTAATGCTTCTTCAATTTGATACGTTTAAAAAGAACGCAGCACTTATGTCTAGTGCTGATACTTGTAAACTTCGTGTACATAAGCGCGGCTTTTCTCAAGGTGTTTAAAGAAAGATAGAGCATATTTGGTTAAAGGCGTCAGAAGTTTTGTTTTAATTGAAAACAACTGCTAAAGAGTATTTGAAGAGCCTTCGGTGTAAAGATGGCTTACTAGAATATTATCGGCGGGGAAAAACAAACTTTAAAGAAATTGAAATTGAAGAAATTCAGTAAATCTTTACAACAGCAAGTAAATCATTGTGTAATATTGTGGTGAGTTATTACATTTAAATCAATAGATTTATTGTGAAATAAAAACATTTCATTATTGCGTTATGCCAATTATTTTACTAGGATACTTAGGTAGTCGAAACGTTAAATAAAAACAAAATAAAGTGAAACTTTCTTAACTTTTCCATGAATTTATTTACGTACAAGGGTGTTGAATCTGCTCTCTGAGTACTATTTAAAATAGACATAAGGTCTGGCTGCTAATATAAAACCTTTTACTCGGCGTGAAACCTTTTTCTCGAATTTACTTACAAAACGTCTGTTAATTTTTGATTTCTAGAGACCTAATAAATTGATATATGAAGTTCACCGCTTGTACAAAGTTACACATTTTATTCATGCTCAAGAAGATGTATAACTTCGATATGAAATCAGCTCTTGAGGTTTCAGCTGATTGTTGTGTTATCAAATAAATGTAAAAGTGATCATCAAAAATTTGCAATTTTTATATATAAATATTATACATTTAACAAAATTTGTTCGAGGGTGTCTGGTAATTTTTCTCGAGTTATTCCCTTTTCCGTATAAAAGTTTTTACATAATTTTTGCGTAAAATTTTTTGTTCTAAATTTATCAGACAGACCAATAATGTGCATACCGCTTTACTTCGTGTATTTTGCAAAGTTAGAATTTATGATGAATTTCCGTCTAACAAAAAGGGGTGATTTGGAATTTTTTGTATATATTTTTTTATACTTCCATCGTTTAAAAACGAAAATAAAATAAATAATTTACTTTTTCACCACGCTTGACTTTTGGGAGACACAAAAATTTAATGTTGAGCGAACTGTAACCACTCGCTTATCTGTCCGATTCTATCTTTTAAATGATAAATTTTGTGCATTTGACTTAATATACCCCACCGCATCTAGGATATAAAAACAGAAGTGTTACATAATAGTTTAGAAAGGAATTTGCATCAAATTGGTTTCTAACAAAAACATTCCATTTATATAGAGGTGCTCCACATATACAGAATTGTCGTGGTAGCATTGAAAATATATTAAGAAGTTATTTTAATATAAATGGCTATAGCAAGTCGCTATTCAACTAAAAAATTTAGAAGACAACAAAAAAGATAATAAATATCACAGACCGATGGATAGGTATTTGTTCAGCAATATAATATATTTAAAAACAAATCGATCTAACGACATTCCTCCACTTTTTCTCAAAATTTCCTTAGAGAAATCTGAAAGGATACTCTTAATGTAGTAATTCTTGATGTATATCCTTGCTCTTAAACTTTAACCTGAAACCCCACTTGTTTGTTTGTTCTTTTATTTTACTGAGGTATCTCTGATTGCTATTTAAGTCACGTTAACAATATAAGCAATAATTACCTAAATTCATCATGCAAAATTTCTAAATGTAGATTTACTGAATCTCAAGGCTTAATCTTTTTGATACATTGTAAAAGATTGCCGAAAAGAAAATCTTGAATTCAATTTTATGCGCGCTATTATATCATTTCGTTCAGGAAAATATATTCTTCAAGTTTTGTGTTCAGAAGACTCTCGTCATAATTTCTGTTATGAAATGCAAATAAGTCGAGATATTCATCTGTAAAGAAGTATGGACAACGCGACGGACAAAGATCAGATGATATGAATAAATCACTTCAGTAGCTTGCGTTCAGTTTGATTAAGTGGTTTGAATTTTTAATGCATGCAGTAAAAAAAAAAATACTTTTCCAGGTTGAAATGGCATTTTAGATTATGTAGAAATGCTTTTATTGCCGATAGTGATTGTATTTGTTACAAACCGAAGTTGATTAATAATCATTCAGAAGTCGCGAAAAATAGAAGGCGGTGATTAATATTCTATCTAGATAACTATGGAGTCAGTTATAGGAAAGAAGCTTAGTCAATTCTAAGTGGTTTTTACCATAAAAGAGAATAGAAATACTTGGCCTTATACATTTACATTTAAATAACTTTATAAACTATTGAGTATGCTACCACTTTAGTATTTTAAATATCTGAATTATATCGACATACTTTACACACGCACAATGAATGCAATTCTCATCAGAAATGTTACTCAATTAATTACTTTTGAAATTCTATGAAATAAACAATATAAAAATTTAAAAAAACTATTACTCGTTTCCGAAATATTTTCTACATTGATATTTCAATAAATATTAACTTCATCACTACTCACCACCCCTCGTTTTTTAAACTAGAAATCATAAAATCCTTCAATGGATATAATTTTGGTTATGCAGTTTTTGAAAATAGCTGAAATGTGCATAATATTAGGATGTATATATATGTAATTAGAATTAAACATATGCAAGGAAATTAGCCAAATCTCTGCCTATTGGCCTGTGCTTACCCACCCAAAGACTCAAGGAATAGAAATAAATTTGTACATTGGGTAAACAATCCACGGCATATGAAAAAATTCATAACGTACTTGCAACAGATGACAAACATATTCCACACAATAGAACTAAGGCTCATAAGAGGTGGACTAATACTGGCCACTTGGTTACTATCTTAAAAATGGGAAAGGTCGACAGCGGGACCTATGAATTCTGCATGAAATATGACGAAACTGCAATGAACATGCTCTCTACAACTGTGAAGCTCTTGGCCATATAAGGCTGAAATATGTAGAAAAGGAATTCCTATTACCAGATGGTGTTACAAGGATGGCCATAAGAATATTATAGATTTTTGTTTTTCAAGGACAATTTTCTTTAAGTGTCCCTTAAAATTAATATCACAAAATTATCTTAGAAGTCACCGTGACTATATCAGAGACGGATTTTGTGTATCGCATTTCCCATATTAATAACAAAGAATAATTATAATAATAATAATTAATATTTACATTGAAAATTAAAACATAGGACTTATTTTTAGGACTCTCTGCATCTAGATAAGTTTATATTTATCTAAAGATTTCCAAACGTATTTTAATTCAATGCGCCTCGGCTCTTCAGTATCTATGCTTTTGCTAATTGCATAATTCTTTCATGAATTAATTAGTAACAACTTCTTCTTAATCATAAGAGCACTCAACGTAAATAAATTCAAGGAGATATAAATGATACAATTAGAGTCTTACTATCGTCTCAACATATTGAGACTCATAAAAATTACCTCCAGAAAAGACCTTTAAAGCCAAAACTTAGTAGAAAAAAAAAGTGTCTAGAGCATAATGTAAAGCCACAGTGACTAGATCCCGAATAATAATAAAAATAATAATCAAATGTAAAGAGAAAAAAAATTTAGATTTGTATTTGAATACGCCCTAAAAAGTGAAGAGTATTCGATTAGACATCTTTATCCTCGCAAGCATTAAAAATGCTTCGTCACTGATGACATTTCAAATACAAATTTCGAAGCCATAGAATTCTTATGTAACCTCTTACCTGCGCCAAAAGTTTTTCTATGTGTTTACTTTTTGTTGAGTCATTAAAGTTTAACAAGCATTAAGCAAAAGAAAACGAACATTAAGAATGACTTAAATCTGTAGAGTTATGTAACGCTAATCCGGCCAACATCAGTACACTGCTGCTTACTTTTAGCTAGTTATTAATATACACACAGTCATATTCCAGAGGCTAGGTAAATGCGTAGAACAGTGCAAAAACACTTTACTCATGGGGTGAGCTATTAAGTATTACCTTTTTTTACTAATTTTGATGTTTGCTTAATTATGTGAAAATTTTTATTTGGTGTGTTCTGTGGGAGTGTTTCAAATTAAAAAAGTGCCGGAAGGTAATTTGTAATAAGTGATAGCTTTTAGCACAATTTATTTTTTTCGTTCTACTGATTGATGAAATTTATTAGACGGTAGCTATAAATGTAGTGAAGTATCTGAATAGTGGAAAATTTAGTTATGGAAGAAATTATTAAATGAGGCGCTTACTTGCCAAATAGATTAATTCCATAAAAGAAAAGGTAGGAAGCATTGATACAGTTTTATAAAGTTCTTGAGAAAAAAACAATATTTATTATTCAATGGCCACAAAAATTATTGATATGAGACATTATATAAAGACATTCTTATGGCCGCTGAATAAATAATATATTTTTTTTTGCACAGTTAATCAATTTGGCAAGTGAGCGGCCGTACTCTGTAGTTCATAAATTATATTATAAACGGTAATGTAAATATCAATGCTCACACTAGTATATTGGTACCGAGAATTCAAAATATATTCAAATCGTATTAACATATAATACCATATCTTAACTAAAATTTTATTTATTATTTATTTATTTATTTATTTATTTATTGACATTTATTGATATAGTTCTTAAAACTAAGACTATACCTAAATATAACTAATGATTTTAGGCCCACGGCTACAAGACCATCTGGGCAGCTGTCGGAATTTGACAAGGATTTTATTTAAAGCAGAAACAAATTTTTGCGATAATGTGAGTTGAATTAATTGGATCTGGTCGGACTGCGCTTATATTTGTGCCGAAACTGGTAAACACTAATGCGTCTACTTATCAGAAATTAGCGTTGAATTATTGCTTGAAACCGTAGCGGCGATACCTTTTTCGACAAAGCTTTACGAGAAAACGGTCTAACTGCCATTTCTTCATCACTCTGGCCACAACAAGTTCTTTCTTCATTATTATAATTCAAAATACTAAAAATAGATACTTTGCGGGTATCGTGTGATTTCTTTGTCATATGTGATTTTGAACAATTTTCCTACAAAGGAAAACAATATTTGAATACAATTTTATTTCGTATTTGCCGAGATACAGTTTTCAGCTACATTCTAGAGTTTCTAAATATAAATTGCCATAAGCTTGGAAATACAGTTCACAATCGCACTTCATACAGACAACAAAATTAACTTATCTGGTTCAACAATAGGAAAATAATATAACAAACCTAATTCTAAGGTATGAGCTTAGAAAGCAGATATTGTCAGATACAGAAAGTCGATCAAGGATAAGGTGGTATAAGTATAGCTCCAAAAATGCCCACCTCGTGCAGCAATCTGGCATACAACTTTTGTTGAATTATTTATCACTTAGAGTTCACCAAAATCTGATTACTGCCAGCCTTAACATAATTCTTAGAAATAACAATAATAATAATGAAGTATAAAATAAATATAACAGTGAAAAGATCATAAAAACTTTCTAAGCTGACTCATAATTTCGACTTAAGTCAAATTAACAACAACGTATTCCCAACAAGCGATATTAAAATGACGAGACATCGTAATTAATGTTGTGATAAGGAACTTGGAAAAAGCAATGAAGCGACGAGAAGTTGAAATGCTAATAGCTGTCAGAAGTAGACGAGAGTCTATAACGTCCTGTAACATATCCAAAGCAAAACGATACTGGAACAATTACGACTATTATCTAGTGTATCTAAAGAAGCAGAGCAATGGGAGCACTCCAAGAGAGGTAGCGAAGGTCAAATCTATGGAATCTTCGTTGAATGGAGCGCAGAGAGGACAAGCGTATACCAAGATAGGTCGGATAAAGGCACAGTAGAGAGATTTGTAGCATAAGGATCCTCGAATTCCTTAGACCATCTTCTCAAAAACTTCAAAATAGCCTTAGCTTTGTTCAAAATAGAGTCAATATGATCTTCGAGAGAGAAACGGGAGTTAAAAATGACCTCAAAATATTTAGTTTTGTCAAGTCTAATCAATAAATTTCCATCTACGGAATAATTAAAATACAGGGGATACGTTTTTCAGGAAAAGAGTACAGTAGTACACTAACTAATATTAAAAGGTAGAAGATTAGTAGACCACCAATCATGACAAATGGCTAAATCGGAAATCAGAAGAGCATAGTCATTTTCATCCAAAATTATATGAAAAATGTTGGCATCATCGAAATAATAGAGAATGTTAGAATTAATTGGAATAGAGCCCACATCATTAATATAAATAATGGATAGGAGTGGACCGAGATGGCTACTTTTCGGAATGCTAGAGGTATTTGTAAATGAAGTGGAAGTAACTCCCCGAAAGAGAACATATTACATACGGTCAGACGGGTATAACCATAACTATAAAACGAAGAGAGGAGGAAAACCAAGATTGGTGAGCTTGAAATTCAGGATACGTAAATTTACCTTTTATAAATTCATGTTAGAATAACCCTATTAAGGGTTTACAATGAAATATTACAATATTATTATGATTTATTACCGGATAGACTTTAACTTGTTCAAGAAGGTTTCTTTTGGATTCTACGGCATAACTGCAAAAGTGAAAAAAAATTTATATTTGTTATTTCATCCCACAACTGATTTAATTTGTGAGTTGTATGATGAAATAAAAAATATAAATTTTTTTTTCATAGTTTCTGTTTTGCCGAAGAATCGAAAAAAACCTTCTTGAACAAGTTAAAGTCTATTCGGTAGTAAATCATAATAATCTTGTTCTTTTCTCCTTTGGTGAATTATAGGAGAGTTTGCCTCATATAATTCACACTGAGAATTTATATGAGATGAGATCAATTTGATCTTTTTCAAGCGTCTATGGCAAGTAGAAAACAAGGCGTACTGAAGAATATAAGGTTTCTGTTACTACGAAACGCTGTTTTTTCTTTTTCTTTTTTCAGCCCACTACGGGCGTACGTATGTTCAATTGTTTCCAATTAATCTGTTTTTTTTTTTTAGATTTCATACTTTTTTTAAATAAACGTTTTTTCTATTTTTCTCAATATTTCATTATTTTTTTATTTCTTTCCGTTTTTCTATTTTTCATTTACTCAATTGTGCTATTTGGGACTTGTTGGTGAACCAAAAGCAAGACTTGAAACTTGCTACCAAAAATCAACTCAGTTGCCTGATAAAATAATGAATGATTGTACCAGAGAATCCAAAACAAGCTTTCTTGAAAAAATACAAAAAAAAAGTTAGAACGTCAGAAACTAGGGCTTTAAACAGCTTTGCAATACAAGATAAATTGACGACTGGTCGATAATTAGAAACATCGTTTCTCCTTACGTTCTGGGGTAAGTGAATAATAACAGAAAGTTTCCATAAACTATAGGAAAATATATAAATATAAATAGATAAATTAAATAAATAACACAGAATAAGGGCAAAAGACAGATGGCGTTATTTTTAACAGATGCAGGAATACCACAAGGACTACTAGAGAATCACTCCGAAAAGCCCGAATTGCACTTCAGAATTGTTTCCTCATCAAGTACAAGGTCCCCCAGCTCAAGAGAAGTTGATGGAAATTTTATGAAATGGTCAAAATCACAAAAGCTAATATCACAGTCAGTCTTAGAAAAGCAAGTTATAAAAAAGTCAGCGAAATGATTGACAATCGGAGAGTGATCTTTCCACAAACCCAAGACTTAGAATAGTGGGAAAATCATCAACCTTACATTTGGAATTCACAAAATTCCAGAATCGCTTTTGCAGGAATAGTTTCATTTTGTCAACATAATTAGCGTATGTGCGCTCAAAACTCGTTGTTGATTAATTCAATGTGCTGAAGATGAATCCGATTCTGAATTTTTGTTGGTTCTTTAGGCTGATGTCACATTTTTTGTAATTTCAGTTTCATTATGAACTGACACAGTTTGACTGAATTTCAAAACTGAATTTTTGATTGTTCACTGACGCAGATATTATCATTGAGTAAAGACTCCAGAAACAGTCACTATTTTTCCTATACCCGAAATTAATATCTCCATGTCGGACATTTTAACAAAATCTTGGTTCACCGAAATTAGTGAACTAAAATATTTCAGTAAACTGAAAACTAAAAAATCGGAAACGATCTCTGATTTTTTTCAGAAAAACTGCATTTTAGGAAACTGTGACATGGCCCATATCATTGCATGTGAAATACAATAAAGAGTACTCACAGGTACTTTAGATATAGTCAGCAGTTGACAATATTTTCGAAAAAGCCCTCCTTTTAACTCCCGCGCATCAAATTTTTTTTTTCAAAATTTTCTATTGTTCGAAGAAAGAGTGGAGAGAACAAACGTTTTTCATATTGATTCATATATATTCACAGAACTCAAGAAACAATCTCAAAGGTGAGCATAAACTATCCACCCATTAGTCATTAATCTGACTTCCGCTTTGTTTGAAGAAATTACTTTTTTTTTTAATAAAATAAGGTAAAAATAAATTCATATCCTGACTTTGCAAAGTGCAGTTATATAATGAAGCCAATGTGCGTGGAAAATCCCATCGGCATAAACAAGGTAATTAAAAAGACGCGACTGGTTCTGTTTTCCCTTTTCAACGGAGTACTTATTAGTCACAGACTAAAAATGATTTGTTTGAGTTATGTTTATACAAATTTCCTTCTCACATTTGAAATTTTATTTAAAATACAAATTTTAATTGAATTAGTAGTGGACATTAAAAACACGTTAGTATTGCGAAAATTATGCAAAAATTCTCGCATAGAGCCTTTGATTTTGAGTGTAAATTTATATTGACACTTTCTTATACAATTTTACACTTTCGGACAATTCTCAAGCCACTGTGTATTTAGTTTAATGTTCTTTTGTTTTTTTTTACCTTAACAATATTTAATTGCAAATTAGTTAAATACGTATGAATGTGGGAGCTATCAAAACGTGTAATGTTAAAGCTGTTTTTATTCCAAAAAAATTCCATCCCATAAAATTAAAATCTCCTTTTAGTTGAGTGAAGTGGCCAAATGTATCTGGCTGACAATAAAAACTCCCCAATTCTGTCTAAATGTACACTTTTTGATTCCAAAATATTTTCGTTCTTAATAAAAATTAAACTGACTCATAACGTTCTATTTTAATACCTAACTGACAGATACATGCACACCTTAAAATTAAATAATGGAGACACAACAACTTTTTCCTCTCCTCATAATTGATCGATTGCATAATTATTTTTGACGCGCCTATACGTAGATGCTGTTCTTATAGATATCTTCATCTAATTTGCATAAAAGATCCGGCAATTTTGTTGAGTGTTAATTATATTCAGAAACGGTTCGAAAAGACTTTATTATCAATTAACATAATAATTATGAATATTTAGCTATCCGGGTTACTCTCAAGGAGAACATCTTTCTATGAGTCTTCATTCTATTTTAATTTATATGAAAACTATTTATAGGATGTCACTAGTAATGAGTATTTCATTCCGGAACACTTCTTTTATTCCTTCAATATTTTCATGTTTTTCCAGAACTTTATAGTAGTCAAGTGTAATTGGTTTGAAAAATAATGGAGCCACCAATCAAATGATCATGGAAAAGATTATAATTTTATACTTACGTAAACTTACACTAATTCAGACATTCTCGTAAAAATAGCGAGGAGTTTTCTGAACGATAAAGGTGGCTATTCTGGGGTCAATTTATACGTGCCCTAAAGAAAAGTTGTTATTAAATAAAAGAGATCTTGTCTTCAGTAATTAGTAGAATAATAAGCAATAAGCATGTAAATTTTTAGGTTACGTAGTAGAACTTGAGTTCTGTTAGCATTACTTTTTTTTTTATTATTGTAGTATTAATATGGGGATGCATGGTAGAGAATCCGCCTCTTAACATTAGATATCTTTTTTTTCACATTACTATAGTCACCCAATGAGATTTCATCTAAGATATAATGAAAGAAATGTCTCTGCTTATTTTTTGTTTTTTTTTTGTTAAGTAAAATCCTTTTAATATGGAAGACTAAATTTTCATAAAACGTTCTAAACACTCCACACTGTCACTAGCAAGGGCTCACCTGTACAGTAGTTACTGGTTTGTTAGCATAAGATTTGTTCCTTAAAAAACCCCAGAAAAAGAAATCGAGTGATGTTAGGTTCTCCGATTTGGGTATCCAAATGATTCTCCCACGTCTTTAGATTAAGCAACCGAGAAACATGGTTTTCACAAGATGAATTTTTTCACATAGGTTGCATGAACTGTGGCGACATCTTGTTGCAAAAAATTTATGTTTTCCAATTGCAGATAATCTATTTTGCATCAATCGACTGAGCCGGCATATGGATTGATGGATTATAATTTTGTAAATACTGCCAAGGAAGGCTTGTGAAGTGTTTTGCATTTCCGAAATTAAAGATACTTTTAAATGAGTTAAAGCCACAGGAGCCTTAATAGAAACTTCGAATCCGTGAACGACAATTAAGGTGTATTTTGTAAACTGCTTTTCACCTTTACATTTTCTTCTCCTCATTTTATTTCTCTTACATCGTCAAAATCAGATCTTTCGATTAACTAAAGAGCTTTATATATTTCTGTTCAAAAAATCGCTCAGCTTTATTTCAATTAATATCTGACCACTTCCAATACATGCTCATAGTAATAAATAATATAGTATATCAATACCATATAACATTTGCATTCTTTTGTTATACAGTAAACAAATAGATAAAATCTCTGGAATTCTGACTGATATCCTAGCGAAATTCTTTAAGAATAGTTAGGAAGTACTCTGGTTGTTCCTCCTTTTTAAAAGTTCAGTTTTTTTTTTTCAAATATGTACGCGTATTTGAATTTTCTGCATACCATGGTCACACTATTGTCACTTCCTCTTACTTTCTCATGTGATCACTATGACGGAAGTAACATGTAGAGCGCATCTTCTTTTCATTTCCGTAATTATGATAGTAAAATAATGAGCAGCGAAAGTGTACCGCTTTTGTCACTCAAAAAAAAATTATTTTCAAATATGCCCAAAACGAAACGCTATCGTACCGCAACAAAATTTTATCGTGGCAGTGAATGCACCCAAATTGATTAGCAGAGTATCAATAAATTCCGTAAAAAAATAGAAAGTAATTTGTCAAAATTTAATAATTTGAGAAGCTATTATTAGTCATTTTTGGAATTAAACGCAGTGACGCAGTGACGATATGGATCAATGATAGCGATCAATTTCTTCAAGCACGAATTTTCAGCTTCGACAATGACAACTTCAATTCAATGACTTCAGTTTACTTAGTTCTCTCAACTAGAAAAAATTGATACTTATCCATAGTAAAACCTAAAGAAGGCTGAACATTTTTCGAGCGAGCTTGAAGCTGACAATATTACCTGATTCATTTTATCAGGAATCAAATCACAATAATATTCATTTTCCAGAAAGTGTTTTCGAGGCAGATAAAGGGGAGACTTTCATTTTCTACCAAAAGATGTGTAGCAAGATCGTTTTAGTTAATTTTCGAGAGTAAAAAAAAAGATTAATGAAAAGAAAAAATATTCAGTGAAAGTTACTAATCTAAGATGACAATCAAAAAAGAGAAAATGTTTAAATAGGAAAAATCATATTCCAAGATCATGCAAAATTAAAGCAAAGGCCAAAAAGAAAGAAAACAAAATGAAAAGGAGGAATTTCAGGAGTATTACCTTAAGCTCTTAACTTTTTTTTTTATTACTCCTGGCCAATTTTCTTCGGTTGGATTTGTAATAAAGCGCATACAACTATGTACTTGGACTAGAAGTAGCCTGGGAATTCAGAATTTCTCTGTTGAGGAATTTGCTAATCTCTCTGAAAACTATCATGTAAAACAATAACATTGTCCCAAAGAGGCCCACAAAGAGTAAGTCGAATAATTCTCCGTTTGACAGCCTCTAAAAAATAAGACCGGATTACAGAACTCCAGGATATGTATAACGAATGATGAAAAAATTCTACTTCGTCGGGATAGCAAAGGGTTTTAACATTAGTCAGAGTCATTCAGATAAGATCGATGTAAATTATTGAAAGCTGTGGACACAGATATCTGCCTTGACGAATACCAGAAGTAGTATTTCTTTCATTAAAAGTAGGTTCGCGAGGTATAGCTCATATCATTGCATATGACCAGATACTAAATAATAAAGTAAATTGACAAAAAACACCTAGAAATTGGTAAGCTCCTATAGATGAACCATAGTTGATGTACTTTTCATAAAACCATAATAAAATGAAACATGGGAAAGTTTTGCAGTGGAAAAATAAAGCTTCACAAACCAGGGAAATACAGCTCAAATTTTCTACAGATCTTTAGTTAGAATTATGGTACTTGCTTCCTTTCTTGTGTAAATGATACCATCAGGACATCTCGAGAAATCATGATTCGAATAATACATTATCAAACAAGCTGACAGCTTTATCAATGTCTTATTCACTGACAACACCCATACAGTAATAGGCGAATAGTAACTAACTACTTTATTTTCAAGTCATGTTCTTTAAAATTATAACAATAGTGTGCTGATAATACCTTTCAGGAAACAGATGAGCAAGCAATTCTTTGTACGATCAGATAAAAATACAAGGTCAAGAAATAGAGATCAGTCCCACACGCCAATCGCCAATAAAAGAGTTTTTCAAATTTATTTTTTTTACGTCATCGGCCACTTCTTTTTTTAGAAACTCAGCAAATAAAATAGTCTTGCTCTATTTTGTAAACAAATGTACTTGCAACATTCGAAAAATGTATCATATGTGCTGAGTTAAGTAAACAGGTATATATTCGTGTCATGCATAACTAATGATTACAATGCAAGCACTGAAACTCAAGCCTAGAGCTCATTTTACTCATTTTAATTCTGATCACATCAGTAGTAAAAGTAAATATATTTTGGTTTAGTATTACACAATAGACCAAGCCTACGAAGGAAACCTACATAATTCTACAATTGACAAATTTTTCAATAGTTTTGTTTTTATGAAATACACTCGGTGGCAAAAGTAAGGGAATAAATGAAAAAAATCCCGCCGAACCACGAAAGATACTCAATGTCTAATGTTGAATCAGCGGATCCAATTAATTAATTAGCATAAATAATGCAAATATGGTTTTAAGAAATATGAATTTTTTTTTTTGTAAAAATTCACTAATAACTATTTTTCATTATCAAAGATCATATTAGTCATTTCACATCCAGTAGCAATTTTAATTTTTTTTTCAATTTCTTTGTAGTGAATTTTCATATTTGCTCTTCCACTAATTTACGCTTCATTTGAAGCTGCAGGAAATTGGGAAAAAACGTATTCCTTAACTATTTTTAAGATTCGCTCTAATTTTATGAGACAAAGGTATTATGAAGGATATACATATCTAACACCATAAAATGCAATTTATTACAACAACAAATTTCTACCACGTTGGGTTCAATCTTAAGCAAAGTTTTAAAAAACATTTTCCCATAAGATGCACAGATAAAATACACAGATAAATTTAAGCATAACTCTACCTATATTGTTGTTGTGCTGATAAATGTTATCGACTCAATTTTATCAACTAAAAATGGCTTTTTCAACATTTACTCGAATGTTGATTTCTCTCTGCCAAATGCATTAAACTATATTCCATAATGCTTTAGCAATAATACAATTTGAAAATATTAAAACTATAGTATAATTTAGTTTTCAGAAATATTGAAAATAAAAAAATTTTGAATAATTTACTCTCATATTAACCTGACCAAAAATTACGTATAGCGCTAATAGGTCACACGTAAAAATAATATTTTTATATAATAAATAATCATTTTGTTATGGGTGATTAGGGACTCAATTATTACGCTACTTTTTTTAATGAACGAATACATTCACTTACATTTTTTTTTTTTTTCGTGAAAGTTAATGTGTGTCTCTTCATGTTTGTTTCATATGTTTTCTCCTAGGTGCCGTAACAATAGAATCAATGAACCTGTCTGTTGCATGTTTTTTCGTTGCGCCAATAGATTGTTCATAAACTCTATTCTGAAGTCCTCCAAAAATAGATGTTTGCTATTCCAAGCAAGACTGATTTCTGTCCAGATGGTATGATTAGAGCTGATATGTCAACCATATTTAAAAAAAAAACTACTGGTCAACGATTCGTTTTACGTTTGCACGATTAGAGACATATGAATCATTTGGGCGAGAGACTATCGACACCATACTTAGTTTGACTGTAAACATTATCTGTGTTCTTTTGCGTCCGCAGAACAGAGCAGTACAAAAGATACAGAAAAGAGCGCCTGATATATTTTCATAAAAAATTTAAATAAAGCGAACAGTACAAATAGTTCGACAGAACAATTTGTTCTCTGCAGTATATGGGAGTTCTAGAATAAGGTACACAAAAGAACACAGCTATTAATGATTTCCGGCACTTGTTCCTTGTGTCATGCGATAATGCTTCCTTCATCACGCAACATACTAATAGAAGTTATCATTCTGAATTCTTTTCAAATATATTGCATTCAAAAATGAACTGAACCCAAAATTACGGAAGTCTACGAAGATCTCTAGCTTTCCTCAGAAAGGGGAGAAGCAGATTATCTTTAAGCACTATGTCAACCATAGTCTTCTTAGTATTAGTGACTCAAGAGTTAAATCATGTTTGTGATCCTCGGTGATATTGCGTCCACGATATGAAGCCACTATATCTTCAACAATATGATGTCCTTTTTTTTGTTTTTGTTTAGAGGTTACATATATTTGCTTTACCCTGGTATGTAAATTTGGAAAAAAGAGCTGGTTGATATTATAGAGACTACCTAGGCTTTCCTACATTATTTTTTGGGTTGGCTCCGCATACAATCTTTGATAGAGTATCTTCATTGGTAAGGAATTAGTCGTTCATCAATTGTTAGTTTTACTCATGCTGTATAATAAATATTGCTACGTGCAACAGAAAAGGAACAAGCGACATCTACATACTTCGCTTAGAATAGCTAATTAATTACGGACATAAACTACTTTCGGAAAATCTTGTCACAAACTAGTTCGTATATAGAGAGTACAAGAAGTGTGATAAGCCAAATTTGACGTAGTCAAATTCTGTTTGTTCTAGTATCTGTTGGCGATGTATTGAAAGGTCAGTATTGCCGTGTAGTAGAGTCAATATAGAGGCAACAAGATATATGGTTGAAAATAGTGAAGTTGCTCCCACCGACAATGCTCTTAGTAGTGCTCTTGGTCGCTACCACAGCGCCAAGATACCCAGATAGCTTCTCAGCTGTCACAAATGTAAACAAATCTTCGATATTTTATCGGTTTTGTTATTCATTTCAATTTAATTTAATAACAAAATCTGTGTAAAGTACACAAAGTAATATTTTATAACTATACTTGCCTAACAAATGATTTCCGCGCCGTTATTTTCACAAGATTCAAATTCTTTCAAATTAGGCAAACTTCATTTGACAGCTAGCAAATATATTTGTCTCTTTCTTCAGTATAATTCGGACCTACTTCACGATACCCTGAAAAAAGCCACGCTCATGCACACGAATTTTACAGATATCAACACTTCGTGTTGTCTCTTTATTCTAAGGTAAACTATTTGGATTGCGCTAATTAGAAGTACAGTACTAGCGATAACTAAAGCAAAGTTAATTTAATAATTTTTTGTAAAAGTAAACAGCATAAATAAATAAAAGAAAAACTTGTGAATAATATTTGAAATATTGTGTTTGAATAACAAAAAATGGTCACAGTCGTAACAATATTGCTGCATTTCAATGCGAGTGAACGCTTTAAATGACATAATAGTTCTAAATTAAGCCGTTTATTTCGTACTATAAGCTTTGAGAAGTTTCACCGTATGAGTGGAGAGGAGAAGTTTGTAAATATCAAATATAAAAAAAAAATTTGACTTAATTTTCGCACATAAGAAATAATCGATTATTATACCTGGCAAGATACACATCCAGAACCGTTTAATGAATGTGCTCCAAGTCACCTTTCAGCACTTTATTCCCCTTGATATTAGTACAATGCATTCGAATCTTTTTCATTTGTGCGGTAAAATATATATTAACACAAGATTTTAAATTTCTTGTACTGCATATGAAATAATGCCGCACTATCATCTTTTTCAAGATATCTAAAGATGGAATCAATTACACACATACATCATCGACATTTGAAATGTTGCAATATCAATGCCATTATTATCAGTCACTAATATCTCCTCATCAATCATTTGCTCAACATCTTTATCATTCTCTATCAATCATTCCAAAATACTTATCTAGAAATGTATCGAATATTATATTTTCAAATGTGTAATAAAATCTGTTTACTGAACATATTTGCACTCAAACTTGATTATAACAAATGACTCCAAGACACCATGAGAGTTAAGACAAAATCTTCAAATAATATCAAGGATATTCTTTGCTTTTAGCTTGCATTTGGTTTCGGTAGGTTTTCCTTACAGTAGCTGATAGTAACCATAATATACTCTTGGAATTTATTTTATTTAGCTTAGTTTTTGTAAATCTTTTTTCTTGTCAAGACATATAAAGCCTCTCATTGTATGAATTGTGTAATTTGATTGAGTCACGCTTTTTTAGTTTTGATTATCACTGGCATAAAATGTACATCTTCGCCGTTTATTTGAACAGAGTTTCTGGTTTTATACAATTTTTTTGATATCCTCGTCCCCCCACCCACCCCGCTCATATTATTTTCCTCTTCTCATATTATTCCCCCTTCTTTTTACACTATATGCGTTGAATTTTATTAAACTTTTCCGTTGAAAACTTACACTTTTTTGGGTTAAAATTATTTTAGTGAAGAAGTCAGACTAAAAATTAGCTTTATTACTAGCGAGTGTAATAAGCACAACCTACAGAGACATAAGCGAATGTTTTTTGTTTAGGATTTTCTCCCTAAATTTGCCATTTTCATGATAAATCTATCGATTAAATGCTTTAAATCGTATCCAAATTACAAAAAACACTAGAAATAACGTTTGTGCAACGACTTATAAAAGTTCATAAAAACATCTTTATGCCACTATGCATACTGAACCTATTTATTCTAAAAAGTAAAACAGTGAAATTATGTTCTTCAACTAAAAGTAAAAAAACAGTTTTATTTTTTTTTACGTAAAATAATAAATATTCAATCATGTTCGAGTATGATTCATATCCTTGAATTTAACTATACTTCACATATAAAATTTTGCAAAGAAAAACAAATCAACAAAAAGCTATTAATTTCTGCTGTCGATTCTACAAGTAAAGGCTAAGTTTATGCATACTTATAATTCCAACAAACACTGTTTATAACATTGCACGCATTTCGGCACCTTTCATACTCAAACTTCCTTTAAAATGCTGCATAATGGAACTACTCGGTTATGACTAAAATATACCTCTCGAGTCCATTAATAAAACGCCTACACAAGATTATCAAGTTCAAGTCTGGTTAGATAATAATGTTTAGGTAATAACGTTTGCAGCGTTGATTTGTGTCACGTCCGACTAATGCCCCTCGTGACTTTGCAATTACTAAAAATAATTTATTGGAACCAATCAAGCGTGGATTACTTATTACACGCTAACACCACGAAAAGGTTCATAATTCATGGAATAGATCGAAGGGGTAACTCATGAAATCTGAACTATGGATGCTGAAAAATTGAGGAAGTGATATTTTTCTACACTGTTTTCGACAAAAAAAAATCCAAAACATAAAATTAAATTTATTGATCTTACATAACTGTTGTTTAAATTGCCAATTTGAGCTATTCCGTAGGTGTTTTCCTGCAATCTATCACGGGTATGTATACCTATGTATTAAAGAGCATAGGTAAGCAATCTTTGGTATTATATTGAAGGCATGTAATTTACAAAACAAGAAGAAGAAAGGAAAATAAAGGTATTTGAATATATGTAGATACAAATTTTTGAAAAACTAGTGAGAATAGTTCCTTTTTGGGTACGATGTAATCATCATTGACTGGTTGACCTTTAATTGCAGTCTCCTGATTATATAGTTTTTACTTATATCGTTGCAATTCACAATTAAGAACGGTTCACTGGATTATATGAATGAAGTAAACATCTAGTTAATTTGGTAATGCTATAATTACTGTACTTTTGATTTCTTCATATTCTCCTTTACTGGAAATCAACCAAAAAAACATTTTTCTTTTTTTATGATTAATTAGTAAATCACAATTGTCAACATTAATTTGTTATTCCTTTAAATGAGAAAAAAATACGCAAAAAAAACCGAAATTTTTATAGAAATTTGAAACTGAAATAATCACTTTTTAACCACTTTTTACTGGCAATTATTGTACATCGGATTTGAACACTGTAAGCTAACAAGTCTTTGATAATTTTTTGGGTTTTCAAGGCTTTGTCTCTCTTGAGAACTTTGTAGATGTCGATCGTCAGTTTTTCCTAGAATTTGATCAATAAGATGCTTGACTCAATGGAAAATGATTCCACTGCAATTATTTGCTCAAAGTGCGGCTATAATAGTTCTTTTTCGAAATTTTTCCACAAATCCTAAACAAATTGACCAATCATAGTTATAATTAAAAAGTTTTCTACTACTATGGCGATAACTGCACAAATAAAAAATATGTTCATGAGTAACCTTTTGAGTATATAATATTTGAAAATTTTTAGATGCATTGACCCCTGCAGTATCTTTTAATTTGTTAGTGGATTTTTAATCTTCTATTGTGTACATTTTCATGGGATTTTTTTTTTGTTGTTTTTAAATTAAATAAGAGGGTCCGATCCTTGGTGAAATCTTACATTGTTGAAGAAAGTCTCCGACCTTTTGAAAGAAACTCTGGTAGAATCTTCCTTTTATTTATGCTTTCATGTGTCAACGTGAACATCTTCGTACAACTTCGTCCCCTCCATTGTCTGTATAGTATAAGTAAGCATTTTCTAGATTGTTGTTAAGACTTCAAAATGCGTCGAACTGTCCGTTTTCTCAGTAGACATACGTGCAAAAGTAGAATTTTTATTTAGCAACACTACTATCAATTTAAAAAAAATTGTTTTTAATTTTTTTTTTTTAAAAGGGATATTATTTGATTTTCAACTTAATTTCACATTTCAATAATAATCAAATTTTGTTACCTTTTTATAAATTTGAAATAACTATAAAAATATAAAAAAGTTCTTCCTATACCCACCAAATACCTTCCCTTGAACGAGAGCTGGATAAGTTGCACGGGTATTGTTGAAAATGCCGGTTCAAATTAATGATAAAAAGACTATAGTACATGAAGACATAAAGATTAGAATTTCCTCATTAGTATATAGGTTACTGAATTGAGCTGATAAAAATACTTGCGGCAGTTTCAAT
Organism: Dioctria rufipes; assembly: GCA_963924295.1. Lineage (NCBI taxonomy): Eukaryota > Metazoa > Arthropoda > Insecta > Diptera > Asilidae > Dioctria > Dioctria rufipes. Next base: position 37,265,177 of record OZ002743.1, on the reverse strand, counting down.
TTACCTCTTAGAATTTACGTATAACTATGATATAGATGGGAGTCTGTAACTGCTAAAGTTTCAAGCTTAATAGTCCACAGCTTACGGGGGTGTACTTATAGCAATACTTAAATAGTTTTTGTTTTTAATTTTTTTTTGTCGCATTATGGCCCATTTGGTTGCCAAAGTGGCATTGTAGCTGTTGATTTCAGTATCGTATCTGCTATAGGAGGAACTACACATTTTTATTACCATTGAATAACTGCATCTTCACAAATAACTCAAAGTGTGTGAAGTTTTAAATAATATTACTAAATTACAGCATTACGACAGCACAAGTATACTTTCCTAGTTAATTTTGCCAATACTCTAGATATCCCCGGACAAGAATCACCAAATTTCATATTTTTCTTTTTCAAATCTAAAAATATGTTCCAAAAATTAACCCTAGATATTTTGCCCTTTGAAATTTTGTCTTGACTCTAAGTTTTTTATTATAACTTGAATTTTTTCGTTTCTTTTTTAAGCATCTTCAAAGTTCTTTACCCCATAAAGTGTAAGGATAAACTGAGAGAATGTACTGCACAAATAATTATTTTGAGATCATCAGAACGTCACTCATTCCAATTAAATCTTCATTAGTCACACATTAGGTCGCTTTCCAGAGAATAACATATGAAAAGTCTTTAATAAGAAATAATCCGTTAAGAGCCCGACTCGCTCACTTACGGTTCCGTCTCAGATCTTTATCAACGAACAGTAAATCCACCGAATTCAAGTATATTTAAATCTAAACCAATTTTTTCTATGATTACTGAATAATATTAAAACAGATGGACGCAAGAGTATAATTTTATAAGAGTTGTCTTATAAGTTAACACAAAACACATTTCTTTTTTCAACTATGAGACTAACAATAAAAGTTTGCAGTTTTCCTGTTATCTATATAACTGCTAACCCTGATAATATCAATATTTTAGGTTTAGTAACCAAGAGGATTGGGGGGGGGGGGGGGTGGCAGTATTTTTCTGTATTTTATTTTAGGGAGCCCAACCCACTCCCATTCAAAATTTAAAAAAATATATTTCATAGTCAAAGAACCTATCGAAATGTGTGCGCGGTATGAACATCTACCATTCTGCCCATTCGAATTCCAACGTCACTTCGTTTTCGAAAAAAACAGCTGTGGTAGCCAGATAGACAAACGGATGCGCACGATCGTTTCAGAGTTCCGTTTTCCTTTTGTTTGCACGAAACTCTAAAAATTGAGTAGTTTTGTAACTTACGCTCACTTTAACCCTTATATTACAATTTAGTTGGAAACCTTTAAAGAACACATTGGTCTTGTTAGGTATTTAATACTTGGAATCCTTGTCTGTTTATCTGTTTTTTTGTCTCCAACCGAATTTCCACAAAGTTTCCGACTAACTAGATCTCTGAAATTTTCAGCATTTATATATTTTCGATGACAATACAACTCCCCCTTCAAAATTAATATTTTGCTATTCGATGTATATTAACATAAAAGTGTCATTCGGAAATCCGTTCCTCGATCCGACCCCCATTCTCGTCCCTATAATCATTTATATGGTATGTAATGTATACGTCGCAAAATTTCCGTTACAGTGTATCCTCAATTTTTTTTTTTTTTTTTTAATTACAAAGTATAATAAATATACTAGAACTAAACTTTTGAAGTTATACCAACGAAAAAACTTCCCACGGGCTATATACGCACTTTTTCAATAAATGTATTCATATGCGGTCCAGCCAGACTAAACTGATAAATAGAAATATAAACCGACATTTTGCCACATCTATTCAAAGCCTTTTAGCAATAACTTACGCGTGGATTCTAGAAGCTTCATTTGAGGATATCATGAACATTCATTTTTGTAGTACAATTTTATTTGTCATTTTTGCACCTTCAAAAATAAATATAGTCTGACTAGTCAATAGTGACAACATAAGGGTTAAGATAAAAACACAAATGCTTTCAATACCTTATTTATTAAAATAATATACGGTCAGCAACCTATTCTGGAAATTAGTGCGATACAATGGTGTTATCATAAACTAGCTAAACGGAATTCTCTCTTAAGTTTATAATTTTTTTTTATTTTTTTTTTTAGTTTTTTATTTTTTTTTTTATTTTTTAATTATTTTTCTTTGTATTTTTTTTATTTTTTTGCAATTTTTTAATTTTTTTTTATTTAAAATCTTGCTAGGATACGAACGTGTTACAGATAAAGTCTGTGCTTTTCATATGTTTTTAATTTAATTATTTTTTGTTATTATTTTCACTTTTTTTAACTTTTTCTAATTTTTTTTTAAATCTTTTTTTTTTTTTTTAATAAAAAACAGCATGCTGGAATTAAACGCATTACAAACAAAGTCTGGACTTTTCGAAAGTGTATTAACGGAAAGTAAAAACATGTTTTTTGCATATTCGTGTTACTCTATGTTCTCAATATCCACAAAATCCATCTCCACAAAATCCATCTCCACAAAATCCATCTCCACAATTTAAATTTATGAAGTAATTAAACAGAGTACATTCTTCCAGGAATAAAATTAAAAATACGTACTTAAGTTCAGACTCGTAGTTTAAAATTCATAATACACCTTTTCGGTATAATTATCGACTAATTTGCATAAGCTTGGAAGAAAATTAAATAATGGTTCGACAATCGACAAATCGCGACCACTCGAATCGAAATAAACGAGTATGAAATCTGTCCATCATATTTTTCTTTGAAATTTCCTTCAAGATAAACACAGATTTAAATTCGGGAAGAGTGATGTTCATGATGAAGAAAGGTTTGGAAGGACATCTATTTCACCAATTTAATTTCATTAAAATAATTCAAGATGTGACACAAACATTCCTCTGGCATTACGACAATTAAGACTGTTTGCGTCTGATAGAATAAAGTATTGAAAATTTCCAGGTGTGCACTTTTTGCCCATCCTCCGTACAGTTAAAATGACACAAAAAATGACTTCTCCTTATTTACGCAGTTGAAGGAAAATTTTATTGATAGGACTTTTCATAAAGACGGCGAACTTCAAAACGGTGTGATGGTGTGATTAAAATATCAGACAGATGGGTGATGACATCGGAGAACGCACCAATTAAGTTCGGTTATAAAATGTACAAAAATAACAGAAAGTATGTCCTAAAGGTCAGACTCAAAATAAAATGCATTATTAAAGTTTTCTGGACTCCGAGACCTTACTTTCCGAATTAATTATATTCGAATTATATTCGAATGAAGTTTTGTACTTATTCTGCGTAGTAAAAGAAAACTTTAAATTGTAAAACTAACTTCTTGTGTAAATAATGCAATATTAAAAGTTTGTTTCTTATTTTAGTGGCTGCTTTATGTTATAAACTTTTTTCTTAAGTTCCCAAGATACCTACATATAAAACCATTAATTTATTTCCCAATGTTATCAAATTCATAGGAAACCTGAGAAGCAAAACAATATTAATGCTTTCATCGCCAGAACATGTTTATTACTCACTCATAAATGAACTTTTACTTTTCCTGGTTTGGCATCTTTTAACAGTTGCGTTATGTTCTTGAATGTTTAGCTAACCTTCACCCAGATCTTTATGCTCATTACAAAGTAGAATCCCTCGTGAGTTACCACTAGAGCTTAATTGTACTTCACTTTTTATGCATTAAAATATTTATTTCTCATAATTTTTCCGTTAATCTGAACCACAATACCGCTGCTGGACTAGAAAATACGACCTCGTTGCCTGTACTTGTTACTTACATATTTCTCGGTCATCGAAATCAATGTTAACAACCTTTCCAGCGATAGCAGCAGTCAAAACAGAGCTCAAATTTTCGCTTCTTGTTTACTAGTTGCTCATGAATTGCAAAGTTGTTTCTCTGATTGCTAATATTTCGGGATTTAATGTTTTGAATCCCATCTTTCAATTTTAAATTAATAACTCTAATTTTCTGCAATTTTTTCAACGTACCATCAGAGTACACAGAATTTCTTTTTAACTAATTGTCGAATATATGAAACTTGGTAGGGAATCGATTTCATAAAGTTTCAATGTCTCCTCTGAACCCATGTCATCTCGTTTGTGTGTTTTTACACTTTATAATTAATTCGGATAAATTTAAGAGTCTCGGTACTCAAAGGCTTTTAAAATAAAGTTTAATCTTTGAACAATATATTTCTGGGATCAAAGGATCAAGTTTTATTTGGCACCTATGCATAGTGAACGGGAGAAAAATGATTCTTATTTGAGCAGTTTAAATTAATTTTAAAGTTTATCTCTTTCTGTGACAATTGTATGAAAGAACTAAACTAGCTTGAATCGAACGTGTTACTTTGTCGATATCCATACACAGATGATGGTGCAAAATTGGAATATTATCGCTTAACTGATATTTTAATTCCCTTCTTAGATATGACAATATAACAAAAAATGTTGGTTCTTATTGTATTGATTGAGGTTTTTTTTTTGTTTTTTGTGAAGATATTTTGTAATCTTCGTTGTTTACATATTTTTCGGACAATAGCAGGAAGTTGTAAAAAACAAGAAAAACTGTTTAACCGCCTACAAAAAAAGCTCTAAAAACTTATTTAATTATTTTTAATTTCATATAAATTTGGAATTTTTTAAGACGGCGCCAAATTTATAATCATGTAATTAAAATCTAACAATACGGATGTGTTAGCCATGAACAACTTGCGAACATATTAATTAACTTTAAGATTTTTTTTAATAAAAATAATATATGAATCATGAATGGAAACATTTACGAGAAATGGTGCACTACTGGGGAACACGGATGCTTCACTTTCAAAAAAAAAAAAAAAATTTATTACCCTAAGACCCCGGGTTTCTCTTATAATAAAATTGGATTTGCTTTAATTATTAATTTGACGCAGAAGGACTCAAACTTTAATTACAGATTATTAATTTTGGCGCAGTCTTAATTCAATTTAAATTTTTTGAAAAGGTTGTGATTCAACTTTTCCTTTTTGAAGTTTTTTTTTTAAATTTTTATTATAAAATAACATTAAGCTGTATTAACTGTGTTAGAAAAAATTTCATAATGGCATGATAATGCATCCTGAAAGAAGAAAGCAAAAATTTTGCAATGGTATAAAAAATGTGGAGTTAGTTAGATCACTGATAACTAAGTATGTTATACTTAAGCTACTCTAATTTTTGGCGGGAGAAATCTAAAAGATAATCTAATAAGAAAGAAAAATATCATGGTATCCATCTGTATATTCATAAAAATTGGCATACTGATGATATTGAAAATGTAATCAATTAAGAAATTGTCGATGATGAAATGCAAACAATTTATCTAGAAATTGAAATTGCCAACAAAGTGGTTGAATATGAAAATTAATCAGCACTGAAAACGAACTAAATTAGCGCCAAAATAAAGGTACAGATAGTTGAAAGACTTTGGTATACGGAAGTGCAAGCGAACGGAATGATTCTTACCATCGAAATGGACAAGATGAATTCGCGATGGAACTGATTAGATAATTTGTTGTCGAGCAATTAAGTACGTTTTCTATTGTTTCCATTTCAGCAGACTTATGCATTACTTTTTTCAGCACTGAGGTAATACAGCTGTTAGTTGACAATACCAATTTATCTGTAATCCGATCTCGATACTTTTAGGCGAAGCATCCTGGCTATGGTTATAATGTAAAAATCAAGAAATAGTAACTGTCTTGAAATCATTTTCACAATTTTAATAAGTTTGTGCTTTTGGCTAGTAACGACTTAATTGATGCCACTGATCGATTCGATAAATTCGATAAAGTTGAAACCTTACCGGAGTCATTGAATAGAGAGCAGTTTTATGCAAATGAGCAAATGATCTCAAATTTTTAAAGATATTCTTCAAAATGTTCATCAGATGAATGTCAGAATGATTTTATTGTAGATTTTTAAATCCCCGTTATAATTATGATTACTTGTTTCCTCTGATGGTGTATACCTCATTACAAGACCTAGAATTGCAAAATGTTTGGTCCATTACCGGCATGTACAACAGCATTGATATAATGTCCCATTTTTTCACTGCAGTTAAAGACATTTTAGTATTAAGTAATTTTACGTTAATTATACTGAACCAATAATTGAGGTCAGTCTTTCCTTGACGATGCAACCCCTGGTTTTCTTTGTACCTTTTTGGTTTAATAATTTTAACTCACTAAAAAGTTTTGGGTCATACTGACCATTTTATAAAATTTTTTTTTGCAAAATAAGATCATTAACCTCATTATAAGACCATTGCTTCTCAGTTCTTATTGGCTTGTATTTACTCATGAATGTGATAAGCTGCAATTGCCTGTAGTTAATCTTGACATTTTCTTCACCTCATATTACTTTAAAGCAGGAAACTTTTAGCGAATCTATCACTATTCCGAATATTGGATATTATTACAATTAATTTTAAAGATTTCCAGAAGTCTATCTGGGGGCTTAATACTCTATAATTCAAAGCACAGCATGGCAGGAAGGAGATAGCGAAAATATTAGCGGACATGGCCCAAGTGCTGATGTGTGCCACTCTTGAACTTTTTTCCAGTCACCGCGACATGTAAGATTACGTTCTTGGAAGGCCATCTTTGCAACATCTTCAAGCAGTGGGAATGCCTTCTGTAGATGGCACAGAGTTTCATAATCAAATAGGACGTCTTAAGTGGTTTTATTGTCTTCCAATCAGAAGCAACAGTTCTCATCATCGACCATAGCCATCTTTTAAAGATGATAACTAGGTGAGCAATGCCCAGTAATTAGGCCCATTATGAGCCTTAATTCCTTTCTGCTGAGCATGAGAAATACTTTTGTCCTCTGTTATGAACTTCGTCGTTTTTTCAGCTTCGGGATAAGGCTTTTGGGTGGCTTTTTGGGTATCCAAAAACTGGCTTAGTGCCAATAAACGAAAATCTGGCTTTTTTCTATGGAAGGTGGTCCGCAATCTAGTTGCACTTGATACCTTCGTGTCTTGGTACTCTAAATAATCGTGACGTTTTTTACTTCGGACAGTTGCTTCAAAACAGTAAGGCAGTCCCAAACCAGCTTAGACTCAAAGGTAAACGAGTTTAGCGCTTTAAGTACCGCTGTGCTATCTGATATTATGTAAAATTTGCCTCCATGCATATTCTTGTGAATTATTTTGCGAGCGAGAGTTATATGGCATATATTTCTCAATGACAAATGAGATGGAACTTCAGCCCATAGATGCCCACGCCTGCTCTGTCTTCCATTTTGGACCATCCGTGTACCATTTAAGAGATCCTTTTCGAAAGGTAGGTCCCCGTTTACCACTATTAATAGCCGCCTAAGATCACCTTAAATGGAGTTTCAAAACTATGTCGTTTCGGCATAATATCTAAAATTGGGTTGACCATTGGGTTCTCCAGGAATTCTTGAAGAACTTTTAGGTGGCCAGCCAAATTGTTTGTACTCAGACGATTTTCTCTCTGCAGTCTAATTGCATTAAGGATGGCCTCCGTCCTAACATGCTAATATAAAGAAAGAACTAGTGCGTCCGGCATAGCCTATAAGGTTGCAGTTGGGCACGTACGCATGGCACCTGTTATTCTTAGCCATGCAAGCCGTTGTAGTTTTTGTAAACTAGCTTGAACACTTTTTTATTTTATTTTGGCCGGGAAACGAGAGATGCGAGTTATTCTTGGTTTAAGACCCCAAGTTCTGCCAAAAAGCCTGCGGCATGTTCACGTTGCCACTGTGGCCCTCTATAGCACTTTTTTTAAGAAGGAGTTCCAAGTTAGCGTGTTATATGGGATAATGCCAAAATAATTTACCTGCTGGGAGAACTCCACCACTATTCCCTCAAGAGATGGTGCTTGTAAGTACAGCTTCTTTTTCCACGTGAAGGGAAAAATTACTGTTTTTCCAGGATTGACTCGTAGTCCCATTGTTTGGCACCAATCGCGAACTATGTTTCGGACATTCTACATTAAATCTGAGATTATCCGATCATGTTTTCCCCTGATTGTAATGACAAAATCATCTGCATAGCCCTGACTATCATAGCTGTAGTCTGTCAGATTATGTAGGAGTTCATCGACAACCAGCGACTATAATAATGGAGAGAGAGCCCCGCTTTGGGGACAACTTTTGGCGGCGAAATGAGGTAAGACTAATAGGACGGTAGGACTTGGGTAGTGCAGGTGACCATCCGCAATGCTTAATGGTTAAAGCTATTAAAAGAAATTTGTTTATGAAACAAAGCAAAATGTTATAACGAATGAATATTTTCTTACATAAAAACCTGAAATATTCATTAACTGAAAACGGATCATTTTTTCATTAGTACTAGAAAGTAGAAAAAACAGGAAAAGATTTCGTTGCCTAAAAATCTTTTCCCCGGAAGAGATTATTAAAAAGTGTCATCGACGAAAGGAGTTAAAATTCAATTCTCCATCACTTCAACTTCAGAGGGGTTTAAACAATCGTAATTTTCGCAACAATTAATTTAAATATTTATTGCAATCCAAATTAGAATTTTCCATTACTTCTCGTTTATATAACTTGAGCTCTTTTGCCACTGGATATGTTACATGGATAATATAGGTACATATGATTATGTACATTGTAATATAAGGACACTGTCTATGTATTTATTATTTATTTATTTATTTTTAAATTAAGTTTGTATAGAAGTTATGAAACATTCCTGCTTATGTTTATATTTATTCATTTTCTTTCTTAAGAGATAAAGATTTAAAAAATACTTTTTTTTTCTAGAAATTTAAATTTGTATTATTAATGAAAACATTATAATTTTTCCATTTCCTAGATTCGTCATGAATTCTTGCTTCTATTCCTCACTTTAATATCAGTTGTATCAGCGATACGAGTGGATTGGAATACAAACAAAGGCCCTATAATTCCTCCAACTACAACTGAAACGCCAGTACCAAAGCAACCATATCGAGAGCCAGCTTCAGTCTGGGAAAATCAAAATGACGACTTAGTTAATCCTAATCCTTATCGGTATGCATAAATATATAATATCAGAAAAACATTCATTCATGCACTATTTTGTAGTAAGTACTATTAACTTTTTTTCCCCTTTATTTTCAGTTATGTCTTACCCCCACCATCAAGACCTAAATTGGAACAAGACAATTACGCTCGCGCACCAATTTCATCCAAAGAAGAACTGCAACAACAAAAGCAACCAAACTATGGCAAATTGATCACAAAATATTCGGACAACGATTACAAAACAATTAAAAGAGTTCCTACGCTGGCCGTCCAGTATATTCCGAATGTTGGTTTTAAGTACAATGCCGTTGTTCCTTCATCACCGAAAGTACACCATTCTTCCAAGGACAGTGATTACTACTACAATGACAAGTACTCGAAATTGAATGGAAAATACAATCCAAAATCAAAGAAATATAAAGTTTACGATAAAGTGAAATACGTTCCACAAGTTTTCGTAAGTGCTGAAGTGTATTTTTCTCATTAAAATTCTTTAAAAATTTCCGATAAGATACCATAAAAAATACTGTAATCTTCAAAATTAATTATCTCATGAGAGCAGCCCAGATTGCTTCGTAATTATTAAGAAAAGTGAATCTGCCACAAATGATTACATTTTTTTTTATATTTATATATGAAGGTGCGTAAGGTACCTGCACTGTCGTAAGAGATAATCATGGTGAAAAGGAAGAGGGCGTTAATTAGAGCAAACAAAATGTGAAACGTGTATCATCTTCAGACCTTCCACATAATAAATCATTATTATTTATTATGACAGGTGAATTTCTCAATGGGTTGAAACCTAAGAGAATGCGGTAGCATCAAGAAAAATAAAATTTTTAAATGCGGTGAACTGGCCTTAAGTACGCACTTGCATCATAATAAAGATTGCATCCCATCAGTAAAGGCTAAGTACGTCTGCCTTCTTAATTATTATTATTGTTGTTGTGCCTTTCAAAACGGGTTAACTGCACCCATTCTGAGCATGAAATATTTAATTGAAAAACCTGTCCAGAGAAGTGACAAGATTCAAATTTCATCTGTTCTGATGTGGTCACATTATATCTCTGCAGGATGACTATCTCAAGTGTACATTTGCGCAATGATGTCACTTAAAGTCTACTGATTAACTATAGCTGACTTAATGTGTGCATTGAGACAAGTACGCATGCTAAAGTGAGCAGCCCAATTAGAAAAGTAGCGGTTACCATTAGTGGCTAATCTGTTAGATTACGTTACTCCTTAGATGATTGATTGCTACCTTATTTGCACATTTGTCAAAATGCCTATAATTTGTCGTTTAATCAGTTTGATTTAAAAAAAAACCACTACGTTTACCTTCATAAGAAGATATCGTTTCTTTGATATGGGATCGTGCGCTGAATACGTAACTAATATCCTCAGCTCACTTCCAAAAATATTTGAGAAATGGATGGAATTACAAGTAAATTTGAAGAGAACGACTTACGTTAAGAGTATCAACTTAATTTTCGTATTTTGGAGGAGTGAGGTAGCCAAGATGATACTGTTTTGCCCATTCACTGGACACTTCTTGTCTTACGTCTTCAGTAGGGTAATGAAGGAAGGTTTTAAGCTCATCTCTTAGCAGAAGTGGAGATCAATACCAGAGACCAATTTTTATTTTTTGAACTTTTTCGTGCTTTAATTAAGAATAAGTTTTCCATACGAAGGATTAGTTTTTGCTTTCCGATGGAATAGATTATTTGATTTAGATCATCACTAACATTACAGGATGGAGCGTGAAGGGCGAGTTTCAAATTTTAAGAGCGCCATGATCCCTAGAAGGTTGCGTGTTGATAAAAAAATATTTTTGAAATATTTAAAAAATATTTTTAAATTTGTGATTTATTTTTTTTTATTTTTGTTTTTATTATAAGATAGAAGGAATGAAGAATTCCATGCATCTCGTGGGTACAGTTGGCTGTACTGTTTAACAAAATCGCTCATTAAAACCTTCCTATCCTCAACTGAGGTAAAGCTTTTCAGATTACCCAAGAGGTATTAATTGCCCATTAAAATAATGTTTGCCAAATGATTAGCAAATTGTGGGAAAAAAAGACATTATATAAATACCAATGTTCGGTATATAGAAAAACATGGTTGGTAAATACACGTAAAGCACAAATTTATGTATTGAAGCAATTGCAGCAATTGTTTGCTGATCATCAATATACATCTTTTCTCCTTCGTCACTTAACTTACGAGCATAGAGGCCAACATAGCCCTTCTAATCCGAGGCTATGCTTCATTTTCTTAAAATGTATATTTTTACACAATAACAAATGGTTAGCCCGCAATACATATTCTCACGATAGAACTGCCATCTGTGGACTATTAAGAAAAGCGCATGATTATGTTATGTGCTATGTAATAAATCTAACAAATGTTCTCAGTCTCTCTAGAGCCAATTTCGATTACTTTTTGTGTTGTTAATAAGGACTGGATGTATAATCATATAACAGAAGGCTCTAGAAAATGTAAAAAAAACAAGCTGTGTAGAAAAAAGCTCAGGACAAAGTCGAGTTAGAATTCCAACTCAGGACCCCTGGAATGGTAGACAAGATTACTTTCCATTGAGCCACCAACCCATATGTGTACCTATAAATAAAAATATTTAAAAGGCGAAGGGGTGGTTTTAATTTTTTTTTATTGCATATACCAATAAAAAATGTGAAAATCTCTTTTTTTTTTATATTTTTCTTGGAGCATTTAGTTGCAATCTGAACTTGAGATTTAACGTCACAAGTTTTCATTTCTCGCTCTACTTCTTAACTGGGATAAGGATACTCAAGAATGTGCACATTCTTAAAAAATATCTTCCACTATCACTTATAATTCCTATTCGGAATACTTGGTATACAATAATTGCATTCTCAGTAAATTAAACATTTTGCCAATCAATTAAATCATAATATTTCAAGGCCTTAAAATTAAAATTGGTTATTCAAATTCTCAGAATTCGGCCTTCTAATATGCTACGCAATGCAAGTTCTCTCTTGTTTGGAAACGAATATCAAAAAGCAAGGCTTACGGTGTACTTCTTTCTCAGCTCAATCGTCACCTCATTCAAATGACCAAATAAATGGCGTTGTGGAAACTCACTATACTGAATCTAATAAATAAAGCATTACAGTGAAGAAAACTTACTCTTTACAAACCCCACATTTGTTCCCTGATGTAAGACATGGAAAAATAGAGTACATCCCGTTTCTAAATCTAGATCGAAGCATATTAACCGATATTCTCAAAATAATATTTGAAAAATTTTAGAACACGTCCACTTTTATGAAGGGTTTTATAGAAGGTTTCTTAGTAAAAATTCTTAAAACGAGGGGACCTTACGAACTATCGATGATTGAACAAAACAACAGTCGATAACTGAATAATAAGATAACAGAGAGCTAAATTCAGAAAACGACCTCCTGAACTGATCACATCTACCTTCCAGATCTCTTCTATCAATGAACAAACTTGCGATATCCTAATTACCTAGCTGTTGTGGAGTTCAAAAAAACGTTGAACTTTTGATTCAAATATTGACCAGATAAACTGGATAACAATCCACATGGTATAAAATTGGTAGAGTATTCCAACTAGTCTGATACTTATATAAATAGCCAGAGAGTGCAGGTTTTGAATGGTCTTTACTCTTCATTATCCCCATAAACATAATTATCGTATCTGGCGATAAAAAAAAGGATATCAATTGCTGAATAAATAAATCAAAGAATGCTTTTTGCCAGATATCCAAATGTGGCAAAACTTGAGTAATCACAATAAGAGCAAAATTTTGAATATATGTACATATGTATAACTCTAATGTGAATTTAGTGCTGGTCTCTATGGTTTTAAGTTAACCAAAAAATGACGTGCCATCTTCGGACTTTTTTTAATAAGTGTTTGCACCGTATCCTACGTATCGACAATGGAAAAAAAATGAAAAAACGAAATTTAATTGGGAAGGGTATATGTTATAAGCTCACAGCCAGATCCCCTGTCGAATTAGAAAAATAACAAAAATTTGTAGGAGAACCATTTCGAAAGATATAGCATCAACAGGAAGATCTTTTTATACAAAACAACTTCCGATGGAGCGCTACTACACTACGCTACTACTTCTCCTTTCCCCGAGAGATTAGAGAAACTTGAGTATAATGCTTAATCATTGCCTATTGAATATTGTAATATAATAGTACTAGCAATCTCTATGTTATTTTTAACGAAATTACATTTTTTAAATGTTTGTTCACAAACTTACAAAAAAATTTTTTTTTTTCTATTCAATCCACAGTTCTTCACACAATACCATCAACAAGCATTGCCATATCTAGCAACACCGCAGCCTTTTACAAGTCAACAGCAATTTACCACAGTTCAAACAACAACGGCACAAAACTATTACCAGACCGAGGCACAAATTTCCAAACAGTGGCCACAAAAGTCATCATATTATCAGCCCAACACTTTCGTCCAAAGTACCAAGTCGCAAAGATAAGCCATAAGAAATCATCTATAATTGGAAAAGCATTGAAGTGAAACTCCTCCAAATTGGGCGGCTTTTCATATATATGTATGTATATATCTACTACATGCACACACATACAGTTATGCAGTTTCTCAAATAAAAAAATAAATAAAAAACAAAGTTCAAAGTTCACTTTAAGCTTTTCCACAATATTTTGTTAAATGTCATTTTTCAAATAGATTTTCAACAAAATGTAAATAAAAACAAATTGTAAATAAAAATAAAATTCATTCGTGAAAATTCAATTTTTATTGTTTGCCTTATCTGTCCACTTCCATCGTCTCCACCGGATGTAAATGATTAGAGAATGCAAAGTTGCGAACGTCCGGCTGCGTGGCAGTCCTAAGTAAATAAAGACTGACTGATTGAACTAGCCGCGCTAGATAGGGAAATTCTATCGGTGAAGGTCAGTCGTCAGTCTGTGCATGCATATTATCGCAACTTAAGATCTTCTCAACACCTGAAGTCCATTTCCTCTCTATCATCATATCACACTTTTTCGAGTTTCGAAAAAAAAACTTAATTAAAAAGAAAAATCCCTCAAGTACGACGAGTGTCGACCGTTGGTAATCTTCAATTATTGAAGACTGCAAGCAGTAACTGTTAATTACCCAGTGGTTTCTGTTTCCATAGTTAATTAATTATTACTAAGACGGCACAGATCTGTAGAAGACGATTCATTCCAAAGTTATGTACTATGCAGGTAAGATATTGCAGCTTTGTCAGACCACAGGTTGGATTTAAGTAGAGAGACCTTGAGGTGACTTCTTACAGCACTCCTGAAAGCAGTGCGCGCTTATTACTAATTTTAATGATGGCACCGACGTGCTACATTCTCTCCGACTACACTAAGTAAAGTAACCCGTTTCGCATGGCACTCTTTTTAGTCTCAGCAAAGGTGAGACGTTTGCGAACTGATTAATTACCGCACTGCAGATTGGATGCTGTTTTCGGATTGACTTCGACTTGATTTAAGTCATAACAGCACTTCTCTAGATTGAATATGAAAAACTACATGCACAGCATCTTGAAGACAATTGCTTTCATGATTAATGAGATAATTTTGCTGCCTTGGGAAATTTTTGGAAACCATAGCTTCAAATAAAATGTTGACTTTGACTTTGATTAGGAAATTGTTAGCAAATTTTGGTGGGTGTGTCTGACGGCTTAAATGAACTATTTTTTTTTCCTTATAGAATTATTAATCCAAAATATAATTTTGGCTAAAGTATTGGATAACACTTAGTTAGGAAATAAATAGTTCGGCGTAGAGACGCAATCCATTAACAGTTCAAATAGAAGAAACTCGATTTCCTGAAGTCATTGGGTCAGTGCAGATGGAAATAAGAAAAGCATTGTTCAGATTTGTCTTCATGCGGATATTTCTCAATGCCAGGATAGGCTTATTCAACGTTAACGAATTTAATTTCTCGTGCACGAATGTTTTTAAGACAATACATTGGGTCCATATTGTTCCATTGGAATATGACTGAAGTTATCAATAAAATGACGTTATTATTAGTAACTTAACGAGACGTAGGATAGAAAAGATAGATAGCTGCACGCCATCGACCCTATTTTATGCTACAGCTCCGCTCCTAGTTCGGCTAATATATAATCGAAGTTTCAACTTGGGATTTGGATCACCACGGATGGTTGTTTGCGCAAAATGCCTGGAATATGGAGAAAAGATTAATACAGAAAAAGATGAAGTCAAACATTCGGAAATAAGAACCGAATTAAAAATTCATAAAACTCGGGCCAGAACAATTTTTTTCCTTATTAAAAGATAGCAATCCTGAAATTATACTACTTTCATCCGACTACCAAAAACATTTACCTACGCCGAAAATACCCGACCAATAAGTCTACTATAGTAGACAATTATATTTATACAACTTTACCATCGTTGAAGGCACATAGGGATCACCTCTTAATAAGGATAATGTCACATCCTTTTTGTGGACAGAAGATGAATTTCGAGAGAGTTCAAACGAAATCGCATCGGTTGTATTTCAGAAGTTAACCAACCTTGATTTGACTGGGAAAATTAAAGTAAGATTGATGGCTGATCGATGCGGAGGCCAAAGTAAAAATTCAAATATAATTGGAATGTGTTGCTTTTGGCTGTTGAAAAAAGCTCCCCCGCATATCACTGAGCTGGAGTTAATTTTTCCGGTCGTGAGTCATTCCTTCCTTCCTACTGACAGGGGTGTTTGGGAATAACTAGAAAGAATTGTTGAATATCCTGATAAGTGTAAGTATTGTCGGTTTTTTCGGATCGGACGTTGCCTCGTGTTGCAGATCTAATCAACTCCGCTTAGACTAATTTATCCAAAACAAGTGATAGTGTTGTGATAAACAGTTTTAATCAAAATTGATTACCATAATTATTTAAAATTCGACGCGCCCGTTAAATAAATAAATAATCATAATTCTATGCCCTATCAACATACAATAAGCCAGCAACACGGTAAAGTTTTCTTTCTTTCTCTTCATTTGTGATCAGTGCATTTGCATTAGCACTTGTCACTGATCAGCAATCCGGGTGCACCCAGCAGCGATCATTGAACTGCGTAGTCTGAGTTATTGAAAACAGCAAATAGGCATAACACTAATGTTGTTGTTTTTACCTAGCTGTGTTGTTGACTGCTGCTGGTGGCGCCCAAATTTTTGATTTCTGCAACATTCGTGGATTGAGAGCAAATCGGGTTTGGATGTACTCCCACCTTAAGTCATAAAATCCGGCAATTCTTGCGGTAAGTGAAACCAAGGTCGTTTCTGATGTTGATTTTCATCAGTATCACGTCCCTGGTTACACCTTCGTGCCTCTTTTTTCTCATCATAGAGGGATCGCAGTATATATTTGGAGTGATGTGGCCTTTACCATTCTTCAAGATTTTCCTTCTACCAATCTAGAGTTTAATTATATCTGGATTAGTTCAAACTTCATAAGCACACATCATCTAATTCTGTTTTCTTTATCACAGCCCAAATATGTTTGATGACGACACGGTATCCGTATTGATTATTTGTTTTCTGCCTCCCCCTCTTCCGAAATCGTCCTGACAGGCGATTTTAATATTCGTAAGTTATCATGGCTCAGACATTATTCTACCACAAGTCCTGCGGGCCGTTTCGTTGAACTCTTCTGTGAATCGTTTAATTTGCAACAGCTAGTCGATTCACCAACGCGATTTCCTGATGCGGTTGGAGATAAAAATTATTTACTGGACTTGTTTCTAGCATCTCACCCTGACAAATATTCCATCTCAGTCGGTTCCCCTCTCGGTAATTCAGACCACTGTTTAATCACGGCTCGATTTACCACCTCAAACCGGGCTGCCCTGCTTCCCCACCTACAAGTAGGCTTCTTTGGCATTATAAGAATGCTGATTGGGAAAGTCTCAATCAGTATCTTAGAGAAATTGATTGGTCGGTCTGCTTTGCTTCGAGGGATGTTGATGAATGTACATTAGAACTTAGCAACATACTTAGTCTTGGCATGCGTGAATACATTCCGTATTCTTACAGCAGATCTCAACAACAGCAAAATCGCTCTTGGTTTAACGATAAGTGCAACCAGGCCAGAAAAGCAAAAGAGTCTGCTTTTCGCGCCTATCAACTGCATCCATGTACGGAACTGAAACAAGTCTACAAGACTGCACGGAGCACCTGTAAGTCCATTATTCAGAGAGAAAAATTTCTTTTTGACCAGAATAAAAGACATAGAATTTTGGCAAGCCGCAAAGATAGCAAAGGTTTCTGGTCGCTAGTCAAAACCATCAGGAAGAATTTAACCAGTTCCTATATACCTTCACTAATTTATAATGGTTAAGTGATTGTTGACTGCCTTGATAAAGCTAATATGTTAGATGCTAGATTCGCTTCAAATTCTCGTCTTCCACCCACCTCACAAACACCTGTTTTGCATTTGTCGTGTGGATGTGTACAAGAGCCAACACACGTCCGTCCGAGAGATGTGTTCAGGGTCCTTAAGGGGATCGATGACCCCAAAGCCGCAGGTCCTGATGGTTTTTCGCCCCTATTAGTTAAAATCTGTGTCTAATCCTTGGCTAAACCTCTACGCAAACTATTCTACTTGTCTTATTCAACAGGAAAATTTCCACTTGCCTGGAAACTAGCTCACGTTCTGCCTATTCCCAAGAAAGGAGAGGGTAGCGATCCCTCAAATTATCAACCAATTGCGATTACTTCGATTCTTTCAAAGGTTTTAAATCTATTATTAACTCAAAATTAATGAAATATCTAGAAACTAATCTTCTCATGAAAGATCACCAATACGGCTTCCGAGCTGGACGCTCCTGGAGACTTTCAGACTTTCTTACGGAACGTTGGAACCGTAGTCTTCACAATTTTTATGAGTCCAAAATCTTTGCCCTAGATATTTCAAAGGCCTTTCATAGAGTCTGGCATCCAGCCCATTTAGCCAAACTTAAAGCACTGGTCTCTCTCCTTCTCTTCTATTATGGATTAAAAGTTTCCTATCTAGTCGCCAAATACGTGTTGTATTAGATGGGGCGTTAGATCTGAACCTCATCCCATAAATGCGGGTGTGCTTCAAGGCTTTGTTATCTCTCCAATACTCCTTTTAATTTTCATTAATTATCTGCTTCCCTTACTTTCAATCCCATCCATAGTTTCGCAGATGATAGTACCCTAGATTTCACTTACTCCTTTGACACTCTTGAGGACTCCAGGGGGATTGCCACATGTGTTAAACGCAAACGCGATTGCATGACTAGATCATTGAATAGCAATCTTAACAATATCCTCGCTTGGGGCAAAGCGAATCGCGTTGAATTCAATGCAAAGCTGTCTCATCTCATTAAAACAAAGTCATAACTTAACCACACCCATTTCTTTTGATGAAGCATTGATTTCTGATTCACCGTCACTAAACAATCTTGGTATTATTATTTCCAGTAAGTTAAACTGGACAGATCACATCTTCCCTGTTGTAAGAAATATTTCAGCCCGTCACATCTAGCGCTCCTCTATAAGTCCTACATTAGACCTAGAATGAAGTACAACGCCCATATATGGGCTGTGGCTGGTCGCACAGCCTTAGCTTCATTGGATATTGTCCAAAAGAGACCCCTCAAGCTCATTGGCGATTTGGCAATAACTTGTCACATCGCCTCACTTGAGCACCGCCGTAATGTTGGATGCTTTTCGCTCCTTTATCGCTACATGCGTGGTCAATGTTCTCATGAAATATCTAGTCTAATCCCGAATGTGGAACAGCTTACCATCTTCTATTTTTTAAGGGCGACATATATCGGCATCTCCGCCAATCTCCTCATATCCCCTAATCCTATCCCTATCTCCTTCCTGCCGCTTCGCTTTGTATCATATGGTATCCCCTGAGCTTGGCTTAATAATATAAAACAAAAAAAAGTATATAAATGTTATATCATCATTTAGCACCGTTCTTAAACTTGGTAGATATTGTACGGTGTTCGATTGGAAGCAGGTGGTGCACGAAATAATTAAACTACCTGCATGTTGGTATTTCAAATTTGGGCTATATAAGCGATATTTCTTGAAAAAGCAAAAACTGGGCGCAATACATTTGCTCAGAGCGAACCTTACTATGTGAATCGACATGGATGTTTTAGGGTAATCACAAATAAGGGTAAGACGATTGCAATGATGCCTCCGAGTAAAATTAATATGTTTGCAGATGTGAAATTTGCCCAATTGAAAATAAAGGGTGTCCACAACCTTTTATATAAACATTGGGGAGAATATTTAAGTTGCAATGCTGAACTGAACTCCTTCCAGCGTATTATAGACTATGAAGTTTCTGCCGGTAATATTTGTGATACTGAAAATAGTAGGATTGAAAATGATAATCGAGGATAGCTATCACTCAAATCCACTCAAATCCAGTAAAATATAAAAATAAAACGTTTATAGTGTCTAATTTTTTTAATTTTCAGATTTTAATTTTTAATAAAACTCATTCTGCTATGGTGTATCTTGACTAGGAATCGAAAATGGTTTAAAAAAAAATGTGATTCTTCTACACCTTTTTGCTAAATAACTCTAAACCTAAAAAAGTGAAGTTTGCTGGGTATGAAATTGGACTCCTCATATAGCTTTAATGATAAATACTGTTTACAACTGTACAAAGTCCATAGTTGTTATGACCGTACAGCTTCAATGGAAATTCTGTAGTTCTCCGTGAATTTATATTTTCGGCGGTGCTATTTCTTACAGTAATTAACGATATCAAATGGTATATATGTTGTATATTGCTGATTAATCGATCGTCTCAATGATATTGATGATATCCGCTAAATAAGTTGGAGCTTAACATCATGGAAATAAATCTCAAATCAAAGGTAATCCAGCCGGTTTGAGATTTATTGCAACATAAAAAAGAAAACAAAAAATCATCACAGATTTAAGGAAGCTCAGAGCTTCTGTTACCTCGAATGAGAGACTTTGGTTGAACTTCAGTAATAAATAAATATTTAACTTAATAATGATAAATTCGTGCTTTTCAGATGGAATAATAAAAGCATAGTTGTCGTTTTGCGTGAAATGGAGGTGAATCAAATAAAGTTGTTTATAATTTTTCAAAATTTCCTAGATTTATAGAATTTCAAACTATATACAAGTTTGGTAACGAACAAAATTCAATTCAATTCAATTTATTTTTGGTATTTATACTGTAGAATGAGAGCAGTGCTCTTTTAAGTTTGCAAAATCTAAAAGAATCGAATAAAATTATAATAATAAATAGAATGAAAAAATGTAAACAAAGCAAAAAACTTAATTTAGGAATTTACTTAAAGTACCTAGTTATAATGAACGAAAGTAAATGAACTAAAAAAATTAAGGAAAACTAAAGAAAGTCCGAAGTAAAGACAGTAAAGTAAAATGCTGAAACCGTTATTGACAGTAGCATTGTTTGTTGAACAATTTGTCTGTTGAATAATTATTTCATCATTTAAAGAAAACATTGTCCAAGTGTTTTCACTTACATATTAAGCCATATCTAAGTTTCTTTGCTATTTTAATAATTACAAAACTAAATAACAAAAATATTTAACGAGCGCCGATCTAGCATAAATAGCATAAATAATTTGTTGATGAATGATTTGACTTCCTAGGTCATTGTTACGAACATACATCGTAGGTAAACAAAGTGAAGTAGGAAATAAATCAATTAATAATTGCAAAAAGAATATGAGTAAACTCTAGACCTAATTAATATTGAGTTTAGTTTTTTAAGAGTAGCGGCTAGAGTCGGTTTCTGAGTTATTAAGTAAACATACAAAAAGATAAATAAATAAGTTATCCGCCTTTTCTTGCGGTGGACAAAACTTATCTCCACATGTCCACCTACAAGTTTTACTTGATTTATCCAGTGCCGTATAGTGACAAGGGGAATAACTACCCAGTTTGAAAATTTCAATAAGAAATTTTGCATCCATATGATTCACACTTGCTTTTGATAAAATGTGGTTGTATGGGCAATTGTGTAAGCCTATCATCAATCAAACTTCTATGGTAGGCGATCATATGAGACCTCTCTGAACGCTGGGTCGAATTTTTCTGGGTTTTCAAAATAATTTTATCGTGGAATCATATTTAGACATTTTTAGCATTGAAGAAGTATTTTTTGAGTTGAATTTAAAACTCTGTCGACGATCGGGAATAATTAGAAATCGGCCAAATCATTTTAATGAGTGGGACGACGTTGATTTTTATCCTATATGCCGTTCAAGTAAAGAACTTTGTCACTTTGTCTTCGAATCTATACTTGTCCATTTTTTTTACACGCTACTATGCCTAGGGAAAACAATAGCTCAACTTCACTTCTACTAAAATTTGCAGCCCTTTTGGATGGTGGCATATTTAAAATTAGTCAATAAAACTACATATTTTTTATTTTTTACTATCCGGTCTATTTATTTTTTTCGATTTACAGATTGAATCATACAAGAATTGCTTCACATGGCAGCGATAACAAATTTAGTGCATAATTTAACCAATTACCAATGTTAGTAAAGGAATGTACTGTGAAGCCCCATTTTGTTTAAGCTACGTTTTTTTTATGAATTCTATAAAAAAAACCAGAGGTACATTTTGGATACTGCATAATTTCAAAACCAAAAAAAGTCTAGTTTCCTTTTTCTAACTTTTTTTTTTTGCAGCGACAGTGTTGTCGCCAGTCGATTTGGCGTTGTGATGGCGTTTTGTTATATTAATCTCAAAGTTTGAATTGCACTCAGCGCAGCATTGTGAAGACCTTCGTTTTGGATTCAAAGCTCACTTTGCTCCACTCTACTCCACTCTGGAGTGGCGCAGAGTGGAAACTGGCATCCTTTTTTCGCACGCAGTTGTGCATATGGCCATGGCTGAAGGTAGAGCTGAGTGGAACTGCGTTAAGATAGATTATATTCTATTTTAACGCTGCCATTTTCGAAAGCTTACAAACTGGAATTTTGAACTATCATCTTGTACAGGGCGTGGAAAAACTATTTCTTTTTATCATAACTTAACATGGTTTTATGTTATTTCCTTATTTAAAATTTTTTATCAATGCTAATAAAAACAAGAAGAATTTTTTTGCAAACTTCATGATTTAAAAACCAAAAAAAGTCTCATCAATCCTCACTCTGCTCCACACTCTGCATTCTGAATTCGGCATTATGTTGCAAGATTGAGAAAATCAGCAACTGCTCGCTTGAAACGACCGATCGATGAAGTGAAATATAAAAAAGGAAAGCGAAATTCTATTTGCTACAAATAAGGAGTCGATAATGAAATTATTATAACAAATTTTAACTCAAACCTCATTGTCTCAGGAGAACATGTGATAAACAGCTATATATACATAGTATGGCTCGGATTTTAATACTTCGAATGTTAATAGAATCGTTATGACTGACACAAAACCAAAATTCAGGATTCAGTATACAGAACAAAGAAGTATTTCAGGAAATAAACCTCCCCAAGAATCCTGAAAAGAACAAATGTCCTTCATTTACCTCTAGGCAGGCTCTTGATATGAGTAATCTACATGTGAGGAAAGCTGGGTTCTGATTCTCGGAAATAAGGGTAGCACAGTATACTGAGATCATATAAAACTAGATCGCAGTAACACTATCTATGCTACAATCACCTGACTTTGCTGATCTGCTTACAAAACATCAACATAAATCACGGGTGATACTTATACCCTATATCTGCAGTCTTCTTCAGGCACATATTTGATTGCGTGTTATCAACGAAATTAGATGAGGTAACACATCTAAGTGACAGGCTCACGTTATTTGTATACCAGCCGATAACACTTCTTACACTATGAATCTATGGTAAGTAAATGAGTTGCCGCCGAGAAATTGTCGTCATCTCCATTGCACACAAAGGAACTTTAGAATGCTTATCAGAAGATCTCAAATGTAGGTAAGTAAAAATTGGATAAAGTACCCAGTAACGTGCACCCTTAAGAGAATTTCAGAGTTTCGATATATATTCTCACTAAATGATTATATTATTTTTTTAGCAGCTAGCTGTTTTACACTCTCTATAGGGTTGCGATTTCAAATTGAAATCAAAAATTGAATTTATATTTGGATTTTTTTTAAAGGGAACGAACATACTGTAACCAATTACGAGTATTCTGGTGTTCTGGTGTTGATCATGTTGTTCATGTTTCATATTGCCCGACCAAATGCACCGACCAAGCAAACAACGTGACAGAGTTAATATACTTTTAAATTCAACAAAAATAGACGATTAGTGGGAAAATTGAAAAAAAAACATATTTATTATTTTTACTTTTTATTATGCAACATTAATATTTTGGTTATAGCTAATTTAATTTTCCTTCACTTTCATCGCTTTCCGTTGATTTTCCTTTTAATGTGATTCAGTCCTTATTGTCCATTATATTCGATTTCCTTTGGTTAATTTCTTCCAATTTTGGTGTTATTGCTTCTACATTTTCTATTTCGTCAATTTTCTCCCGTAAATCCTGGAATATTTTTTTTCATTCCTTTTGTTTTTCTTCTCTTTCTCTTTCTTTTTTCTTCTTCTCATAATTCTAGTATATGCTCCACGTCCTGACTATTCTCATTTGCGACTTGTGTTTTTATCCCTTTTTCAGTTTTTCGTAGTAGCTTTGCTGACACGTGGAGTTGAAGCTAACGGAGAAATGGGGTTGAAGCTATCGGAACATAATCCTTTAATATTTCCGGTGTTATCCGTAATAACTATTCAATAGAGAAAACGAGTTTTTTTCTACCATGTAACATTTTATTTGAGAAACCCATCCGCCATGATATCTCTGAACTCGAAATTGTAACAGCTTCCGGAGTTCTTATAGAAAATTCGCGATGTCTCCGCAAAAAGGATGTACTATACCCTTTTTTTCAGGTATATATTTTTGAAAGGATTGTCTCGATGTACATTATCGCGGAACTCTACAGCTACCTGTACATCATCCTTTCTTCTAGGAAATCCTTTTTTATGGTTAGCTAGTAACCATTCCACTACTATTTTCCTCTCTTTTCCTGTAAGAAATGCTGATGGCCTAAATGAAGACTTCTGTTTGTGACCGTCTATTTTAAAAAGTTCCTCATGGACTATTATATTTTGAAGCGGCATTGGAATTAGTTTACATCATTAATTGCCTGCAATGCCGGTCGCAAGAATTTTTCCGTATAATGTCTTGTCCTTTTTGGAATTATTATGTATATGTATCTTTTAAAATCAAAGTAATTGTTAATATTTTGTGTAGATGGTATTTACTGGATCCATAAAATTTCACATTTTTATTCCAATTTCAGTATCGAATACTGACCACTGTGATGACATCAAAGCCATACAATTTTTTTCTTTCTAATGATTTTTTACACAAGTTTTACTTCTTTTAACAACACAAACTTTATATTATTAATTTACTTACACGCTTTAGTTATATTAAAAGCAAACAATTGAATGACACTCCTCTCGATACCAAGGATAGACAAAATTCCAAAGGATGAATTTATTTTATTAAATAATATCAAGATTAGTCACAAATTCGCACAAATTAATTAATTAGTTAGTTAGTTAGTACGACTAAAGGTGAGAAAGTGCTCGGTGCCAGGTACCTTAACCTATATATTTTTAATATACCAAAATATGTTCAATGTTTGCTTAGATAATATTCGACTAGCTCATTTAAACCATAAGTAATTTTTTGTTACATAGGGTTTTATTGGCTAAGTTAAAGTCTTTCTGCCAGACATTATTATCTATTATCTACATTACTTATTTACTATAGAACTTTTTATTCTTGTACCAATCTTTAAACGAAAGATATTATTGTATGCAATCCGTAGAATTTGTGCAAATTCTTATCATTGGAGATGAATCTGGTTAATTTTTACGTAATATGGATAAAATTTTGAAAAGATAAACTGACTGCGTTTTAGAAAGAACCCTCTTCTGAAATCAATCTAAATCTTTCTTCCCTGTGGTATTTTCTAGCTTTCCTTCTCCTTTAATTTTTAATATGTAGCAGAAAAAAAATGTTTAAACATCTTTCAATGCTTTAAAGAAATGTACTTGGATACGCTCTTACTGATGTAGACATATCCAAGCTCTGTGTGGGAAAGCCCATCGAATACTGACTAAACTAATTTTCTGACATTAATTGCAATTCGGACTGCCGCGACTGAAATTAATTAAATTTGTTGCCACTAAAATAATGTTATGCACACATGTTTTCTTTTCTTTCTCTTTTTCCTCTTATCTTTCACAAAAGAATTAAAAATTTCAATAGCCATAAGTGAAATAATTTTTTTCTCATCTAAAAAATTTAATTAATTTGGAAAATAGTTCAATTCTGTATTGTCGACTCTAACCACGAACAATGATTTAGTAGCCATTTAGTTTGTTTTTGCCAAACAGCCTAAGTAACACGTTTATTTACTTTCAATTTAAAACATTTGTGCAAAAGTTCGTAAATTTTATTACTCATTTTAGTTATGGGAGCATTTGTATCTTGGGTGCTGTAAGAAGCCTTGTTTACTGGCATTAAGCTCATTATTTCTACATCAATAAAACTTCAATTTATGTTGAGTAAACCGCATTAAATTATGTCATCACCTTAATTTTTATTCGATTCAGAAGCATAATCTTCTCATTTTATGATATTTCATATTTTTATGTAATGTAAAAGTCGTTTATGTTCAGTAATTTATTAAAGGAAACCGAATTGGAAGCGTTGTAAAAATGTCATCACATTAAACAATCAGAGCGTAGTCGGGTTTTCAGACTATGTATATTGGATTCTGGATGGCAGATGGGTTCATAGTAAGAGGTGCGCCATGTTACGCCTCAATAAGGCTTCCGGATGCGTGAACCTGAAAACAGAAAATAAATAAAGGTGTACTAATAAATTTTGTGCGTGTATTTATTTGTTGAGCGTCCTTTTTGTTTAGTATGCCATCGTAATTCTCTACTAGAATGATACTGCAAAGGAATTTCTTCATGTATCTTGCAGAGATTAAACAAAAGTAGATGAATTCCAATGATATGATTAAGGGTGGAGTGCAATGAACGCAATGCATCGGAACGGAGAGAATATAACTTAGGTACTACATATGCGTCTGCGAATGCCTCTCTTTATTATGCGCAGTTTCATTGAAAGCATATAAAAATATTTTGACATATCTCTCCGTTCCGTTGCGTTCATTTAACTCCAGCTCTTAGGCAGTACTGTTTTCACTGTGTAAAGCCTGACATACAACTGTAGCTATTCAGTCAGCTTTCTTTTAAAGCCGAATTGAACTCAACTAACATTTTTGACATTTGTTTAAGCTATTTATGGTGACAACTTTTATTCGTGAGAGACATTAAGGAAAGACAGAAATGCAACATCCGATTTTCGAAAATTACGATAAATTCATCCTTTTTCGAATAGTTCTGAAGAAAATCGAATATCCTGATGGCGCGGCAAAAACCCTTGAGAAATACTTGCCAATCCATGAAACAGAATCGTCACTACCACATGAGAGCCCCGACTTAGTCCTAACAGTCTAAAATACTTAGGTACTTATGGAAGACTAACAAAAGTTTGATTTGAATAGCTCCTGCGCCTTAAACTACCATTCATACAGAAAAATGGTCTTCTGATAATCTTCAACTCACTTTTTATCTACCCAACCGTAGTCAAATTTTTATATCTTTCCTAACAAAATTATTAAAACAAAATTTATCTTAACCAAATGACTACGATTCCCCAAACAAAAATTCTCAACCGAGTAATAATTACATATTTGAATATACCATGATTCAGACTATGGCCACACATATACTATTCCAGCTATTACTAAGTTGAGAGTTATTGAGTCTATAGAATGCTAAGGTTACTTTTTAATCAAAATGAGTTTATTATTTTTTTAAGTAAGGTATTAGTAAGTGTAACATTGGGAAAGGAGCCAGGCTTAAAATTAATGGAATACTACCTTTCTGTGTGAATAGTAGTTTAGGTTATATAGCATATATAAAATCAATGTCTAGTCACTTTAACATAAAAATCAATATAAAACATTTAAGAACATTGGACTGCATGCACACATATAGATTTCTGTTTCAAGGCTTGCAAAGTATTTCTCAAAGATTTTGCCATAGCACAATGGGGGGAAGGGGAGATGGTGATGTAATGATATTATTGATGACTGTATTGAAATCCTGGATGGGGGAATGGTGCTTGGTTGCTTTACATATTAATACCTAGTAGACCGGTGAGTTTAGTTAGGCTAAGATATTATGTACATATTTATACATTACACTGTCACGACGATGTCAAACAAATAAGGCCACGTATAAAAAGGAAATATTAATGTTGTAGGTACAAGCTACAAAGTATGGTCTATTCACAAAATTAATGGTAAATTTACCCGATCCAAGCTCTCTAAAAAATTGTCCACAGAATGCACTCCTGACCTCGCACAAGTATCATCGAATATTACGTCCGGAATTTTATAGCCCAGACATTGAAAATGAGCAAATCATCATGTGCCCAGCCCAAGCGTCGATTTATTTTATTTAATTAACTCAACTTTAATTTGTAGAAGGGATGCCAAAAAGGAAACCCTATTGACCTAATGCAAATTAATTTTAGTAAGATATTCCAATACAACAAATTAAAGTAGATATTAAGGAGATTATTTTGACACACGAAAAAAATCATTAACAATTTTCAACTGATTCGAAGTGGTCAGTCCCGATCACTGACATGTATATAAATGGACTGACTGATCTCCCGTTTCATGTGGCACCAGTTTTGATTTCAGAAAGTATGCTCTCATTGTCAATGCTACCAACTGTCGTAAACTGGCGCTATCTTTACTATATTTAATTTTTTTGTGAATTTACCACAAAAGTATTTGGGACTATTTTGTATTGTTAAATGTTAATTATAAGTCGAAGGAATTGTTTTTTACAAGGCTGTTTTGGTTGAAAATACCGCTGAACCTCAAGCACTTTCTCGTTCCCAATCGTTACAGTTTAGTGGGAAAGTCTGCTCTCACGGAAAGAGACAAAGAGACAGTAATATGGAAGTGCTGCCATTTACTTTCATGCATTTTTGTTTCAACGAGCACTCCATTTATATACATGTCAGTGGTCCCGAATGAGAAATTATATTGAAAAATCTTGAAAACTTCCAAAATAGAGGGGCGATTTGTTTTTAGGTGAAGGGGACAGTTTTCTGGTCAAAAGTGGCATAGTGATTGAAGGTTGTGCGGATAAGTTTAAGTATTTTAAAAGATTTAAGAAAAATTAAAGGAAAGGGAAAAATTTATGAAAAGAAAAAAAAAAGCGAGGCCTACGAAAAGACAATACTAAAACGAAGGCAGATAAAAAGAGAGCAGAAAAGGAGGATAACCTCGACGGATTAGATATTAAGAAATTGGATAAAGGAAGTAAAGATAAGTACTGCCGTAATTAATGCGAATTTTTTTGAGGTTTTGTGATTGTTTGTTTTATTTTTTTTATTTCCACTTCAAATGAAATTAAATAAATTTAATGCGTTGCCTTGTATGCCAGTTAACGTTGTTTATTTATTTTGTTTTTCTTTAAAACTACATAATGTATAGTAATTTTAAATTTGACAGAATTTTAAGTCTATGTGACGCGCACATATTTCGACAGCCAAAGATTTTGAAATATTTTTTTTACTTTTTAATGCAGGTAGGGCTCGCTATTTTTTTTTTTTTTTTTTTTTTTTTTTGTAGTAGTAGGGGCATGGTTTGAAACGGCTACTTTCACTCACTGATCCTCTAGATTTTTTAAGCTAAAATTTTGATATTGTCAGCGTTAGTAGGCATTCAGTCATAGATAACAGGGAAACTGCAGTTTTTCTCATCAGTCTCATAGTTGCTGGTAAAATGTATTTTGTGTTTACTTATAAAAAAAAACTCTTATTAATTAGTCTTAATAAGACCAACGCCTTTAAAATTACATCTGCGTCCGTCTGTTTGAATATTTTTCAATTATCATAAGCAAATTAGGTTTGTTCGTTTATACGGAGCACTCATTGCGTGAGCCCTACTCTCCTTTGACCGAATGATTTCTGTTTAGGTCAAATCGAGACATTTAAAAGCTTTTGTTTTATTTTTCATATTTTTTTGGTGCATCAGTCAAATCCAGAATTTCATTAACTGCCAAGAACAGTAGCTCATGGAAAAACGAAATCAATATTTTTTCATACATATACATTTATATGACCATGTTCTATCAATTTTAAATTTGTAATGCAGCGAATTCCCCAACTAGGGATATAGTGTGTGATCTTTAAAAATCAACTGTCCCGGGTAAAACAAAAAATCTGAGCAGTCGTCATAAAAAAATAATATTTGGAGAGCATTAAATTTTAAAACAGTCGATATGAAAAGTTTTAATAGACAAAAAGGAAATGGAAGGAAATTTGTTGTTTTGTTAAATTTTGAAATAGATAATAACGAATTTACCTGATTCGCGAGCTTTATACTTTAATTTTCCCCTTCAAAAACTCGAATAATGATCATTAGTCTACAGAAACTGTCAATTTTAATTTAAGTTTAACTGCATAGTAAGGCCCCAATAAAGTTCCTGAGAACGCCCCACGGACAAGCCGAAAGAATCGATGAAGGTTAGCTAGCGAGGAGTCCTCGAAATTCACTTTCTCTCTGTCGATGTACCGATAAGGAATTTTGTTATTTTACAGTATTTAATTGAATAAAAATCATGAGTCGGAATTTGGATTTAAATTCTACTAAATTTTGATTTAATCTTGGTGCCACCCGAACAGTGTCCAAAACCTTAACTAGAAGAGCTTTCGAAAAAATGTCTCCAGTGACACGTTATAAAAAAATCTAATGATAAAAAGAGGGCAATAGTAGAACTTTTACTTTTAAATGGTACATTGACTTAACAAAATCTCTGTCACTAAACAGCTGAAACTTATATCATATTCCGAAAAATGTCTTTGCTTTCGTATCCAGCACTGAAGGACAAAGTGGATTTCTCATCTAGCCATAAGACTTCCTTTTTGCAAGCTCATTCTGAAAGTACACTACCCAGATTTAGATTAAAGAAGCAGATTGTGACTAGACAAAATGCGCTACATACGTGTCCGAAAGCTTTGGGTGGAATTAAAGTTGCTGCCTCATCTCCACTCAACCAGAGCAATTCATAATTAGTGCATAGAGGAATAGTTGCGTACACAAAAAGTATTGTAATATTGTTACGAGCGTGACCGTAGTATGTTACTACGATCACTTCACTGCCTGAGACAATAATCGCCCCTGGTACCGAAAAGTGCAGTATTTATACTTTACAAATTGCCCAGAACCTTCACGAAGATTGCATTCTACAAACATCGACTCCCCGATCCTAAAGCTGTTTCCTGTCCAAACCAATAGATGTCGCTTATCCATTTCTATTGCAATTAAAAATATGTAGGAAGAGCTCTATGATCAAGAGATTGTAAAAATGTTCCTTACGATATTCATGATTTGGAAAATAATAGTCTAATCTTTGACGATTCATAGTATATTTCCCGATTAGCATAATATTAAAGATCCTCATAGTTTAAGAACACACAAGAAATCGAGTGAGATTTGATGTAGAGGACTTCTAGGTTAGTATCAAAATTTCATAGAATATTTCCGTCGGAATTCTAACAAATTGAATGTTCGAATTGAAGCTTGCTTGCCCATTTACATGAGGAACTCAATAGCAATATTTTGAAGCAAAAAGTAGTCCATCAGGCCTTGGGCTTATACCTTCAAAAACGAAAAAGGAAATACGGAGTAACTCGCCAAGCTCTTCCTGTCTGCTCTGTCATCAATGACTACGACATGGAGGCAATTAAGAAATTTTAGTTACCTCGGTAGCGTTGTTGCAGAAATTGATGATACAGAAAGAAATTTCGTTTAACGAATAAAAAAAAAGAAACCTCTTTTATCACCCATCCAAGAGCGATCTTAATCAAGACATAACTACTTTTATTCAATTCCAATGTCAGGGCAGTTGTACTATTCAGACTTTTTTTTGCTTATTATTATAACTAACATTTTACGTCATTTGTATGTGGATACTTTTGCTATAGAAAGATCCGTAGAAACGAAAGCAAAGAAATCAAAAGAATTAGACAAGATGTACAGAAACTAATATTTCCAAAGCATTCGATAAATTGAAATCTTAAAGGAAGCCGACTAAAAAAGCAAAAAGAATCAAAGAGGCACAAGCTGTAATGAACTAGATAATGAGCATTATTTACATTTAGGTTTCTGTGTCCTTATATTCATTTTATTTGGTTAAAATAATCATTAAATCTATCTAGACTATCTTTAAATTTTTTTTATCTGCAATCATTGAATCACCTCAATCGGTATTCGCAGTAACTTTTTAAAAAATTCAAAATTTTGGATTTTTCACATCTGTTGATGAGCAATTTAATCCACACGTAACTACACAATCGCTAATGAGTATTTAATTCATATGATAAAAATCGGAAATCAATTTTAAACTCCCGCTGTGGCTTCAATAATTAATTAGCCTAACTATATAATCAGCAATCATCTTCAAAATTTTTTTTAAATTTTATTTCGAAACTTTTAATTTTATGATTAATTTCGAGAATAACGGAACATCCAAACAATATAAGTAAAAGTAGCTAAAATTGACACAATAAATACCTCAACAACAATTTCACATGAACATTTCTGAAAAGATTTTTCCCATTCTTTCATTAATTTTTTTACTTTTAGTTTTAACGCATTCATCTTGATTACATCTGTGCACTCAGAGTAATTTCGATTTACATTTTTCTCAAATAAGAGCCTTAAAAACCATTGCCACATTGCCATAATTTATCCATTCTTCGTATAAATATGCGAAAGTGAAACGCTGCTGGCAGTTGATGTTTTTTTTTTTAATTTTTTTTTTCAAGGACTGTTTCTTCCCATCAAGAAAGAACTGAACCGAGATCTTCTTTCAAAAATGCGCGGCCGAAATAATCATCTTCCGTAATTATAATAATTTACCTTTAAAAATTATTTATCGATTCAACTATGTTGGCGAACTTGACCTTTCATGCTGCAAAATACATCTCTTAACGCACTGTAACAGTTTTTTTTTCTGTCTTGTAATTATTTCATCCACTTCGATCACTCACTCGAAAGGTAAAAAAATACGTAAGCATCTTCTGTTGATTACGCACTCGACTTGTTGGTAAGTCTTAAATAACTTAGCGATTTTAGGATTAAACCCAAATGTGGTAGGTATTTAGTGCCATTTTAGAAAACTTGTCGTCTTTTAATTAAAATTTGTTCTACCTCTTATGGAATATGCACGAATCCTTGGACGATTCAAGTAAATTAATTACCATCAACTGATCTGATTTGCAATTTAGATTTTTTTCCCATACATGGTATTTTGTAGGCCGCCACTTCTCTTATGTTTTACAGAGGTACAATTAAGGTCCGGTGTCAATATATGTCAACATAAAGAAAATTCAAAAATTATTTTACCTATTTACGAAGG
The DNA here is from genome assembly GCA_963924295.1 of Dioctria rufipes. Lineage (NCBI taxonomy): Eukaryota > Metazoa > Arthropoda > Insecta > Diptera > Asilidae > Dioctria > Dioctria rufipes. The sequence goes on along the minus strand of OZ002743.1, from coordinate 37,232,562 downwards.
AAGTCGGAATATGTAATCCGCCAAGCTGATGCAAGAAGCTGTTGCGATGTCATCTTCATTACACGCAAACTTGCCTTGAGGAAATGTTATATACGCTTGCAGTAAGTAATGAGTCCCTTATACATGAAAAGTGTGGACCAGAGAATGCAATTATTTTGCATCCATGAATGGATATGGCAAATCGGCATTTCTCATCAACAGTAATAAAAATAAATTTCGAAATGAAGATGCAATCGGACTCACTTTCAATATGAATCTTCCAAAAGATCACGAAACGTCTTTCTTTCATCGCAAATTACCGTTGACGACTCCGCTAAATGGGACCAGGTAGGTATAATAAGAGGTTTTGGCATCTATTGCATAACTGAAATCTGATGTTAAGACACCTGATGAACTAACATTCAGGTGATACTATGTAACCGAATCATTTGTCTTTCTCGTCAGACGATTACCGATGCTAACTGCATCCTCGTGTTCTAAATTTTATCGTAATTTCAAGTCAGTCATGAATACTCCAACCAATCCTATACCTATCTATGGCAGCAACATTTGCCTCTTCTCTTTTGGAGAAGCGTTTGATTGTAGCAAGACCTTCACTTCGAGCTTGCATCAGTTCTTCACTGAATTATTGCCGCAGCTGAGATATCTGTTTTGCAGTCGACTATTCCCCGAAATGGGTTGTTTATTGGATCGTTTGATTGCCTTTTGGTCTAGATCTGATTAAGTAAATTGCTGAGCGGTTTTAGTGCGCTTTATGTTTTGGGATGTTCCCTAAAAGAATGGTCGTCAGAGGAGGTGGCAATAATAAAAGTTTCCTTTTTCATCACGATTCTGAAGTGCTTGTCGCTCCTAATTTGCTAATTATTTATTTTCGGTTTCTTTTGTAAATGCTCAACTCGTTTACCATCATTGAAATAGCAAAAATTGGTAATTGATGGTGCTGGTAGTATAACTTATGACTCTGTGAATATTTGGGGAATGGCATTATACTTATTGCCAAGTTTCTTAATATACTAAACAGACTCACTGAATCCCAATCTCAATACGTCTAACGGTTTATTTTATTGGAAACTTGATACAATTTCCCATTCGGTAATCGAGTTCTCACATGCCATTATCCAAATCATATGTCGTTTGTCATGCCCTGAAGGTTGGTAGAACTAGTTTTTTTTTACGAAAGAAGATCCCTCCCGCCCGCAGTTTAAATATGTCTTGCATATAACCTTCCACATATATGTAGTCCACTTAGAAAAGTTGGTTACTGGGGAACGCCAAAAGGATCATCAGTTAAAGTCAGGACACGGTTGAATTATTTGGATACTTAAATATATTTGAAAATATACATTTCTTACTTCTCAGTAGAAAAAATCTGTGATATTTCCAAGCTATAACGGATTATTATTGTTATTATTTTGTGGGGGAAATCAGACAGAGTTCCTGCCTGTCATTCAGTCACCGTGTCCTATAAGATCTTTTGTGATATTACGAGTAAGTGCCCTAAGCTGCCCATTCGAACTCAAAGTCTTTTACAAAGCCTATAAAATGCTTGGTGGTCATCTTTTCAATATCCTCTGGCATTGGGAATACCTTTTCTAGATGTGTGAGACTTATGCGACCCAGAATTCCACAGTTGCACAGCACATGTGCAGTAGTTTTTCCAATTTCCATACAGAAGCGACAGGTCTCATCATCGGCCTTAACCATCTTTATAAGATGATATCTAAGTGGACAGTACTCAGTAAATAGGCCCGTTATTAGTTATTGCCCGTTATTGTCTCATTCCTGGTGTATTTTCCCAGTATACCTTTTCATTTCTGTCCTCCCAAAGCCTGATTTATGAGAGACTGCTTTTTGGGTGTCCAAAAATTGGCTTTGGGACAATAAGTGGAGATCTAACTTCTTTCTTTGCAAGGCCGTCCGCTATCTCATTCTCCTTAATGTCCTCATGTCCTGGCACCCAAATTAGTGTTACCAGTTGCCTTAAGAGAGTACGATGGACCAGCTTAGGTAAACGAATTTAATGCTTTGAGTGCTGCTTGGCTGTCTGATATTTTGTATATTTTCTCTTCACGCTTGTTCTTGAGAATTATTTTGTGAACGCAGAATTCAATGGCATAGAAAATGATTGGTGAGGACCTCAGTGTCTTTGCGAGATGGCACTGCGGCCCACGCCTGCTCTACCTTCCATTCTGGATCCATCAGTGTATTATTTCAGTAGTTACACTGTTGGCGGTCTCTTAGGATCATAATGATATTGGGTTGGCCATCAGGTCCTCTAGGAATTCTTGGAGGACTTTCAGATGGCCAACCAAATTTTTTGCTTTGGAGATTAGCCCTTACAGTTTAATTGCGCTGAGTATGGCCTCATTCCCAATATGCAGATGTTTAGGGAGTAGGTCTGATAAAGCCTCTAAGGTAACAGTTAGGCAGGTACGCATGGCACCTGTTATTCCTAGCCTGGCATGTATATTGTAGTTTTTGTAAACAAGGTTGAACTGTCTTTGGTTTAGTTTTTGTACATCAAACAAGTGAAGTATATGTGACCATGGAGCTTATAATAGATATAGGCGACCATAGTCATTTTTGTTTTAAGACCACAAGTTCTTCTAAAATGCCTGTGGCATGTCCATGTTGTCCCTGTGGCCTTCTTCAGACCTTACTTTTTTTTAAGTACGAATTCAAGGTTAGTCAACTACCTATTCTAGGATAATGCTTAGATACTTAACTTCCCTCGAGAATGCCATTGTAAGTAAAACTTCCTTTATCTCCTGAATGGAACGATTTGTCGTACCTGGATTAGAACAAAGTACCATTGTTTGGCATCATTCGCCAACTATGTTCGAGTCATTCTCCATTAGACCAGAGATTATTCGATGATGTGTGCTTCTAATTGTTATGACCAACATATTTGCATAAAGGCAGTATCAAGACAAGTCCTCAACTAATCGTTAAAGAGCCAAAAAGAACTATGTGCAGATTGCCCTCATGAGGATGTAGGGATGATGGCTAGACTGGCTCTTCTCATTGCTCTCTGATATATGCGCTGGACTTGGAAAACCCTCTGGCCAGTATGCCATGAGATGCGATGGTATCTGAGCTTCAGCTTGGGCGTAACTTCTCTGTGACCTTTCCTGGAAGGGAATCGTGGACTGAGGGAAGGGCCTTACGAGCTTTCCCTGGTCCATTCTATAAATTTTCACCGTCGACTCTCTCACTAATGTGGGAGTTGGGGCGGGTATCTACTTTCCGGAGCCTGATATTGGGATGGAATACTCACTTGGAAGACACACCACTCTCTTCCAGAATGAAGTCTTCACCATATCAATGACATCGAAGTTAGCGGATATTCAAATCAAGGGGAAGGACATTGCTATCCTTTCCGATAGTCAGGCAGCCTTGAAGGGTCTGAGTGGCCCTTGGATAACATCTAAGTTACTGTGGGATTGTAGGTCTTCTGTGGATAAGTTGTGTATCCACAACAAGGTAGCCCTCCTGTGGATTCCTGGTTACATGGAGATCATGGGGAATAAAATGGCTGATCTTTTAGCTAGGGCGTTGCCATCTTGAGTATCGGGTCTCTCTTCATAGCGGATGTTCATAGAAAGCATTGGCAGAGATGGAAGAGTCTGAGTACTTGCAGGTGTACAAAACTCTTTCTTGATGGGCTCAATGGGAATATCTCTGATTTTCTCATGGGACTCGGAAGGAAGAAGTATAAAACTGTGTTTGGCATCGTCACCAGTCACAGCGCACTTCATGCTCACTTAACAAGGATAGAATTGTTGGCAGCCCTGAGTGTCTATTCTGCCTGGAGGGAGATCCTGAGACAACCGAACACTTTTTGTCTGTGTGTCCGGCCTTCGCCCGGGACTGGATACTCTAGGGTCTGCCCTTCTATCTGTGGATGAGCTTGAAAACGTTCCTCACCAATACCTGATGCGCTTCATTAATAAGACAGGAAGGTGAATGGGCTTCTAGCAGGACAGCGCAATGGGCCACTATGGCCTTCGTGCTTAAGATCTGTTCCCCTGCCTCAAAACAAAAAAAAAACATCGTTAAAGATTTTTATGATCATATCCGAAGCCAATTAATTCGCATCCAAATCGTAATGAACAAATTATAATTAGCAATGCTAAATCCAACCAATTCACCTACACACAATAAATATTCATCAGTTCCTCGTTGTTATATATAGTGCAGAACGATGCAACAATTTAATCGCATCCAAGTTTTTGCCCATTTTTGTCGTAATGCTGCATCCAATTTAATTCGGATTCAGTTTCAAACTACTTTTGCATTTGGAGTAGGTGCATGAGTCTCTTTGATTGATGTGTTTTTCGTGATGCCAATAGCACAAGTCTTCATTGGAATCGTGAGGCATCAAATCGAGTTTTAACTCCCAAAAGATAGTGAGGAAACCTATGTATAGCGCAAGCTAGCAAGCAAGTAAGCGAGCATTAGGCAACAATAACGTCCTCTGAACGTAACACCATACTCGACTAACTTATGAGGCATGTGGATCACGTGCACACATTTTGCAAGTTGAATTGCGCATCAGCCGTAAATTTTCTACTTTTATGTTAAACAAATATTGACCAATTTGGAATTGTTAATGGTTCCCCAATTTGGAAGGGGTCAACTAACCTATAAGTGTGAAATCACCTGATTTGGAAATGAATTAAATTCTAAACAACTGTCAAGCGCAAGCGCACATCGACTTCTCTCCAGAGATTTTAGATATAAGTGTAATATTTTTTCCAACATAAAAGAGCACTACGCTGGGTGACTGGCAATTTATCTATATTGTATGGAAAATTATTGCTGTGTACACCTGCGCGCAAGCAGCATAAAAATAATTGAAACTGCTATTTAGAACGAATCATAATAAATCTCACGAGTCTTCGATTCTTAGCTGGAATCGTTTTTTTTTTTTTTGTCGTTTAACTAGCAAGTGATAAATTATCTTTACAGGGTGTCTTTGTATAGTAGTTATAGCGGCAGATAAAAGATGCATAATACCACATTTACCATCATCATAAATACCCACAGGGAAGTAATCATTGAAGCTTTCCAGTGCAGGAGCGCTTACGAGCATAACTTTAGATACGGCGGCGCGGCAGAAATGTGCAATTTGAAATGCATTTAAGCCCGTAACTACATTAATCAAGCCGTCGAGATGCTGCGCAAGGAAGATGGAAAACCATTCTAGAAAAGCTCTCCTGGTTGAAGATGAACTCGATTCGCCAAACAGTTTTTGCGTCATTTCTATTGTGCTTGTGATGTGATTCTTACACGTCTGACAATTATCCAACGGAAATTCTACGGAGTTATAATTTTCTATAGAAGAACGTAGTATAAACGAGGCTTTGTTGTTAAGGAGGCTGACTGAGATTTGTGACGACAAGCAGTGTTTTTGTATTAATTTTTTTTCTCCTCGATCATAGAAAGACCTAATTGAAGTGGCTAGAGTACTATTGAGTTCCATAATTACTGTGTGATACTTGTAGTATCTAATTTGAATTTATTGTATATCCGGTCGTGACTTACAAAGTGGTTTTTCGGGACTTAATCTGGTGCTAGGATCAACTCACTTTGTTCCATAGAATAGTGCCAAATAAAGACCTGTCTGATTTGGTGGACTATACAATACTGAGTGACTTAAGTGATTTCCATTCAAATGGTGAGTAATGATTTAACGACCTTTGTCAGTGATTTTTTTTAATAAAAAATGCAATTTCATCTGTTATTCAATGAGTTGCGTCTACTCTGCATGCAGAGATGGTTAAAAATTCCGGCTCACTAGACAATTATTCAGCACATTCGCTAAAGTAAAAAAAATAAAAAATAAGAAAAAGAGTAGGTTTTCATTGAATTATTAGGAACATCCGTATGAAAAAAATTCTACTGAGTGGATCATTCATAATAATCATTATAAGAAATTATTTGCAGTAATTCATGAAGGTAAATTTGGTAAGGAGGATTGCACATTGCTTTCTCCTATTTCGATCTCATAAGATCTTTATTTGCTATCACCCGTTGAATAATAACAGAAAGTACATTTTCTGTAAATTGTTGCGTGACTTTATGAAAGATTTTTGTTATCAAAATGGTTCAAATTGTATAATATGTGATGAGGACGATGGACATTTTCATAGGATCTTGTATTTCTATAAGAGCCATTTCATTAGTTAAACATTTTATGTTTATCGCTATGCTTCTTTAATCTACGCTAGAGATGTGGTTAAAAGGTAGCTACCCTTTTAATCATATCTCCTGCAGTGGCGGATCTAACATTGACAATAGGCGTGGTGGGGGGGGGGGGTGTCATCTTACTGCAATTAAATAATTAAGCAAAAAAAAACATCAAATGGGGCACGTTCAGCACCGTAAGTCGCGTAATTTAGCCACCGCAGTACTGTAGTGAGGTACTAGAAAGGTTTTCACATTATACGGTGTGCAATTTTTAATACAATTTTTTTATAAAAGTCATTTTTTAATAGAATAGTAGTTTAGGGTGCAAGCTGCAGGAGTCAATTTTACATACTGGCATATATAATATGGACTGCTCGATATGCTATTTCATGCATCAAAAATAATTCTTACGACCTCGGTGCCAACCTTGAAAAAACCTTTGGCGAGAAGTTGAAAAATGATTTTAATAAAACCTTTCGAATTTCTGTTGACTATCTTTGAATATATTGCATTTTATCACTAATTTACCCAAATAATTAATTTCAAAAGATTTATTTCGACGAACCCACTTCTTTATTTGTTGTTTACAGTTCTCCCTCAGTTGGTACTTGTTGCTTACACCGAAAGAGAACGCTATATTAAAGCGAGCCCACTTTCTGCGGTGTATTTCTATGGACGTAGTCAGTTCATATTATACATGTCAGTAGTTGTTTTCCATAAGAATGCAAATATTTTAGAATGTTAGGTGTTAGGACTAAGTTAGGGCTCTGACTCCCTGTTTCGTGGCTTGGGAAATGTTTCTCGAAAGTTCTGGTTCACCCAAAGTTGGGATCCTAAACTCAAAATTCTGAGAAAAACCTATGCACATACATCACATGCATACAATAATATTCATTGAATTAAATTTTTGTTTTTTTAAGATTTGGAATAAACTTCTTGTAGTTTAGGTATATAAATAAAAAAACTATTTTGATCAAATAACTATTTGTTTTTATTTTTCTTGGTCATCAAAACATTGGGCATGTCAATATTTGCCAGTATTTACCTTATTTCATGAATACGAATTCAACGAAATTAGCAGTGATCTTTTTTTTAGGATCGCGAGGCAAATTTTCTTCCCCTATATCCTACAGTTTTATCTGTTTACGAACCTATTGAGTCAGAACTGGGCTTTTATTAAAATCAGAACTAGCTCACAGAAGTTCTACGCAAAACATACTCAATTGAGTTTATTTGTTGGATCACTTCAGTTTAGCTTCATAAGTCTTCTAATGAAGATCACGATGCATAAATCTCCGCGTATTTATCGGAGAAATGCTGATGCTGATTTATCTTCAGCCGAATAATTTCTTTCAAATATTTCAATGAGACAATAAACAGAGCGTCTGTTGACCATAAATATCACCTTTACCTCTAAGCACTTAAAATAGAGCTTTCAAGAAAAAACAGTTAGCTCTGTTTCCATCATTAGTGAAACCAAATCTAGATTTTAGTTTATCCTGTATCAAACCAGTATCCTTTCTGATGAGCACCACCTTGTATTAAATTGAAAATGTTTTTATTTGAATCATCTATAACCCCTTAGCAGGCCATTTCCGTTTATCTGAAAAAATTAGAGGGCGCAAATTTGATGTGCAAAATCGAAAACTAAATTCAGAAATTCAATTTGACTAATAGTTTTGTCTGCAAATTAAAAAAAGTTTAAACTGGTAAAGGTAGTTATTACTAAATGTCGTTATATATTTAGTAAAAAAAAAAAATTTAGTTTATAAAAATACAGTATGAGTCTTTTTTTCCTATGGAATGTATGAAAACATTTCCTAGTGGCTGATAAACACAACTTGGAGGCGAAGCGTACGTTTTCGCATATTTCCACATGTCAACACCACATCCTGCATATAGTGAACTCTTTTTTCTTTAGCCGGCTGCTTACCTGTGTCATTGTCGAATTACCGAAGTATAAGATGTAATTCTTGAAATTCGGGATTGTTGGAAGCAATCGAACAGCAACGTTCGGCGTAGCACCCATACATGGTTTGTTTGTAAAATGGTATTGCTTTCAGTACCGATAAATCACACAGTACAAACAACTTCATCTCCGTTTAAGTGGTTTTTGAAGCATATATTATCGAAATCCAGAACTCATTTTCATACCACACATTATGTTCGTCTACGCACAGTCGTGGAACTCAGCCAAATCTTGTGTTTAACAAATCGGCAATTGATCGAATTGATCGATTCGATGTTATTGAATCTGAGAAAATTCCTGATCTGATAAAATTGCTTTGGTGTCATTGCTGATTTGACTGATTGAAATACATCAAATCCCCAATGTTTATAATCACTTGGATATTGATATAAGGACATGTATTAGACCGGAAGATTATGACAGAAAAATCCAAGTCATTTGTTAACAAACGAAAATCATTAGGGCTGGCCGGCGCGGAGGAATTACAGGATAATTAATTAAACTTGTCGGAAAAATTACGGTATTCTAACGATTTGTTGCACAAAACCTCTTACATTTTTTTTGTAGTCCATGAAAGTAAACATGGCGGTAGCGCAGTGCCATACTTTTTTGGTGGTGCTAATAGCCCGCCATACTAATTAAAACACATTAATAATTTTTTGTTTTAATATTTGTTACAGGATAATTTTTTTTTAAATGACAATATTCAAGTAGACATTGACGAGAATTACAATGCCATACCATTACGACGGTTCCAAATAGCCGCCATACCTCTGCAAAGACTTAGATTTTTTTAATTATGCAAATATTATGCAAATCGTTTTTCATAATTAAAAAATCTACGTCTTTGTAGCTGTATGGCAGCTATTTGGAACCGTCTGTAACAAATGTTTAAAAAAATATTATTAATGCGTGTTAATTAGTATGGCGGGCCATTAGCCCCGCCAAAAAATATGACACTGCGCACCGCCATGATTATTTTCATGAACTACAAAAAAATGTAAAAGTTTTTATGTTACAAATCGTTTGAATACCGTAATTTTTCCGACAAATTTAATTAATTACAAGAATATTAAACTTGACAAGTCATATTGGTTTAACAATGACTGTCATACAGCCATTAAAAACAAAGAAGCTACATATCAGGTATATAAACTGTGCCATTCTGTGGAACTGAGAAAGATCTATAGAGATGCACGTAACACCTGCAAATGCATTATTAACGATCGCCAATAAGGATTTCGGGCTGGCCACTCTACTGGAGATTTACTAACATTCCTTACCGAGCGTTGGAATCCATGTCGCATTAGATATTTCAAAGGCCTTCGATAGAGTTTGTCATCCTGATCTTTTAGCCGAACTTCAGGCATTAGGTCTAGACCCTCTATTCTTAAAATAGATTGAAAGCTTTCTTTCTAGCCGTTCAATTCAAGTTATATTGGACGAAGTTACTTCTGACGGTTTTATAATCCATGCCGGTGTACCGCAAGGTTATATGCTCTCTCTCCTACTCTCTGTCTCATTTTTATTAACGATCTGCTCTTTCTCACTTTCAATCATATTCATAGCTTTCCAGACGACATTATCCTTGATTTCGTGTACTCTTTCGACTCTACAGCTGATTTACGTGCGAATGTTTTAGCTGACAAACGAGGCCGCATGTTCAGTTCACTAAATTGTGATCTCACAAAAATACTCGCTTGTGGCAGAGCGAATCGGGTCTTGTTTAATGCTTATAAAAAGCAATGTTGTCTGTTATCACTTAAACGTACTCCAACACCATTTCCATCGATGGAGAAGATATCTCGAACTCACCATTCCTTAATATCTTAGGCATTGAAATATCCAACAATCTTAGTTGGTCCGATCACATTTTTGGTATTGCCTAAAACGCGGTGAAATGCCTGGGCTTCTTGCAAAGATGCAAGAAATATTTTACTCCATCAGACTTGACGCAAATCTACAAGTCTCATATCAGGCCTAGATCAGAATATAATTCCCATTTTTGGGCAGAGGCACTACATTATCCGCGTTAGACAAAGTCCAAAAGAAGGCCTTCCGACTTATTAACGATGACATATCAATAGCAACTATTGATTCCCTATAGTACCGACGTAATGTCGGATGTATGTCTCTCTTTTATCGCTACTTCTATGGTCATTGCTCTGACGAAATTTCTAGACTGATCCCTTGTAGAATTTTTCCAATGCGCACCACACGAGCTGTAACCCGAGCTCATCCTGATACCCTTGAAGTGAAATTCGGCCGTACCGTGAAATTTTGTGAATCATTCATAAGCAGAACGGTACGAATGTGGAACAGTTTTCCATCATTTGTTCCCCCCCCCCCCACACTATGAGCCACAGATATTCAAATGTAATGCGCACCGTCACCTACCCAATATTCAATTCCCTACCCCTTATTTCTTTCCTGCCAAGAGTGTGGTACGGCATCATAGGGTATCCCCTGAGTTTTGGCGACGTCATAAAAAAAAAACAAAAAAAAAATAAAAAAAAAATACGCCGGGCCGCCTAGCCATAAAATTATGATTTTCGTTTCTTAAATTATCTAATTTGACCCTTTAAGGGTCGTCATACTTGTAACAAATGACTTGGATTTTTCTGTCATCATCTCTCGTTCTGTACATCAATATGCAAATGTATTCTGATTTCGCCTTGAGTGCATTTCCTTTGAATGCCCTTTAGCCTTTCTTTCAGATTCGTTTTACGCTCAATAAATTTCAAGAGCTCTTCCATGAAGGAATCTGTATGGAAATCTTTTCCGCCAGCTTCGTTCTGATGAAGTTCCAAATGCATATTTTTCCACATAATATTTGTGAATTTTTTCGGCTTAGGTATGATCTTCATCACATCTCCAATTAATCCTCCATCGTTAGGTTCCACATACGTCTCGCCTTCTTTCTGCGCTAGCAAATGAGACCGTGATCATTTCAGAAGTTTGAGTTTCCTTCCAGCAACAATTGACGGCGAGCGTATCGATATTTGTTTTTTTTTGTAGCTGTTTATGCTGTATATCTACTGGCTGGGTAATAGTTGAAGATGGAGATATTGGTGGTTCTGCTTGTTGTATCTCTCACTGAAAACAATCATTAGTTAAAACGACAAATCATGATTAGTTGATTGTACATACATTAATAATTCCTTCAAATTCATTTTGAAAAACAATTAAGTAATAAAATTGTAAAATTTTAATTAGTTGCTTTTTTAATTAGAATTAATTGATTTTCCCTAAGTTGCTTTGGAAAATACTTAAGTTGTAGTTTTGTGATTTAATTAGTTTAGTTAACAAACATTTGAGAACAAATGACAAATTAACTAATCATATTTCATATTAGTTTGTTTGTTTATCAGAATATGATGTGTTATATTAGCGAATTTATGTAATTAATAAGTTCAACAAATTAATTGACAGATTTTTTTAATATCATATGACCTAAACAAAATTCTAATTACCGAATTAAATCAGTTGATATGAATAATATAATTCACCTATAAGTTTAGATTTTAATTCATAATCATTAGTAATTCTTTTTATACCCTAGAAGAAATCTCATAGGTCATTCTCAGTTTGTAATTGTGCTTGTAACGCATATTACCGATAAAGAAAAATCAATTGGACACCCACGCATAATATTTATGGGTTAAAAGTTATTTTGATTTTTGCATTTCCGTCCGTCGGTCGATAGCTCGAAAACGCGTTAACTTAGAGAGTTGAAATTCAATATACGGCATTTTCGAAAAAATAGTAAATATAATTTCAAAAATTTAATAATTATTGAAATCCCTTCATTGTGTTTTCAGACAGAAATGAAGATATTTTAAGTGTACTGGGAAAATGTTGTACTTCGCCATTGCGTAAAACTACTTTAATGATCATACATATATGTATAACCTACGTACGGGCATTCATTAATACTTCTTACGAGAAATTTGTAAAAAATATTTTTATGTCATCGCGGATAATTCCAAATTACAACGTTGAACAAATTGCAATTCCTATCGAAAACTCTCAGTTCCACTGTAAATAAACCTAATAAAACTTAATTTCAACTAATGAATTTGTTGGATGAAGACATCAGAAACTTTTGCCTCATATAATCCACACTCAGAAATTATTGAGCTTATATATGTGATTTGCTTAGTCTTTTCTTCGACGTATGCGGCAGTCGTACTGATGAGTAAACATAGGGTTCCTGCCCATATGAAACGCTTTTTCTTCTTTTGTAAAGAAATTGTGTGCCTACTGTGGGCAGATATTAAAATCAATTTTATAATTGACTTAATCTGACTGATAAGGTTAAGTTACTATCATAATTTTCAAGATAAATATATCAACTAATTAAATTTGCCAAATATTTGAATTCCATTTAGTCACTTCAACTAACATTTTAAGTAAATTCCTACAATTTTATTATTGATCAACTGAAAATTTAGTTGAACTTTCCAATTACATTATATATTTAAAAAAAATTGATTAGTCGATTACTAATGTTTTCAAACTATGTTTTAGTTGTTTTAAGAATGCGATAGGCAAATTCAGCCGAAATAATTAGTTAATTTAGAGGATTGAATCTGTTCAAAGGATAAAGATAATTAGTCGATGGTTCTAATATTTGTCTCTAAAGACTGGAATAAACAACGACTGTTTTAACTGTTATTTCTATTTTTTCGTAATTTATTATATAAAAATTAGTTAATTCAACAAAGAGATGAGGTGGATAAGCAAAAGATTCTCAGATACGTAATTCCGAAAGATTATCAAAGCTAATTAAAAAAATAGTTAAATTCACAAATGTTATGACAAAACAAGTTTAGCTAAATCTAATTAATATCAATAAGTGATCTTAATGATGAAACAAATTCATTAAAGTAAAGAAACTAAAATTTTCTTCCAGTGCTGCTGGCCGCTTAACAGGTGAAATTTTAGCCATAGATTTCCTTACATAAAACTCATCTTTTGGCTCTGATAGTATCGCTGTTTCTTTCGATACATATGATTCATTTGTGTGAGTTGGCGGGGTAGATTCAAGCGTTAAAATTGAGAAATTACTGACATTCAAACTCATATTTATGGGTTCGCCGAAGAATTCAGCAGATGATGATCTTTCTAATTTTGAAGAGCATTCATCGATTTCTGCTCATTCAAATGAAATCTTAAAATCTTTATCGCCCATATCATCATCAAAATCTCCGCTGAAATCGTTATCTTCTTCAGACTCATCCTTCAATTCATCATTGCCCTTATTTTTTATCAGACATTATGTAAAAATTGAATATCTTTCCCTTATCGGAGAACTGATAACCAGTTTATTTTTCTTCGATGACATATCTAGAACAAAAAAAGCATACGAATTTTGTCATACTCGAAAAACTCAATGACATTGGTAATCTCGCCCTTGGATGGTGCACGACCAACGAATCTAATGAAGATTTCTTTTATCTACATTCACAGTCAATTAATATGAGTCTGCATCTACCTACAAATAATTTCTTCACTGCACAAATCAAACGTAAAATATTTTTTTATTTTATTATTCGAAGAAACAAAATATTTTAAAATTTTTGCACCTTTCTGGCTACATATTCAAAATGAAATACTATGATACGACAGAATTCAATTTTTATCATAATATAGAAATAGGGTATATTCCTACGAAAATCCTACCTGCCCGTTTACGTTTAAAAAAAAATTACTACTTGAACCATCTATAGATGTCCTTGCCTGCAAGAGGGATAACTTACCAAGTATTGATGGGAAGTCTGTAAACTGCATGTAGAAAAAATCGACGAAAGAAAACACAGCCTTTTTTCACGAACTTGGGCATTTCTTACCCTTTCCGGAAATTATATGAAATGACACAATAAATCGCTTTAGTTATTTTAAAATTACTTTATGTACTTTTTTTTCTGATGATTAATGCTGCTTTTTCCTATGCCAATTATTTATAATTGCTGAAGAAAGCCAAATAAACCTTTTTCAAAATCACACGATTCAGAACATTTTCTGTAACAAACACTTTGTACAATTTTTGTAGTTCCGTACCTCAAAAGGATAAAACAACAAAATCCTTATAAGATCGCTCGTGCGTCCGTCTATCTGTCTTTAGCAGATTTTTTTCTCGAAAATATCGTGACATGAATTTGAAATTTGGCAGATATTTCGAAAATCAGAGATTCCAAAATACTGTTTTTTTTTAAATTTTTCGTGACTTGGTCATAAATATATAGTCCAAAATGTACGAGAAACATAAAGTCAAGTCAAGTGAGCTTTGCGCCATTTACACAATTTGGATTGTCGATATTTCCTTCGATAATTATTATTATTCCTCCCTTGGCCCTTCGGACTCATCTTTAACCATCGGTTCAATTACACAGTATCTTTGGTCCTCTTGTTGATGGTTGTTCTTTGGATGCGCCATATCAGTCGTACTGAATACATGTCATTCTCCTTTTGGAGTTAGTTGTTAGTGGAAGGGCAGGAGAGGGAGACAGGAGAGATAGGATGTGGACTGTTGGTGAAAAAACACCGTCCCCCTCTTTATCTTCGGAGTTTCGAAAACTAAGATTTTGTTATAACCAGGGCTAGTAGATATTGAGTAATAGATAACAGGAAAACTACCGCTGCTGTCTCAAAACAATTTGATTTTGTTAATTTCTAAGACAACTCTTACTAATACATACAACCAAGTCACTTTTAAAATTTGACAATAAAGTATAAAACATATAAAATATAGAACTAACTACAGAGGAAATACAATAATCGATAACGCATTTACTAATGAACGATGTGGCACAATTCATTCATTTTCCAGTTATCACAGGTAGCTTTGAATTAGATTTAAATATACATACTTATATTAGGTCGACCGATTGCTCGTTGATAATGTTCTTGTATAGAACCCTGATTACGCGAGTCCGACTCGCTCTTGACTGATGTTTTTTATCATAATACCTTTCGTCCGATTCTACATAATAGAATGTATTCATTTTGCATGCTATTTCGAGACGTCTCTTTATACTTATGCTTGATTTGGATCCACTTTTAGCAATTATGATGGATTGTTGGCTATTCTTGTAGTTTTCTTATAGGCTCAGCGGTTTCATAGTGATATTCTGTAATTCGTAATTCTCATAATTTTTTGATTTTCCAGAAAGGTTCTGCTGAGACCGATTCTATTACTTACTGACCTCATTTTCCTCCTTGTTGAGCAACACACCTATCTTACGGATTCTACATGGAATACGTACCTTTTGTGATAATGCTTTGAAGATAGTTAATTAATTAGTAATTTGGTACAGCACTCGACTATTGCCACTATTTGCCGTGCCCTTCGCTTTAAATCGAAGCTCACTCAGTCTTCATTATTCCTTACTTTTCCGAACGCAATGGCAAATACAATGCGAGCTAGAACGTAGAGCTGAAAGTATTCAGATTACTTGCTATCCTGATTATCCAGAATGATTAGGATGCGATTACTCAAATCTGGGTATACGGATAATCCAGATCTTAGTATCCAAATAATCCGGATCTTAGTATCCGGATCCGAACTATGCGCATCCAGACTAAGCAAAAAAGGTTCAAAATTTCCTCCAGATTGCATTGTTACATTGAGAAAATGCAAATTTATGTTTTCCCAATGAAGCAATGCAGGAGGAAATTTTAAACCCTTTTGATTAGTCTGGATCCGGATAGTTCGAATACAGATCGGATGAATACCGATAGTACAAAAATATTGGTATAGCAATCAAGAAAAGTTTCAAGACTTTTAGGCCGGTCTATTTCATTTTATGTACCTTTTTCGATAAAAATTATCTGAATACCATTCCAGATTTGAGAAGCAAAATTAATTTTCGATATAATATAACAACAATGCAATTAAGCACAATTTTAATGACTAAGTGTTACACATTTTAGGTAACTTCATAGATGAAAGATTTGCCAATGACCAGATTCTGCTAATAGGAATAACAACATAAAAATTCTGATTGCATAACATTCAACTCCACAATATTGTCTTAATCATTAAAAAATGTACCTAAATGCCAATCATTTTTGAGCAAAATATAGAACGGAAAAAAAACAATTTCAAGGTTCGAATAAGTAAAACGGTTTTAAATCCTTTAATTGCGCCTTGAACTTTTCTTTGCAAAAATTAAACTTAATGCCGCGTTGGAGTAAGCAGCAAATTAAGACTTACATAAATATACCTATGACTTTAAGCCCATCGAAGTCCAGCGAATATAATTTAAAAGTTTTTATAATATACTCAAATTAATCCTACCTCTACTAATGATGAAACATGCGATATATACTATCTAGTTAACGGCATTTCCAATAATCGTGCCTCATTTTACAGTAATATAGAAAATAAAAAAGGGAATTATATAAGACCACTTATAACATATAATTAGTTCACAGACGTTAGACCAAACAACAAATAGAATTGTAATAGCAAGCATGTTTTCATGAAGACTCATATGCTTCAGGTGAACAGATTATATCTAAAATGGATACAGTAATTAGTGACCAAAAGTAAACCGTAATATTATGGCATAACATTGTCAAAGAAAATACTTTCTAAGACCTGTCGCCTTTTTTACAATTTTGGAAAGGTATGAAAGGAATTAATTCGCAGGTCATCTACCACGCCAAGTAGCAATAAATTTATGTACTACAAATGACCATTTATTTTGGACAAGCATTTCTAAAATTGTGTTGTCAATAACTTACAAATACGTTCTCAAGCTTAAGATGTCGTTAGAGTCCATAAAGATACAAAAATAAAATAAAAATTGACTGACTTGAGCATGATTGCTAACAAGAAAAACCTTATTGCACGAAGAAATAAATCAAATACAAGGAAGTCACTATAAAAGCCGGAATATAAATACTAAGTGTATATGATATTCCTTTTACTAAAAGAGCAACTCAATTGATAACTGAACTCGTTGCCAACCTAATTGCATAATTCCTCGAGCTATAGCAGCAGTCAACACGCACTTTAAATGCCAACATGGAAATACATACTATTTGCGCGCAAAACCCGTCGTCCATCCAGCTTAAGGTCCCAACAACAATATAACTCCAAGCCAGACTGATAATAGCCGTCTAGCAATGTTAACATTGGTCACAATTTTCGCCCAAGGCAGAAGAAATATGCATGCATTTCTTTGTCGGTAAAAAGTGATCACATACAAGTCGGACTCGAACCTGCTGATCGCTGCTATACTTTCTTGCTGGACATGTATTATACGATCAGATCAAGGTGCTCTGAGGGATCATCAACATTAATAGCAAAACTTGAATTCTGTCGCACCATTTAGTTTCTGCTGCCTCAATCTGGAAGTAGGAATTAGAAATTACTCCAGTTTCGAAACGGGCTTAACTCAACTAATCCACACTACACTGCGCAGTGGATTCACTGAGATTACGTGATAGGAGAAAGTGTTGAAAACAATTCCATAATGTGTGTGGACTTGTAAATTTGTGAAGTGCCGGACTGGTTTGACTTGCTTAACTATGCTTAGATAAGAATCTAGTCGGCATTATAATTCACCGGAAAATTGTTCAGTTATCAACATCAGCGAATCCTGTGTAATACTGTAAATACATATATGTACCATAACTGTTCATCAGATTCTGATAATTATTTCTGATAATTAAATTTATTTTTATGATAATGCATAGAGAGTCAAGCAGTAAAATCTTATCTCCTAATTACGATAAAATATATGAAATACCACTGAGTTTATACCAGTTTACAATGTAATTAGCTTGTTTTATGGAACAAGACTACTTTTACTTTAATGAAGCACAACATTATAATATTAATTCGTAATTTTTTTTTAATAATATCATTAAAATTGGAATCACAACATCAAATTATATTTGTGATAATACCATCATTGCTCAGTGGATTGGTGCTGAGCACAAATTGATGTTTCCGTACGTAGAATTTAGTATACTTATTAAAAATAATTGGGAGAATGTGTAAAATAACAGTCGAGATATAAGCTAGGAAAGGTGAAGGTAGCGACATATAATGAGATATTTTTGGAGTGTATATAAAAACACGGCTATAAAAACATAAAATAGCAAATTTGGAATTTTAAAAACATGTAATTTCCATCTACGCATACTCGTATCTTTTGAATCCGTCCTCAATTTCATATAAAGAAAAATAAATAAATAAATCGGGAAAAATGAACAAGATTGTAATTAATTTGGTTAAAAATTTTTTGGAAATGCAATTAGCCATAACATTATTAATGATAATTAATTAAAAATTAAAATTTAATTGAATACACAATTCGGAAAAAGACACATATCAGAAATGAAAGAAAAAAAAAAAGAATCCCAAAAATCATATAATAATTCCTTAAAAATAATTTTTTTTTTCTTATGTAATTATAATTGTAAATTGTTGCTGACCAGAATAAATCTGTTTTTTATTTCATTAAATTTTAATTTTGCAGAATGTGTCCTCTTTTTAATTGCATTTTTATTTAAATTCAAAGTAAAAATTTAAAAAATTATCATAGTAGAAAAAAGAGTGCAGGCAAGTCAAAATGTACAAAGTAATTGTAAATAAGAAAAATAAATGACTTCAAATTTGAGGGCCTCTATGAAAATTACCACTACTCTAATCCCAATTACGTTCGCGGGTATTATTTTATTATCAACAGTCTTTTCCAGCTAATTTGAGAAATCGTTTTCAATCGTACAAATATTCGGATTGTTTTGATTGCATTAGATTATAAAGAAAAAGTGCTCCCCTATACTTTAATTACATTTCAATTAGGCATCCCAATAAAATCAATTTGTATGCGATTTTGAAATTTAGTGCATATGTGTGATACAAAATGTCAAGCTATTGCACCCTTAGATTATATAACAAAAAGGATAGACTATGTGGAAGAAAAACTTAAGCATTTTTATTCATGTAGTAGGATCGCATCGATGGGTTTGTTTAGTCATGGAAGTCGTAAACTACGATGTTTTCAGAGGGGCACATAATTTAGTGGTTGAAACTTTATCAAATATTGAACAACTTTCATAATTTCCTGTCACCGTGATCTGACCGTCTTCATAACTGTTTTGAAAAGTTTATTAATATTTTCACATAATTCTTCCGCAATGTCATCATGTTTAGTCTCCTTTGTTTTAGCCTATGTAGGTAGGTAGTTGTGAGCAATATTGATACTATTACACTTACTATAGAATTGGAACAGCAATCTGCACATTCAGCAAAGTTATGCAATGGTATTGCACAAATTTTTAGGGTTTTGCGAGTTCTGTATTTGTTAATGTAGTTTTCATTGAAATGATCTTCACATACGTTGCTTCATTTTGAAGGAATGTAATTCATCCGATCAATAGCTTCAAGCTTTTTTACACAAGAGCTTATCTTGAGGAAACATAATTTCCACAATTTGGAAAAATAAAAGAAAATTGAAAAACTGTAGCTGCGAATAAACGAATTTTAATAGAAAAGACCCGATTATATCGCAACATTTTTAAATAAATTTTGAAATTTATTGTTTTATAATTTTTTTATAACTTTTTAAATTGTTAAGAATTTTCCAAGTGCCCCTTTTATTTTCTGATAATATTTTTTGACGTTGACTTTTTATGGCTGTTGTAACTTAAGGCGACAATGACAATTCAATTTTAAACAAAAAAACCGACATTGGAAAATGGTTGTTTCTGCAGCACAGCACAGCGCACTTCATTCTGATAATTGAAGACTCCGGAGTCTCTATTATAAGAAATCCCGTTCACAAAACAATATTTGAGTATTACATAGCACTTCTATTAAATATATAATCACTTATAATTACTTTTACATCACAAATTTACTAAATGAAACACGAACTTTCCTTTGATATAATCTGAAATATCTGAAATAAATCAGCATTGTCAAACTGAAGAATAACAAGAGATACCCCTCTTGTCATTTCCCCTTCATGTCAAAAAAAAAAAAATGCTTATCACAAGTACAGGAATTTTACACACCATACCCTATCCTTTTCGTTATATGATCTAAAATTGCACTTTAAGTAATTTTGAGTTAAGTATCAGAGAGGTTTTGAGTTAAGTATCAGAGAGGTTTTTCAAAGCCTACATATTTTATCTAAATTACAAAAAGCAGCTATTGTATAATGAGGAAAATATTGGACTTCAATCTTCAAAGATACCATAAAAACAATGTTGGAATTGGATCATTTTGAAAGTCACCGTTAGAAAAGGCACGTTTGAAACTGGGACATTTTGAACAAGAATGGTCTAATGAAAGCTAAATGATTTCTCAGTTATAATGGTAATAAAGGACCATGAAAGTAAGAATTTCCAGTTGAAGAGGTTGTAGAATGTAAGTAAGATTGTTTTACAAAAATTAAAATCAACTCATATTATTCCATCTTTATACCAGTAAATGAAATAGTTGGAGCATGGTATCTTGGTAGAGTGCTCTCCATTTTCCCATTTAACTGCAGCGATATACATATAGTATAGGTTACCCCGTATGTGGTGTTACACAAGAAAACTATGAGGTCATGCTTAGACAAGAAAAAACTAATATAGATTGGGGGTGAGGGCGGGAGATAATGGGACTTAAAGATATTTGGGTATGCTTATATAGATCACCATTCAACTATTGAACGTTACACCCTATGATAATGACTTAAAAATTGTTAGATAGATAATCGTTAGCTCTTTCCAATGGTCTATAAATTTTTCACCTACACTCCTCTCCGTTGGTCTTTAAATCTTTAAATTTTGCTCCTCCTCCGCTTCATTTGGCTGAACAACATTAAATGTTCGAAATTTTAACTCAGTTTTCTTTTTTTATTTAACTGCCATTTTTATCAAAATCCACATTATCAACAACAATTTCCAATATTAGATTTAAGATACCCAAAAAATCCCTTTAAAATGTATCACACACTGTACCCAAAATGTAAGCCTTTCTGCACTTGTGGTAGTGGGTGGTGGAGGGGGGTTTAGGTCATTTTAGAATGAAGATTTTGGGCTTCTTAAATCCAATATAAAAATTTTATGTTGATGACGTGTTTTTTGATAAAAATAGTAGTTAAATAAAAAAATAAAACTTGCTAAAATTCCAAAGCATTAACTTTTTGTAGCCAAACGGAGAAAAGGAGGAGCAAAATTTATGAGCCATTCAAAAGTCCCAACGATTATCTATCTAACAAAATTTAAATCATCATCATAGGGTGTCACATTCAGAAGTTACAGGGTGTAACATTCAGAAGTTACAGGGTATCATCATAAGAAAGAATAATAGAGAGAGTACACAACCCTTTTAAACTCTGAAATTTATTACGAAGGTATGAAGTACTGCATTTTCGTTTCCACTGTCTTATTTGGCACTCAATTTTTCCTATAGTTATTTAGTTGATTCTATTTTATTTTTCACTGAAAATAACAACAACAGAAATTCACTAATTAAGTGCAGATCGTCCACTCACTTTTACTTTTAAGGATAAACTAATTTTAGTTCTGAGTTAGAAAAAGAAAAAGTTCACAAAACGAGGAATATTTTAGATACCGTAAAAAGAGGTAATAAATTTCTTGAAGTTTGATCTATTTTTAATTAAAAAAAGGTTCCTGATTTCATATATTGAGGATCAAAATTTGGTTCAATTACGACATATCATTAGCTCCAAAAAAATGTTTTCGAATGTTGTGCTGACAACAGATGGCTCACTGCAAAGTCATATGGATTCTGTTTAACCTGCCTTTAGCTCTAAATTGCAGTGATCAGTAAAGGGACAGGTTCTTAAAGAAAAGATGACTCTCCTCTTGAAGGAATTTATTATATCCATTCAATTATTTACACTGATTAGGTCTGAGACTTAATATAAATAAATGCATAAAAAAATTAAACTTAAAGTATTAATAAAGGTAATAATAATAGAAGGATATGCTTCACTGTCTAGAGCCCAGTCAAGAATGCCCTTCAACGCAAGATAGGAGAGAGAGTGCTAGCGATTACTATGACATCAACACGTCAATGTCTCGATTATGAAAGAGGAATGTACAAGTCAAGAGACGACATCAAATCGGACTGAGGGCTAAAGATGAGCCCCAAGGATAAAAAGGAGTGATCTGCTCGACTTTTATAGTGCTCTGATATATCCCCACCACAGGCCAAATCCGAATTCATTCCGAAAGTATTGCGATGTTTTTAGCTTAATATTACTACTGGCGATGTTTTGCTCTAGATTGATGCTGGTGAACTATCTGTGGTGAAGTTGTTGATTTAGATAACTAATTGGAGAAGCCATATCAGATATGTGAATTAGGCCCTGGTCACACCGGGAGCGGCACAGTGCCACACGGCAAAATAGTGTTCTAGTATTAGTAGCTCTGGTTGAAGAAAAGCAGAGAAAAGTAATGAGGATCGATTCTACGAATAGCTACTTAATGCGAAAAGCCGAATTCGACGAGTTGCATGGACTTATTGTGAATGAATAAGAAAAATTGCATTTCTGATTAATCTCCAATTGCATTTTTGAGTAATCTCCAAAATTGCCGCGCATCAACTATTTTGCCGCATCACGCCACTCGTAATGTGCCTTATAAATTTACTTTTGCAAAAAATCGCTCAGCGACAACCGTAAAACGCCGCGCCATGTCGCTCCGCTTCTGGTGTGAAAACTACTTTAGTTCTAAATTGGTCTGTAATTTAAGGAATATGTTTTAATTCTTCTCTTTATTTTGAATTTACTAAATCAGTAATAATATTAGAAAGGAAAGTGGAATATGGTAACTTGGGTTTGCATACATTGAGTTGCTTTGTGTCTAAATTAATTATTGGTTTTATTTCAGACTACCATGAAATTTTAGTTCAAACTGTAAATGTCAATCCCAACCAAATAATTTTATTCTAAATAATAGGTTTTCTCTCTCTGTTTCCCCTTTTATTTTATTTTGATTTCGTGGTTCATCCAAAATGTTGGTCAACTGATAGAATTTTGAAAGAAAGAAATTAATTTCATCATCTACACATTTCTCACGAAGCAATTTCAGAGATTTGAATATAAAAAAGAAGAGTTTTGAAAACTCCATTTACATTGCTGGAATTCACTTTACTTTGATTCACTTATTTAATATCACCGTGTAATTTGGAACCACTATTATGTACTTTCTGAATTTCCACTGATATTGTGAGGTTTTTATTAATTCTTTCGTTAATTAATTTATATGGACCTGTACGAAACATCCACTCATGACAACTGCTTTATATTTCATCACTGGAACAAATTGCAGCAAACCGCCCTGGTAGGAATGGTTAAGTTTAATATTTCCAGAGTATCTGTAAGTCAAACAAGTACTAGGTTGCGCAAGTTTGGTAATTTTAGTCAGATATGCAATCAGTCGAAGCTGCAAGTGAGCTTCAAGTCTTATTAAAAGATTGCGAACCGGTTCACCATATGGAATTATATTATTATTAAGAATGATCGGAGGAAATTATGACGGATCAATAGAAATCCTATAGATAAACAAAAGTGTTCAATTTCACTGGGTTGATGAAGAGATTCAAGCAACTAACGCCATCCCCAATTAAGCCAATCGGTTTAGAGAGTAAAGCCTGTACATCTTCTGCAAACAGATGCATATGGCAATGCTTAGAACAGGTAAAAATATAATTGATGAGAGCATCGAAAAAAGTAGTGGACCCAAGGATTGATCCTTAAGGAAACCCAGATACAATTTAATGTAGAAATGAATACGTATCAGTAGAAAACAACATTTGTAGACCATAAGAAATATAAGAACAGACAAATTTCGAAGCTTGGAAAGAGAATTGAAAATTCTCTACAAGATTCTTGCAAAGTGCAAAGCAGTGAGTGATCTACAGTATTGAAGGACTTGAAATTATCGAGGAAAGTTATGTACGCAAATTTATCCTCATCAAGACGAATATCATTTAACACTTTCAACAAAACAGAGGTACAGCTATAGTTGTGTCGAAAGCCACACTGAAGATCATGTAACAAGTTTTGGGCAGCAATGTATTCAGATATTTGAAGAAAACTTACGTTTTTTAATGTTTTCGAAGGAAATGGAATAATACTGATCGGACGATAGTCAGTGTGAGGTGAACCTATAAGCATTGGTGTGACCTTTGCAAGTTTCCAGTAATTGAGAAACTGGCATCTCATAAAACATATATTGCAAACATGAGCCAGAGGAGAAAGAAGATCAGGAAATACTGAAAATATCCGAGGACATTCGTAGCTGCATTGATCAAGATAAATTGACCATACTTACTTTACTTGATTTTAGTAAGGCATTTGATACACTCAATCATCGACTTTTACTCCAAAAACTGAGTTGTTATTTTAATTTTAGTTCCTCAGCTATAAATCTCATTAAAAGCTATATTAGCAATCGTACTCAGTATGTTTCATATAATGGTAAAATGTCGGATTTTCTTGGCGTTCACATTGGCGTTCCTCAGGGCTCCATATTGGGTCCCCTTCTGTTTGCGATATATCTTAATGATATCTTCTCAGCAGTTTCAAATTGGCAGATTCATCTTTATGCAGATGATGTTCAGGTGTATCTTTCGGAACGTCTTGATTTAATTGAAGATGCAGTTGAACGTATTAATGATGATCTGCTTCAAATCAGTCTATGGGCAGCATCTAATGGTCTTAGATTAAATCCAGCTAAATCGTAGAATATCGTTATATATAGGTTCGAGCTTGATACATCTTATTTTGCTCCAGTAACCATAAACGCAGCTACGATTCCTTATGTGAAAACTGTATGTAATCTAGGGATAATTTTTAATAAAACCCAGGTGATTTGATTGATATAGTTATATCAAGGATATATAGCGGACTGCGTAATCTTTGGCAATTAAGAAGATATGATCACATATCGGCCTATGCACATACATTGGTTGGCTGCTCCTTGCCTACATATATTAATTATAATATCTTAATCTTTCTGCACAAACTGTTTTATACACAAAAGCCTGAATATTTGTTTGAAACGTAACGTTTCTGCATATCCTTACGAATGACTGCTTTGGTTACGCCTGCTCACACACCTGCTTTTAGTCAGCACTTCTTCCATATTCATGCTATTCAGTTATGGAATTCCTTGCCTAGTGGTCTCCGTTGCATTAGGTCTGTCAAACTATTTGCTACTAAATTATTTAATCATTTAAGTCCCTGAAACATGATGTTGTTGAACGGAATGCATAGCCAGATATCTTCTCTTATAGTTTTTTTTTGCTCTTTTATTATTTCTTTTCTCTCTTTTTGGTACTTAATCCATCTTTTTATTCCTTTTTATTTTTTGTTATAATTAATAATATTTAAATGTTTATTATTTTGTATCAATATTATAATGTAATCTTAGTTTCCTTAGTTGAATCATGAATTGTACCTTTTGTTTGTAATATACAGTGAACTATTAGTATTTTAAGTTTGTACTCCTAAAAGACCCTGTCTTAATGTACAAAGACATTTGCAAGTGAATAAATAAAAACAAAAATAAATAAAAATAGAATAGAGATAAATCTTAAATTAATGTCTTCTATACCCGCAGCACCTGATTTAATACTGGAACCTGCATTAAATATGTCAACTTCGGTAACGCGATTGAAGCTAAATATATTTTAAGCATGGGGAGTTATCAAAGAAAACTCTATTACATTACCATTATAAAATCTCGCATGAGCTAGAAACTGTCTATTAAGATCATCAGGATCTTTTGTGCAACAAAAATTTCTACATGGAGTAATGCGTAGAGATTTTAAATTCTTCCAAATTTGTTGAGTAGGAAGATTGATATTAAGAATATATATTTTCTCGGCGGATGTCATTAATAAGTTGATTGCGCAAGATCAAATTTAATAATAAAATTTATAGGTCGATATCGGTTCCATACAGTGTATGCCCTATTGCGCAACTGAATCAAGTATTTTTAATATTTTCGGAAAACCAAGAACAATCCCTGCGCCGAACATGTTTCGTGATAAGAGGCACATACTTTTCGTGAATATAATTGATCGCATTATTAACTTTTTCATTAACATTGGCCAGATATTTAACAATATCCCAAGAGAAGAAAGTAGTTTTGTGCTGAAGCTCACTTAAATTAATCGCATTATAATTATGGAAGGAAAACGAAATATCTGCTTTAGATTGGATAATAGTTCCAAATCCAACCGTATTTCAAGAATTTTCACTACAATAAATTAAGTATTGGTTTCATACAACTCATCAATTCATCGGAAAAAACTATGTATTTTATATATTACTAATGTTTCACTAAAAATTAATCAATTATTTCAAAAAAAAAAAAAAACAAAGTTCATAATCAAACATTTCACAATAAGAAAATCGGTGTTTGGTGGCGAAAACACATCATGTCTAGTTTGCTTCAATAATCTTCTCATTATCGTCACAGCTAAACCAGAAAAAATCCCAACACTCAATCTTCGTTAAGAAAGCATGAAATTTGTGGAAGAAAACATTTTCCTTTCAGTACTTCAATTAAGTAGAAGTTTGACAAGGTAATAAAATTCGCCACTATTTGCCACAATATATTTTATATCTGGTAAAACACAAGTAGTAATCTACGGTGTAGATACTACAGTCAGTTACCTAATACTATATGTATATGTATGTAGGAAAACAACAATAACAATTAACATCTTGGGTCAAGAAGATGCAGTTCCCACATTACATCGCAACACTTCCTCTAGCCTGAGGTGGTACTGAACTGTCTGACTGGTACCTGCTTTTCCATCAATGTAGACCTGTCTGCTGCGGTCTGGATTTTCTACTTTCCCATGAATGGATTCGTGAAATTCCGGATACTCTTCACTCTTAAGCGCCACTTTAATAAAAACAAAGATGTGTGAATTTAGTGGGCCTGAAGTGAATTTTTTGGTATGAACAAAAGCATACAAAAGTTGAAAACCCCAAAATATGCAAGTTAACAGACAAATAGAGAAATTAAATTCAAATTTACAAGTGCTAGGTATTTGTTTTGCATACTGAGTACCCTAGGTGAACTGACTGAACAGATGGTCTTACAATCATTCCGGTTTTCAATAGCGAGAAGACAAGAGATTTGATTTCATATAGTGCAGTTGTATCGAGAACTGACTTAATGATCGTATTTATCATCTGCAATAGTAATTTATTACATGGCTCAATCACGATTATCTGAAACGGTAGTCATTCTAATACGAACCAATAGCTGCATGTCGACATAATAGGCGATATCGAGATCGCACTTCCAAGTAGAGATTGAACACTACTTTAATATAAGCTTTCCTGGGTGTCCAAGGAAATACGAAAAAACGCTTTAGGGCTATATATCGGATCAGATAACACAAAGTAATAATCCCTGCTTGACGGAACGATTACATTTCTTCACACTTTCCATGCCTGCAGTATTTCCTTCCCATATATAGAGTGAGTCTAAGTTTATGATGATGAAAACTTGTCACGCTGACGATAAAGTTGAGCGCCTGCGCAAAATACTCATTGAAAACTTACACTTTCATTAAGCCATCAGCTGTAGCGCGGGCACTCGGTGCGGCACCATCCACGACTTATAACTTAATCTGAATGAAATTGCTAATAAATATGTGAGCTGAACTCTGCTTACTTATCACCTTACCACAATAACTTAAGTTCCTGCAATTAATTCTCTTCTTTTTTTCTCGTTTATTCAGGCATACCTCCTTGGATCTTCCACCTTGAGGCGGATGTTATTTATCTTCATATTTCTCGTGACATTCTACACCCGTGCTAACAACTTGGCCTTCTGTCAGTATGTTGAGATCTTCACAGACTACAAAAATAATCACAAAGAAGATCAGGTATTACGATTTCGTAAGTTGTATGCACAATTAAATATATGCGCAAGCCTGTGTAGATGTGGACATGTGCTCCGTGTGAATGGAATTACATTCTTAAAGTGATAATCTTAATTGAAAAAATTTAACTAAATTAAACTGCCCACCTGAGTGAGATATTATTACAAGTGAGATTACTGAAAGTTATTTAGAATTGAATGTGTCTTTTTTTTTTAGTAGATTAAAGGATTTCGATTACGTGTAATGTTATACGACCTTGAGAAAGATGCGTGGAAAATTGCTCATACAATCAAAAAGCAAAATATTGAACGGAACTTGTTTTTAATGTAAAAGTGGTTCATGTTGAAAAGTTTAAATAGATAGTCGACGCCCACTAAAATATAACCAGTCGCGTCTATCAACGAATATCTGAGGTTACCCATATAATTTATTATTCTTCGCAACATAATTCAATCGTGTTTTATTAGCTACCAATCCACTTTGAGTTAGTGATATTCACCCTAGTCAGCCCGTTTTCAGGATATCAGGCATTTTTGTTTTGGAATTCAGCTTTAGACATTTTTAAATATAATTCAATGACCCCAAGCATTATCAAAACAGTTCGCCTATCAAATTTACCTCCATTTTGAAATTTTTGCATGAATTCCAGTATTTTTATTCCAATTAAACTCTTAATCTACACAATTATTATTTTCGGGAGGGAGCATCAGCAAACACAAGTCTTTTCCAATATATAGTTACCTGTATTAAATCCTTTGAGGGTAATACCGAAAGGCGAATACTAAATGTCATCGAAACAATTACGAATGATTTTGATGTACCACAGGGCAGCCACTAGGTTTCAGTATTTTTATTTTATTCAAACTTGTTGAATGATGGCCAATAATTGGCTCTTACTGAATTTTGTTGAATTCATAGATGCTGTTCTTATATCAGTCGCCACTTTAAGGTAAGTGGTAGTAGTAGTAGTTCATTCAATATTAGATATAGTTTTTAAGCTCCGTAGATTTCACATTCAGATTTATTTGACATTTCAATACTCAGTATTACTTGGAAACATTTTTAACTTACACATTTTCCATTCTCTTACTTTTTCGTGCACACAAAATTACACGAATTCTGCATACGTCACAACTCCCCACTTGCATGAATTTACCCGAACTATTTAGTTACTGCACCATATTGCAAGGTAAATTGGCAACTGTGATAGGAAAAGTTCAATTTTTCTTAATTTTCTTAAAGTTTTTAAAACGCAATCAAAATGTCGAATGAAGATGGTTTGACTATTCAATGCTCTCGTGGAACTTTCGCAAGAGTGCAACGCGAGTAAATTTTTCTTGTGAAAAATACTTTCTTCGGCTCATAATTAAAATTTAACAATACAAATAGTCCCAAATACTTTTGTAGTAAATTCAGTAAATTCCACTGACATGCATATAAGTAAATTCCCAAATAATTTAAATATTGCGCCAGTTTTCGACAGTTGGTAGCATTGACAGTGAGCGCTTACTTTCTGAAATCAAAACTGGTGCCACATTAAACAAGAGATCAGTCAGTCCATTTTTTTGGCATTTCAACAGAATTTTATCGTGCTTTGGTTTTTACTATAATATATAACAAAATGAAGTAAAATCACTGAGTAAAATATATTTGCAGTGAAAAAACGTCCGAATACACTAAAAAAAATATGACAAATTCGTCTCCTCCGATCGTAACAAAAGTTTTGAACTATGTTAAGTTAATATTAAACAGCTAATTACAGCATTCCAACTGATCCAATTTAAAATAATATTTTTTATTTATAATACAAAGCGTAAGTTTCTTTTTAAAATACAAAGTGTTATTTACCGTTCTACGTCCAACAAGATTTATTTTGGTGCGCAAAAATACAAAAAAAATATAAGAAGAGTTCTTACCTTTTTGTCGTATATTTTGACATTTATATATGAGAAAAGATCAGAGATAGACCCCAATATAGGTTTATCTTTATCTACAATTTACCGCGTCATATAAGAACTATTAATAATCTACCTAATTATAAAATGCCTACATATTTTACACCCATGTACTAAAAACTTACAGCTTCTTAACTAATGTCAGTAAAAAAAATCTCTCATTTCAAGTTCATTTGATTGGTCTACCCCCTTGTTTTTCCTTTATATTTTCACTTATTGTACAGTTAGTGGTTTTGTTATTTTATTCAAATATTTGAATTTCCCTTTTATATTTAACTTCATTTAATTTCAATATTGAGTATGCATTACCTTATTCTTACGAACTGTGTACCTGTATCATATACAAAAAAGTTATCAATATTTCCTGTGCAAATTTCTTCCAATAAATTATAGTAAATTAAACTTGTTTCAACAAATGGGGTAGATAAATTTGTTGGGGAGAAAGTACTTTGAAACTAATCTCTTGCACATATTCTTCACTCCAAAACTTTAGATCATTATGACAAATTAATTTTTTATGGTCTCTAAATAACGGAATGACTTTTGGTTAGGTCAGATAAGACGAGTACCGCTCGAAGTGTCTAGCTTGCTACATTTAAACCAGCAGTGGGTCCATTGTGCCCCTTATCCTACGAGACTCAGGATGTATCTGTTCTCTTTGTTTTGCAGCTCCCCCAGACTTGTAAGGTAGTAGCTACCTAAATCAGAGCGGAACAGTCATAAAGTACGTGATGAGCATATTCAATTTCCTCCGAATCCTTACAGATCCTGCAGGAAACGTACGCCGCTATTTGCATTCTCGTAGCATGATCTCCTATAGCTGAATGACCCGTAATGAGTCCTACTAGATTCCTGGTATATGTTTTGCTGCCATTTCAGAGCCTTTTATCGCCAACTCATGTGGCCGTGTAGTCAATTCCTCAAATGCCTCCTTACAGTGTTTTGTATCTGCGCATTTCGATAAAACCAATCCAACGATTTCTTAGCTCACACTTGGTTTGTGTCTAGGTTATGTAAATGCCAGCATCTGATCTAAATCTGACACTTGCCAAAAAGAGTTACAGGTGAATCAGAAGCTTTGAAAATCATAACAGCACAACATCCAGCGCTTTAATGGCTGTCTGTTGCCAGTGTATATGCAGATGTATCATGCAGACTCTCTGCACATAGATGCCTATATTCGCGCCTGGGGCCGGATTCACTAACACGGAGAGCTGTGGAGTTGTCGAGATGAGAGCTCTTTTGCAACTTAACTCTCCACTCGCAATTCTGTAACTCGTGAAATTTGTATTAAGATTTACCAAACTCTCTACTGCACTCGGCAAAACTCTTGTCTGTGTTAGTTGTGGAGAAGTAAGAAAAATACTTCTCAACTGACAGTATTGTCTGCTTTTATTGTCCTTTGTGAAGGTACCAATGTACCTAGGATTTTCAAATTGAGTTATGGATTCAGTTAAGCATATCCTGGCTATGTTTATGAAAACAAATCATGGATATCCTTGTAATACTTACAGAGAAATAAGGATTTTTGTGTCTCAAAGTACCCGGTAAAGATTATAATTTACGCGAAAATTGTCAATTTGGTCGTCTTCCAGTACAGAAGAGATGATATAAAAATTTTAAATATGCACGCTAAAGCTTATATGTAGGATGAAATCGCATCTACAATTTGTTCCCTAATAAGATATGTAATTAGTTTTTGAGTCCGATAAATAGTTTTGGAGATAACTGTAAAAGAAATGAATCAGTCCTTCTTAAGATGAAAAATGGCCGCTTTTTGATACAAAAATGGACATATTTTCAACTCGTCATTATAAAAAACTGGTAAGTCGTGGTGGAAATTCACTTTCCATGAGGAAAATGTTCACAACAGAGTACTAATGGATGTGAAACAAAGAACGGAAGAAATATATGCAAAATATAGGAACTGAAGTGTATATGACCCAAGTGCATAAAATCCATATTTTTGCGGTAAAAGGTCAGTTATGAAGTTAAAATAATCAAAAAGAAAATACACCACCCGATTACCCTCTTCTCCCAATTCGGGGGTGGTACGACCTCCCATCCCCAAAAGACACTCCCTCAGAAATTGTTCACTTATATTTTTTTACTCTAGACCCTAAATCCATAGAAAATCATCCCAATGCTCTACGACCCCTCTTCAACGCCCCAAGTATGTTAGAGAATCTCGAATGGAGAGTTAGGGAGTTTTAATCGGGAAAAATGAAAATTCTCATCTTTCAAACTTCCAAAATATCCGAGTTACAGATCCGGCCCGTGGTAAATCGCTAAAAGAGTCAGGTAATGACGTTGCCCTCTATATTATTGTACTATAATTTTTCGAAAAATAACAACACAAAGGCAATGCCCATTTTAGGCCCTACACCTACAGACATGAGAGATGTTTTAAAGAAAGTATTATGATACTCTGAATAGATTTTATTAAAATTATTTATTTCAATTAAACGGGAGAAGCCTTGGGGAGGGTAAAAGTTGGATCTAGTGCATTTTGGAAGATCTAGTACAAAATCGAATTCCTTAGGCCCTAAGAAGAAGTTTGAGTACCCCCACTACTATACTTGGAGGTTTAAATCACTATTTGTAACCATCCCCATACTCACTTTTTAATACTTCCCTCTTTTTTATTCGAACTGAGGTACTAGATTTTTGCCCTTTATATTGGCTCTAACTCGGTAGAGTTATGTCCGATCGGAAAAGACATTTTTTCTCTATGAACTTTTAAGGCGGGGGTGGGGTTATTTCAATACCTCATGTTGCCTGTGAAATTAAAGATCTTGCCGGGTGTTGTACTTTTTTTTCGATTCAGAGAACTTTCTCAGGACATTTTCCCACCGGAAAACGCATGTTCATGTTGGTATTCCCTTTTCTAAATTAAGTTCTAACAGATCAAGTTTGACAGTTCGGCATGTAACACAATTCCTAACACAATATTTCTAACATGGGATCGTCGAGTACGACGAATATTATATTCCTACTCTTCTTATTTTCCGTGTTATTTTTTTTTCCAAAAATCGTCAGCCAATTTGACAAAGTCTCCATAGCTCTTCTTCCCCAATTCGTGTGTGGGCTCTTTCTTATAAGCTCTAACATAAGCTCTAACTAAGTTTGAAATTCCGTTTGTAACACATAGAAATAATGATGGTAGAGCAAAATAGATTGGACGCCCAAACAAAATATTAAAAATTATTTTGATTTTTGCATATCTGTCTGTCTGTCCATCTGTTTGTCTATCCTCAACATAACTTGAGAACGCGTTCACCTACAGAGCTGAAATTTTGCAAACGGTCTCTTTAAAACATTACAGATTTAAGTTCGAAAATGGGATAAATCCTGTAAATTTTCCCTAGGGTTTCGTTAAAAAATTTCATTTTTACTACACATTTTAACAACGCCTGACAACTCGTCAACGTAGAGCGCTGAAATTTTGTACACTGCGTTTTCATAAATATAGCAAATACAATTTTAAGAATGAACTAAATCGAACAACCATTTCTTGCTGTTACGATACAAAAGTTGAGATCTTTAACGTATATATTTATACTATGAAAACAATTAGTTCCAGACGTTTTAATTGTTCTGAAAAGCTTTTCAGGGTATGAAAATCTATGATGTGAAATGCTATATAATTGGTTTAAGCAGCAAAAAATTGAGGGATTAATTAAATAATACTTCTTTTATTAGTTGAACTTTATCAAATGAAGTATTCTAGATAAATTTGTTGTTCATATTCAAAACTTAATTACGGATGTAAGGACAGAATAAAATTAAGTAAAGAGTCGCCTATACTGTAATGCCCCTGATTTTCCAAATGCTTGTGTTTGAATTTCATATAACCTCGATGCAAGCGATCAAATATTCCTTGTAGAATTTTTAAATGACTTTAAAATGCTTGCGCCACGATGACTTTTTCAGATTATCGCATAGCATAGCCCCTTTCGTACTACCGAATGCATTATACTCTTTAGGTTTCTAAATCCTATCAAGTTCTCCTAATATGACATTTTGCACTGCTTTTAAGTTGTCCATGCTCATGAACGTTTGACGCATAAAAGCTTCATTAATCCCGTATATGGTTGCTTTATATATGGTCGAATACATACAGAGCTTTTGTTTTTTGGACCACAATGGTGATTCTTTCTCATAGTCGTTTTTTTCGGTAATCGTTGTTTTACTCTCTGAGTCTTTGGTACTCTTGTAGAGCAATACTTTACTCTACTCATCTGCTTCATAGATTCCTTCTGTGTCTCTGCTCTAGCTATCCACCATCAGCAAATCTGTCCAGTAACCAAAAACTATGTGCTGGAAAATCAACTATTTCGATATTATTTCTGCTAAACACCAACTAAATTTAAAGAAATCAATTAGCATGAGAAATACTCCAATAGATAATTATAAGATGATTTTCAAACCCACTTTGTGTTCTTGTATACGACGGTAAGCGTTTTGTGATTTTACTATTTTTTTTTTTTTTTTTTTTTGGGAAACATTTTCATCCTAATCCATAAGAACTGTATTACAAGAGCGAAAGCTGTGTTATCCCACTTTCAATACATTCAGATTTCGGTTTTAGCCAATAGTTTTCAGTTAAAATCTTCATCAATATACCTAAGAATCTCGAAAATATTTTGTAGACTTATCTACTGCTATTAACTTCAAAAATGATGCCATATATTTTTCAAGTCACCCATCACCTCTAGGCAATGATCATTTCGTAGCTATTTACCTTGATTTGTTTACAATATTGAATTACCTATAAATGCTTATCTGAAAATAACACTGTAATTGAATTTGCGGTAATGAAAAAACAACAAACAGAATTAAGTTGCGGTCAACCGATATCACATTAATTGCCAAGAAGTGTCGATTCCTCAATGACTTCCTTATATTCGTGACAGCTGTGTAGTGTTAAATGACATCATTTTAATAACTTCACAGCTGATGATTTTTAGTCATTTGGCCATTCAAAATGTCTTAGGATTACATAAGACTTCCTCAGTCAAAGAATAAAGATTCAAGTGTTTTTTTTTTGTTTTTGCTGTACTAGTAATACGTGTAATTTGGAAGAGAAATAGTTAGAAGGTAGGTATATAAGAAAAAAAAAAAAAAGGTTTATATTACTTATTTAAGACAAATATAATTAATTACAAGATTGGACAGATTAGACACCAACACAAGATCTAATTAGTTCATAACCTTGCATCATAGAATCTCTAACCACCTTTACTGCACACCTTGAACTGGTCCCTTCTTACTTAAAAGGGCATCATGATTTACGATAGAACCAATTTCATGACTTAAAAATTTAATGACTGCTGGAATAATTTTAAAACTATAAACCTAAGCAATTGTAAGAGAGTTGATCGATATAATAATTCGTGACAAAATGTACCTTCCCAAAACAAAAAAAAAAAAAAATATCCGTCCGAAGGTAGCATTTCTGGGTGATTATTGATCATTAACATGAAATTTCGTGGGTGGCTAAACAGACATTATTGTTAGATGACTTTTGCTTGGTTACATAATCACCTTCAAGAGATGATATTTTGAAACAATAAGTAAAAAAAATTAATGACATTATTACTTATAAAAAATTAAAAATGACGCAATTTAGAAATTATTTTGAAGTCTTAACGGATACACAGTAGACATAAAAAACCCAATGAGTTTTGTGTGAAGTAGTAGGTATGTCGTAATGAAGTAAATTCGATATAGAATTCGATTTTTAAAGAAAGTTAGATTGGGTTAAAATAAATCTAGCATATAAATTTATCACAAAGTTATTCACCTCCTCCTCTTTCTCAGGAGTGATACTATTTATATGGTACCTATTAGAACATAAATGTCTTCATTTACGTGTAAAACAAACTGATAAGCCTGCATAAGGTTCAAAGTATACACTAGTTAGCAAAATTAATTAAATTACGTTCAGACTTAATTTAATTTTGATTAACACTATTAATATAGGTATAAAATAAAAAGCAATGGTCCAAGATGGCTGCCGTGAGGTACTTGGGAAGAAATTACTATTTCACCTGTCAGTTACCATTCTAGTTTTGAAATCTCAATTTATCACACTTAAAACTAGTGAAAGCATTGAACATTTCACCATTGGTAGTTTAGTCTTTCCTAAGCTATATAGCCTGTGCTGTCGTAAAATAGAGATAGGTTTCACTGTTGGACCTTAGAGGTTTGGCCATGCTTCGCTTTTTCGGTTACTTGGTTGTTCTCTGAACTCATGTCTAGTGCGCAAGACTTAAGTGTTTTCGTATCGTTTGCTTCACTCAGGTGTACTCGATTATCTCAGAGAGTCATACAACATCTCAACGCAATACAAACCTAGCTATACCTCGTTTTCATAAATAATTTATGAAAAGTTCTTATCACATCCAAGTTATTCGTACTATATGTGGAACGGGCTTCCACCAATTATTCCGGCGGCATCGGTGCATTCAGGATACTTGTTCAAGATTACCATTCAGAATAATATCTCTACTAAAACTGTTTTTGCTTCACATAGAAGCATTGGAAGTGTCTTATATTGTTTTTTCTTATATCTTTATCCAAAGGTCGAATTTGTTTATTACTATTCTATTGTATTGTTTAATCTTCTTTCGTATATTATGATTTAGAGCATATACAGCTTACCACCCTTTTTATTTAGTACGTAAGAAAGATTGTACATCTTCTGTACTTTGGCCAGGAAATATATTATTATTATTATTTTATTTTATTTTTTCATTTTTTCCCAAGAATTTTATAGTGTCACCGTAAGCTTATTTACAAAGCCCTGAGACACATCAATTTCCCAGCGCTACTTATTCTGTTAATATAAAACTATCGTTATGACAGATCGTAAAGATTGATCTTGCACAATGAAGAATGCTCGAGAAATCTTCACTTACTTATGCTGTTCTCCAGAGCTCCATTTCTTAACCACTCTTTTTCAATCTTTCCATTAACGATTTTACTGAATCAATTTGCGACATGAATATCTTTTTATCCAGGCTATGTTCAAACCTACTTTAGTCGACCCACAGGAATGATTGTTGGTGGCATATTTATGGATGAATCCTGGTTAACAAATCTAAAACTTAATGCAAATAAGTCACAGTCCATTGTTTCTGCCTCTCGCAAGCTTCGGAATACCCATCCTTTCTGAAGCAAATTTAAATCATGTAATAATGCCTTATGACAGACATATTTGAAATTTGAACTTAGCTCTATACTTCATCATAAAATTCTGGAATTATTTCAAAAAAAATCTATCGGGAAAACGTTTTGGCTATTGTCCATTGAAGTTCAAATGTGCGTATAAATCTCTTAAGGTAAAGATACACGGTGAGAGAATTTTGATCTCCTGTTTACAGAGGCTAAAATTTCTGAAATGTTTACACGGCATGATACTTTTGTCTCTAGAGACCAAAAAATTAGCTCTCCGGAAACCATAATTAAAAAATATCTAGATACACGTCTCCGAAGTGTATTCACGAAATTTGAATTTGGTCCCTAGAGATCTCCAGAGATCTTTGTTAATTGTTAAGCAAGAGATTGTTAGAAAGAATTATCTCAAAAATTATTAATATTTTTATGTTATGGGAAAAGTGAAAAAGCTTAAAAATTTATATCCGTGGTATACAAATTATACTATAGGATAAGCACAACATAGGGGAATTCCCACTTTTCATACAGAGATGTCTTAAAAAATGCATTATGATACTCTGAACATATTTTATTAACAATGTTTATTTCTTTCTAACGGGGTAAAGCTTTAGGAATCGGATGTAGCTTGAGCGACTTTCTTGGGTGAAAAGTGGACTTTTCTACTTCTCGTTATTGTGAGGAATTGGTGAATCGTGGAAAATGACTTCCTATGAAAAAGATATTTACAACAGAGCGTTAATGCCCATGGAAGAAATAACTGCAAAAATATATGCGAAATATAGTAACTGGGGAATATGTGACGCAAGTGGATGAAAATGGTGTTTTCAGGCTGCAAAAATGGTCCGAGAAAATTTTCTGAATCAGGAAAAATATGCACCACTCGATAGTCGGCGAGACCTTTAATTCGGTATGTAATTTGCGGTATTGGAACCATCCCTCCCCCGCTGGGGATTCCTACACCCTACTCTAAAAGAATACAGAAAAAATTTGTAGCTGGTAATGAGTTGAGGCGAAAAGTTAAAACCGTTTTCCGATCGGACATAACGCTACCGAGTTCGAGCCGATCTAAGGTGTGAAAAATCTAGTACCTTAGATCTAATCAAAAGGAGAGAAATACTAAAAGAGTAAGTAAGGGGATCACTATTTAAGCCGCCAAGTATAGGAGGGTAGGTACTCAAACCCCTTTGTGTGATTTTTTTTTTTTTTCAAAATAACGAGAACTCTATTGACGAAACATATTTTCTGCTCTAAATCCGTTATTAATTTTGTTTATTAATTTTTTTGTAACAATTTGTCAAACTCATTCCACTTTATTTCTTTTTCTTTCTGAGTAGAGCTACACTTA
This sequence comes from Dioctria rufipes, assembly GCA_963924295.1. Classification (NCBI taxonomy): domain Eukaryota; kingdom Metazoa; phylum Arthropoda; class Insecta; order Diptera; family Asilidae; genus Dioctria; species Dioctria rufipes. The sequence goes on along the minus strand of OZ002743.1, from coordinate 37,194,025 downwards.
ACTGGAGCTGGAGACGACAAATGGACAAATATCGGAGACGGGAGACCGAACCTGGAGATCTACAACAACAAAAGATCTGCAATAGATCCATTATGAGACTTAATTAAATAAAAGTCTTCTGTAACTAGTTATAATAACTGACTGTAAAATAAAAAAGTCCCGATCAGACAGTTATTGAAAAATTGAAAAGGTAAAAGTCTTGTAAGACATTTATCATAGAACTTCAATGAATAAAAGTCTCTGGTAACAGTTATGGACTGACTGAAACTTATAATGGACAGTTACCTTGAGACTGAAAAATTAAAAGTCTTATGGGAATTTTATGAAAAAACTTTTATTAACAAAAGTCTGTGATAACTATAATCACTGAACTAAAAGTATCGAACTTATAAGCGATCAGAAATAACCATACTGATGAGACCTCTCTGATCGCTGGGTCAAAAGTTTCGATTTTTTCTGCATTCTTAATGAATTTTAAAAATTCATTGAAATTATTTTCTGCTATAGACGAGAAATAATCCACGTTTAGTTTTTAATCCAACTACAAAAGTTCGTTATCGGTGGTCACCATAATGAGGCTAGACTGATCAAATACTTAATTCCACTGGCAAAACCAGGATTCAATCATAAATAGTATCTCCATCCTGCCTCAAACGATGCTCTTATCAACAGATTCGTATATTGTGACATATATACGTCATAGATGCGCAATGTTCATTATGAAATTTCAGATAGGGGTGATGATTACCGGAAAAGGGTGCTAATTAACGAAATTTAGGAAATACTCAAAGCTTGTACAATATACAGCTTATATTACAAAATTTAGTTAAAAATCTACCTAAATATTATAAAAGTAGAACATTATCTGGTGTCGAATAACAGAAAATATGTCAAAGAAGTCTTGAATATTCATCTCTTAATCGTCCCTACCTAAATGATATTAAAAAAATCATAGTGTAATTATTTCTAATTGATTTTCTCGCACAATATCAAAAGCTTGTCTTAAAAGTTGAATTTTCCCTTATTTAATAATTTATCACAATTCATAATGGTGAACACATTCAAAAGAAAAAAATGTCAACCTTCTTAATATACCATCTTCTACTACGAATACTTCTACCACTACGAAAATATAAAGTTATTGTCGATAAAATCAATAAACAAACACAAAACGAGATAATTTGCGTAATTTTGAGAGCTAATCACTCTATCAAACTTAACCTCAAACTACATTGTTTCAAGTTCTAGTTCACAATTACGAGTTTTTTAATTTACCATTAAAAAAGAAAAAAAAGCTTTTCCACTCTAATTTCTGACTTAATCAGCGTATTAAGGTGTGTGTGTTTGTATGTTTCAATAGTTTTACTGAAGCCCGGCAATTTTCTTGTCATTGATCTCGAGCTAGTTTCCCACGGTTAATAATATTTACCGTAATTGGAAGACTTCTATTATTATTGATCAATTAGTGATGATCTACTACAACTGACAAAACCCACCGATTACTAGATAGATAATAATGTATAATAAACAACAATTTCCTGTCATCATCGGTGTGCTCTTTATTCCAGGTAAATTACTCATTTCGATACTACATAGATCATGCAGCTTCGGGAGTGTCACTCGATCACTGGGAAGATCGGAAAGGATCTCATGTTGTTGGAAGGTATGGATTACTGGAGCCTGGAGGGTACGTTCGAAATGTTCATTATGAAGTTGACGGTGATAGCGGCTTTAGAGCAGTCGTAAAAACTCATACAGCAGGTTAATGACGCAATTTCCTTTCATGATCGAATTATAATTTGGCATTTTAATTTACAGCTAGCAGAACACATCAATATTTTGGTGTATTACGATCTCAACCAACAGTGCCTCTTAGACATGCAGAACCAGTTGCATTTGTACAGTGACAGTATGTGTTTCATTTTATTAAGAAGTCAAATCTGTAAATAAACCACAAATTACAGCATTACGTGTTTGAGCATTTTTCAATCCTGACTCTTGCAGTGAGTTCTCGATACGAGACTTTTCGCCCACATTAAATATCTCGCAATGTGACAATGAATTTCTTGCTATAGATAATAACGAAATTCATTTTCAAGCTCGCGATAATTGCAGTTGCTGCGCTCTGTTCCAAGTTCATGGACAATTTAGTACTCAACATTTAGTGAGTTCAAACAGTATTCATATATGTAGGTACCTATGTACATAACTGCAACGATTAAACAGGATTAGAAAATGTAACAACAAACCTTTACGGTAAGACCAATGTTGAATTTATCGACAAATTTTATTGGTATTCTACTATGCAATAACAATTCATTATGTAACTTTTTCGATGCTCATACATAGCTACATGCGAATATAGATATTACGTGGTCTTGAGAATAAAATTTTAAACTGGGAAGCAAATATACCTGTTGAGGTACCCCTGATAAATTATATCACTTCGGTGTAAGGAATTGCATACCGTGGCGAAATTTATAATGAAAGTCTGTCAACTTTAGATCTTTTGCTATTTTGAAAGCATAAAGCAGGTTCGTTCAGTTATGGTTTTAATTAAAATTTATTAAAGTGATGATTGAACATAATTGGAATCATTTATGGGAATCAAAGCAATACGTGGTGAGACTGTGATAACATAATGCAAAAAATTTGTTTCACTTGATAATTCCTCGGGCAATTATGACATTTTTATAATAGCTGTAAAAATTACAATAATAATTCCGATTAATTTTATCTATCACAGAGGAAAGAAATACTTGCAACTACAAAAGCAAATAAAGAAGATGCAGCTCATCATCGATCTTTCGGAAAATAGAAAATATTATGTATTTGAGCACTTCATGCGATTAATTGGATACAAAAGTCAAATATGTCATTATAAAAAGGACCTTTTGAAACTGTTGCCATGGGATTTACCTTTATTTAGCCAACAATAATTCCAATTTATTTATTTATTATTACTTGTTCAAGAGGTCACAAAGCAAAAGCGAAAAAAAATTATTTGTTATTCCATCACACAACCCATTTGTTTTTTGGTTAGCAAGTTTCAAATATTCGTTATAACTCATCAACAGGTCTCCAATAGGGAAATTGAGTGACTTCTCCTTGATGGAGAATTGCCTCAATATAATTCACACGCGGAATTTATTCTGCGTTTATATGAGATGAGATCAATTTTGTGTTTTTCAAGTGTGTACGGCAGACAGAAGCCAAGCCCTACTGAAGAGTATAATTTTTCTGCGGATACAAAACGCTGCAAGCTTACACTGGTTCGATTCGTTTCGAATTAATCTGTATTTTGTTTTCATTTTTTTTTTTAATAAATTTTTTTTTCTATTTTTCTCAATTTTTCCATTTTGTCATTTGTTTCCATTTTTCATTTATTTTTTCGAGTCACTCAATTTCGCTATTTGGGACCTGATGATGAGTCTAGACCAACACTTGAAACTTGCCACCCAAAATCAAATGGTTTGTGTGATGAAATACCAAATAAAAACAAGTTTCGCTTTTACTCTTGTGCCGGAGAATCCTAAAATTGGCCTTCTTAAACAAGTATAAATTTTTATCCGGTAATAATTCATAGTAATCTTATTTATTTATTAAGAGAGCAAAGAAGATATTATACAGGCAGAATCCGTCAATATAATACTTAAGATAATTAACGCAATAAAACAAAAATATAAAATAGAAGAAATTAGAAAAATAAACTAAAAGTACAAAAAAAATGTAAAATATGTGACAAGTGGACGCATGAGATCAGTAGAAACCCCAATTTCTTTCTAGAAATTTAAGTAAACCACAAAATATTCAAAAACAAAAACAATGTAGTTCGATAACTAAATCTTATTGCTTTAACAAATAACTTCGTTTTAAGTTAACATAAAAATAAAATAATTATTTTAAATTACATACACAGGAACGTCTTGCCAGTCTTTATAGAAAAGTAAAATGATAAAACCACTATTCGGAGTAGAGCGGAAAAGCTAAACTATTCACTCAAAACTGCAATCTCAACATACCTTTTATTTATTTTCGCTAGAACTCATCCGAAAATATTATAAAATGTCGAAAGCATGCGTACGTTGTAATGGCTCAAGTACAACGATTTTCAAAATAGTGTTCTAAAAAGAAAAGCTACTGAAAGACGCAAGGTCGAGAGAGAATGCGTTCTACATTTTTTCGCGCTTAAATTGCTCTGACCCCATCCGCCTACTTAAGGGTTAAGTTACAAAAAATATAAAAACTCAAATTTAAGCATAAAAAAAGCAAAACTCAATGAAAGTCAAAGCAAGAAAAGATAAAATTATTATTTAAAACAATATTAAATGCTATGAAAATTGATTGATTTCCATTAAAACTTATCTTTTAAATGTCAAGAGATCATAATTAAATATAGCGTAATGCGAGATACTTGCCCGTATGGCAGACATGAAACACATCCCTTTTTATATTTAAATGAAATTTTCTAACTAAAATTATGCATCAGTTACATAGTTTTACGGATCAATTCCGTACATCCATAACATTGTCTAAAATCACGATAATTCGCAGCACTGTTCTGATGGTATTTTGTCTTCAACAAGTTGAAAAAATCCTTAATTTGATCTGGAATTGGAAAATCAATTTCGCATATAGTCTACTAAATCCTATAACCAACGTCAGGGATGTACTTAAAACTCAAGCTAAACTACTGATGTACAAGCAACTAGTAAGGCCTATCATCACTTTCTGTTATATATGGCATCCACTTTTATGGAACACCTTAGCAAACTTGAAAAAATATTCTCTGAGCTTGCACAGAACTCTACAGAGGAGCCAACAAAAAATACTTTCGCAACGAAATATTGTACAAGGCATCCAATCCAACATAACTCCAATTAAAGAGGATCTGTTCGATCTAACGAAAAGTATCCACCCAAATTCACTCATAAATAACTAGGTCGATCGTCTTTTACCGGAAAAATTCAAGTGCTTGTCACCCGTATTTTTCACAAAGCCGGATACTAGAAACATCTACCGCAACAATGGTATAATAAGTTTCTTTGACCCTAGATTAGATTAAAATTAAGCAGGGCGAGTGGTCTTTGCACTGCAGCCATTCATTGGCTTATTGCGCATCGCTTTCTTTACAGGTCTTCAAACCATCCCACTCTTCCTAGGAAGAGTAGTCTTTTTTTGGATGAAGTTTCTTCAAAGTCGGCAAAGCCCAAAAGCCTATCTATATTGTGCAAGCGCCTCGCATTCGTATAAGGTTCAGGTTACATTGTGAGAGATTTCGGGCTAACTTTCATCGTGCGAAAATAGCCGACACTAGGCGACCAAGTTACCGCTTGTTATCTCATTATGACCTGGTTACATTTAGAAGCGACAAATCATGTGATCATTTAATTTTAGATTTCACATGGTCGATTTTGCACGTACACATGAAATTAGCTTTTCGCAATCCACACTAACGATCGCGCGATATCTCCTGAGAAATTACATTTGACTTGAATTCGAAAAATTATCAGTTTCCGGTTTGGACACCTGTAATGTTTCTGACTTGATTCTTAGATACCCATAAAAGATCCAAGCTCTTCTATGGTGAAGATCCTTTAATCAATCTTTTGGCTTGTCTGGAGCCTATCATAGAATTCCATCTCTGGCCCATTTTGTCCTGAATCCAGTTTTGAATGGTAAGCTTCACGGTTTTGTTAGAGATACCACAAAATAGTTCCGGTGTTATGAGGAACATGGATCCTGGCCAGTAAATCTTCATTATCACGCCCATCAATTTCCGAGTCTCCTGACACCCATTGAAGTGCTAGGTGGTTCTTTGGGCCAAAGTTTGTTAATGTTTCAATTCATTCCCACATTAACTTCGTATTGACCTCAGTTGATAAGATGGCTTTCAATGCCGCTTGGCTATATATTTTTTATTAGTATAGAATCAGCTGAGGTTTTCGTATGCACATCTGATGATAACATATACCTCTGCCTGGAATACTGAGGCGTGTTTTCTTAGGCTTTGGTAAATATGAGTTCATAGCTTTACACCATATCGTCGGTGATACTGCATAACCGCGAGACTACTCTTGTCACTACCGCGTTATGGTAAAATTTTCAGCAGACACTAAACTTCTTTTCTTTTTATTATAATAACTAAATTACTTCTATAGGGTGAGAAATATCACATTTTTGGATTTTGGACATAAAATTGATAAAACAAATTGTTGTTTCTTAGCTATGTCAGCATTAAATTCGAAATTGGATTTTGCTACTCTATGCAGTTACGGGGCTATGATATTACTAGTCTCAAGATTATGCAGTATGACCAACAATATATTCCTGTTCCTATTTCTTTCTCAGTTTTAGAACTGTTGGTGTACCAAATTATGGCTTCATTTCCAAGATTTGTATTTTCTATGACACCAAAGGAAATTACTATATAGGGTAATCCCAAACAAACCCCTAAAGAACTTGGAAATGTCTCTGAAGAGTCGTGCAAATATAGGAATCTTCTAGTCCTAAACTTCCTGAAAACTGCCTAAGTATATCCAATCCTTAGTTCCTTCCATTCCCTCCTGAACTAATTAATAAACTATTGCGAGAAAATTTAAATTATAGCTTATGTGGCGCAGTAGATGTACGAAGAATAGACAACAACATCACGTAAAGTGGACTACCTTTAAACCGATTACCTAAAAGAGGACAAGAGAAGACATCGAATTAAACTACGAGTCAAAGATATACCCCAACGTCGTAAATAAGTATGAGTATTCTTGATGTAGTATGCAAACCGGTTTTCTTGGGAAGAGGTGAAAAGACGCAGAGAGATATCTCTTTGCGCTTTTGCGTCTTTTCGCCTCTTCCCTAATAAACCGGTTTGCATACTGCATCAAGAATACTCGTCTGGGATGGCCCATAGAATGCGAAAACTCATGGAATAGGCCATCGCAGACGAGTATTCTTGATGCAGCATACATACCGGTTTTCTAGGGAAAATGTCAGAGAAGCAGAGGGAAATCTCTACAATTTTGCTGTACTTTGGAGAGAAATTTTGCATCAAAAATCAAACAGTATTCACTTATATAACTTTTCAGGCTTTCGCGGTTGCTTACTGAGATTTTTATACATTTTCCGGATTAGCCACGTTATAAATAAATTATTTAATGAGTGTTCTATATTTCAGAGACTAATCTGAAAATTCTTATCATTTCCCACACCTAAGCAGAAGAGATGCACAGAGATTAATCTGTAATACTCCTGCCCACACCTAAGCAGTAGAATAATTCTGCGCAGAAATTAATCTTCAACACTTGAATCCTCTAGATCATTTTGCTATCCTTGTGCCCTCACGCACGTGCAACTGCATTTTGCTACCCTTGTTCCTTCACGCACTAGCAAAACGCTATTTCTTTATAGAAACATATTGATACGCCTTTGCGTACAATTAGTCTATATTCAGAGACTAATCTGAATTAGTTCTTTATAGAAGCAATTTGCTGCCTTCGTGCACTCATACTTGAGTACCAAAGTATTACGTCACAAAATTTATTCATTCCGCAGTAGATGTACTCTATTGTTCTTCTTTTCAGAAGTGAAAATCGAAATCTCGAATTTGTGGACGTATTGACGTCATCAAGACCATAAATTTGATTCTTTTGGATTTCCTTGAATTTTTTAATTATTTTTATTAAGTACTTGAATTAATTTTGTTGAACTGTCCCACTAGTAGTTTTAAGTTTATTTTGAATTGTGATATTAGGTTAAGCAAAGAACAGAATTTTAGTTTAAATAAAATTTTATATTTGAAATTTAAAAAAACTTAGTTGTTCCCTCCTACGTTCGAGAGTAGATCTCACTAGTACTATCCAAAAATCATATGGGTCTGTCTGTGTGTCACAGTGTTGCCATATATGTGTCAGCCCGGAAACTTATTGAGTGATGTGGTACATAGATTTTATATTTTGAGATCGTGAAGCTGTTTTTTCCAGTTATGTTTACATTTCATAGTAAATAATTTGAAACAAATTGAGCACGGGTTGAGAGACTTGATCCATACATTGTTGGGAGAGTTAAACCGTGGTTCAAATCTCCCTCTCTCGTGCATTTATACTACTTTTTGTATACTACCTATACTACTTTTTGTAAGCATATTACAATAGTAATTTTTTTCTCAGAAGATAATGCCATTGCATTATAAAAGAACTCTTAGGCCCAATCCACATCGAGAACTACACGCTACAAGCTGCAAACTACACAAAAACCTATTTCAACATATACCTATGAACGTAGTAAATCCATATAGGTAGCTGCTACACCATGTAGCTTGAATCTGTGTAGCTGTTTTTATGGATGCCATATGTGTAAACTAAAATTTGTAGCTTGAAGCTTGCAGCTTGTAGACTGCAGCTCTCGATGTTGATTGGGCCTTCGATTATTGCTCTTATATCGCAAATCACAAAAATGCATTGGGTGAAATAAAGGGTAGTAAAACTATTAGGCAATAAGCAATAAAATAAAATATCAATAGATCTACTCACTTTACGAAGATACTTAATTAACAGTAGAAAATTATAAAAACTCCGCCAAATGGAAAGTAAATACAGAAGTGCACAGATATTCACAGAAGTCAATGAAAAAATGCTTGCTAAATATTTAATTACTTGCAGTCAAATGGATTATGGACTTACTCGAAAAGCAATTTTGAATTTTGCAAAAAGAAACTCAAAGAGGATTCCCCCAATTTGGGTAACCAATAATTTTGCTGGTAATGCCTGGCTTCGTTGATTTTCTCTCATTCCACAAGCTTTAACAAAAAAATGCTAAATACTTTTACGATAATTTAAAAAACCTTGAAGAAAATTGTAAATTTGAACCTCAAGTTTTATATATCTAACGGCGACGAAACTAGCTGCACGACAGTACAAAAGTATTCCAAATTGCACAAGTGCCATTCTCTGAACGAGGTATATGTAGATACTTGAAAACAATTAATACCATCGAAAATGCCTTTCCACCATTTTTAGTGTTTCCCAAAGTGATTAAATGTTTGTTTCTAATAGTCCAGGAGGCTCAGATGGATGGATGACGACCTCAAACTTTTTCAAATAATTGCAACACTTTGTGTGGTATCAACATTCCTCTCAAGAAGATCTCACTCTTTTATGTAATTGTTGTCATTAAATAAAAAGCTTTGATTTCGCAAATGACTGTGCTCTTTTCTTCTGTGTTATACTAACAAAATATAATATGGTCATATCTTCTTACTTACTCATTCAAGTCTCATGCCGGCTTGGGAGACATGCTCTTAATATCAACTTTAAAAAAACTTCATATAAAATCGTTAATAATTATTTTTGTCGAAAAGCAATAAATATGAACATACTACAATGATAACCATTTCAGGAGGCAATTTGGTTATAACGATCATTCCATAGGAGAATGTAAAAAATATTATAAAGCGGTTCAACTACCCCGCACTCCCCCTTTTGCAGAAGGGAATTTCAAACGGAACGGGAGTCTTCGGTATCTTGTTGGAAATGATTTTGAAATCAGTTTATGTTCGATACCCCCTTTACATCAGTAGAAGAACGGGATGCTGAAATAGATGTGGAGGAACTAAGAATGGTTTTGACTAACTAAGTCAAAATCTAATAAGGCCCCGGACCTGATAGTATACCAGTTGAATTTTACAAGCATGCCCCAGATAACTTTTTGGACAGTCTTGCAAAAGCCAACAACCTTCGCAATATACAATTAAGTGACCCAAACTTGCCGCAGAATTATCGAGGGGTTGTGTTCATGGATTCAGTTCAAAAACTTTTCTGCTGCGTACTGCTAGAAAGATTAACCAACTATATAGAGTCGAATTCTATATTAAATGAGTACCAGGCACGGTTCAGACCGGCCTATGGGCCGATAGATAACATTTTTAATTTGAATAATCTGGTAAATCTAGCATGGAAGAAGGGTAAGAAGAAAGTATACTGCCTTTTTGTTGATTTTGGCGCCGCATTTGACTCCATTGACAGACGATCATTATTCCTAAAACTTTACAATTTAGGCATTTCAACAAAACTTATAAAACTTTTCAAGGCCTGTATGCTTTCACCCAATCTCCTATCTGGCATGGAGAAGGCTATAGTAATTGGTTTAAAACAACGTCCGGTGTGCGCCAGGGCTGTGTACTAAGCCCCTTACTCTTCTCATTATAATTAAATGACTTACACGAATATTTGGGCGGAGGAATAACAGTAGAAAGTATCACTGTACGCCTCCTGATGTATGCTGATGATGTTGTACTCATATCTGACAATCCAACTATTCTGCAAAATATAGTCAGAAAGCTAGAGAAGTACTATAATATGTGGTGTTTATCTGTTAATTTGTTAAAGACTAAGGTATTAATTTTTTCTAAAGGAGGGGAATCAGGACTAGAAATGAAAAATGGATCTTCGAAAACAATGAAATCGAAATAGTTAAAGAATATAAATATCTAGGCGTGATTTTCACCCCAAGACTATCCTTTAAAAGACATATCCAGGAAAGATTAATTACTGCAAAGAATATTATAAATTCCACATGGAGGATTTTTATTTAAAAACGCGGCATAAGAACGTCTGACAAATACAAAGTGTACAATGCCGTATGTAATGCGATTATGTTATATGCGGTGCAAATATGGGGATTTATGGCCTTTGACGAAGCTGATAAGCTTCTACGTTCTTTTTTTTTTTGTAAAGAAATTACTTGGACTTCCCCCTAACCCACCAAACTATATGGTTTACTTGGAAACCGGGCTACCTTCAGCCCGACTGTGGACTTTAAGAATGCATTATAAATATATTGTTAAAGTAATCTGTGAAATGTCAAGCAATAGATTACCCAACACGCTTGCTAAATTAACCATAAGGAGCAAAATAGGTTGGTATGATGGACTCTGTGAAATTTCTCAAAAACATTCCGTGCCCATAAATTCTAAAGCTTTGTGCTTCAATCTGGATGATATTCTGATAAAAGACTCGCAAGATAGCCAAAATAACTAATTGGAGCAAGCTAGCTTGAGTGTTAGACTTGACCTGTATTATTATCTAAACCATTCGCTTGATGCAGGTATTACCTACTTCAACGAGATCTATTTTTATGTACAGAGGTGGTCGGCTTTGGCTAAATGCGAATCCGTTTAGAAGGGAGGGCTTACCCTTATGCTCTATTTATAACTTGGGACTAGAGGAGGTCATAGTACATTTTATTGGGATTAGCCTCATTTTTAAACAGTACAGAGCACAGTTCTTCGGTAGTAATACACTTTCGTTTAAAGAGGTGATTGAAAGCAAGAATTGGACAGCTTTGTGTCGTTTTTTTAGTGGTGCATTTAAATATCGAAAATGTCTAATTGATGAATACAACGAGTAATTGAATGCAATCTTTTTTTTTTCTTTTCCCCTTAAAAGGTATGAGGCAGTTTAAGTTGAAGCTACCTTACTTATGAGTATTCTTGTTCTATACCTCCTTTACTTCTTTGAAATGGAAGGAAAATATTGTTTTAAGAGAGATTAATTGAAAAAGATTAAAGCTGATCCTGCCAATCTAGACAGATGACTATATTAGTCAATCAGGACAATCCACGTAGCCATTAAGTAGCTAATATAAAAGTAACCAATCGAAATATATGCGATTGTGTTCTAAAAGTATAGTAGATTAAAAAAGATAATTTCTGACTATGCGCTATCCCATTGTTTTCTAATTTAAACAGTAGTCTGGTATAATTTTCTTGGACAGATTAAACTTGATTATTGTAGCACGAATAAAAAGTGATCCAAATTTGAAAAACATATTCTTGTTATCAAAGGTAACCGCGAGATCATATATCATAATTTCATTGACACTTAAATTCGAAATATTATTAATAGTATCACGCTCTCTGGAAAATGTAATAATCTTGCATTTATCGAAGCAGCCGAATGTAATATCTATTGGTAAGTCGTTTATCTAAATAAAGAAGATGAGGGACCAAGTATTGTATCATTTGGTACATTAGAAGTTTGTTCGAAGAAGTTTGATTTGGAGCCATTTGTATACTACTCATAAAATTAACAATTGACATGTTTCTAAAGAACCATAATTATTAAACCGAAAATACATTCATATTCAAATGGACCCCAAAAATCCTATAAGGAAGCGAAAAAATCTATTATTCCAAAATATATTATATAGATACGGAGTCAGAGTAAAATATATCGCTGTTTCAACTACATATTTCTGGATCTGGAAATCACTTATCAAATTTAAAGGATACTATCATATACGCCTTTTGATAAAGCTATCGAGCTAGATAGAAACTTTATTCACAATTAACTTTTTTTCAGTGAATTTATTGACGGCACTTTTTGGAACATGATATTATTATAAAAAAAATTTATATGTATATAGTGAAAACTAAAAGAAAAATCAAAACTAGAAATTCAGAATATACTTCTGGAGCTATTAACGATAGGTTTATTAAAACATCTAAAAACACTAACCATACGAATATCAATAACATAAAATTATTACAACAACAAAATGGAGGAATTATTTTAGATGAGTATGAACAATGAAAGCAATAAAAGCGATATATTTAAGCAAACACATTCTCAATGATCAATTAGTTAGATGAGTATTCGAAAAGCATGTTACTAGATCCGCTAACATACCAAAATAAAAATAATTGAAAACGCAGATTAGCTATCGCCTTGGCTTTATTCTGAAATTGAACGTTTCATCTATTAAATAAAGTTTTTCTATAAAATTTAGAAGAGAATCCAAGATTTCAATGACTCTCCTTTTGGTATACAGGCAATGCGAGATAGACAAGGATTTTATTGATTGTAGATCCACAATTTAACCTAACCGATTTTTCTGTGACATGTAGATGCATCGAAGATTTTGACGGTTGCTTTTTTAATTCGCTCCAATGCCCTTAGAATCAATAAAAGATCTTAACATACCTTTCTGGAAGATCTAAGAGTAGACGTTAATGAAGAATCACTATTCCTGCGCTAATAGGTGTTCCATAGGACTTGTTCGACTTTGGGCATTGATATTCAAGCATAGACGAGTATTCCTGACATTATTTCTAAAATTGTTAAAATACCTATTTTAATTGTAAAAAACCTTTCAATCTTTCAAGAAAGTTAATGTGACCTCAAACTAAATTATCAACTATTAAACTTAAACCATTGTGTATAGAAGTATCTAGTGATTGCGAAAATTTTTCCTTGTTATAATATCAGATGACTCCACTTGTTCCATTTTGAATTTTGTACAGTTTTGCTCACGCTTCGCTAAAAGCAAAGCTGTGCAAATGAAGTATGGACAAGAGGTTCAAGAAATACGACTTAAGAGCATAGCCATACAAAGGCTGGGAAGTAGACAACGCCTCGATAGAAGTTAAAATCCAGGATGGCTGGAATTGATGTAGGGAAGATCGCAATTTTTTCTTAGAAACTTTTTCCTTAGAATTGTTATGCATTATTGGAGGCCTACAAGCTTGGGCCACTAACAATTTTTATGAGCATAGAAGCGTAGTTGAGCAAAAGGCATTCATTTCTTTTTAGAAATATACAGAAAATGTTTCGGCAGATTTTTATTCTATCTGGAGGCCGACTGGGGTTATTTTCAGATACAATGTGTGCCGTTATCAGCCTCCAAAAATGCATATAAATTCTAAAGAAAAAATGTCCACTAAATTTTTAAGAAAAAATAGAAGCTTTCCTTACATCAGGTCCAGCTCCAGACATCGCTTATTTTATATTGAAGCAAGGCATTGCTGGCTAACCCTTTGATTATGTCTGCTCTGCAGTATTAGTGCATCTACAATACATCAAGGTACTAAGTCAAACTGGGTTTCGCAATCACTATATAGTTGTATACACAAATCTTAAACTACAAAAATCAAGTTGAAGAGGGAATTGGCTCCAATTAAGAAAACTTTAGACCAGTTTCTCTAGTGATTCTTATTCTATGGATTATTAGATTTGCAGTTGCCGAAGTTTGTGCTTTGGTTATCTGAGAGATTATCCCTATTTCATTACTCCGAACACTACCATTGGTTTGCCTATGTAGTTCGGCAGCCTGTTGGAGACCTAATGGAGTTTGAAAATGCTCTAAAACTTAATTGTAGATTGTTACTATGCAAATATATCTGTGCAGGAATTTTTGTACCACTCAAAATTCAATTATACTCCAAAAGTTTCCACACCAAATTTTTTTCCTATAGAGCTTTCAAATCAGTTTTTTTATATTCCATACACAGCAATAAATTTCAAATAAATTTTAAGATCTAATTGTGTAGTTGATAGAAAAAAAAAGTTTATTACAAGCAATTTAAAAAATAAGGTTTTTGTTTTATTTGTTAAATAAAAACACTTGCATTGTTCCAAAAATATATTTATTTATTCGTTTTTACAAATAAACGACGAGTTTCGCCCTACTGAGGCATCATCAGGTTACTAACTACCTATACAGAGTGTTTCATAATTGGTGCACCTAGCTCAAGGGTCTGATAGCTGAGGTGGAGACAACCAAAAAATTATAAGGTGCTGGGGAGGGGGGGGGGGGGGGGTAAGACGCGTAGTTTCGCGATAGGGGGGTTAAGATTTTTAGTACTTCTTCAACTTTACACCCTGTAACTATCTTCATATACACCCTATCAAGGTGGGATTCATCTCAGACGATAGTAAATGCCCAACCAGCCTTCCTGTCAATCCTAATTTTTTCAAATGTTAACGATTTTCCCGCCAAAATGCATGATAACTATACAGTTCTATTACAAGATTTAGAGACGCAAAATGAATTATGTGACTTCAAGTAAATTCTTGGACTTGGAAATTTATTTCCAAAATTTTTACTAAATTATATTTAAAAGCAAAAATTATGTTTAAAATTAATAATAACAATGTTTGGAGAAGATTGAGGATTTTTTGTCCGAATTTAGCTGCTCATTTGTGGAAGATATACATCAATCTTAAACAAATCCATTTAAACTTTCCAATGTTGCCTAAGAAACAAAAATTTTAGTTTTGATCGATTTTATATTATTTTATTTCGGAGCTAATGTTTTAAGTTTTTTACATTCGAGCCCATGAAAACACATCTACTCTCCACCCAGCATTTCTAAGACCAACCAAACACCACCACCACTGCTTTTTTTAAATAAAAAGCATACTTTTAGGCAATTTATTTCTTAAAACAAAATTCTATTTTTACATTACTATTCACCTACTTAATTTAGTACAATTCTTAGCTTTCTTTATTTATCTTCACATAAATTTTGTGCTCTCTCAACATATCATTATTTGTCCAACATCTAACATCAAAAATCTATAAAAATTAAGCTTAAAGCCAATAGATATGCAAAATGGAAAATAACAAAGTCCACCGCTTCTCAAGTCTTATAAAAATAAATGTGATGTCAAAAGTTCAATAGCTTTTCATTTATGTACATTGAAATTAATACGTTGTCAATCCCAATTTCTTCTATTGTGTTGACTTTACAATGGTGTAATAATATCATTGAAGATCGTTACAATAATTAGTCTTCTGTTCAAAGCATAATGGTTCACTTTATATCTTCAATAATTTTCGCGTTGAAATAGCTTTTTATTATCATTCGCTTACTAAATCGTCTTATTTTATATTTAAATTCATTTATTTATTCGTTTATTGCTATTATTTCCTTGACTTTTGATTTATCATTATGGGCGACCCATCTTTGGTTACTTCCATGAATTGGTGCTGTCTCCCCATTTTTTGCGATTTTTTTTTAAATTTTTTTAATTATATGTAATACTGGAATAGAAAAAATATTATATGACAACATCATATTTTCTTCCTGAATATGTACTCAAACTTTACTATCAATATTTTACATACTAATACCAAATCTACAAATGTTTAGAATTTCATCCAGTCTATTTATCTATTTGCGTGCCCAAAAGTCAGTTCCAACTTATACCTAGTAACATTGATACCACCATAGTTTTCGTGTCCATGATATTCTCTTCATGACGAGAGATTTCATACCGTTTTCCGATAATTCTGTAGACTACATAGCTTATCGGAATTTTAGCCATTTGAATTCAATTATTATTTGCCCCAAGAATGTGCTATTTTCCCGCAGCAGTATTAGTTCCCTACAATCTCCAACGAATCCCTTACACAGGTTACAATAAGGTAGATTAAAATGGATTTAGTAAAGCTTTGTAACTTATTATAACTTACTAAAATCAATTTTGATGGTATTGTTGTACTGTCTCAGAAACATGTCATAATCCTGATGAATTCAATGATTATTTCGTATACGAAACCTCAAATTCCTTTCAAATATCTATGACAGTATAAACCACCTCTAACACAATCTCAATAACTTTGATTTTCAATTTGCGGGTTTAATAGATTTGATGGTAGCCATGATCGCTATTAAATCAAATGCTCCTGGTTGTAACAATATGTCATCAAACTTATTAAAGATATTATAACTCTATACATGGTATCTTCGGCCAATAAGTCCATAGCGAAGGAGGTGATAGTTTCGTTTTTAAAAGTAGGGGACGGGGATCCGAAGCACTAGGGCCAAGGCGTCCCATTGCGCTAAACTGCTAAAAACCCTCTCACCAGAACCTTCCCATACTCTTAACGAAGCTCATTAAGTCTAGGCGAGGAAAGTTTTTCAGCGCATTCACATAGAGGAGAGCAGCGTATCCAGCGTGCTTCGGGCAAAGGCCGGGCAAGAATACAGAAACTGTTCGGTTATCTCAGGGTCTCGTTCCAGCAGGGCACACTCAGGGCTGTCAACACCTCTTATCCTTGTTAGATGAACGTAAAGCGTGGCCTGTGATGATGCCAACCACAGTTTTGCATTTTTTCTTCTCAGTCCCAAGAGAAATTTACACCCATAAAAAAACTTTTTCTACACCAGGAAGCTCTCAGGTTCGTCCATCTCTGCTTATGTTACATGCGAATATCCACTTTAATGAGAGACCTGATCACCGAGGCGGCAACGCTTACAACTGATGCCAGTCCAAGAAAAGAAGAACGAGAGCCAGATCTGGCTCGAATGACAACCATTTCATTCCCCATGATCCCCATATGTCCGGAAACCCACTGAAGGTACACCTTGTTGTGCATACATAGTTTATCCACAGACGCCATTCAGTGCCGCATAAATATTATCCGAAGGCCACTCAGAGCCATCAAGGCTGCCTGGCTATCAGAGAGGATAGCAGAATGATAGTAGAGAGGATAGCAGAATGATGGTACTCACCTAGACAAACAAAAAATTATATGGCAGGGAATAGATGGAGTCATGATTAGACATTAGTTGAAAATCTTAGAGCTAAAAGTAACTTTCATAGGTTGTATAATAAGGAAATTACGGGGTGTTTTGAGAAAAATTACCATATTTTCTTAATCACCTTGTAACTCAGACATGGTTTAAATGCCCCCCCCCCCCCATTTTCTATATGAGGAGTATTACCTCCTTCCCTGTGCACTTCTGAACCGGAAATACCCTGTATATTCAAATCAATACATTTTAAACCTTTTATATAAATCGTGTCTATAATATTGCCCGCATTTTGGGTACGTTGTACAAAAAAAACTATCTCCTGAGCCTCATCTTAATCAATTTGTGATGTTTTTGTCCAACCTTTCTATCTTTCGATGTCTTTAAAAAACTTCAAGTTTATGTAAATGTACAAATTCATTTATTATTTAAATTTATGGAACGTCTTTGCTGAAAATTACATCGGACTCATAATTATTTCCAAAGCCTTTGACTCCATTAATTAGTATAAAATACTTGCTATATTGGCTACTCATTCATAGATATGAAAATAATCTTCATATATACTCGAACTTTAGCAGGCACATTGAGCTTATTGAGAACTAAATAGCATTCATCAATGATGACCTACGTACAAACTGCTATTGATCGAGACATTATGAATCCTCTACATAGCTCGCAATGTCTGCTTTTCTGTAATGACCGACTTAAGACGTCTGCGTTGCTCTAAGAAATCGAGAATTACTGTTCACGTTGAAATTTTATTCTCGCATCAAACAAGCGCTACACATAGAGTTTATAGTGACCTTAGGAGATTATAGCTGTCTAATTGTATGATGTACAATTTCGGATTAAGAAAGTACATTCTTTAAAAATCTGTACGCACAATAGGCTAACTACTTCTAATATATATATAAACTTGTTGCAATTCACAATCTTTTCAACATCACCAGATAATGAATCCTAGGCAACGTGGGCAACTCTTACTTTATTAAGATCCCTGGCTTAATATAAAGACCGCAAAAATAAATTAGATGTTAATTTCAATATAGATTTTTTCTGATATTAAAAGACCAAAGAATCAATACAACATTCCTTGAGCTAAAAAGCTCTAATTAAAAAATTCCATGAATTAACACCTGCAAATATCTTCTCAGTTATAGCACCTCATGCATATTGGTAAACCACCAAAGCATTGCACCGCTCTTCAAAAGAATTTTAGTTGCATTTGATTTGAGAATTTGCACAATTAATTAGAAAATTATGTGAAATCATTAACGTGCAATTCGCGAATCACTGACAATGAAAATTACGGTTGACTGCACAGTCTGAGGCACCATTTAAGTAAATTGTTCTCTTAGTTTACGCTTATAAACTTTTCCATGACAGTATAAACTTAGTATACATCTAACTTCAAGGTCAGATATGTTTTAGTTGAGCCGTACTAAGAAATTATTCATAAAAAACATTATTCACTTCTTTTTCCACATTTTTAATTGATTAGTAAAGCTTGCAGTATTTTTATGGATATTGTCGCCTTGAATTTGAAATTATTGGAAATTTCAAGTAAACAGGAAGACGATACGTTTGGTAAATTATATCTATTAAAATAACGAAAAAATTTATGTTCATAGCATAACAAAATATCTTTTCTCCAAGCAGTAGGATTACCACACTTCATTGGGATACTCTCATTTGAAACAGCAATTTCTAAGTGCCTCAGATTTTTTTGTTTGTTTTTTTTTTTTTAGTTAAACTCTTTTAGTCTTAACGTTTTAATAATCTTATTTTAATTTTAATTTTATTGAAAATGCGGGAGTAGAATAACGAAATTTTTTTCTAGTAGAGATATTTCTCAGACATTTATATATGAAGGTAGCAAAGTTGGTGCGACTTGTAAAGCGTTAAATAATCCTCCATATTTCCGCACGGAAGTACTCCACACCTGACAACTTTTGCTTTAATTAAGAGTATTAATTTGTCTTAAAAAAAAACTTACTCAATTAGATTTAATATAATCAGCAAACGTTTACCGAATAGGTATATATATCTCTATTTAACTCATTATGAGTATATTGCAACGTGTCTTTAATCCCACTTAAAATAAGTAACATTTTCATTTATATATTGCGTATAAAATTAGATTTTGCCAAAAAATTAGTCAATACTTTTAGTATTAAGTAGTACATGTCATTCCATTTTCAACTACGAATAAAGGGAATTTTTCCCAGTCTAATCAGTCTCGGTCAAGAATAGAAATCTAAAAATGCTATTATTACTAAAAACTTCCGTCAAAACGAGAATTCAATTCGAGAGTTATTATTCAAATAGAGTTTTAAGAAGATTTTCATGTATTTAAAGTGGAAGCATAAATAAATAAGATTATTTTTACGAAAGAAAGAATTAAATCGTAATTAGTAACCAAATAAATCAATTGGAAATCATTCGTTCCGATTGGAAAGTATTTTCCTAAATTTCCAAAGGAGAATTTCCTGTAAATCTGCTGAAAAAAAGGTGTACCAAAAATTGTAATCAGATTAAGATTGTTGGAGGAAGTTTACTGGGTACGTTGAAGGAAAAAATGACTACATAAAAAAATTATTGAATAAAGGAAACAAGAAAAGCTTGGATATTGCAAATTCTATCATTTATTAATAATTAATGAGAAAATATTTATATTTATTTGCCCTAAAACATAAAATCGGAGTTCCTGAGCTATTTATCGCCGGCCTATAAATTTGGTCCTACCCCTTTCTCCACTCTAGTCGGCACTATAATTACCAACAAAAAACAGCGTTTAACAATTTTTGAGAATTCTTTATTTATCTGCCTATGCTGTTGGAAGAATTCAGAAAAATCCCATAGAAGTAGCACCGCTAAAGATTCTGTGAAAATAATAACGTGGATGATCACGTCTTGTCGTTTAAGCTATTCAAGAATAGTGTGTAAGATTGAGTTACACATGAACGTAAAAAAATTATCAATTTCTTAACCAAACTTTAAAACTTTACCACAAAGCAATGGGAGATGCTATATTACCCAAGTTTTCGCCTCACGCTGAACGGTGTTATAGAAAATTTATAATTTTTATATTCAGCGACAGAACTTAATTTACTGTTGATTACATTTCTGTGAATAATTACTGACAGGTATGTTAAATACTATATGAGGATATCCACGGAAATTAATGACGTTTTCTTAAAGTTCGGTAATTAAATATGCAGGAGAAGTCATTGTAAAACTGCATTTATTTTAATATTTAGAAAATACAAATTAATAATTTAAAATTTAACAATTTTACAAGGTTCAAAAATATTCCATTTCACATTAATAAAAAAACAAAAGTATACATGAAGTGTAAATAAGTAAGTAAGTAAACTTAATTTAGTTAATGTACTAAGTTAAGTGTAAATAAATTTAATTTGCTTCATTTACCTGCTACGTACTCTATAGTACCTGGCTCAGGAGACAGGGTGGTTCGTTAGTGCTTTTGAATGGGCACCACGTGATTTTTCTGTGGTGCGGTTTGCGGACTTTGAAATAACCCAGACAACGAATCAGATTTGGGAATCACTTTTTAATAAATAAAGCAGTAGTGTCGGTTCATATAAAAATATAATTAAAAAAAAAACAATTCTCAACAGATACTGCAATTTAACTCTATGGTACCTTTATATAGATTGAAAAGAAAATTATAGAAAATTATCTAACTAGTCAGCCACTACAAATTTAAGAGACAATTATATAATATTACAATCTTAAGTATCTCGCTTTTTATGCAGCAAATTTCGAACTACTGCCCTTCACCTTGGTCTTCCAGATGTCCAGAATCGTGCCGTATAACAAACAAAAGAAAAGAGAATCCAACTCTAATCCAAAAATCCCTTTAGATTCCTCCTTTGCAGTTCTAGATTTCCTATGGTAACCTTTTTTTTTGGATACTACAAGAAACTGATGAGAAGAGGGCGATCGTTCCCTTCAACTCGAATCGAATATCGAACTCTAAGATTTTTTTTTGTCTTTTGATTAAAATTATACTTTAATACATCCGTCAAAATAATAGTGGCTTTTTACCTGGTGCATTCGATAAATTTTATTAGCATATTAGCACAAAAGTTGTTAAGTATTCTACTTTATGGTTACCTTCAGTGCAGTTTGATTTATGTTTTATTTTAAATTTTCCTAAAAGAACCCTGGCTCAGTCCAGTACTTTAAATATTACCTTTACGCTTTAGAATTACAACTCATGGTATCGGACAGTAAGCACAAATGAATAAACAACGTTTTGATACTAGCCATAATACGTCGCTAACTAGCTTTTGCGGAACTTTAAGTAGTGTTGGATTTAAACAAAATTTCAGGATTACATTTATAAATTTGTAAATGTAAAATTTGGTAAAGTTCTAGGTACTTTATAGCTATCCTTAAAATTATACTTTAAAATTAAAATTCAGTAAGTGCACAAAGTTGCTCAGAATTTCTAGATAAGACTTGAAGTAGGTACCCTAAGTTTTCCTTACATAATACAAAGAATATTACGTAGACTATTTTAAACAATTAAATATATAAATCTTCATTATTTTTACAATATTCTTTCTGACTAGGTACAGAAAAACTCCTTGAAGTGGGTAGTGTCTAATCAAAACATAAGGTCTCTTCTTACCATTGAACTTTATACCTTTTTTTAATTGTCTTTATTATTTAACTCTCGAACAAAAAGAATTTTTCCATGCAATATTCTCTACACTTCCAAGGCTGTAACCAGTTAAAGTTTAGGCCAATCCAAGCGAGTAAAGGCAGTTATTTTCTGCAAAACAAATATGCGCAATATATCCTGTGTTAACAATAACATATAACATAGCAGAAACAGACTTGACTGTTTACAATTAACATTGACAAAGACAAACTTCCTTGCGGATCGTAACATACCTTTATCTATAATAAAACCGTGGATCACATAAAATATCCATAAATAAATTAAATTTCTTAAGTTAATTATTTTTGAAAAATGTGTACCTGAATTACTCCGAAACTTCACACATATATCGTGAAACTAAATAATCTTTAAACACTTCTCTTATTTCTTTACTATTATTACCCTAATTATGTCCGGAATTCCAGTCCAATGGAAAAATAAGTTTTCAAATAAATTTTCTTCTCTCCAACTTCCATGCGATCTTATTATTCCGTGCCCTTGTCAAAAGTTCAAGGTGGTACATACATACATTTGTTGAGATTTCTAGTTATAAGAAAATTGTGCAAACATGCGATATCAGCGAAGATAATTCTTATTGTTTTGGTTCTAACCACTGACATGTATAATATGGACCGCAGATCCCATTAAAATTGCTTACTAAACATGTAATCATTTTCAATTGTTGTCTCTTTATTGTTTAAATATGAAATTCCGCTGAACTTGATAAAATAAATTTTTAATGCAATTTACTATAGTTCAGTAGATAATCCATGTAATATAACGATATAGAACAGAAATAGATGGAAATACAATATTTGTAATCCTTTCTCTGTCCCCCATACGCTATTTTAGAGTTGGACAAACAAAAAGTGCTTGACAACACGATTTGACAGCTTTAACTGGTTTAGTGCATAAAAAATCCGTTTCTCCTAAATAGTTCAAAATGCAATTCAATAGAACTGAACTTCTTTACTACAGGACATGGCGCTCAGAATTTTCTTTACTTGCATATGTATAAGAAACGTGTCGTTTGAAAGCTTCTAGCATTGCGCATTATGGAAAACAAACACGATTCATGTTTAAAAATTTATATGTATATATATATTTGATGACGATAATTCTAACGACTATTTACCGGTCAAAATTTTTACCTTTAGGAAAACGAAAGTAATTGTAAATATTTCAACAAAATTACAAAGTGTTTTCGCATTTTCCTAAACTCTACCTAATTCGCCGTGAAATGATACTACAGCGAAATTTTTTTTCTGAGCTTGAAGTCTCCTCTTTCTCACAAATCATGAATATGATTTTCTAATAAATGCCATATTCAAATTATAATTATGAACTTAATATTATAATTAAATTTCTTTCAAGAACATTTAACAGGAGTCTTTTACCCATTTGAAGACTGCTGTTAAATTTTCGCGCTGCATTCATGTTTTATTCGGTAAAAAACAAAAGTTCATGTTAAAGCTGTGAAAAGATACTTGCGGGTAATCATATAACCAATTTAAAAAGACATAATGAAGGAACATCCACCAATACGAGCGATGCAATTTGTCGAGTGAAGCTTTGGATCATATTTTATTAATAAAACTAAATTAAAACTTAAGTTACCTTAAATTTATTAAAAACAACCTTTAGCAGTATTGCATAAAATGTACCTGTCTCGAAAAATACCAATAATATTAACTACAAAATATTTCTCTCCCGTGTGGTTATTGATTAACAAAAAAAAATATTTTTTCAATACTTTCGTTATTACTTAACCAATACTTATTTAGTGGCCATGAACTATTCAGAAGTAAGCGTTAGAATTTAATTTAATTGGTTAGAATTAAAAAAAAAAAAGGTTAACCAATAATCAAAATAATCAGGAAATGAAGTATATTTATTTGACATTAACCAAAGTTTTTATCTGAAAATCCAAGGGTTTCAGCCGTGGCGCTTCTTGATTGAAAGCATGGATGTCTTTTTTTGGATGCAGACACACAAATCACAAGACCAGAATAGATTTTTTGGAAGATAGGTAACTCACACAAAAATTGCCCCTCCCCCACCCCCACCACTGAACGAAAACCGTGACCCGCGCTAGTCTATGGTAAAGGAAGTAAAAGATTTGGGGGTAAATTTTGGTGTCAAATTTAGCTTCCTAATCACATTGAATTTATAGTATCTGACGCTTTCTGGAAACTGGAATTTTATAAGATTAATTGTGGCGATTTCAAAGATCTTTCAACAATAAAAACCCTTTTCTTTTCACTGAGTATACCAATATAATATGGGATACGTGTTATACCACACTTAAAAACCGCTTAGAAATCGTTCAAATGTCATTCACTAGATATGCCTTATACATATAAAAGAAATTTTTGTAGTACGCAAATTCCTTCTTATATTGCAAGATGTTTGCTGGTAGGATTGACTACTTTAAAACTAAGGCTTAAAGTGAATTGCGCTATTTTTATCAAGGACTTATTATCATCTAGAATAACCTTCTCAATATTAGTTTTACATATTAATTTATATGCTCCTTACCAAAATTATTATGGGGACAACGAGAAACTCTTCCTAATTGTATTATTTCCTAGAGGCCTTTTTGTTCTTTTCTCGATACCACTTCCTGAAAACTAACAAGAAAAATGTTTGCAATTATACAAAATAAAAATTCAAACGATTCAGGATATAATTGAACACATTAAAATATTTGCTTATCTTTGAAGACCTATAGAGTAAAATACATCACGTAACCAATCAGATAAATACATACAATTTTCTATCCGCCTACCTCAAAATAATTCCCTCATGAGCTGCCCTAATTCTTATCTTATGAATCAGAAATAAATGTTCACAATAAAATTAGAAAGGTCTTAATTTAATCACCAGTTATGCAACACTCAAACTACAATTTCGATTTATGTGATGCAGACAATAAAATCCTTTCTCAATAAAAGATGGGAAAACTGCACCAAGAAATATAGTTACAGTACAGCAGCCCAGTGTACGGTAACTACTCTGGCATCAAGTCGTAAACAACAGAAGCAGTTTCACTCTAATCACAAAGAAGTCTAATCACAATGGACCACAACTGCAGAACTTTATTTATACATAGCATGTTACATAAGTGACAAGGCTTATTACTGTCGAACTGATTATTAAAAATTCTTCAGTGAATTGCTCCAAATATCTGTTGTGAAAATATTTCAGTGCATAAGTGATTTTATGTAGCCGTCCCTTTATACAGGTACTCAAAAATATTAGTTAATTTAGAGACGGTGAACTTTTGTTATTACACTTTAGTTAACTTACCCAGATGTTTTATTTAAATCTATATTTATGTGACCCACTGTTAGTTCTTTCAGAAATAAAAGGGTTACATAGGAATTTTCTGTTTACCTACCTAAGGTAAACGAGTATACGTGCAGCTGGTAAGAATATTTATGATTTTTTGTAAAAATAACTAAGTCCGGTCAAAATCTATTTGCATTAAATCTTTTCTTCGGTCCCTTCTAATTTTGGCCATAACAAGAGAGGTGACCTTTTTCCTAATAAAAAAAATTTGGTATACCTCCGCGGCCAGAGTACGTTGAACTTAATTACTGAACCGAATTTTGAGGTAAACATTAACCTCATAGAACATTTTTCATGCTTGTCACAACCAAAAGTGCCACAAGATTGAGATTGTGAACAATTTCATTACTAGGGACCGAAATTTTTATTTTATTTCATATTTTCACAAGATAGTTTTGGAATACTTACTAAGAAGTAAATTTAAGTCACTACCACATAAAACTTTGTTCACGTTACCACTTAAGATTGAGGTTTGTTTTATTAATCGCAGAGCAAAGCTCCTACATAGTATGTTAGTTAGTTTTATAGCCGCAGAACTCCCAATCTACCTGAACAAATAGATTTATTGTAAATCTAATTTTAATTCTATGTCAGTGGAAGTCAGTTTCTACATTTTGTTTATGGGATGGAAAATCTATCTTTAATAGAAATAGTACATTTCGCTGTTTTCATGCAGTGAGAAAGCAATTAGCTCCGAAGTTTCTCTAAGCAGAACGATATGAAAGTTTCATTTTAATTTCATTTATTCTTTTATAGGTGGCATTGTACAAAAAGATTAAAAATCTCATTTTAGTACAAGACTAATGGGTACATTAACCAATAACTAATATTATAACCAATTAGACTAATAAGAAATTAATTAATTAATTAGAACTAAGATACGAATTAAAAAGAAAATGAAACTTATACTTATTTCCAATGCAAAACTAAAAACTAGACTGATTTCAAGTTCTCCAGAGCTCTGCATATAAATTTACCAAACATATCTGACTCAAACAACAATTGCAAATTTATTGGCAGAGAATTCCAAATAATATTGGACTGAATAAAGAACTGACGCTTAGATGTTAGACAATTATGTCTAGGCACTATTATAGTAGTAACTCGACTTGATCTCGCAATCTGAAGTATATTATACAAGTGTCTGGGGTTTCAAGACATAAGAGTCGCAGTCAATAAAATAACAGCGCGATATTTGAAATAGATGATAAGGCTGCAACCAAGGATGGAGTTGGCGTAAGGAATGACATGGTCAAAACGACGGAGACCAAAAACATACCTTATAATAGCGTTGAATGCGGTATTTAGCTTTTGAATAGACTCGTAGTCAAGCTAAGCAAATATTTCGCACCCATAGGTAAAAAGAGGGACGAGAAGCGTCCTAACTAGCTTTAAACGGGTTTTTGCTGGAGTAAAATTACTAGTTGCTCAGAGTGAACGAATTCCAACATGTATTTTTCTAATTAGAGCATTAATATGGGGCCCCAGGAAATATTTTTATTGAAGATAATTCCCTAGTTAGAAACGGAATCGACATTTGGAATTTACATACGACAGGTATGAAATAAGAAGTAGCTAAAAATTATTTGTATATAATTAAGCATTTAGTTTTGGTAGCGTTCAACTGTAGCATGTTGTTAATGGTCCACTAATAAATAAAAAAAAAGATCATCATTTCTATAAGAGCAATCTTCAGCTAATCCAATGGGCTTGAGATATACTATTGAGCATCATCAGCATAAAGGTCCAGCTTGCTGTACTTAACACAATAAAATAAATCATTGATGATAAGAGAGAACAACAGAGGACCCAAGATAGATCCATGGGGCACTCCGGAAGATACCAATTGAAAAGAGGAATATAAATTTTTAGAATACACAGATTGATACCGATCTCTCAAGTAACTGCCGATAACGTTTGCAGCCTGGATAGAGAAATTAAACTGCGCTATCAGTTTTCTACATCTTGCTGTGATTTACTGAATGAAATGGCTTAGAAAAATCCAACAGCACCAATATGCAAAACTCATCTCTATCAATAAAAATACAAATATCATTGTTTATTTTAAGAAGAGCAGTGATGCAGCTATGATTAGCTCTAAAGCCTGATTGTTCTTCATCTAGTAAATTATGTTATGCAATGTATCTATTTGTCTGGGCAGACATAATCTTTTTCAATTATTTTAGATAAAAAGGGTAGATACTATTAAAAACATTGCAAAAAAGAGCAAGTGCAAGGTTGGTGTCCTTCATGTTCAGGAGACACCCGTGGATATGATGATGTACAACAAATGGGGCACCACATTCCACCGTTGAGATATTAGTTTAGCCACCGTAGCACTTTAGTACGGTACTAACAGGTTTCAGTATAAAGTATAAAGTGAGTAACTCCATACTTAAATGAAGTGTATTAAATTATTTTAGAAAATTTAAAGTACTTAATCTTGTAAGTATAATAGGCGATTGCAGTGAATTTTTCGAGAAGTTATAGTTATAAAGGGCTTTCCAATAAGAGGTGTTATTTTAATTAGTCCGCTATTTCGTTAGATGTCACTTTTGCAGCTGTCATTTTTTGACATTTGACAAGTAGAAACTACGCCATTAATAAAAGTGGAACGATACACTATTCAACAACGCATTGAAATTATTAAATTCACTATAAAAATGGAGAAAATGTGGCAGAGACGGTTCGTAAAACTCGAACATTTTTGGGTCGTCGTGAAGCACCTTGTCGGACCGCAATACAGAAATTGGTAGAAAAATTCGAGCTGTCGGGACAAGTTAGTTATGTGAAGAATAAAACCCGTGCACGTCGCTCAAGAACAGCCGAGAATATTGCTGCTGTAGCCGAAAGTGTTGAAGAAAACCCAGGTTTGTCCATTCCTCGTCGTTCTTTGGAATTAGGCATTCCACAAACGTCATTACACCGTATTTTGCATAAAAATTTGGGTCTTAAGGCTTGTAAAGTTCAGTTAACACAATAACTCAAGCCGGCCGATCATCAACAATGTCGAGTCTTTGCTGATTGGGTCCTTGAAATGCATGAAAATGATCCGGAATTCCATCGAAAACTCATCTTGAGTGATGAGGCCCATTTCCACCTCGATGGCTTCGTCAACAAGCAAAATTGTCGCATCTGGGGCTCGGAACACCCAAGAGTTATTGTTGAAAAGCCTCTCTATCCTCAACGTGTGACTGTTTGGTGCGGTTTATGGTCCCGCGGGGTCATTGGACCTTACTTTTTCGAAAATGAGGCTGGAGCAACAGTTACGGTGAATGGATTGCGATATCGACAGATGATTAATGATTTTTTATGGTCGGAATTGGATGGTATTGATCTGGACAACGTTTACTTTCAACAAGACGGCGCTACGTGCCATACAAGCAACGAAACCATTGATCTTTTACGGGAAAAGTTTCCGGACCGTGTTATCTCTCGAAGAGGTGATTACAATTGACCACCGAGATCTTGTGACTTAACACTTGCGACTTCTTCCTTTGGGGCTACGTGAAAGAGAAGGTCTACGCCAACAGCCCAGCGTCGATTCAAGACCTCAAAGATGGAATTCGTGAGGCTATCGAGGACATAGGGCAGCCACTTTGCGATTTGGTTATGGAAAATTTCATGAAAAGGATATGGTCCTGTAGGTGTGGTCGTGGTGGTCATTTGGCTGATGTTATTTTCCATTATTAACGACATACCTTCCTCTTTATAACGAAATAAAGATCCGATCATTTATCTCAAAAAATGGCATTTTTCTTTGAATATCAAAGTAACACCTCTTATTGAAAAACCCTAGATAAGGGACAGTCATTTAGACTTAGCTTTGGCTCACTCGATCATATTTCGTCCCTGCGAAAGGACTCATCATTTCATTTCGGAAACTGAGATGACGTATACCACGTTTCGGGATCAAACCATCACAACCCGTGTTGTCAGATTTGGTTTCACAAAAAGCCATGAGAACGTCATTAGGTATTACTCGGGTAAAATTAAATGGTGAAAAGTTACAAGGGACACTAGGATTAGGCAATTCAGGGCTGCTTTGTGAAATCGAAGTTATTTCAGGTACCATAAGGAATTCATTGTTGAGTTCTTCCGGATCAATGTCGATATTATTTTTAGTTGAATATACTACGCCGGCAGAACGTAATTTTTTCCATAATTTTTTTGGTGATAGTTCAGTATTGAGCAATGAAGAAAAACACCTCTTTTTGGCCATTTTGATTTCAAATGTTGTTGTATTACGAAGAACACGATAGTCATCCTAGAGTGTGGTAGCTCGATATCGTTTCCACATGTCAAATGCTCTATTCCTGCGATGAATGAGGTTCATAATTCTAGGAGAAAACCATGGGTAAACAGGGTTATATATAGTTTTAGTAACCAATGGAACATACTTTCCATGAAGATAATGGATCACTTAAGATAGGAAGTCAGTTTGATCCTCAGCGTCACACATAGTGTAAACATTATTCCAAGGGAGAGACTAGCTTCATTATGGAGATTACCTAAATTTGCTACTCTATAATTAAAAAGTGAAAAGGTGTTAGGCTCCTGAATATAATGAGATTGAAAATCGTAGGTCATTATTATCATATCATGATCAGATATACCCGCAAGTGACATCTGATTCATGAATTTAATTTTATCTGGACAAGATATCAAGAAGATATGAAGAATGCTTTGAAAAGTGAGTAGAATGTTCATTAACTCGATGCATATCAAGAGAGTTCAACACAAAATTAAATTGGTTTCTAGAACTATCTCCACTGAGAAATTTAATACTAAAATCACCACCAATTACGATATTATTATATTGTGGAACGATATGTGTCAGATCGTTGATTAAGTTCGATAACTCTGCGTTCGGCGGTTTATAAACACAACCGATCAAGCATTTATTGAATCCTCACCAAAGAGATATTCAGCCTCCAAATTAGTATCTCTAGTAGATATCAACAGTCTGCAAGCTGTACTAGAGTTTAAGTATATAGCAACGCCACCACCTCGACGTAGAGACCTATCCTTCTGAAAAGTTTTAAAACCAGGCATATCGAGTAACTGATCACGAAGATTAGGCTTTAACCAGGACTCCCCGCAGGAACTACATCCGCACTTCCATCACGAAAGATTTCACGTACCTCATCAATATTAGGAAGCAAGCTTCTTGCATTCATATGATCGACCTTCAGACCTGCGGTTTGTGAGTTAAAGATGTTGGCCAAAATTCTACGAGCACCAGTTGCCTCCAAGCCACTACTTTGAGATATAAAATATGATCGAAAAGTATTTAAGTCAGGCATATAGGCATAATTTATTTTGATGCTTGCAAACAAAATTAGTGAAATTTCATAAACTCCCTTCAAAGGGAACTGAAATGATAACAACTTAAGGCATATCAATAGCAAAGTATAACTAATTATATAATACAACAAAAAATTCAGAAGAATAAACAAGATATAAAGACAAATTTACTACTATGGCATACGTGCTTAAATTCAAAATCACCAATAATACTTCAAAACTAAAATATAGAGAAAGTTCTAAATTCATATTTCTACTAATAGTTACTACTAAATAAATTATCAGACTGTGAAAATTCATCATTAAGAAATACATTATCAAAATTTCATTATCAAAATTCAAGTTAATACGAATAATTTCTAAGCCTAAACATAAACAAGCAAATAATCCAGTACTCACGCTATAAAAACTAGTGCAATATGTAGTATTTTTTTCAGATTGATCCACACCACTACGGCGGACATAAACGTATCCAGCATTAGTAAAAACAGACAGCAGCTTCTTTTCCTTTTTTAATTTCAACGCTATGCGCAGAATTGCATAATTACGAGTCAATACGATTTGTCGGTAAATATTATTACCAGACACTTTTTGAAGCTAATCCCTGTTTTTGGATCGCCTTGTATTGAAAATAGACTATTCTACGAAATTAACACGAGAAGGAAAAAGCTTTCTCAGTTTTAGTGCACTGCGTTTTGAACAGCAGTCGAATATAAGTTCCTAAACTTATTCACATTTTAGACCCTAGGTACACGGGCAAGATCAATTCCTCAAATGTCTAATTAATCCAATTTTTAATAGATTAAAATACTGTTTACTTAATTGTCGTGATCAGGTGAATTTAGAAAATTTTGATAGGCTCTGGATAAAATTTAAGTTAGATTTGGTAAAATTAGATGCTGATTTTCACTCATACATATGTTCTTGAACAGAAAAATAATTTATTGGGATTAAAATTTCAAATGCTGTCATTATATGCTTAGACTGATCTTAAATGATGATAAAACTACCAAAAATGTTAAAGCCAAATTTAAAAACAAATCAAAATAGTTACATAATAAGGAAATGGTCTTCCAAAGTAGTGAAGAAACTATGTAGATCACCACCGCCACTATCATAATCTCTACGTAGCTCCTCGGATGAAGAAGAGATTTTATGGAACAGCAAAAGCATTCATTATGGGAACTGTAGCATCAAATATGTGTAAAAACCATTTATAAATCCACTGCTGAAATTGCCGTCAGAAACGAGATAGATGTATACATATATACATATGTAGAGGATGGTGCTGTATCTTGGTACCATTTTGAAACAGCATTTTTTTTTTTTACAAAACTTATGAGACACATTTTAAGCAAGCGATAATTATAGATGTTCTTACCTAAAAACTTTTCAATAATAGTCGAATATGCTGTTAAAAATGTATATTTTATGTAATATGGAGGAATATATGAAGGTGCTGCTTGCATCCCAAGTTACAACATGCAGCTGTACCATGGGCAGTGGGGTATTATACCTTGGACATACATAATTTACTAAGAAGAAATGATATCAACAGAGTTAAATTGAATAACACTCTTTACTCAACTAAAAATAACTATATTCGCAAACAGATTACTAAACCTAAAATGTTTATAGTTATCCGTATTTTCAATACATTGTTTGTACCTTGGACATGACTATGAAACAAATTTTTACAATGTTCAAGACACATACCCTTTACAAAAGAAACAAAACTGCCTATGAAATAATTTAAGACGCTCAATTCATCACATGATAAACAATTTATAACACCAAACATAAACAAATTTTACCTGAGTTGGAATCGAGAGATACAGGAAGAATAAAACTCCAACACTTTCAATTGTTTATCACTGGAAAATATTTACATTTTTCACAACGATTCTGTAAAGCACAATAACTGTACATTTGTTCAACAAGGTAATTCCCAGAATAACTTTAATTCAATCTGTTGATTAGTAAATACGATATAAACTGGTTTATGCAGGGAGCCGAGGTACAGCATTCCTATATGAAACCCATTCCTGGCTGTCGAAAGAAAAAGATAATTTCGAAAATTAAGAACAACCAAGAATAGAAACTCTATTCCATTATTATTAACTATATCCAAAAACAAATTAATTAACCAATACATAAAATTTAAAATTTTCATTCATTTTTTTTTATATATATATATAATTTAGACCCCACCCAGAACCCCACAAAGCTTAATGTAGTAAACCGGGTTTCAGGGTTCGGACCAATCTTTTTCCACCAATTTTACCTTTAAAGAAGATTTTCTCAATTGATATCAAGCCGAATGGAATATGAATTAGCAAAAATATCTATGCATAAAACCGAAACATGTCTTTCATTTTTCAGTAAAAATGTTCATTGATTTTGAAAATTTTAATCCTACCAAGGAGCTTATCATTCAAAATCTTTTGATATGAAAATTTAGTTCATTTGGGAAAATTGGAAGAATACATTTTGTTGTTGCAGATATCCCATATTTTTATTCTTTGCACCTTGGACATATTTTTCGGGATGAATTATTTTTACTTTATTTCCAGTTCAGGCATGAGTTTTCAAATGGCCTGGAAAATAAATTACTAGAAATGTGAATTTATTTTACGTTATTTGACACTCTCCACACATGACCTTCAAATTGTTTTGAGAGACCAAAAAAAGTTTCCTATAATACATTAAACAAATTATTTCGACTTACAAGTGGTAATTGTGGTTATGTCATAAGGTCATTTTATAGCTTGTTTTCGAAACAAATTCGAACGGTGTAAAAGTGCAGAATTCTGTCTCCGCTCCGTTGTCCCTATTCGCCGGTGTACCTCAAAGTTCGGTCTTAGGCCATATTCTGTTCTCTCTCTATATAAATTACCTCCCTTGTGTTAGGAATAATTTTTCTGTGCACTTGTATGCCGATGACGTTCAACTAAACTTCATCGGCACGGCTTTACCTTAGCAGAAGCATAAGCCTGGTCGAGGATTGTATTACTCGAATCAATGATGACCTACAGCATGTACAGAATGGGCAATGAATAATGAGCTTTCAAATAATCCAAACAAACCTTACTGTCTACCGGCTGAGACAACTTACATCTAGATGTGCAAAACCTCACAAAAACGCGGTCCAACTAAGACGAACTAATGGCCCTCTAATAGAAAGCTCTGCACATTCTATCTCTCTCTTGCTGTATAAAAATAAATTCTTCGCATTCTTTGGTTGACTGAAAAGTTAAAGAGCTTTCAAAAAGTGTTCCGGGTTTATATGGAGTTTTGCACATCTAGTTGTAAGTTGTCTCAGCTACCGGTATGCTTATAGAAGCTTTTTCCCAATATTTGATTTGCTATCAGTTTGATTGAATAATTCCACGCTCGAATATGTTGAATCAGTTAAGAGTTCAACTCAATTCTAAATTTAGTTGCTGCGACTACATCAACGTTTTGATAGGGACCATCTATGGCAGTTTTGATTAACTATCTATTTCCTTCAGTTGTCTGTCTGTCTGTGAATTTTCGCAGGAAATTGTCGCTGACTCTTATTGTCTCCAATTTTATCTATGAGAGCGTTATTTTTAGCAGACTAGACTCAAATTGTAAAAGAAAAGTTACTGCAGCCTTTAACGATGTAATACGTTATATTTATAGACTTCTTCGGAGCATTCATGTATCTGGCCCTTGTTACATCCCTATTCGGAAACTCTGTAGACTCGTCGTTGGCTTATCTTCGTTCATAATCTAATTTATACTAAATCCCCTGCATATCTCTACGAAAGCCTACAGTTCTTGAATTTGAATAGATTCTTCAACTTCAAAATGGAACTCTCTTCCAAATTTGATTCAGCGCACAGATACCGGCCTGAACTTTGCTAAACTAATCAAAGATTTCAAAAGCTCAGGGGATAACCTATGATGCCGTAGTGCCTTGTCAGGAAAGGAAAAATGGTAGAGATTGTGATTAGTATTTATTCTTAGACCTTCAAATTCTTGTCAGATTGTCTTAATTAATATTTAATTTTTTTTCGTCTCTTTTCTCTTTAATTTTTAATTCCTTTTCGCTTTTAATCTCTAATTTCTCTTTTTTCTTTTTGATCTTTGGATTTTTTTCTTTTATTTATTTATTTATTTATTATTATGTTTATTTTTATTTTAATGTTATTTATGTTTTTTGTTTTGTTTTTTTTTCACCAAATTTTACGTTATAAGATTTTGTAATCTTTTGTACAGCGCCGCCTAATAAATGTATTGTAAACAACTTTTAAATTAATTTGCATGTACTACAGTTCCGCAGCTGTATTGAAATTTATTATTTTATTATTGTATTCTTTTTATAATAATAATCGAAATATTCTAAAAATATAAACGAATTGCAGGAAATATACAAATTATTGAGCCCCAAACCGTTGCCAGAAATAAAAAGTGGAAATCATGTTTTCGTTAATTATATTTTGAGCGAAGATACTATTTTAAATATTTTCACTTACTGTGAAATTGAAAACACAAAAATGCTTCTAAGATACAGGAAAAACTTGGTGCTACGAGACGTATAAGATCACCAGCTTAAGCTTCCACACGAAAAAATGGGTATATACCGTTTTTTTAAGAAACATGAAGATAAATTATCTCAATCTGCAGTTAATAAGAGCAAACACTCAAATATGCAGAAGAGTTATATTTTTATTGACGTTTGTGCTACCAGGAACGTATTTAATAAAAATTAAAATCAATATAAGTTCAAACATTTCATAATATACACTACTGATCACAAAATGTGAGCAAAGGAAAATATTTCAAAAACCGTATGAAGTTTTAATATAAAGAAACCGGTCACTTCAAATTTTGAATTGAAACAAGAACCTACATTATCTTAATGTTTATATTTACTCCTGTTTTTTTTATTTATATCCTCTAGTCATTTTCAGCAGCTGTTCAAAATTCATGGATATTGCGAACATGAGTTTTGTGAATTTTCCTGTTGATATGGTCCAAGAGAATTTCAATAGAGTTCAAATCCTGACTTTCTTCTTATTTCTTGGCCGTATGACATGGTTCATTATTCTGCTGAAATATGCATTCAATTCTATTCTGATTATCTTCCAATGCTATTTGAAAAGCTTTTTCAAAAACTGTAAAAAATTGGTTGTATATCAGAATTTATTTTAACGCCTTAATCCACTTTCTCGTTCCCTTATTTTGGCTTCTGGCAAAAGAAATCTCATATGGAAGAAAATTAATTAGTTTAGCCAAACCAATAAAAGAAAAACAATTAAAAAAGCTAGAATTGGTCTAACATGGAGAGGGTCCCTCCTCGACTTCACGGATTTCGACCAAATCCACAGTATATGTCGGACTTGACTAGAAATGAAAGTGACGCAAGTGGGAACTTCAGATGGCCAAGCAAAACCAAAATAATGCATAATGTAGGTGAACCTGGAGATAAAATTAACACTTTTCGGAAAACTTTGATAATTACCATCTTGCGGGTATATTCGCAACGTCGTAAATCACCTTCTTTTCGTCACAATTATCTATAATCTGTTATATTTCATATACAGAAAACCAGAAGTCATTACCCCAATTAGTTTAGGAGCATTGTCCAAAATAAAATTGCGAGGATTGCTAAATTACTTTCAACTTACATTAATTAGTATCACCTCGGCCAAATTCCACCCGATTTTCAAAATTCTTTTTGCTAAGTTCATTGTGAGCTTTTTATGATTTTTTGAAACTAAATATTACGATATTCGTACGGCAGCGGGTTATAAAGTGGTAACCCGTGGTGGATTACTTATATATTATTATAAAAAAATAAATAAATTATTTTACAGGGGTGGGGGTATTTATTTTATATTTAACCATCTGTATAGAATATTCGTACACTATCTCATTAAAAACGGTTGATAAATTCAATGTCATATACACCAATGGGAAAAGTTTCTCATTTCCCGAATTCGGGTGTTCAAAGGGAGGTGGGGTAAATATTATCCGATTTGCAAAATTCCTTCTACTTGTGTTTTTGTGATTTTTTTCTGATTTTTTGAACATATTTTCCCTCCCCTTCAGATTAAGTTGAGAAATATAATTTTCGAAGGCCAAAATTCTGTCTAAGAAATTTATTTCGAAATGTTTTTATTTTCATGAATGCGTTTTTACTAAGAGATTATCTGTTAAAAATTTTATGAAAAACGGATGCCATTTACCTATTTAAAGAAAAATTAAATCTTTAACAATTTTGCATATCCACTTTTCGCCATCTATCGGAGATCTTTGAAAACGCACTGAAATGCCACTTACAGAATCGAAAATTTACATACCTCCTATGTGGTTGGCATTTTACCCGTATGAATTTGGCACTTTCGTTCAAATTTTGCTGCAATTTAACCGCGAAAACTCTCGCAGAAATTTGAAAATTTGACCGATTTCCAAGGAGTAAGCCTACAAAATCCCGGGCTCCCTACATTATGCATTATTTCGGTTTCGTATGGTCATCTGGAGCTCCCACTTACGTCACTCTCATTTCTAGTCAAACCCTACTTATATTGTGAATTTGGACAAAATCGGTGATGACGTGTAGGGACCCTCTCCTTGGAAGACCAATTCTTATGATACACTAGATTAATACCCGTATGTAATTTCGAATGTCTGATTTCTGACATCATCGGACAATAAAAATGATTATAAACAATTTCATATTATAAAAAACTTTCCAGTACAATAAAAATATAATTTTCACAATATATATAAGAATCCTAAATTTTTATATGGCAACACCAAGAAGGAGTTGCCCGATTTAGCCCATTTTTGAGATTTTTATTATTATTGAAATAAAAACTTATGCACAAAATTTCTACGTTAACGCATTCTCAGGTAGTGTTCAAATATGTAGTAAGAAACATAATTTTCGTATGACAACCCTACGAGGGAGTTACCTGATTTATCCCATGTTCTTCATTTTATTTTTTTTTAAAGCCCATGTACAAAATTTCAGCTCCCTAAGTGTTAGCCTTCTGGAATTATCGTGTGGATTGACGGACGGCCAAACCGGACATGCAAAAATCAAAATTACTTTTAATATTATGCGTGTATGTCCAATCCATTTCGCTCTACCAGCATTTTTTCTGTGCGTTTCAAATAAATTGGCAAACTTAGTATCTACATATAGATATACTCGTACCCTATATATTTAATCTAGCTAGGGTATAAAAATCAGAGGCAGAAAAATAAGCTAAATTTGAAACTTGATCAAATCTCAAAAAATCTACTTCTTCTCAGTACTGCCCATTACAGGAAGAGTCATGGTTTTGTTTTGTATTTGTAGTTAAATAACAAATTTAAGTGAGTAAAAAAAAATCTAAGAGAAAATAATTAATAAATTAAAATGTATCACTCCTTTCGTCACGTGGCTCTATATTCTATATAAATGACAACTAACGCTATCCTCTGGATATCATTGCTACTGATTCTGCCTCTATTGATGCTTTCTAAAATATAACGATCTTTGTCTACAACTCCCAACTAAATTATTTAAGGAATCGAAAAAATCAAACTTTCTAAATTTCAATAAAAATAAAAATATCGCATCCTCTCTAAACTTTCATATTATGTATACGTGAAAGGCTGTGTAAATATCGCAGTACCAATGATTACAATTTAAAAAAAAATAGTCACAAGAAATATACATTTTTTGATAAAAAAAAAAAATTAAAAATCTATTCAAGACCTTTGTCCTCTTTAGCCTGTACCATCAAGAAACATTACTCACGTGTAAGAAATGAATCTTTTTAGAAGTAACAGTAACCCGCCAGAAATTAGAACGTGTCTGAGAAGAACAGGTTCTGATTATTCTTTATAGCACTTTACCTCTTGCCGCACTTCTTTCATTTCACAAGAAACCTATGAAAGCTATAATTTGCGGTTGACTTTGAAGATGTGCATACCTTTTCTGTTTTATTTCGTATTTCCCCTCTTGTCGTATATCTTTACACCCAGGTTGATGAATTCCCAGCATACATTTTTTTCCATAGCAGTCATAACCGCTAGCCGCTATTTCACTCGATTATGCAATTGTAATTTGCAAAAATTGTTGGGACTTCCAATTATTACTGTAACTGTCGAGTGCTTGCTTGCTGAGTAATAAATCTAGCTGTCGACTCTATGAGTATAGTCGGTCGCGCCGTCGTACTCAAGCCAGATCAGAAATCAGAATACTCTCGAGGCTTTTGTCGCTTTGAAGTGATCTTGAAATTGATTACAGGAGAGGCGGGTATACCTCTATTGTAGTAGCAGTATACGCGGAACTTCATTCTTTTCGAAACTTTCTCAGATTCAAGTCGTGTTCTTCTGTTTAGTGTGGAAACTTATATATTTAACAGGTAAGCTCAAAGAAAACTTTCTTAATACTGAGTGGGATTAAAAATCAATTTTGAAATACTAAAATAAAAAAAAATAAACAGTGCCATTTTCAAAAATTGGAATAGCTATACGAAACATGCCGCAAATTCAAAAGCCAGCACCACAGTTCAAAGGTCAAGCTGTAGTCGGTGGAAGTTTTAAAGAAATTAAACTTACTGATTACAAGGGGAAATATGTGATTCTTTTCTTCTATCCGCTAGACTTGTAAGTGAATCAATCTCATATCTAAATATAAATAAGTCCAGATAAATATAAATAAAATTCTAAAATTTTCAGCACCTTTGTCTGTCCAACAGAAATCATTGCATACTCCGAACGAGCCTTCGAATTCCGTAAAATTGACTGTGAAGTTATAGCGTGCTCAACAGATAGTCACTTCAGTCACTTGGCTTGGATAAATACTCCGAGGAAACAAGGCGGACTTGGGGACATGGACATTCCTCTGCTAGCGGATAAATCTATGAAAATCGCTCGTGATTATGGTGTCCTTGATGAAGAAACCGGAATTCCATTCCGAGGACTTTTCATTATTGATCCAAAACAGAATCTCCGTCAGGTCACGATTAATGATTTACCAGTCGGACGTAGTGTTGATGAAACTCTTCGTCTAGTTCAAGCCTTCCAATATACCGACAAGCATGGGGAAGTATGTCCTGCTAATTGGAAGCCAGGAGATAAGACAATGGTTGCTGATACAGACAAGTCTAAAGCTTATTTCTCTTCTGTTAATTGAAAATCGTGTTCATCATTTTACTGTTTCGAATTTAGAGTTGTGTAAGTTTATAGAATTTTTTCGTGGTATTAAAACTATACGGGTAAAATCTTAATAAATTATTTAAAAAACAGTGTATTTTTACACCAGATACAAGTGTATTCAATATTTTTTGTGTTTTTTTAATTCCTTAAAGTGAACGCACGTACAATTGATATTTTTACAAGAGTTAAACTTCTTAAAAGATTCATAAATAAAAGTGTAGCTATAGCTGGATGCATTTCTGTTCATACATAAGTTGCTCATAACTCTGTGAAAAATATTTCCATAATGGATCCGAAGAATTGGAAACTTGTTTTTACTTAGTTATGACTATCAAGGAATTATTCACGTCAATTACTGAGGCCTAATACCCAAGTCATAATCTGCTTCGAGCAAGCTTTAAGTTTCGAAATATATTTAGAAAATTATTAGTTCTCTGCTGAATAGCTCGCATAAATCAGAAGAAAATACTTCCTGACTTCAATTATCTGCATTTTATTAGAAAGTTAAAGTGAATATGAAGGTTATTGGATAGGAAATAATTGGAAAATTTATTCCAGAATATAAAAAACAATTATGATTAGAAAATAAGATTATGGGTATACGTTAGTGGACAACTTTTTTTTGAGTACCTAAAGAATTTGTATAAATTACGGTGATGTAATTTAAAAAAAAAAAATTTATTCATATTTTAAGTTTGGATCGATACGTATGGATCTAAAAAAGTGCTACACAAAATTTATCTGATTAGGTCCAATGCTTTGCATAGAATTGAATGTATCCATATAAAGGAGAAATTTCAAAATACTGACTGAATTCGACTTAAAATAATCAAAATAGAAACAAGAAGTTTGAGAGCAGTTGGCCTGAGTACAGAAATTTAAGCTATTTTTCATATTCCATTTGTCAAAATATAAGGAAACTTACAAAATGAGTTATGAACAGTTGTGGTTAGAACAGTTAACACGGGGAAGGGATTGCAATGATAATAACCTTATCTATATGTAAAAGTCCTTCCTTAATCATAACTCATAATTCTTAACGACTACCGATCTAACCACGTGGAAATGATAGATTTTAAGATTTTTCTTAATTATCTTACTTCTTAGCTCTTAGCTTCTCCAAAAAAAAATTAAAATAAAACCGATATGCTACAATTCTCGATTTAATCCGAATCTTATTTTTACAAAATTTACTTAAGACTGACTAAATGTACTTTCTCTTAACAATATTTTTCCTAACTTAAAATATATTGAAAAATGTTATTTTCTTGCAAGTAAAAATGCTTTGTCGACGGCGCGTATTGCTCCATTAACCGTGTTAACTTATATAGAAATTTAAATGTATTGAACTTTGTGTATAAAGCTATGATTGCAAAACACAATTTGCCTTAGTTACTTATTGTATTGTAGAGGCGCTACTATTGCAGACATAACCAATGGGTAAGCCAGCAATGCTTCGCTCCAATATAAAATCAACGCTGGCTCGACCGGATCCGAAACATTTGCTTTAAATTTCTAAGAAGATATGAATGCTCATTGCTCATCTACGCATCTATGCTCATAAAAATTGTTAG
Source organism: Dioctria rufipes (assembly GCA_963924295.1). Classification (NCBI taxonomy): domain Eukaryota; kingdom Metazoa; phylum Arthropoda; class Insecta; order Diptera; family Asilidae; genus Dioctria; species Dioctria rufipes. The sequence goes on along the minus strand of OZ002743.1, from coordinate 37,152,597 downwards.
TGGCCAAAGCACTCTAATAATGCATAACAATTCTAAGGAAAGAATTTCCAGTAAATTTCTAAAAAAAAATTGCGGCTTGCCCTACATCAGGTCGAGGCATCGTTAATTTCATATTCGAACGAGTCGTTACTGGTTGCTCTACTTTCCTTTGTAGTTTGTCTATGTTCTTACAGCCTATCACTTGAACCCTTACCCATGCTTCAGTTGCAGAGGTTTTACCGACTGAGCGCGAGCAAAACTGTTCAAAATAATACAAGTGGAGTCATCTGACATTACAACAAGAAAGCATTTTCACAATCACTAGATATTTCTATACACAGCTAGTGAAAATTGACTTTTCGAATTTAACTTTGACATTTCATCTCAAGATGTTATTCAAACTATTCTAGCTTTCACTATACAAATTAAAGTTGAGCCTTCAATACAAGCTTCGCATAGTGCTTATCTGCCTGCAAGTGGCTGTGATAATTTAAAATTTTACTATTGTCAGAACCCCTCCTGATTATTGCCTCCAAATAAAATGAAAAAAATTCTTCCAAAATAGAAGAAGCAGTAACATTTACATCCTTCCATGAGGTCAATTCAATATGATTTAGTTATTGGCATTGAAAAAAGAGTCTGGAGCAACATTAATAATGATCAATCCGATTTTTGGAATGAAACCTAGATAGAAAGTAGTTTCATGGAAATCAACTTTTCTTTATCCCGACTGTTTGTCCTTCCATCAGTTTGTCCAGGAGAAATTGTAATTTGATTATATCTGAACCAAGCTAATAAAGCTGAGTCAATTTGGATTAAATCTGAAGCTATATAAGAAGATGTACTAATCGCCGTTCGTTTTTTTTTTTAAATATTGGTTTACAGATCGAACGGTTTTATTTATTGTAATGAAATTTGACAGTCATGTGTAATTATGTATATGCATGTATAGTGGGCCTAATTAGACAAAATATATCCCGAGGTCTGCTTTGACCTTAAGGTATTATATTTAATTTAAGACCAAATGGAAAATTATTGCACATTCCAAAAATTATAGTTATCCACGAACGGAAACAACAAGTACGGTGACGTAAAAAAATATATTGTTATATATAATTCTGAGATCAATTAAAAAATTGCAATACTTAATGTTGGTTCGGTCTCACACAATCCTTATAACAAACGTACGTATTTTGGTATTTGTGTACTAAATTAAAAATAGAAAAAATTTCAACGAATAAATTAAAAAATATTATTAAAGTAGCATATGTGGCCGTTTTGCCTAATGAAGATAAAAAACAGAACCAACATAGGAAAAGAATTATATAAAGCTCATAATACAGTGACACTTTACCACCTCAATAAACCTTTCTTCCATTTTTTATTCAACCAACTTTGATATTTTCCACGGCATTGTTATTTGCTGATATTTTTAATCTATCAAGTCATAAACATAATTGCAATGAACGTATATAACAATACAAATGAACGCGACCCAAAATCATAATTTTGCTAAACGCACCCTATACGTGCGACAAATATCAATTTTCATTTAGAGAACTTCGAACGATGTCGTCAACATTTTATTTTATACCATACACTGCCAAGTTACTAGAACCCAATTGTTTTTCACGGCGTTTTTGTCCTGTCGCTCATATTGTGTTTTACCCTTAAGGCTGCAAATCACTGGAGGAATACTCAGTTCTCCAAATAAAGTTTGCAATCTAACCCCAAGAGCAATAATCGAGCTCCTCAAAAGACTCGATTTTGCCTAACCACCTTAAGGGAAGACATAATAGATCAAATATGGTCACGGTGTCCGCTATGTCCTGGAGGCCTAGTCGCCACTACTCTTAACATTATAAGAGTCCTATCCAATTAACCTCAGATGACGGGAAATTAATATCTTTCAATGTCGCGCTTACTACAAGAAGTGAATCTAGACAGTAAGATAGTTCGGCCTACAAAATCTTATTAGTTTGAACAGAAAAATGATCATCTTTCGATTTAAAAAATAATTGAGGGAACACTTGAACGGCGAGACATAATCGAACCTCCTCATACCAAAAACAAATCGAACTCAAACGTTAAAGGCAACATTTATTTTGTGAACATATACATAATACTGGCCAAAATAAAAGAATGGTGCATTTTTTTTTTAGTTTTGCATTATGTAGCTTTCTAATTACTATATAATTTTATCTCATTGCTATTTTTCTAGCTTCTAATAGAATGTACATATATAAAACAGCAACGTATGAAAAGAGTCATTTGAGAAATATTTTTTCAATCATTTCTTCAATTTCAAAGCTACTATGAGACGAACATGATTTGTTTTGAATGCCTGTAAATTGGCTATAAAAAAAAATGCCATGACATTCATCGTCTAATCGCGAGCTTAAAATCTTCAATTTAATCGGCGGATTAAGATTTCCAATAACGTACAACTGCAGTCACGTTTTTCTTATCTTTATCGCAAGAGTGAAGGCTTTTCTGATAGACAACTAAATAGTCATCATTTAATCTCATCTGTAGGTTGCGGGGCGCTATCTTCACTAAGGCAATGATTTAATTTCTTTGATATGATGTGTGTATGAACTTTTGCATAATACTTACTACTGTATTTTTGCTTACGCGCGTATTATTATTGATTTGCAAGTGTGTTAAAAATATGTACATATATTATTTACACTAAGCACATTTTATTTATACAACATTGTTAACAGAGGTAATAAATATCTATTCATGGAATACTGTGGTTAGTGGTTAGGTATATTGATTTCTGTGTATGTGTGTGTGTGTGTGTGCATGCATACATTCATTTGTGTGGGAGAGTGCAGCTCTCTACGTCGACGCATTCTCGTGGAGTTCCCAAATATATAGTAAAACACGAAAATTTGGTATGGAAACCCTATGAAGGAGTTGCCCGAGTGGTCCCATTTTCGAACTGTATTTGAAATTTTTATGAAAACTCCGTGTACACAGTATGAGCTCTCCACCTCGAAGCCTTCCCAGGCAGCTACCAAGTACATCGTGAAAAACGAAAGTTGCGTATGGCATCACTAAAAAGGGGTAACCCAATTTAGCCCATTTATGAAATTTTATTCACCATTTCTATGAAAACACCACGTAGCAAATTTTTGCATGGCAACCCTACGAAGGAGTTGCCTGATTGGTCCCATTTCTGAACTTAATTAAAATTTTTCTTTAAGAAAATCCTGTGTACAAAATGTCTGAACTTAATTTAAATTTTTCTTTAAAAAAATCCCGTGTACAAAATGTCAGCTCTGTACGTCGACGCGTGAGGCAGTGTCCAAATATATAGTGAAAACCTAAATTTTTGTATGGCAACATCAAAAAGCGGTGGCCAGATTTGGTCCATTTTTGAACTTGTAAATGCAGTTCTCATGAAAACGCCGTGTACAAAATTTGAGTTCTACACGTCGATGCGTTCTCGGACAGTTTCCAAATATATAGTGAAAATCCAAAGTTTTATATTACAGCATCGAGAAGAAATTCTCCGGTTCAGGCCATTTTTGTAATTTTAATTACTATTACTATGAGAACACCACGTACCAAATTTCAGCTCTCTACGTGCACTGTTTGTCACGCAGTGTCTAAATATATACTAAAAAACGAAATATTTGTATGGCAACTCTGCGAAGGAGTTGCCCGGTTTAGTCCATTTTTGAACTTGTATTTGCAAATTATATTAAAATGCCGTGTACACAATTTCAGCTTTTCACGTCGACGGGCTCTCAGGCAGTTTTTAGATCTCGACAACAGCGCCATTTATCGTGTCCATGACTATCCTAGATTTTAAGCTGGAACCAACCAAACACATTCACAAAATTTCATTGGAATCTGTTGGGTGGCTTCAGATATCAGCGTGTACAAACATCGTGACACCGGATTTTTATATATTAAGATTATAATTAAAAAACTCAAACCTAATACTGCTTGCCACCTATTTGGTATGTTACAATTATTTTGATGATCCTTGGTCAATCTTCCCAACTCGTAAGTAAGTATTTATAAAAAAAAAACACTGGTACAATATGACAAAACCATATTAGTATCATATAGCATTACTTATCGCCAACTTAATTAAGTAAATATTTGATAATATAATGATTAAGAAAAATGAAAGAATTCTTGATTATTATTTCTATAACTTTTAGTTTGAAAAATAAGAAAAATGTAGAAAATAAAGGCAGTAAAATGTAAAAGAATTATATAAATAAGTAGGTAGCAAATGGCAGGTAACAAACATATTGATAATCTAATGGCCTCCATTCACTTACAGATTATCTGAAAATCCAAACTGTAGGTCTACTTGAATTCAAACACACATTAACTATTCAAATCCTACGATTTGATCTACAGTCTAGGTAATATGCATGTGTATGGTGAAAATTTGTACGATGTGATTGAGGATGAACTGCAAACTGTAGATCTGTAGATAAATACACCACACATTTGCAGTTCAATGTCAAATATCAGGACTGCAGATTTGTAAAGTTCATACAAATTGGATAATTTCATCGCCAATCTATTATTTTCAGTTCAGTTTGATATTGTAGTTTCTGATCGTTCCAAACATGGATAGAAGTACCTACAGCATTTACTTCAGAAATCACTGAAGTGTATAGGAACAATGAAAGTAAAGATTCTTATTAGGACAGAAAGTGAACAGAAAAGGGTTTTAAGTAATTATCAGATTATAACGTACTGATTCTGTAAAAAAAAAATTAATAACTTCATATGTGAGATGTTCTGTCTGTGAAGCAACCATTCTTTCACTCAAAAAGGGTTTTTACTCTTCACTGCTACTTTCGATAACCAAATTAATTTTATTAGAGCAGCAGGTTTTCTTTTTTGACAGAATAATTTTAAAAATTTAACCGAATTGCATAATAAACGTTAACAAACTTATTACGATATAGACTGAAGACCCAACTGTAGGTGTGTGCTAATCATCAGTTTATCTAAAGTTTTTTGTCTGTCAAATTTCAAACTTAAGACACGATCTGATACTAGGGGGTCGACGAAAACAGATTTGGACTGAAAGATACCATCTAAAGTCTGAAACTGCACATAACTTGTAAGTGAATAGGGGCCATAAGAGCCATTACAGATTATAACGTTCAATATACACTTTGTTTTTTCTAGTTAGGATCCAATTATGGAAATGTTTTTAATCGTAATCGCATAACTTTAAAAAAAACTATGTTATAACGAGTTTTAATTTCTCATAATCATAATGCCAATTGACCATCCCATATCCCTAACCTTAAAAGAGTCAGGGTAGGTACTATGTATCCTTTACTTACTGAAATATATACCATGGATCGGATAATAAGATATTTTATGTGGAGATAATTTTGCAAGCACTGGTAAAACCCTACTTTTTTCTTTCTTATTTTATAACAATTTAAAGATTAAGTACATAAATAAAAGAATAATAAAATGAACAATACATTTCTATGCTATTTTAAAAATTAACCAAGTAACTGACGTGTCTATATTCTGAACCTTTCTCCATTTTATGACATTTATTGACGGCACCATTTTTGGGTTTCAATTTTTATTTATTTATGGCTTGTAAACTGACGAATCTAGCAAAGATGTCAAAACAGGTGGGGTGGTTGTCGGACCAATAGTCTACCTGTCCATTCATTCCAACTGGTACCTACGTTACTTTGCATTTTTCAGTTTTTGCTATAGAGGTTGAAGCGTTGGACAGCTAAAACAGAGGCTGCAAGAACTTCAACAACTGCATTTTCTCAAACAGCCGAGCTGTGCTCCTTGCTCTGTCCTCTCAAGACTTTGAGCCGGAACTAGTTTGGAGCTGCCACGCGAAACTCTAGCTGCTGTCTAGGTACAACAAAATAATCCTACTTTGGGTTCCAGGAACAAAAGAGTGGACGAGAATAAAAAATCTGACGATCTGATCTGGATAAAACTGGAGTCGACAATCCATATACTAATCTCTATCGAACATTTGGTTTACCTGCAAAATGAGGAAACAGACAAATGGATTTCATCTGGTATAGTGCGCCTGGTATAAGGCAGGCAAGAAAATTCTACAAACGTGGAAAATAATTGGTTTTTAGACAGTCGCTCAGGTTGGTTACTAATGCAGTCACTGGGAATGAGCTCTGCCGTTATTTATCCAAGAAGATAGACAATTCCAACTGAGGATTGTGTCAACTGTGCAAGGAGAAAGATTAAATCTCAAAATGTATTATATATGAGTGTCCCGCATTAAGGTTACAAATCACTAGAGAAACTTTTTTTTTTCTCCAAATAAAATTTACAATCCAACCGTAAGGGAAATAATCGAGCTCATTAAAAGACAAGATATTGCCAAACCAGTTAACGAAAGAACATAATAGAACCGGTGGTGTCCGCATAAATGGCCTAGTCACCCCTATTCTAAATTTAAGCTAACCTAACCTATTTATTTGACTTCGCTAAATGCTAGCTACAATTAAATATGCGTGTCCACATAAAATACATATTATTATAACTAAGTCCATAATATGCAAAAAAATCAAAGAAATAAAAATTTTCATAACACTCAAGAACTACCAGGAGCATTCTGACTTATCAAGATGAAAATCAATCAAATCATAATTAAAATTAAAATTAGATCACTTTGTTGAAATCGACTCTAGATTACTGTACATTTTGATTTTTGTAATTTAACTAGATCTTCATACATTTTGCTCCGAGTATTGGTAACTAAATAATATTAGAGGATGTTAAGTTTCGAGTCAGTGAATTTACATTAACAAACTCAACAAGCAAAGGCAAATCAACCTCACCTTTCCCAAGCTGAAATGCAAAAATAAAATATTAACAATTTTCCTCTGAAGTGTGTGGAGATAAAACAAACAAAATGAAAAACATTTCAAGTCCCCTTAAACCAAAAAGAAGGAATTTTCTCTACACACCTTCTAAGAAATCACTCTTATATGAAAGAGACCAAACAGTATATTCCAAGATAGGCCAATCGAGTATATTATACAAATCTTTTGTTGTATAAGCATCATCCAGCATTGAGTTTGGTCTATTAATAATAAGATTAATATGGGAATTAATTGTAAGTTTGGCGTCATACATCACACATTAAACATCTCTAATTTCTGGGAGAAAATAATCATTTTGCATTTTTCAATATTTAATCTGCAAAAGTATACTTTTCATATAAACATAGACCTGGATGATCAGCCGAAGAACTGAATATAATCACATTTCTAAGATTAATTAAGTTACGCCGACTCACCGCAAAATTCCATAAGGTAAAATATATATTCGTAATAAGACCTACATAATTATCTAAGTAGGTACTACCGGTTGCCTTCTAAGTTTATTAGATTTATTGCAGCATCCTAAGTATTTTTGAACGAAATGTTTAAGGTGAGTGATAGAAGAGTTAACCCTTATGGATGAAATACCATTTAAAGTGATCTTAGGGGATCGTCAACAGTAGAAAAAGTATCTCTTAAATTGATAACTCGCCAAATATTTTTCAGGCAGAAATATACGCCATAGAGCTCTGCGCTCGCGAAATACTTAATTCACAAAAATATGCGTGGATCTAAAATATACATAATATCAGACATCCAAACAGCGTTAACCTGTCTTATGCCCTAGACACACAGCACTCTTAATGAAGAAATAACTAACGACTCATTAGTGTATAATGATTCATTATAAACTCCAGACACACAGCCATTTCTATAATTAAGTTGTTCTGTCAAACTGGCTTTGATAAACTTATCACATTAAAAAAGCAATATGGATCGAATTAACGCGATAAACTTTATTTTTATTTATTTTTATTTATTTTTATTTTATTGCATTTAACGACTGAGAAATGAAAAAAATATTTTATTAGAAAATATTTTGACATAATTACTTTGTGTTTTGCATTTTTTCTTCTTATTTTTCGAATCAGCAGATGCACAGCGGAACTGAATACTTAAATTATATGCTAAATCTAGCACATTTTTCCTCATTATAGCTATAATGAAGGAAGAAAACACTTCATTAGTGTACTTCATTATCATCTGCCTTTCGAGCCATAATGACGTATACTGTGTGACACACGGCATTTTAATGAATAGTTAGTACTAATGATTCATTAGATCGTGCTGTGTGTCTAGGGTATTACTGTCTTGAAGCAACTGGCCGAAAGTAACAAGGTGACGTTGATTCGAGTGCCAGGACATGAAGGCATTAAAGGCAACGAGATTCCGGACCCCCTTGGAAAGGAAGTAATCAGATCTCCAAATCTCCATTTATTGCCCTGAGCCTGTCTTTGGATACCCAAAAATCCACCAAAAATCCACCGTTCAGATCACATCAGGCTTTGGGAGGACAGAATTAAAAATCTTCACTGGGAAAATAAACCGGGGCTGAGATAGGCCAAGAAGCTTATAAAGTATTCGCAATAAGAATTCCTCACGCTCAGCAGAAAGAAATTAAGGCTGATAGCGTGCCTATTTACAGACATTGCCTACTTAGATTTCTTCTCACAAAAATGGGTATGGTCGATATTATGAGACCTATCGCTTCTATATGGAAGACGATGAAACCGCCTAACATGTTCTATATTATGACTATGAAGCTCTGTGCCGCATAAGGTTGAGACTTCTATAACAGGAATTCCCACTGCCAAAAGATGGCAAAGATGGCCCCCACGAACGTCATAGGCTTTGTAAAAGACCCTAAGTTCGAATGAGTATTTGGCGGTAATATCACAAAAGATCTCATAGAACGCGGTGGCTAGATGAGAGGCAAAAACTCTGTATGCATCCCCCACGAATAATAATAAAAACTATGTAAATATATCAAACTAGTGTAAAAGATGAAAACTAAATATTTGACATGCGTGGACGTTTTAAAAAGATTAATTTCTGTACCACATTTTTTTTTTAAGACTATGCTAACGAAATTATATCAGAAACTTATACAGCAAAAAAAAACTACACAGCTTTAAATGACACTGAAACTAAAACCTAATTTTAATACTATGTCTTAGCAAAACTCTATAGCAAAACAAATCAAGTCACATTGAAAACTTCCAAAATATATGTAACCGCGGAAAGTTCAAACGCAATTAAAGAGCGCAGCGCAACGTATTTGAATCAATCTGAAATCAAAAATTTCAACATTTTAATCACAACCTAATTGTGTAAAACCACGTAGGGCACTTAATGATTTTATGTTTTTTGTTCCATGCTAAGTAAAATACTTAAGACCCACACCCTTTTCCTGAACAGCCATTATAGAGCAATTGTGTCCAAAGATTATGTTGCAAGAACTGAAATGCTTTTATATTGATTAAACTATTATCATCAGAAATCTCCAAATATTTTTATCTGTCACGCCAGCCGGTAAGAATCGAACGCGGAGACATAATCAGTATGCATTCTACCGATCTTATAAATCGATCAAAAGCCGTAGGCCTTATATCCCCACAAAGTTTGTAAAAACAATTGTTACATTTACAAATTAAGATTGACCCAAAAATTGAATCAGGAAAATATATGGAAACATTCCATGACATTGACTTAAATCATATTTCAATTACAACTAAGTACGGTAAATTGTATGAAAATTAAAACGCTCTTTAATATTTGTGATATAATGTTTTACATCAATATTATCACGGTGGAAAACGTTACATCACAAATATTAAAAAACATTTTAAATTGTCGTTAATTCTCTTGAAAATACACATACATTAATTTTTTCCTAATACACATTATTATGGTAACTGTGAGCATATAGGAGCAATTGCCATGTCGCGTACGTCAAAATAGGGAATCAGAAGTTTTCAAAAGGAATATACTAAGCTCTGCATAAGTCATTGTGACATTACAGGTATTTAGGTATTTCACTTATTCTCCTCTACAAGAAAAGTAAAAGGTGTAAAAATGTATCCTTGAGTGTTGAATTTACCTTACAAAGGGTCAGAGAAATCGGTTAAAAGACTACTCGGGCTATTGTGACCTTCACATGATTAAATCACATTGTTCAGTTTTCGTTGTAATTATGTAAACAAAATAAAAACAATCGGAACTTATTAATTACACACGAGTAAAACACCGAAATAACAAAAAAAAACTAATAAAAAAAACGTTAAAAAGCGTTAATGAAATTATCAAAAGTAATTGTAGAGCATAAAGCAAAAGCGATGGCGCAAAATATTATCTTGCAACAAGGAATTTCGTAAAATTCATCTAAAAGTGATCATTCCAGAGTAGGCGTTTTATAAATCACAAGTTAATGATCCATGCGAAATCTCGCAATGATGCTAAAGACTAACAACTCAATGAGAGCACTTGCAGAGCTTTTTCTTGTTTTTTTTTTTATTTTTTATTTTTTTTTTGTTAACAATTATTGGTTTTAATTATTAATAATCTTTTGGTATGTCATACCAACAATACAAAAGAGAGCTGGCACACGATTTTGGAGAAGAAGTAAAAAATATGAAAATAAAAAATGCATTCCATATGATTATGCAAGATATTACATGCCGATGTCAAGATGTAGAGCAAAACCAATGCTTGGTTACATTTTGCTACTGTTATCAAATATTAATTGGAGATTGTTTTGAGAAACACAAAAAAAATTAATTTATTTCTGGGTAAAAATTTATTGTCATATCTTGTTGCTTTCTTATTATTCCTGATACATGTAGAAAGGTGTTTATAGGAAGTTATTCAAAGGTTTTGATGAGTTCTAAGTACAAACTGATCCTGATGACCTAATTGTCTGTTTTATTATGTGGACATGGATAGAATGAGTTGAGCATCTTCAAGGTCTTCGGCCTCTACAAAATCGGTTTTGTATTTGATAAAACCCTGGCTAATGTTTTTATGAGTCGACCATGTATAATGAGTCTAAAACGGTTTTCTGCAGTCATAAATGCAAAAAAAAAAACAAAACAAAAACTTAACGCACGACCAAACCTCGTAATTCTTTCTGCTATTTGAGTGACTGTTTAATACAATTCCCAAAAAGTATTAAATACTTCTTAAATTTATTGAAAGTGATACTCATGTACTTATTTTTTGGAAGATAATTCAAAAACGACATTTTTTGTTAGATAGGTATGTAGGTAATCTTTAAAAAATTTAAAAAGTTGTTTTTTATTAATTATTCACGGACAAATGCCGACTCTCCTTCAACGAACTCTATTCGTTAAATTTAAGTTTGTTCCAGAATCTCTTAGTTGATGCAGCTTTTGCTCTTCTCCCAGTAATTATTGGCATTTTGATACGTCGCGGCTTCGTAGAGGATACCAATCTAGAGTAAGATAGGAAATGTTTATTAATTTATGTCATAGAATGCAGCCAATCCAATTATATTTTCTGCTTTTGATTTCATGATCAATCCAGTTATATCCTAAGTATCTCAATAGATCTTCTGTATACCGAATATTTATGATGTAACGTTTATAAAAATCTGCAGACAAGGGATTATATATTGTGTGACTTTTCCAATTTTTATAAGCATACTGTAAACTATCCTTCATATTTCATATGATTAATTGTATTGCTATCCTAATTGATAGATCTCTAAGGTTCCATATCCAGGGTTGCTGGAAATAGTCGCGTTTCGATTTTATTCTGTGTAAACTGATAAAATTTTCTTCTGTACCGCTTTTCGGTATTGACTTTGATTTTCTTAATTTTCTTCTGGATAAATTACATATAACAATAGCTGGACTAGGTTAGGTTAGGTAAGAGAGGTGTCACTAGAGGACCAGTCTACATCACTTAAACCTCCAGTGGATTCAATCAGCCCCTTGAATACATAAAACTACCCTATATCCATCCTGCTTCCCTTTAGACTTGAAAAAAGTAACTATCTAATAGACTACCTCTCATACTCACCAGAGCGGGGCATTCACAAAGTACGTGTTGGATGGATTCAATTTCCTCTGAATCTTTACAGCTCCAGCAGAAATCGTTCGCCGCTATTCCCAGTATTGTAGCATTGCCTCCTATGGCGCACTGACCCGTAATGACCGTTACTTGATTCCTGGTATTTGTTTTACTGTCATTAATAATTGGACTTACAGCTAGTGAAAGATTAATCATGCTATAACAAAAATTTCTTTTAAGGCTGAATATCAGAAAATAAATCTACCGAACTCGAGCTATCAAATATTTCTATGTATTTATAGAAGGTACAGCTTTTCTGTGGACAGTTCTTACATTTTATCCCGTGCCGTCTATTTCTGAATTGTGAGTTGCTATTATCATCCCGAACTGTTTTTGACTATATCTAAAATATCAACAGAAATGAAAACCTACATTTAGCTAGCAAAAAATTAGGCGTTATTACTTTGAAATTAAAACTTTTTGTGTTCAGAGCTAAACAAAATGTCCCACAATTTTTTTTTTTAATTCATTTCCTACAAGAAAATGGCATTTTACATATTTTAAAAATCTTTTACTGTTAAGAAGATCTAGAAAAAATATCACATCCTTACTTGCGAACAACTGAGGTTTCTTAAATACGTAAGTGTCGACAACACGGCCACTGATAATGGGCTTTCAAAAATTTACATTTTCAAGAATCAATTGTAATGTAATGACCAGGCATGTACTGATTTTCGATGAGCCAGATCCTAATTTAAATAACAATTGTTGGAAACTCCTTAATGTATGGTAATTAAATTAAATAGTACATTAATTATCCAAGATCAATAAATTCCCAAATTAAGTAAATTACAATGTCATTGAACTAAAAGGAAACTCGAGCCGAATATTTAAATATTTAAAAACTGATGTGACGTACCACTAAGGCTCACAGTCCAAACTCTACAAAAGTTAAAATACAGGGAACTTTTGTAAAAATAGAAAGCGCCTGTCAAAAGTAGAGACAGCACATGGTGTTTTCTAGCAGACACGGGGAGAACAAATTCTTTTGTTCGAGTAAAATTAAAACAAGCAGCTTCGCTTATAGAAGAGAAAAATGACACAGTTAAGGAAAGCTGTTTGAAGCCGAGCAGAAGGCAGATTTTTTTGCCATGCGCCTTACTGGAAAACCATCAGGGCTGCATATATGCATTATCGTAGATACTCCGATAATTAAAGTAAAATTTAAAATATAATAATATCGAATACTTAACGTAATCTGGCTAACCAACTAGCATGCAAAAAAAAACATATACTTAAATTCGAAGATAAATTAAGTGCTTCACATTGGTAACTTATACCTGAGCCTACCTTAATATTGAAGTTGGGGACCACCGTAGAGTATAACTACAGATTTTGGAGTCCACACTGAATTACATGGATTAATATATACCTACCTCTAGCCTTCATGTAAACCACTAGTACATAGGATCCCAACCTTTTTCGGGTGGCGACCCCTTTTTATAAAAGAATTTTTAGTAGGGTAATTTAAAAACAACAACGGAAGTAGTTTTTTTAGTATAATTTTATTTTAAATTATGTTTAATAATTAATTTAATGCGATGGTTGAAATTGCTTGTTATTAATCAGCCTCATAATTCGCTGGTAAGTTTTTGTTATCGACAACCTCATGTCATTTTTAACATTTAATTTATTTATTTATTTTGTTTTTAAACGTAGAAGAGTTGAAAATCCACTCTCGCAGAGATATGTGGACACAAATGGAACTAAAAGTAGAAAGGCAAGCATTGCCACATTTGGGTACGAATGATACAAACCAATCCAAAATTGTGTGAGCCATTTTTCATTAAATAAGTTACGTGCCGAGGAATCATTCCAATCATTCCGCATATCCAAAAATTCATTTTGTAATTGGGAAGCAGAAAATGGATTTCATGTCAATGTAGTTTCTTCTTCTTTCAGCTCATGGAAGTAACGCTGAACTTCGTTTTCAAGGAATTGGAGATATCCCCCAGTAATCTCCTCCTTCAAATTTTCATTTTTCCACCTTCACATTCATCTACCACAGTGCAGAGTTTCTCAACTAAGACAATGTTTCCACGATTTATTTTTTCTTCGCCAGTTTTGCAGCTTGGATAAAAATGGTCCCGAGTTTATCATGAAATTAGATAATATTCGATTCCTTTCCCTGAAGTTTCAGGTTAACCCTATTTTGCTGAGTATCTGCTAAGTATACTATTGTTTACAGTGTAGAAAAGAAGAGCCTCATGATCAAAGTCCCTGTCTTTGCCAGATTCTATAAACAGACAGTTGTCAACAGCTCCAGATTTGATCTAATTTACGATTTTTATCAGCGAATCAAAGCAGTTAGAAGAGTCTTATTGGCAAGCATACTAGTGAATGATGCAGTGGATTTCCCTTATATTGGAACCAAGTTCTTTTACTTTTATCTGAAAGCCAGATTTTGGCCCAAGCATAGATGTTGCACCATCCGTACAAACTCCACAGGAGTTTTTCACTTTAATCCTCCAGTTTCAAAAAACGTATTTATCTTCTCCATAATATCTTCACTTTTTGTTGTATTTTCAAGTCCACTACAAAATAGAAACACTTCTTTCATATCATCTGAATGACTATATTTCACGAAGACAAGCAACTGAGCACACGAACTTTCGTCTATTAATTTCATCAACTTGAAAAGAAACAATGGTGAAACCTTGATTTTATTCAAAATCTGCTCTTTAGCGTCTACGGATATGTCTAATGTTGCATTATAGTGAATATTTTTTTAGTTAACTGTGTAAGTAGGTGACCCCACAGAAGCCCCGTTGCGTCCCCATTCGGGGTCTCGACCCATAAGTTGGGACCCCGTGCATTAGTAGATCTAGGGGTGTTCTACGTTTACACAATATTTCGAAAGACAGCGGACTACCAAAGGGGAACAGCATCCGTCTTCCTACAAGAACTAGCGCTTAAATTCTATCCAAAAACAAATAATACGACACAACTCTGGGGAAAGAAGTTTTGTCAAATAAAATTTTTAACTGTTTTCTCCTTCACTTTAATCCAAAAGTTTTCGAAATATTGCCGGAAGTTTCAAATCAATAATTTAAAATTATAGGAAATATAAGCAGAGAACGAAAACGCATTCATCCAAACTTCAAAAAATCGTTGTGGCATCAACTTATAAAACTTATGGTGTAGCAAATGATTGCAAAGCTATATTCGTCACATATTTTAGCTGATCAGCGGTTCCGAATTGCTGAACATTAGCATAAACGTACCATACAAAAATTGTATCAGATTAAGGTCAGAGCTTCTTGCAAAAGGGATATAAATATTTTCAATACACTAAACTCTAACGTTCTGCTGCATAGATGTTATTATTATTCTATGGAAGAATTAACTTCTGTGTTTAAAAACCCGCTGTTTCAGCCATAATATCCCCTATATCCCTCTATATCAATATTCTGATGAAATATCTAGTCTAATCCCTTATAAAATAATACCGGCGCGAGTCATTGTTTTACCCTTAAAATTACTTTCGACCGTACAGTAAAAATTTTGTGATACTTTTTTATCCCGAACTGTACGAATGAGGAACAGTCTACCATTTTCTGTCTTTCCTTCCGCATATAATCTGCGAAAGTTTAAAGGGGCACCTCCACCACTCTCCTAATATCCCCTAATACTTTCGATATCTCCATCCTGATATATTGTTCTTTGCATCATGGGGTATCCCCTGAGCTTGGCTTAATAAAAAAAAAAACACTAGAATAAGCTGGAAAATAACAATTTCTATGAAAATCCAAAGATTTAATCTTGGTGCACGGTATCCGACAATTATAGATGAGACCTTAGCATTGGTATTGAATTTTCGCTGACAATGGGAAAAAATCAATGGCATTGAAAAGTTCAATGAAAATGAAAAAAAAAACGTTTAATTTTCCAGTGTCAATGAAAGAACGGCAATTAAATGTTGAACTAATTTCCGATGATTATTGAAGCATTAAAACAATTTTACAATTTTTAATACGCGTTGATTTCCATGGTGTAAATGGAGAGTCATAACATTTGTACCTAAAGGAATTCATATAATGGAAATGGAATGGACATTATTATAAAATTGATTTAATTCTATAATAATTCCTTTAACATCAGGCAGTTCTTAAGTTTTTGAAATATGCTTTTAGACGCCACAATTAATTAGGGTTGTAAAATCTGTATGAATACCTCTACATAATAGCAAGCGTCAACACAACACTTCCATAACGTCTGGTAATATTCTCGAGTAAACTAAATCAATGTTAACAAAAATTTTAAAATTTTTATGGTGAAATGTCATTTAATATTTACGATATTATGGCGTACTAACTAAAGAACTAAATTCGACAGGGCAAGAATAGTTCGTAACACATGTACATTACCTCACAGAAAATTGTGTGACAACTATTGAAATAAAACAATTATGATGCTGAAGGTACCTAGATTATCTAACTCGTTAGATCACAAGCAGAGAACTACGTAATAAAATGCTCATAAAGATCAACGCTTGGTCTTTCGTAATTATTTTGAAGGACAACTGGAAAATCGAAGAATTTAATTTGTGAAAGTCTTAAATATAGATCACCCATTCCGCAAGAAAAAAGCTTGTCAAACTAAAAGCACCAGGAGATCTACTTGTTAACTCGATTTGATCATAATTAGATTAAGTATGTAACGCTATTCATGGCATCATTGAAAAATGAATTATAATTCCTCTCAATCTGATAGCAAAAGTTTCGAAAGCAGTTGTCAACACTTAAATTTAATATTTTGTTAAGGTCTCGACCAGTGACCTCTGAAAATTTTATTAGACAAGCGATATACATCCCCTTTACCACCAGAATATTTAGAGTTCGATAGGTTGTTGCAGAGCCTTGAGAAGTCAAGTCAGGCTGCTAGAAATGTCATGAAACAACAATTTTTCAAATCGATTACAGATACTATAAAATTTAAATCGAATGAAGTATATATATCCTGAAATAACAATAATCTTTGAATTGAATTATTGCATGCAGTATAATATAATAATGGCGGCATAATAAGCTGACTATGGACTAAATACAGACTGCTAAACGAAATCTGTTATGATAGGTATTTTTAAAGAGAACAATGCTCTCAACGGGACATAGCGCTCATATATGGCCGAATGAACCATAAAATTAGCTATCAGTCAAAATAGTTATGCATAACAAGCATGACATTGTTTTATTTACTACTGCCGAAAATAGTATCAAACACCCAAATAATCATGAACGACCTATTTCAAGAGATTCAGTAACATTGACCTTTAGTTTCGTTTAATACAGTTTCAGGTGTAAACTTTCATTAAATCATTCCGCTCCATTGACGCGGTGATTGTCCTATTGTTGTCTAAATATACATTTGCCACTGGATATTTCATTGATCGAAGTAAATTTTCGATGATCGTGACTAAACTTGAACCTTGGACCTTATAATTATGAAGTCACAAGTCAATTCTTAAAAATTTCGATTGCTCTAGTTAGCCCTGCGTATCGAAATTTCACATGATTACCATTCACTAAGACTCCTAGGTACATATAGGTACGTACTCGTACGTACCTACCATAGCTAATGAATGACACGATAAAATGCTATGAAACCTTCAACGTAATCCGATAATTGAAAGTTATACGGAATTTCGTAAGAAAATTAGGGGAATTATTGAATCAAGTAAAGAACTTAATTAATTTCAACAAGAAAAGATAAGAGGAGACATGGTATTGGATTTAAAATTGTATTTCAAGCGGAAATAAAATTGTCTTTGATCGATTAAAAATTTTTTGGATCACGTAGACCGTAAGAATTTTAAATGGATTGTAATGAAAATTTTGTGGATTTCATTATATAATCGTTTTATTGGATTTGTCCCTGAGGAGAAAGAATTACATCAGATTAATATAAAATTGACTTAAGGTGGTGAGGTCCACTTAAATGAACGTTTAGATTTATATATTTTTATTATTTATTTATTATTTATTTTATTTATTTTTATATTTTTTGCCTTACTCTGCAATAAGATCATGAATGAATGAAATCGATCGTCAATTTTGATAGTTACTATTATGAAGAAACTTACAATGATTATCCATGCAGAACAACACTCAAAAAAACTAGAATTGATCTAAGACCAATTCTTATACTCTAAGATGAATGCCCGTATGTAATTTCGTATGATCACCCATCCGTGCAAGTTTGAATGCAGAGGTGATTTTTTGCATACACAGGGTGTTTCCCCTTAGGGAGTCAATAGAACAGAAGGTGATAGTACTGACATAGAAAAACAATGAATTGCATGCGACGGGGGGGGGGGGGGGGGGGGGTGGGGAATATCAACCGTTTAGGAGTTACAGGATGATTAAGAAAAGAGACTAGTTTTTGACAAAACATCCTGTATTTTAAAAAGTACTGGCGCTGATTGTATGCAAAGCTTTATGGCCTTTCCAACGACTACTCTCAAACAGCTCCATACCCCCTCCCCTCAGTAGTTACGGGGGTCTAAACAAAATATTTTGGATTTTTTACTTTTTTTACTTTGGCCTCTACTATTTTTTTCCAACATAACTTATTTTGAATTTACAGCTGATAGGTTTTCAGCTGGTCTTATGTTTTTGATCGGGCTACTTTGGAAAGTTATTTTGAGGAATACACCAATCGTTTTATTGAAAAATATTTAATTTTCTATTTCATTGCTCATCGTATCGGGTCCAAGTGCCGCCCTTCTTTAGGAGCTCTATACATATAATATTATTTACATTATGAGTTCCAGTTTTTTTTTAAATTCTAAATATAAGTATTTTAAAAAATAAGTACCGAGGTACTGTCAGTTTCTGGACTAAAGTCGAAGACCAAAAATTCCATAAATAAATTTTTGGGAGTATAGGGACTGTGTGTAAAGTGTTTCGATCAGCAGTAACAGGGCGATCTCATCAAGACAGCAATGAAACCCTGAAACTGCCTGCTGTCTACACTACAGTGAACTCAGATGCCCATAAACTGCTGGTGGACATATATAGACTTATTTTAAAAAATTTTCTTAAAATGATTCACATAGTGATTTTTAAATAAATCTATATAACTTATAGGTATCTGAGTTTACTGTAGTATAGACAGCAGGCAGTTTCAGGGTTTCATTGATGTCCTGATTGGATCGCCCTGTTACTGCTGATCGAAACACATTACACACAGTGTACACACTCTCAAAAAATTTCTTTGTGGAATTTTTTGACTTTTGGCTTTAGGCCAGAAACTGACAGTACCTCGGTACTTATCTTTTGATATTCTCTGCTCATATGCAGTAGGTTGAGAATTGCCTGTAGACTCGTATTTTTTACGGGTCTCGAAAGAGTAAAAACTCATCTGGCCGGATTACATTAATAACGCCGAGGCGTGGTCGTCTTTTTGTTTCAAAAATATTTAGAGACAGTACTGCATGTATGAAATGCATTACATTACCCATTAATCCTAATTTTAATGTTGGTGCTCCATTGTTGCCAATATGTAAGATCTAAATCTATTATGAAAAAACATGAAAAAATTAAACGATATTTGAATTTCTGAAAATAAATTATTTTATATTAAAAAAATGTGGACTTGAAGGACATGAAAATATCTTTTTTATTATTATTTAAAATTATATTGCAAACCGTCAGAGATTACAAGGAAATAATTCAACTGCAAAATGTAAGGGTAATTAAGGTATGGCGCTGCCGCCCAGTGTTAATGTAACTTGCCCGGCGTTTTGTGCGGCTTTTGACGACGACCACCACGCCGTCGTCGGCGTTGTTAATGTAATCCAGCCAATTACCACTTTCCACATAAATATTTTAAATACTTTTTTCTGCCTGTAGCGTGTATAAATAGTTTTTAAAGAAAATAATAAATAACACATAAGCAACATGGAAAAAATAAATTAAAATAAAACAAAAATACATTATTAATAATTAAAAACAAAGTAGAAAAATAAGAAATATTTTGTTTAGACCCCTGTAACTCCAGAGAGGAGTAGTAGTAGGGATTATTTCCTCAAATGTGAGGAATAGGTAAACTACAGTTTTAAAAACATAAGAATAAGAGGAATATCTAATTTAGGCCAAAACAAAATGAGAGCGACACAGCAATGTCCCCGTAAATTGGTTGCTGATTGTTTTCAAAAACAATGTGTAAATTATATTAACGAAAATATATTTGTAAGTGTTCCATAAAAAATGTAGAATAATACCAAATTTATTGAATGTTGTCTTTCTTATATCCGAGAGAGCTTAACATTTCGGGAGTTTTACGTACTTTATTTTTTATGGAAAAAACCTGAATTCATTGAATGTTCTATTTATTTTGGGAAATTAAACTAAATTTTCCTTTTAGGAAAAACGTGTCTTAAATTTAGAGAATTGTCCTACTATTTTTACAGTGTACGAAGGATTTACCGGATTCGTCCCATTATCAGACTTAAATTTACAATTTTTTAAAAATACCGCTTGTAAAACGTCAGCTCTCTAAATGCAGGCGTTATCGAGTTATCGTACGGACAGACAGACGCGTGGGCAGGCGGACAATTCATTTTGCTCTAGCGGAATTATTTTTATGCGTTATAAAAATAACAAACTTATCTAGTATATACCTTTTAAGGTTTTCGCGGTAGCTTACTGATATTTTATATAAGTTTTCCAGATTAGTCGCATAATAAATAAATTATTTATTGAATGCTTAATCAAGTAGGTACTCACTCCGAACGTTTCGCTTCAAGTTATATGGAGCGTGTTCAGCGGGTAATTATCTAGTTTACCCTATGATTTCATTCAGGGTATAAAAAGCATCATCACCTCGCTGAAACATAAAATCAACGAATCCTCGTTTTGATGTAATGTAGAATATTACATTTTTATTTTCCATTTTACTATTAAACTTGTATAAATTATTGGACATTGGACCCAAAAACGTTGACTCAACTAAAAATTGTTGCTATTTTGTATTTAACTCTTGTGTTATGTTTTGTTCTGTTTGAAGTTTTTTTGTTATTTGATTTGATCTTTTTTTGTTTTTCATTTCTACAAAAAAAAAATATGTGTGTACAGTGAACAGTAAAACCGTTCATAAAAATTATCCAATCAACCAACTTCTTCCTAGAATAATGATGAAAATATACCAGTAAGGGTTTGCCTGCCTGGGAATTTTAGTCTCCATACGACCCATGGCTACTGCTGGCTACCTGCATTTTACTCATTAATCTATTGCATCAAATTTTCATAAAAATACGTAGAATTTTAAAAATCGGAAAACGTTATTTTCTGCTTATTAACTTCAAAAAGCGTATGTTAAAAAATTATTTAATTCAGTTCAAATTTGTTGCAGCTCCGCTATGCAAACCAGTTAAATTAAAAAAAAAATCATCGAATATTCATTTTTAAATCATTTCAATAAAAATTGGGGAACAAATTTAAAAATTATAAAACGTTATTTTGTTGACTTAGGTGTTTAAATAAATGTTCCATTAATCAATTTGCAATTTATTCAAAAATCTTAACGCCCCGCCCCATCTTGCGAATTATGCACCGAGCTGTCCAATTTATTAAACTTATTAATTTCATAAAAAATACAGCAATACCGAAGAAACATTAGTTTTTGTTATTCATAGTACCTTTTTTTTATATATAAAAAAAGAATGAGGCACTTTTTTGTTTGTATTTTATTTTGAAGCTATAAGCCTTATCGATCTATGTGCAAAAGATTGTGGTGGTTTTTGGTTTAGTTTTGGAGATATAAAGTTTTTAAGTCACCATGCAATATGGGACTATTACACTTGGTAAATACTCACCCTTGTGTCTTCTGAAACTCCCAAATTTCCAGTCCACTTGTCAACTCGATGCTGTTTTATTACTTGGAGTATTTGTAAATCTCTCAAAGAGTCCCCTTTTTTTCCAATAGAATCACGAATATCAAGCTCGGAGCCCGAACCCGTACTGTTATTTTGATAGCATAAATAATAGAAAATTGCAGTTTAGAAAATGACACCGAATTGTGTACAAAGAATGCCAGGTATTCCTTTTTATAGCTGTCCTGGGTATCAGCTAAATTCAAACAAAGAATTCTCACCTCTACTGTGAAAAGGTATTGCTGTATGGTTTCGAGAATTTGAAATTAACTAAATTCATAACCTGTTGATTGCAAGATTTTCTGCATAAATACACTAAACGCCAAAAAATGCTGAAATCATCAGCTTTTGAACGAGTATTTAGCTTCTTTTACGAATGAACCAGGACAAGATCGACATTGAATTAGAAAACCAAATTTAATTCGATTGAGCACATGACTTAATTATCAAAACAATACACTACAGGTCCTAGGCTAGAGCCTACAAGTTTCCTGTCAAACTCAGCCGTATGAAAGAAAAGAATTATTTGTTGTTGGATTGTAAAAATTCTATAAATACAATTAAATAAAACTATCGCACAAAACAAAAATGATACTTGGAGGATTGAAAAAGACTTAAGCAAGCAAAAGGACCAATTGGGTTATAGTGTTAACAAAAATCACCTTAAACTTTTTAAAACTGAAACCTATCGATGATGATAAATTTATCATTGATCTCCTCAGTTTCATAAATTCTACTCCAGATAGAATTGTTACTTTCATATTTAATTTATTGCAATTTACTAAGTACATATGTACACAAAGCCATAGATTATGAGATAATTACAAAACAATGTCGAAATTTCAAAAATTATAGCCTTCTTTCCGCCATATCACAGGCTCGTAATTCATGGTTTGGCACGCGAACTAAAATTTTTATTATTCGATAAATGGTAACTACCAACAAGACTGTATGATTGTAAATTTCATAACAACGGCATAAAAAAAAACGCGTTATTAGAAAAGAGCCATCAAAATTTAAATTGAGCCATACAATTCCAATTATACGAAAGCCACACGAATAGTCTCAGATGACGAAGCTATAGGCAGTAAAAAGTAGTAACTCTAGCTTGAGAGTAAGTATCTAACCGCCGTGCGGCTGTAATATGTAAATAATTTAAAATTGATGTGAAGTTATGTTGATTCGATTGGATTACGAGCAAGCCGCCGAGCTTGCTGTAATGAATACCTTCCCTTAGAAGAAATTGAAAATGCATTTTACATATGAGCAGCAAAAGTGGCCTACTGCACGCCTGACTGGTGAAAAGAAATCCAATGAAAAATTCAAGAACACCGAAATTTCACAACAATTGAGTACTAGGCCTCGTTCGACTACTGGTCGAAAAATTAAAACTGGACGGTATAAAAGGCGAAGATTATTGAATTTCGATATCAGTTGATCAGAGCTATTCATCCATTTCTACCTGAAAACCTCTAGTTACTTTAGGTGCCCATTAAGAAGAATCAATATGTTTAAGGTAAGTGGAACGGAGAGGTGTTTTATATTGTTTGTTTGATTAATTCTATTTAATTAATACCTAGCTGGCTATTATTGCTACTCTCGCTACCCTTGCGGCGGCTTCGCATCTTGGTGGATCTAGTTACCAAGTCGTAACAAAACACGAGGGTGGACACGGTGGTGGTTATGGTGGTGGTTACGGTGGTGGATATGGTGGTGGTTACGGTGGTGGATACGATGGCGGTTATGGTGGAGGTTATGATGGAGGTTATGGTGGCGGAGGTGGTCATGGACATTATGTAGACTACTATAGCCATCCAAAATATAACTTTGACTACGGAGTAAAAGACGTTCATACTGGTGATAATAAAAGCCAATGGGAACACAGAGATGGAGACCATGTCAAAGGTTTTTTTTTACAATTTATTATTTAGTTTAAATTAATAATTTCATATTTGACATTTTAAGGTGGATACACACTTCAGGAAGCCGATGGCACTAAGAGAATCGTTGAGTATACCTCCGATAAACACAATGGATTCAATGCCGTTGTAAAGCGTGTGGGACATGCGCAACATCCAGCAATTTATGGACATGGTGGACATGGTGCATATGGTGGTGGATATGGTGGGGGATATGGCGGTCATGGTTACAGTGGCAGCAGCTACTCAAACCTTAATCAACATACCTATCATCATTAAGGCACGAATACATATGTACATAGAAGATGTTTTTTTTTTAATTTTTGACTCTTGCGAGAATGTGGCCGACGAAAAATGATTAACTAACCCTTTTTGTCTTACTGCCCAACAGTTATGCATAAGACTTTTGTGATTTTTGTAATTTTATTTATTTTTTTATATAAAACAATTCAGAAAGAAAATATTTGTTTGTTTTGTTCCTAATTCTAGTCGAAACTCTATAGACCAAAAAGAAAAAAAATCTTAAAATAATGTGAAATTTTAGACTCATAATTCTGATAAAAATGTTTCTTCCTGCAGCCCATATTTAAAAATAGAATCGTTTAAATATTTATCTCCATCAGAGTCTCTCAACTTCAACTCTTCTTGTTGCTACACATCTCCATTCCGATCAATCATTAACATTTAAGAAGAAGAATACCTCTTTTCACATCATCTAAGAATCTAATTCGTGGTTTTCTATGTAATCCCGAAATAAAGCCATTAAGGAGTTACATGGGTTTCGTGGGTTAAAACAAAAGCATATTTTTTTTATATTTTTATCTAATAGTACAATATATCTAGAATTTTCAAGACAATCGGATTAAAAGTTTAAAAGGCTTTGTAAATTATCCTTATTAGGCTAGACCGGCCGGTTTAATCACTTTTTTTTTGTTAATACTACTTTTGAACTCAGCGGGCACGATTTCTCAAAATCTAGTTCACAGATCTTATTGAAGTTTTGCCCATTTTTTCAAAATAGGATTGACTAGTGACTGATCGAAAGTTTTCCTTTTTTTTTCAATTACGACTAATATTACAAGACTATACGCAGTGTATATTGTACCAAAAATTGTACTGTTTTACATACAACTCTGACAAAAATTCAAATTTCACTTTTTTTACTGAATAATTGGAACATAGTGAATTAGAGTACAATTCTAGTTTAGTTCAATTTAACATTCTATCCTTAGAACATCGTCGCGTTTATCTTGACACAGTTTTCTTCAAAATTCTGAATGACGTTGTCCACTGTCCTGACTTGCCTTCTATTAATATTCCTTTCAGATACGCAAGACAATACACTCCCTTCAGATTACCAGTGGCGAACGGGACCGGTCCCCCTCCAGAATGTAAATTTTCTGAACATAATTTGCAAATTACGTATAACATGTGGTCTGTATATTATTACAAAGTCCGATAAAATAAAATAAAACCTTTTAATCTACAACAGCTCTTAAGTGCTCAGATGGGTGCAGGACACGACTTAAAGCCCTATTTTTCTGACTTGTTAGGACTTGGGACACCTATGGTCCCCCCCCCCCCCAAAGCCAAATCCTGGGTGCGTTACTGCAGATTACCCTTCTCTAGAACTAACCTATGGGAAAAGTCTCCACTATACCGAATTGAGAAGACATACAATCTCAGTTTCAGTAACATTAATATTTTCAGCTCGGGCCCTTTGACGTTTAAAAGATTAATCCTAAACGAGACTGGACACTGATTATAAGGTTAATTCTACTAGTTTTTGATTTATTAACTTTTTTGTTTTTTTTTTTTTGCTTTATTTGCTCTTTTTTTTTGTGTTGTTACCTTTTTTTGGTTTTTTGCCTTGCTTTGCCCCCTTTTTTTAATTTTTCACGATTTTTATCTTCACTATTTTTGCTTTGCATCTTATTTTACTTTATATTTTATTTTTCCTTATTTTTTATCTTTTTATTCTTTGTTTGTTTTTGCTATTGATTTTCGTACTTATGATAATATCTCTGAACTTGTTTTCTGAATTTTTGTTTTTATTATTTTTAGTTTCTAACTACTTTAGTATTTTAGGCTTGGTTTCCTATAATATAAATGTTGTAAACTAGCACTCTAATAATATTTTCTTAAATTAATTTACTATTATTATTACTTATTATTTTTATTTAGTAATTGTTGTTCTTATCTTTTTTTATTTTTGTATTTTTGCAATGTATAATTTTATTACTTACTTTTTACTCATTGTTTCATTTGAACTCGTTTTTGCTTCTCTTCTTTTTATTTCAGGATTTTTTATTTTATCTAATTAACTCTTAAGGTAGTATCTTAATTGGACTAATCTGTGTACTGTATTATTAACAAAACGAAAATAAAGAAATAAATACGTTCAGTCACGAGCAATACCTATCTACTAACAAAAAAAAAAATTGTTTTGATTTGAGATGCAGCTATCATGAGTTATTCTGACCATCACGCAAACACTTTTTGTGGGGTCTCCAGAGACCACGTGCCACCAACTGAATTTTCGAAATTTCTGAATGAAAATTTTATAAAATATTCACTCTTTTAGATGCTTATAATTGTGAATAAAATAATTTGTTTATTATACAAAAAAAATAGAGAAAATATGCTTTTTTTTTAGCTTTCGAAACCCATGTAATCCCTTAAGGTTTTAGCCCATAGGATTTTTGAAGATTCATCAGTTGTGTATCTTTTTGCTAGATTTTTTGGAATGCAGAAACAAAAAACTTTAAAGTGATATACATGTGATCAAGCCAATGAAATAAACAAATAAATATTATAATAATATTTAAGCCGCCTTTTACGACTGAAGTTATCCCCAGTTCTAGGCCAGTTGTCAAGTGCTCGCAGGACGAACACATATTATTCTTAATTGCCTTCGGAACTATCGCAAATTAAGGCCAAAGAAAAAAAAAGGAGACTGTTGCAAGTGTGATACGGAGGGTTTTTTTTTAAGGAAATCGACGATGAAGCAGCATCAAACCTCCAAGGAAGTGTGGAAGTTAAAAAAGACATCAATTAAAATCAAAATAATAAGTAATAAAAGGAAAAAAAACCCAAAAGAGAGAAAAGCCGTAAAATAGTGCGAAGACAACGAAGAGAAAATCGCAGCTAAGATGCAATCAAAAAAGACAGCCAGAGGATTAGTCAAATTAAACCAAATCAAAAAGTGACGTAAAGTAAAATAAAAACCGAAATAAAGTGACCGCCGAACTCAAGTATGTGAACCATATTTTAAAATTCAATGGGTACACAAGAAAACAACGGACTTTGAAGCCTAATTTGTCAATATAAAGGGGCAGATCTATGTTAGAGACATTACAGATAGAGTGGGAAAAGTTTTGAAACGAAACGGAGTGAAACCCCCTTTTTACTACCCAATAAGGTGATAAACCACCTGCAATCACTGAAAGATCGTTTTCCACTCCATACACCAGGCGTATACGCAGTCCCTTGTGGGTCATCTTATATTGGGCAAACACAAAGAAATATTGCTACCCGCCTGAAAGAACATAGAAATGATATAAGCAAGAATCAGCAATTTGCGAGGATATTCCATCCATCCAACAGAACATCCTTGGATTCATTTTGAAAATGCAGAAGTCCTAGCTCGCGAGCCTCATTATACTCGTCGCTTCGTTCAAGAGGTGATTGAAATAACACGTCGACTTAATTTCAATTGCCACAATAGTTTCCAGCTTTCACGAATATGGGATCGCACCCATAATACATCTTCACGGTTGATCCGAAATAAGCTTTCCTTAAGCATTAACGTAGTGAGTTATGTTTGTTCGCAAAACTCCGCACAACAGCAACAACAAATGCAACAACCACAGCAACAGCACACCAACCGGTGCAATCTGCATCTACAATCTCGAATCGTATGTAAAAACTCAGGCAGTTACCCGTTGACTACGCTCAATGTAACATTCGGGGTGAGTATGTAGTTCGTTTAACACTCAATAAATAATTTATTTATAACGCGATTAATCCGGAAAACATATATAACAAGTAAAATAGCTAGATTTGGTCTAAGACCAATTCTTATGATACCCAAGATGAATGTCTCCGTGCAAGTATGATTTTTGCAGTGCTTTTTCACCAATATTTCTACAACGGTTCGTCCGACAGTAAAAATAATTATAACAAATTTCGTAGGATCTCACAATCTGAAGAACTTTTCAGTACATTAAAACTGCCTAAGACTGATAGTATTTACAGTATAGGTAAAAATCCTAAATTTTTAAATGGCAACACAAAGAAGGGGTTGCCCGATTTAGTCCGTTTTCTAAGTTCTATTTACTATTTTTAAGGAGACACCGTATACAGATTTTCAGTTCGTTTACGCGTTCTCAGGTAGTGCCCCAATATATAGTGAGAAACGAAATTTTTGTATGGCAACCCTACGAAGAAGTTACCCGATTTAGACCATTTTCGACCGCCACAGATATTCAAACCTTACCTTGATCTGTTCATTATTCATCTAAAGGACGTCACAACATTTTGTCAAACTTCTGTCTTACACAACAATTCATCTGAAGTATGGATCAATGAAGTCAAGATCTGGCGACGCCGAATTGTAGATATAATAATTAAACATTTTCTCGAGGCTCTTCATATCTGCAGGAAGGATGCATTCCTAAATGTTCACAAACTTTTGAATAATTCTCGCGAGGCTTTCGATATCTGCAGGAAGGATGAATTCCCAAATGTCTACAAACTTTTGAAAATTATGCAATTGTTGGTTGTGACCGCAATTCCGCTTAGGATTTATTTTCTATTTTACGTCGTCCTAAAAACCTATTTAAGGTCCACAGTTAGAGAAGATCGTTTCAATGGATTAGCTATTCTAAATATTCTCCCCTTTGAAAAATGCTGCACACGTGCCTGGTCCAGTTATGAAGTTGTGAACCGACTTTTTTTTAAGCTTTTATTCTCTTACTTGCAAAGGGTCAAGTGAACTTACAGTAATCTAAAAAGTACAAAATAATTATTTCAGGTAGTTATATATTTAAAAATTTAGACAGAAAATAAAAATAAAACCGTGGGACGCTCATAGGAAATATATCGACAGAACTTAGATAATTAAATTAATTAAAAATTTCATAAGATGCATATTTTGAAATAGATTCATAAATTGAATTAAATTTACAACTAATATTAAAATTAAATAATTTTGTGATTTTTAAGGCCTGTTAGATAAAACTATGTAACTAAGTAGTCTGTGGCAGGCAGGAACAAACGATACTGAAGAGTATTGGTTCTTGCTGATACGAAACGCTTATCTGCTATCTGCGCCAGATGCAGGCGTTTGCAGTGTTTTAGTTATCTTTTTTTTATTGCCAGCATTTTTGTAAAAGTCTATGACATTTCTTTGGTTTAACTAAGGTGTTGCTTTTTCCTTTTTAATTTTATTTTGGAATTTCAATCACAATCAATCAAATCCAATTTTACCTGATTTTGTTTTAAATTTCTGACTGCCTTTAAAGCTAAGCAGATCAGCTTCATAGGTGCAGTCAGGTAAGATTTCTAAATTCTCGAAGTAAGGGTTATTCAAAGTCCTCCGATTGGATTGAGTGGATTCGCCAGGATATGCTATTGAATTTCGAGGCCTCAACTGGATACAAGTATACAAAGAAAATTTTTGTTCTATTTCTGCTGAACAAAACTGGATAGTACACCGGCAACACAGCAACATTTTTGGTTTTCTTCATGTTTCTAATATCATTTAACCTGCAGACGAAACCACCTTAAAACCAAAACTTGTAACGATTGATATATGTATTGGAAATAATAGTAATAATAAGAAAACACATTACAAAAATAAATTACTTCCACGAAACTTTAAATAGTTACAGCATTATTGTATGCACTATTATCAATTTAACCCAAAACTGCAATTTAACCCGAAACTTCAATTTTAAGTGAAATTTGCATGTCTTCAATAACTCTATTGAAAACTAGACACTCTTATTATACCACCACAATTGAGTTGACCTTCCTCCGCAAAGTCTTTATTCAAAATTTAAATCACTTCACTTTTAATTATGTGCGAAGCATGATTAATGTGGCCAATTTGTTTGCTATAATTATGCGAGGCTTGTGCTATATTTACGTTAATTACGCACTATAAGTGCAAGCTTTATTTAATTACTAGTTTTTGTTTTATTTTATGCTTTTTTGATCGTGATATACCTTTCACTGTAGCTCACAGATAAATTAATACCACCATTAATCCTATGATTATCCAACAAAATACATTTCGCAAAAAACAAACTTAGTGAAATGAATAAAACCGGCAAAAGTTTACAAACAAATATAATTAATTAACAAGATAAAAATAAACAACATTTTCTTCTTAATATCTTCCCAAACTGGTTAACAGCAATGAGTTTCACTTTCTTTGACTTAACTTGAATGAGATATAAAACCTATTGCCAATGAAATACAACGATGTTGATACGGAAAATATGTAAATTTTAACTTCAATTTCTTTCATTCTTACACTTCTATAATAGTTCTTGACTATAATTTTACTATGTTCAGATTAAGACGATACGACGTGATTACGACGATAAAAATTATTTTATTTAAAATAGGTTAATCTTATCAAAAGTCTGTTTTAGGGCCTTTGTTTTTACTATTTACTACATAAATCAATAATAAAATTAACAAAAGCTTATATTCATTATTCAGCCAAGAAGCTGTAACTCAAAATTCATAAAATTTTCTTAATATGAATATCATTTTATTTTGTCCAAGATAAACAAAGATCGACGATAATTGGACTAATTTATATAAAAACGAAAAATAAAGTAAGGCAAATAAATACATTTTGGAATTGAAAAAAACGTCATCGATGAGATTTGAAGATTTGAACTTCCTTATTTTACATTAATAGTTCCGTACCTCTCTGTTTAATTTTTGTATTTTTGTAAGAGCCTCCAGTATACCGTTAGCCCCCCCCCCCCCGATTCTATCCGAAGGACTTTTAAGAGATCTTTCAACATCTTACATTTATCAAGTAAGAGATTTTAGCAGAATTAGTATTCTACATAAACTTGTTCGAGAAAGTTTAATTTTGAGAGGCTTTGGATATTCTGAACACTCCCCTTTCAGTCAACCCAGCTGTTAAAGATAACTCACTTCGTAAGAAGGAAGAAGAAGAAGAAATTTTTGGCGAGGCGATGATCGCAATAGGGCCAACCCACAAGTAGCTAGCAGTGTTATTTTTAAGAACGAAAATCTTCTAAAAGATATTACATACTATCTACTAGGAGGTTTTTGTATTCTCGTTGGGTGGCAAATTTTCCAAAAATCGTCTCCAGTTTGATGAAATTTTGTTTGCCAAGTTTTTCAAATTAGTATTTTTTTTTGTCTTGAGGTACACCCCTAAATTTTTTCTGGAACCTTTGTAAACTAAAATCACTTTTATTAGATTTCAGTAAATTATGGTAACTTTGTAGGGCTTGTCACTGAAACTTTCCTTCCACTGCATTTCTAACGATCCTTTTTCAAACTTTGCTTCTACAATATCCTTAAAGATGAGTATGGTTTTAAATTTGGATTTATTTCATTGTCTTACAGCAAGATTAACTTTTATCATATCACTCGGCTTCATTTCAATAACTGTTGGATCTATTGGAAGATGCCTCGCAAGCTTTTATATAATCTTGACGGATCGTAGACACTTTCCATGCGTCTCATTTGTTGTTCAATATGGCGATGAAACCCATCAGCCATAAAAGTGTGTCCAACTATCAAATATTTGAATGTGATTGACATTGTAGTGGTGTTATGTTCGGAATTCATATATGTAATGAGAAGCAAGTAGAGGTAAAATTTTTTATTTTGTCCTATACAGTTAACCATCTATATTATGATATGCTCCGCAATTCTATTTTGAAGTAAAAACATGAAGAACGCATTAAAAGCGTTCTTCTTTTTTGTTCCCGTTACGGCCTCATGCCATACGGCAAATATGAGTTCGCCTCTCTTGTATCGCTTTACAGATGGAAAGATTTCATTTAAAAACTAGAGGTCTAGAAACGAAGAACGTGGGAAAAGAACAACTTTTTGCATATCGGCTGAACACAACAATATTTTTCGATATCGTTTCCTTTCGAGCGGCATCACTCTTTAAATAAAAATGAATTTAGGGAGTGCTTTTCCTTCGTAAATCTTCTCGAGGAGTGATACGTTTTAAACCATTTTCATCAAATTTTGCTTTCAATAAAGTGCTAATGACTGTGTTATATTTGTGTCCTAAAGTAGTTAGAAAGAAACTTTGACAAACCTGATGATATCTGCATTCGTAGTGTATTTTAGAAAATTCGTATTTGACAAAATTATTCTTTTGTTTAATTCGATCCATTAATTGTGTTTTAGTATCTAAGTCTTTAATGCAGCCATTAAGCCATAACCTTCTTTTGTTATTGTTCTGAGGCCAATAAGTTTCATTCATTAATTTTTTATCATTATAATCGAATT
Source organism: Dioctria rufipes (assembly GCA_963924295.1). Taxonomy (NCBI): domain Eukaryota; kingdom Metazoa; phylum Arthropoda; class Insecta; order Diptera; family Asilidae; genus Dioctria; species Dioctria rufipes. The sequence continues at coordinate 37,120,333 of OZ002743.1, read as the reverse complement.
TAATCTCGGATTTAAAATTACATCCCTTATTATGATAAAGCACGGGAGAGGAAGGTAAGGGATGCTTGTTTCTTTGTATCTCTATTTACTCTGTAGTTTTACGTGCCCTTACCCTGCCCTTTTGTACAGGCTCATAATAAGAGTCATCTATAAAGTCTGCTGTATGACAAACACCGTCATCCCATTCAAATCCTTCAGTTCCAACTTCAGTTTCCTCAAGAATTTCCAAACCAATTGCAGTAACTTCCCCTATGAACTCGTATTCTTCCACAGGCACTAATTGAATGTTTTCGCCATCAGTAGAAAGAAGATCTTGGTGACTTTCTACAATAATTTCATTCGGAAGCCTGGAGATTTCAGGCACATCGGTCATATTTTCATCACTATCAAATGCGCCTGCATCAGGAGGATCGATATCCTGGGAATTATCCAAGGTTTAAGCCGGTTGTGATACATACGATTCCGAGTACTATAAGAACGCTTCAGATGATAAAAAATAGATAGAAAAAAAGTGCACACCACGCACTGATGAAGGAACTTTATTACCTGTTTTTGAATACCTTCAGCGTTCTCGGGAGGCATTTGAAGTATTTCGTTCATAGAGGTCTCCGCTGCTAGTTGCATGCATATGGGATAACTTAAACTATCCTGATTTTCTGCGTCCTTGTAATATATCTGCATTTGGGAAGTGATTAATCCTTGCATATTTTATGCAAAGAATGCTAACTGAAACTTACCACCATGTTCTGAATATTATTTTGGTTATCATCAATTTTAGTAATCTGCTGCAATATTCGATATATGCGGCTGTTTACGTCCATTATTTTTACTGCACTCCAACCAGCTAAATTATAATATCACAAGTATTCACTGAAATTAAAATCTATCAAAAATAGACAACGGTGTTTGTTCTGTACCCGCACACCCTCACCAGCAGGCAGATCAGACAATTTAAATGACAATTCAAAGCAAGCACAATTTAATACCCGATAGCGTTTTATTTTATATTGTTATTGGTATTACAATACTATGGAAAAAAGCGTAGCCGATGGATACACTTTTTTTCCTCGGGATTACTTAATCAAACCAAAAAGGTATTCTGGGGAGGGACAATCTGTAAGACTATAAATGACTCTTTTCCTTTGAAAATGAAAAAAAATTTAATCAAGATCCAGGGATGGTAAAATAATTTTAAAGCTTTTACTGAGCTTTTCCAAATTATTGTAACAGAAAAATTATTTGGTTATATATTTTAAAGTTACATGATTTTTTTTCCATTGTTACGTAAGCCAAAGTCACGCAGTAAACTTATTTTGGCATTTGTTATCTTGAAAAGTAAACACGATATTGCAAATCCGAATACACCACCATCTTGGATATCAAAAAATGAATAAAAAACGGTCCAGAGAAAAAACACGTGATTGTCGTTTAAAGCCTTTTACCATCGGGCGGGAGCGCACATGAGAATAAAATCATTCAAATGATTGTCCTTTATTTGCCGTCACTGAAGATATCCATTATGTGGGCTCCCATGACAAATGATATCCCATTTGACATAAATTAATATTGATCATCGACATCGTACATCCATACACATGTTTTGTTCGTACTTTTTGCCCTAATTACCAGACCTAGGCAGTAATCGATTGATATGTTAATCGATTGACAAATTAACCAACAACTCAACTAAAATTTCAATCGATTGAATTCTCAATCGATTAAAATATTAATTTGCGCCCTCGATTGAAAATTCAATCGATTGAAATTTTACTTGGCCAGACGATTAACGGGTTAGTCGAATAAAATTTCAATCGACTAAAAAGTCAATCGTCAGCCCCGATTAAAAATGTAATCGATTAACATTTCAATCCGATTGAAAATGTAATTGATTGGCAAATCGGAAATACACGATTGAATATATTTCTATAAAAGGAACGTGCCCAGCCCTCCAACACTAGGTTCCATACTATATATTTTAATGAAGAAAAAAAACATGTATGGTAGTATATGGTACATTAAAAAGGTGTAAAGGTGTTGCACTATTACCTATTCCCTATATTTTAGGGAGAGGGGGGGCGGACAAAAAAATTTAAAATTCCCTACATTGTAGGGAATATTCCCCACATTTAAAAGAGAAAAAATCCTACATGCACTCACTTTAGGGAAAAAAATTTTACATCGTAGGAGCCAATTTAATTAAGAAAATTTGAAAATTATAGCAATTTTGAAACATTTTGAATTTTTGTATTTAGAACATACAACGCTAAAGTAATGAAAATGTTAAGTTGTCTTTCAGATAAAATTTGAATTTGATATCACACCTTAAAATTTTTTCAATATATAGAAGAAAAAAGTCCTAACCTTTCTTAGAACAAAGAACAGTGCTGTCAGTACACAGTAAAAGGTAATTCCCTAAAATGAGTGGCAACAATTTATGCCACAAAGGTTAGGTATTTGCCGGTAAGAGTAGGGAAGGCTCCACCTTGGAAAACGTAGATTAGGTTTTCATCCCTAAAATGTAGGTAGGCTCTTCTCCCTCAAATGTAGGGAATATTCCTAAAATGTAGGGAAATTTCAAATGTTTTCTTTTTCCCTAAAATGCAGGGAATATTCCCTAAAATGTAGAGAATATTCTCTAAAATGTAGGGAATTTTAACATATTTTATATTTTTTTTTTTTTCCTAAAATGTAGGGTATATTCAATAAAATGCAGGGGACAACTAATAGCAACACACTTCACCATAGGTGATAGAACACCACGCTCAAACCAAATACTGAAAAGTAATATATGACTCGTTTTCAAAAAATTTAGCATAATACCTAATTTGTTGAATGCACGCTTCCTTACAACCAAGAGAACGTTTTACTTGCTGGCGCCAAATACCTAAATTCATTTAATGTTCCATTGATTTGGAGAAATTAAACTGATTTTTCCTTTATATCAGAGAAAATTACATTTGAAGGAAAAATGTGTCTTAAATTTAGGCAATAGCCCTATTATTTTTTACAGTGTATGTATTTCTCAAGAATAACTGAAAAGTTTGATGCATCCCTAGAACAGCAATTTTTCTTATGTTTTAAGTTCCCTATCATATACGAGCAGATCGAACCGGTTCAAATGCTATATGTATATGATACTAGAGGTTTATTTGGAGGACCAGTTAAAGAAGAAGTACTCAGTGGAGTGGAACTTCACCTCTTCGAAATAATAATCAAAACTTTAATCACCAAAACCATTTCTGAAAATAGCGAATTTTTTGCCTTATATCATATTAACGAACAGAAATAGCAAACCAAATTGGAGTACTTACACAACGCAGAAAACACATTAAAACAATAATTAAGTTCCAAAAACAAATTAATTAAAAATATAAAAATATAATGGATTGTGGATATTCGTCATTATGAAAATTAATCACAAATGTTTCTTAATTTTCAGATCACGTACAATTTTTTGGAACATAACATAAATTTTAATAAAAATTTTATTTTAATTTTATAAAAAATAGTGCCGATTTCTACCGCTTTTGTGATCAATTTATGAAATTTCTCTGAAATTTTCACTGCAAATTGAGAATGGTGGTCTAAAAAGCATAAAAATAGCACCATGGTAGATGAAAAAGTGTTAAAGTGTTAAAAAAAAATAACAAATAAAAGACTACAATTAAATTTGTTCTTGTAAAAAAATTTCCTAATGCAAGGTTGAAAACGATGGGAATAGGTGGTAAAGGTCAAAGTGCAGATGCAGATTTTGCTGGTGCGAAGGAAAGCGAAGGAGTGGAAGAAAAATCGGGAATTTACAAGACAAGCAACTTTTTTTGTTAATTCAAATTTTTGAATAAAAGAGTTTTTGCTGAAAATTTAAAGGACTGTTTTGCTCTTGAGGTTAGTTTAAAGATTTCACTATCTCTTAAATATTTAAAAGAAAGATTTTGGAAACACATATAGAAAAGGTATTAAAGTTCATTAGATGTTTTCCATAATTTCGTAACTAAGGTCAGGTTCGTGGAATTTAAAAAAAAAATTATTACCAATTAACACTTTTTGCACAGATAATTGAATACCGATTTATGCTTTGTGCATTAAGCATTCAAATTAATACAAAATTCACATTTAGTTATTTGTCCTACTATAGTTATTTACATACGCATGTGAACTGTAAAACTATCATTGTTTTAAGACACACGACATTTATGGAATATTATACTCATTAAGGGATGTTGTCAACAATGTTTACTGTACCCTTTCTCCTCGATCTGATTGAGAGTCTCCAGCCATTACATAATATTCTTTTAATTATAAAATAATTTTCCTAAAAATTGTTTTCTTGAGGTTTTCATAAACCCTTTTAAATTTAAAACTATTTTAACCAATTATTAAAACCAAAATAAACATCGAACTATACTTCAGGCTTACTCCTTTAATTACTTCAGTTAGTTGATAATCTTAGAGACCAAAATTTGCTACGTTCTGGTTCTATTTAATTTAACATAATTTAATTTAGATAACCTGTACCTATAGCGGAGAGGTTCCCCACATACTATCAAAATATCAAAAAATTAAATTAAATAGAAGATCAGAATTTGAAGATCATGTTTTTGATGAAAGTGTTGCTTCATTATGAAAAAAATCGACCAACTGCGGTTAGTTTTGGAAGCAAAAATGTATCAAGCATAACCCACATATTTAAGAATTATTATTTAGATGTCGAAATTGGAAAAATTTTGCATTCAGCTTTTCACTAAAAATCAGCAGCCTGAAATATCGCGCACACAAAGCAGTCTTTAGTTTTTACCTTTAATTCACGGCATTAAACATAACGAACCCAAGTCTACTATTACCAGCCAAGTGCATATTATTCATGAAATTACCAAGACCTGATGGATGTTTTTTGTGTGATATGAATGGATAGTTAACCAGATAAAACTACACACATTGACTTTAAGCCGTAGCTAAATTAATCTGCCGTCATTTGGCATAATTTAATCTAAACTAATCATGAGGAGTAGTCAGCTAAGTGTAATTACATGAAGCGATGTACGAAATAGCAAGGAACTAACATGGTTTCCATGGAAATTTCTGTAGCAATACCATTTTTCAAATTCTATGTATATTCAACGGCTCACAAAACAAGCAGTATCGTCGGAGACGCTAGTCAGCTTGAGCTTTTTACATGATTGTCTGGAGAAATTCTCGTGTGGTTAACTGAACGCTTGACTGACGAAAATAAATGCAGGTAATGTCTCAAGATCAACTAAAATTTCGCAACTATCAAACCTACCTGGGAGTAAACTATTTTGGAAAAGGCAAGTATTATCGATATAAAAGCCACCCGAAAATTGATTCCGGTATCAGTTGATCGAAGTCGTCGATTTGAAACAGTTTAAGTTTTTCACAGCTAAGTGCAACCAGACCATCTAACAATGCTGAAGGTATCTATTTCACTTGAGTTTTATTGTAAACGGATTACTCCAACAAGAATGGACATTTCAGTTGATCGTTGTAGTGACAATAGCCTCTATGGCAACTGCTCTCCCTGGTGGATACGGTGGTGGATTTGGTGGTGGATATGGTGGAGGACACGGTGGAGGCTTTGGTGGAGGATCTTCTGGAGGCGGAGGTCATGGGGGATCTTCTGGTGGCGGAGGAGACTATGGACATCATGTGGATTATTATAGTCATCCTAAATACGAATTCGACTATGGTGTAAAAGATGCACATACTGGTGACCATAAAAGTCAATGGGAACACAGAGATGGAGACAAGGTTAAGGGTAAGGAACTTTTTCTTTTATCCTATTTTTGCGTAACTTTAGAAATTCTGATTTATCACAGGTGGATACACTTTGCATGAAGCTGATGGCACCAAAAGAATCGTAGAATATACCGCCGATAAACATGGAGGATTCAATGCTGTTGTTAAACGTGTAGGACATGCTCAGCATCCAGCTATTTACGGACATGGAGGTCATGGTGGAGATGGAGGTTACGGTGCATCTGGTGGTCATGGTGGTAGCAGTGGTGGTGATGGTGGATATGGCCATGGTCACAGTGGGAGTAGTTACGCAAATCACAATCAACACCATCATCATCACTAAATTAAATAATTAATTTATAAAAATGTTGTTATTTGTGAGATAGTGAAGGACCAAAAACTGAAGAAACCCCACCCTGTATTATAATGATCCTATGCCGGCATAAAGCTGAGTGCCTAGCTTTGTGTCAAAATCTTGTGATTTATATTTATTAATTTATTTTATTAAATGCAAAACAAAAAGTAGAAAATTGTATTATTTTTCTAAAATGATCTGAATTATTGATGCTGTGTTTCTTGCTGGAGCTCCCAATATTTTTATTTTAAAGTTTAATTTCGCCAATATCTCTGGAAATAGGTTCAAGTGTGTCTGTAATAATATGGGAAAACTATGTCCTCAAAACAGCATGGTTTTTTGTCTTGTTTTCCATTCTTGCCCTTAAAGATTTAATCTCGCAAAAATGATTTAGAGTTTAAAAAACGACAATATCCACATTACACCGCATACAATTTTAAAATTGGTTTATGAAGTAACTGATTCAAGCAATTTTCTTTAGTTAGATTCAGATTCTTTGAAACATATTGGTGGAGTGACAATACGTTGTAGCCATAAAACATTTTCCAAAAAAACACTTGTTTTCTAGTTCTACAAAACCTCTTTTGTTTATTATTACTTAGTTAATACCAAACAATGCCGACCCGTCTCACCTTCTTAGGGCATCATCAGAGCTACTAACAAAATTGAGTTTATCATCTTTTTGGTATTAACCAACTAATAAGTTTTATGTAACTAGAAAACATATGTTTTTGGAAACTGTTATCAAGGCAACTCCAGCCAATGTTATCCAAAAAATCAATCAAGTCTATGCATTGTTATCCAAAATAACTATGAAAACACTATATACCAAATTTTAGCCCATTACGTTGACACATTCTCAGGCAGTGCACAATTATATAGTGAAAAACGAAATTTTTGTATGGCAACCCTACGAAGGAGTTGCCCGATTCGGCCTTAATTTTTTTTAAAGCATCTGTGAAAAATTTCAGTCCTGTAAGTGAATGCGTTCTCGAGTTATCGTGCGGACGGACGGACAGACGGACGGACGGACGGACAGACGGACGGACGGACGGACAGACGGACGGACGGACAGACGGACAGACGGACGGACGGACATAGGGACGGACATGCGAAAATCAAAATAACTTTTATTTTTGAGTGGGTGTCCAATCCATTTTGCGCTTCCATAATTATTTCTAGCTGTTACAAATGGAATGACAAACTTAGTATACCCTATAGATTTTAGCTAGGGCATAAAACTTACTACATTCCCTCTCCCACGACCACCTCCATCAAAATCTGAACAACTTCTCCCTTCTCTAGTTACTAACCGCACATGTTTTGGAAGGTATCAAAGGATAACCATCCTCCTCCTGCTCTACATGTATTACCACTAAATAAATTTAAACGCGCATAGTTTAAATAGTTATTTATATATTCAAAACAAAGTTTTATATTCATGACGTAAAATTCAATGGAAGGGCTAACGTGAGGCTAAGGTTACTTATTACTTCATAAAGAAACAAAAGGAACCGAGCTTGCGCTATCTATTTGTTCAATGATCTTACACACAAAACAAATAAAATATTCAAAAATTCAAAAAATATAAAAAAATAAATTTTAAGAAGTTTAATAAATTCAATATCTACTATTATTAAGCATTATTTAACATTTCGTTCAACTTATTGTGAGTAGGTATGTAATACGGCCGGGGACAAATGGTTACGATAAAATTATAGAAAAATCTTCACTAGATAAATAGTCTCACGCGCCCACCTCCTCGCTTTTCCCCTTTTTATTCTCCTGTCTTCTTTTGTATTCTTCCAGTCGTATAAGTTTTTTCGATCTTGGAAAAGAAGAAAAGCCCAGACTCTCTGTAATGCGTTCGAATCGCAGCACTTTTATTTTATTAAATTAAAAAAATAAATTAGAACAAAATTACGAAAAATAAAATATCAATTAAGTAAAGTAGTAACACGTCAGCAGTAAATAAAAAACACGTTTTGTTTTATAATCTTAAGAATTCTAAGGGGCAGCTTTAGCTATTACATAAGATTGATATTGGTTTTTTACTCCACTACAATCATGAAACAGTTTCTCTATTGTGATCAAACGGCTAGAAAATTATCCAATTTTCAGGAGCAACGGTGAAGAGTAGAGTTAATTTATACATTGTAATCCAAATAAGAAAATTGTCCATAAAACACATTGATGAATTTCCTTGTATTTGCCGGTAAAAATCGCAGTTCCACAAAATACCCAGCACAAACTTGAACTTCCTACGCCTTTCGTGTCACTTTTTGACACCATCTAACATTAAAATACAATTACTTGTCAATTGCTGTTTAGTATATTTTTATTAAATTAATTTATTGTGGATATTTTTGGCTAGTATTTAGCATTAGATTATAATCTTTTGGATTACAATTTAATACTGATCGATATTTAATTTTAGTGCAATGTTGCCTAATTATAAAATTTATTTGAAAATATTTGAAATTGATAGATGAAAATTAAAATTTTACCTTAATATGACACATTTATTAAAATGCAATTTTTTATATAAAGTAACATTCTAAGGTGGTATTAAGATATAGCCTCTACTTTTTAACTGTGTACATACATATAAGCAAACAGACTTAAATAAAATTCTCATATTAGAAAGGTTGTGTGAGAAGTAAATAATGCCTCTTTTTCTGTTTCTTGTCTTTTATTTCGATTTAAATGGGCAACGTTGCGGATCTAGGTTTGTTCCATACATCATCAGGCCCTATCGAGCTATTACAAATATTTAAGAATGAAAAGCTTTTCAACAAGCCTTACAGGTTTTAAAAGGGAGGGGGGAGGGGGATTAAAAATTGTATTATAAATTATAAATAATCTTAGGCATAGTAAAAAGTTCAAAAATTTAAAGATAGATTCTTAAAGTTAGAAAAAAATTAGAAACATTTTTATAAGGAATATTTATAAGGATCTTAGGAGTAGGAGTATGGGTAGCAGAGATAAAAAATCAAGGTCTAGACTACTTACATAAATCAAAAAACATTGCAGACATTAGTCGCCTCAAAAATAAATAAATAAATAGATGAGATCAAAAATTAATAGTCACAAAGCAATTACAACAATTATAAAAATGATAATATCCCTAGGAGTAATCTTGTAAAACTAGTCAATGCTCTAAATATACATGATAACGAAACAGTGGCTCACCAGCTGAACGATCTTGCTTATCAGCAAAAAGCTATGGGGAATGCATTCAATCCAATTGTGATTGTTCGACGATGATGTATGTTACTCATACTTTTACTTCTTAAATTTTTGTGAATATTCCTTATAAAAAATTTTTCTAACTTTAAAAATCTAACTTTTCAGTTTTAATTTTTAAACTTTTTACTATACTTAATATTATTTATAATTTAAATTACAATTTGGACCGTAGAAAAGCTTTCTATTCTTAAATATTTGTAACTATTGATTAGTTTTTTAATCAGATATTATATAAACTAATTGCATAAAAATTAATGTCGACAACCAGTCCGTATTCATACCATATGAGACATGTTGGAAAAAGATTGCACGACTACAAAGTATTGCTGCTTATTGATTGCTTGGACGTAGTAAATATCGAAGCCCCTTTTAAGCATAATAACAACGTACCACTGAAATTTATCAATGAAGGCAGAGGAATGCAAACATTTGCGAAAATCAGATGATATTTCGGCATATAGAAATTAGAGAAGAATGGTAACGGAATACTCAACTTACCCCATCCCACATATACCTAGATTGCCAAACCACATTACATTCTTTCTGATCTCTTTATCACAAAATACTCTGAAAGGTACACAATGAATTTTACCTCCACTCGATTGAATAATTTGAATTTTCTTCATGTCTTTCAATTTTTCTGCCTTTTCTTCTCATTTTCTGTTTCATAATAATTTGAATGAAGCCTAAACTTAATACCAACAGAAGTGACCACAAATTCACCAATTTTTCGTGGTATTAACTGTACTATGTACCTACATTACATACCTGCAGTGAACTATGGATTGGCAGGCGCAAAACTAATCCAATGAGCACAAATCATCAAAGTTAAATCATATTCAAACTAATTGGGTTTTCACACTGTTATTCGATTTGCCTATCCTCTACGGTACCAACCCCAAAAACCATTTGGTTTATTGGAGGGTTTATCAGCATTGGCTTTTTCTAGATTACCTGAAGAATTTCACGTGTGGTTAACTTAACGCTTGGATAGCGAAAACGAATGCAGGTAATGTCTCAAGATCAACTAAAATTTCACAACTATCGAACCTACTTGGGAGTAAGCTGTTTTCGATATAAAAGACACCCAAAAATTGATTCCGGTATCAGTTGATCGAAGTCGTCGATTTGAAACAGTTTAAGTTTTTCACAGCTAAGTGCAACCAGACCATCTAACAATGCTGAAGGTATCTATTTCACTTGAGTTTTATTGTAAACGGATTACTCCAACAAGAATGGACATTTCAGTTGATCGTTGTAGTGACAATAGCCTCTATGGCAACTGCTCTCCCTGGTGGATACGGTGGTGGATTTGGTGGTGGATATGGTGGAGGACACGGTGGAGGCTTTGGTGGAGGATCTTCTGGAGGCGGAGGTCATGGGGGATCTTCTGGTGGCGGAGGAGACTATGGACATCATGTGGATTATTATAGTCATCCTAAATACGAATTCGACTATGGTGTAAAAGATGCACATACTGGTGACCATAAAAGTCAATGGGAACACAGAGATGGAGATAAGGTTAAGGGTAAGAGATTTTTTGTTTTACCCTATTTTTTCATAACTTTAGAAATTCTCATTTATCACAGGTGGATACACTTTGCATGAAGCTGATGGCACCAAACGAATCGTAGAATATACCGCCGATAAACATGGAGGATTCAATGCCGTCGTTAAACGTGTAGGACATGCTCAGCATCCAGCTATTTACGGACATGGAGGTCATGGTGGAGATGGAGGTTACGGTGCATCTGGTGGTCATGGTGGTAGCAGTGGTGGTGATGGTGGATATGGCCATGGTCACAGTGGAAGTAGTTACGCAAATCACAACCAACACCATCATCATCACTAAATTAAATAATTAATTTATAAAAATGTTGTTATTTGTGAGATAGTGAAGGACCAAAAACTGAAGAAACCCCACCCTGTATTATAATGATCCTATGCCGGCATAAAGCTGAGTGCCTAGCTTTGTGTCAAAATCTTGTGATTTATATTTATTAATTTATTTTATTAAATGCAAAACAAAAAGTAGAAAATTGTATTATTTTTCTAAAATGATCTGAATTATTGATGCTGTGTTTCTTGCTGGAGCTCCCAATATTTTTATTTTAAAGTTTAATTTCAGTCGCCAATATCTCTGGAAATAGGTTCAAGTGTGTATGTAATAATATGGTTAGACTATGTCATCAAAACCGCATGGTTTTTTATCTTGTTTTCCATTCTTGCCCTTAAAGATCTATGCTCACAAAAATGATTTAGAGTTTTAAAAAGACGACAATATCCACATTACACCGCATACAATTTTAAAATTAGTTTATGAAGTAACTGATTCAAGCAGTTTTTTTAGTTAGATCCAGCAAAAAACCTCAACATAATATTTCCATTATTTCATTTGAAATCTAACTCAGTTATATAATTTGGCAGCTTACGACTACTTACATATCTTCATATCTTATGTAATTAGTTGCTTTTTAAAGGCGCCGTTTTACTATACGTTGTAGATAATGCATTGGTTCCTGTGTGCACTGGTCAAATATTTAAATGTGTAGCTTTCCACACAACTTAGAAACGGAAAAACCTAATTAAAATTTTATATAAATCTCTGCTGTGAATTTCGGAACAAAATAGTTTATCTGATAAAAAAATTCAATGTGATTCCTTCCATATGCATATTTTGAGCTCCTCATATTCCTCGTTCTTTACAGTGTGAACTTTTTGCTGAAGAAATAAATACATACATTAAGCGGTAAGGAAAGAAATTAACGAAGTTTGCAAAAATTGAGAGCGGCACTCCTTGAAAAAATTGGTGGAGTGACAAAACATTGTAGCCATAAAACATTTTCCAAAAACACTTGTTTTCTAGTTCCACGAAACCTTTTTTGTTTATCATTACTTGGTTAATACCAAACCATGCCGACCCATCTCACTTTCTTAGGGCATCTAACTACTAACTAAATTGAGTTTACCATTTTTTTTATATTAACCAACTAATAAGTTTGGTATAACTAGAAAACAAGTGTTTTTGGAAAATGTTATCAAGGCAACTCCACCAAGTATTACTAAAAAAATCAATCAAGTCTACGCATTGCTATCAAAAATAATTTGCCAAATAAACCACAGTTTTTCAAACCTATTGTATGAACTCAGTTACTGCCAGTCTTTCAATGTATCTTATAGATAAATGTGGTGAACTGTGTCACACTGCTGGGTAACTTGTAACATTGTCAAATTTTTCAAATAAATAATCAATCTGTCTGGTAAAATTTGTAAGTACGTCTCGTTATTTTTGTATAGGCCGAATAATATACATTCAGTTTCAGCCGACGAGGGCTGACTAAAGCTTATGGCCTGGAGTAAGTGTAAAACTGGCCATTAGAAAATTATTTACAATAAACAAGGAGAAAAGTGTGGGTACCTGCGGTGTACCTCTTTTCGTATTTCTGAAGAAAATAAAACAGGACAAGAAAACAAAAACCATTTAAAAAAGCATACTACATTCTAGTTGCTACTACCTCGACTAACTCAAGCTAAATCTGGACATTTTGTCTCTTCTTTTGTAGGTACTAGCCCGCCTTTTTTTACATAGTCTTAAAGGATAGCCACCTTCTTCCTGGTCTACAAGTATTACCGCTAAATAAATTTAAACGTGCAGGGATTAAATAAAAACTAAAAAAAACTTTTTACTCATGACGATAATTCAATGAAATTACTAAAGTTAGGCTACTTAAGCCAGAGTCATTTAAGACTAGGAAGCGGCTAAAGCTACTTATTACTTCATAAAGTGTCGGTTTGTGCAAAGTTTCTAAAGAATACCGGTTGGTCTGGAGAGTAATTAACTGGTCTGCGCGAAGATTATTTATTCTCTAATTCTTCTGAAATGCTTTTTTTTTTCTATCATGCAGACAACATTCCTGAGTGGATTATAAAATTGTTGAGCTACTCTGACAGTCTGACTGTTACAAATTTTCTTTTATATTTGTATCCATACTACCCAACTAAAAGTAAGCTTGACGAACTCAATGTATTTAACTGGTTTTAAAGTTTTATTCTGAACTACAAAGCTTTTCATTAGGATTGTTCAAAAATCATTATAGTTCAGAAACTTTAGGCACAAGATGGGCTCATTTTCAGAAAAATGACAACCATGCTGAAAATTGGTATACACTTAGGTACCTATTTATTTGCAGTCGGCCTTCAGGCAGTGGACTGTTAGATCTGAACTGAAGATGAGAACTAATGTAGGCCACACATAATTCAGTTTAACCGACAATCCAAACCTGCAGGCAATGTCTGTCAGGTCGGCAAGCTGCAATTTCGCTACACACTATCAGTTCGGCTGACAGTCCAACTTGATATTTCAAAGGAATAAAGTGGATTTTGCAACGAAAACGAAGTTGTGCTTTTTATATATATTTTTTTTTTTTTGTTAAACGAAAAACCGAAAAAAATTTAAAAATGATTTTGGGTGAAAATTGGCTCTCGAATGCCAGAAATAATCGCATTAGATGCTCGTGAAACGGTTCAAAAGCAGTAACAGGAATGATTTGAAGAATTATGTTCGTATGGATGACCGATGCTTTCAAATTTTACTGAAGTTGGTTAAACCTTAGATTAGAAACAAGTAAAGAAACTAGAATTGCTTTAATACCAATTATAAGTAATACCCCGTATGTAATTTCGTATGGGAAGTCAACCATGCAGATTTGATTTTTGAAGTGGTTTTTCGAATATATTTTTAGAACGGTTCATCGGACAGTAAAAATTTTTATAACCAATTTCATAGAATTTCGTATCCTGTAGAAATTTTCAATGCTACAAAAACTTCTATTGCTTAGCGTGTTCACAGTATACGTAAAAACCCTAAATTTTTATATGGCAACACCAAGAAGTGGTTGCCCATTTTTGAAACTATATTTACTATTTTTATAAAAAAGCCATGTATTAACTTTCAGCTCTCTACATTGACGGCGTTATTATTATTTGGACACTTCCTCCAAATATATAGTGAAAAACAAAATTTTTGCATGGCAACCCCACGAAGGATTTGTTCCATTTTCGAACTTAAATTGTTTTTTTAATTCACCTGTGCAAATTTTCAGCTCTCTAAGTACACGCGTTCTGGAGTTGTCGTGCCCCCAGATGGACAGACGGACCGACGGACATGCAAAAATCGAAATTAATTCATTTTGCTTAGAATACCTTATGATTTCGACCAGGATATAAAAAGAATACCAGATTAAAACGTGCTATAAGCGCAGAAGAGAGACTAATCGCAACCTTGAAATTTCTAGGCACTGAATGCAGCTTCGAAGATTTGAAATTCCCAACGATTATATTGGCGCAAGCTTTGGGAAACATTATACGGGATGCATGTAAATGCATTTATAATGCTAAGGGATCACTGGATTTTGATATGATTTGCCATAACGCCTTATTACGACGACAAATATTAATAAAGCCGGTAATAAGATCCTCCTTTTTGATCATTATTAAAATTTTTGTATGACGTTTTTTCGGGTTTTTTTCGAATATCTTTGTTCCTGTTGGTCTACTGGCTATTAGATATATAAAAAAAAAGAGAGGGAAATTCTATACAAGAAAGGTGGAATAAAGTTTATTGAAGACACTAATAGTTTTCCGTAATCTGGGATTAAAACTGCAATATAAATTTTATATTTATATTTAATTAATGTAATGATCGAAATGAAGGTTTCTCTCCGGTATTCTCCTTTTAATATATTTATATTCATTCGGGTATAAATAACTGTATATTCAAGTGATCAAATTATGTTCATTGCAACGGGGATACCTGGTGACGAGAAAATAAACTGACACAATGCTTAGAAGTATACCGTGATGTACAAAACGATCTGTTAAAATTTCAAAGACATTAAATCCTCCCGCGCTGACAGAGTACTTTCGCTTTTAACACGTATGAGTAGCGTAATTGCTCGTAATAAGACGGTGCCTATTTATCGATTATTACTGTTCCAGAGAATCAGTGTCATTAAAATATCGGATAGGGAGATCTATATTTATATGCCCTATGAATTAGTTCCGTTCCCACTGCTAATCTTTAGCTTAACTTGATTTTACAAAAGTTACATACCTCATCGACGGAGGTTTTCTCTTACATCGGGTTGTATGACATCAGAATGAATCTTTCGATTCGATTTTTTCAAAGTATATTGGTTATGTACAAAGGTATTACGCTTCAAACGATGTGATAGTTTTCGATGAATAGAACAATAGTACCAACAGCGAAAAAAGATATGGAACGACGTCATCGAGCAGCAAAACTTTCATCTGCTGATACCTACTTCAACGAGACGGTTAATGTCACGGTGAGCCAAGAAATATTCCCTTCGAACAGTAACAACAAGCGCAGATTGATTTCTATGTTGTCTGTCAAGTTTAATAATATTGTTGATAAATACGCTCAAGATGATGCTTATAATTAAAATGGCTTTGGAGTGTTCACGCATAAATAGAACGGTTTTGTTGCTGGGGAAGACGTGAATCTCTTGATAATTTTGGTTGCTCGCGCTCCGATTGATGAAGATATCTTCTTCCTCAAATCGAACAAGAAAAAAGTTGGGAGAAAACGTTACTCTTCCCGAAGTTTCAATGATCACGAAGACATCAGAAATCATCCTCTACTTCTACACGGTTTCACTGGATGTGACACAACGTCTGCTCTTTTTCGTAGAGGGAAAACTGCTGCTCTAAAAGTTTTCGCGAAACGTCATGTACTTCAGCACAAATTTTCAACCAGAGTAATGCTTCTCGAATTTCTTCTCATGGAATTTGAATCTTTCTAGCTTTGTATGGTGCTCCATTTAAACAAAATGACTTGAACGCATACCGTTATCTTTGCTTTATGAAAGTTATGTGCAGAAATAAGTCAGAAAATTAGAGTTTATTACCCCCAACAGGTGACGCAGCTAAAAAGCACCTGTGACGTGTTTACTACCAGGTGCAGTATTGGTTAGGAAATCAACTGAACATGCAAGATTGGGGATGGGTACTTAAAAACGGCGGATCCAATAAAAATACCGTAACCTCCAGAGCGTGTTTTGAACATAATATTTTTTAATTGTTCGAAGAGCTGTGGCGCACTGTTCGGCTGTCGAAAGTTCAGCCGCCAATGTTCAGCAATTTGCGGCAATTGTCGTGGGACATCTTGCCGGAATGCTGCGCAATTCGAAGTTTCGATAGACAAAAGGAACGATATCGACGACCCGGAAGCCGATGTTATCGATTCCCAGCAATCTTGAAATTTTCCAACAGTCCCGTGAGAAAATCAAGAACAGTTCGAGAAAGAAGAGGAAGAAACCGAAAGAGACTAAGCTTTTAGTTATGTAGTCCTAAATATTCATGAAGAAAAAGCCCTGACCTGAGAAGCTTATTATTTTTACGGTAGACTTTTACATTTTTATAATGTTGGAATGAGAAAATGAAAAACAAGAATTAATTAATTTTGTACACTTGGATATACTGTGATTTATACCCGAATGTCTATAAAAATGTTAAAGCGAGTATACCGGAGAGAAACCTCGATTTCGATCATTACATACAATTAAATATCAATACAAGATATATATTGGAGTTTCAATGCCAGATTACGGGAAAACTATTAGTGCTATCAATAAAATTTATTCCAGCTTTTTTACATGTATAAGATTATAGCCGTTATACCAACAGAACAAAGATATTTGCAAAAAACCGAAAAAACGTCAATTTTTACCCGTTTTTGGGCTGTCAAAAGTTATGCGGACAATCGAATTCCGGGGACTTTTCCCACCTTATTTGGAAAGCTGAAAGGTAAGTGTATACCAATTTTCAGCTTGATTCGAATTTTTCCGAAGTGAAATCGTAAAGTTCCTGGACTATTAGTAATTTTTGCGATTCTAAGCTACACATCTAAGTTTTTCTACAGGATATATTATGAATTTATATAAGAGTTTATAAGGAAATGTATAACGTCTTAAATTTTAATAAAATTTTGTTTTGTTGTTATGTGTTTTGATATATTATAGAAAGTTCTGGTTCTCTTTCAGAAAAATGTGTATCTGCTGTAAAAATTTTAGATAATAGAAATAGGAAAAAATATGTACGTTTATGAGTAAACAAAATGCATTATAATATTTTTACTATAATAAACATTATAATGATTGTTTTCTATTAATCCTAGAAATAGGATCATGTCAATTTGCTGTACGGGTCGTAGAAGTATTGCTCGCTTTGTAAAACACGAACAAGCTATACATTGTTAGCTAGATAGATATTATGATTTAGAATATCATTTGTCAAAGTGATGTATTATTATCATCTGTGTAACTTTTTCTTTAATTTTACTACTACATTTAAGTTAGTCATAATCATAGATAAATTTATTAAACGCCCCGGCCACAGCCACTTCTGACAATGGTGGGCGAATCGAAAAGTTACAGGAATAATCTTAATACTAACATATGGTTTAGCGATTGGATATATAAAATTAGCAGGACAAAAGTATATAAAAGAATTAGAAGGTTAGAGCTTGAGTACATAGTTTAGAGAGCTAAAGTAACTAAAGTAAAAGTTAAGCTGGCGTACATTAATATTAAGAGCCAGATTTTTGTATAAATCAACTATTATTATAATTAATACAACAGTAGTATGTGAGCATGAAGTATCAGGTACACAAGATTCAAAATCAGTTTAATTTTCAAGTTATACCTGCTGTGTTGTAGTACCAAGGTTATTAATTACAAAAGACATGGAAAACACATGTAGTTCAGACTCACGCACTTCTGTTATAGTATAAAATTATTAATTTTTTTTTTATCATTGCACGTCATATGGGTAGTCTCATACTACAAACAAAAATTAATACTAGCAATCAAGTTAAGTACGGTCAACCTATCAATCTACCGAAGTGAGTTCTAAGTCTAGGTAGCACAATTCAATATGGATCCAGACGGCTCCAGGTCTTGATCTATAAATGAAGCAAAGAGTGTTCAGTTCATATATTGTCCGGAGCGGTCCTGGAAGAAGGAACTAGGTCAGCGATGCAACATGGGTTAGGTTAAGCGTGAGGGTAACTCGGCCACTACGACTCTGCAGACAATGCAACTAGAGTTGATCTATGGTCTTCTTTCAATTTCTCCTAAGGTGGTTAAGCAAAATCTAGTCTTTTAACGAGCTCAATAATTTCCCTTAGAGTGAGATTGTGAACCTTATTTGGAGATATAAATGCTTCTTCAGTGATTTGAAACCTTTAAGCTGCAAGTATGAAATACTCACATCTGACATATTTTGAGATTTCATCATCCTTTTCGCACAGTAGATACAGTGCGCTATTGGATTTTCCTAACATTTTTATAAAATAACCAGTCCAGTGACTTCATTAATAAACAGCCTGTTCTATTGTTGTAGAAGAACGGGAGAAGATTTTCTTCACATACCTAATACCGGGCACGCTATGCTACGCCAGGGGTGATCCAGTAGCCTGTTTGCCCACTTTTCCCCGCTCCTTCTATTTTAGCAAGATCATACATTTTTCAGTCCGCTCATCGTGCCCAAGAATGCAAAGCAAAGTTACTTTGATGACCCTGGACAATAGCTGGAGTTGACCCAAAGCCTAAAGAAGACAGCACCAGGAGCGCTGCTTGGCTGTCTGAACAAATGTAGATGTTGAAGTTTTTGCAGACCCTGTTTGGATTTTTCCTGGGCTCCAACCTCTATATCTTTTGCTCCCGTTTTTGCAGCATTTACTACTTGCTTTAATTTTATAATTATATGAGACAAACAGACAGATTATTCTAAATAAAAATATCATAACAAAAATATAAGAAAAAACCCAGACTCTGATATCCAAAATATTTAACATATAAAAACAAAATAAACTAATAGAAATCATCAGAATACCTCACTTGCGATGACATAACGATCCCTTGTGACGTTATTCTCAAGATCAATTTTTATCATACTAGACAGACTACGTCCTCTAGGAATCCATGGATGTCAATACAATTTACCTATTACCATTAAATCATTGATAAGCTATCATAAATTATACATATTGAATGAAAAGTTGAACAATTAAAATTGGTAGATGATCAATGCCTGCTAAAACTTCACAATCCCAATTATGCTCGGTTCAAGGCCACGCAAAGGTACTTTTTTAAAGGTTAAATTAAATTAAGTTGCACCGTACAAAAGCATTAATGGCCTCTAGCGCGATCTGACCCTGTCACATATCTGACATAACCACCCAAGTACCTATCAAATAAAGCAACGCACTAAACAAGATCATTTTCCTAAACTTATTAGAAATAATTTTTGAACATATTCACAGCAAAATTTAAAAAAAAATTTTTACTATTAGTTAGTTTTTTTAAGTAGATATTATATAAACTAATTGTATAAAAATGAATATCAGCAACCAGTATTTGATAAAACCTGCGAAATAAAGAGGCAGTCCGTATTCATACCATATGAGACATGTTGGAAAAAGATTGCACAAAGTAATGTTACTTATTGATTGCTTGGGCGAAGTAAACATTGAAGCCTCTTTTAAGCATAATAACAACGTACCACTGAAATTTATCAATGAAGGCAGAGGAATGCAAACATTTGCGAAAATCAGATGATATTTCAGCATATAGAAATTAGAGAAGAATGGTAACGGAACACTCAAGTTACCCCATCCCGCATGTACATAGATTGCCAATCCACATTACATTCTTTCTGATCTCTTTATCACAAAATACTCTGAAAGGTACACAATGAATTTTACCTCCATTCGATTGAATAATTTGAATTAATTTTCTTCATGTCTTTCAATTTTTCTGCCTTTTCTTCTCATTTTCTGTTTCATAATAATTTGAATGAAGCCTAAACTTAATACCAACAGAAGTGACCACAAATTCACCAATTTTTCGTGGTATTAACTGTACTATGTACCTACATTACATACCTGCAGTGAACTATGGATTGGCAGGCGCAAAACTAATCCAATGAGCACAAATCATCAAATTTAAATCATATTCAAACTAATTGGGTTTTCACACTGTTATTCGATTTGGATATCTTCTACGGTACCAACCCCAAAAACCATTTGATTTATTGGAGGGTTTATCAGCATTGGCTTTTTCTAGATTACCTGAAGAATTTCACGTGTGGTTAACTTAACGCTTGGATAGCGAAAACGAATGCAGGTAATGTCTCAAGATCAACTAAAATTTCACAACTATCGAACCTACTTGGGAGTAATTTTCGATATAAAAGACACCCAAAAATTGATTCCGGTATCAGTTGATCGAAGTCGTCGATTTGAAACAGTTTAAGTTTTTCACAGCTAAGTGCAACCAGACCATCTAACAATGCTGAAGGTATCTATTTCACTTGAGTTTTATTGTAAACGGATTACTCCAACAAGAATGGACATTTCAGTTGATCGTTGTAGTGACAATAGCCTCTATGGCAACTGCTCTCCCTGGTGGATACGGAGGTGGATTTGGTGGTGGATTTGGTGGTGGATATGGTGGAGGACATGGTGGAGGCTTAGGTGGTGGATCTTCTGGAGGCGGTGGAGACTATGGACATCATGTGGATTATTATAGTCATCCTAAATACGAATTCGACTATGGTGTAAAAGATGCACATACTGGTGACCATAAAAGTCAATGGGAACATAGAGATGGAGATAAGGTTAAGGGTAAGAATTTTTTTGTTTTACCCTATTTTTTCGTTATTTTAGATTTTCTCATTTATCAAAGGTGGATACACTTTGCACGAAGCTGATGGCACCAAAAGAATCGTAGAATATACCGCCGATAAACATGGAGGATTCAATGCTGTCGTTAAACGTGTAGGACATGCTCAGCATCCAGCTATTTACGGACATGGAGGTCATGGTGGAGATGGAGGTTACGGTGCATCTGGTGGTCATGGTGGTAGCAGTGGTGGTGATGGTGGATATGGTCATGGTCACAGTGGAAGTAGTTACGCAAATCACAACCAACACCATCATCATCACTAAATTAAATAATAAATTCGTGAATTTTTTATAACGCGTGAAAGTGGACGACAAAAGCTAATGATACCCCACCTTTTATTCCATAATGATATCCTTGCGTGTAAAACCTAACTACTGATGTTTGTTTATATTTATGAACTTAATTTATTAAATGGAAAACAAAATGAATACTTTTCTGTTATTTTCTTTCAAGGACATTGCTAATAATATTATTCACATTTATTCTAAAGATTCTAAACAAGTAGAATATTATTGGGAAGATAATTCAATGACTAAAGTTCTTATCTAGTATTTTTAGGAATCTAAGTTCTTATTTTAGGTTTGATCATATTAGAAGAATACCTACGTGGCGTGAGATCTAACTTGCACTTATGTTTATTGGCCTTAGAAACAGTACATACGAAAACAGTAATAAACTTTTTAAATACGAGTAACTTTTGGATATTAGGAGTCACTTGTCCCAAAATCGTATTTAACGTCATTTGTGTTTTCGAGTTTAGAGAAAAATGTGACTTGTGACTGATACACCCACTTCCAGCTCTATCAGTTTAGAAGAGTTATTGTACTTTAATATGATTATGCTGTACTGTAACCAGGTTGTAAGATCAAAGTAAATTTTTGTTTTCTGTTAAATTACACCAGCTAATAGGAAACAGTTCTCTATAAGATTTTAAAGTATAAAATATACAACTTTGAAGAAACAAGTAATTCTATGCTACTGATACCATGCCAAATTATAGTCGCAAAGAGTAAAAACCTGGTGGGTAACACTGTCTTCGTGAACTAAAAAATTGCCGCACTCAAATTAGGTCTCTCTAATTTGGATGCCTAGGCGTAGCAAATTCGTATGGCAAGGCGAAACATCTGGCCAGAAAAATATCAAAATTAAGCTCTGTAGAATACGATGCTTTTGTATGGAGTCCAGAAATAGAAGAAGTATTGAAATATTTTCTGAGTAGCTAATAATCGATGACGAGCTTCACAAACTAGCCTTAAAGAACTATTCCAAAGGAGGACATGGAAATACTGGAGTTCCTTAAGTGAATTTTAAAATGAGATAATGGTAACCTTTATGATATCCATAAATCCATATATCAATCTACTATTATTAACGTTAATCTTATTTGAGATTTATGTCTCTAATCATGTGCACCTGCATTTTTGTTTTTATGATGATGCCAAAGATCGGGGATACCCTATGATGTCATAGCATAGACGTGTTAAGAAAGGAAGAAGGGGTAGGGAATTGGGGGTTATTGGGAATGTTTTCGGCCGAAATTAGATCTAGAGAAATCAATAGTTGCTATTGATATATCGTCGCCAATAAGCCGGTATTTCTTCCTTTAGACTTTGTCTCTAACACGGACAATGCTGAACGTTCAACCCCTGCCCAATATGGGAATTATATTCCAAGTTTAATGAAGTAAAATATTTCTTGCATTTTTGCAAGAAGCCCAGGCATTTCATGGTGTTTTTGGAAATACCAAAAACATATTCGAACCAACTGAGATTGTTGGATATTTCAATGCGTAAGATGTTAAGAGAAGGCGAACTTGAAATATTTTCTTCATCGACCGAAATTGTTTGAGTGGGTGTAGGAGTACGTTTGAGTGATAACAGACAACAATGCATTTTGGAAGCACTAAACAAGACCGACTTACTCTGCCCCCGTTGTGTGTAATATAGTAAAGTCATGGTTTAGTGAATTACATGTGTGACTTCGTTTGTCATCTATAGCATTCCCATAGGAATCAGCTATAGACTTGAACGAGTACCCGAAAACAAGGGAGCTAATATCTGCAAAACTATGAATAGGATTAAAAGTGAGAGCTAGCAGGTCATTAATAAAAATGAAGAAGAGAGTAGGAGAGACAACAGAACCTTGCGGTATACCGGCATGGATTATATAATGTTTCGAAATAACTCTGTCCAATATAACTTGAATTGAACGGCGGAAGAGAAAGGTTTTAGTTCATTTTAAAACAAGTAAAAAAGCTAGAATTCGTGTAAGACCAATTCTTATGATGCCGTCTAGATGAATACTCGTATAGTCACCGATCTGTGCAAGTTTGATTTTTGATGTGGTTTTTCGCATATATTTCTAGAATGGCTCGTCGCACAGAAAAAACGATCATAGCCAATTTTGTAGGATTTCATATTTTAAAGAACTTTTCAGCACATATAGGACTTATCGATTCCAGTATACGTAAAAATCCTAAATTTTTATATGGCAACTCCATGAAGCGGCTGCCCGATTTAATCCTTTTTTGAAATTATATTTACTATTTTTTTAAAAAAGCCCTTATACAAAATTTCATCTCTCAAGTACACGCGTTCTAGAGTTGTTGTGAGGACATACGCACATGCAAAAATCAAAATAACTTTTAATTTTATGCGTGGATGTCTAATCCATTTTGGTCTGCCATCATTATTTCTAGATATCACAAACGGAATGACAAACTTAGTATACCCTATAGATTTCATCTAGGGTATAAAAAGAGGGACTAGACCAAATAGCTGAAGCTTAGCTAAAAGAGCAGGATACCAAACTCTATCGAAGGACTGCGAAATATCTAGTGCGATGATTTCAGATTCTCCAAAATTATGGAGACATTGATTCTAACGGTCGGTAAGAAATGTTAGTAAATCTCCACTAGAGCGGCCAGCATGAAAGCCGTATTGGAGACCGCTAATAAGATTATTAGTTTCTACATATTTCATCAATTGGGTGTTGATGAGTGTTTCGAAAACCTTCGAAAGAATCGAAGCAAGGGCAATTGGTCTATAATTTGGGGGATCGATTCCCTCTCCTTTTTTGGGTATTGGCTGAATATGTGCAAGTTTCCATGCCGAAGGAAGGACTCCTGTCGAACAGGATAGGTGAAGTAGTTTGCGTACAAGTTTAGCTAGCACAGCACTTGAATAACCAGGAGCGAAATACCGTCAGGTCGAGCAGCCTTAGACACATTGAGACCTACGAGCACTTTGAAGACTTCCCTTGTGCGGAAATGTAACGGTCTTTGACTCTAATTGCATGTTGAAGGAGATGGAGTTGGCAAGAAAGAATTCGCACCAAAGTTAGCTGCAAACAAATTAGCTTTGTCCAATGATTCCGTGTACACATCCCCGTTGTGAATTAGGGGCAGTGCCGAAAACCTGGTGAAGTTGTTTTTGCCTGTTTTAACACGAGACCAGAAACTCTTACTACCCTTTCGACTAGTAAAGAGTTTTTGTCTAATGCTTTTGCCTGTTGTTGTTCTAATTAGTCATTCCAGCGGATATTTCAATATTTGTGTAAATGTTTATGTGCCTCTTCAGAAGAGCCGATTCGGCCATAAAAATTATCCGTCAAATCTAATGTATTTTTTCAAAAGTTTCATATTTATACAAACATCGTCCAATTAAAGTACTTTCAACTTCATTTATTTAGGAAAACTTTTGCATATATTAGAAAATACCTAATTGACTTGAGTTATCGTCTATGTTGTAAGCCAATAGGTCAACTCATCTTTTTTGAACCGTTTGTGAAAGTTTTAAAATTATTCTGACCAAGCAAAATATGTACAACACCATAAAACCAATTAGGATTGAGATGAACATTTACAAACGAAAAATCGTTAAAAAAAATTCTATGCAAAAGCAGGGGTTTCGTATCAGCAGGAACCGTATACTCATCAGTATGGCTTGATTCCTACCTGCCGTATACGCCAAAGTGAACAGCACAGACTGACCTCATATATGCACTCAAAATAAATTTTTAAGTGGGAATTATATAATGCCAAGAATTCTTAGTACCGATGAATCTGAAATTATGGCTCCTTCAAATGAAATGGGAGTGGTTAAATGGTGATCTTGTTTTTAAGAGATGAGACAGCTTTGGGTCTTAGATGCATTGAATTTACTTGAATGCCTAGCAATCGCCTGCTTTTGCATAGAAATTTCTTTTTTTTTTAAGAGTTTTCGTTTGTAAAAGAGTTTTTTCCACTCAATTCTCGAGCTCCGAAATTGGCAGCAAAATCGATCAGTTTTATATTAACTAAATTCGCTATGAATTTATTTTATAGCAAATCTCTCTATGAACAATTCCGTCTCAATCGGTCTTTTCTTCACGATTAGCTATTAAAGTCATGTTTCGACTTTTAACTTTTCATTTTCTTTAGATTTTCACTTCTGAATAAAGAAAATATATCATTATTTATTATACCAACCTCGTATTCATTATTTTATTTTTCTATGCACTTCCGGTTCTGAACATTTATTTATTATATTGACAAAGGTATACCCTGATGTTTAGTTGTGACACTTCCGGCAGTAATTTCTGCTTGAAATTTGGTTAGACTGTAAGTATAGAACAGATGGACGCGTAGACGAATGAACGGATAAACAGTATAAGGGCTGAGCAACTATACAAAATAATAATAGCAAACTGATCTTGGTTATATTGAAAGTCAGAGCGTAGAGCAAAAGACATTCGATTGGACATCTGCAGGATCAGTTATAACTACGGTGGGAATCAACCCAAGCTTGAGTGTGGGATTAAGAACTTGCATAAAAGATTAAGGATGGCTTAGTACAACCAAATGGGACTCTGTCTGTCTCTTTTAACCTTCTACGCTCCAACCAAAGCCTTTTGAGAATAAATTTCCAACTGACTGCCTAATAAAAAACATGTCACCCGAAAACAATTTCCCAAACTATCAAAGCGTAATATTCAGAAGTAAAGTAGTCACCACCAGAACCATAAAGGGCTGTCTTAGTCATGGCTATCGACCATCTAATTTATCTCACAAATTTTCATTATTCCAAGGTTGCCTTAAATATACTTATAGAAAGCATTAGATGAGAGTATCAGATCCAATTAGAGAATTACCAACAAGAGCATGCGCGTTAATTTATTACAATGATCATGACAATTTGATTCCATTAAACTTGAAAAGTACTCAGTAGCCTCTTTCACATGCTTTCCCAGAGAATTTCTCTAAATTCAAAAGGAGAGGAAAATAGTTGATCGTTCGATGCAATAGAGACTCAGGATCATTTGTTATGGGGCAGGACGGATATCATCACCTTTTTGATGACATAACCTAGTCATGTCTAACTACCCATGTGATTAAGGACGCTGTTCATAGAAAACGTCAATAGCGTTTAGTGGACCTAAATACTTTAAGGTTGATAAAACTCTTCTTGAATGGGACAAAAAACAATTTTACGAAACTAGTTTTAACAATCGCAATACAACAATTCGGAGCTATTGTTGGACCAGTAATGTCGTAACAGGCATGACTTTTATTATATTATAATAAGCTTCGTGTCTATTACAAAATATTCATTATACAGAATGTCCCGTAAGTGGTGTAATATCCGAAGGCTACGCGGATAGGTCATGCTTAGACGAGCAAAAAATTGTATGGGGGGGGGGATCCTGGTGGTTTCCGAGATAACTGGACTTTAAGATATTTCGGTTTGTTTTCATAAACCACCTAGTAACTTCTGAACGTTACACCCTGTTATGATGATTTAAAACTTCTTCGATTTATAATCGTTGAGCCTTTCCAGTAGTCTATAAATTTTTCCTCTCCTCGCCTCCGTTTTGAACAAATTTGAAATTTCGTCATTTTAACTCGTTCTCCTTTATTTAACTACTATTTTTATCAAAAAACATGTCGTCAAAACCAATTTTGCATATTGGATTTAAGAAGTTCGAGACCCCTTCTGCGTTTTTTGCACTTTTTCTTAAGCATATCCAGCAAAAGGATAATTGCTTACTTTCTGGCACTTATTGCTTAAAAACAGCGTTTAAAACGCAGAAATGGTTACATTTGCGACAGAGTGTGATAGGTAATTTTAAAGCTAAAGATTGCACCCCCCCCCCCCCATACAATTGTTTGCTCTACTAAGCATGACCTATCCGTAGCCTTTGGATAATACACTACTTAAGGGACACCCTGTATATATAAGATCAGAACACTACTTGTATCATTTGTTTGGCCTTCGGTTATAAAATAAACATATTCGACCTATCCGACCACTAGAGGAAATATAAACTATCTTTCAGCAGGAGCTACAGCACTTCCAGCAAGGTGAAGAAAACAATTCATTGGGCGAACTTAGCTCCTAATATTTGTTCACCCTGAACAGAGCAAATAGTCTATCAAAAAAAGCACAGTATGGCAGAAACATTCACTCAGTCCAAGATAAGAGAAGATCACCAAATTTATTTATATTCCCGAAAATATATTCAAGGTGAGTGAATTCTTCAGCGTGAATAATGTACGCAGGATAAGTCGTTAAAACAATGAACATGAATGTAATTGGGGAAAGAAAAGCGTTCAAACTTACACTCACGATTGTATGGAAGAGCACTAAACATAAAAATTACGATATTCCAATTTGCAAGGAACCATCCAGGAAGAATAATTATGGAGAGTACAACATTTAACTTACACAAATTATGCTACTTAGTCTTGGGGGGGAAATATATCAAACAAAGTTAGATGATGAAATTTACTCAATTTACTTGATTTACGTTTACTACCTCAAATCAAACCAAGCACCCAGATACATTATGAACGCTGCAACATAAATAATTTTTCTTTTCATGCATACTACCGGCAGCATAATTAACAAATTTCGAATTAACAATTAACAGTGCAGTATAGTTACGTTAGCCTTACAAATACCGAGACTCACTTACTTAACCTGCAAAGTGTATCTAAAACAAACTACGCATTTTCAACAGGCAGGAAAATTAATCTGCCTTTGGTATGTCTAATCTCAACTAATCACGAAGACAAGACATTCAAGTATAGTTATACTTACATATATACGATGTAACAGGTAAGCAAGTAAGTTTTGCAGAGATTGTCGAAACAACAGCATTATTTACATTAGTTTTACTTTACTTCCCAAAAACTAGCAGTTTCGCCGGAGAGGTTAGCCAGCTTGAGCTTTTTACATGATTATTACCAACAGAATTTCACGTGTGGTTAATTGAACGCTTGACTGACGAAAATAAATGCAGGTAATGTCTCAAGATCAACTCAGATTTCACAACTATCGAGCCTACGTTGGAGTAAACTGTTTTGGAAAAGTCAAGTCTTATCGATATAAAAGCCACCCGAAAATTGATTCCGGTATCAGTTGATCGAAGTCGTCGATTTGAAACAGTTTAAGTTTTTCACAGCTAAGTGCAACCAGACCATCTAACAATGCTGAAGGTATCTATTTCACTTGAGTTTTATTGTAAACGGATTACTCCAACAAGAATGGACATTTCAGTTGATCGTTGTAGTGACAATAGCCTCTATGGCAACTGCTCTCCCTGGTGGATACGGTGGTGGATTTGGTGGTGGACATGGTGGAGGACATGGCGGAGGCTTTGGTGGTGGATCTTCTGGTGGCGGAGGACATGGGGGATCTTCTGGTGGCGGAGGAGACTATGGACATCATGTGGATTATTATAGTCATCCTAAATATGAATTCGACTATGGTGTAAAAGATGCACATACTGGTGACCATAAAAGTCAATGGGAACACAGAGATGGAGATAAGGTTAAGGGTAAGACCTTTTTGTTTTATTCTATTTTTTCGCAACTTTAGAAATTCTCATTTATCACAGGTGGATACACTTTGCATGAAGCTGATGGCACCAAAAGAATCGTAGAATATACCGCCGATAAACATGGAGGATTCAATGCTGTCGTTAAACGTGTAGGACATGCTCAGCATCCAGCTATTTACGGACATGGAGGTCATGGTGAAGATGGAGGTTACGGTGCATCTGGCGGTCATGGTGGTAGCAGTAGTGGTGATGGTGGATATGGCCATGGACACAGTGGCAGTAGTTACGCAAATCACAATCAACACCATCATCATCACTAAACTAGAAAACTAATTCATAAAATTATTGATATTTGTGATAATGTAGCCGACAACAAATAATTTACCCATCCCGTGTTGTATTGGATGTATGGTGTGAACCTAGATATGTTTTAAAACATTGTGATTTATATTTATTAATTTATTTTTATTAAATGCAAAACAAAATTAATACTATACTGCTATCTCTATTTTTATTTATTTACAATATCTTTTTCTTCACTTGACATTTTTTTTCCTTTTATGTTACATGATTTTCGAATAAGGTGCAACTCCAATTTTTTTTAATTGGCAAATCTTTCAATATATACAGGATTTTAAATGGTATAATGGCACTTATGCAAAATCATAAAAATGAACTGTAGAAATGAAAACTTAAGCCTGAACTCAAATTAATGAGATTTTGCGATTAACATTTTATCTTTGTCAAGAAATTAATTTTATTGAATATTCCGTGTGTTAGGTTAGTAATTAATTGCATACACATCTTTCTACATAATGCCCAATATGTAGCTTTAATCACGTTTCAATATTCTTTAGTACTTTAAGGTACTTTCTTGTATTATAAAGGGACTACATTTAGCCTTGACCAAAAGTATAAAGCGCCCTAGTTTTTCAGAATTGTTGAATACGTGCACAAAAATTTTCTTCATCTGATTATTTTTCTAAGTATTTTGCGATTAGTAATTCGCATGTGCCTATAAGCGAAATTTTTATTATTTAAAAGGTCCTTAAAACTGGCCTTCTTGTAAAAAGGGGTAAATTATGTTCTTTTGCTATAACTCGACTCTCCGTGCTTTAGGTGCCTGCAGGGATTACTTGTTCCATTATTTTCTTCAATAACAGTGATCAAACATGCAACAACGTCGCCAAAGTTTATATCCTACTCAGCGAGGATGATTAGGATGGTTCGAAGAATCATCTCATGTGGTTGATCATCTTCTACAACACAAAAACATTTATTTGCTAAAAAATTTCATGCGTGTAATTCATAATTTTACTGTTTTATTTATTTATATATTGCTTTAATAATTTTCTGGTCTCTAAATTTTTTACTTTCTGCCCCCTTCACACTGCGACGCGATAAAGTCCTAATTTTTGTCTAAAAAAATTAATTACATTGCTGGTATTAACATGCTCTACAAATTTTATAATGCGCATTTTTTCGATATGTATCACGAGAAAGAATAAAACAACAAGAAACAAGTTTCAGTCTCTTCATTTTTTTCTTTCTCGTCCGATATCTCAACAACGATCAATGCGAGGTGAAAAATATATGTGACCTAAATTGTACAGCGTAAGAAAAGCAACAAAAAAGTATATAATCGCAATTTTCGTATCATGACAGAGAACCGAGTTATCGTAAACAAAAACAAAATTTACCCTGTTTTCAAGATGGCGGAGAAAGCTCATAGGAAATCTTGATTGACAATTTCAAGTTAAGCTTTTTTAAGCCCCCCATCTAAAAATCAGCCTTCTCGGTTCACTTGCATTTTCAAAAGTCTATAATGACTGGACTAATTGTTATTACAGATTTTTCTGATTTCTTAGTGTCTACTGTAAAACTTGTCAACGGAAATGCAATGGCTTGGATTTGTATGGTGGCAGGAGGCCTGTTTGTATGCGACGAATGACTGAACAGTAATTATCTACATTTCAGTCCTTGAGTCGAGACTGGATATTAAATTTTCAAAAATATTCAAAAATACGGATCGTTTTGCGACTATATTTCAACACAACAACGCTTCCTGCTATACTTCTCGCACCACAAAAGTAAGGAAATAAATCCTAGTTTTGAACTGACCTATTTAGTCCTCAGATCCTATCGTGCACTTGTGTCCCATTAAAAAAAGATGTCAAAGATCGCATCGTGACTTCGATGGAGGATCTGAAGTCCTCCTCGAGAAAGGAATAGCAAATTTACCAATTTTCGAATGCAAAAAATTAATTTGATCTATACAAGAATGAGTCTTGGCCATTATAAAAACCAAAATTTAAAAATTAGTTTTTTTTTATATTACGATTTTTTTTTTATATACTTTTCACTTTTTATTTCTTACTACAAATAGTTTTAGATAT
Organism: Dioctria rufipes; assembly: GCA_963924295.1. Taxonomy (NCBI): domain Eukaryota; kingdom Metazoa; phylum Arthropoda; class Insecta; order Diptera; family Asilidae; genus Dioctria; species Dioctria rufipes. The sequence continues at coordinate 37,088,990 of OZ002743.1, read as the reverse complement.
ATTCAAATTTGGAAGAGCTACTTTGTGCTTTCGACCAAGGCTATATAGTTATACCTTCTCTTACGGTCATTGGTGAGGGAAAAATTTGTTCAATTTTAATTGGATCCTAATGCTTGATTAATTATTACTGTATGTATGGATGTATTTTTATAGCTGACCAAAGAACCTTCAAACTGAACCCCCTTTACTAAATGAAATTTTGAATCTACATTCTATATGATAGTGTTGTTGTTAATTTTTAAAATTCATGAGATAAATTGATCTTAATCCTACTTAATTATAATTTCAGGAATAATTCGTGAATTGCGAATTGGCGGGAGGTTTGTATTATTGGCGCACTGACGAGGAGGCTGACGGACGGGATCCCCAGAAAGTCAGTGTTTTTTAACGTACTTTACAAATCAAGAATAAAATGTAATCTGTATATTTTTACATGAATTATGGTCCGACAAAATAAAATAAAAACTTTAAATATAAAATATGAAAATGATTGGAAATAATCATTCCTACTATCAAGCACACAGTCGATGATTGACTATTAATCATGATGTGAAATAACCTCATGCGGAGGTGTTGATAAATACTAAAAAATACGTTAAAAAAATAAGCATGCTTATTGCTAAAGTACGCGTTACAAGATTAGTCCCAATTTAATGTAAATTAGATATTAGCAGATTAAAGGTGAATACACTGTGATTAATTTTTGTCTTTTGAATTTTCTTAATGTTTGAGTTTGCGAAGAAATTCGGATTTGCAAAAATGCAAAAAATTTAATTGAGGTATCTTAGATGCATTGCCTGTGATGCGTAAGCAGCTTACCGATGGAAACTGTCTTGGCTTTGAGCCTCTATTCTATTCTTAGATGCGAGTACTTGGAACAAAGGTCTTGACTACAAATTTCATGAAGGACTACTGTATGCACTACGAATAAATGTATTGTGATAAGAAATAAAATTTACACAATGCTAAAATTTCACTCATCATTACGTTTTTGAATACCCTAAATTTGTAACATGACTTGCTTATTTTGGAACATCTAGTTCTCACGTAGTATTACACCCTCGGATAAATATCTAAGTAGTGAGAAATATAAAATCCATGTTTTATATGCATTAACTCTTACCACCTCTATATTTTTTATTGAAGAAGCTCAAATGTTTTTACACTCTTCTAGTTATCAAAGTAGAGCAATACGTTCTCAATGAAAATTTTATGAGTAAATTTATTATGAAATCCCATAGTAAAGTAATTTCTTCATTAATAGAGATGATTCGTATAAGTATTATTTTAGATATAAACCCAGTAAGTATATGCATAATGCATGCTATAAGGTAGGTACGTCATGTGTTATAGTAAATGTGTTACAATAAAAGTGGATTTTGGATAGGTAGCTACTATGGTGTAATGAACATATTAAACTTTTCCTTCAAAAAAATCACTCATTGTAATTTACACACATTTGCCATCAGCAATAAGAACAATATTTTTCCGACTATTTTAAGCCACTTGAAAGATTAACCTTGGTTAAAGGAATGTCAAAATCCTCCTTAAAAGCTAATTATAATCCTTATTTTGATGGATTAATTGAATCCATTTAATTTAAAAATTTGAGCTGAATGACCTCATGAAAGACCTCAAGGATTTCGTTCAACTTTTAAATTCCGAAAATTTGTTCTGTTCTGATGCTCGCTCTTTTGTTTTTAAACATCAAAGAACAAAAAAATTTTGGACTTTTGGATTTTTTAAATTTATACCTACATCTATGGGATAAATAGATTTAACTGTAGTATACCCCTTTTATATTAAATTCTACTTGCTATTCAATCAAGTAAATAAGGTCATGAATTTTGATACTCCTAAAGCAGGTTGTACTGAAGATTAGCGAATTTCTCTTATAAAAAGATTGAATTTATTCAGACCATTAAATAATGTTCAAAAATCAGTAGACTGATTAAAGAGTAACGAATTGAAGTAAGTTTTCTTTGAAAATTGTGTCAACAATGTATAAAAAAAAAGATATATTCTTAGAAAGAAACATTTAACCGACATCAAAAAAGTCACAAAAGGTGAAAATAACTTTATGAATTTGTCTATGCCTTTATTTGGAATTTTAATAATCTTCAACGAAAATCTTATTGGCAATAATGATCCGTTTACTGTGCGAGCATACCAAAAAATTTCGAGTTACCGATGCCCAATGTTTTATGAGTACATAATCAATATTTTGGAATAATTCACGAATTTCACACATTTTTCTTAAAAATCCCGGCAACTCTCACGAATTTGGCTTTCGTTATTTGTTTTAGTTAGCTATTAACAGTGTTGTTTCTCTACGCGTAGACTTTCATTGTCTAGCCTTCAGCGTAGACATTAGCCTAGACAAAGAAACTTAGTCCTTACAGTACCGACAAAGTCAGCTACATATTATTGTCGACAATGTCCAGCATCATCTACCCAAATTGGAAGACTTTTTTCAAGCTGATCACAGGTTCATTCTCTAAGCAAAAATCGGTTAACTTTTGAAAATTCTAAACGACTGCTGCACATTTATTACTCTCTTAGAATCAGGCATTGCATGTGTATACAACGAAGATGATGTTAATTCTGATTAATTTTTACGCATATACTTCTGTATTATTTCGGTTATTATCCGAATCATTATTTTTAGTGTACTTATAATCTATTTCCTAACTAACAAAGTATAATTAATCTATTTAAATTTTGTTTTTCTCTACATTGTCTAGGCTTATAAAATATATAGTATGTAGACAAGAGATTATTGCCTACAGTTAATAGTCAACTGGTGGTCAACACTGGTTATTAATTGAATATTAATTAACCCTTCGAAAATTCCAATTAACTATATATAATAATTCTTTGATTTATTTAAAAAAAAAAGTAAGTTTTTGGTTAAATTTTATATTTGTAATAGATATTGAAGCTTTTAGCTGTACCCACCTAAATGCTACATAACTAAAATATTATAACTTGATTTGATTCATCTGATTAGTTTTGTTGTTATTCGCAATTTATTTTTTCATATTTGACTTTAAATGGTCATAATATAAGTTACCTCGATTACTAGGTTCCTACTTAATCGGGGTAGTGTATATATCCAGAATTTTTCCCACGATTCCTACAGAAAAACCAATCCAAAATTAACATCTTTCTACAGTCGTATACTGTGTAAAATTTTTATTGAAATCCGTGCAGCTATGTACACTCATTGAATTCAGAACCTCATTTTCTTTAAGAAAGTTAAAAAAAACGAAAGAAATAAGAGCAAAACGCCAGTTTATCCATATCAGAATATCCTGCAAATACAAATTATAATGTCCTCGAACATTTGCTCAACAGCATTTCCGATTTAATGACAATTGGCAACGAGTACAATTCTGTAAATCGATTTTCACGTTTTTGCATAATATCCAGAGTCCACTGTAGATGCAGATTAATTGAAATCATAAAATGCTTACATCGCGATCTAGAAGACTGAAACTAGTAAGAATATCGGGCGATTCGCGGTCATTTGCAGTCTTTGCTTTTGTGAATAGCATTTAGCTGCCTTCAGATCATTAAGTTTCCGTGAATAGGAAAACTGTTAAAAATTACAACAGCAGCCCTTTACCGTGGTTCAGTACGCAGCTTAATAGAGTTTTCATTGCTTTAGAATTGACATTAATGGTATGCCTTACGTTTTATCGAGCTACTGAGTAATACCTAAACTTTCGCGCTATTTCTTTAGAGAGTTTACATTACCCAATTATTCATAGCATGCCTTTGGCTGCCCGGAGAATTTCGCATATGGCATAATGAACGCTTGACTGGCGAAAATAAATGCAGTTTATGTCTCAAAATCACCTTAAGTTTCATAACTGTTTTGATTAGTGGGTTGGATTCGTGCCTCGCAAAAAATGAAAATTAAATCATATAAAAGCAGAGACAGACGTGATTTTGATATCAGTTGATCAGAGTCATTCATCCCATTCCGGACCATCAATTTTGTTCATATAGACTTCCTTTTACCGTTGTTAGAGATTCGTGGTCAGATAATTTTCTCAAAATGTTGAAGGTATTTGATTTGAAATAAATGTCTCCGGATTACTTACAATTTTATGGATATTTATAGTTAACTATCGTCCTGACGATTGCTTCCTTGTCAACCGCAATCGCTGGTGGATATGGTGGCGGATATGGCGGTGGATATGATGGTGGATTTGGTCATGGAGGTGGCATCGCTGGAGGTCATGGAGGATCTTCTGGCGGCGGAGGTCACGGAGGATTATCTGGCGGCGGAGGTCACGGAGGACTATCTGGTGGTGGAGGAGGAGGTCATGGAGGATCATCTGGTGGTGGTGGTCATGGAGGATCTTCTGGTGAAGGAGGTGACTATGGACACAATGTGGATTACTACAGTCATCCTAAATATGAATTTGACTATGGTGTAAAAGATGCTCATACTGGTGACCATAAAAGTCAATGGGAACATAGAGATGGGGATAAGGTTAAAGGTAAGAACTAAAATTTTGTCTTTAAATTATTTTAAATTTATCGATTAAACAAAGGTGGATATACACTGTATGAGCCTGATGGTACGAAAAGAATTGTCGAATACACTTCTGACAAACATAATGGATTCAATGCAGTCGTTAAACGTGTAGGACATGCTCAGCATCCAGCTATTTATGGACATGGTGGAGATGGTGATCATGGTGCAGAGGGTGGTTATGGCGGAGATGGTGGTCATGGTTCATCAGGATCTGGTGGTCATGGTGGAAGCGGTGGTGATTCCGGCAGTGGATACGGCCATGTTGCAACTGGAAGCAGTTACGCTAATAGCAATCAACATATCTCTCATCATCACTAAAATAACACATTTCCCGAAAGTATTTATTGACCCCTTTGAGAATGCGGCTGAGCAAAGGTAATTGACAAAACCCACCTTGTATTAAACGATCCTATGACATGAAGCCCACTATGTAATTAGAGGTTTTTTGTTACTGTTTGTTACATTATTAAATAAAAAGCAAAATATAAATTTAAAGTTTTCATCAATTTAATACCCGAAAGAAGATATTTTAATCGGTAGAATGGCTAAATGGACTACAGATTGTCTGTATCTAATTACAATGAAACTTGAAATTTAGATAAATAAAAGAGTTGGCACTTGTGCTGCACGATTGACTGAGTATGATCTAAGCAAACTTTAGAACTGTTACATTACCTACACATTACCTTAACATCTATTGAAGAATCGGCTATAAAATTACGTTCTGAAAGTTTACGTTAAGTTGTAGAACAGGAATAGTCCTACAGAGTAGTGCAAATATGGCAACAGAACCGTAAGATTATCTAAAAAATTCTACCGAGATAAAAGTCATAAATCCATCTTTATTTCGTAAGCAGGAAACTGTGGAGCAATCGAAAGGCAAATATGAAGTTATGAAATTTTCAACTGCTTCGTTTGTAAAAATGTTGAATCAACAGCAATATGAAGTGAGAAACTTGGTTTATAGGAGCAGATGATTTTTAATGTAAATGAGTACATGTTGACGAAATGAAACTTAGTCATTTCGTAGTAAGTTTGTGTATACAACATAAAAATTTCATATTTCATTTCATATTTATGTCAGAAACCGATTCTATTGATTCCGAGCAATCTTGGAAGTTCCCACCAGTCCCATGTTAAAATCAAGAACAATTCGAGAAAGAAGAGGAAGAAACCGAAATGGAATAAGCTGCCAGAAATTACTTTCATAAACAACCTTCATTGATTATCTATTCCTAAATATTCACGAAGAAAACGACCTGACGTGACAAGCTTATTATTTTGACGGTAGACTTTTACATATTAGAATAAGCAGATCAAAAATAGGAGCGTTTCGATCATTACATGCAATTAAATATAAATACAAAATTTATACATATTGGAGTTTCAATGCCCGATTATAGGTAAACTATTAGTGTCATCAATAAACTTTATTCCACCTTTTTTGTAGAGAATTTTCCGCTCTTTGATTGATACATATATACCTTATAGCCGTATGACTGACAAGAACGAAGATATTCACAAAAAACCGAAAAGAGTAATTTTTTCATCATTTTTGGGCTGTTACAACCGAATTCCGGAGACTTTTCATACCTTATTTGGAGAGCTGAAAGGTCAGTGTATACCAATTTTTAGCTTGGTTGGACTTTTTTCGAAGTGAAATCCTAAAGTTCCTGGACTATTATTTGTGAGGCTATTAAGTTTATTCGTCCATGTACATACTTTTGCATATTTTGAAATATCAAAAAACTAAGCGTGTTTTTAAAGTAAAGCCAATACACCTAAAAAGAATTTATCTTCAATGATAAAGAAAATAAATTGAACTTTTTAATTGTTATTGGAGCAAAAGTATCAAATATTCAAACGGTTATTTTAAAAAAAAAAAAACCAAAAGTTTCTTAGATTGTATTTTATGCAGCTAAATGGTTCAACGATTAACTTTTTCGGTACAAAATTATTAAAGCTTTGCTTTTGGGCTAAGATGTCACCTCACATTTCTATTTATTTTGGCAGATGGCGGAACACAGATATAGAAAAAAAATGTCAATCCAATTTGTAAGAAATGATCCGTTTCCCTCAACATTCATTTGTTCTTTTAACAAAAATAAAATTTAAGGGATATTGAAAAATGTGAATACGCAGAGCAAGCGTTTGAAACTAGTAGCACTAGAATGGTAATAAAGAAACTACGTACGTCGCATTATGATGTATGCCAATACCAAAGTAATATTATCATCTGGCTGGTGTAATTAAAATTGAAGTAGTCGGCGCCAGACCTTGTCATTTTTCTTGAAGTATCGAAAAATACCTGTATAAGTAGATGCACGTAGTAAAATAAGAACGTAAGATACTTTTTGGTACCACACAGATAATTCATTCGAAATGGTGCTGTGACGGAATCCGAAAGTGTTCTTATTTTAAAACTGTGCTGTGCTTTATAAAATAAAAACAAACAAAAAATTAAAGCTAAAATTAGGTCTAAGACCAAATCTTATGATACTGTGGAAAGTTCGACTTACCTTTAATCCCAGCAAGATCATATTCCGCACAACATAAAGCAAAAGAAAAAAAAGGAACAAAATAGTTATCCTAGAAGATAGCACTTGACCTCAAAAAATAAATCGGAACACAAATTTTCACCAAACATAGATAATACACAAGGACGAGATTATTTTTTTTTTTTTTTTACAAATTAGTAATTATAATATTGTAACTAAAGTCGAAATTAGTAATATTAGTTTAATTAAAATTTGTCTTATTAAAATTAAATTTTTGCAATAGATGTCATAGTTAACAATTATTCTAGTACAATTGTCAATAAACTTGTAAAAACCAGACGCAGTTTTGTAGAAAAAAAAAGAAGAGTCCCGCTTAAAAGATTTTTTGAGACAAGATGCACTGAGTGTAGAACACGTAAAATGAACAAAATTTTTTTGCACACGACAATCGAGTTTTCCTTAAGTATCTTTTCCTGGAAAGTTTCAGAGGTATTCACAAGCCAAATTACGCTGGAGTTTCTCGATTTCACAAACAAGAAGCATCGGCATACCAGACATACTCGGCTTATCAACGCCAAACGGATTATGGGACCACATGAAATACGCAACATAGTTTCACTCTAAATAGCATAAGGATACACCTGAATAAGTCTACACAATTAACCAGAGGTACAACTCTAATTTTTATGACACACACACACTTGGGCACAAACCGTATACGAGGTGAGACTCGGTGGCACAACACGCCAACCGACATCTTTCTACGTACAAGTTTCACATAATCTATAATGCCACACAACATAAAGGATAGACACACAGAGCAGGCACGATTTATCGTTCTTGACCTCCATTAACCAACACAAAATTGCAGTAAACACTCGGAAACATAAAATTGCACATAATAGGCACTCCAATTTTCTAAAAAGCCAACCCAGTGCACGTTAGCACATACACTACACTTCCGTATTCCTAAATAACATTGCGTAACTCCTCTATAGAATACCGCGGAATACACTTACGAACATCGCGCGCGTAACTTAAAACCCACGTATTCGGTATGAAATGAACATTTTGCGACATGTGGAATACCACCAAGTTGAAAATCAACAATAAAAGTGCAGCTGTTCTATTGTTCGATTGATGATCCTCACTCGACCTTTACTCAAATTCTGAATACCGCTCGGCCAAAATTTAAACCAGTAAATTGGATACAGGCTACTTTCACAGATTTTAGAAAAATTATTAGAATACCCTAGATCACTGCCCGTATGTCTTTTCGTACGGTCTGTGCAAGTTCGATTTTTGAAGTAGTTTTTCGCATATATTTCTAGAATGGTTCGTCGAACAGAAAAAATTATTATAACCAATTTCATAGGATTTCACATTCTGAAGAACTTTTCAGTACATTAAAACAGTCTAGGACTGATCGTTTTCACAGTATATGTAAAAATCCTAAATTTATTTTTATATGGCAACACCATGCCCGATTTAGTCCATTTTCTAAATTTTATTTACTACTACTACAATTTTTTAATTGTTTTTATCATTGTTATAATTGTTAATTGTGACTATTAATTTCGTGTTCTCATTTATTCATTTATTTTGACTTGCTTAGTGTCAAGAATTTTTTTTGATTTTTGATTTATGTAAGTGATCTGCACTTTGATAATTGATTATTTTGTCTCTCATATAATCTTTATAAAAATTGCTGATAAATTTGTTTTTTAACTTTTTCCTTTTTTAAACTTTCAATACTTGTTAAAACCTTCTTAATACATTTGTAATTATTCGATATGGCCTGATAATGGACCAAAGCTAAGTCGGAAACGTTGCCTATTTAAATAAAAAGACAAAAAACATGAAAACATTGTTTTTAAATCTTTAAGTTTTTGTTTTGTTTAACCGGAGATTTTCTCAAGAAGGACTAAAAGAAACCTTTTCACTATTACTATAAGTACACCATTTCAGCTCTCTACGTTGACGCGTTCTCAGGTAGTATCCAAATATGTAGTGATAAATTAAATTTTTGTATGGCAACCCTATGACGGGGTTACCCGATTTGTCCCATTTTCGATCTTAAATTAAATTGTTTTTAAAAATCCTATGTGCAAAATTTCAGCCCCATAAGTGAACGCGTTTTCCAGTTATCGTGTGGACGGACGGATGGACATGCTAAACCCAACATAACTTTTAATTTTATGCATGTGTGCCTAATCCAATTTGCTTTACCATCATTATTTCTAGATGTTACAAACGGAATGACAAACTGAGTATGCCCTATAGGGTATAAAAATATATATAAAGAAAAAAGAGAGAAAAAGAGTACGTTATCATCTCTCATTGAGTCTAATATAGTAGTGTTAATGTTTAGTGTAGTGTAGTATATGTTATTAATTTAAACTCTGTTGAGTGACTGCCAGAATGTATGTATGTAGTTGAATTGTTGTTGCTTTATGTACCAAAGTAGTAGAGCTTAGATCTTTAAAAATAAGCTATACTCCTTACACAATAATGGGGTCATATAATCCGCAGATAGATCTCCACCCCATTTCATAGTCTTAGTTTTACTATCGTCTTGTGGCTCTCCCTTGATGATATGATTCACGAAACGGATACCCTCCTAGAATTAATATGTAGTAGAACTGGCAGCTGCATACTCTGAAACTGCAATAAAATATTAGGCATTCATCTATTACCTATTTACAAAGTACGACAGTTCACCATTGTATATATAATTTTACGATCTCTGGCCTTAAAATTTTTGTAATACAACTACTCGTATATACTCGTATGTATTGTATTCAAAAATAGAAAATAATAAGTGTGACCTGACCATATTATGTAGTGTCATGTCGTTTTAATTTGTTCTCTCCTAATTTCAATTGTAAGTTTGTTTTCATATGTATAAAATTTTAATTGATCTAAGTGATCCTCCAATTAATTACCTCCAAATTACTTATCACCTGTAGATCAGGAAATCATAGAGAATAAGCGAGCTGAAATGGTTACTAAGGCCAGCTCTATCCCATCGTTTCTTAGATCTGAACTACCTAGGACTTGCTATTTATGATTGAATTCTGAATCAAATAAAATTGAAATAGAGAACAACAACATGTTATGCGACTCTCATTACACATTTTCTAATAATCAATGAAAATACGGCAGAGAGTTTTTCTAGCGAATTTCTGTGGTTTTCCTTTTATTTTTTTTTAATTGTAGAAACATATGTACAGCATGGGTTACAGATGAGGTGATAACGATTCTTGTAATTCTTGTAAACAGTAAATAGTTCGATCGAGTCTTAAGAAGTGGAAGGGGCGACTGCGCTCATTTCCTCTCTTTTATCCACGCTTGCAATCTCATCTGTCATCGACCAGATTCGAACCCACGACAACAAAATAATACCAACTTAGCTATGGCCGATCTTTGTCATGTTTGTAACCTTCTAAATTCTCCGTGATGGTAGTAAGGTAAACAAAATATCAGTTCCTGAATGGTGAACTAATGATTGCTTAGGATTATTTTGGATTTGAAATTCTATCAGTCAAAATTGAGTACTTAAATATTGAGTAAATAGTGGCAGCTAAAAAGTAAATACGCACCCATGACAATCCTCGCTTTTTACAAACATTTGCAAATAGACACTTGCGCTGAATCATCAAAATTTACATTTACCGATTGTTTGATGGATACAATTCACGAAACAATCAAATAAAGAAAATTAGATCAAATTAGATGAGCAATCCGGCGAACTCTCATAATACATCCAAATAAGAATATTGCCATATATCAGACGTTGTAAATCGCTACTGTTGATACCATGTAAAATCGAATGCTGATTTCAGTAGTCTGCAGCTGCAACACTTTGATTGACCTCTTAAATTTAGTTTTTCAAAAAATTCTTTTTTTGCATATTGATCAACGCTTCAAACTAACAAAAACTGCATCTTTCAATTCATCGTGCAATTAAAATGCTCTATTGGGTTTTATTGTTAGCCACCTTTACTAATTAAAAAAATTTCATGCATGGACCTGATACGCCCGCTAAGCACTTGAGTGCCGAAAATTAAGTAAACGGCGCAGGGCAAGTATCAAGTTCACAATACAATTTCATAACACAATCGAATTTATGCACTAGCCGCACTCAAAAGCAGTGCAGAGCGAACGATATAAAAGCTTGCGAGTCTTGGATTTCTGTATCAGTTGAACGAAGGCTTTTACCTTATTCTTACCAAGCATACTGCAAGTTTTTCTTCAATAACGGTTAACGGACGGAAGAAATTTACTGAGATGTTTAAAGTGAGCAGAATAATCATTGTTAACTCTTAGAGCATAAATTTTATTCAAAATTATTCACTCTAGCTATTTACCATTTTTATGATCGCTTCCTTGTGGGTTGTTTCAAATGCTGGATACATAGGAGGATATGGTGGAGGATATAGTGGAGGACAAGGTGGAGATGATGATGGTGGCCATGAACATCATGTGGATTATTACAGCCATCCGAAATATGAATTCGACTATGGTGTAAAAGATGATCATACCGGAGATCATAAAAGCCAATGGGAACATAGAGATGGAGATTACGTTAAAGGTAAGAAAAGTTTCGAATGAAAGATTTTCAGCCTAATTGTGTGCATTACTAAAACTTCAGGTGGATATTCTGTACTTGAACCTGATGGCACAACCAGAGTCGTTGAATATACTTCAGACAAGCATAATGGATTCAACGCAGTTGTTAAACGAATTGGACATGCGCATCATCCAGCAGTGTATGGTCATCAAAGTGGTGGCGGTTTAGGAGATGGTGGCCAGGGATATAGTCACGGATATGGTCATAGCGGCAGTAGTTATGCTAATCAAAATCAACATAACCACCATTAGAAATAATAAAAATTGCAGCATTCTGTGCGAATCTATAGTTGAGAGTGATTACAGAGTGCCGGTTTCTTTATTCTATGTATTGCGTTATTTGAAGTTGAAATAAATAAATTGAGTGTTATGTGATATTTAAATTGTTTGTGTTTTTAATTTTTTACATGACTCAGTTAGCAGCGCTAATGTATGAATATAAATGGATATTTTTTAGATGTTCCGACATAGAATGATATTCATTCCAAATGCCTGATGAGTCTTACATTCAGTCAATTACAGAATTGATTTTAGTTTAAACTCAGATTCTTCAGTCAACAGTAACATAGTAAATTACAATATCTAAAACAAAAAACGGCGTTATGTGCATTCATTGGAAATATAAAGATATTAACTATGTACCTGTAATATAAACCATCATTTAAAGTTTTCTTGTAATCTAAAAATTACAATCACATTTTTTGTAGTACGTATCTATCAACAAGAAATAATGTGGAATGTTAAAAGAGTTACACAATTTTACAGAACATAAAAAACAATTTAACTTTAATTTATTTAAAGATTCGAAAGTAAATTTTTTTTATTAACATAACTATTCCATAATTTATATTTTTACTTTACTATGTAATATGTAACGATTCATTATAGGAAAAATTCTATAAAACTTGTTACAGGTAATGAAAAATTGCAAATCTCAACTGCAAATAGGAATAAACTCAAATTAAGCAGCAAACCCTCTTGAGTAAGTTAACTAAATAAGTTATTGAAAATCTCCTTTTATTTGAACTCTACCCAAGGTTTATGCTTTGGTAGTAGATCAATATTTCACATTTGGTATGAAGATGTCCCGGAAGAAGTGTCCAGTGATTATTCCAATACCGCGCCAATCGCTATTTTTCTCAGTTTATAAGAGACTAACACCGATTAGTACAAAATTGGAATTCGGTAGCTACAAGTTCATGAGAAAAAATTTTAAAAATTAAGTATTTCTCATGATTCCGAAAAATCTAATTTAGCTTTTTTGATAATATTATTTATTTTTATTTTTTAGGTAGGAATATATTTTCGTCTTCATCAGTAAAGTAAAGATTTCGAATTACTTTAAAAATCGGTTAAAATAATTCATCTAAATTTTACGACATTTAAAATTTACCATCATTTTGCATCATTTTAGAGACATTACTATTTTAATTTTTGCACCAATTATGCTACGCGAATAAATTTAATTTATTTATTTTGGTATTTTATTTCATTTACATCAATTCATCTTTTTTCAGGTACATCTCAGGAAAGTAAAATTTTCATAAGAGCCCTTTAATTTTTTTTTCTTTTACATACCTATACAGGGTGTTTCCCCTTAGGACGTCAATATCGCAGGAGGTAATAGTACTCACCTAGGCCAACAAGAAATTGTACGGCAGGGGGCCGGGCAATCTCAACCGTTTATGAGTTACAGGGTGATTAAGAAAAAATCTAGTTTGTCACAAAACACCCTGTATTTTAAAAAGTTCTGAGCACATGGTCAAAGTTAAGAACTCATGGTATGCAGAACTTCTTGACCTTTGCAACGACCCGTACCGCTCTCTCTCAAGAGTTATGCTTGTCTACACTAAATATTTCAGATTTTCTTACCTTTTTTTTAATTTCGGGGGATTCCTCGGGATCCCAAACCTCTATTTCAATCAATCAATCAATATTTATGCAACGAAACTTAGCAAACATTTTCATGAGTAATAAACATAAAATAGAACATCTGTGCACATTTATACAAAAATCTACAATTTCTGTGAGGAGTGAATGTTGTTCTACATTTACGAGGAAAGTATTTTCACTAGACAGTCTACTTTCTAGTATTATGTAGGTACTTAGAACATTTAGAAAATCTAAGCAATCTAAAATTAAATAAGCGATTAGTATAAAGAAAAGAAGCCACATAGTGTAAATAAGTATGGACTTGGAGTTATTAGGCTATAAAACCCCGTTTGTATAGAAATCAATTTTGAATGGTGAAATATAACTGGAAGAACTCCTAATTGTACTAAAAAAATACGAAAGGTAATAAGGCTCCGAGACCCGACCGTATTCCATATGAATTCTTCATACAAGCCCCATTAAAATACTGGAACAAACTTATAAGAGCCTTTAATAATATATTTAAAAGTGAAATCTACCCAGAAATCTTTACAAACTCGATTATATTTCCCATTCATAAAAAAAGGAGACCATAACTTACTTGAAAATTATAGAGGAGTTTTATTCATGTGATTATAAAACTTCTGAAAGAAAGGGGAAAGAGAATACGCGTTTTCTGTGGACTTCAAAGACGCTTCATTAATATTAATACACGTGCGTTTTCCTATAATTTCTACCAGCTTAGAATATCGACTAAATTCATAAGATTCCTCCAAGGGCTGTGAATACTAGTGCACAAATATGGAATGGCGACGTACTCTCAAAAAATTGTTATACCAACACAGATTTAAAGCAAGGGTGTTTGTTAAGACCCATTTTGTTCGCATTATTCATTAATGATATTGACGACAATATGGAAGGGGAATAAATATTAACGGCTTTGTTGTTAAAAGTTTGCTATACGCAGATGACTTAGTCCTGTTTGCTGAGAGTCCGACAGAATTACAGAGCATGATACATAAGCTGAAAGTATATTGACAAATATGGAATGTGATACTCTCTAGAGAAGTCCAAAATTATGATATTCCAGAGAGGGAGTGGTATGAGGACGACCTCAGAAAACTGGGTATATCAAGGAGCGGAAATTGAATTTATTAAAAAGTTCTAGTATTTGGGAGTAACCCTGATACCAAAATTATCAATAGATCAATAGAATATGTTCTATGGGAACGTCCAGTTGTAGAAAAAGCAAAACTCAACAGCACATGGAATAGTTTCATAAGGAACCAGCAAGTAAATCACTCCTCTAAATTTAAAATGTACTCGGCAGTTTCAATAGCATTGATGTGCTATGGAGCACAAGTTTGAGGATTCACGGAATATGAAGAAGATGAAAAATTGTGGAACAATTTTTTTATCAATTTACCTCAAGGAATCGCGTGGTATACCGGGAGGTATCTTGATCTGAATCACCCTGTATATACGTTGAATTACCATTTTGCATACATACTTAAAGTCCTGTCTACTTTCACTTTCAAGGAGAGAAGATTACCGTATATCTTAGCACATAAAACCATAGATAACGAATTTTGTTCATATGAAAAGTTATTAAATCTCACTGAAAAGCATGGAATGCATTTCGTCTCACGCTTTCAGAAGCTCTCTACCAGGTACCTCAATATGCTCACTTTGCAATTGGGAAAAAGATAAAGACTTACTACACTCCCAGGCTGTTTGTCCTATTCTGCAAGAATTCAGAAACCTAGCGTTTGGTAAAACACAACGTACAGAAAAATGCGAAGCAATTACAATTCTGAACATATTTATCTACAGCTCATTTATTGGGATTAGAATAGTAATTTATTTTTTAACTAGACTTTACTCAGGTTTAGGGACTTGAATTATTATGAATTAATCTTTAATGAATATCGATATGCATAGACTAAACTAAACATTTTTTTTTTCTTTATCAATAATATATTGCTTAGTTATACCTGACACAACTTACATCTAGATATGCAAAATTCACAAAAAAGTGGTCGGTCGAATTAAAACAAGCTAATGGCCGTCTAACAGAAAGCTTTATACAATCTCTCTCTTTCTTTCTTGCTGTATTATGCGTCATAAATTCTTCGCAATGATGGCTTTCTTTGGTTGAATAAAAGAAAAAAAGGTTAAAGAGAGATTTCAAAAAGTAATCCTGGTTTATATGGAGTTTTTCACATCTAATTGTAAGTTGTCTCAAGTTATACATTAGTCAGTAAAAACTTTATTATATTGTCACCAACTCGACAGACGACCTCGAGTCATTGTTAATTTTTTTTTTAATATTCAATTATGGATATCTAGAATGAATTAGATGAATTATTAAATAAACTTCTTATTATTACAACGATAACTGAGGAATACGCATTTATTTAAATAAATCAGAAAATAGATCTTCTGCATTTAATTCAATAATATATTTGTTTTATATAATTTAACAAAGGTTAAATAGATCACAACACAGTTTTCACAGTATAATTAATTTTTTTTCTTTTCATCACAAAATTTTAGTGATGATGATGATGACTAACTTGGTTACTATTAGCATGACTGCTACCACCATATCCAGCACCATGGCCACCACCCCCATATTCACCACCTCCATGACCTCCAGCTGAACCATAACCACCATGACCTCCACCACCACCACCATGACCTCCACCACCACCACCACCGCCGCTAGCAACTTTATAAACTGCTGGATGCCCTGCTTGTCCAATTCTTTTTACGACAGCATTAAATCCATTTTGACTGTCAGAAGTATACTCAACTACTCTGATAGTACCATCAGCTTCATGTAGTGAATATCCACCTAAAATTATCGTTTAAAAATTAATTAAAAACAATCGCGTCAACGCCTATTTTCCGCTTAATTCATGAGTGATTTTGTTACCTTTAACAGAATCTCCGTCTCTTTGTTCCCATTGAGATTTTTGGTCACCTGTGTTTGCATCATTAACACCATAATTAAAATCATATTGAGGATGACTGTAGTAATCCACATAATGTCCACCGCCCCCACCACCACCACCACCACCTCCACCATCACCGCCGTCACCGTGACCTCCACCAACACCACCACCTCCATCACCACCTCCACCTCCTCCAGTAGCGAAACCAATATCAATTCCAGCATATGAACCAGCCGATAAGGCAGCAATAATAAGAACAGTTACAAACTATAAAATTTAAAGTTCCGTAACTCTTGTATCCTATTTTGCGCCAACCACCATGACTTACCTTGAACATCTTGACGCACTTCACCTCTACTTGACTTGAGGATAAATTGAGGCTACGATTAGAAAGGGTTAAATGACTCTGACCAACTGATGCAGAACATCCCAAATCGATGCGCTTTTATACACCAAAATTCACTGCTATGCAATTGTTATGAAATTTTGATGGTCTTGTACATATGAGTTGCGTCGCATATAATTACCGCGCTCATGCGCTGATCGATTTACTTTTTGTCCACTAACAAAATTTCTTTGTCTTGTCTCATACTATGAGGTAAATGTGAAATCATCGTGCAATTGTAATTAACTCTTTTTCAAAGTAATTCGACAGAAAAACTGAACTCAAGAATTTTAAGGTAACATATCTTTAGCGACCATTCTTTTCTTTAATAGGGGAAAGAGGGGCAACGAAGGTAAGCCCTAGATAAGGTACAAAGTAAGTTTAGATAAGATCACAAATTTTGGAATGGTAATGCCTCGACGGCTGAAGAGTTAAACTAATCATTTACTTTGTATTTAGCTATTACCACTATACAGGACAAATCTATTAAACTGGGAACTATCAAACAAGTAAGACGTATCGGGGTGGTGTACGATTGCAAATTCATCTATAACAAATGGACTGATGCTAAGCCTATAAATCTCTCAAAGATAGGTGCATATCAAAAATCTTACCTTTTCAGGTACAATGTGATAGGTCAGCTGAAATATAGTTGCAGCAAAGTGCAGACACTCGCGAAATATTTTCAGAAAATAACGTATGTGAAGTTGTTTTCAAGTGTACACCAATACTTGTAAAATGGAGCTACAAAAATAGTCTGATGTTGTACATGTTACCGCATTAAAATAATTTATATCAATTCTGGTTATAAATTAGAATAAAAATTACTTTTAGAACTACTGTGTACAAAATTTATTTATAATAAAAAATTTCTTTGCACGGAAAAGGAAAGAAAATATTATGAAATCCGCTTAACAGATTTATTTTTATTATACTTATATTACAATATATAAATTATGTAAATTTCATTATTTTACTAGAAATACCCTTGGGAAGGTCTTTTACCATTTGGGGAATACACAATGGTGTAAACTGACAAACTTCCCTCAGATTATCTTGATAGCTCATTTTTCGTGGAGTGCACTATAATTGAAGGCTAAAACGGAAAAAATTATTGCATAAATGGAAGGCATATATTTTACTGCCCTTCAAAAAAAATACTTAAATGCTACTAAGTCAACTAGTTCATTGTTTGATAAAATGATTTTGCAAAGAAAAAACCGAATAATTCATAACACAGCAAAATTTTAAATAAATTCTGAAAAGATTGAAATATTATTAACTTAAATAATAATGAATAATGGTAGAACAAAATCTAAGAAAGAGGTTATAATTGGTGTAAAACCCTCTGTTTTGAAAACATGCCAGTTAGTTGCTTAAAAGTGTTTTCCACTTCTTTGAAAAGTGAAAATTGCTCTGACCTCAAAGGTTTTTATGTAAATTCCGAAGAGCTTCTAAAAATCTGGAACTGACTAATTTTCATCTACACTACGAGGTCTGTTAAAAATATAATCGAATATTTTGAATTACGCTCCAACGGAGATATTTAGTGATATACGGTTGGCAGCACTGCCTTGCGCACATAACCTCCTTTGTAACCACGGGTTCTTGCATTGTTGCATTGTTCTGTGAGTTCAATATGTTTAGGTGTTAGTGGCAATTTTTGAAATGTGCGATTTTCTGTACCAAAGATGAAATGTAAAATATTACGTGAAACTGGCGAAAACTTTTACAGAAACGTTAAAAATTTTAAAACCAAGATTACAGAGATGATGCTCTTGGTCATAGCAATGTTATGAATGGTTTTCATGATTTAAAAGTGGTCGTCAGTCAATTGAAGATGGTCCTTGACCAGGAAAGTCTTACACTTCAACCGATGACATACACGTTCAGAAAACCAACGATCTGATGCGTGCAAATAGCCGATTGACTGTCAGAGAAATTGCAGGAAAAGTTAGTATTCTCAACTGGGTGATTGCTTTGAAATTTTGATAGAAAAATTTAACATCCTTCGAGTTGCAGCAAAAGTTGTTCCTCGTTTGATGATAGAACAAAAGATGGAGAATAGAGTGGATGTTTGTCGGGAACTTCTTGCACAACCCAATAACGATGAAATATACATGCAATCGATCATAACGGGAGACGAACGGCAGGTTTGCGGATACGACATTGAGATATAAGTTCAATCATCACAATGGACTGGCGAAGGATCCCCACGCTCCAAGAATGCACGTCAGTCTCAAACCAATTTCAGAATGCTGCTCACTGTATTTTCGATGGAATTGTTCATTTTGAATTCTTGTCTGAAGGTGAAACAGTGAACCGTGTGTACTATCAAGGCGTTTTGCAATATTTGTGTTGAAAAACTGCAAAAAAAGACAACAGTTGTGTCGAGATAGCTCATGGTTCTTGCAACATGACAATCCGCCCGTACACTCAGCTTTGTCAATTCGTCAGTTTTGTGTAAAAAATCATATGGCTGTCCTCCCCCAGCCACCTTACTCGCCAGAGCTGGCTATTTACGATTTCTTCTTATTGCGGAAAGGATGCCGTTTTCATAGTACTGATCATATCAAAGCAAATTCGTCACAAACCTTAAAGGCCATCTCAAATAAAGCTATCCAGGACTGCTTCGTGAAATAGAAACACAGCTGGGAAAAATTTCTGAGATTAGGGAGAGTAGTACTTTGAAGGGAACAAGGACCAATAATTTGTAAAATTATTAATAATAGAGTTAAAAAAAATTAAGTTCAGTTATTTTCTGAATAGATAGTATAAGTGAAAATGTAGAAATTTCGACCCATTCGTATAGCAACTCTGCAAAAAGCTGATATTAGTTATAGTCATTTCGACAATTAAACTTAAAAATATGACAAGAACGCCACATAGCAAATTACAGCTCTCTAGTTTAACCTCTTTTTATTCTCAAGCAACATCAAAGTACCTATAGTGAGAAAATTAATATTGTATATACCAATACTACGAAGGAATTGCTCGATTTTCCCATCCATGGCATTATTATGTACAAAATTTTAGCTCACTATGTGAACGCGTTCTGAAGTACAATGTGATTAGATAAGCACTAAGCTCATAGTTTATTACTTAAATATAACCCGACAAATCTTTTAAAACTATTACGAGTTACACCTCTAATCTCCAATAACATAACCAGGGTGTCCCGTGAGCAGTCTGGCACCCGGAGGCTATGGATATGTCATGTTTGGATAAGAAAAATATTGTAGGAGTGGGGTTTACGAGATAACAGGACTTAACGATATTTGGCTATGTTTTTATAGATCACCCTGTATCTGCAGAATATTACGAACTATGATGATAATTTGAAATTGGATATATTCAAGAAAAAGTGCAAAAAACGCAGAATGGGTTAAATTTTGGGTAGAGAGAGTGATAGGTAATTTTAAAGCCAAGCTTTTGGGATTCTTATTCTTATTTTTATAAAAACAGAAGATAAATAAAAAAAAATCGTGTTAAAATTGCGCTATTTTTAACTTTGTGGAGTCATAACTTCAAAACGGACGGAAGGAGGAGAAAAGTTAGACTATTGAAAAGGCCTAATGGTTGTGTATCTAACAAATCTCTAAGTCATCATTATAGAGTGTAACGTTCAGAAGATACAGGGTGATCTATAAAAATATCTTTAAGTCCCCTTATCTCGGACACCACTAGGATTTCCCCTCTCCCATCTATACAATTTTTTGCTTGCCTAAGCATGAGCTATTCATGGCCTTCGGATACCTGACCGCTCACGGGATACCATGTACATGGACCACATTAAGCAGGATAACATGGTCTTTACTTTTGTGTGGTTTTACTTTACAATGTACTGATGATTCAGATTATATTTCGTGACATATGCTTGGAAACGTTTGAGTTTTATCAGAACTTTAGATAGCTTAAATCATTAAGACTGCCCGCAGAATAAAACCTAAATTCCACCATAGCTCATAACATAATAAAAGTCATAAACTCTTGCAAAATGATATGTCTGGAGCACTTTTCTGAAATAAATAGATCTTAAGGGACGTTTAAACTTTCCATATTAGCTAATATAATAGAGATATGAATAAAATTATAGAAAATGCTTATGAGTAAGGTGCCTGCATAATATTAAAGAGGACCTTTGGTTCTTATATGCTGGCATATATACAAGTGATATGATGAAGAGGATATCAAATAATTCTTGGCCGATGTAGTGCAGAAGCCTCAAACCTAGCTAATATAACAATCTTTTCCGCCTTAATTCTCCATTTTGTTTAAAATCTCGTCAGGATAGAACAAATAAAATTAATGATCATGCACATGCACATGCGTATTCTACTAAAATATTTCAAAGTCAGACAAACTTTTTAAAAATTGTAAGAACATATATACAAACTGTTTATACCTTTATTAAACTTTCTACTTAAAATCATCCAACAGTTATGTGCTGATCATATTTATGCTAAAAACCTGCAACGAAAAAAAAATTAACAACAGATTATATGTAGTTGTTACTGGATCAGCTTGCGCATGCGCAAAGAAAATAATTTTCAACAAGTTCATAACATACATAATTAAGAAATTTTAGGTGGCCCATATCCCAGTAGTTTATAGCCAGTACTTCCTGCATCTGATTTCATGTTGTTTTTTACAACTCTGATTTTCTTTTAGTATTCTGAAATTCGCATAAACACACATACATATGCATATATATATGTACATAAGATCGTGAAGCAATCATTTCAGTACATGAATAAAGCAAAACCGTTGATAAAATTTCAACAGCAATTTTCAGTGTTATTATAGCATTAAAGCAAGAAGAAGATTTACGGTATATACATAGGTAGATGATGTAAATATTTTTTCTCTGCATCTCTTGAAGTAAGCTGAACTCCATCCAACTCCAATAATAGATCAAAATATCTGCAATATTCACGGCTATTTTCACCTCAATTTGCTATGAAAAGTTTTTATGCTCTCGTAGATTTGTTAGAGCGGAAAATGTTTAGTCCAGTCTGGCGTAAATCTGGTATTCGCATATGATGAATTGAAACGCTGTTTTGGGATGATCCCCGATGAGATTGGATTAGATATGTACATATTGATGGATATTTTTAGGCTAAGGTCACGTAGAAATTTGTGGACTGTAAGGGTTAAAGGGAGGAACCCTAGCAAATACAATTGTATAAAAACAATTTTTCGCAACGAAAGAATGATGGTAGGGAATTAATAGTATAATAACAAAGAATATAATATTTTCACGCGAGTTTTTATACACCCGTCGCTGATTAGTCCATTATCTGTTGAACCCAAGCCCAGTCACCAGGCACAGAACAGCGCATGCGAAACAATCATAACACAATGAACAAGTTAAAAGTAGGCATCGGCGTGCTACCACCCACGTGCTATGCGCATATTTAGACAATTTCTCAACACCAATCTCTGCACTTCAGAGTGTTGTAAGACCTATTTTCTTTGACGATAATAGATAGAGGGCATCACTTTTTCACCATAGTATGAAAGATTTGATGATTTCATCGATGAGTTGATCATGAGCCCTTAGATGAAAGTAATGAAAAAGTGTTCTGGACCCGGGACTGAACTCATTATATACTTTTCTTCAACATTATAAACCTTTCTATGAGTAGTTCCATCAGTTTTTACATTATTTTCTTGTTGACATAATGAAAATGCTCACTGATTTGAATTGTACACATTTTCGTTTCGGATTATCTGTGATGGTTCAATAGTAGAAGTGTCGTAAAAAGAGAGCATGGAAAACTAGAAGGCATTTTAACAGAAGGCACATCAACTGAAAAGTCCTGGAGTGCACTGAAAGCTCTCACACAAACGAATGTACTAAAAATAGCACCAACTCTTTGTCTCACATAGGTTTAGAAGAGCTGATAATAGTAATGTACTTCATAGCATTTTACACAACTTTCTGTAAATTAATACTAATTTCAACTGCACGTCATAATTAAAAACCTTACTGTTTTTTTAATCAATACAATTTCGTGGAACTGCACATGAATTTTGAAAATGGATACGCTCATAGCATGCTCAACGAAAAGATCATGGGAACTCATTAGAAAACTTCATCTGCATTCAAAAGCAGATAAATTTACACATATATGCGCAATTTTCAGATCCAATAGTGCTAGTTTACATAGAATTCGAATCCGATGAGCATTTTCTACAAGGGTAGTTCCCTATCCGCATCCTCTATTATCAATATGTCCTAACCTAAGAAAGTGTCTTCAGATTGTATAGTGTCAGACAATTATCAGCAATAAAGTTTTCAATGCAAATTTGTTTAGCCTTAAGATTAGGTTTGGTATATTCCAAAGTGCTCTTATTACTGGTCTGTCGGTAGTGTGAACGAGCCAAAAGTCCCCAGTGCTAGAAATGCTAGAATTTAAATAATTTGAGATAATTTCAACTGATCAATGAGGTTAGATGAGCAAGTCATACAAGCTCTTCTGCATTGTTTTTTCCAAGCCATTACTAAGTCCTGACCATCCCTACGAGAGGATACTTAGGTTGGTTTTATACTTGATTAACGATTTACAAGTGACGAAATATTTTTACAATTAATGCAGAGTAAAAGTTAGTTGGGAAGTGTATCATCGATACGCGGCGTGATGTTGCGAAACCCAAAAAGTGGTACTTTTAGCGTCTTTTGCACTTTTTCTTGAACATATCCAGTGAAATTGGCTTAAAACTCGTCAAGGTAATTGCCTACTTTCTGGCACTTATTGAACTTTTTCGCTAGATTTGCTAACAAAATATGCAAAAAACGCTTTAATGGGTCACTTTTTGGGTACAGAGTGTAATAGATCAGATTAAAGTTAACATTTTGTACTTCTTAAATGCAATATGAAAAATTCCGAAATTTTAAAATTGTTGAGCCGAAGAAAAGAAGGATAAAAATTTATAGACTCTTGGAAAGATCCAATGATTGTCTATCTATCAAAGTTTAAATAATTATCACAGGATGTAACGTGGAGAAATTGCAGGGTGATCTATGGAAACATACCCAAATATATATAAGTCCCGTTATCCTTTCGGAAATCGTTAAATTCCCCCCCCCCCTAAATTTTACTATTTATAGCCTTCGGGTTTCACACCACTTACAGGACACCCTGTATATGCTATATGTATATGCAATTTGTCTTATTTTCAGTCCTAATTATTATCTGACATTATTTTTTTTTATTTTATACACCAAATAGTTAAACTTTTCTTTCAGTTTTATAAATAGAAATTTCTTTTATGCTTTTAACAGTTTTCGAAAGAAAAAATTTGTTTGTTCTAGATATTGTCCGGGATTTGGATTTTCCAGGAAAGACTGGAAACTGCGCATCTCAGATAATGGGGTTTGAATAGTATTTAATTTCTTTGAATGATTTGCTCGTTCCAAACAATAATAACACAACTCAAAACCTCCCTCTTTAAGTTTTAAAGCTCAAATTGATGCAGACAAATTTAAGTTTAAGTTTAATTTAAGTTTTCATTCTTAAGCTCAATAAATTTTTAAGTACGCAATACTATACTGAAAAGTAGATTCAGGAGTGCACTTACATTTGCCTTAATAATCTAATCTACTCTGTAGATTCTAATATGCTGATCCCAATTGAACATTATAATTGCAAATTAATTAAATTCACTTGAATAATCAAGGACCGTAATCGACAAAAATAACGAAAATTACGTTTTAATCATCATCATTCAAATTTTATTTTTTGAATCACCAGTTAAAATTAAAATTTGAGTTTTAATTTTTATATTATCAATAATCATTAAATCTGAGTTTTCCCCGTTTTACTCAAGACTAAATCTAAGTTCTTCTTCTTAAAATCGCCAGTAATTAACGCACTTGAATTTTATTTTTTTCGATTAAAACTGAAACTTATAACAATGTTGCAGGTCCTCATTTGCGTTATTTATAATTACTAGATTTGGTTTTTCGTACACTTTGAGTTTTAGAATACACTCATAATTTTTTTAACTTAGTTACGTACCGAACAATCATATATTCTAGCTAAATTGTCTTTAGTTCTAGCCAGGGGTGGATGGGCCCAGGAGGAAAAAGGGAATTTTCCCCTTGGGCCGGTGAGAATTATAAAATTTGGGCCGGTAGTATTAAACCAACACTTTCATTTTAAAACAAAATTTTTGAAAAAAAAATAGATTTGGGCCAGTAAAGTCAAAACTATAACCTAGACAAAGTTAATATTTATAGATAGATAGATAGATAAATTTATTAAGTAATAAACATAACCTTAAACATCAGGTACAGTATAAAATTAAAAAATGTTAAAATAGCCACAAAAAAAAAGCCATAAAAAACGATATGCAAGCAATAAATATAAATAACAACAACACAAATAAATATCATCACAACACAAGTCAAAATCAGTATTAAAGAATTCATTTACAGAATAACCACACTTATTAATTAAAATACTTTTCACAGATTTTAAAAGAGCTTTAGGATTTTTTATATATTTATTGATTACGGAAGTTGATTAAACAACTTGGATCCCCAGTAGTTTATGCTTTGTTGTGATGAGATGATTAATAAAAACCCCAATCACGTTCATATTTGGTGTTATAATCACATATTGAATTTAATTCTCACTGATGTCTTGAAAGGACATATTAAATCTGCATCTTTCTTTGCTTTTCTAAATTCAGTTACAGTATTTTTTAAAGAATCTCACCAGCGAATGGATATATGGAATTGTTTTTCCAATGACGTTAAACGTAGAAATCTTCACATCATCGGTACGGCAACCCAGAATCCTGTTTATATATAAAGGTTTTAGAGGCGTTACATATGATCGAAACGAGTCACAAAATAAATCCCGATGTCAGGTCAAGAGCCAGTAGCTTGAAAAATGGCCTTTTAAAATATGAAAATCTCCTGATCGGTCATATTTTTTTAAGAATATTTCAAATAACTGGGTCATTATCTAAATATCTGCAGACAAAAGGTCTTGACTTACTTAAATGCAACAGTCTGGTAGAATCATCATTAACTCAGCTAATTGAAATTCAGAGAGATGCAGAAAGCACCAAAAAGATGACGGACACATTTGTTGAATGGGCAAATAGCCAACTTGATCTAGGCGAAGACTGCAATACACTAGACATTGAAGAAACCTTGCCCATACACAGAAAAACACGCGTGAAAAGAATGCATGACGAAAACACACCAGATGAAAGCCGACTGATCCTTTCGATAGCTTCAGGATTGAAACATATAATTTTCT
Organism: Dioctria rufipes; assembly: GCA_963924295.1. Classification (NCBI taxonomy): domain Eukaryota; kingdom Metazoa; phylum Arthropoda; class Insecta; order Diptera; family Asilidae; genus Dioctria; species Dioctria rufipes. The sequence goes on along the minus strand of OZ002743.1, from coordinate 37,062,819 downwards.
GTTAGATGTAGTGATTGAGTCCATGAAACAACGCTTTACAAATAACACAAATTTGTGCATGAACCTCTCTTTTTTGGATCCTAAAAACTTTGAAGACGTAAAAAAGAATAGCATCCCAAACAATTTTCTGGAAAGTCTTTCACAAAAAATTATGCCGTTCAATGATTCAGCAACACCTGAGCAATTGCAAGAAGAGATTTTCACCCTTACAAACTACTGGGAAACATTAAAATCAACGTTGGAAGAATCTTATGAATCTTTCGCGAATTTGGATGATTCTGAAGAAAATCATATTATCTGCAAAAATTGCCGAAATTGTGCGACCTGTTGCTATAAAACTATTATTAAATATAATTTATACCAAGAGGCTTATTGGCAATAGCATACCAGTTTCTTCTGACGTTACCAATTTCTCAAGTGGAATGTGAGCGTTCCTTCTCTTTGTTAAAATTTATCAAAAATAAACTGCGGAATAGATTGTCCAATGAAAATTTGGAAGCTTTCATGTTGATGAGCACAGAAAAAGCGAATTTGAGTACAGTAGACAATGAAAATGTCCTTAATACTTTCGCTGAAACATCTCCACTGATAAGAAAGTTGTTAATGTTTTAGATCTTTAATTTAATGAGTCATTTTTTTGAGTTTATTTTCTGTTAGTTTATTTTTTGTTTGATTGATGTCCTTACCTGAATAAAATCAGATATTCCAGAAGTAGCTGTATTTTTTTTTTAATTCGAAATTTTCACTGGTGTAACAATATTTTTAAACTTTGTGGCCACTATTATTGATGAAAAAGAGTTATTATTATTACTCCTAAAAATTTTCGCCTGCGGCGACATTTTCTTTAGGCCGATTCTTCTAATTTCCCAGGCCAGTTTACGTCACCCCATCCACCCCTGGTTCTAGCCCTACAAGCAATCTTCAATTAGTCCATCATCCTTTATAGTATCTTGCAAATCATTAATAAGTAAGCTGAAGAGCGACGAACCGAGAACGGATCTTTGTGAAACATCAGGGATAAGCAAGAGCAACATAGAAGCTGTGTTCTTTTAGTTCAGTACAGTGCGGTGCAGATCACAGGAGACTTCAAATTTAATTTATTTAAAGGTGCATAGAAGTAGAAAAATTCAGGAAAACATAGAGAAAATAATCAAGATTTCATCCCTTTTGCCACACCATCAATATTTCTATATTCTATATCTATCTATTTCTATCATTATAACAAGAATTCTTATACTTTTTAAAGCAACTTAAACTTAATAATTGTGAATTTCTGCAGGCGCCAATTTGTATGCAACGTGAAATAAGGCAGAATGATTAACATTTCTCCGCAAGGCGGCTGCGGAACGGCAAATACGGAACTTTTGGCGTGAGTGTCGCAAAATGTTAAAAAGTTAACACGGCTGGTTTGGAATTCTGCTAGAAAACTAACAGCCACTAGCGCCACACACTAGCCACTAGCGCCACATTCAACGTATGGTTGAACGCCTCACTTCCGCCCTCCGGGCCGCCCTCCCGTGAAAAAAACAAAAAAGCGCTCGCCACGCCAACTGTAACCAATAGATTTTTAGTTTTTTGCATAGTTTTCAGTTTTGTCGTTTTGTTTGCCGCCCGGCGGGGCGGAGAGAAAAAGAGAAAAATGTACCCCCCATGCGGAGAAAAGTCGGATTATAAATGCTGGCGGCTGGGAAAATCAAAATTAGGAAAGCAGAATTTTTTGTACGTTTGCCGTTTTTAATCATTTTTTCTTCTGTAAGTTTATATGTATTATCAGTCAGCAATGATAAATTTCTGTATGTATGAAGGATGTTGGGTTATTTTTTTAATCGAAAGAATAGATTTCTTCTTCGTATTCGGTAAGTTGAAAGTTTGTCGTTTATTAATTATGTTTGGGTGTTCTAAAGAATACTTTTGTTACGTACGTTATAGTTGTTGTGCAGAGATTTTTTCTATTTATTTAACTAGGGATTCCGTTAGTAGTATATCTGCCAATCTGTCTATCCACTCTATAAGCTGATAGCACATCAACTTGAGCTGAGCTGCAACTGTATAGTATACGCTCCGTTTAAAAAAATTGCAGATTAAAATTTTATGAAGTGTTTTTCATATAGTTGTTGTGCAGAGATTTTTTCTATTTATTTAACTAGGGAATAGTTTATGTCCGCAAAGAGCTGGTATCTTTTGGTAGATCAATTTTAACTGTACTGGAGGTTTTGGAAATCCACATTCATTAGTATGTAATCAATATTTGTATGCATTAGTTTTAAGTTAAAGTTATAAAAGATAATCTTCAATAAAAAGCAAGGAGTCCTGAATAGAATAACTACAAGGGGGGTAGTGTGAAAAAGCATGACCTGTGACCTGTCGATCAATCATAGAGAAATTAGAAACTTTTTTAAACATTTAAAAATGTGATAAAGTCTCTATAATCAAAGCTGTACAATATCATCGTAACATTGATTACAATGTATATAGATATGCCTATTTGTTGGGTACTCACGTTGTTAGATGGACATAGTTGACACATTTTGAACATATTGACTTACGGTAATAAACTATTATGCTTAGAGCAAATTAATTTTTTTTAAAGCTTTTTATTACAATTTAATATTTTTAAACCTTTGGAAGCCATATAAATTTGTTCATACATCTAGTTACATCATCGGCATACTCGGAGGACTCATCCTATGACTACTAAGTACCAGATATACTTGTGGATTTTCTTTTTTGGGTAATTCATACCTATAATCATGAAATTCTTCCTCGTTCGACTTGAATTTTTAACCAACCTTTTTTATGCTCACATGTTATATCGTAACGCGTGCACGGATATGGATAACTCTTTATTTGTTGGAATACATTTTATATTACTGGGCTTAACCCGCTACTGGTTAGGTGGTTGACACATGGCGTGTTTAGTACCAAATGAAAGGTCTTGAAGAGTACTATCCATTGATTTACTACTTTTATCGACGTGACAAACTTTGTAACAGAACTTTTCTTTCCGAAACTTCATGCTTTTCATCATTTGGACCACACATATACTAAATTTTCGTCATAGCTTTCAACATGATACGAAACTATTTGATATATGGAAAAATTTTGCGACTGATCATTATTTCATAATCGAACATTAAACTTTTTCACTTTTCAGCGAAAAATTGTAAATAATAAGATATTAAGATAAAAATTAAATAAATTTAAAATTAGAAAACAAAATTAAACTATAAATCGAACAATAAAATAATTTTAACGGAACAATTTAAAAACCTTCAAAAATAGCCCTAGTAAAGTGAAAATAAATACGAATTTTCATATAACTTTTGAAGTTTTGAATACGGCGCCAAATTGATAATCTGATATGAAAGTACATAGGTATCTATATTGGTGATACTGATGCGTTAGTTGCGATGACCTACGAATATAGTAATAAACTTCGAGAAAGGGGACGTAATCGTTTAATTTTCTAAAAAAATATAGCGCCAGCTGCCTTTTAGAGCGAGAATGGACTATAGTCATTTGTTATAGTTATTAATTTGCACCAACTTCAATTTTTTTGTTTTTTTTTTTAAATAATAAATTATCAACTTTCTTATTAGTACCTGATTTTTCGAATGAAAGAAATTTCAACACTACTTGTTACAAAGATACATTTAACCCTTGTGTCAATTGATAACAGAATTAAGCCCGTAACATACCCGGGTATGTAATCATAGTTACGTATATTTTTGTGTAGCTGCCTAACTTTCCTGCTTTATATATAAGGACAAAATGTAGTCACACAATTCCTGCAAATTTACTTGCATGATTAAGCCTGTTTCGAAATGTGAGTATGATGTGTATGCCTTGCAAAGATTGTTGGCAGGATTATTATTGATGTCTGGAATTCAGTTTTTCGAACATTCCAGGGTGAATTTTTAAGTATTTGTATTTAGTATAAAGTTTCGTACTTGAAACCGGCTTTTATATTTTCCACTGACTGGCAAGGACTGATTTGATTCTAGCTAAAGAAACAAATAACATGAGGAAATTTGAAACCAGACCAGCTATCGACTGCATGTTGGAACACCCAATGCCAATTGTTTGGGACAAGTCAAATAATATAAAATATTGCATTCACGACTGAAAGTACAAGTTCCAGTTTACAGCTGTTTTATTCTACATTCCCCTACATTCTTATATATGCAGAATACGTCTGAGATACTACTACATCGTTTTCACTGATTAACTGCTGCACTTAAGCTCGTGACCATGTCGTCAATTGAATAAAAGAGAAGAGACATTTTTACAAGAATGGATTTTCAAATACAAGAGTGGAAAGCAAATAAAACCTGTAAATGCAGAGCATTCTAGAGAACACAGAAAAAATCGACCCTTGCGATCAGAGAGGTCTCATCAGCAAAGTTAACTTAATGACAAGTTCGGACACAAAAGAGTTTTCCGATTGTTTTACATTTAAAATGTACATGGCTAGAAAAAGAAAAAAAGGAGAAGGGGAAATAACGAAAAAAATGAAACTCTCTTTAAAACTTTTACCAATAAACACAAAAAATGTAAGAGCACAGATTACATGCAACGAAACAGAATGACAAGTGATTCATTTAGGGGAAAAAATAAGGCAAATGGAAACTGAAATATTCCCTACATTTTATGGGAAAACAAAAACAACAAAATTATAAAATTCTCTACATTGTATGGAATAAAACCTAATTATACGTTTTCCAAGTTGAAAATGGAGCTTTTTCTAATCTAATCCAAAAATACCTAAGCTTTGTGGCATAAATTGTTGCCACTCACTTGTGGGGAAAAAAATTTTACTGGTCTAGATAGTATTCTCTATGATAAGATCTTTCTAGTGGAATTTCGTTCATTACTACTGGAGGAGTAGACCAATCCGCCCATTCTTCTTTTAATGTCTGAAAGTTAGTGGAACTAAATTGACAGACTGGCAGATAAATCCCTTAAATTTTCATATAACATTGAAATTAAAAAGCACCATTATATCTTTGTATTTTTTTTCCCTATTTTCTAGAGTATACCGCCTACAAGAATAGTAAAAGATATAACATAGAGAAGGGAACTCCAGAGTTGGTTACATTCAGGGAAGAATTAAATCTAGAAAAGAAAGTTATCCAACGACGAAGAAAATCTCCAAAGTGCTTTGTGTTATTGTGGAGTGGGGTGGATTAGTCAAAAGCATTATATATCATCATTTCGATAATATAAAATGAATTTTAATCTGCAGTAAGATATATAGTTATTAAAAATTAATAAAATCGGATTCTCCGCTGAACAATTATAATTCATATGTGCCCTAAGCATCAACTTAATTACCCATTCCGCGGTAACAACGAGGATCACTGTTTATAAATTGTTCACCTACTTGCGTTTCTATTCGTTTTCCTTTAGTACAAATTACTAATAACATTAATTTACCTTATGTAGATACTGCAGTGATACCAGTTTCATGGAGCTTCACATGCTATTTTGAGGAATTGAGTACCCCTTGATTAAACTTTTTTGATTTTTAAAAAAATTTATCACAACTAGCTTGATAAACCTTTCTTCTAGTCAATACCAGCGAGCGTATACTAACAAGATAAAGCTTTTGATCAGATATTCAATAGAAAGAAATTACCCATCAAGGTAGGAAACATTTAAAAAAATATTTAATAAAAATTAATGCAAATTTTGAAAGAAAGAATTACATGTAGCATTTAAGGGAATTGAGCATGTGTGTGATAAAGAGAAATATATCCCGGATAGCACGACTTCAAGGGTTACCACCACAATCATTATTTTTTTATTATATCGGTGAAACTATATATACTTCCCCGCAAAAATGCATTGAATCACTACGGAAAGTTCTGTGCATGAAATGAAACAAAACGAAATGCGAGATATATTCCCTCTCGCTCATTAATTTAGAATCTTTTCAGAGTTGATTCAGTACTCACAGCAACGGTTTAGTTCAGTATTCATAGAGAAATAAAATATATTAATAGATTTGTCTCATTCTAATTAGTTTACATCTCTTCAGGGCTTGTAAAGTAATTTTGAAGTCAATTACGCGAAGAAATTCAGAATAAATTTCCAATTAAATCCATTGGGAGTGCGTCTGAATGAAACGCATTTAACATATCAGTAATAAATTGGTAAGAATTAAGAAACAGGATTTTTAATTAATAATAAAAAAAAGGTTTTACAATTACAAGCAATCTATCGTTTTAAAGGTTCACCAAAGTAAATTGACAAGCCATAGCCATTGTCTAAATGAAAAGATTATAACTGGAGAGGTACTGTTATGAAAAATATAATTAGTAAAGTATTTATATATTAAATATTTTAAAAGAAAAGAGATCTTTTTATTTTGGAAAAAATTTATCCCCTAAATTATGCTTGAATGGTGTGATTTTCTTCATTAATGCAAAACTACTGAAATATGCCCGAATATTGTGGTTGTCTTCACTACCGACCGACGAGAGCATACTATTCAAAAGAAATTTCTTGCACAGCTGATCGATAGAAAGAGATTACCCACGAGAATAGGACGTCATTTGAAAAAATAAAATAAAAAAATGATTATGAAATTTGAAAGAAAGAATTGCATGTAGCCTTAAGGAAATTGAGCATGAGTGTGACAGAGAGAAATATACTTGCTTTTTTCTGAAGTTGAAATGTTTACATTTTTCAATAGCCAAGCACGTTGTTTTTTACACACTGGTGAATAAGCGTGTAGTGGTTCATTTTACACACTGCGATTTTTGCATGTATTTATGGAAAAATAGAAATTGCATACTTTTGTTTTTATTTTCATTACGAAAGACGTTAGAAATATAATTTCAAACTGTCGTTTGATTGGTAAATTTGCAAACAATTGTGAACCTGTGTGTTGTGAATTATTATGTGAATTACTGTGTTGTGTTGTAATAAAATTAATTTATCTGCACTTATAAGTACTAATTATAAACTTAATTATAGTTATAAAGAGAAAAAACCCAAATTGGTAATGAGGTGTGCAGTGAAATACTGTAAATGGGAACGGGGCCAATCGCTTTTCCGTTTCCCAAAGGATGAAAATAGGTAAGTTATGTTTTTTTTTTCATTTTGAAAGCTCCATTTCATGTAATAGCATAAAGATTCGCGCATCTAAAAATCTGTAGCAATACGCAGCATGCAAGATGATGCGGATGACTTCTATATGTAACGTTATCATACTAACTTTAATAATTTTCTTATGTTATTCTAATTAATGTTCTTGCTATAAATCAATTTAAGTTCTTCAATTCAATCACCTCGCTTTTACCACTATTATTTGATTGTTATCAACTGCAATGAATCTGTTCGTTGCGCCTTTGTTATGTTTCTAAACTATTTTACTCGATTTTAATGCTATTATCTATTTTATACTTGATGTACCTAACGTTGTAACGTAGCGTGGGCTGAGGTTCCTTATGATTCGCACATTTCCGGCGAAGATAATTTTTATCGCGGAAGATTATAATCTTCTTATTGCAGACGTCACGTTTTTTTTCGGGAAGGATGTGTCCCGAATGCAAAACTTCTTGATGAATTGCTTTCGAATCATCTATTGTAGGAAATAAGAAAAGATGTCGCCGAGGAAACGTTGAAGTGTTAAATCAGCATTGACTGGAATAAAATAAAAATATGAAAAGGAGTTGATATGAAATAAACGGGTGCATTCCGCCATTCCAGTCATTTGTTTGTGTGATTCGGTTTGAAGTAACTCAGGTGCATGCGTACAAAATTATTTAGTGACCCACACATATTTTTTATGTTTATTAATGTGAAGAAAAGAACGGACAATGATGATTCGTCAAAAATTCGCGAAATTGTTGCTTCTTTTTTTGACAATGCCTTTGCCTCGAAAAATTTCAACCTCAAAATAACAACTTCAGTCATATGATCGAATGAAATTTATAACTATAGGCCTATTGCAAAATTATCTTGCATGCCCAAATTATTCGAATCTATCATTTACTGTAAACTATCAACTTCCCTCTTCAAACCAACATGGGTTTATTCCGGATAGGTCTAGAACCACTCACTTGTTGAAATTTGTCTCGGATACCATTGGCGGATTATTGGCAAAAGGCTTTCAGACAGATTGTATTTATACAGACTTTAGCAAAGCCTTCGATGAGTTATCTCACTCCGTCATACTCTTAAAAATGGAAAACTATGGGTTTTCCCCACTACTTCAAAACTGCTGATATTTTCCTGAATTTTGTGCTTCTCTTAATTGGTTTAGAAGTACCGAATACATCCCCCAAAGACTATAGCATTAAAGTAATGAAGAACTGATACTCCCCTCCTGAAAGTGAGGGTTTTTCAGTTCTGGTAGCGCTACCTGTCCTGCTCTTACATAAGCAAATAATTCATTTAAAAACGCGACAGTGGTTACATGTGTTAATGATTACCCATGAATTTTTTCCCGACTGCCTATCCTTTTTCACTGGAGCTGGAAGTCTTCGGTTCGGGCCTCCCGAAGTACATTTCCAGTACTTTTGTGCTATCATGGTATGCTGTTTTTTTTTCTGAAATAGAAATGTTTACATGCACTTTGTTTTTTACACACAACTGGCGAATGTGTAGTGATTCACTGTAATTTTTACACACTGGCGAAGAAGGGTGTATTGAACAGCTGTTCAGGAGATTTCTGTTGTTAGTCAAAACCCGCTTGTTTATTAGTATTATTTTTTTTTAACCTAAACTTATATTTATGGTGGCGTATTTAAATGAAAATATTCGAGCCAATATGAAGAAGAGTCCATGTTGCACGTTTAAACTTATTTCTTTTTAAGGAGGTCCAGACCAAAACGTTACTTACATATCTATTTTCGAAAAATTTTCAGGAAGATGGAAAATGTATTATGATTATCCTAAGTATTGATGTGAACTAAGGTTTTGTTGCAATGTAGCACAAATTAGGTAAACTTTTGCATATATTTTAACTAATACGATCCAATCCATAGTAATTTTTTCCGGGAATAAATATGTAACGTTTTGTGCATGACCTCCTCAATTCTTGATGAATGAATTTTTGAATTAAAAAAAAAAACATTCAAATGAAAATTTTCTCAAACACACCTAAAAGTTCTTAAGTAACAAAAAATACTTTCCTTCATTTTTCAGATAGATCGCAAGAGGTGACGTTTCCTCTCGATTTCATCGAGAAAATTTCTTACGAGATTACATCCAGTTAATTAAAAAAAGATTCACGCCATCAAGAAAATGTCAACTGACCTACAACAACTTGTCGCCCGATCGAAAGTGTATATCTAGCCTGAAAGAGAGAAAATCTTGTATAGCCAATTTTATTCAACGACTTATCTTTATTTACCGTCAATGGTTATTTTTTATTCATTAACTCACCTATCAGCAATTTTAAGGTGAAGTGAAGTATTGAAAATATTGCGAAAAAATTTGATGCATGTGACTATTACCATTTCGCATTAATTGTTACATGAGGCAGTACTGCATATCAGGTGGTGAACAGAAGATGATGAGCTCAGGTGATCAAGAGATCGTCATTTCTGATGTTGCCGGTTTCTATGTATAAGCAAATGCCGTGATGCTATAAAACTTGAAAACATACTTTTCATTTCAAACAAGATTTTCTACAGCGACAGAAATATTTTCCGATGCTCAAGGAAGGTAAGACGCCACGGTGGAGATGATCAAAGTCAAGATCAAGGGGAAGCAGATGTTTCAAGTTTTCCCAATCGGGCAGGTTTCAAAGAAAAGGAAAACTTTAAATTCTCTATAAATATAGCTGCATTATGTGTAGCATAGTCTAATTGGTTATCCGTCCTTGAACTGCTCGTGCGCTCTCAGCAGGCAAATACAGAACAATCGCGAAGTGCATAGTTTTTAAAAGTTTTCAAAATCATATAGCTAAGTAGTTTTCAAGCAAGTGTGCGTTTACTCAGTTTGAAGGTTACGATGTGGTTGTTTGTAAGTAGATTATTTCGATTATTGAATTTGCATTAAAATATGCACTTTCTCTGAAAGTGAAAGTGTTGAATGTTGAAGTCCTTTTCAAAACTTCAATTCAGTATGTTCTTCCAAATGCATAGCTTCCTTCTATTATTTGTGATTTGTAAAACATTTTTGATACTGGAGTTTTAATCGAATTTTGTAAAAGCTAATTTGTAATTACTGTCAGTGTAGTATGTAAACGTGGTGAGCTCAAGCACATCGAAAAAATTAGCGTGTTAATTGCCGCCTTGGATTTTCGAACCCTTTTTTCTAGATAAATCAAAACAAATGCGTTTTCCTGTTTTAGGCTAATTTTGAAGGAAAACAGATCCATTTTAAGGGTATTGACTAAATTCAGATCTTAAATTCCTGATTTTTTCAATTCTCGATGAATTTTAACTGGATTTGGCTTTATCCCAAAACTTGAGTTCGTTTTAATATATTCTCTACATCTATGCGAGAGAAAGAAGTACAGTGATGTTATACCGTCGCTCAGATAGCCGAAGAAGACTTAAATTTCTGGACTGGTTTAAATCACACACAATTTACGAGTTTCTCCGAAGAATCTCCAAGTTTCAGGCGATACTCCTCTACCTCAGGTGTAGATTTGGGTGTTTATTTATAAAAACTAAGAACTGGAGAACCAAGTATAAGATTGGAAAGCACTTTCAATTTATCAATTAGGGTTCGATTATATAACTCGGGAATGATTATGTGATAAGATAGAGTAGAATATTACCAAACAACATCTTTATGATGAATAATATGAATACTTAATCTCTCAAAGTTATAATTATATGCGACGACTTAAGGAGCATATTCAACCAAAGCCACATATACACAGATTGTGCAATTAGATTAGATCATATTTGCACAGGGTTGTGCAGGCCTCGCATATACTGTGACCCAAAAAGATTTATTGTGAGTCCCAATTTACTCCGTTTCTAGATTTAGACTGTTAATAAAGTCTAGAACCATTTTGGGATTAAGGAATTACGGTCCACATGTAGTTTGGTGGAGGAAAACCATGTTCGAAGTGGAATAATCTCCAATTGGCCAATGCGTCACAGTTGGAGAGCAGGTGCTTCGAGTTTTCATAAGCATCCTGACAGGATCGGCAAGGTGAAGTCCCAGCCAGGCCCATCTTGCATAGATGATATCCCAAGGTGCAGTGACTTGAAAAAGCTCTATAATTTCGAGCTCTTTTCTAATAAGGGGTAGAAGTTCTATTGTCTTTCTGCCAGAGGTGTTGATAAACTTTTTTACCTGACGAAATCCTTGTAGCCTTTTCCAATAAACGGATTTTTGTTTGTTCTTACAGCAATTTAGGGTCGCTCTGAGGCAACACTTTGAAATGGCTCTGGAGTTTTCGCCCCTTTTTTGGCTAGGCCGTCAGAAATTTCATGGCCTTTATGACCCTCATGTCCAGGTACCCACATTTGGATAACTTTGTTTATCCTTGATAAATTTTTAAAGGTTTACAGACACTCCCAGGCTATCTTTGACTTGATAGTGTAGGACTTTATGGCCTTGAATGCCGGGAGGATATTTATGGCTCTTTTAATGCAGGTATTGACGCATTCTTCTATGGCTAATACTTCCTCATCGAATACGGTAGGGATAAAGCCCAAGGCATCCTGGGTCTTATATGCCTCACTCCATTGTTGTCTGTCTTCCAAAACAACGTCGAATGGTCTTACAAAATCCACCTTGTGTGTGATTATATCATATGTTTTCATCGGTTGATAGAAACGTATCTGTTTTAAAATACTTAAATGACCAACTAGATCACCTGCCTTTACCTGTTTCTCCTCTTGCAATCGGAGAGCACTGGAAATCGCTTCCTTTTTCACCTACTATAAAGCTTCCATGGCTATAGGACAATTCCTCATGGAAAATAGGCAAGCCTTTGGGTTCTTTTAAGCAGAGCTTCGGTTTGATTGTGTAATAGATAAATTGAAAGCATTCTAGAGAAGATGGTCCTTTCCATTATATGTTGCTTTATTGCAAACCTGATTATGAAGCATATATCCCGCAACCAAGCAACGTGTTTACAAAAAAAGTATGCGGAAGGCTGATATCCACCATGATACAAAGATTAACAAGGTATGGCCGATTTGAAAGTATCATGTTATCTTGCAGCATCATTTGGAGACAAATGTCATTTTCAGCGAATTGACTTTGAGATTTAAGTGTTAATGTTTAATAAAAACAATTCTTTCTCACTTCGGGGAAGGTATTTATGTATTGCTGGAAAAGCAAAGAAATTTCCACTTAAAAAATCTTTTTCGATTGACACCAACAAATTTCTGACATTTGTCTAAAAATAACGTAAGTACCCAATTGACAGATGAATCAGCCATACCTTGTTAATCTTTATATCATGGATATCACCTACACAAATGGATTCATTGAAACAATAAACCGATTTTTTTGGCCAAATACGAACTAAGAAATAATTTGATTGATTAGGCAAAGGACCAATTATGTGCGATTAGAAGCAGATAACCCAAAACTAAGAGACTTTCCATTGGGACGAAAAACCAGCACTTCTGAAAGAAGCATATTTTAAGTGCTTCCCTAGACATCATTTGGAAGCTCTTTAGATGTATATTTACTGAATTTTCCACGAATCTGTGAATTTTCCTCACTATTGTGGAAAGTAACGCATTTCTGTTTTTCAATGTGAATTTCAGAGTCGTTAAAAGTAATTTAAAGTTTAGTTTAAAAAAAGTTAGAACAAAAGGGCGTATTGGCTTATTTAATCAACATCATAGAATTTAATATCACAAATAATCAAAACCAAGCGCAAGCGCCTAACTACTTTTACTACTCATGAATCGAAGCAGTCTTGAAGTTCAGCTTGAAGGCTTGCTATAATATTAAGGAAGGAGCACTCCAATGATTATTTAAAAATCTCACTAAAGCTTTTAATAATTGTGATAATTTTTTCACCGGGTGATCAATTTTTACGAAGTAGTTCAAAGATTCTTTTTGGGATTCTCCGGTATGAAAAGTTCGATTATTTCGTTTTTATATAATTTTTATTTGTTAGGTTTAAGCTTAAACATGTATTGAATCTAAAAAATTATATTTTTGTTAATTTATCACAGGGCCTGATGATGGGTCAAACCTGACCCGAAACGTTGCCTAACAAATAAAAATTATATAAAAACGAAATAATCGAACTTTTCATACCGGAGAATCCCAAAAAGAATCTTTGAACTACTTCGTAAAAATTGATCACCCGGTGAAAAAATTACCACAATTATTAAAAGCTTTAGTGAGATTTTTAAATAATCATTGGAGTGCTCCTTCCTTAATATTATAGCAAGCCTTCAAGCTGAACTTCAAGACTGCTTCGTAAAAACTAAAGCTTTTGGAAAGATACCTTCAAAACGCTTCGTTCGCTAATCATTTAGCATACGTCCTAGGGCACTTCTTAAGAACAGCAGCGAAGCGTTTGTCTCTGCCAAAATGCCTATGTAAAAAAGCAATGAATTGGGATAGAGAAAATAAACGTTGCCAGCTTCTAGAAAAAATTTATTCTCAACCAACACCTTACCACGTTAAATTAGCGCAAACTGATTACAAAAAGATCACCTGTATATGAAATAGAAGGCACGGACATCTTAAAGTCATAAATAACTTATATTCTAATTAAGTGCCCAATTACCGTCACATTAAGAGCACAATTTAAGTTATTATTATTACATTCATGGAACGCCACTAAGTTTTCCAGCACCAGTTTTATAGAGAACGCCGATGTCTTCCCATAAATACCCTGCCTGCAACTCCAACGGTACGATTAATCATGATGACCTTCCAGACATTCTCTATATAAACAGCTGCACTCCCGCAATCATTTTTATTATTATGTTGTTGTTCAACCAAACAAAAACCAAAAATTTACAACTTTGAGGTGATTAAAAACATATGAATCAAATGAAAGATCATATCTTGAGGTTTCCAAATCTTGCAAGAAAATGTAACAGTTATCCGACATTTTGGCGGAAAAATCGTTAAAATTTAAAAAAAAAAAATTAGAATTTTTTTCCATTTTCTTTTATTCTGACGTCCTATAAATAATTACCGACATGAAAGGGTGAAGTAACCCGGTAATTACACGGTTCAGTAGAGCTAACGGATAGTACTGATTTTGTGTGTCAATTTTACTTACTAAAAACGCTTTGCGTTCGATCAACTGACTAGTCAGTTCATTATAAAATTTCGTCAAGCGGAGCAGATATTCCTCTTCTGTACGCATTGATAATGATTTCCTCCTTATTTCGTCTATTTATTTATTTAAAGTTTAAGTTAAGGCGATAGTATACAGATTTTTTCATATCCAATTACTAACTACCGCAAAAAGTTATTCATACAAAATATATAGAGAAAAAAAGAAAATATTAACTTTTAATTGTTATAAAATAGTGTAAAACTAGGAAAAAGGAATTATATATTTCATTATTCATACGCGTGCTAAACACTATAAAAGTAGTACAAAGGAGAGATTATTGCTTAGTGGTACAATATAAAAAGTACCTACTAATTCAGTCATTAAAAAGTACTGAGAGAACAATTACTTAACCTTAAAACTATTATAGTGACAAAGAATTTAAATATGATAGAAAAATTATTATTATTAAAAAGAAAAAAAGAAAGAGAAGAAAAATTATGTCTGATAAAAAGAGAGAGAACTCAACTAATTGGTCCGATCTCATAGAGTACGTGTCTTTTAAATGTCAGAAGGCAGGAGCGAAAAATGTCAATATTGTTAAGATACAGATTATATTCCGTTTGGAGTCTAAAATTGGCGATTTGGAGTCTAGATTGACGCGCAGGGACGTGAAAATCAATTTTGGACAGATGGCAAGGACAGCAGATATCACCATTTAAAACTTTGAAGAGAAAGACAGCATCCAGAAAGTTTCTTCGATTAGCTAGGGTCGGTAGATTAAGCATAATATTCGGGGGACACATTATTAAATTTAATCTTTAAACCCTTGTAAATTTTCTTTATACAAATTCGATTTGAGTTGAGATACGTTACAATAGATGACATAGACTTAAATGATTTCGTAGTATGAAAAATGAAACACACAAGACGGAATGCTCTTGATGTTATAAAATTAATGTGAGAAGAGAAAAGTAGCTTGGAGTCAAAAATTACACCAAGGTCTATGTGTTCAAAAGTTCTGGAGATACATTTATTATTGTTCATATAATCAAAAAGAGTGGGTTCCAGCTTCTTAGTATACGTCATCACTTTGCACTTATCAGTATTAAATTTTAACAGATTTACATTACACCAGTTCGCAAGTTCTTCCAAATCTTCCTGCATGCGAAAGCAGTCATCAGCAGTATTGATTACATGGAAAATTTTAGCATAATTTGCATAGATTAGACAGTTGGAATCTAATTTGGAGGGAAGGCCATTTACATAGATCAAGAAAATAAATGGTCCAAGAACGGTTCCCTGTGGAACACCAGGCATTTGCTTGTACGGAGCAGAGGAAAGCATAGAGGGCTTACTATCATCTGAGCTAAAAATCAACCTCAGAGGTTATACAACAAGGATTTTTTGGGTGTTTTGTGAAAAACTAGCATACTTTCTTCTTAATCACCCTGTAACTTCGAAACGGTTGAAATTTCTTCCTGCTCTCTGTCATACAATTCTTTATTCCTAATTCTTCAAGCTATCATTCTACCTCGGTGTGGACATCATGTATTATTGTATTCCACGCAAATTGATACAAAGGAAAACATTTGTAAATACTGTAGTATCGTTCAAAATAAACAAATTTCTATCCATCAAGGCGAGTGTAGACCACCCTATAGTAGCTTATACCAATAGAAGTATTAGTAGTAATAAAGAACTGCAGTAGAATGTATTTTTATTTACTGGCCTTACTGCTATTGTACCCATTTACACAAAAATAGTATAGGGTTCTCAAAATCAATGACTAAAAGCTCACACTTGTTATAGAAGAAAGAAGAGGAGTGTAATGCGCTGCAACTTCTGAATAATTAAAGTTAAGACGTTAAGTGAAAAAATCAATTTCTCCTACAAATAAACAATTAGCTATATCTTACTTTTAGCCATCGATTTCGACTGTTCTAATTATGTGAAATTTATCTGCTCATTTATACTGATGTTCTAGAATGTGAATTGTTCGCACGGTACCTGGATGTTTTTAAGCATCCTCCTTTATTCATGTAAGTGGTTACATCCAACCCCGGAGGAAGTCTCAATTTTTCTCTTACAAGCATATAAGGCTAACCAAACTGCCTTCGTCCTTACTTGGTATTTTGTTCCAGCTCAATTTCTGGTCAAGAAATATATACCAAATTACTTTCTTTAGAAGGAAAGTCAGATTGTTTACTTTAAATAGGTTGAAGGCAGGAACCTTGATATTTTGAGCGAACAACATCATTCCAATCTTACTATAACTTATCATGAGCCCGATGACCTTAACCTGCGAACTTATTTTATCCAACGTCCCTTAAATAATCACACTGGTAAGTAATTGAAACATTCCTGATAAAAGGACCACCAGATTATCCTTGTACACAATTACTTAGCTTCATCGTGTCACTTTCTACTTTTTTAAAAATTTTATTCGTGATTAGTCACAATAGAGCCAAATGAAATTGAATCCCACCGTGGGGTGTACCCCCGCCTCGTGATTTTTTTCCAAGTGATCCTTTCCTTGTTGATAATATAGATAAATCCACTCTATGAGGTGATCACTGGACAAGATACTTTCATTGCATCCTCATAGGTTTTCACCTTTGAAGCCAACTAAGGACACCACAATTCGTCATATTTAGAAAGATGAAAGTAGTTGAATGTCCGACAATAAGATAGCACGATAGCACCAGTAGATATCTACCTTTCAAGTTCATATTTAGTGAGTGATAGTTCCTGAAAATCTGGTGCGGGTCTGCCATGCGCCGTGAAAAAGTCAGATTCTAGGCTTACCATTATCGGGGTTCTTACGGTTGTAGGAAATGCGGAAATGCTGTAGTGTATCTGCTGCATACTTTTTTACCCAAGGCTCCTAAATTATAGCGATGTCGTTATCCTCCCTTAAGAAAATGACCGGATTATCCAAAGCTTTACTATTTCTCTGACAACTTTCTACATATCAATCCTAATTGGTATGCATAAAACATTGATGCCCTTATACCCTTATGCCCTTATGCCCTTTAGTGCACGAGCATAGATTTAACACAATTTGTTTTTCTCCTTTTTTTTCCTGTATCAAGTCATGATGCCAATTAATTCGAAAATCCAATCGATTAGAAGCATAAAGCCGAATGACGTTTTCTTTAATTCTGTCTGCGGTTTGTTTATTACGGGGTCAGTAAAATCGATAAAATATGGATAAGTGGCAGTGCGAGCAGGTATCCAATTAACTTACAAATTACAGTGAACCAATTTAAACTTCTTTCATCTGGGCTGCACCAGAGAGTGAAATACCATGAGCGCCATGACTTCGGTTTTTCGAATATGTGACAATCCGTTCCCGCGATATGTGATTTCGCTTATGATATATTGGCGACAACTTATGAGACGAAATGATAGCGTACAGAATGAGATTAATTAGTGGCGTAATGGCAATTCAGTAGCGCTTAAGTATTGTAAGTTGTCGCTGATGAGGTAATTCGAGAAGGAAGGTACTCTTATACTACACCGGATTGTTTAGTGCTAATTTCACGCAAATATTCGAAATATCTGATAAGCACCCACTCTTATTCCGTTAATTATTATCTGGTAAGGTTTTTTTCTTGCAGATTTATAGCTTTTATCTCCTGCAAATTGATCAGTAAAATCACACGTTGCTGCTGGGTAATTGCTCGAACATATTTCAGAAATTATCCAGTTTCATCGGCTGGCGTTATATCTGATAAGCCCACAGGCCACAGGGGTGTTCATGTAGTAATCTAGGAGGCGTGTAACCAATTCACTTTGCATTGTAAACGTCACGAAATTCAAAATAGCCGTACTACCTGGCAAAATATGTTGGAAATTTTCCAAAATTCTTATGTAAGCCAGTTTGGTTTTAATTAAGATTTTAATTTTAATTGAAAATAAATTTTGAATAATTTTAATTTAATTGGAATTAACAGGTGATAATTAAGATCGGAATCTGAGGTAAACAACTTGATTGAGTTGATTGGATAAATAGTGACTTAAGCAGGATCTAAAACAATTGCAAACAGTACAAGACTACAATGTTTCAAGTCATGAAAAGTCTGAGGTAAAAACCTATTAGCAATTTTGTTTTAATCAAGTTTTACCATTTCTGTGAATGTGTAGATATTATAATAAATCCGAGTAGGTCAAATAATTTCATAAAAATAGTAGTAAGACCGTGTTCAGGTATAAAGGCAGGCAAATTGTTCTTCTAAGTGTAAGTGGATGGAGTTTATATCTTCACATACCTATCCCGAAACATACCTTAATTCAAATTACAAAATGGATATGTGTTCGAACGTCAATGTGAAATAATATTTAGTTCGGTGCTTCGAAGTCTACCAAAATTAAGAATTCAATTACGGCATTTTTCAACAAACAAATTAATCATCTGCCCCAAAAGGTCCACTTCTTGAACTTCGCAAGGCTGAGCAGGTATAATTTAAGTCATTGTAAACTAAACTCTCGGAGATTGCCAAAAATTTGAAATCAATAGTTCAGATTGACAAATCTCCAATTATGTTTAAAATCCTCTGTAAACCCATCCCAAACGTGTAAGCATTCAAAGCAGTATCTAAGGTATTCTGCAAACAGAAAAAAATGGAACTCGCAAAGTTATATGTGCCTGAAATTACTGTTATTTTATAGAAATGATCGAAGCTTTAACAATCATCATTGAATTCCTCCAACCTCTCTGGGAATATGGAGTTAAAAGAATAGTTTTCCAATAGCTTCTTGCAATATTGTGCTACTCCACGTGCTTTCAGATTTTCCAATCTAATGAGTTGCTTGAATCCAACCGAAATCTTAGTTGGGATGTTATTTTTGGAAGATTGAAGTGCTTACCTTAATTCCATGGATAGTCTAAATGAAGATCATCGTGGAGATACGTGCGATGGCTGCCACTCTAACCTAACCTTAATAAATCCAACCATGCTACCCAAGGCTGAATATATCCAAGGATCATCATTGGATAATTAATCTGTCCAAATTATTTTTAATACAGAATGAAAGCAATTATTTACAAATCTCAGCAGGCGCACTATTATGGGTTGTGTAACCTTTCAGGTTCCAGAATCGTTTTAATATTGGAAGAGGATAACCAGAGTTTTATATTCTTAGATACTTTATTAGAATCCTAGTTTCAATTTTTTCATTGATTATGCCGAAATTAATTCAGGGCTCTGCTCTTTCTGTGTCCGTATCTCCATATGTATATACATATATGGTGCTGGTTGCATTAGTTCGCATTGTGTTCGTAAAGTGGACCTGAAAGTCAAGCCAGTTGCACTACTGTGCTTGGCAAATTTCTAAATAATATGAGACAATGAGCAAATATTAGTGCCCTTAATCCATATCCCAGAGATGACCCATTTATCTGTCTTTTATACCACCGGAGTCGCTATCTCTGGCTCTTACCACGATACAACTAATAACGGTGACTTCCGTGGCGAACTCCAGAATTGACATATTTTCTTGAGCGATTTCCATTTGTACGTTGGACTCATCTTTAGCAAGAACATTAACTGCAAAAGAATTTCAGAAATCGTCCAAGTAATGTTCTAGTCTATGGAATTTACTTTATCAAGTGTTAGTGAGAGCGAGACCTTCCTCCATAATAGAGCATGCAGTCCATAACTCCAGTGATGCATTGTCGACAATGAAGATATCAATAATAACTTACTCTTAAATAGACTTAATAAAATCATCTACCCGTTTTCGATAAGTACAAGATGGACGAGGTAATAAAATTTTTCATCAAGTTTGCCCTATTTAGTTTTTTCAAAGTAGACATAAAACTGGTACCTCACCTCAATGTACTAAAATTAAGCGTAATTTTGAGTTCTGTTACAAATTTGACGATGAGAAAATATTGGATCAAGCTACTGATAACGACTTGACGTACCGAGCAAATGGCTATCTTCCCTTTATCTATACTAAAATTAAGCACATACATACCTAATCGCTTTCCGGTTAACCTTGAACTTCAACCTAATTTACTTCGAAATTTTATCTGTCGGAAATAATTTTATAGTCGCATACATGGTAGACTTAAATTAAGTAGCATAACAACTGATTCAGAAGCAATTTCTAACAAAAGTCATTGAAAACAAGTGTCCAAATCCTAATATTTTGAAGATAACGGGATTTTAAAATTTTTTTACATACTTTTATGGATCATCACCATATGACTTTTGAACTATGCATACTAAAATTATAATTAAAATATCCTAGATAGGTAATTGTGTTTTGTGTTGTAACTTTCCAAATTGTTGATAAGAATTATGTTTAAATGATTAATAATAACTCAGTTAAAATCCCTAAATGATAATAATGAGTCATAATTTCGAAACGTGGGTCAAAAGAACAAAATATTATTAAAAGTGAACCATCAAAAAGCTCCAATAAGATTACCTATCTAAGAAATTTTAAATCAACATAAGGTGTATAGATAATGAGTTCCAGAGTGACCCATAAAAATATATCCAAATATTTTAAAATCCTTTTATCTTAAAAAGAGGTAGTAATTAGGCACTAAATTATCTATTAAAGCCTGGTGGATTAATTCGGGCTGGCCCTGTAAGTAAACAAATAATAATTTGTAAGGAGATATTCTAAAACAATTATGTATTTTCAATTTTTATGATTTTTACCTTTTATTTACTTTATTTCACCTTTAATTTATTTATTTTTACCTTTTATTTATTATTTTTATTACAGCAATGGACGTTTGTGAAAGTGCAACTAGCTACGCTATTATTTTTGATTTCAATAATTAAAAGGAACAAAGCTGAGGATCAGTTAACATACGCTGCCGAATATGTAAGTTGTTAAGATTTTTAACAAATTATTAATTCTTAAGAAAAACTAACAAGCATCCATAAAATATCTGTACTCATAAAATCATCACCCTTATATCAACAAATTTAGAAATAAAAAAAAAAAAAAAATTAAAAACAAAAAAATACCAAACTATAGAAAAAGTGTTATAAATCTACGCTGGGGAAGGAATTAAGGAAAACGCCACACTTTTAACTTTGCTTAGGTGTCAGTTTTAATTTGTGATAATTTATAAACTTCTTACAATTTCCGAACTAATAAACACTGAGATCCTTAACTAGACCGCTATAGTGCAATATTTTCATTAGAAAAGTCTTTATAATGTCGAAGAATAATTAATTTTTACGTCAAACTTAAGTCTTAAATAATTCTCCTAACAGTTCTAAAAAGATTGAAAAATTTAAACAATTAAATGTATGAGATCTACAAATGTAAACGATTTATATTAAATTTAAGTGCTTACCGGAACGTTTTCAATAGCAAAAATAGAACTGGAGCAAAAAGTTATTTTCCACCTTCGTTCGTTTTTTTTTTTTTTAATCCGTTCTTTATGCAATGGGCACTTGCAGGTGAGCTGTTGCTAGCTCTCCGTTTATTTAGTTTTAGTTTGAAAATCCTTTAAATTAGCTAATTCCTTATTGCAACTTGTTTTAAGATGGGAAAAAATAAAAAAATTGTTTTAAGAGCCACCCAGTCACATAAAAATGCATTTGTAAATTGCTACACGATACTTCCATACTTCTCTCCCTTCCCATGTAAGCAGTACATACATATAACTCTTTAATTACCCCAAATTGCATGTACATATAAACAATTATTCTTGCCGTCTTCAAATTCATATTTTAAGATGACAACAATTGCCATATTAGATTTCACTTTCTTGTCATGCAATCGTACTGCATAGAAACGATTTTTCAATGTAGTAACTAAATAATAAAAAAAAGCTAAAAGCTTATTTTTAATATATTACGGGAACTTGGGGGCAGCTTGCTTGATCTGCGGGGAGTTTTCTTTTATATCTCGAATTTTTGTTCAATAAATTAAATTCGTCCTTAGAAAATATGAATTATATGGTGTATAAAATAAATACATAAGTTTTTGTTCAATAAATTAGTGAGCTAGTTAATCTGAACTACATTTTTCAATAATAAATATATTTTAGTTTTAATGAAATAAATTAAATCCGTCTTTATCTTTCTGATCTTAATGTGGATTTAATCCTCCTTATAAGACCATTTTCTGCACTTTAAACCCGGAAGCACGAGTGTTCGAGTAACAACAACACCAGATTATAGTACGGGGGACGATTTATCCCTCTAATCACCACGATACCATCCATAATCGAAATAAAATAGCTTCTAATCCTAATAACATTTACATACCTGCAGTTAACTGTATTCTAACTAAAACTTTATAGTTACATCACCTAATGTCCCTCAGATGAAATCCCAAGTATTATCTATCAATTCTAGATAACGTTAGGTGGACGAGGTTGTTCGTTTTGGTACGGCCTCGGAGGCACCCACACCTACGATTGGGATCGCACCAAAACACCTTGCAGCTGTAATATTTCGCTTCGAGCCTACTACCAACACAATCGTTTTTGGTTGGTTTACCGTTCAGGTCTAACTACGAAGGAACTGTGGGGCATGCCTTAAGGGCATAACACAATTCCGACGTTTTGATCAGATTCAATCCAACCAATTTCGATCCAAACGGATGCATGAGCACAATTGTTCCGTTCGGTTTCAAACACTTGACTTTAAAATTTTGCCAGATTTTGTCTTTCATCCATGAAAACATTATTTTTTTTTTTTTGTCATATAATGCATGTCTTTTTTTATTTCCTCAACAAAAGCCTTTTCATGAATCTTTGAGTATGAGAGAAATTTTTACAGTTGATTTTTCTAGGTTATGTCATCAGTAAAAGCTGAAATTTGCTCAACTTCTCCATTTCGATTCGATCTATTTCCATCTATTTCGGTGTAATGTGTCCAATTGCACGTATGTCTCATATAAGCAAATTTGACATTTGTACGAATCGGATCGAAACGGTGGAATTGTGTTTCGGCCTTTATCCAAACCAAACGAACAAACTATTGGGACTAAATAAGCCAATTATGAGAATTCTTGTGTCAATTTTCACTGGGCACTCTCTTTTTAGGGGTCACCTACACAGTATGAGGTTGGTTGATGATCCTGTATGCAGATGATACAGGGAGGAACCCGAAACAGTGACTCACTTTCTTTGTTACTGTTCAGCCCTCTCAGGAAGCGGATACAGATTTGTTAGCTCGCTCCCCCCGGATAGGCAGCCTGAAGACGACAAGGACGGGTAGGACAGAGATGCTAGACGTACGATAATTCTCGTACATGTATGCGAATCTGTACTCAGGTATGACGTACGAGGCTAAATGTATTCTCGTACGTGAAAATTCAAGGATTTCGGCATCAAATATTTTTCAACCAGAATTTTCACACAGTGGAAATACTACTCACAAAAGATCAGTAAAAGATAATTTAAGAAAAATAAGTAGAACCATAACCCGCGGAATACACAAGGCATTAGGTAAGACTTGAAAAGACCATAACGGTCGACATTACAAACTTTGTGTCTTGTCTTATTGCAGAAGTCTTTCATATAAAAGTAGCTTGGATTTAGTACAAACATCTTAATTTCCATATATTTGTTCTACATGTAATGTTTTTCAAGAAGATTAGAAAGAATACATATTAGGCTGCAATTTGTTATAAATTCATTTTTCTGTGGGAAAAATAGTTTTAGGCTCAAGGCTTGATCTCATCATTTACTTCAGAGGAAACTGCCGAGAGCATTTGCAAGAACTATTGGCTAGTTTAGATGGTCTAGTTTGCACCGCGCACGAAGACGATAAGAGAATGTGATGAGCAATGATGGGGGAGGTCGCGCAAGAACATGAAGTTTTTATTAATTTTCTTTCAATTGTTATCTAGGAACTCGAAGGGTCCCGAAAAATTTCTATTTTTATCAATTTCTTACACTTCTTCCTACATTCGGTGAAGTTCAGAAAAATTTGTGAACATCAGTTGATTGCTTCAGTTTTGAACCATTGACAATCAAAAGTTTTGTATTTTGAAATTGGTATTTTAATTAAAAAGTTTTGCGTAGGTAAAGAATAAAATGAGCTTAAGGTGAACCGCCAATTAGTTGAAAAACTGTTATATTATCAAGGCTTTGCGAACTTGTACAATACCGCGGATCTAAAGTATATAGAAAGGGACAATAGAGACAAATCCCTTGAAGTAATTTGCGATGAGCTACAAAAAAGTAATAGCCAATTACTGTACAGCATATACGCAATAAAATTCAAGTTTCAAGATTAATTAAGGGTAATTGCTTGTTTATATTTACTATTATAAATCGTGCATCACGTGGTGAATTGTGTGCTTTAAAATATTTCACAGGCGGTTTTGTTTCTTTTACAAGAATTATGTATCACTTCCACGGACATGTCCAAAAAAGCCATAGCGCAGCCTTTACATAAATAATAAATTAAATATGTATAGCTATAACAATTTTTTGTTTAGTAACCCGCTTTGCGAATATTGTTAATCTTGGTTAAATAAATTAGTAAATAATTAATTAATTAAATAATTAGTAAATTACAAATGCCCACGGTACAATACCTCACTGTCAATGGTACAGCAGCCTGTTGTACCTTGGCGAAATCAGGACCTTCATAATTTCGTTAATATAACCTGAAATATAGATTTTTATTTGTATATTCGACTGCTATTGGAAGGGTTACTGATTAGACAATCTATAATAATTATCGGTTGATTAAAATTTCTCTCATTAGTTTTGTCAGGGTAGCAAGTTACAGCACCTTCCCTTACCGTATTTTGATGCTGCAAGTCCTTTTCAACGTTCTATAGTAGCATGGTGAAAATATCTCTATTCTTATGCAAATAGTTTCGGTAAGCATCTTCATCCTACATAGGAATTAAAGCATGTTTTCCTTTTGAGGATGAATTATTGGTGGCATTGCCAGTTATAAAAGTAAAAGATAAAGCTTTATCGGCAAAACACCGAGATGATCCTCCACCACTCAGACCACAAATATAGAGCTCTGCCTCAGTTTACGCTATCCGTTTTAACTCTTGCACATTCCAATGCCGATATTTTAGCAAGAGCAACCTAATAAAAAGAAAATTAATAATAGGAGCTCTCCGTTTAGCTCAATGTGTTAAAACTCAGTCGAGAGATTACTTCTTTGAATTTAAACCTACTACCCAAATGATAAGGGCATCATATACAAGAATAAACCTGCTACTGAAGTGCGACCTGATGATGAAAATTTCGACCAAAACATTTATCAAGTTAAACCTTTTTTACAGATATCCATTATTTTTGTTATAAAAAAAATAAAATAAAGTGTTACTAAATAATTTCCAGTTTTAATGTTCCCGCAATTTGTCATTAATTTCGCGATAAACCTAATATACGAGAATTTTTCATCACGTACGAGATTTTTGTAAAGTTGGTACGAGAATCAATTTGTTCCAGGCTAGTAACCCTGAGCTGGTTGCCAGTACTTAGTTTTGTAAGAGCGTCCGGTTGGGACCTATGATCGATTGCTTGTAGATCTGGAAGATGAACAATAGGCCTTGTTGTGGCCTGCATTCCACGGATCTCACCTGGGATCTCAACCTCTCTTCAATCCATCCATAAAAATAAAAGTCATCAATACAACAAAAATGCAACTGTACCAAACGCTTACGTGATCTGCTATACAAAGAATGACTCCCTTCAACATGCATCCACGCAGTTATTATTACTTTTAGAAAAAAGGCTTGAAAATGCCTGTGCCACCGCGTAGTAGGACAGAACGCTTTGGTAAGGATCAAAAATCGATTTTTATCATGTCACAAACTCAAAGAATTTCTTTCTGATTGAATAATCAAAGTTAAAAATCCTGGCAAATTTTGGTTTGGTAGATGCCATTTGAATTATTTACGTCACTTGTATCCCATAATTCATTATTTTTTTGTCTTTTAAACAATAGTTTTTAAATTTAAAAGGGGAATTTATTATTTTATTTTACCTACATTTTACCTACACAACATAAATAATTTTGAGAAATCCTGTTACTCCGCATCACCAATGAAAGAAATCTTAAATAATTGTAATTATTGACCACTCTATAAGTTAATATCGAGGCACCCTCTCATAGAATACGAATCATACTAATATGAACATGAAGCCAATATAATGTAAAATTTAATTTTCGAACAGATTTTCAATCGTACGCAGGTCATTTAGTGCCCTCCAGCTTGATGCGTAAGACCAGAACATAATTTCGTTTCAATTATTTCCATATTTACACATTTTTATATCAATTACTACGCTACAAATAAAGATCAAATTGATATTACGAGACCCGCTATTTACGTTCATTTGTGGTATAAGATCGAAATATTCCGTTTTTCTACGATAAATAAGATTTCAAATCAAATCTTGAAAAATGAAACCTCAATAATTGAAATTTCCTTCAATATGACACTTGTCAATGTTAACCTATAAATTTAAAAAGCTGAGTATATCACCCCCATGCCACGCTATGTGCCCCATACCTGGAATCAAACCAAAACAATCTTGAATTCAAAGGCAGACCAAACAGACTACATGAGAGAGCTGAAAATTGGATCTGGATTTACTAATATCCAGATTTCCGGATTACCGGATCTACAAACTATCCTATTTCTTAAACCCGGATCCGAACTATGCGGATCAGAATAAGCAAAGGACGTTCAAAATTTCAGCCAGATTGCATTTCATCATTAGGAAAATATAAATTTCATGTTATATCCATTTTTCAATGAAACAATGCAATCTGGAGGAAACATTTTTTGCTAAGTCTGGATCCAGATAGTTCGAATTCGGATCCGGATAGTTTGGATCTGCATCTGGATAGTTCGAATTGTTCAGATCATAATTATTCCGGATAATGCGGATAAATTTCCGGATATTTATAAATCTAGTACAAAACTGCGACTGGTCTTCAGACCTATCAGCCTTACGGTTTTTCTTTTGAAGACTTTCACAAGGTTCAAAGGCGTATCTGTGAACAACCAAGTCACCAGGAGTAACATTTTTAGATCACAATATACATAATTAAAATGTAATGCGGTTAAAACTGCGCCGCAGATCTTGGTAACACTAAAGTGTGTCTCGGCACACTCCACGAGGAGGAGTACTTTCATTTCGACTTTGATTATTGGCGATTAATAAAATTCTCTACTCTAAAGGTAAGTAACAAAACCGATAGCATATCGTGATGATTTAGTCATTTTTGTATCTGGAACTTCTTACAGACGATCGGTACATTAACTGCAAGAGCATTGCAAAGGTTTCTTAACTAGGGGTGTAGTCTGGGGCTTAACTTCACAAACAAACAAACTGTACTCGTTATTTTTGCACAGAGATGGGTAACCTCAACTTTGTTTCCGAAATTGGATAACATTAGCTTCGCATTGAAAGCTGAAGCCAAATACCTAGGTGGTGCGAAACTTGACTCCTTATTTAACTAGAGGATCAGTGTGAATTACGCGTAAAAAGGTGGTCTAAGTATTGCTGATGATAGATATTTCGATAGCAACCACTTTAACATAACCTAAAATAACCTACCAATTTGGATCCAGATTAGATTCTACCTGGAAAATACATGCAGTTGGGCATGAAATTATGGAAATTATGTAAGAAAAAAACAAGTAAAAAAGCTAGAATTGGTTTAAGACCAGTTCTTATGATACCCTAAATGAATGCCCGTATAAAATTTCCTATGGTCACCGATCCATGCAAGTTTGATTTTTAAAGTGGTTTTTCGAATATATTTCTAGAACGGCTCATCGCACAGAAAAAATTATTATAACCAATTTTGTAGGATTTTGTATTCTGGAGGAGTTTTTAGTACAATAAAAATGTCTAAGACTTATCGTTTTCAGAGTATTCGTAAAAGCCCTAAATTTTTATATGGCTACATCAACAACGGGTTGCCCGATTTATTCCATTTTTGAAATTTTATTTGCTATTACTATGAAAACACCATCTACGAAATTTGAAAGCACTCTATGTCAACGCGTTCTCAGGCAGTGTCCAATTATATATGTAGTGAAAAACGAAATTTTTGTACGGCAACCCCACGAAGGAGTTACCCGATTTAACACATTTTCGAACTTAATTTTACTTTTTGTTTAAAGACTGTGTACAAAATTTCAGCTTCCTAAGTGAACGCGCTCTCGAGTTATCGTGCGCACGGACGGACAGACGGAAATGCGAAAGGACAGACGGAAAGGCGGACGGACAGACGGACGGACATGAAAAAATCAAAATAACATATAATATTATGCGTGGGTGTCCAATCCATTTTGCTCTACAATCATTATTTCTAGGTGTTACAAGCGGAATGACAAACTTAGTATACCCTTTAAATTTCATCTAGGGTATAAAAAGGATATCTTTCTACTTCCACTGAATAATAATAACCACAAAAACGTAAAGAAAAAATTTAAGGAGCGAGGTAGCGACTACAAAACATATCAAGAAAGTGCACGTTTTAGTTTTAATATTTAAACTTGATATGATATGTCAAAAGTA
Organism: Dioctria rufipes; assembly: GCA_963924295.1. Taxonomy (NCBI): domain Eukaryota; kingdom Metazoa; phylum Arthropoda; class Insecta; order Diptera; family Asilidae; genus Dioctria; species Dioctria rufipes. The sequence goes on along the minus strand of OZ002743.1, from coordinate 37,034,137 downwards.
ATGAATGATAAGACAAAATCGCTTCGCAGTGGCATTTCTCCATAAAATTCGCAATCAACTATCTACATAAATTGACAAAGTGATACCGTGCAGTTATATAAGGAAATAGATTCCACAGATAGTCATTATCAGAACGCATAACTATCTTTTCGCACATGTATATTTCTACATTACCCATTAATTGATATTTGATTATACATTAGTCGAACTACCATTTCACTTTAAGTGTTAAATCACTGGCAGTCTTTCTTCCTAAATGAATTTGCTAATGCATTGAAAGTGCTCAACCACGCATTTTCCTTTGCTTATTGCATAAATTCTTTAAAATGCGTACGGTCGAGCAAGTCTTCCCAAATGCTTCAACTCGATGAATAGTTATTATTAAAAATCTCTCTGAAATCCAACCCCCTTTCCTTAACATACATACGTAGATTGCGAATAAATTCAAAAGCACATCAAGTTTGGCCTCGTTGCAGTTCGCGAATTTATTATGAGTAATTGATCGCAGCTAGCTATTAAAATGGGAATTGATTTGTCTGAAATAGATAAGGCGATTAATTAAAATAGATTCAAACAAGATACCCCTTTTCTCTGGTAGATAAATTGCTTTCTATACCTACCGTTAATTATTCTGTGACAATTTTAATTATAGAGTGTCTGTTTACATGCGACAACCACCACAGTTAAGAGTGCGACTGAATATTTGAATACGTGCATAGCGATGCGGTCAATATTGTAAAATATTAGGCAGGTTGCATTGTAACTTAAATACGTAACCTGTGTCACAGGTTTTTTCATGTTAGACATCTTTAGATATGAAGAGAAAATCTTGTTACGGCTATAATCTATAAACATTTGGCGCCACCCCTTTAAGGGGTACCCGAACATGAATTTCCTAGAGATCTCATAAAGTACAATTCTACATTATGCTGTGTGACATAATAATTATGGGCGCAATCAATATATTGCATGAGGAACATGTCCCATAGCATGATTAAATGTGCTCCACCTCGTGTGGATATCTTTTGGATCGCAAATTCTTAGAGTCCCTTCTTTTTTGTATTATTGTATGGTCTTAAATATGTCGCTCAGTATGTAAGACTACGATTCGGATCACAACAACTTGGTCAATTTTCAGAGTTCCATCAATGCATTGCACGAAGTCTCTCAAAAGGTGAGTGGGTGGATGGCAGGTATAGTTTCCAAGCGTTAATTTAACGAAAAGATTTAAATCGTGCATGCATCAAGTCATGAATATTCGTTTCAATATAAAAGACCCGTGTCTGGTAATTATGATGGACAGGTGTGTGCGTGTATCATTAAACTGGATAATTTTAATAGTAATCCATCTTAAGCGGATTACTAAAGTTCTTACCGATAATGGGCGTGTTTTCCATGTCAAATATTGTCAAAGATATTCGCATTGAAGAAATTTGGGTCAGTGAGGCAAATTTTTTATTCGAAAAATATGAGTTAGAAGAATTCGTGTATAATTAAGTAAAAGAATGGCCTAACCCGTGCTTATTTAAAAGAGAAAATTTTTGTCGACTCATAAATGTCCGTCCACACCCTCATCCTGGAGAACCTACATCTGCTTCAATAATTTCACCGAACAGTGAGAGATATAAGTTTATCAACAGATAAATATTTATGTTTTTTATAATAATAAGATGGGTTGCCTGGAAAAATAGCTTGTTTAAACCTAAACTGTATTTATTAGATAGGCCCAATATTATAGACTTACAAAGAAAAGGAAGTTTCAATCTCATTTCTTATAACTCTTCTAAAGATGTAGATGGTAAGATTGAGGATTTAACAGGTCGTTGAGATTTTTCTGAATCCTATAAGAAATGAATTTATATCATAGATTGGTTCTGGCAGTAGATATTTGGAAAGCTAATGTCAAACGAGTAATGCTGGTCGGATTAGAGAAAATAATGCTGCTTGCATAATATCCCTCCATTTTTTATTGAAGAATTCTTGTAAATTTTCTCCGTATGGATTAAATATGTTGTACATAATACCAAAAACAGATTCCAGATAGTACACGCATATTCAATATTACTTCTTATCAAGGAATTGTACAGGGTAATGAAGGGGGATAAAGATTTAAATGATCTACAACCCTGAAATAAGAACCGCAATAATCAAAAAGCTTTGGAAGTGATCCAGTAGATATGGAACTGAAATAGTATAATTCCCAGGTATTTCAATTCAGTAACACGGTTAAGACAGATAACACCAATTTTGTATTCGTAGTGTATAGTATTAGTCTTATGGTTTAATATTTGTAGATATTCAATGGTAAAAAATTATCCTTGATCCAGTTCTCTAAAGCAAGAATATCCTTCTGTAATGATATGCAGTCCTCATATGTCCTTTGGCGTAACTTGGACTTATTTCTGGGTTGGGCCAGGTCCCCCAACTTTCGAACATAGGTTTTAACAAATATTTTGTTTACGAAGTACACCAACTTATGAGTATTCCCAGTATTTTATGCTGGCTCTAACTACTCACAAGATGGCATGTTACTTTACAAGTCGTAAAACTCTAGTCTCTCTCGTCATTACTTTTTTAATATGTAGTCTTCCTACGTGAAACCTTAACTCGGCTCCCAAGAGGAAAAAAAAACTAGATCAGCACTTTTAATCCACTGTAGTGTGAATTTGGGGCTATTTTAATACTAAAATCTTTTGAGATAGGGCAGTCTTTGTCGAGTTTCCGATGTTAGAGACTAAAGCTACAACGAACAGTTTTCAATTGTTTCCCATTCTTTATTATAATACTAGTTGAATGTTACTGAGCACTCGGTCCAGAGCATGGTAGATCGCTCCTCAACACACCCCGTTCATACACACGTCAAGAAGGTGGCGTCAATCGCTGCACTGAGGCTGCATCTCAATCGGAGCTGAATTCACACTGCTACAAGTGTTCCACATGAATCCATCTTTGAATTGGTGTAATCCATCGTACTTCCTCAAACCTATGCTGAGGAGGAACTTTAAATCGAAAATTCCAGATAGGGCCGAATGGGAATCACATTTTATTCTTCTACCATTGGCAAAACCTATCATATATACAGACGGCTCCAAATTGGAAGAGAGCACCGGAGCAGGTGTTTTCTGCTAGGAGACTCACAATGAAATTTCCATTCACCTTGAAAGCTATGTAACGATTTTCCAGGCGGAAATCAAGGTCATCCTTGAAGCGGGAAGGTATCTTCTAAACTTAGGTGCTAAGAACAAAGAGATTGCAATCTGCTCGGTCAACCAGGCGGCTGTCAAGGCCTTGTCAAAACCTTTTACAACCGCCAAACTTGTATTTGAATGTAAAACTACCCTGAATTCTCTTTCTCGGAACAACGGGGTACTGGTGCTTTTGGTTCCAGGTCACAGCAGTATTAGCGGGAATAAAAGGCGGATGAAGTTGCTCGTCTTGTTGCAACTTCGGAGGAAATCTCCTCCGTAATTGGGATCGCACCAAAACACCTTTGCCTCTTCTGTCTCGACTTGGTGCGACTGCCAAAACAGTCGCCTTTGCTTGGATGACCCCTCAGGTAGAACCACAAAGGAGCTGTGGCGCTTACCCAATGCAAATCAAATGAAAGAGTTACTGGAACTAAACAAACCAACCCTGAGAACTGTAGTGTCAATTCTCATTGGACACTGTCTTCTTATGGGTTACCAACATAGGATAGGGCTTGTTGAAGATCTGGTATGCAGAGGATGCGGAGAGGAAACTATAAAACGGTGACATATTATTTGTCATTATTCGGCCCCCTCAGGAAAACGTTACACATTCCTTGGCTCACACTTCCTGAAAGAACTGGTTGAAGATGGAAGGAAGGGTTGGGGGCCAGTTTTGAATTTTATTAGAGCGTCCAATCCTTTTCGGATTCCAACCTTGTTTCAATCTAATCCCAATCCAATCCCAATCCATCCCTATTTAATACACTAATAAACGCTCCATAAAACGTTCCTGGAGAAAATTGTTCCTATTGCTGCAAAAGTCTGCCGTCTGCCATCGCAACTGTGTTTAGCCCTTAATTCCTATCCTATTTCTTGCTACATTCTGTTCTGTTACATTATTTTCAAGCTCATTCAAATGAAAGCATGAACGCACAAGCAACCCCATAATATTTTATTGTAATGCATCCTATTCGAACTGAGTAGGCGAGATATCTGTGTATTACCATAGATGGCACAAGAACTAGATATCGCATGGCATACCAGAGCAGAGTATACAGATCGTGAAATGGGTTGTGCATTCTAGAATTGACCACATTATATTTTAGAGCATGCCGAGAGTATATGTTTCTTTAACAGCAGTTTTGTATACATTTGATCGGACTCCTCAACAATACAGATGTGAGAAAATATTAATCACTCGACGTATACATAATTTCAAATGTTGTGGTCCATTCCGGAATGGACCATCCAGCCATATAAATTTTGTATACTTTTTCTGGATCTGCATGCGATATCTAGTTCTTGTGTCATCTATGATACTACATAGTAGTTTTTTTAGATTTTAAATTCTAAATTTGCGCGATTGCTTTAAATTTTTTTTTTTTAAATTTTTGTGACCGTGTTAAAGTGAAAATTAGTATAATATAAATGGAATTTTTCCTCATTTTTTGAGTCGTGTTAAACCGAAACTGTGCAAATCGAGGGCTAGGTGTACTGCTATGCTCTGGTTGAATTTTTCATTGGTTACACACAAGCACCAAAGCTTTCATTAGGATATAAATAATGAAAAATTCTCTTAATTATATTAGAGCAAAATTTTTACTGGACTGACTTTCCGTGGGATTGGAAAGCTACAAGTAGTAAAATACAAACTGTAAATTTTTGTGAGTGCTGAAAGGATATCGGGTGAGGTGATCAGCACAAATATGACTTGATATTAATTGTTACCATAACAATATCTTCCATTGTGACTTGAGCGTAATCAAAAGTTGAAGCTGAATAAAAATATGTTCAGCTTTTTAAGATTTAAAACATATGTACATAGGTGAACCGTCAGTGTCATCTACACAGGACAGAAGAAATTCATTAATAGCTTAATCAAGATCAATAGAAAAATTAGTTTTATCAGATGAACTGATGCCAGTCATCCGCAAATTCTTGTTTTTTCCTTTTGAGGGAAGTTTACATGTGATAAAATGACAGGAAAACCCCCATGAAAACGGTTACAGGACCTTGAACTTAGAACAGTGAAGAACTCATGCTTCTTCATACTCATCTAACAAAGTTGGGAGTTGGCCTGCCTGGAAAGAGAGCGTAAGACAATCAAGCACTTTCTATGCTCCTTTCCAGACTTTTTCGGCGCAGAGCGGATAAACTGAATAGATTCATTATGAAGACTTGAAAGTATCGGTGAGATTTTTTTTTTTTTTTTTTTTTTTGCATCATAGACCAACCTGCTTAGGATATTTCATTCTCTGACTGGTGAAAAAAAAACACGTTTTTTCCCATATTAAAAGCAAAAAAGTTTCAAAAATAGTTCTATAATAAAAAGAGATTTAAATATGTAAATGTCTTACTTACGAAGTTGAGGTAATATCTGATGCTGAAAAAAAGTCAAATGATGGAGTTAGTATAAAAATGTTTTGTATCAGAGTTGATACATAAAAAAAACCTATCTGCTTCAAAACGGTGATAATTTCTGCGAAGCATAACCCTTAATCTTATTACAGTCGAAAATAATGACGACGAATACTTTGAAATTTGTGAAATAATTATCATTAGTAAAAGAAAATAATTTTAAGATGTTACGGATTGTTACTAATTGAAAATTTGTATATAAAAGAAAACACAAGGAAGAGTTACCTCGAAGGACGTGGCAAAAAGCGGTGAGGCCGACTTGTAAGCAAAGTAATCAAATTTTCTTGGTGGTGGTTCACATCTATCTTAAAACTAACAGGTTCAAATAATCTGTATTTTTTGATTGTCCCTCTTGTGACATTTTATATGTTACTTCCAGTATTTTTCATTAATTCAACTAAAGGGGGACCAACAGGGTGAGAGCTTAAAAAATCGCAATTTTTGAGATTTCTTCAATACAAATAAATTTACGTTTAACTATTAAAAAATATTTATTGGTATATAACTATAACTAACTATAACTAACAGGAAGGAGATAGGTAAGGGATTGATGAGAAGAGTGGTGGAGGAAAGACAGAAGATGATAGAGTGTTCCATAGTCGCACAGGTTCGAAATAAAAAAGCATCACGGAATTATAATGTACGGCCACAAGTAAAAGGATGTACGCGGTTTGCAGCGCGAGTATTGCATGCAGGATTCATTTTGTAATGGATCAGACTAAATATATCATCATAACATTGACCATCCATGTAGCTATGTAGGAGCGACGGTTATCCGACATTGCCGCGGTCCTCGAATAAGTCGATAGGATAATTTGTTGCCACTATCTAGTGAAGCACAGATATGGAAATTTTAGGTCTGATGTAGAACTTGTAAAGAAGATCTAGATTTGACGAGATGCAATATTTCTTACACCTTATCAGAAATCAAAGACATTTCGGTGCTTCTTTGGCAACAAATTTCAATTTAATGGTACAAAAGATCCTCCCATGACTGATTTCTAGAAAAATGTCTCTTTCTCATTATCTCCCTTCGAGCTTGTTAGGTCAAAAACAATGACAAAATGATTTCATAATTTTTTAGTAATATATAAATATAGCTTCAGTTAAGTGAATTTTTTTTTTCACTTGGCCGCCATAACTAAACAAAAATAATTTTTCCTCAAAAATTCAGGCAGTTTTTATTTCATTTTTGAAAACTTTAACTAGAAAAAACGACTACGACTAACTGAACTAAATTGCAAGTTGGTCAAATGTAAATTGACTGAGTTACACAGAGAACCGATATGAAAAATTGTGTTTTTGGGAAATCGCGTTTAAAGATATAATCAAAAAGATTTCCTATAGTGGACTAAAACAGGATCATAAATTTACAGACGGCTGCAGACGCATGCACACATTCACCTTAAGTCCGCAACTTTTGTAATTCTTTGAATTTGAACTTAATATTTTATAAACGCAATCTAGATATGGTACACTATAACAACATGCAAAAACATTTAAATTTTTTTTTAACTGTCACTTTATTAGTCCGCTCAAAATGAACGAAGGTGATTTTAGGATCTTTTCTAATAATAACTGGTGTGGTTATGGAATATGTTAAGGTACACACGTAACAGGATAAGTAAGAAGGAAAGACCGTCAACTAGTCAATTAAATATAAAAATTCTGTTATTTTTTATAATTTTATAATATATGAGTGTACGAGTATATAGCCTATCTACTACTTGAATTTGAAATCTTGTTCTCTAATTACTCATTTTTTCTAGGTTTCTTATTGCTTTAATTTTAGAAATAACTATCTCTATTTAATTGTAATTTATTCACGATAAATGAAGTTCAATTGAAAATTAAATGTGAAAAGAGTTCTTATGAATACAACATCTTAATTTAGCCACAAAAATTGTTTCATTAATCATTTACACCTCCGCCAATTTATATTTCTTGAGTAATGGCCATGATTCAATTCACATAATCAGTTCTGTATTGTAAAGTTTTGGAATCGAGATCGCCGATTAAAGCTCATACGGTAATTATAATTGGTCACATTATGATGAAGGTACAACTGATCACGATATGTCCTTCATTTCTAAACTTATCATGACTAATCTAAAATAAAAAAATAAATAAAATTTATCTCTTTATATTCTCGTTTCCAATTAAATTTAAAATGAATTTCTATAGCTGAACTGATCGTATTGCTTTTTTATGATTTTAATACCTACACCTAACCTAGCTTGAAAAAGCCATCTAAATTGAAATTTTTGAAGATAATAATAATCGTAAAAGAAAAAAAAACTAATTCATTCGATTTCCTTTCAATTCAATTTTTCATATATCTCGCGACCCATATTTTCCAGAAACTGAATCAATTGCGGTAAATTGAATTAACCAGCATCTCGAATCAATTCAAGTAATTCCGTATAAATCATGCTGTAGAGCAGGGCGGTAAACCGCCAGGCTTATAACATACCGAAAGCTATCTGCCATTTACCTACTACAATTAAATAAATCACACTAGCTGCGGCAAGTTAAGCCCAAACCATATAGTCGTCCATCGGCTAGCCCACGGCTTTTAATCTTGTACTAAAAGTGAGTAAATTTACATTGGCATTTTTCCGAGAAAATACGCAGAGTGCGACAGTTAAGATCTATAGTGAGACCTGCACAAAGAAACGAAACGATCTTTCCCATATAGGCTTTGGTTGGTGTACTCAAAATCTATGGGACGGTAACTCACCTGAGCTAATATATAATATGAATGGTCAAATGTATATAAATATATATTAGATAAATCGTTGCAACTTACATAGATAAGCACATTTGGATATACTTAATGTATATCTGCGCAAGTGCAGATCGCTCCGCAAGCAGGCAAACCCCGTACGCATGAAAATCTACAAAACCTGAAGGTGAGTAATATACACACCTACGATTTGGGTATTTGTGTCGTCGTGACTACTATTATCAGTCTTTAACTAAAATAGAAATCCCAAGAGCTATGCAATTGCATCTGGTTGCAAAAGAGCTGAATTAATAATTTTAACCTGATCAATTCTGTGATTATGTAAAATTGTGAGAACTAGTATGACCTGAAATGTGGGTGGAGAATGGAACTATAACTAAATTAAGACGCTTTCGAATGTACGGTTTGTTTGTGTTGCTTTCAGTAACTCAATGAATTGCATTCTTCTTGAGTGTATGTAATTAAACTAATACGTAATTAAATTAAATCGAATACTAAATAATTATGAATTAAATATATTTGGTTTCTTTTTGTTAACTTTTGCTTTTCAAAGTTGCAAGAGCGCGCTAACTCACCATGCGTATTTGATATGAAAAAGAAATATTTTGAGTTATAAGTAATTTTTTAAATTAAAGCAATTAAAAACGAAAATCCAAAATTTAAGAAAATCGTATATCTTTGGTCTTTGCTACTTAAATCTTGTGGTACGATAATTGCCTACAAGATGTCGCTTTGGAAATATTATTTTCAGATTCTCGCACGTTTTTAAAATGTAATATATCGTCGGATGAATTCTTAAATGTTCAATTGACGTTAAAAAAGCTAGAATTAGTCTAAGACCTTATGAAATTTCGTATGGTCTACCATTTGAGCAATTTTGATTTTTGAAGTGGTGATTATAACCAATTTTATAGAATTTCATATTCTGAAGAAACTTTTAGTCAAATAAAAATATCAGTCAGACAGACGGACGAATGAAAAATCAAAATAACTTTTAATATTATGCGTGGGTGTCCAATCCATTTTGCTCTACCTTCATTATTTCTGTGCATTACAAACAGAATGACTAACTTAGTATTCCTTATAGATTTCATCTAGGGTATAAAAATTAACATTTTTAGATTCTGTAAGCTTCGTAGTATTTTGAAGAAAAGAACAACGGGTAAGGGTTGCTCTACATTAGATATATACGAACTTTTCGAAAAAGTATGCAAAAGGAAATTGGACACAATTCCAAAAATTTGTAACATCCATATTTGAATATTGTGGAGATTGAACAAAATTAAGATGTTGAACAATTAAAAACTGCAAATAGAAAAATTTCAAGCTAGCAGCATTGGTTATACATGAAGATAGAAAAATAAAACAATTCATTTTCATCTTAGTTTTAATAACAAGAAAACCAAAATTATTGCTTTTTCCTAGCTACTAAATATCAATTTGACTTTAGTCTTTAATTTTTAAAAACTACTTTAAAGTAATTAGCATCTTCTGGTGGAATGAATCTTAACATCGAAGATATAACTTTTAGCTTCTCTTTCGAAATTGTCGGTCTCTCCATTATATAATTCGCAATTGGCAATTCTTTGTGATCCACCCATTTTTTCAACCTACAGTAACAAAAACAGGAAAAGAATAAAGCTCTGATTATGGAGACAATCCTTGCGATACTGAATTCGAAGAAAGATCTTTAGAATCATATTCGATTTCCTTTGACGGGTTATATGGAATAAACTGTAAACCAGTGCTTACCGAATTGTAGTTAACAAAAGTAAAAAGGCTAGAATTGGTCTAAGACTAATTCTTATGATACCCTAGATGAATACCCATTTGTAATTTCGTATGGTCACCCATCTACGCAAGTTCCTGAATTCTGGAGTGATCAGATTCAGAAAATCACTGGAGTACAGTTTCAATTTGTGTATTCTTTTCCATCAATTTAAGAATAGCGAAAGAGGTTATCGCATTTCTATTTTAGGGAATGCACAAGTCTAACCTTAGGATAATAAAATTTATTTTAGGATTATCTGCGAACATATTATATAATATTTTTATTAGGGCACTAGTAATATCATTTCCAGTTTTACACGTTTGCGTTTCGTTCCAGATGCTGCAATAATTAGTTTTGTTTAAATTACAATGGCCTGTGAGAATATGCATATTAAAGTTCGTTTTATAAAAACAAAAATGCTATCATTCGCATTCTGCAAGGAAAAAAACATTTCGCAAATCATGCAATACTATTGCAGTGTTCGTGTCTGTATTGGTTCTGTCTTCATTACATCTCTCTTTAGTCATTTCGTTCCAGGCTAAATGTCTTTCATAAAATATTTTTCACTCTCATTCAATGTCTTATTTTGATGTTTTATACAAAAATCGCAGTGATCTTTTTTTTCGGGATATTGAATGCCAAATTGTATTGTGTAAGTATTATAAACTTTGCCTTATATGGCATACCTTATCGTGTTCGGTGCTTCCGATTCATAAAGCGTATATTTTGTTAGTATTTAATCCCACTTCCAAGTACTGATTTTCAGTAACTGATCAAACGTAATGAGGATCAATACAATGAAATTTTTCAATATGCTTCTTAAGTTCCCCTTCCTTATGAGCAGGAGTTTGTCTCTTCATGTTTTTGCCTTTAGCTGATGGTTTTGATGATCCCATTGAATTATGATAATTATTTTCGAAAAAATAATAAATTCGTCTATCTACCGTTGCAAAAAAAAAAACAACTTTTGCACACCGGGACATTCTGTCTCTCAATTTCAAAATAATACGTAAACGAATTCCCTCTTCGCGAATTCTCGGATAATGTTCTTTTCCTTTTAGTTGGTAGTGTTTCGATGAACTTTGAGTAGAAAATTGCTTTTCATCATCAGACAATGCCCTAATGAATCTATCTTCTTTTAGTTTTGGAAAAATTGGCAATGCAGTTATATGGGCAGGAAGCACCACAAGGACCTGCTTTTAATAGTCGGGCAGGCATTTTTTTTTTGTTTCATTTCTATACTCCTTTCCTTGCTTACACAGCCTTTTTTTTACATACATATTTTTTTCCATCCAGAAGGATTACGAGAATATTTTCTATGACGTTTTTCAGATTCATACATATTTCTCGGTCGCACAAGTTGATCTAAAAAATTCAATAATTTTTTTAGCTCCGTAAAAATATATCAATTAAACTTACTTTGAATATTTTAATCGGATGTAGAGGAAAACGAAGTAGAGGTATTTTCTTGATCGCTATAAAACTCGGATCAAATTCATAGTTGTCCTTAAAAATCTCAGGGTCAGTTGATAATCATTTACATCTGTGTCCAATAGGGGCAGCAAACTGTTAAAGCATACATGTTTAGCACTTTTGTAATTCTTAGAACTGTTGGAATAATGCATTAAATCATATTCAACGTTGCAGGAAACATTTTACATAAATGCATTGATAGAATCTAATTGAACGCAAGAAATATAAGACAAAGCTTGAGTAATTCAAGTGTATTAATTGTAAGATTAAATAGATTTCTTTTGAGCTTTTTTTAAAACCGAGAATAATTCATATTGGACGAGCGTAATGAAAGAATTGTTTTTAATATATTATGTCCGTAAAATGTCATGGGAAACTTACTCTTCGAGAGTCAGATAAAGAACAGCTGCTAGCGACTCCTCTGCATCCTCATCTCTTGTAAAGTGAAAATAAAAAATAAATAAAATAAAAAAATTATGTGCATCGAGTATATGTACAAAATAAATTACTCACTTATACGACACTAAGAACCTTTCCAGACGGCGATTAAATTAAAGCCGCTACACACGCTCAAGCACATCGTACGAGTTTTTCATGACCCATTTGTACGATTTGTATGAGCGTGTGTTGCGAAAGTCGAAAGACTGAAATCTGGCAATAATGAAATCGTCCGAAACTATTGCGTACAAGCAAGTCATATGTCTTTGCTATCGAATTGAACTAGACAAAATCGGATGTTAACTTTTGCGTCCACACGCAAACTTTAGTTCAAAGAGCAAAGTCATCAGGTTGGCGTAAGCAATAGTTTCGGCCGATTTCATTCATGTCCGACTTCAGTTTCTAACTTTCGCTACACACGCTCATGTAATTCGTATGACTTGGCTTGTGCATGCCAAGTCATATGATTTGCTTGAGCATGGTGTAGCGTCCTTTTTCATATAGCTTTTAGGTCGCAATTACTTTTGTGATTGAACACTCCAGAACAACAAATGCTCGTACAACATTTAAGTGCCACACACATAGAGCTGCAAAAATGTTCTAAATGCACTGAGAGTTGGAGTTTGAACAGTTAAAAATAAAATAGCTGTTATATAAATTTTCATGTGAAGACTGTTCAATGAAAGCAAATAATGTTAAGATGGACGACAATTAAGAACGAAAAAGGTACGAGAAAAAGTGGTACTTTGAACTAGAACTCTATAGAAGCAATAAGTTATTACTGCACCGCAAATAAGTATTAGTAGGAAATTATAACTGCATGAAGATCCTTCTCTTTGAAGCTTTTGTACTAATAATTATTTTATTAGTGCTACGCTAATAACTAATAACAATTTTTTTATTAATCCAATTAGGTGGGTAAAGTAGCCTAATAAGAAAACTGTGTTTAGTTAGACGAAGTTCTTCTTTAGTGAAGGATTAAAAACTATACTTTCAGCCGTAACTGTGACATTTTCGCAAAAATTTTTGTTTATTTTCAAACGTTTGAAAATGCTTTCGGAAAGTTATGACGAGTTTGACGAAGAGCAGAGGATTAATTATGGACTAACTACAAGCCACGAATTCAATGACAAATTCCGTGTTGGTGGAGTAAAATTATTAAAAACTGGTTGCGACGAATTGGACCCTATTTTGAAACTCAAAAAAATCAAAACTGTGCTCTATCATCAAAGCAGAGGCTAGTAATAGCCCTTCACTGATTCGAGACCGGAGGCCAGTACCACGGAATAGCAAATATGCACTGTATTTCAAAAGCGACCATTTGCCACGTAATCAAGGAAGCGATTAGTGTAATTAACGACAAAGTTTTTCCACTAATAGTGAAATGGCTGGACGCTATCGACGATGTTGTTAGACAATTTTATTTATTATAGCGCATGCTTGGCGTTGTTGACTGTATTGATGGTAGCCTTATCGGCATTGATGCACCATGGACGAAGGAAGCCGAATTCATTGATCGCCATTAACTGTATTAACTGTATGTTAATTTGTGGATTTAATCTACAATTTTAATATTGCAGTGGTAAATGGAATGAATAGTACACTACATAGAAAAAGGGAAAATGGCAGGAGCCCACACCCACGGTCAATACTTTTAGGCGATTCCTGGTACCCGCTTAAAGAATGGTTGATTACCCTTAAAAATAATGATTTAGAAGATCCCGCTGCGCAAGTTTTGAATACGGCACATATACGTACACGGTGTTTGAAAATAGCATGGGTATTTTAAAGAGAAAATTTACTTGCCTTAATCATTTAAGGGTTGCGCACATGATATTTCAAAATTCGACAATTAGCAAACATCGAATGAAAAGGACACTACCGACGACGAAATAACAACACCATCAAGTTTCATTTCTTTTGAATACGTTTGCAATCGAATTTTCGAGTTAAACAAACGATTTTTGTATGAAAATTAAGTTAAAACACTTTCTGCTCTGAGTCTTATAACTTAACAATTTTAAACCTGAAGAATTTGAATTCAAAACCGGTAAAATGTAATGCAAATATTTAGTTGTCTGTTCACAGTTTTTCTGTTCTTGGAAACAAATATTTGCCAACGAGATAGTTACTAATAATTATTATCGCAGCCCTAGATTGATAGTTATTAGTCAGCAAATCTACACTCATAATTGCAAGCTGCACCAATAATTCCCATGACAATCGCAAGGGAATTATTAGTAATCGAGAACACTAGCCCATAATTTATTAGAGCTAATAACTTGGAAATTATTAGTATAAGACTAATAGTTTTATGAAATAGGGCCCAGGAGGTGAAAAAGAACTTCCTAAATATATTATTGCACTCAAAACATAAAAATTAACAAGAATGGTGCGTTGAACACTTAAGAATTCATGCGACAATATGCAAGGTGAAAGTTGTGCAAGGCGAGTCGCCCATCTCTTCTGATGCAGATTTATCGGTCGAGGATGGTTATTTTTTAAATGTATGTAAAATATGATTTTAAAAAATTTTCTTTAAAAATTGCATAACATAATAAGTAGCTAAATGAAATTTGTACATTTAGGTGCACCGGATAGTTCAATATCGTATTCCGGCAGGAAAAACTCATAAGTATTGACAATATACTTCAAGTTATTAATGGGGAACTAGTGGAAGTCGTGAGAATTTGTCTAGTGATAGGAAGAAAACGATAAATTACATTAAGAAAATTCTGGATGGTTACATTAAGGAACGATATAAAGACGTTTTAGATCAGATTTGGCAAAATCTATTACGGGTTTTTCAAACCGAAATTCATTTAATCAACAACTTTCTTTATCGTTTGGAGTACATAAAAAAGTTGAAAATGTATAAGTGCATCTGGTAAAAGAAAATATTCTTATACCAGTGAGACATAGCACATGGGCGTCCACCATCGCAGTGGTTCCGAAGTTAGATAATTGCATTAGAATATGTATAGATTGTAAGGTTTCTATAAATAAACTGATAAAAGCTGAACATTATCCCTTAGTACGATTAAGAGGACATCCTAGCAGGGCTAGCTAATATTTTGCGTATTGGAATTACAAATATATTTAACATAAACACTCATAAAGGGCTATTTCGATATAACAGACTTCCTTTTGGTGCTAGCTCACCCTCAGCTACTTTTCAAAAAGTAATAGATGAAATTTTGAAAGGAATTAAAAATGTTTTTAGATATCTAGATGATATCTTTATGCAGCCACTAAAGAAGAGTGCGGAGAAAAGTTAAATGTAGTTCTAAATAGCTTGAAAGAACATAAAGTGAAAGTCAAGGAGAATAAGTGCAATTTTTTTCAAAACAGTGTAGAATACTTAGGGCACGAAATGAATAAAGAAGAAATTAAATCGAGTAAGACAAAACTAGAAGAAATTATGAAAGCCCCATTACTAAAATTTCTAAGCCAATTTCAATTATCTTTTAAATTTGTACGCCAACTTTATACCCAACGATTCGATAGAGTTAAAGCCTTTATACAATCTACTGAAAAAGGACTCCAAATTTCTCTAGTCAGACGAATACCAAACAGCATACGAATAAAGTAAAGTATTTTTACTTAAAAGCTTTAAGTTAAAACTATAATCCTCGCTCACTACAACCCATTAAAATTAATGGTAATATCTTGTTATGCTAGTTCTTATAGCGTATGCAGCAGTTATGTTACACATTATTGACGATATAGAACGCCTTGTACCTTTTGCATCAAGCATACTCAGTTGAGCTAAGCAGAACTACTCACAACTTCATCGCGAAGGCTGAGCTATATTTTTGGAAATAAAACGGGGATCCTAGCAGTAGCAGCAACCCGTCTATGTACATCATTGGGCAATATTTCTCAGCACATACGATTGTGTAATCAAATATAAAGGAGGTAAGGAAGCAAGAACCGTGGACGCACTCTCAAGGCTACCGCTAGAAGGAACTACTCAAATGAAAGTGGATCTGACAAATAATCTTAATTTAGACGAATAATATCACGTTAGAGGAAATAAAAGAAAAAAACGGCAAACGATTCCAATTTAAGTGAAATTTATACATTTTTTAAATCGGGTTGGCCTGACATGAAAGAGCTTTTGCCAAAATTAATACCATTTTTCAAAATAAGATCATCATTTACCTACTTGCAGGGTTATAAATTTTGCGGAGGCCAATTAGTTATCCCTGAAGTTTTTAAAGAAAAGGTATTAAAAATCAGAATCGATAGTAGCTATATCTTGTTAGGTAGGAGGTAGGACTAGATAAAGATATCGCGGATTACATTAGCAAATGCGAAATGTGCCAACTTTCATAAAATCGAATTAAGACACAACCTCTCCAATTGTGGAGAAAATCCACAATACCATTCGAAAGAAATTAAATTAATAAAAACAAAAACAAATTAAAGGGAGTGCCTACTGTGGAACAATAGTTATTTTAAAATTTTTTTTTCTTTTCTCAAAAAAAAAAGTCAAAGTAATAATCAAATATTAAAATACAAGTACCTAGGTCCTGTCAGTTTCTGGCCTAAAGCCGAAGATCAAAAAATTCCACAAAGAAATTTTTTGAGAGTATGTACACTGTGTGTAATGTGTTTCGATCAGTAGTATTAGGGCGATCGCATCAGGATAGCAATGAAACGCTGAAACTGCCTTCTGTCTACACTACAGTGAACTTAGATGCCAATAAGTTGCTGGTGGATATATATACATAGATTTAGTTAAAAATCTATATGTAAACCATTGTGAGGAAGATTGGTTGTCTTCACAATTAAAATGATTTTTGGGTATCCCATTTCTAACTAATAAGCAGAAAGCTGTAATGAGTTTTTTACTCTTTCGAGACCCATACAATATACGAGTCTACAGGCTATTCTCAACCTACTGCATATGAGCAGAGAAAATTAAAAGACAAGTACCGTGGAATTTTTTGATTTTTGGCTTTAGGCAAGAAACTGACAGGACCTCGGTACTTGTCTTTTGATATCCTCTGCTCATATGCAGTAAGTTGAAAATTGCCTGTAGACTCGTATATTGTACCAGTCTCGAAAAAGTAAAAAAACTCATTACCGCTTTCTACTTTCTAAATTTCTATTTTAGTTTGCCATAACTCTATATCTGTACTTTTTTAGATACAGGGTGTTTAGTGAAAGAGTAACATATTTTCATATTCACCCTGTAACTCTGAATTGGTTGAGATTTTCCCCACCTCTTGCTATATAATTTGTTGTTTACTATATTAATATTATCACATCCTTCTCTTTGAACTTCTCAATAGGAAACACCCTGTATGAGTCGTTACGTAAATATGATGGCAAATGTCAAAAATTACATTACTATTGCGATTTGAATGTCATCTACTATCGAAGTCACTGACATCTTATATTGCGTTCATATAAGATAAGAATTTTTTCTTCTATAAATTATACAAATATGAAACGCAATTAGGATGCATCCGTTACAAATAGTAGTTAGGTAAAAAAGATTTTATTGCTTTAATTAAATTCTCTGAGCTTTTTACTTATGTAGCATCAAGTATAGATGCAGAAGGCCGACATGTTTTAATGCTGTTTTTATCAAGGACAGGGGCGTAATACTTTTACATCTTTGAACTTCTATCATCCGCTCCAATAATTTCATTACAAACACGTTACTATCTAACATATTCTACTTTTTAATTTATAATATTTATCATATACTCAACTTCTCCCACTGTTCTATTGCATTTCTGTACTTTATAATAAAATCTAATGATCGCTAAAATTCAGTAATAAAAGATACCCACTGGTATGGTAACTAAGTAATATACACAACTTTATGTCACTGTTTAATTAAATAAACTTTACATCTAGCTTGTTCCAGTATAACCAATGACTATCAAGATGAATAGTTACATCAGGCTTTGAATGCAAGTCTCAAACCTATCAAATACCTGCATAGGCATATGGAACTCGTCAAATAATTTCAAATCCGTAAATAATTCTTTTATGATCACCTAAGCCCAATGCAGAATGTCAATTTGTAGGTTAGAAGTATTATACATTACGGGATTTGAAAATTGGGGCGAGGTGCTTTCAAGTAAGATTTTTTCATTATTTATTGCCACTAATAAGCTTAGTTCTTGGTCTGGAAATTAGTTTGCGGGCAGTTAAAAATTGTGCTGAGTGACAATTTCAGGTTTTGAATTTGAGTTTTTACTTAGATAAATTGGAGTATATCCAGCCCTAGAGCGAATTTTCTCAATCAGAAAGGAGATAAATTTAAGACATTTTCATTCAGCCTTCGGCGCATCGTGATAGAGATCATGCGCGCATATAGAGACTAATCCTTAATAACTCATTCATCTTATGAACCCTTCTAAAATGGCAATAAATCTTAGAACATTTTATATTGAAATAGAGCAAGGCATGAATGTTGTTTTTTTTTTTTGTGGTCATTAACTTTATGTTGAAAAGAAAGACTTAACATGAGGTGTGAAGTGATTGAGTGCATTTTCAAATGCTTTTGTCACAACAATTTAATAATGATTATTTAAGCAGCGGCTCCACTTCTAATCCTTGAAAGCGATTTGCAATAAATTCAAGGAAATCCTTTAACGTTTGAACTTTTCTTGGACTTCTCAGTGATTGCTCGTAGAATCGGTGAGTTTCTTTATCAAACATTTGTGTTAATAGGAGTATTACCACTGCATCCAGGTTTTCTGTGTCGATTCCCAAGTTCTTAATGGCTTGAACATAAGACTTCTGTTGCAGTATCATGTAATTTCTTCAAACCTTCCGCTGACTCTTTGCTGAGCTCAAGTTAATTGAATAAAGTACAAAGTTGTGCGGTCACTAATGCCCTTTTATTATTGTACTGCTGATCAAGTATTCTAAGCTGTATCATAATTGTCATTCGTTATTATTATTAAATGTTGAATCACCTGATTCGGTTCTCCCCTTATACATATTTGTTTTAAGGTAGAATAGCTTCTCCGCCTTTGGCATTTTATCGTTTTTATGTTTTTGTTTTTAACAGGTAGGGGGACGATCCCAAGCACGGAGTTCAGAGCGGCCCATTGTGATGTCCTGATAAAAGCCCTATCAACAAGTCTTTCCTGTCCTCTTCACGAAGCGTATCCGGTCTTGGTGAGGAAGGTTTTTCAACTCCTCCATGGATAGAAGTGCCGAAACTAGAGTATCCAGCCTGCCCCGAACGAAGGCCGGACAAGCACACAAAACGTGTTCGGTTGTCTTAGGCTCTCCTTCCAGGCATGGCAGACACTCAGGGCTCTCAACTTCTTGTTAGATAAGCGTGAAGCAAACTGTGGCCAGTGATGAAGTCAAGCACATTTCTACATTATTTCCTTCCGAGCCCCATGAGAAAATCAAAGATGTTCCTATTGGGCCCATCAAGAAACAGTTTCAAGTACTTAGGTTTTTCTACTATGCTTATGCTTCCCATGAACATCCGCTTTAATGAGAGACCCGATATTCTCTCATTCGTGAGAGACCTGTCGGTGAAAATTTTTAGAGCGGACCGGGGAAGGCTCGATAAGCACTTCCCTCAGTCCAGGAATCTCTTACAGGAATACTTGCAGAGAAGCGATGCCTGAAACGAAGCTCTGGAATCATCGCATCAAATGGCATGCTCGGCCAGAGGGTTTTCTAGATCTAGCACACATGGCAAATAACAATGAGAACATGCCCATGAGGGCTATCTGCACACAACCCTTTTGGCATCTGCCTGAATGACAAGATCCAGGGGCGGAAGATTAAATAGGACCTCAAGGGCAGCAGTAGCCGTAGATCGCATGGAGCCCGTAATTCCCAGGCAGGCAAGCCTTTGGAGGTTCGCCAGGTTTCGGATCGTAGTCCCCACAAGCGTCCTCGGCCACCATATACAGGAAGCATATGTGAGCATGGATCTAACAATCGAGGTGTACATCCAAAACACAACCCTCGGTCTTTTGCCCCATGTGCAGCCAAAGGTTATCCAGCATTGAGCGAATACCGTCATAGCCGCAGCCGTCAGCTTCGAGTCAATTCTCATGTATTAGTTCTGAGAACAAATCTCTAAATGATGGCCATTTTAAATAGTTTCCGGCAAACACACGAATATCAATACTTGGTAGCTTGATATGGTTCTTCTTTTCATCTATTTCACGTCGACTTTGAGTAACTAATATCTGATTCTGTGCCTAAGGCAGCATTCGTATCTGTTTTGCAGTTATTTTATTGAGCTTTTCTTGTATGTTGATGAGCACTGCCTAGTATTTACCATCTGTTGTGACAAATACATCATTATCAAAGTAATCATCTTTGAATTTATCTCCCGACAGAACTTCTGTACCTGCAATGTGCTCCCAGTAACCATGTAAAAACTTGGTTTTTTAACCAAAAATTCTTCAGAGGTCTGAGACATTAATTGTAGCTCAATTCAATTAAGCGCTCAATGCAGAGATCCTATTAAGGCATTTTATTTTTTATAGTCATGTTAAACAATGGCTCCAACAACAATAAAAAATAGACAAATTCTATCTTAATTTCAATACAAAAATATCTACATATTTTCCATTTCTATTTCAGGAACATCCTGGATATGCTTTCAGCTATGGAGTAAAAGACCTCAATACCGGTGATGTTAAATCTCAATGGGAATCTAGAGAGGGTGAAGTAATTAAAGGACACTACAGTATCCTAGAACCAGATGGTTCAATTAGAACAGTTGATTACACAGCGGATGCAAAAAATGGATTTAATGCTGTTGTAAAAACGCACGGTCCAAATGTGCACCCAATTACCGAAACACCACACTCGGAAGCTGTAAAATCCGAAGATACATCACAATCAAAAATTAATCACTACAGTTTTAGCACAGATCTTCGACCAATCAAAAAACCAGTGGAAGTTATATCTAAGCCACAATCAACTATTCCCAGCCTTGTGGAAATTATACCTGAAGCCCGTATAAAGCAATTACAAATTATGGAAGTTCAACCATCTGTCGTAGATCAAATGAATCCCATGCGTGACGAATACTATTATAAAAGAATGCAACCTGAAATTAAAAATGTACCTGCACCAGACTTATCAAGTTATACTAAAGCAGAAAAATACACATATAGCAACTATCCAAAACAAGAAGATTGGACTGCAATGGTAAACGAAGAGAGTGCAAGTCAGTATAACGTCAAATCTCCAGAAGAATATCCTAAAAATAAGCAAATCAATCAAATAGTGGAGAGTACTTATAGAAAGCCGATTAGTCCGCTTCGTACTAATTTTATAGCATCAAAACCACATAAAAAGGGTGTTCGAAATCAGTTCCTAGACAACAAGGAGTTTAGAAAAAATAACTCTCCTATCTATGGACACAAAGTTCATCCTCCTGTACAACAAAATCATCTTAAGGGACAACAAGAATCATTAGTCTACGCTAATTACTTTCAAAAGCCTCAAAGAAATAACAAGATGAATTCTAGTGGACCTGTACTCTTTCCGGAAGAGAGCTTAGAACAAAAAACTGCATCATCTAGGATTGTTCAATCGATGATTAGACGAGATAAGAAACATATGGTGCCAGGTTATGCCCGATTTATTCCTAGCCCTCGACTTTAAGTTGATTATTTTTTTAATTATAATATTTATACTTAGATAAGATTTTTTTTTAATGAAATGAAAATAAATTATCTATAGTTTGATGGTAGATGTTGACTTACCATGATAGTAAATTTAATGCTGGAAGCCAACTTGGGCAAATTTGTTTTTAAATAGACCCTGAATTATAAGAAATAAATAAAATCTAGATGTTTTTTAACAGGATGGTCGCCGCCAGTTCACCGGTTTTCATTTGTATTTTCACCCTGGGGCTTACATGATTATCGGTGGTATCTACACTTTTGGCATATTAGGACAGTGTTAACGGAAGCGGACGCACTGCCTTTTATATTTTAGTAGCGTTTTATATAGGTTTCATAGAAACAACCAATATTTTGTCCCAGAAACTTAGCAGTTTGAAGAGTTGGGTAATTTAAGTAGTGGATGCAGAGTGGTCCATCCAATACGACAAAAATAAAAAGGAGTACATCGAAATTTCTGCCAATTAACAACTAGTTATATTAGGCCGATATTCGACCCTTACACAGGTATAAATATTCTATCTGTGTCGACATCCCACCATATTTCCTTAGGAAACATCAATTCCTAAACTCTCATCCACATGCTATCCTCTCCTATCTCCTGCCCCGACCTCCTACTAACAATTAACTCCAAAAGGAGAACGGCTTGAAGTACGGCTGATACGGTGCATCAGCTGTAAACGAAAATACGACAGTCAAACAGAAAGTCAAAAACCTACAAAGGACAACTATCAACAAGAGGACAAGAGACGACATCAAATCGAACTGCGGGCTAAAGATGAGCCCCAATTATGAAAAGCAGCAAAACCCTCGAGAATACTTCCCAAGCCATGAAACAGAGATCTATATGTGTGCGTTGTGAGTCCGTTTTCTAAAATTTTCTATATTGATACTTATGGAAAAGTGCCAAACATTGACTTTATATATGGCATAAAGCTTAAACTACTATCCATACAGGAAAATAGTCTTCTAGTAATTTAAAGCTTGGTTCCTTACCTTCCCAAAAGCTACACTTCCTATATACCTTATTAACAAAATAATAAATTAATTTTGATTACAAAATAAACTTACCATTGTACGCTCAATAACTCTCAGCATCCCATGACGGCACAGCGACATTATAATGATTACTCAGCTGAGAATTTTTGTTTGAGGAATCTAAGATAATTTTTTTAAATAATTTTATTAGGAAAGGTATGAAAATTTTATTACGATTCGGAACATAAGAAAGCATGCTTAAGCTTATCAGAACACCATTTTTCTGTATGAATATTAGCTTAGGGCGGAGGAGCTATTCAAATCAAACTTTTGTCAGTTTTACATAAGAACACTGCAAATATTTTAGAATGTAAGGACTCCGTTGGGCTCGTATGTGGTAGGAAGGGAGTCTGTTTCATGGGTTGTGAAGTATTCTCGAGGGTTTTGAAAGAAGACATCAAGAGAAACCACACAACATAAAAGAAAAAGGCGCGAAATACACTTGACTTAACTTGACTTGATACCCCATCATTCCTTTTTCATAATCGAAAGTGAGCAGATTAAGTGAGTGCTAATCACGTGTTATGGGTGAGTCATTTCAGCCCCTTTGTTTTTCATGTCAGTTCGTGGAAAAGTGATCCACAAGTGAAAATTATTTTGCAATGGATTTCCAAGATCAAGGTATGTTTGTCAATTTTATGTTACTAAGACATAATTAATTAATTGCATTTAGCATTTAGAACATCATTTTTAAACAATATATTTATTTATTTTATATATATCCTCTCAAGTCTTCAATGAAAAAAGAAATAATGAAGAGCTGCAAAGATTTACATAGAATATTAACAGTTGGGGAGAAGAACATGGATATTGACGGCATTGATCTGTGTGACGAAATTAAAAATCTGGCTGCGATCTCGCCTACTGATAAATCTCCAAATAAAGTTTTGAATTTCATCGTAAAAAATGATATTCTGTACCCAACGATGTCATTGTTTTGCGGCTATATTGTTAAGTTTACACGTTTCGACTATGAGGTAGGAATGCTTAGTAGGACTGGCCGCTTTATCTATTAAAAGCGAATTATGTGATTGCATTGATTATCAGGAACTTATTGGAGACTTTGCAAATGTAAAAGCACGAAAAATAAATTTTTAGTCAAGGCTATTTTTGATCAAATGAAAATTATAGTGGCTTGGAGTCAATAAATACAGTGCTAGTGACGAATCACCGGGTGGGTCCACTATCAATTAATTGTTGTTTTTTTTTTTTACTCTTTATTAAGATATTTAACCCGAAAGGCTGTATTAAAACAAGTATTAGAAAAGGCGGGTTCTCTCAGCTTACCCCAGGTGCCCCCAAGGACTAGGCATGGCACTACAAATCACGTCACTCATCACTTTTACATATATACATAAATATTTTATAATAAACAAATTACATTAAATACTTGCGACTTATTATCATTACATAAAAATCTTGTCTCTGTGTGTGTGTGTGTGCGCCTGCCCGCTTGTGTGTGGCTTTGTGCTTGGCACAGAGCGTACTCCTCCTATTGATATTAGTGGTTTAAAAACTTAACTTAACTTACATAGATCAGGTAAAGATACGTGCTATAACAATGCGTTGACCTTAACCATAGCCGCGCGTTTCCAAAACAATACGTAATCCCTTAACAATAGGTGTGCGCTTCGCAAACTCCTGCTTGTGCGCTAGGAGAAGTGTTTTTTTATGGCTTGTGCGCTTCGCAAATACACCCATATACGCACCAAAAATATTCACAAAATAAAAGCACTCATAACAAAAGGCCCCTTTTAAATAATGTCCCACTAAAAAAATGCCAACATTCTTAATGAGGTGGCGATGTTTTATTGAATTTGATGTAACCGCAGAACGTTACTTTCTGACTTTGAAGCGCTATCCTGTGGAGGCCTGAATTATCTACAAAACAAATTTCTATCTTATAAAAGCAAGCAGAGGCATTCCCTAGACCAATTCTAAATAATTTCTGAAAACATTGACATTAATTTTAGTGTAAATAACAGTCAATAGCAATCAGATCATGGCTGGAAGGGATCTGTCAATATAATACAAGATATCTGACGAAGGCTACCCACCAAAGATGCAATTGCGTCATGCATATACATCATGGATATGGCACTTCTCATATGCTGTATAGTAAGCCGCTCACCAAAAGCAATTTCACTACATACTCCCAAGCAAAGTGCTTAAATTATAATGGAATATGTTTTATCATGACTTTATCCTATGAATCTCTCATCCCAATATCGATGCTTCACGCAAAAGCTGTACATGCAATGCTCAAACTAAAATGCTTGCAGGATGAGTACAGCAAATGCCCTTGCATCATGCAATTGCTGCATTCGTGAGCGGCGTACCACTTAAAAGTATATGTGATGCTTTTTTGAAGAGCACGATGCACGTGCTTGCACAACGCATTTGCATCTTTGATGGGCGGCCTGCCTAAGAGAATATTACTGCAGTTAAATCAAATAGAGTTACGTGCACAGGAAAAACAATTATAAAAAACAAAAAGCGAATTAAAATTAATATCACTACATCAACAACAAAAGACGTTAGGAATAATTACTTTCTTTATATGTATGTATATTACACAAACCTACAAAACCTCTTCAGGTCCATATCTTGAGTATTTTTATATTAGAGATCCTTTCAGTTTCCTACTTACAACAAGCAGCATTAACAAGCCAGACTAGTCAAGATATAATACATATCCACTGGGAAATTTATTATGTGATCAAATCTCGACACTTATTCAATATTTGATCGAGAAAATGCCTCGAAAATTTTCAATTTGCCTTTTAGGCACGCATGCGTAACCCAACCACTACCATCACCACCACCGCCACCAACACCACCGCTACTTGGTGTCAACCAGTAGCCGCAATTATGTGAAATTAATCTCAATTAAAAATTTTTTTTTTTCCTCTTAAATATAACCGGCGTACACCTGTTATCGCTTGTCCAAATCTTTCTTTACGCTCGGGTAACTTTTGCTACATAAGTACATATCCATGACATGATAGCTCTATTTGTCCTGCGCAAGCCACTGAAGTCGAAGCAAATCCAAACAATTTTTCACTTATTCTCTTGAGTGAGCATTTTAAGCATTGTTCACTACAGCAATCCGCTAAACAATAACACTTAAGAAGTTGTTAGCCACGGTTACTTGACTATGCTACGTGATAATTGGAGAGTTTACACCATTGTAGCTGGATTGTGGTAGGCGTCTTGTTTTCGCAAAATTATGCTATCCATTTAAAATAGGAGAATTTAATGTGTGTCGGCTTTCAACCCGTGAGTACTGTTATTATTGAATGATTAATTTTGCCAATTATTTTTCTCACCACATAGATTACCTTGAGGGAATCAAATTTATCTGAATGGCAACCTGTAATTAGAATAGAATTATGGGGAGAGTACGTGCTGGCGCTGTGAAATTTTATGTAGCACTCTTTTTCTTCAATTTGCGGGTTGTTTGGATTGATTTATGCTGTACTAATGAAGTATGTCTCTAAGCGATAGATGGCAATATGTGCATAACAGTCAATATGAAAAGAGAAAGTTGTTCGTAGATTTGGTGAGAACTATGGCAGAATGTGTCCATACATGAGAAGAAACATTAGGAACTCGCTAAGTTTAAGGCGAAAGAATAAGAGAATTTATTGAAAAGATCTAGAGTATAATCGCAACATGCTTTAAAGAGTTGCTCCGCTCTAGAAAAGAAACCGAACGAAGAACCGACTATGAAGGACGAAGGAGCAGAAAAAATTACAAAGAAATGTACTATTGTCCCATCTCTGTCTAAAGTTGTTTGCAGTGTGAAGTGGGATACTAGCAAGGAGATTCGATAGGAATAAATTTGTTGATGTTATTTTTGTTACTAATAAAAATAAATAATAATAAAAAAGAAAGACATTTTAAGTTGCATAGTTTGATGAAATTCCCTAAAAAGTAGAAAATAATTATTTTAGAATTTTTATAAATCTTAAGACCCATGTTCCCAATCCTTTCTCTATCTCATTCCTGCAGTGCTATGCTTTGCATCATAAAGTTTCCCTGAGTATAAAAAAAATACTAAAACTATAACTATGGGCACCTCATAGCAAGTATTTCAAAATATGCTTCTTATGAAGAATTTAGGATCTAGAAGTAGTATAAAGAGTTCAAAAATTGATTAACATTTTTGGGCACTTCCAGTGGAGCCCATGCACCATACTTGCTTTAACAGAAAAATATTGTAATATAATTGGAACTGCCCATATGTGACGATTTTCACTAAAATCGATTCAATGGTTGGAGGTCAACAATGTACGACCCTTATTTCGGACTAAAAAATTTGAATGGGTAAAATACCTATACTCAAGCAAGTTTATACCCTAGATGATGAAATCATAGGATATACTAACTACTAAGTTTGTCTCTCCGTTTGTATTGCATAAAAATAATTATGGTAGAGCAAAGTGGATTGGCACCCACGCATAACATTAAAAGTTATTTTGATTTTTGCATATCGGTCTGTCTGCCCTTCTGTCCGTCCGTTTCTACGTCTGTGCGCCCATCTGTCCTCACGATAACTCGAGAATACTTTCACTTAGTGAGCTGAAATTTTGCACACGGGCTTTGAAAAAAGTAAATTTAATTACCAAAGTGTAAAAAATCGCGTAACTCCTTCGTGAAGTTGCCATACAAAAATTTCATTGTTCACTATATATTTGGGCAGTGTCTGAGAACGCGTCAATGTAGAGAGCTGAAATTTTCTTCACGACGTTTTCATAAAAATAGTAAATTTAGTTTCAAAAATGGGGGCTAAACCTTCTTAGTGTTGCCATATGAAAATTTAGGTTTTTTACGTATACTTTGAAAACAATCAGTCTTAGACGTTTGTATTTTACTGAAAAGTTCTTCAGAATATGAAATCCTATGAAATTGGTAAAGTTTAGGAAATTTTACTGTTCTCGAAATATATGCGAAAAACCACTTCAAAATTAATCTTAGACAAATTCTAGCTTTTCTACTTGTTAAGCTCTTATGAATGGAGTTCTTACCGAAATAAAAAGTAAATCTAACTTTATACAAGTCATCCGCTACCCTTTTGATGCGTCGCTTCGTTTTTAATCACTATTTTCAGTTCTTCCTCTCATCAGAAAAAGGAGTTTGTGATTCCATTCGATTTATCCTCTTGAATTTTGCCTCACAAAAATTTTTTTAACCTTCCTATTACTCTCGCTAAACTTTTTTGGCCCAAAAAAAAACTCTTCTTCTTCCTTTAATTCAAATTATCTGTCTGTCTTCAGTCCCAGACTGAGTTAAATCGTGCGGTTGTGTCACAAGTGACAGCATATTCTCGTGTGGCACACTGCTACCTCTGTCAGAACTGCGTACACGTAGCATACTGTTGTATGCAGGACGCTACGAATAGAACAGGGCTGGGTCGTATGTTCCGCCTGTGCACCAGACGATACTGAACAATGGTCGACTGAGCTAGCACATCTTAAAACATTGCTCAGCTTTGCGGGCGCCTAATGTGTGATTCGACCCACGACGACTAACTTCCTCAAATGTAAGCTGTGCTAGCCCTACAAAAGTCTTGAAGGCTTTACAGCCTCTCTCTGAGCGTGACGAGTCAGAGCCACATCCCCGACAGTGATGCCAACATAGGGATTTTATCCGTAGATATAGGGATAATTTTCGGTTTTAGGGGTAAAAGTCTCAAAACTGACGATATCTAGGGATATTTTGTGCACTAAAAGTTTCTATTAATTTATTTGCCCCTAGCTACAGAGATCTTCTACAAATTGAAGAAGTACTAGCATAGAACGAGAATCACTGGAGTTGACTATTAATTATACTCTTCTGTTCTATAATGAAAATTTCCAGTTTGGAAATTAGAGATTGGAGATTATTCGTTTTCAGATTTCCTTTTTTTTTTAAATGGTGTTATAGCTAAAAGAGCATAACTGATAGTTTTTCTAGCAGTCCGGATGGCGTTCCTTTCACGGTCATAATAAAAAATTGTGCTGCGTCTAGTTTCTTAGTGTTTACTAATTTCAGAATTTCTCCTATTGAAAGCGGTAAGCAAGTGGATTGCATTTTCATGGATTTTAGTAACGCGAATCAATTACAAAATTTTAATTCATAAGTTGACTGTTCTCAGTTTTCCTACCGTCTTTGTTAATTGGCTTCGCTCTTATTTATCTGATCGTGTACAGCGAGTTATATTCCGCGCAGCTCTTTTTGACAAAATAGATAATACTTCTGGTGATCCTCAAGGTAGCCATTGTTGACCACTTCTTTTTATGATTTACATCAAAATCTTCAGCATTGTTTCTAATGAAAACAAGTGTAGAATTTTAAGCCCGAACTTAGATACCTTTCATAAATGGTGTGCTATTAACTATCCCCCTCTTAATATCAGCAAATATACTGCTATATCCTTTTCTCATAAAAGGAGGCCTTTTGACTTCAGATATATTTTAGATGGAAGATTATTAACTAGACCTGACAAAACCAAAGATTTTGGTGTCTTCCTTAATACTTGTCTTTCCTTTGAGGATCATAATAACGCAATCGTTACCAGAGCTAATCCTAATCTGGGGTTTGAAAAGAGATGGTAAAAGGAGCTTAATGATCTATTCATAACGAGGGTCATTTACTGCATATTCCTTAGATACATTTTGGAGTATTCCAGTCCGGTCTGGTCTCCCTTCTATGATGTATACATAAATCTCATCGATGTTATGCAGCAGAGATTAGTTCAATTTGTCCTGCGTGGACTTTATTCTGACAGGCATAAACTCTTTCCATTGGATTCTCTTGAGAATAGACGAAAAACTTCCAGAGTGGTTTTCGCATTACAGTGTATACAAGAGTGATATATTCCCCTGGAATCTTAAATACTTTCAATATAAATGTTCCTATGCGCTCCTTGAGGAACAATGACTTCTTCATTATTCTTTAGCGTAGTATAAACTATTCGATTTCATCAATGTCTTGTCTCTTTAAACACCAGTTTGATTACATTGACTCTCATCTTTCACAAAGTCTAGTAAGAGATCAGCTTAATTAAAGTTAAAAGACAGACTGTCCTGATGAGATCGCCTTGTTATTGCAGATCAAAACACATTACACACAGTGTACACACTCTCAAAAAATTTCTTTATGCGATTTTTTTGAAGAAACTGGCAGTACCTCAGTACTTGTCTTTTAATTTCCTCTGCTCATATGCAGTAGGTTCAAAATTGCCTGTAGATTCGTAGATTGTACGGGTCTCGAAAGAGTAAAAAACTCATTACCACTTTTCACTTATTAATTAAGGTTACTTTTCTTTTTCATTATCTGTTACGTATAATTTTAATGATTATTATTGTGATATAATGTCAAATATTATTGTTATATTTCATTTTTGTAAACTCAGTAATCAGATCTTTGATAAAGCTAAATAAATATCAAAAAATTAGTTTTGTTCTTGTGTTTTTACTTCTTTTTCTTTTTAACAAAAAATTCAAAAACAAAACTTGGCCCTAATATTTCGTTTTTGGTATTATTGTAAGAATTAAATCATTTGTAGTTAATCTCTCCATACATAGAATGCGGGAGCATATAAAAAATATTCTTTTAGCACTCTTAAATCCCTCTCGAGGAAAATAAAGAAAAAAAAATCTGTTTCATCATAAATATTTACAGTATCGGAGTGGCTTTGTAGTAACTAATTTTCGTCTACAAAAATACTTATAGACATATTAGGCACACTTCTCATAACGGTACACATATTTTTATGCCGTTATGTAAACCAATTAGAACATTCTTGTAACCTTTATTTGGTGCAGAATTAAAAGAAACACAAATTCCATAAGTACCGCCAGCACATATTTGGTCATTCATCGGATTTAATTGAATAAATCACAGCAGGATGCGTAGGCTTTCGTCTAGGTACAGTATTAAGTAAAATATATGTCTCTACCGATATCGTATTAAATCATAAATAGTTTTAGCTAAGTTATCACTATTTCATTTACAGGCTTTCTTAAATGCACCTTTAATTACCAAGCAATCGTTTGTGTTACTCATGAACATTTTCTGGTTTGATTGAATGACGACAACTGCAGAAATATGATTGGTCTGAAAAATTTATCAAATCTTGGAATTTGTTATGAACTAAAGATCTTACAGATCGATATTGTGCTGCACAGTAAATACATACAAGACGTAATATACGAGTTAAAGTTTTTCATTATGTTAACGGATACCTACATTCTAGAATATGCCAATTTAAAAATTTTTAATTACGACTCTTTCTTGTTGGATGTGATTAACTAATCATTATCATTAACGAATTAGGATAATTTGAGGGATTTTTTTACTTTATTTCGCAAATATTTAGAAAACGAAAATGATGATTTTAACTGCATGAATAAGGGAACAGGATACGACACTATGACGGATGCTATACGAATAGTTAACAACCTGTCGAGTATTGAGAGGTCTCAGTGGGGTCAGCAAAATATTGTATGACTGAATGTATGGGTGGTTGAAAATATTTTATGAATCACCCTATAACTTCTGAATAATATTTCCTATGATGATGATAAACTAAAATTAATTAGATAGATAATCATTGACATACATCATAATATTTTTCCACACATCACCTCCGTTTCGAAGTTTTAGGACTCATCAAAATCTATCGTACAATCATCTTTAGCTCATTCCTACCACTGCTTCTGCCGAAATTATTCTTCTCTATATATTTTCTTATCTTCCTCAACATATTCGTACTTTCTTCGTTGTCAAACCTATTCTGATCAAAACTTTTCTACAATTCTTCGTTAAAAACCCGGTCTCGTCGACAAATTTTTGACATATAACTGTTATGGCCTATTGCCTATAGTCAAGGCTAAATTCACTATGGATAAATATATTCACGTACATAGGTGGAATTCCGCGGCAAGGCTGTAAGACTACTATGCCAGAGGTAGGCTTGCCCAGTAAATTTAAGATTGTTCTAAACTGAAATAATAATCGCACTGAGTTTAGTGAAATTCATGAACTGACAATTACATTTCATCTTTTTTCAAAATCCCTCTCGCAATTTTATCTGATGTCATTCCCTAGGTATGGTTAGATAGGTTAGAATTGTAATTACAAGCTATTATACTTGTCGAATTAGGTTAGTGTGATTAGTTCAACATGATAAATGAATTACTTGATTAGAAACTTGCGATTTTCCTTCCATGCCATGAGAATTTTCAAGAACAACGACGTGCAGCGTTTCTTCAGGTTTCCAGGCATATTTAATATTCCGTCCTTTTCCGATGCCTTGATGATAACAGTATTATGTTCGAAAACAATTGCAGTTTATTTTAAAATTTTAAAGGCGAAGAAATTGTGCAAAAATATAGATAAGTTTTAGCCGAGCAGCTTCTCTTGTCTCTGTCTTGACTTCCAGCATGCTCCCGAAAAAAAAACTCTTCGTTTTGACATATTGTTGCCATGTTCCCCATATTTTCGTCGGGCTTTAGTGATCAGCATTTATTAGGTTTTGTGGATGGATGGATGTTTTTGAGAATTAATTTTGAAATTTCATGATTTCGATTATTTTGTTACGAAAAAAAAGGCTCTGAATTTTTGCATTATTTTATTTTTATTTTAATCGGTGACTATAAATGTGCCGAATCTACCATTAAAATTTGAAAGCAATCATTCAAACCGTTTTTGAGATATCGTGGGGACTAGTTAGAAAAACGCGTTTAAAAGTTGATATACGATTTAAACTATGAAATCTTCGGTGCCAAGCCAAGACTAAAGTAAGCACTATATTCGAAAATAAGATTTGAAAAAAAAAGCGACCCTCTAAATCTATATATGAGTATGTATATGTGTATTGAAAGGTCTCAGGTGAGAAACCGAAGCGTCAAAAAAGGCCCGTGCCCCGCCCCGCCAAGCGCTCTGAACACCTGGTCTTCTAACTGCTGTAACTTTCCAACGACTTCGAATATTGGAAAATCACCAGCATAACCTACACATCTTTACAAATCAATTTATACAAAAAAATATCACACGGGGTGTTAAATCTTGTAGCTTTTCCAACGTTACGAGATTACCCTACGTTGATGTACATTACAATATAAATGTCTGTTCAGTTGATAAGTGCAGTTCGTATCAAGCTTTATTAAGTAATTACAAGCTCTGAGTGTGGTGTCGAATATACTCGTATATATAAACATTGTTGAGATAGGTATATTTTTTAAAAGTCACTGAATAAAGATTTGATTATAATTACCTATGAAAGCGTCTTTTATTTCTAAGGAACACTACAATTTGACACAGCTGGCCTGAACATTGATCAGGCCGACTCACATGACGTCGAGGGTAGACCTGAAGATCTCGATGGGAGGAAGAATCGTATGTTTCACCTCTGGAAGGAGCACACGACGTGAATCAAATCAATATTCGCTACTCAGCGAAACCAGAGTGAATAGTTGCGAACGCCGCCGCAAAAAATGGAGATAAATTACGGTAATGACAATTCATCTACAAGAAATTAGTGCTATGCAGGAGACCCTTACAAATATTGTGGTGTAGCTGAATGCAGGAAAACTACACCCTGTTATAATTCATGCTCGAGAAATATCTTAGATAATAGCAAATATTACTAGAGAATTTTATTTGGACAAAAACTTTCAAGATTTCCAGTTTGCCAAAGTACAAGCATCCAGACAGATCAGACAATTTTGGTCAGGATAGAGATCCCCCAACAAAAGAGAGTTTTGTTCGACCTTTACAAAGTCTACAATTCCGACAGCAATGTACCAGTACAGCTATCATTTATATGATTTAAATGCCGAATTCGTGGCAGCAAGCAATCTCGAGCTTCAGTATACTTTGCTGAACTACCAGCAATACGACGAATGTCAGTAGTTTTTAACTACAGCAGATCATCCACAGACTCTATATCCACAGCTAGGCCCTATTATTATTGCTATTGCTGATAACTGCGTGCTCAACTTATTCCGCAGCTCCACTGTCAACGCAGGAGCATGCAAGGAGATGACTGTAACCAAATGGGACTGTTTAGTCAAATTGGTGACCAGAAATCACTGGCTTTTTGTGATATCCGACAAAGCAAAGTTCAAAGTGAACTGATCAACTGCGATAGGAGAGCTAGTTTCAACAAGTGTACTGACGATTGGAACACACTGTCATATGCAGATGGTGGATTTTCTGATAACGAAGATTCCAAAGATGAATCTCGCAGTAATCAAGTTCTCTGGCAACCAGTTCGGAGTGACATCGAATAAGAGGAGAGCAGCTGACAGCAAATCCGGCCTCACCATATTCATGTAGTAGTCAAGTCACATCCATCATATGAGCGGCTTCGATGTCATTTGTTTGACACTAATCATAGCAGTCTGCATGCACTTGAGATGATGGAAGAAGAAACCAAATCGCATAAGCGCTAGAAGACTATCAACTCTACCTACGATACTAAAAGCAACCAGACAGTCGAGAATGGTACAGCTAGAGCTGACACCACAGTATAAAGAAATCGACAGCGGCATTGAACTGGTCATCCCCACAATTGCCAATTTGCCCACAACCAACCTACCAACCGCCGCGTAAGGCAACTATTGGTTCAGTTAGAATAGCTACCTTTAGAAGTAAAATAGTAATTTGTCTATATATGTAAATAAAACGTAAATAAACGTAATTAAGGAAATCAAGTATATCTATAAATATCTATTTACAAAAGTTTGAAAAGGCATACAGCATTGGGTAATTTTCCATTTCTGCCAATCATATAGAATATTAATTGCTGCGTTCCTTTTCTCGTTCTGAATGAATCTATATGAATCGACAGAACAATGTCATAATTTAATTCTATGCTCATAGAAAAGGAACGGAACAGAACCATTTCAAGTGTTTGACATTTCTTCCATTTGATAAAAGCAAGTAGAAATCCGTAAAAATTGTTGTTTATGAAAAATAAAGCTATTTTCCAACAAAGGCAACTTAAACTTAACTAATATCACTTCGTCCAAATTGTAAACAACACATTCACGAATACAAATTAAAATCGTTCTTCTTGAATTCAGGAAAACTCAGGTGCATTCAGTACGATTCGGAGTCCGAAAAAAGCGATGACAGATTGAAACTAAATCGTTCGACCCGAGAAAAAGAACGACATGGATTGAAAAAGTTCATTCTGAATGAGAAAAGGAACGCAGCAAATGATTTCACATTTGACAATCGTGAAAAAGACTAAACATATCTTAATGGTAAAAAATCAAATAATATGAAACCCAATCCCTTCATGTAACACGAAATAAAGTAGTGCCCCTGTACACGGTTAGAAATTTTGGTATAAATTTTATAAGTTTTCTTATGTATATAGGTCCACTCGAGAATTCGTATAACTCTTGTATACTTAGATCCTATAAAACATTATTCTAAATTTCTTATATGAAAGAAGGAATACACATATTTATATTTCTGATTTATACATTTTATACAACCCTTGAAAAAAAGTTATGTGTATAATTGCTGCATAAAATATATACAAAATAGAATATATAAATTTATCCGAAAAATGATATACACTAAAGAGGAATCAAGGATAAAAGAAAAGTTTATTCCAGTTATTACATATTTTTTATTTATTATTTATTTTCATTTTCAAAATACATTTTTCGTTAACACGTACATTTTGTTGTCCTTCCTTAATATTAAATAGGAAATGTAGCTTAAAGACTATGTTTAAACTTTCCAGAAATGTGTAAGCAGATGGAAGTGGTATAAGCTGGCTATAGAGGACTATGAAATATTGAGATATATCCGACTTACAGTCCCTAGTTGCTATAATGTAGGGTGCTTTTTGGTCCGATCCAACTAAAAGTTCATTTGTTGTGAGTCCTGGCTGAATATTTCAAGCTTAAATATATATTTGAACTAAGTCTCTAATAAATTGCTTACCATTTTAAAAATAAGAAAACGATTAACTGCTTCTTCATCTGTTAAATGACTCAGTTTTGTGCTTCTGTTTGCTGGAGAAGGTAGTAATTTTAATAAATTTATTATTGAAAGCCTTGTAGGGTCCCATTCTGTTAGAGGCAAATTCAAAAACATTCAGAGTACGAAGAAGTTAACAAACATATTTTTCACACTTACCGTTACATTCCATTTGGACAAAATCCCGAAATACATTATGACACTCACTAATTATGCACTCTACTCTGGTCAACTACCAATTTAAAACTGAAACTAGACACAACATTTTTCAAAAACATCGATTATATAAAAGAAAGTATAAACAAAAATTCATTTATCTTAAACTGGTATAACTAGACAGGCAATATATAGCTCAGTATAGATTTTATATGCCTGTCGTAATATTTTTATCTGAATTCCTATAAAAATTATGCCACTCTCTTATAATAGCTGTAAATATAGTTATTTCCTATAAATGTTGTAAAAAAATTCGGATATATCTTTTATATTTCCAAATGTATAGGCGTTTATACCAAATATAGTATAAATAATTTAATAAATATTTTGGAATAAAAAAATTCGTGATTTATAGTCATACATCCTTATCGCTTTCTCTTAATAGATAAAATTGTCAAAGCATCATCATTTTTCTCTCATTCTTCACATAATTTTTCTCTTACTGTTATTATTATTTCCAACATGAATTTGTAGTAAAAAGCAGACTGAAGATAAAATAAATTATTAAAATTTTACCGCAAAACCAGGCGAGAAATTTCGGTAAATTTTCCTTAACAAATTTTTATAAAAAGATTGTCGCAACGTTTGGTACAGTTTAACTAAAAATTAGCCTGAAGCGACATGACTACGGTTAAATGTCAATAATATATCGCAGTTTTGCCAAATACATTACGCCGACGTGTATCCATTTCTTCCAAATAGGTTTAAATCGTTACTACGATGACGACTTCAATTGACAGAATATGCTTTTATCGATTTTATTACAAAAACACAAGTATAAAATAATGTAATAGTCTGATTTATTTGGCCTAATACTGTTGCGCAGTCTCTCGGTACCCATTTGATCTAATTTACAAAATTACTTGCGCAACCCAAATGCTTTCAAATCAAATTTACTTTGGTTGCGACTTCTATGCAAGGAGTTTTGCCTGTCAGCAGTAAGTTGTAAGGAAAAAAACTTTTTTGACGGTCATTTCAAAGTAAATGAGCAGCCAATGAACGTGCAATAAACATCCAAATATCGGACAATATATATCGCATTTAAGCATAATTAATGGTGTCAAATTCGAATTGAGAATGAATTGAAAATTTTTTAATGATGAAGGATGGACTACTGAAATCTAAAAGTATAAATATTCATTCACTCATGTTTTTCATTTCTATTTCAAGTACAACTACAGCTTCATACGTATTTCTCAGATGGTGACAATTTGTACCCATTTCGGAGATAAATTGCAAACATTTCAATTGCCGTGTGTATGATGAAGTATTAAACTTTATCATTCCTTTCAATTTGCATAATTTTTGTCGTTATAGAAGCTTGTTAGAGCCCTAATTGCTGCTGAAGTTTCTTTAGTAAAAGGCTATAATTACGCATCTCACTCATAGATAAGAGTATACAGGTGAGGCATATGAAAGTGGGCAATGGAATTTGTGGCACTTATTTTATACTTATTATTTTCGGAAGAAATTTTATCTGTTATGAGCGGTTATTACATAACTTTAACTTGCAGTGATTGCCCTAATGATGTGTATGCAGTTATTATCGTCATATCTCTCATTAATTGGCTTTATAAATTGCTTTTAGACACATGTTTTCAAGTTAGTTTCTAATTTTAATGGGCAAAATGAAGAATATTTTATCTGTGGGCTCTTATTTGGATTTTTAGTATCAATAAAAGTTCAACTTTGTTTTTGTCATGCAAGAAATTAGAATGAAATATTTATTATGTTATACCGAGTCATGTTGCGTTGTAAAAGAATTTTTTCATAAAACAATAAGAGCACGCAATCGTCCATGCAATTGGATTATATAGCATACACTAAGGAGCGACTAAAGTGGTTTACCCAACGCCAAGCGGTGTATGGTCAACGGAAAGTTGCTCGTTTACAGTTTAAGCAATTCATTTGCACCGAACGCGCAACGCACCGCTTGGTGAAGGAAATAACCCAAAACACTCCCAAAACACTAGTCTTTACAGGTTCTACTAAAATTGCGGCGAATTCGCCGATTCGGGGATATGTAAGAACCCCAAGCCAAAAATTGCTAAAGACACTCAAGGTGCATTGCTCCGTTCTGGAGGTGGACGAATTTCGGACCACAAAGTTATACGCCAATTGTTGCGAGCCAGTGAGGACGTCTCGGTCTCCAGATCGGTACCAGTTTTGCCCAAAATGTGGTACTATGTGGAACCGAGACGTCAACGCCGGCCTTAACATTTTAAAAGTTGGCCTGGCTCATCTGATGGGCGCCCCTTTGCACCCCAACTACAGCAGAAGCACCCGGTTATGACATTATGACAATGTATGGCTGTGTTGATTTTATTATAACACAGCTATGGCTCCTCGAAAGAGGAGTTTAGTGCGACATTAGAAGCATTATTGATCTATATGTATGCCGCTATTAGATGGGAACCTTTTCATAATTATGGTTGTATTCATGACTCTCAGTCATAGTACTGAGAAGAGAAAACGACGAATGCCCGAATCATAAAATCCTGAATTAATATCCCCAATAAAATCCAAACTTTTCAGTAGCCACACAAACTCGAACAACAAACAAAAGCCCGTACCATAAAATCCGGTACCTAAAATCCTGAATTACAAAATCCTGAACGAAAGTACCAACTCCAAAGTCCCGAATCACATTCTCGCATAATTCCGTCATATGTACTTACGTTTTCCCAATTAAAACCCTGAAATTAAACAAAATAATCAAAAATAACGCGGAGTTGTCATAAACGTGTTAATTATTGTGGAGCATGACGTTAACCAGATTTAAAAAAATTATGATTCAACACAATCCCGATTTTTGGTTTAAATAAATATCTGAAAAACTCATGATTTTGGCTAAATTTAATTCGAAGGAAATCCAGGCTTTAATCCAATATTATCCCGACTAATTTTGTAAAGTAAAAAAAAACTGTAGAATTTTTCAAAACTACACTGTAAAAAATATTAAGACTATTCCCTAAAATATAGGGAATACTCCATTAAATTTAGGGTAAAAAGACCTACATTTTAGGGTATATTCCCTAAAATGTACGGAATATTCTCTACATTTTGTGGTAACAATTTGTGCAAATTTTTTACTGTGTAAGCAAATTTGTTCATTATTAATATTTGGTAGATCAGATTAGGTTTGGGGGGTAAGGTGTGCAGGCGTTGAGCACGCATTCAATATGACCTGAAAGATCTATTATGGATCTCCGTTCAGTTTGATTCCATTTTACGTTTACACTGTTAATAAAGTCCAGAGCCATTCTGGGACATATAGTTTGATGGAGAAAAAGGCATCTTCAAGAGGGAATAATCTCCGCCTGGCCAATGTTTCGCAACTAGGGACCAGGTGCTCTGAGGTTTCATGAACATTCTGATAAAGTAGCGGGACTTAGACTCCATCAAGTCCATCTTGTTTAGGTGATACTGTAAGGAGCAGTGACGTGAGAAGAGCTCTCTGATTAGTTTAAGCTCTTCTTTTCTTTTTCCACCAGAAGTGTCAATAAACTTTTTTTGTCTGACGAAATCCTAATAGCCTTTCCCAAGAAAAAGATTTTTTTTTTATTCTTCCCGCTATTTAGAGTAGCTCTGATGTAACACTTTGAAGTCGCACAAAATGGCTCTGGTCCGTCAAAAGGAGTTTCTGCTCCAATTTCGACTTGTACGTTAGTTGCCATTAAGGCGCTCATATCCGAGTACCCACATGAGCATAACTTTATTTCGCCTCAATAAATTTTTAAGGGTTCGTTCGCAGACACTCCCAGACTATTTTTGACTTAATTATGAAAGACTTTAAGGCCTTGAGAGCGGCTTGACTATCCGAGAGGATACTAATGGTTGAACCATTTGTGGCTCCTTTGATACAGATATTGGCGCATTTATCTATGGCTAATATCTCAGCTTGTAATACAGTAGGTGTAGAGCGCCTAGGACTTTTGAAATATGACATCTGGGGCCGTATATGCCTAATCTCACTCCACTGTTCGTTTTTGAACCATCTGTATACCACAGAATCGATCCTTATTGGAAATATGTTTACTGGTACGCCATTGTTGTCGGTGTTCCAAAACCACGTCGAATGGTCCTACAAAATCCACCTTAGTTGTAATTATATCAGACATTATCTTCATTTGCTAGAATGATATCTATTTTAAGATACTTAAATGACCAACCAGATCACCTGGCTTGTCCTTTTGCAATCTGATAGTACTGGAGATTGCTTTCTTTTTCACCGGAAAATGCAGGGGTGGGTTTAATAAGACTTCCATGGCTGCTGTAAGGCAAGTAATTACGATACCAGATATTCCCAGACAGGCTAGCCGCTTTATTTTATGAATAAGAGCCTCGGTTTTCTTTTGATTAATTTTTGGCGGTACTGGTATTCGCATAGGTGACTTTTGGTCTAACAACTGTGGTGTATATCTGGTACATCATTTTTGGCCTCAGACCCCATTGCTGCCAACGCAATAACAAATTAAATCAAGAGAAAAATTATATCATTTTTTTCTTCATTTCTCGAGATTTTTAAAGTCGGTATCATATTACATCAGTTGTTTTCTTTCTGAATTTTGGTAATCGCAAGCGAATTTCAATTTTAACTCATTCGGAAATTTAATTTTTAGAAACTTTTTTATGAAATAAATTCATAACGAATTTAGGCAATATGCAACTGACCAAGTTTGCTGCCAAATCCGCAGCTTGAGAATTGAGTGGGAAACAAATTCTTTTACAAAAGAAAAATTTTTAAAAATGATGACCGCCCCTCTAACCTACTTGGACAATTTATGTATTTTTTCTACGACTTTTTGGAATAGTTTAATAATTTTTTTAAAATTTTTTATTGTCGAGAATTCTAAATTGCATATTCTTCACAGTCGGCAGTCCAACACAACACATCATACAGATATTAAAATATGGCGTATTCGTCTTTTTGTTGGATTTATTATTCGGAAGACTTTTGGATACACCCTCGCATTTTACATTAAAAATGAAAATCTACAGATTAAAACTCAAATGCAGGAAAAAAAACAGGGTTGATACTGATACTATTATTTGGTTTCAATGAATAAAAAGTTATCTGACTCTACACCATTTATTCCTCCTAACTATATCACTACATTTCACTTCTTGCCAAAATTATACATACAATTAGAAGGCTTTCCCTGATCTTTATTTTTTGACCATATATGCAAAAAGCTCTTTAATATAATCATCGCTTACGCATGTCATACCCCACTATAAACTACACCTAAAGCTAACAGCACATTTAATTCTTAATAATTTCAGTAATCGAAGAACTAGAACGCCTCTGTCTCAAGTTTCCATTCACTGTCTGAGAAGCAAATAACTCAAGTTCAATTGATAAAATGTAAAAGATACTTGCCATGCCACCTAGAATACTATTTATATTTCCGAAAGGGAAACCTTTTAATTCTTATTTTTCTTTATCAGATATATAATGAACTTTAAAAACTAAGTCAATGTCGCTTGCATTATTACGGCTTTATGGCAATAACCTTAAAAAGAAGTCGATGCTAATATATGTATGTAGTGTATAACAGTGACCATAAAAGATAACAATATTCTGTTCTTGCAAAATTTTACACTGTCTTAATTAATGCATCTTTTGAACACCGTTTGGGAGATTGCAAAAAATTAGATCGAGATCCCACTACAATGGAGAACTTGTTTTATGTAGAGACCGTTCATTAATCCGATGTTATCTAACCTATAATGGGTAAAATGTAATGCAGATTAAGCGCTACATCATTGTAGCAGTTGTTTACTATTTAAAAGCTGAATTAAATCGTGAAAGTATCTATTTAACGCCAGGTAAACTATTTTATAGAGCCTTAAGCTATATTTACCTTTGCATATATCCTGCATATAATTATCAAGAAATAAGTCCTGACATGAACTAGGATTGATACAGAAATTTCAAAATTTTTCAAATAGTATATAAATCCGTTTTTGTTAAATACAACAATTTGCTTATGAGTTGTGAATATGTAGGTACTATGACTATGACATATAAGATATGTTTGAAATTTTTTTGGATAACATATGAAGCAAAATACATAAGTACAAGACTATTATAAACAAAATTTAACAAACTTGTGGTACACAGAAAAATTTATTGATGAAGCTAAGCAATTTTTAATAATAATTAAGGAAGAAAATTGTTTAATTAGAAATATGTATAAATTTCATGGGTTAATTTTAAAAATATTTTTGACGATGCCTATTGAAAGTACTGAACGCTCATTTTCAGTGTTGAAACGAATAAAAACAAAATTTTTCGAACCAACTTAAATAAAAATAAAATAAAAGTGACCTGTAATGCATTGAATCATAAGTAAAAGTAAAGTAAAGTTGGGTGAAGTATTAA
The DNA here is from genome assembly GCA_963924295.1 of Dioctria rufipes. NCBI lineage: Eukaryota > Metazoa > Arthropoda > Insecta > Diptera > Asilidae > Dioctria > Dioctria rufipes. The sequence continues at coordinate 36,991,830 of OZ002743.1, read as the reverse complement.
TTTTCTATTCTTGGTTCGGCAAAATGTGACATTTTCTTCCAAACTGGAGCAGTTGGCTTAGAATTTAAAGCAACAGATTATATAAGCACTACTCGGGATTACATAAGAAAAATGAAATTGAAAAAAAGTAAAGATTTGTAGCAACAGGAGCTAAAAAATCACCATGGGGTGTACATTTTCTCGAAAAAAAGAGAAATGCCTATAAGTTAAAAAATTCATGACTTAATTTTTTTTATATTTTCTTGGAAACTATTATGATTTGGTCTATCACCCGATTCCGGCTTGACGTCGACTTCCGGCACACCCTATATATTATGTTTATATTAAAATGGATTATTATGGAAATGTCGACTTTTGTTTTCAATAAACTAAAAGAATGCATATAAATGTACCTACCTATATATATTTTATTCACTGAAAAGAACTTATTTTTTCGGAGCCTCATAATGATTTTGCGCTTAGGGCCTCCAAAAGTATAAATGCGGCCCCATTTATAATCCAAGAAACCCTATCTTGCTTTATATTACACGAACAGTAGATTTTCAGTATCATCCAAGACACCAAAACTACTCCCCAATCTGTTCGATAACTTTAATTTTGGGTACCATTTTCCTATCTCCAACGATTTTCGGAAACAATCCACCGAATACTACCAGAGAGACCCAATGTCACCTTACATACATACAGTGATTCAAAATATACACACAAAACCATATGACGTGATCGCACAGGTTACTTAAAGAGAAATCTTTTAAAAACAGGCCCAAATTTCTCAACACTGTCTTAAAATTAATAAAATAATTCTCGATTTGAATAAAGTTTTGACTCATATAGCTATGCAAGATTCATGAACATGTCATTCTAAGCCTAACAAAATTTCCTCCCATGTTATGTTTTTATGTTATTACTTCTCCCCATTGAACCGTTTGGCCCCAGTCTATGACCAATTATTAAATTCAAAATTTGACGTTTTTCATCAAGGTTTCTTATTTTACTGGAAACTTTCCTGTAAATTTAGGAGAGAGAGAAACTTCTAATTACCCTAATAATATCTAACGACTTAAAATTCGCTGAAAGGACAAATTTTGGTCAAAATTTCACCCGTAATTCAGTAATGTTTTTAAAACTATGCAAATAGTCAAATATGTCCTGGAGAAAAGGAATGTGTTAGAAAAAATATGATAGAAACATTATGTAACATGCTTGTTTGCAATATCTTGCAATACCGTAAAATGATGCAGACACAAATAACAAGAATGTGCAACGAACGCATCATTTTCGACCCTATCAAGACATTCAGCTGTTGCAAACAAAGGGCCAATATAGGTCAAGCATTTTGGATGGACATATTGCACATTTATTGAAATAAATAGATATATGCAATGTAAGGTAAATATAGAAATATGTATGGATTACTGGTTAAGTTAAATATCAATTTTAGTGTATAACTAGGCTAAGGTAAATCTTTAGTGTTGTGGCTGCAAAATGCCAAGCGTGTACTCGGGTGAAGCCTTTCTTCCGGTACCAGTCTTGATGATGAGCTCTTTGGTGGGTAGCTAATTTAAACTTGTATGCTACCAACGTCGGAAGAAAGGCGGACTTTCTTGAATAAGTATCTTCGAATGCTGGACACAAACAGCAATCATGTCTTTCTTGTGAAAGTATCTTCGCTGATGAAAATATCCGTGTACATAGAATATGAACTCAACAAGAAAACAGTGCCTTCTTGAGTGAATATCCTCGTTAAGTGGCTGTATCTGTAATCCTTGTTCGAGAAAGTTTCAGGGAGGATATGATTTCTTTACCTATATTTCCAAGAGTGACTTCCAAAGATATAGAAAGAAATATATTTTCAATAACGAATAAAATTGCTCCAATATTAATGCAATCAAAGAAAATGTGAACCCAATAATAATTTTATTTGTCCAAGAATATTTTTGACAATTTGTTTCGGAATATTTTCCGACAACATTAAGCTTTTTGATGGATATTAATATTCTAATTGTTAAGTAATGTAGAATAATTATTTCGACTATTACTAATATAAATTTTATAAATATGGGGTAATTACTAATTCTCTATATTTTAATATTATCTCTTTAAAAACTCTTTGAATGTCTCTCTAACAATGACTGAAATAAAAGTGACATTTTTTGTGTGTCTTCCTGTGTTCTTAAAATCTTAGCTTGCTATATCTGATGCCATACGAAACCTTCGAGTACTTTTTGCTAATTTCAGAATTAAATCTTACAAATGTCAGGTACAGTCATGGCACGAAATTCAATGACTTATACTACTGTTGTCGCCACAAATCAATGAAACGTTCATTCAATCATCAAATTCTTTTGATCTATTAGTTATGAAGTTTTGCTGTTTAGCTGCTTCCCTTTACCTCACTGGAGTAAGAGCTATAATAGCCGCTACAAGATAAAGGATTAATGCCTTTGTACTTCTCTAAGGTAAAAAGCGAAAGATTAAAAGCCAATTCTACTGCTTTATCATAATAAAAAAAAAATTTTAAAATCTGCACGTTAAATTATTGTCTAAATATCGGAAGACGTATTTTTTTCAATATCTGCAAATTCGTAATTTGAACAATAATTTGAAGGCAAGATCTCATTCCACATGGATTTCAGTGAAAATTATGCAATAAAATACCCTAAAAAAATTGAAGTTTTTACTGGGGTGGTTCAAGAGAACAAATTATATTACATACCGTATGAAAACCAATTAAAATTTAAATGCTATTGCAGTCGATAGTTATTGGATAATTAAAAAAAAAAAAAAAGCAATTATTTAAAAAATTGTTTACTTACTTTAAAGGCACTATTGAAGTGTATTGAAGTGTATCAACTAGTGTCTGGGAATGATAAAGATTCTTAAGAATTGCACAACCGGAAATATATTCATTTCGAATGCAATTTGGAGTGTATTCATTTACATATTGGCAGTATAAAATATGAACTGAAAAAATCGCATACTCTTGTTTGTTGAAATTTAAATTACTACAATATTTTGAATAAATAGAAAACATCACTCAAAATAATGGAAAATGATATTTGCAAAAACTTTTTGAATTGTTTTTATTAAAAAAAAAAATGAATATCTGAAATTTTAAATTGACAAACCATTTATAATTTTATATATATATATGATAACAATTATATTACATTCTGGCAATCATATGACCGAACTGGAAAATTAAGCTAATTGCCATCGCAAACATTTTTTTAAATACGAAATAAAAATTAAAAATGTTGACAGAAATTGGTCTCGTTACCGAATTCCATAATTACAGAGGCCCCATATCGAGATATTGAATAAAATCAGCTTTTACTTTAGTTTTATTTTTTCTTGATATTGTTTTAACTTTAATGAATGAATTATTTAAGTTAATTAATCGCCACTTCGAAAATGTATTTTTCTCTTTCATATTTTTATTCAAAGACTTCACGTAGATAATTATATTTATTTTTTTTTTTATGAGATAACTATTCGTTTTATCAAAAGTATGTTTTTCGTCATTGGAGCACTTTTAAAAATATCAAATAAATCTGAAAATGAAACTAATACTACTCGTTCCCATTTTAAAAATCAAATATCAAAAGATTAGAAAAAAAGTAACGATTTTCAAATAAGTTCAATTAAAAAGAAATCTATTCTCTTTTTGAAGATTTCCATAGACTCACCCATTTAGAAACATTTAACAATTAATTTAACGTTTAGTTTTCAACCATGTACGTGCGCAGCTATCAACTGGAAATCAGTTCAGTTCCCCTAAAACAGTCCTTTATGAAATTACCTACATCCTTTTTTAAATGTTAACTTAATCGAAAAGAATTGACATAAATTTAACCCCTGACGTTAATCTTTATCTTGTATCTATATTATTAAAACAAAAAAATCTGAGGACTCAACTTCTTATTTGGAAAAAAAACAGCTCTCATTATTTAATTTTGACAATTGCCTTCAGCATATATGTTGCAATAGCACGTTTGCATCCATAAAACCCATTACACAAGCATTAAGAACTATGATTAAGATAATTGGTGACAATTAATAAATTTATCTCGCTTTAATCAAAGATAAGAAATTTATTAGTAGCCTTATTGAAGAATTTTCGCATATATTATGTACTATGCAATTTTTTTATCCCAAGCAGATAATTGAATGTTACAAAAATAGCCGAAAGCAAAATTGTTAAACATAGATCGAAAACCCTCGAAGAAAAGGTATCGTAAGTGTACGGATCAAATTTATTGACGGCACTTAAAACAATTTTTATTTTTATTTCTATGGGTAGTAAGACATGTGTAGCACACTTGTGCTATAACTACTTAGATACCATCTGAGTACCTATCATATACTATGGTGTATATTATTGCTTTAAGCTTTATTCTTGTGGTACGGAAAAATATTGCAATCAGATCACGTGATTTTTTTATAAATAATTTATGAAATTAATCGTTTCGATATCTTTCATTGGTGAAAACTGGCATTTCTTTTTTCGGTACCTGAATTATTTTATGTCACCTTAATTGATTCTTTGATTGTGAGGTGTGCGAAAATTAATCGCCATGACAGTATTTTCTGGATATATCAAGCAACTTTTTTTTTCCTCCCATTATTAAAGTCATATGAATGTAGTATATATGTATGTGTACATTTTTGTTAACAGACTTATTTAATTTTAAATAAATTCATTATTCAAGAGAGTTTTTTGTGGTTGCCTTAACCAGGAGAAGACTTTCTCTAAATTAGTAGACGATTTGATCGTACTTATATGTACATGATTCGTACCACTAATAGATTTTATATTCTACGGATTTTATGATGAAAATATAAGTATTTGTAAAAATTAATTAAAATCTGATACGTCTGAAAAATGTACAATTTTGCAGAAATAGATAGAATGAGAGTACCCATATTATGTTTAGATAGGCCAAAATGTACGATTCGCTTTATGGGTGTGAATTCATTTTAAAGATTACTTGAAGTATTGGTTATTTTAGTAATATCGATTGCTTAGATTTCACAAAATCGCTAATATTTGATATTGAATTAATCATCTAGATTATTACAATCAATTGCCATTTGTACGCTCGCATAAAGTATCTCCGCGCGGCTAGATGTAGGGACAAGTGTAATTATACACAGGACTTTAAGATCTGTTTGAGGCCACGTAGAGTTCACGAACTTTCGTACTTTTAAAAAACAGAAGCTTTCTGTTTTCAACTATTTTATAGAAATAAGTAATTATTATAATATATAGTTAAAATCTTAATTATTAATTGTGACAAGACAGGTAGAGCAAATTTTTTTTTATCAGGTGACGTATTCCTTTTCAAAAAATATTGTTGATCCATACTTTATATAAAATTGAACTAGGTACACAAATTACGAGAGGAAAGAAGATAATTCATAAAATATTCCTCAGATCTTTCAAAAATTTGATCAGCCTTGCAAAAATTCTGAAAATTGAAAGGATTTTCACAAAAAAAAATGCAAAATATTTCGTATGATTTTCATAGACAAGCAAAATCAAGTTTCTCAGCATATTACCTAGAAGGTCTAGCCACGATATGCAGACAACAATTAAGTCAATGAACATTTGCAGAAAAATATATAAGAAATAACTTTTATATAAACGATGTGTCAGTAGATAAAAGCTATTCAATTGCATCAGGAAGTATTAACCCTCCTAGATAAAAGAGAGTTTCTGACTTCAAAAGTGGGCTTAAATCTCAGAAAAATTCCTAAATTGTTTACCCGCAGATAAATTTTCACACAATTAATCAGCATTCAGATTCAATTAAGCAGCTCGATTTCAAATGGATCCCAGCAAAAGATCATATTGTATTCGACAATGATGCGGCTACAACTTGACTCGTAACTAAAAGAAGCAAACTATCTAAATTTTTGATCCACTTGTCATGTACTAAAAGTGTTGTGGGTTAAGGTAAGAGGGGTGCCACTAGACGAAAACAACCCTAGACTTCTAGTGGATCCATTTTGCCCCTAGACTTAATAGGATAACCTTTCAAGCCACCCCAAATCCATCCTGCTTCCCTTAGGAAACTCATAACATGACACACACGGAACTATCTTACCGCTACCGGGAAAGTGGTTTTCAAGAAATGCATTTAACAGCTCCTCGTTTGTAGTCGTCCAGACACCGTTCTGCACTTTTATGAAGGACGGAGTACTATGGTCTTTGGCAAGCACCTTCCGAAGCCTGGACGCTTCTGTCTTAGACCCTATCGCTTGCAAAAGTTCTTCCATGAGGGTCTCTTTGCCAGTTTTAACGACTTCTTAAATGATCTTAGACCGTTCTTATAGTGGGACCAGTCTAATTGATCTCCACTGCGCTTGGCTGAATTAAACAATCTTCGCGATTTTTCCCTAGGCCTACCTAGTTCCGGATTCCACCATGGTGGTTTCAATTTTCCAATAGATCTGCTTATGGAAACAGCTTTCCGTAATGCTTCGTTTAACGCCTCGATGACAGTATCTACAGCGGCATCCACTGCTGACTCCGTGCTGAATCTTCCGGTTGGTGAAACCAACCTGTCACATCACAGAAACGATCCCAACTCGTCTTACGAATATTCCTGAAAGCTTTAACAGACTCAGAGTAAACACAACCTCAAAGAGTATCCAAGCGTGGTCTGATAAAGCCGCCTAGTCTGTCACTCTCCAGTTTGCGCACCACGAAGTTCTTCGAACAGGTGACGAGGGTTAGGTCTAAGACCCCATTCCTGTTTTCTGTTCTGAAAGTTTACGTACTGCCTCCATTACAAACTAAAAGCGTAGTCTGTAAAAGATAGTTAAAAAGAGACTCACCTCTCATGTTTATATCCGTGCTACCCCATATAATATGATAGGCGTTAGCATCACATCTTAGTAGAAGATTGATGTTCCTCTCTTCAGCAGCACCAATCATCAATCTCATGTCCACGGAGGGGGGTGACGGCATGATTGCCGAGGCCATCAAATATTTGTTGTCCCCCATCTCTAGCCCCACGACCACAAGATCCTTAGAGCTGAAATTAGATAACATCAATGCCAGAAGGCTTTTTCTAACAAATACAAATCTTCTTACCTTGTGTGACTCTTAACTATAAAATAGACTAAATCCTATTAGGCCTAACCCCTGAACCTTCGCCCCGCGGACCCACGGATCCTGTATAAGTGCCACATTTATGCCCTCCTTATTTAGAAGAAGCATTAGGTTGCCTGACGCAGCCTTACTATGATGAGGATTGATTTACACGACCTTCATCCGCAATAGCTTCGTCCTTCTCTCAGCAGGTTTTGTTTCTCCTGAAAAGCCTGAGTGAGAAATACCTCTCCCACAGCAAAATGGGGCTTCCCCTACTTCTTCTTGATGATGGTTACCAACTCATCGCCAACCAAAACCACGAATCCCCTGACCCATCTCAAGCCTACTCTACAGCAACAATCTCTTACTTCCCCATTGGGACTTCACGATTTTGTGCCTGTAGGACCTTTAACAGATAACCCCTATCAATCTTCACTTTCGGAATCACCACACGACCTTTCGGTCTCTCAGAAATGTCATGCAGCGGGACGAGCGCTAGCTGGGCTCCTTCCCACAGCACTTCCAATTCCGATATCGCTTTTTATCATAATGATCGTTGTGTATCACAATAGTTTGCTCTGAAGATTTAGCAATACTTTCGATAGCCTTCTGGAATTTGTGTGATATCAAGAATATACCGCCGAAATACATAGCATATAGAAGATTCAAACTCTAAGCATCTATACTAAACTTGTAAAATTTCTGCCAAGGTTCATGTTGGCTGAAGATGGATTGGATGGATTGGTAAGTTTTGTTACCCCCTCAATGGAAACAGAAATCAAGCAAAAACAAACACACGTTGACCTACATATATTTTAAAGATTTACGATGGGGAATCGTACTTACTTGTATGATTTGTTTGAGTTGAAATCTTCATTGGGAACCATTGTTCGTATTTCCTCAAGATAAATGAGATTTTATGAAACCTTCAAAGTACTGAAAACAAGACTATCAACATTTTGACTCGTTTTCGAGGAATTGTATAAAGCATGAAAGATTTTCATAGGTTGGCTACAAGCAGACTAGTTCAAAGAGGAAGTTCTGACTTTGCAACAGAAACTCAAGCAAATTACTGTCACTTATACCATTTTCTAATACGGAAAAGATTTTACGTCTTTTGGTAAGATATTAAAAAATGCCCCCCGTTTTTTCCCCATCAAGCATCCGGTTATTTTGTTAAAGATCCAATTGTTTAATTACATGGACCCAGGAAAAACATTACCACGTTGGAACATCACCTCTCATTTCATACAGTACCATAGTAAAACATGTACAAGTATATCAGATATTTGGTAATGTAGTTTAGGCAATGCAGAGCAATAACATCCCTCCAGGTAATGTGTTCCTGTACATCGAGTATCATTTTCAATTATGTTAAACATTTTAAGGTAGACTTTTTCCTTCATTACGGATGAGAATAAAAATGTACAAAAGGTTATACCTTACTAATTGAATGTTATAGTTCAAGACCATTACACATAGATGTGGCATATAATCTTTTTACTCAGGGGCATTCATTTCCCATTTGAAGTGCTTTATTTAAAAACTAGATATTCCATGAATTTATTTATGCTGCAATAATATTTACCTTTATGGAAGCAAACATAAAAATATCTGAGATTTATAAACTAATTAATTCCACAAATCATAATATTTTAATTGCAGGTCAACCAAAGTAACATAAATTGATTATTCTAAAATCTACCTACACTGGGTACACATATTGAAGACATTTTAAAGTGGCAGCACATTCCCTGGACCAATAAACCCATTATTTTTCTACCGTTTCGGTCTTGTATATCTTTAAAATAAATAATGTAATAGTTTTTGCAGTAAATAACTAGCTTATATCACAAATATTACAAAATGTTAGAGATATTAAAATATTCAATAATTTTAAGATTTTATTTATTTTCAAAATGCAAGAATAATTTCCAAATTAACCAATTTACCAAAGTCTTCTGTAAGTACGTGTTTTCAACACACCACCATATAAATCGAATCAGTCCCCGAATAGGCTTGATTCGCTCCAATTTTCAGGCAATAAAATGTTCATTTTATCTGCAGTCTCTTAACATTCTGCACACTCCAGTAGCATTCTTCAAGTAATACAATAAAATTTCAATAAGGTCCTGTATACCTATACTATGTTGTATATCGAAGAGAAGATCAAAAAGGTTGCGTAATGGGCCCAAGAGTTTACTGCCCTGAATACAGGCGATTACGTTCTCAATGTACATAGTCTGAAGGTACTTGTTCATACATTCATTCGATTTTATCCATAAAATCCGAATAGAATGGGTGACCAGTTACCTTCTGGTGAATTGCTAATTTATTATATAACAGTTGGGGGTCAGTAAATTATGTCCCCGATAGTAAATTAACCCGTAATCAAATATATATCACACGTGTTTTTGCTGATAACCATACAACTCCCAAGTGAATATAACAGCACTGTTCAGACGCAGTTGAAGTGCGAGCGCCATACACACAGAATTTCTGGCCAACTTGCTATTATTAGTTACCAGCTTTTGGTGTTTTTTATGAATGACCAATAAAGTCTACTTAGACTGTCGCTAGTATAACGCGCGAAAAGTCGTTTCAAGAAAGCGTTTAAATCTTTGACACAGAATGCAAGACATTTAATTTTAGATAGAAACACCTTTCGCGTATTTCATGAAGCGGTTTAGTTAGTATGAAAATTTTATGTATAAAAATGGAGCACCTTCGTCTATAAATATGTACAATTCGGTCATAAGTAGAAAAAATGGGATATCTGCATATTCATATGTACATATGTAGGTATGTACTCGTATGGTGTAAATATTTTGCAATTAATTTAATTGTGTCTCTGCTGTTTTTAATGCAAATAACTTACTTTGAACCTACGCAAGATTAAGCGTCTTTACTTGAATATCATAAACGTATAAACAGGCACAAACACATACGCACGTTTGTAACTTAAACCACAATTATCACAATTGCTATTAATTAATTACTCATAGTAATCAACGAAATCGTGACAAATTGATTTTCTGCAGACAGCCAGTAGAGCTATGTACACATGTATGTATATGCATAGGCAATGTACGACGAAAAGTCTGAACCATAAATCAAGGGCTTGGGTGGCGATTGCGAGTCAAGTCATTCTCAAGTGACCCCATTCAAGATAGATTGCATGATTGTGGTCCGGATCTCAAATACAGAAGGACAATTCTTTCTTTTATTTTCGCCTTTACATTGATTACAAATTCGAACTGTTTGCTTTCGGTGATAGTCGCATGCTCTGTCATTTCGAACAAAAGACTTAAGACACGAACTTGAACTTTGTGTATAACACAAGGTGAGAGCACGATCAAACTGTAATCGGAGAAGCCCTTTGTATGAAATTTAACATATATGGTAAATTTAAAGTTGCAAGTAATTTAACATGACAGCCGTTAAAATTGAAATTGCTGGGGAATGTAAAAGATTTGCGAATATTTTAAATTTGCATATAATTTATTAAGTGAAGAAGGAATTATGGGAAATTAATGGTCAAATAAATTGGAAAGGAAATTTACCATTAATACTTACGTTGGAATACTTTTGTGGATATTGGCTGAGTAATAATTTTCTTTTCACATCCCTAAGTTCAAACAGAATTCTATTCAGCATCAATTATTGTCTGTTTATATGTATATATAAAGAGAGTGATAGATCAAGTTATTGGGAATCAGACCTGTAAAGTACTTAAGTATTAGTGCCAGTACCAGAACCTGGACTTAAATTTTTATAAGTACAAATCAAGTCCCGCTGCAGGTATTTAAAAAGTTTCAAGTGCAAACCCAGCTATATTGGTACTCAAAAGTAATATATATAACCTTAAGTACCCTATAAGTACCAAAGTACTCACTTACTACAAATTCTGCCATAACGTGAAGTACTTCAGCTCTTGTAAATTATTTAAATATCTGAGAGTTTTGTTAGCAGGGACAGCAACGGTCATTATAGTCGTTGTGCAGTGATTTTTATTTTTAAGTTCTTCAATAAAATAAATTAGTTAATCTGTTATATATATATATACATGTACATATATGAGTGATAGTAGAGCAGAAATTGACATACTGAATTTATATCCTTTGTTGGCAAATTTGGCAAGCAAGCTTTATTTTTATTTACAGATCTTGTAAATACTCCACGAAGGCAATCATTATCTGATATCATATTTGAAAGGCTTGCTTTGCTAAAGACAAACCCAAATACTGTATAAAAAACTTCCAAAATCAGAAATTAAAGCAGCAGAGCTTATACGATTCTGTTTCATTTTCTATCTTTTTGCAACATATTTGATGATATTTCATAAGTCATTAAGCTAGCAATAGATTCTACAAAATTTCTGATTTGAGTTTCTGAAAACCCTTGAATCTCTGTTATTAGAGGCGTACATAAATAATTAACAAGATCTTAAAGGTGTAGGCCAATTTGCAAGGCTAAAATATGTTCATTTCACGATGTTTTTTTCTTTCATGAAATTAATAATAATTTTCAAAACTTTTTTATGGGATTTATTTATTGTTGGATGAAATATAAAAATCTAATTTATATATATATATCGATTTCATGGACATGGTACCAACCCTTTGAAGACAATATTGTAAGCGACTTGCGGTGATAACTCGTGATAACGGAAAAATCATATCTCATATCAAACAATCCAACAGGATTCCATTAATAACACCCAAGAACAATCCTCGATCGTGGCTTTTAGGGAAAAATCAATTACTAACAAAATAGTGCCTTTTTTAGCTTTATGCATTGAATAAATAACTAATTAGGAAGCGGGGTACCGTACGAATATAGTTTACGTATTTAAGCAATTCAATGACAGTATGACCAATGATAGAGTGGAGGGGACAAGAAGGCCTACTGCCTATTATTGTGCGTCAGTTCAAAATTTCTGACATTTCATATTTTATGAAATTGTAATTGCTAAAAAATTGTTTATTTGTTTATTGTACATAACAATTTAGATTATAAAAATGTCCCACTTCAAAATGTCAGGATTTCATTACTGCTATGACGAAACGAATACAAACACAGCACACTAATACATTTCACCGAGTGTCTTAGGTTTTCACCCGATATGCCGTTTCCTTATAAGTTATTTATTCAATGGCTTCAAGTGCTCATTTTTTACCCAGAAAACGGTGTTTGACTGATTACGAAAACTCGAATTTACATCAAAAATGAAATAGCCAGGATTAAGGACTAAAGAAAATAGCTTAGATAGAATAAAATTAAATAAACTGCAGCTTAATAGGACTTTTCTTTTCCGAGTTAGCATTGTCACCGATTTTAAAAACCAAGTTATGCTTAAAGAATATGGTCAAATCGGTACTCTTCCAAATCCACTTGAAATTTGTTCACAATAATCTTCACTAGTTGTTAAGATTATTCACAGGAAATCGATTTCTTGAAAGTTTGCATGTAGGCCCACCCCTTTAAATATATACTGGGCGAAATGCCGGTATTAAGTGCGTACTGAGTTACTTATTAGGTACCCAAAATTTTATATGTGGGACTTATTAGTACCCAGTAACGGCACAGGCACTTGTGCTTGAAAATTTTTAAGTACCAATATTGGTTCTTGGAATTTTACAGGGCTGTTGGGAGTGGACTAGGTTTGTTACGCTATCTATATAGAGCGGTCCAATGCTACCTGACAAATATGGGTGTACCAAAAATAATGGAAAATACCTTGTGACAATTTATCGATTTAAATTTAATTACTCAATTTACTCTTTGTAATTTTATGAAATGTGGATAATATATTTTATACCCTAGATGAAATCTATATGGTATACTAAGTTTGTTATTCCATTTGTAACACCTCTAAATAATTTAAATAATTACGGTAGAAAAAAATGGATTGGACACCCACGCATAATATTATAAGTTCTTTTGCTTTGTGCATGTTCTTCCGTCCGTCTGACCGTCCGTCTGTGCGCACGATAGATTAGAGAGTTGAAATTTTGTACGCGGACTTAAAAGAAAGAGTAAAATTAAGTTCGAAAATGAAACAAATCAGGCAACTCCTTTGTGGGGTTGCCATACAAAAATCTCGTTCTCCACTATATATTTGGATACTGCCTGAGAACGCGTCGACGTAGAGAGCTGAAATTTGGTACATGGTGTTTCTATGGTAATAACAAATAATATTTCAGAAATAGAATAAATCGGGTAACCCCTTCTTGGTGTTGCCATATAAAAATTTAGATTTTTTACATATACTATGAAAACCATCAGTTCTAGACATTTTTATTGTACTAAAAACTTCTTCAGAGTACGAAATCCTATAAAATTGGTTATAATCATTTTTTCTGTCCGCCGAACCGTTCTAGAAATATATGCGAAAAACCACTTCAAAAATTAAACTTGCATAGATCGGTGACCATACGAAATTTTATACGGACATTCATCCAGGGTATCATAAGAATTAGTCTGAGACCAATTCTAGCTTTTTACTTGATTGCTTTGCCCATTTTACATTTTCGGAGGCATGACAAAGTGTGGGATGGTACTTACACATTGACAACTCACAATTAGAAGTTAATACTTGTCAGCATATATGACCCTTGTCACTTTTTTCTAGCCTAATCTTTCTGCATAAAATTGAAATCGCTCTCTTCTCTTCACCAGTAAACATCCGTGTGCAAATCAAAATTACTTGTTTTAATTATATCATTGCATAAAGTGCAAAAGCACTTTTTCAAAAATAGATAAGCCGTATGGTTTATTTTTTTATCCTGCAATTTCCCAAAAGAGTGCTAGTGATTTTGAGTCAACAGGGGATCCCAGGACATTTTCATTTTTTAGTAACGCTTTAGAGACCTTTCGTTCGGACAATTTAAATAAGATTTTAAAGGAAATATTTAATACTGTATTCTGCTTACCAAAAATCTAAAATTGCGTCTACAGAATCCTTTACTTTATCAAAAACTCTGATAGCTAATGCTTGTGTTGCATATACAAATGGCATATGGACAATCTTGCAGCATTTTTTTAAATTCTTTTCAAAATTGTCAATCCACAACTAATCATTTCGGCAAATTTTTTAAATCCTGATAAACTGCTTAATGGATTCTATGTCCATAATTTTAAGATAAACAGTTATTGTGGTATTTTACATCATGATAGGTTAATACTAACTCGAAAATAGTTTCGCCAACATGTTTAGTTGAAGGCGTATTTATTATAAAAATTATAACAATTGAAAAGTTTAATAACTTTGAATGAAATTTGCCTATGTATTTTTTAAGTGCATAGACACATCTTTATTTAATTGAAAATCTTATATTAGAAATTCGGCAGATCGCGCTGTATAGTTTGTCTTTCAATTTAAAAATCAAATGTTTGAAATTATCACATTGGATCCTTGGAATTTCTGTTTACTTAATAAAAATATAGTTTTTTTTTCTGTGAAAATCCCCATTTAATACATTAATGTGAAATATCGCACAAAAGATTCGAGTAACCCGATCTCAAGTAAACAGCAAATTAAAAAAAACATGACCACAGTGAAAACATTCAAATTGGAGTCACCTTGTATCCAAGACCTCAGACTAAGAAAAGAAATATGCGTTGAGTATTTTTGAATGCTTAACTAATTCTGAAAATTTCGTCTAAGTCGAAGGGGGTCGGGGTAAATGGGTGATCGTTCTGGCATAGAATTGCTATATATATATATATATATATAATTTGTTAGAAGAAAGAACGTATAGTCCAGTCAATAAGGACTAAAAAATACCTTTGCCTTACAAAAGGTGGAGTAGAAACGATTTTGATACATATTATTTAGTTCCGGCCACCGATAACAGATCCAAGTTTTCGACCTTGGTGTTAGGTTAGGGTTTTCCGCCATCTTGGATTAAAGATACAAAAAATTTGTTTTTTTTTCAAAATAATTGCTCAACAGTTGATCCTACCACAAAAATGTATAAATATAAATTTGTAGAGGATTAAATTCCTCGCATTATTTTTAGAAACACTTTTTTTGTAAGTCTGATCTGTACAAGTTACAGTGGCCGAAACGTAAGCATTCTTCCAAAAACACGTCAAACTATTCGTTTTTCTCATTTTAACTAATACTTTGTAGCTTTTCATTACATAATGACGGTAGTTTTATAAATTCGAAGTCAACTCATTTCTCTACCACCACGACGTAGAATAATCGGCGCGTTTTTTTTTTAATTGTGGTACCCCCCGTAGGCCTGATCCACAGATTTTTTTTTTTATTTTTGTTGCAATTAGTTCGACTCGTATATTCCATAATTTATGTCCTCGAGCATGTTTCTATTATTTCTTTATTTTTGAAGCCGTGTCTTGATTTTTATGCCTTTATAATCCGTCTACGTTAGTGTTATCGCCTAACCCATTTTCCGCACTGAGAGTCTGGGCTTCCATCCAAGTCATTGTCTCCTCTTCGTCGTCGGTCTCGATAATGACCTCTGGTGCATTCTCGCATAATTCACCATTGTAGAATCCGCATACATCAGAGCACTTCAACTCACCTTTCCTGCAGTCACATCCTCCACCGCAACAGTTTTTGCAATTGCAAGATATGACAATTAATAAGCAGATACCAAGGTTCTCTGGCTGGAGTGAAGCCGTTGATATCAAATTTTCAAACACAGCCGGATGAATTTTTTGGATTGCACACCATTTTAAAACTAGGTGGTAGGTCCTAGACGGACAATACCATGCAGCGTCCTTCGTTGGCAGTAAAGAAGCTAGGTTGAAGTTCCTTTTTATTGTCGATTTTGCGAAACGTTGGACTACTTTCAAAGTTTCCTCGTACATGTAGCATTTTCATGTTGCAACGAGAAGCGTGCTCCAGCATCTGCGATGTATTCTGGTTTGGCATTCTGATCTTTGAAGATACCAATGACAGCATTCAGTCCTTTGTTTTTTTTTTTCGACAAGCAAAAATGATTTTGTTTTTCCTTCATTGAAGTGGGATGATGTCGTATCACAACCGCTAGCCGGATGAAAAACAGGATGTTTTCGGCTTCTTCTTTCACTCTCACTATTTGCGGAATACACTCTTTCAGCAGTTTTACCTCTCCCCGGTTTGCGAAGGTAGATGTTCGTTTTGAATAATCCTAATACTGTCCGCAGAACTAAAAAGTCGATGTTTTCGCCAACGATAAAAACAGCGTCGAATGATGAGCATAAGGAAATCGCTTTGTTAATCATCAACACATCAGCATTTTCTTCAGAACTAAACTAGGGAATTTAGTCTTCTTCAAATTTATATTTATACATTTTTGTGGTAGGATTAACCGTTGAGAAATTATTTGAAAAAAAAATCAATGTTGTACCTTTTATCCAAGACGAGGGAAAACGGTGACCTCCACAAGATCGAAAACTTAGATTTTTCAATGCGGCCCGGAACTAAATATCATGTCAAAATTGTTTCTACCCCAATTTTTGTAGGGCAAAGACCCCTATTGACTGCACTAGTATAGGTGGCAAGTGAGTTATTATGAATACATTAATAGTGGTACATATATTTCTCTAGAATTATTTTCAGGAAATAATTTTACAAACTGTGCACAGTAGGAAAAGCCGGATCAAAAATGTTTAATTACATTTTAAATGGGCCCTATATCCACAACTTGCATAAGGCTAGGTACGTGCACGACAAATTTAAAATAATATCCATCCGTTGAAAGCAGATATAAGCGCTATCACTTCTTGGATTATTCAATCTCATTTTCAAGGAACTCAAGTCCCCACGGTGCGGCACAGAGCGCGCGGCGGGACGTAGCACTCCGGTCAATGGTACCTACCTATGAATAAGTAGGTACCTGTAGCCGGCCAATCAGTGAAAGTGAATTAAGAGCTGAATTAAGATTTCTTTTTTTTTTTCGCCTTACTTACCGTTTTATTTAATAGAGCTATTAGAACATTAATAAGACTAGATGAACTTACTGAATGATCCGCGTTATTCAAACGCTATCAATAGACAACCCGATGCAGTCGTTGTCGTCGTCGTCGTTGGCCAAAATAAGAAAGGAGAGCACTTGCTGGCTATGGCTATTATGGTTATTTGAAACGCTACCTACCATACCAGTTACCTGCAGTTATAGACTCTTCAGGGCATCTCTCGAATGCTCTGAAAGGCCGTTTTTAATGGTGATTAAATAAATTCATCTAATATGTAAATAATTTTTTATAATTGCACTAATTTTGTCTTACAATGTGAAGCAGTCCCCAAGCTTGCTAGCAATTAATATGGAAGTGTTTTGAGGTCGCGTATTCTCTCTAAGGTGGTGCTACATAGATTTAATCATGGGTTGCGCACACTCACTATAGAGCATGGCTCAATCAAGAAACTTTTGTGTTATATAAGTTCGGTCCAGTGTACTGGCCGGCCGGCCAGTTCTTGCATAAAAACAGCGGGAAGTTCAAATTGTTGCCGACAGTGCAAAATCAGCAATTATCTTGTTTTCTAAATTAACATTTTTATTTTACAGAGATACTTTTTTTTCGCGGGGTAGTTTTCAATGATTTATTTTATGCAATGCGTGTGAACTAAATTTATATTATGCAATTTTTTGCAATGCAAATTAAATTGCGTGTATCTCGCACTCTACTTATCTGAGGTCGTCCTAATATAAATTTATGCATAAGAATTTTAAAATAAGAGGTTATAATCTATTATGCATTGAAGCAGCTTTTAAAATACAAATTTTTTATGGGAAAAATATTTTAGCACGTCCATATAGAGATCCTTTATTTGTATAACTCATATTTAAATGTAACTACTTTGAAATGTGCTGGCTAAGTGTAAGAGGAGAAAAGTTGGGGACAACCGAAAAAAAACAATTATTTACTCATAAATAAAATGCGATATATTTCCTCGCCAACAATAGAGAAATAGGTGAATTTACAGACATTTTCATCAAGGCGAAGCATTATTTTGAGTCCACGAATTCCAAAAAAAAAAAACAAGAAACATGAAAATTTTATAATTTTTTATAAAAAAAAAGACAACCAAAACTGCAATCAATTTTCAATTTTAAGCCTTTAATATTTTACATATGCACATTCAAAACAAAACTTCTATCGAACTAATTTTATCTTAATCTTGAAGTGTGCTGAAGAAATATTATATGCAAAGCCACTGGTTTCTTTAGAAACGAAGCCGTCATACAGGAGATTATGTAAGAACGTATTTGTATGGGAATCATATAAAAATTCATCGAATTCGTTACAGATAACAAAATAGGTTGAATATTTGCCTCATGATCTATCAATTTAATCAGAGAACTTCTAAATAAAAAGCTTTTCGACTAAACGAAATTGGAAGTTCAAAGCGAGTTTGGTTTGCTTAAACCAAAAAATCTTTTAACTTGAACGCAGGCTGATGATAAAGCTAGTACAAAACTTATGTGTAATTTTCTAAAGAATAAATATTATAAAAAATCATCAGTGGAAAACTAAATAAATCATATGATGATAATGAAATAGCTGTGATGCTAGAGAATTCCATTATCGCTAAAGTCTCAACAATAACAATGAGACAACTGAAAACTCTTCAATGCCAGTTTTGACTGAACAAACACTTAATATTCTCCACTTGAGGCAAACAAATTTAGTAACATAGGACAATGGCCTATTCTCACGTCTCAAATACGAAATAAAATCATCAAAATAGATCCAGAAAAATAGTTGGTCCTTCTGCAAAGTTCTTATTATAAGTTGTTTTTTACTTGGACTCCCCATATTGAAATGATAACTAACAAAACCACATCGGCGTTCAGTTCATGCAGCAGGTTTTTCGGGTAAAAGTGGGGGCTGAGCCCCAAATGACCTTATGGATCTTCTTTTTTACGAGGAAAAGGTCTGGTGGCCTAACTGGCGCCTTCACATCGTGTCCTCAACGAGTACTTGAGGCCATTCTTGGCTTACAGCCACTCTATACCGTTTTATTCAGATGGAAGTGTCGTGTCCCTTAGAAATAAAAACACTCCGTTTTCAACAAATGCACTACTTTTATTTTATTTACAGATCTTACCAACTTAACTTTAACTTTTAACTTAATCTAACTATTACCGCAGACCCAACGCTGTTTAATTGTAACCCGAACTGACCACACCAATTCAGTTGCGCACCTCGAAAACTTGCACACGGAAATCGGAAGTAGAACATGACCCTTAATATAATGTAATTATGATGCGGTAATATTCTACAACCGATGACGAAAACTACTGACCAATGTCACCGATAGCAAGTAGCTGTGCTGTTGTAAACAAAACGGCCAATGACCGTGCTCTATGCGAAGTAGCATGTTTAGTCACTGCCGCTGTAATGTAAACAATCATCACATTATTTAGCAATAAGCGGACACCTTACTGTGCGAAGTAATGTGTTCCGCTATTGCTTGCTACTTTACTACCGGTACACCTGCCATGCTCTTGCTTCCGTGTACCAGCAGACTGGGCCACAACAGAAGCGTGTTCGAACAGATCAACATTAATGACTTAGATGCACCAACGCTTACTATGGCTAAAAGACTTTCCTTCGAAAGAGGTCACCAGGTAACCATTAATGAAAAAAGTCAGATACTAGTTAGAGGGCTCTAGTTTCCGCGAAGGGTCCACGTTTGGTATACTGACGTATCCCGGAAGGATGGCAAACCAGGTACAGGAATGGTTTGTCCAGAAGTGAAACTATCCATTCCACTTGGTGCCTCGGCTTCCGTTTTTCAGACTCAAGTCCATGCTATAGAGGTTGAAGCTCAGGAAAGCCTAATAAAACTGTAAGAGCTCCAGCATCTACATCTGTTTAGACAGCCAAGCTGCGCTCCTGGCTCTTTTCTCTCAAGTCATTGAGTCGAAACTAGTCTGGAGCTACTACTTGAAGCTCCAGCTATACTATCTTAGGGAAAACCAAGTAACATTGGCTTGTGTTCCTAAACACAAAGGAGTAGATGGTAATGAAAAATGGGCGGACTGACTAAAACCGGAGCTGACTGTCCGTATACTGGTCCCTACCGGACATGTGGCCTACGCAAAACTACTTTAAGGGGAACTAACACGCCAAGGACTTAGCAGACAGTCACTCAGACTATTTCCTAGCACAGCCACTAGTCATGGCCCCTTCCTTCACTTCTTGAAGAAGATAGGCAAAACTGTGTCGATTATGCGAAGATGAAGATGAAACCTCGATTCATGTTATATGTGAGTGTCCAATGCTTATGGGTCTAAGGCTACAAGTTACTGGAGGAACACTAATCTCTCCAAATAAGGCTTTCAATCTAACCCCAAGAGCAATAATCGAGCTCGTTAAGAAATTCAATTTTGCCTAACCACCTTAAGGGGGAAGGCACAATAGCACAATAGATCATCTCTGGTCGGGGTGTCCACATGGTGCTGGAGACCTAGTCACCCCTACTCTTAGCATTAACATTTTTCAAAGTCCAAATGATACTGACACTAAATTATTGAGAAATCGAAAATTGGCCTTGTATTATTGCACATAAAACTGGCTAACACCGAAACGACGTATCACGCATGGCTATTGTACCTATTCTGATGCGAAAAAATAAATTTTACTTAAAGCAACATGAAACTTCCAATGAACATTATATTTGCCAGAGTAAATGGCGCGATGTAGAAAAAACTCTTTCTGAAATTGAGGGTAGTGACCCCAATCTTCAATCCTAAATTAAAAAACAATCACAACCCTAGAAGACGGGTGAATAATAAAAATCAAATCTCAATCTTGTATCAATGTTATGTCAATTTTTATTATTAAATATAATTTAGCGCTTGATGGTGATAATGGGAATTTTCTGGGCATTGTGCAACTGCTTGGAAAGTATGACTTTATAATGGCGGAGCATATACAAAGTATTAAGTGTAAAGAAATGCATAATCACTATCTGAAAGGCTTTATAACTTCTAGAAAACCATGTAAAAAATGAAGTTAAAACTAAAAGAGACGAATACTTTTCAATGATATAAACCGATATACTCCGATATAAGCCATTAGAAACAGCTAAACCATTTACTGATCGATTCTTTGATTGTAATGAGTCAATTATTCAAGTCAGAAAGCACTTAATTTCATTTTGTCCTATTTTTGATTCATTAAGGGAAGGTCTAACTGTCTCACTTCTACAAAAATCGAAAGAAAATGTGCACTTTCTATGAAGACTGTAATAGATAAGGAGAAGAGTTTACAAACTAAACTTCGGGGATATCTCTAGAGCATTTTTAAACCTTTTGGGTACCATTCTTGATGATGCCGCTTCATCATCAGTTTTCTGCTTTAAAAAAAAAGGTGGAAAATACTTCCAATATAATAAAATCACCCGAACTATTAAGCAGGTTTGTGAAACAATATAGCAATATAGAGTTAATAGCTGAAAATTAGTCCATTACCAACGTTTCTACAAATATGTGAAGCAGCATTAGCAACAATTTAAGAAGAATTGAATTTCAAAAAAGCATTTTAGACTGTTTCCTCAATGTTAGAATTTTCTTAACTATTCCTATCTCAATGTCTAGTAGGCAGCGAAGTTTTATTGAACACAAGCTCATAAAAACATATTCTCACTCTACAATGAGCCAGGAATATTTGTCAATCCGAGCAATCATCTCCATTGAAAATGACAATGTTAAAAGTTTGATCTCTCCGCTGGTACAGAAAATTTATGTAAGAAAATTATTAATTTTTTTAATGGTTTCAAAAAGTTAATTGCCAATTATTTTTTTTTTTTTTAATTTTAATCAAGAACAATTAGTTTAAGACATGAAAATTATAAATATAATAAGGATTTATTTAAAAAATATATTATATTTGCAGCATCCTTTATATGCAAATATGTATACATACATTACATATGTGTGTATGCTATAGAGTTTAAAATAAATACGATTTTGCATGTCAAAGGCTGCCATTTTGAACAGAAATGAATAAATAAATTGATCCAAATTATCTCTAATTTATAGCCCTTATGTTTGTTAAACTGGTAAATGGTTCAATAAGAAGAAGAACAAGAAAGACGACAATATTGTGAGTGGCCTGTAGAATGGAAATTTGTTGATCCTCTTAGTATACCCGAACTACTAATTCACATATACCAACTTTTATAAATAAAGATATAAAATTATTATGTACTTTGAACTACTGCCAACAACCATCAAATAAAATTAAGTAGGTCCTTTTAATAGGAAAACCTAAGTTCCCAAACCAAAATTTCAAATTGTTGAAATCCTCAAACGCTGAGTCTTCGGCCCCAAAATTACTTGATTCCAAACTGAGCTGAAACGCTAATTTAGAAGACCGTATTAAGACGGCTAGTGTGGCCTTCTACATGTACGAGGTAATCTTTGGTGGTAACTGGAAATTAAAACCAGTCTGGTGCATAACCATAGTTCGGCCGAGTGTCTGTTTTGACGATATTGTGGACGGCACTGCAGAGGTATAGCGCCAATTAGTGCTGACAGGATTAAAGTGAGGGGTTAATGGAAAAAAGAAATATACTCCAGAAGATAGACTGCAGCGATTGCAGGGAAAAAACAGGCTATGAAGTACATGTCCTAACTTTTGGTGGAGGTGTCAATGCAACGACGCCCACGAGGAGTGATTGGGATAGGAAGGAGATGGTGGTAACATCCGATATTTGTATCTTTATTGGAGAACAAGTGCGGGCACAGGCGCTGGAATGTACTTTGGGGACTGCCAGTGGCACTGGTCTTATAGACTGCCGGACAAATGTATTGTCTTTCAGGCAGAGCTCACAGCGATTTACTAGGCGGCAATATTGCCATCTATTTAGCAGAGATTCCTTGCGTCATTTCTGCATATACACTGGCAGCCATCAAGGCGCTGGATGCTGTGCTAGTAAAATTAAAATTATTACAGTTATGCAAGACCAGCTTTGAGGAATTGACTACACGAGACAAGATGATCTCTCAAGATGATATCTGGAATATCGAGGCAACGAGATGGGTGATGAAGAGGCCGAAAAGGGCTCTGAAATGAATAGCTTCGCAACGGTTGCTTATGCGAAGATTTCGATCGGAGAATTAAAAGAGGACATCATCAGGGGCACCTATCAAAAGGCAAGCTTCCGTTGAATCAAGAGCAAAACTTGCCGTATTGCGAGGCAATTCTTACGTGTATATGACATGAAGAGGACAAGGGAACTCTTTACAAGCAATAGAACAAATACGAGGAATCAAGTAAGGATCATTAGGGGTCACAGAATCATAAAAGACCATGCTAGAAGACTGGGAATAGTGGAGAACGATTTCTGCCGGATTTGCAGGAAATAGAATCCGTCCAACATGTACTTTGCGAGTGCAATGCTCTGATAAAAAAAAATTGATGGGCTATTAGGTCAGTACTTCGTTTGAAGTCTGAGGAGCTGCAAACTAAACAGTTCGGATGTATACTAAGATTTCTAAGGAAAGCTGAATGTATTTAGAAAAGTACTAAATGTTATTCCTTGAGGTCAAGGGCACAATGGAAGTCTAAGTGGAGCAGGCTAGTCACTTCTAGTGGCATCACTTTTACCTAACCTAGCCTATATCCCCAAGGACAAAATACCTAAGGTACAAAATCTCGAGACACAACAAACAAACTCTACATAGCATTAAAATTAAAACACAAAATACTAAAGCAAACAAATTTAAACTAAAATTCAAAAAATTATAAACTCAAATGTATTACTAAAAGTGAGGAAAATAAAATTAATTAAAATCTAAAAGCAGAATTGTGGGGTAACAACCCGTCGATTACCACATCAACAATAATAATAACAACATATTTTTTTTTTATTTTTAATACAAAGATCATATCACAACCTTAAAGTGTACAAAGTGTGCTGGCCTCAATAGGAAAATTACTAAAAATAGTAATAGCACTAATATTACAGTTGACCTAAAAAAAAACAAAAAGAGAACAAAAAAAGACACGAAAGAGATATTGTATTCTTATATTCAAATATTTTGTGAAAAATTTATTAAATTCAATATTTGCATGAAAGTATCTTTATTAGTTACTTCTTGAGATTTTGAGTATGCGAATTTTCAATTTTCGGTTTGGATATTTTAAGTTTGGGAGTTTTATGATTAGTAATTTTGGGAACTTTATGCTTGGCAATTTTGGAGATTTTTTTTTACTCCAGATGCATCACTTTCTTTGGGTATTGTTATTATAAAGCAAAAACAACAATACGGTATGAAACAATTCCTGTGTAAGCTGTTCTGCGCCGTTATATTGCATAGCCTTACACTTTATTATTAAGCAGAATAAAGGGTCCAAAGAAAGTCTAATTGGACCCAATAATTTATCAACTCCTACTCTGATCATCTTCTCTTACATTTACATAAGTAATACTTTACAATCAATATCTAACCTACAATGCAATGTTGCAAACAAATGATAAAAATGTACTTTTCTGGAAAAGCTAAAAAAAGTTCAATTCAGCAGTTCAGTATTATTTTTTTTTTACTCTACCAAAAACGAATATGATTTCTGCCCCCACCAATAATTTTGAACAATTTTGACTTTTGTACATAGTTTCCTTTTCTGAAAAGGAAATAATTGATAAATTCAAATACTAACCACTAAACTACGATTTATTTCAATACAATAAAATCACTATAACTCCTACATATTCGAATTGAATTCACTTCAAAGTGCATATATTACTTGTAGTAAAAGTAAAATATTCCTAATGAAAGTAAACTCACTCACCAGTTCGATCGCCTGCAGATTAAAACCAGATTTATCGCGCTATAGTGGATCGCATAAAGTTAAAAAATGTTTATATACGCAGTCAAAGGTGATGTATACGCCAAGTAATGAATTTTCTTGGGGGTGACTCGACAATGAATCATTCACCTCATATAGATTCATGTATATACGTACATACATATGAATACAATGATCACCAAATATAAACAGTATTGAATGCCATTGGATGCTTTCAGAAAAGAGCAAAGAATAATCTTCAGTGGAATGTACTTCAAGGCTAACGGACACTTACTGACCACAATTATTTACGACGGTAATTGGAGCAAATTTCGGTGTTGAACTTATTCATGGTCATACAAGCAGAACTTTGACCATTTATGGTAAGTAGTTAGTTTTCAGTGAAGTAAGCCAAAGTCAACTAGTTAAGGAAATCAGTTCAAAAATGCAATTCGCTATGAAAGTATGTAAATGGACTTTTATAAACTATGTGGTTACACCTACTCACTTGAAAAGAACTCTTTTCTGTTTTGATCCTAACTACAAAATCGATTTACGCAAACGTCTCCAAAAGTTGTAAGTTGAAAAAGTAATCAAAATAAAACGCAAAAATCATCGTGTTCTATTATGTTAGGGCGTGTTCTATTAGAAGGTCAAAAAGTTGCAAATATATACGCTCACCTAAAATTATAAGAAAGTACTAGACCTAATTGAAGTCAGCAAAACATGGTCTTCAAATGTCTTAGATAATGAACATATTCAGACAAATTACCTCCTGTGATTTTAACATTTCTTTTTAGAATGGCTCTTCGTTGTTGTAATCAATTTCATAATGTTTTTACATTCCGTAGAATTCATTAGTACATAAAAAACATCTAGGATTGATCGTTATTTTTAAATATATGCAAATCTGAAAGTTTTTATATCGCAACCCGATTTAACCTATATTTACGAATCTAGACTTGCAATTATTATGAGAACGGTGCGCACGCTAAGCTCAAGCATTTTCCAAATATACAGGGTGTCCCGGAAGTCGAAGTCAAGCCGGAACCGGGTGATAGGCCAAATCATAATAGTTACCAGAATGATATAAAAAAAAAACTATGTGAAGTATTTTTAAAATTATAGACATTCTTTTGTTTTCGAGAAAATGTACACCCCATGATGGCTTTTTAGCTCCTGTTGCTACACATCTTTAATTTTTTTCAATTTTATTTTTCTTATGTAATCCCGAATAGTGCTTATGTAACCTGTTGCTTTAAATTCTAAGCCAACTGCTCCAGCTTGGAAGAAAATGTCACAGTTTGCCGAACCAAGAATAGAAAATTAATAATTCACCCAACTTTAACTGACTGTAATGAAAAAAAAATGTACTACGTCAGTTTGGCAAGTAACTTTAGAAATTGACGCATTTAATAAGGATTTTAAAATTGTATAACACTTGCCACATTATTTCTTCGATTATGAAATAGACAATTTTCTTCAGCAAACCCAGTTTCGAAAAATTTCTTTTTACTTACAAAAAATAATTCCAGTGTACTCAAAGCTTGCCGTAAGACCGTAACTTTAAGATTTTAGTTTGAGTGAGACGGAGAGTCATAACATGAAGTTTGATTGAGACAGATAGTGACGCTTTCCTTTCAAGTTAGAGATCCTGTGTTAAATTTAGGACAAATTATCCTTAAGTTTAAAATTGAACACCAATTATTTGGATGCTAAGATTTATTATTTACAAAAGATGTTAAAACTGCCTTCCTTCAGTACAAACTGCAGTACAAACTCGACATCTTCTTAAAAAATATCGGGTTATCAGACGGGCAATTCTTTCGTTGTTGACAAATTCAACTGCTTCCGTAATTCTTTGCCGAAGCTCAGCTAAATTTTCAATTGACTTCTTATAAACTTTCTCTTTTACTGCTCCCCAGTAAAATAAATCTAATGGATTTAGATCAGGTGACGTACCAGAACGCCCTATCCATCTGTCCGGATATTCTTCATTGAGATATTCTCTAACTGAAAGGGCATAGTGCGCTGGGCAGTCATCTTGCTGATACCACATCTCTCTGTAAATACTTAGTGGCATGTCTTCCAGTAAATTAGGTAAATGGTTTTGCAAAAAAAACTAAATAAACTTCAGCATTAAAGACCTCTGGCAACTCAAAACGTCCTATGACTTTTCCGTTTAAAATTCCGGTCCACATGTTTATTTTAAAACGATATTCAGATCTATTTTGTCTCATTAAATTCGGATTCTCTACGTGCCACTCGTGTAAGTTGTGTAGGTTCATATAACCGTCTTTTTTAAATTTCGATTCATTCAACCACAAAATTTTCTCGAACAATCGCGGATCTTTCCGTTGTCTTTGTAGCATCGTTTGGCGAAACGCAATCCGAGGTTGATAATCCCGAGGTAACAGGGTTTGTACTCGCTGTACATGGTATGGGTGGAGCTCATGTTTTGTAATATTCGGGGGGCTATACTTTTGGGGCACTCCTGTGCATTCCTGGACTGCACATACAGAACTACCTGGGTCTTCTTCAACTGCTTGAAGTATTACGTCCTCGTAAGGTAAGGAACTACTTCCTTCGCCATGTACTTGATTTGGAAGTCGGCCCTCTGTGGAGAGTAGACGATGCACATTTGTAAAAACTCGATGATCTGGAGAACGATCAGCATTTGGGTATTTCTCCCGATACAGTCTAGCCGCAGCACTAGCATTGCCTCTACATTCCCCATAAAAGACGTGCATGTTGGCATATGTGGTGTATACAGACACTATAGTCCAGAAGAAATCAAAGTTTGTCGTAAAGAGATCGAAACTGTCCAAATCCAATCACAAGCAAACAAGTCCAATAAACGAAGCAAAAAGTCAAAAGCACGAAATAACACGAACGAATACGGAATACTTTTAAAGTTACTTGCCAAACCGGTGTAGTATATTTTTGTTTCAGTACAATCAAAATGTGACATTTTCTTCCAATCTGGAGCAGTTGGCTTGGAATTTAAAACAAACAGATTACATAAGAAAAATAAAATTGAAAAAAAGTAAAGATTTGTAGCAACAGAAGCTAAAAAACCATCATGGGGTGTATATTTTCTCGAAAACAAAAAAATGCATATAATTTAAAAAATACATGACTTGAATTTTTTTTTTATATTTTTCTGATAACAGCTATACATTGATTACAGCTCTTAGAAAGCCTAGATGACTTCGGCAGTTTAGTTGGTAAGCGCACTGATTATACCATTCGCAGAATCATAGGTTCGAATCACACAGCGATATAATCCTGTGCTTTTTCTCTTTTCGACTTTTAAAGCATCTCCTCCCCCATATTACCTACTAATCTACCTATCAAAAAATCCCTTACATCTCTTTTTCAGCAACATAATTATTATGTACCCAAAGGAAACGAGGCTTTAGTTTGTAATATTTTTGCTGTGATCAGATTCATCAACTCAAAAAGAGAGTATTCACGACAGCAATCAAAATGAGTTTCTCAGGACATGTAGTGCATTTTTCTTAATAATCGAAAGATGGTAGCTGCATCATTAGTACTGCAGGCTAATCACCTAGCTTAGTGAACAAAACCGATTCGAGAAACTGAACGTATCATGTTGATAATCTATGTTCCTGATGATAATGAACAGGTAAGAAAGTCTGGAAGATGGATAGAGAGCGAGCTGATTCAAATTTGCAGCTTAAACGAGAAGATTCCCTATTAACTAGAAAAGAAGAGATAGACTAAAGGTAAAGAAAGATATTGTCTTGGGATTATTGACCGGAAGTATCAGAGCAAATAGATGAAAAAGAAATTGAAAATCCATTCCAGGAGGATTGTATAACTGAATCAATTCCAAGAGAAAAGCAATCTTTTGGAAAAGAACGGTAAGTAACCATCTAACACTTTTATTTTTTAAATTAGAATTAAAGTTAAATAATTTATTATGTAATAACCAAACACCCTGTCTCGCAGCTAAAAAGTTCTAACTATTTTATTATTATGTAATAACCAAACACCCTGTCTCGCAGCTAAAAAGTTCTAACTATTTTATTATTATGAAATTCCTATTTGGCGGTGAAGCATTTCGCAGTTAAATATAAATTATAGCGATTTTATTAATGCAAAAAAGAAACTGTTTTTATATAGCTGTATTCATGGACTCAGAAGGGTATGGGTGTACTGTATATAGAATTTATACATAAGATCCAGTTTATATGTTTGAAGACTTATGTTCTTTTTATGGTAAAAATAAATTTTTGAAATTCAACAAATCTTCTGAACGTAGTATTTGACAATTATAAAATAAATAAGAAATAGCGGAATTCAAGAAAAAGGAAGAAGAAGAATATTACGAAAAACAAACAATTAAATAAAACCAAAGTAAATCATAGGAAAAAAAATCAGTTATTATTTAGTAAACATTGCTGCTTTGAAAACAAACAGAAATCATTAAACTGTTGCACCATTCGTAGGATGAATTTGAAACAGCAGTTGATTTTATCAGAAAACTATGCAGTTTACCAGGGTGTCGAATGCATTTGGTGATTTGAGACAAAACAGTTTAAAACACATGTACAGCAAATTAGCACACCCCTATATACAGGGTGTTTCCCCTTAGGAGGTCCATAGAGCGGGAGTTGATAGTACTCACCTAGACGAACCAAAAATTGTATGGCAGGTGGGGGGGCAATATCAACCGTTTAGGAGTTATAGGGTGATTCATAAAAAAAGCTAGGTTTTTACAAAACACCCTGTATCTTAAAAACTACAGGGCGTATGGTCACAGTTAAGGGCTCCCTGTATGCAGAACTTCATGGCCTTTCCAACGACTGCTCAACCAGCCCCGTACCCCTCTCCCCTAAGATGTTATGAAGGTCTAAACTAAAAATTTCGGATTTTCTTTCCTTTTTTTTTACTTTGACCTCTATTATTTTTGCAAAAAGGTCATTAAGATAACTTTTTTTTATAAAAACTGTAAACTGTGGATCCTCCTCTTTAATTTGACCTATTATACCCTATGTGCTATCTGTATCCGTTAAAGAGTTATTAGCTCTAAACTTATTCTCAAACCTATTTTCAAACCTATCCTCAACGATAATTTGTTCCCTTAGTACGTCATTTTAAAAAATATCGTCTAATTTCGGTGTGACCGAAATAGGTTATGAGTTAATAACTGTTTAACGGCTACAGTTAACACATAGGGTGTAATAGGTCAAATTAAAGAGGAGGCTCCACAGTTTACAGTTTTTATAAAAAAAAGTTATGTTAACGACCCTTTTGCAAAAATAATAGAGGTCAAACTAAAAAAAAAGGAAAGAAAATCCGAAATTTTTAGTTTAGACCTTCATAACATCTGAGGGGAGAGGGGTACGGGGCTGGTTGAGCAGTCGTTGGAAAGGCCATGAAGTTCTGCATACAGGGAGCCCTTAACTGTGACCATACGCCCTGTAGTTTTTAAGATACAGGGTGTTTTGTAAAAACCTAGCTTTTTTTATGAATC
The DNA here is from genome assembly GCA_963924295.1 of Dioctria rufipes. Classification (NCBI taxonomy): domain Eukaryota; kingdom Metazoa; phylum Arthropoda; class Insecta; order Diptera; family Asilidae; genus Dioctria; species Dioctria rufipes. The sequence continues at coordinate 36,961,468 of OZ002743.1, read as the reverse complement.
ACCCTATAACTCCTAAACGGTTGATATTGCCCCCCCACCTGCCATACAATTTTTGGTTCGTCTAGGTGAGTACTATCACCTCCCGCTCTATGGACCTCCTAAGGGGAAACACCCTGTATATGCAATACATTCCCTTTTTCCATAAAAATTTTCGCTCATCAGTTTTTCACTATAAAAAACTTTGATAGATGTGTCATCCGTTGGACTTAATTATGTCTTAAGTAAGCAATTGAGCAATAGCATCGTGCGACATACTAGTGTAACAGTCAAAGCTTCCTTGTTGCTTTGGCATTTTAATTATCCCACCTTTACATTTAGGTGATTAATTTATTAAATTACCTTACTTCTTCATTGGAATGCATTTTGCTTTTTTGGTTTTTTTGAATTTACTTTATTTTACGAACGTTATTTTCGAATTCAAAACAGATAAATAGCAAAAGAAATAATTTTACTAAGGAAGAAATGAGGCTAATTTGGAATTTATTCCAAAAGGAACAAAACATCAGCAGGATTGCCAGAACCATGTGTTGCCCGAGGAACACAGTACAAAATGCTTGGTCCAAATGTCAATCATTTTGGACTTTGGTCATCTGGAGTGATGAATCCAAATTTTTTTATTTGAGTGAACCTGTTGGACGAACTTACGTATGACGTTAACCGAACAAGAAACTGGACCCTAAGCACACCAGGAAGACAGTTCAGTTTGAATGGGCAGCGTCATGATATGGAGCTGCTTTAGCGCTCACAGTATTGGACCAATTATTAAAATAAAGGGCAGAATGGATGGTATAATATATAAAAGCATATTGGCAAATCTTCTGCTTGAATTCTCAGAAGATTTCCCACTGTTAGCATACCGCCAATGGATCTTCCAGCAGAACAATGCCCGATGTCATACGACTTGCATTGTTAGGGAATGGTTTGAAGTGCCAAATTTCCATTATGCAGTGGCACCCACAGAGCCTCAATATAAACCTGATCTAAAATTGGTGGAGTATCATCAAAAAAGTCTTTCGAAAATAAAACCAAAGGCAACAAAGGAATTATGAGACACAATTCGTCAAGAATGGTACAAAATTAGTCCTGATGTTTGTGCTTACTTAGTATTCTCAATGAAGAGGAGATTTGCTACCATAATTACTCAGAAAGGTCATTTTTGTTCTCTTTTTTATTTATCGGCGGTAGTTATCAAAATAAAATTCACGAATAATTTTTACAATTTTTAATAGGAATATTTGATTGATTGCATGCTTAAAAGTGCTTGTTTGTATTTGTTCAAAGCTGCCCCATGACTACTGCTCAAAAGAATGACAGAATTTTTTTTTATAAAATAAAAAATGGATTATCTAAATTGCTTTAGAAATACCAGAGATATGAGGTCGAATTGAGAACCTCCTCTTTTTGAAGTCGGTTGAAAATGAGTAAAATACCTACGATCCTATCCACCTATCCATAGATATTACAAATTACACACCTGCAGAAAAATGTGAAGTATTGCTTAAATTCTAATTTATTTAGATTTCAAATTCGAAAATTTTCATGAACTTTTACAAAACAAAAATACTTCTAGATTAGTTTTATAGTATTTCCATACATACTTAAAATGCTAGTCTTACCAAACAAGAAAAAAAAACAAAGAACAAATAATTTCTCTTGATTTTATTTGAAATTTTCCAAACTACCTTCCTTCTCCACCCCCTATTAGTTAATCTTGTTTTGTAACTGCTTTTATCTTCCGGGCTAGAATTGAATTATATATGCAAGAAAAGAATTTCTGATAATTATACTCCTATTAAATAATAATAATAGCGAAACATGAAGTGGAGCTCTTTTCCAATTTCAATACAACAAGTAAAATCAATTAACTTTAGAAGAGTATTAAATTGATCCACTGCAGTTTCAGGTATTTTTACGACAATTTTAGACAGGCCAAACCCAAAGCCACATTAATTATTTTTTTTCTGATAACTGTTTTGTGAGTGAGGTTTCTTCCCTGATCGCAAACTCTTATATCAATAAGCTTTTTACGTGATTCTGCCCAATACACACCTCTGCTGTACTAGATCAATCGGTATAACTTCAATAAAGTAGTTTTTTAGGCATCAGTTAATTACCAGTATTTTTGGTTGCGTTCTAAAGCTCGCTGACTCAGATGGGTTCCTTCTTGTTACCTTGCCCTGGCAGCTCTGCTGAGAATTATTTTCCAAAAATCGCTCAATAGCGGTTGTTTCCCGTAGCTATGGAAAATTCATTTATCATACCTATCCACAAAAAGGTAGTAAAAATAAAATTCCTAACTATGGGCCTATTGCAAAATTATCTTTTATGCCCAAATTATTCGAATCTATCATTTACTGTCAGCTATCAATTTCCTGCTTTCTTCAAACCAACATGGGTTTATTTCGGGCAGGTCTACAACCACTAACTTGTTGGTATTTGTCTCGGACACTATTGCCAGATTTGCAAAAGGCTACAAAACAGATTGTATTTATACAGACTTCAGTAAAACCTTATCTCACTCCGTGACACAGTTTAAAATAGAAAAGTATGGGTTTCCCCCCTTATTTTTTACATGGACGGAGTTTTATTTAGATAACAGAACATACCAAATTTATTTCCACCATTCCATCTCTAGAGTTTTGAAAGCTCCGTCTGGCGTACCTCAAGGTATTCACTTGGTGCCGTTGTTCTTTATTCTATCTATTTGCGAGATTGTCTCTTTTGTAAGGCACTGCAAAGTCTTGATTTATGCTGACGGCATTGACTAAATCTGTTAGCGATTGTAAACAGGTACAGGGTGACCTTCACAAATTACACGATTGGTGCAAAAGCAATAATTTGATACTAAATATAGAAAAATGTGAGCTTATGACTTTCCACAGGAATCAGAAACCAATCACTTATGATTATGAGTTCTCGGATTCCTCGACTCGCCATGTGAGTTCCGTCTATGACTTAGGTGTCAAATGTGCCCACAGATTGAATTTTATCTCCCATAAGTATATCCCATGGTATCAAAGAGTATTTCTCTCCAGGGTTGTATAAAATGTTGGTCCCGAGTGTTCGCGAATCCCACCATAACGTTGCGTTTGTACACTTGCTCTGCGAGACTACTTCTTGAATACGCTAGCCAAGTCTGGTCTCCAATTTACGGTACACATATCGACCGTATCAAGTCTATTCAGCGAAACTTCCTCTCAGGCATATACGCTGGAATAATTCATTAATTCTTCCACCCTATGATGATCAGTTGAAGCTTTCAAATATGCACTCGCTTCAGAAATGGTAGCCTATGTAACTTTTGTGCAGCAACTCTTAAATGCGAGTATTGATTCTCCATTGTAACTTAACAAAATCTCTTTCCGAGATAGTAGGTATAATTTGAGAAGGCTACCTATGTTTCATGTTAACTCTTCAAGGTATAATTTTATCATGTACGAACCCATTAATCGCATGTGCATTTTGTTGTTAACGTTTCTAAGCATGTTTTAAAAAAACATGTATACAATATTAAATTTTTTTGTTCCAACTTTTTTAAATTTTTTTGTTGTAATTTCATCCGGTGTTTGGTTTATGTTTAGTGCAACATACTAATATTAATACCGACTAAGTGATAAAATGCATGTATTGTTGACCATTTATCTATTAAACGTGTCACTACAACGAACTTGTGTTCTGGTTCTGTGGTTCTGATAGTCATTTTTATACCTTAGATGAAATCTATAGGGTATACTAAGTTTGTCATTCCATTTGTAATGCACAGAAATAATGATGATGGAGCAAAATGGATTGGACTCCCACGCATAATATTAAAAGTTATTTTGATTTTTACAAATCGGGCAAGTACTTTGTGGGGTTGCCAAACAAAAATTTCGGTTTCTACTATATGTTTGGACACTGCCTGAGAACGCGTCGACATAGAGAGCTAAAATGTGGTACATGATGATTTTATAGTAATAACAAATAATATTTCAAAAATGGAGTAAATCGAGTAACCCCTTCTTGATGTTGCCATATAAAAATTTAGGTTTTTTACATATACTGTGAAAACGATAAGTCCTAGACATTTCTATTGTACTAAAAACTTCTTCAGAATATAAAATTCAATAAATTGGTTGTAATATTTTTTCTGTCCGACGAACCGTTCTAGAAATATATGCGAAAAATCACTTCAAAAATCAAACTTGCATGGATCGGTGACCATAGGAAATTTTATACGGGCATTTATCTAGGGTATCATAATAATTGGTCTTAGAGCAATTCTAGCTTTTTTACTTATTATAATAAAAATTGAAGAAGCTTATTGGACTTCTCCTTTCATTTTTCTATTATAAATAGAAAGAAAACAAGTCCTTAGAAAAGTTCAGTTATGTCTTCAATTAATTGCATACATACAAACATTGCATACATATCCTTCTCAGTCGAAATGCCAAATATAAAATTATTACAAGTATATAAAGTATATATATATATATATAAGTATATAAAAAAACAATATCTAAATAAATAAATCTACTAAAGTTCGATTAACCTGTACACATACACCAGATCCAGTTTAAAAAAATTTCATTTTATGTGAGCCGCGCATGCGCACAGATCTGGATTCTCTCTCCTTTCACTTTCATTGCAACAACGCAAGACAGCAATGCTATGCCGTGCACAACAAGTTACAGCAGCGCAAAACCCAAAGGTGTCCTCAATGCAAGAATCTATACCTAACTACTATTGAAATCCACTGGAGGCTGGTGACCAACGACAACGAATGTGCTCTATATTAACTACGAGAGTAAAGATCTTAATGTCGTTGTCACGTCGCGCGCAAACATGATCACTGACCATCACCAAGAAATAACGTATTATCCCCTTAAAAATTCTTGATTTTTATCCAATTAGGGTTTATGACTTCAACTTTGGATTGGATTGCAAACGAATGACGTAGGTATAAATACCCTCAGATATGCGCTAACTAAGAACTGACTTATGATCATCTTCATTTAGGTAATCAATTAGTGTTTAGTAGATTTTTCCTGAATCACATAGTACGCCATATTTAGTGTCATTAGTACAAGTACCTATAGGCGCAAATATATGTATGTTTGTGCTGCGTGCACGTTATCTTTTGATCAAACTTTCAACTCGTTTTCAGATAGTTCTTTTCGTTTTATTCTCGATTTCGCGCATATCTTGTAACTTGAATTTTCCATTTATGAAATTTTACGTACACCGCCACCAACACCACCACCATCACCACCATTACCACCAACAACAGTATGTGGAGCACGGAAAGCTATTGCACTTGCAAAAAAAATGATCTTATTGGTTTCGCTGCTATTGCTAACTGCGTAAGAACACGTTTTTCGGGTTAATATTCTTTTTAGATACATTTGTCCGCTGTGATGTAACTGATCCGAATAGCACGGAATGTGCTAAAAAACTTGATTCACTTACTTACGCACGCCTGTATTCAAAAGCCGAATATATTGGAATGTTTAGAAAAATTGATCAAACCAATCATACGATTACTTATCCATTCCATAAGAGACACCGCTTACAGTATAACTAGGGTGGGGAGTTTCCGATTTTATATATGCAACTAGAGCTTCTTTTTTTTTAGCCAATGCTGGTTTTGTTGATAATTATAATCCACTTATCATAAATGATGATCAGATTTTAGATTTTATAATCGATTCGATTGGTCAAACTACATATGTCTGTAGAAGAAACTCTCCTGCCCTCCACACTTTGGGGACCTAATAACTAATTTTATTAATTATCAACTGGAAACTGGGGACTGGGGACAATGATATGCGCATGAAATGCAAAGATCGCTAAAATCAGTATGACCTCATGTGGGTATAACGCATAAAATGCATTAAATTTCGAGCAATAAGTTTTTCCAGCAGCAACTACACAAAAAGCACGAAAAACAATCTTTAAAACGCCTTTTCGTACTTACTGTGAATTGATGGCGGAGTGAGTCTCAATTTTCAAAATCTTAAGGTGGGGCTGGTTACTTTTCTTGCTGTTCAAACTCGACCTAATGGGGCAAAATTTTACATTTACTCTATATCTGTTATGGTTGACCGTATATAAACGACTATAGGGCTAGGCCGGCCATCAGTATCTCGTGGTGCTCTACTAAGTAGAGCTATTTAATATAAAAATTTATTTTGCGCGCTATCGCAAGGGATTTCAGTTTATTCATAATTGTTTATAAGTTGTTGCAACGATAGATTTTAATAAAAAGGATAGCGAGCATAGGAGTTTATAAACAAATACTTTGTGTTTTTTTCCTGAATTTTTTGCATTGTGTATTACAAAAATAATTTAAAAGGATGAAGGTGAGTCTATGGAAGATAGCTGAAAATGGACAATTTCTCATATTAAAACAACTGTGCTGTAGTGCTTTGGAATATTTTAAACGACGTTTTACAAATGTGTTTCAAGGGACTCTATAATCTTTATATTACTGAAGGATTTAAAGGATAATAATTGTTCAGTGTGTTTCTCACTTGAAAAGGATATAATTATGTAGTATAGTTGTTTTTTGTTTGACAATACCATAAGTCGAATGGTTTTCAGTTTTAAGTGCATTAAATTCGATCGATTAACTATTTTTTAATATAACTAAACTGTGTATGATACATTATATAGAATCCACTAAATGGCAAGGACCTTTTTGATTTATTGGAGAATATACAAATTACTTATGTAGAAATGTGAAATATCAGCACATGTGATCACTTAAAGGACACCCTGCTTGAGCGCAATAAGTATCGATCCACTTATAAATATAAAAAACTGTGCGAAATTGTGTGGAAGAATATTTTATCTATCGGATAGAATTGCTAAGCTCTTATAATGAGAGACCTCCTAAGATAGTGTTCGAAGATTCACTTCACTTTGCATACAACGTATGGTGTTCCTCAGAGTAGTTATCTTTGTCCTTTATATATTTCTTACAAGTTTAAAGACATCTTTTCACACACAAAAATGATGTTAAGACTTTTTGGAATTTATCAAGTTTCTGCAATTGGAACAAGGAGTTCCCTTATTTTTTGCAGAATATTATTCTATTCATTTTCGATTTTCAAATATAGTCTTGAGCTAAAAATTTTGGAGTTACTTTTATATCCAGCTAGATTTCACTAGCATATTTACAACATTTTCAATGCAGCTGGCTTAAATCTTAGTTTCGTTACAGATTCGAGTTCGCACTTTTATTATTAAAGCGCTCCTCTGGGTTTTTAGTAAATCAATTCTTAAAAATAATAGAATTTTATAGAGCTTTTATTACAAAATTAATATTAGTTGAGTTAAGCAGATTAAGGAGGAAGTTGTGAGTGTCGACTGAAACTACTACAGTCGCTATGTTTCTTTCCCTCCAACAAAAACAAAATACATATTTTGTGATCCTTTCATTCTCGGGATATATAAGTCAAAAATGGAAGCTCTCCATCAAACCCAGTTCGTGAGATATTCTTTAGCTAGTTAAAATTGCTCTTCTTCAAGTAAGAAAATCAATAACAATCCCAAAGTTTTAGTTCAAACTTTTATCCTTATTAGTACGTCATTTGCGAATTTCTTGCTGCAAGACCTCATTCTTGTTGCTTTAACAAAATTGAAGCAAAATTTTACAGAAAGTAGAATAATTTGATGGAACATTTTGATAATACAAAGAGATATGTCCTTTTAATAATTGGATTGAAATGGTATTAAAATAATATTAAGCATACGGTAATGTCATTTTTCGGATGAATGATGGAAAGTATCTACTTAGTTCATACATGAACCCTTTTTTCCCCTATATACATATAATTCTGAATATTATTAAAACCATTATTAATGATTATATTGGTATAATTATATTACTTCCTAACTTGCAGAATTTTCGGTACATAGAATTATAAAGTAAGTAGGTAAAAAAAAATGTTGAACTGCAGCATACCGTTTTTATTTTTTTGAAAAATTTAGAGATATCCCACTTTTGCTTAAATTATAAGACGATTTCCTACATACATATATGTATAAAATGTTGTCTCAGGTAAAAAAATATATAGAGATGTCAAAATGTCAACTTCTTAAAAAAAATTAATTAAAATATAATATATAAGTCATGGTAAGTCTATTATAAGATATGTAGATCCAAAACAGCAACCAAGACAATGATTTGTTGGTATTCCCAGAGACATATAAAGCAAGAATGGACTTCTGGAAAAAAAAATTAATTTCTACCTTCTACCAGTATTGTGATTGTCTTTATTCGGATTGCCACTGTTGCATTAGGTTAAGTAGTACCACCACTCTAGCGACAGAAGATAAGGTCTAACTTTGACAATTTATTTTAGGAGTATGAAGAAAGGATAGGATAGGGTTTTCTTAACACGTACCAAAATAGAAAAGAAAACATTTTTTATAATTTTTATACAAAATGCCGGCGACATAGTCCATTTTGAAAAACGCGATTTTTACAAATAGCTTCAAAGAAGAATGGTTTTCTCGTAAAGTTTAAGACCTGTAACAAAAGCACACAAAAAATTACAATCTATATATTATTAGCTATTGGACTACGTATGGGTTTTTTATTTATCAAATTTAAACAAAAAAATGGTGCACTTTTGAAGAAATATCTCGATTTTTTTCCAAAAAAGGCAAAGGTGCTCGAGTCATTCGTTCTCCTAGTTTGAAAAAAGTGGTTTCGAGAAAAACGCGATTAAACTTTTACGAGCACTTAAATCGTTGAATTTTTTTTACCTTCATTCTGCAATTCCTGTGAATAGTGGTGAGCTCAGCAGGTGCTCCGAAGTGCTGTGGCAAAATCGATAATTGAACTTTTAAAAAGAAAATTTCGCTACAGGACAAATTTCATATTGTATTTATGACCTCAAAGTACTTTTTAATCAAAAACAAACAAAAAAACGATTTTTCCAAAATCTTATAGTGGTGTTACTCCTTAAGGTAGATTTTAGCCACCAATTGATATATTGTAATAACTCAAATCACCTTTTTTGAACTTATCTACCCTTTGTTTTTAAGTAGGTAATTATATGTAGAATTCCTGAACTTCATATTTACTTCTGAAAAAAATAAGGTCATATTTCTATATTGTATTGTAATCTAACTGTTTATAGTCAATCACTTACCGATCAGTCTAAATAAAACGAAGAAAATGGAAATGTATAGGCTTTCACAAACAATTACTCGTCAGGAATTAGATTGAAATCCACAAGGTGAAAGTAATGTAGGAACACCAAGAACTCCATGAAAAAGGACGTTTAATAAAAATATAAATGAAAGTGGGAAAATCTGGACAGAAATCAAAAAGATGTATGAGGTGGAGAGGCAAGTTGAAAGATGTCGAACGTAAATTAAACACAATTTTGATTAAAAAAAAAATTTCACTGTGTCTAAGTATCAGTTGAATTCATCCATTCATCTTTAAGAAACACTGTGAAATTCACATAAAAAATAATTAATATAAAAACTATTTTTATCGCACATATTTATGGTTTCCAATGTTTGTGCGATGTAAACCTTAGAAAAATACATTTTTTTCTTTTAAATGAGTTACCTTTCACAAGTTTATAATTCACACTCTTGATTTTCTATGATAAAAGAATCAGCAAGTCAATTTCAAACATATTGAGATGAAATTTTATCACGGGAACTTGAATAATCTGGAAACCCAAAATCCTGAAAATCGAAGCAATTTTAACCGAAATTTCATAAGCTCGAATTCTAAATTTCGAAAAATTGAAAAACCAACACGAAATAGACGACAAATATGAATTATCTGAAAAATAAAACTAATAAAATGTTTAATGCTTTACTCAATTAAAAAATCTAAGAAACCAAAAATAATTTCAAAATTTTCAATATTGTATTAAAACGATATATACTGAAGAAATATGACCGAAAAAACATAAAACCTACATATAATGTATATAATTATGTTTTTGGCTAAGTTATATTCTTCGTAAGGAATAGTTTTGTATATGTAATTTAGAAAAAAAAAAACTGGAAAATTTCTTGTACAACTTTTACCGTAGACGCCTTAAGTCACCCACTTGAAATTTCCTATTCAAACGAAGTTGCTCATACAGACCACAGATGTCAGTCAAATTTTAAATTCAATTAATGAATAGAAGTGTGAATATACATAGCGAAAAAATAATGATTCGAATTATCCAACGATTTAAAACTTAGAGAAGAAATCGGAAAAATAGATGTAGGCATAGTATTTGCATAATATTTGTGGAAAAAACGCTCTCTATTGGCGCGATAAATTACCAAATTTCAATGTCATATATCTTTATGTGAATCTATTGTTACTCAGAAAAATTTCATGAATTCAAAAGTTAAAAATGAATTTAAAAAAGAATCGCAAGATGTATAAAACTTAAATTTAAAAGTTTCTAATTTACACCGACGTTGATCTAAAGAAATTTACATTGAAATAAGGAAATTTGCAGTGATCGTCGGCTAAAGCAAAACGCAACAAAACAAACACCCAAAATTGGAGGGTCTCGTTATTTTAATATATTTCCCTTTCAATGCACCTAATGTGTGTGGGAATATTCTAAATAATATTAATATTATCCAATAATCTTTAAATAGAAATGTCCTACGAGCCTTCCCAATAGTTTACAACTTTTTCTCTTTCACCTCTTCGATTCCAACTTTTGACTCAACAAAGTCAATATTTTGTAATTTGTACTCAACTTTTTCCATTTAAACACTTTATCAACACTGTTTCTCATAACGAACACTCCCCCGGACTCAATATACAAAATCCTTCATGTATTTCTCGCACCAAAGCTTAACTCCTAAAATGCATTCATTCTAACGATCTATGAGCAAATATAGAATCTAATGAGGTTTTACTTGCTAATTCATCTTTTGTAAACATATAAATATAAAAAGTCTCCAATCTTATGTTGACCTTAATGTTAGAACAACATTCACAATTTTCCCACACACACCGGTCGCAACATTAACAAATCTAAACAAAAATTGGAGAAAAAACAGGCGTGTACATCATGACTCACCTCAAAATAGTTGCAATCACTTCTAAGACGCTAACAGAAACTTGCCCAGTTTTCCATTTATGGCGCCTCTTAGAAGTTGGTGATCAAGATACATCTTAATTTATGTTAATCGAATAACGGGGATACTCTTAGTAATGCACTTACATTTTCCCTCTTCTCGTACATTGATTATTGTTAAGCTACGTAATATTGCGCGGTCTGTTCTAATTACGTTCATAAAATATATTTATGCAATACAAAGCGTCTCAATATTATTTGCTTATCTTAATTAGTTTTCGTGATGAAAAGTGCAATTTCTGCACTAAAGCTAACTAAATATGCACGCGATAGTAAGTAAGAAGAAGGTATACTTGAAGAAATGGCCTTCTATTTCTGAAACTGTTTTTTTTTGGTTTGATCCAAATATAACCCAATACTATTTATATATTTATGTACAGTTAAGACGGCTTGATTCGCAATAGTAATTTTAGATTAACGACTATGCTGGAAAATTCTGCACTCTTTTCGAATAATTAGTATACCAAACCTAGTCGGAAAAAGCCTATTGAAGCTATCTATCCTCGTTTATTATTATTTTTTCCCAAAGCCCACGGATTTCGATGCGTTGATTTATTTTTAAATCTGTTCCAGAAACGAGATACAGTATATGTAGTATAAAATGTGTTAATCTTCATCTTCCTTGAAACTGTCGTAAATTTTTTATTTAACAAAGCGCTGCCTTATTTGGTACATTCAAATACTTCTCTTCCTCTTGGTATATACTCAACAGTGAAACTGTTTTTTACTTCCGTGGATAAGGTAATATTATCTGGCTACAAGGTTCGACACGCTTCAAACTTGTACCTTCCATCCACTTCATGAACAGCTGCTTCGCATTCTTACATAAGAATCTACATTGGTACGAAGAGAGTCATTCCAGAGTTTGATATTCTATGTTTTGTAAATATTTGAGATTTTATACCTAACCCATTCAAATTCAGGGCTTGGTGTAGAAAATCCTGAAGGGAACGGAGCGAAATACTTCATGTTTTATTCATTTGTCTCTTACAAAAAATTTATATCAAGTTGTAATTTTTGCGGATGAGATTTCTGTTCTCGAAAAAATACGAATTTTATCATTTTGTTTTCTGGAGGTTCAACTTTTACCCAAATTCCGAATGCTTCAGTAAGATTTAATCTCCAACATTTCCTTCTCCAGAATTTCTTATTCGGGAATTATAATTTCAGATCTCAGGGTTTTCAAACTCAGGATTTATTTACCAATTTAATACCAAACTAACACTTCCCCAGGATTTGGTACTCCATGTAAATTTTGCTTTCAAAAGCTTTTTTTCGGGTTATACTCGGTAACAACAATTTTTTGACTAGATTAAAGAATTGAATTTTTCCCACCAAAATATTATGTACATGGTCAGAGAATACTCTATAATGTAAAGTAAAGCATGACAGGAAGGACATAAAGGAAGGATTTATTAGTTGAAATTTTTCAAAATCTGGGTAAAATAGTTCAGAGTTCTTCCTCTAACTTTTCCAGCAGCAATATATTCAAGATTTTTCAAATCATTGCATTTCCGTAATTTTATTTCGGAATTTTCCAATCCTAGATTTTTACTGCAGAATTTTAAATTCGAAATTATTATTGGTAGATATCATATCCAATTTAATATCTTCAGCACAATTTAAATCGGTGAAGAAAATAATCTCCAGTGTACTTTTGTTGATGATGATCGATATGGTACTGATTGAACCTACCCATGATGGTTTTATTTTAAAGCCAGCCTATTACCATCTGATTATTTAATGAAAATTAAAGAAATACTCCGAATTTTAGGAAATGGTTATAAAAAATATACATAAAAGAAATATGCAAGTAGTAATCAAAACTTTGGTGAACATAAAAAAAAAACATGTATACTAGAACAAAGACTAGAATAAAGAATAAAGTGAACTTAGAATAACAATCCATAATGGCTGAGGAAAGAATGAAGTTTTACGTAATCGATTTAGCTACACTGGCCTTACAAAAAAGATATCAAAAATATTTTACGAGTCTTTAAAAGTTATCAAGATAAACCTATGAGAAAACAAATAAGAGGAACTTTTGAGAAGCTACAAAAAAAGAAAAGACATGAAAAATCAAAAACAAAAAATTAATAAAATAATAAAAGAGCTAGTGAGAAGATTTTACGGAGAAGTTACCAAGATCATATGTATATAAAAAAACTTAGAAAAGCTGGAAAAATCACTCCCAGACTCATGAGTAGTAAATCAGATTATTCTAAGAAGTCAAAATGGTTAAGTCAACTCTGAGTCACAAAATGAATAGAACAGGCGAACCGAGTGTAAGATTAAACAGATCTCAAAAATATCTAAGCAAATAAAACTACCGACTTTAAGCCTATTTAAAATATCTTAAAAGAAGGCAAAATCTAAATTGAAGCAAGTGTTCGTAATTTCAAATATCACTTGTAGTCAGTCCAGCCGTCGCTTTTTTTCTTAATCATCCTGTAACATCTAAATAGTTGATATGCCCCCCCCCCCGCGTTGCCATACAATTTTTTGTTTTTCTAGGTGATTACTATCACCTCCTGCTCTATTGACCTCGTAGGCGAAAACAACCTGTATATAGGATGTCCACAAACTTATAGCCATGCGGCACAGTAGAATATTGGTGAAGACAAATGTAATTAGAAACTTTTTTTAAATAAGACATATCATCAACTAAGTTTAAAGTTTTGAGTCAAATAATGTACAGGCTACTTCATAACATACGATTACTTGTGGTAAATTGTTCCATACAATTCCGTCACCTTTAGGAGCCTCCTACAAGAATTATAGCAATTTATATTTACATAAACTCATGTATTCTGGTGTGAAAAAATGAGTATAACTTTATAAGAAGCGTCCTATTGATTTTAATTATTGTTACAGTATTGATTAACTAATAAAAGTAGAGTGAAAAAATAGCTATTACTATTATTGTATTTAATTTAGGTATCACTTATGTCGAATTCTTTTTAACGAACTCTACACCGGTGCGGGGCAGTGAAATTTTACGTGTTGTAATTTTTGTAATACAATCACAAAAGCCCATAGAGCTTCACTCCACTGATACAGAGCTACTTGAAAAGACTTCGACACTAGTTATTCTTAAATATTTCGACAATTTTCATTCTTTTACATATGATTTGTATATATATAAATATCGTTACGGATTTTAAAAATTTTCCAATCGATTTTAATTTTGCACCTTTCTGAAATCGAAGAATTATTTACCTGTACCTTCATTCTTCAAATGTATGCTCTTTAAAATAAAAGTTTCGTAATTTTTTCGAGTTAAATCATCGAGTAACACCTATTTATAGGTCAGTTCAGTTTAGACACTACCCTAGTAAAAATTGCTCGCAGTTTTACCTTGTCTCTTGCCCCGCAAGGGGCAGTTTATATGTCAACCAATACTAATTTGACTGAAAGGCATAATTTTCTTGCTACTTACTTGCACGAATTTTTTACCAAAGTCACTGTAATCAGGTCATACTAATGTACTTTTCCATATTTTTTTAAAAAAACGCTTAAAGGATTTACTGGATAGCAGGCAATTAAGGTCCGAAGGCAATATTAAAACTTAATCCAACAAAAATAAATTCGGATAAACTCAAATTACACTTCAAAATTGGGGAAAAATTTCTATTATCTGGTTAACATATTTAAATTACGAAATCTGTTTCAATCGAGGAACAGTCTAATAGGCCAATAAAGAGCGAAATTTTTGGTCTTATAACTCTCAACGAGCATTGAGCATTAAGTAAAATTTTTAAATTTTAACTTGAAGTCACTGTGGAGCCAGATTAAAGAAAAGCACGAAAAAGAGCTAAAAAGTACTGCCAGATGATTTTCCCGTTTAGGCAACATGACCATTTTCATTTTAATCGGTTTCCAGTTTCTCATAAGAAACAATAAATAGAATTGAATGAGTTAGAGCTATTACGAGGATGTAAGAATTTCGGGCTAATACATAGTTTGGGAAGTATTTCCCTAGGATTTCGCTGGTAGTAGAGTTTGATTTATTACCGAACGGATTTTTACGAAATGAAATTTATACTAGCAAATTAGTTTAACCTTTATGTTAAAAACTTATAAAATTGCATTTATTTCAATTATATTTAATTGGTTCCAGTAAAACAAAATTATTTTAATAAAATTGAAACTTTATTTTTCGTATTGTGAGCACAATCGATGCAGACCACATCTCAGACATACATCAAGGCCTGTCTGTCTTTACAATTGCCTATAATTGAAGAGTTTTAAAATTACAATTGCATAATAATTGTAATTGAGAATTACTTTGCATTTACTGACACTTAAATTACTTTAGAATGGAACATTGCTATCAACCAGGCGGATATCTTCGTTCATTAAAAGAATACCTTAGCCTTTGTGTTGCTAGTCTAACAAAATCACGTACCTACATGATCACTTTGAATTGAATACATTTAGAATTGAATTAATGAAGCCACACGCAAGCTTTTTTGACTTTCTCTTATATGACAAATTTTATATTGATAAAAAATGTTCAATATATTTAAACGACACACAATTGTTGAATTAGAATATATCAAGTATTAACTTATATGACTTTTAAGGATTTAGCGATTCCAGACTGATATTTTTACATTAAGTAATTCGGATTAGCCGCGTATTAAATAAATTTATTTATTGAGTGCTAAATCAAGTACTCATCCCCGAACGTTTCGCTTCAAGTTACCACTTGTCCAGCGCCGTAAGTCGCTTAGTTTAGCACCGCAGAACTGCAGTGAGGTACTAGGAAGGTTTCCGCATTAAGCGGATGATGCATCATTTTTCAATATAATTTTGTATAAAAAGTCATTTGCAAATTGCAGGAGTCATACAAACCAAAATTTTCGCAGTTTTACACACTGGCATATTATATGGACTGCTAGATATGCTATTTCATGTAGGTACAACTTTTTTTGTCAAAAATAATTGTTGCGTCGGTGCCAACATTGAGAAAACCATTGGAGGGAATTTAAAAAGTGATTTTAATAAAACCTTTCGAATTTCTGTTGAGTATCTTTGATTATATTGCCTTTGGTAAAACACTTTTTATCACTAATTTATCCACTTATTTCGACGAACCCACTTATTTAATTATTGTTTACAGTTCTCTCTCAGTTGGTACTTGGTGGCTAGACCGAAAGAGAGTGCTATATAGAAGAGAGCCCCCTTCCTGCAGTGTATTTCTATGGACGTAGTCAGTTCATATTATACATGTCAGTTGTTTTCCATAAGAACGCTGCCAATATTTTAGAATGTTAGGAGTTAGGACTAAGTGAGGGCTCTGATGTGATAGTGAGGGAGTCTGTTTCGTGGCTTTAAAAGTGTTTTGGATCACCCAATCAATGGATCACATGCATACAATAATATTCATTGAAATAGATTTTTATTTTTTAAGTTTTGGAATAAAAATATATTGTATAAGTTTTTGAAGTTGAATTATATAAATAAAAAGAATATAAAATAAAAAATATATTTTTTTTTTAAATAATTCAATTAATTAAATATTTTCTATTTTTTAAGGGGGCGGGGTCATGACCCCCCAGGACCCCTAGATCCAACACTGTTGAACATAATTCTTTATTATTTTAATTTGCTGAAAATGCGCTCAGCACTTGCTATAGTAACTGGCAACAGAAAGAAAAGTTTTAGCACATTTAATATATTTAGAAATAACTCATTATAATTTATTATTTAGTATGTATGTTTTGTGCGTTATTTACATCCCTTTCATTCAAAATCAAATACCGTAGCAAAACCAATTTCCTGGATTACGTTTTCATCTACATCTTTGTTATGAAATTTTACAAAATTTTTGAAACATTTTTCTAATTCATGTTTTTCCAAGGTTTTTATATCAGTAATTAATTCGAAAATAGAAATAATATTTGGTATATCAATTACAATGTTAAAAAAATAACATCTTAATTCCTCTACCGGGTTTTCTATAACTTCATCTTCTACTATTTCGGAATATAATCTTTATTGATAGTGTTAATTTTTGATAATATTGCAAACCGTACTATTACACATTTCTTGCATTTCTTGTATTGAATCCAATAGACTTTTAGCTTCGAATAGGTACCGCTGTATTATCGTTACTTACATCAATAAATTGTTTTCCGACATTACAAGCTTAGCACTTAAAAACACCCAGAGAAAAACACAAGAAATATGTATTATTTTCATTTCTTAACCCGTGTTATATGATATTGAGATTTTCTTCTAAAATGTCCAGTTTAGGTGGGGATCCTCGGGAGTTCCCCGAATCAAATAACAAAAGCTGAACTGTCGCATCATCAAGAATTAATTTGAAGACTGTCGAAATTCAGAGGCCTACAATAATAATGTTTACGATAAAATGTATTCTTCGTCATACTGACAATGGTAGGAATATTGTCAAGTTTTCAAATGCGGAGCCCCGTTGCACCCCAGAGATGGCCTGTGTTATTGTTGTTGTTGCTTTTGTGCAGAGTTGCGGCAACAAACATAACTCACCACATCACTTCTTAAAGATTGTATATTTCAAATCAACCGTGGAGAGGTGTTAAAGATGGGTTCCCATGTCCGTGAAAACTGAAAACTGTTGTCGGAATTGAAATTAAGTCGACATTTTATTTCAATCGCTTCACGATCGAGACGAGAAAATAACTTTTAATACTATGCGTGGGTATCTAATCCATTTTGCTCTAACATCATTATTTCTATGCGTTACAAACGGAATAACAAGCTTAGTGTATACCCTATGATTTCATCATCTAGAGTATAAAAAGGCTTCCGAGGCAGGACTTCTGCCTTTTCATAATAAATCCAATGATGTTTTGTTGGAAGATCTAGAATATAATGACAAGTTACTGCTGATTCTTACTTACAGCAAAAAAAATACCTATGTCCTTACAGGCGGATAGCAATACTACTTCTTTATGTTTGTCCAATGTAGCTGTGGGCAGCGTTGCTAACTGCTCAGTTTTTATATCTGAACTCAGTTTTTACCCTGAAATGCTCTCTTTTTTTTTTGTTAATTCCTCTGCTTTTTATATTGACAATATGTTGCCATTTATCGTTGTTACTAAAATTTTAATCGAATTAACGAATTATCGAACACTCTTAATACAGAAAAAATTATAGTGTAGTTACCAGACTATGATAGCTGTCTGTGGCTACAGAGGAGTCTTGCAGATGGAATCATTATGAGATTATGACATGGCAGTCAATTCACTACATTTATGCTGTAGACAAAGTAAAAATATAGCAGATAAGAACTGTGAAAGCAATCTACATGAAACAATTATTTATTAATCTAAATTTTCTTAATTCTAGTTCCTCATTCTAAATCTACAAAAGATAGGCGATAAATGAAGAAAGCTGAGAGCTTTGATCTTAGTCCCTTTATGAATTTAACGGATGAGGAACTCTTTAAAAAAATTCCCTAGACTTAGTAAATTCTTTTTCATTCTTCTGCTAATGTAGAAATGGGTCTCGCTACAATTAACATTAATAAAACCAAAATAAGAAATAAAAACTCAGCACAGATACCAATCTGGAATTCTTTATTTAAAATATTCCTCAAAGCTAAAGGAAATGACCTGCTTTAACACAATAGGAACTCTAAAATCATAAATTATATGATTGTTATATATTTTGTTTTTTGTAATGACAAATGCTTAAATAGTTACCTAATTTATTCTTTAATATTGCTTACTTTATAGATAATGAAAGATATTTAGTTAGTTGTGATATTTCATTACTCAGTTTTTTGGGCAGCTTCTCAGTTTTTTTAAGTCAATCTCTCAGTTTTTCTAAAAGGTTCAGTTAGCAATGCTGACTATGGTTCATCTCAGCTAAATGGGAGGGCATATGCACCTGGTCTGATGTATTATATATTTTGTATTTGAGTTTTATTGGATAGTTTTCCTTATATTATTACGACAATTTTACTTAAGGCTAATACAATTAAGTTTAAGCAATACAATAATAAAATTCTTAAATTTATCGAAATACCTTTCTTTAATATATTTGGAGTGGAAAACATTTTTTTTTTTGCGATTGCAGATGTTTAATCACGTTCTTGGGTAATATAATTCGACACCTACTTCTTCAGTGCTTCCTAAAGTAATTGTAATTGTGATTAAAAATTCTACAATTAAGTACCTCTAAATATTATAGAATTTATCATTCACTTTTTCAAGCATTAATATTTTTATAATAAGTATCAGGGATTTCTACCCACAAATAAATTCGATTATGATATACAAAACTAATCGATTATTTTGGAGTTACAATTTTATTACTTACAAACCTATGGGGTAATTAATATTTCTCCCATCCGGAAGATGTCGGAAAACTACTTTTGAATTTTATGACCTTGGCAATGAATTTCCGTTCTTACTTCAGCGGAACATATACTGAAATTGAAAAGATACATAAAACATTAGTATGGCACTTACGCATAAATGACTCAGAAAATCCTAATGCATTTCACATAGTTTTTCGAAAAATTACATCAAGCTGCATGAAAAACGTACTTATACAAAACGATAGTCTTAAAAATACCAACAAGCAATATACAGATTATACCCCTAGAAAATCTCAATCTCTAGGCTACTCGCTAGCAACAAATTCAGTCCAACTTTCCGATATTACCACTTTTCCCAATGATTTCTTTATAGGGCGTTGAAGTACAAATGAGAGTATCAGGGTTCGAATCTTGATCGACGGTGATCAAATATTTTTCCTGATGCCCACATATATATAGTAACCTCCATGCGAATAAAATAGTATTTTAAGTGAAAAAAAAAAACTGCACACGTAAGTAATATCATTTTTTGGAAATCATTTTAAAAATTCACGAAATTCTGACATTATATTTAGTTGCATCCTTTAATTATTGATAACCAAAAACAATCGGATTCTCTTAGTTTTATTACTACGGAAATTTATTATAACTGAGCTGTTATTTGAAAAGTGCCTATCACGCATAACAAATATTGACTAATTGAAGTAAGATCAAATAATCAAATTTCAGTTAAGTATAGGTATTGACTCCGATATTAATAGCTAACATATTTTACCATATACACCCTAAGTAACAATTTCTTACAATTATTCATCATCTTGAAATAACTTACTCTGAAATTTTTCGGGTAGCCTAATAAAACCGGAAACATCAGCTTGATACCTTTTTTACAGAATTGTCCTCTCTGTGTTACAAAATTATTGGAAGGTAAAATTATTCACTTAATAAAAACTCTCCTTCTTGATATTCTGATAGAATAGGTAAAATCATCTAGAAAATTAAAAAGAAATTACATTACTTCATCCTACAATAGAAAATTTCATGAATTATTATTTCTCAAAACTTCATTGAAATCTAATAAAAAGTAGCATTCAAATTTCAACTTATTTTCAATATTTAGCTCGCAGTTCAAACATTAGTGAAATCAAGCAAATCATGAAATACAAAAATTTGATTTTTCATTATACATATTTGGACGTTGATTTAGAAAGCTGAAATTTTGTGCACAGGGTTTTCGATAAAAAAGTAGGATGGAGTAAGTCAATAAATTTCTTGGAGTGTCTTGATTACACGTTTTCTCTAAATTCCTCCACTTCTTAAAATCACTCCTTCCCACTCAAATTAATGTTTGAAAACTTTTCATTTATCAAAGGAAATGTAGTCACTGAAATGCTCATAAGTCCTTTCAAAGGTATCGCATGATAAAACTTGAACACTTGTTCCAAAAAGAATCTGACATTATTTTTAGTGATATCCAACATGTAACGATTTATGCTCATAATCTTGAGTTATAAAGAGCCTTAATATTAAACTTGAAAAAAAAATTATACAAATTTGCGATGTTATCCTTAATCCCGTTAATTTGTTACACCACGGAAGTAATTTATTTTGTTCTTGTTTTTTAAAATAAAACAAAAATACCTCAATATCTGCTTCCATTCAAAAGTTATTAATATTTCTATAATAATTAATGTGATCAGGACACTCCAAGGAATCCATTGTCATACCTGATCCTACTACTTACCGAACACCTTACGTAACGTTAAGATTGTAAAATGAACACAATTGAGGAACTTCTTGCTGAATTTAAAGACTATAAAATTGGTTAACACCATTTTTACCATCAGCTGCAGCATTCTACAAATCACATTTCCCCTTTTGGCAGCGGTATTTATAGTTTTTAAATGAAATCAATTTATTTCATTCAAGATTTCGACTCATATTTACCAAGTATCATTACGTCACCAAAAATGAAAGAATAACATGGGTGGTAAAAGCAGTCGGCCAGAAAGCGGAAGGACTCGGCTTCAAAAACCGAACGAGGCGGTTGCCTTTTGTCGCCTGTATTTAATAAAATAATTTACAATCGTAAAAACTAAATCTCTTCTAATACATCTATGACCGATTCTGAAAATTGCGAGTTCGAGTCCTGTATGGGACTTGATCACCTAAACTCATTCATTCCCTTACTCAACCTCCACGTTGTTGTCAATGAAGATCTGCGTGGTTGTTTGTATTAGGCCAGCAAAAGCAGAACTTATCGAACCACCTACTTGAAACATACCTGGGAACTACGGAGAGATTTAAACCAACCGCAAGATTTTATGAACTTTGAACTAGTTCGCCAAAGATGCAACATCCTAGTGGATTTCTTCTTCCTTTATTTGGCACTCAATAAACAATAAACATTGAATCCTCTCCAGCTTCCATTTGTCCATAAAACTTCTGTAGAAGTTTTTCAATGGGATTCACAGCGCTGCTGTGAAACAGAAGTAAACGGTTCTTTGTATTTTTGAAAGGTTCTTTACATGAATCGCTTTTTCCAGAGTACTCCACCTTACGAAGTTTTTCCACATGTAAGGACAGATCTTACAATGAAGGTTACTTCCATTGTACGATATGGGGCTCATGCCCCTTTCCTAAAAATGTTATTGGAGACATTATTATGAAATGGTGGGGTGGAAGCAGAGATATTTTGCGCTTTTAACCTTTTTCAGGTTTTCAGGTTATCAGGGGCACTTTTCTGTATGTCTGTTGGATCTATAAAGTCCTTATGCAGATAGTGGAGTCTTTGGGCGAGCTAGTTTTACACACAATCGTCATAGTATGGCAATATAAAGTTTCAATCAAATGTGCAAGAATTAAGAATATTTATTCATATTAATGTCTATTTGAGTCGAACAATTGTCATTGAATATTATACAAATTACCAAAGTTCCCTCTTCTTATATTTTATATACATATCCATTGCAAAAAATCTATATATTTTCATACTATACTTTACACTTTCAATTTCAGATACTTCTCACACTTTTTAGTGTTTTAAGTATATCATGGGCAGAACCAGGAGCAATTCCAGATTGTATTCATGCTGGTTATTCATATCCAGCACCAGATGTCAAACTGTCTGTTGGTCCAGCGGTTAGTGCGTATAGTGTCTCACCTGGAATTTCAACATACTCAGAAGGACATTCATTAGGATCTGCATATAATTCATATGAAAGCTCTGGAGGATATTCTTCTCTCTCTGCGGGCCCTGCAATCAAAGTTACAAATGTCATTCCCGGATATAAAGCTGCAGCGGTAGTCCCAGCAATACAATATGCCAAGACAGCATCAATTGCTTATGCAGATCAATCACCAGCTTCTAAATATGCGGCTGTAGTTCCATCAGGAATAGGATATTCTTCAAGTACTTCACATTTATCATCAGGAATCTCAAATTATGTTTCTGGTCCAACATATGCGAAAACACTTATTGCACCGTCTATCACGAAATATAGTACTGGAGCAGGATATTATTCCCCCGCCGCAGTAGCAAATGTTGCAACAGTATCGAAAGCATATTTACCGCCAACTGGACCTGCTGTTACCTATGCTTCTGCGCCTGCAATTTCCAATTATGCAAGCTATGCAGCTCCAGCTGTAACAAAATATTCTTCTGCCGATGAAGTTTCTTCGGCCTATATTTCAACTCCGGTTGTTTCTAAGGTTGCTACATATGCTGCTCCAGCAGTTGCATCATATGCAGCTCCAGCAGTTGCTACATATGCTGCCCCGGCTGTCGCAAAAGTTGCATACGCAGCACCAGCTGTAGCAAAGGTCGCTTATGCTGCACCAGCTGTAGCTAATTATGCATCTTATGGTGCATCAGGCCTTTCTACATACTCTACAGGTGCAGGAATATCTAAAGTTGCAACATATTCTTCTCCTGCTATCGCGACATATTCAGCTGGACCTGCTATTGCAAAGGTCGCAACCTATGCCGCACCAACAATAAAATATTCCTCCGCAGCTGATGTTTCTACATCATACATTTCAGCTCCAACAGTAAGTAAGATTGCTTCTTATGCTACTCCAGCTCTTGCAAGCTATGCTGCACCAGCATATGCTACCTATGCAGCTGCCCCTGCTGTCGCTAAAGTCGCAGCATACTCTTCACCTGGGTATTCAACATATTCCACTGGTCCAGCTGTAGCCAAAGTTGCCACATACTCCTCACCTAGCTACGCATATTCCTCTGGTCCTGCAATAGCTAAGGTCGCATCATACGCTGCACCAGCCGTTGCAACATACAGCCATGCTCCGTACGCCACTGGTGCATCCATATCAAAAGTTGCAACATATTCATCACCAGCATACTCAACTTATGCAGCCGCACCTACAATATCCAAGTACGCTACATATGCTTCACCAGCAGTTGCCACATACGCTTCACCAGCAGTTGCCACATACGCCACTGGTCCAGCTGTAGCTAAAGTTGCAACATACTCAGCTCCAGCATACTCAAGTTATTCTACTGGCCCTGCCATAGCTAAGGTCGGTGCGTATGCAAGTTCAGGTCTTGCTGGTTATTCTTTAGCACCAGCAGTAGCGAAGGTCGCAACATATTCTCCTGGTATCAGTAAGGTGGCAACATACGCCTCACCAGCTATTGCTAGTTACTCTGCTGTGCCAGCAGTTGGAGTTGCTAAAGTTGCAACATATGCAGCACCATCACTAACTGCCTATTCGACAGGACCTGCTGTAGCTAAATACGCAATAGGTGGATCTGCAATTTCTAACGTAGGCATTTCATCCATCCATTCAGGTGCAGGATATTCAGCTGGAGGATATCACGCTGGAGGATATTCAGGTGGAGGATATTCAGGTGGAGGATATTCAGGTGGAGGATATTCAGCTGCAGGATATTCATCTGCAGGATATGCAAGTACAGGACACGGAAGCACATCATATCATGGAGCAATTGCAAATGGTATCCATGGCGGCGGTGCTTTACGATATGCATCAGCAGCACCAGCAATTGCTACTTATGCCGCTGCACCTGCATCTTACCTGAAAGCTGCTCCTGCTGCTGTACTTAAGCCAGTAATTTCTAAACACTACGAGTATTATGTAAGTATATGGAGCCATTTGGATTGATGGTATGCAATTAGTTTCTCTCATCATTTATTTTATTGCAGGATGAACATCCAAGATACGCTTTTGAGTATGGAGTAAATGATCCACATACAGGTGATATCAAGCATCAAAAAGAGGAGCGTGACGGAGATGTAGTCAAGGGTGAATACTCATTAGTGGAACCTGATGGTAATGTACGGACAGTTAATTATTACGCTGATTGGGAAACAGGCTTCCATGCCACCGTAACAAACAGTAGAGATCAAGTCTCAAAGGTAATTGCTAAACGCAATTCCAAGAAATAATTAGAGATGCACTAAAATATAGGAGCTCTTCGAAATGAAAGGAAAAAAACAAATAAATGAAACAACGACTTGCTTGAAATCACGAAATACTCTCGATTTTCATCTCACTATTTAAGACAACTGCAATAGTATCTTATTAATAATGTATATTTTTTTTTCAAGTTATTTCAATATTTTATAATAATTACGAATTAAGTTCAGCAAAAATGGATCCCTAAAGCCCCAATTTCCTCTATATAGATCAGTTTATAGTCACCGAAATGACTTTTCCAAGGTCACCTCTATATAATCCACTCACGTCCTCCAACCAAACTCATTGAAACAATCATATTCATATCATCACATTTCTTTTATTTACTTTTGTGTATATAATATTTATTTAATTAGAAAAATTCACGTATATAGAAAGCAATAAAAACATGTTCGCAAGCAAAATTTCCCATTGCATTCCACAAGGTTACTTTACATGGCAAGGTAGCATGTTCGCTTTTCAAAATGATCTTTCATCAATTTTTCGCATAAATTCTTGTGATAGGAGTGTCATACGTCATACTTTAATATATTTTGTAAAGACATTATTTTATTTTTGAATAAAAAGTCATAAAAAATTGAAAAATGTGTTTTCACACTCATATTCCTGGTACAGCATATGAAAGAAGCGTAGATTTGTTGCTCTTCCCATCAAAAATGTTTTTACATCCAATGACTACATAAATCCTGTTAAGACTCTGAGAGCTATCTACGTACATATGTACATACTCGATGGCAAGAAATCTCAATTCTCCAGAGCCATGTGATCTGATGCTAATCTTTCACATTCCATATTTACTTACAATTTCAATATTTGAGTGCAATACATATTTAAATATCCTATTTACATCCAGATGAGTATAAGAGGGAAGAAGATTGGGAAGACCTCGACACAAGAATAAATTCACAGATGGAGAGAATATTTTAGCGAAATCACCTCCAATGAAAAAGCACAAAAACCAAGTCAAGCAAAATTCTCTATGCAGGAGAAAAATAATTGAAGCCAGAATGAGTTTCAAAACAATAAAAGCTGGAGGGAGATGGTGATAAAATTCTCGCAGAAGTATTCAAAATAGTAATAGCAGGTATCATAGCAGAAGTTCCATAGCATATAGGCATAAAGGATATTATTTTCCCGGAAGAAAGTAATCATCATAAAGATGTCATACAGAGGAGATCTAAGAGAATGCTGTAACTGGCGCGGAATCACGCTTCTAAACTCGGTAAGCAAGATACCAGCTATAATAATTCTCTGCAGAAAAGAAAGTCAAATATAGCTAAATATACAGGAAGAACAAGTCCAATTCAGATGGGGACGTGAATGCATTGATTTAATTGAACACACTGCGATAATCGTGAAATAATCAAGAGAATGAAATTCTCCCATCTAAAGGGTTTTCCAATAAGAGGTGTTATTTTGATATTCAAAGAAAAATGCCATTTTTTTAGATAAATGATCGGATCTTTATTTCATTATAAAGAGGAAGGTATGCCGTTAATAATGGAAAATAACATCAGCCAAATGACCACCACGACCACGCCTAGAGGACCATATCCTTTTCATGAAATTTTCCATAACCGAATCGCAAAGTGGCTGCCCAATGTCTCGATAGCCTCACGAATTCCATCTTTGAGGTCTTGAATCGACGCTGGGCTGTTGGCGTAGACCTTCTCTTTCACGTGGCCCCAAAGGAAGAAGTCGCAAGGTGTTAAGTCACAAGATCTCGGTGGCCAATTGTGATCACCTCTTCGAGAGATAACACGGTCCAGAAACTTTTCCCGTAAAAGATCAATAGTTTCGTTGCTTGTATGGCACGTAGCGCCGTCTTGTTGAAAGTAAACGTTGTCCAGATCAATACCATCCAATTCCGGCCATAAAAAATCATTAATCATCTGTCGATAGCGCAATCCATTCACCGTAACTGTTGCTCCAGCCTCATTTTCGAAAAACTAAGGTCCAATGACCCGGCGAGACCATAAACCGCACCAAGCAGTCACACGTTGAGGATAGAGAGGCTTTTCAACAATAACTCTTGGATTTTCCGAGCCCCAGATGCGACAATTTTGCTTGTTGACGAAGCCATCGAAGTGGAAATGGGCCTCATCACTCAAGATGAGTTTTCGATGGAATTCCGGATTATTTTCATGCATTTCAAAGACCCAATCAGCAAAGACTCGACTTTGTTGACGATCGGCCGGCTTGAGTTCTTGTGTTAACTGAACTTTATAAGCCTTAAGACCCAAATCTTTATGCAAAATACGGTGTAATGACGTTTGTGGAATGCCTAATTCCAAAGAACGACGAGGAATGGACAAACCTGGGGTTTCTTCAACACTTTCGGCTACAGCAGCAATATTCCCCGCTGTTCTTAAGCGACATGCACGGGTTTTATTCGTCACATCACTAACTTGTCCCGACAGCTCGAATTTTTCTACCAATTTCTGTATTGCGGTCCGCGGTTCACGACGACCCAAAAATGTTCGAGTTTTACGTACCGTCTCTGCCACATTTTCACCATTTTTATATTGAATTTTAATAATTTCAATGCGTTGTTGAATCGTATATCGTTCCATTTTTATTAATGGCGTAGTTTCTACTTGTCAAATGTCAAAAAATGATAGCTCCAAAAGTGACATGTACCGAAATAGCGGGCTAATTAAAATAACACCTCTTATTGGAAAACCCTTTATATTACATTCGTTGACTTTGAAAGAGCATTCGTGACTACATAAATTGAAAAGGAATACCAGTAGAAAAAACGCATGATCAAATCACTCTATAACATTGCCAAATCTACAATTCCCCACAATAGACACCTGAGTAATCCTATAATACTATCAATAACATTGTAATAGAACAATGGTCGTAATAGAGCTACGTCGGTAGTAAGTGGAGGAGCGAATGAAGAACAAACGAAAGGTTGATACAAGTAAACAGGCCTTCGAAAAATTCTGAGATCTGGACAATTGTGAAATTTCTCCACCCAATTCACATATGTAGTCGGACCTCTTTCACATACCAAGAACGAAAAGTAATCAAGTTTAATGAATGAAAATAGCTAAATGGATAGGAGACATACTTCGAAAATTTATACAAATAAATTATTCGTCAGATTAGATAGAATGAATTCCAGAGAAAACAAGTAAAGTAAGAAGATCAAAAACTTTGTCCATGGCTAAGAATGCGTAATAAAGAAATAAACGAAAGTAGAAAAACCTGCGCAACCTAGAGCTGAGTTAGGTGGATTGGCTAAGTGAAAGCCTTCTTCCCCCGGTGAAAGTGAAGAAGAAAAGTATACAATTTTATCATTAAATATGTGTACTCAGAGTTCCAGACCTTATATCAGAGAGTGATATTAAGTGATTTTTTTTTTATCATACGCTCTCTAGTGGCAAGTTATTTATAAGCCTGATCTCGTCAGCAATAGCGATTCAAAGTTAATGGAACTGAAGGAAAATGAAAAAGGATGAGAGTTTTAAGAGTTTACTTATCCCACTGTCATGATTTCCAAATCTAAGCCCTGAAGCGCTCAAAAACTATTTGTTTCATACATATATTTGGAACATATTAATGCTGTCTTTCTAACGCAAATAATTTTTATGGAATTCCTCAAAGCTCTATTCTAGGGCCGCTGTTATTAAGCCTTCATACATATTAATGACTTATCGGATGTTATACGTTACGCTAATATATATTTATATGCAGATGACGTACAGATTTTTATGAGCTTTACGACTTTACAATGCTAAAAAGTGTAATTATATGCTAGTAGACCGAAGAAGTTTGGATCTTTTAAATTTTTCGCCTATTGTTCTTGGGAATTCCCGCTACCTCTTACTTGGAGGGTGTAAGAAATCTTGATGTAATACTAAACTCTCGGGTGAGCTCCTGTGAATATGTAAAAAGTGTGTTGGGAAAAGTGTATGGTGGTTTTCGTCGCCTCCCAGTAGGAAATATTTAAGGTGCTTTGCAAAATATCACATCTGAAGCAGTAAGTAGTCGCAAGTGCGTTGTAAGAATCGAGGACAAAGCCTGTTCTCAGCATACCAAACAAACCGTAATCTTTTTAATCTTTCCGAGTCGCAGAGTAAGTCTCCAGTCACACCTTGTTGCATTTGTTGAACGAAGTGCGTGTGGTTCTTTTTAATTGCGCAGTGTAAACTGTGTAATTTTTAGTTATCAATATTTATTATTATTTATTTATTTAAGAAATATTTTTCTGCTTTTTTTGTATAAAAAAATTTAAGGAAAAATGACAAAAGGAATCTAAAATCCAACAAGGCCTTCTCCAAAATATTTCAAAAGTGCTTTATATAAACCGAGGTAAAGCGCTTTGGAGAAGATTTTTAGAAGCACTTAAAAAGCGCTTTACATAACCTATATTAAAACGCTTACGTCTGCGGACATGCAGTGCTTTAATATAATGAAGCTTGTTACGGACCAAAAGCGCTTCAAAAGGTTTCTAAAAGCACTCTTTCCTAGTGGGGCTTTGGCTCTCCCCAGCAAACAAAATGTATCGCAAATAACTCGAAAGTAACTTGCCATGGGAAAGCATAACCCTCGAAAACAATATTGCCAAATGCTCGTTTATAATTTAGGCGGCGGACTAAACGGACATAAGAAAGTAAGCTAAAAAAGGTAATTTATAAGTAATTTGCCTATTCCTTACCAAAAGCAAGTATATATATTTTATATACTTGCGAATTGCGAGGGTTGAGTAAATTACTTTTAATTTACCAGTTTTAACTTACTTTTAATGTGTCTGGATTGACATTTTGTAATTCGTAAACGTAAAGGCAATCTTTTTTAAATATTTCCACAATAGGTTATTATAATTTTTCTTCTTTTAATTACGATTGTGTTTATGGACTGCACTTTCATAGCTGTAAAATAAACAAACAGAAGCAAAAACTTATGTTTTTTTCGTTCTTTCCATTTCTTGAATTGACTTTCAATGAGGCTTGCTAAAAGCGAGAAATAGGCAATAGTTGAAAGAGAGGGAATCATATGCACACTTTATTGCCATAATGCTGTCCCTGTTTCGCAACTATTGCTCATTCCTTACTTTTGGCAAAACCTCGCCAAATTGTTTGCTGGGTATATTAAGTTTGTCATTTCATTTGTAACACCTAGAAATAATGCTAGTAGAGAAAAATGGGTTGAACGCCCACGCATAATATTAAAAGTTATTTTGAATTTTGCATGTTCGTCTGTCCGTCCGTCCGTCAGTCTGTTCATTCGTCTGTCCGTCCGTCCTAACGATAATTCGAGAACGCGTTTACTTAGGGCGCTGAAAGTAAATTCGAGCTCGAAAATACAACGAATCGAGCAATTTCTTCGTAGGGTTGCCATACAAAAATTTCGTGTTTCACTATATATTTGAACATTGCCCAGAGAAGTTAAGCTTCAAAAATAAACTAAATCGGGCAACCCCTTGTTGGTGTTGCCATATAAAGATTTCGGTTTTTGATCAATCCTAGACGTTTTTATTGTACTGGAAAGTTCTTCAGAATATGAAATGCTATGAATTTGGTTATGATCATTTTTACTATCCGACGAACCGTTCTAGAAATATGAATATGCGAAAAACCAGTTCAAAAATGAAACTTTCAAAGATGGGTGACCAAATGAAATTATATACGGGCATTCATCTTGGGTATCAGACCAATTCTAGCCTTTTTACTTGTTATTAAATAACTTTTATCTACTCTCAAGCCCCTGCCTAAATACTTTGTCCGGAAGAGCGACGTTCGTGACGTAAGTATGAAATTTTACCAAGGGTTTAGGTAGTAAACTTGGATGGATTTACATGCGGTTTTTAATTTAGAATGAGTGAATGAGAGGCTTTCGGATGCTGTAAAAAAATTTACTTTTCTGGGGTTTTTTGGGTTGGTATGGTAACCCCCCCCCCCAACCCTTTGTGGTTGTCCAATTTAGGACATGTACGATAACAAATTAAAACTCCTGCTGAGTTCTAGTAAATGGCATATTTGCTTTTCTTCTGTAAGAAACTTTATAACAGACGTTTTTCATCCGAATATCGTTAAAATGCGTGATTTTCGAATTTGTGTACAGAGAGGTGTAAATTGGTGCGGGGGGGACTGAATTTTTTTTGAGCGGTTTAACATAATGTTTTACATATTTCATGGCAACATTTCATTTTTCAATGTTTAACCGTTAGAAGCGTTTTATGTGAAATAGAATTTTCCAGTTTCTTCATGAAACCTTTGTAAAGAATTACTTCTTTTACTCTTTGCATCAAAGTGCAGTAATGTTCTAAACTACTTACCGTATAGAAAAAAATTACATCACAACATTCCCAAGAGGACGTAGATGCCAATTAATATGCATGTCAGATAGATTATGTACCGTTATATGAGTTTTTAGCGAGAATATGATGACTAAAAAATATATCAAAAAAGCTATTAAAATAAATAAATTTCATAAATAAATTGCACTAAAAAACAAACTAGTAATTTTTTTCTTTCTCAGCGAAGAAGAGTTTCATTGCAAAATAAGAAATGCTACAACTCGGATTAATTCTTAAAATTGAATGTATTGTTGCGAGCGTGGCTCTTGCGGTTCGTTATTTAAAACACAATATTAAATACTTAATATACAAGTTCTTTATTTCACTTCAATCATACAAAATTCACAAACTTTCAATTAATCAACTCAACTTTAATTATCGCTTAATACTGTACTTTCAATTATCGCAATCTAATTACAACACTTCCGCACGTTATTACTTTCGCTTGTTAACACTGCAACGTCTAAGACAAGACTCTTTTTCTGGCTATGACAACTGTTATATTTATACCCTAGAAACTCTCCAGATTATTCTCGAGTGTTCTATTTTGCAGAAGCTTCTTGACTGTTCTATTCATTCTATTCCTGAACCTTCCTGTAGACCCCATAATCAATTCTCCGAACCTAAAGTCTTCTTCTCCATTGCCAGTAGATGTCAGTAGTTCTACTTCTCCATTGCCAGTAGATGTCAGTAGTTGTCTCTTTCTATTGCACGTAATACTGCCCCCTTCTTAAATTTGTTCGTCCCGAACAACAGGTGGTCCACGGTCTTGATGCTCGTAGTATTGACACAAGCGGTCCAAGTGAACAATTTTATGCTTGCCTCTTGTGCCACGCTGAATCCTGTATACCACGTCATTAATTCTAGTTACTACTGAATACGGTCCTTCCCAGTGTTGTTGCAATTTTGGAGAACGTCCCTTACGTCGTCTCGGATTATAGAGCCAAACAAGATCACCTTCATTAAATCCTGCGGAATTAGCACGTAGGTCATAGCGGGTCTTCATCCGATCAGTATTTGTTGCTAATTTCGTCCTCGTGGCCTCGTGCACATCAGCTAATTGTTGTTTGAGCTCCGATACGTAGTCTTCTGGTAACTTTTGTTCACCTCTGGGGGTACCGAATTTGAGGTCGCTAGGCAAACGCATCTCTCTTCCGAATATGACTTTAGCTGGGGTTTGTCCGGTAGTACTATGAATAGCTGATCTATAAGCCATTAGGAATATAGGAATGTGTCGATCCCAATCGCGTTGATGATAGTCAACTACTTTCTTTAGATGCTCGATCAATGTTCTGTTGAAGCGCTCTACCATGCCATCAGATTGTGGATGTAGAGGAGTTGTTCTAGTTTTTCTTATTCCCAACATTTTACACATCTCCTGGAAAGTCCGTGATTCGAAGTTCCGTCCTTGGTCCGAATGAAGTTCGTGAGGAACTCCAAACCTACTGACCCAATTCGTTGTTATTTGTTCCGCAACTGTGGCGGCCTCTTGATTAGGGATTGCATAAGCTTCAGGCCATTTACTGAAACAGTCAATGGCAACTAAAATATAACGGTTACCGCCATCCGTTTCAGGAAAAGGTCCAGCGATGTCTACAGCTATCCTTTCAAAGGGGGCTCCGACATTATACTTATGCATTTCACCTCTGCTTCTGTGTTGCGGTCCTTTGCAAGCAGCGCAGACAGTGCATCTGCGGCACCACTCCTCCACATCTTCTCGCATATGTAGCCAATAAAACCTTTGCCGTATTTTGGAAATTGTTTTGTTCACTCCCAAATGTCCTCCAGAGGTTCCACCGTGCATTTCTTCTAGAACATCTTTGACGTTTGATGCTGGCACGACTATCTGCATTCGGAAATATTCGCCGTTAGGTGCTTCCCATTTGCGTTTTAATATACCACATTCAACATGCAGAGAGTTCCATTGAGCCCAGTAACTTTTCAGCTTCTCACTCCGTTCCGAAATATCCTTCCAGTTTGGTCTTTCCATATCTTCTTTCCAAGCGAGAATAGGTGAAATGTCCGGATCTTCTCGTTGTGCTGTTCTCAGGTCCTCGTTGTCCCAACCTGTAGATGGTTCCACGGTTACCAATTGTATAGTTGCTGTTGTTTCTTTTTCTTCCACCCGTGCGCAATGTTTGCATTCAAGTTTGCATGGACGTCGTGAAAGGGCGTCTGCATTTCCATGGATACGACCTCTTCGGTGTTGGATCTCAAGATCATAAGTCTGGAGTCGCTCTATCCATCTCGCGACTTGTCCCTCAGGGTTCTTAAACTGCAGAAGCCATTTAAGTGCTGCATGGTCGGTGCGAAGGATGAATTTCTGCCCGTAGAGATATTTATGAAAATGTTTTGTTGAACTTACAATAGCAAGTAGCTCTTTTCTTGTAGCACAATAATTTTTCTCTGGCTTTGAAAGTGCTTTGCTATAGTAAGCTACTGGAACTTCTTGACCATTCTCCTCCTGCGAAAGTACTGCACCAATACCTTCATTGCTGGCATCAGTGTCTAATATAAATGTTTTTCCCAGCTTTGGATAATGAAGTACTGGAGCTTCACAGAGCTGTTGCTTCAAATTTTCAAAACTTTCGTTGCATTTATCCGACCATATGAACGACCTTCCCTTTTCTGTAAGTTGATGTAGGCTTCTTGCTATATCTGCAAAACCTTTTACGAATCGCCTGTAGTAGGTAGCTAAACCAAGAAAACTCCGTAATTGATGTTTGTCCTTTGGAACTGGCCAATTTTTGACGGCTTCTATCTTCTCTGGATCGGTTCTTACTCCTTGTGATGAAACTATGTGCCCTAAATATTTAACTTCATCTTTGAATAGAGCACATTTACTCGCACTGAGCTTCAATTTTGCATCTTTGAGTCTTTGAAGTACGTCTCGTAAGTTGTTTTTATGTTCCTTGAATGTCCTTCCGATAACTATTATGTCATCCAAGTAGACAAGACATGTTTTCCAGGTTAAACCACGTAGAACACATTCCATTAGTCGTTCGAATGTGGCTGGAGCATTACATAACCCAAATGGCATTACTTTGAATTGCCATAAGCCACTGCCAACTGAGAAAGCAGTTTTATCTCGGTCATCGGGATGTATTTCCACTTGCCAGTAACCACTCTTCAAATCCAATGTGGAAAACCATTGCGCTCCGGAAAGGGTATCCAACGTGTCATCAATCCTTGGTAATGGATAGCTATCTTTTCTCGTCACGTTATTTAGTTGGCGGTAGTCTACGCAGAATCGGGTGCTGCCATCCTTTTTCCTAACCAGAACAACCGGCGATGTCCAAGGGCTGTTAGATTCCTCTATTATGCCTTGTTTCTTCATGGAGTTCATCATGTCTGCAACTTCTGGTTGTTTGGCTAATGGCAATCTTCGTGGTGTCTGTCGAATGGGCCTGGAATCTCCTGTATCGATCCGATGCTGGACAAGATTTGTTTTACCATAGTCATCATCATTCATTGCAAATAGTTCCGAAAATTCATCGATCACCTCTTTGGCATCGTTGTGTTGTTGTTCACTTAAGGCACTGGACGAAAGAAGTTTCTGAACCTGTTGGGTAGTAGCTGGTATAGGTTTTGTCTCCCTGATATTACTACCATTATCCAAATTGACGATTTGGTAAACGGGTTCACAATTTCCAATTATAGCACCTTCTTTTAGTTGTACCTCATTTTCGGATGTGTTAAGCACTCTGACTGGTATTAATGTTGCACCTTCTGCCTTCACTAAAGTCTTGCCAACAATGATGCTCGATGTAACTTTTGTGGGGTTAGGCTCCACCAGATAGAATTGGCAGGTCCCGATGTCATCAGTAAGCTTTGTCCATATTAGTGTCTCGGAGCATGGCGAAAGAGTAATGTTTTCGCAGACCATCGTCCTTACTTTCGCAGGATGATCTGCTCCTTCTCCTAGTTTCATAGGAATTTCTATGTTCCCATATTTGAGAATCCGCTCTCCGACATCCAGATTTATTTTGTATGTGGTCATGAAATCTATTCCAAGAATGCATTCATCCATTATGTCTGAAACCAGGAAAGTGTGAGGAAATAGTAGTTCGCCTAGTTGAACATCTAAAGTTATTTCTCCAAACACCCGTGCTGCTGCTCCAGTTGCTGTTCTTAGTAGATATTTGGTGGTATTATGAAGCCATTTGTTCTTAACAAGATCTGTTCTAATAATTGATCTTGCAGCTCCAGTATCGATAGTGACTGCGCAGTCATTTTTTCCTACACTTCCATATATAACAAGACTGCTATTATTTCTCTGCAACTGGCCCACTTGAATGATGACTTCGGGGCTGCCGATTCCACCAACCAACTTCTGCCCCACAAAGTTGGTTTTTACTAGTTTTCCGACTGCTCAACAGGAGAGCTGATGGGACTAGTCGCTGCTTGATATCTAGTCTCTCCACGAATAGCTTGTTCCCTGGCTCGACATCTTTGGCATTCTTCTTTCCCTTCTTCAGGTGATTCCACTCGTCGACGTTTTCTGCAGTCTCTTTGAAGGTGCCCTGATCTATTACAATTCCAGCATCGAAGGACACCACGTGAAGGCGGGCTCTGTGATGATTGCACTCTGTTACAAGTACATTCTTCCACTGAAATTTCTCTTACTCGTACTGCACTCCGTGAAGCTTGTCTTGCGGATTCATACGCTAATGCATAGGCTAGTGCTTCTGCTGTTGATTTCTTTCCCGCTAGCCTTAACGCTTGTTGTAAATTTTGATCTACAATAGCGTTCACAAATGCCTCCGTTGCCACTTCATTAAGGAAATCCGCATTTACGCTGGAGTATGAAAGATGCGCTAATCTTTCCACATCAGCCTGCAATTGTTGTAGTGATTCGCCATGCTTTTGAATCCTGTTGCGCAACTGTAGGCGATATACTTGCTGCATGTGCTCATCTCCGTAACGTAATTCTATCGCCTGTACTAATGAAGTGTAATCACGTTGATTTTCAATCGGTACAGTTTGTAAGAGTTCTGAAGCAGGACCTCGAAGTGCTAACACCAGAGCTATAGCTCTGTCTTCATTATTCCATCCATTTACCTCTGAAGCTGCCTCGAATTGTCTCTTGAAGATATGCCATGAATTTTGTCCATCAAATATTGGAGGTTTCATTCTACCTGCGCCAGATATTTCAGCTGCTACGTTTAGAGGCTGACGATGCCTTATTCTGTCCAGATCTGCTTTAAAACTATCAAGCTGTTCTGTAACATTTTGTTGTACTCCCGACACTTGTTGTCGAACTTCCAACACTTCCTGCTGGATTTCTTCAATTTTCACATTTTGTTCGTCTAATGAACCTTTCAGAAAGTTCTTCTGTTCCTCCAAACAAGTTTCTAGACAATTCTGTAGAGAAATCTTTTGTTCCTCAAAAGCATTCTTTTGCTCGTCCAAACGGGTTTCCATAGATTTCTTTTGTTCATCTAAACGGGATTCCAGAGAATTCTTTTGTTTCTCTAGAGAATTCTTTTTGCTCATTAAAGTACTCAAAAGCTGTTCCATTTTCATCGCAGGCTCTTCTTCAACTTCGGTTTCTTCCAAGTTATCTTCGAAAACAAATGTTTCAGGATTCTTTCCTTCCTCTATCAAAGCTTGTCTGAGTCGCTCGACTAGAACTTTCTTTGCACCTGTCGTTTGTAATGACCGGTTCCCTAACTCCACTTTCAAATCCTGCGTTCGAAGCTCCTCGAATTTTCGCCCCATTACTTTAGTAATTCACTTTAAGTTGAATATAAATTATTTTCCAGAACTTTCAAAATTTAACACAATTTTACAAAATTAATCACACTTTGAATTTTTAAGTCAATTGCCACCACTTTATTTCGCGAATTTAATTTCACTTCTGACACCAGTTGTTGCGAGCGTGGCTCTTGCGGTTCGTTATTTAAAACACAATATTAAATACTTAATATACAAGTTCTTTATTTCACTTCAATCATACAAAATTCACAAACTTTCAATTAATCAACTCAACTTTAATTATCGCTTAATACTGTACTTTCAATTATCGCAATCTAATTACAACACTTCCGCACGTTATTACTTTCGCTTGTTAACACTGCAACGTCTAAGACAAGACTCTTTTTCTGGCTATGACAACTGTTATATTTATACCCTAGAAACTCTCCAGATTATTCTCGAGTGTTCTATTTTGCAGAAGCTTCTTGACTGTTCTATTCATTCTATTCCTGAACCTTCCTGTAGACCCCATAATCAATTCTCCGAACCTAAAGTCTTCTTCTCCATTGCCAGTAGATGTCAGTAGTTCTACTTCTCCATTGCCAGTAGATGTCAGTAGTTGTCTCTTTCTATTGCACGTAATAGTATTATCAAAATTTTAAAATTATGTTATCTCGTTTGACTTTAAATCTTTGAACTGGTTGCAATGAAACTTTTCTTGTGCAAATTAGTGAGAAAAAAAAATATTTGTTTAGTTTTTAGTGCAAATTATTTACGAAAGTTATTTATTTAAAAAGCTTTTTTAATATATTTTATTTTACTTGTGGAAGCTTAGACTTTACTGCCCTAAATTCTAACTTTTCGCGAAAATTTAGATTATTATATGGACTTCGACATTTTGATCACAAAATCCATGCAATTCTTAACTGTTACCTTAAAACATATCTTTTACATAAAGTTTTAGTTTTCCTTCATTATAGGCTCATTTACACCAATCAAACTGCATATCTTTGCAATGGTATAAGATTCTTGGGCTCCACCAGACACATGGATATTTTGATTCCCCACCACCGTACAGTATTGGGCAAACGTTCCTACTTTGTTCATATCCCTTACAAATGGAATTCTCGTTCAGTACAGATACAACGCTCGGGGTTAGCCATCATGTTTAAGGGGCTTTTTTTCAATATTTATTGAACGAGAATTAGGCATACTTCCGATAAGCTTGACAAGTCGGTACTGTAATTAGATTTGTTTATCAGAATGGTAGTAACTAATATAGGTTAGTATTAGTATTTTATTTTATTTACATAATGCATCCATCCATTTCTTAGTTTTGAATTATTCTTTATTTTTCAATATTATCATTTTTATTTAATTAATTTTTTTTATTGTTTGGTTTTTTTTTTTTTTTTGTTCTTATCATCTTAACAATTTGTAAATGTACACACTGAAAATATTATATGTATCACCACTTGTAAATTTTAAAGACCTCAACCTTTTTTTAATCCATTAAATTTTCAATCTAAAATACAACAGACTAAAGTATGAAATAGGGGGCGCGTTTACTGCCACCAAAATAATGAATTTTTGTCGACTACGAGTCACTACCGAGCGTTCACTCCACCAAATTTTGACAGTAAACGACTACGCTTGACTACGACTATCGTTCACCACGCACTTTTAATGTACCAAATAGTCGACTATATTCGACTACGCTCAGGCGGATAGTCGATCATAATCGATTTGACAGAACTACACTACGACAACGACTACGCTACCAAAGTCACAATGAACGCTCGAAAGGATACGTTTCACGTACTTAATCCTTCAATTTATCAAGTTTGTCTGCGAAATATTAAAATATCAATTTTGAGTAGTTCGAAAATTTAAAAACAGCCAACACAAAAATTTTTTGGATAAATAACAGCAATTTTTGGAGATTAACATGAATCCTTATCCTTTTCGAACTAAAACTTTAAAAATTGCTATTCGAATCTGATTCAGATGTTTTTGTTTTTGTTTTATAAATTAATAATTTGAAAGGTTTCTTTTGGACTTCGAAAATTTTTATAATTTCAAATATAAGTTTGAATTTTTATGACAAGCAGCATAAAATTTTTTTGTTCTTGGAGTAGCGTTCCCAATTGCCTTACTTAGAGATAGTAAGGCATAGTTTTGGGAAAAATTTGTGAGGAACTTTCAGGGCTGTAACTTTCAAAAAAAACAATATTTTCGAAAACATAGGGAGAATAAAAATATTTCTTTTCCAAAACTCACTAAAAACCTTTTTTGGAGTAGAACTAGAAGGAAGTAAAAATGAGATGAATCAAATGTCAAATGAAAGAAAACGCATCAGCTTATGTATGTACATATTCGGTTGGAGTTGGAAAAATCGAATTATAAGGAAGGGAATAATTTCTATGCATGAACTCTCTAAAGCACGCAGACGAGGAAATATTTTGCAATAACTTACACAAATGCGTGGCTATTTTTTTATTTCGATTAGAGTTGAGATGGATAATTAAGTATGAGTAGGAGAAGTTCGCTATTTTTCAAAATAATTTTGAATGGCAGTATAGATAGATTAGCGAAACGGTCTTCTAATTTGTATTCAAACTTTAAATTTTAGGTTGGGAATTAGTGTGACGCTGTAATTACCTTTTGGACGAATATACTTCGGAAATTAATTTTTACTTTCATAATTACAGTTTTTTCCTCACACTGTTTTTTATTGCGAAATTTGGGATAGAATTACGCAGACGACTTAAGAATACAAATACACAATCAGAAGCATATTTTTCAAAATTGAGGTACATAATTTGCATTGGATCGCACGCAGTAAAAAATGGTATTGTTGCGAGCGTGGCCTTTGGTTCGTTATTTAAAACACAAATATTAAATTTTTAATATACAAGTTCTTTATTTCACTCTAGTCTTATACAATTCACAAACTTTCAATTAATCAACTCAACTTTAATTATCGCTTAATACTGTACTTTCAATTATCGCAATATAATTACAACACTTTCGCACGTTTATTACTTTCGCTTGTTAACACTGCCACGTCTAAGACAAGACTCTTATTCTGGCTATGACAACTGTTATATTTATACCCTAGAAACTCTCCAGATTATTCTCGAGTGTTCTATTTTCCAGAAGCTTCTTGACTGTTCTATTCATTCTATTCCTGAACCTTCCTGTAGATACCATAATCAATTCTCCGAACCTAAAGTCGGATTAACTGAGTCTTCAACGCAAGGAACAATTATGGAGTCAGCGAATAACATTATGGAGGGAATATTGAAAAATTGACAGGGTAGAGTAAGCACTCTACAACAAAACACATACTTCAGCAACCTAAATCATACAAAAGGACAGCTTTACATACATACGTATATAGTCATTATTTTAATTAATATTATTAAAAGTTTGGGATGCAAAGACACTTCCGCCTCTTAACTCAGTAGTCGCTGCGAATTGTGAGATCTTTTGTGACATTACCCCTAAGTGCC
This sequence comes from Dioctria rufipes, assembly GCA_963924295.1. Lineage (NCBI taxonomy): Eukaryota > Metazoa > Arthropoda > Insecta > Diptera > Asilidae > Dioctria > Dioctria rufipes. The sequence continues at coordinate 36,921,070 of OZ002743.1, read as the reverse complement.
TTAGGGCGTCCATTTGAACTTGAGGTCTTTTACAAAACCTATGAAACTTTTGAGTGCCATGATTACAACATCTTCTGGTCTAGATATTTAAATTAGGCGGCCGAGAGCTTTATAGTCGCAAAGGATGTATTCAGCAGTTTCATCTCCTTTATACAGAAAAGACATCTTGAGATGATATCTGAGTGAGCAATGCGCAGTAAGAAGGCCTGTTATGAACCTTAGTTCTTTTTTGCTTAGAGGTAGGAATATTTTAGTTTTCTGTTGCGAATACGTTATGATTTCTTCGCTTGTCTCTGCTCTGAATGTTTTCCCAGTGTACCAAACAAAAGAATACAGAGGGAGAATGAAAGATGCGGTTTAGAATACTTTCTAACATATGAATTACACCGATACAAATCCACAACATCCTGCTTAACCTGAAACTTGTTGAATGTGGAAAAAAATTATGTCGAACTCCTTAAATAGCTTCGGACATATGTACTTCACCACTGTCTTCACACTTTTACTTAAAACAACAACGAAAACGATGAAGAAAGAAGAACTTTTTTAAGAACTTTTATTTTTAATGATTCTAAAACAAATTTACAAATGCAAGAAAAAAAAAACCGCCTCGTCCGGGGTTTGAAACCGGGACCTTCCGCTTGCCGGGCGACTGCTTTTACCACTGAGCTAACGAGACGATGATTTTCCCTCTTGCATCTATCACTTTTGTCACTAACCCACTGAGCCACGTTTTGCTTTCAGCTGGCATTAATCAGTAACGATGAAAGCGCTCAGTGGTAAGAGCAGTCGCCCGGCAAGCGGAAGGTCAAACTCCGGACGAGGCCGTTGTTATTTCTTCTTGCATTTATAAATTTGATTTAGAATCATTAAAAATAAAAGTTCTTAAAAAAGTTCTTCTTTCTCCATCATTGACCGATTCTAACAAGTGTAGGTTCGATTCCCGTCCGCGGGAAAAATAAACAACGAAAACCTAAATTTGTTAATTTGTATATTTGCACTAAAATATTTGCAGAAATTGCCACATATCTGAGTTGCGTTATTTTTAACGAAAACTTCCGCCTCATTTTGCAAATTCTGCATGAAATGTGCGTTAAGATTGGCCCAACAACGCATAACTTTGTAGAGGATCACCGTAGGTATTTGGAGCACACTGAAATTCGAGTAAAATAAGAAGAATCCAGCTTCACGAACAAATACAGTGATCTAAAATGAAGTCCTATGGAAGGATTAAGGATGACTTTACGGTCCAGTAATTGGCGATTGATGGTAAGTAAATTTACTGAAAATCTCTTCTCTTCAAAAATAAAAATACATTTTTTCTGCATCCATCCACCCGATAAATGCAATGCAATACTACTTATGCAATCCTTACAAAAATTTTCAAGGACATTCGAAGGACCAATGGCTATTATTTGAAATAAAATTATGGCGATACTATTTAATAAATAATTTTTCGGCTTATAACAATAATGATAAGATCCTTTCTTGATAGCCTACTTCCTGTGAGAATGACATTAAATCTAGATTTGTTTTCAGATATCAGAGCATTAGGACACCTGGAATCATGTTGCCTAGCAAGGAAGTATTAATCTGTAGGAGGCACGGAAAAATTAAAAAAATAAAATGTATCGCGATTGTCAAGCGGAAAATAAAAAAAAATAATAAAAACATTAAACGAAGTAAATACAATTTTGTTTTTTTAAGTGGTATTCTAGAACCTTAAGTATTCAGGTGAGTTTTCACTGAGTAGAATTATTCTTGTTGCTTTGAGGAAATTTTAATATTATTGAGAATTTGGAATTGGTATAAAAGTGGGGTTAGTTAGAGGTTGTTGTTTCTCCTCTGATGAAGTTTGTGTTTTTGCGAAGAGAACATCTTCGTTCACCTTACAACTGGAATTGGTATTTCTGCCAGTGTAGCACCCATACTCTTCACAATTCGGACCCATCTATTATTTATTTTGTATTTATTTTGTTGTCATTCATATATTCATAGAATCCCCATGGTAACAAAATGCTCATGTGTTTCCTTATTACAGGCTAGATTGGTTCATGCTAAGAATTAACAACGTAAGTATTGTGTCATTGTATTAACGTTCGGGAATATACGTATTCATATGTTTTTAAAGTTTGTTTAAATTTTTTTTTTTATTACAAATCGGATATAGCTCAGTGATCATCGAAATCTCGTTCTATATTATCTTTGTGAATTTTAATATTTATAAGCGGAAAAATAAATTTAGTGTCATTAAACAGTTTATTTTATTTCAAAAAATATTTTTCCCAAAAATCCCAATTTTTTAGCCGGAGAAATCGGACTAAGCGCGGGCTACAATTATGTTCTCATTCAATTAATCCTTAGACAGCTTAGTACAACATAATTATTTTAATTTTTAATTTCTGGTCTCTTTAATTAAAATATGTAACATTTGTACAGCTTTCAAATCTACTAATAATTTTATTTTTATTTTTAAACCCATACTCCTAATACAAAATGTAAGCTCAAAATAAAAACTCAAAAATGTACATATTTATTACAAAGTAGTCTTGCTAGAATCACTGATCAATATCTATCTAACTAGCAGCACTTCTGCAGACTGAATTTTTATTTAGGCCCAAAAAAAAAACAAAATAAAGAATCTACTGCGAACAAGCCGAACCGAACTAGTTGGAAAAACTTGAATTTTCAGTTTTAAATTTAATTGACATGAAAACTAAAGCAAGCAATGGAGTTTTCCTATAAGCCAACTGCTCAGATTTCATACATACTTAGTGCGCAGAAAAGTGGTTAATGATGAAATTTACCGCGTCGAACACTTAAATTCATTTACTTTGCAGTCTCCTATTCGTTGAACTGAAATATTTCAGTACGGCGCGAAATAAAGCGCTGAACATCTGCAACCCAAATATACGTATATATATATATGTATATTTTGGTCAATTAAAATAAGAATAAGAGCAGATACCACTTACGCAATTACGTAATAAAATAACGCTCAGCCGATCGCTACAGAGCCCAAGTTCGGTTCGATTTTAAGAGTAAAGCGAAGTACGAAATTTCGTGGAGTATTTGTATGTACGTAAAAGTCGAATATCGCGTCTCACAGAGCCTTATTTCCGTGGCGCGGTTTTTTGTTAATTTTATTCAGCCAGACTGGTAATGTCTTCTGGGCGACACTTGTTTTTGTTTATTTACCGTTGAATACAAAATATACTAGTCTCATTCAGCTGTCATACGCACTTGCATTGCTGGGAGGGTCTAAGACCCCCAATAGGTAATACTAGTCGCAATCAGTGTAACTATATTGCAGTTGACCAAGCTGCTTCGACGTAAACGACGAGCCTTAGTATATATGCTTTCGCACCTGTATATAAATGGCGCCTTGTTCGACACAACCTAAACGAGTTCATTCCTATAAAGTTAGTAAACTGATTAAAATTTTACCTGGTTCGCCAGTTTATTGACATCAAATCGACTTTTATCTTTGACCCCAAATGCCTATAGTGATCCTAAGACGCTCGCGTTTCATAAATTCAATTTATAAATAAAACCACGAAATAATTTATTGGAATCACCTCGAAAATCACGTCAGGCCAGGAGAAAAGTAGTTTCAATCCATATTCGTCGTCCTTCGGTCTCTTGTTTGTTACGTTGCTTGGCAGGAATTTTTTTTGTAGCTTTTGTTATTATTGTTGTTGTTGTTGTTGCTGATGGTGATCTTAATAAGTAAAATTAAACAGTGTCCACTCACATCTCAGTGTTGTTACATAATATAAGTAAGGCAATTATAGCATAACCGGACGTAGTAATCCGCTTGACGCCCAAATTGACAACCGCATACATAGAGTAGACCTGTGCAAACAACGTCCTACATATCCATCGACAATAATTCAGGTGCGGTGACACCCATAATCGATGCTGATTACTTTTACAGTTATATACAAACTAAGTAAATAAATATATAAGATCGACCTAAACTGGACTAAACGACGGATGACATTGCACGATGATGTTAGTCTTGGAAGGTATCTGCAGAAGTGACCTTGAACATTTATTTTTATAACCCACTGCACTGCTCTGGTCCAATTATCTCTCATTATCCGGATGTGAGGAAAAAAACAAGAAAGGTAAAATGATCGTAAACATATCAAGCTGGCCCGGACGGAACAGACACCTACTCGCATTACAATACAGCACAAATTGGCCTGTCCGGTTTCATGGAATTTTTAAGTTGCTAGCAATATTGACGGAGTTTCAGCAGAAAAAATCATTGTAAAAGTGAAATGGATTTCAATTGTGAAGAGTTGCAATTTTGATGTGACAATAACTGCCTTTAATTGGAAGATATTTACCAGTCAGTCATCGTTTACGTTAATGCCATCCAAGCTGATGTTTTGAACTTTTTTTTTGTTTCGATTTTAAAAATTTTAAACAGCCACGAAATTGTTTCTACGAATTTTTTCTTTATGAAAATTATCAGAACAAGTGGAGATATCGCTGCAGGAAGGAACAACTTATGGCAGATGTCATATTTTTCGTAATTTCAGTATACTGAATTTATTCTTGTTCAAGAAGGTAATTTTTTGGATTCTTTGGATTCGCCGGCACAACAGCAAAAATGAAAAAATTCTGATTTGTTATTTCATCACAAAACTCATTTAATTTTGGGTGGAAATCTTCAAGTCTTGGTTTGACTCATCAGCAGGACCGAAATAGCAAAATTGAGTGACTTGAAAAAACAAATGAAAAATGAAAGAATGGAAAGAAATGAAAAAAAAAAGAATTGAGAAAAATTGAAAGAAAAAATTAATTAAAAAATTGGAAAAATCAGATTCATTCGAAACGAATCGAACCTATGTAACTTCGATTCGCTTCGAATGAATCTGATTTTTTCAATTTTTGAAATAAATCAAGTGTAGATTTGACTCATCAGCAGGTCCCGAATACCGAAATTGAGTGAGTCGAAAAACAAATGAAAAATAGAAGAATTGAAAGAAATGAAATAATTACAAAATTAAAAAAACATAGAAAAAAAATTATTTAAAAAATTTAATAAAAATGTGTAAGCCTGCAGTGGGCTAAAATAAGAAAACATAAAAAGAAAAATAAGTGTTTCGTATCGGCATCTTATACTCTTCAGTACGGCTTGGTTTCACGCTTGGAAAATAACCTGCTTGAACAAGAATATAACTATACCCTGTAATAAGTCATAGTAATCTTGTTTATGCCTCCTTGATGAGATATATGGAAAAGTTGCCTCATATAATTCACACCAAGAATTTCTGAGTTTATATGAGGTGGAATTAGTTTAATCTATTTCAAGCGTCTGCAGCAGACAGAAATCAAGCGGTACGGAAGTGTATTAAGTCTCTGCCAATATGAAATGATTATTTTTCTTTTTTCAGTCCACTGCGGGCTTATCGAACTTGTAGCTTCGAATTAATCTGATTTTTTCAATTTTTTAAATAAATTTTTTCTGTTATTTTCCTCAATTTTTTCATTATTTCATTTCTTTCTTCTTCTTCTATTTTTCATTTGTATTTTCGACTCACTCAATTTCGGTATTTGGGACTTGCTGATGAATCATACCAAGACTTGAAGCTTTTCACCCAAAATTAAATGAGTTGTGTAGATAAAATAACAAATAAGAATTTTTTTGTCATTGCTGTTGTACCGAAAAAGCCAAAGAATCCAAAAGACAAGAATAAAATTATGCCCGATAATAAGTACCTAAATTTAAGACAACTGAAATACGCAATTAAGATGGCCTTGTCACAGTTTTCTGAAATTCAGTTTTCCTGCAAAAATTCAGAGATCATTTCTGAATTTTCAGTTTTCAGTTTAGTGAAATATTTAAGTTTGCTGAATTTTTTCAGTTTGCTAATTTCAGTGAAATATTGTAACTTATGAATGCTGTACCATTTTTCGATTTTGAAGATTTTTGCTGAATTGTCAGTGGTGCGAGGTTTTATGAAAATGTTCAGACGAAGACAATCATGTTGTAAAATGTCAAGACTGTCTGTTAATCTTTTAAATTTAAAGAGTCCATTTTTACTAACAACAACAAAATAGATTTTTCGACTAACAACACTAATTCGGTTCTTCCACTCAATAAAAACCTCTAAGATACTCACCACACTGTCTGCTAACATAATCGCATCATATCTCTTCTCGCCAACATTTCTAAGGAAAAATCAAAAATTTTCCAAAATACGTGACTACAGCAAAACATAAGCGCAAATATTGTACAACATTATAGTAATAGCAACGAACAACGAGTTTCGAAATGTAGCAAGAATGCCTGATCAAGTTCCTCATATTCCTTCATGGAACTCTTTGACCATTATCATAGATTTTAAAATCTACAAAAATACTGTTGACTTTTTCTTCACTCAGCATAACTTCAGTGCAATTATGCTTTTCCTTGTGCTTCTTAAATAGCCAACCAGCGAAACAAAACATGGAATTTTCTTCGCCAAATTCCACATCCTTAAGATCACATTATGAGACTGCGACATGCTACATTATTTGAGTTTTGTAGCAAATTAATAAAATGTTATGTTTATTGGTGGTAATTGCAAAATTTTTTCGTTCTCACAGTTGACAGATTTTGAAACTTGCAAGAACTTCATCTAGAGACGGAGCATAAAACAATTTTTATGAAAAATACTTTTATATCTTCGATTTCTCTTCAAGCTAGTCTTCCAAATCTTAATTTTCTTCAATTATACTTTTTTCTTTTTTTGGGAAATTGTAAATGTACATAGAAATATTACGCTTCTTAGTTTTCTCCACAGTAGAACAAAAACTTATCTCAAGAAGAAGAAACTGAGATTCTAAAATTTCTATAGTTGCTGACTGTATGTGAATTTCATAATTTCCATTTTCGACTATATTCACAACTGGGTGTCAGTAACTATCATTATTTTCTGACATTTCACATTTCTGTGCAAATAATTTGTGTAGTAGTTTTTGCAGCACTTTCGCATACTTTTACTTTTGGTTTGGACAATTTGCGTTTCTATTGCTAAATAATAATATTATGCAAATTACGAAGTATTGTTCGTCTATGCTTGCTACTGAGCGGGAACAAATATTTGAATTAATTTCTACGATTATCATTTGGAATTGTAAAAAAAAGTTAAAAATTATCTTGACCTATGCAAGACAATTTTTATAATGACAACAAAAAGACATGCTGAAACCAGCAAATTTTTCGGAAGATTTTAATTACGCACACAAAACCCAAAAATATAAATATCTAAATTCAAAGTTTAATAAAAGAAACAATAATTAAAAAAGTCAAATATTAATTATTCAATATCGGACATATTTAGAATATTCTTAATTGTCTGTCGACTGCCAAAAGCTACGGTGCACAAAGCAGTCATCATCATTCTAAGAAATAAAAATGTTACGAAAAGAAAATCCAAAAAACCAAACACTAAAAGTCTCAAACACCCCGCAAGCAAAAGCAACCGAAAATACAAATGCCAACGTCAAAAATTTACTGATGTTAGTACGATTGCACCACTGACATGTATATAAATGGACTGCTTGTTGAACCAAAAATGCATGAAAGCAAATGGTATCACTTTCATATTCCTGTCTCTTTCCGTGAGAGCATACTTTCCCACTGAACTGTAACGATTAGGAACGAGAAATTGCTTGTAAAAATCCTTGATAAAAACACTTTCTTCGACTCATAATTAAAATGTAACAATACAAATAGTCCCAAATACTTTCGTGGTAAATTCAGTAAATTCCAATTTACGACAGTTGGTAGCATTGACAGTGAGAGCATACTTTCTGAAATCAAAATTGGTGCGACATGAAACAGGAGATCAAGCAGTCCATTTATATATATGTCAGTGGATTGCACACATCTTATGGAATTTTAAATAGCAGCAATAAATACTGGGTAATTTTCCAGGCAGTGTTAACAGGAAAATTAACCTGAATGTGATTGCGAAGGGTGTTGATATTATAGTATGTAGGTATATATGTATAAATAGACACATGGTAATATTGATGCAGAGGAGAAATTCACAACTTCAGTATAATCTTAATATTGAAATATGTTTTGTTATGAATTTCTTGCAACCACATATTCATGAACTAGTAGACTAAGGCAATTCACTCCGCCTAATCTTTGTGTTAATTTATTCTAAGTGTTATTTTTAATTTTGTTCTAATTATTTTTGTGTTCAATTTAATTTTAATGTTCGATCGGATTAGAAAGCTAGAATAAGGCCCATAAGTAGCAATTAGACTCAGCAATTTTATTGTAAATAGATAAGTCAATGTACTTATATAGACTTATATAGACCAGTAGCGGATCCAGGGGGGGGGGGGGGGGGTCGTGGGGGTCATGAGAAAAAATATTTAATTAATTGAGTTATTTGAAAAAATAATTTTTTTTATTTTATACTTTTTTTATTTATATAATTCAACTACTTAAAAAAACTTTATTCCGAAACTTAAAAAAATAAAAATTTATTTCAAGGAATGCTATTGTATGCATGTGATGTATGTGTATAGGTTTTTCTCGGAATTTGGGTTTCGGACCTCAGAGAAACACTTCCCAAGCCACGAAACAGACTCCCTCGCTACCACATCAGAGCCCTAACTTAACTTAGTCTTAACTCCTGTTATATTCGGGGCTTAGTTTAGTCGAAGGCAATCACTCTACGCCGTTTCAGGAAGCTATGATTAAGACAACTCGCACACTTTTATTTTATTTATATATATTTTTTTTACTTTTGCTTTGTTCACAAACTTTGTCTTTCACAAACTTCATCTTATGGTTATTTTCACAAAACGTTTATTTTTTTTTTTTTTCTTATCACAACTTCTATTTTCTTTACCTATTTACAATTAGTGTTCAGCCTACCGCGGTGGACGATGGTTGAAATGAAATTTGATATTTTCATAAATATCAAACCATCGCCTTGCTATCGTGCATACATTGTTGCACCCAGAATGTATTCCGCTCGCGATAATTTGCTGAAAGGAGGCTTTTTGGTGAAGACTTGATCGTTTAAATCTTCACCGAGTAAATTTTCTGCGCCCGATATGTATGTAGGTATACATATGTATATGTACATACATATCGTATTTTTATTTTCGACAAATCTTACTGAAGGTAAGATTTGTCGTGGGACTTTTTTCTATTGAAACGACTTGGGTTGAAATTTAAAACTTTTATTTGTCGCAAGTCGTTCTATGGGAAATACTTTTTGTTTTTAACTGAGGAATTTGATTCAATTGCTGATGGCAATTTCTTCGCCTTAAAGAGAGATAAGCCCCTTTTCAGGTAATTTTGGCATGGAACACTCCTAACATTCTAAAATATTTGCAGCGTTCTTATGTAAAACCACTGACATTTAAAATATGGACTGACTACGTCCATAGAAATACACTGCAGAAAGTGGGCTCATTTCTATATAGCGTTCTTTTTCGATCTAAGCACCAACTACTAATTCGCAGGTCACAGAGAAATGTGACCTAACACAAAATTTGTCGTTTTTGAGTTAATTACACCATGAAATTGGCATATTCCTATCTGATAGTTTTTGCCGCTAGATAGAGATAGTATCACTTTTCTGTTTCTTAAGAACAGAGATATTCTTCATAGAACAGTGTGTCAGTGTCACTTTTTGAGTTGTGACGATCTTCATAACAAACGTAAATATGTTTTCGACATTTTAACAGTATTATTTTAAATTGTGTCACTTTTCCACAAAACAGCAATTATTTCTTACGAATTATATTATGAGTTATGACATTTTTCCACAAAGTTCAAAGTACGGAATTTAATTCTTAAAAATCGTGAGTTGTGCCACTTAAAAGAAACTTGTAAAAATATTTATTTCGCAACAAAGAAAAGCGACACAACTTAAGAGGATGCGGGATTAACAGCTAACCTCGCCAACTGCGGTAACAAAAACTTAAAATTTCTTTTATATAAATCTTCAGAAATGTATTTACTAACAAATTTAAGAGTTCAGACTATTATTAGCAAACAATTACTACGTTAAGCTAGAATTAATTCTATGTACAGCTTTTCGTTTTTTCGCACTCCTGAAAAGTTGCATTTTTTGAGTTGGTCACTTTCCTATGTAACGTGCGAACTGAGAAAGGGCTGTAAACAATAAATAAATAAGTGGGTTTGTCGAAATAAATGTTTTTAAATTAATTATTTGGGTTAATAGAAATTCGAGAGGTTTCACTTTTCAACTTTCCGCCAATGGATTTTTCAATGTTGGCACCGACGTATGAACTATTTTTGAAACAAAAAATTGTACCCGTACCCGCATGAAATAGCATATCGAGCAGTCCATATTATATATGCCAGTGCGTAAAACTGAGAAAAGTTTGGCTTGAATGACTCCTGCAGTTTGCACCCTATTCTATTAAAAAAATTAGTTTTTGTAAAAAAAAAGTATACTAAAAAATACACGTCATCCAGGATTTCCTAGTTCTAAGTACTACAGCAAGTACTGCAGTAGGTACTGCGGTGGCCACGGCGTTGGATGTGTTTTGTTTTTTTTTTGCTCGATGAGATTTAATTTGTAAAATGACCCCTCCCCCCCCCCCCCTAATTTCAATGCTAGATCCGCGCCTGCTGAGGACGGCAACGATATTTGCCGAAATGTTAGGCCAATAAAAGATTACGCAGGATTAATTACACTGCTACACCCGAGAAAGTAAAATACAATTGAGTTAAAGTTCAATCATCATCAGAGTTCAGTTCATTAGGTGTCTGTATGTAAATAATGCGCAACTGCAATAAAATATGCTTTTTTTTAAAAACCAAATAACAATTTTACATGAGAAACCAAATAACAATTTTACATGAGAAAGCTTTTAAGTACAGTTGTATTTCAAATAAATAAAATATTGTTTATATTTAAATTAATTTTCGGAATAACCATATAAATTTGAGTGGCCGCGAAGCGAAGTGGATCAATGATTACTAGCACGAGCCAGATTGTGTGTACTGCTGGCTGCAAATTAGACCTGAATTTTTTTCATTATCCCAAATTGCGGCTTATAGCAGCACTTTATTAATTATTTTAATATAAGCCGGTGCATATAAGGAAATATAGAAGGATACACTACTACAACGATAAATGAAGCATTGTAGGACATTCGGCAAGGAAAATTTGCTATTAGAGCACCTAGCATGAAATAAAATATTCCAAAAACATCGTTGCAGAATAAACTGTCTCGATAATATCCTGAAGGCGTAGAAAAGTCTGGACTACAAAGTATTTGAACGGAACCCGAAGAAAAAACTAGTTAAATAATGTGAGTCGTTAGCCAAATGTGGGTTTCCATTAAGTCCTGATAGCCTTTTAAACATAATTCAAAAAATTGGGCAAGACGTTAGCACTACTATATCCTTCAAAAGTAGTAAAACCTTTTACTGAAATGCAATCCAGAGTTTGTACATATATCGAATTCCCGAAGGCCTAACTGAATCCATAGATCGATTTCTGAAGAAGGTATTCGAAAATGGTTTGATGATCAGCGAAATTATATTAAGGAGATAAATGCAGGAGACATATTTGAAAACGGAGTTGTTTTCCCCTACATACGACTACCTAGAGATGTAGTTATCCATGCCAGAAGACTGGTTTTTAGTTCGTTCTGAGTCAGGCTACATGAGAATATATCGCAAATGAGGTAAATATATTGTTAATTAGTAAACAAATTCAAAAACATGTTATCATTATAAGTCCCATTTAACATTCGGCGCAAACGAGATAATTTTATACGCACTTCCTTCCGGCAGAACATATATGTATGTATGCTACAACCAGCAGTCGTTAATATTTTCAACTTATGCATGCACCATCAAAACAAACGAGAGTGGTTAAGTAATGATCTGGTTTTAAAGAGATGAGACACTTTTGGATCGTAGATTTAATTCAACCCAAGCGAGGATATTGTCAAGGTCGTTGTTATTCAATAATCTAATCATGCATACATGTACTCAATTGAAACATGCGACATTCCCTATGGAATCCGTAAGAGTGTCAAAGAAGTAAGCGAAATCAAGGTCCTCTAATCGACAGAACTATGATTGGGATTGAAAGCAGGGGAAAGCAAATCATAAATGAAAATTAAGACAAAAAAAAAACGGAGAAATAACGGAAGCCTGGGACACACCGGCATTTGTAGGTGAGGTTCAGATGTAACGCTATCTAATACAATCCATATTAGGCGAACAGATAAAAAACTTTCAATTCATAATAGAATTTTGGCTAAAAAGTATGTTGAACTAAATATATCTCTTAGGGCAAGTTTACTTTATTATTTTAATCTAAAAAACGTTGAATTCCATTATTTTATTTTATTCCTTATTGAGTTGTTCCATTTAATTTAATCAAATTTAAAACGCAATTGGAATTGAATTAGTTTTAATCTGAATAATGTTAGACTACTGTGAATTTTATCACAACTTTTTATTTTTTAATGACTTCAAATCAGGTATAATGAAAAAATTAATAAAGTCGTATCTTTCAAAACGACATTTATTTAACACCCCCTTATAAAAGCAGTTGTTATAAAAAATTTCAGCCTCTGGACGCAAATGGGCTCCTTTTTGTACGCAAATTGGCTTATATTGTACTCGAACGGCTTGGACTGGACGCAAACTGGTGAAATCCGAATTTTTTGAGTTTTTAATTTAAACTAATAGATAAATTTACAGCTTACCTACTACAAAAGTTTAAATACCGACATTAAGTAAATTCTGCTGAAAACGCTTCTTATAGCGACACTTTAATGAACGCGATCTGGCGCGTTTATTTTATATACAGTCTCACCTTACTAACTCGAATCTCCTCTTACTCGAATTTCTCTTGAAATCAAATTTTTGTACTTCATTTGGGAACTCGCTTCGATTTTTCATAGAAAACCCTTCTTTAATTAACTCGAAATTCCTTATCTCTCCCTGAGTCGAACTAATTTTCAGAAATATTTCCACTCATTTCTTATTATTCGCCCTCCTCTACTCAAATAAACTCAGACAAGACCTCTTGCAGTCTTGCTTTGCAGCAATATGTATAAGGCGTTTCGCATCCGAAGGAACCAATACTCTTCAGCAAAGGTATAATAGAATATTCCCATTACGAACCACGCTCCGCGATTAGTGACGAATATCAGGAAAATGTATAAGAAAGCACGGTACAGAGGGCACAATACTATCTTTCCTCTCTCTGTCTTTCCTATTAAAATGTATATACATTAGCCACAGATTTACGTCACAGGGTATCAGCTGGAATGTGTCAAAATTTTAATGCGAATACCTTGTCCTCTATATACCTTGACTCTTCAGTACGGCCAGTTCCTGCCTGCCGCAGACGCCAGAAGAAAATAGCAGACCTCATAGGTATATAATCTTATAAATTCTGAGTACTAATCATATGAGGCGAAATACTACGCATTTACTTTAGCGCTTAGTGAATATAGCCCCATAAAGAAAAGAAAAGTCGTGAAGACTTTTACAAAACTTAACAATTTTTAAAAAAATTATATATATACATATATATATATAAATTATAATACCTTAAGTTGGCCAGTACGGCTAGTTCCAACCTGCCGCAGACGTTATGGCTTCTTTTTTTTTTTTTTTAAACTTTGTAGGTACCTATTCACTCTACGCATTTTCAATTCTAGATAGAAATATGTAGTTTTGTTGAGAGTCTATATTTTACAATCGAAACAACAACTGACGTTCCAGGTAAGGTTCAAATGTCATTGCACAGCATTGAATGTTTTTTCAATAAGAAAATAAAAATTATACACCCAGAAATAATCAAAAATTACAGATTTTTTCAGGAAGGAAATGGATGCAGCCAAAGTACAAAGCATTAACAAAATCAGAACATTTTTAATTAAAACTCCCCCACCATCCTTAACCGAATTAATTTTACTAGCAAGCACGATTTCGACAAAATGATTTCGGCATAAAAATTTTACTTTACCTTTACATAGATACATCCAATTCACAGAACTACAACAATACGTCGCCTTATTTCCAGAGGCGCAATTAGGTACAGCGCTAATGCCTAGGGCGGCAAATTTGTGATCATCACATATACAAAAAAAAAAAACATTATTCCGGCATCTGAACTGAAATAAAATTAATACAAATTGTGTTGTATGTAGGTAGTAAATAACTCTGCATGCATATTCCAGAAATCATACCAAGTAAACATGACAAAAATGTGTGCTATTCCTAAGTTGGCCGTTTATTTACCAAAATCTACGAAACTGCCATCGCGTGTACATGCTGCCGTGGTGTTTTCTAACTTTCTAACGGGCTTTCCAATAAGAGGTGTTATTTTGATATTCCAAGAAAAATACCATTTTTTGAGATAAATGATCGGATCTTTATTTTATTATAAAGAGGAAGGTATGCCGTTAATAATGGAAAATAACATCAGCCAAATGACCACCACGACCACGCCTACAGGACCATATCCTTTTCATGCAATTTTCCATAACCAAATCGCAAAGTGGCTGCCCTATGTCCTCGATAGCCTCACAAATTCCATCTTTGAGGTCTTGAATCGACGCTGGGCTGTTGGCGTAGACCTTCTCTTTCACGTGGCCCCAAAGGAAGAAGTCGCAAGGTGTTAAGTCACAAGATCTCGGTTGCCAATTGTGATCACCTCTTCGAGAGATAAGACGGTCCGGAAACTTTTCCCGTAAAAGATCAATGGTTTCGTTACTTGTATGGCACGTAGCGCCATCTTGTTGAAAGTAAATGTTGTCCAGATCAATACCATCCAAATCCGGCCATAAAAAATCATTAATCATCTGTCGATAGCGCAATCCATTCACCGTAACTGTTGCTCCAGCCTCATTTTCGAAAAAGTAAGGTCCAATGACCCGGCGAGACCATAAACCGCACCAAGCAGTCACACGTTGAGGATAGAGAGGCTTTTCAACAATAACTCTTGGGTTTTCCGAGCCCCAGATGCGACAATTTTGCTTGTTGACAAAGCCATCGAGGTGGAAATGGGCCTCATCACTCAAGATGAGTTTTCGATTGAATTCCGGATCATTTTCATGCATTTCAAGGACCCAATCAGCAAAGACTCGACGTTGTTGATGATCGTCCGGCTTGAGTTCTTGTGTTAACTGAACTTTATAAGCCTTAAGACCCAAATCTTTATGCAAATTACGGTGTAATGACGTTTGTGGAATGCCTAATTCCAAAGAACGACGAGGAATGGACAAACCTGGGTTTTCTTCAACACTTTCGGCTACAGCAGCAATATTCTCGGCTGTTCTTGAGCGACGTGCACGGGTTTTATTCTTCACATCACTAACTTGTCCCGACAGCTCGAATTTTTCTACCAAATTCTGTATTGCGGTCCGACAAGGTGCTTCACGACGACCCAAAAATGTTCGAGTTTTACGAACCATCTCTGCCACATTTTCACCATTTTTATAGTGAATTTTAATAACTTCAATGCGTTGTTGAATCGTGTATCGTTCCATTAATGGCGTAGTTTCTACTTGTCAAATGTCAAAAAATGACAGCTCCAAAAGTGACATCTACCGAAATAGCGGGCTAATTAAAATAACACCTCTTATTGGAAAGCCCTTATCTCTGCCTACAAGTATCAATTAGGTGGTGCCACTTTTTTTTTTTTTTGTCATAAAAGCCGTAGGAGAAACTAAAATTGTACGAGGGTTAAAAAGAAAAATGTTTGCTTGCAATTTTGATAAAAGTACTTAATTTTTGATGTTTCTTAAAATAGATTTACCAAAAATGACGAAGATGGTACTAGGTCTACTGAGAATGTAGTACCCCAACAGGTTTTTTTATACTACCAGCACTCACTATGCTGCTGCTGGTATACAATTTCCCCCATACTTTCAAAAACCACAAAGTCACCCACATAAACGTTTTTCCCATCCGCCTGCAATGTACAGTTTTTATAGCGTGCATTTAAACTTAACACAGCTCTTGGATTGGCTGGCACGAACATTTTTGATAAAGGGTTTCTCTTTAGTACTTTCGTAGGCCAAAATATCCTTGAGTTTCGACCAAAGTTACCTAATGACAAGTTAGGAAGCAGGCAAATTTCCGAGTGTTTTACATTTAAAATGCATACGGCAAGAAAAGGAAGAAAGAAAGAAAAAAAATCACTCTTTAAAACTTTTATGAATAAAGATAAAAAATGTGAAATCGCAAATTGCATGCAACGAAACAGAATGGCAAATGTTTCATTTTCGTAAATAAATGAGAAGGGGCGAAGTTTTCACGTTTTACTCTCATAAAATGTTCCCGCGCCGCGCTTTTGTGAAAACCGCTTTTTTGCTGAAAAATTGAGAGAATCGGCCAATGTTTTTTATAGCGGCCAAGCCAATTTTTGTTGTTAGTGTAATTTCTATGCTAATTGAGCGGCACGTGCTTCTGTTTACACTCGTTTTGCTGTGAAGAGAGATTAAGTGGGGAAATTCTTGCTGGATTCTCTGATATTTTCGAGAAAAATGGGAATTCCATTCGAGAGGAATTTTACATCTGCTTTCAGCATCTGGGTGGGCCAAAGCGAAATTTATCTTTTTCTTAAAAATGGGAGGTAGTGTGACCTGATGTATGTACATTATTATGAATAGGTTCAAGGTTGAAAGCATTTTGAGGGATTCAATAAGATCTTGTCGTTCGGATAATCCTACGTTCTCTCGATTTGTCTCAGTTGCACTATAATAGTGCATAGACAAGTTCTTTTCTCCCAATCATTTAAAAGATGAAAGTATATGAAATTCCTTGTTTCATTCTAAAAAACACGAAAAATTTCCTATTTTGTTTGTCTCTGTCTCTACTTATCCTTATTTATGTTTGGTAGTGTGACCTGATGTACATTATTAAATAGGTTGCTGTGTAGGCGAAAATCTATTCTATTGGTTACAGTTGGCGTAGCGAGCATTTTGCTTTTTCTACGTTCCGGAGGGCGGCTGCCGAAACGCGAAGCTGTCGTTTCTAGCAGAACTCCAAACCTAACCTTAGATTTTTTCTTAACTTGACAACATAGATGACACTTTAAAAGTATTGTGTTAATGCACTGAACAAAATTTTGAAAGCTGTCAAACGATTCATATCCGGTTGCCGACCCCTTTTCTTTCTAGCTTGCAAGATGGTGAGTGCTTATTGAATTTGTGTTTTTGAATTTGTTGCCATCGTTGATCAAATAAGATGAAAAGTTCTTAAAGTCATATATAATTCAAATTAAAAGATTGTTACTTTTGCAAATGATATTATTTGTTGAACATTTTTTACTATATTCGAACGAATCTGAGGACCAGTTTGTTGTCAAAATGTAGAAACTTCAAAATTTGTAATTCATTAAAGTTAGTACGATGGCAATTATTCTAGTGGATTATTTTATAAAATAAAGTGTATATGTTTTTTTTAATATTGTTTTCTTTTATAATTTTAGGCTCGAGGACCGAAGAAACATTTAAAGCGGCTTAATGCCCCAAAAGCATGGATGTTGGACAAGTTGGGAGGAGTGTTCGCACCTCGTCCATCAACTGGTCCCCACAAGTTAAGAGAATCATTGCCTTTACTTATTTTCTTAAGAAATCGTTTGAAGTATGCCTTGACCGGTTCAGAAGTTACAAAAATTGTAATGCAACGTCTCATTAAAGTTGACGGAAAGGTTCGCACAGATCCAACATTCCCAGCTGGTTTTATGGGTAAAATTAATTAAGAATTATATTTGTTTTCAGCTTTCTATAAAATAATTGATTCTTATAGATGTCATCTCTATTGAAAAAACTGGAGAATTCTTCAGGTTGGTTTATGATGTCAAGGGACGTTTTACTATTCACAGGATCTCAGCTGAGGAGGCTAAGGTAAGAAAAAATATGTTTTTTCTTTGATCGAAGCTTTCATTTGCTAATATTTGCAGTATAAATTGTGCAAGGTGCGAAAAACTCAACTTGGACAAAAGGGAGTTCCTTTCATTGTAACCCACGATGGCCGCACCATTCGCTATCCCGATCCCGTAATTAAATCAAACGATACAGTTCAACTGGACTTGGCCACAGGAAAGATAACGGATCACATCAAGTTTGACTCAGGTAAAAAATACCACAGTTTTATCAAAGACCCTCTTAATGATGTGACCATTTTGTGTAACATAACGTTCTTAATTCGGTAAAACTAAAAACTACATTTGTGGTAGTTTTACCATGCATTAGGTATGTCTGGTAACTTTAGACCAAAATTACCTAAAAAAATAATTTATGTATGTGGAAGACTTGTTAAGAGTTACCACACTCGAGTAAATTTTGTTAAATATATAAAGTTCACAACTGTTTAGATGAGCACTTTTACATTCAGTAGGTCTGTTTAATGAGCTCTTCTAGGCTACTCTTACTAACCAAAAAGAGCACAAAACTGCCCTGAAGTATTCTTAATATGAACCGAACTGTTTAATGAGTGAACTGAAGTGACTTATGGTGAATTCTTTTGTCCTGAACTTAACCGTAACTCGTTCGGTTCGGAAACCTAGTGTTTTTTTCATCACAAAACAGATACAGAATTGGCTCCGCACGTATGTTCTTTTCACAGCTGTTCTATGTTCGATTTCTGCACCGGTTTTGGACTTTCTTGATCCATGAAAATTTGTGGTTACGGTTCGGAGCTAAACATAAAATAGAAAGTATTCGTAATTAAAGTGGGGATGTGGACATTTTGTCTGAAAATACAATTATCTTATTGAAGTGGTTTATTTTTTTATTAAAACTATAAGGGGGCGAACATTTTCGGAATTCTACTTACTTGCATTCTTTTCAGCTTTTCCCCCGTTCGGGACAAGGCTAAATTCGGTGTAGATCTGAGAGTTCAGTGCCTGTTCGGTTTTGTTGAAAAGAATTCACCATTAGATACGAGAAATATATGCGAAATATGGTAACTGGGGTGTATGTTACCCAAGTGCGATACTGATAGTACTCGGCGGGACCACTTTTTTGCATGTGATTGTGCGAAATTGGTGCATAAGTGTTTCATGAGCTTCCTGATCTTTTCAGATGAGGTATTTGTCGTAGTGCAGCAACTAAGAGTATTTCGGTGGGACGAAGAGCAATATTTTCAAATGATATCTTGTTGTCCCGCAACAGGGGAATCGTATCAATTTGCTAAATTCGACAATCTAAAAAGTTCACACGGCTTTTGCGCAAATTCAAGTAAATATGAGTTAAACGACGTACAATATAAAAAGCATTCACAAACGATGGGTGGTTACATAGATCAACAGTAGATTCTTTAGATTAAGCACTGTTTACTAAAGAATTCTGAAGAAAATAGAAATACATACCCAAATGGACTTAAATCACTTTCAAAATAAACTGCTCATAATTCATATTTGATTTTTGTAAGAATCTAAAATTAGGTTATAAATAGGCTTATCGAAGACCATTTTAATGACAGTAACATTTCATGTGGTTCAAACTAAGCCAAGATCAAATTTTTATCCGACGGTCACTGATTGCTTTGAATTATTTGTGGCAAAATCAGTAACACAACGTGTAAAGGACAATAAAAAATTATTAACAAGTATGTAACAGCAATAGAGTTGCTCACATGAGAACTGAATTTATCAAAGCGAAAAAATAAAGAAATCAAATTTATAGTTGCAGTTTGAACTCGCTCATACTTTTGCAAGGGTTGCTAAGACACAAAAAGGGTGAACAATGGGCTTTGACTTAGCCTACGTTCCGGGGACCCTTCGGGGTTCCAATCCTCTGTTTCAATCAATCAATTCAATTCGCCTGCTGTAAATGATATTCCATATTGGTTTAATACCTTTAAAAAATTTGAAGAGTACGAAACTTATTAACGATGCCTGGCTACCTTGAATCATTTTGTTTAATTCATAACTGATATTATCTTCAGATTCTGCCCGAACAAAATTATTTTGTGACAACCGAACCTATCCCTGAACGATATTAAAAATCTATCTATACCAGTCAGTTTAATTTTATAATAGATTAAATTGGGCTCTTAAATTGTCAAGATCCCGTTTTACACGACATCACTGACAACATTTGAAACAACGCATAATTTATCGAATGGTTGTCCTGTAAATAATAATTTAATTTATTCGTTCATATAATTCTTAATTTGACAAAAATATATATTCTATAGATCTCATTTAAATGTATGAACAATTTGTCCTTAAATATTCCAAACACCCTCTTTTAAAGTTCATAAATCTGTTTTCGCGCTTTAGTTCCATTGGTTAGTGATTAAATAACTGTAGTCCATTATAAAATAATGAATTTTCTGTTCTATTACTTCTTCTGTTGTCTAATTGATAATATCCTTCTGCACCTCGCAAATTGTATGGTTGTACAACACAAAGCTTGTTTATCTGTAGATATTTAGGTAATTGTCCTGTTTTTACTTTGTATATAAACTTAAACACATTAAATTCAATTCTTTTTTTACAGTTGATTCATTGTCTGCTTCATTTTACTATACGCCTGTTTAGAAGTATCTGTAGATTCTTGGTTACACAAAAATAATATCGTTGAACAATACTCGAATTGGGGCCTAGCTATGCTATTGTAAGTAAACTAGTATAGCAGTCATTAGAGACATCTTGCGTAATTCTTTTGAAGAAAACATTTTTTTTTGTGTGCTGTTCAAAATTCAACTTCTGTCTATTATGACACCAAGTATTTGATTTTGCTCACATTTTCTAATAGGTACTTCTCCAACAATTTCCATGTCACAGTTAGTATTTAGAATCGTTAATTTAGTTTTGTGCAAGTTGAGCAGGAACGCTTATTCATTCTTAACCACTTAATTAAAAAATGCAAATTTTGTTTTAATTCATATTTTTCCTGATGTATGTATGCAATTGCCAGATATATAGAGTAATGTATCATCTGCTAACAAAATTGGTCTTCAATATCACATCATTAATACATATATGTGTATTAAGAATAATGGTTCCAAGAACTGATCCTTGGGGAACACTTAAGATTGTGACTTGTGATTGACCTACTCTTGGTCTGTGTGCCCTCCCATTTAAATAACTCTCACAACCACTTAAGCTCTCTTCCCATCACCCCATATTTAGGCAATTTTTGGATAAGAATTCCTTGGTCAATTGTTTCGAAGGTTCTTTTAAAATCCAGAAATACTAGTATGAATTTATTAAAATTTATTTCCTTATAACAGTCTTCTATGACCAGATTTACCGCTGCTTCACAATTATGCTTCTTTCTAAACCAAGACTGGTCCTTCTTCATTATAAGTTTTGATTCCTCCCAAGTATTTCTCAAATTGTAGTTGGATTACTTTTTCTATTATTTTATCAAAAATTCAACATGTTGATTGGTCTAAATTCCTCACATTTTCTAGTATTTTTGTTTTTTTTTTACTTAAGGTACGGGCACTACTGTAGCCTCTTTCCAAGAGCTAGGCAATGTACCTTCATGTAGACTTCTGTTTATGATGTTAACTAGTTACTCTCCATGATGTTCCAGTTATCTAAAATCATTCTTATATCTACTCCGTTAAGTGGTCTGTGCATTATCAAGAATCTTTCCAACAGTTCTAGGTACACTTGTTACCTTGACCCTTCTAGGCTGTGAAACATGTACAAGTTACACGCTATATATACGCAGTTTGAGGGGTAAATTTACGAATGCGAGAAAATCTTGTTCGTATTGATGAAAAATTCTCATTTGTCAGATCAATCTTTGGCTAACAAACGAATCAACTCTTTCGGATAGAATTTTTAGGCATTCAAACTCGCATATATACGTAATCCTTCTCGACATCCTTCAAGGACTATGGATAAGAAATAAACATTAATTGTATACAAACTTGCCATGGGATTACATTGGCAAAAAATTTGATATTATTTTTAAATCAGTTGGTCAGACAACGGAATTTAGTGAATTATATAACGCAGAAACCAGTTGATTACATTTGTTAATTTTTCAACTAATACCAAACTCCCAACATCTGGTATTGATAGCTTCTCACATTTATTGTATAATATTTCCTGTATTTTAATCTCAAATATGCTACAGGATGGCTTATCGAAGACCAATTTAATGACAGAAACATTTTATGTGGTTCAAACTAAGCCAAGATCAAATTTTTACCCGACGGTCACTGATTGCTTTGAATTATTTGTGGCAAAATCAGTAACACAACGTGTAAAGGACAAATTCATAATTTTGATTCTTGAAAAAATATTAATTCACTGCAATTTTTTTTTTTAAACCAGTACTAGTATCGTTGAGCAATCGGATGATGTTTTTAGCAAAGTATATGGAAGATATAGGTATTCTCATTAAATTTTTGACACATAACAGCTGATGTGCCGTGACGTCACTATGTTCAGCTCCCGGTAATTAATCCGAAATATATTCTTTTTAGACTTTCCTGACATAAAATAAAATTCAGTAGGTACGAATAGTCACAACGTACCTATCATATGGGAGATGATTTCACTTATACCAGAATACTAAGTTGTGGTCTAAGAACTTTCATAAACTAAATATGATCTGAAAATTGACTGAATTGTTAAAAATAAAAGATTATGTAATTTTATTTTACAGTTTTTAATAGCTTTTTTTTTTATCGATTTATGTTCAAAGCAGTATTTAAATGTTTAATTCTAAAGTACAGTTTGCACTTGAAGAATAGTTTTTTTGTTTTACCATCTAACAGTACATCTCTTGCATTTTGCAAATGATTTGTTAAATATTCTTTTTCTAAAAATAATTTCTCTTTATTTAAATTAAGAAAAACTAATTCTAATTTTCTTAATTAACTGATGAAATTAGTAGGTACTAGTTCTATTTCTTCATTGTTAAGCCCGCATTTATACATTAAAAAGCCTCCTAGGTTTTCCAGCGCATCTTCCTTTAATTCATTGAAATCAACATTTTTATATTGATTTTCATCACATTCACCGTCCCCTCACCCCTCACACATTACCAGTAATGGTTCCTGAGAAACTCTGTCAAGCATTTCTGTGGTGGACATTTTTGGAGTCTAAATTTTCTCTGCTGTCTTCAACGTTCCTCACTTGCTGGGTGATAACGACCTTATAGTAAAAAGTATATTAGTAAATTATAGAAAAGTTTTTTTTTTTTTATAAACTAAATGTATACTTTTGCTACCGCTATTCTACAATCCTTTCGAGATTTTTGGGAACGAATGTAATTTTCCATTTCCCTCTACAGAGTCCTTTCTCCAATGATTCTTACACTTCAGAACAGAGCACTTCCCAGTAAGTTCACCTTTTTACCTTATTGAATATTAAAATATTTATAGAGCACGGCTAACGCAACAAAAATATAGAGCACATGGCAAAAACAGAACAGAGGAACGTCATCAACATTTTGTCAACATACAAAATGGCGAAACGTAGTTCGTACCAAGAATACCTATATCTTCTATATTACCTTGGTTTTTAAGGCCTACCCAATTCCAAGTCTTCTTCTTGTTATTACTGCTGGTGACGTAATACAACAAACTCAGCTATTATAATAGTTGGACGAAGACGCAGCTAACCCATCCGAATTCGTGTGCTTAGCTCGATATTTGACGTTTTGTTAAAAGCTTTTGCTGCTTTACTTCATGCTTGTAAATACTTATACTCTCGCCGTGCATTAATCAACTTGGGTTAGGGTTATATTTACAACGCAGTTAGGGTTATATTTACAACGCAGTCATATATTTCTTGACCATCATAAATGCAGTCAAATTCATCAAAAAATTACTACTATAAGCTATAATGCGAAAAATAAATATTAATTTTATGAGCCACAAATTATGACTGCTTGAACGGTCATATTCATTAATGATTTTTTTTTTTTTCGACGGAATTAAAACAGTAAAAATCCTGTGCAATATTTATGCTTCATTTTATCAGCGTTCGCAATTTTTCCATCAAGCTCAAGACGAAGCTAACCTGTCCGATTTCGTTTGCTTAGCTTGATCTCGACTGCCAGCGAATAAACATAACCTTACAATATATTGTCTATTTAAAATGTCAACTCGAACCTTGACTCGATGATCAAGCTAACCAGATGTCTAAACTGTTATACAAAGTAGCAAAGCTCGATGCCATAGGCATGGATTCAGATAGAGCTTGTCTCGATGTTACGTCACTGGCTGTAACCAAGACTTGGATTCGGACAGGCCCTTTGTACCGATATGGACTACATCGGACTAAACCTCTTTAACTGTACTGTAACTAATCACTTAACTATTATCACAAATACGAAAAATCCTCAGGACAAACATTTTATAAGCCATCATCTCACAAAACTTGTCATGAAAAAGTGAAATTAACTGAATCTTAATTTTTCTTCTTTTTAACTCATTATTTTTCTAAATTTAATTTTTCCTACCTTTTCAGGTAACCTTTGTATGATTACTGGAGGTCGCAATTTGGGACGTGTCGGTACAGTTGTCAACCGTGAAAGACATCCTGGATCTTTCGATATTGTACACATTAAGGACACTCAGGGGCATATATTTGCTACAAGATTATCGAACGTCTTCATTATTGGTAAGGGAGCCAAGCCTTACATTTCATTGCCAAAGGGCAAGGGTGTTAAATTAAGCATTGCTGAGGAGCGCGATAAGAGGTTAGCCGCCAAAGCTGCTCATTAATTTTATAAAAAATTAAAAAAATAAATAAATAAAAATGTGAAGGAAATTATGTTTTAATGTAGATTTTATGTATAACATGTGCAGGCGATTCTTGTTCTAAATGGAAAAGTGGAAATTGTTGGAAGCTTGGAACAGAGTTCTCAAGCTCAAGGTCAACTTTGAAAGTTCTGCAAATACATGAGAGAATACATGTGATCAGGTCTCTTATCAAAGCTAATGTTTGTATGAAGCATAGCAGGTGAACCTGAGTACTTGCAGGTGTACTAAACTTTTTCTTGATAGGCCTACCTAATGGAATTTCTCTGATTTTCTCTTGGGGCTCGGAAGGAAACAATGCAGAACTGTGGTGGGCATCATCACTTGACACAGCTCGCTTCATGTTCATCTAACAAGTATGGGAGTTGTTGGCAGCCCTGAGTGGCTGGCTCCTATTGCTAAATCCGCCGAGAGAGCTAAATTTGCCAGTTTGTGATTATCGAAAACGTTCTGAGTGATAAAAGTTTCCCTTGATTAATGAAACCAAGTGAATCGAATCCTGATATTCGAATGTGGCAGTTTCGCCGGAGGATTGAAAAATCGCATCGTGAAGAGAAAGTGAATTTTGCTTGCGTCGGGAATTATTAATCCGTCGGATTGAACAATAGGGGCCTCTGCTCTGTCTTGCCTGGATGGAGAGCCTGAGGCAACCGAACACGCGCTCGTTCGGCTTTTGCCCGGAGTAGGCTGAATACGCTTGGGAATGCTCTCCTATCTGTGGATGAGCAGAAAAACTTACCTAGACCTAACGCGCGTCATTAAGAGGACAGGAAGCTTTTTGGTGAGATTGTTTTTAGCAGGTTAGCACACGTCCTGGTCTCCGTGGGATCCCCGTCCTCTACATTTAAAAAAAAACTACATGAGACCAGGTTGCCTACAACCTAATGACAAGGCTTGGTTGTAACTGCCAGGTTTGACTGGCAATTTTTTGCTTGCGGAAAATTTAGGAAAAAATCATCAGTAGTTATTTCTCTTGAAGTAATTTATCGCAAAATAATGAATTTTTAAACCACAGGCCAATTAACGGCTGTTAAAGTTCGTATTGCGTGCGTCTTGAAGAGCTCACAACCTTGAAGTTCTTAAAGTTATACTAAGATAGAGGTAAGAAAAGTTAGCATTGTTTTCTGCTCAAGGCTGTCCATCATGATTTCTATATTGGGCATACGTTGTTTGAGTGGGTTAGGTACATGTGTGTGGGCGTATAGATTATACGAGAAATATTAAAAAATGTTGGGTCTAGAAAAGAAATCGACCGTGACGTTTGGGGGCGTTAAGCACAATACTCCCCGCTGGCGGTAATAACCAGTGGGACCACAATATGGATGACAAAAGTTTTGCTGTAGAGATATATTCTCATAACACTAGTTGCGTTCTTTCCTCACTGAGCAAAACTAGTTCAGTTACAAATCTGTTATTCCGAGAAAACGAAAATTCGATGAAAATTATGCTTCTTTCAACTAAAGTTTCCACAATTTAACAAAAAATGAAACAAATTGAAGACGCTAATTCAGCTGAAATTGCATTGTGACAATTTTTGTGCGGTGCTAATCATTCATTTGATCGAAAAATACTGTATCAATAAATTTTTTCAACCGAAATGCGTCGCGTTAAAAACGAGTTAAAATTTAATATTATAAATCGCCAAGGAAAGGGTATTTCCCTTCGAAAAATCGGGGAAGTGTTTTCTGAGGGCAAAACTGGTCGCCCCAAAACACAAAACGATGCTGCTCAAACTGCCAATGTGTTATCCTCCAGAGTCCAGGTGGTCTGTTTGGCGATCTTTAAAGAGGCAGTTGAAAAAAAAGCGTGCTCTCCAAGAAAAGTCGCGCGATTTTGCGCAAATATATAAAGATTTCACAATTTTGGAGCCAGGTATAATTTAATTGTAACAAGGTGATTTTTTATAAGAAAATAAATTTTCCTCTTTTGTAAAGGTTGTTTGGTCCGATGGGACTAATATTATCCGGTTTGAAACGAATGGTAGCTCTTGATGCTGGTGCAGGAAACAAACCATGAAACATGGTGTGGGGAGCCATCATAAAAATGGAGTCTTCCCATAAATCATTGCAAAATGCAACGTAAATGATATGAAAAGCATAATTCATCCAGGCATACAAATACACTACATGGTAAACAATCAGTGGCAATAACATGAAATATATAATAACTTCGATAATCTTATTTCCACAAAACATCACGATGATTAACAAATTTTCTTTCAAAAGAAAGTGAAAATACCATGCAAGGGGTAAAACGCTCCATTTCAGCACGTGTCAGTTTCTGACACCACAATTCTACCGTTTACATGTGCTGCAATGACCCCGATGAGCTTGCATGTTTGGAATGTTCAAAAGGTTGAAAAATTTGAATTGTTTCAAGTCGTTAACCGGGGAAAATAATTTTGTTCTTTTTTGTGCAATTTATTTATGACAACAATTAATTTTTTTTTTTTTAATTTTTACACTAAATAGAAAATATAAATAAGATTTCATAATTAAAGACACAGTACGTTTTGTACGGGACAAGGTGTTTTTATTAATTAATCCACTCCACTTAGGCAGTCTCCTAACGCTATACCATTCTAGTGAATACATCATCTAGAGAGAATCTGTTTTATATTTACCAAACGTTGGACCTGTAAGCAGTGGATCAGATACCTACATACTTATTTAATAGTTCTATTCCATCCGTGCCTGATTATGTACTTACATCCAACTTAAATAATATCCTTTTCCATAATCAAATTTTTCCTCCCACAAACTTTGACCAGGATTTTCTCTTATAGAATGAGTCTCAGTGCAATACCCAATGTTATGAATTTTCCCTACCGTGATTTTAAAAATACAACTTGAACGTGGTGATAGCAGAATGCATAAAATATCATGGAATGAGGTTTTTATTAATAATACGTTGGACAATAAAGTTTAAACCCTGGTCTGCACACTTTCTTATCTATACGACAAGTACGTTCCCTTAAAGATTTTCAATATTCGTTCTGAACTATGCTCTTGAATAACTAGGGAGGTTCATGCTGCCATGGCTGAACGCGATTTCTTATTAAAAAGATACAAACGAACTATAGATTTTGCTGTCCGTACGGAATATAAAAGGCTGCGTAACGTATCTAAGCCATCTTTTTTAAATTCAATGCTTGATACGTGTCTACCGACTAAAAAGTTGTGGAAAAATATCCCGAGTCTAGGCGTACATGGTCGTAAACCTGCCAATATAAATACAAACCTAAACATTTTCAACAATTTTTTGCTTGTAGTGCAGTTCGTTGAGTTCTGCAACAATTGGCGATGCTGTAGATTTTGTCTTTGCGTGTGTGGATAGCGCTGAGGTTCTTTTAGTGATATAATCTATTAAATCCACAGGTCCTAGTACAGAGTCACCCCCACCTGATTTTGATAAAGTGATCGCCCAATTCAGTAAAAGAAAACACTTGTAGCACCTATTCCTAAAATGCCGTCTGCATCCAATCCCTTGCTAAAGTTTTGGAAAAAATTATGTCCCAACAAATCATCGAATTTATTAACGAGCAAAGGGCTTGGACAATGTGGCAGTCTGGTTATCGACATGGGCATAGTTGCAAGACTGCACTTCTGAGGGTATCTGCAGATATTTGTTAAGCTCTCGATATGGACCAGATGACAGTACTAGTTCTACTTGATTTTAGCAAGGCATTTGATTCCGTAAACCATCAGAGACTGCTTTCAAAAATTAAAAAATCAATTGGGCTTTTCATCCTCCACCATTCAGCTTGTTGCTCATTATTTACGCAATCCATCACAGCTAGTAAAAGCATCCAGTATTGGTCCTCTAGCTTTCACCTTATATTTAAATGATTTACCGAATGTTGTTTCCAATTCCTCCACTCACGTTTACGCGGATGACGTCCAGATCTATTTGAGTAGACTCATAGGTTTGATGGAAGATTGTATTTGTCGCATTAACGAAGATCTTCGTAGCATATATAACTGGTCACTCACTGTTGAATCAACTTTCGTTAAATCCCACTAAGTCGCAATGCCTAGCTAGTATACAGGATGATTCAGATCAAGATACCTTCCGGTATACCAAAAAATTGTTCCACATACCCCCCCACAACTACAAACCTTCCTTTAGGAGTTGTGGCCAGTTGAAGATTTCGCCAATATTCGTAAACCCTGATGTGAATAAATGAATATAACTTTTGAACCACCCTATATAGATTTTGGTTATTGTTGGCTTATTAAATAGCCAAGAATAGTAGCTCTATTTTTTAATTAGACATCTTCAAATTATTCCCAAATATTTCCAGAATTTCGATTTTTTTCACACAAATTTCATAAATATCGTCATTTATTTCAAAAAGTTTCCTCCATGTAACCCAAATTTATTGCTTCTTATTAATATCTCTACTACCCTCTATCACTGGAAAAAAAAACCGCATGCCAATACCTGTATTAGTTTCAGCAGTGGAGGTTTATTGGCACATTCAAGCCAGATCATAAAATTGCATATAAGAAATAATTACAGGTACGTACGTAGGGTCTTCTATGACTGTATGTTTTATGATCTGGCCTGAATGTGCCAATCTTTGTACATGGGCGTTAATAAAATTGATTATTATTATTTATCTCGCCTGCATGCTCTGACCACCATTAGGCAGCCTCAGACGTCAGATGTTATACATACAAGTATACATTGGCTGAGTTATCTCGCCTGCACCATTTGGGCAGTCTCAGACGCCAGGTTTTATACAAACACACATTGGTTGAGTGATCCCGTTAGGCCATCAATCAATCGGACCATCGAAAAATGCGACAACTTAACAAAATCATTACATTGCGGAAGACACTAAACACACCGCCAAAATTGTAAAGATGACCAAAAATTTCAGCATATGCAGTGACCCGCGCGTAGTCTCCGGATGGCAATCCTATAGAAAATCTATGGGCTTATGTTAAAACGTCAGCTGAGTCTCCAAGATGCATCAATGAGTTGTGGGAGCGAACACAGGAAATTTGAAGCAGTATTCCAGGCACTGTTGTTGAAAATCTTTACCTTAGTATCCCCAGACGAATCTAGGAGTTCAGAAAATCCAAAGGATATTGGATTAAATATTAAAATTGTGATCTTTTGCTTTTAAAATAAAATGAGTGCAAAATTGTCACAAACATGTACAAACATGTTTTTTTTGTATACTCTAGTCTAGATGAAATCTAAAGGGTATACTAAGTTTGTCGTTCCGTTTGTAACACCTAGAAATAATGATCGTAGAGCAAAATGGATTGGACACCCACGCATAATATTATAAGTTATTTTGATTTTTGCATGTCCGTCCGTCTGTGCGCACGATAGATTAGAGAGTTGAAATTTTGTACATGGACTTAAAAAAAAAGAGTAAAACTAAGTTCGTTAAGATCGTTGTGGGGTTGCCATACAAAAATTTCATTTTCCACTATATATTTGGACACTGCCTGAGAACGCGTCAACGTAGATCGTTGAAATTTTGTAGTGTTTTCGTAAATATCATTTCAAAAATGGACGAAATCAGGCAACCCCATCTTGGTGGTGCCATATAAAAATTTAGGATTTTTACGTATCCTGTGAAAACGTTCAGTCCTATACGGTTTTAATGTACTGAAATGTTCTTCAGAATATGAAATCCTATAAAATTGATAATAATCATTTTTGCTGTTCGACGAACCGTTCTAGAGATATATTCAAAAACCACTTCAAAAATCAAACTTCCGCAGATGGGTGGGTGACCATACGAAATTACAAACGAGTATTCTTCTAGGGTATCCTATGAATTGATCTTAGACCCATTCTAGCTTTTTACTTGTAATTTAATTTTAAAAATCATATACAAGAATTGCTTTCTAAAAATATTTTTTCATTCAAGAAATATACCTAATCCAAAACTTGCGTTTTTGACTGACATTTTTGCAACAGTGTAATTTCAGCTTCAAGTAAAGGAAAAATTTCAATTTTTATTACTGTAGAGAAAACCTTGATTTGACTGAAATTTCACATACGTCCACAGATTGCAAATACTGAAACAATCTATAAACATGTTCGGAATTGCAACGTACAACACCACTAAACATTTAAAGAAAATTTAGCCATGATTACATTAAAGGACTAGTTAAGTAAATAAACTAAAATTTAATACCGGGAAAACAAAAGCAATATTGGTGAATGAGGAAGAGTTCAGTTTGAGCTCAGACTGATTATGGATGGAGTGATACTGTTAAAGGAATTCAAATACCTGGTTGTCGTGATTGACTATAGGATTAAGTTCACACCACCCGGCAATACGACGAGTGCAAAATTTTCGAAGAATAGATTTTATAAGGAGTCAGAAGAAATGTATCAACCTATACAGCAATTATTACCTATATATAATACCTGTTCGGACTATATTGTTATTAAGTAATAAATAAATAATAAATAATCTTCAGAAGTTGCAAAATAAAGCAATGCGGATTATACTAAGATATGATAGATATGCTCCCATAAGATGCATGGTGGATACTCTGCAGTGGCTCAATGTGAAATAGAGAATAATGATGAATGTTTTTATGTTCATCTTTAAAATTAAGTTCAACATGATGTAACTTACTTAACTGTGCACGTCAATTACACCAGAGATACCAATACCGTATGTATTGAGGTCAGCGGATGATTTTAGATTGTCACATTTCCTAAGTTCGGCAACGCAAAATAGCATTGTATTTCGAGGATTCCAAAAGTTTAATGAGTTGTCATCAAGATTAAAGAGAGAAACGAACTTTAGGATATTTAAAAGTGAAATTGCAAAATATGTCAAAGAAAACTTCTTAATCTAAGTAATTAACACTAACAACGAACTAAATATAACAGATTTGTTTAAATAGCTATGAATATGCTAATAAATATTATTATTATTACTAAAAGGAAGTTGTAATAAGAAGCAAAATTATGTATTCAGATGTTAGTCGAAGAATTTATTTTCTTCAGCTCCATGACAATAGTTCTTTCTATTAAATATTTAACACTTAGTCCAGTTTCCTACATTTTTAATTTTTACATTCTATGGCTTGCTCTCAAGGAACTCCTCGCTCTGCTAATAATGTTCATATAATTGAAAGCTACGATTATGAGACATTCAAATTGCTTAAACTCAGTTTAAAACTGCGCAGCTGTATCTTAGCAGATGGTCGATTGACGACGGATTGACGTGTTCATATACAGACAATGTTTCCTTATGGCAAGAACACGTATATTTTTGGATGAACCTAGATAAAAGTGACTATGGGTAATCAAAATATAAAATTAAGGAAATTTGAATACAAAAATTTATTTAAAAACAACAACAAAAAAAAAACACAAGTACAATGCTCCGAGAGCTTCACAAATGTAACAATTCACAAAAATTAATGTTCACTTACCTTGGATTCATATCCAAAAATTAAGTCTTGCTTTGAAAAGAAGTTATATAATAGAGTTCTCCCCTCTCACTCTTAGAGCGCAATTGCTACTAAAAATGAAATCAAGAAATAAAACAAGGATCATTCAAAACATTTTTATGTGTAAATGTGTTTCCATTCTATCTTCTGAGATTAGCGCAGCCTTATTGTAAATTTTTCACACGATTTGATAGTTGTGGATGCTGAGAGGCTTGACTCGTCATCTGTGAAACTTCTACAAATGAAACAAGATTATCTTATTCTTTTCTTTAAATTGTATTCATTACATATACTGAATAAAATTACAATAAAGAACAGAAGGAAACTCAATGTGAACTGCACACAAGATAACCGAACTCGAACGCTCGTGGATCTCTTCTAATAACCTTTAATCAATCAAATGTGGATATTTCCTTTGTCTCTTGATTAATATTTAATATTATTAAATTTACTAATTCTAAAAAGAATGGGGCTGAATAATTCTCACGTCTCAAATCTAAAAATAGTATATTCTTAAAAAAAAAAAAAAAAAGCGTTGTTGACAAGTAAAACCCGCCTCGAACTAGTGTGAAAAAAAAAGGTTTTAACAGAAATATCACCGTGCGCACTCGCAATGATTGCCACCCAATTCCAGAGAAAACAAAAGAAATTTGTTGGGGCGCTCACCAACCATTTGTCCGTGTGTTTTGGTAATAAAATAAGATAAAGTGGAGGAAAACATTTAAGGTAGTTAGCTAGAATTTATCCCTCTAATCCGAGTTGCTTGCTTGTTTTTTCATGGACTTCAGGGCACGTTCTCGAAGCTGTTTCTCCAAATCGTCATTCACGACAAGTGATTCATCATCGTCACTATCAGAACTCGCCCTTTTGCTCTTCTTCTTATGTTTTTTGTGTTTTTTATGTTTCTTCCCATGCTTCTTATGTTTCTTGTGCTTTTTCTTTTTAGTTTCAGTCTCAGAATCCGAGGAACTGCCCACATCTGAATCTTTGCGAGATTTTTTTTCCTTCTTGCGTTTCTTTTTTGGTACTTCAGAATCAGAAGAGTCTTCTTTTGTCAATTTTTTAGTCCTCTTACGACCATCTCTTTCGTCATCATCGTCTGATTCACTTTCTGATTTCTTCCTAACCTCCTTCTTCTCAAAAATTTTTGCCTTCTTGGGCATTTCAATATCTTTGCTTTCAGAAATCTTTCGTTTAATTTCATTACCCTTTCTTCGCCTTTCCTCTTCCTCTCTTCGTATTTTAGCTTTACGTTCTTCGTCCTCAGATTCTTCGCTGGATGAAGATTTTCGCTTATTTGATTTTTCTTTTTGTTTAGTCTTTTCATCTTCACGTTCACTCTCACTCTCTGAACTATCCGACGAACTTGATACACTTTTACGTTTAATCGGTTTCCTCTCTTCTGGTTTCTTACCTGGAATGACCTCTACTTTTTTGGGGGGTTCCGGTTTAGCTGGACCCAATGAAAGGGGTGCAGCTTTTGGTGCTTTATCAACTTGAAACAATTTTTCTCTTTCATGTGGTTTCAAGAAGGGAGAAGGTGTTCGAGATAGACTTGAAGAATATCTATTTATTGGGAGAGTTTTTTTACCTTTCTCTTCTTCAATAATGCGTTCTTCGGCGACTTTCTCAATACGTTTTGGTGGCTCTAAACGTTTCTCTTCTCTCACCGTTTCGACAATATCCACGGGCTTTTTCGGCTTTAGTTCAGGCTTATCTTTTTTATCTCTCGATAAACTTCTTTTTGCTGTTAGCTTACGTTCAACACTTTCTTTAAATTCCGGACTAGTTCTTCGTTCTCGATTTGAAACGGGTTTTTTATCCTTTATAGGACTTTCAACAGGAGGAGCAATTGGTCGCCTTTCTTCAATTGAGCTACCACGCCTTCCTCTAATTGGACTGCTTCCACGCCTTTCTCTTGGGGAACCTTGTTGTTGTCTCTCTTTTGCTGGACTGTCCCAATCAGGACTGCCCGGTCTGACTACTTTTAGCGCCGATGTTTCTCTACGATCTTTTCTAAAATCGAAAGAAGATGATTGTTCCCTCCTATCTTCACTTCTTCTTCGCCTTTGTTGTTGTTGTTGCTGCTGCTGTTGTTGCATTGGAGGACTATTTCTTCTTCCACGAGGAGGAGGAGATCTTCGGTCTCTTTGCATAGGTGATCTAAGCGGTGAAGAACGTCGCTCTAAAGGTGATGGTCGTCTATCTCTATTTGGTGGAGACCTTCTTTGTGGTGAGAATCTACGATCTCTAGACATAGGAGAGGATCTTCGATCACGATAGGGTGATCGCCGTACAGGAGATCTTCGTGGTGGTGGTGATGATCTACGATCCCAAGGAGAAGATTGCCTACCTCTTGGTGATTGATTCCTTCGCATTCTGTCCCGACTTGGACTACGTCGTCTCATATTATTTGGACGTCCTCTTTGACCTCGTCCTCGGTTCATTAATGGTGATCGTCTCCTGGGAAATCTGAAAAACTTTCATATTAAATATTTTCTAAGGGTAATAGAATAAACAAGTCTTACCTTCTAGGTGACCTAGATCTTCTCATCGGAGATCGAGATCGTAGTCGAGGTGAACGAGATCTTTGCCTAGGAGATCTAGAACGATTTCGAATACCACCACCACCGCCGCCACCTCTGGGACTTCGTCCGCGCGAAGAGCCCCGCCTATTCAAGGGTTCAAATCTTCTCATATCCTGTCGCCTTGGTGGAGCTTTTTCTGGAGAAGTACTTGTTGAAGATTCTCTATTTGTTCTATAGTGTCGCTTTTGTTGAACACTATTCTGTTTTTTATGTATTTCAAAATCATCCTTTTCTTTTAGACCGATGGAATTAGATGAACTACTTCGCGCTGAACGAGATCTTCTACTGACTTTTTTTTTACCACCATCAGAACTAGAAGATGAAGACGAAGAGGAACTTGATGATCTTGAGCGCGATCTCTGCTTTTTTACAGGTGATCTGTAAAATTATGTTAAGAATAATATGTTTTAATATAATCTGGCAAAAATCAAAAGGAAAATAATTGCTGAAATATGATCTTCGGCGCTTCCCGCGTTAATTACTATATACATTTTTTTTTAACAATACTGAGTATAAGAAAGTACATAATTACTGATATTAGCTGAGTTTTTTATACTGAGCTGGTTCATTATACATTTCAAATTGAATTGATCCTATAAAATCTTTTAGGTGACCATGATTTTTCATAAGGGGCAAATGACTCGAATACTGTACTGATGATAGTCGAAGTGTTGAAACTGGTCTGAACTCAATTAAAAAGAAAGTGTGATCGATAAGTTTTTATAAAGTCTTAAATCTAGTGTAAACGGGTCAGTGAATCAACTTAAAAATGTATCTTTTGAAAGCAGTCGTTATAAAATCCAGTAGTTTTGGGGTGGAACTATTCATTGCTGCCACAATGCGGCTATTTTATTTCCTTTCCCACCCTCTCTCCTAATTAACAAATACCAATATATTTTTTAAGTTGGACATTACTTCCAATATATTTTTTAAGTTGCACATTACTTCCGATGATGCAAGAAGGGTGAACCTTTGGTGTGTTAATTCTTTGCAATTGTAAAATGTGCTCCGCAATTTGCTCATCGCCATATAATTTCTCTTGAGAATCTAGTCAATTTTTTCAGCCTACAATTTACTGTACTTGTAAGTCGGTCCACTTAATGTGTGTGTGTTTAATTATCAACACTCAAACTTTTTTTTTTCTTTAATAATATTCATTGCTTGCAGCCCTATTTTCCTTTAGAGGATTCAATTGCGTGCTCACCCACTACAATTGCATTTTTGCATGGAAGTCGGGATATAGGTTTAATCAATTTCATCTCAGACATTTTTATTGCTTATAGAATATTTTGTGCCCACAGCCGCATATCAGTGTCTACCATAATTGAAGCCAATAACACTCCGAAGAATCAAATCGATTCAATTCAAAAACCTGTCGTTTATGTCAGAGAAAGATTTTCGAATGTATAACTCGATTGCGTGTATTTATACTTGAAACAGAGTGTTGAGTTGTCAATGTACGCATCATACATATACTTATGTGTCTATCTCAAATCCTTCGTTTGCTTTGGAGCGCTACTTATTCAAATTTTGACATTAGTTTGCACCCAGTTATAAAAATACTAATGTCGATTTCGATGGGACATTTCAGTGTTGCACTTTTTCTGGTAGCGGAGAACTGTGAGCACTAAAGTCCATCGAACATGTTTCTGTCATGTTCCTTGTATCATCCGTTTGGGAGTTACAGGGTCATTAAGAAAAAAAAAAAAAAAGCTAGATTTTCACATAACATCCTGTATTTTAAAAACTACTGGGCGTATGGTCACAGTTAAAACCTCGTTGTATGCAGAACTTCACGGCTCAACCAGCCTCATACCCCTCTCCCATCAAGAATTATGGTTGTCTGAACTAAGCATTTCGGATTTTTTTACCTTTATTTTAATTTGACTTCTATTATTTTTGCAAAAAGATCGTTAACATAACTTTTTTTTTATAAACACTGTAAACTGTAGACTCTCCTCTTAATTTGACCTATTGCACCCTATGTGTTAACTGTAATAGTTAAACAGTTAATAACTCATAACCTATTCAGGTCGCACCGAAATTAGACGATATTTTTTAAAATGACGTGCTAAGGGAACAAATTATCGTTGAGAATAGGTTTGAAAATAGTTTTGAGAATAGATTAAGAGCTAATAACTCATATGTCACATTAAAGAGGAGAGTCTACAGTTTACACTTTTTATAAACAAAAAATAATAGATGTCAAATTAAAAAAAAGGTAAGGAAATCCTAAATTTTTATTTTAGAGCCTTATAATTCCTGAGACGAGTGGGGTACGGAGCTGGTTGAGCAGTCGTTGGAAAGACCATGAAGCTCTGCATACAATGAGCTGTGACCGTACGTCCTGTAGTTTTTAAGATACAGGGTGTTATGTGAAAATCTAGCTTTTTTTCTTAATCATCCTGTAACTCCCAAACGGTTGATGTGGAACCCCCCTGCAATATAATTTTTTGTTTGGCTGGGTGTCGAGTATCCGCACATTTCATTTGATCAAGTTTCGAAAATATAAATTGTATAGAGTGGTTTTCTGTACTGCCGCTCGGTTATTAGACATTTCAAATGTTCTTTACAAGCTTCAATATATGAATTTCTGCCAATAAGTAATGCGTTCGGATGATATTTAATTACGTTCAGAGATTCAATAAGTCTTACACCATTACAAATATTTTATTTCAATTTCCCGCACGGTATCAAAGATGCAAAGTTATAGTGTGTGTGGTTTAGCTTTAAGCCGGCTATAGCAGGCAGCGTTCAACACTTTCTATAGCTTGCTTAGGAGGGGGTAGATGAACAAAAACAAAATGATTTTTTTCTTTTTTCGTGCAGGATGTAACCATGTTTTAACAAAATATAACAAAAAAGCGATGTACGATATAGATGTTGCACTATTACCCACCATCGCGTATAGTTTATTCACCGAGTGAACTGGTAGGTACTATGGATTTCGCAAGTTAAGGGTTGGAGTAACGAATCATTGTTATTCCATAAGAGTAAATCTACTTTTTTCATCCTGACCATGTTTTTTTTTTTTCATAAATTGATATCGATGGAATCTTATCTGATAGAAGAGACCCAAACTTTGTGTTGTTAACTAAGGGATTTTAGTGCTATTGTAATAATAGCAGTTTCATAAAATTGAAAATGCTGAGAAAGAATTATCTCTAAATATATAATGAACACAGCGAGTGTGTGTCACGCGCATTAGATCTGTTTTATATACTAGAAGGTAATTTGAGTACATACTTAAATTAAGATAGCCGTGAAGGCCTACAGACTTTACTGAACGTTTCTCTCCAGCTACGGAGTTCATCAGCAGTTTTAGTATCAATGAAATTGTCTACGGTGATTGGAAAAGCACGAATTTTGTGAAGTGAGTCTATAAAGTTAAATGATTGTATTTTTTAAGTATTATTTTGTTGTTATTTCATATTAAAATTAACGATTCTACAAGTTGTGGTGTTTGGAAATACACGTAAACGCTTTCAATCAATAATGCCTTGGAAATTCTTTGAGCTATCTCTCCCACACTTACTATTCTCCTCAATCTTCCTCATACCCTTTCATTCGCAGTGATATGATGATGACTTGACATGGGCGTGTTTACCCTCCAACCCATAACTTGCGAAATCCTTAGTTCCACTAGGTGAATAAACTAAACGTAATGGTGGGTAATAGTGCACCATCTACATATATCGTACATAGTTTCGTTGTCATGTTTTATTAAAATATGGTAGGAAAGTTGGCGTGCACTTTAGGTGAATGCAAAATAGTATTTCCCAAACCTCCTTAGCTCTAGCTGTATCCCACTTACTAATTAAGAATCTCATAATACCTCAATTATCAAGTTTTCTGAGTTATGCTGAGAATCTTACTCTACTGAGTTGCCATTTCAAAGTCTCGAAGAAAGTTTACTGTGGTTGTATTGAACTTTACTTTACTGATTACTTATGGGGTTGATGGTGTAATGGATAACGATTAGCTCATGACTCTATAGGTCTCCGCGCTCTCCAATGAGAGAGGCATTCTCTGATACTCACTAAAAATTTGTGATGTTGTATTATGTAAGTGATATTTCACTCGGTAGTTCAGGTTCTACCTAATATTTTCAGTTCAATTACATGGCCTGCGACGGATATAGATGTGTTGATCAACTGCTACAATATCGAAGTGTATTCCTCTAATATTGTGCAATTATAGCTCGTATGACAATTAGATTCTTTAATAGCCAGTAAAATATGAACTTTTCTTCTTCATACAGGGAGTTGATGAATTCTATGTACAAAATGTTCTGCAAGGATTACACAATTCCCCTATAATTTTATATCGATTTTCGATTCACTTTCAAAATGCAAAGATACCCTGAATATAGAAGTTGAGTTGAACTTTCAAAATGCAAAGATACCCTGAATATAGAATTTGAGTTGAACCTTCAACTCAACGATTTTGTCCCTTTTTAAAATTGTATTTATAATTTTTATGAAATGTACGAGTGTTGCCCATTTTCGAACTTAAATCTAATTTTTTTTTTTTAAAAGCCCGTATGCAAAATTTCAGCTTTTTATATAAACGCAACAGACGGACGGACATGCATGTATACGTGGGTGCCCAATTCATTTTTCTCTACCAGCATTGTTTCGATGAGATACAAACGGAATGACAAACTTAATACGTATACCCTATGATTTCATAATCTAGGCTATAATAAAGGAAAATATGAAATGAACTCTGCATAATTTTAGAAAACGTTTCCTTTTTGTTTCCAAATACTAAAAATTCGAGTATGCACAGCTACAATTAATGCAATAATATGAATCGAGTGTGCCGTATTTCTCTATAGAAAAATATATTAGAGAATGGACATTTTCTTCTCCGGGGTCACCTACATAGGATGGGGCTTGTTGAAGATCCGGTAGCAGAAAATGCGGAGAGGAATCCGAAAAGGTTTTCTTTGTCACTGTCCGGCCCTCTTAGGAAAACGTTACAGATCCCTTAGCACACACCTCCTGGAAGAATTGCATGAAGCCGGATAGGAGGATGGGGGGTTAGCTTTAAATTTTGTTAGAGCGTCCGGTTGGGACTTATAAGCAATTGCTCATAATTCTGGAGGATGAATAATGAGCCTTGTTGTGGTCTACGATCCAGGACCCCTTTGGATCCCAACCTCGTTTCAATCCATACATTCTTATTAAAAATTTCATGTCTCTCTAAACAAAAAGCAGTATCTGAAGTGCCAATCTCACAACAGATAGGGCGTAATAACTGAATATGTACAGACATGACACATTTTGAATTCGTGTCTGCAATATTTAATCTCTTCCACATCACATACGCTATTTCTTTAAAATAAAGCAGCCTCTTCGAATTTCGTATTTTTGAAATATGAAATAATCAAACGGAATACATTTTACTAAAATTTTTATTTCAAATGTCCGTTTGGGATGGTGACTAACGTAGATTGCGCTACATGAAATAGTAGATTGAACAGTACTCTCGACTACAATTAAATTTAGGTAGTACCTTATCTATCGGTTATCGCTTATGATAATCGAATATTATCTACTCGACAACCATAAACAGGGGCATA
This sequence comes from Dioctria rufipes, assembly GCA_963924295.1. Classification (NCBI taxonomy): domain Eukaryota; kingdom Metazoa; phylum Arthropoda; class Insecta; order Diptera; family Asilidae; genus Dioctria; species Dioctria rufipes. Next base: position 36,880,732 of record OZ002743.1, on the reverse strand, counting down.
GTATATATTATTATATACTTGTTTTTAAAAACATTAATTCTACCATCATATGCGATGCTAATAGATATTATTAACAAATTTAAACATTTTATTTTTTACAAAATCCTTTTCGCTTTCAGCGTGGTTGTTTTATCATCTCGGTCAAGTCCAACCAAAAGCCTTCTACAATCTGCTTTCTGTTGTGTTGCGATAAAACCACTATAGACATGTGAAGGTTTTATATACTTCTTACAGTAAATATTTCCAATAATTGCCAATAATATCTGCAAAACAAGAACATGGCTATCTCTGAGAAAAATATTTAGTCTCTTATCACCGAATACGATACGATTACGATTGCCACAAACACATGGAAGGGAACCAAATATGAAAATTGTTTATATGTATGTACGCACCAACCTCGTCCAAAAACCTATATCGTAAAGAAGTTTATGCTTTATTATACACAAAACATATTACCTTCATAGATTTCTTATTCTCTCCAAAACTGCGATCGTAATCGTATCGTATTAAGTAACAAAATTCCTTGGTCCTCAGTCGGGAGTGTATTTTTCACTTTTATGTATAAAGACACTCCAGATCTTCTGTGGATGATGATAATCCCAATATTCGCATTGTGTTATTACAGGCTCCCAACTTCATCGTAAGTAGATGAGGCTGTAATGTTCAAGAATGTTCTCAAAGTATCCTCATAGATACATCCTGGTAACCTGGTGGTAGTAGACCAATATTTCACGACATTTTAGTCCTGTGAAGAGTAAACTGTTCTTAAATAATTTGAATATAGTAAAATCACGTAAATCAAAGTAAAATAAAAATAAAAATCCTTGAATGTTAGCCAAGATCTACTCGTATTAAAAGAATTTTTTTTTCCTTTTCATATGAAGTACACAAACCTTTTCGGGACTATTATCAATCTTATGAAGAAATGAGCCATAGGCTTTTGAAATAAGGCACATTGATACAAAAATATATATTTGTACACATATTCTGTTATGGAAGCTGACTTCAATTTTTATCTCTTTTTGGTTAGATATTTCCTTATGGCGCCATTGTTGCCACTTACATGCAAATAACAACAACGTTATCTTCTGTCTTGAACCCAAGAACGACAAACGAGAGTTAAAGGTTTATCAACGAACAATGAACTGATCGCAATTTACTAATACATAAAATATCGCGGAAACAATACCAAGAATATTGTTTGTGGTCGCTTCATAGAGTATTGTACCCATGAACCCGCAATAAATACCATGCAGAAATTGAGAGGGCAAAAGCACAATAATGGTTCGGATGGAGAAAGCCTAAACCAAAACAAACCAAAAATGCATCTGAAAATTAATATGTTGTAACCAGGAATTTCTTGTAAACATCTAGCACATGCCACACCGTAATAACTACACTCATCATTCTCAATTCAGACAGAAATCAGTCAGCCTGTTAACACCATTGACAACTACAAATTAGTCACTAAACGCCTAATATCATGCGAGTATAACGAACTAAGTTTTTTAGATCTTTGCAGTGACTCGAAAGCTCCAAACCATATGAGAATAATAGGCCAAATATTGTACTGTTGGACCTGCCTACGATATAGAGCTTCAAATCAAAGAAAGATCAAGTGATGAATCTCATCTGATGTGAAAGAATTATTTGTATACTGTGTCCTATAAATATCTTTAAAAAAAAAACTATATCTCCATCTGCGGGAAGTTCTCACCTTAGTAGGTGGAGACTTAACTCCTGTAGCTTGTCCCATACGCGACTCGAACTCACAATTTATAGAATCGTCATGGATGGATTAGAAAAACTTTTGAGGCTTTTTTTTACGATTCTAAATTAAATTATTAAACACAAGAGAAAAAAGCAACCGACTCGTCCGTTTTCCAGGGCTCGGATTCTGTAACACGGACAGTTTGGCAGTTTGGGAGATGAAAATTTTTGTTTTCTCCGATTAAAACTCCCTCAGAAGGTATGTTTTTCGAATTTTTACGGTATAACGCGAGACGGGAAAGGAAAGTCCATATGTGGTAAAAAAAATTATGGGAGCTCGGGGCAAATATAATAAGAGGAGAAAATGAAGCAGGCAAGGTGCTGGGATATAAATGGGAACGGATTAAAGGAAATTTAAATTCAAAAAATTTCAGGAGTTACAATAAGTAGCAGGGATCTCAGGATCTGTAAGATCAATAAAAAAAAAACTGAGAAATTACCTTGATAATTAGGTATGCATGGGCCTTATAGGCTATATTTTATTTCAATTAACGGTAATTTGCAGATTTAAGGGACCTCGGCGGTAAACTTTCTTGTCGCAATATTGAAGGACGCCTAACTTTTGTGGAGGGTCGGCGTAGAGCGATCGGGGTTTTCCGACATATTTAGGGTCTGGAGTACAAAAATATAGGTATATAATTTCTGGGGGAGGGGTTGCACAAAATAAAACATGTTTCGAGACAAATTAAAGACGGAGGAGAGGGTAATGTAGTGGTAGTTTGTTGTCCCAGTTTCTATATTTTGTATATATTCCTTCCGTTCTTTGTTTCATATCCACTAGTATTCTGTTGTCAACATTTTCTCATGTGAAGTAAATTTCCACGACTTACAGTTCTTCGCAATGACGAGTTGAAAATATATCATTTTTTTGTGCAAAAAAAACTTTCCATTTTTCCACCTTAAAAAGGACTGATCCACTTCCTTTGCAGTTATCTCCATAACCATTTCTCGAACTCAAAAAATAATTACAATCTACGTGCATATTTAAAATTTTTATAGCGTCTCTTCTGTACTGGGAGACGCCAAATTGACTGTTTTCGCGTGATTTAAAATTTTTAGCGGGTACCTTGAGATACCAAAATCCATATTTCTCTGTAAGTATTGCATCGATTTCCATTATTTGCTTTTGTAAATATAACCAGCGTATGCGGTGAAGGCATAATTTAATTTGAAAATCCTTCACAAAACACAACAAAAACAGACAATACTGCCAGTTGAGAAATATTTTTCCCCACAACTAAAGCAGCAAAGATGTTTGCGAATGGAATTCCCCGAGTTACAGAATTCCGAGAGGAGAGTAAAACTTTCATCTCCAAAACTTCACAACTCTTCGTATTAGTAAATCTGGCCCCAGGCGACTGCTTTTACCACTGATCTAACGAGACAGATGTCTTTTCCTCTTGTATTTCATTACTAATTTTTCTAGCCTATTAAGCCGCCGGATGAGATGACAGTTGCTTTTTTCTCTTGTATTTAATAATTTAATTTGAAATTGTAAAAATAAAAAATCACAAAAATTCTTCCGTTCGTGCAGTATTTAATCGTAAGAACGATTCTGTAACAATTAGTTCTCATGATTACATTATTATTACAATTTTAACGACTTTTATCGACACTTTTTACTACGTCATTCGTAAATTTTCGGAACCGTTTTTAATGTTGAATACGAAAATATCTGTAACGCCATACAAAATTTACAAGTGCAGAATTTTCCAGAAAAATTCGTTCAAAACTTGAATCCAACAAAATTGCGTATGGGTAGTTATACAAAACTTAGTTAACCCTTTACCGTCTTGCGTTGCCATATGGCAACATTCGACACATCAAGGAATTCTGAATTTACAGCTCAGTTGCCATTATCTAGTTCAACCAAACTCGTAGACAACCCTCGACTGTGCAGTTTGCTTTCTGAAGTGCAATATTCACAAGGGTTTAAGTGAAAAAAAAATTTAGAGCGACAATGGATTTACGTCAGACATGAGTAAGATTTTCTCATTTAATTACCCTTACTACTACTTAGTGCATGTTTTTTTCTATCATATTATTTCTATCTGATAGGATCGATAACAATCAATGATATTCTTGACTATTTAGAAGAAGAACACATGGAAGATGCAGCAATTTATATTGAGCTTCCGGGTGTATGCGGCTTTACTGATAAATATTCTGGAGATGAAGACGGACAGCAATTCTATATAGAAAATTTGAATTGAAGGCACATATCTGCACCTACTGATTTTATTATAAATAATACCAGGGAAGAGCACGATCAAGACCAACAGGATGTATGCGATGAGTCACCTCATAAAATGTCAAAGGGAAGAAATCAAAGGAATATACATATATTTAATTGGGCGAAAAGATATAAAAAGTAATATAAAATGATTTCCTGAACCTGATTATTCAAAGTACCCGAATTTGTCTATAGCTGAAATGTTCGAGAAATTTACAGATGACGACATTACAAGTTTTTTGACTGAGAAATCCACCAAATATGCTTCATTTATTAATTGTCCGGACCGACAGATAACCACAAATGAACTTAAATGTTTTAAAGCTATCCTAATAGTTTCTATATATAATAGCTTACCCTGCGGGGGAGATTATTGGGATTCCCAAGACGATATGAAAAATATCATTGTGGCTAATGCAATACGTAGAGAACAGATTTTTAAAAGAAAAGCACGCTTTATTCACTGTGCTGATAAAAATTTTCTCGGCAAGAATGATAAATTTACTAAATTACGTCTATTTATTGATAAATTGCCACGGAATTTCATTAAAAATTTCCTCTATGATGAGTCAATATTTCTTTATTATGGTAGACATGGCTACAAGCATTTATCAGGGCACGCCCATACGATTTGGGTAAAAAGTTTGGTCACTCAAAGCGGATATTTAGTAAAGTTTCAAGTTTATCAGGACAAGGATCCAAACGACAATGAAGACTATCAGATGGAGTTCGGGGAAGCTGCTGCTCCACGAATTCAAATGATTGATTATTTTTCCGAAGAAAAAAAATATCTACCATATAGTCTTTATTTTGATAATCTTTTTACGGGCGGGCTTACTTCTCCTTTACCATTTAAAAACCTCAGGTTATGATGGAACAGGTACTATGAGGGAAAATAGAATACCGAAAAACTGTGACCTGATTTTGAAGAAGGAAATGAAGAAGAAAGAACGAGGCACTTACGCTTCAACATAATGCGGTATTGCCCCTTAGGTAACGTTGGTAGATACTCACGATTCGAAAAGAAAATAAAGCACGTCACTCGTTCATATATTGAAAATGTACAATAAATTCATGGGAACCACTGATAGAATGGACGAGAATATAACTTATTACAGAATATCCGTTAGGGGAAAAAAGTTTTGTGGCCAATATTTATATGGTTGTTAGATGTCACACTACAGATTACAAGGATACCGAAAATCCAAAGCTGATATTTCTCAACTTACTTTCAGATGTACTATTACCACAGACGTACTATTTTCCACAGGAAAGTTTAGAATTGCTTTTAGCTCAAAGGATTGCCGTGTTCAAGATGAAAATCGTTATGATCGTTTAGATTATCTAGTCATTCATTATTCTTCTAAACGTCGATGTGCAGGAATAGTTTGTAATTCCATTGCACGTATGCAGTCTCGAAAATGTAACGTAGGATTGTGTTTGAAATATTTAAAAAAGTGTCATTTGAAAGACTGATATGTACTTATAGAATACATACATATATATACATATGTCATAATGTAAGTTCATGAGTATAATGCTTGTTTTGTTTTATTTTAAAAGTATTAAAAAATGTTTATGTTTGTTATCTTCTTAAAAAAAACTGTTAATTTAAGTCTTTTATATCCTTTGAAAAGTAAAATTTGATTTGTTAATAATTCCATATGGCAACTGGTTCTAATTTCGAAACTAGTAGCTCCAAGCTCAATTTTTTTTTTTTAATGTTGTTTGGACTCACAGCATTATCAAATTGGAAAATTTAAAAATTCGGAATCATCTCGGCGGAAAAGGGTTAAAATAGCGGGTTATTTTAAGTCGAGGAATTCTTTTGTTTGAACCCTAGTCTCTCAGTTCAAATAAGAAGAATTAAATGTCATACGTTTTGTGATTGGTAGCAAACAGTTAATAAAAAATAAATAAAAAAAAGTTCGTTGGAATTTTTTCCTTTTTTGGATTACGTGCCCAACACGAACAAATTTATTGCTTAATTGTGACCGATAAAAGATCATTGATAAAATATCGAAATAATTTTTCTTATTCTATTGTCACTCTATTGATTATAATAAAATTAAAGTCTACAATTTTTTTTTATAATTCAAAGCTCACGCAAGCTTCATTTATTTATTGTTTACTTCCAAAATCATTTTTGGAATGCTTTGTTCAAATCAGCAGTTATGATTTCCAATTAGATCTTTTGTCTGCAAGGAAATAAAGAGAGTGTTGTCTGAATATTTCTTAAAAATTAAATATAAAAAATTTAGATCTTAATGTATTGAAAATTGTGGCCTCACTACAAAAAGACAGAAGCATTGGATGTGTGGTAAGTAACCAAAAATAGGAAAAACCAGACTCCTCTAAGAATAAACAGACGGTACAAATTTTGCAAAAGAACACTAACTGCCGATATTTGAAAATAGGTTTTTTAGTCTTGAAATGTGAATTCAGACGACATACAATATTATTTTTCAAAAAAGCAACCAAACAACAAATAATTAAAGTATGGAAAAGGCTCATTATTGGCTAACGACTGTTTTCCGTTTTTTGGAGTGGGCTTCTGAAACAATTACGATGGGTAAAGATAATTTTTTAATGAAAACTGTTCAACAAGGCAATGATACCAAACAATCAACAATACTAGTCGTCTTGCTTGACATTTAAAAATTTGTAAAGAATGAAATGGTTTGTCCAAGACTCGCATATCAATAAAAAAGAGAATATGAAAGATATAATATAAAAATAAAAACAAAACGAACAAAAAGTCAGAAGTATGACCAAGTCAAAGCAGAATTAAAGAATTAGCAGATGCACGTCCACATGACAAAAAATTTTATTTCGTTTTCCCAGCAGCCAACTACTCACAGCAAGGTAAAAATACGTTTTACCATTCAGTTCAGTTGGCTTAGACTAGTTAGCCTATGGCAAATTTGGATGGTCAAAATAGCCGATTCCACAACAGTTTGTGTTCAGACAATTTTAGAGAAATATGTACATCATAATCGTACAATATTAACAGAAAATTCCCAGTTGATATTTTCACTGTTAATACAAAAGAGCTCAAATTAAGTTTAACAAGTGATATTTCAGGAAGTGCCAAATTTTTAAATGTTAGTTTCAGCATTATTATTTTTTGGCGCAAGTAATATATTGTGAATAATTTAGCAAAAAATCGCTACTAGTTACAAACTACAGAATTATACCGACGAAACTAAATACAAAACGTTTTGTATAATAAGGGAAAAAAGCGACAGAAACTTATACATTGAGTAACCCGGTTGAGTATCTAGTATGTGCCCAGGAACTTGTCTGTATAATTCTGCAATATTTGAACATTCTAAGAAATTACTTGCGCCATTCGAATATTACTTCTAAATTACTGCAATTACCTCGAGGCAGATCGACTAGTGCTTCGTTTTCTGGATACTGACGAACCAGATGCACTTGCACTTCTAGAACGGCTTTTACTTTTGTCTGCTTTCCCTCCGCTAGCTAATGTCAAAAGTTTTGCTTGTATATTTGACAATTTCTGGGTACTTTCTGATCGTTTATGTCCATTAACATTCGATGATGGAGTTCGGCTCTTCTCTCTGCGTTCTCGTGATCTAGACCGGGATTTAGACCTAGACTTCGATTTAGATTTTCTAGTTGTTGCTATTGTTGTTGGTATTGGTGTCGGTCGAGTACTTCTTTGTCGGGAATCTCCCGTTTCTCGGCGTCTTGATTTAGATCGAGATCTAGATCGTCTTCTGTCGGACGGACGCCTATCGCGAGAACGACTACGACGCCGTTTTTCTGGAGTTCGCCTTCTGGAACGAGAACGTCGTTTATCGCGTGATCGTTCCGGAGAATTTCTACGACGTGGAGACCTATCTCTTGATTTCGCCTTTGACGAACGATCTCGAGACTTAGGACGTGGAGAACGAGCTTTATCTTTATATTTTGATGGAGTCTTCTGGCGTTCTTTCGTTTGTTTCTCAGGATCTTCCTTATTTGAATTATTTTTTTCAACTGACTTTGACCTGGATCTAGGTGGTTTAGAGGCAGATTTTGGCCTTTCAATGTTATTTTGCTTCTCAGAGCGATCATTATCCTTGTCCAAATATGCATCTCGTTCATTTTTAAGCTCTTGCAAAGCAATTGCCTCCTCTTCCCGTTTTAATATCTCATCTTTTTTCTGTTGTATGAATTCTGCTGGGATTCCATTTTCAGATTCTTGAGCCGATATCAGCAACGCCCAAAGTTCATCCATAAATTGACGTGCATTTCTACCATTCAAGAATCCTGTCATATTAATTTGCATCTTTTTCGGACATGGAAATTTCTCTTCTTCCAACTGATTGTACACAAACTCTACGACAACATCATCTTCAATGTGCAGTATATCCGTAATTTTTTTGCTAATCCATGGTCGTAAGACGTCAAGTTTAACTTTGGACATATCGACCCGCTTATTGAGGCATTCACCAAATCTCATTTGCTTCATTAGTTTCTTTTCTTTATCACTAAATCTAGTGTCCTGCTGTTGATTTGTTCCCTGAAACGATGGCATTTAAAAGAATTTTAAAACGAAACCTAAGAACAGTATTTGTTACGACTTGGTTTTTTTTAAACAACTATTATTTATCAACGCATGCACAGTGGAAAGTCATGTAGTTCCAATAAGATATTTAAAGTAGTTTACAAATATAAAAATTCCGAAAATGGAACTGTCAAACAAAATAATTTGCACCCGGGAAAAACTCACCGTGAACATCATGGTGGGAACATACGCCTTTTTTTTATCAAAACTAAAATGTTTAAAGCAAAATCAAATAAGTTTAATTCCGAACACCCAGAGATGTTATTAGAAATTGATTAAACAATTTCTATTTCGGTAGCCATTGAAATTACGAAAAATGCAAAGAAATTTTACCACTTGCCCACTTCACTTCCAAACATTTACTGGATTAAAATAAAAACAACCACGAAAAACATCAATTTCACTCATTTCATACTTATTTAAAATGGGTTAAAATACAAGAAAAATTAATATATATTGTAGATAATGAATTAATTGGAAATTGTCGACACAACTCTGACGATTTTCATGCGGCTTAAAATCAAAATGGCGGAGCGTTGTAAAAATATAGACGACAACTTTTGCGAGTGCGACGACTTTATTCATTCTAATTAGGAGAGTGCCATCTAAGATTTCATATGTGAATATTGATTTCAGGTTAATTATTTTAAATTTTGGGATTTTGTTTTATTATTTTCTTTGCTAACTTTAACTTACTAATTACTTAACTATTTTTTTAATTTTTTTACCAAATATATGGAAATATATATAAATTATAAATGTATAATATATCGTCTGACCTCTTTTGACTCCATAGCCTACACGCAGAAGTTTTTAAGCAGTTTTTACGGGTGAGAAGTATTTGGGCGATACAGTTATTGTTTATATAAAAAAAGTGTGACTTAATTAAAAACGCACACAATTAATTTCGGTAATTATATTAGGAGCTACCCGCACTGATATATATACAATGCACTGCTGACGCTACAAAAATTGCTTACATTATTTGACATTATTATGAGATCATTTTTCTATAGATGTCTTATTTTGGTTTAACTACTTTTTTCCGCTGAACTATAAATAATAAGCTCTATACAAAACCCACCATAGTCCAGTTTCAGTTCAGTAGTTTTTCAAATGAATATATAGAATAGAAATAGATGGCAATACAGTATTTGTAATCCTTTCTCTGTCCACCATACCTACTTTTAGGGACAGGCAGCCCAAAAAGTGCTTTAATTTATTTTTTTAAAACTCGAATTTAAAAAATATTTGATGTTGTAGAAGATAAACTTCCAAGAATAGAAATAATTTCGAATGCATCTGTAATTTGATGAACTTTTAATATGAATATTAAAGCGAAAGGTAAAACTTGAAATTAAGATAATTGTCACACCCTGCCAGCAAAAGTTGACCCATATAAAATAGAAAATCAGGTAGTCCATGTTATAAATGTCAGTGGCTACTCGGAGCAACATTATTATGCTGGCACGTCTAGGCACAAGGGGAAGAAATTCCTTCCTTTACTAAAAACTTCTCGTGTGGGAAGGCCCATAGGTTGATTCTCATTTTTTTTGTGGTACTTGAATGTCAAAATATACGACTAAGTGAAATGAACTTTTCTACTGATTTTTTCGTCTTTTTATTCAGGTCAGCAACCCTTGCATGACATAGAATGAACTGGAAATGACACTTCACATTACAAATTCAAAATAATATTTCGAATTTAAGAACTTTTAATTCTCTAATTAGGTGTAGAATTTTTATTTACCAGTGTAAAATTTTTGTCACAACCTCTGGGATGGAGCAGTTGGCTAATTTGTCGTATATTTATCCGTGTTTATGGACGTTTTGTTCACCGAAAATTCATTATAGTTCATTTTGTGGTAGATGTGAAGCCACAAAATGAACTGTGTTAAAGGAAAACTACGACAAAATATGTCAAAATTCACGACCAAATAGTACGACAAAAGATCAGAACCACCCCCAGGTCAAAGCGGGAGGATTTTCCTTCCTTTGCGCTTAGACGTACCAGATTAAAAGGTCATTCAGTAAGAACACAGACCGGACGAAAAATGCGGAAAAGATGAGATCCAAGCACAAAACAAGTAACAACTGGAAGCTTTTTAGTGATAAATGAATGGCAGCGTGTAAAAATATATACAAGTGTGCACTCTTTTTAGAATAGTTTGATTGCTCCTTCTTGAATTATGCTAGCTGCTGCACTGCGCTCTACACTAAAAAATTTGAGCCCTTCAACACAAAATTTTAATTTGGCTATCTTTTTTGTTATAAATATTTATATATTCCAATAGGTTGACAGGACAGTTGTAATTGTATATGGAGCAGTTGACACTTTACTAGTTTAGTTGCAGTGAAGTGCAGATAATTGGTAGAGAGGAATCTGTAGTACCACAGACGCAAGAAAAACTAGATATCGCATGCAATACCAGAGCAGAGTATACAAATTTGATATGGCTGGTGATAAGTACATTTCGGAATGGTCTACAACATTTGAAATGAGTGATTCATATTTTCTCGCATTTGCCGTGTTGAGGAGGTCGATTAAGCGAATACATAGCTGCTGTCGCTCATATCCAGAAACATCTTCAATTCCACAGACCACACAGTGATCCTAGTCCCCTCCCAATCAGGAAATTCCCTGGTTTCGTCTCCTGAAATAAGGAAATAGACTTAAGTAATCCCATTGTCAAGTAAACGTTTTAAGCTAAGTTAAATACTTAAATATAAAAAAAAAAAACAAGTAAAAAAGTTAGAATTGGTCGACCAATTCTTATGATACCCTAAATGAATGCCCGTATGAAATTTCGTATTGTCACCCTTCTGTGCAAGTTTGATTTTTGAAGTGGTTTTTCGCATATATTTATAGAACGGTTTGTCGGACAGAAAAAATGATTATAACCAATTTTATAGGATTTCGTATTCTGAAGAAGTTTTAGTACAATAAAAATGTCTTGCGACTGATCGTTTTCACAGTATACGTAAAAAACCTAAATTTTTATATGGCAACACCAAGAAGGAGTTGCCCGATTTAGTCCATTTTTGAAATTTTATTTGCTAGTACAATGAAAACACCATGTACCAAATTTCAGCTATCTATATCGATGCGTTCACAGGCAGTGTCCAAATATACAGAGGAAAACGAAAGTTTTGTATGGCAACCCCACGAAGGAGTTGCCCGATTTATCTCATTTTCGAACTTAATTTTACTTTTTTTGTAAAAGTCCGTGTACAAAATTTCAGCTCTCTAGGTATACGCGTTCTCGAGTTATCGTGCGCACAGACGGACAGACGGACAAACTTTTAATATTATGCGTGGGTGGCCAATCGATTTTGCTCTACCATCATTATTTCAAGGTGTTACAAACTGAAGGACAAACTTAGTATGCCCTATAGATTTCATCTAGGGTATAAACACTTTACTGTACAACCTTAGTAACTAAGCCTAGTACAATAAATATAATTGGCCCACGGTGAGCTTAAAACTACATTTAGGATTGCGACATGGTCTTGGACCGAGTGTGTATTTAGCTATAATAACATTTATGTGAATGTAGCTTAGCTTAAATAAATAAATAAAACTGCTGTTGAGCAACATTTGTTCTCGGCGCGTTCTAAAACATCTTGTTGTCCATTCCATTCCGGAATGCCATAGCTATTTCACAATCTACATACTCTGATCTGGCTAGTATTGATAACTACTTCTTGTGCCATCTATGGTAGTACGTAACCGACATGATTATTGCAAGGCTTACCGAAATGTAAATTTTACCATTTTTCAACAGAATATTTTAGAAAGTGCAGAAAATTTCTTTAAAATGGGTAAAAGGCTTTTTAGAATAAAAAGTGCTGAAAGTACCAAATAAGTGTGGGAAATTCTATCACTTGCTAGGACGAAGTTAGATGTCTGATGTATTAGTGGTAGAGACTGTTTTATGGCTTCAGCCTTAAACACAATTGGGACGAATAGAGCGGAAAACGTTCCTAAAAAAATGGTTCTTATATAATCGTCAGCCGTTGGCCGCTCTGATTGTCGCAACTGAGTTTAAGGCATTATGAAGTATTTTTCGAGGATAAATGCATGAAGAAGAGCCAGTCCTGCAGTTAGAATAAGTTTTATGTTTTTTTACTTTTCTTGTTACCTTGGTAAATTAATTTTGAATGTTTTTTATCTATTAAATTGCATGCAAAATTTTTGGGTGGATATAATCGGGTACTGAAAATAACAATTATTTTCAATTTTTCAACAACAAAAAACTTAGGAAAGGTTATCGGAGGATTGATTGAAATGAATTAAATATGATTTTTGTTTTAAAAAGCGAAAATATATGCAGAAGATCTGTCTTATAGGGAACTTTGATTTTCTAGTATACCATGTAACTTTTATATCCTACACTTATTTGACATTTTTTAAATAAAAATCTGAAAATAATTTTTTATAGATGATTCAAAAATTTGTAAAACTAACAATATATGTAAATTTTGTAATTAGCGAAAACAACTTACGTATTAATAACATCGAATTTAATTTGCAAAGCTAAAACTTTGTAAAATATTATAATTATAAGTTCGCTTTATAGCTAATCCGCTTCGCCATACCATGAACTTGGCTATATTTTTCAAGTTCAAGAAAATATAGATAAAAGAAATACAAGAAGAAAGTGAAGTGAAGCTCAAGGAACCGAGTTTGGATAATTTTCTTGGGTTGCAGTCCGGTCTACACAATTTTGTCTTCTCAGTTTCATGTTCAACCGGATCAGAAACCGAAGACTTCGTCTTGCGATAACTGTTAAGGTCGATCTTGGTAGTTGATATCTGATGTGCGGTATATTCATCAGTTTCATATGAGGAACCCAAGAGGTTGGTCGTGATCATTCCTAAGTACCTACGTTAAACATTCCAAGCGAGCGTTTTACGATGCCTTGTGCATGAGTGCATTTTTTTTATAATAAATTGCAAGAAATGGTTCGGTGTACCTTGTAAGTTCGAGACAAGATTGATACCGACTTTTACAAATTACTGCAGTTAAAGTTTTCTGATCGCCCGCCGTGCTGTCATAACGTTGAAAAAACGGAATTGCATATTATAATTTTCGTACGGGCTAAAAAGCAGAATTTTTAGTGTTTTTTTTTTTGTGATAATAATTAAATTAAAAACGCACTTATTCCGTCCGGAACTGTGTTTAGTAAGCCACACATAAAATGGAATATCGGTGCTATAGAAGTTTAACCAAAGTAAGTGACCTCATTATCATTTTCATTTTCGCCTAAAGAAACTGTTACTCATATTAACTGCTGCCAACGAGGCTCGGCCACCTCGGTCGTCTCAGACATTCTTTTCGTTTGTTTTCACTGCGCGGTTGATGATTATGGTGGATATACATAACCATCATTTGCGATTACTTCTTTTTGATTTATGTGAAGATTTTATACTTCCTTGACATCGAGAAAAATAAAAAATTATGCAGAATACACAAATTAATTTGAACAGACTTGAGGCGGTGAGACCGGGAATAATAACCTTTTCGTGCTCGTTTAACATATGCGATGATTCATGCGACAGAATTTTTCTTGCTGATTTAAGGCACCAAAGAAATTCGTTTATCATTCCTCTCTTGCAAGACTGTTTTAAATATGAAAGATAACGAACATATACCTATATAATACGTTGAAAAAAAAATAAGAAGCGACTTTTTAAGATATCGCACTAATGATCACTTGTCACGGCATTCAGTTATGTATGAGTCGTTATGTTTAAATATTTGTCATCCATTTACTTTCCATACTATCGAGTTGACCTGCTCTAGGTCTACTCAAGTATGTACCTTTATATATGCGACATAGTAATAAGGTTGAGCCATTAACCCACTACTTATACCGGGAGACATTATTTTGTTTTTTTTTCATCGTCGGTTTTATGCAGCTGTCCCATATGAAAATAAAGCAAAGAAAACCGATCGGGAATCATAATGATCATCAGTGACTGAAAAATCTTTCACTAGAAAGAAAGCCAGGTGCGGCTGTTGATCTGTGCATATGTCGATCGACGGCAATGGTCAGGTTTTAAAACTTCGGTCGTCGTGTTGTGTATCTCTGATATGGAGTTGGAACTGAGAATCACAGAGGTTTGTGGATAAGAAGATAACTGTTCTGGCATTTCCTTGTAGCTTGTTTACGCCGAAGAGGATGATGATGATGATCAGTTTCTTGTTCTTTTATTTGTTGAAATATTTGAAAAAATAACTGATACTCGTCGACGAATCAAACCTGGTTTAAAAATAAAGTTATAATCGACCAATTGAATATCGAAGCGCATTATTGATGTTTCTTAGTTGTTTCTTGTTGTGGTCGTTTCTGATTCGTTCTTATAAATTAAATTTCCATCTTTCTCGGTTGGCCGATTTTCACTTCTTCACATGCGATAACGTTCAGGTTCACTTTTTGAAGAAGAAAACAAAATTATATATCTACTTCCAACATTTTTACAAATAATTTATGTTGGATATCACTGTGTGCATCGACAGATTTACGAGTATAGGTATCAATGATTCAAAAAATAAATCCGAGAAGCTTTAAATTTGTCAATATCACTTTCATCACAGCAGAAAAGCGCCGTTAGTTAAACACAATATATTGGATTCTGATTTTATGCATCCTGATCTCGAATCGTACGGTATTGAACTGAAAACAGAATACTCACCGTCGAAATCGCGGAATCTTTACTCAATTTTTATTTAAATTTACTTTTTTCATTCTTTGAGTTTATTTAGTTCATATACTATTCTTTACAAATTTTATCCCAACTTGCATATCTTTCAACTTACAATTAGTTTTAAGTTTTCAAATAAAAGAGTTTGTGACAACTAAGTGCGGTGGATTCGTAAAAAAAAACATCGATAGATGCTATTCTTATCCTTGTTTGATCTTTGTGCAACTTTAGTAGCTCCGAAATTTTCTTTTGTAAATGAGTTTTATCCTGTTTGGATCTTAGTCTTTTAATTCCTGTGAAAATTCCAAAATTATCTTGTTTTCATGTCAGGTGATGAAACAGATTTGAATGCCCTTTGGCTTTCTGTTAGGTATACTTATATTATTTTGTTGGTTTATTGGTGATAGGAATGTATGCAGAAGTTATCGACAAATATTCTTGCAACATACATATTATATACAACGTCCTATAGTATCATTGCTGAGTACCTCAAAATGTGGTCGTACGAAATTTTCGCTGAGTATCAGTGCAGCTTTAGAGTTAAAAGGTGAACTCTAGACGCTACATAATGTTAAAATGATGGACCAGCTGGACTAGTTTCTGTGCTGCCAGATTTTGAATCATACTGTTTAGGTCCCCTTATTGCTTGATCAGTAAGCAGATATCATCCGTATAATCGAAATCTCTGAAATGCTTTATCAATTCATATTGTGTTCTGCACATTTTATTGTCGAGTTAATGCTCAAGGACATCGTTAATAGAAATAAGGGGTAATAGCGACGAAAGTATACCTACATTCGTATTGAACTCCAGAATTTAAGTAGAGTGAAGACGAAATTCTGTACATTACTACATGATCCGCCAGGTGTTCATGCAATCACGCAGTTTTTCTTAGCTCTTTTTTGTAATTTTAGGTTGCACAAATCCATGACGATGTTTGCAAATTCTTGGATATGCTAGCAATCTGAACCTCCTGGATAGAAAGAAGCTTAGCTGGAGTTGATATTATATAAATCTTATTACTATGAGGTTCAAAATCATTGAAGAAAAAATTGACGCTATCAGGTAATACAAGGAAATGTCCTCTGTCTATGACCGGAACAAAGAAGTGTATATGTCATATCACAGTTGAAAATTCCGTCAAAAACCATTCTCCATATCATTAGGGCTTCGGTGTTCCATCGTACCACTGGTCATCGTCTAACAGCGACTGTACGGTATATACAAGATCTTTGCGCAAATATAATGAACCAATGGGCCGTCGCATGTACAATCTGAAGGTTTACACATATTAGCTTATAATATCAAATGGCCATTCTCTCTAAAATCTTTTTCTGCTGACTTTAATATATACAAGTCGGAGGGCTCTCAGTGCATCTATGATTACCCTGTAGGGTTGTGACGATTTTGTCGTTATTGACGATCATCTCGAGCCGCGAAATAATTAACATTTCTACAAAAAAGGCAAGTCGAATCGTGTTGCTCACGGGTCAAGTGTCTGGTCTTCAGTTTATTATAGCAACAAGCACATGTGCTACCAGAAAATAGTGTTACACTGTATATGTATAGAAGAGACTAAAATGAGCGGTTCAGGGTTCAGCGACATGAGCTGCGGGGGCCGTTTCGACTAAAAAAAGAGTTTCAGACAACTTATAAGAAGGTAGAATGTATTAATTTTCACTAATCTTGTACAAAGTTTCAATATAGAAAGGCATTGAAAAATTGTGGTTCCCTGAGTAATTTCTTTCATATGGCACAGTGTCCATATCTTGGTCACTAAATTAAAAATTATATAGATGTAGGTATCCATGTAAAAAATTAATATCTGTTGTTCCAATTGTGATCCGCTAAAAAAAAACATTCTAACATTACTAAAACTTTCGTAGTTTGTTATGTCCTACCTCTTTTGTGAATGAAAGTTATCGCTCTAATCTGGAACGATAGAAAAAATAGAAATAAATAAATATGGCAGGTCCTGAAAATATTGCGCACCTCAGATTAAAAGAAATAATTACAATATTTAAAAAAAAAAAAAATACTACGAGCATAATCCATAATGTCGACTTGTCAACCAAGCACCTCTCACATGAGGAATGCAAGAAAAATAAAAAAAATAAACTAAGAAGTTATTTTGAAAAAATCGCCGAATTTTGTGTATGTTTTAGCTCATGCCCACATTACTTTATAAAATTATCATTTGCATTCTTAATGGCATGTATCTTTTACACACCCGGTATCTAATCGACTTTGCTGTAACATAATAATTTCTATGCATTAGAAATCCTTGCACAAATTTTAGAGATATAACTTTAGGTTCATGATATTAGATTTTGCAGCAAATCACAAAAATTTTTGACACCGGCCTTGTAGGCTTGCATAATCGCTTGAAGGCGTTATGCGATTAAAAAAATTTGCATAAATAAACATTTTTCAGTGGATCTATAAATAGTGCTTACTATAGTTTTAGTGCTTCTGAACCAAAATTATTGTAAATTTCGTTGGCATTTTTTTAAAGTATCATAAATCTCATAAATACATACATACATCCACATTTGTAAGTATAATTACCTACTCTTGGTATACCTTCAAGACATCAATTGCCATTGTCATCATTACGCACTTACAATTAGATCAGTAAAAACAAAAGTTCTTGATTAACCTGTTTTTCAACATTTATACCGCTCTTTTCTGAAGCTGTTGAACTGGTCAAAGTCACTTTAAGAGATTTTGAGTCTCAAACCGAGGTCATATCGAAATTATAACAAAGAATTCGGCTCAATTAGATACTTACCAACCGGCAATTGATTGTATCATTTTCCTTAGATCGGTTATACGAATTTGCTTTGGAACACATTAATTTTTAGAAAATTAGTTGTTATAAGTGTAAGGTTTCCACATTTTACAAAAATAAGGTAACATGAATAGTTATTGAACTTAACGGAGTTATCCAGAACAAAAGTTGCGTATTTTAGCTGCAAGTATGACTAAAGTGCAGCTGTAACACTGAATCATTTGCTCCTGTGACTCTGGAACAATATTAGAAGCTCTGTTTGAAGACATTGTGATTGGTACCAGGATAAAACTCTTTTTTTTTATCCATTTTTGCACACCTTACCTTACCTTATACTTATTGGTAATGATTTTCCATAATTAGGTTTTATTGTCATTCCATTAAGTGATAAATACCGACATTTCCTCAATTTAGCATTTGTGTACCTCATGAATCTTGGTTATAAACAGGTATTTCACCTTCTTTGGTTTCATTAACAGATTATAAACTGCATCACAATGATAAGACAAATCGCGTCGGCGAGTATGTAACCATTTTTGGGCGAACTGATCTCATGTCAAACAGTATTCCAGTTACATAGTCAACTATCAATTATCATTAGAAGTATATTACAACATGCAATTGTTAATAGAACTCAGTTTTAAGTAATTGTAATTGAAACTTGTACAATTACTTGTATTTCAAATTATAAAGATAACGTAATCAAAAAAAAAAAAAACTATAATTGAACTAAAAGTAATCGCAGAAAAAGTGATAAATGATTATTTTTTGATTAAGGGATGATACACCAAAACTTCGATTTACATCGTTAATGATTCCATAACAACACGGTGCAAGCTAAGATAATGTTTGCCTTATATAAATATTTTTTAATTGGTTCTCATATAAATAAATAAGAGGATGAAGTGTACCAAAACATAACAAAAAGAAAAACATAACAATAAAAAGACAACTTTCTGTAATAAATAAATAATTAAAAACAAAAAATATATATATAGAATGGAATGATACCGTCAATTGCTAGTCCAAAGTTTGTTGAACTGACATAGCTTTTTTTCGAATAAGTAATTTATGGCACACAGTCACTTTTGACTACATTTATCGTCAGGATCATTAGCTGCAAAAATTCCCATTCCATTGGATTTTTGTTTTGTTTCGACGACGACTAGCTCTTTTATCATACATGTCTTTCTCCTGAAATCTCAATATTTGCCTCACCCATCGCACACTCCAAATCCATAGCCATCAAGTTAATGTTATCTTCATCGTGAGGTAACAATACTTTATTTCTGTTATTGTCTTTCATACTTTCAAAGCTAGCTTTTCTAGCCAATTCGGCTAGTTCTTTACAAAAACAATTCATCTAGATCCATTACACTGGAAACACATTCTGACTATATTTTATGCCCAAACTCCATTCAAGTCTGCTGATTTCAATTCATTCCACGAATGGCTGATATTTTTGATACCAATCATGGTATTACAATTTTTCCAAATAGCTTTCATTGTGGGCTTATCTTCTCTGTTTATTTCTCAAATAAGCTAAATTAAATGTTAAAGATTTGAATTGATGTAAAATCGGGTCCATTTGGCGAAGAAAAAATTCTCTTCCACCACAAAGATGAACCAACTCTGCAGTCGACAAAATTGCCGAATCGCGCTACGAGCTCCTTGCCATATCTTATCTTATTTTCCAATTTTTTTTGTTTACGATTTATTTGTCTTTTCAAACATATAAATATGGCTCGATGGAAATAAAACTCGCACAGATCGAGGAGTTCATTGCAAAACCGAATGTCTAATTTACAAAGTTCGAGAAATCGTATTTTTTGGAGTTGGAAAACCTTTGTGAAAAGTATATCAAACTAAAGGAAGATCATGTTGAAAAAATAAATTGAATTTTGGTGAAATAAAAAAAAAATGTTTCTTTACAAAAGTTATTGACAAATTAGACTGCGCAGCCCTCGTATAGTTTCGCAACGGAGAAAGTCATAACCTACATCTATGCCGCTGTTATTAAATGTTTCTACTAAATCCTTAAAATTTTCTGTTGTGACCAAGTCTCGAAAGAAGAATTTCACGAGGCGATCAGACCAAGAAAACAGCGCTGTATCAAAAGAAGAAATTGGAATTGGACTGGCTACAAACTTTATAAAGCAATCCCTCCATTGGTGTCCGCAAGTATACTTCAAAATCAGTAACTAATGCCCTCAATTACCTACCCTGCTAAAGCAGTTCTAAGGATAAGAAAATCAATGATGAAATTTAAATGAATAGCAGTGCTCAGAATTTTGATGGAAATTTAAATAAAAACACTTTATTTCTTTTAAGTGGGTGACACAATAGGGGCTATTGCTCTTGCAAAATTAAATCTATAAGCCATACACGAGATTACTCAAAAATTAAATTATGTCGCTGCCGTTGGCGGCAAGACTTATTTCTTATTCATTCGCAATAAGTCTGTGCAACTCGTGAAATTCGGCTTTTGGCATTAAGTATTCATAGAATCGATCCTCATCACTTTCCTCTGCTTTTCTTCATCGGAACTAGAATACATTTGATAAAAATCCGCCGCACCTGGTGTGCAAAAAAATCAATATGAAGCTACACTGCTAGAGTACCAACCAACCAAATATAGTATGATTAAAAAATGTCACGGACAAGCTGTTACCACTCGCTCCGTATCGATTGAGAGCTCTCTTTTTTCATTGGGTAATTAGTGATTTTAGCAGATTTGTTTTAGATAACAATTGAAAAAATGTATGCTCAATAATAAATCAAGTGTTTTGATCTGCATTTCTTGCAATGCAAGTTTTTATGTATGATCAGTGAACTTTGTGTCCAGCAACACATAACAATAAGTTTAATTAGAATCTGCAGAATCACTGAAATAAGAGTATTTAATAGGTTTTATTCCTATTTGCAACAAATAATCCAGTCAGTAGGGATCTTTGCCCTACAAAAGGTGGGATAGTTGTGATTTTTATATATGTTCCAGGACCCGATGAAAAATCCAAGTTTAAACCGCCATCTTGGATTAAAGGTACCAAAAATTGGTTTTTTCAAAATAATTCCTCAACGGTTGACACTCCGACAAAAATGTAAAAAAAAAAAAATTTAAGAAGACTTCCCTACATTTTTTGTACAAACCCTTTTTATGTAAGTCTGATGTAAAACGAGTTACAGAGGCGGAAACGTGAACATTCTTCCAAAAAAATTTATACATATGGTACCATTTATACAGGGTGTTTCGTCCATGGTGATAGTAGTCATCTAGTCAAACAAAATATTGTATGGCAAGGGCGGAGCGCCATCTTTACCGTTTCGGAGTTACAGGATGATTAAAAAAATTCGGTAGTCTTTCACAAAGTACCCTGTATTTTAAAAAGTACAGAGTGTACGGCCACTTACAGTGCTTATTGTATGCAGAACTTAATGGCCTTTCCAATCTCGACCAGCCCCGTACTCTTCTTCCCTTCAAGGGTTATGGTGAGCTAAACTAAAGACAATTTGTTCCCTTAGTGACTGAAAACACGTAATTTAAAAAAAAAATTTCGTCTAATACGGTATTACATGAATAAATTATGAGCTAAAAACTGTTTAACGGCTAAATCAAATTAAAGAGGAGAGTCCACAATTTACAGTTTTTATACAAAAAATTATGTTAACCACGTTTTTGTAAACAAAAAAAAATTCAAATTAAAAAAAAGATAAGAAAATCCGAAATTCTTAGTTTAGCCCACAATAACTCCTGAGCGGAGAGAAGTACGGGGCTGGTCGAGCAGTCGTTGGAAAGGTCATGAAATTCTGCATATAATGAGCTCTTCAAGTGGCCATAGACTGTACTTTTTCAAATGCAAGGTATTTTGTGAAAGACTATCGAATTTTCTTAATCACCTTGTAACTCCGAAACGGTTGAGATGCCTCTGACTAGGTGACTATACTATCACTTCCTGTCCTATGGACCACCACACCATGGACGAAACACCCTGTATAAATGGTACCATATGTATACATTTTTTTGGAAGAATGTTCACGTTTCCGCCTCTGTAACTCGTTACACATCAGACTTACATAAAAAGAGTTTGTACAAAAAATGTAGGGAAGTCTTCTTAAATTTATTTTTACATTTTTGTCGGAGGGTCAACCGTTGAGGAATTATTTTGAAAAAACCAATTTTTGGTACCTTTAATCCAAGATGGCGGTTTAAACTTGGATTTTTCATCGGGCCCTAGAACTGAATAACATATATAAAAATCACAACTACCCCACCTTTTGTAGGGCAAAGGCCTTATTTAGTCCCTATTGACTGGACTAAAAAGGAGATAGTAGAGAAAAGCTGATTCGGAAAAGTTTTGCTAGTATATTTAAGTATAAGTAGACATATCGCAAGGATTTTAATGATTTTAGAAATTCAAATTAATTACCTATATAGAAAATTACTGATAAATTATTTTTTTTTTTATAATATGCTCTTCATAAAAAGATTACTTGTAACTAGATTAGTGTCTTAATTTTCCACCCCCTACAGGTTTCATATAGTGGTGGAAGTGAGGCTGTTATTAAACCTTTTTTTGAATCTCTACTTAGTCTTTCAAATCTTAGAAATTATAAGAGTTTGTTTTTGGATACCCTGTAGATGTGTGGTATACATTATAGTGTAGGTATACACATATATGTAATGAACAAAATCGCATACTTACAAAAAAATTATTAATTCATTTTTTAAAATTCAAGAAACCAGGGATTACCTTTTTATTTATTACTTGACTTTGCTACGAGGGAAAGTATGTTGAGGAAGGGGCCATTTAGAACTGACGAAACTCAATGTCGATTGATTTTACAGCATAGTAAGACCGACTGACAATGAACATGCTATACCTATTAGCTTGTTAATTGAGCTTAATCTGCACAACTTTGACTTTACCATTACAACGTTAAATATCTGACAATTTATAAAAATCATCTTTTATGCTTATCTAAACATGAACTTACAAAAGAACCGCCCATTGCTTACCTATTAAACAAAGAAACAGTAAAAAAACATAACTAAAAATGATTACGAGAAACACAGACACTTTACAATATCATAAAATGTTTTAGCGTCTGGAGCGCTGTATCATCATCATCATCATCAACATGAACTTGCTCTCCAAGATTATCGGTATAAGGAACTGGTTATTTGTAAGGTATAACCTTCATGAAGTAACACCTTAACCGACTCATTACATGAGATGTGTGGTAGCAGCGACGACGATACATACGTATACTATATATATTATAGCAGTCAAGTTTATCGCATCTTCAGTTAAACTTTAATCCGTTCCAGTAACAATTTCTCCCGTTCCTCTTTTATCGAGCGGTTTGGCATCATTGCCCTATTAATCTTTTATCAAGGCAAGCATAGAGGTGAACTCTATAATTTATGCGGTCGCATTCATATTTACTGCACTGCAAATATATAGTTTATTATTCTACATTATTATAACGCCTTCGTAAATCTCTATTTATGTTTACTTTTAATCTAAGTAAAGGACGCCCCATTTCTTAGTGTCTCCAGCTCTAAACTCAAAACATAGATGCTGAGATCTATAATTTTTTATTGAAACCCATAAGATACAACAAACTCTGTCTTCAGTTTTTCAAGTATACAAACAATGATGAACTGCAAACACGTCGGACAGACTCCCAATTACGTACAGTTAGCACTTGTTGAACTTGTTGAAAACTGGAAGAAGTCTTCCCTGTACCGTCGCGGTAAAGGGCATTGACTTTGTGTTTTGTTAACACTTTGACTTGCTTCTTTCTTTTGCACTTAAATTGTTCATTTATGTCGCGCATTTAACAATTTTTACGTGCCTGTTGAGTATGAAGCCTTCGTTTAAGTAGGATGGGCAAAATATTTATAAATGTACTCAAACATATTGTAGTTTCTCAACACTTTCAGGTATTCAAGGAAAATTGTACAAAAGTGGACAGAAATAAGGCAGTCGTCGTATTGTGGCACAAATACTTCCCTGATTTGGCCAAATTCTCTATAGTAACCATATGAAATATCGATGAGCTAATTTTCGTAATTAAAGTTTGATTACTGGGAATTATCTTCCATCTTTCCCATTTCCGTTTCGTCACAGGTTTATCGAAAATCTAATTAGTACGCCAAATCGAAGCCCTGTTCTCTATAATTAGGTACATGAAAAAAGCATTAATCTCGTGAAATATCTTAGTCTGCCATTGCAAGCAACGAGTTAATGGCATTGGTTTTTTCTTTTAAAATTGGTTCACAATATTCGCTATGAATTTGCATGAACACACAAACATACATTTGACATAATACATATACATACATATTTATGTACACTATTATATGGGCGCTTATGGCCCAAAATTATAGATGCGCGCGCAAAGATAAATTAAGTCATCTTCATAAATAATTTATTACAGATATTATCAGCATTGTTTTTTATAACTTTGCACGAACACATCACACATGCAGCCCTTTGGTCCAGTTATACACAAGAAAAATGCGATGGCAGTTCAGGTTTAAAATATCTCTCAGGTGATGCACTCACAGATACCACAAACTGTCTAGGTCCAAATAATGCACCGTATCCAAGGTATGTATAAGAAGATTCCATTCCTGTGAAATCATATTATACGAGCACCTTAAAGACCCTCAGTTTTGTGTTTTTAGTGCAGCAGTTGCACGAACGTTTTCAAATTGGAATGGATCTACGAGAAGAGGTAGACAAAGTCAGATGCCAACTTTGGATCCAGCCGTGACAAAAAGCGCATTGTTAAGGGCATATAGCGAAGTAAATGCAGAACCAAGGCATAGCTCCAGATATGGTGAGTGTTTTAATTTGTTTTATTTTTCTTTTATATTTTTTTTTGTTCTGTATGAAGTTGAAGGCGGGAATTTTTAGGGAAGGATTTTATTAATAAAGAAACTAATGTACCTATGTACATAAACTCGAAGGAACATGTAAAGTTCCTTAGTCTTAAAGAAATATTAAGTAATTTACAGCCACGACCTAATTCAAATTATTTAGATATCAATAAAATAGGTAAAAGAAACTTCAAGTTAAATTTTATTTTATATTAAATGATGAACTAAAAGCTAGAAAATAATTATGGGTCACAAATGTGGAGTTTACTGAAATATATGTATATAGGTACTGTCTGCTGGTAAAAAAGCTGAGCTGAGTCATGCTCTAGTGTCGGAGGCCAAAATCCACATTGGGTCGATGCATCAACGGAGTAAGTAAGTAATCAGGGGCTTTGATCAGACTTAAGTAAAAGTATGGATCAGAATCTTATTACCACTTGCTTTGGCAGTGAAAAATACATCGTGAGGGAGTCTGCAAGTCTAAGGCCGCCGGTTTTATTTAAGTCTGATTAAAGTCCCTACTTACTTACTTGTTCCGCTAACGCAGCGACCCAATGTGGTTCTTGGTCTTCGATTCTGCGATTTCTTTGAATGGGTATACACGATTTTTGGGCTTTCGCAAACTCCTCATCCTTAATGCAAGGTTTCTTACGTGTCAAAAATTCTATCGCAGAAATTGAAACAATAAGTATACGAAAGTGAAGCTAAATAAAACCGTTTAAAAAGATAATCTTGAGGATATCTGAAAGGAAATATGAAGGTCCTCCTTTTGGTCCAAGGTACAACATGCAGCTATACCATGGACAGTGGGGTATTGTACCATGGACATTTGCAATTTACTAAGTAGAAATGATGGTATATTTAACAGAGTTAAATTAATTAACACTCTTTATTCAACCAAGAATTACAATATTCGCAAAGCAGGTTACTAAACAAAAAATTGCTATAGATATAAATCTTTAATCTATTTTTTAACTAAAGGCCGATCTATGGCTTTTTTTACATATGCTCGGTAAAAATGTTTGAAGTGTCCAAGGTACATACATCCCTTGCAAAAGAAACAAAACTGCCTGTGAAATATTTTAAGACGCGCAATTCACCACATGATGCACGATTTATAATAGTACATATAAACAAGTTTAACCTTAGGGAGTCCAAACATATAGAAAGAATAGAACTCCAACACTTTCAATTGTTTATCACTGGAAAATATTTACTTTTTTCACGACTTTTCTTTAAAACGCAATAACTGCTCATTTGTCCGACAAACTAATTCCCAGAATAGCTTAAGTGTCATCTGTTGATTAGTCAAATCGGATAAAAATGCGTTTATTTAGTAGCTACAGTCCGTGTGGAAAATAAAATGTCCAAGGTACAACATCTTCCCCTACTCTAATAATAAATACTCCAACTTTGCTTTATGTATCAAATCCTCATAATAAGCACCAAGTCTTTGACTCCCACAATTAATTTTCACTACGCGCTATAAATGTAGTGTTGTACTCGGGAGTACTGGGAAGTACTGGGAAATACTGGTACTAGTACCAGTTTTCGTGCTGGTAGTCAAAACATTTTAAGTAAAAAATACTCACTTTTACTGATAAATTTATTTCCATTATAAGTACAGGGACATGTCATGAGTAACAATTTACTTGCATATCATACAACTATGGGTTCAGATGTATCGATGGCTTTAAGGCAACTTTATTTTATTATTTTAATTTATAAAACTTTGAATTCCATTATGTAATTTAATTCCTTATGGAGTCTTTCCTTTTAATGTAGTAAAATTTAAAAGATGCTGTTATCTAAAACAACGTAATTGGAATTGAATTAGTTTTAATCTAAACAATGTTAGGGTTACTGTGAATTTATTCACAACTTTTTATTTTTTAATGACTTTTCAAATCAGGAATAACTAAAAAATTAATAAATTCGTATCTTTCAAAACGTTATTTATTTAACACCCCTTATAAAAGCAGTTTTTATAACTTTTTTAGCCTGGACGCAAATTGGCTCCTTGGTGTACACAAACTGGCTTAGATTGTACGCAAACTTGTGATATCCGAATAGACGTATATTTTCAGTTATTATGCAGACAACATAAATGTTAGTTTTTAATTTAAGCTAAGAGATATAAAAGTTTAAACACTGACATTTAGTAAATTATCCTAAAACCCTTCTTGTAGACGCGAATAGGAGCGTTTACCTTATATACAGTCAAATCTCACTGAGCAAATGGATATATTTAGATTCCTATTAACGTTTGGACATTTCAAAATTAATTGCCTTGAAAATTTATTAGACAATATTTTGTCGTAAAAAGAACTAAATTAAGACAAAGAGAAATAGGACTGCTTTGAAGATTTGCAGATTACTAAATAAAAATCTGGAGAAAATTATCGAGAACATTCCATCGTTTCATATTTACAATTACGAAAAGATTAATTTGATCCACAATAAAAAAGAGTCGTCCTTCGGTGTAGAGTGAAGTATAGAAATGAAATTTGCAATACCTCGAAGCGCAGCACCTCACTCATGTGTGCACCAGGTGACTTTTTGCCTCCGTATGTTGTCTACGAATCGCAATATTAATGGAAAACATGGATGGAAAATGGGCCAAAAGTTGTTGGAATAGTAGTAATTACCCATAATTGGCTTGATCACCAGTTATTTGCTGATTGGTTTGAATTACATGTTTTACTGAAGCTAAGAAAACTATGCACAGGGAAAAGGACCAATTGGCGACCATATAACATCACATTTATCTCTTGCGTCTAAATTTTTCTACAAACTTGCAAAATGGTTTCCATAAACATCACATGGGTATATCCTTACTCTTTTGATGTTAGCAGATTGCTTTTAAGAATAAAAAACTTTCATCATTCTCATACCCCAGGATCACGGTATACTACTTGGGAGTACGTTGGAGCTCTATAAGTGATTCCTTAATTCAAATATTTACTCCTATAGGGCTTCAACAGATTCGACACTAAATACAATTGAAGAATTTATGATCTTGAATATTGATATTAACCACCATTTAAACGCCTCCGGATATGTACTCCCACTTTTTTTAAAATGTGATTCAATAGAAAAAATTCATAAAAAATGTTGGCATAAAACAACGTATAACATTTTTGTAATATGGTTGAAGGTCTTTCTTGATAATATTTGGCTGCGAAATTTGCACAAATATCATTTACTGTTCCTTTAATTAGAAGAGAAATTCGTAAGAAGAAAACCATTTTATAAGCCAATTACTTTGCTTTCATTAAAAGTTGCGATTCTAAAATGATTATTTACTAATTTCTATTCATCTGACGTCGAATTTAAATGAAGCGAACTCTTTTTATTGGCGAATGTTCCAAAGAAAGCCAGAAAAGAAAAGAAAATTACATATGTGACCTTAAAGGTAATTTCAATTCCTTGAAGACACAACAATACTAAATTGGACGCACTCTCACTTGGTAGTAAACTTGTTCAATATATACGCGGAAATCAAGTTAAATGCCCTGAAAAACGTGAAATATTTCATTCGGAAACTTGTTTTAAAGCCATAAAATTATTCTACTGACTTTAACTTAATTAATCTAGATCTAAATCAAAGCTGACATTCATAATTCAAAGTGAAATTTAATTATACACCACACACCTCTCAAGCGAAGTGAAATTGTTAATAAAAAAAAGTGCAAAAAGCAAAATATCATTAACAAAAGAATGTTGTTCATCGCTGGACATATTAACGTTTAAATCAATCTGAAGAGCGAGAATTGAATTAATTTTTATTTTTATTGGTAGCTAGGCACAGCGCAGTAGGGGTAATTTAGTCAACCGCAATCAGATACAGTTATTTGTGTCAATTAATTGAAATTCAAAGCGCATATCTGTTCAAAAATACGTGAGCACGTGTGTTGTGATATCGATAATCACTTGAATGCGTTTCCATTTTCCATAGATACTCTCGCACAATCAGTTCTGTGCTTTCTAGCTACGGCACATTCAGATGCAGTCGTGGTTTTGTTTTTTTTTTAAGAAAATATCTATTTTCTGCCTTTTGTAAAAGATTGCGAATGTTTGGAATAATTGTGCTCCAAAACGGGACATGCACGAACGATCGAGAATAATCAATCAGTTTTTCTCTGTAGAGTAGAAAGTTTAGAACGGAACGTCGAGGTATTCCCGGGGGTAAGAGATTTTAAGTAACATACTAAGTTTGGAAGACAAACTTTAAAATAACTCATTTTGGGGATGAAATCTAAAGGGTATACTAAGTTTGTCATTCTGTTTGTAACACCTAGAAATAATGATGGTAGAGCAAAATGGGTAGACACCCATGCATAAAATTAAAAGTTATTTTGATTTTTGCATGTCGGTCCGTCCGTCTGTCCGTCCTCACGATAACTTGAGAACGCTTGTACTTAGAGGCTGAAATTTTGCACATGGGCTTTAAAGAAAAAGTAAAATTAAGCTCGAAAATGGGACGTAACTCCTCTGTAGGGTTGCCATACAAAAATTCCATTTTTCACTATACATATTTGGACACTACCTGAGAACGCGTCAACGTAGGGAGCTGAAATTTTGTACATAGTGTTTTCATAAAAATAGTAGATACAACTTCAAAAATGGACTAAATCGGGCAACCCCTTCTTGATGTTGCAATATAAAAATTTAGGATGTTTACGTATACTGTGAAAATGATCAGTCCTCTGCGGTTTTAATGTGCTAAAATGTTCTTCACAATATGAAATCCTATAAAATTGGTTACAATCATTTTTTCTGTCTGACGAACCATTCTAGAGATATATGCCAAAAATCACTTCAAAAATCAAACTTGCACAGATGGGTGACCATTCGAAATAACATACGAGTATTTAACTAGTGTATCATAAAAATTGGTCTGACCAATTCTAGCTTTTTTACTTGTTTGGAATGTCGATTAAAGCTGTAGGTCCTTACATCTTTATATTTTCATGCGAAGCTTGAGTTGATTGAACACCTATGACAAGAATATTTTCAGCCATGAAAATTCATGAATTTATATCAATTTGTGTGTTTGAAATTTCACCTTTGTTATAAAGACATGCACCATTCTTCGTTGAACCTTGAGTGTGATGCCGTGCCATCTATGGAGGTGTAGAGTTGTGCTATATCTTCCTCATGGAACACGAAGCCTAAAAGAATTCGAGCAGAGTGTGGCGATAAAGCTGATCATATTTAAAGCCATTACAAATTTATTGCAAGTTATATGCTTTCAAAAAAACTTCGTTGAGCACATTTGATGTATACGAGTATCGGCAATAAAACGAATTACTCGAAGAAAGTATGAATCTTCAAGAACGGAGTCTCTATAGTGAGTCAACTGAATGTTCAAATTTCTTGAAGTTGTCAGAAAATCGATTTGTCGTACAGATAATGCAGATGCTTCCAATACATTAGCTTTAGAGGAAAATTATTTGTTTACTAGTCAAGAAGAGCGGATCGAAAAAGTGAAATATGATCGAATCATGTTAAACCCAATAACAAAGGGAAATGTCCATTTTTCAAACAACTTGAGGCCCGACATGAACAGACATGAGAGATGTCTTAAACGATGCATTATGATACTCTGAACATATTTTATTAAAAATATTTATATCAATTAAGCGGGGGAAAGCTTTGGCGATCGAATGTAGCTTGAGCGACTTTCTTGGGTAAAAAAGTAAACTTTTCTACTTCTCGTATTGATCGGAATTGGTACGTCGTTGAAAATGACTCCTTTGAAAAAAATGTTCACAACAGAGCATTATTGGCCGAGAAAGAAATAGCTGCACAACTATATACGGAATATAGTAACTGTGACCCAAGCGCATGAAAATGGGCTTTCCGGCAGTAAAAACGTCCCGAAAAAGAACTTAAAGTATCCAGAGAAAAATTTCTTTGTACTAATTATAGCTGGTAATAAGCTGAGTCGAACAGTGAAACTCGTTTTTCGATCGAACATAACCTTAACGAGTTAGAGCCTATCTAAGGTACGAAAAATCTAGTGCCTCATTTCGAATAAAAAAGAGACAAATACTAAAAAGTGAGTAGGAGATCCTTCGAGTATAGAAGTGTCAGGACCTAAGCAATTCCATTCTGTACTAGATCAAACTTGGACTTACCCCCCTCCCAAGCTTATCCCGCTTAATTGAAATAAACATTGCTAATAAAATATGTTCAGAGGATCATAATACATCGTTTAAGATATCTCTCATGAATGTTCATGTAAGGCCTAAAAAGGGCATTCGCCTTTGTGCAGACATTCAATTTTTTGGGGTGAAATTGGGCAGATTTGACTGGATAACCATAGTATAAGTCTATAGTGGGGGTGTGTAGAACAGTAGCAGTTTATAGTGCAAAAATTTCGGACCGAGGATGAAAATCGCTAAAATTTCGTTAAATTTTCCTTTGCTCAACTGAATCAATTAAATCAATCAAACTTTTATTCTTTTGACATGATCGAAATACGGAATGCGCTACATCTTCATGGAAAAAGATTATTTAATTAATAAAGCGTCTTTACAACTGCACATGGTTCCAAAGTGGCAGAGTATCCGATGTTTTAGTATAGTAAATTCCGCAGTTCAACAAAGATGGATATACTTACGTCGCAAATATTCCTTATTACTTTTAACGATGTCTTTGCGAGTGCACTCAATCGTCTCCCCGATTTGGATAATTATGCAAATAATATCTACTTTATGACCCCTCGTTATTAGGATCTGAACACGATGGTACAAAATTTCGTAGCAGAAAGTACTCCAGCTGATCTGAAGCTGTAACAGCCGTAACGGATTAACAGAAGATGCATCTTGAAAATTCACAGGTGCCGTCTACAAACTTTTGCAAAAAGGTGTTTGTGTCATATACTAAACATATACTGGCAAGACCAGGTCTAAAACAAAAAACTATGACGCCGTTGTCTAGAACTAGATCGGTGGTGAAATAAATAAAAAAAAGCAATACCGGATTGGAACGCTTAAAACAGTGAGGTGTGTGGTTAATAATGTCTCAGTAGGAAAACGAAGAGCTTAGAAGCAGTTATATAACTCCTTCTCAAGGAAGTAGTAGAAGTTCTTCCCGGCCCGGTTCTAGTTATCTTTTGGATGATTATATAGCAAGGAAATAGAATTATCTAGAGGCAGGGATTGAAGCGATTGTTCGCAATAACTGCAGTACCAGCTATGTTTTAGAGGCAGTAACTTTTTGTAATGAAGTTAATGTGTTACATTTAGTCAAAATTTTACCTATCATAGAAATTTCACACGGGCGCATATCCCAAAAGTGAATGAACTGCAATAGATAAAAGGAGCTGAAATAGGGCTCACTGTTCTAAATTAGTATATAACCGAACGAAGCTCATCAACTTCTTACTCACTTGATTCTAGGAAAGAGGAGCTAGAGGCGGTGTATGCATGGTGATGCGGAAATGAGATATGATAATGCTTGCTTTGCGGAAGCAGTTATAACAGGCACTCTTACGGAAAAATCTTCGATTTCCTACTGGTTGGGGGGGGGGGGGGGGATGTCTTTATATAAAAGAAGCACCATAATAACAACTGAATTATGCACTCTATGCTGATGATTAGTTAGGGTGTCGTATGTGATTCCACTGGGACATGTCCACATCCTCTCCTCTCCTTTTCCAGTTATAGAATTCCTCAGAGTCAAGGTATTGAGATCAATCAAAACAAGGGACCGGTAGCTTATGCAATAAACTTTGAATCATATATCATTCGTATTGTGACTAAATTTTGAGAAATAATTAATAAGTGTCATGTCAAGTGAAATATGTCATTTGGGACAACTTACATCTACACACGTGAAAGTAGTGCATATCGCTTGGAATCATATTTGAAGAGCAGTACGTTATGATTTACGGGTCAAAATGATCTATACATGCATAGAAATAGATACTCTTCTGAACCGTACTAATATCTACATCTATATCTAATTTAATCAAACTACAGTGGCTTTCACTAGTACCATAATCTATTGGTGATGAGCCACATTTTAAATTATCCAAATAGCCTTCCACGCATAAGTGGGCCATTGTAAAGTAATTCTTGTACTCGATGTTACTTCCCAAAAACAATCTGACAAAACTCCGTTAAGAAAACTATTTTAAGATGAAACATTAAAAAAATTACAAACATCAAGGTAAAACCGCGCGTCAACTTTTACTGTAAATCTAATAAACAACAAAATTGACCACATAGCGCCTGAAAAATATCCGAGTGGGCATTCAGCGGGTACTGAACTGACCAGAACCAAAGCACAGAAAAAAAAAAAAACGATTTCATCTCATTCGCAATAATTTGCATTTTCTCACAATTTCTTCTTTTTATTTCTTATGGGATTCTTAGGTGTAGTATACCACAAGTCAAAGATCCCGTAGAATCCCAAACCCAAAGAGACGCGATATATCGAGTTTTTACGAAAGAAGAAAAAGCTGTGAAACTGCGAAGCGCTTACATCGAAAATTGCGGCCGGCTATTTGTAGGTCAACATAAATCTGGGCCATTCGGAAGTGATGAGAGATTCCGCTAATGGTTATATCATGACTGGACGGATCGTGAGATAGGCTTGATTCAATTAAATTAAAAATATTATAGGTGCTGGGTTGAGACTGGGATAGATGGTATAAAGATGAAAATTGGTTTCGTGGTCAAGGCTATTAGGTCGATGCGGTGCGGTTCATGTGCAGTAAGATACCTATGGTCATCTACTTCTCAATGGTACACAGTTTTTCTTCTATTCAATTTAATTGCAAGCTTAAAAGAGAAATTCGAATACCCTTTGGACAATTTATATATGAACATTGTCGTAGATAATTGGCGTAGAAATTAATTACCTATATTAGCATTATAACAACCTACCAAAAAGCATAGCACTGCATACTGCCTACGCAAAACACACCTATTGTACAGGACACTTTCTAAGTCTTAATACAAAACCGGATTCTTGATAGGTTCATTTTATATTTAAATTAATTCAGGTAACCGTAAATATCTAAGATATTTGGATTTTTTTTTAACAAAGTAGCTTGATTTCGAAACAAAACTTGTAAACTTTGACAATTACCATACTTTGGAACATAAAGAATGCGAATTGTTTCGCGGTTTTCTTATCAAAGAGTATTATGTACTAGGTACGTAGATTAACTCAAGGTAAATGATATTGTGATTTGAGAAATTTTGTACTGTCCTTGTTTGTCCGTACGAAAACTCTATGAAGATAGCGTTGACATATCTGATTATTATTATTTGGTGGGGGGATGCACACTGAGTTCCCGCTTCTCATCTAGTCACCGTGACCTATTGATCTTTTGTGACATTACTTCTGAATGTCCTTAGGCGCCCATTCGAACTTAAGGTCTTTTACAAAACCTATGACGTTCTTGGGGGTCATCTTTGCAACGTCTTCTAAAGACCTGATCAATTTTTTCAAAAAAAAAAAAAAGTAAGAAATCCGTAATTTTTATTTTGGACCACCATAACGACGGATAGGGAGGAGTAAGGAGCCGGTTGAGAAATTGTTGGAACGCCATGAGGTTCTTCATACAATAAATTCGTAACATTGATCATACCACCCTGTACTTTTTAAGATACACGGTATTTTGTGAAAAACTATCACTCTGTAACTCCGAAACGGTAATGATGCTCCATTCCCCTGCCCTATGGACCTCCATGACGGAAGCAACCTGTATAAAATGCTATGAAATTGATTATAATCATTTTTACAATCCCCCGAACCGTTCTAGAAATAGATGCGAAAAACCACTTCAACAATCAAACTTTCACAGAGCGATGAACCATGCGAAATTACATCCGGGCATTCATGTATGGTATCATAAGAATTGGTCTTAGAACCAATTTAGTTTTTCTCGTTTGAACTATTTTTTAATCAGATGCTTTGGTGTTACAGTTGAAGTTTTATTCGACGATTTTCTGTCTGTAACTATTACTATTAAAATGGGTCTTATCCGTTAATGCGTTGATTTACTTTTGAAAATTTACGGAGGTTGCTACTAAGTTTTGCGGATGACAAACAAAATTGAAACCAATTCTGAAAGCATTTAAGCCACCGTTCCATAGTCAACTCAGAAACAAGATTTTCATAGGCTTTCACCGCGTTTGGTAGCTGTTAAATATCAATCCGCACATTTTATCCTTTATAAAAGGAAATTAGAAGAAGTCACAAGATGCAAAATATAGACAGTAAGGCGGATTAGCCATTAATGCTGGTATTGAAGCAGTTAAGAAGCGGTGTGTAGTGATGGAAACAAATTCTTCCTCTTGGTGGTTTCTCACGCACTTTCTACTAAACAATGGTGGTGTATCATTCCGTATTAACGGTAAGATAATATTCTAGTGGAATTGAAGCAATATGACTCATACGTCCGAAGAATGAAGCAACTATTCTTTTCTGATACGGAAGATCTACTGCTGTATTTATCGCTTGCTTTATTGCTCATACATAGAACTAAATCAAGGTTTTATCACTTAGTACAATTTCGAACACCACTTTTGCTTTCACTGGTTGAATTCTTTCTTTTATGCTCTAGTACACTCGAACCTCAGTCAAATTGTGCGGTATCTATACCTATAGCACAAATCTATTCGGATCATGGATACGACAGGAATGAGTCGATATTCTTGTAGCTACAACTGTGATCCTCAAGTAGCTTGCTCCGTACAGCTTCGGTAGTTTCTGAAATGAAGATAGTGGAAAAACGTCCTTTTCGTGTCTCGTCTTTGAGCGAACTAGCCTACTTTAGAATTGAAACTTACTGAAACACTGTTCTACAGAGTCAAATAAACATTGTAGTTCTTGCGAGCAATGTTGTCGAGACAATCGGTCTTTAAAATCATAAAAAATTATGAATTGAAAATTTTCGCATGTGAATTCCATTTTTTAACGATGTCTCTAGTTGATCAGAAAAAACCTTTACAGGTGCGATACTACCACTAATTCTGTCATGACTAAGTAAATTTTTATTTACTGAGAAGCTTTGTTATTATGAATACTGGAGTGTTATTTTGTGTGTTCTAGAACATTCATATACAGTTTAGAGATCATTTCGTGATGTCAAATTTGAAAGAAACTGTTATGTTCGTTTCATCTAAATCTCCATGAAAATGTAGAGGACGCTGTGATCGTTAATTTTAGCATGAAATGGAAATTAATGACCAAATGAAAATAATTAGAATCAAAATTTTGTGAAACCAGATTTTCCCATATTACATTCATTCTGTTCAGCGACATAAAAAATTTTCCTTCGATTTTCTCATTGTGATTTCTATTTTACTTTAGTTATACATATTCACACATATTTCAGTTATTGTGTTTCTAGAACTTTTCGTGTCAATCCATTATCAATTTTATAAATCAGATTTTCAAAAGTTGCAGACAGATTTACTTTCGTTGAATTATTTCTTTTGCAGAAGCAGTCTTGAGATTAGTATTATATATGTAGATTGTAATGAAATTATATGCAAGAAAAACGTGATCTGTTTTTATAATTAGAATCTCGAAAAATATTTTGAGTCAGTAATTTTTACATTTCTACGAAGCAATTTGATTTACATCGATAAAGGTTTTTT
The DNA here is from genome assembly GCA_963924295.1 of Dioctria rufipes. NCBI lineage: Eukaryota > Metazoa > Arthropoda > Insecta > Diptera > Asilidae > Dioctria > Dioctria rufipes. The sequence goes on along the minus strand of OZ002743.1, from coordinate 36,844,135 downwards.
TAAACTTGTGTAAAATCGTACGAACACTTCTTTGAGTGGCTTGAGGCTTGAATAGTAAATATACGTATACAATGTATTTGAAATTCTCTTTAACATAGTAAGTGTTGGTAATATGAACATTATTAAGGCATTTTAGAACACGCCAAATTATATTTTATGGAAAATGTCAAATTTACAATCAAATCACGTGCATGGAGCTAAGAATATAATATAAAATTTGTCATTATTAATATTCAAGCCATGTCAAATGATGCATTTTATGAATTCATTTATAATGAAACACTTTCCTTGCTTTGGAAGGATAATTCGGTCTGTGTTGAATTAAGCTACAATAATAGAAGATGTCAGAATTATGAGCATTCACTCGTTTTAGTTCTGGGAGATTTTTACAGAAAACTTCCAATAATTTTCGAGGGCAGAGTTCTTGTAGTCCAATTTAAGTCAGTTCTCTCATCTCTTCATAACATTTGTTATAATCTTATATATCTTGCCTCGCAAGGACACCTAACTCACAATTTTTAGAATCGGTAATTGAAGAATTTTTGAGATTTCTATTTTTTATCATTTAAATTAAAGTATTAAACTAAATACAATAAAAAAGCAACCGCCTTCCGGCTTAAAAACCGGACGAAGCGGTTGTGCCTTTTTTTTTGTATTTATTATACTTTATATAAAATCGTAATTTTATAATTAGGTTTGTAACGCATAGAAATAATGCTGGTGGAACAAAATGGATTGGACCACCCACGCATAGTATTAAAATTTATTTTGATTTTTTCATGTCCGTCTGTTGTGTTCTCGATAACTACTCAAGAGCGCGTTTACTTAGTGAGTGGTCATTTTGTATACGACCTTTTTAAAAAAAAATCCTGCCTGAGAATGCGTTGATGTATAGAGCTGAAATTTTGTACATAAAAATCGTAAATATAATTTCAAAAATGGACTAAATGGGGAAAACCTCTCTTGATGTGAAATTGATTATAATCATTTTTACTGTCCAACGAACCGTTTTAGAAATAGATGCGAAATTAATTATTAAACCTGCATTGAGGGATTTCATGTTTGTTGCGATTCCTGAACTTAAGAGGCGCTTTGTTTTGTCTTCATTATGATTTAAAGTTCCATATTATTCACGTTTCTAGGAGAAGTTATTGGCCACTCACACGTGAGGCTCGACATTGTCTTATACAGGGTATCCTGTAAGCGGTAATATCCGAAGGCTACGGATAGGTTATACTTATACGATCAAAAATTTGTATGCGTAGGGGGAGGGAATCCTAACGATTTCCGAGATAACGGGACTTAAAAATATTTCGGTACGTTTTTATAGATCACCCTGTAACTTCTGACCGTTACATGATGATTATTTAAATTTTTTTAGATAGATAATCCTTGGACCTTTTCATGGGTCTATAAATTTGTCTCGTACTACTTTCCGTTTTGAAGTTATGGCTCAGCAAAATCAAAATCAATATTTCGGAATTTTAACTCGATTATTTTTTATTTAACTACTATTTTTATCAAATAATCATCAACCTCAATTTTTCATACTGAATTTAAGAAGCCCAAAATCTTAGCTTTAAAATGACTTATCACTTTCGGCATTTTTTGCACTTTGTCTTAAGCATATCCAGCGAAAATAGCTCAAAAATGTCATTTCTAAAAGATAATTGCCTACTTTCTGGCACTCATTGAGCTTTTTCAGCTATTTTCGCTAGATATGATTCAGAAAAAGTTCAAAGAATGCAAAACGGTTTACATTTTGGGTACAGAGTGTGATAGGTCATTTTAAAGCTCAGCTTTTGGGCTTCTTAAATACAATATTAAAAATTTGACGTGCTTTTTGATAAAAATAGTTAAATAAAAAAAAAACGAGTAAAAATTCCAAAATTTTAATTTTGGTGAGCCATAACTTCAAAATGGACAGGACGAGGGAAGCAATTTATAGACCATTGGAAAGGTCCAACGATTATCTATATCTATCAAAGTTTAAATCTTCATCATAGGGTTGAGAAGTTACAGATGGATCTATAAAAACATACCGAAATATCTTAAAGTTCCGTTATCTAGGAAACCGTTAGGATTCCGCCTCCCCAACCCATAAAAATTCTTCCTCGTCTAAGCATGACATATCATGACATACACCACTTACGGGACACCCTGTATATTAACCACAGATTAAAATTAATAGGGCAAAATAAAATATGTTATTGACTATCCTAAATGTAAATCTTAAAATTATGAAGTAGGTTTCATTCGATTTTCTTGTTTAAGTACTTAGTTTCCGCACCGTTATAAAGAATTTAAATTTAAATTTCGAAATAATTTTCTTCAAGTATGGGCAAGGTATGTTGCAAGACATCTTTTCCTGTATTTCGGAGAGTACTTGAGCTAGGCTAATAATGTTGGATTTATCTGAAAGGTAACATATTAGGGACCAGCTTACTAATATGGCTACTTTAGAAGATTTTTGACCTTCAAAAAAGATAATATTTCGAAGAGACAAACATTTTTGAAACTATATCGTTAATTTTTTACTTATGTATAAACTTTCTTGAAAGAAAATTTTTACAAATGAAAGCCAGTAGTAATAAGAATAAAACAAGACCAAAATGGCGGTTCAGTAAGCAAAACGAGCTGAGTTACAGCAAAAAAAGTATTGCAAGGACCACATTTTCGAAAAAATCTAAAATCTTATGTAATTTCGAAAATAACATGAATTCGAAAAGAATGAATATAACATTTTCAACTGCAAATCACCTCATATTTTAGAGATTTCAGTATTGCATAGTCAAACTGGAACACACTGTACATAATGCGCATTCATCTAGTAGGGTACAAATTCTAGATTTTTTCCTGGTTCACAATTTGATTCAGAATCGTAGAAAATAAATATCTAAAAAACTCTCTCCTATTAATAATAATTTATTGCTAATAAATGTACACAATCTTTAACATATAGTACAAAATAGTAAGTCAGTGCTAGATATATTTAGAATAAAAAAAAAAAAAAAAGCACTGAGCTATATACCAACAAAAAAAAAGATTAATCTGCGTTAATTGATAGTTAAGAAAAAAAAAATTGTTTCAATACAAAAACAGATACAAGTTAAGGACTACATTTTATAATTTAGTTTAAATACTGCTTCCTAGCCTAGAATAAGAAGAATTATTCTATGAAAGGGTTATACAAAATTAGTTCCAATTTGCATTCTAAATGCATTGGCGTTGTTTGTGGTTTGCATAGCAACTCGTCTGGACGAGGTAAGATCTTTCCATAACTGATCTATAGAACCGCGGCATTATCAGGTATTCGCAATCTAAATATAAATCGAATGCAGTTGTTGAATGCAACGTCCATTTTACGTTCACATGTGCTATCTAATTTGGGAAAAATAACGCTTCCAAAAGAGAAATGAGGCAGAATAAACAGCTTTACTAGGATCAGATGAGTATTACACGGCAATATATTGGCCTAGAGCTAAAGTCTGCACAGCTCAGTATAAATTATTCCCAATTCTATTTTTAAGAATTGCATCATTCGTATAAATTGAACAATAACATGATAAGCAGCACTTCGAATACCAAAAGGACAACATTTTCCACAAAAACCTAATAAAACATATTTAGAAAAATTACAATTAGCTTTAAAATAATTATTATATCTTCAAATATTTTTTCAGTACATATGTACATATACAAATCTGTATAAGTTCAATGCATTTTTAATTAGCAACAAATTCTCTTAACTTTTAGGTCGTTCTTTAAATGAATCTCCAGGCCAGTGTGGTGGAACACCGGCTCGTCTCTGTAAAACACGTTACAACACAACGGCGCCAATGTATGGAGTCAGCTTAACCTCAGGTCAACCTGTAACAATAGTACAAAAGTTTCCAGACTTGCTACAACAAGTCGTCTTCGAAGTATGCGAGTAAGTATATCTATATGTGTAATAAACTTTACGAGGTACATAATAATGTATTCCTACGAACACAACAAGCCAAGACGACAAGGTCAATATAAGATGAAAGCGACTTTCATTGCAACTATTCTGTTTATTTCCCTGATTTACTGATCTTATTTTATTCTTCTCTCTAGTTCAAAGAAAACACGATGATAAATTCATAAAAGAATTTGGCACCTATAACAACTTTTCACATCGCCATAGAAATTTATAATATAAAGTGCTATGCGTTGGCCGTGCTGTAGGCGCGCTTAACCCACATTCTTTGAAGATCAATAAAAATGTGCTCTTCTACGACATTCTTAAAGCGAAAATCACGACGGATTATTCTAGTTAAAATGGTTGTAATTACTATAGCCTCATCGAACATTTATTAGCAAAGGGGAAAGTACATATTATGTACATACTTGTCGTACATATTTGTCGCACATTTTTATCCTCTGCGCAAACATTTCAAGCTTCTCCTAATGACTGTAAAGCCAGCAATTACCTATCTATATCTATCTGGAAAAGATAATTATCACAATAATTACCTTTCCCTCTTGTAGCAACTAAATATGGTATGATGAGCTTTCCAATTTAAATCATTGTACTCCTGGTTTCTTCCTTGTTACGGGAAATCTGGGTCTTTTTAAATTATGCCATTAATACACGCCTTTTTAAGTGATTTGGTTCAACAAAAAAACAGAAAGAAAATCGAGGTTGACCATTTATTATTTGCATTTTTGCTGTCTGCGCTTTTTCATTGTAATAAATCGAAATATAAATTCCCCGCGATAATTAGAGCAACTTAAAATATTGAAATTGAAAATTAGTGCAAATTAAAAAGCGGAATACAAAAGAAATGAAAGTCAACTGTGAGAAATGAGAAAGTTTGGTAGCAAAATTATTAATTATTATTTATTCAATAGCGGTCATTAACGAACACAACGGTTGTGTTCTTTTCAATTCTCATCCACTGTTTTTGTTCTGCGAATATTTTCATCAAGGAGATTCCATGGAATTTGATCAACTAAGGCTTAAGAGTGATGATGATGGCCACCAGACTGGTGACTAATTGAATCGTATCATTCGCTGATTGTGTGAATATTATTTGGTGTGTCTCTCTCTAACTGCAATATCTTCCAATTCATGACGTATCTTTTCGATATCTCGGTTATACTGCTTCTGTTTTCATTGGACTATTTATACATTAATTATTGCAGTAAAAGATGTACAAAAAACTCAATTCCATAACATAAGCTGTGCCCTTTATTCAATGACATGAATATGTTCAGCTTAACGTAAAAAAAACGATCCTGTTCTCCTGGCTCTATTACTAACATCATATTAAAAAAAAAACAAATTTCAAACATAAAGCTGTAATCGTACGTGATACACGAAATTAAAAGTAGGTTTATCTTTTGCGAAAGGTCGAAAGCTGTGTACAGCTTTTTATGAGCCCGGAACATATTTTATTGGTATTGTTTGTATATTGTTTCGTATTGTTTTGTGAGTAAATTGAACTAACTAGTACACACCATTTGTGCATTTCCTATGAATTTTCATTTGTTCGTCAAAATGGTATTGGATTGAAAGAAGTTTACTTTTAATTATAGCACAATAATTCCGTTTTTAACATTATACTGAAAAATGTTTTTCCCGCCGGATCAAATGCTAGGCAAAAATTATGTATGCAAAGGCTGACATCGAGAAGATTGAAAAAAAAGTCGACACTGTTTATGCTCTTTGTCGATTTGGAACATCAAATTAAAGACTTTAACTCAGATCCTTCCACACAAAATCAAGAATAGGCATATTTTAGATTAACTTTGCTCCGTTTCACCGGTGGTAGAGCAAAATTGACCCGCACTCATGGTCACCTATGCCGTCCTCGGATGGTGGCCAAAAACTAATGAAAAGAAAACCAAGGCTCTGCTTAAAAACACCCAGCGGCTTGCCTGTCTAGGAATAACTGGTGACATGAGCATGTCTTACAGCAATCATGGAAGTCTTCTGAAAACTTCCACCCCTTCATTTTTGCAGGTGAAAAATGAAGAGATTTCCAGTGCTATCAGATTGCAAAAGCAGACACAGTTAAAGCCAGGTGATCTGGTTAGTTATTTAAATATCTTAAAACAGATATGCTTCGACCAAATGAAGACCATTCGACGTGATTTTGGCAACAATGTCGTTCCACTAAGCCGTTCTTCCAACAAGGATCGATGATGTGGTTTACAAACTGCAGCCTGCCAATGCGTATAGTACAAAATCCAGGTTTCTTCTTAATAACATTACATGTGCAATCTGAAACAATTTAACAATAAGTTTGATCCAAACAAATTATTACGGGACTTAATATGGTCGTACTCCTCCCATGATAAAATTGATATCTCTACTTTCTATTATCCTCATATATTTAAATACCAGGCAGGAAAGGAATAAGGGATAGAGAATCGAGGATTATTGGGTTGAGCCAAGCAGGTGATTGTGTGCATTACGCTTCAATATTTGCGTAGCACAGGCTTGTCAGGAAAGGAAGGAGGGGTAGGAATTGAGGATTATTGGTTGAGCCAAGGAGGTGATAGTGTGCATTACGCTTAAATGTTTACGGCTCATAGCTGAGCGGAAAACATAGTATGGCAAACTGTTCCACATTCGTACTATTCTACTTATTAAGAATTCGGAAAATTTCACGGTACGCCGAATTTGTGAGCAATAGCCATAGAAATGAGATAGACATCCGACATTACGTCGATGCTCTAGGGAATCAATAGTTGTTATTGCTAATTTGCCAGAAGGCCTTTTTTTGGAATTTGTTTAACGCGGACAATCTATCAAGATCATTATTAAAAATGAGCAAGAGAGTGTGAAGAGTACAGAACCTTGTGGTACACCGATATGGATTATAAAAAGGTTAGAAGTAACTGTCTAATATAACTTGAATTGAACGGCAGGAGAGAAAACTTTTAATCCATTTTAAAAGAAGAGAGTCTTCTAGACATAATTAGTTTAGCTAAAGGAGTACGATACCAAGCTCTACCCAAGGCCTTCGAGATATTTAATGCGATGATTTCAGATTCACCAAAATTATGGAGGCATTAATTCCAACGTTCGGTAAGGAATGTTAGTAAATCTCCAGTAGAACGGCCAGCACAAAAGCGGTATTTGCGATCGCTAATAAGATGATTAGTTTCTAGATATTTCATAAATTGGATGTTAATGAGTGTTTCGAAAACCTTCGAAAAAATAGAAGTTTCGGGTATTGACTGAACATATGCAAGTTTCCACGCCGAAGGAAAAACTTTTGGCTTGAAACTTTTATTATAAATGACTGTCTAGTGTTTTTGGATATGTAAAAATAAAACTTTTTGCATTTTGTCGGTCTCTGAGAACAATGGGTGAGTAATTAAAAAATTTAACTTAATATATGGCCAATCAGAATAATTCGCAATCAACAAAGTATTTAAGAGATTGCGCAAAAACAATCTTAAATTCAATCCAAGTAATGAAAACCGATCCCTCCAAATACGAGGTAATCAAAAATTATCCAATACCCAAAAACGCCGACGAACTTCGTAGATTTTTGTAACTATTTCAAACGATTCATTCCTAATTTTATAACAGAATTTAAATTCTCTTCTAAAAATGAACATATCATTTATATGGGATGAACCTTGTCAATCAGCATTCGAAGCGCTGAAGAAAAAGCTTATACAACCACCGATACTCCAATATTCGAACTTTGACAAATCTTTCGTCTTAAGAACAGACGCATCAAGCTATGCTTTGGGGGGGGAGCAGATTTGAATAATTTTCTCCAAGCTACAAGCCTACAGTTCGTCATAGAGAATATAGATCAATCCTGTGACAAACTTTATATAATAATTATTTATTATGGGTAATCTTTAAGGTTTATCCCTAGAAACTTAGAGATATTAGATATCCTAATTGGTTTTGTAGAAAATTGATTAGAGTTTCACAAGTTTAGGAAGAAAAATTTGAGCATTTATACAGCACGACACAACACCTTGAAATATATACGATCCCCTATTACCTTAGAAACTCATAAAGAATGTTATAAGAAATATATAAACTAAAATGTATTCGTGATTAAAGAAAACCCAAAAATTATTTAATTTGAACGATTAGATTTTGTGTTTATTATTTTTATTTATAAATTTTCTTGTAAATAATACTCCTTCCCCAAATTAGAGAGATATTTGCTTTGGTTAATGAAAGTCAAATAAACATTCCGTTACTTGCGTGATGAAAATAATTACTCACTTCATAACGATGTTACATATGTTATGTTACTACCTACCATATGTGCTCCCCTATACATTTTGATTCAAAAATATCTTCGGCTTTGTAGTTAATTACGAAGAAGTTATCTGCTACATATTATTATAAAAGAATGATTTAACTTGGAGAAAAAAGAGCAAAACAAAGAAGTTTGCTCGCAATAATGTAAAGATTCATCAGAAGTAATTTACCCAGCAGAGATCCATGTGAACTGAACTCGTGAAGTGGACAGCCGAAAGCCAATTAAATGCCAGTGAAAACTTGATTGCATGCACCTCTACCTAGACCGGTTTAATTTCATTGTCGCAAATCTTTTAAGATGCAATTTTAAGATTCTTCGCTTGAATTAATCTCTCTTTTTACTTACTTCAATTTTTGTTTTTGTTTTGTTTTTTTCAGATCATCAGAATGCGATGTTGTACGAGGCGAGTGTACCCAAACGTATGTCCCATATTTGTTCTTGGTCATCCCGCTGGGACCGGTTACATTAACCGGACAAGATTACGTACTAGTTGAAAGCGGGTGTGTCTGTAAACCAAAGTACTCAACAGGAGCTCTCCAAGAACCAAATATTATTCCCTAGTTTGAGAATCGTTTAAATTTGTCAAAAAAGATCCTTTTTTTTACTTTATTGTTTTCAATGAGAACTGATCCAGTGGTATTCAAGCTCGACAAAAATCAATGGACTGCTTAAATGTTTGTTATTTTATTTTTGAATATTTTAGATAAATTTTAAAAGATCTTTATACCCTAGACAGAGTGAGCACTTAATGACCATTAACAAGAATACAATTATTGAAATATAGTTTTTATTTTAATTATTATTGTTCATTAAGCATACTTTTACTCTAAATAAAAAAATCTAATGAACATAGTTCCGTATTTCCATAATTGCATCTATGTCAATGCTCATCAAGGATTCCATCTGTCTAGGGTAGATATTACTTTGAATTTCTTCTAATTAAGGAATTAATTATAGAAAAATGGAAAACCCTATTATAAACAAAAACTATTGTATAATGAAGGGTTTAAATTTGTTTTAAGATTACGAAGATTAGTTGACATGTTTGAAGAACATCAGAAGTACATAAATAGTTGTGTAAATTAAATCTAAGTACATATAAAATTTTTGTTTTATTTATTTCTAGGATTAAATATATTTTGTAATATATCAAAAACTTTAATAAAATTATTATTTATTAATTAAGAGAATATTTTATCATAATAATTGTCTACGACAGAAACATTATTTATGAGAATAGAGGTACATACTTACTTACTTACTTACCTCTCTGAAGTTACACGACAATGTTCCGCTTCGGCAAAGGTCTGTATTATTGCAGCTGAACAGTGTAAATAATGACTGCACTCAAATCTCAGTCGGTGGGTCCATTTTATCTACAACATTTCTATCGCCAAACCGTTTTTATCACACCAGATGCTTAGATGAAATGGGTTTTTTGGACATGTCCGTGATACAAATGTTTGAAATGTCCAAGGTACATACCCCTTGAAAATGCACCTGTGAAATATTTTAAGACGCACAATTTACTACATTATGCCCCATTAACAATAGTAAATATAAAGAAGTTTTACCTGGGCTGGAGTCCAAAGATATAGAACTCCAACACTTCCAATTCTTTATCACTGAAAAATATTTACTTTTTTTCACCACTTTTCTTTAAAGGGCAATAACTGCACATTTGTCCGACAAACTAATTCCAAATATAACTTAAGTGTCATCTGTTGATTAGTAAAATTGAATAAAGCTTCGTTTATGTAGGTGGTACCTACAGTCCGTGTAGAAATGAAATGACCAAGATACAGCATCTTACCCTACTTAAAAATCTATTACGAGAAAAATTCACCACGTTATACATATGCACTACTTATGCTTCTATTATTTTCTATATTAAAAACATTAATTTTTTACTTTTAAAAGGAAAATGGAATGAAGAAATTTTCTGCAGACTTTTCCCTTATTGTATGAGTCCTATGTAAAAATCAAATTGAAGTATGAAAAACACTTTGGACAACTTTCAAAAAACATTGCCACTGTACACAATTAATAAAAAAGTAGAAATCAAGACTTTTTGAATTGTTCAAATAAAAATTTCAAATTTGTGTCTATGGAATGCCTCAATCATAGCCATAGCTTAGAAGCTAAATATAAAATCTAAATACTTTTCTTTCGCGTACCAAAATAATTTCGAAGTAGTTAGTTCCTCGGCTACCCAATTTGTTTTACTGGATTTGTTTGTAAATGCTTCTTTTGGTGGAGCTGATGGTTGTGCGTCAGCGACTATTGATGAATAATTAAATATTAAAGGACGGCAAAAATAATGAAGATGTTGATAAAAGCTGTTCTGTTGTTAGATAATAGATATGCTCTAAAGGACTACAGGACACAGTTTTCGAATTTTATTGCGCACCAATTCAAGCTAATATGAACAAGTAAAAAAGCTAGAATTGGTCTAAGACCAATTCTTATGATACCCTAGATGAATGCCCGTATAAAATTTCGTATGGTCACCGATCTATGCAAGTTTGATTTTTGAAGTGGTTTTTCGCATATATGTATTTCTAGAACGGTTCATCGGACAAAAAAAATGATTATAACCAATTTTATAGGATTTCGTATTCTGAAGAAGATTTTAGTACAATAAAAATGTCTAGGACTGATCGTTTTCACAGTATATGTAAAAAACCTTAATTTTTATATGGTAACACCAAAAATGGGTTGCCCGATTTATTCCATTTTTGAAATTTATTTGTTATTACTATGAAAACACCATGTATCAAATTTCAGCTCTCTATGTCAACGCGTTCTCAGGCAGTATACAAATATATAGTGGAAAACGAAATTTTTGTATGGCAACCCCAAGAAGGAGTTGCCCGATTTGTGCCATTTTCGAACTTAATTTTACTTTTTTTTAAATCCGTGTGAAAAGCTCTAAGTACACGCGCTCTCGAGTTATCGTGCGCACAGACAGACAGACAGACGGACATGCAAAAATCTAATTAACTTTTAATATTATGCCTGGGTGTCCAATCCATTTTGCTCTAACATCATTATATCTGTGCGTTACAAATGGAATGACAAACTTAGTATACGCTATAGGTTTCATCTAGGGTATAAAAAGGAAGAACGATTTTTATATTCTTTATTAGTTTCTTGAACTGATACACTTGCTCTGCATTTTTTATTTCTTATTGTATGTGGGTATAAAATTTCTGTCTGTTCTAGCGTAAGGTAAATAAATAAATAATAATCTTTTTTAGCAATAAATATGATAATAATATTACTAATAATGCAAGTTTCTTATATTTATATTATCTTATTTTACTATCAAACCGGATAACGTTTGCGTATAAATTCTACAATTGTCTTTTTAAAAAACCTAAAATTGGTGTTAATTTTGTCATTCACTTGGTATACTATTACATAATTGAAGTTTTTATACATTACTATATTTTGAGCCCTACTCGTTTTCAGTTGCTCCAACCTGAAGTCTTCCAGGTTGCGCAATCTATAAGGTTGCATATGTGCTACATACTGAAGTTCTCGGCATAAATACTTTGGTAGAAAATAATTTTTCATTTTGAACACCATTTTTAATCCATTAAAAATCGTGCGCTGTATAACTGACATTCATTTGAGAATATTTAACATTGCACTAATTGGAGTTCTTTTATGGCAACATAATATGCTTCTCATTGCTCTGTTTTGTATTTTTTGTAACCTTGTCATCTGCTCTTTCGTATACAAAAAGAATTGATTGGCTATATTCAACATGCAGCATATTGCTATTATGAATATTAAATGCAGTTCCATAAATCTAACCTTTTTAGTTATTTTTGCACATACATGGTCCACATGAGCTTTGAAGTATGAAGCTTTGAGTTTTTCATCAATAATAACACCTATGTATTTCATCTCATTCACTTGTTCAATCAACTCATTATCCATAAACACATTAGCTCTTTCATCCGAATTTAGAACCATACATTTAGTTTTTGTTACATTCAGCTTAATTTTATTCATTGTTAACCACACATTCAGTCTTCCTAAATGTTTATTCAACTTTACAACACATTAACTGTTTCCCGATATAAAAATTAATATATCGTCTGCAGAAAGTCGTATTTCGAAATTCCTTAGAACGCACAAAATATTAAAAGTAGAGTTGCTAGCACTGATCCTTGCGATACTCCCAGCCGATTTACATTATTATTTCATATTTTATTATCCACTTTGGTCCTTTTTGTACGACCATCCAAAAAACTCTAAAAGCACTTTAACTCTTTTCCGTGAATTCCAATCGTTTCAAGTTTATTCTTTAAAATATATCTGTCGATAGTCTCGAAGGCTCTTTTTAAGTCAGGAAACAGTTACAACAATGTCTCCCGTATCAATTTCTTTTTTCCATTTCATTATCCACCTAGTTAAAGTAGATTCGCATAAATGGCCAGATCTAAATCCCGACTGATATTCTGATAAAATGTTATTTGATTCTAGGTATCGCGCAAACTGTATTTGTGTGGCTTTCTCAAACCTACTCATCCGTAGATGGCATATTTACACGCCTAAGTTCCTCGCTTCTGGAAAAACGCCACGTATCGTAATCGTATGCCGTAGTTATGTATTTCACCATCTTATTTCTTATCTTATATGTATATCATTTTAGCTTTTTCCACATAAATTAATTGTTTTAAGCTCAGAAAATTTGTCGACTCATACAGCGGGTGTATGTCTATGTAAATTAAATATGGATTTTATTGCTTTGTTTAATACTCTATGCATGCAGTTTAGTAAGGTATTGCTACATTGTGACCAGTTAATTATATTGTAAGTAATTGTAATAATTATTATAGATGGATTGTAGATTAGCTTTCTCGTCTGGTGATAAGATGATTCTAATGATTCTTATAAGTGGTGCCACTTTTTTCCTCACATATAGTGTTTTGTTTCTAAGTCAGTTTATCATCCATTATCATTTCCAGATATTTTATTGAGGCAATTCCTTTAATGAATTCTCCTTCCACCTGCAGTCCAATGTCCAACTTTTGCTTGGCTTTCTGTAGCAAAACCATGTACATACCTTGTTTTAGATGTATTTATTGTAAGTTTATTTCCATATAGCCATCTTGTGAATCGTATTAAGCCCTCATTTATTTCCCTCTGTAAATCACCGTCATTCTTCCAATTGTACAAGAACACGAACAGGGTATCGTCAGCATATATAATATTCCGCCGGCAACCCAGCTTCTATTAAATTTTGGATGTACAGAGAGTAGAGGAGCGGACCTAAAGATGATTCCTACGACACTCCAGTACACATCACTTTATTCTTCAAATCTACAAATACTTACCACCATCGAGTCCTTTATCAATGAACTGCATTACATCATTTTTTATAGCTGTCGTGTTGTTTTGCTTTTAAAATCCATATTGTTTATTCTGAAATCCACTATTGCTCTGGATAAATGCTGTAAGCTGATTATGAAGTAATCTCTCATATATTTTACTGAATACATTTAAGAGCGCTATGGGACGGTACCCAGTATTTGGACGATAGTTCCCTCAGACAAAAGGTTACCATCTTTTCCATACAAGAAATTTATCGTAGATTTGTTGTATTTTTATTTTATTTGTAATAAAGAATCGATATCTTTTTATTCCAAGTATATCAGAAAGAAAACAAGTGTACCTGTTATATCTTCCTTCTCATAAAGCCGCAACAAATATTTCTTCTTATTTACCTCAAACAAAAGTGTGTAATAACATAGCGTCATCTGAAAATTTCGTTAATAGATGTTAATATAGATGAGTTACCAATCGCCAAAGCTCCAACTTACAATTATGGCCCAATTTATTCAATGTCGTAAGTTCAACACAAGCTCTTTTAATTGGTGCGTATGAACGATATTCAAAGCCGTGAGTCCTTTATAACTGAATTTCAAGAGGAAACCGAGAAAAACGGATTAAGTTTTGAAAACAAACAATATTAAGTTTACGAGTAATAAGAATATGAAGCAAATAAAATTGCGAATCACGGGAAGGATAAGATAGCGAATTGATAAACTATCGCGAAGTATCTATTTTGTATAATAAACGTTTCACAAATTCTTAGCCTTCCCGCAATTCATATTCTTATTACTCGCAAGAATCAAATAGATCAAGGGCCCGCAGTAAATTTTTGGTGTGAAATAAACTAAAAAATTTATGCATACATATTAAGTTAAAGCAAAGGCAATGTCAAAAGCAATCGTCTGGCAGGAAATCTCCGCGGCCTAAGTGAGTAATAGTATGTTGAAAACACAATTTTTTTCAAAATTAAAATATTTATTATAATCACTTAATGCACGTCTTAAAAAATAGATATGTGAGCACAAATATGTAGGTCCAAGACGTTAGCGCGCGGCTAACCCAGACGAAGTTAAAGTACTGAAAATTATCCTTTTTACAGAGAGGCAGCTCAGTTGTCATCAAGTCTACGGATACAGATGTACTCATAATAGTAGAAACTGTCCAAAAAGACTCTTAGGTATATTGATGTTAATTTAATTTACCAAGAATCGGGACAAACACTGCGCAGCTCTACCTGCATTTCACTTACAGGATGTGACTATACTCCACTTTTTTTCAAGAAAGGAAAAATAAAACCTTTTATAATTTTGGAAACTAGACCATTCATACATTCACATTAATATTTCTTGTCACCATACCTTACCGTCTCACAAGCACAATCTCTACTTTACCTTTATACATATAGTGAATTCTCTGTGAACCTTTAGAAATGTCAGGAAACTGCTTATAATTTTGTCTATTATAGGTTTCGAAGGATGTCTTCTACCCCCAAACAAAGCAGTTCTGTTGCAACAAATATACAGAAGCAATTATATTTGTTGTATATGGAAGAATGCGGTGAAAAATGAAGAAATTAAATTATCACCAACAGAAAGTGGTTGGGTGTTAGCAGAAAATAAATTGAAAATTAAATGGTTCCAGGGAAATGCCACACCTGGAAGACTGTAAGATATCCTTAAAGTTAATGTAAATGAAGAAAACGAAAACGATGTACTGATGACAGTGAATCTGAAAGTATAAATTAAAAGACAAAAAAACGATTTCTAAAAGTAAAACACGAATGCTGGAAATTATAAGATTTGTTTGATATTCGTCAGTACTTCAACTTAGTCTGGCAAGGGGTTAGCCGCACGCAAAACATCTTGGACCTGCATATTTGTGCTGAGGGATATTAGCTCTGCTTCTGAGCCGAATTTCATGTGGGTTTATAGATTATTGGAAAATCCGAAATTTCCAGTACTTTAACTTCGTCTGGCAAGGGGTTAGCAGCGTAAAACGTCTTGGACCTACATATTTGTGCTCAGGGAAAACCTGTTTTTTAAGACGTGCATTGTGGTTATAATAAGTATTTCAATTTTGATTACTCACTTATGCCGCGGAGATTACCTGCCAGACGATTGCTTTTGACATTGCCTACCCTTTAACTTAATACGTATACATAAATTTTTTAGTTATATTTTATCTTCAAAAGCAAAAACGTATTCTATATTCCGGAAAATAAGTACTGTTTGCTGGGTAATTATTTGGATTTCTTCTACCCCCTGCTTTGAAGTATGCATATAGATTTCAAACAGGTTGGAAATACCGCCTTTTCGATGCAATTATTTATTCTCGTTAAGGGTTTAGTGTTTTATTTTTGATATGATTCGCGTCTTTTTCTGGTGCCCTTGTTAACACTTGAAAAAATAAGAACAAACAAAAAATGACAATTGCATCATGGACTTCAACGATCCGCTCGTTACTGAATTTTAGCGCAACTGATGCGTTTGTGCTACAAAGGTAAACTTTGCTTCAGCCCAATCTACATCGAGAACTACACGAATCTAGCTTGAATGTAGCTTGAAGTTCTCTATTTTACAGTTTCTATAGTATGTAATATGTGCAAACTGAAATTTGCAGCTTGTAGTGTGTAGCTCTCGATGTAGATTGGGCCTTACAAAGGTTGACGATACATGCATCCCTTTTCATAATCATGCAGATGTAACATCATCAGTATTCAACAAATGATCTTAAATACTTATTTAAATAGATTCCCTTTCATTTCTAGTCTAGGTAATTTCAGGCACTGCGAAATTGTCGGATGACTCAAATGTGAAAAGTAGATCAGCGGGAGGTACATATATATATAAAAAAAAAAAAATTTCTTACGATAAGATCTATAGAAAATAAGCGAGAATTATCGGGAATTAACTGAATATTCTTACCAAACAAAATGCAATAAATAAGCAGTTTGAGATACTCACTGACAACTGTAACAAAGTTGATCAATTTTATAAATCCGTTGAATATTAGAATGGTAGGATCAGGTGTAATTAAAATAACGCATTTTTTTTAAAATCTAAATTATGATTATATTATTATAACATAAACTAAAACTCTTTGTACACGTCTAAAAGTCACAGTACTGTAAATAAAGTAATTAAATAGTACTTCTTTGAAAAAAGTAAAATTCAGCAACAGATATTCATTAGCTTACGTCAAAAAAATTTAAAACTAAATCATTCAAAGCAATAACATTTTTAAGAAATAGTTACTCCGGTCAAACATAGAAAACTGATAAAATCGTTACTTCCAATCTCTTCTGCAATATTCCATATTACATAATACAATTAAAATTAAATTGAACTCGACAAAAATAAACTCTTCACTTCTCTGTAACTATATAGTATTAAGAATAAAACAATTGTAACATTCAGTCGTCAAAACGAATAGAATTTACTGAGGTGTCTATAAATCCACCGCGATAGCTTCCACGTTTCTTTTTAGTTTTTTCATGCTTGAACGATTTTCCACGTGTGTGCTTAAGATCTCGGTTAGCTTTTTCTCCCCAAGATCCTATTGCATTTTTCTGTATAAATATAAAAAAAATATTAATATTAAGCATAGGGCTTTTGTTTTAAACTAGAAACGAAAATTCGCAACATTTAGTCAGTAAATGAAATTTTTTTATTTTGACCGCCGCCATCGCTTCCAAATGATTTGTTTGATCCGAAAGAGTTTCGATTGCCTCCAAAGCCACCACGTCCACCACCACCACGATCGCCTCCGCCACGGCCACCACCAAATCCTCGGCCACCTCCACGACCACCTCCACCACGGCCCCCAAAATCTCTTCCACCTCCACCACGACCACCGCCGCCTCTAAAGTCTCTTCCGCCTCCACCACCTCGACCACCACGTCCGCCTCTGAATCCACCACGGTCTTCACCGCCAAACGATTTTCTAAAGCCGCCACCACCACCATCGCCGTCGCCACCCTCATTTTCTCCACCAAAAGATTTTCTAAAACCGCCACCGCCGCCGTTTTCATCACCGTCAAATTTTTTGAATCCACCTCTTCCTCTATTACCACCTCTGTTACCACCGCGGAATCCACCACCTCCTCTTTGATTATTTTCGTCTTTATTATTTTTCCAATTACTTTTGCTGAAATCCTTCTTCTGTGTTGCGAATTTTTGTTGCACATGCAATGAGAAAGAAAAAAAGAAACACAAATTAGCACCTTTCATAAAAAATACTAAAAAATTATTTACATATTCAAGATATTTATGAATATTTAAGGCAATATTAAGAGGAAAGTGCCCGAATTTAATTTGCTTTATCTCGCAAAGGTGCTAAGTTGTGCCTCTTTTTTCCTTGCTGCATAAATTTGGGCACTAACCTTAGCTTCGAATGAATTGTCTTTGACTCTTGGATCTATTGAAACCTCCTGATCACGAATACGTCGGAATGGCGTATTTTTATTAGAGTTATTAGAGTTATTGCTGCTATTGTGGTTGTTCGAATGGTTGCCATTAAATGATTTAAAATTGTTTGGTGTTGAGGTCTATAATTTTTAAAATTATCAGTGTAACTATGATAAATAATATTTAATAAATAAATTAAATAAAGGTGTCAGAAAAGATAGGGCCTTAAATGAAAACGATCTCCGCTAGATATCAATACATACTACGAAAAAACTTTTTAATGGGATAAGACAAAACCATCGAGAATACCCTAAGCCAAAAAACAGCAATATATGTGTACGTTGCGAGTCCGTTCTCTGAAATGCTGTATATTTATACTTATGGAAAAGTACCAAACATCGACTTTATATATGCCATAAAGCTTAAACTACTATCCATACAGGAAAATAGTCTCCTAGTAATTTACAGCTTGGCTCCTTATCTTCCCAAAGGCTACACTTACTAAATACCTTACGACGCAATGACATATACAGTCAGTTCTCGACCTACGACGGGGTTCGGTTCAGCAACTTCGGACTTAGTCATAATGGTCATAGGTCGAATTTCATACAAAAATAAACCATATAATTATAATAGGCATATGTACATCAAAATTAATAACTTTTTTTCTGAATTGTTTACTACATCAATCACAAGAGGCGTGGAAAATATATAATATGTATATGTTATATATTTGGCGTAAATTATAGAAAATTGATACATTTTTGTAATTTTTTTATGAATTTTTTCGTCGTAAGTGCGAATGGTTGTAAGTTGGGGTGGTCGTAACTCGAGAACTGACTGTACAATAATTACTCAGCTGAGAGCTTTTGTTTGAGGAATCGTAGTCCTTTGGTTCAGATAAATTTTTTCAAATAATTTTGTCGTCGCTGAATTCCATTTTAAGTGCTTGCGATTTTGACATAAAAATTTGATGTGATGTCCTCGCAATATATATCAGCTGCTGATTATTTTAAAACTTCACCATCACCGCATAAATAATCTGGTGTGGTACTTGTCTTATAAGAAAACCAACGAATTATTTCAGAGTAGGAGCCTAAGACCGAAAACAACATACATTTATCGATAATATAGTTTACTATTTTAATTGGAAATACATTTTCTAATTTGATGTGTAATTGACGAGTAATAAACAATATTGATAGAACCGGAAATACAATACAGATAGTTCAGATTGGATACTGAATTGTATGCCTTTGTTAAATTTGAATAATTTTATCCAATAGAGAAGTGAGCAAAGATTGAAATTAATGAAATATTCTTAAAAAAAAAAAAAAAAATCAGTAGAATAAAAACGTCTAAGACAGCACATAAAAAATTTCAATTTATGTATGGACTGCAAAGTTCTGTATTGGGAGCTCGGCTATTACTCATTTATATAAACAACAAAACAACATAACATACAAGGTGTTTCCCACTAGGAGGTTAATAGAGCGGGAGGTGATAGTACCCACCTAGACGTACCAAAAATTGTATGGCATGGGGGGGGGGGGGGGGGCTTTTGACATATCATCCGTTTGGGAGTTACAGTGTGATTAAGAAAAAACGCTAGTTTTTCACAAAACCCTGTAACTTAAAAACTACAGCTTGTACTGTCGCAGTCATTGTATGCAGAGCTTCATGGCCTTTCTAACGACTGCTCAATTAGCCCTATACCCACCCTCTCCCATCAAGAATTATGGTTGTTTAAACTAAAAATTTCGGATTTTACCTTTTTTTTTTTTAATTTAACCTCTATTATTTTTTCAAAAAGGTCGTTAACATAATTTTTTTTATAAAAACTGTAAGCTGTAGACTATACTCTTTAATGTGACCTATTACACCCTATTTATGTGGCTGATTGAGCAGTCGTTGGAAATGCCATGAAGTTCTGCATACAATAAGCTCTTAACTGCGATCGTACGCCCTGTAGTTTTTAAGGTACAGGGTGTTTTGTGAAAAACTAGCTTTTTTCCTTAATCACCCTGTAACTCCTAAACGGCTGATATGCCCCCCCCCCCCCCATACAATTTTTGGTTCGTCTAGTAGATTACTATCACCTCCCATTCTATTGACATCCTATGGAAAACACCCTGTATATTTTAAAAAATGTTAGCATTGTGTTGTTCGCGGATGATGACCCTTCACATTGCGCGCGATGATATTCAAGAGTATGATAATCGAATGGAAGATCTGGGTTCCAAAAACGTGTGGTTAAGAGTAAATAACCTATAATTGAATATAAATAAATTAAATTATATGGCAATTAGCAATGGAATTAGTATAAGTGGAGAATTAATTGAATGTGTAAGTAAAATTAAACATGTGAAGTAGTGATTGGCAGAAAACTCATTTCAAAAATCATTTTGACTATATAGTATGTAAAAAAAAGTCGCAAAGATAATCGGTTTTCTGAGAAGCTATGATCCTTGGCACAAAAGAGATGTTTGAGAGTGCAGAAACTGCAGAATAAGGCAGGTTTACACCGATAATATCATTTATTGTTGTTTATATTTAAGATAAAGAGTAGAATTCTACCGGAATATTTACATAGAGGCATCCAACAATTTAATCTCAGGAATGTGAATGAATTTAGATTAAGTAATTATAATATACTGCTTCACTGCTTTATAAAGGGTTGAAAATGTATAATAAGCTAACTATTGCAGAAATGATGAAAACTTTGGAACATTTAAAGATATTGCATTGAATTTGTAAGAACTATGTTAGATGGCATGAAGTACACTGTAAACACTCGATATGTCGCTTCCTGTATGTTATTTATGTCGGGAGAACAGACAAACAGAAATTCAAAAAGCAAGCGCGAGATCTTGATAAAATGTTTGAAAAACAAATATTGTTTCCCTATCCGAATTACTTTTAATAAAAAAGAAAATTGCAACCTTACGATGGTTGCCTCCCTTCAAGTAACACGACTGTGTAAAATTTATAGGAACACCTAACAAACGAAATAAAAATCGACAATAGCAGCAGCAAAAACAGAGAGATATATGCGGTGAGCTCTCGACTTTTGTCAGTTGCATTTTCCTGTCGACAATTGTCACTTATGTCGATTTCGATGGGACTTCAGTACAATACCAGTATTGCACTTTTTCTAGCAGTGCAGCACTGAAAATGTTCGATGGAACAACCTTTATAGCAGAAGTGCAACACTGACTTCCCCTACTTTGCACTGGATATTTTCTCGACGTTATAAATGCCAATAAATGCCAAGTTGAATTGTCATCTGTTCTCTCAAAGTGAAATTTTTGAGTTATGAATTAAAAGATTTTATTTGGATTATTTGCATAAAGTTTAAGAAGAAATTTCTTTCTGTATACCAATAAAGAACATTTATACGTTTGACAGTTCCATGTATATACAAGGAATATGACAGACATATGTTCGATAGACTTTAGTGTTCCCACTTCTCCGCTGCCAGAAAAAGTGCAACAATGAAATGGCCCCCATCGAAATCGATATAAATTTCTTCCGATAAAATCTTTCTTCTTTGTTTCCTTTCGTACCTATAAATTTTACATAGTCGTGTCACTTGAAGTAAGGTAACAACCATAAAAGGCTGTTATTTTTTCTAGCCAAAAAATGCAACTTGGCTTGAAAAAATAAGAACCAGCAAGCTTGGCTTTTTATACTTCCTTTAAAAAAATAACCAGCTTCAAAACCTGTTACTTCTAACTCGAAAAAATAAAGGCCAACCTGGCTTTTTATTTTTGCCAGAAAAATTAATGCCTTTTACCTTAGTTTTTTAACTTAAAAATATTTTATGATAGAAATGACAGTTTTAGAAATTTTAGAAAACTTTTTCTTAAAAAAATAAGTTTTATGACACCAAACTACGGCTAACTTAAATATGCGCGATAAAGTGACAATTTATATTGATTTATAGGAATGAAAGTAGATTTCAGCAAAACTAAAATCACTTTCTCTCCCTAATAATAGTTAAGTTAATATATTTTCATTAAAAACTTCACTTTCTATCAGACAAAACAACATGAGTAGCCCCTTAAAAATCAAGTTGATTTCAATTCTATACATTCAATTGTGTTTTTTGTGTTAATTTCATCGTGCGCATCAATTTCATGCAAAATATTAAATTTAAAATTATTTGTGGCAGTAGATTCACTTTTACAAAATGTTTTAAAAAACACATGGTTAATTCCGAACAAAAATTAGCAAATAAAATTAACAGTTATTGATTTTAAAAACGGCCTACCGCACACTGTGAAATAACAAAGTGAAAAATGGTTTATATTTTTTGCCTCTTCGGAATATCTTTCTAAATGTCCATTTTCATAAAAAACTGAAAGAGAGAAGTCATAGAACATTCCATTTTCAAAACATTTTTATATTTAACCAAAAGTGCTTAGAACGATTTAAGCGGTGAAACTAATGAGCATGTCTTCAATCTAAACACATCACTTTATCTAGCAAGACCAAATTTGCAATATGCCTATGTTTAGCACACTTGATCCGGTCTAACACTGCTCTCATTAAATAAATACGGAAAGAGTGAAGTGAAACGGTTAATGGAGATTTTTCATTGAATAATAGCTTTGCGTCTTGTATAGAAACCTACTTCGTTCACAATATCACTGCTTAAAAAATTATCATTTTCAGAGAACACAGGATTTTTAATAATTTCTGACCAAGCATCAGAGAGAGCAGAGAACTGTTTCAAACAAGTCCCGTCCCGAGAGTCAAACTACAACAATTACGCGACCTGATTACACAATTCCTAGAATATTCTTTACAAAATTTTGTTAACTCGCAAGTGAAAATAAGAAAATTCTACATCAATATTTATTACTAACCTTATCAGTTTCTCCTGCTTTAACAAAGTTGTTATAATTTTGTTTTTTAGCTGGTTTCTCTTCCTGTTCCTCCTCATCTGAACTATCGTCAGATTCTTCTTCCTTTGCATTTTTAGACTTCTTTGCCGTGGGAACTGAAGTAGGCTTATCGTCTTCTGAAGAACTGTCTTCACTTGAAGACTTTGTTGCAGCAATTGGAGTTTTAATCGCAGATATTCCCCCCACGGCAACCTTTTTAACCGGCGGTTTTTCATCACTGTCATCGGATGAATCAGAGTCGGAATCTTGTTTTCGTTTTTGTGAAACATTTTTCTGTGTGTTTTTATGGACGACAGGCAGAACAGCAGGTTCATCATCGTCACTTGAAGTGTCATCACTAGACGATTTTTGACTCTTTGCTGCAACTTTTGTTATCACTGCAGATTTTGACTTGTCTTCATCAGAGCTATCTTCTTCACTTGACGACTCTTGTTTTTTAGTCGGTTGCTTTACATTTAGTTTTACTGGAACGGAAACTTTTGTTGTTTCTTCATCTGAGCTATCTTCTTCACTTGATGAATCTTGTTTTTTAGAAACTGCACCTTTTAAAGGTGATTTTGTTACAGGCTTAACAGCTGGTTTAACGGGACCTTTACTCTCTTCTTCGCTACTATCTTCAGATGAACTGTCACATTGTGCTTTTGATTGAATATTAGCTTTAGGAGTTTGCCCAGATTTTTTTACTGGTTGCAATTTGGCTGGTGCAGATTTTACAGCTGCAGGTTTGGATTCTTCATCTGAACTATCT
Organism: Dioctria rufipes; assembly: GCA_963924295.1. Classification (NCBI taxonomy): domain Eukaryota; kingdom Metazoa; phylum Arthropoda; class Insecta; order Diptera; family Asilidae; genus Dioctria; species Dioctria rufipes. The sequence continues at coordinate 36,820,452 of OZ002743.1, read as the reverse complement.
TCTTCGCTGCTGGATTCTTGTTTCTTTGCAACAACATTTTTTTGTGAATGTTTGGCTACAGTAGGCTTAGTTTCTTCGTCAGAACTATCTTCTTCGCTTGATGTATCCTTTCCTTTAACTACAGCTTTAGCTGGCGTACTTTTAACAGGGACTTTAGGAGTCACTGCTTTTTTTGCTGGTGGTTCATCATCGGAACTGTCATCAGATGAGTCCTCTTTAGTTTTGAATGCAGTTTTCACTGTAGGCGTTTTTGCAATAGCTACTTTACCATTCACCTAAGGAACAATTTCAATTAATTTGGAGCTAATATTAAATTATATTTTACTTACCATTTTCTTTGGACTCGATTGTTCCTCGTCTTCCGAGTCATCGCTACTACTACTCGACTTTTCAGCACTAAAAGTAGATTGCAACTTTTTGGGACCAGCCTTCATATAAAATGCAATAATTTCATCCAACCGTGGCGTGTTTTTGGGCAAATTCGGCTGAAATCAAATATTAGATGTAAGATACAATAAGTAGAAAGAAGTTTTACATTCAATAAAATTGTGAATATAATTTTTGAGAATCTATACCGGCAATTTATTTCAAGTATGACAATATTCAATATGTTCAATCTTTTCCGAATCTGCTAAATATGTAACACGGAAGTAATAGAAACTTTTAGAACTATTTAGGAATCGATGTACTTTGTAATTCTTTGCTGGGTTATAAATATTTTTACTTCAAGATTTGAAAAGAGTACAAATTTCCATCAAGAACACGTGCTTCCGCCATTTTTCAAAGAAAACGCGATAAATGTCTTTTTTTCCAAATAATTTACTATAATTACCAATAATCAAACAACCCTAGCACCATTAGCCGGAAATTTTGTACGTTTTATAAATTGCGTTGTTTTACAAATGTATAAAAATATGGATACTCACAACTTTATGTTTTTGTTTAAATACATCCAACAGAGCTCTATCATTTATGTTATTTAAAAAATGATCTGCTATTAAGGCAGATATTATCTCATTACTTGCTTTGGACATTTTAATACAGTTTTCTTAAAATACTCCACTTTAAAATTTCCCGTAACTACAACACGTGAAATCCAAATCACTCGTGTCGCAAAGGCTTTGAAAGACAGAAGAAGGGAGTTCAAAATGGTGTGCGACGTCTTCGATTCGGAATAAATTGAGGAATTCTGTAGGTGAATGGAGCACTTTTCGGAGTTTTCGGAGATATCATTGACAATAGTTATGGTTTGAACAGCTAGATGGCAAAAAGGCAGAATGATTAACATTTCTACGCAAGGCGGCTGCGGAACGGCAAATACGGAACTTTTGGCGTGAGTGTCGCAAAATGTTAAAAAGTAAGACGGATGGTTTGGAATTCTGCTAGAAAACTGACAGCCACTAGCGCCACACACTAGCCACTAGCGCCACAATTCCAAACCATCCGTCTTAAAGTCTAAAATCCACTGAACTTTTTAACATTTTGCGACACTCACGCCAAATGTTCCGTATTTGCCGTTCCGCAGCCGCCGCCTTGCGGAGAAATGTTAATCATTCTGTCAATCCGAATAATATGCAGGTGAGACATTTGTCGGTTTTAATTCATTCCGAAGAATAATTTCTTCGGTAAGCTTGTATGCTGTGGTAGTGTAAGAAGTTTGCTCGGCTCTGTCTGCAGAATACTTTTCTCAGATAAGGACGTGTTTTTCGATTTTCTACAGATATTTAAAGCAATAAATTTGAAAGATAATTTATATTATTTGATTCGTTTGGCGTTTGGCACAGTTTGTTTAGCTGGCAAGCAACAAATATTTCTTTTTATTTTTGAGAAGAAATTTATAGAGTTAGATATTAGATTCAATTTTGAATTTATCAAATTTTATTATTTGATTCGTTTGGCGCAATATTTCTTCTTATATTTGAAGAAATTTACAGAGATTAGAGACAGATTTTAATCAGTCAGAATCACAATAAATTTTTTACCATACATTGGTATTGATCCGATTGTTGGTCAGCATGTCGATGTTATATTGTTGCAGTTATAAAAACTGTTTTTAGCGCATTGGAGGGGATCATCATCAGATTTATCGTTTTTCCTGGTCCCGAACGATTACCGCAGAGATGTGTGGTTACATCATAGTGGACAACAATTGAGTAAGACTGCGAAAAGGGTCTGTGAAAAACACTTTTACGAAAAGGACATTAAAGTAAATTCGAGAGCAAGTGTTTTAAATAAAGCAGCCTTACCGAAGCCATTCAGCTCAGACGTATGTTCCTGCTCAGAGACAAGCATGGACGAAGGCTGTTTAGCAATGATGGGTGCTCATAGTAGTACACACGTTCTAGTTGATAACCTGGTTGTAAATAAAACGGAAAATCCAAAGACATATGGTAGTAGGAAATATGAAACTGAAACTTTAGAATCAGGTTTGTTTTCTAACTGAGACAGCTATTTGCAATTCACCAGCAACAGGCGCGTATCCAGACCTGTAGCCTGGGGGGGGGTCACAACTAAAATGTTCGAGTGGGCGGGGAGGGGGGGGGGTTGAAAAAGTAGGAAGAAGTCTCTTTTAAATTTTTTTATTATATATATACGAGTAATCGGCGCAAAAAAAATATAAAAGCATTTCATTCCTTTTTTCAAACAATCAAACAATAAAATAAATATGTATTCCAAAATTACTTACCATCCTGTGATAGGTACGATAGATGACTTTTCGTTCGACACTATATAAAATCACAAAAAAATTCAAAAAAATTCGTACGTGTTTCAAATATGAAGAGCTACGAGCGAATGGCTATTATTGCCACTATTAGTACTCATAAAACTCAAAGAAACACCCCCACCGCAGGCAAAGATTGAATAACTAAATATAGGACATAGAAGATATTTTCGATTATTTTCCATTTAAATGTACACGGCTAGAAAAGGACAGAAAGAAGAAGAAAAAATAACAAAACGAAATCGAACTCTCTTTAAAATTTTTATGAATATGGACATAAAATGTGAAAACGCAGATTACATACAAATAAAAGGAAATGGCATATGATTCATTTTCATAAATAAATGAAAAGGGGCAGACTTTTCAGGTTTTACTCTCATAAAATGCTCCCGCGTTTTTGTGAAAACCGATTTTTGCTGAAATATTGTGAGAAATATCCAATGTTTTTTATAGTATAACCAATGTTTGTTAGTATAATTCCTATGATATTTGAACAGCACGTGCTTCTGTTTACATTCGTTTTGCTCTGATGAAGTGATTAAATGGGTGAAACTAATGCAGGACTCTCTGATATTTTCGGGAAAAATGAAAATTTTATTTGACAGAAATTTTACATCTCCTTTCAGCATCTGGGCCAAAGCGCAGTTTATCTTTTTATTAAAAAAGTGAAGTACTGTGACCGGGAGTACATTATTATGAATAATTTGATAGGATTTTGCGGGATTTAATAAGATTTTGTCGTTCGGATAATCCTAGGTTCTCTCGTTTTTATACTCTACATGAAATCTAAGGGTATACTAAGTTTGTCATTCAATTTGTAACACCACGAAATAATGATGGTAGAACAAAATGGATTGAACACCCACGCATAATATTAAAAGTTATTTCGATTTTTGAATGTCCGTCCGTCCGTCTGTCTGTGCGCACGATAACTCAAGAACACGTATACTTAAAAACTTAAAAAAAAACTAAAATTAAGTTCGAAAAGAAGACAAATCGGGCAAGTCCTTCGTGGGGTTGCCATACAAAAATTTCGTTTTCCACTATATATTTGGATTGGACACGGTGTTTTCATTGTACTAGCAAATAAAACTTCAAAAATGGACTAAATCGGGCAACCCCTTTTAGGTGTTGCCATAAAAAAAAATTAGAGTTTTTTCGTATACTGTGAAAACGATTAGTCCAAGATATTTTTATTGTACTAAAAACTTCAGAATACGAAATTCTATAAAATTGGTTATAATCATTTTTTCTGTCCGACAAACCGTTCTAGAAATATGTGCGAAAAACCACTTCAAAAATCAAACTTGCCCAGAAGGGGCATCATTAAGGGTAGCAATTCTAACTGTTTTACTTGTTTGTTTTTAACTCGTTGTCTCAGCTCAGTCGCACTACAATAATGCATAGCGAAGCTCTTTCCCCTATTCATGCAAAAACATAAGTACATAAGTATATGACATTACTTGTTTCCTTCTACAAAACTCGAAAAATTTCCAATCTTGTTCGCCTCTGTCTTAACTTATCATTAACTAAGCTTTGCCGCAGATTGTCTCTGTGCCACAGCAGCGCTAAAGTTATAAATTTAGAGAAGTGCGCTATATCACCAGCATTAAACGCTGGAGTTAGCTAAACATTGTGCCCGTACCATACAAAAATCGCCCTGTGAAACTTTTACAACGTGCTCTACAGTCCAGCGCGATTTGCTTCAATTCACCGCGTAGGTGAGGTGGCACTCTTTGGGGGGGGGGGGGGGGGGGGTCACGACCCCCATGACCCCCCCCCCCCCCCCTGTATACGCGCCTGCCAGCAAATCTAGTTTTGGAAAACCTGCTTGAAGGAAAGAGTGAGGAAGTGAAGTCATTTGTGCGTTCACAACTTATATATAAAGATACGACTGAGTGGACAGGTAAAGAAATAGACCTAGCTTTAAAATTACATAAAGAATCACCGCATTGTACAAAGATTTACTAAATTCTGGATTTTTATTGCCCCCGATAAACACAATTAATAAATGGCATTCGATGGTGACATTGAACACAGGTGTTTCAGACGTAATTCTAAAAGTACTCAAGCTAACAATTTCTGAGTTGGCAGAGGATGATAGATGCTGTATACTCCTATTTGATGAAATGGTAGTTAATTCAAAACTAGAATTTCATGATGACATGATATATGGACTGTCGGATTTAGGTCCTTTAGGACGCAGAAACAGCTTGGCTGCCAGTATCCTTGTGCTGATGGTACGAGGATTAAATAAAAACTGGAGTCAAGCTGTGGGCTACGTGGCGGGCTCAGTTTCCGGAGAGGACTTAAGCATAATTTTAACGGACGATCTTCTAAAATTGTTAAATATCGGTTTAGAGGTAAAAGTAATAACCTGTGACCAGGGATCTAGCAATAGACTGTGCTATAGACTTTTGGGGTGCACTCGCGAAAAGCCTTACTTTTGTGTAAAAAAATATATGCTTGTTATGACATTCCTCATCTATTCAAGAGTATTAGAAACAATTTATATAAAAGCGATATTATTTCTGACGGAGGCCAAATATCTTGGGACATAATTCGCAAGGTTTATAATATGGATAGTGGAAACATTAGGGCTATGCATCGGCTTACCGATACGCATATTGACCCCGAACATTTTAGGCGAATACCTGTGGAGCTTGCGACACAGGTATTTAGCCACTCGGTTGCTTCCGCGATTTTGGCAGCGATAAGTTTAGATTGTTTCTCGGAATCTGCTGAACAATTACGTGCCAGAAATACAGCAGAGTTTATTGCAAAAATTAATACACTATTTAACCAGCTAAATAGTGTTTCTGAAATTAATAAGAATCCTGCGAGAAATGCTATATCTCAGAGGAACATAAGTGCGATCCAAAATCTTTCAGCAGCAAAGATATGGATCGACACATGGGTTGTTCACACTGGAAAAATGAAGCGTCCATACTGTTTTGATGGACTAATACAGACAATAAATGTAGTACGTATGCTATGGGATGATGTAAAAGAGAAGAAGGGTTATTTAATTACTTCCCGCTTAAACCAAGACCCTCTAGAGGATCTATTTCTAAAGATTAGAGAATTTAAGACGTATGAACGAAACCCTTCTGTATATGTGTCATATAAGAATTTGAAAAATATTCTATTGTATTCCAATGATGAATTACCGTCGGAGTGCAAAAATTTGATTAATTTCAATTCAGGGTTTGTAAATAGCTTAGTAGAGGATGTTGAAACTGTGGTTTCAAGAGAAAGCTATTGTGAAATAAGTGAAGCAGTTGCTGAGGGGTATATCTCTGAAGAAGATATATCACAGGAAATTTTCGATGATTTTGAAAGAAGTCCGAAAGAAAAATTTTGTACTTCTTCGAGGCTTTACTTTTTTGGTACGTCTACCCCCCTATCACTGCCAATATAATCATATTGAGCTCATTTGATCACAAATTAAACGGGAGGTAGCTGAACGAAATACAACGTTTAAAATGATAGACCTGGAAAAAAATACGAATGAAGCAATTAATAACTTAACAGTTGAAAATTGGAAAAATTGTGTTCGACATGCAGAAGAACTGCAAATAAATGATTTCACGAAGGAAATCGTAAGAGATGACATTCATCCTCTAATAATTCGATTTGGAGATGATACGAGCTCAAATGCCTCCAACTTTGAAAGTAATTAAATAAAAGAAACTATTTTATACTCCCCTAGGTCTAACTGACATGGTAGCAGTGACGGTATCGGCAGCGGTACATATTTTTTGTTGAGCTGATTATGATAATCACAATTAAAAAGAAAATGAAAAAATTTAAAATTTATTGCTACATTTTCGGATAAAAAGCGTGAATATAATTTATATAATATAAGCATTAATAAAAATCTGTTATGCGAGTTTCATTTCTTTTCTTTCACTCTTGGAAAAAAATTATTTATTATAAACAAATATCGTCACATAACTGACGGCTCAATATTCTGCCTCTGGCGCACGAAAACTTGTAAGTAAGATTTCGTGAGGCGGAGGCATCAATGGGGTCAACGCAAGGTAGAGAATATGTCATGGCTAACAAGTGGAAGTTTTTAGGCAGTTCTAACTTAGGAGAAGTATTCGTGGGTAGGAAAATTTCCGTGCTATTAATAGTGAACTCTTTTCTGCCACTCCGTGTAACTACCGCCACTGAGTCTGTCACATCCCGACTCTTTTCTTCCCACAACACTAGTAACGAAGAAAAGAGCACGAGAATGACTGCTTCGGTGGCGGTGTGAACACCGAACCGCAGAAAAGAACTCAACATAAGTTTCGTTCGGGAGTATGGGCAGCATACTAATCCTATTGCAAGCAAATTAGCTCCGACCATTTTGGAATTGCGAAATTTCTGATCAGAGGGCTGTACAGATGTTTACCTGCGATTTGAGGTGATGTTATAATTATTTAATAATCATTGCGTGTTGTGATACAGTTATTGTTTATATCAAAAACTGTGACTTAATTGTACTGGCCTGGCACGTCTTAGCAAAAGGGAAGGAAATTCCTTGCTAGTCTAAAAACTTCTCGTGTGGGAAGGCCCTATAGAAGTTATTCTAAATGCGATTTGAGGTCTAATCATTATGTGCTGTGAATTTGTGATATAGCTATTATTTATATCATAAACTGTAAGTTGTTTCAACACGTACACAATTAAACTCGGTATTCATATAAGGAACTACCTCAGAGAAAAATTATTGTGCTAATACGCCTTGGCACAAGGGAAGAAAAATCCTCTCTATGACTCTCATTCGTAAAAAGTGAACTATGTAGGCCCTAGCTATGAGGAAGATAATTTAGGAATTTTCTTCATGCAGTAGGACCACTACGTTGATAATTCCACCTTACACGTTGCGGTATGCTACACTTTTCGTGGATTGGAAACGAGAAATTGGTTATGGTTTAGGAGTATTTGCAGAGCTGGCTAAATAACCAAATGGTAATCAAACCTTTTACCAAATCAGCCTTGTAAAAAAACATTTCTTCAACTCATAATTAAAATTTTAAAACATAAATAGTCCCAAATACTTTTATGGTAAGTTCGCTAAATCATACAGACACGTATAAAGCAAATCCCCAAAATATTTAAATATGCCGTATTTGGTAACATTGACAATGAGAATCACAGCTTTCAATAATAGGTTTATCTGGTAACTTTACAGCAAAAATCTTTGCGTAAAAATCACTGACATTATATAACATGGACTGCCTGATTTTCTATTTCATATGGGTCAACGTTTTTTGGCAGGGTGTGATAATTATCTTAATTTAATTCGAAATTATTTCTATTCTTGGAAGTTTATCTGCTACAACATCAAATATTTCTTAAACTTGATTTTTAAAGAAATAAAATTAAGCCCTAAAAGTAGCTATGGGGGACAGAGAAAGGATTACAAATATTGTATTGCCATCTATTTCTATTTTGGAAAACCACTGAACTTAAACTGGACTATGGTGTATTTTGTATAGAACTTATTGTTTGTAGTTCCGCGGAATAAAGTAGTTAAACCAAAACGAGACAACTATAGAAAAGTGATCCCATAATAATGTCAAATAATGTAAGCAATTTCAGTAGTATCAGCAGTCCATTTTATATATGTCAGTGGTAAAAATCAAGTAAAACCTTTATGCGGAAGAGGGGATGACTAAATAAAAGTTGCCAGACACTTCTCGAGTAAATTTTGTTAAGTTTACCATGTGTCAAAAACTTGGCTGCTACGTTTTCTGTCTGAAACAGAAAACACTTAATTAAGTTGAAATACGTTTTAAAATACTCATCCTTTTTAATACTTTTTTTTTTAAATCGCAACTCTTTAGATTATCATTTTTACAATCATTCAATAACACAATAAGCGGTTTCCATTCCAATATTCCGAAAATCTCTAAATGATTCAATGCAACTTTCAATCAGCCGCAATTCAAAACTATTAAACTTTCTTCAACCATCTGTGGAAATGGAAAAATCGATGTGTCAACCCCAGATTTTCAAGAGATAAAAGACATCCTGTAAGTTTCAGAAAAAAAAAGTGGACACAATATGCGAAAACGTCCAATTTTTGATTGCTTTACCAGCCAATCTCAGTCTGGAAAAAAGAGGATTATCTTGGACGAATTTTTCGTTATGCCAAAATTGCCCATCACAAGAATTGAGGACCTCACCACTATTAATAGTAAACTTTTGGTGGACAATTCTTAAGCAGAACAAATGGTAAACTAAAGATTTTAAGATTGACAGTCAGTACGTTTACATGAATACTTGAGTACTTGACTTGAAATCCACTTGAAGCTCAAGTAGGACTTTTGGTTGAATTAATTCCAATTACTTGACATGAACTTTTCTTGAAACTAATAATCCAATTACTTGACTTGAAATTTGCGCATTGAATGCGCGTTTAAATGATATTTTGATTACTTCAAGTATTCATGTAAACGTACTGAGTGATAGGTATATGATATCGAAGTATTGCTTTTCTTTTAATTAAAGGCAATAAGACTGGAAAAGCTTATTAACACGGATTTAAGAACGTTTGTAATGGTGATAATGAAAAAACTTATTGATTGCAAGCTTTTGATGGAATTCAGCTGGATCGGAAAATCAGGCTGCTTAAATACGGGTAAGATATTTTTTCTGCACTTTTAAGTAAATATTTTGTCATGGCTCAATCAAGTGTTTACGGTTGGATATTAACCGTGACACAAAAAGAATTATTTAATAACTTAACTAAAAAAAGATTTTGTTGTACAGTTCAAAGATTTGGGCGAATTTATTGATACAAATTGCAAACTTAAAAAACTCGGGGCGAGTTTACAAAATCGGCCTTTGGGTGAGTATATTACCAGTAATTTTTTTATTCTTTATAAAGGTAACGAAATTTTTTTTCTTCTGATTTTCAAGGAATTTTGGTGTTAGTTTTGTTTATTTTCGATCAAGGCATAGTCAAATTTAAGCATGATGATATATTAAACCACGTACGGAATTTCGTATAGAGATCGAGCTAGAATTTGAGCTGAAAATTAAATAACTATAGTTAACACGACTACACTCAGACAAAAAAATATCTCTGAGAATGAAAAACAATTGTATAATTAATAAAATCGTGCCTGATTTGTATTATGTAATCGATTATAGAAGCAAATAAAATATTTTCATTAAAATGAAGCAGAACAAGATTTTTCCATTTTAATATTTTCTTAAATTTTGTGAGTTCATAAATCAGTATTCATAAAAATAAAACCAGGTGAAAATGTTTCAAGCAAAAGGAAAAACAAAGTTAAGTGGAAGTCCAAGCACCACACTTGAATTAAAACTCAGAATCAGCCGCAATTCAAAACTATTAGGCCGGGCGCCCACTGGAGTGGTGTGTGAGCAATGTGGCAGTGGCGTGGTTTTGGCGTGCGATGTGGCAACAAAGTGGTGTGGCAGTGGAATGGTGGCGGATTGGTATTAATATTATTAAGCGCGCATCAAAATGGCAAGCAGCGTATCGATTAAGTAATTCAACATCAACAGTAATAACTAAGGAGAAGTGGCATCCACTGCCACTTACCACTCGAAAATTAAACTTGTCGGAGACTAGTGGCAATCAAGTGGTGCCACGCCACTTGTCAAATGCCACGCCATCGCCACTCTATTTCAATGTGCGCTATTCTATTTGTTTTTACGGGACTAAATTTTTTCACTTACCATTTAATCGCCACGCCACTGCCACTTTGCTCACACACCACTCCAGTGGGCGCCCGGCCCTTCGAGGAGAGAACTAAAGGAGGCGACATGTGATGAAAAAAGCGTAGCAACTTTCGTTCTTCTTCTTGTTTTTGTGAGGTGCCAGAGGAGGCGTTAAAAATTGTTGAAGCCTAAAATATCACAGCAAATTAATGGCGCGAAAATTCAAACACATTTCTTAGAAACTCGACACAAACTTCCGCACCACCCACTGACATGTATATAAATGGACTGACTGATCTCCTGTTTCATGTGGCACCAGTTTTGATTTCAGAAAGTATGCTCTCACTGACGATATATTTAAATTAAATTTAAATTTACTTATATATGCATGTCAGTGGAATTTACCGAATTTTCCATAAAAGTACTTTAAAAGTATTTTCCTCAACATGGCTTGTTGTATCTAAATCTTCGAGCATATATAACTCCTTTTTATATTACTATCACTTAGTCCAATAGCCATTAACCATTTCCTATAAAAAGTAAATTATCCCTTTTGTAACTACGTCTCTGCGCCAAACACACTTTGCGGCTCTTTGTTTATAGAAAAGTGACAGTCAAACACCCCACCAAAATCAAGATGGCGAAAATTTTTGGCTACGCTGCCATACATATATTTTACTATGGGATGTCATCTCCTTTAGTTCTCTCCTCAAAGGCCCGGCCTTACACTTTCTTCAACCATCTGTGAAAATGCTACAATTTCATCCAAGCGAAGATATATAGTAGAAGACTTCTCTATACCTTGATCCAAGCTAGGTGTATTTTTGGGTAGATTCGGCTACGGTTACAGGATATTAGATGTAAGATTCAATAAGTAGAAAGAAGTTTTTACATTCAACAAAGTAGTGATTATAATTTTTGAGAATCTAGACCGGCGATTCATTGAAATACTTTTATGACAATATTCAATGTGCTCACTCTTCCTAATCTGCTAAATATGTAATACGCAAGTAATCGAAACTTTTAAAACTATTCAGCAATCGATGTACCTTGTAATTTAACTTTGCTGCTGTTATATATTTTTTGACTTGATGATTTGAGAAGAAATCAAATTTCCATTAAGAAAGCGAGCTTCCGGCATTTTTCTAAGAACACGGAATAAATCCGTTGTTTTGTTTCAAATAATTTACTAATAAGCAATAACTAAACAACCTTTGCACGAATTTATCTGCAAATGTAGTACCTTTTGTTTATTGCGGTATTTTACAAATGCATAAAAAGTTTAAATACTTGTGACAGCGCTCAATCGTTTACATGTTATTAAACAAAAAATCTATACTAACGCAGATATTAATTTAGCACTTTGTTTGGACATTTTGATATAATTGTCTTTAAATATCATATGAGGTAATTTTTGATGGCACGATTGTGACAATTATCTTAATTTCAAGTTTAAGTTTCGCTTTAATAGGCATATTACAATTGCAAATAGGTACATTCGAAAATATTACAAATTATTGGAAGCGTTTTTTATACTATATATTCGTTTGGTTTGGAAACTGTCCGAGGAATGGGGGAGGTTCCCGGAACTGCATCAAAATAGTGCATATTTCCTATAACTTCCTAGAACTAAAGTACCATTTAAAGAGATGTTTGGAAATGTGTATTTTAAAACAATTTGAATGTTGAACATTTTCGTAACTGTGAATTTTAATTGAAATGGGTGGACATAATATTACATATAAAAACACGAAAAGATTAACTGCTATTAATACATTTATGGCATATAGAAAATATTTTTGTTTCTGTACATATATACTTGGACTTGTACGTCTTTTTAGCTTATTCAAATTATGGTAACAATTTTATGAAAAAACTTCTAAAATATTCAAAATTTAAAAAAAGTTACTTTAATGTGTTTAGGTTTGTTTCAAATCAAGTAAAGTTTTATTTAATTGCCGAAAAGTTGAATTTTTTTGGCTTAAGATTGAGTTTCTTTGGTTTAAGGTTGAATTTAATTGGCTTAAAGTTTAGTTTATTTGACGCAAGATTTAATTCAATTGGTTAGAAGTTGAATTGAAATAAAAACTGGTATATTTAGTGAAAAACGAACTTTTGTATGACAAGCCCATGAATAGTGTTACCCGATTTATCCAATTTTCGAACTTAAATTAACTTTTTTTTAAAGTCCGTTCTTTAAGTACGGGTTTTCGAGTTATTGTCAAGATGGACAGACAGACGAATAGACGGCCATGTAAAAATCAAAATAACTTTTAATATTATGCGTGGTTGTCAAATCCATTTGACTCTATCAGGATTATTTCTATGCGTTACAAACGGTAATGAAAAACTTAGTATTTCATCTTCTAGCTAGGGTATAAAAAGTTATGCATAGAAATGTTTATCGGCAAAGTTCTCAAAATAAAAAAAATTTAAATTACAAATGAGTAGAGAAATTTTATTAACGAACATTTCAGGTAATTTTGAAATAATTAGTAAACTGCACAGGGTCTTGCCTTCAACTCTTAATTTTGATAGCTATTCATGGAACGCTCCAAAGTCTGACTTCACCCAAATAGAACTTATTTTTTTTTAGTATCTTAGTGCGATAGTGTTTCACAACTTGGGAAGTATTTCCCGAGGATTTTGGATGAGGACTTATTTTACAGCAATAATTTTATAGGTATGTACATTTTGAGAAAAGTTGTTAAGTTCGAGGAGATTTCGTTCCCATTTATTTTATTTTTTACACTGGCATTACCTTCTAAACGATACTTACCATTATATATAATTATAGTTAGATAAAATAAAAAAAGGTCTCGCATTTTTTTAATTAAAATCTTTATTTTTCATTCCAATTAAATAAGACGTATATAATTTTTCTAAACAGTCCTAACAACAAAAAGTATAAAAAGGTTTTCTTATAAGTATAAAACAAAGTCATTGTTTCTCATTTTGATGAATTTCATAATAAATTTTTTGATCAGATGTAGTCTATAATGCGTGTGTGATTCTCTTAAATGATTCATGCATGATTAGTGAACGCCTTCGGTTACTATTTAGAATTGTGATAAACGAGTCAAAAAAATATTTAATTAATTTTCTGTAGATTAGAAATCAAAATATTATCTTTTTTGTGGTATACGTTATTTCATGTGTAAGTAGTTTGCATATATGTATGTTATGTTTGTCATGACGTTACGGCTGGTTTTTGTTGTTAAATTAATATTTATTTTTTTGTTTCAACTGTTTTTTGTTTTTTTTTTGTCATATAATTACTATTTTCTGTAGTAATATTTAATTACAGTAAAATAAGTTTTATAAGTAATATTTTAAATTTGTTCAGATACGCTGGACCCGCCGCGCTTTAATTTGTTTCATTTTCTAGAATTTATTTTCTTTTCCACATGTTAAATTTCTTATTGAAATTATTTATTTAAATTATTCCATAATTATTATTATTTTTTTTTAACTTTACCGTAACTATATTTTTTGTTTTAATAATAATAATAGTAATTCCATTTTGGAATACAATTTTGCTTATTTTATATAATGTACGATGTCCTTAATAACTATCACATCAATACGTTAAATTTTATAATTTTTATTGTTTATTAGCATTACGTTAATGTTATTCGAAATTTCAATTAAAGTTAATTTTTCGTCAATTTAGTATAATTGCTATCAAATCAGTCAAATGAAATTTGTTCGCTTTATTATTTCTTTATACATTTTATTGATAAATGCGAACTTTGTAGCTCCTATAGACAATAATATATGCGATCATAACTATGCTTTTATTCTTCAGAAAAACATCATTCCGAGTTGATCATGTTCTTTTGATGTATTATAAATTTTAAATAATTAATGTTTTAATAAAATTCAATATTAATTGCTTCAGCACTGATTTCGTTTTGATAAATTTAGTGGAGAATTTTAATTTCACTTTGAATTATTTGTACATATGGTCAACATATATATTTTGCAATATAATATGTTTTAAAAATTGAAAAAAAAAAACTCATATTCAGATATTCTAATGCACAGATTACTGAATATTACAATATTATAGAATATCGTCAACACCCGAGTAGTTTGACCATAACTTATTGAAGAGTGCCCACATCAACGTTTCTTTGGTGTTGGTTTTATATGGACGTCATTTCATTTGTTTTGAAATGTTGCAAAGTTTGCCATTCCATATATGTAGATGATATTGCCGCTGGCCAAATTTAAAATGGTGTACTAAAATCTGCTACATTTTTCTTATGCTGTGTAATAAATTTCAAAGCAGAGTTTTAAAGTATTTACTAATATAAAGATATTGTACATTTTATATACCGAAATAGTGTAGTAGTGACGTCATTATTAAATAGAATTCATTTATGAAAGAGGGGATTAAATAACACAATGAACACATTTTAACATAAATGCAATGCTTCAAATACAAAATAAAACTATTAATAAAAATAAATGCTTAATAGAAAACAAAACATATTTACAAATAAACATTTTTGTTTTTTGTTTTTTTTTTTTAATAAAAATTAAAAAAAAATTATAGTTCAGCGTTTAATTCAATTTCAAATCATAGATCCAAATTACATTGGACACTTCAGGCTTAGGACTGTGTAGGTGTACGTCAAGTTTGCGGATAGGTCTGATTGATTAAGAACAAATACACGCTTGCTATGCAAATTCAATTAAAATTTGTTTTAATTTTATCCTAATACAAAAAAAAAAGCTGAAGAAATTTTCTTAATACTTTACTTTAATATTAATCACAGCCCTGATTACTTCCACACACGACCCTTTTCCCATCTTCTTCTTCTTCTCCTCCTCTCCAAAATGACGAAAAGTAAAACTATTCGTCAACAACATATTTGAATAGACACCTGATCAGCCTTAGAATCAGTGTTGGGCAAAATGCAATCTGATAGATGATTAATGATTACGATTACAAGCTGTAATCTGTAATCATGATTACAGATTGATAATATTAAGCAGAAAAGTAATCATTTATGGCGATTAATGATTGATTAAGCGTAACCGTAATGATGATTACATTTTTTGATTACAAATTTGCAAAAGGTTTAGGTTTAGTTAAAAGAAAACAAACATTGTTGTTTTTCTATCCCGAAGTCGGTAGTGAATAACTCGCATTGCCTTATTCTACAACAGCTGCATTCTGCCCTTGAATTCATTCGAACTAGCATATAACAATGTGGAGCAATATGAAAAGTGTAGCAAAATCAAAGCGTCAAAAGGCATTATTGCATTTTCCATGCTCAACGACTTCCTTATACGCCCCAGAAATCTAATCTTTTTCGCTATCTTTTTTCACACATAATCAAGATCCTCGAATTTAAGCTGATGATCAGATATGTGTGAGTCTCTATCAATAGAAGCACTTACATTCTTTACACTGACTTCAATTAATACATAATTCAACAGTGTCTTGAAGTTTTCTACAATAAAAATTCTTACGATCACAGATTGTTTGTTTTCTTAGAACTAAATTTTAAAATCTCTTGAAAAGTTTCATTTGTAATCAAAAAACATGTAATCATGTAATCATGATTACGGTTACATTTTCCTAAGATTACTCGATGTAATCATGATTAATGATTGATGTGTAATCCTGATTGATGTAATCATGATTGATTTAATCATGATTATTAATCTGATTACAAATGTAGTTGAGTACGCCCAACACTGCTTAGAATTAATTATATTGCCGGTAATTTGTGTGATCTGGCTCTCCGTAATAGTAAACAGATGCGGGTGAAACGAAAAATTTGATATTTATAATTTACACTTGTAAGAAAACTGATAAATATATCCGAGAGGCCGCAAGTCTAATGATTCCGATTCATGGAAAGCATCACTAAGAAAAAAGAGTTTCAGAAAAACATAATACTCTTGTCCAATAACCGAACTTGGAATCCTTTTCACAGCTTGCTTGCGATTAAATCGTGAAACACAATTGGAGCCTTTCAGCCAGTGTGAGATTTGCTAATAATGTAAATCAATGTAGAGGAACACAATTGGAGCTTTAGCTTTTTTGCTAGCTTCAAGCTGGCTGTAGATTTGATCAAATTGCAAATTTCAAGCTCAATTACTGCCAATTTGAGGGAATTTTAATGTTGTTAACTGTGCGAATGTCGAATATCAGATAAGAATTGCTTTTGTTGACACATTTAAGAAGTAAATAGCTACCAAATATATTAAAATGGAAGAAAACTTATACAGTTAGTAAAGGATAAGCAGTTCCTGTGGGATATAAAAAAAAAAAAACAATATAATTTTTACACATAATTGCTACATCTCGAAAACTATCCAAAAGCATATGAACTTATCGTAATTTTGGAAAAGCGGATGCATTAACTGTCGTTCCTTAATAAAAGTTGTGAACATAAACAAGTTAAAGTTGCAAATCTCAAAAACGCCAGCTGTGTTCAATTCGGTTTTTTAAGTTAGCTTTAGAAGAAAGTGTTTCAGGCCTTGTTCACAACTTTTGTTTCTTGTTATTTTCCTTCCGTTGTCGACTTGGCGGCGCGTTGGTGGTTGGTAGCGTTCGGATAAGATTACAAAATAACTCATTCGAGCAGAAGTGTCGAATATAATTTGGGCCTTATAGGGCGTTGTCGAATTCCCGTAATTTTGAAATTATTGTTATAGGGCGTTTTCACTACACCGAATTCACGTAATTTTGATGAAGTGATTTCGATATCACTGTATGTGTTTTCACTACCGCTGAGATGATTTCGTTTGACAGGTGCTACACTTAAATACCAAATTGGCATGTAAAATAATTAATTACATAAACAAGGCTTTTGTAATTATAAGGATATATTGTCATATAAATGTCAGCAACTATTAATAATATTTAATTTAATTTTAAATTTAGTCCTTACAAATTTATTGACAAATGTATGCAACAAATGTCAAACGACGAAAAGTGGAAACCGGAAAAATTTTCGTAATTTCAGATGTAATTTTATACGCTAAAATGAGATAGTAATAAGTTTTTTGTACTGGAAGTTACGTGATTTCGTTCATATCATGCTGGAACATCGAAATTACGTAATTTCGGTGTAGGAAAACGCGTTAATAATTATATATTAGTTAAAAAAAATATTTTGTTGTTTTTTTTTTTTTTAAAGGTTTGACTTTAAAATATTAGTGTTACACGAATGTGTAATTAACAGAAAAGCATTCATAGCCATCAAATTCGAGTTTGTTCATTGCAAAAACGTGAAGAGTAGTTAAATAAAATAGGGTTGGCGTTGGGGGAGACATCAAAGCGAAACACCCATGTTGGCCAAGCTAATGCTGCTGTAATATAAGTTACGCGGTTCAAATATTTCTAGTCTAAAATTTTTTAACGTACACTTAATTCAGCAAATCTGTAGCAGAATCCAGTCTTGGCGTAGTATAAACAGTTAAGTATGTATTCGTTTTTGTGTAGAATATATAGTAAAACTATTACAAATGTAGCAGAACGGCAACGTTGCATACGGGTAACCAAAGTAAATCCTGAACTACAATAGAAGTAAATAACTGTACGAAATTAAACGAGACTGAGGTTTACTTACGAAAAATTGATATTTTGAGCCTAAATATATATCACATTCCGTAAGAGTTATTATCTTGATATTTAATGTTTACAATTTTAAAAAGTGGTAAAAGTGAAAACACAATTGAAGATTGGTGCCTTCTATTAATTTGCAATGCCCTAATGACAATTTCTGTGTTATATTTTAAAAAGAGGTAAAAGTGTAAAAATTAACAAATAGAAGTTGATTTAAATGAAGATTTGTGCTTTCTCTTAATTCGCAGTACCATTTTTATTCCATTTTAATTTTTACATTGCACTTTTAATCATGTATAGTAATAATTTAATTGTTTAGACACATCGCGTTCTTACGAAATTAACGATTCTTATCGCACTATACTTACGGAAAATTGGATATTTAAACTTAACGAAAGTTCCCCTCACACGAGTTAAAGTTAATTTGTGTACGCCTGTTAAATTAAAGGGCGCGTTCGTTTTACGTAAGTAAATGTGCTTAGGTATACTTCTATTGTAGATCAGTCTTAACTTAAGGATAACAATAAGAAAAGGAAAGAAAGCTGAAAAAAAGCAAAAAAAAAAAAATAGCAGAAAAATGAAACTCGCTTTAAAATTTTTACAAATAAAGGCAAAAACTGTGAAACTGGAAATAACATGCATCGAAACAAAGTGGTAAATGATTTATTTTCGTTTCTCATAAAATGTTCCTTTTGTGAAAGCGCGTTTTTTCTGAAATATTGAGAGATGCCAGATGCCACTAAAGTTTGTTCCAAAGCTGTTGCTGTAATCCTGATATGATATTTGAACAGAACGTGCTTCTGGATACATTTGGGAAAAATTAGAATTGTATTTCACAGAAATTTTACATCTCCTTTCAGTTCAGCACGTTGGCCAAAAAGAAATTTATTTTTTTTTCTAAAAAAAAAAAAAATTGACGTAGGTAGTGTATACAAAAAATTCATTAGAATAGTTTGAACGAATTCTGAAGGTATTCAAGAAGATTTTATCCTTAGAATATAGAGAGAACAGGAAGTTTGATAGATAGACATCGGATTATATGCTAAAATATGTATGCATCCAAAATATGCACAAAATATGCACTATAAATAAAGAAGCAGCTTTATTATTTTACTGTTTAAATCAACATACAAGTGAAATCCAGAAAAAAATTTAAGCCCACAGTAGTAGTAATATTTAAAAATTAACAAAATAATCCAGGATATTAAAAAATACTGGGGCTGCGAACACTGTCCGTCACTATATGTTACTTTATATGAAAAGTTGTTGCCATGTATAGAAGTTCAAATAAATCCCCCGGTCTACTTTTAGTAGCTAAACTCTAACAGCTAAACTAACTTGTAATTGGTTGTCTTGAAGAATTGGTCATTGGTTGGTGTACTATCGCAGGGGCTAGGCCGACCCATGAAGCTAAAGGCCCTGGGCTCAGACCCAGAGCACTCATGTGTAAAGATGGCAATGCCGGTATACCCCCTTAGACGTTGTTACTTTTGTACTTGATTATACATTTGTTTCCTTTGTAACTTATTAGCTTCACACATAGGTCGATTATTCCTACATTTTATAGTTTAGCTGACGATGAAGAGGACGAGACCCATCTTGATGATAAATAATCTATTAAAGCAAAGAAAAAAAAAAACTGAAGCATTGCCAATTAAAAAGGAATGTTTTTTTTCATATGAAGTAACATAAAATTAAAAATAGAGTTCTAAAAAAAGTAAAAGGCAGATGTGCCAAATTTATTAATGTTTGTCACACAAACATCGCATCATAATATTAATTATTGTACGTCAATTAAAAGTGAGATTATTCTTCAGTTATAATTATGCACATATGTACGTAGCAAATCGAATGAAATCGATGTCGAAGCAATTAGTGATTGTAAGCTGCAGTTGCAACATTGTGAAAATAAGGACGATTCGCACGAACCATAGCGAGAATTTAATAGCATTTGATCATAAATAAATAAGCATCTCTCTGTTGAAATGTTTACTTAAACGAGGTAATTAAATTCCCGATAAAATTAAACCGTGATGAATACCAGGTACGTATCCATTACATTTGTGTGCTAGGATATTTCTGTTCACTGATTTTGTTTTTTTTTTTATATTAATTTCGTTTTCACATTAACCTACCATAAATTATGCCTTTTACTGAACAAAATACTCGTAAATAACCGTAAAATGTTGAGATACACGAAATATTATTATTAATGATTTTTTAAGTGTTTTTCGATAATTATATTTACCAGGCCAGCTGGTACTTTTATATTTAAATTTCTATAAATCCATGTATATTGTGAATATTTGAGTTATGTATTTCATAAGTGTTGTATTTGTTTGTCTTACCAGGTAGATAGGTAGGTAGATAGGTAGATAGGTAGGTACATATTATTATTATTTTAAAAAAAATTCATTTTTATGTATAGTAGGTTTTCTACTGATTTTGTTTTTTTTTATCAATGCATGGAAGGATACTTTCAAAAGTCAATTGAGATGAATATTTGCTATTTAGTCATTCTATTTATGTAAGCTTACTAGTAGATTTTATTTTTTGTGATTAATTTTTAAGTCTTGTGGGCATTCTTTCTTATTTATCAGTGAGACAAGCAAGGAACTCTTGATATAAACTATATATGTATATGTATGTATATAAAACGAGTAATATTTTGTAAAGTAGTCAAGTTAAAGTATGGTAAATCATAAAAATAAATTGTATTAGTGTACTACTGAGTTTCAGAGTTTTAGCTTAAAATCAAGATATGATTGAAATTTACACAATTAACATAGTTTTAGATTGTTTTAGCGTTTTCCCTTAATATTGGCAGCTTGTTAGGCGCAAACTGTTACACAATATGCCTACACTTTGTGAAGTGTCTAGACTTTTCATGATGTGCTAAGATATGTCAAACGTCTACGACATATACACTCTAAAGTTGAATGAGAGTCGTATCTATCTCTATTAATAATTTGCTTGCTTTCATAAAACCTGCGGCGTTAAAACCTGTGTCGCAAAAAACCGCCCACCTTCAGATGTGAATGATTCGATGGGGATTGCCATAGGTTACATAAACTCTCATGAAGGTAACTCAATCTATTTAGAAAAACTAGTAGGATTCTGGCTAGAAGCATGTAAGTATATCTTCCATTATAAAAGATACAAGGCCTTATGTAAAGTTAAAAAGAATGAACAACATATAGACAAATTGTATATCAAATTAAATAAAGTTAGAGACAGTAAGGAATTCTGGGCAATGTTTAAAACGAGTCAGTTCTCAGAAAAATAGGCAATAGAAATTACTATACGTAGGTTTGTGTCCTCTCTCTACTGCAAGTGAGAATTTTAATATAAAATTAGCCTAGACCTAGATCAATAGACATTAGACCTAGATATTAGACTACTTAAGCATGCCTGTATATAGGGTCATTCAGATCAAGATACCTTCCAGTATACCACGCGATTCCTTGAGAGGTAAGCTGATCAAAAAATTGTTCCAAATACTCGTTACAACATCAGTTCCTTGTGAACGTTTATTTTCTAAAGCTGGAACAACAGCAAATAAAGTTAAAGGTCGACTTACTGGAAAAACGTGATCTAAGCTTCTTTTCTTAAATTCCTTACCAGAACAATACTTGTATTAAATTCAGGATATTTTTGTAGTATACTTTGAAATTGTTTCTATTATTACATCAAATTTTGAAATTTTATTAATACCGCAGTAATTTAATTAATAAAGTTATAGAGTTTTATTTTTTATTTATAAATATAAGCGATATTAAGAAAAACAAAAAAATGAAAACTTTGATTTTGGTAAAACACGAAGTGTTTTTTTTGTTATATGAATGTTTCTTATTAAATAAATTTTATTTTGTGTTGGATCATTAATTTTAAAATAATCATTGGTATTGGTACTCATATTCCAGCAGTCGATTGCAGTTTTTCCAAAATAATTTCAATTAAGCTTTGGGCTTTGGGCTTACCTTGATGTTTTGTACGTAACTAATCTTTAAAGTTTCATGCATGTACGTTAGTATATGTGTGATAATTGTTTCTTAATTTTAAGAGACGAGAGAGAGAAATAATCTCGGGAAGTCATTTCTTATGCAAGCTGAAGTCCTGAAATTAAACTAGAAAGCCTCTTTCTGCGCAAATACGTCCACAGGAAGTAAAAAAAAGGGAAGAGAAACAAAAATATTACGATAAGAGTTCAAAATATTTTTTGGTTGAAATTTTTGTGTTTGTGTTTTTGCTATTACTAATTCCATGAGCATAACGAATACTAAACAGAGTTCTATCACATACTGGGAAATGCGGCAATCTTTCAGGCTTATTGTGCTTCCTTTCATTAGTTATATTTTCTAAGGGTAGATCAGATGCAGCGTAGATTTACTGCTATTTTAACACCATAACAACATAAAGTGCCTAAATATTTTTAGGCTATGTTTAGGCATTGCTTTCAATTAAGAACTGATTATATCTATAGGAAAAAAATTAAATTTATATTTATGTTAAGAAATTAAAATCGTAGGTACATAGGTAATTTATTATTTTTTTTTTGATTCTCCGATATGTAAATTTAAAACCGGGCGATCACATTTTATTAGTGTATATACCCTGCTATAAACTAGAACTTGTCATGGGAAATCCTACCATCTCAATGTTCCACCGAATGAAGATTCCTTCTATAGGATAGGGAGGAAAATCAATGTAGAAGAAAGAAGTCGAGCTGTTGAAATTAATTCAATAGATTTTCCCCCCGAATATCGAGCAGGAAGCTGAAGTAGAATAGATAGACAAAACATAGAAGAACAATAAATACACCAACAAGAAAATAACAAGAAACATAAAGGGGAATTTCTATTTTAGCTCGACATGAACAAATATCAGAGAAGTCTTAAACGATGCATTATGATACTCTGAATATATTTTGTTAAGAACGTTTATTACAATTAAGCTGGGGATGGCATGGAAGGTCAAAGTTTGATTTAGTATATTTTGGAAAAATATAGTCCCCAATCGAATTCCTTAGGTTCTGAGAAGAATTTTAAGTACCCACACTATATACTCGGAGGCTTAAATAGACATCCCCACACTCACTTTTTTAGTATTTCCCCCTTTTTTATTCAAACTGAGCTACTAGATTCTTCGCACCTTAGATCGGCTCTAACTCGGTAGAACTATATATGTCCGATCGGAATACGGCTTTCACTCAGCTCTTTATCAGCTACAATTCGTAGAAGAAAATTTTTCTCTGGATACAGTGGTGGTAGGAACACCCGGCGAGGGGGGTTTTAATACGGTATGTTGCATATTAAAGGTCTCGCCGAGTACTATTGGGTGGTATACTTTTTCCTGATTCAGAAAACTCTCTCTTGGGGCCACATATACCCCAGTTACTACATTTCGCATATATTTTTGCATCGTCATTAATGTTCTGTTGTGAGCATTTTTCTCATAGAAAGTCATTTTCCGCGACGCACCAATTTCGCACAATCACGAGAAGTAGAAAAGTCCACTTTTTCACCCAAGAAAGTCGCTCAAGCTACATTAGATCGCCAAAGCTTTCCCCCGCTAAATAGAAATAAACATTGTTAATAAAATATGTTCAGAGTATTATAATGAATCGTTTAAGACATCTCTTGGGCCTAAGGTTGTATGTAATTATAGAGTATGAAATTGAGGATTAGGCCTGGGCCTGGGTTAATATTATACTAAATAAAAATATACAAATACAGCTAGCTTGAACAAAACTCTCAAGGAAATATCAAACTGGGACTGTTAATAATGTAATAGTCCCCATTTTGCATATGTGCGATATATATAAGAAAATTATATAGGAAATAATTGGTTTAATAATAAAAACTAATTATGAAAGCGCATTATCATAAGTAAGTAGAGATTGTTTGTTTCGATGGTCTTAAAATTAGAGTCCAGGTTTCCCTAGATTTGATGCTGAAGATATTCTTTTCTTTAAGACAAATATGAGTTCATAAAATTTGAAACTATGTTTGTACTGACATATTTGCAGAGCCAAACAACCAATGATCATAAAATTATAGAAAACGTAGAGTAATTTCAAAAATTATAAACTGAAATAATATTATATATGTATGTATGTCCTTGCTTATCTCATTATTTATGTATACTTTTGATTTTTTCGTTATACTCCTAACCTTACCTATTGCAAAAAAAATTTTGATTTCTCATATATATTTAATTTTTAATTATTATTTTTTTTTCTATTATTAATTCGGTTCTTGTATCCTATGCGTAGTAAGTATGTGTATTGAGTACATAATATTTGTACAGAAGTGTTGAAAATTTGTAACGAAGTCTATCATTATGTTCCCAATTTATATTTGAAATTAGTACATCAAGTACAGTTTAGTTGTGTAGTTACTAGCTTTGAAATATCTAATAGTAAGAAATTTTAAAAGAGTTTATACAGTATTGGTCCAATTTCTTATAATATAAAAATTATATTTAATAGAAAAAAAAAAAACATAAACAAACTGTGAGAACAATGATGGTAATTGTGACAGCTTTACATTTTTAATTGAAAGCAAACTCAACATTTTTCTTTTCAAAAGTTTATGTTATTTCTATTTTTATATGTTTTGTAAAATTTTTAGACCAAGTGCGTAAATGTAAGTGACACAGTAGCGATTTATAAACAAACAAAAATGGCATATTTTGAGATGTACAGAAACGTATGTGTATGTAGGTTTATCTATCATAGAGGCATTTATCATTTGTTTTATACATATATATTTTTTTTTACAATTTTCAAGTATACAGCACTTTTGTTTTTTTAAATTGAATTGTAAACTATTTGAAAGTTATACATAAAATAACAATAACATGAATGAATCATTTTTCCTTTTTTGATTGTTACAATCAGAATTTTCGCAGATTTATTTTAATTTTTTTATAAAATTGTGATTTTGCAATTCCATCCTGAATAGTTTTGATTTTATTATTTCTATAATTTTTTTGTAAACTTGACTTTTAAAGTATTTCTTTTTTGTAGTCCATTAGGTCAAAGTAAAATTATATTGCCTAAATCAAAGCCGCAAACAAATAATCTGGAATTATAATTATAAAATGTTGCTGAAAGATTTTGTCTGTTAATAATCCAAACATATTTGGTAAAATGTTTTCAATTTTTGTTTTCGATTTGTTCGATTAAATTTGTATTGGCTGTCATTTGGTATATTTAAATTTTAAAGCACTGACATATATGTATAACATAGACTGCTTGATTTTCTATTTCATATGGGTCAATTTTTGTTGGCAGGGGTATGAAAATTATCTCAATTTCAAGTTTTACTTTCGCTTTAATATTCATATTCAAAATTCAACAAATTATGGCTGATTTACATTATTCGAACATGCGATTTTACTGAGAAAGTGAGTGAGAGAGTCTTATTACTTTGCACTGTTAGAAAAAAAGGAAGAGGTGATCGACTGTCAAAGCATTATTTCCCACTCTTTTATAGCGAAGTGTCACTTGTGGCATTTAATCAATTTGTCAATTGCATAAATTACTTGGACGTTTATGCTGAAGTTCAAAATCGGATAAAAAAAGGCACTATTTTCAAGAACAATACAGATACATAATACAATAGATAATACAAAATATTCCCTTTAAAATTTTGACACATTCCATTTTTAAATTTTTTTTAAAAAAATTTATAATAATTTTATAAATTTTTTTTTTAACAATTTTTAAAAAAAAATGTAAAATTTTTTTTTTAAATTTTTTTAAAAAATGTTTAAAATTTTTTCATAAACTTTGAAATATTCCAGCTGATGTGCTGTCACTTTCTTCAAATATTTTTAATTTGTGTGCGTCTAAGCAATTATATTCGCAACCGCTTGTAGTTATATGTATGAGTTTGTTGCCATAATAGCAAAATTTACAGCCATAAAATATACTTCTGGCTAGAAATTTTTATGGCTAATTATGGCAGTAAAAATTTCCCCTTCGTCGGGGAATTTGACATTTAACTCAGTAAAGTTTTGCTGGATTATCTTTTGTCCTAAAGTATTTACAGATAAGGGGAAACTACTTACTCTGTTTTCTAGCAATGTTCGAGTAATGTAAATCAGCCATTACAGATGCATTCGAAAATATTTCTATTCTGGTAAGCTTATATCCTACAACATCAAATATTTTTTAAAGTTGAGTTTTAAAGAAATAAATTTAAATAATTTTTGTCTGCTTGTCCCTAAAAGTAGGTATGGGGGACAGAGAAAGGATTACAAATATGCCATCTATTTCTATTCTATATGTTCATTAGGAAAACCACTGAACTGAAACTGAACTATGGTGGATATTGTATAGAACTTATTATTTGTAGTTCAGCGGAATAAAGTACTTAAACCAAAAAAAGACAACTATAGAAAAGTGATCCCATAATAATATCAAATAATGTAAGGAATTTCAGTAGAGTCAGCTTTATATATGTCAGTGATTTTAAGTATGTAGTAACAACCCACTTACTGAAAAATGAAAATAAGTAAAATATTAAAAAATACATGGATTTCTTGTTGAGATTTTCCGCAATCACAGCTGAATTTTTTCGGATTCTTCATGATGTCAGTAGTCCTTGTTGTGATCCTAGTCAGCATTATGTCATCATATAACTACTTTTCTGCACCAATTTCTAAATTCCGTCTGTTGGAGTAGATAATCCGAAAAATTACCTGCTCACCAAAGTCGGCGAACAAACGCTGAGTCTTGTTACAAATTTCGGCGGGCACCTGAAGGGCTCTGAACGGGCAGTGAGCTTAATCCAAAATACCTAGAATAAAAGTGGTCCTACGTAAAATTAAAAAAAAAAAAAAACGATAATTCGGCTTCGCCATCTTGAAAAATGGGGTAAATTTTGTTTTTTTTTTATAGATAACTCAGTTTTTTGTTTGCTCGTTTTATGCTGTACAATTTAGTTCATATGTTCAGATTTCGGACGAGAAAGTAAAAAATTAAGATACTGAATTAATAGTATTTTTTCAATACTGGCAAATCAAAATTCATCAACACTCTCCAAAAGCATCCTTAGCTATGGTCATCGGTGGAATTATTCAAACAAGAAAACGTCGATTCGGAAGCTCTGATTTCCACAAGCGAACATTCCTCAACGCCCTATATGGTGGTAATAAGCAGATATTCCGTATCAGGAGGTGCAAACGTGGCTTTATAAGGATCCTCAGGAATGGCGTTGGTGACGAACAAATCATGGACTTGAGCCAGTTATCAGCACAGCTGAACACGCGCCACCTGAGCTTTTAAAGTTCATATCGCGCAACGGAAAATGTGAAGCTGCCTGCGTGGGTGCAGAAAAGCGGGGATTGCTTGTTCCATTATTTGCCTCAATTGCATTGGGCAAACACATTCAACAACGTCGCCAAAGTCGACACCCAGCTCAACGAGGTGATGAGGATGATTAGACCATCGACGAATCATCTGATGTGATTGAAGAATCTTCATTATTCGACGAGTATTCCGAGCAGGAAGACTGTGAGCCAGGATCATCGAAACGAAGAAAAGTATGAATATTATAAACGGGCCTCCATTCATTTTCGTCTTCTACAACGCAAAAACATGTATTTGCTAATAAATTTTATGCGTGTGTGATTCATAATTTTGTTCTTTTATTTATTTATATTGTATACTTGAATAATTTCCTGTACAGTCTCCTAATTTTTTACTTTCAGACTCCTTTGTGTAAAAAAAATGCATTGCAGGTATTAACATCCTCTATAAATTTGATAATGGACATTTTTTCGATATGAATCACGACAAAGAAGAAAACAGCAAAAACAAGTTTCAGTCTCTTAATTTTTCACTTTCTCATCCGATATCGCAACAACGGTAGGTGAAAAATTTATCATCTAAATTGTACAGCGTAAAAAAAGCAAGAAAAAAGTATATATAATCGCAATTTTCGTATCATGACGGAGCTGAGTTATCGCAAAAAAATCAAATTTTCTACTTTTTTCAAGATGGCGAAGAAAGCTCATAGGAAATTTTGTTCGACAATTTCAAGTTAAGCTTTTCTAAGCCCCTCAAACAATATTTAAAAATCAGCCTTTTCTATTTACTTGAATTTTCAAAAGTATATAATGACTGGACTAAGAATGAGGTAGGGGTATATCGTCAGGGTTGGCCTATCGTTTAGGTCCGCCAACTGCGATTTTTTTACCATTAACGCCACCAATGTTCGAGCACGGGAAGACTTCTACTCTCAGTAACAGCGAAATTTTCGTGACATTATAGATTTGGAGCGTGAACGAAATGCATGTGTTGTGGCTTGAAATTAAAAAAAAAATTGTTTTTAGCATCAGTGAATACGACCAGAAAGTGAGGTGAAAATATGCAATCGTCATGGTAAGTATTATGATTTTGTTGTGTGGTTAATGTTTGAAAACCCCACAAGAAGAAAAGTTAATTCTGTGGTATACCACGATGGAGCTGATGGTGCTTGTCGTCAAGGTTGGATAATTTGTGTAGTCATGGTTGGCCGACTTGCGTGCATAAAAGACGCTCAAAAAACGTCTAGCACCAATCCCAATAAAGTCCGCCAAGAAAACACCAGCTAAAGGAAGATGCCGGGCTGAAAACAGTCCTCTCAAAACAATACAAAAGAAAAGTGCATTTAAAGTGTAAAAAAAAAAACATGACGAGCTTTACATTTATGGAAATGCGATTCCGAATAATATGCCATTCAAATTTTGCTAAATCGAATACAAAAACTGAAATATGCCACAAATTTGGCTTTTTATTTCATTCATTTAATTTCTTCAGGCCATTTTCGTTCATTTCACCACATATTTTGTTGATTTTCAGCGATAGGAACCTAGACAGAACTGACCTTGACAGCATTTCATTTCTTTTATTAAGAGCCTATATTTTTTTCCATTTTTCATTCAATCAATTTGCGATGTTTTTCCCAGACTTTTCCAAAGATGTGCTTGGATTGACCAAATTCTACGTTAAACGGCAGTTATGAGCAAAAATCCAAAGGGTGGCCAACCCTGACGAAATTACCCTATATATTTTGCTACATATCTATTATTGTGAATGGAATTTTATTTTAATCCTTCGAAAGATTGCTGCTCTCTTTCCCAACGACGAAATTTCTTGCATGCAATAAATTTTATTCTATATTTTTATGACTTAAACGCAGTTTTGTAGTAGTTTTCCAGACTTCTGTATTGGTTAAAGTCGGTAACTGCGTTGACTACAGTTGCATTCAGGCTCATCTAGCTAATAGACCGATCACCAACATAAATACGAAGTTCCAGTTTTTAGTTCTTGTATTTTTAATAAAGCGAAAAACGTATCCAAACACATACTCACAAACCTTTTGTAGGAATTGATGAATTTCGTCGACTTGATGACCATCATCCTCACATACAAAACTGGGGGGTCTGGAAACAACACATATAACTGAAGTCTTCGGTTCTCCTGTTGCATCTCGATAAGACCCAAAATAAAGAAATAGGAAATTTTGCGAGTTGCGAAGAGATTCTGGTCTATTAACCACCATTATTATCGTTGTCACTTTAAGTGAGAAATGGCCTTACGACACAAAACTGGTATTATGATTGTCGTTTAAAGTGACATTTGTCGACATTTGACGTATTACTGTTGTCATATTAAGTAGATAAATGTTGATGTAAGTGATAATTAAGTGACAATTTCGCTTGTAACTGACAGATGTTAGATGTGTGTAAGGAAAAGGAAAATGCAAACGGAAAAAGATAAATTTTATGGTGGCTTTTTAAGTTGTTCATTAAAACATAAAATTCAATAGTTTTTTATAAATTAAATATTTTATTTTGAATTTTTAATGTAGAAATTACAACAAAGAAACAAGTCATGATAGATTTTATGGTGAAGCATCCTTTTATAGTTAAAGGGCGGAAATACGCAGAATACATCGCGTTTATATTTTTTTCTTTTAAACACTTTCATAAATAACAACAATACCCAGGGGAGGCGGCTTTGATAACTTGGCTGTGCTAGGCATATGGAAGATGCCCCCCTCTACTCAATACAAAACATGAAAAGTGGTAGCGAAAATACCAAGTAACCCAGTACTAATATATGTAGTCTGTAGTGGAACAAAATTAAAATGATGCGCTTAAACTTACTCCAAGTAAGATCCAGTTCGATGATCAAAAATTTTCATAATTGTAATTTCCATACGTGCAAAATTTCTTTTTCGGGGTGCTATAGTCACATTTTTGAATTTTTAAACGTTGACGTTTGGGTTCACAGAGAACGCGAATGCTAAAAAAAAATCTCACCAAGTTTTGCCGCCCCCCTAAATTTGCCGCCCTAGGCTCGGGCCTACTCGACCTATAGGGAAATCTGCCCCTGACAATACCACAAAATAAGACAAACCTCACTTTTGTCTACAAATGCATCTAATTTATACCCTGATGCTATCTGCCACTTTAAGTGACAACGATAATAAGGCTTCGAAGAAAAAAGTCACGTCACACTGTTCGAAAAGTGAAGTGAAGTGAGAGTGACTGCTGAGCTTGTTGCTTGTTACTTCGGTGAGTCGACAACCATATATATAATTGTGAAAGTAAACGTTGAGCCTTCTTAATTCCTTGGCGATATCACTCTATACTCCTCTCTTATGTGTAATTTAAAATTCCCCCTTTACAGATTCTTTGTCACCCAGTACAGTTCTACATAATATCCCACTACCATTATTCTCATTCTACCTCTTCTAGCCTCAGAACTATAATTCACCAAGTTCAGTCTTCTCTTTAATTTCGGTATCTTTACCAGTGTAGATATCAAAATCATAGAAAAATCCACTTACCCCTCACAAAACTAAAGTGAGATTTGATTTGACAAAACCTCGTTGCAGCTATTTTACTGGTCACATTACATGCGCAACGCAAATTCGATTCTAGGTGAGCACCATTGTCTTCTAGGCTGAAGTTATTGCAATATAGCAATGACGGTGGGTCTAACTCATCACGAGAGTATTGAGATATATTGCTATTTTCTAAGGAAACATAAGCACATTTGAACGGTTCTAATGGAAAAGCTACTGCAGGACGACATGAATTGGATTGGATCTATGTTTATAATACAGTATCCTTGCGATGGGTATTTGCTTGGCCCCAAAAAATTATGAGGAAAGGAGAACGCTGACCTGTTTGCTAGATCCGACTGTAAGTACACTACTTCTTGAATCAAAACCTATAGTGGATTTTGCAATTCCCATAAAAAATATAGATGGAAGTCCTTAAGAGCTTACAGATATACAAATCTCTTCTTTGACGGCAAAGGAAAAATACAGCATAATACAAATTTCAGTCTTAGAAAAACTTATTTATCCTGAAAATTATCCACCATAAGGAATGGCCTCCGACACATTTTATATTTTCATTTTGAACTTAAAAAGTATTTATTTATTTATTATTAAATTTGAGGTCATATTTTTTTCAAGCTTTTTATTACATCAGCATGGAATTGCAAATCAAGTAAGTATCTCTTTACAAAATATCTTTCCTGTGATGAATATTTTATTTATTTTTCATTTCTTTTCATTCCTTTTCAAATATCTACTATTATTAACAAAGGGTAATTTTTTTTTAACTAGATTCTTCCTAATATTAGATACAATTTTATGAATTCAGTCGACAGGCTAATTATCATCTCCTTTATACTAATACATATAAGTTGTAAAAGACTTCAAAGGATTTGCTAACATTACACGTGTGTGTGTGTGTGTGTGTGTTTGTATCTTTTAAATAATAATTTTCTTCCAGTTACTATACCATAATATTATATGTAGACGACATCTTTCGGTACATATTCCAATATTGCATTAAAAATATTGCCAACAAATTATTTGCAATAAATACAAAGTTTCATCACAATAAAATGATCCATATGCAACATGAATTGCTCATTGTAACTACAATTTTCACTGCTTTGGTTGATGTTGTTGTTGTTGTTGTTGATTCATTTACATTACGCGCTACACTTGTTCCTTGCTATTATTTTTATTTCTTATCACTAAACGAAACTATATTTAAAATTAAATATTTTTTGTTTGTTTACTTTTAACTTACTATGTTATATTTGAGACCAGCCCAAAATGCGTATAAGAATTTGTTTTTGTTTTGTGATTTCTAGTTTTCTTAATAAGTTTGTTTCCTTTAATTTTAAATATTCTTACGTTTCTAGTCTTTTTAAACACAAAAAATATTCTAAAGTTCCAGTCGTTTTGGTTGATTGCGTTTTAAAAGTAACATTTTTAATGACGTAATGTACCTGCGGAGAGAAAAAGAGAAAAAGATTTTTTAGTGAAATTTTGTGGATTTTGTTTGTTTAAGTAATTTTTTGCTAATATTATATAATTTAAGCATTTTTTCTATACATATGTGTATATATATGTAGTTGAGATCAAGGCTATATGTATACTAGCTAACTGGTAAGTTGTTGAAACTAAGAGAGGTTATGGTGGCTGATATCATAGATGGCATAAGAACTAGATGTCGCATGGCATACTAGAGCAGAGTATACAGATTGTGAAATGGGCCGTGCATGCTGGAATGGATCATAACATGCTTTAGAGAGTGCCGAAAGAAGCAAATGTTTTTATAATAATAATAATAATAATTTAATCGACTTCCTCAACACTTGAGATACAAAAAAATATGAATCATTCAACGTATACATCATTTCAAATGTTGTGGTCCATTCCGGAATAGACCACCCACCCAGCCATATAAATTTTGTATAGTTTTTTGGTACTGCATGCGACATCTAGTTCTTATGCCATCTATGCTGATATGCTAATAGGGACCGGATTCTGTAACACGGTGCGTTGGGGAGTTTATGAGAAGAGAGTTTTCGTTTTCTCCGATTAACGACTGCTTAAATTTCCATTCGGAATTTTCTAAGATATTTGGAGAGTTAGGGAAAACGTGAGAAGTGTGAAAAAGTGCAAATCGTTGTAGAAGGTTGAACTTCTTTTATATTCGAGGGATATTGGAGGCTAGAGAAAGGTGAGAAGGAGAGGAACATATAAATAAGACAAGGAGAAGTAGAGGAATGTATAAACAAAAATGTGAGTTCGGGGCGAACATGATAGATGGAGGAAATAGGGTTGGTAGGTGAGCGGGGATATAAATGGGAGCGGATTGACCAAAGTAAAAAACAAAAACAAAAAAAATTTCAGGAGTTGCAATAAGTCGCTCAGGATCTGTATAGGCCCAATAAAAAAAACTGAGAGATCACTTTGGTAATGAGAAATGCATGGATATTAGAGGCTATATTTTATTTCGATTATCGGTAATTTGCAGATTTGAGGAACCCTGGACGGTAAAGAGGAATGCCCATTTTAGGCCCTTCATGATGAACAGACATGAGAGATGTCATCTTAAACGATGCATTATGAAACTCTGAATAGATTTTATTAACTATATTTATTTCAATTAAGCAGGCTTGCGGGGAGGGGGGTGTGAAAGTTTGATCCAGTACATTTTGGAAAATCTAGTACAGAATCAAATTCCTTTGGTCCTGAGAAGAAGTTTGAGGAGTACACAAGCTCACTTTTTTACTATCTCCCTCTATGAATTGAGGTACTAGATTTTTCACACCTTACATCGACTTTAACTCGGTAGGGTTATGTCCGATCGGAAAATGGGTTTCACAGTTCGCCTCAGGTCATTAGCTGATTACCAGCTACAGTAGAAGAAGATTTTTGTCTGCATACGTTTAAGTCGTGGGGGTGTGGGGGTTCCCATACGGCATGTTGCATATCAAATTAAAGGTCTCGCTGAGTACTATTGGGTGGTGCACTTTTTTTGCTGATTCAGAAAACTTTTCCGGGACGTTTTTGGTCGGATCATGCACTTAAGCTTCATACGCCCCAGTTCCTACATTTCGCATACATTTTTTCAGTTCTTTTATCCATGGCCATTAGTTTTTCGTTGTGAGCAATTTTCTTATAGGAAGTCATTTTCCACAACGCACCAATTCCGGATAATCACGAGATGTAGGAAAGGTAACTTTTTTACCCAAGAAAGTTGCTTAAGTTACATCCGATCGCCAAAGCTTTCCCCCGCTTAATTGAAATAAACATTGTTAATAAAATTTGTCCAGAGTATCGTAATGCATGGTTTCAGAGATGTTTCATTTTTATGTCTGTTCAAATAGAACCTACAGTTGTATGAAAAGTGGGCTTTCTCCATTTATATATTGACGGGCGCCTAACTCGTGGGAGGGGGCTGTAGAGCATTGCAGTTCTTCCGATGGACTTAGGATTTATATATATGTATAAATAAAGGTGAACAATTTTTGGGGAATTGGGGCTACCTAAAATACATCATGTTTGGTATCAAATTATAAGCGAGTGGTGTAGTTTGTGAATTGTTTAATTGTCATAACTGACTATCTACTGCCGAAAAAGCGCCTTTTTTGCCTTTATGTCATATGCACTTTATTTGTACATATTTCTTCCGTTCTTTCTTTAACATTTATTAGTACTTTGTTGTGAACATTTTTCTAATGGGAAGGGAATATCCACGACTTACCAGTTCATTTTTGTACCAAGAAAATCGTCTTTTCTCCACTTCTTTTGCAGTTATCTCCAAAACCATTTATTGGATCAAAAGCTAATTACATAACTAATTAGGGGACAAAATGTAGATGCGGTCTCTCTATGTACATACATAAGTACAAGCCTTATTGTGCATATATAAAAATTTTATAGCATATCTTCTGTACTGTAAGATGACCAAATTGAAAATTTTGACGTGATTTAAGATTTTTAGTGGGTACCTTTAGATACAAAAATCCATATTTTTCTGAGAATATTCCATGAATTTTCATAATTTGTTTTTTTTTTGTAAATATAACCGGTGAATCTGTAATTTAATTTGAAAATTCTTAGGTATCTAGGTACCTTTACAAAATGCAACAAAAACAGACAATATTCTTAATTGAGAACTCTTCTTCTTGCTTCTCCAGAACTAAAACAGTCGAGAATTTTGCGAGTGGAATAAAGAGTTTGGTAATTCTCAGCACAAATTCTCCGAGTTACAGAATTCTCAGTGGAGAGTTAAATGTGCAAAAGAACTCTCATGATATCTGCAACTTTACGACTCTCCGTGTTGTAAAATCCGGCCCCAGGGCGATATTATATACCAATTTTAGTGGTGTACATTTTTTTTTCATTCTGTTAATTTAAGCATAGCTAAAATTTTACTCCCATGTAAGCTAGGTCCGCGCTAAGCTAAATTTTAGCGGGTCTCCAATATCGGGCCGTTCTTTAGCAGCTAAATTATGACAGCGGAGACTCACAGAAAAGATATATTAAAAACAAGAAGAAGAAGAATTTTGCAATTTGTTTACGGAAATACAACGCGCGGTGATAATATTTCTAAACACAGGTAGGTAAAATTATTTGGAAATACCTATTAAAAATATAAACATAATATGCATTATGTATACAATAAAAAAAAATTAACAATTGATATTGAAAATACGGCCACCAAAAGAAATCTAATTCATCCGTACTTACAGCAAAGATGTACAAAACTACGTTAACTACAAAAATCCGGTCAATAAATTTATTAAATATCAGAACTCTGAAAATAAATATTTTTAGCGTGCTAAAGAACGGCCCGGGCGGATAAATTCAAGCTAAATTTTTTGGAGACTTACCGGTGGTGCCATCTATAATCAAAACCCAAAAGCAAATTTAGCGCGTTGACCTTAGTACCGCTTTCGCTAAAATTCAAGATAAATTTTCGCCAATATCTTTTAGCTTGCTAAATTTTCATACAAAATTTAGCTTAGCGCGGACCTTAGTACTAGGCTTAAGTAAAAATCTTTTAATTATTCTGTAGCATAGCATTGCCATCATAGAAGCTATCATGGAGAAGTTTCAAAACTAAAGTGACAATCAGCATTAAAATTTATTTAGCCCGCGTTGAGATTGCATCAACCTGTAACTTGAACTTAAATCGGTTTTTAATAAATTCCACATTTTGTTGTGATCTTGCAATCTATTTATGCCCAGAGCTGAACAAAATGAAGACAGGCATATTTTCATGTATTTTAATTAGCGAATGATATGATAATCTGCATTTTGTTTTAATACTCCTACATATCACATTCCCATCGAAATTGTTTTCTTTTGTTTCGAGTATTTATTCAGGAGGATTTCGTTTAGTTACTTTTCTTTTGATTTGAGCAAAAAACTTATCGAGAAAATGAAGATGATTTATTTTTGAGCCATGGAGTTTTTCAAAATGTTTCAAGTCGGCGGCAATCTGTAAAATTATGTCCTACATTACCGAAAATAAAAGTTAAAAAATTTTAAAATGAAGCATCTAAGCAAAACTTCTTTAAGATGTGTGTGGTGAAAATAAATATTTACATCGACGAATTTATTATGTATATAAATATTATAAATGGAATTTCTGGAAACATTTTATAAGGAACAAGCTGGTATGATTTGGTTGCAAGATTTGGCTTGCAGCTTGTCACTTGAGATGATGTTATCATTTTGATTTGTATAGATATCAATTCCGATCTGGAACTAGAGATAAAGCAGTTCTTCCTTCACTTTGGATATTATTTCGATAACTTTTTCATAAGCTCAAATTTTATGCACATGCTGAATGAGAGTAATGGAAAATAGCGCTACAGGTACTTTACGTGAAAACGCTAAACAAATATAGTAAATAAATGTGACAAGAAAAAATTCATTGCCATTACACGTTGAAAGAATAACCAAAAGGTAACATTAATGTCAAATGTTGACGCAGTACCTAGGCATCAGTTTGTCAGAGACGCTTCGGACGAAATCTGGAAAATCGTCTACAAAAGGGCGGTTATCAAGTGGAGCTCATGTTATTGTGCAGCAATTAAAAAATATTTCGATGAACAATAATCGACGACACGGTGAACATAAGCAAATAATAAACGTAATTGTTACAAAAACATGCAGAATACCATTAGATCGCCTCAACTATGTACATTTTAAGCAATATTGATTAAGGTTGTATTTGTCAAAAAAAAAAAAGAAAAATGTGTCCTGGCCCAAAAGCCTCGAGAATACTGTACAAGCCATGAAACAGACCGCCTTACTACCACATGAGAGCCCCAACAGAGTCCTCGCATTCTAAAATATTTGCAGTGTTCTTATGTAAAACTGAAAAAAGTTTGATTTGAATAGCTCCTCCGCTCTAAACTGCTATTTATACAGAAAAATGGTGTTCTGATAATCTTAAGCTTGCTTTCTTATCTTCCGAACCGAAATAAAATTTTTATACCTTTCCTAACAAAATTATTTAGAAAAAAGTATTTGAACCACATGACTACGATTCCTCAAACAAAAACTCTCAGCTGAGTAATCATTGTAGTGTCGCTGTGCCGTCATGGTATGCCGTGGGCTGGTGATATCGAATGTAGCTGCCTACAGATTCGGACTCCGGTTGCATCTATACAAATGTAATTATTACTCAGCTGAGAGTTATTGAGCGTACAATGGATGGGTTTACTTTGTAATCCAAATTATTTTATTATTTTGTTAAGTAAGGTACACAGTAAGTGTAGCCTTTGGAAAGGGAAGAAACCAAGCTTTAAATTACTAAAACCCTATTTTCTTGTATGGATAGTAGTTTAGGCTCTATAGCATGTATAAAGTCAATGCTTGGAACTTTTCCATAAGTATCAATATAGAACATTTTAGAAAACGGACCACAACGCACACATATAGATTTCTGTTTCATGGCTTGGGGAGTATTCTCGAGGGGTTTTGCCTGGCTCCATTGAATTTTTAAGTGGTATTTTGTGCCAAGGTTTGTTAAGGTTTGAATTCATCCCCGCATTAACTTCGTTTTGGGCTTTCAAAGCCGCTTGGCTATCTGTACAGATATACATTTTTCTGTCGGGCTAGAATCGGTTGAGGTTTTCGTATGCACATCTAGTGATGGCATACATTTTCGCCTGGAATATCGAGGCGTATTTTCCTAGGCTTTGATAGATATAAGCTCTTGGTCTTACACCGCATATTCCTGTTTCTACTTCATCCTCGGTCTTAGAACCGTCGGTGTACCAGATTAGTCCTAGATTCGTATCTCTTTCCTCCCTATTTCGTATCTTTAGTGTTAAATGGCAGACAGAGTCCAGTATTGGATTTGCTTTTATTCGCTCTGTTATAGTGCTCAGGCTTTTGGAGTCCCATTCACTATACCTATCTATCCGCGCTCTGTACACAACATTGTCCAGCCTGTTTTTCAACAACGTTGCTGAATGCTGGTAGGTTTAATATTGCCTCTGGAGCGCTGGTAGATGTTGTTCGCATGGCACCATTTACACTTAGACAGGCCATCATTTGGAGCTTGTTTAGCTTCCTGATGGTTGTCTTTTGTGTACATTTGTTCTACCATGCTCCTGTACCATAGGTGATCATGGGTCTGACTACTGATTTGTATAGAAAATTATTTGGCTTGAGTCCCCATGTTGAGCCAGCCAGTTTTCTATAGTTCCACAGTATCAGTGTACCTTTCTGGAGTGTTTTGTCGATGTGTTTGTTCCAGTTGATCTTATTATCGAGAGTTACTCCAAGATATTTAACATCTTTTGACATTGGGACCTCCATACCAAAGAGGGTAGGGCTAGTTATATTCCTTATTATCCCTTTTCTGGTGAAGGCTATGATTGCTGTTTTGCTGGAGTTGACTGATAACTTATGTACATAGTACACCAGTCTTGAACAAAACTTAGGAATTCTTAAAGATTCCTAGAAAGCAAGCGCCCATATTTACCTGCGATAATAATAACAAGGTCATCAGCATAACCTTGCGATTTAAGAGGCATCTTACTACTAAATATAGTGATTAGCTGAAGGTGTGTGAAAAATTCTATTACTTAGACTGAAATCAGCGCAGAAATAAACAATGATAACAGAGGTCGTAGTAGTTCATAGACTGAATGGAAGGCTTTCACACAGAACAGAACAGAATCTGTTGAAGGAGAATTGTTTCTTCCCTTTGTTCTATGAAGGATTAATAGATTTATAGGATAAGGCGGGTAATAAGCTTTTGAAATTATCATTAGTTTCTCTAACAATATCATAGTACAAGGTCTACTTTAAAATCTTCGAGCTTAAATCCGCTGACAGGCTGGCGTGTAAGAGGCCCCGACTATTCAGTTACAGAATCAAATGTAAATTTCACCAAGGAAAGGCGAAAATCGTCGGCAATAGTGTGAAATCATTTCACAACTATATTACAACGCGATAAAATTTAACGCCTCTGGCAACTGTATAAATTACATGAACTCATGCGAATTTAAATTTAATTAAACAGGTGTTTCCCAAAGCCTTTTGCAGGGTTGATATTTCTCAATGAATCTACTAAGAGTATAGGTACCATAAAAAGTCTTGTAACTCGGTTGCGTTTATCCGCCTAAGTGACGTTGTTAAGTTAGTCCTGAAAGCTATCAGATTCTTCCTGGTGGCTCTTTAAAAGCATTTCACAGTAGGAGCCTACTTGTGCGTAATGCTCTCTCCAGTAGAGTGAAGTCTTTAAGTAGTTTTTGCACGAGAAACATAAATTAAGTTTTATCGTGGGTGTTTCTCTCTAAAAGTCGACATTTTACTGTTTTACTGGACCCCAAATTTTGTTTCTATCGGACTTCTGTTTAGGGCGGGTGGTTGGTTGGTTGGTTGGTAGGTGGTAGGTATGGCAGTAATAAGGCTACTTTTTATGCCAAAGTTACATGGATGGGATACCTAGCCCAGAAATGAAAAACACTTATATACATACATACATCAAGGGAATAATTTGAAGGAAGGAATAAAAAATAATTTATATTTCTGTGGTGCTATATAAAACGTAAACTGACGGTTTGGAGAGCATTACTCAAGTTTTCCTTAGAGTTTTTTCAAGCAAAATTGTGTAATGAAAATTTATTTCAAATGACTTGGCGAAGAAAGTTCAATTCATCATTTTCGCTCTGGAGTATTTTAGACTTAATTTATGATGAAAGATGAGTGCTGCCGTTTTTTGTGTGTTTTTTTTTTTTTTGTATTATTCCTCCACTTAAGTGTGTGTTTCTTTCAAATATTATTCAGAATTTTTGTAATTGCGAGTGTAATGCAATTTCACGATTCCTTTGATGATTATAAATTTGAAGTTTAGTTATAAAAGGAAGCATGGAGACTTAAATTATGACTGAAAAGTTGTTTTGCTGGTAGTGAGAGCAGATTTCCAAGTGCAAATGTCTCAAGTTTCCAGTACAGGATGAAATAATGAGTGTTGTTCTTGTTGTTGCACTTCCAGGAATATTTTTGAAAAAGTTTTTATTGAGTATGAGGCTTTTTGTTTAAGAGAATATTATCGGACTCTGTTAGGGCTTATCGTCTTCATTAAAACGAATAAGAAAACGTAGGGTAAAGGGTGGTACATAAAACCTATAAGAATAGTGACATTTGGTAAGCATCAAGTAAAGGAGCTTTCAAATAATTATCCGAGCTAATTTTTAATACATTGCTTTTAAATTAATTTTCAAGCTCAAGCTGAACGGTTTGTAGAATTAAATTGCTATCCGAAGCAAAGAATTTGGGAATATTAGTGGGAAGTTTGTTGTAAAACTGTCATTTAAAAAAAGAACGCTAAGTTGTAAGTCCTGCAAAGTAGAGGCAAATGAAATGATACAGGAAAAAATAAATTAACTTTCTAGTGGAAAACTTTCAGGAGATCAATTTAGATTTTAAGAACAACTATACGACAAAGGTTCTAATATGAAAGAAAAGCACATAGACATACAGGAAATTAGGTGATCCGATAATAATCAGTTACACTCAATACATACTCTTTTCGGTGTTCTCCAAAGGATATATACCCTTTTAGCTACATCGACTTATAGGTGAAGTCTATCACAAAAAGTATGTTCAAACATTTACGGTGAAACCACTGAATTCAACAATGGTATTTGTGTAAGTGTACTAGGCGCGTATACAGTGGGTATAATAGTCAATTGCTTGTAGCGTCTTTGAAACGTGTACGAATTTCTTAGAATTTTCTTGTGCTTTTATATAGTGTCGAATGCTTAGCGGCCCGGTTATTATGATGCTTTTATATATTTTTGTTGCGCTGATTACTCGTACAGATTAAAAAGCAGACAATTTCGAGTTTTAAAAGGGTTATGGTTTCTAATGAATTCGTCAGCGACCTTAAATTGTTTTTTATCTTATAGCCCGTAGGGGTCTTTGCCCTACAAAAGGTGGGGTAGTTGTGATTTTCATATATGTTATTCAGTTCCGGGTCCCGATAAAAAATCCACGTTTAGACCCTTGGGGGTTTCTCGCGGTCCGCCATCTTGAAATAAAGGTACCAAAAATTGTTTTTTCCCAAATAATTCCTCAACGGCTGATCCTACGACAAAAAATGTAAAAATATAAATTTGAAGAAGACTAAATTCCCTACATTTTTTATAAAAACACTTCTTTTGTAAATCTGATGTGTAACGAGTTACAGCGGCGAAAACGTGAACATTCTTCCAAAAAAATGTATGCATATAATACCATATATACAGGGTGTTTCGTCCATGGTGGTCCATAGGATAGGAGGTGATAGTAGTTACCTAGTCAAACAAAAAATTGTACGGCAAGGGGGAGCGGCTTCTTAATAGTTTCAAAGTTACAGGGTGATTAAGAAAATTTGATAGTCTTTCACAATGTACCCTGTATTTTACGGCTACTTACAGAGCTCATTGTATGCAGAACTTAATGACCTTTCCAACTTTTGCTTGACCAGCCCCGAGCTAAACTAAGACAATTTGTTCTCTTAGTGACTGAAAATACATAATTTAAAAAAAAATATCGTCTAATTTCGGTATTACATGAATAACTTATGAGCCAAAAACTGTTTAAAGGCTACAGTGAGCACATAGGTATAATAGGTCAAATTAAAGAGGAGAGTCCACAATCTACAGTTTTTATAAAAAAAAAAAAAAAATATGTTAACCAACTTTTTGTAAACAAAAAAAGTGTCAGAGTAAAAAAAAGGGAAGCAAATTCGAAATTCTCAGTCTAGCCTGCCATAATTCCTGAGTGGAGAGGAGTACGGGGGTGGTCGAACAGTCGTTGGAAGGTCATGAAGTTTTGCATATAATGAGCTCTGTATGTGGCCGTACACTTTGTACTTTTTAAAATACAGGAAACTTTGTGAAAGACTATCAAATTTTCTTAATCACCCTGTAACTCCGAAACGGTTGAGATGCCGCTTCCCCTTTGCCATACAATTTTTTGTTGTATACATTTATATGTATACATTTTTTTGGAAGAATGTTCACGTTTCCGTAGGGAATTTAGTCTTCTTCAAATTTATATTTTCACATTTTTGTCATAGGATCAACCGTTGAGGAATTATTTTGAAAAAACCAATTTTTAGTACCTTTAATCCAAGATGGCGGATCGCGCGGAACCCTCTAAGGGTCTAAACTTTGATTTTTCATCGGAGCTCTGAACTGAGTAACATATTAAAAAATCACAACTACCCCACATTTTGTAGGGCAAAGGCCTTATTTAATCCCTATTGACTGGACTATTACTGATTTTCTAAAACAAAAAAAAAAAAAAAAAACGATGAAAGGACAACTCGCAATAGAAGCAAACAAACTGACTTAACACAAAGTTTGTTTCCGGGTTCTACCAGTAGAACCCTAGTTCCATGCAATCAACGTATAGCCACACGTTGATTTTTCATAGCGACACTTTATCAAGCCTGAGTTGCTCAAAATTTTTATGAAAGCATTACATTTTTCTTAGAAATTTACTTGCGAATTGTTCTTAAGAATTTTAATGAATAAATATTCACTAATGCAATTTATATATCCCTTTTGGACAATATTATCACGGATCTGAAAGAACGGTTTCCTGAAGATGTCCTTAAAACATTTAGTCTAGTCTACCATTACTTTAAAAAAAAGAACATAAGCAGAAGACATCGAAGAGAAAAACATAGCTGTATCGCATTCAGATATGAGCAGCTGTTTAGCTTTCCTGAGGAAAGAGTTAAGAGCGAATATTCTCTGTGAGTCACCAAGTGGTAACGTGAAATAAATAAGGGTACCATACTACCTAAATCAGTAATAAAAGTACTGGAATCTTGCAACCATCTACTCTATACTATAACCGCTCTTCTTCACGTCTTGGCCACGCTACCAGTAAGCGTAGCCATGACAGAAAGAAACTGCTTTTTAATCCTTCGCCGTTTAAAAACGTGACTCTGGAGTCGCACGACTGAAGAACGGTTATCGGGACTCACTTTTCTTAATGTTTATCCTGATATCGACATTGATGTGGATAATATTATCAATAGGTTTTCCATATAAAACCAAAAATTGGATTTTATTATATAACTAAATATGATACACCACCCGCTCCCCTTCCCCTGACCCTTATCACCAACCCTAACCGCTCCCCCGAATATTTTAGTTGTGACCTCCTCCAGGCTACAAGTCTGGATATGCGCCTGGAAGTAGACGCTAGCTTAATAGAAATCTATAACCGACCCAAATTCATCAGTCGATTCAGCAGTAAGTAAGTACCCTGCTGTAATCGTACATCTTTTTAATACCATATGAATGCCATAAGAAGACATCTAAGCTTTGACCACTACAAGGCTGAAAAAGATCTATCAGAGAAGTTTTAATGAAGTTTTATATTGAAACCACCAGCCGGTGATAAGATACAATGCCCTCACATGCGATAACCCTTTCAAGTGATTGCAAAAGACTTTTTGGTACGAAGATTTAAAAGGAAGTACTGTTGAAGTTTTGGCCTACCTCGATACTTACTGTATATGGGTATCTAAAAGTGTTTGTCACTGTCACTGAAATAATTATTAAATGCCTATTTATCCTTTTCTAGTGTTTCTTTTCTCTAATTCGAGTAGGAATAGGAACTTTTTTGTTTTTAGTTAGTCTTGCTCTGTATTGGAATCTCAATACTTTCTTCCACCGATCGTTTCGGAGCCAACTCCAGGGGTAAAATGGTGTATATATCGAAAATTTCGATATTCGATAATTTGTCGAAAATTTCGATATTCGATAATTTGTCCAAAATTTCGATATTCGATAATTTGTCGAAAGTTTCGATATTCGATAATTGGTCAAAAATTTGGAAACGGCAGTATATTTTGTTATAAATGGACTGTTGAATTTTCGAAAAATTATCACTGTGTATTTTGGCGAACGAATTT
This sequence comes from Dioctria rufipes, assembly GCA_963924295.1. NCBI lineage: Eukaryota > Metazoa > Arthropoda > Insecta > Diptera > Asilidae > Dioctria > Dioctria rufipes. The sequence goes on along the minus strand of OZ002743.1, from coordinate 36,776,182 downwards.
CTGCCGGAAGTTAAACCCTTGTTCACGAGCGCGATACGATACCGTGCGATTTTTTTTACTCTTCCTATGGGTCTATCTCTATTTTCGACTGGTTTTTATCGCCCGATACATTCACAAGGTTGACAGCGTCCTCAACTTAATTGGTTTAATTTTGTGATGGCAAAGAGATATTCGCATGAAATTTACATATATTTATGTTTTTATATATTCACATATTATAGTAAATTTCGACATTACTGCGAAGTTTTAGCATCCTATTACAAATCTAAACAAACATAAATGTTCAGGTTAAGGTGAAAATCGCACCAAACCAAGACCATTGCTGCGATAAATTTTTGTATCGCACAAAACGTAGAAAGACTAAGCATGTTCAGCGATAACCATATTGCTGTAGCCAATCAGAGCTCTGTCGCATGCGATAAATCGTGCTCGTAAACAAGCCCTAAAAAATGTATGATGGATGGAAAAAGGTGTTAGTTTTTTTATTAAAATTTTCATTATCTTATTAACATGTTCTTGGTTATTCGCAGGTGGGTGCCAACTTACAAAATAGAAAAGTGAACCGATAAACTGGAGTGCAACAAGACTGAAATGTGGGAAAAGTAGTGGAATTTAGTTCATTTGTCATTGCAGTTTTTGGTCTTCCAGGGAACGATTTTGGCGTCAAAGAATCTATCACGAGGGATCATTTTACCGATATTGTTAGCAATAATAATTGTGATATCAGTGTAGATAATATATATAATAATAAAATTTATCCATTTTATTATACTTTAGACAGATTTGTTGAATTAATTTTTAATTTATGTTGCCACTTGAGACTTTCCGAAAATATCATTTAGATATTCGAAAACGCTTGTGGAACGAAAATCCTACAACGTATTGCCACTGAAAATTTTCGATGCGACAGTCGACAGCACTTCGTATCGAAAAAATTTAAAATTAAAACTGGACAGGGTATCGGTCGATATCTGATTACTTGTCATCTGCGATAAAACTATTTAAATGTGTAAACTTCTTAAGGAAGAATAGAACTTATAGGGAGAGATTTGAAACTTTAATCACATTGTGAACAAAACTTTAAAGTCTTGCTCTGCATAAATCTCTCACGATAGAGATTAGATCAAAATCTAAGCTAAATCGTGTAACTAATTAATTAAAAATCAATAATAAAACTCACCTGTATGACATACAGCTAACACTTCAACAGGAAGTGAACCTCTTCTTCGTGTTAACAAAGATGCAATATCAGACTTTTGTCGATCAGTGCGTTTGAAGCGATACCATGATTGCATAGATGAATTTCCGCCATTGCTACTGCAACTTGGTTCTGGTTCGGCTATAATTGGACTTAGAATCTCTGCACCTCCAGACGACCGACGTCGTAAAACCTTTTTACGATTTCTTGTCGTTTTTCCATTGCAATTTGTGCTTTTTATCGAAGACATATTATCACACGGAACTGAGCCACGACGTTGAAATTGTGTTGTATGCGATGGTGGTCCTAATAAAAAATGTTCGAATTGCTTTTCATGAGATGCTAAAATTACAAGAGGAAGAAAAAAAAAATTGAAAAAAATATGTAAAATTAATAAATTTTGAATGAAATGCACAAAATAACTTACGCATAACATCCACTGGCATTGATCCACGACGCATGAATTTATCACAGGTACGTATAAGAAATGATATAGAATCCTCTGCTGTAGTTTTAGGTGGAAGGGCGACAGCAACCGGCGCTGATCCCCTCCTTCGATTTAGTCCTTTATTGAGCATTGACGGGTCTAAATTCTCTTTTTGTGCAGGAATTGATAGTTTAGCCATTTTACATGATTTTTCTGATTGAAGAGTTTCCTGTTCTCGTTTCACTGTATCTTTTTTGCTACTACTCCTTAGTACTCCACGCTGTTCATTATCAGTCGGAGAATCTGATGAACTAGATCTCTTCTCAATAGTTTCTGAACAAACAGACATTTCAGCTGTTGCTGACATATATCGGGTTCTAATATACGGTTGAAGTGGTGGAAACGTTTGCTGACGTATCAACTGTTTGGAAGCACTATTGGCTGATAGCATGTTTGTACTAAATGAAGACATACCGCCGTGCATAACAATATTAAGTCTATCAGCGCAATCACTATTACTCATGGTCGCTATATTCAGTTCTGGCACCAATGTTTCAGCACTCAATGGTCTTTCCCTATCTGGAACACTTCCGGCCGATGATTTTCTCGGCCCACTATCACTATCCGATGAAAGTAACGAGAATGAATCATCCAATTTTGCTTCAATATCTTCACGAATGGCCGATCGAGAAACATCATCCCGGGTTGGTAAAATAATTTTCGGTGGGTTAACCGGTACTGAATGCCTTCGATCGAAACGTGTCGTACCGATTTTCGGTACTTGTAGAGAGCTTCTCCGTGAGAATTGGATTTCTGGCAATAAAACTTCTGAGCTATCCGATAGCTCAATACATATTTCGGCTTCTTCATCATCGATATCATCGTCGAGCATTTCTGCATCTGAGATTTCTGTTTTTGTTTCTTCAGCTAATTCAGCTGCAACTTTATTCTCCCATTGAACTTGATTCTCTTTCAAATGTTGCATCATTCGAGTCGATAAATTTGAATCTAAAAATCTATGCCACTCATTGAATAGTGGTTTAACGACAAACTTAAAGAAGCCAACTTGGATTTTGGGAACAGAAGTTGAAAATCTATCGCACAGCGATGTTACTGGAAGATTCAATTGTCGTTCATAGTCACCTTGACGGAAGAACTCTTCGCAAACTTTTTGGCTCCATTTCTTACTGATATCCCATGGCCTGCATGGGTTTGATATATCGGCACATTTCAACGATATTTGCAGTATGAAATGGCGATTTTCTGCCTTCGTCATATCCAAAGTATTTCTGTCTAAATAATCACGAAACTTTGTTAGAAATTCGGTTTGACGGGTTATGTCTGTTGCTAAAATTAATGATGCTATATGCTTTTCTAAATTTGGCCTTATGTCTTGGATTTGCTCGGCAACACCGCTTTCTAATAAACAACCGACAGCTGATCGCCAATGATGATTTTCTAGAACCGATGTATTTTCATAGAGAGCAGCTAAATGATTTGATGTTGCAATTAAAAATGGTTGATTAACACCGGGATGATCTAGGTCATGTGTAACAGCACCAATTAGTGAAGCCATTATTTCGACGGGTTCCATATGTTCAAGAATTCTACGTTCTTGTAGAAAACAGTGCATTGCTTGTGTAACATCAGTCGCATGTATTGAATTATGATAGGGATTGGTGCTGTGGTAGCCCTCTTCGATTAGAGTAAATAATTTCCATAACCTAACTACGTCTAAATTAAAATGGTCTAAAAGACCATACCAGTGGAACAAATGAACACATAGAACAGGCAGTGATCGTCCTAGAAGAAACGAAAAAAAAGATCTCATTAAATAAATAAATTTTTTTTTTGTAAAAATCTTGTCTATTAAAATCCTTAATAAATTATTTACAAATTAGAACTATGAGGTGATATGCATAGAATCAAAAGGAATGGCATTACAATTACACAAAGTTAGAATAGAACAAATGTGCGTTACACAAATGAAGTCCATCAGGGACCCATATTTGCGACATTTCGCTTCATTTTCAAGTGGAGCAAATTTTGTTCAGTGTAGAAAAATCACAGTAAAAGTGCCATCTATCGTTATTAAAATGAGGTGAATTTATGTGAAAGTGGAAAGTTTTTCAAATAAAATCGGAAGTGACAGTCATCAGCTGATCATGAAATCTATTTTTTGTAGCTTTTTTTCTTTTTGGCCTCTTTAAAAACAAAAATTCTTCTGCTAAATACTTTGCAATTACAGCAAATTCTAGCAAGTTTTTTTATTGAGCTCTGCCATGATCTTTACTCACAGTGAGGAACTATCAATGACATGCCAAATGAAATAATTTTCGTCCACAGTCTGTTATATCTTCATTACCGTGAATTTCAAATGAAGTCATTATGGAGATAGTCTATCTTATTAACCATTCACAAAATTCCTTAAAATGTTATTTCGGAACTACATCGAATTGGTTAGAGCACAGGGAGATAATCTATGGCTACGCGGATGATGATATAGCGGAGATCGACTTCTCCTTCCGAGAGGCTATTGCGTGAAGTCATTGTCATTGTGTTTGGTGTATGGAATAGAAAAGCGCGATTTTTTTTAGAAGAATAAGCTTCGATACGAAAAAAAAACAAAAATAAAGATAAAAAATGTGAAAGCGCAGATTGCGAATGGAAAATGATTGATTTTCGTAAATAAATGAGAAAGGGCGGAGTTTCCAGATTCTACTCTCATAAAATGTTCCCGCGCTTTTGTGAAAACCAGTTTTGCTGAAATATTGCGAATTATCCAATTTTTTTTTGTAGTAATGGCAATGTTTGTTGGTGTAATGTCTATGATATTGCAGCGCTTGCTTCTGTTCACAATCGTTTTGCTCTAAAGAGATTAAGTGGGAGAAAGTCATGCTGGATTCTCTGATATTTTCGGGAGAAATGAGAATTTCATTTGAGAGAAATTTTATGTCTTCTTTCCGCACCTTGGCTAAAGCGAAATTTATTTGTTTCTTAAATAAGTGAGGTAGTGTAACCCGTAGTACATTATTATAAATAGTTTGATATGATTTTGAGGGATTCAGAAAGTCCTTGTGGTTTTACGTGAACGCCAGGTAAGTATGTCTTAATCTTACGGCATTCTTCATGCTCGGATTGTTATCGACAATCAACGTTCTGATGTGCGTAACAACGAGTCCCAGTATGCCAATAGAGCATGACATGACATCAACTTACTAATTGAAGCGAGACCTATCCAATCTCTGCCGATCTAGGGTCACGCTACCCTTCACCACAGCCACCACGATGCTCCCATAAAGGGGCCATCCCAAATTGAGGTGAATAATTCCAATTATTCTAGGCTCCTCAACCCCGTGGTACCAAGTTAGCTAAAAAAGGGTTACCCATTTGGTATGGCTTTCGTAAAGCATGATCAACAGACCATGAATACTCCCAGAGACTATTATCATGCAAGATATCCTTGTAGTGATGGGACTGGTTGCTCCATCCGGGCCTAAAATCTTATTCGAAACGTCTAAAAAAAGATTGCACCTCTCCTGTACAGGCAGGAACAACCTTTAATAGGCGCTGTCAGCACGGATCACGAGAAAGTTAAGATACGCCCGATTCAAGTCTGAAGAGGCTCTATAGTATACCATGCATAATTGCCATACAACGTTTACCATGCATACTCGTCATATAAGAGCCACCATCGTACATGCTTAATTTCCAAAATTATCTACTTTAACTATATGTCAAAATTTTCGTCCTCTGGCTAGAAGTATGTTTGAGATCTTTTTACTATTGTCATTACATGTGTACATAACTTTTGTGTGCATGATCTAGGGCGGGGTCATTATTGTACATTACTACAGTACCCACAAAGACACGAGAGCTAATATTTAATTATATTGAAGTGAAATCGCGCATGTAAGCACTTACTAGGTATCTTGGTATCTTTCTCCCAAGCATAGCCATTTACAGTGACAACGATAGGAGATCCAAAGGATTTATACCAACATATATGACATTATTTGTTTCATTCTAAAAAAACGCGAAAAATTTTCAATTTTGTTCGGCTGATTCCTAACTTCTTATTAGATTATCTTTGACCCGACTTATTGGCATTCAAGTACAATCCATTTTCAATAGACCACTCAGAGTTACTATGAAAGCCCTCATTTATATGAGCAATGTAGTCCTCCTGTAATCTTTGTTCGTAATTTTTGGTAATGATTACTTTTTGAGCTTAAGTGCAATTAAATTAGAAATTCAAATTGAGACATGAAAGAAGTAAGTAAGTGCCCGCACCATTTTTTGAATAATGGTAGTTTGAATATTTTCTTAAACTTTTAAATTTATTTGATTCATTATAAGTATTAGAATAAAAATGGCGATTTCAGAGTACCTGACATCCCGAGTTAGTAGGTTGTATTATTTAGAAGTCCAAAAAGGATAAACCGATTAAACTCGAGAAGTAAGCAGAGGAAAAGGCTTCAGAATTTAATTATTTTCTTTTGTAAATCAAACGTAATAGCAATGCGCACACTACTCATAAGCATTTAAAAATAAATACAACTTAAATATTTTTATAGTACAACTTTCAAATTATGAATATTTTTCAATTAAAAACTTGCGTCATTATTTCTATTTTTATTACTGGTGTGTGAAAAAACTTGTTAGCGACGTGCAGGCGTCGTAGAACATGATTTTTAATTATTATAATTACATCATTTTTGTACATAAATTTTCATATTAAATAACTACTTTAAATTATTTATTAAGTAGAAATTGAAATTATTATATTTCACTTAACTGTTTGTCTCCAAATTTACTAATCGATTTTTCATAATCCTTCCGACTAGCAGTTTTTGTGTATCCGAAGAATGCAATATTCAAATTGTTTTCAATATGGCATGTTTGATATTTTGAGAGACAGTTATAATTAATTTTAATATTTCATATAGAAAAAAAAAAAACAATATGGCGAACATGCTTTTTAAAAAGCGCATTCTCAAATTTTTAATTTTAATTGTACTTGTTTTATTTATTTTTCTTAAATTAAAACGTAAATATAACAGTAAACATTATCTATTCAATAGAAAATACAAGTGCTAATGATCCCAGCACTATATTCTTTTAATTATGCTCCATTAAATAAAAATAAATTCATAATTTTAATTAAATAATATTAACGTATAATCAAGTACTCCACGAAAAACGGTCCGAATGGTTAAAAATAGAAATATATTTTATTTACTCATAAAATTAATTAAAATGTAAATAAACTCGTGCGTGATCATTGCAATGGAATAATTGGCAGACTAATTTGTACGTCTCCATGAATTTGAGGGGACAATACTAATTAATCAAAAATCAGGTTAATTATTTTCAATCCTGTTTATTTTATGAAGCCATGAAAATATTATTTTGCAACAAAAGGCAGCAAATTCAATTTCTATCAGTAACAAAAAGAGAACTACAAAATGTAATCGGACAATCGGGCAATTTGTACAAAAGGTTTGTGAAACAAAGCGAAGGAAAAACATCAAACCACAAAGCTGGTAATTAATTTTGTTTGTCCCATGAAATAGTTAACTGTGGTTTTGCCGCATCTAAATACGTATGTACCTACATATTTATGAATACTCCCCGTTCCCACCGGTTGTGTTGTATGTATGTAGATGAGCCTGTTTCGACATTTTGAAAATATATGAATTGTGTAATATTTTCGTTTTATTGTAGAAATTTAATTAATTTTTGTCTGGCTGTAGAAGGGTACCTATATGTACGTGATGTATTTTTGAAATAGGTTTTATCTTGTCAATATCGAAAATATGGAATCGACATATTCAAATACAAATTCTAAAATGAAAATAAACAAGGCTTATATTGAGATGATTGACGTTATTTAAAAATCTAGGCCATCCACAATTTTTCTCACCCAATACAACTTCAATTCTTTAACCAATGGACCAGAGAGTAATAAGATATTTGAAAACCTAATTAAGAAAACTACAGGTAACGAAAATTTTGGAAGAAATCTCTGCTCTTATCTATATCAGAAAATGAAAAATTTCCGAAACTATTCTAATCATTTCGGAAGTTTGGGATTACCTTTCACAAAGAGTTGGTCTTATTAGTAGGAGTTTTTTCCAGCAACCATGAGATTGAAGAAAAATGCTGCAGTTTTCCTGTTATCTATGACTTAATGTCTACTAACCCGTGTAATATCAAAATCTTAGCTTTAGAAGATCATGGGGGGGAGGGGGCGCCAAAAATTTTGCAATTTTTTTTTGAAGTAGATCTTTCACACAAAAAAAAATTGTTTGCAGGGTGCACAACCTATTCCCATTAATAATAAAAAAAACACAAATCTTCGACTCTCGAAATATGTGCACGTCATAAAGACTTAACATTATGCCAAATTTCCAATTCTACGTCACAGCCAAATAGACGGACGCATGAGTGATGTTATAAGGGCTCCCCAAAAAGGGAAAAAATAAAGCTATGACGATAAGAAGTAGAAAAGCACCGAAAAATAGAGTTGAACTTAAACAAGAGAAGTCATTTAAAGCCTTAAAAAAATTAAAAACTCTCTGCAAGCAACATATGATCTGAGACGTCTCTGAATTTCATCTACTCAACCGCAGGGTTTTGGTTGTCTTTTTCAATTATAAAAATGTATTTTCACATTTTCACTTTTAGATTTGTAATGATTTCTGCATATTTGTAATGATTTCTGCATATTTGTAATGATTTCTGCATATTTGCATAAAACCATAGATAGTACAAGAACTAGATATTGCATGGTATACCAGAGCAGAGTATACAGATTGAGAGATGGCTGGTGTATTTCGGAATGTTGTAGAGCGTATCGATAGCAAGTCTTGCGTTAACAGCAGTTTTGTATAGATTAGATCGACCTCCTCAAGAGGGCAGATGTGAGAAAATATGAATCACTCAACCTATTCATCATTTCAAATGTTGTGGTCCATTCCGTACCACCATACTCTGCTCTGGTATTACATGCGTCATCTAGTTGTCAAATTGTTAGTATGCTGCCTCTGCCACATGAAAACTTGTAGATAAGATGATGATTGAGGGTAGGAATAAGGCATCACCCTACCTACAGATTTCACGCTGCAGAGGCAGCATGATGACCTATTTAAATTGGGTCAACGTAACCAGCGGTTCCATTTATTTATCTCCAACTGAATACTGCAACGTGATAAGTTGAAAACGACATATGAGACGTCGTTTTCATAAAACGTTGATGTTTTATACGGATGTCGATTTGTGTGAACTGGCCCCTAGTTTTCATCTGAAAGTAAGTGCCAGATTTAACTGAAGATGTTCGCTTCATGATGGAAAGATTGTGACTTCAAAAGAAAAATAATTCTGAGTTTGGCGTCTTACATTTGGCCGAATTAGTTAAACGAAGAACTCGAAACTGAGAGTAATAAGTATGACGAAAGAATAAATTTTAACAAACTTGAATTCAGAAGATGTGGAGGCTGAAATAAATGCTGCTAATATATGGATTTTGATGTATTTGAGTCGACATAGTCCAAATAGTTGAAATTTTCAACCAAGATTCGAAAGAGACAAACACAGAGCGAACGCCATATCACATCTAAAAATGAAAACCAAGTCAAATTTTTGGCAACAATCATTGATTTTGCTCTTCCTACGTAGTACAGTCATTTGGTAGTTCTATCTGGTAAGTTTCCCGGGATTTTTGAAAATTGGCACTTTTATAGATTTGGATGTGCTCTTTCCGAATTTTCACTTTACCACCTCGTATCTTTACTGTTTGCGCCGCCATATTTGAAAAATGGCGCCCAAAAATAGTTGGGGTAGACTTTGGGGTGTTCGTACGCTGAAACCATTAATTTTACAAAAAAACAAAGTTACAGGAAAGGAGATATTGCAAAAAAAACTGTTTTTGTGCGCCATTTTTTTCAATATGGCGGCGTGAGCAACAAAGATACGAGGTGGCAAAGCTAAAATAAAAATATATATAAAAATACCAATTTTCAAAATTCCCACAAAACTTTCCAGGTAACCGCCTTTTTGAGCACCAAATGACTGTACTAATGGGCAAAACGAGATTTAGTTAAGATTAGGAATTTGTTTTTTTTTCAATTTTCTGAATTTCATGTCCTCCAACTCCAGACAAAATGGGAATGGAGAAAAAACATGCATAATAAGAAAGTTGCAAGATAATAATGGAAAAAATTTCCAAAAATAGAAAAATCCTCTATCGCCCCCAAATGTCGTATCTCGCCCGCCCTCCTCCCCTCATCTTTTTTTCATCTAGCTATCAAATCTTGAAATGTATTACACGACTTTCCGAATACCTTGTATCTCTTCCCTGGAGATAGCGTAAATTAATTTTTATTAAATGAAATGTTTTATGTTATTGTTTTTTTTTTTGAATATATATATAAAAAAAAAGCCAATACTTCCAATCTCACTAGGCCGCCATCTTAATAATTTTCATCTGCAAAGACATTTCGTGACTTTCAAACGACTTGTAATAGCTTTCGTTAAAGTCCAACTCCAACTTCATACGATTTGAATAAATCTCTATTACAAAAGTACCAGAAAGGATTTCAATCCGAAATAATAATTCAATTCAGTCTGAATTGATTGTATAATTAATATATACAATGGTCATTCTGAACTATTTGCATTCTCGGCTTGTAATTTTATAATTACTATTGTCACAAACTCTCAGTCAGTCTACCTTTGGCGTCCTCTTTTATCATTTTTCAAATTGAACTACCAGAGTTAGTCATTAAACGAAACCAGAGATTGAAATTTTAATTAAATATTCCATTTGCTAGGCAGACGGGGGTAGGGTAAGTCATTTCACGTTTATGCCGATGAAAGTTGAGACAATGCAAAATGTTAATGAGAATAGATTATGAAAAGTGAACTGATGGGAATAGGTAAATTCAGTGTATATATACAGAAAAAGCGAGACATTATTAACAAAATGTAAATTGGTGGGTACCTAACCTACCTTGCACCCATTCTCAATATTCAATGTTCTTACCTCCAGTGACCGTTTCCAAAGTGAAAGCATTAAAACGCCAATTTCCAACTTGATTTAATATACACTGAACTTGGCCGTGGAGAACATCATCCAAAATAGCTGAGTCTTGTAGTAAACTTCTTGTTGTTAACTTCTTACGACGTCTTTTGTGCATTGTTAGAAAGCGACCATTACAGACATGACGACGTCTTATACCGCCCTCTGTTTTAGCGTCGACAAGCAGAGCTTCTAATAGAGGCCGATCTTCATCTGTTTCGGACATTCGTCGTCTTAGAAAGCTTTCTCTATCAGATTGTGATTGCCAACGTTGGTCTTCTTGATTTGAGGCGGCTGTAAATTAAAAGAAATTTCAAAATTATTATTTTATTGAATTGTTGTAATGAAATTGGAGAGATGTTTTGTCGTCTTTTTTTGAAAATATTTAAATAAAAATTTATATTGAATCTGCAGATACTTAGATTTTTACCCAGGAATCTTATTTAGTCTTACAAAATTATTCGTAGGCAAATTATGAGTGAAGATACAATATAAATGTTTCCTTTTATACTATTTCATTATATAAAACATAGAAATTTTGGCAAAAGTAGTCTTTCCACAAATATTTACTTTCACAGTAAACTTAAATGGAAATTTTCAGATTTTTTCATATCAATCAAATAATACAAAAATGGTTATTATTTTGCAATATTTAAAATCCAGAGGTGACAAAATCCAGAAGAGACAAAGTCTAGAAGTGACAAAATCCAGAAGCGACAAAATTCAGAATCCACAGAAAATAAAAAAAAAAAAAAATGCAGAAAAGATATTCACGCATGCAAATACCTTTTCTCGATTTTTTTCTGCATTTCCTCTTACTTTGAAATCTTCATGATGGTTGGTACATTCGGATTTGGTGATGGCAGATTTACATCTGATAGAAACCTTTGTCATCAAGGATGAAGTTCTGGTGCAACATAACTGTGCCGCCAACTTTATATGCATGTGAAAAAAAGATGTCACTCATCGACTCCCTTTAATGTGTCCGTGACTAGCGGTTGTTGAGTTGTAAAAAAGCGATTTTTTAAGTCACACCTTTTTTTATATGCATACAAAGTGGACACAGTTGGCGTACACCAGAACTTCACCTTGAATGACACAGCCTTCCATCAGACGTAAATCTACCATCACCAAAACATAATGTACCAAACAATACAACAAATTTGTCTCACTCATGTGAATTTTAAATAATTTATATATTTGTAGAATATAACTATAACAATTTTTACAATTTCAGAATAAATAATTTAAAATTCTTGCTCTTCAAATTTTAAAGCTATTTATGTGGCCTTAATAAGTTGCGTAATAAATCAAAAGACACTCTCTTTAAAAATTGGCTTATTACGCACTAAGAAATTCTTACATACCCTAAAGCTATAGCTAAAGTAGCAAAGAACAACGATTCTTAATAAGAAGCTTCGTGTATCCAGTGACTCCACTAGCTGAATACAAAATAAAGGTGAATTCCATCGTGGAAACGGATCACCGTCCATAATCTTGGAAAATAAAATACTGAACAAAAAAAAAATTGGAGCTCGAAAAACAATATCAAAAATTATGAGAAATTAGTAAACATTTTTGTTTTCTAGGGTTTTCCAGGAATTTTTATGAACGGCAAGAAACATAAATTTTTAAAATCCCAAATCACTAGTTAAGTCCCGTTCTTGAATTTTATTTAAGGCTTCAATATATCCTGTGCACCTCTATTAACTGATATTGTACATAAAGGGTGTCCCGTAAGTGGTGTAATACCCCAAGGCTATAGATAGGTCATACTTAGACGAGCAAAAAATTGTGTGTGTGTGGGGGGGGGCCCTAACGGTCTCCGATATAACGGGACTTAATATTTGCGTATGTTTTTATAGATCACCCTGTAACTTCTAAACGCTTTACTCTATGATGATGATTTAAACTTTGGTAGATAGATCCTCTCATGAGTTATTGTAGTCATAGCTAAAAAAATTTTGGATTTTCTTAGACCTCTTTTTTACTTTGATCTCTATTTTTTTTGCACAAAGGTCATTAACATAGCTTTTTTCTTTTATAAAAACTGAGAGTCTGCTCTTTAATTTGACCTATTTTACTTTTGTGGTATCTGCAGCCGTTAAGGAGTTATTAGTTCATATTCCATTCAGGTCATACAGAAATTAGAAGATATTTTTTTAAAATGTCATGTTTTTAGTCCACAAATTATCCTGGAGAATAGCTTTGAGAATAGGTTAAGAGCTAATAACTCTCTTTAACGGCCACAAATAGCACATAGAGCAGCGTTTCCCAAACTTTTTTGACCGCGGCCCGATAGGAGCTTTTAAAATTTTTCGCGACCCACCTTATAAAAAAAAAACCATTTATTTTCAAAACAAATTTTATTTTTTAATAAAAATCAAGTTATTTGTTTGTTTATTTCATACACAAAAATTGCAAAATAATTATATAAGAAAAATTTAAGTAAGTAAGTAAGTAAGTCCTTAGTGCGAAGGATGATGTTGTTTGTCATCACATAACAATTTCAAATTAGGAGGTAATGATGTTAATTTTATTCTCAAATTAGGCTCGACATCCAATCTGTTTCGATACTTATTTTTTAAGTACACCAAGGCTGAGAACGCAGCTTCACACGTATAAGTGGTCACAAAAGGCATTAAAAATTGTATCGCTTTTCCGCTCACGCTTGGATACTCCTTCTGACAGCGCAACCAAAAATTAATTAGTGGTACAGTTTCAAACACTTTTTTCAGATCGGTGTCGCATGAAATTTCAATTAAATTATCAACTTCTTGTTCACTAAGATTAAACATTTCTTCCCTTTCAATTTCGACAGAAAAAGGATCTTTAATCCACATATTATTTGAAGGAATATCCGGAAAATAGTCTTTAAAACTATTTATTAGCTGCGAAAGATGTTCTTGAATTGAAACTGATAGTGTTTCTAGATGTAAACCTCCTTCATCATAGTTTGCATGGGTTTCAATAAATTTATGTAATGTTTCAAAAGATTTAAAATTTCCTTTTGAAAGTCGTTGTTTCCACAGAGTCATTTTTTTAATTATTGCAGCGACTTTTTCCGATACTTTGAAAATATTTAAACCAAAGCCTTGCAAATTTAAATTCAATTCATTGAATGTAGCAAATATGTCGCACAAATAAGCTACTTTTATTAACCACTCGAAATCGTGGAATCCATCCTTAAATGGAAAAATAGCGTCTTTTTTAGATGGTGGGTGTTCATTCAGAAATAACAAAGCTTCATCTTTTAGCTCAAACAGACGTTTTAAAACGTTTCCTTTTGAAAGCCATCGTGAATTACAATATAAAAGGAGGTGTTTATGATCACTCCCCATTACCTTGCATAATTCGGTAAAAAGTCTGCTATTTAATGGACGAGATTTTATGTAGTTTACAAACTTGACACATTCTTCCAAAGTTATGTTTAAATTTAAAGGAAAGCGTTTTACCGCCAACGCTTGTCTATGGATACTACAGTGCACCCATACACAATCAATGGCTACTTCTTGAATTTGTTTAAACACACCTTTATGATATCCTGCCATTGCACGTGCTCCGTCGCTACTTAGGCCAACACACTTCATCCAATCAATACCGTGGCCAGTGACAAAATCATTGGTAAGCTTAAAAATCTCATCTGAGGTCGTTCTTGTCGGTAACCTTTTACAAAATAAAAAATTTTCTTGTATGGTGTCTTCGTCAATATATCTGATAAAACACATTAGATTTGCATTATCCTCGATATCTGTGCTTTCATCTACTTGCAAGGAAAAAAACTTGCTTTTTTTACTTTAGCAACTAGTTCTTCTTCTAAATGTGTCGCAATATCGTCAATTCTCCGTTTAACTGTATTATTTGATAATGGTATCGCCGAAAATAAACTTTTTTCCTTTATTCCGCATAAATTATTTGCGACAATTTTTAAAGCGGGAAGTATTAATTTTTCTCCAGCACTATGAGGATACCCAGTCTCAGCTATTAATTTGGAAATTTCAAAAGCTGTCAAAGTGAGGCTTTTATTTGACTGATGAGGAAAGAGTGCATTTTTCATTTTTTTTGAGCAGCAATCAATTCCTTTTTCTTATCAGCGAAAAAGTTAATTGGCTTATCAGAGTACTCAGAATGAAGTGTGTCTAAATGTCGTTTCAACTTTGACGGTTTCATACTTTCATTTGAAAGTTGCTCATTGCAAATAACACATAGAGGCAAATTATTTTGACTGCCGCCGGCAATAAACCCAAACCGTAAATATTCGTCACAATATTTGCGAGTCCAATTAGCTTTACGCTTGTTGTTTTGGCGCTGTATATCTCCTTTAGGGGCTTCAGACAAAGTATCTTCATGATCATGATGTTTAACTTTGCTCGTACTTGGTTGATCATCATTTAAATTTCTGGTTTTGTTGATTAACCATTTATCCATTTTAAAAATTGTCGGCAACCTTTTTAAGAATTTTTTTTAGTGATGATTTGTAAGAAAAAGTATTTTTATTACTTACCAATATGAAGTTGCTATTAATAATTAATTTTAATAACTATTGTCAAATAAAATAGAAAAATTTAAAATATATCAGCTTCTTTTAACACACGTGAGTTTGCGGTGTATGTACCGGAGAAGGCAATATTTTGAATGACGAAATCACAGGCAAACATGCGCAAGCATGTGGACAACATGAAATGTGCGTGCGCGGGAAGGGAAAGACCTAGCAACGTTAACAGGACAACGTGCGGGCGCCTGCGATAAAGCTATATGAAAGAGTACAAATACACACTTGCCACTATTCCTAGTGTCTAAGCGTTGCCAACTGCTCAGTTTTTGCTGAGAAACAAATTTTTCTTATCTGAACTTGTTCAGTTTTTAGCCTGAAATGCTTAGTTTTTTTTTAACCTAAACTCCGTATTTTCAGTTTTTAGCCTGAAATGCTCACTTTTTCAGACTAACTTTCCTCTGCTTTCATTTTTTATTATGTTGTCATTTAAAGGTTTTACTAAAATTATAACTAAATTAACGAATTATCGAACACCCTTAATACATCCCTGTACCTAACAGAAAAGTTTATGTGTCGTCACCTCACCACACTGTGGTGTTATTGGTGGCTGCCTATTCAACGAGACGCCTCCCACTTGGATGGAGATGGAAATCTTATGGGATTATGATGACGACAGCCAGTTAACCGCGTTTATGCCGTATTTCAAGTAGTATTTTTTGTTTTTTTGCACAACGTTCATTTTAAAGTCCTTTTTTTTTTGCAAAAAGTCAGTTCTTAATAAAGATATATCATTGCAGTTTTTTTCGCAACTTCTCAGTTTATTTCTCAGTTTTTCTGAAAGATTCGGTTGGCAACGAAACTGATGTAGAAAAAATAATATGTAAAAATTTTTTTTTTTTTGCGTTTTTACAATTGTTTTTCCGACCCGGTAAAATTTTTCTACGGCCCGGTACCGGGTCGCGACCCACACTTTGGGAAACGCTGACATAGGGTATGATAGGTCAAATTAAAGTAGAGAATCCACAGTTTATAATTTTTATGTAAAAACAAAAAGAATGTTAACTTCGTTTTTGTAAAAGAAAAGATGTCAAACTACAAAAAAAAAAGATAGAAAATCCGAAATTTTTAGTTTAGACCCTAAGAGCTCCTGAGAGGAGCGGAGCATGGGGCTGACTAAGCAGTCGTTAGAAGAGCTATGAAGCTTTGCATACAACGAGCTCTTGACGGTGACCACAACACCTGTACTTTAATCATCCTGTAACTCCGAAACGGTTGATATGGACTTCCACCCTACCATCCATTTTTTGTTTGCCTAGGTGGACCACCATGTGGAGGAAACACCCTGTATACACTTCGTGCCACAAAAAAGTACGCATGTACGCTTTTGGGAAAAATTCTTGATGTTAATTAATAGTGATTTTTATAAATTTCTTCGTTTAATTGATTGTCTTTTCATTTATATGAAATTTTATCAGACCACATTTATGTAAAAATTACGAAAATGGAAAGTATAGTTACCTTTTAAACAAAAACGAGATATTCTACTAAAAAGGCATATCTCGTTTTATTTTTCTAATACAAATAACTCAGGGAATGCTTCGAAAAATAAATGGAACATTTTATTACCAAGTGTTATTAATAATTTTTTTATGGTCATTTTCGATGCATTTTCACGGAGGGGGGTTTTCTGGCAGAGAAATAAGGTGGAAGTGCTTTGCATAATTCGCAGGCTTAATCTTGATGAAATGCTATCCTTAAATATTCTACGGATCTGTGCCGCTGCTGGCTTGGAAAGTTGCCAAAAATACAAAAAAAAAAGAAGAAAAAAGAAATAATAAAAAAAGGGAAAAGGTTATAATATTATACCTTAGATAAAAGTTTTGTACGGCAACACCAAGAGGGATTTAATTTATTTTTGAACTTTTATTATTATTATTTTATTTTTGTATGGCAACCCTACGACGGAGTTGGTCTCATATTCGAAAATTTCAGTCTTCTAAGGGCCATAACTACCAACCAGAATATTCTATATTCACGTGTAATGCGTTAACACCAGCAAAGATTACTTGAGTTTTAATTCATGGGATTATTTCGAATAGGTGACGGATGATCCAAATTTGAATGTAAGCGACAATGAAAGTAGACAACACAGAATAGCACGTTTTTGTGGCAAATTTTGAATTTTTACTCTACTTAATTCTTAGGGTTCCGTACCCAAAGGGTAAAAACGGGAAACCTATTACTATGGCTTCGATGTCTGTCTGTCCGTCCGTCTGTCTGTCTGTCACCGACTGTATCTCATGAACCGTAATAGATCTGCTATAACAACAAATAATGAAAATAAAATAAAATTAAAAGGGGTCCGCAACCAAAAAACGTGATTTTGTCTGCGTTTTTTTACTCGTTTTATTCTCATTCATAATTATTATCATAAGTAGGCATTTTTTTCCAAATGACGCCTACTCTTATTTGAAAAAAATAAATAAAAAGTACATAGTGTTAAATTTTGTACGATGGTACGGAACCCTTGGTGTACTAGTCCGACTCGCACTTGGTCGGTTTTTTTAAATATGATTTCATCTAAGATATAAAAAACCTGACTAGTGCGTACTTTTTTATGGGTAATAATAAAGTAGTAGTAATAAAATCAAATAAATAAATACTAATTAATATAGAATTAAAATAATTAAGAAAAACAAATTTCGTATTTTTTCATGTTTTTATCTTAGTGCGTTTTCCTCAGTTTGTAAAGCAAAGAAGCAGAAATGCGAAGTATGAAAATATGAGTCTCATTTGAGGTGAATAGTTTTGCTCGAATGGTAATGCTGCTATTTTATTGGTAGCCAACTAGACTACTACAGTATGGTCCCGATAATTATTTTTATAAGCGTAGAAAAACAATTAACATGTTTTTACGAATTTTGGTTATTCATCTTTTTGAGAATCTGCTTAACAATGCGTTTTTAAGGTAAAGTAAAATTGTGGTCTTCTTAATGATAAACTTGAGTTTGAATTTCTGATCCATTGATGTATTTTGAATTTTTTTCTAACTAGACAAGAAAGCCGTTACAAGGTCTTTATAATGCATACGTTCGTTGCTATTATTAAAATAATTGATACTTTGTGGCATGAGATGTATGGAAAGATCTCGAGAGAATAAATCGATTGTTAGATACCAATAAATTGCGATAATTTGAAAGCTTTATTTATTGATATTCAGTCTTAAGAAAATAAAATTGCATTTATTTTAATTATAATTGAAAAATGTAAACTCTTTTTTTTTTTTTGCCTTTTACGAAAGCAATTAGTTTGGACGAATTATTCACAGAGCGATGTTATAATTCGTACAGAAAAACTAGTTGTGCCGTTTTATTTGTAGATTTTTTTACAAGTCGAATTTTCTAAGCCTAACTCGGTAATTGTTTAACTTATAAAAAAAAGCACACACAATTGTACCAATGATACAATAATATTAATTTCGTTCTGTTCTAGCGCCCATTCACTTACAAGTTATCTAGAGTTTCTTACTGTAGCTTCACATCTTTCCATCCAAATCTATTTTCACTGGTATTACATAATAGACCACATCTTAAGTTTGCAGTTTAACAGTAAGTAAATCCTTTTAAAATAAATACGGAATTTTCCAAGTCCTGTTTTTGAGCCACACTAAATTGAATTGAATTTCTTAAAATTTACAGAAAAGCTTCCTACTTAAATCGCCGTAACTATACCAACTTGGTTCTATTTTTAGTATAAGTTAACTTCACAGGAAACCATTCAACCGCAAATAAAAATTGGTTGGTACACCTAGGTATAAATCACAAACCCTTCTAAAATAACATCAAATATGAGTTCAGTAGACAGAAAGGATTAATATTAAATATTTTGTAACCATGATTACAGATAGGACTGACTATACCTATGTCTATAGTAAAATCTCAAGGATGTTTCATTTGTAAATTTATATATACAAGAGGGACTTATACCTATATATATATAGTGCGTTTGTTTGTGTGTGCGTATATTTGTATAATGTACATTGTAAATATTTGTACATGCAGTACACGCAAATATTGAGACGATTCCAAACAACTTAGTTTATGTGTGTACAAACAAAACCGAAATTGTATTAATATTATTGTACCTAGAAGTTCATGCTATAAATGTACAATTTTATGAACGGAACTCATACCGCAGAAGAAGTTAATGCGGTTATTTGGTTGAGGCAAGATTTCTGTTTCCACCCTCGAAATGTTTTTTTTTTCCTATATCAATGTTATTTAGCCGGAAGTTGTTTGCTCTATAGAGTGAAGCTTCTAAGGAAACTTGAATAAAGACGGATTCTTGAGGCAGTAGGTTTTTATGCAAAAGGAAAAAAAACTCCCCAAAAATATACTATTCATTGCCTGGGTAATGGACTTTCTCTGGTTGATTCAACGGAAATTAGTAATTGATATTCAATTATGGGCGGGAATATTTTATGGTTATGATTATGACTTATGAGGCTAGCTGAGTTGATCTTTTCTAGAAGTTATTTGGGCTAATTGTAAAAGTTTCCATGTTATGGAGATATAAAATTGAATTGTCTAACTGAATAGTAAATAACAAGAAACTCTTAATTTTGTTATTTTATTCGTAGAATTAGACGATACCAGATAGATCATGTCTACTAAAAAACAAATATTCTATTTCCTTAATAGTTTTCATACCCTAGATGAAATAATTATAGAGGGTATGCTAAGTTTGTGCCTTCCCGTTCATCTGTCTGTTTATCCTGGAGAGCACTTTACTTTATTTATTTGTTTCATGGTAGGAGAAGTTATAAAACTATAAAAGTCGAAAGGAAACTAAGTAGGAGGAAAGAGCGCAGGATCGTGTCGAGCAGTAAAGGAAGAAGGGGTAGGGAATTGAGAATTATTGGATTGAGCCATGGAGGTGACGGTATGCATTGCGCTTGAATGTTTGCGGGTTATATCTGCGAGGGAAAACAGAGGATAGGAAACTGTTCCACATTCGTATTGTTCTGCTTACGAAGTATTCGCGGAATTTCACTTACGCTCGAATTTGACTTAAAAACTGTGAGGGTGACCCTGGGTTATAGCCCATCATGTGGTGCGCATTGGAAGAATTTTACAAGCAATCAGGCTAGAGATATCGTCAGAACTATAGCCATAGAAATAGCGATAAAAGAGAAATAGACACATCCGACATTATTTCGGTGCTCTAGGGAATCAATAGTTGCATTGACATGTCATCGCTATAAAGTCGGAATGCATTTTTTTAAAACTTTGTCTAACCCGAAAAATACAATGCGTTCAGGCCCTTGTCCAATTACGGGAATTATATTCTAATCTAGGCTTGATATAAGAATTTTAGATTTGCGCCAAGTCTGACGGAGTATAATATTTTTTGCATCTTTGCAAGAAGCCCAGGCATTTCATAGCGTTTTTTGGCAATACCAAAAATATGATCTGACCAACTAAGATTTTCGGGTATTTCAATGTCTAAGATGTTAAGAGATGGCGAGTTCGAGATATCTTCTCCATCGATGGAAGTAGGTTGGGCGGGTGTTGGATTGCATTTTATTAAAAAATAAAAAAGAAATTTATGAAGCTGATAAGATATGAATGACGTATAAATAGATGAATATATTTGCACAATAATTGCCACAATAATGCTGACTTTTTATTTAGGTTAGTTATTTTTCTTTAAGTGTTAAGGTATGTGTATTCAATTCAATATGTATTATGTGCTACTTAAGTTTTTAGTGGTGCTGAACCGAAACGTGGTCGGCCTTGGCTGCGGTTTTATTTCTTATTCATCCTACGCTGGTACTCGTTGGAATCGCCCGTTATCGATGCAGGAGTTTAAGATTCAAATCCTTTCTTTTTATGATTTTATTTAATTTCATTACAAAAATAAAGGTTCGTTTTTCTTTTTAAAAATTTACTTCTCGCCAAAAGCCATCTGCTCGATATCTTCACTGAACTGATGTCCGAGGCCAAAAGAAGGCTTTTTTATACTGGGACTAAGGCATGACCACAGTGTCGATGTATTGAATTAAATGTTAAGTTAATTAATCGATATAATAATTTTAAGTTTTGCAGCTTGTTGAAAATTATAATTAGTAAATGTTAAAATCTTTTATTTAATTATTTTAGCAATTATTATTAATCATTAAGGACTTATTCCATTAGTAATTTTAATTTATTAATTATTGTTGCGATCGTGGCTGTAGTTTGTTATTCAAAACACAATATTTCGCCAACAATCACAAATCAACTCTACTTTAATTATTGCAATCCAGTACTTTCGTCTGTTTACTACGATCGCTTCACTATCTGAGATAAGACTCGCTCCTGGCAGACATCAGATACCAGCACTGTATTTATACTCTACAAATTATTCCCGACTTACAAAAAAAAATGTTTATACAAAAAATTTAGGAAATTTAGTCTTCTTCAAATTAAATTTTTATATTTTTGTCGTAGGATCAGCCGTTGAGGAATTATTTTGAAAAAAAAAACAATATTTGGTACCTTTAATCCAAGATGGCGGACTGCGCAGACCCCCAAGGGTGAAAACTTGGATTTTTTATGGGGGCCTGGAACTAAATAACATACATATATAGAAATCACAACTACACCAACTTTTTTAGGGAAAAAATCCCTATTGACTGGACTATTTGGAAAATAATGGAATAAATTTATTTCAGCTGATGTACACAAGATTGTTAAACATTTTAAGCCTAAAGATGGAAAGTAAAGTATGGAGAATGTTTAGAATCCCAGTGCAATAAATTAACTTGTTTGTGTTTTTTTTTGTAGAGATTTTCATTAGAGCGTTATTATACAGGGTGTTCCGGATTGAAGTATGTTTAAGTATACTACGTTATGCCATATTATGAACAAAAAGAAAAAATTGTAAAAATATTTAAAAAAAGGGCTTTTTCCTGATTTTGGCTGGTTTCACCAAATCTTTAATTGCGCGTAACTTTGAAACTAAGCGTTATTTAGAAAACTACCCTAACAATTTTTTCATCAGTACATAAGGAGAAATAATGTGGTATGCTTTAAGATACTTTGATTTGGAATATTCTATATATGAGCAGAATATTATTGTAATTAGTAAAAATATTTATTTTATTTTCGAGAAATTAATCAAAACGGGTAAAATGGAAATAAGCATCTTGAAAAGATGCCACCACATGGCATTATGTATACGTTAAGCAATTAAGTAATTGTCAAAATATAGTCAAAATATAAAATTCATCAATTTATCCGATTCTTTTACTAATATTAAATTGGAAAATTACATAAACATTTTCATTGTACGTATCTTTTTTTGCCGCTAGAGTATAAATACTTATGGGATAAAGTAAAGTACACACATGTACATTAACAAGTTTATTTATTTTGATTCTCATGTAGTAGTCAACGGTGAAAATATTCCATAAAAAGTGAAAACGGAATTTAAAAATTAAAATTGACTTATTCCATTCTTCATTCTTCATTCATTCATTCTTCACTGTAACGTGCTTTAATATGAACTAACCACCTATAGCTATCTTATATGTCCTATAATTTATCAACAACTCACTCAGTTTCAATAATAATAAAGAATAATAAATAAATAAATAAACTTCTCTTATTAATTTGGATGAGGATAAAATATCACAATTATGTATGTAACTATGTATGTCGGAATAGACTCAACACGATAAGCACCCGTTTCTCCTTTAACCACGCCAAACGTTGTAATAATCAATTCCGAAAATTAATTTAATCACTATGGCATGGTGAACTAAAAGCATACGTGAATCAAATTATCTAGAGTTGGTTGTAGTCCTCTAATAAACATGATAAACCCAGCTAAAAGGCCTGCTGTTGCGTTGCAACCCTTTCCTACATAATATAATACAATATGTAGTAAATGCAGCCAGAGCCTGCTTGTATCTTCAAATATCCGAGAATTGAGGATTTTCAAGTAAGCTCTTAACTAGACTAATTAAATTTAATTGGTATACCTAAGCGCGCAATTAATTTAATCCCAGAATTATTCTAAATTTAAACTCTAGCGATAAAAATAGAGAGAAGTTGAATGACTTTGTTACAAAAAGTTCAAAGGAATGGAGAATAAAAAAAAAAAAAACAACGACAGTTGTTCCCTAAGGACTAAGTAATAACTGCCTACAAGGACTTGATGACTAAATAAATATCACCTGCACTGCATAACCTGCAAAATGTTTTTTAACTCGCATAACTTTTTGCATTCTTTTTTTTTCACGTAGCTATGGTTATGATGGTGTAGGGGTGTAGGCGGATATAACCATAGTTGAAAGAAAAACAAAAAAGTTTTGATGTTGAATGAGTTAGCTCCAAATTGAGAGGGTAAACTCCTACTGGCGTGTTATGGTTTCACTGCATCTGTGCACCACAAATATTTTTGTTAGTTTTTATTTTAAAATAACGCTAACGGCTAGAAAAAGGCCCATAATTTGCAATTAGAGTTGTTTTTACTCGTTATTTTAGCATTTTTTGCTTTTTACATGAAAAAGGAAGTGCACAATGGCTGGAAGTTGCTTGTTTGCGTGTTGCTGCAGATTTTTTTATTTTTTTAGTTTTATATGAAGTTGCTGCTGTACACTTTTAGGTAATTTCCGGGACTTTGATATGAGAAATGTACGTATGCACGTGCAAAGCGATGCTTCCGGACCAGTTCGACCTCCACAGATCTCAGTCGTATAACACATATATGTATATCTAAAACCATATTACAATAAGAGAGTTCCACAACTATTGCGGTATAAAGCAATAAAATATATCTAAAAACCGAATTTTACACGGTGGATTTTGGAGAAAGAACCAGAAAGACGATTCAAAAATCTTCGGAATCGGATACATACTTAATTAGATTGGTGTTTGTGCATCATGATTTACATTAAGTATACCATGCAAAATATTAAGAAGGTTGGAATTATTTCGACAGGACACTACATCCACTAATTTTTGATACTAAAGACCCTAGCACCATGTAGAGTTTGCTCGGGCGCCAATAGTTTCGGTTGGTAGAAAAACGTTGGATTGGTCGCTGGGTAACTTCAGTGGAATAAGGGGTCTAAATGACTACAGCTGATTCGAGTTCAGGTTATTGATTTATTGCTTACGACCCTAATATGATTGTTAAATATTTAAAATAAGTTTTTAAATGACTAAATCTAACTGAGAGGCACGATGGAATAGCCTTCCGTAGCACAAGTAGTGACAAGTGGCTTCTCAGCAAACAATTTGGCGATGTTTTGCCAAAAATAAGGAATGAGCAATAGTTGTGAAACAGGGACAGCATTATGACAATAAAGTGTGTATATGATTGCCTCTCCTTCAACAATTGCCTATTTCTCGCTTTTAGCAAGCCTCCTGGAAAATCAATTCAAGAAACGGACAAAAACGTGAAAAACATAACCTTTATGCAAGTTTCTGTTTGTTTATTTTACAGCTATGAAAGTGCAGTCCAAAAACACAATCGTAATTAAAAAAAAAAAAATTGTAATAACATATTGTGGAAATATTTAAAAAAGATTGACCTTACGTTTATGAATTATAAAATATCAATCCGGACACATTAAAAATAAGTTGAAATTGGTAAATTAAAAGTAATTTGTTGTTCATTTGTCACATACTGACGAGAGCAGGATAGCTTTACGTTGCACACGTACTAACAAGTGGATTCCGTTGTTCACGTACTAATACTAGTTTTGTGAATCATAAACGACGGAAAATTTCCTATGTAAAATCTTACAAATGGTTCTACAAATGTTTTGCTATATTCTGGTTCATTACACAATATCTCAGTGATAATTGGAGAAGTGTGTGTATGGATGGACGTGTCTCCTGGCGGTGGTTACGAAACTATTTTAAAAGGTAATACCAAATTTTATTCCATGTACAATTAAGAACCGAGTTGATAGAATTTATAGTCAGCCACTCTTACATTTAGCATATTACTAACATGGGTGTCATTCTTGATCGGTGGACGGAGTTTTGGTCTACCATACAGATATTATAGATAAGAGAAAACTGAGTGATTCTTTTAAGAATATAGGCAGGCAGAGAATTATACCACTATCGTTATAAATATTTTCCATATTGCAGTACTATAGATAGCAAAGAAGCAAAAGTACACAATGGTGTCGATGGTAGTATGTACATATCTGTATCCAAAATGTAAATTATGAGAACGAAGCCATTTTTTTTACAGACAAATTGAGTTAAGCCGAGTATTCTAGAACCTATGTAAGGACGAGACGAGGCGAGGCTATATCAAGAGTTAAGAAATAAAATAATTGCACCCTAGACTATGATGTATTAGTGCTTTTAGCAACACTGTGACAACGCGCGATGTATCTTCACTTCGCTTCGCTCAATTCTTGATATAGCTTCGCCTCGCCGCGCCTCGTCTCGCCTAGGCTCGCCTCGCCTCGGGCTGAGATCAAGGAGCCAAGTTAAATCTAACCTGGGGCGTTTAAGAAAAATCCGACGGTGTCAAAATCTGTTGTAATGAAATAAATTTAGTTCATAGTCATGGTAGTCATAGCTATGAAGAATTGCCTCCAGATACCATTTGAAGGCATCTACAGAAAAATTTAAGATAATTGCTTTATTATCCTCGTACTTTGTTCTGCTCTCATCCCACTAGGCCTGTTGTGCTGTTGTAGAGAAGACGGAAAGACGATAGTAAAATTGCTAGGCTATGTGGACATTTGGCGGACTCCTTGAATTTTTCTTATAAGAGAATTCCCCACTTTATCTTTTTGTGGATTATGATTTTCACGTAAGTACGGTGTAACTTTTGGTAATTATGTTTTTTTCACAGAGGAAGCTTAATAAGTATATTCAATTTGGATGCGACTGCTATACTTCACTGCACAGCGGAATCAGTGGTAACGACATCTCTAGTGACTTATATATAATTAATATATAAGTATATAAATAAAAACACAAAAATGTTTAGGAAGGAAATTTCTTAGAAATGAAATACTGTTTCTTCTTAAAATGAAATTCATACATTCAACGGTGCTGAGTGATATTAGAAGCTGTGTTCCTTTTCTTGTTCTGAATGAATCTGTATGAATCGACAGAATGATGTCATAATCCAGTTCTGTTCACATAGAAATACGTTTCTGTTCAACCATTTTAAGTGTTTCACATTTCTTCCATTTGACAAAGACAAATATAAATTCGTATAAATTTTTGTTTATCAAAAACATGGCCATTTATCGACGAGAAGAACTTAACTTCAACAAATACCACCCCAGCCAAAATTTAACACATTTACAAATACAAATGAAAATCGTTCTGATTGAATAAAAGAAAAACTCAGGTGTATTAAAATCGATTTGGTATCAGAAAAAAGTGAAGATAAATTGAAACTAAATCGTTCGGCCCGATAAAAACGCGACATGGGTTGATACAGATTCATTCTGAACGAGAAAAGGAACGCAGCAAAATAATCAGATATTAAAATAATTTTTTTTAGAGACATCTGTTGCAAAAATATGAAACTAAATAAATGAAGCGGCTGAAGAAGCCAATGAAAATATCGTAACTTGCAATGAAAAATGTTCAAAATTCTCTAAAAATTGGTAGCAACTTCTCTTAGGACATATCGTTTTGAATATGATGCAGGTTCTATCGCCTTGAATACAATGTGAAGAATTTGTCAAATTTACAGAATCAGCGGGACGTAAATACATTCCAAATTAAATCAACGGAAAGCCTCTAGCGAGCACATCGGTAGCTTCATTCCAATTTATATTCGTATTACAGTGAAACACCCCCCAGCGGTAAACATGTCAAGCGCTTGTAAAGGGAAGCGTTTTCAAACTATAGCCAGAAAATATATTTTCCGACGCGCTCTCTTACCATATTCAAAAAAACTTTTGCGGAAGCACATCTCTTCTCTAAGTTTAGACTTATTCATAACCTATCTGTTTTTTGTTGTGAAAAGATGACTCATATGCATCTGAAAGGGTAGCAGAATATTTATTCTTTAGTATTCAGTTGAAGTGTGCGATTAATTGAAATTTTAGAAATCGAGTGAAGTGTGTGGTTATTAGAATTTCTTAATAGGATATTGTAATACAAAAATATTGTTTCTTTTTATAGCAAAAACATGCCATTGTAATTCGAATAGATTTAAAATTAAATGGAGTGCATTCAGAATACAATTGAACTTTTTAATAAAGCCCTTATCATAATTCCCTCTTTATTCCCTAAAAGCGCTTTAAGAGTGCTACCTTATAAGCGCTCCAAGAGTGCTACCATACAAGAGCTCCAAGAGTGATACACTGCAAGCGCTCCAAGAGTGCTACCATACAAGAGCTCCAATAGCGCTTCTCAAGAATCTGCAACTGAGTGCTTCCATCTGCAGGCATGCTCATGTTAAAACGATATGATTAAGGATACATCTTTGAGCGCTTCCATTTCCCGCTGGGATCGACTTCCAGCGAGGAGAGCTCTTCTCGATATTTTCTTACCAGTTTAGAGGAAATAAAGACAAAGTTGAGTTTTTTGTAAAATAAGACAAAATTCACGAGCATTTTCGCTTGGAAGATGCTCTTTAGTTGTTCGGTATGAAGCTCATCTGCGCTGATGTTGATTGCCGTCCAGAATGAGGTACAGCTTCAAAGATATCTCTGCTTTTGCAGATAGCACGGGATAAATATTAATAATCAATAAACCCCAATCGTGAAATAGATTTTTGCTTTTATTTTAGCTACTAATTCCTATGATTTGTAGAAGCAACTTTTACTAGGAGCGTTTTGAAAAAAATTTTGAAATTTTGAAGCCCAGTACTTTCAACCCAGCTGGTAGAGGGCAGTAATAAAAAGGAAGATTAGTAATCAAAAGTATTGGAAATAAATTGTAGTAATTATGACATTTTGTGCTTTTTTTTATCTCTTCCATCATATTTGATTTGCATTTTTGATAGTGCGATAATCATAGGTGGTCTAGAAAATAGTATTATAATTCTGATCGCTTTGCGATGTAAGTTCCAACGAGACGTCTTTACACTGGAAAGGATATCTTCAACGTAAACAACATGTAAAATACTTCTGCTATGTCAATAGGTTAGATTAATGTTAGAGTGGTAGCCAATGAAAGTTGCCTTAGGATCAACTACATTTAGACCTTCAAGAGATCGGCTTGTGACTCCACCTTTCCAGTACAATATAACCGGAGACCAGAACCAGCTAAACGAGTTATTTTCACATTTCGTCTAACTTTTTTTGTTATTTCGCCTAATTCGTGGAGGTATTAGCCACATATAAGAAAATTCTATGTCAATTAATACCAGTAGTATGCTAGAAAACTTCCCCAAATTATAGTCAACCTGATCAACTGAAATAGTAATTTCTTTAGTCTAATTGCTCGTGTGGTCAACGTGAAGGGAAGCCGCCCCCACTCCCTCCCCTCAGAGAGGTAACATAACGTACTTTACAAATCAGTAATAAGCGAAAGAATATTTTCATTTCTAAAGTACGCGTTACAAAATTAGTAGGTGGACAATTTCTCGTCTCTATAGACTCTATTATCGAACTTCTGTGGTAGGCGATCAGAGATAACTATACTGATGAGACCTGAGCAGTGGTTCGAAAAGTTACAAGATTAGTTCCGATTTTGGCTGCGAGTAAAAAGACACAAAAAACTGATACTGATGACTTCAATTCTAAATGATTATAACTAATGAGCGATGCAAGTATGTTATATTATTACTAAGCATGTGTCATTTGATAGTATTGAGATAACGATATTGGGTGATGTTGGAGCTTATACTTAGAAGACGCTCGAATATTTTCAACACATATTCGGTGGCATGAAGGGGAACGACAAAGGCGAGAAATGGTTGCTGCACATTATCAGTGTTGGGAGGTTATTGCGACCAAAATTACCTTGAAAATGGGAATTACTGGGAACTTTTCACATAGATTATTATGCAAATTTTCCCTTGGTACCAAAGTGTATAAAAAATACACCAAAACCAACATTTCATATAACTTTTGAAAACTAATTAGTTTTTATTGACATGGTAGACCTCTATAGAAATACATACGCTAATTAAGAGTAATTAAGAGTAATTAATAACATACTTGCGCAGGAAAATTCAATTTTATATGTCAGTTTTACGGAAATATTTTCCGAACCTTAGATGTATGATTTTTCCCATAATTTTGTATGGGAAGACGTAATTATTTCTATTCAACTTTTATATTTTTTGTTGCTCGAAATTCCCACAGTATGGGAGAATTTTCACGATCTCTCAACACTCCACATGTATATTTCATACAATAGAACAGCTTAGAATAAACTACAGAAAATTTAATTTCAAAAATTAATATAGAAAAATCAACGACCTCATAATTTCTCCCATAAGAGGATTGAGAGTATGATACGGAAGGAAATCGGCGAAAATTAGGTATAGTTGCAGCATTTACTGGATTATTATCAGTTCCGTGTTAACGTACATATCAAATTTTTATATTTCAATTAAGGCCCCATTAGAACGTTCCAAAGAACGCCTTTTGTTTTGTTTCAAATGTTACGTTTCTATTTTTGTTGCACAGAATGACCGTAATATATAAAAGTTCTACAGTTACATTACTCCGAAAAAGGCATAACAAATTACCCTGGAACAAATTGCATTTTTCTTAACTTTTTACACACTACGATCAATTCATCTTTTATAATATGTGACAAAAACCAAATTTACTTCTTTTAATAGTTGCATAAGCATACAATTATTATAAAATTAGCATATTTTAGTGGCATGGGTACAAATCACGAATCTAGGGGCATAATGCCTCAGCAGTTATCACTGATGGCCCATACGGACAAATTGGATATTACTTTTTTTTGTCGATCCCGTAATTAAGAAAAATTACAAATTTTAACAAAAACTCGACTCGAAAGAAATTGTTTCCACACCAGAAATGTTTTAAATAAATTAAAGTATTGGTTGGGGATAAAAATTGCACTGAAACAGCATTAAAATTCACAAGTAGCGAAAATATACGTCACGAATTATAATGGTTTTAGGTTTCCTTTTAAAATTTTGTAAAATCGGGACAAATTGTATGTAAATGAATAAATAAAAGGATTTTATTGTTTATGAAATTATGATTGATTTATTGAAGATAAAGAAAGCAATGGCTTTATGGTCCATGTGAGATTTAAGTAGATAAAACTTGAAATTTGAGACCTTCAAAAGAATCAGCTCTTAAGTGATCCGATCTGCTCAATACGCGACCTTAGAACCCTATTATTCCGACCCCTTTTTGAACTGGATGCCTCTATTGTCCTCTCTCAAAAGCAAATCCTAGGTGCGCTACTGGTCAATGTCGGAAACATGTAACTGATCCATGTTATGGCAATCATAATATAACAGCAACTATCTAATGATGAATCTGGAATATAATAATTAAGAACATAGGTATTGCCCCAATTACTTAACTTTCTTTCATCCCCCTCCAATTTTATAAGTAGAATCAGAATCTCATTATACAAAATAACACTAATTCCGGTAACACCTATCAAAATAAATACTAAACAGAATCCGATCTGTAAATGAGAGGCTTTCATCGTAAGGACTACAGAGGACATACGACGTACATATATATAAGTTCTAGTCTTAGGTTGCTCCCAAAGACCGCATATTAATCTAAATTAAACTCTTTGTCTCAACTCTCTCTGTATTTATATATCTTGTTTAGGATCCTCAGACCGCAGAAAAGATAATAGTGACAAACGGAAAAGGAGGGCGCTAAGCTCCATCATCATGGTAAACAAAAGAAGAAAAAAAAACAGAAAAGTTAATTTAAGCCTTCTGAAAAGGTCTAATGCCCGACAATTTGTTCAAATGGTACTTAAAGGGAATTACAGCACTGTCATCACCTCCTGTGAGATCTTGCGCCTCTCTCTCTTTTGTTGGGAATTTCGGTGATTCAAACGATATCTAAATTCGGGGGTAAATATCCTCCTCAACGGTTTCATGGTTAACAAAGGATGTCCTATGTTACAGGAAGTTGAATATTTGATTATTTCTTACGATAAAAAAATCATTTCCACTTCTATTCGTAGTGAATGCGAAGTACTCAAGACTCTGCGAGAAAACTCTGGGGCTTAGGGTGATGGGGATTTTAGTAAAATATATATAGGAAAGTTGGCTGGCCGGGATGATGCCGTAACTGTGGTAAGGCGCAAACGAC
Organism: Dioctria rufipes; assembly: GCA_963924295.1. Taxonomy (NCBI): domain Eukaryota; kingdom Metazoa; phylum Arthropoda; class Insecta; order Diptera; family Asilidae; genus Dioctria; species Dioctria rufipes. The sequence goes on along the minus strand of OZ002743.1, from coordinate 36,744,716 downwards.
AAGGGGAAGTTGCAGAAATGTTCTAGTTAAAGTTCATTATGGTAGGATAGAATGGTAGGTTTATTGCCTGTGGGGTTAATTGGGATATATGGCCTAAATTAATCTCTAGTCACGCAATTTGCACTTTTTATTTGCCTCTTTTACCTTCAACGACAGTGCTCTTGTGGGAACTCGGGGGCTAATTATTTCAGATTTCGTTTACTACTATAAAAGTTTGTTGTGGTTTTTTTTTTGTTTTTTTGTTTTTCTCTGTGTATTATTAATTCACCGCTCGAGCATGCAATCGTTATCTGTTTACCTGTTCCTGTTGGGAGTAATTGATCTCTCCGAAAATAGCACGCGACAATTGATTAGGAAAAAAAAAAATATATGTATGTAGACAATAAACGGAAGATGGTATTTTTATATATTGAATGTGCTGTGCTTGCCCGTCGTACTACATAAAATATGTCCATCTTCTACAGTGCGATAACTTGAGAATGCCGTTTACCTGTCAAGCTGAAATTTGTATTTAAGGTAAAATTAGGCAATTTTGATACTGATTGGGACCACTTGGATATGCAGGGTTAATTATTTTTTGTGTAGCATTTATTTAGATATTTATTTTATTCTAATGGCACAACGTGTGACGAGGAATAACAAAATCGATTCTGGACAAAGACAACTGTGGCAAATATAATTCTGCGTACAAGAAACTTGTTTAGCAGCAATTAAGTATAAGGTGGGGCAAAAGTGATGTCATAATGAGAATATGCCATAATTTTGCAAATGGCGTCAAATGTCATTGCGATTTGACATTTATGTTATAGACAGATAGAGAATTAGTTAATAATAAGCAATGGAGCGATACACAGCGGAGTTATTGTTATTGCTTATTTGCGCGAACAATTAGGCGTTTGGCTGAGCGTTTCGTGCAAACTGGGTCCACTAGAGATGTCGCTAGAAGTGACCAGCGGCCAGTGTCGTAACTGAGGATGTATGCCCCCCCCCCCCCCCCGCAAATTAACATACTTGCGCAGGAAAATTAAATTGTTTGTCAATTGTATGGAAATATTTTCTGATGTTCTTTCCAAGCCAGAAATTCCCACAATATGGAGTTGAGCAAAAATATAAAAAATAAAAAGGTTTCGTGGGTAGCACAAGCGGTGTTTCCAAGGTCTGGATTGCAAAAATTATTTGCTTAGATTTACTTCGTGCTCTACATTCATCACTAAACCTGTTAAAAAACCACTGGCAGCCCCAGTGGACCATATGCTGGGAAAGCACATTAAAAGGAAAATCGATGAGTATCTGAGAGAAAATGCTTAAGTAAGCCAAAGCGAAAGGGGAAAAAGCTTTCCACATAAGTAGCCGGAAATATCCGATTACTTAAAGTAAGAGCCAGAGTCCACTGATCACCGCACCGTACAACAATGTTGGGAGCTTGAGAGAATTTCGAAGCTTTCCAACTTGAAAAATTTGATCTTATACATATTTTGATTTTTCGTTCATTGCTTACTTATCTAATATTCTGAAGTTAATGTAATGCTCTTCTCTCATGTACGAACTCTGATCCATGCTAGCAACGTGTACGCCTAGCGTAAGGAAGTCAGCTAAATATTTCCCAGAAAAGAGTTGACAGCGTTTCAGTTTCAGGTGTACCTTTTTTCTCCGTTTAAATACAAAGAATTAATAGAAGAATTGTCGACTTTTTTATTGTTATATCATCAATACTGCTTAGCGAGCGTATTTGCAGCATCTCCAAGCCTATGATGGTATGAATATCTTTAGATCGAACTGAAATAATGAAATCATTACAGAGTCAATAGAATTTTGATTCGGTAACCGACTTTTAATTCAGTAAATCTAATTGCTTATTAATCCAGCGTTGTTATTTTATATAGTCTTAATTTTCATCACATCATATGAAAATATTAATTTTGTAGGCTTTCGTGGGTCCCTAGAAACTGTGGGCCTCCTCCGCGCGGCTGGGCTTGCGGGGGCGTTAGTTCTCGTTCGACCGAGAATATCACTGCTGTGGTTGAGGACGTCTTAGAGATCACAAACATCGATGAGACAACGATGCACACAATATGTCATCAGTAGACGTATGTTGCGTCGAATTTCGGTGAAAGACCTGAAGATGTTCCCTTACAAAGTGCAAGCCGTTCACCAATTACTGCTTGGCCTGTTGACCGTCAAGCAAAATTAATTTAATCCCATGTTCTGTTAAACCTGGTGCAAGAAGAGGACGAATTCGTATCCAAAATTATAATGAGCGATAAAGCCCATTTCCACTTAAGTGGTTATGTGAACAAACAGAATTTGCATTTCTGGGGCAAGGAGAATCCACATGAAAGACACAAAGAGTCATTGCATCTCCTAAAAGTGACTGTTTGTTAAGGCATTTGCAGTGACCTTATTTTTTTTAGTACTCCGACAGGACTACCGTACCTGCAGACTACAAACAGATGTTAAACGAGTTTTTTTTGGCGCAAGTTGCTTAATTGGCTCTTGCTGGTTCCAGCAGGACAGAGCAAGCGCTCATACAGCTCGGCACTTGATGGAAATTTTGAAACACCTATTTGGGCCGTTTGATCTCCCGTTTTGACGATATGAACTGGCCAATCAGATCACCAGATTTGACGAAGCCTTTTTGAAAGTTTGGGTTTATCAGAAGAAACCACAAACCTTGCAAGTCTTGAAAGCCAACATTGAAATTTAGACCCAGATGTTTTGAAAGCAACAATTCAAAATGCCGTAAAACGAGCACAAATCTGCATCAACTCAGGAGGTGGTCATTTGACCGATATAATTTTTTTAACTTATTGTCATTAATTTTATACCTTCAAATAGACTTCCCGTGAAAACATAGCCCAATTTGTTACATTTCTAATAAAATGGTAGCCAATTCACATTATGACATTACTTTTGCTCCACTTTGTATAACACTTCCTACTATTGTTTATTGGATTCGCTGTACTAATATATAAGTGACCTTCAGAAATTCTCTCATCCTGCATGGAAAATTAATTAAAGATTTTTCTCTGGTGATTTGGAAATTTGTTATATATGCTATTTCCTGTTATGAAAAGTCAAAAGGGACTGAAGGTTATAGTATGACACGAGGGACATCATAGTTTATCACAAAAGTTTTTTTTCCACTTTTCATGAATTACTTGAGTCTCAAAAGATGATTTTCTTCGTAAAACTGCCGCCCGTACTTCTTGATTTTGAAACAAACTCTCCCCATTGAATTATGAAGAATTTCAATGTCCATAATCTGTTGACTTCAGTTTTTACAGTAATTGAACTTTGTAAGTGCAGATACAGATCTTACTGCGTAGTGCTTCTTGCTGAGAATGATGGCGAATCGAAGGTATAATGAGACTAACTGGCATTTGTATGACCACAGTCGAGCCTCCTCCTTTGAGTTTCTCAAGTAATCTTTGAACTATGAAACGATTTGGAGCATTATATCGACTAAAAGATTTACGTATTTAATTTGCGAATTATTTCCGTAAAATTTTTCCCATATTTGTGATGAGTACCAATAATAACGCGATGTTCGTCATTCAGTCTTCCATATGACTGCAATATGTCTGCATAACAGTTATATATTTTTTAATGACAGAGTATATCCTGTCCTGGAATTTACTGGTCGAAGCGAGACCCATATAAAATCTCTGCCGATCTCTGGGTCACGGCACCCGGTTGATTTAGCGCAACTCCACGCCGAAAGCGAAATATCCAAACTTACATTAATAAGCGACCATCCTTCAAATCTTCGGACACAGTATGCAATTATACAAGGACATACCTACTCTTCTGTTCAAAGAAGAATGTCCGCCCAAGTCATGCAGACTCAGACACCATCTTTCTGCCCGCATATGGGCTACCACAAGCACCACGATGCCCCCATAAAAGGGCCGCTACTCCGTGTTGAGGTGAATAATTCTACTATAATAACTATCTACCAAGTTAGCAATGTCGACTACCCAATTGGTATGGGTTCTTAGTCCATGATCATAACGTCATGGGTACTCCCAGTGGTATCTTTACAGGTAGATATCCTTTTATAAATGGGGCTGGTTACTCCATTCGGGCTTAAGATTTTATGTGCAACGTCTAAAAAAATTGCATATATCCTATATAGGAAAATACAACTTTTAATAGGAGCTGTCAGCGGGGACCACGAGAAAGTTAAGATACGCCCGAATTCAGATCTGGAGAGGCTAGAGATTATGGAAATCACGCCAGTAGTGCTAGAGCATACCATCCATACTCGGTATACAAGAACTGCCATCATATATGCATTAATTCTTGTAATTAGCCAACTCTCTACATCCTTCGCCCCCTGTCAAAGAGGTTATGTTTAAAACCTATTACAATAGACAAACGGATTGTGAACTTTTAAGATAGTGCCCCACAGTGTTAGAGAAATCTCATATATTATTTAACAATTGGAATCGCCCGCGTTGGAGGATCTAATGCCATCTTTAATACTTCAATTCTTCTATTCTTCAGCTCTACATAACTTTTGTTATTAAACACGCATGATTCATTCTTATAAGTCATATGCCTTTCATCTTGACAGCCCTATGCGTCACAGACCCCTTTTCCGCCACCCCCACAGCCCGTAAGGTACGATGGCATCCATTTGTAAATATATAGCCCAACTATAGCCTTGATTTGGGTATTACTCCTACCTACGATCAAATACACGATAGCCTCCTTGAAAACGAATTTAAAGTGTTCCTCTCAAATTACTTTTATTTTCGTTTCATTTCTTTCTTGCATCACCCAATAAAGTTCGCCATTTTAATCACAAAATAAATATTGACTTGGGATTCTATGACACATACATAAATTTAGGATAATATATGTTTTTTTCTACACCATTTATTTCAAGGTACCATTGGATCCACATAATCAAGTCCAATAGATATTAAGAAACTATTTCGAAAAAAAACTTCAAAGCTTGTGCCACTTTGGCAACGGACATTTCACAGAAGGTTGGTGGTTGTATAAAAATATCTCTGATCCAATGCAGGGATACGATTTAAGGATATTTAATGGGATATATATGGTTATATGTATGTATAAGGAACCGAAACCACCTATTTCTGTTTTTGGTAAAATAATATCGAGTAAATCTCAAAGTAAAGTATCCTACTTAAGAATTTTCAGGCCTAAACTAAATAACAGATGAAGCGTTCGTTTTTTGTTCAGATTCACACCCAAAATTATCTAATATTCCATGTTGATTATAGCGGTAACCGTTGTTCTTGTAATTTTATATAATAAAAAAAAAAAAAGAATCAAATCCATGAACCTTCGATAAATATTGATTACATCACATCTGCGTTTGCTCCAGCTCTTTACAGAGCGCATTACACCAACCAGACATAGTTGATCAGAGTCTGATGAAGTACGTACAATTTATGATTATTTTTCGGTATTTCATCTCTCAATAAATTGCATATTTATTTACCACAGGTTAGGGTTTATTTTTGCATTTTATTATAGGAATAAATCCTATATAAACTTACGACTGAGGTCTGGTTGGCATGAAATATGAATATGAATGAAGAAAAAAATCGATAACAGATTCATTACGGAATATTAATTATTCCATTTCATAAAATTTACTTTTGAAGTCTTTGTACTGTGATATATGTACCTATATCATTTGATCGATGGACTCCCCTTGTGGCATATGGGGCTAGATGGAGATATTCCATCGGTTGCTTGGTGAGAGTTATATACATGGACTAAAAGTTTTGGCATTTTTTTATTTATTTTTTATTTTTTTTATTTCAAAGGCAGGGGGATGGAAGATCTCAAGAAAGAAGGCCAAGGTCAGCTATTGCGCTTACCTGCTAAAAAGTAAGGCAGCCTTCCTGTCTCCTTAATTAAATGCAACAGATCCAGGTGGGTAATTTTTCCAGTTCAGAGAGCAGAGAGAGAGTCTAGAGTACATATCTAGTTTGCATCGGGAAAAGTTGGACGGACAAGCGAACAGAAAATGTTTGGTTGTCTCAAGCTCTCTTCAGATACTTAGGACTATCGAAAACTTTAATTTTTGTTAAATGAGCGTGAATCGGGCTGTGAAAGTCTGTGAACTTGCTACTTGACCCCATCCCTGATGATGCTTCGTATGAAAAATCCGTTTTGATGAGAGATCCTATCAGTAATATGAAATTCCCAGAAACAGGTTCTGGTCCAAGAAAAGGAGAACTAAAGCAGGACCTGGCTAATGAGTCCACTCACTCATCTCCCATGATTCCCGTGTTAGATGTTATCCATTTAGAGCCATTAAAGCTGCCTAGTTGTCTGAAAGAATAGAAATGTCCTTTTCAGCCTCGTCGACAGAAGTGAATCTTTTAAGCGAGTATTCGAACCCACTATTGGGCTCGAGAAAATATACACCGGCACAGTTTCCCGAAGGAGCTGTTGATGAAAATTTGTAGACCAGACTGAGCAAGGTTCACAGCATATAAGAGATAGGAGGATTGAGGTTCCGCAACAAAATAGAAGATTTAATGAATGAATCGAAAGAAATCAATTCCGCTCTGTGGCAGGTCCGGAATGAGCTTTGGGCGACGGTGTATAGGTGCAAAAACGGACAGTGACAACGCCCCTGAAATATTGTAGCGAGCAGCCCCAACTCTCAGTATGCTTTGTGTTTTTAAGCTATCAAGTAATACTAGTAGTTATTGGAGCTTTCACAAGTTTGTTTTTAATTTTGTTTTGTTTTCCGTATTGACAGGTGCTTGATCTTATTTTATGATATTTAGGGAGTGAGAGTGATGGTTGAGTTTACAGGAGATGGGTGAACGAGAGTGAAATGAAGAAGACCTGGAAGATTTCGAGCGTGATGGGTGACTCCGAAAATAAGCAAAAGTTATAAATAAATACAACACTACACCAGAGACACATGAGCAGTCCGATTATTCCCCGCATATACGGACAAATACCTATCTGTGAATTTTTATTAATATCTTAAAAATGTTGAAGCTGTTTATTTTCATTAATATATTTTTGAAACATAAAAAATAGCACATTCCTTAATTATATTGCATTTTTCAATTAATAGAAATAATTATATCCCTAATTTACCTAAGTGTCCGGTATTGCCCCATGCTTTCCTAATCCTAGATATTTCGAAAGGTTACTACAGACCAGTTTTTTCATTTTGCTAGTAAAAGGTGCCAGAACAGTCTTCCAGGATTGACACTAAGCTCAATCTTACCGCATAACTTCTAACTATATCCGGGGCTAGCGAAAGGGGTCCAGAAATCTCATTATCAGAGCTACCTATGGTTACGATCATCCGAACTACTACTATTATTATGTTTAAGTTTTCCAGTTTTTAAGTAGAGACCATGGCGCATTTGCACTATTTCATCAAAATCTTTAGTCTAATTTGCAAGATAAAAATCATTCAAATACCCATAAGTACCAGAATTTCTCGTTTTTATAGATTTGGTACATATATAACAATTTGTATAATTCTATAAAAAAAAAAACAATTTTTTTTCTCTCCGCATTAAAATTTTCCGATCAAAGATTATTATTAATTGATTGACAATATTTGAGTGGTACGCAGATAAAAAATTAGAAGCTCTAACAACAAACAATAAAAATAGGTAATGGGTGGCATATCGTTAATTAATTAGCAGCTCACCGGTTTTGGATGAATTACGCAGCGTAAACAGAAAATCTATTTATGGCGCGCAAACTTTTTATGTGGATTGTATTAAAAAAACAAAAAATGCTTAACCTTGTAATAAATGACCTGCAAAACATGAAATTTCAAATATACGTCTAATTCACCGTTTTACATAATTAATTAAATACAGGGCGACAAAAAAAACGAATAAAAGCTTTAATACACACCTGTAGACTCAGAGGTTTTTTTAGGGTCACTGTAGAACATACATATACTGAGCGGGCGTGATGGTAGGTAAGGTAGTATAATAAAAACTTCAACAATGAAACAAAAGAAAAAAAAATGTCTTTTGCCTTTTTTATAATTTTACTGTTTACGATGCGCCACACTTATTTTAATTTACTCAACTTGATGAGCACTTTTAATTAATTATGTGTCACTGAGATAATTAACTTTCACCCACACCTTATTCAGGTGATATATACTACATACACACTCACTACATATATATCAAAGTTGTATATATATTTTCATATAATGTACTATAAAACAACAGTGCACTTCTGGGTTGAGATAATCAAAATCACCTCAACCGGCTCCCCTGCCCTGTGGTACTATTGTTTTGGCGGTGTTCCAGGATTAACGTTGATACTTTAATTATGCACCGAGAAGGCGCCAGTATGAAACAACTTTCGCGTGTTACAATCAGCTTACGCTATAATTTTCACCTGACGAAATTTATTTTACCGTATTTATTACAAGAACAACAACAACAACAACAACATACACGCGATGAAGGTTTATGAAATATTTACAATTATGCACGCAACAAAACCGAGGTCAATAGTGACATTAACGCGCACCAAACTTCCGGTCAAATATCATTCGAGTCTAACCCCAACTCTCGGATATTTACGCACTTGAAGTATAGGCAAGTGCCTCGTTGTACATCAAGTTGTACATTTCAAATAACCGCGAAAATATTTCTTAATTTCATCTCCACGTTTTAATGTTTAGACGTTGTTTAGTTGGCAACTGTTCGCGCCAAGTTTTAGTTAGTATTATCGATCGCTTTGAAATTCAAATCACGTTTTATTAGGTGCGGACATGATAGCTGCTACGCTACTCTGACCATACTAGAAGTCCATCTGTTGTAAAACGCTCGTAACGTGTTCATATAGCAACCCGTTTTTTTTTTTTTCATACTGACGTAGCTTGGTTCAACCTACTTACTTAAGAAAACTAATGAACAACATGAGAAAACAAACACGGCAGATACTAGAATAGCTGCGCAACATTTAGTGGTGGGTTAATTTAGATATTTGCTACTACCACGAGCCTCGGTTATTCAACCATGACCTAGCTAATACTAATTAGTCAATTGTGATCCTTAATAGTTTGCTGGGAATTTTTTAATTTTTTTTGTTTTTTTTATTATTAATTAAGTTTCTTTTTGGGGAGGTTTTATTTGTGTTGCACTTTTATTATAGGCTTATGATTTAGTGATTTAGATTTAGATATATAATTTATAGGTTCAAGGACAAGATATCATATGAGGTGAGGTGAAAAATATATATAGATGGTGTAATTATGCTTAATCGGTTCATTCTAAGGTATATGTGGCAAATAAGGCCCATCTAATTTGAAAATGTAATAACTCAAGTAATTGGTGATATAGAAGAACAAAAACTAGTTTTCCGATAAGATTGTTCTTTTTTTTGCATAATTAAAAAAATAGAAAAACTATAACAGACAAGAGTATTTAAAAAAATAATTTAGTTTTATAAAACCTTTTCCATGGGCCTTGTTAAACTACCACAGTATATAGAGGGTGTTCCGAATTAGGATGGCCACATGAAAGGAGGTTATAGATCTCGGTAAGAAATGAAAAAAAAGCTATCCCCCCCCCCCCCTGGGAACTAAGGGGTTTGAAATTTTTTTAGTGCTGAGTAAGTGCTTCAATATATTTCCCAATATCTCCCAGGAATTTTTAAGATAACGGAATGAGTTTTTTTATAGTCGATGGCTAATTAAATGTCCATTAAGTAGTGAAATGCGTTTTCCTGTTGTTAATGTCTTAGAAGTTATAGGACTTCAAAGCCCAAATTTTGAGTAAAAAAAAATTTTTTTTTCGAATTCAAACGCAATTATCGCTATATTTTAACCTATTATTTATTTTTTTGCTACCTTTTTTGGCTTCCACATACTCTGCAAGTACGGAAAGAAGTTTTTCACCGGTCAATCTTATTAAAGGTTTAAATAAGAAATTCTCTTGACGTAGAAACTGTAAATTTCATAAAGGTTGTAAAAATATTGTGACAAAAAACGTTATTTATATTATAAGAGAAATAAAAGAAAAATAAAGGACAAAAGTTAAAATTGGTCATAACCAATTTTTATGATATTCTCTAGATGAATATCTGTATGTGATTTCGACGTTACCTCTCTGTGCAAGTTTGATTGTTGAAGTGGCTTTTCATATATATTTCTAGAAAGGTTTGTCGGACAGTAAAAGTTATAATAACCAATTTAATACGATATCATATTTTGAAGAACTTTCCAGTACATTAAACCGTATCGGATTGATCGTTTTCACAGGATACATAAAAATACTAAATTGTTATATGGCAACACCAAGAAGGAGGTCCCCGATTTAGTCTATTTTTGAAGTTGTATTTACTATTTTTATGAAAACGCCCTATACAAAATTTCAGCTATCTACACTAACACATTCACAGGCAGTGCTAAAATATAAAATGAAAAACAAAATTTGTGTATGGCAACCCTATGAAAGAGTTACCCGATTTACCCAATTTCGAACTTAAATCTACAATTTTTTTAAAAATGGCGTCTTAGAAAACAAGTCGAGAACGCAATTACCATGAAGACAGACAGACCAGACGGACGAAGGGAAATGTGAGAATCGAAATAATTTTAATATTATGCGTGGGTATCCATTTCATTTTGCTGCTCTATCAGTGTTATTTCTATGCATTATAAACGGAATATATGATGAAGTTAGTAGATATGCTGTGGAATTTCATCTAGGGTATATAACCTGCCACAAAGATTTTTTTATTGTACAAAATTTTTCATTTACTTGCAGAAAATTTTAATGTCATAAAACATTAACATTTTATGTTGTTTATATGTATTTTTAATTGATATGCCCCAAATGAGAACATTGGGACGAAATGGGTTAATGTATATTCAAAGATATTTGTTGTGATCTTAGTAAAAAAAAAATATCATATTTACAACGCTTCAACTACATTAAGCACGATTTGCTATTGTCCGTTGAGAAGTTCTATTCTTCACGTCTGAAGATCTTTATCAGATTTTTATGGGCTTACACTGAAATTGAGTTAATTTGAATTGGTTATATGAGGTAACATCCCTAAAAGAAAAAAAAACAAAAAAATCTGTCGAATGGATAACCTCCTCTTTTTATAGTCGGTTGAGAAAGGAGATCAATGATTGTAATAATTTTTACTGGATTCTTGAAGATTACATAGAAAAATAAGAACTTGAGCAACTGAACTATGCTTTAACTATGGATGATAAAATAAATACGTTCGTCGAAAAACGGCACCAAGAAATTTTTATACAGGACACACTCAGGGCTAGGTTTTAATACAATTTTAATTTGAAAATTATTTACCTTAACAAAAATTATAAAATTTTAATTTAATATAATCACTTTTAATTTCGTTAGTCATGTACTTCGCTTTGGCAGCAAATGAAATAACTACTCTTGAAATTTTCCAAATGACAGCACTGTGTGTAGTGTAATGGTCGTGTTGGAAGAAGAAGTCCAGCAAGTTTTCGATAATCCACGCCGTAATATGAAGTGTATTTCCTCAACGAATTAGTTGCGATAAAACATACATACATTGGACTAACCTCAAAGTAGGTGAGAAGGTTTGTTGGTCCTGTTCACGAGGTTTCCAAATTAGGAGAATATGATGAACGCTACCTAAGTACTTCTGCTGAGGAGGGTATTTATATAATAATATTATTATGAAGGACAAGAACATCTTAACAGCTATGAACACAAATAATTTATGATGTTTTGCTGTTACAGCCCTGAAATTGACATATCTATTGACCACATCGCTCGATTTTATTTACGATGGTGATCCTGACTAAATCCGTCCTTTTATATCTCTGCTGATGATAATGAGAAATTTTATCATCGAGAAAATTGTTTATGGCGAATTTCCTAATATAAATTTAGCAGATTTCATGGAAAATTTTGATGTGACATGGCAATACAGATTTTATGTCCTAAATTTTAAATACACAAAACATATCTGGCCCAGTATAGGGTCTTTCCCTTTTTATTCGACTTTACGATATGTTCTTTGTGATTACGATATTGAAGGTATCGTCACTTGAATTAAATTTTCCTGTTTACTGCCACAGCAACTACCTATTCATTCTTGTTCTGACCATCTCTAAAAATCTTTCTTTAGGACTTGACGAACTTACGAATTTATTCTTGCCTAGATTATTCGATACGGAATTTAATATACAGTAAGTAAACAGATTCATCTCCACTTTGTTTCATCCATTTTCAGGGAAAAGTTGGATATTCAGCATGAGCCATTGTCTATTTCTGCAGCTTCGTTATTGGTCAGTGGATTTTATTTAAATTTTGGACTTTGCATGAACATTATTTTGTAAGTGTTGCCTGTGCATAATATTGATGTTTTCTGAATGCTGTACGAGACGTTGAGGATATGCTCACTATATTTGTTGAACTGTTCTTCAATATAGGAAACTATAGTTTTTGAGCTATATTCCATCTTGAGTTTTTACTCCATAGGATTTCATAAAATGCTTCCGTGATAGCTATTAAGTTTTTTGTACAACATATTGCACTGTTATCACAATTTTCAGTACTTTTTGTATTTTATCTCCCATCCACGTTTGAAAAGCACATGAGGAGTTAGGAATATTTGTTACGTTGCTGAAATTCATGGTGTAAATTGTCGTTCATCCGTGAAAGTAATCCGTATTTTAGAAGTTTCATAGCAGCTCCAATTCTGTCTTCGATCATAACATATAATTTGTTTCCTGCTGATACAATAAATCCATTAGCTCCAAGTCACACATGAAATGTATGTATACGTTTTGATGGATGAATTGAAAGGATGCGGAGCTCCAAATGGATTCTGAACTTGGATCAAGATTACATGCATTGTTCACATTGTTCATCCTAGTCCCAGTAAAATGTTCTTATAAAATTAAAAATGGGTGTCTGGTTCATATAAGAGAAGTGCGAGTTAAGGCACAGAAAGTTTATCAATATCTCAGTCTCCTCGTCATATCCTCTGAATTTCGTGTTGTTAAAAATCAGTCCTATTATATGTAGGTGTCCCCCAAGGAGGGGAATTTTTGGTGATAATATGTAGATATACCAGAGTTTTTACCAACAAGGGTTTTCTCTATACTTCCTTCATACTCTACTCATGTGTGATTTCATCCGCCTTTTCGTTTCTCGAAATATTATCGTAACCGTAGAAAAAATTCCATATTACACTATGACAGGAAGTTTAAGCTGATTCGGGTTTGATTAAGGCCTTAATAGCAGCTAGACTTTCCGAGCAAATGGAAATCTTTATGTTTTTCTACCAATATTAAGGAGTATCTACCTTATTATTTCTAGGATGATATTGAGGTTATTCTGGAAAACCCTGACATGGTTTTTAAGACCTAAATGCACTTTTCTACCAATTCTAATATTTCTTCCAATTTAAAGTCATCTGTTACAAATAGAGTGATGAAGGGCTCAGGCACAGAGTGTGACTTCCATTCATTGAGAATTATATAATACAAGAAAAAATAAAGAAAATTAGCAAAAGTAAAGCGTTTCGTATCAGCAGGAGTCAATACTCATCAGTAGGTCCTAGTTCCTGTCATAGACACTATAAGAAAGAACTTGCTGTACTGCATACAAACGCCTTAATTTTGCTAAGCTGCAGGCTTTGCAGCAAATTAGTTATCAATTTTTTTTAAAATTGATAACATTTTGCGTAAAACTCTTCATGGCTTTTCTCTTGAAAGAAAATTAGTCTACATAATTCAGATTGATTGCAAAATGGGATGTAATAGCTTAGTGGCCATAAGTGAATGATTTATAACAACGAAATAATTTTTTGCTCTAGTTTTAAATGAGATAGGATTGCTGCCACTCACTCATATACATTACATACATATGTGGAATGAAGCTCAATATCCTAAAATCATGAAACTTTGTTACAATTCTACAAGACAATAAGTTTAAGTGGTAGATGCGAATATTTTATGTGTCCTTACTTTTGAGCTGTTGATACTATGAGCAATTTTTATTTCAGGGAAAATATGTTTGAGAACTTCCGTCTGAGGTTATTTAGTTATGTCGAGTAGAAATGACTGGTCATCTAGAGATCCCTGCGTATTGTTATTGCCTTTCAACTGTCCTAAAATTGTGGAGCCTTCTGAATGCACTACTGTTTCACCATCATATTCATATTATTGTCCACTGCAAGCAATCTTATTGTTAAGGTAGAACCTAAGAGGAAATTACCATTCCATTGTAATTATCTTCTAAACCCTGGGCGGGCATCAATATACCCTAAGATTAATTGATTTTCTCGAGTGAGTCATTCAGGCACAGAGCCCTAGTATTTCGTTTCTATATACCAATTTAATAATTAATTCATCAAGACTTTCCGTTTTTCTTATTAAAAGTACAAAGGAGGTCAAATTAGATTACAAGATTATTATATAAAAAAAATATATATTAAAAAACTTTTAAAATAAATAACTTTTGTAAATAAAATGGACTAAAAAGTAAAAAATAATTTTTTTCTTTCTCAGTGATAGACAAAAAATTCTACAACTCAGATTAAATCTTAAAAGTTTGGGCATGATTTGCAGTTAGACAATTGTGATTATAGTTATGGATGCCCAAACTTTTACGATTTAATCTGAGTTGTAGTATTTCTTATTTTGCATTAAACTTTTCTTGTTTATATCACTGAGGAAGAAAAAAAAATATTTTTATTTACAAAAGTTATTTATTTCAAAAGTTTTCTTAATATATTTTATTTTCTACGTTTTAATCATCCTCTCGAAACTTGGATCTCGAAATACGGCGATAACTAATTTAGTTCACAATTTAATCAGTACTACTAAAGTTGCCACAACAATGCACTGTGAAAACCGATTTGGTTTAAACTACGTTTAAACTTGGAGCATGGTTTAAACTAAACCGTAGTTTAAATTCCACTGCGAAACTGGTCATCAGTGAAAATAGGAAGAGTGCTTTCCTCCACAACCTATGTAAATTGAATGGTTCTTTCCAACGATCCGGAAAATTCATGCTTAATGGTTCCGTTCACTATTCTGAAATGGCTGAATGAATGCTTCTACTGAATTTAAAAGGATTACTCTTTTCACCTTACAAACAATTTAAAAGTAATGCTTTTTTTCAGCTTCCAAAAAACTAATAAAGAATTCTTCCTTTCACCTTCCAAAGAATTAATAAGGAAAGCTTCTTTTCACCTTCCAAAGAATTAAAATGGAAGGCTTCCTTTCACCTTACAGGTCATGCAGAAGTAAGGTATGCAAGCTAATATATAACAACCTTATATACCTTCCCGTCGTAGGACATCAATGTATTAAATTAAATGACTGGGTATCAGAGTGAATTGCTTCCGTATCTTTCACAGAATGTTTTCGGAATGCATCCGAAATGTATGCGTTTCCCCCTCTGGGTAACTACCCGATCATTCATGCACTCATTTACTTGAGGGTTATTATTGTGTTAGTAAGGGAAGAATCTGTTTCGTCTTGTTTGTCAAGCTCGAATCCGTATTCAAATGTAGCCCTGCTTATCACTACCCCCGATCGGGAAAGAACGCAGCCTGAGTTGCCTTATAATAGAACTGGTGTTACCAAGTGGGATTTGTCTGGTCATTACAAAATTTTATAATTTTTTTCGGATTTTAGTTATTCTAGTATTTTTGTTTTTTATATTCTTTAATTTTAAAAACATTTTCCATGTTGTTGTTGATAAAACAAATTAACAAGTTCCATTGTAAGATTTTTCTCGGAACTTAGGCATTCGTTGCAATCAACTCAGACGTCAAGTTAGATGAAAGTGCCTGCTTTCAAAATATAAATAGTCCATAAAATACACATTTCTATAAAAATAAAAAAAAAGAAGCTTGTTTATTACAGTTATGAGAAGAGTCCTTTCTTATTCTTTTCACATTTATCGGCTTCTATTTTTATATTTTCCATCTGCAATTCCAGAGAATGCAAGCACTGACAGCATGGATACTAACGCCATAAAAGAAATCTTCAATAAAATTACGCTTTGAGGTATTCCAAGGCAATGAAAGCTAAATGCAAAGAGAGAATAATCATAATCAGAAAAGAAAAATTCATTTAACATTCAGAATGATCTTGCAGCGTTGAACTATGAAGGACTTAAGAAATTGTTGCTTTTGAAATTCAAAAAGAATTCATAGCAAATGTGCACGGGATTAGGGACTAAAATTCAAGCTCAACACGGAAATACACGTGAAACTCACCAGTTTTATGCAGTATCCCAGGCATCCAGGACTGGCTTTCACTGAATCTGTTCTGCACTTAACGTCAAAACTGCATTTTTACCATTAATCAAATCATTTCTGCGCTTTGTCAATTTCCAAGGAATCAGGGCATTAGGGAAGTAAGGTAGAATAAGGAAGAATAACTGGAAAAAAGTATTTTTTTTTCTCCTCTATATATGTGAAAATGGATGGAATATATCCTTAGTGGAATTGAGTAGAAGCAAGGCAAACAATATACACGTAGGTATATATAGTCAGTCAGTTGAAGAGTAATGGGAGCACCACGTTTCCTGAATTGAGTAAATCCCCGTTCTAGAAATCAAATAAAATTTTAAAAGGTTTGCTTCCAACATGGGTTTCCTGTGCAAAAGTACGTAAGGAGTTTTTTGTGAGCATTTCAAAAGATCTAATGAAATAACGTCTATTCGAAAGAGAAGTAGGTACGGGATTATGATTTATGATATTATATTACGGTGGATCATGAATGATGTTGCTGCATTGCACAATAATAAATCCTAGGGATGACGATGATGTTCTGAATGATTAGTTGCTCGTTTTTAGAAAAGATTCTTTAGAACCATAAGGACATTAGCCATTTTCGTAATTCAAACGAATTGATAAATGTAAAAAATTTCAGGACAAAAATTTGGTTAGAGTTGTTTGTTGCTCACTTTGTATTGAGAATTTTGATGGTATTATAATAAAAATAAAGCTCAATAGTGAATTTTATAGTGCACAGGATTAATAGGCCAAATCCATGTCCATGGTAGGATTTATGGTCTATAATTTGATTACTATCTTCCTTCGTGCACCTTGTCCATAACTGCTGCTTGTAACTATAAACAAAACTCTCCTACCGCTACAATTTGTGGCGCTAGGGCTGCAGCTTACATTTTAAAACTTTAAACCTTGTGCGCACGATATGTTTGATATTTTGTAAGTGCGTGAAGAAATGATAGTGAAAACTTATTGGAAAAGTTATAAGGCAAAGACCTATGATCTCTTGTTTTTGTATAAATGAATTCAGGTTGTGAGGGCCCAAGAAAAGTAAGCGACAGTTACAGTGAAAGCTATACATTGAGTTTATGTTTTTTATATTTCCATGAAGAAAGAACTGAATTTATTGGCATTTACTGCTCAATTTGAAATATAGTCCTAATGTCCTCAAAGTCATGGACAGAATGGAATAGACATCGGGCTCATCCCTCGATGCATTCGATATAGCAGAGTTTATATTTTTTAAATATTTATGATTCTCAGAACCAGCTTAACACAAGCCAGCTGTAGTGACGCGTTTAATAGATAAACAGTCAACAATAAGTGATTTTCATCACTTAGTCGGTGTTAATATTAGTAAGACAAACACCGGATGAAATTACATGCAATGCAACATAGGACAGAAAAAAATTTAAAAAGTTAAATAGCAACAACAAAATGCTCAGTAGTATTATTAACAGTAATGCACATGCGATTAATAGATTCGTACATGCTAAGGTTAGACCTTGAGGAGTTAACATGCAACAGAAGTAGTCTTCTCAAATTGTTCCTACTTCACGGAAAGAGATTTTGTTGCGTAAAAACGGAGAATCAATATTCGCGTTTAAGAGTTGATGAACAAAAGATATTGTACATCGGCAACTATGCGACGTTTTTCAAGCGAGTGCATATTTAAAGCTTCAAGCGATCCTCATAAGGTGGAAGAATAACTGAATTATTCCAGGGTATGTGCCTGACAGCAAAACGTAGGAAGTTCCGCTAAACAGACTCGATACCGTTGAGCGCCGAAGTATGTACCGTAAAACGGAGATCAGACTTGGTTAGCGTATTCAAGCAGTTGTCTCACAAAGCAAGTGCACAAACACAATATTATGTCAGGATTCGAGAATTTTCGGGACCAGCGTGTTATAAAACCCAACATAGAACTACTCTTTATATGGGAGATAAAATTCCATCTGTGGTCACATTTGACACCCAAGTCACAGACAAAACCCACACTGCGAATGGAGGAATTAGAGTACTCATAAATGATTGGTTTCTGATTTCTGTGAAAAATCATAGCCTCACATTTGTCTATATTGTGTACCAAATTATTGCTTTAGCACCAATCGTGAAATTTGTGTAGGTCACCCTGTACCTGTTCACAATCGCTAACAGATTTAATCTGAGCAATAAGCGTATGCCGTCAGCATAAATCAAGACTTTTCAGTGCCTTACAAAAGAGACAAATTCACCAATAGGTAGAATAAAGAACAAAGGCCCCAAGTGACTACCTTGAGGTACGCCAGACGAAGCCTTCAAAGCTCTAGAGATTGAATGGTGGAAATAAATTTGGTATGTTCTGTTATCTAAATAAGACTCCGTTCATTTTAAAAATAAAGGGGGAAACCCATACTTTTTCATTTTAAAGAGTATCACGGAGTAAGTAACTTGTCTAAGGCTTTACTATAGTTTATATAAATACAATCCGTCTGGTAGCCTTTTGCAAGTCCGCCAATGGTATCCGAGAAAAATTCCAACAAGGTAGTGGTTGTAGACCTACCCGAAATAAATCAATGCTGGTTTGAAGAGAACAAATTGTTGCAGGAAATTGATAGCTGAGAATAAATGATAGAATTAAATAATTTCGGCATACAAGATAATTTTGCTTGCAATAGGCCTATAGTTAGAAATTTCATTTTTGCTACCGTTTTTGTGGATAGGTACGATAAAAGAGTTTTTCCCTAGCTGCGGGAAACAACCGCTTTCGAGCGATTTTTAGAAAATAATTTTCAGCAGAGCTAACAAAGCAAAGCAGCAAGACTAAAAAAAGTCTGGAGGGATCCCATCTGGATCAGAAATGTGATCGAGTATATCCTCATGTGAAATTGACTGAAGTTTGTATTTCAAGGAAGGAAATTTGACGAGGCAAATCCATTGTCAAAAAATGAAGCCAACATATTACAAATTGCGGACGAATTAACACTAGCAGAATTCTTGTATCTCATGGTATTGGGGTAGTTGTTCGTTTTTTTCCTCATTTTAAAAAACCTAATAAAGATGCGTGGGGCTCTAAATAATTTCGCACGCATTCTTTGAATATACTCATCATAAAGTGTAGAAGATAGTTGTTTAAACTCATTATAGGAGGTGAGGAAGTTATTGTGGCTTATAATGTCTTTATCCCTCATATAACTTTTCCATAATTTATTCTTTCTAATTTTAAGACGTCTTAGTTCATTATTGAATCATGGCGGTGATGTTTTAAGCAGCCACTAACGCTTGCGGGGAACATAAGATTAAAATAAATCAAAAAGAAAATTCTGTCATTGCAATTTAACCCATTATTAGCATAAATAATAATAAAATTTTAAATTATAATAAATATTGAAAAATTCGTGATTCGAAAAGTTATTTTTTTCTAATTTTTAAGTGGTTTCATGAAAAGTAAACCATCAACATATATAGACCATATTAAAGTAGATATTTCAACGGTTAAAATGAGCCCAGATACAGTAATCAAATCGAAAAAAATACCAATAAGATTTCGGTTTTTTTGTGAAAATTCCGGAAACTACTTGTTTCCCAGATTCCAAAAAAATCATGCTTGTTTAATGCAGAAAATGGTATGCTTTCACAAAACTTCATGTAAATTGAATTATTTTTACAAACGAAAAAAAAAGAAGAAAACCGATAAATGGAGTTTCCGCCATTTTCTTGGAAAATTTCAGGTTATGTTGAAAAATACCTCATATAAAAGTTTCAGATGTTTTTATTATCTATAACTTTTATGAAGGGCATTTTCCACTAGGATATCACGTTTCGCCGAAAATCGCAAAAAACCACTTTCAACCCCTTAACATCGGCCCGCCCATTACACAATTTCAATTTAACTCGTGTTTAATTTTTGGTTTGTATTCTTAATTATAACTTTCACTAAATTTTCCGGCTGGTCCTTGCGTGTTTATAATTTTTTTGTTTCGAAAAGGTATTATTATTATTATTGAATTCGTAGGTACGACTTATGAAACCGGTTGCTTTAGTCGTACCGATGTCAGTTTTTAAAGACTTAGTTTATTTTACTTGAAAGAATATAGATTTTCTTTCTGTGTAATAAATAAAAACAATATTAACACAAGTTTTGAATAAGGCATTTAATTTATATTTATTTAATAAATTCTAAGTTTTATACGGTTTTTTTTTTCTTTATACGAGTTTTGTCTTAAGGGGTACGACTTGAGTAACCTTACCCTAAATAAAAATTACATTGAATTACTGTATTTTCCAGTATTGAGTCTTCTTTTGCAAATTGCCCAATCTTTTTACAGTTCAAAAGAAAAATGGCTATTCACTCCGCTGAATGTTCACCTTAATGCAAGGCTCTTTAAAAAAATTTACAAAAAATGAACAAAGAATAATTCTACATTCCTGCGACTGTATGGGGTCTCTGTTAGGTTAGGTTAGAGTGGCGGCCTTCGAGCGAGCCCCTGCGATCAGCCTCACTTAGACCATTTGCGGTCCATTGTGGTCTCCGTTAACACCAATAATTGCGGTTTACATTATTTTGCTTGCTCATATTTGTTGACAAACCGCTGATATTTAAGGAATAAATTAAGAAGTCTGCAATTACTTGTTCAGTTAAATTTTCTTTTTTTTTTGTAAATACTTCAGAATTATGAATAAAGAAAAATATAAATAAAAATAAAAAAAAATAAAACTGTTTATAAATCGTCTTGAATTACATTGGACACTCCCCATCACCAAAAAGTTCATTATTCATAAAATCTTATCTAATATCTCTAACTTAGCGCACTAATTTATGCTAATTTAAAGACTTCGAATGAAACTACTAAAAATATAAGCCACCACAGTAATTTTGCTGTCTGCGCGTTTTATGAGCATATTAATATTTCAATATTTATTGTAAACCAAGTGTGTTCACACTGGTTGCTTTGCAAAACAAACATGAGTCGTGTGTGTATCTGAATTCGGACCTCCCACGCAAATATTCAGATTCAGATATTCTTGCACGCAAAGTATCTGCAATAAATGTTACGATGCACTCGACTCGAGTCGAGACTGCATTAATACTACTACTTGGGACTGACCAGGGGGATGGCGGAGGGGAGATGCTTTTGGGTTTAAATCTTGGCAATCTTAATGTCACTGTTTACGTTAACCATTCGCCACAGTATTGAGAAGGAATTATTTGAAGGCGCTTAAGAGAACTGTGATCTGACGTAAATAGCTCCTTATTGTTGCTGTTAATTCTTTTGGATTTGTTTTCTTCATCTTTAAGTATAAGCACTTTTGGCAGACTGATGAAAATCTAATTTTGCTCTTGTTTTGGCATCCTCATCAAGCATAGCCCAATATTGATATAAGTGTAAAGTGGGCCAACAACAGAAATTCTAGAAAAAATACGACATGAAACGGAGGCGTATAAAATAGTCGTGTTGAGTCATCTTTAATTTGTGCTTCTCTTTCGTCAAACTGACCTATGTTTACGTAAATATCAAAATTGTCCTAGGTTCAATGCATTGCATATGCAGCAATAGTCAGTAGTAGTCTGCTTCTCGCAAAGAATTTCGAGGTTGTGAAGTTTATTGAACTTTGATATGCAAAATAATTTCAATCGGTTAATTAGGGGTGAACACAATAAGTTAGAGAGATTAAAAGAGACAGATATACAAAATTAAATTGAATTTTCTGCAGTAATATCTTTTTTTGTGATACATAGCTAAGCATCTCTCAACGCAATAGAGTTTTGATTTAAATGATCCAACTGTAGGCATGTATTCAAAATTATTCAAGTTGCGCGTGCGAATTTCTGATGCGCAAACTTTAAAAAACAATTCATTTCAAAACCTTCGAATATATTTTAAGTCTGTATTTAATGTTGAATTTATTTGCTTCGGAATGTTATTTATACTGTGGTAAACAATTTCGAATTGATAAAGAATTTTAAATAAAATTAAGTGGATTAAGGATACTACGTGGAATTTAAAGAGATTTTAATTCTATTGTGACTCACATTCATAATAAAAAAAAAAAAAATTAAGAAAATGGAAAAGTTGAAAAATTATATAATTCTTTTCGCTTGAATTTATTACTTAAATTATTTCTGTAAAATATAAAAATAGAATCAAGGTGCCAAGTATTATAAATTTAAATATGTCATCAGGCACAATGGACTGTACTATTTTGAACAAAGACTAGACTAGACTAGAAAAGACAATCGGAAGAGATTCATAATAATTTAAAATTCATGTACTAAAATATAATTGTTTGCAGTATAAAGTGAAGAAGTGGATGGCGATCATTTTTATAAAGTAAATATAACATTAAAAAATGAAAAAAAGTAATAGGAAATAGTAACATAAAATAAAAAGAATAAAAACAAAAAATGGAAGGGGAGTGAAGTCGACAGCTACTAGACATATAGGTAGTTTTTAGATATAGAGAAACTCACACGATCATTAGACTCATAATTACCTGACGTTTTCGAATTCTGCACTAAAACCGAAGAAGAAAAATGCTATAAAAGTTACAAAAATTACAGCGTCATGCATGCTGCAGAGTTATCGCATGGCATACTAGAGCAGAGTATACAGATTGTGAAATGGGTAGTGTATTGGAATGGATCATAACATGTTTTAGAGCGTGCCGAAAGCAAGTGTTTTTATAATAGCAATTTTTGTATATATTTGAACGACTTCCTCAATACTTCAGATACGAAAAAATATGAATCACTCAACGTATACATCATTTCAAATGTTGTGGTCGATTCTGGAATGGACCATTCTGGAATGGACCATTCAGTCATATAAATTTTTTATACTTTTTTGGTAGTCCATGCGACATCTAGTTCTTGTAGCATCTGTGGTTAAAGGTATTGTAAAGGGGCAAATATACTACGAAACTTATGTATATGTCTAGATCGATTGTATACACTAAATGTCAACAATTAAATACGGATGCACGAGAAATCAGCCGAAATCTGTATAATTAAGGACTCAATTTGATAATTAGAGCTAAGAAAATTAGGACAAGCAAAAGTGGCCAGAGAGGTATTGGGATTAATTTGAAGCCCTGCAATTCTTTCAGTCTTCCCCAAAATATACTGTTAACTGCTATTCAGATATAACAACGTAAATATTCATTTTTCAAATCCTTAATTGCAGTCAAGCTACATTGGAATGCTAAACGAATAAATAAAAGAGGAGTGACTTTAAAAAAAAAAATAAAGGAAATCCACATAAGTATGAGATAATGTCACAGGAAATCTTTGCTATAGGCATATTTCTTATAGCTAGAAATCGGAGTATTAATGCCAATATCTCTCTAGGTGAAATCATAACTGTATCTTCTTTCTTTTCTTATTACAGGCACAGATTTTTCAAACATATTATAGAAATCTGTAAGTGATATGTTATACACAAAAATTTGTTATAAAGCCTTTTATTATCAAATCTTAATTATCGAAGCACGGTATTGAAGGAACCAAAAAGTCTTTGTCTTTTTTCTCCATTCCATTGTCCAAATCCTTTTTGTTCGATTTTGGCTACCATGCCACAAACAACGCACAAAAACTGACTGAGTGTATTCCCAATAAAGTGGGTGCCACACCAGAAGCGGCGGGGCGCAAAAAAAATAGTTGCCGCGGGGCGATTTTGGATATTACTCAAAGATGGATCCTAATCACTTTTCTCTGCTTTTCTTCAACCAGATCAACTAATAAAAGAACTTCTTCATCGGAATTAGAATACATTTGGAAAAAGAGTCATGTAGACTCATGGGACACTTCTTGCTGATACTTGATCTCAACACAAGTGCATGACAACGTTCTAGCCTCAAAAATTGCGGTACATGTGGACAGAATGACAACTGAATTAGATACAAGTATCGTTTCTAGATGTCGTATATACGCACCTTTAGGATCTGTCTAAATCAGCCTGGGAAGTTATGTTGGAACTATTCATTCTAGATCTTTCCATTACAAAGGATACTGCTTTTAGTGCTCTGAAATAATAATTGGCCGTTTCAAAAAATCTAGACACGCAGTCTGCCATTCAAAAATTTCCTTGATAATTTTCAAAATGATGAATTGCTGTTCAAATGCTAACAATCATAAAATTTGTCATTTTGAAGTGGTCAATGGATACTGGCGAGGTTAAAAGAAAAGTGAATCACGATTATATGATATGCAGATATGGTTGTTTGGTGATTGTGGGAGTTTTCAGGACAAAGTGTAAACTACATAAGCCCCTGAGATCTTTCCCAACTATTTTTTAAGCAGAAATCATAACTCATAAAATAGCGATAAAGCACTAAATTCAAATGCGTATGCATCGAAAATTCTTTTGGTTAGGGAAAACTATTTGCATAGCAAACAAAAAAGTAATCAAATGTTCCGCCCATGTTCAACTTACACTTTGTAAAATTTCAACCTCAAAAGGTTCCAAGTGAGTTTGACATTTTAATTCATAAATTATAATTTCTTCTTCTTCCTTTCTTTTATGTTTTCTATAAAATCTTTAATTATCGTTAGGTTTGAAATATGTGTATAATTTATACAGGGTGACCATAATTCTATCGATCAATTTATTTGATCTTAGTTTTGAATGTGTTAATATTCTTTAGTAAATCAAAACATAGTTGTAATTTATTACATATTGACATAGACATAGATATTTATTATTTTACCATTATGACGAATAATTCCTTTTCAGTCGCGGTCAGTAACTTGCGACCTTAGAACTCGCGAGTTCTAATTGACATTTTTCAACAAATTGCTTTTTTCATGTGGTCATACTAATTCGACCATGCTCGTTTGATTAAAATGGTTTGCAAAGTTGTGTCTCCAACGGTTTAGGAGATATTTCATGATGTTTTGTTTTATCTGAACTCCAAACATATACTAACTTGGTACAATAAAGTTGTAGCTGTATATATTTTGCTCATATAGATCAAGTCATACAGATACGACTTTGTGACAAGGTTGAGCAGCTGGCAGTTTTTGCATTCAGTCGTAGTAGCTCATAGTAGAGGATTTTGAAAGCAAACGAGTCTTATATTTTGGGTGATGTACTTGCTAACCAGTATAGCCTTGAGGAATTAGCAATACATTCTATTTTAATCAACTGACCAGAAGTGAGAGTTGCAAATAACGACGATGTGGTATTTGAAAATACTTTAGATCTCCCAGCTGCAGTGAAAAACACTATTGTTAGCCGTTCCATGCCAATCAATACCAATAGTAATCGGGAAGATTCACATGGAATGCTGTCTAGTAGAGACTATCGAGAAAGCCTCACAGAAAGGGAAGGTCCTGTTTTTTTCCTTCATGGGTATACAAGGTGCCTTCGACAACAACACTATTTGACTCGATCAAGAGGGTAATCGAAGATATCGAAGGTATCGAAACCTGTATCGTCAGATGTATCGGAATTATGGTGGATAAACACTGTATAACAACTATCTTCACTGGCAAGTCGACAGCAATTAGAGCCGCTAGAGATTGCCCACAAGGCGAAGCTTTAGTACCACTATAATGGCTCTTGGCTGTGTATGATCTATTAAACCTACTTCACAAGCAACCTTTAAGGACCAGGAATACGCTGATGAGTCAGCTTTTACCTAAGCTTATGTAGACTGCCTTTAATATAGCCACTAAATGATGCTAGAATATGGGTCTATCAATAAACAAAAGTAAGACGGTAATAGTTACTTTCATCAAGAAAAGGAGCATCCAGTGCCCAACTTCTAGGTTAATTGAACTTTCAATAGAAAATTAAAAAAAAAGTCAAATATTTAGAAGTAATCCTGAATAGCAAGTTCATCTGAAATCCCCACTTTAAAATGATAACCAACAAAGCTATGTAGGCATTCGGATCGAGCTTTTTTGGGAAAAGTCCCGCCTAAGTCCGAAATTGACTTTATGGAACTTTTAGGGTTAACACTTAGTGGCTCAAAACGATGCAGACACCAAGAAAGCAAAATTGTTGCCACAAAAATGTAGTGAATATTCCCTACATTTTAGGGAATATTTCCTACATTTTAAGGAATATTTCTTACAATTTAGGGAAAAATACCTAATCTTCGTGACAACAATTGTGTACATTTTTTACTGTGCATGGTCTGTTTAGGCGCCCGTATATCCTGTCCTCAATCAGCACTTAAAGCGATTTTGACATCTTCGAGCAGGTCGACATTAAAGGCTTAGAAGCCCTAAACTCTGCCATTTTTTTTTATTATATATTTTATTGGTTATTATTAATTTTGTACACAGTGTTTCTTATCACCAATACTCTAATGCAGTTCATTTCCTTTTATTTGTTTAAAATACCAAGGTAGTAAGAACTTTACATTCTTACGAAAGTTGAGAAACGATATCCCGAAGTGCTAGGTGTCAGATACAACTATGGAAATTTAATTTAGGACTTAAATTTTGCTAAAGATTCTATCCGATTAAAAAAAAAATTGCTATTTATCCGGATGCTTTTCAACTTATGCGAACAAAAATTTATAGTATGTAAAGCAAATTTCATATGGCATTACAGTTACGCGTAGTATAACCGGAAATTATGGATTAGAAAAGAAATTATAAGGAAATAAAATTTTGACGTCGATTTTCTCGAATTGATGCCTCGACCAATTGGAACCCGGAAGTTCTAAGTTTGCGAATTGTCTATAAAAATCAATTCAATCAATATTTGTGCGGCCAATGATTCAATTTCGTGAGTAAGATGTTTTTTTTTAATTAATAAGTTTTTTGCTTATTATCATGGAATTTTTCTTTAAGCAGCATTATGGAGCACGTCGGTCAATGAATATTACCGAAATGTGTTAATTACACGTCGGTCAGTAACTATTTCATAAATATCATTCAATACTGGAAGTCAAGCAGTATACCAATATGGTGAATGACATCACTATTATTGGCATCACAAATTAAATGGAAGAAGAAAAGATTCATGTCATTAAATGGGCTATAATCGCCATAAAGTAAGTATTTCTTGAAATATTTTCTTCTCCCAACTGTTACAGTCTCTATTTAATTTTCTTAACCAGCAGGTAATAACATTTTGATAAATATTTATACCTTTAATAAGCGCAAATGTGCTAAGTAATAAATTATTCCATCGAAACCAGACGAAGGTGGCATACGGAATCATTTCACAATCTTCCCCAACTAACTTGAATCCTGTTTGCCTCAAGTTGTGTTGCCTTTTGCCAAATTGTAAATCTTCTTGCTCAGCGAATATTTTTTTTTTCATACCTTGATGGTCATCACGTAGATAGGTAAGGTACCTACTATCGAAGAAATTGATACTTTAAATTCTACTCTCTGCATTTATTTGACCTTCAACTGAATTTTAAAATTCCAAACATTTTCTTCCGGAATACATTTGGTGATTTTTTGTATTAATGTTCCGTAAAAAAAAAAAAACATAATAAAATTGAGAAAAAAAAGAAGAAGTTATTTCTACAGAGTGAAATCCATTGGTAGGTAGTACTTCTACTGCATCAAGGGCACGAAATTCTACTAAAAGCGGAAATAGAATTCCGGAAATGACGCCGACGCCTGCCGTCCTTAAAAACTCAGAATTTCATTAGAAGTTGAATTGGTTTTGCTGGAAACACTTTTTCCTCTATTCAATTTCAGCATAACTGGCTTTTAGTATAGTTCCATGAAATTCTAACAGGATTTCACTGACTGACGCTAGAGATAACCTATAGAGTAAAATGGAAGAAATTACAACAATAAAAAAAACGTGATGAAATAGAATTTTCAAAATATGGGAATAGATTTTTGACTAGGTATGAAAGGTAATAGAAATGAAGCCTTCGAGAGTTATAAAAAACTCCATAACACTTTACTGTGAAAACCCTTTCAGTAGTTCATCAAGTATGCATGATTGCAAAAGTGAATTGGTTATGGTCAGGCATTCTTTGTTTATTTGATTATTTTGGGGATTTTTAAAGCTATATTTAAATTAGTTATTGCAAACAGAGTATGATGGAGAGACGCTGGATATCATTCCTATTGAAATTAAGTGCTAATATCTGTAAATCATCTTTGTTTAGGTTGAAATGATATCAGAAATATAAAATGTAATTATTATGGCTCTTGTAGATATTGAAAATGATATGTAATGGTTTTGTTATTAAGACGAGAGTCAAGTAATTGTTCTATCGACAACCTTTCAGTCAGTTCTCGTTATAGCCACAAGCATGGATGTAGCCAGGTAGGGGTCGATTAATCATAATTAATTATATTTATATTAATTAAATTTAAGTTACAACCAAGCAAGCATGAAGAACTATATTGAAAGCATAACGAAATTATTTAATAGTGAGCTGCCACGCCGTTTAGAGTTAGTAGCCGTAGGTTATTTTTCTTTGAGTGTGGATGAAGCCAGATGCCTTCAAGAGGAACAATTGTCAATATATCAATAGCCATAGGATATGCGAACGATCCTTACGTTGTTGAAGGATTTATAGGTTTTATAAATTCTTCCATTTCCAGAGATACGCAAGGACTGGATACATTAATTTTGGACACATTGAATAAACACCATTTGGGTATTGGGTGATGTTCTAATTTTTGCACAGTCTTATAATCACTCGCTAGCGTCATGTCTAGTAAAAATCACGGTCTACAGGCGATTATAAAAGAAACTAACCCACACGCAATTTACATCAATGTTTCACTAGCAAAGATATTTTCTAACCTCCTCGAAGCTTTGTCTATTAATTTCTTAAAACTTGGTCATCATGCGAGCCTGAAAAAATTATAAGGCACTCTCGGAATCCATACCAGCTGGGAAATGGGAAGTCTAAATACAACCAGATAGAGTTGTCGCTACGAAAACTGTAAAGCAGTACTGATAAAGTGGAAGCATTTGAATTGCCAACGACTATTCCTTAAACACATTTTACTCAGTTCTAGTTATAGTGAATGTACTGAGTGAATTTTTCCCGACCCAAAATGAAATGCTGGATCAGACTAGTGACTTTGCAAGTACTATAGGTATCTTCGAAGCATACAGGAATCAGCTCAAAATTTGGACAGATATTGAGTAGTTTGCTGATAAGTGCACGAGATTTCGCTGGAACCCATTAGAGTCTCAAGAAGAAGGCGTCAGTAAAAGAACTTTTGTACAGAATCGCCTGTGGACAAAAGCAATACATTATATTTGCCAGCCGATACACAACAGATGAATACTGGAAGATCGACATTTTCTATATCAAATAATAGATAATATCATAATAAATCTGAAACGCCTCTTTGGAAATCTACCGTTAGCTCATACTGTAGACGCATTTATTAAATTGGACATGAAGAAGGGAGAGGATTTCATCAGTAATTATAAAAACAAATCTTAAGAATTGACACATCAGCCTTGGAAGCTGAAGCTATGGTCATGAAAAACATGCTTCAATTAAAAAATTATGAGATAAATGCCGAAAATTTGAAAAATCATATTAAAAAAGAGTAGTGCCCTAATTTATATAAGCTTTTCCAAGCAGCAATATTATCTACTCCCGGTGTGCTCCGCCAGATGTGAGAGAAATTTGTATGCTGTGAGGCAGGTAAAAACGTGGCATAGAAGCACAATTCTTCAAGAACGATTCTCTCATATGTCACTGCTGAACATAGACAATACCCGGTAATAAACCATAGTTGTATGCATAATTTAAAATAAAACCAATTTTGTGTCAGGATGGCCCCTACTAGCCCCCCCCTCATAAAAAAAAAATTCTGGCTACGCCACTGGCTAAAAGTTCAGTTTCACTGAAGTACCCAGTTCCCATAAAAATATTTCTAATCCATCAGCAGATGTTAGATTGTCACAAAAATAAAATCGTCTGTAATTGGTATAGACTAAAAGCTTGACATACTCACATACATAATTGAATTGATTTGCATAACACATTTTTAAAAATTAAAAACTAACTACAAAAAAAAAAAACGCAAATTCGATTCCTCCAAATTCTAAATTGAAAGTAGCAAATTCATAAAATTTGTGATTTCGTTTTTGTTCTCTGTTTGCTCCTGTTTTTATATGTTAATCCAGTTCCTCCTGCACAAACGGTGGATAATCCTGTGGGCTGTGAGTTTAACTGGGTCGATTCAATGACAGTTTGATAAATTACCGACAAGTTTGTTGTACATGAAAATGAATTGCTTTGATTTTCGATATTTGGTTGGAATCGAATATATACCGTGTGGGCTGACTGCCTGTCCAAACTGAGCTTTGTGTAGAATGCAAAGCCAAAAATGTGACGATAACTCCTGCAATGATTAATTGACTGCATCCTTTGGGGACGTAATTGAATTTTCAGGGAAATTCCGTCATTCTCTTGCACAATTGGTGAATGCAGTTTGTTTTTTTCTTCTTGTAATTTGGATGTCGAAAAAAGCTATCATCACTTTCGAAATTTGTAAAATGGCATTTTGAATGAGTTTTTTACTTTGTAAAATAGTCTGTAATTGCGGCACATTATCAGATTCAATTTCAAATAAAACTGAACAAAATTGCAGTGTTAAAAGGGAAAGAGGTGCAAAATTATGTGGCAGTTCTGTGATCTTGATGACTTTGTATGATGATAACATTTTTGATGGATGATTTTATGCGTTTTTTTGTCTTATTTGAAAAAATCTGTTACTCACTCAAACTTGAAATTTTATTCATCAAAACCGATATGTCTTTTTTTTACAGGAACGTTCTATAACCTTAAATCTGATTGTATTCATAGATATTGAAATTGTTTTATTGGTTGAGGGCAAGCAAGTGGACCCCGTTTATACAAACTTTTCCAAAACTTTTGTTAAGATACTATACAGGGCATTTCCTCTATGGTGGTCCTTAGGACAGGAGCTGATAGTACTCTCATAGACAAAAAAAAATTGTATGGTAGGAGGGCCATATCAACCGTTTCCGAGTTACATGTTGATTAAGAAAATATACTAGTTTTTCACAAAACACCCTGCGTATCTGAAAAAGTAAGGTAGAACTAGAAAGGAGCTGTGGGCATACCCAACCCAAATGAAACGAAAAAGCTACTAGGATTAAGCCGGTCAACCCTGAGAGCCCTAGTGTCAATTCTCACTGGATACTCACTTCTCAGGAGTCGTCTGCATAGGATGAGGCTAGTTGAAAAGCCGGTATGCAGAGAATGTTACAGATTCCTTGATTTATACATCCTGGAAGAACTGCATGAAGCCGGAAAGGAGCATTGGCGGCCAATTAAGAATTTTGTTAGAGCGTCCGTTTTGGACTTATGAGCAATTGCTTACAATTCTGGAGGGTGAACAATGGGCCTTGTCTACGTTCCAGGGACCCATGTCGATCCCAACCTCGTTTCAATCCATCTAATCCATCTATCTGAAAAAGTATAGGGTGTACGGTCACCGTCACCCATACAGCATAAGATTACTCAGGGACATGCTATTTTTCCCTACAGATCTCATAACCATAAAATGATAAACAGGAAGTGTTCAGTATGTATACTTAGGACTTTATTTCTAGGCGTTATAAAAAATTTCCTATAACTTATTCCTTGGGATATCCCACAATTACTCTATATTGATATATTCTCAGTAGGACAATTGGGACAAACATGGGAAAGTTGTTTTTCCCCCTTCCAGAATTGATTTCTGTATGTTCTCTGATTCTCGTAGTTCTCTGGTGAAAGCGCTAATTGTTTTTGTTTGGTGTGCTTCCGTGTGTAGTTTTCGGAGACCAAAAAAAAAAAAAACAATATGTACTGAAAGAAGCCATGTGAACGCTGCGTTGTTTAACCCAGCTACATGCGCTTCTGCAATTTCTTCTTGTTTTGGAAAAGTTTGTTGATGTAAGTCCAACAGAACGTGATTTTTTAGTCGTTTTGTCATCAATTTGCATTTGTGTTGAAAATTTTGAATTCACATTCGTGCTGGTGTATATACCTCTGGCATATACGTTTCAGCTATTTTTTTTTTTGTAAAAATGCCTACACATCAAAAACAATTTATACAATCCCAGAAAATTTCAAACAATTTCCGCAGATATTCCCCCGCACATTCTGATAACAAACTAGGATATCCGTAAGCCATCCTGGGTATGCTTGTAGCTGGAATTTTGCATTATTGAATACGATAACTGTGTCTAAGTACAACCACAGGAAATCCTGTGAGAAGTGCATGGAATCTACCATTGACATCCGAACCCTGAACATTCATCACTTCTAGAAATGTCCATTAACGTACCACGGAAAAATTTGTGCTGTGTGGGAAATGGCTTACTGTATGCAGCACAGCATGGCATTTCCTCCTCAACCAGCCCCACACTCCTCTCAAATGGAAGCATACAAAAATGCATGAAGCAGCAATTTTTTCAAGCTTGGAAGCGCTTACCCTTCGTATCCCTATCCGTATTTTTTTAATTATTGAATATCATTAGAAAGATTTTCTTTCGTCCAAATGACACATATATGTACATAAAAAGCATCCTTAAAGCTTCCAACCGCATTCGCTACGAAGCCCTTCTAATTTGCTGTCTACGGAAGATGCTTCTGTTTTTTTCGCTGGATAGTTTTAGTTTTAAGTCAGAAACAGAGTAATAAACACAAACTATAATTAAGAACCCGGAATGAATGCTTGATTTTAAAATAGCACAAATATTTCTAGCATTCCTTTTATAAAAACCTTTGGCTTCTGGAAGCAGAGAGGAGGAAATCTAAATGAAATTTCACAGAGGAGTGTAGGTATATCCCTCCATACATGTACTTAGTATATGTATACTATAATTGGTAATTATTAATTAATTAATTAGTTTTTATTTTTTATTTTACTCATAACTCTCGTCATTCTATTAAATTTGATAACTTACTGACTGATAAAAAATTATTGAGATTCCAGCACGTAAAGAAATTATGGAAAAAATATTAACAGCAATCAAAAAGTTCTGAGAAATCCGACAAAGTGTAAAAGTTTTTGCTGTTGTAACTCGTAAGATGAAAAAGTAAAGCGAGAAAAATAGCTGGAAGGCATAATTCAATTGTGTGTACTAGAACTGGCTCGACTTCTTGCAAGTATGAAACCTCATAAACCAGCTGCGATCTAGAAAATGTGAAATGCGAAAGACTTCAATTAAAATGTTTAAACCGCTGGAATCAGGTAATTAAATTCGCCCATAGCAATGTTTTTGTGCTATGTATGTATGTATGAAATATGAATGGGTTTTTGGGTAAATACGTATGTATGAATTAACTCGTTGTGTTTGAGAGGAGAAAGAATGCCAAAAACAAGGCAATATCCCTTAAAAATTGGAGAAAATCTGGGGAATTTAATAAAATGTAACCTGCTGCGTCTTTACTATACACTCAGGGTGAGTATTTATTTTAGGATGAGCTCCCTCCAAAGGATGAAATTTATACCGCAAGCATCCCGACAATTTGGTGAAATATACGACTATGAGATCGTCGCATATAGCAGAGCAGTTAAATTTTTTGGAGTAAGTCTAGGTGGTTGAGGGCAGGACTATATGGAGGGTAGGGAGCTTCAATGTGAAGGATATAAGGTATCTACGATGTTTAAACCTATAAGTATTTTTGGAGGAAATCTATATTGTGTTATATTGAAAATGTTTGAGTTTAGAGTTCATAAAAAAAACGCTGTCGAAATATATTTACTTTTTTTGAAAAAAGAAAAAAAAAAAGAAGAAAAAAACATATTTTTGTATGACTGAGGATGGCAGCGAAGTTAGCCCTTGATATGCAAATCAAGAGGAATGACATTGCTATCCTTTCGAATAGTCAGGCAGTCTTGATGGCTCTGAGTGGCAGGTCGTCAGTGGATAAGTTGTGTATTCACAACAAAATGTCCCTACTATGGGTTCCTGGTCAAATGAGGATCATGGGGAATGAAAGGGCTGACCTTTTAGCTAGGGCTGGCTCTGATTCTCCGTTCCTTGGATCGAAGCCCGCCGAGGTCAGCTGGCTGTTTGCTTTGGCGTATACTGCAGGCAGAAACCAAGCCGTACTGACGATTATACGGTTCCTGCTTATATGAAACGCCCTCCTTTTGCAGTGAAATTTCTTTTTTTTTAAAGATTTTTCCTTTGCATAAAGAGTTTTTTCAACCCACCGTAGGCGTTGCCACCTCGAGTATCGGCTCTCTTCAAAGCGCTATGAATATCCGCAGAGATGGGAGAACCTGAGTAGTTGTAGGTGTACAAAACTGTTTCTTGATGGGCCCAATAGGAATATCTCGGATTTTCTCATGGGGCTGGGAAGGAAACAATGTAGAACCGTGGTTAGCATCATCACCGGCCACAGCTCACGTAACGCTCATCTAACAAGTATGGGAGTTGTTAATACCCCTGAGTGTCTGTCCTGCCTGGAGGGAGAGCCTGAGTGTCTGTCCTGCCTGGAGGGAGAGTCTGAAATAACTGAACACTTTTTGTGTGAGTCTCCGGCCTTCGACCGGAGCAGACTGGATATTCTGGGGGTCTGCCCTTCTATCTGTAGATGAGCTGGAAAACCTTCCTCACCAAGACGTGATGCGCTTCATTAAGAGGAAAGAAAGGTTTTGGTGAATGGGTTTCTAGCAGGACAGCATAATGGGCCGCTATGGCCTCCGTGCTTGGGATGGGTTTCTCTTGTTCCCCTGCCTCTTTAAAAAAAATGACTGAGGAGGGTTTTTTTTTTGTTTAACTCAAACTTGGCCTGTATGCGATTATTCCATGGCGTAAAGTTATGTACGTATGTAAGATGGATTATGGGACTCATTTAATAAAACTACGCAGTTCGACATACGACTGGGTTTAGTCTTATGAGGCGGCTTGCAATGAAGGATTCCTCCATTCAGGGGAGATCAGACTTTGAACCTTAAAATCGGACGTTTTAAATGACTGACGACTAAATTGTGGGAGATACATATAACTTTATATATATTAATCTGCTCGGAGCACAGTCAGTTAAAGCCATGTAAAATGTAACCCAACTTAGATGCTTAATTGAACAGATTTGGTCTGCAGATATATTATGCAGATCACTACCACTTGTGGTACGGAAATTGCATAACAAAAGTCGTTTTTAGTATTTTCTTTTAATTTAGTGTTTTTAAAATAGCCGAAGATATCAATCGGTTTACAAAAAACCAAGAGTTAACGATATACGAAATATACAAAAGGCTTTTATCTCAGATTAGATGGGATGATAATTTTGTAAGAGCAGCTTGATAAAGAAAAGTGCGAAGTAATTAAGTCTTTCTAAAACTACGCCTATACAGCTTCCAGAGAATAAAAATTACTCTTCCATAAAACAGAAAAACTTACGAATCTCATCGGAATATAAGGGTAAGATATTCACTTCCATACCTAAAAATCGTAAATATGATTGAGTAGGCTATAAGACGCGTTACAAATAGTTAATCGGAGACGGATGAAAATATTAAATTAAATGTCTTCTTTAGAGAACTCTTAAGAGAAACGGATAGGTTTGAAACCAAGGAATAGAAAAGACGAAGTAACGCGAGTAAAAACGAATCATGTTCAGGATAGATAAATGCATAGGACATAAGAGAGAGAACTATATAAATAGAAGTCCCAGACCCATAAATGAGTCTTGTCCGGAAGGATAATATTTAGAGAGTTCCAGTTTCGAAGTAGAATCCTTAGTTTTCGGGGGGGGGGGGGGGGTATGTGTGGATCAGAATTCGAGAACAGGTACTTCAATTTGTTGACGGAAATGCTAATGCTATATGGTCTTTAGAAGGATATGGTTTTCAGGTCCACTTTTGTCTTTTTCATAGGAAATTTATTATAGCCTGAATTGCGAGAGACAGTGATATTCGTCTACCTCCCCCATTTAGGAAATAATATAGTTAATTTGAATTGTACGTTTGGTTTCCGATGAAAAAAAAAAAAAAAAAAAAATAAGAACAGGAAATGTAGAAGCTAGATGTATTATAGTTTGTGCAAATTTCAAGAGGATTTAGCACAATTAGACAAGATGTAGAACACCAAAGCAGTGCTCTGGTTTCGTAAATCTTGATAGTTTTAAGAGGTAAATCGAAAAATGCCCGAGGAGCTTTAATTTATTGTATTACAGAAGAAGATGTGAAAAGAGGTGGTCACTTCTAAGAGATCCTTCTTATAATTTTTACATAATATCCATTTGTTAATTTTTTTTTATTACCACTTTTTAAAATTGAAAACATTAAATGTCAAGAAAATAATAACCCTTACG
Source organism: Dioctria rufipes (assembly GCA_963924295.1). Taxonomy (NCBI): domain Eukaryota; kingdom Metazoa; phylum Arthropoda; class Insecta; order Diptera; family Asilidae; genus Dioctria; species Dioctria rufipes. The sequence goes on along the minus strand of OZ002743.1, from coordinate 36,708,239 downwards.
GAATGTGACGTCTGTTTAGGGCAAAAATGTCAATTATCCGTAAGTAAACCTCAGTTTCGTTTAAATTCCACCACGTAATATTGAGTCGTGGAATTTTCTTTGCAAATCAAATTTTTGAAGGAGTTAGGTATATGAAAATGGCTAGCATCCTATAAGATTTATTAAACTGGGAGAGGGAGGGAGGCGGAGGTATATTAAATTTTTGGGAATGGCCAGCTTCAGATGAAAATCATTTTGAATTCTTTTTAGGATTCCACGACTGGGCGGTTGAGGACAAAACTTAGAATAAGAAGAAGTGTTGATATTAATAAAATCCGTGTATATGCGCGTGACTTTTCTTATAGGTTCTTGAAGTAGGACAGAATATATTGAAGAAAGAGATAGATATCTTATGAAAAGCGTATGTTCAACTGCTTGATTCTTTACGTTTGAAATAGCCGAGAAACTCCTAAGGTTCTTAGTGTAGTTACAGCGACTAAGAGCATTATAAAACATAATTATGTCTTTATGTCTTGTTGCTCCGCTCTCTATGTTGATTCATACTACATGCCTGTACTGAGCTTTCACTATAGCGGCAACATATTCCAACACAACAAGAATTTAATTATGCTACATTTGGTTTATCACACTTCCTGTTCTCTCTATATTCTAAGGGATAAAATAATATTTGAAAGGGTAGGTACTTAAATGATCAGTTGACTTACGTAAACAATTTTTAAATTCAATAAGGTGGACGTTTCGAAGATTACCCCTGATTGTATTTTAAAGGAAGATGATCTCTAAACTGCCAATATTTACTAGAAACTTCCCAACAATAATAAAAGAGAGAATACCACTAGGTACCTGTTCAAAAAAGGAGAAAGCATGCCCCTAAGAGGACCGGAATCATTTTGCGGTATTTCTTACAACACTGTGAAGCTTACTTTCCAAAACTGGATCCAAAACCAAACGGACCAATGATGGACTCCACTGAAAAGCTCCAGACAAGCCAAAAGATTCATTAAAGAACCTTCACCAAAGAGGAGCCTGAATCTTTTCAGGCTGTCTGGGAATCAATTCAGTATCATTACAGGAGTCCTAACCGCACACTGCATACTAAACAAACACATGGATTGGATGAATAGGTATATAATCCACTGATGTATGTAGGTTGTGTCTCGAAGAGTATGAAACATCCGAGCACGTCTTATGATTGGCGCATACTTCTTAAAGCCTGCCGACTTTGAGGAAATTTTATTTAAAAAAATACTGCTTTCCCTAGGAAAAGTGAGATTGTTGGATGAACTTTAAAGAAAGTTGTGCACAATAAAACAATGATGGCCGCAGTGGCAAAGGCCACTCACCCCGCTTAGTTCTAAATCTAACCAATATTTTTCAAACAAATTAAAATTTATAAATTCCAAATAAACATATAAGGAAGAGATATTATTTCCTGATAGTGATAACTTATTTTCATATAATAAAAACAAGAAGAAAAAAAAAAATCCAAAAAAATTAAAACAACTGCAACGAACGTACATTTTCACGTGTTAAACCATATTTTTGCAGTCATTCTTCTGAAAACGTGCTCACCGTGAAATTGTGTAACTTTTCAAAGTAAACACCCTTTCGTCTTGCTTGGAATGCCATGGAAATAAAATGCCAAATGTAAATCTACTTAAAGCCAACTTTATTTAAAGAATGCGTGTACCTTACCAAAAATTAGCCTTATGATGGTCAGGTTCGATCTTAAGATAACCATTGAAGCACTCAATTAACCCAGTTTCAGTTACCACACTTTTCAATATAAATTATTGCTGCCACAAAACCAGTTTGTTTCAATAGGCACACCAGAGAGCCTTTGTAGGTTTCGCAAATCTTAGAATGGGTCTAGAAATTATACCTATAGTAGGTAGCACTGTTTTGCAGATGCACTTAGTTTACTGTAACTGATTTTTTATAGCAGAGATCGATAGTGCGACATACATACGAAAATAAGAAAAGACACTGTCGCGTTACAAACTATTTTACGCCATAACACCTGCAATTAGAGGTACGTACTGGATTAAGCCGCTGGCGGAGCAACACTGATCAAGTTTTGTGTACTTTTTGTGCAAAACTAGTATCAGGTAGGAGCGCACTTCTTGGCAAAAGATTAATAGCATAGAAGCAGCCATGCCACCACAAAAGAGAAACGAAAGCTCAACGGACGAGTAATAACATTTGCCGCATTCTTTTACAACTTGGATATGTGAAGAAAGTGCAAACACTGCTTTGTGTGTGGTATGTTTTCATGTAATTTTGTCTTAAGATGGACAGACAGACAGCTGTGAACTTTGCGAATTTCTGCACACCTCTACAGACAGTTTTTCGTCTTCATGTTCTTGTGTGCGTTGGAGAGAAGCAAGCAAGAGAACTTTCTTAAGTGAGATCGATTGCTGGGACTTCCTCAGAAATTCTTACCACCTGCTGATTTGAGTGTTGTTTTTTCTAATTAGCACGAAATACTTTAAACAATACAAATTCAGGGGAAAATTTTGTTGATTTGTGAAATTTGAGTTTCCTATTTACCTCACAGAACCATCAGCTCCTCGTATGGGGCCAAATTGATCATCGAATTAAAGGGAACGATATACGAGATTTTGGATTCGTGTGGTTTTTGCAAACGTTTAATGCTGTACAGAGATTAAAATAATTATAAAATTCAATTTTGATATTTTTCCAAGAAATAAGCTCAGAAGCGGTATCCGTATTTCAAGATTTTATATGGGGATAAGAAGAAATTTTCGCATTCATTCTAGAGGAAAATCGACAAAGTGAATGAAAGATTTTATTTATTTTTTTTTTGATTTTATTTCAGTACATCGGAGGTAAAGCTGTTACTAACTAGCTAAGTAGATATATGTAGGCATCTCTAAAATATTAATGAAAGTGGATATAATACGGAGCATAATAAATAGTATGCTTTGTAAAAAAAAAAATATTCCATTGCTGCCTTGACTATATATGTTTCGCAGGGAAAGTAGTGGAGAGAGGGGAGGAAAGGGGAACTTCTAACGTAATAAGCAAGTTACACTGAGGTTGGTAATTTTATTTAAACCAACAATTACCTTTCTTCCCATTCCAAGCCTCATCCAGCTAGAACTAGTTGTCACTTTAGAGAGGAACAAGTGAAAAAGCTGAAATTGGTCTAAGATCAATTCTTATGATGCCCTAGATCATGGGTGAGCAGACTTTTCCAGCGTACGGGCTAATTCTAATTTATTCAAGGTGTTGCGGTCGATTCAGTGGCGTAGGTGTGGTGAGCTAATAAAAAGAAGGTCTACTCAAATAAATATGTACCTATGTAGTACTTCTTTTGCAGTCTCATAAGAAAAATTATTAATGCACCTATTTCATTTGGCAATGGAGTTTGGGGTCGGGGATAATTGATTTAATGATAATTATTTTTTTTTTTACATAATTCCCACCAACAAATTTAAAATTATGAAAGTATTTCATAAGTTCTAGAGGAGGCTAAAATATTTCAATATTAGACTTAAGTATTACCTGATTTCTATAAAAAATATCTTCTCTCGTTTTAACATTAGGACAATTTCGTTTCTTTGCGCTTCATGTCATTCATCACAGAAGCCGTACTGCTGCGGAGGAAAACATCTAATACAAACATATAATTAGACAATTATTCAAATATACATGGTGAAAGAATAATAATGTCTTTAGCTAAATTTTTCCTGAATTGAATAATATTGTCATTGTAAAAGGAATCTTTTTTTTCTTTCTTTTCAGAGCAAATTTAGGGTCCTCCATTAAGAATTTAATTCTTCATCCTTGTTATACGGAAAGGTGTTTACAAAAGGCAGAATGAAATAGTAATATCACCACTTTGAATCTTTTTATGTCGTTTATGTTTACGAAATTTTTAGCACAATAGATTTGTAATCAATCGAAAATAAAAATGGAAAAAATTGTACTTCAATAGTCATAAATCTATCGCAGAAAGTGGTAGAGTGGTAGATTGTACAATGTTACCTCAAAAAGTGGTAAATCTACTACTTTAGTCATAAATAATAATAATAATAATAATTTATTAGCAATATTATCGCTATACAATACCATCACCTTTCATTTACAAGTTCACAAATATATAAATTTTAAAATTGACAATATTGCAATATTTTATGCTTTTTTAAAACACATAGAATTTTGTTCACTTTTTAATTCAGTCGGAAGTTCATTAAATTTCTTGAAACTCATATACCAGTGAATTCTGTGTACTCGATCTATTATATAATTGTACTCTGAAGTTTTCCGACCCTCCTCTTAGATTATATGGTTGAGTCTCTGCCATATTTAGAAGATATTCCGGAACCAATACATTTTTCATCTTGAATTTATAAAGCAATACATTTAGCTCAATTCGTTGTTTAATATCAAGCCATAATAAAGAATTTAACATACTCCTAATAAGATTGAAACGATTACAACATAGAATTGCACACATTGCCTTATTTTGTAATTTTTGTAACCTGCTCAAATCCCCTTGATTACATATAAACAATATTGTAGAATAGTATTCAAAATGTGGTTTCATAATACTGTTGCAAATATTTATCGTGGTAGCAATCGTAACTTTCTTTCTATATCTCTTCAAAAACACAATCTTTTGCAATATAATTTATATATAATTTAAAATTTAACTTTTTATCAAAAAGCACTCCTTAGTATTTATATTCATTCACAAATTCTATTAGTTCACCATGCATTTTCAACACACACATCTTATTATTATTTATCGTCATAACTTTTGTTTTACCTATATTCAGTTTCAATTTATTCATCTGTAACCAGTCACAAAATAATTCTAAATCTCTTTCTATTTTTATTTCCAATTCATTGATGTCTTTACCTGATATAAACAATAATGCATCATCAGTAAAAAGTACTATTTTTGAGAATTTCAACACTGATTTAATGTCATTCACATAAATAATAATAAACAAGATAGTTCCTATGACTGATCCTTGTGGAACGCCCATCGATACTTCTATTTTACTGGAAACTGTATTATTTATATTGGTGCTTTGCCCTCTTCCATACAAGTAGCTATGAAACCATTAGGTCTAAAAGCACAGCAACAAACAACCTATTTGATGCATCTATTTCTTCCTTCCATTGGCATACTACCCAATTAATCGCAGTTTCACAGGAATGTTTTCTCCTAAATCCAAGGCTGTTCTAATATAATCATTTTATTTGTTTCAAAGTAACTTTCTAACTGTTTTTGAACCACTTTTTCTAAAACCTTTTCATATAGTTTAAGCAATATATTTATTGGTCTAAGATATAAGATAAGAATTGATTCTTTCCATAAACTAGAGAATTCTCAACTCACAAACGATTTATTTATTATGTCAACTAAAGTAACACCCCAATCTTTCCAGTTGTTTAATACTAATTGAATGAGGAACAACGACTATTTTAGTTAATTATGCAGAATCAATTAATTCAGTGGAAGAATTATTGAAATCGGATAAAAAACGACGAAGTTATAGCAATTTTAGTGCCGCATTCTCAAAAACGCGGTCTAACATGAATGACCGGCTGATGACGTCACGATACATAAGACAATTCGCGGTCTAGCGCAGCGCGAGTGTAGTCGCTGCGCTCCCGAGGGAGAAATCGCTCGGGATTGGATTTGTTTTGGATTTATTTAATAAAATGTCGTCTTATAAATATTATATTGTGCAGACTGGCATCGTACGTATTATGAATCGTGACGTCATCACCAGATTCGCGGGCCGCGGCCGTTTTCAATTTCCGTTGTTTTAAACTTCAATAACTTTGTCATTTTTTGACGGATTTGAGTCATGCAAAAAGAAATATTTACTGAAATGAATTTTGCTTTTGATCTGATATATTAAATTTGAATATCTTGCAGTAAGATTGCTCTCCATTATAGTGTCATTTTTTAATCATTCTTTACAGATATCTTTCACTTCACTATACTCCACCCTTCTAAAAATAAAGTCATAGTCTACTTCTGTAATCATGTCCGAATATGTTCTATGAGGAATGGATTCTTTTATGATCTGTACGCTTAGAATAAAGTATTTATTTAGTTTCTCTACCATTTCTTCAGGTTATTGGCATTTATAGTCACTAAATTGAATTTCCTTTATTTCAGATTTTACTTAAGTGGCAACCCTGAAACACAGCCGCATAGATTATGAAAAGGTCTTCCATAAATATGTTTCTTTTAGTATGCGTGTCTGACGTCTTAGTAAAGGCGATCACCCAAAAATGTCTTGGAGGTTTACCGGTCGATCGCGATCGACTTAGTGCTCACCCCTGCCCTAGATGAATGTCCGTATGAAATTTCGTATGGCCATCTGCGCAACTTTGATTTTTGAAGCGGGTTTTCGCATATATTTCGTATATTGAAAATGTTTTTAGTACAATAAAAATGTCTAGGACTGATCGTTTTCACAGTAGGTATACGTAAAAAACTTAAAGTTTTATATAGCAACACCAAGAAGGTGTCACCCGATTTATTTTATTTGCTATTACTATGAGAACATCACATACCAAACTTCAGCTCTCTATATCGACGCGTTCTCGAGTTATCGTGCCCACAGACAGACATACAGACAGACAGACAGACAGACAGATAGACAGACATACAGACAGACAGATAGACAGACAGATGGATGGACGTACGGACATGCAAAAATCTAAATAACTTTTAATATTATGCTTCGGTATTCAATCCATTTTGCTCTACCATAATTATTTCTGTGCGTTACAAATGGGATGACAAGCTTAGTATACCCCATAGATTTCATCTAGGGTATAAAAAGACAGAGGTCCTCGAATCAGTACATAGAAGATATCGACACTAAATTAATATACATACACCCGCGAACATCCGAATTGCTTGCTCAGTTTGATAATTGCTATTATGAGCTAAATTGCCCCATCAAACGCTGAAATTCTACTGATATAGGAGGCTCATTAAGTGGGCCGGAAGAACAAAGAAGCTCTGAGTTCGATTGAATTTTAACGGTTTCCGAGATAATGCCACTCAAAGGTGCTTGGGTATGTTTTTATAGATCCCCCTGTAACTTCTAAATGGTACACCCTATGATGATGATTTAAAATTTGTTACAGTGATAATCGTTGGACCTTTGCAATGGTCCGCATTTTTTTTCCCTGTTGATGGTTAAACAAAGTTCAAATTTTGGAATTTTAACTCGTTTTTTTCTTTTTCTTAATTAACTACAATTTTTATCACAAAAAACGTCATCAACACCACTTTTTCATATTGGATTTAAGATGCCTAAAAGCTTAGCTTAAAATTATATATGAGACTTTGTACCCAAAATGTAACCCCTTTTTGCGTTCTTGGCTATTTTTCTTAAGCATATCCAGCAAAAAAGTTCAATAAATGCGGGAAAGTAGACAACTATCTGTTGAGACCATTTTCGTTGAATATGCTCCAGAAAAATTGCAGAAAACGCCGAAAGGGTTACATTCAGGGTGCAGAATGTAATAGGTCATTTTGAAGCGAGGTCTTTCGGCGACTATCCAAAATGAAAAATTGGTGTTGATGACGTGTTTTTTGGTCATAATAGTAGTTAAATAAAAAAAAATTAAGTTATAAATTTCGACATTTTAAAATAATAATAATATAATATAAAATGTACATGTGAAATATAAAAATAAGGCGAAAGAAATGAAATGTGTAAGTATGTATAAAATTAAGGTGTTATGAAATATAATATTATGAAGAATAACATTGAAATCATAAACTAAAATGATTGCCAGGACCACCTACTACCCAAATATCTTTAAGTCTCGTTATCTCGGAAGTCGTTAGGAGTCCGCACAACTAATCCATATAATTTGTTACTTGTCTAGGCACGACCTATTCATAGCCTTCGGGTTTGAAACCATATACGGGACATCTTGTATATTCATTTGGAAAATCCACTGACTGAAACAGAACTATGGTGAATTCCGTACAGAATTTTTTGTTAGAAGTTCAGCAGGAAAGAGAAAAGCATAGAAAACTGATTCCGCCCATGTTAACGTAAGTACTACTTAACTCCTTAACCGTTACCGATAGAACATAAGTAGTTAAAGTAAAAAGAAGAGACTCTGGGCTTTCGAAATTTGGTAACAAAAATGTATGTTAGTGGCTATATTTAAAAAAAAAAAAAAAAAGGAAAACATTTAAAGCCCGAAAATTTGAAATTGAAGCGTCATAACTCTGGAGTGGGGAGGGATACAGGGGTGTCTTAACATTAATAGAAAAGACCTTAAGGTTCTGCATACAATGCCATCTTAAAAAGTCCGTATACCATGTACTTTTCAATATATATGGCGTTTAATGAAAAAAGAGCATATTTTAGTAATCACCCTGTAACTCGGAAGGGTAACATTTTATCCCCTTTCCTGCCATAAAATTTTTTCCTCGTCTGGATGAGAGGAATCATTTGGCAAAATATAGTCATACCCTGTATATATCAGTACCCAAACGCAATGACAAGAGGGCCTAGTGGCTATTTTGCGTCAGTTCAACATTTCTGATATTTCATAATTTTGAAAAGAAGTTCTTGGATTTGAATTCGCGATTTTGTAATAAATAAATAATTTAACAGGATTTTTACTTAATAGTAGTATGAAATAAGTGCGAAATATTCTTTTGTGAACGATATTTTATGTAATAGAGACTCCGGAGTCTTAAATAACTGTAATGAAGTGCGCTGTGCTGTGCTGCAGGAATGAACGGAGTTATTGTCGTGGGAAAACATTCTTCAAGTAACTTTAATAGCTTTACTAACTAATTATAGTTTTTCTAGCAAAATAAAAGTGAAATATTTATAAAAATAAACAGCCATGGCAAAAAATTTAATTTTTTACCAGTGCCGGTTTGTTTGTTTACAATTGAATTGTCACTTGTGCCTAAATTATGCCAGTCATACAAAGGCAACGCCAAGAAATATTATCTGAAAGGGAGAGCTAAAAAAAAAAAAATTTGTTTATTTTACATAGCAATTTGGATTATAAAAATTGTCCCCTTCAGATTGTCAGGCTTCCATTAATGCCATGACGAAACGAATACAAACACAGCACACTAATACATTTCACCGGGTGGTTTAGGTTTTCATTCGATATGCCGTTTCCTCATTAGTTATTTATTCAATGGTGTCAACTCGTCCATTGGATGACATTAAATCTAAACTTATTTTCAGAGTCTATGCCATTTTTAAGCGCTACATAAACGAACTGGCAACCTAATATTGCAGAAGTGGATGTCGTAGGTACTATCAACGTAGGAGCTGTGCTCTTCTTACGGCCATCAAGACGACATAAGGTCGAATTGATACAGGACTCAGGTGTCCTTCAGGAGTAGTAATCGTTCAGGCTGTCATAGGGACAGTCAGGACTGAAGAGGTGCACTGTCCATAGATGGACGTTAAAGTCTCCATTAACAAGACTGGGGGGTCTTTGTAAGTCTTTTCAGGTCAGTTGGTCAAGCCTCAGGCTGCTTATAGAGCGGTTGGTCGACTGGTAGCCAGGTTATTTAAGACGTCAGTTTTCTGGCATCACAGAAGCCACAGTTCATATTCTAAGCAGACCTGTTAGCCACTCAGGGTGGTTTCATCTAATCGAAGACACAACAGTTGTGGATACATCTCCTCAACAAGACTAAGCATTACCCCCAAAAACTTAGTGTGGAATTTAAAGAAAGGCATCAGTCCTTTCTGAAGACGCTACTAGTATAAATGTCCCGATTTACTAAAAAAACCTGATTTATCCCGATTTACTAAAAATTTTCATAAAATTTCTTTTCATTTTGCAGAATGATTTAATAAATAAGAATGTAGCTGACATTTCATCAAAAATGATGCAATACTTTCTGAAACAGTTTTTATTTTGCTCACAGCAAAAGGTTCAATGAACTACAATTTTCCGACTTTTGTTAGATTTTTGCAATTTGAAATATTTTTGTGTTTAATATCTTTAACTTTTCAGGAGGTGAAATTAATGGGAATAATTAATTAATAAAGTTAGTTTACAAAAACATATTATTTTTGTTGCCAACAAATTAAATAGTGAGTGGAGAGAGTATAATTTGATACAGCGCTAATCTTTCCAAAAATGCATTAAGTATATTTGCAGAATCTATTAACCCAAATCAAAAATTTCATTAATCAATTAAAAGTAATTAATTCAAGGGAACAAAAGAAAAACAAATAATTAACTTACGTATTAAGCGTATGTAGATTGAGCTATCCGTTGTTTCCATTGTCGCAATATCACCAGCCTGCAATTAAACGAGAAACAAAAATTAGTTTCATTTATTGTATTTTTTACGAGAATAAAAAATTACAGCAAATTGTATGGGCGTAGGTGGGAAGGATTAGGGGCAAAGAAAGGAAGATCAGGGCAGGGAGAGTAAGTTCATTTAAAGAAATTATTGTTCTTTGCAAGGAAGGATGTACACGAACAAGGCCACATAATGAAGTCAAAGTCGTCGTATAAGGTATGTGTTTCTAGACAAATTGAGTTCATTCATGTTGACATCTAAATTCGGGATTACTTTCAGGTCTATCTCTATAGGGTACCTTTAACCGTACAACAGCAACAACAACAATTCATGTCTCTTGTCGCCGTCCTCCATATTAGTCTCACTCAACCATACCTTGCTAAGGGATGTGTGACAATGGTTGATGGATTTATTGAATAAGATTTATTTACCAGGATTTTGTTCTTAGTATAGTACATATATATATAATGGGGCATGTGTATCCCTTAATATTATGGAGGTATGGATTTGGCCCAATAGACAGAGGATCCTTTTGGTTAAAAAGATTTATCTATGCTGTGAAACATATTAGCTACCTTTCCTTTTTTCATATATCTATACATATGTAGGTACACATGCATATGCATATGTAGGTAAATGGAAATGGTAAGTACATATGTAAAAATGTCACCTGAAACGATTCTACCTTTATTTTTTGTTTTTGTTCTAAGGATGAGTAGAGCAGAAGGGATAAAGTATCGTTTTTGTTTTTCCCTCCTATTTTTACCTTTGTGAAAATAAATTCGTTCTGCTGTGGATTATGTGCTCATCAAAAGTAATCCTTAAATTTGGTCGATATTGGAGAATTGGTATATCTTTGCTTTTGAGTAGATCAGAAAAAAAAAAAGTTGTTAACCGTTATTATAATAAATATCATTTTACAATTTTTTTTTTTTGCTCTTTAAGATTATGAAACCAACATCAAAAGAAAGATAAACCGCTGACAGAGATGAATTTTAGTAGGAAAAAATCATTTGCAGTGAGTTGGTGAAACACAGGATTTCGTTGGTTTCCTTATCAGCACAATGAAACCAATTTACGACAATAATGTCATCCCTATAATTTCTGTTAATCGAGTCTCAGACATTGTGTATTTTCTATACTATAAACGGTAATGGAACTGCTTATAATGGTTTGCACGAAAATGAATTTTTTGGGCACTTCCAGGCACGTTAGAATTTCGAAAAACAAAATTATGAGAAATCGAAATGATGGCTCCAATTTTAAAAATGTCCTAAATTAACTCCAGTGACCATCTTGAAAATTTTTTTATTTTAATTAGAAAATTGTATTAGCATTCCTCGGTGATGCCATATCGAACTGCTATACTTACATTCCTAATACTGCACTTTTTCTATTACTAAAAAGAAAATATATTAGATTTCGACATTATAACTATGTATGTCGAAGATTCAAAATGTGTTTCACAATTTCAACCGAATTAGTAATTTTTTCCTGTTTTCGCTCAGGTCATACAATACAAGTTATATGAAAATGATTCTATAATATCTCGGTGTAAAACATTTTGATACCTTGAGGTTGGCAAAGGTAAAATTCCAGTGAAGCATTGTTCTACTGTTTCACAGTCAAGGCTTACGTTAAATGACTGGCTTAAGCCAAGCTTTAATTAAGCTTTGCATCTTGGTTACTTAAGCTTCAGTTAACTGTAGTTATCGATTGTTGACAGTTATCAATATTTTTGCAATCTGCCAAGTGCAAAATGTTTGTTTTTAATTCCAAAATTTTAGAAAGAAAGTGACATAAAATGGAATATTTATCTGATGTAGAAGGTATAAGTGACGAGGAAATGCACAATTTAATAGCTAAAGTATCAGGATAGAGAAAATTATAAAAAGGCGTCCACAACATTTCGATGCATGGGATGCCATCTATTTTATATTTGGTTTAGGTTGTCGAATTTGGGTTTGATATTCTCCCAAATAAAAACCACGACAAAATCGTAAATAAAAGAGTTCTTCTTCTTCTTTTCGCTTAGTTTTTAATCAATAATGGCAATTTTCCTTTAAAAAATTCATGGTAACGACTTAAAATTTTTCATCTGCGATTTAACTAAGCCTCAGCTTACAGACTAATGTGAAACGGAGTAGGCATAATCCCATGGCTTAGCTGAGTTTGGATTAAGCCGTTTCATTTTGAACAGAAACAAATCTTATTTTCATATAATTTAAAGCGTTTTTGTTTTGTTTACGTTTTTTAAATCTTCATACATTGTATCTCAATAATGGCGCTAAAAAAAAATACAGAACTGTGAAGTCTTAAATTTGTTGGAATTTGCTACTTTTTGCGAGTTTATGGTACAACAGCAAAAGTGAAATAAAAGTTTTATTCGTTTTTTTTTCATGCCACAATTTATTGATTTAGGGCAGGAATTTTCAAGCCATGGTTTGACTTATCAACAAATAGCGAAATTCGTGACTCGAAAATAGGAAAATAGAAAATGGAAAAATTCAGCTCACTGTGGGCTTACACAGTTTCAATTCATTCGAATTAATTTGTTTTTTCAATTCTTTGCAAAAATTCAATTTAAATTTAAATTATTTTCTATTTGTTCTCATTTTTTTTCATTTTTTCATTTGTTTTTGAAGTCAATCAATTTCGCTATTTGGGACCTGTTGATGAGTCAAACCAAGACTTGAAACTTGCTGCTCTAAATCAATAATACTGGAGACAGACTTGCAATTTCAATATTGATATATCGATATTGCAATTATGTCAATTTCAGAGACACACTTGCGGTTTACGATACGGAGAAATTAACAAAAGAACTTACATTTGATTTGTCATTTAATTTGTCATTTGACTTAAGAAAGTTTGGCGTACGTACAAAATGCGAGCAAATATTGTAAAATTATTTGTCTATATGGAAAATAAAAATTAAATAGAAACTTCAACTTCACAAGTGTCAAATTTTAAACGTCAGAAAAATTTTTAGGTTACTGTATTAAGTGATTATGATTTATAACTAGGGTCGTATTGCAATAAACTCGTATACCGAGTATATATTTTCGCAATATTGAGTTCCAATATACTATATACTGAGTATAGGTATATCGAGCGGTTACCGAACTATTTCTCTGTATATAGAGATAGACTTGCTGTTTAGCGCAAATTACAATATTGAAGTTGCAAGTTTGTCTGTGTGTTAAAATAACGAATAAACATTTTTTTCAGTTTTTGCTGTTATACCGGAGAATCCTCAAAAATAGCTATAAATAAATATATAAAGCTTACCCAATAATAAATCATCGTAATTTTGAAGAATTAATAAAGCTTTAAAAGAATTTTAGTATGAATGATCAACATTATGTATACTGCTCTGTAGTGTCAATATTGTAAAATCGCATCCATAAAAAAGAAACAAATAAAAAATGTAACCCCAAATAGTATGACATCGAATGCATTTTTAAGTAGTTTTTTTTTGTGCCTGACTAAGAGAAAATCCATTCATCAATAATTTATCAGTAACAACATTTTGCACAGTCGTCCTTTGCTGGCATCCAAAATATTACGAATGCAATCTGAATAGTTTTGGAAACGGATATATGAAAGAGAAAAAAGTTACATCGGCTCAAATCCTTACGACCATTCCAGTCAAGAAAAAAAGTTACATTAAAGAATTTGAATACTGCAGTATGGTAAATTGATAAATAAACTTTTGGGTCACTCTGTACATGTTTTGATTGTTCAATTTAATTTCACTGCAGCTCGAACTACATAAAGGGGTACCTTTATACATAGTGTATGTGAATATGAAATTATTATATATATTTCTCTATATCTTTTCCTTAAAAATGGAATCCCGCTGTGTTATACAATGTACTAAAAAAGTTTAAACAAAAAAATCGTGTATACTGTTATTTGCAAGCATCTAGCTGCCTGATAAAAAAAAATCAGTTCCTGATAAGGTATCATGCGTGGCGGCAGCCTTAGCATCTGCGTAATATTCTTATAATATTTTGCTGTATCGCGACTTATTTGAAAATTTGAAATGAATATTTCTGTAATGTGAAGTGCAATCGAATAAAGATGAAACGAAATTAGCAATTGATAATAAAATATAAAGACACGTTTCGGTGGGTTTGTGCAAAAAAAAAAAAAAAGAAAAACTATAAGTGTAAGTCACGAGTAAGTAATACTAACTTTATAATGAGGAACCTTATTAAAGAGTCTTAAGCTAATTTTTATGAACTCCTGTGAATCCCATTAATAGGTCTACGAAACAAATTTGACTGCGAGAATTAATGCATAATCTAGTGGCCTATCCATTGTTCAAATAATTACAAACAGTGTCATTGAAAATAAATTCACAGAGAATCGTAGAATTTTCTTATATAGTTGTACTTCAGAATATAAACAAATAAAATATATTAAAAAAATCTTTTAAAATAAAAAACTTTCGTAAATAAATTGTAATAAAATAAAAATCTTATTTTTTCTATCTCTGTGATAAACACAAGAAAAGTTTTATTGTAAAATATGAAATGCTAGAACTCAGATTAAATCTTAAAAGTTTGGGCATCCATAAAGATAATCACAATTGAATAATTGCAACTCATGCCCAAATTTTTAAGATTTAATTTGAGCAGTATTTCTTATTTTGCAATGAAACTCAGTGAAAAAAAAATAAATATTAATTTTAAAAGTTCTTTTAATATATTTTCTTTTCTACTTTTCAGTCATTACATTTTCGCTAAAACTCATATAACCGTACATAACCTATCTATTCGCATCTACGTTCTCTTGCGAACGTTTTGGTGTAATTTTTTTCTCTGCGATAAGTCGTTTAGAATATTATCGCATCACATCAAAACCCATATAACGGTAAAACATAGAAAGTTGAATTGTTCTCATGAAATATGTAAAACATTATCCCATAGCGCTTAAAAGAAAAATCAGCCCTTTGCCCTGCACCAAACACCCCCCCCCCACCATTCTTTGCCCAAAAGTTCGTAAATCAATCATTTTATCGATATTCGGATGAAAAAAGTGTGTTATAAAGTTTCTTACAGAAGAAAACTAAATATGCCATTTAATAGCACTTATCAAGAGCTTTAATTTGATATCACACACGGCCCAAATTGGACAACCCCAAGTGGGGTAGTTACTACCCATTGGAAAGTTCAATCTAAATAAGAGAATAATCCATCCATGTTTACGATTCGTCATCTTTTTTCACCCTCTGTGAGGCTTGCCTTCTTGGGGACCATTAGAAGAATTCCAAGGGCTTTTACTTTGCTGGACAATATCATTCTCCAGCATTTCTTTAAGCCGCTTGTTTACCCTAAACATTTTCGCAAAATTTCACACTTTCGGCACGAACTTGACTCTCACGCACAAAGTTATTTAGTCAAGGGTTAGTAGTAGTAAAAATTGGAAGGACTTACTTAGACAATATCCGAATAGTGATATAAAATTTCTAGAAGGAGAATTGTTTTTTTCAAACAGAATGTTTTAGGAAACAATAAAATTATAATACTTGGTATCTATAGCCTACCTAAATGGTCTGAGTTAAGCTACATATGGAATAATGAATGGATGAAACCTTTCATGCTGTAATGAGTGATAAAATCAAAGATAAAGTTATTTCGAACTATGCACTCTTCCGACTAGCATTGAAACATTACTTCAAGACCAATACGAATTATCATTTCATCTACTGCTAAAATTTCCTTTTGTTTTATTAAAAGTGTGCCGAAATTAGTGTAAAGTGTAAAAAAGAAAACTTGCAAACTAAATACGACACTAATGAGAATTAAGTCTTCAGAGCAGAATGTTCAAAAGCCTAGTATTTGTCCCAGAAAATCTCAAGTTGCTACTTTGAAATCTTGAAGTAATTTATGTAAATGAAGAAGAGTTTTCGAGATGCAAAAGAACCAGAAACCTCAATATTCCCTCAAGCTTTGGCGTATTGCTGATATGGTATCAGCAAACGTACCAGGAACTCACAAGTTACTTAAAAGTTAACAATACAACTACAAAATAACAAGTAAAAAAGTTAGAATTGCTCTGACATCATACCCTAGATAAATGTTATAAACAATTCGCATCTATTTCAAGAATGGTTCATTTGACAGTAAAAATGGTTATATCTAATTTCATAGAATTTCATATTCTGAAGAATTGTTTAGTACAATAAAAACGTCTAGGAGTGTTAGTTTTCACAGTAAACATAAAAAACCTAAATTTTTATATGGCAACACCATAAAAGGGTTGCCCGACTTCGATTTATTTTTGAAATTCTATTTACTATTTTTATGAAAGCGTCTTGTACGCTCTTTACGCGTTCTCAGGCAGTATCAAAATATATTGTGAAAAACGAAAATTTATATGGCAACCCTACGAAGGAGTTACCCGATTTATCTTATTTTCGAACTTACATTTTTTTAAAAATTTCGTGTGCAAAAAAATAGGCAGACGAACAGACAGACATGCAAAATTAAACTAATTTTTCACATTATGCATGGATGTTCAGTCTATTTTGCTCTATTTCTAAATGGAATGACAAACTTGGTATGCAGAATTTGATTTTATTAAATTTTAGCCCATATCGTGTTAATATTGTAAAAATTGAATTATAAATTAAAAAGACACTTGATATCGAAATTTAAGACAAACAAAGAATTAAACTTACTTAATTAGTAGTAAAAAAAAATTACAAGTACTTTATCTACACTCCAGGTACCTACATACACCCCGAGAAAGAAAAACTGTTATTATTTGCCGCAGTTTCCCGGTTATCTTTAATGCCTTTTCAAAAAACAAATTACTTGGGTTTTTGTTTTTTGTATTGGATTCTTTGAATTAATATCAAATTCATTTTATTTAATTGCTTTTTGTTTTGCCAACTATTCCTAGAATAAAATTAAAAATTTTATATTATGCCAGAGTTAAATTCAATTTAT
Source organism: Dioctria rufipes (assembly GCA_963924295.1). Taxonomy (NCBI): domain Eukaryota; kingdom Metazoa; phylum Arthropoda; class Insecta; order Diptera; family Asilidae; genus Dioctria; species Dioctria rufipes. The sequence goes on along the minus strand of OZ002743.1, from coordinate 36,690,962 downwards.
TGTAATGGGATATCTAAATTCTTTGAAAGATTGGTAATTTAATTATCAGGACTTATTTACAGTTGAAAATGTTATTTTACATTTGATTTCCTATCTATATCCAGAATAATCACGTATCTGCCATATTGGAAATTCTTGTAATTGAAGATTAGAAAATTGAAGTCTTGTTGTTGGTCAATTGTGTTTTTTTTTTTATAGGCAGTGGGATGAGAGATCCAAACACGGAAGCCAGGGCAGCCCGTTATGCTAATCTGCTAAAACTCTCCCACCAAAACCTTCCGGTCCTTTTAATGAAGTGCATCAGGACTAGGTAAGGTAAATTTTTCAGTTCATCCACAGATAGGAGAGCAGATCTAAGCGTATCCAGCCTACTCCGACTAAAGTCCGGACAAGCATATAGAAAGTGTTCGATTGTCTCAGGCTCTTCTTTTAGACAGAACAGACATTCAGATTCATGACAACTCTCATCCTTGTTAGATGACCGGGAATCAAGCTGTGGCGAGTGATGATGACAACCGCAGTTCTGAATTGTTTTCTTCCGAACCCCAAGAGAATGTTAAAGAAATTCCTATTAGGCCCATCAAGAAGAAGTTTTGTACGCCTGCAAGTGCTCAAGTTTATCCATCGCTGCTGATGTGTCATGCGAACATCAGTTTTGATGAGAGACCTGATCACTGAGGCGACAACACCAACAGCGGGTTCTAGTCCAAAGAAGGGATAACAAGAGCCAGACCTGGCTACAAGGTCTGTCCTTTCATTTCCACTGAAGGGTCACCTGGTTGTGGATATAGAGTTTATCCACACAGACATTCTGCAGTCCCCCAGTAACTTAAATGTTATCCGAGGACCACTCAGAGCCATTAAGACTACCTGACTATTCGAGAGGATAGCAATGGCCTTTCCCTTTGGTGAGGTCATACTAGGTCTTCGGTTTCTTCAAAACGACGACGCTTATGTTTAGTTAATTGAAGACAATAGACATACTTAGACCTTTCATATCATGGGGGTAGGTATTTCTACCGTTTCTATTATTTGGTTTCTTAAAAACTAGATACTTAAAAATTGGTGTATCAGAATGTCAAGAAGGACGTCTATTGTTATGTTCGTTAGACAAACGGGCAATTGGGGATCACTCATGATTTTAATGACAAAATATTACTAAATCTTGAGATTGGTGATTATTCTAAAAATTAATTGAAAACGACTGATGATGGAAATTGTTTTTCAAAAATTTAGATCAAGTAGTAAGAAATGGAGATCACAGAATAGTTTAAGACGATTTCCCATCGTAAAATGAATATTTTTCAAGATTATGTATATAAAAAAAAAATTTTAACTCGCTCTTACTAAAACTTATTCTTAATAACTAATAGACTTCATTTACCTACAAGTGCTTGCGTACTAATTATATGTTCATGAATCTCGTACAATACAATAAATAGCACAACAAAGCACCACAAGAAAATATATAAATACTCTCCTCTAATACCAAAAATAGTAAACTCACCATTTTTGCAGAATGGAATGCTGAATTAGCGATTATGGTTTTACAACCGACCGCCGCCGCCACTATCATGATTAAACACAAAGATTATTGCAATTTCTCGTAATTAAATGCAACAATGTAGAGGCAGTTATACTCTCTAAATGCACACAAAACAATACGAGAGCACAGCACAGTAGAAATCGCGAATTTGAAATAAATAGTGGAGTATGTAGAGAGTGTGTGCGTGGTACAATACGTCACATATACATACGTAAGTATTCCGTTTAGTTTCGCGACAAACAACCTACTACAACAGAGTTTTGGTTTGCTAATTCATGGCCAACAAATCAATATTCCAAGCAGAACACGTCCAATTACGGAAGGACAGTATTTTAGCGGCTATGCCTATTACAATTCACCATAAATTTCACATAATTCGTTTTCTGATAACGCGCACATTTCCACGGCCACCATGTAAGTTGAAATGGCGTTGGCGTTTCCAATCACACTACTTTTGTAAATACTAAACACATCGCAGCTATAACTAAATCTATCTAAATGCCACAAGTATTATGGGTTGGGCTCCGAGAGAACTGAATTAAAACTAGCACAAAGCACACACATTGCAAATTAATTCTCGCACGTTAATAATAATTTTCTCCATAAGAAGCAAATAATTTATTGAAACATCATCAACTTCCGTACATGAAAACACCATTCCGTAATGGATTAGAATCGGCACTACACTAAATAGCCTTGCATGATCCTCCGACGCACAAACACTGAACTGGTTGCGCATACTAAAGCTGTATTTCCGCCGAGATGAGCTCTAGTCAAATGAAGAGCCGATAATTAAATTCCATTGGATATTGAACTGATAGAAAAAAAAAACAAAACTTTAAGATTATTGTAAACTCCGTAATTTGACTCACAAATCAAACGTTATCTGGCCGAGATAAAATCAAACACCGCAATCGATTCATAGATAAACGAGATTAGTTAAAACAAGCAAAGCCAGAGGAACGAGAAATTTTTGAAAGTTAGCTGAGTTTAGTGACGATTAGAAGCCAGTTAATACTAGCTAGTCCGAGTCTGTCCAAATGGCGCTCAGGTAGAGTTATGTATGGATGTTTGCTTGCTTGCTTAAGAAGGCCCTGTTTGGACGCGTCATTAACACCTGTTTTTCTGCAGATTCACGATATTCATATAATCAGGGGCTTTGTGGAATATGCCCAGCATGAAAAATATTTGATTTGGCAAGAGATGCCCAAAATTTGTGTTAGTCTTGTTTGGTGTACAAATTCTAGTATGCTTAGAGAAGATGAATTGGGCGTCCAATGGACGAAATCTACTAATTAGTAAAAATAATTTTTCATAATAGGAATTGGTTGGTACTGTCCCAATAGTGACCACTCTTTGAAGTGTCAAAATCATTTTTAAAATCATGGAGATCCATGTTAGCAGAAAAAGCACAGTATTTTTTTGTCACTACTATCCAGCTTTCTTCAAAGTTTCCTTTTCTGCTTTTGACCAGCATTTCTAGCTTCAGGCTATAGAGACAGAGACTCAACTCTTTTCAGCTATAAATTTTCGTGCATATTTTTACGGGGACCAGCTTTTTTAAAGGTTGGCTGAAATTAAATGGATGCACACAAACTCGGGTGGGATATGCATTTTGGTAATTTTTATACTCTAGATGAAATCTAAAGGCTATACTAAGTTTGACCATCCGTTTGTAACACCTAGAAATAATGATCGTAGAGCAAAATGGATTGGACACCCATGCATAAAATTAAAAGTTATTTTGATTTTTGTACATACGCCCGCCCGTCTGTCTGTCTGTCCGTCCGTCCATCCGCCCTCACGATAACTAGAGAACGCGTTCACTTAGGGTGCTGAAATTTTTCACACTGGCTTTAAAATGAAAAAGTAAATTTAAGTTCGAAAATGGGACAAGACAAATCGGGTAACTCCTTTGTAGGGTTGCCGTACAAAAATTTCGTTTTTACTATATATTTTGACAGTGCCTGTTAATGCAGCGACACAGAGAGCTGAAACTTTACACACAGAATTTTAAAAAATATGAAAATTTGAGTTCAAAAATGAGGCGAATCGGGCAACTCCTTCGTAGGGTTGCCATACAAAAATTTCATTTTTCATATATATTTGAACACTGCCTGAGAGAGCGTCGACGTAGAATACTGGGAAATTTTTTACACTGTGTTTCCGTTGTAATAGTAAATAAAATTTCAAAATTGGACTAAATCGGGAAACCCCTTCTTGGGGTTGCCATATAAAAATTTTGGTTTTTTACGTATACTATAAAAGTGTTCAGTCCTAGACGCTTTGATTGTACTAAAAATGTCTTCAGAATATAAAATCATATCAAATTGGCTATAACCGTTTTTATTGTCCGAGAAACCGTTTTAGAAAAATATTCGAAAAACTATTTCAAAAATCATACATGCACGTAAAGGTGACCATACAAAATTACATGCGGGTATTCATCTAGGGGGTATCATAAAAAATAGTCTTAAACCAATTCTAGAAAAAGTAGGTACTTAAGTACAAGTACAAGTACTGAAGGCCTGAGTACTTCAGCGTAAGTACAAGTACCGGATGTATGAAAAGTTCTTGTAAATAAGTACCAAGTCTATTAAAAGTACTCAATAATTTTTGAAGTACTTTTTACAGTACTTGAAGTTTATCGAGTTCAGTTAATAGATATTAATAAATAAATATCTTTTGAAAACTATAATATGTACAGTAACCAGTGGCTATACTATTAATAGTTTTTTATTGTTTTTGGCATTGCAAGTAGAGTAAAACTTTCAGCTCTCATTGATGCACTCATAAAAACTATTAGAGGTCCGCCCAAGCACCCATTATCGCCTCCAATAAAGCATGACAATTCTTCTAAGGATAAAATTTTCAGGTAATTTCTAAGACAAAATTGAGGCCTTCCCTAAATCAGGTCGAGGCATCGTTGATTTTATATTGGGGCGAGGCATTGCTAGCTTACCCTGGGTTATGTCCACTAACGTACAATATAATATGAACTGCTTACGTCAAAAGAAGTTCGTACGTCGGTGCCAACATTAAAAAAAAAAACATTGCCGGGAAGTTAAAAAAGTGAGCACGCAGCTCGGAAAGTGATTTTAATAAAACATTTAGAATTTCTTCTGCGTTTCTAATGAATATATTGCTATATTTATCAGTTATAATCCTAAATGATTAATTTAAAATCAGGTATTTCGACGAGTCCACTAATTTATTTGTTGTTTGCAGTTCTCTCTCAGTTGGTACTTGGTGCTTAGATCCAAAGAGTCAGCAATATAGAGGTGAGCCAGCTTTCTGCAATGTATTTCTATGAACATAGTCAGTCCATATTATACATATGTCAGTGGTTATGTCATAAAGTCGAGGCATTGTCGTTTTTATATTCGAGCGAGACGTTACTGGGTTTTGTTCTACTTGCCCAGTCTTGTTTGTATGTTATTAGTTTTTCTAAGGCTCTGCCTTGACGCGTGAGTGCGGCACATGCTATAACAGCTCTTTGCGTGCTTTAAAACTCAGCAAAAAAGGAGTTGCACTAGAGATTGTGTTTTCTTTTCTACGAAGAGTTAGATAATTATAGGTACTTAATAGACTCAGAAATACTTAAGTAAAGATCTTGGTACTTAAGTACAAAACTAAGTCTTAAGTACAAGTAAATAGACGCTAGTACTTATGTTTAAGTACTAAGTAGGAGCATTTCAAAAGTATTGAGTAATAAGTCTCAAGTAACGAAAACATACTTTAAGTAGTACTTAAGTATTTTTTCACTTAAGTATTGATGGAATTGCATTCCAAGCCTTTTCAACAGCTGTTCAAAGTTCGTGGATTTTGCGAACATGAGTTATGTAAATTTTCCTATTGATGTGGTCCTAGATATTTTCGATAGAGTTGAAATCCTGACTTCGATCAGGCTAGTTGTTGAAAATTGTTGTGCTCTTGAAATCAGATTTTAGTCTACCGGGACGTATGACATGGTGCATTATCCTGATGAAATATGGATTAGTTTCAATTCTGAATATTTTCCAAAGTTGTTAACAAACGTTTTTCATAAAACGATTCTATAAATATTTTCATTTGTTTTAACGCCCAGATCCAGTTTCAAATTTCAATAAAACTGGTTTGCTCACTTTTTTTTTATCAGTAGTGTATTTGTCAGTAACCGAACTGGACAAGAAATTTTACTCAGACAAATATTTGTATTAAGGCGATGTTTTCCAATTATTATTTAAATACATTGGAAATGTTAATCTGTATCATAGGCCTTCGATAAGTCTGTCCAATAATTTTCGGGATATCGTACATATGTAGTAATTGGATTTCCAGAGTTATAAAGATTCCATTGCATAGTTAACCAAATTTCTTTCTTCTGAACTTTGAGGTGGTGTGTGAATGGAATATAAACTGGGAAATAGAATCTTGTGCCATACGAGCATCAACATTGTATTCATACTCAGCTACAACATAAGTGGCCAGCCCCAGCGCCAGCTTCAAGCGCCAGCACCACATTCTGTTCCAACCTTAAAGCTGATGGTACATTTCCGTAATTTTAGTATGGCATCGGCATGACACAGTTTTACTGAATCCTAAAATTGAATGTTAGATTTTTCAGTGGCGTAGAAGTGGTAGAAATTTCAGAGAAAAGTTTGAAAATTACTTTATGTTGCCGTAGAGTAAAATAAAATGGCAAGATCAATATGAGCATTAAGCACTTGTATATATAATACCATTGGCTGAAAAAAATTTTCAGAATATTTTTAACCCCATTTAACTCTCGATGCACATTTAACATATTTCCTTTCTATATTGAATATAAGCAGCTGACAATTATTAAAAATTTATTTACACATCATCCTCTTTCACTTTCGAGAATTACTGCTCCTTCCCAGCAGGAAAAAGTTTCGTTGAGTCATCGAGGAGTCAACGATATTTTGTATCGTTGACTTATCTTATGACTATTTTTAAGAGAGTGACAGTTTTTCAACGTTGAAGTCATCAATCCTTTGTCATATACTTATCATAGTTGACAAAACAATGAACTGGCAAAAGACACAACGTTGACAAGCTCACCCATGACACCACAATGACAAAAAATGGATGAAAATGTGTTGACAGAGTCATACATGATGCAGTAGCGACAAGAGATAATATCACACGGCGTTGACATAATAATGTGTGACATCCCGTTGACATCACATTCCATTGATCATATAAGTGCTTTGTAAATCGGAAAATAAATCAAAATATATATTATGTATGTAACCGAAAAAATGTATCTTGTAACGCCTAATTATTATATTTAAACGATGATTCTTTAATTTTTTTTAAATGAATTTATTATGTATTTTATTTTATTTTTATATCTTTCTGACATGACTCAACGTTGACTTTACTACTAACAGCAGTTACAAATTGTTGCCTCAAATTATGACTCATTTCTACAATGTCAACGCTATTTCATCGTTGACAAGTCTTTGATGTATCAATAATACTTACACACTTAAAATATTTCAACTATAAATGCTCATTTGGTATATACTGTTGACACATTGAGTACACGGTCAACAATGAAGCATTGTTGACTTCGTAGTCGTTGACCACATTTTCTGATGGGTTATAACTATAACAATAAAAAAAATATTAGTCTTCGATTACTTTGTTTTTGTTTCTCGTCGGAACATAAATCACTACATGCTTCAATTACTTCCTTATCAACTTCGTCCAAGGCTTTGTCCTTAACATGGCGATGATATAGTTTTGACACTTTGCATTCCACAAACACTCAGTCTTCTCGATACCCGCAATAAATTACTCCGTGGCGAACATTTTTATAAAACCTTCTGAATTTGTACTCGTAAAGTCACCTACGCTACTGACAATTTAGCAAAATCTTAAAAATCTGAAATGTGACAGCGCATTCATAAGTCACAATTCTTTACAGACATTACCAAACTGAACAAATTCAGCATTCTGTGAAATATTCCAGTAAAATGAAAACTGAAAAATCGGAAGGGCTCTCAGAATTTTTCCAGCAAAACTAAATTTCAGAGAACTGTGACATGGACCATTTGATTGCGTTTATTTCGGTTTTCTTAAATTCACCTAAAAAATTCTACCTAAAAATTGCAATGTCCAAAGAATTAGCAAATTCAAGAGCCTTTATGGAAATATGAGTTTTATGGTTTTGCCTAATTCGTATGATGAGGTTTTTAGTGCTGTTGCTACTAGTGTGGGTTACAAAATATCTCATTTTCTAAACAAAAACGAAACTTTACAATTCACACTTACAATGCAGTGCGTCTCCTCAGTTGTAACCCATAATACCAATTTTTACAATATTTAGGTACTAAAATCTTTTGAGGTTTGTTATCGACAGTGGACTTCTTCACATTCACTTTAAAATATTTTCTATAGGTCATTGAAAATTATTTCCTTCCACAGAACTTTTATTAAATGACGTAGCTCATAGTAAGCTACAGGTTTCGAGCTTTTCAATGTATTATCATGACTTCTTACTAGAAATCCTCCTAGCCAATTAAAGCCGGCAATTGAATTCCTTTTCCACTGATCTTGGATTGGTTTTTCATTAATTGTAGTTAATTGAAATGGTAAATTCTAGCACTTAGTATATCCGTGTGAACGAAATTATTTTGACGCAATATTCCATGTCATGGTATCTCTCTGTCTCTTTGTGCATAAAGGCACTTTCACATCGAAACCGAAAATCGATAAGTTCTACACCGAAAATACGTTATTGCTTTCACAACAGAATTGAAAACTTTTTTCGGTTAAATTTAATAATTATCATAAAAGTTGTATGATGAGACCTAATACGAAAAAGCGTATTTTAATTTTTCTTCGAAATCCCTATCCAAATTATAAATGTAATGAATAATTTTCAATGTAAACACAAAACTGAGGTTTAGTACGACTGAAAAAATTTTTCATCCCGAAACGTTACACATGTGGAAACCGAAAAGAAATTGACAGATTCAACCGAAATTTCGTTTTTCGGACGAAAAAAATAAAAGTTGTGTTTTTATTAAAAATCTGAGATAAATATACTGTTATCCTATTTCCCATGATTTTATTAATCATTGGAGCAAAAATATTGTTCTGAAATGGATTAAATTGAGTTTTTTCGGTTTTCAACTCGCATCACTTAATAGATAATTATAATTTTCTTTTTTTTAAGGCATAAGGCATGGTGTTGAAAAATCGCAAGCACGGAGGCTAGGCAGCCTCTTGTATTAACCTGTTAAACATGTTCTCATCAAAACTTTCCTATCCTCTTAATCATCAGGTCTCGGTGTGGTAAGTTTTTCAGCTCATCCACAGATAGGATGGCAGACCCAATCGTATCCAGCCTACTCCGGGCAAACACTGGACAAGCACACAGAAAGTGGTCGGTTGTCTCTGGCTCTGCTGATAGACAGGACAGACACTCAGCACTGTTAACAGCTCCTATCATTGTTAGATGAGCATGAAGCGAGCTGTGGCCAGTGATAATGCCAACCACAGTTCTGCATTGTTTCCTTCCGAGCCTCAAGAGAAAGTCAGAGAAATTTCTATTGGGTCCATCAAGAAAAGGTTTTATTACACCTGCAAGTGCTTAGGATCGTCCATCTCTGCAACGCCTATAGCGGGTACCAGTTCAATGAAGGGAGATCCAGAGCCAAACATGGCTAGGAGGTCATACCTTTCATTCCCCATGATCCCCATATATAGTATGCCGGAACCCACTGAAGAGACACCTTATTGTGGGAACACAGACATTCTGCAGTCCGCCAGTAACTTAAATGTTATGCGAGAGCCACTGAGATCCATAAAGGTTATCCGAAAGGATAGCAATGACCTTTCTCTTGTTTTCCGTATCAAGAACTATCTTCGTTGTCATTGCGATGGCAAAAATTTCAGACTGGAAGACAGTGCTGGGCTTTCCAAAATAAAAAGATATGAATAAAATTAAAAGCACCTCTTCCAGGATATTCAAGAATAACGTGTAAAATCCTTATCCTCGGTATCACGATATCATTTTTCACATATATTTTTGGGATGATATTTTTCTTAGCTTAACTTTCAAATGAGCTATATTTCATTGTTTTAGCGTGAAGAGCAAATTATGTACGAATTTTTAAAGAAGACCAGGACAACATTTTTCGAAGTTTCAAAAGGGCTATAACTCGCTAAATTCGGAATGCACCTATAACGAAAATTTTTTATTTCAATTTCACTGACGCATATTTGATGTGGAATGATCCAGCAGTCAAGCCAAGCCAAGTGAGTTTTGATCAATTTTCTTCTTTCCCAATGTTCTCTTTATCATTTATGGTTCTCTTTGGTCCTTGGGGCGCATCTTTAGCCTTCAATTCGGTTTTATGTCATCTCTTGTCTTTTCGTTGACAGTTGTCCTTTAGTCTTCTTTGTAACTTTCCGTTTTGCTGTCGTCTTTTCCTTTATGGATGATGTGCCATATTAGCCGTATATTGCACGTCATTATCTTTTTGGAGTTAGTTGGTAGTGAGAGGGTGGGGGAAGGAGATACGAGATGACAGGATGTAGATTGTTGGGAAGTAACCCAGCAGCAAAATATTCATTTGATTTATAAAAGTAAAAGGTCGACAAAATTTTATTTTCCATACAGCAGAACACGAAGATCATTAAAATTTCTCAAAATATTTCCTTTTACCTTATACCTACTAAACTCAAATTCATCCCTTCGAGACAATTTTATTAGGGTTCCATATTTTGACATGTACAGACTAATCTGTATACAAATGTATGTACACATGCGATAGTATGACCATTAAGGGTATATTCATCCCCTTCACCGCTTAAATCATTTTTCTTCTTGGAGATTCCAAAAATCTTTTCAAACTTAAAAGAGAGAAAAAAAAAAGAAATAAACATGGGAAAAGGTAGAGACTCTCAAGTTATTAGTTGTATTAAGCAACATGAAATGCAAAGGAAACATTTTTCCATAGCGAACGGACACAATTCTTATAATACGGGGGAAAAAATATTATAGTAAAAAGCTGTCCGTTTTCGACTCTCCATCTCAACCAAAGGCATTCACATACATTTCAAAGAAAATCACCTGTACATTACCCAAAAAATATTCCTAATGGGACCCAGAAAAATTCTTCTCCTTAATTTTAACATGATATTTTGTAGGTGTGTGTGTAGTTACATAGTCCTTTGCCTTCTATTGAAAACATTTCCATGCACAGTGAATCCACATCCACTCTTCCTCATATTGAAACGAAAGGTATTCTTATCCATCCGTGAAACTAATTTGATTTTCCCGACATGAAAGCCTCGGCATATACCTACCTACCAGACGGAAAGTCGACAAGAATATTTCCGGAACACATATTCATGTATGCTTGCATGTGTGTGTGTGTGTGTGTATTGCGCAAAAACTTGGAAGTGGTTCGGAGAGAAATTTGATTAATGCAAATATGACAGGACCACGAGTGTCAGCGGTGGGAAAAGACATTCTCTATCAACTAGCGTAGATGGACGTGACTATTCTTTGTCACACGTTTTATGCAAATGTAATTTGCGAATTCCTTCATTACGTGGTCCTTTTTTTACCTGGTTTTTTTCTAGCGATGACAGAAGGGCCAGTTAAGTGGTTTTCGTATAGAGGATGCAGTAACTGGAAAATTAAGTAAACACGGTGCTATGGGTTCAACTTTGTATTTTCATTGATAATAATATAAGAGAGATTTACATAGGTATTCGTCAGTGCAGTCAGATTAGTTTTATCTAAAAAAAAAAAAAAACACAAAATTAATTGAGAAATTTTTGCCAAAGGAAAAGAAAATGTAAATGATTTTATTAATAGCTGAGAATTGCGGATTTACAGCGCAGAATTATCTACCTTTTAATTAGCATTTAAATAAGGGTCTTTTTAAAGAATAACAATTAAAATGGAATTTGCTCTTTTCATCGAATTAAAAAGCCTTTTTAGATTGCTTAAAATAAATAACATAAACAAAATCACTATCATTTGCCTGTATCCGCCCACGGCTCATTCATGTTTCACTCACACTGTTGTTTAAGCCTAATAGGCTATAAGAGATGTCACTATGCCAAGAGAAAAAGTTATAGTTGGTCTAACACCTAAAATATTATATCCTAGATGAAAATAAAAGTTAAATAAAGTGAAAACTGAAAGTTTCGTATGGCAATACCAAGAAGGGGTTGCCCGATTTAGTTGATTTTTGAAATTTTATTTACCATTCTTATGAGAACGTCATGTACCAAATTTCAGCCCCTTACGTGAATGATTTCTCATGAAATATCCAAATGCATTGTGAAAAACCAAAGTTTTGTACCATTCTTATGAGAACGTCATGTACCAAATTTCAGCCCCTTACGTGAATGATTTCTCATGAAATATCCAAATGCATTGTGAAAAACCAAAGTTTTGTATGGCAACACCAAGAAAGAATTGCCTGATTTAGTCGATTTTTGAAATTAAATTTCTGATTACTACGAAAATATCATGTAGCAACTGTCAACTCCCTACATCAACGCGTTCTTAGGTAGTGCTAAAAACTGAAATTTTTGTATGGCAACCCTACGAAGGAGATTTCCCCATTTTCGAACCTAGATTTACTTTTTTTTTAAAAAAAAAGCTCATATGCAAAATTTCAGCACTGTAAGTGAACGCGATGTCAAGTTATTGTGCGGACGGACATATTGACAGACAGACAGACAGACAAACAGATAGACAGACATATAGACAGATAGATAGATAGATAGATAGATAGACAGACGGACTTGCAAAAATCAAAATAATTTTTAATATTATGCGTGGGTGCCGCCAATCCACTCTGATCTACCATCATTATTTCTATGCATTACAAATGGAATGAGAGAATTAGTAAACCTTTTGGATTTCATATAGAGTATAAAAAATGGAGGTAAAAAAAAAAGGAAGAAAATGCTATCTTAGATTCACTATCTCAAATCTTTCTTGGAAGACTGCTCAAATTGCAATGCCAACTGCTATATAAAATCAACGCGGTTTATTTAAATTTGACGAAATGCATTGTAAAAATGGCGACTCGCTGTAATATAGCAGTTGCTTACAGCAGAGACAAATTACCAGCTGTTTGTAGTGAGAAATGTCATCATTGCTAGTGGGTGGGTTCGTACTGCGGATTTGATTATTTCGGTGAGATTCTCCTTTTTTTTTAAATTGTTTTTCTGTTTCAGAAATGAAATTCGGGACTAATCTCATATAGCATTAGAGTAGTATTCAAATAATGGGTAATTTGTATTATTTTATTTACATTTAGATAAATGGTTTAATTGTTTTATTTTAGGTATGTTATATGCTGAAACAAGCGGTAGGGCATGAATATTTATAGAGGATTGATGAAGACCATAAATAACGACTAAAAAGACTGTACAAATGTAGTATAGAATATGGGGCACCCTTATAAACTCCTTAAAAGTGAGTTTTTTTCATATTTGGGGCAAGGGACAAGGTAAAACTGTGAGCACCCTACCCTAGTAGAAATTGCTCACAGTTTCACCTTGTCTCTTGCCCCGCAAGGGGTAGTTATTATTTAAACCAATACTAATTTGACTAAGAAACATAAAGATGTTTGCAACTCATGAAGAAATATCCCTGGTAGCCCAATCATCATGAGCGCACTGATTGGTTGGATGAATGTAAATCTGATTATTGTTCTAGCACTCGGACTAAAATAATTTATGTACTTCGCAATTCAATGATTGCTCAACACTATTTATCTCCCTTTCACTTTCATTAGATGCACTAGACATACAGATCAGTATACATACTAATTAATTAATGAGCTAATAGATGAGTTGGCGAGGAAACTTATCGAGGCGCTCAATAAAAAAGTTGCTTTTCGTACGACTAGATAATGTATACTAACATTGTCATACTTGACTAAAAAGTTATGTTAGTTAACATAAGAGCCCCCGCCCGAACCGGCACTAAAAGTTTCTAGACTGATGAGCGTTGGCTACCACGGATATAGAAAATTAAGTCCCGATGAGCCTTCTGATGAGTATTCATTAAAGCTCATCGAAGGGCTCATTGGATATCATGAAACTGCTCTGTATGTACTAAACCATAAACCATAAATATTTATTCTTGTCATCACCGTGTCAGATGACATTTCTACTAGGAAAATTTGAATTGAGTTTTGTGATTTATTTATTTAAATTTTTAAATTTATTTTTGATTTGTTTTTGTGCGGAAAGACTGTCGCCCGTAGTAAGCTGAACGTGACATTATGACCAAATCTTTACGCCTCAGCGTCGAATTCGGAAAATTTGAAATCAATCGTAAAATCAGATTCTCATTTATGAACTCATCATGACACTTATTGACATGCTCATTGATAACCTCATCGTGACACTATTGGCATGCTCATTAATAAGCTCACGTGACACTAATTGACATGCCTATTAATAAGCTCTTCGAGACACTCATCATGTACTCATCCGAGTGCTCATCTAATATTGTAAAATGCACTAAAGATAAACAAAGTATACATTTTTAAATAAGTGAAAGAGATGCAATATCACAAGCACACTATCAGTGAATAAGTAAATAAATGATTTTTTTCCCGGTTTTGATTCAGATGTGAATAAATTTCATCAGGGCATTTATCTGATTAATCATGAGGAGCTCACTGATGAGCTTATCATTATTTGTCTACCAGGTACTCTTATTATACCAACACCAAATAAAATAGCTATATCAAGCTTCACAACTTTCCTTATATATTATTATAAAATTGCTTAAATTTGTGCCTTTTTTTAAATTTATTAAACACGTGGCGTCGTGACTTCTATTCACTACGCCACTAGATAACTTATTTTAAAATTAATGGATACTTAATAAAAAAAAATAAAAAAACTTTTCTTTGGTTACATACACTTACATATATATACTAAGGTTATTATGCCTTACTATCTTCATTTATTCACTATGTGTCAAAAGAAACGTAAACTTTACTCCCACAAACCAAATAAAAAAAAAATTCGTGAAAAATATAATATTATTAATAAAACACTTAAGCTATGCTATTTGATTAAGAGGTTGAAGGTAAATGAGTTCATTGCCTTCAATCTTCATTTTTGATTATTATCAATTCAACTGATTTCAACAAGAGCTCATCTGAAGTAGGTACTTAATCTCCGAGATAAAATTTGATATGCCCCAAAGTCTCAAATGAATTAATTTTTTTTCGAGGGAGAATTTAATTTTTAATTATTAACTTTTTGTCGGAAACATAATTTTCCGGTCTCTTAATTATTCCCTTCTATTACAATACATTACTCCTAGAAATAAAATGCAGTTCTAAAGAAATTATGCAGACTTTGCAGTCTCCAGTTTAGTTTTGAAGTCAAATTAGCCACACTTGAATGACTCACTGTAAAAAAAAAAAAGAAAAGAAAAAGGAAAACATAAATTTTAAGATTTTATCGTCCTCGAACGGAGAGACCATCTCGTTGTTATTTTTTCATTCTTTTTTCTTGTCTTTGCAATATTCAAGGACTAAAGGACCAATTTCTGCAAGTTAGTATCGGAGCCTCCATTTATGAATTCTCTCATCTCTCGTTTTTCATCTACTGCTTGTTGAAGATAGACAGTTTCCTGAACTTTCTGATCTGAATTTAAATGCGGGAATTTGTTCCAGTTTTTGTTTTTTTTTTGTTTTTGGTTATGAAGCTAAAACAACTTAGTCATGTCAAGAGTTTTTCTAGAGTTCGATGACTACAATTTACGTGACCGGCAAGCGTAAAATGAAAAAAAAAAAAAAAATCAAGAGTCAATGAAACTCTTAATGGGTATAATATGCTGTAATTGAAGTGCTGCTGGCATTTTTCATCAGCGTATTTTAACTGTCCAAATATTGTCGATTTGAATTTTTACATAATCTCGTGGAATATGGCCTTAATCAAGATGCCGGTATCGATTGACCAGATGAAGATGTTTTTGGAGTATAGTTCTCGTACGTAAATATACTCGTATTATCACTCAATTAACTACTTGAGAAAAGGACGTTGTTGCCGGATAATGTTACCTTAACACTAGCGGTAATAAAGTGCTAATTTGTAAAAAAAAATGTTTTTTTTTTTGCACAATTTGAAAACAACTAAATTAGCGGATCAACATTTTATAAATGTGGCTGGATGCTCTAATAATAAAGTAAATAATTGAAATGTGGGTTGGCTATTTAAAATATATAGAAAATTGTTGTTAGTAAAATTAGTTTTGGTACACGTGTGAAGTGGTAGCCATGATACCGTATACTTAATTTTGATCTACTGACAAGTGTTGAATGAGAAAATTGACGATTTAATTAAAGTTTTGGTAAAAAAAAAAAAATAATAATGGAATTTCGACTTTTGGTGCATGATTTAAAGCCATGGTTTAATAAAAGTTTTGTACCATTAAGAAGAAGAATGTCCGCACAGAGCTCTACAATAGATATTGCAATGAAGAATTTTAGAGAACTTTTTATTTTTACGATTAAAAAAATAAAAAAATATAAAAAAAATATAAAAATAAAAATTAAATTTAATAAACACAAGAAAAAACAACCGCCTCGTCCGGGCTTTGAAGTTGAGACCTTCATTTTCCTCACGACTGTTCTTACTTCTGATCCAATGAGACAGATGATTTTTTATCTTTAATTTCTTAACTTTAACTAGCCTATTAAGACACATTTTCAGCTGGCATTAACCAGTAACGACGACAGCGGACAAATACATAAATTGTTAATTTTTTACAATTTTGTTTATTTTTATCTTGTCCTCTACGCGACACGAAAATTTCTCTGAAATTCTTCTATTTTATCTGTGACCGATTCTACAAAGTTTGAGTTCGAGTCCTGTATGAAACAAGATAAAAATAAATAAAATTGCAATGAAGTTTGAAAGTTTGAATAGATTAAGACTTGACAAAGCTGTAGAGGATCCTGAGGCTTCGGTTGGTTATACAAGCTATTTGATTGCCTATTCTTCTAATTGCCTTTGTTCATATTGGCAACCGACGTCTCAAGCTCTCTACTCTTATCCCTATCTCGAATCTTAATTGATTCAGGTTCTCAATTTTCATTTATAAGTGAAGTTTATATTTAAAATTAGTAGAGAAGACAGGGGTTAGTTGACTATAGGGGGTATGAAGGTATAAGGTGTATGAAGGTATAAGGTGTATGAAGGTATAAGGTGTATGAATTTGACAGTGTATTCAGTCGAGGTATCCACCTTAGTGTAGTAATAGTCCTTGAAGCTAGCGCACGTTCTTCGCAGAATTATATAAAAAAAAAACGAGATTACAGGCACGTTAGTAAAAATTTTGTTTATTTTGTTTGATATTTGAATTGGCTTATAGTTTAGACGCTCATAATGTTGGGTCATCATGTTGGGTTGTCTAGCGGTTTTAATTGAAAGTATATGCATTGGTTAATGGTCTTCCTAACTTGCTTTTCCTGTCATTCGAATAAATTTTTGTCGTGATTATTTCAAAAAGTATATGGATATGTTGGTTTGAGTCTTATTGACACACAGCGTAGCAGGGTTAGACTGCTCATGAGTTAACTAACCCCATGTTTCTTTTTATTTTGCTAATCTCTTAAGTTACGGATTTTCTTATATTCAGTACATTCAGAACGTTGAGAACCCATAAACGAAAAACGGAAAAATCGATATGATGGAAATTGTCTGCAAAGATGTTACTTATGACGAAGCTTAAAGTGAGAAACACCGCTGAAGAGCTCAGAGGCTGAAGCGAAATGTCTGGAAGAGCCCATAGTTGCTTCCATAGCACCTCCAAACAACCCATCTCTAAACTCTCCAATTACTAATAAACTCGAGCATATTATAGACCGCTATATATGCTCCACTTTGGTATATTGCAGTTACCGGGGAGTAATGTCCAATAAAACTATACTTTTATAAATCCCACCCTTTCACTATATAAGTAAGTACATGACAATTCTCGAAAATTATTAGGGTCTCACCACCTATCATCTAGCCAACCCTTAATATCTCAATTCTAAGTTCTTAGAGATCCATTGAAATTACCCATATTATCAATATTTTATGATACATCAATTTAACCTTAAATGGGCTAAATAATCCAATTTAATTTCTTACGTACGAATGGGTCTGGGTCAGCCGTAGCCCCGTCTCGTCTAAAATCTCGATATTAACGCGGATATGGATAATCGTTCACCATATAGACTGCTATTATCATATATGCTTTCATCCGAAACATAGTATGTGTTTAGAACCTCTGTACCATTACCACATATAGATTATTTTAAAAATGTTCAATTTTCTTTATTTTGTAATAAGTGATTATTTTTTCCAAAACTTTGTTTTCTTTTATGCTAATTGTTTTATTAAATTGATACAGTCAGATAACCCCGTCCACTGAGTCAATCAACCCCAGGTATGGGGTAAATAGACTCACGGGAAAGCAACTAATAGTCATATTATCAGCTTAATGAAATGCTAGTTCCAGAATCTGCTTCAGTTATATGGTTAAATGTTGTGTATAGGACCAAAGATTCTAACAGACATCTACTTAATTTTACTACTCTTTTGATTATATAATGTAGACGTAACTCCTGATTTTAAGAAAATTTTCAAATAAATATTAGTTGATGCTTTATTGTTTGTTATTTCTGGAAACAAATCTACAATTTCACAAAAGATCGATGAGTACCTAGATACAATAAAGGTTTTGTCACTTATTTGATTCTCATCTGAAAATTTAAGCCGTATTTTTGATCCGGTTGGTTTCTTATCACCAGTTTCCATTTTAATTAAGATTCTTTTCCAATAACTATGGTTGAATAACTCTCGATGGAAGAACTCCATTCAGGATGGCATTGTAGAAAGATACTAAACGAAAAATGTGCTGACTCTGTTGTATCTATAAAAGGGTGTTCAAAAATATGTCCCATGATTTAAGTGTTGGCCATCTTTATATGATACGACTGTGGCAGTAGGTATTTAGTAGCTGTAAACAATACAAATCGTAAATTTATTATGGAACGGTATATTTTGTGAAATTCATGCCTCCTGATTGTTTGATCACAAAAACTGGTGACAGTGATTGGCCACCAAAATCGAAAGAATTAACAGCAACCGATTTCTTTCTCTGGGATTTTTAGCAATTAAGGTTTATGCTAATAACCCCCAGAAACAAATGGAACAACATTTGTCAAGAAATTAATATTTATTGGTATCATGCAAACTCCGCTCTAAAGAGTCTGAATTCTTCCAATGAACCGAGGGATTTATCTGATTGACATCGTCTTCAATGTCTAATTCAAATCACAAAGTTTTTCTCTCTTTTAGAAGTCATTCGAAATCAAAATATGGGATGACTTCCATTGCGTAAATCAATACGCCTACAAAATATTTAATAAAATATAAAAATGAGCTTTGCTCTTGAACTTATCATCTGCTTTAATATTTGAAGGTATTCTTTCATGTGTAAGTAATCAGCTAACAGCTTTCACTCGGTTTAGCAAGAGAAAGATCTCAAGTTCGTATCTCGCGTAGTCAACTATTTCTTTATTAATAAATCTTTTGTGTAATTTACAATTATAAAAAATTATTATGAATTTTCCTTCTATCAATTGATCCATTAATTTGGAGCCTAATTATAGCCTCATATATTTCGGTTCATGTAACATGAATATCTCGAGGCTTATCCTTTCAAGTGGTATAGTATTGCTGGAGGGGTTACAACCTCAATCCACTGACTATTTTGGATAGAGTATTCTTTCATTAAAATATTTTGCTTCGAACATATAATTTCATTTATTGATAACATAGAAATGCTCTTTGAGTTATCAGTTTTAAAGACGAGCCGCTAAAAACGAAATTATTTCCTCAAATGTTCAAGATAAACGGAAAATTGTCAAGAGCGCGTCACTTAACCGAGAAACTGAGATAAAAGAATTGTTTGACTATGAAAATCAATAAAGCGTTGTAATTGCTTTGATAACTAAATAGGTTTTTTTTTGTTTTTTTTTTTTTTAGTTTAAGTGTTTTGATATAGAATTTTTTCAGAAAAATGCTGGCTGATACGTCATTGTTTGAAATTGTGCTTTACTACTGCCGTAGTAAGAAAAGTTTGTATACAGAGCGAAGTCATTGAAGTTAAAGTAAATAAGAAAAAAATATGTGAACTAAAATAATTTTTCTCTCTGATTCTTTAGAGACTGCTCCAGTCTTTTCGGTGACTTTTTTAAAATTTCTTTCGATGATTTTAATCATAATAGCTGAGCTGTACTTACATATTTAATGAAGTTTCCGCTGTTTAAACCAAAAACTTTGACGAAGTGTTTATCGAGCGTTTTTGGAAGTTTTGCCCATTTTTGCTGTGGCAAGTCGGCCCAATTACTACTTTCTCGTTGGGATGACTGACAACACAGTGGTGGAAATAATCTGCTGGTAACTTAAGGCTAAAAGGATGAATGTGTTAGTTGAATTTATCCTGGTTACCTAACGCATAGATTGAGTTCTGAGAGTCAATCCGGGAAGGGTTTCACGGCTTCAGGCTGATGATGGCTCAGTAGATTCGGGGTCTGAAATATCCAGAGAAAAACCAAGTCGTTCCTAAGATGGGTTAATGGTGTAAAACTGACTCGGTAGCAAGGAGCACCTCGTCATAAAACATTGGGATTCGTCTATCGTTTTGATTTTGTGTTATTTATTTAATTTTACTATAAAACAGTAGAAGCTTCCATTATTTCTTTGTACAAGTAGACAGCAAGTGTAACATTTCTAACTGTGGATCTCTCCCAAATTTGAGTTGTACATATCTAATATATTTGAAAGCCTGTTTTCGTCAATTGGATTTGTACTTATGTATTTCTGGTATTCCTCAGAACAGGTATAATTTACAGAAAATATATAAAAATATATTTATGAGATTTTTTAGATTATGGCAACCAAAACAAAATATAAAGTTTACTAATGTAGATTGTTGTCTCAGATTTAGGTAGTTCCAATTCCAACTCATTCTGACAAATAAAAAAACTTCATATAACGGTCGTCCTTAACGGACGTTGATTAAGTTTTTTAACGTTTTATCATTATCAAATTAATAACAACGTTCTTATAGTTCTGCACTATGGACACATATATTTCTTTTTAATTCAGAATGTTTTTTAACGTCAAATATCCTTTTTGAAGTTCCGTACAAAAACAGGAAAAAGCGGAATCACTATAAGATCACTTGTGCGTCTGTTCGTCTGTCTATGACAGACGATTTTCTAGAAAATAACGTGATGTAGGAATTTGGAAATTGGCAGAATGTTAGATCCTCATGACGCACATAAATACTGACAGAAATTAAATTGTGGTTTAACATGGGCACCTCCAAAGTATGGCTTAATTCCATGGAATTCTTCGTGCAAGGATCCGGATGCTAAACTCGGAATAGTTTCACTCTGCCCGCGATATGGGCCACCACCTGCCATCACGTTGCTGCCTATAGGGGCTTGATCTTGTCGAGGTGGAAAGCATAAGCTTTCAACGCGCTCCCGATCCTTATACGGCCATGGTTACTGCTAATAGATACAACTATGCAGAATCTCTATTTCAAGAGACTGGTAGCTCTGTCCGGGTTTAAAATTATTCATACTGTCTATAAATAGACAGAAACGGCGGAGCTCACGCGAAGGTTAAGATATGCCCTTCGAGTCTGACCAGACTTGAAATTAGAGCGCGTAGTCTATAGCTGCCAAGGTATTGGGACATGTAAATCTACTAGTTTCTACGTATAGCTCATGTACACGTACAATGATCAGCAGTCAGAGGCGTCCTTTCTCTGCTGGAAGCATTGTGCTTCACAGACTTCTTTTCCACCACCGCATATATCCGTCGATCAGAGATTATTAAATATTCTATTTTTTTTTTGGAATTTTTAATGAGGGTAGGTTGGGTGCTTGTATCTTGTGGGGTATTGTTTGAAAGGGATACTTTCAAGGTTTAAAAAAAAAAAAAAACATGATGTCAACATTTTTGGTGCATTGGATATAAAGATATAGGTCAAAATATTCGAAATGGCATCCTCCCCCTGATCTTTTAGATTTCTGAATCTAAAATTTTTTTATTAACAGGGTTAGTACTGCATTGAGTTTTAGATAACATGAAAACTGCCACTTTTTCGTCTGTCTCATAGTTGCTGAAAGAAAAAAAATGTTTTTTTGTATTAACTTATAAGACAGACAACTCATACTAATAAGACCAACTCTTTCAAAATTACTCTATATATATATAATCTGTTTGAATATTATTCAGTTGTCATAGGCAAGTTTGAATTAGATTTAAATATACTTAAATTTCGTTAATAAAGTTCTGGTACGGAGCCCTGATTGCGCGAGCCCGACTCGCTCTTAACCGAATTAGTATTTGTAGTTGTCCTCAGTTTCAAGTCTTTTTTTGCATAGTTTTATCATTCAAATTAGCATGCAGAAAGATTTATTGCCATAACCGTACAATAATTGCTGCTTTCTTCTTTTAAATGAATCATCTATTTTCTGCCATTCATTTTTTCATATTATCATCAGTTATCTGATTTGATTTATTCAAGGCCTATTGACTTAGTTGTTCTGGCGGTAGTGCTTAGAGAAAGGAGTTAGTTTTGGGTTCAGAAACATGTACCCAATTTCCTCGCAGTCCATAGAAAACCAACTATAAGGAAGGTTATTAATCCAACAAAAGGCGGACTTTGTTTTGGGAAGAATGACTGGATTGTTGAATTCAAGCAAAATATACTCCCCCCCCCCCACTTGATGTAAGGACTCTAGATATATTACAAATCCTCTAAATTAAGGAACAACAATTGTATAAGAAAATTGGTTTAATATAAAACATCAAGTTACAGCCAACGATTATTTGAATAATTCAAACAATAAACCCAGAGCTGGTGCGTTTCTCCAATAATAAAGAAGGATGGAAGGTACTCAGAGTCTCGTCGCATAATACTAACAAAAATTGGTGGCATCAGCGAGATTCTTTGAACATTTGTTCAGAAACAACTGGGATAGTCTTATTCAAACTGGAATATCAGTAAAAGCCCCAAAGGAAAACATCTGTAAATATGGATACTTATTAAATTATCGCACTGAAGAAAGAGATTTCACGTATAAAGCAGCCTGTCAAAAAAGGTATTGTCATCAGGAAGTAAGTAGTATTCAAAAAGCTCAAATGAAAGAAGTTTTATTCAGAGCGAAGTACTAACCTCTCGCCTCGTATTTAATTCATATTACTTGAAGTGCATATATGAGGTCAGCTTGGCTGTTCACTTTGGCGTATGCGGCAAACAGGAACCTTGTCGTATTGATGAGTTTACGGTTACTGCTGATACGAAACGCCTGTTTTTGCATAGAAATTTCTTTTTTCCAAAGCATTTTCTTTTTTTTCCACTTACAAAAGATTTCGGCGCAAATGTTTATTGTGATAATCTTGATAGTTTCCTTGAAAAATTAAACCCCATGCTGTACTAACACAAAATTCGAAATATCGTAATTAAAGTGTTAAATAACAACACAAAAATATCTAAATATATAATTGTAGTTTTGATAAAAACTTTTTCAGATAAATGGTATATCTGCTGGTAGTGTGCAGTTATATCATTTTATTAAAATAAAAATTAATTCATCGCAAAACAGGCTTCAGATTATGTATACATGATGAGTAAAACTCGATACTTTCAGCAAACTTACACAGTTATTTCAACTTATCGAAATAATTTTTAAGTTTGTTTCATTCTTTTGATAAATTTTATTTTATTTTGAGGGTATGTATCTAGCTCGAAACAAACAAAACGTAAGTCGTGAGCCACTTAGCAGATTTAATTTGTGGTGTCATATATTCCTAATCAACTGAACATTCTTTGCTGTTTTTTCATATTTATCTCATCATTGACTAAAGTTTATGAAAAAGGGGGAAGTTTATCATGGCCATCATTCGGAATGTAACTGAGAAAAACAATAGAATATGTTCTGGCATGAACAGGCTATACTGGAAACAACTACCCAATTAATTCAACTGTCGAGAGTGTTGTACTAATTCGCACATGTTTTGATGATACAATTTAGACGCTATAAATTCAGAGAGAAACCATTGAAAAGAAAATTTTAATTTTTCTTTGCTTAAAAACAAGAAAGAATTTTACAATCCCAGCAAAGTACAGGCCATGGCTACCTCTTACTTTTCAAATGTCTGCACATTTCTTTAATCCTGAACAAATCATCCCAACATCGTCCTATACACTACCATCACAAAAGAACTCTTTTTAGGGTTTTACCTAACCACTCTATTTTAAGTTTGTCACGTCTCTTGGTAACTTCAGATTTTTATTTTTTCAGGTCCACTTTAGCTATTCTGTGGTCGGACATTGTACGGACGTGTTTCTGAGACACATATAAGATTCAATGGGAATCAATTACCTAAGTAGGTTTCTATATCTTATATGGTTTTATGGTTCTACTTTCATACTAACCCTTCTAGAAAGCTTTAAGCTGTGTATGTATGTAGTCTGATTCATAGAGGGCTTATTACTGCTTACTCATATAAGATTTAGTTCCAAAGTAGGTGGGGTAGTGGTTTTATGTACTGATTGAAAACCAAATGCACTTCATTCAACTTCCTATTAATTAACCATAAAAGAAGAAAATAGTAAAAATCAATTTTACTTACTGAAAGTTTTACCTTAATTTTCTCCTTGCATGCAAGAAGTTTTCTGAATATAATCCGCTTGCATTAAATGCAGTCAGAAACCGAACGAAAAGCAAACCACATCCAACTTACCCGCTGATGAGTATAGCTCCTCTAGTCTAAAACAAATCTGAGCGAGGGTGAGTGAACCTAATCGGGATTGTAATATAAAGCCACCCATGATAAAACTTGCAATCACGGCCTTCTTGAGATGTATACGTACAACAGGAAAAGGCTCATATAAAGTATAGGTAGAAGGTAGCAATATGAACCCATCTTCTCTACCACAAAATAAAATATCCTCTTTCCACAAAATCCATTTCCACATGCCTGCCTAAGTATGTAGTATAGGTAGTGTATATGGCAATGTAGGATGCTATATCTATCGTGCCATGAAAGGAAAGTAATATCCGGAAGTCATTACGAGGTCATGACATTTTACTATAATAGCAACGTTCAGAGCACAACACACAGCCAGTTTGGGTCGCTGAATTTGCTATCATGCCTCCGCCATTGTTTCACTTTGTTCGCTTTACTTTGCTCAAGACTGCGAAGTGCAACAAATTACATTTTCGATCTTCTCATGCTTTATACATATAAGTCAGAGTCAGTTCCTGTTGGTATCCTGAATGTATGAACAGGTGTGCAACAGACGATTGTTTCCTGCTAAAAATTGAACGAAGTCCCAAGCAGATTGCTCCTATTTCATGAGAGTTTTTCTTTTTTTTTTATATGAAAGGCCTTTAATGACCTGCAATTTGAAGAGAAGTCATTAGGCGGCATTGTTTTGGGGCCATCTAATTCTGATATTAATAAAAAATCGCATTTTGCGATTATGTCAAAAGCGACAAAGTAGTGAAGTGCACCTCCCATGTACGAAAGTCGGAAACAAAATGGAAATAATTCGTCAAGATTTTAATTTAGATTTAGATTTACCTGAAAGATTTGTTTTTGATTACTGAATTAATTGTTGTGTTTCATATCTTCTTAGTTGATACTGCACTTTAAAAGGTTATAAGACTACTCCGAAATCGACATTAAATAACTACTTATCTACACTGTACCGATCAATATCCTATTCCGAACAGATTAGTTAAAAAATTTGGTTATCGTTTACATACAACCTTTGCGGTATTTTCTATAACCAACTAGTTATTTCATTTGACTTTTATTTACAAAAAATAACTGCAAACTTATATGCAGCCTAATAAATTTAATTTTTCAAAATTTGTTTAATGTTCCAAAATATTTGTAGGTATACCATACAAATTTTCTATAATAAAAAGGGGGAAAAGCCGCCGTAATAGTTTTCTATTATCAAGTCGACTAAATATTTTTTTTAAGCCTATTTATAACCAAAAAGTTTCAAATAACTTCCAAGTGAAATAAATAACACAAAAAGTTAGCACAAAACTTCTAAGACATATTTTAGAATCAGAAACCAGAGCTTTGAGATTGCTGATATGGGCTAAGTTTGAGTTTTACAAATATGCAACTATTTCAAATATTATTATAGACAAGAATGAATTTATTTCTCTATGTAGGATGATTATTTTACCTTATTTTTTTTTCAAGTGATTTAAT
Source organism: Dioctria rufipes (assembly GCA_963924295.1). Taxonomy (NCBI): domain Eukaryota; kingdom Metazoa; phylum Arthropoda; class Insecta; order Diptera; family Asilidae; genus Dioctria; species Dioctria rufipes. Next base: position 36,665,086 of record OZ002743.1, on the reverse strand, counting down.
TAAATGAAATTTGCGTTTCTTGTAGAATGATGTCGAAAATTTGTAATATGTAATATATCGCGCAATTCTTGTGAAACAAATATTCAGCGCTATAAAACCTTAATTACAAGTACAATTACAATTACAACTAGCGATTTATGTGGAAATTTAAATTACAATTGTGGAGAGTTTTTTTTTAAAAAACTTGATAGCTCCCGTTTTATCAGAAATGAGATATAGAGATGAAACAATTCGGAATGCAGATTATGTTTTCACTATTGGATCTTTTTCAAAATTGGATTTTTTTTTCACAGTTATAAAGATTTGAAATTTTCGTGGTATTTCTCAAGTCGATAATTACACAAAAGTTATATCAAAACTTGATAATTACGTCAAAAGTCAAGCAAATAGCGATAAATTTAATATAATAGTCAGACGAGTCCAGTTCAGCCATAACTCCAGCTAAAATTGTTACATTTAATTGGCCACTCTAACACTAGTCTTTATTCCTTACTTATAATATATCAATAAATTCAAGACTTCTTTCCCGTAAGAGTTGCAGAGTTCTATGATATTCAAGTAAATTGTTACTCATTACATGTCCCAGTACCAGTACGTACTTATACTGGAAATAAATTTATCAGTGAGTATTTTTTACTGGTACTTAAAATATTTTGAGTACCAATACGAAAACTGGTACTGGTGTGTACCAGTATTTCCCAGTACTTTCCAGTACTCGCCAGAACGTTCCAGTACTCGCCAGTACAACACTCCATTTATAGCGCGCGATGAAAATTAATTGTGGGAGGCAAAGACTTATTATGAGGATTTTTTTAAATATAAAGTAAAGTTGTAGTACTTATTATTAGAGTATATGGAAGAAAATAAAGAAGAATATGATATATGAGACGGATTTGAAAGACTGCTATGTAGGTTACGCTTATGTGGAATGGAATTCATTGACATTAATAAAATATTTTTGTGTACACCATTTATGTGCCTTAATAGTTATAGTAAACTAGAAAATACTTAGGGTGAAAATTTGCTGGTACTTAGGTACTTGTAATTACTGGTTTTTATAAATGGGTACTAACAAATACTAGTAAGTACTGGGAAGTACTGGGGAAATACTAAGAAATACTAGAAAGTACTGTATTGGGAAGTAGTGGCCAGTATTGGAAAAGTACTGCCACTGGACATTACCAATATTTTACTGGTACTGGTAAATTTTCGAGTAAAAGTAAAAAAAATTTACCTAATATTGCCTAATTACTTTTTATAGTACGAGTACTGGTACTTAAAATCAAACAACTCTGAATGTGTGTAGTTTTGAAAGGGTAAAAAAAAATAAATACAGGAAGAGAAAGGATTTTTTAACAATTTTGGCTAAGTTCGGTATGGTCAGGAAACTACCACTAATTGGAAATTATATGACTATAAAAATATGTTGAACTTGATTTTCAAAAACCAAAATTCCTTTCACAATTAGCGAAACAAGATTGATTGGATATAAGAAAGACGGCTTCAAAATCAGAATTAATGTAAGTTGCACCTATTTCGCCGGAGCGCCAATTGCTGTGTATCCTTTCAAAAAAGACAAAGCCCCCAAAGAATGTATAGTATGAGTGATTTCCGAAAAATACCAATTCAAAACATGGTAGTATCTCAGGATGTAGAGAAACCTGTTAAATTTGTTGCCATTGCAATGAAGCCAGGCAATATTACGACGTTATATGAGCGGCAAATAAAAAAGAAGATTCAGACCTAAGTACTCGAAGGATAGATGAAGAAGACGAGGACTCCGTTTAAGGCATTATTTTAAGTTGGTTTTTAGAAAAACTCGATAAAAAGTGTAATTATAAGGTTTTGATGAAATCAGTTGAAATTCTGCAGTATTTTTCTTTTTTATCTTTTATGAATATTTGTTGATGCCTTTCTATTTATATGCAGCCGGTGACCTACAAATTGCATGAATTAAAATGCTTTTCTTCAGTTATCGAGTTTGGATAAAAAAAAACGCTTGGCTGTACTTCAGTTTCTTGTAATCTTAGAAAATGTAATTAAATTATTTTTTTTACATTAATAAACAAATTATATAAATAAGATAAATTAGCTTAAATTTAATCAATTTATATTCAGCTGGAGAGAATGATAACAAAAAGATTCAATAAAATGAAAAAAAACGTACCAATTATTGAAGTCCTTAAATCAAATTAGATTTTATTGAAGTTACTTTTCTTGAAATTTTTTGCAGTTGCGCCTATAATTCCTCTTAGTCGAAATTGATTCGCCTATTGAGGCTTACTATCAACTTGTAGCTCACTTTCTAAGCACATCTATGTCTGATTATTGTTCAATTTTTATGCTAAAGGACTAGTTTTATTTCTTTTTAATGATTAAAAAAAAACTTATCATCAACATTTTTTCGATTGGTCAGTGAAAAATGCAAAATATATTTTATGGTCGTAATCTGCAAAAAATAATTACTTAATGGCCGCCACTGGATAATATTCACCAATGTAAATATAGCCAAAATGTTGTGATGGAAGGACTAGTTTAGACGGTGAAGTTTTCGCTTTGCATGATTGCCCATTCTTTTATGTGCAAGCAGGGAAAAATTTGCTGTGCGTTAACACGGTATAGTTTTTACAAGGCGAGCACGAAAACAAGAGAAGTCCTTTAATCACTTATTTTGTCGTCAATGCCATTCCACTCTGGGTAGCGTTCACGTTGACTAAAAATTATTTGAACTGTTATTATTTTTATTGAATATATTCCGTCTTTTGAAAGGTATATTTATTACGATATAATAATAACTTCCAAAACTAAAATTATAAAAATATTATTTCCATTTCAGACATGAATATGAGTTCTAGCCCGCTTTGCTTTAAATTCTTACTCAAGCAACGATTGTGTTGATAATTTAATTGTTACGGGCTTACTAAGCGCTTACTTGGGGCTTTACAACTTGTAGGTACATAAAGATTAAGGAGGTGTTGCGTGCAACGTTGGAAAAAGCGAAGAATTAATATTTGAACTTGTGAATTAAGAGCAGAAGACGCAGATGCTGTTTACCGAAAATATTTGCGCATGAACGAAGATATTTTCACCATGCTACTATCAACTGTTGAAAAGGATCTTCAGGATCAAAATACAGTAATGAGGGATTCCGTTGAATCTGCAGAGCATTTAGCAATTACCTTTACATTTCTGGCAACTGGGGAAGCTTACCAAAGTATGCAGTTTCAAACTGGGTTATTGAAAGCCTTTTTAAGCATTAACATCCTCCATTATTTGTAAAATATTCTGGGAAAACTCAAAGGAAAATTATTAGAAAGTAATTTACGGAAAAAGCAAATTAGCTTTATTCATCAAAAATTCCGCCTACAGACAATTGTAAAATAATTAATTAATTAATAAAATAAGTAAAAAACGAGTTTTCAAACAAAACTGAGGCCCAGCCGCATGAAAAAGTAGAAAATAAACTTTTCTTCACACACAGAGGTGGACTTAGATTTTTTGATTGGGACATTTCTCTTGAATATTCTTTCTCTTCATGAATCAAATCACTTATTACCTCTGATTGATTATACTGAAATATATCGGTGATTGTCAGAGAATTGATCTGATTCATGAAGAGAAAGAATATTCAAGAGAAATGTCCCAATCAAAAAATCTGAGTCCACCTCTGTGTGTGAAGAAAAGTTTATTTTCTACTTTTTCATGCGGCTGGGCCTCAGTTTTGTTTGAAAACTCGTTTTTTACTTATTTTTATTTTCTGCCTTTTTCACGTTACTTTTTTGTCGGAAAATTTTCTGGAAAAGTCGGAAAATTCTGCATTTTTCCTGAAGCAGATTTATCACTAATAATATCGATGAAAATTTTTCCGATGATTTTCCCGCTTTTCCGGGTTTTCCATGGAGTTTTCCACAAAAGCAACTTTATGCAACTCATTTCGCTCTACAGGTCTTAGGTTGCAAAACGCTCAAACGCTTCCTTGGTCGGAAAAACTCCGTAAAAGCGTTTTACATGAATTTTCCTCGATTTTTTCTGCAAGTTTTCACCATTGTCGGAGAGAAAGTAATGATGCCAGTTGATATGGAACTTGATCCTGCATAATTTAGAAAACCTTTTTGCCGGAAAATTTTTTCGGAAAAGTCGGAAAATTCCGGAAATTTTTTTCGGAAATATCGGAAAACTCTGCATTTTTCCTGAAACGGATTTACCACTAATTGAATTTGTACCAAATTGTCAAATGCTTTTTCCCGATTTTCCGGGTTTTCCATGGCAATTTCAGGTTCAAATTTTGATAGATTCAATTGCCACGCGAAATGAACCTGTGTGCCGAATTTCAGCTCGCTGTGATTACGAAAAGTGGGTCTACGAGAGTGTCGAAAATAGTAAAAAAGTAATATATAAATAAATATACAGACAGACAAATTCGTGTACGTATTAAAGGGAATGGCTGGCCTCAAAAACACAACAATTACATAAAATATTTTTCACCACCAATGACTCAAAACTAATGAATCACCTGATGTTAACAGATTTTCTGAACTACCTCGAATGCAAAAACATTTGAAAGAGAAATTGATAAAAGCTTCATGTTCGTGCGCGGTGATCAGAGTTTACTGAGGTTCGCTTAAACCTCTTACCTCTACTCTCTGTAAAGGAACAGGTGATAGTAGCAGAAATTGTTTTGTTCCAAATATGCGAAAGGGGAATGCCCATTTTTGTTGGGTGGAAAAGTAGACTTTTCTACTTCACGTGATTGTGCGGAATTGGTGCATCGTGGAAAATAATTTCCTATGAGAAAAATGTTCACAACAGAGCTATAATGGCCATGGAAGAAAGAACTACAAAAGTATATGCGACATGTAGTCGCTGGGGTGTGTGTGACCCAAGTGCATGAAAACGGGATTTCCGGCAGCAAAAATATCTCGAGAAAGCTTTCCGAATCGGTAAAAAATTGCAGCACTTGATAGTACTCGGGGAGCCCTCTAATTTGATTTGTAGTATGCTGTATTGGAGCCGCTCCCCGCCATAGGTTTTACCCCCACCCTAAAAGTACCCGACGTAAAAAAGTGTTCTTTTACGAATTGTAGCTGCTGGAAATGACCTGAGGTGAACAGTGAAACCCGTTTTTTTCGATCGGACATAAGCCTACTGAGTTAGAGCCGATCTAAGGTGCGAAAAATCTAGTACCTCAGTTCGAATAAAAAGATGGAAATACTAAAAAGTGAGTATGGGGATGGCTATTTAACCTTCGGAGTATAGGAGTGTGGATACTCAAACTTCTTCTCAGGACCTAAGGTATTCCATTCTGTACTAAATTTTCCAAAATATTCTAGATCAATCTTTGACTTCCCCCAATCCTATTGTAAATAAAATATGTTCAGATCATAATGCATCGTTTAAGACATTCCTAATGTCTGTTCATGTCATAATGACGTTGATGTCGTTGATATTGATTTTTTTTGTGGTGATTGTCAATTCTCAAACTTCAAAGGAATTAATTTATTAACGGAACAGTGAAATAAGATCAACTCAATAATATACACCGGTTGGTGCATTCCGTATCCCATTGGACAAGATTTTGTTTTGATGTAGATTAAAGCTCCCTAGGGACCAAAGTCTGTCAAATTTTCTCTTTAGGAATAAAACGTCTCCATTTTGAATTACCAAGCAATTTTCCGCAAATGAATCCTAATGGCCACTTACTACGAACTACCAAAATTAGGATAATAAAAGGAATAATAAATGTATGCGAAACATAGTCTTGACTTGAAGGATACTTTGCAGTTATGAAGAAATATCATCATGTACTTTTCGCACTGTGATGAGTAGGTTTCATTCAAAATACGTATAATGAAAGTGGCCTCTTTGTTTAAATATGTGATTGATTTGTCAACAAAGTATCTAGGCTTTTACGAAATGAGTTCTCTTAAGTCATGTCGTCACTAACTAATATGCTCGACGTTAAGGGCGACGGTTTTTTTTGTTTTCGAATAACTTATTTTAAAAATAAAACTAACTTCCCGGTACCATTAGTGCCGACATCTCCGCACCACAACTGAACCGCTATTGTTGTTCCTTAAAAAATCTAAGCCCCGCAAGCTGTCCAGTAACATATAAACAAAACATTTAAAAATTCCTATCTGAGCTTCTCTCTCGAAAAGGTGAGAAAAGCTTGTGAACGTAAGGATAGATGTACATACCTTCTATATACGTCCTCCTCCCTGCAGAGAAGTTATAGGCTTTTATTGGCAACAGCATCAGTATGAACATAACAATTTGAATAATTTCCATCATTCCACCTGTCCTGCATTGCAGGAGCTGCTTCAAGGATATGAAGCGGACGGTGAAACATCCGTACATATACAAACATACATAAAGTTTCCTTTCAACTTTCTTCAACGCACATTTTCAATTTAATGAACTTCAAAATGTTTTCTTGACAGATTTATAACGTGCCAGTAATGGAAGATTCTTCGAGGCACATCATATAGCACTTCGTTTTAATGTCATATAATTACGGTATCCTCGCGGGAAAGGAGGCAATGAAAGGAATAAAACACCAGAAATTATGCAAAATTTTCTTTTTTCTTCTCAACTTAATACCTATACGCGGGAATATTTGAGATTCAAGGATGCGTTATTTCACACACGCAAGTGGAAAACAGAGAGATTAAATTGCGTCTCGTTACTGAACAACATTGTCTGGTTGTAAGTAACCAAGGTGCCCTACTTTTGTCCGTTTGTATTTTATCTAGTTCAAGAGCATCTGGGGTATAATATGAGGCGCGTTATAAATTGCGCAATTTAATAGCCCCAGAACACACTCACTTCCAATAAATTCGAAAATTTTCAATCTTTCTGTCACCTCTGACTTTATGGGAGTTTTTTTTTCTTTCTGTTTTTCTTCCACCAGCTGTGGACCCCATTCATAATGATTCCAGCTGTGACATCTATATGAATGCCACAAACAGATTAATTAAGTTTTGGGCATAAAAAAAAAATATTACACACAAACAATGTCTGGAGGTTGAATATTATAAAGAAAATTAATTTCGTCTGACAAATGAAAAATATTTATATTTATTTTTGTTCGTCTTTTGTATGTTTGTAAAAATGATATAAATATTCTTTTGATTTAGAGTAGAACTGTATGTTTTTTTTGGGGTTAGATTAGGTAGGTGTATAACCTTCGGAGCGCTTTTGTTAGATGAAAACACCGTGTAAACTTTTCCCTCCAATATTTAACCAGGGTTTTTGCGTTCAGCGAACAAGTTTTTAAAACACCGGGTAAATCAAGTGAAATGACATTTCTCTGACAGTTCTCCTGAGAACAATTAATTGCAAAAAGTTATTTTTAAAATGGGCGAAGACAAATAAAATGTGCTCTAGCTATTCATCTATTTCTCTGCTTCCAATTTTTGCTTATTTTTGATCAAGAAGTAAGTTATATGCCCCAATCAGCAACAAATTGCAAGTGACAGTTCTCAAGTGACAAATGTCAAACCATTATCCCAAGAAATTTTTTAGTGTTAAGCTCAGGGTAGCCCTCGGTTTTTCAAAAAACAAGATAGTCTAGCTCGGTGTAGCCCTAGGTTTACCCGGGGTTTTCATCCAACAGACCTAATATCATATAGTACTTTGAATACATATGTTCGCAAGCAATAAGATAAGTTTCAAAAGAATTTTTCATAGTTGCGTGATGTTGGAAAATTTGGCATCAAAATTGATGGCGGTTGTAGCCAGCCTGCTTTATTTCCCACTGGATTAGAGTAGTAAATTGTTAAGTTTAATGAGTGAAGTTCCTCCTTTCAGTCGCCTACTTACTTGGGAATGAGTGGATTTTGATTAAATGGTGAAAAACCGGATTTAGAATTTGAGAGAACTAATTTTAATTGATGTAATTAGAGGTTATGTACTAGCAATTATTGTAGATTCTGTTAACTTGCTTAATACCCTAGATATAAACCGCCTCCATAATGAGTTAATTCTTAATTAAATGGAGTCAAATGTGCAGCGTGTTATTCGAACTGGGGTACTAGATTTTTCACACCTTAGATCGCCTCTAACTTAGTAGGGTTATGTCTGATCAGAAAACGGGTTTCACTGTTTGCCTCAGCTCATTACCAGCTACAATTCGCGGAAGAAAATTTTTCTCTACATTCTTTTTGGGTAGGGGGTAGAAACCCCCGGCGGGGTGACTGGTGGTTACAATACCGCATGTCGCATATCGAATTAAAGGTCCCGCTAAGTAATATCGGGAGATGTATATTTTTCCCGATTTAGAAGACTTTCTCGAAACGATTTTGCCGCTGGTAAAACCATTTTTATGCACTTGGGTCACATACACCCCAGCTCCTACATTTTGTTTATATTTTTGCATTTTTTTGCTTCCGTGGCCATAAGTGTTCTGTTGCGAGCATTTTTCTCATAGGAAGTTATTTTTCATTACGCACCAATTCTGCGAAATCACAAGAAGTAGAAAAGTCCACTTGTTCACCCAAGAAAGTCACAAGCTACATCCAATCACCAAAGCTTTCCCCCTCTGAATTGAAATAAACATTGTTAATAAAATATGTTCAGGGTATTATAATGCATCGGTTAAGACATCTCTCATGTCTGTAGGTTTCGGGCCTAAAGTTGTATGAAAGGTAGTAAGTAATGTGAAAGTGGTGCGAGTAAAAATAAGACAGACCCTCTTGGGCGAGGCGGAGGCGTTCGTTCTACCGTCGGTGTGCCCCTGGCCCAAACAAGGCTCATTATTCATCCTTCAGACCTGTCAGCAATTGTTCATAGGTTCCGTTGCTCTTACAAATTTAAATATTGTCCCTAACCCTGCTTACCGGCTTCCTGCAGTTCTTTAAGGAGGCGTGAGCTAAGAAATCTGTATTGCTTTCCTGAGAGAGTCGGCCGGTGACAAGGAAGGTAAAGTGGATCACCGTCTCGGACTCTTTTTGGAATACACGCAAGCTCATTAGCATGTCCCATCCTGTGTCCAATGAGAAGTCCGTAAATGATACGTTCCACTCAAAACGCCCTAGCATGTCACCTTTAACACGCATGTCATAGGCTTGATTTTCTTTTCCAGACTTTTATATGTAATGTTCGTTTAAGACGATCAGTGTAAATGGGGAAGGATGCCCATAGAAGCCCACTCTCGTCACTTGAAATACATGGGGAAATGGTAGACATGTTGAAATATTAGCAACTTCAATTTGATATCGGGCTGGAGACAGGTTCATACTCTTCTGTGTATCATCTTCTTTTATTTTCTTGACTATTTTTGTTTTTAATTATAGCCAACATCCAACTGAGTAGGGGGCGTAGGCTCACAGTTCATGAAATAAAAAAAAAAACAAGAAAGACTACTTTTCTCCTTTGAATTCCTGAGATATACGGATTCTATCGAAATGCAAACCCTTAATCCTTTGTACAACTTATCCATTCTCTAACTTATACATTCTACTTTTACTCACGTACTTTGTTGTTTTAATTTTCGTAAAAAGACTGTACAAGTTTTAATATTCCGAGTGTGAGTGTGTGCAAAAGGCTATTTAAAGAAAAACAATGTTGCAGAGTTTTGAAAACAATTTCGAATAAACAATTCACCCAAAACCTTTCATAAGTAAAGCCATACGTGCAATAATAGCAGTAATACTTGTGCAAATTAGTTTTCACATGTCCACAACCCTAAATAATAGTAAAGTCATGTGGTAATATACTTTTACCCCTAGAAACCATCTAATGAAATCTTCTAGCAGAAAATTATCCTAGAAAATGAAAATGTTTCGCTCAGTTCTGAAAATATAACGTCACTCAACGTCAACATTTTTTGATTAAAGTCAGGAAAACAAAGTTTTGTCACAAAGCGAAAAAAAACCCCTTTGCAATTTCGAATATGAGATGTCGTCGTGATGCAAGTGACGAGGTAAATGGAAAACTAATTTATAATTTAGATAAGCTTAAAACAACGGAGTTTGAGTGAGTTTTTCACAATAATTAGCAGCACGCTGCCCATAAAAACGTTCCAACAATTCAAAACCTGAGCGAATTGCTGTTGCCAGTAAAGTCTGGTGGTTTTTATGTTTTTTAGAGTTATTTAAAAAAATTTAATAACCCAACTGGGTGTAAAAAGTGTTTTTTTTTTTTTATTTTGCGAATATTGAAATGCAAATTCTACTTTGTATGGCTATTGTTGGGTACAGAGAGTTATTGCCACAGGCGAAAATGATTAATTATTTAAAAAAATATGTTTTTATGGCATGTGTAGGTTGTGCATTATTATGGTATTGGTTCAAATGAGAATTTGTTGACAGTTGTTTCATAAAAAATAATTAATTTTTTTGTTAGAGATATGTACTACGTGCACGCGGTACTGCGTTACAGATTTTATTACAAATTGAAATCAGTTAAATTTAAAAGCAATTCTTATTTGTGTTTTTGCATTTCTGTTAATTTATTTGGAACGATTTTGTTAAATATATTGTCACGTACGCATAATTCGTTTCCTTAATGTCCTTGAACCATAATTATTTTTGAATATTCCATGTACATAGTACGATTTGGGTAAGAGATCTTGAATAATTCTGTCAATTTTTGCACACGTTCTTTTATTTTCAGTATACGGAGTTATCAGGCTTGGCTTCCTTTTTCAGTTGTTTGAATTATTTACTGCTAAAGTAATTTCTTATTACGTATAGGGGAAACTGAGGACACTTGATCCTTATGGGAGACGTGGTACACAGAGTTTTTGTCGCTGCTATGAACAGTAATTTTTTTTCGACTGGCAATACTTGTTGTCATTAAGTTAAGCTAACTTCATGTTATAGTAGCAGCTGTCAATCGCGGCGTCGACATGCACGGTTAGCGGCGCAGTGTTTTGTGATATTTGGTTTTATTTTTGGTAAGCTTTATATTCGATTTTAAATACTTTTCAAAATAAATATTCGTACTGCTTCATTACTCACGATATAATATATCTAGACGCCTGTGGATTTTGCTATACGTTGTCAAAGGTAACGTTTCAGGTGGATTTTTGGGCTGAGTTAAAAAAAAATTCTCCTTTGGGGACACATGGTACGTACAATTGTGGGAGATTTGATTCGTGGATCAAGTGTTCCATGTTCATTTTGAAGGGACGGCTATAAATTTTTTTTTTTATTATCTTGTAGTATCCATAATGCCGCGAGTATACAAAACAAAAGAAGGATCTAAGAAGAGGAAGTCTTTGGATATAGGCAAACTGAAAAAAGCTGTGCAGGCAGTATTAGAAGGCAATTCAATCAGGGGTACAGCAAAGAGTTTTGATGTGCCTGTAATGACCTTAAAAAGGAATGCTCGAAAACAGAATGAGCAGGCAGAAGAAATAAGCTACACTCCAAATTATAGACAGTCTCAAATTTTCACAGACAAAGAGGAGAAAAATCTGTGTGCTTATATAGAAAAGGCTAGCAAGTTGAAACATGGCTTGACTGCATATAATGTACGCCAATTAGCATACCAATTTGCTCAACAAAACAGAAAAAGATATCCACCAAAGTGGGATATAAAAGGAGAAGCCAGCTATGATTGGTTTTATGGTTTCATGAGAAGGCAAACGACGCTTTCGTTACGCGTACCAGAAGCAACAAGTATTGGCCGAGCTACCAGTTTCAATAGACATAATGTCTCTAAATTCTTCGATAACTTGCGTAGTCTACAAGACCGTTTTAACTTTGGTCCAGAGCAAATATGGAACATAGACGAAACAGGCATCAACACCGTCCATAAACCAAGAAAAATTGTAGCATGTCGGGGTGAAAAGCAGGTCGGAAAAGTAACTTCCGGAGAACGTGGTGAATTAGTGACTGCCTGCGCCGCCATAAATGCAATTGGAAACCATCTACCGCCATTTATGATCTTTCCTAGGAAAAACTGGCAAGAGAGAATGGTCGATAATGCACCACCTGGCACAACTGGAGCTGTTCATCCAAGTGGATGGATGACTGCCCCTACTTTTATACTTTTCCTCAATCATTTCAAAAAGTACTCAAATTGTTCTAAAGACAATCCATGCCTAATAATCTTTGACAATCATGAGAGTCATATAAGCATAGAATCACTGAATTTTGCCCAAGAAAATGGCATCCATTTACTCACGATTCCTCCACACACTTCTCACAAACTACAACCTCTTGATAGGACAATTTTTGGACCTTTAAAGGCTTACTACAATTCAGCATGCGATGACTGGATGACTTCTCATTCTGGAAGACCACTAACAATATACGATATTGCCGGATGCTTGGGAAAATCTTTTCCTAGTGCTATGACACCGAGAAACATTCAAAATGGGTTTCGTGTGACTGGTATTTCACCATTTAATTCCGACGTATTCACTGATGATGAGTTTTTATCAAGTTATGTTACTGATCGGGACAATCCGGAATCTGTGTCTACAATAACTACTGTTGAAGCTGTGGCTGCTTCAACTATTGCAACTGCTCCAACTGTTGCCCCAACTACTGTAGATTATGCGACTGTTCTAAATCTTATGGATGTTCCTTCCACATCCAGAGCCATTACTGGATCGCCAAAACGGCAAGCTCCAGGAAGTTACAAAACTCCTGAAATGATAAGACCACACCCAAAGGCTGAACCAAGAAAGAATACAAGAAAAGGAAGGAAGAAAGGACAAACCAAGATACTAACAGACACCCCAGAGAAATTAGCTATTGAAGCAGAAATAAGGGCAAGGCAAGAAAAGAAGAAGGAGGTGCAATGCAAAGCCGACGCAATACGAGTAAAACGAATGTTGAAACTTTTAGAGGACTCAGCAATGGCTGAAGAAGAAATAATGCCGCCATTCGCTGAATCAGATTTAGTAGTTTCCGATTATAGTATGTCAAGTGAATCCGAAAATGTCGACTGGAACAATAAAAATATAGCCGCTGGAGACTGGGTCATCGTGAACTGCATTTCAGAGAAAAACATTCTGCACCGTTTCATCGGACAAATTAAAAATGACACCACAGACGGATATGAAATTCGCTTTGCGAAAAAAATTGACGATAAACGTTTTAAATGGCCTTCAAAAGATGATATCTCTGAAATTGCTAAAAATCAAATTATAAAAAAACTTCCACAACCGATTTTTAAGTCTTCTTCAAAACGTGTAGGTGTATTTCAATTTCAGAAGTCGTTGCGAAAATTTAAAATGGAATAATTTGAATTGTGGCAAATTGTTTAAGTATAGTTTTATAAGAAAAGTTGTTGTTTTTTGATTCTTAAAAATTTATTTTATGTTAATTTTTTTGTTTTTTTTTTTTTTTGTAATACGATTAAAGACTGAATTCAAACCTTAAATTGAGCAAATTGTTTAAGTATAGTTTTATAAGAAAAGTTGTTGTTTTTTGATTCTTAAAAATTTATTTTATGTTAATTTTTTTGTTTTTTTTTTTTTTTGTAATACGATTAAAGACTGAATTCAAACCTTAAATTGAGCAAATTGTTTAAGTATAGTTTTATAAGAAAAGTTGTTGTTTTTTGATTCTTAAAAATTTATTTTATGTTAATTTTTTTGTTTTTTTTTTTTTTTTGTAATACGATTAAAGACTGAATTCAAACCTTAAATTGAGCTTCACTTTTATTAAATAAAATCTGATTTTGGGACACTTGGTCTTACCGGATCAAGTCAACCGACACGTGGAATCAAGTCTCCCTTAGAAGGGGAGACATGGTAAATTTGACTCCAAGTAAGAACTACTACAATAACCCTTTTATTTATTAATTAAAGAAAATGTCATTTTTACTGTGTAAGCTGAAGTAAATGCCTTAATGGTTGATACCATTGCATTTATAATACAGGCTAATATAACAATAATACGACTCAAAAACAAAAGGGGTAATCAAGTATCCCCAGTTTCCCCTACATATTACATTTTATAGGAATTGTATAAATTTAAGTTTACAGTATAACGTGATTCTTGTGGGCAAAATAGTATAATAGAATTTTGAAACGTTGGTGAAAAGAAGACAACCTGATTTAATATCCCATACCAGCTATATTTAAATTATTAAACTCAGGGATACTATAATTCCTCATATTGTAAACAAGATTATTCTAAAAAAAAAGTTCGAAACTCGAATTCGAAAATACCAATAAATATTTATAAAAAATGCGATATACGAATTATTATAATTTTTGATTCATCCATATGCATCTAGTATGTAGGATTTTTTAATAACTCTGTTTTACTTCAAACCACACCTTTTTTTCGCAATTCTATTACTACTGGAGTAATTTAAATCAGATGATAGATTTAAATTTACAAGAGACTGTTTAATCCGTTGTTTTTTTCTAAAATGTTCGAAATTCGAAATGGAATTTTGAAATTTTTGGTGTTGAATTTGTCACCCTTTCTTTTTATTAATACTTCGTTATTTGAAGATCCAAGATATTGTTTGAGATGTCGTTGAAAAGATAATAGGCCAGAATATAAAATTATCAGCATTTTAGAAAAACAAGGAAAGAAGCTAGAATTTGCCTAAGCCCAATTCTTATGATACCCCCTAGATGAATGCACGTATGTAATTTAGTATGGTTACCCATTTGTGAAAGTGTGAACGTTAAAGTGTTATTTTTTGCATATACATATTTCTAAAACGTTTTGTCGGACAGTAAAAATGATTAGGGCCAATTTCATAGGATTTTATGTTCTGAATAACTTTTCAGTACAAAAAAAAATATCTTGGACTGATCGTTATCATAGTATACGTAAAAAAACTGAATTATCGTACTACAAAACCAAGAAGGGGCTGCCAGATTTAGTTCAGTTGTTTTTTTTAAAGTGGACAGTGAATTAGTATCATAGGCGCTAAGAGGAAGGATCGAATCTTCGAAAAGGATAATAATGATACCCAATGGGGCTTGTTTTCATTTTCGGTAAACCTTACAAGTCAGGTTAAAAATTCGTTCATATTCTTATTTTCTATCAAAATAGGGCTGAAAATACTTACTAATTCACTCTCTCTGGCGTAGAGATTTTGAAGTTATCCTAACATGATATGAGAGTATTCAACCATTAATCGTACTTATTATTATTTTATTATTAAATGGGGAATGCAGGCAGAGATGTTATCTCTTGTTTAGGCATTGAAACCTGTAGAATCTTTTGTGACTTACTCCTAATTGCCCTAGGGAATCGATTCGAACTTAAGAGGTCTTTTACGAAACCTATGACTTCATGGGGCTATCTTTGCAATATCCTGCGGTAGTACAAATACCTTTCATAGATGTTTTAGCCTTATACGGCTCAGAGCTTTGCAGTTACAGAGGACGTATTTAGCAGTCTCATTATCTTCCATGCAAAAGCGGCAGCTCTCAATAAAAGAAAAGGTGGTCAAGATAATATCTAAGTGGGAAATATCCAGTGAATAGGTCCATTATGAGCTTTAGTTCATTCCTGCTAACCATGAAAATACTTCTAGCTTCTCAGCTTGTCTCAACTGGCCTCTTTGCCTGTCTCAGTCCCGGTATATTTTCTGGTGTGCCGATTTAATTCTGTTCTCCCAATATCTGACTTTAGCTGAAAGATGGGTTTTTGGGTGTCTAAAAATAGGCTTATTGCTAATAAACAGCGATCTGGCTCCTTCCTTTGGAAGGCAGTTTACGTCTTGTTGCCCTTAATACCCTCATGTCCTAGTACGTAAATGAGGGTAATCTAACATATTTCGGCCAGTTGCTCAAGATAGTAAGACGATCCCAGACCGGCTTCAATTCAAAGTTAAACGAATTTAAATTGAGTGCTGTTTAGTTGTCTGATATTAGGAATATTTTTATTTCACGAATATTAATTCTTATGAATAGTTTTGCGAGCGCAGCATTCTATGGCGTGGATTTCTGCTTAGCAAATGGTAGGTGAGGTCCGTAGTGCCTTTCGGCCCATGTATGTCCACCCCTGCAGTTCGTTCCATTTTGAATCCATTAATGTACCATTTAGGAGGTCCTTTTTTAAAGGGTAAGTCCCCAGGATACCACTGCTTATGATCTCCTAAGAACGGTGTTTCAAAGTTATGACGTTTCGGCATAACAGCTGAGATTGGGTTAGTCATTGCTTTCTCTAGGAATTCCAGGAGGACTTTTAGGTGACCACCCAGATTGGCTGAACTCTGGAGATTTGTCTGTAATTTTTCAGTAGTTCCGTATTATTTTTTTTAAATGCGTAAGCCTTAACATTTAATATTATGCGTAGGTGTCCAATTTAAGTGTTTTTATTCAGCAATATTTTTATACATTACAAACGGAATGACAAACTTAATATTCTCTACGACTTCATCATCTATTAGTTTATAACAATATTTTCATAAATTGGGTGGAGGGGAGAGGGCAGGAGAAATAGATATCTCTATTTGTTACCGGAGAGGATGTTTAATTGAGATATCGAAAAATTTTCGAATAAAATTGAGGATTTTCGAAGAAGTTAAGATGTCTTATCACAGCCTACTGCATGTCGACCTCTAATGTCAGCAGTTCATGTGGGGAGTTGCTGGAATAACAAGAGACTTGAAATATTTCCCATCCGGTGTAGTTGGTGGAGATAATGAAGTATGAAGTATGGGGGGGGGGGTATGTAGTATAAACATTTGTGCCAAATGAAAAACCTCCGTGTAACGATTTTTCATCCAAATCACACAAAAGAATGAAGAAGCAAATTGTATCAATATTGAAAATTACTAACTTCGTAGCTGTAAGTAGCTGTGATTTTGCAATCAAAGTTGTTCTGGCCTAAGGGTGATTAAGGGAATTTTATACTTTCAATCCGTACTTTGAACGCTTGATGAGGAAAAGACACATAAAACAAACTGATTTCAGATTTGTATTCTCCACAATAATAATTAATATTATAAATAGAAAAAAATTTTGGGTAAAGAGTGGATATCCCCATACCTGGATACAAGGATACAACACCAAGAAGCAACTATATGTACAAAAAGGTACTTAAGATGTCCTCCTTTTTTATTTATTCCACCCATCATTTGTAAGATGGATTCGAAATTTCTTAATAACATTCTCCTTAAATTTCTGAATGCTGCAACATCTTCTAATTTTAGAGTATGTGAAAGGTTAGACCCAGCCTTAATACCTTACGTAACCCTCGTTGAATTAATATAAAAATATAATTAGTAAAATTCCCACAATAAGAATAATAACAGTTAATACTTCGCAGGACATACCCAGCGATTGTAACTGATTGACTTTGATTTATAAATTAGTATTCTGGTACAAGATGTCGAACTATTTGGAACTTTATTAAACCAAGAACGTCAGACTGTACTAGGATGTATGTACCTATGTATGTATGTATGAATACAAAAAGTTCTCTCGAAATGCAGTGATGCGAGGCTTTTGATTAATACCCGTATCCGACTTATATCGAGATTTAAGCCTTAAAAATATTTCTTACAATTTTTACCGAACAAGACTTTTTACTGCCTCAACGCAAGCGCATTTTCATATAATTCAAAAATTTAATTTTATTTCGTCAAAATCTACCAACACCAGCAATATTAACATGGAGAGAGAAGGAAGGAGAGGGAAAGACTTCAAGCCTATGGATATTTATGTAAATAACACTATTGAGGAAGATTAATAAAAACAGATTAAGGAAATAAATTCCTTTGCCACAATGAAAATAGCTGTTTCTAAGGGTGAACTCTGGTGGTAAAACTAAAGTGATTTAATGCCCGCACGTGATTACTGTTCTAAAGAGTCATCTTGTGTAAATGATTTCCTCCGTAACAGTCGTCACTGAAAAGGCACTTTATGTATAACATAAACGTACTATACTGAAAGGACTGTTAAATGTGAAGGTTAAGGTCGCAAATAAATCACTTTATAGCTAAAGTAACCCTCCATATACATCAGGCTCAGCGTTGAATAGAAGGAACACAATTAAACGAATTCAAATGGTTTTTGGCAGCAGTTTCCCAGCTTATCTGATAATTGTACTACTATTAAGCTAACGAAAAGGGATGATATGGTTAGACTTTATATGACAGTAAAAAAGGAAGTTATGCGGATAAGTCCTTTTTTGTACATTAATGAGGTGTAGAAACCCCGGACATAAGGTCATTGTTGTCTGTTGGGAAACAAATAAAAATAACATAGTAATTGACTAGTAAATTATAAATTCAACGGACCTGGACTTGTTAGTTAGTTAGTTTGGAGATATTTGATCTTGGAATAAGTAATGTTGGGAAATTGATTGAAAATTAATTTACATAATGGCTAAAATGTGTATTCTACAGAAATTTTTAAATTATATTCAACGTCTTTGCTACACCTAGGAAACGAAAAATTCGAAAATGGCATCTTTCAACAGTGTCCACTACTCAAGTTTCTTTCCAATACTTAAATACATTCACTATGATTACAATTAAACAAAGTAGATAGAATCCATACGCTGACGATATAACAGTTTTATTAAACAAGTGAAATCGCTGATTAGGCCCAAGACAAATAGTAATAAAGGCTGAAGCTTGCCGCCGTAAAAAGGCAATATTAATACAAATACCTAGAGGCTCTGAATGGTTGTTAATACCATCCACCAGCTGAGCAGATCTGGTTACTTAGCGGTAGTGATACGTGCTAGATGTCAGAAGTCTTCTCGTCAAAATTTTAAAATGGGAGGAAACGTCACGTCGAAAATATCACAGATATGTTCCTGATGAAAGTATGTAATTCTCGATAAATAATATGGAGCCAGTCCCTTAACTATAGCAAAAGCCCTGGTGAGTGGTATAAATACAGTGGATGGCACAGTGTCAAAGAATGACCCGATATATCCCCTGAGGAGTCAAAAGGCGAAAGCTTACTAACTATTTGGTAGGCTAAATACAGTTATACTCCACATGCCAAAGGAATCAAACGGGAATGTCCATTTTAGGCCCGACACCTTCAGACACGAGAGATGTCTTAAACGATGCATTATGGTACTATGAATATTTGTTATTGACAATTTTATATCTATCTACCGGGGGAAAGCTGGGGGAGGATGGGGATCAAAGTTTGCTCAAGTACATTTTGGAAAATTTAGTACAGAACCGAATTCTTTGGATCCTGGAAAGAGTACTCACACTCCTGTACTCTAAGGCTTAAATAGGTATTTATAGTCATCCCAATACTCACTTTTGTAGTATTTCCCTATTTTTTATTCGGATTAGTTACTAGATTTTTTGCGCCTTAGATCGGCTCTAACTCGGTAGAGTTATGACCGATCGGAAGACGGGTTTCACTGTTCGGCTCAGCTCATTCATTACCAGCTACAATTCGTAGACGAAAATTTTTCTCTATACTCTTTTAGTGCAGGGGTACCCACTTCCGGCGGGGGGGGGGGAGTTCCAATACAGCATGTTGCATATTGAATTAAAGGTCTCGCCGAGTGCTATCGGGTGGTATATATTTTCTCCGATTCAGAAAACTTTCTCGGGACGTTTTCTTGGGTCACATACACCCCAGCTACTACATTTCGCATACATTTTTGCAGTTCTTTCCTCCATGGCCATTAGTGCTCTGTTGTGAACATTTATCTCATAGGACTTCATTTTCATTTTCATTACATCCGATTACCAAAGCTTTTGTTAATAAAATATGTTCAGAGTGTTATAATGCATCGGTTAAGATACCTCTCATGTCTGGAGATATCGGGCCTAAAGTTGTATGTCGACTCCTAGCACAGTTCAGCATATGTGTGGAAAAAGAAACAGCCAAACCAATATACATAACTTGGATACTGAGACATATTAGTATTCCAGACAATAAGGTTGTTGCCAGATTAAAAAAAGAAGAGGTGATATCATATACCACCATTTAAATCTTTTACGTATTCGAAGTGGTGCTGGACTATGGATAACGAGACAACTTAAAAGATAAGCAGCATTTATTATTATTTATTTAATGAAAATTCTACGCAATTAAGTCTGAATCTAAATAAGAAAAGAAACGCGGCCTTCAAAGAAAGAATTTTTAAACGAAATCATTACAAATTACAACTAATATAAATTATACCTGAATTAACCCTTTGGGAACAAAAATTATTCGGTTAAGAGCGAGTCGGCCTAGCGCAGGTAGCTTTCCGTACCAGAACTTTATCGACGGATTTTCAGTTATATGTAAATCTAATGCAACTGTTATCTATGAATCAATGCCTATTAACCTTGATAATATCAAAATTATCCTTGACGGTTGAAGGAGGTGGGGCGGGGGGAAGTTTTTTGGAATCCACGAAAGTAGCCATTTCAGGCGATACTCCACAAGATACAAAAACAATTTTTTTTCAGGTTGCCTGTAACAGACAGATGGAAGGGCACACGTGCGCTCCTATAAGGGTTTGGGTTTTTGTCATTTATTGTATACGGAGCCCTATAAAATTAGTAACACCTGCTCTATTAATAATAAGTCTCCTACTCTCCGCAAGTAAACACAAACAAAATGCTCAAATTTCGAAAAGAGACGGAGACTGGCTATTAATTGAATTGAATTCATCACTGTTCTCAATATAAATTCTTTCAACTTTAAATTATTAAATTCATGAATATTTTAAAATTAACTGGAGAAAATTAAAAAAGAAAAGCTTGGAATTTTCCATTATTATGAGCTTAAATATTCTGAATGTTTCCTTTTCAAGAAAAAAAAAAAATGTCCGGTAGTTTTTTTTAACTATGTATTTAGCAAATTGTAAAGGATCTTATGACCGAGGAGCGGGGATACATTAACATGCATCAAAAGAATTTTTAATTAAAACAGTTTTAAAATAATTTCAACTAACTTTTAATTTTCATAAAGTTTTACCAAAGCATTTTAGTATGAATAATTTTATTTAAACGTTCAAGGCTAAAATAAAATTTATTCAAAATGTTTCTAGTAAGTTTTGATGGAGATAATTTAGGTGATTTTTAGAAAAATACTTGGAAAAGTTGGTAAAAATTGTAAAAGGAAACATCTTTTAAATGCACGGTAATTTTTTTTTTAATTTTAATTTTATAGTTTAGTTTTCGGTATTATATCAAGAACCTCACAAGTGGCACATAAAAAAATTAAAAATGAATAGGTATATATCAGAGAAAAAGTTGAGAGATTTTTTTCATACTATTTTTAACTCATGATATGCTCCTTAATTAAAAGTGAACTTAAGTGGAGGTTACCGTTCTGACGATGAAAAATTCGATTTTTGTTTACATACTCGTAGTAATCATCCTTGAACATATGTTTGAACACGTGGGTGAAAGGATATTTTCATATCCAAAGTATTTTAGAATTCACAGCCTGTTAAGAGAGGAACCGTCCGCCCGCCGGCTTGAAAACAGGTAGCAGAGGTGCGCGGAGTGCGCTTTCTGTGGACAGCTTTTCTCGCTACCAGAAGTACTATCACGAATTTCGGGAAACCGTTAACCTTCAGATTCAGCACAATCAGTTCTTGGAGGAAGAAAAAGGTCCTCTGTATGGTCAAAGTTAACCTAATGACAAGTTAGGAAGCTGGCGAGATTTCCGTTTTACATTTAAAATGCACACGGCAAGAAAAGGAAGAAAGAAAAAAAAACTGAAAAAAAAAATCAAACTCTCTTTAAAACTTTTAAGAATAAAGGTAAAAAATGTGAAAACGCAAGTTGCATGCAACGAAACAGAATGGCAAATATTTCATTTTCGTAAATAAATGAGAAGAGGCCGAGTTTCTACATTTTACTCTCATAAAATATTCCCGCGCTTTTGTGAAAACCGGTTTTTGCTGAAAAATTAAGAGAATTGGCCAATGTTTTTTATAGCATGGCCAATGTTTGTTAGTGTAATTTCTATGCTAATGGAGCAGCACGTGCTTCGTTTTGCTGTGAAGAGATTAAGTGGGAGAAATTCTTGCTGGATTCTCTGATATTTTCGGGAAAAATGAGAATTTCATTCGAGAGGAATTTTACATCTCCTTTCAGCATCTGGGCCAAAGCGAAATTTATCTTTTTCTTAAAAATGGGAGGTAGTGTGACCTGATGTACATTATTATGAATAGTTTGATAGGATTTTGAGGGATTTAATAAGATTTTGTCGTTCGGGTAATCCTACGTTCTTTCGATTTTTGTTTTTAAGTCGTTATCTCAGTTGCACTGCAATAATACACGTTCCTTTCCCTCATTCATGCAAAATACGAAAGTATATGAAAATAGTTGTTTCATTCTAAAAAACACCAGAAATTTTCCAATTTTGCTCTACAGCTTCTTAACTTGTCATTAGGATAACTTTGGTATGGTGCTAGAATAGCTGAAGCTGAGACAACTTACATCTAGATGTGCATAACCTCCTAAAACGAGCTAATGGCCTTCTAATAGAAAGCTCTACACATTCTCTCTCTCTCTCTCTCTCTCTCTCTCTCTCTCTCTCTCTCTCTCTCTCTCTCTAGCTGTATTATGACACATAAATTCTTCGCAATGATAGGTTTCTTTGGTTGAAAAAAAGTTAAAGAACTTTCAAAAAGTAATTCGGGTTTATATGGAGATTTTCATATCTAGTCAACGATTTTTTATAACTTTAGATGAGTTTATCTGGGAGAACAACATTTTTCAGTGCACTTCAACGGATGAACCGATTCACATGAATCTCTGCGCAATTGAAAGGAAATTCAATTTGTGGGGCCATCACAAAGCGATTTTTGTCAAAAATTGATTTAGAATTTTTTTTTTGTCTGTGGAAGCAAAAAAAAAACAAAAAACAGGACAATAAAATAATTTTTTTTTTCAAACGGCTGGTATTTTGTAATTAACAGGTTTTTTTAAAAACTAAAACCCGTAACGCTACCCAAAATTTTATCTAGTTTAATCATTTTCAACCCTATTTGTTTCACATGAACTGGTAGACAGGGTTGTTAAAGAATCCATTATTTTTGAGCTGCATTCCTATACATTTTTTCATTAAAATGAACGAATTGGAAGCTGCAGTAACAGTATTTGTAATGAATTGGAATGGAATTAAATGAATATTATTTCTCAAAAACAATATTGCCCAATGCATTATTTTGCCTTTTAGAAAAAGAATGCATTACTTTGAACTGCATTACTCTGGAATGCACTGCATTCATTGAAGTCTGTGTGAATTCACTTGCATTCACTTGCATTCATTTGCATTCACTTGAATTCAGTGAAATTATTAAATAAAATAATTTTGTGATTAAGAATGAAAGAACAAATAAAGCACTTTTAAGTATTTTTTTGAAAGAATTTCAAATCAAAAAGTATTTATTCCAGGGACCGAAAATAATGATTATTTTTCATTTCTTATGTGAAAAAATTTATTTAAGGAGAAGAAGAAAGGAGGTGAATTATGCGCACAGAATGCATCTACTTTCATTATGTGGTAGAATTCGAAAATTTAATTAATAAAAAAAAGTCAATAATAATTATTTTTGAGTTTTAATTTTTAAATCACTAATAATCATTAAATCTGAGTTTCACGCCATTCACTCAAAGAGAAAAACTCACATATAGGGTTTTTTTCTTAAAATCATCAATAATCATCACACCTGAATTTTATTTTTTTTTGCCCTCAAAAATGGATAACGTTTAAGGATTGAGTCATATTTTTTCGAACAAAAAATAAAACTCAAAAGATTATTTTATTATTTAATTCCGATCTAGTTTAGTCATAATTCTTAGTTTCACTTTCCTGTATTTTGCATTTAAATTTGAAATTTTAATTATAAGTATTATACTTTTCCCTTCATTATAACTTCTGATAATTGTCCATTTATATGATATACCTTTATTCTAAAACTATTTCATTTCATTAATTGAATTAGTATGAACATATTTGTGGACTACTCCTGCTACTATTTTTGTTTTTTCTCTCTCGGATATGTATACTAGTATTAATCTTTTGTAGCTCTAAGAAATTGTATGGGCTGGCTTCCAACCACTCATATTGTCCACAGAAGTATACAATCTTTAATCCTTTTTATATTCTCAATTGCTATAATGCTATCAATATTTATTTACTGATCTGTTAATCTAATTATGTTTCTTACTCTCGTAATGGCCAACGGTGTACTTGCTTAAACAGGGGTATCTGAATAAATATTTTTCGATTTGATTTGATTTGAAATTCTTTCAAAAAAATACTTAAAACTGCTTTATTTGTTCTTTCATTCTTAATCACAAAATAATTTCATGGAATAATTTCACTGAATTCAAGTGAATGCAAGTGAATTCACACAGACTTCAATGAATGAAATGCATTCCAGAGTTATGTGTACTTCAAAGTAATGCATTGTTTTTCTAAAAGGAAAAAGAATGCATTGGGCAATATCTTTTGAGGAATGTGGAGTTGTATTTCCTAATTCATAATACTGAAGAGGAATGAAAGGATGCAAAATATGTATTCTTCATTTCTTTGAATTAAAACCAAAATAAGCTGCATTCTTTAACAACTCTGCTGGCAGAGCTGTGAAGCGCCCCGTGCAGACTAAAACACGACGTGCACGGTTTTGTTTGCTGGGAGCTGGAGTCGCCATTTTGTACATTTTTAGTATGAATTCCATAGATAAAAGAATAAAATACGTTAAAATCCATTTCCAAAATAGTATTTATTTTATGTAAATTGTATTTTTCATGCCTGTCGACGGTAACCTCCCCTTTAGTAGAGAGACCGAGGAGACCCAGTGGGTAGTCCACAGTATTTCAAATTAGAGTAGCAAGATTTAAGTCTTGATTGTCGTTGTCCAAATAGGTATTTCTATTCATACTGCGATGAAGAAGACGTTACACGATTTTTAATCACACATTGAATAGTAAATAAATTAAAAAAACGAGTTTTGAAATCGATGCTCCTTCGTAAATGAAAAGTGATCTTGAGTGGAGAATCAATGAAGGCACTGATAATTCAACTGTAAGTTGATCAACATCTAGGGGCTCATGATAATCTGAGATCAACTCGTAAAATCTTTGGCTCACAGCTGTTCTTATAACTAAAATCGAGCTGCCAAGCTAAAAAAAAAAACCCCGTTGTAAAAAACTCCTGTCGAAGCTCGGAGGTCTGTGAAGACCTTTTTGTTGTAGGAATTTGAATGACTAATGTTTTTTTTTCTACTAAACTGGAAATTGAGAAGTAATCAAAGAACAATTAAGGATATACAGGAATGGACTTATTATCCAACCCTTCTGTCTACACTGGCCATAAATTATGGTAAATAAAAAGATTACTCTTTTGGACTTTTTACCGAGTTAAACTTAATTTTGTTCAAGAAAGAATTTTTTGGGATTTCTCCGGTATATAGAAAAAGCTAAAAAATGTTCTAATTTGTTTTTCAGACTTGAAACTTGTCACCAAAAATTAATGGGTTGTGTGATGAAAAACAAATTAGAACATTTTTTAGCTTTTGCTATATACCGGAGAAATCTCAAAAAATTCTTTCTTGAACAAAAATAAATTATGGTATACATACCATATACATATGTATTATTGCCACGAAATTGCCAGTGTAGACCGTGTAGTCATGGCAATAATCCATGGTATGCAATATATGTCAAACCGTTTTGCATACCATGAATTTCCAAGAAAATTGCGTGCAAAACATTTTACGTTTATTTCCAAAATAGCTTGTGGAACTAGAAAAGTGTATTTTATAAAAGAACAAACGTGATTAGAAGTGTGAGTGAAGTTAAAAAAAAAAAAAAGTTTAAAGGATAGAATTGGTCTAAGACAAATTCTATTCTTTATATCCTATCTGTGCCGCTATGATTGTTGAAATGGTTTGTCCCACCGTTCAATGTTCGTGGGATAGTAAAAATGATTATAAAAAATTTCATAGGATTTCATATTCTGAAGAATTTTTCAGTAGAAAAAAAACGTTTAAGATTGATCGTTTTCACATTAAACGTAAAAAACCTAAATCTGTATATGGCAACACCAAGAAGAGGTCGCTCGATTAAGTCCATTTTTAAATTCATATATTTAAGATTTTTATGGCAACACTACGAAAATTTTTTTTTTTTTTTAAAAAGGAAAGATACCATTTTAAAACTGATTTTGAAATTTCATTATGGTCACAGTATGTCTAGAGGGTATTAAATACCACATTGGCATTTAAACGAGGCTTTTGTACTTACAAGGATATATGTATATTGCCACATAAAATGTCAGTAACATTAATATAATATTAAATTTATTTTAAATTTTTTCCTTACAAAGTTATTGACAAGTGTAAACAACAAAAATCAAATGATACAGTTTGACAAAAAGTGAAAACCAAAATTGGTCACTTTGGGAAATTACGTGATTCCGAGGATGATTTCGTCCAAATCATGCAGGAACTGCAAAATTTCCGTGTAATGAAAACTATTAATTATTAGTTAAAAAAAAAAAATCGTTTTTTTTTTTATAAATACTTATTAGTGTTACAAGAATGTGTAATTTACAGAAAAACATTCATAGCCATCAAACTCGAGTTTGTTCATTGCAAAAACGTGAAGAGTAGTTAAGTAAAATGGGGTTGGCGTTGGGGGAGACACCAAAACGAAACACCGATGTTGGCCAAGCTCATGCTGCTGTAATATAAGTACGCGGTTCAAATTTTCCTAGTCTAAAATTTTTTAACGCACACTTGATTCATCAAATCTGTAGAAGAATCAAGTCTTGGAAAAAATATGTAGTAGAAATAGCCAAGTATGTATTCGTTTTTGTGTAGCATATATAGTAAAACTATTACAAATGTGGCAGAATGGCAACGTTGCATACGGGTAACCAAAGGATAACAACAAGGAAAGGAAAGAAAGCTGAAAAAAATAGCAGAAAAATGGAACTCACTTTAAAAATTTTACAAATAAAGACAAAAACTGTGAAACTGCAAATAACATGCACGAAAACAAAGTGGTAAATGATTTATTTTCGTTTCTCATAAAATGTTCCCACGTTTTTGTGAAAGCGCGTTTTTTTTTTGAAATATTGAGAGATGCCAAAAATAAATTTATCTTTTTCTAAAAAAAATAGAGGTAGTGTGACCAGATGTACAAAAAAGCTATTAGAATAGTTTGAAGGGATTTTGAAGGTAACCAAGAAGATTTTATCGTTAGAAATATTTCTGTACTATTTTTATGAAAACGCCGTGTATAAAATTTCAGCTTTCCATATTGACGCGTTCTTCGACAGTGTTCAAATATATAGTGAAAAGCGAAATTTTTGTATGGCAACCCCACGAAGGAGTTATCCAATTTGTGCCATTTTTGAACTAAAATTACATTTTTTTTTTTCAAAAAGCCCATGTGCAAAATTTCAGTTGTGAACGCATTCGCGAGTCATCGTGAGTGAGGACCGACGAACAGACGAACCGACAAAGAGCTTTTAATATTATGCGTGGGTGGCTAATCCATTTTTCTCTACCATAATTATTTCTATGTGTTACAAACGGAATGACAAACTTAGTATGCCCTATGATTTCATCATCTAGCGTATAATAAGCTTTTACGAACCGCTTTCGTAACGGAAGAAAAAGTGCATCTTTCAGAGTGAGATATTTTTCAATCACAGGACAAAGACATAATAATTAAAATTTAAATTTTTATATAGCTCTGTACCCAAAAGATTATTACTTTTTAAATTTTAAAGCTTTAGTGATGCTTGATGCATATTCATGCTAATTAGCTCAGAAGTACTCTTTGTGCTGGTAATACTTTTGAGCAGAATGAAATTGCACCAACGATTGACCAAAAAGCACACATCAACCGGATTATGAAAACGTCATGTAATATTCCCGCTATAATTAATCCTACACTAGCATCTTTTTACTCTAAACACAAAATTCTAAATACTTGAGAAATTCTGCCTAATCTGAGTTACTTTAAAACCACATTAACAAAGAACTATAACACATAATGTCCTATCGAACTAGATAGGCCCAGTTTTTTTAACCCTTTGTATTCTAAGTTTGCCCCTATAGAGACAGTAGAACTTTTATCAAATGCATAAAAAATAAGTCTTATGAAAAAAAAAAAATCATTTTATATTTAATTTCCAAAACCCTTGCGAAATTGTCTCAATATCCTTGACTTTATATTATAGTCCCAAGGAGACAAATGCTGCAACAATTTTTCCATAATTCCGCAATGTGTTCATAAATTTGAAGGTATAATAAAAAAAAAAAAAGTATTAAAAGAAGAAGATATAAATGAAACATCGTAAACTTATTTCTTAACCTTAGAGCTATAAAGGAGTGGCCTTATAAATTGCAGCAATAAATGTCTAATTTAAGACGTTGTAAAGGAGACGAAATGTTGGTGTTAAAATTGAACTCATAAAATTCAGCATTTGTCAGAAAGCACTAGTTGTATATCTTAAAAGGGCCCTTAACATTTTATTCCTTCATTAATCTGCTATACAAAGTTTGAGACTACATACATATATATTCAGTGAACTGTAAAAACAAATATAAGTTCATCTCTTTGGATTCAATAGACTGGAGTCGAAGATCATTCCATCCAAAAATAAATTTAATCTGGAATTCAGCGTTGGTAAGGCAGTTTTTGCACCTTGATTAAATTAAAAAAAAAAATTCCTTATTCTACATAGTTTTACTGTAAAATGCATACATATATGTATAATGTAGTAGAGTAATTATCAAATTTTACAATCCTGATAGAATTCGACTTAATTTTGTAAAAAATTCGAATCTCTATCCTGCAAAAATCTCTCTTCCGCAGTTAAAACTATATCAAGTCTCCCCCTTTATCTTGTCCGATAGATTTTTCTATGGTGGAATCCAGTATGTAGGATAAATTTCTGTTGGAGAGGAGAGGACGAATTAAAGGATATCCAATGTTTTTACGACTTGTGTCTGCATTTCCAATGGAAACATCACATCGAGAAAATATTTATTTGGTAGTGCTCCGTAGAAAAAATCCTGTCGGTTGAAAAACATGAAAACTGCAGACCAGCCAGCAGTTATCCGTGGTATGGTATTAAACTCTTAATCCATAGAATTGGAGTTTCAAAAATTCTGTTAGAGTTTCCGCCATGAATTTTATTGAATAATTGGAGCTTCAAATTTCTAGCTATATATCATATCCACTTCGTGTAGTTAATTCCTTCGCAGGATGTGGATGATTTCCTGTAATATTTAATCTTTCGTTTTACCTGCTCTAATTTCGGATTTTAATTGTGGAAGAATTAGGAAAATTCGCATTTTTTGCAGAATCTGCTATAAAATCAAGAAATGCTTAGTCAGTTTGGTTTTGCAGATTAATTAAATGATTTTAACTCTTTATTTCAAAATGTCGAGAAACCTGCTGAATTTGTGTTAAATTAGAGCTTGAGTTTTTTCTTCTTCTTTTAATTAGGTTATTATACCCTAGATGAAATCATAGGGGTATACTAAGTTTTTCATTCCGTTTGTAACACCTCGAAATAATGATGGTAGAGCAAAATGGATTGGACATCCATTCATAATATTAAAAGTCATTTCGATTTTTGCATGTCCGTCCGTCCGTCCGTCCGTCTGTGCGCACGATAACTCGAGAACGCGTATACATAGAGAGCTGAAATTTTGTACACGGACTTTAAAAAAAAAAGTAAAATTTAGTTCGAAAATGAGACAAATCGGGCAACTCCTTGGTGGGGTTGCCATATAAAAATTTCGTTTTCCGCTATATATTTGGACACTGCCTGAGAACGCATCGACGTGGAGAGCTGAAATTTCGTACATGATGTTTTTACTACATTAGCAAATAAAATGTCAAAAATGGACTAAATCGGGCAACTCCTTCTTGGTGTTGCCATATAAAAATTTCGGTTTTTTACGTATACTTTGAAAACGATCAGTCAAAGACATTTTTATTGTACTAAAAATTTCTGCAGAATACGAAATCCTATAAAATTGGTTATAACCATTTTTTCTGTGCGACAAACTGTTATATGCGAAAAACAACTTCAAAATCAATACTTGAATAGATCGGCGACCGTCGTCGACAACATTATTTAAGACTTGGGATACAAGATTAACTGCACTAAATTTAATCAAATATTTACTTTCATCTGTGGGAGCCTCGATTATTTGCTGCCATTTTACAAATCTATTCGCATTGCTAAAATCACTGCTGGTTATCTGATTTCATGAATACGGTAGAGTTATATTCCCCTGCCTGAATTCAATATATCGGCATAAATTTAACGCCGAACTTAATGATTTAATTAGGCTCATCTACATTGTTCTAATAGCTAATTCCTATAGGAATGACTGAAATCAAGGTTTTTGTTTTGTTTTTGTAGTCTATAGCACGCTCTAAAAATTATTCTTATTATTATTCTTCATATCAATTTGAAGGATGCTGGAGCCGTCAGATTTGAAAATTATAAAAATTCAAAAAAATGCTATATCTATGGTAGAAATGGTTACATTACATTTGAACGACCGAAAAGTGATTGGAAACCAATTTTCTGTCAATTCAGTCAGTCGTGGCAGGTTTGACAGAATTTTAAAAAATAAAAAAAATTGAATCGTAAAAATTAATGTTCATGGACGATATTAGGCTCAAATCCTTCATTTCGATATAAAGAACGCGGAAATATAATTTTCTGTCAAAATCGGGCTACTGTACTTTACACACGGTATAACCTCGCTTCTCGTGAGAGGTGACCTTTCTTAAGCTATAAAGTATCAGTGAAAGTTAAAAGAATGATCTAGAGGCTGTCGTATATAACGAAGTCCAATAAATAGCTATCTTACATGTACATGTCAGATTAAGTTAGAGTGGCGGACATCGATCAGCCACACTTAGACCATCTATGGTCTGTTGTGATACCATCTGTGACTCTAAAGATTCCTGAGATTAAGGGGGCGTGTTGAAGCCACTCACTAGAATTAATCAGTCTTACCAGG
The DNA here is from genome assembly GCA_963924295.1 of Dioctria rufipes. Lineage (NCBI taxonomy): Eukaryota > Metazoa > Arthropoda > Insecta > Diptera > Asilidae > Dioctria > Dioctria rufipes. The sequence continues at coordinate 36,634,211 of OZ002743.1, read as the reverse complement.
TCCTTTTCTGCTAATTCCCCTAATTAGCAGAAAAAGTAGCCACCAAGCGTATTCCTCCTACGCTTACGCCAGCCTAGAGCATTCATACAGGAAGCGTTGAGCGCTCTCAACCTCGTTTTTGCCATACAGCTTCTGTAGAAGTCATTTTTTGGACTCCGCATGTTAAAGAGGCCTTGTCTCGTGATAACTGCAATAAGATTTCGCATGTAATTCCAGTTCCTCCTTAGCAGAAAATCAGTCTTCCCAGTCATTGTTTTTAGGTGAGTCGCTTTCTTTAGACCATTCCACCATACCAAGATTCAATAGATGAGGATAGGTCTGACAATAGCGGTGTACATCCTCCAATTTAATTTGGATTCTAGTATCACTTCCTGGTCGTAGAGCATTGGGGTTTTTTTCCTTCGAATTTATGTTCTAGAGCATGATACAAAGATTAATCATGTTCTAGAGTACAAAAATGTAAATGAACAACTTTTGGGGTAGGGGCTTTTGGCGAAGGTGGGTCGCACCACGCCTCATTGAGGGTTGTCCAAAATACGTCATGTTTGGTATCAAATTAAAGGGAGAGAAGCGGGTAATCGAGTGGTGTAGTTTTTTTTTTTGATAATTTTAACATCATAGCCGACTTTTTACGGCCGAAGGACGGATTTTTTTCTCTTGGGTCATATACACCCCCGTTGCTATATTTCGCATATATTTTTTCCGTTCTTTGTTTTACATTCATTACTCTGTTGCGAACATTTTGTTCCTGAAAAGTGAATTTCCACGACTTACCAGTTCTTCATAATGATGAATGGAAGATATGTCCATTTTTGTACCAAAAAAACGCCCATTTTTTCATCTTAAGAAGGACTGATTCACTTCTTTTGCAGTTATCTCCAAAACTGTTTACCTAACTCAAAAACTAATTATATACCTAATTAAGGGAAAAAATGTATAGCATCTCTTCTGTAGTAAAAGACGACCAAATTGATCATTTTCGCGTGATTTAAAATTTTTAGCGAGTACCTTGAACCACCAAAATCCTTATTTCTATGTAAGTATTGCAAGGATTTCCATAATTTGTTTTTCTAAACATAGCCAGGATATGCAGATATCTTCATAAAGGACAATAAAAGCAGAAAATACTGTCAGTTGAGAAATATTTTTCTTACTTCTCCACAACTAACATAGGCGAGAGTTTTGCTGAGTGGAAAGAGAGTTTGGTAAATTTCAATATAAATTCCCCGAATTACAAAACTCCGGGCGGAGAGTTAAGTGGCAAAAGAACTCTCATCTCCACAACTCCACAACTCTCCGAGTTACTGAGTCCGGCCCCTGGTATTTGTCTTCAGTTCTAAGTTCACGAGTAATGTTACCCAGTTTTGCGGGAGTGTCAGTCGGATTACGATCCAGGCGACAACCTATAGCCCGGTTAAGAAGCTTTTGATCTGCTCTTTGAGTTAAGAAAGCAAACTTATAGATGGGAACTTCCTTGAGACCAGTATGACTTAATCATCAACATATTCTACCACTTTTATTCCCTGTTTTTGTAAAGAGATGAGCTCCATTAACCATTAATAACCATAGTCGAGGTGACAGTACTCTTCCTTGTAGAGTACTTCTAAATATCCTTCTGCTAACTTTGTTGCTGCTAAGTATTGCGTTTATTTTGCTGTTATTGAGCATTAAGTTAATCAATCTGCATATATAGGGTTCGACTCTTAGATCAGTCAAGATAACCTGAATGGACTCTATTCTAAGATTATTAAAGGCTCCTTAGATATCAAGAAATGCACCTACAGTGGATTTTGTTTACTGGATTTATTTTTCAATGGTTCCTATTACGTCATATAGCGCAATTTCAATCGAATTATATTTTAAATATGCGTGCTGTGATCCAGGAATCTCACTTTCCTTAAGCAGGCTGTCCAAGGAGATCTCTATCATCAGCCTTTCAAAAGTCTTCAGAAATAAAAAAAAAACGATGTAAGGCTGATGGGTCTGAAGTTCTTCACAGTTATGGGAATGAAGATCACCTTAGTTTGCTTCCAGATGCAGGGGACATAGGAATGGAATTAGCAGCTCGTATAAATCACCATCAACCCCTGAATTACAATCTTTTGTACTTTCTGCAGTATGATAGGAATGATGCCATCGAATATTGGTGATTTATAGGAAGCAAAAGATTGAATTGCTTACTCCATTTTCTCGTTGGCTACTATGTCCCGTATAGCCTCTAAGTTTGGTTATCTGCGTCCTCAATATTGCTGTTAATGCGGTTGGCTTTAGAGTTCCCAGAAATTTTGTATCCGTCGAGAGATTGAAAAAGAATTAAGGTAGTAAAATACAAGTACAGACAGACAGACAATAAAATTTTTTCAATGAAAAAAAAAAAACACCTATTTCCAAAGATATCCGAGCCCATAAACTGGCGCCAGTATAATTTAAAAAACCGCACATTGTTAGCATAAGTCTTAAATTATATTAATAAAAAACAAAATGAAAACTGTCTCATAATAAATAGACAATCACACTGATCACCTACCCTCCCCTATCTCTACTAAAACTAAACCAGCCGGAAAATGACAATGATGCCGAGTGAAATTAATAGTCATCAAGCACTGTCCCGGATAAAGTGTGCAATGTTTTTATTTAAATTTAAAGATGAAAAGTACGTCTTTCTGGCACATGGCCAAGATATGTGTCTTAAGCACAATCACTCTGTTTTCCGTAGTGTCTAACTTTTGCTAATTCCGTGCCACTCAATTCGAATTAACTCGAGCTTTACAATTTTTCAATTGTTACTCGGGGAGTGGTGTTGAATTGCCCAAGTCACTAGTTCCGCCAACAACTATCGCGTAGAAGATTACTGTGATAAATTGGAAGGCGACATTTAGAGTTCATTGATGAGGAAAAAAGTGATTTATGACGAAAAGTGATGCAGGACAAAAACGGGGCAACTATGTGTGATGGCGGTATATTAAGAGAGAAATTCAACATGACCCACTGGCGACACTAAAATGAGCTTCAGTTCGTTTTTTTTCTCCTCTACTGTGTGTGCCTTCTCTAGGTTCCATCAGAATATCATGTCCATGTGAGAGCAGCCAGTAGTAGTAGCTGTTTAGTATTCATGATGGATGATTCTTGATGAGTTGAGCTTGAAGCAAAAAGAAAAGCAAAGTAGAAAAAAAAAATCATTTTCACGACTTTTTGTGACCTCTGCTGTCTATTTTGTGATATTTCTTTGAAAATGTCTTAAGAAAAATTGAGAAATAGTAAACATGATGTAAAAAATTCAAGGCACATGGTTGAATTTATGGCAGATTTTAGCTTTTTATGAATGTGTTAAACTGCACGTGCTCAACAATTCTTGATCCTACAAATATACAGCTGCTCTTCAAAAATAAGAGCCCAAACTGTGTGCGCGGATATCCTCATTGATAAATCAGGAGTTTTGAGTGCAAGGACCTCAATAGGAGTTCAAATCTCAAGAAATTGGTCAAGTTTTGATAGTTTGAGAATTTTAATAGTTTTTTTTTAAATAATGCAAAAAAATTGTTGTGCTGAATACAATTTGACTTTTTCCTGTATCCAAAGAAATGCGTATAATTGCTTAGCATCCGTGAATTTTCCTATTTAATTACAAGATAAAGATTTGACCAGAATTTTATTGTGTGGTCATTAGTTTTTTGTATATAGGGCATATGGGAAAAGTGGAAATTTTAAATTTACTCATAGAAAAATCGAATGGCAATTTCATATTATATATAAAGAGAACAGCCGACACGAAAGCTATGAGCTCAGAGAATATTTATTCGAATTATTGAAGGTGAGCACTTCTATAGATGTCAAATAAAAAATTCATTTCAGAAAATTGAATCCTCAAAAATAGAGCTTGAAACTTTTATGACTTTTTTCAAAAAGTCTTCAGCATACGAGTTATTATTAACTTTTATTCCATAAGAATTAAACAAAATTATAAGTGATAAGAGTTTTAAAATAATAAAAATTCGTAATTTTTATTATTGAGACTCCCAAAATAACCATTATTTTTAATTGTTATTTTTAACTGTTATACAAAACAAAAACGTTTTGATAGTATTTCGAGACTTTTATTTCATTAAAGTCTTTTTAAGTGTCTTTTGAGACTTTTATTTTTTATAAAAATCATCTTAAAAATCTTTTGAGAATTTTATTTTATAAAAATCATCTTAAAAGTCTTTTGAGACTTTTATTTTATAAAAATCATCTTAAAAGTCTTTTGAGACTTTTATTTTATAAAAATCTTTTTAAAAGTCTTTTGAGACTTTTATTTTATAAAAATCTTTTTAAAAGTCTTTCTGTATGCTTATTATTTAAATATTTACAGTATTTACGGTCTGATTTAAAATAAAAAAGCCTCTTCCGCCGTTTATGATAATGTTTCAATCGATTTTATCCATACGGACATTCATATAGGGTATCATAAGCATTTGGTGTTTTAGACTAATTCTAGCCTTTTTACTTGTTTTTATTTTATTTAAATTTTTTTTTTATTTTATTTTTCTTCTAATTAAAAGAAAAGCCATGCTGGAATTCGAACGCGCTACAGACAGACAGAGTCTGGACTTTTCTTAAGTTTATATGATATAAACAAATTATGTTAAGTATATGGACCAAATCGATTAAAATGCTATAAAGAGCGGGAGAGGGTTCTTTTTGTATATATTTAAATAAAAACATAAAGAAATACTTTTAAAAAGATTTTTATAAAATAAAAGTCTCAAAAGACTTTAAAATGACTTTTATAAAATAAAATTCTCAAAAGACTCTTAAAAAGACTTTCATAAAATAAAAGTCACGAAATACTCTCAAAAAGTTTTTTTGTTAGATAAAGGTCTGAAAAGACTTAAAACTTTTATTTCGTACAATAAAAGTTTACTCTTAACTTGTACTTTAAAAAAAAAAAGTTAAAAGTATTATTAAAATTGATTTTTTAAATATAAAATTTTCCAGTCGGACCTCACTTAAAAAACGATGCAATGGAGAGTTATTTTCAGGCTCTGCTCAAAAATCGTCAGGTGCAGAAATCCGGAACTGTGAGTATTTTAAATATTATTTTTATTATGTTATTTTCTAATATTATTTCAAAATTTGTAGATAAAATGGCTGCAAGTAAAGCGAAGAAGGCAAGCGAGGATCAGAAAGACTCTTTGGTTAATTTCGTGGAAATCAATGTCGAATTTGCTAACAGCAAAGTGAGTTTTCGTTTTCTCCTTTTGTTTAAAGGGAAATTTCAGTAGAAATTTATAAAAAAAAATGTTGAAAGTATTTTGATGATCTTATACAAAATAAATTTTTTTTTTAATGCAAATTTTCTATTTCAGATTCGATTCGAGGAGCTAAAAATTGTAAAAACTAGTAGACCAATCTGCTCACTTACTATGCATCTACCTCACCATCATTTTTTGACATTTTTCTCACTGCTGATATTGCAAATTTATTATTTTATAATTAAATTTCCCTTCCGGGTATATCTGATCATGACATGATTTTGTTAACTTATTATTTTCAAACTGAAGATCCTAGCGAGGGTTCAACTTAATCTTATTGTATTTGCCTTTGATGCTTTGTGTAGTAATACGGAGACTTGGGAATGGGATAAGGTATTTTGTATGGATTGTTTGGTCAAGTGAATTTCCTAAATGACTCTCTTCATCTTTTACATGAAATTCATGTTTCTTTTGTCACGAGAACTATTACTAATCTTCTGTGCCCTTGGTTTTCCTCTGGAATCAGGAATATGATATCAGCTCGTGATATTGCATATTGTACATAGAAGAGGTTCGAACTTATTGTTTTTCTTGTGAAATATAAGACCTTACGCATGGGTAACGTAAAGCTAAAAAGAAGTATTACGAATCTTAACCTAATTTTAAATTTTCTTCAAAAATCCTATGGAGAAATTTGAGGATGAGTGGTGTCAGTTCATTTCGTCATAAAACTAATTATTTTGTTGATCCTGATTCAGCTAAAAATGAATTTGTTCTGTGTGGTGTTGATGATATCTCAATCTTATGAAGTTGATAATTATTTTTTTTTCAGTCCCAATTTTTAATTTCTCTCGCTGTAACAAATTTCAACCCTCGATTCATTAAGATGGGCTTGCCCAATATTCTTCCCACGCTAACACATATTTGAATTATATTTTCTGTCAAGGAACATGGGACCGGGGGGTGATTCTGATCTCCTTGTCGTAGCTTAGGGGGTAATTTTAGTAACATATTTTGACATTTCACCACAAATTTGTCGTAGTTTTATATTCACCATATTCATTTTGATTTATCCTTTCCATCAACCACAAAATAAACTAAAATGAATTTGCAAAGAATTAATGTCATAATATACGCCTAAAAGTATGACAAATTAGTCAACTACTTCCGAGGTTGTGACAAAAATTTTATGCTGTAGTAAATGGATATTTTACATCAAGTGCTTAAATTCGAAATATTATTTTGAATTTTTAATGTGCAGTGTCATTTTCAGTTCATTCCGCGTCATGCAAGGGTTGCTGACCTGAATTAAAACACGAAAAAATCAGTAGAAAAGTTCATTTCATTTAGTCGTATATTTTGACATTCAAGTACGACAAAAGATCAGAATCACCCCCCAGGGGGGTGATTCTGATCTCATTGTCATAGCTTAGGCGTATATTTTAGTCACAAATTTTGACATTTCACCTCAAATTTATCGTACTTTTATATTCACCATATTCATTTTGATTTATCCTTTTCATCAACCACAAAATAAACTAAAATAAATTTGAAATGAATTAATGTCAGAATAGTACGGCAAATTAGTCAACTGCTTCCGAGGTTGTGACAAAAATTGTATAGTATACTATGGTAAATGGATTTTTTCCAACAACTTAAAACAACACAAGTTCTTAAAATCGAAAAACATTTTTGAATTTGTTATGTGAAGTGTCGAAAAAATCAGTAGAAAAATTCATTTCATTTAGGCGTATATTTTGCCATTAAAGTACGACAAAAGATCAGAATCACCCTCCAGGATGGAGAAAATATATCTAGTTTGGGATCCTTGCATATTACAGTGAATAACATATTGCCAATAGAACGCCTTAACTATTTTCTGGTGGGCCTCGTGTTTTACTTACTTGTAGTTTTCCTATGCCATGGAAGATCGCTGACGTAATTCCAGTAGCTACCTAAAATCAATGGCTTACATTGTAGTGAGTTTCGGGCTATAAGCATATTACCATTTCTCGCTAAAGTAATTGAGAAAATTATGCATTTACAAATTTCTCATTATTTATCTTTGAATGGTTTTATGCACAAGTATCAATCAGATTTTCGACCAACGCATAGCTGTACATCTGCTCTCCTTAAAGTGGGCGATGATATCACGCGTGACTACAAGCAGTTTTTCAATCCTCCTTTCTATCAGTTGTATATGGTGAACCTCAGGGATCCATTCTTGGGCCCCTGTTATTTTTCATGTTTATAGATAATGTATTTGCTCAAGTAAAGTATTCTAATCTGATCCTTTATGCTGATGATGTTCAATTGTATAGATCTAGTTGGTTTCATTGAGGCAATCCTCATCTCTCGGGTAAACGAGGATTTTCAGGCTATCAACTTGTGGTCTTGTAATAATAAACTACAAATTAATCTTTTTAAATGTAAGTATTTGCTTATCCAAAGGCATGAGCTTAATACGGATGGTTTTCCGGCAGTTTCCTTTAACAACATTTTACACTCATGCCTACGCGATTATTTTTAGTGCATACATTGCTAGTACCTATTATGACCCTGAATTTAAGAATTCAATTTAGGGGTGCTACGATTCTGTTTATCTTGATTATTGCTCAGTAATTAATGTAATTTAATATAAAATTATTAAGTTTACATGTCCTCTATATCTTTACAAATTCTTGGTATTTTCCACGTTCAATAGAAAACATTCAACCGTAGTATAATTTCCTTTTTACCATGCTATTAGAATATGGAAGGACTTACCACAATTGATAAAAGATATGATCCAGACCAACACTTTAACTACAATTAGAAGTAGCGATTTTAATTTTTTTCGTTTTGTTGTAATTTTTTCTTCCATTTGTTTTTTTAGTTTTAATCAAGCATTAATTGTTTGAACTTTCTTTCCTTCTCTATAAGTCCTTTGTTTTGATTTTCTTGTACAAATAAAAAAGATTTGTGTCTTAATTTTGCAATAGTTCTCTTAATAAATTTGAATTTGAATTACATAGTTTAGATCCACAATTTCCGGGAACGATGCTACTTGATAAAAGTCTTGTGTAATGGAACTTTCTTATTCCTATCCAGGAAAGTAAACATATGATTGGAGACTTCATTGATAATATCTGCATTCTGCAATTTCATATATGCTTCGGCTCACAGACGTATGCGCCTTGGAAGACGTAAAATCCTGCCCAATCGCTCATTGAAAACTTCCTGTAACAAAGAAACGCAATACGCATAGAAATCTTAAATGTACAGGAATTCCAAAAATACGCTACACAAAATAACGGTTTAATTTTGTCCAAAAATTGTACACACAGATGTATTGGAAACCTTCAATAAATCGGTCTTGACTAACAGTTTCAGAGGGATTATAGGAATCCCTTAACTTCCTTTTGATTATAATCAAATGCTGTTTAGAATGTTTTAAAATTTTCCAATATAATAAATTATTTATTATCTAAGCTGGCGACTACTACTAGTGAATTCATATAGAAGCTCATTTATTTCAACTAAACTCAACTAATTCAAAAAGACTGTTTTCTCACTGATAGTCTTCAATCTACATTCAGTACAGAAAAAAATTCATTCAGCACTAAGTGTACACAGCTACACAGTAAAAAATTTACACAAATTGTTGCCACAAAGCTTAGGTATTTTTCGATAAGATTAGGGAATATTCCCTAAAATGTACATTTTAGGGAATAGTCCTAATATTTTTTTACAGTGTACTTACAGAATGGCTTGAAATTCAAAAGTGTACACTTGCTCTAATGATGAGTTTTTCAATTCGTGTACACTCGTAAATTTTTCACAGTTTCGGAATCCAGCCTCAGAAGTATCTACTAAATGGAATTTTTCTATGCATACTACACAAGGGATTACTACATCTACTACTGAATAAATGTATATGCTACTATCCATATTGGCAAGGTGAACACCCAATTCAATTTTTATTTAAATTTTGTGCATTTTTTACTCAGAGCCAAAATGGATGCAAAAAATATTTAACTTCTACACAAAGTAAAAATTCAACTATTCAAAAAATCTGTATGAGAAAACAATGAAATAGTACACAAAACAAAAGTGTATAGATACAGGAAAGAGTCCCGAAATTTTCTTAAATTATATGAAAGTCCATGGGGTCCTAGTTATCTCCAAATAATAAGACTTTCAAATACGGTTAACAATCTTGATTTTTTTTCCTTCTTGATGACAATATTCACAGTTCCCTTCAATAACACTTCGATATGACAAAATTCTCGCTTCTTTAAAATAATTCTCCGATATAATACAACAAATTCTCTGTTTTTTTTTTAACAGGTAACAAATCCTGAGTTCTATTCTTAGATAAAACTAATAACGAATTTCTGTTTCCTTTTTAAATCTCTAAGGAAAACAAACTATCAAGATAATTTATTATCTTTACAGCGAGAATGACATAAGAAATATTTACTTTAAAACAATTTAAAAAATTTGGCCTACTCTAAAATACCATTTCGAATGCGTAACTTAGAATTAATGAAATAATTGTTTTTGAACGAAATACTTAGGATTGTGGAGTAGTGCCAATCGGAGGAGTGCATAAACATAATTAATATGAGTAATATATGTAAGTCGCCAAAAGTCTGAAAAAAACAAACAAAAACAAAAACAAAACAAACAAAAACTCGTGTAATGTTGTGGGAAGTCATGAATGATTCAAAAACCTCGTTTCCAATTTGAGATCACTTAAACCTACTAAAAAAATTTTAAATATTGCAAAAATGAAAAAAAATCTTCATAAGTAGCCGCTTAAGGCAGCGAAAAAATATTTCATTTAGATGGACCTCATATTGCCCGGTTTTTAACTTGAGTGAATGCCGCAGGCGCATTGTAGACCGATAAATTTGAGAATGATTAATATAAATATAGCGGTGGAAATTTTATCTGGAAATTGCACTTTTCAGTTAGACAATGCGACTATACGCACTCAATGAAAAAGTGGTCTTCCAAAAAGAATATTCCTCTTCTTAAGTGGTCTGGATTTGTACCCAATAAAAGATCTGTGGATTGACAAGTCTAAGTGCGTAAGATTCAATCAGATTCGATGACCTTAAGACAGGTGACGAGATCAATTTCTAATAGCACTAATGAGACCATAAGTAACAACGAAATGGGAGTAATGTATAATTTCGCTATAATTTCGTTTTTATGTTGGAAATAAATTAGCAAAAAAAAGTAATGTGTAAATATAAAATACAGTTTATAAAAATTTGTTTTATTTACTTTAAAAAATTCGTTAAGAAAAATTGGAAATAATTCGCAACGAGCTAATAGCATTGCTACTACCATTTTGTATTTATAGTGTTTCAGATGGGACCATAGTTGTCCACGAGTTTTGTACTTTTAGTATAGTTCACTAACAAAGAAATTATCTATGTATATTTCAGTTTCTGTCAAAACTGTTATATCAATATTTCACTGGTATTACAGTGATCATTACTGGTTTTAGTTCAAATCTTCACCATTATACAAGAGGAATGCAAATTGTCAAAATAATAATTAACTTTGAAATTTTAAAGTAATTAGTGTTGTGAAAAGTTATTTAAAGTTATTTAAAATGCTACCAACACATAAGTAGCTGCTCTGTCAGAAAATATTTGATGGATTTAGTCATCTACTGTGAAAAAAGTGCAAACTCATGACACAATATGTCCATATGCACCTCATAAGCAAAGAGTTGAAAATTTCAATATTTTTTAGTGACAAATCAATAGCAACCTAAAAATAGTGAAATGAAAAAATAAAAATTCAGCTATACCTTCAAAAAAGTGGGAAATTTGTTTCTTAATAAAATCGCGCGTACGCGTTAGGTACGTACACAACGAGGCGAAGCGAGACGAGGCGAGGTGAATATAAATCTCGAGGTGTAGTGTTCACAACAAAGCGTTCAGTTTCTTGGTAAATCGCGAAGTGAGAGCATAAAATATATGATAAGAATCTGAAGAAGATATTTTGTGTCTGTCAAGTAATACAACTATATTGGATTTTTCATATAAGTGTAGTTTCCGCTCTTTTACTTGCCATCCGATAAATAGAAATTTCTGGAATTTGATGAATTTCATAATCTATATGGAGATTTATGGACTGATCCTGATAGATTCTTCCTATATATTATAATGAGTACAGAAACCGTATATTAAGAAAAAATGTCAACATAAACTAAAAACACATCTTGCAAAATTTTGCATTTTAAAGATATAAAATTAATTATTTTCTATTTTCCCATTCGTTTCTGCAGGTTTGCTTGCGTATGGGATCACAATAGCAAGCGACTAGAAATTGGGGAATTTCATCATCCACACATATGGAGATTTACATATTGATCTTTATAGACCCTTCCAGTATATAAGAATGAATAAAGAGCCCTGCAATTATATCAAAGAAAAAATATATAAGAATATGTCAGCTATCAAAATTAGCGCGCTGCACCTCGAGAAAAATGATAAATTTCATTCACGAGCGACATACTTTGAAATGGCAACGCGCGTTGCTACAGCGTTGTTATGAGCACATTCATGGAACAGCGTGCAATCAATTTATTTCTTCAACTCTTGATATAGCCTCGCCTTGCCTCGCCTCGATTTGCCTCGCCTTGCCTCGCCTCGCCTCGCCTTGTCTCGCCTCGCCTCGTTGTGTACGTACCCTAAAAACGCTGTAGCAGCGCGGATCTTCACTTTGCTTCGTTCAACTTTTGATATAGCCTCGCCTCGTTACGCCACGCCACGCTGCACCACGGCACGCCTCGTCGCATTGTGCATGTATATTTAGCAAACCATATTCCGAAGTTTATGAGTATGTCTGCAAGTCGTCGCAGCTGATGCATTAATATTGCTAGTAATTTTCAATCTATGGGCCCCTTAACCCCTGCAATAGTAGATAATCGATGACCAATTTTTAAAAGTAAAACAACCTATTTTAAGTTAGTTTATTTATTAGATATTGACTACTGAAAGTAGACCATGTAATTTGTTCGAAATAATTCTATACATCGCAACAAAATTTCATAAAATGCTTCAAGAAAGATTAGCATTTTGTTGTTGCTGTCTATAGAAAGTAAAGAAATAGTCTTTGAAGAAGTAATTTATAAATTTACAAATCGAGAAAAGAAAAAAACTACCTCTTGGTAAACTTCTTCAAATATGTTTGTACTTTTCAAATATTATAATATATAATAATAACTCTACTAACTAGAATGTTGTTTATTCCTATTGAAAACCCAAAGTAGGTACACAGTTCAGAAAATAATGTTACGTGCAATAGAAAAAGAAACGTCTATTGGAACTGGATACTTTACGGACATAACAACATTCAGAGAATCGTATTACAGAAAACGAAACGCGACATCTATAAAGTAAGGACATAAACAACTTTAAGTTCAGAGAATCGTATTACGTGCAATAGAAAAGGTTAGGCGACATCTATTGGTTTGTACAGTAAACAGTTTTAGGTTCGGAGAATCGATGTTTCTAGAATGGAATTTTCGGGAAGGTTCTGGACAAATTTGTACAATATATATACCCGCACTTGTCACCGCCAGGAGGTAGTCCTATCTCAGACAGTGAAGTGAACTTAGTAAGTATAGTAGTTAGTGTTCCAATTGGCTGGCGAATGTTTGAAATATATTTCACTAGCGATAAGTAATAGCAGAGTTGATTTGTGATTGTTTGTGAATTTATAAACAATAAATATTGGAGTATTTGGAGCATATTGTGTTTTGAATAACGAACTAACAGCAATAACTAATAACAATAATATCTGTAAGAGGGTCCCCCATATCCCAAAAGTGCCATGGACCTTACTTGACTAAAGACGGCCCTGCATCCATCGCACTCAGAATTCAAGCTACTTTGTAGGTATTAAGATTATATTAACTTTGTATACTACGAAATGTCAAAAAAAAAAAAAAAAAAAAAACTGTACTATTATCATTTACTACCAACTGAAAACAGGTATTGCAGATAATATTCAAGTTGCCACAGAAATTTTCAATTACCTTAAAATAGAATCTTTTATCGCACGTAAAAATCTCATGAGAAAATTATACTCACATATGATATTAAACCCAACATGAATTCTCCCAAGTGTAAACCAAACTGTGAATGAACACATTGCTTGGCTACGCGCATACGACGAGTATATTGAAATCGTTTCATAATTTCATATTAAGGTTTTCAAGAAGGGGGAAATTTCCTTTTTAGATAAAAGTTTCTTACGGCATCCGGTTACCTTGAAACATTCTCTCCGTGTCGTGTCCTTTCTGACTTTGTTCTGTTCTTTTTCCTAGATTTACATACAACTTGAAGTGGTGGTGGAAATAAACTTCCAACTTCCGAGTAGGAGAGTAATGAATTGCCAAGCTCACTGATGGATAGGTAAGACCAAAATGTAATATGTGCTGAGGTGAGTATTTTCAGTCTATTTCATCCTTCCCAAATTTTAAAATTCTTTGAGGGTTTTGCGAATATGTCTAACGTAACCTATGTGCGCCAATCTGTGAAGCCAACAACAAGAAGATTACTTTTTGTTGCTCCATTTACACTTTTTTTTTTTATCCCCATGTGCCTGTAGGATAAGTGTAGATCCTTCAGCTATTTAGCTATATACATATGTATGTATGTATGTATGCCTAGCTGTGTGTAATTTCGCGAAACCATCTGTGCGCTGGTTTTAACGTAGTGGAAAACTGTTTTGCCGCATTTGTTTTTTTTTTTTTATATTAAAGGCGAAAGAAAATTTTCAGGAAGAAAAAATTACTTTAAAATTAAGTGTAGTTGGAGTTTTCCCGTTTTTTAAGATTCATTGTTGAATCATTCGTGAGTGGTCTACAAGTGATGAGCAAAATTGGTCTTGGTCTTGCAGTCTTGGTCTTGGTCTTGCAGAATATGCAAGACCGATACCAAGAATAAGATTGTAAACATGCTCACAAGACCAACACCAAGACCATGTGAACGTTAACAAGACCAAGCCCAAGACCACATTATGCAAGACCAAGACTCATTATACAAGACCACATTATGCACAAGTCATAGCACTATTGTATTTTATTTATATAAAGATCAAAAGGACACAAGTAACACATCCCGTGTACAGACAAGATTTATTTAGACGGGGATAAGGTAGTTTTTAACTATTTATAAATTTATGGCATGATACATCAATTATAGAATTGCGCAAAAAAAAAACGAAATCCTATATTAAAACTAAAACCAAAAGTTGGCTGTGCAGCTCAAAGCTAAAACCTACTACAAGATCACAGACAATACCGAGACTGAATTGCAAGACCAAAAGCTAGAACAAGACCAAGACCAACACCAAGACTTGACTATGCAAGACCAAGACCAATATTATACCAATCTTACCAAGAGCAAAACCAAGACTAAGTTTGCAAGACCAAGACCAACACCAAGACCATTATAGTCTTGGTCTTGGTCTTGTATTTTCACATCACTAGGTCTACTATGGTGTACTACTTATTCCATGAAATATCAAGCTGTATCTTTCTATAATCAAGGCGATAGAAAAAAAAAACAGAAATTTTTACTTCAATTATTGAGAAGAATTTATAAATGTAATAATAATTGATGATGAAGCTTTCACCATTTCTAGTAAATCAACGATCATAGGTTTTATTAATATCTACAATAAAATCCTCTGAAATAACACCAAGAAAGAAGGACAACTTTCAAAAACTATTTTGTTGGATTTGATACGAATTATTAAAAACTGAATTTGATAGGATTCTGTTCTGGCGGTGCAGCTAACGTTATGCTCTGTTATAAATCTGGAGTCGGTATAAGGATCAAAGAGATTTATCCAAACATTATTATTTGGCATTATCTGAACCACCGTCTGCAATTTGTTCTAGATGATTCCATAAACTAGACATCAAACAAGTTGAAGATTTGTATAATATATTTCTAAGGATCTTAATTTGAATATAATTTAATTTGGAAGAGTATTGGGGCTAAGATAGGCTTCATGCAGCCTAAGAGCTGTTCTTACGGTGTGGCGAACGTACTCTGCTTTGAACATATCTATTTTTTTCTTCTAATTATAACCAACAATTTTCTGAAATGGCAAAACGTCTACAAAATCATTGTTTCCTTGTATTGATATCCTGCAAGAGTGCTCTCTACTTTCCAATGACCTTCAAGCTAGAGATATTAGCATTACCAGAGTAGATCAATTAATTAAAAGAATAATTAATGCATTTAAAATTCTCAAAGAACGTCCAGGTTTTTATGAAAAAAAAAAAAACATGTGTATGAAGTAATTAACTCCGACGTATTTAAAAAAAAAATTATTGAAATCTGCATCATAAAAAATATGAAATTAATATTAACGGATTGCTCTGAAGTACGACCAAGTATCTACCGGAAAAAAAAAAATTATTAACTGCAAAATTTATGAGCTAGCAAATTTGCTAGAAGCGAGCACTTGGAAAATTGAAAATATTGCGGTCTCATGACAGAAGCGGAGGAAAAATTTGAGGAATTTCAAAATGTTTTTAAATTTAATATACAAAAGAATTCTTTCCGTAATTATTTAGAAAATATAATAAGCAATTGCAATCAGGGAAATTAGTACGTAAAATTCCAGAAAATATTCAAAAGGCGAAAAATATCGTTAATAAAGTTGCCGTTAGCAGTGCTGAAGCAGAAAGAGGATTTTCATTGATGAAAATCATAATTACGGATAGAAGAGCCAGACCTTATAAAATTTGATGATTTTGAACTTAATTGGTCGCCCACTGGAAACTTGGACTGCAATTCCATTACGTAAAAAGTTAATTGAAGAACCATAATTCGACTGATGATATCAGAGTGAAAAAACCTAACCTCAAAGAATTCAGTGAACTTCACGTAGCTATTTGGTAGTGTATTTAAAATGATTTAATTAATTTTTAATTAATTTATGGATTTGTAGTTTTTATGAATTTTTTATTGTACATATAAAATTTTAGGGTTTGTTTACGGTTTATATTTGGTTTTGTCATCATTCCATTACTCCCTTTAGGATGTCGCTGCTTGACTGTACAGACTGTACGCTGCAGATGTATTTTGAGATGCTTTGGTTTAAGCTTTCTTTTTAATTTAATTAATACCTACACACTATCCTGGCTACTTATATGATCTAATACAATTGTAATATATTTATTCCGTAATTTAATAGGAGTGTCATGGAGGGTTTTTTTCTTTACCGGGGCAAACTTGTATTTGTTTCGAATGAATCTGGGTTATTTTTTAAATAAAAAATTGTTTTCTATTTTTCTCAATTTTTTGGTTTTTTTTTTCATTTCTTTTCTTTGTTCTATTTTTTCATTTGTTTTTCAAGTTACTCAATTTTGCTATTTGGGACCTGTTGATGAGTCAAAACCAAGACTTGAAACTTGTCACCCAAAATCGAATGGTTTGTGTGATGAAATAACAAATAATAAAACAACTTTTTTAGCTTTTGCTATATACCGGAGAATCCAAAAAAATGCCTTCTTGAAGAAATATAAGTTTGCCACGGAAAAAAATCTTAAAGAGTAATCTCTAATTTTGTTTCTTCCTCCTTGGTGGAATATAGGAGTTTGTGCCTCATATAATTCACACCCAGAATTTATTCTGAGTTTATATGAGATGAGATCAATTTGACCTGTTTCAAGCGTCTACGGCAGGCAGAAAATCAAGCCGTACCGATGAGTGTAAGGTTCTGGTAACACGAAACGCTTATTATTCTTTCCTTTTCTTTTTTCAGCCCACTGCGGGCGTAAACAGGTTCGATTCGTTTCGAACGAATCTGGGTTTTAAATTTTTTTATAAGTTTTTTTCTTCTTTTTTTCTCAATTTTTTGGTTTTTTCATTTTTTCATTTCTTTTCTTTGTTCTATTTTTTCATTTGTTTTTCAAGTCACTCAATTTTGCTATTTGGGACCTGTTGATGAGTTAAACTCAAGACTTGAAACTTGTCACCCAAAGTCAAATGGATTGTGTGATGAAATAACAAATAAAAATTTGTTTTAGCTTTTGGTATATACCGGAGAATCTAAAAAAATGCCTTTTTGAACAAATCTTTAAAACGTTAACTTTTTCTTTCAAAGTGTTTTATCATTTAATTTAGTGTATACCTTAATATCTAAGTAATGCAAGTATTTTCCACTTTTTTTTCCTCCTTTTTAGAAATGTTAATCAAAGCTTATACCCTCCTTTATGAGTATGTAAGTTGATTATTTTTTTTGCTTTATTTAAATCACATAATATGTATATGTAGGTACTATATAAGAGTTTAGGTCTTGTGTGTAATTATTTTATAAATAAATACCTTTAATACGGAGTTGGAAAGTTATCGAACCTGTAAATAAAATTGTGGTTGTGCTATACGAATCATACCGAGTGAAAATATCACTCACACTACAATATTCGAGTGGATTTAAAGTGAATATTCTGTTGTCGACAGAATGACTAGTGGGTACCGCGTATAGTAGAATTGAAAACCACGGTGACTGGAACCATACGCTAACTACACCCTTTGAGTTTATCCATCTCTAAATAACTTCAGTTAAGGTATATGAAATATATTCGTTGAAATGGCTTAATGTGGTTAGGCATAAATTCTATGAAGCCAAGAGTTTTACATTGAAATCCTGATGGCTATAGATTTGAGAACCCTTCTATCAGACTAAGGCAAAATTCATCACTACCAGACTGTAAAATTTTGGGGAAAATAAAATGCTGGTCGGCGGGTTCGTATATCATAACATTGTCAATATCAATAAAACAGATGAAGTCAATCCTTTTATGTTGGCCCCCCCACAAAAACGTATGAAATGTAGGTGCATATAAAATGAGCAATTTAGCATAATCTCTGTGTGATAAAGTTTTCATGCGTTACATTTATGATGTAAATTTAATTAAAATTTGCATTAACTTCATTACACTATACTAAGAAATTCTTTTTTGCCTCCATCTACATACCGTACCTGTGTCAGTATTGTGAGGTAGTTGGTTGAATTTGAAAGAAATAGATGCCGTGGTAGCTTGGATGTTTGTACCAGGCAAGGTCAAAAACTTATGACATTTATTATTTTAACAGCCCCCGCAAACGCAAGAGTTCATTCTTATAACAATCGCATCCTTTAATATTTAGCATCGATTAAAGAGTATTGAAGGGTAATGCAGTGACGGATGCACAGCTTCATATCCCAATTGCAACGTGATTGAAAAAAAATCAATTCGGTTTTGTAGTGGAATTATAGTAGTCGAAGTAAACCATGCAAAAAAATACTATTATTGGGAAAAGAATCTACAAAAGCCTTGTTAATAAATTATAAAGACGTATCCTTTTATAGAGTCATTTAGGGAAGTTAATGAACGTCCCAAAACAGTAATCAGGGCATTTAAATATGGTCCAACGGCAAATACCCCACACAGACTGTCTGCATGGTGTTATACAAATGACTTCCATCAGAGGCTCAGTTTTCGTAATTTAGATTAAAATTGAATTGAACAAATTCTTGTCAATTAACAGAGCCATCTCTATTTTCGATATAATAAAGTTAATCCACTTAAAAATGCAATGATTTTTCATTAAAATTAGCTATCACAGTAATCAGCCGACAATTTGTCCAATAAACCAATGCGGAAGAATATTTTTATTAATTTCCAAATCCTACGCTTGTTTTTTTACTAAACAAATGTCAATAATTCGTTGAATTTTGTAACGGAAAACCTTGCACTGAACGTGTCCCAAAAAGTGAACTATATCTAGAACGGTTCGTCGGAAAGCAAAAATGATTATAACCAATTTTATAGGATTTCAAATTCTGAGAACTTTTCAGTACATTAAAAGCATATACATAGGACTGATCGTTTTCACAGGATACGTAAAAATTCTAAATTTTTATATGGCAACACCAAGAAAGGTTGCCCGATTTAATCCATTTTTGAAATTGTATATTTAATATTTTGATGTAAACACTACGTACAAAATTTCACCGCTCTACGTTGACTTATTCTCAGGTAATATACAAATAAAGTACAAAGTTTGAAAAGTAAAAAATAAAAAATGTATAGATCAAAAATATTAAAGAAATCAAAAGCCATAAAGTTATCTTATCGTAAATTTGGTAAAAAGATTTTTGCTTCTACCATGTTGGCAACAAACGAGTTATTGTTTTCTTTTCTTTTTAAATTACTGAATTTATATATGAAGCGTGAGGTGGTAGTAGTGGACGCTGGGTATGCCTCCTGCTCTTTTCTACATCTTATGTTAGGTGTATAGATTATTTAGCTATTCATCCATATGTATTACTAATTTTAACTTGGCATGAAATTATTTTCATTAATGTAACTGTCCTCCATCTACAAATTTATCGCTAATCCTCTCAACGATGAGCTAGCTAGCTAGCAAAATTTCCGTTAGGCATGCCACCAATAGGTACACTCAATTTTTCCATTTCTCATTGAAAGCGACGGTTCAACATAATAGATGGCGCTACTTTCAATTAAGTCGCATTAAATTTCCTGGTAGATTCAGTAATATTTGTTGTCTAGAGTGAAGCTTAAGACATGCCAAACTTAGAATATATAGCAAACAGGAATGGCTATAAGCCATTTTGCATAATGAATTCTGGTTGTGTTTGTAGTCCATGTTTTACATGTATTTACACACCGTCCTTATTCTAATCAACTTGTCAATTTTCAAAAAGTGAACACAGTTTTTGTGCGGTAAAAATATATTGTTTTTCTACTTTATTTTGAAATAATTCACATATTTAATTTATACAAATTTATATTAACAAAAAAGATAATTTACTTAAGTCCATTTGCCTAAAACATGATTTCCCTAGTTTATTATCCGATTTATATTTTTAATTGTTATCAAGGTTTTAAGAGGCACTAAAAAACTTTCCACTAAATAAACTTCAAAGGGAAAGTTAAAAAAAACTAATTTCGTACACATATTTGTTAAATTTGGCAAAATAATTTAAATTTGAGTAAACCTGTTCATAAAACAAAAGCAGATTGTCAAATCTCCAGTTTTGACAATAGAACCCCTTTGGCATCTCACTTACTCCTATGTGTGTTGACCTGCTCTTGAAAAAATACGCTCATCTGCACGAATTATACACGATTCACCTAATCCTGTTTGTTATATATTCTAAGGTGTCAAATCACTATTTGACATAACTCATGTGACTGACAGTTACACTTTTTAAACTCTATTATGGTTTTAAAATAGTGATGAATTGTCAAGATGAAAAATGACACAAATAGCATTTGCTTTAAACTGACGCGTCAAGTCAAATCTCTTTATTGAGACTATTAAACTAATTGCATTCGACTTATTAAGCCTACTATAAAGCATTTTATAACTATAGTGGAAATTATAGTGCAAATCATAATACTGTACCCCTAACCATAAAAAATTCAATAAATTCATACCGCGCAAAAATTTACTTACTGAAATGACAGAAATATAATTTTTTAAATATATTAAATTTTTTATATGAAGCTTAGCATTGTTATTTTTGTATGAAATAATAAATATCCGCTTGTGATGTAGTATTTTTAGTGTGAAAATGCAAAACAAATCACGAAAAACTAAACTACTGAGGAAATTCTTTTAACAACCATTTTATGGAAGCTATAAATATACAGGGTGTTTCCGCCTAGGAGGTGATAGTACTCACCTAGATAAAGAAAAAAATGTATAGCACGGGGGGGGGGCAAGGCATATCAACCGTTTAGGAGTTACAGGGTGATTAAGAAAACAAGTAAGTTTTTCACAAAATATCCTGTATCTAAAACGTACATGGCATACGGTCACAGTTAAGAATTTATTGTATGTAGAACTCGTGGCCCAATAATGGTTGTCTAAACTAAAAATTTCGGCCTTTCTTACCTTTTTTTTTTACTTTGACCTCTATTATTTTTGCAGAAAGGTCGTGAACATAGCTTTTTTTTTTATAAAAAGTGCAAACTATATACTTTCCCCTTTAATTTGACCTATTACATCTAATGTGCTATCTGTAGCCCTTTAAGAGTTATCAGTTCTTAACCTGTTCTCAAACCTATTTTCAAACCTATTCTCATCGATAATTTGTTCCATTAATAACTGAAAGCAAGTCATTAAAAAAAAAAAAAAAATTTCGTCCAATTTCGTTGTGACCTGAATAGGTTATGAGCTAGTTAGCATATAGGGTGTAATAGGTCAAATTAAAGAGAAGAGTCTACAGTTTACAGTCTTGTGTCAACTACCATTTTGCAAAAATAATAGAGGTCAAATTAGAAAAAAAAAGTAAGAAAATCCGATATCTTTAGTTTAGATAACCATACTCATGAGAGGAGACGGGCTGGTTGAGTAGTCGTTGGAAAGGCCATGAAGTTCTACATACAATTAGAGCTTATAACTGTGACCGTACGTTCTGTACTTTTTAATATATACGGTGTTTTGTGAAAAACTAACTTTTTTTTTCTTAATTACCCTGTAACTCCTAAACGGTTGATATGCCCTCCCCCTCTGCCTTCAATTTTTTGTTTATCTAGATGAGTACTATCACCTCCTGCTTTATTGACCTCCTAGATGGAAACACCCTGTTTCCTGTTATTATTATTATAAATATTATTTATTTCTTCAAAACAATGTACATTAAGAGTATTGTATCTCTCAAAAATATTACATAACTGCATCCATGTACTTAGCTATCCGGTTTTATATAAAATAAACCCTCATTCCCAGTGACACTTATCATAATTGCCATATCTATTATATTTAGGTGGGACCGTTTTTTAACAGACTTCAAGAAGAAGAGGTTTTCAATTTGAAAGTTACTTAGAAAGTCATGCCTTCAGGATGGTCCCATAGAAATTTGATCAAGATCTGATAAAGGAGCTTCGGACATGGAGAATAGAATTCCTCAATGGAGAAAACCAAATCAATCGCGATGAATGTAGACATAATATTTTTTGTTTTTTTAAACAGCACAAGGAACGCCTGAATATATTAACCCATTTTACCATTACACTTTTCCATAAATAAATGATAATAATAATAAGTTTTGTACTATGATAAAATGTTGGTTGGCAATACTATTATTCCCATCAAGAGGAGTCTATGTGGCACGTTTTAATATCCTAGATGAAATCTCTTATGTTATAACTAAGTTGGCCTTTCCCTTTATAACGTATCGAAATAATGCTGGTAAGCAAAACGGATTGGACATCCACACATAATATTAAAAGTTATTTTGATTTTTGCATGTCTGCTGTCGGTTTGTTCGTCCGTCCGTCTGTCCATCCTCAGATAACTTTAATTTAAGTTCGAAAATAGGACCAATCCTTCGTAGGTTTGCCATAGAAAAATTTCGTTTTTTACTATACCTACATATATGTATTTGGGCACTGCCTGAGAACGCGTCGACTTAGAGTTGAATTTTTATAAACAGCGTTTTCATAGCAATAGTAAAACAAATTTTAAAAATGGACTAAATCGGAGACCCCTTTCTTGGTGTTGCCATACAAAACTTTGGTTTTTCACTATATACTTGGAAGCTACCTGAGAAGGCGTCGACGTGGAGAGCTGAAATTGTGTATACATCGTTTTCATGAAAATTGTAAATTCATGTTCAAAAGTGGATAAAATCGGGTGTTGCCATACAAAACTTTGGTTTCTCGCTTTATTCAACTTTTATTTTAATCTAGGGTATAATATTATTTTGGTCTTAGACCAATTATAACTGTTTCTCTTGTTCTATTGTATTTTTTTTTTTTTTTGTTAGACATGAGAAACTTTTAAACAAAAGATAAAAACAAAGAAAAATAATACAAAAGAGATTTAATTAGTTGGCCACACTTAATGTATCCCTTCAAATTACTGTTAACATTATTGTACAGCTTTTAGATATGTATATGTATGTGTATAGCTAATCCAAGTCGCCCCAAATAATGTGTACGAGTATGTGTGTGTCCTACATACTATACCAAAATTGAGTATATATTGAAATAAAACATGTTGACAATCATGAAAATATCTGATGATATGTGCGGATTTTAAACAACCAAAAATTCTCATTCAAAATCTATTGTTTGTGGATATATGAGTAAACATATATACAGAACACTGGCAGACAATTAGATATTGCCCTACATACAAACATATATACAACAAATTAAAGCTTTTACATTGAAAGGTTCTTGTACCATTTCTAAGCTTGAATAGGGTATACAACAAAAATCTTCAATTCGATGACGTCAGACAGTTTTCCTTTCAGTTCCTTTTTGTTTTCTCCTTAAATGAGAATTTCTTAAAGCGCGCATTGTTAATGCTGAATTTCACTGAGACTGAGTTGCGTTATTTCCAAGTAATTTTATTTTGCGATAAAAATATTCGTAATTAAGGCGAAAATGTGTAACGAAAGTGGTTTCTTAAAAGAATTTCTGTCTTATACATATTTTCTCAACGAACAGAATAATGAAGTCATAATTATCCTGTGGTAGATATTTTGTCTTGTCCATGCGAATATCATAAAAGAGACTGTGACCTTTAAGAAAATATAATTCATTCTTCAAAGAAAATTAAGACTTCTGATTGTGTAGAAGGTATTAATAGCTAATATAGCAATTATTTATATTGTACCACTAGACTCTCATCATATACATAAATTTTACAGTTCTATTTTGGGTCCATTTTTATTTAGGGAAATTATTCAATTATTCGGAGGATTCAAGTTTCTGATGAAAAATGAATGAATGAAAAATGTTAAAGAAGAATAAATATTGTAGACTAAAAAAAAAAAAAAGTTCTCAAGAGACAACAGGCTTTTATTTTATACAAACTCATGGTGGACTGGTTACTACTACACATTACAAAAATAGAAGCAGAAAAAAAAGTATTAATAAAGGAAATATAAATAATTTATAGATACATAAATCTTATTCCATGAGGTGAAATTTAGAAAATCTGATGATATCAAGGAGAGAGAGAAGAGATGGAAATCGTTAAAGCAATTAAATTTCCATTCCCAAAAATGGCTACATTAGGGCTGTTTGCGATTCATAGGTAGATTTCTACTGTTGTTAAGCCACATTCGTACCAGTGGCGGAACTAGCCTTTGTGCGTTTGCCTATGAAGACGAGCATTGATCGCCGAGATTTGGACGAGAAATCAGCTAGTTGGCAGTAGATACCTGAAAGCTGGAATTATTTCAATCTCAAGTCACAGTTTATACAGGAAACAATATAGAACCTGTAGTAGAGATCATTAAGTTAATTCTAAATAGTAACATAGCTTACTACATAGCATACAATTCCGCGACACTTTTAGAAGGTCTTCCTTCGAGATTTAGCACTCGCGAAGTCATCGATTAGTTTCAAGATATCCATAATTTTTGATTTTCCTGCCTCGATGCTATTTGTGGTAGGCGATCTTAGCACATAGAATTTCGAAGATAGTTTTGTTTTTATTATTTTGAGTTTTGAGAATGAGCGTTCCACGTATGCAATAGTGACGGGAATCTTCAAAAAAGTAAGTAACAAGGAGTAGACCTCGGAGAAACTCGAGTTCATATCATTCCATTTAATAATGATTACAAGTTCGGCCTGTTATCTATCAGATGTAGGTGACTCGAAGTTGGTGTTATTAAACGAAGGGTGATTAGTGCTATTGTTATAATAGGAATTTCTTGAGATTGAACAACGTAAAGATAGAATAAATATGTAAAAAAACAGAAACACACATAAAGTATGTGTTCTGCATATTGGATGTGTTAAATCTTGTTAGAAGGTAAAGTTGTGCACTTAAATATTAAGAATGCCGTGTAGACAGCTACTGGCTAAAATGAAGGTTTCGCTCCAGCCACGGAGCTCATCAGCAGTTTTCCTTTCAGTGGAGTTAACTACTGTGTTTTTGACGTTTGGACAAAATTGGAAAGAAATTAGCTAAATTGAAATAATGAAAAGCTACATATAGTTATATTTTTGTCATATATATTGGAAATCTGTATAATTCAAAAGGGAGCCATTAAATGGAAAAACCAATTTATAGTAAAATCTTTAATTTATGTTTTCTTAAATAAGTTAATATTATTTTTTTTTATCTGTAATTTTATTAAAAAAATTGTTTAATTTCTTAATATTTCCTTTCATTGAACAAAATTTGCAAATTACTTAATTTCAAGTATCGATTTTATCCAATCGTAAATGTAATTTTTGTTATTTATCTCAGATTGAGTTATTATATCACAACGAAAAAAATAGAACGATTTTTTGAAATCGCTTAATATTTGTGGAAACATACATGGATGCTCCAAAAAATACCTCCCCCACCAGTTTTTCCACTGATTTATATGGTAGGATTTAGTTTTTTTTACAGATTCAAGGAAATCCAATAAATTTCCAATGAATATCTATTTGGATCACAAAAAAATTCTACTATATTCACTTAAATGGTAACAAAGAAAAAATAATAAAGAATAACATTAATTAAAAATAATTTTATATAATTATAGTATTTTTTTCAAAGATTTATTATCTGCTCATCAAGGCTTTTCTAATGAGCACAATAATGCCCGCATCAATGCTACATATACAAGCAACGGTGTCCCAGCAGGTGTGATTCCTTGTTATATGACCTATGAAGATGATTTTTAACTCAGATGACAGTAAACCGTGTGAGCTTTTCCATGAATCTCGAACAAACACTCTTAAAGTTGCTAATTATAGCACGTCAAGGTTAATTCGAAAACTAGTCCTTGATGTTTTTTTAAATTTGAACGATTTTCGCGTCAAAATTCCTGATAAATGTTACATTTTTTTTTTTTTGCAAGATTTGGAAACATCAAAGTGTTACGCCTGTATTGAGAAGGGCTTGTAGCTTCTTTTCCGCATTTATAATTCTATGTTCATTTTGCTTGTAAATTAATTTATAGCATTCACCTTTTTTAACTTATTTTCATGGCCTATACAACACTATTATTTCACAACACAGATTAATTTAATTTTCATAATAATTCAATCAATACAGTTTTTCCTGCACTCAATAAGGCTATCCTTCCCAAATAATTCAAAAACTACTTCACTTGTAAAAAGCGCTGTCAAAACAATACCAAAATTGTTGGAGAAATGTTTTCAAATGGATAGCATGGTTTTGAATTTCCTTGTATGTTTTCATGAATTTTTAAAATTGTTTTAAAAAAGTTGAAAAATTGTCACAAAAGTTTTTACTAAATTTTAGCGAACATTTTGTCGTGTTTTGCAAACATGTTGCATTGTGTGGTTGAAGCTTTCCAAAAACAAAATCCCGTAAAGAAAGAACTTTAAATTTATTACACGTCTTCTACTAACTTCATTATGTTTATGTTTTACCAGAAGGCAATATTTAACGTTAAATAAAATTAGTAGCTGAGAAAGCTTTTGAACATTAGGTCTGATTTAGAAGGTGGCATTATGGTGAAATACGTATTTTACATTTGTATGCCAACAAAAGAGGCTCAGTAGTTGCCATTTTGTATTGGGAAATAGATATGCACATATTATATAGGATACCCTTAAATTTTATTACTAATCAAAATACTATACTCCTGACTAAAAAATAATCAGCGGATATATATTCGAAAAGGAATGCACTAAATAAAATACACAATGGAATCATTCTAACTAAAAATAATATTTGCAAACATCCAAAATTACATAATTTCCTGACAGCTCCACTATGTTCAGTTTTATCGTTGTGAAAATATTTACGTTACGTTAAATTCCCTCTTCCTCATGCAAGTTCTGGGAGTACATATTCAAACTAGGATGCATTCTCAGGAATATTTATGAAAGCAACAATTAACCATCCCTCCTGCCCTATTATTTGCGTGTGTCCATCGTAAAGTCCGGAAGAGAGGTGGTGATTACCGGCATGAATACGGAACTACATGAAATCTCCAGGACTCCCAATATAGCACGCTTCATAAAAAGTATTAGATTTAGCTTGGGTTCGCTTACCGGATGAAAGCTGTAGAATTCTAAAAGTGGCCGCAAGGGAAGTCCTCAAGGTAATGAAACAAGCCGAGAACTAGGTTCATGAATGATGATGATGATGCCATCCCAATCCCAAAGTATATTATTGTCAAGTCCAGTAGTAAATAGACGAATGTTAGCGTCGATAAATATTTTTAGTGAAATCTATACGCTAACATAACAGAACAGGCGGGGAAGTACCTCGATTGTGAATATTTTCCGAGTGGCTATATCCATAGAGCACTGATCTTCATATACCTATCTATAGAAAACCTAACCCAATTAAGTTCAATGAATTTCAATTAACTTGTCGCAGAGTACCGTTAATTTAAATCAATAACTAATTTAACTACACATAGAGAGAAAATTAATCAATTTCTTGTCAAAATTATATAAAAGTTCTCATAAATTCGTCGTCCTCTCACTCTAAATCTTCATCCTTACCGAAGAAATATTACTAAAAAGGATTATGCATGACAGAAGAAGAAGAAGAAGGAGACTAAGTAGAGGTATAGGTGTATATGAAGAAGCTATATATTTAAGTATTTCTTACGCTTTAGATATTCCAGAACCCGTAGAGTGGTATGGTACACATATGCCAGTTTTTGTTCTCCTGTGGGATAGTTGAGAAACTGTATTAGTCAACTCTGTAGAAAGCTTTTCCACTCTATTTTCCGCCCTCTTTAACCCAGTTTTATTCTTGTAGAATGAGAAGAAATAAGAATTATTGCTGAATATATATACACACACCAGTCACGAGTAATACCACCTTTTCAAGTCCTTTCACTTGTTCCTTTTTCACTTTGCGAAAAGACGACAGAGAGGTAGGATTTGTTATGAACTTGTCTATGAAAGTTAAACACATGACGAAAAACAGCAGGGAAAGGATTTTTACTCCCTGGGATACCCGGATAAGTTGATTAGGTTTATTTTTCATTCTAGCACCTACATGAAAATTGAAGAAAGTTTGTAGCACAGATTTACGCAATATATTTTGTCGCATTTGTATTTGCCGGGTTTTATTAAAAAGGGGGAGAAAAAAAAAATCAGCAACAACAAAATTTAACAGCGTCAAAATCTCTCCCTATATGTAACGAATATGAAAATATAATTTGTGCTTGAGCTTGCTGTGGAAAAATGATTTCTATTAAGAGTTTTGGTAGACTACTTGGCAACCTGAACTGAAAGAAGACTAAATGAAAATTAAGTATTTAATTCTGTTGGCAGAAATCATATTGTGGAAATAGGTAGTAGGTACATTGGGTAGATAGGCACCGTTGTGCCTCTGAAAATTTAAGTTAATGTTACCAAGGCTAAAATATATACACACTGAAAAAAAAATTATTATAGTTAAAACAACAAATCACGATTAGTTTGTTGTATATTAGTAATTCTTGTAAATTGATTTGGAAAAGCAATTAAGTGATTAATAAAATTGTAAGTGCTATTTAGTTGCAATTTATATTCTACAATTTATCCTAGAACCTTCCCGTAAATTCTATTCCCCGAACCCAAGGTTTACTAAGATGTCACTAAACTAAAGTTGTTTCCATTTCCAACAGATGTCGTTTGTGTCACTTTGTTGCGCGTAATACTGCCCCCTTCTTAAAATTGTTCGCCCCGAACAACAGGTGGTTCACGATCTTGATGCTCGCAGTATTGACACAAACGATCCAGGTGAACGATTTTCCATTTGCCTCTTGTACTATGCTGAATCCTATATACTACGTCATTAATTCTAGTTAACACGGAATACGGTCTTTCCTAGTGTTGTTGTAATTTTGCGGAACGTCCCTTACGTCGTTTCGGGTTGTACAGCCAAACAGGGTCACCTTCATTGAATCCGGCTGAATTAGTATCTAAGACATAGCGAGTCTTCATCCGATTAGTATTTGCTGCTAATTACGCTCTTGTGACCTCGTGCACATCGGCTAATCGTTGTCTGAGGTCTGATATGTAGTCTTCTGGTAACTTTTATTCACCTCTGGGTGTACCAAACTTGAGGTCGCTAGGTAAAAACATGTCCCTTCCGAATATGACATTTGCTGGTGTTTGTCCGGTCGTAAAACAGCTGATATATAAGTCATTAAAAATATCGGCATATGACAATCCCAATCGCGCTGATCATAGTTGACTTCCTTCCTTAGATGTTCAATTAATGTTGTGTTGAAGCACTCTTCCATGCTTTGATTTATTTTTCGTTTCTTATCATCTTCATTATCATTGTCGTTGATTCCTTTGCCCTCAACAGATGTCGCTTGTGTCACTTTGTTGCTCTGAACAATACTTTAGTTGAAGCTTCTAATTCAATTAGTTCAGTTAACAAATATTTCATTAGAAATTAATTAATCATATTTGAGAAGACGTATTAGTAAATTAAACAAATAAAATTATTAATTTCTTCGCAGGTAGAACGAAACTGTTTTCTTGTCTTTCAGAATATGATTTATCAAATCATATTTATGCAATTAATAAGTTCAAAAAATTAATTTATAGATTTTTTTAATATGATGTAATTTTCTAAATTAACGAGTTAAATTAGTTGAAAGGAATAATATAATTCGCCCATAAGGTTAATTCACTGCATCATTAATAATTATTTTTATACCCTAGATGAAATCTCATAGGTTATATTAAGTTTATCATTTTGTTGGTCCATCCGTCTGTCGATAACTCGAGAACGCGTTGATTTAGCGAGTTAAAATTCGGTATATGGAATTTTCGAAAAAAAAAAAAAAAAAATAAATATAATTTTGAAAAATAGAGGAATAAATCTTAAAACCCGTTGTGTTCCTGTACAAAAATTTCAATATTTTAAGTATACTGGGAAACCGGTTGGTACCAATATGTTCTTGTACTGAGAAATTACCTGCGAAATTAATTATAACCATTTTTACTATCGCTTCATCGTTCTGAAAACTTATGCATAAAATCTTATAATGCTCAGTCGTACTGATGAGTATCCACAGAGTTTCTGGCAATAGGGAAGGCGTTTTTTCTTCTTTTTTAAAAAAAATATTGTCAGCCTACAGGGGACAGATAATAAAATCATATAAAATTAAAAATAACTAGATTCATAACATTTTATTATTATGATCAGGAAAAAAAATTAGTTGAACTTTCCAATTTCATTGCATATTTTAATAAATTCGATTAGTTGTTTACTAACGTTTTCAAATCAATGCTTCAGTTGTTTTAAATAATGCGATACGCAAAATCAATCAAGCAATTTGTTAATTTGGGGAATTGAATTTGTTATTAATTAGGCGATTGTTCTAATAGTTGCTTCTAAAGACTGGAATAACCAACAACTGTCTGAGCTGATATTTCTATATTTTCGAAATTTATTATATAAAAATTATTTAATTCAACAAAATGATTAGTTTGAAAAACAAAAGATACTCGGATACGCAATTCTGAAAGATTATCAAAGCTAACTAAATAATTAGTCGAATTCAAAAATGTTATGACTAAACAAGATTAGTTAAATCAATTAATTTGCCAATAAGTATTTTTAACGAATATAGCCTAGTACTAAGGTCGCCGCTAAACTATATTTTAGCGGGTCTCCAATATCGAACCGTCCTTTAGTAGCTAAATTATGACAGCGGAGACTCAGAGAAAAGATATATTAAAAACAAGAAGAAGAAGAATTTTTGCAATTTTTTTACGGAAATACAATGCGTGGTCATAATATTTCTAAAAACAGATAGTTAAAATTATTTGTAAATATTAAAAATACATATAAAAATAATATGCATAATCTATATAATAAAAAAAAAAAATTAACAATGATACTGAAAATACGGCCACGAAAATAAATCTAATTCATCTGTACTTATAGCAAAGACGTACAAAACTATGTTAACTACAAAAATCCGGTCAATAAATTTATCAAATATCCGAACTCTGACAATAAATATTTTTACGCGCTAAAGAACGCCCGGGCGGATAAATTTAAGCTAAATTTTTGGAGACTTACTGGTGGTTCCATCTCTAATCAAAACTCAAAGGCAAATTTAGCGCATTGACCTTAGTACCGCTCTCGCTAAAATTCAGGATAAATTTTCGCGCTTCTTAAGAATGTAGAACTGAGTGCTTCGCTCTGGGGACATGCTCACGTTAAAACGATATGAACAAGGATACGGTGGGGAGCGCTGTAAGCTTCCACGGAAGCGCTCTTGCTTTCGTCTTTAAGCGCTTCCATTTCCCGCTGAGTTAGATCCTAGCAGAAAACATGACAAGTGTATGCCAAGGGAAGCACTTTCACACCATATTCAGAAAATATCTTTTACGAAGCACTCTCTTAGCATACCTAAAGGAATTTTTCCGGAAGCAGACCTCTTCAATTGTTTTAGGCTTTTTTATGAAAGAATGACTCATATGCAACTGAAAGGAGAAGATGCAGGAGATTTTTTAATTTTGGGTAGTCAGTTGAAGTGTGGGGTTACATTTGATTAATAAATTATTGACAATATTGTTCTTAAGATCAGCAACATGTTTTTGCAATTCATATATCATACGAACGAAACGAAGATTGATTTCCTCTGCATTCCCTATAAGCGCTCCAAGGGTGCTTATCTAGAATTTCCAAATGAGCGTTGCCTATGCAGCCATGCACACGTTAAAAATATATTCGTCTTTGAGCCCTTTTATTCCCCGCTGGGATTCATACAATTATACACATACTAATCAAAGATGTAAAATAAATATTCAAATTAAAAATATTTTGTTATTCATTTTACGTTAAATAAAAGAAGCAGTTACAATTTTTTGGATTGTCGTCAGTGCTATCAATAATTAGTTTTTAAGGACATCCTCTGTGTTGGTTGTGCTATTTGATAGCTTGAAGATTCACTTGTTTCTTCTCTATTTTTCTACGTTATTTAAATTGGATCTTATTATTTTTGTGTAACCTTTTAAATCTTCTTCTTTTACTTTCAAAATTTTCTTAAATCCTCAGAGCTTTTTTGTCAATTCTAATGTTTCACTTAAAATTTCTAAAGTTAAGTATTACTCTGGTTCACAGAAAATTCGTAATGAATTTTTTTGTTGCCGCTTGATTCGAACGATTCTGTTTAACTAAATGTTGGTTACTAGTATTTATTAATTCAATAACATTTTTCTCGTTCATGCTGGTGAATCCCTCTCCACTTAAAGTGTGTGCAATAAGTTAATTAGTTAGTTAGTTGAACAATTTCCTTTAATAACAACTTCAGGCTATAATTTTCTCAAGCAGGCAGCCGACCATTAATCGGTTAATTGACATGGGCTTTGTAACGCTATTTCCAGATAAATTTGAACATAAAAGTATTTAATAATCCTATCCATGGAAACTTTAAGTCACGAGGGCATTGTGTCGATGTTATTCATTAAGAGAAATAGATTCAAGCTCTTTTACAAGCTGGTATAAGTCGTTGCTTTTTCCTTTATCAGATGACTATTCAAAGGCAAATATTTGTATACATAACACCAAACATTTTTCCATTTTATTCATTAAAGTGTCCTTTATAGGAGCGGTTTTATTCAGTAGATGTTACGCTCCTCAAGGAAGTTCATCTTTGTGACTGTTCAGTGTAAGGAATGTAGTCCGTTCTTGTGTTATTGTAAAGCCGGTTTACTGCGTATATTTGTTTTATAGGCGATGATTTCCTCTATCCTCGGATTGATGGTACTTGAAATTTACTACATTAATATCAACTAATTACAGTCTCGAAATTATACGGAGTATCTAGTACCCGACGTATTATAAAGGCACATTTTTATTTTTACATTCTAACTCTCCTGTCCTTACAAATCTAATCAATTATCAGTTTAAATCATCGCATTGCAAATTTGCAAAGCAGTTAATTACGT
The DNA here is from genome assembly GCA_963924295.1 of Dioctria rufipes. Lineage (NCBI taxonomy): Eukaryota > Metazoa > Arthropoda > Insecta > Diptera > Asilidae > Dioctria > Dioctria rufipes. The sequence continues at coordinate 36,601,082 of OZ002743.1, read as the reverse complement.
TAAACTGACGGCATCTACGATAATAAATAGGAAGTTGATTAAAAAAAATACACACACAGATACATAGGTATACACGTTACTGGTACCACCCACTGGAATGAGTTTGTAAAATTAGTTACGAGATTATAAAATTATGTAAAATAAGCTACTTAATATCCTCCTCCAAGCTGATCTATATTTTTATTTAAAAATTAATAAGTAAATTGAATAACTTAACAATCTTACTAAGTCTTTTTTTCGCGTGCATGTACTGAATTCTCTAAATTAAAGTATACACGTAAATATCGTTAGTTAGTTAGTATTGAAAAGTCATTCAGCCCCGCATGTTCAAGATACGAATATTCTGTTGTTCTTTTCTGTTTTCTGCTCGACAAAGTCCGATAAAATATAATAAAACCTTTAAATATATATTAGCAGTCTTTAAGGGGGAAAATAGGTGTAGACGCTTAAAAAAATTCAAGTTGTTTTTTCATAAATCACTTGCAAAATTATTTATAAATATTCTCCTAAAATTTCAAGTGAAAATTCGGATGTCTTCAAAAGTTATAAGCGAATTAGTGGTCGTTCCCGTTCAAGTGTCGGATCGCGTGGCATGTAATACCTTTTCTGCGACTTTTTTTCAAACGGGTTTTTCTCGAAACGACTTTTTTCGAAATTGTGTACACTCTAGCTTAAAAAGTTTTCAACCGATGATTTTGAAATGTGATATATAGTTTCTTTATATAAATACGTCTATTTGAAACTGAATCTTCAATAATATATTTGTAATATTTTTTAATAGGTACGAAAAAATGTCAAAATTGGAAAAAATGTCCACATCCCTCTAAAAAAATACTAATTTGCAATTTTTTTTTTCAAGAAATTGAGGTTCACATATAAAAATAAGTAAATTTAGTCGGAGCCATCGTACACCTATCTGCCCCCTTAAATGCTCAGATGGGGGCAGGACGCGACTTTGGAGCCCTCTTTTTCGACTTCATTTCGACTTGGGACACATATAGTCCACCCCAAAGCCAAATTCGTTACTATACTATACATATCCAAAATCCAGCTAGAAACTAGGTCTGTTGGTAGTTGGATGGAGGCAAGTGTCGAATAAATTATTTATGGATCAATTTTTTTCTTGGTTGTGCGAATGTAAGGTATAACAATAGAAGTCATTTAGATCATACATAGAGACCACCCCTAAAATTTTATAGGAAAGTCACAGTGCAGTTCAAATTGGGGTTAGAAAGAAGAAAAAAACATTTTTTTGAGGTTTTAGATAAAAAAAACTCACACACCTTATTCCAGAATCTAAGCCCGCGTTCATTTGAACTGAAGAGTTCCTATTATTTTGTGGTAGGTTTAAAATTGTGGAACATAATAAGGAGGGAATAAAACTATTTAGCCTTAAATTTAATTTTAACTAATTGTTAATTTAACTTAACTTAATCTTGTTTTCTTCATTTGATATATTATTTTAAACGGTTTTAGGAAACTATAATAGGACAAGATGCTGGATGCAAGCAATACTATCAGAGAGCCTCCTTCCATATATGAAGTGTTACCAGGAGTCGTCGGAAGGTACCTGCACCTCTAAGCCGGCTCAGGCACCATTATTGAGTAAGTAAGGATTTTCGTTGTGTAGTACTTTTCACTACTGCTATTTTTTTTATCACATTAGGTAGGTTTTGTAACAAATACGTTCATTTAGGTTTTTAATTCTGCTTTTCAGTGAAGGTGTTTCATCTCGACTTTTTTGAACATGGTTGCTACGGGCGTATAAAGTTTTCACTACGAACCACAATTCATTGAAGCTTGTTTGTCGTAAGTACACTGTAAAAAATAATAGGACTATTTCCTAAATTTAAGACACATTTTTCCTTAAAAATAAATATAATTTTGTCCAATATAAAGGGAAAATCAATTAAATTTCCCCAAATCAATGGAACATTCAAGGAATTTAGATATTTGGCACTAGAAAACCTGTAAAGTATGTACGTAAAGTTCCCGAAATGTTAGCTCTTTTGGATATAAGGAAGAGAATATTCAATAAATAAGGTATTATGCTGCATTTTTAATGGAAATATATTTTCGTTTATATAATTCACTCTTTGTTTTTTGAAAACAAGTCATATATTGTTTTTCAATATTTTGTTTGAGCGTGCCCAGCGCACCAACATAGCTTCCGTACTACTTAGTAGTATGGCCCATAAGAAATGAGCTATTCAGGGGATGGTGCCACCACCTCTTCCCTACATTTTAGGGAATATTTCCTATATTTTAGGGGGGAAAATAAAAAAAAAAATTGAAAATTCCCAACATTTTAGGGAATATTTCCTAAATTTTAGGGGGGAAAAACAAAAATTCCCTACATTTGCGGGAGACTATACTTGCCTACATTTTAGGGATAAAAACCTAATCTACGTTTTCCAAGGTGGAGTTTTACCTAATCTTATCGACAAATAACTAACTTTTGTGGCACAAATTGCTGCCACTCACTTTAGGGAATTATTTGTTACTGTGTATGAAATTCGTCTTATTTTTTCATCAGGTCGTCTACTTCCTATACGAATCGGAGTCAGATTACGATCACCCTAATTTTGTGCGAGTATATATACATTTCGTCCTTATTCGATTGCAACTTGAATTCGGATATACCATAAGCATACCAATCTAGTGTGAAAAAATGTCATCTTCTGCACCAAGATTCAGCTAATTTGTGAGTGTTTCACTCATACCCACCCTTCCTTCAATCACTTCTGAAAATAAAAAGTGAAGTGAGTAGTTTTGAAAATTAACTTCGAACGTCAATTTCACAACTTTTTGGAGTATGAAAAAGAGCGCGGCTGTGAATTATTATCCTCTAAACATTTTATGCCGATAATAAAGGAGAATATAATCTTAATATACTGCAAGAATTTAAATTTTCCGCTATCTTTTCTAATATGTTTTCTTTGCATTGGGGTCCTTGTGTACTAAGAAGTGTCCCCTCTAATACACCAGAATTTTTTTTTTAGTCCATCAATTATAGCTTTCTAATCTGTAAATGGTCAGTTACAATTTATTAGTGATAATTAATAATTATATGTATTTATCATTTCTAAAATAAAATCGCTGCTCGATGTTTTCACTTCCATTCACCGCAAAATCGAAGTTAAGTGGAGTGAATAAATCACTTAATTAACAGAATCATTCACTTTTTCTTAATTTCGACTTAGCTGAATATCGGTATTGGTATTTAAAGAAAACTGTGCCATAAATTCTTCAAATTGCTTAATTTTAATTGAAATTCAAACAACATCCTTATTAAGTAAGAAGAAGTAGATCTTCTACTCGCATATCATCAAATTAGCACACCCCCAACCAACTAAATATATTAAAGCTATATAGTGAGACGACGGCTCAATTTCGGCGAAACTAATTGAAAATCCGAAATTGCGAAAGATTAATACCACCCGAGAGAAAATGGAAATAGATAATTTCCATTTATCAGATCACAGGTGACGGATTTATGAGGAGATAGGTACCCAACCGAAAGCGAAGGTACGACTGTAATTGCCAATTAGAGTAGTATAGTTAGTGTATCGATTTCACCGATTCCAGTGATTCCAACAATTTGTATCTTATGCTGGGAGAGGTGGGCAAGTCCCGACGGCTGCGGAGGGTCGACGTAGTGTCGTTGAGAAAGAGTGTTTTATTACTTACACCACCTTTCTTCGTAATATTCAGTATTCGCTGGTTCAGCTATAGAAAAATATTCTACATTTTGGCCTCAGTATTCTGGAAGTTGCAATCAGAGCAATAAAATATGTTCGCCCTATTAAGGAATATATTAAGAGAAGAAAAAAATTATTTCCATAAATCAGGATTGGATAATATAAAAAAAAAATGTTTTTCAAATTCAATTTGAAATGAAAAAAAAAAACACTCCTCAAAATAATTTCACTGCGTGGATTTTCTGGAATTAGCATGAGCATGGGTTTATGTGTGTGTGTGTGTAATAGATGATGCAGAAAATCATTTTGTTTCCATAGACGAATCTGAAATGGACCAGTTGCTGTAGTAGCTAACCATATTATACCTGCCATCACAATTTTAGAATAAATTTTAGATTTCCATTGTCGTTCCGTGGTGAACTTCGAATTGGATGATTTTCAACTCTGCCGGGCCGGCGTTCAAGTTTATACACCAAACGAATTTGAGTGCAGACAGAGGTGATCAGTGTAGAAATGAGGAGAACAAAATGCGGTCGAGCGATGTTTTGGCAACATTAATTCCCGTTTTTACTAGGAAATATAGCTGCAAGGATAGCTTGAAGGTATTATGTACCTCGAATACCCATATAAACCTTAGAGGCATGTTTGTATGTACACATACATACCTACCTACAAAGATTTGAAAACCTTTAGATTGTATATATACCGTTGCAGTTTCCTGTTTCTGTCCAATAGTTTTTACTAGGGAGATGAGAATTTGGCATCCTACAAGACCCTTTGATTCTTGTTGAAGTCCGAGTTAACATCAAAAAATTACAGTTATAATCTATTGAATATAAAATACATATATAGGCATGCTTTCAAACACACACGGGAATAATGTTTAACGAAACAATTTACTTCTTATCCATTCCCAACTTTACACTCCTTTAGACACCTTTTTCGAGAGGCATATGAATTGTTGTATGCAGGATGACGACTTTGCGTCTTCCAACTTTTTTTAGGATTCGAACTCAACTCATAAAAAAAAATGACAAAGCTCCTGGATTTCTGAGGAAGTTGAGGAATATACTGTTAATCATCCAGCTGCAAGTTGAAAATGCATGTCACGTAGACAATGACTTTCTGATGAAGAAGTAGTGACATGTACCAACATAAAAAGTGAAAAAAAATTACGTTTATCTTATAATTTGTTTTTAAACATTTTCTTTTTACTATTTTCAGATACATTGCAGATAATTTGTTGGAAATTTAATACCGCGGAATGTACGGAAATTGTTGTTTTTTTTTGTTTTGTTACATTGAAATACAAAGATCGTGCCATCTGCACCAACAATTTTGGGGGCATTGTTGACAAATTTTAACATACCGGAAATCGGATACATAGGCGACACCAGAAAATCTAGCAAACAAAGGAGCAAGAGAGAGAGAGAGAGAAATGGGAGAGCGAGAGAGATGAGAATGATAGAGAGTGAGGGAAAAAGAGAGAGAATGAGAGAAAGAAAGAGGCGACCTGATGTGGTTTTAACATAACATCCGCATATAGCCAGGTCGATCATGTCAGCTTTAAAAAATTCTTCCGATTCCGTTAACTGCTCAAAAAAATTTTCTTTGAGACATTTCTAACAGTGCTACAGCAAGCCTAAGTCTGAGGACAACCCTTAAAATAATCAACCAACCAAAACAATTTGAATTGCATATCCAGCGATACTGGGAAAACCAAAGCACTTAGGCCTGAATTAACATTACGACTGATCAGTCGACTGCGACTTTGCCCAAATGGTAAATACAGATGGCAAGATACAATTGCAACTTCGACTGTGACTACGACTGAAAGTAAACTTTGCTCAAAGTGCAAAGTTGGTGTCGGGTGCGGCCAACTTCAGTTCAATCACAGTACAGTAGTCGGAGTCGGCACGGCACGGCACTTCTGGGTAAGTTCAAGCAATTGAAGCCTTAATTTAATTACAAATTTCACCTCAGCGTCAACTTCGACTGAAAATCAAGTCGTAGTCGACAGATCAGTCGTAATTGTAATTCAGGCCTTAAACTTAATCACCATTTTTAACAGTATCGAGGAGATGGTCTTTATATGCGGGGTTTTTGTTTGTTTCTTATTCTGTACTTGTAGTAGCCCCTCTATAATACTTAGGATCGAGATAATATGTGATCTCGAGCACAGAATTTCTTGGAACTAGTTTTCATTCTATATATGAAAGAGGATATTTTAAGGAAACATCCATTGGAAGATCTCTCATCCCTGGAAAGAGTAGCGAAAGCAACTTACCATTTCTTCATATGGCAAGAATAAAAACTTTCTATCTACTTTTCCGAAGAAGATCAGGAAAAAATCATCAAACATAAAGATAATAGGAAGGCTCCAGTGGGTACACGAAGAAAGTTCAATATGTTGGAAATTTTGGCTACCCTGGTTGGGACTTTGCGTCCTCTGTGTTGGTTGAAAAAATGAAATAGCGGATTTAAAAAAAAAAAAAAAAAGCCGGATCACGGTTGCACCTTATATGTCAACTAAAGACCAGTTTCATGGTAGGCCAAAAATTGTGTTTAAAAAAAATCTTTATCATTATTTTCTTCATCATAAATTAGAAGAAAATTGTAACAATTTACCCGAAGGACTTACAGGATTATACAATATATTATCATCTTCCCTTATTGCACGTGATTTCCAAGTTAAAAGCTAATTGAAACCTTATACCAATCCAACACTACGAGTATACATACCTACCTATACCAGCGTCATATAAATTCATAGAATTTTTATATCCTGTGATGCAGCCGAGCCACCACCACCCACGACTCCATGACTTCTATTATGTGTAAAAATATAAATACTCCGCGCACTGGGTGAGATTGAAATGAAACGGTAAAGTGGACTAATTCTGCTGCATCATAGAAAATCTTACGACACGGAAGTAGTAGGGTGAGGTAGGTTGCAATATATCATTGCAACGCATAAAATTTCTCTCAGCTCTATAATAATCGAGGGAAACATGGCCAGCTCCAGTTCCCAGCCCCTAAATGATATTTTTAAATTGCAACGTAAATGAACGCGCAAATATACACCGGTGAATAAAATTTTAATTTATTCCTGTACACGCCACTTTACCGGATACCTATTTTTAGAGATTGCAGTAATTCTTTTCACTTGCATTGACAAGTGCCCGTAATTATGTTCATAATACCTAGTCATAGCGACTTGAAGTTGACCTAGAGGTACAGGTAGAGGTAGGTGGTCGGTATTAATCTTAAATTGGTTGGCAAAGCCACGTTCTTATACACACTTTATCTGGATTGCTGCTGCTGTCGAGGAGGAAGTCTTTCTAATTACACACCTCTCCGGAAAGAAATTTCTCGAAGGAATTCCGTCATAAATTGCCAACTAATTTCAATGACCTATTTACTAAACCGGAGTTGAAGAGGGATTGCGGAGGATGCATTTCTCGGTATTTGACCAAAACATGGTGCATAATTAGAATTGTGAGTGATTTCGAAATTTTTAATGCATTTTTAATATCCTGTGGTGTGATTGGGTGTAAAATTTGTGTTTATTGAATGATCCTGTGTCCACAATCAAAACGGAAACACACCAATTGTGGTTAATGGAATTTCATATTTCATTTTTGGGTAGGTACGTGTAGGTAGGTACATTGAAGTGGAAAAGTAATGCTAATTTGAATATCGAGCGACGGGGATTAATTATTATTGCCACTGTTGAAGTAGGTAGTTAATTGTGTATCCTTTGATTTATTTGTTAGTTGTTTTGTAGAGGTAAAATTAAAAACTGAAATAAATGTGGAATAATAAATGGAAATAAGAAAAAGTGTCCACTGGCATGAGAAATATTCAGTACGTTTACATGAATACTTGAAGTATACTTTAAGTAGAGATCAAGTAATCAAAATATCATGTAAACGCGCATTGATTTCAAGCATACTTGAGTCAAGTAAATCACAAAATTTTGTTCGACTTAAGTACTTGAAAAAATTCATGTAAACGCAGCTTCAGTATTTGAACGTTTTTCATTTCTACGAGTTATAAAAATGGCACAGAGGAACAAGAAGAAGATTATTGTTGATAATTCAGGTTGTGCTTTTTAGCCCTTTTCTAAAAAATATTTATCTAAAAATCCATACCTATGTATTGAACCTAATGCAGAGTTGTAAAATGTCACTTCAAGTAAATTTCAAGTCAAGTAATTAGAATTAATTCAACCAAAAACCCTACTTGAGTTTCAAGTCAAGCACTCAAGTATGTATGTAAACGTACTGATTGTCCGTATTGCGAAAGTGACATTTAATAGGTACTTGAAATCACAGATGGTGCTAAGGTAGAATTGACATTGAGCTCTTTACAGCGACCCTGAGACCGTGCCATTAGGACTAGTTTTACGTAAGCCGACTTACGTAGAACTAAAATGCAGTGGTCTAAACATGGTTCTACTTTAATCGGTATTGACCTAAAATATTAGTATTAAACGAAAATATAAACCATGATACAAAGATAATAAGGTATGGCCGATTCGAGATGAATTTTTTGTGTTGCTACGTAATGAGGTGACTAAAGTCATATCCCACGAATTTGTTTTGAGTTTTTCGTATTTTATTGACTGAAATATGTTTTGAATATATTGAAATATTTAACAAAATATTAGTTTCTTCGTTTAAATCACTTTGGGAAAAGTAATTATGTGCTAGTGGGAAAGCAAAGAAATTTAAAAATAGAAAATTGTTTTCACTGAGAAAGGACGATTGAAATTGAAACGAACAAATTTCTGACATTTGTCGACAAAGGAGGCAAGCAACCAATTGACAGATTTTCCGGCCATACCTTGTTAATCTTTCTATCATGGATATCCACACATAAGGAATTGTTTACAAACTTGAATGCATACTTGTCAGAGGGAGGGACAAATTCACTTATAGAGAAAAAAGCGTTCCATCCGTAATGGGTGGGAAAAAATTTAGAAATTCGGAAAATTTAAATGTTCTTTAATGGTATTTGGTATGCTCTGTACAAATAAAATTAAAATATTATTTCTCATTCTCCTCATGAAGAAGTAGGCAGATCTAAATTTGATAACTGTCAAAGCTCTAATACGAGCGGACTAAACGGCAGCCAGATTAGTATTATCTACATATTGACTTACGTAAAAGTAGTCCTAAACAGCTCCGATCTAAACGTACTCATGGACGCAGTTCTACCAGATAGCAGATGGCTTTCAAAACAAACAAAAAAACTACTTGCTAAACGTTTTGGATACGTCTCTGTCTAAGCAGAGTTGGACAAGACTTAAGTACTACTTAAAGTACATTTTCGTTACTTAAGACTTATTACTCAATACTTTTGAAATGCCCTACTTAGTACTTGAACATAAGTACTTGCTTCTATTTACTTGTACTTAAGTACCAAGATTTTTACTTAAGTATTTCTGAGTTTATTAAGTACCTACAAGTATCTAACTCTTCGTAGAAAAGAAAACTAGCGCAATTTTTTTTTTTGCTGAGTTTTGAAGCACGCAAAGAGCTGTCATAGCATGTGCCGCATTCAAGCGTCAAGGAAGAACCTTAGAAAAACTAATAACATACAAACAAGACTGGGCATGTAGAACAAAAACCAGTAACGTCTCGCTCGAATATAAAATCGACGCTGCCTCGACCTGATGTAGAGATGTATTTTCCTTAGAATTTTTGTGCATTATTGGAGGCGACAACACCTCTAATAGCTTTTATGAGTGTACGAATGAGAGGTGAAAGTTTTACTCTACGAGCAGCGCCGAAAACTATAAAGAACTATAAATAGTAGCCACTGGTTACTATACATATTATAGTTTTCAAAAGGTATTTATTTATTAATATCTATTAACTGAACTCTATAAAATTCATTATATTACTGTCAACATACAAAGATTCTACAAAAGTACTTTAAAAATTACTTCAAAATGTACTCAGTACTAGACTTAGCACTTAGTTACAAGTACTTTTCATACATGCGGTACTTGTACTTACGCTGAAGTGCTCAGGTCTTCGATACTTGTAATTATACTAAAGTTCTATTTCTTTCGTACTTGCCCAGCTCTGTGTCCAAGTGACTTTTTGCTTATTAATTATAAATTTATTCATCATTTTACATCATTTTAGGCAACTAAAAGAGTGGAGATCCTATGAAAAAATACCCAGCAAAAAATCCACTGAACAAAAATTGAGCATGCAATGGGGTGTGTTCGTTTTTTAGTCAAATTCCTCCATAGTTCCGTGTATTTGATTTGTATACTTTTGCATATTTTTAGGCGCTATTTAATCATTTTTACCAATTTTTTATGTTGCGTTAGGTGTTAATTTTGTAGTTGCCCAATAGCCCAGAATTGTGTTTATATAATAAAATATGAGTGAATAGTGAAAATATCTAAAAAAATCGGAAATAACGAAGCCAATACTTTCTTTTCCCAAGAAATTTGGAAATATGTATGCACTTTTTTTATCACATGCCATTGCGTTATACTAAATTGCATATGTATGAGAAACGTGTTGTTTAACTTTGAAAGCTTTTTAGCATGTTTCATGTTTTAAAACTATACACTGATGAAAACACGCTTCAGACAATGATAATTCTAACAATTAGTTATTTATAGGTCAAAATATTTACGTTTAGAAAAGTGAAAGTATTTGTGAGTATTCCAACAAAGCTACAAATTGTTGCCGCATTTTCCTAAACTCTATCCCGTTCGGGGAGAGTACAGCTTTCACTCAAAGTAATAAAGAAAGTACTGCGGCTAGTCCTATTTTGATTTGAATTGCAAAGAGCTATACACTTCAGCAAATTGAAAATAAAACAGAGTTCCCTTCCTTCGAATTGCAGTGAAAGTTTTGCTCTTTCTCTTATTGTTTTTAAATAATTTAAAAAATTTGAGAATGACAAATTGAGGTAAAAAAAATGTAAAATTGATATTTTCGTGGAATCTAACAAACAAATGGAATTTAATTGAAATTAATTAATTAATTTAATTTCATAAGTTTAATTATATGAATTTGAATTTGTCAGTCACTAGTAAAGCATAACCATGATCTGCAGTAGTAAGAACCTCTGACGTTTTAAGTGAAAACTGTATTCTCATTTCGCGGGGAATTGGATATAGTTTGGGAAAACAGGAAATAGATTCGTGAGTTAGGGTGAAAAATACTCACAGATACTTTGACTTTTCTTAAATAAAGATTTTGATCTATAAATAGGCGTTCGAATTATCATCGCTAGAAGCGTGGTTTATTCAGTGTAAGGTCTTAAAATGAAACTGCTTGATTCCCCATAAGGAACAATGCTAAAAAGCTTTCAAACGGCACGTTTATCATACATATGCAATGTATAATGCCATGGTCTGACTTAGGGCACAAATCAAAGTCTTGGTATTTATTTTGTCATAACAATAAGTCGCATCACAATATGAATTGGGCCATTATAACAGTTAGAAATATATTTGCCTGAATTAAGTGTGAGTGCACTTTTTATACCTTAGATGATGAAATCATAGGTGGTATACTTAGTTTGCAATGCATAGAAATATTGATCATACAAAAGAATTAATTCGATACATATTGGATCACAATCATAAAACATTTTGATTTTTGAGTTTCCGTCTACACGATAACTTGACCTAATGAGCTTAAATCTTGAATACAGTAATTTTATGAAGAAAGCAAAATCAATTGCAACTTCTTTGTAGTATTGCCACAAAACAATTTATTTTTCCTTATACATATATTTGGATAGTGATTGAAAATGTCGTTGTCGTAAATAATTGCAGTTTGCTAAGTAGCGTACTCGGAATAAACAGGTCCTTCGATCAGGGTGAGCAAATTTGCACACAGCTTACGGAAGGCATATTTGGGACTCTATACTTGTTATATTTAACGGGTGTTTTTATTGGCCTTGATAAATAGCCATGGAAACTTACATGATTCCATAACACGTAAAAATTTTTATAATTTATTTCCAAAATATATGTTCTGTTCGTCAAAAATTCATTGTGTAATGTGAAATTTACAGTAGGCGTAATCATTCCACCGAGAAAAAATTCTACGTTCATCGAAAAATGGTATTCTTGAACATCAAACAACCTTTGCTTGTGAGTCAACGAACTGTACTCAATAATGCAAATCTAGGCTCTGTTCGTCAAAGTATATACGAGAATCAGTTCCAATAAATTTTTTACTGAGCACAAGAATTGATGATTTTATCGACCATAACTTGGCGGATTTTATATCTGAACTCGCTCGTGTCGCTCGTACAAAATTGTTTTAATTCTAGAACTGAAGCCCCACGACCATAGTTTGTGCTGTATATTTGCTTTGCTGACCTTGTTTATGGTAGAAAGATTATCTTCAGTGATGGCATCCATTTTTATTTTTGGGTAAGTATTTTATGAACAAAAGAAATTCTCATTTGAAGTGATAAGAGAACCCAATGAAGATTGAAGAATGTCCACTTTATTAACAAAAAATAAAATACTGCTTGCTGTGGATTTTAGTCTGGTGAAATTACTTTATTTTTGTCAGGATGAACTTTGGAGAGGCTAGGAATATCAATATCAATCATATCATACAGAGTTATGATAATTGAAGGTATAGATCTAAGATACTTAGGATTTCAACGTAATAACGCGGCAGTCACTACGGGCCCTACTGCTCGGAGGCGTCATTATTGCTCCTGGTGGTGATAGGTCGCCAAAATCATGTAATTTAACCCCTTTAAATTACTTTTTATGAATCTATCTTAATAACTATGTCCATAAATAATAATTGTCCAATGTCCTTAGACAGGACTGCTCCTTTAAATAGATGAAATATGGGAACTTTATAAAAATTTTGGACAATCGACTACCTTAGTGTCTATTTAGTACAGAAATCAAATATTAAATTAGAATTAGGTGTGAAAGTTAGCGAGCGTATACAGTGTGTATTCACAAGACATTTTGTAGCTTTTTTAATAAATGTCAGGTAATTATAACGACGTCTCTACACACTTACCCCTTAAAATAACCAGTAAAGAGATCAAATGTCAAATAATGAGCACTTAAATCTGTCTTGTTCGATTTCCTCCATAAAATTACACAAATTCATCCAGAATAAAAGAATCTGTCTCTGAAAAAATATAATGCACTAAATATCTTCCGTAAGACGATTCGTAGTGTCATCTTCATAAGCAAGATTTAAATTAATATAACCTGCTTCAATTCATTTGACTTAGTTTGATATAGATTTGACAGCAGAGCAAACGCATAGCTGAACTGTTATACTACAGGGCTAAGTAGAGGGTAGAGATATTAATTGGAACAGAGTATGACTTGGGAGAGAAGCACGTCACGAACTGTTATAACAAGATAAAGTTGGAGAAAAAGACTTGTATGAGACTATGAATAAGAAATATAAAAAACAAAAGTTAGAATGTTGTATAGCATAAACCAACAACAGAGAAGAAGTACTCAACTCTACAGAAGCTGTTACTGACAGCAATTTTGGGGTTCAGATAATAAGCCTCACAGTAGACGTCTATGGTAAGACATTACTTTGGATGGCAGGTGAACATCTTACAATCGAAAATAAAACCACAACTGAATATAAATTGTTTTTGGCTGACGTGAAGTACTGTGGGTGTGAATTGTTGGCAATTTTCTATATAATGTTGAAATCTCCATTACTGCCATGATATTGTGAAACTTAAATTTTAAAGATGGACGCCGAGGGTTCCCAGAGATATTACTTCCTTTCAAACATTTCAGAAGACCGTGTCTAATACCGGAAACTTTCATTATAATTATTTTTTTTTTTAAATAACTAAAACTTGGGAGACAGGCTGAAAAAATAAACGTTTCTTATCTACAGAAATCTTATAATCTTCAGTACGGCCTACCGTAGACACTTGAAGAAGATCTCATCTCATATAAACTAAGAATAAATTCTGGGTGTGAATTATATGTGACACTTTTATTTTTAATTACTATGATTTATTATGAGTCAAAATCAAGACTTGAAATTTGCCACCCAAAATCAAATGGGTTGTGTGATGGTGTAATAAATAATTTTTTTTTCGCTTTTGCTATTATGCTGGAGAATCCAAAAAGTAGCCTAGTATGAAGTTTACCCCGTAATAAATAATATAGTCATCTTGACTATTATGTTGGGTGCTTTCTAAATACGAATATAGTAGTATATAAAAATGGATAGCCGCGGATATATTCACGTCTATGTGCAACGGATGGACGTGGATATACTCACGTCCGTACTCACAATACAGAGAATGCTGGTAATTTCGGATTCGGGAAAGATCTTTCAGAAACGAGCTACTCGAGCATGGTTGACCGACTAAGTTTTTCAGCGTGGTGAACTGCCTTTTATAGCACTGGTGAACAAAAGAAAACTCAAGACCAAATGGAAAATTGGTTATAACCAGTTTGAGTATGCTTGAGCAAATCCTGGGTGCTGCTGCTGATGGGCGATGGGTACAGTAGCCATGACTTGACAATTCAGCTAAATTCGAGCTACTGTAAGGGAGATGCAGGCAGGTGCTTTGGGAAGGGATTGGTACATATATAGATATGTATGTAGCGACTTGATTTGACTTCGTCGTCTATTGTAAACAAAGCACCAATAAATTTGATATTTTAGGGTTGCCAGGACTTCTAATTATCAAATTTATTTTTAAAGTTTCGGAGTTTTCAAATGGGGTTAATTTAACTTCGTTACAACTTATATTAAAAGAGCAGACAGTTCAATAATTTAGATGATGGAAATTAAACAAATTTCTAGTACTAGGCATATACTTGATTCCCATCTCATCACCCGTAGAACCTGCAGGTACACCATTTGAGTGCTTGTATGTACGTATATATTGGGTCTGGGAAAAAGTTCGTGGCGTATTATTAGTAATATTGAACTAGTTTTCTTATAGTGTGAAAATGAATTTACTTAAATCAAATATGCTTCGTTATTATCGACAATGTTTCTCCGTTTTTCGGGTAGAGTCATGATGCCATTGGTGAAGAACTCTGCGATTTTTGGTTGACAAACTGACTCAAGTGTTTAATTTTATTGAGATAGTTCTGCAGAGATCGGAACATGTGAAAATTAGAGAGTGCTATGTCTGGATTATACGGTGGATGCATAAAAAATTTCCAACAAAGCTCTTGAAAATTTGACGGGTCATCAAAGGATTGTGTAGGCGTTGTTGTGATGGATGACAATACATTTCTATTGCTCAATTCAGGCCGTTTTCTTTCAATTTCCTGTCGTAATTTCTCCAGTTGCTCACAATAGAGTTGAAAAGCAATCGTCCGATCAACTGGAAGTACTTCATGGTGGAGGATTCACTTCCAGTGCTACCACAGACACAGAATCATCCTTTTTAGCGTCAATCCTGGCTTCGCGAAGGCTTATACGGTTCACCATCCCTTGCCCATAATCTTCGATGTTTCCGATTGTCATACTTAACCCATAACCCATTTTTCATCGGCTGTTATCAAATGTTTCAGAAATGGATCGTTGGCTCGTTGTGTTCTAGCAGCGCATCGCAGATGTCAATTCAGTCTATCATGATTTTGCGCCCAACTCATGAGGATACCATACATCGAACTTCTTTTTGTACCCAATTTTGCATAAATGGCTCGAAACCAATATCGATACTGTCGATATGCTTTTCCTGCTGGACTTTTTCAAGAATTTCATCATCTCTTCCAGTTATTGGACGACCAGAGCGTGACTCATCATTCACATAAAAATTACCAGAACGAAAGCAAGAGAACCAATTCTGTGCAGCAGATTTTGATAAAATACCACACACAACTTGGCGTCCTGCGATCGTGATTCGTGAGTTATTTACAATTGGCGCCATCTATCGGGAAAAACGCCGAGATTATTATCACTGCCCATAGCAAATAGTTTGAGGTCTTTTAAAATTTAATCGCTTCGATTCTAAACAAATTGTATTCATCATATGCACTTAAAATAATTTTTATGTGTGAATTATATGATCCCAAATACTACGCATAGGATTAATATTGCTAGACATTTAAGTAAATACTTAGTAATTCGCCTCCTAGATAATTCACTCCTAGAAATTATTTCAAGTGCATACATGAGGTCAGAGTGTCTGTTCACTTTGGCGTATACGGCAGGCAGGAAACAAGCCGTACTGATGAGTATATGGTTCCTGCCGATACGAAACGACCTGTTTTGCAAACAAATTTCCTACTTAAAGATTTTTCGATGTAAAAAGAGTTTTTTTCACTCAATTCTCGAGCTGTAGTTTTAGCAGTAAGCTCAGTCAATTTCATATTCACCAAATTCGCTGTGAATTTATGTCATAACGAAACTCTTTATGATATGCCTCCTCAGGACTAAGTAAGATGGTATCAATCGATTTAGACATAGCACTTCCGTCTAACGTGTTTAATCTTTTAAAATAACCCACAAAGTTTTGGAATATGGAAGATATTCAAAATTAAACTTGAATGTATATATATACATGAATATATAAGTATGTCTGTCCACATACAAAATTCAAATCCATAATTAGCACAATTGCCAAAGCCAATTTCACTTTTAACCAAGAATTCGAGATATTTTTGGCTTTTGGCGACTTTGCCAATTACCACAATAAACAATGGGTAGACAGGGGCACTCACAGCCTGATAGCCGATACCACTTACTCTGCTAAAAGTCATAATGGTAAAACAAACTTTCTTCGATTTCTCCCATCGGCCGTCGTGCCTCATAGCCGTCGTAGTTTGCAACTTTAACTCTGTTTGTGTGTTAAACAACGCCAGTCTGTCTGCAATTCTTGGCAAGCAAATGCATTTCAAAAGAGTAAAGCTGTCAAAGCATAACAATCAGAATAAACTCAGAGTTGGTAGTTGTCCAAATGGCAATGTACGGTTGGAATGGAATACGTACTCCACGCTGCCATGCTGGTCCTCCCTAAAGTTCACTCCCGGGTGTTCTCTGTGTGTTCTTCTTTCGGTCTATATAAAAGGACCAACGACCATAAAAGAAAACACGACGACGTCCTTCCTTCCTGCCTCTCAGGGAAATATGTATTTATTATAATCCACTACCCTATTCCGCGCCATTTGCTAGTTTGGGTTATTTCGGAAAGTTTCGTTCCAGTTTTCCAATGCACTACTGCTGAGCTCTGGGGAGGAGTATGAGTACCTAGTATATGATGTTTCCATTTAGAAGTGAGCAAAATGCACTGTGGAATTGAGCAAGCATGACGTCTGTCGTGGTCTGTGAAACCGATTATTCCCAACTTTCACAGTTTCCATACCACATGAATACGTAGCCAGGACGGATCCGGATGCCTTCCCAGCCGTAATAGCGTCATTTCAACAGAATCACACATAAACTAGACCGAAGCTATAAAATAAAATAACTTTTCTCTCAATGACTTGTTCAACTTTTCGTGACCATTTAACTATGCCACTATAACTGTTTCCAACATAGTTTTTCCCTATCGCCCCGTTGAAAAATTCTCAGCATTTTTCCTATACGAAGCCAATGCTGCCATTCTTGAACCTTTCCGGAGCATAACATCTTCAGTCTTGATATTCTTATGCTGCATCATCATTCCAACATATAGTCAGTGGCCAGTGACTCAAAGATGCTCATCTAAAGTATATGATGAAGGACAGTATGGGTGGGTTGGTGACGTATATACCAGCAGAATCCCAGGAGCTCTTAAGAACTTCAAGATTATTTTCTTTTGCAGTGAAGCAGTAAAATAAGTATCGGAAAAACGAAATGATCCCTGGCAATGTAATCGTATGACACTCTTTATGGGTTTCGTATTTTCGGGTCAATGCTTTAATAAAATTCTTCTATCGGGGGAGTTAAGCGAGTTTAATTTTAGTTTCCTCTCGTAAGAGGAGTATCTATGACATCTCGAATTGAGGCATTGACTGGGAAACTGAGTGGTAATCAATTTTTTAAAAATATTTTTTAATTACATATTTTTCCTTTTCTGTAATTAAATTGTTGCGCCATTTTATTGGTGTCGTATGGCACGTGTAAGGAAAAGTATATGAAAAATATTCAATTCAAATAATGTTCGAATTATTAACTTAGACAAGAAATAGATAATATTTAAAAAACCGTCCAAGTGAGAGTTGGACTCGCACGCGAAGTACGTACTTTTTAGATCGAGCAAAAACAAAAGTTTATTGTATGGGGATAGCCTTCAATTTTTAACTTTATTTTATTTTTATTATTTTTTACTAGGCAACTGTCTACCTATTACGGTTCAGGAAATACAGCCCGCTGACAGACAGACGGAGGGACAGCGGAGGCTTAGTAATAGGGTCCCGTTTACACCCTTTGGGTACGGAACCCTAAAAAGGAAGGAGTTATTTTATGAATTTGCATTACGTATTAATTAAAAAACAAAAACAAAAAAACAGCCCCAAACATATTTCATTGCTGTTTTTGTTCACGATTCAGAAGACAAACGACACGTATTTTTCGTTAATATGTCGAACAAATTTTATAAATTGTTATTTGGGAAGAGAAACGTAAGTGGGCGCAGATGTTAAACGACCTTGACAAATTTCGAACGAAATAGGTTCATTTGTTGACAGAACCATGCAACAAAAAAAATGTTTAAATGTTTGGTATTACACAATTGCCAATATTTGGTTACCTCTTTCGTGACAAAATGATCATTAAAGAAGGTTGTTATAAAGACTCAAATTTACCCTCCGATTCTACATAAGAGATAGAGCTCTTATCCTCTTAACTGGGCTGTCAACTGTATTCTACGTAAAGGGCTAAGAGATATCAGACGTCAGCTGATCTCTTAACTTTTGTGGAGATTTTTATAAAGAGATTTGGTATTCTAGCAAACGAAAATATCTGTTAAATATCTCTTAACATAAGATTTCCGAGGTACACTTAAGTCTCTTATAGTAATAGTTGCAGAAATAGTTTTGCTTTAAAATACCCAAATGTTGGATAAAATGCTGTAAAATTAGTACATATTTATATAATTCGTATAACTATATTATATAAATATGTACAAGTTTGTGAAATATAAAATAATTATACAATTTGAGCTATACACAGAGGATAGTTCTGAGAAATATGAGAAACATCTTAAATCACTTTGCTATTTCTGAGGCTGTCTAGAATTTCAGAATGCTAAAATCGTCTGCCTTTAAAATGATAGAAATGACATAGCCTTACGATAATCTCCATTACTCGACAATATTATCATCACTTTAAGGTTTTGGTAACAATCAATTTTTTTGCTAGAGGTTTATACGAAAATCCTGTTGGACGTAACGACGCCTGTGGAACACCTTATCTCCGATTTAGGTATCAAAATAATAATTCAATTATCTTTACATACTGTGAATTTATCATATAATTATTATTTATATCGATAATTGTCACTTAATTAAAGACCCACACAATTATAGCTACGTGTGGGTTGGTCATATTGCCATCATCACTTCGCCAAAAACATTACTTCTTCTTCTTCCTTCTTGAAAAGAAAACGTCTTTAATAGCTGGGCTGACTGAAAGATTCTTCAAACTCTCTTAACCTCTTATGGCCGGTTTTACAGTCAAGGCTTAAGCAAGAGCTTAGCTAAGCCACGGGTGTTGCTTAAACCCCAACTAGGTAATAAGTAAAGGAAATGCAATAATATGTACGATCCGTGTACATGAGCGTACCCAAAATTGCTCTGCATTTGTGTATGTTTCACTCCGCCATTTTTGGTCTTCGCTGTTAAATCCATACTTAGGTTTGGTTGGTTTTGGGCTTGGTGCATTGACGCAGGAAAACCCGTGAAATAACCGTAGGGGCATGAAGCAAATATTACTCACAAACTTTTTACAACTGAACTTTTCTTCTTAATTATTAACTTTTTTACGTTCACGTTTGCAAATTTAGTAAATACTTTTGAGTATATGAAAATAAAAGCGATTAAAATTGCGCAATTGTGTACAGGTATACAAATTTTACGGCGCTTTTGTACAAACAATATAAGAGTCATTGTGTTAAAATTGGGTACGCGATATTTTCTCATTTGCATCTCCTTTAGTTCTTACCTCGTTGTTAAACCCAGAACTTAAGCCTACTCGGTTTCACAGTACTCAGTAAGTTGAGGCTTAGTTAAGGCGCGGATGAAAATTTTTATATTGTCAACACTGCTGTGATTGTGAATTTTTTTAAAGGAAAATTGCCATTGTGGATTAAAAACCAAGCGAAAAGAAGAACTTTTCATTTACCAGTTTGATGTGGTTTTTATCTGGAAGGATATCAAATTCAAAATCATTGTTGCAGAATGTTTCGACAACGTAAACCATCACAGCCGAATGTTTTTACAATCGGAACCGAGAATAAAAATCAAAGTCATCCAATTTCTCGAAATGTTGCGGGCGCCTTCTTATAATTTTTTCACGGGTCACACCTTATGATATTGTATTATACATTTTTTCGTCGCTTAAATCCTCGGCATCAGATAAATAACTCAGTTTTGTCCTAAACTGTTTGTTTTCTTCTTAAAATGTCAAATGGAATGCTGACACTAGCTGTCAGACAGTACTCAAAACTGCTAACTAGATAACTATTTTTCGCTTGGAAAATTTCAATTTAGTTTTAAAGTATAGCTTTTGAAATGTGTACGTTCATTTAATAACAAAAATTATAATATTTGGGAGAAATATATATTTAGCAATAATTTCTTATGTGTTTCACAGCTAAATCTGAGGCTTAAGCCTTCGAGATGACGGGCTTAAGTTAAGCTTGCCTTAAGCCAGTGATTTCACTTGAGCCTTGACTGTGAAACCGAAATATTTATTAAGCATTGGCTTAAGCCATAGCTGTGGCTTAAGCCTTGCCTGTGAAGCCGGCCATTAAAGTTAATATTTCTCCACAAAACTTTATGTAGAATACTAATTCTGCTAAAATCTCTTATTTGCTAAATTTAAGAGGTTAAGAGATCTCTTAAAAGTCTCTTATGTAGAATCGGAGGGTTAGTTTTGAAATATAAATATAAAATGCTATAAATATGGTTCGAAATATTATTAAAGAAAGTGATATGATGAACGTTTGCATTTAGCGACATCTATGCTTTAACAAAAAAATTTCAATAAAGTATAGCACAATAAAGATGTATCTGGATAATTTCTTATAACACTTTTGTAGTGTATATATTTCCTTATATTGAAAGCTAAAGCATTTTGCAGTAAAATAAAATAGAATGTAATGTACGTACGTGTTTAAATGATGTTGTTTTCGGTGATGGTGGTGATCCCTGTAAATAGAAAATATAATATATAAGTAAGCGTGCTGAAATTCTATATACTTATATTGTAGTAAAAAATGTAAAACTTCGTTAAAAATTTTTTTTTTGAAAAAAGAAAACATTTCATAAAAATAGCAAAATTCAAATATAAATTGCATTTACGGTTAAAAATGATTCTTATATCATCAAATTCGACTTAAGAGATAAGGTTCAAAAACTACAAGGCTAGTTATCCATAATAACAGTTACTTAATGTTCAGAAAAAAATATTGTAATTTGCGCGTGCATACTTTGTGGATTGTAAAGCCAGCACTAGAAGATCCAGTATGTATCTTTTTCTAAGACCAAAAAGGATATAGATAAAATTGTTGGGTTTCTTGTCAATAATAGCACAAAAAGGATTATGTGATAACCTCCTTCAGTTTGTTACTGTCTTCCATTGTCGCAATCGACTTACGTTTAATTTACTTATAGGAAAGATAAATAAATTTTTAGAATTAATTAGAAAAAAATATTTCCCAATTATCGTAATGAACTTAGATTTTCAAAAAATCGTAAAAAACCTTGCAATAATATTAGCAAAAAATAATTTTGAAAATCGTTTATTTGGCCGAAATATGATAAAAAGAGTATGTGAAAAATTTGGGAGTACATATATAGTTTTTCATCCTCCCTTCGCAAAGGCCACGAAGGAGTAGAGGTGGGACCGAACCGTATCAGTGAATAGTCCAGACTCTCGTATGCCAAATAAATAAAATAATTACCGAGATTTGAAAGAAAACGTATACTACAAATTTTCGAGGGAAATAGTAAGATATTGATTATTTCATAGAACTGCTGGATGTCGAAAAGTAATTCTTACACCGTAACCGGGAGGGAAGAGAAAATATGATAAAATATCGCAATATATTTGGAATAAATAATTTTGAAAATTGACCGAGATAAAGGTTGATGGTTTTCTAGTAGCACACCACAGTGTGCAGTAAATTAATCAGAAATTAGCTTAGCGGGGCTTCCAATGGATTTTCGTGGTTAATTCCCAAAAGAAGGAAAATAATGACTTGGAGCTTATTGTCAATCAAAGCCAGCCGATCGTAAATAATTGTACGTGAAAGATAATGGCTTCAATGTTGCTAAATATGACCGAAATATGGCGTTTAATATACTGTAATTTCGGTGAAAAGTAGTATATTACGGAAATCATCACAGATTCGGTAATAAGAATCTAATCGAATTTCTAGAAATCACTTTTTTCTAAACCAATAGAGGTCGAAATTATGACTACCCACTTAGTCATGAGTATTATAAAAAAAATCCCACAAAGTTGATTTGAATACGAATTTTTGTTTAAAAACTACCAAGAAAGTAGACATATTTTCAACAGAGGATTGCACAGAATCCTAGTGCAAATCGGAAATGAGCTAGATATTGTTGAAAACAGACCGGAAATATATCCGAACGAAAGAAGAGCGGAGATATGTCTAAAATATAGAAATGGGGTGCATGTGACCCATGAGATGAAAGAAGTGAGAAAAAGTGTGAGACTTTAATTCTCGAATATGAAAAAAAGAGTACACTACTCAATTATACTCGCCGAGACCTTCAATTTGATATATGAAATATCATATTGGAAGAACCCTGCGCCGAAAGCAGAAAACCGTTTTCCAATCGAATGTTGAGGTGGGCTGATAGAGAAATCAAAAGTAGCCTATCTTAGCCATTTATTAGCTTTTTTGAATTTTAATGAGTAAAAGGTACAAAAAAATGCAAGCGAGTTTTATTTTAAGTGCAGAATTTGATAATAATTTTGAGCTGAATCCGTTGAGCTTCTCAAATTTAATACGAACATCTGGTATTGATGAGGTGTTTTTTGAAAAAATTGTAGTTAAATGAGAGTTCTTGAATCATAATCTTGAAATCTCCATGGATTTATCTATAGAACAAATTTTTTAATAATTATCATAAGCCCCAGTAATTATATCAGTATCATTTTAATCCATAGGTAAGGCATTAGTCGCTGAGTAGAATTAAAGGTTAACAGAAAAAAAGAGGAAAATATCTAACTATTTCGTCGCTCCCAATTACAGGAATCTCCATACCATAGGCAATAAAATAATTTCTATAAATCTTATGGCGCCAATCTAGGATGAGATTATGGATAGGAATTTATATGCCTGGTAGAGTAATTAGATGTGCATAATTTTCTTGGATTGGGTGGTTAGACAAAAAGTGTTGCATGCTTAGGGGAGGTTACAGTCTTCACTGTAGGCTTCAACGGGAAAATGACTCGTGTGTGAGTGAATTTAAGTGGTGTATTTAAGACAGATCTAGATAACCCTAAATACGAGCAAAATAGTTGAATTACCAGGTGATCTGATGTTAATATATTAGGTCTGGTATGTGTGAGTGCTTATCCTATGGGTATCCTCCTGGTTTGACTAAATATGGTATAGGAGGATTAATTTGAAATAAAGTGATTTGTACGCGATTGTGTATAGAATTAGGATTTGTTTTAAGAAGTTCTCATGTGTTCTGTTATTTATTTTTTGCATAAACAATGGGTAAGAATGTGCTGGGCGTATGTAAGTAGTCAAGTTGCTTGCGCAACTATTTTCTCCTCTGACATCTCCTAAGCAGGGATGGGTCGGTAGGGGGTTTGTTTTTTATTTGCTTGATTTTTTCCGCATGGTATAACAATAAGCACTGCACACTGAAACACCACCCTTTAATTTTTAATTGAGTTCCAATCGTGATTCGTTTATCACCTTAAGCACAGCTGATTCGAAATTACTAGCTTAATACCTAAGAACATATAACAAATAGGAATGCTTATAAGTCAAATTAAGCCTTCATGTTTGAGCTCAAGTTTTATAGTGTGGAAGCTCAGTGCAGGTATAAACAGCTAGCAGAACTCATGAAGGAGCAGTCAAGTTATTCTAATAAGAGTGTAAATTTATTGCCATTTCTAAGCGCCGTCATTGCTTTATTGTGGTTGGTGCCACGTGTTACTTGTCATTTTTGTGCTGACATCTCATTTGTTCTGCATTCTACATCCTTCATTAATGTAGATCATTTGAGATATTATGAGGGAAAGAAAATTTCATGCCTGAAACACAATTGGAGCTTCTCAGCCAGCTATATCGCCAGCTTTCTTCTAAAGCTGACTGAAAAAACCGAATTGAACACAACTGTCATTTTTGACATTTGTAATTTTAACTTGTTTATGGTGAAAACTTTTAATAAACGACAGTAATGCATCCGATTTTCCAAAATTACGATAATTTCATGCCGTTTTGGATAATTTTTGAGATGTACCAATGTAAAAAAAAAAAAAATACTTAGGTTTTGTTTATGTTCCACAGGTACTGCTTATCTTTCATCAACTCTATAAGTTTTCTTCCATTTTAGTATTTTTGGTAGCTGTACACTTTTCAATTGTTTTAAAAAATGTGTCAACAGAAGCCATTCACAATGATATTTAACATTTCCACAGTTGGCAACATTAAAAATTCCCTCAAGTTGGCAGCCATTGTTCTCGAAATTTGCAATTTGATCAAATCTCAAGCCAGCTTGTAGCTGGCAAAAAAAAACTAAAGCTCCAATTCTGTTCTTCTACATTGAATAACATTGCCAACAAATCTCAAGCTGGCTGAAATGTTCCAATTATGTTTCATGCTTCACTCATGTCGAATGTCGAAATATGGCAATCCTGATATCTGAATTTATCACATTATTGAGCAAAAACTCTTGTAATGTCGGGTGTTGTTATACGAGTAGTCAGTAGACTGTCCAGAGCCATTTTTCCCAACGGTTCATGGCTCAGACGCTATCCCAGTTCTGCTTTCTACTGGCGATGACTTATTGTAATAATAATTAACGGCTCTTATATTACACTCACTCGCATATACTCACTAATTATTCCAGAGGGGATCGGTAGGAGCGTGTGCTCGCCGCTTTTCAGGCCAACATGATTAACGTGCACTTGCCATCAAATAAGCCAACACGACTTACAATTAGGCGGATAGGACTGGGTTCGGGAGATATCATCTGTCGAACTGCTGGAAGGCAACTGATTAAATTATTGGTGGCTGACTAACTTTGATAGTCTAGTCAGTCTACTACTGGTTGTCTATCGGTTGGGGTCAACTCCTCTGGCTGGAGTTGTCTTCCTGACATCGGGATAATTATTTCGGAGGTCTAGATATTTCATTGGTGTCTAGGGATTCACTGAGTTCCCTTCTGTACTGGTAATCGGCTATTTAAAGTAATTCTAGCTGGTCGTGCCATGTGCAATAGGCATACTTCTGCTATCACGTCACCAAAAAATGTCAAAAGTGGGCTATTTATTGAAAAGCGTGCACTGCTCTCTGTGGCTGGTTTCTCTGCCCTAATTGTGCCATAACTCCAGGTATCAGAATAAATAGTTAAATCATATTGATTATTTACTAGATGAATGGGTATTATTTAAGTCCGCTTTAAATTTTTGTCATAAGAACGCATTTTGGGGCAGCAGAAAAAAATCATCAAAGTAAAAGTTAATATTACGTCGATTTCAATAAGACTCAGTTTCTACACTACCTACTCTAGCAGTTGTTATTACATTACTGTTCTGTGGAAATGAAACACATATTCAAGCATACTTCTAATACTATTGCTCTGACTAAATATCTAGTCTAATCCCTTGTATAATTATCCCTATGCGTGCGTACCACATAAGCTGTAATACGAGCAGCATCCTTGAATTCAAATTCCGCCATACTGTCGAATACCGCGAATCCCTCATCATAAGCATAATAGTAGGTACGTATGTGAAATGGTTTATTATCCTCTGTTGTCTCCGTCAATTATAAGGCACAAACCTCCTTAATTCAACACAATAATCCTCAATTCCCTACACCTTCTGGCAAAATTGTGCTACTCCATAGGGTATCCTCTGAGTAACATCAGAAAATAAAAAAAATGTGTTATAAAAATTTTTATGATTTTTTGCACTGGTTTTCATTTTAAATTTGTAATTTTGAATAAAATTAATTATATAATTTTTATATACATGCAGTTTACCAAAATCGCACCACCAATTTATTTGTACTCTACAACTTTTTTTAAATTGATTTTTGCAATGGCAGAAAATTCTTTCCGACTACTCCGCTTCTCAGATTTCATAAAAATAAAAATCCTGCAAAGAGGATTCTTTAAATGATCAAAAAGTTCTAAAAGCGATGTTTTAAAAAGTTTACCAAATTATGGCGTCATTTTTATATGCCCAAAATTTTGACCTTCATATTTAAATGATTTTTTAAACAAACTTACTCTAGGCAATTGTTTGAGAACTTGTTTGAAACTTTATTTTCGACTGGTGAGTGGTGCTGGTTCTGCAATACCTAGTTATGGGACTTCTTACTCTGGGCCAATTCAATGAGGATATGATATAGGTCCTACAAAGATTTTGCTACATACAATTCTTCTATTTATCCTTTAGAATTATATGAATACGTTTGCACACATACTTATTTACGTACAATAATCGTAACTTTATTTTCATAGCCGAGTACAAGAACAGAAAATTTCCTATGGAAATTCATATTAATTAATTTTCACCATTAGAAAAATGAATCCTTTTAAATAGTACAAATCTCACAAATATTATTTCGACTTTATTAAATATATTAACATAATTCAGTCACTTTTCACCTTTCATAAATAAACAAACATTATCTATCACCGTTCAATTTCCCCAATTTTCCGAATTATGTTCTCAATTCAAAATCAATTTCATTCTATTCTAAAAGCCTGCTTACATATATCCTTACATGTATAAAAGTGCAAAATACATACTTTCATATAAATAAATATACATATATAGGCAGAAAAAGTTATCTTAGAAGGCATTTACCAAATGAAAAATATCCAAGTCTTAAAAGGTTCCCGATGAGGACCATCTAAATCTCTTTCTTCCTGAGCGTATTTTTGGCTTATACGCCCTTGTTGTAACATACATATTAGTCCCTTCTAGATTTCTACACATATTTCTAAATGTCCTCCCTTATTTTGCTAATATTCCAATTTCCGTTGGTATAAATTTTGTCTTCGTACGTCTACGGGACATACTCGTAAGCCTAGTTGTATTTATTTGTGTGATAAGGGCTTATAAGGGCTGCGAAAAGCTTCTTTCTGTGCCACTTCGATATTGCAATTCCTTCTTACAATTTCATTTCCCTTTCTTCGAATATATCTCGAAGGGTGTTGTTGATTTTGCTGTAGCTTTTCTTGTGTATATTTAGTGCTCGTTTGGTTATTTTTGACTAAATGCTTGTTACAGATTCCCATCGGGATTCAGTCATATTTATATCAGTAATGTATGTATTTGTATATAGGTAAGTAGGTATGAGAATATATGTGCGAACGTTGAGTACCATACGCACATATGGCCTCGTTTATTCCTTGCATAGTGACATTAAATTTTTCCAGAAACTTGAAGTTGATAGCTACATTGGTTTCAAAAGTATATGGAAAATCTCTCCATTGAGATTTTTTTTCTCCAGTTTTATAAGAGAAGTGCGAAACGAAAATAGTTATTGGATTTTTATTTATTTCATTCACTGGCGTTCTTTTAAATGTTGTTTGTTATGTACTCTAATCAACTTCTAATCAACATTTCGATTTTCAAATAAATTATTTAATTTATGTATACACTTATGTAGAAACATAGTCGCCACACTCACATCATCTCTCCATAAATGGCGGCTTATTGTAGGTTCATACTATTAAAAAAATTCTTCTACCTTAGAAAGCTCATTTTCATGTAATCTAGATGCCTTATTAGAGACTGTATAGATAAAAGAAGCAAAGTCTCTGTAGTACTATATGCAAATTATAGTCTTATAGTACTGTAACTACACCTGAAGGATGAAATCTACTATGGAAGTCCTTACTATCTCGGCTTACCTAGAGAGGTGAACAACTGTTAAACATAATTTATCTCCTATGAAAAATAAACCCAATTTGTTGACCAATTGAACACAAGAAGTCATTGATATAAACTTGATAATGTGATCTCAAACAATTTACAAGAAAGTTTCGACTTATTTGCTGACTAGTTCGAATCCGTTTATATTTCTTTTCCTCTACTCTTCTTCGAATACCTCTAATGCTGCTATTGATCTTGGTTCCATGTCTTTGGATCTTAATGAAATACAAAACTCGCTCAGCTCTTTAAACAATGATGCTTTTTACTGCCATGATTTAGTTCCTAGCATTTTACTTAGAAACTGCAATGCTACACTTGCACCTGCTCTAACAATAATTTTATTTCACTTAGCCTAGGACTTTTTTTAGAATAGTGGAATTTGTTTTTTTATTACTCCCAAATACAAAACTGGTTCTTGTCATTCAATTAAAACCATATAGAGGAATTGCCAAACTTCTACCTATTTCCAAGTGTTTCGAAAGTATAATAACGAACAGAATGTATTTTCACGTAAAAGAAATGATATGCTCCCAGCAACATGGCTTCGTGAAGGGTAAGTCTTCAATAACCAATTTGGTATTATTTAAAAATTTTTGTATTAACGAAATTGAAAATGGTGCGCAAGTCGACGTTATCTATACTGAGTTTGTTAATATTGATCTGCTTTTAAGAAAACTGTATGCTTTCGGGTTTGATTTCTTCTTTATTAAGTGGATTAATTCGTACTTAAGTAATCGGTTGCATTTATAGCTAAATCAGGGGTGCCCCAAGGCAGCCATCTTGTCCCCCTATTATTTATTATTTATATAAAAAAATTCTTGACAATTAGAGATCTGGCAGATGGTCTACATATTCGAAATGATATAAATAAACTTCTGGTTTGGTGTTCGTTAAATGGTTTGGAACTCAAACCTAGCAAGTGTAGGATCTTCCGCTTTTATCCTTGCATTAATCCTATTTTGTTTGATTACGTGATTCCTAAGCTTACCTTATAAAGTTGAGAAACCAAACTTATAAAGCTGAGAAACCAAATTCATTTTTCAGTATAAACGATAGTCTATCTAGGCATTAGGACAATTAGAACACTTTTAAAAAAGAAAATCTTCAATTCCTGCTAATAGGTCAGTACCACAATATACTATACTTGGAAGACTACTTTAGTACTCCCATTTCACTACATCTTAAAAGGAGAACAAAAAAAAAAGTATTCGTGCACAATCTTTTCCATCTTAGTTGGATCAGCCTCAACATTATCATTAAGTTCTATAGTTAATTACGTATAGAAAACTGGAATCGACCTCTTGAAGCTGCATATGAAGAAAAAAAAGAATTGGAATTGATCTGTGGCAATAAAATTCGAAGCCACTTTACATATGGTCATACTAATTTTAATAATAATTCAAATAAATTTCAAGATGTTATCAAAAAATTGAACGATATCTGCCTAACTTGAACTACAAAAAAAAAAAAAAAAAACAACAACAACAAAAAAAAATTAAACTAATAAATGCAAAAACAAAGCAACTTCCTGCCTATATAAAGTTTACAGACCTGCATACATAATATAAACTGTAAAGAGAATCTTCCATTCCCATAGGCCATAAACCGGAATAATTTACGAGAACGAGAATATTACGCGACACATTACATCGCGATTATTACTCTCCACCGTTGTGAGCCACCCACACTTCCCATTTGTGCCATTGTTTGATCGAGTCTCATTCTCATATCCCCCCATGTACCCATTTTATATATGTGTTCCAATGAAGTCGCATTTCACGTCATGTCATAGTCACATCACATCGTCTCCGAATATGGTGGTAGCACTCATCAGAAGCCTGACAATTGCCTTTTGGATAGAAGCGCGCACATTCCATAAAAAATATGGAGCTGCTGGTGCTGGCGGAGGCTCACCTCTATCTCTACTTCCGTATATGGAAAGAATCAGACTCGGTGGCGTTCTCCACAATAAAAGAAGTTCTGTGGGCATCCCAAAATAGTATTTAAGGGAGCATATAGAGAACTTCCTTAGTTGTTATGTTATACCTTTTGCTGTATAGAGGAGAGGTGATATGATGTGTCCAACGAGCTAAGCGAGCGACTTCTTCCCGAGGTACTTTGGAGCACCTTGTCTGGAGATGACTGTGAGTCTGTTTTGGATACGGCAAAAGAGATAAGCGATGATAGCATCATTTATTATAATATCATTTCGAATGGCGAATAAAAACGAATGAAGGAAAAATTACCTAACCTGAAACTGGAGAGTCTGGCACACGTGGAATACCCCCCAGGGAGTCAGTGAGGCTCTTTAGACACTACCTTCGGCGCCATAGCCGCCGCCACCATTCGCCTTATATGTATTTTTAAGTAAGTTTTCTTTTTTTCTTTTTGATGGTGAAATCTGCAAATTTGTGCTTTGCTGCTGGTTACATTTTGTCTTGACTCTCCAAATGGGATTTATTTTGTCACTTTATTGTGATAAATCACGACCGATGAGTGCCTTGTGATTAAAAGTAAATGAAAAGTTTACAGAATGCTTGAAAAATACCTGGGACATAAATGAGATTCTTTTTAAAGTAGGTAGGTAGATTGTTTATATGCTTGTGTATAGGTATATGAGGACAGAATTTGTCAACGCGACAGTATTATCCCAATTATTTCTTACAAAATAAAAAAATTCTACCTGAATTGTAATTTGTATTTTAATGTTGTACATTTAAGGACTTTGAAATATTCGCCTGAGAATACATAAAATTGATAAGAACCGTCACTGTGTAACAAAATTGCAAATAGGCGCACGTGTTCTATTCAGAATATGCTTGACGTTGGCTTGGCTCTTAATTGGGTCGCAAATTGACGTGCCAAAGCAAAAAAAAAAAACTGTTCAAAATTTATGAATTTCGAAATGAAAAATAATTTCCTTAAAAGTATTCAATAATTTCTTGTTGGTTTTATCTCGGAATTATAATGAAGATTTTAAAACTTTTTTCGAAAATGTCTTTAAAATTTAATAAAATTATTTTTGATTGATTGATCTTCAATTAAAGGTAATATTCTGAGGAAAAACGTATTTTATGTTTCAATTTCAAGATAGAGGATAGAGGAAGTTTAGTCCGGAAAATATAGCGTATTTTTCCTTTAAATCTGGATTAATTCAAAACTCCTGCGCAAATATAATATCCATAGATGAGAAGAGTTTTTAATTTCAAAACTTTTCAAACTTGGAAAGGCATTCTGATACAAACAGAAGCAAATTGTTCAATATAAGACAATTTGGATTCTGTGATGTAAATATGC
Source organism: Dioctria rufipes (assembly GCA_963924295.1). NCBI lineage: Eukaryota > Metazoa > Arthropoda > Insecta > Diptera > Asilidae > Dioctria > Dioctria rufipes. The sequence continues at coordinate 36,569,806 of OZ002743.1, read as the reverse complement.
CTTAGAGAAGCCTCTTAAAACTGTTAGTCGTTTAAATATTGCAGTAGTTTTCAAGTAAAATAAGAATTTTCTCAATTTTAAGAGACATTTAAAAAAATAAAAATAATCCCAGAATTGAGACTTGAAGAAAACTAATGAAAATCAAGATCAAGTCGCATGACGTACAATTTGCAAGCACATAACATTTGAATTTGCATACAATTTTGTCCAAAATATGATACGCATGGTGGCAATATACCCACTGGCCGCAGTTTGGTTAATTCACGCAAGATGACAGCACATATCATACGCATAGTTTGCCATTATGCCACTGTAAGCTCGACTTTGGATTGAACACCCAAAACGATACCTCTCAACTCAGATTAGGCTTTGCGAGGACAGAATTAAAAAGGCACACTGGGAAAATATCCCAGAACTGAGACAAGCGAAGAAGTTTATAAAGTATTCGCAACAGAGGAGAAAAGCATTCCACACACTCAGCAGAAAGACCCTGTTTAGATGAGTCAGTATGTTGCCTCTACCTCACGAAGACTTGTTGGTAAGATGATGGTTAGGGGCATGAATAAAGCATCACTCTACCTACAGATTTCGTGCGGCAGAGGCAGCATACTGACCTATCTAAATTGGGTCAAAGGAGTTAAGGCCAATAGCTGGTCCATTTACTGGGCACTGCCTACATAAATATCATCTTTAAAAAATGGGTAAGGTCGATGATGAGACCTGTCGTTTCTATATGGAAGACGATGAAGCCGCTGAACATTCTTGTGTGACTGTGAGGCTCTGTGTTGCATAAGGCTAAGACATCTAGAAAAGGTATTACCACTGTCAGAAGATGTCGACAAAAGAACGTCATAGGCTTACGAAAGACTTTAAGTTCGAATGGGGGTACTAGGACATTTAGGAGTAATGTCACAAAAGATACTATAGGTCGCGGTGATTAGGTGAGAGGAGGGAACTGTGCCCCTATCACCCCACAAGTAATAAATAGTAATGCCATTGTAATATCTGAACTGAAAACCAGGTTAGTAAATGATGCGAGGCGAGTAGTGTCAGCGAAAGTCGTTGTTTAAGACGCAGTTCTAATATTATGGAGGTAAGTTTAGAGTATTATATTACAATATCTTGTATACCATACATATTGAAGCTTAGTTTTGATAACAAGTGATAACAAGTGATAATATAATAGTTTTATATAAATGACCATATTAGCAACACCGTATTGGCAATATGGCCATTTGCACAATTTTTTTTAAAAATTAGGTAAAAAATATTTCAATTCTATTTTCCGGGAAAATTATTTTTCTGTTGGTTCTAAACATGTTGTACTTTATCATGATATATAATTAACGTTTCTTATTTAACATTATATTGTTTAAAAAAAATTCCTTAGGGTGGGTATATTGTATTCAGTTGCCTTATTCCAATTGAAATAAAACAGAAAAGGAATAGTAAAGGGGGCGATTGAGAATTGATAACTTACAAAACTACAAAAGAGTTGGATTGATTTAGGCGCCCAGGTTCCCTTATATAGTCCGCACAGCGAAAAACGAGACCACGATATATAGAGAACTCATATCGGAAAAGAAAAAGAAAAAAGAAAAAGAAGAAAGCACTTGAACACTGTAATTCTCACAGCTCCACCCTGCTTTAAATAAATCAAATCCCAGGTCCTGCGTCATCCCTGCAAACATTTCGGTTCAAAATCGAATCGAATTCGAAGTAAATCAATTCGACTATGTGAAGTTAAGCTTCGAAATCGCATTCGCTTACAACGTGCTTGCGAATTGCAAGAGAGAAAAACGGAAGACGATATCGAATCGAATTAATGATCCGACATTGGTTTGCTAGCTTAATTTTCTTTCGAAGTTCTTGTATGTGTTGGTAGTTCGTTTTGGATTCGATGTTTTTTAACAGTATACAATTTGGTATCGACTTCTTTTCCAGAAGCATTTTGCAAATAGCAAGTAAATACGATATCAAATAAATAAATAAATAATAAATACTCACTCAATAAAATCTCAACTTAGAATGCCTGCGAAGAACAATTTCATGAATAGAAAATATTTTCTTTAACGAATTGCTCGGAAATTGACATGAGTCGTATCGTAGCTTCCCTCGTATATAGGAAACAAGTCGAAGAAAATCCGAGCTACGAGCCATGCATCTATTTCGAATTCTTGGAAATTAGGGCATGCTGCTAAAACTTCGTCTAAGTTAAAAAAAAAAACATCGAAAAGATTTTGAGCACGAGCGTGTCCTCTATTTCGAATTCATTTTGCCACGGCAGAATTTTGTCCAATTGTTTGCAGGGATATTTTATATAAATACATACAGTGAGATCCATCTGTGAGTAGTGAACTCGCTTGTAATGGAAATTCGTCTATAATAGACGAGTTCTCAAAACCCCGGGTAACCTGGGGGTTACACCTGCAAGTACAGCTTGCATTCAAGCTGCATTGACATACTTCTTGCACGTGTAACCTCTACTGCCATGCTGGAGCTCAGCTTTCAGCGAACTTGCATGATGAAAAACCATGGCAGCTGAGATGATAGTAATTTGACATTATGCAGTTTTCAAGATGGCGGAAAAGAAAAGCTTAAGAGAATTTGTTAATTTTATTCTGGAAAAGTGAGATTTTCTGAAATCATTTGCATTTCATCATTTACCAACACCTTCCTCTTAACTTTTTCTTGGGTTTTTATCATTCTGCTATTTCCTTTATTGCTATAATTTTCCAATATACGCATGACTTTACGCCTCAATGCCATTTTTTAAATGAACTTGTATGCAAGATGATAAGACTTCAATCGAACTGCCTTCTGCTGTCAAGCTAAAAATCGTATTGGAAAAGAGGCTTGCATGCAAGCTGTACTATCTCGTGTAATCCCCGGATAAAATACGAGTAAAATCTTCGGGGAATACCCCGTATCCGCACCATGCTAAATAAGATGATGTAATCGCTAGCACAAGAATTTTATTGTGGTTATGTTGATAGTTTGCATTCGAACGTTTCTATAGTCAAACGTTGCTACGTGCATAGTGTTTTGTAAGAGTTTCATTAAATGAAAACGATCTAAAAAATGTCGACAAATAAGAAAGTTGCATTTACAGTGTGTGAGACATTGATAATTTTAAAGAAATTGAAAATATTTGAAACATATGGAAAAATCGTTGCAAAATTAAGATTGATTGAAAAGAAGAAAAAAATGCGGTTTGTTTTGGATCCTCAAGTTGACCAAATGATTTCTACAAAAAAAAAAAAAAAAAAAAAAAAATACTAATAATTTTGCAATAAGTGGCTCAATGTTTCGAATAAAAGCTAACGAATTTGGGAAAATGATTGGAGACGATTTTAAGTACCGTTCTGGGTGACTGGATAGATTCAAAAAGAGATATCAAATTGTTTTCCGAATGATATATGGAAAATCAGCTTCAGTAAACACAAATACCTTAAATGATTGGACTTTACAAGTATGGTCAGCAATAAATGATAGTTACTCAGAAGAAAACTTATTTAAAGTCGATGAAATCAGCATTTTCTCATAACTACAACTGTAGAAGTGTAGAAGACAAAAATATACACAACTTCACTCTAATCCGAAAATCATCATTCGACAGAAATAAAGCGTACGCCATTCTCCGCTTATATTTTAATTTTCTTAGTTTTTCTTATTATTTTTTATTAGATTAATTTTTATTTCTGTATTTTTGGGTTTTTATAAATAAATTTATTTAAAATGGGCTCACTACTATCGCTTGAAGTTTGTCTTGTTATTGACAAATGAATGAGAAAATGCGTGCCACTAGGATGCCGAAGGTTCCAAAAAAATAATAAACCTCTGTTTGAGGCAGTACCAGCCATAAAAAGGCTTCAAGAAATAGCCATAGACCCAGGTATTCGCATTCAAACCAACTCACGTCGGCCACCAACTGGGACAAAAATGAACAATTTCATCGAATGACCCATCCAAGCTCCAGCTTGTTCAAAACGAGCTAATCCTGAAGAAGGCACCAGCCAAACTCTAACATGCTCTAAACGAACAAAAAAGAGCACAGAGCCAGAGATAGAAGTAGTTTCAGTGAATCGTGTAGTGGAGGAAATTTATCATAAGAGCGGGTATGGTAGGTGCTAATGCCTCTGATAATGGAAAACAAAAATTTTTGATATTAGGTAAACACTTCATATTACTGTATAAATACACTGGCTTTAGTAACAATTTTGATATTTTTAGGAAAATTTCAAAAGCCCAGATGCTTCAAAAATATTAGGGCATTACCGTCCAAAAAATTTAAATGACTTCAACTGTTGTTGAGAATTATTTAAAAAAGTGGGACAGCGAATTAATAACACAAAACCGAAAAATTTTATTGATAATTTCCCCGCTTATCCTGACATAAAGCTAAACAATATAAAACATCGCTTTTTCCCACCCAATGCAACATCCGTCTTGCAACCTATTCCTATTAACCACAGTTCCGACGTCCTCACAATTTTCAAACTTGGACAGAATTTCAATATTTATCCAAAAACTTCCAACACATAACCCCAGCTTAGCTTTACTATGTACATATATCCAAAGTTTTACCACACTTATTTGGCAGTTCCTACGAAAACCTAGCGAATTACCATAGAAATATTCTATGAAATAAGAATTGGAAAAACAGTAGATGATGTCGGACAATATTTAAAACTTTTCTTTGATTTGTCCATTATTTTGCTCAAGAATTGTGCATATGAAAACATATGTAGAAAGGACACGCTGCAGAAAAAATAAAAATTAAATCACTTTTTTGTTTTTCCCAAGAAATTTCCAAGATTCGAAAATCAGCTGACAACTACCGGAGAAAATTTTTGGTAAATTTGTTGTATCTTTTTATTTTATCAACTGTTTCCTTTTTATGTGTTGGAAAAAGTGTGGACTAATAATGAAACTGAAAAATCTGAATATTCTTCAGAAAGAATCTGCACTATATCCAGGATTTATCCAATCAAATTCAAATGTTTTTTGATGTTCCTTGGAAAATAGGAATTTTGCTATGGAATACTTTAATGGTGTCATTGTTGAAGTTCAGAGAGTATTTTCAGAAGTGCGTCTTGGAATTTTTTTAAACGAGATGATTTCCAATCTTACATGAAATAAGATGCAAAGGAAAAACCGTTGTTTAAGGTAAACCAAGTTTATGCAATGCATTGAATGTAACAATATTCTTTTATTCAATAAATAATTCGAGTAATATAACATTTTCTATTTATTTAGATTTGGAGCGCAACAGGGAATGGAATAGATGTCCAAAATACATTTCGAAATTACTCTGTAAGCCAAAAGATTCCGTAAGAAGTCGGTAGAACAAAAATAAAGTAAGATATACAGTTATTTTATTTTATTACTTTTAAAATTAATAACGTTGTCGTTCACAAAGAAACTGGAGAAAAAACATCCAGCTGTGAATAATTTTAAGATTTATTTATAAATTGAATGGTTTTGTTTTTTTAATGAACTTCTTAAAAATAAACTTTATTTTTATTAACAATAAGATATTCGTTAAATTTCCAAAGACATTGTTTTTATCGTACTATTTCTGAAGAAATTCAATGGAAAAATTCTGTAGAATGTCCGAACAAAATTCCGTATAGTATCCGTGGAAGATATCAGCTAAATTTCCAAAGACATTGCTTTTATGATTTCTTAAGAAATTCTGTGGAATAATAACGGCATACTTTTCTCGGACAGTGTAACTTTTGCCCGTGACATTCCCATAATATTCTTTCGGCATTCTTCGGAAATGGAATATTTCTTTGGAAATTTAGCGGAACTCATTCTTCGGATAGGAAAATGTCAGAAGAATATCTGATGAAAGTCCGAGGGCTTGGTTACTAGGAAGGTTTCTTTAGGATTTTAAAGCAAATCTGCCGAAAGATGATATTACTAAAAATAATGGAATTCCAAGATCATACTATAGTGTTACTAAAGCTATTTTTATTTTGGAAGGGATCATGCTATTGAACTTTGTATGGGAAACTATATTCCTCTGAAACCATTATATACTATTTTCGACAGGCTGGATAGTTAAAAGCCGAATTGAGACGATGAACTTTGATCCCCATCCAGATGATGATCTTCCGTCATTATTAATAAGGAAATGATAACCATCGAAGAATTATCTGATAATGATTTAATTAATGAGCTGGAAAATTTTGAGGGGTCTGATGAAGAAATAGAATACGATTACGATGCAGAGCAAGAAACTGTGGCTACAACTGAAGAAGTATTAAGCTTCGTGCGAAAACTAGAACATTTTTTCCAACAAGAGGATTTCACTGATGACATTTTTTTTTAATTTGAATAAAATCCACATAATAATACAAAATTAATACTATATAAAAAATAGACAACAATAAGAGGCTTTTTTTTTTAATTTATGCTTATGAATTTTATTTGACTTTTGGTTAACTGAACTAGGCATAAGTAAGGACTGTTTCGGATTTTTGCACTCATTTTTTTCCTGCAGGTAGTCATGAGATGTACATTCGATTACGGTGAACCAATTACAACGGACCCTGGAAGACCATTTTAAGTCGATTATACTATAAAACTATAATGATAAAAAAGAAAAAGTAGAAAATCTGTTGATACACGGTGCCATTGCATTGGTTTTAAAAAGAAAAAATAGTAAACAAATTTTTCTGCGCATTTCCAAGATTTCGGTGTCTTCCTGTATACTAATTACGGATAACGCAATTTGTTCTCTTTTCATCTAAAGCCTGTTATCCTACACAAATGTCCGTGAAAATAATTGTTTCGAAGACAACTGAATACAACTGTTTTTTTTTTTTTTCACTTAATACAATCAACTTAAGTCCATTATTTTGTTAAAATAATAAAGAAAATACATAGATTCCATTATCACTTGGAAAAGAAAAGGAATTGAAAGAAAAAATGTATACAAAACAGAAAAGAAAGTGCTTAGAAGAAATATGAGTGACAGGAGAGCAAAAAAAAAGCTTTCTCATCACGTCTAGCCTAGCTAAGCCATGCCATGCCTGGCCTGCCCTCCTCTACTTTATATTCACAGATATCTTGGCGGAGAGGTGGACGAGTAAAATTAAGAAACATTTTCTTCGCCTCCAAGATTTTCATGCCCTTCCAAGTTCTTAGCACTTTCTAAAAACTTTCTTAAGCACATTTAGAGCGCCATGCAAACAGACACCATATAAGCCGCACTTTGAATCTTTTTTAGCGTGGTACGAAATGAGGGCTTTTTGCTTGTTTTAATTCGGTCCGCGACGGATTTTTAAAGATATTTCTGTTTTGCTTTTATTTTTTATTTTCTCTTATTCTCGGAAATTACTTTTCCACCCCAAAGAAATCATTTTCATGAATGAGTTTTTCTTTTTGTGTATAGTTCTAATTTTGTGAAATGTTTAATTAGTTTTCATATTTAAGTGGCAAAGTTTTTTGAAAAAGGCTTTTTGGTGGGTTTGTTTTTTTCTTTGTCAAGTTTTTAATGGCGCGACGACAACATGGATGGTATTAAATTAGTCTCTGGCGCCCGAGCAATGACATCGAGATTTTAAGTTGTCCAATTCTGGTAGGGTTTCCCATTGATGGCAATAAAGGCTAAAACACAAAGATAAAAATCGTCAAGAACGACACGAGCGGAACACGAATTGCCAATTCGTAATTAAATTTATTCTGTCATTTGTGTTCTGGATTAAAAATAGGAAAAATTTCAACGAATAAATTGAAAAAGATTATTAAAGTAGGTTGTGAGCGAAGAGCTTAAAAAACATAACCAACATAGAAGAAGATGACGTGTTTAAAGGTGCATTCACACATAACAAATATTAGCAAAAAAACATTTGTCAAACATTTGATAAACAATTTATAGGTAGTTGAAAAATATTTGATAAATATTTGTTAAATGTTTGTCAAAGATTTGTCAAACATCTGATAGGATATTTGTGTGAAAATGTCTTCCAAATGTTCTGTTTTCTCCAAGTGAGTACCTAGTTCAACTTTTGAGGTATTTTTTCGAAAAAGGAGATGGTGGAACAGAAAATTTTCAGATAGAAGATTACAGTACATATAGTTGTGGTGATTTATTAAATGATTTAAAAATTGACGTTTTTTCCGATTTTCGCAATTCCGCAAGAGACTGAATGAACCGCTGACCATTTCCCTGAGGTTTTTTTGCATTATCATTTATTTATTGTTAAACAAATCTTTATATATCCACCACCAACTTTTGGTCATTTGAGTTCCCTGTAGTGTAGACAGTAGACAGTTCAGGACTTAATTGCTGTCCTGATGATATCGCCCTGCACTGCTGATTGAAACATGCAGTATGCTCTCAAATCTTCTTCATTAAATTTTAATTTTCGGCTACAAATCCAGTCACTGGACAGAACCTCGGTATTTGTCTGTTAAACATTGTTAACAAATTTTGTTTTGGTGCTCTCCATTAGAACCCTAGTTCCATGCAATCAACTATTGATTTTTCATAGCGATACTGATTCAAGCCTGAGTTGTTAAAAAATTTTACGTTCGTAGGAAAGCATTACATTTTTCTTAAAAATTTACTTGCAAATTTTTCTTAAGAATTTTAATGAGGAACTATTCACCGACAACGGTCCAAACGAATTGGTGAAGTGATACTGATGGCCACAAGGGCACAAGCATTCAGTTTTCTTACAAAGATTTGACAATTTTCTTTAGATTTTTCATGCACTATTGACGGCCGACGACCATGGTTCAAAAGAGTTATATTGATTCAGGTGCCTTGGCTGGTCTGTGTCGCTAAAGATATTTATGAGCATTGGCAAGCATACATTTTACAAAGTATTAAAAGAGATTTCTTCCATCTTTTACCTCCCCCCTCTGTCGAACTCGAACATTTTTGTTGTGACCCCCCCCCCCCCCCATCCTGGTTTCAGGACTGGATACACATAGGTACCTCGCTGTCAACGATTGCCTGTGCATACCTTTGGCATGAAACCGTTTCAAAAAAGGATTGTTTGCAAATAGCCTCTTGAATTGAACCCCAACTACGTTCGAGGCATTCTTCTGATGAGAAACTTCCAACTTAAAGGCCATCTGAAGCTGTAATATGAAAGTCAAATTTAACTCGATCTCGATCCTTTACTGGCTCCGACGGAAAAGTTCAAATAACTTTCTTCAGAGCTTATAAATTAACCTATAAAGTCATTGGTCACACGTCGGTCGCTCCAAATATTTTATTTTCTTCATTTATGTATACCAAAGCCTATTCCATGTCCCAACTTTTTCTATTTCTTTTGAATTTCGATAAAAACAATATGCGCCATGTTTCAAACTTTATGAACTACTTCCACTAAAAATTTCCATAAAATGAGGAACACAAGACGTCGAAATGCATGCATGCGAAATGCGAGCCAATAAATCACGTCAGGCCCCCTTCGTAGTTCCTTCCGCACATGTTACTTCATAAAATATAATAAATCCTCAACGTTTTACATAAAGTAGAATAGCATCTGATACTATTTATGATTTATATGCTTTTTGTGCCGCTGGGATTCCTCATAGTTTCCTGCATAGTTGGGTCCATTCCATTAAGGAAACATGTAATAAAAAAAAAATTATTTATTGGATGCGGTAGTCTTTATACACGCCCATTGTTGTATTCGTGTATGCATGCAGCACGCACTACTAATTTAATAATTAAAAGTAAATATATACAACGAGGTTTCAAATGACAGGTAAAGCAATCTTCATACATAGTTAAATCCTGTTTCATTCTTATATTGAGGCTACATACATACATTGTTATATAGCCAGAAATTAGGAGTAACACAAAATTTTTCTAGCCATATTTTGACTTTCGCAAGTTATGAGGCCCAAAAATTATTATTTGGTGAGAAAAATTTTAATCTGTTGGATCTTTTCGTCAAAATGCCTACAGCTAAATTTTTTAATACTTTTATATCCTTAAGTACTATTCAATTCGCATATGTCCCACTATATATTAATTCCACAGTTTGTAATAATTTTTCAGCTCTAACCAATCAAACAATCAGCATATAGTAGTGCCCATATTTGGTGAAAAAGTCAAACTGTCCTATTTTTTCGCGGGTTGCAGAAGGGAGGTTAATGAACGAGGCTATTAAAATACAATATATTTATGATATGGAATTCCTGAGATGCAGAACATTTTTGGATCAAAGCCAATCATAGGTCTTGCCACTTTAGTGATTTGGTTCTGTATTAAAAAAAATATTCAGAAGTTAGACAAGCGGAGCTAAATGCTTTTGGTGGACCAAATTTTCCTCAACAAATCAAGAAGAAAGCTGACAGACTTGCATACTTTGTGTAGACGAGTAGTTTATGCACACTTCTTTGATTGTATGACCAACAAACATATTTGTATACATCAATCTTCACATATCCTGAATTAAAATATTAAAAGGATATGGTTGAAATTGTTAGGTATTTTGTAAATAACAGTAGAATAAGTAAAAGCTAGAATTAGTCTAACTAAGACCAATTCTTAAGGTAAAGACAGAAGTTCAGAGCTTTGGTCTCTATTCTCCAGTTTACAGAGAATAAAACTTAAAAAAAATGTTTACAGGACAAGAGACTTTTGTCTCTGGAGATGAAAAAATTAGGTCTAGAGTAACTATAAGAAAATTGTCACCAGAGACACGTCTCCGAAGTGTATATACGAACTTTGTGTTTGACTTCTAAAGATCTCCAGGGATTTTTGTTAATTGTGAAGAAAGAAATTGTTAGAGAAAATTATTTGAGAAGTTATTAATATTCTTATGTCATGCAAATATATAGCCTTGGTGTAAAAATAAAAATTTTACAGAATAAAAATTTGTGTAATTTTTTCGTTTTTTCAAAATTTTTCAGATCTCTTGACGAAAAATCTTCTCATCCTTATTCCCTAAACCAATTATTATCTCAACTTGAAGTTTTAATAATATTTAAAGTCTATTAATGAAGGCAAGTATGCATCGCAGGATAGATAAAAAAAAAACTTTAATTTCAGCAAAAGAAGAATGATCGTCGGTTTGAGAAAAAAACTTTTCAAACTCACTTCACTTTATTCTTTTTTTATTTCTGAGTACAGTTAATTGATAGATCAGGACACATCAGATAGTCTACGATGACCTGGAGACGAAGAATTAGCAAACTTCGGAGACCGGATACCGAATATCGAGATCCGCTTGATTTGAAACACAAGACCGGAGACCGAAAGACTCTAGAAATTGGGTCCCTTTAAGAATTTTTGCGTCTCCAAATTGTATACATGGGTCTCTGGCTCATCAGGAATCCAAAAGTGGTCTCTGGTTCACAACGGATCGATACGTGGTCTCTGGAGGCCAAAGTCTCTCTCCGTGTAGCTACCTTTAAGATACCCTAGTTGAATGCCCGTATGTAATTTAATTGTTGTAGTGGTTTTTCACATCCATTTCTAGAAAGGTTCGTCTGATAGTAAAAATAATTATAACCACTTTCATAGGATTTCATATTCTGAAGAACTTCTCAATACAATAAAAACGTCTAGGATTGTTTTATTTCACAGTATACCTATGTAATAAACCTAAATTTTTGTATGATAAGATCAAGAAGGGGTTACCCGATTTAGTCTACTTTTGAAATACTATTTACTATTTTTATGAACAAATTTCAGCTCTCTACGTTGATGCGTTTTCAGGCAATGTCCAAATATATAATAAAAAACGTAATTTTTGTATGGCAACCCTAAAAATGAGTTACCCGATTTGTCCCATTTTCGAACTTAAATTTATTTATAAAAGTTAATTAAATTTTTAAAATTAATTAGGTAAAACTATTTGTCAATTACGATAAAAAGCAGAGCAATGTTACATTTGCAAACAAAAATACAGAATGCAACAAAAAATATTTATGTTAAAAGAAAGAAAAATTTAAAACAAACAAAAAAAAATTTATAAAATTCTTTCGAAAATCTGAAACCCCTAAAAAACTAATATCTGCACGTCGCTGGAGAATTCGTGATGGAACAGATTTTGCCACACACCAAATAAAAACTCCAAAAAATTCGAATTCGAATTTACTTCATTGCGATTATATTGTCTATTTCCTTTCCTATGTATGTATGTATGTATGTCGTATGCCATATGTCATATGTTTTGAAACATAGCCAAACATTGCGCAAGATATCCTGGTTTAGCGAAAAATTTCCACCGTGCCTCAATAGGGCGTAAAAAAAAGAACACTCGATAATATACATAGGTGGGAGTCAACCAGCCCGGCGATAAACGCACACTGACAACCAGAATCTAGCAGGTTTTTTTTTCTTAACATATTATAATATATGTATTTATATAGTGGGTATATTTATTAAATATAATAACAGTAAACAATTAAAATTAAGTATATTAAATATATATATGTAAAAGCTTAAATACAAAGTGTAAATATAAAAGAAAATTTATCCTTTGTTTCCTTTATTCTAGTTATGTTGAAAACCGCAGATCCCATCCGAAAATTTCTGATGGTAAGTGTCTTGGCTCACACTTGGTTTGCGAGTGAGTTAAGCTAATGCCAGCACCTTATCTTACTGATAAATGATTCAATTATCAAGAATGTGAAAAGTTTTAAGAACCGATAGAACAGAACAAAATAACAGGGGGTGACACCTGCAAGTACAGCTTGCATGCAAGCAACACGATTTTTAACTTGATAGCGGAAGGTAGTTCGGTTGATGTCTTATCAGCTTGCATGCAAGTTCATTTAAAAAATGGCATTGAGACGTAAACTCTTGCGGATATTGGAAAATTATGGCAATTAAGGAAGTATCACAATGATAAAAACCCAAGAAAAAAGGAAGATGAAGGTGTTGGTAAATGATGTATTGCAAATGTTCCCAGAAAATTTCATTTTCCCGGTACAAATTTATGAATTTCTCTCAAGCATTTCGTTTCCGCCATTGTGAAAACTGTATAATGTCAAATTACTATCTCCCAGCTGCCATGATTTTTCATCATGCAAGTTTGCTGAAAGTTGCATGGCAGTTGGATTACACCTGCAAGAAGTATGGCAGTGCAAATTGCATGCAAGCAGTACTTTCAGCTGTAACCCCCGGGTAAATCCCTAATTAATTTGCAATATGAATGAAAAATAAAATCACCATGAAATTTATATTTCTGAAAGTAAAGCTTTCTTGCACTTGCCCGAAAACGTCCGTCCACTCGAAATCACAATAATGATTCGTTCAATAAAAATGACCCCTTTTACTCAATGAAAATTATCGAGTAAATAATCAAAAGTCCGTTTTCTTTTAACATAAAAACAAGAGAGGACAACACTGAACTTTTATATAACACAAAATCGCAATGAAAACTTTAGCGGATAGAAATGTTTACAATGCTTAAGTACAATCGTTTGTGAAGATTTTAGAGCTATGACATTCACATCTACTCTCTATGGTACATCGATAACAACTCCGCATTATCTGTTTCCTTTCACATGAAGCTAATTTAATTGAATATTAAAAGGAAAATTTAGTTTTATAATTTTTACCAGAAATCGAACTCATATCGGTGTGGTAGTACTAATTGCATTTGGATGCTGAATTCGCTATTTAATTTCTCCAACTTGTTTTTCTCGCTTCGGTGTCATTTCTTTCTGTTTTATTGTTTAATTTTTCCTACTTATTATTAATTTAATATGTTATCTTAATTATTTGATTTATTAATTTGCTATTCTTTTCTTTTAAGGTTAAACTGTTGTGTACCAGAAAACGTGCATTAAGGGAGAATCGGCTGTCGACAGTCTTGATATTTAAGAGTATATGTTTCTATGTTCTATGTTCTTCTATGTTTTTATGTTAACATTTGGTGAAGAAACTCCCACATCAAAAGAATCACTTGCCTCCTAGAAGATATTTATAGGGTTGTCTCAAATTATGATTTTCTTAATAATCACACCTATGTAGATTGCGAGTGGACCTTAACGAAAATATAACTGTCACATTAAGTGTAATCGTAGAATATAAATTGAAGTAACAAGTTTATCTCAATATACAACTAAAAAATATGTTCTTGATAGAAGAGGAAGAGGTGGTAGCAGTTTGTAGTATACAAAAAAGTAATTGGCCCAGTACTGAGCCCTGAGGAACGCCAGAAGATATTCAGCGAATAGTAGTATATTCAGTATTAGAAAAATTGAATAAAGGTTCACTGGTAGATAATCGAAAACTAACCTCGCAGAATTCTTAGAAAAATTAAATTTTACAATGCGTTTCAATTCTTCCATTCAAATAATTATGAATGAATTGAGCTGCATGTTGGTTGATATTTAAGATTATTAAATACTTTTCTATGACCGAATGAAAATGAAAAGCTTTAGAAAAATTAAGAAAAATAAACATGAAAAGCAATAGCGATGACATCAAGGAGATGCTCATCCCGGTGGTTGACGTTTAATCCTCCTTCGACCATAGTTTTTTCCTATACAAAAATAAAACTAAGGGTTTTATTTCCTTTACGCAAGGAATGAAGACATTTCATGGAAGTCGTGTAAGCTTTCTTTACGAAAATGTAGCGATTCATCCGTGTACTATAGTAACGTTTTCGTTGTACGACTCCGAAAAAAAGTATTAATTTTTGCTCGATTATTTTAAATACATTGGTCTAGTAATATTGAGCGCATACCTATGTATTTCTCCCGTATAGGCGTTGAGTAGGGATATAAAATAGGGATTGAGTATGAGTATGAAAATGTTTTAAATAGGTGTCAGACAGAACTGGCGTTACGCAAATAGCTAAAACAAAAAAAAAACAAAAAAACAAGCATTGATGATTTGTACTTCTAAAATGGCTGTATACCTACTCCAAACTTTCAAATATAAATACAACGACGGACAGAGTGCACATAAGTGTGGAAAGTAGGAGTATGTTAGGGTACGAGCTCATAGAAGAATATAAATACATATTACCTACATGAGTGCAACGATGCAAGCTACACAATGTAAAGGAATTTTTTTATAACTGACACGCTCTCAGTGGAGAAGAAATGAAAAATAGAGTGGATTGTTTTTTTAATTAAAAAACAGTGACAAAAAAAACGCGCGAAACAAGTATTTTGTGCCCCTCCTTTTTTTCTCCTGGAATTTTACGCTTGCACTGATCATTCAACCGCAGAAACAGGAGATACTATAACAACTAGAATTTCACTATACTGTTTTCTGTTTCTTATATATTCCAAGGTATGATCAAATATTGTCAAATATTTGCTCACACATATTAAAAAAAACTGCACGTGCACTAATGAATGAACAGAACCCCCACTTTTATATAATTTTACAACTTAAAAGTGTACGAGAATTTTGTTAAAGGATAAAAATAAATTTAATTGAAATAGTTCAACTAGGTACAAAAGCTAAACAGTTGGGGGCCTAATTAATATAAAATAATTTTAATTTTCCATGGTAATTAACTCCCATCCCACCACAGAACTTTATTATTTAAAATTCCCCGGTCGTTGAGTCCTTGCTAGATTAGATAGATCCTCATCTATTAATATATGCATAAAAATTTCGAGTGATCCCAAAATAAAATATAAGTACATATCACTAAAGCATTCTAGCTTCAATTCACGCCCCAATTTGTCCTTTTTTGACGTCAGTATACGAAACAGCCTCAAGAATTCCCACGGTTCGTAGAATTCCTCCGGTTCGTTTTTCCATCAGTTATTTATATGAATTAAAATCAAGGAACTACTTCTGTTCCCGAGCAGGTGGAAGACTGTATGTTTTTAGTGGCGACACTGCTTTTATGATGCGGAGATTTTCTTCGCTAGTAAGTCTAAAATCTGAAGCGTGAAATACACATCCTGATCTTGATTTTCCTAATATAATATCCTTCTTGCATAGATGTCTCTATATATGCTAATTTATATTGCAGTTCTATATGTACCGGCGGAAGTTCTTCTATTGCGGATTTCAGTCGTTGCTTATAGGCTTCTTTCACATTGCGGAGCTCCACATTACCTTATCCTCTTGATTATTCATGAAGAAGATTTTAAGTGAAGGAAATTGTTTTACATCCACCTAAGGTATACTAAGCATGCTCTAGAAATATATACGCTAGCGTACGCACGCACACATAATCAAAATATATTTGAGATGGAATCATTTATTTATGCAAATACAGACATTTTAATAAGCTAACGGAGAACATACTCTGCCATAGGATACTGCGGGAATGATGATGACTATTAGAACCCAACGACGATGACAAAGATAAATTATAATTTTCACGATAAAAGCTATAGGGTACCGCGGTAAGAAGATTCTCAGCCTCCGAGGCTCGAAGAAAGAAGGCCTGATGGAGCTCTCTTTATAGAGCGGTCGTGTGGTGTCATTACATATCTCGGTTTGTGGTTAAAATGGTAATTTCGTTAGCTTTGCGGGTGGTTATTATATACATTTTTTTCGGAATTTTTTCATTACAGGTGACATGGCAGAGGAGTGCGGTAAACTAAGAATGCAATAGAGAAGGAGAATCACTTTAGTTTTTCATCCCACTCTCTTAGCTTTTCTGGATTAAGCCTAATGGCATCTGTTAAAGTGTATTTAAGTGGTAAAGCGCAGAAAAACATTTTCCTGTGTTGCTGTTATGCTGCCTAAGTTTTATTTTAGTTATAGTCAATTCTGTGGGAAATGTGCCAAGTAAATATCCCGGCTAAACATTATCCTGAGTGCTTTTTAGTGTTATAAGTGGTACAGGAGGAAAATATCATTTCTTTTGCCGGAATGGGGTAATGTTAAAATATGTTCAACAATTTTTTTCCATTTTTATCATGCTGTTACTGTGGCAGGCATATGGGACAAAAATCAAATGAAAATTTCACGGAAATATCTTTACTCATCACATTTTGTCTTTTTTTTTTCAATGTACTTGAAAAGAAATTGAGTGTAAAAAAGGAGCATATGTACATATATAAAGAGTATACACTAAAAGTATTGTTAAATTTACCATTAAATTCAGTGTATAACTTCCTATACACCCAGAAATATATTGTAATAAGAAAGTAGAGACCAATTTTATATTGGGAATTAAAGATGGAAGGCACAAATTATTTTAAAAATCATTTCTCACCTTAAGAGGAGTTAGTACTCAGCAAAAGATACCAATACCAATGACAACAAAATCTACTATACCGAGGTTTGTATCCTGAAAGTGAGAAAATTCATATAAAATTAGCCTAGACCTAGACCATAGACTACATTAGAGACATCTAGTGTAAAAAACAGAAACCCAACATGCGACAATTTAAGTTGGAAAATCAATATTTTCAGTCCAAATAAATTGAAAATTTTTAACGAGAATTAATTCTCAAAAAATTTTTTTTGCACATAATTGTTAATTATACTATTTTGCTTTGCATTTCAACAACTTTCAACGAAATATTGCAATTTCTAGGCGTTGAAATAAAGGGAGAAAAAACAAGTAATATTAGAGTTAAATAATTAAAAAAAAAGCTCCTCTAAAAATTAAAAAAACTCGCAGCAGTTATTTTTTAGATCTAGGCTTTATCTTTCTAAAATAGTCACAATTTAAAGAAATGAGAATATCTACCCACAAGAATTTGATTTAAAAAACTTCAATTATTACCAGTTTTTACAAGTTTCCGGGCTAATATCTCCATTCCAATATAAAATTTTATTTTAAATTTTTGTCGACGTTATTTATTAGACTTCTTCGTTACCTTTAATTTAAAATATAAATCATTATTCTGCTACAAATAATTTGCAGGAAATTTGCATTGAAAAATGTACGAAACTTGCAAATCTTGATACTGACTCCTCCTTAAGCTTACCCCAAGATAGCCATTTTGGTCCGATATTTTGTAAAACTTATATCAATGAAGTATTTGCTATTATAGATAATTCTATTTCATATGTACATAAACGACAGAACACGGTTATCTATTTGTGTGCAGAATCCAGTCTGCTGATCAAGATTACCCTGTAGATCCTCTTCAGATGGATGCCAATCTATATCATACTAAACCCAAAGGCATCAATTATATCTTTGAATATAGTGTATTTAGTATCACCTCCACAAGTTCTGTTTAGCCTCCAGTGGAATCTCATATATTTTCGAATTTGCCCTCATTATATTTCAAATCTGCAGTATACAGATCAAATAAGTGAACCAATCCAGTTTCTAGGATGCAATTCTATAATAATACTCACCAACTTAAAGAAAGAGTGAGAATATCTAGATGGTAGTTTCGATTAGTTCAGTATTACAATTTACTGTTTCGTAAATCAATTTTCAGTTCAACTTATAAATATGGCTTTGAATTTATATTATTATTGGCAGATTATCAGTTGGTAGAAATCTATCCTTATATTTGATCCCCAAATGAGTTCTCCCAAAGTTGGTACTTAACGAAATCACTTAATTGTATCCGAAAATAGTAAATGCACTTATTCACTTAATTTCTTCAACCCCCCCCCCCCTATATGCCATTTTACCTATTATTATCTACTTTAAATTTTCCCCAAGTCGAGACCTAGCTAAATCGTTGTCGAGACCTAACTAAATCGTTTTCGCGCACCCTATTTCTTCAAATTTACGCCCCAAAATCTTTTAATACCCAATATTATCCCATAAATGAGTTTTCCTTCCAAAGGCGATGTTTATCTAAATATATCGCCGTTTTGCCAACTAAAACAGTAGATTCACTTTATTTTTTAAAATATACCCCCCACCACCCCAATGAATTTTTCCAAAGTCGCTACTTAGCGTAATCACTTTCTCGCACCTGGGAATAGTAAATTCAACCAATTTCTTCAAAACTATATTCCTATACCCCCCATCACCTTCTACTCGTATAATACCATAAGTAAGTTTTCCCAAAGTCGATACTTCGCTAAATCCCTTTATCACAACCGAAACAGGTAGACTCATTCCATTTTTCAAAATTGATCCCTATACCCACTATTATCTCCTATCATCCTTTAAATGAATTTCTATAAAGCCGTTAAATCACTTTCTCGTGCTCGAAAACAGTAGATTCAGCATGATTTTTTTTTTTTTTTTGAAATTATCCCCTATTCTCCCTACTATCTCCAGAAACGGTGTGTTCACTCCACTTCACCAAAACTATCCCCACTCCCCCAAACTCTTTTATTACCCGTTAAATGATTTTTTTCAAAATCTCTAAATCCCGAAAATGGTTGATTCAATCCATTTCATCAAAAACTACCCCTAATCCCATTATTAGGTTTTATAAGCCTCAAAGTGATTTGTCTCAAATCTAAGTCCAAGCTAAATCGCTCTTCTCGCAGCGACAGTCGTCAGATTCACCCATTTTTTTTTTTTTTTTTCAAAATCCTTAAGCTCGTTTTCAGGATAAGATTTACAATTAAATATTCAAAGAAGTAAAATCAGAAAACTCCTCGTCAATATAAGTTCCATAAAAGATCACATTACAGACAATTCCAAAATCTGAAAAACCTCAAATTCACCTAAATCCGTATTAAAAATTATATCCTTTTCCGAGTTAGGGAAAGTCGTCCTGAAGACGACGAATACCTCATAATTTTGCTGTTCTAGTCTTCTGTGTGCACCTTCTTTCATTCATCGGCGCACCCCGCACAATAACGTGAATTAAACATGACGAAAATCGAAATATCATTTTATTTGGATATGCTATACCATGTGATAGGGGAGGGGAGAGAAGGGTGTAAAGAACTACCACGTAAAAATGTCAAATTTGTATCCCCCCCCACCAGTCCTGGTTTTGAGATATGTCATCACAAAAGCTTTCAAAGGATATTTTGCTGGGGATGTCACAGAATCCATCTAAGGGGCCGTCATTCTTTTATCCTTCAATTTTTATGATATTCAAAGATATATAAAATGGATAAAACGGAAACATTCTCCTTATCCTTTTTCATGTATGATGAACTCCAGACATCCGTGTTGCTTTCACCCCCTCTGTCTTGATCCATATACATATATACATACGTAATTTTTCTCGTTTTACTCCTCCTATATAATATATCTACCTAAGTAGTGTAATATATCTGCATTTTGATGCTAAGATTGTATACGAACTGCTAAGCCTTAAAACTTTGAAAACGGGATTTACTTACTTTGGCAAATATAATAATAATACAAAAAAAAAACGAAAAACGAAAAAAATAACACGGAACTATTGATTTACTTTCAAAGTGGTTTACGCGAGACTAAAGGATCCAATCTTGTTATGGAGAATTTTATTGGATGTGTGCTATGTAAATTGACTTAGGAAAAATATTGTGCTCACGAGAAATATTTCGCTGTCCCTATGGATTTACATTTTCACCCATAATGCACTTTCGCAGGATCACACTCCGAAAACCGGGAATTCTTCTAAAAAAAGGGAAATAATTTAGAGTCATAAATTTTGCTGATCCTGGATATCGTTATAAAAACGTCATAAATTTCATCTGTGCATAGGCTAGTTTGTATCTTCATTTTGAATTTTTTACTGAAATTGAAAAAGGGTAACAGGAGTACCTATCCAATTTTGGAATAGGATTTATTGCTTATGTATTGAATATGAGAAATTTTAGGTCCTATAGGCGTATGTGTGCGTGTGTTTATGTCCATTAATCATGATTGATTCATTTACTTTTAAACTACATAGAAAACTTTTCATCACGGGGCTATAGAAAGCGTGGAAAAAATCATGATTTGAAGAAAGTCGGAATTAAAATTAAACTTAGCATATGTAGATTTAATTAAACGTTCACTTTATACACAAATTGTCCTGAATTATTCCGAAAAAAATTCCGTTTTTTTTTTATAAAAACAAACCTTTATTTAGTACCGTGTGTATATCATATGTGTACATTACTCAAAGTATGCTCCATCGGAACCTACGACGTTTACCCATGTTTCAGGAAATTTTCGAATTCCATATCTGAAGAAATGTTCGTCCTTGTAGGCGGTCCAATTATAAAGTCAATTTCGGATATTATCATAAGAATGTAACCGTTGGGTACTAAGGGCTGGCCGCAGCGACCGAAACAGATATGAATCTGAAGGAGCAATGTGTGATGAATACTGCGAGTGCTGTTACACTTCCCAATTCTGCAGTAAGTGGTCTAATATTGTCATTACGCAGAATTATCTTGTCGTGTCGATTCTCCAATTCCGGTCATTTTTCTACAATAACTCGCTTTAAACAGATGAGTTGTCGTTTGTAGACATCGCCAGTAATGGTTTCAGAACTGGTTTCAGCAACTCATAATATACAAAACCTTTCATATCTCACCAAATGCATAGCAGCATACGTATATATTCCGCTTTGACAGCAATGGACCAGGTTCACCAGGCTTTACCCAAACTTTTGATCGTTTAGGATTGTCATAGTGATTCCACTTTTCATCTCTTGTGATAATTCTGTGTAAAAACCCTTTCTTTAGCTTTTCTTGTTGTCTTTCGGTTAATTCATGTAGGATTCAATATCTCTATTTTTAAAGAAATCCCAGTGCTTGTAACCGTTTTCAACAGTTGATCGTGCAACAGTTAATGCTGATGCCAATTCTGCTTGTGTTTGTCATGGATCCAGTAATGCTTCAAATTATTGATCTTTAAACTTTTTCGGTCTATCTTCAAGTTAAGTGTCTTCAACATCAAAAATATCTTCTTTAAATTTTCTGAATTGTTTTATGCACATACCATCAGAAAAAGCATGTTCATCGTACGCTTCTACAAGTAAACGAAGACTTTCAGCAGCAGATTTCTTTAAATTATAAAAATACAACTAAAGGCCGGAACACACAATGTGGCGCGGTAGCTCGTAGCTGGCGCGGTAGCTGGTGCTGTAGCTTGCACTGGCGCGCGCCATGTAGCTAACATAGGTTACAATGATGCAGCTTGTAGCCAATGGTACGGACGGTGAAATACCTTATTATTTTCTATTACTTTGATCTATGGAATTTGAAAATATTATTTAATAAGGAAGAATTACAAGAAATGGCCTTTTTAGAATGTGTAGTGCAATTGTGCTGTTTCACTTATAAATATTTAAAGACAAAAAACGCAGAAAGTGGTGGGTTAGACCTCTATTCAACAGAGGATGAGTTCAGGATTCTACGGAAAAAACATTTAAATATATTAAAGGAGAATGATGACGAACTTTGCAATAAAAATATTAATTTCCAACGACTGTCAGATTTGGCGCGCGCCAAAAATTAAAATTTGCCAAAAATGAGCTACAACGCCAGCGTCACGCGCCAGAGCCAGCCACACATTGGAACGCCATCATAGACTTTCCGTGCTTTCAAATTTTGACAGTTCTGGCTACCGCGTCAGCTACGAGCTACCGCGCCACATTGTGTTCCGGCCTTAAACCTCCCACAGATGCCGATTACTTGATACAACACTATCGATTTTCAATCGAACAAAAATAAATGTCGTAAACACTTTAACTGATTGACAGATAATGGATCCTGACGTTGACATTAAGATCTGTCAAATACATGTTAACCCAGAACGCGTTCATGAGGTAGGCTGCAGCCGGCTATAGTAGCTGCAGATGTGGCTATTGTCGTCCTGAAATACAATACGGAGATTTTCGACTTTGCTAAATGACAGTTCCTGGCGTATAATAATAATAGCCGGTATCGTAGTCCATCCGGCATAGCTAAGTAACGCAAACGTATTACATTTGACATTTTCGATTTGTCATTATTTTTAAATTATGGAAAAATAAATAATATTAATAATATTGTAATAATGGCAAATGTAACCATTTATATGAATGAGTGTGGAGAGCCGTTTATTGATTTAACAGACGAAGTAGGTAATAAATTGTTGTTTTGTGTATTTACATGAAATGTCACTCATAATCCAATGATGACATTTCTGAAGGAGGTAATGGCTAAACTCGTTCATAAATTCAGTAGCAGCTACATGCAGCTCTATTTGGCTACGGGATAGATATGACTTGTTGCGATTGTGGCTACAGCCTACTTCATGAACGCGTTCCAGATTCGCACGTAATACATATGTGGAGTAGGAGTTACGCCATCTATTATATATAAAAAGTTCTAAAATTTCCATACTCAGTTCAAACACCAAATAATATGTAATAAGTAAAAAAGCTAGAATTGGTCGAAGACCAATTCTACTGATACCCTAGATGAATACCCGTAATTTCGTAAGGTCAATATAATAAATTTCGTTTTTCACTATATATTTGGACACAGAATAAGAAGATGGGCTAAATCTTGTAGTCTTTTCTCAGTGTGGTCATATAAGTTTTTTACGTACATCTCGAATTACACTTTAAATGAAATTGAAGATGGTAATCAGGTTGATGCAGTTTACACTGATTTTACCAAAGCATTTGACAGGATTTATTTATCGGTATTGATTTTCAAATTTGAGTTGCTTGGTTTTCATTCATTTATGCTTGACTGGATTTCCTCATATTTAAGCGATCGGAAACAATATGTCAAGGTTGGTCACCTTAAATCTAGAATAATCAATGTCAACTCAGGTGTTCCTCAGGGTAGCCATTTGGGTCCTTTACTATTTGTATTATTTATTAATGATGTAGTTAATCATATTCATTTTTCCAACTTGCTAATTTTTGCTAATGATCTCAAATTTTATACTAGAATAACGTCTACAAATGATTTTATACTGCTTCAAAGTGACATTGATAATTTTTTTGTTTGGTGTGCTAATAATAAACTTGACGTTAATATTTCAAAATGTAATATCGTGTCTTTCCATCGGAAGTTAAATCCAGTCATATTTAATTATAAAATTAATAATAATCCTGTTCGGAGAGTTAGTGAGGTGAAGGATTTGCGGGTTACATTTGATAGAAAATTATCTTTTGTCCCCCACGTTGAAACGATTGTTTCCAGAGCAAACAGAAACTTTGGGTTCTTAAAACGGAATTCTAAGGAATTTAGTGATTTGGGTACTTTGAAAGTCGTTTATTTTTCTTTAGTGAGGTCTGTACTTGAGTATGCATCCGCTATTTGGTGTCCGTTTTATGGTAGTCATATAGACCGAATTGAGTCTGTTCAGAGATCATTTTCTAAATTTTCTTTATTTAAATCTCATTTTCGAACTAATACTACTCCTCAGTATCGTACGAGATGCCTGCTTTTGGGTATGTCGACTTTGGAACTCAGAAGACAAGTAAGCTGTGCACTTTTTCTTAAAGATATTCTCTTATATAAAATAAGGTGCCCCCAGCTCTTGTCATTAATTTTTATATACTCTCCAGAGAGACTTATACATCCGAGGAAGTTGCTTTATGAATCACGTCATAGAACTAATTATGGTAGTTATGAAGTAATCTCAAATTGTATTTCTCAATTTAATGCGGTGTATCATTTTGTTGATTTGACAATGTTAAGTGCAACTTTCAAAAAAGTCATCTATGAGCATTATAATTCTTGAATTATGTATGCATATTAGTATACTCAATTTTTGATTCTGTTTTTTTTTCTCTTCCTTTTATTTTTATTATTATTTTTAAAGTAAGTTTTTGCCACTTGTTAAGATTATAGTTAAGTATATGAAATATCTGTAAGATTTATACCTATGTAGACAATAAATAAATAAATAAATCAAATAAATGAAATGAATCAGTCCTAGATGTTTTCATTGTATAAGAAAGTTCTTCAGAATATGAAACCGTATGAAATTGGTTATAAACATTTTTACTGTCCAACGAATCGTTCTAGAGATATATGCGAAAAACCACTTCAAAAATCACACTTACACAGATGGGTGACCATAGGAAATAAGAATAAGTCTTAGAGCAATTCTAGCATTTTTAATTGTTTAACCCTTATTTTAATAAAAAGTGAAGATCAGTCAGGGAATTATAGATGGCCCTTTTGCTATAAAATGGGATACTATCCAGAATTCGAGAATATTTTCTAGTAATCTATTGAATCAGTCAAGTGGCATGGATAGGAAAGCATTGGTAAGACATATTCTAGTGCTCATACTTTGATTGACTACGGTTCGAGAAATTAAAGTCCTCAGAGAATAGAGTTTAGGGTCTATTTTAGATATAAATACTGATAGCCCAAAAAACCTCCTGCAAGAGCGGTATATGCTCTGCATTTAATGGGGTCAGAAAGTCTCATCTATTATGAGCTTCTTCCATACTCAATATTAGCGAATCAAAATGGGATTGTCTTCCCCAAGTTTTTTCTCAACCACATACGGCTTTTAAGAGCAAAAATGCATATAATTGAATTAGGTAATATACCATACCATTCATCATAATCTCCCAATATGGCTCACTCACTTAACTATCACCAGAATCTCCTTAACTGAAAAACGCTTAGGAATAAGATGTGTAAGCCACTGCAGAAATATCCTGCAACAAAGACGGTGGGATTTTGTATTCGAGAGAAATAAATAGATTTCCAGAAAAATCGAGTACAACAATAGAAGGTTTTCTAATATAAAATAAATTTAGTTTTCATTAATAACCCAACAGAGCTGTATTTTCTGCAGTTATTCTCTCTTTCCATTATGTTTTATTTACTTTAAATGTACCTATACAGTAGAAAAAAATTCAAAAGTTGTCAAAAACTATTTTGGCGAAGCTCTAGTTGAATTCCCGTAAATATTGCAACCCTTTCATTTTGAAAAACTGTGTTCTTCAGTATATGAAAGCGGTGTTTTATCAGCAATTATAGGTAGGTACGTGAGAAATCGTCCTTACAAATGAGTTGCCCGATATCGCTCATTTTCGGACTTCTAACAACAATAATTAATATGGGAATACCGGATGCAAAATTTAAGCGCTCTAGTTCATTGTCTTCTCAAGCAACGCCCAAATATATATGGTTGTAATGAAATCAAAGCTTTTGTATGGTAACACTATGAATAATTGCCATATTTCACGCATCTATGACCTTGACATTGCTTTGTTCATAAAATTAGTGTGTATAAAACTTCATTTGCTAAGAAAAACAGACGAATGGACAGAGTTAGGTTAGGTTCAGTTAGGTAAGATAGATTCTGCTAGAAATGCCAAGCCTGCTTTACTTAGAACTACAGTGGATCCATTGTGCCCCTTAACCTCATGAGATAGCCTTTAAGAGAGCACTAGATTCATCCCGCTTCCGTTATGAGTCTCAGGATACATCTGCTGAGAATTTTACTTTGCATCACCTAGATTTGAAAATAACTATCTACCTAATAGCCTAACTCTTTTTTTCATCAGAGCGGGTCACTCGCAAATTACGTGTTGGATGGACTCGATTTCCTCCTGCAGAAATTGTTCACCGCTATTTCCAGTCTTCTAGCATGGTCTGATATGACCCAGTGACCCATAATGACCCCTACTAGATTCCTGGTACTTGTTCTACTGCCATTAAGGAGTTAGTTCTCTCATGCTCTTTTTATCATATCCTAGCTACAATTGCCTTGTAATACGACAGGTTTCCCTGCTGATCCACCGGATGTTTGCCTTTTGATAGGTGCCCCTGATGATCTCTCCTTATGGACAGATATATGAGGTTGTAAATTATAGATAGCATCTCGTTAACAGCTGTTTAGCTTTTAATATAATATCGGGGCAACACAACAGCATCATGACGAAAGAGGGGATTGTCATAAGAACGAAGAAAGATTTTCTGAGACACTCGAGAAAAGAAAAATTGGTATGATGAAAATATGAAGTTGCCGAGATGAATTTTAATAGTGATATAAGTGAAAGAGGCGGTGTTACTTTTTTGGCAATTATGCTCATCAGGATAGCGACTCGAGATTTACTTAGCGCATGTAGTTCAATCAAAGAAATGGCTCTGGAGTAAATAAGTTGGTAGCATTACATCCGCAATCGAACGTCAACCAGCCAGAATAAATAGTGTAAATGCAGAAGATGAGACCTCGATTTTACCATCGAATTATGACTGAGGTGGGTATGACAGTGATTTCCCTATGAACCAAGCAAATCATAGAGCCAAAAGATACCTTAAGCTCTGCAAAATATAACAAAAAAAAAGTTGGTTTGAAATTTGGACTGGCACGAACTAGTAAAAGCTATAAAAACTGCGCAAAAAGTTGCCACCCATACCATTAGAACTGAAATTATTACCTCTATATTTTCGCCCTTCAGTTACAACTTGATTTGGTATTATGGCCTAAAACCGATTTCACGGCCCATGATAGATAGATTCCACGGTAAAAAAAAACGGTTAGATGTAGCCAGATTTTCCCTTGTATAGGGAAAACTAAAATTTATTGCAAACGGAATATAAAAACTCAAGCCAGCAGTGAAAATAAAAATCCATAATAAGGACTTTTTCCTGAATTTTACCACTAATGTAATTACAAACAAACAAAAAAAAAAAACATCGCAACAAGTTATACTCAATACAGAAAGCCACGTTTAAAACTACTAAAACTAAATGCAGTAAAACTTCGTGGAAGTGGTAAGCGATTTTCGAATATCTTTTCCACTTCCTATTAAATAATGATTATTGTGCCTCCTTTACTAGATATTTCAATGTAGCGTAGCGTAGCTAATTATTTTCCTATATCTAAACAGTACGCGACGAGATTTCAACTAATTTACACCAAAACTACGATAAATTACAAAACAATCCCGAATTAATGCCAGCAATGCCTACACTCACGTATGCAAATAGGCGCCATTGGACAGTGTCCTATTTAGTTTACGACAATCCCCTTGGACCAACATGTGGTTTACGAAATGTCCTTTTTTATTATGTGTTGTAACCATACCCAACTGAAGTACATACTCGTACATATTTAGTTTATGTTTTAAATGGCACAATAAACTCTTCACAGTTCCAACAAAATTAGCATTATTCTCCCTTCATTTCTATGTGTGACCTTTAAACTTTCACCTTTGCACGATAAAATAACGGAAACTCCTCATTCTGATGAAAACTTGTTTTTTTCTGTCAATAGAGGCTAACTGTCAAGCAGCATCCTATCAAAGAAAATTGCATTGTCAAATAAGATGAGACTCCCCATTGTGTCAGGTCATATAAAAGTAGTGGAAACTCAGGCAGAAGAAAAATAAACGTTTTCAGACACCTGTCCTTCGGCATGTTTATTTACGAATTCCCAAGAGGCCAAAGGAGATCCCAAATCGATGACGCATGTAAATGAAACTCTCCGTATGGCACTTTTTTCTTCGGGATAAATAGGGTAAAAAAAAATGAATATTTCAACATTTCTGCCAACTCAACAAAAAACAAACTTAACGAATCTATTTGCAGTAGAGGTAAGGTAGAGCTATGTCATGTTCGAATGATAATCGCTTTTCAATTATTAATTTCTGTTGAGATAACTTCATTCCCGCACTTAAATGCTGGTGAAAAGCCCCGTCATTTTTAATGTAATATTTATGTTTTTTTTTTTTTTTTTTTTATATAATGGGACACATTTTGATTAGTTTCGTTACAAAAGTATGTAAGCTTAGTGGGGGTAAACTTACACATCCTACTCACACATCCACACAATAAGATGAAAAGTTTTAGGAAAATTTACGAGATTATTTCTCATTGTACAACTTATCAGGGGTTGGATTCATGTTGAAAAACCACAGGTCGCATACTAGAAAGAGATCAAATGTGTAGACGTCATTGGTTATAGGACTGATGATGACTGAAGAGTGAAGAGTATTATTATTATATATGGGGGTTGCAGACAGGACTCTCATCTAGTCACCGCGACCTAAAAGATATCTTGTGACATTACCCCTAAATGTCCCATGGCGCCCATTCGAGCTTAAGGTCTTTTATAAAGCCTGTAATGCTTTTGGGGGTCTTTTTTCGATATCTTCTGGTAGTGGAAATACTTTTTCTAGACGTTATAAGGCTGAAATAGATTACACTTTAGTGCGCGGCGCGACAGCGCTACAAAATATTACAGAACATTAGTTTCCTATTCTCGGTGCGATAGAGCGGCGAAAATTTTTGCTGCGTAATCATTTGCAATCCATTTTGGACCCATCCATGTATTAATTAAGAAATCCTTTTTAAATGGTAGGTCCCGTGTGCTACTGTTTGCATTCCTCTAAGATCACCTGACATGGTGTTTCAAGGTTATGGCGTTTCGACATAACGTCAGAAATTGGATTGCCCATCGGGTCCTGTATGAAATCTTGGAAGACTTTCAGGTGGCCAATCAAATTTTTTGTGCTCAGGAGGTTTGCCATTTGCAGCCTAATTGGACTGAGGATAGCATTCTTCCAAATATGCAAATGTAAAGTTAGTAAATTCAGAATAGTCTCTAAGGCTGCAGTTTCACAGGTACGCAAGGCATCATGTAAGTCATTGTAGTTTTTGCAAACTAGCCGTCTTTTGTTTTGTTTTTGACCGCCAAACGAGTGAAGCGTATAAGAGTGAAGAGTAAGTGATGAACGTAAGGGAAACAAATCAAAAACTAAAACTTTCCACCGTTCCATCCTACTTGCTGCCATTTATCACCACCATCTTTGTTAAGTGCAATATGGCGACATAAATGTCCACATTGCTGCCAGGAGTAACCAGATGGCATTGGCTGAGTCTTCTCGCTTTTACATTTACCATCCTAATTTCTATACAAATTTATTAATTTTTCTAGGGGATTTTATTTTATTTCTAGCATTCCTTTCAGGTCAACAAAATGAGACACGTATGTAAGGATTAAACCTAATGTTGATCCTACCAAAGTACGTCTATAGTTAGTAATCAACCGTTGTGGTTAACAATGGCCCATCTAGATTTTTCTTTTATAGAAGTGATTTTGAAATTTGTAGCGGTCTTTTTATGATTTGTATCTGTATATCTTTACTTTCGCTGGCTGAAATAAGTGTGTACCATCCCAAAGTAAAGGCGTAGGTATAGAAGTGTCACCATAGATGACAGTCGAATTAGTTTTCAGATAAGTTTAGGACACCTAGTGATGGATGGATATATTAAAAAGAGCTTAAGGCCCCAGGATGTCTCTGGAACGTAGGCCACAACAAAGGCCATTGTTCACTCTTCAATCTCAGCTAGCCGGCCCTACGAAGTTTAATATTAGCCTCCACCAACTCTCCCTTCATTTTCAGTTCATCCGGGAGGTATAAGCCAAGCAATCTGTCATGGTTTGCTGAGAGGGCCGGAAAGTGACAAAGAAAGTGAGCCACAGATTCGAATTTCCCTCGGTATCCTCGACTTGCAGGATCATCAGGAAAGCCCACCAGGTGTAGGTGATCCCTGAGAAATGAGTGACCAGTGAGAATTGATACTAGACTTCTCAGAGTTGGGGCTTGTTCCAATAGGTTTTTCGTTAAGTATATGGGTTAGCTTTATTTATTTATTTGAAATGGAATAGAAAATTACCAAATGAAAAAGGATATTAAAAAAAAACAAAAAAACAAAAAAAGAAATAAAGTGAAAATGAAACAAGACTTGTTAGGAGTCAGTCAGTGTCAGTCTTTTAAATGTCGGAAGGTCGGTGCTAAATATATCAATACAATTGAAATTCAAATTATATGAATTTAGAATTCTGAAGATGGGCGACTTTTCCTTGATGTTGAACCTGCGAGAGGGCAGTCTGGACCGACGTATATTTCATGATATGCGAGTGGGAGCGTTAAAGTCAATTCTCGATATTCATGCAAAATATTATTGAATTTAAATAACAAGAGCCTGAAAATTTTTCTGTGAATTAACTCGATTTGATCAGAATAAGATGAGTAAAACGGGTGCCACACTTGACATGAATATTCGACGATACTTCCAATTGTTGAAAAGAGTAGGAAACATAGACATGGAGCATTTAAAGGACCTGCATGTATGGAAAATAAACCCGACTGATCTACATGCTTTGGATGTTATAGCTCCAATATGTGAGACAAAAGTAAGTTTAGAATCAAATAAAACCCCCAAGTGATATTATTAATTTTATAGTCAAGATTGACGGAATCACGTTTCCTAGAGAAGGACATAACAATACAGTTTTTGATGTTTATTTGTAAAAAATTGTCGCTACACCAAATTCAAGCTTCTTGATGTCCCTTTGAAGGCAAAGGCAGTCATTGATATTTATAACTGTCCGAAATATCTTGGCGCATCGTCTACATAAATTAAGCAGTCACTCCGAATAAACGTGGGTATATCAAGAAAAGGAGAGGACCGACGATTGTGCCTTGGGGAACGCCAGATAGCTGTTTATAAGGGACAGATCTGAAACCATTAAGGACAAAGACGCCACTCTATTAATTAGAAGGGGAAAAAAAACAAGAAATTGTATTTGTGTGGAATCCAAGTTGCGCCATTTTGAAGAGAGCACGTTTATGAGAAATTTTGTAAAATGCTTTCGAAAAGTCGGTGTAAAAGGCTGCTTGCTATAGTGTCAATGAAAAGGACAAGATTAGTAGTGGCTAGCCCAAGCTGAAATGTTAGAGGCAAGATGTTTTGTTGCGATCTCGATTGTGAAAGGGGATGCCACCAAGGTTGTACCAAGACTAGCAATCTCGTTCGGCTTTTCATTTTCGCTAATATCACTGTGACATTGTACCGCCATAGGACTAGTGATGGTAGTGGAAGAATAGTAGACATATCCCATAGCATTGAATCTTCGAGAATATTAATAAATATATCTTTCATTGATGAGAAAGCAGTATTCTTAAAAGTACCTACGTCAAGAGGACGAGCATGTGCAAGGATGAACATAGAGTCAATATGTGTGTGTTTTTTTTTTTTTATTACGAAAGTAGATATTAACATTGCAAATTAAATCCTTGATTTCGATACACACAAAATTTGTCATATGAGAAGACTAAGGAAAACTGCTTTGACTGAAACCATATAATAATAAACTTCTTGAGTATATAGACTATCATAAAAAGTAATGTCAGATTATATCCAAGCTAAAAAATTCCGCATTATGTTTGATGATAAATTGATGTCATATGACCTAGAAAATTTCTGAGAAATTGATAGCATGTGCGTAAGAAATATTAGCTTTGATATTTATGTATCTTCTGAATTTTTCCTCAATTATTGAAGGCATAGAAAAAAAAACTCAATTAACATTT
The DNA here is from genome assembly GCA_963924295.1 of Dioctria rufipes. Taxonomy (NCBI): domain Eukaryota; kingdom Metazoa; phylum Arthropoda; class Insecta; order Diptera; family Asilidae; genus Dioctria; species Dioctria rufipes. The sequence goes on along the minus strand of OZ002743.1, from coordinate 36,537,739 downwards.
TCTACGATTTCGGAAATCTACAACCTACATAAAAATTTACCTACATTAATTTCCATTAAAAGGAAAAACAAAAATTCAAATGAATGACGGAGGTGGATTTTCGTTTCATTAAGTATCAAAAATAGAACAAACCTAAAAGGTCACTGACATTATAAGAAGTCTAAAGCGAAGCTTCTTTAAATCCCTTGTTTTTTCCAGAGGTATAATTTATACTTGGGTGTAAGAGGAAAATGCTGTAAAAATGCGATGCGCACATTTAACAGATTTTTGTCTCACTCTCTATATAGCCTCTGTATATATATGTAGAAGAAGTCGTCTTGATAATTCAATGTGCCAGCCAAAGTTACATGTACATATAAATAATGTTATATATATATATATAGGACATAATAAAAGAAAGCAAAAAAAAAAACAAAAGCTCAAAATAAAAATTTCCTTTTTTCGCTATTTTACGAACACACTCCAATGAGTTTCCGTAAAAGCTTGCAAAAGATTTACTTCCTCCGGGGTCGAAATAAGCTGCTCAAAAGAACGAGGAGTAAAATAATTTGTGGAAGAGATGAATGACTATCACCTCATCCTCCATCCAGACCCTCTCCTCTTTCAGCCCCCATATTAAATGTCTTCAATGTTATAATATCTTAGGAACGAACAGCGAAAAACCGCAGCCGAATAGATAAAAGTCCTCCCCTTGTGAAATATTTACTATTATGCGTGGAATGTGAGAGCGTGTCATAAATTATGTTCGCATTATCACAGCATGAATTATATTCCACAGATTTTGTTCTAGAGTGGTGTATATAATTATATATATATATATAAAGGACAAAATTACAGTATGGGCAGTTCATCACACCACCCCCCCATTCCCACACTACAACCTAAATATTTCTTACCTATTATGACTGTTCGCGCAGCATAACTGTAAGCTAAATTCTGAACTCTGTGATTTTATGCCATACTTGAGACCATGAGATTTGCAGGCTTTTAGGCCAAGGACAGGACTTTAAATAACAACTTCCATATATAATGAATGTGTAACGCAAGATGAGAGGTCTTATAGGGAATTCCAGGTAAACAGGTAAATATAGTATTACGTGCTACCTGAAACGCTAAGTGTAGAGAATTGCGGCCTCATGATTTATAATTAACTACTCAAGTGTTCGTTATTACTTTACTATCATCGTGTGATAGAAACAAGAGGGGTGTAATATTTATCGAGTGGCTTTAAAGGATTTAGGGAGTAAATCCTGCAATTAAATCCAGAGGAGATAAGTACATAGGTTGGTTGGTTTGGTTGCCTATATCTATACGAAGGTATGCCATAAATCGCACGAGTAAATTGCCATCTTAATACAGGACTATATATACGTTATACGAGAAATAGGAGTATATACATATGTATGTATGTAGGTTTGTTTGAATGGAGAGTGTTTTCGATAAGCTTCCGGATTGATTACACAAAAGCCTTTTAATTGGTGAAATTGATACACATTGATTGGTGAGATATTATAAGTTATTATTATCCTCATATCCAGTTATCATTGAAATTATGATAACGCTGCCATTGAACATATTAAACAAATAGTTAAAGTTTGGCTTAATATTTGATGTGTTGTTAATGTCTATTCCAGATGTTTGGATCGGTGGGATCAACAGCTGAAGTCTATTAATACTTTTTACTTAGTTTTAGATCTTATTCAAAATTTTGCTGTGTTTTAGTACAGGTATATGGCAGTGTGCGACAACAGGTTTATACTAATTTTTGTACAAACTATTTGTGATATAAAAGTATCAATTCAAGTCTAGAGTACTGCTTAGAACGTACATTAACAGCTACATGCATAACTTGCAGTTTTTAAGTTTCTACAGGACTACAGAACTGCTTATCCAGAATTTCGCATTCTCCATGTGTATATATCTTACTTATCAGCTTCTTCGCAAGCTCCTCCTTCTCCACCAATATGCAATTACAGTTATACAATGAAGACCGTTATATTTCCGCACAAAGGAGGTCTTCAAAGTGCTCGTAGATCTCAATGTTTAAAACTCCTGGGGCTAATAGTGTTTCGCCCCTGATACGCGAGTGCTGTGCCTCTTCTTTAGCTCAACTTCTATGCAAACTATTTTACCTGTCCTATTCGACAGAAGTCCTTCCTTATAGACCAATTGCACTTATTTCGATTCTTTCGAAGGTTTTTGAAACACTCATCAGCACTTAATTTGATGAAATATCTAGAAACTAATCATCTTACGCTCTACTGGAGATTTACTAACATTCCTCACCGATCGTTTGAATCAGTGTCTCCATAATTTTAGTGAATCTGAAATTATCGCATTAGATATTTCGAAGGCCTTCGATAGAAAGTTCCTTATGGTTTTACTTGAGCGCTTACCAAGTATGTCTTAATCTCACGGAATTTTTAATGCTCGGATTGTTATCGACAATCAACGTCCTCATGTGCGTACCAACGAGTTCCAGTACGCCAATAGAGCATGACATGACATCAACTCACTGGTAGAAGCAAGACCTGTCCAATCTCTGCCGATCTAGGGTCACGGCACCCTTCACCACGATGCTCCCATAAAGCGCTCGTCCCGAGTTGAGGTGGATAAATCCTTGTTATCCAGGGCTCCTCTAACTCCATGGTACCAAGTTAGCCAATGTCGGGCCGCCCATGTGGTATAGTTTTCGTAAACCATGATCAACGGACCATGAATACTCCCAGTGTCAATCTTTATGCAAGATATCCTTTTTGTAACGGTACTGGTAACTCCGTTTGGGCCTAGATCTTATTAGCAACGTCTAAAAGAATTGTACTTGGCCTATACAGGTAATACAACCTTTATGGGCGCTATCAGAGGTGACCACGTGAAGGTTAAGATATGCCCCTATTCAGCCTGGATAGGCTTCGAGATTCATCATTTGGCTTTTATAGCTGACCGTGCATACTAACCATATAAGCACTACTAACATACATACCTGATTTCCGTAATTCATCAACTTATTCATCAACTAAGACATCCTTTCGCCCCCTGCCAAAAAGGCTATGTCTGTCTTTCTCCTTTGTCCAATTCCTTCTATATCTGAGATTTTATTATTCTGACTATCATGAGCACGGAAAATCTCTGCATAATGACCTCCTGTCATTAAGCCCTACTACAGTATCCAAAGAGCCAAAAATCTCAATTTTTATTTCACTAAGGTATAGTTATCTCGCCGTGAAAAGTACCAATTCGTGCATATGGTATCTTTCACCCATACTACCTTACTGTACGCACTCTCATGGGATATGCCAAAGCGATCTACAGTACAGCTTAAACAACTAAACAACAAACCAACAAATTTCTTCCATCAAGTATGCATGCTTTCGTCTTATAAAGCTTTCACCTTGTTCAGCATTGAGCTTCACAGACTTCTTGCCCCCCCCCCCCTAATGGCCCTTCGATAGAGTCTGATATCTTGCTCTTTTAGCTAAATTTCATGCATTAGATCTACACCCTCTTTTCTTAAACTGAATTGAAAGTTTTTTCTCCCGCCGTTCAATACAAGTTATATTGGACAGATCTACAATCCATGCCGGTGTACCACAAGGTTCTGTTCTCTCTCCTCCTCATTTCCTAATTTATTTTTATTATTGATCTACTAGCTCTGATTTTCAATACTATCCACAGTTTTGTAGACAACAGCACACTTGAATTTGTGTGTACTCGTTCGGCTTTATAGCTGATTCCCATGGGAATGTTATAGTTGACAAACGAAACCACATATTCAGTTCACTAAACTATGACCTTACAACAATACTCGCTTTGGGCAGAGCTAATCGGGTCTTTTTTAATGCTTTCAGAATGTACTCAAACGTTCTCAAACACCCGCTCAACCCATTTCTGTAGATTGAGAAGATATCTCGAACATGCCATCTCTTAACATCTTACGCATTGAAATATCAAAAAAAATTAGCAGAGTTTTGGTATTGCCAAAAAACGCGATGAAATGCCTGGACTCCTTGCAAAGATGCAAAAAATATTTTACTCCGTCAGAGTTGGGGCAAATCAAAAAGTCTCTTATCAGGGCCTAGATAAGAAAATAATTCCCATGTTTGGACAGGGGCTAGATGCACTATATTGTTCGCGTTAGACAAAGTCCAAAAATAGTCCTTCCGGCTTATGTGCGATGACATATCAATAGCGACTATTGAACAACTAAAGCATCGGCGTAATGTCGGATATCTATATGTCTTTTATTGCTACTTCCATGGCTATTGCTCTGACCAAATCTTTGGCCTGATTACTTGTAAAATTCTTTTTATAGTGACTCTACGAGCTGTAACCCAAGTTCACCCTTGAAGTAAAATTCGGCGGTATAGGAAATTCCGCGAATACTTCGTAAGAAGAACAGTACGCCGGCGTGTGTGGCTCTGTGTACGAGTCACGCGTGTGTGTGTGCAGGGCTGGGTGCGACCTCCCCCTTCACCACTCATCTACCTGTCCTATCATTCGGTTATGTCGGCTGAGATTATACTATCGGCGTAAGGGCTTGTAGTATTTCATGAAGTGACTAAAAATTTCAGACACATCATGTAAAAAGTCATTAAGTGTAAACTGTTACACCATCTGCCTACATTTCATAAAGTGGCTAGACTTTTCGTGAAGTGCTAAGTTACATCAAATGTCTACGACATATATAAGAGAATAGATCTTACCCTACATAAGAAAATACCTTGTCGGCAACTCTCAAACCTAAACTTTCGGGAGAGGCAAAAAGCATTAAACAAATTTATTGGCAGTTGCGAGCCGAGATCGTACTCTTTACTCAAATTAGTGGATCCAAAGAAGTGTTCTAACATAGGACAAATACCAAATGGACGAAATTTTCTCCTACACGCAGACAGAAAGTCTTCAACTATAAACAGGTTTCAAAAGGAGTAGATGATTTCTCAGATGAGATCATCCAGGTAAAGTGCTCTGGTGTCATACTGTTTCAGATTGTGGTAGATGACATTTTGTTAATTGAATTATAATGTTACGCTTATGACCTTGTCTTATATATAATTATAAACAAATCAAAGCTTCGGCGTTGCAGGAATATTTAAGAGAAAACGTTTATTCACACTTGATGACCAATTCATCATAATTTTACTTACTACTAGTAAAAAGGAGGTTTTTCCGATCAATATTGAATAAAATCTGTAACGAAACCTTTGTAGAACCATTTATCAAGTTTTTCCATATGAAACTTTTCTTCGCTTATAACTCATAGTTACTTTTTAAATCAATATTTTAAGTGGGGCAATAGATATTCACTAGGAACCGTCAACCTATCATGTGAACGTCCAATCAATATATTCTAGAATTTGAACTGACTTGTCCGGGAAACCTAGAATATCCGTCCCTGCCTGCGATTCCGCCGTTACGTGGAAAACAGAGAGCTAATAGTAGTTCGTGAACAATGGAATGCACTAGTTAGTATGTGTGCAACGGAAAGTTATTTTGCTCGTACTAATTCGAGATAAACGGTCAACTAGTGGTAGTAGGTGAGCAACGGAAACCACTAGTCAGTACGTATGCAACGAAAAGCTAGCACATCGTACCTCTCAGCTATATTTACTAATTCAAAAACTTACTTCAAATTTTTTGCACTTAGGTTAGGGACGTAGGCAATAAAGCAAGAAATTGAATTCAAACCAGCTGTTGTCATTTGGACCCTTAACTACACTGGAGCTACCCAGCAACAAGTCCGACGGTTTCCTACCGACCGAGACTATTGGAGCTCGAGCACACATACCGACAGAGCAAACGACATCACAAACCATTTGCGAACATTTATTAAGAGAAGGTTGTGTTGAATTTTAAAAATTGGTGAATAAATGAAATGTCTATCATAGAAATGTAACTGTATTCAGGTAATATTGACACCACCCTTAAAAAAATAGATAGTAATAGTTCCGTCGAGTTGGAAAGCCAAGACGATATTTTTGTATCTGAAGCCCCTTATCAACTGCGACAAATCCTGGAATATCTAGTGAAATCCCACTATGCTCCTCTATTAATTACAAAATCTCTACAAATAGATTTATTTTATTCAAAATACACCTTTCTATTTACTGTCCGAATTTATGTATCAATATAAGAACGAAACACCTGAGACGGTCCTAAAACAAGTCTCACCAACTAACTAGTTCATGTTTATTTATGCTTTCCCATAAAATACCAGAAGCATTCATACATGTCCGAAACTGTCTAGTATATTTTATTATTTTCATCAAATATAGATCATGTTTTAACATTGTGTGCATGTGCACTGTTTGTTTATCTAAAAAATCTCGCCAAGGCGAGTTAAGCATGCACGAAAACAGTTTTAACACGAAACATACAGCTGGAAGAAAAGCAAACCTATCCTGGCCATCGTAACACTACAAATCACAATCAAAGTCCAACATACGTACATAAATACACACATACGTACATCATGAGCATTATATCCACAAAGGTATATATATTTTCTTATTGTCATCGGAACTTCAAGCCATCCAACCAACCAACCCACCTTTCATCCACCTCTCTTCTACCTGCCGAATAGCACGCTATCCTTAACTAAAAATAGATTGCCGCCGTATATTTGTGGCCGGTGGTGGAAGAAACGAAATGTAACGAAAGGCTTAGTCGTCAGGAAGACGAAAATTATTACGCGGAAGAAACATCATAAATGGGAAGTGGAGGAAAGGAAGGCGACATGCCATTTGAAAAGCTTTAAATGCTCCGCTATTTCTTGGACTTCCCCAAAAAAAAAAAAAGGTATATGTTTGCTGTTTGTATTCGTGCCTCCTGGTTTTTAAAAGTATCTGAACTTTATGAAAAGTTTATTCCAACATTGGGAAAAGGTCAAAGAATAGGATTTTTTTTTTTTTTTTTTTGGGACATACGCATTCATTCCCAGACCCACCAACCAAAGGCTATTCAGTCATGAGAGAGGGAAAAAAACGGAGAAAAGAATTGATATTTTGTTGACTCAGAATTTTGAGAGATTTTTTTCTATTTTTATAAGACGAAGGTCGGCTTAGTTAAGGAATTTAAAAGTTAAATTTCCTTCCATCGTGATAATGATGTCGTCACGGGATGAAATTTTGGTGAGCTATTAATATGCCAAATTGGACACTTCTGAATGTTTCAAACGTGAAAAGTATCGTTAACAAGGTCAAAGAAATTTGACTAACTGCATTTACTGATATGTCAATGAAAGCAGAAGTTTTAAACAGACTTTTTCAACTTTTTTCACTCCATTAAAATCCTGTGCCGAACATGGAGCATATTGAGAAAATATTTTTTTTCAGTAGAAAACTCTTCTACCATCAGTGGACAATGGCGGAATTCCATCTCAAGCCCAGTAGAATCATGAGCCATGTGTTACCCATTCCACTGCCAACATTTTAAAACTATCGAAGAGCGATATTCGCTATTACTCAGCATTTTCCAAAAAAGCTGATATACTGTGACACACGGTACTCGGTGCATTTTTTTATAAGCAGACCGTATAGGGTGTTTCAAGTAAAAGACATAAATTCCACACGTTAATACCTTAAAACATATATAACTAAAGAAAGCGCAATTAGCCCGAAAAATTCCGACATTTCCCACTATATGGTGGAATTCTGTTCATGCTATTATGCTCACTGCAGTAGTAAATTTGAAATATTTTTGAAAGGGGGTTTGGCAAAATTTTTTTAATTAAAACAAGATTGTGAGCTGCCACTGACACATTAAAAAAATAGTTAGGAACACAAAAGTTTAAACAAAGAAATATTTTGATATTTTTTTTACTTCTTTTCCACGTATTTGTGGAAAAGAAACTTTTTAGTTTAATTTCAGGACTTTAACTTGCCTGAAAAACGTCTCCTGGGATTAATTCGGCGATTATTTCAACAGCACAATTCATTGTTGAAATATTTTCCCGTTTATTAACTTAAGTCTAAAGCTTATGGTCATTAAATGATCACTTTAAATGTTTTTATTTATAATTAACTTAATTAATGGAACAATCTAACGTTTTTTAATTAAATAACACATAAAATACAAAGCCCGGCTCAAAAAGACGAATCTGACGTTTAATTCAAATTGACATTAGCAAGTTAATTTGGTTAAACTTGGTTATATCCTTCTTGCCTTTTCACCCTTTTACTTAAAAACAGAGTTTCCCTCACACCGGTAGGGCTTTTACACGATATTTCGCTTCATTTAGTTATATGTTCTAAGGTTAATACATAATACATAAGCAATTTTTTTCTACATTTGTTTGCGGAGGAGGAGTAGGAAGACTGAAGTTGCTTTTTTCACTTAACACCCTGTATATTTTATATATATACATATATATATATTTTGTGAAGATTTTTATCATATCGTAGATGAAAAATAAACGACCAAACCTTTCAAGGAATTTTAAAAGGTCACCATTATAAATTTAGAAAAGATATCAAACTTTTTCTTTCAAATTTTTAAGATGAATTCTGACATCCTAGGATCTGTGAGAGGTCCTGGATGTTTTATTTATCCGCTAAAACTATGAAAAAATTTATGATTTGTGTAAAATTAATTTTGACGATAACTGGCGTTGAATGGCATCACCCCCTCCTACATCCCATCACCCTATTCAGTAAACATTTTCAGAAAGGAGTCTCATAGATTTTTATATTCCGATGTTGGGTACTGGAACTGACAGTTTTACCAGTATGTATACGTAAAATATCTGATAATCTTCAAATTTTTGTATGTCAACTGTGTATATATGCGTTCTCAGGTTATCGTAGAGATAGACAAGCGAATATGCAAAAATCAAAATAAATTTTGTTGTAAAAAACGTCAGTTATGGATAGGCCTAGATGAGACAAAAAAAAAATTTTTTTTATGAGGCCTAAGGGGATAAATCCTACTGGATAGGAGATGAAATTAATTAATTTTTTATATTCAGGTTGCGATCTATGATGAAGGTTTTACTGGTCTCTATAATATTTTTTCACCTTCTCTAGAGCAATTAAAAAATTGAGTTCGACAAAATTGAAATGTCTTTCGATTACAATTTTTTTTTTGCTCATAAAATACGCCATCAACATCAATTTTTATACCCTAGATGAAATCTAAAGGGTATACTAAATTTTTTATTCCGTTTGTAACGCACAGAAATAACAATGGTAGAGCTAATGGTTTAGACACCCACGCATAATATTAATATGTAATTAAATTTAAGTCTGTAAGCCTCTGTAAGCTAATTAAACTAAAAATTCCGTTAAATTCTAAAATTATACCTTTGAAATACCTATGAAATGAATTCAAAAATTGTTCAAATGTGGCTGGCAACCCTATGTTCCCCATCATCCATCAATCGAATGTAGACAGCATATAAGGCAGTAGGCACGACCATAGAGTTACCAGAAAATTATTTTTATGCCAGCTAAATTTAGCCATTTTAGCTGGAGTTAATTCCTTTGAATCTGAGTAAAAAATCGGATAAATCCTTTCAACCTGAACGGCAGTTTGCCAGGACTCCTACCCAGGGTTTTTTGAAACCCTCTCAAATTTTAGTAGTTTTAGCCAAGAAAATTCATATTGAAAAGCGGCAAAAATAAAAAAACTAATCTCTAACATAATAAAATTTGTGTTAATAATACCGGAAACAGACTTGCAATATCAATATTGCATTTTGCTGTTAACTGAAAGTCTGTCTCTATATACTGAGAAACGGCTTGGTATACCCTCGGCATACACTCAATATGCAGTACATTGGAGCTCAATATTGAGATTGCGAAAAACGTACGCGGTATACGAGTTTATTGCAATATGACCCTAGTTATAAACCATAATCATTTAATACACGAACCTTTTAGAACCGAATTTATTACAGCAATGTTGGCTACAACATTTTCTGACATTTAATATTTGACACCTGTCAAATTGAAGTGTCTATTTCGTTGTTATTTTTCGTATAGACAAGTAATTTCAGAATCATAAACCGCAAGTGCGTCTCTGAAATTTTATATTGCAATTGACATAATTGCATTATCAATATATCAATATTGAAATTGCAAGTCTGTCTCTGATATAAAATAAACTGTACTTGTAATGATACGGTTTTTTACTTTCATTTTATTTTAAAACAGTTTGAGATTCAACGACATTTAATATAATGGATCTTAATTTTTGTTTGAATTTCAAATTCTTTTTATTTAACAATCACTTGTTTCAAATTCAAATTGTTTTTAACAATTCTCGTTCTAGTTCCAGAGTGTGCAGTATAAATAGGTCATCTATCATATACATATGATGCCTAGTATATCCTGGAACTGTAATAAAATTTACTCCAAGTAAAGATCGTATTTATTGGGGGCGGTAACTAACGTCTTTACCCCCCTTCAAGACTTTCCTAGATCCGGCACTGTTGTAGTTTCATACTTTATTTATAATCCATTTCTACTACATATGACTATTCTTATGTTTGAATTAATTGAAGCTGGAGGTCTATTTTTTTTTCTTTTAAATATTAAATAAAATTTATTTTTATGCAGTCGCACCTTTTTGTAATATGCTCGCCCCCCCCCCCCCAAGCTTTCAAATCTAGGTACGTCTCTGTTCTCTATCTCTCTCTCTCTCTCTCATCCTCATTCACCCTCTCTCTCCCTATTTATTTATTTCCACATTTCCTTATCACGTTTGCATATGTTCTCTTATCTCTTAACCAGCTTATTAAATATAATTTATTGAATTGAATTAACATTAATTCGATTATTTTCTCATTTATTTTCCAATGTATTTCACACCTCGGTCACGTCAATGACTTATACTTCCTACCTTCTACATACATATAAGTAATTTTAAGACTTCCTTAGTTACGTACCTTTTTCTGCCATAATTCTTAATTTATGAAACCGATTTACCACCTCCTCTGAATGTGCGAGACGGTAAAAAGTGTAAATAAATAATAAGACCATTCATTACACTTAACGTCATCTATATACACCCCGTGAGGCAGTACTTTTTGAAGATTAGATAATTTCCCATTAAGTGAGTTCGTTAGCAATTCATTGAGCCTGTGCTGTGACCAAAAGTCGTTTTTCATTCACAGTCCGCAGCTTGGGTAGCGCTAGAAACAAAAGTGGGTCATGCAAATTGCATTCTCCTTCAGGCGTACTAGTTATATACCCCCCGTCGTCGTCGCTCTAGTCGCTTTCAATGAGAACACATCGAACCGACGACAAACACGGGGACACAGTTGATTTTCGCTCAAGAAATTTCTTTGACGTTATAATGACTTTGTAGTACGACAGTGTTTGTGTGTGTGCTTTGAATAAAAATCGTGTAATCATAAAACGTTGATGAATATGAAATTAAGAAGACTTTTAAATGTTGAGTAAAACAAAATATTTTCAGAATAATATTTTGAGTTACTTGAGGGGAAAATGTATAAAATTGTACTTTTATTTTTATATGGCAGTACACCGAAACAAATGATTCACATTTTACCAGAGTTTGTTGGTGTTATTCTAGGTATTTGAAAAGCTAGGTAAGTACTTTTCATAAAGTGATAAGTCGCAAATGAGAATCTTAAAAGAAAAATCAAAGGTTAATTTTTGCCATCTTAAGGTACATTGCAACTTTTATTACAGCGCAAGTACAAAAACCTGTACTACTCCAGGGTTGCAATGTGTAAACACTTTTGAAACCCAAAACGTTGTGCCTGCAACTCGGTTGCTTGCAACTTCCTCGTGCTGCCGCAATTCTGGAAGTTGCAATGTGTAAACATCTAAACATAAGGTTGCAGGCGCAATATAAAAATATTAGTTTCGTTGAAATTTTTTCTGCGGTTGCACGTGCAGTTTTTTAACATTTGTGTGATAACTAACCAAATTTTTAATTCAAAATTCATATTCCTTTTTATTATTATTTTACTTGGAAAATAATAACTCCAGAAATATTTCCTTATAAAATGCTCGCAGTAAAAACTGCAGGCTGCGGGCAACTTTAATTCACTGCAACCTTAAAAGCTACGTAGTAAAAATTGCAATGTGTAATCGTACCTTTAGATTGATTTAAGAGAAAAATGTCAAAAGCCCTTTTCATATACATATTGCTCCCTCCCAAGTCAATTAAGGTTACACAAGTTAATATTAGTACATACAATTTGGAATAGCTAAGTTTTATTATTATAACCTGTGGAAAAAGTACTTATGCAAATTACTGAATTAGAGAAGAACAGTTTTGCTCCAGATCTACGACAACTAATCATACAAGAAACCGAGTGGGTGAAAAAAAGGCAATATCAAAAGTACCCTATAAGTTCCAAAAGTACGCACTTACAACAAATACAGTCATAACGCGAAATACTTATAGGGTACTTAAACTTATATACATATGGGACTTATAAGTATCAGTAGTTTGGCTTGTATTTCAAAAATTTTTAAGTACCAGTATCGGGACTTGTATTTGAAAATTTTTTAAGTACCAGTACCTGTACTCGAACTTAAAAAAAGAAATAAGTCCAGGTCCTGGTACTGGCACTAGTATTTAAGTACCAATCACAAGAAACAATTTTTTTTATATTGTAGTAACCGTAAGGTGTTCATTACCAAATCATATAACTTGACTTATGTAGACAAGTTCTCGAAACCTCTTTGTATCCATTATAAACCCCTTATAGAGCTTAAATGGAGGATTATATAAAGGTTACCGTGACTTGATTTAGGTAACGTTATATAACTAAAAGTTTCATAAAATGGGTAACAAAGATATTCTGGTTACCTTAATATAACTTCTAATATAGTCCTTAATAACCCATGAGGCTCTCGATTAATTTATTTTGGTCATAGCATAGTGGTTGCAGTAATCTTTCGGTTACCTTTATATACCTCTTTCTTTCTACAACGGTTGGAATTTTCTCAGACTGATTACTTTTAGTGATTGAAATGTTAGTGAAATTACTTTTTGTTACCGTTATAAAACAATATAATGCAAATATTAACATAACCTATCTTGACATAGTATTTCGATATATTCTTGTATTCCATTTTTAATATTTTTACATCTTGGAATTACAATTTTTCAGCATGTACGTGGTGAAATTCAGTTGCAATTACAATTTTACTGTGAATATCATCATACATACTTCTAAAAAATACAGACCACTCCAAAAATAAGCAATATTTAATTTTAATTAAATATGACAAATTTTCAGCTAGGTGACATTAATTCGTAAAAGTAACATTACATAATTTAGAAATGTTATATATGTACCTAAAAAGATGTATTTTCTACATATAAAAGTAATGCAATTTAAAAAATTTGCTTAACCGAAACTTTCTTTTTTATCTGCAATACACAGATGAAAAAATTGCGGTTTGTACTTAAATGAACAAATTACGATTATAAAACTTCTACTTTTATATAAACTCTGGTTGTATTATATAAACAGAATGACCCTTATAAAACTTCTAGAAATATTATATAAACTAAAGGAACTACCACGCCTCGAAAATGATCGTTATATACTTTTTAGTCATAATATGTAAAATGTAATTTTTATAACAATCACCTTCGGTACTAAAGCGCCACAAAATAAATGAAAACAGTTTTATAATGGCTCCATTCTACAGTAAAAGTCATTTGTTTTTATAACGATCACCGTAATTACTAAAGGGCCACCAAAACATTTTACGATATTTTATAGTGGGTATATGTATTACGGAAAGTTCCCAATTTTTATTAAAGTCACTTAAATTACTGAATGTTGTCGAGTTATATAAGGGTAATCATGGATGTCGCAATATACACTTATCATAAATTAGTTATATTACCTGGTGATGAAAACAATTATAAAACCTTCTTATATACTTTCTAGTAATGGTTACTCTAAGTTATATTGCTCGATGATTGAAACATTTCCGTCACCAACTTATAAAACCTTTAGTAACTTACTTCCACGATAACCAATAGTACGATTTAAAAACTCTAATATAACTACGTCGCCAATTGGTAATATTATAAAACTCTTATATAACCAGTCAAATTCTTATATAACCGAGTAACCATTATATACCCCTTATAAAACTACCCATTACCTTCAGTCACCAAAAATTGGAAAAATTGTTGCTTGGGATGTATTTGGGGCTGTAGTTGGATAGCTATACATATGTAGCTAGCTTTCATATGCCCGGTACTTTTCAATATATTGGTTGTTTAATGAAAGAAGAGCATATTTTGCTAATCACACTATAACTCGGTAGGGTGACGTTTTGCCCCCCCCCCCTCCCCCTCTTCAGACATGCAATTTTTTACTTGTCTGGATGAGAGGAATCATTTGGAAAAATATAGTCATATTAGTCTAGGGCACCCCGTAATTTACCTTTGAACTAAAATTTTTTCACCAGTCTCAATCATTTGAAGCACACGCTTTCCTGTTTTTATAATAGAGTTCCTGGGGGCTTGACATTAATATTGTCAAATATATTCTACCATGAAAGTCATGAGCAAAAAGGTTGCCTATTTCATGCTGTAAAATGAAGATAAATATGAGAAAGTGGCGTTTTCTCTTCTCATTGACGTCATCAAAGGCTGTTATTAAACTCTAGTAACAGGGACATTAAAATTGTTAATAAAAGCATATCTACGAAACTTAAATTTGTAATTTAAAGTGCGATGTCTCTTATCAAGTAAAAATATTTTAACTGTTACTTTTCAATCATTCCAATAAAATGCCATAAAAAAGTAAAATTCGCGCTCATAAAATTCAACATATTCGGTAAAAGCATCACTCCTCGACGAATATTCGAAATGAAATTTATAAAACTTTGATAAGTCCGTATGCAACCAGTAATAAAACTGGCTCGGGCACATTTTAAATGAAAATATAAAAACGACAATAAAGAAATTTTAACACTTTCTTTATGGCCTTTTTTATGATGACAGTCCCGGTGAAAATTTCTGACGAATTGAAATGTTCTGAACTTTGTTCCATTTATAAATTTTTGAGCAAGGGACTGTTATAAAAATTATTGGGTAAAATAACGGAATTATTTTATAATATTCATTGATTCCAGTTGTTTTTTTTTTTTCTGAGTCCAAACATATTTAAATAATATTTAAAATATATTTTAAAAGATTTTATGGCAGATAATGGCTCATGTTTTTATTACACAAACATTGGTAGAAAGTGAGAGAAAGAGTTGGCTTGACATTTTATAGCTGATATTGACTGCTATAAAACTTCTAGCCTGCAGTATATTGCAGGACATAATGTATGCTGGTATTGTTCATAGCTTATGCAGTTTATAAAGGCAATATAAGAATTCTATGAGTGAAATAGATAGAAATAAATGTGAAATGTGACTACTATTAGTCATTAATAGCGGCGTTATTTTCCTTCCTTTGAATGATGCGAAGATCTTTGGTGAAATTCCAAGTCTTGTTGCAGGAACTATGCCCGCAATTTTGTATCCGATTACTTGAGAGAGCTAACTGCGAAGTCTTAGCAACGACTACGAAGTATTGAAGGCTTGTTTGGCAGCGACTACAATGTCTTGAGGACTTGTTTGGCAGCGACTGGAAAGTCTCCAACGCAACGTCTTGAAAATTCACTTAATGCTAGGGCCTCGACTATTCGCTGCGTCGTAGGAAATGGTGCGTCCTGGGCGTCTGATAACTAGTTGATCGAACATTCGATCAGCAACCAGATTAGTAATGCTCAATTCCAGGACCTGCAAAGCGAGTAAATGTTCCGAATCTGAGACTGAGAGCTGACGTACGGTCAATTTGTCAGGCAAGTGACCTCTACTGCCCAAAATGTCATTATGATAGCCTGAACGTGCGCTGGAGCCTTAGAATATAGAGACAACAGAAAGTATTGACACCTGTAAAATTCGTATGCATGAGCGTGGATTTTTTCCGGGTATCGTAAAGTAGGTCGGAATTATATTGAAGAAAGAGACAAATGTATTTTAAGTTGTCAAACGAAATTTTCAACAATATATCTTGTTGTTCTGCTCTTTATATTGATTTTACTACACGGCTGTACTGAGCTTTCACTACAGCGGCAACAGATACAAATACAACCAGAATTTGACTACGCCAAATTTGGCTTATCACACCCGATGTCGTTTTGATTATTGCTGTAGGAGTAATGAATACGCTGGTATTGTCTACAGGATCTGTCCCTAGAAGTCTGGACTCAACCGAAGTTAGGTCGATATGGTAGTCCTAGTAACAGCAGCGAAGATTCTGGAGCCGGAGGTGGGCATCCACTGTTTCCGCAGCGGACCGTCAACCCGTTTGCAAGCCTTAAGCATTCGTGGACTAGGAAAAAGAATTTATCTTGGGAATCATTAAATAAAACGTCAGTTCTTCGATTATGTGGTACTCTCGGGGATTTTTCTTTATTTAATATGGTTTGTTCCTTGAACTTGATTACTTTCCCTTTTTTTATTTTTGGAGATGCGACCGAATTGCCGGTTGACATAAAAATAATTACATTTTTGTTCTTTCTTTTTTTTTCAATTATACAAATTCAAAAGCCTATCTAGCTAATTCCCCTTTTGTCATCAGCAAGGTATTCCAAAATATTTTTGAGATATTTCCTTACAGCGATTAAAGCAGTTTTTGAATGAAAGTGTCGCCACAGATCTTTGACTAACATGCTTACAAGTGTGCAATCATCTACATGGTCCAAGTCACCTAGTTGTCAAAGTTTTCGTATCACAGAAATTGAACGTTCATAAAATTTAACTTGATCAGTTCGTAGATTTCAAAGTTTATGTCGATGCCTTTATGACATATTCAACTAGTCGATTGTTTTTGTTTTAATTTCATGGCACGGGGACGAAAGACCCTCAAGCTCGGAGGACAAGGCGGCCCATTGTGCTACCCTATTAGAAAGAAAAGACCGATTATCGAAATCTTCCTGTTTCTTAAAAGAACACAAAAGAACAGGCCTAAGCGTATCCATCCAACACCGCGGAAAGGTCGGACAAGCGCACAGAAAGTGTTTTGTTATCTTAAGTTA
Source organism: Dioctria rufipes (assembly GCA_963924295.1). Classification (NCBI taxonomy): domain Eukaryota; kingdom Metazoa; phylum Arthropoda; class Insecta; order Diptera; family Asilidae; genus Dioctria; species Dioctria rufipes. The sequence continues at coordinate 36,520,704 of OZ002743.1, read as the reverse complement.
TCCTGTCTAGTCTTAATATTATATCTGCATATATATATAAGCATCTCAGAAAGTTGGTTTAAATTCGTATCGACTAGAAAACAATGATCTGTTTACTTTCTGCTAAAACCATGCTACGCATCAAAGGATACTTCGTGATGCTTTTGGCAACATTATAAAAAAAAAAAACAGAAAACAAAATAGAAATAAAAACTGCAATGTAACATGATTCTTACAAAATCAACCTTTTATAAAATATACATTGCAACCTATAATAATTGGTTTTGTCAGAGTTATTTCCAGTTGTAAACTGGCTTTTATTCGAGTAAAAATCTGTAGAAATATAACGATATAGTTACCAATCGAAGGAAATATAGCGGAGAAGTAATAAAAAATCCTATTTAATTTATAACTTGGTCTAAATAATTTATTTTTTCAGTTGGATTATTTTCACATTATTTTCAAAGAGGTAATGTGACGTACAACTAATTAGTTGGTAGTATTTTTATTGAACATTTCTATTACCTCATGGTACCCTCTTGATAACTTACTATCTACTCCTCATAAAGTGTAAATTTTTAACTAGTATGTTAATTCATTCAAGTCCCGTATAATATGCAGTAATACCAGATCTTACCCAAGATGTAACTTATTAGTTACAATACGGAGAAACCAAATGAAAAAATTATTTAAATTGTCATGAAAGGCAAATCATCAACGTGAATAAAATTAAAATTTTGTTGCAATAACCTTTTTGTTACGGTTGATTTCTGGTAAATAATCGGATTTTAATAAACCTTGGTCTGCTCCAAACATTTAAATTAAATTCTAGTTATCTTAACTAAATTATTGTATTTTGTTAGTTTTTTTAATGCTTCTGTAATCTTAAATGATACAAGCTCCAACCCATTAACAATTCACAGGGAATTAAGTCATCAGATAAGTCATCATCCTGTCAGATTGCTTTCACCAAAGTTGTCATAAGTAAAAAAATTTATAATTCATGAATAATTCCACGAAAAAACAGATATTTTACTAGTAGCTGCAACGTTTTAGTTTTTTTTTGTAACTTTGTCCAAAAAGTTGAGCTTTACTGTAAATATTCTACAAAAGACAAATATTCTTGGTAAATGATGGAGATTTTTAAATTATACCAAATCGCTCTTATCTCTATTGCAAAAAAATCAATCAGTAAAGAGTGCAATAAGGTTAGCAACAAAAGAATATTAAAATAATTTGAATGGAAGATGTATAAATTTTGAATATAGTAGCTCTATGGATATAAGGACAATATTCTTCCCATATTGATCTAAAAGGGGGTTCTAACTATCAAAAAACATTACCCCGTTTCCCATACAACTTTACCATGCAAAACATCTATCTAAACTACAAAACTTGACAAAAAAGAAAAAATTTCAGAGAAGTGATTAATGTTTATTCTTGGGGGATGTGTACACAGCAAGGAAGTAAACATAATTCCAAACACAAAGCATTTCGGGGGATTCTTTTTATCCCAAAGGACTATAAAGTTTCAACTTTTCTCAGAATTACTGGAAGCAATATTTCTGGGTCATTAATTATCATAAAAAGGTATTGTAGGTCACCAAGTTAATGAAATACAAAACTTTTGCAGTCGGCAAATATATATATGTGAGTAGTAAAATAGTGCCTAAAAGATTGGCTATTGTACTATTTGTAAGCCCATAAATTACATTGCTTATACCACTGTACTATGTATACATAAAAACATACATATATATATAATGTTAGTATAGAATACTGGTTTCTTCATTTATATTCTCTTCTTACTTAATATGCTCATTCAAAGAAGAAAAAAACTCTTTCTACTTGGAATTATTAAGAGGACTGTAGGACTTCTAGAAGCGGATCTTAGATACATAAATCTTTGAAGAGTTTCAAAAAAAAACTTTGGGGGAAAAATTTACTTCCGGATGGGCAACATATATTAAAATTTCTGATTCAAATTCCAATTCAAATTATATTTATTATCGACTAACTCTACACATAAGTAAGAAATGTCCCTTAGGCCCGATGTTTTAATAGATAAATGGGTCAAAAGACATAAATGGCTACAGACAACAGGAAGATATCTCCATACAAAATAGTACCAATAAAAATTATTTAGGGAAAAATTATATTCTGGAAAATTCAAGAAGAAATAAAAGCTAAAAATAACTATAAGCATAATTTTAAAAAGCAGAGAAAGAAAGATGCAAAGTTAAAACAAAATGCGTTTTAAAGAAAACAATCTTAGCTTCTAACAGGAGTGAGACAGAAAAAAATTATAAGGTATTTTTTTTTAGATATTCGACTTGAAACACACAAAAAAAAATTAGTTACAAAAGTTAAAACTTGAAGTTTGACAGACCGTTTCTTCTAAACATTCTTCTGAACATTGAATCACCAAATTAGGTTCTCTATAAGTTCGCACCTCGCCCATCTTTCTGCTGTTTGTCGTTTAGGGGATATAACTGGTTTAGATAAAACTTACGTTTCACGTACCTCTAATCCATTAACCGCGATTATTTCGGAAAGGATTGAGAATACACGCCCCTCCCATATATTTTTTTTCCATTTACTGACATGACCTATTACCTACCTCCTTCATTATTATCCACCACTTATTGAACACCCTGTACTGTTTCGGAAATTATTGCACCATTACGAATTAACTTCGCACTCTGTTTCAAGAAATATCAGATACATTCTCATCATATAAGAGGTGTTATTTTAATTAGCCCGCTATTTCGGCAGATGTCACTTTTGGAGCTGTCATTTTTTGACATTAGACAAGTAGAAACTACGCCATTAATAAAAATGGAACGATACACGATTCAACAACGCATTGAAATTATTAAAATTCACTATAAAAATGGTGAAAATGTGGCAGAGACGGTTCGTAAAACTCGAACATTTTTGGGTCGTCGTGAAGCACCTTGTCGGACCGCATGAGAAAATTCTACAAAATGAGGTGAAAGCAACTTGGAAGTGCGTTAAGTAATTTAGTGGAATTTTTTTAAATTTCCGGGATAGGTATAATTCTAGGAAAATACCCTTAAAGTTTCATCACGATGAATCCAATGGTTAAAAAATACGTTTGAGTATAAAGTGTGAATAGAAACCGAGAAAAGGAACTGATAAGCATTAGAAAAATACTTCACTGTATGTCAGAGAGGGAGAGAGCGGAGAGAAAGAGAGAGAGAGACATAGTATAACTAAAACTGAGAAACAATGAAAAATAGCCATAAAAAAGGCCCGAAACTTGTATAATCGTTTGTTAGCTGTTTCAAATTAGTGTTTTGGTTACGATGATGATAAATGCTTGTTTTGAATACGATTATGAAATTTGGCTGGTTCCAAGTTTAAAACGGTGGAAAGAACTATTCTGGAGATAGTAAGAAGCCGATTTCACGTGAAAAATTTTCTGCAATTTGAATTTGCAGCAATTGTAAATTATTCTTATTATTATTGAATTGATATTTTCCATCAAAAGGGCTGTACAAAAAATACGTCACGCTATTTTTATGTAATTTTGACTCCCCTCACAATTTTGTAGACCCCAATAAAATATAATGTCACTACAAAAGTGCCACTTCATCCTTCCTTACACATAAAATAAGAATTAATTATTATTTATTATTAACAAGTAAAAAACCTAGAATTGGTCTAACAATAAGACCAATTCTTATGAAACCCTAGATGAATGCGCGTATATTATTTGGAATGGTCACCATACTCTGATTGATTGTTGAAGTGTGTCTCTACAACACTTCTTTGGACAGTAAAAATGGCTATAACCAATTTGATAGGATTTCATATTCCGAAGAACTTTTCATTACAATAAAAACGTCTATGACTTTTTATAAATTTTAAATAATTTTTTATATAGCAACACAAAGAAGAGGTTGCCCGATTTAGCCCATTTTTTGAAATTATATTTATTATTTCTATGAGAACGCCGCCTACAAAATTTCAGCTCTCTATGGCGTTGATGCATTCTCAGGCAATCTCCAAATATATAATAAAAGCCGAAATTTTTGTATAGCAACCCTACGAAGCAGTTGCCGGATTGGTCCTATTTTCGAAAGTAAATTCACTTTTTTTTAAAAAAAGAACCGTGTGAAAAATGGCAGTTCTCTAAGTACACGCATTCTCGATTTATCGCACGCACAGACGGGAAATGCATAAATTAATATTACGCATGGGTGTCCAATTCATTTTTCTCTACCATCATTATTTCTAGGTGTTACAGATGGTATACCCTACGATGTCATCATCTAGGGTATAAAAATAATCAATAGAAAGTAACTTAAGTTACTATTTGGTAGCAATCGCACAAAAAAAAGTAATGCGGCCAACTTTAAGCCTTAAGCTTTCTACTGCTACCCAATTTTGGATGCAATGTGAGTTATGGTGGTAGGATAAGTGTCTGGATGGTGGGGGGGGGGGGGGGGGTTAAAGTGGGGTGGGGTGGGGGTGGTTAGGTGATAGGAGGCTGGGAGGGGAAGAAGAGTGCTGGAAAGATGAATAGAGATGTTCATGTTGGTAAAAGGTGAGAGAGTATGATTGGAAAGAGGGAAACGTGGTAAAAGAATAGCGGATACATGGGGAAAGGTGAAAATGAAAAAAATTGATAAGATGAAAGAAGAGAAAGAAAACTAAATGAGTATAAATTAGCTGTTGTCCTTATCAACTTCCTTATATCACAGAAAAAACCTATAAAAATATGCCAGTTATCAAAATTTGCGCCCTGTTTCCTGCAGCGAGCTACCTCGATGTGTCTCGCAACATCGCGCTCATCGTGGGATTCGCATGCAATTATTTTATCCAAAACCTAAAAATAACTCTCCATTAAGTGGTTTTTTAAGTGCGGTCCGAATGGAAACTTTTATATTTAAAAAATCAATTTTAATAATACTTTTAACTTTTATTTTTAAAAGTAAAAGTTAAAAGTAAACTTTTATTGTACGAAATAAAAGTTTTAAGTCTTTTCAGACCTTTATCTAACAAAAAAACTTTTTGAGAACATTTCGAGACTTTTATTTTATAAAAGTCTTTTTAAGAGTCTTTTGAGACTTTTATTTTATAAAAGTCATTTTTAAAGTCTTTTGAAATTTTTATTTTATAAAAATCTTTTTAAAAGTCTTTTGAGACTTTTATTTTATAAAAGTCATTTTTAAAGTCTTTTGAGACTTTTATTTTATAAAAAATCTTTTTACAAGTCTTTCTTTATGCTTTTATTTAAATATATAAAGTATTTACGATCTAATGTAAAAAAAAAAACCTCTCCCGCTGTTTATAGCATTTTATCGATTTGATCCATAAACATAACATAATTTGTTTATATCATATAAACTTAAGAAAAGTCCAGACTCTGTCTGTCTATAACGCGTTCGAATTCCAGGATGGCTTTTCTTTTAATTAGAAGGAAATCAAAAAAAAAAAATAACAAAAAACTTAAATAAAATAAATACAAGTAAAACGGCTAGAATTAGTCTAAAACACCAATACTTATTATACCCTATATGAATGTCCTTATGGATAAAATCGATTGAAACATTATCATAAACAGCGGAAGAGGCTCTTTTTTTAAAAATCAGACCGTAAATACTGTAAATATTAATATTTAAATAATAAGCATAAAGAAAGACTTTTAAAAAGATTTTTATAAAATAAAAATTTCAAAACACTTTTAAGATGATTTTTATAAAATAAAATTCTCAAAAGTCTTTTAAGATGATTTTTATAAAATAGAAGTCTCAAAAGACTCTTAAAAAGACTTTTATGAAATAAAAGTCTCGAAATACTATCAAAAAGTTTTTATTTTGTATAAGAGTTAAAAATAACAATTAATAATAATGGTTATTTTGGGAGTTTCAATAATAAAAATTACTAATTTTTATTATTTTAAAACTCTTATTACTTATAATTTTGTTTAATTCTTATGGAATAAAAGTTAATAATATCTCGTATTCTAGAGACTTTTTGAAAAATGTCATAAAAGTTTCAAGCTCTAATTTTATCTCTTAACTCTTGATGACTCGCGCAGGCTCGCCTCGCTTCTTTGTGAACGTATCCTAAAATACTTATTGGAGAGTGATAAAGATTAAAGATTTTAGCATCGGTTCACGCTTAGAGCACTCGAATCTAATCAGTGAGATCAAATCTAGTAGCAGTAACAGTATAAATAATATTATAAAAGAGTTTGTTACTCCGATAGTAGAACCTCAGAAGAATACTGACTTGAATTTATTTTATATGCACCTACAATTTTATAAAAAAAAACATTAATGAATAAAAGTTTTACGAAACTTTTAATGTTCTTACTAAATATCTATGTATTTTAATAAAAATAATGCAAACGTTTTATGTAACAATACGCTTTAACTGGGGCGCCGGGGTATAATGAAGAACGATTTTCTTAAATTCCTGAATCGATTTCTTGAAGCTTTAAATATACCAATACCAAATAAGGTATAGATATAGATATAGATAATTACCATCTAGTATTATTATGAAGTGCACTGTTGACCTGAGTGGAATGATGACCTGTTTGTCACTATGCCCCACATAATAACGAATTACATTTAATGCATTAAATTTAATTTTTTTTTATCAAAGTATTTTATTATTAATTAATGACCATAATTAGGCCTGCAGAAATATGGATTTTGAAGTATCTTTTTTTTTTAATTTAATTACAAACACAATTCCAATTTTCACTTTTCATGTAATATTTTGCACATAGTACTTGAAGCTATTATCCTCATCCAAGATCATTAATCAACTGAACCCTTACAACTAACCAAGAAACATGTTGGCCCCATATTAGTAAAAGGAAATATCGACAGTACAGCTCATGTACCTGCTTAATTACTTACTGAAAATTTCTCTATTATACTATTCAACCAATACTAACTAGCAAGCAAGGATGAAAACAAGGTAATAAAGGAATCATAAAAGATAAAGTTTGAACATCTGTCGCATGATACCAACACTTCTTACAATAAAATTGTACATTCGTGTTTCGAATTCGAAAAATGCAAACTGAAAACATCTGATATTTTACCTTTAAAACAGTTCCTGGATTTCGGAAGTATTAGAATAAATAGGTTGACATTTTTTTTTTTTTGTATTCATAGAACTCGAAAAATATTTGTTTTTACAAAATGCCGATTTCTCGGGTTTTGTGCAACCAACGTCCGAAAAACCAAAAATTTCACAGTTTGCGAAATGCTAAGCATACTAATTTGTTGGATTCATTATTCTTGACAAAGAATTTTCTTCTAATGTAAAATTATGTCTTCTGAATCCGCACTTCGTTGAGTCTACCAGAATGAAAAAATGATTATGCCCCGTAAAAAGCTCGTCATCATGACCCGTACTCGTGATTATGCCCTGCAAAAAAATCGTTATTATGCCTCACCACACATTAGTCTTTTAGCGATATGTTAGGCAAAATTTTTAGAAAAATAATATGAAATCTATCATTATCCGGACAAACTGCACACCATAAATATATTAGACTTAATTCATCAAAAAAAAAATTAAAACGCCTAAAATATTCCCTCAAACACAATCTTTGGAAAAACTGAACCTTTTGTGTGTTCTAATTGCAAAGTTCGTCTAACAAACATAGACTAATGTGAAAAAAAATGTTACCATATGTTGGCACTACTTAACCCTGCATTTTGGGTATCATAGCACGAATTTAGAATAAAGAAAATTCATTCGTCACTATGCCCCGTTCATCATTATGCGTCGGGCTCCCAACCTCCCCTTACTCATCCAATATTGTCGCAGTAGTGACTATTCCCCTCCCTCCCCACCACCGTTACATTGCATACGTATTTTATGGAAAGTCCCATAAGCTAAAAATATCCAGTCGATAAAAATAAAATATCCTAGATATTATCTCATTACTAACTGTTGAAGAACAAAAACCATAAATTTCCCATTATACATAAGTCATCAAAACTGTATAAATTACTTAACAAAGGACAATCAAATTTAGACGGGTCGGAAAATTATCTTTACAGCCATAAAATGAAAAGCGTCCAAATTCAATACAAATGAATAACTAATTTTGTAATATGTATTGATATTGATCCGAACCCGGTACCCATAATATCTCAATTTAAACCACAAAACAAAAACGCACACCGAAAGGACGATAGAAAGTTAAATGAACTATTTTCTCACTCCAACTGACCCCTAAAAACCAAAGCAATAAAAAAAATACGAGAAGAAGGGTTCACGACATATCATTATCGTGCACTTTCTAAAAATAACTTGAGACCGAATGACCATGACGGTCTACCCACGGCGAAAAGTGTCGTTTACACAATTAACATCCCCGGAGACTATATTGGGGTGAATCATCTATAACGATGTACGGAACATATATGTATCTAAGTGTAGCTCTACAAAATAGTATATGTATATGATTTGATAGTCCTCTATAGATAGTATGTACAAGTAGTAACAACACCAATGGTGGTAACACCTAGAATTAACTCTCTTCTGGGTTCTGGAATTGGATAGCTACTACACAGTATAACTATAGCATATAAACATAGAAACCATTCATTTCGTACTATTCGATACCGTGTTTCGTTAAAGTGTTCTTCTCTATGTGTATACTATTTTGTAGCGCGCTACTTATAGTGTAGTCTTTCATTTATGCTTCCCTTCAAAGTGGTGGCCTCTATTTCTTTGAAGACGAATATTTCTATATTGATGGCAAACGGTGGCGTTTGAATCGAGTTTCATTCAATAGACATGCAATCATTGTTTACACTCTTGATATGCCCGACCCGCCTCTATGTTCAGCGGATCTATATTTAATGTCCGTGACAAGAATAGATAGAAATTGGACTATTTCGGACTAAATACGTATAGAGGAATAGGAAATGAATTGCGCGCATTTAACTCCCGGTGACTCTATAGATTTTTCGTTTTACTACATTTAAACGAACCTCTGTTTTCTGACCCCGCGGGGACCTTGTCGCAAACTGCTCTATAGTGTGTTGATATTGACATTGACGAAGAAAGAATGATGAATGGAAACGATGATACGCACAGCTTACAATCTGTTAAAAGCACGCGAAGAGCTACAATTAATTAGCTTATATTAGAGATTATTAAGTAGTGTACACAACATGATTGATATGTCTGCACTCAAATTGGTTGTTACGAAATCTAAATATAACTGGATAGTAGATAAATTTGCTGCGAGCTTAAAGCGCCGCGGCCGTACCGGTGTGATAAGAAATCATAACAAAAAGTTTGCAGAACATTAGTCAGATAAGGTATAGAGTTACCTTTATATGTAGGTTAGGTACTTTACGGGGTAAAAAGAATAGTACAATAGTCCTAGTACTACTACTACTATATTCACTGTTTTACTAATACATGTGAAATAATTATATTCTTTTGTTTAAATGACTTCATTTGACCTCTAACCATGCCGGACTTATTACTGACATTTACATTTCGAAACTCACCTTCCAATGAGATTGTAAACAGTGAGAAAAAATTAGTAAAAACAAAAACAAGAGAAAAAAAAAAGAGTAAAAAAACGCGAATAAAATTTTTAAAAGGGTTTACACAGTTCTTTGTGCAAAGCCGTAGATAAATATGTATATTTTAAGAAGAATAAGATAAAAACGTTTACATTGGCATTTGTATAGAGATTCCACAAGCACTGCTAAAACAAACAAAAGTCAACAATGAACCAGTGATATGCAGACTTTAGTAAATAAGTGTCGTTCTCAATTCGGGAGTCAAAAAACCATGATTAGAGGATCGCATGGTTAATTTACTGCTCACCTAAGTACATTATGTTTATATTTACAAAAAAAAACTCTATTGAATTAAGGAGCAATAAAATAGGTACATTTTTGTTAAATTAAAGGATCACCTCGTACTATATAAAATGATGAAAAGAAATTTTTCCTCTTTTATGGCATTGTTTTTTATATCTCAAACAGGATAACAAGATTTTTATCTATCTCAATAAAAAGGATACTCACCATTTCCAATTCTCACTCAAACTTAAATAATTTACTGACCTACTGGAAATGCGGATTAGGACGCATCATAGTTGTGAATCTGCTATCTTAAAAATATTCACTGATATAAGAAGCGCTACGAATCAGAAAATTTTTACCACCATTCAGAAGTACTAGATTTTTCTAAAGCCTTTCATACCGTTGATCATAGCATTTTCCTGCAGAAATTGTATGCCTCTTTTAAATTTAGTAGTACAGCAATATCGATGATCGGTAGGCTTTTTTTCAAATTGCAGTCAACAAATTAAGCTTAATGATAAAATTTCCACTCCACTATCTCTAACGCGAGAAGTGCCTCAAGGTTCTATTATGGGCCCATTGTTGTTCAGCTTATTCATTAATGATTTGCGTTATATGAGCTTTCACCTCCACATACATTGGGCTTTTTTATGATTGCATTGCGCATTTTAACTTTGATTTAGACAGAATTCAGGTCTATGATAAGTACAATAAGTTACAATTAGACTCTAGTAAGTCGCAATGTATAAATTTCTACAACCACTGTGATAATGTCAATATGCAACTGAGGAAAATATATTCTGGATTGTGAAGGCTTTGGCTTTCTGCCATGATCTTACCTTGTAGTAATACTAGTGAAATCGTTAATCTTGACTCATTTCACTGCTTTTCCCAAGCTGGATAGTACAGTGGACGTATTAAGTTATTGGATTCATTTTTAGATTACGTAGCTTTGACCCTGTATCCCCTTTTCGAAAGCGTTTACTAGGATGTTTGTTAAAACCTTTTCGACAACGCAGATCGCTTATCTTGTTATTCAGCATACTGCAGTCAAATAAGCAGGAGTATATTACCGAGATTTTCTTGTTTACAACATTCCCAAGGAATAGAAATATAGTGATGCTACGATTTCATAAACTGGTCATGTAGAGTTCGAACCTCGTTTAGAAAATCCGCATATGAGATAGTTTACCGTAGCTATCCAAATACCAGACACTGTCGGTGTATTTAAAACAAGCTTAAAGCATACTAAATTGATTTAGATTATTTAATTTTATATTTTATTTCTTTTTCTTCGTTTTAATTATCTCTAGAACCAATGTAGAATATTGAACTTAAAAACGATTGTAAGTCTTGTATGTACTGTCACCAGGAATAAATTAATTTGAATTGGAATTAGAAAATTCAGGAGGTACATTTATGGACAGTTTTACAAAAATGTTGTGCAACATACAGATTTTGGGTATGTTTTTATAGATCATCCTTCTGAAAGTTAGACCCTATGATTAAAATTTGTTAGGTACATAATCATTGGAGCTTTCCAATAGTCTATAAACTTTCCACACCTCTTCTCCGTTTTGAAGTTATGGCTCAACAGTTCCAATATGATCTATAAAAACATATCCAAAAAATCTCCTCTAAGTCCGGTTATCCGGAGGTTTGCCCCCTTCCCCCTCCAACGTTTCAATTTTGCTAAGCGTGACCTATCCATAAACTTCGCGTCGCCCAGACCACATACGAGACACCCTGTATAGTTAAACGATAATAAGGATCTTTTAATTATTGCAAAAATATTAAAAGATTTAAAACACCTAAATTCTGATAATCTATGAAATATAAAAAGGCATTGCCTTAACTTGTATATGGTTGCAGCGGTTGAGATTAAAAATCGATTTCCATTGAATGATTTTCTATTTAAAGAATTAAATTGTACCAAATCTAACATTATTTTGATTTTTTTACACATTTCCAAAGCACCAGGGAAAACCTTCAAATAAATTTGCATGGGTTTAGAAATGGTATGGATATGGAAGTAGTTTACGAGAAATGATAAAAGAGTCCTTCAGAGCTGAGGAAATTCAAAGTCGGCTACTTTTTTCAGCGCAATGAAATCGACCAAGAATCACACACTTCCAAAAAGACCTCACATTGACTTTCATGTCCATTCATTAGCCCGTAACTATTGTCATGGGTCTATGGGGATCATACTGAAGCTTTCCATTACCGATTCTGTCACTATGTGTACTCTAGCATCAAGTGCGTTTCAGTTTCAATAAAATCTAGCCGCATATTCGCAGTAGGCTAGATAGTTTTCCCACGTAAGTATAAAACATATTTACGAGACAAATTTGGGTTTATTGGTTCTAAAAAGTGATGGCGACTTTACGGGCAGGGCTCATAAGTGCGAACAGTTGATGAGTGTCTCTTCGAATTATATACTGATGGATGGCAAACATAACAAAGGGTTTAAAGAGGGTCAAGAAATTTTCGGGAGGGAGTGGTTTTTTGATGATGGGGGAAACAGAATTTCACCAAAATTTGTAAGTAGCTTCCCGCTGAGTTCCTATTTTGTTTCCGCAACTCCATTTTTGTCAAAAGGGGTACGCATCCAGCGGGGGAAGGGGGCAAAATTTCAACTTTGAATGGTTATAAATTCGAAAATTATGGGCGGATCGTGACGTTTGATAGCTTAAACGAAAGTCCCCGACGGGGGCTATAAGTTATGTGAAGTTCATATTTGTAGGGGCAAAGGGGGGAGTCTAGGGATAAGTCGAAAGTACCAACTTTTTTTCATATAAATGGTCAAAATTGGGGTCCCCTATGGCTCCTACAAAACGCAACCGATCAAAATTTCCTCAGAGACCTGTATTCTACTTTTAAAGTTCGGGTGGCTTAGGGTACACTGCAAAAATTATAAGGACTATTCCCTAAAATGTAGAGAATACTCCCTAAGATTTAAAAAAAAAATCTGCATTTTAGGGAATATTTCTTATATTTTAGGGAATATTCTTTACATTTTAGGGAATATTCCCTATCGAAAAATACCTAAGCTTTGTGGCAACAATTTGTGCAAATTTTTTACTGTGTACTACGTTTTTCGATTTTCAAGGAGGGGGGAAATGGGTTTTTTTATGGACCTCAATAACTTTTTCTTACGGATTAAATTTTTTAAGTTTTCCGTTTCTTTTTACAGTTTAAACATACCAATCCATTCTGAGGGGTAATTTACCAAAAGAATTTGATACAAATTCAGAATTTTCTTGCGACTCAGAGAAAGAAGACAATAGTGAGACTAACGATAGTTCACCTAGTTATTAGTATCTATACTGTACAAATTAGTACGAATATCCGACAAAAACAACCTACCCGAAACGTGTATACACCAAGCCACAACATTTTTAAATTGTTAGCTTTATGAAAAGAAATAAGACATGAAGAGTTAAATACCTACCATAAAAACAAAGCTTTCAGCATTATTTCTTTTTATGAGAAATTTATTGAATTATTACTTAGACATAACCAAACTCAAACCTTAGTTAATTTCGATTGAAATATAAATCGCCAAACTGCATTGAGTTAAATGAATGTATCAGACAAGATCTTGAATGTTGAATATAATATAAGCAAAAGTATTCGGAGTTTCAAGCATAAGGATTGCTCTAAAACGTTGCAAGCAAGCACCATGGGAACTCTTGATAAGGTGGGTGCAAAGGATGGCATTTTTAGGCGCCACTCGCGCTTAACATCGTATCCTCAACGAGAACTTAAAGCCATTCTTGCCCACTCTACACCTTTATTCAGAGGGAAGCACCGGCTAGTATGCTTCGAAAGAAAATGTCAGATAATCGGACTTTCTCCAGTGTGGCTCGTCTCAATATCTTCGAGCAGATGCTCCAACTGATACTATGGCCAAAAGATTTTCCTTCGAAAGAGGTTACCAGGTAAACATTAATGAAAGAAACCAGATCCTAGATAGACGGATCCCGTTCCCGCGACGGGCCCAAGTCTGGTATACTGACAGATCCCGGAAGTATGGCAAAACAGGCATAAGGGTTGTTGATCCAGAAGTAGAACCATCCATTCCACTTCATACCTCACCTTGCATTTTTCAGGCGAAAGTCTATCCTATAGAGGCTGGAGTTGAGGAAAGCCTAAATAAGGGCTGCAAGAACTCCATCATCTACATCTGTTCAGATAGTTAAGCTGCGCTCCTAGTTCCTTCCTCTTAAGTATTTAATCGAAGCTAGTCTGGAGCTGCTACTCCAGCTGCTATCTAGGGACAACCAAATAATCTTGGTTTGGGTTCCTGGAAACGAACAAGTGGACGGTTAGGAAAAAGCGGACGAACTGACTAAAACTGGTCCGTACCCGGCATTTGGCCTACCAAAAAGCCACTTTAGGAGGAAACTGCGTAAGTGGGAAAATAGGCAGATGGATCTCCTTCAATGTAGCGCGCCGGGTATAAGGCAGGCGAAGAAATTCTTCAATCCTTCTCCTCTCCAGTCGCGCATCTGGTGAACTCTGCCAAGTTTGGAAATAGCAACTCACAATACGAACTTTCACAACTTCTATACGATAGCAAGCAATTAATTGGCCAATTGGAATGAAAATTCAATTCATTTTGTTATAATTTACTGCAGCAGGATTTATTTCAAAAAATTTCCCGTACATTTTTTTCTGTAAACAATACATGTACCAATTGATACAGTAAAAAATATTTCCTGTCAAAACTGGCAAAGTTCAGCAGAGTATAAAGTAGACCAACTCCAGTTCAACCTCAACCAGTCTGACCTTACCAACTTTACCATTGGGTTCTAGATAACCTGATCTCATAATTCTACAGAACTGTCAAAGTTGGGGAAGTTGGACAGGTTAAAAAAAGTTAGCACTGCGTTCCTCTACATTTGAAGAGGCTAAAAACTCTTTTGTTTGCGCTGCTATAAGGGAAGTCGTGTTGTAATGTCACTGAATCGACAGAAAAATGAAACAATGAGTTTTCTTCTCGACACTGTGTCCCACAAAGCAAATTATCCAAGTTTCGTAACTTATTCGAAAACAAAGCTCTTTTACATCTAAGTGATTATATAAAATAGTTTTTATGTAACTCACCCCTACGTCAACAGATGTCATAATATTGTGGTAAGTTACTGGACTTTTATGCGTTATCAGATTACGAACAGCGTGCATGTTTTCACTGATTGCGATCTGTAGGAAACTCGTCACAAAGAGAATTTCCATCATCACAAAAGTCTGCAAACCAGCAGTAAACTGTAAGGTATTTCGGTCGTACTAAATAACAAACAGACATTCTTATGTTATTGTAAAATATATATGTCAACCGGAAGTTGATTCCCAAACCTCATAACAAACGTAATAAATGTCACTGAAGAATTATTCTGAAACAACTTCGTATATTTACGTAACTAATGGAAAATTGTAATATAAATTAATAAGGAAACTAAGATTAAATAAACCACTGACTTTATAATTGTAGAAGCAATTTATATCGCAAATATTCCAATTTTCTACAGAACGCCATCTTCAATTACTTTAACATCAATTTTAATTGCATTCCAAGGATATTTCATGATGAAAATGAAATTCAGGTTGAATACACGGCAGCGTTGAACATCTACGCCAGTTCATGAGTTCCGGCTGGATATTTCAGCATAAAATTGAATATCGTCTTAAGTCACTCACTATACTTTTGCTGTTCACATCCGTTCCTTATACCAGTTGACATTTATACGTATATACACATACATAGTATATATGAATTGATATATATGCATACTACACACACACACTATTTACATACGAATAAAACTTCCAGTGAAAGTTTTGAAAGTTTAGCTCCGAACTTGTGTTCATCATCTGTATATTGCCATGGGAGTCCATCTAGACTTTCACTCAGGTCCATTGAGTATAAAACGTTTACGTATATAGTACCTATATATGCATGGCTTAAAATTTGCATACATAATCATACATAAATAAGCGCAAAGTGCAATTCGGGATATATTAAGTCCTTTCCGTGTGGGAATTACTTTCGGCAAATAGTTTGTGAATGACTTAATCATGATTTTCGAGTTCTGGAAAAACAGAACAGAAGGTAGCTGCTTGCGAAAAATATTCTCTGGGAAATTTGCTGTAAATTTATTTCCTAATTAAATGCGCATACTCGTAAATCATCAATAACAACATAAACAACAGCAACCACAGATCAAGTGTTATTCATGTGAACTTAAACAAGGACCACAAGAGATAATTAAGCTACCGAATTTTCTCAGTCAATTCGTCATTAGGATAAAATGGTTGAAATTTTGCATCCACTTCTTCCATTCAGGTGTTCATATTGTGCTTGTTTTCGGATAGGAAGAACTTCATCATTCCATATCGTATGTAGTTGTTTGTAATTGAGGATAGCTTAAACCACACATACATATTCACGTTCCCACAAGAAGGTGAACCTAACCAGATGCAATCAGTAGGGGAAAATAAATTTCGCAAGGTATCTCTATGTAGGTTTGCCTGCAACTGTACATGAACTGCAGTTTCTTTGATTCTAACTTTCTATTAAGTGCACGTACGTAATGTATATAGTCAGACAGTTTTGTAAACCTATAAATTTCTATTAAGTACCCACATGTACCTACCCAAGGATAATGAACATTATTACACAGTCCGTTAGTTTACAAGTTTCTTGTGTGGGAAAAGTCGAACTTATAGAGTTCGTTGTGAAAAATGTACACTTTCTTTTCAAAGTAATTTTTAATTCTTCCTGTGTAGTTCTATGTGAAATTAGTATAGAGTCGGCCGTTTGAATACTAACCTTACCGGAGAAGTTATTAAATGACAATAAAATTAATACAGAATATTTCATATGTATTTTTTTTACTGTCAGTTGTACGTAATCTGACAGTCGCCATTTAGTATGGATGCTGGCAATTTATCATGAGGTATTTTACACTATAGTCTAAGTAAATTAGTGCTCCGCTATTTACCAGTCCTATATCATACCTAGAATGAGATGCAATTTCCATATTTGATACAGGGTTAGTCTCACAGCCGTAGCTGCATAAAATAGAACCTTCAAGCTCATTGATGATGTGGCAATTAGTTTGTCATCAATTCACTCTAGCACCGTCACAACGTTGGATGCCTTTCACTACTTTATCGGTATATTCATGGTTAATGTTCTTCTGATGATATATCTAGTCTAATGCCTTGTAGATTAATTCCTAAGCGCAATATCCGCACTGTAAGCCGCGCACAACCTTTAACCCTTCAAAATAAGTACTTTTAGTTGTATACAGCAAAACTATGTGAATATGGAATAGCCTGCCATCTTCTGTTTTTTCTCGAGCTTACAATATGCAAAAATTTAAAAGTGACATCCATAAGTGTTTCTTTCACTCTTATCATGACCCTTAACTCTTTACTTAACTCCTTCCTGCCATGGTGTACTTTACATCATACGGTATTCCCCGCTTGGTTTACTAATATAAAAAAAAAATATTATTGTACGCACATAAGCATTTGTAATAAGCTTTTTCGCATACATTTTGGGCAAAAATATGCTTTCGACTGGTGGAAGAAATACTAGAAAAGTATGAGAATGTAGGCGAACGATTTTTCTGTAACCTCGTTAAAAGCGAGAAGAAGAAGGGCAAGAAAAATAATCAAAAATTAGTCGAAAGAATGGCTTTTCGGTAACTTGTTTAAAAACAAGAATAAGATGAAGAAGCTTGGCTAACAAGTTCAACTCCACCCAATTGGGGGTATTCTAGTCTAGAGGCCCGAATTTTAGGTGATTTTTGAAGTGCCGTAAAAAAATGGCAATCAATATCTTTCTATCCATTTTTTTATGAGTTATTTATTAACATTACAAGAATACAGAAAAAAATTAAGAAATTAAAAAAGTTGAAAATTAAAAAAATTAGCAGCTGATGAAGTGGGGGGCCTCACAAAATTGGCGCGTGATCATGCCCACGATTCCAACCCGCCTAGCAATCCGAAAAAAAAAAACAAAAAAGATTATTAGTCTAGAGTAATGTCGCTATGTCCGGAACTAGGGAAAAGTTGAAAAAAAAATTTTTCACAAAACGGCCGCTGCTTGAAAAAAAAGCAATTTTTGTACCACTTTTTTTTACTTTTTCGAATTTTTGAAAAATAGTAAAAATTGATATTTGGGGATGCGGCTAGTTCCTGATATAGACAAGTCTATAAAGAAGACTTTCAAAAAAATTTCAAGTAAATCGGTCCAGTAGAACTTGAGAAATCGTGGGCATCGTCTTGAAAAAGGCAGTTTCGAGAAAAACGCGTTTAAGGGGTAACGCCACTGTAAGTTTTTTGAAAAAATCGTTTTTTTTTATTGGTTTAAAAAATAGTTTAAACCTTCTAGAATAAGAAAAAAAAAAGGTTCCGTGCGAGAAAATTTTTTTTTAATTTGAAAATGGAGGTCGCCACCAAGCGCGTTAAACTTGCTCCGAAACATGTCCCGGGAAGATGGCTATGGAGCCGCTATTTTGTTTTTTTTTTTTCGCTGTCAAAAATTTATCAATAAAGTTCAATGTATGCCCGATAATACCCTTAAAAGGTTTTTTTCAAACACCTTTAATTTCGCGAGAAAAAAATTCGTGAAAAAACCTTTTTTTTTAGCCGTTACAGTAGCGTTACCCCTTAAAGTCCAAGTGGTTTAGAAGTTAGAATTCAACTGTTAGCAGTTGGATGCAGTGGAACACTAAATATAAAAGATACAAGCCACCATTTTGAAAAATCCTCTTGTAGGCATATTCTTGAATAGTTAAACTTTGAAAATATGAAAAAAAAAAAAAAATTTTTTCGAATTTCTAGACTAGAATACCCCCTTAAGAAAAAAATTAAAAACAAAAGTAAATAAAATTTTTACTTAAATTTTTACAATAAGTTTGACAGTTACAGTGCAGTGCTTGATTCACACCGCTATGGTAGCGGTATCGGTAGCAGTGCGGTATCCCGGCGGTAACTGATGCCATATAGCTACCGCAACTGCTTTTCACACCGAAAAAGTACCTATAGTAGTGAAATTACAAAATTTACATAGTTATATAAAAATGTTCCAAAATTTGTCATTTGTTCTAATATTTTTGTAGCCTTGATTCGATAAATCATCCAACGTTCGGTATGGCAACACCAAGAAGAGATTAATCGATTTTGTTCATTTTAGAAATTTACTAATTTTATGGAAATGCTGTGTTCAAAATTTAAGCTCTCTACGTCGATGCGTTCTCAGGTAGGGTCAAAATGTATAGTGAAAAATCTAAGTTTTATATGGCAACCCTACGAAGGAGTTAACTATCCGAATTTTCCCATTTTCGAATTCAAATTTACTTTTTTTGTTTTTTTTACAAAAAGCCTATGTGCAAAATGTCATCTCTCTAAGTAAATGCGTTATCGAGTTATAGTGAGCAACGACGAACGTCTGCCTAGGCAAACTAGGCAGTGCCTATGGGCCCAACCTTGAAGGGGGTCCCTGCCAGGAGCCGAAATGGTATACATGGAGGACATATGACACCAGATATTAAAAAAAATAACTCTCTTTATTATACCTGCATTCGGGGCGGATTTACCAATACGCAGAACAGGGCAGCAATTTTTCAATTGATGAAGTAAAATGAAACTAGATCGAAGTCGCACTATCTAGCAGAGACGGGTTCAGAGTTACTGTTTTCAACGTTATTATCGACAGGTTGATTGCAAAACTACAAAGACGTAGCTCTGCTTACGAGAACTTGAGTAAAAAGTTTAACTTACTCATGAAGCTACATAGCTTGGTATTTCAAGTTGTCCGTGGGGGTGCACAGAACTTGAAAGCCTTCTATTTAGGAGACTTAGACGGGACTTCGAAAACGTTTGTCGTCTTCTGAGGCTATACAGGGAACGAAAATATCGGCCTTGGATTTATTCTACAGTACATCCTGGAAAAAGATCTTTTGGAAATTTATCCAAATGAGAAATAGCGCTCCGGATGTTGTTGCGTATACCAGTGCTCGGCAGTCAGCAGAACATTCGTTTTCAGCGCTAAAACGAGTGAAGAACTATTTAAGATCCACCACAATTCACTCTCGGTGCTGCACATAGAGTCAGAAATAATGCAGTCTGTGCGGACTATGTATACTGAGATAATCCGTTCCTTTGCAGAGTAGAAAGCTCGTCGCATGGCAATCTTATCTTCTTTGCATCTACTTTCGTACTTTTATTTGTGACATTTCTGAGTCTGCATGTTTAATTTCTATGGTCGATTTACGTTAAATAAATGAAAAATAACGTTAATACTTATTTTTTATTCAATCACTTAAAAAAGCGCCCTGACACTGTTAACCGAATAGGAGCCCTGCAACTTCATTTCCGGACCTGATCGTGAGGACCGAAAGACGGACAAACAAATAGACGGACAGATAGACGGACTTTCAGAAAACAAAATAACTTTATTATTATGAGTGGGTATCCAACCCATTTTACTTTACTAGCAGTATTTCTGTAAGTTACAAACGGAATAACAAGCTAATGTCAATTTCGATGGGACTTCAGTGCAATAACAGTGTTGCACTTTTCAAGCAGTGTAGTACTTAAAATGTTCGACGGAATAACTTTTATAGCAGAAGTGCAACACTAGGTTTGTACTGACTTCCCCTATTTTACTCTGGATACTTTCTCACATACATATTGAAGTTATATTGTCATCTATTCTGTCAAAATATACTGTCGCGATTGTTTGTGAATTTTTTAAGTTAAATGAATTAAACGATTTTATTTGGGTAATTTGCAAAAAGTTTAAGAATGAATTTGTTTCTATATATCAAAAAAGAACATTTATTGCGTTTAACAGCTCCATATATACATAAAATACGTATGTCCACAAAGACAAGGAATATGGCAGAAAAATGTACGATGAACGTCAGTCCTCCCAGTTCTCCACTGCCAGAAAAAGTGCCATCGAAATCGACAGAAGTATACGCTATTGATTTCGTCTGGGGTATAAAAAGAACAAAATAAAATGTTAAACTGCAAGAACTGCTAGAAAGTATTCTTTCGTTCTTTTGGATAAGCTATACTTTTTATAATTGTCAATTCTACACAAAAATTGTCATCTACTTTTTTCAAGTAAAATGCGTGTCTTAATAAATCCGAACATATGAGTAGCCATTCGCAATCTTTCATATAGCTATAGCCGCCATTCAGCAAAGTAAACCATAAAGCTGTCAGCATTCCTTGATTACGGCTTCAAAGTTGTAGATTTTAGTTATAGGTAGAGAATATAGATGGCGTACTTAGAATTTGCATCGAACTGTTAATTTTAAGATAATTTTTTCATATTTTTTTAACATCTATATAAATTTTTATTTACTCTGGGTAAGGTATGATGGCATCACCTAATCTTATTGGGGCAAAATCAGGATTGCTTGGGAGTTCGAAGCATTCAGCAAAAGTTTGTATTCAATAGCCCGGCCAGACACATCTAACAAGTTCACAGTTTATCAACTCTACAACATCTTTCATACATGCAACAGGAGCAGATAAAGTAAGCTGAACATCATCGACATACATCTATACATATATTGCCACGGCGGATTTTTTAAGGTAATTCATTAATATATAACAGGCATGGCCAAATTGCGGCTCGCGAGCCGCATGCGGCTCTTTGAATGAGTGAATGCGGCTCTCGAAAAGAAATGAAAAAATAAGTAATACATATTTAATAATTTATTCAAATTGCTATAAAATTGGAAGTAATACATATGTATAATGTTTAATATAATATGATTTAATAAAATCAATTATTATATTTGTGTATATTTTGTGCTCTTAATCGAAAATTTCTACAAGTGGGATAATTCCCGTAAATTTATACAGTTGTGTTTGGACTCACTTGAGATTTTTGGTCTTATGCGAAAACCTTTGTTATTCTTTAATAGAGGTTTTAAAGCCAAAAATGAAGAAATGAGTATGCGAAAAAGGCTATTAGCGCAAATACAGGCTTAACATGCAAATGTTAAATGACGAAAATTTAACATATGCTACCCCCTAGTTTAAAGCAATTTTTATTTAATTTTCATACTTTCATTTTCATCGGTTTTCGTAATAAATCTACTTTTTATTGCAAGTGCGTACCATATTTTCCATTGCGCTGCTTCAACATAACTTTTCATTGTATGAGTGTGCAAGTATGAGTGTTAAAACGAAATGCCTGCAATCCCTCAACCTAGCATTACAAGGCAAAGATAAAGTTATTACTGATCTTTTTCAAACTGTTCTAAGTTTTATTAAAAAAATTCAGCTTTTTAAACGCGATTTAAATGCAAAAATGTTCAATCACTTTTCTCGTCTGAAGACAAGACTCTCTAAAATTGATGAAATAAAACTGAGTGAATACGACAGTAAATTAGGAGAATTATTAAAAGAATTTCATTACCGATTTGATGATTTGAATAATTTAAAGATTTCTCTAAACTCTCTTGTAAATCCATTCGAGATTGACGTAGTTAACGATGGATTATCGATTCCTCATTATATTTTGAATGAAAGTGCCACAGGAGAAATGGAATTATTAGAACTTCAAGAGGATCACAGTCTTAAAATGCATCACAAATCAACACAATCTACAAATGAGTTTTTCCAGTAAGAGGTGTTAATTTGATATTCAAAGAAAAATGCCAGTTTTGGAGATAAATGATCGGATCTTTATTTCATTATAAAGAGGAAGGTATGCCGTTAATAATGGAAAATAACATCAGCCAAATGACCACCACGACCACGCCTTCAGGACCATATACTTTTCATGAAATTTTCCATAACCAAATCGCAAAGTGGCTGCCCTATGTCCTCGATAGCCTCACGAATTCCATCTTTGAGGTCTTGAATCGACGCTGGGCTGTTGGCGTAGACCTTCTCTTTTACATGGCCATAAAAGAAGAAGTCGCAAGGTGTTAAGTCACAAGATCTCGGTGGCCAATTGTGATCACCTTTTCGAGAGATAACACGGTCCGGAAACTTTTCGTTGCTTGTATGGGACGTAGCGCCGTCTTGTTGAAAGTAAACGTTGTCCAGATCAATACCATCCAATTCCGGCCATAAAAAATCATTAATCATCTGTCGATAGCGCAATCCATTCACCGTAACTGTTGCTCCAGCCTCATTTTCGAAAAAGTAAGGTCCAATGACCCCGCGGGACCATAAATCGCACCAAACAGTCACACGTTGAGGATAGAGAGGCTTTTCAACAATAACTCTAGGGTTTTCCGAGCCCCAGATGCGACAATTTTGCTTGTTGACGAAGTCATCGAGATGGAAATGGGCCTCATCACTCAAGATGAGTTTTCGATGGAATTCCGGATCATTTTCATGCATTTCAAGGACCCAATCAGCAAAGACTCGACGTTATTGATGATCGGCCGGCTTGAGTTCTTGTGTTAACTGAACTTTATAAGCCTTAAGACCCAAATCTTTATGCAAAATACGGTGTAATGACGTTTGTGGAATGCCTAATTCCAAAGAACGACGAGGAATGGTCAAACCTGGGTTTTCTTCAACACTTTCGGCTACAGCAGCAATATTCTCGGGTGTTCTTGAGCGACGTGCACGGGTTTTATTCTTCACATCACTAACTTGTCCCGACAGCTCGAATTTTTCTACCAATTTCTGTATTGCACCTTGTCGGACCAGGTGCTTCACGACGACCCAAAAATGTTCGAGATTTACGAATCGTCTCTGCCACATTTTCACCATTTTTATAGTGAATTTTAATAATTTCAATGCGTTGCTGAATCGTGCATCGTTCCATTTTTATTAATGGCGTAGTTTCTACTTGTCAAATGTTAAAAAATGACAGCTCCAAAAGTGACATCTACCGAAATAGCGGGCTAATTAAAATAACACCTCTTATTGGAAAACCCTTTAGTATCACCATCAAAGTACCCTAATTTAAGGAAAGCTGCTAGCAGATTACTGTCCATATTCGGCATAACATATTGTTGTGAGTCACTTTTTTCAACAATGAAGTTTATAAAATCAAAGCACCGTTCGCAACTCACAAATGAGCATTTAACGGAATTAATTCGTACCGCGATTACTAACTATGAACCCAATTTCAGAAAATGCTCGGCTAAATTACAAACCCACATGCCATCTACCAGCAAACAATAGCTTAACTTAAATATATGTATGTATATGTTTGAAGACGTATTCAAAAATATAAAAATTCCATGCCAACTTATGTTTTTGGTAGTTTATTTTTATGTTGGCTCCCGTCACGACAGATTATTGGAATTCGGCTCTTCTTGGAGTGAAGCTTGGCCACCCCTGATATATAATAAGAAAAGCAAGGGTCTGAGAATTGACCCCTATGGAACAGGTAGGTAGGAAAGGTAGGTCTCTACCTGGAAGGATTCATAACCGTTTGAAACCTATCCGTAAGGTAAGAAGAGATTAAATTAACTCCAGAGCTATTAAACAGGGATCGTGCTTTAAGTTTACTACTTAATACATTAAAATTTACACTGTCAAACGCCTTAGAAAAATCTAATAAAACGAGCAGTGATACTAGTCGGGCAACCATATTTAATCTAATATTAACTAATAGATTACTAGATGTAAAAGCGATGTAGTTATGTAGTTTCCGGAAACCGGATTGAAATGCATATAAAAGAGACTGATCATACAAAGGTTGAAATCGCGCCTGATTTCGTGCAATTCCACGGAAATAAGCGAAATTCATGAAATTTTGCATCATAAAAACGGGAATATCTCAAAAACGGTAGCATGTGCATGATCAAATGAAAGGTAAAATTCGAAGGCCTCGAAATCTTGCAAGAAAGTGCTATCCTTATCTTGCCTTTTAGCGGGAAAATCGTTAAAATTGAAAAAAAAATTGAAAAATAAATTGCAAAATTTTATTTTCCAATTATTTTACTTTGACGTCCTTTAACTGCCGACGGAAAGGGGGTAGAGAGATGATTGGTCATTTGTTGGAAACCGTAGTGGCTTTACTATGACCTGAGATGCAAGTTATCTTCATAGGGTGTAAAACTAGAAAGTTACATGGTATTAGGATAAAAAGCAACTAAAATCACAAAACCTCCCTTACCGCCCACACCGTGCATTTTAAGGCTCTCCTACGATACAATTTATTTCTCGAAATTGAGTAAGGAATGCGGGGTATAAAGGAAATGCGGTACGTATGGGACACCCTGTATATGAAAAATCTTTAAAATAAATTGTGGAACCCACAAAAAAAAGGAGTAAATTAAAATTTCAAGCCATGCATAGGTATATGTATTTTTAGTATAGTGGTTTCCCTGCTCTAATCCAAAGGGAAATTATGGACAGAATATTTTTCCATGCTTTATCATCGCTTCAAATATTACCAAAATCGTAGAGTGTTAAAGGATTTCAGTATTTTTCTATTTTCAAATATTTGAAAATTTAGCAGTAATTTTTCTTTTTATCTAATATCAAAGAAATCTCTGGAAACAGGGTTCGAAAATGACGATTATTTTCCAAATTCTCATGGGAAAAATCACTCGGAAATATTTATCCAATTACGATTTCTTCTACACCTACTATTAGCAGATATAAAGGGGCTCTGTTCATTGCTAGTAAAATTACAAAATTTGTGATTAATAATAACATAAAAGTCATAGTAAACTAATTATATTTAAATTTTACTTTAGAAGTCCGAACAAACCAGTTAAACATTACTTACATAGGGTTTCAGTCTACTTTTAAATACTTATGAAAGGTTTTCATTTTATAAAGTCGTCATTTTAGCATTCAAAAATAATAATTATATGTCGGCTGAAAAGCAAGAAAATCACTTGGAGATTTTTATTTGTAGACCAGGAAAATAAAAATCACTTCATGAGTTTTATTCTTGATTAAAAGAATAAAAATCGTAATGTGATTTTATTTGTGATTCGCAAAGAATTTTTATTCACCTCATAAAGACTATTGATGACTTAAAAAAAAAAACCAAATCTTTTATAAGCATTTCACAAGGACTGAAACCATATGTAAATAAAGTTCAACCGTTTCGTTCAGACTTGTAAAGTAAAACTCCTTGCTAAACTCACTGAACAATAAGTTTTACAATAAAACTTATAAACGTTAAGATCCTTGTTTGGAAATCATTGAATTTATTTATTTCCATGCATCTCAAGCAACATTTAAGCCTTGCTTAACTTGAACTTAAGTCTTGCATTTAAAATAATTATACGCTTCCACTTGTATAAATTTTAACAACACATAAGTACTTTACAACTCGGGCCTTCAAACATAAATCTACTTAATAATATGTCTAGAAGTACAAGGCACGGAAAGCACCTTAAGAAGCCCCATAAGTTTCTCCCTGTATCTCTATTCATCTCGCTCTCTCTCTCTCTCTCTCTCTTTCTCTCTCGTTTTCTTTCTACATGCAAAGGGTAGGTCCACGCTACGAAATAAATTTGGAGAGAAGTCTAAAGCTAAGTAAATGCCCTCATTATTGTTTGTCAGAAGTTATTTATTCGGTAAAATTACAAGCTGCTTACAAATAAAAAAAAACTTTTTTTGTGATTTATTTTTGGAACAACATGAAGTTCGCAGCAATCGTGGAAGCTCTTAACAAATTAAAGAAATAACCAAACTGCATCTTTACAAAAACTTCTTCGGCAAAACTTTGAAATGGAGTTTTACTTTCGATTCAGGTACGAGACTTTGAGTAGTTTCTATTTCTGAGGAAGAGCCAGGAGCGAAAGTTGCACCAACAAATCAATTGCTAAATAAAGATGAATTTTACTGTTGTACATAGATAAGAGATTCGCCACAATGGAATTCTGAGATGCAGAAAAGATAGAAAATTCATTTGTGAGAGTTAATTAAAAGCGACTTTATTTTAAAATAAAATTAAATAAAAAAGCTTTACACATTTTGTTGTTGCTAAATATCGATTTCTGAGCTCGTTTCAAGAATATATTTTTACTTCAAAGCTCCTCACTCTTCTCTCTATTCCAGATATATTTATGTACCGTCCTTAGTCCGTACCACGTTCCATATAAACAAACGTAGAATCGAATCGAACCAAACTGAAAACCCGAGAGCCGCTATCTAGTACGCACGTACATCTTTCTTCGGATATATATGTATGTATATAACAGGACGATTTTATATATGTAGTACATACCTAATAATCCTTATAGTCCTTCCTCTTATTCTATATAGACGCGATGGGTTCTATACTACTTCTAACACGCTGTCAATTCAAAAATATGATTGTGTGCTGACATTCCCGAATATATTGCGTCAGGAAGATGCTTGTACAATGTCTGTAGTTGATATTGCTAGGCACAAAAGATTTCAAGGATAAAAGTGGAGTTGTGACGGAGGCCATAAAAACGCATGGCAGCAGATTATTCCCTTGATAGCCAGAGATCAGTAATGGGAACATTCCCCAATGGCAGAACAAATTGCTGTTGAACTTTCAGCTACTTAGTGCGGAGGAGAGGAGCCATCCCTTGTGTGTATTTTCTGTCAGTCGGGAAGGCTTTATTCTGGCTGCTGGCAGGCGGGTAGGTTCATTTGTCTAATTTAAGCCTCCAACCATACTTACTTATTTGCTGCCGCACCTCACGTTAGTCAATGAATAAGAGGATAAGAGGCTTCTTCTTATACTCATAATCCTAATGCCCTTCCATACCACGATACGCTTACTGCTGCTGCTGCTGCTGTAGCTGTACCCAAATATTCCCGCTTCAGCGCTATATTGATTTTTCATTAAGAATAGTCCTTTTTGTCTTTTGGTTCGTTTTGGAATTTTTGAAGCTCAAAATTCCTGGATGGGGAAGAAATCCTTTAGAAAGGTGAAAATTAGGACGCTGACATGAAATTGACAGACGAGGTGAGGATTAGGGGGAGTCAAGTCGAGTATGCCATTCTCTATCCTATCATTACTTCAGCACTTTTTATGTGTTTACATAGATGTGACAGGAGTACATTGAAATAGGTTTACATAGCACTTAATTTATTGCTATAACTAGTGCGGAGTACCACCACCCCTTGGGTGCTTTTAGAAAAGTCTGGTGACTGTGCATTGAATAAAGTCCCTAATGAACTTGATATATAGGTTAGGTTAGATAGATAGATAGATAGATAGATCGATATCTGTAGCACCTGCGACTGGCTTATATTATAACATTCATGCAACTTCACCTCCACAAGATCTAGATAAAATTTATATTCAAAACGAGCTCAACGCACAACGCAGATGAAAGGATACATTTTTTTTTTCTTATTTCTTTAATGGATGTCAAATTTTAATAATTTCCGCCGGAAATTCCTTTACGGGAGAATTAAGGCTTATTTTTATGTTTTTTTCTATATCTTGAGGTAATTATTGAAAGATATTACTTTTGAGGAGGAATGGTTTCATTTATTAATCAAATTAATTTATTATTTTTTTTTTTGGTTTTTCTTTCTTTCTTTACTTTAATATAAACAATAAATTTAAAGACGATGATGTTTACAAAGAAAGTCAAAAATAAGCAGTCCGGGAGTTAAATCACTAATCACAGATAGATTCTCGTCAGTGCTGAATGTTTTTTATGTTTTTTTTTTTTGTAATATTTTTTTTTTCTTAATAAAATGTAATAGCATGGATTACAGCGATACTACAATCGAGTTCACACTGAGTTGGATTAACTTTTGTATATTACCATAATAAATAACTATAAAACTTTAGATTAGGGTAGTAGGAGAAAACTAAGTCCAACGATATGAAAATTGTGGGGCACAACGAATCGACCTTAAAGGTTAAGTCATATCAGATTATCTAATGTTACTTATTAAGGACGAGATTTTTTAATTATGCCAATTATCCTAAAACTCTGACATTGGCTAACTTAGGATCATCTCACAGAAAGCCACCAGTTCCATACTTTCAAAAGTAGAAGCGTATACAGTTAAGGGCCTAAAGAATGGAATCAAAGAATAACCCAACAAACATTGCGAGGCCACTGCGAGTCGCAAAAATATCACAAAGTGGAACATAAATTTCGCTGGCGAATTCAAATGAGATATGAAAATGAAACCTCGAGTGGGAGCAACAGAACATTGTATCAGATTGGTGAAATCATTTCGGATTCACTTTTCGCTTTTCTTTTTCGACAACATGTGATAAATTTAAATGTATCCAAAGTGAATATTAATCTTCGATATCAGCATGTCCCATCTACGTATGAATATAATTTATTAACCGATGCTTGTATATATCTACCTATCTGATCCAGTCTCCTATAAATTTAGCCTATCATTTTACCATTAATGTTAATTAAATGACAAATTTCTTGTTCAAGCTGAAATGCAAACTTAGAATGGAAACTAGAACTAAATATCTTGAAACTATAAGATTCTCAGAAGTTCGAGGACAAAGCAACACACATTGGACGTGTTTATGTAAGATAAACAAAATAGAACAGAATTTATAATTTATAACATAAATATTATTTAGCTCTGTCTCCCTTACTCTCATGTTTCGCATTGTGCAGCTCTATTGTCGCTTAAGTTTCGCTATTGCGAACGTTCGCCAAATTGTTTAGTGGGAACAATCTCGATGTGCGGAGGTTTATTAACCACAAGCAAATAATAACAGATATCCAGCGCCTATATTCAAGAAGAAAAATACAAAAAGCGCTCTAACGTCGTTTCCCACTTTCTGTCTTTGCTCCGAAACGAAAAAAATTTATTGCTCCAAGATAAAATCAACGCAGCCTCGACCTGATGTAGGGAAGCCCTCAATTTTTTCTAACAAATTTATTTGCAATTTTTTCTTTAGAATTTGCATACCTTATTAGAGGCCAACTGCGGATGCTTATGCCGCTAATAATTTTTATGAGCGTAGACGCGTAGATCCGAAAATAACTCCTGTCGGCCAAGAAGAGTTTACACACATCTCGTCAAATGAGACGCATTGACAGATATTTGAGGAATGTACACATTGTGTGGGACCGGCTTTACACTAATGCGATCCTTTCATTCCAACAATATCAACAATTTACTCAGCTGAAAGCAAAAGACAAAAATTGCTTCGTACCTACCAAGTGATGCCAATGCCTAGGCGTACACGTTGCCATATACTTCACTTTACGTCACTATTCGTGGATGACAGACACTCGGGGTGGACAAAGTTTTTTCACCCCCGACATAATCTCATCCAGGAAAAGTGACATAAAGTGAAGTATACCGCAACGTGTACGTTGGCCCATCATATGCTTGGAAAAATTCCTGATTTTCGATAGAAAAAAATCCCTAGAAATCCCCAAAGAAAATAGAAAATAAGAAAAAAACAGTATAATTTTGTGTTTTCATAAATAAATTTTATTTATTTATTTGTTTATTATTTCAAAGAAACGAAGAATTTTCAAAGATAAAATAAACAATCGCCCGTGAGTTTGATGCAGTACATCGGTAATTTTTAGAAAATATGGACATTCTAGAATTTTGGCACTTTTTGTATAGTTGCAAAAGATTTGCTAGCGGGGAATACAAAGTCAATAATACCGCGAAATTTGACAGAATTTGTTTAAGACCAAATACTGAATCGGAACGTATATTTTCTATTGAAACTGATGCAAAGACAGAAAATAGGAATAAAATAGGGTCACAAGATTTGAACACTGTTGCTGTCTTAAGATATTCAAGTAATAATTGTTGCAGTAATTTCCAGTAGCTAATGAGCATAATAATGTAATGCGAAAATATTTCCTGTAATATTATTTAATTGATAGTCAAATGTGAACATTTTGAATTTGGTTTTGTTATTGTTCATAGTCTTTGTCCGATCAATTTTTTTACCATTTGAAAATCAGGGAACATTTTCAATTGGCCAATTTTATTTCAGCTTCAGCGACTTTACTTGTGCATTATATTTCTGCGCACCAGAAAAATATTGTGATATTGGTTTAACATACTGAATTCCATCAATAGATATCTGATGCTTTTTGGTAGCACAGAATGTATCTGCAATTCGCTCTTATAACATTTTAACGAAATAAAACATGTTAGTCAAATAATTTTTGCCTTTTGCAATCACTTGAACATATAACAAAAGAAAAGTTAAAGTACAATAAAAGTAATAAAAACCTTTGAATTCAGGATTTTTTGACTATGACCCGTTTGCTAGACCTTTTCTAATTTCTTTTTTGTGTATCTTGCTTTTGTACTTAAACTTAGCTTCATTAGGTTTTTTTTTTTTTTTTTTTTTCATAAAACCATTTATGTTGCTGTTATAATTGTTTACACTAAATTATCTGAAAAGAGTTCAGAGTTTTTCAAACTGAAAGTTTTCATTACATAACAGAAGAGTGGAGGTGCGTATTAAAAGCATATGTATATGCCATTGACATAAAAATTATAGCCTACTTCCAATGATTCTCATTCTATGTTAGTGTTTCCTCAGCCTACAGAAATTCTCTGTAGCTTGTAGCAAATAAATGATTGGAAACTTTTAGTAAACTTCCAAACTTCCAATTTTCAAACTTTCATCCCTAAATCCCTAAAACCTAAAATTAGTCCTATATCTAGGGATAAAATCCTTAAGTTGGCATCACTGGTACATCAGTTTACAATGAAAATGAGCCAAAAAAAAAAACAAAACGATCGCGAACAATATAAAAATTTTGTCGGTTTATATCCTTGTTCGGATCTTCGCTAAAGTTACCCAAGATTTATCCAGTTAATCTTGTCGGTTAATATAAACTGAGTGGTTTCACATTTGACTATGGACCTTGCTAATCTGTTATTAATTGCCTGTGGTTGAACCGAAGCAGCATTGGATACCGAATTTCGTAGTATGAAAGACAACAGGATTTGGAATTTGATCTAGTCAAACTCTCACTCATATACAGGATGTCTCTAAGATGTTTTAATACTCCCGGTACACCCATAGTACCCACACTACACCCACAAATAGGATCAAGTTGAGTTTGCGAGATTTAAATGGAATTTGGGTCTAGAATATTTGAACACTATTAAATTTGCTGGATTTGGCTTTATTTAACAATAACAATAATTTTATTTCGGAAAATGTACACAAGATTACAAATTTTAGGCTGTACTTAAACTAGAGAGGTGCTAGTGTATTATATAAGTTATTGAGAGAGCAGATGAAAAACAAAACAAAAAGAAAAAAGATCTTATATAAAAGAATTCAACTACAAAAATACAAAATAATTATAAAAAGAAAATAAAGTAAATTAAAAAAAATTCATAGGAAAACTAAATTAAACTAATTCAGCCTCATATCATCATATCAAAAACTAAATCTGAGAAATTTCAAATTAAAAAGATGAGCTGATAAGCTAAATAAAAATAAGGAAAACGAGAAAAGAAATGATAGTCTTATTACCGCTGTGTAGAAAAAGTCTGATAAATTATTAAGTGTAAGTTCACAATATTTGAGCCCCGATGTGTTTTTTGAAAGTATTGGCGGCGCCAACACACTGATTATTATATGGAAGTGAATTCCACTATCGAGCGACCTGGACAGGGAAAGAACGCTCCATTACCAGTCTCCTAAATCTTGGAATAATGATATTATGGTTGCGGTGAGATAATGAGGTTCGGAAAAACTCCCGTATGTATTCAGGTTTACCCTTGTGAAGTAAGGTGTATAAGAAAATCAGAGCTCTATGCTTTAGATATGCAGGTAGAGAGCATCCAAGAAGCACATTTTTATAGGCTGAGATATGAGCATACCTTCTGAGACCAAAAATAAAACGGATACAGTCATTAAATGCTACTTCAACTCGTCGGAGACAGGTACTATCCAGTTTGGAATATATCATACTTCCAAAGGTAAAGTGGGGTAAAATTAACGCTTTAACTAGCTTCATTCTAGTATCTGTGGATTTAAATTTTTGCACAAAGCCACAATCTTCGCAACCCTGCATATATTTTACGAATAATCGAGCTTACATTATCGCACTTATGTCTTCGTTTATGGCATTACCCAGATTTACAACTTTTCTTAACTAAGGTATAGCGACACCGTTTAAAAACACTGGAGATGTGTCATCTATATCATAGTAACCACTATAGAAAGCGATAGATTTGGAATTTTCGGTGTTGAGCAGCAACCCATAACGTGATGACCATTCAGTGATTCTGCGGAGATCGCAATTGATACGCTCAATATAATCCTCTGAGAGCCCCATAGGTCTACTTAGATACAATTGAACATTGTCAGCGCACATATCCACAGTAACATCACGTACTACTTTGGGAAGTTCGTTGATGTAGAGACTGAACAACAAAGGGCCGAGAACTGATCCTTAGGGCACACCACGTAGAGTGGGTAAAAAGTCGATACGCTTTGTCCAGTTCGTACATACTGATACCGGTCATGGAAAAAGTTACTGACCAACGATATTGCAGAAGTACTGAAATTTCACTCAAGAGATAGTTTGGACAGTAGCATCCTATGGGCAACGCAATCAAAAGCCTTCGAAAAGTCCAGTAGTACCAGAACCGTGAAATCGCCCTCATCAAGGGCAGCTCTTATATCAGTGGATACTTTTAGTACCGCAGTCTCATAGCTATGATGTGAACGGAAAACTGATTGGTATAGCGTAAATAACCGATTATTCTCGATATATTCAATAATTTGCAAGTACATGAGCTTTTCCAAAACTTTAGCTAGAAAACATAGGATATTGATAGGGCGATAATCACTTGGAGTTTTTGGAGAGGACTTCTTGGGTATTGGCAAGATCGAGGCAGTTCTCCAGCTTCGGGGAAAAGAAGAAGACGTTAGGCTCGTGTTCATAATATTCAAGATGTATTTTGCTATATACGGAAGCAGCTACTTCATAAATCGCGGATGTAGATTATCTGGGTCTATTGCTTCAGATTTTATGGAATAAATAGAAGAAACCAGCTCATCAAGGAAAACCGCACGAAAGGAAAAATCACATATAGAGGATGTGACTGAAGATAAAGCCATGCTACTACTGCTTCTGCTGGACTGACTGTGAAGAGTTTCAGTGGTGGAATTGTTAAGTGCAGTAAAAGAGGAATTGAGACTTTGGAGGTTATAATCACATTCGACTTTATCCTTCTCATAAACACCGGCCTCCGCAAATTTCCCCATAGCGTTTTAGTAGGGAGATTAGGATTAAGCTTTGAGCTATAATATACATACTTAGCACTTCTGATTGCTGCAGGTATCTTATTGCGATCAATACGGTATCCTGTTAAAGCTATATTGGATTTATTCCGGAGTTTAGGGCCGTTATTCATGACAAAGCAAAAAAATGTCCGGAAGTTAGACGGAATTTAGGTTTAAATTATCTGGGCTTTCGAATGTACAATGAATTTTGACTGGATTTGGTTTTATCTCGGAGTTTCACGACATTTTTCTCAAAACAAAAAATACTGAGATTTGAAAATTGTTTTTTCCATTTTTTATGAATTACCCTATAATTCCTTCTACATACATGTTATATCACTGTAGTGTGCTAATTTAAATTCACAAAAATTTAATGCAGCCTACTAACAAAACCTATATTGCATGCAATTTGTTTTTGTTGATAATACTAACAATAAAAATAATTTGAAATCTAAATTTAAGTAAAACTTTTATTTTTGGAATAGAAAAAGTCGAAAGAGCAAAATAGAACTTGTTTTTGAAAGCTACTAGCTGATATCTGGTTAGACTTCAGAAAATGTGATTTTTATAAAAGTTATTTATTTATTTTATAAGGTAATTCCAGAGTCCAGATAACAAAATGGAACATGTTCTGAAAAGATACTGTTTGGAAACAGACGATCGTCTCCAAATCGATAAACTTCATACAATTTCGGTAATAGTGTTCCACTGGATATGAATATATTTTTCATATGAATTTTGGAAAATCGAATTTTCGTTCCTGCCTCGGTACAGCAGCGTTCGGGTTTGTATAAGTTTTATTTTTTTTATATGATTTATTTTTATTGAATTACTTTTCATTTACTGAATAAATTTTTATATTATTAAAATCAAATAAAGTATATGAATTTCACTTTTTAAGCTTTTTTCAATTTTATATCCCCCAAATATAGGATTCGTTCATATTTATTTAATATCACTTTGCATACGTTTTGAATATGTTCCTATGGATGCTCATCTATATATCAATTGTATATCCTTTAGAATATGTTCTGAATATGGTCTTTTGGATACGCACTATTATCATCGATTATCGCACGATCATTTTTGACCGACGCCGTCTGAAGATTTCCCTTCGCAGGGCGGACATGAGTCTTATAAAAAGCATATGGAAAGAATATGTATTTTGATATCAATTCATATGGTCAGAGAACATGTTCTCATATTCTGTGGAGCATATAAAGAAGATGGTCAGAATCTGTTCTATGTTATCTAGAAATATACTCCCAAAGAATTAGAAGAAAAAGGTTTATCTTGCTAACAATTTCAGAACAACTGATTTTCAATGTTATCCAAAGTTATCAAAGTCGATAAAAATCTACTGTATACAACCAGAAAATCACTCTGAATATTACTTGTGATAAGGGATGATTTAAAAATTTAAAAATAAATTGAAGTGTGGTGCTTGACGTTTACCTTCCGTAAAATTTTACATCTCCAACCTCGTCTGTCTGCCACTTAAAAACGTCTCCTGGGGCCGGATTCACTAACTCGGAGAGTTGTGGAGTTCTTTTGCCACTTAACTCTACACTCGGAATTCTGTAACTTGTGTAATTTGTATTGAGATCTACCAAACTTTCTATTGCACTCGGCAAAACTCTCGGCTTTTATTGTCCTTTGTGAAAGAACCAAGGTGCCTAAGATTTTCAAATTAAATTATAGATTCACTGTAAATCCTGGTTATGGTTATAAAAAAATTATGGACATCCTTGCAATAATTACAGAAAAATAAGGATTTTAGTATCTCAAGGTACTCGCTAAAAATTGTAATTCACGCGAAAATGGTCTTCCAGTACAGAAGAGATGTTATACAAATTTTAAATATGCACGTTAAAGCTTGAATGTAGGATGATATCGCATCTACATGTATTGTCCTCTAATTAGATGTGTAATTAGTTTTTAGACCGGTAAATAGTTTTGGAGATAACTGCAAAAGAAAAGAATCAGCCCTTCTTAAGATGAAAAAATGGGCGTTTTTTGGTACAAAAATGGACATATTTTCAACTCATCATTATGAAGAACTGGTAAGTCGTGGAAATTCACTTTTCATGAGAAAAATGCTCACAACAGAGTACTAATGGAACTGAAACAAAGACCGGAAGAAATATATGCAAAATATAGGAACTGGGGTGAATATGACCCAAGTGCAAAAAAACCGTATTTCGGCCGTAAAAAGTCAGTTATGAAGTTTAAATGATCAAAAAAATCTATACCACTCGATTACCGGCTTCTCCGTCTTTAATTTGATACCAAAACATGACGTATTTTGGGGGTGGTACGACCCTACCATCCCCAAAAGACCCTCCCCCAGAAAATGTTCACCTATATTTTTGAACTTTAGAACCTAAATCCGAAGGAAAAAATCCCAATGCTCTACGACCCTCACACACAGAATTAGCCATCCTTCAATATTGCGATACTTCTCACGTTTTCCTAAGTCCCCAAGTATTTTAGGGAATCGCGAATGGAGAGTTAGGGAGTTTTAATCGGGGAAAACAAAAATTCTCATCTCGCAAACTCTCCTAGTTACAGAATCCGGCCCCTGGTGGTATGAACCACCATATTTTGTAGGAAATAATTGATGAAGGGAAATTTTTTTTTGGAAATGTGACATTTTTGCCCTTTTGTTTTGTTTTACATATATGCGTATTTATGGAGTTCTAACTTCTGTCTCTTCCCGATGAGAGTTAAACCTAGCAGAATCACCGAAGATTAACTCATTGGTATAGAATCAATTGCCGGTCAATGAAAATAGAGCAAATTCAATATTAAATTTATTCAGGTCTATGCCAATACTCTCAAACTATTGCCAATCAATTTCAGTTGATTTAATTTTATTCTTAAATTATTTTACTAATAAATATTTAAAAAAAAAACGACTTTACTTCTTCACAAACTTGTGAATAGATATCATCAAAGAAATATTTTGCATAAATATACCGTCGCACTTCTTCCTCCATTATACATATAATATGTACAAATTGATCCCGCTATGTTTACTAACAAACACTAATAACTTTTCCTGTCTGCCTTTTGTTTTTTGTCTTTAATTAACTCCAAATTAAGATTATAATCTACCATGACATGACACCAAGTGTGCCATATATAATAGTCAAGAGTAATCAAAATTCATTAAAATAGTGTCAAGCAAATTTGTGATAGAGTAGAGTAGGGGAACTCCAGGGCAGGCAGGCAGGCAGGCAGGCAAGCAAGACTCATTGTCTTGTCAGTTTTGTCATATATACGCAATACACAGAAAATATCTAGATATGCATGGAAATGCTTTTACTACGCCACATACATCCAAATGAAACAGGAAGGCGATTGTAGGTTGTAGTAATTCCATTTGAACCAGACAAGATGTCTAATGCCTTCAAGGTTCGTTTATCTGTTTACCCAATTTACTCATTAAAGCCCCCATTATACTGCGTTAAGATAAAACAGTTTTGCGTCACTGAAAAAAAAGAAAAAAGATATTGCTTCGAATTATATCTGATTGGATATTTTTACCTATATATAAGTCTATAGTAAAAAAAAAATATTTACGCCATGAGTCTTTCACAGATAAATTCTACTTTAGGTCGAGCAAAATGGTGTTCATTACATTCATTCTTCGCATAATAAGAGACAGAACGTGAGATTCAAGAAGGGATTTGATTTTTTTTAGATAAGAATTTACTATAGGAGGAAATCAAATCCATCCAGCGCGTACTTTGCAAGTTCCCCGCTCTAATGAATAACAGAGGTAGGCTATTAGGTAAGGTATGGGACAGCTGCTGCAAAGTAAAGAGCTTAGATAGATTTTGAGATTCTTAAGGGGAGCAGGATGAATCTGGGTTGTTTCATGAGGTTAAGAGACACAATGGACCCACTGGAGGTCTAAGTGAAATAGGTTACTTATCACTAATAAAACAATGCACCCACTAGAGGTCTTAATGAAGCAGTCTAGATAACTCTAACAGCACCCCTCTTACCTAACCTAACCTACTGTGGGATCAGTATTCAAGATGAAGGCATCCTATCAAACGTAGAGAAGTGACTTGGTGGAACGGAACGGACAATGGAAGAGCTTTAATTTAAAAGACCCTTCTACAGGACCAAAAACACAGGAGCTTAGAAAATATAGGCAGAAGGTTAAAGGCAGAAGATTAAAAGGAGCTTTGGAGTAGTTTGTGCGAAAATATTATAATTACATGCGCACAAGCGAAAGGAAGGACCTTAAATTACTTCATTCTACAAGCCTTCTACCTTGTGATCTCGCCATTTTATTCGCTGAGAGAATAGATTATCAGCCCTCTTCTGGCGCCTTGGTCAAAATATTTCATTGTTTGTTATTCCTTCCTTCGTATGCACCAAGCTAATCATATTTTGTTTGTAACTTTAATTATGACATTCAGAAACGACAAACTGTCTATGATAGTAGTAGTAGTGCCCTTATGATAGATGGTCTAGCTTATACCCTAGTAAAAATTGCTCACAGTTATACCTTGTCTCCTGCCCCGCAAGGGGCAGTTTTTATGTAAACCAATACTAATTTGACTGAAAAGTATCAAGGAGTTTGCAGTTCAAAAAGAAACATATAGAAAATAAGTCCCCATGAGCCTCCTGATGAGCATTCATTAAATCTCATCGAAGGGCTCATTAGATAGCATGAAACTGCTCCCTATATACTAAACCAGCAATAAATAAATATTTATTATTGTCATCACCTTGACAGATGACATTTCTACTAGGAAAATTTGAATTGATTTTTGTGATTTATTTATTTAAGTGTTTAAATTATTTATATTAAATTAATTTTTTGATTTGTTTTCGCGGAAAGACTGTCGTCGGTATGCTGAACAAGACGTTATGCCCAAATCCTTACGCCTCAGCGTCTTATAGTTTGAATTCGGGAAAAAATATGAAATCAACCGTAAATGCAGATTATCATTTATGAACTCATCATGACACTCATTGACATGCTCCTTAATAAACTCATCATGACACTCAGTGCTACGCTCATTAATAAGCTCATCGTGACACTCATTGATATGATCATTAATAAGATCATCGTGACCCTCATTGACATACTCATTAATAAGCTCATCGTAACGCTCATTATGTACTCATCGAAGTGCTCATCTAATATTGTAAAATGCTCAAAAGAGAAGCAAAGTATACATTTCAAAATAAGTGAAAGAGATGCAATATCTCATGCACACTATCTGTGAATAAGTAAATAAATGAGTTTTTTCCCGGATTTGATTCAAACGCGAATAAATTTCATTAGTACGTTCATCTGATTGCTCATGAGGAGCTCATTGATGAGCTCATCATGATATGTCTACCAGGGTAGGTTCCTAGACTTCTGTATAGAGAACAACAATGTATGTAAATATTCAACCATGGATGGAGTCCTCTAAGTATTCATAATAGTCGTTTAGGCTAGTCTAGTCTAGTCTGTTATCGTAACTGCGAGGCAACCATGTACATTATTCTGTCGCCCTCGATCTTAATTACAGTTTTCCTATCCAGAATATGTAGGTACTCGTAGTTTTTATGTTCATATGCAATTATACTGTCGGATTTAATCCACTACGGGGAAATATCATGAGTGGAGTTAAGAATGTTTGATTAGAAATGACGGGATCTAAGGGAGGATGGGGAATCGGAGAATATTTTGTACAGCCTTAGGACCGTGGACTTATTAAACCCAATTTTGAATACTGATCAACAATTATGTATATATTATTTGTAAGACTACATGGACCTCGAAATAAGGTGATGAGAGCCATTTTAAAAGGAAATACTGTATCTGTGGTACATCTACATATATTTTGTACTTATGGAAAATTTTTATGTTGATGGATGATTAAAATGCATTTATTTATTTATTTTTATATTTAGACTTAAATGGTGATATATAATGATATGTCCAATTATTTGAGTAGATTATTACATTATTTTGGTGACTTACAATCTTATTTTAGCCTACTAATGTATAGGGATCGATCATTCAGTACAGAATTGATTGTTTAGTTCTACATATTTCATATGTTAGTTAAAAAAAAACCCGTAAAGTATGAATGTGGGATGTGGATGAATTTCACATATTTGTAATCTACTCATCAAGACCTTTGCAACGAATACCAACAAGCCTAGATCAAAATGAAAATGAAGATCACAACAACAACAATAACAACATTTCCCACAAGGGATGTTAGCTAATTTTAGTCATAATTGTATTTTATTATCCTCAATTATCCTCAGGTATGTGGGTTAATGTTTTGATAGAACCTCTCAATTATTTTACACCCTATTATTAACCTTAAGGTTAGTTCGATTAGGTACTGTTCTGTTATTAGCTTTACCTTTTTACTTTCTTTCAGTTTTTTTTTTTAAGGAAAGGGGATAGATCGCAATCGCGGACGCCAGAGGGCCTATTGTACTGTCCTGCTATAAGTCATATCACAAAAACCTTTCTGTCATCTTAATGAAGCGCATCAGGTCTTGATGAGGAAGGTTTTTTAACTCTTCTACAGATAGGAGGGCAGAACCTAGAATATCCAGCCTGAACCGGGCGAAGGTCGAACAAGCACACAAAAAATGTTCGGTTGTCTCACACTCTCCTTCCAGACAGGACAGACACTCAGAGCTGTCAACAACTCCTATTCTTGTTAGATGAGCCTGAAGCGAGCTTTGAGCGGTGATGATGGCAACCATAGTTGCACATTATTTCAATCCAAGCTCCATGAGAAAATCAGAGATATTCCTAATGGGCCCATCAAGAAAAACTTTTGTGCACCCTCAATGCAAGTACTCATGTTCACCCATCTCTGCTGATGCTTTCTATGAGCATCCGCTTTGATGAGAGACCCGATTCTTGAGGTGACAACGCCTACAATAGGTTCCGGTCCGAGGAACAGAGAATCAGAGCTAGCCCTAGTAGCTAAAAGGTCAGCCCTTTCATTACCCATGATCCCCATGTGACCAGGAACCCACCGAAGGGACACCATGTAAATTAATTATCGGCTGAATGAGGGAATTTATGAAAGTGCATACAAGCAGTACTTCGGCACTGCGAACTGAGCCAGAAGAGGTAAGAGACATTTAAACATGTTTCCCGATATTAATCCTAAATGCTTCGCATAGGTCAATCAGGGCCTCTAACAGTAATATTAATATAAAATGGACTTTTCTACTTCAGATTTATAAGGTGATAATAACATAAAATTTCTGGTTAAAAAATAAATTCCTGTAAATATTATACAGGGTGTTTTCGCAATGGGGGCCATAGAGCTGGAGGTGATAGTAGTCATC
Source organism: Dioctria rufipes (assembly GCA_963924295.1). NCBI lineage: Eukaryota > Metazoa > Arthropoda > Insecta > Diptera > Asilidae > Dioctria > Dioctria rufipes. Next base: position 36,479,376 of record OZ002743.1, on the reverse strand, counting down.
TAAGCAAACGAAAATTTGTATAGCGGAGAGGGAGGAGGGCATCTCAACCATTTCGAAATTACCATGTGAATAAAAAATATGGTAGTATATCACAAAATACTCTGTATTTTAAACACTACGAGGTGTAGGGTCATCGTTAAGAACTCATTATATAAAGAACTACATGAACTATCAAACTAATGCTCAATTAGTCGTTAGGTCTGCGCTTTGTAGCTCTTGAGGTAGGTATAAAGACAACATTAGGTCGATGCTTCAATTTTTATAGCCAGTATATTTTGTTTGGTATAGTTGACTACACCAGATACATTCTTTCGCTCCAATTTTAAAGCACGCTTTTTTTTACAAAATTATAACTTAAAAACATGACTTTGTTATATAAAAACTGTAAACTGTGGACTTTGTTCTTTATTTTGACCTGTTACACCTATGGGTTAACTGTAACCGTTACAAAGTTATAAGCTCAGCTCAGACATAATTTGCTCCCTTGATGACTGAAAGTACGTCATTTTATAAAAACAAAATTGCGTCTAATTTCGGTATGATCTGAGATAATAATTTTTTAATGGCTACAGTTATGACGAGGTCAAAATAATCAAAACGGTAGACTGCTATAACTTCAGAGACGAGAGGAATACGAGGCTGGTTGAGCTGTCGTTTGAAAGGTCATGAAGTTCTTCATACATGAGTTAATGGTGATCGTACACCCCGTAGATTTTAAGATACAAGATGTTTTGTAAAAAAGTAGCATATTCTCTTAATCACCCTCTAACTCCGAAACGATTAAGATGACTCCCCCTGCTAAACAAATTTTGTTTTCTTAAGGGACTACTATCACCTCCTGCCCTATGGACCCCAACTGCGAAAACACTCGTCGAAAATTTGAAAAGAATTATAAAATTATACCGTTGCCTCCATTTATGAAATCAAAATTAATATGGAAACATGAAAACCATGTAATACATATATTCTACCCACAGAGATAAAAGTAATGGTCAACACTACTTATCTACTTACTTTTGTTAAAAACGTTATAATATACCTCCATATATAATTTTAAAAAAAATATGTGGGATATCTTTTTCTTTAAAATTTTTCAATATCCCTTAGTCCCAACAAAATTTTTAATATTACAAACAGAAAATTTTATGTATTATTATTTTCCCATTTATTTACAATTCTTCTTATTTTTAATCAGGGACCAAAAAGAATATTTAATGTAATATATAATTATACATTATATATGCATGGATATGTAATCCATCTCTACATATATTAACTAGATGGGTATACTTAAATTGGGATTTCATAGCCCCCAAGTGGAAGACCCAAGCAAAATTCAAAAGCTTCAATTTCATATAATATTTAATGAAGTTATGAGGAACTCACTTTCTTCATTAAAAGCCTTGCACGTGTACATAATATTTAGATGTTGATATCATTTCGGCGAAAAAAAAAAGTCAGTCTTTAAAATATTTACGCTCAATCCACTGAACTCAATCTGTTTATATTGATAGATATTTTTATTCATCAAAAAGAGGCATATAATGTAGATATTTTTATGTATTACGTGAATTTATATGCATAAATATGTAATAAAATGAAAAAGAGGTATGCTCATCAGTTTTTCTTTTGATGGGGAGAGTTAATAACTTCGGAAAAAGGATGGCAATGAAATATTGATTTTTCAATATCCTTTAAATATAATACACTAAATAAAAATTACATTTTAGCTCAAAAACTATAAAACATAAAAAAAAAACGTAAATATAAAAACAATCAACATATCGATAAGACAATCCAGAATAGTACACTAGCTTTTTGGTACTGTTGGAAACTGGATGACACAGCATGGGGACTTAAGCCAAATGTAATGATTCGGAGTTAAAATCAGTAATCAGACTCGTGATCATCTATGTCGTAGCAGCGTGTTGGAACAAATCTACACAAAACATAACCATCAGGACAGGGAGCTAAATAACCTCCAAAATATGACGAATGACCAGGAAACCAGCACTCAGAGACGTTGTTGAAAATGAGGCTGGGTTAATGATGCGCAAAGTCCTGATAAATGGATATGAAGGGGACTCAAAAATTCTATGCACTATAAACAAACGAATAGAAGCAAACCCGACTGGACATTATATCTGACAGAATGATATATTTTGTTAGATATAACCTCCGCCTGCCATTTAAGATAAAGATACTAAATAGGAAGGAAATATGTAGAACAAAATCTAGAAAATGAAGCCATAATCTAATACATCGACGGTTTGATCCTGCGATATCCTTAGAAAAACTAAAAACTTTTAAACGTAAATTTGCAGGGGGTAAAAGTGATTTTATGGGGATCTAGAGAAAAAGTGTGATCAGGACATTTCAAGGAATCCATTGGCATATTCCATCCTAATAAGTTACTGAACAGGCAGTAGGTACTGTATATGTTACATAATTGAAAGCTCATTTCTATCAATATAAAATAGAATTCCAAGCTAAAATTCTTGAGCTTTAAACAGGTTTTAGAAATTTTGTATTTTCAATATTTATTAAAATTTCCGGTAAGGTTTCTGTTTACAATTTTGTTGGCTTGCACAGTAAGAACTAATTCCTTAAAGTGAGTGGCAACAAATTCTGGTATTTTTCGATAAGATTAGGGAAAGCTTCATATTGGAAAACGTAGAAGAGGTTTTTATCTCTAAAATGTAGGTAGATTTTTCTCCCTCAATTGTAGGGAAATTTCAAATTTTTTTTTCCTTAAATGTAGGGACTATTTCTTAAAATGTAGGGAATATTCCCTAAATTGCAGGGAATAGTGATAGCACCACACTCCACCATAGGTTATAGAATACCACCCACTTTAAAAAACATAAGAATGAGATGAATAGCTAATTTCTTATGGCCCATACTACTAAATAGTATGGACGTTATGTTGGTACGCTCGGCACGCTCAAACAAAATATTGAAAAACAATGTGTGAATTATATAAACGAAAATTTCCATAAATTATATCCAAGAGAGCTTAACATTTAGGAAATTTTACGTACTTTATAGGTTTTCTGGTGCCAAATACCTAAATTCATTGAATGTTCCATTGACTTGGGGAAATTAAACTGATTTTCCCTTTATATCAGAGAAAAATACATTTATTTTTAAGAAAAAACGTGTCGTAAATTTAGGGAATAGTCCTATTATTTTTTACAGTATACGTAAACCTTATCTTAATACATATTTCATCACAGTGGCTATTAGAGTCAATTATTAGGATTAAATATTGCACTAAAAGTGTATACAAAAGCCGGAACTTTGGCTGATTTAATAAAAACATATTCAAAAACTTTGGAAATACATTTATTGGTAATTCAAGCAACTACTTGAATGTGTATGTTCTATCTCACATTTTGATGCAAACAATCCATTCAAATCCATCAATTTTGTATTTCCATGGACTAAATATTTACAAAGATTGGAATGGAAAAAAAACCACATAAGTGAGCATTAGAAGATTTTCAGTAATGCCATACTGAGACACATTTGCAAAGAATCCGTGGCATATTAAGCTATTTATCTCTTTAAGCGGAAAAGTTTTCATTGGTTGCTTGCTTGTAAAGGACTGCAAATTATCAATTCAGTTTTTTTAATTTTTGATGTAGTCCCAAGAATGAGACACTATACACACTGTGCTAATAGTAACAAAATGTGGAAAATGCGAGCCATAACAGACAATCAGTAGTCAAATATGCTCAAAAATGTTCATCCTCAGCAGAATCATTCTATAATAATGAGAAAGAAAATGGCTTATTTTTGAGTCATGTAAGCAAACACTTCATAAAGCGAAAAGTAAGGATATTCGAAAAATAAGGGAAATTTCCATGATCAGATACTGTGTACGAGGAAAAATTCAAGAAGTTCACGTTGACATTATATATATATAATAATTAAGCCAAGCTCAGGGGATACCCTATGATACAAAGCACAGCGTGGCAGAAAGGAGATAGGAAAAGAGATTAGGATACGGCGGGAGAGTGGCGAAGCTGCTAAGGTATGTCACTCTTAAATCTTCGCAGATTGTATGCCGGAGTAAAGATTGTAGACTGTTCCACATTTGCACAGCTCGAGATAAAAAGTATCACGCAATTTTACTGCGATCGAAAGTATTTTGAAGGGTAAAAGGATGTGCGTGATTTGCAGTGCGAGTATTGCATGTAGGAATCATTCTACAAGGGATTAGACTAGATATTTCATCAGAACATTGATCATACATGTAGTGATAAAGAAGCGAAAGCAAATCAACATAGCGATGAGTCGATATGACAAGTTATTTCCAAATCACCAATGAGCTTAAAGGCTCTCTTTTGTGCAATATCCAATGAAGCTAAAGCTCTGCGACCAGCTGCGAACCAGATATGGGAATTGTATTCCATTCAACGTCTGATGAACGACTTGTAGAGGAGCGCTAGATTCGATGGGTTGAAATACTTTTGAATATTATGGACGATTTTAAGACTAATATTAAGCAATTGCTTATCGCATTTTGATTCGACAACTAATTTATATTGATTTTTTGTAATATGGACTGAAACAGGATCCAGTTACTAGAACAGATTTCTCAACAGCTGTCAACAAAGGACGCTTCCAGTCAGCTAAATCAACCAGCCAAACTTATTTCTATTCATTGACGTTCTCAACAACTATGAGAATTTCACGAACGTCAACATCGCTGATTTTGCGTAAATATTTTGATTCACATCTTAATAAGATTCTCTGTTGATCATTTGGAAAATTATTTTTTGTTTTTGGCAACAATAATTTATCTCTAACGATGAAACTCACTTCTGATTGAGAGTGGCTTTGTCAAAAAGCAAAGCTGATGCTTTTGGTTCGAAGGTAATCCAGAAATAATTCATGAAAAGCCTTTATATCCACAAAAAATAACCGTTTAGTAAGGATTATGGTTTGGTGGCATCATCAGTTGTTATTTATACCGTTACAATTAATCCTCTATCTTGCAGCCAATTGAGTCACAATCGCTATTTGAAATATCTACACTTCCTAGAGAATGAAATGGCTTCAAGTGGATGATTGTTCATCTTATTGTGGTATTTGTTCAAGAAGGAATTTATTTGGATTCTCAGGTATTATAGCAAAGGAAAAAAAACTTTTTATTTGTTTTTTCATCACACAACCCATTTGATTTTGGGTGACAAGTTTCAAGTCTTGGTTTTGACTCATCAACAGGTCCCAACTAGCGAAATTGAGTGACTTGAAAAACAAATGAAAAATAGAACAATGAAAAAGAAATGAAAAAATGAAAAAAACCAGAAAAATTTAGAAAAATAGAAAAAAAAATGTATTAAAAAATTTTATAAAACCAGATTCATTCGTAACGAATAGAACCTGTGTACGCCCGCAGTGGGTAGTCAACAATATTTCATACCCTTGATGAAATCCATATAGAGTATAATAAGTTTGTAATTCCATTTGTAACGTACAGAAATAATGCTGGTAGATCAAAATGGGTTGGACACCCACGCCTAATATTAAAAATTATTTTGATTGTTGCATGTCCATCTGTTCATCCCTCTGACTGTCCAGTTTCACGATAACTCGAGAACGCGTTCACTGAGAGTGCCGAAATTTTGCACACAGGCTTTTAAAAAAAACAGTAAATTTAAGTTCGTAAATGTGCTCAAATTTGATACATGGTGTCTTCATAGCAATGGTAAATAAAATTTCAAAAATGGACACAATCGGGAAACCAATTCTTGGTGTTACCATAAAAAACTTTGGTTTTTCACCATATAATTGGAAACTGCCTGAGAACGCGTCGACGTGAACAGCTCAAATTTTGTGCACGATGTTTCCATAATAATTGCAAATACAAATTTAAAAATTGACAAAATCGGGCAACGCCTTCTTGGTGTTGCCATAAAAACCTTTAATTTTTCACTATATATTTAGACACTATATGAGAATGCATTGACGTAGAGAGCTGAAATTTAGTACATAGCCTTTTCATAGCAATGGTAAACAAAATTTCAAAAATGAACCAAAACGGGCAACCTTTTCTTGCTATTGCCATACAAAACTCTTTGTTTTCCCTTTATTTAACATTTATTTTCATCTAGGCTATAATATTATTGGTTGGTCTGAGCACAATTATATCTTTTTCTTGATTTTTTTTCTTCAGTTATCCGCCTTCAAACCTCTTTCTTGTATCCTACCTGCTGAAATAGAATGCAACTCAGAATTTCGGAATACTCCATACCAAACTATCAAAAATCGCACAAAATAAACTTTTGACCAAAATGAAATTGTTGTAATTACGTTCAATCAAATTTTCATATTATGTGATTTTTTTACTTTAAAACTTGTACGAATACTTAAAGTAACATTTTAAATATTCCACACTTCATTAATTAATTATTCATTACAAATTGCATTCAAAACAAACGTTTCTGCAGTTGTCCAGCTTTCTTGCGGCGGCTGCAGTAACTACATTCACTGTGTATGAACTAATATGTTTGAAACAATTCAATTAACTTCAACATGACAATTTGGTACGTTTGCTGCGGCATGTGTACGTTACATTCTGTTCCAGCCATAAACAAAACTGTATTGACAAATTCTAAGTCACACAACTTCCGGCAATGAATTGATAATCGTTTTTAACTACACCTCAGTCAGCTTCACTATATTTCTACTCAAAATCAATTAAATATTTAAACTTTATTTTATTATTAAAATTACGAGAAGTAAATTCAATTTCTTGGTACTAAAAATACCATATCCGATCATTCTCTTCTCAATTGTAGCAATGAAGTAAAAAAAAAAAACGACATAAAATTTACGACCAACATTTTTCCTATAACTTCGATAGAAGCTCATCAGCGGTTTGAAATTTTTTTGTAATCAAAAAATTTTTTCCATAAAACATGAAACTTCCGAAGAACAGTGTTTATTGTGGCCTATCTTATCACAAATTTCTCAAAGGCTTACGCGATTCCAGTCACCGCAATAAAAAGTTCAATCAAAATATGGTGGTTTCGCTGCCATAAAAGTTCGACATTATTTCACAATTATCAGTTAGACCCGAACCGAGAGGGGAGCTGTTCGACACGGCACTCAATTCGTGGTATACAATTGAAATCCATTTTGGTATCAAAAATCGTGCATAGTAGAGTATGCCGCCACGGAGAAAACAAAACAATGGAGAGAATGTGCTAAAGCTAATACTAAATTAGGCGTTGGCCCAACAAATTCCGTGTCTTTGAAGTGAGCTTTTGTATGTTGGTTTGTGTTATTTAAAGGCTGTAAATACTTTCGCAATATTTACATTGGTTTTTTTTTTCGTTTTCGTTTTTTCAATACCTCTTATCGCTTCATATCACCAGAACTCTACCTACCTACCTACATAGCTTAAGCATGCGTGTGCCGGCAAAATAACTAATTTTTTTATTTTACAATTAATTTAGCCGAAAGTTGGTGGAACTGCGGTTCTATGCATATCTGCTTAAGATAAGCACGCGACAGAAATTCATTTTTACTTCACTTATCTTAACAACTGTAAATTGGCGGTTGTAAAAAATTGGCATATTACACACAGTCCTTCGAAGAATGAGTATGGGTATGACCCGCTGGTGACGACTGAGCTCTGATTTCTGTTCGCTAACTCCGAGATAAGAGAATAAAACATCACGCGAAGTGGAAATTGAATTTACGATTTACGTAAACAAACATTTTAAGTATCCGAGAGGTCTTTTTGTTTATATAACAAATTCAAGACAGCAGCAGACAAAGTCAAAGGTAAACAGAACCTTGCTGCGAATAAATATATTTCGGGGGGGGGGGGGGCATTTACTGCCAGGTGTGACGTTCTATAAAGAATCTTCTAAAGACAACACCGAGGTCTGCGCCACTGGTGGGTTATAAAAAGATTCCAAGAGATTTGTTTACAAAATATTTGCGGCATAAACTTTTATAATCTTGACTTGTCCGCTTTTGGCATACCTCTACTAAATGTAACCGGCAACCTGCCTGCCGTAAAGGAGTGGCGGGTCTACTCATCTGTTCTAACAAAGAGTCATCGCGGTTATAATGAGAGCGCTTTGTTTCAATCGAGTAATTAAACCGCAGGTGAATCTAATAATTTTTTTTCTTTTATGTGTGTGCGTTTAGATATTGGGGGAGTTTCTAAGAAGGGTTCTATATTGCTTTTCAATGAAACAATAATTCCCTGTCACGCGAACTTGGTACGATATACTTACACATTCCTAATTTTACTTCCGCGGGTTTCTTGAGAACGGTCTTAAAATATTTGTGGTAAGCTAAACCGCAAATTATACTCTTGATAAATAATTAATTTTTTTTTGTATACATATGTATGTAAAGGTAGTTGTAGTTCATAATCACTTGAAGTTTTATTTACACCTTAATACCCAGAGAGAGAGACAATTAAAGAGGCGTTGAGAGAAAACATTTAAATATTTCTATTTTTTCATTTAAATTTGCCTTGGGAGAGTAAAAGTTTTAAAATGTCTCCTAAAAACGGTTATAAAGTAGTATAAAGACACCGTCCACAAAGGGAGCTATTGGAAATTATGACCATTAATGGAAGCTTATGTGAAATATAAATTCACAGCAAATGCACGACGCGTTTAAAATGCATATTCGATTGAATTCGTTTCATTCAACTACTTTTCTATCAAATCAAACGAAAACAGATTTAAATTGAAAGATTTTTCAAAAATGCGTAAACTTCTGCGCGTTTAAAAAGAAAAATCTTTCAATTTAACAATTTTCTTTTAAATGAGAAAATAATTCATATTGAATACTTTGACGTTCAGTACGATGGCCAAATGCATTTCGATTTTCATTAACTGGTCTGTTGTTCGTTTTGAAAGCAAAAAGCCTTCACTTTGATCGTCAACAGAGTTAACTTTAGTATTATTTTTGTAGCTTTGCTTCAGTTCGTTCACATTTCGACTCTGCTGAAGTCTGCTTTTCGAAAGGGTTTTTTTTTTTTTAATTTTGGTATTTCGCCTATGCTCACTCATTTGAATACTCTTCTAGAAGCTGAATTTGGTGGTAAAAGAAGCGCACATTATCAAAATTTTTCCCGGTTATCACTTAATAAAAATATTAAATAATATTGTGAATTTCATTGTCAAAAAAAGTACAGCCGGATGTTCGAACTGATGATACGGGGTCTGCCTCTGCCCTTAGTTGGTTTAATCAGTTACTTCTCCATCATAAACATATTTTTAGTGAAAGACTCATTACAGAAGTATTTATTTATTTATTTATAAAGTTAATACGATAGCAAAAAGATAAATAAAAATCCAATTACTCACTACCGTTAGGTAAATGCAAATTAACTTCAAAGGGGGAAAAAGACATAATTTCAGTTTAAGAGAATAATATAAATGAAATAATAATAATAAAAATAAAAACTCCAGACTCAAACTATAAAAAAAATCGAAAGATTCAATTCAGCAAATTACTAAAAATCAATATCAAAACAAAGCTTAAGCAAAATAAAGATAATAGAAATAAAGAATAAAATTAAGTTACCATGTATAGGTGTAAGAATAGCAATAAAAATAACTTTAAAAAAGTAAAATGTAATGTAAAGTAAAGTAGATTGGGTATTGAACGCAAAGCGAGAATGATATACAGAATAATAGAAGGAAAGGAAGGAAGCAGATAAAAAAAGATTAGGCAGATCAGTTTAGAATGGAGAAATTAATTATCTAGAACACTAACTTCAGCCAATATGTTATGGTCGTAGCATATTGCATATAGCAATATGCTACACTGATAAATACTGTAGCATGTATGCCGGCCGTTGGTTAAACCAACTGCTGAACACACCCAACACTCGACGAACGAGCTCGGTGTGGCATTCTGGTGGTGAAAAAGAAGAAGAAGACTAAACCTTGTGTTGTAGGTTATTCTAATCAAGTGCGGCATTAAATTTTATTCCCGGGAAACGAAAAAATTAGTTAAACATCGAAAAAGCATTCTAGGGAATATAACGTTAACAATCTCAAATGTTTATCAAGAAATCTTATTATACGACCAAAGTAAGTAGTTTTTATATCTGACGTGCAAACCACATTGCAAGTGTTAATCGATAAAGATTTTTCCTAGAACCAAATAAAATCCTGAAAAATCTAAAGGAACGTAAAGGATCGAAACGGGAAACTGTGAACTTTTAACCAAGGTGTGGATGATAATAATAAATCCTTTCCCATTTAAATTGTATGGGGAGAAAATTATCCAACAGAATTACAAAAATTAATATGGATATTTTTAATAAGAACTTCATCTTAAGTGTAGGAAAGGAGCTTCTTCAGTGCTAGCTTCTTCAGTTATCTGAGATAAGGGGCGTAAAACAAAAAAACAACTGTAATCTATCCAGCTACAGAGGCACTTGTTTCGTATAAATTTGTATCAAGGCTTCACATTGAATCGGAGCAGTTCGATCTAGAGTGCAGGTATAACCTACTAGAACATAAGCAAGGATCCGACCGCATTGTCCACGAAGACCAAGAACCAAAAGAAAAAGGGTGATTCGTTCTCATACCGGATCTTAAATGGGACGGCAAAACCTTGGAAACGTTATAGGCATTAGCAGTTGTAAATGAAAGGTATATGCAATCCCATCGTGATTTAGATGCCTCCCATTCAATACTATTGAAAGATGTCCATGATTCCGGTTGTGAAGCAACTGGACCTGTTTATGGAATTGCTCGTTCTCCTCTTCGAATGTACTTCCATTATCAACCATCATTTTGTTATTGACGCGCTCATTTTTAACCCACTGAAAAGGAGGGTCCAGAAATACCTTGTGAAAAGTCACATGCGAGCAAGGTAAATGGTTATCAAAGTACTTTTGTTGATGATTCCCGACTATTTTTGAGTATAAAGATATACTTTTGTTGTAATAAACATACTTTATAATAACGTGATGAAACTCTAGGGCCTTTTATTCTCTTCTTCACTTTCCTGGGGCCCTCTCACATGAAGGTCGTCTAGGTCCGCTCTAGTCTCTTTACAGGTCAACAAGGGACTCTGAAAAATCTTGCCCCTGGGGCTTGCAAGGATGGCATAACATCTGCGCCTTCGATGTGAATGCAGGTAAGTGACGTAAAGGTCCCTCAGGACTGAATGTGTACCGGCGTTTTTGGTTAAAGGCACGAAATTTTTTTTTGATTATGGCAGACGGTAGCGGCAGGTTTTCCGTGGAACCTCCCCACACTCTCCGCCAATAGCCGAGGGGAGCTAGCGTGCCACCCTGCAGTCAACGCTGTCCGTCGAGTGATCTGTCAGCTCATGCTGGCAGTCTGGACTACACGTCCAAGCCAATCACTCAGCAAAGTTCCATAACAAATAAATTGCATTTAAAAAATCCGAAGCTGTACTCGTAGCTGTCGAGTTAAATGGCTACATAAGTTTGATAAGTGAAATCGTATCAAAAATAAATAAGTCTTCAATTATAACTCGAACATTTTTAAATTTTTTAATAGTTTATATTGTTGAAATTAACTCAAGATTGTTTGATATGAATATTTTTACAATCGCGATATATGCATTCAATATGAACGTTTCGTAATTATTAAAACAAAACATAACCGCCATTAGCACTGTTTTAAACTAAAAATCGTTTGATTTTCTTAAATTTGACAATATTCATTTTTCTCCGTGATAGATTCTATTTCATTATAAGGGATTTAGAGAATATGCAAAAAAAAAATTATTTTTAATGTATACATCCACAAACATAAGTTTTTACATCTTCATATTATAGTCCACTATCATGACATCTAATATTATAAGATGGAGAACAGAAGAATTTTAAGAAGTGTTATTTTTAACGATTCTAGATCAAATCATAAATACAAAAGGAAAACACAAACGCCTCGTCCGGGGTTTGAAGTCTTGTTAGCTCAGTGGTAAAAGCAGTCTCCCGAAAAGCGAACGATCCTGGCTTCAAGCCCCGAACGAGGTAATTATGATTAGATTTATAATCGTTAAAAAAAAAACTTTTTAAAATTCTTGTATTCTCCAACTTTGACCGATTCTAACAAGTGTGGCTTCGATTCCCGTCCGGGAAAAATAAATAATATTATAAGTTTCATAAATCAAAAGCAAAAGTGTTTTTGACAAATTTAATGTTAAATTTCAAATAGAACCATTTTGATACTCATCATAATCTTGGAATAGATTTGTTTTGAAGATAATGAAATTGGAATATTAGAGTGAAATAAAAAAAAAAACTGTCTCAATTCAGTCTCACTATTATTTATTACATATTAAAAGAGATAACAGAAAATAAGATTTTAACGATTTTAAAAAAAAATCAAATCAACACAAATTCAATTTGAATGTTAAGAGTAAATTTTATACTCTTAAGGCCTGTCCGAATTCAAGTCTTCGTCTTCGTCTTGTTATTACAGCTAGTGACGTAACATCGAGTTATCAAGCTCCGAGCTTTGCTACATTGTATAACAGTTTAGATATTTGGTTAGCTTGATAATCAAATCAAGAATCGAACTGACTTATTTAAATAACCAACGTAATTTGAGGTTATGTTTATTCGCTGGCTATCAAGATCAAGCTAAGCAAACGAATTAGGACAGGTAAGCTTCGTGGAATACTAATTCGAATCGAAATGACAACTTGATATCAATTAGCCTTCTCGGGAATTTTTCGAAGATTTTTCCTCTATCGGGGTCATATGTATATTTGTAAAAACTAATCGATTTCGATTACGATTTTCGAGAATAATTAAATTACGCTTTGTAACAACTTCTCCAAATCCAATTAAAAATAAACAAATAAACTACGAGAACATTTAACATTTACCAAATGCAAATTTTATTTTATCAGCACTGGCTTCACTATATAGCTTTTTGTTTTTTGTGATCGAATACTTGAAAAAGAATGTCACTAGCACGGTATACATGACAACGCAGATGTATAATCTGAAAAAAAGTCATGCTGGTACCAACACTTCGTAATATATCTCGAGTGAAATTCGTAAAACCGAAAAATTCTGGAATTTTTGGTCTTCAAGTAACTCTCGCAAATGCGGAAACTCAAGAAAATGTTTGCTGATGATAAATCAACCACAGTTCGTGTCATATTGCCACAATAAAAAAAAAAAAATAAAAATATTGTTATAAACTAAAGATAGAATCTCTTTCTACGAACAGGCAATTTTAGCCCGTTTTGTAATATTTGCACCTCAAAAATTGTTACTAAATTTATTTTTCGGTTTGTATTTTTCGTTGCCAAATTCCGCATTAGACAGACTGTCATCCCCAAAAAAAAAATTGGTTTTTGTAATTTACTATTTTTAGTTTTTTCTTTGTCATAACTAAATTATATAAGCAAAGGAGAAGAAATATATAATTATTCACCAAACATTTTTTTCTTTTTGATAAAAGTGTCTATAGCAAATTCTCTTGATCTGGAAATAAACGACTTTAGCCTAAATCTTTTTTACTCTACCTTAACAATTATAATAAAAATTTCAAAATAACTTACAGCAGTTTCAGCCAATTCCTGATAATATGATTCACCGCTACCACGTCGTGATCCGACACACATTGCTCGTCGAAGTATTCGCGATAATAGTGAACAGAAACCACATCTTTGCATGGCACTATCAATTGATCCTTGACGTGAGCTAACTATATAACCGGAACTAGATGCAACTGTTTCAACAGTTGCGCTAGTCGATTGTTGCATATCACTGGTCGTACTTGATTGCGTTGCAAAACGATGGCATAAACTAATGCCGGTGCCACCACCACCACCACCACCATGACGAAAACGACCACCACTTTTACCACTGCTACTACATTTTTTATCTTCATTTCCATCTTGTTCTATACCACCAGCATCAGTAGTAGCACCGCCATTTACACTTGCTACCGATGCTCCATCAATGGTATCACCATTACCGCCTCCAACGATACCGCATCCAGCACCGGTACTACTGTCGACGCCGCCGACGACGCCACCACCACCGCCACCACCGCCACCACCTCCACCACCTTCTTGAGTTTCCTTTTTACCTTTCGACGCGGCCACTGTGAATGGGTTTTTATATCTACCAAAACTCCTTTCTTCCTTTCGTGTTTGAGATTTGATATGATTTGACGTTTTTGTTTTCACTGAATATCACTAAATTAACGCGAGGACACTAATTATTGCTGCAATATTTACATGTACCACATCCGTTAGAAGAATGCGTTAACCTTACGTAATATGCTAATTAAACTTTATTATAAATTGAGCACAGAAATTACATACATATTTACATATGACACGATGATGGCACAACACTACTTAACTACGAAGGACGACAAGATATGAGCACACCATTTTTTATTTTTTTATTTTTACTTTTATTTTTATTCCTAAGTAGATGACTGATTACTACTATTAGATTTGAAAATAGGACATAAAATTTTAAATACTTTTATAACTATGTATTATGACGACGAGGAAGGTTAGAGCACTACAACACCAATTTAATTCACACATTTAAAAATTTCTATTCGTTATTTTACTGCATCTTTCTTTTTCTTTGATTATTATATTTGTCGCAGCCAAAATTTGTTATTTTCCATCAGCAACTCTTCTACATAATCTCTAGCACCAAATGATGTTACTGAACTAACAGAAGAAGAAAAAATAAATAAATAAATAAAACAAGTTAGAGGGAGGCCTTTCGGGTATCATTAACTATTCTGCTGTTGTACAATGACTATAATGCTTGTGATTTGTCAGATTATGCCATTCGATTTGAAAACATGCTACGCATCTACTGCTACTTTTACAGAACAATCAAAATGTTTAATTTGCCGTCAAATTTCTATCAAAAACAAGAAAAATATCTCAGAATATGAGGCCGCACGCCAGCTGAGTTGACGGATTCAATGAACAAATCATTCGAAGAAAATATGCCTGAAAACAATTTTAAATTTTTTCTTTATGGATACCTTTCTTTCCATGGATACCTAGTCATGCCATAAATTCAGTCGAAAACATTTATGCAAATATTATGAAAACTGAAAGCGAATCGCATCAAAAATTCCATTTACTGAAAATTAAGGTACAAGATACAAGATAAATGCGTACGAACTAATGCAGTTCTTCAGCGATTCTAGCAACAATTTTTTTTCATTTTTTTCATTTTAGGAAACATTAAACATAGACCTATAGGAATGACCTCTATTTTAAAAATGAGATTGAACTAATGTTGAGATTTTTACCTTTGTTTTTTGTAATTCTTTCTAGAATGGTTTATCGGCAACGTTGATTTTCCCAGTTTTTTTTTTTTTTTTTCAGTACATATACGTGAAATAGGAATAGGAATTTTCCATAGTACTACATTAGTTGACTTTTTCGTTGTAATTTTATTTTTATGATGTAATATTTTACACATTTGATACGTAAATTAACACATTTTCATTAATTTTCCACAATTATGTGTAAAACTCATTTACGCATGATTAATTTTAAGGTCACAATGGAAATTTACACAACTGGAAACGTAATTTTCATTAGATGAGTAAATTTGGATTATTGGTGGTGTTGTGTGTATAGTATACAGTATTGAAGCTTTAATAAATTGGTACTGATATTTTAGAGAAGAAAGATATCACAGAGAGTGTTAAAAGTGAGCAGTTTGTTACAATTTCAATGCAGTTTTCTTAATAAAAAGATACCACTAAAATATTTCTTTTTTTTTTATGTATGATTTGTTAATTATATAAAGCAGTAATATTGAAACTTTTCTTATAAGACGAGTATATAAGGTGTTACAGTTTTGGGTTTTACACCAGAACATGCTTTTATAAGAAAAAAGTTGTACGGGGTGTTGGAGTTGGGTATTCCTAGCGTATTCCGACATAATGGGACTTGAAGATATTTGAGTGTGTTTTTATTGATTATTATTGTAACTTCTTAACATTACACCTTATTATGACGATTATTTTAGATAGATAATCATTGGACTTTTCCTCTGCATTTTGAAGTTATATCTCAACAAATTTAATATTTCATAATGTTAACTCAGTTTTCTTTATTTAACTACTAATTTTATCAAAAAGACCTATAACACTTTACCCAAAATGTAACCTTTTCTGCGTTTTTTGCACTTTCTCATAAGATCCTCCCTCCTCCACTCCACCAAAGCATGACCTATCTTCCATAGCCTATTGGTGTAACACCCAATACTGGACATTCTGTATAAATGTTACATACCCGTGTGTATGTAATTTGAAAGAAATGTGCTGATATTTTGTGTAATCGAAATAAATTACACGCAGTGGCGTATCTAGGTTGAAACCTTTGGTGGAGCAAGCATATTAAAATAATAACCGGCCACGAAAAGTTCCGTACCTACCATCGTACAAAATTTAATACTATGTACTTTTTATTTATTTTCTCAAATGAGAGTAGGCGTCATGTGAAAAAATTAGGTTGTCATTTGAAAAAATAATAATAATTCTGTCATTTAAAAAAAAATGCCTACTTATGATAATTATAATGAATGAGAATAAAATGAGGCAAAAACGCCGAAGAAGTCACGTTTGTTGTATGGCGGCCCCCTTTGACTTTTAATTTAATTTAATTTTTATTACTTTTTGTTATATCGCTAATAGAAATACACAGTCTATGAAAATTTCAACCGTCTACCAGTTACGGTTAATGAGATACATGCATGGGGGCCCCCTTTAATTTTTCATTTAATTTTATTTATATTATTTGTTGTTATAGCGGCAATAGAAGTACATACTCTGTGAAAATTTCAACTGTATACCTCTTACTGTTCATGAGATAGAACATGGTGACAGACGGACAGTGAAGTCTTAGTATTAAGATTCCCGTTGTTACCCTTTGGGTACAGAACCCTAAAAAAGGTGTCACTGTCAACGTCAAGGGAATTTTTTTTCCATTTGCTGAATAAAAAAACAAACTGTTTCCATAATGACTTAAGTTTTAATTAAATGAAGTCAAATGTGTAGTGTGTCACACAAATGAAGTGCATCAAGAACCATTTTGCAATATTTCAGTTCTATTTCAAATGGAGAAAATTTTACTCCGTATTAGTGAAATTGCAATTAGATTGACAGTCACCGCCAATAAGAAAGATTTTCTAATCAAGTCAGCAGCCATCTCCATGAAATCTCTTTTTTTTTCAGGTTTTCTTCCCTTTTTGGCCTCCTTCAACAAAAAAAAAATCTACTACAGCATATAATCGCAAATTTTGAAATAAATTAATTATTGAAATTTTCCATGAACTTTAATCAAAGTGAGGAACATAACTATTGTAGGCGAACAGAGATAATGATATTTCAAATGAACTAATTTTCGTCCACAGTCTGTCACATCTTCATTTCCTCGAAATGACTAAATTTAAAATTAAGTCATTATGGAGATAGTCTGTCTAGTAGTAGCAAAATCAATTCTACTCCCAATTTCTATGTAATTTTTTGTTTCAGTAAATATTGTCGACCATACGAGACTAGCGCATAAAAATTATGAGGACAATTTTTCGAAAAAAATTCTTTAAAAAAAATGATCATATTAGCAGTAAATTAGCAATGTTTGCTCATAAAATTGGTTAAGGGACCCGAGAAGCGAATCCAATCCAACTGTTTTGGGCTGTTGTTGTCCACCAATAGCATATAAAAGTTCTGCAGATAAATTTCCAAAAAATTATGGTAAGTTTAAGATTGACTGTCACATTTTTTCCAATAAGGATTTCTTTTCCATGAAGTGGATGCAGTGGGTTTAGGACAGGCAAACTAAAAACTGTCAACATTTTACTATTTATTACTCACTAAAGCCTGACTAAATAACTTTGTGTCCGAGCGCCTGAGAGTTCCGTTCGTGACGGAAATATTTTAGGGTAGTAAACGTGGATTGATTTACATGGGGTTTTCTGATTTAGAATGAGTGAATGGGGGGCGGGGAGCTTTCCGATGAGGTAAAATTTTCTTCCGTTGTGAATGGTTTTGGGGAGGAGCTGTTAACTACCACCCGGGGGGTTGTTCAATGAAATTCGGGAGTCAAGTTCAAGATTCGAGAATCGAGATTCGAGTAACGAGAGTCGAGATTCGAGTAACGAGAGTCGAGATTCGAGTAACGAGAGTCGAGATTCGATATTCGAGATTCAAGAGTGGAGAGAGTGTATAGAATTTATGCGCAAAAAGTAGAAAATATATTAAAAAAACTTTTAAAATAAATAACTTTCGTAAATAAATTGCGTTAAAAAGTAAAAACAATTTTTTCTTTCTCAATGATATACACAAAGTTTCATTATATATTAGAAGTTATGGATGCATAACTATAATCACATTATTCTAACTGCAACTCATGCCCAAACTTTTAAGATTTAATCTGAGATCTAGCATTTCTTATTTAGCAATGAAACTTTTCTTGTGTATATCACTGAGAAAGAAAAAAATTTATTAGTGCAATTTATTTACGAAACTAATTTATTTGAAAACTTTTTTTAATATAGTTTACATATTTTTGTAATATATATAATTGAGCAGCATCGCAAAGCTGTTCCTGGGGTGAAATATATTGTTTCGATTATGACGAAATAGATAAATATTAGAAATTTACCTGATTCACACGAAAATCAAGGACTCAGTATATTAATGCTTAAGTTCGTATCATTTCATTGTTTCGAAGGCAGAACATTTTGATAATGTAATAGGAGGGGCGACCGTTCCATCTTCTATCCCCTAGATATGCCACTGATTACACCCTGTGATAGTAATGATTCCCCTACTTAAAACAAGATCAATTAAAAGTACGTACAAATAGATGTAACTTCACACAAAACATTTATAAGGGAACATATACATATAGAAGTAGAATTACTTTATCTGCTTTTTTTGTAATTTTTTGTTCGTAAAATCATTTGTTCGTGAAACATTTTCTGGTAATTTTTCTTCATAAGCTCATTCTTTCGTAAACATCTTTGTTCGCAAAGTAAAAATTTTGTAAAAGGCGTAAACTTTTCTTCGTGGAAATTTTCTTCGTAAAATGTTTCTTCATGAAAGTTTTACATGATAACGAATTTCAGCCAAAATTTGCACATTATAAAAAAAAATTTTGTAAAATGCAGGATAAAGAAAATTTATTAAAAAAAAAAAACGAGCCTCACGAAGAAGTGAATTTACGAAAAAATGGAATTACGAAATAATTTTGCCGAAAAAATTTGTGAAACTCGTAGAATTACATAAAAATGAAAGGGTGTAGGTGTGTACATATCTTAGAAAATATTTGCAGCCCCCTTTCATAACTAAAGATATTCATATCAAATCGTAAAAGCCGATATAATACAGGATTTACAGTAATTGAACATGGTGACAAAATGAAAGAGGAAGCCTTATACTACATCCTGTTGAGCAAAACGAAGCATAGTCCTTGCTTTTCAGGAAATTAGTTTGAGCTGGGATGACTTCTGTCCTTATCGATCTAAAACATTTTTGACTAAGAGAATGAACTTCTTTTTCTATTTCCCAGCAATGTACGAGTAAACCCAGCATAAACCGCATAAATCGCGTAGTTTTTCATCGTTGTAATAATTTTGTATGAAAAATGTTTTACGAGATCCGTGATAACATAAGCTGGAACTTTTATGTGTAATACATTTTCCCGAAAAAACGTAAATCTTTTCCCTGTCAATGTTATCGTCAGCTGCTATTGACATGGCAGACAGAACTTTGAAAATATCGACATGTGAGGATTGTTTTATGGCTGTTCTGTTTTGTTCACTTGTTTTTTTTTTTTTTTTTTTTTTTTTTTTTTCTAAACATAATGGCTGATGAGGCAAAAGTCAAAGTATTTTATTGATATACTTAATAAATTCAATTAATTAATTTTAACTATATAAAAGTAATACAAAGGAACTAACTCCGACAAATGTTTGGAAGAAGAATCAGGTTAGGAACTTTTTGGAAGGTCTTTTAGATACAGTGAAGGATATTCTAGAATTTTTTGAAGTAGGTACCTACATATGTATGTACATATAGCTTTACAACCAAATAACTCTTTTTTGATGATTATAGACGTCATGGCGAAAAAATTCAATGAAAATATTTTGTATACAAAGCTCCAAAAATAAAAAATAATAATTGTTTTTTAGCCTTATGAAAAGTAAAATGATGGATTTAAAATCATTCTATACTGCAGAAGTACTGGACAACACTAATCAATTGCAATGATTTAATGGAAGATATGAATCCACATATGAATGAGAATATGGATACTGCTGAAAGCATTAGTTGACAAAGTGAGGTCTTGGTGCTAATAATCGAAAGTGCATTCAATTCTACGGCTTTAGAGAGATTACAACGCTCCGAAATATAAGTAAAATTAATTTTACTGCATAAAAACGTCATACAAGGTAAAAAAGAATAAACCAGCGAAAGTCGATTTTCATGTTAACTTTAAATAAGGGAAATAAATTTAGTTAAGTTTAAAAAACAACAAGTAGAAAGAATTATAAAAAGAACACTTAGAACTATAATAATTAATAATTACTTTGAATTTAAAAAGCAATGGAACAAGAACAACAGCTGAAGAATTAAGTTATTGGAAATAGAACAGGATGAAAGGCTCGCTATGGTGAAAATTAAAATGAAGATGGAAATGGAGGAAAGAATCAAAAAATATTACTCTAAAATTATTTTAAAGTAATAAATAAAATCCTTGTTATAGAATATTTGCAAAAATTTAAGCTCAATGTTTGCAGAAAAGCTGTTTGATGAAAAGCTGCATTTGTACTTCTGCCTTAACAGTGAAAGTTCTTTTAAAAACTTGCAGAAACCTTCTTTGGACCGATATATTTCAGCAGCGCAACGTAGAAAATAAGACAATATTGTACTTTTTGTAGCCTGATGATAGACATATTTCTACTACAAAGAGATTACCTTTACTATATAAGAAAAACAAATCGTAGCACAGCTATATAAAAAAAAAATAAGGTAATCTCACTAAAATTTCTTCCTTAAAAGCAGCATACTCTACTTTTAAATAATCTTATCCCTGACTAACCAAGTAAGAAGCTATGGATAAACATCGCTGCCATCATAGACATCTCTTATGGTCGGTTTCATAGTTGAGGCTTAAGCCAGAGGTTAGTGGCTAAGCTATGGGTGTAGCTTAAGCCTCTTCTGGTTCACAGTACTCTGTAAGCTAAGGCTTAATTAAGAAATTTGGAAAGTGGAAAAAAAATTAAGCATCAAAGGAAATACACATTTTGGCACAGAGAAGACCGAGCTTTTATTTGAATTAGAAATATTTTTTGTCTGACAACTTGGGATATTAAATTGTGCATTTTTTCATTTATTTCTTCTGCAACAGATAAATATCCCCTTATGTCACTTTCTTCCTAACATCATGGAGTTAAAAAGAAACTTTTTGTACCTGGATGCCATTTTCCAATTAACACTTGTCTATGTCAACAACCGGTAACTAGACAACTGAAGCTTAAACCCCCAAGATGCAGCGCTTAAGTTAAGCTTGGCAGAAACACATCCAGACCTCGAGGCTTCCTCGGGGCGTTGTCAAAATTTCCAACACGGCTTTTTAAATGATGCAACACAAAACCAAGGCAGCAGCTAGCCTCAAGGCCTAGTAGCAAAGCGCGCTTTGTTCAATGTTGGAAATTTGTCTCTCTCAGACCTACTTCTGTCAACAAATGTACTATTAAAATTACAATGACAGCACCGAGCCAGGTGGTATCATTTTGTTTTCATTTCTCTGAGGCAAGCCTTGAGGCGCGCTGTGAGGAAACCTGAGAGAGGCCAGGCATGAGGCTTGTTTGGATGTGTTACTACCTTAGGGCGTTATCAAAATTTCAAGCACGGGCTTTTAAAAGAGACAACACAAAACAAAGCCAAGCAGCTAGCCTTAAAGCTAGCCGCAAGGCTGGTCTTGATCATTGTTGGAAATTTTGTTTCCACAGGACTATTTCTGTCAAAAATTTTTTTTTTTTTATGTATAATGACAATTATGGTAATGTCATTTTGCTTTCAATTCTCTTAGGCGAACCTTAAAGTTATATTTTTTGCTCGACTACATCTCAATTTCTGAAACCTCGAATTTATAGATCTCCTCAATTAAACTGTCTACAATGAAATTCTATCCACCCCTATGTACTTCTCAACTTTAGCAAAACCTTCAATGGTAGTCTACAGAGAAGTGTGAACTTTCCTCATCCTATGAAATTTATCAGAAGCTTCCTGAAATTTCTAAACAAGGAGCATGAACTGATAAATTCGCTATTAACTTGACGCTTATCGATTGTGTAGTCCCTCAGTGCTCCATATTTTAGTGATTCCTTCTCCATCTCGACATTGTATTGATTTACCAAATGTTATAAGAAATCCATCTAATCATCTGTATGCTGAGGACATACAAATTTACTTGAGGTGTACAATTAACAGATTTTATCTGTCATATATATCGGTGATAATCTACCACAGTGTTTTCCAACGTGGGGCCCACGCCCCACAGGGGGGCAATTCGAAAATTCTTGAAATACTAAAGTTTTTTTTGTAATTTTAATAAATATTTATGACTACATAATATTTTCTTTTCTTTCTTTCATTCTTGCGAAAAAATTACATATTGTCAATAAATTTCGTCGAAGATCTTCTAAAACTAATTTGTAATTCTAATTTACAACCAAAATGAATATAATTATTTTGATGCGGCAACTTGAAGAACTTCAAAATGGTTTTTGGCTTGTGTCGCAAGTAAATTGAGTAATGAATGACAGTTCAAATATCCTAAATGGCTTGTGTATAAACTAAAAGAGGAATATTTGTAGCACCTTTGGCCAAGGTGCTGAAAGGAGATGTAAAGTTCTGTCAAATAAAATTCTCATTTCTCCCAAAAATATCAGAGAATCCAGCATGAGGTTCTCCCACTTAACCTCTTCAGAGCAAAATGTATGTAAACAAAAGCACATGCTGTTCGAAACATATCCTAGGATTACAGCAACAAAAATTGGGCTATTTCACACGAGTATTCTTGATGCAATATGCAAACCGGTTTTCTAGCGAAGAGGTGAAAAGAAGCAAAGAGGTGTCTCTCCAAACCGTAATGTTAGGGGGGGGGGCATAAGAATTTTAGAAAGCCTTAGGTGGGGAATAGCACAAAAAAGGTTGGGAAACACTGATCTACCACGAATGTATGAACGCTAGTATACTGAACTCAAATAACTCTGCCATCATGTCAATTTACAAAACCTATATTGACGCTTCCTAACTACTTCTTATATAATTTTATAATACAATTGCTCTTTACCTTGATTTTGTAGGGACTTAGAGCATATAAGATACCTACTTCTACTAAAAATCCTTAATTTAGAATATTTATTATTGCCGAAGCTGAATTCAGTTTAGTACAGAAGAATTACGAATTCGTCCTTTATGGTTCTATAAAGTATATATACCTGTAGACACCTGACCCTTCCTAATATAACTTGTACTTATATAACCTTCAGATCTAATATAGTTTGATAATTTTCTATTGTTACTGAAAAAACAACAGTTGACTATTGGCTCCTACTGATATGTGTATACATATATAAAAAATCTGCAAAGTTTCGTTGAGCTTAATTCAAGTCTCAGATTGAGGACGAATTTACTTAAATTGTACGCCCAAACCTTTTTCACAAGTAAACGATAAAATTAGAGTACGTATTCCTTTTCTCTTAAGCTTAATTTCGAAATAGTTAGTATCAACAACTAATAAAAACATCATAAACGACCTAGTGTACATAACTACAATAGACCTAGGCGGCATTTTTACTTGTGTGCACATACCATACATATACCAACAAAGTATTTACAAAGCAGACAAAATTAGGAAAAACATTTGTTTGCCTTGTAATTGCTTAACAATGTCAACGAAAATAAAACAAAAAAACATTGAGAGCACTCCCATTTCATTACTTAGCTGAAATAGGTTGTTTTCGGTCTATTGATGATTTTTATGGAATACTTGCATGACGAAGTATTAAGGTCCTAATGTCACATTGTCGAAATCATAGGAATTCTTAATTCTAACATCGTTCGAATAAAATTTAAGTCTAAAAAAAAACTTTGTCTAATTCCTTTTTGCTTAGCTGTAATTGTCATTATTGAGGTTTCGAAGTTATATTGCCTCGGCATGACATCCGAGATGAAGTTGTTGGCACACGAGTTACTAGAAATTTCTTAGTTTGTAGTTGTCATAGTGGTTGCAGTCTAATAGGACTTTTCTATATGCAAATGTGTTTGTAACGGAAGGAACTAAGTATAACAGAGCCCCTTAGGCTGCAGTAGTTCAGACGCGTTGAAAGGCAATACTTCGCAAACTAGAATCATTTGTTTTCTTTGTAAGAAACAACAATGTAACGTTTGTCGCCGAGAAACAAGTCGGTCGGTGATATAATGGGTAACAAATTGATTCCACATATATTTCTACGTTTGTAGGTATACTGCAATATCGTGGCGCCTACCAACATTGTCATGAGATACACAGGATATTCCCAATATGAGTGATATTTCACTCATTGTTTCAGAGGACACCTACCTACATACATATATAGTGTACTACATATGTCGATCTAAGTATAGAGTTTGACAAGAAACAGATGAATTTCTCTATGTGCATGCTGCACTTAAGACTCAAATAAGCTTTTTATTGATTGATTTTATATAATGATGGATCTAATGAGCTCGTTAAGTACAAATGTTCAAAGGGTTAAAATTAGTCAAACTTTCCAAACCAAAACCGCCGAATGAACACGGTTCAAAAATCTGGGTGTAAATTTCTCGTCGAATTAATTAATTCAGAGACCCTATAGTTCAGAAACAATTAAAGTAAAGTGCCTTTTTTATAACAAATTAGCATTATGAGTCTGTGAAGATATATTATCGTTTGCTCTGATTATACACCGAGGTTCTTTCAACGTACTATGAGATGTAGTTTGGAGACCTAGGTCAGGGGTAAGTACAAACCATATTTTTTTTCCTCTTCAGGCTGTCCAAATTACTTCTGTTTTAAATTCACAAAATTTCATGGTACAGCCGGAGCTGTCGATGTTAAGTTATAGTATAAATTTGTCAGCAATTTGCGAACTAGAAATTAGATTCGATATTTCTTCAGAGAAGAATCGATGAAAGTAGCACTAATTTAAGGCAATCAACCAACGATATGTCGATTTTCGAATATATGAGTCTCACAGGTTTTAACTCTTAAGGCGCTTTCACACATAACAAACATTCCGCAAATGTTTCTCAAACATTTTTCAAACATTGGTGAAACATTTGTCAAACTTTTGTGGAGTATTTGGTGGGTGTAGACACAATTTTTACATTAATGGATGTTTATAAAATTTCGAATTTAATCCAAATGAAATGGAAAACATTAGATGTTTGTGACAGTTTGTACAGTAATTTCAGTTAATGTTTAACAGCTGTGGACAGTAAAAGCTCATTTTAGAATATTTTAACACTAAAAGTCTTAAACATGAATGATAAATGGGACATGATAAATATAATAAAATTAATACAATTATTGGAGTATTGCCGAAATTTCAAATAACGGTAAGATCGCCAATTTAGCATTCAATAAATCACATCCTCTGTACATTATTCTTCTGTCTAAAAACTTTCTGCTCCACCAACTCCTTTTTCGAAAATTTTCCTCAAGCGATGAGGTAAGTACGACGAAAGATCCTGCACGTTAATTCAATCGGAGAATACATTATTAAAACTGAACATTTGGAAAACTCTTTTTCACACAAACAAATATCCTATCAGATGTTTGACAAATGTTTGACAAATATTCGACAAACATTTGACAAACATGTGACAAATATTTATCAAAAATTTGTCAACTGCTTATATATTGATTGTCAAATGTTTTAGAAATATTTTTTACCAATGTTTGTTATGTGTGGATGCAAACCTGATAACTCCAAAAAAAAAACTTTGTTTAGATGGTGGCTAATGTAGCTAACGCACTGAATTCTGCTCCAACCCATAATGTGACAATTATATTTAAGTCTGCGCTAAATTTAAGTTTTGTAATTAATCCTTTTTGACTGAAGAGTTATGATCGAATCAGCTATCATCGCTACTAATAATATCATTGTCAGATATGAATTAATTCTGGAACTAATAATAAAGAAGATTATACGAAATGTCTACAGGAACCAAGAATTAAAGCGAAAATGGGAAAGATGAGAGAGTTGCGTCGCTTAGAAGGTAGGAGAAGGTTAAATATATATGTATATATTTTTTCATATTTTAGGAATCACCTTACAAATTTCAAAACCCCTTACAAGAAAATGCAAAAAATACAAAAAGTATTGAATTTTCCGGTACACACTGATTTCAAAGACGAAAGCTATAACCCGTGTGTATAAAATATATAGTGATTGCGAAAATGGTTCCTGTTTATAATGTCATATGGCTCTACTTGTACCATAATATGTAATAATGTAAGACCATATAGAATACAAAATCGATGATGTCTCGACCCGATGAAGGGAAGGCCACAATTTTTTCTTAGAAATTTACTAGAAATTTCTTCGAATTTTTAAGCATTAGCCGATGCCGACATCAATGCCTTATAAAATCAACCATCTCGACCTGATATAGGGAAACTCTCAATTTTTTCTTAGAATTTTACTGGAAACTTTATCTCAGGCCGACAACGGCACACATGAACGTATTGTACATATCTGAAAATAACTGCACTCGGCCACCGTACTGAATAAAATTTCTGCCGAAACATTTTCTGTAAATTTCTAAGGAGAAATGAATGCTTATTGCTCACTACGCATCTACGCTTATCAGCCTCCTATAATGCATAAACATTTTAAGGAAAAAATTTCCAATAAATTTCGAAGTAAAAAATGAGGTCCTCCCTACATCAGGTTGAGGTTTCGTTGATTTTATATTAGAACAAGGCGAGCGCCTCTACAATATAACAAGTAACTAAGTCAAACTTCTTTTCGCAATCACTATAATTTTATACGCAAGGCTTAAACTTTAGGGGCGGGGGGGGGGGGGGATCTTTCATTCCTCCTGAATATATTAAGTTCAGATTCGTTACTCCGAACGAACTCATGACCAGAAATTTACTCGACTCCGTGTACATTTTTTTTAAATAGTCTTGGAAACACGCATGATTTTTTTGTCCAAACATTTTTCGTGGTCGCCCTCAATTTTCTTATTCATATTCTTCTTTTTCAGGGCATTCTAAATCATTCCCAAAAAGTATTGAGAGAAATTTGCGCCAACTGCCGAATTGAAATGTGCCAGAAAACTATAAAGGTGCTCATTATTATTATTTTTTATAATAATTCATTTTTGGAATAACTAAGATTATGTCTATTTAAAAGTTCAGTACATTTGTATTTTTGTTTTCTGTATTAGTATAAATAATCTTTATTTTACCATCTATCAAACATGATCATTTTAAATAAACTTAACTCATTAATCTTGTTTATTTGCTCTAAGCTATTCCATCCAAAATGTGAGAAAGGATAATCTTGCTCTAAATCACTTAGAAAACTTTTCGAAGAGTTTTTTCTTTCCGAAAGTAATGCAACAATAGGCGCTTTCGGCAAGCACGTTCTCAGTGAAACAAGTGAGATATTCTCAGTTGGCTCACTGAGACTGCACTTTCAGTCAACTGCCTTAGTTCCATATTCAGCTACAAAAATCGAACACAACCACTGAGCAACTGAGACAAGTGAAACTGAATTTTCTTGTCTCAGTTGACTCAGTTTCGTTATTTTGTGATTTTAATTACTAATTAAAGTTTCGTTTAGTGAGCTATTAGAATAAACTAACAACACTTTCCTCAGTTTATTACTATCCATTGATGTGGTTAAAATTATTTATATTTCAAAATTGGCAAATCAGCTGATTGGTTTGAACTGAGACAACTGAGTCGGTTGGTCAATGTCTTGTCTCAGTTGTCTCACTGAGACAGTGCCTGCCGACAGCCCCTAATGTCTACAGCACATGTGGCTCCAACAAGATAGTACGTCATATTTTATACAGCTCGTGAAACGATTGAAATTCTGAAGGACGGACGAATTTCCCGATTAAATAATTTCCAAATTTGGAAAACATCGATTGACCATCTCATTCATCTGATTTTAAAGCGCTGGAATTTTCTCTTTAATGGAAACGAGATTAGTTCTATCATCAGACGAATTCCACTGAATGGAAGACAAATTGAATACATCTAAAAATAAGTAATTTTTATGAAAATATTCAACATGTCATAAACGAATTTGATGCAGTTACATCAATACATGTAAACAAACGAAGTGAATCTAGAACTGCTATATGATGGCAAAGCAGGCAACTTAAATCATATACTCAGAAACTTAAAAGAATTGGAATTATGTATTTTAATAGGAACAGCAAGTACCTACTTCCTCAGTATGATCAAAAGATATATATATTACTTTGAATATAACTCAAAAACTGTGTCCGATACTTGACCTGTCGCAAAAATTGTTGGAAAATAATTCCACATTGAAAAATGATCTATCAATGCAGCCACATTTCGATAAAAGTAATAATATCAAGCAGAATTCATAAGAATACCGGAAACTTTAGACCTTAGAATTCGGGAATATTATTTTAGTGTGAAAATTATTTAAAAATATATTCACAACATTCCATCAAGACCATAGTAGACTTGATAGCATTGAGTAACCTTCACCACCTTGATTATGCCCCGTGAATTATATGAAAGCAAAAAGTTACACAAAGATGACGAGCCGTAAATTTGAAATGAAACATGAAATTTTAATTTCGAAAAAATATAGCAGCATCAACAAAAGGTTAGATTAGTTGAAGTGTGGGAGAACAAAATGTCGGCCGTTTTTCGATTTTTGACGGAATTCTGTCCACTATACTGAACTTCCTTTATTTTTAATCCCCGTTTTTTTTTATTTTTTTTTTTTTTAAAGCACAAAAAGTCACAGATTTCCGATTATTAAAACTAGATGTGCTAACAAAATGGCACATGTTCACGAAAATCTATTAATTTCTTCAAGGTAACAGTGCAGTTTGTGCAGTCGAAAAAGCACATTTCCATTTTGGTTTTCAATTTTTCTCCTATTATATTTAACATTTTTCTATGTTCTTAACATACCGAGAAGGACATCAATACTAGCACAAATTATTATTAAAATTACAGCGGGATAACTTCGAAAGTCCATTAATTTTTCCACTTTTACGCGTTTTCTATATTTTTTTATGAATAGGGCATGTGCCTTTTTGTTCGCTCACTCCTCAGATATTAACTTTACGTATACATAAAGTTCCTAATCCTTGGCATTGAAAAAACACAGAAGTTATTCTTCACGGTATTAACTAGGAATCAGAACATTTTGCTGTCCTTATATAGCTGGACGAAATTTTCATCATAATTAAACTTCTTCTTTCTCTAAGACTAACGTCATAACAACAAAAGTATCTAAAAAAAGTGTGCCTGCTCCAAACAACAATTTATTTATAAAAAAAAAAAAAACAAAAAAAAAAAGCGTGCAAGAGAAACGTGGTATGATCATCTACGATCTATATGGACTTCAGCAGGATTCTAGCTTCTATAAGTAAGAGGAAAATTCTCCAAAAAATTAAAACCGGTGTAATTAATACCTACAGATTTCAAGCCAAATTAATTTTTTTTTATATATTATGTAAAATCACAAAAAAAAAAACAAACCAACGAATGTAAACAACTTAATCAATTTAGAAAAACAAAAAATGCCAAAAAAAAACAAAAACTAAACTTAAAGAACAAAAAAAAAATGCTCAAAACAATTAGTTCTGCATAACTCCAGAAACTTATGTAGGTACCAAGATATGTGTAGTCAGCGCTTAATAATTGTTGTTCAAACAGATGTTTACATGCTTAAAGCTTAACCACTTGAAGCGCAAGCGCTGCGAACTTCTATACCGTGAATATCTCTTTAGATACAATTCATCGTATACTCTAGTACCCACATGGAGAGTATCTTTAATTGCTTAATACCCGTTTACGGCTACTATAAAAGATATTTCAATCTACTATAAGTACTTGGGACCCGGGCTGTTTGTTATATGTTTGTGTATAGCTATACTCTCGACATTCATGACCTTATACAACAGACTATAGAATGATGATAATATGCAACAACAAGTCGACTGGAAGACCCCCTTCTAAGATAATCACTTATGGTCTGGCTGACTTAGAATTTATAGTTAGTACGAAGTAATGAAGTGAACGAGCACAGCTCATTCTATAAAAGAAAGATCAATTCAATATCGACTACGACGAATTTCATGAAGCATTTATCCGACAAAAATGGCAAAGCTATAATGGGAATGTATGCAAGTGTAATATTTATTGAATGTATGTATATATGTACTGTACATATATACTAGCGAATGTAGTAGGTAATGTCTAGATATTTAAGTTAGGTGAAATCATAATGCTTCCATCTGTTTGGATATAGCTCGCGAACGCGTTGAACTAAACTCGATAAAGGACAGAATCGGGTAAATCCTTTATGAAAACATGCGAAAATTTTGATTTTTTATTATTTGTTGTTTTTTTTAATTTCAATTTAAGCCAGAGTCCTATAAAATAGGAAATAGGTGAGCAAAGCGGTTATACAAAAAATGTCCGTCATATTTTATAAGATTTTAATTTTTGTGCTTTTTTTTGTATTGGACATCTCCTCCCACACCTTATGCTTTTACATAAATTCCAAAAACGCCATCTCACGTATTTCTAGTTAAAGTCCAATTAAAATATATTTTTTTTTTAATTGGTACCTACCTATATAGTGGTTATGTTTCTCATACGATTTTTACTAGACTTAATGGATCAAGCAATCTAGATCTGAATGATACTACAGATACGGGATGGAATTTCTACTGCTATGCCTTTCCTGATAAGCCTTAAATCTTATCTTAATTATATCACTGAAAAGTGGTCATTTTCTTGACTCTTGGAAGATTGTCGTTATCGAAACTATTTTTAAAACTAGTTGTAGATATTTGGTAACAAATTATAGGGCGGTCTCTTTAATGAAATTAATATATTTTGGGTGTATATTATTTATTCTTAAAGGTTGAGCCAACTGGCCTAAGTTTCGTCTTATTTACTAAATACTGTTTACCCAATATGGAAAAAGGCTCTCAAATAGATGGAATCTACACTACCTATATTTTAAGATTTTTCTTCTTATGTCGAAACTATACATTGAATTGATTTCCATTTTCTCTACCTGAACCATCGACACGTGCAAGTACGCTCAAGTAATTATGATAAGAGGTTTAATGAAAAATTGAATATAGATACTTAATATTTTCATAGCGGGAAAAATTTCAAGTGCTTCGAAAAAAATAGATTTGAAGCGCTTATACCTGTGTTTTTGATTGCTTCCAAAAAGTGCTTCTCTGGAAGAAACCTGAAGCAATTTCGATGTTATTACTGAAACTCCATCAAATTGAATACGAACGTGATCATGCAAGTTTTCTCGTGTTGTTGCCGTTCGTACGTAGCATTACGTTCGCAGGAGTCTTTTAAAGCAGTTATTTTGCGTTTTAGATCAGTGAAACATTTGTTGATAGAAAAGTAAAAAAAAGTGTAAAGTCTGCAAATAAAATTATAAAGTGCGTTGTTTCAGAGCGCGGATGTTTCGTAAAAATTTAATTTTCTGTAATTGAAAGCACCACTGGTAAATGTTTATGAGCAACACTGTAGCTTCAATAGTCGTGTAGAGCTTCCAATCTGCTTCCCACAAAGCGCTTTAAAATCAATTAAAATGAAGCTAAAAGGAAGCGGTTGTTTCTGCGGACATGCAATGTTAACATTTATATGAAACTGAAACACAAGCACATTATGCTTCTGTAGAATCATGTTCAAAGGACTTTTAAAGCGCTTTTTTTCCGATGGGTTATAACCTTGAGTATGATGTAACAGCACCTCTCTTGATAGAATGTAGAGAGCAGCTGAAATCCATAAATTTTAAAGACACAGCAATTGTATCAAATATGTGTCCAAAAAAATATTGTATTATGCAGAGAGTTGAATATTAACAGAGAAAATCTGTACATGGAAATAGCCGATATTTCCCATTTAATTAGGAATCATTTCATAGATGCTGGATTTAAAATCAGAGGAGCCGTCATTAATGCAGCTTCAATAAGAAAACTAATAAGGATCGGACATGGAGATTTAAAACTTCGCACAAAATTATAGATATTCATTTGGAAGTTAAAGAAACTAGTCACCAAAAAGTCCAATTTTTCCTATTGTGTGGTCATAGGTAATTAGAATAAAAGCTTTCTCTCAGCCAAATACATTCCTCAAATACTCTCCGACTGCAGCAACTTCATAAAATTAACAAATGATAGGTTTGACGATTTCAATTTCAGGTGCCCATCAAAAGATTCAGAGGCGAGGACTAAGATCTATGGATTGGCATTGCCGGAATAGGACAAAATAATCTCCGAACTGAAGAAAGAAATGCTTCAAACATTTTGTTTTTTTTTTTTTTGTATTTGTATACTTTGTGATTATTATTTTAGTATATTTAGTAATTAATGATTGATTAATGAAAGATCAGATACTACCCCCCGCAGTTTAGAATAGACTGCAGCGCAGAGAAAAAAACGAGGAATATTTTGAAGACCATGTTATAGCAAAGCATTTATTTACAAGTCTGCCATAAATAGAAAACCAAGACTTCAATGAAAGTATTTCTTCAGATGTACTAGAAGAGTGCCTATCTATTGATTTTACAGAAATGAAAGACGATGCCCTAAAATACCTGGCAGGCTTTTTCATAAAAAAACTGAAGATCAGAAATGCAACAGTGAAAGACGACCTCTCTTGTAGCCATGCCTAGTTTGACAAAGCTTCTGTCGGAGATTAAAAAAACGAAACCAAGAATTTTTAAACAAAATAAGAAAACTGTAAATAATATTTATTAAGTTAAATTCCACGGAATTATTTTTAGAAAAAAAACAATATTTTCATGCGCATTTGAAATTAAGTGAGGATGAAGTTTTTTGTTTCTTAATTGATTTGTTTCCTTCTATCGAACAGAAAGCAATTTGTAACTGACAATGTCCCTAGCATTATTGTTATACCAGGCGTGAGGTAGTCATTGTGGTCCTATTTTATTTTTACTTTTTATAATTAATATTATATATTTATAGATTGTTTAACACACGCTAGCTGTTTAATTTACACGTATGGATGACTTAAAGATATTTTTGCACGTAACACTGTGAAAAACTGGCAAACAGCAATCTGAGACTTCCTGAACAATACTTTTTTACTCCATCGAAAGTGATGTGTAGCTTCAAAAGTATACCGGAGTATACGAAACATAATTCTATTAAGTAAACTATAGAGGATAGGGAAATAGCAGTAGGACAAACATATGAACTTTATCGCCCTCTTCAATAAAACAATCTGTAAAAAGGGGCAGGAAACTGCTACAAGCAAAAGTCAGTATTGCATTTATTAGCATTTCACGGATTAACAATTAATAACACACAATATATAAAAAATGGATAATTTAGAATATTAAAACCACAGTTAGAATTCTTATGTCTAAAAATGCCAAATATTTTACTGTTGTCTACTCATACCAAAAAAGTTTGACGTTGACTAAATGCAAGAATACATCATTTTTATAAAAAATAAAAAGAAGCGGACTAATAAAAGTACTCTGTAGTACTCCAGAAATATTAGTAAGATAAAGTAGTATGAAATAAGAAGAATTGCATTTAATAGCAGAAATTTGATAACAGAAAGAAAGTTTAGGATAAAAATTATGTGATTAATTCTACTGCGTGGGTCTGAAAAATCAGTACAAATGCAACTTTCCAGTAGTAGATCTGTCGTGATATCAGAAGTCTATTCTGGAAACAATCAAAAAAGGCCAACAATGAAAACGGAGACCATTAATAATCAGAGAATCGAAAATCTTTTTGATGCAACACAAATTAAAAATTTCAGGTATTTTTCTATAATAGGTAACGTCACATTTATTGTCCTTCATATATATGGTGGAATAATCACAGAATATTTCCATGACTTAGGAAGCAAGCAATTCAAAAGTTTTGAAAGAAAAGTTGCTAGAAATAAGTATGACGAATAGATTCTTAAGAATCAGAGATCTCAAAGCAACAACCACTCCGTATATTTGATTTATCCAGGAAAATCGTCAATAGCAGGCATAATTGGTTCACTATTGGAGTTAAGGAGATAAAAGAGTTATCATTAACGATAGCTGCATGGAAATGATGCAATGACTTAGTAACTAACAACGATATCGTGGTTCGACGCTAAAAGTCTGAAGTCATGAAGTTTGGTAGACAAAACTAATACCTTGCTCGAATTAGAATTAAGTTTGGCCAGCAATTTTCTATAAATCTAATAGGTATACTTAGATAGATTTGAGTATCATCGGCGTGAAAATGTATGTTTGAAACCTTCAATATTTCTAAAAGGTGATTTAAATATATGTTAAACAAAAGTGGACCCAGAATTGCTCCTTGTGGAACCTCGTTTAACCCTGTCGCCCGAAAAACAGTGAAGCTTTATGCAGATAATGGAAATATTGCAGACTTTACTAGCAGACTGGCAGATACTTGTCTTAATGTTAGGGGGGAGGGGGGTATCAATATAATGAGCGGCGATTTGGATGAGAATGAAGTTGTCGTAGTATGTAGTGTTCCTATTTGCACATATGGTTCTAAGGCTAGTGCGCCAATAGGAGCAGAGATATAATCTACAGACTAGCTGTGCTGTAGACTGCGAAGCTGATGGTACTTAAGGTACCATTAAGGCGCTGGATGCTGCGTTCGTGAAATCGAAACTGGTGTAGCCCTACAAAGCTAGCCTAGAGAAAATATCTACACGGCACAAGGTACCCTATGCTAGGTACCATAGGGCCATATTGATATTCAGAATAATTAAATGGCTGATGAACTAGCCTAAAAGAGCTCTGGAAAGAATAGCTCCACAGCACTATCTTACGTGAGAATTTCGATTGGAGTTTTAAAATAAGAGGCTGATACTTGCCATAGGTGTTATAGGAAACCATGCTAATGTACCTACTGGGCATAACAAAGAACGATTTTTGAAGAAGATGCAAGGAGGAAATCGAATCAGTTCAACACGTATTTTGCAAGTGTCTTGCTGGGGTCGGCAATATAGTAAGCACTTCTTCTAATATCTGTATTGACCAGAAAGTAAAGAACTCAATTATATCCTGAAACATAGTGGATTTAAAGCTGATTTCATAACAGAATAGAGTCCTATAAATGTAAAAGAACACTGAGTTCAGCGGGCTGGTTATCTTCGGCAGGGGCCCTGTACCTGATGGTGGAAAGACAAAATTGGATAGAGTGGGTACTCTTGTCACTAGAGGTCGTACTGAAAATATCTCGGTAGTTCCGGAAGTCACTGGATTAAATGTGGGTGAGTGTTCTTTAATCGAACGAGCGGTTCATACTAAAGTTGTTCGGATCGCCTCACGATATCACGTATTTGTAGTTATGCTCGCAAAACTTTCAGTGTGATATGTCTTATTGGGAGATCAGATATTAAACCGTTTCCACATTGCCAGAAATAATGACAATTGTTGCGACCTTTTCCATCTCTAGAGACGATTACCAGCAACCATTGAACTTAAGACAAATATTTGGCTGGGGTTCCATTTCATGCACAAGCTTCCATTCACCGTTGATATTAAAAATCTTGAACTAGCCATCTTCAATCCTATAAATAAATAGAATTGCAACCAAAAATGCAATTGTCCAAGATTTTAAACATTCACAAAAAAAAAAAACCTTTGAAGAGGTTAAATGGAAAAATTCTGAATTATCAGAGCACCCTCGAATCGTTTTTCGGACAGAGAATAGCTCAAATATTTCCACACTGTTAGCTAGATATGAATGAGAAAAGGCAGGAGAATTTATTTTCGAAGGATCTTTATCGGAATATTTGTTTTTTTTTATAAAACGATATTTTTCTGAATTATTTTTATATTAACGAACAAAATAATAAAAATATAGAGACCTCCAAGTATTCACAAATTTCGCAAAAACTGGGTAACCTTGTGAGTAAGAGAATTTTTACTCATAAATTTTTTGGACTATCCTACTGAGACTGTCTAAGCAAGCATAAAAACACGAACTAGGATTAAAACACAAAAAAAAAACAAAAAACAGAAAGGAATGTTTTCGTTGCAAAATATTTCTTCTTTCATGGCCAAATGTTTAAAAATAACAAAAGAAATTGAAAAATTAATGAATTATTTTTCAACAGAAAATCACAACCAACAAAATATTTTTCTTAATAATTATTTTAGGTGTATTTCTTATTTTTTATTTTTCCAATTATTTTTAAATAAATTTTTGTATAAATGTATCAGTGGCGCCTTTATAAAAAAAAAAAAATAAATTTATTACTGTAGAAAAGCATACGTGGGTGGATGGGGGTACCTACCTACCTCCAACAGAAAAATTAGTGATTTCGTGCAAAAGATAAGTAAATTCGCATAGTACTAATTCCCTGACAAATCACAATAAATAGTTCCACTGTTCAGCAGAAATAATTAATAATATTTAATATGAATTAAATCAATATTCAAAATATAAATCCTTGATTCATTTGCATAACAGAATTATTTATAATCACTTTCACTGCATTTTCTTGCAAATTCAACAGAGATAAGAAGGGTCGCAAGAAAACAAAACAAAACAAAAATTACCACACTTTTTTTTCGTTTCTTTTTTTTTTCTTTTTTTCTTTAAAGCTTTCTACGTGGGAACAAAAGTGATCTGAATATTATCTCTGCTGTGCACTAAACACTCTATTTATCTACATAAATTTAAGATAAATATTTTTTTTTTCAATCACATCACTACAAATCCAGCAGAAGTATCAACAACAGCAGCTTAGCACTAAGAACAACAACAACACACAGAAAAATTATATCCGCAACACGATAATTAATAATTATTGAAACAATTAGATTTAATTAATAATTATTATGGGACAGGTGCTTTCTGCATAAAATTCACTCACTATCTTCTTAGTAATGTATTCTCACTGCTGATCTTGTATGAGTGACGTGCGCACGATACTTTAGGCTTTTATTTATATTATTATATTTAAATTTTTCACTGAATAAAACTTAAAGAAAAAAATATAGTTTTTTTTTTCTCTTATCTCGCGCTACTTTATTTTTATTTTTACTTTGTGTTATTATTTTGATACGTTTTGGACTTTTTTTATTTACTTTTCGCATTTATTCACAGTAAGATAATTAAGATATTATCATTGGTTAAAAATGTAAGCGTTTTTTGCACGCTAATAACAATATAAATATCGAACTCTTGGCGACAATTTCACAAAAATTAATGTTTGTCCCAAATCGTGGGACAATTATTTTTTTTCCGTAATTTTGGAGGAATTTGATAATGTTAAAAGCGCGCTTTGAGATTATATTCCGTTAAACATTAATTAAATGAACACCGATTATCATTTCGTTTTCATAATACATAAATATGCTAATATTATGTATAAAAAAAAAACAAAAAACAAAAAAAAACAAAAACAAAAATTTGTTGCAATTTAACAAGACAAAAAATCTTAAGCAGAGTTTTCAAAACTTCATCAATCTTCAAATTTTTCTTATAATAAAATAGATTTTCTTCTATCTATTATTATTATTATTTTTTTTTTCTTCTGCTTTCGATCTTTCGGCTTTTCGTCTTATTTGCTGAGCTTACAACTCTTAGCCTGGCCAAATTAAAACTGAGAAGTTGACTGGCTCCACTGTGTGAGAATAAATTTCTTCATGATATCGACGGCACACACAATGCGCGGAGATGGTTCGGGTCAAAAGCACAGCACAGCATTGGAGCATACAATCAACATTACCTACGTATTTTATTCTATCGAAAATATACCTATACGTAGCTATGATATTCCATAGATACCATAGTAGTATTCCTGCTGCCGATATCTCTGTATAGAAAGATATCCATCCACACATAAATTCTATGGATGAGGAGAGGAGCATAGTGTTTATAGCTATATTTCTGCAGCAGCTAACACTCTACGTACTATATAAAACGAGTATACTTATTTTAGATGTTTGTGTTCCGCGGAATGAAACGAGTATACACGAATATTATACAAGTAGTCAAATTCAGTGACAGAATGAAATGCGCACACATAAGATTTTCATTCAAACCTTAAACTATATTCTATTCCTATATATAGAGTTGTTTAATAGAGAGATATCACAGATACTACATACTAAGATATTTCCATAGAGAGAGAGAGAGGGAGAGCATTATGGGAGCGAGTTCGTTGAGCGGAATAAACATGCCGAATGTTACAAAGGTGGTGTAATATGTGTAAATATAGGTTTATCTTTAAGAAGATACACGAATACGCGCCGCGAACTCTATTTTTTCCACACCATCCTTCAAGGTAGTATCTGTTATCACAATATAAAGATTCATGGCACACGAGTGTAACATATATATGTATACATACGAAGAATATCGTGCGCATGCGTACACCTACTTATAAATGTATGTAAAAGTTTTGTTGTGCGGCTTTTATAATAAGCTGTGTATATTCCCCCAAAGGCGGCAGGCAGAAGCATGCATACTTGCGTTGATAACAGATGAATGGACGTGACTAGAAATCAAACGTGCTATAATTCTACTAAACACCTGGGGCACTGACTGAGATAGTGAGTTCTCTCTGACTATGTCTCCCTCTCTGCATATATTATCAAATCTATGTAAATTTACGCCTCTGGTTTTTTCATAGCTTAACAAAAGTTATGACATCGCGTTTATGTGTACTACATCGCGAGTTATTTGTACATTTCATTTATAAAGCTGCGTTAAAAAGCTCTGCAAGTAAAGAGAGACAAAGAGAATTCATCCACAATCTAAACTAAACCCAGAAAGATTAGGTGAGTATAGTAGAGGTATCGGTCTATACAAAAACTAAAGAGAATTTATTTTAATTCTAGGAAAGCTCTTCGAATTTTATATATGTATGTATAGATGGATGCAGAATAAAACTTACATATGTATTGCTATGGTTGCTATCGCTATTACCAACGATCCATCTATCCTCCTATGAGTATGTTTACTTGTGAATTGACCCGGAAAATGTGTTACTACAAGAATATAAAAACTGGGAATGAGCCCTGTGCATATGTGGACTAGAATTGCGGTAAGTCCTAAAAATTATCTTAAAAAGCTCATGGAGTTTAACAATTTTTGCAAATATTTTACATGCACTTAAATCAGGCTTGACTGCGTTAAACTTCTGGATGTCACGTATCCTCTTAAGGGATCTAGGGTCCTATTTAGTATAATAGTAGGCAAACAAACAAACAAACAAAAAAGGTGCGAGTATTGTTACCTTAGCGGCAGCAGGTAAATTTTATTAGAAAAAAAAAAATTCATCAGTAAAGTTAATAAAATTCATATGGACTTTTTAATTCTGCAGGAAGGAAAAGAAAGCTAGGAGGCCTAGGTAGGTATGTGCGGTACATGTATTGAGTGGATAAACAGAGAGTTTGTATTTATGTTTTGGAAGGTTTTCATTCGGTTTTTTTTTTTTATTTGAAATAGATATTGTGAAATACATGTAAGTATTCGATTCACATTTCAGGATAATTTCTATAAAATGGAAGTAGAGATTAAAAGAAAACGGTTGAGGATTAGAGTTAGGCAGTGATTGTGAGATGGCAGACCGCAATAAACTCGGGATCATATAGTCCAAAGAGCTTTTTGAAGAAAGTCGCAATAAAGTGGTAAAAAGGTGCATAGTCCGAAATAGCACAGATGAATGCAATAATAATTGTGGCGTCATAACCGAGGGATCTTATTGAGATAGGAAAGAAATCTTGTAACATTCCAGGAGTGACTGTGAAGTGAAGTGCACTTCGCTTTATCACAAACTTTATATACACATTCACAAATATATCTACCCAAGTGGATACACATATTCCTCATAGATTTTGTATGGCTAATAACTACGATTTATAGTCTTGAAATTATATCGAAATTGATAAAAACAAAGGACTTATGCTAAGAGATTGTTATATTTAGGAATTTTATATGACAAGGACCTTATGGCAGCTAGATGATTAGATGGAAAAATATAATAAAGAGTATTTCTTGCAAAATAAAGATAATGTTACTTCTCTTCGTGTATTTCTTCGGTAAAGTGATATATAAGTATATTTCATGATTTGAATACTCTTTTGTTTCAATTGAAATTTTCAAGTTAGAATCTGTGTAGCAAAAAAACAATATGAATCCAGATAGGAATTTTGAATATATTTCTGAGACAGCAACGGCGGTGAGTTTTCGCATTTATTGCACATTTTAATGTTTCATATGATCTATGTATGCTTTGATTCTATTCACGGTTGAATCGAATTTTATAGTTTTGTGAAAATATTTTACGTCCATTTATATTATTTCTATATTTCACATTACACATCCAAGCACTCTTTTTCAGGTCGAATTTATGTCTATTCTACGTAAATTAGGGCAACTACATAATTGTGGTTAAGTTAAGATTACCTAATATTTACGTCCGATTTATGTAAGTGGAGAATCGACGAAAATAATAGGGAAATTAGGGAACATTAGTCCCTATAGAGCAGAGGACACATTTACTTGATTTGGAAAATTTATCGTAAATTTATCCTTAATCTCGACCTATTTTCTACCTAGTTTAAGTCATGTTAACGTCTGTGTTAATTTAGAAATGATTTCATTTTATAAGAATTATGTGTGTATATTTTCCCTAGTAGGTAATGTAAATATTATGAACAAAGCACATAACTCTAACTTGAATTATGAGAAGTATTGCTTTAAAAAAATATATAGAAATTATGAGCTTATTCATAATTAATTCTCTTAGCTTCTAAACGCTCAATTAGAACTATAAAAATATTATTGATTAATATTAAAATACGGTTTAAAAATATTGTATTGCATATTTAAAAAATAATAATTTTAAAGTTGTTTTCATTATTCTTTGGTTTGGCATTTAGAAGCGTGAAATTAATTTAAATATTCTCCAATCGTTCTGAAATTAAGCAAAATTCATTTATCTTCTTCATAAACTAAAGAAAAAATTAAATTAACGTATCATGAAATTTTCCTATTCATTCCTTTAATATATGGCAGCCATGTTTTGTTAAATAAATATGGCGCATATTACATCTCTCGACCTAAAGGTAAGTTTGAGTTAAAATTTTTCCTTATACCACGACTTTTCTGGATGGCAAGGCGAAAAATTTTCGACTTTTAGAGCAAAAAATCCTGTTTAGGTAATTTTGTGTTCAAAAGCAATGATAATTTTTCCTATAAAGAAATTTCGACTTAAAATAGGCATTTCGCCTTAAATTATGGAATTTCGCCTTAAACAGGCCAATTAAAAGAATTGAATTGATTGTCAAATAGTTAAGACTGTAAGGATATCTCGATATTACTAACTCCTATATTTTATTCACATCTTAAAAATAGTAAGTCATGTCATTAGCATTATCATTTGGATACAAGATTTGTAAGAAAGCGTGTGAATACAAACGTAGTTGAATATGCGTATATTCCCCATGGTTGGGAAGCAAATAATCAAGTGTATTGGCCCAAATCAAGTGCAGAGCGTCTTTGAGAAAAGATCCAAATGGTATTCCAGAGCCTAACTGGTTCCGATATAAATGTGTCGTAAAAAGGAGCAACATTTGTAATCTTGATGAAGCGGTTTAATGGGAGGAGCAGTTCATTAATTCCAGTGATACTGAAGCCAAATAAAAGTAAATGAACTTTAATTTTTGGTTATATTATTACGTAGAAATATTATGGATTTCTCTAACCGTGCTCATTTAGTCCAATTTACCTTGAGGTTGACTCAAAATTTTGGAATTATTTGAGAATAATTTAAAGATGATTAATTAAAAAATGCAGAGTAATACACGTTTCGACAGCTACTCTACTTGGCTATTTAATAAGCCAATAATAAGCAAAATCTATAGGGTGGCTCAAAAGTTACACTCATTTATTCCCATCAAGGTTCACGAATATTGGCGAAATCTTCAACTGGCCACAATTCACGAATATT
The DNA here is from genome assembly GCA_963924295.1 of Dioctria rufipes. NCBI lineage: Eukaryota > Metazoa > Arthropoda > Insecta > Diptera > Asilidae > Dioctria > Dioctria rufipes. The sequence goes on along the minus strand of OZ002743.1, from coordinate 36,437,121 downwards.
GGCGAAATCTTCAACTGGCCACAACTCCTAAAGGAGGGTTTCGGGGGGGGGGGGGGGGGTATGTGGCACAATTTTTCGATCAACTTACCTCAAGGAATCGCGTGGTATACCGGAAGGTATCTTGATCTGAATCACCCTGTATATGGACAAGTCTTCTGGATGACTTCTGTGATAAGAGAGGTATAATTAATTGAACCAGTTGGGTTTCTAGGTTTTATCTTAACCATCTACAACCCAAACTTTTCACCAATTTTCTGCCAACTTTTCAAAATTTTGGAACATTATATCCCTAAGATCCTAGCCCGTAATATCCGATAAAAGGCAGAAGATGAGCTTGAACAGGACTTTAGAAAATTCCTAATTCAAGCGAGCGAGGGAGCTTGACGAGGATGATTTTTTCGTGATCAAGGATAGAAGAGATGATGATGATAATAGCCCCGCAAATTCACAACCTCCAGTTCAGTAAAACTTTATTGAAAAGGCTACGCCAAGTACTGGTCGTCTTTAACAATACTAAATAATAGGAGCTGCCAAATTTTTCTGTGTTTGAATAAAATTACCCACAAATTTGATCATCTTTGTTCATTAATATTTTTTTTACAAGCTCTTTGTTTACAGAGAGTTTGATTCTTACGACAGCCTGAAACAGAAAATACATTTATATTCAACAGTGTGTAACAAAAAAAATATTGAAGATATGAATAAAATGTTTTTATAGATAATTTAATGAGCTTTAATTTTTATAATAACTTTCACTGCGATCGGATCAACAATTACAGAGATATGCTGAAAAAACTGGATTGGAGCACCGTTTTTTTCAAAATGGCGGATCGAGCCTTGGAGTTAGAGGTCAGAACTTTTACTATCTTCAAAAGTATGTCAAAATAAAGGTCTCCACCAATTTATAGCTTTTTACCATTTATATTTTTTAATTTTTTCTAATTTGACTGGTCAATGATACAATCGAACTTACTTTGATTACATAAATTATATTTAATATAAATGAAAGCATCTACTGGATGATTTTAAAAATCTTCCTCAACCTATTTAATGAATACAAAAAAGTACAAAAGCAGGATTTTAGGATTACCATAGAAATATAAATAACTACAAACAAGGACTTTCCGAACAATACTTTGCTTGCATTAAAAATTATTAATGTCATACAAAAGCTAAGATAAAAATATAATTGGAAATAATGTACAGGTACTTAAGAAATATCATAAAGCTTTTCAAGTTTTAATGAATGAACCTATTAAAAATTCCCGATTTAGAAATAAGTATTCTTTCTTGTACAGGAGGAAAGATCAAAGACACTGTCTCAAAAAGAATATACAATTGATTATAAAAATATCTCCCACAACATGAATAGAACTCACATAAAGAATGAATTTTTCCTTCGTCGAAAAGCTTAGTTCAATATTTTTCTTCAAAGAGACTAAAATATTCTCTAACGACTCGAATGTTTTTAACTAAACGTAATACATTCGAGTTCTGATCGAATACATAAGTACCAACAAAACGGAATTGTCTAAGCTTTAAAACAAATAATGAACGAAAATATACATAGGAGGAAATATTATTTTTGGTTTTTTTTTTAACAAAAGCACCAGATTATATCGTTATTTGTAAGGTTTTGCAGGAAGGATATTAAGGAGCACCATTGCGTCATATCTAATTTTAATTAATCGACTTTCATCTGTGTACTTTCCAAAAATAAAATATTTTTGCTCTAGGGCTGTGACAGACTCTAAAATTTATTGATTATCATTGAAAAAAACATGTAGGCTTACTTTAACCTAAGATATAACTTTTTGTTTTTAATTAGTATTTCACTATAAAATTGAAAAGATTTTGTTCAACCTTTTCATTCCACATGTTTCATACACATTAATTTTACCGCATTGCCGGATATGATTAGATTCAGAGGTAGCGGTTTCGTGTCACATAACTGACATAATCCCAAATACATTGAAATAATGTAGGGTGATTGTAATGAAATGGCACCATTTTGTTTTAATTATTTTATTTTAATTAATTAATTAAAAAACAAATAGAAGTAAATTTTTTGTCTATGGATCACTTATACAAAGATATAACAATTATCTATGAAAAATGTTATCGTCATATTTGTGCCTCTATTGGGGCATATATTCTGGCTGTGCCTATAATATTTTCCAAAATTTTTGAGGGTTATTTGCTCAATTTCGTGAAGAAATGTGGCCTTCAGTTGTTGGATTGTTGACGGCTTATTAGAGTATACTCTATTCATCAAATAATCCCAAAGACAAAAGACTATCGGGCTCAAATCAGGCGAACGACATATGGCGCCATCCATTTGGAGCATCCTGAACTATAGACTTTGTTGTGTCCAACTTGTTGTATGATTGGTTGGTTAAAGAGTTAAATGGAAAGTTATTCAGCCACAAACTTATCAGCTCTTTCCTGCACACAGAGGCAAACCACACATCGTTTCTGGGTCAACCAGAGAAATAGCAGTGCCTTGTCTAATAAGTTCATCAGGGTTTTTATCATAAATAAAAGCTTTGATGACTCGAGATCCAAACTTGATTGGATGTACTTAGTTTCTCAAGCGCGCTTTGTATTCGCAAGAACTTTGATTTCACTATGGTAGACGAAATAGCTCTAATTTCTGCCTGCCTATCGATGACGATAAAGATGCTTTTATATCTAATATTATTGCAAGCACAGGTCAGTTTGGCATAAACCTCGGAACCTAGAACACTGTAACGTGGCTGCTCGTGCTCAATAATATCCAAAGCCTGTGTGCAACGCACTACGCCTCGACCTCGACACTCATATCAATTTTGGACCCATCCATATGCCAGACGAGTCGTCCGCTATGGATAGTCATAAAATTCCAGACTTCTCGGTCCTACACCACTATATTGGGTGATTAAAACAAGTATCATATCATATTCAAAAATTATCTCGAAATTTTCTACGTCCGTACTATTACTAAGGATTTACTCAAGAAGACCTGCCAGATACATCCTATATCAGTCCAATCTCAATACTCGCATACGATTTAAATCCCGACAGAAAAGTCATAAAAAAAGTTCAAAAGACCTACGAATTTACTCAAACAAGAAGCTAAATTCCAAATTTGTTTCGCACAACATAAAATTTATAATCTACAAATTCCAGTTGTCCAAATCATTAAGATATGATTTTAGTGCCTAGTTTCAATGAGCTAGAATCCTCCCTAATACCGATTTTCATAGATATTTCAAGAAAATTCCACGTCAATCAATGGAAAATGAGTTCAGTGAAACAAGTTTTGAAGTGCTGAGAATGCGGTAGTAGCTCGTATCCGTGTAATTTGTCAGATTACATTTTCTGAGAAAACATGTTCGTGAATAACGTGAAAATGATGGAAATTATAATTTAAAAGATTTTAGTGTAATTGCGAATGAATTTGGTGGAGCAAAATTGAAGATGATTATGTGATGGTCCATGACGTTCAACAGTTTTTCACTATACCATCGCCGATTTTTCCAGCGTAACACAGGATCATTTTGACGTTCACTTTTTCTAGGAATCACGTCCATGTAACGATTTCAGTGTATCACTGCAAGAATAGTGTGACACCTCTGCTAGAAAATGTAATCAATGGAAATCGATATTAAACAATAACGTATATCTGAAAGATCTAAGTCGACATTATGGTATCTGTCTCACACAGCTTATTGTAAAACAAGCAAACAAACAACGACTCTTTAAAAGGATGCAAAGTACTCAGCACGAGCGATTTTATTTCTAAATTAAGTATTTTATGACATGTTTTCCATCCAAACTACTTAATCTTAATGCTTAGCTTTTTTGTAAGAATGCCTTATTTTCAAAAATGTGACTTTATATTTTATCTGCTATTAATAAAAAATGGTTTCACTAACATTATGACTGATTTAATAAATAATTCTAAAACTGTCTTAAACATGTATGTCCGACCTGAAAATTTATCTTTTTTGACATTATTGATTTATGGAAAATCTGTGCTGTAACGCAATATTATAATTATTATTATTATATATAGATGGGTGTGCCCGGAGAGCCAGCCTCTATGCACTACGACCTAATAAATCTTCTGTACTATTTCCCTGCCGTATTAGATCCAATTTACGTTTGCCGCTTTAGAAAGGTTATTACCGCATTAGGGTCAGTTTTCTAGATATCTGATTGGGTTACAAAACTCTTGCTTAGACATTGAAGTCTATGGCAAACGTGTCATGCGCATTCGCAGAGTACGTACTATGCAGATTCTTAACTCTTCATTGCAGAATCGGCAATTTTTGTCCACTTTTCCATTATCCTGTTTTCATAAACATATACCCACGCTGGGCAATACTTAAGTAAAAAAAGACTTACTACATAAAGTACATTTTCGTTACCTAAGACTTATTACTCAATACTTTTGAAATTACCCTACTTAATACTTGAACATAAGTGCTTGCTTCTATTTACTTGTACTTAAGACTTAGTTTTGTACTTAAGTACTCAGATTTTTACTAGGTATTTCTGAGTCTATAAAGTACCTACAAATATCTAACTTTTCGTAGAAAAGCAAACACAATCTCTAGTGCAACTCCTTTTTTGTTGAGTTTTAAAGCACGCAAAGAACTGTCAAAGAATGTGCCGTACTCACGCATCAAGGCAGAACCTTAGACAAACTAATAACATACACTCAAGACTGGGCAAGTAGAACAAAAACCAGTAACGTCGCGCTCGAATTTAGAATCGACGATGCCTCGACTTGATGACATAACCACTGACATATATAATATGGATTGCAAAAAGTGGGCTTACTTCTATATTGCTGACTTTTTCGGCCTAAGCACTAAGTACCAACTGAGAGAGAACTGAAAACAACAAATAAATTAGTGGATTCATTGAAATAAATGTCTTTAAATTAATCACTTAGGGTTATTACTGACAAAATCTGTTTTATCAAAGACAATATATTCATTAGATACGCAGAAGAATTTCTAAATGTTTTAATAAAATCATTTCCCGAGCTGCGTGCTAACTTTTTCAACTTCCCGCCAATGATTTTTTCAATGTTGGCACCGACGTAAGAACACTTTTGGCACAAGCAATTGTGCCCACGTGAAATAGAAACGTAAGCAGTCCTATATGTCAGTGGACATAACCAAGGGTAAGCAAGCAATGCCCCGCTCCAATATAAAATCAACGATGCCTCGACCTAATGTATGGAAGTCCTCAATTTTTTCCTTAGAATTGTTATGCATTATTGGAGGCGATAATGGGTGCTTGGGCGGACCTCTAATAGTTTTTGTGAGTGTAGCAAGAAGAGGTGAAAGTCTTACTGTACTTGCAGCACCGAGAACTATGAAAAACTATTAATAGTAGCCACTGGTTACTATACATACTATAGTTTTCAAAAGGTATTGATTTATTAATATCTATTAACTGAACTCGATAAACTTCATAATATTACTGCCAACGTACAAATATTCTAAAAAAGTACTTTAAAAAGTACTTCAAAAAGTACTCAGTACTTTTTATAGACTTAGTACTTAGTTACAAGTACTTTTCATACATGCGGTACATATACTCAGGCCTTCGGTACTTGTACTTGTACTTAAGTACTTTTTCTTTGGTACTTGCCCAGCTGTGTACCCACGTTAGTAACGGCCAATCATTATGCCAGTAAATAGCCTGATCTGTGTGGGAAGATAATAAACTTCTTCGCGTGTTTTAGTCCAGGAAAGTTCTACCATTGCATCTGGTTCGCCTTTCGAGAGCTTTGCTATGAAAAAACATAGCGAAATAAGTCAATCTGAAATTGACTCAGATTGCTGCTAAGTCTGCAGCTCGAGAATTGAGTGGAAAAAACTCTTTATGCAAACGAAAAATATTTGAAAAAAAGTTTTATTGCAAAAATAGGGCGTTTCATATAAGCAGGAACCATATAATCGTCAGTACGGCTTGATTTCTGCCTGCCGTATACGCCAAGCAATTCTAGTCCCGCATATGGCTAAATCTTGCTAAAATTTACTTTAAGTCTATATATGAGCTCAGCTTTCCTGTTTGCTTTAGCGTATACGGCAGGCAGGAACGAAGCCATACTGACGATTATACGGTTCCTGCTTATATGAAACGCCCTCTTTTTGCAATGAATTTTCTTTTTTCAAAGATTTTTCGTTTGCATAAAGAGTTTTTGGTACACCTTTTATATTTTGAACATTATTTCTCTTGCTGGGGCGTTTTTGCCTGAGTATGCTGTAACCCATATTTAGAAGTCACGCCTTAAGCATTTGGTTACTAACTATTAGAAACCAATTAGAAAAACTCAAGATCACTTGTAATGCCCTTCATCAACTTTAAAACTCCCAAAGGCTACTGCAATTTGGATTGATGGGAATTATATACCTTCATTGATGCTAGTTTTATGATCTGTTCATACGAGTACTTTACTTACAAATTGCAAAACGATTTTGCACTTGAAGACTAATTTACTTACTTACACTAGCCATTCGCACTATCCATCACCGACACATCACATCACAATATCGACAGTCTCCTAGAGTAAGGAAATGCACACTTATGTGTGCATACGAAAGAGTCATGAGTAATTTACGACTCACGAGTCATGTGCATACACGAAAGAGTAATTAACGACTCATGTGCGCGTCCAGTTCTTAAAAATACGTGTGCGCGTGCGTAAGTTGTTGTCATTGTTATTAACGCACGCACCCATGAGTGAGTAATTCAAATATAGAAAGCGCACACGAAATTTCTCACGGCTCATTACTCATGAGTGAGTTATTCAAAAGAAGAAAGGGAAAACGAAATTGCTCATTTCAAAGTCGTGTGCGCAATTTCATTTATGAAATACGTTATGTAGAAAACATGGATAATTAATATTTAATTGTTTATTCGCCTCATGAGCATATGCACTTTGTTGAAGGGTTTAATAAGAGAATTTGACAGATATGTTTTCCCATTTTTTAAGATAAGTTACAATATATAAAAACTGTCGCATAACAAATTGATCTGGTGGTGATCGGTAATTACAATATCTAGAAGAAATGTCAAGCAATGATTGTCACATAACACACACTGGAAGTCCAAGCCTAACTTGTAACTCTGCTCCTTTTAAAACTTCTCGTCACACTTTCTCTTAAACAAATGCCCACACGAGTTAGTTTGATCAGTGAGAAAATGCATGTGCGCCTGCGCGTCCTTACTTTGAATTACTCGTTCACGAGTAATGAGCAGTGGGAAATTTCGTATGCTTTTTTCTCTTGAATTACTCACTCGTGAGTGAGAAATTTCGTATGCGCACGTGGATGTATGTGTACATGGATGGAATGCGCAAGAAAATCGCACACGACTTATGTTTCGTGCACACAACTTATTACTCACGTACATGCTCGCACATGATATTACGTTTTTGTACTCTGCAGTCACCATCAACAAAACTTTCCGAGAATATTTTTGATTCCGTCAAGCTGTCAGTTATGACAAGTGAAGTGATGGGTTTCAGTGTGAATCCAGAACTGGCATAACGTGCACCATGAATAACAGCACATTAATTTAGTTAGTCCAGCTTTCAACAGCTATCATAGCCAGCTCTTTAACAGCAAAGTTTTAAACATTTTTTAGATGTAGCCTTTAACAAAAATTTGAGTTTAACATTCACACGGCAATTTCAACTAAGATATTACTCTGAGCTTTGAATGTGATGGAGGAGAAATAGACAGATGACGGTCTAGTGTTGACTTGATGGATAGTGTGAATAGGCCTTAAAGGCGTGTATTTTGCACATTTTCGTTGAGAGGTTAGTAATTTGAACAAATGTATGTATGTATGTTTCTTCAGTGTGCGCCATGACTAATTTTCGTTCTTTCATAATTTCATTTTAAACACCTAAGGCTAAGTTCATACCAAAACTGCATATGCAGTAAAGAAGCAACGTTAATTATACATTTTCCAACATATCACGTGCTCATCCAGTACACATATGAGTAACTATACTAAGCGCAGATTTTCCTCGCACATCAAAATGAGTTCGTAATTATACTTTTATTCGTGTCAGGAAGAGTCACGCAAAACTCTTGCGAAGTGAAGCTGATTACAGCTAAGAGTGATGTAGACAAATTAAGATTTGAACAGTATATTTTTACTTCTGTAAAAAACGCTCATCTATCTCTCATGTTTGCCTTTTTTCTTCTTATGAAAGGATATAATCATAAACAAATCCTAAAGAGGTGGGGGGGATGCTTTTAAAAAATGCTGCACTTTCAAAGCGATTGGTGTACTATATGGGTACCCTTTTCCTACGAAATACTGTTGTACTCGTATATGTCTATTTTCACGATTCGGTATCCATGATCTTTCGGCGAGCACCAAGCAAAAAGTGGAAAATACGCTTTCTGAGAGGTAATTAAATTTAACTGCGTGCATGTCTAGTTATAATGACTAACTGGATTTCTATTTAAAATTAAAATTAAACTAGGAATCCGGATATAAATAAACGCTTTCTTATTTTAATTTCTAGTGTTTTCGGAATTCGACAAATTCGTTTTTTTTTTCCAAATGTGTTTCCAGTTAATTATTCAATAGAGTCCTCATTCTTTAGGATACATAAGGACTGAGTTTTGTTCATTTAGTATTGTGAAGTAAAAGTCGACTGATGTGCCAAAGTGTATAAAGTATTTACAGTGCTTAGAAAATAATATTTTCTATAGTTTATTTGCTATAATTGAATAAAGTGGTAAATAAAGTGTGAAAGCCTTTAAAAGCTGTAAAGTCCTAATCAGAATTGCCGTCAAAGTCGGAATTTTGATTAGACCTTAATATCTGGAACAGAATGCAACGTACCCACGCCGCAATAAACGTAAGGAATTGTCATGCAGAAGTTGAATGCATTTCAAATACATTATTTAGCCCACAGTGAACGTAGTCTCTGAAGCCGCCACAAGAAAGTTGGTCAGCTCTCTATTATTTGGTTTCATTATCTAACTATATTACTTTCTGCTGCAATGAGACTATTCATTGCTCCTTTGTTAGTTTGCTAAACAACTTTGTATTTCATCGATTGTTCCAACTGTCGTATTACTTCCTCGATTTACCTAACGTTGTAACATAGCGTAAGCTGAGGTTTTTTAATAAATGATTTATACAAAATTTACTATTGACATCTTTACTTATTATATTCATATTCAGATTAACCCTGATTTCCAAAATATGGGACAGCATGAAGGATGCATTGATGACCTTGCTATATACCAACTAAAAATCCGTCAAAGCGATACTTATGAAGAATTTTTAAAAGATGGTAAGATTTCATACTATCTTAAAACTTTGAGTTAGTTCATAAGTTTTAATTAAGTCAATTCTTATTTCAACCTATTTTTGAGGCAGAATATATACTATTCTAATTCTAATAAAAGATTTTATCTTTTTTTCTTAAATACTTACATAGATAACTTAAGGATGCTCGCAATGGTCTTAGAAAAACTGCCCAACCACCAAATAAAACGGTCATACTGCCAAATTTCCACAGATATGGAGAATTGGGAAGAAAAAAAAAGTCAAAATATTTTAAATGTCACTAATACATTGGATCAATGTAAGTTTGAAAATAATTTAGGAATGCAACAATAAATTTGTACTTTGTACTTTTCATATTTTCAGCTCGAAAATGACATCAACGCCATTATAAAAGAAATAATTGGGGGTCAACCCATAATAATCTGTTGATCTGAGCGACTTTTTGAAACAGGAGTTTTCTATGTTTTTTTTTTTTTTTTGAAGATATTTGTATAGAAACAGGGGACGATGTACGCAATGCCTTTCATATATTGTATAAGTCTCACTATGTATTTAATTTTAAGTACCAGCACACATTTGACAACATTTTTTAATTTTTTTGATGCTTTTATCTATAAAAGCAAAAAAGTAAATCCTTTAGGGGTAGTGTCTCTATTTCACAAAACTTTGATTGATTGATTGAAAATATTGTTGTTTTCTTTTTATTTTTAGTCTTTTTTTTTTTGCATATACAGTACAAGTACACATGTAATTGCAACTAGTGTTTTTTTAAAAAAAATAAATAAATGTATAATTAAATTATTCAGTTTTGGCTTATTCTTTCCCCTTAAATAATAAAAAAAAAACATTATTTCCTGATAAGAACTAATGCCGAAAATGCTTGGCTATCCAATTCTGTTGTACCAAGTGAAAATCTCATAAATAAATGAGCAAAATGTTATGCATGTACATGTATACGTGTATAGTATACAGGGTGCAGGAAATTGGAGACGAAAATTAGCGAGAATAAACAGGAATGTAGTTTTCGCAACTAGATCAAATTTCTAGTGAAATTAAATGAAAGTTTTTAATTTCACTAGAAATCTGTTCTGATTGTGAAAACTGTATCCCTTCTTAATTAAACTGAATTCGGCTTAAATTGACTGTAAACTTAGGTGATATATCTAAATGACTGGTTAAACTAGAAATCTTCTTTAATTAACTGAAAAGGCATTTTGAAATTTAATAGTGAACCTAGTTGACTAATGGGAAATAACATTTAAATTTATTTGAAACCCAGTTCATAAAATAAGACTGGATATATAGTTTTCGTGTCCAGAAATCTATTACATATTCGCTAGAAATACAATTGAAATATTCAACTGGACTTCTGCTTAAATGATTCCAACTAGATTTTTTACTAGAATATCTAGGAGATCAACTCTAGTTCACTTTTAATACGGATCTAGTTGAAAATATTTTACAGTGTACTCTGCGACAATCTTCAGGGAATAATTATGGAATTCGGTCTTCTCCTATTTCATTTTTTTTTTTTTCAAAACACAATATTAATGCCAAAAATGCATATGAAGGGTGTATAGTAAATCAGTGCTTTATAAAAAAAACGGTAGTGGAAAAATTATGGTTTTGCTTTAAAGAGATGAGACAGGCTTGTGACTTATAGCCTAAACACACAGCATGATCTAATGAATCATTAGTACTAATTATTCATTAAAATGCCGTGTGTCACGTCATTATGGCTCGGAAATCAGATGATAATGAAGTACACTAATGAAGTGTTTTTTTCCTTCATTATAGCTAAAAGATGTGCTAGATTTGGCATATACTATAATGTAAATGTGGAGCTCCGCTGTGCATCTGCCGCTTTGAAAAATAAGAAGGAGAATGAAAGAAATAAATGCAAATCACAAGTTTATTCTTTTTAATATAAAGTTTTTCTAATTTGTAAATTGTTAATTTGAAAAATAAAATAAATGAAAACAAAATTTATCGCGTTAATTCGATCCATGTAGCTTCTTTAATGTCATAAGTTTATCAAAACCAGTTTGACAGTATAAATTAATTAAAGAAATGGCTGTATGTCTGCAATTTATAATGAATCATTATAGACTAATGAGTCGTTAGTTATTTCTTCATTAAGAGCGCTGTGGTGTATCTATGCTATTAGATTGAATTCAACGTGATTTGCTCTGCCCAGGAGCGAAGGTATTATCAAGTTTGTTATTCAATGGTCTAATAATGCATGTTTGACAGATGTTGCATTCCCTCTGTAATCCACAAGAGTGTCAAAGAAGTAAGCGAAATCAAGGTTAGGCTGTCTTCGGCAAAACTATGGATGAGATTGAAAGTAATGGAAAGCAGATCATTAATAAAAATTAGGAAGAGAGATAGAAAGATAACAGAGCCCTGGAGTACATCGGTATTTATAGGTTGAGGTCTAGATCTAATGCCATCTAATACAACCCGTATTAGGCAACCAAATAAAAACTTTCAATCCATGATAGAAAAGAAGAAGAGCGAGTGCTTTAAGTTTGGCTAAAAGGGACTAATGCCAAACTCTATCATGAGCATTTGATATAACTAGGGCTATGATTTTGGACTCACCAAAGCTATGATGACTACGGTTCCAACGTTCCGTAAGAAAAGTCAGCAAGTCTACAGATAAGTGTCTCACCCGTAAACCTTATTGGCAATTGTTGATAAGTTGTTTGGTTTCTAGATACTTCATTAATTTAAAGTTAATGATAGATTCAAAAACTTTTGAAAGAATCGCAGTGATTGCAATTGGTCGATAATTTGAGAGATCGTTATACTCTCCTTTCTTTGGAAATAAACTGAATATGAGCAGTTGAAAATTTTCTTGTTGAATAAGACAAATAGAAAAGCTTGATCAGAGGATGTAATTTTAATTAACGGGGGCGAGAAACCAACAGGATCTGCAACTTTAGAAACGCCAATCTCCTTAACGACCTTGAACACATCTCTCGTACGGATGCTCTTATACACATCCACACGGAGGTTGCAAAACGGAAAACTGTGAAGTGAGTGGAAGACGAGAATTTGAATAGCAACCAAAATATTAGCTTTATCCAGGGAGTCAACAAACACTTCACCATTACTAAGTAGTGATGGTATAGAGGAAATGGTGAAATTGTTCCTGATGTTTTTGACCAGGGACCAGAAACTTTTGCTATCTTTGTGGCTTACCAGATTCTTTGTCTAATATTCTGGGTAAAAAGAAATTCTTCTCTCTGGATAATGGACTTGCAAGTATTCCGTGCAGTCTTGTAGACTTCTGGAATTGTAGGCCTATCCTCTTTCGATAATGCCTAATATCCAATTGGTCGGGAGTGCCTGGGCTTATCTCTAATAGATAAGTCTAAAACTCTCTTGACTGATTCTCTGGGGGCCTCAGAATTGAATCTGGAAGTAGTTTTATAAGCGTTTGTGGCCTATTAGAGTGATGACACTCGGTCGGCTGGCTGGAAGCTGGAAGTCGTTTTACAAGTGCTTGTGACCTGTGGTAGTGATGCTACTCGTTCGGCTTCTCAAATGGCTGTAAAGCCTAACTCTTTAGTAATCTCTGAGTGGATGATATTCAAATTTAATTCTATTAGAAAAGATTAAAAGGAAAGAGGAATATAGCTCATCTAATTCAAGTATTTGATATATTTACTCCCTCCTGTTCCTCAGCTCACTTGTACATTTAATTAAGTTTTTGCCTTGGTGGCAGTTATTTCTTTCTTAATTTTTTTTAAACTTGCCTCTGTAGCAGACTTAAGAAGACTATCTTAAAAACTAACGTCGTTCATATTTTTACCTTTTTTTTTTGTTGACTTATACTAATACCGAACAAAAATTCGTTCACGATGCACAAAGTAAAATTTTGAGAAATATGTAATTTAGGATCATCTTTAATGTTCAGATCAATACAGCGGCTCAGATAAAGTACAGTTTTTTTTGCAAAATATAAAGTGCCTTCATGTCGCAACAAACTTATTTCAATGCAGGAAATTGATACAATTGATAGACGCGAATGACAGATTCTTTCGCTTTTATTGCTTGGTTGCACTTATTAAATCAAGATCGATTTTACTGTAATTGAGATCTGCTATAGGAATAAGGAAGGTATTCATGCATACCAAGACTTAGAATGTTACTAAATTGTAATATGCATTCATCAACATTCTTTGAAGATAAACAGACCGACCAATCAATTTCTCTGATATACTGATTGAGTCTTTCCCAATCAGCAGTTTTATAGAGTGCCAGAGACGTGGCACATGTTTGAAGTGACTTAGATTTGATATTTTTATCTTATTCCTTTATAAAATCTTCTTTTGTGTGCATTTAATTATTATATTATATGATTTTTGTATTAATTCCTTTAATTTTTTTTTATTTATTATCTTTTAATCATAAATCAAAATAATACAGACAGAATCAACTGCGTAATAGTTGTTCTCGTTACTTACTTACCGAAGACAATCTGCTTAAAATTTGACTCACCTGAAACGAAAAATTAAAATATTTTCAATTCAATTAAAAACAAAACACTTTTAATAAGAAACAATTAAAAAAAAAAATATTGCTAAACATAAATACAACAAAACAACAATCAAAAGACATTGCCTCCCACAATGTAAACTGTAATCAGAGTTAAATGAAATCATGCCCGAAGCGCCATGCACTGAACCGTCTAATTGCGGTAATTACAATCTCGAATAATTGTCGATGGTGTGTTAGGTTTCAGCTGTTGTTTTTGTGGTGTCATATTGTAAACTGACTCTCCCGTTACAATAAAATCGCAGCAGACATGCTTGAATCAATGGAGGAATCCTGCAAGCGAGCATCATATTATTTCTACTGCGGGCATAGAGCAAGGTCACAAGTGGGGGTGTAAAATTAAGTTTATGGGCCTCTGATTATATTGTTGTAAGACGTAGACAGCTACCATGGTTCACGAGGAGAAGCTAAGAAATAGAGGTAAGACTGCACCTGCAAAATGTATAAATCCTAGGCAAAAACGAAAAAAAAAACAAAGAACATTAACGGTATGAAATTCCACAGCAACAGTACCTCACTATTCTATGTGCTATATTATGTATATACGAGTATATATATGTATGTATAATGTATATGGATGTAATAATAGAAGCCAAGAATATTTCCCATGTATACAAAGTATTTTATCGTCGACTTCATGCATATACACATACATATATACCTACTATAGGTCGCGTTCTGTGGTTTTTTAGATAGACATCCTTTTGGTCGTGAGATGATATTTATGGACATGCTATAAAAACGACAATTTACGGGCGATAAAGCAGAGAGTACAACACTACGTTTCCATAAGCTGATGACTTTTCAGAAGGAGCCCTATAACGGGGAAGAGTTTAAGATAATCTAGGAATATTCGAATAGAAGATAGAAGGACTTTTTCGCTACAGAGCGATTAACACTGCAACCCTGCACGTGAATTTATCAAGACCTCTAATCCTGTAATTTCCTAAAAGTATGGGGGGAAGTTGTAAATGGACTTGGACATCCCTCCAGAAATTGAGTTATCTTAATTGCTGTAAATTGAAGTAGTGAGTTGCTGAAGTAAGTCATGTTGTTGTGCTGTTCGGGGCCAGCAAGGATATAAATAGATTATGGGCTGAGAGAAAGTTTTGCAGATAATTTCAATTAGTTAGTGTACAGTTAATTTTGTGAACTTTTTAATTATATACGCTTTTAATGTATCTATATTTACTGAAGGTAAATTTTAAACGTATTATCCATAAAAGAATAACTTTTACTTTGACACAATTATAGCCGCATCTTTTTGTAGGTAGTAGGGTTTAAACGCGCTGCTAATAATATTAATCTTTGATTTTTTTAAAATGTATTTGCTGATAGTTGATAATTCGAAATCTGGTGCTTTTTCTTAATATATTTGAGTACTTCAAAAATAAAAGAATGTTGACATGGAAAGAATTAAAGTAAAAAAAACCACTCAGAGCTATATAATTTTTCGTTTTTGTTTTTTTTTTTCTCTAATTATTTTCGATACTTGACAGAAGAAGAATTTGGCTTTTATTGGGACGACAGAAGGTTTGTTTCTACATCATAGCCATGCACCAATATTTTTCCACCTGTTATCATTGTGTATAGAAGTAAATAGTGAACGCAGAACGCTGTACAAACAAAGTGATATATGAACAGTGCTGACAGTATCCGGATAATTTACTATTCGGATTATCTGAAATAATTAGGTTAGGATCAGATTCCTCAAACCCGAGTATCCGAATTCGGATTCGAACTTATCCAGATACGGATCTGGACTCGAACTATCCGAATCTGAATTTGAACTATTCGGATTCAGACTAAGCAAAGAATGTACAAAATTTCCTCCAAATTACATTGTTTTATTGGAAAAATAGAAATAACATGAAATTCATATTTTCCCAATGAAGCAATGCAATCTAAATGAAATTTTGAACTTTTTTTGCTCAGTCTGGAGCCGGATAGTTCAAATCTAGATTTCAGGAATCGGATAGTTTGCAGATTCGGGTATCCGTATACCCAGATATTAGCAAATCCAGATCCAGTATGAGAAGAGTTCGTAGCAAACGTCAATAACCTGATCTCGGCTAAATATACTATCATGGGTACGAACCAAGCTTTTGTTTTTTTGTTGTTTTCAAATTAAAAATTTATTGAATGTAGATAAGAATTAATTTTTTTTTTAAACTTTAATCGACCATATTTGTTAAGAATTCGTGTACACATTTGGTGGCTGAAGACGGTTCGTAAAAATTGTATCTGGCCAGATAAACATTAATTTTTGCTGAGAAATTTTATGAAGCTTTTTTCTTCAGAATTTTTTTCAATACAAATAATAGATAACAATTCTTTATTTGGTTAGCTACAAAGATATGCATGCTATCTTAGATTGTACAAAGTGCAGTGGTTAAATAAAATTCATCGTTACTACAAAACAACTATGATCCAAGCAATGCAAAATAGAAAAAAAAAACACGAAAATAAAGAACAAAAGATATGATCATGAATTTAAGTAGTAAAAAAAAAAACAGACTAAAAATAGCGTGCAAGAGAGAGAAAGTAAAGAACAAAGACCCCAAATGTGCGTCACCATTACTAAACAGAAAGGCTTTCTTGTTTAATAAGCCTACAAAAGTTACTGTTGGAAGCCGTGCGCTAAATATTGGCAGCTGATTTCACCTCCGAGCATACTGAAGGAAGAAAGAGCGCTCTCCATATTGACTCCTGCATTGAGGAATCAAAAGGTTTTCATGTCTGGTCGATTGCAGGAACTGTAGCTTCTCAAATAAGTACACTGGATGCTTAAGGTATATAAGCTTGTGCAGAAATTTCAGGCTGCGAAAAGTGAAATGAATCTCTAAATTACAACCCAAAAGAGAGCTTGCATACAATGAGATGTGACTACTTCTAGGCAATTTGTAAATATATCTAATCACATCATTGAATGCTACGAGTATTTTTCTCCGGCAGACTGAGTCAAGAACTAGAAAGATAATGCTGGCGAATGTAAAATGTGGAATAACTAATGTAAACGAGAGGATACTATAGTTGAGCTAGAGTTGTCTCAAACAGCCATATATCATCCCTAATGTCCTTTTAATTTGATTGCAACGCGAGAACTTCGAATTAAGTTCAACCCCCAAATTCATGACAGAATCCCTATACTGTAGTGTTACCCTGTTTAATAGAATGGGAGGAAGCATACTTGAATCAATACTATTTCTGTATGCTAGGCAGCTTGATTTACTTGGATTAAGTGCTAAACTATTTTGTAATGACCACTCATGAATGCGTTGGAGATCGTCATTAAGTCAGCATGCATAGTCCTCCATTAATCCTATTGGTATGCTGAGATAAATTTGTACGTCATCCGAATTGCGATGTACAGAGGTATCCAGTACTACGTCAGGAAGATCATTAATATGTAAACAGAACAGTAGAAGCCCCAGTATGGATCCCTGTGGTACTCCGCAGCTAAGGAACTCAGGCCTGGAATTGTTATTCTTGATTCAAACAATTTGACTACGCCCTTGCAAAAAGTTATTTATCAGCTTAATAGCAGATGAAGAGAATAAAAACTGACTTGAAAAAATTTGTTATTAAATGTAAGTGATTTATGGAGTGAAAAGCTTTGCTAAAGTCGAGTAAGACAAGTAATGTAAGGCAGTCCTCATTTAGGGACCCATGTATATCAGAAGTTACCTTCAATAATGCAGTCTGACAACTATGAGAAGGATGGAATCCTGATTGAAAAGCTTTTCAAAGATTTTACTTAGAAAGCAAAGCAGACTGATTGGACCGAAATCTCCTATATGTAAGGCAAAAGACTTCTTTGGAATAGGAACAACAAGAGCCGGCTTCGAGCGCGCAGGAAACTGTAAAGTTGTAAGACAGTAATTAAATATATGCGAAAGAACTCGTAATATTTCAGGAACAATTAATTTAAGGAATCTAGGTGGTAACTCGTCCGATCGTACAGCAAGTCAATTAATTGCATGTAATGCTGATAACACTTCAACTTCATCAATGCAGCAAAAGGTAAAACCATCAACATAGTCAACAAAATCATCTATCATGGGACTGACGCTATGTGCCTGCAGAGATGAAGAAGCTGTGCTTAATACAAAATATATAGATACTACGATATTGATTATATGTAGTCTGTAAATCTCTAGAATCTTTTCTATATTACACAAGAGATGCCTCTACTTACATCAAATTTAACATAAATTTAATTTGTTTGCTTTTAGACAGTGTAAAATATATTTCCTCTGCATACATGGTATATGTAGTAACAAGGTATGTTCCATTTGAGCGCAACGTCACTAGTTGCCAAATTTCAAAAGAAACGGGAAATGGAAAAACATTTTTTTTTCTGCAACCTTTTAACTGTACAATTAATCATTTTAAAAGATTTCCTCTGCTTAACTTTTATTAAATATGTACTTACAAACTCAACTCGATTTATTCACTTAACAGCTGTAAAAATTTTGGCAACTGATGACGCAATGAAAAAAGTAAAAGTGTTTCTCTCATACTGAGATGGAACATACTTTCTTGCTCTGCATATTTAGTTAATCAGAAAAAAAAATATAGAAATGCGTTTGCCGATTAACGAAGCCCCTCTCTTTTTCTTAAAAAATTTACTGGACATTTTTTCTTTAGAATTTTTTTCCAGTATTTGAGGCCGCCATAGAATAAAATTACGTATTGTATCTGAAAATAGCTGTTGTGAGTGAATAAAAATTCTGTCGAGACTTTCTTTCTAAGAAAAGAAAGCGTCTACGCTCATAAAAATTGTTATAGTCCGCGCCACAAAAAATGAGGTATCAAGGCCATCAGAAGGAAGTTTGTAAGTTTGTACCGTTATGTATATTCCCAATGGTAAAAGAGCTTTCAAAGGGCATTTTCTTGTATTTATAACTTCATAATATTTTATTTTATTTTATTTTTGGAAAAAAATTATTTATTACAAATAAATTTCACCACAGAACTTCTAAAAGTAATTTGTAATTCGAATTTATAACCTCAACTCAATCGATATAAATTAGTTTGATGCGGCAACATGAAAAACTTCAGAATTTTCATTTTGACAAGCTTGTCTTGTTTCTCAAATAAAATGCGTAATAATATGACAGCTAAAATATCCTAAATGACTTTTGTCTAAAGTGAAATTCTTTCTCTTTATTGGAAAACTTTAATATTAAAAATGAAACCTTTTGTATATATTTACATTTATTAAATACTTCTACTATTTGTGGAGTTGCTTAAACACCTAGAGACATTTTTTAAACGGAAATTTTTAAGATTCTATTAAAAGCGAATTTTTAATCAATAAGTTTCATCAATAAAATCCCAATAGGTTTTGGAATAGAACAGAAGATAAAGTTTTATTAGGGATTTTTTTTTTTTGTAATCGAAGACCAGACCAAGGAATATCTGTACCGTATTTCCAGATATACAGTAAGAATATCGACATATACCTTAATAATTAGAATAAGCAAATTTATTTGTAAATGAACTCTCTAGCACAACATAAAACAAGCGAGGATGAAAATTATCTGACCTTGTGGAAAATCAACAAAACAACTTAATTTAAATTGAAAAATTGCAAAATTTTGATAACCCTGACCTTGATAGCTGATTTTTCGTTACGCAGACTTATAGCACCCATTGTCTGCCCCCAATAATACATAAAAGGCGTATTTCTTTTATCAGGCTGGAACGAGAATGAGAATTGTCAGCACTTTTTGATATTTCCGAAGTATTTAAATAGGGGAATGGGTTATGAAAAAGAAATACTTTGGAACGATTACTGCAAGTGTTGACCTTTTAATCGAAGAGCCTCGGTGTAATGGATATTTTTATTAAAAATTTTATCATGGAAGTCGCAGGTAGTGATGAGAGCGACGATGAGCTTTTTCGTCGAAGGCGTCAAAGACGTAAAATAATTTTAGAAATGCTACCGAAAAGAAGGAAAATTCCCAAAGTAAACAAGTATATGGCGACGGTATTAAGATAATGGAATTTAAAGGAAATAAGTTTTATTATCGGTACATTTTAAGTTGAAAGATATTAGCTAGATATATTTCAATCCCATTTTCGTGTTAGTCGTAATGGAGTGCAGAGCTTAGCAGGTATTCTACAGCTGAGGATTTAGGAGATCATCCGCAATCACCATACTGGGAGAAACAACCTGCCTTTATTAAAAAGATTGCTTTTAACATTATGGACACTTTCGAATCAGGAATCGTTTAGAAGAATTGCTGATAGGTTTGAAGTAGCCCAAAGTACAGCTCACCATTTTTTTTTTTTTTTTTTAAATGTGCAACTTATTGTCAGAAAAAAGCAGAACATATATAAAATGTCCTACAAACTATACACAAGCTCCAGATTCCCTTGCATTATTGGATGCGAAAGCTTTCCCAGGAGTAATTGGAGTAATTGACGGTATGAAAATACCAATTATTGCACCGAAGAATGACGCAATAAGCTTCTGCAGCAGAAAAAGGTATTCACTCCATCAAATTGCAAGGAATTTGTGACATCAGCCAAATGACCACCACGACCACGCCTACAGGACCATATCCTTTTCATGAAATTTTTCATAACCAAATCGCAAAGTGGCTGGCCTTTGTCCTCGATAGCCTCACGAATTCCATCTTTGAGGTCTTGAATCGACGCTGGGCTGTTGGCGTAGACCTTCTCTTTCACGTGGCCCCAAAGTAAGAAGTCGCAAGGTGTTAAGTCACAATATCTCGGTGGCTAATTGTGATCACCTCTTCGAGAGATAACACGGTCCGAAAACTTTTCCCGTAAAAGATCAATGGTTTTGTTGCTTGTATGGCACGTAGCGCCGTCTTGTTGAAAGTAAACGTTGTCCAGATCAATACCATCCAATTCCGGCCATAAAAAATCATTAATCATCTGTCGATAGCGCAATCCATTCACCGTAACTGTTGCTCCAGCCTCATTTTCGAAAAAGTAAGGTCGAATGACCCCGCGGGACCATAAACCGCACCAAACAGTCACACGTTTAGGATAGAGAGGCTTTTCAACAATAACTCTTGGGTTTTCCGAGCCCCAGATGCGACAATTTTGCTTGTTGACGAAGCCATCGAGGTGGAAATGGGCCTCATCACTCAAGATGAGTTTTCGATGGAATTCCGGATTATTTTCATGCATTTCAAGGACCCAATCAGCAAAGATTCGACGTTGTTGATGATCGGCCGGCTTGAGTTCTTGTGTTAACTGAACTTTGTAAGCCTTAAGACCCAAATCTTTATGCAAAATACGATGTAATGACGTTTGTGGAATGCCTAATTCCAAAGAACGACGAGGAATGGACAAACCTGGGTTTTCTTCAACACTTTCGGCTACAGCAGCAATATTCTCGGCTGTTCTTGAGCGACGTGCACGGGTTTTATTCTTCACATCACTAACTTGTCCCGACAGCTCGAATTTTTCTACCAATTTCTGTATTGCGGTCCGACAAGGTGCTTCACGACGACCCAAAAATGTTCATCATCATCGTTGGAAAATATCGACGTACAGGACGGCTTAAACCAAAGGGCGGAACGTAAAAGGAAAAACCTTTGTGAAGAATTATTTCAAAATAAGTAATTTATTTCCAATTCAACAACTTTTTAAAAAATAAAGAAAACCTTTTTCAATATCTTTTTTTAACTAACTAACTCTAACTAAGGAGCACAGCTTATTTGGTGAAATCTTGAAAATCAATATTTCTTTTCAATGTTGCAAAATTTCTTTTAAAATTTCATTTGTTTCTTCATATAGCTTTAATTTCTTTTGCCATATAATTTTCTTCTGTATCACCTTGTCTTAAATGGAGTTCTACGAGTTCCTGGAATTTGCTATATTTTGATGTTCCAGATGCATTTTACATTCTTTTATAATTGAAACTGTTGCCGTTTTCACTTGCATTACTCGAATTGAGCTGTGTCTGCTAGGTTATTAAGTGGAATATTTATATTTCCGCGACATCCAAATACACTATCCATTTCTGCAAAGTGCTCCCATGCTATCACTGATTCTCCTGTCGTTGTTTTGTGCGGTATGTTGCCAATAATGACTTAAAATTATTGAGGCAATCTAGAGCCGTAATATTATTGTAACCACTCTACTTCATTCACCGAACAAGCTTTGAATAGAGGGTTATCCTTATTTGCTTGCCGCTTTTGATTCAGGGCTCCATTTCAAGCCCATCTGTAAGAAAAACTCGAGTACCGCCATCATCCATTTATTATCAATTCCTTGACTGTGTGAGACATCTTCAAGGTCGCATCCATCCTGCAAACTTGTGTCACGCAGGTCTTCTCCATCGCACTCTAAAAGTACTCTGGTATAAGTACATACGATCTTCTTTAATTTTTTCTCAATGAACCGCTTACAGAAATCATTATCTTAAATTTAAGTTTGAGATTATGTTTGTGCTACTAATTTGAATACGTAATTAGACACACATATAAAATTTTCAATTTAGTACCTGTTTCCAATAAGTGTGACATAGAGTTATCTACATCAAACTCATGAATACTCCCATCCACAAAGAAATAATATCAAATGACAGACACTTCTGGATACTTCATTCCGAAAATTCCAAACTTATGTGGGGCTTAAAGGAATCGTTTGGAATTACGCACCCAAAAAAAAAGAACACAAAGGAATGACATCCCGGAATAAAAGGAATTGAAATGGAATGCCGTGGAGTGATGGGGACGATCTAAATGAAAAAAGAAATACTCACAAATATTCTAAAGAAAAAATTTCCAGTAAATTTCTAAGAAAAAATTGAGGGCTTCCCTACATCAAGTTGAGACATCATTGGTTTTATATTGGCATTGCTGGCTTACGCTTTGGGTACGTCATCAAGTCGGGGCATCGTCCATTTTATAATAAAATACAGAATAAAAACTACTCTCACGGTCATGCCATTATCTGGACTGGAGAGATAATATCTTCCATAATAAATGTACCCGACAACAGTTTTTCTGTTCCGATTTTGATGATTAGTTTGAATTTTTAAGTTTAAATCTCGATTTTCATTTCATTTATACTGTTATGAGCGCGGCGTTTGTACGCTATTTAAAACACAATATTTCAGATATCACTAATAAGTTCTTCTTTTATTTAACTTTACTGTTTACTTTCACAAGTTCACAAATTTCAAATCTAGTTTTTATATTTGGCGCTAATACTGTACTTCTAATTATCGCAATCCAAAAATAGTTCGTTCACTTTACTGTCTGAAATAAGACTCCGCCTCGTGGATGTAAGAAGCGCCGTATTTATACTCTACAAATTATACTAGAAGCTTCCTGAATATTCCGTTCTCCGAACCCAAAGTTTACTTATGTCACTAACCTAAAGTTGTTTCCATTTCCAACAAACTTATGGCTATATGAATTCATAAAAATGTCCGTCTTCAGTCACAAATAGTGCACACGAGTTCTGAAGATATAGAATATGGTCGGTTAAAATTCTAAGTCAAAAATGAATTCTTGTCTACATTGAAAAATGTTGATTCGTACAGATGATGTATTTAGCCGAGTATAGGTGAGAGTGAATTATATGGTTTTCTAGAGCTCTCCGGTCCCCATACATATATCACTTTGATCGTAAAGCCGTCGATCCCTAATTTTTTTTATCTGTGCTCTATTAAAAGAAGCATTTGTACAACAGAAAAAATACAGACAACGAAACATGTGGCAACGAGCAAGCGGAATAGGCGGTAGTAACTACGCGACGCTTCTGCATTGGACATGGAAAGTGGATAGGTTTGAATCTTGGATAAAGTATAGTGGCGCGAAGTCTTTAGCGAGCTGTGTACCCAACAGCCGATTGCTATACTTACGTTCACTATAAAGCGTGTTTCCTCATGGTGATCTTATTTTTTTTTACTTTGACCTCTATTTTTTTTCTTAAAAAGATCATTAAGATAACATTTTTTTATAAAAACTGTAAACTGTGGACTCTCCTTATTAATTTGACCTATAACACCCTATCTTATCTATCACTTATCAGTTTGCTAGTTTGTTTGTGTACCATCTCACCGGAACCCTACATGAAGATTTTTTTTAATTAATTAATTTGTCGTCCCTACATGAACCATTAATAACTTCATTAGATATTGAATTCTCTCCAAGTCCTTCTCATCTAAACAGCTTCTGTAGAAGTCATTGGATGAAGTTTGTATGCGTGTTTACCAACGTGACACGATCTTTTAATAACTTCAGTAAGGCTATGCTACCCATGTCATTCCAGTTTTCTTCTTATCAGAGTCTCTATCCTCTTAGTAAATATCTTATGGCATGCTGACAACTCTCTTTATCTTCGTTTAAGCATCTTACTGTCCTGTATATGTCAAAAATCCTCTTCGTTGGCTCCAGAGGACTTCCAATATTTTTTTTTTTTTGCTAAACACATATTCTTAAATGGACCCCAAAAATTCGTCCGCTACTTCATCCTCTGGTATGTCACTGTGTATTATGACTGGCACCTAATCTCCAGAGATTATTACTAATATCCAGATCAAAATGTTTTACTTTTAGCAGTATTATTGTATTATTTAGAGAAATTTCGCTTGAAAGACCTCCAATTGTTTGGTCATTCATGGTCTGGAGCATAACTGTCTTAATCTCTAAGCAATCCTTTTCTTTATAGATTTTCCGTGAATGGTAAGGAATATGAAAGCGGCTGACGCTAGTGTTGTATGAAGAGTTTCGATGATGTTTAAACAGAAAACCTTCCGTATTTTTATACGACTTTTCAAATGAGTCGTTTCGTTTAGAGTACTCCGGCATATCGCAATTCGATAGATGAGCATAAATCTTACAATAGCAATGTGCATCCACATAATGCAAGAATGGGTGACATTTTCCCTCTAAATTAATTTATAGTCTAGCATCATTACAAGGCATTTAACTTCAGTAATTTTGAACTATGCAGGTTGTGACCCAATACACGAAACAGAGTCCTATTTCAACCTCATTCTCTCTTGACGGATAAAGTTAGTAATGAACATTCACTAGAGAACTGAAGTTTTTTGTTTTAAATAATTGTGTACAGGATACGTTAAAAAACGAAATAAAAATTTGTTACAGTTGTATATTCTACTACAAGTACCGGCAAAGTAAAAATCTGGAGATAAGCTAAAGCTAACTAAGGAAACTCTCACTCCTCAGTCAAATGTTTCTAAAAGAAGAGCTTTCTGTATACCCTAACCATCTACAGCAAACTTAGTTTCCCATTCCTGTTCCTCAAATAGAGTTTAATAGATAAAAAATTAACTGTCTGTGCGTAGAAATTATTTCATTGAATATTAATACTTAGACATCAATAGACATCGGTCTGCTCTGTTTTAGAGATGTTAGGATTCAGAGACGAACCATCATTTATTTTTCGAAACCACTTATTCCACGCATCCTTGTTAACCTTCGATCAAAGGTTATCTCTACGAATGACGCTAGTAGTAACTGGGTAACAGTAACTTAGATATGAAATTCTATTAATACACGAAATAAATCTATGAAGACTAGAAATTCTTCACGAACGAAACGTTATTTAAAATTTTCCATTTAATTCAATTTTCGATGAATTTATCTAGACACTCATTTGTCTGTTGTGAAAAGATCAAAGTTCATGTACTTTCATACTCATCATTTATGTATAACTAGATGAAAAAAGATTTCCATCCAAAAATCTACAAATTTCTAACGCAAAAGGATACCTATTTTGAGCTATCCTTATATCTGCAATGGACCACCGGGAAGCCAACGATGATGACGTGAACTTTGTGAGCAGGGTAAAGAATGAAAACGGCAGCCAAATCAATTTTGCGGCCATATAGCTACACCAAGCTTACAATAAATCCGACTTCATATATAGGTATACATGAGATAAACTTATTTATTTCGTAAAAAGTCCTTAAAATATCACTCTTTGATCAGATCCCGACAGCATAGCAGCGGCAACGGCAGCATGTCTTTGATAAAATGGAATCAAAGACGGCATACGAAGGATGTGTAGGAATTACAATGTCAGAGCTGTCAGGACCAAAAACCTGTGTATATTTTCCCTATATGTAGGTATATTTTTATATGTTCAGTTGCACACTTGTGCATGTACATATATGTCTGGTGGCGGCTTTTTTACTGCCGCGAGTTATGGCTACATAAGTACATCAGGATGACAAGCTTTGAAGGCAATTAATTAGAGCCCAGAAATATAAAATTCACATTTTTAAAAGCCCTCAAAGATCCAGAACAGTTCCAGGAAAAGCTTCAGGAGAGCAATAAGTATAAAATTTATCCCTGCCTATAACTGAGAGCCTCCAGCTTGAATCACGTGTGGGTAAAACAGCCAACAACATACATACATACATACATTCACAGGAGCCAGGCAAGCTAAAAAAAGATAATGAAACACTAAAGTCCTTCTCTCTAGTGCACGAATACTTTTCAACTTTACAAGGGGTACTTGAACTCCATAAAGCAAACAGAATGGGAATAGATTGCAGCAGATTCGCCTACGAAACTTGTCACACAGCTGAGCTTTTTCTCAGAAAAATTCACTTACAGGCTACAATCATAGTAGAACTTCTGTTCCAAATGGAAAAATTTTGCATGCAACAAGCGCGCATATAGAGGAAAAAAGATAAAAGATGAAGCTTTCCTGGGGCTGAATGTACACGTTACCATAGTAACGTTTTGATTGCGTGAAAAGGACGAAATTTAATCTTAGCAGCTCTTCCCAGAGTCAAAGCTATATCCTAGTTTTGAATGTATTCGTTACAGGATGCCGATCAATAATTTATGCCTGTGTTTATTCATGTCCTCCGCAATGGGAAAGTCGTAGTAAATCTGATTAGTTTCAATTAGATTTTACATACAGCCAAACCCCAAATAAAAGCTAAGAGTAATATCTACTCTTAAGGTGCACATTAACACTACACTTTTTGTGAATATATAAATATATAAGTAGTTGTGTTCTCTTATGAAAGCTAACTAACTGAAAGTGAAAGTTATTTACTTCCGCACATGGATTCCAGTGCTCCCCAATCGGTTTGTCTTCTCAGAGCTTTTAAGGATTACGGATGGGAATGACTGTGGACATAAAGTTATTAAAATCAATGACTAAAGTACTGAAACATCAAACAAGTTGTCACTAGTCGTTTTAACAGAAAAATTAAGAAGAAAGAATTCCAAAAGAGAGCTTGGATGGTCTGTGGTGTCAATTGATGCAAGCCTAAATACTGGAAGTTAAAGATCTTGGATCAATCCCGATTGGGTCAACCTCCGACCTTGTACCGATCCATACGAATTCACCTCTCTTTCTATTTCTCGGGATGTTTCTGTATGCTGGGACCCATAAAACAACTATAACACATTGAAATGTGAGAGAATTATATTACCAATGTGTAGGTGATAAAAGGTTTGATCAAAATATTGACTGTCGAAGTATATGGATATCTTAAAAAATACAAGTACAGTAGTACTCGTCAGTTACTGGCTTAAAGTCAGGGCATACTCTGTCTTTCGATTAACAGTGCCGGCGATCTCGTCCTGAGGAGAATGAAATCTTCAACTGCAAGTACTTCGCTACTTGTCTTTTAAAATTCTCTCCTAATATTATTATTATTTATTGTCATCAATTCAATTATTAAGATTGTATATGTACCGAATTATAGAGTTAAACGCAAGTGACAATTTTTTGAAGTTCCGATGGTCTAGCTTACCATAGATCTCACATCCATAAGTGAGCCAGGAGCCGGCGTGTGCTTAGAGGAGTGAACTGACTGGAAGCCCACAACGAGCGGAGACCAAAATATATTTTACGTACGATACTATTGATATGATCATCCCAGGTAAGTGTGTCATTGAATGTAACACCTAAGTTACGAAGGGACTCAACCAATTGAATAGACGTGTTATTAAGTATTATTGGGGGGAAAACTTGTTTTGTCGAGATTTGTCCTGTAAACAATATGGCATTCGTTTTTTGAGGATTAAGCATAAGCTCATTTTGAATTGTCCATCGATTAAGGCATACGAAATCCTCGTTAATGCAACTTATGCCGTCCACAATAAGACCAAGAGGTCTGGAAAGAAATAATTGCACGTCGTCAGCATATAGATGAAGCTCACTATGGGAGATAGATTCAAAGATATCATTAATGTACATGCAAAAAAGCAATGGGCCAAGAATCAATCCTTGTGGAACTCCACGATTCACACTGAGGTAGAAGGAGTACCTGTCATTAGAGTATACTGTTTGTAGACGATCTGCCAAATAACTATGCAAAAGCCTACCTGCGTAAGGTGAAAAGTTGAATTTTGTAACCAGCTTTTTACAAAGAATCTTGTGGTCAACGGTGTCAAAAGCCTTCGAGAAGTCGAGTAGAACTAAAATGTTAAGGTTGTCTGAGTCCAAGGCTTTCCGCATCTCATTTACTATTTTTAATAATGCGGTGATGCCAGAGTGTTTTGATCGGAATCCAGATTGAAGAGAATGAAGGAGGTTGTTAAGCTGAAGAAAGTTCGAGATTTGCTTAGACATTAATTTTTCCAAGGCCTTAGATAGAAACGGCAATAAGGTAGTGGGTCGAAATTCTCTGCAAGTGGGTTTGGACCTTTTAGCTATGGGTATGACTTTAGAAAGTTTCCACGATTGCGGAAATACTGACATGGTGAGACAGGAATTAAATATATGAGTAAGGGGAGAAACAAGGAATGGTAGTATAAGCTTTAAAAACTTGGGCGAGATATAGTACCATCAACTCCTGCGGAGTTTGACTTAATACTGCATAAGGCAAGATAGGCGTTATGTTCGAAAAGTCAAAACACGGAAAGATATGAGTTGATCTCAAGTTACTAATAAAAGCGCTGTAAGCCACAGAAGCCGATGTATTATGGGCCAGAAAGGACTGATTAAGAACATCTGGATCAACATTGCACTCACACAAATGCGAAGAGCCTACTCCAAGGTTCTTAAGATTTTTCCAAAGCTTTCCAGCAGGTAAAAAAGAACTTAGCTTCGTAAAGAAATACTTCTTTTTAGATTGCCGAATAGCACAGGTAACTCGATTACGAAGAGTTTTGTATTCATCCCAAAACAAAGATATTTTATAACGCTTCCACTTGTAGTATGCAAGATTTCTCTCCTGAATGAGAGTACGAATCCTAACAGAAAACCAAGGCCGATCCCTATTTAATACTGTCCTGGTAATATAAGGGACGTAAATATGACACAATATCATTAGGAAGCTTACCTGATCATCAATGTTATGCAGGTAACGTACCGCATTCCAATCAATGGTATCTGCTTCAGCAAATAAGGCGGACAAGTCGACTGCTTTATAATTAAAATATGAAAAATTGCAAGATTCAGCGCTGATATCAGGATGGAAATCATAAATAGTCATAATTAAGTCGTGATCAGATAGTCCAGGCATCGACACTTGGTTGAAAAAATGGACTTTAGAACTATCCACTGTAAGAAATATGTCTAGAAGAGTTGATGAATGTGACTTGTAAAATGCGTGGGCTCTTGATTAACTAGATGTAAATCCAAAGAATCAAGAAGATATTTAAAGGAGTTTGTCAAATAGGATGTAGTTAGAAAATTAATGTTGAAGTCACCGCAGAGAATAATATGTTTGTACCTAGGTACAATATTTTCTAATTCACTGGAAAAGCTGTGCAGAGAGGGACAATTGGGTGGTCTATAAACACATCGAATAAGACATTTGCCACTGATAGAAAATAATTCGCAAAAGATGAATTCAGTATCCCGTTCCCCATTATTATATGTTAAAATTACTTTGCAGTGAATACTATTTTTAATAAAGATGGCAACTCCTCCGCCGCGACGGCTGCAACGATCATTACGAAAAACTCTATAATTATGTAAATTAATTAAGGTGTCACTAATTTCTGGCTTAAGCCAGGTTTCTGATACGCAAATAACATCCAACGTCGAATCACTAAAAATTTCACGCACTTCATCTATGTTTAGAAGTAAGCTTCTCGCATTGAAATGACAAACCTTTAACCCGGAACTCTGTTTGCACATAATATTAAGAAGAATACGCGTATTGCCTACTTCAATTTCACCATTAGGGTTACCCAACATCAAAAACCAATAAGCCAAGCACATATCGAGTCACAAAAGGACATTTCAAGAAGACAAATATTGAAAAAAAATGAAAGGAACACGAAAAAAAAACATATTACAAGTTGAAATGAAAAACATAGAAAAATTTTGTATATATATATTCAGCCGACCAGTTTCTCCAAACATTGAGAGTTTCAATGACCACAGCATTATCAGATCAAAGCTGTAGCCTGAAAATTGCTTGTAGATTGGTATGCTATACTGATCTAACCCCCCCCCCCCCGTACTTTTTGTATATGGATATGTCCTTCTTTTCTGCACCAGATATGTTGTAACGACCCATTCTGACATAAGAATCATTGTTGAAATATTATTAAAGAGAAATTTCCTTTCAATATACTTCACGTTTTCTTTTGGAAACTGCAGCATAAAAGCTGGAACGGAGAAAAATGTCAAAGGGAATGCCCACTTTTCATACAACTTTAGGCCCCACACCCCCACATGAGAGATACCTTAAACGATGCATTATGGTATTCTGAACATGTTTTATTAACAATTGAATTCAGCGAGTCAAAGCTTTGGCGATCGGATGTATCTTGAGCGACTTCTTGGATGAAAAAATTGACTTTTCTACTTCTCGTGATTACGCGAAATTGCTAAGTCGTGGAAAATGACTTGCTATGAGAAAACTGTTCAAACCAGAGTACTTATGGCCATAGGAGAAAGAACTGGCATGAAAATGGGTTCTACGGTGGCAAAAGCGTCCCGAGAAAATTTTCTGAAAATACGCCACCCGATAGCACTCGGCGAGGCCTTTAATTTTATATGCCACTTGCGGGATTGGAGCCACGCCGCCATAGCCGGTAACCTAAACGTATGCAGAGAAACATTTTCTTCTACGAATTGTAGCTTAATTGTAAGCAACATTATTAATAATATATGTTCAGAGTATCATAATGCATCGTTGAAGACATCTCTCATGTCTAGAGGTGTCGGGACTAAAATGGGCATTCCCCTTTAGGTAATACAATTCACCGTGGGACAAAGATTAACATGGTATGGCAGATTTGAGAAGAACCTGTTGTGTTCCAACGTCATTTGGAGACATATGTCATTTCCAGCGATTTTGTTTTTAGTTTTTCATGTTATATTGACTGAAAGAAATTTTGTAACATTAGTTTCATCGTGTAAAAGGCTTCGGGTAAAGTAATTATGTGCTGGTGGAAAAGCAAAACAAAAATTTAAATTTAGAAAATCTTTTTACTTTGGTAAAAACGATTGAAATTGAGACGAATAAATTTGTGACATTTATCTCCAAATGATGATGCCATACCTTGATAATCTTTGTATCATGACAACTCATTACAAATGACAGCCTCCGTACATTGTGCGCAGTTCCATTGAAAAAAATAAAAAAACTACAAGTTTAGCTGCAGCATCTGAAAAATGTGAAACTAGTGATTCTACATGGGACAAAAATGAATTACCAGTGACCGTAGAAACCGTCAATGGCTAGGACAGACAGATTCGAGTATCATAAGCAGAGCTGGGCAATATTTAAGTACAAAAATACTTAAGTACTACTTAAAGTATATTTTCGTTACTTATGACTTATTACTCAATACTTTTGAAATGCCCTACTTAGTACTTGAACATAAGTACTTGCTTCTATTTACTTGTACTTAAGACTTAGTTTTTTACTTAAGTATTTCTGAGTCTATTAAGTACCTACAAATATCTAACTCTTCGTAGAAAAGCAAACACAATCTCTACCGCAACTTTTTTTTTTTTTTTAGTTTTAAAGCACTTACTCGTCAAGGGAGAACCTTAGACAACCCAATACCATACAAACAAGACTGGGCAAATAGAACAAAAACCAGTAACGGCCTGCTAGAATATAAAATCGACGATGCCCCGAGTTGATGACATAATCAAGGGTAAGCAAGCAATGCCTCGCTCCAGTATCAAATCAACGAACCTCCACCTGATGTAGGGACGGCCTAAATTTTTTCTTAGAAACTTACTGGAAATTTTTTCCTTGGAATTTTTATGCATTATTGGAGGCGACAATGAGTGCTTGTGCGATGGAGAGTAAACAACTTCAGGTTCGGAGAATCGGTGAAAGAATCTTCGAGAATGTTCAGGAATAGAATGAATAGAATAGACAAGAAGGTTCTGGAATAGAACACTCCAGAATAATCTGGAGGGTTTCTAGGGTATAAATATAATAGATGTCACCGCCAGAGAAAGAGTCTCGTCTTAGACGTTGCAGTGTTAACAAGTGAAAGTAATAAACGTGCGAAAGTGTTGTAATTAAATTGCGATAATTGAAAGTACAGTATTAGCGATAATTAAAGTTGAATTGATTAATAGAAAGTTTGTGAATTTTATACGATTAGAGTGAAATAAAGAACTTGTATAATAAATATTTAATATAGTGTTTTAAATAACGAACCAAAAGCCACGCTCGCAACAATATTATAGTTTTCAAAAGGTTGTAATATATCTTAATCCAAGATATATCACTAAATACAAATTGAGTCACAAGCATGCTTACGACATGCTATATGTAATTAAGCGACATAACGGCATAATCATGGGAAACATATCAACAAAGGAAGATATGGGTCAAGAAAGAAAATCGTCACTCACAATGAATGACTTAAAGAAAATAAAATAAAGAAAGCATGAGTCAGGTTACAATGAATGAAATAAAATTCAAGAGCATGATTCATGTTATGTATGAATATTGCATAAAGTGTAATGACTGACCGATTTTCATTGTTGACGCGTTTCTCATGATTGGATTTGTATGATCGATAGTCATATAATTACTAGCGTAAGTAAAATTTATGTTTAAATTTAGCGTAATTGATTGAATAAAACAATAATTAACTGAACCTTAAGCAGGAGTGTTATTTATTCAAAAGTCGGCGTAATAGCCAAAAGTTTAGTCGGCGTAATAGCCTGAGTTTTATCATACATCGGCACTTCTGCCTACCAGTCTTCTCTTATAAGAACGGAACTCGATAAACTTCATTATATTACTGCCAACGAACAAAGTTTCTAAAAAAAATACTTTAAAAAGTACTTCAAAAAGTACTCAGTACTTTTTATAGACTTAGTACTTAGTTACAAGTACTTTTCATACATGCGGTACTTGTACTTACGCTGAAGTACTCAGGCCTTCGGTACACGTACTTGTACTTAAGTACTTTTTCTTTGGTACTTGCCCAGCTCTAATCATAAGTAAAGTAATACTGCCTTTTTTATTTATTTCACATTATTTTTCCATATTAACCATATCATGCGCAAATTTAAGACTTTGTAATTGTTACAGTTCACTTGTGCTTATAAATGAATTTTCTCCTGAATAATGAAATGTACAAATTTATAGAAGATAACGGATCCTACAAATGCCACAAATTATGGCAGAAGAATGAAGAGAGAAGATTCCAGAGGCTGAGAAAAAGTTGTGTACAATAATGAATTTTATAAAATATATAGATGGCGCTCGAATCGTGAGAGTAATTTTATTTTTAATACTCTCCATTTTGTAAAGGTATAGACACAAAGTTTTAAGTAGATCCGTCAAATAACAAAGCTTTCCCGACTTTCGAAAGCTGATAAATTTAAGTTTCTTTGCTATTGTTTTTTTTTTGTACATTACTAAGCCCCAAGCCCAGGGGATAACCTATAATGAAACCACAGCATTGCAGGAAGGAGCCAGAGGAAGGATTAGGGGACATGAGAAAATAGGCGTAGGTGCTAATGTATGTAACTCTTGAACTTTCGAAGATTAATCCCGAGGAAAAACAGAAGATGGTAGACTATTCAACATTCGCACAGTTTGGGATAAGAAAGCATCACAAAATTTTAATGTACAGCCAAAAGTATTTTGAATTGTGAAAATATAACAGAAAAAAGTAAAGTACGTGTTCTGATAAAGCAATGATTCTTGCGTAGAGAATCCATTAAAGATATTGAAGAATAGCTAAGCTCAAAAAAATATTTCTGGGACACTACTCTGTTGTATGGAATGAATAGTTGTGGTCGTACAATGACGACACAACTAAAGATATAGTGAATAAAATATCTGTTATTGCATTAAAGGACCCTTATCCAGAGCAGCAAAGTGCGATGGCTCAAATGGTAGTCTACAAATATATGTAGGCTGTCGAAGCAATATTTTCGCTTCTCTGCTAACATTTAAAATGTCTTATTGAGTTAAACTATGAGCCGCGAGAACAAGTTCCTAATAGTTAGAATGTAATGAGAAATTAAAAATTTTAGTTTTCATTTTTTATAAAACACTCTCTAACTTGTGAAGATGTCTTATTTTTTAAAGCAAGAAAATTGCCTATACTTAGACAGATATTGATGATTATAGCTTGGTTTAGATAAATAAAAAGGTTAAATGATAAAAACCTGAGTTAAAATTTCAAAATTTTTAATATTTTCTTTCCCTAGCTTCGAAATGGAATTGATTAAGGACGATAACTGTAGTCATTCAAAAAATATATAAAGAATAATTTTTTAACGTTAAAAACCTTGTATATCTTCAAATATAGATAGTAAGGCTATGTAATACACCACCTCATGACTAAGATAATAAAGTGATGTGATAATAAGTGCATATCGGAATACAATACAATATTCGATCAGCGGTGATCGAGCTTCGAACCTTGATACTCTCATATATGCGATTTTATGCTTAAGTTAATTTTTCATTTTCATATAGAGGAGCATTGATCCTATATTTATACATACCTATACTACTAAAATTAGGTGAATTGTTATTTCACTTCTTTAGAATTATTTAGATTTATTGGAGTTTCATCAGTGACCAAACAACAAATCACATAGAAAGCAACAATAAATCTACAATAAATAAAATCTTTTTCAAATAATGTCATGCCACTTCATATCTTAACAGAACACCGAAAACATTAAAAGTTTAAAAACTTTCATTTAGTCGTGTCTACATAATATAATTTTGCACAAAAGTATAAAAGCAATTTTACTATTTTCTCAGACCTTAAGACCAAGAAAGATATTCTCAAAATAAATTTCCACCAGACAGACTTAAAGTTCGAAATCGAAAGTTCGTTCCTAATTGAATGAAAACTTTACCTGTCAGACCTAGGCAAGGGGGGATTAGAAACAAGAAAGTTAACATGAAGATGAAGATTTCTTGCATGGTTGAACGCCTTATACATAATTGGACAAACTTTTCAACTAAGTTACGTACATATATGTATGTCCTGGTGGACTATAACCGAAGAAAATAAAGTAACAAAAAGCAGATTATATGAGTATACATATAATGGCTATAGTATATGGACACCTTATTTATTATATAAATTTAACAAGAAATTATTTCAAAGAAATCTTCAGTTAATATTCTAACTAATGACAAAATCCTTTGAAATTTAGTTTGTTCCTAACTCGTCCCTGTTCAAATAAACAAATTCATAGGACATAGGGAAACCACGATTATTGACCGAATTGGCAGAAAATTGTGGTTTGCAATCACTTTTAAGTTGTCCAAATGTAATGTAACAATTTCTGCTATGGACATAGCGTTTTATACAGTTTTTATAATTTTCAAATCTGACTCCTTTCACGATTGATATAGAACCTTCCTTTACAAGAATAATTTTTAGAGCGGGGTATAGTCTACCACAAAAATCTTGATTCATCCATAGATAATACCAAACCCATTATTGCAGGAATCTCTCTAGCTATAAATAGTGATTATTTTGAGAAGTATAAGTGCATTTTTATCGGTAAGCTTTAGCTGCCACTAAACTTAGCTAAAATTATAAATCTGCCTACAAAAATAGTGAGCATTGTGAGCAGTAGTCCTCTAAACAAGCATATGTTTAAGAAATTGTACGAACTAATCGAGAAAAATTGACTGATTTTTTGGAATCGAACTTTATTGTCTTACTGTGTTTTTTCATCTCCTATTTTTAAATTGCCTTATTTTCTGATGAAACTTACATGTGCATCGATATACACTGCGGAGCAATTGATTAGGTACACGGTTATAAATTCCAAATATTGGGATTACAAATACGTGCAGGCCAATTTGGTACTACAAGTTTATTCTTCTAAGGATTTAAGATAATTACAGTCACTTTCCTTAATCTACGAATCTATAAGTGTTATTAGTACTACTTTTAATAATGTATTGGGCCTCCGTTATTGTGAATTACTTCAAAAAAGTCTGTCGGGCATGCTATCGAAAAGAGTCCTGATAAGGGTTAGTGGTATTTCATTCCAGGCTGCTAAGACACCTTCCTTCAATGCTTCAATGTTTTCGTATTGTTGGCCGTTTTCATCCCACAAATTTTCGATGACATTCAGATCTGAAGAAAGGCCTGGCCATTCCAAGACTTCGATGTCTTCACTTCGAAACCACTCGGTTACTTGACGAGCAGTATGGATTGGTGGATTGTCCTGTTGAAAAATCCATGACATAAAGCCGAAAACTTCATCGACGTCAGCGGCTGCTCGTTGTAGAAGGTTTATGTACTTCGTAGCATCTTGTTTTCCTGTTAGTATTTGAAGCTCTAAGAGTTAGTTATAAATGATTCCTCCCCACACCATAAGTGACTATGGTGATGGGCTAGGAAAAGTTTTACTTTGCGATGATCATGAAAATAGTGACCATCTAACGAAAACCGTTTTTCGTCAGTAAATACTACACTTCTCCATTGCTCTGATCTGATGTCTTGCAAATTCCAAGCGAAAGCTTCGGTGGCGTTGTAGAAAGGCCGGTGTATTCATCAGTCGCAGACGTCTTAAGTTCGGACTCGACTTTATAATTCGTCGAACAGAAAGTTCCTTGTGGTTTTACGTGAGCACCTGCCAAGTATGGCTTAATCCCACGGCATTCTTCATGCTCGGATTGTTATCGACAAGCAACGTCCTCATGTGCGAAACAACGAGGTTCAGTGTGCCAATAGAGCATGGAATGACATCAACTTACTGGTAGAAGCGAGACCTATCTATCCAATCTCTGCCGATCTCGGGTCACGGCACCATAATACCACAGCCACTACGATGCTCCCATAAAAAGGCCATCCCAAGTTGGAGTGGATAAAACCTTGTTATCCAGGGCTTCTCAGCCCCGTAGTACCAAGTTAGCCAATGTTGGGCCGCCCATTTGGTATAGCTTTCGTAAATCATGATCAACGGACCATGAATACTCACAGTTTCATATCTTCATGCAAGATATTCTTTTTTAAACGGTACTGGTAACTCCGTTTGGGCCTAGATCTTATTTGCAACGTCTAAAAGCATTGTACTTGGCCTATACAGGTAATACAACCCTTATGGGCGCTGTCAGGGGGACCACGTGAAGGTTAAGATATGCCCAATTCAGTCTGGATAGGCTTCGAGATTCGCCCTTTAGATCTTATAGCTGACCATGCATTCTAACCATATAAGCACTACTAACATACATACCTGATTTCCGTAATTCATCAACTTATTCATCAACTAAGACATCCTTTCGCCCCCTGCCCAAGAGGCTATGTCTGTCTTTCTCCTCTCACTCCTCTCACAACTATGTCTGAGATTTTATTATTCTGACTTACATGAACACATAACTTCATTGCATCGTGGGCCATCTGCCTAGCATTACTACAGTACCCACACAGTCAAAAATCTCAACTTTTATCTCGCAGAAGCATGTGCCTATTTATAAATAGTATCCGCCTTATGGGCTGTACCCACAATGCGTGCACATCATTCCAAATATAATGACTTCAACATCATTCATACCGTTCCACGTGCTCATACTATTTTCCATACTATTTTCCAGTAGGATATGCTAACGCAATCCTGAACACAACTAAAACATCTAACCAACAAACCAACAAATTTCTTCCATCAAGTATGCATGCTTTCCTCTTATACAGCCTTCAGCTTCTTCAGCATTGCGCTTCACAGACTATCCCCCCCCCCCACCAAATTCGTCGAACAATCCATACACTGGCTGAGGTCCCTGCTTGTAATCCAATTTTCCGCCCTGATTGTGAAGAGTTTGTGGCAACTCTCAAAATTTTCCGCCGTTCTTGTTCCGTAGTATCTGTAACTACTTTATATTGAGTTCCATAACCCTCTTGATCTCGCACGAATGAGCAAACAACGCTTGACTTTGATTAATTCTATGAGCAATTCTTTTCCCAGAATATCCTTCTTCTGCTAAAGCCCGTATTCTACCGATTTCTTCTGTTAGCTTTTGTTTGCGTCCCTTTTTATTTCTACCAGTTATCAACTACCTACTTAAATTTCAATATATATTACACGAGCACGTGTTAATTTCTGTCTGAACTAAGTGAAAGCACGAAATCGACTAATGTACCTATTCAAATGCACCCCTTTTATATGAAGATTTTTTCTTAAATTTAGGTATTGTTTTCCTTAGAATTACATATTGAAGGAAAACCGGCTACAATCATCTTAAATTCTTAGAAGAATGAACATATTATACCGAATTGGCCTGCATGTGTTCGTATGAGGTATATCTAGCATTTATAACCGTGTACCTAATTAATTGCGCCGCAGTGTATGTATACACAATACCCATCACTTGCATTGTTAAGAGATTAACAAGTTATAGTCTCCTCGAACTAATTATGTGTCATATGTTGGGCATTACTCTCAACATCTTTCAGTCAATATAATAAAGAAAAACTCAAACCAAATTCGCTTATAAAAAAATGTCACCGAATTATGAATAAATTTTGAATACTGTATCTCTCTGTCTGTCTCCCTCTCTCTCTCTCTCTCTCTCTCTCTCTCTCTCTCTCTCTCTCTCTCTCTATTTCTCTATCTCTCTCTATCTCTCTCTATCTCTCTATCTCTCTATCTCTCTCTCTCTCTCTCTTTCTCTCTCTCTCTCTCTTATATATATATATATCTATCTCTCTATATCTATCTCTCTCTCTCGCTCTGTCTCTCTGTCGTTTTGTTCTGACACAATAACTTTAACTAATTTTCTAGAATTAACTCCTGAAAACGACCTGCAGTTAAGAGTGATTTAGTCGATTTTGTGGGAGTTAAAAATGGACATACTTGTAATAGAGCGAGCGACTCTTTAATTGATTCTTTTATTTTTTATATGATTTCTGACCAAAATCTGGTGATTCATAGCAATGTCAATGTCAGTCATATGTCCTAGTTTCAGCTTGCCGATAGA
The DNA here is from genome assembly GCA_963924295.1 of Dioctria rufipes. NCBI lineage: Eukaryota > Metazoa > Arthropoda > Insecta > Diptera > Asilidae > Dioctria > Dioctria rufipes. The sequence goes on along the minus strand of OZ002743.1, from coordinate 36,397,901 downwards.
TACTCATAAAAATCGAAGACACACATAACAATCCTATATACATTATGTATCCTCAATTAAAAAAAGAAAACAATTTCCATAAATAAAATATTTTTTAACTTACTATAAAAAAAAAACACATTGATATATTTGTATGTGTCTCTAAAATACAAAGTTCAGTAGCCCGTCAAATAAAAAGAAAATCTTTTTATCTTAAAATTACCATAGTACTATTTCATTGTTTAACTAAAGTACCTACTCTCAAGAGATAAGCTACGTCAGACTTTTCTTCTAACTTTGCCCTTCAAATTCAAGAGAGATCTTTATCACACAAAATGTAACAATTTCTCTATGAGGATAATCACAAGAACTACACTTTCAGATGAGAAGAAAAAGAACATCGAATTTCATATAGAAGTCTCCTCAGGGCAACTGCAATCCGTTGCCATCAAAGCTATGTCGACCTGCACTTGTGCTATCATTTTAATAATCTCAAGTTCCTCCTTCTTATGTACTCCAGGTCCTTATAAATCTGTGCGAAAATTGCTCAAAGTCATCTCTCAGAAAAGTGTTTGACCTTTAATGTTGTAGAAAGGAAACAAACTCTGAGCGTCTCCTATATAGAGCTTGAAATAAGGAAAATTTATATTTCTCAGACAATAACGACAGACCACACTCAATCTTGAACTAAATGGGATTTTCATCAAAGAAGTGACATAATCAGGCAAGCAATCAACCTTCGCAACTTTGTGTCGAACGTACTGGTTACGGGAAAAGTTTCTCCTCCACTTTATTAATAGTTGAAAAGTTTTCTCGACCGGTTTCAAAGTTAAAGGAACACAGTGTGTCTTCATCAATGATTTCTGAATAGAAGAAGCACATATATACCTACATACATACATATATCTTTTCTTAGCACTAGTCATCTTTCATTCGAATTCATAGAAATTTTCCCAATTAATTAAGATTTATAAATTAAAATTCGAAAAGGGAAAAAGCAAACTCTTCCTTTAATGGAAATTGCAAGAAGATGAAAAGATGAACTTTAACTGTTTCCTGACAATGGATCACAACAGCCTAATGAGTCGTCCGAGATGAAGTTATTCGTTAAAAGTACACTGATCAGCATCGTGTAAAAGGTATGCAATTTAATAGTTTTTATTTTGGCCATTATACAGGGTAATTCTAAATAAAAGTTATCTCAAAAGCCGATAAATATTTTGAATTTGTATTGCGTACTTATGTACTAGCTAGTAACGGCGTGCAAACTACATGTATCGAACTCGATAGAAAGTACCTGATATTATTGAAGCACCGATTCTTGATATCATTTGAAGCAACTTACTGGATCATCATTGATTGAGGAGTGAATCGGCCGTCTGAGAGCTCAAGAAGCGACGAAAATCTTAAACTTTTTCGACGCTCAGTAAGACAAACGCATACGTAGAAGATATAGTCTCACGTGCATATTCCTACATTAGCCTTGCGAAGAATTCTTATAAAGGACCTACATGGGGATATATAAGTAGTGCAGGAATTAAAACTACCCGTTTACAGTTTACAACTAAATTGGACATGGACATGTTGGGTGACTTCAAACATTTTTAGCGACGAAGATCATTTTTACCAAAATGACTAGTAAATAAAAAGATTGCTCTTTTGGACTTTTTACCGGGTTAAACTTAATTTTGTTCAAGAACGAATTTTTTGGGATTCTCCGGTATATAGCAAAAGCTAAAAAATGTTCTAATTTGTTATTTCATCACACAACCCATTAATTTTTGGTGACAAGTTTCAAGTCTTGGTTTGACTCATCAACATGTCCCAAATAGCGAAATTGGGTGATTTGAAAAACAAATGAAAAAAATGAAAAAAAGAAGAAAGAAATGAAAAGTTTGAGAAAAATAGAAAAAAAAAGAAAACCAAGCTGCACCGATGAGTGTAAGGTTTTCTGCTGACACGAAACGCTTCTTCTTCTTCCTTTTCTTCTTTATTTTGCAGCCCACTGCGTGGCGTATACAGGTTCGACTCGCTTCGAATGAATCTGTTGCTTTAAAAATTTTTAAATTTTTTTAATAAATAAAAAAAATTGTTTTTTTCTATTTTTCTCAAACTTTTCATTTCTTTCTTCTTTTTTCATTTTTTTCATTTGTTTTTCAAATCACCCAATTTCGCTATTTGGGACCTGTTGATGAATCAAACCAACACTTGAAACTTGTTAATGGGTTGTATGATGAAATAACAAATTAGAACAGTTTTTAGCTTTTGCTATATACCGGAAAATCCCAAAAAATTCTTTCTTGAACAAAACAAAATGACTAGGTAAATAAACAGAGCTACCGTTTTTTAAGGAAATGAAATTCTACACAAGAAATAAACATTCAATTCATTGCCTTGATGTGCCCTATATGGTTCACCCATTTTCTTTGAAGATCATTAAGGCAATGCTGTAACAATAGGAAATTTTGAAAGAAAACTGAAGAAAGTATTGTCACTGAGAAAAATTTCAGATGCGGATAACAAATATTCACCGCGTTTGATAATTTAGTTAGAAGAATAATTGTTAAAACAACTCTTTCGTGGTTAAAATATACGAAATAGCGTTCATTTCCAACGCTTTTCTCTGACCATGCGACCCCACGTGCCATTTGAAAAAAATGTTTGATTTCGGATTAGTTTGTTTCAAACGCGTCTGCGTACAAAATAACTGGCAAAATGTTTTACTGATAGAAACGTGTTGGTTCTTACACAAATGTTCAGCTGGAACTTCAGAAGAATAAACACGAAAACTTTTAAACTGAACAGGATTTGTTTGCACTTTAACCATAACAATTCTCCATAATTTAATCGTCATTTTGTTTCCATAGTTTGCATATCTCAGAAGATCGTGCTCAGTTCAGGTATCACTTAACAATTTTTTATAGTGATGTGCAATTATCGTTTGCAACAGGACTCATTTAAAGATATGGAATTATTGAAACTTTAAAAAGCTGGGATTTGGAAAATGTTTATATTATATCAAAAGGTTGTTTTGTTTCCACAAATTATAAAAAAATTTATGTGATTAAAAGTCGAAATTGGTGCAGAACAACTAAAATATATCGACATAAGAGATATTGAACAATTATTTCCGAGCTTTTCTCAAATTGGGGTTAAGGCTCAATAAATTTGTAAGCATTTTGTTCCCCCTTTTTATTTTCCACAGTTTTTATGATATTAATTTGAAATATTCGATAAAATATTAGAAACTCTTCAGTTCAAATGTTACCGGGCCTAGATTTATGAAAAAAATGTTGGTTTTTTTTTTTTTTTAAATCAAAAACCTCAAAAAACCGTGTTATTTGCCTCGCCCCCCAAATAACTTTTTCACGTACACACCAATTTATATTATTTTTCGTACATAGGTTTTCCAAACACATTTGTAAATGCTACCGGAGCTGTTTTTTCAAATTTGTTAATATTTTTCATGTTATGATTACTTTCATAACAATAAGATTGAAACTCTTGTAACTTGAATAAAATCTATTGCTACACGATTATTTTAACACGAGAATGAATATTGAGGTGATTCTATTCACTGGTCCAAAAACTGAATTAATCCCGAAATTAGTTTATTTTATAAAAATCAATTTGTAAACCTCTATCGTGATAAAAAGTAAATGATAAAATTGGTTTTTAGTAATTTTAATTGTCAAAAGCTTTCCGAGATGGCGATAGGCTCCAGTACAAAATTTCAAACATATTTTTCTTATGTGCCTCTAAAAATGAGTATCTATCCTACACGCATGATACTAAAATTAACAAGGTATGACCGGAAAATCTGTCAATTTATTGCTTGCCACCTTTGGCGACAAACGTCACAAATTTGTTCGTCTCAATTTCAATCGTCCTTTCACAGTGAAAAAAATTTTCTATTTTTAAATTTCTTTGCTTTCCCACTAGCACATAATTACTTTTCCCGAAGTGATTTAAACTAAGAACCTAATTTTATTTTTAAATATTTTAATATATTCAAAACGTATTTCAGTCAATAAAATACGAAAAACTCAAAACAAATTCACTGGAAATGACAGTAGGCACCTCATGACGTAGCAACACAAAAAATTTATCTCGAATCGGCCATACCTTGTTATCTTGTATCATGTCCTACACGTATACATAACGTATATTTACGGCGCGTCACATGGCGCAAGCGGAGCACGTCTGCTGCTAGCTGTGTGTGCCACTTTGTTGTTTGAGTGGATTAGGAATGCAATGAGAGAAAAGGGAGAATATTTGTTAATATTTTTCGTTTATGGTTTAGTTAAAAAGAGACGAAAGATGTAGAATATAAGCCGAGGGAAAATTATTTTGAATTTTTTTTTTTCTCTTTTCACATTTTTATTGCATATTTGTTTGTGATTGGGAATTTGTTTTGTAATCGGTTTTTTCGCTCTAAGTGTATTCGGAAAATAATTAAAGTTATCAATTGGGTACATTCTGAATGGACACATATGTGCACAATTTTGAATTGTACTTTAGTTTATGAGTATTATTTCTGATTTTATTAGTTTGGGATAATCTTTTGTTTCTAGAAAACACACAGCATTGCACTGGACAATTACGAATGAATTCGTTTTAAAATGTTTTGGACTAGAAAAGGTTTTTTCAAATTGAAAACAATCCATTTGGCCGGGCGCCCACTGGAGTGGTGTGTGAGCAATGTGGCAGTGGCGTGGCGATTAAATGGTAAGTGAAAAAATTTAGTCCCGTAAAAACAAATAGAATAGCGCACATTGAAATAGAGTGGCGATGGCGTGGCATTTGACAAGTGGCGTGGCACCACTTGATTGCCACTAGTCTCCGACAAGTTTAATTTTCGAGTGGTAAGTGGCAGAGGATGCCACTTCTCCTTAGTTATTACTGTTGATGTTGAATTACTTAATCGATACGCTGCTTGCCATTTTGATGCGCGCTTAATAATATTAATACCAATCCGCCACCATTCTACTGCCACACCACTTTGTTGCCACATCGCACGCCAAAACCACGCCACTGCCACATTGCTCACACACCACTCCAGTGGGCGCCCGGCCTAATAAAGATTACTTTTTAATCAAAATTACTTTTAATCAATACACAAATTCAAAAAAAAAAAAAAATTGGGAATTTCTAAGAAAATATAATGGCAAATATTTAATCCAATTTGTTTTAACCGTTATGTATATACAAGGTGATTCAGAACAAGATACCTTCCGGTATATCACGCGATTCCTTGAGGTAAGCTGATCATAAAATTGTTCCACATACCCCCCCCCCCCTAGAAACCTTCCTTTAGGAGCTGTGGCCAGTTGAAGATTTCGCCAATATTTGTGAAAATAAATGAGTATAACTTTTGAACCACAATATAGATTTTGGTTATTGTTGGCTTATTATATAGCCATGAATAGTAGCTGTCGAGAAGTGTATTACTCTGCATTTTTTAAGTAAGCATATTTAAATTATTCTCAAATATTTCCAAAATTTTGATTTTTTTACACACAAAAGTTTTTGAAATAAATAACGGTATTTATGAAATTTGTATGTAAAAAAAAATCAATGTTTTGGAAATATTTACGAATAATTTAAAAATGCTTAATTAAAACATACAGTGCAATACACTCTTCGACAGCTATTGTTGGCCATTTAATAAGCTACCAATAACCAAAATCTATAGGGTGGTTCAAAAGTTATACTCATTTATTCTCACGAATATTGGCGAAATCTTCAACTGGCCACAGCTCCTAAAGGAAGGTTTCTAAGGGGGGGTAAGTGGAATAATTTTATGATCAGCTTAACTCAAGGAATCGCGTAGTATACCGGAAGGTATCTTGATTTGAATCAGCCTGTATGTGCATATGTACTGTACATAGAAGACAAATGATGTTATATAAAGATCCCAAAGTCTGTATGGAAAGCAATAATAAAATTACAAAAACAGTTTATGCAATTAAACTCCGAACACAAACAACAACAATAGGTACTATACCCGTCGACCTCAATACAGCAGAATTGTTTTCTAGGGGAAAATATAGAAGAAAAAATGTTTGACATGTCAATTTATTATTGATTATGTACTGCTGATAGAACAAGGTATATACAGCGAGTACCTACTGCTTCTGCGTGTGACACTAAATCGAAAGCTTTGTACGAAAGCTCACGCTAGTACCACATAGGTAAATGGAAGCACGGAATCGAGAGCTTTATTTTCTGCTATTCAGCCTTAAAGCGAAATTCCGTGAAAACTTGAACAATTGCCGCAAGGATACAGTGAGTACATGAATTTGAATGATACCTTCAGACTTTCACGAATTTTCTTTCGTTGCTAAGTTCTGTAGTTAGTAATTGTGTGAACTATACATAGTATTATGTAAAATTAACCTGTAACTTTTCATTGTACTTCGTACTTACAGTTGTTTTTTATACGTATCATATTTTCTCTCTGAAGCTACATATTGTAACTGAAAATAAGAAAGTAATATTGAAAAATAATGGCTTGTGTAGTTACATGTTTTTTTTATTTTCTGCAGATAGTGTTTAGAGCTTTCCTACCAAAACTGAACATTTAAGGATGGCCTTATACCTCATCCATAATCGGCGATTAAAATAATTTCTATACGTTTGGATGTGACCACACAAACCAGTTAAATGAAATGCTATTGAACATTCCAAACGTTTCTGTTACCCATTAAGACTATTTATTCTGAACGTAAGTAATTGTAAAAATGAATATGGGTTGTGTTTAAATTACTGAATACGGCCATTTATTTTGCCATGGATGTGTTAAAATTATGCATGTTTAAAATAAACATGAATAATAATAGTCTATAACCATTTTTATGGTAGGTGGCATTTTAAATGTTGTTTTGACATAGATTTTTGGTTAATTTAACCCACTAATTTTTTTTTTTTTTTTTCAGTGAGAGACTCTGCACATGTCTGAATGAGTTTACAACTAAAATGTTGGTCAATAAAATCCAAGATATTGCGTTAGATGAGCATTGAAAGGAGATACACGGTGTAAGACGATACAGATACATCTCCGACGAACTAATTTGTCATATCACGTATAAAAATTTTGCCATGAGAAATCCATCAGCAAGATGGATGTGTGGCGGCTTGACAGAGCCATCTATCTGCATATCGTAAATGACTTTGGATAGCCATGACGCATTTGTTGGGTTTCGTAAATACAATTCAAAAGTCACTTCGAGAATAGGAAAAGGTTATGTAAATCAATGTCTAGGATTTGCATGTTTGTTAGAAATACAAACAACAAAATTAATTATTTATTCTGTCAACCAGCGATACAGCAAGTTTGAAATTTATTGAACTGTAATTCCTAGTTTGAAAAAAAATTAATTACCAAGTTTCAAGCTCCAATAAGGACGAAGATACCGATATCTACTAAAGAAAGCACAAGAAGACCTATAGCAATAAATACGCTGCTATTTCATTTAATGCTTTTCTTTGCCCAAAGATATAACATTATTTTCAGTATTCGTGTATTTAGATATAACCAGGACTTAACAGGGACCTACCGTAAGCGAAGTTTTCTTTTTGTAGGCCCGCCTCTCGACTGCTATCACTGTTATTACTTATGCTTCTGTCATGTCGACATAGGCTATCGCCTGCCAGCCCGCAGACCGTCTCTCGACTGCAATCGCTATTATTACTGCTTCTATCACGTCGACATAGGCTGTCGCCTGCTAACCAGCAACTCACGTCCCTGCTGTAGCTCCTCATGATGCAAACATCCAGAAGACATAGGTTTGACTTGATCTGGATACTCGTTCAGGTTGTCATATTAACAGTATGGATTTTGAAATCTGATTGGGTCAACATGTTGAACCAACGCCAGTCTCACATTAAGTAGACTAGCGCTTCTTCCCTTTCAGGTATAGGTGCTGACCGCTTTAATTTGATTCTTCAGTGAACGCCCGATAAGCAAAATTCTGTGATAAACAGATTTTTCTGTTGTCGTTGTTAAGTGGTTCTTCAAGATTTCATAGCCGGCCCCCTATTGGAACAGTTATCTACCGTAGACAGAAGTGCCATATTTCTACTGTCTATTGAGGAAACTCGAGCTACGTGTGGAGCTCGGCTGTCAAGAATTGACCAAACCGCCAAAGTTTCCGCTTTTACTCGCTATTGCTCAAAAAGAAAATCACTCTCCTATTTCGAAGCACTATTTAAATATGTTCAAGCAGAATTTATTATGTAAAGAATGATAAAACCAAAATACATCATTAGATGTGTTCTTTTGTGTCCACAGAACAGAGCAGAACAAAAGGCACACAAAAGAACGCCTCATACATTTTCATAGAAAGATTTAAATGAAGCGAACAGTACAAATAGTTCGCTTCAATCGATAGAACAATTTGTTCTCTCCAGTATATGGGAGTTCTAGAACAAGGTAGACAAAAGAACACAGCTATTCTATTATATTCCAGAACTGAAAGATCGGTTATTATTTTACAGAGTTCGAGGAATCGTATTTTTTGGAAGGCTTAAAGAAATTGGATAATCATTGAGAAAAATGTATCCAGCTAAAAGAGGATTATGTGAGGAAAAAAAATCTAATTTTGGCAAAAAGAAATGTCATTTCAAAATCCCTGAATTATCAGACAGACCGTATAAAAATTAAGAAAATAAAAATTAAGACAATAAAAATAATCACGTTAAAAGGGGAGGGGGGGGGGGGGTGGGAGGGAGGGATAGGGTTAGTTTTCTTCAAACACATTTTTCTAAAAAATTTAATTTTAACCCCGATAGTACTATAATCGAATGAGGAGCAAAGGTGCACTTAATATTAAAATCCATTTAACCCTCTAATGCATGAAGTTTTCTTTTTAGTGAGAGAGATTTTGGAATGAAATACACGAATTCTTGATTAAAAACTTGTTTTTATTTTATTTTACCCAGATCACAGGTAATAATTTGATCCCCACTTTGAGGCGGACTTATGCCGTTACAGGTTTTTATTTTGCTCTATACCGAAATATAGATTTCATTAAAAATAAGCTCCTTATTGGAAAAATTGATTAATTTTCGTTTAAAAAAATACATATTACATAATTGCAATATACTTATGTTTTGTTGTGGAAATCAAAAAAGCAAGTCTTATTTGGTGAATTACACAAACTCGGTTACACTGTGTGCAAAATGCTTATGTTTCAGACTTGCATCCCGACATCTTACACATTTTTTTCCCAGAGCGATCCCTAAAAATACACCAATGTCCGAGTTTGTCATACCGAACGTCGTCCGCAGGTGCGTAGGCTTTCTTCGGTAGTTTTTTTAGTGGATGTAGTGATGCACTCGATGGGCGGCCAATTCTCCTTGTTGGAAACTGATTACCGATTTTGCACAATGTTTCTGCTACTTCGGTTCGAAATTTCGGCAGAGATTGTTTTATATTGGGGTTCGCCCGATAAAACAGTATGTAAGAGTTGACCATAGCGACATAGCGACATCAAGAAGGTGATCGAACAGCCTGTTAGAGTATTTACTTGTTTTTATTCTTATATGATAGCGTACAATCAATGCGTCCATCAAGTCAACGCCTCCCATGTGCTTATTATATTCGCAAATAATTATCGGGCACTCTATTTCCACCTTCTACTTTTTCCTTCTTGTCCCAACGGGAAACTTTTTTCGGTTCTGAAAATTCTTTGTTTGTTGCGAAGGATTTTAAACCGACATAAGTTGACAAAAGTCGAACTGTTTTAGTGTCTTGCCACAACTCCATATGCATTTCCTACATATTCTTTAGAGTATCCTCGTTCAACTTTTTGAGAAACCAGTTGTTTATCACTGGACAGTTTACAATTCGTACGCAATTCGTACGTACTGTACCTAATGCATAAAGACCCCGACTTCGTAAATAAACGAGCAGTCCAAGAGAGTTGTAAAAATTGTGGTTAACGAAATCTGGGACATTTTTCGTCAGACGAATCGCAACATTGGATGATGCGCCAAGGTCAGGACCGCCTTCAGGTATAACATTGTCACCTGCTCCTGTGTAAATTTCAAATGCATAACAAAACCCAGAGGAATTACAAAGGGTAAAGAATTTGAAGAGCCATTTATGAGGTTTGTTAGGCATGTATTGGCGGAGATTTGTTCCTCTCATTTTTGTGGCGCACATTTGTTCATCAACACATAGTCTCGAAAGCATTGGAATTGATGAAAATTTCTCATTGAAATGAGTGATGAGAGGGCGAACTTTGTAAACACTGTCGTATCCTGGCTGTCTTTTTTGGATTTCTTTTGAATTATCATTGAAATGCAAATTACGTCGAATCGACTCAAAATCTGAGACTGTAATTGTTGTCCTAATAGGCTCAAACGAATTTTTCCCCCAATAGCTTCTAACGTTTGGGTATCGATAAACGGACATATAGATCAAAATTCCAACGAACTTACGCAATTGGTTTACATCTACGTTGAATTTTGTATTGATGTCCTTTTGACGTGCGTATAAATTCGACTGATAAGCAAGTTTTTCGAAAAACTCTGCGTTCACAAAGTACGAGAAACAATCGTATGGAGTCCTCAGTTCTTTCAAATGTGGTTGCAGGTCTTTTTTTCCACGAAACAGTACCTCGTTAATATTAAGTTGAAAGTTTCTCTTTGTCCACACTATTTTTTTGAATTCACTTGAGTCTTTTTTTTTATCTTGCATGGAGAAGGACCAGAGAAATATCCTGTTGTAAAACTAATAGGGTCACCCTGTTCTGCCCGTAAATCCGGTGAGTGAACTTTTTCACGAACAAAATTAAGTGAAGTATTTGAAGATGAACTAGCGACAGCATCATTAATAGCAACATTATTTATCGAAGAACTGTTAATAGTTTCGTCAACAGGTGAACTTACAGTGATTGTAGTTCGATTCTCGCTTTCTACAATACCTAACTTGCAGCTATCAAAAAAAGCACTAAAATCAAGATCTCCCATCATCAAATTCCATTTCTCCTTCATCTCCAGAAATATTTCCATCGAAATCATTCGATTCCATGAAATTTATGATTCACATCATCAGAAAAGCCGGACAATTTATTAACATGTCGTCTCGCCATAACTGTAAAATAAAATTACTTGTTTCTCTGAGGATACACCCAAAAATATTCGAGGAAGTCATAAAAATTTCTACAGTTTTAAAATTTGTTAAAGTGTAAAACCGCATGAGTCGAGGCAGGCTGACTATTTTTTTTTATTTTTTCGGTCCAAACCAACTTTTTATACAAAAATTAATGTTTACTGAAAACTAGACTAATTATTCAACTCACCAATAATTTTTTTGTTTACACAAATTACGATATTCAACACAAGTTTTAAGATAATTTCTAGATCAGACCAACGTAAATGACTTCAGTTCCGACTGTGGAATTAAATTTTTTATATGCAGGAATTTTCCAGTTAAAGAGTAGAAAAACTGGGCCTTATGCAAAACAAGAGCTGTGAAAACTATTCATTTCTTAGACAGAAATGACTTTGAAGATATCCTGCCTTTAGGCGGTCTCATGCATTAGAGGGCTAACAGAGTTTTTCCCTCGATTTATTAAAGAATTTTGTATTTTATCGAATTTTCTTACGCTTCTTACTGAATTCTAATTGGTCAAAAGAAAAGGTTTTCATGCATGTACCCACGCTGATATTATTTTCTTTAGTTACTCCGTATTATAGCTCTATGATAATTTTTTAATTTTTCATCGCGTACAAGAACAACTTAGGAATGGAGCGCTTCTTTTTTTTTTTTTTTTTATAAATATTTGTTGAATTAAATGGCAGAAATTATTACAATGACAGGATGACAATTGCTTATTAAGCTATTTTCGAATGGCAACAGTAAATACTTAAAGTAAAATACATCAGCATTTGGCCTAAAATTAACTTTTAAATTTAATTAATACCAAAGTTGTCAATGTCCACCCTATACGAAATTATTTTGCCAACCAAATCATACTTGCTGACCTTTCAAAGAGGGCAATGAGATCTCTGCATTAGAATAACAAAACCGTTCACCTTAATATTAACACTAAATGTGCTGACCACATCACCACCAGAAATATGTTTCACACCCACAGAAAATCTTCGTTTTCTAAAGAAGTAATGTGCCCGAAATGAATGCATTAAGAGCACCTTTTTCCCTTGGTAACTGTGAGCTTAAAATATGTATGCGGTCTTCTTCATCAGATACTATATTCCATTGAACCACTTAAGATACTCATGCCGTTGCCTTCCGAACAGCACAACCCTGCTATAATCTTCTTATTTTAATTATCTCCGCCCTGGAGACCATCACTTTACACAGAATATTATGCTTAAGCTTATTACATGTCCTGGCTGTTGTATAAACATCAAACGAACCATTTGGTAATCATTGAAGAGCATTTGAATACTGTATATAAAAGCTAGGTGGGAAATGTCTGTATTTCTGACAGCACCTACGTATTTCTTCGCTATCATCGGCTACAGGTGAAAGGATACACGTCTGTCTTGTAGGTATCTACTATAAAGACTTGTTCTGGTGTTGTAACTTCATTAAAAATTGAACACCCCCGAGTCCTTATTTGGTACTTTACGGATCTTTTTGGTTTAGGAAGCGTGACAAAGTAGATGTTCAGAAGTTATTTGAGAATTATTCAGTTCGGTCTTCCCGGTTGGTGGAACATTTTATTTGATGATAATACCTCATTGCAATTTTTGATGACTTTTAAATTTATTAAGAGATTCAATTTCTATTCATAAAAATTTATGAAAAATTCACCTTTTTGAAATTGTACACAGTTTCCTTAATGATTATATTTTCGAATTTCAAGATAATATCGATGAGGGATGATGGATAAAATATGGCAAGAGCATATAAAGCCTGCGATAAACATTTTTATCTTTTATCGGTATTCAAGACATCATGAATGGATTCTTTTTCGATCTAAGTAGGGCTGAATATTTTACTTAAATGAGCATTAATAGACTGGTTAAGCCATCAATTTCCATCCTGGCATTTGATTTACAATTCATTTTATATAAAAATTATAACGAGAAAAATGTAACTTGTTCCAATTTGTTTTCGATACTATTGCTATAGAAGAAATTTACTAATAAACAACGTTAGCTTATTATCTTAATAATTAAAGTACCCTTTAATTGTTATACTGAATACTGATTCAAAGTGGTCCTCCTATTTAAGATATCTTTGGCTTTTCCAATAATATATATGTATGTATAAAACAAATAAAAAAGCTAGAATTGGTCTAAGACCAATTCTTATGGAATACTCGTATGTCATTTTGTATGGTCACCCATTTGCGCAAGTTCTATTTTTGAAACAGTTCGTTGGACAAAAAACAAACCGATTATAACCAATTTTATAGGATTTCATATTGTCAAGAACTTTTCAGTACATTCAAATCGCATAGGACTGATCGTTTTCACAGATGGTGGTGATGCCCCGATTTAGTCTATTTTTAAAATCATATTTACTATTTTTATGAAAACACTGTGTACAAAATTTTTCAGCTCTGTACGTTGACGCGTTCTAAGGTAGTGTCCAAATATGTAGTAACAAACGAACCCTTCCGAACTTAATTTTACTTTTCTTTTTAAACCCATGTGCAAAATTTCGGACGGACGGACGGACATTCAAAAATCAAAATAACTTTTAATTTTAAGCATGAGTGTCCAATTCATGTCTCTCTACCATCAATATTTCTAGATGATACAAAAGGAATGACATACTTAGTATGCCCTATAATTTCATCTAGAGTATTAAAAAACAATAAAAAAAATCAGATAAATTCTTTGTATACAACTTCAGGATTCTAACTTTCCTGGTTTCTTCTGGTATTATAAGTCTAGTCTAAGCGAAGTGCATACAAAGCCCCTAATTTAATCTTTTTGTTTTAGAAAGGAAAAGGAAATTTCACCTTTTTATAAAAGCTTTTTAAGTATTATTACCTGAAAGAATTTTTTTCGCAGACAACAAAATTCAGATAACTTTGCACCTCTGTGAAAGGGATGTTATTTTTTTTTATGTTGCTTCAGGCTTAATCTCCAAAGAGCTTACGAAAAATAGAAAAATTCTTAAGTAAAAAAATTGTGTTACTACATTTAGTAACACAATTTTTTTACTTAAGAATTTATATTTGAAAAAAATTTTACAATCTGTGCTAGTTCCAACGAAAAAAAAGTGAAGTTTTTAATCCCATTCATGCTAGTTGACACAATAAAATGGGACAGTTTTTCAATTGTTAGAGGAAAATGAACAAAATCTACCTCCAGAATAAGTTTTTAAAAGCGCATTATAATAACGAAAAAAACCTAAAATCCTGCACCTTTGCAAATCTTCTGAAAGGAGTAGTTTAGAAAAGGTTTGAAAAAGACAACAACTAAAAAAAAACCACGCACAAAATTTTCAGTGAAAGCATAAGAAAATCTTCACTTGCACAATACATCCTCCATATACGCGTTCATGTAAACAATTTACACAACGTCATCATCCTTAACTATCTGCTGATGAAATACAAGTCCTAAATTTTCTAAATAAACTTTAGCAACACCACAAGTTGCTGGCACAGTTGCACTACAAATTAAAGATTAAGGAAGAGACTGTGCTGCAAAGTACAACATCATTAGAAAAGTGATTTAGTGGAAAACTGCTCGGTTGTGAAGGTGTCCACCCATTAGCCGCCCATCGATTTAACTAAAGTCTGCGGACTGGGTTTAAGGCCAGCATCCTTTATCCAAGACAAATCCTCGTAGGTATTGATGCTATGCAAATTAACTAACTTCGTGTTTCAATTTTCGTCAATTTTCACAAAATACAAACCCACACACATAGAGCACCATAAACTGCGATGAAGTTGTTAAACTTTAAATCGAAAGTTTAGACGACTTAGACACTCCGAAACCCGCACCATCAATATCACTCTTTCAAGAATATATACGGGGGGATGGTACGGAGTAGATAGTATAGAATTAATTGCAAAGGATGGTAGTGCTGTGGTCTTATGGTTTTTCGATAGAGATTTGAATAAACTTAAAACTCTTTTAATTAACTATGTTAATATTATCGGCTTCGACTCATGAATCTTTCGAAAGTTGCTTGTTTCGTTTACATTCCAAAAGTATGTATCTAAGTGACTTCTTCCATCCAGCATTAATGATGAATATTTACTGTGGGAATATTATTAAGTTTAAACTTAAAACCCCCAAAGGGGCTGTGTAATGCAGTAACATGTACTCGCATTATACGGTTCTGCATTTATAGTTCGGAATATATTTTGCGCTACCTGGCGTGCAGCGTCCTAGACTAGTGTTTAGTAAAAGAAAATTGCACTCTGTTACATAATGGCTGATTTACATTACTCGAACATTGCTAGAAAACAGAGTAAGTAGTTTCCCCTTATCTGAAAATACTTTAGAACGATAAGGACAAAAGATAATCCAGCAAAATTTTACTGAGTTAAATGTCAAATTCCCCGACGAAGAGAAATTTTTACTTCCATAATTAGCAATAAAAAGTTCTAGCCAGAAGTATATTTTATGGCAGTAAATTTTGCTATTATTTCAGCAAACTTATACATATAACTACAAGCGGGTACGAATATAATTGTTTACACGCACACAAATTAAAAATATTTGAAGAAAGTCACAGCACATCAGCTGGAATGTGTCAAAGTTTATTAAAAATTTTTAAACAATTTTTAAAATAATTTAAAAAAAAAATTTTACATTTTTTTTAAAAAAATTTTAAAATTTTTTTATAAAGTTATTATAAATTTTTTTAAACAATTTTTAAATATGGAATGTGTCAAAATTTTAAAGGGAATATTTTGTATTCTCTGTTGTATTCTGTATCTGTATTGTTCTTGAAAATAATGCCTTTTTTTATCCAATTTTGAACTTCAGCATAAACGTCCAACTAATTTATGAAATTGACAAATTGATGTAATGCCACAAGTGACACTTCGCTATAAAATAGTGGGAAATAATGCTTTGACAGTCGATCACCTCTTCCTTTTTTTCTAACAGTGCAAAGTAATAAGACCCTCTCACTCACTTTCTCAGTAAAATCGCATGTTCGAGTAATGTAAATCAGCCATAAGTCTGGCTGCAATTTTTGTGTAGACAGGTAAAATTATTTATTGCAACCGATCTATCTAGGTACCAATTTTCCGGAAATTTATTCTGAGTGCGGCAATTAAACATATTAAAATTTTAATGAACAAAGGATAAAGTTCGATAATTAATATCTTTCATCGTTACTGTTTAATGCCAGCAGTAGGCTAGTTGTAAAATTAGGAAATACGAGAGGAAAAAAAAACATCTCGTTAGCTCAGTGGAAGCCAGAAAAGTGGAAGGTCCTGACTTCAAATCCCGGAGGAGGCGACTGTTTTTTTTTTATTGTATTTAAAATTTAATTCAGAAATTTCTTCCATTCTACATCTGAAACCGATTCTAACAATTGTGAGTTCGATTTCCGCCCGGGACAAATAAATCAATCTATTTTAAAAGGTATTCCTCTGCTTTGAAATGCAGTAGAAGATTTAAAAAATTTTACGAAATTATCTTATGCGATTGAAGAAATCGCTTAAAAATTAAATATGGATTCAGCAAAAAACCGTCGAGAGCTACTTAATTAACCACAAAATCTGATAATAAGTTAAGTAAAATTTAGAATAGTGATAGTAGACAGGGACTCTCTGAAGTTTATACGAGATATTGGGATTATTTTGAGTCTGTGTAATTTTTTCAGCCTTCCTTAAAGTTTACTGTTATCTGCTATTCAGATTTAAAAACGTAAATATTTATCTTTCAAATTCGTAAATGCCGCCATGCAACATTTTAGAACTTTTTTATTTTTATTTCTATTAGAAAGAAAGCGTCGGCGGGGCGGGGGGGGGGGGGGATCAAAGTTATAGTACAGAATCGAGTTACTTAGGTCCTGAGAAAACATATTTTTTATCTTTGTCCTTAGCGGCTCAAATTTGTTTCAAATTCAAGAGACAATTTTATTAAAACCTTCCAACCAGAAGTAGTAGAGGAGAAATATGGAATAAATAAAAATATATAAATCTGCAAAACAAGTAGCTTTCAGCTGTCCAAATATATTATGCATCCACATCACAATGTTAATTGCGTGGGATTGCATTTGTTGTGCTTTTCTACTGCATTAGGATGGCTCTCTGTTATTATTATACATAAAAACATCAATAGATAACTTAAAATTATTGAATATTAAAATCACTTAAGAATTTATAATTGATTGAATGCGACAAGCTTCATTACTGGAAAGTGATAAAATAAAAAAAAAACTACTCTCAAAGCCTACTATAAAAACAGAAAATTTTCCTTATCGTTCAGTCAATACTGTAGTGGTGTTCTGATCATAGAGACGTAACTAACTAAAATGGTTTCTGAATGTTTTACAGTTGTTCAAGTTTTTTTGAAAAAATGGATAATATTGTGTCTATTTCTGGTATTCTTGATGATTATACAATCCGAGTCTGGTGTACTGTAAGTTGTATTTCCTAAAATTAATTATTATAAACTAATATACAAAACTTTTCTTTTTCACAGTTATGAATCTTCCGACAGTTACAGGACTATCAGCTGTAGATTTCGCAGCAATGCTATTATAAAAAATTGTCCGTACGGATCTTATGTAGATATATGTGGCCATGAAGCATGCTACAAAGGTATTGCCGAAAGCTGTGATGTAAGACCATCTGATGTACCAATATTTGGACAGTGTGTAAGATATTTGGCATGTCGGTATGGAATATGTGAAGGATGTTTTAATGGAACATGTTATGAAGTGGAGCTACATAAACAAGATGCGCAATTTGAATATAGTAAGAACAATAGAAATTTAGACCCACAAAATACAAGGAACAATTTGAGAATTGAGGTACAGTGAAGAAGTCTTGAATTTCATATTTTCTAAGAATGCTAATTTGATCAAAAATGGAAATGTAATGCATTTGAAAATAAATTAAAAATTATATGCCTACATATATGTATAGGTATTTATGAAAAGAATCTTAATTTGTTTGTAATTCAGGAATTATAAGGGCTTAGAACAGACCCTTTAAATCGTTCTGTATTTTCTAAACTATACATAATTCATATAGAAATATTGTCTGAGAATAATTTTTAGCTTTTAAAAGCAAACAAAAATAATCAAGAAAACAAATTCAGTTTTATAGATGAAAACTACAACTTCCCCGAAAAAACGCAAAAAACAAAAAACCAAGCGCAAAATTACTGGAAGACCGTTTTTCAGTATGAAGGATAGTTAAGGTTTTTGGATAATTTACATTTAAGTAATCATTAGTGAGATTTTCAAAACAAAACTTACATTTTGCCGTTACCACAGGACTATAGTTTCCAACTTGATCATATTTTGTGGCTAGAGCTCCTGTTTAATGGGTTAGCAAGTTCAAATGCATACAAACATATATCGAACAGGAGTTTTGATAATATAATTTTCGAAATAAAGTGCAATAGTTCTAATTTTATTGAAACTTTGCCAGTGTTAGTTGTGAAACATACGATGAATATTTTAAACTAGCTAAAGTTTGCCATTCTTAAAACTTGATCACATCTTTTACATATTCCTGTTCAAAAAATTCATGGAAAACTACATTTATTGTAAAGATTCTTCCACCATTCAACAGTTCTCCTTGTTGTTGATTTTTATGAATGTTTACATTCACCTGATACGTTACTCTGGATCACGATAAGGCCACGTAAAGTTGTCCATGTGAGAAAACGATAGTGTTTAAATCGATGTGATTTCTTGATTGTTATCGAAAAGTCTGGAATCACCGGAAATTGTCGTCGCCGTAGGAGGAATGGCAAGGTACTGTCTGATGGGTCAAATCGATTCTTGGGATAAAGACACCTCGATTATATTCGGAAGTAATATCTACCCTGATTGAATTTCAGTGAAGTCCTCTGACAATAATACGTGTAACACATTGCATAATCCCTTCTTTGGGTTCAAGTATCGCAACAACATTCCTTCAACAGTAGCACATGTGGTCGCATACCTGATGGCGTTTACTCATTAATAAAATCTGCTGGAAAATTCAATGAATCGCTGCGATCTTCTGCACGATAGTAGGTAGTCGGATATCCTGGCATCATAGGAATGATTATTCTTTTCATTTCCAGCATATGAGCATTTGTTGGAGCTCGTTTCGTTAACTGCTCAACAGACATTTTCTGATTCTTGTCTCCATAGATCGACGCAGCAATTGGTGAATGGTTTCCTGTTTCTTAGATTGAATTGCTGTGCTCATCCTGTTCCTCATTTAAGCCCGCCACACATTGAATGCAACACAGCACAGCATAGGGCAGGGTAGTGTACGTTACCCTGCCCTACGCTGTGCTGTGCTGCGAATTTGTCGAAAATCGCTTCTCACTTAGCGGTTGGTTTAGACGGTGTAGTTTTTGCGTTGCGTGATCGCCCATTCTGTTTTGTGCAAGAAGGGAAAAACTTGCTGTGCGTTAACACGGTATAGGAAAATAGGACCAGTCCAGTCCTTTAATCGCTTATTTCGTCGTCTAGGACATTCTTCTCTGAGTGGCATTCACGTCAATTGAAAATTATTTGAACTGTTAATATTTTTATTGAATATCTTGCGCATTTTGAATATGATTTCTTTGAGTTTAAATGCTTACTGAAGCAGCGATAGCGAAATTAATTTAATTGTTGCAGGCTTACATATTAAGCGCTGACTAAGGCCTTCTACAACTTGCATGTACAAAAAGAAAAAGAAAGTATTGGTGCAACCTTGGAAAAAGCGAAGAAATATCAGTGGTTCATTAAAATTTTTAACGCTCGAATTAAGTGCATATGATCACTTTTCATAGATGCCGCAATTAATCTCATTTCGTTCACATATTGTTCACGCAATACTTGAATTTATTTATGCGCTATTACTTCTTTGTAGTTCACTTCAAAGTACTTTAAGAGATTTTTCTCTCTTGTCTCTTTTTATATAGTCTTTATATTTTGTATTGTGCAGCTCTCAATCCCTTGATAATATAACATTTTTTCAACTCATTGACGGTTCCACCTTAAGATCATTTTATTCTTTTCCTACGCAAAACTTTTAAATTAAAATCCCAATTTAAAAACACAGTAATAATTACACACAATGTATGTATTTCACCGCCAATGATTGAAAACTAAATAAATCACCTCATGTTAACAAATTTTTCTGAACTCCATCGAATGCAAAAACAAGTGAAAGAGAAATTCATAAAAATAAAAAATTTTCTGAACTCCCCCGAACTAATACAAAGCAAGTGAAAGAGAAATTGATAAAAACTTCATGTTCGTGCGCGATGCTCAGGCGCCACCGCGACCTCCCCCATAACCGCTCATCTTCCTCTCCCACCTTTTTCGAGCGCAGCGCGCAAAAACTACTAAACTAGCCCTCTCCAATTGGCAGCTCAACTGCGGAAATTACTTGCAAAAGCTTGGTGTGTCATCTGAGTCTGTGCTTTGAAGGCATTGTTATCTCATCCATGATGATAAGGGCTGCATGTCCCAAAATATCAGCTTCAGGGGAATTAAGACGCATCAATGAAATGGAAGTATGGAGAATCGAAACTGGAAGTTTAAGACCGCTGTGTGTAATGTTCGTTCACCTTTCATGAAAGTTGCGACTATTCCGGTTGTTTAAGGAAATAACACATCAGTGGCCATCACTCCAAAGAGGAGTCAGTACTCAGCAAAAATTTCAATTTAGATACCAGCGAGCCTGTAGGCAATAAAACTTACTACATGTAGGTTTGTGTCCTGAAAGTTTGAAAATTCATATAAAATTAGCGTAGACCTAGACCATAAGTCACATTAGAGACGTCTAGCGTGAAAGGCAGAAACCAAACATGCGAAAATTTAACCCGAAAATGAAAATTTGCAGTTCAAAGAAATTGAAAATTTTTAACGAGAATGAGCTCTCCTAAATTTTATTTTGCACATAATTGTTAAATATACGATTTTGCTTTATATTTCTACAACTTTCAATGAAATATTGCAATTTCTCGTCGGTGAAATATCGAGAGAAAAAACAAGTACTATTAGAGTCAAATAATTAAAAAAAGCGCCACTAAAAATGAAAAAACTCGACGTTATTTGCTAGATTTAGGCTTTATCTTTCTAAAATAATCACAATCTAAATAAATGAGAATACCTACTAACAGGAATTTGATTTGAAAAAAATCAATTTTTACCATTTTTTACAATTTTCCGAGCTAATATCTCCATTCTAATGCAGTTTTTTTTTTAATTTTTCTCGACGTTATTTACTAGACCTCTTCGTTACCTTTAATTTAAGATATAAATCATTACTCTGGTACAAATAGTTTGCCAGAAATTCGCATTGAAAAATGTATGAAACTTGCAATTCTTGGTACTGACTCCTCTTAAGATAATATCGAAAATTCAATTAAAATTTGCTTGAATTTAGGAAAGTTTTTAAATCTTGGTATTCTAGTATTACCAAATCCTTGATATTATACAAAAATGAAGAAATACTTGTTATAAGATAGAAAGAATGGCAGACAGTTGTTGGATTTGTTTTTGTTAATAAGTAAAAGTTAAAGAAGGAACCATTTTATTTTTTTACCATTTTATATACAAATTAAAATTAAATGTTAAATGTTTAATTATTGGTAATCTTATATTTTTTTTTTTAACGTGACGTACATACTATTTGCTGCAACCATTTGAATAAGTTAAACATTTTCTTGTTTATTTAGATAATGATTTATAATTCGTAATTATCTTTTTGACAATGCCTAAATGACCAAGTGGTATTGCCAAAGAATCTTTTTCCAAAACATGTGACTTTAGTAGGTACGTTTTGGTCAGATTTACTATCTAGCTTGTCCATCGGATTTTATTTTAAAGAGAAAGCTAATAGGGCATAAACTTTAATTAATCTTAGCCCCCCATATTACTCTGAAATTGATTCACTGACTCAGAGCTGGGCAAGTACTACTTAAGGTACATTTTCGTTATTTAAGACTTTTTAAATTACCTACTTAGTACTTGAATAAAAATACTTGCTTCTATTTACTTGTACTTAAGACTTAGTATTGTAATTAAGTATCAAGATTTTTACTTAAGTATTTCTGAGTCTTTTAAGTACCTACCTATACATAAAAAAATATCTAATCCTTCGTAGATAGAGTCTCTAGCGCAGCTAATTTTTTATTAATTTCTATCATAGAAGACACAATAACTATCACAAGCAGAGTATAAAGAGTTAGTTAGTTAGTTTTATTCAGTTTAAATGTGCCATGTATTCACTAAATTTAAACACAAAGCTAATTTGTTCCACTGCACTTCCATTTTGAGCGATTCTAATGAAGGCGAATAATCCTACGAAAGTGATGCGCAACAAAACTGCAACTTGTTTCACCACCAAAATGTTTTTTTTTATTTCTCTTTGAATTCTTCAAAACTTAAGCTGTTAAATAAAATTTAAAATTTATAATAAATAAAAAATAAAGGTGACAGAAAGGCTAACAGGACATTTTTAACTATTATTTTTATGCATGAAGAATTGTATTCGACCACCTAGTATCACACCGTAAATTAAAATTTCCCTCATAGATGTATGTGCTGCGCGCCCGCGCAAGATAGTAGAATATTGCTCGACAGAACAACTCTAAACAAAACTCAACAAAAGTTAAGCTGTGCAACTAATTTTATCTGGTTTCTTCCGAAAGGTCAAACGTGATATAGTAGGCTTGCATTTTAGAATCTAGGTTTGGAAGTGTGTAGCATATTAGTTCTATTTAGTTTTTATACTATACACCCTTTATACAGTACGTGTAGCGCCTGTGGTTACCATATTATATACATATATGCTAATCTTCTAACTAATCTCTATAATTGTCATTATATTACTGAAAACGTATACGGATTGTAAAAAAAATCTCAGTACTTTTTATTAGTATCAGTATACTTAGTTACAAGTGTTTTTATACATGGGTGCTTGTACTTACACTGAAGTACTTGTACTTAAGTTCCTTTTCTTTAGTACTTGCCCAGCTCTCCACTGACTGCACAAACATTGATTATTATGTTAAAAATATGTTATTACTTATTCACTTCCATAAAATTAATTAACGAATTACCATTACAAAACGCCATAAAAGAATTCAAAAATAAAGACTCCAAATTTTCGAACTTTCCAATCATTGGCAAGTAATGGCTCGACCTGCTATATACTCGTTCCATCTAGAGCCAGAAAGGAAGCTTAATTGAATTATAAAAGTTAACTAAATCCGCAGTATCCAATATACAATTTACTCAACTATTCTCGGTCATCAGTACCACTAAAACAAATTTTAAAAAGCAAATAAATAAACAGAGCACGAAATGCACTAGTTTGGCTGATTTCCGCGCTATATCCAGTAAGTGGGAAGAGAGAAAGCAAAAAAAATATCCCTGAAAATCTAACGTTTGGAGAAAAAAAAAGTTAATTTACCCGACTCTGCCTGGATGTAAGTGAAAACTTAATCAAGCGGAAGCGACTTAATGGCCATCGTACTCCCTGAAGCTCTAATTGATTTCATTAAAGCCATCCCAAAAGGGGAGTAAATAAAAGGGCACATCAAAGTGAATCTAAACATTTCGAGTGTCTCTCCGAAAAGGGCGGCACAAAGTATACTCGTACACTGCCACACCGGATCTGAAATGCATGCACAGGAAAAGCAAAATTAGTTTATTTAACAGCTTTTCAACTCCAGTGCAGATATAGGTATGTACTATGTATGTACGTATGTACGTAAGCAACTTTCAGAATTTTTATGCTATTTTTTTTTTTGTTTTTTGCCCAGCTTAAAACCCTTTGGCGAATTATTTTAATTAAAATTGTATCTACACGTCACCGTGCCGCATCCGCGCGCCGCTACCACCGCTACCGTGGTAGCATTAGCTAGCATCATAAGCACTTAATCGAAAAATGATATTCAACATCGTTTATGTGTTCACTGGGTTGAAAATGTGCTCATAACCACCACGTATATACCGCAAAAGATCTGAAATTTAAGACCCGCTGGAGGTACCCGTTTTCGGACCAGCGCTATAGTTATTCGTTTGGGCATCATATTTCGAGATAAAATAACAGATGCTACCCCAAATACCATTAGCGCTTGCTTTTTACAAACACAGTTATAAGCATTGTGGTTATCCAAGCAAAAGCCCTTCGAAACCCTTACCTAACTGTGAAAAAAATTTACCGGATATTTTCATGCTTAACTACGTCAAGCGTATCAGTATCAAAAAAGGATTAGAGGATCAGAGGAACCGTCACTTTGGATAGATACCAGATATGATGAATATTGTGAAAAAGGTGCGAAAAGGTTTGCAGGAATAGTGCAAAATTTGTGGTTCTTTTTTATACATACAACAGAAGTTCATGTCTATATAATGTCATGAATCCAAAAATAACTACATAGCCAATAGTTTTGTAGTCGCGAGATATGTGGTCATTCGAAGTGACCATGGCTGTGTTAATAGAGGGACGATTTGCATGTATCACACACCTCTGTAAGAAAAATACCACAAGCTATGAAATATGAAATTTTAACCGCCACTAGTTTTATTTTTTATTTATTTTTTATTCTGCAGGGTATTTCCGACTAGGTGGTCCATAGAGCAAGAGATGGTAGTACTCATCTAAATAAACAAAAAAATTGTATGGCAGCTGGGGGGTATCCAAATCAACCGTTTGGGAGATACTGGGTGATTAAGATATTAGCTAACTTTGTGTCTTCACAAAACGCCCTGTATTTTCACAAGACACCCTGTATCTTATCTTACGGTCGCTAATATTATACACTGCAAAAAATGCACAAATTGTTGGCACAAAGCTTGGGTATTTTTCCTTAAAAACGTAGGGATTTTTCCCTAAAAACGTAGGGATTATTCCCTAAAATGTAGGGACTATTCCCAAAAATTAAAGATTTTTTCTTAAATTTTAGGGAAAAATACCTAAATTTTATGCCTACAATTTATTCATTTTTACAGCAGTATGCAGAGCTTTGTGACCTTTCCAACGACTGCACAGTCAGCTCCGCACTACTCTTATCTTCGGAGTTATGGTAGTCTAAAAAACAATTTGGGATTTTCTTAAAATTTCTTATGGTTCTGTAACCAAAGGGTGCCAACGGGACCCTATTACTATGCCTCCGCTGTTCGTCCATCCGGCCATTCGTCTGTCTGTCAGGGGTCTGTATCTCATGAATCGTAATAAGTAGATAGTTGAAATTTTCACAGAGTATGTATTTCTATTGCTGCTATAGCAACAAATAATGAAAATAATTTAAAGTTGAAAATTAAAGGGGCCATCATACAATAAACTTTATTTTTTGCTCGATCTAAAACGTATATAGTGTTAAATCTTTGACGATGATACGGAGCCCTTTGTGTACATGTCCGACTTTTGCCGGTTTTTTTACTTTGACATCATTCTTTTTACAAAATGGTGGTGAACATAACTTTTTTCATAAAAACTGTAAACTGTGGACTATCCTCTTTAATTTGACTTATTACACCTATCTGCTAACTACAGCCATTAAAAAGTTTTTTTAATTACCCTGTATCTCCCAAACGGTTGATGTGGACCCCCGCTACCATACAATTTTTTATCTGTTCAGATGAGTACTATCACCTCCTGCTCTATGGACCACCTAGAAACACCCTGTATACTTGGCAAAACAAATTTCAGCAGTTTTTCAAATAAAGCAAAATTCCTTCTTTTTTTCATATTAATTAATTATTTATATATCTTGCCCTATTACCCAATTGGGGCGGGACTCGAACTCACAATTTTTAAAATCAGTCATAGATGGAATTGAAAAATTTCTACATTTATTTTTGTAGATTTTAATTAAATTAAAATCAAATAACAGAAGGATGATCAACTACATAGCTGACGATCTTTTAATTTTTTTTAAATTTTTATTTCTAATTCTTTATCTGGGCCCTATTTCACTAACCATTTGTTATGTCCCCAAAATTATGTGGGGTTGGTTTATAAGAATTGTGCGCGTCTTTTTCTATGCTAGTGATACTGTAGAAATTTTATTTATAATTTTAGTATCGTATTTTGGAAAAGGATGAGTAGAAGACTAGTTACTCAACCTAGGAGTTGTGTGTGGATTAGATCGAATTTAGTTAAACTTAGTTAGCTCATAAAAGCAAAGTTAGATTTCCACTAATATACTTTTCCTATAATTTTATTTATTTTGTATCTTAAAAATTAGCCACTTGAAATTGAAAATTAGAACTTGATAGGTATCAAAAGTCGAAAATAGTAATTTTACGTCTGTTGTTGTACGTTTTTAAATGCCTAACATAAAATTGTGAAATATTCAATTTTTTTTTTGTAATTTCATACACTTGGGATTTTATACATTTTTACTTCTATTATTGTTCCCCAAGCCATCTAGTCACCGTCGCAAGTAAGCTAATTAAAATCTTCAATAGCATACAAACCTTTCTTCTACGAAATCGTTATACATATTTTTTTTTTTTTGCTAAATTGTTGACAAATTAAAAGTACTATATAGTTCCACACCTCTTCAATTGCTGGAATAATAAGTAAATAAGAAAAAAAAAGAAATTTACGAAAATTAAAACAACAAAATAAAACAATGACAACTCGGCCTTAATTATTCATGGGGTGCAATATTTTGTTTTAGACCTTATTTCCGAAAATAGTGAAAGCACTCTCTTAGGCGGATGTGCTAAAAAAATAAAATGGAGGTTACAGGCAAAAAAGTGAAGTGCACCACCGCTTCCTTCAAGTAAGTGAAGTCGTAGTGTCGTAGTGTCGAAAATTTTTCAAAAAAAAAAAAAGGGAAAATTTATTAAGCGAATAAAAGAAAGTTATTCAACAAAACGAAACAAAAAAAAAAACAGCAAATTAGTCAACAGCAAAAAAAAACAAAAGAGAAGTGGGCAGGATTCAAAATTCTATGGAAGAACAGGAGATAAATTAATTAAATTAATTAAATTAAATTTCGTTGTTTATTTTATAGGTTTCGTGATTTATCCTGCCTCTGGCTAAAGATCACGTGGCGCCCACTCTTTCTTTGTGTTTCAGTGTAGCAAAGTCCACCTAAACTTAGTCCCATCTCCTGAGCTAGATATTACGTGCCCTAGGAGTACGTAACAGAATTTTGGCACCCAACGTGGGACTCGAACACCACGACCCTGAGATTAAGAGTATCATCACTAACTAGTCAGCAAATTATAAGTTCATTTGTTTTTTAATAATTGTAAGTAATAAGAGTTGCACGAAAAACATTTAAAATTTTACTCACTTATCAATCGAGAAAAGTTATCATTTTTTGCTAACTAAAGTTGATAAGTGTTGCACTAAAATTTAAAATTAATTATCACAAGTTTAATGAATTAATAAATATTCGGTATATGTACATATGATGAACAATTGAACAATGGCAATAACAAGAACAAACCGATTGCCAAAAATTCAATAATTATTGTAGATTATTATTTTTACGAGTTGATGATTGTGAACAGTTCATTATGGCTAGATCTGATAACAAGCTAAAAACTTATCTTTTTTCCTATTGGCGAAGGAAAAGGAGGTGGGTTAAATTTATTTTGAAAGTTTCTAAATTATTTCATTTGCCTTTTTCCTTGAAGAAAAGTTTTTATACAATTAATCAAAGATAAATTCATTAACACAAAACTGTTTTCCACAATATTCGTTGTGTTTATTGATTATCAGAATTTCTTCACAGATGAGGTGAGATGAGCCATTCTTTAGTAGGCAAACACTTTCCGCCAAAATTACTGCACCAGGTTATAGACGAATACCACCTTCAAAATGTTGACATAACTGGAAATTTCGAAGTACTCTGAAATAATGTACACTACCTGGCCAATTTTAATTTACAGCGCAGAAAAGCTTCGGTCTGGTTCACACACCATCATTGCGAATGGAGTGCGTATTTTCCGTGCCGGTTTATACATTGTTCTCTTCATTCATTGTGCGGGCATCTACTTATATTAATCATAGTTCCATCAATGCATCCAGTTACCTTAGGAAAGGCTCCAATAACAGGCAACTGTAGTGACAAACCATTATGGTTTTCTAGCCAACGAATTGTTTCACCCATCATCACATTGATTATTCTAAAGGGTTTTCCAACAAGAGGTGTTATTTTGATATTGAAAGAAAAATGCCATTTTTTGAGATAAATGATCGGATCTTTATTTCATTATAAAGAGGAAGGTATGCCGTTAATAATGGAAAATAACATCAGCCAAATGACCACCACGACCACGCCTACAGGACCATATCCTTTTCATGAAATTTTCCATAACCAAATCGCAAAGTGGCTGCCCTATGTCCTCGATAGCCTCACGAATTCCATCTTTGAGGTCTTGAATCGACGCTGGGCTGTTGGCGTAGACCTTCTCTTTCACGTGGCCACAAAGGAAGAAGTCGCAAGGTGTTAAGTCACAAGATCTCGGTAGCCAATTGTGATCACCTCTTCGAGAGATAACACGGTCCGGAAACCTTTTCCGTAAAAGATTAATGGCTTCGTTGCTTGTATGGCACGTAGCGCCGTCTTGTTGAAAGTAAACGTTGTCCAGATCAATACCATCCAATTCCGGCCATAAAAAAACATTAATCATCTGTCGATAGCGCAATCCATTCACCGTAACTGTTGCTCCAGACTTATTTTCGAAAAAGTAAGGTGCAATGACCCCGCGGGACCATAAACCGCACCAAACAGTCACACGTTGAGGATAGAGAGGCCTTTCAACAATAACTCTTGGGTTTTCCGAGCCCCAGATGCGGCAATTTTGCTTGTTGACGAAGCCATGGAGGTGGAAATGGGCCTCATCACTCAAGATGAGTTTTCGATGGAACTCAGGATCAATTTCATGCATTTCAAGGACCCAATCAGCAAATACTCGACGTTGTTGATGATCGGCCGGCTTGATTTCTTGTGTTAACTGAACTTTATAAGCCTTAAGACCCAAATCTTTATGCAAAATACGGTGTAATAACGTTTGTGGAATGCCTAATACAACAATTCAATTCTTCAACACTTTCGGCTACAGCAGCAATATTCTCGGCTGTTCTTGAGCGACGTGCACGGGTTTTATTCTTCACATCACTAACTTGTCCCGACAGCTCGAATTTTTCTACCAATTTCTGTATTGCGGTCCGACAAGGTGCTTCACGACGTCCCAAAAATATTCGAGTTTTACGAACCGTCTCTGCCACATTTTCGCCATTTTTATAGTGAATTTTAATAATTTCAATGCGTTGTTGAATCGTGTATCGGTCCAATTTTTTTAATGGCGTAGTTTCCACTTGTCAAATGTCAAAAAATGACAGCTCCAAAAGTGACATCTACCGAAATAGCGGGCTTATTAAAATAACACCTCTTATTGGAAAACTCTTTATTTGATATCCTTCCAACACAGAGTTGATTTATTGATTGATACCATGCATATTGGCAATTCCATGATATTGGGGTCCATTTTTCAACCAACCAAGAGTTGTCAGTAGTTGTTGAAAAGGGCTTAAAGAATTGTTCCGCCCACTGATACCCATGTTGCAAATTTCCTTCAATCTTCTATTTGAACAAGTTTTAAACGAAAATTTTCCAATTTGTCAGAGTCCACCGCGTAAGAGAATTTTTTCTTATCGCTATATTGCTTAAATTATCAAACTCTTTATTGAAAAATGAACTGAAATTGAGAAAAAGCATCTAATTTGCTAACTTTATCACTTTTCAATAGAACACTTATCACTTACTCATTTTGTGGTGTTTGGTTCAACAGTAATTTGAAAAGCTGAGAACTTCTCACTTTTCAACACTCAAATGAGTTCTTTTCAAATTTCTCTTTGGTGCAACAGAAATTTTGATAAGTTACTAAGTGATAACCGATAAGTTGTTGATGCAATAGGACCCTGGTGGTATCTAACCAACTAACAA
The DNA here is from genome assembly GCA_963924295.1 of Dioctria rufipes. Lineage (NCBI taxonomy): Eukaryota > Metazoa > Arthropoda > Insecta > Diptera > Asilidae > Dioctria > Dioctria rufipes. Next base: position 36,367,877 of record OZ002743.1, on the reverse strand, counting down.
TTTAGGTCGAAAAGATGTCGGCTCAACCTGTTCAGGGGCCGGATTCTCTAACTCGGAGAATTTGGGAGATGAGAATTTTCGTTTTCCCCGATTAAAACTCCCCAACTCTCCATTCGAGATTCTCCAACATACTTGGGGAGTTAAAGAAAACGTGAGAAGTATCGAAATATTGAAAGACGGCTAACTCTGTGTGGGAGGGTCGTAGATTATTGGGGGTTTTTTTTCTATGGATTTTGGGTCTAGAGTACAAAAATATAGGTGAACGATTTCTGGGGGAGGGTCTTTTGGGGATGGGGGATCGTACCACCCCCAACTGGGGGTTGTCCAAAATACGTCATGGAAAGTGAATTTCCCCGACTTACCAGTTCTTCATAATGATGAGTTGAAATATGTCCATTTTTGTACCAAAATAGGCCCATTTTTTCATCTTAAAAAGGACTGATTCACTTTTTTTGCAGTTATCTCCAAAACTATTTATCGGACTCAAAAACTAATTACATATCTAATTAGCGGATAAAATATATCACATATCAGTAATAAATTGGTAAGAATCGAGAAATATGTTTTTAATAATAATAATAAAAAAAGTTTTACAATTACAGGTTCACCAAAGTCAATTGACAAGCCATTGACAAAGTGAAAAGACTTTAACTGGAGAGGTACTCTGAAATATGCCCGAATATTGTGGTTCTCTTCAGTACTTCAAAACTACTGAAAAATGCCTGCACTTCTCTTCATTGGTTTAGAAGTACCGAATACTTCCTCCAAAGACTATAGCATAAAAATAATGAAAAACTGATGCTTCCCTCATGAAAGTGCGGGTTTCTCAGTTTTGTCGGCGCTATCCGTTCTGCTCTTACATACGCAAATAAATAATTTAAAAACGCGACAGTGGTTATGTGTGTTAGTGTTTACCCCTGAATTTTTTCCCGACTGCCTATCCTTTTTCACTGGAGCTGGAAGGCTTCGGTTCAGGCCTCCTGAAGTATATTTTCAGTAATTTTATCCTATCAGAGGAGTTACTTAGGTATGCCGTTTCCTTATTAGTTATTTATTCAATTGAATTAAATACAAAGAAATGCTGAGAACATAACATTTCAATGTTGCAGTCAGTGCTCTTTCAATTTCAAAGCATTCTTTACCAAAGAAAATTCATCACAAATTGGATTTGTATATGTATGCAACCAGAATGGAGCTTTATTGTCCTTCTCTTCACCATTCACTTGGGTCATGCAATTAATTTATGGTTTCCTCTATTGAGAATACAGAAAATATAGGACTGAGGATCAATTATTATCCTTTATTGCACTAAGCGCAATAATATTAAAGCTTTAAAAAATAATCATACATGATGTCCTGAAAATGTATGTGGCGAATAAAATAAATTAATTCAAAGTTAATTTCAAAGTTGGTGAAATTAAATACCATTTGAATTCATCATAAAAAAAGCCCACGAAATTCCATTACAATAAAACTAACTTCTCCTTTAACTTGGTTAGGATACCTAGCCTACCTAACCTAGATCTCCAGTAGGTTTATTCTTCCCCTTGACCTCATGGGATAACCTTGAAGACCGCCCTAGATCCATCCAGCTTCTCTTAGAATTCTCATGATACAACTGAACTCTTTGTTTTTGAGCTCTCCCAGGCATTAAAAGAAGTTGGTACCTAATAGCCTTCCTCTTTTATTCATCAGTCTGCTTTAACTAACTTCACTGAAAAGGGCTCTCTTTAATGAAGATGAAAAACAACCTCTGATTAGGTATATGTGTAGGAAACTCTTGTCTTCTCATCACCTCATATAAATTCAATGAATCGATTAAATACGTGCCGACACTACCAAGAACTTCTGATGAACAATTGATACATGACTTTGTGAAAATTAAATATCTTTTCTTATCTTGCGTGACTATGAAAAAATTCGGGACAGAAAAAGTGCTATCAATTAGTACAACTATCCTTAATAATTTTCAATACCTACTTTATTTCCCGTCATACTTTTCCCTTAATCAATTATTCTAAGAGAAGAGAACAAGAATAATTTAGAGAAAAATAATTTAAGATGATTCATAAGCAGCCTATCAAACGGCATTCATGAAGTCTATCAAGATTACTGGAAGTAAAAATTTATCCACAAAAGTCTTCCAAGCAAACCCCCATTGAAGAAATGTTGTGCAATCATAAAACCAGTGTGCTGATGTGCTGCAATACTCATATTAAGAGCAATTTTCGCTACCATTATAATAACGAAAATGATTGTCTGTAAATAAGCATTGCGTTGTTCTTGGGAGAGCAGGTATGTTACGTATGCCATTAATGCCAGCTTCATAAAAATATATCACCACCAGCACCACTTCTGTTATTTATAAGGAAGACGGTAAAACACACAGACACCCTACGTGAAAGGTTAGAATATAAAGAACAGAAGGAGTCCAAATGTTAAGAGTTTGAACATTTTGTAATGGCTGAGACCAACATTTTTATCTTCAAGAGAAAGTTATTCTGGAGTTTGAGTAGTTTTTATGAAACTTTTCGTGATGGCGTAGCACAAACTTAAATAAACAACCTGGAGAATCTGAGATATATTTCAGGTGTGTGTATATGATTCGATCAGAACCACCCAACTATTGAAAGTTATATGAAATAAAACCAATTCTAAGGTGTCTTTCACTGAAGCCAGAAGTTTTCGTGAATATTTTGGGCGTGGAGGGATCGAGTTCGTTGTTGCTTTTTGTAAATCGTGCATGACAACATTTTATCTTTTCTATTAAATAAGTTTCAAAAATATTGGAGGTATTCGAGAACTCCTTATTGTCTCTGTCTACCTACGCACTATGAGTCAATTATACCCCTCTCCTACTAAAGGTTTGAGAAAAGCGGTGGAGCTTACGGGAACTAATCTGCTTGAGCAGTGCATGTTTACGCATGGATCCATGGAGCCAGAGTCTCAGGGTCCATAGAACCCCTAACCTCTACGATAGTAAACCAACCGATGACAAAATTCTCAACCAGTAAAACAACCTATTACAAATTAGTTAAGCTGCTGTAGAGTTTGACTACTGAAAGTAGACCATTATTGGAAGTTCTATAAATACCTACTCGTACATAACAAAAAATATTCAATAGAAGTAACATTTAAAAAAAAAAGTTATTGTCATTGTGTCACAGTGTCAGTGTTCGCAGATCAGTATTTTTTAAATATCCCGCCCGAAAATTGAATTATAGTAGACAAAGTCTATATACATCGCCCAAGGCGAACCCCCAATGCCCCCACAGGTACGCTACTGGAGAGCACTATTAAAATACAAATAATATAAAAACAAGGTTATTTAAATTTACATCAATTTTTCAAATCTTCTGCATTTATGTAAAAAAATATGTCGCAGTATTCGATTTGCTCTGATGTTGTCAATTATCAGTTCCAGCGCAATAATTTCTAATAGAGGGCCCTCATATCGCTAAAGAGGGCCCTGTATACGATATATAGAAGATCGTTTGTAAACCAGAGATGTGATGTTCATTACTTCAACAAAGCATTAACTTTGTCATTAACATGTACGTCCTATGATATTACTATTTGGAAGCTATCTTGAGCTACCTTGAATCTCTAGCTGTGTTCTTTTGTGTACCTTGTTCTAGAACTCCCATATACTGGAGAGAACAAATTGTTCTGTCGATTGAAGCGAACTATTTGTACTGTTCGCTTCATTTATAAATCTTCTATGAAAATGAATGAGGAGTTCTTTTGTGTATTCTTTGTTCTACTCTGTTCTGCTGACACAAAAGAACACAGCTCCTGTAAGAACACCATTGCAAGTAACTCTTTCTGGAAACTAACTGAATCGATGTGGGCAGGGTAAAAATTCCAAGCGGATGGATTGAAGCAGATTCGACATAAAACTAAGCTTCAAAATCATACCCAAGACTAGCATCCCCGCTATTGAGAGATCAGTTTTAACTCTGCAGTATGTGGTGGTAGCTTAGTTGGTAAGCACGCTGACCATCATCCCAGGGTCATAAATTCGAGTCCTACCTCATCACGGTCCTACGCCTTAACTCCTACCTACCATAATCCTTCCTCACCAGTATAGTGATTGGGATGGAAAGGATTTGGTGACAATATCCCACATTTCTACCTTTACGAATGGCACCAAGACGAGTGCGAGCATAGGCGCTGGGGTATACTCTAGAGATTGCCAGTGGTACGAGTCTTATAGACTGCCGGGCAAATGCAGTGGCTTTCAGGAAGAGGTCGCAGCGACTTACCAGGCGGCACTATTGGTATCTACATATGTGAAGACCAGCTTTGAGAAATTGACTGCATGGGAGAAGGCGACCCTGTGCTGGATACGTGGCTATAGGGATATCCAAGGAAACGAGATGGCTAATGAGTTGGCCAAAGATTGCTCTAAAATGGATAGCTTTGAAGCAGCAGCTTATGTAAGGATCTTGATTGGAACATTAGAAGAGGAGATCATCAAAGGCGTCTATCAAAAGGTAAGGTTCCGGTGGATCTATAAGGAAGCCTGCCGTAATGCGAGGCGATTATGGCCTGCATATGACAGGAAGAGGACAAAGAACTCTGTTATGGTAGTAAAACTGATACCAGGAATTAAGTAGGGGTCATTACGGATCATTGCCTTATAAGAGATCAAGCGGCTAACGATTTCGGCAGGAGTTGTAAGGATTCGGAGGAAATCACATCCGTCCAGCATGTACTTTACGAATGCTCCGCTGTGATGAATAAAAGTGGTAGGCTATTAGGTAAATACATACTTCTTTTCAAATCTGGGATAGCTGAAAAGAAAAGAGCTCAGATATATTCTGATAAGGCAAGCAGGATAGATCTAGGACGGTTTCAAAAGGTTATCCCTTGAGGTCAAGGAGCAAAATGGACTCACTGGAGGTCTAAGTGAAACAGGCTAGTTATCACTAGCAGCACCTCTCTTACTTCACCTAATCTAACCTATACAGATGCCACTCAGGACATTAGTATAGAAAATTCTATCCATTTTCATTACGTGGTATTTCCGCGCAGAATTTACATGAATTCCACATGATATTTTTCACTGGGCAGTAGTTACTTTACTGTTATAATATTGCATGACGTCTATGCACTAACTCATGATTCCATTATCGAACTTGTAATCTCTCCTTTTTCTCCTTCCTGAAAAAGTTACAAGTCCCCCTAGTTTTTTGTACATATTTGCCCGCGCAGCGGTAATGTTTCATTCAGAGGAAATCCCTCCCTTTATTTATACCTAGTTGTCAACAGATGGCGTACTTACAATGTAAATTTTTCTACTCATTTTCAAACAAAATGAAAACAAAAACCTTTTTTTAAAAAAGAAAATTAAAACAAATGCTTATTAAGAATTTGATTCACTCTTTCTTTATTACCATATTTTTCATGAACAAAAGAAAACCATATAACAAGAAACATAGGTAGGTATTTTGTATTACCAGTAAAACTACAATTGTTATATTTTTCTAAGAACAATAATTTTCAACTTTGTTTTTCATACAAAGTAAAAACTTTTAATTAAAATTTGTTTCAGCAAAATCATTATGAAATAAACCGAACAATATAATTTTCGCTGCTTGCAAAAAAAGTCTTTTATTCCCCGTGCCCGAACACATTTCATTTATTGTTCAAAGAAAGCGTGGAGTTAAACAAGATTAAATAAATTTATCTTAATGGCACCAGTCTGCACTGAACAATAACGTCAAAATAGAATAGCTGCCAAAGCTCCACTCAATATTATTCTTGTCTGTCATAAATATGTAGAAAGCACAAACTCTTAATGGGGTATATGTAGGTAATTAAATTTTCGTTTTAAGTTTTATGAATGCATACGCCACGCGCGAGGCCCACCCCGTCTTCCAGCATCCTCTTGTAATTAATAGGGTTCAAAGAAAATACTTTCTAATTAGAATCGCTTATTTCATAACATTTTTAAGAAATTATAATATATAGAGGTGCTATTTATATATATGTAAGTAGATGGGTAAATATATACGTGCGTAACTTTCTTGCCATTACGAGTCATGAAAGGGCGATAGAAATGTCTTACATTCTACAAAAATTTATTCTTCTCATAAAAATTCAAAAGAAATGTCTAATCGGAGAAATGATTTCAGTTCGTTAATATTGAACACAAGTTTTATAAAAAAAAATGTTATTTATAAGTTAATATAAAACTGAGGAAGAAATCAAAAATATTTTTAAAATTGACGGCCTTAAAATAAAATGGGTAGGTATGAGTTTATGTTTTTTCATATTTAAGTGCAGATATGAACATCTAAAATTCATAGATATTTTATTTAGTAAAAAATAAGTAAAAAACGAGTTTTCAAACAAAACTGAGGCCAAGCCGCATGAAAAAGTAGAAAATAAACTTTTCTTCACACACAGAGGTGGACTCAGATATTTTGATTGGGACATTTCTCTTGAATATTCTTCTCTTCATGAATCAAATCACTTATTACCTCTGATTGATCATACTGAAATATATCGGTGATTGTCAGCGAATTGATTTGATTCATGAAGAGAAAGAATATTCAAGAGAAATGTCCCAATCAAAAAATCTGAGTCCACCTCTGTGTGTGCAGAAAAGTTTATTTTCTACTTTTTCATGCGGCTTGGCCTCAGTTTTGTTTGAAAACTCGTTTTTTACTTATTTTATTTTCTGCCTTTTTCACGTTAACTAAATTGTTATTACGTGCGGCATGAAGATATTTTAAAAAAAAATTTATGACGGCTGAAAAGACACTGATTTACCAGTTTTTTAAAAAATTTATTCGAGTATCAAATCGTTGAAGTACTGCAACGGTTTTCTGAAATTCAAATTATGTTTTAAACAGCGCTTTTTAGCTGTATTCAAACTTGATCCCTTATAACATGAATTTTCCCGATTTTCCATGTTTTACACAGACTTTTCCTATTACTATGAAATTTTTTTAAAAATTTACATGAATTATCCTCGATTTTTCATGCAAGTTTTCATAATTGTTGAAGAGAAAGTATTGATGACAGTAGGACGGGAAAAAAAATGATTCCGCATAGCTTATAAAACTTTTTTTGTCAGAAAATTCCGGAAACTTTCGGAAAATTTTCCAGAAAAATTGGAAAATTCTGCATTTTCCCTGAAACAGACTTATCACTAATCATATCGATGAAAATTTTTCCGATGATTTTCCCGCTTTTCCGGGTTTTCCATGGAGTTTTCCACAAAAGCAACTTTATGCAACTCATTTCGCTCTACAACTTTGTCTTAGATTTCAAAACGCTCAAACGCTTCCTTGGTCGGAAAAACTCCGGAAAAGCGTTTTACATGAATTTTCCTCGATTTTTTCTGCAAGTTTTCACCATTGTCGGAGAGAAAGTAATGATGCCAATTGATAGGGAAAATTCCGGAAAATTTTTTCGGAAAAATCGGAAACTGCATTTTTCCTGAAACGGATTTATCACTAATCAAATTTGTACCAAATTTCCAAATGATTCTTCCCGATTTTCCGGGTTTTCCATGGAAATTTCCGGTTCAAATTTTGATAGATTCAATTGTCACGCAACATGAACCTGTGTTCCAAATTTCAGCTCGCTGTGATGACAAAAAGTGGGTCTACGAGAGTGTCGAAAATAGTAAAAAAGAAATATATAATAGACAGACAAATTCGTGTACGAATTAAAGGGAATGGCTGGCCTCAAAAAATAGAAGCAAACCATTTGCTGAATTTCACTGCCATCTATTATCGAGTAGAAATACTTTGTGAACAAATGCTAAAATTTTTTTATAACTAACTATTCACTCTTCAACGGTAACGTTTAGCACATACACGTGTAAAAGGTCAAATGAAAGAGGAGAGTCCAGAGTTTACAGTTTTTATAAAAACAAATCACATTAAGCACTTTTTTGTAAAAACAAAAGAGGTCAAAACCAATAGAAGACCACCTCCTCTTGAGGGCAGAGTTTTACGTGGTTGACCGAGCAGTTGTTGGAAAGGCCATGAAGTTCTGCATACAATGAGCCCCTTCTTGCCTGGTACTATACCGCCGCTGTAACTCGTTACACATCACACTTACAAAAAAAGTGTTAATACAAAAAAAGTAGGGAACTTAGTCTTCTTCAAATTTGTATCATCCATTTTTGTCGTCGGATCAATCATTGAGGAGTTATCGTGATAAAAAGCAATTTTTTTTACTTTTAATCCAAGATGGCGGACTGCACAAACCTTCCCCTTCCCCTCTCCCTAAAGTGGATAAGACTTGGATTTTTCATCGGAGCCCGGAACTAAATAACATATATAAAAATCACTACTACTCCACCTTTTGTAGGGTAAAGACCTTATTTAGTCCCTGTTGACTGAACTAATTCTCCATGTTATAAAAATTTATGTAGCTTGTTCGATTTCTATTCTTTTTTTTTGTTTTTCTTGAAATGATAGAAAGATACTTTCGCTTTCAAAAATAATTTATTTTTCTAATTTCTACACATTATCTTCTGTGTATTAGAACGTTACAGAACTCAAGACACTAAAAATAATAAAAAATGAAAAAAATTAAAATTATTTAGTTGCTTCTACGCAAGGTAAGGTATTCGGCTCTTTTTTCTTATATTATTAAGCCATGTAGGAAGGAGATAGGGAAAGGAATTAAGGAACGTGAGGAGAGTATTATCAGTGCTAATGTATGTCACTCTTAAATTTTTACAGATTGTATGCCGGAAGAAAGACAGAAGATGGTAGACTGTTCCACATTCGCACAATTCGGGATAAATAAGTATCACGGAATTTTACTGTACGGTCGAAAGTAATTATGAAGCGTAAAAGGGTGTGCGCGGTTTGCAGCGCAAGTATTGCATGTAGAAATCATTCTTCGAATCAGACTAGATATTTCATCGAAACATTGACCAATCTCAGCTACAAATGTATCGCTGTAGTTAATTTAAGATCGTGTTCACAATGTTATTCTTGGTAGTTGATGATCTTACGATTACTCTTATGCTTGGATGCTTGGATATTTGTAAAACAAAAAAACTCTATTCTCATTTTGCCCATACTAGACTCCGAGTGGATTCCCTATCAAATGCTAACGATCGATAACAAGAACCTCCTAAAAACCAATCACAGGGAGCTTCTTTTATTTTCATTACCAGATCCTCTAAAGTTTTTTTTTTTGTATGGCTGAAATGAGTATACGTTGGTACTTCATATAGATTTTGAAAAGTCTTGACGACACGGCCACAATTTTGTCACAGCAAGTATCCGATTCAAATGAATTACTGTATTGACCCTAGTAGCCAAGTGGTTTCAAAATAAAAAAAAAATTACTTCATTCGCCGGAAGAGCATTTTGATCAAAATTATAGCTTAGGAGATAGTACATCGTACACAGAAACTTATTTATGAGTGACGAGAGAAGCAAACACCTTCTGCATTTTCTCCAGACCTCATTTTGTCAATGTATGCGTGTCCGGAAAACCTTCCCTAGTAGAAATTGCTCACAGTTTTACCTTGTCTCCTGCCCCGCAAGGGGCAGTTTTTATGTAAACCAATACTAATTTGACTGAAAAGTATCAAGGTGTTTGCAGTTCATAAAAAAACATATAGAAAATTAAGTCCCGATGAGCCTCCTGATGAGTATTCATTAAATCTCATCGAAGGGCTCATTGAGCATGAAACTGCTCCCTATTTACTAAACCATCAATAAATAAATATTTATTATTGTCATCACCTTGTCAGATGACATTTCTATTAGGAAAATTTGAATTGATTTTTGTGATTTATTTTTTTAAATTTTTGAGTTATTTATTTTAAATTACTTTTTGATCTGTTTTCCGCGGAAAGACTGTCGCCGGTATGCTGAACAAGACGTTATGCCCAAATTCTTATGCCTCAGCGTCTTATAGTTTGAATTCGGATAAAATATGAAATCAGTCGTAAATGCAGATTATCATTTATGAATTCATCATGACACTCATTGACATGCTCCTTAATAAACTCATCGTGACACTCAGTGCTACGCTCATTAATAAGCTCATCGTGACACTCATTGACATGATCATTAATAAGCTCATCGTGACCCTCATTGACATACTCATTAATAAGCTCATCGTAACGCTCATTATGTACTCATCGAAGTGCTCATCTAATATTGTAAAATGCACAAAAGAGAAGCACAGCATACATTTCTAAATAAATGAAAGAGATGCAATTTTCATACACACTATCTGTGAATAAGTAAATAAATGAGTTTTTTCCCGGATTTGATTCAAACGCGAGTAAATTTCATTAGTACGTTCATCTGATTGATCATGAGGAGCTCATTGATGAGCTCATCATGATATGTCTACCAGGGTTATTTCCATAAAAAGTTCTCAAGCATAGAAAATTTTTATGTGTGCTGGAACTAAAGCATTGTTACTGAAAACACTAATCGGTCAATTTTGACAACTGGCACACGTTTTACTACAAGTTTATAGCAAATATTTATATTAAATTATCTGTCAAAATGAAAGAAAATAAAAATACGTTTTTAATTTGTAATTAAATATTGTAAAATTGAAATTTTTTAAATATTTTTGCAAGGAAAGGATTTAAGTTATTTCGGAGGTAGTCCCTCGTCTAGAAACAGGAAGCAACGTATTCACAGATTCAGTCTCCGGCATAACGGTCTTTTTTGAAACTCATTAAATTTTGACTGTTTGTCAGTTTGCGATTTTTGCCATAAAATCTAGTAAGGAATTTGGGAATTTACTTATATGCCAGTGGGATTTATCGGATTTACCACAAAAGTATTTGGGACTATTTGTATTGTTAAATTTTAATTATGAGCCCAAGGAATGTTTTTCAAGGCTATTTTAGTAGGAAAGTTTCGATTGCCAAGTTGCCAATTCTGGAAATATCGCTGTACTTCAAGCAATCTCTCATTTCCAATCGTTGGTTCAACGAGCAGTCCAAATATATACATATCAGTGGTGAGTATATACTTGTGAGATATTGCAGTGATTGCTTTGATAGCATTTAAATTTCAATAAGCTATCTCCCTCATAGTATTTGAAAAAAAAAAATGCATAATGTAAATCCTCCTTTAGTTTGTTAATTAGTCTAGTTCGGTAAATGCTTTCACGATAACCATCACGCTAATCTAAGTCAGTCTAGCTTAGATTTCCAAATTGAGCAGACCAACTCCTAGACGAATTATCAGTAGGCGTTGACGATTGTAAATTTCCATAAGCTTCACCAGAAACTACAGACCAAAATAAATGATACATATATTGAAGGACCTCATTACCGGGTTTTTTATTCTCGAAAAGCTCCTTTAATCTTGCTTCCTTTCTTAACTTTAGGTGTTACAGTTGTACTATCGTCGTTGACAAATATCCCCACCGTAAGCCTCACATTCTTTACATGATATTTTCCAAGTTTGCTATTAATTTTCGCTTGTCTTTCAATTTCGCTGTATCGAAAGTTGATCGTCTTGCTGCACTTTACTCGAATCTAATAGCAAAACTGCATCGACAGCCGTGCTAATAATCAAAAATACACCAATAAAATTTCATCTCGGCTTCTGTTGGTGAATGCACATGGCATAGTCATACTACCCCCCTTATGTACAACACGCACAACCACTTGTTAACTGGTAAGTGTCTTATAATGACTAGGTATATTTTAACTCTAGAAAACAAGAAAACCTGTGCCGCACTGTACTATGACTTTATACTGGAATAGAAGGTCAACTTGAAAAGATCTCTTTTTGTCTTTCAATTTCCGGTCCCTAGGCTTACAAATGAAATCAGAAGAATTTGGAAATTTCGTCAACGAACTTATATCTCCCAAGAAGACTCTCTCGTTGAGATTTTCGAATAATTATTATAAATATTTACTCTGTTTTTACACCACCCGAGTAGAGCCTATAACTCATTAAGCAAATAGGACCCGGCTTCAAGCCTCGGACGAGGCGGTTGATTTTTCATCTTGTAGTTATGATTCGATTTAGAATCGCTAAAAATAAAAGTTCTTAAAATTCTTCTATTTTCCATCTAGGACACTTTACTTAATTCCTAAATCTTTTTGTGATCAAGCTAGCTACGATGATTTTTCTGTTGAGGGAAGAGAGAGAGAGAAAGAGAGAGAGAGAGAAATGTACACAAAAAATGTACACCTACTGATAGACCTCTTGAAAGCTCGTCCAGTACCAATTCGAAAACCAAATACGTTGGTATAACTTCCGCACCGCAATCCTTTTTGTAGCCTTTTACGGCAAACAGGGCATAATATTGATGTATGACACTCACCCACTCTAAGGAGTACCAACAATAACAATTTGGCATGAGCCCAAGTTGATTTTTCTTTTAATTTAAAGTTCATCTACGTATTTTTGAATAATCGTGGTAGGTGTATAGGGTATTTTCTATATTACTTATAAAAATAAGACAAATGAAAAAGTTTAATTTAAATTTCGCTCGAGAAAAATACTCTGAAAGTAACCAAAGTCACAAAAACATTTCAACCTAAGTGGAAACACTAATTTGACTATATCCATTACTCAGATACTTTTGACTACGAGATACATATCTATGTATGTACAAGTACATAACAGTAAAGAGATTTTCGCAGAAAAGTATGTGTGAATGTTTTTGTTTTTTTTTTTTTTTATCATAAGAAAATAGAAACAAATCTTATACAGTTGGCAGCTTTAAGAAGTCCTTCAGGAAAATTAACAATGAACTGACCTGGATTTCATTCTCATCCTCCTCCTTGCTATCCTTCTGCCTGTCATCCTCTTCATAGCCGGCATTAACATTAGAATTTAATTTTGGAGCACAAATAACCCAAAGGCATTTAAGTTTCTTTTGCCCAGTTGTTGTTGTTGTTGTAGGTTTGAGTCTAATACCACTCAAGGTGATTTCAGCGCCATCGGAATTCACTTGCACATTAGTAGAACTCCCGTTAACACTTTGATCACATTTGGCACTATAGTTTCTCTTATTTATGCACATGCACGTGATGTGAGGAAACATTTTACGTGAGATTTTTTTTTTTTTTTTCAATATTTAAATATCAAAACTAAAACTGAATCAAAAAACACGTGCTTGCTTAGAATTCTACTATTTAATCCACGCCCAATAGAGGTACGTATCTAAGAATGTACCTATCACTTATCTGTTCACATTAAGATTAGAGATTGAATTTCATATGTCAGATAAAATCACTTTATGATTATTGTTTAATAACTTAAGCAGTTCTTTTGTAACGAAATAAACACCCAATGGATTACAGTAACAAGAAGAGAGTCTCAAATACGATAACCCTGTCACAAAATTAGCTTTTTTCTTTGGAAACTTTTTCGCAAAATACCGCAATAATTTCTAGAGTTAAATATCGTCGGCCACTAAACGTACACAACATGCCATTATACCTTGGCCAGAGCACTTACCCGCCCGCCCTTTAAATTCGCCCTCAGGGAGAAAGCTTTGACATATATTCACCTATACATTTATACACGCATACAAACTCATTCACACCATCCTTTTAAGAAAACATATATATTCTCTGGCACTTATTTATGTAGTTAAAAAGCTGAAGAACTCTACCAAGGCAATGACCAAGGCAAGGCTTTTGATAGAGTGCTTTTGAGGATGTATACATTATATTTCCGGCTATGTATATACATACATTCACCTCTATACATTAAGTGTAAATATAAAAAATATAAAAAAATAACTGAAAGCCTTCTGTGACTTTTTAGCTATATGGAAGCTTTAAGCTTATCTGAGCTTTACAATTCAACCCCGTTTGGGTTAACCCTCTGCTTATGGTTGAAAATTTGTAAAAAAAAAAACAAGAAAATCTTGAAAAGTCCAATGACAACTCGCCGTAAAAGCGCTTTAAAGTCCTTCTTAAGCAGGTGCTACAAAATGCATTAGAGAGATGGTTTTAAGTAGATATGACCATAGTAGTATTGCTACTGCGCATTTGAATGACGTCAACAACAATGCATTATTGTAATACTGATAAACCATAAATAATGGCATGGTCCGGTCGGTAGGTAGCATTGAACTTTTTTCGATAGGTTTTCAAACAGTTCAAAGCTTGGCATAAATGTATTTATGTGAAAAGAATTAATTTGTCCTTCTTCCTTACAGTGACCTACATTTTTTATATACATAATATACAGGCCAGGCCGCATAGTTAACAGGTTTTCGATTTTATTTACGTGATTTCTGCGACGAAATCAAGACGAAAAAAACAACACGCACTATTTGGAGTATATTTATCGATTTAATATTACGAATAGCAATACTACGCCAATAACTCAGATCTTTAATATGTTCGTATCACGATAGGTGGGATTGCAAAGAGAAGAGCAGCACACCTTTGCCGTATTTTTGCAATTCTTTTTTTTTTTTTTTTACTAATTCATATTTTTGGATTCTTGGTATATGAACGTCTTGTGGTCTCTGTTTACTTCCACGAAATATGGACTACAAACTAAAAGAATATTTTTTTGATTATACCGATATGATTTGAAACAAAGCCTAGTTCATATTCAAAATAATTATCGGAGGAAATCTTCCTGATTCCTTCCTTCCTTAATTTTTTTTTTTTTTATTTTCAAGCAGTAGAAAATTTTTTTTTTATTTTTTTTTTTATTTTACTTCTTTTAGTTATATATTCACATTTTCAAAATAGTACAGGCAAATTGTCCAAAATATGCAAATATGCAAACAAAATTGCGAAGTAATTGAAACTTGGCATAGACGTTTAAAAATATGCAGGGTGTCCCGTAAGTGGTGTGAAAGCAGAAGGCTATGTACTATATATGTCATTCTTTAGACTAGGAAAAAATTGTATGGGTGGTGGCAGGGATCCTAACGGTTTCCGATATAAGCCTAGTACTAAGATCCGGCCTAATCTAAATTTTATATGATAATTTTGCGCGCTAAGAGCCTTTGGCGAAAATTTATCATGAATTATAACGAGAGCAGTACTAAGGTCAACGCGCTAAATTCAGGTTTTTGGTTTTAATTAAAGATGGCACCACCAGTAAGTCTCCAAACAATTTAGATTGAATTTATCTGCCCGGGCAGTTCTTTAGCGCGCTAAAAATACTTTGACCTCAATTTTTTTTTGTTTTAAAACGGTCATTAACATAACTTTTTTTTACAAAACTATGAACTCTAGACTGCCCTCTTTCATTTGACCTATTACACCCTATGTGCTAACTGTGGAATTATTAGCTCATAGCCTGTATTCAGGTCATACCGAAATTAGACGATTGTTTTTTAAAATGACGTAATTTCAGTCACTATGGGAAAAAATTACTTTTGAGAATAGGTTTGAAAATAGGTTAAGACATAATAACTCCTTAAGGCTGGATCTATGACATTAATTGGCTGCGGCCAGCCAGGCTTCCAAAGTGTGTCTTCGTATCCAGAGTACATCCTGACACTACCGAGGATGAGATAACCAGACATATTTCATCACGCGTTGGTACTTCGACCTCTTCGATTGCCTGCAAAAAATTAACTACTCGACATGATCGTGAGAAACGCTCATTTTCTGCGTCCTTCAGAGTTTTGGTTCCGGAAAATCTGTTTCAGGCGGTCCTTTCCCCTGAGATTTGGCCCCACAATTCTATTGTGCGTGAATTTATTCCAAGGGGGCGCTAAGGATCTTCTGCTAAGGCAAAAAACTTGTTGGCGAAATCTCCGTCCACTACGCCAATGTAACTGGTCTTCGCTCCAAAACGACTCGCCTTTTTACAAGCTCGATGAATTCATGTTTTGACGTGGTCTGTTTGACCGAAACATGGCTATGTGGAAAGATTGCAGATGCAGAGCTTTTTGGTCCCGAGTTCCTGGTGTTTCGCCGTGATCGCCATCGTCTATCTTTGGATGCTCCTGTTGGAGGTGGAGTGCTTTGTGCCGTTCGTCGCAACCTTCCATGCACATTAATCGATTTTGTTGAGTCCGGTGATCTGGAGTTTATATGTGTAGCTCTCAAGCTCTCACACAAAAATGTATATATTGCAACAGTTTACATCCCTCCATGCTCATCAGCTGTGATATTTGACTTGCTGGCTGCATGTATTGATAGGCTTACTGAAGTGTTGCTGCCTGCCGATGAATTATTGCTTTTTGGTGACTTTAACTTGCCTAGTGTTAACTGGGAACACTCTCTGGACGATGAGGGCTTGCTGCCTTCTTTCTCGGCGACTCCTCAACATGCCATATCTTTTATTGACAACATTATTTCTTCAGGCCTAATGCAGTCTAGCGGCGTTATTAATGACTCGGGAAAATCTCTTGACCTGGTATTTTCCTCCGATTCCAATGGGACTCTCGTTAAGCGTTGTTTAACTCCTATGGTCCCTGAAACAAGTCATCATCCGGCACTAGATGTAGTTTTGTTTTTTGATCCTGTAACTTCATCATTTAATGCTTCTAGTAATTACTGTTATAACTTTAAAAAAGCTGATTTTGATAAAATGAATGAATGGTTATCCGCTTGTGATTGGACCAGTGTGCTGGGTGAACGTGACATTGATGAAGCTGTTAACTCGTTTTATGACACATTATTTCTTTGTTTTACTCACTGTGTACCACTTGTTCGTTCGAATCGTGATTCGAATTGTCAACCGTGGTTCAATGGCTCTTTGAAGCATCTTAAAAATTTAAAGAATAAAGCTTGGAGGAGGTTCTGTTCCTCAAGGAGTGATGCTGATTACGTTATTTATTCTAATTCGCGTGCTCAGTACATTTCGTGTTTGACTGACTCGTACAACGATTATGTATTTAGAATGAGATCGGCTTTGCGTGCTGAACCAAAGCAATTTTGGAGGTTTGTTAACTCTAAGCGCAACTGTGACGGATACCCTTCATCGTTGCGACTCGGTAACTTAGACAGTGTGGATCCGTTAGAGACTGCCAATCTTTTTGGTGACTTCTTTAAAACTGCATTCTGTGATAACCACTGTGATATTAGTTATAATGATTTTACCCATTTGACGAAGCTTCCGCTGACTTCTCTTCAACCTAAAGACCTGTTTTTCGATGAAGCGTCTATCTCTATGTACATTTCTAGCATAGCTGATAGTTTTGCTGGCGGTCCTGATGGCGTTCCTTCCACACTCATAAAACATTGTGCTACGTCCATCGTTCCTGTTTTGTGTTATTTATTTAATTTATCTTTAACTTCTACTACGACTAATTTATTGGAGTTTACTAATTTTTGCATTTCTGCTATTGAAAACGGTAAGCAAGTGGATTGCATTTTCACTGATTTCAGTAAAGCTTTTGACCGAATCAATCATAAAATTTTAATTCACAAGTTGACTGTTCTTGGTTTTCATACTGTTTTTGTTAATTGGCTTCGTTCTTATTTATCTGATCGTACGCAGCGAGTCATATTCCGCTCAGCCCTTTCTGACGAAATAAATAATACGTCCGGCGTACCTCAAGGTAGCCATCTTGGACCACTCCTTTTTATAATTTACATCAACGATGTATCTCTGATTTTGGCTAATTCAAGAATTCTTTGCTACGCCGACGATGCCAAAATCTTCCGCATTGTTTCTAATGAAAACGAGTGCGGATTTTTAAACTCGGACTTAGACACCTTTCATAAATGGTGTGCTATTAACTGTCTTCCTCTTAATATTAGCAAATGTACTACTATGTCCTTTTCTCGTAAAAGGAGGCCATTGGAGTTTAATTATACTTTAGATGGATGCTTATTAACTAGACTTGACAAAACCAAAGATTTGGGTGTCTTCCTTAATACTCGTCTTTCCTTCGAACATCATATTAATTCAATCGTGGCCAGGGCTAATGCTACTCTGGGGTTTATAAAAAGATGGTCAAAAGAGTTTAATGATCCATTCATAACGAAGATCCTCTACTGCACATTCGTTAGACCCATTTTGGAGTATGCCAGTCCTGTTTGGTCTCCCTTCTATTCTGTATATATAAATCGCATAGAGGCTGTCCAGCGGAGATTTATCCGATTTGCCCTGCGAGGACTTCATTGGGACAACCCTATTATTCTGCCTCCATATGCTGACAGACTTAAACTCTTTCCATTAGATTCTCTTGAGAATAGACGTAAAACTTCCAGGGTTGTCTTTGCATTTCAGTGTATACAAGGAGTGATAAACTCCCCTGAGCTCTTAAATACTTTCAATATATCTGTTCCCGTGCGCTCCTTGAGGAACTGTGACTTCTTCGTTGTTCCTCAGCATAGTACAAACTATGGCATGCACGAGCCGGTTTCATCAATGTCTCGTCTCTTTAACCGCCAGTTTGATTGCATTGACTTTCATCTTTCAAAAAGTCAAATAAGAGATCAGCTTAGTTAATGTTACTTGTTTTTCATTATTATTGTTATGTATACTTTTTATCGTTATTATGGTTATGTATGCTTTTGTTATTTTATTGCTATATTTCACTTTTGTATACTCAGTAATCAGATCATTGATGAAGTTCTAAATAAATAAATAAATAAATAAATAAATAAATAAATAAATAATTGAACAGCTCGGAGCACCATTTGCAAGATGGGGCGCCAAGATTTTTGAATAAATCGCTGATTTACTAATGGAATATTTTTTTATATACCTAAGCCAACAAAATAACGTTTTTTGATTTTTAAATTTGTCCCCCAATTTTTATTGAAAATGATTTAAAAATGAAAATCCGAAGATTTTTTGTTATTCGTAAACTCAGCCTTAACGGCTACAGATAGCACATAGAGTGTACTAGGTCAAATTATAGAGGAGAGTTCCCAGTTTACAGTTTTTTTGCAAAAAAAAAAATAGAGGTCAAAGTAAAAAAAAAGATAAGAAAATCCGAAATTTTTAGTTTAGACAACCATTATTCTTGGGGGAAGGCCTAAGGAGCTGATTGAGCAGTTTTTGGAAAGGCAATGAAGTTCTGCTCTTAACTATGACCGTACGCCCCGTAGGTTTTAAGACACAGTGTGATTTGTGAAAAACTAGCTTTTTTCTTAATCACCCTATAACTCCTAAGCCCCCCCCCCCCCCCCCGCCTGTCATACAATTTTTTTATGCCTAGGTGAGTACTATCACTCTTGTAGTAAACGTAGTTTTGTACGTCTTTGCTGAAAGTACGGATGAATTGGATTTATTCTCTTGGCCATATTTTGAATATCATTGTTAATATATATATATATTTTTTTTTTTTGTAATCGTTATACATATTATTTTAATATGCTTCTTCATGATGATTATTAAAAGAATTCGTTAGATAGATAATCCTTGAAACTTTCCAACAGTCTATAAATCTGTCTCTTACTCCTTTCAGTTTTGAAGTTATGGTTCAGCAAAAATCAAAATTTCGAATTTTTAACTCGATGTTTATTTAACTACTATTTTTATCAAAATACTCGTCATCAACAACAATATTTTTCATACTAGATTTAAGAAGCCCAAAAGCTTTGCTTTAAAATGATCTATCACACTCTGTACCGACGAAAATGTAGAACCGTTTCTGCAATTTTTCTTAAGCATATCCAGAGAAAATTTCTCAAAAAGTTCAATTAGTCCCAGAAAGTTGGCAATTATCTGTTCGCCATCATGTTATGTTTAGGAGTTACAAGTGCAAGCACCTTGTCGATTGTTTGTCGAGTCAAGTTGGTCGAGATTTATGTCATTGTCATGCTCGAGACTTGTCAAACTCTTCAATAATATATATTTTTGTATGGGTATACAAAGTTACAAAGCCTTCACAATTTCGGTAAAATTTGCCTGTATTAATAAGGTCTTTTAGTCAATAAAATGTGAATGTATATAGAACAAAAAAGATCAAATATGTTTTCAAACGTACACAAGATAATAATACAAGATCAAAGAAGAGTAGAGTACACAGTTCATTCCACAATTTCAATATCGTAAAATAGTTTATAATTTGTATAATATTATTTTAATACTCCTATAGGGAGATTGCCCCAAAGTGGGTCCTGATTCTGCGAAAAAGAATCGTGTCCTCCCTGTATCCGACCAAGTAATGAAAGCAATATACTCGATTATATTGCCGTTAAGTAGACAATTACAAAAGGAAGGAATTGAACTAGCACAAGCGCTGAAATTGGCCAAAAATTCTGAGCATGAAACTAATTCCAATACGGAAAAATTTAATTTATATTTTTCAAAAACTTTATAAATGCTTCGTAATTCAATGGCCAAAAAACGATTTAATAGTTTGGCTTCCTTAAATATTTATAGGGAAATGAAATTGACACCAGGGGCCGGATTGACTAACTCGGAGAGTTGTAGAGATGTGAAGATGAGAGTTCTTTTGCACATTTAACTCTCCACTGAGAATTCTGTAACTCGGAGAATTTGTGCTGAGAATTACCAAACTCTTCTTTATTCCATTCGCAAGATTCTCGGCTATTTTAGTTGTGGAGAAGCAAGAAGAAGAGTTCTCAACGGAGAGTATTGTCTGCTTTTATTGTTCTTCGAGAGCATAAATAAGAGCTTCGCAACCTTGAGATACAATTCTGGATACCAGTTGTTTTGTAACCTTGAATAAATGTGATAGGCTCATATATGAATCTCCGTAGGCTAAGAACCTCAGGGTTATATCTAACCGGTCCTCAACAGAAAGGCATTGGCGAAAACTCGTGTTTTGTTTCTTTCTTCACTTTAGGGCCAATAGCACACAAATTCTTGCGACATTCCGAAATCCACTAAGCGAATCTATTTTTAAATTGTTTATTAAATTTATTCCAACTTGCTCACGCCTAATTTTTAAATATGGTCTCACCCAACACCGCAGTAGCCTTCGCTTCTTTTTTTTTGTCACTCGCTACAAATGATGCAGGTCAAATTACTATATTTTCGTCGTCGTCGTCAAAATTCATTTTTCTATTTTTTTTTTTTTTTTTAACTACAAAATAGCAACTGAAACATATTTAGACTAAAATAGGAAAACATAAAACAATGTGCGCACACAAGAATTTTGGCATTCAAACGTCGTATCCACCTAAAGTCTTGTCTCTGTAGAGTGCGCGTACAGTCTTTCCGAACACAGTTTGATACTTTGAACCTTGACTCTGTTTAAGAGCCTTTAGAAATACAAATAAAGAATAAGTATAATAAACTAACAGACTTGTAAAATATTTAAAAAATAGATATAAAACAAAATGAAAATCATAAATGATTGTTTTAATTACGAAAGTTTGGAAAGAGGAGTTTGTAGAGGCAACGGCAACAAGGAGAGAGGGGCAAGTGAAGAGTGGGAGATGTCGTCTGTGAAATAGTTCACTAACATGTACATACATTTTGATTTACTGAATTTAATGAACAGACATTAAAAATAGAGTAAACAAATTCACTGTATTTTCGAACATTTTCATAAATATTGTGTACCTTTTTCGTTCAAAGCGAGCATAAAACCACAATTCGCGTATTTATCGGACAGACTACGCAATATGAACAAAATTGAAAAACTTCTGTTATTACAGAGTCTGACGGCACACATAGAAAGACATTAACTTCCGTATTAAGGATCTATCAGCTAAGATCAGTAAGATTTCGTTTAAAACAAGAAATCTTCGATGTGAAGTCAGTTTAGATTCAGATAACGGGAAGGTTTGCATATTGCATGCTAGCTTTTTGCATAGAACCCTTTAAAGTTCGCTGGACTATTCGAATTTGAAATAAAGAACCACAGACAAGAAATACCCAGATATCGACAGTAGTACTAAGAAAGTAGGTCTGTTCACGTACTCGAATTTGTGTGAATGCATTACAACATTTTCACCCAAAAGCACCCAAACTCTGTTCACGTACTCAGAAAATTGGGGAAAATATGTAGACGTCACACTTACTCTTCAATAAAGTTTTAGCCCAAAGCCACCAAAGAAAAAACTCGGGGTAAATATGTAAAAACTGTCAAACACATTAAAATTTGAAATCGAGAATTATCAGAAGTTTAAATTGTCAAAAGAAAAATCGAAAAGGCGGCAGAATTTGTAAATGATGTGCACTGTTTGCCCAGGTCGTATAAAAACTACAAAATAGTAAGTAAAATTAATAGATATGTTATGTTTGGCATTTTATTTTCAAATTAAAGTTGTTAGATTGACAGTTTGTATTTGTCACTTTCGCTTTCTGCCCAAGAACACACAAAAGTTGTTCATGTACTTTCCAAATTTGATAGCTTCCCCTCCTGCACATTTTCACACAAAAAAGCCCAAGAAGGAGAAGTACGTGAACAGACCTAGTGATGTATGGAAGGCTCATAACAAACCTCAATAACTCACTGATCTCGGCTAAATATATCATGGATGCGAACCAAAAAAATTTCAATATACATTGGCAAAAATTCATTTCATTCTAAGAATTTAAATCGACCATATTTCTTCAGAATTCGTGTGCATGAACAAGTTGTGTCTGGCCAGTCTCGGCTTCATGGAAGTTGGGCTTGTTAGCTAAACATTTTTATGGCCTTCTTTGGCTGTACTTAACATATGGCACTGTCGTTCTTTGCATTCCACGAACTAAATTTATTGGTTAAGTTGAAATTTGACTGTGCCTTAACTTCCTACTAATCTTCCTACTACTATGACGCACATTTTCCCTACTTGCAATTTTAAATTTTTACCTCAATAAATACTTTATCATATTTTAAACATTTCTAATTTCCGAAACAATATCTTTCTTTCGAGTCCATGTTTTGTTAAAATTTGTAATTTTCCTAAATACGGAAACCAAAAAATCCAAAATCTAATTTGGTTGTGGCGATTAGTGATAGCCGCTTAGGTGTTATTTCCCTAAATGTGCGATTTGTACCCATGCCAATAAATTTCGCTTAAAGCCTAGTACTAAGGTCCGCGCTAAGTTAAATTTAAGCGGGTCTCCAATATCGGGCCATTCTTTAGCAGCTAAAATATAGTATGACAGCGGAGACTCAGAGAAAAGATATATTAAAAACAAGAAGAAGAAGAATTTCTGCAATTTTTTTACGGAAATACAACGCGCGGTCATAATATTTCTAAAAACAGATAGTTAAAATTTTTTGTAAATATTAAAAATATAAAAATAATATGCGTAATGTATATAATAAAAAAAAAATTAACAATGTTATTGAAAATACGGCCATGAAAAGAAATCTAATTCATCTGTACTTATAGCAAAGACGTACAAAACTACATTAACTACAAAAATTCGGCCAATAACTTTATCAAATCTCAAAACTCTGACAATAAATTCAAGCTAAATTTTTTGGGAGAAGACTTACTGGTGGTGCCATCTCTAATTAAAACCCAAAGGCAAATTTAGCGCGTTGACTTTAGTACCGCTCTCGCTAAAATTCAAGATAAATTTTCGCCAATATCTTTTAGCTTGCTAAATTTTCATACAAAATTTGGCTTAGCGTGGACCTTAGTACTAGGCTTAAGTTTGTAATTTTGTCCGCTTATCGAACTACATCTGGCATTAATATTCATCTCCACCGCCCCTCACAACCAACTCGTCATGGAAGACGGCAGACAGAATTTTCCGCCAATAATGCACACGAATTCTGAAGAAATATGCTCGATTGAGATTCTAAGAAAGAAATGAATTTCTGCCTATATTAAAAAAAAACTTTGGTTCGTATCCATGATATATTTAGCCATGATCAGTGAGTTATTGCGGTTTGCTATGAGCTCTTCCAAACATCACTTTCTTGGCATTATCGTCGATATCTGTATATTTCTTGTCTGTGAAAGAACTTTGGAAGTGTCAGATCAGATCAAAATAGAAATAAGAAAAGGAAAAAATAATTGAATCGCCCATATACACTTACTTTAACTTCATTACTTCAGCATAGCAGAGTCCATGCAAAACCCTCGAGAATACTTCCCAAGCCGAAACAGAGATATATGTATATAGTGGCGTTGCACTGACATATAATAAGAATGGACTGAGCCATCCTATCTAATTCCTATAGTCAAAAATGGCACAAATTTTTACTAAAATCTATTTGTCTCTTTCAAGCTCAAAATGTACACTGAACTGTAACCAATTTTGGAAACAGTACGGCTGTATTATTTGGAATACATCGGAATTGACTTAAAAATTGAGACAAATACATTGCTTATATACGTCTATCTCTTACAAGCTCAAGCATATTTGACATCAAATCTGCAGATGAACACATTTTTCAGTAATATTAAAAATGAATTTTTGTGTTAATTAAAACGAGTTTAACTTCCTAAACAATTTTCATTTAATGCAATACTATTTAAAAACATCTTTAGTGTTTCCAATCGACAAATAATAACTAATTATAAATCGGTGTGCAATTGTACGAAATAAAGTGTTTTCACAGCCTGTTCAAAATTTGTGCCATTTTTGAAGCAGGAACGTTCAGTCATTCTTATTATAAGTCAGTGGAAGATAAGAAAGCAAGCTTAAGATTATCAGAACAACATTTTTCTGTATGAATGGTACTTTAGGGCGGAGGAGCTAGTCAAATCAAACTTTTGTCAATTTTACATAAGAACACTGCAAATATTTTAGAATGTAAGGACTTCGTTGAAGCTCTCATGTGGTAGTGAGGGAGTCTGTTTCATCATGGCTTGTGAAGTATTCTCGAGGGTTTTGCTCGATGGTATATTTTTTCTTCTTGTATTTGTGGAATGTAGTAATCAAACTTTCTATGAATAAACAATAATCAGCCCCCAGATGTTGATAGCATGCTCTTATAAAATATTATCAAAATTCTTACCTTAAACAGCTTTTCTTTTTCCAATATCAAATAAAAATTTACTTTTCACGATTCTAAGAAAATCCAAATCCCGTACACATACATTACCTAGTTGAGGACAGCAGATGGAAAAACATTTTCGTTATTGAATTTTTAATGAAGAAAAATATTCTCCACTTTTATATTTTTCTGGAATTTTCGAAATCATCTTAAAGGATATTCTCTAGGAATATCACAGAAGCATAAATGTGTACGTCTTAGGTGCATATGGAACTTTCTTCTAACGTTAAAAACTTTTATGTGAGAAAATACAAACTTAATGAAGTTACAAGTTACCAGTGGTGTGGGTGGGTGTTGTTAAGAAGTTTTTCTCGGAAATTTTCTAACTTCACAGGTACCTAAAAGCTTTTGCCATATGGTTGTGAATTTCGTTACAATAACCAATGAAGTATACTGGGCCCTTTTCAATACATTTTGTAAAATTTCCTTTATAGAATTAAATATTATGTAAAATAATTGGGCTTGTGGAACTTAAACTTCCTATACCAAGCACATTTTTTTAAGGTATTTTTTTAATTTATGAATATTGTAAAAACTGGAGGAAACCACCGCACAAATCGAAAGAGGGAAAATAATAAAAATGCTGGTCCGAAGAAACTATTATACTTTTCTTGCTGGGCTTCTTTGTATGGATTGAATTATTGAAAAAAAAAATAATTATTACCTTTTAGGTAATTTCGATGGAACATTATTGCCTGGAGATTAACGAACGTGAGAACTATCACTAAAAAGGTCGCGGCTCTCTAGCCCGCTGATTTCAAACCCATTAGCAACGAACAACGACGTAACAAGAAAGAAACGTTATGTCATGTTCTGAAAAATCCCTATTGACCATGAAATTATGGGATCATGAAATTGGATGATCGCAATGCGAGTAACAAAACAAGCAATTTTACGAAATAATGCCTTCTTACAAAAAAAAAAACATTGTCCGGAATTAATGTGTGCAAAAAGGATAGAAAATCCATCGAAAAATTTGAAAAACTTTTCAGTACAATATAATTTAACAGTATAAAAAGAGAAATAAATTTAATTGAAATTATATTAATGAATTATCTATGCGCACCTGTTTTCGTCTTTAGGGAAATGGAATAGCGCTAGGGCCCTTTCCCAAACACAGCTCTCAACCGCACATTTATATTTTCCTTCCATATCTATTTCTATGATAAAAAACTAAAAATTTTTAATATTTATATTATAATCGTCTTTAAAAAGACGTTACAAATTAAAATAAACCAAACAAAACTCAAGTGGTAGCACGATAAATCACTAAAAGAACTTTTAAACGGCTTTACAAAGACGTTGAAACACAAATAAAACTCAACTGGCAGTTGACACCTTTGAGGAGAGAATTAAAGAAGACGACATCTCATGGTTATGTATGGCAGCGTAGCCAAAAAATTTAGCCATCTTGATTTTGGCAGGGTGTTTGACTGTCACTTTTTTGGAAACAAAGAGCCGCGAAGTGCGTTTGGCGCAGAGACGTAGTTACAAAAGGGATAATTTACTTTTTATAGGAAATGATTAATGGCTATCGGACTAAGTGATAGTAATTTAAAAAGGAGTTATACATGCTCGAAGATTTAGATACAACAAGCCGTATTGAGGAAAATACTTTTAAAATACTTTTGTGGTAAATTCGGTAAATCCCACTGACATGCATATATAAGTAAATTCGCAAATAATTTAAATATATCGTCAGTGAGAGTATACTTGCTGAAATCAAAACTTGTGCCACATGAAACAGGAGATCAGTCAGTCCATTTATATACATGTGTTTGAAATGTGTTTGAATTTTCGCGCCATTATTTTGTTGTGATATTTAAGGCATCAACAATTTTTAACGCCGCCTCTAACACCTCGACAAAATAGGAAGAAGAACGATAGTTGCTACGCTTTTTTCATCACATGTCGCCTCCTTTAGTTCCCCCCCTCGAAGGTTCACACATAAATAATTGAAGTCTTTGCAAATGCTTCTTCTTCTCTCTTCAATGTGTTCCCCGAGTAAACTAAACAGTTCTATCGTTCTGTAGTATTAGCGTATGCTGCGTTCCTTTTCTCGTTCTGAATGAATCTGTATGAATCGACAAAACGATGTCATTATTTAATTCTGTGCTCATAGAAAAGGAACGAAACAGAACCATTTCAGGTGTTTGACATTTCTTCCATTTGATAAAAGCAAGCAGTTATAAATCCGTAAAAATTGTTGTTTATGAAAAATAAAGCCATTTTCCAACAAAAGCAACTTAAACTCAACTATTACCACCTCGTACTAATTGTAAACAACCCATTCACGAATACAAATTAAAATCGTTCTGCTTAAATCCGGGAAAAATTCAGGTGCATTCAGAACGATTCGGAATCCGAAAAACCCGATGACAGGTTGAAACTAAATCGTTCGGCCCGAGAAAAAGAACGACATGTATTGAAAAAATTCATTCTGAACGAGAAAAGGAACGCAGCAGTAGATACAGTTTTTTTATTTTCCATTTTTTTATTTACTTTTTAAAGCATACATCTGTTCGTTTTCAACGGGTAATCTCGTTCTCATGCTGGAAACGTGGTACGTTTTGTTCTTGTTACAATCGTTGTTCGTTGCCATTAGTCTGCATCGTTTTTCGAAAAGCTGTTTTATTGGCAGGCTCAACATTATATTCTGCATTTCGACCAAGACCTGGTTATGAAACCACTCTTCTTAAGGGGTAATATCACCTTGCGTTCACTAAATTTCACGTGATTTTCTGAGACGTACCAGGAACGATAGGAAAGGGATAGAGATATGAGGTTTTGTGTATATGAAAGTACTAGTCTTTAACTATAAAAATCATATATTATTTTAATTTTTCGATACAAAATGGCACCATAGCAGCGCACACAAGAAAAAACAATATCTCGGACGGTCGACATGGGCGTACCGCTACAGATCATAATTTTTAATCTGTAACAAAAACCTAAAAATGACGTCAATTGGAACTTGTTTTCTTATTTTTTCGAAAAAATCGGTCGAAAATCACTTATAAAAACTATAAAAATCAATTTATCAAAAAAATCCTACGACGTACACTAGAAAATATTGTTTAAAAGTTGCAGTTAAAAATTCAAGTCAATCGGATAAAAATTGAGAGAGCTTCTGGCGTTTTTGAAAAATTTGCAGTACGTTTACATGAATACTTCAGTACTTGACTTGAAATCCACTTGAAACTCAAGCAGGATTTTTGGTTGAATTAATTCCAATTACTTGACTTGAAATTTTTTTGAAATTTACTTGACACGTGACACGTGACATTTTACCTTTGACAACTCTGCGGATTTTTAT
The DNA here is from genome assembly GCA_963924295.1 of Dioctria rufipes. Taxonomy (NCBI): domain Eukaryota; kingdom Metazoa; phylum Arthropoda; class Insecta; order Diptera; family Asilidae; genus Dioctria; species Dioctria rufipes. The sequence continues at coordinate 36,339,784 of OZ002743.1, read as the reverse complement.
ATAAATTTCTTGAGAAAAGTGCTAAAAATCAAGGAAACGGCATATAGGGTGAAAACGTAAGCCACTCGGCGAAATGAATCTGTTTGTATTCGTTTCGTCATGGCAGTAATTAAATTCTGACATTCTGAAAGGGAACATTTTTCATAATCCAAATTCCTATGTAAAATAAACAAATTTTTAGCTCCCCCTTATTTTCAGATAATATTTCTTGGCGTTGCCTTTCTATGACTGGAATAATTTAAGCACCAACTGACAATTCAATTGTAAACAAATTAACCGGCATTGGTAAAATGTTAAATCTTTTGCCAAGGCTCTTTATTTTTATAGATATTTCACTTTTATTTTGTTTAAAATAATATAATTAATAAGTAAAGCTATTAAGCTTACTTGAAGAATACTTTCCCACGACAATAACTCCGTTCGTTCCTGCAGCACAGCACAGTGCACTTCATTACGGTTTTTTAAGACTCCGGAGCCTCTATTACATAAATAATCGTTTACAAAAGTATATTTTACACTAATTTTACACTACTATTAAGAAAATATCCTGTTAAATTATTTATTTATTAGAATATCGCGAATTCAAATCCGATAACTTCTTTTCAAAATAATGAAATGACAGAATGTTGAACTGACACAAAATAGCGACGACGCCCTCTTGTCATTCCCCCCCCCCCCCCCACCCTAGGTCACACTGTCATTGAAATGCTTAAACACACTGTATTCGCACGATACCCCGCTTCCTTATTAGTTATTTATTCAATGTAAAAATCACAGCCTGAATTATCAACAAAAATCTTCTTCTTGTTCCTCTTTGCCGTTTTCATATCACGCACAAATGAAAAATTTTCAAGTACTGAAGTTGCGTTTACATGAATTATTTCAAGTAAATCGAACAAATTTTTGTGATTTACTTGCCTCAAATATACTTGTAGTCAATGCGCGTTTACATGATATTTTGATTACTTGATCTCTACTTGAAGTATACATCGAGTATTCATGTAAACGTACTGGTTTCGAGGAAAACGCGTTTGAAGTTTTAAGTAGTATAATTTTAATTTAAAAACCAAACATTATAGTCCCCGCCACGAAAAATGAACCATCGACGTCAGGGAAATTTTAGTTTGGGGTTGCCGCTTTATCAATTTAGCCTGAGCAAAATTTTGTAATTTTTCCATTTAAGTTCTTTTATTGATTTTCTACAAACATGTTTTATGTCGTGTTACTTAAGTTAGAGAGTTTATTTAGAAATATTTGCTTATTCTAACTCAGTTATATGCCGATATTCTTACTGTACATCTGGAAATACAACACATGTTTCTTGGTTGAACTTGTTCTATTCTAAACCTCTTGGGATTTTATTGAAGAAGCTTGATTAAAAATTTGTTTTTGAGAAAATCATAAGGATTTCCCTTTAAAATATTTCTCTAGGTAATTAAGGAACTCCACAAATTTAATAAATATAAATATATAAAAAAAAAAAAATTTTTAATTAAAGCTTTCCAACAAAGCGAAAGCGCTTAGTTTAGACACAAGCTATTTAGGATATTAAAACTTTCATTCAATGCGCACTTTTATTTGAGACACAAGCCAAAAACCATTGTGAAGTTTTTGGTGTTGCCGCATCAAAATAATTTATACAGATCGTTTATACGGGGCAGTATACTGCCTCCGCCTCACGAATTCTTACTTACAAGTTTTCGTGCGCCAGAGGCAGAATATTGAGCCGTCTAAATTGAATCAATTATTCTGGTTATAAATTAGAATTTCAAATTAATTTTAGAAGTTATGTGACGATGTTTGTTTATAATAAATAATTTTTTTCCAAAAGTGAAAGAAAAGAAAACTTTATATGAAACTCGCATAACAGATTTTTATTAATGCTTAATTATATAAATTATATTCATGCTTTTTATCCGAAAATGTAGCAATAAATTTTAATTTTTTTCATTTTCTTTTTAATTGTGATTATCATAATCAGCTCAACAAAATGTATGTACCGCTGCCGATACCGTCACTGCTACCGTGCCAGTGTGTTTCAGCCTTAATGGGCTCATACATGCAAAAGTTAGACCTAGGGGAGTATAAAATAGTTTCTTTTATTTAATTACTTTCAAAGTTGGAGGCACTTGAGCTCGTATCATCTCCAAATCGAATTATTAGAGGATGAATGTCATCTCTCACGATTTCCTTCGTGAAATCATTTATTTGCAGTTCTTCTGCATGTCGAACACAATTTTTCCAATTTTCAACTGTTAAGTTATTAATTGCTTCATTCGTATTTTTTTCCAGGTCTATCATTTTAAACGTTGTATTTCGTTCAGTTACCTCCCGTTTAGTTTGTGATCAAATGAGCTCAATATGATTATATTGGCAGTGATAGGGAGGTAGACGTACGACTTCATGTCCGTGTTCTAATGGCTTCCTTGTCTATTTTTTCTCAAGGCTTGTGCTTATGTACAATTTGCGGCAATTCAACCTTTGTCAGATTAGGCGAATATTGTACGTTTTCCTTATTAAGCCACTTAACAATTTCTTCGAGGCTATATTTCTTTGGATTATCTTTCAAAAATGATAAAAACAAAGTGTGAGTTATGATTGATTACTTAGCGTAGCCAAAAGCATACGCCGACTGATAAAATGGATCGAATCTAATCAATACCGACCATTAATTTTAAAAGTGCTTTGAGATTTGAACAAAATCTATGAAGAATTGAATTTTTTTCATCACTAAGTGAAAGAAAAATTTTAACTGCGAAATTGCTTCCAACTGCGTAATCAGTCAGTGGGACTGCTGCGAAACCACAAGAAGGCGGTTAAAGTTAAATTGTTTTGGATTACATTAATTAGGGCAAGAGTTAAAAACAACTAGAAGTTGGACAATACTAGAAGTATAGGTACAAAGATATAAGTTTAAGAATAAACACAGTTTATTTCTTCCAGTATTGTCCAACGTTCTGTCTTTTTCGTTGTTTTAATTTTATCATTTAGACGTTTAACTCTTGCCATAATTAATGTAATCAAAACAATTTTAACCATTGCATTCTTGTGATCGCAGCCGTTCCACTGGCTGATTACACTGCCAATGGTTGGAAGCATTTTCTTTAAAATGTTTCTCTCACTTAAGTTCTGGTGAAAAAACTTCGAAAATTCTACACAGATTTTGTTCAAAACATTTTGAAAATCAATGGTCGGTATTGTATTAAATTTTAATCCGACCCTTTTCATCTCCGTCAGCGTATGGTTTTCGCTACGAGCAGCATCGTTGCCAACCATGTATTTTCTACAGAACTCACACTTTGTTCGAGTTACAACCATATTTGTAAGATGTCCAAAGAAGTAAAGCCTCGAAGAAGTACACAATTTTTCTTTCGAACTTCTTTCAAAATCATCGAAAATTTCCTGTGGTATATCTTCTTCAGAGATATACCCGTCAGCAACTGCTTCACTTATTTCACAATAGCTTTCTCTTGAAACCACAGTTTCAACATCCTCTACTAAGCTATTTACAAACCCTGAATTGAAATTAATCAAATTTTTGCACTCCGACGGTAATTCATCATTGGAATACAATAGAATATTTTTCAAATTCTTATATGACACATATACAGAAGGGTTTCGTTCATACGTCTTAAATTCTTTAATCTTTAGAAATAGATCCTCTAGAGGGTCTTGGTTTAAGCGAGAAGTAATTAAATAACCCTTCTTCTCTTTTACATCATCCCATAGCATACGTACTACATTTATTGTCTGTATTAGTCCATCAAAGCAGTATGGACGCTTCATTTTTCCTGTATGAACCCATGTGTCGATCCATATCTTTGCTGCTGAAAGATTTTGGATCGCACTTATGTTCCTCTGCGATATAGCATTTCTCGCAGGATTCTTATTAATTTCAGAAACACTATTTAGCTGGTCAAATAGTGTATTAATTTTTGCAATAAACTCTGCTGTATTTCTGGCACGTAATTTTTCAGCAGATTCCGAGAAACAATCTAAACTTACCGCTGCCAAAATCGCGGAAGCAACCGAGTGGCTAAATATTTGTGTCGCAAGCTCCACAGGTATTCGCCTAAAATGTTCGGGGTCAATATGCGTATCGGTAAGCCGATGCATAGCCCTAATGTTTCCACTATCCATATTATAAACCTTGCGAATTATGTCCCAAGATATTTGGCCTCCGTCAGAAATAATATCGCTTTTATATAATTTGTTTCTAATACGCTTGAATAGATGAGGGATGTCATAACAAGCATATATTTTTTTATTATTTACACAAAAGTAAGGCTTTTCGCGAGTGCACCCCAAAAGTCTATAGCACAATCTATTGCTAGATCCCTGGTCACAGGTTATTACTTTTACCTCTAAACCGATATTTAACAATTTTAAAAGAGCGTCCGTTAAAATTATGCTTAAGTCCTCTCCGGAAACTGAGCCCGCCACGTAGCCCACAGCTTGACTCCAGTTTTTATTTAATCCTCGTACCATCAGCACAAGGATACTGGCAGCCAAGCTGTTTCTGCGTCCTAAAGGACCTAAATCCGACAGTCCATATATCATGTCATCATGGAATTCTAGTTTTGAATTAACTACCATTTCATCAAATAGGAGTATACAGCATCTATCATCCTCTGCCAACTCAGAAATTGTTAGCTTGAGTACTTTTAGAATTACGTCTGAAACACCTGTGTTCAGTGTCACCATCGAATGCCATTTATTAATTGTGTTTATCGGGGGCAATAAAAATCCAGAATTTAGTAGATCTTTGTACGATGCGGTGATTCTTTATGTAATTTTAAAGCTAGGTCTATTTCTTTACCTGTCCACTCAGTCGTATCTTTATATATAAGTTGTGAACGCACAACTGACTTCACTTCCTCACTCTTTCCTTCAAGCAGGTTTTCCAAAACTAGATTTGCTGGGGAATTGCAAATAGCTGTCTCAGTTAGAAAACAAACCTGATCTAAAGTTTCAGTTTCATATTTCCTACTACCATATGTCTTTGGATTTTCCGTTTTATTTACAACCAGGTTATCAACTAGAACGTGTGTACTACTTGGTGTAGTCCGGAACTACACTCAACTACACCAAATCATTCGTTTGTAAGGTGTACACTAAATTGAATTACACCAAGCCATTCGTTTGCTTGTCAAAATGTGGTGTAGTGTACACTGAGTGTAATTTTTCTGCACCATCGAAATTATGGGTGTAAGCAGTGTAGAAAAGATGATTTGACAATTGTCATTAGTTTAGACTACAAGATCATTTGTTGAATACGTCTTAAGCAACTGTGTAATAACTGAAATCAATAAATTGATTTGAGTAAAAAATAAGTGCGCTAAGTAATCTAGATAATTAACTTGATTTGAGTAAAAACAAGTGCGTTCAGAAATATAAATACGAAAATTTATTTGTGGTAAAACAACCAAATAACTGCACCCAAACAATTAAATTGAATTTTGATAAATAATCAAGTGTTTTTAAACAATAAAAAAATGAATACATTGTCATTAGTTGACCCAGTGGACAGCTTTCCGAACCAAAATATTTATATCTACACTTTTGACCACGACTTCATTCGGTTGCGAGGACAGCACTGAAAAACAGCTGATTTCTGGTGCTGGTGTAGAAATACACTTGACAGTTCTGAGTTACACTTGCACCGAAACAAACGAATGGACCTACTATGAGCACCCATCATTGCTAAACAGCCTTCATCCATGCTTGTCTCTGAGCAGGAACATACGTCTGAGCTGAAGGTAAGGCTGCTTTATTTAAAACACTTGCTCTCGAATTTACTTTAATGCCCTTTTCGTAAAAGTGTTTTTCACAGACCCTTTTCGCAGTCTTACTCAATTGTTGTCCACTATGATGTAACCACACATCTCTGCGGTAATCGTTCGGGACCAAGAAAAACGATAAATCTGATGATGATCCCCTCCAATGCGCTTGAAAACAGTTTTTATAACTGCAACAATATAACATCAACATGCTGACCAACAATCGGATAAATACCAATGTATGGTAAAAAATTTATTGTGATTCTGACTGATTAAAATCTGTCTCTAATCTCTGTAAATTTCTTCAAATATAAGAAGAAATATTGCGCCGCCAAACGAATCAAATAATAAAATTTGATAAATTCAAAATTGAATCTAATATCTAACTCTATAAATTTCTTCTCAAAAATAAAAAGAAATATTTGTTGCTTGCCAGCTAAACAAACTGTGCCAAACGCCAAACGAATCAAATAATATAAATTATCTTTCAAATTTATTGCTTTAAATATCTGTAGAAAATCGAAAAACACGTCCTTATCTGAGAAAAAGTATTCTGCAGCCAGAGCCAAGCAAACTTCTTACACTACCACTATATACAAGCTTACCGAAGAAATTATTCTTCGGAATGAATTAAAACCGACAAATGTCTCACCTCCATATTATTCGGATTGACAGAATGATTAACATTTCTCCGCAAGGCGGCTGCGGAACGGCAAATACGGAACTTTTGGCGTGAGTGTCGCAAAATGTTAAAAAGTTCAGTGGATTTCATACTTTAAGACGGATGGTTTGGAATTCTGCTAGAAAACTGACAGCCACTAGCGCCACACACTAGCCACTAGCGCCACACACTAGCCACTAGCGCCACTTCCGCTCTCCTCTAGCAGAATTCCAAACCATCCGTCTTAAAGTATAAAATCCACTGAACTTGTTAACATTTTGCGACGCTCACGCCAACAGTTCCGCCTTGCGGAGAAATGTTAATCATTCTGCCTTTTTGCTCCCTTAAAAAGTGGACGTGAAGTTTGCTCCCTTAAAAAGTTGAAGACGTGAAGTAAACGAGTTTTCGGAGCCAGACAGCTTAAGTACAAAGTTGAGATTTTACATCAATTTATTGTTGTTTATAGCCAAAAATCAGGTTCAGAGTTCTTCAAAAACACTAGAAAACTGCGTAAAGACTGTTGACTTGTGGTAAGTAAAGGGATTTAAGTATAAATTTAGCTTGATTGTGTCAAACGGTCCCAGGCAAATGTCATTCGCATATTGACATCCTACGTTGTTTACATCGTTTTGTATGCTGTCAAATTATTAAACATTTTTCTAATAATAATAATAATGGGAATGAATTCGTAATGGTCTTCTAATGTTGGCTTGAATTTGTTTTATAGAATGAACAAAAATGCCTGCACCGAGACCAAGAGGTTTTGCGGGTGGTTCTGGAAGTTCAGGAGGCCGACCAGCACCTAATACGCCAATGTCTGAACGCCAACAAATGGCACTTTTAATGCAGATGACTTCCTCAAATGCGTCGCCTTCATCGTCCTCGTCATCAGGTAAAGTATTGAATATATAATAATAAAAATATGATCAGTTTACTTTTGCAGAAATGAGTCCAAGTGGTAGCAGTGGAAGTCATGGCCCTGCCAGATCTCGTGATCGTAATGAACGCGGGGAGACTGCGTTACATGTAGCTGCTATTAAGGGTGATCAAGAAGCTGTTAAAAAACTTCTTGATTCTGGAATGAGCCCAAATGTAGCCGATTTTGCGGGTATGTTATTTGCTTGCTTATTTTTATGTATTTTAGTTAAGTACTAAGGATTATATATTTTTAGGATGGACTCCATTGCATGAGGCTTGTAATCATGCCCATTATAATGTAGCTTTAACACTAGTTAAAGCTGGAGCGAATGTTAATGCTAAGGGTTTAGATGACGACACACCTCTGCATGATGCTGCGTTAATAGGTCATTTAAAATTAGTCAAAATGCTGGTTGAAAAGGGCGCAGATATTAATTTCAAAAATAGGAAAGGTAAAACTCCAGTAGATATTGCAGTTCCATCAGTACAATCCTATCTAATGTCTGTAAGAGGTAAGTCTCAATTTTTATTTTATATTTATGTGTTGCATATAGATGACACAAGAATTATATATGATAAGGGATGGTATACTAGAGCAGAGTATGCAGATTGTAAAATGGGTTGTGGGTTCTATAATAGATCACACCTTGTCTTAAAGCGTTCCGGGGACAAATGTTGCTTTAAAAGGAGTCTAGTAATAATTTGCCCGCCCTCTTCAATACGGTGTATCCATGATAAAATGACCAGAATGTCCCACCAGCCATATAAACTTGTATACTCTGCTCTGGTATTTCATGAGGCATGTAATACTTGTGCCATCTATGATATTGCCCTATTGATAGTATATATTTGCTGAAGCACGGTATATCAATAATTATACTTATTTGTACCGCATCTACAAATTCTAAAAGTAGTCATTGATTTGTGGAGTCATGTGCAATTAGTGTGAACTTGAATAATTGGACACTCTACAATCATTGTTTATTTACGGAGAGCTTACATAGCTGTACATAGACGGTAGCGTTTTAACCTATGAAAATATACGGTTTATCAATACATCTCATAAGAAAATATTTCTAAGAGTAGTCTTCGTTGACCTGTCGCTCTTACACTTCCTATCACTGAAAATTTTTTATATTGTAATATAAAGAACCCAGCATAATATGTTTATTGTTGGTTGATATTACTATTGATTTGTGCATTATCTTCGTACATTTGACCTTCCACAAATTCACTAACTAAGCTGAAATGATAATTATAAGGAAAAATATATAAACATACTTAACAAATAGATTGGTAAATATATTTTTTAAAGTGAAATTTCATCAACTCACCGCAGAATAAAAATAGAATTAATAGGCTATTTAGAAAATCAGATATAGGGTAAATGTAAATAGCTCTTCCATTTGGATATATAAACTTCCCTTGTGTCAAGTAAGTGCGGCATGATTTTGTGCTACAAATCATTGGGTGTGTTCGTCCAGTTTCGTTGTGTAGTGGCTGTCTATGTGTTGCCAGCTTTTGACTTGTCTCAGGATAATTATTAAAGATTGTCGACTATTTCCGAAGAGCAGCGTGAACAGTAGTAGTTAAAATTATCATGTCGCGCCAAGCGAAAGCAAAACAGCTAATTATTGTGACTTGAAGTCGAGAAATAGTTAATGCGGTGGCACTAAGAGCACTCATTCAGTAGTGCTTCTACGTTTATAGGGGACTGCAAGTTCCATCCGAAGTAAAACTGTACTATAAATCAGTCCCACTTTTAATCGGGATTGAACTTTCAGTCCGCGACCACATTTGCTCAAATAAGAACGATGTAATTCTTGATGCTTCCATTCTGCCGCAATATTAAAATTGATATATCAATTCAGGCTTCCTTGTCTATAAACTCTTTAGGACTTTCAGTTCGGCTTTTCAGTTCGCACTGAAAGTCCCACCTATAAATAGCCCATCTTATGGACGTGAACAAATTAATGTTGGGTTTAATATATTTGATTGGTTGTTTCTGCTATAATATTATCCAAAATTTTCTATCGTTTTATGTCAATATAGGAAAGAGAAATCACACATAAAATTTGTTTTTGAAAAAATCTATCAACAAGTGACGACACAACAAAGGCAATGGCAATGATCATAATTAATTGCTGGTTTTGATTATTTTCGACACTTTATATGATGACAAAGTACAAAATAACCATAAACTCAACGTACATATATCTTTGATTGATTTTACGAATGAATGGAATTCTAAGAATAAATTGAAATTTGTACAGAGATGATATATTCGAGAAAGGAATTTTGTTAAATTTGCGAGCGAATAGATAAAATTAATATTATGTAATCACATTTATATCATTGTTATTTTACGAACCCTGCGTATAACCATAAAGAACTTGCTTCATTCAGTCACAATAAAACACAGGCAGAAATGTAGCAAAAGTTGGTAACCGAAAAGATTCCAAAATAGTTGATTAGTTGGGATTTTGTAAAAAAAAAAACTAATTAATTTATCGAACGAATTTACAAGACAAATTGTCTTTAGAATTTTAGAATGTGAAGTCCAAAATAGTTGGATTGATTTGGGTTCATGTCTTGGACTGCTAAAAATGTTTATTAGAGGGCACATGCACACTTGGCCTCATATACTTTTGTAAAGGCTGATACATCGTGGCGGTGACGGTAACGGTAGTGGCAGCTGTGTACAATCATTTTGTTTTTGCAACAACTCACACTTAAAAAACCAAATGTATGTACCTTTACAATTATCGTCACCGTACCGCGTTGGTGTGCTTCAACCCTTACACTTCGGTTATTTGGGTCGGAAATCGATGCGTTCGCTTAGAGATGATTAAGTCTCGGCAATTCATAGACAAAACGGACACGGTCATTAAAAGTTATATTGACTTTACTTTATTACGGCATAACTAGTGTAGAAAGTCGGGAAAAAATGGTGAAGTGAGAAAGTTTATTGTTTTTACGAGCTTCATTCTTATGTGTGCGGTAACGGTAATATATACGCAGAGCACAACATCAAATCTGACAACTTTGCTATAGAATTAAACTAAAGTCTGCATAAAACTCGTTGCGTGTGGAGGCAAAAGTTATAATCCGATTTTGCCTAGTTCAATTCTAAGCAAAGTCGTAAGATTTGCTTGTACGCAATAGTTTCGGCCGATTTCATTCATTCCAGACTTCAGTCTCAACTCAAGCTCCGACTTTCGCTACAAACGCTCATGCAAATCGTACGACCTGGGCATATACAAGTCCTAACGGTTTCGGAGATAACGGGACTTAAAGATATTTGGATATGATTTTATAGGTCACCCTGTAACTTCTGAGCGTTACATACTATGATGATGATTTGAAATTTGTGAGATTAACAATCGTTGGAACTTTCCAATGGTCTATAAACTTCCACAAACTTTTTTCTTCCTCCCCTCCGTTTTGAAGTTATGACTAAACAAAGTTAAAATTTCAGAGTTTTAACTCGTTTTTTTTTATTTAATTACTATTTTCTATCAGATAACACGTCATCAACACTGATCTTTCATATTGGATTAAAGAAGCCCAAAAGTTTGGCTTTAAAATGATCTATCACACTTTGTACCCAAAATGTAACCCTTTCTGCGTTTTTTGCACTTTTTCTTAACATATCCAGTGAAAATTTATTAAAAAATCTCGTCAGTAAGAGATAATTGCCTACTTTCGGGCACTAATTGAACTTTTTCGCTGGATTTTCTGATCTATAAAAACATACCCAAATGTCTTTAAGTCTCGTTATCTCCGAAACCGTTAGGATTTAGCCCCCCCCCCCCCCCCCAACCGTTCCTCAACCAAAGGGCTATTAGAACAGTCCGTCACTTAGATGCATAAAATAGCTTTCAGAGCAGATTTATCATAACATCTTTGCCTTCTTTTAAGAGATTAGAGCTGATGCCATTAGTGATTTGAATGGTTCAAAGAAATGATGAGTACAATTTATCGCCTTATAACTAACTACTGATGTGGCGAAAGCCAGTGTATCTTGATGCCTCTGCTCTAAGGAAGAGTTGCCAGTCTGGTGTAGACAGTGTCAAGTCTACCTCCACGATCACTGTTGTGGGGAGGGGAGGGGTATACAATTAGTGCCTCAATGGTTTCATCCCAATTTTGTGTGTATACCGAAGTCGCTTAACGTTTCTTTTTTTAACATAACATCGCTAAATCATAAGCCTTTACACGTCATTTTTGAAGTTCTTTCACCGAGCTTTGAAAACTGGAAATTCTCACATAAAATTATTATTATGTATTGTCCTTAATTAATTTCATTCCACACTTATACTTTTCGATATATAAAAACAAACATCTAAAGTGTACAGTAATAATTACAATCAATTAGAATCTTCAATATTTTGACTCTATCACATCACCCCAAAACTCGAATCAGAAATGAGTAATTGCTTGTATTCTACGCCTATGCCCACATTAATTTACATAGCACAATAAGTTTACGAGATACGCAGTACATTCACACAATGTTACTTTCAATTTAAAATGGCATGAAACATGCAATTTCCCGCAGGGGAATAATTTCTTCACTTAATTATTATTTCCTCCCCTTTTATTTGAAGGAGCATAACGAAACTCCGACCGGCTAGCTGTTGTCGGCATATATGTGTACAACAAATTTAGACTTGCGTCTAGCATATGAAAGAGAAAAAAGAGACAGTAGGTATTATCTAAAGGGTTACGCGGGAGCTGCAATGCAATCATGTGGTTCCGATGTAGCGGTAGTCAAAAAATGGGGAGCTTTACAACATCCCCTTGAAATAATTCCGAAAGATGGATTTTTTGTTTACTGATAAATACTTAACTGGCTTAAGCTAAAAGCCCTACGGGCAACAGCCTCGGACCAAAGGAGGAGCGTAACAAAATTGTGAAAATTCAATATTGATTCTCAATTTGTATGCCTGTATACATAATTTAAAGAGGGTTTCGTCCATAACTATATGATTGAAGGCAGTTTCGCGTCAGAGGAGAAATAATATATTTATGGATTGGAAATTTGTAATTTTACTTTTTCAATTTCAAGCATTTAATGGGAATGTTCTCTTTACTGGGTGGGTGCATGTTGGGATATAAAATTCCCTTTATCTTGAGAATGAGAAGCAGTTTAATTTTTCATTAAGTTTCTGAGATTAAATTTTTTAATGTCGTTTCGATAGAAGTTTTAAAGTCTGCATAAGTAGGGTGAACAAGTATTTTATACAACTTTGGATTACATGTTTAACCAATATAGTAATGCCTAGTGAAAGCATTATTCGGACGAAAATACCACATTTTTTATTCCCCAAATGCATTTCCGCCCTCTCTGAAGATTCTATATTAGGTAAGGTATTTTTTATACACTAGATGAAATTATGGGTATACTAATTTTGTCATTCCGTTTATCCTTCGCTTTACCGAAAAATTTTTATACACATTCACACCTGTATCTACTAAGGTAGATACACATATTCTTCATACATTTTGTATACTAAAGACGATTTTTAGTCATGAAATTATATGCAAATAGGTAAAAAAAAGGGATTTATGTTAAGGCATTGTTATATTCAGGAATTTTATAAGACAAGTACCATATGGCAGCTGGACAATTAGCTGGAAAAATATAATGAGAAGTATTTCTTGGAAAATAAAGGTAATATACTTCTCTGGTAGGTGTATTCTGCAAAGTATATATAAGTACATTTCGTGGTTCAGATGCTATATATTAAGGGATTGTTATATTCAGGAAAAACAGGAAATGTCAGAGTTGGTGGCTCCTTATAAAGGGACAGGGCGACACGTGACGATGGATAACCTCTTTACCTTTCTACCACTGGCTATGGAACTGGTCACTTGGAAAATTACGATTGTCGACACTTTTAAAAAAATTGAGCTATTTACCAGATGCGTTCAAAGCAGCGAAGAACCAACCAGGTTAGTCCACTGAGTTTAGTAATGTCCCCACAAAAGGTAGAGTCGACCATGCATCGTGATAATGCTGTTTGCGGTCCAAAACAAAAACCGGAAATGATATATTATTATAACTAAACCAATGGTGGTGTATACACGATGGATAAAATACTGGCTCAATATTCCACGAAGAGGGCGACAAAACACTGGCTTCTAGCACTATTTTAAAATATTCTAGATACCGCAGTCCTTGCGGGTTACATAATCTGCTCATCAAATAACACTGGAGGCACTGTGAAAAAATAGCGTCGTCGTGAGTTTCTGCAGTTGTTGGGTGTACAATTATGCATTCCCCAAATTAGAATATAAACCGAAAATAAAAAGAATTATTTCAAAATTCCACATCTAGCGGCAATGAAATGTATTTTAGGTGTTACTGCATCAAGCCAAATATACGAAGATTTCACTCCAGATGATTGTCCAGAACGAGATGCATCTGGACGCATACAACAAAAGCGTGGATGCTATATGTGCTACCAGTAGTGCAAACAAAAAAGAACTACTTTCCAAGAATGCATCAAATGTAAAAAACTAGTATGCGCACTGCACAGCTTGACACAAACAAAATGTGAAGGCTGTCATGCAGGTCCATCCTCAATGCAGTCATCATTCCAACGATGATATTTTTCACTAGTTTTAATTATTTGTTCTACTTTTTGTTATTTCTGTATATATTATATTATCAAGAAAAATAAATAAATGTTGTATTAAAATGTTTTACTGTTTTCGTTGCAAATATTCTAACGACAAACTTCAACATTCGAAAATTCCCATATAAAATGTATGTATCTACCCGGGTAGATACAATTTCAAATCCGTGTACAAAACTACAAAATTTAAAAACAAATATGAAGCTGTGCGAATGAAATAATTTTCTTTTTATTTTGTGAAATAAGCTGAAAACTTAGTCACTGAGTCAGAGGCGTTTTGAAATTGTATAAAATTTTCCTGAGTTATAAATGAAAGTAAATCGAAATAACTACCTGGGTAGATATTGGTAAAGCGAAGGTTATAACGAACGTAAATAATGCTGGTAAAGCAAAATGGTTTGGACACCTTACCCACGCATAATATAAAAAGTTATTTTGATTTTTGCATGTTCGTCTGTCTGTCCGTCCTCATGATAACTCGAGAACGCGTTGCATACAAAAATTTCGTTTTTTACTATATATTTGGACACTGCCTGAGAACGCATCAACGTAGAGAGTTGAAATTTTGTACATAGGCTCTCATAGAAATATTAACAAATATAATTTCAAAAATTGGCTAAATCGGGCAACACCTTCTTGGTGTGGTCATATAAAAATTTAGGCTTTTTACGTATACTGTGAAAACGATCAGTCGTAGATGTTTTTATGGTACTAAAAACTTTTTCAGAGCATGAAATTCTAAAAAATTGGTTATACTTATTTTTACAGACCGACGAACCATTCTAGAAATATATGCGAAAAACCACTTCAACAATCAAATTTGCACCGAGAGGTGACCATACGAAATTACATACCGGTATTTATCTAGGGTATGATAAGAATTGGTTTTAGATCAATTCTAGTTTTTTTACTTTTATTTATTTTTTTTTTATAAAATTGAAAAGATGCAGAATTTGTTAAAGGAATTGGAGGTTTCTATACCAAATTAGCTATCGGGCAAGTTATGTAGAGCAGTCAAGCTTTTTTTATAAAATTGAAAAGATGCAGAATTTGTTAAAGGAATTGGAGGTTTCTATACCAAATTAGCTATCGGGCAAGTTATGTATAGCAGTAAAACTGGCTTGACTGTACCCATCCGAATTGAAAGAAATGGCGCACCAAGTTTAGTATACGACCAATTAGTATAAAAAAAGGGAAGAGGTGCAGTCTTCAGTATAGAACTAGAACTCAATCTTCAGCTGTTTTATCATGCCAAATCAGCGCTACTGCACTGCGTTTATGGACATATGTAAGTGTGTAAGTAGTTGTCTGGATATCTAGTGAAAAAATTTTGTGCAAAATCATAAAATATTATGTGATATGTATGTGTAAAACTACAGCAGTTTCAGAACTCGTTTACTAAATGTCGTTCTGGAGATTTTGGTCCAATCTGAATTTAGCGACACACGAGAAAGATCATGCGCATCATGCGTGATGAACTAGCTCAAAGCACTTCAATTTGCTGGGATTTTGCATATTTTGAGCTGTTTTCAAGGAACCAAACTATTATATTAATTCAGACGGATTATATCATCAAATGGATAAATTAAATAATGCCATCAAACAGAAGCGTTTAGAATAGGTGAATTATAAAAATTGTATGTTCCACCAAGACAACGCTAAACCATATAGTTTGATCATTCGTCAATAATGTTTATGGCTTGGATGATACGAACTGGTAACAATCCGTTCCATTTTCGCCAACTTCGAACTATCAGACTACCGTTTGTTCCGTTCTTTTCAAAACGTCTTAAATGGTAAAACACGGATATCGAACCGTTTTTGGTTTTTTTTTTCGAAAAAGAACAATTTTTTGAGAATCATAAATTTGCCTGAAAACTGGCAAAAAGTAGTCCAAAAAATGGACAACATTTTGGTTAAAAGCGTTGTTGGCTTTTTTTTTTTTACATAGAATAAAACATAATGACTTTTTAGCCAATCAAATTCTTAAGTTTATTTTCAATTTTCTCCACAGACAATGAAGTTTTATTAAAAGCTTTGTTTTTTTAATATAATAAGTACATGCATAAAATATTGTTCTTGATCATCGATACACGGACAACTCTTCTCCACAAACTTGAACCCTTAAGCCAACAAATTTGAATTAATCATGCCGCAGTTTTCTCTCACAAATTTGAATTTATAACGTATATTCAAACTTGCCCACAAAGGAAAAGTTTTAAAGAAGAGAATTCCCTGAAGTTAGTTCATTTATGCAAGGCTAATGAGATTTTGCGATAATATTTGAATTGTTACATCTAATAAAAAAAATTGGGACTGCAAAAAGTTAGCTTACCTAAGTTAACTTGGTTATTAAAATACGTAAAAAAATGCCTCATGTTGCGAATCTGCTTCATCAAAGATAAACTAATGCTTGTAGTTTTATTTGTACGCGCTCCTTTCAAGCTTACTTGTTATAATTCAAGATGCATTAATAAATGTTTGATATCCCTAATCGTAAAACAAAACAAATCTAAGTTTTTAACTTAAGTCATCTCGAATTGGAGCGTATTTATTTGAAACAAACATTTTCCATGCAAGCTTAAAATTTCATGAAATCATTATGTGGAAGTGTGAAGCTTGAACTTTTAAGAATGTTTGTTCTTGGGAGCTAAACCTGATATATACATGAATATATAACATTCTATATGTATATGTAAAAAAAAAGCTTATTCTCTGCAATAAAGTGGACGTGGAATGCACAACAATATATTTAATCAACATAATTAGAAAAGTGCCCTAATTGCAGTTGTCCGGAGGCTTAATTTATAAGAACGTTTTTTTTTTACAAGCAATTAATTCCCAGTGATAAATTACCTCTATCTCCTAGGAATTTAAAGTAAATAAATGTCCCGTAATTAGGCAAAACGTTAAATATTTTAGATAAAATGGAAGCTACTACATATATTGTAGGAGTGCCTCCTCTAGCCGCACCAGTCATAAGAGCATTAGTAGTAATGGAATTCGTTGGTGACAGTAATTATTAAAATTAATTTTGTCATCTTAGTACTTTTGAAATTTATTAAAATTTTATAGTATGTAGCTACTAAGTTAGGGATAAATTTTGGGGTTATGTTTTTTCCTTTTTTAAATTGTTTGTTGCAATTATTTGGTGCCAATTTCCATCGATTTATAATCATAAAAATCATAAATAATGCTCAATCGTTAACATTTAATTTTCAATATTCAAGCAACGATTAAGAATTTGTCAGAAATTAGAACTCTCTAAAAGCATTAAAGCATGTCTACGTCATAGGTTTTTTTCCTAATAGTAACTCGCATCAAGTAGCAAATTCCATACTTAACTTGAGGGCAATTCTTTATAATCCAAAGTAATAAAGCGAGGCAATTTATACACTCGGTGCCAACTGGTTAGCACTCCTGGATAATTTTGTGGAATACGTTTAAGAAATGACACATATTTTCTCTATTTTAAGAGATCAATTTAATTTTTTTGCATTTTTTGCACTTTTAAAATCATGACAAGTGGTTAGCCCCCATTTATGTGATACGTTTGTTTTTATAGAATACTATTTTTACAGTTAATTTAAAAAATGATATAGGGAAGAAGCAGTCAGCAGAGGAAATTGGCCAAATTAAAGCTTATAAAGTAAATAATTGGCCAGTAAAGCGAATAGCGAGAGAGTTGAAGATTAGTACTAAGGAAATAGGGATTTTTTTTAAGAATCCTGAGAATTATGGACAACATTATTCTGGAGGGGTAAAATATGCCACAACAGAGCACGAGAGATAAAGTTTGTTACGATTGGCATCCAAGCCTGCAGATATCAAAACAGTTAGCGTGTGCTGAGATAACGGTGAGCCTGAGGACCGTTAAAAGGATACTAATAAATTGTGTAAGAGCCTGCCTAGCCTGCTTCACTTAATCGACCTCCAGTGGGTCCATTGTGATCCTTGACCTTATGGGATAAACTTTTGAAACCACCCTAGATTCATCCTGCTTCCCTAAGGAATTTCAGGATATATCTGAGATCCTGCCTTTGCAGCTCCCCTAGAATTCAAAAGAAGTAGCTATCCAATACCTTACCACTTTTATTCATCAGACCGGGGAACTCGCAATGTCCAACAGGACGGATTGGATTTTGCTCCGAATGGTTATACCTCCTCTAAATCGTCCGCTGCTACTCTCAGTCTTCTAGCATGGCCTCTTATGGCGAGTGACCCATAATGAACCCTACTAGATTCCTGGTCTTTGTTCTATCGCTATTAATGAGTTCTCTTGTCCTCTTCCTATAATATGCAGGTCACCGTAGGTTTGCTTTTTGTTAGGCAACTCTGATGATATCCTCTTTTAAAGCTCTCCTGTTATCTAGGATATTCCTGAGGCCAGGTATCCAGCATAGGGTCACCATTTGTCATGTAGTCAATTCCTCAAGGCTGGTCTTGCATAACTACACCAATTGTGAGTTTATCAGCACAGTATCCAGCGCCTTAATGTCTGCCTGGCTATCAATATATATGAAGAAGCTTAAAGGCTAAAGCGTACGAATGAAAAATATTCCTCAAATTTTTTAATGAAAATATTCTGAAACTTTGCAAGATATTTATTTATCCCGATTCTCATCGTTCGTTTGTTTGCCGCACGATAATTTGACAGCGCGCTGTGATGAGATGACGAACTGAAATTTTGTACAGAGTAAGTTTATGAAAATAGTGAGGTCATCGATGAAAAAATCTGGCAACTTCTTCATTCTGTTGCCATGGAATAGATTTTTACTATATATTTGAAACTACTTGTAGCTAGAGAGTCGAAATTGTTTACACATGATCCTGGTAATAACTGAAGATATAAGCTTGAAAATGAGCTAAATCAGGCAACTCCTTCGGTGGTTTTCCATAAGAATATTTCCACATTTCCAAATATTTCGCATATTCTGGAAAAATGGTAAACCATACACATTGTTAATGTACTAAAAACTTCCTCTGAATGTAAGAACCTATAAAATTGGTTATAGGCATTGTTGCTGTTCGATAAACTGAAGTGTGAAAAACCATTTTGACTATCTACATATGGATTGGCCTGCAGTTAAAAAGATCTGTCTTCTTTTGTGATTGAGCCAGCAGCATCCCTCTCTCAAATACTGCAAGACATTTTCATCTGCCTTTTTTTTAGCGTATATATGTTACATACAGATACATTCATGAGGAATGTTCTAAAAAAAAAAACAAATAAAAATAAAAAAAAAAACGTCAACAATACCGATGTACAGAATGCAGTAAGCGACATTCACGAAACTTTTTCATCTATATCAGCTGCGGTTCCTATAACTTTGACTCCATGTAGTCAGTCAGTCACTTTAGTTCCAGCGACGCGCAGCTACGACTATTACTGATAGCAACGAGATAAGAGCGACGAGTTTTCAATTGTACAAACTACATTTTCTTGTGTTAAGTAATTTGAACACTTTGTCGCGATGTTTTCTAATAATTTACTCAAATATCTCCTATAAAGGAATTTTTTTAAACTTTGTATTAAAAACTTTAAATCTAATTAAAATTGAAATATTATCAAAACGGCGTCATTAATCAATTTTTATATCTACGTGCTCTCACATACATATGTGCATCCCAAGCGTAGGTTATACAACTGGCCTTATAATTACTTTGTACGTTCTAATTCTCGTTATTCTAGTTGCCTATCTTCTTGAAGAAAGACACTGGACATGCATGCATAGCTGTTGTGTTTTACTTATTGATTTTAAAGCCCCACCTGGTTGTGCTGATTGATGCTAAAACTGATCGGTTTATCAAATCCTTGTCATAGATGTACCCTGATTCCTGAGTAGATTTAATTTATTCCTGCATATGTTGCCTTGTGCAGAATTCCAAACATTTCACAGCGAAATTGAATGACAATCAAGTATAACACTTGATTTTAATATATACATATGTCGAAGCACTCGAAGAGACTACCTTTTATCTTGAGTTTGTTTTGGACAGTCGTCACACCGGATAAGATGATTGACTTTTTGGACGGCACCCATAAATGCTAAAATACGTATGAAAAAAAAAAACACGCAAGTTTGTATCTGTGTTGTTTGTGTGAATAGTCAATAAAGGGGTTATAACTTGGGATGTTTGTACATGGATGCATTTTTCGCCTCAGCGGGAAGTTATCGATCTTATTTTTTTGCATAAAACCAGCATATACTTGCCAATTATTCTTTTCGCATATGACTGGTGGCTCACAAGCATCTTATACACTACTGAGTGATACCTCTATTATCACATTGCATTTTATCACCATTTCCGTGTCGAAAATCAGTTGTATGAAGTTCTTTTTGCAACTTTTCACATTTATGTTTTAACGTCTATGCTGTTAATGCTTTCTTCTTTTCTTTTTTTTTATTTCTAATCTGTTCATAAATTTCTTGGTATGGTGACGCTGGAATCTAATATTTTTTCGTCAATTTCCATGTTTGATGTATATAGTTATCAGATTTGTTACTGTGGAGTATACTTTATATAGAAGAATATATATATATAAAAATGTAATCATGTAATCACGATTAAAGTTACATTTCATCAATCATTAATCGCCAAAAATGATTACTTTTCTGATTAATATTATCAATCTGTAATCATGATTACAGATTGTAATCGTAATTATTAATCATCAATTTTGCCTAATACTGCGGTCAATCCTAATTAATTTATCGTTGATCCTCTTCTTGTTGGTACGTCTTTAAAATTATTTCTATATCCTAGATGATGAATTTATAAGGTATACTAAATTTGTCATTCAGTTTGTCACTAATAAAAATAATGATGGTGGAGCAAAATGGATTGGACATCCACACATAATACCTCCTTCGTAGGGTTGCCATACAAAAATTTCATTCTTCACTACATATTTGGGCACTACCTGAAAATGCATGAACGTAGAGAACTGAAATTTGGTACATGGTGTTTTCATATCAATTGTAAATAAAATTTTAAAAATTGACTAAATTGGGTAACCCTTTGTTGGTGTTGTCATACAGAACTTTGAGTTTACACTTTATTTAACTTTTATTTTTATCTAGGGTATAATATTATTGGTCTTAGAAACTTTTTCTCGTTTTTTTTTTGTATTGAAAACCGGTCTTGCCGCAAGTTTTTTGAATATAATTCAAACAACTATTTACAAACGTTTGCAGTTGTCTCAGAGCCGCCCTGATTTCAAATTAGAGTTAAACAGTTGGAATTTTTTGCTTACTTAGTTTTCACTAGAGCTCTATATTTAGGATGTCTGGTAAAAATCACTCTTCGATTGCTTTATTCAGGAACTGAAATGTTTTCTACCACTAGATTTCAATGTAATTACGCAACCGAAGTAACAGAAGCTCTTCAGTACCTTCACTCTCGTTAATGAAGGTCATACATATCCTTGCGATTTATATTGAAATTCTACCCTGATTACATTTAGTTGTTCTGTCATACATGCAGAATGCGGCTGTTTTTTTTTTTTTGTTTTTATATTCGCTACTATGATAATTAGCAAAAGCTCGCTTTTGACATTGTTTATTTTCTGATTTGATTTCCTTGCCTTATATAGTGGCGCCTATTGAAAATAGATATGTATATATATAAAAAAAAAAGAAATTACATTCTCTGAACCCTACCCAACTGCGAATTGATGTTAAATTCCAAGTGGTTCAACAAGGGACCTTTTAGCGGGATGAGCCACTTTGATAGCCGAGCTATGAGGAATGTCCAGTGTCCTCAACAGAAGGAATATAATATTTCTGTCTGCGGTAAATACTGTCCTCGTGATGGCCAGCTATATGTTGTCTTAAAAAACCACTTAGTATCTGATATTCGAAGGGAATTAGAAGCTTTACGAACTGGATGAACAAACGTAGTAATAAAAGACGTGATGCCGGACTATGTTCTTGCTGTATCTAAATAGCGGTAACTCTGAAAGTAATGTTATATTGAGCAAAAGGATTAATAAACCAGCTGCTCATAAAATTTTAAGTCCTCTTATTCTTTAATTGATATCTCCGTCTTTATTGTAGATTGATAATTATTTTTTAGCTTGGAATTATTGGCTGTCTAAATCGCTGGTTGACATGATAATAATAAATTTTGTTGTTTTAGTTCTGAACATTCAAATCATGGCCTACTTATATAATGCTTATGACAAACATGTGATATCGATATCTAGATATTCGGAATACCTCGTTTATACACCATGTGTCATCAAATATTCTCAATATATCCAGAAAACTAGTGGATATAGACTAGATATCAATATTCGTAAAAATTACTTGGTAGCCTGAACATCGGCATATCTTAAGTTACGCAACGCCATCTAGTTGTTAGTAATAATATGTAATAAATCAAATTAAGCTAAAATATGTCTGTGCTTTCCCAAGAAAGCGTGAAAAACAAGTTAAATATTATTTGTGGAAACAATGTTCATTATTGCAGTATGGAGAAACAATGTTCATTATTGCAGTATGGAGAAACAATGATAGAGATCATCAGGCTAATTTACCTTAATCTTTGACAAGTGACTGTCGATTTGAATTTATGAAAACCCTACAAATTCGTCATGGCTGCCCAAGACCGTTTACAACGTGCAGATGTCTCTGTCAAACTGCCACTACCTCACACGGTTTTTTTTTTTTAGATAGTACAAGGAATAATAAAACGAATTCACACTTTCTACCTCTTAATTGGCCGGCATTAAAATCTTCACTTAACTTAGTCACACATTTAAACCTTACTATAATTTTTTTCTAGGAATTCTTATCTTTTCAAAACACTTTTCTTGCAAATGCGTTCGCTCAAGCCACAATAAAGTTTTTTAACATGATCATATCTTTTGAATATAGGAAGAGCTTTTACCTGTTCTCAACTCATAACTCTATGTATATACATATTATTAATTTTAAATATAATTACTGTAGTTCATTTTGGAAATATAGATTGATGTAAGACTACGCCCCTGAATCTTCCAACACTCCAGTCCTGATGATAAAACTTGAAATTGGATGGAAGCGCTTATTAAAGAGAAATTCAACTTTATAAATGAAAGGAGAAAAATCTATATGCTTTTAAAAATGCATTTGACTTTATCTCACTCGTTTGCTATGCTTTGCTTACTCCAAGAAGTCCCACTTGAGTGGGGAAAGCTTACCTTTCCGGTGCGAATAGTATCAGCGGCTTATTATGTCTTTAGTGTGCAGGCCTGGGGAATGACTAATTTGTATCTATATACTTAACTTAGACGAGATTTATTACTGCTTTTATATAGATATGTATAAGCGTTTAAGGCTCGCGTAAATCGTGATATTTATATTATTTCGCATTCCATTGAATTAAGTTTACTTAACTCTTACACACTTTGCGATTTAGTTATCTCTTTCATTTTCTTTCAATAAATATGCAGCACGCATGCGCCTAAATTTATGTAGGTATTTCGTAGTGGACAACAGTTTTTCGTTTTTTTTTTCTTTGAATAATTGGATACCACCGTCGACCGTAGCGTAGAGAAGATTTAAGCTTTTGTTAAAGCTATAAATTTTTGATAAAAGAGAGGAATATTCTCTTTCTTTCGTCTCCATATAGTAAAAGCACATCTGTTTTACTATTTATTATTCTCTCTCACTATTGAATGATGATTGTATTTGTTTCTTAACACTCTCCCCACAGTTCGGCGTATTTGAATTTTATTTCTGCTCTACTCACTATACCGCTGCTGTGCTGTTGTGGCTCTGGGGCCTGCCCTACTGAGCACTGGCTGCTGTTAGTATATTCACCCACCTTTACAATTGAATTAACTGTTGGTTTTGGTTCACAACTTAAAGCGGCACCTTTTCGACCAAAGTCGTCAAACAGAATTCTTCAGACACACTTAGTACTGCCGGGCGGATAAGTTGTGTCTCTGTCTCTTATCTTTTTTATTCTTTTCTTTTGCCGGATGAATGTGTATGCGTTCTCTACTGTGCCGTTCGGTCGCGTATATTCCACCGGGTTTTAAGTAGAGTTAGAGTGTGTAAATAAATTATCAATACAAATCAAGAAAAAGATTTTTATCTTTTTTTTTATAACTATTTTTTCACTTTTTATTACATATTTATGTCAAAAGGGCATTTGCTGTTTTTTTTTTATACTAATATATTTGTTTATGTTAATTTTTTTTTTCGCAAAAATCATTTATATTATCGCTCAGAGTACGTTTCTTTTTGTTCGAATTCTATGTGAACTGTTACTGTCAAAATAAATGACTGCAGTTGGTTTTTTAGTTTTCCGTTTTTTTTTTTTTTTTATTTTATTATTAAAAGTGCTTTTGTGCAGTGCATTTACATATCATTAAAAATTGTTTCTTACTGCAATCAGTAGAAATTTATTGTTCTCCCATTGTTGGTTTCTAAAAGATTAGCTAATTTGCGAGAAAATAAAAGAAATTTTTTGTGTACGATTTAATTCTATATTTCTCCTTCTTCTTTGATGTGACTAGAGTATAACGAGAGAAGGGAAAAAACGTGTGTGTGCCCCTCGTATATATTTGCAAAAGTGTCCTCCTGAACGACAACGATGCGAGCGAGTATGCTGCTCTGTTCTGTACCCGCGCCGCACCGTAGCAGAGCTTTTCCTGGCCTTTTCTGATGGATTTTAGTACTATATTATCTCGCTCTCATAATACTCTTATTCTCTCTTATCCGCATAGTAAATCGTTTTCTCGGATTGTGTACTCAGTTGTTTTTGACATATTCGCCTTTTTTTTTTGTTTTTATTGTTTATACGTGTAAATATAAAAATCGAGTTGGGTATCGGCATTATTGTATTGGATACAGATGAGAGCGAAAACTCATCTGGTTGCCGTATATTATAATCTTTAAAATGTGCGTGAATAATATCAAATCATTATAACATAAAAATTAATATAACATAAATTGAAATACATAACTATATATATACCTATAATTAATAAAACAAAGTGTTTGTGTATACTTTTATATATTTATATGCTATTATGCGTTGTTTTCGGTTTTTGCAGACTATTCTTTTCGGTGATATCTTAATGGATCTATCTATAAATATGTATATAAAAAAATAATAAAAATAATAAATTAGTTAATTTTTGCGATAGACTAAAATCCACTTACTGTCATGTGCTATTTGTGTACTTAGAATTGTTTATGAATCACTTTAGATTTTGGTATTTATTCATTTGGTGCCTCTATTTCTAATCAATTAAGAAAAACTGAATACAGACCAAAGATGACGAAGAAAAGTAAAAAGTTTTACCAGAAATTGCCTGTTCACACTGTGATTTGGTGATTGTTGAACTAGAATTTTTTTAAATTTGAACCTTGAAAATAATAAGTAAAAAAGTGAAATAATTACTTTCACAAAAATTACATCGTGAGGTGCAATAAAATCTAAAAGAAAAAAAAACATCTTTATCCTCTTAATTTCAAAATTCTCTGCATTCTATTAATATTATTATTTTAGTAATATGTGTAAATGAATTCATAATTAAATATTGTAATTAACATGCAATTGGTGATTATAATCCAGGCTTTTATTATTAATACTGCATTTTTTTCTTTATTTTAGTAAAGACAAAAACCTTGTTAGATAATCTTTCTTTTTAACAAGAGAAAATTTTGAAATATAATAACTAGCCTATTCATGCGTACACTACCGTTCATAACTTACATATGATTGAATTTAAACGAAAGTTATCTGTCTAGTTTGTTGTTTTTTTAATGAAGACATTTTTTATATGACACCCACGTGTGACTCGTAAGATATATGTAGATAAGGCATACGATACAAAAAAGCTACGAATAAAGAATGAAAAGAAACTGCAATAACAAGAAAAACGCGTTAAAACCACGGCATCGATTGAGTGTGTAAACATTTTTCCATAGCAAAAAATGGCACATTGCCATTCTGTTGACAACAACAGATCACATACTCACTATAAAACCATTGGGATGCTTTCAGGTGCAAGTGATATATCACTCGTTGGGTGGGATCCACGGACAAACAAGTGTCAAATTATGGTTTCGCTCCTAGATATGTTATATTGAAATTCAGAAAAAAAAGGAAGAGGAAGGACTCATAATGGTTTGCAGATTTTTTGTTTATTTGTAACAAATGTAGCTACCATTACTGTTATTCACAACACACACCTCATATGAATGTCTGATATGTACACTCAGAAAAATAAAATAGTAAGAATTGACTATTTTCGCTTGTCATTTAACAAATTATCCATTTTGCTAAACTTAACTACAAATAATAGAAAAATTGTAGAAATTAGTTAGTAAATATAGTAGCCTTTAGGGATATTCGAAAAAATTGTTAAACAAAACCACTACAGAAAATATCAGATTCTGATGGATAGATTATTTTTCCTGAATGACTTACAATCTGTTAAACTCAGCACTTCCTAGTCGGTTTTCAGAAAACAATAGTAAATTGCTTCCTGTTTGGTTATTTCAGTCATTTACGGGGAAATACTATACAGAGTGTGTCCCAAGAGTCATGAAATATGTTTTTTAAAAAAATATTTATTGACATTACCGGTACAAATTGTTAATATTCTTGAAAGTAATCTGCACGAGCATCTACACATTTTTTCCAGCAACTCTCCAATGCCAGGTACGCCCTCTCCTTGAATAGTGTCAATGCTGTCAAAACGGTGTCCTTTCTATGCGGTTTCGACCCTCGGAAACAAAAAAAAGCTTACCGGAGCTAGATCGGGACTGTGGGGCTGGGTAGGGGTGCCGCGTTGTACTTCACCAGGAACTTGCGGACGCGTAGAAACATATGGCGTTGGGGGGGGGGGGGGCACATTGTCATAATGCAGCTGCTAGATAGTGGCGAATTTGCTCCGCACGTGGATCATCCCTTCCCTCAATCTTTCCAGAACATCCATGTAGTAGAGTATCAGCTAATAACCGAACACTCATTCGACGGTCAGAATTCAACAAATCACGCACACGAGTCACATTTTCAACGGTTGTTGGCCGTCCAGAGCGGAAGTCATCGTCCATCCCTTCCTCCCCCTCGTGGAACTTCTTCACCCACGCACATACGAACAGCAAACTCCCAGGTGACTTGCTTGAGCTATTCGGGAGTTTCGACAGCTTTTTTGTCGAGTTTTGTACAAAATTTGATCGCCCAACATTGTTCGGAAGTATTCGCTATCGCACGTCGTGACGTGGTCTCGATACAAGGGTGCACTAAGTCAGCTATTCTACTGGTACTCGCAGCACACTTAATTTTGGTGTGCTGTACCCAACTACTCGAACACGCTGCGACCACTAGGGGTACGGCAAAAAAATATATTTTATGACTTTTGGGATACACCCTATAGTCAAACGCAACTAAATACGAAAAAGTAGAAATGGACCAATAGTTTTTGTTACCATGGTCACATTTTAATATAGGCTTGCATTGCAAAGTATTTAAGAAGATATTGTCCAAGTTTAGTGTTTTTTTTTTTCTCTAACCCTTGAAACGAATTAGTGGATAATTTTCAGTGATGCATACGAATTTGAATACCCGATTATTATAAATACATATATACGTATTATTCCTTTACAAAACACCGATCGTTTTTTTTCCTGAAAATAATATTCAAGATCCGTCTTCCAAGTAACGCCATCAAAAACAAAAAGAAACTGGCTAGAAATCTTAGCAGCTGTATGTTCATACATTTAAATAAAAACAAATAATAAATTATTTCTTGTGTTTTACTATATAGTTACTATAAGTAAAAAATTATTAGCTATTTACTTATTATATTGTATTTGACAAATGTATAGCTGAGCAGTTAACCATCAAATACTTACATAATATCCAATTGTTATCGCATACTAAAAAATAATTAAAAGTAACTATTATATTTTGTCAACAGACAAATAAACTATTTCTCTACTTAAAAATTCTCTATTTCAATCATAAAAATAGTTGCAAAATAGTTGATTTTGACTTTTTATGTTTTGAGCGTAATTCAAAAGGCAATCCCGTCGTCTTGAGTACTAAACTATTCTGACTCTCATTCCCTTCTACAAGATTCAAAGGATAAAAAAAAAATCGAAATAGTTACTTGTTAACACATTTAGAAATCAAAAAGACGTTTTTTTTTATATTAACCCTTTTTAATCTCCCTTGCAGGAAATCTTTCCAGAAATTAATTCCAGAAGTTTTTGAATAAAAGTTTGTGCGCCTAGATATCGCCGGTAGTATTCTACTGCCACCATACTTTCCTATTGCAATACGAGTAAATGAAGTGAACAATTCGCTTGGTGTAGTGTATTTTTTTTTTTTAATTACTATCAAATGAACACTTGTAGTTGCCAAATTGACTGATGCCGTTCAAAAATATCTTATACTATAAAATATAGTACTGAGGTCCGCGCCAAATTGGAATTTAGTTAGTTTCCATTATCGCGCCGTTCTTTAAGCTTAGTAGCTAAAAATATTTCTTAGTAGAGTCCTGAGAAATGTCAACAACGAAAAAAAAAAGTTTATTGGAAAAGAGTGAGTAAAATAATAAAAGTGCTTCTTCTTTTTGTATTGTATTTCTTCTCTGAGTATCAGTTGTCATAGTTATCAAGATAAATTTTCGCCAATAGCTCTTGCGCCGTAAATTTTATATGAAAATTTAGTTTAGCGCGGACATCAGTACTACGTTTTAATTAGAACTAACTAAGTAAACATAATTTTTTTTTTGCAATGTAGTTTTGAGGTCTTTAAGTCTATAGTTGAAGAGTCGTTCTAAAACGAGGTCAGAGTCTGGCAATGTGAGATAACGAGTTTCATTTGATACAAATATCTGTTTTGTTCTGATTCGAAGTAATCCATTGAAAGGTTCTTCTACGTATGCAGTTGGCAGTTTTCTTCGTTTTTTTTTTATTTTACCGAAGCAGTTTAGAGTTTGGTCTGACTACATGAGTTTTGACCTATTTAGCAGATTTGAGTAGATGTTTTTTTTTATATTTTTAAGTCAGGCTCAGGGGATACCCTGTGATACAAACATGGTAGAAAGGAGATAGGGAAAGCATTCCGCACATGAGGAGAGTGGCGAAGATGCCTGATCAATTGTTGGTCTGAGGATTGATCTCTAGTAATGCTGGCAACCTTGTTAATTTGTGTGTATATACATATCTCTGAAAAATTGGAAATTTTTTATTGGGGTAAAACTTAAATATACTTTACCGAATTATTTTGGGGAAAATTAGTGTTAGGTAAATGAATATTTATGCTTATCCTAGCATTGATGCCTTTCTTATGTCATATCACTGCCTTTTATACACCTAATTTCACAGCAGGCGAAAAAAGTCATAACTATCAGGGGTAATAAAAATTAGCTTATATAAAAACCGGTTAAGAAATTGGTGACAAATGAAATTAAATACAACTTTTATTGCATGTGAAAATAAAATGCTCAGGACGTTGTTTATGAAAAAATAAAAAATAAATGCTTTCAAATTGAAAAAGCAGGTAAAAATTTATAATTTTTCGAACTTTGTCCTTTTAAACTTCTAGAAAGGAATGATGTATATTTTTTTGAGTACTTAATTTCAATGTCAATGGGTTTCCAAATAATGTGCCATGAGTAAAATTTTAATATTATCTGTTAAAAATGACTTAAATATCTTTAACTTTGTAACCGCCATATCTTGGGCACAGTCTAAATTGCCTCTTTCCTTCCTTTTTTATATTGTCTGAACTTAATCTATTTATGGATATCGGGAACGCCAGCATAACTTGGACACTCGGCATAATATGGACTTATTCTGAGGAACGTTCGTATAAAAAATAATGTCATAAATTTCCAAGAGATTTCTTTCCCTTAAAACTTAGATCTTCTGTATCTCGGAAAATCCCATAAAAATTTGACCGAACATAATATGTAAGGAAAAAATGTACACTTTGTAAACGAGGTCGTGGTTAGAGCATTAAATAAATTTCCCTTCCACATACTGAACTGAATCGGCGCAGCATGCATCAACGCAGCATGCATCATGATGCATGCTGCAAAGATTTTGACGGCCAATTCACAATCGGCGCAGCAATCATATTTGCAGCAAGCAGTGTAGGAAACTTTGTAATGCTAATTTTTTTTTTAAATCACAATTATTTACAAACATAACACCTTAATACCGAGTTTTTATATTGTGCATAATTTTAATTTAGTCGTTTTTCTTTAAAAAAAATAGATCCGGAGGAAATATGAGATAAATAAGATTTGAAATTTATTTTTTACCTCAGTATGTTGGCAGAACTGTTGCAGCATGCATCAAATTTTAAAATTTTCTAAACTTTTGCATCATGATGCATGCTGCGTTGATGCATGCTGCGCCGATTGCGAATTGCGCCATATGATCCCATGATATCAAACTTTGCTGCACGCTGCGTTGATGCATGCTGCGCCGATTCTGAATTGGCCTTAAAAGAGACAAAAAATTTGGTAAAATGCCTATAGTTTTTCTTTCAATCTAAAGTTATTTTTTCTTCTTCTAGTTTCAACGTGACATTATATCCCTTAAGTACTAACTTTTTTTTTTTTTTTTTTAATATTAAGTAAACTTCTATGAAAGGAATATGCCGAGTAAATCGTAGACAGGAAAATCATTTTTGTATACACAAATTTTCATATCAGAAAAATCTTTTATGTTTAAAATAATTTTTTTCATATAAATGTTGTCTTTAATCGAGTGGGCAGTTTCATCATCTTTTATGGAATTAGCATACTTCTCCGAAGAGCTTTGATTTTGATTACAGAGTGTAAGCAATACCTACCTACTTAAAGAATTATTGGAAATGTTTTTCTTTGAAAAGGGAAGATTTTACATTCATATTCCAAAATAAATTATTATTGTAACGGCACAACAAGAGTCTTCACAACTTTGCAGCATAAAAATATTACTTTAGGAAGTAGGTATCAATTTCCTAACGGTACTATGATATTTTTAGCGTGAATATTTTATGCTATGGCGGTGTCTTTTTTGATTGGACTTAATTATACAATGCGATGAGTGCTACTGCGTGACAGAGTTGACATTTACTTTATAGCTTTTGTAAAAACATAAAAAAAAATCATACCCGGTGATGAATGAAGCTATTTGCTTTCAGAGTAATCAGACTTATTTTTCGATAGATTTTAATGTGTAGAAAGGAAATCATTACTACATCTGTGATTCAAGGGAATGTACGTAGGTACATTATACATAATATATGAATCTATATACGTTATATGAGAAAAGGTAAACATGTATATTGAGTGTAAAAAAATCTCCACGCAGTCTTATGTTTACTCCGGCCATTCGTGAATTTAATAGAGATTCAATACAACATTTCATCGAGGGAAACGAACGTTAGAGTTTTAAAACTAGGAAAATAGTTTTTAGATCGTTTATATTTTCCATAGAAAATAATTTTCTGTTAATATTTATATCAACTTTAACTCACAAAGCCTCACACACCACTCATCTCAAGTCGAGCACAAATTAAGGCAGAAACAAATCCAGGCAAGCCTCAAGCCTGGTCTCTCTCAGGCTTCCTCGCAACTCGCCTCAAGGCTTGCCTCAGAGAATCGAAAACAAAATGATACTACCGGGCTCGGTGCTATCACTATAATTTTGATAGTATATCTGTTGACAGAAGTAAGCCTTGAGGTTAGCTGCTGGCTTGGTTTTGTGTTGCATCATTTAAAAACCCGTGTTGGAAGTTTTGACAACACGCCACGAAGAAGCCTGGAGGTCTGGATGTATTTCTGCCAAGTCCTTTTTTGTGAGTTTGAAGTAAGTTTTTTCTACGCTAACTTGATTTCAAACCTATTGCTATTGAAATTTCAAAGCAGTTGGGAATGTTAAAAAATAAAAAAATACAAGCTAAACATACTAAGAAAAAAAGATACTATTGGTCTAAGACCAATTCTTACAATAGCCTAGCTAGATGAATGCTCAGGAAGTTTGATTGTTAAAGTGCTGCTTCGCATCTACATATTTCTAGAACGGTTCGTCGGACAGTAAAAATCATCATAATCAATTTCATAGGATTCTATATTCTGAAGAATAAAAACATCTAGGACTGATCGTTTTCATAGTCTACGTAATTAACTTAAATTTTTATATGGGAACACCATGAAAGAACGATCGGGTGATGTAGTCCATTTTTAAAATTGTCTTCATTATTTTTATGAAGACGCCTTGTACGAAATTTTAGGCAGTGTTCAAAATTTCATTTCTCTTTAATAAACGCGTTCTCGAATTATCGGGAGGATAGGCAGGTAGACAGACGGACAGACATGCAAAAATCAAATGCGAGGGTATCCAATCCATTTTGCTTTACCAGCATTGTTTCTATGTGTTACAAATTAAATGACATACTTAGTTATATTCTATGATTTTATCAGTAGGAGTAGTTAACCTGGTACTTACTTCCCAATAGTAGGCGATTCAAGTTTTCATGGAGGGCGATATGAATTTTGTCCGATACTAAAGCTACTTTCCGTTATCACCGCGCATCCACGACTTACTGACAGAGCAGGTTATACTGTTCTGTAGTTAGTTCACATAACGAGGACATATTAACGATGTCATTCTCAAAAGTGTGGTAGATTAAAACTAAAAAGATTTTACCTTACCAAATCCAAATAATAAAAAAAAAAAAAATTAAAAAGATGAATTTAACTCATATTTTTACTAAAACTCTACTTAAAAACTTTCTCGTAATTTGCAGTTTTGCTAAATTATGTTGCGAGATCGGTGGACGGTAAGAAAATTTTACTACCAACAAAAGTGGGCGATAGATATAAAATGGTAGACTACCTATGATCTAGGGTATAAAAAGATGGATTCAGGTGTCGATTAATTGTATGCTTATATTTTTAAAAAGTGCTGAATTTTCAATAAAAAATATTTTATTCAAACATGAAAACCAGTTCAAACTTCAATTGAATATATGTAAGGTTAGGAGACTCACTTTTCCCACGACTCAATCCTTTCGAAATTGAATATCAAATGAAAAGCAAGAAAATCCGCTTTTAGCAATGATTTGACACAAAACTGAAGTATAATTCTTCCAAAAATATGAAATAAAAAGTTCATATGAAAATTACTTTTCTTTAATTTACTTCGTATATTCTTTTCATTAGTTTTTTATTTTATTTCCTTCGTGCTAAATTAATAATATTAATATATAAAAACAGGTGTATAAACTTAAGTGAACATATGAACGAAACAAAGATGCGAAAATGTAGAAAATCGAATTTAAATAAATATGACAAGAACTCGGACGATATAAAGTGTAAAAAATAAATAATTAAAAATCAACATAAATGTTAAAAAAAATTTAAAAGAAAAACTTAACACTTAAGTAAACCAACTTAAGTTTTGTGATATTCCAAATTTAAGTGATATTTGGTGCATAGAAATATAATTTATATAAAAAAAAGATATTAAAACGCTTTAAATTTACCAAATATACAATTATTATTATATCTTAATAAGTTTAAACAAAAATGAATAAGCAGAATACCACAGTGCAACGGCGGGTACCTTCATTACAACAGAGCAAAGGTATTGTGGAATTTTTATTTATTTTTGACTTTTTAACAAATTTTAAAAGAATTTTTGTGCTATTTGTTTTTGTAAATTTATAATATAATAATATAAGGTGAAAAATCATTTCTTCAGTATGAAATTTCAGAAAATTAGTTCTTTAGTTTGGGTATATGGTATGTAGTTATATTATGCATATAGGATTGCACTGATTTACAAAATTGAAAGTCGTGAAGATGGGATAGATTCGCACGTACAATTTTTTGTCAAATTGAATCGTAATAATTATTGTCATCAACTGCACACCATGACAACGGAACAGAAGATAGAGCGAGAAAAAAAATTAATATTTTTAACATTCAATATGTCTGTTCGCGTACTTCTCGTGCAAAAACTTTCTGGGTAAAAACTTACTCGTGTGGTGGGGAAAGAATGTAAAATGCATGAAAAAGTAAACGAACACTTTTAATGCAACTTCGTGAAAAAAAGAAGAAGAAGTGTGGATAACATTTGCGAATGAGTATTGTTTTATTTTTTAACTTGTTGCAGTCTTGAAAAGTCCCATGAGAGTATTGAATACTTAAACTGTCTTCATTCGACATTTTGATTGCCCTTTAAAAACTTTTCAGAAAATTCCAAAAATGAACTTTTCCTATGACAGCTGTCAATTTTCCTTGCAAGAATTGTGCAGTAACTAAAAACTTCGGATAAATTCATGCGAGAGGGGAAGCTGTGGCGTATGCAAAACTCGTGTAATTTTGTGTGCACGAGAAAGTAAACGAACGGAAAATGTGTAAGTTCGTGCAAATTCATTGCAATGCATTGTCCCAAAACTGAGTACGCGTATTTTATGTCTTGAACTGTCAAATATTTTTGGTGTGGGAAAATTATGAAACAAATTTTCATTTAACTCATATACCATATTCCCAAGCATGTATAATCTCGTTCGATTTGTGTAAAACTAATGTCACCTCATATTGGGATTCCTATAAACAAAGGGATGTATCGAAAAAAAAAAGAAGTCAGGTAGTCGTTTTAGAATTTCAGAACCGTTCCATAAATGAAACAGTGGGAAAGCATACCTCTGTATTTACTTACTTGTATAATGAGATAATGGAAAAGCACAGATTTATTCAAAAACGTTTATTATTAAATGAACTTATATAATAACTTTTATATGTTCCGAAAACTCAGTACTCAATACGCTTTATTTAGTATGAAAATCGACAACTTCCACATTTCATTGTAGTGTTTTTGTGACATAATCCACAGCGGCTTTGTTTATTTTGTTTGATTATGTCATGTACCTTGCCGTGTAACCTAATACTATCAGGAACACGTTTTATGACCGCCACAGTAGATCTAGGTAGCAGAGCTTTCGTTACCGAACTAAAACTTGTAGATAAACCTGTTATCAGAAGATATGTTGTCACAATGTATCTTGTGAATGATGAAAAGTCATGCGAGTTGTCTTCCTTTGAAACTGGGGATAATACATTGTTGACATAACCATTGATGGGAAACATAAGTAGCTGCCACTTCCATCTTTTCAGACGAATTTTATTCGGTAGCATCCAATATTTCAATCCAACCGATTCACCTCGCCCATGTATCGGGTGTAATTTATGATGCAACGAGTTTGGTCGACATCGTTCTTCTGTTTATCTCATTATCGCTTTACTTTTCCAATAGCCTCTACACCACATTGAGTTGATGCCACAGTAACAATGTTATTGTCATTGTATCGCACGAGGATAATATTCGGCAAAGCATCTGTACATTGATTGTAGGATCCTCCCCTAGTCCTCTTCATTTCTTTCTGATTTTTCAAAGGCGCATTTTCTACTTTATTCGCTCTAATCGTCCATGTTGCATCGTAGCCTAATTTCTTTTATTTCATCTAAGAGCGGCAAAGAAGTAAAAAACTTATGCATGTAAAAACTGGCCCGATTCCAGTTTTGATATGAGATCTAATACGACAGAAGCACCGGGATCGAGTTCTGGATGGGTGTTTCCGGTACTTGCTCCTTGATAGAGCTCTCCATAGATCAAGTAGCCGAGACGATTACAAATAGACCAGTTTTTATAGCTAAATCTAATCAGCTTTTAATGGATGTGTTGTTTAGCGCTATATTTTCCAAAATATGGAATCATAGATCCGTCTATGCTCAAATTTCTATCGCCGGAATAATATTTTTGCCATATTTTGTTGGGAAGATTTCAAAGAGGACGAACTTTGGTGAATTTATCATTTGGAGCAAGATTATTGCTGTCAGCAACGTGGAAATATCGCAATAATTGTTCAAACTTATTTTTGGACATAGCAGATGCCACTCCCTGAAAATTTCAGTCAACACCTTACTCCCAGTGTCTTGCTACAGAATTTTATCCTGACAACAATAGGATACCGATAAAACGCCTGATTTCTAAAGTTATGATTGCCTTTCTGAATTGCATTTTTTTCAGTTTCTGAACGCAGAAGTTCAAAAACTTCTTCATCGAAAAAGGGTTCAAAAAATTTAACAGTATTATTGAGATCTTCTAGAAAAAGGTGGATTAGATTCGTTTTCCGGTTTTTCAGGAATATCTACAGGTCTCCACTTTCTTGTGACGATACTGAGAGGGGGATTCACTGTTGACGTGCTAGCTATTGGTGCATCAGGTTCATCTACAAGAGAATGATCCGGAAAGTCATTTACTACTACTAGTCCTTGTTTAGTTGATACCGTGGCGCGAAATTCAGCCTCTGCTAAGAGCTGGTGCCTTGCCAAAT
This sequence comes from Dioctria rufipes, assembly GCA_963924295.1. NCBI lineage: Eukaryota > Metazoa > Arthropoda > Insecta > Diptera > Asilidae > Dioctria > Dioctria rufipes. Next base: position 36,303,428 of record OZ002743.1, on the reverse strand, counting down.
TACTTATATTTCCATATTCCTCATCACTATTATTGTTATTATCCGGAGGTCTTATGTATATATCCCCAGCTGGTACATCGTCATCTTCTTCTAAATACGTAATAATGTCATTTACCGTACATTTGAATAAAAGAAATGAAATAATCAAGTAAAATTCATTACCCCCCTTTTAATATTTTACATAGGTATATAATCCTACTGTTCCAATAATGGAACTGTATAAAGAAAAGGAAAAACAAATATCAAGATAACTTTGTTTTCAATATATTCTAACATAAAAGTATAATTCAAGCTACGATGGATAAAATAACATAAAACAGTGGACGATCTCAAATTATAAAAAAAAAAAAATACTTACATTGTACGACGAGTCCTTTTTTCAGCGAAAATTTCCAAAAACAAGACTTCTTAAAGTGAAAATGTGCTACGAATGTCAAATAATGAAAGTCGAATCTGACACCCAATAACCTTAGTGTTACCAAAAATACAAAAAGATATATTGGGTGCGTTCGCATAAATATAATAAAAAATTAAAATGTAACCGATCCAATAATAGATCACTGGGAATATATGGGTTAAAGAAATCACATCGAAGAGATACCTTAGGCCTCTCATAAGACCGGAACCATTTTGCGGTGTTTCTTACAACACCGTGAAACTTATCATCCAAAGCTTTATCCAGAGCTGAATGGACCAGATATGGACTTCAGACAAGCCAAAAGATTTATTAAAGGAACTTCACCAAAGAAAAGCCCAGATCTTTTGTGGCTGTCTAGGAATAAACTCAGAAGTATTACAGGAGTCCTAACCAGACACTGCAAAATAAACAAACACATGCATCGGATAGGTACTATATCACGTACTGATGGTAGATTATGTTTCGAAGAGTATGAAACGTTGGAGCACGCCACTATGCGAATGCGAGGCCATTGCTCACTGTAGATTCCGGGCTGCTTTTCGTCGCGTACGCTTGCAATTTAACCTAATAGAACTTTTATTTATAATAAGTTGAAGACAAATTTGAGGAATGTCAACGCGTTCAATCTGAGAGCATATTTTCCAATCTCATCCAAGATTCCAATCTAAAGCCCGATGTTGTGTTCATTTAGCGGATAAATATTTAGCAGCAATCGAACAGGGACCATTTTGACGGCTAAAATTGTTCATTATTTTGAACTATAGGTGGCTGTTTTTAGCAATCAGCTGTCGTGCATTTGTGATTTTATTTCGTGTTCTACTGGATTGTTATTGCAATTACCGAAACTCGAAATAATAAGGATATTTGGATTTATACTTACTTTTTTAATTTTTTTTTTTTTTTTTCAAAAAAATTGCTTAAAAATGAAGACGAATCTTTTCAGCAGAAAAAAATAATAAAAACACAGTACCGCTCTTGTATTCAACTTGAAACGTCAAAATTTTAGCGTTGAAAAAAGTTATTGAGCGGATAAATCTAAATCTTAAAGATATGACTGTGGAAATTACTGCCTTCTACTTGTCAAAACCAAACAAACTTTTAGCTGATAAAACAGAATACATACCACTTTCGACAGCGATTTGGCTAAATATTTAGCAACTAAATTTCACCACTAAATTTTCAAACGAAATATATCTACTAAATGAACACAATAGCAGTCTTAAGACCAGAATTACAGTTACGACTGATGACTCGACTGCGACTTGATTTTCAGTCAAGTCGACGCTGAGCTGAAATTTGTAATTAAATTAAAGCTTCAACTGTTTGAACAAACCAGAAGTGCCGGGCTATGGTAACTGAACTGAAGTTGGCCGCTGCCGAAACCAACTTTGCACTTTGAGCAAAGTTCAGTTGTTTCATTCACATTCGAAGTCGAAATTGCAATTGTATTTTGCCACATGCATTTACTATTTGGGCAAAGTCTTAGTCGACTGATCAGTCGTAATTGTAACTCAAGCCTAATTCTACCGCACCGCAAGGCAATAATGTGAAGAAGGATTAGGGATCTTAATGAGTTGCCGTCTCTTAAAATATAAAAAAGGTTTTAAGTAGGTGTCACATCAGGAGCGGCGCGAGAGGTTCGGCGTTTTGTCTTTGCCGCTGCTTGATTGTTCGGCGCGGCGCGTTAAAATTGCCGCGAGGCAATTTTGGAGATTACTCAAAAACACAATTTTGCCGCAGCCGCTGGCATCATCTTATTCATTCGCAATAAGTCCGCGCATTCTATAAGGTATTCGTTATCGAACCTCATCACTTTTTTCTGTTTTTCTTCAACCAGAGCGCGCTACTGATAACAGAAATTTTTTCACCGGCAATAGAATCCGTCGCTCCCGGTGTGAGTATTTTGCCGCATGCAACCTCGCCGCTCCCGGTGTTACCAGGGCTTTATGCCCTTTTAAATGATCTAGAAAAAACAAAACTGAAATTTTTTTAGTTATTTTCGTATGTTTTTAAAAACTTTTGGTGAACTACACTTCCATATACGGGAAAACAAAGACATCACATAACATTACTTTACATCACGAAAGATATTGCACTGCATACTATAAGTTCATATGCATATGTACATATCTAAGTAAAGAGGCGCCAACAACGAATCCTGTGCCCTGTGGTATGACTTACGACTGAACGTAACGTCTGTGAAAGCACTAACTAGTTCACTATAAAGGATTTCTAAGAGTACTACCACAATCGACAGCGCATCTCACTGCGATTTTCAGTAGGGCAAACTATAGCACTTCTACAGTGAGAGGATTGAATTGTGGCTGCGTTTCCGTATGAAAGTGCTTATATAAAACTAAGTTTTTATGATTGTGGTCCGTCTGTGGTACCACTGTGGTTCGTGCGAAATAGATTTAAAATTGTGTACATTCGTGCAGTAAAGCACTCCTTAAACATAGCACACAAAACGAATTTCACCCTTCACGACGCCATATCAAATTTATGAACATCGAGATGGGCAGTTATCATAGATTTCAATAGAGGTTGCCATCAGTCTTGCTATAAAAACTGGCTTTCTCTTAAGTAGTCTATACTCTACACTGTCCATTCCATATGGAAATGGCGATGTCCATGACGACACAGTATGTGTTCCCTTTGCATCGTTCCATCTGATTTCACTATCGGCTCATTTCTTCCTTGCATGTCTAAATTTTGTCTTTAATACCAGGACATCGTTTCGTTGACGATACGTTTAGTACAACTACTGAAGTAGGTTGATGAAGTGCAGCAGTTACTGCACTAGAATAATTTCCCTGTGGAAACATAACCAATGAACGCTTTCCATTATACAACCCCGCCTCACCACTTGTCGAGAATTTTCAATACTGAAGTCATATACGAGTATGTATATTAGGTACACCCGTATTCAAAACTCAAAACTGAATTCTATTGATATCAGAAGGGCGGCTCAGTTAAATGTATAACACATAACCAAATCAGGCACTGATTGAAATCTCATTCCTCAGTAACAAAATATTCCATGGAATCTGGAATCGATTTTAATTTAATCAGTATATGTGTTGTGTGTGTAAACGAGGGTATGTAATTTAGCAAGCAATTTAAAGGATTATTTTATATAAAAATATATGAATGAATACAACCAGTAAAAAATGTGTGAATAAAAATTCTGCCTACCTACCAACCGCTTTAAAATTCAACTTATTTTGGTGCACAGTTTTGGAATTGGTAAGTAACCCGAAAGAATCTTATCAAAATGCATAATTTGCATAATTTCAAAAAGGAAGTGCTAAGTACCTACTTGGGACAGGTATGGTAACTTCTTGGTGCTGCAATTTACACACAGTTTGCTTGCCCAACTTCTAATTCTATTTACAAAAATGAAAATATTCAACTAGCGAGCGAGCGAGCGAGCGACTTCCTAACGACACATTTCCAGATTTCTGCTGTGAACGGGAAGCAAATTTATCTAATTTTATGCGCATTAATTACATATCGTATAACACTATTTAACTATATATAAAAATTTACGATATTCACCAACAACATTAAGATTTTACACCCGTGTATAGCCACAATCGCTGTTTTCTGTTAAGTTGAAGATTTCTTTGGGGGGAGGGTAGGGGGGAATTGTGCCAACTGGCCTGGTGACTTAAAAACTCCTCACCACAGTAAGTACATAATATAGTTATTCCAGCATATAGTAAGAAGCAAAACTACTTAATGATTGCAAAAGAAACACAAAGCAACACAAACTGGAAATACTTACTTCGATTATGTATGTACAAAGTCTTTATAGGAGAGACCTATTCGAAGGCCGGAAAGTTTACCATTTTCTTCTGTTTTATTAGCAGCCGCTTCGACTTAAGAGCGACACCCATGCAATTTCATGGCAACTTTAAGACAAATTGCCTGTTTCGTGAGTACACATGGACTAATTTGTAATCAAATATTTGATTTTTTATATGTAGTAACAGATGCAACATAACTAACTATAACCAACCGTCAAGCGAAGATGATATATACAATAGTATATATGTAAAAATGTTTTTACTTGCCGACAAAACTAATAAAATTCCACCGCAAATTATGTTTACATGCGCGACAATTTTAATTCATTTAGAGAAAAATGTGTCATTTCAGAACATTTTTCTTCGGACCATTTGGCAGTAAATTCTAAAACTATTTCACACGCCATTTGAAAACTGCGCAGATATCGCTCTCCTATTTTATAGCGACTTTTTTTTATAAAGAGAACAAGAAATAATATCCGTTCATGATGCAAAATTCTATCTTGATTTTGTGTATTGAATTTGGTACAACTGTTGTGGGGGGGAAGTAGTAGAGGCACCACACTGTCTCTTCCAACATGCTATAATACGAAAGTTGTATGTAGCTTGAGGTGTTGTACACCTCTTAAATTTTGTAAAATGACAGCGTACCTACATTGAAAGAACCACATATCTACATACATTTGTATATATATACGAGCATTAACATCAAAAGATTTACCTAAGTGGACCTCAAGGGCAATAATAAGCGTTTCTGCGCTGAACCTTTACAAATCTTCTATTAAAAAAACCGCGAATTGTAATGTCTTACGCGGTATTTGGAGATATCTTTTCTTCTCTTTTTCTCTGTGTTACTTTCATTATATTTTATCTTGCTTTGCAGAAAATCTCTGTCAATTATTATAGTAAGCAGGAACAACTGTTGTTCCGTGTCATTGCTTTTACTGCTGCTTACCTGTGATTCTCGTTTATATTTGCATTTTTATATTCGAGATTTGAAGAAAACATTTAAAATGAGTTAATGTCAACGGTGGTCGTTCAATCTGTGTTTTTTTTTTTTTTTTTTTTTTTAGTTTACATATGTAGGTATGTTTGTTGTATGTAAATAAATATGTAGGTATGAATAAGGGATTTATTCAATTTATCCCAAACAAAGATTTAAATCCGAAAACTAAAGGTGTTCCTAAACGATCTGGCAAAATGGCAGATATCTGTCAATTGTTGTGGGCAGATTTCTGCCCTACTGATTGCACATGTAGCAGATATTCGGGCAGATTTCATCTGTCACAGAGTTTTCAGATAGTTTTTGGTCAGTTATCTGGCATGCGTCTGATTACATGATTTTCATCTGGTAAAATACTGCTTTTATCTGGCAAACACAACATAAATTAATGTGAAACAGATAATTCTCATTTACAAACTTTTTTCAAGTTAGAAAGTGCACAAAATTTAAATCCAATAAAAACTGAAGCAGTCAGACAAACATTCAGCAACTACTTCATAGAAGAAGGTGAATTAGAGTGGTATTATAATGCATATTTAAAATTATAATATAAAAAATGTTTCCGTTAAAATTAATATAATAAAATCACTTATGAGATTACAAGTAGATTGTTTTGAAAGTGATTCGTTTTCCTAAGAACAGCATACATTTAAAATATTCCCATTTTGGGTTGAAACCTTCACCTGCAATTTGGCCACTTTTCTTTTGTGTTTTTGCCTAAGTTTACTTTTAAAAGTAACCCTAAAATATTGCCACTTCATCCAGTTTTGTTCAGGTGACTTTTTTATTGCTTCCCCTATTTCCAGTAAGGAATTTCTCCTTTTATTTCTGTCCCTATATTGCTCCAAAGTTCCGATCCACAAATGTGGATGTTGTTGATGATGTACATAATGTATACTCTTGGTGGATATAATAATATAACGGGGCTTCCAATAAGAGGTGTTATTTTGTATTTCAAAGTAAAATGCCATTTTTTGAGATAAATGATCGGATCTTTATTTCATTATAAAGAGGAAGGTATGCCGTTAGTAATGGAAACTAACATCAGCCAAATGACCAACACGACCACACCTACAGGACCATATCCTTTTCATAAAATTTTCCATAACCAAATCGCAAAGTGGCTGCCCTATGTCCTCGATAGCCTCACGAATTCCATCTTTGAGGTCTTGAATCGACGCTGGGCTGTTGGCGTAGACCTTCTCTTTCACGTGGCCCCAAAGGAAGAAGTCGCAAGGTGTTAAGTCACAAGATCTCGGTGGCCAATTGTGATCACCTCTTCGAGAGATAACACGGTCCGGAAACTTTTCCCGTAAAAGATCAATGGTTTCGTTGCTTGTATGGCACGTAGCGCCGTCTTGTTGAAAGTAAACGTTGTCCAGATCAATACCATCCAATTCCGGCCATAAAAAATCATTAATTATCTGTCGATAGCGCAATCCATTCACCGTAACTGTTGCTCCAGCCTCATTTTCGAAAAAGTAAGGTCCAATGATCCCGCGGGACCATAAACCGCACCAAACAGTCACACGTTGAGGATAGAGAGGCTTTTCAACAATAACTCTTGGGTTTTCCGAGCCCCAGATGCGACAATTTTGCTTGTTGACGAAGCCAAGATGAGTTTTCAATGGAATTCCGGATCATTTTCATGCATTTCAAGGACCCAATCAGCAAAGACTCGACGTTGTTGATGATCGGCCGGCTTGACTTCTTGTGTTAACTAAACTTTGTAAGCCTTAAGACCCAAATCTTTATGCAAAATACGGTGTAATGACGTTTGTGGAATGCCTAATTCCAAAGAACGACGAGGAATGGACAAACCTGGGTTTTCTTCAACACTTTCGGCTACAGCAGCAATATTCTCGGCTGTTCTTGAGCGACGTGCACGAGTTTTATTCTTCACATCACTAACTTGTCCCGACAGCTCGAATTTTTCTAGCAATTTCTGTATTGCGGTCCGACAAGGTGCTTCACGACGACCCAAAAATGTTCGAGTTTTACGAACCGTCTCTGCCACATTTTCACCATTTTTATAGCGAATTTTAATAATTTCATTGCGTTGTTGAATTGTGTATCGTTCCATTTTTTAATGGCGTAGTTTCTACTTGTCAAACGTCAAAAAATGACAGCTCCAAAAGTGACATCTACCGAAATAGCGGGCTAATTAAAATAACACCTCTTATTGGAAAACCCTTTATAATTGTATAATAAAATACAAACCTTGTATGAGCTTGATCCTGCAGTCTGTTCTATACTCCTATCACTACGTCCACAAAACTATTTTTTTCTGCAGGTGCTGTAACGACTCTGAGGAAATCGAATCTGTCTAGCACGTACCGCAGAGTACGCTCTGATGAACAAACCCTTCTTACCTAACCTAACCTAATCTACCAAGTTACTGTGTCGCTTAGCATCGTGTAACCATTCGAATTCCACTTTCTTCGTTTTATTTCATCGTCGATGTTGCAGACGGCACTTTACAAATTTGATAATCTTCCACACCTCTCCCAATAATAGCACAACAATGCTTTCATATTAGAGTTAAACATCCAAAGTTTTGTTCCGGTTATGAAAATTCTGGTGAAAAATTCCATAACAGAACCTCTAGCAAAAATATCTCCTTGATTTATTCATTCAGGAATCATCTTTTGTATCATCAGATTGGGTAACTATGCCACCGAAGTAATAGAAACTTTTCACCCCTCTCCTTATTATATTTATGTGAATTTCGGAGATGAAGTTTGTGTTGTTCTTTATTAATTATGTTTTTGAAGAATTTAGTCTCAGACCGTCTGAAATATACTTGTTTTGTGCGAGTTTTCGAATCGGTGTCGGTGGGCAATCAAGGAAATATTTCATTGACATAATCCAAATATTTAGCGTTATTATTTAGCGCATTTGCTATAATTCGTTGCCGGATAACCTTCCATTATGAAGAATTACAATTTGAATTGCTGTAAAGATTCTTTTAAAGAATTCTGCCGTTTGTGTAATGCGTTTCATATTTATACCTTGTCTGTATAGGCCTTTTCATAGTCCAGAAAATCCAGATAAATGGAAGATTGAAATTCTATTTATTGTTCCACGATGATAATTCACGAGTCTTTAACGTGATGAATGCAGGAGAAATTAGAATCGCAGCCTGTTGCTTTCTTATTGTTCGTCCGACTGCTGTTTTAATTTTCCCTGAGATCAAGTTAAAATTTTCCACACAAATGTCAAAAATTCTGAGGTTCCTCTTTTTAGTAATTTTTACTAGAATACGATTCCGTCCAATCCTCCGGGAAGGTGCCAGTGCTCTAAGTCTTAAAGATGAGTCTGTTTTACCAGAGCTTAGTATTAGTCGTATAAACTGTGTTTGCTCCGCTATACAATGAGTGGAAAGTGCTTATACTAGAACACTTGTAAATTTAAGACATCTCAATTTATTGATGATCGTGAATAATTTCTAATTCAGTCCAGTAAAAGTGATCTCGCTGTTGATGTTTAATTCTGTCTTGATGTGCGTTTCAATTCCGCTGCAATTTTTGCTTCACATAAGTAATCCTAGACGAGGACGTGTTATATGTATATGTTTGGATGGCAACAAATTTGCATGTAGAGTATGTTACAATACAAAAAAAACGGATCTCGTACATCTTTTTACACAGGTATAACAGGCACACATATTATAGTATAAAGATTCATTCAGATATCGTTTGATTCGTCACTGCAATACATAACTTAGTTACATTTCGTTAGGTGATGCCTGAGCTACAAAATAAAATGCCATGTATAAAGTTAGATTTGAAATTGTGTTTTAGTGTGTTTTCTCAAAGAAGCAAAAATGAATTTAATTCAGGTAGTCCTTCCGGGCCTGCTACTTGTTTTTGTTCTCTTTGCTTTGACTGTCTCGCCTAGTTCGTCAATATGTTTATATTGTTCAAACCTCTTAATCAACTTTCTAACAAATACAGCAGATATTTTATAGTATACCTTTCAAGCACAACAAAGATTATCCAAAAAAAACGTATTAAGGTAATTGGGAATTGAATGAGAGTGATGTAAAAAACCATAGCACCATCAAGAGATCAATGCTGACAACAAAAAAGCCCTTGAAAAAACGATTAGAGTGATTGAATGATAACTTAGACCACGTTTGTAACAATGTCATATTCACAGTAAAGTCGTGTTTTATAGTGTTGAACGCCTATAGAAAAGCCTGGTAAAGAAAAATACGTTTATGGGTGCCTCTCGGTTTTACTAAACTAATCCCCTTTACGGAGAATCTTAACGCTTCAAGGATAATTAATTAGCTTGTCCCAAAATGGTTTATTGAAGTCTCCTGAAAGATGCTTTAAGGATGGCAGAACCATTTGGCTCATTGTAGTAAATCCAAATCTCGTCATCTGCCCCAAAATATTTTTGTCCTGACTTGGTTGACTTTCCTGAGAATTTATGTTTTATTTATTTTTTGATCCAATCAACTCAGGAATTCTTTTGGACCTGTGTTCAATTTTGCAGGGCAGTATCTTTCGAGCCCTAACGGTGAGATGTTGATGCAGGATTTATTTTATTCAGGTTCGATATTTCGGTAGACCAGTTGTCCTCAAACATTATATTTTATGCAACTTTAATGGTTTCTAGGAAGGGCGGCAGTGGCACGACATCCTTGAGCGAACTACACCCACATAGCAACTTGTTGAATATTCGTTCTTTATCGTTAAATAACATCTTAGTTTTTGCGAGGACTACTGTCGAGTTAATCCATATTTAAAATCATGGTCCGAAAATTTTTGAAAGTTAATTCAATTTTGTATCAAAATGACATTTTCACCGTTAGATATACAAAAACAAAATTTTTTTATCTATCAAAGCTGTCAAAATATTAAAAAACGTTTAAGTGTCAAAAAAGAAAACATTCCAAAAGAAATATCACTTTGCAAGAGATAAACTAACCGCAAAACTTTAGTACCTAGGAATCCGCGCGGAAGATCAAAACAAGTAAATGTTATAATTAAAAGCAGAATGAAGATGGAACGATAATGTCTATAAGTTTTATGTAAAGGTCAAAAGGCTTTTCGTTGAACGACGGATCGATCGTTGGAAGTTTAAGGTGTGTTTAATATAAAAGATTTAAAAATCGGTAATATGAAACATAGGGTGGTACATATTTTTGGAATACGAAAATTTTAATCTTCCACCTTTGAAAATGATTCTAATGATGAAAAAATAATCCCAGTAAAAATTTAGGGGAAGGCATGCCTCAGGACACCTATTTTTACAACATATAGAAATAAATGCGATTATTAACATACTGTTTTAAAAAGCCTAATATATTTCATATTTTCTAAGATATGGCAATAAATATCTAACACTTCATAGGGTATTTTATATTTAAGTTCAAAGGATCAAAATGCAAAATATTTTTATGGCAACAGAAAATTGCAGCGTAGAGAAAATTAAACTAAATTAAAAAGAAACTCTTCTTACTAATTTTGGTTATTTTTTTATGTTAAATCTACGAATAAAGTGATCAATTTTTTTCAAAAACCATATTGGATGTCGTAGTGTAACAACAAAACGCTCTTACTTTACTTTCAAAATTCCACTCGACATTTTTAGCGGCCTGTTATTTCCTGTTGAATGCGGAAAAGGGTAAACTCCAAGCAATTGCTCAATAATATCTCCACTGGTAACCAAGACAGCAAGCCTATCAACGTTTTCCACTTCAATTAAAGAAATAAAAGCTTTCCATCCTAATGGATTACTGGTGCCAACAATTTATAATTTTTGGTTGCCGTTTTTAATGTTACAGCCCTCTTTTTACGCATTTGTTGCCTATAGATAGCTTCTGCTACAGATGCCAGAATATGAACCTCGAATCTGTCACTAATTTTGCAGGCATTAAATATAGCTTCTGTTTTTGCAGTGTTGGTGATGTTACGTGTTTCATAGAATCTTTGCTTATGCGATGGACCAGGCTCTTCTTGCAAGACCTCTTCTTCGAATTCAATACAGTCTGCTACTTTACTCATCACTACTTGATGAAGAATAGATAACTGATTCCATTAATCTGGATTGTTCATTAACATTTCGCTTCAAACGCTCGGATATTTTCTTTTTCACATCTATCTATAACAGCTTTCTTTTGAGAAGCAAGGTGGTAATAGATTCCATGGATATAGCCAGGCTTTTTTTTCAACAAAAATCTGTTTGTTTTCATATATTTTCAAACCCTGCAAAGCATATCCAGGGGTTATATCAAATGATTCGTCAAATCTTACTACAAAAACTTTTCCTTTTTCTTTTGAGCAAGGCATTTTAGATAACTTTCGTAGTGCCCTCCACTCTACATGTGGCTTCTAAAGCTTCTCGACGACTATTGTGTCTGTACGTGAAGATACTGATGTTCTCTTTGCAATGTTAGCTATAAAATCTACGGCCCTTGGAATGGTTGCTCCCGCTGTTACTGACACATAAATATGTAATAGATTTATAATTATTGTCTTGCAACTTCCCAATTCCCATCCCTGTTTCTAAAAAGCCTCGTCCTAGTAGAATTAAAGATAACAGGCTTATTATTTTGCTGTGTTACTTCAGTAAAGTGTTCTAAAAAGTCATGTACAATCGATCTTGATCAGCATCAGCTTTTATCATATTATACCAATCACTTTTTCGAAGTGGACATATTATGTATGTAGCTGTGAAACTGCCCTTTTGAAAGTTTCAAAGGATATTATCGAATTCTTGATCAAGACTATTTAACTATCCGTGTCTTATTGGATTTTTGTATTACTTTTGATTCAGTAGATCATAATTGGTTCCTTTATAAACTTTCGGATTACTTTAATTCCTCATCTTCAATCATTAAGCTGATCGGAGGTTTTCTTACATGTACGTAGTCAACAATCAGTGAAAATTTAAGTCTCTACGTCGAACTTTAGAAACTCCACCTGTGGAGTACCCCAAGCATCAAACCTTGGTCCTTTCTTATTCAATCTCTATATCAAGGATTTGAATATTCATTTATATGCTGGTGATCTGTAGATTTACTTGGAACAGACCAATCGGGTTACAAGAAGAATGTGTTGCTCGTGTAAATGAAGACTTAACGAGAATTTATGACTGATCGATAGCTAATAAACTGCTACTGAATGCAAGCAGTGTGTATGCCGATCTATAGAAACAGTCTTGTGGCGTCAGAGATACCATGGGTTATTTTAAATAACTTTACTTTGCCATTCTTTAGCTCTGTAAAAAATAAATTTAATTGTAGTCCTGAACATACATACAATTTACTTGTTGCAGTCATATTTCTTAGGCAAAGTATATGGCTCCTTGCGGCAGTTAAGAGTCAGTGGGTATTTATTATAATATATTTATTAATTATAATTTATATAATAGTATTTCCCAAGTTAGACTCATTTTGCCGTTGTAAACTGACAGTTGTATTCAATGCACTTAACATGCAGTGCCCATATCTCAATGTAAGTCAATTCTGCCCTTGGACACTTTCTTGATACCCATCTTGCTCTTCGTGACTTGTATTTTCTACATAAATTAATTCATAAAAAGGGGCCACAATATCTTTACAACAAGCTGCAATTCTTACCCTCTGAAAAAAGTTTAAACATTCTGCTGCCATGCTGTCATTCTCATTTCTGGGTGCGCACTTATTTTGCCCGAACTACATTTACATACAAAGTGGAATAGTTTACCTTCTAATATTCGTAGCGTGAAATCGGGCAAAGATTTTCTTGAATTGTTAAGCTCTTTGGAGATTTATTGATACACTTTATGGCTGTTCTTAATCTTTATTTAGTAAATTGTTTTCTTTTTTTTTTTTTCTTGTTTTATCCAATTCAGTTTAATTTGCTCAGTATACTTATTCACTCTTGTTTTCTAATAAAAAAAATGTTTAGCTATGTTCTTTTTTGTACCTTGTTCTAGAACTCCAATATACTGGAGAGAACAAATTGTTCTGTCGATTGAAGCGAACTATTTGTATTGTTCGCTTCATTTTAATCTTTATATGAATATGTATGAGGCGTTCTTTTGTGTGTATCTTTTCATCTTCTCTATTTTACGGACACAAAAGAACATAGCTCTTGTATCACTACTCTAACCTGTAGATCTGTATTCGATAAGATTTTTGTAATCTTTATATAGTTGACCGTAATCAAGTACTATTGTTATTGTTACACTTATCCCAAAAAATAGAAACTTCTTTAATAAATTAACAATTTGCAGAGTATAGTGTTCAATTAAATAAACGTAAAGATATTTTAACAGATATCGCTGGATAATTTTTTTACAAAACAACACACTAGTACACTAAATGCTACCACCATAAAGTACAAAATTTTGACCTACATGCGGCATGGATTAACTAGCCAAAAAGCTAACACCATGTACTTGCCATCTCTTTCTAATACCTACCTGTGTTTGATTCAGAACAGTTCATAACGAAAAATTAAAAACTTTTAATAAAACAACTTCAGTTCAGTCGATCCAGGCCCGTAGCAAGGGAGGGCATAGAGGAGCAGTGCCCTACCTTAAAAATTGTCAACTTATTCCATATTCTGCGGCGACATCATAAAAGTCATCGCGGCGAGTCTGTATGATTGCCAACACTGACCAGTCAACCACTACTCGGCCATGTTTGCGTTGCTTACCTTCCACCTCTTCCTATACCATGTACGATTGGTCGACTACTTGAAAAGTTTTTGTCAGGACATTTTGCTGTTACAAGAGTCGTATATGAAAGTTATACTATGATTTTGAAGACTCCAGATAAAATGAAAAATGGAAAATTCAATGGTGATGATATTTCAAAAAGTATTGACATCAAAGGCGTTTTGCTAAACATGGAAATTTGACTGGCAAAAATAGTAGAAAAAAGAAAATATTATCTATGGCTTTACAGACTTCACAGGGTCGAGGCACGAGATTGAAGGATGATTAATATCAATAATAAAATGTGTCCAGGAAGAAATTGTGGTCAGAACAAATGTATGAAACAATTTTCGAAGAAGCCGAGAATATCATATTGTAGAAAACAATCTCAAAATAGTTCCCAGAACAAAAGAGGCAAGTAAATGCAAGACATCTGGTTGATGAAATGCTGTATGGTCCATCATCATCTTGTCAAAACACTACAGCCATAATTTAAGCTACGCCATTTAAAGCAGAATATTATGAAAATGTTGGCATAATAACAGCTGAAATGAAAAGAAGATTTGAAGACAATGAGAATCTAGTAGATTCAATTTTGTGTCTTGATGAGTTAGACAAAGTTTAAGTCTATTCAACGTTTAAATATATAATTTTTGTGAAGAAATTAATGAGAGAGAAAAACAAATTCGTATTTGCAATTATTTTTCAGATATTAAAATTCCTTCCAAAGAAGAGGCTGCTATTGTGAAAAGGTACTTGAATGAATTGAATGGTCGAGGAGATCAGAGCGAAAGCATATTAGAAGTTCTATACCGACAAAGGGAATCCTTCAGAGATACGTATGAACTATTTGCATCAGTTGCAACAATCCGATCTAGTACTGCTTCTTGCGAATCTACCTTTTCGATACTCAATGGTTCACGAGATAATGGCAGGTTTGGTGTTTCTTGCATTTGAACCGAAAAGAACAGACAAAAAAAATATTGATGAAGTGTTACAACAATTCCACAATATGGTACATCGAAGACTGCAATTATATTGAATATTTTCACCAAGTTGTGTTTCTTGTTTGGTCCATTTATTTCTTTTCATTGTTGAGGAGTGTCTTTTCAAAATGGGATATTTACGTCCTAATCGTTTTTTCATAAAATCGAAAAAACTGACTGTAGCAATACCAACAGCTTTACAGAATAATAGGAGGAATATATGGAAAGGATATGATAAGTTATCTAGAATATATTATTTTGAAAAAAATTTGCCTATTACTTCCGGTAATATTGGCTTGCAAAGTTTGGAAATATCCCCTTTAGAATAAAAATCTTTATAATATCCCCTTTTGTTCTGTACCATTTTGTAAATATCCCTTTTTGTGTTGTACGTTTTTGTAAATATCCTCTTTTGATTTGTACATTATACTAGAATAAAATTATTAAAGCATATTTTGAGTATTCTTATCAGTTTTTATTTTTTAATTCTTACTTCTATTTTTACTCAAAAATATAAAACAGAAACTTCTCCCTTAAAAATTTATTTCGACTATTGAAATCGTACTGTAAATATCCCTTTTTGAAATGAAACCAAAGTAACAGTATTAATGTAAATATCCCCTTTTGATCGGAACAAGTGTTTTCAAGTAAGATTTCCTATGAGTTTATCGCGTTTTGTTTCGGTTTACAGTGAAGAAATCTTGAATTTCAGAGTAGAGAATATAATCTCATACTTAACTTAAAAAAAATGAAAATTGTAAATATCCCCTTTTGAAAAGACACTCCTCTGTTGATACCTGTTTTAGTTCACACATAAAAAAATGTGATAAAATGATGGTACTAGAAACTTACTTTTTCAAAAAGATGTCCCGTCAACTACACAGATGTATCCCAAATGTACCGAAAATTTGCGCCCTACTTCAAATTATTGATGCCCTACTTTTAATTTGGTTCTAGCTACTGGCCTGAATGGATCTCTCCACAATTACAAAATATTCAAAACAAAAATTTGTTTAAACAACAATATAATAATTTCTTTAGTAAGATTCCGCAATCAACATCGAACAACAATTTACGTTATCACAGTTGATAGATAAATAACTAAATTTTACAGTTCCCCCTTCTCTTTCTGACTCCCTTTCGCACTTTCGTACCCTCTTATATAGAAATCAAGTACCTACATATACCAGCAAAATATTCCAGGAGAAGATAATGCTCATCGAAAACTTAAAACAAAAATTACACAACTCACATTCTGATGTAATCGTGAGTGAATAATAAAATTATAAAAAGTTGGAATTTTCTCTAAAACTAAATTCACATATGATTTAGAGAGGACATTTTATACTAGATAGGGTCTAATTAAAAACGGGCTCGGTCAGAGGAAATGTATCTTTTTGTTTTGTAGCATTTTGCTTACAACAGATGTTAAATATAAGCCAAAATGCTCACGCAAAGCTTTGCACGTATTTTTTTTTCGATTTGAAAAAGTGAAACTTCCCCAGATGAAACATTTCAGATTGGGTCACGCGACTATATTAGCTCATTGAGAATTTGTTCGAAAATAATAACACTGCCTCACGTTTGCCTTTGCTGCTCACTGTCACTGCCTCTCACCACAAATACACAACGGAAGTGTGTAAAAAGCTATTTATATTACATAAATCTAGTAAATTTATTATTATTATTTTTTTGTTTTGTTATTCATTTAAGATGATGTATAGTTTGCAGCAGCTTGGAATTTGTTGAAACATTTTTAAAAATTCTCAATGCCTTTTAGTACTTAATCATGACTTATAAAAAAAACATAGGTTATGTATAATAATATTTTTAAAAAAAAAAATGTTCATACAATTACATGTATTTACGTAATGCAAAAATCTGTGCGCAATAAAAACTAATTCGCTACCATATAAAACCGAGGACAGAGGACTTGAGGGAGCTACATCACAGCTAAGTAACAAACTCAAAAATGGAAGCGAACGTAAGAATCAACTTGCTTGAATTTAAACGCTATCGAGCAAAAGTACTTCGCGTCTTGGTTATGATGAGCTCATGGTCCTTCCCTTCCTTACATGCTGCACTACATTGCCTTGAATCAGTTAAATAAAGAATTTTATGGCACAAGAATGCATTCATGCTCATATGTAGATTTAGTATACTTTTTCGCATATTTTGACTGCATAATACTGGCTTTAAGTGACGAATGCTATTTCATCAGTCGTGCAGCTTTTAAGTTTCCCCGTGGAATTTCTTCTGTTAAGTATTCAAAGCCAAGTAGGTGCGAGTACAACAAATGAGTAATGGCACATGCTTATGCCATTTAAGTTTTTCTTCTTATTTATTTTTTTTTTTATTATTTTAAATATTAAGTTGATTTCTGTTTCTTATCTCTGTGTAGGTCAATAGAAGAAAAAAAAATCTTAGATTTCTTTGTTATCAGAGAGCTATAATACATGCGGACATTGTTTTTAATATTTCAGAGAAAATATTTCTGGATTTATCAGTACTGTTTCTGTGAGTGCCCACTAATTTTCATGTTTACTTAATTGTCATTAAAGCATGTAAAGTATTTTGTATCTTTTTTTTTTTTTAATTTTAGATAGGTAAACTATTTGCGTTTAAGAAAAAGATAAACTTTTCGGAATTTCATTCCTACATGGCATTATCTATACAAAGCACATTATCTAGTAAATTTAAAAGCAATTTAGGTATAGCGTTTTTCAATGAGTAATTGATGTAGCTCAGGCACCATATGGGTGATTATATGTAGATAATGATGATGAATACATTTTGTTAATAATACATATTATGTTGAAATTATTGTTATCGACCAAAATGCTTCGTTTATGAGTTCATAATGGATATTTTATATGAACTGCTTGATCTTCTATTTCTTATGGAGACTATTTTATTTAAGCGTCATCTTCTTGTAGACAGAGGTCGTGCTGTTAAACTTTTTATGTCGATTTTTCGATTCCATGAAATCAATGTTGCACTTTTTCTGTCATATTCCTAGTATTTGTGTATTGTATATATTATATATACGGAACGAACTGTTAAACATAATAAATATTCTTTATTGATATATAGAAACAAATTCCTTCTTGAACTTTATGCAAATTACCAAAATAAAACCGTTTAATTTATTTAATTAAAAAAATTCACAAATAATCGCGACAGAACACTTTGACGCAGAGCAGATGACAATTGAACTTGAATATGCTTTTGTAACACCGAAAAAATAGCCAGTGCAAAGTAGGGAAATTCAGTGCAAACCTAGTAATGTAATACTTCTGCTATAAAAGTTGTCCATTGAACATTTTCAGTATTGCACTGCTAGAAAAACTGCAAAACTGGTTTTTGACTGAAGTCCCATCGAAATCGATATAAGAATTTTAAAGACCTTCAAGGCAGAATTTCTTAAACGTCAGTTTTAAGAAATTTTCTTTAAAGACATTCAAGGGCGAGCCGATCGCACTTGATTATGTTGATTTATATATGTGAATGTGATTTAATTCGGAGTGAGATTTCAAATTTAGAAAAGTTTGTTTGAATATTAGATAAATATTACGTAAAGAATACAGCAAAAATGAATTTAACGGTATTAGTAAATGCTGAAGACCCTATGTATAATATGCTGCAAGAGCAAGGTAAACGACTGTTTTTTTTTTTTTTTTTTTTTTTTTTAAATTAAATTTTCACTAATAAATTGTTTTAATTTGTGGAAATTCATTGGTGAATTAGTGTAGCAGTCTCTTAGTCGTTACAGAAGAAGTGTACAATTTACCGGAAAACTCAAAAAGTATTTGGAACGAAAAGCTGTCCTTTTTGTGTATATTTTTACAAATTAATTATGTATTTTATTTATGAAGATAAAAGAGTTTTTTATTACATTAAATAAAAATACCAGAAATGTTTTATAATATGTTGCTTTATTTAATTATACAACAAGGTATGAAAAGCTACAATATCTTCGATTCTTTGTCTATTGACCCGTAATACAATCTATTCGTCGGAATCTGAAGGACTACGTTTGTTTAACAAGAGTGTTTTCAATTCTTCCACATTAGTTACCTCCAAAATAATTTCAGAACTCTTAATAATCTGGTTCATTTGAAAATTTGGTACGAGGGTTGTCTGAAAAGTTTCCGACCTCAACATGAAGATGGCAGCACTCGAATACAAAAGTTTAGATAATGTGTTTTCGCTCGCTTTGAAAGGTACTCACCAAAATTTCAGCCATTTTGGACATGCAGTTGTTATTTGACAATCATTTGAGTAAGTCAATGTGAGTGCTTTTGTGAAAATGGAAAAAGTCGAGTATCGAGCTGTCATTAAATATTTGTTTTTGAAAGGCAATACGTGTTGGACGCTGTGTACGGGGACCCTGCGCCATCATTTACCACAATGAAATTTTGGGCAGCTGAATTTAAACATGAACAGTGCACGTTCGGTACGTCCAAAAACTACAACCACTGATGATTAGCTCACCAAATGGTTCTAGACAACCGTTGACTTAAAGTTAGAGATATAGCAGGGGCTTTGAAAATGTCCAATGAGTACCTGTTTATCACATATTGCATCAAGATTTAGGCAAGAGAAAGCTGTCCGCACGTTGGGTGCCGTGTTTGTTCACTTTAGACCAAAACCGCGATCTCACACCTCAGCGGTTGCCACGGCGAATATCCACGAATTAGGGTTTGAAATGCTTGACCACCCTCCTTACCTACTCATCAGATCTGGCCTCAAGCCACTTTTTTTTGTTCCCTAATCTAAAATTTGCGCCAGAGGTCATAGATTTTTGTCGAATGACGAGGCTATCACCTTCGTCAGCAACTATTTTGCAGAGAAAGACGCCGAGTAGTATTTGAATGGGTTGAAGAGATGGGAGCATCGCTGGAAGAAGTGTATAGACTTCGAAGGAAATTACGTAGAAAAAGAAAAATTAATTTCAAGAAAAGATGTCTTGTATCGTTGTTAGGTCGGAAACTTTTCAGACTATCCTCGTATAAAGTATTCAAAAATATGATACATAGTTGTCAAAACGATAAGAGTTGTCAAGTGTTTGTAAAACTCGTTCTCAATCATATTCAGATGGTTCAGTTGATAGCTGTCTGGCATGTAGAAAACTTTTTAGTTTAAAAACACGCCCAAGTTCTTATGCTGCTATCGACATAAAAAAAAAAAATTTCATTTGACAGTTAATTCAGTGGATGAGACTGTTAAGAGTTAAATAAATTGAAGTTAATATCAATTGAGTTTAGTTTTTTGGAAATTTTTGTTGGAGATACATAGAAGACAGATTCAACTCAATACGATCTTAAATTTTTAAACCCACAAGTAACTGTACTCGAAACAGAAAAGTGGACTGAAAGTATGGACAGATTGGTATAAAAATTTTCCGTGATTGAGTACATTTTTTGGATGCCAGATGTATGTATTTATGCAGTAGAATCTACATGTAATAAACTTGCCTATGTATAATGGACGGGTTCGCAAGTTTCGGTTGAAATATTTGTAAAATTCTTGATTATTATAGACTCGTTTACAATAGACTTTCGTTCATAATAGTCTGAAAAATCATTGCTCTAGTCCATTTTCAGAGAAGATGAAAACGCGAACATAAGAATTGTATCGCGATTAGTTAGTGTCCGAATTCAACTACCTCGGTAGTATTATTACTATAAACGGAGAAGCAAAAGCAGAAGAATACATAGGCGAAAAGTATAGGAAAGCAAAAACAACGTTCGGAAGACTATGGATAGTCTGAAAGTTGGCACACCTTGTGAAGGGCACCACTTTTTCAACTTACCGCCAATGATTTTTTTCAATCTTGGCACCAACTTAAGTAGAACTCTTTATAATATACAAAATTGTGCCCATATGAAATAGCATATGCAGTTCAGTGCATGGAAGTGAAACATGACTTGTAAAGAAAACTATTATGAACAAAATCCAAGTATATGTGAACAAATACCTGAGAGACAAGACAAATCACTAACACAGAACTGTGGTTAATCACACGCCAAGAACTAATAGCTATATTCAGATAAGACAAATAGAATGGAAATAGATATGCCAAACACTCAGAAGAACTACGTAAGAAATCACTCGGCATGCATTAGAATGGAACCTGGAGGGAAAACGAATGGTGAGATTGTCTCATGCTATTGCATGGGACAACAGTTTTGGGATATGGTTTTGTATCAGGTTCTATGTCGTGACAAGAAATAAAAAAAAAAAAAGGACGAGAGTGGAAGGACTTGCAGAAATCAAGAGAATGGCTCAGAACTGGGTGAGATTTAGAGGCTATTTGGAGGCCCTACCCAAGGGGAATAAAAAACGAATCACCATAAATCGAAAAATATACAACCAGCACTCCGTTCTTACTTTGTAGTAAGTTTTCAGTATTTTTTCAATTTTAACGGTTTTCCCCGCAAAATTTTTCCATTTTTTTTTTTTTTTTTACTTTGACGTCCATACTATGAATCCTATTGTCCATGGAATACTTTTCAGAAGTTTTTCAAAGCAAGATCATCAGCAATTGCTTCTTTCACGTCTAGGTAACTTTTGGCTTCTTTCCATATTATATTAATTTAAATTATTTACTTTCGTTTTAAAATTATAATTTACTAATATTTGTTATTAATTTATAATTAAGGATGTAAGAATGAGATCATGATGAAAAAAAAACTGAGTTAGTTGGGCTCCTATAATCAAGGTTCAGACCAGAACTTTATCAACGAACAGATGTTCGACCGAATTCTTTGTCTGTCATAACTGAAAAATGAGGGAAATGTGTCACATTGTGCTGAAACTTTAGTAACTACGATATATCGATTACTTTGTAGTAAAGTGATAAGCTCTTATCGAGGGTCAGTACTTCTATTGATGCTGAAGACTAATCAAAACTCAATATGATATTAAAAATTCGTTCACACTTAAAAAATGTTTTTGTAAATTATTTAAACTTTATAATAATGTGTTTTCATAAGTTATTCAAATTTCAATAATATTTATACGGACGGACGCAAGATTAATCTTATAAGAGTCTGTTTTATTAGTCGGTAAAAATTGTCTTTCATGTTACTCTGAGAAACCCTCAGACGGACGAAAAAAACGTCAGTTTTCTTGCTATCTATGATTCAATACCTATTCACGCTATCTTGTGTAAAATTCGTGTATGTGTGATAAGCATTTCTACTTGTGGACACGGTGGTAGAAATGACAAGAAGGCTGAGACTCTATTGTACGTCAGCTTGACGTTTCTGCTTTATTTTTGACATTTCCCAATTTACGAAAACAATCTTGGTGTTGTTTTAGTGATTTTTTGATAAAGAAGTGTAATTAAAAATGATTCATACTTAATAATAGTGATTCGAAATCATTTTTCAAGCAACTTTAATTATTTCACTAATAAATTATAGTGGTTTGAAGAAAATAACAGTGATAGAGTCATAAAAATAAACAGCCGTGATAATAAAATTTAACATTTTCCAATAAACCGGTATTATTTACAATCGAATTGTCATTGAGACTCTAAATTATACCAGCCTTACAAAGGCAACACAAAAATTATCAGAAAATAGATGGGGCGTTAAGAAAATTCTTAAAAATTTTAAAAATTATAAAAATATAATAAAATTAAAAACTTAAAAATTAAAAAAAAAATTAAAAATGTTGGCCTATATTGGGATCTCTTGTATTAAATTTCTTCAATAAGTTTCAATCACTAAATCTTATGCCCGCTCTGAAAATATCGTAGTTTACTACTTCCATGACTAGAACGAAGACATCGATGCGATTCTACTACATGACGAAAAATGCTTAAGTTTTCTTCCTCATAGCCTATCTTTTTTGCTATATAATCTAAGGTTCCGTGTTTTCATTTTGAAGTGTGGAAAACTAAAAACAACTGCCACTTTTCCAAACTATTTTCACCATTGACTAAAGAACTAATAAGGAAGCGGTGTATTGTGCGAATATAGTGTACGTGTGTAAGCCTTTCAATGACAAGCGAATTGCACTTGCTTTCATTTGCTTTGACGTTTCTGAAAGTAAATATTTCAGAGTTCCGGAGGCTTAAACGGTGTGAAATTGAAGGATTTGAAATTGTGTTATTTCGGAAGCGTGAAGTTTACATTTTGATTGCGTTTTTTTTTTTTTTTTTTATGAAATGATTAATATTTTTCGATTTTTGTTTTTTATGATTTATTTATTGTTGAATGAATTACCAAAATCTATTTTTATATACATACATATATATCAACTACGATGATTTAGCAAAGCGACTTGCGGTGATAACTCCTGACGACTGAAAAATTATCTGAAATCAAAAATCACAACGGGATTCTATTAATAACACCCAAGAGCAGTTTTTGACCGTGGGTTTTGGAAATAAAACCAATTATTAACAAAATGGCGACTTTGTAAACTTCAAGTGCTCATTTTTTTATCCAAAAATTGGTGTTTGTTCGGCTATGAAAAATCGAACTCATATCAAAAATGAAAAAGCCATGATCAAAAACTGAAAAAAAATAGTTTAGAATATAATAATATAAACTGCAGCTAAATTGGAAATTTTGTTGTCGAGTTATCATTGTCACCGATTTTGAAACCCTTGTTTCGAGATAATTGCTCTTTAAGTTCCAAGTTATGTTTAAAGTGTATGCATATGTTCAAGGCTTCCTTCCAAGTCCCATAACTTTTTCAATTTTTATCAGATCAACTTGAAATTTTTACACAATGTGCAAAAAAGAAAAATCCAATATTTTTAAAGTCTGCAGGTAGGCCTACCCCCTTAAGGTCATGTGCGTTTTGTTTATATGAGAAATGTCAAAAGGTTTCTTCTTTTCAATGGCAGCCCTATATTTCTTTTACCTAAAGAAACGAAGTGCTAGCGATTTCTTTATTTTACAGAGAAATTTGGTTTATAAAACATGTCCCTCCTTCAAAATGTCACGATTTCACTACTTCCATGATGAAACAAATACAAACAGAGCACACTAGCGAGTGTTTAAGGTTTCAACCGATATGCCGTTTCCTTATTAGTTCTTTATTCATTGATTTTAATACAATTATTATAAAATATTTCGTCAAATAATTTACAAGAATTTTTGGGGGTTCATTTTACTTTTATCTAAAAAATTAACAATTTCTATAGTAAACATCAATATTCAATTTCCTCTTAAAATATGATTCCATTACTATTTCGTGAAAAGAAATGTATTGAAAATGGCTCTTTTCTACTTTCACCACCCCTTCATATTCACGAAGAAAATGTCTTAATCACGTCTCGTCCTAATTCTGGTATTTCTTGTTTAGACAATAATGGAACTTATCCAAAATACTTTACAATTAAGATTTAGGACGTTTTTTATTTTTTATTATTGATTATACTAATTATATATAACTATTAAAATTAATTTTATTTTCTCTTTTTATTTCAGGTGAGTAGGAGTACAAACAACTACCGTGCTTCTTTCAAAGTCTTTCATTTATTATATTTATTAAAATAAAAAGGTAAGCGTCTTCCTAATAATTATTAAAAAATTGTATATCAAATCAAACCACAACAGACCTGTTTCTGTTCAGATTATGTAGGCACCAGCATCCACAATATTTCATAAGAAGTGAACATAAAAAATCTCAGCATTTACAATTAGAAACTTAATAAAAACAAGACAAAACAAAACAAAAAACATGTTAAGCAATATCATAACAAAGTCTTTGTTTTCTTAGCATAGGCACGATAATTAACTGATTATTATTAGTATGTTATTAAACCCTTACCCTGCCGTCTTTTGTATTCATCTGCTAAGGTTCAACGACATTTCAAGTGTGTGCTCTCTACTTACATACTATACTAGAAAGTTTGAAGTCATTGAAACGGCTCTCTTATCAAAACCGATTTGCATGAGAGGCTTATGATTTATATATAGAAACGGAAGTATGTACACACATATGTACATGTATCATATCTCGCGCATGGTGACATTAAATAATTTTTATTTTAGTGTTTTTTTTTATCTCTATAAGATGAAGAAAGTGTAGTATTTCTTTCATTGAGTTTGTTCTGAGTTAAAAGGTACATGTAAATTCAAAAATATTTTTAATTTAAATGCGGCATTGAAATAAGTTTAAACGAGTGGGGGACCTCTTAGTCAGAGCAGAAAAATTAAAAATAAGTATACATATATATTGCGTTCCTTTTATCGTCCTGAATGAATCTGTATGAATTGACAGTAAGATGTCATAATTTAGTTCTGTGCCCATAGAAAAGGAATGAAACAGACCAATTTCAACTGTTTGACATTTCTTCCATTTGACAAAAGCAAATATAAAGTCGTGTAAATTGTTGTTTATTAAAAACGAAGCCTTTTTCACCAAGAGAGAACTTAACCTAAGCAAGCCTCACGATAACTTGAGTGCGCGTATACTTAGACAGCTGGAATTTTGCACACGGCCCATAAAATAAAAGGAGAATGGGACCAATCGAGCAACCCCTTCGTAGGGTTGCCATACAAATATTTCGGTTGTCACTATATATTTAAACACTGCTGAGAGCTGAAATTTTGTACACAGCGTTTTCATAAAAATAGTAAATAAAACTTCAAAACTGAATTAAATCGAGCAACCCCTTCTTGGGCTTACCATTTACAAATTTAGGTTTTTTATGTATACTTTGAAAACGATCAGTCCCAGACGTTTTCATTGTACTAAAAATATTAAATTGTATAAAATTTGTTATCATTTTTACAGTTCGACGAACCGTTCTAGAAATACGGGTATATGTGAAAAACTACTTCAAAAATCAAACTTGCACAGATGGGTGACCATACGAAATTACATACCGGCATTCATTTAGGGTCTCATAAGAATTCGATTTAGGCAATATTTTTACTTCTTCTCTTAATGAATTGTCAGAATTGATCTCCTTCAAGTGATTCTAATCCATTCTGGTGTAGACCTTCCTCTCTTCTCCTGGGTTTTCAAATAGTTATTTACAATGCTGTACGTGGTGGTCATTTTTTTTTTTTTTTTTTTTTTTTTTTTTTTTTTTTTTTGTGAAAGGAAGGAAATACACATTTTTATATCTTCTTAGATGAAATCTATATATTTAAGTTTGTCATTTCATTTATAATACATAGAAATAATACCAGCCTAATATTAAAAGTTATTTCGATTATTGCATATCCGTCTGTCCATTCTCTCGATAACTTGAGAACGTGTGTACTAGAGAGCTGACTTTACACACGACTTTCGTCTGTTGTTGCTATAAAACTTTGGGTTTCTTACTTTATTTCACTTTTATTTATTTTTTATTCTAGAGTATACTACGAGGGTTGCACCATTAAGTTTTGCAATAGAAAAATAATAACAATAGTAAAGGTTCGCAAACAACTTTATTGTTTTTCATAATATTCGCCATGATCTACACACTTTGCATATGCTTAATAATTTTCAACGCATTTTTTCACTCCGATTGAGGTATCTCAGAAAAAATGTTTTGAGTACTCAAAGTGTTGTTTGAGCCGATGTGTGAGAGCTTGCATCGTCATGATGAAGAATGATTTTTCGTCTTTAGTTTTTTTTTTTTTTAATATTTCACCAAAGACTTCTGACAAATAAATGGTGGTTTATCACTCAGAATTGACCGTGTTTTACGATTTTCCAAAGCAAGGGTTGCGGTATGTCCATTTATATCGAAGAAACAAGCCACCATTTGCTTCGAAGTGATTCGTAAGCGAACAACTTTCGTTGGATTTGGCTCATCTTGAAACACCCATACGGTCGACTGTTGTTTACTTTACGAATTTATCCAAGATTCGTCACACGTTATACACGTATTTTGACGCACAGCGATCGTATTTTTTTTTTAACATTTCTTTGCACTAATCGAGACGAGCCCTTTTTTGAGCGAGTGTGAAATTATGCTGAATCCAACGCGCACAGTGCTTTCTCATAACCAGGTGCTCTTGCAATATCCTTTCCAAACTTGTCACGCTAATGCCTACGATCGCCTCTAACTCACGATATGTCACATGACGATCTAGCAGTATTTCCTTACGCACAGCATCGTTGTTTTCTGACACAACAATCGATTTTTGACGACCTTCACGAAATTTATCCGCCAGCGAAGTATGGCCACGATTGAATTAATTAAACCAGCGATTTACAGTGGTTTTATGTGGGGCTTCATCGCCAAACACAGATTGAATTTTGAAAAGTGAGGAAAATCATAAAAATCATTGCACGAAAATGTTCACGATTTAATCCCATTTTTTGACCTATAGATGAAATTTTCAAGTCAACAAAAAGTAAACAAATAGCATTCATATGAGTGCGTATGTATATGCTAAAAAATGTCAAACTTTACGATGGAAGTTAGATCGCCTCAATTGACATTAGTATTGCCACATTGCAAAACTTATGGTACAACCTACGTATTTGATCTTATACCAATGATAAGTTTTTCTCTTGTTAAATATGTAGAGATATCGAAAAAGTTCTAATAGTAAAAATAATATTAGTCAAACTATCTCTTAGCAGGTGTTTAAAGACTTGGGAAAAAAGGATTTTATAGTTTTTGTCCGCAAATAAAATTAAAATATTAGTTTTATACTGAAAATTGTACTTCACGCCTTTGTTATCTTTTATGGGTGTGGGCTTAAATCTTTTTTTTTTTAATTCCTATTATAAAGTTTTCTCTAGATCTAAATCAAAGTTTACTTAATTAATCTCTTGCCAAGCCTTTACATTTATAATTGTTAATCCTGACTGAAGGACAATCTCGTAGATGTAAAATTAAAGTGATCATGGTAAGCTATCGAAATATGAAAATAAAGGTGAAATTCCAAAGGAATTTCAGACATTCCTGTTTCAAATTCACAGAAATATACAAAAGCAATCCTGAATCTTAATAATTCTTTTACTTATATTTCTATTTCAATCGTTTTATTTTATGTAATCAGCTTTCAATCTTCTCTTAATATAACTCTAATCCTGTTTTCTTAAATCTGCTTATCGTCTCTGATCCCCTTCAGTTTTATTATATCTTAGATGAAATCTTTGAACATTTGGAAATAATCATGAGATACATAAAAATTAATTAGGGAAACATGCATAGAATCATGAAATGCTTAGATTTTTGCATGTCTGTCTTTTCCGACTGGTCGCATGATAACCTGAGTTAGTGCGTGGTAATTTTTTGCACAGTAATTTAGTGAAAAAAAGTAAACTCAAGTTCGTAGATGATAGTAACTTATTCACAGTGTTGCGATACAAAGTTTGATTTTCATTGTATGTACATTTATATTTGGAGCTATAGAGTTGAAATTTCGTACACGGAATTCTTATACTACACAATTGTAGATCAAAGCTCGGATATTTATTTCCAATTACAAAAATTCCGAATTTGCACATTTTTCACATTACATACATACATATACTGGGTAAACGAGAAATTTTTTGAAATAAAAAAGGGACTATACATATTTACGAGCATTCATCTAGGATATCATTAAAATTGGTCTTATAGACGTATTATAACTTCTTTTCCAGTCTTTAAACAGTTTAGCTGTGGAATAGTAGATAATTTTCTTAAGTAACTACATAAAGTTAAAGTCGTCACATAATCGGATTGTAAATTACCAAAATTGTAATTATAGAAAAAAGAGTGTTCTGTTGAAGATATGGTAAGTTTCCCTCAGAAAAATTTATGTGTAATACCTACGATACACTTTGTGTAAATTCAACTCGATATTTAAATTAGACTGCTCTTACTCCATGTGTGTCACCAAATACCCTGAGTATTCTAAAAAATACCCCGAAAAACGAGCTAGAAATTTCAGGGTTTTCTATATCCCAAAAATTTGTGTAAGGATTAGTGGCGTAGATAAGACCCCCGCAGACCCCCAACTCCTCCATTTAGGGGCACCAAACTGGTAACTAAAAATTTTTAACGAATTTCAGAATTTTACCAAAGTAAAAGTAAATAAAAGTCATGAAAATTTCTGAGCTTCTAGATTTGTTCAATTTTATTGTTCATTACTCCTGTTTTTATACATTATATACCATTTCCATTTCCGGAATTGAAGACAACAAATTCATTTTCCACATTTGGCTATTAGGCTTTTGCTCTTAATTATGGAAAAAACCTGCAAAATATATATGTATTCATGTATATATAAACAAAACCACAAACTATAAAGCGGTAAAGGTCCTAAGCAGTCAGTTCAATGAATCCGGAGAATTTGTAAACGCACGCAATCAAATGAGCCATGTCAGAGATCCCTAAAATTCAGTTTTTCTGAAAATATTCAGAGAATTGTGACTGTGGCTCATTTGGTTGCATGCGTTTTCGTTTTTTTGATGAATTTGAGGATGACTACGTAATTCCTAATTCCTTTAATGCATCATTTGATGTCATTCTCAACCAACTATCAGACGAAGCTTTTCTCATTTCTCAATCCTTGAAAATTTATCACTTTAACGAATGAAGCAATAATGGAGTGTGGAAGGCAGCTTCTCAGCAAATATCGACGCTGAAAAGCATAATTGTCGTAACCGACCAAAATGAAACTTTTCGCTAGATCCCAAAAACTTTTTCAAAATCAGAAGAAAAAAATCATAATTTCTAAACTATTTGTGATAGAATTGCTATTTTTGGACAGTTTTTTTTTTATTTATATCAACAATTTGCAATAAGTAGAATTACACTAAAGTTAGTACATATACGTTTTGCCACTTACAGCAATCCGTTTTTTTTTTGTTTTACGGACCTCAAGAATGATGTATCTGAATAGCTGTATGTATGGAACGTAATTATTGTTAAAAAACTTATGGCAACTGAAATGCTGTATCAAATATATCTTATTTCTTTGTATCATATACATATGTGAGCTGCATCCAAGTTCTATATTTAAAACAAGATCTAACTTTTGATGTACAATAGCACAGAACAAGACAGGTAGTTTATGTAAAAGGCTGTAGTTATAATTAAGTTTTTATTTAATACTCTTTTTACGTAGTAACACCGTACTCTGAATTATCGATAAGTTAAAAAGAATAGAGTGACTGCATCTCTCATACACAACTAAGCAATAACAAAATGCGTTAGATGCTATTTTTCATAAACAACAAGTCCTTGAAAATATAGTAACTTTGAACAATATCGGGAATTAATACAGACGTCATCATTTTACGATCCATAAAAATGATGTAAGCCTCTCGAGTCTTCAAACCTCGGATGCTGTATGTAACTCGCTTAAAAATTTGCAAATCTTCCTTTACTTTAAGCGGCATTTGTTTAAAATGTAGCAGATTTTTACCCTATTATTGCAAATTAAATCGTAGTTACTGGAAAAAGTAAAGCCATTTTCAATGGCGTAAACGATTTCGTTTTCATCGTAGAGATATAAGACATAGACACCGTTTTTTTTCTGATTCAAATGTTGTATATAACGTGCTTTCGATATTTTGAGCGGTTACGACAATTATCCAGCAAGCAAGTCGATATGGTGACGATTTTTCGGAGGACTGTATGGGTATACAGTTAATTAATTTCAAGATTGTTTTCAGCAATGACATGTATTGAACATAAACAAAATAAGTCCGTCACTGTAGAAGAGCTTGAAAACTTTATGCTGCTGAAGAAAAGACGCTTTTGTGTTTCACCTTCTAATTAAGTCGGGTAAATTCTTTTTTTTTTTTTTTAATAATTCACTATTAAATTTAATTACACTTTTGGGCATCTGTGTCATCCACAGAAATTTCTAATAATATTTTTGGATATTATTATAATAAAAAACAAATTTTATACCTTACTTATTTTTTTACCAGAGAGCATTTACATATAGATATAATATGTATGTATGTATTAATATGTACATGCATATGTTCATACTTAACTAGGAATATCTACATCTTCCACAGCTTTTTTTTCTCAATTATGAAAGGCTTGCGATTTATAAAGTACAGTATAGACTGATGAGTTACAAATATTGACACCCATTTCTAAATGTATATTTAAAATGTATCGCTAACTATTTCGCTGGTGTGTCCCTGAATTGTTATCTACGCCACTGGTAAGCCCGTAATCAACGATAGACTGTAATAAATCAACAGAAAAATGGAAATGAAAAGTGATTATTCGAAAATTATTATTTCCATCGCCTGATGACGATTCGCTTGAATTAATGCAATTATACATCCATCCTAAAGGTTAGGCATGTGCGTTACCATTCAAAATACCCCGATTTATGTGTATAAGGGCTCTCCAATTAACTATGTAACTCAATTACCCTGAAGCAAATACCCAGTTGCAATTACCCTATACACGTGTATCATAAGCATAATCTTCCAAAAATAATTTTGCTGGCAATTTATAGATGATCCAATGAAAAGGTTTCCAATTATGTATGACTCTCTATTGTGAATTTTGGGTACGCCTCTACGCAGATCATAAAATTTGAGATGAGCCGAGTGTTATTCAAAACTGAATTTGATAACGAAAACTCTTTGAAAAAGTTGAATCGTTAAATAAAAAATTTGATAAAACGATGGTGAGGTCACGGCACAGATACATATTTCTTAATAAAACTAAGTTATAACGAACAACTATATTAGCTTCTCCAAAACGAATCTATAATTTATGAAAGCCGGTAATAATACGAAACTAAATATTCGGATTTAAAATTCGTCCGAAAGGTATCATACATAAAATTCAAAATTTCGACAAAATATCGTTCATAGCTCAATAAAATATTCTCTTACATTTCCAATTGCCAATAAAAGCTTAGAATTTTTCGCCACGTCCTCAGAACACTCATAATGTGCCCATTAAATTTTAATTTTTTTCTTCTTGATTTTACAACTTGAAATCAGCTTCTCAAATATTTGTTTTATATCGACTTAAAATTTTTTTACTTTATACCCAGAAAAAGGTTGAACCATTGTAAAGTGATGAAATACAATAATAAAAATATTTTCATCTGTTCAAATAGCTATTTTACGTGTATCTAATTATTCGAGTATACAAAGAATTCATAAGATCGCTTCATGCTTTCATTCATGGACAAACTAAAGAAGAATGAAAATTAAGTAAATTAAAGCAATTTTGCAAGTTTTATTTTAAGAAATTTGCTAAACGAAAATTAATTTCACTTCCTGTTCTACCATGGAAATCTTCAATTTGTTTGTAAACAAAATGACAACTGAAAAGTAATTTTTTCTTTTTATTAAGAATTTTTACATATTATGCGTCACTATTTTTACATTTTGAGTAGGTAGCTTAGCTGTTGTGTGTCTAATTAACAGAAAAACAATTCATAAAATGTTCATCTCAGCTAATTTCAAATCTAAATGTCTGCACGTTCGGTGCGCACAAAATATTTTAAGGCGGTTAGGAAAATTTGTGGACACATTTGCTCTCATTTCATTGATGATTACTTAATTTGCAAAAATTCTTGAGACAGTTTTTAATAAAAATAATGAATAAATATTTATCAAGAAGTCAACAAATTTCGGGTGTTATTATTTATTATCGGAAGTTCTGTAAAAATTGCATATAAATTTATCCACTTGACATTTTTTTCCTTTAGTTTAGTTATAATATTTTATCTTATACTATATCAGTTTTTGTCTGAAACTTTTTCCTAAAATAAAATTGTGATGAGCATGGTATTCATAGTTAAAATAAATTTCCAAAAAGTCGATGGCAATCAACGGGAGTTATTAAACATTATTTGCCAGCTATGATTAACTCCTCCAACTCAAATAAATAATACGATGAGAAAAGAAAATACTTATTAGTTGCACCCATAGAATTATTGCTCATCGTCAAAATCGGACTGGAATAAAAACTTACACTAAGTTTTATAGTTTGTTTAGATAGTTCTTTTCCACAGCAGTTTTATTTTATTACTATTTTTCTGGCCTCGACAGCTGAGTTGGCAAACGCGCTGACTACCCAGGGATCATTTCGACTTTTATATAGCTTCTCCTCTCCTCTTTTATATCTATTTCCTCTACCCTATCTATCAAAAATTCTCTCAACTCCTCTTTTGCAACTGCGTCACATAATGTATGTATACGTTAGTGATGGGCAAAATCGGTCATTTTGGTGACTCAGGTCACACGATTTTAATGGTATAAGTGACTCATATAAAAGATTCTGTCATTTGGGTCATTTGAGTCAGTTGGGATTAATCATCTAATACCCTAAAATTATCTACTTCAGGGCAACGCTTAAAGCTAAAACTGGGCTTAGTTTATCAATTTTGCAGCCGTTCGCGACTATATCACTGCGTGTTAAGCAATCACAATCAAAATTGAGCCTTTGTAACCGCTCAACTGCTAAAATGAGGCATGGCAAGGCAAGTCGGTTGGCCTCACAGCAAGCATTTAACAAATGAAATATTGCTGAATTCTCTGAATGATTAAAAACGTCTTCAGTGCTGAAGAAATTTTTATTTATTTCAATTTATTTCATTCTTTAGTCATAGAAATAACATGTCCTTAAGAAAAACCCTTTTAAGGACATCAAAATTACAAATCGATAACAGAAATCCAAATTAGTTGGACTTAAGTATGTATGCGTGCATGATCGAATCCACTGGAAAAAGCGGGCTGTATGAAACCTCCTGAAGCGCTTCCCTGGAAGTACGCAGCTCTTTTTTCCCTATCGATCCTAGATGAAATCTAAGTTTGTCATTCCGTTTGTAACGCACAGAAATGATGGTAGAGCAACATGGATTGGAGACCCACGAAGTTATTTTAATTTTTGCATGTCCGTTCGTCCACCCGTGCGCACGATAACTCGAGAACGCGTGTGCTTAGAGAGTTGAAATTTTATACCAAGGCTTTAAAAAAAAAAAAAAAATTAAGTTCGAAAATGAAATAAATCGGGCAACTCCTCGTAGGGTTGCCATACAAAAATTTCGTTTTCTGCCTGAGAACACGTTGACATAGAGAGCTGAAATTTCGTAGATGGTGTTTTCATAGTAATAGCAAATAAAATTTCAAAAATGGAATAAATCGGGCAACCCCTTCTCGGTGTTGCCATATAAAAATTTAGGGTTTTTACGGATACTGTGAAAACGATCAGTCCTAGACATTTTTTCTGCTCGACGAACCGTTCTAGAAATATATGTATGCGAAAAACCACTGCAAAAATCAAAATTGCTCAAATGGGTGATCATACGAAAATTTCATATGGGCATTCATGTAGGGTATCATAAGAATTGGTCTTAGACCAATTTTTACTGGTTTTTTAACATAGACATGTCCGCAGAGCAAGCGCTTCTATGCTGCTCTTAAGAAACGCCCTAGGAGGAATGTTAAATAAACGCCTTAGGAGGCATGCTGAATTTTGGGCGAAGAAATTTTTTGATGCTTTAATAAGCTTTTTGAATATTCATCCCAGTACTTCTTCCTTAATCTCGTAAGAGGTCTTCAAGAGTGCTTCCTGAGAACAGTATTGAAGCGCTTGCTTCTGATTATTTGTGGTATTAAATTAAATTTAATTTAATAATATTTCACTTTTACAACAAACAAAAACTTCACTGTACTCTGAGAATCACATTGAAAATTAGAAATTTGTTACGCACAAAAGTGGAAAAATACACAGTTTAGATTCGTGGAAAATTAGATGAAATTACACCTTTTTGCACTTCTGCTGGAGCTCATCATATAATCTTCTATAGAGCTTCCATGTGATGGCTATAGAAGATATTCAGTTAATTACTTGCGTCTTTGTTTATTTTTCTGGATAGATCAATGAATATTCCTCTAAAGAGCTCCCAAATAATGGCTAGAGAAGCGCTGGTTTTTCCTCCCAATGGGAATTAAAATCACAAGTCGATCATTACAGGTAGAGCAAGAAAATATGTAATATAATAATATTGTAAACTATAAAGATTATCATCAAGATTCTTAAATACTTGCATTGGATTGGCACCCCCTTTGCACCCTTTTGCATATGCTGAAGGACGGTAATACCAAAACTACGATTTGTCGACAGAGTTGGTAGTTGAGGGACTAGTAGCATTAAAAATAATTCAGAAAGGATACCTTTCTGGATGCTTAATATTAACTTTTTGTTGTTTCTTACGCTGCCGAAACAGATTTGTGGGAGGAATATAAAATGTGAACTAGATGCAAAAGTTTTATTTCGATGTATGTATGTATGCTTTCATTTTTTGTATGAGCATGTTTTTCGTTGTTTTATCTTCAATGTTCCTAATGATGATGAGTTGGAGCTACGTGATTATTTGTTAATAATCTCTTCATGTGTGGCTAAACTAATTCTTTTGCTAACATTTTAATAAAATATGCCCGCTGAATTACAGGATCTTGATATAAAATATTAGTTTACTATGGATATACCCAAAATCTTGAAAAATAACGCCAATCTTCAAGCTCTTCATACTGGTGTATTTTTCGTCCTCATTGGTTGCATTTTAAAACGATATAGTTTTTCATAATTCATTTGAAGTATTGACAGATTTTGAATGATGCATTGATAATATCAGCATAACTGCTTTGGAACCTATGATTATGAAGTTGTCTTTTTCACGAAGAAAAATGACGAATCTTCTATATCTTTTCTTAGTAGAAACGATAGAAAAATTTATGTTTTGTTCTGACGCATAATCCCAACATATGTTAGTTAAATTTTATTTGTCTAACTCATTAAATTATAGTTCAAATGAGGAAAACCAATAATAATTATTCCGATAATTGGTTTGAACAGCTTGAAAACAAATTGCGTAAGTTGTGTTCAATCGAAAGTCCAAAGACCATTTGAATCTCCTCCGTAGCATTATTTCATACTCTTATATGTACTTATATTTATTTAAAAAACTGTACACAAGATATTCATCTTAAAAAGTATGCCAAAAAATTAATAATAATTATTATAACCTTATACTGTACGACTAAATTAATCAATTTAATTGAAAAGAAAATAGCTAAAATAGGATGAGATAGAGAAACATTCAAAAGAAAAAATCATATAAGCAAATGAGAAAAGGAAATTTAGCCTACTAAAACAAAGAATTATCTAAATATTTATAATCCTAAATGTAACCCTCTGAAAGCATGCATGTTTTCCGCACCAAGAAATTGTAGGCTGTTATAAAGGTAGCTAGGCTTGTGGGAGGTGATAAGGCCAAATAAAAAGATCAACGGTCTGCGATGCAAGTAAGTCTGGAATGTACAGCGTAACAAGTATGTTCTGTAGGGTGTCATATGATATAGCATCGCAGTTCATGGATAAACCGAAAACAGTCATTAAAAGCTAATTTACGTGCATTTATAGTGTTACGTTTAGGATAGACAGACCTCAATACAATAACTTTTCCTCAATCGTGCGCTAATATAATCTATGCACTTTAAATTGGAATTGACCATAACTTCAAGACTCTTAGCTTTATCTACATACTGTAGGGTTACAGAGTCGTTGCAAACTGGTGGAAGCTGAGCGGAATCAATCCAGGTCTGCGTTGTTTATTAGGATTGCTGAACATTTCGCAGGGTTTAAACTTACATCATTAATACAAGCCCACTCAGGTAAGTTTGCCAGATCCTCGTTAATGCAGTCTAAACAGTTCTCCATAAGGCCGATAGAACTACGTATTAAGGTATAAATAAATAAATGAAATTTAGAGAATTGGATTTTCTATGACAGATCATTTATAATAAATAAAGACAAAAGAAGAGGCCGAAAATAGAACCTTGTGGGACACCTCTATTAAGTGATAATAAACTAAAAAACTCACCATCCACTTCCACTCGTTGCTTTCGAAATGAAATTATTTTTTAATTTAGATATAAGTTTAAAATAGTTTACTCTATCGAAGGCAAACTCATCATTGACAAGTGCCGCATGCAAGTCGGAGGTAACGTATAATAAGACAGTTTCTGAATTGTGGAGGGAGCGAAAGCCAAACTCTCAGGGCGATAGCATACGATTTTCCTCTAAAAAAGTATTCAATTGCCAGTACATGAGCTTTTCAATGGCTTTCGCTAGAAAGCATAAGACATTTACCGGGCGGTAGTCAGAGACATTGGTGATTTACTTTTGACGATTGGGAAGACAGCGGATTGACACGCATTGAATATGTGCAGGATTACAGTTTAGATTGGCATTGTAGAAAAGTATTGACTTGTATCATCACAAAGGGACAATATATTTACTTTTAATCTATATAGTTGGTTGGCATTTTAGGTATGTATGTACATTCTAAACTTACCTAACCTTCGAAAAGAAACTAGCATTTCTTCTATACTTTTGTCCAAATTTTGTAATATTTTTGCCAATTGTTGAATTTCTTTTTATATAGCTGACAATCGATCTTCCAGCTCTCGTTCATTTGTTGTTGTCATCATATCCCCAAAGCTTAAACGCTGCAGTATTATAGAGAGAGTCTCTGTAAAGATGACAGCCAGGAAAGAAACCTTCTCGGGCCCACCTGTTACAAATAATAAACATAAAGAAACTTTCAATTCACTAGAGTCAATAATTTGTAGCTCTCCCTTATTACTATGTATTTTTATATCGCTGCCTAATTTTCAAAATTTTCTTATTTATCCATATAGAATCTTCCTACCTACGAACGATAATAGATAGAAAAATATGCCATAAATCTCCATATCGTGAAAAGAAAACTTTTCTTTCCTCACCATAACATTTTAACTGCTGAAATATGTATCTTCTGATTCGGAAGAAGGTAGTTAATAAATATAAATATGCACATTCTGTTCTAATTTATAAAATGTCTATCCAATTTGTAACCTCTCGCCCACATAGATAATAATTCAAAATTTCATTATGCTACGAGCATCAATCAGTTCACAGTTTTCTATCGAATCAAGTTAAATAGGCTTAAAATAGACCTCTCTCATTTCTCATAATCACATCATTGCTTTTCACCATCCTTTCATAATTTCAATTTAACTATGTGTTTCCAAATAAATATAAAATTATTTGCAATCTCGAGTATTCGGCAACCCACACGAAAACAGCAGCTTTCAGCGCAATCACCTCCTACTGCAATTTCATTCATATGGGCAAGAGCTCTCCGGAGATTGGTGAAAAATACATATTCGGTACAGCGCACAATTTAGTGAAAATTTATAATTGGAGTTGAAGAAACAAATATACATAAAATTTACATTCATTGTATGATTGAAATTGCATAAATATATGTATGTTCATGTATGTGTGTATACGGCTGCGCCAAGCCAAGTATAAAGTACTTCATGGACGAATTCGCTATCACGTTGGTCAGCACACGAGAAATCAAGTTGAATATTATGCTAAAATGGCGAGATAATCTACAATTAAGCGACGACACATAGATTCGAATCGAATCGAAACAAAATGATAAATGGGCCGACGCAACATATGCTTCGCGTTGACGATAACGACATGACAACACAAGTTGAATTGAATCGATTTAGGTTGCTCTGTATTGGGAGAAAATCCCTAAGTCTCAAAAATATCACTCTTTTCAGCAAGAGCTTAAGATTCTTTTAATAACGTCTCGCATAGGCAATATTCCAATTTCAATGTCGTCAAATTAATTATTATTTTATTTCTGAGAATTTTGTCAATAAAAATGTTTTTGAATTTTTTTTTTTTTTAGGGATTAATCCCTCAATGGATAGCGACTCTATTAGGGCGAAATTGATATATTCGGGGGAAGATTTAACGAATTTTTGTGTGATTGTGTAATTAATAATTAATTAATTATTAAGTAATTATAAAATTGGGTATACCTGCTTGGAAGAGTTCTAGTTGAAGTCATTCATGGACATAAACGAACTAATCGTTATAAATGGAAAATCATTCGATTACTGACAATCCAGGTAACAACATGAACGTGGTAAGAGAATAATATTGATTTGATATGGATTATGATTGATCTTTTATTACGCAAATGTCAATAGTTTAATGAATTGCCGTTTGAATCTTATATCGATGGGACTTCAATGCAACACCACTGCTGCACTGAATATGTTCGGTGGGATAAATTTTATAGTAGAAGTGCAACACTATCGTTTTGCACTGAACTCTCCCTACTCTCCACTGAATTCTATCTCGGTGTTGCAAATATATATTAAAGTTAAATTTTTATCTTTTTTGTGAAAGTGGGCTGTCATTATTATTTGTGAAACTTAACTCAAAATGAAGATTTTTTTTTGGCACTTTTCAGAAAGTATAAAAAGATTTTTTTTTATATAAAACAATAAAGAACATTGATTACGTTCGACAGTTCCCTATATGCAATACGTGCTTACACAAATTCAAGGAATATGACATGAGCAGAGGATAATATATGCAAAAATGGTTTTATTACGGTAATAAATGGCACTAAAGTTTATTATATAGTTAAAAAAAAACCGACAGACAAAAGAACAAAGTACATTATTTTAATATTAATTTAAATGTACTAATATCTTCAGCCATCTTGGAATGAATGATGTTAAATTTTCAATTAAACTTGATGGAATTTCGTTCTAAGCGTTTTCTACAGTTGTCCAAAG
Source organism: Dioctria rufipes (assembly GCA_963924295.1). NCBI lineage: Eukaryota > Metazoa > Arthropoda > Insecta > Diptera > Asilidae > Dioctria > Dioctria rufipes. Next base: position 36,263,999 of record OZ002743.1, on the reverse strand, counting down.
GTCATGGATATTGCAAACATGATTTTTATGAATTTCCTTGTCCATATGGTCCCAGTGATTTTTGATAGGGTTGAAAAATTTTATGTTTTGTTCTTGAAATCAGGTTTTAGTCTTCCGGGCCGTATGTTATAAAACATTATCCTGTTGGAATATGTACCCGTTCCTATTCTGAACAAGATCGGAGTTAAACCTTCTTCCAAAATGTTAATATAAATATTCGCATTTATTTTAACGTCCTGATCCACTTTCACCAATTTTCCAATTCCTGCAGCCGAAAAATACCCCAAAATCATAATTCCTTGGTTACCCTTTTTTGTCGTTTAGACGCAACGAGCTCATATTCTCCTCCAGACCGCCTAATACAAGTTTCTGGACGATCTGTTGAAAAGCGAAACCTGGACTCGTCAGATCACAAAACTTTCAAAAAATCTGTGTCTTTGTGTTCTTTAGGCCATTTAATCCTTCTGCGCTTATGAGCTGCTATCAGTAGCGGAACCTGTTTGCATTGACAACTACTAAAACCTGCGTCCTTTAGATAACATGTAACAATATGTCTGCTAACTTGGGAATCTGATACATTTGAAAACTTTCCGCGACCTGAATAAAAGTTGTTTTCTTTTTCTTAACCGTGAGAAGCTTTAACGCGTCGAAGTCTCTTTCCGTCAATATCGACGGTCTTCTTGATACACTTTTGCGGGCAACTCTTTCTCGAACTTTGTACGATGAAATAATTTTGTTGATTCCTCCCGTACTTACTGTTAGGTACACCTTGTTTCATCATCTCAACTCGGATGAGTCGTTCCGATTTCCTACCTTCGTGTAGTCCAATAATGTACGCTTTTTGACCTGCTGTCAACTGTTTGGTGCAAATTAAAAAAAAAAAGAACAGCTAATCTGAATTAAGGTCATATTTAAATCATAGTGGGAAAAATTGGTTGTAAATTTTATGACATTTTCTGGACTTTTTCCAAACAATTTTTTGAAAATCGCCCCAAATGTCAATTGTCTTGAAAAATTTAACTTAACAAAAAACTATAAATAATACCATAAAAGTGCAAAAAACGTTCACTTAAATAAACAAAAAGCATTGAAATTACTTATCATTTAGCAGGAGGCATTATAAATATAATTTTCAAGTGGATGTTCACAAACTTTTATAAAACATTTAATTTAAAAATTACTTCACTTTATTTCACTCTGCCGTATTAATACACTTTCGGGAAAAGAATGTGATAAAACTATTCTACACAGATGTTTTTATAACCCTGATTAACTCGGAGAGTTTGGCAGTTTGGGAGATCAAAATTGTCTTCAACGGTTAATACTCCCTAACTCTCCATTCGTGACTCTCTAACATACTTGGGGAGTTAGGGAAAATGTGAGAAGTGTCGCAATATTGAAGGACGGCTAACTCTGTGTGCGAGGGTCGTAGAGCATTGTGCTCTTTGCCTTCGGATTTGGGGTCTAGAGTACAAAAATAAAGATGAACAATTTTTGGGGTAAGGGCTTTTGGGAATGGGGGCTAGTCCAAAATACGTCATGTTTGGTATCAAATTAAAGAGGGAGAAGCGAGTAATGAGTGCTGTAATTTTTTTTTTATCATTTCAAATTCATAACTGACTTTTTACCGCCGAAAGACGGATTTTTTCACTTGGGTCATATATACCCCAGTTCTTATATTTTGAATATATTTCTTCCATTCTGTGTTTCACATCCATTAGTAGTCTGTTGTGAACATTTTTCTCATTCAAAATGAATTTCCACGACTTACCAGTTCTTCATATTGATGAGTTGATAATATGTCCATTTTTGTACCAAAAAGCGGCCATTTTTTCATCTTAAGAAGGAGTGATTCACTTCTTTTGCAGTTATCACCAAAACCATTTACCGGACTCGAAAACAAATTACATATCTAATGAGGGAACAAAATGTAGATGCGATTTAATCCCACATACAAATTTTTATAGTATCTCTTCTGTACTGGAAGACGACCAAATTGACCACTTTCGCGTGATTTAAAATTTTTAGCGGGTACCTTGAGACACCAAAATTCATATATCTCTGTAAGTATTGCAAGGATTCCCATAATTTGCTTTTGTAAACATAGCCAAGATATGCAGTGAGCCCATAATTTAATTTGAAAATCCTAGGTACCTAGGTACCTTCACAAAACACAACAAAAACAGCGAATAGTGTCAGTTGAGAAATATTCTTCTTACTTCTCCACACTAACACAGCCGAGAGTTTTGTCGAGTGGAATAGAGAGTTTCGTAATTCTCAATACAAATTCCACGAGTTACAGAATTCCTAATGGAGAGTTAAGTGTCAAAAGAACTCTCATCTCCACAACTCCACAACTCTCCGAGTTAGTGAATCCGACCCTTGGTGACAGAAAAGGGGTTGGGTGACTGTAAAATTCATATTTCAAGAAAATTGCGGCTTTTTTTTTAACGGTAATGTATATTCGATGGGCTTTAGTGCTCCACTATTACCAGAAAACGTGTGCCACTGCACTGCTAGAAAATGCGCGACACTGGATTCGCCCCATCGAAATCGAAAATACTCAAGTATATATTCGCACCATATATCTTTCTCTCTCTATCTCCTTTCTCTGTTTTTCTCTTTCTCTCTCTCTTCTCTCTCTCTCCCTCTATCTCTCTGGGTATTATAACGTTCCACAAAAGGGGGATATTAGCAGGTAGCTAGTAGGTATATGTCTTACCTGGGGATTACACGAGAAAGTATAGCTTGCATGCAGGCTGTCTACTTGCTCGTGTTATCCAAACTATCTTGTAGGCAGCTCAGTTTTCATCGAACTTGCATGCTGAAAGATCATGGTAGGTCAGATGATAGAAATTTGACATTATACAGCTTTCAACATGGCGAAAGACAATGACTGTTTATGGGACACTTCATTTAAAATATTTAGAAAAAATGGCATTAAAATAAAGGCATTCGATTCTCCTGTTTTTCCGATTCTTCTAATTTCTTTATTGCGCAACACTTCAAACGTTTCAACGCCATTTTTCTAAATGAGATGACGAGAGTCAAGACATTAAGCGGACTGTTCTGTGATTTAAATTTTCTCAGTCCATATTATATGCTGTTAGAGTCATTTGATTCGGATGTATGTATCTCCCCAACTGGGTGTGTGCACAAAGAAGCGAGGATACACCACACGATACTCCCTCGTGAATTATCGAGAGTTAAGACATAAAATGATTGCACGCTAATCCTATGAGAGTGTTCATAGTAGCGGTGTGGTGACTTGCGTTGCAGCGAGCGATTTTTTTAAGTTTCTTTCTTTGTTAGAATCCAAGGCTTCTTTACTCATTCTCATATACTGGTAGAACCTATCAGGATCAGTACGTAAATTTATTGATGAAATTCCCCAAATTCTTATCGTTTCTTATTTATGGGGTCACAAGCAAAACTGCTAAAAGTACACTTATTTGAAAAGTGCCATATACTCGTACTTACACTACTTGTCAAACACAAGATTTCTTCTTCAGAATCTGACAATTTAACACGACATCGAACGCCTTGTTGCAAACACTCTATACCTATACCTCGCGAAGTATCTTAATCTCGTCTCATTCAACCCTTGAAGAATCCTCTCCCGGCGTCGCCTCGCTTCGTTGTGCACGTATTCCCTAAGAGTAACAGTTCCGTTCTTATCTTGTTCAATCGTCTGTATTACTTGTCAGTTGCAAGTTTTCTGTTTCTCATACGAAGTCGGGAAAGCTACTTGTAATTGTAATAGCTTAGTGGATGAAACTAGTTTTTCGGTTGTGCTGAAGGTGTGAAAAACGGAAAAAACTTGAGCCATAAACAGTTCACCTGTCGGTTTATTTAGGGATTTTATATGACTAGAGCTTGTTACTTGAATCTTTATGTCTGATTTATATATATTCTGTGCATTTTGGTTGTTATGATCTTCCTATAGAATGTGCTGCCCATAACAAATAACATTGCATTCGTATTAGGTCTGGAGGCGACGTTGGTATTGATTCCTTCCGCACCTTTTCTTTGGCACTATATACATGAACAATTGTCTTGAGTGGGACTTTTTATAGAACAAGAGAAAAGTTATAATTAGCTTAAAACCAATAATATTATACCTACGCTAGATGCAAAAAGTGAAATGAAGTGAGAAACCAAAGTTTTGTATGGCAACACCAAGGAGTGGTTGTCCGATTTAGTCCATTTTTGAAATTGTATTTACTGTACCGTGTACAAAATTTCAGCTCCCTACGTTGACGCGTTCTCAGGCAGTGTCCAAATATATAGTAAAAATCAACATTTTTGTATGGCGACCCTATGATAATGAGTTACCTTATTTGTCTTATTTTCGAACTTAGATCTACATTTTTTTTTAAATAGGCGTATGCAAATATTATGTGTGGGTGTCCAATCCATTTTGCTCTGCCAGCATTATTTTTTTGCATTACAAACGAGTATGACAAACATAGTATACCCTATACAGGGTGTCCCAGACTAATATGGCTATATTATACCAAATAATTCCTCTCGTCCAGAGGAGAAAAAAATTGTATGGTAGGGAGGGGGGCATAATGTCACCCTACTGAGTTACAGGGTGATTAGTAAAATATAGAAACTCTGGGCTTTTGAAATTTTGTAAAAAAAAAGTGTATGTTAGTGGGGTATTTAAAAAAAACGAAAATCTAAAAAAATGACATTTTGAATTTGAAGCATCATAATTCTCCACCTTTGAAGATATAGGGTGTTTAATGAAATTAGGGCATATTTTACTAACCAACCTGTAATTCGGTGGGTGACATTTATCATTTGAATGACAAAACGTTTTTTATTTCCCGCTCTTCTATTATGGAGCCAAAACATCAGAGAATATCCTTCAATCTATTGGACGAGTCTTACAGCAAAGGAAGTAGGATATGAAAAAAAAAGTGCTGGCGAAACTGAGGGTCGATTGTTTTACCACAGTACATCTGATCACCAAAAATAGTGGTCTAACAACTGTTTACTGCTAATCGAGGCTCATCTATGTGTCGTGGACACTTGATGTAACTCAGCACTTCATGAAAAGTGTATGCCCGATGGCACACGATGATACACACTCGATACACCGCATTAAAAACTGTTTTTTAGCGCTCTTTTAGAACATTTTTGTGTATAGCCCAATTAGGGTAGAAGGTTAGGCCGTTTGCACATCGCAAAACGAAAACACTAAACCGAATAACACAAATTTTGTCCTAAACTAACAGACATTTTACGCAATACATGTAATAAAATATTGGATATTTATTCTAATTGCAGTTTCAATAAAAAAAATATCCACATTTAAAGCTTTAACTTAATTAAAACACGTTCTCATGTTTATTCGTACGAGAAACAAATTTTCGTTCCATACTATGTTCCACACACGAACGAATATTCTTTTCGTTCTTACATAACCTCATTTACGTTTATTTAAATTTGATACACACCCAACCCAACTTTTATTCGTTCGTTTTTGATATGTAAGCATAAACGAATTTTCGGTGTGGAACTGTTTTTTCGTTCGTTTTCGTTTTTCAATGTGTAAGCGGCCTTACACATCGAAAAACGAAAACGAACGAATAAACACTTCATAGATTTTTCCAGAAATTTGGCATACCTATACATATGTATGTTTACTACTTTTATACTTCCTAAGTGGCGGTATCGTTTGTAACTTTTTGTATGACAAAAGTCTCAGCGTCAAGGGCTAAGTGACTTCGGCTACAACAATTGTCATTGGAAAAAGTCATTTGTCATGTCAACCAGCTTTTTGGGAATCGGTCTTTCGAAATAAGTCACATTTTAACGCTAAATGTCACTTTGTATGGTTGAAGTCATGGGTTAAGAGTAGCATTTTCGACGAAAAGTCACGAAGTCATTTTCATTTTAATTTTATGAGAATCTATCCTCTGGGGCTGGATTCACTAACACGGAGAGCTGTAGAGGTGAGTTCTTTTGACACTTAACTCTCCACTCGGAATTTTGTAACTCGGGGAATTTGTATTGAGAATTATGAAACTCTCTATTCCACTCGACAAAACTCGACTGTGCTAGTTATGGAAAAGTAAGAAGAATATTTCTCAGCTGACATTATCGTCTATTTTTGTTGTGTTTTGTGAAGCTACCTAGCCACCCTGGGATTTTCAAATTAAATTATGAACTCACCACAATTCCTGGCTACGTTTACAAAAACAAATTATGGAAATCCTTGCTATGTTTACAGAGAAGTATGGATTTTGGTATCTCAAATTTTAAATAACGCAAAAATGATCAATTTGGTCGTCTTCCAGTACAGAAGAGATGTTATAAAAATTTTAAATATGCACTTTAAAGTTTCTATGTAAGCTTAAATCGCATCTATATTTTATCCCCTAAGTAGATATGTAATTAGTTTTTGAGTCCGGTAACTGGTTTTGGAAATAACTGCCAAAGAATTGAATCAGTCCTTAAGATGAAAAAATGGCCGTTTTTTGGTACAAAAATGGACATATTTTCAACTCATCAATATGCAGAACTCGTAAGTCGTGGAAATTCACTTTCCATGAGAAAAATGCTCACAACACAGTTGTAATGGATGTGAAACAAAGAACGGAAGAAATATATGCAAAATATAGGAACTGGGGTGTATATGACCCAAGTGAAAAAATCATTCTTTCGGCGGTAAAAAGTCAGTTATGAAGTTAAAATGATAAAAAAAAACTGCACCACTCGATTATCCGCTTCTCCCTCTTTAATTTGATACCAAACATGACTTATTTTGAACTACCTTCAATGAGGGGTGGTACCCCCCCCCCATCCGATCCCAAAAAGCCCCTCTCCCAAAAATGTGTTCATCTAAGTTTTTGTATTCTAGACCCTAAATCCGAAGGAAAAAACTCCAATGCTCTACGACCCTCGCACACAGAGTTAGCCGTCCTTCAATATTGCGACACTTCTCACGTTTTCCCTAACTCCCCAAGTATGTTAGAGAATCGCGAATGGAGAATTAATGACTTTTAATGGGAGTAAACTAGAATTCCCATCTCCCAAACTTCCAAACTCTCCGAGTTACAGAATCCGGCCCCTGGAAGCTGGTTGAAATTCGTTTTAACGAAAATGCACAGTATAAAAAAGCGTTAAGTATCGTAATTCTAAGTGAAAGTAATTATCGAAAAAACAATTCTTGATAAACCATTAAATAGCACCATAAAATTCCTTGAATTGGAGAATTCCATAGCATTTTGTGTAACGCCCATATCTGATGAGTTGTAAAAAAAAAAAATAATGGACTCTCACATTTACTTAGCTTAATAGGAATTGAATAAGGTTTATATTTATAAAACTCGCCTCGGTTTTATTTTATGTTTGATCATAAAATAGTCCAAATGAAAAATTTTAAATGGAATTTTAGTAGGTACTCAATACAAGGAAGAAATTCACTTGTTTTTTGTTTTGTTTTATATTTTGTGCTATATTATAGTCATGCGCTGTAATTCAAAACTTCGATCGAAAATAAATTGTATTGCAGCAGCAGAGCACGAAAATTTTGTGTAGTCTGTGGTGGAGGTGGACGACTGGCCTGATGGGTATTAGCCCGAAGACCAATATGTATACCCGCCATCATCATTATCATCATCATCATCATCATCCTCAAATTTGTAAGGTTTTTTTTTCGCGTTCTATTTCTCATATGAGCCAACTTCATCATCCAGCACATCATCATTTTTTTTGCTAGTACATATGTATGTATGTAGCTCTCAAAATAACAAATGCAATTAAAATAAGATTGAGAAGAGCTGTCGTTCCAATCGATATGGATGGGATGGTTGCTCATAAGTGATTAAATACTCTTAAGGTCGTCCATACACTTTTGGAGTGTATAGTATAGTGTTGTGCTTACACTAATAATATTCTCCTCCTCAGTCGCAGTTTTGTTACTGCGGGGGCTACTGTAGAACCTACTGTGTTTATGGTAATACTGGACTGTGTGAGAAATGCTGGTTGATCGTTTCGATCCGGACGATTAAATTTCATTACACGCTCTCGATATACATAATGTATGCATTATGTGTCTATATGTATATACTATATATGCCTATGCACATTTCACATATACTTTGTTTTTGCGAGCCTCGCGAATAATGCATGCAAAAGTTTCAATCTCTCGGGCAGAATTTTATATTTTCTGTTGTTGATAGCTATAGCTCTGTGATGGCTGAATTCATTGTTGTTTTTATGGCGAACTCATTAAATTTAAAAGAGTCTTAAAGTTGTGACACATAAAATGCATAAACTGCGACTGAGGTTATTTTACGTACTGTATACACGTATTCTCTGATTTTATGTTTATACATATATGCACACCACCTATAAGCACCTAGATGAAAGGGTGCAAAAGGGTTTATTTGAAGAGAAATCAATTTTCAATGCACACATGAAATGAACGTAAATGCTTGCTCATATATGACGGAAGAGACATCCTTGATATCCTTGAAACTAATAAACATTTTACTATATTTCGACAGTAACATTTCATGATATTAAATTTATGAAAGTCAAAATAAAAGTTTTGTTTTTGTTTTTTATGATTTCTGTCGAAAAGTGTAGATAATGACTCTTTGGAATTTATATTAGCCATTAACTCGTGACATTAGTTGAGTTGCTTTTTTTTACGAATTGTATCCGGTAGGTATGTAGTAATTTCGCATTGAAGATATTATTTTGAGGATTATTGACAAAATTCGAATTTTCAATCAAAACGTGATCGGAGTCTAGATAGGGTTGCGAGCAAAAAAAAACTATATAAATAGTAGATATTAAAGCATTCTCCAACAAACCAACGGATACAATTAGTCTGCTTTTTATCAAAAATATTGGAGAGACCTATGTATGGTCAGATGCTTGCATAGATAATAATAATCTCTTATCATGTTGGCAATCTGGTTTTCGCTCTTCACACAGCTGTGAGACCGTAGTCTTAAAAGTTACTATCGATATTAGATATGCTATGGATTTGGAAGACTATACTGCGCCTCTCGTTCTTCTTGATTTATCTAAGGCATTTGATAGTGTCGACAATATTAGTCTGCTTCAACAGCTCTCGAACAGTTTTTGTTTCAATATGTCAGCTATGTCGCAATTTCTTGATGGGGCGCAGCCAGGGTGTAAAAATAAATAACTCTATTTCATCCTCTCTACCATCAATAAGTGGAGTACCCCAAGGATCAATCCTCGGCCCACTGCTCTTCAGTGTCTATATAAATGATCTACCTAATGCTCTACAAGATTTCAGGATCTATATGTACGCGGACGACGTACAAGTGTACATTAGCAGGCCTCCCGACTAAACGACGAATAAATGCGTGGCCAAACATAATAAATTAGTCTTAAATCCAGTTAAATCACAATGTATATTTTTTTTTTTATTGTAACTGTAACAACCGATATTTCACTGATTTTCCCGCGGTAGTGTTAAATGAATTTGCGATACCCGTTGCAAGTAATGTTACTAATCTGGGAATATGGGAAGATAAATTGCTGCGACTACAAAGGCAATTTGATAAGTCAGGGACTTTTTGAATAAAAGATATTTTTTTCGGCGGTGTTTCATTTCTCAGCATAGTTTCCTTTAAGGTCAATACATTTAGTCCAGCATTGTTCAATTTTTTTTATTCCTTCCAAATAATAGGTTTTCTCGAGGCCCTCAAAATAGGTGCTTGTTTCAGTGATGACCTCTTCGTTAAACCCAAATCTCTTACCGTCCAGCCATTTCTTTAGGTTTGGAAACAAGAAATATTTACAGGGGGCTTATGTGGAGCATATGCTGGATGGGGTAGCAGTTCCTAGCCCAATTTATGGATTTTTACCATTTTAGCTACACACGTGTGCAATGTCGTGATAGAACAGTACTCTTTTCTTCGCCAAATGCGTTCGTTTTTGCTTAAAACCAATATCAATCTGTCCAAAAGCTGTGGATAATATTCACCGTTAATCGTTTTGCCCTTTTCAAGATAATCGATGTGAATGACACCGCGTGCATCCCAAAAAACTGACCATGACCTTGTTAGCCGACAAACCCATCTTGGTCTTCTTTGATGCACGTTCACCCAGAGAAACCCATTGTCTTGCTTGTTCTTTGATCTCTGGAGTGTTGTGATGGATCCATGTTTCGTCCACAGTTGCAAAACTACCCAAAAACTCGTTCGGATTGCGGTTGAACATTGCCAAATTCTCTTTTGAAGCGGACACACGGCTGCGCTTATGGTCGAGTGTGAGTAATCGCGGCACCCATCGCGCGGATAGCTTTTTCATGTCCAAATATTCATGTAAAATGTGATGTACCCGTTCAGTTGTTCTACAGCCTCAGCCAGCTTACGCACTTTCATTCTCCGATCGTCCAATATGGTCCATGAATTTTATCGACTATTTCTAGCGTGACGACCTCTTTTGGGCGATCTGAACGTTCTGTCACTTATGCTGATACGACCACAAGGCAACTCAGCAAACCACTTCTTTCCCATTGGCATTGAAGGTGCAGAGTCCTCATAATAGTATTTATCAAGTCTTTTCTTGGTTTCGGTGATGGTTTTTTTACGTAAAAAATAATACGTCAGCACATAAAATTCACTTTTTTCCATTCCATTTTCGTTAAAATTCACGAGGTTGTCTGCTTTCAAGGGCTATCAAACACAAACTCAATGACGCAGCTTGCTCATAATTTGATAGTAGTCTATTAATAGATGGCAGTTGGCAGGAACAGTGTTGCATTTAAAGTTACTGCGGGGAAATACAAAAAGTCACTGACTTATCGTATATCAGTTCTATGCTGGGAGAAATCTAGGGCTTTCAGCTAAAATTCTGTCAACTGATCTCAAGCTAAAACTTTTCAAGATCCTGATTTTCTCTTATTTTACTTATGGTAGGATCATTTTTCCCAAACTAGATAGTGCCTGTTCCCGCAAGGTAGACGTGACATTCAATGAATGTATTCGTTTCGTTTTTGAGCTGCGCAGATTCGACCATGTTTCACATCACGACCCCCGGGTACTGGGTTGCTCGTTGAACGATTGTATAAACCAGTGCGCGTTAATATTTTTATATAAACTACTTAAGATGGGCAAACCCCATTATTTGAGAGTATTTTTCGAATTTACAACATCTCAGAGTAGTCAGAACCTAATGATACCACATTTTCTGGAATCTATTATGGAAAGTTCTTATTTGGTCTATACCATTCGTTATCATCCAATATTAAAACTGCGAGCACTGTCGGTCCATTCCGGACACTTATTAATTCTCATCTGACCTATTTATCTCCTCCATCAATTAATTTCATATTTTTTCTTATCTTTTAATTCCTTCTTATCCCCTTTTGAAGCCACACATAACTTTGAAACTTTATAATTTGGTATTTTTGTAATTTCTATAGTTTAAATACTTGATAATTTGCTGTTATACCATTTACGATTTGGTTGAAACTTTCACAGTTTTTATGGCATACATACAAAAATAGCTCTTCCATATATCGTACAACTCCTCTGCTTGGTAATAAGTTTGTACTTTGTGGCTGGCTAATGTGGCGTTGCTTTGTAGTACATCTCCAATAGCGTCGTATAGCCCTTCCCGTGAGCAGTAGCAAAGAAGTGCCATTCTGCTTCGATGTCAAATTCTTCGTTTATTTTGTACAGGTTATAGATTTTCATCTGATTTTTATAATGGCCTCCAGAAACGTCGAAAAAGAAGCATATCCTTTTTAAATTAGGAAGTTTAGAATTTTTGCACAAAATTGTTGAAATAAATTCATGATATGACATAATTTCGTTTTAAAACATCGAATATCAGTTTTATACTTTGGTGGTGTATACAAAGACAGACACAATTTGTCCCCCTTGAATTTGCTAAAATAGACTACGAGGGCTGGCAAATGAAGAAAATCCAATAATTCTGTCGGGATATTTGTCCTTAAAAACATTATGAACCACCCTGAGATTGACCAGCACTAATCTACGTTTTTTTTTTTGTATTTTAACGCCTTCGTTGGAAACTATTTTATAATCTCGTTCCTCGTTCTCCCGCGCAAACACGATAACACGATTTATTTCAACATCTTCATAAAATTCGGTCAGAAGGCTTTTGACTTCTTCCATGAGAAATTTACTGCCAATTTTTGGATTTGGTGAAGACATGATACCTTTTTCAATTTGCAAACTCTTTCCTCTGTGTGCCATATAATAACTTATGTCGAATTCATATTTGAGAATATGTGAGAATTTTATATTCCTCGGCATTGTCTGCTGCTTTGCAAGTTCTTCCTTCAATTGCCGAATAATTTCTATTGATGACTTTAGGTTATATTTCAATTTCAATTTATTTATTTACGTATACATATAACTAATATACATATATTAGTGGCAATGCACCAGTAAGACAAGTATCTTTTATTAGGCACATGTTAAGCAAAAAAAAATAAAATCATATGTTCCTATGAAATAGAGAAATCCAGAGCTAACTATAATTAAATACATTGCATTTATCTATGAAATTTAATTAAAACGAAAAAAGAATAACTACAGTTCAGTACGTACTAAACTACAATAAAGCATTTACAAAAAATCATAAATGGTTTCAATGCATCATACTACTAACTAAATCTAGACTAACTGCCGAGGCACATAGCCGACACATACATAAAATTAGTAAATCAATTAATATACACGTAATTCTGAAAACTTTGAATGCTCAATGATGAGTTGCTTGATCGAGGAAAGTGAGCCTGCCCAAACGGATCGTTTAATGGAAGCAGGTAAGGAGTTCCAAATCTTGATTGTATGAACGAAGAACAGACGCTGAGAAGTTAAGCAAGAAAATCTGGGCAATATTAGATTACAATTTCTGTTAGAATTACCAAAATTGAGAAATCGAAACAAGTATGCTGGACAGAGAAATTTCAATAACTTGACCAGTACAACAAGAACGCCGATAATTTAAGTAACAAAAAGGGTTACAACCAAATAAGGAGTTAATAAAAGGCGACACATGATCAAATCTGCGTATATTAAATATGTATCTGATCATAGCATTAAAATCCATGGAAAGTTTATGTGAATTAATATAATCTAGATGACCAAATACTTCAAAACCAAAGGTGAGAACAGAAACAAGAAGTGATCGGCATAAGAAAAATCTTGTTGCCGTAGGTGTAAATTTACTAGAAGCCTACAGACACCGCAAAGAACCATAGACTTTACGAATTATAGACGAAATGTGATTGTCCCAGGTTAAAGTATTATATTTGACAAGATTACGAGCAGTTTCTACAAAAGGAATTATTTCCCCTCCAATAGTAATTAGGAGAGAGCCCAGAAGTGTCAATATTGTTTCTGATTATTAATAAACAGTTAAATTTACTGGCATTAAGCTTCAGGTCATTGATTACAGTCCAGTGAAAAATCCTTTGTAAATCGTCGTTAATGCAACTAGTTCCATCTTCAATGAGACCAAGTTGGTCTTGACAGGTATAGCTGAGTATCATCAGCATATAGGTGTAGGCTACTATGTGAAACACACTCAAAGCCATCGTTAATGAACAATGAGAAAAGTAATGGACCAAGAATCGAATCTTTGGGGACACCGCAACCTACTCGCAACAGCGACGAAGAAGAACCATTGCAGAAACCACTCTGAAATCTATCAGTGAGGTAATTAAAAATCAAATGTGTAGCGGACGCCGAAAAATTAAATTTTGTAATTAACTTTTTGCAAAGGGGATTATGATTGACTACGTCAAATGCCTTAGAAAAGTCCAACAAAACTAAAATTGTAATATAATATAATTTTTTTTTTTTTCTAATTCATGTGTTCCTCAAGGTAGTGTCTTAGGTACGCTTTTATTTCAAATTTATATTAATGATATAGTAAATATCTTTAGACTTTTACACTGCTTTGGTTTATGCAGACGGCTTAAAGATATTCGGACGGGTCTCTTTTTTACTCTGATTGGTTTTCGTTTCAGAAAGATATCATTTATCTTATTTTATCTTGCTTTTAAAGAATCTTGACGTCTTTTTTGATTCCAAATTTCTATATTTGGTGTCGTTAATATTTTTAATTAAGTATGTTGAAAATGTGAGAAATCAAAAACAAAAATTTTCTATAATGATAATTTTTTCATAATGCCTTAAATTCCTTTTTTCCTTTTTAACCAATTACAGTATCATTTAATAATTCTTTTCATAATTTTTCTAAATGTAATATAAATCAACAAAACAATTCATTCTAATTTATGCACTCAAAATAAACACTTGCACTTCACGAATATATTTTATCGAACGAGACCTTATGTTTCTCCTTCAATTCTCAAATTTTGTTGGAAGAGATTGTTTGCGAATGATGGGAATAGGAATAGCTTTATTTCTGCTTTTATTCATTCATGAAGGAAGAGCTCTTCAAGTGAATATAAATTACAACATTATTTTATGATGTAGTGAGAACTACAGAATAATAAAGCTTGGCGAACTCTATAATATTGCAGGTTATCATGAATGCAGTATGTGTGTGTATATGTGTGAATGTGGATTGGTGTGTAAATTCTACCATTGTTTCTTCCGTAACTAGATAAATGGGTTATGGTCTGGTGATGCTCAGGATATTTGTGGCATACTTATAAGCATATGCTTTTTTTATTGCATGAAAGATGTTCACTAAAGAGACACTACCATACGCAAGTTTTCCTTGAAAATAATATGTTTTTTTCCCCCAAGGGTATGTGCGTCTACATTTATATATATATCTATGTACGTACATCCTTTTTTGTGTAACTTATCCATAAAGCTTGTGTTTTCACCTTATTTCCTTATACATCATTATTTTCCCGACAATGGGGAAATAATTACAAATTATTAATCATGTCAACACTAATGTCGTAAGTTATCTTTTATATAATTATATTATCTCTACTGTCTATAACAATCCAAGTGAGATCTGAAGCTGTTGACTCCTCCATACCAACGGAATTGACCGAGTGCTTTAATATCCTGTAGCTTTTTTACTACATAAGCCATCTAAATTTGGCTAAATTGATTAAAGTTAACAAATTTAAAAGCCTCGAAGATATTAGACGATTCACGGAGCATTATTTGTTGATAATAACAATTTCCCATCATGGATTCTATTACATCATACACGGAAAAAAAGAGCTGGTTAAAATAAATAAAAAACAGTTCAAACCAACAATTTTCCCGTTTAAAACGACGCCAATGTAAAAACGTTCAAATCGGAAAGCTTTTCACATTTGCTTCAAGTCTTCATTTTATTTAGTCAGTGGGTGGAGCGTGTATGTGTGTATATGTGTGTGTTCATGTGTGGTGTGTGGGCCTGTGTATCGCAGGCCTGGGTGCGACCTCCCCCTCCACCACCCCCTCCTAGTATTTGGTTATATAGGGTGGTATTACAGTATCGGCGTAAACGCTTTTAGCATTTGATGAAATGACTAAAAATTTCAGACACATAATGTAAAAAGGGGCTAAGTCAAAACCGTTACATTATTTGCCTACTTTCCATGACTTTTCGTGAAATGCTGAGTTACGTCAAATGTCTAGGGCATACACAGAAATTTTTTTTTGTATGAAAATATTCAATTTTCAGCGAGTTATGCGCTGTCTCCCGAGTCTCAAAAAAAGCTCTGATTGCTGCCTTCAGAGTAACTGAAATCAAAAAAGTCCGTTAAACTAGAAAGTATTGCCTGTACCATGAAGCAGAATTGTGAAAAAAAAATAAAATCTAACAAAATGGCGGAGTTTTAAAAAACAAATTCCAAATTAGGTACGTTTAAAAATCTGAAGGTAAAAAACCTGGCAAATTAAAATTTTTTATCCAATCAAAAAACTGGAGGGTCATGGTATGAAGAAACAAGTCGATCGGATGATTTGTATTCGAGTTAGAACTGCAGCAAATTCGAAAGTCGTTTTGAGAAAAACGCATTGAAAGATAAAAATATTGATTTCATTGTTATAAATTGATAAATATCATACCTAGACCTAATCTGCTATTCCAGGCATATCTGCATAACTTGAAGGCTAGAGTAGCGTGCGTAATACTATTATAATATTTGCAATGCCGACAGGGCCTGAAAAATAACTCAGGTACGGCCGCTCAGCTTACGCACGTTTCTTACCGAGGAGCAGCAGCTCTTTAGAAGGCTGTAGTTCAAAAAAATATTTAAGATACGCACTTGAAATTTGAATTTAATTTTAATATGTTATTCTAGAAGGTATAGACATGCAAAAAAAGTCGATTTTTTTAAAGTGTCACCCTAGTTGTGCCCCTTAAGAAATCATACGAAAACAAGGAAATGTATTTCAACGCCGTGGGCGTCACTGGTGGACCCCCAGTAAGATATATGCGTTACACAAGATTACACACTTAAACTTCACTCTTCTAAATAATATTCAACATAATATGTAACGCATAATAATAAAATTTTGGGCAACGAATATGGTATGTTGCTTTGGCTTATCTATGTAGCTTCAAATAAGCGGTTGATGACGCCGCGGTGTAATCCGCAAGTCGTTTTGCTCTCTACTACTATAGTATGCTCTGGCGTTTAACATACACCAGCTTATTTGTGGCAGTAGCCAGACCTGTAAAAGAAAATTCAAAATATTTAATCCGTTTGAGGGAGGTCCAGAAGTTTCTGTAATGCTACCCTGACGAACCAATCTCAAATCCAGACTATCCCTATGACAGCCTGAATGTACTGCGGTGTCAAAACAACTCTTCGTCGACATGACGTCGGCTAATCGAAGACTCTTCAATGGTATTTAGCCTGGGGGCTAATAAATAGCTGATGATTAGAATGATCGACAGGCTACTGTAGCAGCTGAAGGTGAGAAAGTTTGACACAATGTCTGGTGGCGGCTGCAATCGCAAGAACTTGAGGTTAAAGCTAGGTTGAAGCTGTGGATGAATCGTAGCCTTGTTGATTCTTGTCTGCAAATTTCAAATCTCAGACCCATTGATTCAAAGTAGAGAGCTACAAAGTAAATTTATATTCTGGAAAGGATACATCAAAAAGCAAAGACTATGGTATGCTCTAATTATCTTGGGACTGCCTCTTTATTGATATCTTCTTATTGCTGGAATGGAAGGAACCCCGTTATATTTTATCTTTTTGTTACATAAAGGTCGATGCACACTTATCGGCATAACACGAACCGGAACAGACAGACATCGAGCAGCACCGGCATTTTTCGTTCACATATAACGACATAAAACGGAAAGGAAACTTTCAATTAAAGCAGATATCGGGAGAAAACTATAGAAATCTGATCCCATGTTTACTTCGCAACTAGACCAGCAAATGACAAATGCCGGTCTGGTTTCTAGCTACCAATAGCGACCGGCAATGAAGTTTCCGTTACGTGCCGGTATCTGCCGGTGTCGGTTGATGTGATAAAAATATTTTGCCTGTCTGTGCCGGTAAGTGTGCATCGACCTTAAAATTCGTCTTACAAAATAGACGGGGTTGACAATAGAATGAATAATTTGTTGCTTTTAAATCTAGCATAAAAAATTAATGCCCACTCACACAACCTTTTCCAATCCTCTAAGTGATCCCCGATTGAAATGGGAAAGGCTTCAAATTCGTGGGAATTGCTCAAGGTCGCTTCCAACGTGCAGGAGTGATCCCCGATTGAAATGTGAACAACTACAAATTCGTGGAAATTGCCCAAGGACGTTGCCAACATGCAGGTTACTCTTGTGTCGCCACAAATTCATGTTGGCGCTACGGTCAAGTCATGTGAAATTAGCGTAGCATTCAACGCGAGAATTAAAATGGGAACATTTTTTTTTTTATCTTGTCCCATACGGAATCGAACTCACAATTTTTGAAATCGGAGATGGAGAATAGAGAAATTTTTAAGAATTTCTGATTTTTAACGATTCTAAATTAAATCATAAATAAATAGAGAAAAACAACCGCCTTGTCCGGTTTTTGACAGTCCCGTATGGGACATGATAAAAAAAAAACAATTTACAATTAATAATGTCATTTTATCTTTACTGGTTAATCTCAGCTGAAAACAACTGTAGCTTAATAGGTTAGATAAAATTAAGAAATACAAGAGGGAAAAACAGATGTCTCGTTTGCTCACTGATAAGAGGAGTCGCGCGGAAGGCGAAAGGTCCAGTCTTCAAAAACCGGACGAGGCGGTTTTTTTTTCTCCCTTTATTTATTAATTTGATTTAGAATCGTTAAAAATGAAATTTTTTAAAAATGCTGGTATTCTCCAAAATGAGAGCATACAAAAATCAAAAATTTATGAAAAATGGTCAATTAAAAAGCGCCAAACTTTTGTTAGATACTTCACACTACTGGTCCACATTTTCATAATATTATAAGTGTTCTAAATAATAGAAAAACTCATTTCACATGAAAAATTTGGGAGAAATGTATATGTTTGGCAGGCAATATGCAAGTGTGGCCAATGCAACAGACCTTTTGATTATGTTTGAATTTCTGCTAGTAAAAAATATTGTTGTCAGAGGTGTTAAAAGAAATTTTAGGTTATATTCAAAGAAACATAAGTAAAGTTTTTTTTTTTATAATTTGAGCATGTAGATTATTTTTTCTACCAATTAAAAAATATCACAAAAATCAAAACAATTTTAAATTATATATTCAAATTGATGTTTTACTATGATACCTAGAATATTTCCTAAAGTTATCCTTATTTATATCTATACAAATGTACATATATGTATAATCAAAGCTATACAATTATAAAGAATATCAAAACTAACTTAATTATATGTTCAAATACAAGAATTATTCCAAACTTTTCAAATACACCTACATAATGTACATAACAACCCCTCTTAAAACTCACCCTAACATTGCGCTTACGTTCAATTTCAGAAATGACATGTTTATTGTATATTCGAACGAAATATCCTGAAGAAGTTCTGGTTTCGAAACATATATTTCATTTCATTCGAAAGGTGTTAAAATTTACCAGAGAAAAAGAGAGAGAAAGAGAGAGAGTTGAATTAGATTAATCTGTGCTCAAATAGTTCACAGTTGCTTTCGGTCACGTAATAACATTTTCAATTAATTTCTCTCATGTTAAATTAGTTTCGACAAGGATCAACATTTTAATTGAAATTTCTCGGAAATATCTAGATTATGAAATATCATTCCATCCCATTCGAGTGAGTTTTATAAGTTGTTATAAAGTTGGGAATTTTCACCGATTTATGTTGAAAATAAACTTCAGAGGAAAACGGATAAACTTTTGTGGATGCTATATGCATATATGTATATACATATGTATGTAGAGGTATGTACAAACGTATTCATTCAATACATGAATGTAGTATTTTCTCATGAAAAGAAGCATTGCAATTGCGTTAAATAAACAACTATTGTGAAGCGTCTGAAAATGTTCTATGCTAGTCCATGGAATCATTTTTTTTTTTTTTTTTTTTTAATATAATTTTTTTTCCAAGCTACCCAGCTACACAACCTATGACTTTCGTAAAGTTATAGTTATTCGTGCTATATTCTTATCACATTTGCAATTTTTTATTGAGAATTTTAATAAAAGAGGATATAAAAAGTGAAGCCATGCAGCAGGACTGCACTACAATACAAGTTGATTAAGGTTTAGCTTCTCTTTAATTTACTCAATCAAGAGTTACTGAATTAATATTGTCGTAGAGCAATCATTAGAATGGAAAAATATTTTAATTCCAAAAGTCCTTCAAAGCAAGCAAACTTCAACGATGCGGAATTAATAATACTCCACGATGGAACCTTATCCAGCAGGAAATGTAATTGTCTTATCGATTTATATCCCTGACTACTGATTTTTTTGCATTAGCAAAGCATATTGAAAGAAGGGAGTGCTTTATTTAGTCTCCCGAAAAAGTATCTCAGAAGGAATTTTCTTTTATCGGTGAAATTTAAGCTTTTTTTACCTTCAGCTTTATTGCTTACATCACTTCCTTTTTTAGTTTTTTAGTTCTTTAACTACGAAATGAATTTTTTTTTTAATTGCTTTTTTAATAAAGATCAATAAAGAAATACAGCGGAATACCTTTTAAAATGCTTCTCGATCTTTTTTGGCATAGTACCAAGAGGAATAAGAACTTTGACATACGAATGTGCATTAAAATTTGATCTGAAAAATATTCCATCTTCTTGACACAAAAATAGCTCCCGCCCGAATCAACAACAAGTGCAAGATTAAAAAGATAAGCTACTTCATTCAATAGACATGGATGGATTGAAAGTGAGGTTTGCGCCCCGAGGGGTCTTTGGAACGTAGGTTAGAGTAAGGCCCATTGTTCACCCTCCAGACTTATGAGCCAACCGGACGCCTTACAAAACTGAGTATTGTCCCCCAACCCTCCTTGCCGGCTTCATGCATCTCGTCCAGGAGGTGTGAGTCAAGGAATATGTAGCGCTTTCCTGAGAGAGCCGCACAGTGTCAGAGAAAATGAGTCATCGTTTCGGATTCCCTCCGCAGCCTCTGCGTATAGGATCATCAACAAGTCTCATCCTGTAAATGTGATCCCTGAGAGAAGAGTGCCCGGTGAGAATTGACACTAGAGTTCTCAGGGTTGGCTTTGTTTAGTTCGAAGATCTTATTCGTTAGGTTTGGGTTAGGTTAACCCCCAGTTCCTTTGTAGTTCTACCCGAAGGGCCATCTAGCCAAAGGCGACTGTGTTGGCGATCAACACAAATCGAAATAATAGAGACAAAGTGTTTTGGTGCAATCCCGGTTATGCAGGAAGAATCCTCCGAAGATACACCAAAACAAGGAAGCTCATCCGCGCTTTCGCTGTGCCTTGGTACCCACAGCACGAATACCCTGTTATTCCCAGAGAGGGAATTCAAGGTTGTTTTACACTCCAATACTAGTTTGGAGGTTGTAAAGGGGATTAGATAAAGCCCTGACAGCTGCTTGGCTGTCTGAGCAGATAGCAATCTCCTTAACTCAGTGTCTTAGCTTACGAGATACCCTTCCGCTTCAAAGATGGCCTTGACTTCTGCCTGGAAAACCGTGACATGGCTTTCAAGGTGTATGACAATTTCCATGTGAGGCTTCTCACTGAAAACGGCTGCTGCGGTGTTTTCTTTGGATCTGGAGCCATCAGTGTATAGATTATAACATGGTTTCTCAATGGCTGAAGCACAGAGTATGATTCTCATTCTGCCCTGGATAGAATTCTGAATTTAAAATTGCTTTTCAACATCATCTCGAGAAGGTAATCGCAATCCTTGTCGATTTCAGGTGCGATAGACTGCACGAATTCAAAGATGGATTTCTGCGGAACTCTTGTTCTAGTGTAAATCCATCTCCGATTAAGATGCAGTCTTAGTGCTGCAATTGGCACCCAATTCTTGATATATGTTTGCACAGGACGTATGTTGAGGATAACCTCAAGAAGCTGAGTACTAGTAGACTTGAGAGCGCCCCTTACTCTGAGGAGGCACAATCTTTGAATCTTCTCCAATTTCTTACGATGATTGGCAAATCCATTGTTTTCCACCACACCACAGAACCGTAAATTAACATGGGTCGGTTGACGCTGGTGTATATCCATAGGATCATCCGTGGCTTAAATCCTCACCCACTTTTTGTTTGCTCTGTTCTCAAGGTGTGGTTTCCAGCTTAGCTTTTTATCTAGTATGATTACTAGATATTTTACCCTGTCCTTTAGCTCCAAACGTGTGGAACCAATAGAAAGCAGGTTTAATCTGGGGATGTGGCATAAATCAGTTTTCTGTGGATTGATGCACAGTCCGAAATCCGTAGCCCAGTGCATGACTAATCAGATCTCGTTTTACACTAGTCCGCAGAGCTCGAACTCACATTTCGTGTGCGTAAAATACAGCTTTGTGCCCCATCCGGGTAAGTGTTAGCAAGAGATCATCCATAATGAGCACCCATAATAAAGGTGATACTCGTAGAATACCGCCTTGCGGGGTGCTCCTATGAACTCTTTCAACTCTGCTTACCCCGCCCAGGGGCCGGATTCTTTTCAACAGAGAATTGGGGAATTTGTAAATGAGTTGTTTTGAAAGTTATTTCTCCACTTGGAATTTTGTAACCTGGCGAATTTGTTTTGAGAATTCCCGAATTCTCTATTTCCCTTGTTAATTCTCCGGTGTTTTGCAAGTAGAAAAGTAGGAAGAAAAATTCTCAACGGACAGTATTTTTGTTTTGTTTTTTGTGAAAGCATCTAGGGGTTTTCAAATTAAATTATGAATTAACCACATATCCTGGCAATATTTAAAAAAACAAATTATGGAAATCCTTGCAATACTTACAGAGAAATGTGGATTGTAGTGTCTCGCTAAAAATTTTAAATCACGCGAAATTGGCAATTTGGTCGTCTTCCAGTATACAGAAAAGATGCTATAAAAATTTTAGATATGCACGTTAAAGCTTGTATGTATGATGAAATTGCATCTACATTTTGTCCCTCAATTAGATATGTAATTAGTATTTGATTCCGATAAATGATTTTGCAGATAACTGCAAAAGAAGTGAATCAGTTCTTTTTAACGTTAAAAAATGACCGTTTTTAATACCAAAATGGGCATATTTTCAACTTATCATTGTGGAGAACTGAGTCGCGGAAATTCACTTCCCATGAGAAAAATGTTCCCAACAAAGTACTCATGGGGATGTGAAAGAAATAACAGAATAAATACATGCAAAATACAGGAACAGGAGTGGGTGTATATGACCCACGTGTAAAAAATCCGTTTTTGGGTGGTAAAAATTTCTCCTCGCCCAACATGCCTCTATCATATTAGTCCCGAGCTCTAATTTTTTTAATACGACATCTCATCTAGATTCTTCAGTTATTCCAGAAAAACTAAAAATAACTTAACCCCTACATCCTTCAAAAGCTACCCTATTACGAAAAAAATTCAATTTGTCTCGACATCGAGAGATATGTAACTTGAATATATAAAAAAAACCTCTACACCAAGAGCTTATACCCTTTATCGTTCCTGGCGATTGGCACTTTTTCACACTTCTCAATTTTCAATTTTGCTGATGAAATGGCAGTGAGTGAGTGCGACAACACCATACCACCGATGTTGTTTTCCTGCGACTTAAATACAAAGACACAAAGACTTCTTTATCCAAGAAGATCCATCTGAATATATTGGCGCAGGAAATAGGTCTGGATGGAAAACAGCAACTGAGTTCCTGATATATACGGATAACTTTATAAAATATTATGTAAAACCAGCATCATCAGAACCAGTTCTGTTACTATTAGATAATCATTCGTCCCATATTGATGTAAACGTTGTTGAAAAAGCAAGAGCCTATGGAGTCATTGCACACATCGTCTCCAACCTTTAAATGTCAGTGTAAATGGGCCGTTTTAAAATTACTGCGCTACAGCTCCAAATAATTTGATCGTAAGAGAACGAACACCCAGCCAGGGCCTTTTAATGTTCATAACGCAGGATTATCATCTTTTACAGATAGCGTTGAAGATCTAAGCCTTTCCAAAAAGAAACGGCAGCACCATTTTCTCTTGAAATAGTCCGGCCATTCCCAAAGTCAGATGAGCGAATTGCAAGCGTCAAGTTGGAAAATCAACAGTTTGGACTGATGCTCCTGCAAGGAATGCTTTAGTTGAAGAACAAAAAAAAGAAAGGAAGATATAATTTCAAATACTAAAAACAAATTAATAGGAAAGGCAAAAGGTAAGGAGATTGCTAAAGTTCAGGCTAAATGAAAGCTTCTGCAAGGAGATTCTAAAATTGATGATAAAGAAGATAATTTGGATTATTATTGTATTGTTTGTTGTGGTGCATATTCGAAGTTACACTCCGCAGAAGAGTGGTAAAATGTATAATTTGCAAGAACTGGGCTTATTCGAAATATATACTAAATATAAACGAATCCTGTCATGATTCTTAAACTAAATAACCATTTCATTAATACATGGAACTTATTGCTGTTGAGTAATGCAATATATACTTATATAGTATCTATGATTGTTAGCATAAGTCTAATAGTAATAACTGAAGAAAATTGTTTTGTTTTATTTTATTTTAAAAAGACATGATATTTACTAGTAGCGCTATCTCAATAAATAAATAAATGTGTTTCTGATGTTGTGAAATTACTTTTATCTGTAGTAACAACTAACCCCAGTGCAGTAACAACTAGCCGCATGAAAGGGGTAAAAATTTCCTCATCGACACAAATAAATGACTGTGTATGACAGATCTCTGTTAATACTATCATAGCTGCTTTAAAATCCTGAAATACGATAAAATTGACGATATTAGTCAGCATTAAAAAGAGTAGTAAAACATTTTTCCAGTAATTTTCCGTGTTTTCTCAAAATCGGAGCTTTTAGCTCCGGGCACCCTTCATTATAATAAACAACATTCAAGGTTAAAATGAATGGGCGATTCCGGAAGATTTGCTAAAATAGGTATCATTTACAGAGGATAATTCATTTAATACTCTTACGTAAAATTTTTCCATGGCCCCAGGATATATGTACTTCTCATTCCTCAAGAAACAAAAATTATAACAGGCCTGATTTAAATATTTCATTATTGTAGAATTTATATGCTAAGTCTTCCTCAAATCGGCTAACAAAATACATTTTCACCAGAGTATTTTCAGAAAACTTGAATTTACATATTTGTGCACAATTTTCCAATAACACGTGTTACATAAGTTCTGTTACTAAACATGCTTATAACTTGCAAAATGCAAATTTTTTTTTTTAAAACAGTGTAATAAAAAGTACGTGAGCTTCAGTCTGTGTTCAGATTTCTTCCGGTTATAGTATATATACATATACAAACAAAGATGCTGGAACCTTGACTTTAAGCGAAATGATAATTTTTTTTTAAAAGGAAAATAAACGAGCAATATACGAGTATAGAACCCTAAACAAAGAACAAAGAAAAAAGTAGTCAGTCAGAAAAAATTTTTAGGAGAAAGCAGGCTAAAATCGTGAAAACACCCTTGGGCTTCAACTTATTATTTGGGACGAAAATTTAACGTTCCTATAACTACGCAATCCATCGAATTTTGAAGAAAAATCAAATGGAGACGAAAAAAACTTCCAAATGCACTGCACACCTTAAGAGCTGGAAAAAAGCTCTAAGATGCTGCCTCCCTCTGTGTACCTTCATAATTTTTCATCGTTGATGATGTAAAATATTTTTCATTTGCCAATTATTTTACATATGGCTGGAAAAGATGTCTTTTACATAAAAAAAAAACATTGATGATACAAGATACTATAGCCATATTTGAGTTCACACTTTTAATGCCAGTGCGGAGGCAGAAATTTCGAAACCTTATGTAGTGTATAGTCGATTTTCTTCTTGATAAAGTACGTCTTTCAGTATTGTTAGTGATCGAAGAACAAGGTGCCTAACCTTTAGCGCGTCACCTAGTGGGATACGCGCTTCTTAATGGCGTCAGCGCAAACCAAAGTATACGCCTATATTTCTAAAGCACAATCCAGGAAAAAAAAAAGACACGCTGAAAGTCAGCGTTAGCTCCTAAAAACAGATTGTATTTTTCTTATTAAAACGAATCGCTTAAATACACAATATACCCTACGAACAATAAGTATGCTAATCTTCTTACTCTGTAAAATCGCTTATCTATCAAATTGATGGGGGTGGGGCTTGAAAAGGTTGGGGTGGTTCATTCAGCTTTATACGGTGATCGTACGCCCTGTAATTTTTAAGATACAGGGTGTTTTGTGAATACGTAGCATAATTTCTTAATCGCCCTGTAACTCCGAAACGGTTGATATGCCCCCTCCCCACCCCCCAGTCATACAATTTTTTATTTGCCTAGGTGATGGAGGAAACACCCTGTATAGTTAAAACGAAATTTGTGTATGGCAACCCTACGATGGAGTTGCCCGAGTGGTTCCATTTTTTAAATTTAAATTTACATTTTTCTTCTTTTTTTTTAACGCCGTTTACAAAATTAGACCTCTCTACGTCGATGTATAGTGAAAAACTAAAGTTTTGTATGGCAACACCAAGAAGAGGTTGCCGATTCCAAGTTTTCTTTCTTTTCTTCTTTAGCCAAATCGGTCCAGCCGCTGTCAAATGATTCGATTACCAACGAACAACATTTCATTTTTATTTATATTAGATTATATCATTGATTCTTTTATCTAGTTTTGTTTTGTTTACTACTTATCAATGTTCAACCTAATTCTTAATCGACCACAGTGACCAATACAAATATTCACACGGTGATTCATTCCACTCAATCGCCTTATGTCACTATTGACCCAGTGCACAGAGTTTCATATTTCTTTGTTTGTAATTGCCCTGTGCATAAAAACAATGAATCAAGTATGGATATTTCTTCTGTGTAATATCATTAATTAATTGGAAATATTTTGAGGTCACTATGCGATTCTTATGATCATGATGATGAGATCACTACACTTTCGTGTAAGGGCAAACCAAACCCTTGTGAAAAAAAAAAGAAAAAAAAACTGACTGACTGCAGCACAATGGCATCATTTTTGTACCGAAATATTTACCGCAGGTGCGACCGATTGATGCACCTTGTTAAGTTTGCTAGAATACGACAACAGATAGGAGGGCATAATCAAAGAGAAACTTATCAGTAAAATCCAGGAAAAAATACAGAAATATCATCCAATACAAGAGGACACAAGAGGTGTGTAAAAAGTATTCTGTACAAAATTGAAGATAACGTGCGTGCCATTATCTATCTTGTAATATAACTTTTTAAATTAAGCAGATTATATGGTAAAAGTAAGAAATAAAATAAACGTAACGATATTCAAACGCGCTTACTACCATCCCAGGAATCGTGAATTCGAATCTTGTGACCCACCTTAACACGGTCCTGCGCTTTTTTCATGTACATATCTAGTTTCTTTTGACTTTTATGGCTTTTCACATAACTTTTTCTACTTAACAGCTCAACACATGCCATTTTGCTTCCGTGCTTGGGACTCTTCGTCCTTCTGCCAAACAAATAAAAAAAAACGAATAAGTAAGGACTGATTTTTAAAAAAAAACCGACTACCTATGAATGATGAAATTAACAAGAAAAACCCTATTTTGTTTGTTATCAAATAATTTTAATTAAACTATTACTTAATCATCTATACATATTCACAACCGACATTATATAATTACTACTACTACGGGTATGTGCATATTGGGCATTGTAGAAATCTCTTGCTTTTCTGCCGTAATGGTAAATGTAAAAGTTGCTAAATTCGACCAAAAGAAATCTGATGCATGGAAATATGGAATGGAATGGAAATAGACACTTCTGAGGATACTCCTTAATGTATACATTCGGTTTGATTGTACCTGTTGTTACGAGATGTGCTGACTGTTGACTTTCGGCCACACGTACATATTGCTTGTCAAATTAAGTATTTAATGAGATTCTGAAACCTGGGATCTGCAACATCCCTCTTTTTTGTATCATAAAATCCCTCTCCTTCACGTAAGTTTTCATACAAAATCCGGCACCTGTGTGTTGCAACTTGGTTCTTTTTCTGGTGTTCTATCTGATGTTCTCTGAACGTGGAAACTTGGTAGGTCTTCTCTTCCTTTAATTCGATGGATCGTAGCAGATGATGTTCCAACCTTACATATTTTGCCATATGTCTCCACGACATGATGGGATTTCGTTTAAAGTTGTCTACCACTTCTTTGGCCAATTTTTGGTCTACTGAACCTGATTCCTCCCTGACCTGGACTTTCTCTGGACACTTCAAAATTCCCGAAAGCGGACACCTCCAGGCATGAGAAATGTCTTAAATGATGCATTATGATACTCTGAACATATTTTATTAAGAATATTTATTTCGATTAACCTTAGGTCCTGAGAAGAAGTTTGAATTGTCACACTCCTATACCCGGAGACTTAAATAGCTATTTATAGCCAACCCCATACTCACTTTTTTAGTATTTCCCTCTTATTTATTCGAGATTAGGTACTAGATTTTTCGCACTTTTGATCGCCTCTATCTCAGTAGGGTTATGTCCCATCCTAAAACAGGTTTCACTGCTCGCCTCAGCACATTACCAGCTACAATTCGCAGAAGAAAAATGTTTCTCTGCATAGTTTTTGGGTGGGGGTGAGAGCCCCGGTGGGACGGGGTACCAAAACCGCATGTTGCATATCAAATTAAAGGTCTCGCCGAGCAGTGTACTTTTTTCCCCGATTCAGAAAACTTTCTCGGGACGTTTTTGCAGCCAGATAACCCCATTCTCGGTCACATACACCTCAGCTACTACATTTCGCATATATGTTTGCAGTTCTTGGCTCCATGGCGATTAGTGCTCTGTTGTGTTTTTCTCATAGCAAGTCATTTTCCACGATGCACCAATTCCGCGTAATCACGAGAAGTACAAAATCCATTTTTTCACCAAAATAAGTCGCTCAAAATACATCCGATCGCCAAAGCTTCCCCCTCTTAATTGAAATAAACATTGTTAATAAAATATGTTCAGAATACCATATAATGCATCGTTTAAGACATCTCTCATGTCTGGAGCTGCCGGACCTAAAGTTGTATGAAAAGTGGGCATTCCCCTTTACTGAGAACATTTTAAATGGTCGTCTTCGGGATTTTCAACTTTTTAGCTGAGCCTCTTTGAGACATATTCGGATTTTCCATATATGTGGAAAGAATTAATTTGTGGCACTCTTCTTGCCTGACTTCCATTTTCACCACACAAGAACTTTACACTTAATGGCTTGCAATTTATAAGTGTACAACAACAGCAATGAAGTTTCTGTAATAGTGTTTGACCTTATGAAGACTCTACCAACACCGGTTATTTCTACAGGGCCTATTACATATATTACAAGAGCTTGTTGTAAACATATTGTTTCATTACCTTCATCGTCGTTTTCGGACTAAGCACCTCAAATGTGAATTTTTATTTTTTCGAACCGAAAAGATTTTTTTCTATGCGTGCAATATTTTCATGATTATCAATTAAAAAATAAAAACAAAATTTTTATTGTGTGTGGTGCCGCAGGGTGCTTTTCTTGTTCTAATGCTTTTCAGTATGTTGAATGGACAGTGTTTCTAAACGGAGAATAAACGTTGTCTTTAAAGCTGACTTAAGATTTATCTTTCGATTAAGGCGGTGTCTCCCCATTTATGTAGATCTCTACTCTCGCACTACTCACTATACTGTTATATGAAACAAAGGATTCTAATCTTTCTATTCTATTAAATATTTATATATCAGAATCCTGAATAACTATTTGATTATATTGAATTTCTGTAATCACCTCGGCATCGAAATATCATGCTGCCTCGTGTTAATAACAGCATCTTAAAGAACTCTTACTTTGTCAAAGCTTTTATATTATGGCACTCTTTTCCTGCACACATTCAGCGTGCGGGCACTGTTGGCACATTCAGGAGTTTAATAGATGGAACACATTAATTATGATTTATTAAGTATTAAGTGTAATTAATTCGTAATATTTCTTTTGTTAGTTGTTTAATTGTCATCACTTGCATTCTTTTTTGTATTATTTCTTTGTAATCTTAATTACGACATAAAATCCTTTTCTTTATTTTATTTGATTATTCTTTTAGTATTATTTTATTCCTATTTAATAGTACTTCTGTTCTTATGTACTTCAGTCTTTTATATATCTGAATTTATATATGTATTATCAATTTTTTGATTGTATGTACTTGAAAAGATTGTAAATCTTGTGTACTCTCCTGGATTGGCATAGAATAAATTGAATTGAGGGTCGGTTATTCCATAGGAATTGAATTGAATAGAGCAGGAATGTCACTTTTAATGATGTCAGCAACAGTTGCGAGGCACTGAGATACAAAATTATTTCCCCTTTAAGATTAATTTATTAAAGTGGAAAACTGTTTGGTCCTTCCTACCTTCTCTACATTATAAGGATACATCTATCACTCTATTCAATTATACAACCTTATCAAGAATATTATCCGGCGAAATAATTTCTAATTAAGCTAATTATTATGCTCTTCGGATCTGATTGAATTTATTGGGATGAATCTCCCGCAGTGTATTGTGCTCGAACAAATTAGTACCGCAATATGTAACCTAACAGGGACACGAATTTTAATTGAATTCCTATATCCATATCTGAACGTATAATGTCAGGCGCAATATTGATTACTAGTGACATGTATGTATGTACGTATGCATATGTTAGTATAGGTATGTAAATGTCGTTCTGCCTAATAAGATCAATATAAACTAGATTATCACGACTAGGTAGGAGTAGGAAATATAAAGCTTGGGAGTTCCCCACACCAATGAGTTACTCTTACAGCTGATAGAACTGATGATTAAATAATAAATCTCAGAAATATTCTCGTATACTAGTTCCGCTTTAGACAATGGACAATAGTCCGTTTATACTTAGCAAATGATACTCAACCAATCTGATTCGAATAGCATTAAGTTGTCAGTTAGAGCTAAGATTTCACACAAAATCGAAAGGATTGATTTATGCGTTTTTTTTTTTTAACTTAGAACACATTTTCTCAAGAAAAGCTGCAGCAAAAAAAATAAATAAAAAATAAAAGCAGAACCGAAGCTTTCTAGCAACAAATGGAAAATAAGAAAAGAAAATGATTTTCCGGTGTGCAATCTCTCAAGGAGAATTCCTTTTTCCTTTTATCGTTCAATAAAATATTTCTTTTTATGGTTTCATGTATCAACTTAGTGCTTTGCTCTCTTTCACGTTCGTTCAAATTACACAGCTACGTATCACTTTTTACGATATAGTATAGAGGTAGATACTTATACATAGTGTTCAAAGATTTTACAAGATACCTACAAATCTATACATCTTCAATCTCAGTCAGCCAGTATCTTTGGTAACCGTGTTTAAAAATAAAGCCCGATAGGAGTCTGCGAAAAGGAGCACTTCGAGTAAAAAAAAAAAAACTGGAGAAATGTTTGTCATTATATTTATAGGTTCATATCGTCAAACATTAAACTTTTTTCTATTATGTATTTGTTGCGAACGAATGTACACTTATTGATTTGCTTTAAAAAAAAATCATTATATTTATAAATTGCAAATTACGTCTTTTATGTAGTTAGGCACAGCAAGACATTTTTCTTTCTTTATGTACGATTTTAGATCCTTTGTGTTTTTCTTTTTTTTTTAAGAGAACTGTTAAGATCATGCAAAGAAAAGAACAAAACAAGGCCAACAGAAAATCTTTCTGCAATGTAAATAAATTTCATTTCATTTTCTCAAGACGTGGCAATAGTGTAAAAACAATACTGCATCAGCTGGGAGTTATATACAACCCTACTTTAAGTCCTAGCTTGATTGATTGAAAATTGAGGTTGTGGACCCTGCGGGGGCTCTGGAAAGTAGGCCATAAAAGGCCCATTATTCCTCCTCCAGACTTATGAACAATTGCTCATAGGTCCCAACCGCACGCTCTTAGGAAAGTAAGTCATATTTATTACAAATAGCGATTTGTTGATCCTGTTGTTTTCATTATAGCAGTTGAAGAAATTTATCGGGACAAATATTTAATAGCAAATTAAAAAAAAGAGCAGTTATTAGTATTCGGCGTCAAAATTGGGTGATTATTTTGATAGTCTTTCCCACAGTTGTGCATACATAGGTTATGTTAGGTTAGGTGCCACTAGAAGATCAGTCTGCATCACTTAGACCTCCAGTGCAATAGTTCCATTGTGCCCTTAAATTTCATGGGATAACCTTGAAATAGGGACCTAGATCCATCATATTTCCCTTAGGAACCTCAAGATACATCTGAACTCTCTTATTTGGAATTCGTCTAGAATTGAAAAAAAATAGTTACTTTAGAGCCTAACTCTCCTATTCAGCAGAGAGAAGCACTCGCAAAGTACCTAGCATGGTATCCTATGGCCCAGTGAACTCTACTAGATTCCTGGTATTTGTTCTACTGCCATTAAGAAGATCTCTTGTCCTTTTCCTGTCATATGCAAGCCACAATTGCCTCGCAATACGGCTGGTTTTCTTGCTGATCCAGCGGAGGCTTGCTTTTTGGTAGGCGCCCCTGATGATCTCTTCTTTTAAAGCTCCGATTATGATCCTCACATAAGCTATCGCTGCGGAGCTATCCATTTCAGAGCCCTTTTTGGCCACATCATCAGCCATCTCGTTGCCTAGGATATCCTAGTGGTCAGGCGAAGCATGGGGTCACCTTGTGCCATGTAATCAATTCCTTATAGCTGTTGCATAACTGCACCAATTTTAATTTTAACAGCACAACATCCAGCGCTTTAATGGCCTGGTTGCTGCTAATGTATATGCAGATGTGCCGTGCGAACTCTCTACACATAGATACCAATATTGCCGCCTGGTAAATCGCTGCGAGTTCTGCCTGAAAGACACTACATTTGCCCGGCAGTCTATAAGATTCGTGGCATTGGCAATGTCTGGAGTACACTGCAGCCCCTGTGCCTGCACTTGTCTTGGATCTATACGTTAAGATAGAAATATCGGCTATTAGATACCATCTCCTTCCCATCCCAATCACTTTTGGTGGCATCATTGCACTGACACCCCCACCACAAGTTAGGAAAAGTATTTTATATTCATTCTTCCCTGCAAACAATTGTGGAGTATATTGGAATGCCCAAAACCCCACTCCATCCATCAACCCTCCGCTCTAAGCACTCCTGCAGTAGATATCTAGCGGTAATAAATCAAAAAGACCTCCAGTGCCACCGCAGGCGAGATGCGCAGACGCACAGTTATTCCCAGCAAGCGGTCCATCAGAGGATCGGACGAATTATGGCAGTATACATCCAACGTACCACCCTGGGAGTTTTAATCCCCAGTTGTCACCAAAGATTCTCTTACACGTGTAGAAGACCTGGCCTTCTTAGCACGTTCTTCGGTGATGATGTTGCAGCAATTATGGTGGGATCCAACATTTAAATGGGAGGGGCAGCATTTTCCCTCCCCGGTTCGCACGAATCTGCCCCTGTCTGCCTGGCAGCTTTCGTTTTAAGTGTCTCAGATTGACCCCAGTCTAAGTATGCGTTATTTTGTCCACCTCAAACAACGCCACCGTTCTAGTTCCGTTCAAGCTTCCCCTGCTCATCCTCGTCTTGGTGGCGTTCTTTAACGAATTCCACCACAATTCGGTCCAGAAGATGAGTATTGAGCAAATCTATAATTAAAGCCGTTATTCCTACTATTCTTGGGTGGAGGATTACCTCTATTGCCACTAAATTGTCTGCGCTGATATTGCAGTGTCTGTGATGTTCCTTGATGCTACTTATTTAATGAATCACTCACCGTGGTCTAATAATTACATTTGTCTAAATCGTATTGAAAATGGCGAAATTTCTATTATTACTTCTGGAAAAATTATTACTTGACTTTTAGTTAGATTGCTGATGTTGTTGCTTCGAATGTTGTCGTTTTTGCTGCTGCTCTGATGTGTGGTTTTAAAAGTTTGTTGATCACTTGAATTCACACTCATCTTTGCTGTAGTCGCTATTCACGGCAGCTGTTTTAGTATTCATCTGTTCGCTTTGATTAGCCGTATCTTTTATATAGTAACCGTCTGTAGAGAGTCTAAAGATGAAAATTCACCTGCCTCACGAAAATTCTTATACATTTGCTTGCATTCATATCCAATCAAGGGTAGTATATATTTTCATTTGTCGCTCAATTTGTCGTATCGCTACATGCACACGATAGTTTCACCTTAGGATACACGACAAAATCTCCAGTGCTAGATGGCGTACTGATAATGCTGTCTTAGTCATATTCAATACCAGGAGTGTTTGCTCTAGACCTTTTCCCTTTACTTTTCTTAGTGTCGTCGTTATACGCATAACTGATGAAGTTTTTTTTAGCATAGAATGAATTAATCTGATGCTACAAAACAATAGCGATACATTGCAAATAGCATTATACCCTAACAGCTCCTGTAATTTCTTGTGAGACATACTACATAGGTTTTCAACCTGACGCCTCCATCATCTCATTCTGTTGCTCCAACCATTCACCTTTAGCTTGTTTCTAGTGTAGCACTCAAATCTTCTACGTGATATGTTTAAGATTTTGTTTTTCAAATTTTTCTTATTAAACCACTGCAATCACTCATCATAACACAAGCAATTTAGAAATCAAAACATATCTCAACCGATGATAACGTAGATACGTCGTCATGACTTACTCATATATGTCAATAGAGCTTCAATCATGAACATATTGAAAGAATAAGGAGTTGCAATTTTAACGCTCTCATTACGTTACATTGAAGAAAGTCTATCTTTCATCATTACCGATAACTAAAATCTAATCCACACAAAACAGTAATTATTTTAAGTAATCTATCAGCAGATCCAATGGTGTTTCACAATTCACACTTGGAGTAAAAACTTCCATTTGTCTAATTTTCTATCGCTGCACATTTGTCGGTATCACTGTGTGTCTGTGTGGCAATTTAACTTTGCTCAGCAGAATGCATATCGCGAGGAGATCAATAACTTCGATTAGATAGAACAGTTTTAGAATTTCCCAATTACATTATGGCGCAAAATTATAAAACAGTGAAAAATAAATTCTAATCATTAACAGCAGTCGGCACCCACTCAAAAGACGTCGGGCTGATTGCATGAATTTTCGTACACATTTGGGAAATTTTTTTTTTTTTTGTATGCATATATTGGCAGCTTCCCAATTTAGTCAGCAAGCATCCCCCAAGACTGTGTGCCATGAGTCAAGCTCTTTTTTTTTTTATATATATAATATTAAGAATTTTGTAGTTTTTAACGTCTTGCGGGGCAAACAAAACTCATTTTCCAAACCAAAGCAATTTACATACATACATAGTTCCAAGTATCGATATCTGTCATTAAAAATACCCGCCACTGCGATATTTATCAGTAAACGGACTTTTTAAAAGAAAATAAATCATTTAATATTTACAAATAAATCGCTTTATGTTTTTTTTTTCATGTTGTATAGTAACTAATGCACATTCATTCTGATTTGATTACAGATGCGCAAACGTCAGGGCGATCATCTCAGCAAACCAAGAAACCATCGTCATCGTCTTCTTCGTCCTCGTCGTCGTCGTCTGATCAAAAGAAAAACACAGACGAATCTGATGATTCAGCAAACACAAATACTCAGTCGACAGTCAGTAATAATAAAGAGGAGGATGATATATATGAGTTTAAGAGTACCCCGAAAGATTCGTCTACAATTGGGGGTGAAGAGAAATCAGAATCTCGAAAAAATGACAAACAACAATCTTCGGACGAAAAGAGTTCCGACGACGCAAATGTAAACAGTAGTTCCACCAGTGGTGGTGGCAGTAGTGGAAACATTAGTTCGGGACCAACAAAACGACCATATTCAGATGTCGAAGGAGGCGGTGACGGTGAAACCACAGAGTGTAGTGAAGATAATAAACGGAAAAAACGTAAAGATTCGGAAAATATTAAAGAAACAAGTAAACAGAGCTCTGGTAGTAGAGCACCACAACGTCAAGAGAAGGGTTCTAAACAATCTGGAAATTCAAGTAAAGCAATAAGTAGTATAGCATCAAAAGTGAATACTAGTCTTGAAAGGAAAAGTCCTTGTGCTAGCCCAAAGCCGGCAACAAATAAAGGAAATGATAGTGACGCAGAAGGAGATGATACAAAATGTACTGAAAGCTTTGGTAATGGTGGACCAAAGGTACCTCCATTGAAAATCGTAATACCGCAACAAAACGCAAGTGGCGATATGGAAACTGGATCACGTAATGGTAAAAGTAATTCAGCACGAAGTCATGCTGCTCTACCGTATGTAGTAGCTTCATCGTCGAATAGCAATGATTCGTTAACTGTTGATAAGGAAAGTGCATCATCACGATGTGCTAGTCCAGCTGAAAATACTGGAAAAAATAGCTCAACAAGTACTCCAGCTACGTCTGATGAGAAAAGTTCTAAAGCTTCAAATGAAGATCGTGCTCAACAACGTGTACTAAGAAGCTCACATAGAGGTGGTGGACAAAGTGTTGATCGAGGTTCTAATAATTCATCACCGCAGCTACAAAGCAGCTCTCCTCCACCAGTTACTGCTGCAAGTGGAAATGAAAATAATGAAAATTCAGCTAGTAAAAGCTCTGGCGCCAATAATAATTCTAGTCCTCCAGCTCAAATACCGAATCAAGTAGAAAATGAAAGTACTGGCAATGAACCAAGTCCTTCTGCCTCATCAACATCTTCAACTAAGGAAACGCAACAAAATACTGTGGAATTACATCCACGGAAAAGAAAAATACGCGCCAAACAAGAAGAAAGCAGTAGCAAATCTTCTTCGAATACAGCAAGTAATCAAGCCAGCAATGAGAATAACTCTTCTGTTAGTGAAATACATCCCCATGATCATCCCTTTACAAACTGTTATCAAATGTTTTTGAATATACGAAAGCAAATTGAGAAGAAGCATAGATCTCTGTTTCCTATTCATCCACGACCTCCCCAAGGTTTTAAGGATTATTTGATGAATCGACGTACATATGTTCTAGCAGGAAAAACTCCTTCAGAGCCAGTGATAACTTTTCCATCGAACTTACCAACACAAATGAAAGAACTTTTCGGTACACAGGAGAAGGAACGACATAAGCTTAAAATGCAGCATATCGTTGAGAAGGAGAAGCTTGGTCTTACCGTCGAGCAAGAAATACTCAGGGTGCATGGGAAAGCAGCTAGAAGTCTTGCATGCCAATCATTACCATTTTCTGCTTGTACAATTCTTAAAGATGAGGAAATCTACAATATGATAACTCCGGAACAAGAGGAGAAGGACAGAAATGCTCGGTCTCGATACAATGGACGGCTGTTTTTAAGTTGGCTTCAAGACGTCGACGATAAATGGGAGAAGATTAAGGTAATCTTATTTATAAATCTTTTCACATTTTACAAGAGCATGACAAAAGTATTTTCTTTTTCTATTCTTTGCAGGAAGCAATGGTTCTACGTCATCATAACGAAGCCGAGAGTCTACATGCTGTTCAGAAAATGGACTGGGAATGGGTGATGAAGGAGCATTCCTTATGTGACTACAAATCTCAACCTGTGATTGATGAATTACATGTTCCAATGGTTCATGTAAGCGACGATTTCGATTTGTTGCCAGCGTAATAGAGAACTTTCGGATGGGAGTAAAATGAAAAATAGGATTAAGACAGAAAAAATAAAAGAACATTTCATTTTAGTAGATTATATCCGTGTATTATATTTATTGTAAATCCCAACAATAGTTAAAATATTGAACTATGATAGTACTTTCTTAAACGATGATGGAACTTGAATTTTCTAGAAGAAAAATGCTGGGTTTGAGGATACCTTAATATTTTGTTCAGTTAAGTAGATATTTAAGATTTGAGATTTTTTTAATAACCTACGCATAACAGAAGTTAAATCGGTTCATTGTGCGGTTCATTTTAGCTTGTTGGGAAGCATCGTTAGGACCCACCTATTGCAGGTTAAGTACACTCATGTCTAGAAAGAGCAAACGTTATTGATATCGTGGACTATTTTTTTTTTTGTAATACGCCTTCAATGACCAAGAAACTTATCGATCTTTTCTGTTAGTTGGATTCAATAAGATTATTTTTATTATTTTCACCTTTTTCTTTGTACATACATTGAATCAGGTCTTAGGATGGAAGCTACTTCCATCTCCTGTTACATGTATGAACACCTTTGTCTTTCTTCTTGCTTTAGTAATATATCTGCTACCAAAATTTTGCTCTCAACCGCTCTAGATAAACCGAAAGAGGAATCCATCTATGGCCGCTGATTTAAAGGGTTTAACTATATCTACAGCTCTGCTCTGAGGCTTGAATATTTTTTTCAGTTGCTTTCCATTCCTTGCCAATAAATCGACTACGACTGTGGATTCTTTCACAAATTATGTAATATATCGGTATCGGGATCCTTTAGAAGATTCTGTTTGTATCGGTTAGGGCATTCTGGCATTCACCCCAGTTCGAAGATCTGAACAGGCTACGTACCCTGTCTTAAACCTGGTAAGTTTATTGTTCCATCTGCGGTACGACATAGCTCCACTGTACTTTTTACAATGACCAGACAATTGATTACCGCATTGGATGTTCGTTCCTTGTATAAACGGGATTATAAACATGTTCGGATCTATACCAAAACTCTCCTTTTAAAACCAGTCTGGGTCAAGGATGTTTAGATGGATCAGTAGGCTGCCTTTGCCACACGAAACTTGTAAGTAAGATAATGATTGGAGGCAGGAATGAAGTGCAACTTGAAATTTGAAACCAGCTCTTGAGGCAATACGTATTTTTAGTCGCTATTATGAATCACGTGATCATTCCAGTTTCAAGCATTGCATCATGTGTGTATGTTATTTGTTCCATCAACTGTAAGGCAGCAAATTGACTAATGTAATCATGAAGGCCATTTTGAGACACCTCAAAGCACACCATATTCACCCGTCTAATCAGGGTCTATATACTTGGTATTCCTTGCCCTTACTATAATCTTGACAGAAATTTTTTGTGAGGTCTGTTACAGCATGCAGTGGCCACACGGAACGTGTTTTGTGCTTCATATAGCTAGGTAGTGCGTATATTGAATAATATTCAGAAAGAGACTATCAGTTTTATAGGAGCTGTATAGTTGTACACGACCACTAAATTCGACTGGCTGAAATATTTCTTACACCTTTTCAAAAACCAAGATATTTCTATGCCTCCTTGGAAGTAAGTTTACTTGCTGAAAAGGTTAATACCAAGAGTTTTAAGTGACGGTATATCGGAAATCATCCATCAAAAGAAACTGGAGTGAAGTGATTTTGTTTTAGAAATATGAAACAGTTTTGGGCGTGTTTTTTTAGTGGTTTAGATGCGATTTGCTCTGCCCCAAGTGAGAGTATCATCAAGATCGCTCCATTCAAAGATCGGATCATACATCACTATTGATCTTTGCAATATTCCCTTTATAGTCAGAATTTATCAAAATCAAAAGTACTTACTGGAATTCGCATCTGGCCAGAGTAACGGAAAGAGCGGTAGGATCTCTCTACAGTGTCGTAGGTTTATTCGCATAATATGGGGTCTGAAGCCAAGAATGATGTATTGGATGTACACCACGATTGTTACAGCCATGATCACCTATGGGATCCTCGTATGGTGCCAAAAACTAATCAAAAGAAAACCGACAACAGCCATGAAAGCCTTATCACACCTTCGACCTCTTCATTTGCAGGTGAAAAATGAAGCTATCTGCAATGCTATCAAATCAAAACAGTTCAAGCCAGATGATCTGGTTGGTCATTTAAATATCTTAAAACAGATATGCTTCGATTAAATGACGACAATATCTGATATAATTACATCCTAGGTGGACTTTGTAAAACAATTCGACGTGGTTCCGTCCTTCCAACAAGAATCGACGGTGTTGTATACAGACGGTTCAAAAACGAATAGTGGAGTCGGACTTTTATATACGGCAGCAGATGCCATATCTCAAAGGCCTTGGGCTCTACTCCTGCCGTATTCTAATCTGAGGTATTAGCCATAGATGGATGCGCCAATACCTGTATTAAAAGAACCATAAATGGCTTAACCATCAATATCCTCTCGAATATTCAAGGGGTAGGGAAGGACTTTAAGGCCTTGAGAGCGGTCTTAAAGTCCTTCCTTACCCAAGTCAAGGAGAGTCGGGGAGAATCTGCAAACTCTTAAAAATTTATCGAGGAGAACAAAGTTTTCCTAATGGGGGTACCAGGATATGAGGGCCATAAAGGCAATGAAATTGCTGACGGCCTAGCCAAAAGTGGAGCGGAGACTCCCTTTGTCGGATCAGAGCCATTTTGTGTTACCCCAAAGCTACCCTAAATAGCTGGGAGAACAAACAAAAAGCTTTTTAGTGGGAAAGGCTACGAAGACTTCGTCGGGCAAAATTTTATCGACAAGAAAAACAAAATAACTCGTATTCCTTGGGAGAACAGAGCTCTTCCCAGGCCATTGCTCCTTGCGGTATCACGTAAACATTCATCTATTTGAATTATTATAAAGAGAATCGACTAAGATGGGATTTATTGAGATAAGACTGCAGAAACCAAGCTAATAAATTAATTGTATTTCCAGTTGAATCAAGAACCTGCGTAAGTACATTCACCAGCTGTTGAAAATTGGAACACACAGAAGAGCTGAACAGAACGGCCCGCTAGTCTTCTGATGATAAAAGGTACTGTGTAATAAAGACATTGGAACCACCATCCAAGACGACTTCGAAAGAAGAATAGACAGAAATAATCTATGTTGTTAAAAAGATTTCAAAACGGGTACCGTGTCATTATCAGATATTTTGGGCTGCAATGAAGTTTGGACCAAATTCAAATCTAATTTAACTCTGGATTGGTGGAAGAAATATATTTGAGGAGAGTAAAGGTTGCAAACTATTAGGTGACTGCTGTATCGCTCAATCCACAACAAATATACAGGCACTCACAACAGAAACCAACAAAACACGGCGTGAAAAAAAAAACACAAATAGTATTTTTCCTATTTTCTGTCTTGGAATACTCTGACTGTGTAGTTTAGTAGCCACAGCTGGCAGCAACCGTAGTGCTGATCAGTAAACAGTGCTAGTGTACTTGCACTGACCTCGAATGGACAGAATGAAAGAAAAACCTTACCATACTGTTGTTGGCGTGTCATATTGTGATGTTTACTTTCCTGAGCTGTTGAAATTAACTCTTTTTGATGCTAATCATACTAGTTAGTACTGGCTGGCATATTTTAGAAGAACTTTCAGTCAGAGGGAAAGATATCAAAAATATAATAAGTTTAAAGATCGCCACAGATATGAGTATGCAATAAAATACTGCTAACCGAAAATGCCAGAAGAAAGGATTTGTGCGATATAGTAGGAAATATTGATTCAGCTTTGAACCAATTACAGTTCAGCAAGTGAAAGAACCATTTCCATAACATTTTAAACATGATCTATCTACAGAGCCCATAAAAAATAAAGATTCAGAATGTCCAACCTTTATAAAAGCTCTTAAATAACTGACAATAGGCTGTTAAATGTTCTTCTATCAACCCGTGAAGATGCATGGAATTCTTTCTGAAGAGATTTGACGTAAAATACTGACTAAAGCGATCTTAAGAATTAACACTGCATTCGATCAACAAATCAGTGAACATAGACTGGGCTTAGAGAAAGGCTCTATATCAGTGTTGATCACATCAACACCTTACGAGTCATCGTGAAGCAAAACACACTTGTTTATCTGTCGATCTATGCAAACACCATTTGTTGTCGATTAGTAGTCTAATCGAGATGCTGAATTGTAGTCCTTTTTCCTAATTAAATAGTCATAGTCACATTAAATTTATAACGCACGTAATTTAGCCGTGGAACCTCTCCTTCATGTAAGTATAATGTGCTTCGTTAACTACTCATAAAAATAATTAATTGATAAAACGTATTTACAGCAACTCAATATAAATTCCGAAATCCGCTTGCTGTTGCTTATGACTCTCCAAAGTCGATATCGCAGCATTATATAAAGTCTCAAAACAGAAACTAGACGAGATTAAGATAAATGGATAATTTCTATTTTTTGAAGCTAGTTAGAAACAAGCCCAAAAGAAATTGACAATTTATCAGAAATTTTTTCCATATGCAAACATTTTCAGCTTTCTTTTTCGTCGTTGCAACCTTGATCATTCAAGTTTAATCTAAACTGGCTAACAAAGGATTAGAGAGCCAGAAAAATATTCGTTCGATGCTGATAGGAAATATTTAATCATTTTACGTTGACTTAGGATATGGAATACTTCACGTTCCAGTTCCTTTCAACTCTCCTACTAAAAAATGCTGCATTTTCTCTTTATACTAATTATTTTTGAATTTTAATCACGTAGAATCACGGAGTAGTCACAAGCAGTAAACGTCAGCATAGAGATTTTGTTATATTTCATATTCAGGTCGAATAACTTGTCAACTTGAACATCATCTAGATAAATATGGACTAAGACTTAAGGAATACAATCAAACTGTTACGTAGCTGGAAAATCCTCGGGCAGATAAGAGTGCTGACTTCTTTATGATGATTTTAAGGAAATCTGTGGATAATGGATTTTGAGTTAATCTACTTTTAATGCTTCACAAGTAGGACTTAATATGGCTCGGTTCTATTTCTTACAATCAAATCCCAGTAGGGTTCACAAATAGTGACATAACAGTGTGATTTTTCTAGTAATCCTAATTGTGGCTCTAGCAAAGAATCCTTATCATTTCAACCAAGGAGGAGCTTCAGATTTGGTTTATTGAAGTCGAAGTTGGCTATATTTTGCCTAATATTTTTATATTCTCCCAGCCAATGATATTTTCTTTGTTGACTTTAGTTGACCAACATAACATTTCGAGACTGATGAAGATATTTCTGGCTTTCTTAGCAATATGCAATTGTTTTTTTTTTAGGATTACTTGAGTGTCCTGGCGTCCAACAGTGTAACTTTTTAAATCCGTCTACGACTTGGAAAAAGTTGATTCTTTTAACAGAAAATCTCTAAAAACATCTGCATCGCAAAAATACAACCTGCTTGGAACCCATAAATTGCAAGTTATTTCTCAAATGAATAAGTAGATAAATAAGTCACAATAGAGCGTACAAGGGCCCTTTTGGAAAAGGACGACAGAATTGCAGTTATAATCATTGAACCTATGCGTCGAATGTTTACAGAAACTAATAAAAAAAATATATT
The DNA here is from genome assembly GCA_963924295.1 of Dioctria rufipes. NCBI lineage: Eukaryota > Metazoa > Arthropoda > Insecta > Diptera > Asilidae > Dioctria > Dioctria rufipes. The sequence goes on along the minus strand of OZ002743.1, from coordinate 36,221,177 downwards.
TTACAAAATTAATTCTTATATTTACTTAACACAGAAACAACAGTATACGCAAAACTACGCCTCAACGTTAAAAGCAGAGTCGAATGCTTTTGCATTATTTTGCTTCAGAATTGCTGTTAAACCTTTTCCAGGGCCACATTCAAAAGTTCTAGGAAAGTTCGTACCTTGTCTTCGTTCATAGAGAATATGCAATGTTTGTTCCCACTTAACAGGGCTTATAATCTGAAAAAAGTAAAGAATGAAATAAATCGAAGGTGCGAGCGCTTTTATAAGCATACCTGTTTGGGCAGTTGGCGAAGAATGTGAGAAGCATTTTTGTAACGTTTTCCGTCCACATTTGAGTGAACACTGATTATAGGGTCTTCTATAGTAATCTGTTTAAGAGCTCTCCGGAAGGGCTCAACAGCTGATTCCATTAGTTCAGTGTGAAATGCTCCACTTACAGGTAATCTCATGATTCGTTTAAGCTTAAACTGTTTTTGATTAGCTTCAAGATATTTTATGGCTTCTAGATTACCTGCGACCACTTTGCAGTGAGGATATAAATAATTGGCTATCTTGCATTGGGGATTTTCCACGCCTTTATCTATGCACCATTGTTTAGCTTTTAGGCACGCCTCCCCTAATTGTGAATCTGGACTATAAAGGACAGTGGCCATTGCACCCTCATGATTTTCACATGCTTCTTGCATCGCTTCTGCTCGAATTTGGACTAGTTTTAATGCTTTGTCAAAAGGAAGTGCCCCAGCAAAAACTAAGGATGTTATTTCCCCTAAACTAAAACCAGCTGTAGCTATGCATGTCTCAATGACGTCAGGACGTTCCTCTTTTAGTTTTTCTAATGCAGCCAAGGATGTAACCATAACAGCAGGTTGGCAATGAATTGTTTTATTCAGCTTACTTTTAGGGCCTTCCAAACAAAGTTTCAACAGGTCATAGTTTAAGACTTGATTAGCCAACTCGAATATATCACGAGCCCCTGGGAATTTCATTAGATTTTGTGCCATTCCAACATATTGTGATCCTTGACCAGGAAATAGTACTATTGATGTTTCACAGGGATCAATATTGGGTCGTATAGCTTTAGCACCTTGATCTCTCTTTAATGTTGCCCCATTCGGATATGGAAGTGTTGACCATTCGTCGTCTGGTGTTGCAGATTTGGTATCCTCATAAGTAGCAGCATTCTCTAGTAATTCTTTGACATTCGCCGATTTTCTATCACACTTTATAGCTGTAGATATTCTAAAACTTCGACTAAAAATTCGAATCATTGCAGAAAAATAAAATTTATAAAACTAAAATAAATACACAATTCCCAATCAAATTGACAGTGACAGCCGGCGCTGCTGTGACAACTGAGTTGACAACCGGAAACTGGTAAGTCCATGCGTTGTGCGTCAGCAATGCATTCCGCTGAGCCCCTGTACGATTTATTTATTTTTTGAATTGCATTTCACTGATAATAAAAATTGCTGCATTTTTTGATTGTATATTTAATTGTCGTCATCCACCAAGCATCCTTCTGAAAACAGATTCAATGGAAAAAAGTTAGGGGAAAATTCTTCCAGTCGCTCGGGGCTTCAACTGCACCAGCTTTTCGTTACTTTTCTGAGTTCTGACTGCTTAACACAATGTAGAAGAAGAATCGAGTCTCGCTTTCGGTTCTCTTGAATGTTGCGTGTGGCAGGACAGGCAGCGTTCTCACGTGTGGTAGGATGACAGGAATTGTGTTGTGTTTGCACGCAACAACGTTCCGATCGGTGTTTATATTATTGAGTAGGATATAATTTAATTATCATGGAGATTATAGATCATACAGAGGACTTCTCTGATGAGGACGATTTTTATTTTGAGTCTGATCATTTAGCTTTGCGTGGTAATAAGGATTACACGGCAGTGCTTCGTACCATTGCCATACTTCAAGCTCAAAGGATTCAAGCCACTAAAGATATAGACAAAATTGCTTTGATAAAGAGAGACGCATTGGAAAATCCAGAAGTTTTTATTAAGAAACTTTCATCTGGCGAGGATTTAAATCTTCCAAAATCAATAATAATTGCTGAGGTAAGTAAGAACTTCAATAGAATAGAAAATTCAAAAATAAATAAGTTTGCTATACACGTTGTTATAGATGAAAATGAGGTAAGTAAATTGGTAGATTTAATTTTAGTATTAGCACATAAGTCATCTACATTGAAATGTTAACTTAAATAAGACGCTATTTACCCTCCACTTACCGCGGACATTCGCGATCTATGTGATAATGGTAGCTGTGTAGGTCATGTTCTTCTTCTTGATTTTAGTATGGCCTTCGACTTAGTCCCCCTTGCACTATTAATCATCAAGCTTCGCACGCGTTTTGGGTTCTCTGATCCTGCCTGCAGACTGATTGAGGACTTCTTAAGTCATAGACATTTCATGGTGAGATGCAATGACTCCTCTCTGAGACCTGTGCTGTGCTAGCACCTTTGCTGTTTACACTATTCATAGATGATGTCACCTCAGTATTGAGTAATGTGCGATTCCACATTTATGCTGATGATCTCCAGATTTACTCTGCTGCTCCTAGGGATAATCTAAACGAGGCTGTCGCAACAATCAGTGGGACTATGGTTCAGATTGCTGATTGGTCTGCAAACAATAGTCTTTCCCTAAGTCCCTCGAAAACTCAAGCAACCATCTACTCCATTCGTCTCAGAAACATCACCAATATGTCTGTACTTCCTAACATTTTGTCTATGCTGATGTAGTACTGTTCCCCATCTCACGGTAACCTCTCTAAACTGTCTCGTGCATATATGGCATGCGCCAGATATGTCTTCGGTTTTAAACAAGGTTTGCAAGTGCCCCCCATCTCCTTGAACTGCTTCTCTCGTGCCCACTGGCCAACATGTATGAGCTTAGCTCGCTGCAGTTGATATACAAGGCTAGACATGGCTTAATGCCACGATATATCATCAACCGCTTCAATTGGAGCAGCCTGAATAGATCCAGGCTTGTCCTTCCTAGAGTCCATTCACAATATGGTGGGAGGAACATTTTCCTCCGCGGGGCAACCATCTGGAATCAAATGTCAGGGGACGCTTCGTTGAACGCGTTTAAAACAGTGGTGCGGGATTTCCTGAACCTGACCTAACCTGTTTTGCCCTTTATTATATAAAAAAAAAATTAATTTTTACTTTCGGCGCATACCGTGTTGTATATCGCATGATTTTTTTTATTTTTTTTTTATTTTATTCCATTTATTTACTTGCTATCTCGTTATGCTGTACTGCACTCTATTAGTCTATAATTATATGTTTTTGATTATTGCTACAATATTGATACTCTGTTATTTTATTTGTTACATATCACTAAACTTTACTATGTTCTAAGTACCTATGCTTGTACTTCTATTGCTTCTCTCGCTACAATGCTAAACTACTATGTATTTATTTTACTATATGTTACTAGGCGGAGCTTTGTCCTAAGTGCCGATACTAGTAAATTTATGTTATTTTGCTACGATGTTGAACTACTAAGTTGTTTGCTACATTTCACTAGACTATACTATATTCTAAGTGCCTATACCTGTACTTTTATCGTTTATTTTGCTACAATGTTAATCTACCATGTAACTATCTATGATGTGCCCAGCGCTATGCGTGCCTTTGGCACGGGTACTCAAATAAATTAATGTTTATGATGTTTATATTTACTATTCTCAATTAAGTTCTAGTTATATTCAACTCTGTATTTATCTTAATATTCCATGTCTTAATACTCTATTCGCTATACCCAACGCTTATTTGCTGGCGCCCATGCCGGGGTTTGTAATAAATAAATTTTGAATTCATTTATTTTCAACTCCGGCCACGCAGCCACTTCCTAGGATGGTGGGTATCACAATGTTACACAGATTTACATTAGCAATTCTTAATATTGATACAATACACAAAAATGCTTTATTAAAAGACCCTGAAGCGGTGGGTACATAGGTCCATAATAGGTACTTTATTATTAGAGCATTATATATTAAGGTTACTGTCGAGAGCTATGAAAAATGCATGAACTTTGGAATTTTTTTTTTTTTTACATAAAATAAATACTTTTGGGAACGGTTTTTAACATATTTTATTCTTTTATTTATGGTTTTATTAATGGTGAGTATATCCAAAATATCGGCTCCAGCTCCAATAAAACCAAACCGTGCATGGCGTGTTTCAGTCTGCGCGAGGCGCTTCACAGCTCTGCCAGTTCATCCGAAACAAATATAATTGAAAATGATTAAACTAGGTAAAATTTAGGGGGCCTTACCGGTTTTCTAAATTAATTTTTGAGATAAATCGCTTCCTAATGGCTCCGCAAATTGAATTTCCTTTCAATTGCCCAGAGAATCATGTGAATCGTTGAAACCCCGTGCGCTAAAAATGTTGGTCCTAGAAAAACTCATCTAAAGTTTAACGTTAAAAAAACATCTTTGACAGCTTACTTCAGCTATTCCAGCACCATATAGAGGCCGTTCTTCTTCCTCCAAGAACTGATTGTGCTGAATCTGAAGGTTAATAGTTTCCCGAAATGTACAAGGGCACCTCAGGTAGCGAGAAAAGGTCAACCCAGAAAGCACACTTCGAGCGCCTCAAGTACCTGTTTTCCAGCCGGTGGACAGTTTTGCTCTCAATAGGCTGTAAATTCTAAAATACTTTAGATATGAAAATATTCTTTTACCCACGTGCTCTAAAACCTTAAAGGATGGTAATTATGTAAAAAAAATTGAATGAACGGTAACCTCCCCTTAAACCAAATCAAATCAAAAAGCATTTATTTATAGGCCCCTGCTTGAAGCAACGTACAATGTTAGGCATTACGACATTAGTAGCTTAGTATAACAGCTTAAGATAACAGCAAAATAAAATAAATCAGTGTAGCTGGTCAGACTATAGACATAAAGAAAAAGAAAATGAGAGCAGTGTGAGATCTGTTGGACGGTAAAAAGTCCTAACAAATAATTTTGTGGAGATAACAGCAGAAGAAGTAGAAGCCAACTGTAATCACAACTATGGATGTAGTTACCATTACCATTGTCTGTACATAGATGTTGGTTACCAAAAATAAAATGATAGACAAGAATAAAATGATAGGACTTACATATGATGACAAGCATTGCCTCTACATATTTGTTATTAAAGAGCCTTTATCTAGTAATAAAGAGCCATTTTAGCAAAACAACAAAAGATGAATAGTAATCCTTAAAAAGTGATTCAGAAGATAATTAATTTTGTAGAAAATTCATTAAAGACAGATTTGGCAACTTAAAAAAAATTAAGTACCTAAATTTACATCAAATCAAAAAAAAACAATCTCTTTCAAATAATTAAATAAAAACATTAATTTATGTACAACGTTATACACCTCGGAAGCTAAATACTATAATTATAGAGTAACAATTCACATAGAACTACGCGCACGCTTCAACATTTAATACAGTGGCTTTAGCATATATCTTCATGAGGTTCTTTTGTCACTAGATCTGATCTGCTGCATAAGGCTATCCTTGTAAAAAGACACAAATTAGTGGAGGAATAGAATAGGATTTTTGTGTATTTGGAAGAAATACAACAGGAAATCTTTTAATCGTCGAATATCTTATATTACGTACAAATTCGCTGATTTTGCCTGTTTTCTTTTTGATTTGGTCTCAGCTTACATTATGTATATAGATGGGCTTGGTAAAAAATATTTCAATGAGCTATTGTAACCATACAAGATTCGTGTGTAATCAATATCTCTCTTGGTTGCAATGTGTCGAAGAAAACTAAATGTAGTCATTCAATAATTGCATTAAATTAATTTATAAATTGAAAAAAATTGATTATAATAGTTTTCCCTAGCGACGCTCCCTTTTGGAACTTTCATTTAATGTAGGTACCAAATTCGGCCTTATAACTTTTTCGCCATAAACTCATTGGGCCACCTTACACGTTGCAATATACTTCACTTTTCGTGGATGAGGAGAGGTATTTTTTCTTCCCCGAGTGTCCCTCATCGACGAAAATTGATGTATACTGCAACGTGTAAGCCTTAGCTTTTAAGCACAAAACACATTCACTGCAATAACTTTCACTTCGCATGGTATTTTATTTGGTTAACTTGAAGCTGCCACAATAAATGCAGTTGCAGCAGCAGTAAATGTAACTTCAATTTCAAAGTTGCTGCGAATTTTACAATCCTGAAAACTTAAAATTAGGTGTATTGTAGGAAAAATAAGAATAACGAAACATTTCAACCTGTCATTTTTTTTTTTTTTAATTCTAGGAACGCCACCTGCATATATTGAACTTTGCTTCGAAAATAAAGCTGTGAGGAGATAATTTTTGAGAGTAGGCAAAGTTGTTATAGTTATTTTCACGTAGTCGTTACTAATTGAGTAACAGACAAATTCAAATACAGTCAAATATAGTAATTCAGATATAGTAAAAAGAGACCGTCCACATTTCCAAGTGCGACTATTTTTTTTAGTACAAATGGTTTGGAGGAAAAGAATCATATTGAACAAAAAGTTCATCTCTGAAAGAAAGCCTTAGTTTGCCGAAAAATCTTAATTTTTCGAAAACGTAATAAAGATGGAAACCGTTGGCAGTGTATCGAGCTAAAAGCAGATTATGACGATAAATAAAACAAATTTTGAAAAAAAAATCGTTCATTTTATAGTCCTGCCTATCATAACCTCAGCTATTTGTCGTCGGACTGATATCTGAAGATTCGTAAGCCCAAATATAGTAGTGATTATCCTGTTGAGAAAATTAATTAGTTAAGGATTTTGCTTCATTTTTTTCTTCTGTACTTCGGTTCCTGTCTTTCAAACTTAGATTTTTACTGTGCAGTTTTTTTATATGAACAAGTATAATAAATAATTTTATAAGCTTCTGTAGAGGATTCATGTTTGTTTTAGTTACCGAAAATCAATTTCGAGAAGTACAATGTGACTTACCCTGAAATTCACGAAGACCAGAAAGAGGATAATAGTAACAAAGATTCCTCAAATTCTCAAGATGTTACCGTTCGAGGTCGCGTATTTGATCAATCCAAACCGGAAACATTTAATCAGGTAATTTAGGTAGTACATTGATATCAGCAACTGAAAAAAGTATACCCCCATTCATTTCAGCTTTGGACATGTGAAGAGCAACGTCGATTAGAAGAGCTGCTCGTTGAATATCCGCCCGAACAAGTTGAAATGCGTCGGTTTGCAAAAATTGCACGTGCTCTGGGAAATCGAACAACAAAACAAGTCGCTAGTCGAGTACAGAAATTTTTCAAAAAGCTCCATTCCGCTGGAATGCCAGTTCCAGGTCGATTACCAAAAGCGCAGCGTCAATATCTTTTTCGAACTCAGAAAATCAATAAGCATGGTGTACGTATTTTGCGTCCATCAACGTTTTTTCCAGCTCATGATGTTCCAGTTACTATGCCAGAAGATGATGATGGTACAACAGGTATTCCGGTTGATCCACTTTTTCAACAAAGAACACCGTCTGTTGCCAATAGTGTGACTTCTTTTGATAAGGACCAATCGACCAGTAATAACGGTGGTGTGTTTATAGTTGATGAAGAAAGTGATGATGATGATGATGATGATGAAACTGGCAGAGTTAATCACGAAACAAATGAAATACGAATTTTAAAACTTCTGCAACGTGTCCGTAAAGATAAAGAAAAGGATGCAATTGATCGTCCCTATAGCGAGCACACCGGATATGAGTGTGATTTGTGCCTAGCGGAACCTATTATTGGAACAAGGTGGCATTGTAATATTTGTTTACATGAATCGTTCGATTACTGTACAGATTGCTTCATTACACAACTCTTATCAGATAAACCCCATCCTGTCATGCATAAATTTAGTGGGCTGCGTGTATGCCAGAATCAACAAGAAATGTCGAGATTACAATTCGAAGATGACAGTGAAGGTGAAGATCAAGAGGAAGAAAAAGTGTATACGGATGCTACGGTTTATGATAAAGACTATTTACCATCGAAATTCTCTAAACACGAAGAATACAATTATTTAGATCCGAATTTTTTGCCAGAATAAAAAATTGTTAATATTTATGGCATTGTGTAAGAATTTTGTAGTCTGTCAAAGCAAAATTTGTGGTATTTCGTGCAGTAGTTGAGATTAGTTTCACAAGCTATTTTTAGGAATACACGCACTTATGTAATCACCTTGAAATTTGTCTTTATTCAATCTTTAGTTCAGGTGGTTAGGGGCTTTGTCTTCCATTTACTACTTCCTATATGTGTAATATGTGACAGTATAGAAAAGCCTTTTGGAAGATTTTGGTTCTTATACCAGATGTGCATTGTGTGTTTGCATAACATTGGAAAGAATATATAATACCATACAGTACTTGAGTCTTACTGGAATGGTTAACAAATTGACATTAAGATGTTTTGGGCCAGATGTATAAAAGGCATCTGCCTCTTAATGCTACGGACTGTGGTTGGTATTTGAACGAAAAAACTAAATAATCACATGCTCTAGTAAGGTAAAACGGAGACAGGCTTTCAAACATGGATTTTTGTCATATTAAAAGCAGTAGATTAAATAATAGAAAACGGGTATTCTAGTACGAGGGTTGGTATCTAGTTGGCAGTCATCATTGCAGACACATTAAGTGCTACCATATGAAACCTGTAGGACATTTCCCTCATAAGATCCAAATAATCATCAACTGATTCATGGTTAGGTTAGGTCAAAGCAAATAAAATATTACGACAAAAAATGTATACAAAATATTTTACCTAAAGGTTTTTTATTCGTCCTTAGATGTAAACTACTAACGAGAAGCAGGGGGGGGGGGGGGGGGAGGAACAAAACAATCAAAAACCAATCAATCGAACAGCATGCAACGAAAAGCATTCGAGTATGATGTTTGGGCTCGTCTATGTATGATATCACAACCAACACCACTACCTGGAGGAGGTAGTCTTATTTTTGCTTCCTTTAACAATAGAACAACATCCAACAAAATATATTGCATTCGAACACGTCTGGGATCCACATATCACGTCACACAGCTCTGTTGCTCGTTCGCAACTTATAGTGTAGCTTCACTCAATAAGAAATGGCTCTAAGCCTAAGGGATGCAATTGTAAAAATGTTTCTACGGGACCTACAAACATTGCTATACCGGTAACATGTATTGGGTTAATTTCATTCATATGAATAATATTTTTCTATGATATATCATCGCTGTATTTGTTTCAACCGGAGGTGGCTTTCTCTGTGCACTTGTTGGCAAATAGGAATTATTGATATTTTAATTTAGCTTATTTAGAAATTGTTTGTCGCCGTCATGCCACAATAGCGAATCTGCTTTTTTGGCTATTATGCTCAGCCGTACTCATCTATAACTCAGGAAAATCAAATCTAAATTTTTTTATTCTGTAAAAATCTTATCTAAGCTACTTTACCAATGTATAAGATATTCCCGGTTTTCGTTTTCAAGAATACGCTCAAATACTGGAAAAGTTGTTAAAATTGCTACGTCCCAAAAGATTAACTTCGCAGTTTCTTGAAGGCGACGAATAATACTCTGTTATAAGCGAATTTGAAATTTTGCAAATTCCTTGACATTTTATTTACAGAGCTCAAATACCCTTATTATCAGACAAGTTATCCAGTGCTTTCGAACAGTCTTGAGTGTCTCTCCATAGAGTGTATATAATAATATTCTTTAATTTCTTTTATTTTAATGTGAAAGCAGGGTCCAAAACATTGAAATTCATGCCTACACGTCCATGATCATGGGTGCTTAACTTAAGGTTATGATTTATTTTTTTATTTAAAAAATAAAAATAAAACTCATGTGATTACTGTTGTACAATTTATTTAAATTTGAGTCGTTAAGGTTAAGAGTTGCCCACTAAGACCCTGCGGAGACCCCGACTAGACCTTATTTGGAGAGATGTTTCTCCAGTGATTTTTAACCCTAAAGTTGCAAGCGCGGAACACACATATGATATGCTTCGAGGTTTCATCTTCCTCTTCGCACAGTTGACGCAGTGTAACTATTGCAATTGCCTATTTTCTTAAAAATAATAAGAATGGTATAGATAATTTATTAGAACTGCTGCAATAACTTTCGAGCGCATGGTTATTTAAAGCTTTTGTAAAATTATAATCTGATTGCTTCCCCTCGCACCAAACCACGTCACGCCTCTGATCGAAAATGAATCTTTTGGAATACTGTGAGCTCTTGTCAGTGATAGATCTTTCTCTGAATTTATCCTGATATTCCTCCGGAATTATTTCAATATATGACTTAAAACGGGTAGTTGCTTGCAAGATGACCACCTCAATTCATATTTATAGTAACAGTTTGTAAAGCAGTCTATATGATCGAGCCTCTGTCTAATTAACTCAATGAGAATGCTACCGGGCCCCAAAATTTTGAGCCTTTGATTTGCTTAATTTTCTTTAGAATTTTTTTATAAAAATTATAAATTATCCGATGGCTAAGTACTGGCAATGTATTGGTGGATGTGATTCATAATTTTCATTGTCCACGGCATTGTTAAACTTCTACTGACCGTCACCCTAATCTTACAACGTCTTTTTCGATTTATATACATGTTGTACCCTGGTTAGCTCTGGAAAATTGTAGTAGCCATAAGTTGCGCTTTAAGGTAAAAATACAAGTCGAGACATCAAAATTATATATTATTCAATTAGTGCCAATTTTTGAATCTAATTTATTTTGAGAAAAATATAAAAGAGGGGAAGAAAGAATATTCTTTTGGTAGGTTGACCCTCCAGTCAAGCTGGAGCACTTGATAGCTAGATCGGCTTGGATCTTATCTAATTTAAAATACTGCATACGCTAAAGAAATATGGTCCTATGAGGAGTAACAGCTTCGAAAGTAGCACTAGTCGCAATAACTATTGCTGCACATGCCGCTTGTTCCTTACATTATTGCTACGGCTTGTATTATTTCGCTACTATTGTTTATTCAAAGGTGGCTAATACTTCGCATGTGGTCACTCACCGATCCTATAGGCATCAAACATCGAAGAGAAAACTTGCGATATTCAGAAAATCGTAAAAAAAATATTTGAAACAAATTTAAGAATCTCCAAAGTAGTAGCACCAACTTCTGATGTGGCAAAATTAGTTGCATTATGCGTATCATTTAATCATTTGGACTACAGAATTATAACATTAACAGCTCAGGAGAACTACAGCAGACTAATTTAATCCTGACCTATTTATCATTTCGTTTGTCATCCTTCATTTTTGCTAAGACTGCGGTGAGAAGAAACACTCATGACGCAATTATCAAAAAAAGGGCGGAGAACACTAGTTGGGTTAAAATGTAAATTTGCTGATTTCTAAACGACATTTAGAAGATTTCTTTCTCGAGTATGCAGTTGGAAATGACATTGATGTTGTCTATTATTTTCTAATACACTGCACGCACTGTAAGATGACAATTATTGTAGATAGCTTTCTGTAGTAATGTAGACTCAGGGATCAATATGGTTCATTATGATAATTGGGAAAAAACTAATTCATGATGATACAAGAACCAAAACAATACCAAAGAGATCTACGGTATAAAACATATTAATCCATGAAACTGAAAGTCAAGCTTACAACCAAAAACTTGATAAAATAAAATCAATTAGGAAAAATACTATAAAAATTTAATTAAAAATAGCTTACAGCTTATAAAATATATAAAAATGCAGTTTAAACACTACATTTGTTTGGTACTCTGAGATGGAACAACTTCAAACAGCACTTGAATTGCGTACGATAATTTTCCTGGAAATGAGAAAATGATTAATACTTGTGCTTCATATAATTTGACACACATTTCAAAACTTACCTATGAAAAATGGTTTTTTCTGCATATATACAAAAGGTATATAAACTACGATTCCACTTAATATGAATCCAATAGCAAACAGGAATTTAAGTGATGGCTCCGTCACCAATGGCATAATTGATAAGAAAATGGCAACAGTTAGGGTGAAAATTGGAATAATTAAGGGCACCTTATATGGGCGCGGTGTATCTGGTTGCGTTTTTCTTAGAACCAAAAGACAGACAATAGCGGATCCGTAAAACACCCATATAAGAAAGGAAGCAAACTCTATAAGAGTTTCTATATCACCAGCTAAGATAAACAGCAGCGCTAGTATCCCTTGAAATGCAACTGCAGGCGCTGGTGTTGATCGTCTAACGTGGACATATGACATTGGTTCCAAAAAGTGTCCCTCTTGACTAGCAACGAAACATAATCGTGTAACTCCGAATTGAATACTCATAGCACATCCGAATGTTGATAATGCTACTCCCAAGGGAATTATAAATGATAGAGGTCCTAGGGCTCGCTCACCAAATAGTACTGCCACAGCTGGTGCACTTATCATTTCTTTCGGTGTTAGGACTGTCATATATGCCAAGTTCATAAAGACATAAAGTGCGGTAATGATTGGTACTGCGATTGCAATAGATCTTGGAATATTTCTGAAAAGTCAAATAATATTTACAATGGATAAAGGGAACTCTTTACAACTTACTTTTCAGGTCTTTTGATCTCTTCAGTAACTGTTGTCACACTAGACCATCCATCATAAGCCCATAATCCATTGTAAAATGCTAGTGCGATATGACCAGGATTCATTGTGGTGCCTTCGAAACTATTCTGAAGATTTTCAGTTCGCCCAATAGCCAATTGATATATTCCGCCACCGATTACAACTAAACATGCAATCACTTTGCAGAAACTAAAAATGTTGTTAATATGCATGTATAACTTGACGCTGACCAAATTTATGTACGTAATAACACCTGAGAAGATGCGAATCGATAAAGTAAACTAAGAATTGATTTTATTTTACTTACCTAGTCCAAGTATTGAAATGATTTTAATGATTTTATCTTGATCTCCCGGGGACATTTGTTCCATACCAATTAGATGACCAAAAGGTTGAATTGAATATTCGGCAAATGTTAGTACTATCACAGCTACTTCGGCAGGTCGAAGGACTACCACATAGACCCAAGAGCATATGAATGCTGGAAGAGGCCCCCAGAAGCGATGTAAATTCTTAAAAGTTTCTATGAGGTACGCATACTCAGCTCCGGATCGAGGAACTACTGTACCCAACTCTGCAAAACATAATGCACCCAGCAATGAAACAACTCCACATGCTGTCCACACTATCAAACAGAATCCTACACTTCCTGAATATCTTAAAGCTGCTGTTGGAGAAACGAAAATTCCAGATCCTATCATAACTCCGATTATAATATTTACGGCCGATAGAAGACCCAGCTCCCGTTTTAGGCCAACCGATTTTTCGGCATTTTCGTCTTTTTTACCTACAATTAGAAAACATAATGAACTGCAAGGAAAATTCCATTTATATGACACATCTAATAGTAGTACTCACTCATTTTGTTTAAGTTTTTTTTTAATTATAAATTTTAAAACAAATCAGTCTCGTTATGTTAGTATTGTCCTAAGGGCGTTTTCCAATGATCACAAGTTGTATGTTGTGCTCTGGCGAGGTTAAAATTCCCAGTACTCCCGTATCGAGATCATAGTGGCGATTGAGGAAATCTGCAATAATTACGGAACATTTTTATCGCTGAATGTTGCAATCGATCAGTTCATTCTTTAAAATTATCTTATCATTGTAGTGACTATCTTAATACAAATGAAATTTAAGACTTTATTTGTGATAAGCTTCTCGTGCTTGATAAACCCTTAGCTGAGCGAAAGTTGAGGTGCAATAGAAATAATTAATGTTATCAGTTTAATTAGGAGTCTAGGTACACAGATTCACTTTCAAATTTTGAATACATGTGACTTGTTATACCCTAGATGAAATCATAGGGGTATACTAAGTTTGTCATTCCGTTTGTAACACCTCGAAATAATGATGGTAGAGCAAAATGGATTGGACTACCATTCATAATATTAAAAGTTATTTCGATTTTGCATGTCCGTCCGTCTGTGCGCACGATAACTCGAGAACGCGTATACTTAAAGAGCTGAAATTTTGTACACGGACTTTAAAAAAAAAAGTAAAATTAAGTTCGAAAATGAGACAAATCGGGCAACTCCTTCGTGGGGTTGCCATATAAAAATTTCGTTTTCCGCTATATATTTGGACACTGCCTGAGAACGCATCGACGTAGAGAGTTGAAATTTCGTACATGATGTTTTTACTACATTAGCAAATAAAATGTCAAAAATGGACTAAATCGGGCAACTCCTTCTTGGTGTTGCTATATAAAAATTTCGGTTTTTTACGTATACTTTGAAAACGATCAGTCCAAGACATTTTTATTGTACTAAAAACTTCTGCAGAATACGAAATCCTATAAAATTGGTTATTACCATTTTTGCTGTGCGACAAACTGTTCTAGAAATATATGCGAAAAACAACTTCAAAATCAATACTTGAATAGATCGGTGACCATACGAAATTTAATACGGACATTCATCTAGGGTATCATAAGAATTGGTCTTAGACCAATTCTAGCTTTTTTACTTGTTTAATAATAAAAGCAGCAAATGCTCGTCCTCATTGCTGAATTCCATTTTAATTGCTTGCGATTATGACATAAAAATCAGATCACTTTAAGTTGATATAGAATTTACCTACTGATGTGATGTCCTCGCAATATATCAGCTGCTGATTATTTTAAAACTTCACCATCACCACACCAATAGTTTGGTGTGGCATTTGCCTTAAAGGATACAAATTAAATGCAATGTGCAATTAATTGATTTTGACCGACAAGTATTGCACGTTTTTCCAGATGAACTCTTCGAAAAGATCGAAACGAACATATAAAACTCCAAATTGTAGAACTGAACAAAGAACTATATTTCAGAATTTGTTTATTTGTTCGTGCGTTTATGTGTATACTTTTGAAGCTTTGTTTTCGAGTTCTTCTTACATTCTTTTTCAAAAATTTTTAATAATTTTCTAATAAACAAAATCAAAGATCAAAAAAGTTGAAATCAGAGGCATGCAACCTTCACTCATTTTCTGCCCCTTTCGAATTATCAGTGAAAAGCTTATCAGCAAATAATCTTTCTTTCATGACCCAATTAAGCTCACTTTGTGTAATTAATCCCCAACAACTACTGCAGATTTGGAATCGCACGATCGTGTTATGATTGCAATTTATTTCTATAGCGTCTAACGTGTCTTTCAATAAGAAAAAACTTGACTTTGTGGGTAATTGTTAAGATTTTGTCACGAAGCCGCGCCGACGCTATGAACTCCAACTCAAAGTGACACGGACATGGCATTATCTCATTGACGGTGCTTTTCAAATTCAATTACGCTTTTGATGTTTTTTTTCCTTATAATTTTTTTTTTTTAAATAGGTGTGATCGTGTGGAAATACAATGTATGTATATTGTGCTGCTGGAGTACTTGCAGCACGACACATTTTCAAGAACGAACATCCTTATTGTGATCAGTTAAAATGACACATTTCGGAACATGCAAAAAGGCAGTTATTTAAGAAGTGCTAAGGAATAGAGCAAACAAAGATTTTAGATATGTACGTCAAAGCATAAATTTGACTACATAATTGTAATATAAAAATCTGCTAAAAGCGATGTGCGTTTTTCAAACCGATGAAAGTGATTCATTTCAAAAACATTTAATTTTCTTTATAGGGCGTAGTCAGTAAGTCATTTGAATAATAAATAAGGAAATGAATTAACAAAAAGTGCATGTCTTTCTAGGATGAGTTTCTTCTCGGCATTCAAGGAACATTAAAAGAAAATCTGTTTTAAATTGTCCAGAGATCATCAGAAAAGTCATCCACGATATATCTACAAATTAACAATTCGAGGTATACCTTCGACGAGGCCGAATTTTTGCTCGAGAACGGCTATGGACATTATTTGTTAACTTGTGGCCAAATTGGCGTGAGTATGTGTCCTAGAAGTGAAGCCCGAAGAGCTATACATCGAAAAACTACTAGCCGAATCTAGCCTAAACTTGCACACACTCCTTGTTAGTCTATATTTTTACACCGGTGAAAACCATTAACTAAACATATCAAATCGTAAATGCAATGATATCGTGCCCTTATTTTCATAGAAATCTTCATTAATGTAACGTTTTTGTGTAAAGAAAGTGTATGTCGAGGTAG
Source organism: Dioctria rufipes (assembly GCA_963924295.1). Taxonomy (NCBI): domain Eukaryota; kingdom Metazoa; phylum Arthropoda; class Insecta; order Diptera; family Asilidae; genus Dioctria; species Dioctria rufipes. The sequence goes on along the minus strand of OZ002743.1, from coordinate 36,204,993 downwards.
CGTCTATGTAATGTGCCAAAAAGAAGTGAGACAATATAACGAGGGGATTCCTCTGGGTTGGTGAGGAGCTATTTGGCTTCGGAGACTATACGCAGGAAGCGTAACAATTCCGAGCCACTCTTAGGACCTTCGCGTTCGCACACGGAGCTACTAAGGCAACAGACTGGTTGATAATCGAAGTCGCAACCTGATTTATAACTGATGATTCGCACACGTGACTACATATATGATGAAACTCGAATAACTTTAGTTTAGTAACAAGCCAAGTCTCAAGTTTATGAAATATTTATAATTAGTAGAATGTCAAGTTAATCAAGTTAATCAAGTGATGAAGAGAATTTCGTCCTCTATTATTATCAATACAGGAAACGTAAGCAAAGAATGTTTGGGATTCATACCTACATTGAAAGGAATATAAACTGTAGACTATTCGTCGCGGTAAATGAGTTGCATCAACAGATACAAAGTTTTTAGAATTCTATAGAATGTCTAAGGAGTCTTGCTTTATTTGGTGCAAATCGTTACTCCTTCCCTTCAAAGGACGAATAAAAATATTAGAGAGTGCACGAGTGCTGAGGAAACCAGTTGGTAGCTGATAGCCTGGAGATCAGCACGACGTATCGAAAGTAACGTGTTGCAAATCGATTACTAATTAATAGCGCCGTGAGCAGACTTCCACTGAAATGCATAGGCAGTGACGCACAAGTTACTAATTGGTTACTTAAAATAAATTTTTATTACTTTATAGTATCTTTTGAGTAGCTCCGTGTGCCGTGTAACGCTTTAAATTGTACGCAAATTATACTCAAAAGCGTATTATTTATGAGGAATCGGGAGTATGTAATGACATAATTTAGAAGTATTTTAATTAATTTCAATTCCATACAGATAAAAAACACCTAATTTCAAAATAAAAATTTCTCGTCAGAAACACAAACTGACCCATTATTTTATATGGACAACGTCCGTTTTTTGCGATCTTTGATTGGTTTTAGCAGTGCCCAATAGAAAATTGATCTTATAATCGATTACAAATTAATTATTCAAAAAATATATTTCATAAATGACCCGGAATATATTTTAAATTGGTAGGGAGTCGATTTTTAAATAGATTAAAGTATTAATATAGAATTGAATTGGTATGGATTGAAGTTGAATGGCTCTGAGTATTCTCGCTTACATAATTTTCATGCAATATTTACATATATGGAGTGTATATCTCCCATACTAAAAGAGCAATTTCAGTTTTTGATGAAAATCATGCAAACTATTAGTCGGGATATGGATGTACTCAATGCTGCTTCTAATCTATATTTTTCACTTTCCTGAACTCAAAACTACCTAATTCTACTTCCACTTCTTGCAATTAAGTATTAACTCTGGTTTTGTTTTATCGAAACGCACATACTATTATCGAGGGAAGATCTGAAAACTTATTTGAAATCGATGACGCGATTATTTGGCCGCAAAGTTCTGATTCCCAAAACGATCCAGCAAAGTCGTATTGCAATCGATTCTAAAATACATGCAATGGGAATAGATCACATTTGTCTTACTGGGTTAAAGGGTAATGGAATGAACATGACTTACAATACAAGTATTGCATGCAAGGATCAATTTACAAGTGATTAGACTAGATACAAATATCTTCCGAACGAAAGGCATTCAACATTGTGTGCTTTAACAATTTGATATGAAAAGTTATTGTGACATCTCTAAAAATGAATTAAATTCAACAGAATTAGTTCCGATACAAGTGAGGATATTTATATATTATAAAAATACAATGAATTCGTCATGTAATCTCAATTTAGATTTACAAAATCCCTTTTTGAGTCAGCAACAGTGTTAGGAATAAGCAAAAACAAAAGTAGTAGCTAGTATCGAAGCAATTAAGTAAGTAACGACAAATTATTGATAATGAATTCATTGGAAAGATTTTAAATGACGAATATATTTCCTGTAAATCGGATCATTGCATGAAATTCACTTTCCGAAATATTTTACCTACAAAACAGATAGCTATTTTCACAACTATTTTTAACTAACCGTTCTAGAAAGAAATGCGAATTTGAATATTTTCAAAACAAAAATCATTCATTAAAATTTTCGCCAAAAATTGGTTTTATTTAATTAGACTAATTCTAACTGTTTTGTTAGTTTTAAAGGTGAATAACTTGTATTGTGTGTAGATTTATCAATTTATCTATGAAAAAAAATTTAGCCTTAGTTTAACAAATCTACAGAATTTTTCACGAAAAACCTCTATAAAAAACTAATCTTGTGAATTGTGGATTTGTTTTCATAACTTAATCTTTAGCAAAATTCTACTATCTGGGACCGAGCGAATCACCAATCACAATGTGCATTAGCAAATTTATATACATACATTCATATATATATGTATGTAATTCAAACGTGTGGAATTGTCTATTTTATCAACGATGCCTGTCATTTCAATGCTGTTTTTGTTGACCTAATCAACTGTTTTACAGATTTTTTCTGTCTGAAGCTATCACTTTATTTGTTTTTTTTCAGCTCATGCTTAGCGATTTACAAAAATTTTTTATGTGCAAAATATAAAAACATTAAATTTTAGTGAAACACTAATTTACGAATTCAACACATTTCTATGAATGAGCAGCTTTTTTTTCCATTGATTTCTGTACACTAAGAAAACTCAAAGAAGCTTGCTTTGTAAGGTTTCAACAAATATAATTATCATAAAAGACCTTGTGATGCATGCATACAATTGGAAGTCCACTTTTTTATTTCATTAATAAATACAACAATTATATGATGTTTACAAAAGTTTTTAGTAAATTTTATTAACAAGGTCTTCGTAACTTTTTAAACACACTGTTTGGATTTATTCACACCGTTTATTTAGTTAGCGCCGCCCTTCAAATTCTTTTGGGTGGATCTATAAAATTCTTAGCACTGTAATTAATCACTATGAAATATTAGTAGATTTCGTTTATTACAAAAATTTTTAATAAAACCTCAAATTATAACGATTATTTTCTTTATCGTTAGAGTCACAGTATACGTCCACCACAACACACCATTGCTCCACTCTGGACTGGAGGAGATATCACTTATCTAAGCCGCTGTTACTCCTCCGACTGAGTGAGTTGATATTTCTATTTCGTGTCCGAAAATAGATCACCAATGTTGGAGTGGCTTTGCTAACTAGCACTCTACTGCTGTGCAGCAGAAAATGAAACATGCAAACTACACAGAATCACAAGACAATAGAAATAAAAGTTTTCTTTTACTTCGCAGAGACCGTGCTATCGTTTAAATTGAAGGCGCATTGCGCATTCGCAAATTCGCTGATATTGAGTCAAAGCGCTATTCGAGCCCAATTCAACTCACCACCGCCGCTGCTAACAATAATATTTACTGCGTGACTTGTGAGTGATAACTGGTTGAATCTGATACGGAATCGGACTTGTCGCACTAATTAAATTTACTACATTTTCTACTCAATCTTGAAGTGGTTGTTGGCGGTGTTTGTATTTCGATAGTGAAAAACACTTGTGCCATTATTTGCTTTCATTGTTTAAATAATAATAAAAAAAGAAAAAAAGAAAGATTCCCTCTGGGGTTTGTGTGTTATCAGTGACGTCTATTTGACTATGACCATACCATTGTTCATCCTTTTTTTTTTATTTATTTACTTCGGGTAATTATAGAGGGAGCTGAGTTAATTCTATGTGGATTAGAAGAACACAAAAATGATTCTATTAATGCTAAACGAAAAGAGATCACCACAACAAAAATTTTGAAATTTATTATTCACAAAGCAAAATTTCGGACATTCTAAACTGAAAAATTCGAAATTATTTTACATGTGTTTTTCTTTATTCATTCCATGGAAGCAGTAAAGAGATGTAATGGAATTCTTAATCACGTGGGTTGGGATTTAAGATTATATCCAAATGGAAAAAGCATAAGGAAAGAAAACATGTGTCAATTCAAATATTTTGCGAATCATTTTGTGTGGATGATTTAAAACACATTTTTAACTGAACCTATTGAACTGAAGTCGATTTTAGTATTTATCTATAAATAGCGCCCAAAGTCTTTCGGTTACTTGTTATTCTTTTCCTGGATGTTCAACATTTCCTTTAGAATATTTCATCTATTCTACTGCAACAGGTAGTTTAAGAAACAGAATGTACCCCCAGAATAAAGTAAGGTGAGGTAGATTTAAAAAATATATTCGGAAGGTGTAAAAAAAAAACATTTAAGGTATACTAAATAAAGAGAAACACCCTAAAACGGAATGTCGAAAAGAATATTTTTTTAGAAAAAAAAATATGTTTCGAAAGTTATACATATTATTTCCGAAAAGGGTCTCTATATAGTCCAGTCAATAAGGGTTTTTGCCCTACAAAAGGTGGGGTAGTTGTGATTTTTATATACAGGGCGATTCAGATCAAGATTCCTTCCGGTATGCCACGTGATTCCTTGAGATAAGCTGATCAAAAAATTGTTCCACATAAAATGCAATTTCTAATTTACGTTCACATATACTATTCAGCTTGGGAAAAGTGCTGCCGAAGGAAAATTAGGCAAAATTAATGATTTCACTAGCGTTAAACGAATTCTACAAGGTAAGATATTGGCAGAAGGTCAAAGTCTTTGGAATTCAAAATATATTTTTCTCGATGTATATTGACATTATCACAACACTTCATACTTCTGTTCAAGGTTAGCTTTAATTTGGTGACGTTACTAAGAATAAATAGGCCGGAACCATTAGACACCACTGGTGGAACATCAAACAAATCAAATGAATTGCTGTAGAAACTTACACACTTTTTTTTTTTTTAAGGTGCACGGAGGCCAAAGCGGCCCATTGTGCTGTCCTGCTGAAAGGCCATTCACCAAAACCTTCCTGTTCTCTTAATGAAGCACATCAGGTCTTGGCCGATAATGATGCCAACCACAGTTTTACATTGTTTCATTTCGAGCCCCATGAGAAAACCGGAGATATTCCCATTGGGCCCATCAAGAAACAGTTTTGAACACTTGCAAGTATTCATGTTCGCCCATCTCTGCTGATGCTTTCTACGAACATCCGCTTTAATTAGAGACTCGATACTCAAGGTGGCAACGCCTACGGTACGGGCTCCGGTCCGAGGAACGGAGAAACAGAGCCAGCCCTAGCTAAAAGGTCAGCCCTTTCTTTCCCCATGATCCCCATGTGACCAGGAACCCACAGAAGGGACACCTTGTTGTGGATACACAGCTTATCCACAGAAGCCCTGCAGTACCATAGTAACTTATATGTTATCCGAGGGCCACTCAGAGCCACCAAGGCTGCCTGACTAATCGAGAGGATAGCAATGTCCTTCTCCTTGATTTGCATGTCAAGGGCTAACTTCGCTGCCATCGATATGGCGTAGACTTCTGCCTGGAAGACAGTGGTGTGTCTACCAAGTGAGTACTCCATTCCAATATCAGACTCAGGAAAGTAGAGCCCGGCCCCAGCTCATTCATTAGTGAGAGAGCCGACGGTGAAAATTTTTAGAGCGGGCCGGGGAAGGCTCGATAAGGTACTTCCCTCAGTTCACGATTCCCTTACAGGAAAGCTTACAGAGAAGCGACGCCCAAACCGAAGCTCAGGTACCATCGCATCACGTGGCATACTGGCCAGAGGGTTTTCCAAGTACAGCCCGTACGCCAGAGAGCAATGAGAAGAGCCAGTACAGCCGTCCTCCCAACATCCTCATGAGCGTAACCTGCACACAGCCCTTTGGAATCTGCCTGAATGACTAGATCCAGGGGTGGCAGATTGAGTAGGACCTCCAGAGTAGCAGTAGCCGTAGATCTAACGATCGAGGTGCACGACCCTCGGTCTCATGCCCCATGTGCAGCCAAAGGTTCTCCTGCATTGGGCGAAGACCCTCGTAGCTGCATTAACCTTTTCCTCTACGTGCAATCCCCATGAGAGCTTCGATTCGAGGAAGACTCCAAGATGCTTGACATTAGGAGAGAGTTGCAGAGTGTGTCCAAAAAGCTTTGGAAGAACAAAGTACCCAAGCTTACGTCTTCTGGAGAAGAGCACCAAGCTAGTCTTTGTTAGGTTAACTGTCATATCATGATGGGTGCACCAGTCCTCAACAATGGTGAGGCCACGTTGCTTGAAGGTACAGGCAGCAGTCATGCTGTGCCTGGAAATGAGCAGAGAGAATCATCCACATACGCTTCACATGAGAATCCCACATTTTTCAGCACCGTGATGAGTGAGTCAACCAACATACACCAGAGTATCGTCGTCTTAACATTTGGTCGATCCATCTCACTGCAGTACGGTCAACACTATGTCGACGAGCTGCCTCACATAGCGACTCGGGGGTGATCCTGTCAGAAGCCCCCTCGATATGCTGCCAAGGTAAACAGTCCACGATCCAGTCCCCGCTCAATGACAGTGACCATTGAATGGAGAGCCGTCTCCGTAGATCTGCCTCTCCGGTAAGCGTGTTATGATTATGAGGTGTTTAAGGGAGAAGACTTTAGGGCTACTCTCTTGATAAATTCATCCACAAGCCTCTCTAGGCATTTCAAAAGGAATGAGGAGAGGCTTATGGTTCAAAAACTCTTCGGGTCCATGTAAGAAGCCTTACCATGCTTTAGAACGAAGGCAACCCTTACCTTCCTCCATACCTCAGGGACATATCCAAAGGCGATACATGCCCTGAAAATGGTGTCGATGTATGGAGCCAGCACAATGCTCTCTGCCTTCAGAAGGACAGGCAGAATACCGTCTGGCCCCGGGGCTTTAAAAGCCGAGAAGGTTGAACTTATATACACTTACTAGGGCTTAATTGTAACTTATTATACCTTAGACCAAGCGAGGATACTGTCTAAATCAGAGTTAATACGTGCTATGCAATCATCAATATCTAAACCCAATGGGACGGCTCACCACCAAATGTAAAAACTGTTTAAATTAAAGCTATTAAATCTATTTACATATATTATATCTTTTGACAACTGAATTTTGAAACTTCAAAATTAAGAGTTTTAGGGAATTAATTACATAATTACCATTATCTGTAGATATGTAAGTGTGCACAATTAACACAAATTAGCTCTGTGTTTTTTAAGATTTCTCTATAGTATTCGAAGCTGTATATCAATGTTGACGGGTTATCAAATAAAAATTGTAATCTCTGAAGAACACGTGCGCGTATAATTTCATCTTTAATCTCTTATTAAATAAAAAATAATAATTTTTACGCGAAACAAAAAAACTTGCGCAAATAAAACAATGCCAAATAAATAGATTGTAAATATGAAACCAGATAAAAATAATTCAATGAAAATTTCAAATTATATGCAAATTATCACAAATTAAACATTACCGAGGAAAAAAAACTTCGAAACTGTCGAACTGGTTCTAAAAGAAATTCCTAAAAGTCATTTGAGGATTAATAAATTATTGATTACGGCAATAAAATTTTTGTAAATAATATTAAAACATATAAAAAAAAATGTTTAATTTTTTTAACATTTTCTGCGATGCATTTAGGAGGTTGGATTGAACTCAAAGCTTAGTCTGGTTGTAAAGAAAATGTTTTGAATAATTTATAAACTCATTTTTCGTGAGCTTTATTATATAGGTCACATCAATACCAATATCCATCAATTTTAATATCAAGGCAATGATACCCCTTCGCCTGCACTTAAATGACGATCTATGAATACAGGGTGGCCGGTAAAGCAATGTTAATATTTATATTTAAATTTCAATTCTATGATGATGGTCGGTTAATAATAACGAGACAACGATTTATACAATTCGTCGCGGTTACGCAGATACTGAAATTTTTGTAAGAATTCGAAAAAAGTAAAACTTCGGTTCAGTTTTACACTAATACTAAAGACGAAGTTTATTTTTTTATTAAAATACTACTGAAACGTACAAAATCCATTTTCGATCTTGGGAAAACCAAGAAAAAGTATTTTTATAAGATTCAGGTTTCACGGACTTTACGTCAATGAAAAATTTTACTATATTTCTATGGACAGGGAGAGCTTCTATTGTTGGCTCTGACCTTACTTGTAATGAATATAATGTGAAAAGTCCAAAATCGGTACAACGGTGGTGGTGGTGCTTTATTTCAAGAAATAATGTCCCAACTTAAAATTAGCTTTTAGCATGTTTTGTATTTATTTTAAATTTGAATGATATATTAATTTTAAAGGGCATAAAAACGTAGGTATATTAAAGTCGCACTTTCCGTCAACGTCGCGCGACAGTAATGAATAATTTAACTATAACTACAAAAAAAAAAATTTGAATATTTGAATATTCATGTAAAAACTTTATAGAAATTACCAAGGCAGCAAAAACATTAATGTAGTCTTTGATAAAAAAAAATCATTCAGATTGATTTGTAAAATTTCAAATCTCCATATTGAAAAACATCAAGGAATTCCGGAAAGAAAAAAAAAAATCCTATAAGATAAGCCTAATTAAGCCTAATAGCAAACTCAATTATTTCCGAGTTTTTTTTTTTTATCTTATCGAACGAAATAATAGATATGTCCTTTGGCAAGAAGCAATAATTAGAAAAGGATTATTTGAAATTGATATGATGAATATCTTCTGAAAAAAATCACCAGTTTGTTGGGGATTTATTATTATTATTATTTTTTTTTTATTCTAATCAAATTAGTTTTTATATGCGTCATAATTCCAAGGCTGTTTATATTAACAATGATATTATATGAGTTTACAAATTTGTTTTTATGATAACTAGGGTCGTTGATACGATATACAAAGATAAGGACTTGCATATTTTTCAGATACTTTTATGTATATCAGTTACTGTTAATCCTATATATTAATCCCACATATACTTTACATTAAGCAAGACAATAAAAGTATTATGTATTAAATTTGTTATTACAAATATGCATATAAAGATAAACGTACAATATCAGTATCAGTAATTTCAGTATATCAATGAATGAATGAAATTGTTACTAACTTGGTAGCTTATTTGTAAAATTAACAACGACAATAACGGGTATGTGCTTATCATTTTGAATTGACAGTCTTAATCTTTAAATTAATAGAACTACCATGGGCATAACATTTTTGATTATTTAATCTAAACTTTCTAAACTGCTCCACCTCAATTCTATGTAAATTAAAGATTTGAGCTTCATGCATCCACGTATAAAATGATATATTTATTTGGCACAATAGACAATGTTAAATGGTAACTGTAGACAGTAAATCCATTTTACCCGAGGTTATGTAACAGATGGTGCCAGAACATGAGACTATCAATAAACCCAAGTAAAACAGTGCTAGTTCCTTTTACTAGTAAAAGGAGTTTTCCGATCACATCTCCTAAGTTAAATGGGATTGCCATAGAATATTTCAAAGATGCAAAATATCTAAGAGTAATCCTAGACAGCAAGCTTACCTGAAATTTCCACCTTGAAATGATAACTAACAAAGCCATGTAGGCATTCAGCTCATGCCACAGGCTTTTCGGGAAAAAGTGGGGTATGTACCCCAAAATGACCGTATAGATATTCCTAGGTATAGTTAGACTCATACTTTCTTACGGGGCGAACGTATGGTGTCCTAAAATATTGCAGGCAACTACCATGAGAACCCTTGATAAGGTGCAATGATGGCATGCTTAGGCGCCACTGACGCTTTCACATGTTGGCCTCAACGAGCAGTTGAAGCCGTTCTTGGCTTACAGCTATTCAACCTCTTTATTTAAAGGGAAGCAGTGGCTAGTATGCTTTGAAAGAAAAGGCTAGATGATCGCACTTCCCCCAGTATGGGTCATCTCAATATCCTCGAGTAGGTATCAATATTAAGGATGCTCCAACAGATACTTTGATCAAAGAGTTTCCTTTGAAAGAGGTTATCAAGTAACCACTAATGAAAGAAGCCAGATACTAGACAGAGGGCTCCAGTTCCCGCGACGGTATCTGGTATACTGACGGATCCCAGAAGGATAGCAAAACATAACGCAGGGGCGGTTGGTCCACGGGTGAAAGTATCCTTTCCGCTTGTTGTCTCACCTTCCATTTTTCAGGCGTAAGTCTATGCTATAGAGGTTGAGGCTTAGGAAAGCCTAAAAAAGCGCTACAAGAACTCCAACATGTACATCTGTTCAGACATCCAAGTTGCACTTTCCTCTTAGGTCCTTGAGTCGAAACTAGTCTGTACCTGCTACTCGAAACTCGAACTATTGTCTTGGGACAACCAAGTAACCTTGGTTTGGGTTCCCGGACACGAAGGAGTGGACGGTAATGAAAAAGCGGATGAACTGGCTAAAACCGGAGCTGAATGTCCGTATACTGGTTCCTACCAGACTTTTGACCTACCAAAAAGCCATTTGGGGGGGGGGGAACAGCTTAAGTGGGAAAACAGGAAACTGGATCCTCTTTGGCGTAGGGCGCCCGGTATAAGGCAGACGAAGAAATTCTTCAACCCGCCTTACCTCCAGACGCGACAACTTGTTAGACTTAGCAGACTGTCGCACAGACTGTATGCTAACGTAGTCACTGGTCATGGCCCCTTCCGGCACTTCTTGAAGAAGATAGGCAAATCCGACAATGAATTGTGTCGAAGATAACTAACCAGTTATGCACTTTATGAATTTGGTTAAGATCTCTACCGCTCTATCTTCATCAACGGTATTGTTACAGTAGAGTTTTTTTCCATAACGAGAAGCTACTCTCCAAATGAGTTACTTTTAAATTAACTCCAAGTTGTACTATACCTTAATTTTTACCGATAGTTAAGCACTCAGTAGAAAGCTTTGAATGGACCCTTCTTCTGCAATACAATTTTTTGTTTGTCTCAACCTCGTTGGCCATCCGTAACTGAAACACCCTGTATAAACACGCAAACATCACTTTCTCTTCTTATCACGAAAAATTTAAATTTTTGTATGTCTGTCTATCCAGTTGAATAATCATTTTAGTTCTGCTTGATTTCTCAAAAGCATTCGATGGTGTTAATCACAGCTTATTACTGCAAAAGCAATCTCATTTTCTTGGCTTTACAGCTTTCGTTTCTGCTCTTATTGGGAGCTGGTTTTCAGAATGCCACCAACGGGTTAAATTATCTAATTCACTTTCTCTCCCGACTGGTGTATCTCAGGGATCAATCTCGAGGCCGCTGGTATTTCATTTATTTATCAATAATATTCCTCTAGTTGGTAGGATTCACTGCAAAAACTTAATAAACAATATTACCTCAGAGAAATGTTAAATTCAGCTAATTCACAGCGAAACGGGATCATTATTTTCTCTCATTTTATTAAGCTAGTCATGGAAAACTCTTATCTTGTCGTTGCGTATTTTTGGAATGCTCTACCATCAAGCATGCAGTACGTGTATTCGTACGTAAATTCCTTTAAGAGCCTCGTTGAAGCCCATTTTTAATCTGACGCCCGTAATTTACTTGATTGTCTTGTTAGGGTCACTTCTTCCAGCAGGGTACTAACGTGAATTATTGAAACTTTTTATTTCTCTATTAAATTAGTAACTTGTTCTAGTATTAGTTTTGTTTTGTTGTTCTTTAGCACTTATTTTGTTAGCCTTAATATGTACTCAGTTTCTAATTGCCATCTTAATAATTATAAGTACTTTTTATTTGATTATTTGATATTATTCTTTGAAGGGCTTCTCTTGTTTTGGGTATAATAAAAGATTGTAATCTTGTATATTATCGTCCCTAATAAATTTTATGTTATGTTTGTCCGTACAATAAGTTTATAATGCGTTGATCTAATTTTTACACACATTAATCTTATTAAAAAAAAATTTAAGCTCGTAGAGCATTAAATTTGGGCCGTAAACTCTTCTTTTTATTATAGCCGTATAAAAGTTTTCATTTCTTCTATGAAAAGGCGTTGAACTAGAAGTTGAAGCGTTTTATATATACAACATATTATGAAAAATGTAAATTCCGCATCGAATATTGGCCAAATCAGGCAACTCCTTCGTAGTGTTTTTCATATGCAAATTTCAGAAAAGAGTTGAAAAGATTGTTTTTTTTTCGGAAAACTGTTAAGAACGCGTTGGTCTGATGACTTCCCTAAGCAATTTGTTTTCTTTCAATAAATCAAGGAATCATCCTTTAGGGATTAGTATTTTAAGTCAGAACAACCTATCTTTGATTTACTAGCAATAATAAATAAGTTTATCCAGTAATAGTAGATAAAAATAGCGAAATATTTTGTTGTTGGTAGGTACTGAAAAGTAATCTACCACAGTATAATAAAATAAAAATACATTTAGTCATCGATAACTCTTTAGTTATTTGCCTCCATTATTCGCCGTGTTTAAGTTGGCTCATATTGCTGATACTGCATATGTTGCTTCCTCCGGAGCTGGGCAAGTACCAAAGAAGGTCTGAGTACTTCAGCGTAAGTACAAGTACCGCATGTATGAAAAGTACTTGTAACTAAGTACTAAGTCTATAAAAAGTACTGAGTATACTTTTGAAGTACTTTTTAAAGTACTTTTTTAGAATCTTTGTACGTTGGCAGTAATATAATGAAGTTTATCGAGTTCAGTTAATAGATATTAATAAATCAATACCTTTTGTATGTATAGTAACCAGTGTCTACTATTTATAGTTTTTCATAGTTTTCGGTGCTGCAAGTAGAGTAAAACTTTCACCTCTCTTTGCAACACTCACAAAAACTATTAGAGGTCCGCCCAAGCATCCATTATCGCCTCCAATAATGAATGCATAACAATTCTAAGGAAAAAATTTCCAGTAAATTTCTAAGAAAAAATTGAGGCCTTCCCTATATCAGATCGAAGCATCAATTGATTTTATATTGGAGCGAGGCATTGCTTGCTTACCCTTGGTTGCGTCCACTGACGTATATAATATGGATTGCTTACGTTTTTATTTCAAGTGGGCACAATTGCTCGTGTCAAAAAGAGCTCTTACGTCGTGACAACATTGACAAAATTCTTGGCGGAAAGTTGAAAAAGTGAGCACGCAGCTCGGGAAGTGATTCTAATAAAACATTTAGAAATTCTTCTGCATATCAAATGAATACATTATCTTTGATAAAACAGTTTTTGTCAGTAATAACACTAAATAATTAATTTAAAAACATTTATTTCGACGAATCCACTAATTTATTTGTTGTTTTCAGTTCTCTCTCAGTTGGTACTTGGTGCTTAGGCTGAAAGAGTCAGCAATATAGAAGTAAGCCCACTTTTTGCAATCCATATTATACATGTCAGCGGTATGCCATCAAGTCGAGGCATCGTCGATTTTATATTCGAGCGAGACATTACTGGTTTTTGTTCTACTTGCCCAGTCTTGTGTTTATGTTATTAGTTTGTCTAAGGTTCTGCCTTGACGCGTGAGTGCGGCACATTCTTTGACAGTTCTTTGCGTGCTTTAAAACTCAATAAAAAAGGAGTTGCGCTAGAGATTGTGTTTGCCATTCTACCAGGAGCTAGATATTTGTAGGTATTTAATAGACTTAGAAATACCTAAGTAAAAATCTTGGTACTTAAGTACAAAACTAAGTCTTAAGTACAAGTAAATAGAAGCAAGTACTACGTAGGGGCATTTCAAAAGTATTGAGTAATAAGTCTTATGTAACGAAAATGTACTTTAAGTAGTACTTAAGTCTTTTTTTACTTAAGTATTGCCCAGCTCTGGTTCCTCAGCTGTTTATGAAGTTCATATCGCAGATGCTTATCGGGGTTGAGAAACTACGAAAGTATATATTTTGCGTGAATTAATAGTATTATAAAGAATCTATTATTGCAGCGCCTTTTGTATTCAGTATTTTGTTGGAAATAACAATCCATCATTGGTCTTAATTTTCTTGTAGAATATTTAAGTATACCTCTACCTACCATTTAGGATGAAAATATTAAATTTGCTCTTATCCATGAAAACTATTGCATTCAAGAACTCATCTGGAGGATTTAACCAAGTTTTATTTTATGCACTATTCCGTTTTTTTTTTTTCGGATTCTTTCTTAGTGTACAAGAGTTGAACTTAGGTAGCTCTTGAAATCACTATTCTCATTGCATTCCAATGTACCTTCTTTGTGGAATATGCTTCCAATTTTGCTGCAATTAATTGAGTACTTATAAATGAATCTCCTTTCATTATTTGCATTTCGTCACGATCATATAATTTAGTCGAACAATCCTTTCTTCGATTTCTAATAATTTAACGGTTTCCACTTTGGCGTAAGTTTTTCTTCCTGCAACCATTGTTTCAGAGATTTCGGACAATATCATTGTGACAATTTCTAACTACTTTCACTTCGATGGTAATGCAAGATTTAACTCCTCCAAATTCATAAAAACTGCTTTACTTCAATTTAAGGAGTTTAAGAGTTAGATCACTTGTAACTTGTGTGTGTTTCCTAGTATTGTGTCGGTTTATTTTGACCATAATCCTTTGTTTCTTGTTGCAAATAAAATATTGTCGCCTATAAATTTCTGCATGAATACTTTTACGATTTACTGAAGATAAATAAATACAAACTATCTTATCTCTCTTAAAGATCACTTTTTCATATTATAAAATAGATAGTTAAAATTGGTCAAGTCCAGCCCCACCGATTATACCTACTATGTATATAAATAAACTCATTGAACAGCACATCCAAGGCCAAAATAACACTGCCTTTATGCGATAAAAAAAACTGTTTGGAAAATAAAACACTCACTTTTTACAACTGACTACAATACTTTTACCCAGCGCGATATGACAGATATAGTAACGAAAATTAACTATCAACTTCCATTCACATCGCCACGTGTTACTACTTGAAAGTGAAAACTAATCGACGAAATTATTTTGACTACAGTCGTGAGGAAGGTAAAGAGTACCAAGCACTATGTAGTAAAGTCAGAGCACAACTTAATTTAGTTGTCAGTTAACGCACCCAATATCTCAGCCAACAGTTAGAATATTGATTAGAATCCTAGGTATGTAGCGATGTACATTCACCCACATTATGATTTCAAGGACGGGAACGACATCGTTAAGTCCTAAAAACAAACTTTGTTGTGGGAGTAAACTTGAAAACTCGAACCGTAATGGCTAAGGATTAAGGATTGGTTAATTCGTTTTTTTGTTCTTTTTGTTGGCTACTAAAGTTTCTAATGAATGGAATGAGGCCCATAAAACAGCTACTTATAAGAAGGAAGAAGCTTTTAATTTATAGAATCGAAAGAAACAAGAACCGACTAGGTTGGGCTCGTCAGCGTAGATATTAGACTGATGATGAATGAACATTAATATTTAAAGAGGACTACTTGGTTAATAAAAGCAAAATAGCGTCTAGTGCGTTGAAATTAGATTCTAATTCAATAAAACAGAATTTTAACCTCTGTGATGAACGAGGAGTTCTTGTATTCAAACTCAATTAACCCAATGAACCATATTGGCGTATTATATGTGAATACCGAGGCCCATCCTAAGTGCTATCAAGTTGTTACGTCCGGTAGTGATATATATGTATATATATATTAGTTTAACGTTGGATAAAAGATTGAAACTTTTGTCGTCAATACACTTTGTTCCCGTAAGATTTTCTAATAGTGAGTTCTTTTCTGCGGTTCAGTGTTAACACTGCCATCGAATCTGTCATTCTCATGCTCTTTTCTTCCCTACTGATCTGATGGGAAGAAAAGAGTCGGAAAATTACAGATGCGGTGGCGATGGTTACCTACACAGAGTCGCAGAAAAGAATTCACTACAACATCTGCATTGTTCGATGTCCATGGATACGTAGGGAGTTCAGGCTTCCGGAAATACTAAAACGTGGCGAACAAGATCACATTCATGACTCAATCTACTAAACGCTATTTTATGAGTTCAAAGCTTGATACGCATCTACTGATTAAGAAGCTGTGAAGAACTAGGAAAATAAATTATTACTAGTCTAAAACCAATTTGATAAAGATCACATTAGCATCCTTGTGATCCTGAATTTTTCTAAGGCATTTGATAGTATCAGAAGCTTTTGGATAAGTCGTCTTCAAATGCTTAGTTTTCTTCTTCTACAGTTTAACTAATTTGGATTTATCTAACTGATAGGTACGTGGCAACAGGTTAAAGTGGAAATACTTTATCTGGTCTTCTACTGCTCTAGTGTGGGGTTCCTCAGAGATCAGTGCTTGGTCCTCTGTTGTTTATTATCTTTCTTAATGACCTACCGGAAATTATAAATAATGAGATAATCCATATGTTTGGTCAGTAAACAATCAGCTAAAGCGGAATCTGTCCAAATCGCTGAGCTCAACAGATTACTCTTTCACTAGTGAATAGAGTTAGAAATCTAGGTATAATTATAAACTCCAATATGAAGTCCTGTGATCATGTTAAGAGCAGCATTAACATAAGTAAAATTTATTATGGATTTCGGCAGCCTTGGCTGTCTACCGACATATTAAGCAAAGAAATTCGGCTACGGCTTGTTAAAATAGTTCCTCTGCCACATTTCACTTTTGGTAGCTTAGTATTTCTTAAGCTTGACAGAACATGTGGACGTAAACTTGAAGTTGCCTTCAACGACTGACTTTTGTGGGTTATTCGGGCGAACAATTTTCCTTTCAATAGCGTTATTGCTATACGATACGATTCTACTCAGATTTTATTTTGCTGTTCGCAGGTTCGATAATGTATCGCTTTATAAATTACAACTTCTTGGTTGCTCACTATCCACGTATCTCAACCTAAAAGCGCTTGACTTTCTATTTAGTTTCTTCGAACGAATACCTCAGGATATTTGGGCATGTCATGGTTTCGTAGATCCATCTTTGAGGATTCTTACTATGTTCTGAACTTTCGTTTATGAAATAACTTACCACTTATTTAAGACGCCGGTTGTCTCGATATATTCAAGGGGTTACTAAAGTTCCATTTTTCTATCTAGGCTACTGCCTATTGAACTAACCTCCCTGAACGCTGACAACAATTTCGATGTTTCGTTCTTTGATTAGTTTATTGTTTCCTATTAATATTATTATTTTTACCTGCCTGTTTTGAATTAATGTCTTTCTTTTCTCTGAATTTATTCTATTGTTTCTTTTTTTTTTGTTTTTAAACTTTTTTTTACTGTATATCATAGTTTGTCTATAATTATACCGTAGAAGAAATCTATAGGGTATACTAAATTTGTCATTCCGTTTGTAACGCACAGAAATATTGATGGTAGAACAAAATGTATTGGACACCCACGCATAATATTAAAAGTTATTTTGATTTTTGCATGTCCGTCCGTCCGTCTGTCTGCCTGTATGTCTGTCTGTGCGCACGATAACTCGAGAACGCGTATACTTAGAGAGCTGAAATTTTGTACACTGACTTTTAAAAAAAAAGTAAAATTAAGTTCGAAAATGAAACAAATCGTGCAACTCCTTCATGGGGTGGGTTGCCATACAAAAATTTCGTTTTCCAATTTATATTTGTATACTGCCTGAGAACGCGTTGACATAGAGAGCTGCAATTTGATACATGATGTTTTCGTAGTAATAACAAATAAAATTTTAAAAATGTAATAAATCGGGCAACCCCTTCTTGGTGTTGCCATATAAAAAATTTGGGTGTTTTACGTATACTCTGAAAACGATCAGTCCTAGACATTTTTATTGTACTAAAAACTTCAGAATACGAAATCCTGTTCTAGAAACATATGCGAAAAACCACTTCCAAAATCAAACTTGCACAGATGGGTGACCATACGAAATTTCATACGAGCATTCATTTAGGGTATCATAAGATTGGTCTTAGACCAATTTTAGCTTTTTTCCTTGTTATAGCTTAAGCTTTTAGTGTTCGTGTTTTTATTGGTTTTCTTCTACTTTAAGTTAGTATTTGTTTTTCTTTTAATGTATTTTTTAGCATTGTTTTTTATTATTAACCTAGTATTTTTAACTTATGTTTTTTCCAACCCTTTTGCCAAACAATAATGTAAGTAAGATTCACTTCCTCTTCACGATGCGATTTTTCAATCCGCCTGCGAAACTGCCACATTCAGTATCAGAATTCAATTTACTTGTTTTCAATAATCAAGGGAAACTTGATTTTTTCACTTAGAACGTTTTCGATAATCACAAACTGGTAAATTCGCTAACTTAGTTCTCACGACGGATTCAGCAATAGGGGCCAATATCTTGTGTATGTATTTACAATAATAAATTATAATTCTAGTTCTAACTCTAATTTTGGTGAGACCCTAGAAGAATGCAACTCATTTGTTTTGAAAATATGAAGTTCACATTTCTTTCTAGAACGGTTCGTCCGGACAGTAAAATAGTTCTGATCAATTTTATAGGATTTTACATTTCGAAGAACTCTTCAGTACATCAAAAATGTCTGTAACTCACCGTTTTGTTAGTATATGTGAAAAATCTACAAATTTGTATTTTCTTATGGGTTAGGCGTAGCGGGGAAACCATTACAAAAAAATTTGCTTTGTGCTCTATGAAGGTGGTGCGTGTAAACACATGCATTGCTGTAATAATTGTTTTATTTTGCGCAGAATAATTTGTGAAAAATATGTGTATGGAATTGTTTAATCTACAATATCCATAGTACTTAAACATAATTGTGCTGTCTTCCAGACTGCAGTCTTCACCATCGCAATGGCAACGAAGATAGCCCTCTCTCTCTCTCTCTTGGCCTTCGTATAACATCTAAGTTACTGGGGGACTGTAGGTCGTCTGTGGATAAGTTGTATATCTACAACAATGTGTCCCTTCAGAGGGTTCCTGGTCACATGGGGATCATGGGGAATGAAAGTGCTGACCTTTTAGCTAGGGCTGGCTCTGATTCTCCGTTCCTTGGACCGGAACCCGCCGTAGGCATTGCCACCTCGAATATCAGATCTTTCATCAAAGCGGATGTTCATAGAAAACGTTAGCAGAGATACGCGAACCTGAGTACTTGCAGGTGCATAAAACTTTTTCTTGATGGGCCCAATAGGAATATCTCTGATTTTCCCTTGGGGCCCGGAAAGAAAGAATGTAGAATTGTTATTGGCATCATCACCGGCCACGCAGTTTGCTTCAAGCTCATCTAACAAGGATGGGAGTTGTAGACAGCCCTGAGTATCTGTCCTGCCTGGAAGGAGAGCCTGAGACAACCGAAAACTATCTCTGTGCTTTTCCGGCCGTCGCCCGGAGCAGGGTGGATACTCTAGGTTTTGCCGTCCTATCTGTGGATGAGTTGAAAAACCTTCCTCATCAAGTATTAAGATGACAGGACGGTTTCGGTGATAGGGTTTCTAGCAGGACAGCACAATTGGCCGCTCTAGCTTCCGTGCTTGGGATCTCGCGTCCCCATACCTTAAAAAAACATGATTGTTGTCCGACCAATATAAAGCGGTATATCCGCGAGACAAAAAAAAATCGTTATCTTTTATCTTTAATAACTTTCGAAGCGAACATATCAATGAAAACTTTTTGCCAGTCACTTGTAACGTCTGGAAAAGGATGTTTGCAAGAATCTAGGTTAGTCTGAAATAAAACCCTAATGTCACTTTACGTAAGAGATTTATTTTTCAAATTATCTAATCTTTTCTATATGTGCTTTATATTCACTACCCGAATTGCTCAGTATATCCATTAGCAAAAATTTTAATGATCTAATAAAATTAACCGCAGTCGCTGTTTTCCGAACACCCTGTATTTGTATAGAAAATTATGTACAGCTATCAAGAAACATGAAAATAACAAAATCCATATTTTTCTGATGAATAGGTCATCTAATTTCACTCTTTGTAGATAACAAATTGAATTCAGCTGCTGGGGGTAGATAATTTAATATTATTATCATCTTTATTGGGAATATTTTGCAAATCACCCGGCTATTTAAAGATTAGAACTGAACAAAAAAAAAATTAAATCGTTTTCATTGACGTACTCGCTTTGAATGTAATCCAGTTTTTCAGACTGACGGTTTCGCTATTGAAATGACGAATTCTAAGTTGCTTGGGGAATTCATCAGAGAAGCAATGGTCCTTTCTGTGTACGATGGGCAACTGGACATTCACTTTTCCCAAAGAAATTTACTTTTAGGAAAGCGGAAGAAATAATAAATGTTTTTAAAACTTGTCTACTAATATGTATATCACAATAAAAATAGACGTTAGTTCGCATGTAAAAATGTCCACGAAGTGTTGAGCCAAGATAGGAAAGGGTACTTTTGAGCAGGCCAGACTTGTTAATATTTATACCTTGTAGGTGAACATATATTATCTGAACGCTGAAACCAGCGTAATCTATTCTTTAATGAATTAGGATATTCCTGTAAATATCTCTCGGAAACATCATCAGAGGGTTTAAAAATAGACAAAGTCCCATCTGCAGGTATAACAATTTTAAGCAGATAGGGCTACGTTCCAGTTAATTCTCCGTCAATCAAAAGCAAGACAATAAATTGATTTCTCTCAATGAGATAACATCTGAGTCAAGTTCATCAAGAATTCGTCTTAATTTACAACTCTAATTTTAGTACTAAATTAAATTCACAGCAAATAAACATAAACGTTCAGGGTTATACGATTTTTGCTTATAAGTAAAATTTAACATTAATTTTATTTACCTCTGTGAAGAATTTTGCTAAGGCGAATATAGACCATGAAAATTGCGATGACCTTTTTTTTACTGTCGATAAGAGAAATTGAAAGTTTAATAGCTCAAAATCATGCAAACTTGATCGAATCAATCTAATTAAGTCCCAGATTGGTATTTGGTATATCGAATATTGATACAAAAAAAAAAAAAAAAAAAAAAAAACTTACACGCTACCAATCTTACACTCCAATTAACTTGGACGGGCTCGTGAATTGTCTGCCAAAACTGCACGTGATTTCTTCAGAGAAAAATTTTGACTTTTAATTAATTTGTCGAAAAAAAAAACTATTCATTCAATGGACTATGAGTGGACTACTTTGATAGGCATGTGTCGTACTTCGCTAAATAAATTTTAATGCGAGATATTTTTTCATTAGTTTTATTAAAACTATATTTGGATGTCCCTGAGGAGCCTGGGAGAGTTTTTTAAAATTGTTTTCAACTAACTTTCGTATTTATACCAAAGACAATTGATAATAGCTGTGCTCTTTTGGTGTCGAAAAGTGTTCTGCAGAACACAGGAGATAACGAATTGAATGGATTTATAAGGTGAATAAAGTAGAAATGGTTTTAAAAGTACAGAGAAAATAATCAAATTGCCATGACTTGAATCCTTGCAAAATGTCAAAATATAGAACTTGATAAATACAAATCAATTCAATTCGCAATCTTCTGTATTCTGCAGAAAACTGTTCGGAACGAAAAGAACACAGCTGATGTTATTGACGAGTGTATTAAATATTATTTGTGTGAAACATGAAACTTTATTTCTTCGGAGGAAATCTTTATTAATAAAAGCGTTTACCGAACGAATGGCTATTAGTGCTCATTCATCGTTTTTGAAGATTATCTCATATCTATGGTTGGGCCTCGACATGAAGACCAAGGATCCCTAAGCCGTTAACACCTTAGGACCCCATTTTTAAATAATTGAATAAAAAAATGTTACCGTTATTTTTCATTTATTTAATAAAAAATAAACAAGTAGACTTAGAAATATCACAAATAAGTACGCAATTATAAGCAAAGAAGATGGCCATACCACGAACTCTGCAAAAGAACTGATTATCTCACTATAGTCCACAGAGTGCATTATTTCTGACCCCATGTACAGCGCAGAAAGTAAATTGAGCCTGATCTCTGTGGTAGAACGTAAATAGTTTTTCAATCGTTTTAGTGCTGAAAACGACCGTTCTGCCGAGCAGACTGATCCTGGTGTATGCAACAATATCCGGAGTGCTATTACCACATTTGGATAAATGTCCAAAAAGCCTTTTTCCAGGATGTACTTGTATAACTCTAAGGGCCGATAATTGTTTTCCCGGTATAGCCTCAGCGACGACAAATGGGAAGTTGCAGGTGCACACTCGTTTTCCAAAGTCGGGTCTAAGTCACCTAAATAGAAGTCTTTCAAGTTTTATGCGTCGCACGGATATCTTGAGATTTCAAGCTATGTAGTTTCATGAGAAGCAGAACCATGTCTTTGTAGTTCTGCAATTAATCTGTCGATAATGTCGTTGAAAACAGTAATTGTGCGTGCCTGCCGGATAGTGCTACTTCCATCTCGTTTCCTTTTACTTCATCAAACGGAAATTTTCGTTTACATTTTCTCTCATTCCACAGCATGTATGTTTTGTGCGTCTTGACAGTGTATAATGTATAAATGTCTACGAAAAAAACCTGATCAATTGAGAATTTGCCGACCAGAAAAATTTACTGCCCTGCTCTGCCTATTGTTAAATCCACCCCTGTATTCAGGAACAATACATTGAATTAAATTTGTTTTTAATATCTGGCGTCGTATGTCCTTCTCTACTAACATATGATGTCTCTAATTTAAATTTATCACACCTGAGCGTTTCAACTTTAGTATATTTCCCCTTATTTTGCTTTTACAAACCCACCAATAATTCTGGAAACGGTTGCATTTGAAGTATTTTACGAGCCTTCAACTTCACCAAAATTCCAGATGGAATAAAACTTTCGATATCCTGACAGTAAAAAATTTCAGGCATATAACACAAAACAACAAACTAACAAGTTAACAAGGACTTATTTTAATGCTTATTTTACTCGTATAAATAATGATAATTTCTGTAACACAAAAACGTCAAAAATTCAACAAGTAACAAGTTATGCATAAAAAAAGTGGCTTCAAATATGCACGCATCTTGTTCATTTGTAGAAAATTTTCCTTTTAAACTATACTAAGATGTTCTGATTTAAGTTGGAAGCCGCAGGCGGCATAATTCAAACAGTTCCTTCAAAGGATACGCACTGTCTTCAAGTATAACGGCGCGTTGGGAAAACCATTCATTCCAACCATTCTCCATTTTTGATAAAGATTACTATTTCGTAACATCTTTGCATTGACATTTTTTCAACTATCTTGTCTTAAGATAATTTTTCCTATAATACAATACAATACAACACAAAAATGTTTTATTGAAAGCCCCAGGCCAAGGTCATGTCCTTAAACCGTGGCTACTTAGATCGAATTAATGAATTTCTCGACCTTTAAATATTTTTGTTAGGAGAAGTGCTCATAGTGATTCAAATAATGTCTGACATCTTCCAACTGCTCTTTGTAATATGCTTACCGATTTCATAAAGTTTTTACTTGCCTTTTTTTCACAGTAAACTAATACATGTTTTAAAACTTATTTTATTCTTTATTACACCATAAAAAAATTATATTTGTGGTTTCGAAAGACCTTGCATAGCTTCATTGGAATATAATTTTATATTGATACCTTCAACATTTCTTTTAATAATTTTAAATTGTATACTACATCTTAATCTTAAAATAATTTTTGATTTTTAAAAAGTTTTTAAAACTTTTACAAAATGATTATTATGCGATTACAGTGCCATCTTTGAGCAACCAAAGTTATACAAGATCCGGAAAAGAACCTTTGAGTTGACAAGGCTACTACTACTACTAATTCCATATGGCAGTTCTAATGTCAAATCTGTCATAAGCATAACTTAAAAGTGTTCTGCTAGCTTTTTGCACTTTTAAAGTATTTCCATCAAATTTAGAGTGATACTATGACTAGACACGCAAGAAATTGCACTGCCGGGGCAGTATACACATATCATGAAAAGAAAAAAGATGCTGCAGCATCTGGATATGGTACAAACAGTCGACGAATTGGTAAAGATTCCGTGAAAAGTTTTGATTGTTGCTCATTAACACTACAGCCCTGCCGATATCCAGTCGTCACTAAAGATGGTTACTTATTTGATAAAGAAGCAATCTTGCAATACATTATCACAAGGAAAAATGAGTACAGTCGAAAATTGAAAGAATACGAACGGTTGCGCAAGGTCGAAGAAGCTGAGGAAGCTCAACAATCGGCCGCTGAGGAACAAAAACGTTTGGATAAATTTATTAGGACAGAAAAAAATATTGTCACAACAAATAATGTATCCATTGGATCTAAGATAAACAGGAAAGATTTCCCTTCAACTTCGTCATCAATTTCGAATATGGCTAATGGAAAGGAAAAGGAATTGCCAAGTTTTTGGGTGCCATCACAATCTCCAGCTGCGAAGATATCCAAAGCTCAGAAGCCTGATCCAACAATCTATTGCCCGATTTCTGGGAAAAATCTGAAGGCTAAAGACTTGATTGACGTTAAATTTACTTTTGTTAATGATAAAGATGATAAAAAGTCGCTTATATTGAAGGAAAATCGTTATATGTGCCCCATCACTCATGACATTTTAAGCAATGCTGTACCATGTGCTGTTTTGAAGCCAACGTAAGTACATACGTTTTTTTTTTATTTCGGTTCATCTCTTGTTACATTGAGTTTTTAACAATTTGTTTTTTTTTTTAAATCATGCGAGTAGCCCTCTAGCAAAATGCAATTTTACTTGGACGCCCGCCATCCTTCTTCGAGACCTCTTTATAGTGAGAATCCTTGATTATAACTATTTCAGAGCAATTTTCCTGCACTACGTTAAGTACTTCATCGTTTTTATACCGTAGATGAAGTTCAAAGGTATACCTACAGTTTTGGCCATCAGTCAGTATGTTTGCGGGCTAGACACAGTAATTTTATAATGTAGTGTTACAATTCAAAGGGGATTTTCACTATGCTGCTTTGGGAGGGTTGGCATAGAAAGCTGAAATTTTGTACACGGCATTCTTATAACAATTTCAATCCTTTTATCATATTAAATTTTCTGAATTTTCAGAAACGAATAGTAGGAAAACGGTCAGTCTCACAGACGTTTTTTCGAAATGTAAAATTTTATAGTCTACTTTAAGCGGTCTCTGACTCTACTTTTTCTCCCTGATAGGTTGGGAAAGAGTTGTTTTTATTGCAATAAAACTAATTTTTACTTTCCGAAAAAATGCGAAAAACTACCGAACTAATTTGCATATTTTCAATACAAATGAAGTTGTCATTTAGAGATTTATAATAAAAATTTACGTTTTCTACTTATTTAGTGTATAAGTTAATACAATTAGTGACTAGTAAATAAATATCAAGAAAAATAAGTAATCCCATATCCTTTCTTCCAGTAAGTATGTCACTGTACGGTTGATATTCATATTTTTCTTCATTTTGTTACTTATTTCAGGGGAGATGTTGTTACCATGGAATGCGTGGAGAAAATTATTAAAAAAGATTGGATTCATCCTCTAACAAATCAAAAATTGAGAGAAAAGGACATTATCCCCTTAGAACGGGTAAAGATGCGAAAAAGTATAATAAACAGATTGAAATTTAAGTTCTTTTTGTTTGTTTCTTTTATAGGGAGGAACTGGGTATGCGATTACAAACGAAAAGTTAGAAGGAAAAGAAGAAAGACCAGCTCTACAAGCTTAAACCTAACTTTAAAACAATTTAATAATGTACAACAAGCATAAACTCATTTTACGTTCAATTATTCTTTTATTGAATCAAATGATGTCTATGCAAAATAGCTGAAATGAATTACTACAGAACTGTCCGCCTTAGAATTACAATTTCAAATGAAAGCATCTTGATTCCAAAGACCTCTAACAGTCTTGAGATGAAAAATAAGCTCCGTTCACGTACCTTTAAAATATAAATATTCTAATAGGACGTGAAATCCATCAAGGGAGATTCGATTTTGCTATTAGTTTTCATCTCTTACCAGTCTTATTCAATTAGCTTAAAAGTGCGTAAGTTCATGAAGTTAGCTGTAAGGAAATGATTTACTGAATGCTGCTATTTTATGCCTAGCTATCGGGGCGAAATCGCAAAATACGTGTAAGTCGATTTCATCCTCTAAACAAAATTTGCAGATCGGATCAGTCACCTTTTTAGTAGTGCTCAAGTACCTCTCCATCGACGAATTCGCAGTGATTGATGACATGGGTGTCTACGATGCTCTTCCTCCCATTCAGATGCATGTTTAAGTATAGCACTCTTAGCTGAACACAATTGAATCAATAGATTTGAATGGATGGAAGGATTGAAAAGAGGTTGAGTCCCCCGAGTGGGA
The DNA here is from genome assembly GCA_963924295.1 of Dioctria rufipes. Taxonomy (NCBI): domain Eukaryota; kingdom Metazoa; phylum Arthropoda; class Insecta; order Diptera; family Asilidae; genus Dioctria; species Dioctria rufipes. The sequence continues at coordinate 36,178,868 of OZ002743.1, read as the reverse complement.
GGGGGGGGGGGGGGGCGACTCTGAAATGTAGACCACACAGGCCCATTGTTCCTTCCTCCAGACTTATGAGCACTTGCTCATTGGTCCCAGCCGGACGCTAACAAAAGTCAGAATTGGGCCCCAACCCTGCCTGCCTGCTTATGCAGTTCTTCCAGGAGGTGTGAGCCAAAGAATCTGTAGCGCTTTCCTGAGAGAGCCGGACAGTGACACAAGAAGTAAGTCACCGTTTCGGGCTCCTCTCTGCATCCTCTGCATATAGAATCAGCAGCAAGTCTCATTTTATGTAGGTAACCACTGAGAAAAGAGTGCCCAGTGAAAATTGACACAAGCGTTGTCAGGGTTGGCTTGCTTAGTTCCAATGACTTTTTCGTTAATATATATAGACTTAGATGAACTTAAATTTTGTTGTTTAACTTCTAAATATGCTCAAAAGTATTTTTTCGCTTTTTTTAAAAATATCCCTGAGAAACCTGTACTTTTTGTTGTAATTCCTAAATGCTCATGAAGAATGCGAAGGACACTGCTATAGAAATTTTAGGTTGTGACACTATTTCTTTTTTAATTTTAATCGGCGGTCATACCGAACAACTTATTCTATTGTTATGGGGCCTTCGTCACATGGGTCATCTAATGGTTCTCGACACTTAAGCGTAATAGTTTTGATTAATTTTAATTTAATTGTAAGCCACGAAAATAAATCTCCATAAATTGCACTCACTCATTATTTCTTTTATATGAATTGGTATTACTGCTGCTTTCGTTAAACACTTGATTATCGGCCGCGCAGAGCTCAATCCTCAAATTAGTTGAAATTTACTTGATTTCAACTTGGCTCTAGCGCTGTTATAATGTATAATGTATGTTATAAAGTACAGCAAAATGACTGCACGGAATTAACGATAAAAAATCTGATGTACATTGTAATACAAATTCCACACAAAAAAACCGATAAAGCACATAAATTTCCAATATGAATTTTATATGTTTGGTTGCTTACAATAGAAAAAATCACATTTCTTAGTTTGGTATCACTACGCTCTGCAGCAAAATTGGAGATGACAATGCAGCAAAAACTTTCGCTGCAGTCAATTAGTCGTGCTGTGAAAACAGTGCTTTTTAACTTTTTGTTAGTGGTTTGTTGCATCGTATTTTCAATCTGTTTCTCGCCCATAAAATATTTTTCAGAATTCACCAATGATGCACAAAATTTAGGAAACAGGATTAATTCAAAATTCGCTTTGAACATCGTTAATTTTCAAACAAAAATTTTTCATACTTCTTTCCTAAATTTATTCTTCATACTTTAAACTTTCAAAGTAATTTAACGCTGTCAACTCAAATTATTTTTCATACGTGCCACAAAAGCAGAGAAGATAAACCATAGTTTTATTGCAGAAGTTTCCTGGTCAACTTTTCAAGTGGAGACTTCAATTGGACACCCGGTTCCTGCAATATAATACCTTTATATTTCTTCCTTTGGGGTTAAATTAGGCTCTACGCCAATGAACTACAAACAATTACAGTAATAAAGAACAAAAGTTAGAACTGTGATAGTGGAAATAGAGCCGCAATTGTGTCCAACATATCATGGAAAAATTTGTAATCGAGTCCGAAGCGGGTATTTATCCGATATTGTTTTCCATATTGAACCAGAAAGTCTATACGTCATATTAAAATAAAAATATTACCGCTTTCCTAAACAAAGAAGTTGTTAAGAACTGGGAACTTGAGTGCCTCTTATGTTTTCAGCTCGGTGCTTGGGTCAGAGTAACGTACCAGAAAATGAACCGGCGGATGAACTGGTAAGGGTTCAGCTATGGACATAGGTGTGGATCTATAAGGAGGGCACTAGAATTAATTAAGAGAATTCTAGACTTACACAGACTTATAGACTTAACTGTTAATTGTATATGGAGCAGTTCTATACCTCGGTTATCTCAAAGGCAGTCTATAGATGTATTCCATATTACAGCCGTAACGCGTACCGGCCCCATTTAATGATTTTCATAGAAGAGGAGATTGTGAAGTCTAAATGCAACCGACTGGAAGTTGTTTCAGAGGCGGCCATTCTAATCTTACCTACGCATTTCAACATATAGGTCTTATTTGTGCCTCCAGATAGAACATTATTTGCATCAATATCTTGAATGGAATTCACAATGTCATTGATTGAAGAGATGTCATACCCCAACATGCGGATAAACATAATGCTGCTTAAATTCATGGATGAGCTGATTACTGTTGTCCAGAATAGAGTGCTCGAAAGATTCACGTTCAGGCCCTTCCCACTAGGGTTTACAGACAGCCCCATAAGATTTTGACTTGACATTTTTGAATAGATTCTGTTTTAATTTCTGAATAATGTAAGTACAAGCCATCGCTGGATTGGGTACCATTTCTCTTACGAATTATTTTTTATTTATTTTTTTATTTGTAAAGCAAGTCAGAACCGAGATCTCATCTCTCAAAATATTTAAATATGATTTCATTGCCTAACCCTCATCGATTTTCGAATTCAATTTAGATTGAATGTAATGGATGCCCATGAACTGATTTGGTACGGAATCGATTAGGCAATTAGTGATTATTGAGAAGAAAAGTTTAGTTCTAAACAAACACAGCACCCATTTACTTTATCAGAGGTCAAACTTTTGTACGAGCATCTTTTTATCTTAACTTCCTCGCTTGAAAATGTGCAGCTTTTGTTAAGGAATTCCATTGCGACGCTGCAGTTCTGCTGCTGATAGTAAGACATTGTCAATAACTACTAGTTGTTGTCGTCGTCATCAAATAAATAAATCGTGAAACGACCTTGAATTTATAGAAAAATTGCAATCAGTTGCACTTTGTTCTAACACTGCAAGTTATGTTAATTCTCAAGCAAATATACGGCCGACGACAACGAGCATTATCGTCCAGCTTCAAGCGATTTCAAAGCTGTTGATCCGTTGGGAAGGCGTTGAAAAGCTCTTGATCAAATTATATATTAACGTTAGCTTAGAAAAAGCCAACACCAATACCTTTTTAGGCTAGTATGGGGTGGAAGGAAAGCTTTATAATTTGTTTAGGCTACTTGCTGCTGCCCATGTGTATCGAACTTGTATGTATATACCGTTAACGGATAGAATATTGTTTCTTGTATTTTTATCAAACAAAAGTGCAACACTCCAGTCGCAGTGTAGGCTTTTTTGTATAGAGTACGTGTAAATATAATTGCAGTACTGACATAACTGGAAAACTGTATAAAGCTTTGCGTAGTCTACAGAACCTCTAAAAATAAATAAATAAAGTTCAAGTTTAGTGCGCAGTGCATCCTATTAACGGGAGACGTTGTGAATATTTTCGCGACCGGTAAATTTCGGATAATCTTTTTCCGATTGACGGGTTAAAGTGAAAATCAAAGTTATTTGTGTGAGCATCTGTCGAAGTGCGCATAGTAGTCACCCGTTATGTGAGTAGTTGATTATCGGAAAGGATTAAGGCAAAACAGGATTACAATAATTTGGAAATTCAAGAGGTAGGATGAAAATTTTACTGAAAATAGGTAGCTAAATGCTTTGCAACAATTGATATGTTTTTTTTAACGTTCTTTGTAAGTACACCTCATTTTTCATTGCTTTCGTTGTACATATGTAGTTTGTTTTTCTTGTACGCTAGTTATCTGGAAAGGAAGATTAAGGTAAATAAACCTCATCAATTATATACGAGAATATGGATGGGGAATTAATAGGTGGACAATCTAAGAAGATAATTATTTCTATTGGCTTTACGTAATCGACTGTTATCGTACACTTTCGTATGAACTTGATTACTTCACCGAGTCAAAGTGTTGTTGTGTGCACAATTACTTAATATCGTATTTCTCTGAGGTAAACTTGAAACCATTTTTTCTTGTTTTGTTATTGAACTGCAGACAGTGGACGTTTTTTTTTTTTTTTGTTTTTTGTTCTGCTATTATAATAATTATTGTGTTTAGTTTATAGTAGTTATGATATTCAAGACAAAACAATCTTAAAATTTTAAATTGAATTTTATTTATTTTTGATGCCTGCATAAAATTAGTTGTTACTTTATGTAGGTATATACGTAATATGTTTAATTCCATTGCAGGTTTGTATTTGACTACAAAATCTGGTGGACTCTAATATTTAGTTTAAATATTAGAATGATATACATATTCCGGTGTCCTATTGATTACATCTTTCTATCAGTCGAGTGTTGTTTAATCAATTTTGAGTTATTATGGTTTAAGGAGACTCACTATATAGATATTTAGTGTCAATAAATATTGTGCATTTGAAGAACAACAAATATGATTCTGTTTTCATTTTGGAGAATAAATTTAGTGTTAGCGTCCAAAATTTTTAGTTAGAACTGTTAGTATCACTGTTAAAACTGATGTTGAAGATAATCGCTGAGTTCGATTGTACACTTTTATTTTCGCTATTAGTAGATACCTACACTTGAAAGGTATTGTACATTTCAGCAATGATCTTTTCCATTTGCAGTGTTTGATTCTGTAGTTTTTGCAGGGTATACTTCAGGAAGAGTGGCCCATGTTGCGTCCTAGTTTGCCTTTTAATTGGTGTATCAGCCCCAGTGTTTCAGACCTGCTTAAATAAAAAGGTTGATGAAGCAAGCATTCCTTAGAAGACGTCAGTTTGATATGAACTCAATTCATGGAAAAAGTTATTTCCTGTACTTGTTAACTCAGGCTGAGAGATTTGTGATTCATTATACCTACACCGAAACGGTTAGTTATATTTACTTTCATAAAAACTTCAACTTCCGTAGGCTGTTGAGATAAAATCTGAAATATATGTATAAGTTTTGAGTTATTTTCGTGTATTTTCTACGTTGATTTCTTCCAATAACTAGCAAATGTAGAAGTTGTGTTAATGCTTGGAAATTTGAAAGCGGCGTAACCTTCTTGACTCTTGCTAAACAGATGATAAATCGGGGTGAGCTAAGAATTTTTTCCAATACAAAATAAAGCCCTACTAATGATGAACTGTTACTTGCCTCTTTTGCATGAAGTACAATTCTTGAATCTATTTTCTCTAAACTTCTTGAATGGAGGTCTTCATGGGTGCACATCGGATCGTTTCTACTTTTGTAGTTGCTGCCTCTTTTTTTTTCAACCACCTAACACTTTAATGGTTGGCACGATACTCGGGAATTGATGGGAATGATAAGGCGGACTTACTGGCCAAAAAAGGAACATCTATGCGCCTAAAAGAACTGGAATCATTTTGTGTTATTTCTTACAACACCACGAAGCTTACCTTCCAAAACTGCATCTTAAACTAAATGGACCAAAGATGGACTTCAATAGTAGGCTCCAGACAAGCCGAAAGATTCATTAATGGACCTTCACCAAAGAAGAACCAGGATCTTTTAAGGCTGCCTAGAAATCAACTCAGAATTATCACAGGAGTCCTAACCGGACATTGCACACTAAACAAACACATGCATTGGATAGGTACATATGTCACCCACTGATGTATGTAGGAAGAGTGGGATTGTTGGATGAACTGTAAAGAAAGCGGTGCAATAATGCAATGATGGCATCAGTCCAAAGGCCATTCGCCCCTGCTTAGTTCTAAATCTAAATCTACTACCTCTTTATCGACTTAAAATACAATTTACGCTATAAGTAGATCAAATAGTTCTTCCAATTTCTACAACTATTTTCAAACCTTGAAGTCTATAGTCATTCCAGAAAATATCAACATGGTTTACATCCTCATATTCATGGAAAACTATTCTAGGATATCTCCAGGAGGTATAGAGGATTATGGCTGGACTATTCAATATACACATTATGGTCTTGGAGGCAAATAAGATGTATGTTAATTAAACGTTAAATGTTAAAATGTTTTATTACAAAAATGTAAAAAGGTACAACAATCAACTAATATTCTATACGTCTTCATTTAAAAAAGCAACTCTGGACTATAGAGAGGAAACGGTAGTTCTCCATTGGGCCTTCAGTTTAGTTTGATAGCTTTCAGTTTATGTTGCGGCTTCTGGTTTTATTCCAATTTGTTCTGGGTCCCTCAGCTCTATTTTATTACATTCTTACTCTACAACAAACTGCTTTTTAAATGTTCAATTTGCAATTTTCGGAATTGAATTTAGATGTGAAAATAGCCATTTAGCTCTTTTCGTGGTTTATATTTTAGTATATACTATGTACTAATGAATTAGGTCACTTTTAAGGTAAAGATACACGTGAGAGACTTTTGGTCTCCAGTCTCCGGTTTACAGAGACTAAAATCTCAGAAATGTTTACACAGCAAGAGACTTTTTTCTTTGGAGACCAAAAAATTAGGTCTCCGGTCCGGAGACCATAACAAAAAAATCTCTATAGTCCCCGAAGTGTATACACAAAATTCGAGGTTTGGTCTTCAGAGATCTCCAGAAATCTTTGTTAATTGTCAAGCAAGAGATTGTTAGAAAGAATTATCTCAAAAGTTATTAATACTTTTATGTTATGAGAAAAGTGAAAAAGTGTTTCTTTGTAACAATTTATCAAACTCACTCCATTTTATTTCTTCTCCTTTCCGAGTAGACCTACACTTAACTGACCAGAACCGCACAAATAATCTCCGGAGACTTGGAAACGACAAATAAACAAACTCTGGAGACCGAGCCTAGAGAGTTGTTTGTTTTAAAATACACGACAGCAGACCGGGGACGAAAAAAGTCTCTAGAGACTAAGTTTCTTTAGAGATTTTTTACATCTCCGAAGTGTATACATGGGTCTCCAGAGACCAAAAAATTTGTCTCTGGAGGCCAAAGTCTCTAGCCGTGTAGCTTAATCTTTATTCCGTTCGAACTATAACTCATTAAAAAGAAAATTAGAGAGAGTCTTATTGTTTTTGAAGACCATATATAATTCCTATGGTATTTAAATCCAAATTAGAGAATTACTTCAGTATGCCGACATGTAGCATTAGATTGGTACTGTAAGTTTAAGCAATATTCAATTAAAATTATTTTGTCATTGAAAGCATGAATATTTACTAAATTAACATCGATACAGCTTAAGTACTCTGTAAACCAGTGGGTTAATATAGATAGAACATTTTTCGAGACCTTCTGTTCGCTTTTCGACAAGCAAACCATAATGTACAATTTCTTTGCTCGTTGTCAGAAAATTTCTCGAAAGACATGTAAACCTAGATTTTGAAGGATTCTATGATACTTGCCCTAAAGACGTTTGGTAAAGGACGTTTGCCCTAAAAACATATTGCAAAAAGTTCATTTCACAAAATGACACAAAACTTTGCTAAAACGACCTTTGGCAAATATGTGTCTACATATTATGACAAATATGTTGCATGAAATTAGCTTCGCGCGACTTAACTCTTTACTATCTTTTGATAGGGAAAAAAATAATAATAAAAAAAAACGCACAATTTATATTTTACTAATTTACTTCATTAAAAAGAATCCGATATTGAACTTTTGTTCAACCTTTCCGTCCAAACGTTAGTACTGAACTCATTTTCTTATCTTTTTCCTAAAGCTAAGTATTTAGAAAATTATTGTCTACAGGAAATTGCATTTGATTTTTTACATAAATTATGCTGGCATGGCACTGTTAGAAATCTTTATTAAATTTTTGCATTCTGTGGGAACGTGAAAATTGATTGAAAAACGATATTTCTAATTTTCGCTTACATATAGGTTGCGGTAATGCAAAATAAGTATTTCACTTTGAGTGTTGGTCTAATGTAATTTTATTATTTGAGAAAATGTTAATGTTAATTTTAATGAGAGTATTTCTCTGTGATATGCGCTAGGGTGTTTATTTATGTTATGTTAGGGCTAGATTCTAATCTAACTCGCGCTCTACATAAGTTTACTGAAACGCTAACAAAACATGGCGTGAACCAGTCCCTAAAATACTGGGTTGCACACATGTTGTACAATAGAACTGTCTTCGCCGGTTTGGGTGGGGTAAGTAGAGTAAAAGAAGTCCACAGGGGCACCCCACAAGATTGTATCCGACCACCTTTATTGTGGGTGTACATTATGGACGATCTCTCTCACCCGGATGGGGTATAGAACGGTATGTTACGCAGATGAGCTGGTAATTTTAGTCACCGGGAGTTATGAATCGGAGCTTTGTGGACTGGTGCATACCTCGATCCGACTAGTTGCAGACTTGGCTACGGATTTCGGACTGTGCATCAATCCTTCGAAAGCCCAACCATGCCTTTTTACCAAAAAAAAAAAAAAGGGAAAATCTCGAGATGGAACCTGCCCTCCATCGACCGTCCACGGTTAGAGCTTAACGACAGGGTGAAATATCTAGGAATTATACTAAATAAAAGCTGAGCTGGAAGCCACACCTTGAGGACAGAGCGAATAAGGCTCTTAGAGCATTCGTAATATGTCGCAGAACTATAGGGAAAAAGTGGGAACTCAAGCCGCGGATGATCCTATGGATATACACTAGCGTCATCCGACCCATGTTAGCCTATGGCTCTGTGGTATGGTGGAAAGCAATGGCGTATGCCAATCGTAAGATATTGGAAAACATTCAAAGATTGTGCCTACTCAGTGTAAGCGGTTCGTTCAAATCTACCAGCACTCGGGCTCTTGAGGTTATCCTCAATATACATCCCGTGCAGATACACAATAAGAAACGGGCCACTATCGCAGCGCTGAGGCTGCATCTGAATCAGAGCTGGATCCATTCGGGAACCAGGGTCCCACATGAGTCTATCCTTGATTTTGCGTGGTCCATCGCAGCTGACATCGGCAGGGAGAGCGACCACCTCTTAGAGACCATGCTGATAAGCAAGTTTAATACAAAAATTCCATTTAGGGATGATTGGGCATCATACTCTGTACTTCACCTTTTGATAGACATTATAATTTATGCAGGCGGCTCCAAAACCAATGACGTATGAACGTTGTTCATGGATCTGGAGGGTGAACAATGTGCCTCATCGTGGCCTGCGTTCTAGGGACCCCCCCCCCCACCCTCCGGGGACACAACCTCTCTTCAATCCATCCATCCAACTCGCGGGCCTCATTTAATGCAACATATTTGTCATTTGTATAAGTTAAAATTTTGTTATTGAATTGGATATCATGAAATTTAAAATTAAACCTCTTTTAAAATTCATATAAATCATAATTGTATTTTTAAAACTAACTGTATATTCATTTATTTATTTTTTCAACTTGTCTTCATATTTTTCCACACTTCCATTAATGTCTTTTGATACAATAGGCAGGATCTGTAAATTCGTATGTTATTAATTTATTACTAAATAGTTTTTTCTTATATCATCTCTAATAGGTTGTTTATTTACAATTTGCATAATCATTTAAATTTTAATAGTCTCATGATCACTTATTTTAAAGTTCGGCTCAATTAAAGCACTACCAGTTTTATTGTTGGTAATGACATAATCAACCGCAAAGTATTACAAAGCCATTTCATTTCCCAAACTCATTCTGTAAACCAATTGACACTCCCATACTACAGCATTTAAATGTATAAAATCATCACCGAATTGCAATTGAAATTCAAATTCAAATAGAAGCATTTGCAATTATTCATCAATTTTTCTATAAAAAGCACACAAGATAATTTTATATTCAACTTTTCTTATAAAAAGTGTTGATTCGCCGGTTCAGACTGGAATTTTAAAACATCTCATCAGTTTTCATTTATAATGGCGCGGATTGTAAGTATATTTATTAAATTTTTCAATGTTTTGAGAAAAGTCAATTTGATAATGATATTTTGATAAAGAGCTTTTGTTTTGGCAATCATCCTTTTGGGAGAGGATTATTTTTGGAAAACAAACTTTGGGAAAGCATAATTTTGAACAATCGTTTTAAATTCAATTTTCTATTTGGGAAATAGAACTAGGTAAAATGGGATACTCCTACTTTGAAAATTAATTTCATACTCTTGTTCTATAAAAACATATTGTCGTTGGGTCATTCCATATCAAATAAGCAACATGTATGAGATGAGCATCACCAATTTTGTTGAAATTTTACATACTTGGAGGGTTTGTGAAGACAAAAATACAAATTAAAAATTTTCCCAATACCAGTTATGGCATTTTCAAAATTTCGCAAAAATGCTATCCTGGTCTTCTTTAAAAATTCATATATATTTTTCTATTCCTGTTAGGACAGTGAAATACGGTTCATTTGAAAGATAGGATTTCAAGCTATTTACGAAAAATAGCACCTGAAAAATATATGCGAAAAAGGACAATTAGAATAAGGATTTTATCCTTTATCCTTGAATATCCTGGATGTCGTACTTTTGATTTTATTTCTTTCTTTATATTTTATACCCTATACGGTCATATCACTCACACTTTCTGTGATTTTTGGTCGATTTTCTATTTTCTATGTCGATTTCTTCCATTATTCCTTTTATCTACATTCCACAATAGTACTATAAAAAATTGCAGTATCGATTTCTAATTCTGCGCTGTTTCCGACTATTTCATGTCATGTTAATGGTCTCCAAAAGTGTGTTAAATAAATAAAATAAAATTATTAAAAGTTTTACACCAGATGATTGATATTTGGTAAGAGGACATGCAGGAAAAGAAAGCTGGGCTCATGTTTCGTGTTTAATCCGATTACCAGAATGTACTCGTATCTATAAAACATAAACATATAAGAAAAAACTTATTAAAAAATCTTTTTTTTTTTTAAATACTTTCAGTTGATTTTTTCACCTGTAAACCTATATTATTAAAATTATCCTCGCAAATGTTACTGCTCTTAGTTGGTGTTTAGTTCCGAACCTTGGACTCTAAAGGCGAAGGTCCAATATACGCGTTGCGTCTGGCGCGTTTTCCGCTTCTTTCGCGGCAGACGCGTGTAGATTTTGATCAAGACTAAATGAACGCGTCGCGTTTGTACTCTTAAGATTTATTTATAAAAAGAAAAAGTGATAGAAAAGCTCGAGTTATTATTTAAAAGTGAAATAATGGATATATCAGAATTGGAAAAAAAAACTCTTTATTCAAACGAAAAATCTTTGAAAAAAGAAATTTTATTGCAAAAAGAGGGCGTTTCAGGAATCGTATAATCATCAGTACGGCTTGGTTCCTGCCTGCCATATACGCCAAAGCAAACAGCCAAGCTGATCTCATATATAAACTTAAAATATATATTTTTTTTAAGTGTGAATTAAATTGACTCAGTTTGCTGCTAAGTTTGCAGCTCGAGTATTGAGTGGAAAAAACTTTTTATGCAAACGAAAAATCGTTGGAAAAAGAAATTTCATTGCAGACTTATCAGTAAATTGCGTCAATTTCAGATTGACTTATTTCGCTATGAATTTTAATAGCAAAACTCTCTATATCAGAGTTATTAGATGTAGCAGTTCTTGCATTTACAGCTCATCAAGTATATAAACAGTTTAAAACCAATCGAAAGAACTGTTTAAGCGTCTGCCACTCGTTAAAAGTAGAACATTGCTCTACTTTCGCGTCGAATCCGGCAAGCGCGGTAGCTATTTGGCCAGTACAAACTGGGTTTTCACCAAAGATTTATCTTCTGGAAACCATTTTTAGCTTAAAGCCCCCTCCCACCCCCTTCAATTAAAAAAAAATCTACTACGATGAAATGCATAAGTAAAAAATCTAAGAAAAGAAATTTGAGATATGTAAACAATTGATACAATTTCACTTAACTTTTTATGCATGCTAAGAAACTTGGACTACTAATGGGTCCGAGGCTTACATGTTATTACGTATTTGCTCAAGACTATTTCCGACTTTCGCTCGCTGTACGCAGTATCCATGTATCTCCCTGTAGCCATTCGAGCATTGATGCTCCCACACTTCGTATGCAGATGTTACCGTATATCCTTTACAAGTTAATGTTTTATTTAAGCCATCGCAAGCGCCTAATGCCTATGTTAGATATCAGAATTTCTTCCTGGTTCGCTCCCCAAATTCCTCAAGGTATAAAGTACTCAGTTTTATCTTTCAGACTAGGCCAGCATAAGTTACCTAAGTATATTTGTGAAAGATTTGATCGGAGCGCTAAGGATAGGTTTATGATCATTCTACCTCGAATGCAGACTCATTTCGGGGTGAATAGTGTCTTCCCTCAGAGTGCGACTTTGTGCAACTCTTTGTCCAATGCGATGAGAAGGTCGGTATCTAACGGTTCATTCAAGGAGCAGGTTCTTAGTCATTTGAATAATTGATCATAAGTTTTCCTCTACATAGTTTATCCTATCTTGCATTTTGTGATTATCTATTTAAGTCATGCTCCGTGCAATTTTTAAGTGCCCCCGATTTTATAGGTCTCTAAAGCTAAAATCTTTATATTATCAGCGTTAGTAGGCATTAAGTCGTAGATAATAGAAAAATTGAAGATTTTTTCGTGAGTTTCATAGTTGCCGGAGTTTTTTTTCATTGTGTTAATGAGATCAACTCTTAAAAAAGTTATTCTTGCGTCCATCTGTTTAAATATTATGTAGTTATATAGGCAAAATATGGATTAGATTTAAATATAATTAAATTTGGTTGATCGACTCTTCGGTGATGAAGTTCTGGTACGGAACTCTGATTGCGCGAGCCCGACTCGCTGTTAACTGAATTATTTATTTTTTTTAAATAAAATTTACATTTTGTACCATTGAATTAAGCTATAAACTTAATCTAAAAAATGATTTCCTGTGTGAAAAACACTGTTTGTTTTTGCAGCTTCTCTTGGTTATTTTCTTTTTTAATTTAGTTCTTTATTAATAACAATATGTAGAAAAATGTCGTCAGGGTGGGCCACCCTTTTGATTTTTGCTCATAACTTCCATTTAAGAAAGAATTCGATCAATCCAAGAACATTTTTGGAAAAGTCTGGGAAAAAGGGAACACTTTCGCTGAACATCGCAAATTAAAAAAAAATTAAAATGCTGTCTAGGTCGGACCGTGTTTCTAGGTTGGCCAATCGCTGAAAATCTTAGAAATATGTACTGAAATGTTTGAAAATGACCTGGGAGGCTTTATTGAATGAAATAAAAATGTTGCATTTTGTTGTATTTTATTCAATTTAGCATATTATTTGGAATCGCATTTTCGGCAAATGTATAATAGCTCGTCCGCACTTCAAATGCACTTCTCTCCTAGTCATTTTCTGCGCTTTTTTGGGCGGACCTCGTTGGGATTGGTGCTGGACGTTTTTTGGGCGTCTTTAAAATACACAATCACGGTGGTCCCGGCCAACTAAGTTCTCCAACCTTGACGACAAGCGCCAACGCCGTATCGCGTCACACCACAACTTTTCTCTTGGTTTGTTTTCAAACCTGAACCACAAAACAAATTCACAATGCTTATCTTGACAATTGCATATATTCGCTTCAGTTTCTGGCCGTATTCACTGATTCTAAAAAAAAAACTTTTTTTTTTAAATTTCAAGCCACTAGTGCACAGAACATGCGTAGTGTTCACGCTCCAAGTCTATAATGTCACGAAAAGTTCGCTGTCACTGAGAGAAGTTTTGCCGCGCTCGCATATTGGTGGCGCTAGTGGTCAAAATAAAAAAAAAATCAGTTGGCCAACCTAGGCGACGACGGGTCAATCCTGATAACATTCCCCTACATATCATTAAATTATTCTAAATTTATATCAATCACAGTTCTTAAGAAAATAAATGTAATAATCAGTGAGAAAAAATGACAGAAAATTGTTAGCAAAGTAAGTTCTTTTCATCCGGTTCAATTTTTGTCCACAAACGGTTTGTGACGCCTAACAACTAAACGCGTGCAATTTGCAAAATAGTTGATTAGGCGCTCCGGCCAGACAACAGACAATAAGGAAAAGTTTTAAACAGATTGATTTCCCGGTAGTACCAACAATACGTACCAAAAAAGAATGAAATTTGACTTGCTCTAAGATAAATAAGGCCTGATTCCTGAATCCTGATGCTCTTGCTTCCCTGAATCTGTTTAGGGTTTGAGTGTTGTACAAGTCGTTCCATTAATCACTCATAGATGTCGAAAACCAGTACTCGTTGCATCGCAGATTCGAACATAAGTCGTAACGGATCGTTCCTTAATTTTATTTTGTTCAAAACAGCGAAAACAATGTAAGCATTTAAATACCACTACTACTGCCACCATATTAATTGCGTTCATACATGCATACATAGATATATGTCTATAGATAATTTAATATCGTACAAATATGTCTTTCTCTTAAAAACCGGATAAAATTCAAAACAATCATTGCAGCGACGGCTTAACAACCAAGATGACCTTTGGCGAAATATATGCATATATTTACGAGTATTTAATGCTCTCACTTTGTGTTTTATATAGCGATAGATCACTGCAGCATGCAGCAGGAAATGCATTAAAAGCTTGCCACACATTCTTGCATATCTTATATGCGGATCAACTTTTCTTCTCAGTTAAGTTCTCTAACGCACACTTTTCTAAGCACGACGAAAGGTGAAGTTCACTAAACAGCTTACACTACACATTGTTCATCAAATTACGCAGTACGAGCGGTAGCGGTTTATAGTATATATATATACTTACATATTATCTCATCGGTCGGCGGCGCGGCGTTCTAAAGTCATAATACCAAGTCACGTAATTGTGAGCAAAGCTATAGCGGACAGGTATTACGTAAAGGTTAATATGTAATGCAAGACTACTATGATAGTGCACTATCTCAACGCTATACACATGTACATATATAGTACTGCACTTGCAGTGTGGTGAAATGAATTACAGCATCTAAACTAAAAAAAAAACGTTCTAAGTACTTACCTAGTTATATATCTTGTACTTAAGCTGCCGGGCTCGATCTAAAAAAGAAAAAAAAAACCGTTGCAATGACATTAACATTCTAAAGCTTTCCCATGTGGCTGGTGCTTCATGCTGAACGACTTAGCTGGTACAATCGACATTGAGCCAGCTTCTATACTTATTCAAAACAAGTGACACTCTAAAGAACAATAATTGCTGAAACTGAAATGAAATGACAGAATCTATGTATAAAAAAGTAAGTTTCATTGTTTAGGACAAAGGAGGCAGTACAAGTGCAGCTTTCGAGTTAATCTTATCAACGACTCCCATTATCGTCATGCGAATTACTAATTTTATTCAAGTTCAATTAAATATGTGTCACACGTTAAAAAATAAAAAATTATTATGCATACCTACGCAGACATAAGTCGCAAAAATTTTCTGTAACAATCAGATTAAAAAATTTAAAATTTCTATTGACAGAGTACCCTCAATCCAAATTTTAGAAATATTGAATTTTTGCATCATTTTGTGGATTTGTAAAATTTGAAAAAGATTTGAAAACGTGAATGATGACACGAGAAATACAGTGCTAGCTTTTTCAACCTCGACCTCAGTACAACTTTAAGAACCTCAACCTTGTGAGCTCTGCCAAAATTTGCAACTCACAATACGAACATTAACAGCTTCTAATTGGGCTATTAGCTTGAGATTTCCAGTTATTTTGTAATATTTTCCTACAGGAGGACTAGATATAGATTTGTGAAGGAGTGTGTAGGCGTTAGCCTCGCTATCACTGTGACCTGAAAGATCTATTGTGAGTCCCCATTGCATTTACTCCCTTTCTAGGTTCAGACTGTTAATAAAGTCTGGGATTGAGGTTCCAAACGTAGTTTGGTGGAGAAAAAGCATGCTCGAGGTGGAGTAGTCGCCAATGCTTCGCAGTTGCAGAGCAAGTGCTCCGAGGTTTCGTGAGCATCCTGATAGAAGCGGCAGATTGAAGTCTCAGTCAAGCCCAGCTTGATTAGGTAATACCTCAAGTGGCAATGGCCTGAGAAGCGCACAGTAATCATTTTTAGCTCTGTTCTTCTAAGGAGGAGTTATTTGTTTTTCCGCCAGAGGTGTCGATAAACTTTTTTGCCTAATGAAGTCCTTGTAGCCTTTCCCAATACAGAAATTTTTGTTTATTCTCGCAGTTATTTAGGGCAGCTCTGAGATAACTCTTTGAAGTGCGACAAAATGGCTCTGGTCCGACAAACTGAATTTCCGCTCCTCTTTTAGCTTCGTTGCCTTTGTGGCCCTCATGTCCAGGTACCCACATGAGGATAACTTTGTTTCTCCTTGATAGGTTTCTGAGGGTTTTTAGACATTCCCAGACTATCCTTGACTTGAGAGTGTAGGACTTTAAGGCCTTGAGGGCAGCTTGACTGTCCGAGAGGATATTAATGGCTGAGCCATTTATGGCTCTTTTAATGCAGATATTGGTACATTCTATTATGGCCAATATCTCGGCTTGGAATACGGTAGAAGTAGAGCACAGAGCCTTTGATATATGGCATTTGGGGCCTTATATGCCCAGTCCGACTCCATTGTTCGTTTTTGAACCGTCTGTATACCACACCATCGATTCTTGTAGGAAGGACGGTTTACTGGAACGTCATTGCTGTCGGTCTCCCAGAACCACTTGGAATTGTCTTACAAAATCTACCCTGGGTGTGAATATATCAGATATTGTTGTCATTTACTCAAAACATATCTGTTTTAAGATACTTAAATGACCAACCAGATCGCCTGGATTTAACCTTTTTCTCCTTTTGCACTCTAATAGCACTAGAGATCGCTTCCTTTTTCACCTGCAAATGTAGGGGAGGAAGGTTTAGTAAGGCTTCCATGGCTGCTGTAGGACAGGTTCTCATGGCACCAGTTATTCCTAGATAGGTAAGCCGCTGGGTTTTTTGTAGCAGAGCGTCAGCCGTTTTTTGATTTGTTTTTGGCCACCATGCGAGGGCCGCATAGGTAACCATGGGTCTAACAACCATGGTGTACATCCAGTACATCATTTTTAGCTTCAGACCCCATGTTCTGCCAATGAACCAACGACACGTGTAAAGAAATCGCACCGCTCTATCCGTCACTCTGGACAGATGCGAATTCCAGGTAAGTTTCTTATCTAAAGTTACCTCCAGATATTTGAATTCGTCTGAGAATATCAATTCCACGTTGTCAAGAAGAGGAGCCGTTAACGAAAGCTTCGATCTTCTTGTAAACGGAACGATAATCGTCTTATTGGGGTTTATGCTAAGGTTTTTGTTTAAACACCACGTGCGGATTTTGAAGAGGGCATTTGGCATGAGGTCGGATATGACTTGATCATGCTTGCCCCGTATTGTGACTACTAGGTCATCGGCGTAGCCTTGTACATTAAAACCTGAACTGGTAAGTTTCTCTAGCAGGTCATCAATTACGATCGACCACAGGAGTGGAGAGAGAATTCCTCCTTGTTGGCAGCCTTTGGCTGCGTTGGTCGTGATTGAACAGCTCCCTAGAGTTGTGGTTCTCCTTCTGCTTCTAATCATGGAGTCTATCCAGTTTAACGTGGAGAGTTCAAAGCCTTTATTCTCGGCAGCTGATTTAATTGCATCGAATTAGGTGTTATCGAAGGCTCCTTCTATGTCCGCAAATGCACTTAAGGCCAGGCCACCTCTTTTGCTTCAAGAGCTTTTTCGAGGTCTTTGACTAATGTGTGAATGGCAGTTTCGGTAGACTTGTCAGCTTGATAAGCGAACTGCTTAGAATGAAGTGGTGATTTAATCAAAATTTCACTTCGAATGTGTAGGTCTAGGATTTTTTCCATGGACTTAAGTAAGAACGAGGAGAGACTGATGGGTCTCAAATAATGAGCAAAAATTCGATAACTCATCAAATTTCAACCGATTTTTGTTATTCGCTATTTGTGACATGAACCGAAAAAAAAAATATTGTGGAGCAAAATAAGCCAACAAATTGTTGTCGAAGTTGGAAAATGTGTAAAAAATATTATATTTCGAAATGTTTTCGATCGTAACTTTGTGACTTTTCATCGCAACGAAATAAGGAACGTATGTTTAGAAAGGCCTATCTCTCTTCTTTCATATACCACAAAAAAATTATTGGTCTTAGACCAATTATAACTTTTCTCTTGTTTCCTTCTTAATTTCACTAATTTTTATTAAAACAAAACAAAAACCCTTCAAACACACATTCAAATTTGTAAAAAATTCCGTTATGTCTACCTTTTAAAGTAGGACCAGTTTTTCGTAACGCGTCGTGTTTAGATCACATCATATTAGTTCTATGTAACGTAAGTCGACTTACTTAAAACTAGTCCTAAGTGGCACGGACTAAACTAGCTCAGAGTTTATAGAAAATTTCGATGAAATATGCAGAAATTCACCACATTAATGGAGAATAGAAGAATATTAAGATTTTTGTTTTAACGATTCTAAATTAAATCACAAATACAAGAGGAAAACACCTCGTTCGGGGTCTGAAACCGGAACCCTCTACTTTCCGGGCGACTGCTCTTACCTCTTGTATTTATGATTTAATTTAGAATCGTTAAAAATAAAAATTCTTAAAATTCTTCTATTCTCCAGATATTACTGATTCTAAAAATTGTGAGTTCAATTCTCGCATGAAGAAAATAAATCACCAAATTAACATCACCACCTACAATCACGTGTACATATAATGCCGCGATATGAGCGATATTATTAAGATTAAATTAGTTTGGCGGGCTTTAAACATCAAACAGTTTCTATACCTACTCTTTTCACTCTCGTATTGGAATGGATTTTAACATATAAAAACCTTAGATCCTGATTTCTTGGGATAGCAATGTGTTAAGCCTGCAAGCAGCTCTTTATACGTATAGCCAACATATACCGCCAAATATTTACTTTCAAATTTAAATAGGTCCAGTTTTCCATATCATAAATATCATGACGTTACCTTACCCAATTCGATATTTTTATTTGAAATTTCCCTACAAGGGGTTACTACTTTTCCCAATCGATTCAGTAGTAGATACTTATAATATTTTTTTTCACCCATTTAATGGTCGGTACATATCTGCAACTTCTACGACATGAATAGAAAATAATTCAAAACATCCCTAATTGTCAGTCTTTTGCTTTTGTTTTCTTAAACCCCTTTCCAGAAGGTTAGGGAGGCAATGAGATATTCCAGATATTTCTTTATTTCGAACAGTATTGACAGATAAGTGGGGGTGTAGTAACAGGTCTTTTAGTACGTACCGTACAAGCATAAACGTTTCACAAAATTACATCCAACAAAATTCGAAAAGATAATCGAGAGACGGAGACTGCATGACTGTCAGATTCAGGTGAACGCCGGTGAGCAGAACAACATTGTATACGGGAGAATATTTTATGAATGTGGTAAAATGATGATTATTTATTTATTTATTTATTTATTTTCTTGCTAGAAAGTTTGCTTACTGGACGTCATCTGCAGAACAGAACCAAAGGGTATTGTATATTGGTATATAAATTACCTTGTTGAGAATCGATAATGGTTTAAATTGAAAAGGAATTCATCTGCTGAAAGAGCAATAACATAGTGTGCAGCAATGAAGTTACTTGATTCGTGCCATATAACGAAATAAAAATGACCCATTCCAGTCTAGTTTGATCATATGAAGCAACAGATAGCCAAGATTACAGCAGACCAAATCAGCCTGTTGTCTTTAAACGATTAGACTAGCCGCTACTTTATCATGGATGATATCTATAAAGAACTATTAATTGGAAGCCACGTTATATGGTGGGCATTTTATACGAAAGTGCAAAAAGCATATTCCGATTGAATGAGGTAGCAATGTTTTTGCTTTCGATATTATTTATGACGCAAAATTTGCCCCAAAATAATTCCTTAGTTTCTTTTAGTTTCCAAAATTACTTCCAACGGGTATTTAATATTTATAACAAAAAAATTTCACAAATAACTTCCAAGTTGTATTTGTAGCCAAAAAGTCGCTGCTTAATTTATTTTGTAGTCATATTTATAACCAAAAAGTTGTCCAAAAACTTAATTAATATTTATAGGCTGAACGTGCGGGTGCATTAATTTTTTTGTTTAAAAATCACGTATTTGTAATAAAATAAAATATTTTGTAAAAGTCACCCCAAAAATAAGCAATGTAATTGGCACAAAGTTATTTTCATTTCCAAAAATTTAAGATACAGTGAGCGAAATTCTCATAAAATCACTGGTAGGAGTAAATTCGTCTGCAAATTGAGCAAACAATATTTCTGTCCATTTTATCTACTGCTATCTCTGGTAATCCTAGAAAATTCGTTAGGTAAATAGTAAAGTGTCTTAGTTTTGTGAGCACGTGCAATCAGATGTGATCCATGGGAGTTGTAATTGTGACAAAGAGTGTAAACAAAATTGAAACAAGTGAAAAAGCTAGAATTGGTCTAAGACCAATTCTTATGATACCCTAGATGAATGCCCGTATTAAATTTCGTATGGTCACCGATCTATTCAAGTATTGATTTTGAAGTTGTTTTTCGCATATATTTCTAGAACAGTTTGTCGCACAGAAAAAATGGTTTTAACCAATTTTATAGGATTTCGTATTCTGCAGAAGTTTTTAGTACAATAAAAATGTCTTGGACTGATCGTTTTCAACGTATACGTAAAAAACCGAAATTTTTATATGGCAACATTAAGAAGGAGTTGCCCGATTTAGTCAATTTTAGATATTTTATTTGCTAATGTAGTAAAAACATCATGTACGAAATTTCAGCTCTCTACATCAACGCGTTCTCAGGCAGTGTCCAAATATATAGCGGAAAACGAAACTTTTATATGGCAACCCCACGAAGGAGTTGCCCGATTTGTCTCATTTTCGAACTTAATTTTACTTTTTTTTTTTTAAAGTCCGTGTACAGCTCTCTAAGTATACGCGTTCTCGAGTTATCGTGCGCACAGACGGACGGACGGACGGACATGCAAAAATCAAAATAACTTTTAATATTATGAATGGGTGTCTAATCCATTTTGCTCTACCATCATTATTTCGAGGTGTTACAAACGGAATAACAAACTTAGTATACCCGTATGATTTCATGTAGGGTATAAAAAGGGATTTTTTTAAATGTCTATTATTTTTTAATGGTAATTTGAAATTTTTATAGAATTATATTAGGAATTAAGAATTAAATTGATTTACGGAACCATGTTAAATGAGTAAGAGAGACCAAAATATCAACTTATAGCGACGGCAAATTGCATTCAAAAGAAACAGATTGCAAATCGTTGTTCCAAAATTCTTACTTCTTGCATAAATTTACGGAAAAAATGCGACATGACAACATATAGAAAGTGATCATCAAAGAAAACTTATTTTGAGGACAGTCAGGAAGCGGGACGCCGCATAACTACTCTTCGGCTCTCTAAATTAAGTTTGGTGGTACCAGCTAAACAAAATCCAGTCCATACTATAACGCCGCGTGCACCGATTGTCATGCCAATGGTATTTGAAACCATCGGGGCCATCTAAATTAAATTTTTTTATCGCTAAAGATGACTCGCGACCATTCCGTTTTCCAGGACATGCACCTTTTTCAAAAGTTTAAGCGTGGTTGCTTGTTCGCCTTGGTTAACCCATTAATGCCCAGTAAAATTATTTCGCCAAATTATAGTGAAATTTTGAGAAATAATTACTTGAGGCACTCTTACATTAATAAAAAAAATAAATATTGCCGTATGATAACTAAAAGTAGTTGTTTTTTAAACTGGCAGATTATCCTGCCAGTGGTAGCTCTCCTGAGTCAAAATATAAAAATAAACCAACATTAGTATTAACGAAAATAAAATTTATTAAATCCAAAATATAATTGTAAATTAGCTTAAAATCTATTTAAATAATTCTCTTAAAAAACACGACTATAGTACCTATTAGTTTACATGGTATAGAAGATGACACTTTGGATGCAATGGAATCTTGCATTTTCGACATGGGTAGGTATACGGTACGACCGCTACAAGTTTTACAACGCGAGTTTGGTTGATTTCCCTTCACAATTCAATGGTCATATCTAATTACAGATTGTGTTGTTTGTTGTTTTCCGTATACTGTTAGCAGTATTAACGCGCAAATTAACAAAAGGCATGTTTGTCTTCAGTTTTCTGTATAACAGCCACGTGTTTACTAAACTCGCATTCACAGCCCAAGCAAAGAGTGGGTACCACCATTTTTTCTAGAGTATACGTACATGGTAGTTACAAACGAGCTGATCAAATAAATCAACTCCTCCCATCCGCTTATTATATGAAGCAATTTGTTGTAATTCTATAAACCGTTTTGTCGCCGAACTCCATCTTTTAACTGTCACAAGAGGTCTAGTTTTCATGCAATCTGAAGCAATAGTGAATGGATTTTTTGAGGCCAGCCATTCCCTTTAACTCGTGCACGAATTTGTCTATTTCTTTAATATTTTCGACACTCTCGTAGACCCACTTTTCGTCATCACAGCGAGCTGAAATTTGGTACACAGGTTCATGTCGCGTGACAATTGAATCCGGGTCAGAGGTGGACTCAGATTTTTTGATTGGGACATTTCTCTTGAATATTCTTTCTCTTCATGAATCAAATCACTTATTACCTCTGATTGATCATACTGAAATATATCGGTGATTGTCAGCGAATAAAATCTGAGTCCACCTCTGTGTGTGAAGAAAAGTTTATTTTCTACTTTTTCATGCGACTTGGCCTCAGTTTTGTTTGAAAACCCGTTTTTTACTTATTTTATATCATTCCAACACACTATGACTATAGGCTCAACTACAATAGCCGTAAAGACGTTACGGATTTCAACGAGGCTGAGGTTTACTTACGAAAAATTGAAAACATTAAATGTGAAGATAATAACCCTTACGGAATGTGATATGAAATTGTGATAAAAATGACAATTTTTCGTAATTAAAACTCAGTTTCGCCTCTTTGAGCCATATATTATCAATAGAAGTCTTTTACATATAACCCCATGGGTTTTTCATGAAAACCTTTTGTTTGAAAAATGAGCTTCCTTCATTCTCATAGTTCCCGTTTCTGAAATTCCCTTATCTGAAAGGTAAGAAGGCAAACCCAGATATGTAAATAAGCTGTCAAAAGTTATGTGGAATCCTGGACTGATATTTGCCACGTTTATAAAACCTGTTACAACTTCGAAACCTTGTCCTTTTCCCGTCGTATCCAGCTGAATGCTAGCACCACAATATGGCTCTGCATGCAAAATGCATCTAGTTGAAAAACATAATGACCACAACTTAATACCAAATCGAGACACCTTTTCTCCTTATATACTGCTTCGTGCCATGACTATAATACGGCACCATGCTCTAAAGTACTGATCAGAAATAACATTCTTAAACTCATGGGATGCACTTTATAATATCGGTCATTGGTGGCGACTGGATTATAAGCTAAATGAAGTCTTCTCATAATATCATCAAATGCGTTGCGGCTCATTGATTCAGATACGAGACTATTATAAGTATCTGGTGATGCGCTCCAATATATCCGCCGATTTCATATTTTGTTATACCCAGAGTAAAGCAGAATTCCCAAAAAACAATGTATATTTTCTAACGAAATTGTGTTGATTTGTTATTTTATATTTGGCTCTTCTCTAGAAGAAGCTCAAAGAGTCTACGAGGAAACATCAAAAGAAAAAAAATCCAGATGGGACTTTAAAGTTTCCCTAAGCTTTTTGAAAACTCGCCACGTTGGTACCGACCCTAGAAATAAAATAAGATTTGTATGTGAAAAATAATAGGAATTGAAATTATCTACCTATTTTCATTGGATTTACTCCATTTCAACTCAAACTTATCAGCAAGTTCTTGTTTACATGTTTTAGCCGTTTTTCGCCTCGAAACAGTGAGCTTCCTTGATTTACACCTCGTCTCAGGATGCTGAATTTGTATGCTCCTGGATCTTTCCTGATGTAAATTTCCATCAATTATGAGTTCAATCTCACCCTGAAGCAATCTCATAGGTATGTGTTGTTTTCAACCTCGTCATCACTGAGGTCACTATCAACATTGTTATTACCATCTGGTCGTTCATGTGGGGGAATATTGTCACTTCCGCAGTTGCAAATTCATCATCATGCTCCAATATGTTGTAAAACCTACTTAAAAATACTAAATTACAAACAATATCTAATTTTTTACTACATCAATTCCCAGTACTCGTAGCACACAAGTTTCACAAGGTTTCAAATCCTGGTCAAAACGCCCTAGCCCTACAGAAAGATTTTGGCAATTAGTATTAGCTCAACTAGGGGAGTTGGTTACCAAGAGCTACTTCGCGAAGGCATATCGAACTCATTGTGAATACAGAAACAGTGACATCCAATTATATCCTTTATTTCTTTTAGATTTGTACCAAGGTTTAGCATATCGAAAATCAATCAAATATTAATCTCCAATTGGTTCAACAAGTCAATTGCTTACAGACGTGTAAGAATTTATGCAAGCAGGATTGTGTAGTAACATTTTTCTGTCTTAGCGCACGTGTTATCTATACAGACCTAAGGGTTGATTTTTTATAAATCTTAAAAAACAAAACATTTGCTCGCGTAAAATTGCAAGAATTACAACAAGTTGTAGAAAAGTATAATTACGTAAAAGGACATTTCTTTTTATTGATGTCAAGGAAACCTTGGACCATTTACCTGCGAGTCGAAGTTAAGTGTAAAGTTAACCCTTATATAATAAGTTTATCGTCTGGCGAGAAATCATATCGTTATTCATGCGATAATAATGGAATCCATAGATGCAATTTCTTTACCGTAATACTTCCTTTCAGAGGAAAACGTGGCAACAAGTGGTCCCCGTTGTAATCCTTTCTTTCTGTATTCATGACCCTCTTTTCAAATGTAAGAAAGAAATTTTAAAAGTCCTGTGCTTTACTTAAATGGGATATTCAATTCCCTCCAAATTACTCATGCACTTTTTTTTTAGAAGAATCTCAGGTGGATAATTATGGATTTTCTTTTTGCTTGTGTTGAGTGTGTCGACAAAGAACTTGTTCCCAATTGAAGTTTTTCAGTTGAGTTTTTTTCTTTTTAACATAACAATTTAAGATTTCAAATACAAAAAAACATTTTTGAACTTTTTGGCAATGCTGTAGAATATCCATAGTGTTTCCTTTATGAAGATATGCTCGTAGAAGTGACAAAATTGTTTATTATATAGTCAACAAAGAAATTGTGGATTACGGTAGGAACACTACATTTGATTCGTGTGGAACAAAACCTCTATCAAGAATTTATTTCAAAATTCCATTTGTCTAATTCAAATATATCAATATAAGATTACTTACGTAGAGAGCGTCAGAGATCACACCTAAAGTACGACGCCTTAATAGCATCACTTTTGTTCTTTTTTAACAATGGTGGAAACTCGAGCAGTTGGCGGTTGCTTTTAAGGATATAACGCTGGCGATATTAAAGTTAAGCTGGATTTTGTGCATGAAGAGGCTGAACCATTATATTACAGACTGTTTACAACTTGCATGAGCTGAAACGGGATCGTAGAACACATCTGATACACCACGCTCCGAACTTCTAATGCAGACCATCACCGAAGAAATTATTGAAAGTTGATGCTGTATCATAGATGGCACAAGAACTAGATGTCGCATGACATACCAGACCAGAGTATACTGATTATGAGATAGGTAGTGCATGGGTAGTGCATTCTGGAATGGAGCAAACATGTTTTAGAGCGTGCCAAAAGCAAATCGTCGTATAATAGCAGTTTTGTATACATTTGATCGACTTCCTCAACACTTTAGATACGAAAAAATATTAATCACTCGACATATACATCATTTCAAATGATGTCGTCCATTCCGGAAGGGACCACCCAGCCATATAAATTTTGTATACGTTTTTGGTACTGCATGCGACATCTAGTTCTTGTGCCATCTATGGCTGTATGCATGCTCGTACAAAATCCTGTAGAAAGATTTGACTATGAAATAAAATATATTAAAAAAACTTTTAAATTAAATAACTTTCGTAAATAAATTTTACTAAAAGGAAAACATTATTTTTTTTCTCTGTGATATACACAGGAGAAGTTTTATTGCAAAATATGAAATGCTAGAACTCAGATTAAATCTTAAATTGTCACAATTGTCTAACTGCTGCAACTCATGGCCAAAACTTTTAAGATTTAATTTGAGTTCTATCATTTCTTATTTTACAACGATACTTTTCTTGTATATATCACTGAGAAAGAAAAAATTATTTTTTACTTTTTAGTGCAACTTATTTTAAAAGTTTTTGTATATATTTTATTTTCTACTTTTTAAATTCACACATTCTTCACTGTTGACTCTCGAACCTCGAATATCGACTTCCGAATCTCGACTCTCGAATCGTGACTATCGAATCTCCACTCATATCACACACGGCCCAAATTGGACAACCCCAAGGGTGGTAGTTACCATCCCCACCTAAGGCTGGTGAACGTTTCTTTGGTCGATAAAGTAATGCCTTTTTTTTTTAATCCCTAGGAATCATATTGATTGACTTGCTAAAAGAAGTACCCCTTACGGAAGCCTTTATTAGTTATGCATCATTGGACCGTTTGAAAGCTGACTTGTTGGATCAAGACAACGTGCGCCTCACAAATTGAAATGCAAAATTGTATGAAATCAGCTTCGAATCGGTTTTAAACGCATCGCATCAACCAGTATATCAAACGTTTCGGAGTTACAGGGTGATTAAGAAAAAATAGCTAGTTTTTCACAAAACACCCTGTATTTTAAAAAGTACAGTTCGTACGGTTACATTGTAAGTACAACTTCATGGCCTTTCCAAAAATTGGTCAACGAGGCCGGTACTTCTCTCATCTCAGGAGTTATTGTGGTCTAAACTAAAAGTTTGAGATTTTCTTACCTTACTTTTTTTTATTTAGACTTTGCAAAAAGGCCATTAATATAACTTTTTTTGTTTTATAAAAACTGTAAACTGTATACTCTCCTCTTTAATTTGACCTTTAAATCCTATGTGGTATCCGCAGCCATTAAAGAATTATTAGATTTTAGATTTAGATTTAGATTAGCCGTTCCGGAGTTTTAGCTTACAACCTATTCAGGTCATACCGAAATTAGCTAATATTGCTTTAAAATGACGCGTTTTCAGTCACTAAGGGCACAAGTTATCTTTTAGAGTAGGCTTGAAAATGGCTTTAAAAATATGTTAAAATCTTGGAAAGGCCATAAAGTTGTCCATACAATGAGCTCTTAACTGTGACCATACGCCCTTTAATTTTTAATATACAGAGTATTTTGTGAAAAACTAGATTTTTTTAATCACCCTGTAACTCTGAAATGGTTGATATGCCCCCCCCCCCCTGCCATACAGTTTTTTGTTTGTTTAGGAGAGTACCTACTATGACCTTCTGCTCTACTGACCACCTTGGAAAAAACACCCTGTGTACAGCCTTCAAAGGAGACTAGGTTTATGTTGCAAAATAAAAATTTCTTTTGTTGCTAAAATGTGTTTTATTTGTTTTTTCAAGAGAATATTCAAAATGCCCTCGTTCTTTGAAAACTGCAGTTTATACCGGTTTTTTCGTATAATTGTTTAAAATTTATAGGTTGGCCTAAGATTGTTATAATACTGCAAACAGTCTAAAGGGAACAAAAAACTCAATAGATAGTCGAAAAAAGGCCATTATGATCCTCAATGAAACATATAAATCATAAATTATTTCTATACCTATTCACAGAAAAATACCCATTTATCCATTTTTCTTTTATTTATTTCAGATTATAAAAAAAAAAACACTAGCACATTATAGAATGAAGGAGTTATTGACGTTATTTTGTGGTAAAACCTGATATCATTTAGCCTATTTATAGTACCACTTCAATCTCGAATTCATATACATACAAAAAGGTAAGAAATTTGTAATTAATTTCCTTGATTAAATCACTCCTCTCTGTATATCCTCTATTTCCTGTAATCCAATATTTAATCACAATCAGGGAAAACCCTCAATAATTGTCCTCCATCATCGTTCTCAAACTTAAATCTGTAATGGGAAATATAATACTTCTCACTTCCATAGATAATTCTAGGATATTGCTTTGTGAATGAGAAATTGTCTCAATTTACTGTGGAAAACAGCAGAAAATCGCTCATTGGTTATAAGTAAAAAATAGAAATGCTCTGGTTTATTTATTTTTCATTATTGAAGCATAGAGCAGCCTGGAGATACGTAGGATTATTTAAATGGATAAAAAGAGCCACTAATACTACTAAAATTATATTGCGTAAAATTATGTATAAATTCTGTTAACTACTCAAACATTTTAAATTACAATTTTAAAATCGTATCATTTGTTTGTTCAATCTCTGAAACTCATTGGATACAGTAAAAAGACAAATCATTTAGAAGAAAGATTTGTTGTTACAGGGCAATTCTCCATCTAATTAAAAATTGTTAGATTTTTTTATAATATTGATTTAAAATAAGAGGCAGGACTTAGGGTTCATGAAGCGAATTGATTGTTTCAGACCGAAATGAGGTGCTAGTGCCAAATAAATGAAGATTTTTTTTTACATGCGTTTTAATTTTGTGCTTATCGTTATTATGTTACAGTTTTTTTTACATTGTCTTGTAAAAGCATGTTGCCCAATTTCAAAGCTTTTGTGACTTTTTGTATTGTAAAAATAAAAAAGTCTCCACTTTGGCATATCACAAATTTTTTAATGAAACTCAAAATGCGTTGGGATAGTATGACTACAGCATGAATTGAAAAATGACTTGGTTTGTTATTACATTTAACTCGATTGTTCAGTTTTTTCTTGTCTTATTACAGATATAATGTCTATTGTTTTTTAAACATTTTGAGATTCCTATGAAATTTATTATACATTTGCGACACGAAATTTATCAATAGAGCCTAAATCTTGACCGCCTTTTATCTTTAGTCACATTAAACCGTATAAACTTTATTATACAAATATTGATGAAACGTGGGAACTAGGAAAATAAACTTTACTTTCTCCTTTTTAATGTGTTTTATAAAAAGCATGTTTTTACAGTAGAGTTCACTTACTATGAAAACTGATTATCTACACGAAATATTGCATAACACGAAACATACGCCCAGTACTCGTTCCGTAAAATGATTTTCATGTGAATTAATTATGATAATACAAAATGAATAGCACGAAATATCGCTTAATACGAAAACATTTATATTTATATTGCTGAAAATATTTTCTTCTATTAGTACGAAATAATGGTTGTTCTACCATCGAACATCACAAGTATTTTACAATTTTGTGATCAGGGCATCATTAAGAACCTGAAGGCCTCCTACAGAAAGTTTATGTTCAGGAAATTTATAGCTAGTGTTGAATCTAACGAAGTCGAAGATACTAATGGAGTGACAATTCTGGACTCCTCACATCTACTGCCTTGCCTGGCGACGTGTAACAACCACGAATTATAAATTGTTTTAATTATGCTGGATTTTCTTTGGTAATGCCTCCCTCACTGAGACTTCCTTGTCCCGAAGACGTTTAATTACACAATAGTTGCGGTGTCTACAATTCTGAATTTAACCACGAATATTGCACTCGATATACTTCAACCATATTGATTCTGCTCCGATGTTGACCGAACATGAAATTGTGGAAACATTTGCATCTGAAATTGGAGGACTAAAATAAGGACGAGGAAAAAGAGGTAGCAATGCCTATACCCAAATTTTTGAATAATATAAGACAACGCTTAATAAGAAATTCGAAAACCTTCCGCTGGTTCTCACAATTTCGCGTTAACCGATTTCCACATATATATTTTTTTATTATTTTTTATGTGGGAATAAAAGCGAATTTCTTTTTTATGTTTATTAATTTCGTAATCTGTGACCTTGAAAATCTACATATATCGATTTTGACTTAATTGAATCGACTATAAATGGAAAAACTCGTCCGCGATCTTGAATTTTTATAATTATAAAATTCAAATATTCAAATTTAGCCTGTTCGCGTATTCATTTTTTTGGACTTTATAATACATACATTACATGCCCAAGGGTTATAGCTGGTGCACCGATCGCCATTTTTTCATTCACTAAGTTTATTTGAAATTTTGAGAGGAACGGTTTTTACCATTCCCAAGTAACATTTGAGGACTGATTGACCTATTTTGGTTAAATCACGTAATAAAATTCCTTAAATTAGGCCTCTAAGGTAATCTTAACTTTGTAATTAATTATTGTGGAAAAAGAACGTAATAATTCCTAATTTTTACTTCATACCAATGAAGAAAAACAGGGAAATAAATAAGGAAATTTTCCTAAATCTAAGACAAATTTTCTTAGTTCTTACATAAGTTTTATTTAACTTCGAAATGTATGGACTTTGAAGTTGGATCTATTCCCAAATTCTAGGCAAGATAACGCAAATATTCCCTGAATAATTTCATATTCCATTGTATTCGTCCTCAAAGTTCGATTTTCCAGGAAGTTAACCTGAAGGCAAATTGCACTAAATGGGAACGTTTAACGAAATCCCTCATAGTTGAAATTACGTAATTCTGCCTTCAAAGTCAATGGAAACAAAAGGTTTATTTCACCATTAGGGAATGTATTAAAAATGTTTTTAACGTGTCCTAATATGCAACCTTATTATAAAATAATTAAATAAAATACTTGTAATTTTACTAAAAAAGCTAAGCCTTATCGACATACTTCTAAGTATTTTCGAAAAGTGAAACGTCTGTAAAAGCAGACAAATCAATCTTTAGTTTAGATAAATTATAAGTCGATTTATATTCAAGTGCAATAGAACTATCATCAGCTTTGGTGGCATCGTTTATAAATAAATGTGGATTATAAAAACGATTTATAAATGTAGATTGATTGCTCTACAATTCAATTCTGTCATTTATGAAATCTCTTTTATGCCATATATTAAAGGAATGAATAGAAAAATTGCATGATACCTTAATTTAAGTTTTTTCATAGTTACTACAAAAAACACGCAAATAAATGCATTTTTCTTAATTTTAAAATGTTTAAAAGAATATTTAATTTAATTTTAAGATTCTAAATGGAAAACCAAAAAATAATTTAAAAAACTTTAAAATTATGTAATATACTACACTATTTTTAAAGCATATTGTTATTTTTCGAAAAATTGTTTTCATATTTATATTTTATATTTATAAAAATATAAAAAATATAATAAGTCCATAATCGCGTGGAAAAAACTCTTTACAAGCGAAAAATCTTTGAAAAAGAAACAAAAATAACAGCCAAGCTGACCTAATATATGCACTTAAAATAATTTTTGGGTGTGAATTATATTTGAGGCGAAATACTAAGTATTTACTTGAATGCCTAGCAAGATTAGCCTTATACTGGACTATCATTTCATAAAGAGTTTTGCTATGAAATAAATTCATAGCGAATTTAGTCAATATGAAAATTGACCTAGTTTGCTGACGTATACGGCAGGCTGGAACCAAGCCATACTGATGAGTATATACGGTTCCTGCTAATACGAAACGCCCTCTTTTGCAAAAGATATTTCTTTTTCAAAGATTTTTCGTTTGTAAAGAGTTTTCCCACTCAATTCTCAAGCTGTGGATGTGGCAGCAAACTCGGACAATTTTCATATTGATTAAATTCGCTATATAATTTTTTTATAGCCAAACTCTTAAAGTCCATAATCTTTATATATTTTATTAAAGCTATACTTTTCATTATCATTCTAAGTAGTTAGAATTGTGCCTTGTTCATAATATTTACATTACATACATCTATTACTTTAATACACACGTTAAAATGGATTAAACTAGGCAGAAAATAGGTCGATATTAAGGGAAATTTACGTAATATCGCCCTGAAATTTACTTTAAATCTACCAAAGCAAGGAAATGTGTCATCTGCTCTATTGGGAAATATTACGCAATTTCCCTAATATTTACGTCAATACGACATCTTCTCTTTCTCCTATGTGCGACGTAAATATTAGTTAATGTCAACTTAACCACAATTAGTCGCTGCCCTAATTTACGTCGAATAGACATAAATTCGACTTGAAAAAGAGGGGAAATGTTGCTTGGGTTGAATGCTCTCCTGGGACTATTGAAAAATTGCAACATCAACATATCGTAGAAAAAGTTAATCGACGGAGACGCTTTTTCTTTTTGTTTTTAATGAAGTTAGAGGAAAATTATTCGCCTAATTTTTCATATATTTTAGATATTTCTCCCACCACTTGAGTAAGTTTTTACCTAAGAAATGTTTACCTAAAAATTTCGTGCACAAGCCTACATTGATCGGATTTCGGATGTGAGGAAAATGGTAAAAATTGAGTTACAAGATTTTCTTTCATTACATAACAGGTAGAGTTGAAAATTAATAAAGTTGTTCGATAATAAGTTTGAAATTACATGAATTCGATACTTTTCATCTATTGGGTCTATGCGTAAGTCCGTAGTGAAAATCGAGTAAATTTAAAACGTAAAATTTTTAATTAATAAAGTGATTTTAATCAATTATATTTCACCCATTCTGTTCAATGACTTTCTGCCATCTATCCAGATTAGATCTACATTCATTATCCCTCGTTTGTTTGATTTTTGTACAAAGAAGTCTTCCAAGTGGTTTTTGAGAATGTACAGGTAACTGAAGGATTTATTATTTAAACTGTTCGTTCTGTAGCGCACGGAAGAAGTTATAGTCTGAAGGTGCATGGACCGGACTATATGGTGGGTGCACCAAAAATCCCATCCAAGCTGTAATTAATTTTATCGGGGCATTAAAGAAACGTGTGGTCTCGCGTTGTCCTGGTGGAACACAACGCCGTTTCTGTTCAATTCTGGCAGCTCGATTGTTCGCTTTAATTTGGCCAGTTGTGAGCAATACTTGGTCGAATCAATTGTCTGGTTAGGTGGCAGCAGCTCATAATAGACTACTCCTTTCCAATCCCGCTAGATGCTAAGCATGACCTTCTTTGGGTGTAATCCAACCTTTGCTACCATCTGAGCAGCCTCCCCGTACTTCGACCATGATCTTTTCATTGTTGTACACAATTCACTTTTCATCGTCAGTGATCATCCGCTTTAAAAATGGTTTGTTTTAATGGCGTTTAAGCAGGAAATCGCAAGCTGAAGCTCGGTCCATTAAATTCTTCTCCCTCAGTTCGTACGGCACCCAAACATCAAGCTTCCCAAGTTTCCGTAAATGTCTCGAAACAGTCGACTGGTTAATGTTAAGGTTATTTCACCGTACTAGTCAAATGTCTTGATGCCTTGATTTGATCAAGATCAGTAGTTACCGATCGACCAAAGCGACGATCATCTTGGAGATCAAAATCTCTATTTTAATTCACTTCCTATACACACTTTCCCTTGCGGCATTCTCTCCGTACACGGCACATTTTTTTTTTGTGAGTTTGCGACGCGTTTTAGCCTTTTTGGAAATAAAAAAACGAAATGCACTGAAATTACACGTTTTTTCCTTCCATGTTCAAGGTATAATTAAATTTCATATACGTCACTAATCACGATGAATATTATGTTAAAATGTTCAGGACAAATTGCAGCCTTCACTTAATGTACAACATCACATGTTTGACACAGGTGCGAGCGCGATCTGAGATACCTTCCGGTATATCACGCGATTCCTTGAGGTAAGCTGATCATAAAATTGTTCCACATACCCCCCCTAGAAACCTTCCTTTAGGAGCTGTGGCCAGATGAAGATTTCGCCAATATTCGTGTGAATAAATGAGTATAACTTTTGAACCACCCTATAGATTTTGGTTATTGTTAGCTTATTAAATAGCCAAGAATAGTAGCTGTCGAAGAGTGTTTTGCTCTGTATGTTTTAATTAAGCATCTTTAAAATATTCGTAAATATTCCCAAAGCATTGATTTTTTTTACACACAAATTTCATAAATACCGTTATTTATTTCAAAAACTTTTATGTGTAAAAAAATCAAAATTATGGAAATATTTGAGAATAATTTAAAGATGCTTACTTAAAAAATACAGAGCAATACACTTCTCGACAGCTACTATTCTTGGCTATTTAATAAGCCAACAATAACCAAAATCTATAGTGTGGTTCAAAGGTTATACTCATTTGTCCCATCAGGGTTCACGAATATTGGCGAAATCTTCAACTAGCCACAACTCCTAAAGGAAGGTTTCTGGGGGGGGGGGGGGGGGGGAGGGTGTATGTGGAACAATTTTTTGATCAGCTTAACTCAAGGAATCGCGTGGTATACCGGAAGGTATCTTGTTCTGAATCACCCTGTATATACCAATATAATGAAACCATTATTTATTTAATAATTATTAATTAATTATTATTTAATACATGTAAAAGCAGCGTAAACTGATCAATAGACTAGCCACGAAAGCGCCTGGAGGGATAGTAATTTATTAAGGTTTCTTCAAAATCTGAGGTTCACAGGTTCACTTTCTTTCTACCGAATTGCTTAAATATTCGAAATTAATAGCTTGTGGTGCACTGACAGCACTGGATAGCAGTGAATAGAACACTATAATTATACCTCATAGGTGACTGCTGTTTCACCTTACTCTCGTAAACATCATCAGATCGAGAGTAAGGCGAAACCACGGTCCACCTGCAAGATAACTATAGTGGAATGGATTAAAATATTAACACGTTTTCGGTTATTTTTATTTATTGAATTCCACCAAGAATCATCGATTATGTCAATAAAAATTTGTGTAAGTTGTTGTTGTTAATTTAAGTAAAAATATTGAAGTTGTAAGGTCGAAAAGGACGATGACAAAAAAAATATCCCGAAATCGCAATTACGGTCTTTGACTGGAGTCTCAGTTTTCATCTTTCATCATTATAAATTGCTGATCAAAAAAATTATTTTTCTTGACACTCGGCGCACATAAAACTCCAATTCATTCCGTTTGCTTTTGTTCTCTAGACACTGGTTATGGTAACGTGAGTATTTACTTTATAATAAGCATAAAAATATTTGAAAATTTTGTCGGGAAGAATATTCACGAATTGAAACTCAAAGAAGTGTATGTGCTCCAAAAGATTGAAAGAAGTATGAGAATAATTATAACCTTACGGAAGAAGTGCATATATTTCACACCAATGTACCTTGCTTGATGGGACATCCAAGGAAATACAGAAGATTCTTTGATAAATTTAAAGCGAATTATATCATTAAAGGCGACTTCAAGTTTAAAGGAGGCCAATTTAGAAAAATTTAATATTCGCTACAGTAGATTCGGTATTGTTATGGCTTGATCTGAGCTTTGCACATAACTTTGTATATAGGTAACAGATGTGTGCATAACCAGATTAGATGTACAGAGAGGCCCAAAACTGATTTCTGTTTCCTTTGCTCTTAGATCTCAAGATCTACTTTGCTTATCTCAAGGATACAATTCTACCATTTCTTAATATCTTCTTCATTAACAGTTTGGTTTGCTTAGCGATACTCACTATTTTGGGTAACGTTAACTCCAGCAGGGAATTATATGTACTTTCTAAAGATGAAAAAATCTTTTGGTTTGGTAACGAAGAAGTGGAATGCCGTTTCGTTCTCCATGCCAAAGCTTCATACAGGGGAGCTGTGTACTTCTTAATGTATGAGCTAGTTTTTGCTAGTTTGATATACTTATGTATATATATTGGACACCCACGTATAATATTAAAAGTTACTTTAATTTTTTTGTAAAGTAAATTTAAGAATTTAAGTTCAACAATGGAACCATTCGGGCAACTAATTCGTTTTTCGTTTTTCACAAAATTTTGGGCACTACCTGAGAACGCATCGACGTGGAGAGGTCAAATTTTGTAAACGGCGTTTTCATAAAAATGACAAATACAGGTTCAAAAATGGACCAAATCGGGCAACCTTTTTTGGTGTTGTCATACGAAACTATAAATTTGAAAACTGCCTGAGAACGCGTCGACGAGGAGAGCTGAAAACCCTTCCTGGTGTTTCCATACAAAACTTTTCGTTTTCACTTTATTTAACTTTTATTTTCATCTAAGGGTATAATCTTATTTTGGTCTTATACTTAGACCAATTAAAACTTTTTCTCTTGTTTTAGTAATCACTTACTTATAGTTGTATAGAATCGTCTTCGAAAATCTACAGTTTTGTCTTGATACCGATCTCCTGTTATGTTGTTTTTTAGCCAATGTTTCTAATTTTATATTATTTGAACAGCAAGTGAATGTCTGATACTTATTTTAGGTTTTGATGAGATTTTTTTCAAGGTTGTTTGGCCTTTTATTACTTCGCGCACCGGCTCTGATGGTTTAAC
This sequence comes from Dioctria rufipes, assembly GCA_963924295.1. Classification (NCBI taxonomy): domain Eukaryota; kingdom Metazoa; phylum Arthropoda; class Insecta; order Diptera; family Asilidae; genus Dioctria; species Dioctria rufipes. The sequence continues at coordinate 36,142,710 of OZ002743.1, read as the reverse complement.
ACTGATATGAAATAAAGTTTTTTTTTCCATATACTATATGGAATCTTTTTATTTGTGGCATTCACTTCTGAAATAGTTTGTCTACGGCCTTGGGTCCGATTTGGCGAGATCCTTTCAGAGGCCTGTTATTCCAAACTACAATTATACAAATTTACAAGTACTTACAGAATAGAGCTTGTAATACAAGTCCACAAAATTTTGACGGCATGAACAATTTCACTCTACTTATTATTGTAATTTTAAATATAGCTATAACGGTTTCAAACTTGACTTGAGAGGGGACTTTTTAAAAAAAAAAATATTTTGGTCAAATTTGGAATAGTACATATTTTAGGCAAAGCGGTCGTACTTGAAATGTAGAGGTTAAAAACCAGTCCGTTTCACAATTCCAGAACCAAGAGGTCTAGTTATCGGTTCTGAATTACCCGAAATTTTTCTAATATTTTATTCTGACAGTTAAATAATTGACATATGTCTTAATTAATATAAAATTTGCATAGAACGATTAATTCTTCGGCAACATTTCGGTATTGTAAAATCTTATTTAAATATCAGGAATCATTTATAAATATTTATCCAAATTATTCTAACACAGAACCTTTATATTTTCCGAATTTTTTCCGTACCCATTTGCCCATTCCAAGGAAAATCTAGTAAATTTCCATAGAAATGTTCTAACAGATAAAAATTGGAAAAACAGTGGCAACCCTTTCTCGGTGTTGCCATGCAAAACTTTGGATTTTCACTATATACCTGAGATCGCAACGACATAGGTGGCTAACATTTTGTACATAGCGTTTTCATAAATCGTAAATATAATTAAAAAAAAAAATATTAAAAAAACTTAAAATAAATAACTTTCGTGAATAAATTGTACTAAAAAGTAAACATAATTTTTTCTGTCTCTGTGATATACACAAGAAAATTTTTATTGCAAAATTTTAAACGCTAGAACTCAGATTAAATCTTAAATTTTTGGGCATCCATAACTACATATAATCACAATTGTCTAACTGCTGCAACTCATGCCCGAAACTTAAGATTTAATCTGAGTTCTATCATTTCTTATTTTACAACGATACTTTTCTTGTATATATCACTGAGAAAGAAAATATAATTTTTTACTTTTTAGTATAATTTATTTATATGAAAGTTATTTATTTTAAAAGTTTTTTTAATATTTTTTATTTTCTACTTTTTAGTCATTATATTTTCGGTAAAAACTCATATAACGGTAGGTACATCTATCTGACAGATGCATATTAATTCGCATCTACGTTCCCTTGCGAACATTTTGGTGTAATTTGTTTTTCTTCTGCAGTTAGTAATTTAAAAGATTATTGCACTTTAATGTAAGAAGGTAATTCCATGTGAAAAAATTTGACATGAAAAAACTGGAAAAATTTATTTCATATCAAAACCCCTATAACGGTTAAACATAGAAAATTGAAATGTTTTCATGAAATATGTAAAATATTATGCTAAAGCATTTAAAAGAAAAATCAGCTCCTCGCCCCTCACAAATCACGAATTTTAGAGATATTCGGGTGAAAAGTCTGCTATAAAGTTTCTTACAGAAGAAAAGAAAATATGCCTTTTAATAGGACTCAGTAAGAGCTTTAATTTCATATTAATTGGACAACCCCAAATGTGGTAGTTACCACCCCCACCCCAAAACTCCAAAAAACGTAAACTCTTTTTTACCCCGTTCACTTATCAAAAAACCCCATGTAAATCTATACATGTTTACCACCCTAAAACTCTTTCGTCTCGAACGGCACTCTCAGGCACTAAATTATTTAGTCAGGGGTTTGTCAGTGAATAAAAGTTATTTAAAAATGGGCTGAATCAGGCAACTCTTTCTTGGTGTTGCCATATAAAAATTTTGGTTTTTTACGTATACTTTAAAAACGATCAGTCCTAGACATTTTTATTGTAAGTACTGAAAAGCTCTTCAGAATATAACGACCCCTTCTAGAAATAGAATAGAAACTTTGCAGTAAGAGAGCTAGCGACATATATATTTGGACACATCATAATACACCTAGAGTTGAAAATCATAGACATTACCGATTGACAACTTGACGGTGATATTAGCATAACTGCTCACCCATAAAGTCAAGCACAGTCGTTGTCCTGGAACTATCATTTTCTTCAACTTATCGTATATTACACTAGCTGTCAATTCAAACTTAACATTAAGGAAATTACTAATTACCAGATCTTCTATTACGTTAAATTTACGTAATATTTGGCATAACGAGTCGCAAGAATTAACAATTAAATTTAAAATTGCCATTAATATAGCTTAAAGTATCCGTGGTGAAATCGGTAATGTTTTGTACTATTCATTCTGGTATATGCAAAAACGTTTAATTTACGTATTTTAGCCTAAGCTGCCCTTGTCCAGTATCGAACTCAGGCCACAGTTATGGTACACATTTTTTTCATCTCGGTTATACCAACCCCAAATTAAGTTAATTAAGGGAGAATATGCGCTTACAAAATATTTCTGTTATGTTAACTCAAAGTGACGTATGTACCTAAATTTTTGACCGTTTTTCTGCTAAAGCCATTTTTAACATCTTTGGCATTTTGCTTACTTAATAGTTTCAAGAGAAATGACGTACCTATCTTGCCTTTGTAATTGTAAAAATTGAACAAATTCAATAAAAAATAAAAAATATTGACAATTAAAACGAGAAAAACGGATTTACTTATCTTAAAACTATTTATCATGAGTCACTTCGAATTCAAACATGTCAGATATGTAGAACCACTTATCCCATCAGAAACAAATTTAAAAATTATAATTTCTTCTGCTTACACTCGCAAATGCAATTTTATTAATATACTTCAGCTCAGCCACTTTAACTGCATGAACGGAACCCCTCCCGATAAACTCATATAAGACAACAAGAGGAAACCGTTTTCAAAGTTTCTGAATACCTTTCCGTCGTCTCGACCGATGGCTATCCTGCTGTACCATTCCATTCTATGATTAGCCACGATAAGAGAAGTTTTGCTGGTGGGTATAGTGTAAAGTAAATATCCAAGTGTACTCGATTTGACTTTTATATAAGTTTTGTTCCCCTTTCAAGTATAGCCGGGAATATATGAAAATCAAATCACTAAAAAGGCAACAGACATGCAAATCTGATGAAAAGTCTCAAGCCTTCTAGACCAATAATTTCAATACTTTCTCACAGATATCAATGACTGTTTCCGACAGTTTTGAATATTGGAGCAGTTGTTAAACAACCAAAAAGGTGAATTGTTTACTATTTCAAGCTGAGGAACATTAGTAAACTGTGACAGGGAAAATTGTAATTTGCTTACACGGATTGCCTTCACGGATTATTGACAGGGCATTAGCATTATAAACTGAAAAAATGATTGAAAATATTCTATTGTTATGCATAAGAGTTTTTTTACTTAAATTAAAGACGTTATTCCGCATATCATGAATTATGAGAATTTATTTTCTACACCAATTGAATTCCCTCAAATATTGCTTGTCTTAATATTGGAAATTATAGAATATAATATTGGAAAGGGGGATGGGGCTAACTTTCAGCTGTTTCAAGAAAAAAAACCCAAGTTAACACGACAGATTTACTGGAGAAGCAAACCGCTCCTCTTGCCATTACAATCTTATCATGAATAATAACTTCTATCTACGTCAATTAAGTTGGGACCGCCATTTCATGGTAGAAAAGTTTTGAATACGTCAAAATTTAGGGCTCAATTAGGGCTAATTTAATGCCACTTCCACGAATTTATTGCTCTAGTACTGTTTAAAAAAATCCATGGATAATCCAACTTTATTAAAAATTAGGAGTGAATAGGTTAAATAGTATTGTTACAATAGTGTATACTGCATAATATTTTAGGGCTCAATTAGGGCTGATATAATGTCTTTTCTCCGAAAGTAAGAAAACAATTGAGACCAAGAAACCATAAAAGTAAAAGTTTAAAAAACAAAATGCTCCATCGATGTTAACCTACACGCTACCAACATTTTAATAATACTGTGTTTTTCCGTCGGATTAAATCTGTGATCAACAAATAATACTGGAAAGGAGTTGAATACTCTAATCTTTTCCGAACTGATAAAGGTTAGTAAGGCGTTATCCACAGAAATGTAAAGAAAATATAATTTATTTTACTGTTTCTATAAACAAAATGTACATCTACCTCAATATTTCATATTGAATTTAAGAAGCCCAAAAGCGTCGCTTTAAAATGACCTATTCTGTACCAAAAATGTAACCCTTTCTGCGCGTTTTGCACTTTTTGTTTTAATATTTCCATCGAAAATAATTTATAATAATTTATTTCTGGTCTGTATACACAAGATTATTATCTTTTATAAATGCATACTTATTAAACAAATGGCAAATCAAAAATAAAATTTATAAGAAAAATTAAAGTAAATGAAAACAGATTGATAAACAAAAATTTAAGTAAAAGTAAAGAAGTTAAAGTAAGAAATTATTTGAAAAGAAAACTAGAAAATATATATCTATATATATCTATATACTGTATATAAATAAGTGCTTGACCAAAATGGTGCTCATCATCGCATTACACCACAAAAAAGCCTCAACACTTCCAGCCTAAAGTCATGCGTCCCGCCATGTCCCCTGACATGATTAAGAATGGTATTCCATAATCGAACTATTGCAACAAAAAAAGAGTGCGGTCCCACAATGTATGAAGATCTAGGTATAAGGAGGGTTTTATGTCTATATGAGTGTAAAAAATTCAAATTCTGTCAGATAAAAAGGAGAACTTACATTAACTAGGTTATGTAAAAACACCAATACCCTAATATTCAGATAAGTACACAATGAACAGCCCAAGACTATATCTTTGAAATTTGTAATATGATCATAACGTTTTACGCCATATATGAACCATACACAATCATTAAAGCAGTATTAATCTTGCGGTGACATTCAGAATCCAAAACAGAGTAGACAGTAACTACTACAATAAATGAAATATGGCATCAGCAAAGAGTTTACGAGTTTTAGCTTTAGATTAGTAGCTTCTCTCGTATAGGGGAGAATCATTCCATTAAGTTATATTGGTGGAAGATCAGTAAAGGTAAGATCATATCTGTAACAAGCAATACAGGCAGGTTTTAAAGGATTTAGTGTCAGTTGGTTCGCACACACCCCAGCAGATATATTCAACATGTCGGAGTTTACTCAATCAATGAAGTCCTCTACTAAGCCAATTAGTCGGAATAAATAAATCTGAACATCATCAGCGTAAAGATGAATGTTAACATCATGAAGTACGTACGGTAGGTTATTGATGAACAGACAAAATAGCAAAGGTCCAAGAATGGACCCTTGTGGGATTCCAATATGTACTCCTTTCCAAGCGAATGTTTCATTCCCTATCATGACCTGCTCAAAGCGACCAGTCAGAAAAGAACTGATTCATTTAAGCGACGACGATGAAAAATTTTAATTTTTTTAAGTTTAGCAAGAAGTAAGGCATGATTAACTTATGTCAAATGTCTTGCTAAAATCTAGCAATACCAAAGCCGTGAAATAATTACTATCTAATGTTTTACGTATATCCGACGTTACTTTCACGAGTGCTGCTTCGCAGCTGTGACCCGATCGATAAGCAGATTGCCACCGAGAGATTAACCCATTTTCAAAAATATTTTGAACTATTTGATTGTTTATAAGTTTCTTCAAAACCTTGCTGAGAACACAAAGTAGACTTATAGGAAGAAAATCATTAGCATCAACCGCAGTAGAACGCTAAAGGTAAAACAATAGCTCTTTTCCAAACAACAGATAATAGCTCCTTTACACATGGTATATAGTTTAAACTTTTTCGCTGCATACACATATCCGTTAAAAATTACAGATATGTGTGCAGCAACAGTCTTGAAACTACTGTGCACAAATAATTTTATGAATGATGTATGTACTTGCATATACAGATATTACAGTACAATCACAGTTAGTTTCGAATCAGTTTTATCAAAAAACGTACAGAGTTTGAATCAAAGATATGAACAAATTTCCAAGTACAATTATTATCAAAACATGTAAAATGCAATCCTAAAAACTAACTGTAAATATCCTTCACAGTAATTTCCATATCAAAAACAATTATTCAAAAGAAAACTGCGGATTTAATGAAACACGGTCTGGGCGGATAAAATTAAGTTTCCAATGTGATATCAATTCTGTAGGCTTTATATTAAAAAAAAAAAATTCTTTTCAGTTCTAAGTTTGTAGAAATAAATAATAATATCAAAATGAGGAAAATATAAATTGACGTATAGTATAGTTACAACAAAATTTGCTTTGACTGCAAATTAATTGGCAAAACAAGTTTTCGTTCTTGGAAAACCTGAAATCATTCATTAGACATAGGAAAATGTCTGAGATTGCAGTGTCACCGCTCTTGCTCATCTATTCTACTAAAATTAGCAAACAAACAACGTGGTAGAATTAGAATTGAATAATTCTGAACCGATTACAGAATAGATAAGCACATTGAATAACGAGAGATTGAATTTATTTTACAGCCGGATCGTCCCCGCGCTTTTCCGCGGATGATACTGATATATTGAGATTAAAAAAAAGCCACAATTTCTAGTAGTGGTGATGGTGTGGCGTATATTTACTAAATCATCATACAAAACATGAATATTAACTTTTCCCCTAAATTTAACTAAATTGGAAATTAACGAAAAAATGAAAAATCTTTAGAAATTAACGAAGAATTCATCGTTAATTTCACGGAGGAGTAGTATCATAAAAACATGCTGGACACGTAAGCAGGGTTATTTCATTATATATTTCATAATATTGTTTCATAATATTTATTTACTACATAAATACATACATACATCCATAGAAATATTAGATAATACATGAAGTCTGCTTCTGTATACAAAGGTTAAAAATTAACATCTCGTGCCGATTTAATTGTAAGAATGCGCATGCCTCGGGAAACTTCTGTTTCGATTTGCTTCCAATGTTTTCGTCGAAAGACCAACCCTCTGTAGCGACCAACAACCTGTTGAATCACAATAACAACAGACTATTGAAGGCTAAAATGAGGTTAGACAATTCGAAGAGCTTTTACTATAGCTCATGCGCTAAATTAGTTTCCTCTATGACGTACTGAAGAAATATCGAAACTCTATGAAAAGCTGTCGTTCTATGTGTCCTTATCACGACTGCATATACTCGGTAAGAAAATGAGACGAACAGCGCATTTGGTTTATATTATTCAATAAAACGTTGAACAAATGAAATTATTGTAAATTTATACAATTCGCTGATAGGCGCGGACTTATGCAGGTATACGTAAGCAGTACATCGTCCGTCAACCAGCTTGGTATATGTATTGGTGGATCAATCAACTATAAGAAAAAAAATGCCTGCTGTTCTAGAACGGTTACGAAGGAAAGTTTGAAGATTGTCATCACTTACAAATTTATGCTGAAGGAACCTGAACTGGAAATTGTCAGTATAAAATTAGCTTTCGTGTTGGTTAGTTGCATTCTGAATGATTCTACTACCGGCTTTTGAGTTCGTTATCATTTTAAAGATAAATCAGTTAATAACCGACCGCGTCGCGATAATTCAAAATTAACAAATGAATATATTAATGGTGAAAACTGAATAATTTTGAAATTCTTTTGATCGTTATAAATAATTGCAGTTCTGTTGAACCTGTAAATTTATGCGAATTTATTATAAATTTATTAAGTGTTAATTGAGAGGTGTGTGGGTGTGTGTGAGATTGTTAATAAAATTTAATGATCATTTAAAGTTTCTTGTTTATTATGATTCGCTGATATAAATTTTTTTTCTTGTGTTTACTATTTTTATAATAACTAAACCGAAATAAGAAAAAAAAAAGGAAATATTGTGTAATTTTATGACCTATGTGATTATAGCGTGCAGTATAATGCAAAAAATAATTATTTTTATTTGTTTTCGTGATGAAAATTGTGATATAACTTTAGTTTAGTATAATTTTGTGTAATTAAAAGTATAATTTTGTGTAATTAAATAATTGTAAATAATTAATACAATATCATGTGCACCTTGTGATTCGGTTTTGCAATATATTTATTTTTGTATAGTGTCTAATGACGATTGATTGGTTGTTGTAAATATTATTTGAGCGACATATAATTAATTATTAATTATAATTTAGTGCAAATGAATATCGGACATAAATAGTTTTGGTTTTTTTCAAAGGCAGAGGATATGGGACACAAATCACGGAGCCCAAGGCGACCCATTGTGCTAACCTGCTAAAAAACCCTCTCACCAAAACCAAAACCGCATTGGGTCTAGGTGAAGTAAGATTTTTAGCTCATCCGCAGATATGAGGGCAGAACCAAGCACATCCTCCTCCCCGACAAGCATACAAAAATTGGTTGGTTGCCTCAGGCTCTGCTTCCAGGTAAGACAGACACTCAGGTCTGTCAACAACTTCTATCCTTGTTAGTTGAGCGTAAAGCGAACTCTGATCGGTGATGATTTCAACTACAGTTTTGCATTATTTTCTTCTGAACCTCAAGAGAAAGTCAAAGAAATTCCTATTGAGCGCATCAAGAAAAAGTTTTGTACACGTGCAAGTACTCAGATTCGCCCATCACTACTTATGTTTCCTACGAAGATTCGTTTTGATGAGAGACCTGATCACCGAAGTGTCCATGCCTACAGCGGGCTCTCATTCAAGGAAATGAGAAGCAGAGGTAGACCTGGCTAGACCTGGTCTCCATGTGCCCAGGAGCCCACTGTGAAGTGACACCTGGTTGTGAATACATAGCTTATCCACATACGTCTTGCAGTCCCCCAGCAATTTAGATTTTATCCGAGGGCCACTCAGAGCCATGAAGGTTGCCTGATTATCCGACAGGATAGCAATGTCCTAACCCTTGATTTCCAATATCATTAGCTATCTTCTCTACCATTGCAATTGCGAAGGCTTCAGCCTGAAAGACAGTGGTGTGCCTTCGAAGTAAGTACTCCAACCCAATGTCAGGCTCAAAATAGTAAACACCAGTACTGGCTCCCTCAATTGTGAGGGAGCTGTCGGTGAAAATTTTTAGAACGGACCGGGGAAAGCATGATAAGGGGCTTACCGACATAAATAGTTAACCATTACATGATAATCACTATATGTATGTAACTATTCACGATAGAGTTTTAACTGCTTCCACAACCTCGTTTCTTCACAGATATTTATCTTAAGCAATTAGTGTAACATTTAACATCCGAAGATCCCTCTCCACATCATCAAGTTGTATGTACTGTATTTGATACTGAACGTCTAACATCTTCTATACTTCTAACCTCATATTTATTGTATTACTTATTTCTACGTTGGTACTGTCTAGTTCTAGGTATCAACATTATTTATTTCTATTTATAAAGTTTGCAACATGCTGTGCATCGAGTAACCCTTAGCCATAGTCATATAGGGTATATATATATAGGGTAGGAAAAATTCCGTGCTACCAAGTTTCGATCGGGAGTACGGGCAGCATACCAATACTACTGCAAGCAAATTAGCTCCAGCCATTTTGGAATTGCGAAATTTCTGAAATTTCTTATCGAACCTCTGTACAGATGTTACCTGCGATTTGAGATGATAATATAATTATTTAATAATCATTACGTGTTTTGAATCTATGATACAGTTATTGTTTATATAAAAAAATGTGACTTAATTGAACACGCACACAATTAATTTCCGTAATCATATAGGGAACTACGCGTAGCGACATTATTGTACTGTCACGTCTCAGCACAAGGGGAGGATATCCCTTCCTTCCCCGAAAAACTTATAGTGTGGGAAGGCCCTTAGAATATATATAACCCACAAGAATGATTATAAGTCAAATTAAGTGAAGTTTGGGTTGATCTCAAGTTTTCTAGTGTGGCAGCATAGTGCTGGTATAAACCGGCTAGTATAATTCATAAAGGAGCAATTTTTTGACACTTCGACACACTATCATTAATTTATAATCGATTGTCACACTTGTTTCTTTTTTCTATGTTTGCATCTCATTTGCTCTGCATTTTCCGTCCTTTGTTAAGGCTTACCCATTCGAAATATTATGAGGGGCTTTCGGCTTCACTTATCTACACGAATTTTATACCATACCTGCATTCCTGTTAGTTATATGTTCTAAGCAGTAACCATTCGGCGCCATCTCGCAACTATATATGCCAAACATTGAAATAAGATTGATATGTATGTAGAAACTATCCACTTTTCCCACTCTATAGTTAATTATATATAGATGACAGGGAAGTATATTCTGAAAGCATTTATTTTGTTTTAACTGGATTGAGTGGTCAAATGACAACGACACCACATTCTGTTCCGACAATTTGTGTCATAGTGATACGGCTGGCCCGTCGACAGCCGACAGTAAGAAATATATGCCACATCACTTTAAATGACGCATGGATTGTTATCGAAGCAGCCAAAATATATGTATATCCTTGAAGAACCCTGGAATTTACATTAATGATGTGGAATATTCTTATAATAGGACCTGTAAATTTCCAAATACAAGTACTGGTACCAGTACCAGAACCTGGACTTAAAATCATATAAGTACAAGTAAAAGTGCCGATACTGGTACTTAGAGTACAACTCCAGGTACTGGTAATGGTGCTTATAAGTCCCACAAACCGATAAGCTTTTAAGTACCTAAGAACACACGTAATACCACCATACCTAAACTTTTATTATTAGAAAACGTATTTTAATAATTTACAAGAGCTGAAGTACTACGGTGTTTGTAGTAAGTGCATACTTTAGTACTTGTAGGGTACTTAAACTCATATCTGAACGAACACCACTATCTGGACTTGTACTTGAAAATTTTTAAGTACCAGAACCGGGACTTGTACTTAAAAGAAAATTCCAGTCCAAATCCCGGTACTGGTACTAGTACTTAATTAACAATCTACTTACAAGTCTGTTCCTATCAATTCAACTATTATTCTGTAACTAGAATCCACCACAACTAAAATATCCTGCAACGAATTTGGACAGTTGCATATAAATGTTTATACAATATACCTACGTATGTATGTACATACATTTTCTTTATAAAATTAGTTAACATATTTTGCATTTGCACAGGCGTGTTTTTAGCATGCTCTTGTTTTTATTCTTTGTTTGCAACCCGGAAAGAAAAATTTACTGATATTAAGAAAATGTTGATAAATATCAAGTAAACAAGTTGTTGATTTTGCGCCAAATAAATTTTTATTATTTTCTAGAAAATATATTCTTGATGCAACTTTTGGTTGGTTGTATCATTATCAAGTAAATAATACTAAATTCAAGGTTTCATATTTTCTTAATTTTAGCATTAAAATAATAAAACTAGAAATGTTGAAAATTCACATTGATGTTATCTTTCCTATATTCAGAAAACTTTTATGCCAGATTCAAGCGACTATTTATTTGAATTAAACCAAAGAACACATAAGAAGCTTCATCTGACCTCAAAAAATGCACAAGTTATATGGTTATTTGAAAATGCGGTCGGGAAGTAATAGACGGGAAGAAGCAAAGTTTTGAGACTGAGAAAATATTACTCTGTTCTCTCTGTTCTCCACCACCGCACAGCTATACGCACGCACCCTGCCGGACGCCAGCAGCCATGCACAGTTTTTTGTTTCACTATGCTGCCTAGCTGAAGAGACGGGCCGGTTTTTCTATTAATTTAGGTACTCGAAAATGTTTCATAAGAACTTTTGCACAACATATTTTGGCTACCTACATTCATGAAAATGTTTAGCTCAAGCACACGAATCAAAATCAATGCAACTGACAGTGATTGTGACCACTAGTCTGCTTGTCACCCACCAATTCCTATCCCATCCTCTCATCTTACTATTCTCCCTCTGTTCTGCTGCAATACAATGTAAATGAAAATTCTCTCAAAGTATTCTTGATGAAACCGGTTACTTAGAGAAGAGGTAAAACAAACAAAGAGAACACGCGATGCAATGCCTGGGCATGATGCGGAGTGCGGGCTCTGGCGGTCTGGCCTCTGGTTCTGGTGCTGTGCTGCTGTTTTGACCATGAAGACCCGCCGCCAGCCGCCACTCACCACTGATGACGGCGGGCCGTCATTCAAAGCAGAGTTTTCGTGAAATTTGTGAAAGCGGGTCGTAATATTACCACCGGTGAGTGGCGGATCGTTAAAAAGCAGAGAGTTTTCATACAATTTGTGAGAGCGGGTCTCAATGGAACGACCCGCCATATAAGACTTTTCAATATACGATATGCGTATTCTTTCTGTTAGAAGTTCTATGATTAAAGATTGAAAGAATAATATAAGTAAACGAAATGTTTATAAATATCTTATTTTGCCAATAAATTGAATTTTAGATTAAGAAAAGTAATGATAGATTTTATTTATCGTATTAGTACCTATATATTTACTTTATGCAGGTGTGCTTTTCACGAGAGAACCTTTATGCTTCATGCAGGTATAATTATCTGAAGCAAAGCAATTATTTATTGAATCTTTTAAATCAACAGCTGTCAATTGTAAATTTGAAACTGAAGAAAATCTTATTGTTGAAAAAAAAATCGTGGGAAAATCTAAAAATAAAAGCCAGTTGTTTCCATATAAATAAATCATATTATACAGTATATGAAAAAAATATATTACACGCATAGATTGCACTCCACACATAAAACACACACAATATAATTAAAAAACTTAAATATTTTCTTCCAGTGCGAAAAAGAACAGTATAACTTATGAATTTGGGTCAATTCTATTACTTCTTTACTTGCATCATAGATGGCACAAGAACTAGATGTCGCATACAGTACCAAAAAAGTATACAAAATTTATATGGCGGGGTGGTCCATTCCGGAATGGACCACAAGATTTAAAATGATGTATGCGTCGAGTGATTCGTATTTTTTCGTATCTGAAGTATGGAAGAAGTCGGTTAAATGTATACAAAACTGCTATTATAAAAATATTTGCTTTTGGCATGCTCTACAATATGTTATGGTCCATTCCAGAATACACTACACATTTCACAATCTGTATACTCTGTTTTAGTATGCCATGCGACATCTAGTTCTTCTGCCATCTATGCTTGCATAAAGCCGGCGTCCAAAAGAATATAATGTATGCAGTTAGATTCTGAAAGCAAACTTACTTATGATTTGGTGTTATTTAAATAGTCTACAAGAACAACGCATAATTAAATTCGTTTGCAGGAACCAATTTGTTTTCAAGTCGTTAAGTATTCGTCTTACTATTCTTAAATGTTTTGTAAAATGCTGCTGACTATTTCCACTGACACGTGAATATTTTTGAAAGTGTTGTTATACATGTAAATTAACCGTTTGATATTATCCCAACAGCAAAAAACTTATATCATGTATTTATTGAAATTAAAGAAATGATTCCTGAAATTTAATAACCGTTTGCGAAATTCTAATTATTTGCATGATGTTTCTTGAGTTCTAGCTTGATTCTAACATTTAAGTTTAAATTTTTATCACATTTTCATACAAAAAGAGATATTTAATAAATCATTGATTGAATTCATAAAACTTTTTCTAAAGTGTATTCGAGAAGAATTTGATAGTTTTTAGTAAATTAGAATAAATTTTGAAAACTTCATCTTTCTCGATATTAGACAATTTTTTTTAATATGTATTTAGAAAATTTGGATTAAATTGATTAGTATTTGAATTGATATTAAAACAAAATTATTTACTGTGTTTAATAAATCGAAGATTTAATATTAGTCAAAAATTCTTTCCGTGAAATTTATTGTATTTTTATATAATTTTTGAACATGAGAAACAAAGGACCTTCAAGGGTCGTTAAGATTTTAAACTTAGGAAATTGATTCTCCAATATATTTCTGAATTTAGTTAAATTTTGTATTCTGAATATGCTTAAGGTATTTATTCTACATATCTATAATGTGAACAGTCTTATATCCTAGACACAACAACCTACAAATTGCGTAAATAAATATTGTAATTTCAACAAAACTATTGATATGACATACTGAAATTTCGAATGAGATTTAATTTGATAGGTAACAATGGTGGAACAAATTTTTATGAAGTTGGGGCAACTTCTTATAAACATACCTAATTATTTTTACATACTGAATTTTTCCCTCCATAATTACAAAATTGCACAAAAAACCTCAGTTGCGCTCCTTATGATTATGTCGAAATAATTTAAAACGCCTACGTTCAAATGTTCATGGAATTTGGAAAAATTAATTGTAATCCACGAATGCCAGTAAATGGGGGACTCTTTCCTCTTGCTCCATGATGATCACAAGGTATTAATTACATATTAATGCAAGCTATGCCAGAACGAACTTTTCTATATCCATTTTACTGCCTTCTTATCGTGCGATATACTGCGCCTTTAAATCTTTCCACAATTATCGGTGACCGGATTATCCCTTTGGTTCAAAATAAGCAGAAAGGTCTCTAACGAGCGGTTACGTTTAGTTAGGCCTCCTTTTTTGGAGCTGCACCATAGACCTCTAAACTTAATTTTCGGAAATGTTCTGGTGTTGCATGATCTTTCCATGGTTATTGAGTATGAATATCTGCTGATAAGAGCGAGTCTCCTTTTAATAGGCCGGGTGGGTGGTGATGCAGATAGTTTACTGTTGGACAGCCATTATTTTTGCTCTATGCTCTCATGTTTATCTAGGGAATAGAAAATTTGTCTGACATTACAAAATATTTTTACAATAATTGTACCAAAATTACAATTTGTGAATGAAAATACAAGTTATGTAGGAAAATAATTGTTAATTAAACAAAAAATTTTTCCATGATTATTATTGAAATATTGCATTCAATTGTTTGTTTTACTACGACTTTAATCTAACAAAAAACAATGTAATGGCATAATGATTTGGATCATTAGAGAAATACTTTTCAAATAGAAAAGAAATCCGGCAGTGTTACTAGAAAATTTTAACGAAAATGATTATTTTCAGGCTAAAAGCTATACTAAGTTGATTTCATTGAAATTTTTAATTGTGTTTTATAATATGAAAAGCTTATTTAAGATGAGTTGCAGTGGAAAAAGTTACACGCTTCTCTTCCAGTTTATGCGAAAGCAATTTCCCGTCTGTAAGAGCAATTTTTCTCAATCAAAATCAAACCCTATCAAAATCCTATTACGAAATATTACTTTTACTAAAAGGTTAGAGATTTACAAATTGACCAATTTTGACAATCTCCCTAAGGAATAACTTGTGTAGTAATTTTTGCACTAAAATTTATCAATATATGTACTATATAGAGTTTGCTGAGCTGGCCTTCGTTGTAACTTGTGAACTTTTCATCTGATTGAAGAATGTTTCCTATAAAAGTTACAGGAAATTTTATGCTCTATCATTTTTGTAATAGCTCTTTGTAACCTAGGTGCGACTGGAGAGAAGATATACTCGAAAAACTGTTCTTTTCGGTATCGTTTTTCGAATATGACGGCTCGAGTGGCGGTTACTCAAAGTCGCACACTCGGAATTTTATTTAGGATACCGAACTGTACAAATCTACCAAATTTCAACTCTCTTAGACCTTTTGTAAATCAGAACCTACCCATTTTTACTGTCCGACGAACCGTTCTAAAAATATATGTGAAAAACAACTTCAACAATTAAATTTGCATAGAAGGATGACTATACGAAATTACATACGGACGGGCATTCATCTAGGGTATAATAAGAATTGGTCTTAGACAAATTTCAGCTTTTTTTCCTTGTTGATTAAACGTTTTTATCCTTGAACTTGAAAAAATTAAGTTTTTATTCTTTATAAGTATGTACGAGTATATAAAATGTCCAGATCAAAGAGATTTCAGTCAAGAACTTCAATTATATATCCATCATTCATTTAATAATTATGTGCAGTTATTACTTTTTATTGTAAAAAATAGATTTAATTGGAAAAATTGTTTGTACACTTCTTATCTCGAAAATATTTAAGTGTAAAAAATTGTTACGAGCGTGGCTTTCGGTTCGTTATTCAAAACACAATATTACTGATATAACTCAAAAGTTCATTTTATTCCACTATACTGTTTACTTTTGCAAACTCAATAACAATTACCATCAACTCTTTCTTAATTATCGCTAGTACTGTACTGCAAACTATCACAATTCAAAGAGAAAATTGTCGCCTGTTTACTATGTTCACTTCCCTATCTGAGACAAGATTCGCCCCTACCAAAGTATTTTTTTTTTCAAGTGTTTTGTTTGCGCTAATTTGTAACACTCAACCTAACAATATTTTCTTATCTAAACCTAGTTCCTGATTATAATACCTACGGGCTTTTCTTTGGCCATGAGTTCAATTTATCTAGCTTTCTAAATATATAAATTTCTAACTAACATATAACCCCCTACCGCTGAAAAGTGCTGTATTTATACTCTACAAATTGCCCAGAACCTTCCCAAAGATTCCATTCCCAAACCAAACAACGATTCTCCGAACCTGAAGTTGTTTACTGTCCGAACCAATAGATGTCGCTTGTCCTTTTCTATTGCACGTAACAATATCTATCTTTAGCCTTTAGTTTAAAATATTATACTTTCATGACTCTTTAGCATAAAAGTTTACTAATCACGTTTTGCATAATTACGGTAAAAGAAGGTTGTTACTATACGTAACGAAATGAAGAAACACAATGTCAACACAAAAGTACTTACCATTATTTTTAATAAAAACTGTAAAATTTACAAATATCTTTTAAACTGTCCAAATATCTTACTTCTTTCTTTGTCTATGGTAACACGTTTCTGAATCTATAGGGGCCCTCACTGTATTCAGGCTCTGCGCGGCTGATTGAAATTTTTCCCATTTCTAATTCTGAGTACAGGCGAAAATAATGAAATTCTGAAACTAGTTGCAGCAAGGATAAAAATTATTAAATTTGTTTTGATATATGAATATTGCAATTACGTGTTGTTTAAAATAACAATATTTTTATAATTTGCATACTTGCTTTATAGATAGATAATAAATCACTTGTTATTATTGTGCTTAGTTTATTTAGCATTATATGGCATGTATTTTTGAAAAGTAGAGTAAAAGCAAAATTTAATATTTCTGTTTAGTGTGATAAATCGAAAAAAGACAATGATTTTTGCATAAAAGAGTTCTACATAGTAGTACATACATATTTACAGTCTTTTCAACGATCAAAAGGGTTTATTTTTGACACGACCATCTCCGATTTGAATGAAACTTTCACAGTTTCACAGACAGTAGGGAATACCAAAATAAATCATCCATATTTCTTTGTTTCTCCTATCGTGCTCCACCCCCCCTCCCCCTGCGCCAATTTAACCGCGACAATTCCCGCGAGCAGTGACGGATCTAATATTGAAATTAGGGGGGAGGGTGGGCATCTTACAAAATAAATTTAGCAACATCCAGCGACGTAAGTCGCTTAGTCACCGCAGTACTAGGAAGGTTTCCGCATTAAGCAGTGTGGAAGATGTGTCTTTTTTTAGCATACTTTTTTACTAAAAGTCATTTTTTAATAGAATAGTAGTTTAAGGTGCAAACTGCTGGAGTCATTTAAACCAAACTTTTCTCAGTTTTACACACTGGCATATATAATACATATGGACTGCTCGGTATGCTATTTCATGCGAGTACAATTTTGTGTGTCAAAAATAGTTCTTACGTCGGTGCCAACATTGAAAAAAACCATTGGCGGGAAGTTGAAAAGTGATTTTAATAAAACCTTTCGAATTTCTGTTGAGTATTTATGAATATATGACTTTTGGTAAAACAATTTTATGACTAATTAACCCAAATAATTAATTTAAAAACATTTATTTCGACGAACCCACTTATTTATTTGTTGTTACAGTTCTCTCTCAGTTGGTACTTGGCGCTTAGACCAAAAGATAACGCTGTATAGAAGTGAGCCGACTTTCTGCAGTATATTTCTATGGACGTAGTCAGTCCACATCATACATGTCAGTGGTACATAAGAGCGCTGCAGATATTGTAGAATGTTAGGAGTTAGCAAGGACTAAGTTAGGGTTCTGATGTGGTAGTGAGGGCGTCGTTTCATGGCTTGGGAAGTGTTTGGATCACCCAAAGTTGGCGTCCCAAACTGAAATTCTGAGAAAACCTATGCACATACATCACATGCATACAAAAATATTCATTGAAATAAATTTTTATTTTTTTAAGTTTTTGAATAAAAAATATTTTATTGAAGATGAATTATATAAATAAAAAAATTATAAAATAAAAAATATTTTATTTTTTCAAATAACTCAATTAATTAAATATGTTTTTCTTCAAATTTATGGGGAGTCATGACCCCCCCCCCCCCCCTGGATCCGCTACTACCCGCGAGAGAATTTGCAAATTTGAGCATTTTCCAATCTTTACTTTCTTCCGCGCTCCGACATGTGGATATTTTTTCGAAAGGTATCAGCGAGTACATAACAAAAAATTAGTTACTTTTTTTTGCATCCCACTTCTGGTCGATTTGACGCCAAAAACCGTTATGTTTGAATTAGTGAATCCTTGTTTTTGCAAAGTATTGCCACCTCTCGGGACTTTCTTGATCCATTCCCAACATGTTAGTATAGGTATATTAATCCTTAGTTTGTCTGCTATTTCAAAATAAAGATATAAAACACAGAGTGCTGAGGCCCCAGTAGAAAAAAAATACATTCCTCTCAGTGCAGTGCTCCCATACAGGATACTTTGGTGACTTTAAAAATTCATATCTCAAAAACGAAGCCGAACACCATTGCAATTCTTTGTGCATAGATAGATAAAGTTTCTAGCTTCCAAATGAAAATAGAACAAAAAAAAAGTGCTAGAAGTCCCCCCTCACTAAGGAATAATACTATTTTAAAAAAAAAATACTATTACTAACAAAACAAAATTTTCGTTCGGTGCTGTCATATTTTTTCATGAAAAATATAAAGCATTAAGCTTCATTTAGCGTTGGAATGAGAAAAATCAGTTGCACCGTTCTCGAGATGATGGGGGAAATAAAAACTATGTGTGAGCTGTTTTGGTATTCGTTATTGTGAAACTGTAAAAGTTTCATACAAATCGGAGAGGGTTTCAAAATGATCGGCTTCGTGTGGAATGGCTGTATATGAAGTGTCATGCCGTTTTCCACGAGTTTTGCAGACTCTACAACGTTATTTGTGGATATTTTAATTTCCCCAATTGTACGTTTCTTTCCAACTGGTGTGTTGTCATGCCACCTGAAAGTCTGTAAGGAGAATGAAGATGAGGTGGTAGTCGGCCTATTGTAATTGAGCTAGTGCTTGGTAAATTTTCGGGATTTTAATGTTCAGTATCTGAAGCAATTCATTCTTCTATCAGCGTTTGTAAGAATTTGGAAAAAATATATTGGTATGGGGATTGAGCTTACGATATAAAATAAAAGAATTGAAGAGAGTGTAATGTAAAAAAAAACATGAAAACGTTTTTTGTCCATTTTATCGATTTTCGTAAATATGAATAATACGAAAGATATTGATCAGCTAGATTAACACTTTTCATATATTGATTGTATTTCATTATGCACATTATGTTGTCCAGTTTTTTTTTTTATTTATTTTTCCAGTCTCGACGATATCGGCATGGTGCATTTCAAAAGTAGTACCTCACCTTTGCGCCGATAATCAGATTCACCTATTTTCAATCTGAGATCATTTATGCCCTAGACACACAGCGCTCTTAATGAAGAAATAACTAATGACACATAAGTCTATAATGACACACAGCCATTTCTTTAATTAAGTTGTTCTGTCAAACTGCTTTTGATAAACTTATCACATTAAAGAAGCAATATGGACCGAATAAACAATTTTCAAATGAGAAAAACATTATATTAAAAAAACAATATTTATAATATAATTTGTGATTTTCATTTCTTTTTCTCATTTTTCAAATCGGCAGATGCACATTATATGCCAAATCTAGCACATTTTTCCTCATTATAGCTATAATAAAGGAGGAAAACACTTCATTAGTGTACTTCATTATCATCTGATTTAAAATTAAAAATTGCACAAAAAGTTGTAAAATTGTATTTATTAAACCCCCAAGATTTCGCTTAGCGACCCCATATGGGGTCGCGACCCATAGTTTAAGAAGCGCTGGTCTTGGATATTAGATCCTTTGGAAAACCCCACTTTCAATGTATAGTACCGCAAATACGAATTTTCTTCTTCAATAAGCTTTTAGCTAATGTATGTAATACTATTATAGTAATAGTGCCATATGTTTTTATTTTTATTTAAAAGAAATAAAATAGTTTTTTTCTAATTTGTCTCCTTTTCTACTATACGACTGAAAGTTACAGACGCGTCGAGTACTTGCCTCAGACAACACTCTTACTAGTATTCCGTACTTCGTTATTTTACTCGGCTTATAAACCCTAAAGGACAATGTTCCACGATAAAGTGTCATAGCTTCATCTAAAGAAAGCTCCTGCTCAGCTTACAATTTTTATAAGCGTAGACGCCTAAATAAGCAAGCATTCATGTGTTTTTAGAAATTTACAGAAAATGCTTCGATAGAATTTTTATTCACTTTGCTATCAGATTGGAGTTATTTTCAGAAACAATACTTTAATGTGTGCCGTTGTCGGCCTCCAATAATGCATATAAATTGTAAAAAACAAATTATTAGTAAATTACTAAGAAAAAATTGAGACCTTTCCTACATCAGTTCGAGACATCGTTAATTTTATATTGGAGCGAGGCATTGCTGCTGGGTTAACTTTGGTTACGTCAGCAAGTTGAGGCATCGTCGATTTCGAGCGAGACGTTGCAGAATTTTGTTCTACTTGCCCAGTCTTTGTAGTTATTAGTTTATAATATCTTACTGAGATTGCAGTTATCGAAAACGCGTAATGTTGCCGCATTCAGAAACGGAAATTGCAGAACGCGAATTCACGCCATCGGCAATCAGAAAAGAACTTAAAATGAATTCACGTTAGCGCAGTCGCGAATGTGTAATACGTATAATATGGCAGAATGAAGAGGTAGAATATTTATCATAGCCCATATATCAATGAGTGACCCGCTTTAAGGAGAAAAATGTTTTACGTATATCTACCATATGAAATTTGTCTCCTCATATAAAAAAGTCCACAAGATGCATCAGTTTTATTCACGTTAAAGTCAGTAAAAATGGAGTCTACTTTAAGAAGGAGCCCCCATTTTTTGCATATTTTGATTCTATGATCAAAACAAAGACACTTTTACTCGAAAACTTTATTTTAAATTATGCATTTATCATAATTAATAAGCTGTTGAATTTGCTGGTTGTCATCTTTATAACTTCTGCTCTATTTATCAGATTGAGATATAATTTTGCATCCGGATAGGAAATTTTAATCCCCATCGTTTGGAAGAAATTTGAAAACAAAACTTGAAATTTTCGAAATTTTCTTTTTGCGAATATTACACAAATATTATAGCTAAAACTAAGTCGTCTAACTTGATATTGCATTATCGTCATTGTTGTGATTCATTTGATTTGCAGATAATATGCACATAAAATTATATTAAAAAATATATAAAAAAAAAAACTCGTCTTCAATAATATCAATTTGTAAGTGCATAGACAATTATTTGGATTAAGCAGTTCGCTCATTATAATGCCGGTAGATTAATCAGTGTGCAAAGTTGTTTTACCAACCTCAGAGCCAATTATCAGTCAATTAAATGTGCAATAATAAAAATTAATAGGCACACGAAGTTAAATAAAAATGTAAAGAGCACCGTAAAAGGAAAAATGAAAATTACATAAAAAAAACACTATTAGACATTCTTTGAGGCTTTTTTTGTTTTTGTTAGTAATTAAAATTATTTACGGAGGGCAATTGTAATTAATTGTGTGATTAAAATGCCTAAATTAAAATAACATAAAACTGAGGATATTTACTTCCCTGCCCTTACCTATTTACTAATATCGACCAACTGAAGAAAACAATGGTAGCAAGAAATTTCTCTCTTCAAGATCTTCCGTATTCGCGACTTCTACAGGTACCTGAAGAGGAACGTGAATTCTTAACTCTAGAAGAGCTTAAACCTTATCAATTGACCGAACTTGGCTTATCTACACAGAATTCGTTGGATTCAACAACTCCAGTTCAAGTAACATCTGCAAATCAGCTAACATCTTCGGAAAAAGAAGAAGCAAGTGGTGAACAGCAGTACGGTCAGGTCTACTACGATCTAAATGCTCAACAAACCACAAAGTAATTTTTCAAGTTTTTTTTTTTTAATTATTTAAAATTATTTTCACTATTTCCTTATTGGTTGAATGTAATGAATTGAATAATTTTCTATTTTCTAATGTAGTGGTTCCTGTACCAGTTCTATGTATATGGCAAATAGCGACATGACACATACCGGACATCATGTTGATCCCAGTTCTATTGCTCCTCAGATGGACGCTAGTTCTACTACTACTACTATTCATAGCTGTAGTCCCGAAAGCGTTACTCATCAACAGCAGCAGCCGCCCGCACAGTCGCAGCAACATGTGCAGCAAGTGCAACAACATCACGAGTCGGAATCACCAATTCATGGAAATCAGCATCATTCACAGTCTCAGAGACATGAATATCACACAAGTTCAAGGAAAAGAAAATCATCTTATAAGTAAGTTTACATTTTCTATATTTTTTTTTTCTTCTTTTATTTATTGCCAGCATGCATGTATTTTTAAGAAAATTGATAAGTGAAATTTTTAAAGAATAAATCTGGATTTAAAATGCTTAGATCATGAGCATTGTGATTAATTCGTAAAGACTGTCGGACACTCATAATAATGATCAGTTTAACAGACGACACTCTAGTCACTCTGTCCTTGGCTGCCGAGGTAAACAGTGTGCCATAAAAGTTACTTTTGCAACTGTTTATTGCCCAATTGAAGCTTGTAATTCTAATAGAACCTGCTCTAGATCAATTTTGTTATAGTTGGACTCTATAACGTGAATTTAATGCGTGGAAATGTCTTCATTGATGTGATGATTTCGTTGGACATACAAAATGATTTTGATATTCGTATGAGTATACTATACACATACGCTAAAAGATTTATATAAAATTCATGTATAATCCAGTCAGTAGGGACTAAATAAAGATTTTGCCCTACAAAAGGTGATTTTTATATATGTTTGTTACTTAGTTTCGAGTCCCGATGAAAAATCTAAGTTTTTACCTTTGGAGGGTTATGCGCTGTCCACCATCTTGGATTAAAGGTATGGTTTTTTTCCAAATAACTCTTCAAAATCTTGTCTTCTTCAAATTTGTATGGAATAAACATTTTTGTCGTAGGATCAACCACCCTTGAGGATTTATTTAAAAAAAAACAAAACGGTTTTGTACCGCGCATCACCCCCCCCCCCCCCCCACACGCTTGAAGACTTGGATTTTTTATCAGGGCCTGGAACTCAATAAATATATAAAAATCACTACTACCCCAACTTTTGTAGGGCAAAAACCCCTATTAACTGGACTAGTACCTACGTCCTAAAGATATCTTATTTAATAAGTTCTTTACTTGCTTGGCTTTGCAAGATCTCGTGTTGAAAACAACATTTAGAATAGAATAGAATAGAATATTTTATTTAGCGACTATTATGTACAATTCTTTCTTAGATATGTTCTTAACTATTAAAGTTTAACTCTAACTATAAATAGTATACTTACGAGCTAGTATAAAATTTGGCCCTGAGTTCCTACGATGATTGAACTGTAGTTCCTTATCTATTGCTTATGAAATATCTATTATTTATTTTTAACATTAACGATCTTATTATTTAGCCCTGCGCAAAAGCTACCTATGAACATTTCTTGTGGGATCAGGTTTATGTAGCTAGGTGAATAATCATAGAACTGACCTAGAGCAGCACGCATTCGTCGATGTGACATCGACAGGTAATAAAACAAGCGACGAGGTGATTTGACTTAAATTAACTACTAACGAATTGAAAAAAAAATGTTTATTATTCGTGTACCAAAAAATACTCATGGCATATTGAATATTAGAAAAACGAAATCCGACTACGAAACGGCTTGAAACTGTAATATGTACTAAACTAAAATTCAATAATTGTATTGTAGAAGATATGTCTACGATAATGTTGCTGTAACTTCCGCGATATATAAAAGAACACTCCTCTTACCTATTCAAATTACTTGAAATACATCAAATATCGTCCGCTATAAACGAAATATGTAACTAGCCAATCGAGTTTAAAAACCTTGTTCTTCTCTCTCTTCCTGAAGAGCGCAAACCGTGAACTAACATGTAACTGTACGTATCCTATATGGCAGTTTCTTTATCTGTAATTAACGTTGATTGCTATGATCCTGTTTAGACGGGTCATTATGTTGACTCTGCAGAACGAAATATGTATGTGAAATATGTCGCCCCACCTAAAAATTAAAGTAAAAAATATGGACTGACTACGTCCATAGAAATGCACTGCAGAAAGTGGGCTCACTTCTATACAGCATTCTTTTTCGGTCTAAGCACCAAGTACCAACTGAAAGAGAACTGTAAACAACAAATAAATAAGTCATAAAAAATAGTCATAAAAAGTGTTTTACCAAAGGCGATACTCAACAGAAATTCGAAACGTTTTATTAAAATCACTTTTCAACTTCCTGCCAATGGTTTTTTTAATGTTGGCACCGATGTAAGCTTGTACCCGCATGAAATAGCATATCGAGCAGTTCATATTATTGTATATATGCCAGTGTGTAAAACTGAGAAATGTTTAGTTTAAATGAATCCTGCAGTTTGCACCCTAAACTACTATTCTATTAAAAAATTACTTTTTGTAAAAATGACACATCATTCATACCGCTTAATGCGGAAACCTTCTTAGTATCTCACTACAGTACTGCGGTGGCTAAACTAAGCGACTTACGGCAGTGAATGTTTTTTTTTGCTCAATTTAATTTGTAAGATGCCCCCCCCCTAATGATGACCCCCTATTTTCAATGCTAGATTCGCCACTGCTGCATCCATCATCTTACTCACAAGTTTTCATGTGGCAGAGGCAGGTTGCAAGTTGCAATATCAAGTTGCTTTTGAGTATCTCTTTCTGTTTCTTTCAAGCTCATTGTAAGCCCGAGGAAAACAGGGATCAGACTAGATATTTCACCGAAACATTGACCATGCATGTAACGATAAAGAAGCGAAGGGCATCCAACATTGTGGCAGTGTTCGAGTCAGTCGATATGACAAGTTATTCTCAAAGAGCTTGAAGACTCTCTTTTAGACAATATTCAATTAAGCTAATCCTGTACGACCAGCCCCGGCCCAGGTGTAGGAATTGTATTCCATTCTAGGTATACTATATTCTGATATAAGTAGGACTTGTAGAGGAGCGCTAGATATGACGGGCTGAAATATTTCTCACATCTTTTCAGAAATGCAAGACATTTCTATGCTTCTTTGGTAACAGAGAAAATAGGGTCTATTTAGCATAACTTACTGGAAATATTAAACCGAAGAATGCTTAGTGACGGTGAATGGAAAATTAATGCTTCATCAAAATAAACGGGAGTGGCTACGTGGTAATCTTGTTTTAAAGAGATGAGACGCGATTCGCTCTGCCCAAGCGAGAATATTGTCAAGATTGTTATTCAATGATCCAATCATAATAATTTTATTTCGCACATGCGGCATTCCGTCTGGTGTCTACAAAAGTGTCAAAAAAGAGTAACGTAAATCAAGGGTACTGTCATGAGCAAAACTTTGGATTGGATTAAAAGTAAGGGAAAGAAGATTACAAATTAAGAAGGTAGATGGAGATATAACAGAGTCTTGGAGCACACCGGCATTTATAGGGTGAAGTTCAGATGTAACGCCATCTAATACAACACGTATAAGACGACCATATTAAAACTTTCAATTCATAATAGAAGAGGAGTTGCGAGACCAAAAGGGCAGCATGCCAGACTCTATCAAAGGCCTTGGAAATATATTTGGCAGTGATATTGGACTCACCAAAATTGTAAAAACTACGGCTCCAACGTACCGTAAAAAAAGTCAGCAAGTCTCCAAACGAGCTCCCAGTCCTGAAGTCATATTGGCGATTAGGCATTCATCTAGGGTATCGCAAAAATTGGTGTCTTTATTTCTCAATAATGTACCTACGCAAAAAACCGAATATTTCCAAAACATTGATTTTTTTTACACACCGTTATTTATTTCAAAAACTTTTGTGTGTAAAAAGATCAAAATTTTGGAAATATTTGAAAATAATTTCAAGCTACTATTCTTGGCTATTTAATAAACCAACAATAACCAAAATCTATAGTGTGGTTCAAAAGTTATACTCATTTATTCTCACGAATATTGGCGAAATCTTCAACTGGCCACAACTCCTAAAGGAAGGTTTCTAGAGGGGGGGGGGGGGGGGGTATACCGGAAGGTATCTTGATCTGAATCACCCTGTATTTTTGCAGTTCTTTCCTCCATTTCTTCCATGGCCATTAGTGCTCTATTGTGAACATTTTTCTGATTAGAAGATATTCTCCACGATGCACCAATTCCGCGAAATCACAAGAAGTAGAAAAGACCATTTTTTGACCGAAGAAAGTCACTCAAGCTACATCCGATCGCCAAAGCTTTCCCCCTCTTAATTGAACTAAACATTGTTAATAAAATATGTTCAGAGTATCATAATGCATCGTTTGAGACATCTCATGTCTGGAGGTTTCGGGCCTAAAGTTGTATGAAAAGTGGGCATTCCCCTTTGAGTAAGTTTCATACCAAGACAAAAATAAAACATTGAAAGCCTTCAAAAATCGTTAATGGTAGGCACTCCCACCATTTTTAAACTAAAACGGCTTAAAATAAATACACTATTTGAGATTATAAGATTACATATTTGTGTTGCATTGCATAAATTCAAATTAATTTCTACAGAGTTCTTTAACCCTTTCTAGTCGCAAATCCTGGTAGTTCCGGGTAAACTTTATGCTATTTTTATCCATAGGAAACCCCTAAGATGAAGAGTCCATTTTTGTTACGTATCAGTATCATACAGGACTGCCCAATTGTGCTAGGAAATAAATTGACAGGACAGGAATGTGATAATCTCGCAAAATTTAAAATGTGGCTATTTGGATGTAAACAATTAATAACGGCAGAAATTGAGTTTAGAGGAATGCCTACTCACCTTCGAAGAACGAAATTTGTTTATAACGCGCAAATATAGAGATTTCACGCGATTTTATCCCTTCCTAAGTTTACTCCATGTTTTTATTTAAATTGAAAATTTATGCTGCCTCTGTCTGCTAAATTATTATACACAAAATAAATCATAAGCATCAAATAGGAAATCCTAATAATCCTGATAATATGTTTCGTCAAGCTACATGTTGTTATACATACTTATACATATTTACATATGTAGATAGACTTATCTCCAAAATGAACTCACAGTAACTATTCAAAGACCTCTTTGAAGAATATTAAAAATCATTTGTAGTGCCCTTCTACATATTACCCAGTGCCGATGATGCAGTTTAATTACTGTCGCAAATTAAGCAAGTTACGTCAAGGGAATTAGACCCCCTATCGGACATTTCTAGGGCGGTTTAACAAGATTACTAGGCACACTGAGAATCAAATGTAACTAACACACGGGGTAGTTTCACGGTTAAGGGTAAATGTAATAACGAATGAACTTGGATCCAATATTCCAATGGGAAATGGAAAACTTTTTGAGATTTTAAATTAAATCGATTTTTGAATTATGTGCTGCCGGTGCCCAGAAATATTTATTACGTAACATGTAAAAGATAATATTTGCTTGTTTGGGTATTCTCTGAACGAGCTTTGAATTTTACATAATATAATATGTGACACGCGCTAATGAGTACCTACGTGTGTAGGTCCATCTAAGAACTCAATTTTTTTTTCTACTTAAATTTCAATGTGTTTTTTTATTGATTTGTATAAAAAAGTTAATTTGTTTCAACGTCTCTTTAAAGAGACCTCACATTTTGCAATTTTGATGTGTATTATAGAGCCATCTAGTGACATTTGAATAAAACTGAAACTCCAGTGTTGTTCCAATAGATGTAGATATTTGCAAAATTTTTTTGCTGATTGCAAAGATAGTACCAGGACACAAAATAACATTATACATTGAGTTAGATTTTTGCCATAGGGCTTCAAAATTATATCTAAAAAGCTACATAACAGGTACGGTCGAAAGTAAAATTTGAAGGGTAAAAGAATGTGTGCGATTTGCTGCGTGAGTATTGCGTGCAAGAATCATTCTACAAGTAATTATACTAGATATTTCATAAGAACATTCACCATACAGTAGTGATAAACAAGCGGAAGGCATCCAAATTAGCGGCGGTGCTCGAGGGAGTCGAAATGACAAGTTATTGCCACACCGTCAATGAGCTTAAAGGCCCTCTTCTAGACAATATCTAATAACGCTATTGCTGTGCGACGATATATGGTAATTTTATTCCATTCTAGGTCTAATGTAGGACTTGTCGATGTACGCTAAATTTGATAGGCTGAAATATTTCTTACACCTTTTCAAAAATAATCCAGTCGTTTTAGCATTTGACCTCGAAAGTGACACGATTTTTATGATTGACTTGTATACTACGTCCTACCGAATAATATTGCAAGCAAAATTATCCTAACCACCGCTGAGGTAGAGTTCCTAGGATTATTCCATCCACGTATACTCCAAAAGTGCAGGTACATGTCCATTTTCGTACAACCACAAAAGATCGGAGAAAAGTCGCAAAAGTTTTCGGATCGACTATCCTCTAGAATAATAACAGCGGCTTCTCTAGTAGTAATTTTTATCTTTAGGATCTTCTATCCTGTTGTCGTAAAAATTTTGCGAAAGCAATTTGTTACCAGTATTTTAGAAACAGATTTTTGTTGGCTTCCCTGGAAAATACAGAGTCAAAATATCATCTCCATACTTCTTCTCTGTGTGTTTTATAACTTTTTTAATGACGGGCTTATATTCGCCTTTCAGTTGATAAAACAATTTCGTTACTGTAAATTAGAACTCTTAAGCATTTCCAGATTGATAAATTGATTGCATGCCTTCCTTTAATTTGTCCCATAATGTTCTTGATAATTTATTTCCCTTATTTATCAATTATGAATTAATGTTGTGTTCTACGAGATATCGAATATTAACAGCAAGGTGAGACACATTCACATTGCCTTAAATTTTTTTTATTAAACTTCGTCACGAGTCATACCCAGATCGCACAGAATGGGTTATAACCATCTTCTCGATTCGCTCCACAGAATATGAGAACATATCTTCTGGCTATATGAATTGATATCAAGATACATGGTCTTTCCATATGATTTTTATAAGACTCATGTCCGTCCTGCCAAGTGATCTTCGGACGTCGTTGGTTAAAAATGATCGTGTGATAATCGGTGGTAATAGCTCGTATCCGAAAAACCATATTCACATCGTATTCGAAAGGATATAATATTTATATAAAAACGTATTCAAAACGGTATTAAATAGATATGAATGAAACGTATATACGGATCGTTTTCAAAGGGATATAAAGTTGAAAAAAGGATAAAATATGAAATATGTATACTTTTTTCGTTTAAATAAAATAAAAAGTTATTCAAAAACGAAAAGTAATTAAATAAAAAAATCATTTAACAAAAATAAGAGCTATTAAGTGAAATCTAACTCAGTAAAGGAATTCAAGTATCACAAAAGCTTTAAAAACAAAATTCGTAAAAATTTATCATTTTTATGTCCGAGGGCATACAAACCCGAAAGTTGCTGTACAAAGACGAGAATGAAAATTCGATTTACCAAAATGCATGTTAAAAATATATTCTATTTACATCCAGTGAAATACTTTTACCGAAAGTAAATGAAGTTGACCGATCTGCAGCCGATTGTCTAAAAGGTATCTTTCCAGAACATATTCCATTTTGTTATCTGGGTAGTTTCCCGAACCGGATCTCCTTCTGCTATACGAACCAACTTATTTACTTAATTTTTTGTGTGTTACTTAAATTTTAGGATATACTTCACTTACCATTCATTTCGCAAACAACCATTTTTGAAATTAGAAACTTATTGATGATCTTCAATTAACGGCGACACGGTGCAATTTATTCCCCTTTTAGCCTCCCTTTCAGTCTGTCTTTTATTGGAGTATATTTTTTAACATGCTATATGCCCACGTGCAGCATTGACTGATTCCAACATGCATAGATTATCCTCTTCTCTTCTCCTCTGATATTATAGCATTCTAAAAGTGATTGCACACCTCTCTATGTCACTGTACGAACAATTTCTTACTCAAAGTGTTTTTTGTTTTACATATAAAACAGTCCTGCATTTCGTTCGATGCACTTTTTACACGAAAAAACAAAAACAACATCATCAAGGCCAGTGGGGGGCATGTATACAAGCAGGGTGTCTCGTTTACAGTAGTTCAAAGGAATAGCAGCGATAGGAGAAATCATTAGCTACCCTCTGAATGTCATATAAGATTATACAAAAGTTCATGGTTTAGAAGTTATTCTACATTTTATGATTTTTGACGTTTTTCCTACTTTCACTCACAAAAATCATCACTGCGCTAAAACTATTTACTTTGGTGTTTGGCACAGACGTACCTTAGTAATACAAAATTTCAACACCATACTACAATTGCAGGAAACTTATAATCAACGTCATTCATGAAAGAGTCGATTGAACTATAAAATCAAATCAAATCGGAATTCAGTATTGGTTATCTTGGAAGAACGATTTGTCGTGCGAGAAGACTTTGAACTTCTCTACATTCTGATTTGGACTGTTACTTTCTATTACCTGGACCTGAACCATTGTCTAGTATCGTGAAGGTGTTACTTACTAATCGCGTTAATATGCGATGATGTATTATTTTTACATCCTGCCAATATGCTTTACGTGTACGACCAAATTTTGACTTAAGCCTTTCCACAAAAATTAATCGATCGCGTTGGAACAATTACATGGTCAGCGCGATCACTCGACCTATTAAATCCCATTGACCTGTTTATTTTGGGCAGTTTAAAAAAAAAATATTTACGCCAGAGAAGCTGATTTCGAACAGGAATTGCAAAAAAAAAATTAGACTGGCAATTGACAATATCAGAGAAAACCGGTAAATATTCATCAGACTGCGACATAATTTTGCATCGCAGTTGGGGACGACAATTTGAAAATGGTATATAAATTTTATTAAAAAACTTGTTTTTATATTATTTGTGTTTTAATAGTGCTGCCATAACACACGCCTGTTTTCATTAACTCATTTTTTTTATACATTTGTTGAGAAAAAAAAACTACAACAAAATTCTATAAAATCTAAAAGCAAAAATTTACGACAGTCTTGTGAATATCTTGAAATTTTTAATTTGATTTGACTTTTTAGTTTTATCGACTCTTTTTTGAATGACGTCGGTTATGAACTTCTTGCAATTCCTCAAATTTTTACCTTGTTTAGATCACGATAGTTTTTAAAAGCATGTGCACATATAGACAAGTATATACTATTCTCTCAAACAAAATGCAATAGCAATGCATGAGCATGATGCGTAGCGCAGGTGTGGGCTCGGGTGCTAGTGAGTGGCGGGTCGTCAAAGAAGAAAGTTTTCGTACAATTTGCGAAGCGGGTCGTAATATCACCACCTGCCCGCCCGCCATATAACTTTTCAATAAACGAGATGCATATTTTTTTTGTTATATGTTCTTTGGTATAACCCTATATGGCTTTCAGAGAGTATAGCTATAGTGATGTCCCCTATCTCTGCTATTCCATAGCGCTAAAAACTGGACACCCCGTATAATATTTAATAGCCAAATCGATAGACAGGTCAATACAGGAATAAAATCTGATTGGCAAAAAATTCAAGAACCTGACTTGCTCAGTTTCGTAGCTTGAAGTTGCTGATCTTTGTATTTTCTGTACACGTCACAATTTTTTGTTCTTAGCATATGAGCTTAGCGATTTCGAACTTCTTGTCCTTAGTTTTAAAATCGATAACTGGATGCAGTGTTTACATAGAGAGCTGGAATCTTGCTCGCAGCCTTTTTTAAAAAATTTTGAATTAAGTTCGAAAATGAGACAAATCGGGTAACTCCTTTATAGAATTGTCAAACAAAAGTTTCGTTTTTCCCTATTTATTTGTACACTGCCTGAGAACGCTTGAACGTAGAAGGCTGAAATGTCGTACACCGCGTTTTCATAAAAATTGTAAATACAATTTCAATAAAATATATAAAAAAAACTTTTTAAAATAAATAACTTTTGTAAATAAAATGGACTAAAATGTAAAAAATAATTGTTTTCTTTCTCAGTGATATAAACAAGGAAAATTAAATGCAAAATAAGAAATGCTACAACTCAGATTAAATCTGCAAAGTTTGGGCATTTCAGTTAGACAATTGTGATTATAGTTATAGATGCCCAAACTTTTAAGATTTAATCTGAGTTGAAGCATTTCTTATTTTGCATTAAACTTTTCTTGTTTATATCACTGAGAAAGAAAAAAATAATTTTTTACTTTTTAGTCTATTTTATTTACCAAAGTTATTTATTTTAAAAATTATTTAATATATTTTATTTTTTGCTTTTTAGTGATACTCTCCAAAATCGCCTCTAGAAATTCTACTCTCGAAAATCGATTCTCGAAACTCGACTCTCGAATCTCAAAGGGTGATAGTTACCACCACCACCCCAAATCCACTCAACACGTAAGAATATTTTACCCCATCGGAAAGCTCGCCGTACACCCATTTTAAGTCAAAAAACCCCATGTAAATCCATCCACGTTTACTACTCTTCCGTCTCAAAGGGTGGTAGGTACCACCCCCACCCCAAAACCCCCAACACATACAAATATTTTACCCCATCGGAAAGCTCTCCATTCACCCATTCTAAATATTAAAAAAACTCCATGTAAATCCATCCACGTTTACTACCGTAAAACTCTTCCGTCACGAACGGCACTCTCAAAGGGTGGTAGTTACCAACCCCACCCCAAAACCCAAC
This sequence comes from Dioctria rufipes, assembly GCA_963924295.1. NCBI lineage: Eukaryota > Metazoa > Arthropoda > Insecta > Diptera > Asilidae > Dioctria > Dioctria rufipes. The sequence goes on along the minus strand of OZ002743.1, from coordinate 36,109,576 downwards.
ACATAAGAATATTTTACCCCATCAGAAAGCTTCCCATTCACTCATTCTAAATAAAAAACCCCATGTAAATCCATCCACGTTTACTACCCTAAAACTATTTCGTCACGAACGGCGCTCTCAGACGCTCTGAACCAAGCTTTCTGAGTCTGGGGTCTGTAAGTAGATAAAAAGTTATTAAAAATGAACTAATTCGGGGGACCCGTTCTTTGTATTGATATACAAAACTTTGGTTTCCACTTTATTTAACTTTTTAATCTAGGGTATAATATTATTGATCTTAGACCAATTATAACTTTTTTGTTGTTCTTAAATATTATTATACTTGTTCGAAAAGGCTAAGCGAAAAAAAATTTATTAGTTATTCCATCACACAACTCATTTGATTTTGGGTGGCAAGTTTTAAGGCTTGGTTTTGACTCATGAACAAGTCCCAAATAGCGAAACTGAGTCACTCGTAAAAACAAATGAAAAATAAAAAAATGGAAAGAAATGAAAAAAAACCGTCCAAGTGCGAGTCAGACTCGCACACGAAGGGTTCCGTACCATAATATAAAATTTAACGCTATGTACATTTTATTTATTTTTTCAAATGAGAGTAGAAGTCATGTGAAAAAATAATGCTGTCATTTGAAAGAAATAATAATAATAGCTACGGTTTTTTTTCCTCTATGATCTAAACTAGTTCAATTTTATGCACGTAAAACAACAATAATGTGGGATCCATTGTTGTTGTTTTACGTACATAAAATTGAAGCAGATCAGATCAGAGCGATAAAAAAAACGCAGTTAATGCTGTCATTTAAAAATCATTTAAAACAAAATGCCTACTTATGATAATAATAATGAATGAGAATAAAACAAGGAAAAAAACGCCGAAAAAATCACGTTTCTTGTATGGGGGCCCCCTTTAATTTTATTTATTTTATTTTATTATTTGTTGTTATAATAGCTGGAATAGAAATACACACTCTGTGAAAATTTCAACTGTCTACCTATTACGGTTTATGAGATACAACCTGGTGACGGACGAACGGACAGCGTAGTCTTAGTAATAGGATCCCGTTGTTATCCTTTGGGTACGGAAAGCTAAAAATGAAAAAAATTGAAAAAAAAAATTTTTATTTATAAAAATTTCATTTCTTTTTTCGAATCACTCAATTTCGGTATTTGGGACTTGTTGATGAACAGTCATAATCAAGTCTTAAAACTTGCCACCTAAAATCAAACATTTTTTTTCGCTTTTGCTGTTCTACCGGAGAATCCAAAAAATAGACTTCTTGAACAAAAATTAAGCTTACCCGGTAATAAATCATAGCAATCTTGTAAAATATTATTTACCTTTCATGTTCGTTGCCTCTTAGCAGCACGACGGTACTCTGCATCCTCCAATATACTCCTAATAAAGTTTCCCTTGAAGCGTTGTTTAATTATTTTGTTGCCTTAGTGAAATCGCCCGCCATGCCCGTCACTAATAGTTTCCAAGTTTTCCAGGAAAAAATTACAGGTGATCGTCAAAGGTGAATCTTCAGGGCAATATTTACTCCTAAAATTTTAAATGCGTCTAACAGTTCCTTAATGATTTCTTGATAATTTGAAGTCCGGAAGTTGCCAAGAAAGTTTCATATGAGATTTTTTGTCATTTTTCATTCCCTTCTTTCATTCGATTCAAGCGTACATCAAATTCTTAATCGGCTATCAGCACTCTAATGTCTTGTCCCACTAAGATGCCAATATAGATGAAGCAACATATAAGGTAGATAAATCATAGCAAATGGCTACACTTATTTTAACAATAAAATTAATGTAAAAATTTACCTGCTTTCATTTTAGCTTCACTTAGATTCGGAATCATATGGTATTCCTTAGATATAAAATGCACTACTGCTTTATGTGAAGCGGGGTAGGTAAACTTTATCCACGTTTACGTTTTTTTTCCTGGTTCGATAACACACTCTTGCTGACAACTTAGTGGTACTGTAGAGATTCTCTTTGTCTCTTTAATCCCATTCAGATAAGAAACATGAATGCTTAGTGTAAAAGTCCAATATGTTTAGAATATTTTTCCAAAGTTTCAAGTCAATCGGAGTAAAAATCTAGAAAGGAAAGGCTTTTGAAATTATTCTCAGCGACGCAAATATATTAAGGCAGCTGCTTAGCTATAGTAGGTATGTCTGTCTCTCTCGCTCGCTTGTCTCACTTTCTAAGGGTCACATATTTTAAATATATTATTTGAATAGGCCCTGGACATTTCAACTGCAGCATGATCTTTACTTTATGGAACTGAAAACGACGATTCTATGTAAATTTAAAAAAAAACTTTTTTTTTCTTTCGTTTTATTTTTACTTAAAACTTCAATCGATTTTTTCTAAAAACATTATTCATGAACTTGGTGGACACGATTTCTCAAAAACTAATACATCGATGTGTATAAGGCGTTTCATATCAGCAGGAAAAAAATACTCTTCAGTACGATCAGTTCCTGGCTACCGCAGACGCGGCAGGAACTGGCCCTTTTTTTCGATTACAACTAATTTTACAGGACTATACGCTGTAAATTGTACCAAAAATTGTACTTTTTTGCATATAACTCTGCCAAAAATTCAAATTTATTTATTTTTTTGTAAATCCTTCAGTTCAATCGCGATCTATACTTATCTACTAACAGAAAAAATTGTTTGTTTTTCTTTGTAATTTGAGATAAGGTTATCATAAGTTATCTTGACCATTACAAGGACATTTTTTATGGGTCTCCGGAAACCAGGCCCTACCGGCTGAATTTTCGAAAATTTTGAATAAAATAATTTATTTATTATATAAAAAGCAAAATACATAAAATATGCTTATATTTAACCTTCGAAACCCATGTAACCGCTTAAGCGAGAACATCTCCGATTCTGAAATTGGAAGGTTCAGATCGTGAATTAGGTCGTTTAATTGTTCTTGCGTAATAATTGAGCATGTTGCTGTAGATCAAAAAGTTCAGAAAGTACGTAGGTAGCCGTGTCGCGAATTGTAAAAGGTAAATCTTTAGTAACAACACTATCAAGGGCATTAGCCATATCAGGTAATACTGGTGCAGGAATCTCTTCACTATATGGAAGTTGTGACAACGTATGAGACACACTTCTATATCTTATTGTCTTCTTGGTTTTCGCAGAATGCCTGAATACTTCATTTTTACAAAAATAGTATGAGTCTTCTCAATTACTTTGGATCAAATCATCGCAAAAGGCATGGAAGAACGCGAATTCTTCCACCAGCTGAGTAAAGCATTAGAACATGTTGTGCATATTTGACTTAGTGCGCACTCCACATTTTTGAAAAGAAAATTAGCCTTCCGAAAAAGGTTTTTTTTAATTTCTTCAACTAAAGAAGTTATTTTCAATTTTTGTCTGCTAACTGCATATTTTCCGCACACGTAACAAAGCTGATTGATACTTTGTTTGTTTGCATACTTTTAAATTTATCCAACACTTTATTTACACCAAAACAGTTATTGAGTAATACATCAACTGAAAAATACCGTTATTTTAAATTTGATCACGTTTCCTTCTTTAATAAAATACGCTTCAGCACTCACAAGTTACTTACTTTTTAGTTCCAACGCGTAATATTAAAATGATGGACAGACTTACCATACCCAATTTCTTGGGTATTTCAGCTAAAGTACCCAAGTAAAACACACACACACAGTGGTTGTAACAATTCTCCTACTCTTCTTGATAGGTCAATTTTACACAGGAATGACACATGGTGTGACTTCACTCATTAAGTGTATGTTGACTGTTGTCAATATTTAAGTTCAGAGAACCTACTATTTCTTATCTGCTATATTTATAAACATTTATGAACGTTATCGTGGTAAATACTATCCAAGATTTTTGAATCTGTCATTATCTCCAAATTAGATAAATAGATAGAAACCAATCAACTCATCAACGATCTCCAATATGTAAACTTGGAACCGTAGTGTCCACAATTTTGGTGAGTCCAAAATCGTAGTCCTAGATATTTCAAGGGCCTTTGATAGAGTCTGACATCCTGCCCTTTTGCTAAACTTACAGCACTTGGTCTATTCCCTCCTCTTCTATTATGGATTGAAAGTTTTCTATCTGGTCATCTTATTCGTGTTGTATTAGATGGCGTTATATTTCACTCTATAAATGCCGGTGTGCCCCAGGGCTCTGTTATCTCTCCGTCTCTCTTCCTAATTTTCATTAATGATCTGCTTTCCTTTACTTTCAATCCCATCCACTATTTTGCCGATCACAGTACCCTTGATTTCGCACATTCTTTTGAAACTTTCATGGACTCCAGAAGGAATGCCACAGCTGTCAAACGAGATTGCATGATTAGATCATTGAATAATGATCTCGACAATATCCTCGCTTGGAGCAATGCGAAGCGCGTCGAACTTAATGCATCTAAGACCTAAAGCTGTTTCCATCTTTTTAAAACAAGATCACCACTTAACCACTCCAATTTGATTTGATGAAGCATTAATTTCCGATACAATGTCACAAGCATTCTTCGGTTTAATATTTCCAGTAAGTTAAGCTGGACAGGCCCCATTTTCTTTGTTGCCAAAGAAGCATGGAAATGTCTTGGATTTTTCAAACGGTGTAAGTAATATTTCAGCCCGTCAAATTTAGCGCTCCTCTACAAGTCCTATATTAGACCTAAATAGAATACAATTTTCACATCTGAGCCGGCAGTGGTCGTACAGCCTTAGCTATGCATAGCCTTTTTATGATGAAATATCTAGTCTGATCCCTTGTAGATTAATTCCTGCACTCAATACTCGCGCTACAACACGCGTACATCCTTTCACCCTTCAAAATACTTTCGGCCGCATAGTAAAATTCCGTGATTCCTTCTTATTCCGAACTGTGCGAATATGGAGCAGTCTACCATCTTCTATTTTTCCTCGCGCTTACAATCTGCGAAAGTTTAAGAGTGACATACACCAGCAACTCCACCTTTGTCCTCGTGTCCCCTAATCCTTTCCTAATCTCCTTCCTTCCATGCTGTGCTTTGCATCATAGGGTATCCCCTGAGCTTGGATTAATAATACTTATAAAAAAAGAAAGCAAAAATATTTGCTAATCTAATGCAAATTATAACAATGTCAAGGTCTGTAAGTGTCAAAAAAGAAAAAAAAAACTTGATGTCTAGGAACCCTGATTTCACTCTCGTAATCAGTTACCTAAAATTATACTTAGGCACATACATATATGGCCAGTGTCATTCTTGCATTTTAGGATTTCTTTAATTTTGTTGAGTAAATATTTAAATAGATATTATATAATATATGTTATGTGTATTATTATTATTGTAAGAAGTTCATAAGGGGGGCGGGGGGGGGGGCTAGGCTCTCCCAGTAGTAAATACGCCACAGACCAAGTCATAAAAATAGTCATTTTGTATTGCATACAGCATACTAAAAGTTAGTGATTAAAATTTTTATACTTTTCATTGATTTTGAATTTTGTTGCGCTTACCCTCCGTCACTTCATTAACATAATCCTCTCAAATCCTGGATTATGAAAGAAATGACTTTTCAGCAAAAAATTACCCCATATCGAATTAGACAAAGCATTAAGAAAATTTCAATCTTGACTACAACCGTTTGCTGCGCTTCTTTAGCTTTAATTATTTTATTTTTATGGTACTAGGTATAATACAACTTTACCGTAAAGGATCTAAATATTTCTACGAACATATACATAAATCAATTGAAACTGAAATTGAATTTAAATATGAAATCTTTTTCTAAACAACAAAACAAAAATAAAACTTCTATGATTGCGTTGAGAATTGTGCATACCTTCAAACTGAAATAAAAGAAGGCAAAACCAATTATTCATCACCGATGCTCTAAACCCTTTTATTTTTGAAACCCTTTCAATATATAGCGAAATATGAAAGCGTACTCTCCCCCTAGCAGCAACATTTTGAAACCCAACAAATATTTCTTAAACACGTTTGTTTTGATTTCGTCATTTCTTGTTGCAAACTCTTGACTTGTTTAGACATCAAACGAAAATTTGTTTCTTCAAAACTCTTGGCTTCAGTTGCTTTAGGTGTTGCACAAAGTAAGAAATACATAATATCACCCATTCAATCAATCACTAACTTGCTCCATAACCAGGGAATAGCATAATAATTTATTCCACGATGTGAACTGTGAACTTACTCAACATTTCACAGGATTCATTTGCCATGCAGTAAACTTCTCAAACGAAACAGTAGATTGTTTTTTTTTAGCGTTAGGTATAGGTAAGATGAATTGTTACCTACTGCTCATATGTTAGTTGAATGGGTAAAATTTGCCTTTTAAAAAAATTGCAAAAATATTGAAGGCTGCTCAATTAGTTTTATAGGAGCTTTGCTATGAAATAAATTCATCGTGAAATTAGTCAATATGAAAACTGACCGAGTTTGCTACCAAATCTGCAGCTAAATTCGTTAAAATTCGCTAGTCACGCATATGGCTAAAGCTAATCTTGTTAGGCATTCAAGTAAATACTTAGTATTTCGCCTCAAATATAATTCACATTTAAAAATTATTTTAAGTGCATTTATGAGGTCAGCTTGGCTGTTACTTTGGTATATACGGCAGTCAGGAACCAAGCCGTGCTGATGAGTATACGGTTCCTGCTGATACGAAACCCCCTCTTTTTCAAAAGTAATTTCTTTTTCAAAGATTTTTGGTTTGTAAAGAGTTTTGTCCACTGAATTAGTTTTTATAGATATTTATCCTAGGACAACTAAACTACTAAATATTATGAATTGGAGTATTCTGTCTGTCTGATATTTAGTGACAGCCAATACTTCAAAGAAAACAACGATAAGAGGGAGCTTGAGATTGTTTCCATTTCATGGCAGTGATTTCACTTTAATATTTGCATGTTTATTGTAGAGGAAACTGGCCTAAATCGAATAGTTTTGTTATCCACGTAATAAAATCCCCAATATTAAAAAAAAGCAATTTTTTGAAGGTCGTTAAATGCTCAAATCAATGATTTTGTTTTTACTTTTTCAACCGCTTGTCTTTTTTTGAATTGTCATTTTTTTATAAGCTCTTTCTTTTGCTTCTTTGACGTATATTTATAGACGGTGCGAATAAGAGTAATCTCGTACGGAACAGGCAGTCTCGTCATAATAGGATTCTTCATCGAGAATCCATAGGGAGTAACCATGGCCTGGATTACGAAGCCATATTAGTTATAATGACTATAAGTCTAATCTTGTGCCATAAAGTCGGGAGCCCCTAAAAAGCTTATGCTTTCCAACCCTACAAGATGATGCTCCTTAGGGAGCAATATGATGGCTGGTGGTAGCTCATATCGCGAGCAGAGAAAGAGTATTAAAGTCTAGCATAGCATAAGCGGACATCCTCCTTATCACACGAGATGTATATCACTTTTTACGCACAAGTATCTGAGGGTACCGTCACCTAATGGATAGGTTACAGATATTAGATAGATATCGCTTCTACCAGTAATGCAGCTAAGCATACGCTGACCATTGAGGCAGACTTTATCTCTGTTCTCTTCCGTAAAATTTGGTTCCGAAAATCCCTTAAATGGGGAGGCCTAGTTAGTGTTATTAGTCAGAAAAAAAAATCTTTGTTAGTGAAAATGGGCTCTTTAAACTTAAAAGATTCCAATTTCACGTTCTACAAATACTCCCTATTTTCTATACCCGAAATGAATTTCTCCGTCGCGAATATTTTCCCAAAACCTTTTCAATTTGCGCTCGTGTCACTGACAATTCAGCAAAAATCTTGAAAATCGGAAAATGTAACTGCATTTAGATCTTAGAACATAACTAAAGGAAGGGAAATATCGGTTAAAAACCCTATTGGTGTGAGGTGGGGGTTCTTAGATGAAGGTATGGAAAAAATTTAACTTAGTTTAGCTCGCTAATGTCAATTAAAATTAAACGTCAGATTGGTTTTTTTTTCGGATTTTGTATTTTGCGTTTTTTATAGCTTAGATGAAATCATAAGGTATAGGTAGGGCAGACCAGGGTCAGTAGACCTATTTTACATAATTAATTTTATAAATCTTTTACTGTAAAGTTTTTAGGCATAATAAATACGTTTTCGTTCTGATTACTTCAATGCGTTTCTTAATAGTTCCGTTTATTTTATTCACTATAAGCTTTTCAAATATTATTTGCCATTTTCAAAAAAGCCTCCCCATGAGTCCATTTACCCCATCTAAGGGTGATTGACTCAGTGGACGGGGTTATTTGACTTTATCAATTTAATAAAGTAATGAGCATGCAAAAAGACAAAGTTTTGGGAAAAATAATCATATTTTACGAAATAAAGAAAATTCAACATTTTCGAATAATCAATATGTGGTAATGGTGTAGAGGTCTAAAACACATACTATGTTTCGGATGAAAGCATATATGATAATAGCGGTCTATGGTGCACGATTATCCATATCCACGTTAATGTCGAGGTTTTAAGCGAGATGGGGCTAGGACTGTACCAAACCCATTCATACATAAGAAATTAAATTTAATTAATTCGCCCATTTGAGATTAAATTGATGAATGATGAAATTTTGATGACATGGGTGATCTCAATGGATCTCCAAGAACTTAGAATTATTAAAGATATTAAGAGTTGTCTGGCTGTTCGGTTTTATAAAAGTGTAGTTTTATTGGACATTTTTTCCCGGTAACTGCAATGTCTAAAAGTGGAGCATATATAGCAGTCTATAATATGCTCGAGTTAGTAATTGGAAAGTCTGGAGATGGGTTGTTTGGGAGTGCTGTGGAGGCAACTATGGGGCTTTCCGGACGCTTCGTTCCAGGTGCGGAGCTTTTCAACAGTTCTCCTCACTTAAAGCTTCCTCATAAATAATTTTTCCATCGAATATTTAAATGTATTCGATTTTTTCGTTTGTGGGTTCTCATCGTTCTGAATGTAAGAAAAGCTATAGTAACTGTAACTTAAGAGATAAGTAAAATAAAATCCATTAACCAATGCATACACTTTTAATTAAAGCCACTAGACACCAACATCATGAACGTGTAAGCTATAAGACAATTTAAATATCAAAAACAATTTTCACTCATGCGAACGAAGTGCGCTAGCTTCGACGACTATTGCTACGCTGAGCCGAATACCTCGACTAAATACATAATCAAAGTCATACAGCTTCGTTACCGATGTTTGTTTAGTTAATCGCAATGAGTCTGCATACCCCTATAGTCAACTATAACCCCGGTCTACTCTACTATGTTTGTCATTCCATTTGTAACGCCCAGAAAAAATACTGGTAGAGCAAAATGGGTTGCACACCTACGCATAATATTAAAAGTTATTTTGATTTTTGCATGTCCGTCCGTCTGTCCCTCCGGCCGTCTGTAACTCCGTCTTTTTGTCCCTCCGTCCGCCAATTCATCCGACCGTCCTCATGATAACTCGAGAACTCATTTACGTAGGATGCTGAAATTTTGCACACGGCCTTTTTTAAAAAAAAAAAAAGAAAAGTAAATTTAACTTTGAAAATGGGACCAATCGGGCAACTCCTTCGTAGGGTTGCCATACAAATAATTCGTTTTTTACTTATATTTGGACACTGACTGAGAACGCGTCGACATAAAGAGCTAAAATTTTGTTTTCATAGGAATAGTAAATAAAATTTCAAAAATGAACGAAATATCTGGTGCCCCTTCTTGCTGTTACCATATAAAAATTTAGGTATGAAATTCTAAAATTGGTCATAATCATTTTTACTGTCCGACGAGCCGTTCTAGAAATATATGCGAAAAACCACTATCATAAGAATTGGTCTTATAGACCAATTCTAGCTTCTTTATTTGTTTTAATTAAAAAACCCGAGATTGTTCAGCTATTTGTATTAATTTTAAAGAAAAACACTTGAAGTGACAATTTTGTAATGACTTGAGTTAATAAGCGTGTGAAAATTACAATACTGAATTGTGCTGTGCGGTGCTGTTTAAATAATCACCGAAAAATCCCAGAAAAACGTTATTTTAGGAAAGTTGCAATCCTGAAATTCTCTGAAGTTCTCTGAAAAATGAATTTCAGGAAATTGTGATTTGTTGCGTGTTTTCGGGTTTTTTCTTAAGTTTAGTAATCTGAATTAATTTCTGAAATTCAGTATACTGAAATTACGGAAATTGTGATATCTGCCTGAGTCTTCTTTCTATCCTTGGTCTTTTGAAAGAAGGTTCAGTATCTTAAAGGAGAAAGAAAATACCTGGTGAATTATATTTTCATTAGAGGGTCAACACGTTTTAGTTACACTACTGAAAAATTGGAAGTACCCATGTCAAGTGAAAGCAATCCTCTAGAAATTTGAATAGAGCAACATCCACGTTACATCATTACACATAATTATGTAAATGCAAAACTATTTGTTCAAAATGCCAAGTACGTAAATCTGAAGTATTTTTGTTTGCAATTTGCTTGCATAACTGTCGCAGTATATAACTATATGATCCGAGTTAAAAAAATTCAAATTTCCTTTTTTTCGTTTTTTCATTTAAATATAATTTTTATCACATACCTATGTATGTGCATTGTGCATGAATTGAATTGAAGGGCACTATTGTTTCCAAATGTCGGCATAAATGACTCGTATAGACCTACACCATAAATCTTAGCCTACCAATGGGCGATACTTATTATGTTTCTAAAAATTTGCATTTACTTTTACTATAGATAGACCTGCATACATTTTTACAACATACGCCTTAATCTTTTAACAATTTCCCTGTATATTGTTTTTTTTTTTTTCAGTGAAAGCGACTTAGAAGACGATACTGGCGATGATGCGAAATCCGTTAAAACAACAGATGAAAGTAAGAAGTAAGTTGATTTAAGTTAATTTTTAAAATTTATTCTGCCTTAAGACCTTGATTTTGTGTGAGCCTTACTTCAATTTTTTTCTCCGAAAAATGTTATCATTTTCCAAATTTCACTTCGTAAAATTACATCATACGAAAATTTCATATTTTTGAAAATTCTGTGAAAAGTTGCTCCTAATTTCGATATCTGCTATTTATGAACAACTAATCAATTTCAATTTATTCAAAAATGCTTTGGTATAGTACACAGACTTACAGTCTTTTGAAGTACAATCTAAGATACAGAATATTGTCAGAATAGATAAGCTACTACAAAATTAAAGTTAATACTAGTGTGCAAGTTACCTAAATGCATATAAATCCTTTAAGTAGTACATATATCGGAAAATTAGAGGTAACAATTACGTTGGATTGTACAATTTAACTAAAATAGAGGGTAAAATAAATAATATTGAACTTAGATGAATTATAAAGTTAAAGAGGATTATAGATATACAAGAGAGAAACGATCTAATAGTTGGTAGAAAAAGTAACAGGCGGAAGCAATTAAGTTCTAAATTACATACTAAACAAAAGTAGTAGATCTAATTGTTTACAAGCACTTAGAATTAAGCAAAACCTAAAAGAAAGAGCCGAAAAAGTAGCAGTCCCATTGATAGCAACACATTTTATTGTTAATAATTTTTTCTTAAATGCACCCACATCTCTCACACTCTCGATAGATTACGGTAAAGAATTCCAGGTTCTTGCTTGAACAAAGTAAGAGCCATCTTGAACCATTCTACGATAACGGGGAATTAGAATATTATGATGGCTTGACGAATTCAGGAGTTGGATGTTATTCGCAAGGTAATCAGGTTGTCCCGTATTAATGAGCTTATGGAGGAAGCGAAGTGACTGCGCTTTAAGTATATATCTAGAGTATATCCGACTAACCTAGTCTAAGCTAGAAATGTGGTCAAATCTACGAGGACCGAAAGCGAACCTCACACAATCATTGAAAGCAACGTTGATTCTGCACAGACAAGTAGAGTCTAATTTTGGGACGATCACACTCCCAAAGGTAAAATGTGGCAAAATCAGAGCTTTGATGAGCTTCAGTTTGGTGTTCGAACTTAGAATTTGTGCGGACAACCAGAGCCTGCGTAGCCCATAATAGACCTCTCCCAGAACTGATCTGACATAACCACAACATTTCATATCTGCATTGAGCCTTATTCCAAGATTTGTGATTTCATCAACATATATTAAAGCTTGTTCCCCGTGAAATATGGAGGGGGTAGGTCTATTCAAGGTACCACTACCCAAAATGAGATATTGATACTTGTCAGGACTAAGAATTAAGCCATACGCTAGGGACCAGGCATAGATTCTGGCAAGATCGTCATTAACTCGCTCCAAGCAATCCTTGAATAACCCAATCGGCCCACTACTGTATAACTGGACATCGTCGGCGTATAAGTGAATGTTGACTTGTTGCATAACACCAGGTAAGTCGTTGATGTATAAGCTGAAGAACAATGGTCCTAACACAGACCCCTGACTGAGGAACGCCAAGAGGTACAGGTAAGAAGTCTGAACCATCAAACTCGTTATAATGAACTTGCTGTCATCTTCCCGTGAGAAAGCTTTTGATCAAGTTAAAAGCCGACTGGGAGAAACCAAAATTGTTGAATAACTTCAAGAGTAGCCTTGAGTGGTTGACTCTGTCAAAAGTTTTGTAAAAGTCAAGTAGCACGAGAATGCCGACCTCACCATTATCCAGGCTTTTCCGCAGGTCCGTAGTAACCTTTAATATGGCTGCCATTTCCACGGAAATCTGACTGCCAGCGTGTCAGCATGTTATTTCTTTCGACATATGCTAGGAACTCATTTAAATCGATAAAATCAAAGTTGCTATTGTTCAAATTGCCTTGTCTACTACATAAACCAGCTTTTTCCAGATTCCTCCACAACGTTTTTGTGGAAAATTTGCATCGAATTTATTGCCATAATACCGACGTTTTGCCCCCACGGATAGCAGTGGTGGTTACTCTATTACGGGCAGTTTTATACAGAGAACGAGTGTACAGCATTTTGAGTTGCCTAAATTGTTTGTAGAAATATTCACGCTTAGCCTGCGAAAAATCCGGAAAATCTTTATGAACTTTTCTTTCCCTCAAATTTGTGAAAGAATACCTCCCTCCTAAATTTGGTGTCTTTCTTCTTCGTATGGTAAGACTTGGACATTCACATAATGAATGCTCTCTACTTTTTCTGCGTCCATACAACTTCCACAGAAGTAGTTAGATGAGGCCCATACGTATTCCGCAAAAGTTAACTGTAAAGAAGTTACACTAGTACTAGTCAATATAATTTCTTCTTAGCAGAGCATCTGTCTTCCTATGACATATTCATGATTCAGAAAAAAACCGACCACTTATGAATAATGAAAGCTACAAGAAAAACCTATTTTTTTTTTTTTGTTATCAAATAATTTTTATTGAACTATTGCTTAATTATCTACATTATTCACAACCGACATGTGATGATATCATTACTACGTGCTATAAAATTGATGAGCTTTTTGCATTACGTTCTTCATTAAATTTTGTACAGAGAACGAATCAGACGCTCTTTTACTGCCTCTTAAAAGTGGCTATGTTAGAGATGTATTTTTTTTTTTTTTATTTTTACTTTTTTATTTTTTTTTTTAATATTAATTAAATATTTTTCGATTAGCATTGGTTTGAAAGATTCGCTTCCTTGGGTACTACATGTATGGATCGGGCATCGTAGAAAACTCCCGCTTTTCTGCAGTGGCGGGAAGTTGCTACATCTGGCGAAAAGAAAGCTGATCTTATTTTTTTTAAAAAATAGAAGAAGGAGGCTCTGAAGATACTCCTTAACGTATACATCGGCATTGATTGTCAATTTTAAACGAAAGTAAATTTTCATACAAAATCCAGCTCTTGGATTTTGCTACTTGATTGTTTTCTGATGTGCCTTTTTCAGTACTTTCTGAACATCGAAATTTCATAGGCCTTCCCTTCTTCTTTGGCCTTATCAGCCATATCTCTTATGTTGGCATTTCATTTAAAGTTGTCTGCCACTTCTTTGGCCAACTTTTGGTGTACCGAACAAGATTTTCTTCCTGACCGCGGACTTTCTCTGGACACTTCAAGATTTACTAAGAGCATTTTGAATGAACTTTTTCGGGATTTTCAACTTTTTAGCTAAGTCCCTTTTCCGTATTTGTGGAAAGAATTTGCAACGTTCTTCTTGGCTGACTTCCATTTTCACTGCATAAGAACTTTTCACTTAAGAGGAGTCAGTACCAATATTTGCAAGTTTCATACATTTTTCAATGCAATTTCTGGAAAACTATTTGTAGCAAATTAACGATTTATATCTTAAATTAAAGGTAATGAAGAAGTCTAGTAAATAACGTCGGCGAAAATTAAAAAAAAAATGTATTGGAATGGAGATATTAGCTCGGAAACTTCTGAAAAATGGTAAAAATTGAATTCTTTTAAATCAAATTCCTGTGGGTAGATATTCTCATTTCCTTAAATTGTGATTGTTTTAGAAAGATAAGGCCTAGATCTAGCAAATAACGTAGAGTTTTTTTTTATTTTTAGTGTGGCTTTTTATAGTTATTTGACTCTAATAGTACTTGTTTTTTCTCCCGACATTTCACCGACAAGAAATTGCAATATTTATTTGAAAGTTGTTTAAATACAAAGCAAAATAGCAATTATGGGCAAAAAGAATTTAGGTGAGTTAATTCTCGTTAAAAATTTTCAATTTGTGTGACCTGCAAATTTTCATTTTTCATCTTAAATTGTATGGTTTTGTCGGATGTTGGGTTTCTGTCTTTTGCGGTAGATGTCTCTAATGTGCTCTGTGGTCTAGATCTAGGCTAATTTTATATGAATTTTCTCACTTTCAGGACACAAACCTACGTATAGTAAATTTTATTACCTACAGGTTCGCTGGTATCTAAATTGAAACTTTTGCTGAGTACTGACTCCTCTGAATGGCTTGCAATTACAAGTGCACAGCATTTTATAGATGAAATCTTACCAGCGTTCCTAATTTTGTTTATGTGGTTATGTTATGAGTTATAGGAAGGGACAGGTGGTCGGTTTTTTTTCTGAATCAGTCGTTATTTCGAGCCATAGCTAACTTAAGATTATGCAAGTTGATAGCTTTCCTTATATTGTTTCGAGCGTGGCCTTTGGTTCGTTATTTAAATCACAATATTAAATTTTTAATATGCAAGTTCTTTATTTCGCTCTAAGCTTATACAATTCACAAACTTTCTATTAATCAACTCAACTTTAATTATCGCTAATACTGTACTTTCAATTATCGCAATCTAATTAAAACACTTTCGCACGTTTATTACTTTTGCTTGTTAACACTGCAACGTCTAAGACAAGAATCTTTTTTTGTGGCTGTGACAACTGTTATATTTATACCCTAGAAACTCTCCAGATTATTCTGGAGTGTTCTATTCCACAATCTTCTTAACTATTCTATTCATTCTATTCCTGAACCTTCCCTAAGATTCTATCATCGATTCTCCGAACCTGAAGTTGTTTACTCTCCATTGCCAGTAGATGGCACCAGTTTGCTCTTTCTATTGCACGTAACAATATGTATCTGATTTGCTAATTTATAAACCTATGGATCGAGAACGGTATTCGCTAATTCTAAAGATCTTCTTAAAGTATCTTTTTCTTTACATATCGATTTCTGAACCCTTTCTGGAGAGCTCATTTGCTGCTTCGTTTGCTACTAAATTGCTCTGGGAAGGTTATAGTACTCAGAGAAGAATAATTTTGTAAATAATAATTTTATGGCACTCATCTATAAATTTCGACAGATTGGCTCAGCATCGCTGGTCTAGGCTCGATCTTATGGTTTTCGCATTCCGGGCTGTCACAGATGTATCGAATCAGTTATAACGGGATTATCCTCCCATGCCTTTCTATTAGGGATTCTAGTTAGAAGTTTTTGTTGAAATTAAGCTTTAGGACGGTATAATCAGCAGCTTCTCGTATACAGATTCTGTGCTGTGTAGGTACCGTCGTGAGCCTAGTCTGCTGTTATCCCGCACCTAATTCTTTTATTCTCAGTACATTCAGTTATACATATCAAGGGACAGGAGGTAGATTATAGTTTCTATTGCTGTGGTTGGTTTTTTATGAAAAGATCCTATGTTACTTAGACAAGTGGATATTTGTATTTCATGAGACTTTTCAGATTGGCCGTTCTCCTATAGCACTTCACCAAACCAATATAAAACAGGTGAATATAAATAGATGCAATACACGATGCAGGATGTGGATATTGATGCTTTATTGACGCACTCTTATACGTTTATTATAGCCTAGACGAAATCACTAAGTTTGTCATTCCGTTTGTAACACCTAGAAATAATGATGGTAGAGAAAAATGGATTGGACACCCACACATAATATTAATAATTTCTGATTTTTGCCTGTCCGTTCGTCTGTTCGCGTGCGTGTATTTAGAGAGCTGAAATTTTGGGCTTTAAAAAAAAAGAGTAAAATTAAGTTGGAAAATGGACCAAATCGGGTAACGCCTTCGTAGGGTTGCCATATAAAAATTTCGTTTTTCACTATTTATTTGGACACTGATTGAGGACACGTCAACGTAGAGAGCTGAAATTTTGTATACAGTGTTTTTATAAAAATAGTAAATATAAATTCAAAAATGGGCTAAATCGGGCTTTCCCTTCTTGGTGTTGCCATATAAAAAATTATGATTTTTACGTATATTGTGAAAAGTTCTTCAGAATATGAAGTCCTATGAAATTGGCTATAATCATTTTTACTATCCGAAGAACCATTCTAGAAATATATGCGAAAAAACATTTCAACGATCAAACTTGCACTGATTGGTGACCATACAAGACTACATACGGGTATTCATCTAGGGCCTGCCTATGGTATCATAAGAATTGGTCTTTTAGACCAATTCTAGCTTTTTTACATGTCTTCCAATTCAATTTGTTGTCTAGTATCGGATTCAGATTTTATTTCGAGAATTATAATCAGGGATATAAAAGACTCAAATTTTGACTCAACTCATCGCTCAACTGAAGTAGTGAGTCAGCCCAACAGTTGAGCGGTGGTTCATCGCTCGAAATTTGAGCGAACTCACTGCCTGAGTGGACTTGAGCGGATTCATTATTTGAGTTGAGCGGATTCAAATCATGAATCTGATTTAATTAATATTGAAACTGAAACTGAAATTTCAATCAAATAAGAATGACTCACAAAAAAGTCATTCGTAATATTATATTATATTAATTTAGCTTTTGCTAATTTTCTTAGCCAACTTTCTCTTGTTCTCAATATAATGTACAAATTCAACAACTTAAAAAACCAGTAGGTAAAGAAAATACCACACTTGAAAATGTTATAACTTAATTCAAGGAAATTGTACTCTCATTTTTCCATAGGATCAGCGTCTTACTTTATATTTTATCCATTGATAAATGGCATCACTTGCATTTTAAGATGAAAATTTTCGTCATTTAGACTACATTTATTAGGAGTTTTAACGTTAATTCTTCTATGCTAAATAATCTTTCTACCGAAGCACTACTAGGCAGTGCTGTGTTGTATTCGGTAAAAAGACTTTTTATCACCGAAAATCGTTTGTTTTCAAATACACTCGAGGTTTTGTCTGTGAAAATTATATATACTTCAAGAACAATTTCTGACCCTACATTGATTTTTGGTCATATTCACAATCTGAATCGCAAAATAGCGTAGCGTAGAAGAAATGTTGGCTAAGAAATTTAGCTAAAGCTAAATTAATAAAATACTGAGTCCGCTCGAGCCGCTCAAGTAGTGAGTCCGCTCAAGTTTCGAGCGACTCAAGTCCTGAGTTGAGCGATGAGTTGATATAACAAATGAGTCCACTCATTTACAACCCTGATTATAATGCCCAATTTTGTGGGTCGAAAGTTAAAATTATCGATCCTTCTACATGTGAAGAGGATTACTTCGGCCTTTGTATAGGGTTGAACCCCAGTTCGATTTTTCTCTAGGTTTTTTATAAATCCATGAATCGATTTCTTGAAGCTTTATATATACCAATACCAAGGTCTCAGGGCATAATAACGAATTATATTTAATACATGAAATAACATCTATTTTGAACAAAACATATTATTGTTAACTAATGACCATAATGAGCCTTGCAGGAATATGGTTTTTACAATAAAATTATACATTCTAAAATGACGGACGAACACCTCGAGTTTCGAATTCGAAAAATGCAAACTGAAAGCATCTGATATTTTACCTTTAAAACAATTCCTGAATTTCGGAAGTTTTAAGATAAATAGGTTGACATTCCAAAATTTGTTTTGTATTCAGCGAACTCGAAAAAATATTGTTTTTACAAAATGCCGATTTCTCGGTGTGTGAGCCAAGAAAAATTCACAATTTCCGAAATGCCAAACACATTACTTGTTGGAGTAATTTTCCTTCAACAAAAATTTTCTTCTATTGTAAAATTATGTCTTCTGAATCCGCTCTTCGTTGAGCCTACCAGAATGTGAAAATCGAAAAATGTTTATGGCCCGTAAAAAATTATTCATTTGTTCCGTAAAAAGATAGTTATTATGCCCCGCAGAAAAACTCGCTGTTAGTCTTTTTCCGATGTGTTATGCAAAATTTAAACTATGTAATATGAAATTAATCATGACAAACTGCACGACATAAATATGCTAGACTTATTCACCATTCAAATCAAAACGCATAAGATATTTTCTCAAACACAATCTTTGGCAATCTAACTGCAAAATTCGTCTGCTCTTTTCGTACAACAAACATGAACTAATATGAAAAAAATGTTGACCATATGTTGGCAATACTTAACCCTCCATATTGTGGGTATCATAGTGCGAGCTTAGAATAAAGCTGATTATAGTAGATAATATTCATTCGTCACTATGCCTAGTTCGTCATTATGCATCGTTGCTTGTATGGCACGTAGCGCCGTCTTGTTGAAAGTAAACGTTGTCCAGATCAAGACCATCCAATTCCGGCCATAAAAAATCATTAATCATCTGTCGATAGCGCCATCCATTCACCGTAACTGTTGCTCCAGCCTCATTTTCGAAAAAGTAAGGTCCAATGACCCCGCGGGACCCTAAACCGCACCAAACAGTCACATGTTGAGGATAGAGAGGCCTTTCAACAATAACTCTTGGGTTTTCCGAGCCCCAGATGCGACAATTTTGCTTGTTGACGAAGCCATCGAGGTGGAAATGGGCCTCATCACTCAAGATGAGTTTTCGATGGAATTCCGGATCATTTTCATGCATTTCAAGGACCCAATCAGCAAAGACTCGACGTTGTTGATGATCGGCCGGCTTGAGTTCTTGTGTTAACTGAACTTTATAAGCCTTAAGACCCAAATCTTTATGCAAAATACGGTGTAATGACGTTTGTGGAATGCCTAATTCCAAGGAACGACGAGGAATGGACAAACCTGGGTTTTCTTCAACACTTTCGGCTACAGCAGCAATATTCTCGGCTGTTCTTGAGCGACGTGCACGGGTTTTATTCTTCACATCACTAACTTGTCCCGACAGCTCGAATTTTTCTACCAATTTCTGTATTGCGGTCCGACAAGGTGCTTCAAGATGACCCAAAAATGTTCGAGTTTTACGAACCGTCTCTGCCACATTTTCACCATTTTTATAGTGAATTTTAATAATTTCAATGCATTTTTGAATCGTGTATCGTTCCATTTTTATTAATGGAGTAGTTTCTACTTGTCAAATGTCAAAAAATGACAGTTCCAAAAGTGACATCTACCGAAATAGCGGGCTAATTAAAATAACACCTCTTATTGAAAAACCCTTTATATATCACATTCCGTAATTTTGAAAATTTTGAAAAGTGGTAAAAGTGAAAAAATTAACAAATGGAAGTTGATGTAATTGAAGATTTGTGCTTTCTATTAATTCGCAGTACCATTTTAAATTTACATTGCACTTTTAATCATTTAGTAATAATTTAACTGTTTAACACTTCACTTTCTTACGGAATGAGCGATTTTTACCGCACCTTTACTGACTGCAATTTGACTTTTAAATTTAACGAAAGTTCTCCTCACACGAGTTAAAGTTAATTTGTGTACGCCTGTTAAATTAAAGGGCGCGTTCGCTTTACGTAAGTAAATGTACTTACGTTTACTTCTATTGTGGTTCAGTCTATTGTGGAAACCCTTTGAAAAAACCAAACTGTAACCTCAACTCTGTCCAGTGCAGATCGAAGATCAGAACTTACTTTCAGAACAGCTGCTTTAGAACCATACCCCTAAAACTCTATTCAGAAAACAGATTACTGTTGTCAAGGAAACATTTCGTAATTGGAGGGTAATCCAAAAAGGGTTTATCTGAATGTATAGGCACAACTGGAGCAATTTTCTATGAGTTTTCCATTAATTAGTAAAATTAACTAAAAGCATAGGCTAATAAGGCGTTAACCAACAAAGTTGATATATTTAAAAAAAAAACTAGTTAATCTCCTCGTGAATATTTTTAATCGATCTTTTTTTCTTTGAGATACATTTGCTGTACTTATACATACGCAGGTATTTTAATTTAATCTAAACGTAAGAAACAGTAGTCCTGCAAGTCTTTCAATTTACAAAATGTGCACTACTATCTACTACACAGGACATTATCAAGCTCTGTTTCTTCTGGAACATTTTTACCATTCCTCTGAGCCAAAAAACAAAAATTATTTCAATGCTTTACCTTGAACTGAACAGATTAAGCCCATCAAAATATATTTTATATCTCCTCACAGTGCTAGTTAGTGGACAGACGTACTAAGTACTTCGGTCTTATAATGACATCAAAATCGTTGCTATACCTGTAGAATGCCTGTGTAATAGGATTAAGGTAAACATCCGCGTTATTTAATAATAGCCCATTCTCCTTCAAATGCTACTATGACAGATTCGCCTGGTCAGCGGCAATTATTATTGAAAGCTTTGAGTACAGTGAATCACACAAACAAACAAATTTCTGCATTTCAACTCGTCAGCTTTGATGGATTTCCTCCTGGTGAAATCCCTTTATAATAGGCGGCCAATGAAATTGAGTTAATCTGCTGAAATCTCTTAAGACCTAAAATAAATGCATTAAATTTTAAATTTATTGTTTTCTTCTAATTATTTTAAGAATTAATGATTTTTTTAATAAACTAAAATTACCTAAACTTTGTGGCACAAATTGTTGAAATTTTTTTACTGTGTACAGTGCTCCTGTAGGCGGTGCGATTCCTATATTCCAAGGTGCGCTGAGTATACCCCCGGCTACCAGTCTCAGTCAATTGCCACGCGATTACCCACCACACCTCTCTACTAGGAATACTAGTTGAGAATGCGTTCCCAGAGTCTACGCTTGGAACATTGTAAACCGTAGCTTCTCGTATACAGTCTTCAGGACAGAGCTTCAGTAAACTACTGCTGTGACCAATATCTGCTGTTGACCATCCTTAAGTCTTAGTGCACTTTTTGCATCTCTATATTTCCCATGGATGTCGAAGGGCAGAAGCCAGAGCATAATCTCCATTGCTGCTGTTGATGTTGGTCGAAGAGCTGCTGTAATACCTAAACAGGCAGCTCTCTGTATTTTAGTAAGACTTTTCAGGTGCGTCGCTTTTTCAAGAGCATTCCACCGCACCAGAACCTCATATGTAAGGATAGGTCTTACGATAGCAGTGTACATCCAGTCCACGATACGAGGGTGTAATCTCCATCACTAGCCAAAAGTCTTCTTACAGGCATATAGTGCAATGGCCGCCTTCTTGCCGCGCTAATTCACATATTTATCATCCTATTTAGTTTGGACTCTAGGAGTGTTAGGTATTTGGCTTCATTTTTAAAATCAAGAGTAATATTACCCAGTTTTGGGAGTGTGAAAGTCGGAATAACTCTCCTCCGTGTAAAATAGACTAGTTCGGTCTTTGCGGAATTCAGTCCTAGACCGCAACTTATAGCCCAATTAAGAAGCTTTTGTAATGTTTTTTGAGTTAGCTCATGGTTACTGAGTATTGAGTTAATCCAGTTATGTATAGAGGATTCAACTCCTAGGCCAGTCAGGGCATCCTGGATGGCCGCTAAACTAACATTATTAAAGACTCCCTCGATATCAAGAAATGCATCTATTGTGAATTCTTTTTTAACGATTGATTTTTTCAATGGTTCCTACTACGTCATGTACCGCAGTTTCAATCGATTTACCTTTTAAGTAAACGTACTGTGATCTGGAAATCTCACTTCCCCTAAACAGGCTGTCTCTATGGACGCCTCCAACAACCTCTCTATAAAGTCTTCAGAAGAAACGATGTAAGGGTGATGGCCCTAAAGTCCTTAGAAGTCACGTGCCCGCTACCACCTGCCTTAGGAATGAAAATCACATTGGTTTGCTTCCAGATGCTTGAGACATAGGAGTGCAATAGGCAGATAGATAGATCACCATCAGCCCTGGAATCATAATTTCTTGCACTTTCTACAGCATGATAGGAATGATGCTATCAATTCCTGGTGATTTATAGGGAAAAAAAGATTGAATTGCCTACTCCATTTTCTAAGCTTGGAGTGCCGTTTTCAGGTAAAAGGGCACAGTGCGGTCCTTGATTAAGATCTTCCTAAGTCTAGCGGATTCACTTGTGCTCTCTATAGATTCACAGTAGGTCTTCCATAAAGAGAATTTAGCGTTTTTTATTGAGCGTTTGTAGTCTCTCAGACCTATCTTATACTGGGCCCAGTCTTCCTCATTTCTGCTCGCTTTCGCTTTGTTGAATAATTTCCGTGAGCTCTTCCTTTTGACACTTAAGTTTCTATTCCACCAGGGAAGGTAGGACTTCCTTGAAGGTTTACGCAGTGGGCAGGCTTCAACAAAGGCTGTCTTATCAATTAATGATGTACAAGGTAATATCCCATGTTCGGGAACATTTAGTCTTCCCGCTACGATATTACTAAATTTATTCCAGTCTATTTTAGCTGGATTCTTGAATGGCTTTGGGTGTTCGGTGAGCGGTTTAATTCAACGATAATCCAGCAGTGATCCGAAAGGGATTTGTTTCTGGAGACTCTCCACTTTACCACATTTAGATTGTTCGATCTACTAATGAATGTCACATCTAAGACCTCCGCCCCATTTTCCGTGGTAAAAGTGGGCGTATTCCCCATATTACAGATATTTAAATTGAACTTCACAATGAAAACAAATAAGGGCTCACCTCGTTCATTGATGTCGGTACTACCTCATAACGTTTGGTGGGCGTTGGTGTGACATCCTAGACATCGAGATTCTTTGTTCCCGCTTTCTTGACTAGATTGCGCACCTCAATTGGTGGTGAAGGTTAGGTTATCATGCACCATATATGTCGAGGCTAACAAGACTGACTTCGCATTTCTGCGCTCCCACTTGACAACCGCTAAGTGATTAGGGCTGTAATTAGACATCAAACATGAATTTATGCATCTTACCTGGACCCTTCTTGTAATACAGTGTATATATATTAAATAGCAAAGGCAATAACAGCAAACATTAAACCCAATTTTGAAACTGAGCATATTTCTGGTCCACAAAAAGGGTGTAATCTACTCTCAAGGCACTTTTCAATCGGTTTTTAGTTAGATGCTTGTCATCGCATCAAAATTTAAAAGCGTTTTGAGTTGCAACTAAACTTACCATCCAACTTCGGTATAAGTATTTTGGATGGGAATTTCGGACCTCTTAATACTTCAGTCCGCTGCCATAATCTCCATCTCACAATTCACCATATTTTGTGTATGTATTACGCTAATGCTAATATTTGGCTATTATTTGTTAGGATAGGACAGATGAATCTAGTAGTATATGTTTGCGACTCAGCTCAGTAAAACTCCTCGTACGCCCATTATTTGGATTTAGAAGATTTGAAAAGAATTTTAATTTTTCTTTTTGTATTTTTGATTTATTAGAGCTCTAGGGAGGGGGGGGGGGAGGTCGCCCCCCGCTGTATCCGCCTTTGATATTTCTATCTTTATGTAATGTATGAAACTGTGTGTTTTGATACGTGTATATATTTCTTCCAGACAAAATCATAGTGAGATTGAAAAAAGACGGCGAGACAAGATGAACACATACATAACAGAGCTGTCAGCAATGGTTCCTATGTGTCACGCAATGTCTAGAAAGTTGGACAAACTAACAGTATTGCGGATGGCAGTGCAGCATTTAAAGACAATCAGAGGAGCAGTCCATTCATATACAGAAGGGCACTATAAGCCTGCATTCCTTTCGGATCAAGAGTTAAAAATGTTAATCCTTCAAGCTGCTGAAGGATTCCTGTTTGTTGTTGGCTGTGATAGAGGTCGTATCCTTTACGTATCTGAATCTGTATCTCAGGTTTTAAATTATACTCAAGGAGATTTATTAGGTCAGAGCTGGTTTGATATACTTCATCCAAAGGATGTAGCTAAAGTTAAGGAACAACTTTCATCATCTGACTTAAACCCCAGAGAAAGATTAATTGATGCTAAAAGTAAGTATGTTAACACTTTTCTAGATATACCTACATTATACATACATACAAACATGCACCCCAACAACCTATAATGTAAGAATAATATTAACTTTTCAGCTATGCTTCCTGTAAAAACTGATCTTCCGCAAGGATTATCACGCTTATGTCCAGGAGCAAGGCGTTCATTTTTCTGTCGAATGAAATATAAGGTCTCAGCACAAATTAAAGAGGAATCGGACTCATCAGCTAGTTCTCATAGACGTAAGAAACAAATACACTCCGATAAAAAGTATTCTGTTATCCAATGTACAGGCTATTTAAAATCCTGGGCACCAGCAAAAATAGGTTTAGAAGAACAAGAAACAGATGGAGATGGAGACTCTTGCAATTTATCCTGCCTTGTGGCTGTTGGACGAATTCCACCGAATGTCTTCGCTCCAAATGTTAATCCACCTGTAAATAATTATCCAAATCTTAGGACAATACAATTTATATCAAGACATGCGATGGATGGAAAGTTCTTGTTTGTTGATCAAAGGTAAAGATTACATTAAAACTTGGATCTTATGAAAAGGTATTCGTGGAAGCATAACATTTCGGATTAGTAATGTTTTCATAAATTTTGTAGAAATCTCACTTCAGCTATTTATGCTTATGTTAATTTTATAAGGGTTTATTTTAGTCTAGGATTTACTGCCCCAGTGTTTTGTTTTGTTTTTGCCATAATATAGTAATATAACCCAAATCGAGACGAGACCTACTACTGTTCAGTGCTCGTTCTCTATTCTTCTCAATTTCATAGTAGTTCCGTATTTCAAAGTGTAACGAAAAATCTCACAATGTATTGCAACTGCCCTAATTTATTTTGGAAGTATTATGCCCTGCCAGGTTTCGGGATGTAGGCAGAGACATATGTCGTATAAATATAAAATGTAAAATATAAATGTTAACAAAGCATGGAGTGAACCAGTCCCTTATATACTGGAACGCACACATGTTGAACAACAGAACTATCTTTGTCAGTCTGGGTGGGGTGATCAGAGTGAAAAGCATCCACAGGGGCACCCCTCAAGGCGATATTTTATCACCTTTACTACGGGTGCTCATTATGGATGACCTCCTGTCACTACTCACCTGGATGGAGTATAAGGTGGTTTGTTATGCAGATGACCTGCTGATATTATATATATTATATATTATCCATCAATCCACTGAAAACAGATCTATGCCTTTCCACTAAGTAAAGGAATATCCTCATGCTAAACCTTCCCTATATAGCTCCAAACTAAAGGATAGGGTTAAATACCTCGGTATCATACTAGATAAGAAGCTAAACTGGAAATCACACCTCGAGGACAGAGCGAATAACTTTGAACGTTTCTTTAAGTGGACTGTAATCGCAATAACCCATCTAATATTTTCAAAATTTAACTTTTCAGAGCTACTCTAGTACTTGGATTCCTACCTCAAGAGCTTTTTGGAACTAGCATGTACGAGTATTATCATCATGAAGATCTTCCTACCATAGCTGAATCGCACAAAGCGGCTCTCCAGAGCTCTGAGAAAATAACAACAATGATTTACCGTTTTCGTACAAAAGACAACGGTTTCATTCGATTGCAAAGTGACTGGAAATCTTTCAAAAACCCATGGACTAAAGATGTTGAGTACCTGATAGCTAAGAATTCTGTTATATTGTACTTATTTCCCCAATCGACCGATGACCCTGTTCTCCTCACTCACATTTAATTTCATTACAGAAACGATTCCAGAGATAACGGTGGATACCGATCAGATGGTAGCAGTCATGTTCCAGGCAATTTTGAATTCTTCAATCAAAGTATGATAAAGTAGATTTTGAAATAAATTTTTATTTATTACATTTTCGATTTCGTAAAGACAATGGCCGGGAAATGCATAGGATAATTAATACGCATGTTGAGGCAAGCAAAATTGGACGACAAATCGCTGAACAGGTTTTGGATTACCAGAGGAGGATTAGTGATTCATCATCAGGTAATTATGGCATATTAAGATTAAAAATACAAAACTTTTATTTTAACGGATTATACCAGCAGGGAGCAGTCCAGATCCAGACAGCAGTGGTAATCCTAGCCAAAATATATCATCTACGGAGAACAGTATTTCTGGTGGTGAAATAGGTGGTGATCGTGGCAGGTTATCACATCCCGTAATAACTAGACCGAATGGTACTCTGCCCCACTATAATAATGTTCGAAACAATTTTGTTTCGAATTCAGACAATGGTAAATAATAGACAAGAGAACTATTTTTACATGTGACACTTTACGGACATAATTAATTCGGGGTTTTCCTTTACAGCAAATGATGGTGAAATGTCATCTGCAATGAGTTCATCTATGCAGGATTCCACGAATGAAGTGGGCATCA
The DNA here is from genome assembly GCA_963924295.1 of Dioctria rufipes. Lineage (NCBI taxonomy): Eukaryota > Metazoa > Arthropoda > Insecta > Diptera > Asilidae > Dioctria > Dioctria rufipes. The sequence goes on along the minus strand of OZ002743.1, from coordinate 36,082,741 downwards.
ATGATGGCAATGATGAAGCCGCTATGGCAGTTATTATGAGTCTTTTAGAAGCAGATGCTGGACTTGGGGGTCCAGTCGATTTTACAGGATTACCGTGGCCATTACCTTAGTTATTTTATTAGGAAAATTGTATCGAAATCAATAAACAAATCTAAGACTATTTTGTAAAAAAAATACTAAAGCGGAATTGTTTTAAATTTTTTTGAGCATTAGTTTTGACATATATGTATGTATTTGTATTGTTTCGATAGAACATCCAAGATGCAGATGATCACCAGATCCATTATGAATTAAGGCTTTCACAGACATACGTGAAACCGCGAGAGCGTGAGCGAATTTTGGCGGTACTCAGGGGGAACGAAAAATTATGAACCAATAACACCCAGCGAACCGGGAGCAAATTCGTCCCGTTGCGTCGTTCTTATAAAATGTTGATGATCTTCATCTTTCCTTCTAGCGAGAACTACGTGAATGACGGGGAAAACGGTGCATGCCTTAAACCGAAAATGAAACGCTGCAATCCTGCGTTCGCTACCTAGAAATGACGAGTTAGTGCGAGTGGTTCCATTTCCCGCCATAGTTTCGAGTCCTGCAAAAATGTCGTTCCCGCTCCCATGGTTTCGCGTTGATCTGTGAAGGTCTTTACTCAAGTTGTCTCAAGTGCTACCTTTGGCAATTTCATAGCACTGAAAAGTGGCCTCTTCTTTACATGCAACTATAACGGAAGAAAATCTAGTAAAGCCTCTACATGTGAAGTTGGGCATGTACCCAAACAAGCAAACCGTTGAATTTTTGCAGCTTAAGCTGTCTTTTGGTTAGTTTTTGATCACCATATGAATCGTATGTGACCATAGGTATTATAGACTCTAATTATGATTAGATTTAATAATTTTAAATTTTATCTCCAAAGTCCAGTACATCTAGGAATTCGAACCGAATATCCTATCTGAGCTATCCTTGTTGTTTGATTACTTTTGAGAATTCACCTACTGCTCTTAAGTAGAGCTGTCTTTTCCTTACGAATGATATATGAAGCAAATTGATATCTCTACATCTTGGAGAGTATATTTCTTTGCTTCCCTTACCTGCTCGTGTGGGACGGCCCCTTGGGTAGCATGTTCCTGAAAACGCCAGGCCACACAGTCTGATGATGTTACCAAAGACTAGTCAATAGAAAAAAACAACTCCGATTCCATGTCGAAAATAAAAAGGGAAAAGAAGAAGAAGAATCCGAGATGCAGGATACAACACAGAGCTTAAGGTGACTGCCATTTCTTGTGAATCGAAGAAGTCAGCGTGATTCTTTAGGAACGCCTGCACCCCTTGCCGACGCCCCCCCCCCCACGCCACGCGCGACGCGTTCTAACTTTAAATCGAATATGAATACGCCCTGCACCCCTTGCCGCCGCCGCCGATCCAACTCCGCCGCCTAGCGCGACGCGTTGTTACTTTGCACTCATCTTTGGCAAATATTTCCTTCATTTTCTGAAATGATTTTTGGGCATTATTTCATCAGTATCAATTTTGTTTCTTGGGATTTATTTCATTTACGAATTTTGGATTTCATATCATTATGAAATAACGCCCCAAACCGATAAGTGAAATAAAACCCAAAAGTGTCCAATAACACCCAATTTAAATTATTTCAATTTATATGGAACTTTTGGGTCTAATTTCACCTATCACTTTTGGGCGTTATTTCCCGGAGCCGTAATAAAGACGAATTGCCCACACTCGAAAGACAATTGCATATCGTCGGTGATACTGCATAACCGCAAGACTATAGCAATACCATAACCGCGTAACTGAATAGAGTAGGTAGCAAAATCAAATTCCGAAGTTGTTTTATTAACATTATGTCTAAATTCCAAAAATATGATGTTTCTCATCCTATTCTAAACTTCAGTACTTAGTAATAATTTTATATAATCATTATAATAAAAAAAAACAGATGCTTAGTGTTTGCTGAAAATTGTGCTTTGACTTTAACTTAAGCAGTAGTGACATTAGTAATCACGCGGTTACGCAGTATCACTGAGGATATGGCATCTGCGCTTCTGTCTTTTAAATATGTCTTCATTCTGTCTTGTGTTATTTTTTGTCAAAACTAGATGACGCTGAGTATGTCTTCATAAATGGCTTTAGGCCGCTACACACGCTCCATCAAATCGTTCGACTTGTGCATGGCCAAATCGTAAGATTTACAAGTCGGAACTCGAGTTGAGACTGAAATCGGCTGAAGCTATTGCGTACAAGCAAATTTTACGCCTTTGCTATAGAATTGAACTAAAGTCTGCATAAAAGTCGTTTCGTGTGAAGACAAAAGTTAACACCCGATTTTGCACACCCTTTCTTAGACCAGAACCTGCCCTGCTGCTAGTTTTGCCACTTCAGTAATTGGTTCCTTCATCTATTAAGATGTTCGCAAGCTCTAGCAACTTGTAGATGCATGAAGCTCTACCTTTATACGCCAAATAGAAAATTCACGGGATATCTTTTGGTGCTCGTAAGGATGTAATTCTTAGGTGTGGTCTGCATAATTAGTAGTCACAGCGTACCTTACGCACAACATTTCAAATTAATGTTTTCGATTTACGTTTATGCTGAAAGATGAATTAAAAAATATCCCTCACAAGAATCCACTATGCTTCATGAGAGGATGTCTAATACCGGGCAATCATATTGGATTGCTTATCAGATTCTCAGCTTCTTACATTAGAAAAGATAAAATATAAGAAGAAGAAAATGGTTTTTATAAAGAAATCAGAAATCATGCTTTTACGAATGTTTTTATTTACTTCTATATAGCCGTAATCACTTTTCATATTTGTCCCAAAATACGGGCCAACTGTTTTTTTTTTCTTCCTGTAATTTCCGTTTTGTCAACAAAATAATATTAAAAATTTCAAAAAGATTTCTTTTAAAACAAAAAAAAATGTACTTTGGTCGTATTTTGCACTGAATAATCTAAAATCACATATTAATATCTAGTAGATCTCAGCGAGTGATGAATTCAATTTTGTAAGGCTTCGGAGACAATGTAATACCAGGCAGAAGTTTTTTATCGGGCAATTCTTCATTTTCAGGTAAATTTAGCTTAAACTTTTGGAGAACTCCAACGAAAAATGTGAAAAGACAAGCTCGTGCCAAAGAATCACCCAAACAGCGGCGTTTTCCTTGTCCAAAAGGCATTAAGTGTTCATTGCTAATACTAAGTAGCTTTCCATTCTGATCTAAAAATCGTTCAGGCCTAAAATTTTCTGGATCTTTCCAGTGATCTTTATCCATATGCACTGTACGGAGACCCATAAGAACTGTAGTTCCCTTCGGAATAATGTAATCTCCCAACTTTGAATCATTTAATACTCTTCGTGGTCCCGATAAGGGTACTATATGGAAAAATCTCTGAACCTCCATTAGAAAGGCTTCAGTATATGGTAATTTAGGTCTGTCATCTTGAGAAGGAGTCATACCATCCTGAAGGTTAGTATCTATCTCCATTACAATTTTTTCTTGAATATCGGATCTCATTACCATCATCATAAATGCCAAATCAAGAGTAGTGCTAGTCGTTTGTGATCCTGCTAAAAATAAGTCAAGTATTGTCATGGTCAATTGGACGTCCGTAAATGTATTCTCCTTAGATCCTTCACGCTCCTTCATTTCTTTAATATATGCGTATATAAGATCGTCATTTGTTTTATCTTCCGAGTACTTGTGTTTATGTTCATTGATCGTTTCCATAAAGAACTCATGCAAGTCCATATTGAACTGTTTTATGAGATTGTAACCAGTTCTCTCTGGGGCTATAAATCGCAACCAAGGAAATTGACCCAAAATACCACCGCTCACGTCGAAAATTTTTGATCTCCTCTGTAAAAAACTAATTAGTTTTACTAATCTAGTGTCATTGCGTGGAATACGTTTTCCAGCAATAAGTGCCCATAGAACATTGATTACACTGGGCGCTAGAAAGCTTGCAGGCCATACAGGTGCCGCATTAAATCCCTTGATAATCGACAGGAGCTCATTGAGTTCATTTTGAATTTGAATTTCCATTGGTGTTCGTCCGTAACCAACTTGACGCAAGTGACGTGTAGTAAAATTTCGATGCTCAGCCCATAATTTCCCATCCGTGCAGGTTATACCCAATCTTGTACCCATTGTACGCATACGTATAAAAAAGTTATCAGGCCGAGCTTGATATTCTTCTCTAGTGTGGATTTGTTTGACAAATTCATACGTTAATACAACGACGATATGTTCACTTCCTAACTTTAGTCCAAGTATTGGACTGTTGTACTTTTTGGATAACTCTTCAAATGCTATATGCTGTCCACCTAATGATTTCGACAGCTTTCTTAATTCATAGGAGTTTCCAACCCAAGGCCACCATTGAGGACCTAAAAGTAAAAAAAAAAAGAATAATTAAAATTGCTGATATAAATATAATAATGTCGTCATAGTAAGTATGAAAAGGTAAATATTGAGGATGAGAAAATTTACTTGAGTATAACTGGGGTTTTGTGTAAGTGGATCTATTTCATCGAATATCTGAGTGCGCACACTACATAGTAACAGCTCAATCTATGTATAAAACTAATCATGCCTTCCACTTCCTATTACAACCATAGGAGTAAAAGAGAAAAGACATGAGGTCTGCGAATTTTTTTATATATTTTTGTAAAAACGAGATTTCATCAAAAGTTGAGTGCATTGATCTCAAAGTGCCAAAGAAGTTACGACTTTCCTTGCGACGCAGACTCTAAAAGCTACAAAGAAGGTCCGTGTTGTAAGTTGATTTTATATATATCGTGTGCAAATCTGATGCAAGTTATACCACTTTTTGTGAAAGTGTATCAACACTGTTGTTTCTGCATAAAATGTATGTTTATTTTCACCCTAAAATATATGTTAATGATGTGAGGTTCACGTACCTATTTACAATAATTCACCCAATTTTGACGTATAGTTACGTGCCATTTCCATGAAGATTCTATTAGAAAACTTATGTGATAGCTGCCGTTGGGGTCAGATGAAGATAAGCTGCATTTATTTTATGCTGGAAAGGCTATTAATTAAAACCACTGCGTTAAATCCTTGTTAATAGAGAACAGTTTTTTTTTTTAACCAGTTAATGATTTAACTGTCAATTACAACGCACTCTCGAATTATCGCGCGGACGGACATGCAACAATCAAAATAATTTTTAATATTATGCGTGGGTGTCCAATCCATTTTGCTCTACCATCACTATTTCGAGGTATTACAAATGGAATGAGAAACTTAGTATACCCTTTAGATTTCATCTAGGGTATAATAGTCTAAAAAGCGGCCAAGTGCGAGTTGGACTCCACACAAAGAGCTTCGTACCATCGTACAAAATTTAACACTATGTAGGTAATTTTTCCAAATGAGAGTAGGCGTTTTTTGCAAATATAATGCCTAATGATACTAATGAATGAGAATAAATCGAGAAAAAAACGCCGAGAAAATCACGTTTCTTGTATGGGGGCTCCCTTTAATTTTATTTTTTTTATTTTATTATTTGTTGTTATAACGGCAATAGAAATACACACTCTGTCAACTATTACGGTTCATGAGATACAGCCCGGTAACAGACAGACAGACGGATAGACATCGGAGCCTTAGTAATAGGGTTCCCGTTTTTACTGTTTAGGTACGATACCCTAAGAATGAGTAGCGAACCGTATCAATCCAACTTTTTTTGGGGTGTTGCTGCCGCTAAGCGCATGAAATTTCTGAAGAAAAATTCGAATAAAAAAAAATATTTTAAACAAAGCCCGACTATTTTTCCGATGTGGATTTTTTTTCCATGAAGTGGATGCAATTTGTAGGAGAGTCAAACTAAACACGGTAAAAATATTGTTTGCTACTTTATCTTACATATTATTACAAAGCATATACATACGTACAAATTTCTGCAGCATCGCAAGGCCGTTTTGCGGCAAATACTGTTTAAATTATGACGAAATAAATATGCGTTGTTTTTAGAATTATACTTAAGTATATTAGAAATGAACTGCTTCACACGAAAACCAGAGATTCAGTATATTTATATTTAAATTCGTATAATATGAATTTCGTTGGTAGGATGATGTGATCCAGGGGTAGCGGTCGCGAATTCTGAAGAAATATAGTCGATTTCAATTCTGAAATAAAGGGTTTTCCAATAAGAGGTGTTATTTTAATTAGCCCCCTATTTCGGTAGATGTCACTTTTAGAGCTGTCATTTTTTGATATTTGACAAGTAGAAACTACGCCATTAATAAAAATGGAACGATACACGATTCAACAACGCATTGAAATTATTAAAATTCACTATAAAAATGGTGAAAATGTGGCAGAGACGTATCGTAAAACTCGAACATTTTTGGGTCGTCGTGAAGCACCTTGTCGGACCGCAATACAGAAATTGGTAGAAAAATTCGAGCTGTCGGGACAAGTTAGTGATGTGAAGAATAAAACCCGTGCACGTCGCTCAAGAACAGCCAGGAATATTGCTGCTGTAGCCGAAAGTGTTGAAGAAAACCCAGGTTTGTCCATTCCTCGTCGTTCTTTGGAATTAGGCATTCCACAAACGTCATTACACCGTATTTTGCATAAAGATTTGGGTCTTAAGGCTTATAAAGTTCAGTTAACACAAGAACTCAAGCCGGCCGATCATCAACAACGTCGAGTCTTTGCTGATTGGGTCCTTGAAATGCATGAAAATGATCCGGAATTCCATCGAAAACTCATTTTGAGTGATGAGACCCATTTCCACGTCGATGGCTTCGTCAACAAGCAAAATTGTCGCATCTGGGGCTCGGAAAACCCAAGAGTTATTGTTGAAAAGCCTCTCTATCCTCAACGTATGACTGTTTGGTGCGGTTTATGGTCCCGCAGGGTCATTGGACCTTGCTTTTTTGAAAATGAGGCTGGAGCAACAGTTACGGTGAATGGATTGCGCTATCGACAGATGATTAATGACTTTTTATGGCCGGAATTGGATGGTATTGATCTGGACAACGTTTACTTTCAACAAGACGGCACTACGTGCCATACAAGCAACGAAACCATTGATCTTTTACGGGAAAAGTTTCCGGACCGTGTTATCTCTCGAAGAGGTGATCACAATTGGCCACCGAGAACTTGTGACTTAACACCTTGCCACTTCTTCCTTTGGGGCCACGTGAAAGAGAAGGTCTACGCCAACAGCCCAGCGTCGATTCAAGACCTCAAAGATGGAATTCGTGAGGCTATCGAGGACATAGGGCAGCCACTTTGCGATTTGGTTATGGAAAATTTCATGAAAGGATATGGTCCTGTAGGCGTGGTCGTGGTGGTCATTTGGCTGATGTTATTTTCCATTATTAACGGCATACCTTCCTCTTTATAATGAAATAAAGATCCGATCATTTATCTCAAAAAATGGAATTTATCTTTGAATATCAAAATAACACCTCTTATTGGAAACCCCGTTAAATCAATTCTTTCCTCCATTGAAAACACTTTATAAAGGCCTGAGACAAAAATCCGCGCTGATGTGCCTAGATCTACGCTCATAAAATTTTTTAGCTAGCAAGCCCAGACACAACTCACAACTTATTCAAATCGTCTTCAGCAGCCACCAATAATGCACACGGATTCTGAAGAAATATGGTCGATTTAAATTCTAAGAAGAAATGAATTTTCGCCTATATTGAAAAACATTTTTGGTTCGTGCCCATGATTTATTTAGCCGAGATCAGTGAGTTATTGAGGTTTGCTATGACCTCTTCTATACATCACTTTCTTAGTACTACCGTTGATATCTGGGTATTTCTTGTCTGTGGTAAAAGGAAATTAAAATTAGAAATTAATTGGCAATAGTATTCGTATATTGCAAAGATTTTTTATACAATGAAAGATAGCAAAGAGGCTTAAAAAAAATTAAGTGAAGTATTTCTGTCTATATATTTTTATTAACTTATTTTATGGAAAAAATAACGGCTAGAGTTAATCAAATATTAAAACAAAATGAATGATAAACAAATAAAAAAGCTAGAATTGGTCTAAGACCAATTCTTATGATACCCTAGATGAATGCCCGTATTAAATTTCGTATGGTCACCGATCTATTCAAGTATTGATTTTGAAGTTGTTTTTCGCATATATTTCTAGAACGGCTTGTCGCACAGAAAAAATGATTATAACCAATTTTATAGGATTTTGTATTCTGCAGAAGTTCTTAGTACAAAAAAAATGTCTTGGACTGATCGTTTTCAAAGTATACGTAAAAAACCGAAATTCTTATATGGCAACACCAAGAAGGAGTTGCCCGATTTAGTCCATTTTTGACATTTTATTTGCTAATGTAGTAAAAACATCATGTACGAAATTTCAGCTCTCTACGTCGATGCGTTCTCAGGCAGTGTCCACATATATAGCGGAAAACGACATTTTTATATGGCAACCCCACGAAGGAGTTGCCCGATTTGTCTCATTTTCGAACTTAATTTTACTTCTTTTTTTTAAAGTCCGTGTACAAAATTTCAGCTCTTTAAGTATACGCGTTCTCGAGTTATCGTGCGCACAGACGGACGGACATGCAAAAATCGAAATAACTTTTAATATTATGAATGGGTGTCCAATCCATTTTGCTCTACCATCATTATTTCGAGGTGTTACAAACGGAATGACAAACTTAGTATACCCCTATGATTTCATCTAGGGTATAAAAAACCGGCCTAGTGCGAGTCGGTCTCGCACACGAAGTGTTCCGTACAATCGTACATGTTTATTGTATGGGACCCCCTTAAAAATTTAACTTTATTTTATTTTCATTATTTGTTGTTATAGCAACTATAGTATTACTCACTCTTTGAAAATTTCATGTGTCTACCTATTATGGTTCAAGAGATACAGCGATTGTTAAGATCCATCAAGAAACACCGAAAAATCATGTTTCTTGTATGGGGGCCTCCTTTAATTTTTAATTTAATTTAATTTTTGTTATTTTTTTGTTATAGCGGAAATAGAAATACACACTCTGTGCAAATTTCAACTCTCTGCAAATTACGGTTCATGAGATACAGGCCGCTGATTGACAAACAGACGGACAGCGGCACCCTTTGGGTTCGGAACCCTAAAAACAACGAAAACATAAAACTACTTCATTGACATAATTGTAACTAAAAAATAATATAGACAGTTTATTTGAAACGCCATAGATTTTAGATAAATAAACTTGACAGTTGCAACTTTCTACAAATTTCTCGCAAATGTAAATAGTTCGTATCATACACGTAAACCACTTTCAATCATGAATATGTGTAAATGCAAATTAATTAAAGCACAGTTTTAAATTTCCAACACCAAAATTTACCAATTCACAACTCACATTGTGAGTAAACAAAAACAAAAGTGTACGTAAGAATTAAATTATATTTGAATGACAAGCAGATGTTCGAAGGATACCGAATCGTATGCGGGCTCAATTGGAATCTATTCTAACTTGAAAGGTAAATAAAAAGTAACGAACAGACTTTTTAAAAATGGATTGAGGAAAGGGAAAACAGTAACGAGTACTTTTGAAAAATGGATACCGTTACTTCGGATTAGATGAAGTAACGAGTACCAAAGTAACGAATAGGTACTATTCGCACATTCCTCCCCTCCCAAAGGGAGTGACTCATAGAAGATGATAATATTCCGCGATAAAAGTTATCTTCACCTTGAGAACGAAATGGCCTCCGTTAGGACAAGGAGTGCCTCGAGCGTGATTTTTCAAATCATTAAGAATTTAATGGTAAAGTTATTTCAAAAAAGAAAAGTTAAAGCTAAAATTAAATTAAAAGTGATTCTGGCAAGGATAAATAAAGAAAGGATTACCCACAAGGGCATTCCAGACATAGAAAGTTTTAAGACAGGAAGCAGCTGCGCAGACCTCAAACCAGCGCCCAATAGGGCGGGTTTAGAGGTAAAGATGACTAGGAGAAGAATATTATCATCGGATTTGGCAGTAGATCCCGATGAAGCTAATATTGATGGAATTGGAAAAAAGTGCGGTTATGAACACAGGCACGCTGCTTGGACGGCCTGTACATTAAGCGGAACGGAACCGATGCGTCGGCCACCAGAGTTAAAACGTCGGCCACCAGAGTTAAAATACTGAAAAGACAACAGCAGCGGAACAAAACAGTACAAGATTGGCAGCTATGAATATGTCAAAAGTAGTTTTGTGAGCTGGATACCTCAGGCTTTTATTTCCCTAGTTTATAAGTTTAAATATATAAAAAAAAAAAAAAAAAAAAAAAAAAACAGGTCCAGATATTATCTATTCACACCGGTCGCAAGTGTGAGTTGTAATCAGGTTATATATTAGTGACATTGTCAATTAATCTTACGCCATTTGCTCGTCTGTATGAAAATAAAATCATTGGTTAAAGCTGTTGAGCAATACATTTCAGCTCATAACTTGTATATACAGTTAAGAATTATAAGTTATAAATCAATATGTATTATTTCTGAAGTTGAATAAAGGAAATTGTATTGATGCGTGAATCATCCGCGTATCATGTTGCTTGCTGAATATGAGAGTCATTTCAACAGGTTTGGTTAATTAAACAACTCAATAGGAAATCGAAAGATTAATGAACGGTAATGGGTTATTTCATCTAGAATATGACATGTCAATTTTATCGATGACAGGGTAATGCAGACGAATGGTAAAGTACGAACGTTTACTTGAGCAATGTGAGAATGATGAAATAACAAGAAATCGTTTGTTAATTTTTGTCTATTTCTGAGCGAAGCTGTCAAATTCTGAAAGATGCGTACACCGAGTTGACGGTCGACGTCATTACGTTGAGTTGTACTTAAGCGAAGGCAGATTCAAGTGTGTAGTGAAAAATTAAATGTTTAATTAAAAATATTTTTTATGTAGTTTTCGTACAGAATTTTAGCAGAGAAGTTTCAGCATAATATGATTCCCTCTGATCCTCTGAACTAGCTTTATCAATTGAATAGGATACCTTGACTGTCTAAATTTAAAACTTCAATTTGAAGTTTCTAAATTTACAGAAATGTTCCAAAAATCACTATACCTTATTTCTGTAAATTTCGAATTTAGAGTATAAATGCTCAATTTAGAGGGTTAACGAATTCTGTCCTTTTAAATACATGGTTGAAATCAGTCACTATTCATTCTTCAAAGAATCCTTCGATAATTGATATCATATATGTATGCGATCTTGTAATGTTTATCTACTTACACTTCAAAGAATTCATGGATGGCTTAGTACTTAATGGTTAAATTCACTCTTATTTTTACCCCCACATTCACTTCAATAAATTAATCAAGGTCTAAAGCGTCAAAGAGTAACGCACGAATTTTCAATAAAATCTCTGCTCTGTGGTGTTGGGAATGTATATTAGTGTACATACGTACATTACTTCATTAATGAAGTAACCCACTGGGAAAAAGGGCGCTCTAAGACCCCTCCTGAAGCGCTTCCCTGGAAGCTCGTAGTGTGTCCTTTCCTTATCGCTATCCCAGTTTATTTCTTTTTAACATAAGAATGTCCGCAGAGGGAAGCGCTTTAATGCTGTTCTTAAGAAGCGCTCTAAATTATGGCCGAAGAAGTTTTTTGAATGTGTCTTTTCGAAAGCTTTAATGAAATTTTTGGATAATCATCGCAGTGCTTCTTCTTTAATCTCATAATAGGCATTCAAGATCCTAAGAACAGTGGTAGATTAGATTAGATTTGTGAAGGCGTTATCCTCGTAATCACTGCGACCTGAAAAATCTATTGTGAATGCCCGTTGAATTTACTACCTTTCTAGGTTCAGACTGTTAATAAAGTCTGGGATTGAGGTTCCAAACGTAGTTTGGTGGAAGAAAGCGTGCTCGGGGTGGAGCAGTCGTCAATGCTTCGCAGTTGCAGAGCAAGTGCTCCGAGGTTTCGTGAGCATCCTGATAGAAGCGGCAGGTTGAAGTCTCAGTCAAGCACAGCTTGATTAGGTGATACCTCAAGTAGCAATGGCCTAAGAAGCGCTCAGTAATCATTTTTAGCTCTATTCTTCTAAGGAGGAGTCCATTTGTTTTTCCGCCAGAGGTTTTCATAAACTTTTTTGCCTAACGAAGTCCTTGTAGCCTTTCTCAATACAGAAATTTTTGTTTATTCTCTCAGTTATTTAGGACACCTCTGAGATACTCTTTGAAGTGGCACAAAATGGCTCTCATCCGACAAACTGAATCTCCGCTCCTCTTTTGGCTAGGTCATCAGCCATTTCATTGCCTTTGTGGCCCTTATGTCCATTGAGCCATTTATGGCTCTTTTAATGCAGGTATTGACGCATTCTTCTCTGGGTAATAGCTCGGCTTGGAATACGGTAGGGGTAGAGCCCAGAACCTTTGATATAAGGTATTTGGAGCCGTATACGCCCAGTATAGCGTTGGAATAACGGTTTAGTGGAACGCCATTATTATCCGTCTACCATTACCACTTGGAATGGTCTTAGAAAATCCATCCTGGGTGTGATTATATCAGATATTGCCGTCATTTGCACAAAGCATATCTGTTTTAAGATACTTAAATGACCAACCAGATCACCCGGCTTTAACTGTTTTTCCTTCGCTTCCTTTTTGACCTGCAAATGTAGGGGTTAAATAAGACTTCCATGGCTGCTGTAGAACAGGATCTCGTGGTACCAGTTATTCCTTCTAGACAGGCAAGTCGCTAGATTTTTTTAAGCAGAGCCTCAACCGTCTTTTGATTTGTTTTTAACTACCATGCGAGGGCCGCATAGGTGACAATGGGTCTAACAAGCGTGGTGTACATCCAGTACATAATTTTCGGTTTCAGACCCCATGTTCTGCCAATGAAGCGACGACACGTGTAGGGAAAACAGAAGTAAGACGCTAGCGCTTGCTTGTGACTATTTGTGGTATTCAATTTTATGGAGTTGATTAAATAAGCCAATATTCTCCCTTTTATTCTCAATTTTATTAACCAAAACTTCAGATTACTTCGAACCTCTCTGAACTTCACATTGAAAATGAGAAATGCATTACTTCACAAAATAGTGAAAAAAATCCACAGATTCATAGAAAATTAGCTGAAATCACCCTCTTGTTGCGCTTCTGTTGGTGCATAGCATCATAAAGCGTATTCCCTGACCTTTGTCATAATCCAAAATAAAACCAAAACTGATAAGGATTAATTACAATCATGCAATATCGAAATATTATAGCAGTCTTTTACTATTCCAACATCCACATGAAAATCTGGGTTAATTTAAGCCACTAAACACATTGGCGAAAATTAAACAAAGCGGACCCAACATCTCCTCAAAAATCAATCAATAAATGACTATCGACTTAATAGATAAGTATGTGATCCGCTAATAAATTAAATACGAACTTCGACACTTATCTACATATTCAAACATTATGTACATACATATATATTCGAAGTATGTAATTCAACACTTCGGGTTAACTCATTTCAGCATATATACATATGTTTTTCGTCAATATATGTATGTACGAACATTATGTAGCGCGCATACTTGTTAACGCCATTAATCACCTCAAATTAATTTCAAATAAAACATCCGTCGCGAGTCGGATACGAAATTATCTCTCCGCGCACATGCTACGATAGCGTTAAGTAATCGCGATGCGGGGTCTGCTTAGCTTTTTTAAAATGATTAATTCTCACGAAACGATTAGTGATTCCACTTAGCCCGTTGAATTGGGTTCAAATGCAGAATATAAATTACTAGTGAAGATCAAAAGTGAATTTCTTGCTCACCAGGAGGATAGTTACGGGGTCTCCTTGTAGAGGCTATCAAATACGTAAGAAGCAGGCAGAATGCGCAAAAGATCAAGGCTATAAGAACACTCATTTCACGTATAACTAAACTTTAAAAACTTCACCGTACATACATAAAATCACGCACAAGCACTTCTTATCAATGGGGCCTTTTTTGAACACAAGAACGAAAGTGTTCCGATCTTACTCACGAGGGGACGAGCTGACGACTGTTACTTAGTCGTTTCGATCTAAGTGATTTGACCACAGCTGAGCTGCTGAGATGAGACGACGCTTCCATATTAGCGTTTGCAATTTGTATTACAAGCTTATTTCTTAAAAGAGACATTCGCGAGAGAAATTGATAAGAAATAATCGAATATGATCAATGCGGAGTAGGTAAGTTATTTTACGTTAGATGGCACTATCTGCAGTCCTGTTCAAGGGAAACAGTACATTTTACATAGGGAGATTTAAGGTCAGATCCTATTGCTTGGAAAACATATTAAGAAGATCTTAGTTATTGTCACGTGCCAACCGCAGTCTCAATAAAAAGTTCCTGGGATTTCCCAATCAAATTACTTGTTCATACAATTTTTTTTTTTTTTCAATTTTTTTGTAGCAACAAATGCGCATTTATTTTGCATATTTCTTTGCCAAATTAGAAGAATTTGTTTAAATTAATTTGTGATTTATTTGTTCACCTTTCGGCTCGAATAGACTCTCAACTTATGAGAAGACAATTTGAATTAAGTAACAAAACTAGAATTAGTCTAATGCTTATGATACACATGGGGTAAATTTATACGGTTAATTAAATTAGCCTACTTTTACTCCATATGTATCACCAAATACCCCGAGTATTTTGACAAATACCCCAAAAAACAAGCGAGTAATTTCGGGGTATTCTATATCCTCAAAAATTGCTGGGTAATTGCAATTACCCTGATAACAGCGCCAACTGGTAGTCGCCAGAAATATAAAATTGGTGTAAGCACATATTCAGCGATAGCCAGTGCAAAGTCAAAACCAAAGTGGAAATGAAGTGACATTTCGAAAATTATTATCTGCATCGGCTGCTGACGTTTCGCTTGAATTAATGCAATTATACATCCATAATAAACGTCAAGCATGCGCATTACCATTCAAATTACCCCGATTAATGTGTATCATAGGTCTCCAATTAACTAGGTAAATCAATTACCCTGAAGCAAATACCCAGCTAAATTTACCCTATGTGTATCATAAGCATAAGACTAATTCTTATAAGACCCTAGATGAATGCCCGTATGAAATTTCGTATGGTCACCGATCTATGCAACTTTGATTTTTGAAGTGGTTTTTCGCATATATTTCTAGAACGGTTCGTCGGACAGAAAAAATGTTTATAACCAATTTTATAGGATTTCGTATTCTGAAGAAGTTTTTAGTACATTAAAACCGTATAGGACTGATCGTTTTCACAGTATATGTAAAACACCTAAGTGTTTATATGGCAACACCAAGAAGGGGTAGCCCGATTTAGTCCATTTTTGAACTTTTGTTTGCTATTACATGTACCAAAATTGAGCTCTCTATGTCAACGCGTTCTCAGGCAGTGTCCAAATATATAATGGAAAACGAAATTTGTGTATGGCAACCCCACGAAGGAATTGCCCGATTTCGATTTGTCTCATTTTCGAATTTAATTTTACTTTTTTTTTTTTAGAAGTCCGCGTACAAAATTTCACCTCTTTAAGTATACGTGTTCTCGAGGTATCGTGCGCAGACGGAAATGCAAAAATCAAAATAACTAACTTTTAATATTATGCGTTGGTGTCCAATCCATTTTGTTCTATCATCATTACAAACTTAGTATACCCCTTTAAATTTCATTTAGAGTATAAAAAGAATAACATCAATTTGTTTTAAAGCGATAAGGTCGCAACCGTAAGCATTTCCGTTGCACTTAGCTTTGGATATGTAGGTATACAGAAAACTGAGAAATAATTTTACTAATTTTGTTGAACCCACCTATTTTTTGAAAATGTGCTACATTTAAACTTAATTTTTGCATTTATTTTTACAACAGTTCGTTGGACCACCTATTTGTCAACATGTATATCAAAATCATTTGGAGTCTGAAGCTAACAGTTTTCTTAGTATATACATACATATATGCAAATAATCTCAAGTTTTGTGTGCTTTACGAAGAGACAGGTCGATTTAATCTAATTTAAAAATTACAACTGTAATTTTAACATAATTAGTGCATCTGATCTCTGCAGTATTCAGATGAATATATACTTATATATGTATGTACGTATACGTCCAAAATCGCAATTTTTGTATGACGAATAAGTGGCAACCCTACGAAGAAGTTGCTCAATCAGCTCAATTTCAACCATTTTCCAACTACGATAGTACGACGGCGTACAATTTTCATAAGAAAGCCATCTATAAAATTTCATGTCTCTAGGTGAACACGTAATTGAGTAATTATGCTCAGGCCTAGACACATACTGAGAATGTTACGCTCCCAAAAGATATGCAATGGTGAATGAAAAATGTTGTAAATATATATGTATGTCCTCTTTTGATACTGTTGGGGTACTTTTGGATACTTTTATCTTAACTTAAGTGGATGGATAGATTTAGTGATTTTTATACCCTAGATGAAATTACCTAGATTATAATGATGGTAAACCAAAATGATTTAGACACCCATGCATAAAATTGAAAGTTATTTTGTTATTTCGTCCGTCCGTCCATCCGTCTCTCCTCACGATAACTTTGCACATGGGCTTTAAAAAAATGGCATTTTTACGTATACTGTGAAAACGATCAGTCCTATACGGTTTTAATGTACTAAAAAGTTCTTCAGAATATGAAATCCTATAAAATTGGTTATAATCATTTATTTCTGTCCGACGAACCGTTATAGAAATATATGCGAAAAACCACTTCAAAAAACAAACTTTCGCAGATGCGTGACCATACAATGACATACGAGTATTCACCTAATAGGGTATCATAAGAATTGGTTTTAGACGAATTCTAGCTTTTCTACTTGTTCTTTTTGTATTCTTTTGGGTGGGACGTGTATGTACGTCCAGTAAATCGTACACAGGTGATCTACTGTATAAACACGTCCGCTTAATTAAGAACTGCGATGCGAGCGATATGGACGTGGCTATGTACACGCCGTATGTCGTCGAGCTTTTGTATCTGTTGAATGTGAACTGAAACGTCCTATTTGGATGAAAATTTCAGCGTTTGTATGGAATACCACATAGCTCACAAGTATTTTTTTGTTTCCCCCTACCACTTCGCTAGAGGGATTAGAAATTCGTGATTTTGAGATGAAACGTCATTTTCAAAAAATCATATCTCGAGAGAAAAGAATAGGTTAAAAAGATAGGAGGAAAAGATTGATGAAAAAAACATTGACTTGTTGGCTCGGGGGTTGGGGGTTGTACCACCCTCATAGGAGTTGTCGAAAATGGGGGGCGTGGGATATCAAATTAAAGAGGGAAGAAAGTGTGATCTAGTGGCGGGGTTATTTTTTGATCCTGTAAACTTCATATGGACTTTTTTACCATTAAAAAGGAATTTTTTACCACTTGGGTCATATACACCCCGCTCCGCCCTTCGCTCATTTTGTATATTTTTTTCCCCCACTATTCCTTTCGTATGCATTAACAAGCTGTTGTGAACATTTTTTATTTGGGTGGCAAATTTCACCGACGTAAACCTCGATACACTTTAGTGGCCGACTGGAGTTATTTTCAGATACAATGTGTACCGTTGCCGACCTCCAAAACTCCATATAAATTCTAAGAAAAAATTTCCAATAAATTTCTAAGAAAAAATTATGGTCTTTCTTACATCAGGTCGAGGTATCATTGATTTTATATTGGAGCGAGGCATTGCCTGCTTACCCTGTGGTTGCGTCATCAGGTGCAAGTCGAGGCATCGTCGAGGCACCGTCGATTTTGTATTCAAGGAAAGCGTTACATATTTTTGCTCTACGTGTCCAGTCCTTGTACATGTTATTAGCTTGTCTATGCCACCACCAAATTCCAATTTGTTCCGACGAAACTGAACACCATCGCAATTTTTTGTATAGACCTCTAACTTCAAAATAAAAATACAAAAAAAAAACGTGCTAGAAGTCTTCAATAATAAATAATACTATTCTTTTAAAGAAAAAAAAAATACTATTGTTAACAAAAACTTTTTTTTATGAAAAATATAAAGCATTAAGCTTCCTTTGGCGTTTGATTCAGAAAAATCGGTTGCTCCGCTCTTGAGATTATTTTGGTATGCCGTACAAACTCCAAAAGTTTCATCCAAATCTATGGTCGAGTTGTTAATAATATTCAGCACTGGGGTGTGTCACATAGAGTAGTAAATTCCGCCGATGTGGAGCACATTCGCTAAACTATTTAGCACCGAAAGGTGTAAGTTGGATATCATTTTTAATTCTGTCGGTCATAATTACAAGGTCTTACTATTATTGCAAGAGACCGTTTACTGTTTTTTATTGGTGTACTGTTCGACAGTGAAGAGGTATAAGTAAAAAAATTATTAAAGTTTACTTAAAAAAAACACAAAACTAAACCGGACAAAAAAAAAGGGATGCTCCATCTGTGAAAGTCGATAAGGGAAAATGGACTTCAAGTAAAGGAGGGATAGTGGGATTAATAAAAATTAAGTACTTAATTTAAAAAAAAAACATTTATTTAAACCTTTTATGTGTGACCATCATCATCCATCATGGAACTTCTATGGTAGGCCATCAGAGATAATCATACTGATGAGACCTCTCTAATCGGTGGGTCGAAAAGTTCAATAATTTTTTTGCACTTAAAATGCATTTTGTAAATTTATTGAAATAATTTTCAATAAATTTCAGTCTGTTAGACGAGAAATCTCCTTCATAAATCTTTTATCTAAACCTTTTTATTTATATATATAAAAAAAACACACATATTGCCATTTGAATTTGATCTCAACTTTTGTGAATTAATAATCTTTTTGTTTTTTTATTGAAATTCCCAAAAAATTACGCTGTATAAAAAACAAAAAATGTATCTTGCCGATAATATTTATTTTTTGTCATATTACTTTCGTTACCAGGCCATATCTTTTCTAAATTCCAGCTCTAAATCCACTCGCACACTTAAAAATGCAAATTTCAAAATAAATTTAATACAAAAAATATATGCGCCCAATGCAGTTTTCCATACCAGTCATGCAAATTTCACGACTTAAACTTGTTAATTTTTTTTTTTTTCATCTTTAGCTTAGAGTTAATTCTGTGTACGACATATAAAATTATCGCGAATCCGACAGGAGCATACCATTAAACTGATACGTACCCATTTGGCCCCGTAAATCGCTATCGAAGCTGAAACTATATACGCCAATAAAAGCAGCTGGGCATACACTCTACCTTTATTCATCTAAGAATTTTGATTGAAGGTCATATTGGCAAAGTTTCCTTCAATGTTAAAAATAATATATGTCTACAAGAATTCCTTATTCCTTATTATTCATCAATTTGTCTAAGTAGGTAATAGGCTAGGTGAAAAGGTAGTGTCAATAGATCGAATGCCTTGCTAATTTAATATTCAAATTCACAAATCTGAATTTTTATTTTAAATTGAACACCAATTTCTGGTTAATTAAAGTCAATTTTATGGAAAACTGAAAGTCACGCTGCTTTAATTGGACAAAGAGAAAAAAAAACAAAAACCCGTTAAGTATCAACATCAACTAAAGATAAGAACTAGAAATAATAATTAACATTTCCCTTACTGCAACGTATAGAAGACCTGTCCAACCCAAAAATTCTTGAGACAACCTCATCTTTTCCGGTCTCGCGATGTATCAATAAAAGCTGTTTACTGTGAAAGTTCTATGCACAACATAGAAAAACCGAAAAACACTACTTTAAGCTTGACTTTGAGGAAGGTCAACAATTTGTTGATGCCAACAAAAACTCTGAAGATAAGCTGCGAGTGCCTATTGTTGGAGCTAAATTCATTCCTATTTATTACATAAGGTACATATACGTATGTACATACATATAGGATATGGTATTAGCATAAAGCCAAGATTGGGAAACGTAAGCTTAGTAAAGCGGGATCTAAAAATATTCAAAAGCCAAAAATGTTATGACTTGACTATCTAATGACCTCACAATATTCAAAATTCTATAGGAAAAATTTGAATATATGACAAACGTACATATATGTATAAAATATACATATATACGCATGTATAATCCGGAAGGAGTTGCATCTATGCATCTCCCACCCTTTCTAAAACGGAATATACTTAGTTTTTTTTTTCTCCCAATTTAGACCCTCTAGCTCTCAAGTAGCATCTTCATTTCCCATCTAAGTTTCTGGCTAATAACATACCTCCAGAAGTCGTTCAAACAGTAATTTTTACGAAAAATTGTGTGTTTCGCGTATGATCCGCGGTAATTTTAGCTCTTCTTTTTTTTTGCAAAATGGTTCTAGTTGTAATTTTTGTGATAGCTTTAGTTCTGATTTTTATTTGGAGAGATACTCGAAAGCCCGAGGGATTTCCTCCAGGTAAGTTCGGTAATTTGTTAATTAATTAATTCTTCACACACATACCCACATGCATATGCAGTATGCACTCATCTTCGATAAATTCTAATTTGAAATTTTCGATATATCGAAAGTGATCGTGGGTTATTGAACTTTCTATAAGACCAGATACCGGTCCGATTCTAATGAAATTGAAAGTAGGTCAGTGAAGTTCATTGCCTTAGGCCTCAGCGGTTTTACGTTGCTTTCTTCTAAATCAAGTAGTCTCTCATCAAGAGCTATCTTGTTTGAATTTTTTGTGAATCGTTTGATCGGTTTCCGTAGTCAATTCGGAAGGCATGTTTATGATGGGTTAGATTTTAAATAGGTGTGTAATTGGATAACACTTAAGGAGACACTGCAATTATATGTTTTGAAAAAAAGTTTCCTTGTACTTTTCATTGATATTTTTCCAGCCAATCTTGTAATATTAGATATTATATTCAATTCCCTAGATTTTGTGGTAACATAGAAAGGTGTCCGTTGTTCATTACACCTACGTTTCTATTCATTTCTCAGACGATCTTCAGGAGTTTATTTTATATCTTTTTATGTGTAGTTATATAATGAATACTGGTTAGGGATGTATCTTTCAGATGAAGATTGTAATAAAAAACCACTACATAATATTATTATCTATAAAATTATAGGACCGGAATTGCTATACTATGTGTGCATTGCTTCATGATGATCTGCAAGCTACTGATTTGATCAACGCAAAATCGTCTATCTCTGAACTTTATTTATTTATTTTTCGATCGAGTTCTTTTTTAAATTATATTCAGGATCATCTTAAGATAAAATTTTCGCCACAATGGAAAGATCTCTCTCCAACATCGGCAATATGCCATCTTTTTTTCGTGCTTGACACTATGTTTCACTTGCGTGTGGAATCCGGTGGTCAAGGCCAACCAGGAGGGTGATTCTGATCTTTTGTCGTACTTTAATGTCAAAATATACGCCTAGATGAAATGAACTTTTCTACTGATTTTCTCGTGTTTTTATCCAGCTCAGCAAGCCTTGCATTACATAGAATGAACAGAAAATGACACTTCGCTTTACAAATTCAAAATATTATTTTGAATTTAAGCACTTGTATTGCTCTAATTAGATATAGAAAATAAATTTTCAACAATATAAAATTTTTGTCACAACCTCGGAAGCAGTTGACTAATTTGTCGTACGTTTAGGCGTGTATTCTGACATTAATTCATTGCAAATTCATTTTAGTTTATTTTATGGTTGATGAAAAGGATAAATCAAAATGAACATGGTGAATATAAAAGTACGACAAATTTGAGGTGAAGTGTCAAAATATGTGACAAAAATATACGCCTAAGCTACGACAAAGAGATCAGAATCACCCCCCTGGTTTAGTTTTTTCAGCAGATTTCACCTGGATGCTGATTCTCATTTTTGTCGTAGCTTAGGTGTATATTTTTGTCGCATATTTTGCCATTTTACCACAAAATTTGTCGTAACGTTTTTTTTTCACTATATTCATTTTAATCCACAAGATGAACTAAAATGAATTTACAATGAACTTACACCTAAAAGTACGACAACTTAGTCAACTGCTTCCGAGGTTGTGAAAAATATTTTAAACTATTGTAAATGAATATTCTACACCAACTTATAGCATTACAAGTGTTTAAAATCAAAATAATATTTTTGAATTTGTAATGTGAGTTGTCATTTTCTGTTCATTCTACGTAATGCAAGGCTTGCTGTACGAAATAAATGGATTTATCAAGATGAATAACTATTTGTTTTATTGAAAATGTTAACTGTAGTATGTATTTGGAATTTTTAATTTTAATTTTTTTTTTTTGTGATAATTAGCAGATTCAAGGCCGGCTGAAGTACGATTGAATCTGGTTAACCGTTTAACTTTCTTCTTTAGTAGATTTTGTAGTTAGGATTGGTGAGCTAGATACCCACAGCTGTTTTTTTTTCATAATTTCTTAAATTAGTTAAACATTTTTTTCTTCTAAGGCAAGTGCCACACCAGGCCACTGATGTGCTGATTATCAGCAGCACTAATATGCTAATGTGGCATACATTGTAAGTGCCAGTGATGTACTAATGTGATACTGATCTACTGATAATCAGGAAGTGATTTGCATGTTGCTGATTTTTACTGACATCAGTCGATATTTTATTTTCAAACTAATTAAATCGGATTAGTTTAAAATATTCAAAATGAACGTAATTTTGTTTCAAAATTAGTGCAAATTGCAACCTGTGCAGACTGCTGCAAAGGGGATAAATTGTAAAAAGCTTGGAGAAAAATTACGTATTAAATTGGAGTCTTTGAGTGTGTTTCACATAGTAGGCTACACCTATATGCTGATGATGCTCAGCTATACCTGTCAAGACCACTTGGTCTCATTGAAGATGGAACAAGTTGCATTAACGAAGATTTACAAAGGATTTTTCACTGGACTGTAATCAATGACCTGAAGCTTAATGACAGTAAATCTAACTGTTTGTTAATAAGCAGAACCAATATTGACACTTCTGGGTTCTCTCCTATTACTATTGGAGGGGAAATAATTCCTTTTGTAGAAACTGCTCGTAATCTTGGAGTTATATTTAACAATACTTTAACCTGGGACAATCACATTTCGTCTATAATTCGTAAAGTCTATGGTTCTTTGCGGTCTCTGTGGGCTTCTAGCAAATTTACACCTACGGCAACAAGATTGTTCTTATGCCGATCACTTCTTGTTCCTGTTCTCACCTTTGGTTTTGAAGTATTTGGTCATCTAGATTATATTAATTCACATAAACTTTCCATGGCTTTTAATGCTATGATCAGATACATATTTAATTTACGCAGATTTGATCACGTGTCGCCTTTTATTAACTCCGTATTTGGTTGTAACCTTTTTTGTTACTTAAATTATCGGCGTCTTGTTGTACTGGTCAAGTTATTGAAATTTCGCTGTCCACCATACTTGTTTCGATTTCTCAATTTTGGTAATTCTAACAGAAATTGTAATCTAATATTGCCCAGATTTTCTTGCTTAACTTCTCAGCGTCTGTTCTTCGTTCATACAATCAACCTTTGGAACTCCTTACCTGCTTCTATTAAACGATCCGTTTGGGCAGGCTCACTTTCCTCGATCAAGCAACTCATCATTGAGCATTTAAAGTCTTCAGAATTACGTGTATATTAATTGATTTACTAATTTTATGTATGTGTCCGCTATGTGCCTCGGCAGTTAGTCTAGATTTAGTTAGTAGTATGATGCATTGAAACCATTTATGATTTTTTGTAAATGCTTTATTGTAGTTTAGTACGTACTGAACTGTAGTTATTCTTTTTTCGTTTTAATTAAATTTCATAGATAAATGCAATGTATTTAATTATAGTTAGCTCTGGATTTCTCTAGTTCATAGGAACATATAATTTTATTTTATTTTTCGCTTAACATGTGCCTAATAAAAGATACTTGTCTTACTGGTACATTGCCACTAATATATGTATACTAGTTATATGTATATGTAAAATAAATTGAATTGAATTGAAATTGAAATTGAAAAGATGGTATGTTTACTTGCGTACTTTTTTATTAAATTATACTCCGTACTGAAGAGTATTAGGGTTTCTACCAATACGAAACACTTCTTCCAATCAATTTTTGAAGCTCAAATTTGCAATCATTTTATCACTTATCGTGAATGATAGTTAGACTTTATCGTTTATAATGAATGATGGCTCAATTTTATTATTGATAGTTGTGTATCGATCTTGAGAGTTAGCAATGAGTCCAGTTCTGTAGACAGTCAGTCTTGATCTAGAATTTGGAGAGTCGGTCTGAATCATTAGTTAGTAATCACCTATTTATATAAATCTAATAATACGTGGCTCTTGAACTAATATTAAACTAGTCTTTTAATTAAGGTGTCTTTTTATTTAAAGCCAATCCTGAACATAACAATGATTGATAGTTAGATATTGTCCTTTATCGTTTATCATGAATGATAATTAGTTTTCCTTCAGATGTAAATGCCATAAAAAAATCCCGAATATATTAGTAAGTGTATATTAATATATAACCCACCACACACCCAATATTTGCGTTTATTTTGATTTTTTCTTCAATTCTTTAATAATAAAATCAGCAAAAGCTCTTCCTCTCGCTGAGTTCCATTTTAAGTGCTTGCAAATTTGGCATAAAAATCAGATCACTTTAAGTGAATGTAGCCATTTCCTACTGATGTGATGTCCTCGCAATATATCAGTTGCTGATTATTTTAAAACTTCACCATCACCACATCAGCACATCAGTAGTCTGCCTAAGTCTAGGTTTGTCTAAGTCTTAAATCTCTATAAAATTTATTTTATTTATACATCTTTAACTAGTTGCCACTCTAGCTTTAGATGTGTTATCTCTACCTACTTGCGTACCTGCTCAATCCTTTTAAGTGTTTACTATTTATTTTTTTTTTGTCTTTTTGCCAATATATCTGGTTATAATTAAATAACCAATGGTAATATATGTACCCACCATTTTTGGACGTGGCCTCCACAGTCTTTCAATAAAGCGTTTTTGTATTGTACTCGTATAAAAGAAGCAGTAGAAAAGTTCATTTCATTTTGTTGTATATTTTTACATTAAAGATCTTTTGTCATATTTTAATGTCAAAATATACGACAAAATTAAAGGAACTTTTCATACTGCTTTTTTGTGTTTTTGTTCAGCTTTGTGGAACAAATTTTAAATAATCGAGACTCCGGAGTCTTGTTTTTATAGTGATTAAGCGCTTGTTGGAAATCATTTTACTGAAAGTTTTATAAAAATTAAAAACCATGGCAAAAAAAATTACATTTTCCAATGGCACTTTATTTGTTTACAATTAAGTTGTCATTGTTTGTTTACTTGCACTAAAATTATGTGAGCCATACAAAGGCAATGCCAAGAAATATTGTCAGAAATTAAATGGGGGCACAGCAAAAATTGTTAAAAATATGAAAAATTATAAAAAAATTATTAAATTATAAATTTAAAAATGATTCGAATCACGGTAACATAAAATTATAAAAACTTCTTTAATACTCGATAAAGTTTCAACCACTAAATTAATCACTCCTCTGAAAATATCTTAGTTTACTACTTCCATGACTAAAATTCACACATCTATGCTATTCTACTACTTGAAGAAAAATGATTAAGTTTTTCTTCCTCATAGCCTCCTTTTTTCTATAATAGATAACCGCCGAACTAACCGAAAACGAAAACTTATCAGTTCCACACCGAAAATTCGTCTTAGCTTACATATAAAAAACAAACGAATAAAAGTTTGGCTGGGTTAATATCAAATGTAAACAAACAAAAATAAGGTTATGTAAAACCGAAAAGAATTTTCGTTCGTGTGGAACGAAATGATGATCAGAACGAAAGTTTTCTTCTCGTTCAGAAAGACAAGAATATCTATATAAATAAAACTGAAATGCTGTTCGTTGGTAATCGCATCACTTGAGAACGGCTGGATCGTTTTTTGCACACGGCGTTTTTAAAAAATATGTAAAATTAAGCTAAAAAATGGGACCAATTGGGCTACTCCTTCGTAGGGTTGCGTTATAAAAATTTGGTTTTAACTACATTTGGGTACTGCCTGAGAACGCGTCGAAGTAGAGAGCTCAAATTTTGTACAAGGCGCTTTCATGAAAATTGCAAATACAAGTGCAAAATGGGACCAATCGGGCATTTCCATCTTACGGCTGCCATGCAAAAGTTTCGTTTTTTATTATATACAGTCAGTTCTCGAGTTACGATCACCTCGACTTACGGCCATTCGCACTTACGACGAAAAAATTTCAGAAAAAATTACAAAAATGTATCAATTTTCTATACTTTTCGCCAAATATAATCATATACATATATATCCGTGCTCGTTTCTGGTGATTGATGTAGTAAACAAATAAAAATCGGAAAAAAACTGTTAATTAATGTAAATATGTAGGTATTTTATATTATATGGTTTATTTTTATATGAAATTCGACTTACGACCATTTCGACTTACTTCCGAAGCTGCGGAACCGAACTCCGTCTATGTACTATGTTTCCATGAACCAGAATTGAGTTAGGATTGAGTTAGCGTTAAGTTTTGCTGACTGAGTTAACTCGATGTTGTTTCCATGAACGGCTTGAGTTGAGTTGACAGATAAAATATATCATACAAAGTAGCCGGATTTGTGTTGGATAAAACACCCATTCCTCACTATTCTAACTAATGCATATACAAAACCCAACTCAACTCGACTGGTTTCGTGGAGTTAAAATGGATTGGACGAAACTCAACTCAATTATCGTTTCCATGAGCATAAATTCGGATCCAATTCGAATTGAACTCTGCATGGAAACATAGAAATGGGCCTGAGAACGCGTCGACGTAGAGTGCTACACTCTTCCAGGCATATGAACGTGTGCACGCACACACATATACGGTAAAACACAAACACACACACACATACAGACACAGAGTAATACTTTAGAATATGGAATCGCTCGATCGAGTCAGATGATAGCTTATATCTTATGCATCTCTAACCACCCCACCCCTTTCAACCTCCTAACCCCACCCATCTAGACATCTATATTATCGCCGGGCAACACGGCGGGCTCCCCCTGGTATTTTAATAGAAATAATGCTTTAAATATGGATATTTTTTTTTTTAAATTATTATTAGAATAAATATCCAATATTTTATTATTGCAGCAAATTTCTGTTAGCTTAGGGCCAAATTTGTATTTTTCGGTTCAGCATTTTTGCTTTCGTTTTTTAATTTGCAAACTGCCTAAAAGTTATCAAACACTGAAACATCAGCAAGTCAACCAAAGATCAGTAAAGTACAACGTTTTTTCTTTTCTTTATAGGTCCAAAATGGCTTCCAATAATTGGCTGCATCCCTTTAATACAACAACTTCATGACATCTATGAATTTTATCACTTAGTTTGGCAGCATTTCTCTATTCATTATGGTCCTGTGGTAGGATTTCGGATCGGACGAGATAAACTAATTGTAGTCTCTGGAAGAGAAGCTATTAAGGAATTTTATTCACGAGAAGAATTCAATGGTCGTCCAGATGGATTCTTTTTTCGAATAAGGTCATTCAATAAACGTCTTGGAATCGTATTTACCGACGGAAAGGATTGGGAAATCCAAAAGCGATTTTCATTAAAAACTCTAAAATATTTGGGAAATAGTCGTTATGGTATGGTCGGTCATATACAAAAAGAAGCAGAGGAAATGGTTGAATTTTTCCAAATAAAGGCCAAATCCGGTGAATTAATAGACATGCACCATGTATTCGATATTCCTGTTTTAAATGTAATGTGGGCACTCTTAGCAGGCTTTAGATTTCACGCAGAAGATGAACGCCTTTTGATGTTGCTAAAAATGATACACGAAAGCTTCAGAGTAATCGACATGTCTGGAGGAATTTTAAATCAGTTCCCCTTCTTTCGACATTTATTTCCTTACAGAAGCGGATATCGACCACTTTTAAATAATCTGGAACCACTTTGGAAATTTCTTTCAGAAACAATTGCTGAAATAGGTCAACATATGCATGGTGATGAGCCGAATAGCCTTATTGAGTCATTTCTGAAACAAATCGAGGAGAATTCAAAACTAAATCAGACTTCAACATTTACATCAGAACAGCTTCTTTCGCTATGTTTAGATTTCTTTCAAGCCGGGTCCGAAACAACAAGTAACACTCTGGGATTTGGAATAATTTACATGTTGCACAATCCTCGTGTACTAGAAAAAGTACGAGCGAAAATTCTAGCTACTGTTGGTAGAGATAGATTGCCGTGTTTATCAGATCGTCCTAATATGCCATACATTGACGCAGTCTTATGTGAGATTCAACGATTTTCGACTGTTGCACCTTTAGCCATTGCACATCGCACTATTGAGAGAACAAAATTTTGTGGATACACGATACCAAAGGATACAATTGCACTAGTTTCATTGTACAGTTTGAATATGGATGTGTCCTATTGGAAGGACCCGCAAAACTTCCGGCCTGAAAGGTTCTTAGATGCAGATGGGAATTTAATTCAACATGAGTCCTTTATAAATTTTGGTCTAGGTTATATTTATAAATTTGATTCTTTTAGATTAATTTTAATAACTAATTTTAAAATTAAATTTCAGGAAAACGCCGCTGTATTGGAGAATCATTAGCCAGATCCAGCCTATTCTTATTCTTCTCCGCCTTTGTGCATTCTTTTGAAATAGTGCTACCTGCTGGCGATCCATTGCCTGACATTGAAGGTTTAGATGGAATCACTCTATCACCGAAACCTTACAAGGCTCGCCTTGAAATGAGGCACTGAATATAATTTCGGAGATATGTAGTTTTATATTTAAATAGAGAAAAAGAATTTAGGAACAGCAGGTTTCAAAATCAACATTTAATTGTATTTTTGATTAGTTTTATTTTATTAAAATTTGACTTATTTCTTTTTTAATAATTTGTCTCTTATAACTATTTTTATTTTTTGCTCCCTGCTACTTTTCCCCAAATTGTTTGTCCTTCAATTATGGTCCCAAAATTATTAAATTTTGCTCATCATTATAAACGAAACTCATCCATAGTTCTTATTACCTAATGTGGCATAAGCCTGACAGATTCACAATATTAATAGCACCAATAATCACACATCTTATAATTCAATTTTCGAGGATAATAACAACCAAATCCAAACCATAAGATTCTGCTATTCTTGATTACGATCAATGGCAAAGAGCCTGTGTTACATAACCTCATCGAACAAAAGTAAGTCTTCTTAGCAAATACATTTTTGGCTACAAGCCAATAATAGTATAATCGACATCAATATTTTTCTATTTGACATCAATCTTGATTTTATAAGCCTCCCTATGCATGGTCCAGTCGTTTGATTTACATGAGCGTGTGTAGCGAATGTCGGAACTTGAGTTGAGAGAGAATGAGTGAAATCGGCCGAAACTATTGCGTACAAGCAAAACTAAAACTATGGAAATGAACTAGACAAAATCAGATGTTAACTTTTGCCTCTACTCGCAACGAATTTTGTTCAAACTTTAATTAATTCCAATAGCAAAGTCGTCAGGTTTGCTTGTATACAATTGTTTCGTCAGATTTCATTCCAGGCAGACTTCAGTCTCAACTCAAGCTCCAACTTGCCCTGCACACGCTCATGCAAATCATACGACTGGACCATGCATGGCCCAGTCGTATGATTTGCTTGAGCCTGTGTAGCGCCCTTAAGCCTATAAAACCAAAGATTGAAGGTTGCAAGATGAAAATAGAGCATAGCTAGAATTTTTGTTTAGTAAAAGTGCTTGAGAGATACAAAAAAGACGAGTTTAATATGATACTGCAGCCATTGTCTCGCACTTATGGCCTGAAGTTTCAATACGACATTGCTTAAGGCGCATTCAAAAAGCAAAATGGCACGAGCAATTAGGATTTCGTCACAGAGCTTTAACAGCGAACAGTCGATCGACGACCGAATTTGAGTATATTTAAAATCCAAGTTTTCCCTGTGATACATGATAAATACAAGTGATTTGTGCCACATTGTGGTAGTCTTGCTATTATGCAGTTTGATGCAGCTGCGGGTGAACGCGCCCATAGCCTACTTGCTTAAATATTTTTATGCAAATCATATTATGGTTGGGATATATGTTTACCAAATTAAAATTATTATCTCCCTCCCACACACCATCACTAAAATAAAATTGATTGCCACTTGCCACTTTAAAATTGGTAACTAAGAAGATAATTAGGATGGCGAATTGACGGGGTAGACGTGCAATTGCATTCTCTATATAAAAACTTTCTAGTTATTACCGGAGTGATGCCCATACCAATGTTGGACACGACTTGAACTCCGTCGAAAACGCCTGATTTCCGGAAAGTTGGCCAAAGAAAACTGAGACTTTAGGGCTGTGCTGAAAGCTGTAATTTAAATTTTTATTTAGTAGCAAAGAAACCCGCATTTTCCCACTTTTTCCGCTTATATCCAGTGTAAAGATGCTTCTCATAAACTATGTAAAGTGTGTGGGTACAATTATAAATTTAAATTTCACTAATTTCTCGGGTTTTATCCCTTTTTCCTTCTCTCAACAACGATTTCTAATTGATTCCTTCCATTGATGACATTTTGATCTGGATGACATTTCTCGCTTTGTCATTTTGGCAGCATACACATATGCAGTGAAAAATGAAAAGTTCTGTAAGGCCCAACCCAGACGAGAACTTTTTAGGGAAGGAAGGAGTTTCCTTCCCTTGGCTTAGACGTACCATAACAATAATGTTGCTTTGCGTAGTTCCTTATATGATTACCGAAATTAATTGTGTATGTTTCAATTAAGTTACAGTTTTTGATATAAACAATTACTGTATCACCAAGGTATATAGAAGACAAGGTATTCCCGACTCGAACCACGTTCCGCCATTTTTGTTAAAACTCTTTTTCCCTTTTTCTTCATTCACTGAAGTACGTCACAGGGCATCAGCTGTAATGTGTCAAAATTCTTTGCGCTTGTACTGCCACTGTCAGATTTCCTTTTTCTTTTTTATTCATTCACTGAAGTACGTCACAGACTATCAGCTGTTTGATCAGCTGTGATATGTCAAAATTTTAATGGGCATACCTTGTTTCTTCTATATACCTTGCTGTATCACAAATTCACAACACGTAATGATTATTAAATTATTATATTATCACCTCAAATCTCAAATAAACATCTGTACAGCCGATGAGAAATTTCAGAAATTTCGCAATTTCAAAATGGCCGCCGTGCTGTAGGATTGGTATGCTGCCCGTACTCCCGATCAAAACTTGGTAGCACGGACTTTTTCCAACCTCCGAATAATTCTCACCCATAAAAAGAGTCAATATCCTCCTCAGTTTCGTTTTCCAACTGAAACACCTATTTGCAATTCCCCAGCAAATCTGTTTTGGAAAACCTGCTTGAAGGAAAGAGTAAGGATGTGAAGTCATTTGTGCGTTCACAACTTATATATAAAGATACGACTGAGTGGACTGGTAAAGAAATAGACTTTGCGTTAAAAGTTTATAAAGAGATCTGCTAAATTCTGGATTTTTATTGCCCCCGATAAGCACCATTCTTAAATGGCATTCTATGGTGATGTTGGACACAGGTGTTTCCAATGTCATTCTAAAAGTACTTAAACTAACAGTTTCTGAGTTGGCAGAGGATGATAGATGTTGTATACTACTATTTGAAGAAATGGTAGCTAAATCAAAATTAGAATTCAATGATGACATGATATATGGACTGACAGATTTAGGCACTTTAGGACGCAAAAACGCTTAGCTTCCAGTATCCTCGTGCTGATGGTACGAGGATTAAATAAAAACTGGAGTCAAGCTGTGGTCTACGTGGCGGGTTCCGTTTCTCTTCCGCTCTTTTAAAATTGCTAAATATCGGTTTAGAGATAAAAGCAATCATCTGCGACCAGGGATCTAGCAATAGATTGTGCTACAGGCTTTTGGGGTGCACGCGCGAAAAGCCTTACTTTTTGTAAGTAAGAAAAAAATATATGCTTTCTTTGACATACCACATCTTTTCAAAAGTGTTAGAAATAATTTATATAAAAACAATATTATTTCTAATTCGAAAGGTTTATGATATGGATAGTGGAAACATTAGAGCAATGCATCGGCTTACCGATACGCATATTGACCCCGAACATTTTAAGCGAGTACCTGTGGAGCTTGCGACACAGATATTTAGCCACTCGGTTGCTTCCGCGATTTTGGCAGCGATAAGTTTAGATCGTTTACCGGAATCTGCCGAAAAATTACGTGCAAGTAATACAGCAGAGTTTATTTCAAAAATGAATACACTATTTGATCAGCTAAATAGTGTTTCAGAATTCAATAAGAATCCTGCGATAAATGCTATATCGCAGAGGAACATAAGTGCGATTCAAAATCTTTCTGCAACAAAGATATGGATCGACACATGGGTCCATATAGGAAGAATGAAGCGTCCATACTGTTTTGATGGACTAATACAAACAATAAATGTGGTACGTATGCTATGGGGTGACTTAAAAGAGAAGCAGGGCTATTTAATTACTTCTCGGTTAAACCAAGACCCTCTCGAGGATCTATTTTTAAAGATTAGAGAATTTAAGACGTATGATCGAAAACCTTCTATATATGTATCATATAGGAATTTAAAAGAAATTCTATTGTATTCTAATGAATCTAATGAATTACCGTCGGATTGCTCTAATCGTTACAATATTCCAAAAAATTTGATGAACTTCAATTCAGGGTTTGTAAATAGCTTAGTAGAGGATGTCGAAACTGTGGATTCACAAGAAAGCCATTGCGAAGGTAGTGAAGCAGTTGCAGAGGGGTATATCTCTGAAGATGATATACTACAGGAAATTTTCGATGATTTTGAAAGAAGTCATAAAGAAAAATATAGGCTCGAAGAAGTACAAAACTTTTCGGAGTAATTTCAAAATCATCGAAAGTTTCCTGTGGTCATCCTCAGCAACTTCCTTCACTACATTCGCAATCGTTTTCTTCTGAGTCAGTTTCAACATCCTTTTTAGCTATTTATATGTAGACTCTGAAATATTGTAACGAGAGAATTCCGACGGATTAGAATCATTCGAATACAATAGAATTTGATTCCTATAATGATCCATATACAGAACGGTTTCCCTTATAGCTCATACGTCTTAAATTCTATCATCAAAAATAGATTTTCTAAAGGGGATTTAATCGAGCAGTAATTACATGTCCTGCATTGCATCTCTTTTAAATCGCCCCATAGCATCCGAACAACATGGTTTGTATTAGTCCATCGAGGTATGGACGAAGTTTCATTCTTACCGTATGAACCCATGTTTCAATCCATGGCTTTTCGCTTACAATTATACTTGTGTTTCTCTGCGATAGAGCATGAACACCATTTAGTTGGTCAAATAATGTGTTCATTGCAATAAACTCTGCTGGTCTTATGCACCACGTAATTTTTCTGAAGATTCTGGGAAATGGAACAATCCAAACTTACCGTTGCCAAAATCACGGCAAACCGAGTAAATATCTGTGTCGAGCTTTACCTTGGTTATTGGTTAAATTGTTTGGCGTCAATATGTGTATTTGCTTTAATGTTTCCATTCAAAATTCTACGAATTATATTCCAAGATATTTTGTCCTACAAGCATATATTTTTTGAGATTTACAAAAAAGTAAGGATTTTCACGTAACCTAAAATCCAATCTGTTGTTAAACGCTGGTTTTACAGGTGATTATTTTAATATCCAAACCGACATATTACCGGAAACGGAGCCCGCCACGTACCCTACAGCTGAGATCCTCTTACCATCAGCACGATGATACTCAAAATGTCCTTGCGCCCTAAAGGACTTAAGTCTGTCAATCCATAAATTATTTTCACATTAAACTCTAATGCAGTTTTAGTAACCATTTCATCAAACATTGGGAACAGCGTCAACTCCGTCAACTCAGAAATTTTCTGTTTCAGTAAATATATTTAAGACGACGTTAGAAACACCTGTTTGAAATCTCACCATAGAATACCATTTAAGAGTGGTGTTACAGAAGGCAGCCTAAAAATCCCGAATTTCTTTGTATAGTGCTGAGATTTATTATAAAAGTTTAACTCGAACTCCTTTCGTTATCAGTCCACTTAGTCGTATCTAAAAGTTGTGTACAAATGCTTTTACATCCTAGCCTTTTCCTTCAAGAATGCTTTCCAAATCTTGATTTTCTGGGGAATTGTTAATAGATTGTCTTAAGAAACGGAAACTGAGATTCTAGAATTTTTGGAATTTTATAATTTCTTACATATGTTTTTGGTTTTCCAGTTTTATCAACGTCAGTATTCCCAAGAAGGTCGGTATTCACAACCTATGTAAAGTACCTAGTATTGTTAAACATACTTTGTCTAGGGAAAAATGCCCGAATTAAATGGTTTCGGTAGGGCTGATTTATTCAAAGCTCTTCCTCTAAGTATATTCTTTAATGTCCTTTTCGTAAAAGTGTTTTTCTTTCCAAAGCGTTACTCAATTGTTGTAAATTGCCATTATGTCATTGCAAACATTTCTACGGTAATCTTTTGGAATTAAGAAAAAGGATAAATATGAAGATCTTCCTATAACTTTCGAAACAATAAAACATCAAGTACAAATCAAATCAAATTAATTAGTAAAACCATTTTGTGTTAAATGTTAAACCACACTGATGAGACCTCTCTGATCGCTGGGTCGAAAAGCTCGATTTTTTCTGCATTTTCAATTCACTTTGATCGAACTTCTGTGGTAGGCGATCAGAAATAACCACACTAGACTTAGACACTCTGCTTGCTGGGTAGAAAAGTTCGACTTTTCCTGCTTTTCCAATGTATTTGGCAAATTCATTGAAACTATTACGGTCTGCCATAGTGGAGAAATTCCCCACATTAAAGCAAAAATGCAAGCTAGGCAACAAAAAACTTCAAAAGAAATCAAACATTCCCACAAAAATAATGCTAGCACATTGCGCGCTCGCAAGCTGTTGCAATTGCGGTCTTGCGTCGTCGTACTTCGTTTATGACTGTCCAATAAGTTAGAGTAAGTATTGGCGAGCGGTGAGCAGTGACATATTTGCATTTAAATCGCGAATAAAAATTCCGTGTTTATTTGGAGAATATAAGTTAATCCATATTACTGTTTAATACTTCGTTCATTATAAATCCTAGAAAAATCTACAGAGATTTTATAATAGTGTCATTTGCGATGTGGAGATAAAACTTCCGTGATTTAAAATTAAAACATTGTTAAATGTTTGTGGTTCGTATAAAAAACCCATTAAGATAGTACAGATTTTCTATTGACTATAATGGTTAGACAGATTTATATTTGGGTCTGTAAACTTACACCTAAATGGTAAGTGGCACAATTAAAAATAATAATATTACGATTATTTTGGTTCTCGCGTAAACGAGTTTTTAAAATTCTTTAAGAGGATGGAAAAGAAATGATTGAGCGAGGAGATGAGAGTTAACAAAATTCGTTCAGCATTCAGCAGTCAAGTCAGCATTACTCAGCAACTCTCTTCAGTAATTCTTGTTGAGTGCGGGTCCACTTTCTCTTTAAATTCTTGCATTGCAAAATCTGAAATAATATAATGAATGCTTCTTCTTAAATATTAAAATTGTATCCATACATAGTGGAATTTTAAATGAATTTTGTCTTTTGATCTATTTATAAAAAGAATTTACTTAACTTATCTAAAACTGAAAGAATTGTAAAATGCAATGAAATTGTCTCTCTTCCCGGCCGGCTTTTCGAGGTATAAATTGTTGATTAAGAGCATTTATCTAGCAGAAAGTGTTCAATTGTCGCTGAGGAAGGAGTCTATTTGTACGTGTCTCGTGTAAGGTTTCTTTTTTAAAAAAGTGTAAAATCAACGTGTTTAATCAAACAAGATGACTTTGGTACCGTTATTAATGGATTTAACTAATGAATTTGAAGACCTTGAGCGAGAATTCGATGATGATTTCGCCTTTGGTATTTATCCTCACGAAATTATCACCCGTTTTCGTCGGCCATCCCGTCTGCAACTTTTAGCGCATCCTCGTAAACGCCTTGTTCCATATACCAATACTATAGCTAGAAGACCCACTGCCGGTGCTGTTGCAGTGAAAGAAAATAAGACTGCAGATGATCATTGTGTAGTGGGAAAGAACGGATTTCAAGTGTGTATGGATGTGCAGCAGTTCAAACCAAACGAACTGGTAGTGAAAACTTCGGACAATTCAATTATTATTGAGGGAAAGCATGAGGAACGTGAGGATGGGCACGGTATAATCTCGCGAAACTTTGTGCGAAAGTACACATTACCCAAAGGTTTCGATACAAAGGATGTGGTATCAACACTTTCATCTGATGGCGTTTTAACTGTAAAAGCTCCACCGCCGGCCAAAGGTGAAGAAAGTAATGAACGAGTTGTCCAAATCCAGCAAACCGGTCCGGCACACTTGAACGTGAAAGACAACCCCAAAGAGGCTGTGGAGAATGGCGACAAGAGCAATGAGAAAATGGAGGACTAAATGCACTCCCCATAAAAAAAAAAGAAAAAGAAAATTCCTTTTACAGGTAGTTATGTGGGAAGACTGATTAATTTAAAAGAGTTTTTTCCTTCGAAGGAAGATATTTCTGTTTGTACTGAGTGTATTCAATAAATGATTTCCGTATGAATTCCTTGAAATTTTTCGCAAACTTGCATTTAGTTCATACTATGTGGTGTGGTTGCACCGGTTTGCAGGTTGCCTTGTTATTAGGGGTGGGAATGTTTTTTTATGGGGATTATCAGTCTGGCCAAATTTCATTTTCCTTAAATAAAATTATTACTGCTGCTGGCCAATTAATTGCAAATTTTTATGTGGATCTTGGCTACTTTTCCAGCTAATTTTCTTTGTTTCTTTGAGTTTAAGGGGAAGTTCAATATAATTTATTAATTTATTAGTCTTGTTAAAATTGGAATAATTCTTACCACGTTGAAAAGAAAAGGTCTACTCTAAATAGGTATAATCAGGTGAACATTTTTCTATAGCAGCGATAGATTAAGTACCCAAGCTTAGTTGCTGAAAGCGATAGTAAGAAATTTGTTTACTTGCTCATCGGACACCTAAGAAACCGGAATATGTATATGGTGATAATTGGCAGGAATCTGGTCAGTCTCTTGCTTCCTTTATTGTGTTTTATTTAAGTACATACGTTGATGGACTCGCACGGCAAAGAATGTAAAGGTAATTAACCAATTAGAAAATAATGGAATTTTTTTTTTTTCGGGTAGGGTGGTATAGGTCTTGTGTAGGTATAATTGAAATATATATACTTAATGCATTGTTTCCGTCAACTATCAACAACTACATTTATTTAAAAACAATGTAAATTATATGATTTGTATTAGTCTATTTTTTTTAATACATGAAAGATTGGTTAAATGTTTTCTATTGAAAAGGGAAGGAATTGATTTTATTGAATTGTTACTCTGATAGCACTGTCGATGCTTGAATGTTCTTTGAAGACTAGTAGATGCGGAATTTGAGTAGTTTCTTTCTATAGAAATATCGCTATAGTGATTATTTTACTAGTCGAGTATGTATTACAGCCTGAATGCTGCTCGAACGAAAACAAATTTTCCTATGTAGAAATCTTGTGGAAAATTTTCGTGACAGCTTTTGTCAGCATAGTTGTTTGAGATATACGTTCTGGTTCAAATATTAAAATGAAAATGGCATTTAAGTAAAGTGGTAACGTATAGGTATATTCCTTTGTGTTTCTTGCACTGGTGCAGTCGTGTGACCCTGTTTAGACGGGTCAGTATTAGGTGCGCTTTGAGGTGTCTCAAAATGTTCTGCATGATCAATTAAATTTCTGCCCCTGCTGCCGCACAGTTGGTAGAACAAATAACACACTGCAATGCTTGAAACCGGAATGAACACGTGACTCATTCCAGCAAATATTTTCTCACATTTGCGAGAAGTTCTCGAAGAGCAACCCCGAGAAGTTTTTGGGTTCACGAATTTCTCTCGACACGACATGGATGATGGATGGCCTTCAGGTTCAGTGAATTTACAGTATGGTATAATCCGAGAATTGTTCGTTTTTACGAAACTCTTGAAATATTTACAAAAAAATTATCGGTAACATGTATTTTTCAGATTGTGCATGACAACGCAGGCGTTCCAGAGGCATTCTTTTTCAAGTAATCGGCCGAAAAAAAAACTATAGTAAAATGAATAGCTGAGAAAATAAAATTTTCATTTGGTAAATGTTTCTCATAGTTGACTTGTTTATTTTCAATTGGATATCGAATAGTTGTCACAAATCGTAGTTTATCCAATTCGAAGTCGAGTAGTTTTTACGAAAACATCTCGAATACATATGACCCTTATGTATAGGCAGCAATACCCTAAAAATCTTTGAAAAGTACTGAGAAGACGAATCGATTTCGATTCAAATTAGCATTCTTTTTCCTTCGTTTTCGGCTCGAGAAAAACTTGGAGATCGAAGTCAAACTTCGATTGAGCGAGTCGCTTCCGATTCATCTCTGGGGGCCTATTCTTGAATTACGAATGATTTTAACGTATGCGATAAATAATATAACGAATGGTTTGCGTACGAATATAACGAATGCGGATTTCAAGAATACCACATAAACATTCATTTCGAATGTTTTTGACAGATTAACGTATACGTTATCTGTCTTCGTTATTCAAGAATAGGGCCCCTGATCGTAATGTTTTCTGGGATAATATCCAGTAAAATGACGTGCTGCCTTCGAATTTTAAGTTGCACTTCATTTCTGCCTCCAACCATCATCCTCTCAACAAGTTTCTCGTATATGATCACGATCCTTCTTCTCCCCTTTCTGGAACTTACACAAATTAATATTTTATCTTTTTAATTAAAGTTTTAGTATATCCATTGCCTACGTTTATCGTCCATCTTTCATAGACCCCAAATAAAATTTTGAAGATGTATGTAGAAGCTATCAAGCTCTAAAAATAAGGGTGAGCCTGGAGGCGCTGCCCGGCGTGAGTTTAGATGCCTAAATGGGTGCGAATGTGGGTAGATATGTAAATGCATTATCGACGCTCTGATATGATTCGATCGCTCGATTCTGTAGTTAAGTTGTTCAGTGTGTGTGTGTGTGTGTGTGTGTGTGTGTGTGTGTGTGTGTGTGCATGCGTTCAGTCAAAACCCTCGAGAATACTTCTCAAGCCATGAAACAGAAATCTAGATGTGTGCATTTGGAGTCCGTTTTCTAAAATGTTCTATATTGATACTTATGGAAAAGTGCTAAAAATTGGCTTTATGTATGCTACAGAGCCTAAACTACTATCCATATAGGAAAATAGTCTTCTAGTAATTTACAGCTTGCTTGCTTATCTTCCCAAGGGCTACACTTCCTATATACCTTACTTACAAAATAATAAAATAATTTTGATTACAAAGTAACCTTACCATTTAACGCTCAGTACCTCTCAGCTGAGTGATAATTGCATGTATGTATGTGCAGCCGGAGTCCGAATCTGTAGGCAGCTACATTCGAAATCATCAGCCCACGGCATGCGATGACGGCACAGCGACATTACAATGATTACTTAGCTGAGAATTTTTGTTTGAGAAATCGTAGTCATTTGGTTAAGATTAATTTTTTTAAATAATTTTGTTAGGAAAGC
Organism: Dioctria rufipes; assembly: GCA_963924295.1. Classification (NCBI taxonomy): domain Eukaryota; kingdom Metazoa; phylum Arthropoda; class Insecta; order Diptera; family Asilidae; genus Dioctria; species Dioctria rufipes. The sequence goes on along the minus strand of OZ002743.1, from coordinate 36,043,078 downwards.
TATGAAAGTTTTATTACGGTTCGGAAGATAAGAAAGTAAGCTTAAAATTATCAGAACACCATTTTTCTGTATGAATAGTAGTTTGAGGAGGAGGAGCTATTCAAATCACACTTTTGTCAGTTTTACATAAGAACACTGCAAATATTTTATAATGTAAGGACTACGTTGGGCCTCGCATGTGGTAGGGAGGGAGTCTGTTTCATGGCTTGTGAAGTATTCTCGAGGGTTTTGGTTCAGTTGGTGGGAGAGTGTAGCTCTACTATATATAGGTATAATATGTATCTATATGTATTAATACATGCATATGTCCATACTTAACTAGAAATATGTATGTAATCTACAACTTTATGCTCTAAATTATGAATTTTTTGTGATCTATAAAGTACAGTATCGACTATATCTGAGGAGTTATAATTGTGATTTCCATTTTTAAATGTATATAAGGGCCGTTAAAAATATCGCGGGTGTGCATCTGAATTCTTATCTACGCCACTGTTTCCAGTGCTTGTCGTCAAATGAAATTTTATTTATTTCGTTCTTATTTTCTCAAAAATTTTATTTGTTCAAGTGTGCCGGCTAATAAGCCTACTATTTATTACCCGGCAGTTCAATTTGCCGCACATTAAAATTAGTATTTGTTTTATTTGATAGGTGAAAGTTCTGACCTAGTTAAATAAAAAATTGAATGGCAGGGGGAGGGGGGCATCACAATCGTTTCGGAGTTACAGAATGATTAAGAATATATGCTAGTTTTTCATCCTTTCCTTGTTATACAACCTATGACGGTGATGATAGTAAACAGTGTAAGCTTTCCAAAGAATGTCAAACCATCGCTTCACACCCTCATATCACTAGTTATGGGACGTCAAAATCAAAAACGTGGGAAAAGTATCTAACGGCTTTTCTCCAAACGCCTATAAGAACTGTTACATTTACTTGCAAGATTTGGAAACAACAGAATGTTAACGTTTATTTGATCCTACACATACATATACCAACCTGCATTTGAGATAAACCTGTAATGATGTATAATTTCATTCATTTTGCTACTGACGATAGAAATTGCGGCAAATTTGAGGCGCTCCACGCGAGATTAATAAAATTATGTGTCATAAAAAACCAACTAAATACAATTTTTTGAAAATAGAAGAATTTTGAGAGCTTTTATTTTTAATTATTCTAAGTTAAATTATAAATACAAGAGAGAAAAGCAACCGCCTCGTCCGGTTTTTGAAGCCGGGAGCTTCTGCATTTCCGAGCGACTGCACTTACCGCTGAGCTAACAGGACGGATGCTTTCCTCTTGCATCTCTTAATTTTAACTAGCTTACTAAGCCACAGTTGCTTTCAACTGGTAATTAACCAGTAACTATGAAAGCGCAGAAATAAAATGTCAATTTTTGAAATTTTATTTATTTTATTTAGAATCACTCAAAATAAGAATTCATAAGATTCTTCTATTTCCATCTATCACCGATTCTAAAAATTATGAGTTCGATAAGACAAAAATAAATAAAATTAAAATTTTTTGTTTGGCTATAGGTGAGCACTATCACCTCCTTCCCTATTGACTTTAAAACTTCGCTTTATCTACATTAAATTTTGGCTAACAGTTTTAGTGTTGAAAATGTGGAAATTGCGTCAAATATTACTTTCTTCAAACTCCAGCCAGTACCTATTAGCTTCAACTACGAGCTGATTAGCGGTAAAAATAACATTCTAGCATATTAAACTCAAAAATTTTACACCTTCATAACACAATGTTTAAATATATGTAGTCTCAAAATTTTTTTGGCTCATTATAAAATTAGGGAGGATTTTATGAATTATGAAGGATAAAACTCTCGAGTCCTAGCATAAATAATACAGTTATCTCATCTCATTATACCCTAAAGGAAAACGGAAAGACGCCCACGCAAACCTTTTAAAAAAATTGTAGATTTTTCGAAAATAGGACAAATCAGATAACTAGGAATGTACCGACGAAAAAAGCTACAATTTTGAGCAATTAAGGTTTACTTATGGATAATTGGCATTTTTGCCCTAAATAAACGTCACATTCCATAAAGGTTGTTATCTCAAGATTTAATACGTCTATTTTAAAAAGTGCAAAACGCAAGCAAACAAAATTAATTTAATTGATTGTACGTAAATAAGCTTTCCCAAAATGAGCTTATGGCTGGCCCAAAATGGACGTATACGTATGTAAGGCGAACAAGGCCTTAAATAAAACAGGTACCTATCCAAAATAATCTTAAGCGTCCGCAAAGATACTTTCGTAAAGTTTAAATGTCAAATTGCCGTAAGGGTAGCTGTTTTCGTACGTACGCGTCTGTTTAAATTCATTTTGGGGAAGCTTACTTACGTACAATCAATTAAATCAAGTAGAAAAAATAAGATATGTACGTATGTAAATTTTGAACGAGACAAGTTTACTTATGGTTGATTGACGTTTTTGCCCTAAATAGATTTTACATTCCATAAAGTTATTATCTGGAAATTTGACATTTTCAATTTTAAAAAGTGCTAAAAGCAACAAAATTAATATATGGAAGTCGTTTCAATTGAAGATTTGTGCCTTTTATGTACATTATATAAAAACTATAAAGAAGTTTATAAATGAAACAAATATAATAATAAAATAATAAACAGAATAAGGAACACGCACTGATATTTCACCGCTACATTCTCAAGAATTAAAGAAATTGAGGGATCAGAATTTTTCAAACATGCTAGAATGACGTCATTTTCATTACTTCTGGTATTGGTAAAAAAAACACATCTAGAAAAATATCAATAACTAAAAAAGGAACATGTAACTTGAATGTTATTGATATCGAGAATCGTGATTAATTCAAAGATTAATTGCATTACATTACTGCTGGAGTAATTCGATGAGGATTTCACCAATCCTGAAGTAAGCTGAATGCTATTTACACAGAATAGCGTCCGATTGAGAGCTATTATTGATGCTACTCGAACAACCAACTTTTGCATTTTTCTTATCACCAAAGTATGAACCATGAATTCATATTATGCAAGAATACTAACTCCCGAGTAGAGGAATTTTCTCAAGGGAAATCGCATAGGTACAAATAAAAAAGAAACTTGCGCTCACAAGTTACAAATTTATTAATTTAATTTAAAATACAACACTAGGTACAAAAACTTAGTAAAAGATTCTAAAACTAATCTCATTTCTCAAAATTCAATCTTCCATTTTATCATCTTTTGCTTCTTCAGCCTTCTTTTGTTCACCTTCCTTTGGATTTTCCTTTACCGACAGGTGTGCTGGGCCGGTCTCCTGAATTTGAATCATTCGTTCTTTCTTATTCTTTAAGCCTTTGGCTGGCGGTGGAGGAGCCTTTACCGTGAGAATACCATCTGATGACAATGTTGATACAACTTCCTTCGGGTCATATCCTGCAGGCAAAGAATACTTTCTAACAAAATGCCGTGAAATGGATCCATGTTCATCATCTCGTTCATCATGTTTTCCTTCAATAACAACTGTGTTCTCGACAGTTTTTACAGTCAATTCGTTCGGCTGGAATTGTTGTACATCCATGCAGACTTGAAATCCATCTTTGCCCACCGAGTAATTCTCTTTATCTTTTATTACTTTACCAGTGCCGCCAGACTTTTTCTTCTCTAATGCATATGGGCAATGCTTTCGCCGAGGATAAGTCATATAAAGACGTGGACATCTTTGTTGTACTCGTCGGATTTCCTGTGGATAAATTCCCAATCCAAAGTCATAATCGACTGGAGCGAGGTCAGATAAATCTTCTGCCATATTTAATAATAGTGGTAGCATCGACATTTTGCGCTGTTCAATTTTGTTTAATAAATTTACCCAAATTTAATTTTCACTTGTAAAAATCTTAAATCGATTATTAAAACTGTTTTCACAACTTCCCGTTTTAAGGTTTCCACTGAATACTGAATACTGATGTTCAACGGAGCTCTCTTCCGATTTATATACTCTTCAGAACAGAACAGTATACAGACTGCACACAACACAACTCATTTTATAATTCTCATCATTCCTCATTTGATTGTTTTTTTGGAAGAGACGAGTCGTGAGGATGGAGTGGAGAGTGGGACATCTAGAAATATCGAGACGTTTTTAATGATTGAAGAGCAGGTGTAGAGAACTCTTAAGCAAGAAACGGAACGAGACGAGAGGAAGAATTATCCGCAATTCATTCAAAAGGTTTTTCAGCATTCAGCAACCCCATGAAACAAATTTTCTCTTAACATCTAGGTTCAAGAGAGATGGGAGTTCCTCTCATTCCATTTCCAGAAAATTCTAGTGAAGACGACAGATCTCTATAGTCATTACCTCTTATTTTAGAATTTGACTGATTTGATATTCATTTGTTTCCACAACAGTGTATATGTATAGTATACCTTCCGAAAAGCAAGGGAAGATAAATTTATGGAGAACATATATACTCGTGTACCACATACATGAAATAATGATATGATTTATGAAGAATGAAGCCAAAGAAATTTTAATCTAAAAATAGAATTCTCATCGTTTGATTCTCTCAATTAAAATGTAACTCAATCTCAAACCTTTCAGTATCGTAAATTCCTCGAAATTTTGAGAAGATAATTGGACTGAAAATAAAATAAATAAATAACTTGCTTGATTAAAAAATGTAGATATAAGCAGATATCAGCTTTATTGCAATTTCTGTTAAATAATACCTAAACGAATTTTCAAAATCAGCCGAAATTTCTACATTACCGGATTTTTATTTAGACATTTTCTACAAGTTTTTTGTAAAATATATAAGATAGGTATTAAAGACAACTGAAAGTGCTTCATGCACTAAACCCAACTTGGCAATTAAGTGTAATTCTGGTTAATCCATTACTATTATTATAGTAGATTATTAGTCAGGTGGACTCAAAAGTAACCGAGAATATGGATATGATGCCTATGATAAGGCCAGCGTCAAATCGCTGAAATAATAAATAATGGGATTTCTATTTTTACGGCTCAAAGATATTGCATTTTGCATTGGAACGCGTTCCAAAGACCTAACCGTACTCACATAATCGTTGAAGTTTGCTTTTCATAGATATCTCTAGCTAGAACAAAATTAAATATAACTGTAACTTATATACATACCTCTCGATCATTTTATATTTCATTTACAATTTCATTTTTTATTTATTTGATTCTAGATTCAGGCATAAGCGCCACGCAAATAAACGTTGGGTTACAGCAATAGAGATATTAAGTACAGAAAGTAGAGTCAGTATACAGTAAGACTTAAAATAGCAAATTATTAAGATACTTAAGGAGGTCATCCCGTATCAAGGCTCTTTTATATTCAGTTTTTTCGAAAAATTTACATATTTGGCAAACTAAATAAACCTGCAACCACATATTTATTCATATTTTGAGCCCATTCTAGAATTTTTTCAGTCCGAAATCGTTTCTCATTGCTGAAGTACACGGCAATTTAGCCACTCATCTTACAAAAAAAAAAAAATGTTTTGTGGTGACCACGATTGAGGGCGTTCTACTTATCGGAAATACAAAAATCAAGCGGCATTTTAATCTGTGAAGTATGGACTCTCTTGTGAACTAGGATTATTAAAAAATATTGAAAGGTAAATTTTTCACATATTGTTGAACATTTTTTCCTGAATTTTGGCGTTTTTTAACGACATCTTCAATATGAAAAAAATACTGTGATGAATCAGAATTATCCTGATTACTGAATAAGTCAGTGAAATTTTTTCGTTCGATAGATTTCGAAATATCGTGATCAGCAGTTTGAAAAATACAGTTTTGAGAAAAACGCGTTTAAAGGTTCAAATACGATTATCAGCAACAAAATTCGAACGCTCTGGGTCCTCAGTCAAGACTAAACTAACTGTTATATTCGAAACAGGAAATGAGTTTAGAGAATATAATGGCTTCTCTATTGTGCATTGATACCTATGTTTATATTAAAAGGCTCAGGTAGGAAACCGAAACGCAAAAGAAAAGCTACGTTGCTCATCAAGTGCGCCTGTTCAACGCGGCGAACGACTACGAATATTGGAAAATCCCTTTACCCAAATATTTTCTACACTATATTTGAATGCAATTTATGAAGAAAAACAAAACTCGATTATTTGAACCAGTGACACGGGATGACCCCCTTAATTAGATTATTACATAGCAAGTATAAATGGGCTTATTAAATTTTTCCCTTGAAATTTTCAAAAACACTCGTTACAGTGAAAACTTAATGATCAAGCATTCGGCACTATGTGCAAGCGATTTAGTGACTATGGTTAAAGTCATGAAAATATTATCAGAATTTAGATTTATTCTGTAAGTGTAAACTAATAATATGGACTCATTTTTATAAAAGTTCTAATCTATTTACTTCCTTTAGGTTTTGATTATTGTGAATTAAATCATATCCCAAAAATATCGGGGTACTCAGAAACACCTAAAATCAATGAGATTCAACTTCAACTAAATATAACTTAAACCAGCTGCAATTTACATGGAGACAGTGATTTTCGTAAAAAAAAAAAACTTATGATTAGATGCCTGAGATTAAAATGCTTTATACAACTCTGCGATATCTGTCTGTCTGTTTGTTTGCGTGTTCAGTTGGTGAATTGTAGTCCATCTATTATATTGTAATATCAAAATACCATTAACTATAAGTTACACACAAAATAAATTAAAAGAAAGAAATATTTCGCGATCGTATCCAATATTTATGGATACTTACATATTTAAATAATTAACTTACTGGACAGGTTTGGATGTATCAGTGTAGGTATATTCCCTTCGCTTGGAAATCTTTGCATGTAAAAATAAATATATCGTAAACAACAGGTTCAGTTATATATGTCAACTCCTGCCTACAAACCTAGCCAAAGTCTCTATATCTTTTTCTTACCTAACATTCAATTTAATCTTTATGTACATACTTTAGGGTATATTATTTAATAGGTAATTTCGCTGTTCAATTCAATTATGTGATAACCTTATACGAACTATCATATTATAGATGGTACAAGAACTAAATATCGAATAGTATACCAAAGCAGAACATACCAGATTGTGTGAAATGGGTGGTGTATCGTGCATTCCGGAATGGCGTGCCGAGAGGAAAATGTTGCTTTAACAGCAGTTTTGAGTTCATTTGATCGAGAAGGACATATCCATCATTTCAAATGTTGTAGTCCATTCCGGAATGTACCACCATTTTTATACTACTCTACTCTGATATTGCATGCGACATCTAGTTCTTGTGGCATCTATGATTATATACCTACCTAGTATTGGTAGTGCAAAAACTGCCATGACAACTTAATGAAGCTGTCATCTTTTCGAATTCAACTGTTCCCGTACTACACACTTGACATCAGATCAATCTTAATATATGTAGTTATATATAATAAATACCTAAATTACTATAACAGTCAATCAAACCTCCTTGAGAAGATGCTGATTTATTGCATTCCACTTCACTATTTAAAATTCAACTCAAGCTCTTGGCAAAATATAATATACTATCTTTTCTATGTCCTCTTTATACATTTTTACCTTTTTATATTTTTTTGAAAATTATTATAACTAAAAAATAAAAAATAATAGTTAGGTTATACAACATCATATAAAAATCGTACCTATGGAAAACATAAAAATTAAAAACCAAAAACATCTGCTTTTATTTTCAATTGTATAGGTACCTATAGAAAATTTTTAGTTAAAATATACAAAGAAAATAACAAACAAAAAAAAGTTCCAACAATTCATGCTAGAAATTTCTTTTTGGTATCAGCTGTAGAAAAGGTTACTGAACTACAGTTACCTACCTCAATAAAGAAAATCAATAACTGCCTTGCAAATGGCATACATGTTTTGTTCTCTCTCATACATGCATACCTAAACCCAATTCTGCGCAAGAATAATGATTTTTTTTTTTTTTTTTTTTTTTTTGTATAAAATTTCATCCCAGGCATTACCAGTTCTATTTCAATAGAAAAGATTCTGGAATGTATTCAAGGCCATAGGGGGAACTCCTTGTCAAATTTAACCTTGACGAGAATTAAAAGGTATTTTTAATTTAATTCATTTCTTATGGGAATATCCTGTATGAAATAAAACTAGGGAATGATATTGCGCTGTTTGTTCCCATTTTTGTTGCGTTTGGTTGATATTCCTCTTTAGCACTGTTGTGAATGAGTCTGGGGGAATAAATGAAACACATTTTAAGTGTAGGGGTACATATGTACTTACCTACTGTAGGTATTAATTAAAACTAATTGAAGCGAACTCACAGTAAATTATTTCTGTCAAAATGTAGGTATAAATCTATTAAATTTCATGCAGCTAGTATATAATGCATGGATAAAGCTTAAAAAGGTTCCTAACGTATCAGCCCTACCCAAAAGTAATCAATGAAATATTATATCTGCAAACCATGAAGTACCACTACCAAATAATGTGCATAGCATGCATAATCGAGCAGTTAGCCAAACGAATTACATTGGTGCTCATTAAAATGAATTAAATTTTTGCTTTAAACGGGTCAAGGAGACTAAATATAAAATTTTTGACATAATAATTAAGTTCTAATAAATTGAAGGTGACGGTCATCAGTACGTTTACATGAATACTTGAGTATTTGACTTGAAAGTCACTTGAAACTCAAGTTGGATTTTTTGTTGAATTAATTCCAATTACTTGACTTGAAATTTACCAAAAATCACAGCCTGAATTATCAACAATAACCTTTTTTTTGTTCTTTTTTAACATTTTCAGAATTCGCATACATGAAAAATGTTCAAAAGTACTGCAGTTGTGTTAACATGAATTTTTTCAAGTAAATTGAAAAAAAAAAATCTGTGATTTACTTGACTCAAATATACTTAAAGTCAATGCGCGTTTATGTAGTATCATACTTTGATTACTTGATCTCTACTTGAAGTATACTTCAAGTGTTCATGTAAACGTAATGTATCTTTCCTTTCGAATTATGTGAAAATACAAGTAGAAAATACTCACGAAAATTATTGACTTTTCAAGAGAAAAAATGCACTTCTTGCCTTGATTCAGTACTGAGGTTTTAATATAAAAGAAGAGTAGCTCAGATTTCGATCAAACTCCATAATTTCAATATCTAGGTACACGCTAATTTTTTTCAATCATCATTAAAAGGACACCATATTTGACTGCAATTTATTAGAACTTAATTTTTCTCTTTCTCCATTACCATAGATTCAATAGAAATTGCTTGGGAAAAGGTGGTTAAGTGCTTATGGAAAAACAAAGAAATTTCCAAATAATTCACCTGGAATATGGTCTGCGGTTTGGTAAGAACGATTCAAATGGAAATACGCAAAATGTCTTTTTTTTAACATGTACTATACGGAGCTCAATCTGGATTGAATCCGAATTAGTGCTCATGGAAACGAGAATTGAGTTGAATTTCATTCAATCCATATTAACTCCACGAAACTAGTCGGGTTGAGTTAGGTTTTGTGTAAGTATTAGCATAGATGGCACAAGAACTACTAAATGCAGTACCAAAAAAGTATACAAAATTTATATGGCTGGGTGATCCATTCCAGAATGGACCACAAAATTTGAAATGATGTATAGGTACCGACGCCGTGTGATTCATATTTTTTCGTATCTGAAGTGTTGAGGAAGTCGACCAAATGTACACAAAACTGCTATTATAAAAACATTTGCTTCCGCACGCTTTGAAATATATTATGGTCTTTTCCAGAATTCATTACTCATTTCATAATCTGTATATACTCTGCTTTAGTATGCTATGCGACATCAAGTTTTTTTGCCGTCTATGGTATTAGTTAGAATAGTGCGGGTGGGTGTCTTATCCAACAAAAATCCGGCTACTTTGTATGAAATATTTTATCTGTCAACTCAACTCAAGCCGTTCATGGAAACAGCATCGAGTTAACTCAGTCAGCAAAACTTAACGCTAACTCCATCTAAACTCTGGCTCATGAAAACATAGTAGTGGATATAACAATAAACTATTACATATACGATTTTTGCCCTAAGCCAAAAGCATTCACAACGGGATCTCATATTCTTCGCTCAGTCAATAAAACCTTGCTCTTCTTTTCATATTAAACCGGTTTCTTTCCTATAACTCCTTTATACAGTTTTCAATTATGTGAAGTACCCTTAAAATGTTCTTTGCATCACTCCTGGTTACAACATGGATCCTGATATAAGGAAATATTGCCGCAACATGTTGTGGGTTATAATATTAGGGGTGCGATTATGAATGAACTTTATTTTATCAGAAAGTGCCTTAAATTAAAAAAAAAGAAGTTAATGTGGTATTATGAACGTATTCTAAGTGTGATGTGATAGCTTTATTTATAACGTTCGTTTTGACGATAAAAATAAATTAATTTCGAGAGTGGCCTTCATAGTTAACAATTGTATTCAAAAGTGAGTAAATTTTTATTTTCTTTATAAATTTTGTACTTAAACAAACAAACTTTATTATTTTTTTATTTATTTCATGATATGAATAAAATAAAAACAATAATACTATAATGAACTGAAAATCATGAGATTACGGGGAAAGAAGGCAAATGTGCTGCAACGTACTTTTTTAATAACGAAGCTGCAAAGGGGAGGGTCCTTCACCTTAGATTAGATAAGTAATTTGTACTACGATATGTTAAAATTTTTAGTTTTATACCGTAGATAAACTCTCTATATATATGTACATAAAATTAAAAGTTAATTTAATTTTTACATGTTCGTCTGTTCATATGCTCGCCCTTTTGTCCAGCCGCCCGTCCGCACTTCCATACAAAAGTTTTGATATTTATTATATACGGGGTGTACCGTATGTTAATACCACAGACTATAGATAAGTCTTGCTTACGTAATCAAAAATTGTTTTTGTGGGGGAGGGGGGACTCCTAACGATTACCGATCTAAAAGACTTAAAAATATTTGGGTACACGGTTAAGAATATAGGTGTAAATAAGCAAATAATATACCTGCATATATGTAGGTCCGTAAAAAGTTTGAATAAATTGTATACTTCCTCAATTTATAAAATTTTATAAAATCGTTTATTAATATAATACAACTGACTATAAAATTGATATAAATTTTATTATTTTTGATTGCACAACGTCCCGTATAAAATGTGCTTATAACTGTCTTAGATAAAATAAATAAATATAAGATGTGTTTTTTATATCTCTGTTATATTATGTTTATCTCATTTCGTGAATAAATCTTTATACTGATGGTATACTATTCTATACAAATGCAGTATACACCGTTTAATACCAATAAGTTTATTGGTGAATTCGACCGATCGATTCGAATTCAAACTGGGAATCGTAGTTTCTTGTAAGCATCTTGGGATGCTTCGTCTGTATTAGACAGAAAACGTTTGATTACTCACTTGAATTCTATCTAGCGTATTAAAATATGAGGCCCCCTGTTCACAGAGAAATCAAAACATTTTTAATTCGAAAAACAAATTTTAATTCTATTTATTTAAAGAAAATATTATCATTTTAACTAACCAACTGTACTATACTATACATACTATGTATAGTCCCCTTAGAGAAGTAACATAGCTTCAGTTATGCGTAACTCGCTTGATTCTTCTGTTCGGATGAAATATTTCTAAGTATTTCTATTGATACAAATAATTTGAATGGTTTTAATATTACTGAAAGAATGGAGTTAACACCAAAATAGTGGCTCTCAAATATCTAGTTAATGTATTAGTTTTATACTGAACATAATTGATCCTTTTATTTAAACGGATACAGTTTATCCTTTAGTCGTTTGCATTATGCTTTTGTACTAAATTCAGATAAGAAATGAGATGTTTTTTCTATTATATATATTTTATATAAAAAATCGTATTCGTGGAACTAATAAGATCGAAAGTATACAAAATGTGCATTGTTTATACCAATTTTTTTAACCATGTATGTATTTATAGATCACCCTGCAACTTCTGAACGTTACACAATAGGTCTGTTCGATGAAGGCCCCAGGTAAACCTAGAGCACCCTAGGACTACACCACGCTTGTTTTTTGAAAACCTAGGGCTATCCGAACTTGCACTAAAAATTTCTTGGGATAATGGTTTGACAATTACTTCTTGAGCAAAAATGAGCACAAATTAAAAGAAAAGAAACAGAAAAATAGCTAGAGAATATTTTATTTGTCTTCAACCATTCCATAAACAACTTTTCACACAATTAATTGTACTCAAGAGAACTGTCTGATAAACGTCATTACACTAAGATTACCCTAAATTCAAATAACTTGTTCGATGATTGCACAAAACCCTGGGTAAATATTGGAGAGGAAAATTTACACGGGTTTTACACGGTGTTTTCATCGAATAAACCTATTCTGATAATAATTTTTTAGATAGGTAATGTTGGACCTATCCAATGGCCGATAAATTTTCCCCTCTTCCTCACCGCCAAGTTATGGCTCAATAAACTTAAAATTTTAACTCGTTTTTTTTTATTTAACTACTATTTTTATCAAAAAACATTTCATCAACATCAGTTTTTCATGTTGGATTTAAGAATCCCAAAAGCTTCGCTTTAAAATGACATTACACTCTATTACACACGGTACATACCCAAAATGTAACCCTTTCTGCATTTTTTGCACTTTCTCTTAAGCATATCCTTTTTACTGTCGCCGTGTAAATGTACCATTAGGGTTACCATGTAATAAAATTTCCAATTTCAGTTTGCGTTCTGTTTATCACTCAATTAATCAAACTGTTTATTAATATATAAAAATTAAAAATTTTAAGAAAGTTAAAATTAAAAAACCCAGCCTCTTGTGAAAGCAAACCCAGTTTTCGATATTGTGGTGTTCTGAAAATCATTCGAAAACCCAGTTACGTGGGTAAGCCGATTTTGCAATCATACTAGGTACTCTCGACTGTAACCACAATCGTTCAAATGGGAGTGCAAGAAGTACCTACTGACATGAGCTCGATGATGATGAAAAAGGATTAGATAAAAAATTGTGACCTGCCATGTATATATAATATTTTCTCATTTTAGAATTACTAATGTTTTCCTTTCGCAGTGTATGTATATTACGATGTTACGTTGGTGGCGACAATCGAGATCAATCACCCATTTATGTCTCGTCAGCAACGAGGCAAGCACCCTTGTGAAAGTAAAAGTTTACCTCCCTCGTTCGTTGCCATCGCTTTTTATCACCCTGCCTGCTTGTGTTCCAGTTTCACGATGTGAAATATAATAGGGCTGCATCCACGAATCAATAGTCATATCCGGCTTATGCTACACCCATACCCCTGCCCACATTCTAAACTACAACATACTCTTCTACCTTGCTCTTGCATTCCATAAACTTTCTTTTAACACTACTTTATAGGCTAAATCTACTGCAAGAATACCACCTTTGGGTGAAAAGCCCCAGGAGGAGCTTTTACAATTGCAGTAGAAAGCTTCAGGAAGTTCTGATGAATAAATACATGAGTTTCACTGCACTACCTACTTATTTGAGAAAGTTAAAACCTCGACTTATAAATATACTTGCATCACAGTAATCGTGTTAGTCGAAGCCTAATTGAAGCGTTGTAAAGGTCCGGATATACTTAGTTCGAAAAAATGTCAACCCTTCCGTTTCTACTAAGTTTAGCCGATGAATTGGATAGTTTGACCAATACTCACTCTTACTTAGATGACTTTGGTTTAGGATTCTATCCTCATCGTCAATACTATCGTACTCCATCGATCCAGCTATCTATGCCAGCTAATACAGATTGGCTAGAAGAACGGCATAGAACTCGTCGAACAACAGAAACGAAATCGACGAGTAAAGATGGATTTGAGGTTTGCATGGACGTTCAACAATTCAAACCAAATGAACTGACAGTTAAAACAGTTGACAATTGTGTTGTTGTTGAAGGGAAACATGAAGAAAAAGAGGACGACCAAGGATTCATTTCAGGGCAATTTGTAAGGCGGTACGAATTTCAAAAAGGTTATGATCATGAAAAAGTTATATCTACTCTTTCTTCTGATGGAATACTTACAGTGAAAGCACCACCGATATCCAACTCTTGGAAGTCTAATGAAAGAATCATACAAATCCATCAAACGGGACCAGCACATCTTTCAGTTAAGGACAACTCTGCAGCTGCTGCTGGTGGACAGGAGGAGCAGGAGGGGGAGGAAGAAGAGGACTATAAACAGAAGGACGAATGAACAAAATCGGGAGCAAGTGTTCGCAATGCGCATCTCTTTATTATAGTACGTGACTTGTTACTTTGTTTGTGAATTTTTCTTTTTTTATATGCAGCTTTGACAAGGATACTGGACTGGATCGAGTATGAGAATTTTTGCATTATATTTCTTATAATTCCATTTATTGTGAAGAATTGTGTAGAAATAACAAAAAACAAAACGTAACTTCGCACAAAGTTGTTGTTTGCTTGTCTTAAAGTGAGTTCCTCCGTACTAAATATCTGCTAATTTAAATCTATTTGTTTTAAAGTTATATAACCCAGTATTAGTGAAATAAAGTCGGGCATTACTGCATTTGTTAACCTTCTTCTTAAGTTTTTCAAGTGTTCTTGACCGCTATTTCTACATAATACGCCATACTTACAAAATTCTGAGGAAGAAATTATACCTATATGAATACGAACTAAATCATGTTGCCCGTTTTCGAGTGCAGTTTTATAACAGAGTTGAAAAATTTAAGTTTCAAAATTTTTATCGTGAAATGAAAGTTGTGCTTGTTTTTGACTATTTCAAGTGAAGTGGACATGAAGTGCATAAATTTCGCTTACTCTAAACTCGTCCAAAGTGGCATTTGAATTAATTCTGAGCTGAATAAATTAACAATTTGTTTGGCTAATTCTACAATTAGTTAACTACAGGAGAGGTACAAAATCTAAAACTTGCCTGGAAGTTTATTAAATTAATAAAGAATTTTCTTCAAAAGCTCCTTCCTGATTTGTTCTATGGTAAAAAGCAATTATGGTCTCTGTAGCAGGCCTTAGTTATTTGGCCAAAACATTGACATTACATTAAACAAGCATTTTGTCTCTAGTAAGGATTTATTGAAAAACTGAAATCTGTATACCTACGATTCAGGCTTGCTTGAATAGAGACATGGCATTCGAGAACTGCGTTGTACTTGTAGAGCAAATTTTATTTTTATTCAAATTACCCTAAATAATGCTGACACGGAAATAGAAAGCTATATACAAGTAGTGTCATTTCAGCTTAAGCATTTTTGGTCAGTGACAAAAGCTCATATCTATAAAGTGAATGTTAAAAAAAGTTTAAATAAGGTGAAAAGTGTGTTTACTTTCGTAGGTATGTACATATCGCGAACCCTTTACAGATTCCTGACTAAGTAACTCAGTTTATTAATCTGTAATTGTAGCAAGGTGTCCAGGGTTGTCGATACTTACATACTTACCTCATTTTTAATGTGAAATTACATATGTACCTACTAGTCCTTGTCACAATGTCTGTGAATTAAGCTAATTACGGGCGAATAGGCCACTCCAGAGTTGATGAATTGATGTCCACCACTTTAGGTGATTAGGCTAAGTCTAATCTACGGGCTCGATTATTATGCCTTGAGGGTTAGCTTGCAAAACTTATTTGGAGTGATAAATGCTTCTCCAATAATTTGTCGGCACAGTTCGCTATTGAATTTGCCTATATTCTTCAGCAAGTAACGGAAGGGACCATTGTCCAGTAACTGCAGAGGTGGATTTAGGCAAAGACTGATTGGCCTGAAGCAGGGCGGAAAATTTGTGACGATGCAAAAAATAGTAGGGGAATTTGTCCTACAATGACAGTGACTATTTTTCCAATTTCGAATTAAGTGCAATTTTTTTGGAGCACGCCATTGAGTAGAAATCTAACAATAAGTTAAGCTGAGGAAGTTTCAGTCAGTTTGAGCTGTTTTTGAGAAAGCTACACTTCAAGAAGAGTGTATCAGTGAAAACGGATATTTAAAAGTAAAACAGAAAAAGTTCAATTTTAAGAAGAAACCAAAAGACTTTGTGAAAAATGTTACTGTAGTACAAATACAAAAATGTAACGATATGTATGTGCGTATTAATTTTACTTATTTGCTCTTAGTTAATTTGTAAAACGACATACTATATAATTTTACCCTGGGCTCCATAATATTTACATGTTATATTCAATCAGAGATATATTTTAATTTAACTATCGAGTGGAATGCCATTTGTTCGTGCAAATATAAACCTAAGATTTATGGCTGATGAGCGTAGTGCGAAATCCTCACAAACAATCATGATTCCGATGAGCTCTGCCTTTACTGTAATGATCTTTATAGCAGGTCTAAGCCAGGGGAATGATAGATACAATGTAAGGTTTAAAATATTTCTTTAAAACTGCCTTTTATCACGTTCATTTCCAATCTTTATATATATTACATATCATTATTTGTTTTTGTTACGAAAATTTTTATTTTTTTATTAAAGTTCTAGAAAATAAACGGGTTTAATTTACTAGATATCATTTTAGGCAACTTCCCCTACATGCCATCAAACATATGTACACAAAAAATTATTTTAAATAAAACAAGTAAAAAAGCTCTAGAATTGGTCTAATACTCTAGATGAATTCCCGTACGTACATAATTTCGTATGTGCAAGTTTCATTTTTGAAGTGGTTTTTCGCATATATTTTTAGAACTGTTCGTCAGAAAGTAAATAAATACAATAAAAAATTCTAGGACTGATCGTTTTCACACTGTATAAGTAAAAAACCTAAATTTTTAATTGGCCCGACTTAGCCCATTTTTGAAATTATATTTACTAATGCTATGAAAATACCGTGTGCAAAATTTCAGCTCTCTACGTCGGCGCGTACTCAGGCAGTGTTCAAATATATAGTGAAAAACGAAATTTTTGTATGGCAGTCCTACGAAGGAGTTGCCCGATTGGTCCAATGTTCGAACTTAAATTTACTTTTTTTTTAAAAATCCCGTATACAAAATTTCAAAGTGAACGCATTGTCGAGCTATCGTGCGGACGGACGAATGGACATACAAAAATCAAAAATTTAATATTATGCGTGGGTGTCCAGCCCATTTTGCGCTATTAGCATTATTTTTTTGTGGTACAAACGGAATGACAAACTTAGTATACCCTATGATGGGTAGGTGGCGACCCCTTTTTATAAAAGCATTTTTAATAAGGTAATTAAAAAACAACAACGAAAATAGTTTTTTTTAGTATAATTTTATTTTAAATTATGTTTAATAATTAATTTAATGCGATTGCTGAAATTGCATGTTATTAATCAGCCTTTTTAAACGAAGAAGTGTTAAAAATCCACTCTCGCAAATTGAACTAAAAGTAAAAAGGCTACTATCGTCACCCCAGAATTGTGTGAGAAATTCTTCATTAAACAGGCTATGTGCCGAGGAATCATTCCGATTATTCCGCAAATCGAAGAATTCATATTGTAATTCATCGGGAATGCTGGTTAAAGGAAAACAGAGAATGAGTTTCGTGTCAATGTAGTTTCTTCTTCTTTCAGCTCAGGGAAGTAACGCTGAAGTTTGTTTGCAAGGGATTCGAGATGCCCAGTAATCTCTTCCTTAAAATTTTCCTTTATTTCACCTTCAGATTCATCTACCACAGTGCAGAGTTTCTTAAATTTGGTAATGTTCCCAAGATTTATTTTTCTCCTTTGCTGCTTGGATAAAAATGCCCCGAGATTATCATAAAGTTTCAGGTTAAGCCTATTTTGCAGTTCTAGTATTATATGCTAGATGTGCTACTCTCTTCAACTAAGCTTTGTCGTTAAAGTATACAAAAGGATCATGTTTCCCTTGTACTTCCAGGAACGACTTGATTTCATGTTTCAATTGAAAGACACGATTCACAACATTTCCATTCGATAACCAGGGTACTGCAGTGTAGAAAAGAAGAACCCCGTGATGGACTCTGTCTTTGCAAGGTTCTTTAAACAAACAGGTGTTAAGAGCTCCAGATTTGATGTACATAATTTACGATTTTTATCAGCGATTCAAGCACTTCTTGCAGAGGAGTTGGAAGAGTCTTAATGGAAAGAACATGCCGCTGAACCATGCAGTGGATTCCCCTTGTTTGGGAAGCTAGTTCTCGTATTCTTTTCTGAAAGCCCGATTTTAACCCAAACATAGATGGTGCACCATCCGTACAAACCCCACAGATGTCTTTTCTTTTTAATCCTCCAGTCTCAAAAAACGTATTTATCTTCTCCATAATATCTTCACTTTTTGTAGTAGTTTCAAGTCCACTACAAAATAGGAACTCTTCTTTGATATCATCTGAATGAATATGTTTCACGAAGACAAGCAACTAAGCACATGAGCTTTTGTCTGTTGATTCATCAACTTCAAAAGAAAACAATGGTGAAACCTTGATTTTATTTAAAATCTGCTCTTTAACGTTTACGGACATGTCTGGATATTTCATTATAGTGAATATTTTTTTTAGTTAACTGCGTAAGTTGGCGACCCCACAGAAAAGCCGTTGCGACCCCATTCAGGGTCGCGACCCATAGGTTGAGAACCCGTGATCTGGGGTATAATAACACAACATTATGGAAAAGAATTGCTGTAATTATTGCCATAATGATGATGATGGCAGTTACAGTCAGTAAAAATCCTCTGAGCAGTGTGCAGCGTATGACCACGGCGCCTATAAAGTACCACAGGGTACCTGCCCCTTATGCCTAATCCCCAATAAACCATGGTCCGCTTCGAGATATGAAATTGTTATTTGATGGTAACAGTTTTCGGCCTATCCAAATCCGCCTCTGTATACAATGCTGCAGGATAATACGCAACAGCACATCACGACGCTGCAGTGATGCCATATGATGCGCAAAATCAAGGAAGATCTAACAGTATAAAATAAGTTATATGTTCTTGGGCAAAACTGATGATTTTGAATTTTCCCCACATTAAAAACTTAATTTGACTTGAATAAAACATCTACTAAAGAAAGCTAGTGATGAACGACTTGTGGAAGTATCTAGGTACCTACACTTAATAACTCAAAATTAATCACTTTAAATAAAATTATCTTGATTAAGTAATATTTTATTCTATTAATACAATTTAGGAACATTTATATTAATTATTGATAGAAATTATTTCTTCTCCTTCTTCTGCTCTTTTCCATCCTTCTCTTCTTTGTTGTCTTTTACCGTAAGATGAGCTGGACCAGTTTGTTGAATATGTACAATTCGCTCATTAGACTGAGTTTTCTGTGGCTGTGGAACTTTTATAGTCAAAATTCCATCCGAAGATAGTGTAGACACGGTTTGCTGAGGATCGTATCCGTCCGGAAGAATGTAACGTCTAACAAAACTCCTAGAAATGAAGCCGTGTTCGTCTGGTATTTCCTCATGTTTTCCTTCTACAACAATACAATTATCCACAGTTTTGACTGTCAATTCGCTCGGTTTGAAGTGTTCAACATCCATGCAGACTTGGAATCCATCATTTCCAATCAACGGAACAGCACACTTTTTTTCTTCCTTGTTCTTTTGAATTGCATTGAATGATGGAATTACTATGCAATGCAATGGATGATCCGCATGCTGATAACGACGTGGAGTATGATAATATTTCGGAGCAATATTTCTGTAGTATTCTGGTTCCAAAGCATCTAGCCATCCACTAGCGAAACTTGCAAGCGTTGGTATTGTAGTCATTTTGATTTGTTTTTGTTGATAATTTACAAGAATTTTTTTCACACTTTCTATAATACCCTGACTCAACTTTTTCGATCACAATTAATTTTCAACTGTGCTATCTACAAGCTGTGTTTTCATATTAATACTACTTTCACCCCCTTAAGAATTTGCTTGAAAAAACTAGAAACTTCTATAAATGGTTATATTTCGCCGGCTGTGCTGTGTGCTTCTCTTCAAATTTTCTTTAGCTCACACAGCTCTCAGCTCTTTATCAATTCTCTTCATGTGTTCTCCGAAGAGCCAGCCAGGTAAGCTTTTTCATAGCTGAATTTACAAATAGATATTGAAGAGGGTATGCCGAATTGAATGTTCTCTTTATTTTGATTTAAATGAGTGATATTAAGGAAGAGCGATTTAAATTGAACGGGTGAGGTGAGGTTTAGTTGGGGTGATTGATGCGAGTGCGTGTAAATCTCTTAGCCGTTTGGTGTAGTGCGTGGATTTTGTTGAAGCATTTTTTTTCGGTATGAAAGCTCTAGAAAGTTCAGGAATACGAAATTGCGTCTTTTTTGTATATGACAAAGTTTGCAATCTGAAATTTATGAGCTTGAACGTTGTAATAGTAAAAATTAGTCATTTGCATTTCACAATTAATTTATAGTTGAGCGTTTTTCACAAATGCAATAATTCAATAACCGTTCAATCTTAAATTTTGAACTGCTCTAAAATGAAAATAAAATGCATTTATGACAATAGTATAAATTAAAAATCGTAGCATACAAAGACTGGAAACGTAGAACAAAAATATGCAACGCTTTTCTGGAATATAAAATTAACGATGTCTCGACTTGGCACTTGATGACGTGTCCAAAGGGTAAGCCAGCAATGCCTCGCTCCATACAAAATCACCATTGCCCCGACCCGATGAAGGGAAGGCCACAATTTTTTCTTAGAAATTTACTGGAAATTTCTTCCTTCGAATTTTCATGCATTGGCCGAGGCCGAGAGCTCCAATATAAAATCAATTATGCTTCGACCTGATGTAGGGAAGGCCGCAATTTTTTTTAGAAATTTAATGAAATTTTTTCCCTACGCACTTTTGGAGGGCGACAACAATTGTTATGAGCCAAGCAATAAGCAAAAAATGTCTAGTAAATTTCTAAGAAAAAATTGTTGCCTTCCCTTCATTGGGTCGAGGCAATGGTAATTTTGTATGGATCGAGGCATTGCTGACTTACCCTTTGGGCACGTCATCAAGTGCCAAGTTGAGGCATCGTCGAGGCATTGTCGATTTTATATTCTAGAAAAGCGTTGCATATTTTTGTTCTATCTACGTTTCCAGTCTTTGTATGTTATTAGTTTGTCTATGCCGATTGTAAATAAACATAGGCACCCTATCTTGTTTTTATAAAACAATAGGGATGGGGGGCTATACCGTAACCCCATATACCTACATGCCATGAAGAAAGTCTCAAAAACAGCAGTTAGTGGAGTGGACGAACATCACGAACTTCTTGCCTTGTCCTTACCTCCTTACTGCAAGAGTTTTTCATATAAAAGTAGCTGGTATTTTGTTCAAACGCTGTAATTTCCATTAATTTGTTCTAGATGCCATTTTTTTTACAACGATTAGAAAGAAAACATATTTGGCTGCAATTTGTTTTAATTTGATTTATTTGTGGGACCGATAGTTTTAGGCCTTAGCACCTGTTTAAGATGAAATATTCTTCCTTTATTATTTTCCGGGGGTTACGGCTTATATACCTGGCAACATGTATTGTTATTGCAAGGCATATAAACCGTTTCGGAGCTACAGCGTGATTGAGAAAATATGCTAGGTTTTTACAAAACACCCTTTGTCTTAAAAAGTACAGTGTGTCACTCAGCTCATTATGGGCAGAACTTCATGGCCTTTCCAACGGCTGTTTAATTAGCAGCGTACACTGTCCCTCTTTAAAATAATAGTATCGAATTTTCTTACCTTTGTTTTATTTTGCTTTATTTTTTTTTTGCAAAAAGGTAGTTAATATAGCTTTTTTATAAAAACTATGAACTCTTCTCATTAATTTGACCTATTACTCCTCTATATGCTATCTGCAGTTGTTAAAGAGTTATTGTTTGCAGTCACCAAGACAACAAATTATCTTTGAAAATAGGTTGAGCTAATAGCTATTTAACGGCTAATACTACATGGGATGTACTAGCTCAAATTAAAGAGAAGTGTCTACAGTTTACAGTTTTTGTAAAACAAGGTTATGTTAATGACCTTTTTGCAAAAAAATAGAGGTCAAAGTAAAAAAAATGTAAGAAAATTCAAAAATTTTAGTTAGACCACAATAACTCCTTGAGGGGAGAGGAGTTTGGCGCTGATTGGAAAGATCATGAAGTTCTCCATACAATGAGATCTTGACGGTGACCACACATCATGTACTTTTTAAGATACAGGGTATTTTATGAAAACCTAGCATATTTTCTTAATTACCCTGTAACTCCGAAATTGTTAATATGGCCTTCCCTCCGCCATACAATTTTTTGTTTGCCTAGGTGAGTACTATCTCCTCCTACTTTATGGACCACTTAGGTGGAAACACCCTGTATAATTTAAAAATACCGAAAAATTATCATTTCTTCTAGCTAGCTGTCTTAATTTTGTACACTGAACAATATTGATATGTATTAAATACGATTTCACTCAGAAAAATTGTAAAATTCGACTTGGGAACATTTGTGGAATTCTGTTTACTAACTTGATAGAACTTGCATTATCCACAATTAGCGTTAAGATTAAGGAATTAAGCGAGGCGAATATCCTTTGTCCTGCAGGGGCTGGTACTGCTGGTAATACTATCGCCAGTTGTCACCAGCAATTTGAATGCTTTTATGGAGTGTGGCTACGAGATAAAAATCTCACAAGCGCCAGGCACGCCGCCAGTGATTTTTTGCGGTGGTCATTTATATTTACGAGCACCAGTGGTTTAGATGCAATAAAGTTTTTGTACAAAACTGGATGGTGACTATAACTTCCTTATCAGTTCTCTGCCTGTAATGAAGAAAATGAGTGGTATTCAAAAATTGCGTTTCCGCCCTTCTTCTGGTAAAATCGTGGTAATGATCGTTGGATCTTTCTGTATAATTTGTCTTATTTTACTCAAACTATAATTAAATGTTACCGGCCTTATTCTGTAGTATTAAAAAAAAACGTTCTTCATCTGCTTTCAACATATTGTGTAGATAATGAAATTCATCCAATTTCTGCAGTTTCGCATTGCTTCTTGTTATAGAAAAGCACTGACATGCTATAAATTAATAAACTTTGCCGCATATTCCCTAATCTTTAATTAAAGAGAATCTGAAAAATGAATAAAATATAAAATTATACCTATGAAGCTACCATCTATTGCAATATTTCTATAAACAAAGCTTCAAATTACTTAAGTAGCAAACTATTTCTGTTTCATATCAAGAGAAATATGTCTGCCTCTTGTGACAGAAACTGGTAGAATTTTTGTTTTCGGTTTCGGACTTTTATTATCATATCAGACACTACCCTATTACAGGAGGAATAAGAACAAGCAAAAAATAAAATAAAACAATAATATTTTCCTTCAACTTAAATATTTTTTATTCATTTTGCAAAAGGATTTTCAAATCAACCAAAAGGATCAAAGCCTTCAGTCTTCAAAATGTTACATAAATAGGTTAGCTCCAAATATTTTCCATGAAGATATAATTTTTTTTTTAATTTATTCATTAATAAATATAATTTATAACTGTACTTTATGATCTTTTTAACAAGGTTATAATTTGCAAAATATAATTATCTTTCATACAGGTTTGATCCACTTTACTAAGGCTACAATACCGAAATGCAATATTTCATTATGCTCAATGCATTCAAATTACAGTATTTTCTGCTCTTATTGCTCGTCAGTGTTTTTTCAAACATTGAATATTTTTATTTATCTGTTTCATTAGTGGATAGTTTTTAAAATAAATTTATTAAGAAGTACACTATTCAAAATATATTAACCGTTTTCGACTAGTATAAGAAAGATAATTGAAAGATCAAATTCGATTTATGTAAGAATGAAAATTTGGAAATACAACTGACTTGTCAAGAAAGAGTTGCTGTTGGTATCATAAGCTGATGTGTGATTTGTATAGGAACTTGGACCTACATATCTATCGTCACATTTTTCGACTTGTATATATTCAGAAAAGTCTTGCCTTTTGTTCACATAACTCCAATGAGAGAATGAAATCTAATACAGCTGATATGGCCCTTCATCCGTATAGGAATAGACGACAGCAAAACGGAAAGTTGCAAGAAAGACGAAGGACAACATCAACAAAAGGACAATAGAAGACATAGAACCGAATTGAGAGCTAAAGATGAACCCCAAGGAAGAGGACAAAAACGCGAACATCGAGGGAAAAACGACAACTGTAAGAGGAAAATGGCGCAAACACACTTGACTTGACTTCTGTTCACATTAGAGGGTCACTTGTCGATATACTAAGTTGTTGTCCGTACAGTAATAAAATGTTATCAGATGCTAAAAATTTCCCTCTTGTAAGTGCATCTTTAGTCGTTTTAGACAAATTTGAAGATGATAAAAGAAAGTGGTGACAACGTGAATTTTTAAAAAACTTGAAAAACATGCCCCAATATGCTTATAAATGAGTTAAGTTTGGAAGGTGGCATGTGAACTTAGTGACGCCACTTACTAGTAAAGAAAGACAACAGGTGATCAACTAGCAGTTAAATTAAGATCCTTTTGCATCTTTGATTTATATGCATTGAGTTTATAAAAGTGCAGTAGTGAGAAATGCATCTGTGGGTATTTTGCTTCCTGAGCGATATTTCTAAATTATAATTTTTTTTTTTTAATTATTATTCTTTTGGCCTGACATTCGAAATATAGCTTTATCCAATTTTTTCTATAAGAAATAGGGATTTATCTTTTGACGACGATGATATGATTTTTAATTGGAGTAATCAACATCAACTGAATCCACTGAATGGTTTTTGCTGCATTAATAGCCTAAATTGCTCAAAGAGGTTATGATCAATTATACGAATATGTCCATGAGAATAAAAGATAATAATAGAATGTAGAAAAAGTGGAGCCTTGAGGGACGTCAGAATTGATTAAATAGAAGCTGGAGATGGAGTGATTATAACAATAGGCGATTTGAGCGATTGAATAAATAAATTTAAATTAATGAACGTGGAGAAGTGACTACATCAAAAGCCTGATTATGAGGCTAGTGGAGTTCAGCACCTCTATATAATGCCAATTTTTGATCGGCCGTCCACCTAATCATCATTATTCCATGGAAGCGATGATACAGACGGCGATTGAGTTTGAAGGTCAATGTCCCTGTTGATATATTTATATGTTTTGAGTGCATTTTAAATTAATCTTGAGCCTGATGGAATATTTTCAACAGTATAATCTCACATTGCGTATTATAAGAGACTAAAAAACTGGATAAATTGATCTTTAATGAAATGAAAATAAAGTCTACGTCCTGTGATGCAATAATGCCGCCCTCAGAAGTTTAATTAAACGGTCCAGCAACCAGAATATGATTACTGACGATACTCAAAGGTTATAATTCAGAAGTTGCATGATAGCAAACCTGAGATAGCATCGCGGATAAGGAATCTGTAAACCGAGGAATCAATTATCATAATGTAAAATTTTATAATACATGAGATGAGTTTTAAATTACGAGAGAGTTGGATGACAAAGTAAATTTTGCAGCCCAATTCTGTAATTAGATTCAAGCTACATTTACACAGCGACAGTAGCTTACGTAGTCTTGACATTTTTTACGTAAGTAGTAGTTGTAGTAGTAGGAAACTGAGCGATACCGAAGAAACTACTATTATTTCTTAATATCAAAAACTTTGTCTCAAAATTTGCATGATCAGCAACTATTTTCGAACTTAACTTAGTCTCTTGTCACCACTAAACAGCAGTCTTGAAAGTCAAAAATTATTAAGAGCTTGCGTTCGGTAAAAACCTTAAACTCTAATTCGAAAAATTGTCTATAATATTTAAATTGTTGGAATATCAATTCCCAGCACGCCTGTTAAATTGATACACAGATTTCTGAACTGCGAGTTATCCTAAAACTAGTAGCCCATGTCTTTTGTAAATTAACAAGAGTTTTGTAATGCTCTATTCGCCATTCTCTTTGATCTTGAAAACGCCTTAGTCTAAATGCGCCATTTTTCAAATTTTAATTGAAATTTGTAAAGATCCTGCTAATAGTATCGAATTTGACCAAAACTAAAAAGTTGTTCATCCAAATTAATAAAGACATTCCAAAAAAGTTCCATTCTAAGTAAAAAAAAAAAGAGATTTTGCATATAATGATTTTTGATCTATTTATCTTTTAAATATTTTAGTTATCATAAAAAAAATCATGGGAAAATGGTAATAAAAATAACAGAAATCAAATGAGCCGCAATAAATTGGAAATTGTCAGGGCACAAAGTCTTAAACGCTGGGATTCAGAATGTAGTAATGATGGTCTAACCTTACAGCTATAAGTAGTTGACTACGTGGATTTCGAAAATGATCGCCATGTTGGAGAAATTACGAGTCTAGTTACATATTTCATAAAGGGAACAAATTGAAATATTTTGAGTTCATTCTACCTACGAAATACTTTATGCACGCAGTTTTCAAGACCATAGACATTATCTTTGTTCCCGCAGTCAAAAACATAAATAAATTTGACAATGAAGCTCCCCCGACATCTCACTTACTCCTCCTATGTATAATGTCCTGCTCTTGAAAAATTACGCTCATTTACACGAATTATACACGTTTCATCTATTCCTGTTTGCTATATAGTGTAAATTTATATTATTAAAAAATTTGGGTTTCCACAATTTCATTCTCGGACAACATCGGAGCAGTATGTCGGGGTATATTGTGCGTAATATCCGTGGCTAAATTCAAAGTTATAGACACCACGTATACCATTGTGTAATTTATGTAACTTTTTCGGGACAAGGAACCAATAGATATAGAGAAAACAATGCCTAATGTGACCTTAGCATGTTGAGTTTTGTGTGAAATTAGTTTATAACAAGATGCATTTCGTTGCTGCTTTTATGAAACTTCCATATGGCAAAAATATAATTTTATAGAAGACAAAAACTGATCATTTTTGTCAAGTTAAGTATTCAAATAACACATAGGACATTTCGTTTTCTGCTTTATAAATTATATTTTTATTATTTTATTATATATTTTTCCACAACCGAGTCTTTTCCATGGGTAAAGAGCAAAACGGCGGATGAATTGGTACCAAAACTTCAAAATAGCTGGTTTCATAAAAACAACGACGATTTGTATAATTAGTGCCATCTTATAAGCCTAATTACTCTTTAAAACAGTTTGATTTTAAAATAGGCCATCTTATATTGCATTTGTTATATATTTTTTTTTTATATCATGAAGCTGTATGATTTATACACACACATAATATATGACGAAAGTTCTAACCGGAGTAATCTTAAAAAGACTGCAGTCAAGCAAACAGTTAGAAGAAACAGGCTATAGGCTTAGAAATGAAGCGATTGCTACTGAATAAATCTACCTTCTTTGATAAAACGGTCTTCGACTCAGTGGACCGTATTCAGAAATTCAAGTCGCTACATGAATTTACAGAACTCCCAACCCAAAATAATAGTGTCGATAAAATATATTTATGCCTTCAATCATCGTTAAAAGAAAAAAAAACAGAATATTACTCAATTCATTTCAAATTGATTTCAAAGCTTTGTTTTTTATAATAGGCACTAACACAGATTTTTTTTTAAATATCCTGGATTGTCTGACCCTCCAGAATAACTTGAAGTAGAGCCAATTCAATAGAAACTATATCAACTGAGAGATATTATGCAGTTCCCCGAAACAAGTTTCAATGAATAGAAAAGACCAGAATTTCAGTAAATTTGTTAGCAAGCCCATGTACAGTATTTTGTTGGACGTTTCATTATCATGTCATAAGTCTGCATTCATCTACA
Organism: Dioctria rufipes; assembly: GCA_963924295.1. Lineage (NCBI taxonomy): Eukaryota > Metazoa > Arthropoda > Insecta > Diptera > Asilidae > Dioctria > Dioctria rufipes. The sequence continues at coordinate 36,015,283 of OZ002743.1, read as the reverse complement.
TACAATCGAATCGAATAGCATTGTGATACCACCCGAGAGTAAATGATAATTTTTTTCTTCATAATTTATATAATAATAATTTATTTGAATAAACAATTTTTATAAGCATTTGAATTTTTCGTACTTTGTCATATAAAACATGACGGATATATAAAATAGTTCATCTTCCCCCAATTTACTTTATAATTTTTCTTTTATTTAAATTTTTTAAGTTAAAGCAAAAATTCCCTCCAAGTGAGGGGAGTTGTTTGCGTTCCTTTTCCTTTTCAGAATAATAATAGTAAACAAAATTTTTTCTATGAGGAAATACGATATTTCCTCAAAATATATATAAAAAGAAAAAGAAAACCTAAAAAAAAAGCACGAAAGACATTGTCCTCCAAAAAGAAAATGTTTTTTTTTTGTTTTTTACATAATTAACGGACTTTTTACACATTTTTATAAGAAACTTCTCGAAACTTACTCGAATTATACTACAAAAATGGATTTATATATAAATTTCTGAGACTAATAAAAAGCACATATGCAGTTTTTATGTATGTACGTGAGTAAGTATTTACAACAAGACTATACCGAAGTAGTACTGTAACTGTGTAACATAAAACTAACCAAGATTTTCGCCATAATTACTTGAAATCTTATTAAAGGAACATAACAGTTTTTTCAGGTGTCACAAGATATAGTGTAAGTGTTTTTGTCTTTCCAATATTTTTCACATTTTTTTTTTGTTTTTGTTTTTTTTTTATTTAATAACAGTATTTTGCATTTTTAGGTTTTCTAAATAAGTCAGTCTTTTGTGACACCTATGATCAACAGGCATACTTTAGGTATGCATGCATTTTTATGAATAGTATGTACATTATGTACTATGTAAAAGCAACTCATCGTTGCTCTTTGTTTAATTTCACCTAACCATATACAAAAATTTGTAACGAAAACACTTCCTTCTCCTTAACTGTACACCTAAAAGTAATTTTTGGAAGTTTATTTTTTATCTTAACACCTAACGTCGTCGTAGCATAGTGGATTTGTTTGTTTGTTAGTTGTTGTTGTTGTTATTGTTATTGTAGATAACAGCTCTAGCCTTAGTTTAACTATTTGAATTGCTATCCACGGAGGCTAGCGACGTTACCAGTGAATCATAATCATTTAGTGATGTTTCGAATTGTTCCAGCTGTTTTGAGAGGTCATCGATTGTGTCTTCTTCCTCTTTTGGAGATTCATCAGATGAATGTAGAGGTGGAGCATTAAAACAGTCTCTATAGAATTTTGCTAGATCTCCCATTTTTGTAGAAGCAGCAAATGGAAAATGCTGGAAAAGATGGAGAAGAATTTTGATGAATTTTATTGTATAAAAAGAATTTACGAAAGTTAGTGTAAATTTTCTAAGAGATATTTATAAATCTAGCAGGCAAAAATTATGGGTGTATAAATAAAGCCAAGCTTTTACTAGTAAATTCTAGATTTTTTGAGAAAACTTAAGTACTATGCAGGACAAAATGTGTGCCCAACTGGGAAAATATTCTAACAATTTTTAGAATGAATTCAACTGTTGTTTGTATTCTCAAAAAATCAGTTTTTTTAACTGGCCACTAGTTTGTAATGCAATTATATGCTAGGATGAATTTTATACGAGACCTAACCTAGTTAGTTCGATTTCATAACTATAGAAAATATCGCTGCCTTGAATATGAATGCTCAAACATGCCCGAACGCTCTGCATTAAAAAATGATTAGAAATAAGGAATGAGTCCATATATATCTACTATAGTTACTTTAATTTTACAGCTAGATTTTACCGGCGATGCCTCCATAGACCAATAATGGAAGTATCAAGAAAGTTACAAGAAGGGGCTCATAAGAATCGAATAAAGCTGAAAACTAACAAAAAACAGTATCTGCTCACTGCATATAAAGAACTAGCACTGTTTGCAAAAGTATATGTCTACATTATACACATTGCGGTTCATAGTGAAGCAAAGTGTTAAACACAAGTCCTCCCTCTCTACTTGTATTTTGTTGCTTGACGTTCGATTAAGTATGTAGATAGGACTCAGGTTAAAATTAGTGAAGTCAATTCAATTTAAATGTTTCCATACCGGAGAGTAGTCGGATTAAAACGCTATCACCTTGATTAGCCTGAAATAAAGTACCTTTGGGGGATTTTAGGTAGAATTTATTTTCTCTAGTTTTATATTTGTTGGAACTTCCACGTAGCATAAATCAAAGACGGGAGGGTTTTCTGCAACTAAGGAATTATGAAACTAAATAGAGTGTTTGACTAAATTGAGTTACATCAATGTTTCCCTACCTCCCTCTCGAAAATGAATTACAGAAGCATTTCTCAAAACAAAAAATGACTTATGAACTTTGAAATCTTTGTATACAAGCAATCGATTTGTTTTGAATGCCATAACAAAATGTTAAGAAAAAAAAAGGAAAACAACTTACAAGCTCCTTAAGAAGTGTCTCATCATCAGATGACTGTGTTTTTGGTGTTCTCGAAGGCCTCTTAGATCCTTCTGTTACCGCTGTAAGCAGCGATCGGACCGGTGATGTTCTACTACCATCTTTCTGACTTGCATGTGAACTATTTTTGGCATCTTTTGTTTCATAATTTTTTGCATTGTCATTGTTGTTATTTGTTGTTGTAGTCTTCGCTGTTTTCTCATCTGGTGAAATAACATTTGGTGATTTCTCGTCTTCAACACTAGTTTCCTGTGACGAATCCTCCTGTGAAAACTTCTAGTTAATAAAATCTAACTAGACTCTTTTATTTTTTAGTTTTAAAAATAAATTACATACCTTTGACTTTCGTAAAAGCCAGTGAAATGGTGGTGTTTCTGGCAAGATGTGATCATCCTCAGTGAAGCATTTAATTTTTGATGTATCTGCAAAAGCGCCAGGCCGTAGAGGCTTTTCAATGTCAATTACTTTTTTCTCGCTAAAAATAGAAAAGGTTTTATCTTTTAATTAGTTTCTTTAGCGCGCAAGAGTATATTGCGTAAGTTTTAATTATTATTAAAGTCACTTGAATTGAGCGATGACATTATTTGATAAGAAATGAGAAGTTGTCACAACGCATTTCTAGTGAAAGTAAGACAAGTTAAATGGTTTATACATGACTTTGGAAGTTTTGTGCTTGATGAGATTAGATATTTTTATTTGAAAATGACAATTATATATTTCTGAACCGCTGACACATTTTGATTCGCTTTAATACTTTTCCTACTTATTTTTTGTGGAGATTACACGATAAAAGTCTTCAAGTACTTGACTCTTTTGAAACAAACTTATCTTTTACTATAGAAACTGCTCAATTGGGGGCGCTTATTGTTATCAGTAACTATAAGAAATCATTGTTATCAGTGATAGATAATATTTTAAGAATTTTACTGCCAGTACATAATTAAGCACGAGCAAGTAATAAAATTGTGTGTACAACGAATCTTTCCTAAGCAGAAATTTTTTAAATGCTGAAAATCTACTGAAAACATGTATGCTTAAAATAAAGTATGAAAAAAGATTATTCGCAACGACTACCTTTGTCCTTAATGGTTGAGCCACACCGATTCACAGACTTCTTCCACTGAACGATAACTTACAGCCTAGTCATAAAAACATCTAGATTTCTGTGTCAACATTAGCCTTTTTAAAACATGTCAGTATTTGAGTTTAAGGCTCAAGCTATTCCCCTTTCAAATCGAACATGTAAAAAAAACTCAAAAGTGGTTCCAAACACGTCTTCTCGAACTTATGACGAAACCTTGTAGAAGTTATACAGTATGAAACTAAATCCTATAAAGAGTTCCAACATCCTAGGTATTCTGAGTATTCTGAATGGAAGTATGTAAATATATCCTTAAATAGAACTAAGTGACATTCTTTATTGGAAGCTGTTCTGTGAGTACCTGCCTCGAAATATCCGTAAGTAACCATGGTAATATGTATCCATAAAATGTTAGACAAAATATGTTGGTGTAATCAGACCTGCAACGTTCTAACTAAGTGACATTCCTTATAGGAAACTATGATTATCCCCCATGAACTATCCGTAAGCAACCATGACAATATGCATAAAATTTTCGACCAAATTTGTTTGTGTAATCAGACCTGCAACAGTGGACGATGGGTAGTTATCATGACTGGCTGTGGTTGGCTTCATAGCATTTACAACCACGTGAGACTCTTTATCTCATCTTCCCTATGGTCTGATTCTGGATAGAGCTGACAAGATAATTCTATGCAAAAGTCTGCAAATTTACATTGACCTTGTCAATTAAGCCCATGAACATACTCATGTTATTGTCAAGATTGGCGGTCAGGAGCAGGTGTCATAAATCCAAATAATTTTCTTCGACTTATTGATGACTTTAGGGCAGAATCGTACAGCCCAACAAAACGGATATGATGAGCTCTACCATAAACTTCTGAAACAGATAACAAATTCAGTGGAAACATGACTGGTCTTGTATATTTTATTAGTAGTTTATCACTAATAAAAAAACTACTAACTAGCACATCCAACCTTAAACTTGACATATGATATTTTGTGGAGTATAAATAAGTTTTCGACTCTATCGATAGGTCTAATGTATGGTATTCGTCGCAACAATGAAATACTTCAAAAATTAATTGTACTAAGATTAAGATTAAAAATTAAGTGAAGCGAGTGGCCTTTGCACTACAGGCTTATTGTGCACCACTTTCACATTCAACAATTCCTATCCACATCCAACAATTCCTAGGAAGAGCAGTATTTTATTGGGTGAGGTTTCTTCGAAGTGGGAAGCCTTTAAGAAGTATAAGCCAAAAGCCAGGAATCTACAATGTCCAATGTTCTCGTATTCGCATAAGACGTGCTCCGTGGGTGATATATGTACATATCCAATGCAAGTGTTTGTTTAGCTTGCAGTGTCCGGTTAGGACTCCTGTAATGATTCTGAGTTGATTCCTATACAGCTTCAAAAGATCCAGGCTACTATTTGGTGAAGGTACTTTAATGGATCTTTTAGCTTCCCTGGAGCCTATCATTGAAGTCCATCTCTGGTCCATTCGGTTCTTGATCCAGCTTTGGATTGTAACCTTCACGATGTTGTAAGAAATACCGTAAAATGGTTCCGGTCCTATGAGGGGCTTGGCAGTAAGACTGCCTTGTCATTCCATCAATTCCCGAATGTCCTTTCACCCATTGAAGTGTTAGGTCGTTCTTTGTGTCGAGGTTTGTTAATGCTTGAAGCATTAACGTCGCTTTAACCTCGATTGATGAGATGGCTTTCAATGCCGCTCGGTTATTTGTATAGATACATATTTTCCTGTTAGTGTAGGATCGACTGATGTTTTCGTATGCACATCTAGTGATGGTATAAACTTCTGCCTGGAATATCGAGGCGTGTTTTCCTAGGCTCTTGACTTTACACATATATTCCCGCTCTAACTCCTCTCTCGGTTTTATAACCGTGTCGGTGTAACACATTAGTGCTTCATTTTCTAGATTTGTATCTATTTCCTCCCTATTTGGTATCTTATTTTGAGAGGCAGACAAAAGTTATGTTTAACGACCATCCTATCTGATATCATTTCCAGTACGATTGTAATTGTACTATCTAAGGATCTTTAGAATAGACTTCTCCTCAATGAACACGAATATCTACAAAAATTCTTTTAGTTGAAGACCAAGAGGCAACTGGAACAGAATGATAATGCAAAAAGCATCAACAAATGTAAGATTCTGTTGAACAGCTACTGCTTCAAATATATTATGTTTCTCAAGGGGGTAATATGGAGTACATATTGCCAGATTCAGTGAAGCAAAAGCTAAAACTCACATAGATGATTAAGATCTAAAAGCCTGGACAGAAATCAAAATAATCTTTCGCTACAGAACCATATGGAGTGATTATGTGTAGAGGCCCTACGCTCAAGGGGGAGTGAAATCAATCTAGAAATTGAGATGGTACTACACATCATAATTTAGTGCTATCGTTAACAAATACATCGTGGGGTTGAATAAATAAACGCTTACATACCAAACCTGTGGCACAATATCAAGGAAATGAACAATTTCCAGTATACAGCCAATCACAATATTCGCCGCCCTCAATCCCTAAATTCATATCAGAGGACATATTATTTCCGTGCTCTACTTACGTATTTTGTACGGTATTTTATTGTGTAGAGACATTTTTGGGAAGTTTTAATTTAATATGAAATAATTACTCACATATGAAATCTTGTTTTAAAATTGCAAAATAATGCTATGGTAAATGATAAATAAATTTTGGCGCCACTAAAAATAGATACTTGAAGGCTGCCAACTTTGAGTGAATTGTCTTGTTGAATTTAAGAATTTTATTTTCTTAAAACATCTTTATAAAAGGTGGGGGAGATGAACTAGAGAAGTGAGAATTTATATTGCTAAGCAGCTTTTTTAAACCGCAGACAGAACGCATATACTCACAAACAAAGATACAAAAGATTCACGTAACTATTTTCTTTAATTAATTTTATTATAATTTTCTGGTATATTACCTATATCTCATTTTTTTGTGCTTTTTAATTTGAATATTTATTAAAAGGCTTGAATTCTTACAATGGTGCCATGACTGAAGTGAAATAACACACGTGTGGCTGCAGAAACTAAATAGTCACGATTGAGGTAATCATTATTCAATTTGATTTGATTCTTCTTTTTTTTTTCTGTGTCAAATATAATAAACGCTGGGAAATTTTGTCAATTCCCTCCCAACTTGTTTTTAATTGTTTTGTTTTCTTTGGAGTGGATCAGGTTTTCATATTGACTCTACGTTGTCGGGGACACGTAGCATATACGCCATGTACAAAGGTCATGTTTTGACTCGATCATGTAAACAACCTCATTATGATTTAACAGAATTTTTTTGTGTGTTCGTTTAAATTCTAATGTTTTAGCTTTTTTCAATTTATAATTGAACTACGATTTTTATTATGTGGTTTTTTATGATGAATTTCAAGGGATTAGCAAGAAGCAATTGCGATTTTATACCATGATAGGACATAATTATTGACGTAACTGACATAATTATTGACTACAAAGTACATAACCGAATTGTCCTCATGTCATCGGCGTATTGTAGTTAGTACGCGATAATTATTTGGCCAATGCTCCAGTGTAATCGGGGCACAGGATATTGTACGGTAATATAACCATCTTACTGAGATTTCGTATTGAACGATGGTGCATTCTGTTGCTTGTATAACAACTATCTTATCTGACTGACAAATTCATCTCAGTGGATATATCACTCAATTACAATTTTCAAACTATCATAAACTGATCTTGCAATCACTTCCGTGGAGGAAGAATTCATGCTTAAGCTTTGATATTTGTAATGATTACATAGGTTTTGATAAGGTATGTTTTCTAAACTGATTTATAAACAGAAAAGTAGATCTTGCTGGAATTCTGGAAGTGGTTAGAAATGACAGATAGCTTCAAAGCATCGTAATGGTACGATATTATTCTTATGTACTAGGTGAAAATGTTGATAGTCCTTCAAACGAAGATTTTCACCATACTAAGATAGAAGCAGTAATAAACTTGAGACGTGGTATGATGGCATCTGTAGTTACAAGCAAGATGGAATCAGAGCGCTCTAGAATTCGGTTATGTATTTAAACATTGTCTGGAAATGTAGGTGTAGGCATGATTTGATTGACAGTAAAACCAGTGTTTACTTTATAGCGTAAAACAAATAACTAGATTTCAGATATTTTTCCAAGATAAAAATAGGAGACTTCTCCTTTGTGCTCAGCGCCGATAGTTTATGTTAACTCAGCACTGTTGAATGATTGAATTACTTCTCATACGGCGTAAATTCAAAAGAAATGATCTAGCTTATCAATTTTCAGAGACACCAAGTTCGTTTTACAGGATACGAAAGGAGAATTGCAAAATATCTCCTCTAAATTGGCTCTGGTAGGATTAATTATAGGACATAATATATGTGGTAGCCATACGCCTACCATGAGCGTCATTGACGATCCGACCAGCACTTTCTGAAGGGACACCACAATAACTTTTTTTCTATCAGTATCTTTCATTTGGCCAATTATGTATCAGAAGCAGGTAGTCAGGTAGCTTTTCTGATGAAATCAAAACATGCTTTACATAAATTTTTGCAGTTAATGCAATTGTTTTTTGTTGTTCATGAGCCTCGCCTCTGCCAACACAAATCTGTCTAGGTATATGACGAGAAAATTTCCTTTATCATCGTAAAATTGTTCAAGCCAATCTACTTAATGACGGAACAGCGATCCATCTTAGTTTGCTGGCTTACAAATACATGAATATACCTAATCTATGTCCTATACCAGCAGTTTATGGCTCTGAAAGGGATACGAAACTGTTAGAAGAGATTAGCGCATTTCCTTTTGCATGTGAAACATAATGAGATTTCTTATGATTCTATTGATTTCAATGTCGAAAAGTCTTTAATATAGCAATTCAATGATTTTAGTTGAGCTAAACTGAAAGCATCTAATTTCTTATGCTTTCGGTAAAACTAAAAACTAGCAACACATCTTTCCTTACAACATCCCCCGTTCGAATTTGCTTAAAATAAAATTTATTTATTTGTAACAAGCAACTTAGGTTTTGAACCCATTATGTATAAAAACACTGTTACTTGAGTATTAATAGGAGTGGAAGAGTGAACAAAAAATAAGCAAAAAAGAAAATATATACTAAAAATCTAACTAAGCTGGCGAAATGCATTCCTGTCGAAATCCATTCCCTGCTTTCCAAAAAGATTATTCGAGAAAAAAGAACTTATTTAGAAATGAGAACTGAGGATGAAGATGCACTACCTATTATAACGCCGAGTAGTGGAAGATATGTGTATCAGTGAGTGAAGTCGGTAATCCGAAGAAGATAAGAATTAGATGAGTATTTAGCCTAACGAAGAGCGAGACTAGCACGACTTGTTAAGACTTCCAGTTGAAAGACATTGAAAAAATTAAGAAGGCGCTATTTAAATGATTAAACTAAACGATGAGTGAGCCAAATTGAATCGGTTCCAAATGGCAATAACACATGAACAAAGAAAAAAAAAATTCAGAGCATTGGATGCATGGCGAGGAATGACTAGATTAAGCGGAAAACGTGAGGACCTAACAAACTGTAATCTGGAAAATATAAATTGTGTATGATGAGTGTAAATTAATTTAAATGAAAGATTTTTTCGAAATCTCATCGCGATTAGAATCTCAAACACGAACGGTTAAGTCGTGATATATGAAACGCAGTAGTTTAGGGAAATTTATGTTCTCAATTGATTGTCAAGAAAAAGAGCAAATCCAAAATTGGTTACATTTTACCTGTAGAATAAGGATAAGCTCATTAGAAGTGTATAGTAGTTTCACAGAGCATATAATCAGCATGATAAAAACTGGGCTCACCAAATTTGGATAAGGTTTTAGACTGGCTACATTTGTGGTAATATTTTTTTTTTTAGTGTATCTTTACTTACCAATTTTGCACCAAAACTCTAACCTCGCATTTTATGAACTGTGAAAATACTATTTCGAATTTTGGATTAGATTTGGCGGGTAAAATGTGGCAAAATGAGTAAGAGGTGGATTTAACAATTGAGGAAATAAATGTTTTTCTCTTCTTTCTCATTTTGGTATCTAGGCATCTAGACTAGGACAAATATTGGTCCAAATTTTGGTTATGCCGTCTGTTTGTCTATACACCCTAGTCACTTTGGATTATCAAAAACACCAATTTTAGGAAGAAGCACGCTGTGATCTGTTATGGTAGGGAGCACATTTGCCTTGGGTCCATTATAGATAATATTTCTTGCGTACATCCTTTTAGATGAGAGATTAACTCATTGAAATGGTAAAGTATGACTGTCTCCAGTTTCAAAAGAGTGCTTGAGTCGGACCTGGCTAGCAAATCGGCTCTAACATTACTCATTGGGGTACCATGATACCAATCGTAAAAAGGGCCAGGTAATATCATTAGGCTTTCCTAGGTATTATTTAAGAAGAAAAAAATATGATTTTAAAAATAGTTGTGCATATTCCAAGCAAGTACGCTATCTTAATGTCAGGCTCAAGAAAGATGATATCTCCACCGGTCCCTTAATATAGAAGGGATCCAACGGTTTACACTTGCAAAGATTGCATGGGCATCCGAAGGAAAATCGGCAGTTGAATCGTATTATCGCAATTACAGCATTTTATGGCATGTAGACCATCCAGATTAACTACATGAGCGGCTGTAGGCACAGAGCTCGCGGTAAGCTATCCTTTGTTCTCGTCAACCTTTTTGCGAGATCTCAACTTGCATCTTAAGCTGTGGCATCGAAAAGAATCTGATCTTACGTACATATAGAAACCTCTTCGGTTTCATACCGGCATGGTTTTCTATAGTGTGGACGGAAAACCTAAAAACTCCTGGAAGAAAAAAGTCCAAGCCCGGTGGAATATACAATACTAAGCGTAATACCAATCCTGAGAGATTCACATATATAAATATATTTTAAATAATTCTATTATTACCCTAATGAATATGTTTATTATTCTTCGTCTGCAAAGCCCAAGAGTTAATTCTTAATTCATTCAAATCTCCCTTAACAATTTTCTAGTCGTAAAGCTATAAATGGAAATTTAGCCTTGAACCACCATGTTCCACTCCTGCAGTAAATTGATAAACCTAAGAGAATAAAGCAGATAAGAATGACTTCACGTGTTGTTTTCATAAAAATAAAAAAAAACAAAATTCTTGAAAATTCCCAAAGAAATCATTAAGTTATTTCTCATGACCGGCAAAACGTGAGTTTAGTTAGCTACATTTGCATGAAGAACACAAATTAATTTTCTCGCTGTGTAAAATCGCGTATAATTCCTTATAAATTTCACATATTCTTGCCCCCACCCAGCGATATCAACATTTGCAGTAATCTCATGAGTGTTTCCTTTTGCAGCAAAGTTCTATAAATATACACATTTATGGCGGTTAGCAGCTACATATACACTACAAATCACTCGTCACTTTGCATAACTTTATATAGGTAGGTACTTTTCTTTTTACTATTTATTCATTATTATTTGTCATTCAAATTTTACGCTCAGTCATGTTGAGAGCCATTCATTATAAAATTTATGTACAAATTCTTGTTAACTATTTTAACTTCACCATTATTGTACAGGAATTCGCAAAAGCGGGAAAAATACAAAAAATAAAAATAATGTGTAAAACATAACATCCTTGAAATTTTATCTAAAAATAATCACGTTGTTCACGATTACATGTTCATGTTGCTGCATAAAATATTTAAATGTGGTAGATACGCCCAACTTTTAATTTTTGCAAATATTTTACTTTGGGTATACCTATATATATCTCGCGACACGACATCATAGGACATACCGGTAGGCTTACTTTTATCCGGTTTAGTCTAATGTCTAGACCACAAGACTTTCATAAAATCGATCACTGGATGGCGCGAATGGTAAAAGAACTGCACAAACATTGAACAAAAACATCATAAAAAAAAAACACGACACACGATTATTTCTTCGATCAACATATTAACAAAATTCACCTTCTTTCGTTTCATCCGATCTTCGATCGATCGATCAATATTAACTGCACACAAGCCACGTAATGAATTTAAAAAACAAATTTCGCGCCACTATCTTCTACGGAAATTATATGTGTAAAAAACAGTAAAACACACGGAAGAGTTAACCAACCTTTTTTTGATATGATAACGATTATGTTTTGGACTTAAATCCTTCAGGAAATGATCACTTTTCAGCATGATTGTTGTATCGCGTCCAGTTTGTGTCGGCGAAATGGTCATCTTGGTGCGGTACGCGACGGACATGTTAATTGTTCCAAAGATTGTACTCAACTGACCAATACGAACTTGTTTGCTGCCTTCGCCTATAATATTCACAAAAGTTGTTCCGTTCCGTTCGCGGTTTTTTCATTATGAAGTTGACGGAGACGGTATAGAGATGTGGTGTAGTCGTGTAGTTGGTTGTAGAGTAGCAGTGAGATGAAAGTGTCGTCATTCGTCAAGAAAAGATCATCGTTGTGGTGATGAGGTTGATGATGATCATATAAAAAGAGAAGGAGAAACATTTTATTTTAGTGGAATATTTTAATGAGTTTTAAATTTATTTTTATTAATAAAAGAAATAAAATTCTAGTTGCACTAGTCAACCAGGTAAACTACATACATATACATGTTGAAATATTTTGTAACGTATACTCAACTACAAAAACAGCAGTAGCAACAGCAAAAGACGAAGTTTTTGCATAAGATCTGACGTCGATCGGACACTAACTATACTTGGGGTATACGGTATGGGGTCAACAAAGGGTTATATGTTCGAATAACCACGAACGTTCGATAGAAGTAGATAATTGAGAAGAATTTTTGCCGGTAAAATATCTAGTACAGATAATACATACATACATGACTGCTTGCTAGCTTGGCTGCCGCGCTGGTGCACTCTTTTGAGATAATAAGATTTTCGCACTTGAAGATCATTTATTTTTTTAATTTGTTATATTTCCGCATATTTTGCTTCTTCTCAAGTAATTTACCGAGCAACAAGTAACTGCTTTAAAATTAAATCACTTTTATAATTTTAAAATGCTACTGCTGCTGTTGTTGCTGTGGCGTGAAGAGTCCACGTAGGTAAAACCGACGACAGAACTTGCAAGCACATAAAAAAGCTAACCGATAAAAACAAAATAAAAAAAATTTCTCTTTACATATTTACTGTGGCTTTTGTGCTTTTATTTGTCATGCTACTAGTGATGGTTGTCGCCAGAGACGCGGTTTGAAAAGTTGTCTTTTGGTGGCATTGTGTCAGCTGATAATAAATTTTTTGCTTAAAACCTCAACTCTAGGTGCGTTTTGTTGGTATTTCTAATATAAAATTGCTTGCTTCGCTATCTGTCAAGGACGTAGAGATAAATAAAAAGAATTCGCGATTTATTTAATAGCATTACCTCAATAGGGGGAAAAACAAAATTCAGAAATTTCATATTCGCGTTGGTTCGAATTCTTCTGTCGATATATAATTATTCCTTCAACAGGAGGAGGAGGAGGAGGTCGAAGAGGAAAATCATGTTTTATTCAAGTATATGGCATACGCCAAAACGTGTTTTTGAATTGCCTTCAAATGCATTTTCTTGTGTGATGTTAAGCTTTGGATCTTTGATTCGAAAAAAACCTGCTTTTGAGTGAATAAACGTTTTAAATGAAAACAAATTGTTCGTGCTTTTAAAATATATAAAGTTTGGTATTTGCTTAGTTTAGGCGGTAATGCAATTTTCTCAGAAATAGAGAGAGGGGTATGAATGTTAGATGTTCGTATCATAATCAAGTTCAAAAAAAAGCGCCAAAAGAAAGGATATTGAAGCATATGATATTGACGTATGAGGTTTAGTTTGGAACTAGATTGTGCCGAACTGATCGAAGACAAGACTCTGATCAGTGTGATGGTTGGAAAGGGCAAATGATCGTGAAATTAATGGGAGGTTATTCAAGCTCTTGACTCAAGAGAAATATATGCATATATATTTCTGAATTCTCACTTTAATTTGCAAATTTTTCCATTATTGTTTTGAACCCTTAAAGGCGTCATCCGTGAAAATTTATAGAGCTGATTGAGAGAGTGCGATCGGGCTCCCAGGTCAGTCAGAAGTACTTTTTCATCTATCTGATCCCAAAATCTAGGTTATAAAAACATATTTATCATGTATTTATCACTTTTCCTCATTTCCTTTAAGATGGTACCGTCCCTGAGGATAATTTCCTTGAAAAATCATGATCAACTGATTACATTTTCAATAACTAATTAACAAATTTTCGACGTTTGTACTTGTTGTATAAGCTAATATCTAGATGACAACTGTCAAATATATGCGTTCTGATTGATAGTTAAGATTCAGCGATATTTGAAATGGAAAAATCTATATAAACAACACATTTGGCATCCGTCTGAATGACTAGATCCAGGTGAAACAGGGTATACAAAAAGTCAAAAGTGGCTTACCCCACGGTTACACCTGCAAGTACAGCTTGCATGCAAGCCTTCCTTCCAACACGATTTTTAACTTGACAGCGGAAGGCAGTACGGTTGATGTCTTATCAGCTTGCATGCAAGTTCATTTAAAAAATGGCATTGAGACGTAAACTCTTGCGTATATTGGAAAATTATGGCAATAAAGGAAGCATCACAATGATAAAAACCCAAGAAAAAAGGAAAATGAAGGTGTTGGTAAATGATGTATTGCAAATAATCCCAGAAAATTGCATTTTCCAGGTATAAATTTATGAATTTCTCTCAAGCATTTCGTTTCCGCCATTTTGAAAACTGTATAAATGTCAAATTACTATCTCCCAGCTGCCATGGTTTTTCAGCATGCAAGTTCGCTGAAAGCTGTACTGCCAGCATGGCAGTAGAGGTTACACGTGCAAGAAGTATGGCAGTGCAAGTTGCATGCAAGCTGTACTTGCAGGTGTAACCTCGGGGTTAACGTCATACATCCCGTCTACCACACATAAGAAGCACAATACGTTCAAAAAGTCTTGTAAAGAAAAATGGCTAAGCGTTCGTTTCCTTGTAAAGAGTACTAACATTATCTTCATCCTATTCATGTCCATTTCTTAATAACTTTAAACCAGCTTGCATGAATTCACTAGAGCCACGTTAAACCTAGTGACAAGTAGAGGAGCATCATCCATATATGCTTCAATGGAAATCCTTAAATTTCCAGGGAATCAGTCAGCATCAAAGTAAAGGGGTTAATATGTCACATATCATCTCCCTCTACCATTATCTACCCTTTACCGAAGTAGCATAAATGAAATATAAATAAGAAATCCTTTAAGGATGAATACTACCGAAACGCTGATGCTTTGGAGATTTCAGGTCTCATAAAAAAGGTTCTGTCAAGCGAATGAAAAACATTTTTTTCTCCTTGCACTCTGATGAACAACCTCAGAGATATATATGTTTTTTCAATAAGCTTTACGCCCAAGTGAGCTAATGACGGGATATTTGTCGCAAGACTACGTTGGTGGAACTCTTAATCGTCATTTAGTCGTGGAAGTCTGTGGAAGGTAATTTATATTGCTATTCTTCGCACGAGCAGAAACCATCTAAAATTAATCAAAAATTGTGCAGTCAACTCTCAACATTACACATCTATATAATATTTGAAAAATTTTGTCCATCGATCGAAACATTGCGTATGTATCCTTTCGAAGTGGGCTTTTAGGATGGCTATATGAATGACGAAAGAAAATGCTAGTACTACGTTTGCAGTGAGAAATTTCTTTGACTGTTTTCAATGCTGCTTGATGGAGGCAGTGAGCGTAACTCCATTAATAAAGGTGATGTTACTCCACCTCCTACATACCTCGCAAGGAAATCTCTACTCAAGCCATATTATTCCATTCCTTCTACCAAACGAAAGTCTCACATATTTGTAAAAAGGTTTTAAATTGCCTCTAGAGGTTTGTGCAAATGATTTCGAATTTTATGAAAATGAAAATTTAAAGGCGAGAGACATTGCGATTTCTGTGCAATGACGAACGGTATCTTAAGTACTAATAAAGCGTAGGTACTTTAAATTTACAGTGTAAACCTTTTATAGCTATATTATTGCAGCAGCCGCAGTCAAATCAGCAGCACCAATATCTTCCCACTTTCCCAACATTCCAAACTCGATAGTGAAGCACATGAATATTGCTTGCATAGAAAAAGTATACAACCGTTCACCCGTTGGTGGACGACACTCATATCTGAGAACTCATAATATATAAATCCCACGCAAAGTGCAATTATATGTTTATGGTGTACGTAAAAGATAAATGCAACCGAGAGAAATTGCTGGAATGCAAATTTGTGCGCTTATTTAATGGCAGCAGCAATCGCCAGTGCCGGTCTCGTGCTTCAGTCATAGATTTTCGAAACCCACGAACGACACTTTCCGCGTTTTCATATTGACGCCAGACTAATGCACCACAAAATAGTTTACTTTTCTCAATCAATTGATAGACTGTCGGCTAAGTGATCGACCGCGGCTAGCTTCCTTGTTATTGTTTAAAAAAAAATTGACGCCTTTTCTATTTTTATTCTACTCCCATATCCCAGTTGGGAGTCCCAACATTGATTGCATTTTAGCGTAAATGTGTTTGTGTGTGCAAGTTTTGTAATCAAAAGGGGGAGTTTCTTGTACGTGCTTGGAATAATACTAGGTCCCGGCACTGACATCAGAAAATTTATTTCAAATTTATCGACAACCAGATCAGAATTGATAAAAATTGTTTATTTCTTTGAGTAATAACATAATTTCTACTTCTAACATCCACTTTAAGATTGGTAGACGCAATTAAAGCAATTGCTACGTTCCATTATGGTGGTCTGAGTTTGCTTGTTTGCCAGCTGCAGGCGACGTATAATGCATTCTATTCCTTTTAATAGTTAATTGAGGTCTGGGCAGAATAATACATAAATGGAAACTAAATTGAGATATTGTGACTAGGAAATAAAATGGCTTTTTAACAGTCAAAATATTTAGCTAACAGTTGGCTGATATGCACAAATTTCAACCAGTCACTGTAGAAGTTTATTATTGTAATTTTTAATGTTTACGAAAATTTCATTCCAAAGATAATCAGATTTACGCTGGGTTTATATTACCAAAACATTACTGGAAAACAGAGACAAGACATTCCAACATAATTTTACTGATTGAAATGTCAAAAATTATCATTGACTTTCTGAAAAGCATAGTTCGCTTCGTTTAGTTTACCAGTATGCCGTATAAAATTATCTCCTTCACTTTGTCAGTAGCAATGGTAATCCAGAATTATGCTTCAAATGCCTGTTGATACGGCTGATATGATTCATTCATGTGATTTTATAGTTTCATCAAGTCAGTTTCTTAGTTATTGCCTCACCCCGATTTCCGAAGACTTTGCATTCAAATATGATCATTCAGTAAATTTATTTCTACCAACAATAAGACATGACCCCTTGACTTGCCAAGCCACAAGCAGGTGATTATCAACGGTGTACTTAGTACAAATTGGTACTTTTTGATTCCGGATACTTGTAAACATCGAAATCAAGGGTACTGTGTGCCTGCACAGCTGTCCATGAGTATAAAAGATAATAATATATCATTGATAAATATATAGAATGTAGAAAAAGTGGAGTCTTGAGGGACGTCAGTATTGATTAAATAGAAGCTGGAGATGGAGTGATTATAACAATAGGCGATTTGAGCGATTGAATAAATAAATTTAAATTAATGAACGTGGAGAAGTGACTACATCAAAAGCCTGATTATAAAGCTAGTGGAGTTCAGCACTTCTATATAATGCCAATTTCTGATCAGCAGTAAGGTAAGAAAATTTTTTTGTCGGCCGTCCATCTGATCATCATTATTCCATGGAAGCGATGATACAGACGGCGATTGAGTTTGAAGGTCAATGTCCCTGTTGATATTAGATGCAATCGTTTGTACAATTATAATTCACAAATGCACAATGTTTGAAATGTAGGAGGGGTTAAAGATTTTCCTTTCATAATTTATAAATTACCCTATAACTTCTGATACAACCTATGATCATGATTTAAAATTTGTTAGATGTAGAATCCGTGGAGCCTTCCAACGGGCACTGTCGGGAATCTAAAATGAGCAATTCAAAAGTAACACGAACGCTGAAAATTTGATTCCATACTTCGGTGCTATCCAACCTTTTTTATGGGGGAAAACAACGTTTTTTGATTAATTATGATTTGTTAGAGAATTTCAAAGAATTTCAAAATTCAGAAACTTTACCAAACGGCATATATGTAGAGACGTATGGTGGAAAAGAAAATATTTTCGTAGATTGAATAAAGCTCAATCAGACGGATTTTGTTAAAATTAGATAACAAAAAAGGAATTAGTTGATGTATATAGGACCAAAAGTATAACGTGTGACAGAGTTGATGGTTGCATTCAACTTCAATAAAATGAGAAGAAATTCTTTCTGTAGAAAACTTTATAACCATAAATTATTAAGAAGACTAATAATTCTAGCATAATATTAACAAACATGAAGACTACAAATGCACACTATTTATTTATAGTCTCGTACAACTTTCCTGTCATCATTAAAGATTGAACCATTCAGAAAGCTACTAGAATTTATCTGAAGATTTTCTAAGATTTACTGAATCGACATTAAAATTGAAAAGGTGGAAATGTCCAAATGGAGTTCACTGGTTGGTTTAAATGGCAAGAAAGAATTATTAGCAGCCTATTTTGAGCCAATGGATCTTACATTCATTCTTCAAATAAGTAATCAGTTACAGTTTCACAGATCGACAGAGGAAGGTTGCCTCCATCTTAAAACAGAAAATTATAAAAGAAGTGAAATACCGTGCATATTACAATCTGCTGAGTAAAAGAATAAAAACTTTATCGTATTACTACGTGTGAGACTGAGTTTGTGAAGAAGCAAGCAGATTAGTTTTTCGTTTTCGCATTAAAAATAAATGGTTCAAAAACAGATCCCTGGCGCACTCCATTAAGAACAGCTTGTCACAACACATTATGATCAGCCTTAGACTTTCCTACCTGAACGACCTAACCCTGTTCGCTATCAAATGGTCATGGGAAGATTAGTATTAAAATTAGAATTATGACCATCAGCCAAAGATAGGTGTCTAAAAAAACAAAGACTGAGTTGCTTTGAAAGAATACAAGTAATAACCTTCACCGAACTAACCAAAACATCTATATAGACATACATATGTATTCGAGTGGCAACCAAACTTGGTAAAAATGTGGACACAATATTTACTTTTTAATATACAATGCGACATCTTCTACTATTCCTTTCATTCTGACATTTCCAGAAGGTAGTTTTAGACATTAAGTTGAGAAAATTTATATAATCTGACCTAGACTTGACCCTCCCAGTAAGCTTTGAACTTTAATTAAATATATAAGAATCTATTGAAAAGATATTTTGATCATGGAAAAATATTATTTAATTTTAGCAACGCATATGGTTTCATGTTATTCCATATAGTTTTGCTATGATAACCTTAACACCTTCCATTCTGATAAAATTTTACCGAGTTCAGTTTAACCTTTGACGCCAAGTATACCGAAATAAACAAAATTAAATTTAAAATCAAAGTTTACACAGTAGGGTAACATTTGAAAAATGATTAGAGATTGTTTTGCATATTGTATACTTATTTTAGAACATTAATCATCAATTCATATCTAGTACTACTACAAATTATGTAGGTTTCATTGCTCGGAGGCATTTGTTTGATCATATCTCCTAATTTTTACTTTATCGGCGGAAAAATTTCCTACTTCATTACTGGTACGTATTTGTTAAAATTTTTAGAGGCATAACTGAATACTTGACTAAATAAAATGGGAATCATCATCAATCATCAAGTGTTTGATGTGAATTCATGTGGCGGCATCCGGTAACCAATTCCTCTAAAATCCTTGGATCCTACATACGAGAGATGAGCTAAAGGTTAGGCCTAGTTCCCATGTAAACAAACCAATCAGTTTTGCATGGAATAGATAGATGAATCTTCAAAATTATTTCTTATGAAAGATCTATGAAGATCCGCAAAACATATTTAAATTTCTGACATTTTAAGTATAATATCTGAGTGGGTTGATGCTACTTAGCCAAAGTGTATTTAAACGGGACATAGCACTTGGCACACCTCAATGTTTTGCCCGATGAGAGGCCTCCTTTGACAGCTTCTTCTTCCACAATTTCATTTGAAGGGATGGGGGGGATACATTCTATGAAAAATATAGGCTGAGGGTTAAAAATAACGTGACCAAAAAAGCCCGGACATCTGGGACGGCAGGGTCTGCTTGGTGGAAGGCCTGCGTGACGGTCTCGCCCCTGTCCACTGATTTTCGGGTGCACACATCGCACATCACTGTACATATTAATTTAAGGACTGCTAAAAAGGCAAGATAGATCCAACACCAATAACAAATATAATAAAAAAAAAAAAAAAACACCGAGATGCATGATAATTATTTTAACAGGAATCGTATGTTGCTTGGGATAAAAATATCCGAGGGCGCATCTTTCCTGCTGCAATTTCAACCCTCACCTATTCGGTTGTTATCCTAAAATAAGGCATAGAAGAGCTAGTACTCAGATTTTGTTTGTCTTGCAAGGTATGCAGAGATGTAAAGACGGTGAAAAGCCAATTCATCGCCATTAGTATACCTTACCTTACAATCAGATAAATTGATGACATTTGCCTTACACAATCTGTGCTTTCCTGAACAGTAGTAGTTCAATAGAAAGAGCATAATATTTAAGAAATGGCTGTGATTCATCGATAATTGTATGAATATTCACCATACTCAAAAATCAGAAAATAGCCAATATAGGATCCGAACCCTTCTACGGTGTTACAAAAAGGCACATAGAAGCGGAAATTATAGCCAAAATAGAAAAGACTCAATAAATACAATGGCAGAGCTTTCCTGGCCTTGTAAGAAAATAGGTAAAATTACAGAAAATAAATGTCGATTCTTCAATGAACAGGTATTGAAACAGAGGATCACGTACTCTACGAATACGCAGGATTTACTAGCCAAAGGCTACAATGTCAAGGTAAGGGATTCATAGCCTCAGCAGACGTCCAGAAAAATGAAGTAATAACCTTCCTGAAAAGAACTAATCTAGAATGCAAATAATACAGTAGGCGCATAGCACAAAAGACATCTGAGTTGGCAGTGCAGGGTTGTCTCCAGACTCCATCAATTAATAATAATAATAGAAAAAATAATATTTTATATATTAAACTTTATTTATTATCTGTAAGTTAAATACAGTGGTAAGAAAAAGTAACTGTCACAATATGTTTGTTGACTTCCCATCGAGCAGATTTATTAAATAGAACTCAAAACTTTTTAAAGAATAGTTCGTTTTCCGACTGGCATCAATTTCTTTTAATTGATTCATTATTGCTTTCCTAAGCACGCTCACACATATGTATACAGGGTGTTTCCCGTTAGGAGGTCAATAAAGCAGGAGGTAATAGTACTCACCTAACCAAACAAAAAATTGTATGGCAGGGGGGGGGGGCGCAATCTCAACCGTTTAGAAGTTACAGGGTGATTAAGAAAGATATTACTACACGTCAGTCACTTTTGCTTATTTTAAAACTCATTACACGCCACATTGATGACGGCCATGAAACTATTTTATATATAGCCATTAGAGCAGTGTTTGCTATAATATATGTTGTGTGGAAATTTTAGTGATCAGCGAGCTCTGAAAGCTTTTGAACGTCACAGCAGAAATAGTGGAATGAATCGAGCTAATGAAGATGCCTGGCGCCTGCTTGTTTACTATTTTACAGGAAAATTTCCATCTATGCTGAAGTTAGATGTAAGGGTTTTTTTTTAAAAATAATTAAAAATTATTTGATTGATTGATGAATGAAGCACTAAAAAATGTTAATGTTATTGAAATAAGCATTACCAGCCTTAGCACGGTTGGCAAACGAAATTTGAACATGTCAACAATATACTTATATACTATTTCCTTCGACATTTTTATGGTGATATTTTTCAGCCGCTCCATCATGCATTTCATTGCAAAAATTAATTAATACATATACATAATATATGCACATATGTATATATATATGTATATGTATACAGAAAATTGCGCTAAATTCTGTTTGTTCACCTTTTTCCTAATCAAACAGTTTCTGTGTGTACGGCAGCTTTGCTCTAGTAAGAGATAAACTTTACTTTTGCTTATAGGAAGTGCATGTCCGATATTGTCGTGTGCAGCTGAAATTTAATCAGCACACGAAACACTAGGCGCGCGCTGACTTGACACTTTGTGATTACTCAAATATTGTATATAGGTATAGCATACAGTGTGTGCTAATGATGACTTGCTTGTCGGGCAACGACTTTTTTGATTGAAGATATTTGCCGATAAATCTATATACCTGAGGTGTATGATTTCCTTCTTTAAAAAATATTTCACACTTTTGTGAGTGGAATGGAGTACTAGTAGCTTTCTTATCGTATTGTTTGCATAACAATTGCGGAATTGTTACTTAAATATGTACGTGCATATGTATCTAGGGCGTCCCAGAATACATGATCCAAGCTTGATAACGAGAAACGAAAAAATTATATGAGGCCCCGTTATATCCATTAGCGGGTTTGAAAATAAACCAAAATGAATTCATCTACCTTAAGGAAAATACTATGAGTGAAGAGTGAAAGAAATGAACGGAAAGATGACTATATTCTTTCTAGTAAACATACACTTGATCGCTTCATTCTGCTTTTTTTTTTTCTTCAATGTGTTCAATATGTCTCGATGATCGACGAAATTTTTGTATTGAAGTAATGGCTCGTTGGAGGAATAAGTCGATAACAGTAAACGGAACAAATATTTACATATATGTACATATACGCCAGCATAAACAATTTTCATAAAATTTAATTTACTGTGGGGCAAACGGAGCAAACGCTTAAACAGAAAAATATTATTTAGGGGAAGGCTGTGTTAATATTAGAGGAGAGACGTTACAATATGAAAAACATCGACATTTATGAACTCGAATAAATACTTATTTGGTAATGTTAAGAGTAAGGGCGACTAAGCCTCCAGGACCTTGCGGTGTATAAAGTTTATGGCTGTGCGATGATCAGTGCCTACAAAATGTCTGATAAAGAAAAAGTCCGTCGTAATCTTTTATGTGAATTTTATTACCAAAATCATGACTACAGAAAGCCAGAATAGTTAAACATTTTGTTGCCATAAATTATAAGCAAATGTGTCTTAAATGACCCTAAAGAAAGAGTAAAATTAAAGCCAGCAACCGCAGGACGGGTTTCTAAGTCATACCGCGAATTAGAAAGAAAATTCAAACGTGATCATAAAAGTTTAAAAAAATACTTGCTTAATATGGGTGTACAGAATAACAAAAAAACTAGAAAAGTGAAACCAAAATTGGTCAACGATCAAGAGAAAGTGCAAAGGCAGCGTTTGCAAAAACTTATAAAAAATACATTTTACACTAGGAACAAGGTCGCTTGTATCATGGACGATGAAACTCATTTCACCTTAGATGGTAACGAATGGTATGAATGATCATCCTCATATCAATCCAGATGAAAAAGTTAAATATATTGAGAAATCAAAATGTCCAAAGAAGATATTGCTTTGGATTGCCATTAGTGAGCAGGAATGTCCCTGCCACTATTTTTTGAATGCGGTTTAGGCATCACTACCATACCAAACGGTATAAAACTCTTTATTTACCAGAAGTTGCGAACTTCATCTCAAGGACACATCGAGGTGATAAAGTTGTGTTTTGGCCATACCTCTTTGCCAGCTCACATTACGCCAAACAAACATTAGAGGATTTAAAACGTCTAAAAATTCTTTTATACCTAAGGATGAAAATCCTATAAGCGCTCCGCAGTTACGACCTCTTGAGAATTGTTTGGGCCAATTTAAAAAGAAGGGTCTATCTATGGCAATAATTATAAACCATAATCAATTACAATTTTAAAAGGAAAAAAAAAGGAGTTGAAAAACTTCCAACAGCGTAGTTTTTCACACCATGAACAAAAAATTCAAATAAATTGCCGTCAAACTTCACGAAATGGAATAGGTTTTTTTTTACATTAATAATAAGTAACCAAGCTTACATGACATAAACTGTATTTTTGAAAGTTTGTGGATTAATTATTAATAATAGTTGGTAGACCAAGTACTTGATATCGCAAATATATTCTAAGAGGATTATTTCTTTTTTATCTTTATCTTTAAGATGAAGTGCAGGGGCCGTAGCAATTAACTTTGAGCACTATGTGAGTACTGTGCATATAATACCAGACGTCTACACGGCTTTTTGTGGGAAAAGCTTGTTTAGGCATGCATCTCTTTTAATAAAGTAAATCGAATGAGCATCCACTCGTCTAGCTATGGAGAGGCTGCCCGGAGCACCAGAAATATAAAATCAAAAGAGGAAAAAAAAATATAATGGCATGTTGGGGAATTAGATAGAAATATTTTAAATGTAAGCCAGATAGCTGCTTGTACATTTTTTTTTTAAAGCGAAAAAAATCTTTCAGCACCTGAGCTGTGATGAGGCAGTGCTAATAAATTAAAATCCAAAGCATTGAATAATCCAAAGTTAATACTGCCCTAAACATATAACCCTACTCCCTTTACCTTCCAATTTTTTTATTATATAAATGATTCCAGAAATGTAAGGAGCTTTCAAATCTCTATCTGTCAGCATAAATAAATACGTACACTGCTACAGTGCTGAGGATTAAAATAAATAAAAATTATTGGAAATATTTTGGTCACGTATTCAAAAATTCTATAGCGTAGCCAAAATATTAGGTATTAGGGTATTCCTATAGCCAAACATTGCCCAAAGTAGTCATTTGCTACAATTGCAACACTACGGCATAGCAGGGGCCGGATTCACTAATACGGAGAGTTATGGAGTTGGGGAGATGAGAGTTCTTTTGATACTTAACTTTCTACTTGGATTTCTGTAACTCGGAGAACTTGTATTTAGAATTACCAAAATCTCGATTCCACTCGACAAAAATCTTGTCTGTTTTAGTTGTGGAGAAATAAGGTATTGTCTATTTTTGTTGTGTTTTATGAAGGTACTTATACCTAGGAATTTCCAAATTAAATTATGGACTCACCGCATATCCTGGCTATATTATAGCATAATTATGGAAATCCATGCAATACTTACATAGAAATATGGATTTTAAATATGCACGGTAAAGCTTGTATGTACATAGGATGAAATCGCATCTATATTTTGTCACCTAATTAGTTATGTAATTATTTTTTGAGTCCGATAAATGGTTTTGGAGATAAATGCAAAGGATTTGAATCAGTCCTTTTTAAGGTGGAAAAATGTTTTTGGTACAAAAATGGACATGTTTTCAACTCATCATTGCGAAGAACTGTAAGTCATGGAAATTCACTTCATATGAGAAAAACAACAGAGTGCATCCATAACAAGGAAAGAAAGAAATATATGCAAAATATAGGAACTGGGGTGTATATCACCCAAGTGCAAATATCCGTGTCAGTAATTATGTTAAAACGATCAAAAATAAACTACACCACTCCATTACCCCTCCTCCGTCTCTAATTTGATGCTAAACATTACGTATTTTGGACAACCCCCTATGAGGGTCGAAAAAAACCGAACGCTCTACAACCCTCCCATACAGAGTTAGCCGCCCTTAAACGTTGCAACAAGGAAATTTACCGCCGAGGTTTCTCAAATCTATAAATTATCGTTAATCGAAATAAAATATAGCATTTAAGATCTATGCATACCTGTTTTTTTTTTATCGTACAGATCCTGAGCTTATACCTGCTACTTATTGCAATTACTGAATTTTTTTATTTTATTTTAAATTAACGTTAACCCGTCCCCATTTGTCCTAGGACCCTCCCTGCACCATTTTCTACTCGTGATCATATTCGCCCGAGCTCCCATTTTTTTATACCACATACATTCCTCTCCTTCTCCCGTTATACCGGAAAAAATCGAAAAAACACACCCTTCTACATCTATCTAAACGTTAGGTGGTAATAGACACATGCACCTCGAATATAAAAAAAGTTTCGCCCTCTAGAACCAAAATTGATTCACACTTTTTAACACTTGTTACATTTTTCTCGGCTCCACGGCCCCAGGAAGGAGATAAGGAAAGGATTATGGCACATGACGAGAGTGGCAGAGGTACTGATGTATGTTACTCTTGAACCTTCGCAGATTGTAAGCCTGAGGAAAAAGAGGAAAAACAGAAGATGGTAGACTGTTCCCCATTAGCACAGTTCAAGATAAAAAAAGCATCATGAAATTTTACTGTATACTGTAGTGTATTCATAATACCAATGTATTAAAGTCGTATGAATCAAGAAAATGAATTTATTGAACGGAATCTCAGTAAAGAATTTTGACTTTGAGATCATAGTTTCTCGTATATACCTAGTACCAAAAGAGCATAACTAATATTGGACTAAACCAAGGAAAGCACGGTACAGAAACACAATACTCTCTCTTCTCTCTCTGTCTCCTATAAAAATGTATATACATTAGTCACATAATTACGTCACAGGCTATCAGCTGTAATGTGTCAAAATTTTTAATGGGAATACCTTGTCTTCTGTGTATATACCTTGGATCTAAACACCAATAAATTATACAAACACCTTGGTTGTGACTGAACATGTGATCGAAAAATATCTAAAAATCATTCTTAATAATTTTTCGCAAATGATTTGTTGGGCGTTAAAGAAAGCTAATCGTCGGTAATATTGCATAATCACGAGACTTGCAATATCATAGCCGCGTAACTGCATAGAGTAACAAAATCCATTTTCGAAGTTAATGATAACATAGCTGAAACTAAACTACAACTTGTTTTGTCAATTTTATGTCTAAAATTCAAAAATATGATAATTCTCGTCCTATCGTGGAACTCAGTAGCAATAAATTTGTCACTAGTATAATAAAAAAAAAAAGAATTTTAGTGTCTGCTAAAAATTTTACTATGACTATAACTACGCGGTCGGTAGTGACATTAGTCTCGCCGTTATATATTTATAATTTTTATAGCAACCGCCACGAAAGAAATGCATGATTTTGCCTCATTCCTGAAAATTAGAAGATCTAGAATTTCTTCAAAATATCATTTAACTAAGTGAACGTATTCTAAGTTGTCTTGTCTATAGATCACTGATGGCAGACAGACAAACACAGAAAATTAACATGGGTATTTAATTCACTTTATCAAGCGCTAAATATATAGGTTAGCACAAATTTAATATAATATAAAACAAACTATTACCTTCTACTTGTCGTTGTCATTCAATCGTTGTTTAAACTAAAGTTTTCACTAACTTCCTAATAAAATTTGAAGTCTTGCTGGTTCTGTTAAATTGCTACAACCAACAATGAAATATTTTCGAGCTGCTTAAATACTTATATATGTATGTGTAGATGGAAATATTTACACACAAAATTAGAATAGAAATGTTAATACAATTAACTTAATTTGTTTTTTTTTTTTAAACAACTAAAGGTTTTATGTTTACAACTTATTTGTATCCCTTATAACTATCATTGACTTTGCAATTTGTATTGTACACAACCCATTTTTATAGGTGCAAAGATATTGAATTCTCATGGCAAAACTTTTATAGCGAATAATTCAAGATAAAATTCCTTTAATAGAAAGTTACAGTTTCTTAATCCAAAACAATTGAATAAAGACAATCAGTCAATATTGTTCTATTTACCTTCTCAGCCAGCCATAAATGTGATTAGAAAGTAAATTATAACCGTCAGCAACAGAGACTAGCAAACTTTTACGTATTATGTAGGTAGATGGTACTATTTGTAGAAAAAAAAAATTGAAGTTATTTCGCAAGAATTTCTATAAACTCTTATTTCAGTTAGGTAAAGTAACATGTTTTTCTGGGTGATCTTGAAAATTTTCCGCATTTTGGCACGTAGACAGAAAGCATGAAACAAATTATTGTCGACCTACTCAATAACATACAACGCGCTGCTAGCCACGTCTACTCATCCTCATACAGCTAATCCAAGTGCATTCAACTGATGCGTTGGCTATACTAGCAGTTGTGTAGGTAGTAGGTACTATTATATGTACTATATAATGTAGAATGAAATAGAGAAGAGATGAAGAAACACAAAATTAAAACCCGAGAGATTTATTCTTACCGCACACAGAAAGAGCGAGCATCCTTCGGATTACTATTTTTAGATTACATAGGATTTTGTAGAATTCTGCTAAACATCATACGGCAAGGGGAATTCTTTTAAATAGCATGTGTTAAATTTATTGAATATTTTCATAGAATTGTTTAGAGGAAATAAAACAACAAATTAGAACAATTTTTTGAATTATTTTCAAATAGACAAGATTGTTAATTGTTTTATTGCAGAGTATACTGATCTCCTGATCTCTTTGATTGGACTGCCAGTTACTTCTTCAAATTCCATTTATATGATCAAGTCAAAGCAGATAACCAGAGTTGGATTATAAACTAGGCGTTGCCTAGGGGCTCATAATTGCTTCTGCGAATGCTACAATACAATTAATCTAGAGCTCAATGGGATGTACGCCTGTTGTTGTTGTTCCGATAGAGAATGTTCATATGACAATAAATACTAGCAGATATAGAAAGCTGAAGAAACTGGCTGATGCAAATTTAATCGTATCTAGCCAACATGTTTCTTTGGTATGACCCAGCGGGCTCAGACCATGGATGTGAGAATATGAAGTACAGCCTGGAATGGAAAACAGTGGGAATTTTTGAATACCTACGCATTTTTTGTTGGAATTTAAGATCAATTCGGTTAAAAAAGGAATGGAAATATCCTAAGATTACTTGAATTGACACTGTATTCTATTTATTCAAAACTACATGTGACGATTTTATTATTATACTAATAGTCAGAGAGAGTAATGAAAGTTACCACAGATATTATCAAGCAAACTAGTTATTTTTCGTTGTTGACATTTCAATATTTGATGTGTGTCTCATGTTGATCAGCTTTCAATGACTTTTGCCACTATGGTGAAGTATATAAACTGCTGCTATATTGCATTTATAACCATCTCATATGGGCATATTTTTGTACAATTCAATAAACTCATTTTTCATTGAGATAGGTCTGGATTCAACTATCACATTAAGTAGACTTCCAGGTTGTCAGCGTCTAAGTGAATATTCACATCATTTATAATACTGGGCAGATCATTGATGAAAATTCAAAACGAAAATGACCCTAGAATGAAACCTTTGGAACGGCATGTTATAAACACAAGAAAGAAAACAAATTACTGTTGGTGATATAATAGAACATACCTATCTGAGGAGAAATTTCGGAGAATCTGAATGCCAATTATTTAGTATTATCAAATAATACAGAAATTTTATTTTATTAAGATCTGTAAAGATATCTTCAACAAGTATGGTTAGATTGGAAACATTATATATTTTCCCGATTGAATTTGCAGATACATGAGCTTTTCTTATATTCGAATGGTAGTCAAGCAAGAATTGAAGATGTGTTCCAAAAGTTGAAGGAATATGTGACGAAACGAATTTTAATAACTTAGGAGAGATATCAATGCCAATTGTTCCTAGCGATATCACTTTCCCATCTTCCAGGCGATGCTCACGTAATTCCTCGGCGATATTTTTTTCTTATCTTCTACAGGTATTGCTTTCGTGTTCCCTAGATATCCGAAATCAATTCATGAAGAGGTATTTGCATTCGGATTCGGATCGAATGTGACGTCCGCAAGAAGAAAATGATAATCTTCCGCGATAAGATATCTTCACCAGAATATAATGCGCGAATCATTCGCGTATCATCTTGCATGCTGGGTGAGAATTGTTGTGGATGTGTAATACTGACAAAGTGTTCATTTAATTTATCCCAGAAAACATTTTGGCAATAATTTGTTGCGGCGATAAAAACCATCACGATATTTTGGCGGTCCGAGCAGAGAAGTTAAGTCAATTAGATTTCGGGAAATATTACGATTGGTCTACGAATAGCTTTCTTATTGCTCATTAATGCATTTTTATTCCCTAGATCGCTGGTAAAGAAATGTATACGTTACTGGCAATATTTCAGTATTCTCTATTTCAAAATTGCCTCATTTGGAGTCGTTATTTCTTCAAGCGCGGTAGAATAAATATAGTAGAGTAGTGAAAGTAATATTTGGGATAAATAATAAATATAAAATCCTAAAATCCCCAAAATCAACTAAATCTGCGATTTAGGGATGACATTTTTAATTGCAAACTGCCATAACGATCATAAAATGGATCACTTACACGATTCAAATGCGATGCAACACTTACCCCGCCAGCTAAAACGTAAGCGATAAAAATGCTCGTTCTGGCAATAAAATATCATAAGAAAGCGATTCGTAGGTCAATCGTATTTCAACAATAACTTCAAAAGAAAATGGCTTCAGAGAAGCACTTTTTTTGAAGCCAGTAACTTCCTACAACCGTTTCGAATCAGCTTTTTTTCGAAGCACTTGGAATTTCTCATAAGACGTTTGCTTAAAGTATATACATACATATGTATGTGTTTTTAATGTTTCGAAACTCATACATTTTAGAAGCATTTTTGGTTGGTACATTTTCTGCCTCTACTGTTCCCGATGGCCCAGCCTTTCAGGACTAGCAAGTTAATTCAATTACAATAATTTTGCAATTTATTATTTACACGAAGCCTATCTTAATTGAAACTTGCAATCTAAATGTAACGGAGATGATGAACTACAGATTACTATATTCTTTACAAATCTTATATTTTCATGTCACATAGATATAAATTATGCACACTATGATTAGAAAAGAAAATTGAGAAAAAATTAAGATTACTTTCTGTAAGCCTTTTATCGATTATAGGTCTGGTCGAAAGTATTTGTCGTAATCTTACAAGGCATTCTTACTTAATTAAGTCCAATTAAGTAATTCCGTCATTTCCCTCCCTGGCCGGCATTTACAAAAACGAATTATCGCAGATATGTCACAATTTCCTCCCTGCAATTGAGTAAAGCCCCAAAAACAATTCAAGCAAATCACAATGCAGACATCAATCAAAAATGATTATTGAAATTTATTGTTTCCACTGAATAAGCAAGTAAACAGACATTCATCATCAGAATAAGAAGAAAAACTATGGACAAGAAAAGGCAGGACAAAGCAGATAGTTAAGACAAATGCAAAATGTTTAAAGACAACTTACCCAAGTTATGAATTTGTGGTTCATCGACGTAAACTCTGTAGAAGATATGATACGAATCGGCCGTTTGATGTCTGGACAATTTATAGGCGGGTGTGGCTCTTGTAATTCCTATTAATGATCTTAACATTACTCCCATTCGGGAGTAGATCGTTTGTCGTGTATGTACAGTTGGATCAACACGTTCTGGATGGATATTTAATGACCATACCTCTAGGGTCATTCTATCACCTTCAGATGTTTGAAGGGATAGTTCAACACATAATGGTAATCGACTTACAATTGATTCTCCAGGATTGACTTGTAAAGCTTTCTTTGTGTCAATTGTTATCTCCGAGTTATCATGAATTCTGAGATTGAACTGAAATGAGAAAATAAAAAAAGAAATTAATAAAAAATCAATTTTAATTATAAACTTTGTTCTCTAAGTTTATTTGTTTCGCTTTTTCTATGCGATAGCAGAAGCATTCTATATTATTAAATAATTCCCTAGACAGATGAGCAAAAGCAATGATTATTTCTTCATAATTTACTTTTTCAAAAATCTCTATACCTTTATGAATAAATGATCAGTGGTTTTGTCCGTCTGTCTAGATTATTACATGACATTGGCTGGCTAAGCTTTGCAGTGTGGGTTCTATCTGCGACTTGGGGTTCAAATGTATTGAACGACTTATTGCGGACATACTTAACCAACAGAATCGTCAGTACTATAATACAGGAGGAATATAGTACACCTCTAATAGTGAAGGAGGGAGTACCACAGAGATCCATTTAGAGAGATCCTTTAATCTATCTGATATAAGAAACAGAAATAAAGCACAACCGGAAGCAGAATATAGAATATTTTCGGATGATCGCAATCTGTTATACAAACTTAGTAATGGAACTACATGGCAAGAATTGATGAATTCTGATTTAAACAAATTCAAAGATTGGGTCACTGGAAAAAAACTTACTATAAATACAAATAAAACAAAATATACAGGTACCAGACGAATATGACTATATTTTGCCAAATGATTCCTCTTGTCCTTACAAAAAAAATTGTACGGTAGAGAGAGGGGGAGGGGGGGGGCAAAATATCATCCTGTCGAGTTACAGGGTAATTAGTAAAATATTCTCTTTTTTCATTAAATACCCTATATATTCAAAGGCACACCCTGTACCGTATATTTTAAGACGGCATTGTTGCAGAACTTCATGGTCTCTCCAGCGATTGATCAACCACCCCCGTATCCCTCCCCACTCCAGAGTTATGACGCTTCACTAACATCCGCTAACATGCCCTGTTTTTACAAAATTTGGAAAGCCTAGAGCTCTTTAATTTAACCTATTACACTTATGTTCTATCTGTGACGCTTATGGAGTTCTTAGGTAGCTCTTAACCTATTCAGGTCATACCGAAATTAGACGATATTTTTTTAAAATGACGTGCTTTCAAGTACTAATCGAACAAATTATCTGTGACCTGAATAGGTTAGCCATCACAGATAGAAAATAAGTGGAAAAGGTTAAATTAAAGAGAAGACTCTGGGCTTTCGAAATTTTATAACAAAAATGTATGTTAATGGGGGATTTTTATAAAATTACGGAAAATAGACAAAAAGCAAAAATTAAAAACGAAATTTTGAATTCGAAGCGTCATAATTCTGGAGTGGGGAGAGGTACGTTAGTGGTTTACCATTTATAGGAAAGACTTCAAGGGTCTGCAGACAATGCCGTCTTAAAATAGACCGTACAGGGTGTTCTTTTCAAGATATAGGGTGTTTAATGAAAAAAGAGAATAGTTTATTAATCACCGTGTAACTCGATAAGGTGACATTTTGCCCCCCACCCCCTGCCGTACATTTTTTTGTACAGACAAGAGGAATCATTTGTCAAAATATAGTCATATTAGTCTGGGACACCCTGTATAGTGTTCTAACAAAACAACAATCTGAGATACAGTTTGACTTAGAAATTGGTGGCTTGCCAATCGAAAGGACTGATAATATCAAATACCTTGGACCTGCGATTGATAATAAACTTAACTTACCATTAACTAGTAAGAGCTTACAGAAAATGCAGTAAACTCCCAATACACACATCGAATCTAATTTATGATGCACATATAATGTCGAAGATCAGATATGGAATCTAGGCGTGATAAGATACATCGAATAATAACCTGATAAAATTAAAGAGAGCACTATGAGTAAATCACTGAAAATCCTGCATAAATTACACTGGCGAGCTTTTACGAAACAAGTATATGAGATAGCAAAGCGTTTTAACATCATGCAAATAATATATATGGAACAACTGGAGTTCATATTCAAAATTCTACAAGGACTAACGAAAACTAAAATAATATATATCACTAACTCTGATGCACATACATATAATACCAGAGCAAGAAATCTTTTAAGAATAACCACTTCAAGAACTGAACGAGGACGATAAAGCTTGGTAAATAGCGCTGCTGACTTATATGTATAATGGACTTAGTGATGACATCAATAACATAAACAATATATCAGAATTCGTGCGAGAGATTACCACTCTTATTATTGCTTCAGAAAACGGTGAAATAAATTAATTTTTAAAAAAGGACACCGAAAATAAAAACGATTCAGCTACATCTCGTATACTAAGACTGAGGGTAGCTATAGTGAAGATAGTAATAAATCAGTGAAGGTCAAGTGGGAAAAATAAATAAAAATGTAAATATTGTAAACCTAATGAAATTTAATTTTTATTTTATATAGTATACAAGAGACTCATAAATTTATAACATCTGATAATAAGATATAATAATAATAATAAAAATGTCAGCAAAGATTGAATTTTATTTCTTAAATAAACTACTTATATGGTATCAAAGGGTAGTTCTATGCTGGGCTTTATAAAACGTTGATCCCAAGAGCTCTCGAATCCCACCACCATTAAAACTGCGTTTGTACACTTGCCTTCGAAGATCACTTCTTGAATACGATAGCCAGGTCTTGTCTTGTCACATAGACCATATCGTGTCTGTTCAGCGGAACTTTCTACGCTTTGATTTTAGTCACCTACTCTGGAATAATTAATTGATTCTTCCACGCTATGAGGATTGCTTGAAGCTTTTAAATATGCATTCACTTGAAAAACGTCACCTGGTTGCCAATGTAACTTTTAAACGCGAATATTGATTCACCGTTGCTACTTCACAAAATACTTTCCGTGATAGTAGGCACAATTTTAGAAGGCTACCTCTGTTGCATGTTAACTCCTCAAGGTCTAACTTTTGCATGTATGAACCTATTAATCGCATGTGCATTGCTGTTAATAATACGGCTGAGCATTTTGTTTTTGACATTTCTAAGCATGTTTAAAAAAAAAACAACGTCTACATAATACTTTAATTTTTTGTTCTACAAGTATGTTGTATTGCATGTCTTTTCATCCGGTGTTTGGTTTATGTTTATTTTAACTACTATCACCGGCTAAGTGTTGAAAAGTATGCATTTGTTGACCGTTTATTTATTAAACGTGTCACTACAGCGAGCTTGTTTTACGCTGGTTCTTGATAGTCAATAATAAACTTACGAGTCGGTCTTTTTTATGGGTCTGGTTTTTATAAGAAAAAAATTCCAAAAGCAATCTGAAAAAAGCAAATTATGCAAGCAACTTATAAGATTTTTGTTTGCTTTTTCAGATTTTTTTTTTTTGATTTTTTTTTTATTGTTTTCGAAGCTTTTTGTTTGTTTGTTATGAATAATTTGCCATATTCTCCTATGATTTCGTTAAGCCGTAAAGCCCTGTACATTTATAAATAAATATGACGATTATGTACCTAAATGGTTACAGTTGCAAGCTTCAATATCTATTATAACTGAAAATAAATATTAATTAAAAAAACACATTCAAAATAAACGCTAAAAAACTGCTTTTATATACATGTTTGGAACTTTGAAGTTGGTTTCAAAGATTTAAACTACATTAATGATTTCGGTTTGTTGATGATGGGCTAACATCACTAACTAAACACACGCACCATAACTATGTTCAATATCTTCAACATTGAGGTAGTTTAAAAATGTTTTTATTTCGGTAGTATTGTAACCGAAGATAGCGGAGCAGAAAAAGATGTCAGTTCCAGAATAAAGAAAATAACAGATTATGTATGCTCAGCTGTTCCTAGTATGGAAGTATACAGCGAAGATTTCAGTTAAAATTAACCAGCATCTATTAACTCCAATGTAAAAGTGGTGCTTTTGTACGCATCATTCAATACATGTCGAATGTCTTAGATATTCATCAACAGATGCCGCCTACGTTAAATAAAAAAGAAATCATTTGTAAGACAGAATATAAAAAAAAACGATTGCACCAACCTTACTAGAACAGAATTGACGGCGAAATTCATCGAAGCAAATGTAATTGAATTGGCCACACACTGCATTGGGCCAACCAAGCCTTTGATTGGAACTCATCGTGTAAAAGGCTGGTATGGTTATATTTAACAGGGTTAGCTTAAGTAAACCAAAATTTTATACAAATTTAGACAATTATACAAAAACACGCAAAAACGCTTTAACTTGTAACGCCCGGAAAGCATTCTACTAAGGGCGTTCTGTCTTGCCAGTTTTCAAACAAGTTTATGCAGTTTTAAGAACGCTTAAGCAGTTTTTAAATTAAGCATTTAAATTTGACAGAATCTTTAAAAATAGAATTTTTATTTAGTTAATTACAGTGCGTTGTATTAGAAAAAAATAAAATCAATTCCATCCTCTTCTTCTAGCCTTGATAAACCAAAAACTAGGATATCGATCTTATCTATGTTTGCCAACATACACGTCATGATCTAAAACATTTATATAAAAAATAACAATTATAGACCTTCGGCAGGTGACTGACTCCGCACACTTTCCCATGATTGTATGTTGCCCCTAAATAACGTTTTAGATATGTTCCGCCTGGTTTTTGAAGATATTAATTGTTGAAGCCATGATAATTTTAATTTTAATACAGCGCAACGTTGATCCTTAGTGTGACACGTGCCCTATTAATTATTTAGCTTATTGATATATAAAGTAATGTAAGCCCAGTCAAAGAGAAAGCAGTGAGATCAAATCGTATTCCGAAGCTATCTGTTTTGGCTTCGTTAACAATGACATTTTTTGGAAATGAAAACCATCTCTAACTTGGGATCCAGTAATTTTCCAAGCTCGGTAATATAAACTACTTTAATGACGCACAATATGAATAACAGACCCTGATCTTTTTATAACTTCAGTCGAGTCAGTGACACGGTAATTTCAGAGGTAGCACGTTGAAGCTAATAGTAATACACAATAATAGGTCTGTCCACGTACTTCTCGTGCAAAAACTTTCTGGGTAAAAACTTACTCGTATAGTGCGGAATAAAGTAAAATTCATGAAAAAGTAAACGAACGCTTTTCATGCAACTTAGTGAAAAACAAGAAGAAGAGTGTGGAATACATTTGCGAGTATTGTTTTATTTTTTTTACTTGTTGCACTCTTGCAAAAGTCCCACGAGAACATTGAATACTCAAACAATCTTCATTCGATATTTTGATTGCGTTTTAAAAACTTATAAGAAAATTATAAAATTAAAATTATCTTATAATAGCTGTTAGTTTTCCATGCAATATGGTGCAGTAATTAAAAACTACGGGTAAATTCATGCAAGAAGGGAAGCTGTGACGTATGTAAAACTTGTGTTTACTTTTGTGTTCACGAGAAAGTAAACGAACGGAAAATGTGTAAGTTCGTGCAAATGCATTGTCCCAAAACTGAGTATACGAACAGACCTAATATTTCTCATTTTTTGGAATCGGGTACTCAAAAAACGATTTGGTGATTTTTTATCATTTTATAAAAAAGTTAATGTCACTGACGCTAAATTAAGCAACTCAATGTAAGACAAAAGCTTAAAAAGTGATGCACTTTAAAATTATTCCGTAGGTAAACAAAACTTGAACGATATAATCGCACTACACTATTACGTCTATGGCACTACATAATATTTCTGAAACCTTATGCATTTACATACATAAACTTATTCAGAACTATTTCCAGTGTCCATATGCGCACGCCACCTTACAGATATGGGAAATCCACGCAATTTTATATTTTAGCTGTATTCTCGAATTCGATAATGTACTGGAGTGGCAAAAAATTGAGAACCGATATTCAGAAACGAAAATCGATTATATCCGGATACCCGGAATCGACAGTTGAATATACCCGGGTACCCTACCCGGTTCAAAACAGAACATTAATACACTATACAAGGTGTTTCCCATAAAGGGGTCAGTAGAGCGGGAGGTGATAGTATTCAGATAGATGAACAAAAAATTGTATGGATGGGGGGTGGGGGGGGGGGGGATATCAACCGTTTAGGAGTTACAGGGCGATTAAGGAAAAAAACTAGTTTTTCACAAAACACCCTGTATCTAAAAAAATACAGGGTACATGGTCACAGTTAGGAGCTCATTGTATGCAGAACTTCATGGCCCTTCGAACGACTGCTCAATCAGCCCCATAGCCCTCTCCCCTCAAGAATTATGGTTGTCTAAACTCAAAATTTTGGATTTTTTTAATTTAACTTCTATTATTTTTGCAAAAAGGTCGTTAACATAACTTTTTTTATAAAAACTGTAAACTGTAGACTCTCCTCTTTAATATGACCTATTACACCCAATGTGCTATCTGAAGCTCTTTGAGAGTTATTAGCTCTAAACCTATTCTCAAACCTATTTTCAAACCTATTCTCAACGATAATTTGTTCCCTTAGCACGTAATTTTACAAAATATCGTCTAATTTCGGTGTGACCTGAATAGGTTATGAGTTAATAACTGTTTAAAGGCTAGTGTTAACACATAGGGTGTAATAGGTCAACTTAAAGAGGAGAGTCTACAGTTTACAGTTTTTATAAAAAAAAAGGTATGTTAACGACCTTTTTGCAAAAATAATAGAAGTTAAATTAAAAAAAAAAAAAGTAAGAAACTCCGAAAATTTGAGTTTAGACAACAATAATTCTTGAGGGGAGAGGGCTGATTGAACAGTCGTTGGAAAGGCCATGAAGTTCTGCATACAATAAGCTTTTAACTGTGGCCATACGCCTAGTAGGTTTTAAGATACAGGGTCTTTTTGTGAAAAATAGCTTTATTTCTTAATCACACCCTGTAACTCCTAAACGGTTGATATGCCCCCCCCCCCCCCCCCCCGTCTTTCAATTTCTTGTTCTTCTATCTGAGTACTATCACCTCCCGCTCTACTGACCTCCTAGTGGGAAACACCCTGTATAGCAATTGTTACTTTAATAGCTCCAAAACCAGACATGAAATTTCTAACCGGGTGGAAGGCAAAAGAAACAATTCTACAAACATATTCCATAAAAACTCAATAACAGAGAAGGTCAGGTCCAAAGGTGACCGATTTCAGGTGAAATAGTGATAGCTCATCAACTTTAATTGATTTTTCTCAACATTTTCTTCAAATGGAAAGGTTTTTTACCAAAAACCTTGAAGAAATAAATATTAACACTTTGTACTTTTGTATTGTTAAATCATTACAAACACTTTTATGAATGTATACTGATAAAAATAGATAATACAAACTTATGCATGTGTATTTTTCACCAAAGGTGAAGTAAAGTTAATTGCGATAAAATAATAAAATATAAAATTACAAAAACTTTTCGTATTCAATAATTCAAAGAAGAAAAAAAAAACAGGCGCCTAAAATTTTTTATCGCTTGCATGCATGTAGTAATTGTCAAGATGCTAAACACTTTAAAATGATAATCAATCACACGACTTTCGTCAAGATAAAATGTGTTTTTGAAAATAATTAAAATAAAAAACACTCAAAGCCCGCAATAAAAAGGTTAGTTGAATGTCAAAATTTTTATTTACTTTTTCTGAAGAATTATGGATGCCGGTCGGCGTGTTGTAACTGATGAAACAATTTTTGGACTTAATGGGGGGAAAATGTTTTTTTCTTCTAAAAATAGCAGTAGTTTTGTTTTGTAAACAATTTTTTTTTTAATTCTTTCTTCTTATTAATGCAACGCAAATTATAAAACGTCGCAATACATATAGTGGAGGGTGGGGATCTTATCTCAATAAGTTCAGTAGCGTGAAACATATATCATCTGATTTGAGCATAGATAAAAGCTTAGTACCAAACAGCTCTTTATATTTAACAGCATATTTTAAAAATATAAAAAATTTCTTCTACACACATCCATATTAGTGCTGTTTGTTTTCGTTCTTTCTTGCTTTTTTAAGAACTTTTAGTTGAAGAGAAGTATTTATGTAAAAAGTTTTCCATTAATAATGATAAAGCAAATAAGAAAAATTTTTCAATGGCCCAACATTTTATCGACATAAAAACAAAACAAATGATTAAATTTAGTCTTGTGACCGGATCTAAAAATATCTACAGAATTTATTTCGAATTTCTTTCTTCATTTTCATTTCGTTTTAATCTGAGTCCATAGCTGAAGATGATATTTATAAAAACCATTTTTGTTGAGGAAATGCTTTGTCATAAGAGCCACTAAAAATGTCATGATGATCTTTAAAATCATACATATATCAGACAAGCAATTTCACTGATAAGAAAAAATATTTTTGTAATGAATTTTAAAAAGATTACACTACAATATTTCTAAGAGTTATTAAGAATTTGTCAAGTGGTTTAATCAACTTGTTATCAATCAAACTTGATAACAATTTTAAAAATTAAACAAACCAATATGACGATAAATAATATAGAGAATTATTATTTTCTTAGAAATGGGCGGTTGAGTAATTGATTTTCTTAAATATTCTTTCATTGACTTGAATTGATTTTACACGTTCACTTTATTGGGTGAAAAGTATGGAAACATACCGTCTTAAGTAGATCCTTTGTATCCAAATAGAAATCATTCAAATTATTATTAACAGAATATTCTATATTATTGTAATAATAATAAAGTTTTGTTAGTGCTTCAAGAAAATACCCAAACGGACACACTTTCATTTTAACAAAAGTATGGAAACTATTCATTCCATAACGGTTTATTATTTGTAAGTTGTGTGTTAAGAGGTTTTCTTTCAGTTTAAGTAAAAATGGCTGCAAAAAAGTACTTCAGCAACGACTGAAAGTTACTTATAGGGCGTATTTCTTTCATCAAGCCGGAATGAGAATTGTCCGCACCTTGTGACATTTCCGAAGGAATTAGTAGTAGAATATGAGTTATAAAAAAGAAATACTTTGGAACGATTGTTACAATAAGTGTAAACATTTTAATCAAAGAATATCGCCGTAATGGTCCTCCCTATCTTACTCTGAGCGTACTCTTATGTATGTATGTACATACGATTCTTTTTAATTCGTTTTGAAGAAACAGCTTAAAGAAGTCATTATCTAAGATTCAAATTTGAGGTTGTTTTCGCTAATAATTTGAATGAACATATAATTAGACAAAATTATAAAATTTTCAATTATCTGCTTCCAATAATTGTACACAAGAGGGTTGTCTTCATCAAATTCATGTAAATTCCCATCCACAAACAAATTAATCATTTCTTATGTTTGTTTTTAGTATGACCAATCAGATGACGGACACTTCGAAGACACTTCATTCCAAAAGTTCCAAACTTATCTGGGGCTTAGGGGAATCGTTTGGAATTACGCACCCAGAAAAAAAGGATACAAACGAACTACATTTCGGAATGAAAGGAACTAAAAATGGAATACCTTGGAGTGATACGAATCGATCTGAATGATAAAACTAATACGCCTATAGTGAAAGATTTTGAGCACGGACTGAAAACAATAGAAATTGCGAAGAATTTCGGTATTTTGAAGAGAAAAATTAGCAAAATTATAAAAATTGGAAAGAATATGGAAGCGTTAAAGTTGCTCCAAAATATGGAAGACCTAAGACGACAACCAAGCGTGTTGATAACATTATAAAACGACTCTTAGTAGAAGATGCCTTAAGAACTGCTGAAGACATTAGGAAACTATTATACTACCATTAACAAGATGCTAATATAACCTCGAGGACTGTTAGACGAAGGCTGGATGAAATATGATTAGTTATGTGCCATGCGGCAAAAATACCGTTGATATCCTAAAGGTTACGAATTGCTTTTGCAAAGGTGAGAACATCCTTTGGAGCGATGAATCTAAGTTTAAATTGTTTGATTCCGACTGCATGAGGTATGTGCGACGTCCAAAAGGTGACACAGATATGGTCATAAACACTATAGTCCTACTGTTGAGTATGGCGAAGGATCCATCATGGTCTGGGGATGCTTTTCGTCAAGGAGAACTAAAACAATTTTTAGAATTGACGATAATTTGGGCAAGTTTAAATATAGATTAAGTATAGAGACATTTTAGAAAACGTTATTCTTCCGTACGCTGAATGGAAAATGCCTCTTCGGTGGGCATTTCAGCAGAATCGGGATCTCAAACAGATTTCAGGACTAGTTTCACAGTGGTTTCAAGACAATAATGTTAATTGGAGAATAGAGGAATTTTAAGAACTTTTATTTTTAACGATTTTAAATTTAAGCATAAATACAAGAGGGAAAAAACGGGGTTTGAGCCCGGGTCCCTTAAATACAGATCTTCCTTTACACAACGAAGCAGTAGAAAAAGATCACTTCAGTTGGGGAATCATTAGATTAAGAGCAAAGGCAGAATCGTCATAAAAAATTATATAAAATATATTACTTTCTGATATCTGTGTAAATTTGTACCGAAAATATTTTTTTCTTGCAAACAAAATGATATTTTACTCGTCCGAAAGGAGCAAAATGTGTTATATATTGTATAAATTAAAGGATTGTCTCATCTAAAGGTCATTAGGTTACAAAAACAATTTTCGTCGACTTTTGCAAATGCAAATTCGTTTGTCAAATCTACTAGGAAACCTGTAAGTCGGTACAATTTTCAATTAACTGAAAAGTTGTTTTACCCGCCCGGCGAACGGTTTTTAAGTAAGTTATTTTCTATATTATATTTATATTTTGCAAATAAAATTTTTTTGTTTGTCTTACACTTAAATGAGCACATAATACGAATATTTATTTAAAATCAACAATGTCACTCTAGTTATAGGTTTTGACTTCCGGAATTTATTCTGTTTATATCACACAAAAACCTTGTGTTACCCGTAAACAATATTGTATTTCACTAAATTACTGGGTGCTTTATACAAATTGTATACATTTTAAAGACCAGTTAAATTAAAAACAAATTACTTTGCACAAAATCTTTAAAAATTATTCAGAACACAGAAAAATCTAAACACATTCTCTGCAATTTTGTTTTTTCCTACACAAAACGTGTCCGCGAAGTGTTAGTAAAAAAAAACATCTGCTCTGCTTAATATAGCTAGATGCAATCGAATCCAATACATCTGCTTGCCTTTCAATTCATCTATACTAAACTCGAAAGTGTGTAAAGCAAATGACGTGGTGTGTAGTTTTTGGGCGGTAAATTGGTAGTTGCGTACTCGCATATCAGCACGTAGACCGGAGCCAACAAGCTGAACACATAAGCCTGTGAGTGTTGTTTTTGTTTACATCCATCCCGTCGTGGTTACGTACAACTAGATTGTCCTCCATTCATATACGTCCGACCCGCAGTACATTCAACCGAGGCTTGGGTTTTGCCTTCAGTTTCTTAGCCAGAGCACAAAATACACTTACATACATACATTGCTATGACTACTTAAAATGGAACGTAAGAAATCCAGAACACGAAGAGTAGGTGGTTCGATACAATCTTCTCTTCGCCGTGGTGGATTCAAATGCAGTAAAATAAGCGCCACTATATTAATATTATGCGCCCTTCACAAGTTATATTTAGATCAAAATCAAGAACTAACTCTACATCTAGAAAGAAGTAAATAAAATTGATTCGAGTTCCTTTACGTTTTATTTTGTATTCTCTAACTCGCTTTTTATTATTCTATTAAAAAACAAAAATAAAACAAGAAAAGTCAATTGTGGTGGCTACGTGCACGTCTCCACATCTGATGGAGACTATGAGTAAGATGGCCATCAGACGCACCACGCCGCGCCACCACAAGCCCGTCTAGATTTATCGACAACTTTCACAAGGTCGTTCGGTGGCGGGTTGATTATTTCTGGTACACTGCTCACATTGATTTTTTTGGTTGTCGTCAATTTTATAAGATGGAGACTACTTCAGTTTTCAGCACCATATGGCTGTAATCATCATTCATACATATAATAATAATTAAATTGGCTTCATAA
Organism: Dioctria rufipes; assembly: GCA_963924295.1. Classification (NCBI taxonomy): domain Eukaryota; kingdom Metazoa; phylum Arthropoda; class Insecta; order Diptera; family Asilidae; genus Dioctria; species Dioctria rufipes. Next base: position 35,972,095 of record OZ002743.1, on the reverse strand, counting down.
TATGGTATGTATGTACCGATGATGTTACACAACTCATTGATGCAACTCCATTATCTCTTATATCGGTCGGAATGCGATAAACAGCTGTTAAAGGAGAGAATAAGTTGTGATGACGAGACGATATCTGCAAAACGTAAAATTTTTTGGGAGCTTTTTGTTTTTAATTGATGCTTGTTAAAGTATTTCACGGTCCGGGGATTTTCCTTCACTCGGGGCAATAAAAAGTTGTTTTCGGTTGGGCATTATCATAATATGAAATCATTACAATCTGACAGGCATGAAAATGACATACAATGAAAATTGATTAATTAATTTCGGCAATGAATGCGAGTTTATAGGAAATTTATCACACAGAGCCATTGAATATGCCTCTTGACAGACAGACGGAAATATAATTTTCACCTGTATCAAAGGCTGGTCGATAATATAACTACGATTGCATCGTTTGAGTTCAGTTTATTTTATTTCAATTATATATCAGGAATACCGAAGAAATTGTATAGTGCTCAAAACTTTTTGTAGCGGAGCGGTGATAACAGCTAATATATGAGCGATTTCATTAACAATTTAATAATAATAATAAAAACCAAGTAAAAAACGCTAGAATTGGTTTAAAACCTAAAACACATCACTGAACGTAGTTCAGTTTAGTTCAATTTTGCGAATCACGAACCTGATATAAAGAGGTTGAATCCCAGATGAATTCCACTTTCAAGCTCCACATAAGTAGATGTCATCATGTGTTATAACACAATTAATGTGGGGATAACCTACTCCAACAGATTTCAGCATAAAATACTTGATAGAAGAACCTCTCTACATATAAATATATTGAAAGCCTTAATTATAACTGCCGAAATACATAGAAAAACGAAATTAATCGAATCGAAATAATAATATTAAATTAATCCCACCAGTACAGACAAAATCGTCACATTAATGCAACTTTTTAACGAAATACATTCTATAATAAGCCAGGCTCACCGCATAAAATGCTATCCCCCGTTAATTATTCTGGTTTCAATCAAAATTCAACAAAAATATACTAGAAAAATTGCACAAAATGCACATGCGTATGTGAATGCATGTTTTAAAAAATATCTTTTACTTTAGTAAGGAACAAAATAATTTTGTAAATTAAGTACACTTATGTTTACAATCGATTTCACCGAAACCCTTTAGTAACATACTAAATAATATGTACCTCATGAATAAATTAACCAGGCGATGGGGAATAAATTGGTGCACCTTCCTATCGCCACAAAGCTTCGCAACTATTTTTTCTTTCCAAAATATAGATGAACAAAAAATAATGCCCTTGTTATTTCAGTTCGCATATATTTCTATAACGGTTCGTGAGACAAAAAAGCTTATTATAACCAATTTTTGAGGATTTCGTATTTTGAAGAGCTTTACATTAACTACAATAAAACAGTCTAGGACTGACTGATCGTTTTCACAGTATACGTAAAAATTCCAAATTTTTATATGGCAACACCAAGAAGGGGTTGCCCGATTTAGTGCAATTTTGAAATTATATTTAATATTTTCATGAAAACACTTAGCACAAAATTTCAGCTCTCTACGTTAACGCGTTCTCAGGTAGGGTCCAAATATGTAGTGAAAAACGAAATTTTTATATGGCAACCCTACGAAGGAGTTACCCGATTTGTCCCATTTTCGAACTTAATTTTACTTCTTTTTTTAAAAGCTAATGTGTAAAATTTCAGATCTCTAAGTACACGCGTTCTCTAGTTATCGTGAGGATAGACGGACGAACAAAATTCATGTGCTTAGCTTGATATTTGACGTTTTGTTAAAAGCTTGTTCTGTTTTACTTAATGCTTGCACCTATACCTCCCGCCGGGCATTAATCAACTTGAAAACAATCTCTCTTGTCTTTGAAATGCGAAATTAGTTAGGGTCATATTTACAAGGCAGTCATATATTTCTCTTGACCATCATAAATGCAGTCAAATTCACCAAAAAATTATAAATTTTTGCCGACATGAATTATATTGTATCTACTTACTACGATAAGTTATAATGCAAAAAATAAAGATTAATATTATTAGCCACAAATTCTGACTGCTTTATTTATGCTTCATTTTGTCAGCGTACGCCATTTTTCCATCAAGCTCAAGACGAAGCAAATGAACATAGCCTTAAAATATGTATGTTCAATTCAATTCAATTCAATTTCAATTCAATTTATTATATATATATATATAACTACAACACTATACATATATGTATATTCATGGCAATGCACCAGTAAGATACAAGATCTTTTAGTAGGTACATGTTTAGAAAAAATAAAATAATACAAGTGCCTATGTAATAGAGAGGTTTAAAGCTACTTTAAATACATTGCATTGGTCTGTATAATACAAAGGAAAAGCATACTACTAGAATTAAGTACATAATTCAGATTCAGAAAAAGTGTTTACAAAATAGTGCATAACATTGCTAATCCATACTACACTATTAAATCTCAGTTAAACTGCTGAGTGACTTGACCGAACATAAACAAAATCACATAATTAAAATGCACGTAATTCTGAGGACCTAAGATGTTCCATAATGAGTCGCCTGATCGAGGGGAGCGAGCCTGCCCAGACGGATCGCTTAATAGAAGCAGGTAAGGAGTTCCAAAGCTTGATTGTATGAACGAAGAACAGGCGCTGAGAAGTTAAGTAGGAAAATCTGGGCAATATTAAACTGCTATTTCTGTTAGAATTTCCATTCTTGACTTGGTGATCAAGCTAACCAGATGTCGAAACTGTTATACAAGGTAGCAAAGCTCAGTGGCATAGCCATGGATTCTGATAGAGCTAATTCGATGTTATGTCACTAGCTGTAATAACAAAACGGAGACGAAGATTCGAACAGGCCCTTAAAGTTTAAAATATCAACTCAAAGGAAACTTTTAGTCAAACTTGCAATAAGAAAACATTGCAGCCACTAATAAGCTACCAGAATATGCAACTGTTTGGTTATTTTCGTGAAGTTTTCCATTAGTTATGAATTGAATTACGAAGCTTGTCATTAATTTACGACAACGCTGAAAAATGTTTAGGGCCTGTCCGGATCCAAGTCTTCGTCTTCGTCTTGTTATTACAGCTAGTGACGTAACACAACAAGCTCAACTATTATTATAGTTAGACGAAGACGAAGCTAACCTGTCCGAATTCATTCGTTTGCTTAGCTTGATTTCACAGACAGCAAACAAAACATAACCTCACAATACGTTGTCTATTTAAATAAGTCAACTCGAACCTTGACTCGGTGATCAAGCTAACCAAATGTCAAAACTGTTATACAAACTAGCAAAGCTCGGTGGCATAAACATGGATTCGGATAGAGCTTGTATCGATGTTACGTCACTAGCTGTAAAAAAAGACGAGGACGAAGACTTGGATCCGGACAGGCCCTTAGATGAGGTTATTTAAAATTAATAACAAGTCGAAACTAACAAAAAGGTTCTTGTTATTGCAATGTTTTCCGCTTTACTGTTATAATTGGTTAAAATTAAGTAATACCCTAGGCAGACGGGAAAAATCAATGATCATTCGTTCGTAATTGAATTTTTCAAAAATCGCTTTTCCTTTGAATTTTAATTATTAAAAAAGTACTGTCAATGAGATATAAAAATTGACAGGGCTTGAGTTTTAATTCACAAAATCTTGGATAACTTGATTCTTGAATGATCATTAATTTTATCCGTCTGCCTAGGGTACTAGCAATACTGGTAAAGAGTACAGAATCTTTTCATTTTCTATTTCATTTAAGTCAACTTTTGCTGGCGGGGGTGTGACAATTATCTTTAATTTCAAGTTTCATTTTCGCTTTAATACTATTATTGCAAGCTTATCTCCTATAACATCAAATATTCCTTAAACTTGATTTTTAAGGAAATAAAATTAAGTAATTTTTAGCTGCTTATCCCTAAAAGTAGGTATGACGAAAGGATTACAAATGTTGTATTGCCATCTATTTCTATTCTAGGTATATATTCATTTGGATAATCCACTGGACTGAAACTGGACTATGGTGAATTTAGTATAGAACTTGTTATTTGAAGTTCAGCGGAATAAAGTAGTTAAACCAAAAACAGACAATTATAGAAAAGTCATCTCATGATAAAGTAAGCAATTTTAGTAGTGTAAGCTGTCCATGTTATACAGAAGCTAATGATTGTTGCAATTTGCATTTCTGCAGGGCATTATGGACTAATAACCTGGATATACATAGTAACTCATAGAATTTATATTAGTCACAAATCTAACTTGCTTTCCGATACTCATCCAAATATTAATCTATCATTTATCTCTAAAAATATTTCCACAAATATTTTTGACAACATTATTAAGGGCCTGTCCGAATCCAAGTCTTTGTCTTAGTCAAGCTCTATCCGAATCCATGTCTATTCCACCAAGCTTTGCTACTTTGTATAACAGTTTAGATATCTGGTTAGCTTGATCATCGAGTCAAGGTTCAAGTTGACTATTTTAAATAGACAACATATTTTGAGATTATGTTTATTCGCTGGCTATCGAGATCAAGCTAAGCAAACGAATTCGGACAGGTTAGATTCATCTTGAGCTTGGTGGAAAAATAACGAACGATGATAAAATGAAGCATAAATATTGCGCAGGCTTGTTACTGTTTCAATTCCTTAAAAAACAAAATTATTAATGGAAATGAGAGTTCATAAACAGTAATTTCTTCTAGCTAATAAAATTAATCTTTATTTTTAGCATTATAGCTTATCGTAGTAAGTAGATACAAAATAAATCATATCGCCAAAAATTTATAATTTTTTGGTGAATTTGACTGCATTTATGATGATCAAGAAATATATGACTGCCTTATAAATATAAACCTAACTTATTTAGCATATCATCTTGTTTTCAAGTTGATTAATGCACGGAGGGAGGTATAGGTACAAGCATAAAGTAAAACAGCACAAGCTTTTAACAAAACGTCAAATATCGAGCTAAGCACACGAATTCGGATGGGTTAGCTTCGTCTTCGTCTAACTATTATAATAGCTGAGCTTGTTGTGTTACGTTATTAGCTGTAATAATAAGACGAAGAGATGGATTCGGACAGACCCTAGGTTAAGTAGAATGTTAATTGATTAAATTACTCATTATAGTCGCCACCATATGTCTATGAAGCCAAACAGTTTCTACTTAAATGCAAACGAAAATGAACACTTTAATGCAACTATTTACAGCATGACATATTATGGAAAATTAAAATCAGCAAGTATTTTAAAAAATGTCGCTAAGGTTTTTTTAATATAGTTTGAGAATTCAGATACTAATTCTCTAACTTTGTAAATGTTTTCAGGAACACCGAATGAGTACTGATGGAAAATCAAACAAATTTTCAATTAGAATATTATCTTGCACTTTGATGAGATTGATGATTGACCAGTTCGGGAAGGCCACACCTTTACCATGACTATTAACAATTGGTGCAAGATTGCGAACTTGAGTCAAACGAATGGCATTCTATACTCAAACGAAAAAGACGTTCCAACCAGAACAGGATCCACAAAGAAATAAAATGGGTTGCACACTCACTTCGCAGCACAACATTGTGAAGCAGTCTCTCGCCTAGAGCCCGTCGAGTAGGAAAAACGAGAAGTATTTTGAGCAGAAGAATTTCAATAGAGATCGCATTAGAAATCCTAGAAAGAACTGAAAGCTAATGTACAAAACCGGATACGATGGACACTTATACTGCTTTAAATCTGTGAAGAGATAAGGAAATTGATGGTGAAACAATTAATAATAGCTAAAGTAAATTTAAAAAGAAGACAAATTAAGACAGTGATAGCAATAATTACTTTGGTTTAGAAAACTATATTACCGGCATTTGTATCTGCAATTATTATAGAGTAGTCGTCACCAGTAAGCATGCTTGAATCGCACATCAACTAAGTATGTACTCCACGACGAGTGAATGCACAGTGAATTGATTTATAATTAGAGAGAGCTTATACCTTCACAATACAAACACTGACACTCAACAAAAAACGGGAATTCCATACCTATATAACTTTTACAAATTTAATGTTTTTTGAAGTGCTCTTTGAATACAGAATAATTTTCTCGATGTCATGAAATACATGTATCTTATCATTATGCTATTATATGCTATCTGCATTATTTCAATTTGTCGAACAGACCAGAAGAGAAGGAATATAGAACAGTAAAGGTAGTTTCATGCTGCACGATACAACGAAATACGGCCATTTCATACCACCCACTACTCACGAGTAGAGTTATTTATTGGAAATTCATTTTAATGAGTTCCCATTAATATTAATTCTCACAGGTGTTCAGGAACCTCGGAAAAGACTAAGGTAAATTTGCCATCACGAAAGGAAATTTCTAGTAATCATAATTTTCCAGCATTGTAAATGATATTTTCTGGTAAATGCCATACCAATCAGTTCTTTTCTATGCTCCTAAGATGAAAATCTCATCTTACTTCACACTGCATAACTAAGTATTAACAACAGATATTATAAGAAGAAAGTGCTATCTAATTTCAAGAGCCGATGGCATAAAAGAAAAAGCCCATTTTTCTTCTGCTTTGTTGTAGTCGTCGTCGTAGTAGACACTTGAAATCCCATATCTCCCATATAATATCTGTCGTGCCATCGTGTATATACATACCAAATGCCAGTTATGTATTAGGCCGGCTTAGACATTTTTCTTTTCTTTTAATCGTGGAGGGCTTTAAGTGGTTAAAATTTTTCATTCATAAAAAACAAGATGAAAAAGCAACACATCAACAACCATAATCTCTTTCAGATGTATTCATTCATAAGATTGTGGTCAACGTCAACAACGAGTGCGCTGGCAAGTGGGAAGAAGTTGGTTAAGTGAAAGGTAGACCAAAAACGCGTCAAGGTAAGGTGAGATTGAAGCGGGTCGTTTAAGTTTAAGCTTTTGTGTTATTTAAAATATATTAAGATATTTATGCAGGCATGTAAGATACAGAGATATTCACCGTTAGATACAGCACGTTACTAAAAAAACGTATTATACATGTATAGGAAGATATAAAAAAATTATTTTAACGCGCGATAGGAATCGACTTATTGTCATGAAATACCTTACACATTTGGTAAAATTCACGATTGCAAACTTAAGCTTAGTAGGATTTTGATATTTATGGGAGCTAAGGTCAAAGCTATTAAAAGTGCAACCTTTAAGTATGAATTTATAATTTTTTTTAACCCAAGAGCACAATAGTAAAACTATTATGTATTAGTACTGGTGGTTGTTTAAGAAAAAGCAAGCATACAGCATGCACGCAGGAGCTTTGGTAGTTTTTTGAATCCAAATATTGTACATGCTCTAATCGACGAACAGCTTACGAGGATAAAATTGTTGTAGTATTATTGCCACCGGCCACACACCAGCCATAGTAGGTTGCAACGGCTAAAATTCTTTCAGGCAGGATGAAATTACTGAGGCACTTTTTATTGTTTCGGCCTACTGTACGATTCTATTGCCTTCCATGAATTAGTTGATTAAGGAAGGCGGCGGATTGGTTTTCGAACAATAATCGGCTTAGTATATTGGTTAGCTTCTCCGATTCAATACTCGCGGTATAATCTGAGAAAAATAAAACGTCAACCAACAAGCAACTACTCAACATATTATGTGATCCCTCTTGAAATAGACCAACGAAACGTTACCAGTCAGCGCCAAGAGATCTTTGACGTCATCCTTATTTTATTAATTTTTAATTTTATTATATCCTGTAATTTACATCTGGTGAAGGGCACCGGGAAGAGTCTCTCTCTTTCTCTCTTAGATTGCTACCTAGTTCTTGTGATTAGAATTTCATTGATTTGTTTCAGTTTTCCTATGTTGATTTTTTTCTGATTTTAAAATCAAATTGTCTTGACAATCGTGCTAGCAAAAACTAAAATGATTATTAGACTACGAAGCACAGTTCTTGGCCAATGTAGAACGATGATTTTATGAGTTCCAATGTGGGCATAAGTCTCTCAAGGACGAGCTATGAGAAATTCAACCAATGCTGAACAAAAATAATGTTCGACATTGTAACAAATAATGAAACTAAGATTTATTGATATGAGCCAGTAAACAAGCGACAATGACTGCAGTACATCTTCCCATGCGACAATAAATCAAGAAAAGTGAAGCTCGCAAGGGTCGTGTTGCCACAATTCAGCTGAAAAATCATCGTACGATTGATGCTGAATGGGCACATCATTATTTGCTTGACGAAAGGTTGTTTTCAAAAATTTCGTGAAAAACGACTAAGAGGGTGCACGACAGTTCCACCACATACCGCTTCTTGTACTCTCGAGTTTTTGACCACTTTCAAGAGTGGAACTGATTACTCATTTTCGCAAGCTTCCACCGACACTTAAGAGCTGTTAAATGTCAATCCACGTACTTTAGTCTTGATGAAAGAGAATAGAATGAAATCAGAAGGTACCAAATTTCGATCAGAGGTGACTGTACGGAACTGTGATCTCAGTGCTTTCAGGCTTTTTGTTCTAACATATCCAAGTGTATATGTATATGTCCTTTCTCGGTATTTTGCCTCCTCGGAGGTTTTACGTAATATCAAGGCATTCCAACAACTCGATGGAAAACTAGCCGTACACCTCTCCTCGCCTATTCGTATCGGTAGTGTGGACCTATTTTTAATACAAACAAAATTGAACTTTTCTTTTCTGCATTTTCAATGCATTTTGCAAATTCATTGAAATTATTTCCGGTGAATTTCAGTCTACTATAAACGAGAAATTGTCCATCTACTTTAATACCGTCTTACGCACAATCATCTAATTGACCTAAATTACGAAGATGTATGCAAAAAAAAAAAAAACGTTAAAAATTAAAATCTTTGCAATATTTTCCAAAACGTTTTGTCGGTCTCAACGAACATGATCATAAACAAACTTAATTAATCCATGATTTCACCAATATTATAAAAAGTATAATGGGAAGATGATTTCAAAATTTTCCAAAATTTTTTCCCAACATAAAATCAAAGCGAGCAACCCAACCAACGGTCTCATAAAAACATTCTGACCTTGTTATTGCTATAATGTTGTTTCGCTAGGTCTGATATTGCAAAAATCCCAAAAAGAATGACGAGAAATAACTTTTACTTTCCGCTAATGCTTTCAAAACAGTTCTATTGTTACCACTGTGCTGTGAAATTGTTAAATGCTGAATAACAGAAATTCCCATCGTCATTAAGCGTGACTTTAAGAAAAGTTTATAGGTTGGGGCAGCGGCAGCATTTGCAGTAGATTCTTTCTTTTCTGAGACCGTTACCAATTCAAGGTGATTCGGTTTCCTCGGCAAACAAAATCCAAATTCCTCAAACTGATTTTTCTTAAATTAAAAATAAGACAAAAATAAACAAAAAATATTAAACTGCATTCCTAACTCTCAGCAGCTGACCAATTGCATTGATGTAGAAGCTGAGATAAACGATCGTGTTAGCTACGCTACTGACTGTGGTAAACTATACTTATTACGTCCGACTTTGAAATATTTCGAGGGAAGTGGTAAAGTTTTTTAAATACTTCACTAGATCTGGGCTTCAACCTCGCCGAGACTAGAGATCTAGCAATTTAAATATTTTTCGATCTTTATTCTTTTGCGAGCAAGTTGTTATTGGTATTGTCGTAAGAGAGAGGAAAATGGAACTGCTTATCCATTAGTATGTTCCGGTTCCGGATGTAATCAATGTGCTAGACTAAAACTGTTGCTTATTCACACGCATTGTGAGTTCATGTTTTGCATAATTTTTTTTTTTTTTTTGTTTTTATTCACTTCCCTTATACTTTGTATTTCTGTTAACTATGAAGTGATTAATAAGTTTCTGAATGGATTAATCAAAAGTATAGTTATGTAGTTATGTATGTACATATAGGTGTCATTTGAATATTTTGTGAGATCATATCCGTATAAATATATATAGCTTACTATATACCGACAGAATTATACTTGGAAGACATAGTTAAATGCCTTAAGGTCGTATACATTAAATTACGGAAATGAGACAAAAGAAATCATTAAAAGTGAAAGGTGGTGAAAATATCAAGGTAGTTTCAAAACAGACTCAAATATTATATGAAGACAAATTCCGCATTCAAGTCCCGCAAAAGGGAAACAGTCGAAGTAACAGAGCCTAATTACTTGATTTTTCTGTACACAAAATTGAACATCTTTTATAGTACCTAAAAATGTTATAGGCTATAGATGATAGGAACTAGGCTTTAAGAATATAATTAATGAATGATTCAAAAATTTTAAATTTAAAAACACACCGCGAATATAAATGTATTTATCCACTTCTCAAATTAGGCAAACCAACGTACTCAACCAAAATTGCGCAAAAACACCTAAAAATTACTTTTGAAAACAACATGAAGCTGCACTCTATACTAGACAAACTGAATCTTAAGACTACTCATATATGCCCTTTAAATTAATTTATAATGTCAATTGACTCAATCTGTAATGAAAATGAAATTTCGAAACTTCGCTTTATATGTTTCAGGCTACATTACCTCTATTCCAAAACCAGGGTCGCGTTTTCTAGACCGAATAGCAGTTCAGTGCACATACACTGAAATGAAAAAATCGAAAATCCCAGATCCACACCCATTCTAAATGGTAGAAAAAAAAACGACATAAGGTCTGCCACTAAGATGATTGTTATTCCGAGTGTGTGCCAAAAATTAACCATTTGGTTTAACATGGACCATCTATTTTTAGATTCTATCCCTAACATATGTATCAAAAACAGTTCTATCTAGTAGTCTATTACTTGTTTAGTCAATAATGAGTCTATTCACCGTTACATATGTTTTAAACTCTTCAGCGATCAAAGAACATCAATGATGAGAGCTTGACACCTTTACGAATTAATGTTCAATGAAATTAACGCTCCAAAGTTAGATTACATCAACACCAAAGCAAAGAATACAAGTCCCGCTATACTTGGTTTTTTGTTTATTACCAAAAGCACAGTAAACAGTCGTCACATATCAAAATATGTTAAATGTTGATGATATCTGTTAGCTGACCACTCGGAACGTGCCTCTAAATCCATATTAAAAAATCTTCTCGCCGGCTTAAAAATCAATCAAGCAAAATCAAAAGAAATTCGAATTAATCAAACTTACACCAGTACTGTCGGAATGGCCACACACAACAGTGGTTCAAGTCTCCGATAAGATGAATTAGATTAGGACAGCTTTATTCGAAGCTTCGCGTTAATCCAACTCTCTAAAGTTTTGAAAGTGTAGTGTAACTCACATCGGTGTGACTTACCAATTTGGTCATAAGCCTAACCCTAATTTTTGACAGTTTTCGTTGTTGAGTTTTCATGAGCGCGTGAAAAATTACTAAGCTACGACTAGTTACCAGAAGACAAAAACATGCATTTTTAGATGTATGGATCAACATGTACCCACCGCGAAAAATATGAATGCCTGACTTAGATAAAATTTACTGTCAACATTACCTGGAATTCATTAGTAATGAGTACATGAACATACCTTACGTTGTACTTGGTTAGAAAGGCAGGCGTAATGTACTGATGCGTCGTATTTTGCAGATATTAGATCAAGAGAATGCGTGCAAGTTGAAAATATGACCCATTTTTTCATTGTTTTTCTAAGAACAATGAAGGAAGCAAAAGTAACGTGCAGCTACAGATGGAAAATATTCTGATTTGTGCATTATTTTAGAAGAAGTCAATTATTTTCAGTTAAGTACGAGATACGAATGAATGAACACGCGTTTATTTTCTACACCTTTCCAAGATAGCAGGAAGAACTCTTCCCTTTACCTCTCAGTGTAAACAGAAAGAGTGCTTCCCTCCACCATCAACATCATCTGCTGAAAATGCCTTCAACGTCTGTAGGTAATATGGGAATAGTTTTTGGATATTATTTTAAAATCTCCACCTACATTATGTAAATAATTAAAGATTGGGGAAGTGAAGAATTCGTGTATCTTTTATCTCGGGAAGATAATTATAAAATATGTGGCAGAACAGAAAATAGTTCTTCAAGGAGTGCTTTTTCCAGTATAACGTACGAATTGTCCTGGCATCAAAAACCGCACCAGTTTCCCTTTTTTTTCAGAATTAATTAGAATCATTAAAATAAATGTAATAATTTTTATTCTAGCATAACATTCCAACTGCAAACCTTTTTTGCATATGGGTTTGCGATGAATACAAAAATATGCGGTGAAGCGAACGAGTATCAACGTAGAATTTTGCATACTATACTCCAAAATAGAATCAACATGGAAACGAAAAAAGAAAATCAAATTGGAATGGCCATTATGATCGACGGCCCTAGACTTGAACGCGTCGTTTGACTAGACCGAGAACCTTTTGAAGGAGAACCATTTCGATAGAAACAAAAATTGGTAGATCATGGATTGGGCTAAGAGTTGTCGCACGGAACACGTTCGCAATGGTGTACAACTGTTTGGGATCTATCTTTAGCGAAAAATTAAAGAATTCATAACCACTAATTTACTCGAGTATACATAAGATATTCAACTAGCAATACGTAAAATAATCAATTAACAAATTGTTTATTTAAATTAAGCCGCTAAGCAGAGAAGGGTAATGTATTTGAACTACATAAAAGTAATTTCTTTTCATCAAATTTGTTTACAACTACTTGGCGTTAGAAATTTGGGTAAAGGTTTGAAATTTGTATTGCAAATGCAGCAAAATATATTTGTAAATTAGGTAATGACGATTGCTTTAATTCAGAATTAATTATTTAATTCGTTTTTCAAATAGCTGACTAACCGTGATAAGGTTCTACAATGAATTTTGAATACTACGATATGTAGACTGTAAGTCAATTCAAAATTGGTTCGAGTTCAAAGTATTTTTATATTTAGATATATTATTATTGCTAGATAGAATAGAGGACAGGTCAAATTTATAGGTCAAAATTTGTACGTTTGAAGCACAAACATACATATGGATGTCTGTATTAAAACTATGCCTCCGTTCTAGGCATTGAAGTCAATTTTGTTTAATGAAAATAGTGTGCCATTTGTAAACATTTGTAAACAGGCCTCGTAATATGATTTAGAAGTTATATAGGCCAACTTTGAAAACGTTATACATATATTTAATTCCTATACTGCAGCATAATAATCGTGAAGAATATTTTTCTTGTTATTTGCAGGAATACATTCGCAATTTTGAATCACTTGAAGGAGAGAGGATAGCGACATTAATGCTATGTAGACAGACGGATGCTTTGGAACTAATTTTTGATGTTATAATCACGAGAACTTTTGCAAGGATTTTTAATGAGAATTGAACTAATAACCGATTTTTTTTTTCTAGTTAAGAGAGCTAGGTGAATTTATGTCCTCCTCGGGGAAAATTTGAGCCCATTCTGATACTGTTGACTTATGTAGGATGACATATAATGTCAAACAAAATTATGTTTATTAACCCATTACTAATTTTAAATATATTAACTATAAGAAATCAATTTCATCTCACTTAGCTACTGAGATTAATGTATAATCAAAAGACCTTTTTTTTTGTCTGGAACTGATTAGTTACGAAAACTCTTACTGCAGTTAACTTATTTCATTCAATTCTGTGTAAAATTAATTTAAATGTCACCCATTTCTTATTCCGAGTAAATGTATATATCAAACAAGAAAAAGAAATCTATGGTAAAGTCTAAAACAGAACAAAAAGAAAAAGAAACCGCATTTCTGAAATTCCACTGAAGGTAGTACGAGTATATAGAGGCGTACCTACGGCCAATAACCGAGGTAACAAATATCTGGTTGACTTTGAAACTGTGTGCACATTCAAGGCATAAAGTATGAGCTAGGTGTTAAGCTGCGGTTTAAACTCAAACAATTTACGAAACTTATGAACACGTTGCCGTAAGTATCATATTATGTACATACTCGTATATAGCAAGGTAGAAGGTAGGTCGTTCCAATGTAAAACAGAGCATGCATAGGCAATTACAATTTGGTATTAAATTTACGTGATTATTGTATTTTAACGGTATATACATGTCATTTTATCTTCATCGGTTCATATTGTCATATAGGAATAACACTTAAATTATTAATAATGAAATTTATGTATAAGGCAGAAAATTTACATTGTGTTTAAAGTACATTAAAATAAAATAGCCTATAAAGGACAATCAAGGCTAACAAATTAAATATCTACTACAGCTAAATAATAATCAGATATCAATCAAATCATCATACAGAAACACGATATAAAATCTGTTCTAATCTCGTTTAATTAACTCTAACATTTGGTACAATAAGCAGTGTTTTAAATACGGAGGCCAAGGAGTACTGTCCTGCTATGTACATTCCCGTGTAGGGCTAAATTAGCAACTAGATACACCGTCGTTGTGATACCACGTTCGCATAACTACACAGTTCTACAATTGTATAGATTTTACTTTGTGATGCACATCCCCACTGGGAAATCCAAAACTTAAGGTATAAATTAAGATATCCATTTTAAATCCTAGATGAATACCCCTCGTCTATTTGGAAAATATGCTCGTCAGATCGTTGAAGCTGTTTTTCTAACTTGATTCGGTGGATGCTAAAAATGGTCAAACTATAACCCATTTCTTCGTATACCTGAAAAATCAGAATTACACCTAGACTGGAATTATAATGTAATTCAACATTCTAAGTCTGTGTCTGCGCGTTTTCATCTAGTGCCCATATATAGGTACGTGCGTAATAAAAATTCGAATTCGTGTAAAACAGTCTTACGAAAAAGTTGCCCAATTTTACCCATTTAGGTTTTTTTTATGATGTTGCCAAAGCTTAGGTGATACCTTATGATGCCGTAGCACATCCTTGGTAGGAAAGGAAGAAGAGTTAGAGAACTGAGGATTATTGGATTGACCCAAGGAGGTCACGGTGTGCATTACGCTTAAATATTGTCGTTCATAGCTGAGGGGGAAAATCAGAGGATGGCAAACTGTTCCATATTCGTACTGTTCTGTTTATGAAGAATTCGTGGAATTTCAAGAAAGGGCCGATTTTGACTTCAAGGGTGTGAGGGTGAGTTCGGATTACAGCTTGTGTGGTGCGCATTGGAAGAATTCTACAAGGAATCAGGCTACAGATTTTGTCAGAGCAATAGTCATAATAGTGATAAAAAAGAGATAGACATCCGATATTAAGCCGGCGCTCTACGGAATCAATAGATATGTCGTTGCTTGTAAGCGAAAAGGCCTTCTTTTTTACTTTGTCTAACGCGGACAATTCAGTGCGTTCAGCCCATGCCCAAATATGGGAATTATATTCTAATCTAGGCCTCATATGAGACATGTAGATTTGCGCCAAAATCTGATGAAGTAAAATATTTCTTACATCTTTGAAAAAGCCCAGACATTTCATCGCGTTTTTGGCAATACCAAAAATGTAATCGGACCAACTAAGATTGTTGGATATTTCAATGCTTAAGATGTTATGAGATGGCGAGTTCATGATATCCTCTCCATCGATTTAAATTAGTTGAGTGGGTGTTGAGGTACGTTTGAGTGATAACATTGCGTTTTGGAAGCATTAAACAAGACCCGATTCGCTCTGCTCCAAGCGAGTATTGTTGTAAGGTCATAATTTAGTGAACTGAACATGTAGTTTGTTTATCAACTATAACATTCCCACGGCAATCAGCGATATAGTCGAACGAGTACATGAAATCAAGGGTGCTGTCTGTCGTCTGCAAAACTATGAATAGGATTGATACATAGAGCTAGCAGATCATTAATAAAAATGAGGAAGAGAGTGGGAGAGATCACAGAACTTGCGGTACACCGGCATGGATTATAAAACCGTCAGAAGTAACTCTGTCCAAAAACTAAAAATTTTACAAAATAACGCTTTACCCAAATATATGGTGCAAAGCAAAACAATTTTGAATAACCATCCTGCAAAGGAGCTGCTAATTTCGCAAAATTTCGCCCGTTTTTGGGGCTAAGACCTATGCTAAGTCAAAGTTTTCTCGAGCAGTTTTCAAAGATAGTAAAATCTATAGCAATGACCCTAAACAGTTATAGTAGTTCGTTTTTTTAAGCACAACTGTGAGGAATATCCCTTATACTATATATAGTAGATGAGCTTTGTCGATATTGATAGTGCTGACACACTTAAAAATACGAATCTCTTGGTGATTTTTTTCAGAACTGTATTCTGTAATAATTGCTGTGATATTGGACTGAATTTACCAAACTTTTGCTAATTTCTCTACAAACTAAATAGCTTTTGGCAAAGCTTTTATCTCTCAAAACTGCTTGAGCGGTCCGAATGAGGATGACATCTGTAATCTTAAGCCATTGTGGAACGACCATTGTTTCAGATTTATGAAATAAATTTTTATTTCATGGCATGTTACCACAACAGTAGAAAACAAAGCTTTTATCTCTCAAAACTGCTTGAGCGGTCCGAATGAGGATGACATCTGTAATCTTAAGCCATTGTGGAACGACCATTGTTTCAGTTTTATGAAATAAATTTTTATTTCATGGCATGTTACCACAACAGTAGAAAACTTTTGTTATTATTCCCCAGCATATCTGTCGCAAATATTGTGCTGCATTTCCAAACTTTTGGAAGCTTTGGTCTCCGATGTCTTGTATTTTCATTGAAAGTGTATGACAATCTAAGTTTTGTATCTTTGATTTCATAGTAAACAGTATCAGTTTTGTTTTGTTTGAATTCTTATTCTTACCCTGTCCACATTCTTTGAACCATCTGCTGTTTCTGCAAGACCAAGCTTGCACATAAATAGGCAGATAAACAGACACACAAATAATAACCTGAAGAGCAGTTGTGGTGATAGAGCGCATAAAGCCTATGATATCGTTCAATCTGGGTTTGGCATGGCAAGTGCTTTTGAAATTCAAATATAACTAAAAGAAGTTAAATCATCACTAAATCTTAAAATTATACATAAAAAATAGTGACCTTTCTCTCTTTTCTCATGGATAAATCACTCACAATAGATAATATACATATGCATGTATGTATATTGTAATACATGACCTGTTTCATTTTCTCACATAAATTTGCATAGCAGACAAAGTTTAACTATTATCAGAGCATCAAAACGGTAACTTTCTTTTAGCATGAATTTGTCTATGATGCCAACAACAACGTCTGAGAATTTTTAATAAAATTGTTGGTGAAGTAATCGCAGATGTTTTCAACTACCTCTCTTTACTTAGAACTGCGCTTTTAATTGCTTCGCGTGACCTATTGCTTACCACATACATAATGATCATAAATAAATAGTTAGGTAGGTAGGTAGGAACGCATGCAGCCAAACATGAATAGTTATTTGTTACAAGTTCATTTAAGAAGGATTTGTTTCAGAGAGCAAGCATGTAATTTAGGTTATTGTGACTTGAAAATTTTTCATTCGCCGTCGCAAAGTGATTGAAAAGTAAATTTCATTAACACAATTGGAAGTGCAATGATTAAATATAATTATCAACCGAATTGAAAAGAGTTATGAAATATAATGACTCATATACGTACAGCACAAATACATATTTCGGTTAGAGATTTATGTTCAATATAATGCCCATTAATTAAAGGTAAAATTATCTCTATTTCAAATTGAAAGGTTAAATGAAGCTATTTGTGTAAATGTTTACAATATACAATTCACAATATATTACGATCGTTCAAAGCCGAGGTGATAAAGGTGCAGCTCCAAAAATTCCTAGTATCGCCTTGACATCTTCGGAAAAAAAAAATAGTTTAAAAATAGGAACAATACTATTTTTGTAAGTCGGGTTCACTTTGATAAAAAAGCAACCAACTCTGAATTTCGCCAGCATTGATTGACGCTTTCCTCACTGTTACTACCCCTTATAAATATAAGAAAAGCCCAGCTTCTCGATACTTCCGTTTCATCGATGCGTCTTAATTCCCCTGAAGCTGAAGTTTTGAGACAGGCAACCCTTATCATCATAGATGAGATAACAATGCTTTTAAAGCACAGACTCAGATGCAACAATAAGCTTTTGCAAATAATTTCCGCAAATGAGCTGTCAATTGGAGGGAAAGTGGGAGGATATTTTCGACAAATTCGACAAAGCAACGCGCGTGAACATTATCGAAAGTAACATTAAATAAAGTAAATTGCGGCAGCATTTCACGGCACTATCACTGCGTAGCGAAGAACAGGATGGCACAGCAATTGGCTCTAAAGTGTTGAAAAAGAAAACTATTCATCAATTACTGGACTAAACTGTGACGACATAATCGAAATCTCTCAAGTAATGGTTAATGGGGGTAAGTTTATTGCAACGATCTACGGAGACACAGCATTCAGCAAATGTCTATTGAGAAGTTAGCGAAACGAGCTCCAACAAATGCTCATACGCTGAAAATGAACAGATAATCATTACTATGATGCCAGGTGATCCGATCCCTCTTGAACTTTCCAGCATAATTTTTTACTGAGCACACGATATCGGGTATGCCACCACATGTGTTGCTGTTGAAGGAAGGAGTTATCATAATACTGTTGCGAAACTTGAGCACAAAGAAATGATTATGCAATGGCACACGTATGATTGTCAAAGGACTTCACCGAAATTCAATGAGGGCAAAGATTATTTCCGAATGTAATCGAGGAGAAATCGTTCTTATCACGCGAATCGAATTTGCTTCATCAGACACTACCTTTATTTTTATTAATCACTCTTCTAGTTATGTTTCTTTTTCTCTCTCTTTTTAGTACGATAAAAGATTGTAAATCTTGTGTACGTAACCAAAATGAATAAATTATTATTATTATTACCTTGCCATTCATCCTATAACGACGACAATTTCCGGTGATCCCAACCTATGCGATGACAATCAACAAATCACAAGGACAAACATTCGACCATATAGGCATCCATTTAAATACTGACGTTTTCTCACATGGACAACTTTACGTGGCCTTATCAAGATCTAGAGTATCAAAGACGGCATTCATGAAAATCAACAATATGGAGAGCTGCTGAATGATGGAAAAATCTTGACAAGAAATGTGGTTTTCATGAAATTTTTGAACAGTAATATATGCAAAAGATGTGATCCCGTTCTAAGAACGGGCAACTTTAGTTAGTAAATGTGAGATTGAAGTAGCTGTATGCTTCAAATTAAACAGATGTTAACTATCGAATGCGATAACGTAAATTTGTGTTTCGATGTTAATTTCATATCTAATTAAGGGAAATATTATTTTCTTCATAATACTTATATCGCTTTCGTTCTGAATATTTTGTAACTGTTGACACATCTGTTTTATACAAAATTCACAGTAGAGGGCGGAATCTCTTCGCACAGTTCGCAGTGGAGTCTTCCAGTCATTATTCAAAATTGTTAACCGTGTACTGTGTACCGTATAATAAAGTATTGTTTAGATACCGAAAAATCAAACACAAATTTAATTCTACACGAACTTCATGATTAAAAAAGGTAAAGAATCAACCTTAAAAATAATAAAAGCCCGTTTAGGAGCACGAGTAGGAGCATTAATCCTTTGTCGTTTTTAGATAAGAAACAATGAGCAATGTTGCTGGACGCAAATCCAAAAATATCCCTATGCAATTCTCAATCAAGTAAGGGAGCTCTTTTACGTGTCTGCCATGAAGTTGTATCAATAGAACGTAAATCGATTTTTGTTGAAATGCTTACGAGTGTTCAGTTTAATGCATTAGTGTGTACGCTGAATGAACATTGTTCATCACCACTGCATCCACTTATTTGAGGAGATACTGCTGAGTCGAACCCCAGCTTTGAAAATTCACACCAGTAGTGATATTATCGTTGTAGCGTGGATAAGTGGAACTGGAATGTATTATCAATGAACAACGAGACTTATTAATTTCTTAATATAATACTTTTAAAAAAAGGGGTTTTCTCCAACTATGTTGTTTATACAATTTGTTTCAAACAAAACGTAAAGCAACACTGTGGTCATCTAACCAACCTAACATAACCTGAGACGTTATGCTTAGACTTGAAGTGCACCTGCCTATATTTTTATACTCTCGATGAAATCTATAGGGTATAGACACAGTTTGTCATTCCGTTTGTAATGCATAGTAATAATGATTGTAGAGCAAAATGGTTTGGACACCCACGCATAATATTAAAAGTTATTTCGATTTTTGCATGCCCGTCTGTCTGTCTGAAATTTTGTACAAAGCGTTTTCATAGAAATAGTAAATATAATTTCAAATAAATGAACTAAATCGGTCAACCCCTTTTTGGTGTTACAATACAAAAATTTAGGTTTTTTACAAATACTTTGAACTGTCCAACGAACCGTTGTGGAAATAGATGACAAAACCACTTTAACAATAAAACTTTCACAGATGGATGACTATACGATAATTCATATGGATGAGCATTCATCTAGGGTATCGTAAGAATTGATGTTAGACTAATTCTAGTTTTTTTCTTCTTTTTCACTCATTTAGTCGTCATAATTGATGTTTGCATAAATATAAAATTGAACCCTGCGAAAGATGATCAAGTCAGCACAACAAGCCTCAATGCTCTATTCTTTTAATTTTAGTTTCTTATTTGCATTGCTCAACTTATCTTGGTGGTTCTTAAAATTTCGATGACTTACATCTTGCATATATAGCAGGCATGGCCAAATTGCGGCTCTTTGAATGAGTGAATGCGGCTCTCGAAAAGAAATGAAAAAATAAGTAATACATATTTAATAATTTATTCAAATTGCTATAAAATTGGAAGTAATACATATGTATAATGTTTAATATAATATGATTTAATAAAATCAATTATTATATTTGTGTATATTTTGTGCTCTTAATCGAAAATGTCTACAAGTGGGATAATTCCCGTAATTTTATACAGTTGTGTTTGGACTCACTTGAGATTTTCGGTCTTATGCGAAAACCTTTGTTATTCTTTAATAGAGGTTTTAAAGCCAAAAATGAAGAAATGAGTATGCGAAAAAGGCTATTAGCGCAAATACAGGCTTAACATGCAAATGTTAAATGACGAAAATTTAACATAGGCTACCCCCTAGTTTAAAGCAATTTTTATTTAATTTTCATACTTTCATTTTCATCGGTTTTCGTGATAAATCTACTTTTTATTGCAAGTGCGTACCATATTTTCCGTTGCGCTGCTTCAACATAACTTTGCATTGTATGAGTGTGCAAGTATGAGTGTTAAAATGTCAAAACGAAATGCCTGCATTACAAGGCAAAATAAAGTTATTACTGATCTTTTTCAAACTGTTCTAAGTTTTATTAAAAAAATTCAGCTTTTTAAACGCGATTTAAATGCAAAAATGTTCAATCACTTTTCGCGTCTGATGAAATAAAACTGAGTGAATACGACAGTAAATTAGGAGAATTATTAAAAGAATTTCATTTCCGATTTGATGATTTGAATAATTTACAGATTTCTCTAAACTCTCTTGTAAATCCATTCGAGATTGACGTAGTTAACGATGGATTATCGATTCCTCATTATATTTTGAATGAAAGTGCCACAGGAGAAATCACAAAAAAATCACAAATAAACACAATCTACAAATGAGTTTTTCCAATAAGAGGTGTTAATTTGATATTCAAAGAAAAATGCCATTTTTTGAGATAAATGATCAGATCTTTATTTCATTATAAAGAGGAAGGTATGCCGTTAATAATGGAAAATAACATCAGCCATATGACCACCACGACCACGCCTTCAGGACCATATACTTTTCATGAAATTTTCCATAACCATCGCAAAGTGGCTGCCCTATGTCCTCGATAGCCTCACGAATTCCATCTTTGAGGTCTTGAATCGACGCTGGGCTCTTGGCGTAGACCTTCTCTTTCACGTGGCCACAAAAGAAGAAGTCGCAAGGTGTTAAGTCACAAGATCTCGGTGGCCAATTGTGATCACCTTTTCGAGAGATAACACTGTCCGGAAACTTTTCGTTGCTTGTATGGGACGTAGCGCCGTCTTGTTGAAAGTAAACGTTGTCCAGATCAATACCATCGAATTCCGGCCATAAAAAAACATTATTCATCTGTCGATAGAGCAATCCATTCACCGTAACTTTTGCTCCAGCCTCATTTTCGAAAAAGTAAGGTCCAATGACCCCGCGGGACCATAAATCGCACCAAACAGTCACACGTTGAGGATAGAGAGGCCTTTCAACAATAACTCTTGGGTTTACCGAGCCCCAGATGCGACAATTTTGCTTGTTGACGAAGCCATCGAGGTGGAAATGGGTCTCATCACTCAAGATGAGTTTTCGATGGAATTCCGGATCATTTTCATGCATTTCAAGGACCCAATCAGCAAAGACTCGACGTTGTTGATGATCGACCGGCTTGAGTTCTTGTGTTAACTGAACTTTATAAGCCTTAAGACCCAAATCTTTATGCAAACTACGGTGTAATGACGTTTGTGGAATGCCTAATTCCAAAGAACGACGAGGAATGGAGAAACCTGGGTTTTCTTCAACACTTTCGGCTACAGCAGCAATATTCTCGGCTGTTCTTGAGCGACGTGCACGGGTTTTATTTTTCACATCACTAACTTGTCCCGACAGCTCGAATTTTTCTACCAATTTCTGTATTACGGTCCGACAAGGTGCTTCACGACGACCCAAAAATGTTCGAGTTTTACGAACCGTCTCTGCCACATTTTCACCATTTTTATAGTGAATTTTAATAATTTCAATGCGTTGTTGAATCGTGTATCGTTCCATTTTTATTAATGGCGTAGTTTCTACTTGTCAAATGTTAAAAAATGACAGCTCCAAAAGTGACATCTACCGAAATAGCGGGCCAATTAAAATAACACCTCTTATTGGAAAGCCCTTTAGTATCACCATCAAAGTACCCTAATTTAAGGAAAGCTGCTAGCAGATTACTGTCCATATTCGGCATAACATATTGTTGTGAGTCACTTTTTTCAACAATGAGGTTTATAAAATCAAAGCACCGTTCGCAACTCACAAATGAGCATTTAACGGAATTAATTCGTACCGCGATTACTAACTATGAACCCAATTTCAGAAAATGCTCGGCTAAATTACAAACACACATGCCATCTACCAGCAAACAATAGCTTAACTTAAATATATGTATGTATATGTTTGAAGACGTATTCAAAAATATAAAAATTCCATGCCAACTTATGTTTTTGGTAGTTTATTTTTATGTTGGCTCCCGTCACGACAGATTATTGGAATTCGGCTCTTCTTGGAGTGAAGCTTGGCCACCCCTGATATATAGTATACCATCGCAGCAATTAACTATTCGCAACTAAATAAGGCATTCGCCGTAATGTTGATATAATAACGGGCAGACCCACACCTACCACACTATACCTACTCAAAATATTTATTCATGAAATTATTTAATGGTTTTGTTTTGTTCGTGTTTTACTTACTTAAATTAGGTCAATGGATATAAAACTACTTGATTTTTCGCAAAAATTAAATTTTATTGTACAACCGCCGTGTAGGTGTTGCAAAC
This sequence comes from Dioctria rufipes, assembly GCA_963924295.1. NCBI lineage: Eukaryota > Metazoa > Arthropoda > Insecta > Diptera > Asilidae > Dioctria > Dioctria rufipes. The sequence continues at coordinate 35,948,496 of OZ002743.1, read as the reverse complement.
TTTTCACAAATTTGGAGTGAAATTGTAAAATATTGCTATCAATTGGGTGTAAAGATTGCTTTTCTTTCAACATTACCGAACCAAAAAATTATAAAAATTTCTTAATTTTCTTTTTTTTAAATGATGATAGTGGTTTTCTTTTCAATACTTCAAGCAACTGGCAACTATTAAGACTTTAAAGCAAATTTCTGGGTATGGTATAAACAAATTTATTACTAATCTAAGATCTCTAGGATTACAAAAACAAGATTAATGCATTATGACAGCTCAATGGAAGAGTAATGGGTAATGAATGCGGCTATGAAATTCAGGGCATGTATCTTAACTCAAATACCATAAAAGCTGCTGAGGCAGATCAAATATTAATAAAAGAAACTAATTTTCTGAATTACATTACAAACATCAAGCTCCGGATCATAGAGTTCATGATTCACGGGACAACTTTTTTATTTCCATTCAACTTGAGATTATAAAAATTACGATATTATAATATTTAGTTTATTATATTGAAAAATGGAAAGTGACAAATTCTATCTTTACCTCTGACTATATACGGCGAAACATAAGGGAATACCGAACCACCATCGAATATCGTAATGTAGTAAAAGCAAATTGTAATCTTTTAATCTTTTGGGTACAGTTCTGGACTTGAACTTTAGAAGGAGCATACGGGCTCGATTCATTGACCATTCTCAAATATTCAAAATGTTCAGAATTGTCGTAGCTGATACCTCAATCATTACAACAGTCTGTTTTTTCTTCAGACTGCGATTCTCCTAAATCAAATTGTTATCCTTTTGGAGAATTTCAGGTATGGTGACCTCTACTGTACTTCCACGTCGGCAGGTCGCCATAAATTGAATCTCTATCTCGTTTAAATAAACTAAACCAACTCTGTATTGTCTACAACAAAGGAATCTTGCCTCTGTAAACTACTGACATCTTCTCCTGTATAGCTACCTAAATTTTTCCTTTCTCTGAGAGGAATTGAATTACAGCAATTTACTTTGGTTTTTCCATTAAAAGAAAAATCACTTAACTTTCAGTATTTATATTTCTTAAGGTAGATGTGGAGATATATTAATCTGTTACGTTTAATTTTTTGATGCAAATAAAAAAGAAGTTCTTCGCCTTGTGCAGATTGTATTTAAGATATCTGAATTTCGGGCATTTAGAAATCTGGAAATACCCGTGAAATTGCACCCAAGGATTCATATAGTTACAGATAAAATTATTCCTAAAGTGGATACATCAAAATTATGAATTTAACAAAAAATATAAATTTGAAATCAATACTAAAAAACCTCTCTATACCACAAAGCTTAATTTGATCATGATTCTCAACAGAACCAAATCGCACACAACAAGAGAGCATATCAGGTACTTTTGACCGTTAGGTGAATATTCAAAAAGTCCTTTAGGTAGAAATAAATGACATCATAATGTATGTATATTTAATCCCAATTGGGTCGTTATATATGTATACTTCGTAACAGTCCCTTAGATTGTACTATTTTAAAGGATGTCCCGTCCAATAAGAGGTAAAGAAGAGATAAATATAAATAAAAAGCAATCAAACAAAACGATTCCGATGGCAAACTGTGGTATTTGCCCTATAACCATCTAGGAATAGAAACAACTAATAATAAACAGAAAAAATTTTGATTCACATAGACCATTTATAATCGTTAATTTTTTTGATCTATACCGCCTTCATTCCTCTGACATTTTATTGGTATTTTCCATTAGATCAGAGATTCAACCAAGTTATAAATACGTCGATAAGAAAAATAATTATTACCAAGCTACTAAAATGATATCAGTGGCTTGTTCATTAAAAGTCAAATAGTTATCAATACATTTTTCAATTCAAGTGATACTAAAATTCCTAAATTATTTCGCTTCGGTTCAACTATGGACCGATAAGTGTCATGAACCTTAGATGTTAGTCATCAAATAAATTGTTGTTTTCCGAAAATGGTCAAAAATTTCTATATATCTTGCTACGTTTTTCGAAAAGCCATTTAAAGTAATCCACCCACAAAAAACTGTGATTCAACTCAAATGATTCATTTTTTCTCAGTCGTACGTGGGTGATAAAAATAATATATTTCACTCTAAATATTGTGTGTAGATAGTTGTTTTACTGCGGGCCATGGTCTCTTTTAATGGGAAGTAGAATGGAATAACTTCCGAAGTCATTAATTCTTGCTGAATAAATATGAGAATATTTTTATAAACTTTATAAAACTTGTTATGACACCTGTTGCTTTCCTCCGAGAAGCATGCGTTTGAGCACGAGATATGCTTGTCACTTTTATGTTATTTATAATTTATGCATTTGCAAGTTGTATGTAAGGAAAATAAATAACTACCGTTTACTTATTACTTTGTAGAAAAGCCTTAAAGGGGTCATTCTCTTTCATTGATAAATTAATAATTTACCAGAAGTGCTCTAGGCGAACAATTGCAACTAGCTTATATGTATCTAGATGAGGCTGACAGCTCGCGACAACATCAAATTGAATTTGAATAAATATTGAGTATAATAACAAACCAAGAACTGAACCCTGTGGAACACCACCGTACCGGAGCGAACTCAGAGAAAATAGAATGAATTCTCTTTTAAATGTAGTGATTGCTGTTTAGCTCCGTTATTTAGCATTAAATATACAACACGTAAATAGAAGATGAAGTTGGTAATTAGTTAATTCTATAATCAAAATAGTTGAATCGAAAAATAATTTTGGAAATGCAATGTTTTCATTTTATACAAGTCCCTATGAAATCTAAGAGCATCACGAGATTACGGGACCATTAAAAGATACAAGAATAACAAAATTTATTCGGCCAGTGGGGGTTTTGATAAAAACCAATAAGGATTTCAAAAGAAATGAGGTACGAGATTCAACCATAACTGAAACAATGCATATGATAAATGTATGTATGTGGGCGTTGTTTTTATATATACGAATGATACAAACATGATTTATTACGCAGCAAATGAGCAGCAAGAGTTGGAAAACAAACTGCAATATGATATTGTAAGATTAACAAATTGGACAAACGGGGAAAAACTTTCTCTCAATGAGGATAAAACAAAATAAACAACGAAACATTGCTTAGATCTATCCAATATTAAGTATTAACTCCAAAAAAATAGAAAGCGTAAATGAAGCAATAAATATTCATGAGAAACTCAACTAGAGCAGGCATTTCAACGAAATAGCTTCCAAAATCAATCAAATATTAGGTGTATTGCGAAGAAGCCCTAGGTTAAAGAATGATACAGCTCTGTCTATTTACAATGCGTATAGAGCGTCACCTATTAAAACAGGAAAATATGTATTCTATAAAATAATAGGAAAACTCTAATTTTAATATCATAATATAAAGTACTTTTCTCTAAAAACAGCTACATGCTGTCTGAGAATAGGTTCAAGCATAATATAAATAAATTTGATGAGTCATGCTAGATTTAGAGAGATGGAACGAGGTTGGTTGGAGGAGAGAGACGAGAGCGGTCATTCGTCTAATTTAATTCACAATAATCAAACCTAGCCTAAATGGTTTGGACACCCACGCATAATATTAAAAGTTATTTCGATTTTTGCATGCCCGTCTGTCTGTCTGAAATTTTGTACAAAGCGTTTTCATAGAAATAGTAAATATAATTTCAAATAAATGAACTAAATCGGTCAACCCCTTTTTGGTGTTACAATACAAAAATTTAGGTTTTTTACAAATACTTTGAACTGTCCAACGAACCGTTGTGGAAATAGATGACAAAACCACTTTAACAATAAAACTTTCACAGATGGATGACTATACGATAATTCATATGGATGAGCATTCATCTAGGGTATCGTAAGAATTGATGTTAGACTAATTCTAGTTTTTTTCTTCTTTTTCACTCATTTAGTCGTCATAATTGATGTTTGCATAAATATAAAATTGAACCCTGCGAAAGATGATCAAGTCAGCACAACAAGCCTCAATGCTCTATTCTTTTAATTTTAGTTTCTTATTTGCATTGCTCAACTTATCTTGGTGGTTCTTAAAATTTCGATGACTTACATCTTGCATATATAGCAGGCATGGCCAAATTGCGGCTCTTTGAATGAGTGAATGCGGCTCTCGAAAAGAAATGAAAAAATAAGTAATACATATTTAATAATTTATTCAAATTGCTATAAAATTGGAAGTAATACATATGTATAATGTTTAATATAATATGATTTAATAAAATCAATTATTATATTTGTGTATATTTTGTGCTCTTAATCGAAAATGTCTACAAGTGGGATAATTCCCGTAATTTTATACAGTTGTGTTTGGACTCACTTGAGATTTTCGGTCTTATGCGAAAACCTTTGTTATTCTTTAATAGAGGTTTTAAAGCCAAAAATGAAGAAATGAGTATGCGAAAAAGGCTATTAGCGCAAATACAGGCTTAACATGCAAATGTTAAATGACGAAAATTTAACATAGGCTACCCCCTAGTTTAAAGCAATTTTTATTTAATTTTCATACTTTCATTTTCATCGGTTTTCGTGATAAATCTACTTTTTATTGCAAGTGCGTACCATATTTTCCGTTGCGCTGCTTCAACATAACTTTGCATTGTATGAGTGTGCAAGTATGAGTGTTAAAATGTCAAAACGAAATGCCTGCATTACAAGGCAAAATAAAGTTATTACTGATCTTTTTCAAACTGTTCTAAGTTTTATTAAAAAAATTCAGCTTTTTAAACGCGATTTAAATGCAAAAATGTTCAATCACTTTTCGCGTCTGATGAAATAAAACTGAGTGAATACGACAGTAAATTAGGAGAATTATTAAAAGAATTTCATTTCCGATTTGATGATTTGAATAATTTACAGATTTCTCTAAACTCTCTTGTAAATCCATTCGAGATTGACGTAGTTAACGATGGATTATCGATTCCTCATTATATTTTGAATGAAAGTGCCACAGGAGAAATCACAAAAAAATCACAAATAAACACAATCTACAAATGAGTTTTTCCAATAAGAGGTGTTAATTTGATATTCAAAGAAAAATGCCATTTTTTGAGATAAATGATCAGATCTTTATTTCATTATAAAGAGGAAGGTATGCCGTTAATAATGGAAAATAACATCAGCCATATGACCACCACGACCACGCCTTCAGGACCATATACTTTTCATGAAATTTTCCATAACCATCGCAAAGTGGCTGCCCTATGTCCTCGATAGCCTCACGAATTCCATCTTTGAGGTCTTGAATCGACGCTGGGCTCTTGGCGTAGACCTTCTCTTTCACGTGGCCACAAAAGAAGAAGTCGCAAGGTGTTAAGTCACAAGATCTCGGTGGCCAATTGTGATCACCTTTTCGAGAGATAACACTGTCCGGAAACTTTTCGTTGCTTGTATGGGACGTAGCGCCGTCTTGTTGAAAGTAAACGTTGTCCAGATCAATACCATCGAATTCCGGCCATAAAAAAACATTATTCATCTGTCGATAGAGCAATCCATTCACCGTAACTTTTGCTCCAGCCTCATTTTCGAAAAAGTAAGGTCCAATGACCCCGCGGGACCATAAATCGCACCAAACAGTCACACGTTGAGGATAGAGAGGCCTTTCAACAATAACTCTTGGGTTTACCGAGCCCCAGATGCGACAATTTTGCTTGTTGACGAAGCCATCGAGGTGGAAATGGGTCTCATCACTCAAGATGAGTTTTCGATGGAATTCCGGATCATTTTCATGCATTTCAAGGACCCAATCAGCAAAGACTCGACGTTGTTGATGATCGACCGGCTTGAGTTCTTGTGTTAACTGAACTTTATAAGCCTTAAGACCCAAATCTTTATGCAAACTACGGTGTAATGACGTTTGTGGAATGCCTAATTCCAAAGAACGACGAGGAATGGAGAAACCTGGGTTTTCTTCAACACTTTCGGCTACAGCAGCAATATTCTCGGCTGTTCTTGAGCGACGTGCACGGGTTTTATTTTTCACATCACTAACTTGTCCCGACAGCTCGAATTTTTCTACCAATTTCTGTATTACGGTCCGACAAGGTGCTTCACGACGACCCAAAAATGTTCGAGTTTTACGAACCGTCTCTGCCACATTTTCACCATTTTTATAGTGAATTTTAATAATTTCAATGCGTTGTTGAATCGTGTATCGTTCCATTTTTATTAATGGCGTAGTTTCTACTTGTCAAATGTTAAAAAATGACAGCTCCAAAAGTGACATCTACCGAAATAGCGGGCCAATTAAAATAACACCTCTTATTGGAAAGCCCTTTAGTATCACCATCAAAGTACCCTAATTTAAGGAAAGCTGCTAGCAGATTACTGTCCATATTCGGCATAACATATTGTTGTGAGTCACTTTTTTCAACAATGAGGTTTATAAAATCAAAGCACCGTTCGCAACTCACAAATGAGCATTTAACGGAATTAATTCGTACCGCGATTACTAACTATGAACCCAATTTCAGAAAATGCTCGGCTAAATTACAAACACACATGCCATCTACCAGCAAACAATAGCTTAACTTAAATATATGTATGTATATGTTTGAAGACGTATTCAAAAATATAAAAATTCCATGCCAACTTATGTTTTTGGTAGTTTATTTTTATGTTGGCTCCCGTCACGACAGATTATTGGAATTCGGCTCTTCTTGGAGTGAAGCTTGGCCACCCCTGATATATAGTATACCATCGCAGCAATTAACTATTCGCAACTAAATAAGGCATTCGCCGTAATGTTGATATAATAACGGGCAGACCCACACCTACCACACTATACCTACTCAAAATATTTATTCATGAAATTATTTAATGGTTTTGTTTTGTTCGTGTTTTACTTACTTAAATTAGGTCAATGGATATAAAACTACTTGATTTTTCGCAAAAATTAAATTTTATTGTACAACCGCCGTGTAGGTGTTGCAAACTTTTCACAAATTTGGAGTGAAATTGTAAAATATTGCTATCAATTGGGTGTAAAGATTGCTTTTCTTTCAACATTACCGAACCAAAAAATTATAAAAATTTCTTAATTTTCTTTTTTTTAAATGATGATAGTGGTTTTCTTTTCAATACTTCAAGCAACTGGCAACTATTAAGACTTTAAAGCAAATTTCTGGGTATGGTATAAACAAATTTATTACTAATCTAAGATCTCTAGGATTACAAAAACAAGATTAATGCATTATGACAGCTCAATGGAAGAGTAATGGGTAATGAATGCGGCTATGAAATTCAGGGCATGTATCTTAACTCAAATACCATAAAAGCTGCTGAGGCAGATCAAATATTAATAAAAGAAACTAATTTTCTGAATTACATTACAAACATCAAGCTCCGGATCATAGAGTTCATGATTCACGGGACAACTTTTTTATTTCCATTCAACTTGAGATTATAAAAATTACGATATTATAATATTTAGTTTATTATATTGAAAAATGGAAAGTGACAAATTCTATCTTTACCTCTGACTATATACGGCGAAACATAAGGGAATACCGAACCACCATCGAATATCGTAATGTAGTAAAAGCAAATTGTAATCTTTTAATCTTTTGGGTACAGTTCTGGACTTGAACTTTAGAAGGAGCATACGGGCTCGATTCATTGACCATTCTCAAATATTCAAAATGTTCAGAATTGTCGTAGCTGATACCTCAATCATTACAACAGTCTGTTTTTTCTTCAGACTGCGATTCTCCTAAATCAAATTGTTATCCTTTTGGAGAATTTCAGGTATGGTGACCTCTACTGTACTTCCACGTCGGCAGGTCGCCATAAATTGAATCTCTATCTCGTTTAAATAAACTAAACCAACTCTGTATTGTCTACAACAAAGGAATCTTGCCTCTGTAAACTACTGACATCTTCTCCTGTATAGCTACCTAAATTTTTCCTTTCTCTGAGAGGAATTGAATTACAGCAATTTACTTTGGTTTTTCCATTAAAAGAAAAATCACTTAACTTTCAGTATTTATATTTCTTAAGGTAGATGTGGAGATATATTAATCTGTTACGTTTAATTTTTTGATGCAAATAAAAAAGAAGTTCTTCGCCTTGTGCAGATTGTATTTAAGATATCTGAATTTCGGGCATTTAGAAATCTGGAAATACCCGTGAAATTGCACCCAAGGATTCATATAGTTACAGATAAAATTATTCCTAAAGTGGATACATCAAAATTATGAATTTAACAAAAAATATAAATTTGAAATCAATACTAAAAAACCTCTCTATACCACAAAGCTTAATTTGATCATGATTCTCAACAGAACCAAATCGCACACAACAAGAGAGCATATCAGGTACTTTTGACCGTTAGGTGAATATTCAAAAAGTCCTTTAGGTAGAAATAAATGACATCATAATGTATGTATATTTAATCCCAATTGGGTCGTTATATATGTATACTTCGTAACAGTCCCTTAGATTGTACTATTTTAAAGGATGTCCCGTCCAATAAGAGGTAAAGAAGAGATAAATATAAATAAAAAGCAATCAAACAAAACGATTCCGATGGCAAACTGTGGTATTTGCCCTATAACCATCTAGGAATAGAAACAACTAATAATAAACAGAAAAAATTTTGATTCACATAGACCATTTATAATCGTTAATTTTTTTGATCTATACCGCCTTCATTCCTCTGACATTTTATTGGTATTTTCCATTAGATCAGAGATTCAACCAAGTTATAAATACGTCGATAAGAAAAATAATTATTACCAAGCTACTAAAATGATATCAGTGGCTTGTTCATTAAAAGTCAAATAGTTATCAATACATTTTTCAATTCAAGTGATACTAAAATTCCTAAATTATTTCGCTTCGGTTCAACTATGGACCGATAAGTGTCATGAACCTTAGATGTTAGTCATCAAATAAATTGTTGTTTTCCGAAAATGGTCAAAAATTTCTATATATCTTGCTACGTTTTTCGAAAAGCCATTTAAAGTAATCCACCCACAAAAAACTGTGATTCAACTCAAATGATTCATTTTTTCTCAGTCGTACGTGGGTGATAAAAATAATATATTTCACTCTAAATATTGTGTGTAGATAGTTGTTTTACTGCGGGCCATGGTCTCTTTTAATGGGAAGTAGAATGGAATAACTTCCGAAGTCATTAATTCTTGCTGAATAAATATGAGAATATTTTTATAAACTTTATAAAACTTGTTATGACACCTGTTGCTTTCCTCCGAGAAGCATGCGTTTGAGCACGAGATATGCTTGTCACTTTTATGTTATTTATAATTTATGCATTTGCAAGTTGTATGTAAGGAAAATAAATAACTACCGTTTACTTATTACTTTGTAGAAAAGCCTTAAAGGGGTCATTCTCTTTCATTGATAAATTAATAATTTACCAGAAGTGCTCTAGGCGAACAATTGCAACTAGCTTATATGTATCTAGATGAGGCTGACAGCTCGCGACAACATCAAATTGAATTTGAATAAATATTGAGTATAATAACAAACCAAGAACTGAACCCTGTGGAACACCACCGTACCGGAGCGAACTCAGAGAAAATAGAATGAATTCTCTTTTAAATGTAGTGATTGCTGTTTAGCTCCGTTATTTAGCATTAAATATACAACACGTAAATAGAAGATGAAGTTGGTAATTAGTTAATTCTATAATCAAAATAGTTGAATCGAAAAATAATTTTGGAAATGCAATGTTTTCATTTTATACAAGTCCCTATGAAATCTAAGAGCATCACGAGATTACGGGACCATTAAAAGATACAAGAATAACAAAATTTATTCGGCCAGTGGGGGTTTTGATAAAAACCAATAAGGATTTCAAAAGAAATGAGGTACGAGATTCAACCATAACTGAAACAATGCATATGATAAATGTATGTATGTGGGCGTTGTTTTTATATATACGAATGATACAAACATGATTTATTACGCAGCAAATGAGCAGCAAGAGTTGGAAAACAAACTGCAATATGATATTGTAAGATTAACAAATTGGACAAACGGGGAAAAACTTTCTCTCAATGAGGATAAAACAAAATAAACAACGAAACATTGCTTAGATCTATCCAATATTAAGTATTAACTCCAAAAAAATAGAAAGCGTAAATGAAGCAATAAATATTCATGAGAAACTCAACTAGAGCAGGCATTTCAACGAAATAGCTTCCAAAATCAATCAAATATTAGGTGTATTGCGAAGAAGCCCTAGGTTAAAGAATGATACAGCTCTGTCTATTTACAATGCGTATAGAGCGTCACCTATTAAAACAGGAAAATATGTATTCTATAAAATAATAGGAAAACTCTAATTTTAATATCATAATATAAAGTACTTTTCTCTAAAAACAGCTACATGCTGTCTGAGAATAGGTTCAAGCATAATATAAATAAATTTGATGAGTCATGCTAGATTTAGAGAGATGGAACGAGGTTGGTTGGAGGAGAGAGACGAGAGCGGTCATTCGTCTAATTTAATTCACAATAATCAAACCTAGCCTAACGTTCAAAACTCTCCAATCCACTTTAAAGCTTTCTTTATTTGTTACTGGAGAAGCTGGAGCTCCTGAAACTCTGGTTGTTTACATTTGATTTTCTCCGAGCAAATTTCATTCAATATTCCAAATCCTTTGCAAAAGGTTATGTACCGAAATATCCAAGTTTCAAATCCTGGATTTAGTTGACATCTTGCGAATCGAAAAAATTTTAAAAGTCCAAAATAAAAAATAAAGACTTCATTCCCATTTCAATAATCAGAAACTTCGAGAAGTGCAGTAATAGATGTGCCCGCCAAAAAGTCCTGATTGAAATTGTATAACTTTACAATGACTCTATTCTGATAATTGTTGTAAATGCTTTGGAAGATGCCATTGAAAATTTAACCCATTTTGGACCTTCAATCATTATTTGAAAATTTTTTTGAGTCAGTCAAATTCAGTATTTTTGTAAAAATGGAAGAATTCGGATATTTTGCTTGCCTGCGTAAATTATATTTTTGTAAAAATGGAAGAAATCGAATATTGTGCTTGCCTGCGTAAATTAAAGTCAAATTTGGGTACTGTGGAGAAGATGGCCAGCTGAATTAAAATGTGATCATATCAAAAAAATTGAAGAAATTTATCAAATGATTCTGGATAACCGCCGAATTAAAATTACAAAGAAAGCGGAGGTTGTATGCATTTCGAAGGAACGCGTTTGTCTTATATTACAAGAAGAATTGAGCATGGGAAAATCAACTGCGAAATAGTAAACCACCTTACTTTGGTGTATAAAAGAACATTGTGTAATATTTTTAAATATCAGTGAACTCTGGAGGACTTCGTAATCGTTTATAATTATAATATGATATGGGCTAATGATTAATTTATCAAAACCTCTGAAAATCATTTACAAGTCTGATAACGCAAAGCGTTTTGCATTTATAATTACACACAACCAAAATTTTTTTGGACTAATCGCTTAGGTACGATATTAGCAAACATTTGGTAATTAAATAAATTTGCATGTCTGCGGAGGCTTCATCTACATGCAAATTAAAAATAAGAATTTTGACCAAAATTAAAAAAATTTATTAACCCTAGGGAATACATATGATTACTACGTTTAATATATCTAATTCCTGATTGCAATGTTGTAACCAAATTAAGTTAAGCTTAGTAAATTTAGTATGTTACAAAACAATTAAGATTAAATTACAATACTAAGCAGACACAAATTATCTAATACAGTGCCTATGTAGGATCAACTATCTGCAAAGTCAAATTGAATTTCCTTCTTTCACTTAATCACCACTTCTCATAATAGTATTATTACAGTCTAAGTAGTCACAAGAGTTGAAAGAGTGCATATACAAGATGAACGTTTTATGAAAAATCAGTTTCATCTATTATCAACGGAATGCTACTTATGACATTGCATGAATCTTTGCTCCGGAATGTAGCAATATAAAATATCTTCGTCGATGGGACACTTTACTCCAGACAATAACAAAATGAGTCAGACAATTTATTGTTATGAATGAGACATTGTCGTGTAGTAATGACGCAGTTTTTTCTCTTGAAACAAATCAAGTAATCGCCTCCATAATAACATTTTGATTAACAGAAAATTTCTATCTTTACAGACTTCAATTGAAGCGTTTTGTTCTCTGTGAGAATGGAATTGAAATATTGTTGCCTTGATTCCCAGTATGTATTTGCGTTGGCTGTTATCCAAGTTAAAGAGTAGAGTGTAACTTTTAAGATAGTTTTCTTTGTCACAAGTAAAACTTTTGAAGTTTGGGGTTAATTTGATGTCAAGGTGAAAAATTCCGAGGTAAATTGATGGGTCTCTCATAAATATTTAATAATTGTATTATTGATAGTTGCCCGTATTTTTCTTTCTAAATTAGGTCACTTCGAGTTCGAATTCTTGATTCTTCAAAATTCATTTCTTGAAATCTGTTAATTTCCTCATCATACATAAATTAGTTTTCATAATTTTCAAACGAACTGTTTATTTATTATTCTACAATTATGAAAAATTGTAGTCACGCAAGATTAATTTCCGGTAACTTGGAAAAGTTTTTGGGATTCATTGGGAAAGAAAGTGTTTATGACCAATTGTAGTCGAGATACGTCAAAAATCCCACTTGCATTTTATATACCCTCGTAAGAATTGAACAGCTAAGGTTTATTTTTTTTACTGTAGTAGAAATCAAAAACAAAACAATAGGTTTGTAATTAATATATGTAATTATCATTTAAGTTGAGCCATAGTTATAATTTAATAAAGGTGCATCATCTCTGTGGCCTCGGCTTAATACAGAGCAAGGCATTTTTATATCTTTAAAAAATAATGTACATATGACACTCGTTTAGCAGCAATTAGACATCATAGTCTAGAGTCTATATAATAAAATCAAGGCGTTTTCAATAGTATTTAAAATAGGCATTAACAACCAAAATTTGTCTACAACAAACGAAACTGGAATTACTATTCTTATATAATTAGCATACGAAAATTTCAGCTAGGTCAACACGTACTCAAGTTACTGTGCTAACAAACAGACGGCTGGGCTGGATTGCCACGGAAAAGGCAGTCAATAGTGAGATTTTATATACTGAGACAGCATACTCTATCGGAATTTACTGTTTAGGATTTTAGCTATATCAATAAATATGTTACTATACTCTCTGAGGGTCAAGTGATTTTTGATAACTTTTTTAGATAAGGACAATTCTTAGGTTCTGTATTATAATACAATGTCTCTGCAATGGATATCTGTACACCAAGTAATTACTGTGAATGAAAGCGTTGAGCTCATGCTAAGTTTGAACCAGAACCGTTCTTGGACTAAACCCTGAAAAAAAAATACACGCCCACAGTGTGTACTTACTTTAATCCTCTGCAACACAGCTAGACTCAAAGGATCAAATATTGGAAGCGATCGCCTTAAATTAAGATTTGGTTAAGATTTTCACATTAAGAAATATGAAGTAGAATATCGCAACCCAAACAAAGCTATTTTTATTCAAGTTGGAATCACAAAAAGGAATTATCGTCACAAGGTTCATATTTTATATTCACGAAGAAGTTGTATGGCCAAGTTGCAAGTTCCGCAATATACAAAATTGAAATGTTAATCGCAAATTACGATTACCGGCCTTTAGTAACTAATATATGAAATAATAATCCTCCAACCTGTTTTACAGAGCATAAGACAACTTAATTATTTGCAAATATTGCACAGATAAAACTTGAAGCAATATACCGAGCTAAAAAAAAATCAAAATTATGCCGCAGAACCCTATATTCCAATGTTTAGTACAAATATTCCTTGACTACTTATATTACTTTTTACTATTAGCGATACATTCACCTATGCATTCAACAATAACCCTTGACATATACCACCGTCATCATTATAGTTAAGGTTACAGGATTGTTCGGCATTGGGCCTTTGTGAAGATCTACAGCGTCTTGCCTGTTGTTCCGCTTAAATTTTACTTGCTAATGGATGGAGAAACTTCGTTCCTACATACATATGTATATATATAGCCAAAAAGAGTATACTTTTGTAATCTCTTTGATATTGCCTAGTCTGCTTATAGAGAAAATAGATCCCGAATAGACATATCGATACCTTTGCCAGTTATCCCACATATGGAACTCTAGAGAAATCTGAATGAGAGACTGAGCTTTTTTTAACTCTAATATAAGAACAAAACTGCTATATAGTGGCGACAGTATTACCATGCATGATGGAATATGATTTGATTTAAAATGTTACTTAACAAAATCAATCAAATAAATTGATAGGATTAAATTTTTTTGTTCTAATTCTAGCCTGATCCTGTTCCCCTACGCATCTAGTGTAACGTTTAAAAGTATATGAAAATTGAAACAAAAATCAACGTATCTTGCACATATTTTCACATTTTCGCTCCCAGTTTTTATAGGTTCCTAAGAGTGTTTACAATCTATTCTCATGGAATGCAAGTCCAAACGAGCGAAGTAATTTTACCTCAGAAATATGTAATTTCATGGCTTGAGATATTATGCATTGGCATGTTAGCTATTTTTTAAATTTCGACCCACATCCGACGTACATTTTCTATATCATACGACCTAGTGATAAGATGCTTCTTTAGATGCTTGTTTCATATTGCACAATTTTGCAAGCAAAACAATTCAAGAATGAACTCTTTGAACCTCACGATGAAAACGGATAGTAATAGACGAACCGGAATTTAATCTTACAAAAATTCCTATAAGAGATAAATAAGAATAAAAATATATAAATGAAAAACCCTCCGAACGATCGGTAAGAATTAAATTGTACTTTGTAATAATTTTATGACTGCAAAAATAAGATAGATTTCCAATACAAAGCTATTCTAATATCCGAATTAGGATGGTCATGTAGGAAACAGTGGAAGATCACGACCAATTGAGATAGTCTGATACCTCACCATCTGTATAATACTGTAGAAATTGTGAAGGGTATAAGCATAAAAGAGCGGGGTGGAGTAACTTGGGTTTGATAATCACCTCCTTGAATGCCGCATTATTTTTATTCATTCTCGACTGCACACAGCAAATCGAAGCAAAGTTCGCCGCTAAAAGAAAACTCAAAATAGGTACCAAACTGTGAAATCACTGACTTTTGTTTTTTTGTCTGGCTACTGTTTATCGACCGCAGTCGAAACAAATACAAAATTGGAACACTGAATCCATTCGCAGATATTCTGAACGATTGTTCCTGTAGGAACAACCCCAAAGGTGTAAGGCACGGCATACATTATGATGCCAGGTATCGACACTATGCCGCACTGATATTAGAATTCTGAAGGTTCCTCACGCGCTTAAAGCTTGCCGATTCAAATATGTGTGATTGTGATGAAGTAAATATTGCCAACCAATTAAGAAAAAAAAATGATCCTGCGGGTGCGGTAGAGTCCATAGATATTAAAAATCTTAACTCTCTGTTGTACAAACTAAACGTGGAAGATATAGACTAGATTAAAATTGAAATTTATGTAGCGCAATTCTGAGAATAAAATTCCACGTAAACGTAAAAAACTGTAAAAACTAATAAAATTATGCGTGGTGCGTGTCATTCATGTTTATAGAAAAAGAGTATCGGAAAAAATCCGGTCTTTGTTTATAAAAAAAAAAAAATGTCCACTCCAAAGTAAACTGGTTGGGGGCAGAACAAAGATTCTAAATGTGGCTCTGTCTTGTAATCTTCCTGCATTACTTACTCAAGCATTTCCAGTTAAGAACAGAATAGCACATAAGGAACATAAGAATCACCATTTCAAGGTTGCAGATCAATTCAACTGCACCATTATTCAAAGGCAATTCAAGGTAAGTCGCCAGCCATGCCATATAGTCAGGTTGAGCCGCATTGTCCATTCTGACCACAAGTTATGCTCTGTAGCTGGTATGGTTAGAAGACGCCAAGCTAAAGCAAGTAATTCATACCTTTGAAATTATATTGCGCTAAAAATAGCATCATTTCACTAGAAATGAAACACAAATTTTTTTCATCCAACTGCTCCCTTAACACACCAGCAAATTTATCATTTGCGCAAACCAAACAACAAAAACACCCCGCGGTAAATAACTGTCAAAAGTGGTGTATTGATTTTGCGCATTCACGCCCACTTTTCTACAACTGGAAATCGGTGAGATTTAATTATTGCGTAATTTTTAAAACATCTTTAATCATAAAATATCTGCATATTTTTGGAAGATACTTACCCAATCGTAACCGTGTGTATGAGGGCGGCATTCCGTATAAATTTTTTCACCACTTCTTGATTGGACAACAACTTGTGTCATCCTTAAAGCCAAGGCTTTTACAAACTTTTCTAGTTCCTTTTCGTGATCTGACATTTTGGCACTCCGGATTTTTCTAAATTTTACTTTAAGCTACCGCTTATTTAGGATTTACTAAATGCACTTAGCGTATAATCCCGACAATCCACTTGGAAAAATTACAAAACTCCTGCTCTTTCGACAACTTTTGACATAAAATGGCTGACATAACAAAAAACTGAAAGATTTAGCGAATAAATGTAGTAAATTTGTGCAAGATTTTGTAGTAAACTTGCCGTGCCTCTGGCGCCCTCATTCGGACAATTCCGAAGCATGATTTCGTGGTGAAAATGACAAAACCGGTTTTGAGTTCTGCTAGAAAACTGACACCAGCGCCAAAAGTTCCGTATTTGCCGTTCCGCAGCCGCCTTGCGGAGAAATGTTAATCAAGCGCTCGCCACGCCAATAGATTTTTCTTTTTTTCACGCCGAGGCCGCATACAAAAACCATTTTCGACGGCGGGGCGGAAAGAAAAAGAGAAAAAAAGTACCCCCCATGCGGAGAAAGGCCGGATTAATAAATGCTGATTTTTTCCACGTTTGTCGTTTTTAATCATTTTTTCTTCGGTAGTTTATATGTATATACAGAACTGTTTCGAACATAGCTAATACGTCTTAAATTCTATTATCGAAAATAGATTTTCTAGAGGGGATTTAATCAATCATACCGTTGAAATAGTACGGGAGATTACTATGCAGTTTTTTCTCAACTTTTTTATGCAACTGCAACAAATAAAAATATAAAATTTATCAAAATTTCTTCAAAATGATAAATTAATTACAAATTTGCAGAACACTGCGACATTGCAATTTATTGTTTCTGTTCAATATAGGTATCCGATTGTCGTTTCAAGTATTCATTGCATTGCATTTGCTTTTATTTTATTTACCGTATAGTATAGAAATAGGAAATGGTCACAGAAATTTCCAAACAAGTATTTACAAATCTACTATATAAGTATATATTCACATAATGATTTTTTCTGTCGATTTCATTTTTAATGTGACTATGATCACTCAATATGCTACCGATCACTACTAATGGATGGCTCGTGTACCTGAAAACTAAAAACAATGAATTTCCAACATTATAAGCCCAAATACTAGGAACAAAGAATAGTTTAGCACTTTTTTTTTATTGCGCTATGTAGATACCAGCAAAACTGGAAAAGAAAACGAAAAACCAAGCACTAAAGGAAATAGCCAACCAGAAAAACTTGAAGGACACCAGAAATAATTGCGAAAATAAGTAAAAACAAAGACTTTTACCACTTAAATTTATTTAAACGAAAAGTTCACAGAACTTAATCGGAATGCAAAAAAAAAACCTCATTTTTCTTGATTACTTCATTCACTTCTTTTTATCCTTAGACTCTTCCTTTGGATTCTCCTTCACGTTCAGATGAGCTGGTCCAGTCTGTTGAATCTGCACAACACGTTCATTGGCGTTCTTGATGCCTTCTTTCGGTGGTGGAGCTTTAATCGTCAAAACTCCATCTGAGGAAAGACTGGAGACAACTTCTTTGGGATCATATCCTTTGGGCAATGCATATCTCCTTGTGAAATGTCTAGAAATGTATCCATGTTCGTCCTGACGTTCTTCGTGCTTCCCCTCAACGACTACAGAATTATCGACAGTTTTAACGGTTATCTCACTTGGCTTGAACTGCTTCACATCGATAAAAGTCTGAAAACCATCCTTTCCAACTGTGCTTGGTTGAAGTTCAGATGAAATACGAGAGCTCATCTTTGATCTCGGCCATTCCACTAGCGCACGAATTTCCTCAGGAGTAATTCCCAGTCCAAAATAGTCCCAATCTGTATATCTAGGACGACGCGCGACTGGATTATAATCGAATAACAACGGAATTAGAGACATCTTTTCCTGATTAGTTCTTCCAAACGGTTATAAAATAAACTAGGTTCAGAAACTCTTCTTTGCTATGTGTCACTTCCAACTTCCAACTTTTACTATTTGCCTGCACAGCGAATTGCCCGCCTTTAAATACACTGTCTCTTGCATTGTAATTTCAAGTGATAAGAGAAAAGTTGTAGGGGATAGCATACTTGAGATTAGCTCTGAGAGTTTTCTCTTCCTAAAACTTCTAGAACTTTTTATATTCAGCTACTTGCTTGCATGTTGCATGTTAGATGTATCGTAGAGAGATATCGAATTCGATTATGCAGAGAAAAGTTTCCAAAACAAAGAGACGAGCATGATTAAATCAGTTTGTGGAATTATTTGGTAATTTCTAGAAATTTTAAGAATTTTCTTTTTCAGGTCATTAACATAATTCTAAGAGAAAATTAAGGTAGACTTGGAAAATGAATTGAACTTAAATATAAACAATATAGAAGAGTACCTATGTATGCTTAAAACTTGGAACTAGATTACTTTAATTTAAAGCGGTTTACTGTTTAACTACACCTGTTCATGGATAACAAATTGTAACCGAAATTTTTATGTGAACTGGTAAAATTTCGAGTAATTTCCTTAAACCCAACGGCTAAGATTAATGAAAATGAAAGTAGCATAAGTGGCATTTTGCAAATCTGTAGTGCAGTTATAACTTTGCTGCGATAAATTAATGCAGAACTTTATCCAATAATTTTTCCTTGGGCTGCACGTTTTAAATTATTGTTTATTGGCCCTATGCAAGGAAATATTAATTTCTTTGAGTTTGCTGCATATATAAAATTAGTAAATTTACACCACTGGAACAGCAACAGAAAATTTACATTAATTTAGAGAGAATGTTTTCCAGTTGCTGTTGGCAATGTACCGTAAACTAAAGAAAAATTATGTTCTCTAAATTTTGTTCACATTACTGTTTGCCATGTGTTTCGGTTTCGGCTATTTATTTGTTGCCCAATAGGTATTCAATCTTCCCATGCAACTCTGATTTTTATGAAAATTTGTTGGTAGGTATTAACAAGGCCGAAGGAAATATTTTACAGTCAAATAAAACTAATTTTCATTTAACCCCTTCGTCATGAGTTTATTTTCATACGAGAAGAATTTTATGATTTCATGCGACTTTCCATGCTTAAAGTTGCGAGAATGTGGTCGATGGTAGCAATAAAAAATTTCAAGGATATTGTCACATCCAGGTTTATGTCACTTCATCTTCAGCCCTCATAACAAAGTCACACTCTCCCTCGTCGTGATCATCAGGCAATATAACCACGTTGTAGCTAAAGAGGGGTCAATCATGGTGTACTGTAAATCTAGACATACAGTAATGCCGCTGCCGCTATTCTGGATCTGAAGCTATGCCCAAAATAAGAAATCAAAATTGAACGCATATTTAAATATTTTAATTGAATCCAGTAGAATAAAATTATAATAAAATGAAAACTTCCTTTATCACCTTTTAGGCACATTCGGTGAAAATAACGTCACATCCAATGCCAAAAATGGGCTATATTAGTCTATAATCTATGAGGATGACAACAGGTTGGCAAACCGACCGCGCAAAAACAATGCAACGAATTCATAAAAATAGTCTCCGGATAATGCGGATATCAGTGCCGCTTCCCTAGAAGTTCTCAGCTCTTTTTTTCCTTATCCCAGTTCATTGGCTTTTAACATAGGCATGTCCGTAGAGACAAGCACTTCACTGCTGTTAAGTAGACCTCTTCGGAGATACACTAAATGATGGGCGAAGAAGTTTTTTGAATGTGTCTTTCAAATGCTTGAATAATCATCGCAGTGCTTTTCCTTAACCTCATAAGAAGGCTTCAAGTCTGCTTCCTAAGAACATTAGTGTGGTATGAAATTTTATTAAGTTAATTAAATAAGCCAAAATTCTTAATTTCATTCTCACTTTATAAACAGAACTTCAGGAGATTTCTTTTAATCACTGTGAACTTCACATTGAAAAGGAAGAATGCATTACTCGCACAATAGTGGAAAAATCCACAGTTAAGATCCGTGGAAAATTAGATGAAATCACCCTTTGTTCCACTCCTGCTGGAACTCATCAAATAATCTTCTATAGAGCTTTCAAGTGATGTCTATAAAAGCCCTTGATTTACTTAATTACACCTTTGCTTATTTTCCTGGCCTGGACAGATCAGTGAATATTCTTTTAAAGAGCTGTGAAATGATCGCTAGAGAAATGTTTTAATTGTGCGAGAATATACATTAAGTAGCGGACTAGTAGTAAGTAATAAAATAGACTAGCATTGCAGTGTGTGGTGCAAGTAATTTTCAATCTGATTGCAGCTTTATTTATTATTACTTAAAACTTTCCTTTCTCCGTTCACGTAAACTTCTGCGGTGAAATGTAAAATGAATGAAATAATTTTTATAATTATTAAGGACTGGGACTTTATTACAAATAAAATATATACTATGAGGAGGCATTTACAAGTTCCTTATGTATAATATATATAATGAAGATTTAAAACAACACCAAAAACGCATTAGTGGCAGATATTCTTAAAATTCTCAAAAAAAAAAAAAACAGATTTATTTGGCATTAACTTTGAAATATTTCTGTTATAATTCTTCTTGTCGTTGTCGCTATCATCTTCCATGGTGGAGCTTTAAACGCCATTATATCATCCCAACGCAGTGATGATACAATTTCATTAAGATCACAATCATCTTGCAATGTATAAGTTCTGAAAAAGTTCTAGTAATGTGGCCATACCTATCCTTCAGTTCGTCCTTTGTCCCTCAACGATAACCATATTTGTTACGGGTTTTGCATTAATTTCACTTGATTTAAACTGCTATGCATCAACAATAGCATATAGAACCCATCTTTGCCGACTGTGGCAGGCATGCTGCTGAAGCTCCGCCTCAACTTGAGCACTAATTCTTAACCATTGAAATTCCAGTAATGAGCGAGTTTATTCTGGTGTTATTCCTAGTCCGAAATGATTCCGGTCTGAGAAACGTTTATGGCAAAATTCCCTCGCATCCCGGTAGAAACCAACTGGAGTTAACGACATTTTTACTTCCTGTTTTTTATGTGTTTACAAAAGTACTTTATTCTCAGTGTTATTTAAAATTACACGAAATTTTAGATTCTATTTTCGTTGTCAGTAGTACTTAAACTACCACGCGGGTTAAATGAGACTGGCGGCTTTATATGTATGGATACTGTCAGCAAACAAAGCTACAATATAAGAAGCTCGAAATAAAAACTCTTCTTGTAGGTACATATTTGTGTATCCCGCAATTTAATTGAACAAGACTGGAGAGAACAAGAACATTTGTTGAGTAGAATAAAGTTGTTGTGTTTGTTCCTGACCTAGGTATCCTTTTACACAAGAATATCCTTAAAGTGACCATTCGTGTCAAGCTCGATTTCGGTGTATTAGTTTGCTTATTCAAGGAAATCATCAAAACCTCTAGATCTATATGTGCATCCATTTATATGTAAGTCCACATAGGGAATTCTTGATGAAGAGCGCCCCAGTTCTATTTCAAAGGCAATATTTATCATTCAGACAATTGTTTTATAAAAGTTCCTTATTTTTCCTATGGTGGATAGATAGGTAGTGACAGTATTGGGAGTATCCCCACAGCCACAATTCGATTGCGGATAAATAAAGCAAACAAGTGTGCAGGCATGTTGATTGTATTGCAAATAAAGATACTTAATTCTGCTGCACATTTTCTTGGAGTTAGATTGTTAAGCTAAGTAATAAACAAAACAAAAAAATAACTGGAGCTGGCTTCGTAAGAAGACTCTCAGTAATTCATTTCACACTTAATTGGACTATTGTCTTGTTTTGGAATCATTTTCTCCCTGATAAAGCAAAATTTGTCTAATCTAATATCTTAACAGCAGAGTCTGTATGCTACAAAGTAAAATAATCATTTCATATTTCAACAGAAGTCGTAGTTGCCAATAATTTTTGGACAAACTAGAATGAAGTGAATTTGCGAAATGCTAAAAAGGAAGTTTTGCAGAGCAGAGTAAGACGGGAAAAATATTGCGACACTTATCATTTTCATTCTATTTTTTATTATCAGATATGCAATAAATTGAAATCTGAGATGATAAACGCTAATGATAGTCTCATTGTTTCCCGCAAGCAGCAGCAGGAGAGAATTTCCCGTTATCAAAATTTCTTCAAAATGAAAAATCTCAAATTTGCAATAACATTTGCAGAACACTGCAACATTGTTGCAAATTTCTGCTTCGTGTTGAATGGTTTTTTTTAAGTATCCATTGCATTGTATTGTGATTTATGGTGAAAAGCACGGCAATTTCGTGTGCTGTAACGAATTTATTCTATTTACCGTACAGCCTAGGAATTCACACTGATAGATCATATGTAGAAATGTCCAAATAATGATTTTTTTATTTATCGATTTCATTTTTAATGTACATATAACTGTGATTATTCAATATGCTACCGATGACTACTAATGGATGGCCCAAGTTCTTGAAAATTAAAATAATTTTAATTTCCAACAATATAGCCCAAGTATTAGGAAAAATTATTGTTTAACACTTTTTTTTGTCTACTGGGAATTCGATTCGATCGGATCAAGGTTTTTAATATGTCATTTTTTACTAGTAAAATTAATCGCATCGAATATTCTTCAGCGTGAATAAAAAATAGCCGGCAATTACCTACTTTGAATTAAATTTGAAAAATCTTCGATTCAATTGCATTAAACAGTAGAAAATTCTCCTTGGAAAAATTCGATTCGATATAGATTTGATCAAATCGAGTTCTCCGGTAGGCCTGTATATATTCAAACCTGAAAAGATAAAAAAAGAAAAACCAAACACTGAAGAAAATATCCAACCAGAAGAACTTGAGCGACACCAGAGATGCATGGGAAAATAAATAAAAACAAAGACTTTTACCAACTTAAATTTATTTAAACGAAAACTTCACAGAACTTAATTGGAATGCAAAAAAACATTCTTTTTCTTGATTACTTCATTCACTTCTTTTTATCCTTAGACTCTTCTTTTGGATTCTCCTTCACGTTCAGATGAGCCGGTCCTGTCTGTTGGATCTGCACAACTCGTTCATTGGCATTCGTGATGGACTCTTTTGGTGGTGGAGCCTTAATAGTCAAAACTCCATCTGAGGAAAGAGTTGATATAACTTCCTTGGGATCGTATCCTTTAGGTAGGGCATATCTCCTTGTAAAATGCCTAGAAATATATCCATGCTCATCTTGACGTTCTTCATGCTTCCCCTCAACGACAACAGAATTATCGACAGTTTTAACGGTTATCTCGTTCGGCTTGAACTGCTTTACATCAATAGAAGTCTGAAAACCATCCTTTCCAACTGTGCTTGGTAGAAGTTCAGATGAAATACGAGAGCTCATCTTTGATCTCGGCCATTCCACTAGCGCACGAATTTCCTCAGGAGTAACTCCCAGTCCAAAGTAGTCCCAATCTGTATATCTAGGACGATGCGCGACTGGATTATAATCGAACAACAACGGAATTATCGACATTTTTCTGATTGTTTGACAAACGATATAATTTAATTATAAGAATGATTAGAAATTATTAACGTTGACACTTTTGTAACAAACCGTCTTTCAAATTTCACTTGAATTACCAGTTTGAAGAACTGCCGGCGTTTATATACAATTCTTATTCCCCTCCCTCTATTATCAAGAGAAACGTTATTAAGCACAATGATACGGGCGGAGTAGATCAGTCTCACGAACTTTTTCTCTCTTAAATCTTCTAGATATTTCCATAGATTTACAATACAAAGGGAACATAAGAGCTAAGATAATTTTTCTCTTAAGCTTCTAGAACTTTTTATTCAGCTGTTGTTTTACATGAAAATGGTTTGAAGAGAAGAGCAAACAGTTTTGTAATTGGATGAATTGGTTCCTCTCTTGCTAAATTTGTGACAAGTAGGGGAAGTTCTTCTCGAAATTTTCTATGATTTCTAGAAATTGCAAGAATATTCTTTATTTAATTCCAATGATTTAAAGCATTCATTAGAAAATTTTATGAAATAAAATGTAATTAAGTTCAAGCATATAGAAATACATAACAAAGCAAGAATTAAAATTTTTATTTTTTGAAAGAGTCATATTTCATATAACGGATTAATTTCTCTTAACTAAACTGCCGGTCTTTTTATCTTTAAATAATTATCTGCGAAATAATTTGAAGAGCGAAGTCGAGTTAAATGAGTGGAATACCGTGCGTTGCGTGACAGTTAATACCAATTAGGAAATTTGTTTCATATCTGGCTAGTTTCTATAAAAAAATGGCAAAAATTAGAAAATAATTACTCGGACCTTTTTGGGGGAATGCTTTTGCAGTTTAAATTGATAAAAAGCAAGCAGCATTTCCTTTGAAATGAAATTTTATTTTGAAAGTAGGTATAGGTACTTAAATTAGAAGTAAGACCTTTGAATAGATATAACTTGCCAGCAGATTTTAAAAAGCAAAAATGTGCTAAATTGTTATTTCTTATTAGGTCTGGACAGCCTGGTTTAAATAACTGCGATCATACTTCATCTTTACTTCTTTACAGTTTAAATAATTATCCCAGTAGGTACTACAAGCAATGCTTTCGGATAGTCCTGATTTTTGAATACTTCCATCTTTATTAGAAAATATTAAGGAAGTCAGCTGCTTTCTTTATGCATTTCAAATAGCAGATTTATCCTTGGGAGCGATACGAGATCCCAACGGATCACATAACTTCTAAAAAGAATTTCTGGCAAACAGCTATAACGTAACGGAAGTACGTGAAATATTTCAAGTGTAATGAGACTAACTAAATCATATTTTGAGCTTCTTAAGAAGTTACACTTGGTTTACCTGTGATGTTGCAGATTCTTGAAGTGACAGCAGAAAATCTGAGATTAAGAGTGAATAAAAAAAAAAAATTAAAATAGAAACCAAAGGGCTGATCTCAAAGCAGAGACATAATTTGTGAAATAAAAAGAAAAGCAAGGAAAACATCAAATTGGGGAAGGAGAATCGCTTTCTTTTTATTTGATTAAAAACTTACTTGACACCTACATTTCAATGAACGAATTATGAGATAAATTAATACCGCATTCAATTTCTTTCTTGGATTCGAAACATTAGTTTGTTGAGGGCATTTGTTCATCTTTTTTTCCAAATCAATCGTTATTTAGATATCCATATCTTAATACGTATCACCAACATCTTCTTTTTGAACTGGAATTGAGAAGCTCAAGGTTTCACTTTTTATTCTTTGTACTATCTATTACCGTTTACAAGTTATTTGCCATTTTGTGAAAAATAAAAAAACAAAAAAATTTCTGTATAGCACATTTTTTAGGCACCTTTCACAAAATTGGAAATAACTCGCAAACGATTAAATTTTTGACAGGACTGTCTATAGTAAATTAAATCAATCAATTAAAGGTTGCTGATGAAATAATTATAAAATGAAATGTATTAAGAAATTAAAAAAGAGATTCCAAAAATACCGAAATTTTAAATTTATAGCGTTATAACTTCGGAGAGATAGCATGTGCAGTGGTGGTTGTAAGTTTAATTATATCCATAATATGATCAAAAGTAGTTGTGAGCAGAGTAAAAATTCGGGTGTGGTGATCACGGCGGCTGAATCAACGTGGTAGAGTCTCCACGGAGAGTGCATTATAAACAAATCATGGGGCGAGAAAGCTACTTTGGAAATTACAATATTTTCAATATAAAACGACAAAAAAAAACTACACCACTCTGTATCTCCGAAACCGTTGATTTAGCTTACCATGGGATGTAATTTTTTGTATGTTTGAGTATTGGCCTTTAAATCTGAAATGCTATGTATATTGGCAGATTATTCAGCATCTTCTGAAATTTCAAACTAATTTGGTCACAGAAATTTTATACACTTTGTACGATTGCTGGATTGTCATAAAAAATGTTTGATTATTGAGAAGCATACTTGTATGACCCTGCCTATACTGTGGAGCTCATATCAAAGCAGAAATGATAAACTTCATCACCATTTTAACTAGACAAATATAGAGCTATCAATGAGTGATTTAAATTTTGAGTGTAAGAAATCACGGTATACATCTGATCTCTACCAATTACTAAACATTTGGTTACATATAAAAAAAATAAAAACGAATAATGCTCGATAAAATCTTAAGAAACGTAAAGGAGAGCATTTATTCAGTAATTATAAGACTTGCTGCTTCTTATAACTTGGAGGTATATGTTCTATTAACTGTCGTAATTCATCGCCACCTAACCTGAAAAAAGACTTCCTGTGTCCTTTATAGTCGATATTTCTAACATAAGTGCATAAGTTATTCCGTCGAAATTCCAATGGATATTTTTCGAAAAATCATAAACAATTTAAGATTCAAGTTAATGGTAGGGGAAACTAGGCCACTAAGATACCGCAACCAGAGTTGATCTATTGTATCCCTATTATAGAAAGTTTAAAATTACCTTCCGAGAAACCCTGAACTTCTCGTCGGTCTTATGGTAGAATTTCAGTTAAAAATCTAGTTAAGTTAAGTTAAAGTAAAGAAGTAAAAAGAAAATGGACAAAATTATCATCCTCCATCCTCTCGTGGAATATTTAAAGCCTTCTGTATAAAAAATTATCTTAGCTGGAAATTCATTTTGTTTTCGTTTTGTGTTTCATGATTAAATTCTAAAAATGTCTTCAAAATCGGCTTAACTTTGATATTTTTTATAAGGCAATGCCAGTACTACACAATATCTCAAAATGCCGATTGTGCGGTTTTAGTGGAAGAAAAATGGGATAAGAAAATGAGTAAAGAGATTTTAAAGCATACACGAAGTTCAAAATCTAAGAATTTCGTACAAATACTCATGTATAATATGTATAATTTGTGCAACTAACTTGGGACGACATATTGCTGTTATACTGCTTTAATTTGTGTTACTTAAGCAGCTAAATTGTTTGCTTATATTCTTGCTGTTCACCTTGGAAAATTAATTATTAATAAAAACAAAAATAGAGCATTATTTTCACATACGAGAAATTCGAAATTGCACAAGTTGTTTTTTGTAAAATTGCACATGGATCGCGCATTATTGTTTTCAATGCAGAGTATTAGATCCCGTAACATTTTCATATGAATTGATTTAATAATTTTTTCAAATATATACTAGAATTTTAATTAATTTTCCATTGTATGAAATGCAATTACGGGATTTAGTATTTATTGAAGTTTTACCTATTTCGTTACTCCCCAATGACCATATCTTTCAATTGTCCTTTGCAGTAGAATTACGATGAAAATTATCTCATACCTGTATGCTTCGTACCTTCTCTAAATCAAAAAAGCTTAGAAGACTATATACGTAGTGGAAACCCTATACATATGTACATACATATACAATACAATATGCCGGTGAGATGGACATTTTATGTCATATTACTTTCCGTTCACTCAACCGTTACAAAAACACATACGAAATTGAATCCAACATGTGTGCTTAAAAAATTTCACCTATTAGAGGTAGTAAAAAACTTAATAAGTTCAAAGAAATCTTAAATTGCATCTCAACATGATCTTTCCCTAAAATGAAGGGAAAATCTAATCTCTAATGCGCACGCTGATTAAGAATAATAAATTATTTATATTTTGTCTTCTAAATCTTGTATCTTCGAACAAAGACAAATTTAACAAATTTCTTTATCTTCAGAAAAACACAAAATCCAAAAAATGATATATACATTCTTAACTCCGTTAGATTATACGAATCAACTGCGGTGCGAGACTGATATTATTTGTAACAAGCAGCAAAAGAGTAGGAAAGAATTTCCCGTTTACCCAGTTTCCAGTTAAGCGATGAAATGGTCATTAACACTAAAAACTTGCTGAATTTCATGGAATATAATAATTTTGAATATAATAGTGCTCTGTGATCCGTACGTTTAAGGGTAAACCCAAGTAGAACTTCATAGGATATTATAAAAGTTACCTCACTTAAGGTATTGACGTGGAGTCCATATGAACATGATGCTGATGATTGCTTCCAGATATTTCTAAAATTCTAAAATTTTTCCTACAGAAATGTATAAACAGTAGATATACCTACAGATTTATTTTCAAGAAGTTATAAGAATACCGGAAACTTAAACCCTTTTAGCAAAGTACATCGATGTTACCTTTACAATCAAACCTAAAACAGATATTAAAAGATGCGAACCAGAAAATTGAAATAACAGGAATGCATTGGAAAAGGACTAAAATAAGAACTAATTTACTTTAAACCAACTTAAATTTATTTAAACGTAAAGTTCACACAAATCAATGCAAAGAACTCTTTTTGCCGGAAATACCAGAATAACTTCGAAAGAAAAAAAAAACAGCTTTTAACCGGATCGCTTTTATCACTTCTTCTTGTCTTTTGACTCCTCTTTTGGATTCTCCTTTACATTTAGATGAGCCGGTCCTGTTTGCTGGATCTGCACAACTCGTTCATTGGCATTCTTGATAGACTCCTTTGGTGGTGGAGCCTTAATCGTCAAAACTCCATCTGAGGAAAGAGTTGATATAACTTCTTTGGGATCGTATCCTTTAGGTAGGGCATATCTCCTTGTAAAATGCCTAGAAATGTATCCATGCTCATCCTGACGTTCTTCATGCTTCCCCTCAACGACTACAGAGTTATCGACAGTTTTAACAGTTATCTCGTTCGGTTTGAACTGCTTTACATCAATGCAAGTCTGGAAACCATCCTTCCCAACTGTACTCGGCTGAATCTCGGATGCGATACGTGGATTCATTTTTGATCTTGGAAATTCTACCAGAGCACGAATTTCCTCCGGTGTAATTCCTAGTCCAAAATAATCCCAATCCCTTAAACTAGGGCGATGTACGCATGTATCGTAGTCGAACAACAAGGGAATTAAAGACATCTTTTCTAATTAAATTTTCCAAACGGTTGTAAAAAAAAAAATTCTTTTAATGTAACTTTCGCAAACTTCTGAATTGAACGGCCTTTTGCTTAGAAGATCAATTTCACTTTTAGCTCATGTGAAGCGAACAGCCTCTTTTATATACTCTTGCAAGTGCATATCATAATGTTGAAACCTCTTGAAAATGGGAGTAGACGTGCGAAAGTTCGAGAGATTTCTCTTCTCAAAATTTCTAGTACTTTTCATATTCAACTATTTGACTTGTCTGCATAGCTTTCTTTGCAAAGGAAAGTGCTTAAACTGACTGAAATTTCGCGGTAGAGCTCAAGCTCTCGCTAAAAAAAATTTTCTCTGTACCCGCTCCGCTCCCTTGTTCGGTGCAGCAACCAGCAAGGCCGGTGAGCGTAATCTTTTTCTATTAAACAGAGATGTTCAGAGATTTCTCTTGAATAGTATACGGTCGCCTCGCCGCTCACAGTGCGACCAAGCCAAAAGCGATCAAATTATTCTGAGAGAAGAGAATAGCAGTGAACATTACGTTTGTTAGTTAATGGTATGCGTGTGCTCTTTCAGACCAATAATTTTTCCTTTTCGTGCGAAATTTCAAGAATTTTTTTTATTTTTTATTTACAGTAAAATAAAGTTAAATTAAATGCATACCGCATGCAGCTAGTAACAGGCGGGCAAAGATCAAAAAAAATTAATTAAAGGTTCTTGGTTTTTTTGTTTAAAAGAATGCATACGAAACTTCGCCGTGAGCTGCAAAGGTACCTAGTTACGTATTTGCTGCTTAGAAAACTATGCAAATATTTCAAAGTAATTTCTCTAAGAAACAATAGCCAAGGATTATAATAGGAAATTCATCGGGGAATGGTCGCTTGATCTTATTATACACCATTATTTAGTATCGGTACATTTTAGATTTAGATCAGTTAAGTGGGGTGAATTGCCTTAGTTATGAACGCAATGTATCCGCTATCTGTTCTTAAAATAAACTCATTAGGGCCAACACAAACGTAGTAAGCATGACAGTTTTGCTACAGTTGTACTCAGACGTGTTATCACAATAATTTGCTCCGCAGTAGTTCCTTATATGATTATCAACTATCATTTATCAAGTTAAAGTAAGATATAAATAATAATTGTATCAAAAACTCACAGCACGTAATGAGAATTAAAGTATTATATTATCACAAAAATTGCAGATATAAGCAATTGCACAGACGTCCGATCAGAAATTTAAAATTCTCAATATGGCCGAAACTATTAACTTTCAGTAGTATTGGTTTATCACGGAATTTCCCCTCCCCCGAATGCCCCTCATCCACGAAATGTATAGCATGCTAGCAGCGTCAGGACTCTACCTTACATAGATGAAGATGATGTAAATGTAAAAATTCGCACAATACCGAAGGTTCTTTCAGTATACCGTAATAATATTTCTGACTGACAGTTTTTCAAGTAGAAGAAGGAAATCTAAATTTATGCATAGCAATCTTACAAAGCGGATACTTGATTAATGTCGCATTCACAATGCAGACTGGAGTAGAGTAGTGTAGAGTGGCAACTGGCATACTTTTTTTCGCTCGCAGTATTGCATATGGCTCTGTTTGGGTCAGAATAGCGCAGAGTGGAGCTGCATGGAAATAGGTTCTATTCTATTTACACGTTGCCATTTCCGAAAGCTTACAAACTGGAATATCGAACTACTAGCATATAGATGGCGTGGAAAAAGCTGCATACTTCTTATTATCATGACTAACATGTTTTAATGATATTTTCTGATTTAATATTTGTTATAAATGCTAATAAAAACAAGTAAGAAAGCTAGAGCTGGTCTGAGACCAATTCTTATGATACTAGATGAATGTATGTAATATAGTATGGTCACCTCTGTGTGCAAGTATGATTTATAAAGTGGTATTTCAAAGGATTTCACATTCTGAAGAACTTTTCAGTGCATTAAAACCGTCTAGGACTGATCGTTTTCACAGTATGCGTAAAAATCCTAAATTTTTATATGGCAATCTCAAGAAGGGGTTATATTAATTTCAAAGTTCGTTGTTGTTTTGGCGTCATTATGGCGATTTGTTGCGCTTGATTTCAAAGTTCGAATTTCACTCTGCACTGTATTGTGAACAGCTTCGCTCTGGACTCACTCTGCTCCATTTTCCTATACTCTGCATTGCGAATGCGGCATAAGTCTTTCTCCAAACTAGAAATCCAATTTTTTATAAAGAGTCGCTTAAATTTGAGCTTGTGAATTAAGGTAAAAAAAAAAAATTAATTAAAAATTAAGTGCGTCCAAGAAGAAATTTCTCTGTGATAGCCATAGTATAACACAAGCAGAAAGCCGTAGAAAAAAAGCTAGAAAGCCCTGTACTATAATTCCATGAACCAGAGTTGAGTTAGAGCAGAGATAGGGTTAAGGTTTTGTTAGCTTAGTTAACTGGATGTTGTTCCCTTGAACATCATGGATTCATTCTGCTCTGATGAGTTCAAACCAAAGGATAAAGAGGATTGACGATGTAAAACAAATCTTCTAAGGTAACTATCGTGTAAAGAGCAGTTTGCTAGGCAGCGGTGACCAACACCATCGCTACTCGCCACATGTGGTGAATGCAGCACTGAAATATTTTTACCAAGAAATGTCATATTTCTTTTCTTCGATTAATAAAAAGAAATTAGCTAGTTTCGTCGGTATGTACGAGAATTTATGTCTAAGTTAAAACTTTTTGTAATACACATGGAAAATCTTTTTAATAGACAGCGTTATGTCGGACGGTTGCAGGAACTGCAAGAAAAATTTGAAGATCGTTTTGTTGACATTGAAAAATTCAGACCGGCTTTTCAACTCATGCAAGATCCTTTCCATTTTGACATCAACAATTTCCCATTTATCTCAAGATATCGCGAATATGCTAAGTTTGGACTGACATAACTTTGAATCAGATATGCTTTTGCTTCAAAGCCAGAACGATTATCCTATAAAAGAAGAGTCAGTTTTATTAATGTGGGCTCACCTACTAAAGTCAAATGAATTTTCGCACTTGGTTCAGGTATTGCAAGGCTGTTGAGTATATTTCGAACAAGGTTCTTTGTTTTTTTTTTTTAAGAATGCGTACGAAACTTCGCCGTGAGCTGCAAAGGTACCTAGTTGCGTATTTGCTGCTTAGAAAACTATGCAAATATTTCAAAGTAATTTCTCTAAGAAACAATAGCCAAGGATTATAATAGGAAATTCATCGGGGAATGGTCGCTTGATCTTATTATACACCATTATTTAGTATCGGTACATTTTAGATTTAGATCAGTTAAGTGGGGTGAATTGCCTTAGTTATGAACGCAATGTATCCGCTATCTGTTCTTAAAATAAACTCATTAGGGCCAACACAAACGTAGTAAGCATGACAGTTTTGCTACAGTTGTACTCAGACGTGTTATCACAATAATTTGCTCCGCAGTAGTTCCTTATATGATTATCAACTATCATTTATCAAGTTAAAGTAAGATATAAATAATAATTGTATCAAAAACTCACAGCACGTAATGAGAATTAAAGTATTATATTATCACAAAAATTGCAGATATAAGCAATTGCACAGACGTCCGATCAGAAATTTAAAATTCTCAATATGGCCGAAACTATTAACTTTCAGTAGTATTGGTTTATCACGGAATTTCCCCTCCCCCGAATGCCCCTCATCCACGAAATGTATAGCATGCTAGCAGCGTCAGGACTCTACCTTACATAGATGAAGATGATGTAAATGTAAAAATTCGCACAATACCGAAGGTTCTTTCAGTATACCGTAATAATATTTCTGACTGACAGTTTTTCAAGTAGAAGAAGGAAATCTAAATTTATGCATAGCAATCTTACAAAGCGGATACTTGATTAATGTCGCATTCACAATGCAGACTGGAGTAGAGTAGTGTAGAGTGGCAACTGGCATACTTTTTTTCGCTCGCAGTATTGCATATGGCTCTGTTTGGGTCAGAATAGCGCAGAGTGGAGCTGCATGGAAATAGGTTCTATTCTATTTACACGTTGCCATTTCCGAAAGCTTACAAACTGGAATATCGAACTACTAGCATATAGATGGCGTGGAAAAAGCTGCATACTTCTTATTATCATGACTAACATGTTTTAATGATATTTTCTGATTTAATATTTGTTATAAATGCTAATAAAAACAAGTAAGAAAGCTAGAGCTGGTCTGAGACCAATTCTTATGATACTAGATGAATGTATGTAATATAGTATGGTCACCTCTGTGTGCAAGTATGATTTATAAAGTGGTATTTCAAAGGATTTCACATTCTGAAGAACTTTTCAGTGCATTAAAACCGTCTAGGACTGATCGTTTTCACAGTATGCGTAAAAATCCTAAATTTTTATATGGCAATCTCAAGAAGGGGTTATATTAATTTCAAAGTTCGTTGTTGTTTTGGCGTCATTATGGCGATTTGTTGCGCTTGATTTCAAAGTTCGAATTTCACTCTGCACTGTATTGTGAACAGCTTCGCTCTGGACTCACTCTGCTCCATTTTCCTATACTCTGCATTGCGAATGCGGCATAAGTCTTTCTCCAAACTAGAAATCCAATTTTTTATAAAGAGTCGCTTAAATTTGAGCTTGTGAATTAAGGTAAAAAAAAAAAATTAATTAAAAATTAAGTGCGTCCAAGAAGAAATTTCTCTGTGATAGCCATAGTATAACACAAGCAGAAAGCCGTAGAAAAAAAGCTAGAAAGCCCTGTACTATAATTCCATGAACCAGAGTTGAGTTAGAGCAGAGATAGGGTTAAGGTTTTGTTAGCTTAGTTAACTGGATGTTGTTCCCTTGAACATCATGGATTCATTCTGCTCTGATGAGTTCAAACCAAAGGATAAAGAGGATTGACGATGTAAAACAAATCTTCTAAGGTAACTATCGTGTAAAGAGCAGTTTGCTAGGCAGCGGTGACCAACACCATCGCTACTCGCCACATGTGGTGAATGCAGCACTGAAATATTTTTACCAAGAAATGTCATATTTCTTTTCTTCGATTAATAAAAAGAAATTAGCTAGTTTCGTCGGTATGTACGAGAATTTATGTCTAAGTTAAAACTTTTTGTAATACACATGGAAAATCTTTTTAATAGACAGCGTTATGTCGGACGGTTGCAGGAACTGCAAGAAAAATTTGAAGATCGTTTTGTTGACATTGAAAAATTCAGACCGGCTTTTCAACTCATGCAAGATCCTTTCCATTTTGACATCAACAATTTCCCATTTATCTCAAGATATCGCGAATATGCTAAGTTTGGACTGACATAACTTTGAATCAGATATGCTTTTGCTTCAAAGCCAGAACGATTATCATATAAAAGAAGAGTCAGTTTTATTAATGTGGGCTCACCTACTAAAGTCAAATGAATTTTCGCACTTGGTTCAGGTATTGCAAGGCTGTTGAGTATATTTCGAACAACATGGGTGCACGAGTCGACTTTTTCAACTGTAAATTTCATAAAATCAAAGTATCGATCCAATATTATTGACAAAAATTTGTAGGCAGAACTAAAATGTGCAGTTAACGTGGGTTTTATACCAGATTTTTAGGGCATGGTACAAGAAAAAAATTGCCAAACATCATATTAAGAATTTTTGGATATTTTTATCTTAATAATAACTTGTGAACTACAATGATACAATAGATGTAATGAATTTAATAAAAAAACGTACATAAAACATATTTTTTATATTTATTTTTAATGTGGCGAATTTAAAAATAACGATTGTGGCTACAAACGAATTTCTGTTAGACACCGCTGTGCTAGAGCATACAAATTCACAATTTGATGTATTTTTGTGTGTGTTATACTATATCTAAATTAATTTAAAGAAATGGATAACACCCAACAGGTAGGTAATTTTACGGAATGAATTGTATCGAAATTTTAATTATTTTTTTAATAAAGCTCAGTTTAACAATATAATTAAAGACACTAAGACTTTTCAAGAATATTTCCACATGAACCTTTAATTATTTAACTGCATCCTTCAGCTGCCGCAGCTGAAGCGCAGTAGTTGAATCGATCGACTCATCATATCCCCCAAGCATATGAGTCATGAGTGGAATGAGTCAAAGCTTAGACAAAAAAAAAACAAAAAAAAATTTCGATTTTTTAAGTACAAGCGACCTTTCTTATTTATTTGATTAAGATTATAAATAGTTCATTTGTAAAAAAAGCGTTTTAATCATCGTAGTTTGTTCCGCTAAGCTATAAAGATATTTATTATTCTGTTGCCATTAGAGGCATTATTATGTAGACTGTTCCCGCCTGTTATCCAGATGAATACTTCTTCCTTTGCCATCTTTGTATTCCTCCTATTTTTATATTATTTTCCTGGGGATGAACGCATCTCTCTTTCTAGTATTTGATAGAATTTATCTTTTACTGTGTCAGTTTTTCTTCCGTTATAGTAAGAATATTTGCTATTGTGAGGTTATGGGACCTGATTCTAATACTAAGCGAACAAAATCTAACACACACAGATTTAAGTCAGTCATTTATACTGTGTTCAATGGAATTGTCAACGATAAACACAGCCCCATACTCTCCCGATCTCGTAGTTTTATTACTGAATGGTATGCATTCAATGATCAGTTATTCCTTTATTCTAATTTAATTTCCTATATTTCTAATGACGCGATCTTGCATATCCTAATTTCTGGTAACAGCGAGTTCAATGCACCGATTATTTTAAGGGGGTAACCATCCATGTTCACATGGAAACCAGTACCTTATATCGTTTTCGTTTGGTACAAGATCTGGTCCAAACTTCATCTAGATCTACACTGATTTTATTGCTTTAAGAAAAATCCGTCTAAGGTGAATTGACCAAGATGATTAGACCAACTTGAACTGAACCTGAGAGTTTTGAAATATTCATAAACACATGTAAAGCATTTCAATATACATACAAAGTTGTTGTCATCCGTGTGCTTTTTTATTTTGAATCGAATCGGTGATCTTTTACACGAAATAGTAATTAAAATGAGACAAAAGAGGTGTTTTGTAAAAAAATCAGTAAATTATAAAAATTAAGAAAATACACATAAAGAAATCAACACTTGCTGTCGCCCTCATAGATTAGACATAACATAACATAACATTAACATAACTCCATACCCAGTTTTGGCATTTTATGAGACGTCATTTGTACCCTAAAAGGCGAAAGATGAAGTTTCAATTTTATTATAATTTTATTCTACTGGATTCCATTAAAATATTTAAATACGCGTGCAATTTTGATTTCTTATTTGAAGCATAGTTTTAGATCACACTCAAAATAGCCATAGCGGCTTTACTAACACTACAGTACACCATCTTCCCTCCCTCTTTTTTAGCTACAACGTGGTTATATTGCCCCATGATCACGACGAGGGAGAGTGTGACTTTGTTATGAGGGCTGAAGATGAAGTGACATAAACCTGGATGTGACAATATCCTTGAAATGTTTTACTGATACCATCAACCCTCTTCTCGCAACTTTAAACATGGAAAGTCACATGAAATCATAAAATTCTTCTCGTATAAAATATAAACTCATGACGAAAGGGTTAAATGAAAATTCGTTTTATTTGAATGTCAAATATCTCCTTCAGGCCTTTTAATTCCATCAAATCTACAACAAACCTATTGGGCAGCAAATAAATAGCCGAAACCGAAACACATGGCCAACAGTAACGTGAAAGAACTTAAAGAGCATAATTTTTGTTTAGTTTACGGTACATTGCCAACAGCAACCCGTACACGTTCTCTCTAAATTTATATAAATTTGCTGTTCCTGTTCCAATGGTGTAAATTTACTAATTTGATATATAAATAGCAGTAATTACTCAAAGAATTTAATATTTCCTTGCATAAGTCCAATAAACAGCAATTAATACACGCAACCCAAGGCAAAATTATTGGATAAAGTTCTTCATTAATTTATCGCAGCAAAGTTATAACTGCACTACAGATTTGCCGAATGCCATTTATGCGATTTTCGCATTAATCTTAGCCGTTGGGTTTAAGCAAATTACTCCGAACCTAAAAATTTTACCAGTTCACATAAAAATTTCGCATATTGTTATACATGAACAGGTGTTAGTTAAACAGTAAACCACTTTAAATTAAAGTAATCTAATTCCAAGTTTTAAGCATAGTCTTCTATATTGTTTATATTTAAATTGAATTCATTTTCCAAGTCTACCTTCATTTCTCTTAGAATTATGTTAATGACCTGAAAAAGAAAATTCTTAAAATTTCTAGAAATTACCAAATAATTCCACAAACTGATTTAATCATGCTCGTCTCTTTGTTTTGGAAACTCTTCTCTGCATAATCGAATTCGATATCTCTCTACATATCTGCATGCAAGTAAGTAGCTGAATATAAAAAGTTCTAGAAGTTTTAGGAAGAGAAAACTCTCAGAG
This sequence comes from Dioctria rufipes, assembly GCA_963924295.1. NCBI lineage: Eukaryota > Metazoa > Arthropoda > Insecta > Diptera > Asilidae > Dioctria > Dioctria rufipes. The sequence goes on along the minus strand of OZ002743.1, from coordinate 35,910,789 downwards.
CCATTCTCACGTATTCGAATTGCACGCCTTTAAATACACTATGATAAAGAGAAAAAGTTGTAGTCTCTTTATCATAGTGTATTTAAAGGCGGGCAATTCGCTGTGCAGGCAAATAGTAAAAGTTGGAAGTTGGAAGTGTTACATAGCAAAGAAGATTTCTGAAACTAGTTTATTTTATAACCGTTTGGAAGAATTAATCAGGAAAATATGTCTCTAATTCCGTTGTTATTCGATTATAATCCAGTCGCGCGTCGTCCTAGATATACAGATTGGGACTATTTTGGACTGGGAATTACTCCTGAGGAAATTCGTGCGCTAGTGGAATGGCCGAGATCAAAGATGAGCTCTCGTATTTCATCGGAACTTCAACCAAGCACAGTTGGAAAGGATGGTTTTCAGACTTTTATCGATGTGAAGCAGTTCAAGCCGAATGAGATAACCGTTAAAACTGTCGATAATTCTGTAGTCGTTGAGGGGAAGCACGAAGAACGTCAGGACGAACATGGATACATTTCTAGACATTTCACAAGGAGATATGCATTGCCCAAAGGATACGATCCCAAAGAAGTTGTCTCCAGTCTTTCCTCAGATGGAGTATTGACAATTAAAGCTCCACCACCAAAAGAAGGAATCAAGAACGCCAATGAACGTGTTGTGCAGATTCAACAGACTGGACCAGCTCATCTGAACGTGAAGGAGAATCCAAAGGAAGAGTCTAAGGATAAAAAGAAGTGAATGAAGTAATCAAGAAAAAGGATGTGTTTTTTTTTTTTTTAATTCTAATTAAGTTCTGTGAACTTTTCGTTTAAATAAATTTAAGTTGGTAAAAGCCTTTGTTTTTCTTTATTTTCCCATGCATCTCTGGTGTCGCTCAAGTTCTTCTGGTTGGATATTTTATTTTCTTCAGTGTTTGGTTTTTCTTTTCAGGTTTGATGGTATCTATACAGGCCTACCGAGGAACTCGATTTGATCAAATTTATATCGAATCGGATTTTTTCAAGGAGAATTTTCTACTGTTTAATGCAATTGAATCGAAGATTTTTCAAATTCAATAAAAAGTAATTGCCGGCTATTTTTTATTCACGATGCGATTAATTTTACTAGTAAAAAATGACATATTAAAAACCTTGATCCGATCGAATCGAATTCCCAGTAGACCAAATAGTAAGACAAAAAAAGTGTTAAACAATAATTTTTCCTAATACTTGGTCTATATTGTTGGAAATTAAAATTATTTTAATTTTCAAGAACTTGGGCCATCCATTAGTAGTCATCGGTAGCATATTGAGTAATCACAGTTATACATTAAAAATGAAATCGATAAATAAAAATCATTGTTTGGACATTTCTACATATGATCTATCAGTGTGAATTCCTAGGCTGTACGGTAAATAGAATAAATGCCTTACAGCACACGAAATTGACGTGATGTGATGTTCACCATAAATCACAATACAATGCAATGAATACTTAAAACAACCATTCAACACGAAACAGAAATTTGCAACAATGTCGCAGTGTTCTGCAAATGCTTATTGCAAATTTGAGATTTATCACTTTGAAGAAATTTTGATAACGGGAAATTCTCTCCTTCTGCTGCTTGCGGGAAACAATGAGACTATCATTAGCGTTTATCAGCTCAGATTTCAATTTATTGCATATCTGATAATAAGATGGAATGAAATCTGAGCTGATAACTGTTGCATTATTTTTCCCGTCTTACTCTGCTCTGCAAAACTTCCTTTTTAGCATTTCCCAAATTCACTTCATTCTAGTTTGTCCAAAAATTATTGGTAACTACGACTTCTGTTGAAATATGAAATGATTATTTTACTTTGTAGCATACAGACTCTGCTGTTAAGATATTAGATTAGACAAATTTTGCTTCATCACGGAGAAAATGATTCCAAAACAAGACAATAGTCCAATTAAGTGTGAAATGAATTACTGAGAGTCTTCTTACGAAGCCAGCTCCAGTTATTTTTTTGTTTTGTTTATTACTTAGCTTAACAATCTGACTCCAAGAAAATGTGCAGCAGAATTAAGTATCTTTACTTGCAATACAATCAACATGCCTGCACACTTGCTTGCTTTATTTATCCGCAATCGAATTGTGGCTGTGGGGATACTCCCAATACTGTCACTACATATCCATCCACGATAGGAAAATTAAGGAACTTTTATAAAACAATTGTCTGAACGATAAATATTGGCTTTGAAAGAGAACTGGGGCGCTCTTCATCAAGAATTCAATATGTGCACTTACATATAAATGGATGCACATAATGATCTAGAGGTTTTGATGATTTCCTTGAATAATCAAATTAATACACCAAAATCGAGCTTGAAACGAAGGGTCACCTTAAGGATAGTCTTGTGTAAAAAGATACCTAGGTCAGGAACAAACACAACAACTTTATTCTACTCAACAAATGTTCTTGTTCTCTCCAGTCTTGTACAATTAAATTGCTGGATACGCAAATATGTACCTACAAGAAGAGTTTTTATCCCGAGCTTATTATATTGTAGTTTTCTTTGCTGCCAGTATCCATACATATAAAGCCGCCAAACCCGCGTGGTAGTTCAAGTACTACTGACAAAGAAAACAGAAAGTAAAAATGTCGTTAACTCCAGCTGGTTTCAACCGGGATGCGAGGGAATTTTGCCAGAGCGTTTCTCAGACCGGGATCATTTCGGACTAGGAATAACACCAGAAGAAACTCACTCATTACTGGAATTTCCATAGTTAAGAATCAATACTCAAATTGAGGGGAAACTTCATCAGCATGCCTGCCACAGTCGGCAAAGATGGGTTCTATTCTATTGTTGATGCGAAGCAGATTAAATCGAGTGAAATTAATATAAAACCCGTAGAAAATATGGTTAGGGACAACAGGATGAACTTAAGAATAGGTATGGCGACATTACTGGGAACTTTTTCAGAACATATACATTGCAGGAGGATTGTGATCTCAATGAAATTGTATCATCAATGCGGTGGGATGACATAATGGTGCTTAAGACGCTACCATGGAAGATAATAGCGACAACAAGAAGAATTATACCAGAAAGATTTAGAATATTTCAAAGTTAATGCCAAATAAAGTTGTTTTTTTTTTTAAGAATTTTAAGAATATCTGCCACTTATACGTTTTTGATGTTGTATTAGTTCTTCATTGTATATTTTATACATATACGCAGGCTCTTGTAAATTCCTCTCCCTTCGTAGTATATATTTTATTTGTAATAAAGTCCTAATCTTTAATAATTATAAAAAATATTTCATTCGTTTTACATTTCACCGCAGAACGAAGAAAGGAAAGTTTTAAGTAATAATAAATAAAGCGGGAATCAGATTGAAAATTACTTACTTCACTTGCCAAATTTTTTTCACACACTGCAATGCTAGTCTATTAGCTTATTACTTACTACTTAGTCCGCTACTTAATACACATTCTGGTGTATCAGTTCTAAAGTCAGTCCCCATTGGGACGAAAAACCAGCACTTCTGAAAGGAGCACAATTTAAGCACTTCACTAGCGATCATTTGACAGCTCTTTAGAAGAATATTGACTGATCTATCCAGGCCAGAAAAATAAGCAGAGGTGCAATTAAGTAACTCAAGGGCTTTTGTAGTCATCACTTGGAAGCTCTATAGAAGATTATTTGATGTGTTCCAGCAGAAGTGCAACAACCTACTATGTGGTTATGGAAGAAGTACTGCGATGATTATTAAAAAAGTACATTAAAGCTTTTGAAAGACACATTCGAAAAACTTCTTTGCCCATCATTTAGCGTACCTCCTAGAGCGCTATTTATACTTATGTTAAAAGCCAATGAACTGGGATAAGGAAAAAAAAGAGCTGAGAACTTCAAGAGAAGCGCTTCAGGAGGTTTATTAGGGCCCCCTTTTTCCCAATGGGGCTCCTTTGGAAACCCGTTTCACTGATATCCGCATTATCTGGAGCCTGTGAATTCGTTGCGTGGTCGGTTTGCCAACCTGCTGTCGCCCTCATAGATTATAGACTAACATAGTTCGGTTTTGGCACTGGATGTTACGTCATTTGCACCGAATGTGCCTAAAAGGTGATAAATGAAGTATCCATTTTATTATAATTTTATTCTACTGGATTCAATTAAAATATTTAAATATGCGTTCAATTTTGATTTTTTATTTTAAGCATAGTTTCAGATCACGCTCAAAATAGCCATAGCGGTCTGACTGTAAGTCTAGGTACGTTGTGATCCCCCCCCCCCTTTGTTACCAACAAAGTGATTATATTTCCTGATGATCACAACGAGGGTGAGTGTTACTTTGTTATGAGGGCTGAAGATGATGTGACATAAACTTGGATATGACAATATCCTTGAAATATTTTACTGATACCATCGACCACCTTCTCGCAACTTTAAGCATGTAAAATCGCGTGAAATCATAAAATTCTTCTCGTATAAAAAATAAACTCATTGCGAAAGGGTTAAATGAAAATTCGTTTTATTTGAACATAAAATATCTCCTTCGCCCTTGTTAATACCAACAAATTTTCATTAAAATCAAAGTTGAATTAATCCAGAGTTTATTAAGGGAAGATTGAATACCTATTGGACAGCAAATAAACAGCCGAAATCGGAACACATTGGCCAACAGTAACGTGAAAAAAATTTAGAGAACACAAAATTTTTCTTTAGTTTACGGTACATTGCCAACAGCAAACGTTCTCTCTAAATTTATATAAATTTGCTGTTCCTGTTCCAATAGTGTAAATTTACTAATTTGATATATAGGTACATAGCAGTAATAACTCAAAGAAATTAATATTTCCTTGCATAGGTCCAATAAACAGCAATTAATACATGCAGCATGAAGTTCTTCATTAATTTATCGCAGCAAAGTTATAACTGCACTACAGATGTCACTTATGCGATTTTCATTTTCATTAATCTTAGCCGTTGAGTTTAAGGAAATTACTCCGAACCTAAAAATTTTACCAGTTCACATAAAATTTTCCCATACAATTTGTTATCCATGAACAGGTGTTAGTTAAACTGTAAACCACTTTAAATTAAAGTAATCTAATTCCAAGTTTTAAGCATAGTCTTCTATATTGTTTATATTTAAATTCAATTCATTTTCCAAGCCTACCTTTAGTTTTTCTTAGAATTATGTTAATGACCTGAAAAAGAAAATTCTTAAAATTTCTAGAAATTACCAAATAATTCCACAAACTGATTTAATCATGCTCGTCTCTTTGTTTTGGAAACTCTTCTCTGTACAATCGAATTCAATATCTCTTTACCTATGTACATGCAAGCAAGTAGCTGAATAAAAATGTTCTAGAAGTTTTAGAAAGAGAAAACTCTCAGAGCCATTCTCACGTACTCTAATCCCCTAAACTTTTTCTCTTTATCACAATGTATTTAAAGGCGGGCAATCGCTGTGCAAGCAAATAGTAAAAGTTGGAAGTTGGAAGTGGTGTTGCATAGCAAAGTAGATTTCTAAAACCAGTTTATTTTATAACCGTTTGGAAGAATTAATCAGGAAAAAATGTCTATAATTCCGTTGTTATTCGATTGCAATCCTTACATGCATCGTCCCAGTTTGAGGGAATGGGATTATTTTGGACTAGGAATTACACCGGAAGAAATTCGTGCTCTGGTAGAATTTCCGAGGTCAAAGATGAGCCCACGTATCGCATCCGAACTTCAACCGAGTGCAGTTGGGAAGGATGGTTTTCAGACTTCCATCGATGTGAAGCAGTTCAAACCGAACGAGATAACCGTTAAAACTGTCGATAATTCTGTTGTCGTTGAGGGGAAGCATGAAGAACGTCAGGATGAACATGGATACATTTCTAGACATTTCACAAGGAGATATGCGTTGCCTAAAGGATACGATCCCAAAGAAGTTGTCTCCAGTCTTTCCTCAGATGGTGTTTTGACAATTAAAGCTCCACCACCAAAAGAAGGAATCAAGAACGCCAATGAACGTGTTGTGCAAATTCAACAGACTGGACCAGCTCATCTGAACGTGAAGGAGAATCCAAAAGAAGAGTCTAAAGATAAGAAGAAGTAAAGAAATTGATCCTGGTGTTTCCGGAAATTATTTGTTTTTGTTTTTGCATTAAGTTCTGTGAACTTTTTCTTTAAATAAAATTAAGTTTGTAATACAGATGGTGTTTTCAATTTTATAACCATTTTCTAATGCTTTCCAGATGTTATTCGAATTTTTCCGTTTTTCAGGATTTTGTTTCAGGTTTGTTTAGACGACAAAAGCAGCAGGTTATTGGGGGATATTGATTTTTATTAAAAACATAGCTGCATATCTATATATCATTATTTTGGTACATAAAAGAAAAATCATAGTTGCCTTTTATTTCTTATAAGTCAATTTCAAAAAACTCATTGAAAATATCGTGTAGATTTTATTATGTTGCCGATTTCCAGGTTCAAAGTAAAGAAATCAGGTATGATGGGCATGATAGGACTTTGCCTTTATGTTCACAAAAATCACAATGTAGTGCAATGATCAACGGAAACTATAAAACTGTAAAAACTCGAGAAAAATGTTGCAATGCAAATGTTTTTAGTAATTATTTTCTAGGAAGATATTTCAACAAATAAAATATATTTGGGATCGGGAACGGGATCTTACTGATGCTGATGTTATTCATTACCGCAATCTTGGTGTCGCTACCACTGCCTCTGATGAAAAAAAAAAACTGATTGTGTCTTTTGTGCTACGTTGCTTTTTGAAGACTTTACCTTACTTCTTTAGGAAAACGAAATAATTGATATTTTGAAACTCGGCTAGAGAATAGAAAGAAGAATTTCCTTTGATCTTAGAGAAAAGTTCTATTGGGATGGAAGTAAGAATTCTTACTTTTCTTTGAATTAATAACTTTTTAATACAGCTGGACACCGTTTAATTAACCAATGCTATTGTGGCATTCCTTAATTACATTTGTATGTTTGGATTGGGTGAATGAAAAGCAAAACTTTGAAATAAAATAAAATATAAATATTGTCGCTTTAGAAAATTAAAATTCTAATAATAATGTTAAAGGAAATTATATAGGATACATGCATATATCTACGCAGTAATAACTAGTAAAAAAGTTAGAATTGATCCAAAATCAATTCTTAAGATACTCTAGATGAATGTCGGTATGTAATTTCGTATGGTCACCCCTCTGTGCAAATTTGGTTGTTAAAATGGTTTTCTACGAACAGACGGAAAAATAACTTTTAATACTATGCGTGGGTGTTGAATCCATTTTGCTCTACTTGCATTACCTATTTTCTATGTGTTACAAACGTAGTATATCCTATAGATGGTCTAGTGTACGAAAATCACGTGAAATTCATCTAGAATCTGCGTGGTAATTATACGTATTCACTTCGAAAATGGCTGGAATTTCCTTTACCAATATGCTAACGGGGTCGGGGGTGTCCATAGAAGTTGATAAGGAATATTTACGCAACTTCAACTGGCGTTGTTTTCAGTTACTAAAAGAACAAATTATCTGTTGCCTGAATAGGTTAAAAGCTAATAACTCCTTAACCGTCACAGGTAAAACATATGTTTAATAGGTTAAATTAAAGAGGAGACTCTGGACTTTCGAAATTTTGTAACAAAAATGTATGTTAGTGGAGGTATTAAAAAAACATCATTTAAAAATCGAAGTTTGAAGTGTCATAACTCGGAGTGGGGAGGGGTGCAGGGTGGTTAGCATTCATAGAAAACACCTTAAGGCCCTGCATACAATGATGTTTTAAAATAGATCGTATACCCTGTACTTTTCAAGATATAGGAAAAATACATGAACTTTGGATTTTTTTTACATAAAACAAATACTTTTGGGAATGCGTTTTAACGTATTTTATTTTATTCTCCTATCAATGAAGAGTAAGTTACAATTTTATTTATAAAAAAAAATTCAAAATGGCGGCTCCAGCTGTCATAAAACAAAGCCGTGCACGGCGTGGTTTGATCTGTCCGGGGCGCTCCACAGCTTTGCCAGTTCATCCGAAACAAATAGTGTTGAAATTTCTTAAACTAGATGAAATCGGAGGGCCTAATCAGTTTTCATTTTCAAAAAAACTTATGAATAACGAAATGCCAGCCGTTTGGAAAAAGCCCAATTTTTTGCCCTTTTTTTTTTGCGTCAATGGACGTAAAAACTATTGCTAAATCAGAGGTCACAGGTTCATGTGAATCGATTCATCCGTTGATGCTGTAGAGCACCCCGCATACTGACAAATTTTGTTTCCAGAAAATTGAATTTAAAGTTTACGATTATAAAAAGTCTTTGACAACTTACTTCAACTATTCCAGCACATAGGCCCTTTTTCTTCATCTAAGAACTGATTGTGCTGAATCACGAAATTTATGAGGATACCTCAAGTAGCGAGAAAACGTCTACCGAGCAAGCGCGCTCCGAATTTCAAGTTTTATCTGCGGAAATCTGCGCATGGACAATAAAGCCACTGTTTTCTTTATCTTCAATAAATTAGTCGTAATTGTATGAACTTATTTAGTTATTACATATATATATGCAACCCACGCAATTTGTGCCGTTTTTACAAAATTAAAAACCCTGAAACCATACAAATTTATAATTGGTGGCGCTTATAAATGTCGACGAGTATTAACGCCTGAAACTGATAAAAAATTTACAAAATAATCTTCCTACTGGTATGCCGTACATTTTCTCTACTTGTAAATTTTCATGCAGTTTCAATAAAAAATTTTATCTCAATTAATACTTTATTATATTTAAAACATTTTTGATGTGGGAAACAATCAGTACGTTTACATGAATACTTGAGTATTTACTTGACTTGAAACCCAGTTGAAACTTAAGTATGGGTTTTGCTTGAATTAATTCCAGTTACTTGACTTTGAAATTTTCTTGCAATCAAAACCAAAAATCACAACCTGAATTGTCAATAATAATCCTTCTTTTTATTCCTCTTTACCATTATCATAACTCGTATACATGAAAAGTGTTCAAGTAGGTACTGCAGTTACGTTTACATGATTTTTTTCAAGAAAATTGAACGAAAATTCTGTGATTTACTTGATTCAAGTATACTTGAAATCAATGCGCCATTACATAATATTTCGATTAGGTACTTGATCTCTACTTCAAGTATTCATATAAATATTTTTCGAATCCATATTTTGATAAAATTTTCAATTATTCTTAAATACGCAATCCAAAAATGAGAACATCTATTTTGGTCGTATGGGCGGCGGTTAGTGATAGCTGCTGGGGATTTGTACCCATCCCACAAAATTTCGCCAATTTTTGTAATTTTGTATGCTTATCCAACTATTAAAAGAAGTAAATGTGCTCATAAAAGATAGTCTTCACGTAAAAAGATAAGAAATATTCAATTAGTTCCGATTTTCGGAGGGATGAAACAGTAGAACTTTTATATCTTACGTCCGTTCTGTACAACAAAAATCGGAGCGTAACACTTTTGAACGACGAAAATCGTTATTTGGAACGTTTGGAACGTAAATTTTCGCCGATTTTCAGTGGTGCTCTTCTGAATACTTACAAACCTTGATAATATTTAAGTTTTAGATTTAAAAAGCCATTGAGGTGGGAACGACGGTGTTTTTCTCCACTTTTGGCTATATCTTTTTTTTTTTTTTGAATCCTTGAATGTGGTCATTTCAAACGATACTACACACGATAAAATAATTTCTTTGAGGGACCCAACTCACCCCAATACAAATTTCAAAATCTTTGACTGTCGAAATATGCGAGCGTCACAAAGATCTAACATTCTGTCAAATTTCCAGTTCCTACATCATGTAGTTTTCAGGAAACCCGGACGGACTTTATAAAGGTTCCGCTTTTTTTTCTTTTGAAGTACGGAATTCTAAAAATTATCGTGTGGCGATTCGTGGGCTTCCGCAGAAGAGAAGCAATTTTTTGTATAATTTACAGCGATATTTACTTTTAAGCTCTGCTCTGAGTAGGAGCGAAAAAATCTTAGAAGAAGATATTTTGCCCCAGTGGAAGGCAAAACTCTGAAGCAGAGCTTTTCCAAAGAGTAACTTTTTAGCTCCACTAAGATGTTGCAGATACGGAGCAAATTTATGTCAAAAATACGCGAAATTTCAGGTTTTCAATAAGTCGTTAATTTAAAGCGTAACTAATTAAAAACTTTAACTTTAACTCCTTACGACAATACATGTCCACATAGGTGTACATATGTCTCCTTAAGTCCTTATTTTAATTGGCTTTTAAAAGAACTATATTATTTGAGTTTCGAGCTTGTTGGGGGATTTCAATTACTCCAGGTGATGTAATACTTTGGTGTGGACTGTAGTGCATTTACTTCAAATCAAATGGAGTTTTGATCCAGAAGAAGCTAGTCAGTTTAAAGTATAACGCCCCGGCGGAAGCTTTATTTTGAGAGCAACACGTTCGAATAAGAACGATATTTCAAGCCTCCATCCTGGAAAAAATAATCTTTAATTCGACTATTTAATCCATTAATAGTATCCACCCTCGGTTCAATCATGAAGTCAACACAAGCAATTCAACAACCCCTTTCACAAGTAAAGGGAAACATAGAGAACACATTATAATAACGGTCATTAAAATATGCATACATACACTACAATCCTGAAAATGATTCTCTACATTTCATCCACTTTATGCGTCTGATAATTCTTACCAATTACATATTACTGACTTCTTCGAAATTTGAGATAAAAATTTATTTACCTCTATAGTCAAATTTTTTAAAGAATTTTTTATGTTAATCACTATGGCATCCTCCTGCTGTTTGGTTAACTTGATGATGTTGTAGTGTAAAGTTTAAAATAGTGGACAACTTTTTACTAGTGCTGGGTAAAAAATCTGAAATTAATTATAGGTAACTACAGGTACTAAATCCTAATAACCACAAAACGAGAATACTGGAAAGGAACAGTCTAAAATAAATATGGTCATGGTCATTCTGAAGTCAGGATTGCTGACCACATTTTTTCTCAATTATATCTTTTTTTATAGACAGGTACTAAATCGCTAGGATATTATTAATACAAACTTCAAACCTATTTCAGTCATCTGTTGATCACCAAAAAGTTTATTCATTTTCAATAAAAAGATTAAATGAATCGACCACTTAAGGCACTTTTCACATCAAAACCGAAAACCTAAAAATGTAAACCGAAAAACTCAATTTATTCCACTTTAAAACAAGATTTTTGCTACAATGATTAATAAAATCATGCGAAATAAGATAAACTAATAATTTTACTAAAATAGAATATTTATCTCAGATTTTTAAGAAAAACACAACTTTTATCTTTTTTAGGCCGAAAAACGAAATTTCGGTTGCATCTGTCAATTTCATTTCAGTTTCCACATGTGGAACGTTTCGTGACGAAAATTTTTTTCGGTCCCTCACTTTTGTTTACATTGAAAATTATATTATTTTATTTTATTATTTATTATATTATTATAATATGGATAGGGATTTCGAAGTAAAATTAAAATACGTTTTTTGTATGTACAACTCTTATGATAATTAAATGTTACTACTATTTAACCGAAAAAAAGTTTTCGGTTTTGATGTGAAAGCAAAAGCGAATTTTCGGTGTAGAACTTATCGGTTTTCGGTTTCGATGAGAAAGTGCCTTTACTGTCATTTTAGGATTTTGGGTGATATTAACATAAATTGTTTAGATCTACTTACAAAAATGTGCGATTTTATTATCAAATTGAAAAAATAATTATAATTAACAAAATATGATTTAAATCTAAAGACAGTTGGCCTGAAGTATCTTCCAATTATTTATTTTTATTTTCATCCTTGTTCGCCTCTGTATTATTTTCTTCCTTGTTCTCCTCTACATCAGTATTCTTTACATGAGCTGGTCCAGTCTGAATTTTTATCACTCGCTCGTTCTTATTTTCGATAGCTGGCTTTGGTAGTGGAGCCGTAATTGTAAGAACACCATCTGAAGTCAACATTGAAACGACTTTGTTGGGATCATATCCGGTAGGCAATGAATATTTTCTGATAAAATGTCGAGTTATGAATCCATGATCATCCCGGCGTTCCTCATGTTTTCCCTCGATAATGACGGAATTGTCAACTGTTTTGACCGAAATTTCGTTTGGTTTGAATTGTTTCACATCCATGCTAACTTGAAATCCATCTTTTCCAACCTTTTCACCCTGATCTTCAATCTCTGCTCTAAGTTTTGGATTTATTGCCCAACGTGGAAATTCCATTAAAGCATTGAGCTCTCGTGATGTTAGTCCGTAGTGATCCCAGTTCCAGTCCAACAATCTTCTAGAAGGACGAAGGGCTTCCCAAGGATGGAGGTTGAAAATTCTTGTAATAAGCGGCATTTTCGTTTTTCAGATATGAGCTAAGATATTTTTTAAAGATTTCCCGTTTCTCACACTTAATGTACTGAATACTGTCTAAAATCTGACTGACTGCACAGTTCGTTTCGCAGTATATATATACTTTTGTATTGTAAATTGAAGAGAAGTTTATAATTTTGCAGAGTTTAGATACACACTCTTCTCGCCCTTGTGTATTGGTTCAGTCAGTATGCAGTCTTGTTCTCTTATTCATCTCGTTCTTTAGGTTTTCTTAGCTAATCAAATGGATAAGAAAACACAAGAACTCATGAGATGGTTCTAGAAAGTTTTCTTCTGATGGATGATGAATCATTCGAGTTCTTCTAAAAGCTTCCAAGCTTCTTCATTCTCTTATTTAGATTTAAATAGAAACGAGTAAAGAGATGTCGAGAAGGCTTTAATTTTTCTCTGTATCTCATTGGTAAAATAAGCAACAGTGACTCAGTGAGGGTGCGACAGCATGATACATTTCCCTTATGTAAACAAAAACGTTTTCTGGCACAGTTGTTCTCTTTTTTAAACTTCTAGATCTTTTCATATTCAGCAATTTATAAAGTGCAACATGGATTGACATTTCGATGTCAAATATTTTCTCTTAAAAATAAAGTGGGCGCAAGAATGCACGGCAAATTTACAATTTTTTCTAGAAATTGGGGGAATTTTCTCTATATTATTTAGAAATAATTTAAGATTGCAAAATGAATTTTAACAATACACAAAATTTTCAAATAGTAAAAGCATGTAAAGTAATTCTTCTTGATTATACATAGATTTCTCTTGAACGGATTTTGCGTTTAATTGCTTGAGCATATAAAATGCCATAAAGTCGTTTCCTTTCAAAGTGAAGTATACTGGCCTGTATTGCTCAATTCAACGGATTAATGATTTCCGCTATTCACTTCCCCTTCACGATGCGATTTTCCAATCCGCCGGCGGAACTAGCACATTCAAGTATCAGGATTCGATTCACTTGTTTTCACTGATCAAGGGAAACTTGATTTTTTCACTTAGAACGTTTTCGATAATCACAAACTGGCAAATTCGCAAACTTATATAGCAGATTGGACTTCATGAAACTGAAATAGAGCTTCGTGTAGCTTGTAGCGTGTAGCTCTGAAAAGCGTGAATTCAACACAACTTACGTTTTTGACATTTACAACCCAGACGAGAACTTTTTAGGGAAGGAAGGAACTTCCTTCCGTTTGCTTAGACGTGCCATAACAATAATGTTGCTTCGCGTAGTTCCTTATAAGATTACCGAAATTAATTGTGTGCGTGTTCAATTAAGTCACAGTTTTTGATATAAACAATAACTGTATCACAAATTCACATCACGTAATGATTATAAAATTATTAAATTATCACCTCAAATCGCAAATAAACATCTGTACAGCCATCCGATGAGAAATTTCAGAAATTTCGCAATTTCAAAATGGCCGGCTTACTGTAGTATTGGTATGCTGCCCGTACTCCCGATCGAAACTTGGTAGCACGGAATTTTTCCTATCCCGGAATAGTTCACACCAATAAAACTGTTTAAAAACTTCCGCGTGTGGGCTATGGCTAGGGGCTGTATTCACCAAGCCTTTTAATTGAAATTTAATTTAATTTCTGTTTAAGTACTTCCTAGTGAGGGTTAAGGCTCACTTAAATTAAAATTAAAGTTATGTATGCGTTATTATAACATAAAATAACCCAAATTAAGTTTTAATTTAATTTTAAGTGTGCCCTAACCCTCTCTTACAGGAGTACTAAAACCAACTAAATTAAATTTTAATTAAATGGCTTGGTGAATACGGCTCTTAAATTAAATTAAAATTTAATTTGGGTTATTTTATGTTATAATAACGCAACTTTAATTTTAATTTAAGTGAGTCCCAACCACTGACTTATAACCTGTCATAAGTCAGTGGTCGCAATCCCAACCCTCTCTAACGGGAGTACTAAAACAGAAATTTCAATTAAATGGCTTTGTGAATACGGCCCTAAGGTAATGCGTCCAATTGGAAATTGATGTACTCAACTGTGTTGTGTAAAGTAACCTTCGCCGTGCGTGTTTGTATTCTCAAATGTGGTTGAGGCGTTGAGGTTTTTATTTTAAATTTTGTTGTGGAAGAAAGAGTGGAATTCAATTGTTGATAGGTACGCGTGCAAAATTGGGATCGAATTTTTGTTGAAGCACTATTAGTAGAACCTTCCAAATCCGATTCAAGCTCAGAAAGAGGCCATAACAGTATAACTATATTTTTATTTCTATTGCCAGTAGAATTGGAAGAAAGAAAATTCTGAATTTAATGAAGAAATGCTCTTGCTCTCTTTGGTAAAATGGGTGAAGCTGAAGATCTACATACTTTTAAAATGTTCTAATGAAATGTATGTAATTATGGAAAGTCTAGCTGATCCGTTTCTTGTACTTCGACGTGAAGCATGCACTTGTATTAAGGCTTTCAGTTTCCTCCAAAAACTCATTAAGCCCGGTATGCTAGAGCCAAGGAATTAGGTCAAGGAATTTTTCCACTTCTTTCTTAAAGAAAATTTGACATTAGGTCAAGGAATTTTTGACAATTTGAATTTGTCAATTGTGTGATATTTCTGACAATAAAGAAATAATAAAGAAAGTGAAGAAATGGATAATTTCCAATGAAAAATGAAGATACACGTAAAACAATTTTTATTCGTCCATTTGTCATTTTAAAATTGATACACCTCTTGCAAAATCGCCGTTCCTTCGTTCAATTTTTCAATTATTCCACCACCGTCAAAATTCCTTACAGAAATAAGTGCATCGGTACTTATTTCTTCAAGAAATATTGACATAAATGGATTTTTCGTAAAAGAGCGACATCTTTTTGTCAGTCAGGAAGTAGAGTTTTTCTGTTCGAATTACTTTTCTCTAGCGTACTACCTCAAGGAATCGGTCAAGAAAAAAATTCCTTGAGCATTCCATGATACTTTTTTTACATAGTTTTTGTATAGGAACAAAAATTCCTTGGCTCTAGCATACTGGGCTATAGGAACAAAAATTCCTTGGCTCTAGCATACTGGGCTTTACAGAGTAAAAGAGTTAATTAGGCCATTGTGTTGTGTTCCATTATTTATCACAAAAATTTTTTAAACGGAATTGCTGCAGTCGAGGCTCTTGGTGCTGTCGTGAATACATTCAGTAATAATAGTGATTGTGTCACTGTGGACATAATTTCTGAAATTTGTTTATTATTTATCCTGTGCCGATTGTATGAACAAAGGCAATGAGGAAAAACTGGTTGCTGGTTTTTATTCGACCTGAAAGATGGATTCTCTACTGGTAAGTATTCTAGTAAAACTCGGATTTTATTCAAATTTTGTGTAGTTGTTACAATTTACTCACAAATTACGAATATGTAATTTATTTTCAGCGGAAACTTTTAGTTTCCGAGATATTTAACTTTTAAATTCCGTACTTGCAACGTATGAGAAACGTGTCTTTTGAAAGCTTTTTAGCATTGCGCATTATGGAGAAACACGTTTCATGTTTCAAATTCTGTAAAATAAAACATTTCTGGGGACGATAATTCTAACGAAGTCAAACTGAATTTATTTCCGAACTTCAGTTAAATATGTCGAGTATACAGATTATCTAACGGATCAATCGATACAGATTATACGGTCTAATTATAATATAATATAATATAATTAGAAGCATTATTTGCCCTGGATAGGATATAAAGCAAACAACATTATAGCTTTGTTTTTTTTGTGTCCGCAGAACAGGGCAGAGGACAAGAACGCCACATATATTTTCATAGAAATTTTATAAATGAAGCCAACAGTACAAATAGTACGCTTCAATCGACATAACAATTTGTTCTCTTCAATGTATGGGAGCTCTAGAACAAGGTATACAAAAGAACACAGCTAGATTAATCAGATCATATCGAATTATTACTCTATTTCACGGGAATAAAATACATCTGTTGCACAGTCTTAAGGAGCCGTGTACAGTATTAAGGCCAGATAGTAGATATTGAGGCGGACCAGACTGGATCCATTCAAACGTTCCACAGCATCACATTCAGAACCGTAACCCGATCTATATAGTACATCCATACATATAATGAAAATATAAAGGTATAAACAAATAATGAATGAAGAAATCAGGCAACATACATACACCAAAACCAAACAGTCAATTGATTAGTGGTTTCTCCACTGTTGTTAGAGGTATGAACCACCCGTAATTGGAAGGTCTTCCATCTGCAAATATGGTTTTATTTCTATAAATGACAAATTCAAATGCATAATAATTAAACTTACGAATTTAATATAATAATTAAATTTCTTTCAATTACCTACATTTGATTTTTTTTTGTTAGACTTCTTAAAAATTTTAATTTTACGTTTTTTGAAGTAGGTATATTCGAGAATGTATATATAATATTGTATTGTTATTTATTCTTACACCAATTGCTGCAATCGAACATTCTTCCTGCTATTGTGCTTTTAATTTAATTTAATTTATCGACTGTTTCGGTTCACATAGATATTGATATTTTCATCGTGTGAATGGTACATTTTTCTTGATGTATAGTATAGCCCCACTCTGGCAGCTTAGCTGGTATGAGAGTTGGGGAATCAAAATATAACATAATAGGTCTGTTCGCGTACTCAATTTTTGGACAATGCATTACAATCACTTTTTCCTATAGGAAAGAATGGCACAAGTTTTAAAGCTTTTTTCTCTTTCGCGTCGTGCTATGGCCCAAATTAACTTAATGACAAGTTAGGACACAAGAGTTTTCCGATTGTTTTACAATGCACACGGCAAGAAAAAAAAAAAAAAAAAAAAAACAAAATCAAACTCTCTTTAAAACTTTTATGAATAAAGATATGTGAAAGCGCAAATTGCATGCAACGAAACAGAATGGCAAATGATTCATTTTCGTAAATAAATTAGAACTGGCGGAGTTTTCAGAATTTACTCCCATAAAATGTTCCCACGCTTTTGTATAAACCGGTTTTCTCTGAAAAGTTGTGAGAAATATCCAATGTTTTTTATAGCATAACCAATGTTTGTTAGTGTAATTCCTATGCTATTTGAACAGCATGTCCTGTCCTGTTTACATTCGTTTTGCTCTGAAGGAATTAAGTGGGAGAAACTCATGCTGGATTCTCTGATATTTTCGGCAAAAATGAGAATTTTACATCTCAGCAGGTCAGCACCTTGGCCAAATTATCTTTTTATACCCTAGATGAAATCATAGGGGTATACTAAGTTTGTCATTCCGTTTGTAACACCTCGAAATAATGATGGTAGAGCAAAATGGATTGGACACCCATTCATAATATTAAAAGTTATTTCGATTTTTGCATGTCCGTCCGTCCGTCCGTCCGTCCGTCTGTGCGCATGATAATTCGAGAACGCGTATACTTAGAGAGCTGAAATTTTGTACACAGGCTTAGAAAAAAAAAAAGTAAAATTAAGTTCGAAAATGAGCCAAATCGGTCAACTCCTTCGTGGGGTTGCCATATAAAAATTTCGTTTTCCGCTATATATTTGGACACTGCCTGAGAACGCGTCGACGTAGAGAGCTGAAATTTTGCACATGATGTTTTTGCTACATTAGTAAATAAAATGTCAAAAATGGACTAAATCGGGCAACTCCTTGGTGTTGCCATATAAAAATTTCGGTTTTTTACGTATACTTTGAAAACGATCAGTCCAAGACATTTGTATTGTACTAAGAACTTCTGCAGAATACGAAATCCTATAAAATTGGTTATTACCATTTTCCTTGTGCGACAAATTGTTCTAGAAATATATGCGAAAAACAACTTCAAAATCAATACTTGAATAGATCGGTGACCATACGAAATTTAATACGGGCATTCATCTAGGGTATCCTAAGAATTGGTCTTAGACCAATTCTAGCTTTTTTACTTGTTCTTAAAAATGTGAGGTAGAGTGACCCGAAGTACATTATTATGAATAGTTTGAGAGGATTTTGAAGGTATTCAAGAAGATTTTATCATTCGGGTAATCCTACGTTCTACCGATTTTTCTGTTTAACTCGTTTTCTCAGTCGCACTACAATAGTGCATAGCCAAGTTTTCCCCCCTTCATACAAAAGATGAAAGTATATGATATTACCTGTTTCGGTCTAAAAAACACGAAACATTTAATTTTACTCGGCTGTGTCCTATCTTCTTATTAGGTTATCTTTGCTATGGCAGAGTTAACATACTGGACGTTTTCTTATGACTTTTGATGTTTTTAAGGTGGCTGCAAATGCAATCACCGCAGGTAGGAAAAGGTAAAGATAGTGTTTACCTAAGGTATATAGAAAACAGCATTCTATATACCTTGGTGTTCACCATTCTCCGTCTACGCAGGATTCAGGTAAAAGTAATCATTTGAAAATTAAAGTCGGAATTATAAGCGATTAAAATATCACTTGTACACAAGAAAGATCATTTTATTAATTTAATTCAATTTTCGGGTGTAAAATTTCATCTGATTGGTTGAGTTTTAAATATTATCATGTAGTAAACGTTTTAAAGGGTGCTCAAACTCTGATATACTGGTTGGTAGAGAAAGCAGTAAGTTTTCTAGAGTTTTCATCGAGCGGAATTTGATGAAAACCTGACATGAGATCTAATGTAGACAAGTATTTAGTTCGCCCCATTTGGTCCAGTATATCCTCTAACTGAGGTAGTGGGAATTTATCAGCAAGGACCTTTTTATTTAAATTTCCAAAATCAACTATTGTCGGATAGCTCTGTGTTGTTTGTAGAAAATTTGAGAGACTGCTTATATTTTTGATGTCATCTCTAAGTTCTTTATATAGGATAGCCGCGCTGTTTACCACGTTCTGCTTACCTCTTTCAGTTCTAGTATTGTTTTTCCTCAAATGGTTTCGTGTTCTGGTGTTATATGTATGTACTTCCGAATTGGTGATGTATGTTATATTGGTCTTTGTTAGTCCATGTAGCAGTTTCAATATGAATTAAGTTTTTCCATATATTGTATACACGGTGTCCCAGACTAATATGACTATATTCCTTTCGCCAGACAAAATGTCACCCTGCCGACTTACAGGGTGATTTATAAAATATGCTCTATTTTTCTTTAAACACTTTATATTTGCAAAAGTACAGGGTATACGGTCTATTTGAGGACGGAATTGTATGCACAACCTTGAGGTCGAGGGTTATGTCGCTTCAAATTCATTTTTTTAATAATAATAATTTGGGACAT
The DNA here is from genome assembly GCA_963924295.1 of Dioctria rufipes. Lineage (NCBI taxonomy): Eukaryota > Metazoa > Arthropoda > Insecta > Diptera > Asilidae > Dioctria > Dioctria rufipes. The sequence continues at coordinate 35,891,151 of OZ002743.1, read as the reverse complement.
ATTGATAAGTCAAAACCAAGACTTGAAACTTGTCACCCAAAATCAAATGGGTTTTGTGATGGAATAACAAATAACAAAATTTTTTAGCTTTTGATATATACCGGAGAATCCAAAAAATGCCTTCTTGAACAAATATAAATTTGGCCCGGTATAAAATCTTAAGAGTAATCTCTAATTTTGTTTAATAATAACATATTTTTTTTTTACAAACTTTTGAAAGCCAAGAGTCTCCTCTTTAGTTTAACCTATTACACTTATGGTATCTGTGATGGTTATGGAGTTTTAGCTCTTAACCTATTCAGGTCATACCGAAATTAGACGATATTTTTTTAAAATGACCGTGTTTTCAGTTACTAAGGGAATAAATTATCTGTCCAGGATCTTAGGATTTCATTTCGAAAAAAGTCCAACCAAGCTAAAAATTGGATTATACTTACCTTTTAGCTCTCCAAATAAAGTATGAATGAAAAGTCCCCGGAATTCGGTTGTGCGCATAGTTTGTGGCAGCCCAAATACGGGAAAAAATTATCTTTTTTCAGTTTTTTGCGAGTATTCGGTTCCTGTCGGTCTTAAGGCTATAAGGTATATACATATGTATATGATAAAGAAGGATTGGCATTGAAACTCCAATATAAACTTTGCATTGATATATAAGGGGATTAGGAGGCAGCAACTTTTTTATAATTCTTGTTTTGATGGCTGGTTTATTTATTCTCATACCAGTACTTCTTCAATAAAATAATACATGTTTGAAGAAGTTCCAGTAATTTTTTCAAGACAAAATATTGATTTGTAGCGGAGTTACAGGCGATCTCCGAGATATCGAAAAAAAGGCGTTTCGCGGTGTTCACACCTGTTCAAGACTAGCTCATCTGCAATCAAAAAATTTTTATGGGATGATTAGTTAACAGGACGAAGGGTTTAGGGTAATTTTGATTTTTTTACAAAAAGCCCATATTGCTTTCAGATAGCATTATCCAGTAAAGATGAAAAGTGCACAAATAAATTGTAAATTTTTCAATTTTATTTATTTTTCGCGTGCGGTAATTGAACTCACCATTTTGAGAATCGTTCTTTAAATCGACACAGAGTGAATAAATCTGTGAAAGGTTTGCGCTGCGTTGCAAAAACCGATGATTATTCGATCAATACAATCAGTACAATTTGCAGTTTTAGGAATATCCTTAGGTTCTACAGCAATTTGGTGGTACGCTTTAGCCAACACATCCATCCAGTTGATGGGCATAATCATGAATGTGTGGGATAGGGTAACGGTCTGGGATTGTTCAAACGTTTAAGCGCCTATATTCTCCATGTTTCCTCCAGTCACCATTCTTCTTCCTGACCATGTGTAACGGTGAGGACCAGCAGCTGCCAGAGGAGCGACAAATTCCTGTGCGAGGAGGAAGTTGAACTCTCTTTTTGGCCGCTATTAGTTTCTCGGGAGGTAGACGGCATGTCTTGGAACAACTGGAGGAGATATACATTTATTTGCCTTATTTTTGAAGCGGTCGTGGTACCAGAATTAGCATTTCTAGGAGAAGTATGGTGATTCTTCTCTATTACGTTCACTTTGGAGTTGATGCACTCGACCAGGTTGTATGGTGGATCTGTAGGAACTTTAAATGGGAAGCGGAAGCGGTGTTCACTTCAGCAATCTTGTCAGCACAGTTTGCGAGGATTTCCAGGCTTCCAGGGTTGCATGACAGGATTGGTTGTGTGATACCGGGAGGACGCATCTTTGGCAGAAGTTGTGACTGCTGAAGATGTCCTACGACATTTCTGTCAGCAACTGCCTGATCTTCTGGCTTTCACTGCCCGAAAGACGAGTAATCAACATTTCATTATATTTCTTGTCGGGAGTGGCTCCAAAACGACATCACTCACCAAACGTATCACGTCCGATTCTAACGCACTCAGAACGATTTAATATTTCGTCTTGTCCTGTGCAATTTCCGCTAGCTCAAATTGAGCCTCCAATTTTATGAACCATAACTAGCTAGAAACTAATGATACTACATAATCTCCTTGTGTGGAGTTGATTTGATACTTACATACATAAAATTTGAAATGGTTATTTTGTTAATATTAGTGTTTTTTTTTCAGACATCATTAAATCAACTTTTCCGTCTGAATAAGAAAGCAGAAAATATTGTCCTAAGGATTCTTCATATGGCCCAAGGTTTGTATTTAAATTGCATGCTGAAGTAAATCACTATTCGTGACAGCACGTGACGGCTTCAGTTCAGGGTGTGTGAAGATTTCGAGAACAAACCTTCTGCATTTCAGATAAGTTTTCCATTAGCCGTGTGACAATGCAATCTTTGTGACGAGCCTCTTAAGCTTCTTCAGAAAGCTGACCAATAGGTAGGAGGGACGATTGGATAACCTCTGTACCGTTAGCTAAAATTTTGTGCGGGCATATAGTACCACGAATAGTGATTTAGATAAAGTGTTCTAGTATCATTTACAAGTTTTAAAATTTTCTATATTTATGTAATATCTCTGATCAGTGATTCATTAATCCTGTAATTTGCTTTATCATCTTTATTTCTAAGTTGCCATCTTTTTATGTCAAGACGATAACTTGTAACAAACATTCAAAGCACTGAGTCCAGGCATTCAATTTAGACAGAAAAAAACGAAAATGATATTCGGTACTCCAAATTTAAGTCCTTTGCGTCCTCATGCATCCAGTATCGGAGAGACTCCACACAAGCTTTACATACTTTATGCGGCACCCAATATTTATCTTCCTGCCTAAGCTGTTTTCCAAAATATGCTTGGTAAGCTTGCTTTACGAAATTGTTAATGTTTCTTCGATGTATTTGGTGATAACATTTACCACATATGCAGCAAAAGTTCTCGGGATCGTTAATACAAAGTTTGCGTGGAAGACTCATATTTTCCAAAATCAGAAAACACAATTTAAAGATGATTCAAAAATTTTCTTGACACCTGATTTATTCTCAGCTGGGACTGCTGTCCGTTGCTAAATGTCCTTACCCTAATGTATTCAGTAATCTATCCTACATCTGCCCTTAATGCATTTTCTCGAGAATTGGGGCTATTTCAAACTGTCGGTTTATCTATTCTTCCTAATTACTCTATCGTAAATGATAATTCCATTTACCTATACTTGGCTGTATCTACCCACACTGTCGGTTAATCGCCGAGTCATCAAGAAGACTTCTCAACCTTGAAGATATCAAAGGCTCCCATAATAATCGTGCCAAGTGGGATTTCTTAAGAACCAGAGTCAACCCAAATAAATAAACTAGACGTCGGGTATTTACAGTGATAGTGTATACTAAATAAAATCACTGCTAAAATCTAATGCCACAAAAAAAAATTGTTTTTTTTATTCTACAGTGTTATTGATACCGATTGATATTTGGCTCTTTGGCACATGACCAATTTGTGTTATTTAATTTGTGATTTTACGTCTATTAGTTCAGTTCAGTTTAGAGCTATTTATTAAAATTTTTAAATTCTCCTGAAAAGTTTTTTTTGTGCACAATTTAATTTTATATTAGCGTATCCCTTTCGTATTTATATTTTTAAGAATTTACATCTGATTTCCGCTCTTTGAGATAAGGATTTACTCTCATTGAGGCGGCCTTTTAGATGATTTTTTCACGAAATCATGCTAAACAAGAGATGCTTCAATTATTATTTAACAAAATTTTTTAAAACCTTTTTACAGTAAGTTTGCTTGACTAAGTTTCTAAACTTTAATTTAGTTAAAAAAATCTTTGGTAATCAGCCCGTCTGTCTAGGCTCTAGGGTAAGAATGACAGAGTTTGCCGATTTTAAAGATATGGCAGAGAATGCCGATGTATATGAGAATGGCAGAGTATTCTGATGTTAATACCCGAGAAGAAACCACTTTGATTAATAGTTTAATTTTGAATTTATTAAGCTATGCACGTGCTTTTTATTGAAAATTTCAATATTACTATACAAATTGTTCGAATAATTATTGCTGAGATTGCAATATTACACTCACAGAATTTTTACTTTCTAACTCAGCACTTGTTTACAACAAGTTTTTAGTGAATAGAATAGAAAATAGAATAATTTACTTATGGTGAAGTACCTACTAAAAAATTAAAAAAGTTTTTTGTTTAGTACGAAAAAAAAACGCAGAAAGAATAAATCAAAAACAATAAGTTATTAATAAAAAGTACGAGAAATGAAATTAAAAATAAAATAAATTAAAAAATTGAAATTTAAATTCGAAAAATCATACTACTTACTAAATAAAATGCTTAAATCGTACTTAAAACCAGGGACTGAAAATAACAATTATTATCATTTTTTCTAAATAAAAAATCGTTATTATTACCGAATCTAATACTTTTTAAATTATGATTTTTATTCGAAATTATGAAAAGTAACTTTGTTTTTGGATTTATATTTTCAAAATCAGAAATAATAATTAAAAATTGATTTTTATTTTAAATATCAAAAACTGATTTTTATTTAAAAAATCAAAAATAAAAATCAACAAAAAATGTAGACCATATTTAACATTTTTTTTTAAATATTTTTCACCCGAAAAACAATTTTGTGAAACAGAAATCACTTTGATTTTGTTTTTCGATTTTTAAAATAAAAATCATCTTTTGTTTTTTATTTTTGATTTTCAAAATAAAAATTGTTTCCCGATTTTCATTTTTGATTTTTGAAATAAAAATCAGTTTTTCATTTTTGATTTTTAAAAAGAAAATCAGAAAATTTTTTTTACATATGATGTTTTTTAAAACATTCATAACCGTTACGGTCTCTACTTAAAACATTACAAATAAAATAAAAATAAAAAATAATACTCAAATATTAATTTCCACCGCACCCAGGTAAGTCAAACTACACTATCCACCGGGCATTTTTTTGGATGAAACTTTCATAGATTGTAGGGAATACCAGAATAGCTCACCCATATATATTTGTTATCCCCTACCAGAAGTCTTGTGATTGATTTTACGATGAAGCAACATTTTCAAAAAATCATATCTCGAGAACAGAGCAACCGATTTTTCCGAATCAAATGCGAAATGAAGCTTATATATTTTTTAAAAAATATAGCAGCACTGAACAATAGTCTTTAAAAAAAATAGTATTATTCACTAGAAAGTCACCGTATACCCAAAGTAACGCACTATGCGAGCACAGCACTAAGGGGAAATTTTATTTTTTCTATTGAGGACCTCTAGCACTGTTTGTTTTATATTTTTATAATGCAGCTAGAATCCTTATCCTTCCATGTACTTACAAAATTGAGTTGGTGTCCGACTTCGTTTTTGAGATATGAATTTTGAAACTCACCGTATACCTAAAGTAACGCACTATGGAAGCACTGCACGAGGAATGTATTATTGTTTCTTTTTACTGAGCACCTCTAGAACTTTTTTTTTATTTTAATTTAGAAGCTATAAGCCTTACCTATCTAGGTGCACAAAATTTGAGAGTTTTTCTTTCAATTGCCGAATAATCTGTTCAGTGTCTTTGTTTGCTTCAACCTCTTCAGTTACATTCTAAGGAACTTCGAATATCCTCTCTCTTATTTTATTGCAGTTTGATGCAGCGTAGCTTCCCTTCCCCTTTTCTAGCCACTGAAGAGCTTCCCACTAAGGTTCTGTTGAGCAAATCTTAAGTCAGGCTGAATAAATTCCTCGGAATTTCCAGCGGACGTGCTTGTAGAGCCTGTATTTGATAAGCGAAGCAAATCAACTTCAAACTAAAAGCCCCCTTTTGCCGGTTGGATGGTCCTGCAAGCTCCTGAAGAATTAGCTTCCTGTATGGCACCATAGATAGTATTTTTGGTTACTTTAAGGTAGCAAATACAACAAACTTTTTTACCTACCCCCAACAGCATATCCAGAATTTTCGCGCGATTAACTAAATTGGCGTTAGCAATCGGCAAAGTAGCACCACTTTTTTTGTATCGTTCGCAAGCACTACACTGCCACTTCAATACAATATACTATTTTTGTCACTACACTTTAGTTTTTTAACGACACGCGTAGTTCATTAGTTTTTTTTTAGAATATGAGATAAACGATAAACTAAATTGATACCAATAAGGTATTTCGATCGCTTTTCTTATTTATTTCACATTTTGAATTGATCTTACTCGTTCGGGTAAAACATGCAAACTGCGAATTACTGAATTGCGAAATTACTTAATACGAAAATGTGCACTGTCGTAAAAACAAAATCCCATGCATCAGACTTATAGACTAGGTACATTAAAATCTGCAGGGATTAAAACTTGATCTGCCAATGGCATTACAAAGTACAATTTATTATTACATTAATCTTCAAGGGAGAAATTTAGGGAATTGTATTCTCTTCTGATCCGTAAATCGAGAAATAATTCAAACCCAAAATGACATGTGTTAAAACAAATGCACACAAATGTAGTTTCTGGCAGAGGTAGGAGGACTTAAAAAAATATGGGTGAGCTATTTTGGTATTTCCTACAAACAAACTGTGAAAATTCATCCGAATCGGAGATGGTCGAGTTCCAAGGTGATCGGTTTCGTGTGGAATGGCAGTATGCTCTTACGTATTATACCTTGAAAACTGTTCAAATTTGTACAAGTGGAACCACCTGATAGTATAACAAGGAAGTATTTTCGCAATCACTACATAATTCTATATGCAAGGGCCAAAGTCAAAGTGGGAGATCTCCCCAATCGGTTGTGCACCGACTTACCTTAAAATGGGGAGATATTCCCGATCGGTCGTGCACTGACTTATTTTAAAATGGGGAGATCTCTCCGATCAGTCGTGCACCGACTTACTTTAAAATGGGGACATCTCTCCGATCGGTCGGCTAAATCTTAAAACATAAGATTACAAATAAAAAAAAAAAATAAAAAAAAAAATAAACAAAAAAATACAATATGTAACATATATAACAACTTATGCCCTAGACACACAGCGCTCTTAATGAAGAAATAACTAACGACTCATTAGTCTATAGTGATTCATTATAAACTGCAGACACACAGCCATTTCTTTAATTAAGTTGTACTTTCAAGCTGATTTTGATAAACTTATCACATTAAAGAAGCAATATGGATCGTATTAACTTTGTTTTTATTTATTTTATTTTTCAATTTAATAATTTATAAATGAGAAAATTTTTATTTGATTTGTATTTCTTTGCATTTCTTGTTCTTATTTTCAAATCGGCAGATTCACAGCGGAGCTCCAGATTTACATTATATGCCAAATCTACCACATTTTTCCTCATTATAGCTATAATGAAGGAGCAAAACACTTCATTAGTGTATTTCATTATCATCTGATTTTCGAGCCATAATGATGTATAGCTCGCGCTCTGTGTTTAGGGTATAAGAACTAGAAAACTCAGAGCCAATACCACCTAAAACACATCCAAAAGTCTTTCTCACAACGGTGCTACAGTGCGTTATTCGCTCCATAAATCCACGAGTCGAGCTCGTACGCTGAATATCGGATGGTAGCTCGAACAGCACGAACATTACTGAATACTGAAAGTTTGGTATCGGGAGGTTGAAGCGCCTTGAGGAGCTTAAAAATGCTATATTGTTTAATAACTAGCTTGATTTCTTAGAATAGATGAGTTTATGAAGAGATGCCAGAAGCTTATGTAAAAGGTATAGACTTAAGGAGCAACCAAGTAGATGATTACATTGTTGGGAAATGTGATCGAATCTCCTTAAGCAGAAGACGAATCTTGTGAATCTTCGCGTGCGTTGTTTATATCAAGCATTCTCGTTTGGCATTTTTATGTTTACTTTTGTTGTCTGTGGGTAATGCTTTGCAACATATTTGATAAAGTTAATTTTGGTGGTGGGTTTTCTTTTCTTTGGTTAATGCCCTGCAGTAATGCGATTATGTTGTCTGGAAGCCCTTAATATGCTGTCGAGCCTCTTCAGCCTTTTTGAAGAGCACGATTTGGTATATTTACCAAAGAATTATATATTTGGATACTGCCAAAGAATGCGTCGATCCTAGAGAGCTGAAATTTTGTACACAGCGTTTTCTTAGATCAATTTTCTTTTTTCTTTTATATTAGTATGTAGAACGACTTGAGAGTCCAGAAAGAGCTTTTTGTTGAACTAATATATTTTCGTATGTTTTGTAAAACTGAGTTTTGTTGGGTATGGTCTTAATATTCTATTACGATAATTTCTTTCTTTTGAAATAACAAATTATACTTATTTCTTTTCTTTCTTTATTGCAGGTACGATTAATAATATCTGTAGAAAATTGTCCTGGGCCACAGTGAGTATTATTAAATAATTATACAAATATATTAGTCTGGGATACCTTGTACAAATCACAAACAATGTTATGAGTTACATTTGTTGTATAATAACAACCAATATTAAGGGAATTCATTATCAAGATTTCCAAGTTTTATACATTTTTCAATGCGATTTTTTGGCAAATTATTTGTAGCAGAATAATGATTTATATATATATATATATTTTATAAAAAAAAAAATATGGGAATGGAGAAGAGAATAGCTCGGAAACTTCTAAAAAATGGTAAACATTTTTAAATCACATTCCTGTTAGTACGTATTCTCATTTCTTTAGATTGTGACTATTTTAGAAAGATATAAAGCCTAGATCTAGTGAATAACGTACAGTTTTTTTTTTTTTATTTTAAGTTGTGCTTTTTTTAATTATTTGACTCTAATAGTACTTGTGTTTTCTCCCGATATTTCACCGGCAAGAAATGGCAATATTTCCTGGAAAGTTGATGAAATACAAAGCAAAAACAAATTTAGGAGATTAACTCTTGTTAAAAATTTTCAACTTATATATTCATCTTTTATTTTAAATTATCGCATGTTGGGTTTCTGTCTTTTACGCTAGATGTCTCTAAGTGGTCTGTGGTCTAGGTCTAGGTTAATTTTATATATATATTTTCTCACTTTCAGGACACAAACCAACGTATAGTAAATTTTATTGCCTACAGGATCGCTGGTATCTAAATTGAAACTTTTGTTGAGTACTGACCCCTCTTAATCACTAGGTCTTTTTATCCACGCTATTTTATTTTCTTTTAATGAAGGTTTTTAATCCGTTACTTTGCTTCTATTATAAAGGAAATTTGTATTTATTATACAAACTTTTAATTCCGTTTACAATGTTCTTATTTGGAGTATGTTATTGCAGCAGGTGAGTAAGTGGCTTTGGACTACCAGCATGGGTTGACAGCTCACTCCTGAGGACACAAATGGATTGTCCTCATTACCATTGTCCCAATGACATGCGGGCAATATTTTGCAATGTCCAAAAAAAAAAAAAAAAGAACAAAAGCGGAGGGCTCCAGGAGAGCCATATCATTAGAAAAGTATTTTTATTATTAAAAATATTAGTCGGCCAAGCACATCAATTAGCAAAAGTAAGGAACTAACTCTAACTGATCATTATGTTCGACAAATTCATAATACTGAAAACAATATTCATTTAATCACTTAAATTAAAAAAATAAGATTCTTAGGACTTACTCATTTGTTGTGACAAAAAGGTATCTCGTTTATAAAATATTTAAATAAAAATAGCATTGTGCAAATCAATCAATAAAATGAAAAGAGATGCAACAACTTACATAGGTTCTTGTTGTGGATTCATCGAAGAGTCGCTTCCCAGATGTTTCCACATGACTTAAAATTGTATTTTAAAAAAATCTAGTAATTGTACGTACTGTAATGTCCGGATCCTCAGCAACAATTTTCCGAAGGATTTGCGGTTATATATTGTCGATATTGGCACTTAAATATTCCAGTAATAGTGATGATATTCCATCGCAGGCAACTAGTAGCAATTGATTATTAACACAAATCGTTATACTTAAAGTTTTGTTTGAAGACGCTTCGTGAGATGAGTAGCAAATGTTCGTATAAATCTTAACAGACTCCTTTTTCTTTTCAAAAACAAAAAATTCGCTGGTTCGCTGTACATAACGCTCTCAATACTTTCGCATCTTTTGATCGAATGGGCGGTTTCCTAGGTGTTTTTGTTCTGTTCATTTATCTATGAATTTGTGTTTCAAAGCTCTATTCGTTGCTGGATTGATACAACATAGAGAACTGGAAAGGTAACACGAGGAGTATTACTTAACGGTGGCCTTTAGTTTAAAATTTTGGTTCAAGAGTTGAGGCTCTTAGAGCACTGTTGTAAGGACTGTGGTGCGCTCATTGCATTATCAATGTACCAGAAGTGGTCAGTTAGTGCCTTGGAGAACTATTTTCGGTAGGCTTTGTCTAATTACACGCACGTACAGTTCCAGGTTCCGTCTTAGTTTTAGCTCACAAAAATTTTTTTTTTTTTTTAAAAACATGTGCCTAAAATACAGGCAGCTCTTGAAAATTTTACATCAGACATTCCTAGAAATTCCTAGAACAACAGGCTTATCCTAAGCGTGTGTTCTGGGGTCATCAGATTCCGTGTAAACCCCTTCAAAATGAGGCCTTATGGGGCTGTGCCGCCATGGTCAGATTATTGTGCTTATAGACCCGCCTCTTGAAGTGCTCTGTCTATCAGGATTACGGCGTGTAAGGGACTTCTAGAACATGCTGGTGAGGTGGTTTATTTTTCTTTCCATTTCCATCAGGGTCATATGAGGACTGTCTGACGGAGAAGTTAAGGGGAACACCTCCGTTTTTGGGCTCACCTCAGCTATTTTGTCAGGATCGCCCCATTGAGCTGCCCGTTACTGAGAAAGCGCATCTCACGAAGTAATTGTGAGGGCTGTGCATCACCTAGTGTAAGCTCAGTAAGAAGCTGCTTTAGTTTTTGATTTATACTTCCAGACAGTCTGAAAATTAACATCTCTTTGATTGTATTGTATTTGTTTCTTGCTGTGGTTCTCGTCGAGCGCCCCAATGACGTGGTAGATTTTCGTCTTGTCTTAGTTAATACCAAGTCAAGCCAAGCCGAACTGAGCCTCTAGTTGGAGAAACCACAGATCAGGATCGTTCTTCCAGAAGAGAGTTGTCTTTACAGACACTGCGCCCAACATCGTTGGTCCCATTGTATCTGCTGGCAAAGAAGCACTGGACTTGGTCAGACCACTGCTATTAGTAGCGTCCATGCTGACGGTTGTTAATCCTCTGCAGGCTCGGTGATCACCCAACGAAGTTCGAGAAAAGCGAAATATTATCAAACAACGAAGAGCGAAAAAAAAATTTAATTTATCAAAACGAATCGACAGAGTACGAGAAAAGCTAGATGAATCGCCGGCGCGTGCGAGAAAATTTAAGAATCAATGCAAAAATGCTGTAAGACGTTAGCTGAATCGACCACGTGCGAGAAAATTTACGATTGGGCGAATAAATGCTAGTAAGACGTTGCTGAACGTAGGAAGTTACATAACGTCTTAAACCAAATGAACAAAAAGTGATTATGCCAAATTGATATGATATGATATAATTGTAGTAAATATATTGTATATTGAATGAATGTGTAAAAAGAAACAAATTAATAAACTCCTAAATTATCTAACCTTTCCTTAAAACTTTCTTCCGTTATGAAGGCTGCAACTCTTTGTCGGGGTCACCAGTTTAGCGATGGTGATTTCAGTTATATTTCGGGTTATGCACCTCTTGAAGGATTGATGATTTCGGTGAAGGCAGTTCCATTTGCCTTTGGTGAAACGGCCCCACAGTTGGATACCTGCAGTAAGGGTAACTACCTTTAGTGAGACTGGTGCGGTGTCTTGAGGTTCACTCCGCACTGGAGAGAATGTTAGTGATGTGAGAGGCCGTTTCACACCGGCAGCTCTGTAGAGGGCTTGACATGGAGAGCCTCTAGCAATTGAGATGTTGTCTTGACTTCGGATAGCAGTGGATTGCAGTTGGCTTGAAGCTGCCAGCACAGACGATTGAGTGTGGATTAGCTCGACAAACTTTAGCTTGAAAGAGATGTATATAATATACATATTAGGATGGCCCAAAAAACAAAAGTGTTAAAATGTTTAAATGCTCATTCAGCATTTGTTAACTAATGTAATTTTAAACTTCTATGCAGAATTTCAGTGAAATTAAGAGGTCGCTCAGTTTTTGTTTTTTTTTTTTTTTGTTGCTATTTTGGACTTTCAGGAAAACTGTTTCAATATTTCAGTTATAACTTTTTAATTTGACTATTTTTTCTTGATTATTTTTTTTAAATTGAAGGGAACTTAGTTCTGAACTTATTGCAGTAAAAGTGGGTTTAGAAAATTAAATACTTCTATTATTTATAAATTTTTCCACACGAAAACTCGGACCCGGAAATCCATTTTTTTTTACTACGGCTTTATTTTTTTGTAAGGAAAAATGGCACGCGGGTATACTGTTTTTGATTATAATGTAATATACAATCGATTCGACTGCAACTTAAGGGCTCAAACTGATGGCTTCAGCATTGCTTAGGTTCCAAAATGCAGTGTGAATTTCTAATCGCTCATTTTCATTAATATACTTCGTGCAGGCGTAAAAACATTTTTTTGGGCATGGCTGACCCATTTTTCTCTCCGTCCTTCCTTTTCCCGTGCGATCAATGTAGGTCTTTCCATATTCACCGAGATTCTTTCGAATATTTTGCTTCCATAATTCAGGTTGACGCTTTATTTTCCTCGAAGGAGTGTATGTTAAATATTCACTATTTGCTAATAAAGCAAAGAGAAAACGTGCTTTATTACTTACAGTTTTGAAACTAGCATAAGAAAGTTAACCGGCAACAACACTGTGAGATGGTTTTGTGAAGCTAACAAAAGCCTGTCATTGAGTTCCTGGCCAGTTATCTTATGGGAAACACACAAAATAAATGTTAATGCTCTTAATTAATTATTAAATAAATTAATATTTACATGAACTGTAATTGGATGGAAAAGAGCGAATATTTCTTATTTCTTCCTGGAACGGAGATAGTTGAAAGTCCGTAGACGCATTTTCGTCGTGCTAGCGCATTCACGGTAATCAGGATCCCGTACATCATCGTCCCTTGAAAAATACCTTTTATCTACATAATTTAAATGTTTAATAAATATAAATACATATAAAAATCCCTTATCTAGATTTTGAATTTATGGTGTTTGGTCCGACTTTTTCTATAAGTATTACTTACCCGAGTCACCCAAAAGATCATTTCGTATCCTAAAAAATGTTTAGTAAATTTAAATATTATAACTACAGAAAACACAAGTAACTTACGATAAGATATCCTCTCATAATACTGGAGGAGGTGATTCTATGCTTACGTCCATCTTTGTACCAACCATCCATCCAACTAACTCAAAAGAGCATTTATAATACACAAAGTCATATACACATAAAACATCTGTTTACTGATGATAGAGTAAATAAATGTGGTATATGCCATTTAGAAATACTTACGACATTTGATTATTTCAAATTCTTTGACTACGAATTATATGGAAAAATGTAGTATGTGTGCATTTTCGCAGCTCATAACACAATTTTTTAGAAATTACATTGAAACAAGTTACATCCAACAAAAGAGAAAAACGGGTTCCAGCAAAAGAAGGAGAAGCTTCGAAATGCACAGATTTACTTGAAAGCAAAAAATAGACAATTTGCAAAACTACATCTATTTATTGAGGCAACGATAAGACACGGTGATAACAAGAATAAATATTTAATTATTGCTGGTTTACTATATAGGGAGCATGACGTCCAATGAGCCCTTTGGTGAGATTTACTGAATGCTGAGCAGAAGCATCATCGGGAGTTGATTTTCTATATGTTTCTTAATAAATTGCAAACACCTTGATGCTTTTCAGTCAAATTAGTATTGGTTTACATGATGTGAAACCCAATATATTGCTGTATAGTTATTAATTTCTAACTCAGATGAAGCAATATCATTAGTAATATGTGTTTCTGTGAGGGGTATTACATCAGGTTTACATTTTTCAATCATGAGTTCCAGTTCAGATTTATTATATAATTAGCCTTGTATATGATAGTAATACACAATATTTGCCATATCTTCTTCCCGCAATTGCTACAACCATTTCCTTTTTTCAACACTAAGTTTTCTTTTAAAGACATGACACTGGGTCGAAAGCGTGATGGGCTGTATCCAGCTTAAGGTTCAAGTCTTCGTTTTTCTTAGCACAATTCACATATTACTTTATATTGGATTTACACTCTGAGCCAATATGATCACCACCGCACTTACAACGTATCTTCGTTTCACGTTTACATTATGCGCTACCATGATTGTATCCCAAGCATTTAAAACATATTTTCACATCTCACTTCACATGTATCCCATCCAATGCTAACACTCCCGGCTTTCATGATTTAATTATAAATTTCTACATTTACTTCTACAACTGCTGTGTACGATTCGTAATATTTACTTCTATTCTTATTTTTCTACATAGCTTTAAGCATCCGCACTATTTAAGAACTGATTATTTCACTTTATTTTCTATTTTTTCCCTTATATTACTTATTCGCATCCTTGGCCTTTTATCTTTCAAATATCAACACTATAATTAATATCCATTTTCAATCTTTCAACCGCATCCTTATTCCCACAGTCTACTATAACCACACCACTATTTATCTTTCTGATACCAACTATTTGAATTTCATCCTCAGCCGGCCTTACTTTTAATTTCGTTTTTTGTTTCATCCGCGCTCTGCTTAACTTTAGGCTTCACAACTACAGCTGTTTATTCTTTTATAACATTCGCATATGTTTGTTTAGTGACCAAACCATTGTTTATTACCACCGTTTCCATAAACACGGGGAGGAGAGCCATCCGCGGTTTATATGACCCCATCATGGTACAAGGAGAAGAGCCATCCTTAAAGACAGTCGTGAGGAGAGCCAATCCCTACTGCCTTGACCCATAAAACGAGACACTTCTATACTACAACTACATAAATATATCCTGGCAACAACTTAATTCATTTTTAATTAATAATACACTACACTACACAAATTATTAGCATAGCACTACCAAATTTCACTCAGTGAGTAAATAACTCACCCTTTTTTTTCTTTTATTCTCCCTATCAATTTCAAGAATTAAGTCCTTATTAAATTACACATCAACTTTGAAAATAATCTTGAACTTTATATCTCTGATAATTTTTAAATAAATCACTTCCGTCACATGATCACAGTACCTTTTCGAATGAATGATCTGTGCGGAACCAGAAAGTATCCTACCTCGTTATTATCCTATGTACCCACATGCACAAATCACTAACTACTCATGCAGGTATTTACGATACCTCAAGGATCTTGAAAAGGTCTGGCGCCGAATATTTTAATTTTCAATTACACCAGGCAGACAATGGGCCCTATTCTGTCGGTAAAATTTTATCATTTTATGTTATGTTATGCCTTAAAATAAAATATTTCCCTAAAATCCTATTCTGTACCAGAAATTTTATTTTATTTTACGCATCGTAACATAAAATATTTCCTGTTATGGAGCATAACATAAAAGAACCTAAGCAGCACATTTTAAAGGTATTTTGACATATTTTATGAAATGACATTCGTCAATTGACATTTGTGGTGTGAAAGTAGTTTTAATTAAAAACTAAAATGTCCACCGCCATACATAAAGATTACAATTTTGTCAGAAATTGTAGAAATTTGCACTTGGTGCAGTATGGTAAAATATAAAAAGTTGATTATATTTAAATAGGTTTTAATTTTATGCAGAAGATATCACAGGATACGATATCTTCACGATTTCTACGATCCATGTGAATTGCCCAACCGTAGGCTTCAAAAGTTTTTCCGACTGGATAATTAATAAATTTGTTATATTATGATTTGTAAACTAATTTTGCAAACTTATGAATAATTCTAATTTATACCCAAAACTAACTAACTAACTAGAGCCTCATACTGGAAAGGCATCCATTCCGTTCACTTTGAGTTAGGAATCTCAAAGTGAACAGAATGTGTGTCTTTCTGCTGCTTTGCATTTCTACGGACATGTTTCGTATCAAACTCGTCAGGAGTTGTAATATTTTAGAACTTTTACACCCAAAATATTCAAGAGCTATTAAGAAAGCAGCTGCTTTCATAAATATATTATTTAGTGGGTGATTTGATAGAGTATCACGCAAATGTCAATTGACCAGCTGTTCAAAAAGTAATAGAAAGCATAGCGGAATGTACTAAATATTTTATGTTACGTGTTCATAAAAGAATTCATAAAATAATTTTATGGAACCACGACAGAATACGAATTTTTAAAATATTTTATTTTCATTTTATGAAGAAGGGATTTTTTCGCCATAAAATAACATAAAATATTATTTTATGAAAAATTACAGAATAGGGCCCAATGACACTGCTTTGGTGCCGTCATAAAATGGCATGCTCAATTTTTCCATAAACATTCAAGTGCTGTTAATTTAAGACACCTTTTTTGCGAATTCACCTTTCTCAAGAACCCTTGAATATTATTTTTGTCTAAAATAAAAATTAATTTCTTACAATGAAATAGTGTTATTTTTTTTTTATTTACTTACAAAAGTTCTTTAAATGTATACAAATGTATTCAAATATGTGATGCAATTGCAATAACATCTATTTTTAAAAATAAATGTAAAATTTTTATAAAATTTCAAGATATAAGTATTATCAAAGAACATATAACTTAACAAGAAGCTTCATCTGGCCTCTAAAAATGCACAAGTTGTATGGTTATTATGCGGTCGGGAAGTAATAGACGGGAAGAAGCAAAGAATTGAGACTGAGAGAATATTTCTGTTCTCTCTATTCTCCGCCACCCCACAGCTGTACCTGTACACACGCCGACGCCGACGCCAGCAGCCATGCAGTTTGGTTTCACTATGCTGCCCTGCCGCTGCCTAGTTGAAGTGGCGAACCGGTTTTTCTATTAATTTATGTGCTCGAAAATTTTTCATATGAACTTTTTCACAAATTTTTGTGGCCGAGGATACTTAAAAAGATCAATGACCTTAATTTAACCCTTTGGGATAAACAAGTAAATGTATTTACTGTTCACGGAAAATTCTTGTTTTTAAGAAAAATATAAAATATAGAACTTTGGACAATTTGTGTGCGATCCAACGAGCTTTATTGCAACAGTGAAAGGCTACCTACATTTATAAAAAATTTTGCCCAGTCACACAATCAATGCAACTGACTGTGACCCACCAATTCTTATCCCATCCGCTCATCTTACTATTCTCTCTCTGTTCTACTTCAATGCAATGTAAATGAAAATTTTTTCAAACAAAATAAAACATTATGGCTGGCATGGCGTACGCAATGCAATGCATGAAGATGATGCGGAGGCATAGGTAGTGCCTCTGGTGCTGTGCTGGTGCTTTGACGATGATGATCCTCCAGCCGCCACTCACCACTGGTGACTGACGGCAGGCTGTCATTCAAAGCAGAGTTCGTGAAAGCGGGTCGTATTATCACCACCGATGAGTTTCGGATCGTTAACAAGCAGAGATTTTTCATATAATTTGTGAGAGCGGGTCGTAATGGAACGACCCGCCATACAAAACTTTTCAATATATGAGATGCGTATTCTTTCTGTTAGATGTTCTTTGGTATTATTTACACATAAAAAAAGTGTGTTTTTATACCCTAGATGAAATCATAGGGGTATACTAAGTTTGTCATTCCGTTTGTAACACCTCAAAATAATGATGGTAGAGCAAAATGGATTGGACAACCATTCATAATATTAAAAGTTATTTCGATTTTTGAATGTCCGTCCGTCCGTCTGTCCGTCTGTGCGCACGATAACTCGAGAACGCGTATACTTAAAGAGCTGAAATTTTGTACACGGACTTTAAAAAAAAAAAAAGTAAAATTAAGTTCGAAAATGAGACAAATCGGGCAACTCCTTCGTGGGGTTGCCATATAAAAATTTCGTTTTCCGCTATATATTTGGACACTGCCTGAGAACGCATCGACGTAGAGAGCTGAAATTTCGTACATGATGTTTTTACTACATTAGCAAATAAAATGTCAAAAATCGACTAAATCGGGCAACTCCTTCTTGGTGTTGCCATATAAAAATTTAGGTTTTTTACGTATACTTTGAAAACGATCAGTCCAAGACATTTTTATTGTATTAAGAACTTCTGCAGAATACGAAATCCTATAAAATTGGTAATTACCATTTTTTCTGTGTGACAAACTGTTCTAGAAATATATGCGAAAAACAACTTTAAAATCAATACTTGAATAGATCGGTGACCATACGAAATTTAATACGGGCATTCATCTAGGGTATCATAAGAATTGGTCTTAGACCAATTCTAGCTTTTTTACTTGTTTAAGCATTAAATGAAATTAACTATAGATTTTCGTAACTAAAATGCATATCTTTTGTATTATTGGATGAAAATAGACGGGCGTTTTCTAGAAGGATAGTTTTTGACAGCCAGAATCCCGGTAACAGTTCATCACCAACATATCTGTCTCTATAATTATCAGGACAATAGACATTGTCATTTAGCTTAAGAAAGTTTTGTAGGACAACAGCTTTTATAATTTTGTCCACGTTTTCTGGTACACAGTGAATGTCATTACGCATCACTCTCCATCTAGCAGACAAAGTCCCGAAAGTGTTTTCGATTGTCACACGAGCTTTAGAAGTTCTTTTATTAAAATTTATTAATTTTGGTGATAAGCTCTTTCCTGAAAAAGGATTTCGTAATACTTCAATTATTTTTTAGTGTGCCAATAATACCTGGATATGGTCTCATTAAGTATGGTCTTAGAAGAAATGTCGCATCACCAACGAAGTAAAAAGGAAATTTTAATAGTGGAATTTGGAATTTCAGCCTCAGTTGGTATTTGAAGCAGGACTATGACTGAGTATTTTCCTATCGCTTTGAATGCCGTAGGCGCCGATAAGAACAAGAGTGAAATTATATTTTGCATCACATACAGTCGTAAGAATAACACTGTGACGACCTTTGAAGCTGTAATATTTGTCACTTCCCTCCTTAAGGACAAACAAGAAAAACATGTTTGCCGTCTATTGCTCCTAAACAGTTTGGGAGTCCCTACTGGGGTTTAATATTTCTCCGCTATTTGACACCATTCCGCCGGAGTAGGACAATTTTAGAAACCTGTTTCGGTACTCATTTATTATTATACCCTAGATGAAATCTATAGGGTATACTAAGTTTGTCATTCCGTTTGTAACACCTCGAAATATTGATGGTAGAGCAAAATGTGTTGAACACCCACGCATAATATTAAAAGTTATTTTGATTTTTGCATGTCCGCCCGTCTGTCCGTCTGTGTGCACTATAACTCGAGAGCGCGTATACTTAAGAGCTGAAATTTTGTACACGGACTTAAAAAAAAAAGTAAAATTGAGTTCGAAAATGAGACAAATCGGGCAACTCCCTCGTGGGGTTGCCACACAAAACTTTCGTTTTCGATTATATATTTGGACACTGCCTGAGAACGCATCTATATAGAGAGCTGAAATTCGGTACATGGTGTTTTCCTAGTAATAGAAAATAAAATTTCAAAAATAGACTAAATCGGGCAACCAGTTCTTGGTGTTGCCATATAAAAATTTTTGGTTTTTTACGTATACTGTAAAAACGATCAGTCCAAGACATTGTACTAAAAATTTCCTCAGAATACGAAGTCAAATGGTTATAATAATTTTTTCTGTCCGACAAGCCGTTCTAGAAATATATGCGAAAAACCACTTCAAAAGTCAAACTTGTACAGAAGGGTGACAATACGAAATTTCATACGGGCATTCATCTAGATTCTAGGGTATCATAAGAATTGGTCTTAGACCAATTTTAGCTTTTTTACTTGTTTTTTTATGATGTCAAAACTGCCGCTCCTCAAGAAAAATTAAGAATCTTACCCGGGGGTTACACGAGATAGTTCAGCTTGCATGCAACTTGCACTGAAATACTTCTTGCACGTGTAATCTCTACTGCCAGCTCAACTTTCAGCGAATTTGCATGATGAAAAATCATGACAGCTGAGGTGATAGTAATTTGATATTATACAGTTTTCAAGATAGAGGAAAAGGAATGCTTGAAAGAAATTGATAAATTTATTCTGGCGAAATAAGATTTTCTGAGATCATATGCATTACATCTTTTACCAACACCTTACTTTTCATTTTTTCTTGGGTTTTTATCATTTCGCTACTTCCTTTATTGCTATAATTTTCCAATATACGCAAGACTTTATGTCTCAATGTCATTTTTTGAATGAACTTGCATGCAAGATGATAAAACATCAACCCAACTGCCTTTTGCTGTCAAGTTTAAAATGGCGTTGGCAGGGAGGCTTTCATGCAAACTGTACTATCTGGTGAATCCCCGGGTTACAGTATCTCTGCTTACCTTCGTTTTTCTGACTTGATATAATAGCTGTGTTCTTTTGTGTCCGCAGAACAAAAGATACACAAAAGAACGCCTCATACATTTTCATAGAAAGATTTAAATGAAGCGAACAGTACAAATAGTTCGCTTCAATCGACAGAACAATTTGTTCTCTCCAGTATATGGGAGTTCTAGAACAAGGTACACAAAAGAACACAGCTAATAATAGATGAAGATTGATAATATCGTTACTTAGAAGATTGTTTTTTTTTTCGCTCAGGAGGTATTCAAAAAGTTTAAAAAGTGGTAGGTATTAATAACTATAAAACTGTATGCCCACCACATAAATTATTGAAGCTCTTAATTTGATTAGAAAAAAGTACACAGAGTACAGAGAATTTTCACAATAGTTTAAAAGGAATAGCATGAAATAACAAGTAAAAAAGCTGGAATTGTTCTGAGACTAATTCTTATGATACCCTAGATCAGAGCTTCTTAAACTTTTATCATTCACGACCCCATTTATTATTGTGATTTTCATTCACGACCCCATTTCTGATTGTGATTTTTTTCGCAACCCAAAAAATATAAAATAAAGAAATGTATGTAAATATTTTGTGATGACTTATTGATTAGATAAAAACATATATATTGACATATGAAAAAATATGGGTTTAGAACTTACTTAAAAACATACAAAAGTGTAAAATTAAAAATTGCACAAAAAGTTGTAAAATTTTATTTATTAAACTCCCCAAGTATTCGCTAAGCGACCCCATATGGGGTCGCGACCCATAGTTTAAGAAGCTCTGCCCTAGATGAATGCCCGCATGAACTTTCGTATGGTAACCCATTTGAGCAATTTTTATTTTTGCAGTGGTTTTTCGCATTTATTTCTAGAACGGTTTGTCGGACAAAAAAGTGATAATAACCGATTTTATAGGATTATTCTGAACAAGTTTGCTGTTACTATGAAAACAGCATATATTAAATTTCAGTTCTCAAGTACACGCATTCTCGTTCGTGCGTATGGACGGTCGGACGAACAGACGGACATGCAAAAATCAAAGTAATTTTTAATATAATGCGTGGGTGTCCAATCCATTTTGCTATGCCATCATTATTTCTATGCGTTACAAACGGAAAGACAAACTTTGATATTGATTTCATCTGAGGTATAAAAATCCGTGAAAAAACACACAAAATTTTTACAGCGCAATTCTAGTAAATATAATTAAAAAAACATATCCATGAAATATTCGTATTAATTTGAAATACGAAATACTCCTGGAGTAAATAAGAAAATCAATTTCTAGAATAATCTTCACTTTTCTACTAGTTTCCTTAAATTGGGTTCGTTTCATTGTATGAGGCGGCATAAAAAACTTAAACACACGCATACACTTATCAGCTACTAAATATAAGTTTTAAGAGTCGTACGAAAATATCGAGAGGAAATTTTACGAATAGAAAAGAGCATCTTGACTACCCCTCTCCAACGTGGAAAGTTGGAAAAAGAATACGAAAGCCGAAAGCGAATAGGAAAATGGGTGCGTGTACCTGTATTGTAATTGAAGCGCAGTTACATTGAATTTTCTCTTCATCGGTCTCGATTGTTCGTGATTCCTCTAGATTCTAGAAACTCTTTTTGCTCTAAATTAGACATGCATGAGTGTGATGGGCTTATGTGTTTTAATCATGTAGAAATGAAGATGAGTACTGCTGCTGGTTGCTGGCTGAATGCCGATTAACTAAATTTCTCTTATTAAAAAAACCGTTACTCTCAACTCACTTCTAGAATTTTAAGAGAGTTGCTGTTGTCAGCACCAGCTGAGCGGAGTGAACCATCATAGCCAGATGTATATAAATGCGCGCAAAACACTTTGTTGAACAGCAGCTCGAAAAAGCATCAAGTAACCATTGAAAGCGATTAATTTATTTAAAAAAAAAGTGAGTCAATCGTTCAATTTGTTTTCAATATTATTATATTTGCGATATTTGTAAATAAATTATTTTGAATTTTGTCAGAAAAATTATATTGTTCACAAGTTGGCTTAGCTAAAAGTCAAAGACATTCGTCCTAGCTGGATGGGAAAGTTCCAGAGGGTCGTGCAGCAGTGACTATAAAATTATTTTTAAAATGGAGTCTTAAGCGGTAAAAGAAAAACAGCACCCTGGATGCTATGCTATCATTTCTAATTTGTTGTGCTGTTTCACAGTCAAAAGATTCTCTTTTGTTTAGCAAAAATAAATTATAATTACCATCCTGCAACTGAAATTGCAAAAAATTGTTAGTACAAAAATGTCATCGTGTACAGTGTTGCATTTATTCTCTAACCTTAACTTTATGACTACCACTTGCCTTAATGCAAGCCAAAAAGTCACTGTTTGCTTCTCGCATATTCTTCCAAGAGCCACGTTTTGTAATACTGGCACGTAAAAAGTTTTTTCCAGCAGCGACTTCGAAATAGGCAGCTTTCATCAGCTTTCATGCTTCCTCCCATACCTCGCCTCGGGGAGCACACCCCCTAAAAAAGCCTACCAAGCCAAGGTGTAAATGCATCGTGCTGAGGGCTGAATGGCAGTGGGTAGTTCTATCACTGTCGCGAACGATCTCCTTGGGGCACCGGGCGCACCCCATTGTATAAATTGCCTTACTCCGATATGGGGGCTCTGTCGGAGCGGACCGTTTTTCCCGCCAACCCGGGGGAGCACACCCCCTAAAAAAGCCTACCAAGCCAGGTGTACATGCATCGTGCTGAGGGCTGAATGGCGGTGGGTAGTTCTATCACTGTCGCGAACGATCTCCTTGGGGCACCGGGCGCACCCCATTGTATAAATTGCCTTACTCCGATATGGGGGCTCTATCGGAGCGGACCGTTTTTCCAACCATACTCGTGGGTCCAAAAATGAAAAAAATAAACTTAAATAAAAACTCTTCTACTATCACAAAAGGTGGCAGTACAGCACCAGTTGCAGCAGTCCCAAAACGTAAGCGTTCAGAGACTGACACTGAAACGTCATATTCATCTGTGAAGACTGGTTTTGCATCAAAATGCACAAATCCAATAATAGCCGAAGCTATACAATCGGATGTCAGGGTAATGTCTGCGCTTGTGGTGGAATACGCAATGTATTTACACTTCAAGTTGAACAAAGAATGGGGAGACGATAACTTCTCAGACATAAAGTTTCTTGACTATTTCTACCATTTAATGAACAAAAAAATGGCGAAATATGAATTAGATCCCGCGTACCGAAGTTTACGAGGGAAATACATCAAGACTGCCCTGTATGACTCTTCATACAAGTCGAATCTATTTATTTTTGCCAGCCGGCAATATGAAACCCTTTTTAAAAATAACCTCTGGATGAATGCTTATCCTCGGATAAGGAGATTTCTGAGAAATTTCTCCAAAGATAATACAAAAATTTACAAAACACAGCATTACTTATTTACCCGTAACAGCGAACACGTACCAGATCAAGACCTTCTATACCATCTAACCGAGCTTCTTGGATATGTCGATGACGACTCAAAATTCTATGAAATAAAACAGAAACCACTGAAGTATTTACAAATATTCTATAAAATGCAACGCTATAACGAGGCGAATGAGCTTAAAAATTTTCCTCTGGTACCAATTTATAAGCATCGCCTTCATCATGTGCGCTACGACTCTTTTGCCTTGTACAAACGTCTCCACGGTCTGAAACTATTCAGTGGTTGTTCCGTAAACTGGTAGCTCCTGGATGGAACCACCAAAAAATGTTTCGTATTGGTATATAAGTTTTGATTCCAGGATGAAATCTTCAATTGATGGTTTACGCAAAAGGTATAGTCCTTGAGTGACTATGAATATGATAACGAACTGAATGTGATTTAAGATTGAATCACAATACTGTAATGTTACCGTAAATTCTTGATTGAATTCAACCTTGTGCGTAGCGATACAAATATTATACCATATGCTTGTATAATAAGCTGATATAAATTTCCTTAATTGCTGATGCCTTGCCTTGCTGCACGTGTGTAACGGAGTAGTTTGACAAAGCCGTTATATACCAATTACTGTTCTTGATGGGAAATGTTAGTGTAGCGGTATGTTAAAATCAGAACAATGTAAATAGATTCACATTTCGATTTAATTTCAAATTTATTCGCAGGTACTTAATCACTATACATATAGCTAAGCATGTAATACTGTTATTTTAGACAAATTTCGTTAAATTTAGAACTACAACTAGTGATATTCTACACTTCTTCAATATTGAAATGTTAACACAATTGCAAATTAAGCGAACAAAGACCAATTCGCATATATCTTCCAGCTTAACTCAAATGAGAAGTGTATGAACAACTATCTTGAATTGGTTCTGAACAAGATAGATTGAAATTACTGTTGATTTCTAAGAAATATCTACACTTCCTTACTACTGAATTATTAATACAATTATGTGCGAAGCAAACAAAGAACAATTCGCAGATTTATTCCAGCTTGACTCAAAATTGAGAAGTGTAGGAACAGCTATCTTGAATATGTTCTGTACAAGATAGATTAAACTAACTACTCAATATATTATCACTAGATTAGTTAAATTCTAAGAAAAGTTCAAATAATTATTTTAATTATTAAAATTCACCACAAAATTCAAATAAATTTATCACAACTTATATTTTTATTAAAGATAAATCACAATTTTTTAAAAATCCTTCACCAAAAAAATTGCATATGCGCTTACTCTTACCATAAGTCGTTTGTAAGCAGATTTACACAATTTTGCACTTTGAATAAATTTACACTGTATCACTTCCACGATGTTTGCTGGTTGAACTTGAAAAACGTAAGAGAGCGATTCATACAAATGCTCGGCCTTATATAGGGTCTGAATCGCCATTTTGGTGTGTGGAACCCGCAACCATAATGGAAAATACTCAAGATATTTAATTTCTCATCAGCTGGAATTAATACCATTCGATGCGGAATTTTGACATCTACCTTTTTTCATTTAAAAACTTCTTTCAATTATTAAATTCTTTGCATGAAAATTAAATTTAGTAATTGTGCCATAACATGGCGTAACATACTTCCTGTCATCCATAATGAGAAAATTTTCATGTGGATTGCGAATTTTATCTGTCTCTTTTCCACTTGCTGTCTCTTTTCTTCTCATTACTTATATGAGAAATCTTAAATATCAAATATCTTTTAACGAAGATATTTTTGCACTTTTTTAACGTCGCCATCGTATTCCTCGTTAAAAAATAGTCCAATTTCATGTGCCATATGTTGGCAATATATAAAGTCTGACAGTTTCGCGGTATTTATGATATGTTGTGACAGTTCCGCGATCGCGAGTTTTCCGTGTGTTTTTTAGTGGAAATTGTGCTGCTGTACTACAGGTAAGTTTGTGCAAATTGTGTTATGTGTATTGTGTAGTGTTTGTGTATAATTAGTTTGTAAGAAAATTCATTTATTTGTGAAATTTCAATCTTAACCTGTCTTCAGGTAAGATTTTCTTTTGTTGTTTTCTCCCGGAAAAACATCGCGGGAAGTTGATTTTTCGTATAAAATCAATCGAGTGTCATATATATTGTATTTATAACATAAATACATTAAAAAAATGTTTTTATAACTTTGTTTTTAACAAAGTCAATTTCCCTTTGGCCATCTGTCAAAAGGTGAAAAGTTATGAATTTTCCCTTTAAATTGTTCGCGGGAAAGTTATTTTTCACAGTAAATGTGTTCAGTGACGTCTTTTCTATGATTGGTTTAAATTTCAGTTGAGAGAAACTGAAATTAAACTAATTATAACAAATTTCGTTTCCCATAGTGTTGTTGTTGTTTTGTATGTACTTTGTTTACAATTCAATTACATGGGGAAATTGGTTTTTTTTTGTATAATTTTTGTATATTCATTTGTGTTCTTATTCTAATTAATTCAATCCATAATTCATTTAATTAATTCATTATTTCTTTTAATTTCAGATATCACCATAGGTACATATGTACGTATATATGCTGCTCTTCGTGGGAGGATAGGAAGTTGTATGCCAGTCGACTTCCCTGGCTACTTATTAAGTTAAGTAGTGTAAATTTGATTGATGTTTATTAATTCTTTTTCTTTGTTTCTTTTCAGTTTTCTTCGTCGCTGAACAGTGGTAGTTGGGAAAAATTCCGCGACGAAAATTCGAACAATGGCAAAAATTTTTCAAAATACCTTCGGTGGGGCGGAAAAAATTCGATGGTTCTATTTGTACCGATGGAGTAGCGATTACGTTTTCCATGAAGAAGGAGGTACAAATAGAGCCATTGGAAACACCAAAGAAACGAAGAAAGACCGCCATGACCAAGAAATGTAGCGCACATGATGAAAGGACGATGACCGACATCCAGGATAAATTTAACTCTGACTACTACAAATTTGCTGTTGGTTTAGATCCTGGATGTCGGTTAATCGTTGGCGGTGTGCGCGTCCCGAACGAAAACAAGCCGGTGAGCTTAATAAAGATCAAATCCACAACATTCCACTACAAAACGTCCACGCATGCAAGGAAAGCATTATTAGAGAAATATACGAGGCCACTTCCCAAAAGTGCAATAACAAGCACGCAATCGTCCATGCAACTGGATTATATAGCATACACTAAGGAGCGGCTAAAATGGTTTACCCAACGCCAAGCGGTGTATGGTCAACGGAAAGTTGCTCGTTTACGGTTTAAGCAATACATTTGCACCGAACGAGCAACGCACCGCTTGGTGAAGGAAATAACCCAAAACACTCCCAAAACACTAGTTTTTATAGGTTCTACTAAAATAGCAGCTAATTCGCCGATTCGGGGCTATGTACGGACGCCGAACCAAAAATTACTGCAGACGCTCAAGGTGCATTGCTCCGTTCTGGAGGTGGACGAATTTCGGACCACAAAGTTATGCGCCAATTGTTGCGAGCCAGTGAGGACGTCTCGGTCTCCACATCGGTACCAGTTTTGCCCAAAATGTGGTACTATGTGGAACCGAGACGTCAACGCCGGCCTTAACATTTTAAAAGTTGGCCTGGCTCATCTGATGGGCGCCCCTTTGCACCCCAACTACAGCAGAAGCACCCGGTTATGACATTAGGACAATGTATGGCTGTGTTGAACTTTATAACACAGCTATGGCTCCTCGAAAGAGGAGTTTAGTGCGACATTAGAAGCATTATATTGTTCAGGACCGAAGAAACATTTAAAGCGGCTTAATGCCCTTCACCGCCCATCTTCCTCCTAGTATTCGGTTATATCGGTTGATACTACAGCATGAGCGCAGAAGCCCGTCGCGTTTCATGAAGAGACTGAAGATTTCAGGCACTTGGTGTGAAGCTTGTTTCCGTCTGCACTTCGCGAAATGGGTAGAAAAATGGTGCATTGTAACAGCTTATTTCCGTCTGGGTATAAATAATATAAATATGCTTACTAGAACATATTTTTGGCGATTGCGTTATTTCCGTCTGGGTATAAATAATATAAATATAATGCTTACTAGAACATATTTTTGGCGATTGCGTGGTTATTGCACTTTTGGTGAAGCTGTTTCTTAAGGTGCATTGCTCCGTTTTAGAAGTGAACGAATTCCGCAGCACCAATTCTTTTTGATTTACTGATCTCTTGCTAGCGTTTCTTAAGGTGCAAGGTAAAAGTGGTGGGTTTTTGACGATGAGTCATGAGTGGAGTACGTGCGTCACAATCAGATCCTCCTTTATATGTTGGATTTTTTGATCAGGTAATTTATTTTATCATTTTTGTAAAATTGTTTATATTTGCGGTGATTAAAATTAGAATTTTAGAATTTTAATTTTAATTTTATTAAAAATTTTACTAACGCGCAAATTGCGTCGCGTGAAAATGTAATGTTATACAAATTCCATTTCCATTCCATTTCACAAATAATATTTTACACGTAATTATTTGTGAAATGCAATGTTTGTAATATTTTTATAACATTACATTTTGTTAATTTGTAAAAAATACCAAATTCTGAGGAAGTTTTTCGTGCGCCATTTTGGGCACCTGTACCAAGCCTCAAATCAAAGAAAAACTACGCCATTTTGTGAAGTGAATTTTGAATTTTCCAAAGCATTGGCTGGGCTATTCAAAACCCTAATTTGTTTCCGGACCATACCACTCCTTTGTTACCGTTGCTGTATATTTTGGATCGTTGTCTTATTGAAACGTCCAGCGCAAAGGCATATTGTCATCAGAATGAGGCAGCGTTGCATCTTCAAGTACTTTGACATAAGTTTCCTTGGTCATAATTCATTCAATTAAGTGTATAAGACCCACACCATACCAAGAGAAAAATGCCCAAACCATAATTTAAAGAATAAATCATTAACGACACCAATCAGATTTAATAATTAAAACATTTGCTGAAGATATGAATATACATATATGTACCAGTAAACGTTTAAGAAACAAGAAAAATAAACCATTCGTTCTCAAGATGTCTTGCCGTTTCTAGTCTCTTCTGGTAAATGTTTTCACACCTTTTTCTACAATGTTCCCAAATTCTTCCAAAATTGTCAATCTCTCCCAATGCAATACAAATTTTTTTGTTATTATCAGTGTCCGTGGCTGTTTCGTCAATTTTTATTTTAATGACCACCGCTGTATAATTGGATAGATTTCATTCGATATATTGTACAAGCGTACAATTCTCTGATTGAAATTCAGCAAATGGTATGCTATCTTCACCTGTCCATTGAGAAAACCAGCTTTTCGAAATGCTCGCCTATATTTCAGTTTCAAAATAATAATAATAATCTCCGATGTGATCCAGGCATTTTTGTAAAATTCTTCACTCCACGAGAACATTTGCCTACACACAATTGCTATTACGCCGAATGGGTGTAAATTATAATTGATATATATGTAATTATATCTACATTGATACAATGCAAGTGAGTCTTTTGATTTCAATTTCGTGTATGCATTTTACATGGGCTGCTACGCTCGCTATAAATACCGTCCACGGTTGCTTTCTTACACCCTTAAGATATACCAGAAACCATATGCATAACTGTTAAAATATGCATTATAATTGTTGCGAACGTCTAACTTGTTTAATTTTTTTGTTTTCGACGAAGCACTGAAAGCACCCATCTTAGCCGGTTAACCAATTGCCGGAGAGTTGAGGATGCATAAAGTTGCTTGGAAAACACAAGTTGGCTTAGCTAAAAGTCAAAGGCATTCGTCCTAGCTGGATGGGAAAGTTCCAGAGGGTCGTGCAGCAGTGACTATAAAATTATTTTTAAAATGGAGTCTTAAGCGGTAAAAGAAAAACAGCACCCTGGATGCTATGCTATCATTTCTAATTTGTTGTGCTGTTTCACAGTCAAAAGATTCTCTTTTGTTTAGCAAAAATAAATTATAATTACCATCCTGCAACTGAAATTGCAAAAAATTGTTAGTACAAAAATGTCATCGTGTACAGTGTTGCATTTATTCTCTAACCTTAACTTTATGACTACCACTTGCCTTAATGCAAGCCAAAAAGTCACTGTTTGCTTCTCGCATATTCTTCCAAGAGCCACGTTTTGTAATACTGGCACGTAAAAAGTTTTTTCCAGCAGCGACTTTCATGCTTCCTCAGATACCTCGCCTCGGGGAGCACACCCCCTAAAAAAGCCTACCAAGCCAAGGTGTACATGCATCGTGCTGAGGGCTGAATGGCAGTGGGTAGTTCTATCACTGTCGCGAACGATCTCCTTGGGGCACCGGGCGCACCCCATTGTATAAATTGCCTTACTCCGATATGGGGGCTCTGTCGGAGCGGACCGTTTTTCCCACCAACCCGGGGGAGCACACCCCCTAAAAAACCTACCAAGCCAAGGTGTAAATGCATCGTGCTGAGGGCTGAATGGCAGTGGGTAGTTCTATCACTGTCGCGAACGATCTCCTTGGGGCACCGGGCGCACCCCATTGTATAAATTGCCTTACTCCGATATGGGGGCTCTGTCGGAGCGGATCGTTTTTCCCGCCAACCCGGGGGAGCACACCCCCTAAAAAAGCCTACCAAGCCAGGTGTACATGCATCGTGCTGAGGGCTGAATGGCAGTGGGTAGTTCTATCACTGTCGCGAACGATCTCCTTGGGGCACCGGGCGCACCCCATTGTATAAATTGCCTTACTCCGATATGGGGGCTCTATCGGAGCGGACCGTTTTTCCAACCATACTCGTGGGTCCAAAAATGAAAAAAATAAACTTAAATAAAAAATCTTCTACTATCACAAAAGGTGGCAGTACAGCACCAGTTGCAGCAGTCCCAAAACGTAAGCGTTCAGAGACTGACACTGAAACGTCATATTCATCTGTGAAGACTGGTTTTGCATCAAAATGCACAAATCCAATAATAGCCGAAGCTATACAATCGGATGTCAGGGTAATGTCTGCGCTTGTGGTGGAATACGCAATGTATTTACACTTCAAGTTGAACAAAGAATGGGGAGACGATAACTTCTCAGACATAAAGTTTCTTGACTATTTCTACCATTTAATGAACAAAAAAATGGCGAAATATGAATTAGATCCCGCGTACCGAAGTTTACGAGGGAAATACATCAAGACTGCCCTGTATGACTCTTCATACAAGTCGAATCTATTTATTTTTGCCAGCCGGCAATATGAAACCCTTTTTAAAAATAACCTCTGGATGAATGCTTATCCTCGGATAAGGAGATTTCTGAGAAATTTCTCCAAAGATAATACAAAAATTTACAAAACACAGCATTACTTATTTACCCGTAACAGCGAACACGTACCAGATCAAGACCTTCTATACCATCTAACCGAGCTTCTTGGATATGTCGATGACGACTCAAAATTCTATGAAATAAAACAGAAACCACTGAAGTATTTACAAATATTCTATAAAATGCAACGCTATAACGAGGCGAATGAGCTTAAAAATTTTCCTCTGGTACCAATTTATAAGCATCGCCTTCATCATGTGCGCTACGACTCTTTTGCCTTGTACAAACGTCTCCACGGTCTGAAACTATTCAGTGGTTGTTCCGTAAACTGGTAGCTCCTGGATGGAACCACCAAAAAATGTTTCGTATTGGTATATAAGTTTTGATTCCAGGATGAAATCTTCAATTGATGGTTTACGCAAAAGGTATAGTCCTTGAGTGACTATGAATATGATAACGAACTGAATGTGATTTAAGATTGAATCACAATACTGTAATGTTACCGTAAATTCTTGATTGAATTCAACCTTGTGCGTAGCGACACAAATATTATACCATATGCTTGTATAATAAGCTGATATAAATTTCCTTAATTGCTGATGCCTTGCCTTGCTGCACGTGTGTAACGGAGTAGTTTGACAAAGCCGTTATATACCAATTACTGTTCTTGATGGGAAATGTTAGTGTAGCGGTATGTTAAAATCAGAACAATGTAAATAGATTCACATTTCGATTTAATTTCAAATTTATTCGCAGGTACTTAATCACTCTATACATATAGCTAAGCATGTAATACTGTTATTTTAGACAAATTTCGTTAAATTTAGAACTACAACTAGTGATATTCTACACTTCTTCAATATTGAAATGTTAACACAATTGCAAATTAAGCGAACAAAGACCAATTCGCATATATCTTCCAGCTTAACTCAAATGAGAAGTGTATGAACAACTATCTTGAATTGGTTCTGAACAAGATAGATTGAAATTACTGTTGATTTCTAAGAAATATCTACACTTCCTTACTACTGAATTATTAATACAATTATGTGCGAAGCAAACAAAGAACAATTCGCAGATTTATTCCAGCTTGACTCAAAATTGAGAAGTGTAGGAACAGCTATCTTGAATATGTTCTGTACAAGATAGATTAAACTAACTACTCAATATATTATCACTAGATTAGTTAAATTCTAAGAAAAGTTCAAATAATTATTTTAATTATTAAAATTCACCACAAAATTCAAATAAATTTATCACAACTTATATTTTTATTAAAGATAAATCACAATTTTTTAAAAATCCTTCACCAAAAAAATTGCATATGCGCTTACTCTTACCATAAGTCGTTTGTAAGCAGATTTACACAATTTTGCACTTTGAATAAATTTACACTGTATCACTTCCACGATGTTTGCTGGTTGAACTTGAAAAACGTAAGAGAGGGATTCATACAAATGCTCGGCCTTATATAGGGTCTGAATTGCCATTTTGGTGTGTGGAACCCGCAACCATAATGGAAAATACTCAAGATATTTAATTTCTCATCAGCTGGAATTAATACCATTCGATGCGGAATTTTGACATCTACCTTTTTTCATTTAAAAACTTCTTTCAATTATTAAATTCTTTGCATGAAAATTAAATTTAGTAATTGTGCCATAACATGGCGTAACATACTTCCTGTCATCCATAATGAGAAAATTTTCATGTGGATTGCGAATTTTATCTGTCTCTTTTCCACTTGCTGTCTCTTTTCTTCTCATTACTTATATGAGAAATCTTAAATATCAAATATCTTTTAACGAAGATATTTTTGCACTTTTTTAACGTCGCCATCGTATTCCTCGTTAAAAAATAGTCCAATTTCATGTGCCATATGTTGGCAATATATAAAGTCTGACAGTTTCGCGGTATTTATGATATGTTGTGACAGTTCCGCGATCGCGAGTTTTCCGTGTGTTTTTTAGTGGAAATTGTGCTGCTGTACTACAGGTAAGTTTGTGCAAATTGTGTTATGTGTATTGTGTAGTGTTTGTGTATAATTAGTTTGTAAGAAAATTCATTTATTTGTGAAATTTCAATCTTAACCTGTCTTCAGGTAAGATTTTCTTTTGTTGTTTTCTCCCGGAAAAACATCGCGGGAAGTTGATTTTTCGTATAAAATCAATCGAGTGTCATATATATTGTATTTATAACATAAATACATTAAAAAAATGTTTTTATAACTTTGTTTTTAACAAAGTCAATTTCCCTTTGGCCATCTGTCAAAAGGTGAAAAGTTATGAATTTTCCCTTTAAATTGTTCGCGGGAAAGTTATTTTTCACAGTAAATGTGTTCAGTGACGTCTTTTCTATGATTGGTTTAAATTTCAGTTGAGAGAAACTGAAATTAAACTAATTATAACAAATTTCGTTTCCCATAGTGTTGTTGTTGTTTTGTATGTACTTTGTTTACAATTCAATTACATGGGGAAATTGGTTTTTTTTTGTATAATTTTTGTATATTCATTTGTGTTCTTATTCTAATTAATTCAATCCATAATTCATTTAATTAATTCATTATTTCTTTTAATTTCAGATATCACCATAGGTACATATGTACGTATATATGCTGCTCTTCGTGGGAGGATAGGAAGTTGTATGCCAGTCGACTTCCCTGGCTACTTATTAAGTTAAGTAGTGTAAATTTGATTGATGTTTATTAATTCTTTTTCTTTGTTTCTTTTCAGTTTTCTTCGTCGCTGAACAGTGGTAGTTGGGAAAAATTCCGCGACGAAAAATTCGAACAATGGCAAAAATTTTTCAAAATACCTTCGGTGGGGCGGAAAAAATTCGATGGTTCTATTTGTACCGATGGAGTAGCGATTACGTTTTCCATGAAGAAGGAGGTACAAATAGAGCCATTGGAAACACCAAAGAAACGAAGAAAGACCGCCATGACCAAGAAATGTAGCGCACATGATGAAAGGACGATGACCGACATCCAGGATAAATTTAACTCTGACTACTACAAATTTGCTGTTGGTTTAGATCCTGGATGTCGGTTAATCGTTGGCGGTGTGCGCGTCCCGAACGAAAACAAGCCGGTGAGCTTAATAAAGATCAAATCCACAACATTCCACTACAAAACGTCCACGCATGCAAGGAAAGCATTATTAGCGAAATATACGAGGCCACTTCCCAAAAGTGCAATAACAAGCACGCAATCGTCCATGCAACTGGATTATATAGCATACACTAAGGAGCGGCTAAAATGGTTTACCCAACGCCAAGCGGTGTATGGTCAACGGAAAGTTGCTCGTTTACGGTTTAAGCAATACATTTGCACCGAACGAGCAACGCACCGCTTGGTGAAGGAAATAACCCAAAACACTCCCAAAACACTAGTTTTTATAGGTTCTACTAAAATAGCAGCGAATTCGCCGATTCGGGGCTATGTACGGACGCCGAACCAAAAATTACTGCAGACGCTCAAGGTGCATTGCTCCGTTCTGGAGGTGGACGAATTTCGGACCACAAAGTTATGCGCCAATTGTTGCGAGCCAGTGAGGACGTCTCGGTCTCCACATCGGTACCAGTTTTGCCCAAAATGTGGTACTATGTGGAACCGAGACGTCAACGCCGGCCTTAACATTTTAAAAGTTGGCCTGGCTCATCTGATGGGCGCCCCTTTGCACCCCAACTACAGCAGAAGCACCCGGTTATGACATTAGGACAATGTATGGCTGTGTTGAACTTTATAACACAGCTATGGCTCCTCGAAAGAGGAGTTTAGTGCGACATTAGAAGCATTATATTGTTCAGGACCGAAGAAACATTTAAAGCGGCTTAATGCCCTTCACCGCCCATCTTCCTCCTAGTATTCGGTTATATCGGTTGATACTACAGCATGAGCGCAGAAGCCCGTCGCGTTTCATGAAGAGACTGAAGATTTCAGGCACTTGGTGTGAAGCTTGTTTCCGTCTGCACTTCGCGAAATGGGTAGAAAAATGGTGCATTGTAACAGCTTATTTCCGTCTGGGTATAAATAATATAAATATGCTTACTAGAACATATTTTTGGCGATTGCGTTATTTCCGTCTGGGTATAAATAATATAAATATAATGCTTACTAGAACATATTTTTGGCGATTGCGTGGTTATTGCACTTTTGGTGAAGCTGTTTCTTAAGGTGCATTGCTCCGTTCTAGAAGTGAACGAATTCCGCAGCACCAATTCTTTTTGATTTACTGATCTCTTGCTAGCGTTTCTTAAGGTGCAAGGTAAAAGTGGTGGGTTTTTGACGATGAGTCATGAGTGGAGTACGTGCGTCACAATCAGATCCTCCTTTATATGTTGGATTGTTCATTGTTGAGTGCCCTCAGTAGTGCTAGTGCGCGTTGTGTTAATTTTTTTGATCAGGTAATTTATTTTATCATTTTTGTAAAATTGTTTATATTTGCGGTGATTAAAATTAGAATTTTAGAATTTTAATTTTAATTTTATTAAAAATTTTACTAACGCGCAAATTGCGTCGCGTGAAAATGTAATGTTATACAAATTCCATTTCCATTCCATTTCACAAATAATATTTTACACGTAATTATTTGTGAAATGCAATGTTTGTAATATTTTTATAACATTACATTTTGTTAATTTGTAAAAAATACCAAATTCTGAGGAAGTTTTTCGTGCGCCATTTTGGGCACCTGTACCAAGCCTCAAATCAAAGAAAAACTACGCCATTTTGTGAAGTGAATTTTGAATTTTCCAAAGCATTGGCTGGGCTATTCAAAACCCTAATTTGTTTCCGGACCATACCACTCCTTTGTTACCGTTGCTGTATATTTTGGATCGTTGTCTTATTGAAACGTCCAGCGCAAAGGCATATTGTCATCAGAATGAGGCAGCGTTGCATCTTCAAGTACTTTGACATAAGTTTCCTTGGTCATAATTCATTCAATTAAGTGTATAAGACCCACACCATACCAAGAGAAAAATGCCCAAACCATAATTTAAAGAATAAATCATTAACGACACCAATCAGATTTAATAATTAAAACATTTGCTGAAGATATGAATATACATATATGTACCAGTAAACGTTTAAGAAACAAGAAAAATAAACCATTCGTTCTCAAGATGTCTTGCCGTTTCTAGTCTCTTCTGGTAAATGTTTTCACACCTTTTTCTACAATGTTCCCAAATTCTTCCAAAATTGTCAATCTCTCCCAATGCAATACAAATTTTTTTGTTATTATCAGTGTCCGTGGCTGTTTCGTCAATTTTTATTTTAATGACCACCGCTGTATAATTGGATAGATTTCATTCGATATATTGTACAAGCGTACAATTCTCTGATTGAAATTCAGCAAATGGTATGCTATCTTCACCTGTCCATTGAGAAAACCAGCTTTTCGAAATGCTCGCCTATATTTCAGTTTCAAAATAATAATAATAATCTCCGATGTGATCCAGGCATTTTTGTAAAATTCTTCACTCCACGAGAACATTTGCCTACACACAATTGCTATTACGCCGAATGGGTGTAAATTATAATTGATATATATGTAATTATATCTACATTGATACAATGCAAGTGAATCTTTTGATTTCAATTTCGTGTATGCATTTTACATGGGCTGCTACGCTCGCTATAAATACCGTCCACGGTTGCTTTCTTACACCCTTAAGATATACCAGAAACCATATGCATAACTGTTAAAATATGCATTATAATTGTTGCGAACGTCTAACTTGTTTAATTTTTTTGTTTTCGACGAAGCACTGAAAGCACCCATCTTAGCCGGTTAACCAATTGCCGGAGAGTTGAGGATGCATAAAGTTGCTTGGAAAACACAAGTTGGCTTAGCTAAAAGTCAAAGGCATTCGTCCTAGCTGGATGGGAAAGTTCCAGAGGGTCGTGCAGCAGTGACTATAAAATTATTTTTAAAATGGAGTCTTAAGCGGTAAAAGAAAAACAGCACCCTGGATGCTATGCTATCATTTCTAATTTGTTGTGCTGTTTCACAGTCAAAAGATTCTCTTTTGTTTAGCAAAAATAAATTATAATTACCATCCTGCAACTGAAATTGCAAAAAATTTTTAGTACAAAAATGTCATCGTGTACAGTGTTGCATTTATTCTCTAACCTTAACTTTATGACTACCACTTGCCTTAATGCAAGCCAAAAAGTCACTGTTTGCTTCTCGCATATTCTTCCAAGAGCCACGTTTTGTAATACTGGCACGTAAAAAGTTTTTTCCAGCAGCGACTTCGAAATAGGCAGCTTTCATCAGCTTTCATGCTTCCTCCCATACCTCGCCTCGGGGAGCACACCCCCTAAAAAAGCCTACCAAGCCAAGGTGTACATGCATCGTGCCGAGGGCTGAATGGCAGTGGGTAGTTTTATCACTGTCGCGAACGATCTCCTTGGGGCACCGGGCGCACCCCATTGTATAAATTGCCTTACTCCGATATGGGGGCTCTGTCGGAGCGGACCGTTTTTCCCACCAACCCGGGGGAGCACACCCCCCTAAAAAACCTACCAAGCCAAGGTGTAAATGCATCGTGCTGAGGGCTGAATGGCAGTGGGTAGTTCTATCACTGTCGCGAACGATCTCCTTGGGGCACCGGGCGCACCCCATTGTATAAATTGCCTTACTCCGATATGGGGG
The DNA here is from genome assembly GCA_963924295.1 of Dioctria rufipes. Lineage (NCBI taxonomy): Eukaryota > Metazoa > Arthropoda > Insecta > Diptera > Asilidae > Dioctria > Dioctria rufipes. The sequence goes on along the minus strand of OZ002743.1, from coordinate 35,853,412 downwards.
CTCTGTCGGAGCGGACCGTTTTTCCCGCCAACCCGGGGGAGCACACCCCCTAAAAAAGCCTACCAAGCCAGGTGTACATGCATCGTGCTGAGGGCTGAATGGCAGTGGGTAGTTCTATCACTGTCGCGAACGATCTCCTTGGGGCACCGGGCGCACCCCATTGTATAAATTGCCTTACTCCGATATGGGGGCCTATCGGAGCGGACCGTTTTTCCAACCATACTCGTGGGTCCAAAATGAAAAAAATAAACTTAAATAAAAAATCTTCTACTATCACAAAAGGTGGCAGTACAGCACCAGTTGCAGCAGTCCCAAAACGTAAGCGTTCAGAGACTGACACTGAAACGTCATATTCATCTGTGAAGACTGGTTTTGCATCAAAATGCACAAATCCAATAATAGCCGAAGCTATACAATCGGATGTCAGGGTAATGTCTGCGCTTGTGGTGGAATACGCAATGTATTTACACTTCAAGTTGAACAAAGAATGGGGAGACGATAACTTCTCAGACATAAAGTTTCTTGACTATTTCTACCATTTAATGAACAAAAAAATGGCGAAATATGAATTAGATCCCGCGTACCGAAGTTTACGAGCGAAATACATCAAGACTGCCCTGTATGACTCTTCATACAAGTCGAATCTATTTATTTTTGCCAGCCGGCAATATGAAACCCTTTTTAAAAATAACCTCTGGATGAATGCTTATCCTCGGATAAGGAGATTTCTGAGAAATTTCTCCAAAGATAATACAAAAATTTACAAAACACAGCATTACTTATTTACCCGTAACAGCGAACACGTACCAGATCAAGACCTTCTATACCATCTAACCGAGCTTCTTGGATATGTCGATGACGACTCAAAATTCTATGAAATAAAACAGAAACCACTGAAGTATTTACAAATATTCTATAAAATGCAACGCTATAACGAGGCGAATGAGCTTAAAAATTTTCCTCTGGTACCAATTTATAAGCATCGCCTTCATCATGTGCGCTACGACTCTTTTGCCTTGTACAAACGTCTCCACGGTCTGAAACTATTCAGTGGTTGTTCCGTAAACTGGTAGCTCCTGGATGGAACCACCAAAAAATGTTTCGTATTGGTATATAAGTTTTGATTCCAGGATGAAATCTTCAATTGATGGTTTACGCAAAAGGTATAGTCCTTGAGTGACTATGAATATGATAACGAACTGAATGTGATTTAAGATTGAATCACAATACTGTAATGTTACCGTAAATTCTTGATTGAATTCAACCTTGTGCGTAGCGACACAAATATTATACCATATGCTTGTATAATAAGCTGATATAAATTTCCTTAATTGCTGATGCCTTGCCTTGCTGCACGTGTGTAACGGAGTAGTTTGACAAAGCCGTTATATACCAATTACTGTTCTTGATGGGAAATGTTAGTGTAGCGGTATGTTAAAATCAGAACAATGTAAATAGATTCACATTTCGATTTAATTTCAAATTTATTCGCAGGTACTTAATCACTCTATACATATAGCTAAGCATGTAATACTGTTATTTTAGACAAATTTCGTTAAATTTAGAACTACAACTAGCGATATTCTACACTTCTTCAATATTGAAATGTTAACACAATTGCAAATTAAGCGAACAAAGACCAATTCGCATATATCTTCCAGCTTAACTCAAATGAGAAGTGTATGAACAACTATCTTGAATTGGTTCTGAACAAGATAGATTGAAATTACTGTTGATTTCTAAGAAATATCTACACTTCCTTACTACTGAATTATTAATACAATTATGTGCGAAGCAAACAAAGAACAATTCGCAGATTTATTCCAGCTTGACTCAAAATTGAGAAGTGTAGGAACAGCTATCTTGAATATGTTCTGTACAAGATAGATTAAACTAACTACTCAATATATTATCACTAGATTAGTTAAATTCTAAGAAAAGTTCAAATAATTATTTTAATTATTAAAATTCACCACAAAATTCAAATAAATTTATCACAACTTATATTTTTATTAAAGATAAATCACAATTTTTTAAAAATCCTTCACCAAAAAAATTGCATATGCGCTTACTCTTACCATAAGTCGTTTGTAAGCAGATTTACACAATTTTGCACTTTGAATAAATTTACACTGTATCACTTCCACGATGTTTGCTGGTTGAACTTGAAAAACGTAAGAGAGCGATTCATACAAATGCTCGGCCTTATATAGGGTCTGAATCGCCATTTTGGTGTGTGGAACCCGCAACCATAATGGAAAATACTCAAGATATTTAATTTCTCATCAGCTGGAATTAATACCATTCGATGCGGAATTTTGACATCTACCTTTTTTCATTTAAAAACTTCTTTCAATTATTAAATTCTTTGCATGAAAATTAAATTTAGTAATTGTGCCATAACATGGCGTAACATACTTCCTGTCATCCATAATGAGAAAATTTTCATGTGGATTGCGAATTTTATCTGTCTCTTTTCCACTTGCTGTCTCTTTTCTTCTCATTACTTATATGAGAAATCTTAAATATCAAATATCTTTTAACGAAGATATTTTTGCACTTTTTTAACGTCGCCATCGTATTCCTCGTTAAAAAATAGTCCAATTTCATGTGCCATATGTTGGCAATATATAAAGTCTGACAGTTTCGCGGTATTTATGATATGTTGTGACAGTTCCGCGATCGCGAGTTTTCCGTGTGTTTTTTAGTGGAAATTGTGCTGCTGTACTACAGGTAAGTTTGTGCAAATTGTGTTATGTGTATTGTGTAGTGTTTGTGTATAATTAGTTTGTAAGAAAATTCATTTATTTGTGAAATTTCAATCTTAACCTGTCTTCAGGTAAGATTTTCTTTTGTTGTTTTCTCCCGGAAAAACATCGCGGGAAGTTGATTTTTCGTATAAAATCAATCGAGTGTCATATATATTGTATTTATAACATAAATACATTAAAAAAATGTTTTTATAACTTTGTTTTTAACAAAGTCAATTCCCCTTTGGCCATCTGTCAAAAGGTGAAAAGTTATGAATTTTCCCTTTAAATTGTTCGCGGGAAAGTTATTTTTCACAGTAAATGTGTTCAGTGACGTCTTTTCTATGATTGGTTTAAATTTCAGTTGAGAGAAACTGAAATTAAACTAATTATAACAAATTTCGTTTCCCATAGTGTTGTTGTTGTTTTGTATGTACTTTGTTTACAATTCAATTACATGGGGAAATTGGTTTTTTTTTGTATAATTTTTGTATATTCATTTGTGTTCTTATTCTAATTAATTCAATCCATAATTCATTTAATTAATTCATTATTTCTTTTAATTTCAGATATCACCATAGGTACATATGTACGTATATATGCTGCTCTTCGTGGGAGGATAGGAAGTTGTATGCCAGTCGACTTCCCTGGCTACTTATTAAGTTAAGTAGTGTAAATTTGATTGATGTTTATTAATTCTTTTTCTTTGTTTCTTTTCAGTTTTCTTCGTCGCTGAACAGTGGTAGTTGGGAAAAATTCCGCGACGAAAAATTCGAACAATGGCAAAAATTTTTCAAAATACCTTCGGTGGGGCGGAAAAAATTCGATGGTTCTATTTGTACCGATGGAGTAGCGATTACGTTTTCCATGAAGAAGGAGGTACAAATAGAGCCATTGGAAACACCAAAGAAACGAAGAAAGACCGCCATGACCAAGAAATGTAGCGCACATGATGAAAGGACGATGACCGACATCCAGGATAAATTTAACTCTGACTACTACAAATTTGCTGTTGGTTTAGATCCTGGATGTCGGTTAATCGTTGGCGGTGTGCGCGTCCCGAACGAAAACAAGCCGGTGAGCTTAATAAAGATCAAATCCACAACATTCCACTACAAAACGTCCACGCATGCAAGGAAAGCATTATTAGCGAAATATACGAGGCCACTTCCCAAAAGTGCAATAACAAGCACGCAATCGTCCATGCAACTGGATTATATAGTATACACTAAGGAGCGGCTAAAATGGTTTACCCAACGCCAAGCGGTGTATGGTCAACGGAAAGTTGCTCGTTTACGGTTTAAGCAATACATTTGCACCGAACGAGCAACGCACCGCTTGGTGAAGGAAATAACCCAAAACACTCCCAAAACACTAGTTTTTATAGGTTCTACTAAAATAGCAGCGAATTCGCCGATTCGGGGCTATGTACGGACGCCGAACCAAAAATTACTGCAGACGCTCAAGGTGCATTGCTCCGTTCTGGAGGTGGACGAATTTCGGACCACAAAGTTATGCGCCAATTGTTGCGAGCCAGTGAGGACGTCTCGGTCTCCACATCGGTACCAGTTTTGCCCAAAATGTGGTACTATGTGGAACCGAGACGTCAACGCCGGCCTTAACATTTTAAAAGTTGGCCTGGCTCATCTGATGGGCGCCCCTTTGCACCCCAACTACAGCAGAAGCACCCGGTTATGACATTAGGACAATGTATGGCTGTGTTGAACTTTATAACACAGCTATGGCTCCTCGAAAGAGGAGTTTAGTGCGACATTAGAAGCATTATATTATTCAGGACCGAAGAAACATTTAAAGCGGCTTAATGCCCTTCACCGCCCATCTTCCTCCTAGTATTCGGTTATATCGGTTGATACTACAGCATGAGCGCAGAAGCCCGTCGCGTTTCATGAAGAGACTGAAGATTTCAGGCACTTGGTGTGAAGCTTGTTTCCGTCTGCACTTCGCGAAATGGGTAGAAAAATGGTGCATTGTAACAGCTTATTTCCGTCTGGGTATAAATAATATAAATATGCTTACTAGAACATATTTTTGGCGATTGCGTTATTTCCGTCTGGGTATAAATAATATAAATATAATGCTTACTAGAACATATTTTTGGCGATTGCGTGGTTATTGCACTTTTGGTGAAGCTGTTTCTTAAGGTGCATTGCTCCGTTCTAGAAGTGAACGAATTCCGCAGCACCAATTCTTTTTTATTTACTGATCTCTTGCTAGCGTTTCTTAAGGTGCAAGGTAAAAGTGGTGGGTTTTTGACGATGAGTCATGAGTGGAGTACGTGCGTCGTCAGAACACATCACAATCAGATCCTCCTTTATATGTTGGATTGTTCATTGTTGAGTGCCCTCAGTAGTGCTAGTGCGCGTTGTGTTAATTTTTTTGATCAGGTAATTTATTTTATCATTTTTGTAAAATTGTTTATATTTGCGGTGATTAAAATTAGAATTTTAGAATTTTAATTTTAATTTTATTAAAAATTTTACTAACGCGCAAATTGCGTCGCGTGAAAATGTAATGTTATACAAATTCCATTTCCATTCCATTTCACAAATAATATTTTACACGTAATTATTTGTGAAATGCAATGTTTGTAATATTTTTATAACATTACATTTTGTTAATTTGTAAAAAATACCAAATTCTGAGGAAGTTTTTCGTGCGCCATTTTGGGCACCTGTACCAAGCCTCAAATCAAAGAAAAACTACGCCATTTTGTGAAGTGAATTTTGAATTTTCCAAAGCATTGGCTGGGCTATTCAAAACCCTAATTTGTTTCCGGACCATACCACTCCTTTGTTACCGTTGCTGTATATTTTGGATCGTTGTCTTATTGAAACGTCCAGCGCAAAGGCATATTGTCATCAGAATGAGGCAGCGTTGCATCTTCAAGTACTTTGACATAAGTTTCCTTGGTCATAATTCATTCAATTAAGTGTATAAGACCCACACCATACCAAGAGAAAAATGCCCAAACCATAATTTAAAGAATAAATCATTAACGACACCAATCAGATTTAATAATTAAAACATTTGCTGAAGATATGAATATACATATATGTACCAGTAAACGTTTAAGAAACAAGAAAAATAAACCATTCGTTCTCAAGATGTCTTGCCGTTTCTAGTCTCTTCTGGTAAATGTTTTCACACCTTTTTCTACAATGTTCCCAAATTCTTCCAAAATTGTCAATCTCTCCCAATGCAATACAAATTTTTTTGTTATTATCAGTGTCCGTGGCTGTTTCGTCAATTTTTATTTTAATGACCACCGCTGTATAATTGGATAGATTTCATTCGATATATTGTACAAGCGTACAATTCTCTGATTGAAATTCAGCAAATGGTATGCTATCTTCACCTGTCCATTGAGAAAACCAGCTTTTCGAAATGCTCGCCTATATTTCAGTTTCAAAATAATAATAATAATCTCCGATGTGATCCAGGCATTTTTGTAAAATTCTTCACTCCACGAGAACATATGCCTACACACAATTGCTATTACGCCGAATGGGTGTAAATTATAATTGATATATATGTAATTATATCTACATTGATACAATGCAAGTGAATCTTTTGATTTCAATTTCGTGTATGCATTTTACATGGGCTGCTACGCTCGCTATAAATACCGTCCACGGTTGCTTTCTTACACCCTTAAGATATACCAGAAACCATATGCATAACTGTTAAAATATGCATTATAATTGTTGCGAACGTCTAACTTGTTTAATTTTTTTGTTTTCGACGAAGCACTGAAAGCACCCATCTTAGCCGGTTAACCAATTGCCGGAGAGTTGAGGATGCATAAAGTTGCTTGGAAAACACAAGTTGGCTTAGCTAAAAGTCAAAGGCATTCGTCCTAGCTGGATGGGAAAGTTCCAGAGGGTCGTGCAGTAGTGACTATAAAATTATTTTTAAAATGGAGTCTTAAGCGGTAAAAGAAAAACAGCACCCTGGATGCTATGCTATCATTTCTAATTTGTTGTGCTGTTTCACAGTAAAAAAATTCTCTTTTGTTTAGCAAAAATAAATTATAATTACCATCCTGCAACTGAAATTGCAAAAAATTGTTAGTACAAAAATGTCATCGTGTACAGTGTTGCATTTATTCTCTAACCTTAACTTTATGACTACCACTTGCCTTAATGCAAGCCAAAAAGTCACTGTTTGCTTCTCGCATATTCTTCCAAGAGCCACGTTTTGTAATACTGGCACGTAAAAAGTTTTTTCCAGCAGCGACTTCGAAATAGGCAGCTTTCATCAGCTTTCATGCTTCCTCCCATACCTCGCCTCGGGGAGCACACCCCCTAAAAAAGCCTACCAAGCCAAGGTGTACATGCATCGTGCTGAGGGCTGAATGGCAGTGGGTAGTTCTATCACTGTCGCGAACGATCTCCTTGGGGCACCGGGCGCACCCCATTGTATAAATTGCCTTACTCCGATATGGGGGCTCTGTCGGAGCGGACCGTTTTTCCCACCAACCCGGGGGAGCACACCCCCTAAAAAACCTACCAAGCCAAGGTGTAAATGCATCGTGCTGAGGGCTGAATGGCAGTGGGTCGAACGATCTCCTTGGGGCACCGGGCGCACCTCATTGTATAAATTGCCTTACTCCGATATGGGGGCTCTGTCGGAGCGGACCGTTTTTCCCGCCAACCCGGGGGAGCACACCCCCTAAAAAAGCCTACCAAGCCAGGTGTACATGCATCGTGCTGAGGGCTGAATGGCAGTGGGTAGTTCTATCACTGTCGCGAACGATCTCCTTGGGGCACCGGGCGCACCCCATTGTATAAATTGCCTTACTCCGATATGGGGGCTCTATCGGAGCGGACCGTTTTTCCAACCATACTCGTGGGTCCAAAAATGAAAAAAATAAACTTAAATAAAAAATCTTCTACTATCACAAAAGGTGGCAGTACAGCACCAGTTGCAGCAGTCCCAAAACGTAAGCGTTCAGAGACTGACACTGAAACGTCATATTCATCTGTGAAGACTGGTTTTGCATCAAAATGCACAAATCCAATAATAGCCGAAGCTATACAATCGGATGTCAGGGTAATGTCTGCGCTTGTGGTGGAATACGCAATGTATTTACACTTCAAGTTGAACAAAGAATGGGGAGACGATAACTTCTCAGACATAAAGTTTCTTGACTATTTCTACCATTTAATGAACAAAAAAATGGCGAAATATGAATTAGATCCCGCGTACCGAAGTTTACGAGGGAAATACATCAAGACTGCCCTGTATGACTCTTCATACAAGTCGAATCTATTTATTTTTGCCAGCCGGCAATATGAAACCCTTTTTAAAAATAACCTCTGGATGAATGCTTATCCTCGGATAAGGAGATTTCTGAGAAATTTCTCCAAAGATAATACAAAAATTTACAAAACACAGCATTACTTATTTACCCGTAACAGCGAACACGTACCAGATCAAGACCTTCTATACCATCTAACCGAGCTTCTTGGATATGTCGATGACGACTCAAAATTCTATGAAATAAAACAGAAACTACTGAAGTATTTACAAATATTCTATAAAATGCAACGCTATAACGAGGCGAATGAGCTTAAAAATTTTCCTCTGGTACCAATTTATAAGCATCGCCTTCATCATGTGCGCTACGACTCTTTTGCCTTGTACAAACGTCTCCACGGTCTGAAACTATTCAGTGGTTGTTCCGTAAACTGGTAGCTCCTGGATGGAACCACCAAAAAATGTTTCGTATTGGTATATAACTTTTGATTCCAGGATGAAATCTTCAATTGATGGTTTACGCAAAAGGTATAGTCCTTGAGTGACTATGAATATGATAACGAACTGAATGTGATTTAAGATTGAATCACAATACTGTAATGTTACCGTAAATTCTTGATTGAATTCAACCTTGTGCGTAGCGACACAAATATTATACCATATGCTTGTATAATAAGCTGATATAAATTTCCTTAATTGCTGATGCCTTGCCTTGCTGCACGTGTGTAACGGAGTAGTTTGACAAAGCCGTTATATACCAATTACTGTTCTTGATGGGAAATGTTAGTGTAGCGGTATGTTAAAATCAGAACAATGTAAATAGATTCACATTTCGATTTAATTTCAAATTTATTCGCAGGTATTTAATCACTCTATACATATAGCTAAGCATGTAATACTGTTATTTTAGACAAATTTCGTTAAATTTAGAACTACAACTAGTGATATTCTACACTTCTTCAATATTGAAATGTTAACACAATTGCAAATTAAGCGAACAAAGACCAATTCGCATATATCTTCCAGCTTAACTCAAATGAGAAGTGTATGAACAACTATCTTGAATTGGTTCTGAACAAGATAGATTGAAATTACTGTTGATTTCTAAGAAATATCTACACTTCCTTACTACTGAATTATTAATACAATTATGTGCGAAGCAAACAAAGAACAATTCGCAGATTTATTCCAGCTTGACTCAAAATTGAGAAGTGTAGGAACAGCTATCTTGAATATGTTCTGTACAAGATAGATTAAACTAACTACTCAATATATTATCACTAGATTAGTTAAATTCTAAGAAAAGTTCAAATAATTATTTTAATTATTAAAATTCACCACAAAATTCAAATAAATTTATCACAACTTATATTTTTATTAAAGATAAATCACAATTTTTTAAAAATCCTTCACCAAAAAAATTGCATATGCGCTTACTCTTACCATAAGTCGTTTGTAAGCAGATTTACACAATTTTGCACTTTGAATAAATTTACACTGTATCACTTCCACGATGTTTGCTGGTTGAACTTGAAAAACGTAAGAGAGCGATTCATACAAATGCTCGGCCTTATATAGGGTCTGAATCGCCATTTTGGTGTGTGGAACCCGCAACCATAATGGAAAATACTCAAGATATTTAATTTCTCATCAGCTGGAATTAATACCATTCGATGCGGAATTTTGACATCTACCTTTTTTCATTTAAAAACTTCTTTCAATTATTAAATTCTTTGCATGAAAATTAAATTTAGTAATTGTGCCATAACATGGCGTAACATACTTCCTGTCATCCATAATGAGAAAATTTTCATGTGGATTGCGAATTTTATCTGTCTCTTTTCCACTTGCTGTCTCTTTTCTTCTCATTACTTATATGAGAAATCTTAAATATCAAATATCTTTTAACGAAGATATTTTTGCACTTTTTTAACGTCGCCATCGTATTCCTCGTTAAAAAATAGTCCAATTTCATGTGCCATATGTTGGCAATATATAAAGTCTGACAGTTTCGCGGTATTTATGATATGTTGTGACAGTTCCGCGATCGCGAGTTTTCCGTGTGTTTTTTAGTGGAAATTGTGCTGCTGTACTACAGGTAAGTTTGTGCAAATTGTGTTATGTGTATTGTGTAGTGTTTGTGTATAATTAGTTTGTAAGAAAATTCATTTATTTGTGAAATTTCAATCTTAACCTGTCTTCAGGTAAGATTTTCTTTTGTTGTTTTCTCCCGGAAAAACATCGCGGGAAGTTGATTTTTCGTATAAAATCAATCGAGTGTCATATATATTGTATTTATAACATAAATACATTAAAAAAATGTTTTTATAACTTTGTTTTTAACAAAGTCAATTTCCCTTTGGCCATCTATCAAAAGGTGAAAAGTTATGAATTTTCCCTTTAAATTGTTCGCGGGAAAGTTATTTTTCACAGTAAATGTGTTCAGTGACGTCTTTTCTATGATTGGTTTAAATTTCAGTTGAGAGAAACTGAAATTAAACTAATTATAACAAATTTCGTTTCCCATAGTGTTGTTGTTGTTTTGTATGTACTTTGTTTACAATTCAATTACATGGGGAAATTGGTTTTTTTTGTATAATTTTTGTATATTCATTTGTGTTCTTATTCTAATTAATTCAATCCATAATTCATTTAATTAATTCATTATTTCTTTTAATTTCAGATATCACCATAGGTACATATGTACGTATATATGCTGCTCTTCGTGGGAGGATAGGAAGTTGTATGCCAGTCGACTTCCCTGGCTACTTATTAAGTTAAGTAGTGTAAATTTGATTGATGTTTATTAATTCTTTTTGTTTGTTTCTTTTCAGTTTTCTTCGTCGCTGAACAGTGGTAGTTGGGAAAAATTCCGCGACGAAAAATTCGAACAATGGCAAAAATTTTTCAAAATACCTTCGGTGGGGCGGAAAAAATTCGATGGTTCTATTTGTACCGATGGAGTAGCGATTACGTTTTCCATGAAGAAGGAGGTACAAATAGAGCCATTGGAAACACCAAAGAAACGAAGAAAGACCGCCATGACCAAGAAATGTAGCGCACATGATGAAAGGACGATGACCGACATCCAGGATAAATTTAACTCTGACTACTACAAATTTGCTGTTGGTTTAGATCCTGGATGTCGGTTAATCGTTGGCGGTGTGCGCGTCCCGAACGAAAACAAGCCGGTGAGCTTAATAAAGATCAAATCCACAACATTCCACTACAAAACGTCCACGCATGCAAGGAAAGCATTATTAGCGAAATATACGAGGCCACTTCCCAAAAGTGCAATAACAAGCACGCAATCGTCCATGCAACTGGATTATATAGCATACACTAAGGAGCGGCTAAAATGGTTTACCCAACGCCAAGCGGTGTATGGTCAACGGAAAGTTGCTCGTTTACGGTTTAAGCAATACATTTGCACCGAACGAGCAACGCACCGCTTGGTGAAGGAAATAACCCAAAACACTCCCAAAACACTAGTTTTTATAGGTTCTACTAAAATAGCAGCGAATTCGCCGATTCGGGGCTATGTACGGACGCCGAACCAAAAATTACTGCAGACGCTCAAGGTGCATTGCTCCGTTCTGGAGGTGGACGAATTTCGGACCACAAAGTTATGCGCCAATTGTTGCGAGCCAGTGAGGACGTCTCGGTCTCCACATCGGTACCAGTTTTGCCCAAAATGTGGTACTATGTGGAACCGAGACGTCAACGCCGGCCTTAACATTTTAAAAGTTGGCCTGGCTCATCTGATGGGCGCCCCTTTGCACCCCAACTACAGCAGAAGCACCCGGTTATGACATTAGGACAATGTATGGCTGTGTTGAACTTTATAACACAGCTATGGCTCCTCGAAAGAGGAGTTTAGTGCGACATTAGAAGCATTATATTGTTCAGGACCGAAGAAACATTTAAAGCGGCTTAATGTCCTTCACCGCCCATCTTCCTCCTAGTATTCGGTTATATCGGTTGATACTACAGCATGAGCGCAGAAGCCCGTCGCGTTTCATGAAGAGACTGAAGATTTCAGGCACTTGGTGTGAAGCTTGTTTCCGTCTGCACTTCGCGAAATGGGTAGAAAAATGGTGCATTGTAACAGCTTATTTCCGTCTGGGTATAAATAATATAAATATGCTTACTAGAACATATTTTTGGCGATTGCGTTATTTCCGTCTGGGTATAAATAATATAAATATAATGCTTACTAGAACATATTTTTGGCGATTGCGTGGTTATTGCACTTTTGGTGAAGCTGTTTCTTAAGGTGCATTGCTCCGTTCTAGAAGTGAACGAATTCCGCAGCACCAATTCTTTTTTATTTACTGATCTCTTGCTAGCGTTTCTTAAGGTGCAAGGTAAAAGTGGTGGGTTTTTGACGATGAGTCATGAGTGGAGTACGTGCGTCACAATCAGATCCTCCTTTATATGTTGGATTGTTCATTGTTGAGTGCCCTCAGTAGTGCTAGTGCGCGTTGTGTTAATTTTTTTGATCAGGTAATTTATTTTATCATTTTTGTAAAATTGTTTATATTTGCGGTGATTAAAATTAGAATTTTAGAATTTTAATTTTAATTTTATTAAAAATTTTACTAACGCGCAAATTGCGTCGCGTGAAAATGTAATGTTATACAAATTCCATTTCCATTCCATTTCACAAATAATATTTTACACGTAATTATTTGTGAAATGCAATGTTTGTAATATTTTTATAACATTACATTTTGTTAATTTGTAAAAAATACCAAATTCTGAGGAAGTTTATCGTGCGCCATTTTGGGCACCTGTACCAAGCCTCAAATCAAAGAAAAACTACGCCATTTTGTGAAGTGAATTTTGAATTTTCCAAAGCATTGGCTGGGCTATTCAAAACCCTAATTTGTTTCCGGACCATACCACTCCTTTGTTACCGTTGCTGTATATTTTGGATCGTTGTCTTATTGAAACGTCCAGCGCAAAGGCATATTGTCATCAGAATGAGGCAGCGTTGCATCTTCAAGTACTTTGACATAAGTTTCCTTGGTCATAATTCATTCAATTAAGTGTATAAGACCCACACCATACCAAGAGAAAAATGCCCAAACCATAATTTAAAGAATAAATCATTAACGACACCAATCAGATTTAATAATTAAAACATTTGCTGAAGATATGAATATACATATATGTACCAGTAAACGTTTAAGAAACAAGAAAAATAAACCATTCGTTCTCAAGATGTCTTGCCGTTTCTAGTCTCTTCTGGTAAATGTTTTCACACCTTTTTCTACAATGTTCCCAAATTCTTCCAAAATTGTCAATCTCTCCCAATGCAATACAAATTTTTTTGTTATTATCAGTGTCCGTGGCTGTTTCGTCAATTTTTATTTTAATGACCACCGCTGTATAATTGGATAGATTTCATTCGATATATTGTACAAGCGTACAATTCTCTGATTGAAATTCAGCAAATGGTATGCTATCTTCACCTGTCCATTGAGAAAACCAGCTTTTCGAAATGCTCGCCTATATTTCAGTTTCAAAATAATAATAATAATCTCCGATGTAATCCAGGCATTTTTGTAAAATTCTTCACTCCACGAGAACATTTGCCTACACACAATTGCTATTACGCCGAATGGGTGTAAATTATAATTGATATATATGTAATTATATCTACATTGATACAATGCAAGTGAATCTTTTGATTTCAATTTCGTGTATGCATTTTACATGGGCTGCTACGCTCGCTATAAATACCGTCCACGGTTGCTTTCTTACACCCTTAAGATATACCAGAAACCATATGCATAACTGTTAAAATATGCATTATAATTGTTGCGAACGTCTAACTTGTTTAATTTTTTTGTTTTCGACGAAGCACTGAAAGCACCCATCTTAGCCGGTTAACCAATTGCCGGAGAGTTGAGGATGCATAAAGTTGCTTGGAAAACACAAGTTGGCTTAGCTAAAAGTCAAAGGCATTCGTCCTAGCTGGATGGGAAAGTTCCAGAGGGTCGTGCAGCAGTGACTATAAAATTATTTTTAAAATGGAGTCTTAAGCGGTAAAAGAAAAACAGCACCCTGGATGCTATGCTATCATTTCTAATTTGTTGTGCTGTTTCACAGTCAAAAGATTCTCTTTTGTTTAGCAAAAATAAATTATAATTACCATCCTGCAACTGAAATTGCAAAAAATTGTTAGTACAAAAATGTCATCGTGTACAGTGTTGCATTTATTCTCTAACCTTAACTTTATGACTACCACTTGCCTTAATGCAAGCCAAAAAGTCACTGTTTGCTTCTCGCATATTCTTCCAAGAGCCACGTTTTGTAATACTGGCACGTAAAAAGTTTTTTCCAGCAGCGACTTCGAAATAGGCAGCTTTCATCAGCTTTCATGCTTCCTCCCATACCTCGCCTCGGGGAGCACACCCCCTAAAAAAGCCTACCAAGCCAAGGTGTACATGCATCGTGCCGAGGGCTGAATGGCAGTGGGTAGTTTTATCACTGTCGCGAACGATCTCCTTGGGGCACCGGGCGCACCCCATTGTATAAATTGCCTTACTCCGATATGGGGGCTCTGTCGGAGCGGACCGTTTTTCCCACCAACCCGGGGGAGCACACCCCCTAAAAAACCTACCAAGCCAAGGTGTAAATGCATCGTGCTGAGGGCTGAATGGCAGTGGGTAGTTCTATCACTGTCGCGAACGATCTCCTTGGGGCACCGGGCGCACCCCATTGTATAAATTGCCTTACTCCGATATGGGGGCTCTGTCGGAGCGGACCGTTTTTCCCGCCAACCCGGGGGAGCACACCCCCTAAAAAAGCCTACCAAGCCAGGTGTACATGCATCGTGCTGAGGGCTGAATGGCAGTGGGTAGTTCTATCACTGTCGCGAACGATCTCCTTGGGGCACCGGGCGCACCCCATTGTATAAATTGCCTTACTCCGATATGGGGGCTCTATCGGAGCGGACCGTTTTTCCAACCATACTCGTGGGTCCAAAATGAAAAAAATAAACTTAAATAAAAAATCTTCTACTATCACAAAAGGTGGCAGTACAGCACCAGTTGCAGCAGTCCCAAAACGTAAGCGTTCAGAGACTGACACTGAAACGTCATATTCATCTGTGAAGACTGGTTTTGCATCAAAATGCACAAATCCAATAATAGCCGAAGCTATACAATCGGATGTCAGGGTAATGTCTGCGCTTGTGGTGGAATACGCAATGTATTTACACTTCAAGTTGAACAAAGAATGGGGAGACGATAACTTCTCAGACATAAAGTTTCTTGACTATTTCTACCATTTAATGAACAAAAAAATGGCGAAATATGAATTAGATCCCGCGTACCGAAGTTTACGAGGGAAATACATCAAGACTGCCCTGTATGACTCTTCATACAAGTCGAATCTATTTATTTTTGCCAGCCGGCAATATGAAACCCTTTTTAAAAATAACCTCTGGATGAATGCTTATCCTCGGATAAGGAGATTTCTGAGAAATTTCTCCAAAGATAATACAAAAATTTACAAAACACAGCATTACTTATTTACCCGTAACAGCGAACACGTACCAGATCAAGACCTTCTATACCATCTAACCGAGCTTCTTGGATATGTCGATGACGACTCAAAATTCTATGAAATAAAACAGAAACCACTGAAGTATTTACAAATATTCTATAAAATGCAACGCTATAACGAGGCGAATGAGCTTAAAAATTTTCCTCTGGTACCAATTTATAAGCATCGCCTTCATCATGTGCGCTACGACTCTTTTGCCTTGTACAAACGTCTCCACGGTCTGAAACTATTCAGTGGTTGTTCCGTAAACTGGTAGCTCCTGGATGGAACCACCAAAAAATGTTTCGTATTGGTATATAAGTTTTGATTCCAGGATGAAATCTTCAATTGATGGTTTACGCAAAAGGTATAGTCCTTGAGTGACTATGAATATGATAACGAACTGAATGTGATTTAAGATTGAATCACAATACTGTAATGTTACCGTAAATTCTTGATTGAATTCAACCTTGTGCGTAGCGACACAAATATTATACCATATGCTTGTATAATAAGCTGATATAAATTTCCTTAATTGCTGATGCCTTGCCTTGCTGCACGTGTGTAACGGAGTAGTTTGACAAAGCCGTTATATACCAATTACTGTTCTTGGCGGGAAATGTTAGTGTAGCGGTATGTTAAAATCAGAACAATGTAAATAGATTCACATTTCGATTTAATTTCAAATTTATTCGCAGGTACTTAATCACTCTATACATATAGCTAAGCATGTAATACTGTTATTTTAGACAAATTTCGTTAAATTTAGAACTACAACTAGTGATATTCTACACTTCTTCAATATTGAAATGTTAACACAATTGCAAATTAAGCGAACAAAGACCAATTCGCATATATCTTCCAGCTTAACTCAAATGAGAAGTGTATGAACAACTATCTTGAATTGGTTCTGAACAAGATAGATTGAAATTACTGTTGATTTCTAAGAAATATCTACACTTCCTTACTACTGAATTATTAATACAATTATGTGCGAAGCAAACAAAGAACAATTCGCAGATTTATTCCAGCTTGACTCAAAATTGAGAAGTGTAGGAACAGCTATCTTGAATATGTTCTGTACAAGATAGATTAAACTAACTACTCAATATATTATCACTAGATTAGTTAAATTCTAAGAAAAGTTCAAATAATTATTTTAATTATTAAAATTCACCACAAAATTCAAATAAATTTATCACAACTTATATTTTTATTAAAGATAAATCACAATTTTTTAAAAATCCTTCACCAAAAAAATTGCATATGCGCTTACTCTTACCATAAGTCGTTTGTAAGCAGATTTACACAATTTTGCACTTTGAATAAATTTACACTGTATCACTTCCACGATGTTTGCTGGTTGAACTTGAAAAACGTAAGAGAGCGATTCATACAAATGCTCGGCCTTATATAGGGTCTGAATCGCCATTTTGGTGTGTGGACCCGCAACCATAATGGAAAATACTCAAGATATTTAATTTCTCATCAGCTGGAATTAATACCATTCGATGCGGAATTTTGACATCTATCTTTTTTCATTTAAAAACTTCTTTCAATTATTAAATTCTTTGCATGAAAATTAAATTTAGTAATTGTGCCATAACATGGCGTAACATACTTCCTGTCATCCATAATGAGAAAATTTTCATGTGGATTGCGAATTTTATCTGTCTCTTTTCCACTTGCTGTCTCTTTTCTTCTCATTACTTATATGAGAAATCTTAAATATCAAATATCTTTTAACGAAGATATTTTTGCACTTTTTTAACGTCGCCATCGTATTCCTCGTTAAAAAATAGTCCAATTTCATGTGCCATATGTTGGCAATATATAAAGTCTGACAGTTTCGCGGTATTTATGATATGTTGTGACAGTTCCGCGATCGCGAGTTTTCCGTGTGTTTTTTAGTGGAAATTGTGCTGCTGTACTACAGGTAAGTTTGTGCAAATTGTGTTATGTGTATTGTGTAGTGTTTGTGTATAATTAGTTTGTAAGAAAATTCATTTATTTGTGAAATTTCAATCTTAACCTGTCTTCAGGTAAGATTTTCTTTTGTTGTTTTCTCCCGGAAAAACATCGCGGGAAGTTGATTTTTCGTATAAAATCAATCGAGTGTCATATATATTGTATTTATAACATAAATACATTAAAAAAATGTTTTTATAACTTTGTTTTTAACAAAGTCAATTTCCCTTTGGCCATCTGTCAAAAGGTGAAAAGTTATGAATTTTCCCTTTAAATTGTTCGCGGGAAAGTTATTTTTCACAGTAAATGTGTTCAGTGACGTCTTTTCTATGATTGGTTTAAATTTCAGTTGAGAGAAACTGAAATTAAACTAATTATAACAAATTTCGTTTCCCATAGTGTTGTTGTTGTTTTGTATGTACTTTGTTTACAATTCAATTACATGGGGAAATTGGTTTTTTTTTGTATAATTTTTGTATATTCATTTGTGTTCTTATTCTAATTAATTCAATCCATAATTCATTTAATTAATTCATTATTTCTTTTAATTTCAGATATCACCATAGGTACATATGTACGTATATATGCTGCTCTTCGTGGGAGGATAGGAAGTTGTATGCCAGTCGACTTCCCTGGCTACTTATTAAGTTAAGTAGTGTAAATTTGATTGATGTTTATTAATTCTTTTTCTTTGTTTTTTTTCAGTTTTCTTCGTCGCTGAACAGTGGTAGTTGGGAAAAATTCCGCGACGAAAAATTCGAACAATGGCAAAAATTTTTCAAAATACCTTCGGTGGGGCGGAAAAAATTCGATGGTTCTATTTGTACCGATGGAGTAGCGATTACGTTTTCCATGAAGAAGGAGGTACAAATAGAGCCATTGGAAACACCAAAGAAACGAAGAAAGACCGCCATGACCAAGAAATGTAGCGCACATGATGAAAGGACGATGACCGACATCCAGGATAAATTTAACTCTGACTACTACAAATTTGCTGTTGGTTTAGATCCTGGATGTCGGTTAATCGTTGGCGGTGTGCGCGTCCCGAACGAAAACAAGCCGGTGAGCTTAATAAAGATCAAATCCACAACATTCCACTACAAAACGTCCACGCATGCAAGGAAAGCATTATTAGCGAAATATACGAGGCCACTTCCCAAAAGTGCAATAACAAGCACGCAATCGTCCATGCAACTGGATTATATAGCATACACTAAGGAGCGGCTAAAATGGTTTACCCAACGCCAAGCGGTGTATGGTCAACGGAAAGTTGCTCGTTTACGGTTTAAGCAATACATTTGCACCGAACGAGCAACGCACCGCTTGGTGAAGGAAATAACCCAAAACACTCCCAAAACACTAGTTTTTATAGGTTCTACTAAAATAGCAGCGAATTCGCCGATTCGGGGCTATGTACGGACGCCGAACCAAAAATTACTGCAGACGCTCAAGGTGCATTGCTCCGTTCTGGAGGTGGACGAATTTCGGACCACAAAGTTATGCGCCAATTGTTGCGAGCCAGTGAGGACGTCTCGGTCTCCACATCGGTACCAGTTTTGCCCAAAATGTGGTACTATGTGGAACCGAGACGTCAACGCCGGCCTTAACATTTTAAAAGTTGGCCTGGCTCATCTGATGGGCGCCCCTTTGCACCCCAACTACAGCAGAAGCACCCGGTTATGACATTAGGACAATGTATGGCTGTGTTGAACTTTATAACACAGCTATGGCTCCTCGAAAGAGGAGTTTAGTGCGACATTAGAAGCATTATATTGTTCAGGACCGAAGAAACATTTAAAGCGGCTTAATGTCCTTCACCGCCCATCTTCCTCCTAGTATTCGGTTATATCGGTTGATACTACAGCATGAGCGCAGAAGCCCGTCGCGTTTCATGAAGAGACTGAAGATTTCAGGCACTTGGTGTGAAGCTTGTTTCCGTCTGCACTTCGCGAAATGGGTAGAAAAATGGTGCATTGTAACAGCTTATTTCCGTCTGGGTATAAATAATATAAATATGCTTACTAGAACATATTTTTGGCGATTGCGTTATTTCCGTCTGGGTATAAATAATATAAATATAATGCTTACTAGAACATATTTTTGGCGATTGCGTGGTTATTGCACTTTTGGTGAAGCTGTTTCTTAAGGTGCATTGCTCCGTTCTAGAAGTGAACGAATTCCGCAGCACCAATTCTTTTTTATTTACTGATCTCTTGCTAGCGTTTCTTAAGGTGCAAGGTAAAAGTGGTGGGTTTTTGACGATGAGTCATGAGTGGAGTACGTGCGTCGTCAGAACACATCACAATCAGATCCTCCTTTATATGTTGGATTGTTCATTGTTGAGTGCCCTCAGTAGTGCTAGTGCGCGTTGTGTTAATTTTTTTGATCAGGTAATTTATTTTATCATTTTTGTAAAATTGTTTATATTTGCGGTGATTAAAATTAGAATTTTAGAATTTTAATTTTAATTTTATTAAAAATTTTACTAACGCGCAAATTGCGTCGCGTGAAAATGTAATGTTATACAAATTCCATTTCCATTCCATTTCACAAATAATATTTT
This sequence comes from Dioctria rufipes, assembly GCA_963924295.1. Classification (NCBI taxonomy): domain Eukaryota; kingdom Metazoa; phylum Arthropoda; class Insecta; order Diptera; family Asilidae; genus Dioctria; species Dioctria rufipes. Next base: position 35,833,294 of record OZ002743.1, on the reverse strand, counting down.
ACACGTAATTATTTGTGAAATGCAATGTTTGTAATATTTTTATAACATTACATTTTGTTAATTTGTAAAAAATACCAAATTCTGAGGAAGTTTTTCGTGCGCCATTTTGGGCACCTGTACCAAGCCTCAAATCAAAGAAAAACTACGCCATTTTGTGAAGTGAATTTTGAATTTTCCAAAGCATTGGCTGGGCTATTCAAAACCCTAATTTGTTTCCGGACCATACCACTCCTTTGTTACCGTTGCTGTATATTTTGGATCGTTGTCTTATTGAAACGTCCAGCGCAAAGGCATATTGTCATCAGAATGAGGCAGCGTTGCATCTTCAAGTACTTTGACATAAGTTTCCTTGGTCATAATTCATTCAATTAAGTGTATAAGACCCACACCATACCAAGAGAAAAATGCCCAAACCATAATTTAAAGAATAAATCATTAACGACACCAATCAGATTTAATAATTAAAACATTTGCTGAAGATATGAATATACATATATGTACCAGTAAACGTTTAAGAAACAAGAAAAATAAACCATTCGTTCTCAAGATGTCTTGCCGTTTCTAGTCTCTTCTGGTAAATGTTTTCACACCTTTTTCTACAATGTTCCCAAATTCTTCCAAAATTGTCAATCTCTCCCAATGCAATACAAATTTTTTTGTTATTATCAGTGTCCGTGGCTGTTTCGTCAATTTTTATTTTAATGACCACCGCTGTATAATTGGATAGATTTCATTCGATATATTGTACAAGCGTACAATTCTCTGATTGAAATTCAGCAAATGGTATGCTATCTTCACCTGTCCATTGAGAAAACCAGCTTTTCGAAATGCTCGCCTATATTTCAGTTTCAAAATAATAATAATAATCTCCGATGTGATCCAGGCATTTTTGTAAAATTCTTCACTCCACGAGAACATTTGCCTACACACAATTGCTATTACGCCGAATGGGTGTAAATTATAATTGATATATATGTAATTATATCTACATTGATACAATGCAAGTGAATCTTTTGATTTCAATTTCGTGTATGCATTTTACATGGGCTGCTACGCTCGCTATAAATACCGTCCACGGTTGCTTTCTTACACCCTTAAGATATACCAGAAACCATATGCATAACTGTTAAAATATGCATTATAATTGTTGCGAACGTCTAACTTGTTTAATTTTTTTGTTTTCGACGAAGCACTGAAAGCACCCATCTTAGCCGGTTAACCAATTGCCGGAGAGTTGAGGATGCATAAAGTTGCTTGGAAAACACAAGTTGGCTTAGCTAAAAGTCAAAGGCATTCGTCCTAGCTGGATGGGAAAGTTCCAGAGGGTCGTGCAGCAGTGACTATAAAATTATTTTTAAAATGGAGTCTTAAGCGGTAAAAGAAAAACAGCACCCTGGATGCTATGCTATCATTTCTAATTTGTTGTGCTGTTTCACAGTCAAAAGATTCTCTTTTGTTTAGCAAAAATAAATTATAATTACCATCCTGCAACTGAAATTGCAAAAAATTGTTAGTACAAAAATGTCATCGTGTACAGTGTTGCATTTATTCTCTAACCTTAACTTTATGACTACCACTTGCCTTAATGCAAGCCAAAAAGTCACTGTTTGCTTCTCGCATATTCTTCCAAGAGCCACGTTTTGTAATACTGGCACGTAAAAAGTTTTTTCCAGCAGCGACTTCGAAATAGGCAGCTTTCATCAGCTTTCATGCTTCCTCCCATACCTCGCCTCGGGGAGCACACCCCCTAAAAAAGCCTACCAAGCCAAGGTGTACATGCATCGTGCCGAGGGCTGAATGGCAGTGGGTAGTTTTATCACTGTCGCGAACGATCTCCTTGGGGCACCGGGCGCACCCCATTGTATAAATTGCCTTACTCCGATATGGGGGCTCTGTCGGAGCGGACCATTTTTCCCACCAACCCGGGGGAGCACACCCCCTAAAAAACCTACCAAGCCAAGGTGTAAATGCATCGTGCTGAGGGCTGAATGGCAGTGGGTAGTTCTATCACTGTCGCGAACGATCTCCTTGGGGCACCGGGCGCACCCCATTGTATAAATTGCCTTACTCCGATATGGGGGCTCTGTCGGAGCGGACCGTTTTTCCCGCCAACCCGGGGGAGCACACCCCCTAAAAAAGCCTACCAAGCCAGGTGTACATGCATCGTGCTGAGGGCTGAATGGCAGTGGGTAGTTCTATCACTGTCGCGAACGATCTCCTTGGGGCACCGGGCGCACCCCATTGTAGAAATTGCCTTACTCCGATATGGGGGCTCTATCGGAGCGGACCGTTTTTCCAACCATACTCGTGGGTCCAAAATGAAAAAAATAAACTTAAATAAAAAATCTTCTACTATCACAAAAGGTGGCAGTACAGCACCAGTTGCAGCAGTCCCAAAACGTAAGCGTTCAGAGACTGACACTGAAACGTCATATTCATCTGTGAAGACTGGTTTTGCATCAAAATGCACAAATCCAATAATAGCCGAAGCTATACAATCGGATGTCAGGGTAATGTCTGCGCTTGTGGTGGAATACGCAATGTATTTACACTTCAAGTTGAACAAAGAATGGGGAGACGATAACTTCTCAGACATAAAGTTTCTTGACTATTTCTACCATTTAATGAACAAAAAAATGGCGAAATATGAATTAGATCCCGCGTACCGAAGTTTACGAGGGAAATACATCAAGACTGCCCTGTATGACTCTTCATACAAGTCGAATCTATTTATTTTTGCCAGCCGGCAATATGAAACCCTTTTTAAAAATAACCTCTGGATGAATGCTTATCCTCGGATAAGGAGATTTCTGAGAAATTTCTCCAAAGATAATACAAAAATTTACAAAACACAGCATTACTTATTTACCCGTAACAGCGAACACGTACCAGATCAAGACCTTCTATACCATCTAACCGAGCTTCTTGGATATGTCGATGACGACTCAAAATTCTATGAAATAAAACAGAAACCACTGAAGTATTTACAAATATTCTATAAAATGCAACGCTATAACGAGGCGAATGAGCTTAAAAATTTTCCTCTGGTACCAATTTATAAGCATCGCCTTCATCATGTGCGCTACGACTCTTTTGCCTTGTACAAACGTCTCCACGGTCTGAAACTATTCAGTGGTTGTTCCGTAAACTGGTAGCTCCTGGATGGAACCACCAAAAAATGTTTCGTATTGGTATATAAGTTTTGATTCCAGGATGAAATCTTCAATTGATGGTTTACGCAAAAGGTATAGTCCTTGAGTGACTATGAATATGATAACGAACTGAATGTGATTTAAGATTGAATCACAATACTGTAATGTTACCGTAAATTCTTGATTGAATTCAACCTTGTGCGTAGCGACACAAATATTATACCATATGCTTGTATAATAAGCTGATATAAATTTCCTTAATTGCTGATGCCTTGCCTTGCTGCACGTGTGTAACGGAGTAGTTTGACAAAGCCGTTATATACCAATTACTGTTCTTGATGGGAAATGTTAGTGTAGCGGTATGTTAAAATCAGAACAATGTAAATAGATTCACATTTCGATTTAATTTCAAATTTATTCGCAGGTACTTAATCACTCTATACATATAGCTAAGCATGTAATACTGTTATTTTAGACAAATTTCGTTAAATTTAGAACTACAACTAGTGATATTCTACACTTCTTCAATATTGAAATGTTAACACAATTGCAAATTAAGCGAACAAAGACCAATTCGCATATATCTTCCAGCTTAACTCAAATGAGAAGTGTATGAACAACTATCTTGAATTGGTTCTGAACAAGATAGATTGAAATTACTGTTGATTTCTAAGAAATATCTACACTTCCTTACTACTGAATTATTAATACAATTATGTGCGAAGCAAACAAAGAACAATTCGCAGATTTATTCCAGCTTGACTCAAAATTGAGAAGTGTAGGAACAGCTATCTTGAATATGTTCTGTACAAGATAGATTAAACTAACTACTCAATATATTATCACTAGATTAGTTAAATTCTAAGAAAAGTTCAAATAATTATTTTAATTATTAAAATTCACCACAAAATTCAAATAAATTTATCACAACTTATATTTTTATTAAAGATAAATCACAATTTTTTAAAAATCCTTCACCAAAAAAATTGCATATGCGCTTACTCTTACCATAAGTCGTTTGTAAGCAGATTTACACAATTTTGCACTTTGAATAAATTTACACTGTATCACTTCCACGATGTTTGCTGGTTGAACTTGAAAAACGTAAGAGAGCGATTCATACAAATGCTCGGCCTTATATAGGGTCTGAATCGCCATTTTGGTGTGTGGAACCCGCAACCATAATGGAAAATACTCAAGATATTTAATTTCTCATCAGCTGGAATTAATACCATTCGATGCGGAATTTTGACATCTACCTTTTTTCATTTAAAAACTTCTTTCAATTATTAAATTCTTTGCATGAAAATTAAATTTAGTAATTGTGCCATAACATGGCGTAACATACTTCCTGTCATCCATAATGAGAAAATTTTCATGTGGATTGCGAATTTTATCTGTCTCTTTTCCACTTGCTGTCTCTTTTCTTCTCATTACTTATATGAGAAATCTTAAATATCAAATATCTTTTAACGAAGATATTTTTGCACTTTTTTAACGTCGCCATCGTATTCCTCGTTAAAAAATAGTCCAATTTCATGTGCCATATGTTGGCAATATATAAAGTCTGACAGTTTCGCGGTATTTATGATATGTTGTGACAGTTCCGCGATCGCGAGTTTTCCGTGTGTTTTTTAGTGGAAATTGTGCTGCTGTACTACAGGTAAGTTTGTGCAAATTGTGTTATGTGTATTGTGTAGTGTTTGTGTATAATTAGTTTGTAAGAAAATTCATTTATTTGTGAAATTTCAATCTTAACCTGTCTTCAGGTAAGATTTTCTTTTGTTGTTTTCTCCCGGAAAAACATCGCGGGAAGTTGATTTTTCGTATAAAATCAATCGAGTGTCATATATATTGTATTTATAACATAAATACATTAAAAAAATGTTTTTATAACTTTGTTTTTAACAAAGTCAATTTCCCTTTGGCCATCTGTCAAAAGGTGAAAAGTTATGAATTTTCCCTTTAAATTGTTCGCGGGAAAGTTATTTTTCACAGTAAATGTGTTCAGTGACGTCTTTTCTATGATTGGTTTAAATTTCAGTTGAGAGAAACTGAAATTAAACTAATTATAACAAATTTCGTTTCCCATAGTGTTGTTGTTGTTTTGTATGTACTTTGTTTACAATTCAATTACATGGGGAAATTGGTTTTTTTTTGTATAATTTTTGTATATTCATTTGTGTTCTTATTCTAATTAATTCAATCCATAATTCATTTAATTAATTCATTATTTCTTTTAATTTCAGATATCACCATAGGTACATATGTACGTATATATGCTGCTCTTCGTGGGAGGATAGGAAGTTGTATGCCAGTCGACTTCCCTGGCTACTTATTAAGTTAAGTAGTGTAAATTTGATTGATGTTTATTAATTCTTTTTCTTTGTTTCTTTTCAGTTTTCTTCGTCGCTGAACAGTGGTAGTTGGGAAAAATTCCGCGACGAAAAATTCGAACAATGGCAAAAATTTTTCAAAATACCTTCGGTGGGGCGGAAAAAATTCGATGGTTCTATTTGTACCGATGGAGTAGCGATTACGTTTTCCATGAAGAAGGAGGTACAAATAGAGCCATTGGAAACACCAAAGAAACGAAGAAAGACCGCCATGACCAAGAAATGTAGCGCACATGATGAAAGGACGATGACCGACATCCAGGATAAATTTAACTCTGACTACTACAAATTTGCTGTTGGTTTAGATCCTGGATGTCGGTTAATCGTTGGCGGTGTGCGCGTCCCGAACGAAAACAAGCCGGCGAGCTTAATAAAGATCAAATCCACAACATTCCACTACAAAACGTCCACGCATGCAAGGAAAGCATTATTAGCGAAATATACGAGGCCACTTCCCAAAAGTGCAATAACAAGCACGCAATCGTCCATGCAACTGGATTATATAGCATACACTAAGGAGCGGCTAAAATGGTTTACCCAACGCCAAGCGGTGTATGGTCAACGGAAAGTTGCTCGTTTACGGTTTAAGCAATACATTTGCACCGAACGAGCAACGCACCGCTTGGTGAAGGAAATAACCCAAAACACTCCCAAAACACTAGTTTTTATAGGTTCTACTAAAATAGCAGCGAATTCGCCGATTCGGGGCTATGTACGGACGCCGAACCAAAAATTACTGCAGACACTCAAGGTGCATTGCTCCGTTCTGGAGGTGGACGAATTTCGGACCACAAAGTTATGCGCCAATTGTTGCGAGCCAGTGAGGACGTCTCGGTCTCCACATCGGTACCAGTTTTGCCCAAAATGTGGTACTATGTGGAACCGAGACGTCAACGCCGGCCTTAACATTTTAAAAGTTGGCCTGGCTCATCTGATGGGCGCCCCTTTGCACCCGAACTACAGCAGAAGCACCCGGTTATGACATTAGGACAATGTATGGCTGTGTTGATTTTATTATAACACAGCTATGGCTCCTCGAAAGAGGAGTTTAGTGCGACATTAGAAGCATTATATTGTTCCTGGAAAAGTGTAAAGATGTCACTCATTCCTTTGCTGTTCAATGTGGATCCATGGGAATACCGTGGCAGACATCGGGGTAACATGGATTCTTTTGGATTTGGAATTACACCGGACGATAATGGAATTTCCAAGAAGAATTCCTTCCCGCTTCCATGCTGGTTCTGGGGATGTTACTCCTTTCAACATCGGTAAGGACGGTTTTCAGGCTTGCATAGATGTCAAACAGTTCAAGCTGAATGAAATCTCTGTAAAGACCATTGATAATAACGTAATTGTCGAGGGAAAACATGAAGAAAGACAGGATGATCACGGTTACATTTCACGTCATTTTGTGAGGAAATATACTCTCCCCAAGAGTTTTGATCCAAAACAAGTAGTGTCTAGTTTATCTTCTGATGGTATATTAACGGTTAAAGCTCCATCACCGCAAAGCGCTATTGAAAATAATGAGCATGTCGTGCACATTCAACAAACTGGTCCAGCTCATCTCAACGTTAAGGAGAATCCTAAAATCCAACAATAATTCTTGAAGAACATCTATGAAGTTTATATTTTATTCATGATTCTATTTTTGAGTTTGTGTTTTTGTTGTTTTTTAACATAGTTTTTCAAAAATATAAATCTTGATTTTATTTTTTATTTTTGTTTTGAGCACTTGTTCCGTAGACCGCACGATTTTCTATTTTAATGTGTTCCCGAGTTGATGTTAATTATTCTATTTGCAATGGTTGCCTTTTATAATTCTTTTAGGTACAATTTAAATTCAAAATTTATCGTAATGATGCCTCCATCAGATTGGTAAATTCAAGAGCGTTAAAGTTTTGCGCTTCATTTGGCATCACTACAGCACCGTGATGTACTGTTTGGTGCTTTGGTGCAGCACTGCATAGCTTGATGTGGATGCTTCTAACATTTTTAAACGGCAATTGTTTTAGTCGTTTAAAGTATAAAGATACTATGGTGGCGTTCAAGATTTTGCTGTGGAGCTTATTTAAGGTATTTGTCCAGGTTGGAGCTTATTTGTTTGGAAGCAAAACTGAACTTTCTAGAAACCATTTAGCAAATTTTGTCTACGTGTGGCCTCCTGTGACATTACTTCCTGTAGAATGTCACGCTCACGGGAATAAATTATATGGCAGCATTGATGCGTATAACATGGACTGCTTTATTTTCTGTATCATTTGGTTTTTTTTTGTTTTATTATTAATTCAAGCTCAGGAGATACCCTATGATTCAAAGCACAGCTTGGTAGGAAGGGAATTAAGGAGCATGCGGAGAGTGCCGGACGAGGTGATGTATGTCAGTTTTAAACCATCGTAGATTGTATGCCGGGGGAAAGGCAGAAGATTGTAGACTGTTTCAAATTAGTACAGTTCGGGATAAAAAAACATCACGGAATTTTACAGTATGGCCGAAAGTAATTTTAAGGGTAAAATGGCTAGATTACATTAACAACGCCGACGGCGGCGTTGTCGTCGTCGTCGTCAAACACCGAATAAAACGCCGGGCAAGTTACATTAACACTGGGCGTCTGCGCCATACCTTAATTTGCCTTACATTTTATAGTTGAATTATTTCCTTGTAATCTCTTTGTCGGTGTGCAATAAAATTTTAAATAATAATAAAAAAGATATTTTCTTTTCCTTCAAGTCCAAATTTGTTAATATAAAATCATTTATTTTCAGAAATTCAAATATTGTTTAATTTTTTCATGTTTTTTCATAATAGATTTAGATTTTCCATATTGGCAGCAATGGAGCGCCAGCGTTAAAATTACGATACATGCAGTACTGTCTCTAAATATTTTTGACATAAAACGACGACCACGCCGACGTTGGCGTTGTTAATGTAATCCGGCCAAAAGGATGTACGCGACTGACACGCGAGTATTGTGTGCACGAACTGAATTGAGTGAATTACAGATGTACTTCTGTTAGACATATATGTATCAGTTTGCCCTTAACTCGAACTTAGTTCCGCGGATCACGTCCTCTATCGCACCTTAACGTGGCAGATCTGTCCCCTTATCAATATATCATGCCCGTGGTGAAATTAACTGCATGTTTTTCTTTCGTTTTTGACGGATCTGATCCGCGGACTTGGTTTTTCTTGCTTCTTTGAAAGATCTGGGGACTTTCATGCCAGATCAGTCATATAAAATGGTACCGAAGAGTTATTTTAAATTTTGATGCAGTTATAAAAAAGATGGAAAGATCGAAATGGGTTAAAAAGTGGTTAAGCGAAAAAAAAGCTTTTGGACATATGAAATTAATAAAAGAGTTCCTGACAAATTTACCAGACGATTTCAAAAATTATCTACGCATGAGTGAGACAGATTTTGACCTATTGTTAGGTAAATAAAACATTAAAATATTATAGGAAAAATTCATCAACATTTTTATAAACCATATTTGAGTAAAACTGACACTATAATGCGACAATGCATACTTCCCGAAGAATGTTTAATTGCCACTATGAGATTTCTTGCAACTGGCAGATCATATAAAGATTGGAAATTTTCGACTTGAATTGCTATTTAAACTTAAGAATGCTTAATACCAGAAACGTGTGAGAAAGTCTTAAAGGAAAAGTATATGAAGGTATGTAACTTCATTCACTTTATTATTATAATTTAAAAAAAAAAAAATAAATATAGTCACATCAGAAAGATATAAAAAAATATAATTAAATTGCGCTTCGTAAAATGGAAAGAATAAGAATATTATACAGTAGGTAATATAAATATTATTAGCATATAGTATCTATTCATTACTCTTTTGTGTTTAAAGGCGGAATTACAATGGACGCAACGGACCGCAACTGAACGGAGAGAAATGTCAAACCGGTTTTCTTTGTATGCTTTTCAAATGGAGTTGCGCACAGTGGACGGACGAAAACGCAGTCGTACGCAGCAAGTTTAATAAAATCTGAAATTAACGCAACTGAAGGGATAAACATAACCTCAAATTAACTTTGGGATTGTTTATTTTGTTCCGTCAAGTGAAACTGTGCTGCGGTAAGTGTGTAATAAGCAGAGAGGAAATGGAATGAAAAGAGGTTTTTGATTTTATCCATATTTGTTTATAAATTTTGGGTCAAACGTCACTGTCACTTTCAATTAACCATGCGTCCATTGTAAGCAGCATAACTTTACGTCCGTTTTACTGCGTAAATTTGACATTTCTCTCCGTTCAGTTGCGGTCCGTTGCGTCCATTGTAATTCCGCCTTAATGAAAAGACTGCAGAACTCTTGCTACAACAACTGCACTGTTAATGGCCGATGACGGATTTGAATCAACGGCACCGTTCCACGAAGGAACTGTTTCGCGGAACTGATTCATTCGTTTTGCTCACTAACATATTATGGTCGTAGCGGAATGCATATAGCAGAATGCTACATTGAGACTACGGCAGCATTTTTGCCGGCCAGCTGCCAAACCGACAGCCCGAACGCACTCCAAAAGCGAAGAGCTCTGACTTGTTGGTTGAGAAGAAGAAGACAATCGTTTCTGTCTTGTCAAACCGTTCACACAGTGAAGACGTAAAAAAAGTGAAACTATAATTTTCCGAATACATTCGCAAACAAATCAACCCCTCACGTAAGTTCCAAAGAATTATTATTTCTACTAATAGCATAGTTTCAATTAGTAAAAATATTCTTCTCATTAGCTAAAGAAATCCGGAGAAAAAGGAATATAGCGAAATTCCAGCAGCAGCAAGTCCCTCAAACGACAGCAGCCTGTCCAATTTTACAACAAGTGAAAAATGAATGGAGTTCGAATTTTAATCAAATACCAGATAACCTCTGCGACGTTGATGATCATATATATCATTTTCAAAAAATGATGCTGTCAATATTCAGATAGAATATGGACAGTAAAACTGCTTCATTTAAAACACGTCGCTCAAACAGTTTGACTACGACTGCGATGGCCTTCCCAATATAATAATAATTCCTGGCAACAATATAAAAGTTCCTCGTATCCAAATTTCTCTAATGCTGGGAAAACAGGCCCGCTACAATTGCTATAACTGCTACTGCAACAGCAACAGTTGTAACAACCTCAATATCGGCACCATAGACACTCCAATAATTTGATTGTAACTTTATCAAATCCACAACAATCGCAGCATGTAATATTTACGTTACAAAAATAACAACAACAATTGTTCATTTACCAAAAAAATAGAAACAACTGTAGTGTTTCCAGTAATATTGTGGACGGGAAACATAGAAACATTCTACTATCACAAAAGGTGGCAGTACAGCACCAGTTGCAGCAGTCCCAAAACGTAAGCGTTCAGAGACTGACACTGAAACGTCATATTCATCTGTGAAGACTGGTTTTGCATCAAAATGCACAAATCCAATAATAGCCGAAGCTATACAATCGGATGTCAGGGTAATGTCTGCGCTTGTGGTGGAATACGCAATGTATTTACACTTCAAGTTGAACAAAGAATGGGGAGACGATAACTTCTCAGACATAAAGTTTCTTGACTATTTCTACCATTTAATGAACAAAAAAATGGCGAAATATGAATTAGATCCCGCGTACCGAAGTTTACGAGGGAAATACATCAAGACTGCCCTGTATGACTCTTCATACAAGTCGAATCTATTTATTTTTGCCAGCCGGCAATATGAAACCCTTTTTAAAAATAACCTCTGGATGAATGCTTATCGTCGGATAAGGAGATTTCTGAGAAATTTCTCCAAAGATAATACAAAAATTTACAAAACACAGCATTACTTATTTACCCGTAACAGCGAACACGTACCAGATCAAGACCTTCTATACCATCTAACCGAGCTTCTTGGATATGTCGATGACGACTCAAAATTCTATGAAATAAAACAGAAACTACTGAAGTATTTACAAATATTCTATAAAATGCAACGCTATAACGAGGCGAATGAGCTTAAAAATTTTCCTCTGGTACCAATTTATAAGCATCGCCTTCATCATGTGCGCTACGACTCTTTTGCCTTGTACAAACGTCTCCACGGTCTGAAACTATTCAGTGGTTGTTCCGTAAACTGGTAGCTCCTGGATGGAACCACCAAAAAATGTTTCGTATTGGTATATAACTTTTGATTCCAGGATGAAATCTTCAATTGATGGTTTACGCAAAAGGTATAGTCCTTGAGTGACTATGAATATGATAACGAACTGAATGTGATTTAAGATTGAATCACAATACTGTAATGTTACCGTAAATTCTTGATTGAATTCAACCTTGTGCGTAGCGACACAAATATTATACCATATGCTTGTATAATAAGCTGATATAAATTTCCTTAATTGCTGATGCCTTGCCTTGCTGCACGTGTGTAACGGAGTAGTTTGACAAAGCCGTTATATACCAATTACTGTTCTTGATGGGAAATGTTAGTGTAGCGGTATGTTAAAATCAGAACAATGTAAATAGATTCACATTTCGATTTAATTTCAAATTTATTCGCAGGTACTTAATCACTCTATACATATAGCTAAGCATGTAATACTGTTATTTTAGACAAATTTCGTTAAATTTAGAACTACAACTAGTGATATTCTACACTTCTTCAATATTGAAATGTTAACACAATTGCAAATTAAGCGAACAAAGACCAATTCGCATATATCTTCCAGCTTAACTCAAATGAGAAGTGTATGAACAACTATCTTGAATTGGTTCTGAACAAGATAGATTGAAATTACTGTTGATTTCTAAGAAATATCTACACTTCCTTACTACTGAATTATTAATACAATTATGTGCGAAGCAAACAAAGAACAATTCGCAGATTTATTCCAGCTTGACTCAAAATTGAGAAGTGTAGGAACAGCTATCTTGAATATGTTCTGTACAAGATAGATTAAACTAACTACTCAATATATTATCACTAGATTAGTTAAATTCTAAGAAAAGTTCAAATAATTATTTTAATTATTAAAATTCACCACAAAATTCAAATAAATTTATCACAACTTATATTTTTATTAAAGATAAATCACAATTTTTTAAAAATCCTTCACCAAAAAAATTGCATATGCGCTTACTCTTACCATAAGTCGTTTGTAAGCAGATTTACACAATTTTGCACTTTGAATAAATTTACACTGTATCACACGATGTTTGCTGGTTGAACTTGAAAAACGTAAGAGAGCGATTCATACAAATGCTCGGCCTTATATAGGGTCTGAATCGCCATTTTGGTGTGTGGAACCCGCAACCATAATGGAAAATACTCAAGATATTTAATTTCTCATCAGCTGGAATTAATACCATTCGATGCGGAATTTTGACATCTACCTTTTTTCATTTAAAAACTTCTTTCAATTATTAAATTCTTTGCATGAAAATTAAATTTAGTAATTGTGCCATAACATGGCGTAACATACTTCCTGTCATCCATAATGAGAAAATTTTCATGTGGATTGCGAATTTTATCTGTCTCTTTTCCACTTGCTGTCTCTTTTCTTCTCATTACTTATATGAGAAATCTTAAATATCAAATATCTTTTAACGAAGATATTTTTGCACTTTTTTAACGTCGCCATCGTATTCCTCGTTAAAAAATAGTCCAATTTCATGTGCCATATGTTGGCAATATATAAAGTCTGACAGTTTCGCGGTATTTATGATATGTTGTGACAGTTCCGCGATCGCGAGTTTTCCGTGTGTTTTTTAGTGGAAATTGTGCTGCTGTACTACAGGTAAGTTTGTGCAAATTGTGTTATGTGTATTGTGTAGTGTTTGTGTATAATTAGTTTGTAAGAAAATTCATTTATTTGTGAAATTTCAATCTTAACCTGTCTTCAGGTAAGATTTTCTTTTGTTGTTTTCTCCCGGAAAAACATCGCGGGAAGTTGATTTTTCGTATAAAATCAATCGAGTGTCATATATATTGTATTTATAACATAAATACATTAAAAAAATATTTTTATAACTTTGTTTTTAACAAAGTCAATTTCCCTTTGGCCATCTGTCAAAAGGTGAAAAGTTATGAATTTTCCCTTTAAATTGTTCGCGGGAAAGTTATTTTTCACAGTAAATGTGTTCAGTGACGTCTTTTCTATGATTGGTTTAAATTTCAGTTGAGAGAAACTGAAATTAAACTAATTATAACAAATTTCGTTTCCCATAGTGTTGTTGTTGTTTTGTATGTACTTTGTTTACAATTCAATTACATGGGGAAATTGGTTTTTTTTTTGTATAATTTTTGTATATTCATTTGTGTTCTTATTCTAATTAATTCAATCCATAATTCATTTAATTAATTCATTATTTCTTTTAATTTCAGATATCACCATAGGTACATATGTACGTATATATGCTGCTCTTCGTGGGAGGATAGGAAGTTGTATGCCAGTCGACTTCCCTGGCTACTTATTAAGTTAAGTAGTGTAAATTTGATTGATGTTTATTAATTCTTTTTCTTTGTTTCTTTTCAGTTTTCTTCGTCGCTGAACAGTGGTAGTTGGGAAAAATTCCGCGACGAAAAATTCGAACAATGGCAAAAATTTTTCAAAATACCTTCGGTGGGGCGGAAAAAATTCGATGGTTCTATTTGTACCGATGGAGTAGCGATTACGTTTTCCATGAAGAAGGAGGTACAAATAGAGCCATTGGAAACACCAAAGAAACGAAGAAAGACCGCCATGACCAAGAAATGTAGCGCACATGATGAAAGGACGATGACCGACATCCAGGATAAATTTAACTCTGACTACTACAAATTTGCTGTTGGTTTAGATCCTGGATGTCGGTTAATCGTTGGCGGTGTGCGCGTCCCGAACGAAAACAAGCCGGTGAGCTTAATAAAGATCAAATCCACAACATTCCACTACAAAACGTCCACGCATGCAAGGAAAGCATTATTAGCGAAATATACGAGGCCACTTCCCAAAAGTGCAATAACAAGCACGCAATCGTCCATGCAACTGGATTATATAGCATACACTAAGGAGCGGCTAAAATGGTTTACCCAACGCCAAGCGGTGTATGGTCAACGGAAAGTTGCTCGTTTACGGTTTAAGCAATACATTTGCACCGAACGAGCAACGCACCGCTTGGTGAAGGAAATAACCCAAAACACTCCCAAAACACTAGTTTTTATAGGTTCTACTAAAATAGCAGCGAATTCGCCGATTCGGGGCTATGTACGGACGCCGAACCAAAAATTACTGCAGACGCTCAAGGTGCATTGCTCCGTTCTGGAGGTGGACGAATTTCGGACCACAAAGTTATGCGCCAATTGTTGCGAGCCAGTGAGGACGTCTCGGTCTCCACATCGGTACCAGTTTTGCCCAAAATGTGGTACTATGTGGAACCGAGACGTCAACGCCGGCCTTAACATTTTAAAAGTTGGCCTGGCTCATCTGATGGGCGCCCCTTTGCACCCCAACTACAGCAGAAGCACCCGGTTATGACATTAGGACAATGTATGGCTGTGTTGAACTTTATAACACAGCTATGGCTCCTCGAAAGAGGAGTTTAGTGCGACATTAGAAGCATTATATTGTTCAGGACCGAAGAAACATTTAAAGCGGCTTAATGCCCTTCACCGCCCATCTTCCTCCTAGTATTCGGTTATATCGGTTGATACTACAGCATGAGCGCAGAAGCCCGTCGCGTTTCATGAAGAGACTGAAGATTTCAGGCACTTGGTGTGAAGCTTGTTTCCGTCTGCACTTCGCGAAATGGGTAGAAAAATGGTGCATTGTAACAGCTTATTTCCGTCTGGGTATAAATAATATAAATATGCTTACTAGAACATATTTTTGGCGATTGCGTTATTTCCGTCTGGGTATAAATAATATAAATATAATGCTTACTAGAACATATTTTTGGCGATTGCGTGGTTATTGCACTTTTGGTGAAGCTGTTTCTTAAGGTGCATTGCTCCGTTCTAGAAGTGAACGAATTCCGCAGCACCAATTCTTTTTTATTTACTGATCTCTTGCTAGCGTTTCTTAAGGTGCAAGGTAAAAGTGGTGGGTTTTTGACGATGAGTCATGAGTGGAGTACGTGCGTCACAATCAGATCCTCCTTTATATGTTGGATTGTTCATTGTTGAGTGCCCTCAGTAGTGCTAGTGCGCGTTGTGTTAATTTTTTTGATCAGGTAATTTATTTTATCATTTTTGTAAAATTGTTTATATTTGCGGTGATTAAAATTAGAATTTTAGAATTTTAATTTTAATTTTATTAAAAATTTTACTAACGCGCAAATTGCGTCGCGTGAAAATGTAATGTTATACAAATTCCATTTCCATTCCATTTCACAAATAATATTTTACACGTAATTATTTGTGAAATGCAATGTTTGTAATATTTTTATAACATTACATTTTGTTAATTTGTAAAAAATACCAAATTCTGAGGAAGTTTTTCGTGCGCCATTTTGGGCACCTGTACCAAGCCTCAAATCAAAGAAAAACTACGCCATTTTGTGAAGTGAATTTTGAATTTTCCAAAGCATTGGCTGGGCTATTCAAAACCCTAATTTGTTTCCGGACCATACCACTCCTTTGTTACCGTTGCTGTATATTTTGGATCGTTGTCTTATTGAAACGTCCAGCGCAAAGGCATATTGTCATCAGAATGAGGCAGCGTTGCATCTTCAAGTACTTTGACATAAGTTTCCTTGGTCATAATTCATTCAATTAAGTGTATAAGACCCACACCATACCAAGAGAAAAATGCCCAAACCATAATTTAAAGAATAAATCATTAACGACACCAATCAGATTTAATAATTAAAACATTTGCTGAAGATATGAATATACATATATGTACCAGTAAACGTTTAAGAAACAAGAAAAATAAACCATTCGTTCTCAAGATGTCTTGCCGTTTCTAGTCTCTTCTGGTAAATGTTTTCACACCTTTTTCTACAATGTTCCCAAATTCTTCCAAAATTGTCAATCTCTCCCAATGCAATACAAATTTTTTTGTTATTATCAGTGTCCGTGGCTGTTTCGTCAATTTTTATTTTAATGACCACCGCTGTATAATTGGATAGATTTCATTCGATATATTGTACAAGCGTACAATTCTCTGATTGAAATTCAGCAAATGGTATGCTATCTTCACCTGTCCATTGAGAAAACCAGCTTTTCGAAATGCTCGCCTATATTTCAGTTTCAAAATAATAATAATAATCTCCGATGTAATCCAGGCATTTTTGTAAAATTCTTCACTCCACGAGAACATTTGCCTACACACAATTGCTATTACGCCGAATGGGTGTAAATTATAATTGATATATATGTAATTATATCTACATTGATACAATGCAAGTGAATCTTTTGATTTCAATTTCGTGTATGCATTTTACATGGGCTGCTACGCTCGCTATAAATACCGTCCACGGTTGCTTTCTTACACCCTTAAGATATACCAGAAACCATATGCATAACTGTTAAAATATGCATTATAATTGTTGCGAACGTCTAACTTGTTTAATTTTTTTGTTTTCGACGAAGCACTGAAAGCACCCATCTTAGCCGGTTAACCAATTGCCGGAGAGTTGAGGATGCATAAAGTTGCTTGGAAAACACAAGTTGGCTTAGCTAAAAGTCAAAGGCATTCGTCCTAGCTGGATGGGAAAGTTCCAGAGGGTCGTGCAGCAGTGACTATAAAATTATTTTTAAAATGGAGTCTTAAGCGGTAAAAGAAAAACAGCACCCTGGATGCTATGCTATCATTTCTAATTTGTTGTGCTGTTTCACAGTCAAAAGATTCTCTTTTGTTTAGCAAAAATAAATTATAATTACCATCCTGCAACTGAAATTGCAAAAAATTGTTAGTACAAAAATGTCATCGTGTACAGTGTTGCATTTATTCTCTAACCTTAACTTTATGACTACCACTTGCCTTAATGCAAGCCAAAAAGTCACTGTTTGCTTCTCGCATATTCTTCCAAGAGCCACGTTTTGTAATACTGGCACGTAAAAAGTTTTTTCCAGCAGCGACTTCGAAATAGGCAGCTTTCATCAGCTTTCATGCTTCCTCCCATACCTCGCCTCGGGGAGCACACCCCCTAAAAAAGCCTACCAAGCCAAGGTGTACATGCATCGTGCCGAGGGCTGAATGGCAGTGGGTAGTTTTATCACTGTCGCGAACGATCTCCTTGGGGCACCGGGCGCACCCCATTGTATAAATTGCCTTACTCCGATATGGGGGCTCTGTCGGAGCGGACCGTTTTTCCCACCAACCCGGGGGAGCACACCCCCTAAAAAACCTACCAAGCCAAGGTGTAAATGCATCGTGCTGAGGGCTGAATGGCAGTGGGTAGTTCTATCACTGTCGCGAACGATCTCCTTGGGGCACCGGGCGCACCCCATTGTATAAATTGCCTTACTCCGATATGGGGGCTCTGTCGGAGCGGACCGTTTTTCCCGCCAACCCGGGGGAGCACACCCCCTAAAAAAGCCTACCAAGCCAGGTGTACATGCATCGTGCTGAGGGCTGAATGGCAGTGGGTAGTTCTATCACTGTCGCGAACGATCTCCTTGGGGCACCGGGCGCACCCCATTGTATAAATTGCCTTACTCCGATATGGGGGCTCTATCGGAGCGGACCGTTTTTCCAACCATACTCGTGGGTCCAAAATGAAAAAAATAAACTTAAATAAAAAATCTTCTACTATCACAAAAGGTGGCAGTACAGCACCAGTTGCAGCAGTCCCAAAACGTAAGCGTTCAGAGACTGACACTGAAACGTCATATTCATCTGTGAAGACTGGTTTTGCATCAAAATGCACAAATCCAATAATAGCCGAAGCTATACAATCGGATGTCAGGGTAATGTCTGCGCTTGTGGTGGAATACGCAATGTATTTACACTTCAAGTTGAACAAAGAATGGGGAGACGATAACTTCTCAGACATAAAGTTTCTTGACTATTTCTACCATTTAATGAACAAAAAAATGGCGAAATATGAATTAGATCCCGCGTACCGAAGTTTACGAGGGAAATACATCAAGACTGCCCTGTATGACTCTTCATACAAGTCGAATCTATTTATTTTTGCCAGCCGGCAATATGAAACCCTTTTTAAAAATAACCTCTGGATGAATGCTTATCCTCGGATAAGGAGATTTCTGAGAAATTTCTCCAAAGATAATACAAAAATTTACAAAACACAGCATTACTTATTTACCCGTAACAGCGAACACGTACCAGATCAAGACCTTCTATACCATCTAACCGAGCTTCTTGGATATGTCGATGACGACTCAAAATTCTATGAAATAAAACAGAAACCACTGAAGTATTTACAAATATTCTATAAAATGCAACGCTATAACGAGGCGAATGAGCTTAAAAATTTTCCTCTGGTACCAATTTATAAGCATCGCCTTCATCATGTGCGCTACGACTCTTTTGCCTTGTACAAACGTCTCCACGGTCTGAAACTATTCAGTGGTTGTTCCGTAAACTGGTAGCTCCTGGATGGAACCACCAAAAAATGTTTCGTATTGGTATATAAGTTTTGATTCCAGGATGAAATCTTCAATTGATGGTTTACGCAAAAGGTATAGTCCTTGAGTGACTATGAATATGATAACGAACTGAATGTGATTTAAGATTGAATCACAATACTGTAATGTTACCGTAAATTCTTGATTGAATTCAACCTTGTGCGTAGCGACACAAATATTATACCATATGCTTGTATAATAAGCTGATATAAATTTCCTTAATTGCTGATGCCTTGCCTTGCTGCACGTGTGTAACGGAGTAGTTTGACAAAGCCGTTATATACCAATTACTGTTCTTGATGGGAAATGTTAGTGTAGCGGTATGTTAAAATCAGAACAATGTAAATAGATTCACATTTCGATTTAATTTCAAATTTATTCGCAGGTACTTAATCACTCTATACATATAGCTAAGCATGTAATACTGTTATTTTAGACAAATTTCGTTAAATTTAGAACTACAACTAGTGATATTCTACACTTCTTCAATATTGAAATGTTAACACAATTGCAAATTAAGCGAACAAAGACCAATTCGCATATATCTTCCAGCTTAACTCAAATGAGAAGTGTATGAACAACTATCTTGAATTGGTTCTGAACAAGATAGATTGAAATTACTGTTGATTTCTAAGAAATATCTACACTTCCTTACTACTGAATTATTAATACAATTATGTGCGAAGCAAACAAAGAACAATTCGCAGATTTATTCCAGCTTGACTCAAAATTGAGAAGTGTAGGAACAGCTATCTTGAATATGTTCTGTACAAGATAGATTAAACTAACTACTCAATATATTATCACTAGATTAGTTAAATTCTAAGAAAAGTTCAAATAATTATTTTAATTATTAAAATTCACCACAAAATTCAAATAAATTTATCACAACTTATATTTTTATTAAAGATAAATCACAATTTTTTAAAAATCCTTCACCAAAAAAATTGCATATGCGCTTACTCTTACCATAAGTCGTTTGTAAGCAGATTTACACAATTTTGCACTTTGAATAAATTTACACTGTATCACTTCCACGATGTTTGCTGGTTGAACTTGAAAAACGTAAGAGAGCGATTCATACAAATGCTCGGCCTTATATAGGGTCTGAATCGCCATTTTGGTGTGTGGAACCCGCAACCATAATGGAAAATACTCAAGATATTTAATTTCTCATCAGCTGGAATTAATACCATTCGATGCGGAATTTTGACATCTACCTTTTTTCATTTAAAAACTTCTTTCAATTATTAAATTCTTTGCATGAAAATTAAATTTAGTAATTGTGCCATAACATGGCGTAACATACTTCCTGTCATCCATAATGAGAAAATTTTCATGTGGATTGCGAATTTTATCTGTCTCTTTTCCACTTGCTGTCTCTTTTCTTCTCATTACTTATATGAGAAATCTTAAATATCAAATATCTTTTAACGAAGATATTTTTGCACTTTTTTAACGTCGCCATCGTATTCCTCGTTAAAAAATAGTCCAATTTCATGTGCCATATGTTGGCAATATATAAAGTCTGACAGTTTCGCGGTATTTATGATATGTTGTGACAGTTCCGCGATCGCGAGTTTTCCGTGTGTTTTTTAGTGGAAATTGTGCTGCTGTACTACAGGTAAGTTTGTGCAAATTGTGTTATGTGTATTGTGTAGTGTTTGTGTATAATTAGTTTGTAAGAAAATTCATTTATTTGTGAAATTTCAATCTTAACCTGTCTTCAGGTAAGATTTTCTTTTGTTGTTTTCTCCCGGAAAAACATCGCGGGAAGTTGATTTTTCGTATAAAATCAATCGAGTGTCATATATATTGTATTTATAACATAAATACATTAAAAAAATGTTTTTATAACTTTGTTTTTAACAAAGTCAATTTCCCTTTGGCCATCTGTCAAAAGGTGAAAAGTTATGAATTTTCCCTTTAAATTGTTCGCGGGAAAGTTATTTTTCACAGTAAATGTGTTCAGTGACGTCTTTTCTATGATTGGTTTAAATTTCAGTTGAGAGAAACTGAAATTAAACTAATTATAACAAATTTCGTTTCCCATAGTGTTGTTGTTGTTTTGTATGTACTTTGTTTACAATTCAATTACATGGGGAAATTGGTTTTTTTTTTGTATAATTTTTGTATATTCATTTGTGTTCTTATTCTAATTAATTCAATCCATAATTCATTTAATTAATTCATTATTTCTTTTAATTTCAGATATCACCATAGGTACATATGTACGTATATATGCTGCTCTTCGTGGGAGGATAGGAAGTTGTATGCCAGTCGACTTCCCTGGCTACTTATTAAGTTAAGTAGTGTAAATTTGATTGATGTTTATTAATTCTTTTTCTTTGTTTCTTTTCAGTTTTCTTCGTCGCTGAACAGTGGTAGTTGGGAAAAATTCCGCGACGAAAAATTCGAACAATGGCAAAAATTTTTCAAAATACCTTCGGTGGGGCGGAAAAAATTCGATGGTTCTATTTGTACCGATGGAGTAGCGATTACGTTTTCCATGAAGAAGGAGGTACAAATAGAGCCATTGGAAACACCAAAGAAACGAAGAAAGACCGCCATGACCAAGAAATGTAGCGCACATGATGAAAGGACGATGACCGACATCCAGGATAAATTTAACTCTGACTACTACAAATTTGCTGTTGGTTTAGATCCTGGATGTCGGTTAATCGTTGGCGGTGTGCGCGTCCCGAACGAAAACAAGCCGGTGAGCTTAATAAAGATCAAATCCACAACATTCCACTACAAAACGTCCACGCATGCAAGGAAAGCATTATTAGCGAAATATACGAGGCCACTTCCCAAAAGTGCAATAACAAGCACGCAATCGTCCATGCAACTGGATTATATAGCATACACTAAGGAGCGGCTAAAATGGTTTACCCAACGCCAAGCGGTGTATGGTCAACGGAAAGTTGCTCGTTTACGGTTTAAGCAATACATTTGCACCGAACGAGCAACGCACCGCTTGGTGAAGGAAATAACCCAAAACACTCCCAAAACACTAGTTTTTATAGGTTCTACTAAAATAGCAGCGAATTCGCCGATTCGGGGCTATGTACGGACGCCGAACCAAAAATTACTGCAGACACTCAAGGTGCATTGCTCCGTTCTGGAGGTGGACGAATTTCGGACCACAAAGTTATGCGCCAATTGTTGCGAGCCAGTGAGGACGTCTCGGTCTCCACATCGGTACCAGTTTTGCCCAAAATGTGGTACTATGTGGAACCGAGACGTCAACGCCGGCCTTAACATTTTAAAAGTTGGCCTGGCTCATCTGATGGGCGCCCCTTTCCACCCGAACTACAGCAGAAGCACCCGGTTATGACATTAGGACAATGTATGGCTGTGTTGATTTTATTATAACACAGCTATGGCTCCTCGAAAGAGGAGTTTAGTGCGACATTAGAAGCATTATATTGTTCCTGGAAAAGTGTAAAGATGTCACTCATTCCTTTGCTGTTCAATGTGGATCCATGGGAATACCGTGGCAGACATCGGGGTAACATGGATTCTTTTGGATTTGGAATTACACCGGACGATAATGGAATTTCCAAGAAGAATTCCTTCCCGCTTCCATGCTGGTTCTGGGGATGTTACTCCTTTCAACATCGGTAAGGACGGTTTTCAGGCTTGCATAGATGTCAAACAGTTCAAGCTGAATGAAATCTCTGTAAAGACCATTGATAATAACGTAATTGTCGAGGGAAAACATGAAGAAAGACAGGATGATCACGGTTACATTTCACGTCATTTTGTGAGGAAATATACTCTCCCCAAGAGTTTTGATCCAAAACAAGTAGTGTCTAGTTTATCTTCTGATGGTATATTAACGGTTAAAGCTCCATCACCGCAAAGCGCTATTGAAAATAATGAGCATGTCGTGCACATTCAACAAACTGGTCCAGCTCATCTCAACGTTAAGGAGAATCCTAAAATCCAACAATAATTCTTGAAGAACATCTATGAAGTTTATATTTTATTCATGATTCTATTTTTGAGTTTGTGTTTTTGTTGTTTTTTAACATAGTTTTTCAAAAATATAAATCTTGATTTTATTTTTTATTTTTGTTTTGAGCACTTGTTCCGTAGACCGCACGATTTTCTATTTTAATGTGTTCCCGAGTTGATGTTAATTATTCTATTTGCAATGGTTGCCTTTTATAATTCTTTTAGGTACAATTTAAATTCAAAATTTATCGCAATGATGCCTCCATCAGATTGGTAAATTCAAGAGCGTTAAAGTTTTGCGCTTCATTTGGCATCACTACAGCACCGTGATGTACTGTTTGGTGCTTTGGTGCAGCACTGCATAGCTTGATGTGGATGCTTCTAACATTTTTAAACGGCAATTGTTTTAGTCGTTTAAAGTATAAAGATACTATGGTGGCGTTCAAGATTTTGCTGTGGAGCTTATTTAAGGTATTTGTCCAGGTTGGAGCTTATTTGTTTGGAAGCAAAACTGAACTTTCTAGAAACCATTTAGCAAATTTTGTCTACGTGTGGCCTCCTGTGACATTACTTCCTGTAGAATGTCACGCTCACGGGAATAAATTATATGGCAGCATTGATGCGTATAACATGGACTGCTTTATTTTCTGTATCATTTGGTTTTTTTTTGTTTTATTATTAATTCAAGCTCAGGAGATACCCACCCTATGATTCAAAGCACAGCTTGGTAGGAAGGGAATTAAGGAGCATGCGGAGAGTGCCGGACGAGGTGATGTATGTCAGTTTTAAACCATCGTAGATTGTATGCCGGGGGAAAGGCAGAAGATTGTAGACTGTTTCAAATTAGTACAGTTCGGGATAAAAAACATCACGGAATTTTACAGTATGGCCGAAAGTAATTTTAAGGGTAAAATGGCTAGATTACATTAACAACGCCGACGGCGGCGTTGTCGTCGTCGTCGTCAAACACCGAATAAAACGCCGGGCAAGTTACATTAACACTGGGCGTCTGCGCCATACCTTAATTTGCCTTACATTTTATAGTTGAATTATTTCCTTGTAATCTCTTTGTCGGTGTGCAATAAAATTTTAAATAATAATAAAAAAGATATTTTCTTTTCCTTCAAGTCCAAATTTGTTAATATAAAATCATTTATTTTCAGAAATTCAAATATTGTTTAATTTTTTCATGTTTTTTCATAATAGATTTAGATTTTCCATATTGGCAGCAATGGAGCGCCAGCGTTAAAATTAGGATAAGAGATGGGTCGAGGACCACGCGTGGGTAATGTAATGCATTTCATACATGCAGTACTGTCTCTAAATATTTTTGACATAAAACGACGACCACGCCGACGTTGGCGTTGTTAATGTAATCCGGCCAAAAGGATGTACGCGACTGACACGCGAGTATTGTGTGCACGAACTGAATTGAGTGAATTACAGATGTACTTCTGTTAGACATATATGTATCAGTTTGCCCTTAACTCGAACTTAGTTCCGCGGATCACGTCCTCTATCGCACCTTAACGTGGCAGATCTGTCCCCTTATCAATATATCATGCCCGTGGTGAAATTAACTGCATGTTTTTCTTTCGTTTTTGACGGATCTGATCCGCGGACTTGGTTTTTCTTGCTTCTTTGAAAGATCTGGGGACTTTCATGCCAGATCAGTCATATAAAATGGTACCGAAGAGTTATTTTAAATTTTGATGCAGTTATAAAAAAGATGGAAAGATCGAAATGGGTTAAAAAGTGGTTAAGCGAAAAAAAAGCTTTTGGACATATGAAATTAATAAAAGAGTTCCTGACAAATTTACCAGACGATTTCAAAAATTATCTACGCATGAGTGAGACAGATTTTGACCTATTGTTAGGTAAATAAAACATTAAAATATTATAGGAAAAATTCATCAACATTTTTATAAACCATATTTGAGTAAAACTGACACTATAATGCGACAATGCATACTTCCCGAAGAATGTTTAATTGCCACTATGAGATTTCTTGCAACTGGCAGATCATATAAAGATTGGAAATTTTCGACTTGAATTGCTATTTAAACTTAAGAATACTTAATACCAGAAACGTGTGAGAAAGTCTTAAAGGAAAAGTATATGAAGGTATGTAACTTCATTCACTTTATTATTATAATTAAAAAAAAAAAATAAATAAATATAGTCACATCAGAAAGATATAAAAAAATATAATTAAATTGCGCTTCGTAAAATGGAAAGAATAAGAATATTATACAGTAGGTAATACAAATATTATTAGCATATAGTATCTATTCATTACTCTTTTGTGTTTAAAGGCGGAATTACAATGGACGCAACGGACCGCAACTGAACGGAGAGAAATGTCAAACCGGTTTTCTTTGTATGCTTTTCAAATGGAGTTGCGCACAGTGGACGGACGAAAACGCAGTCGTACGCAGCAAGTTTAATAAAATCTGAAATTAACGCAACTGAACGGATAAACATAACCTCAAATTAACTTTGGGATTGTTTATTTTGTTCCGTCAAGTGAAACTGTGCTGCGGTAAGTGTGTAATAAGCAGAGAGGAAATGGAATGAAAAGAGGTTTTTGATTTTATCCATATTTGTTTATAAATTTTGGGTCAAACGTCACTGTCACTTTCAATTAACCATGCGTCCATTGTAAGCAGCATAACTTTACGTCCGTTTTACTGCGTAAATTTGACATTTCTCTCCGTTCAGTTGCGGTCCGTTGCGTCCATTGTAATTCCGCCTTAATGAAAAGACTGCAGAACTCTTGCTACAACAACTGCACTGTTAATGGCCGATGACGGATTTGAATCAACGGCACCGTTCCACGAAGGAACTGTTTCGCGGAACTGATTCATTCGTTTTGCTCACTAACATATTATGGTCGTAGCGGAATGCATATAGCAGAATGCTACATTGAGACTACGGCAGCATTTTTGCCGGCCAGCTGCCAAACCGACAGCCCGAACGCACTCCAAAAGCGAAGAGCTCTGACTTGTTGGTTGAGAAGAAGAAGACAATCGTTTCTGTCTTGTCAAACCGTTCACACAGTGAAGACGTAAAAAAAGTGAAACTATAATTTTCCGAATACATTCGCAAACAAATCAACCCCTCACGTAAGTTCCAAAGAATTATTATTTCTACTAATAGCATAGTTTCAATTAGTAAAAATATTCTTCTCATTAGCTAAAGAAATCCGGAGAAAAAGGAATATAGCGAAATTCCAGCAGCAGCAAGTCCCTCAAACGACAGCAGCCTGTCCAATTTTACAACAAGTGAAAAATGAATGGAGTTCGAATTTTAATCAAATACCAGATAACCTCTGCGACGTTGATGATCATATATATCATTTTCAAAAAATGATGCTGTCAATATTCAGATAGAATATGGACAGTAAAACTGCTTCATTTAAAACACGTCGCTCAAACAGTTTGACTACGACTGCGATGGCCTTCCCAATATAATAATAATTCCTGGCAACAATATAAAAGTTCCTCGTATCCAAATTTCTCTAATGCTGGGAAAACAGGCCCGCTACAATTGCTATAACTGCTACTGCAACAGCAACAGTTGTAACAACCTCAATATCGGCACCATAGACACTCCAATAATTTGATTGTAACTTTATCAAATCCACAACAATCGCAGCATGTAATATTTACGTTACAAAAATAACAACAACAATTGTTCATTTACCAAAAAAATAGAAACAACTGTAGTGTTTCCAGTAATATTGTGGACGGGAAACATAGATTAAGTTTAACGAAATCATCAGTACCTATGTCCACAACAGTTTCATCAATCCAGAATTTACCAACTGGAACAGTAGTAGTAACAGAAGGAATTTCTGGAATAGAGATGATATCCCCAGTAGAAATTCAGTAGCGGCCACATAAACCCACACGGTTAGTAGCACAAACTCTAATTTAACTAGCATTAGTAGTGTAGCTTCTTAAATCAGGTTACAGATAAGAGTTCAAAGAACACTATCGGTGACATAAATAGTAGTTTAGAGTTTCTCTGCCTACAGCTGACGGAACAAGCCATCAATTAAATTTCAACAGTTGCTAAAGAGTAGAACTAGTCACATCAAAATGTTTTAAGCTCCTTTAATTTTTATCCAGATGTGTTTAGTAAAAGTAACGACCGAATAATTCGAGCTCTACAATATATTGAAGCCAAATCTGGATGATATACATATATTATATTATACATATATTTGTATTAATTACATTTCGCAGTATTTTTTAAGAAGGTTTTATGTGGAACATACAATATACTACAAGATTTTGACGTGTATGCGCTAGAATTGAATATATTTCAATAGTTTTTCATGAAAAAGTTATTTTGAGAAATAGTTGGATAATTATTCATTTGAAATTCTTTTTAATTAGTTTATTACGATAAGTTATATACATGAATCAATATTTGCTGCATAAAATATTAATTTTCTCAAGATTTGTGCACGCTTCATTTGAAATTGATGATTTTTTTTTTAAGTGTTAAGAATTTACGAAAATTGGATTCATACCTGCCGCCAATACGTTAAACATTTTTATTCTGAAACTTTCGCTTACATTGAAGAGCTGGGCGAGATATCAATATATTAGTAGTTGAAAAAAAAAATTTTGCAAGTACATAAGTATACTTAAAAATTTAATTGTTGTAAAAAGTTGTAAATTATTAATATCAGAAGCAAGAATTGTAGTCTAGGACTCTCAATTATAACGTAAACATCAAGTGCTGAACGCTTTTATTTCTCCTTTCACATGCGAAAATGGTCTGCGGGGCCTCAGCGGATCAGATCCGTCGAAAATTTCTCTCGTGTATGGCCAGCTAATGATTTAAGTAAGAGTAAAGTCGGCCTCTAGAGACCAGTAGGCGCAAAGTTAGCAATGGAAAAGTTCCCGTGTCTCTGTGTTAAACATAAAAGCTTAGCGCCTATCTACCAGCAATCAAAAATCTGGAAAAACAAAAAAAAAACATTATCTTGGCCTTATCAGATTGTCCCTCGTCGAACGCTCGTCCAGAGCAATTTTGTCAGCTAAATTTTGTAATAATGCATTACCATCAGAGACCCTTTCTTTTTTTTTTAATTTGGGCGAGACATGTGATACTCCAATTATTCCTCCAAATATTCCTCATTTTCAAATTTGATTTCTGGTGTCTTCATGACGACGTCTGATAAAACTTTGCTTAAATTTAAAATGTGCAGTCGAAGATTAATTTAAAAATGACACAATATGAACTTTCTAATTAAGAAATTAATTTCGAGTGAAATAGATACTTACATTTATTTTTCATAATTTTACATGAATTAATCTTTTTATTGGACAACTTGCTTCAAATATTTTTTAATTTATGCGCGTGTAAACAATTATATTCGTACACGTTAGTAGTTATATGTATGAGTTTGCTGCTATAATAGCAAAATTTTCTGCCATAAAATATACTTCTGACTAGAACTTTTTATGGTTAATTATGGCAGTAAAAATTTACCATTCGTCGGGGAATTTGACATTTAATTCAGTAAAATTTTGCTGGATTATCTTTCGTCCTTATCGTTCTAAAGTATTTGCAGTTAAGGGGAAACTACTTACTCTGTTTTCTAGCAATGTTCGAGTAATGTAAATTAGCCATAACAGAAGCAGATCAATAATGAAAATTAAGAAGAGATTCAGAGAGATATTTATAGGATGAGATTCAGATGTAATGTGACAGATGTATTTGTAACAATTATCTTAATTTCAAGTTTCATTTTTGCCCTAAAAGTCATATTTCAAGTTTAAGGAATATTATTATTATGAGGGACAGAAAAAAGATACAGATGTTGTATTGTGATTGCAATCTATTTCTATTCTATATATTCATTTGGAGAAACCACATGACTGAAACTGTGCTATGGTGGATTTTGTATATAATTTTGTATATATATTATTTGAAGTTCAGCGGAATAAAGTAGTTAAACCAAAAAGAGACGACTATAGAAAAGTAAACCCACTATAATGTAAGAAATTTCAGTAGTGTCAGCCATCTATGTTATACATGTCAGTGTATGGCAGCTTTTGCAAGCTTCAGAAATAATAAATATCTTCAATACTAATTTAGAATTTTGAGTATCTCGTCTCAAATTTGAAATTTCGGAATTTTACTCGCTTTTAGGGTTTGTTACCCAAAGGGTAAAAACGGGAACCCTATTACTAAGTTTCCGATGTCCGTCGATCCGTCCGTCTGTCTGTCTGTTACCGGGGTACATCTCATACGTAGACAGTTGAAATTGTCGCACAGTGTGTATTTCTATTGCCGCTATATCAAAAAATAATAAAATTAAAATTAAAAATTAATCAAAGATAAGGACTTTATACTGAATCCTTGAATATCCTGGAAAACGTACTTTTAATTTTTTTAATTTTTTTTTTTATTTTATATAATATATAGGTATGTATGTTTACTTTCGTGTAAAAATGGCTGAGTAAAATTCAAGTAAAAACTTTCTCTCGGTAGAGGGGATAATACTAGATGATAATGGAAAAAGTTAACAGACAACTTGGAAATCCAATCAACTGTCAAATTTTTCTAGTTCGAGAAGTTAACATACACACTATGGGTAAACGACCTTGATTCTGTGTAAAACTTTGAAGTGTGGGTAAAAACTTTCGAGTAAATATACAGACCTTATATTATCCACTAAAACATATCATAAGTTCAACATGGGATCTTAAGGCGTGAGTTACAATATCTGTGTTCTTTTGTGTATACTCCCATATACTGGAGAGAACAAATTGTTCTGTCGATTGAAGGAACTATTTGTGCTGATCGCTCCATATATAGATCTTCTATGAAAATGAATGAGGCGTTCTTTTGTGTATTCTGTTTGTTGTTTGTTCTGCTCTGTTCTGCTGACACAAAAGAACACAGCTAATGTAACGCTGTCACGAGACGTGGTCGCGAATGATGTTGCTGATGCTGACGCGGACGCAGAGACTGTCGCTTATAATGTTCCAATGATGACGCTCTAACATGTGTTTAAATTTTCGCCACATCGTTAAATAAAATCAATAAATTGGAAATAAATAAACTAGTTCTTAAATACTGTAACATTACTTAAAACTTACAATTTTCAGTAAACGTAAATTGCCTCAACTCCAGCTGTCAAAGTGTTGCGCGTCTCAAGTTGAAATATTTTCAACTTAACGCAACGCGACCGGTATTAGGGACAGCCTCCGCTTCTCACGACAGCGCCACATTGTAACTCAGGCTTTACGGGATCCGAAAGTCAAAAATCATGAAAGCCTCACCAATGATACATTCGGTCATAATAGATTCTTAGTCTCTTGAAAATTTCATAAAAAAGTAATTATCTGTGACAGTGGCGCGAGTTCAAACTGAACCGTTGGGTGGGGGGGGGGGTCCCGTTCGTCCCCCATCACGGTGCGCCACTATTTCTAATGCCAACCAATTTCTATGTATTACATAAGTGAACATCATTTTTTGTATGGCAACTCTAAAAAGGAATTGCCTGCACTAATTATTTTTTTAATTACTTTTTAATATTACACATATAAATGTGTATCCCTCCATTTCACCTTATTTTAATGCGTTACAAATTAAATGAAAAATTTAACGTTTTCATCTTGGGTATATGCATAAGAAGCTAATAAATACGCGTATTCAAATACCAACAGTTCCGGATGTAGACAAAGACAAAAAGTACTTATTTTGAAGTTAGCTAAATGCAATTACACGGAACGACTCATTATTTTTAAATTTAATTACCTTTTTGAGTTATCAATTTTACAATGTAGAGGAATTTCATACTTTTTCAAAAAACAATCATCGTTTAAGTGCACATAAAATAAAACTATTATACTATTTGAACTAAGATTTTAAACTATTTATTACCTTTCAGTCCCACATAATTTGTTTGGTTCTAAGGTGACCGTAGTCGATTCACTTGAAGGAAATTATTTTATTGGTTTTTATGCCTTAATTTTTATTGCATTTTTTTTTCGAAAACAAAAAATCTGCATAATAAAGTAAACACATAGTTTATGGATCTTGCGTAAGTTATTCTATATTGGGTGAAAACAATTTTGTTAATACATTCGCACACCTGTCTATAAAAATAGTGAAGTTTATGACCATGAAATAACGTCACAATAAAGAATGAAATAAATCCTCAGAAACTCGGGATTTTGCTTTGTAATGTAACCCACCATAAAATTAAAATAGCTTTGCATACAAATGAAATAAATTAATCCGCAAATTAGGAACAACATGAATCTCAGAACGATGGGCCATCTGTTGGTTTCTTTTTGAAATTGCTATTAAAACTATAATGTTCAATATTTTTCAATGATTGCTACTTTATTGAAAAGATTACACCTTTTTGGCAGTAGCCCATTCTATCAACACAATTTTGTAGTACATTGTTGATGGCTTGTGGTTCTATTTCGCAAATAGGTTGATGGATAGTTCACTTACGTCGTCTGAAATGGGATAACTCGGCTTCTATATCAGAAGTATTTCTGCTCTTGAACGAACAACAACTTTCGTTTACATTACGTGTGAATGTGTGAATATGTCTGTCATTGATGATGAACAATTGCTTCTATATTCTCTCTAGATTTTCACAGAACACATGTCATCTAAGCCTGCGAATATAATATACCTACAATATTGGTGGGTTTAGATCAAGGTATGTATATAGAAGACAAGGTATTCACATTAAAATTTTGACACATTGCAGCTGATGTGCTGTGACGTAATTCTGTGACTAATGTATATACATTTTTATAAAGACAGAAGAGAGAGAGAGAGAGTATTGTGTTCTCTCTACCGTACTTTCCTATACACCTAATGATGGAACATGGTTCGTAATGGGAATTCCTTGTATTCTATATATGTACCGTGGGTTTAGATGCTTCAAATTCATTTTTAATTTCTGGCCAAATACACAGAAAAGCAGTTATTCGGGCAGAGAAGTGAATCAAAAAGAACTTGTTGTGTATGAGATGGCATTCAAACAAAGCTGGATAAACATCGTAATATTATTCTTTTTTTTTTTATATATTATTATGGCATGGTAAAAGGAGATAGGGAAAGGATCAGGGACATGAGGAGAGTGGCGGAGGTGCTGATGTCTGTCACCCATAAGCTTTCTCAGATTGTATGCCGGAGGAAAGACAAAAATGGTAGACTCTTCTACATTCGCACAGTTCGGGATAAAAGGAAGTGCGTGGTTTACAGCGCGAGTATTACTTACGTGCAGGAATCAATTTATAAGGGATCTGATTAGATAGGTATTTCATCAGATTATTAACCATGCATGTAGCGATAAATAAGTGAAAGGCTGTTATGAAACTATGTTGAGTGATTGGCTTGGACCTGAAATCCAGACTGCCAGCATGAGCTGACAGATCACTCGGTAGACAGCGTTGAAGTGCAGGGTGGCATGCTAGCTCGCCTCGGCTATTGGCGGAGAGTGTGGGGGTTCAACGAAGACCTACCATATAATATACAAAAAAAATTTCGTGCCAAAACAAAAAATGCCGCAACACACCCGGTCCAGAAGAGACCTTTACATCACTTACCATTACCTCCTGTGAAGTCGCAGGTGCTCTGCGCCTTCTTTCTGCTTGCCCCATCCACCCAACGGCACTGTGGGCAGAGTATTTTTCAGTGTCCCTAGTGGTGCGAAAGTTTAAAAGAGGAGCAGACCTAATCGACCATCCCAGTTGAGGGAGGCCTCCAGGAGAGTAAAAGGAGAATAACCAAGTCTATCGCCTCATTTCGTTATAAACAAAAATATTTATTCGTTTTTTTTTTCTTAATTTCACCCCCGTAGAACTAGTGTTTCTTACACATAGAGGCTACATTAGATTCAAAATTGTCAAGCGTAAATAATAATCTTATAAAAATTGAAAATTATGATATGATTATCGCTATAATGTTGAAAGATAATTCTCTACGTACTGCATGTCGTGACTAAGAGGAAATATTATCGAATATACTTACTATAAATTTCAATAGGCTCTAATTAAATTCAGTCTACAAGATATATGATAGCATTACACACACAACTTTAACATCCCGTGACTATAAGTAATATTCTATAGAGTGGCAGCGATATGGAAACAAAAATTCCCAACCATTACAATTTGAATCAAAAAAATTTGCAATATAGTAATGAATATGCTATAGCATTAATCCAAAGGTTACAACTATAAAGATGTAATACGTTATGACATTTTATTAAATTTAATTAAAATTCTACTAACTGTAAGTTAAATCAAAAATATATTTTGTAATAGTATTGTTGAATAGGCTTTGGCACAAAAGATAATCCTTATGCGTACATTGTTTACGGCAAGTCTTCCTACTATTCAGTAAGAAACCAATACTTTCTGGACAAAGGCAACCCAAGAGAAGTCTAACGATCTTGTTCTATATAATTAGGATGAAAAGTACGTACAGTCAATGTTTCCGACACGTTGAAGTGCTCCAGCTGCCGGCAAGTACCTGTATGAACGAAACAAATAAATTGCATCTCCCGAAAAGTTATTTTGGGTGCCGTGGGTCAAGAATAGCATTACGTTTATAATTTCTAGCCTAATCAAGGACAAAAGTACACGTATACAAACAAAATTCTACGAAATCACAACTAATGCTCTATGGAATACCAATACCCAAAATTTATCTGCAATTCAGATGAAAATCTCTGAACCAATTTAGAAAAAAATATTAAAATCACTTGTTAATTCTTCTTAACTACAACAAGAGTGAGTAACTCACTTCCTACTTTTCTACGGTATCCTTTGGCTCTCTTGTCCCGTATGTAAGTGTATGTAACGTGCCTGAGTTTGCACTGTTTGATGCCACCACTTGTGGGTGATAATGTGATTTCAGGAATTATCGTTGGTTCAGCTACACAAAAATCGTGAGCCTAGAATATCCTGGTAGTTGGATGTTTTGTTTTTATTTTCCAGCGCTAGCTCCGTTTATCGCTTAGGTGGGGTAGTTTAATCTACTCTGCATATATTGTTATCGACAGATTCAAATCAATACAGGTTATAATTTCCGATGCGTGGTTCGAGCTGTATACGATTTCCTTCAGAAATTTGCAAGCTACGGATATCGTTTTGTTCCTTTTGTGCACGTAAGTTCGGACTTCTTCCTATTGTTGTATACCAACAACCAAAAATAAAGAAATTTGTGCATGCATAACAAAATGCATCCATAAATTCCTTTAATTCTAAAGTGGGATCAAAAATGCATCCATAAATTCCTTTAATTCTAAAGTGGATCCAAGAATGCATTCATAAATTAACATGAGTCAATTTATGTCTGTCTTGTCTGAAATGCATCCACGAATTCCAGGGCTCAGATTCAAGCACACGTGCCAGGCTATCTAAGCCGCAAATATACAAATCACTTTTCATGTCCAAGTGGACGTAGTCATATTCGAGGGCACATGCTTCAAATAATTCTCTCTGCATGACAAGAAATTATGTGATAAACACGTATAATATTTCGGATGAAATATGCACGCGCTAAACACTAACCTCTGCTAGGAATGTAATGATGTGTTTTTTCTAAAAGGTGACTCACTCACCTTCACAAGGGCTATAGCTCACGATCTGGCCCCAATTAATCAAAAAATATATAGACTACCAGAGACACAAAGGCAAGTTATTAATGAACAACTTCATGAAATGCTAGAAAAGGGAATAGTGCAACAAAGCAAAAGTCCATGAAATTCCCCTCTTCTAGTGGTCCCCAAAAAGGCAGGACCAAACAGAGAAAATAAATGGCGTGTTGTCGTAGATTTCCGCAAGTTAAACGAGAAAACAATAGGTGACGCTTTTCCATTACCACGTATAGAAGACCTTTCAGACCAATTAGGTCACGCTCGTTATTTCACCACTCTTGACTTAGCCAGTGGCTACCATCAGATACTTGTCAACCCAAAAGATCGGCACAAAACAGCTTTTAGCATCAACTACGGACACTATGAGTTCAAACGCATGCCTTTCGGTTTAAAGGGAGCTCCACCCACCTTTCAACGTTTGATGAATTATGTTCTGACGGGGCTACAAGGTTTGGAATGCTTCGTATACCTGGATGGCATAGTCATCTATGGCAAAAATTTGGAAGATCATAATCGCAAGCTCCGAAAGGTATTTAACCGTTTGAGAGAACATAATTTAAAACTACAGCACGAAAAATGTTAGTTCGTACGTCCAATAACAAATCTACTTCGTAAAGACAACAAATTTAGATGGACTGAAAAATGCCAAGAGGCATTTGAAAATATCAAGTTAGCACTGATTTCGCCTCCTCTACTTATTTATTCTGACTTCACAAAATCCTTTAATTTAACACCAGATGTTAGTAGTGAGGCACTTGAAGCTGTATTGTCCCAAGGGGACATAAGAAAGGATCAACCAATCGCATATGCCAGCCGGACACTGAACAAAGCTGAGAGAAACTATTCGACAATCGAAAGGGAATTACTCGATGTTTTCTTCAGGGTCACAAATTTAAGGTATACACTGATCATAAACCCCTCAAAGGCGTATTTAACGTGAAAAATCCTACTTCACGATTACTGAGATTACATCATAACCTTTCGAAATTCGATTATGAAATTGAATACAAACCAGGAAAATACATTACGAATGCCGACGCGCTAAGTCATATACCACCACAGACAAACGAAGATAGTCCTGCTCAAACAGTAGAAGCGATAATTCACCACCGAATGGATTCCGATTTAGAAGAAGATTGGGCTGTACAAAGTCAATCAGATCCCGGGAATTTCTACGCTATTACTTGAGCCCATAAACAAAAGGTCCTAATAGCCTCGGATACACCTCCGTTAAAAACACAATCTGAAGAGGCGGAAATAAAATTAAATCCAGTAATAGAGACAACATCCAACACCTCAGCGCCTAATAATATCGACGCTAGTCCGACAACAAAACCAGAGGTAATCACTAGCTCAGAGGAAATACAGGATTATCACGATTCCCCTTTTGGAGAACACCAAGGAGTGATAAAAACCTACAAACGCATCAAACGGAAATACTGGTGGCGACATACATATGTTCAGAGATACAAAAAGATATGTAAAGAAATGCTCCAAGTGTCAAACAATTAAAGCTTCTCCTTTGATAAAAATGCCTATGGTTATTACAGATATCGCTGAACAGCCTTTTGATAAGGTCTACTTGGATATTGTGGGACCACTAGAAGAAACAAATCCAAAACAATAAGTACATTTTAACTTTTCAGGATAACTTAACAAAGTTTGTTGACTGGTACTCCATTCCCAACGCAGAGGCAACTACGGTGGCACAGATTTTTTTTGACGAAATTGTAACCCGGTATCGCATCCCCAAAAGGATAGTGACAGACCAAGGAAGCAATTTTCTGAGTGAGTTATTCAAAAAAATCTGTAAGCTACTACGACTGAAGAAACTTCAAACGTCCGCATATCACCCTCAGTAAAATGGTGCACTGGAACGGGCCCATCGCCAATTAATAGAATATCTCCGCACACTAGTGGACGAAAATCCCAAAACGTGGGACCATTTTCTGCGAACGGCTGCGTTTGTACAACAGTGTACACGAGGGTACGAAGCTAACTCCTATGGATTGTCTATACGGTTTTATGGCAGACGTTCCCTCAAACTTAAAACGGGAAACAGAGCCTGTGTATAATCAAGAGAGCTATTATAATCTACTTCGATACAAGCTATAAAAATCATACGCAACCGCTCGCAAAAATCTCCTCGCAAGTAAGCAACGCTCCAAAGCATACTACGACAAAGCCATACGCCCTATATCTTTTCATCTACGAGATAAAGTCTTGCTAAAAAGCGAAAACAGAAAGAATAAGCTCTCCCAAATTTGGATAGGACCTTATTTGATAGCGGCCACAGTGATGCCAGATTGGGCGCTTTTCCGCAAATTGGGCTATCTTTTTAAAAAATTTGCGCTTCAATTTTCATGAAAAGCGCCCAGCGCCCAATTGGGCTCGACAATATTTTTCGGCGCGCCTTTTGGGCTCTATTTATATATATAAAAATTTTTGTGAAAAACTAGTAAACATCATCGTATTCGTAAAGCCACGCTGACGTCGCCGTTGTTAATGTAATTCAGCCATTCCTCTTTTAGTTTTCGGAATGCAACCTTTTGGGAACAGGCGATTTTGGGATTGGGATTGACAACTTTTGACTTTGACATGACGCAAACTTCACTTTGGGTGGTGCGCGCCAACCAATAAGAAGAAGCTTTCTTTAAAAGAAGAATATTAATCCAATGAATATATACCGCGCGCGGCCGGCCCGGTATAGTTTTTCCAAATTCCACATTCTGTCCGATTCAAGAAGTTATTAGTTAAGTTAAATGCAAATGTGCAAGTTGGTTTGTTTTAGTTTCCAGTTCTTTGAAATATAATAAAAAGTGCTGTGATTTAATTAAAGTGAAATTTATATATTTGTTTAAAAACAGAGTTCACATCGTCATCGTCACAGCAAAAACAAAAGCATATACACATTAGGTAAGGCTGCCACAAAAATTCATGAATTTGCAAAAGTGTTAAAATGCTTCAATGTTCATTTAAAATTTAGAATAGAATAGAAAAGAATAGAATAGAATAGAAAAAGCATTTATTAAGGAACCTCAGCCTATGCTATGTTACAATGCTAGGTACATCGAGTATAAAATAGAAAATAGTATTAAAGGTTTAATACAAGCTTAGAAAAATAACAAAGGAGCTGCGCTCGTAGCAGTAGATAAAAGAAAAATTAACAGTAGTGAAAATAACGGGATGGTAAATTCAGAAACTTACAGTATTTGTTAGATAATTTAATTTAAAACTTCTATGCAAAATTTCAGTGAGACTCATTAATGTTTACAGTCGCTCAAATCGAAAATAGTGATATTTAGGCTGTTGTTGATGGACTTTCAGGAAAATTATTTCAATAATTTTTTCATAACTTCTGAAATTGAATTTCTTTTTTTTTATTCGTCTTTCCAATTTAAGAGAGTTTAATTATCAACTTATCGCAGTAAAAGCGGTTTTAAAAAATTAATTTTTTCTGTTTTTTATAAATTTTTTAAATTAAAATTCGAAATATCGAATAATTTATTTAATCGTAATTTTTAGCTTATTGTTTTTTTCGTTTTCCTGTTTTTGTTCTTTTCTAATTTTAACTTTACGTACATATTATTAAGTTGTCTGCGGCTATTATTTATTTTGTTTTACATTCAAGTTTTCCACAATTTTCACAATAAATACATCTTCCGCTAAACTCTGTTTAATGTTCATTATTAATATAGAATGTTTATACACAGGGACCGTAAATAACTGTTATTTTTGGCAATCAGCTAAAAAATGCCATGAAGACTGAATGGTATACTTGAGACGTAATAATAAACAGTTAATAATTGCTAAAAAACTTTTAATTCTCATAATAATTTTTTATGTAAAAGTTAATTATAACTGTTACCCAAGACTTTTATTATTTAAGTCTTATGATAAGAGTCCCAAAACACTTTTATTTTTTTAAGTTTCATCAGAAATTCAGCTTTGTTAAAAAAAACATTTTGGCGCCTTTTGGGCGGTATTTTTTCTTCATTTGGGCGCTTAGTTCGTGGCACAATCTGGCATCACTGAGCGGCCATATCTAGCCCTATGAACAGTACTATAAAAGTCGATAGGCGACTGGTCACTGTTCACTGTTCATAATAACAGACTTAAGCCATATTATGAATAAATTTTTACACATCGCCCAATGCATTAATGGACGAGACTTGCGTTTACTAACCTTACTGACTTAAGTTGTCGATCAGCTTAATCTCTTACCGAAACTACTCGATTTTATGTTACTTCATGAGTAAATGAACCACCTTTTATTCAAGTAACAGTATGTCACCCAATTTTCGAATCATTTTCTTTCCTTCCTCTACCCTCTTTTCCACCAGCAGAAAGAAAATTCAATCGAGCCATCAGAGCTTTCATTTCAAGAAAAAATTGACGCCCTTGAATCTCCTTGACTTTGAACTTCTCTTCAGCATATGATGCAAAATTTGAGTACATATTACAAGGAAATGGACTTAGAGCTGTTAAATTTTACGGACTTGCGTTAATTAACCTTCTTGTTGGTTGTCGATCAATTTAAACTAGTAGTAGTAGACTCTTCGTCTTAGTCAAAACTACACCATTTAACGCCGCCTTACAAGATTACCTTAATAGCGGTAGTCACTTCAACGCTAGTCGACAACACGTTTGAAGCTTTGAACCGCAAGGGTTCAGTTGGACTAAACTTCTTACAATTTTGTTTTTTGCCACGAATACGATTCAAAGTTGAAACCTTTTACACTACTCGTGCTTTCATTCATAAATGATGTTGATCTTGTGTAGATTTAAAAACCCTTCATTAAAAAACAAAAACGCTTACCAAAGGCTAAGCTAGCAAACGAATTTTTACTGGCTGTATAAGAAGACAACCAGCCCCACCCCTCCCTCCCGAACTGTAAAAACTGTATCTTCAAATTCACTAATTGCTTGGGACACACCAAATTTACCTGGAGTAACGAATCGCGGTAAAATGCCACGGACATACTACTCCCTGTGTTTATCAGAAGACGCCGCTCGTTATCCACACCTAACTAACTAATTATGACAATTCTGCTCGATACGCGGTAACCAAGCGTTAATAACCCAGGAAGGAAGATATTCCCCAACGTATATATATATATATGTATATATATATATATATATTGTAGCCAATGCTTTGACATCGAACCTCCATCTGGTTGACTAAAATAATGTATTGATTACTAATACAGATCCCACAGTCTTTCCGATTCATTCTTAAATACAAATAAGCCAAAAGCGAGTCAATTACACCGTGGCACTCTGCTGGCGGGTACGGTGAAAGTTAACAACAGCTTTCAAATGCCGGGCCTTTGTACAGATAGAAATGCAAATTATAAGGTTTAAAGCCTTGTCGAAAAATCAGACAACACTCTCTGTAATACCACTCAATAGAAGTGGCGTACACGAGAAACACACATACGTGTACACCCTTTCCGTTCAGATATTCAGAGGAATAAAAGAATTAACGGAAAAATGTTACATTTTAGAATGCTCTGTTTATGGCATTAAGAATCGAAAAAAAAAATCGGAAAGTTTAGCCTTTACACATAATTTGTATATATACATATCTCTTATCTCCAGCTTGAAGGAGTATTGTCAAATGCATAAAGGCAGTCATACATTTTTGGTCTTACAGATAAGCTGGTTCTGCCTCGCCGAACTAAATAAAAGCTATATATCATGTATGACAAATTATTACGCGATGCTACGGTCAAAAATTTTACTTTTATTTATGCATTTATATTTACTGGAAAATCAAAAGTATTCTCCCACATTTTTCGTGAATGCGCTTAATCTAGAATCTAGATAATAAAAAGTTCTTCTCTAGTAAGAAGTATTATGATGGATAACAAACGACTATCTTCAGATAAACCCATGAAAGTGATCCTACCCTTTCCCAGACCTGGAAACGGTAAACTTGTATAACCCCAGCACTGGACTGTGAATGTTGGCACCAAATTAAATCAGTATTTAATTGACCTTATTATCTGCCCGCAGTGGGCTTACTATTTCTTAAAGGAAGAAAAAAGCGTTTCGTATGAGTACAAACCTTACCTACTCATCAGTACGACTGAGAGGTTTTGCCTGCCCTAGCCGAATATACCGTACAACCTGATAATAATCTTATAGCACGTTTAGATTTTCTGCCTGCTTCAGTTATACTCAATTACAACCAAAACTAGAAATCGTTTCTCTCCACTTTCTATGAACCAAACTCCTAGTACCTCCCATTGAATATGAATCCGTAAAAATGTTTTCACACGTTCTACACGTTCTAGTATTCATGGAAATTTGAAACCGGGACCTTCCGACCATTCCCTTCAAACCCCGGACGAAGCGATTGTTTTTTTCTCTCTTGTATTTATGATTTGATTTAGAATCGTTAAAAATTAAAGTTCTTAAAATTCTTCTGTTCTCCATCATTGATCGATTCTAACAAGTGTTGGCTTGATTCCCGTCCGCGGGAAAAAATAACTATAATAAACATTGGTCTTCGTATTTTTTCGCTATAACGAGTGAGTAAATTCGTTACAGAGAGCGAATTTATATATCGGTTCTTCGAAAGCCAACCAAGTTCAACTAGTATTTACTTTATACTGTGGCTACTAGTTTACAAAGTATTTGGGAAACTTACCAGTCGCATAAAACAAGTAGAATAATTTGTGCAGAAGTTTAGCCAAGCATGAGGACCTATGGCTATGGAGACGTTGAGCGCCTTAAACACCTAGTAAAAAGATTTCTACAATACTGCTAGTTGCACGCGTATATAGCTAAAGAAATGCTACCATCTAAGTCGCGAGGTATAGTTTCATTAATGTTTTATTCAGCGATGATCACTATATAGTTCGTACATACCGAAGAAAAACGAAAGTGCTTTCATCATGTTGTCGATGCTCCAGTATATTTTTACTAACAGTTTTTACGGGTAGCTGTGTGTGTACATGAGGGTTAAAAATAAGTCAACAGAAAACCACGTCTCAACTTAAAAAAAAAGATCAATGTTTGGCATGGGATTAGTGACTCTTAGTTAATCTTATTATTATCTCAAGTTCGGAACTAATTAAAGACTAGAGTTAAATTAATTGCGAAGCTCCAAATAGTTTCCATGATTTTGAAATTCAATCTTGTCGTGAAATTATACATATAGTTCGGGAGGTAATGTTGCGTTTTACGTAGTATTTTTATGCCGAGCGAATGTTATCTTTATCGATGGATCTGGTGTGACTAATAATTGAACCAAGCGTCAGCTGACGCACTGTGGGATGCTGTAAAAGTGGTAAAAAGATTTTTTTTTAAGTAATAGTTTGCCGGCTGAAACTTTTGTTTATATCCAGTTAACATCATAGTGAGTTGAAAAAAATTGTCAGCTGCATCGCCGAGGGTGGATTATGCGTCAGCTGCTCGCAGGAACTTGCAAAAAATAAAACATCTAAAATAAAGTAACAGTGGTAGCCTAAGAGCGCGTTGACGTAGAAAACTCAAATCTGATACATGCAATTTTCATAGCAATTAGTAAATGAAATGTCGAAAATGAAATAAATCGGGCAACTCTTTCTTGATGTTGCCATATAAAAATTTTGGTTTTTTACGTATATTGTGAAAACGATCAGTCCTAGACGTTTTTATTGTACTGAAAAGTTCAAATTTCGGCTCTCTACGTTGACGCGTTCTCAGGGTATTACTTTATTTTCTTTTTTATTTTTTACAAGTTAATGCGAGCAGCTGACGCATAATCCCCCCCCCCCCCCCCATACACACACGAAGCAGGTGACGATTTATAAAAAAGGTTTCAACCGGCATACTATTAAAAAAATGTTTACAACTTTCGCAGCCTCCCACACCCACCGCTATTTGAGCAGCTGACGGTCGGTTTACGAGATTAATTATCGATATCAAAATGGTATACTATGAGTTTTTCATTTGCAACGCTACCTTTGGGCTAATATGTATATATGTATGTATATACAGTTAGTACGACTCTCAACACTATTTTCATATGCACCAACCCATGGGAGTACAGAATTATACAATGTTGTTGGGGAACGAAATTTCATCAAATGCTCGTTCATTTTGTACTACACGATTGATTACCTTATAAACTTCGGTGCTTTTAGCATTCTCTACTCCAGATTGGCATGTGGAGCTTCAGCTTGGTAAGTGAAGTCAGGTTAGGGATAATCACAACCTTTTTAGAATACGAATCGATAACTGATAATATGTTACACATTGCAATC
The DNA here is from genome assembly GCA_963924295.1 of Dioctria rufipes. Lineage (NCBI taxonomy): Eukaryota > Metazoa > Arthropoda > Insecta > Diptera > Asilidae > Dioctria > Dioctria rufipes. Next base: position 35,790,311 of record OZ002743.1, on the reverse strand, counting down.
AAAATCGTTGCTTTTCATATACTCTAACCGAAATTATAGGGAATATTAAGTTTGCACTAATGTTTGTATAGCGAACAATATTAATTATGGTCCGAAAGGCCCTATATAGCGACTTACTTTCTTATTAAATTCATATTCAAGTCAACTCTTATATTTGCAGTAGTTATAGTCAACTAACGACAAATCAATAATGATTCTACATTTTTTCACTTAACACGGAATAAGTTAAACATAAGTTAAAAGTCTACAAAGTTTTTTACTTTTAACGGAACAGAGCGCAATTCTACATATGTACACAAATCCAAATTTTCTTAATATATTAAACTCACTTTTGACACATTTTTCATTGCCACATTCTGTTTGAACCTTATTTGAAAGGATTTGTCAAAGCGATGATTCTGATATTTTGTCGTACTATTTCTCGTATATTTATTTTTGTCACATATTTTGACATTTTACCATAATTTTGTCGTACTTCGGTTTTGGTCGTAGTTCATTGTGATTTATCATTATCACTTCCCATAAAGTGAACTAAAACGAATTTGAAGTGAATAAACGTCGGAATATACGACAAATTTGCGAATTTCTCTCGAGGTTGTGACAACAGTTTTAAATTATAGTAAATTAGTGAATAATCTTATTCAAAATAGTCTTGCTGTGATGAATAAAAACCAGGGATCGAAAAAACTTATTATTTTAGATTTTCCAAACAACAAAATCGCATAGAAATAATGATCTTTTCTGGCGTAATTTAAAAAAGTAAAACCAGTCAAATAAAAATTGCACCTTAAGAGCGGTATGTTAAAGCCAAGGAATTTTTGTTCCTATACAATATCTATGTAATAAAAAAATCATTGAATGTTCAAGGAATTTTTTTCTTTGCCAATTCCTTGAAGTAATATGCTAGAGAAAAGAAATTCCAACAGAAAAACTCTTACTTCTCGATTTTGACAAAAAGAGGTTGTTCTCTTTGGAAAAATCCATTTATGTCAATTTTTCATGAAGAAATAAGTACCGAGATACTTATTTCTGTAAGGAATTTTGACGTATGTGGAATAATTTGAAAAATTGAAGCAAGGAATTGCGATTTTGAAAGAGGTAATCAATTTTAAACTGAAAAATGAAGGAATAAAAGTTCTTTAACGAGTTTCTTAATTTTGTTAGTTGAATTAAAACATTATGGATGAATATGACGAAGAATACTTGTTGTCGGATGTAGAAGACAATGTCTTCAAAGAATTGGGATTCACATCCCAAAAAAATTTCTCTAGTTGTTCTGGAGTAAACAAAAAGGCATGCAAAAAATGAGCCGAAAATTTCAATTCGCATAATAAAAGAAAATTTGCGGCGGGTGTAAAAACACATGAAGAAATATTGGATCTAGGCAATAAAAACCATTTCAATATCAACGCAATTTCTCGGGCTTGGAAAGAAATAAGTGCGTCTATTAATAAACAAGGTTTGCTTTTATTTGAAATGTTTTTTTTTACAATTCAATTTTGTTATTTCCATAGTTAATCAGTGCAAGTCAGCATGGATATCTCTGCGGGTAAGTCAGATGTACAGAATAAATCAATAAAAAAAGAAAAAAAAAGTGGAAGAGCTAGTACCTACTATATGATGCAGAGACAGTGAACTGGGAGTTCGTCAAAGATTTATCCTTTTTGCCAAACATTTCGGAAAAGAGAAGATATGCAAATGAATATGTAAAAAAGATCTCATGAACTTATTACAAAAAAAATTGTTTTACAAAATCCACAGAACTTTCGAAACAACACCAAGTGAAGTGGATATAGAGAGCTCGAGAATAATAACGAATTAAACTATTCGCATGTAAGTAACTTATCATTTCCAAATTAAAAATACGAATTATAACAATCTTTCTCTTATATTTATAGAGCCGTTCATCCACAACATTCTCGCAAAAGAAAAACAGCACTATTAAAAATTTAGCTGAATCAATCGGGCAGCTGGTAGATCTCCAAAAGACCTCAGGATGTTTGTTATGATTTGTGTGCCTTAGATTATGGAAAATTGATATGGAAATTTATATAATATTCCCTCACAAACTTACCGTAGTCTGTATTTCTTCCCAAATATGAGATATTAGAAGAATGAAAGAGACTGTTTGTTTGAGTAGAAATTTTTTCCTCTATTCTCCTTCGATGATGTTACCCTGGCTGTTAAGTCTAAACTCGTAGCTTAATGGGTAGTAGGCCTTTTTGCCACTAGATATTAAAAAGTTATGCAGCAAACAACTTGCCAAAACAATTTCCTGTGCTCTGTCTGGAGAACAGAACGTAGTTCTTTTTAAACACTGCCACTTGGAGCATAGGATTCCAAAAGAACTACTCAACCGATAATTCAAAATAGTTTCTTCATCTGTTAGCTTCTTTTTTTGATCCATATTGCTTTAAAATGCGCTCACAAAGAGGAAAAGCATCGTCAGCTACGTAAAAGAAAGATAACTTGACTCCATGAACTCTTACATTTGTTGGAAAGTCTTGGCGGTTTAACTCAACATCTTTTCCATATTTTGAATTTTTAAGTATGTTTGCGTCTCCTTCACTTCGATACGCACCGATTCCCAAATATGTAAATTTGTAATTTGCGTCACATACTGCCATTATAATCAGAGAATGGAATGCCTGTATGGATGTAAATAATTGGATACTTTTTTAAATGACTAATTTTATAAATTACTTTAAAATTATTGAACAAACTGCCAGAATTTGAAGGAGTTTGTAAAGCCTCATGCTTACTGAAGTTCCAATGTGCATTGAAACTATTGGCGATCTCAGTAAGTAAATCCTTATTTAATTCTGGCATTCTCGGCTCTTACAATTCGGCACAAATTGCATCACAAACTATGTCGATAATTGTTTCGTAAAGGGCCCCAAACACGATCACGCATGTTGGCCAACTCGAGTAGGACAACGATGTTGTCACGCAAATTTGACCGTGTGTGTGCCTGTTTGACGGTGTGACATGCAGTGTGTCAAGCGGTTGGACGAAAATCAAATTAGTTTGATTTTTGGGAGCGGGTCTACGTGTTTGACAACATATTGTACCGTGTAGGGCGATGTATGTCACGCATTCGTTATTCTTTATTGAACTCTATTGCAGTGAACATAGGAAAATAAGGAGTGAAATATGGCGGGATTAGTGCATGCCATTTTCGCTTTCACATTTGTTGTCTTTATTCGTAAAAGTTTTAAATAGAGTTTGATTTTTTTGTTCTTTCTTCTTTCTTCCTTTTCTTGCCTTGTGCATTTTAAATGTAAAACAATCGGAAAAAACTTCTGTGTCCTAACTTGCCATTAAGTTAACTTTGCTTATGATTTCAACTCCATATCGTTCATTTTAGGTGAAGAAAAAATGCAAAGGAGATATTGTTTGAACTTTGTTCTTACCTTTATATAAGTTTTTAAAACATTTATTGCTGCTTCACAGGTCTCAATTACAATTTTTCCCAGGGTCTGCGGTGCTATAGCGGTAAGGAACTTTAAATCTTTAAAACTTGCACCTGATGCAAAAAATCTAAGTGTGGCATATAAACGCTCGTTTGGAGTGATAGCATCCCTCATAAACGTATTTTGTTTTTGAATAAATGGGGTTAATAATTCTAGCAGCTCCTGATATGTGTTCCTGTCCATTCTAAGAAAGTTTTTCAAATCAGCTGGAAATGTTAGCTCTAATTCCTTTATTAAATTTGTATGAGAATATTTATTTCTTTTTCGCAACCACTCTTTCGTCCAAATTCTTTTCGCTTTTTTCCTTTTTGAACCGCTTTCCATATCGAAAATTGTGTCTATAACTAGAACACTCAATAACACGTCCGACATTGCTCTTAAATTATGAAAAACTGATGTTGGACAACATGTTTGATAAGTGTGTGGAGAAAAAGCTTTCATGTGTGACACACCAAGTTGGCCAACATGCGTGACCGTGTATGGGGCCCTTAATGCTGTTTGATAATTCTATACCAAGATGCCAAATATCTCTGCAAATCACCTGATGCAAAAAACCTGTAAATTATATGATTACAACCCTTTCTTTCGTAAATATCAGCTAAGACAAATAAATAATAAAGACATATAAACATAACATAAACATAAACATTTATTTGAGTATACCCGTGCCAAAGGCACGCAAAGCGTTGGGCACATCATAGAAAGTTATTATAGCAAAACAAATCATAAAAGTCTGGAACAGGCATATAATACATGAAAATATTGAAGTAAAGAAAATAAAATTACATAATAGCCTATTGTGAGGATAAGAAATTTACACTATAGAAAAACATGAAATAAGAAACTTAGCAGCTACACAGTATTGTATACAGTTAAACTAGATAAGCATATCAGTAGACAAATAGAACAAGAGGTATTGAGAGATTAATGCCCTAGACACACAGCGATCTTAATGAAGAAATAACTAACGACTCATTAGTCTATAACTATTCATTATAAACTGCAGACACACCGCCATTTCTTTAATTAAGTTGTACTGTCAAACTGATTTTGATAAACTTATCACATTAAAGAAGCGATATGGATCGAATTAACGCGATTAACTTTGTGGCGGTGGCGTACTCTTCGCCTGTAAAAATAAGTTTAATTACAACCAAATTAAACTTCCCAGTTTCTCCAATACTCTCGATATCGAGCTTATAGCTCTTAAGCTGTCTCTCTTAAAATATGACTTATTCATAAGACTCCATAAATATCGTCGATGACAAAGGTCAAAATATTTCCGACCTACTTACTTCAACATCTAATTTTATCCATGGTAAGATGGAACTTACTGTCGAATATCTACTAATTGGTGATTTTAAGTTACCCAATATTCAATGGGTAATAAATGAAGATGACGATGACTATCTTCTTCTTAATAACTTGACAACTAGGGAATCCCTTTTCCTGGGGCCGGATTCTGTAACACGGAGAATTTGGGAGATGAGAATTGCGTTTTCTTAGAATTCTTAATTCCCTAATTCTCCATTCCCAATTCACTAACATGGTTGGAGAATTAGGGAAAACGTAAGAAATGTGAAAAAGTACGAATCGCCTGGGACGATTAAGGGTATCAATTTTTGTTGTAGAGGGTTGGACTTTTTTTCATATGTGCGGTACATCTGCCTATTACCTTCCACTGTTGAAATAAATTTAGATTTCTTTTTTGTTGGGGTAGTTTTTGAGGGATGTAGGAGGGTAGGTTTTCTCGAGTTTTTCCGGGATAACGAGAGAATGGAGAGTAGAAGGAGAATGTATGTGGTATAAAAAAAATGGGAGCTCAGCGCGAACAAGATAGGTTTAGGAAAAGGGGCGGGGAGAGTGCGGGGTAGAAATGGGAGCTGATTAATGGAAATTTAAAAAAAAATTAAGACAATATCAGGAGCTGCAATAATTCGCAGGGGTAAGCTCAGGATCTCTAAGCCCAATAAAAAAAAAGTAAGAATTCGCTTTGGTAATTAGGCATGCATGGGTATTATAGCCAATATTTTATTTCGATTAACAGTAATTTGCAGATTTGAGCGGCCTCGACGGTAAATTTTGCTATCGCAATATTCACGGGCGCCTAATTCTATGTCGGAGGGCTGTAGAGTATTGGAATTTTTTTGATAGATTAAGGGTTTAGAGTACAAAAATATAGGTGAACAATTTTGGGAGCAGGGTGTTTTGTGGATTGGTGGTCTTACCACCCCTCATAGGGGGTTGCTCAAACTACGTCATATTTGATACCAAATTAAAATTAAAGAGGAAGGAGAGGGTAATCGAGTGGTGTAGTTTGTCTTTGATCGTTTTAACGTGATAGCTGGCTTTTGACTGCCGAAAAACGATTTTTTTACACTACGGTCATATACACCCCAGTTTCCATATTTTGCATATATTTCTTCCGTTCTTTGTTTCACATCCATTAGTACTCCGTTGTGAACATTTTTGTCATGGAAAGTAAATTTCCAGGACTTACCAGTTCTTCGCAATGATGAGATGAAAATATGTCAATTTTTGTACCAAAAACGGCCAATTTTTCACCTTAAAAAGGACTGCTACACTTCTTTTACAGTTATTTCCAAAATGGTTTATCGTATTCAAAAATTATTTACATATTTAATTAGGGGACATAATTTAGATGCGATTTCATCCTACACACAAGCTTTACCGTGTATATTTAAACATTTTACAGCATCTCTTCTGTACTGGACGACGACCAAATTGATCATTTTCGCGTGATTTATAATTTTTAGCGGGTACTTTGAGAGACAAAATCCTTGTTCCTCTGTTAGTATTGCATGGATTTCCATAATTTGTTTTTTACAATGTAGCCAGGATACGCAGTGAATACTTAACTCAATTTGAAATTCCTAGGTACCTACATACCTTCACAAAACGCAACAAAAGCAGACAATACAATTTTTCCACTTACTTTTCCACTTGCAAAACACCGGAGAATTAACAAGTGGAATAATAATTTTTTTTGCCAAAAAGAAAGAAAAGAAAATATTATGAAGTCATAAAAATTTATTAAAATTACAAGAAAATGCAATAGTAATTCAAGAATATAAAAATATTTTTTTTTTATCGGCAATGCCCTCTGAAAGTTCTTTTACCATTGAGAATATACACAATGGTGCAAACTTTTAAATTTTCCTCTGGTGACAGCTCATTTTTCATGGCTCGGACTATATAGATGTCACTTTTGCAATAGACGTAATAATATTTACAATAAAACAATATGGAGTACTTCTGTAGAAATTAATTAAATGTTTAAAAATAAGGCGGGCCAAATGGGTTTTTCGCACAGCAGCCAACAACACTGGCACAGTGGCGCGGTCCTGTCAATATGTACAACTCTGAGAGTAACCTATAAATAAGCTAATGAAAGAGCAGAATTTTCAGAGCAATTTTAAGCTCTAGCTAAGTTTAAAATTTCTCAAATCACCTCCATTGTGGTAGGGTGCCACTTCTCCCTATCTAATAATATAATTCACCTCATTTTGTGATGTCACTAGCTGCTAGCTATAACGAGACAAAGGTGAAGACAAAAAAAAATTATTGGAATACCTATGTAGGTACGCCCTTAGATAAGTTTCAATTTCAATTTATAATCTTACATGACTCTTTTCTACCAAATTTTTGTAAACATTTCACGATGTTACGCACTTGAATTTGTCTACTTAATTGTTTTTAGCTCATATTGAATCTGAAATTATACAAAATAAAAAGATTCTTTCTAAAGAAAAAAAATTGTTTCCTTGCGGTAAAAACTCAGCCCCCCCCCCCTGCACGCACCTGTGTAGGATTAATTATCTTTCTTAACTAAGCACAAAGCCAACAATTACGGAGAAATTTGCAATGGAAAATGTTCCACATAACAAAATCCTCTTAATTATTTATTATGTGAAAAGTAACGGATATTGCCTGTACAATAAATCTAAGAAATCATAATTCGTAATATGCCGTTGAAAAACAAAAGAAAAAAAAACTTGAAAGCCACCCGGCCGCGTTGGGCTACAAGAAGAGCCCCTTTTCCCGCGTTCGTCTTTTTGTTGTACGTCCGCCGTGTCGTCGTCGTCGAATAAATCGCTTCAATTCAATAATAAAGAATAAAAGTGGCCGGTTAAGAGTCATTTCCCCCAGTTCAGTATTGTTCCATCTCAGGCGACAGGTCGGGCTCTGTTCGAGGCGAGCGCTTGTTGCGGAAACAACAGATTCCATTTCAATATCGGAGGAAGTGCACGAGTTCCGACGCCCCCTCTGTGTCAAGAAGTTATTTTCTTTCTATTGTCACGCCTGCGATTTTTTGCACCGGTTTATGGATAAACATTAATTTTTCTCTATGCACTTGGCATAATTTTTTTTGTTATTATTATTATCCTAGTGAGTGAAGACCAAACCATTACAAAAATTTGTGAAGCTATTCTAATCAAAATCGTGTTTTGTGTTTTTTGTCCGTTAGAAAACGAATTTTCCGGCAAAATGTTCATAATTTATTCGAATAACAAGGATTTTCTATCTAAATTAGCTGCTACAGTTTTGATATTTTACAGTAAGTGAATATTATTATTAATTAAGGGACATGTTCGACAGACTCAGACCACTAAAGGATTAGAGAGATGTTAATTTAAAATTTAGATTTTATGTTTAGTGAAGCGATAATGTTTCATGATTTCTCTTTTTTATCGGTACTTAATTAAAAACATCTAAGATTGCTATAGATAGCTCCTATTAATGAGGCCTTAGTTTGTCGAGCAAACCGTTCAGTTACAGTCTAAAATCTAAAAGAAGTGGAAATAATTAATATGCTATGTTGATATCTCGCTATTGAATCAATAAATTTACCAATTTTTCATGTAATAATATTAAAAAAAAAAATATTCGAAATAATCACAGAATAATATAAGTTCATATGAAACTATGGGTTGAATCTGAAATTACGAGTATACAAAATAAAAAGAGTCGTTCTACGGTAAATAAATTAAGCAGTGGTATCTTTAGAGTTTTGTTTGAATACCTAATATTTTCACATTGTTTCGGGCTTCGAACAACAAAAGAAAAAAAAGGAACCATTATAAAATCGAACGTGTCCGTCCGTGTCTGTCAAAGACGTTTTTATCGAAAATGACATAACGTAAGAATTTGAAATTTGGTAGAATGTACACACATATTTCAACAGTCATTATTATTATTTTTTTTTTGAATTTTTAATGGTGGTGGGCTGGGCCCCACAAAAAATATTATTTTTTTAAAAATCTTGTTAGATTATCGTTTGAAAAAGTTACTTCCAAATATTAAAAAAAGAAAAAAACAACATTTTTGGTAAATTGGTTATAAAGATATAGCTCAAAGTTAAAATTTTGATATTGTCAGGGTTAATAGACATTGAGACATCAGGAAAACTGAAGCTTTTTTTTTCTCATATTTTTCAGTTATCATAAGCAAATATGAATATATTTCAATTCCGTCCATTGACTGTTCTGGTACTGCTGGTACTGAACACTGATTGTGCGAGCCCGACTCGCTGTTAACTGAATTATTTTAATGATTAGGTATAATTCCACTTTGCGGACCTACCATAACAGCTGCCCCATCACAGTTTTTATGCTCAGGTTTCAGCAGCATTCATAAACATTATCTGCCTAGGAACAATTTTTTCGGACCGTTTTCAGCTACCAATAATGCAGAAGAACTCTGAAGAAATATGGTCGATTAAAACGCTAATAACAGAATGAATTTTTGTGTATGTACATTGAAAATTTTTTTGGTTTGGGCCCATGATATATTTAGCCGAGTTCAGTGAGTTATTGCTAGGCTTGCTACTAGCTCTTATCACTTTGTTAGTACAGCCGTCGATATCTAGGTACTTTTGTCTGTGATGTAAGGGTATTCTAAATGTACGAGTAGTTAATAAATTTGCAAGTACAATTTCCGAGGAAAATGTAACTTTGCGTTTCAACAGGTTTAAATCTGTGCACTTACTCATATCACTAAATTATGCAGCTGTTGGTACATGCATGTCAAAGTTAAGAAATGTTTTTATTACGATTTTAATATTTTTCAATGTATATTGAGAAACTCTTCTGGTTAACTTTTATATTTCTGGCAATGTCATAATTTCGAGTGGGTATAAATGACATTGTTGAGTAAGTACTTTCTAGAGTAAACTGGAATAAAATATTTGTGCAAAAATTCGCAACTTTTCTTAGAAGATGAAGATGAAAGTCCATTGAAAATCATCTCTTTTTACATGAATTTGAATTAATAAAATTCATGCTGATGAATTAAAAGATTCTAGGATTTTCAGTTCTGATTTTAAATTCATTTAATCCAAGATTGAAACTTGACGAGAAGTCAACGTTGTGTAAGATTATATCGAATTGATATCTAATAGAGCATGATGTTGATAAGAGATGACTGTCTACGTTGTTGAATCTAAGTCAATTGTTCGTTATTACTGTCAAGCAGATTATTATATTAATATACATATATTATATAAAAACAATAAGAGAATGTGGAAATCGATGTTTCGTCGACGGTTTCATGGAATAATCATTTTACTAAGATGTGACCCTATGCTGGGTACCTGACCATAAGGATATCTCAGGCAGCAATATGGCTGATGAGTTGGCTAAAAAGGGCTCCGTATTGGATAGCTCCGCAGCAGTAGCTTATGTGAGGTTCCCAATCGGAGCTTTAAAAGAAGAAATCATCAGAGGCGCCTCCGGTTGACCAGTAGGGATACCTGCCCTATTGCGAGGCAATTGTGGCCTGCATATGACAGGGAAAGGACAAATGAACTGCTTAATGGCAGCAGGACAAATACCAGGAATCTAGTGGTGGTCATAACGGGTCACTGTGCCATAGGGCATCATGCTAGAAGACATCCAACACCTGCTTTGCGAGTGCCCCGTTTTGATGAATAAAAGAGGTAGGCTATTGGGTAGCTACTTCTTTTCAAGTCTGGGGGAGCTGCAAAGTGTAGAGTTTAGATGTATCCTGAGTTTCCTGAGAGAAGCAGGATGGATCTAGGTTAAAAGTCTCAGGTAAATCCTGAGTTTTCTAAGGAAAGCAGATGGATATGAGGCTTGTAAGGTTACCCCATGAGGTCTAGGGGCACAATGGACCCATTGGAGGTCTAAGTGATGCAGGCTAGTCGTCTGGCGGCACCCCTCTTACCTAACCTAGCCTAACCATGGAAGTTTGGGAGATGAGAATTTTCGTTTTTCCCGATTAAAACTCTTTAACTCTCCATTCGCGATTCTCTAACATACATATGTACTTGGGTAGTTAGAGAAAACGTGAGAAGTTTCGCAATATTGAAGGACGGTTAACTCTGTGTGGGAGGGTCGTAGATCATTGGGGGTTTTTCCTTCGGATTTAGGGTCTAGAGTACAAAAATATAGATGAAAAATTTTTGGGTGAGGGGCTTTTCGGGATGGGGGAAGTCGTACCACCCCTCATGGGTGGTATCAAATTAAAGAGAGATAAGCGGGTAATCGAGTGATGTACTATTTTTTTAACATTCTAACTTCATAACTGACTATTTACAGCCGAAAGATGGATTTTTTGCACTTGGTTCATATACACCCCAGTTCCTATATTTTGCATATATTTTTTCCGTTCTTTGTTTCACATTCATTAGTACTCCATTGCGAACATTTTTCTCCTGAAGAGTGAATTTCCACGACTTACCAGTTCTTCATAATGATGAGTTGAAAATATTTCTATTTTTGTACCAAAAAACGCAAATTTTTCATCTTCAGAAGGACTGATTGACATCTTTTGCAGTTACCTCCAAAACCATTTATCGGACTCAAAAAATAATTACATATGTATCTAATTAGGGGACAAAATGTAGATGCGATTTAATCCTGCATACAAGCTTTAACGTGATATCTAAAATTTTTATAGCGTCTCTTCTGTACCGGGAGACAACCAAATTGACCACTTTTGCGTGATTTAAAATTTTTAGCGGGTACTTTGAGACACCAAAAAGCATATTTTTCTGTAAGTATTGCAAAGATTTCCATAAATTGTTTTTATAAATATAGCCAGGATATGAATTGAGTCCATAATTTAATTTAAAAATCCTAAGTACCTAGGTACCTTCACAAAACATATCAAAAACAGCGAATACTGTCAGTTGAGAAATATTTTTCTTACTTCTCCAAAACTAACACAACCGAGAGTTTTGTCGAGTGGAAGTTTGGTAATTCTTAATACAAATTTCCCGAGTTGCAGAATTCCGAGTGGAGAGTTAAGTGTCAAAAGAACTGTCATCTCCACAACTCCACAACTCTCCGAATTAGTGAATCCGGCCCCAGGAAAGGAATGAAAGGTTAAGATCTCCCACGAAAAGAACATTTTTGGGACAGAGTCATAACTTTCATAGACACTTTGTGAATGTGAAAACAAATTAAGTAAAACCCCCTTTTCTTTACATTTACTTATATTAAGGTTATCGAAAGAGGGTAAAGGAAGAAAATTAAAAGCTTTCTTTATTGTAATAAGGCAACCGCCGTCAAACTTATTGCAAGCAGCTCCAAGTTTCAATAGACCAGATACTAAGCTGTAAAAAATAGAATACATTTGGTGTGAAAGTAATGCGTCCAGTTCGTAACTACTGGCATTATAGGATATAATTAGAGGAGAATATTCAAAATTATAGTGAAGTTTATTAGCGTCTAAAAGCAATTTCTTGCTATAATGAAAGATTGTTAATTTTCTTTCACCCATATCGGAGCATCGAATTTAAGTACAGAAAAATCAAGACTTGACAAGTTTGGAATTAACCTTTAATATTTAACAATCCTAAATAAGAATTTCGTGCATTTGTTGCAAATGTTTTTGTTGTTATTTATGGGACAAATTCTTTCTTTCGCGATTTCATGACACAAATAGTTTACGATTGACTCAAAAAATTTATATTTCTGTAATTGCTCGGTAGGTACTATAACATGAGATTTTTTAATCTTCCTAGAGCTTCTTTTAAATTATCTAAACACTCTTCAGATATTATCTGTAAAGCAATTTATTCATGGAATTTTACTATATTATGAATGATATCAATAACATCCTTGACGTTCACGAGGACCATGTACTAAAAATTCGGGTACTTAATATTTTAGTTTAACACATGATTAGGTGGGAAAAAGATGGCCCTGACAAAACTCTCGAGAAATACTTCCCAAGCCATCCGACTCTTCTACTAATACATAATAGTTAACTTAGTTCTAACGTTCTATAATATTTACAGTGTTCTTATTAAAATTGACAAAAGTTGCAGTTGAATAGGTACTGCGCCCTAGCTGCTATTCATTCAGAAAAATGGTGTTCTGATTATCTTAAGCTTGATTTCTTATCTTCCCAACCGTAATCAAATTTTAATAACTTTCTTAATAAATGGAATAACAGAATTTTTTTTTAATTTTGTTTTTACGATACTAAATTAAATAATTAAATAAAAGAGAAAAAACAACCGCCTCGTCCGGTGTTTGAAGCCGGATCCTTACGAATTTTCTGGCGATTGCTCTAACTACTAAGCTAACGAGACAGAAGCCTTTGTTTGTGGGCTGCTGGATAATACCAACTGATAGCATTTGCGACTGAATAGGCTAAAAAATTAAGAAATACACGAGGAAAAAGCGGCTCTGTCTCGTTAGCTCAGAGGTAAGAGCAGGAGAAGGTCCCGGCTACAAAATTCGGACAAAGCAGTTGCTTTTTTATACTTTTATTTAACTTTCTTTGTTGTCTGTCTACTACAAATATTGCAATTAAGATTTCTACTATTTCTGATTGCGCTAGAGCTTTGAAATTTTGCACATGTGTATAAGTCGAATGACAATGCAATATAGGATATCCAGTATCTTTGTAAATCGAACTTGGCGCATTACATTTTTCTTCACATACCCCCTTGATATGGGTATCATATGAAAGAGTTTTACGTTTTTCCAATATCATAGCAATGCGACATGTTGTAACTTCGCATTGAAAGCGATCATCAAAGCGAAGATTTCGCTCTGGCGTTGGTTGTTGATAAATTTTAATAATAATAATAAAATTGGAAATTATGCATTTTTCAAGCGCAGTGGCTTTATTTTCAGAGGATAACAAAAATGACGAACGAATAATAATTTACCTGGACAAATGAATGGATATGCCTAACAAAATGTACATAGGTACTGCCTTATTAATTTTTGAATTCAAAAAATATTCTTACAAGTTTCAAGAATCTATAAAATTAATATATAAAATCATTTATATTGAACAAATTTAAAAAACTGTAACATTAAAATCTAATTTCTTAAATTATACATACACTTTAAAATCTCCGCTATCACTCACAGCAAAACTCAGTGATGTTCTATCGAAATTATCGCCTGTGGAAAAAGCTACCCTACTGACTATCTATAAATTGTCAAACGTCGAATCTTTCCAAGTTATAACATTTGGCCCCAGCTCTCTGCCAAATTTAGTTATGGCAAGGTTGAGCGGAGAAGTAGCAATAGTCTTATCATAGGCATCTACTACATAGTAGCAATGTAGTTCTGAAGACCACACTGTCGTATACTTGGGATCAAAACTTTTCTCAGATGGTCAAGTATGAGTCGTTTTTATTAGGGTAAGAACACTTGATGGACTTCGCATTAAAGAACTCCGCTGAGCAAAAATCACTAAGAAAAGTCAGGCCATGTAATAATAATGTTATGTCAGAAGTGGATCTAATCCGACATTATCGATTGAACTAACTGTAGGGATTGAAATAATAAAAAATAAAATTATTTAAAAAAATGTAGTAAAAAGTAAAAAATAATGTTCTTTTTCTATCAAAACATAAAATTGTTAAGTGTCGCAGAGATGTCTTAAAATTTTTTAATCCGGAAACTAAAATGCTTTCGGAGCGATCTTATAGTACCTACTATTTCGCAGTTATTTTGACCGCCCCCAAATCTTTTATTTTCCAGATGTACGAATTCAAAAATGTATGTATGTCTGCCGCGCACAATTTTATGTTTTGATAGGAAAAAAATTAATTTTTACTTTTTAGTACATTTTTTTTAATAGTATAGTCATTGTTGGTATTAAAAAGAAAATTCCAAAAAATTCAAGCAGTTTCGTTTAAATTTGGGTAACAACATCATAACAGACGACTCCACCTAGATTGCTTTGAGTAAAAAAGCGAATGTCAGTCAGTGGTAGTAGTAATTGTAAAATTAATGTCTTATCAGTCCTACAGTTCCCAATTTTACACCATTCGATTTGTATATATTTATTTCCAAAAATTACGGATAAAATTGCGTAGTCTTGCAAGTTGGCAGTACCGACGCAATGGCTACAACCGCCAAACAGGTGTCTTCAGATCAATGGGTACAGTTCTTCCAAGACTAGTTCCACTGGATGTGAAAGTACATAGATTATAATGGAAACTATTTTAAAAAGAAATAAATTAAAAAAATCAAATTCCACAAAATTAATTTATTTCGTGCTTCATTTATTGGTTTTAGTACTTTCATGCTTCCAATCCATACTTTCTCTATCATTGCCCTCCCACCCTAATTAACTTTCAATAGAGTTTCTGAATATCAAAATATTCATTAAGATAATAAATGGGCTCATTTACATTATATTGAATCTAAAGTAGCACAGTTATTTTAGCACAACCAAAGTAGCAACATTTACAGCTTTCAAACTGACCCATTCACGTTGCTAATTTTCCAAGTTCAAAGTTAAATTGGAATACCTTTATGTCGGTGTTAAATAAATTAGCTTTGCTACATAAACTGTAGAAGAAGTATGAACAATGCAAAATATTATGTGTCCGTTCATTTAAATAGCATCGCTTCAATACACAACAGTATCATTCAGTAATATTCCGACGAACCTATATACCCTGAGTGCAGACTATCAATATCCATAGACGTACGTATGTACATACATACATACATCATAATAGCTATATAGACACCTGGTCAATATGACTTCCACTAACATTGGCCACAGCAGAAAATTTCCGACGAACCAACTCTAATTAGAAAATCAAATGAATGAATATTAAATTTTATTATTGTCGTCATTTGCGAAAATTACCAAGTGAAGCCGACCACAATTACTTTCTGGTGGTGACAAAAGGTTGGCGACACATAAGCTTGAGCGGCAAATGAAAGTGCGTGAGTTTTACACTAGTCGTATACAAGGCAATTAGCGTTTACGTGTGAAATCGTTCATTCATGAAAGTGACTAATTATTACGGTGATAAACGAATTAAAATTGTTTACAGATGTTAAAAAGATGAGAAGTAGTAAAATGATATTAAATATTTTCACTAGATGAATTACAGGGCGATTTGTTTTGCATTGAACAGTTTTCGCAGGGTGGGGTATGTTTGCTGGTACATATGTAAGATATTTCCGTTTGATGCTCAGGAAATATAAATTTCCACTGGAAAACAAGATGTGTGTTATGTAAAATAGACTCATTTGCATCGTAATTGATAAAATTGATACAATTACATACATGTGACTGGCTATCATTTATTACTGGTATTTTTCACATGATGAATAGGGATGAGATCTTATTGTCTCGTTAGATAACAGCTTGGAAAAACCTTTCCATAATATGATGATAGACTAAATGGCGTAATACCAGTCTCTAAATTATTTCTGTGCAAAGTTTTTACTTGTAATAAACTATAGCTGATATAAGAAATATACTACCACAATCTTATTACATTTCCGACCGGAAAACAAGTACCATATATACTTAATTGACTTTAAATGGTTTTTATTTTTTATTTATTCAGTTTTTCTCCTTGTTTTTTTTTTAACTAAATTAAAAGTTTTATTCGACAGTTTGTAGGTCATAAAATTTGTCTCTCCAAAACATGTAATAATAATTTTGGTAATAAATACACATAAATATTTCAGGAAATAAAAATTATTACAACACCTTCAAATTATGGCCAATACAGTGTCTCAGAGATAATGATAAAACAGCTCTTGTGGGCGGTCTCGATGTCACATTTCTTTTATATTAGTCAATTGCCATTGTGAGCTCAAAATTCCTTTTGGAGTAAGTTAATTAAACACTTCCAGCCCCAACATTATACTCACGAATGTAAATTATCTGAAAATATCCGATTAATTATTAATAAAAGGAACCTGATTTCAATGATCAGCTCAGCATTTAAGGAACTTGATTTCAGCATCTGCTTGCTTACATGTGAGTTCGAAATGCTTTGAAAGCACTAGCTAAAATGAGTAGGTAAGTAATGCAATTTGGTTACCGTAGACCAGAGCTGGGCACAGTACTTAAGTACAAGTACGCATGTATGAAAAGTACTTGTAACTAAGTACTAAGTCTATAAAAAGTACTGAGTACTTCATGAAGTACTTTTAAAAGTACTTTTTTATAATCTTTGTACGTTGGCTGTAATATAATGAAGTTTATCGAGTTCAGTTAATAGATATTAATAAATAAATACCTTTTGAAAGCTATAATATGTATAGTAACCAGTGGCTACTATTTATAGTTTTTCATAGTTTTCGGTGCTGCAAGTAGAGTAAAACTTTCATCTCTCATTGCTACACTTGTAAAAACTATTAGAGGACCCATTATCGTCTCCAATAATGCATAAGGATTCTTAGGAAAAAAATTTCCAGTAAATTTCTAAGAAAATATTTAGACCATCCCTACATCAGGTCGAGGCATCATTGATTTTATATTGGAGCGAAACATTGCTTACTTACCCTTGGTTATGTCCACTGACGTATATATAATATGGACTGCTTACTTTTCTATTTCACGTGGGCACAATTGGTTGTATCAAAAAGAGTTCTTACGTGGGTGCCAACATTGAAAAAATCATTTTTCGGGAAGTTGAAAAAACGAGCACGCAGCTCGGAAAGTGAAACATTTAGGATTTCTCCAGCGTATCTAATGAATATATTGTCTTTGATAAAACAGTTTTTATCAGTAATAACCATAAATGATAAAATCATATATTTCGACGAATTCACTAATTTATTTGTTGTTTTCAGTTCTCTCTCAGCCCACTTTCTGCAGTGTATTTCTATGAACTTAGTCAGTCCGTATTATACATGTCAGTGGTTACGTAATTAAATCGAGGTATCGTCGATTTTATATTCTAGCGAGACGTTACTGGTTTTTGTTCTACTTTCCCAGTCTTGTGTGTATGTTATTAGTACGTCTAAGGTTCTGCCTTCACACGTGAGTTCGGCACATGCTTTAACAGTTCTTTGCGTGCTTTAAAACTCAACAACAAGAAAGGACTTGCGATAGAGATCGTGTTTGCTTTTCTACGAAGAGTTATATATTTGCATGTACTAATAGATTCAGAAATACTTAAGTAAAAATCTTGGTACTTAAGTACAAAACTAAGTCTTAATTACAAGTAAATAGAAGCAAGTACTTATGTTCAAGTACTATGTAGGGGCATTTCAAAAGTATTGAGTAATAAGTCTTAAGTAACGAAAATGTACTTTAAGTAGTACTTAAGTCTTTTTTTACCTAAGTATTACCCAAATCTACCATAGACTAATTATTGATTGAGAAATAAAATTTCTGGGTTAAATTAATATTATAATCATAGTAATATTTTTCGATATAAAATTAACGAAGAAAAGGACTGTTCTGTCATTATTGTCTCAGAAATAATTGATTATAAATCAATCATTCTGATATTAACAACGAATCGTATTTTTTAAAACTGTCACCTATCCTCTGGATAAAATCGCTTAGTAATTGAATATCTTTCAACTTTGATTTATGCACATTATGATAAGGTACAAACTGTAGTGACTCATATAATTATAGTCTTGTTATAGAGAGAAAGGGAGAGTAAAGTAGAAAGAGAGACAGGGAGAGACAAAAGATCTGTACCAAAAAATAACTGTGTGATTCCGATTTCGAGGTGCTATCGCTTCTTAAGTACTTAGTTCTTTGAAAAAAAGAAACGGAAAAAGCTTATTTCTTTCAGTAATATCACAGAAGTATAAAAAGATAGAACCATTGTGTTTGGTGAGGATCTAGTTCTAAAATTCTAGCATAATAAGACATGCTGCAATACACACTAAAATCATGTGAGATTAAATCAAATTACTTAACTAGCCGGATCGATCGTCGGATTGCAATTCTATTGAGAGATATAGTTGTACACCGTATGTACACAAATAATAAGCTATGTGAGACTGAGAGCGAATAAATGCTATAAAAGTTTACAATTTTACAAGATCTGATAGATAGCTATGCCAAACCGCATACTTTAAGTCATTAATATAAATGTCGATTCAATTGACTATAAAAAATAATTTTTATTGTCAAATACTAGTGAATTGAGATATTAACGTGCATATCATAATCGCCGTATTTAACAAGTAAGATATAAAATTATCTTTAATTTGTTTCAGCTCTTAATTGTATTTAATTTTTTCTTATTCCGCCCCCGATGGCTTCCTAATGACTGGCAATTAAATAAAATCGAAATATTTTTAATTTATAGTTAGCATTTGGAAATGTCGAGTTTCCGTCTAATCGGATCTATTAAGTCCGTAAAGATAGCCGGTGAGTAAAGTAGACTTTAAGCTGAGCTGGGTGGTCGTCCATCAGTTCGGAAAATATCTGTCAGTTAAGTTAAGTTAAGTTGATTTTAACGATTTAAATAACTGCTTTTCGACTAGTAACTGGACAAATGTTGACAATATCTTCACTTGCTTTTGTCAGTGTTTTTCAACCGTGGCTAACTGGCTTGTTGAAGAATTCGAAGAATATGAGATATAAGGTGTAGAGTAAGTATTGTGCATCGAGGAGCAATGCTAATTTTTTAATTTACTCTGACTACTATAATTAGCTTGTTTCTAGTTTACTATTATTGGCCCAATATTTTTATCTTATAATTGAAAATGGGTAATGTAACCTGATTTTTTCACTTTTCTTTGTGGAATCTTTTAGGGACACTCAGATAGTTCTGTGGTTTTTACAATTTTTACAATAGAACTCAATTCCATATTTCTATGATCAGAATGTTTTTAGCTAAAACTTGCCGTTGATTTTTCCTTACCCAATTTCTTCAAGCTGTCCTGCTAATGAATCATTATTTCTTCGTACTTCACATATTACAATTTCTAGTTCCTTATGCCGATACGAAATTTTTCCTCGGTTTGGTTTGCTGATGTGAGAAAATGTGTATAACACTGTGTTACAAAAAAAGATAAATTTGATATACTTTTGACGAGACATGGTGTAGGTTGTAGGTCTAGTGGAACTAAAATAACGGGCATACTAGAAATTTCTCATACACCCTCAAAATCTCAGTTTAGACCAAAAAAACCGTTATTCGGTAGGTCCATGTATATAATAATTTATAACTTCGCCATTTTTAATTATATTTCTAATTTTTTTGTGGTACATGAAAAAAGTGAGATAGGCCTTTCTAACAATATGTTCCTTATTTCGTTGCGATGAAAAGTCACGAAGTTACAGTCGAAATCATTTCGAATTTACCATTTTTTACACATTTTTCAACTTTGACAACAATTTGATGGCTTATTTTGCTCTACAATATTTTTTTTCTGTTCATATCACTAATAGCGAATTCGATTTCGCGTCTAATGAGCATTTGTTAACTAAAATCAGTTGAAATTTGATTGAGTTATCGATTTTTTGCTCATTAAGCAGCTATATTTCCGTATAATATTAAACTACAGAGAAAGTTGAAGAAGCACTGGACTTTAACCGCGAAAACTGTGAAAACGCGAAAAAACATCGAATTAAAAATGGCGGAGTTATAAATTATTATATACATGGACCTACCGAATAACGGTTTTTTTGGTCTAAAATTAGATTTTGAGGGTGTATGAGAAATTTCTAGTATGCCACTACTTTTAGTTCCACTAGACCTCCAACCTACACTATGTCTCGTCAAAAGTATATTTTCGCTGTAACACAGTGAATCTACAAAATTTTCAAAAAAGTATATCTAATTTTTACCTTAATTTTCAGTCAGTAAATTTGAATAGCAATAAGTACAATTATTGGACAATGGACAATAACTATCTAGAATCGAATCAAGATTGATTTTGCTTATTTTGTGAAATGCTGTAAAAATAATAAATAAGAAAGCTAGAATTGGATCAATTCTTATGATACCCTAGATAAATGCCCGTATGCAATTTTGTATGGTCACCTCTCTGTGCAAGTATAATTTTTGAAGTGGTTCTTTGCATATATTTCTAAAACGGTTCGTCGGACAGTAAAAATGATTTTAACAAATTTCATAGGATTTCACATTCTGAAGAACTTTTCAATACATTAAAACCGTCTTGGACTGATCGTTTTCACAGTATATGTAAAAATTCTAAATTTTTATATGGCAACACTAAGAAGTGGTTGCCCGGTTTATTCTATTTTTGAAATTTTATTTGTTATTACAATTTTCAGCTATCTATGTCGACGCGTTCTCAGGCAGTGCCAAAATATCTAGTGTAAAAAGAAATTTTTTGTATGGCAACCCTACGAAGGAGTTGCCCGATTCGGCCCATTTTCGAACTTAAATTTACTTTTTTTTTTTTAAGCTCGTGTGCAAAATTTCACTCCTGTAAGTAAACGCGTTCTCGAGTTGTCGTGTGGACGGACAAGCGGACGGACGGACATGCAAAAATCAAAATAACTTTTAATATTATCCATTTTGCTCTACCATCTTTATTTCTAGGAGTTACAAACGGAATGACAAACCTTTTAGATTTCTATAAAAACGAAGCGAAAAAGTTTGTGTTTTTAAATTTTTGAACCATTTTAGTCTTGCTTCTACACATTTGCATATGGCACCTACTGCCTATTAACGAGACAGCTGTCATATCAAATTTAAAAAAATATACTTACGTTATACGTTACGTCAAAAGTTGTAACCAAAATACATTAGTGCTACTATACTGGTACGAGTAGATATAGTCAAGCTGGTATTCTCCGGTTCGGTGGTGTCAATTTTATATGAAAAACAGAACTTCCGGTTTTACTTTAATACAGTTAAAATTGATAATTTTGAATATAAATCAAATTACTTTTCGGCAGAGGCAAAGGAGCCTCTGGATGCCGGTAATACATTTAAGGCCTTTCAAATATTGTATAACCTGTTCCGGTTAACAATTGTTAAGCTTGGCGTGAAAGATATTTCACAATGGCATTAAGTCCAAATAGTGAAGTCTTCGGAGTTGACTTTTAGGTTAGGTAATGATATAATTAAGTTAGGTAGTTTTTTTTAGTCAAGTTTTGTTTTTTTATATTGAAAATTTTTTTAAGAAGATAAAGGGTTTTCCAATAAGAGGTGTTATTTTAATTAGCCCGCTATTTCTGTAGATGTCACTTTTGGAGCTCTCATTTTGTGACATTTGACAAGTAGAAACTACGCCATTAATAAAAATGGCACGATACACGATTCAACAACGCATTGAAATTATTAAAATTCACTATAAGAATGGTGAAAATGTGGCAGAGACGGTTCGTAAAACTCGAACATTTTTGGGTCGTCGTGAAGCACCTTGTCGGACCTCAATACAGAAATTGGTAGAAAAATTCGAGCTGTCGGGACAAGTTAGTGATGTGAAGAATAAAACCCGTGCTCGTCGTTCTTTGGAATTAGGCATTCCACAAACGTTATGACAC
Organism: Dioctria rufipes; assembly: GCA_963924295.1. NCBI lineage: Eukaryota > Metazoa > Arthropoda > Insecta > Diptera > Asilidae > Dioctria > Dioctria rufipes. The sequence goes on along the minus strand of OZ002743.1, from coordinate 35,768,133 downwards.
CGTATTTTCCATAAAGATTTGGGTCTTAAGGCTTATAAAGTTCAGTTAACACAAGAACTGAAGCCGGCCGATCATCAACAACGTCGAGTCTTTGCTGATTGGGTCCTTGAAATGCATGAAAATGATTCGGAATTCCATCGAAAACTCATCTTGAATGAAATGAGGCCTATTTCCACCTCGATGTCTTCGTCAACAAGCAAAATTGTCGCATCTGGGGCTCGGAAAACCCAAGAGTTATTGTTGAAAAGCCTCTCTATCCTCAACGTGTGACTGTTTGGTGCGGTTTATGGTCCCGCGGGGTCATTGGACCTTACTTTTTCGAAAATGAGGCTGGAGCAACAGTTACGGTGAATGGATTGCGCTATCGACAGATGATTAATGATTTTTTATGGCCGGAGTTGGATGGTATTGATCAGGACAACGTTTACTTTCTACAAGACGGCGCTACGTGCCATACAAGCAACGAAACCATTGATCTTTTACGGGAAAAGTTCCCGGACCGTGTTATCTCTCGAAGAGGTGATCACAATTGGCCACCGAGATCTTGTGACTTAACACCTTGCGACTTCTTCCTTTGGGGCCACGTGAAAGAGAAGGTCTACGCCAACAGCCCAGCGTCGATTCTAGACCTCAAAGATGGAATTCGTGAGGCTATCGAGGACATAGGGCAGCCACTTTGCGATTTGGTTATGGAAAATTTCATGAAAAGGATATGGTCCTGTAGGCGTGGTCGTGGTGGTCATTTGGCTGGTGTTATTTTCCATTATTGACGGCATACCTTCCTCTTTATAACGAAATAAAGATCCGATCATTTATTTCAAAAAATGGCATTTTTCTTTGAATATCAAAATTACACCTCTTATTGGAAAACCCTTTATATAGTAACATATATAATAATTATAACAAAATGCAGGGTGTCCCGTATGTGGTCCGGGACCTGAACCGAAGGCTATGGATAACTAATATGGATATGTTCAAGAAACAGTGCAAAAAACGCAAAACGGGTTACATTTTAGGTACAGAGTGTGGCAGGTCATTTTAGGGTGAAAATTTTGGGATTCTTAAATCTAATATGAAAAATTGGCGTTGATGACGTGGTTTTTGATAAAAATAGTAGTTAAATGAAGAAAACTGAGTTAACATTACGAAACTTTAGCTTTGTTGAGATTTACTTCAAAAGGGAGGAGAGAGAAATTTATAAACCATTGGAAAAGCCCAAGGATTATCTATTTAACAAATTTTTAATTATCATCGTAAGATATAATTCAGAAGTTACAGGGTGATCTATAAAATTATACCCAAATATCTTGAAGTAAACCATTAGGATCCCCCCCCCCCCACAGCGCTGCACCCATAAATTTTTTTGTTGGTTTAAGCATGACCTATCCATAGCCTACGGGTCCTAGACCCCATATGGGGCACCCTGAAGTTTTGCAGATGTTCGAAAATGAGACAATTTTAGTAGCTCCTTCGTAATGTTGCTTTTAGTGTTACCATATAAAAAATAATAGGATTTTTACGCATAGAAAACGATCAGTAATAGACGTTTCTATTGTTCTGAAAAGTTCTTTAGAATATGAAGTCCTATGAAATGGGTCATAACCATTTTTACTATCCGATGAACCGTTCTACCAAACTTGCGCTGATTGGTTACCATACGCAATTACATACGGATATTCATTTAGAGGGTATCATAAGAATTAGTCTTGCCCAATTCTAGCCTTTTTACCGAGAAGGGAAGAGACATTACTAGTGATAATAGAGTTGAGACTCGGTACATCCCAAGCAGAAATTCCAGTAGCTCCTGATTATCAATTTTTAATTATAATTAAACATTATGTAACCCTTAAAGGCTTATTCATAAAAATGATTAAACAATTGCATCGCAACGGTGCGTATCGTATTTTACAAAATTAACCAGTTGAGCTTAAACTGATTTTGAGGCAAATATACTTACTTAATTAAATTAAATTATGTAAAAAACTACAGCAGTAAATTACAAAAATGATGACGTTTATTGACGAGGAAGCAATTTAATTTTGTTTTTTTTTTCTCTCAAAGTTACTCTGTTTCTGCATCTGTAGCTTTACATACCGATTGTTATGAATAATAGTTCCTCCACGTATTAATATATGTGTGTATTCTGAGCAATTGCTTCCATTTTAGTAAGAATCTAAATTATTAATCATTCATCGTATTCATTGTTAAAGTTTGACTTAATTTATTTTTTATATGCGATTTAAATTGCTTGCTCGCGATATAAAATACTTTTTGGGTTTTTTTTGTTTTTGTTGTTTTGATTATGCATAAGACACCTCCAGACAAACAGTCTAGAAAAATTTATTATACTATGGAAACAGGTTAATTTAAGAGGTTAAAAAACCGCTAAATTCGAATGCAGGTCAACGCAATACTCGCAGAATATTTAAATCTTGTGAAATGAGTTCAACGATTTCTTCAACATATTCATTCAATCTACATAATATTATCTTCAACTCTTTCATTCAAAATCTTTCAATCAATTGAACAATGAAACTCTTGAGATGTGTACATATATTTACTGTCTTTTAAGAAAACTGCCAGCCATATTATGTTATTCACAATTTTTTACTGAGCATCAATTTAAATTGAATTTAAGAAAATAAAAGAAGAAAAAATTTAAATCGAAACTAAATAAAATGTTACAGAAAAATCTTAGAATTCGGTAAATCATATTATGTGGAAAAAATGATGAACAAATGAGACAAACTAACTTAAACAGAAATTAAATAAAAAAAAAAAAAAAAACAAAATTTTGAGGCTTGAGAGTGTGGATCGAGTTAGCCTTCCGGATATGGTAAAGAATTCTAGATTCGAGTAAAATCTATCGAAGAGATCTGAAAACGTAGAATTAATCTCTGGAAGAGTTCAAAGGAAGAAACATGGTCCTCATTTAAACTGTGTAGTAAATTGTATCGAAAATACTCAATGGACTAACCTATAGCTGTGTAAAATTCAAGCGATCCTTATACGATTGTTAAATGCCACATCTTTTGAAGCAATGAGAGTCTAGCATCAGAATAACAAGAGAAACCTGTGTTATATATATATATATAATATTAGAGACTTAACCGGATGATTACGTAGCTTAGGGGTAAGCATTCTTAGCAGACAACCAAAGGCGACAGAGGATGGCGTAAGTCTTTGATAGACTAAAATTAACAAGATCGCAACATTTTATGTCAGAGTTTTTATAAGGTGACACCCATTGGTGATGGATTTTATCTACCTAAGGAATTGAAAAATCATTCAAAAGAATATATGAACGTAATAAAAAATCTACGGTGTCAAATGAAAAAACGATACACGATAAGGTTGTTATGAATCGGCCAAATGTATATTTATTTTTCCCGGATGCGAATCGAGCCCACACTTGGTAGAATCGGTCAAATATGGAGAATAGAATAGAATTTTAAAAACTTTTTATTTTTAACGATTCTAAATAAAATCATAAATGCAAGAGGAAAAAACAACCGCCTCGCCCGGGGTATGAACCCGGGACCCCGAATCCCGGGCGAGGCAGTTGTTTTTTCCTCTTGCTTTGATTTAGAATCGTTAAATATAAAAAAAAGTTTTAAAATTCTTCTATTCTCCAAATGTATGTTATGCAAATCGCAGTTTATCTGAGCGACCACCACACAGCCGCCTACGATGATTAAGGATGATAAAAGACGATTGAAATAGATCTGAACCGCATCAGAATAAATATAAATTTTACATCTTGGTTTATTTCAAGCAAAATCTAAAGCGTAGAGTACCTAGAATAGATCCTTCTGGTATTCCATAAAATAGAGGAAATAAATTAAGTTTTTTCCTCTTGTATTTATGATTTGATTTAGAATCGTTAAATAAAAAAAAAGTTAATTCTTGTATTCTCCAAAAGTACATGTTATGCAAATCGCAGTTTATCTGAGCCACCACCCCACCACACAGTCTACGATGATAAAGGATGATGAAGGACGATTGAAGTAAACCTTAACCTCATCAGCATAAATATAAATTTTTACATCTTGTTTTATTTCAAGCATATCATTAATGTAAAGGCTAAAGCGTAGAGTACCTAGAATAGATCCTTGTGGTACTCCATAAAATAGAGGAGGAAAATTAGAGTAATTATTTTCCCCAAGAGTAACCTTTTATGATCGCCTACGTTTAAGAATTCCTTAATTAAATGAATGGAAATAATCAAATAATTTTATCAGCATGTTTATATTGCAAACATTGTTATAAGCTTTGGAGAAGTTTAAAACCGCCAGAGCATAAATTTATTCTTTATCAATTGCCGCATGAATGTCTGTTGTGATTTTAACAAAAGCACTTTCGCAACTATACTTGGGGCGAAATCCAATTAAGAGATACATATATTGTTGACCCTGCCAATTTTGTAGTTTCTTCAGAACTTTTGAAAAATAAAACAAAAGCAAGGAAAACTAAAGGGCCTGTTAGCGACCTTGAGAGCTCAGCTGGTAAGTGCACTTACTACTATCACAACAGTCGTGGATTCAAATTCTACATCGCTACAATCCTGTATGTTTTTTTTTTTCACCTAATGACTTTTATAGCTTTATTTATAGCGTCTCTTACTTTACTTAGCAGGTTAACAAAATGGGTCGTGTTGGTCTCCGTGCTTAAGACCTTTCGTCTCCCTGCCACGAGAAAAAAATGAGTTTGTAATTAGACATCGAAGAACTTCCGAAAATTTTTCAGTAGAAGGTCGATATCCTGACGAGAATAACAACTGATATATTTACCATTTACGTCTCAACATCTCCTTGAACATGCTTTATAGTAAAGTTCTTTCTAGTTAATCAGCACTTTTATGAACTTGTCTTTGTTTTTTCATCGAAATGCACTAGAAAACTGAATGAAAGGTCGAAAAATCCATATATCTGAGAGACGTGATGAAGATAAAATTAATTATAAGCTTCTGTTTATCTGATCCATACGAATTCTAGACAGACAGACAGACATGCAAAAATCAAAATAACTTTTTTAATATTATGTAAGGGCGTTCAGCCCATTTTACTCTATCAGCATTGTTTCTATGCGTTACAAATGGAATGACAAACTTAGTATACCCTATGACTTCATTACCTAGAGTATAAAATCGAAGTTTTTATATGGCAACCCTACGAAGGACTTTCCTAATTTGTCTCATTTTCGAACTTAAATCTTTAAAAAGACCGTGTGCAAAGTAAACGCTTTCTCGAGATATCGTGCGGACGGAAAAACAAAAGACGGACTGGTGGACAATGCAAAAAACTTTATTGATTCGCTGATTTCCACTTTGTAAATTGAGAAATAATCATCAAATAAGAAAACGTCCTTAAACAAAAATTGTAAAGAATTTCAAGATATACTTACAACATTTTTTTTTTAATCTTGTAACTTTAATATGGAGCGCTCCTGGCTCTGTCCTCTAAAGACTTTGAGTGGAGCTCTAGATTGAGCTCTAATTTAAAGCTGCCGCTCGAAACTCCAGCTTCTATCTAGGAACAGCACAGTAACGTTGTTTTGGGTTCGTGGACTCAAAGGATGATGGACGGTAATGAAAAAGCGGACCATCTGGATAAAGGCTTAAGCAAAAATTGCGATGAACAGAGGGGCCGATGGAAATCCGCTGTCAAAGCAGGCAGTCGAAAAATTACAAACATAATTACAAAGATTGGCCGTGAGCAGTGATTGTGTAAAAAAATTATGCAGCTCCCCGATTGCATGTAATCTTGTAGGCGATATTTTTGATAAGTATCGCGGAGATTTTTCTATCTTTTTCTGCGTTATCAACTGAAAACACAGAAATTAACAAAATTTTTAAATGCAAAATGTCACAACTTTAGCATTTGTATTTAAGCGTCCCGCAATATCGAAAATCAAGTCTTTTTTATCCACTTACCTATACTGCTTGTCTTGTAATTTGTAAATTATTTTGTGTCTTCACAGTTCCTTAATCAATTTTTCCTCAACATCCATGTTTTTTTTTCCTTTTTGTGAAAACGAAAAAAATTAATGCCCAAACAATTTTATTCGTTTGATTTTGTTGGTAGTATTGCAGCGGCTGATGATCAAATTAGAGTTTGATCAATCCAGTGAGTTTGTGGGGATGGGGTTGCTGTCTCACTTAATTTCCTGTTGGAGAACTTAGCTCTCAGGTCCCAAATAAAACACCTATTAGAATGGATAATAGGAATAAGCTTATTAATAATCAATTAAATTATTTGGGTCTCGCAGGACTCCAACGGGATCCATTGTATTTTGTAATCAAACTTTTTCTATAATCAAATATGGTTTTTATTATTTTCTACACACAAGTTGATTTCTAGATTAAAAACCTAGTTTTCTTTTCTTTATTAAAATCCTTTTTTTTTTCTTTTTTTTTTTTAAATATTCCTAAGCCTACTGCCTAACCACATTTTATAAATCACCAAGTGCTTCGTCAATTTTCGGAGTCGAACTTTACAAATTCTTTGCGGACCTGCCAGGTACAAAGCGTTTTGTATTTGCCGCCACAAGTTCGTTGGCCGTCGTTATTTTGAGCATTCGAATAAACCACTGTGCTTTTGAAACTTTGACAGCGAAGTTTTCTGGTCGTTTCCCATCGGCCGTCTTACTTGTTTGTAAGGCTTAAAACTGGAGCTGACAGTCCTTATAATGGTGTCTCAACCCAACACTTGGCCAATCTATCAGCCACTTTAGGAGAAACTACATAAATGGGAAAACAGGCACGCCCGATGTGAGGCTGGTGAAGGAATTCTTCACCTCCTTCCTTTTTAGACGTCAAAACTAATTGGTCTTAGCGACAGTCGCTCAGGTTGTTTACTGGACATGCGGTCCTTTCTGTTATTTTTTTGAGAAGATGGAAAATCCTACAGCGAAATGTGTTTACTGTGCGAAGAGGAAGGTGAATCCTCGAAACCTATTATATATGATTGTGACTGTCCCTGTAAAGCTTGCAGCTTTAAGGTTGAAAATCACTGGAGAAAGCATTTATCACTCCAAATAAGGTTTGAAATCTAACTCCAAGACCAATAATTGAGCTCGTAAAAAGACTAGATTTTCCCTAACCACCTTAGGGGAGGAAACAATATATTAACTCTGGTTGCGGTGTCAGCATGGGCCTAGTGCCCTTATTACCCCTACTCTTAACCTAATCTAACCTAATAAGGAGCGAAATATTTACAGAAAAAAAAAAGAAAAAAACACAGGTTTAACCTTTTTCAAGATAAGATAGCGACAAAACTCACATACAGAATCACTCAGCAATCCGACATTGCACTTAGGAGAGAATTGTACTCAATCATTATACAGTTGAATACGAATTTGTAAACCCGAAGTTGAAAACTTTTGTCAAAAATTCTTAGTTGGAGATCCATGTTCGATTCTATACAAAAAAAAAAAAAATTTTAACGACCATGGCAACGGTCACTGTGACGAAGCATTATTTATCGCACTGCGAAATAATTGGAGATGAGAGTAATTAAATTTAATTGCTCGTTTAATTGTTTCATTACAGCCGTAAAAGCTCGAAAGCATCATAACAATAACAATAACACAATTTCATTTTATTTTATTACAATAATTAATCGTCACCTTATCATTATCCAGTCTTACAGTCTTACTCTAATATGGTTATCGGGTCAACAATTGTTTTCTTCCAGGTGGAACTCAAGCAGCATTTGGCTGGCAAATGGAAAGTGCAAATCTGTTTTTAAACTCACATTGAGTAACGAAAATACCCCGTGATGTAAAAGTGCCATGATCTCACTGTCAAATTTATCAATTGCTTTTAGCGTAGGCTATATAAATTCCCCGTTCCTCAATCCCCCAATTGAGCTCCGTGATGATAATAGGTAATTTATCGACATGCTTCACTGCTAATGAACTGCTTAAATGTAGGATCTTGACCATACTTATGCTGTGGGTACATAGAGTATACTAACGGTAATTCTTTAGAGATAATTGACCGTAGATATTCGCGGGTTTTAATTCGAATAAGCAAACGATTCCAGTGCTACTTGCATTTCTATAGATATCACTCTAACCGGCTGCGGTGGGTAGGTATGGTCCAGTGAGCAGCAGTAAATGTTTTTTTTTTTGTAAAAGATTTTCTAAATTTTTCAACCTGTTTAGTTTTTATAATAAAAATAAATTTATTAGCCACATGTTGTTGACAATTTTTAGTAGGTACTCTGTCTTTTTTTTATTTGAGGTGTCTTAAAGTTCGGGTATTGATGTAGCAGGTAATCCTCTTGAGGTAGAAGTGTGAAATTTGATGTTGATATTCAATGTATACTCGTAGTTCATTTGTATAATCGTCAAACGAATAAGTTAAAATCTGTAGTATTTTAAAAATGTCAAATATTGAGCCCCGTGCAGTAATTAAATTCCTTACAAAACAAGCAAAGTATTCTAAATGAAATGCAAGTATAGGCATACAAAGTGCATAATTGGTATTTGAGCAGGATGGGTAAAAGTTATTAGAAGATGATGACGGAAGAATACATGAAATAAAGGGTTTTCCAATAAGAGGTGTTATTTTAATTATTATTAGTTATAAAAGTTGTCCCTCAGTGCGGTCGGAGGACGTTTTACGTAATCGCTCGCTCCGACTTTGTGCACCAGATTAGGGGTTTTCCTTGAGGTTTTTCTCCCTAGTGATGCTATTCATCATTAGACTTACAATCTCTCGGATATATTTTTGGTATTTGGTGTTCAGTGTATAGTGTACGTTTTACAGTAGCTCATAAAACAGAACTTTACGCATCAGTTGATATCATCAACTATAAGACTGAATTAAGTGTAGCGTTGTTTAATGGTAGTTTCATTCCCATGAAACTTACTTGTGCTCTGTCGACCTATACACAGCAAAAGATAAAACAACCAATTAATTATAAGACAACTTCCAGCCTGACATACAGTTCGCTGGACATGACACACATTTTTGGCATTATACCCCATAAGGTCAATCGCCATTGTGGATGAACTGCAGCTCGCAAGTCAAGCCCAAAGTTCCGGATCGAAAATCAATAGAAGACGAAAAAGATGCCCTTATGAAAAATGGTTACTTAAAATTGAAAAAAGAAAAAAACGCCAAGAGATTCAAAACATTCGAAACAACAACAACGAAATCAGCACACCAAGCAAAAAAAAACTGTTGAATGTTGCAAGCAGTGTTTAGAGCTGTGTAGTAAAAATCCAGTAGACATTATTAACAGGAGTGGTAGTCCGCGATGAGTTCATCATTATGATCCTTAATCAAAATCGGAGTCCATGTAGTGGCATGTAAAGGGATGTGCAGCTCCCATCCCAAGATGTTCAAAACCATACCGTGTCGGTTAGAAACGTAATGGCAAACAGGTTTTTTTTTTATGAATTATTGCAAGTAGCTTTATGCGAGCATTTTGGGCGCAAACTGTAAAACAATTTTTATAAAGTTTTGACAAAAGTAATAGAAATATGTAATAAATGAGGGTACAGCGGAAAACTTCCATGAAATTCGGTCCCGGAAAAAACGCAATTTAAAGTTTATCAATGAATAGAAAGAAGGTAAGTGATTAAAAAAAAAAAAAAAAAACAAAAAATAAAAATAAAATTAACTGACCCTAAATTATGTACCTGGACTGTTAGTGTCAATATGTTGGTCATTGATGTAGTTATCATCTCTGCTATCAGGAAGGGCGTCAGAGTTCAAGCTTTTGTATAACTCCTTCACCTCTGTTTTTTTCGAAAAGCTTACATCTTTTATAGAAACCTTCCTTCGTATTGCTAGAAATCTGGAGTTGCACTGTTACTGATGAGTTTCGAGGTTTTTTCTTCTTTGGTCTCTTATTCGGTGGTGATTTTTCCAATGGAGAAGTTGCAATCCAATTAAGATTAGCAACGAATAGGAAAAACGACTTTGATGATTTGGAAATGTTTCTTTTTGGTGAGTAAATACAAAAACCTTATGAACGTAAAATTCTTATTTTGGCCAGGGCAAGAGTCGCAACATTTGAGTTTGCTCACTTTCAGGGACAAAATGTTAAACACAAAATGATTGAACATAATGTAGGGTTTGCTCTATGTCAGCTCCATTTTTGTTATAGACTCGTCGTGTCGTAGGGGTAGAAAATCACCAGTTGGTTTGAAAGGATGTGGAGATGAAAACTTATAAAGCTCAGTTAGAATAAATTTATAATAGACGTCCTTGTTCGTTTTTTAAAGCTATAAATAACAAAATCAAAATAACTCAATCCAAATGAATTAAATGAATAATATCTAAGATGCAAAATATCTAAGCTATTATCTGACTCGATCACGCGAAATTTTTGTATGGCAACCCTACGAAGGAGTTACCCGATTGGTCCCATTTTCGAAATTAAATTTCCGTTTTTTTTTTTTTTAACAAGGGTCCGTGTATAAAATTTCAGCTCTCTACGTCTACGTCGACGAGTGAGGCAGTGACCAAATATGTATATAGTGAAAAACCAAATTTTTTTAATGCAACCCCAAGAAAAGGTTGCCCGAGTTGCTCCACATTTGGACATATACTTGAAATTTTTATGAAAACGTCGTGTACAAAACATGAACTCTCCACGTCGACGCCTTTTCCGGCAGTTTCCAAGTACTCAGGTAGTGTCCAAATATATAGTAACAAACGAAGTTTTTGTATGGCAACCCTCAATTAAAAAATGCCGTATACAAAAATTAAGCTCTTTGCATCGCCGCATGAGGCAGTATCCCAATATATAGTGAACAACTAAAGTTTTGTATGGCAACACCAGGAAAACGTTGCCCGATTTGCTCCACTTTGGGACTTATATTTGCAATTTGTATGAAAACACCGTGTATAAAAATGAGCTTTCCACGCCGATGCCTTCTCACGCAGCATATAATGAAAAACCAAAGTTTTGTATGGCAACACGAAGAAGGGGTAGCCGATTCCAATTTTTCTTTCTCTAAAAACCTTATTCAGACTATTACGAATATTAAAAAAAAAAAAACAATTAGCCAAGCCGGTCGATTACCAACGAACAGCGTTTGATTTTTATTTATATAGATTATTGGTAAGTCATGAAGAAAAAATATAATATAATTTGGGTTCTGATTTATAATGCCATGCCATGGAATAATGGAACCTTCAAAGTTAGATTGCCAGAGTTTGCGGCGGGGTAAGAGGTTAACAGCCCTATAAATTTGATATGAGGAAGTTATAATATTTTATATATTTCAAAAATGTCCATTTCATTGATATAAATAAATTAGATAAGATGAAATGCATAGAAAAAATTTACTGGAATTGAAGCTTTTTCTCTACATCGTGAGTGACGTTGTCTTCAGCTCATATTATATGAATTTTTCATTCAATGAGATAGGATTTATGACTGTCACCTCCCCATGTAGTCGTGTCTCTACAAAACAATATACATATGTATATCATAAAAAAAAAAAATTAACTAAACGAATGAGACAATGGAAAAACTTCAACTTCAAAAATGTAAGAGAGGCTGACTGATCCTGTGATAACCTACAGCCTCCAATTCTAATCTGACCTAACTAAAATATTTTACCAAATTTTCCAACTACAAATTCTATCAACATTTTTGCTTAATAATTCAAAAACTTCCAGGTAATTTTAGACACTGAAAAATAAAAAAGTAAAAAATTTATAATAATTTTGGACAGCAGCATACCAAAAAGTTTCAGTGTCAATATTTTTTTCTTTTTCGAAAATTTCGAACACCAGCAGTTTTAAAGAAAACTTAATGCTTTTTGTTTTTGTCGCGTATATTATTCCTGCAGGCTTTCTCCTGAATGACTTTATTATTCGTTACTACACAAACTTTATTGTTAAAAGTTCAATTACTTTTCAGTTTTTTAATTCTTTATTAAAAGTATTTCAAATAAACGGAAATATGACGTTGGTAAAAACTTTTATTCTTCCTTATATCATTGAACGAAGTCTAACATAACATGCATGTCCTTGCCTATAAACGCACGTTTAAATATTTAACGATGTGCCATTACCTTATGAAGAAACACAGTCCTAAAGTTCACACAATGTTCTTCTAGTAGAAGATATTAAAAAAATCCTTGACTTTCATGGCGTCCGTTATTTTTTTTTTCTTTTAAAAATCAATAAGTGAACTTGAATATTGCGATTTTCTCTTAAAATTTAATAATATATCTTGTACAGGCATCTATGTACATACATACTTTTGAATGTATACACAGTATTCAAATGCAGTACAGAGTGGCGTTAAAAATTAAATAACAGACAGAAAATTACGTGCACCTGATTTTTATCGACTTTGTGTGAAACTTGTACGTAACCTAACCTACTTACGTAATAGAAGCATTGTATGAAATAAATAAGAATTATTATATAACGTAAGTGAAGCTAGAAATTTATACTACTGGAATTTAATTACACTTAATTATGTTTTTAACTGCAACTTGGAAATTATTAAATTTTTTTATATTCTTTTATATACAGGTGTGCAAAAGTCTGCAGCACAAGATTTCTCATATGAAGGGGTTTTAGGTAAGAATTTGATGCGTTTACCTATGACGTTTTTATTTAGTTAGACTTAAATTATTTCAATTCAATTAAGGTCCTGAACACTGGTCGGAAATATATCAGACATGTGACGGAAGATTTCAGAGTCCAATTAATATCGACTTGGTGCAAGTTAAGAAAAGATCATTTCCGGAACTCACTTTCGGTGATTTTGATGAGCAACCGATTTCTGTTTCAATGAAGAACAATGGACACACAGGTGAGAGTGATAATATATAAACATGGACGTTTTTATAAGATATTCGCTAAATATACTATTAGTTTAAATATAAGAAAAATTCATTTAAAAATTAAATGGGAAAATTCATTTCATGAAATATTTTCTTGTATCCCAATCCGTAAAGGTTATTTATCTTGATATTTCATGTTTTCAATTTTAAAAAAGTGAAAAAAAAAAAGATATATGCCTTCTATTAATTCGCAGTACCATTTTGATTCCATTTTAATTTTTACATTGCACTTTTAATCATTTTGTAATAATTTAATTCTTTGACACATCGCTTTCTTACGGAATGAGCGATTCTTAACGCACCTTTACTGACTGCAATTTGACATTTAAATTTAACGAAAGTTCCCTTCTGGCGCCTTAAAATTTATCTGTGTACGTCTGTTAAATTTAAAGGGCACGTTCGCTTTACGTAAATAACATTGCTTACGTATACGTAAATCGTGATTGACTCTATTGGATTACAGTTGGTACGTAGTCTCCGCGAGACAGAACGTTGGGACACTTGTGTGATTAAAGTGCACCGTGAGGTTTAAAAACACTCTATCTAATGTAATTTTAGTAAAAAGTCTCTTTCTGTTTATGAAGTCAGGACATGTGAATACAAACGAAGGATCAGAATTGCATTGTCCATGTTATGTTTACTTACCATATATTCTATATTAGTCCTCCCCACAAACAGCGCAAATATTTTCTTTAAAATCTTCAGCACCATCAGATGCGTCGCCCAGTTGAACAACTTCGTTTTCTTCTTCTGCTGAAGCGGCGACGTCCGTTTCTGTAACAGACGTCTTGTTCTTCTTTCTCTTTTTATACCCAAGATGAAATCTATAGGGTATACTAAGTTTGTAATTCCATTTGTAACACACAGAAATAATGATGATAGAGCAAAATGGATAGGACACCCACGCATAATATTGAAAGTTATTTTGATTTTTGCATGTCCGTCCGTATGTCCGTGCGCACGATAACTCGAGAATGCGTTCACTTAGAAAGAAGAAATTTTCTATACGGACTTTAAAAATAAAAGTAAAATTAAGTTCGAAAATGAGCCAAATCGGGCAACTCCTTAATGGGGTTGCCATACAAAAATTTCGGTTTCCACTATATGTATATATTTGTACACTGCCTGAGAACGCGTCGACATATAGAGCTAAAACTTGGTACTTGGTGCTTTATATTAAAATAAAATTTCAAAAATAGAATAAATAGGGCAACCCCTTCTTGGTGTTTAAAAATTTATGTTTTTTTATATATACTGTGAAAACGATCAATGGTAGACGTTTTTATTGTACTAAAAACTTCTTTAGAATATGAAACTCTATAAAATTGGTTACAATCATTTTTTCTGTCCGACGAACCGCTCTAGAAATATATGCTTCAAGAATCAAACTTGCATAGATCGGTGACCATACGAAATTTTATACGGGCATTCATCTAGATGGTATCATAAGAATTGGTCTTAGACCAATTCTAGTTTTTTTACTTGTTAATCTTTATTTCTTTTGGTTTCATTTGACATATCTTTTCACGCTTCATTGTTCTAAATTTTTGCTGAGTCATGTTCTCTAAAGAAGTCAAAACTCGTGCTTTTTGCTAACTGGGATTAGTTTTTACTAGCTGTGATGTTGATGCAACTGGTGAAATAATTTCTGTTTCCATATGAGTCTCCAAAGGAGACTAGCGGGCCGGTGAGCGGACGACATTACACACATTCTGCCTTGTGCATAAGTTTTTCATATTAAAAGTAGCTTACATTTTGCTCAAACGCTATAATTTTCATAAATTGGTTTTACATGCTATTTTTTTTTTTTTAACAATTAAAAACAAACATATTTGGTTGCAATTTATTTTAACTGCGTTAACTTCAAAGTTTTAGGCTTTAGGACTTCTTAACGATGAAATCTTAATTCTTTCTCCATGATGATATGTAGTGTACAAAAACAGTGAGATTGAGCTCTTACTGCATGGCTGTAGCCCACTCGCTAATGCCTTTTAATGTGTTAGTGTCATCGCCGACTTCATGGCTAGTATTATATTCCGTGGGTTTCGCCACTGCAGATTCCTATGTAATATGCGCTCCATAAAACGTTCCTGGAGAAAATTGCTACTATAGTCCAATCAAATAAGCCGAAAAAACGCTTAAGATCGTATTTAATTTGTTTCAGGCTGTAATTTTGAGGGTTGGCATAGGGTGGTCAAAAAAAGACAAGTCAAAAAATCACAGTCAAAATGTCCAAATGTCCAAAACTGCAGATAAAATGAATCGAATTCGAATTTGTGCTCATAGAAAAGAGAATTGAGTTGGTATTTCGTTCGTTCAATCCATGCTAACTCCACGAAACCACCCGATTCGGGTTGGGTTTTTTTGACATAGTCACTGGCTACAGCTCGCTTCACGCTTATCTAACAAGGATGGTAGTTGCTAAAAGCTCTGAGTGGATGAGTTAAAAAACTTACTTCATAAAGATCTGATGCACTTCATAAAAGGACAGGAAGTATTTTTTGAGAGGGTTTGTAGCCGGTTAGCACACGATTGGTTTCCTTAAAGATCCCTCTATCCAAGAAGTTCATTTTAAGTTTTCATTTCTTTTATTATACTTACAAAAGCTTTTCGAAAATAAAAAACTTTACGAAAGAAAAGATTGTTATTTTCATAGTATTGTGACTACGTCTTCACCATGCGAATTCTAATGGCACACTAACATAGTAACAGCCAGCGATAAGCAGGTGAAATAAAAAAAAAAAAAAGTTCCTCATATCGCATTTCTTATATTAAAATATGCAGAGCACTTTGATCCTGTCACCTTGAATTTATGGGTCTAGCCCACTACCTTCCCGAGGTAGATACAAGGGTTGCCTCTATGTCGATCCATAGCTCCACTAAGCTTGCCAAAGTATAATTGGCTGCAGTAAGGCTTTAAGTTTCTCAGCAGTATCCATCTATGACTGTTCAATTTGGCAGCTTACCTCTATTTTTTATATCGCATGTATTCACATATTATTTAGGAAAACGCCTTATGAATCATTGTTGAGGAGTCCTAAAACCCTATGCAGATGGTAATAACCCATGATGATATTGAGATATCGGCGATAAAAGAGACAAAATTACAACACAGAGGAGTATATAATTTTTCCCTTCGAAATTTTTGAGAGAGAAAAAAAATTTTTCCCAAGTATCTAGAATCACTTTAACTCCAATGATAGGAAACCCCACTTAAAATTTATTCCACTAAATTTCACATAAATTTCACATATTTCACTAAATTTCACATATTTCCCACTATTCAAAATTATGCATAATAATCTTGTATTCAATATTTTTTTTATTTAGTTTTTTAATTATATTTAAAAATTTCCGCTCCAGTTTTGGTAAACATGGAGTTTACTTCAACTCCTCGAATATCTGGAGGACCTCTGAACGACTCTTATCATTTCTCACAATTTCATTTCCATTGGGGTGACAATAATACCTACGGAAGCGAAGATTTAATTAACAATCAAAGTTTTCCGATTGAGTTACACATGGTTTTCTATAAGTCTCAATACCAGGATTTCAACAATGCTCTAAATTATCCCGATGGCCTAGCAGTCTTAGCTTATTTTTTTGAGGTTAGTGAAATTGGTAATATTAAATATCTGCATTCTTGTCTTCCTTATAAATTTATTGTTAAAGTAAATAATTTCCACAGCTATCGAATGACATCAATCCATTCTATGAAGAATTTCTAATACATCTTGATCAAATTCCAACTCCAGGCTTGAAAACTATGATTTTAAGTTCACTGAAATTACAAGATTTCATATTGAATGACACTTGCCAATACTTTACATACAGAGGATCATTAACTACTCCACCCTGCAGTGAAGTGGTAACATGGATTGATTTTGAGCAGCCAATCCCTATCTCTGCAGAGCAGGTGAGTTTTTATTCATAGTTGGTGAAGTACCTACATACCTACATAATATAACTTTTTATAACCTTTTTCGAAAAACATTTTTACAGATTGAACGATTTCGAAATTTGTACTCCTTCGGTGGATACCATTTAACTCATAATTTTCGACCAGTTCAACCATTAAATGGTCGAACGATTTATAAAAATTCACCACAAGCCGATAGAAAAACTTTAACCCTTGACTACGAGTTTGATTTTGGAAATGATTTAGACCAGCTCGTCTTTAACTCACCAAAGAAAAAGGACGATATAGATGACCTCACCGAAAAAGATGGAGATACAAAATCTACAACGACATCAAAGTATTTAGTTTTATTTACAGTTTTAATTACTTTAGGGCAATTTTTGATTAGAAATACTTAAGTAGAAATACATAGAAATTTTAATATTTATTTAAATTTAAGACAATCAACTAAAAGTCAGCGATTGATTATGTTCTCTTATAAATTCACCTGTGATTTAATAATTTTAGCTTTGCTGTTCCTTAATTGTTTTCTAATATTTAAGTTGTAAATTATTACAATTGATGGCTTAAAATTATTCTGTTAAATAGAAAACTTTCTTGTTGTTAAAATGTAATTCTATATGTACACTAAGCACCTACAGCACCTATAGACATTTTGGTTCCATTCTCTTCTTCTTTCTTTTTTTAATACAGAGCAGAGTACGAAGAAAAATGTGTTACAATATACTGTCAGGAGATATATCTTTTTAATTGATCTTCAAATAAAAAAAACGAATCCATTCTACACCCGGGGAAAGCCAGTCAAAGCATAGGAAGTATTCAATTACTTCCTTTAAGCTAGACTAATATTAGGGAGCGATAGTAACTGCAGCTCTGTATCTCGAATCTAAAAACATCAGGTATCCTCCTCTGTATCTTCTCATGGCAGAGCGGATACAAGGGGACATGCGTTGAGTCTCGACCGGGTTATATCGTTATGAAACTATTACTAATTAAGCCGATTTCTATGATCTTAAATCAAATATTTCTCACAATCAACAGACAAACCAGACAAAATAGAAAGAAAACCAGCAAACGACAGTAATTCGCTAAAAGATTCTTTGCCATATTTTCCTTGCTTCTTAGAAAATTTGCAATGAGAAAATCGTAAATATTTTGTACACACATCGATCATTCTTTTGAACCCAGTACTAAATAGCAAGCACAGAACAAGGCATACGAAACAATCGTAAAACAACACAACCGATAAGTTAAGTTTGCAGTTTATGGAGCGGCTAACACTAGTCTCCAAGTTCTGAGGCGCGTAGTTAGGACATTACTCAACTGAAGTTTAACACCAATCTCTAAAAATTATATGTATACACTTCGAAGTTATCTAGCATATCTTTATAGATTGAAATCTAGGACTTTTTTTTTTTTTTTCCCTCACACAAATCACATACCAGAACGGATTTCTTGGAAGATAAATAACTCTCGCAAAAATTGCCACTCTCCTGAGCGAAAATTCTGGATTCGCGCATGCGTCAAGGAAAGTTTCGTGCATTTACAATCATTGAATAAATAACTAATAAGGAAACGGCATATCGGGTGAAAACGTAAGCATCTCGGCGAAATGTATTAGTGTGCTCTGTTTGTATTCGTTTCGTCATGGCCGTAATTAAATTCTGACATTCTGAAAGGGTACATTTTTCATAATCCAAATTCCTATGTAAAATAAACAAATTTTTAGCTCCCCCTTATTTTCAGACAATATTTCTTGGCGTTGCCTTTGTATGACTGGAATAATTTAGGCACCAACTGACAATTCAATTGTAAACAAATAAATCGGCATTGGTAAAATGTTAAATCATTTGGCATGGCTCTTTATTTTTATAGATATTTCACTTTTATTTTGTTTAAAACAATATAATAAATAAGTAAAGCTATTAAGCTTACTTGAAGAATGCTTTCCCACGGTTTTTTAAGACTCCGGAGTCTCTATTGCACAAAATGTCGTTCACAAAAGGAATATTCCGCACTTATTTCACACTACTATTCATAAAAATCACGTTTAATTAATTATTTATCCCAATATCGCGAATAGAAATCCGAAACTTATTTTGAAATAATATGAAATGTCAGAATGTTTAACTGACACAAAATAGGCAGTAGGCCCTCTTGTCATTTCTCCCCCCCCCCCTCGACCTTAGGTCACACTGTCATTGAAATGCTTAAACACGTACACTGTATTCGCACGATACCCCGCTTCCTTATTAGTTATTTATTCAATGTTTACAATGTTCTTTAGGTCTGCCAAAACTCTCGAGAAATACTTCACTTCAAGCCATGAAGCATACTCCACATGAGAGCCGAAACTGAGTCCTAACATTATAAAATATTTGCAGTGTTCTTATGTAAAACTGACAAAAGGTCCCCCGCCCTAAACTACTATTCTTACAGAAAAATGGTATTCTGATAATCTTAAGCTTGCTTTCTTATCTTCTCAACCGTAATCAAATTTCTATACCTTTCCTAACAAAATTATTTAAAAAAATTTATCTTAACCAAATGACTACGATTCCCCAAACAAAGACTCTCAACTGAGTAACAATTGTGTATATGTAGCTGTGCCGTTACATGCCGTGCTCTGATAAAATCAAATCAGTCTGCCTACATATTCAGACTCCGGCCAAACACACATACTATTGCAACTATTACTCAGCTAAGAGCTATTACGCGTAAAATGGTAACCTATTCGCCCATTCGAACTTAAGGTGTTTTATTAAGCCTATGACGTTCTTGGGCGCGATTTTTGCGACATATTCTCGCAGTGGGAATGCCTTTCCTAGATGTCTTAGACTTATACGGTACAGTTTCACAGACACACAGGGCATGTTCAGTGGTTTCATCGTCTTCCATACAGAAGCGGCAGGTCTCATCATCGACCTTACCCATGTTTTTAAGATGATACCTAAGTGGGCGGTGCCAGTAAATAGGCCTAACGAACTCGCTTAGAATAGAGTGGCGGCTATCGAAATACCTACGATCATCCACACTTAGACCATCAATTTATGATTGTGACGCTACCCCAACGGCACCCTACCTTGAGATGATTGCTCAATTTATTGGACGTCCGTTAAAACCAGCCGCAAGAGTTAATAACTATTTGTCTGCTATTTCGCCTTCAGCTTGAATGCGTTCCTCATGTTTGCCAAAGAGGCAGTGTCCCGTGATAAGAATTTCTGTCTTTCTATTAGATATCGTGTTCTGGCATAGTTGGCTTAAAATCACTGATGTGGTTAATTTCCATCTGCGATTCACCAGATTGCAGTCTTGTAAATTTAGAGTCTACTTCGCTGATTTTAGAGGACTTCCTATAGATTCTTCCGCTAAACATATATTCATAGCTCAACCTTTCCTCGTCAGAGCTTCAGCTGCTTCATTCCGTGGTACATCACTGTGGGCAGGCACCAAGAAGTCAATAAACTTTGTCGTTGGCCGCAAATCTCCCGAGTTCACTGCGAAAACTTCGGAATAGACGCGATCTAATGGTGTTCGAATTCAGAGCTTTGATTGCCACAGCTTGGCTGTTAATACAAATCCTGATAACTCGAACACTAGATACGTTTTAACTTGTTTCTAGTAGCCTTACTGCCTTATTTATAGCGAGAATCTCTGCTTGCAAGACACTACAGTAGTCTGATAGGCGGTACGATTCTTGTATTTGAAAGAATACTGAGTAAACCCCTGCTCCCACTCCCACATCTATTATCGACCTATTTTGTATACGCTACGCCATTAGCAATGAAATAAATATTCTTTACATTTTTCCCTTCGTTGCAATTTCTCTTGAGAACTTTGGTACCAAGGAAAATTTAGTTTCACTCGAGGTTTTGAAATGGTTCAAAACTTGAAAGCTACTCCATCCACAAGTCGAGTTTCCCGACATCCAATTTTTGCGACTTGTAAATAATGTCAAATGAGGTCTCTATGGTTTGTTTGTAAACAGTTCGAATTTTTCAAAAGTAGGTATAGCAACAACTACTCCTTCATCATCTAATTCAATTAGGAAATCTAAAAATACTTTGCAAATAAAGTAGAAGGGCATGCAGAGAATTTATTTTAACAGATGCCAGCGTATTTATGGCATCGTTTCTTTTTTTTTATATTTTGAATAATGTCGTCATTGCATGCATGAAAATGGCTCGAGAAAAGATACTCAATGGATTTATTCACTTTTCCTTAATCCTTTCAATCCCATTGTCCATGTTTTTCTTAATGGAAATGAACTTTATACGGCGTGCATTGCTCAGCTAAGCTTTATATTTCCGGTATTAATTTTTTGTTTGTTTTATTTTTCTCACTCTTTATGTACTCCTTACTTTACTCAATGCAGCAAAATTGCAGTAATTTACGTTCCTTTCAGTAGACATGACTTTATTGATGATTTAAGAAGCGGAGGTGAGTAGCTGTTTTTTTTTAGCTAATTTTAAGTTTACACATGTGGAAAACTAATTCTTAGGGTCGTATTCACCAAGCCATTTCATTGAAATTTAATTTAATTTCTGTTTTAGTGCTCCTATAAGAGAGGGTTAAGGCACTCTTAAAATTAAATTAAAATTTAATTTGTGTTATTTTATGATATAATATCCCATATATAACTATAATTTTAAATCAAGTGGGCAGGGTTGGGGCCCACTAACGGGAGTACTAAAACACTAATTAAATTTAATTTCAATTAGATGGCTTAGTGACAGTGGCATTACAAGGATGGGGCAGCTGATGTGGGCCGCCTGGGGCACCACAATAAGGGGCGTCTTAAATTTTTTGGAAAAAATGGCAGTATTCTCGCATTTTTGATGAATTCAAAATGTTGGCATACAAATCATTGTGAGTAGCTGTTAATTCTAATATAAAATACTCAGTTAGCTCTATTTAAATAACTGACTCTACGGCTCCACTTTCAAATATACATAGTAGGGTTGTGAATTCGTAAAACTAAGCATCGAACCTTTGGTTCTCTTGAGCTTCAAGTTACAACTTGTATCCTACTTCCTACTTTATGTTTCAGTGATAATATTTCTGGTGAGCATCAACAGATTTCATTCGTGAACTTGATTTTGAAGTAATTTATCTTATTTCTGCTGCTGTTTATAGAAAAATGAAGAGACGTCAGAAAAGTGGCGCTGAAAAGCGAAAAAAAGCAAAAGCCAAAGAAGTCGATCACATCACAAGAGTATCCAATGTTTGATGATCAGATTTGTGAATCCACAAGCCAGTGCCAGTAATGGTCAAAATGAGAGTCCAGCTCCTAACTTTTTGAAGCCCGCTGAACTTATTGTTGTTCACGACGACTCTGTGATTGTGACCAGTGGCGATATTTAGCTTTGATTTAGTTGTACGAGCACTGGATTACAGCATCTTTTTCTGGATGTTTATCCGAAACCTGGGTTTGCTGCTTCCACAAACCATTCATTTAATCTAGCTGGCCTTCATGCAACGAAAGCTGAAGTCAGCTCATCAGTTTCTTCGGGACACTTGATCGGCTTCTTGCTTTCTTTTCTTCTTCAACTCACCGTTGGGATGTTTTGATGAGCACAACTTGTTCCAGTTTGAAGTACCTAGTTGAAACGGGATGGAGCGCTAGAGGAGATGCAGTAAAAATGCTTTTGGAGGTTTTGGAGCAGCTTTCAGGAAGTGGTCATGTTATCTTTCTCTTTCCTCATTTCTCTTGGGTTTCGGGCATAAATTCTGGTCAAGGTGAATAGCGTCCAAACGTATTTACATATTCGAGAGTCGAGAAGTCATTTCGCAAAGCAGTCGCGACGTACTTCTTTCATTTGATCGCATCAACCAGGAAGTAAAAATAAGATTCCAACAGCTGCATGAACTCTCAAGCCGTTCGAGTTTTTGACTCCTAGCAATCTTGGTCCTCAGAATCATCATCGACTCAAGCAAGCTGGATGCAGGTGAAACCGACAAGGATGATCTTCTGCTAGAACGTACAAGGTTGAGTAAATTCATTGAAGTTTCTCCAAAATCTGAATACCTTGAATCACTGAATGTGGAAGGGCGCTTACAGTTTATGTGTTTTATTCAAGAGTTCAGCCTTGAGGATTCAGTCCCGAATATTGTAGTTATGCTACAAATTCTCCTTACTGTGGCCGTCAACGTCGCGATTTGCGACAAAAGTTTCTCCAACTCGAAACTTACATATAAAAAATTATCTGCGGTCAACGGGATTCTAGATTGAACATCTGACTGTCTCAATCGACCTCGATTTTGTAAAAAAAACGACTAGTAAAATAGTTTTGTGAACATTCTTAACTTTATCCTTTTAGCATAGCCTATATCAAAATACATATTTTAGTTAATTAACATTTTTCACGCCAGTTCATGTGTTGAAATTTTTTATGGCACGGTAAAAATTAAGGCACCATTTTCACATCAAATTAGGCCCCAAAACCTCTTGCTGCTACGCCTTAGTATGGTTACGAAAATATATTTGGTAGCTGTTTCATATCATCCTGCAATGCAGAGACAATAGAGATTGTGTAACGCATCCATATTAACTTTTTTTTTCCATTAAGTATATTATAAAGGACATTGAGTTTTAGTACTAAAACGATAAATTACTCCATTGGAAATTTCAAACTATCCCCCGTAATTTAGTAACTTCCGTTTTTTTTTTTTTTTTTTGTAGCAAATTTGAAAGAGCTCTCCGTTGAGTGATACATCGTCCGCCTTGACAGATGAATTAGCCTTGGAAAAACATAATTTCGGAAATAACGACATAGGATTTTGTTAAATACAACTTTAAATAAGATTTGGAGCAAGATTCTCAACTTAAA
Organism: Dioctria rufipes; assembly: GCA_963924295.1. Lineage (NCBI taxonomy): Eukaryota > Metazoa > Arthropoda > Insecta > Diptera > Asilidae > Dioctria > Dioctria rufipes. The sequence continues at coordinate 35,744,559 of OZ002743.1, read as the reverse complement.
CTGGGACTTTTTTGTTTGTTTTAATAGAGATATATACATTTATTATTGTAATAGAAAAACCTATTTGCAGCAAGGTTTCTTGTGAATCCACAGTTTCAACATTCTCTACTAAGATATTTATGAACTCTGAATTGAAGTTCATCAAATTTTTTGGAATATTATGACTAGAGCACTCTGACGGTAATACAGTAGAATCATTAGAATACAATAGAATTTCTTTTAAATTCTTATATCATACATATGTAGAAGGGTTCGCTCATATGTCTTGAATTCTCTAATCTTTAAAAATAAATTTTCGAGAGGGTCTTGATTTAACCGAGAAGTTATTAAATAGTCCTGCTTCTCTTTCAAATCATCCCATAGCATACGTACCACATTTATAGTTTGTATTAGTCCATCAAAGCAGTATGGATGCTATGGATGTGTCAATCCATAACTTTGCCGAAGAAAGAATTTCGATCGTATTAATGTTTCTCTGCGATAGAGCATTTCTTTCAGGATTCTTATTGAATTCTGAAACACTATTTAGGTGGTCAAACAGTGTATTCATGTTTGCAATGAACTCTGCCGTATTACTTGCACGTAATTTTTTGACAGATTCCGGGAAACAATCCAAACTTACAGCTGCCAAAATCGCGGAACCAACCTAGTGGCTAAATATCTGTGTCGCAAGCTCAACAGGTACTTGCTGAAAATATTCGGGATCAATATGTGTATCGGTAAGCCGATGCATTGCTCTAATTTTCCCACTATCCATATCGTAAACCTTGCGAATATATCCCAAGATATTTCGCTTCCTTTAGAAATAATATTACTATGATACAAATTACTTCTGACGCTCTTAAAGAGATGTGGTATGTCATAACAAGCATATATTTTATTGTCATTTACGAAAAAGTAAGGGTTTTCACGCGTGCACCCTAAAAGCCGATAGCTCTTTCTATTATTACCTCCCTGATCACAAGTGATTGCTTTTATACCCAAACCAATTTCCAGCAGTTTGGAAGTACAAAATTTTTCTTTACGAGTACTTGTTTCAAAACCATCAAAAATTTCATGTGGTATATCATCTTCAGAGATATACCCCTCTGCAACTGCTTCACTACTTTCGCAATGGGTTTCTTGCGAATCCACAGTTTCAACATCCTCTACTAAGATATTTATGAACTCTGAATTGAAGTTCATCAAATTTTTTGGAATATTATGACTAGAGCACTCTGACGGTAATACAGTAGAATCATTAGAATACAATAGAATTTCTTTTAAATTCTTATATCATACATATGTAGAAGGGTTCGCTCATACGTCTTGAATTCTCTAATCTTTAAAAATAACTTTTCGAGAGGGTCTTGATTTAACCGAGAAGTTATTAAATAGTCCTGCTTCTCTTTCAATTCATCCCATAGCATACGTACCACATTTATAGTTTGTATTAGTCCATCAAAGCAGTATGGACGCTATGGATGTGTCAATCCATAACTTTGCCGAAGAAAGAATTTCGATCGTATTAATGTTTCTCTGCGATAGAGCATTTCTTTCAGGATTCTTATTGAATTCTGAAACACTATTTAGGTGGTCAAACAGTGTATTCATGTTTGCAATGAACTCTGCCGTATTACTTGCACGTAATTTTTTGACAGATTCCGGGAAACAATCCAAACTTACAGCTGCCAAAATCGCGGAACCAACCTAGTGGCTAAATATCTGTGTCGCAAGCTCAACAGGTACTTGCTGAAAATATTCGGGATCAATATGTGTATCGGTAAGCCGATGCATTGCTCTAATTTTCCCACTATCCATATCGTAAACCTTGCGAATATATCCCAAGATATTTCGCTTCCTTTAGAAATAATATTACTATGATACAAAGTACTTCTGACGCTCTTAAAGAGATGTGGTATGTCATAACAAGCATATATTTTATTGTCATTTACGAAAAAGTAAGGGTTTTCACGCATGCACCCTAAAAGCCGATAGCTCTTTCTATTATTACCTCTGTGATCACAAGTGATTGCTTTTATACCCAAACCAATTTCCAGCAGTTTGGAAGTACAAAATTTTTCTTTAGGAGTACTTGTTTCAAAACCATCAAAAATTTCATGTGGTATATCATCTTCAGAGATATACCCCTCTGCAACTGCTTCACTACTTTCGCAATGGGTTTCTTGCGAATCCACAGTTTCAACATCCTCTACTAAGATATTTATGAACTCTGAATTGAAGTTCATCAAATTTTTTGGAATATTATGACTAGAGCACTCTGACGGTAATACAGTAGAATCATTAGAATACAATAGAATTTCTTTTAAATTCTTATATCATACATATGTAGAAGGGTTCGCTCATACGTCTTGAATTCTCTAATCTTTAAAAATAACTTTTCGAGAGGGTTTTGATTTAACCGAGAAGTTATTAAATAGTCCTGCTTCTCTTTCAAATCATCCCATAGCATACGTACCACATTTATAGTTTGTATTAGTCCATCAAAGCAGTATGGACGCTATGGATGTGTCAATCCATAACTTTGCCGAAGAAAGAATTTCGATCGTATTAATGTTTCTCTGCGATAGAGCATTTCTTTCAGGATTCTTATTGAATTCTGAAACACTATTTAGGTGGTCAAACAGTGTATTCATGTTTGCAATGAACTCTGCCGTATTACTTGCACGTAATTTTTTGACAGATTCCGGGAAACAATCCAAACTTACAGCTGCCAAAATCGCGGAACCAACCTAGTGGCTAAATATCTGTGTCGCAAGCTCAACAGGTACTTGCTGAAAATATTCGGGATCAATATGTGTATCGGTAAGCCGATGCATTGCTCTAATTTTCCCACTATCCATATCGTAAACCTTGCGAATATATCCCAAGATATTTCGCTTCCTTTAGAAATAATATTACTATGATACAAATTACTTCTGACGCTCTTAAAGAGATGTGGTATGTCATAACAAGCATATATTTTATTGTCATTTACGAAAAAGTAAGGGTTTTCACGCGTGCACCCTAAAAGCCGATAGCTCTTTCTATTATTACCTCCCTGATCACAAGTGATTGCTTTTATACCCAAACCAATTTCCAGCAGTTTGGAAGTACAAAATTTTTCTTTAGGAGTACTTGTTTCAAAACCATCAAAAATTTCATGTGGTATATCATCTTCAGAGATATACCCCTCTGCAACTGCTTCACTACTTTCGCAATGGGTTTCTTGCGAATCCACAGTTTCAACATCCTCTACTAAGATATTTATGAACTCTGAATTGAAGTTCATCAAATTTTTTGGAATATTATGACTAGAGCACTCTGACGGTAATACAGTAGAATCATTAGAATACAATACAATTTCTTTTAAATTCTTATATCATACATATGTAGAAGGGTTCGCTCATACGTCTTGAATTCTCTAATCTTTAAAAATAAATTTTCGAGAGGGTCTTGATTTAACCGAGAAGTTATTAAATAGTCCTGCTTCTCTTTCAAATCATCCCATAGCATACGTACCACATTTATAGTTTGTATTAGTCCATCAAAGCAGTATGTGTCAAATAATATTACTATGATACAAATTACTTCTGACGCTCTTAAAGAGATGTGGTATGTCATAACAAGCATATATTTTATTGTCATTTACGAAAAAGTAAGGGTTTTCACGCGTGCACCCTAAAAGCCGATAGCTCTTTCTATTATTACCTCCCTGATCACAAGTGATTGCTTTTATACCCAAACCAATTTCCAGCAGTTTGGAAGTACAAAATTTTTCTTTAGGAGTACTTGTTTCAAAACCATCAAAAATTTCATGTGGTATATCATCTTCAGAGATATACCCCTCTGCAACTGCTTCACTACTTTCGCAATGGGTTTCTTGCGAATCCACAGTTTCAACATCCTCTACTAAGATATTTATGAACTCTGAATTGAAGTTCATCAAATTTTTTGGAATATTATGACTAGAGCACTCTGACGGTAATACAGTAGAATCATTAGAATACAATACAATTTCTTTTAAATTCTTATATCATACATATGTAGAAGGGTTCGCTCATACGTCTTGAATTCTCTAATCTTTAAAAATAACTTTTCGAGAGGGTCTTGATTTAACCGAGAAGTTATTAAATAGTCCTGCTTCTCTTTCAAATCATCCCATAGCATACGTACCACATTCATAGTTTGTATTAGTCCATCAAAGCAGTATGGACGCTATGGATGTGTCAATCCATAACTTTGCCGAAGAAAGAATTTCGATCGTATTAATGTTTCTCTGCGATAGAGCATTTCTTTCAGGATTCTTATTGAATTCTGAAACACTATTTAGGTGGTCAAACAGTGTATTCATGTTTGCAATGAACTCTGCCGTATTACTTGCACGTAATTTTTTGACAGATTCCGGGAAACAATCCAAACTTACAGCTGCCAAAATCGCGGAACCAACCTAGTGGCTAAATATCTGTGTCGCAAGCTCAACAGGTACTTGCTGAAAATATTCGGGATCAATATGTGTATCGGTAAGCCGATGCATTGCTCTAATTTTCCCACTATCCATATCGTAAACCTTGCGAATATATCCCAAGATATTTCGCTTCATTTAGAAATAATATTACTGTGATACAAAGTACTTCTGACGCTCTTAAAGAGATGTGGTATGTCATAACAAGCATATATTTTATTGTCATTTACGAAAAAGTAAGGGTTTTCACGCGTGCACCCTAAAAGCCGATAGCTCTTTCTATTATTACCTCCCTGATCACAAGTGATTGCTTTTATACCCAAACCAATTTCCAGCAGTTTGGAAGTACAAAATTTTTCTTTAGGAGTACTTGTTTCAAAACCATCAAAAATTTCATGTGGTATATCATCTTCAGAGATATACCCCTCTGCAACTGCTTCACTACTTTCGCAATGGGTTTCTTGCGAATCCACAGTTTCAACATCCTCTACTAAGATATTTATGAACTCTGAATTGAAGTTCATCAAATTTTTTGGAATATTATGACTAGAGCACTCTGACGGTAATACAGTAGAATCATTAGAATACAATACAATTTCTTTTAAATTCTTATATCATACATATGTAGAAGGGTTCGCTCATACGTCTTGAATTCTCTAATCTTTAAAAATAACTTTTCGAGAGGGTCTTGATTTAACCGAGAAGTTATTAAATAGTCCAGCTTCTCTTTCAAATCATCCCATAGCATACGTACCACATTTATAGTTTGTATTAGTCCATCAAAGCAGTATGGACGCTATGGATGTGTCAATCCATAACTTTGCCGAAGAAAGAATTTCGATCGTATTAATGTTTCTCTGCGATAGAGCATTTCTTTCAGGATTCTTATTGAATTCTGAAACACTATTTAGGTGGTCAAACAGTGTATTCATGTTTGCAATGAACTCTGCCGTATTACTTGCACGTAATTTTTTGACAGATTCCGGGAAACAATCCAAACTTACAGCTGCCAAAATCGCGGAACCAACCTAGTGGCTAAATATCTGTGTCGCAAGCTCAACAGGTACTTGCTGAAAATATTCGGGATCAATATGTGTATCGGTAAGCCGATGCATTGCTCTAATTTTCCCACTATCCATATCGTAAACCTTGCGAATATATCCCAAGATATTTCGCTTCCTTTAGAAATAATATTACTATGATACAAAGTACTTCTGACGCTCTTAAAGAGATGTGGTATGTCATAACAAGCATATATTTTATTGTCATTTACGAAAAAGTAAGGGTTTTCACGCATGCACCCTAAAAGCCGATAGCTCTTTCTATTATTACCTCTGTGATCACAAGTGATTGCTTTTATACCCAAACCAATTTCCAGCAGTTTGGAAGTACAAAATTTTTCTTTAGGAGTACTTGTTTCAAAACCATCAAAAATTTCATGTGGTATATCATCTTCAGAGATATACCCCTCTGCAACTGCTTCACTACTTTCGCAATGGGTTTCTTGCGAATCCACAGTTTCAACATCCTCTACTAAGATATTTATGAACTCTGAATTGAAGTTCATCAAATTTTTTGGAATATTATGACTAGAGCACTCTGACGGTAATACAGTAGAATCATTAGAATACAATAGAATTTCTTTTAAATTCTTATATCATACATATGTAGAAGGGTTCGCTCATACGTCTTGAATTCTCTAATCTTTAAAAATAACTTTTCGAGAGGGTTTTGATTTAACCGAGAAGTTATTAAATAGTCCTGCTTCTCTTTCAAATCATCCCATAGCATACGTACCACATTTATAGTTTGTATTAGTCCATCAAAGCAGTATGGACGCTATGGATGTGTCAATCCATAACTTTGCCGAAGAAAGAATTTCGATCGTATTAATGTTTCTCTGCGATAGAGCATTTCTTTCAGGATTCTTATTGAATTCTGAAACACTATTTAGGTGGTCAAACAGTGTATTCATGTTTGCAATGAACTCTGCCGTATTACTTGCACGTAATTTTTTGACAGATTCCGGGAAACAATCCAAACTTACAGCTGCCAAAATCGCGGAACCAACCTAGTGGCTAAATATCTGTGTCGCAAGCTCAACAGGTACTTGCTGAAAATATTCGGGATCAATATGTGTATCGGTAAGCCGATGCATTGCTCTAATTTTCCCACTATCCATATCGTAAACCTTGCGAATATATCCCAAGATATTTCGCTTCCTTTAGAAATAATATTACTATGATACAAATTACTTCTGACGCTCTTAAAGAGATGTGGTATGTCATAACAAGCATATATTTTATTGTCATTTACGAAAAAGTAAGGGTTTTCACGCGTGCACCCTAAAAGCCGATAGCTCTTTCTATTATTACCTCCCTGATCACAAGTGATTGCTTTTATACCCAAACCAATTTCCAGCAGTTTGGAAGTACAAAATTTTTCTTTAGGAGTACTTGTTTCAAAACCATCAAAAATTTCATGTGGTATATCATCTTCAGAGATATACCCCTCTGCAACTGCTTCACTACTTTCGCAATGGGTTTCTTGCGAATCCACAGTTTCAACATCCTCTACTAAGATATTTATGAACTCTGAATTGAAGTTCATCAAATTTTTTGGAATATTATGACTAGAGCACTCTGACGGTAATACAGTAGAATCATTAGAATACAATACAATTTCTTTTAAATTCTTATATCATACATATGTAGAAGGGTTCGCTCATACGTCTTGAATTCTCTAATCTTTAAAAATAAATTTTCGAGAGGGTCTTGATTTAACCGAGAAGTTATTAAATAGTCCTGCTTCTCTTTCAAATCATCCCATAGCATACGTACCACATTTATAGTTTGTATTAGTCCATCAAAGCAGTATGTGTCAAATAATATTACTATGATACAAATTACTTCTGACGCTCTTAAAGAGATGTGGTATGTCATAACAAGCATATATTTTATTGTCATTTACGAAAAAGTAAGGGTTTTCACGCGTGCACCCTAAAAGCCGATAGCTCTTTCTATTATTACCTCCCTGATCACAAGTGATTGCTTTTATACCCAAACCAATTTCCAGCAGTTTGGAAGTACAAAATTTTTCTTTAGGAGTACTTGTTTCAAAACCATCAAAAATTTCATGTGGTATATCATCTTCAGAGATATACCCCTCTGCAACTGCTTCACTACTTTCGCAATGGGTTTCTTGCGAATCCACAGTTTCAACATCCTCTACTAAGATATTTATGAACTCTGAATTGAAGTTCATCAAATTTTTTGGAATATTATGACTAGAGCACTCTGACGGTAATACAGTAGAATCATTAGAATACAATACAATTTCTTTTAAATTCTTATATCATACATATGTAGAAGGGTTCGCTCATACGTCTTGAATTCTCTAATCTTTAAAAATAACTTTTCGAGAGGGTCTTGATTTAACCGAGAAGTTATTAAATAGTCCTGCTTCTCTTTCAAATCATCCCATAGCATACGTACCACATTCATAGTTTGTATTAGTCCATCAAAGCAGTATGGACGCTATGGATGTGTCAATCCATAACTTTGCCGAAGAAAGAATTTCGATCGTATTAATGTTTCTCTGCGATAGAGCATTTCTTTCAGGATTCTTATTGAATTCTGAAACACTATTTAGGTGGTCAAACAGTGTATTCATGTTTGCAATGAACTCTGCCGTATTACTTGCACGTAATTTTTTGACAGATTCCGGGAAACAATCCAAACTTACAGCTGCCAAAATCGCGGAACCAACCTAGTGGCTAAATATCTGTGTCGCAAGCTCAACAGGTACTTGCTGAAAATATTCGGGATCAATATGTGTATCGGTAAGCCGATGCATTGCTCTAATTTTCCCACTATCCATATCGTAAACCTTGCGAATATATCCCAAGATATTTCGCTTCCTTTAGAAATAATATTACTGTGATACAAAGTACTTCTGACGCTCTTAAAGAGATGTGGTATGTCATAACAAGCATATATTTTATTGTCATTTACGAAAAAGTAAGGGTTTTCACGCATGCACCCTAAAAGCCGATAGCTCTTTCTATTATTACCTCTGTGATCACAAGTGATTGCTTTTATACCCAAACCAATTTCCAGCAGTTTGGAAGTACAAAATTTTTCTTTAGGAGTACTTGTTTCAAAACCATCAAAAATTTCATGTGGTATATCATCTTCAGAGATATACCCCTCTGCAACTGCTTCACTACTTTCGCAATGGGTTTCTTGCGAATCCACAGTTTCAACATCCTCTACTAAGATATTTATGAACTCTGAATTGAAGTTCATCAATTTTTTTGGAATATTATGACTAGAGCACTCTGACGGTAATACAGTAGAATCATTAGAATACAATACAATTTCTTTTAAATTCTTATATCATACATATGTAGAAGGGTTCGCTCATACGTCTTGAATTCTCTAATCTTTAAAAATAACTTTTCGAGAGGGTTTTGATTTAACCGAGAAGTTATTAAATAGTCCTGCTTCTCTTTCAAATCATCCCATAGCATACGTACCACATTTATAGTTTGTATTAGTCCATCAAAGCAGTATGGACGCTATGGATGTGTCAATCCATAACTTTGCCGAAGAAAGAATTTCGATCGTATTAATGTTTCTCTGCGATAGAGCATTTCTTTCAGGATTCTTATTGAATTCTGAAACACTATTTAGGTGGTCAAACAGTGTATTCATGTTTGCAATGAACTCTGCCGTATTACTTGCACGTAATTTTTTGACAGATTCCGGGAAACAATCCAAACTTACAGCTGCCAAAATCGCGGAACCAACCTAGTGGCTAAATATCTGTGTCGCAAGCTCAACAGGTACTTGCTGAAAATATTCGGGATCAATATGTGTATCGGTAAGCCGATGCATTGCTCTAATTTTCCCACTATCCATATCGTAAACCTTGCGAATATATCCCAAGATATTTCGCTTCCTTTAGAAATAATATTACTATGATACAAATTACTTCTGACGTTCTTAAAGAGATGTGGTATGTCATAACAAGCATATATTTTATTGTCATTTACGAAAAAGTAAGGGTTTTCACGCGTGCACCCTAAAAGCCGATAGCTCTTTCTATTATTACCTCCCTGATCACAAGTGATTGCTTTTATACCCAAACCAATTTCCAGCAGTTTGGAAGTACAAAATTTTTCTTTACGAGTACTTGTTTCAAAACCATCAAAAATTTCATGTGGTATATCATCATCAGAGATATACCCCTCTGCAACTGCTTCACTACTTTAGCAATGGGTTTCTTGCGAATCCACAGTTTCAACATCCTCTACTAAGATATTTATGAACTCTGAATTGAAGTTCATCAATTTTTTTGGAATATTATGACTAGAGCACTCTGACGGTAATACAGTAGAATCATTAGAATACAATAGAATTTCTTTTAAATTCTTATATCATACATATGTAGAAGGGTTCGCTCATATGTCTTGAATTCTCTAATCTTTAAAAATAAATTTTCGAGAGGGTCTTGATTTAACCGAGAAGTTATTAAATAGTCCTGCTTCTCTTTCAAATCATCCCATAGCATACGTAAAACATTTATAGTTTGTATTAGTTCATCAAAGCAGTATGGACGCTATGGATGTGTCAATCCATAACTTTGCCGAAGAAAGAATTTCGATCGTATTAATGTTTCTCTGCGATAGAGCATTTCTTTCAGGATTCTTATTGAATTCTGAAACACTATTTAGGTGGTCAAACAGTGTATTCATGTTTGCAATGAACTCTGCCGTATTACTTGCACGTAATTTTTTGACAGATTCCGGGAAACAATCCAAACTTACAGCTGCCAAAATCGCGGAACCAACCTAGTGGCTAAATATCTGTGTCGCAAGCTCAACAGGTACTTGCTGAAAATATTCGGGATCAATATGTGTATCGGTAAGCCGATGCATTGCTCTAATTTTCCCACTATCCATATCGTAAACCTTGCGAATATATCCCAAGATATTTCGCTTCCTTTAGAAATAATATTACTATGATACAAAGTACTTTTGACGCTCTTAAAGAGATGTGGTATGTCATAACAAGCATATATTTTATTGTCATTTACGAAAAAGTAAGGGTTTTCACGCGTGCACCCTAAAAGCCGATAGCTCTTTCTATTATTACCTCCCTGATCACAAGTGATTGCTTTTATACCCAAACCAATTTCCAGCAGTTTGGAAGTACAAAATTTTTCTTTACGAGTACTTGTTTCAAAACCATCAAAAATTTCATGTGGTATATCATCATCAGAGATATACCCCTCTGCAACTGCTTCACTACTTTCGCAATGGGTTTCTTGCGAATCCACAGTTTCAACATCCTCTACTAAGATATTTATGAACTCTGAATTGAAGTTCATCAAATTTTTTGGAATATTATGACTAGAGCACTCTGACGGTAATACAGTAGAATCATTAGAATACAATAGAATTTCTTTTAAATTCTTATATCATACATATGTAGAAGGGTTCGCTCATACGTCTTGAATTCTCTAATCTTTAAAAATAACTTTTCGAGAGGGTCTTGATTTAACCGAGAAGTTATTAAATAGTCCTGCTTCTCTTTCAAATCATCCCATAGCATACGTACCACATTTATAGTTTGTATTAGTCCATCAAAGCAGTATGGACGCTATGGATGTGTCAATCCATAACTTTGCCGAAGAAAGAATTTCGATCGTATTAATGTTTCTCTGCGATAGAGCATTTCTTTCAGGATTCTTATTGAATTCTGAAACACTATTTAGGTGGTCAAACATTGTATTCATGTTTGCAATGAACTCTGCCGTATTACTTGCACGTAATTTTTTGACAGATTCCGGGAAACAATCCAAACTTACAGCTGCCAAAATCGCGGAACCAACCTAGTGGCTAAATATCTGTGTCGCAAGCTCAACAGGTACTTGCTGAAAATATTCGGGATCAATATGTGTATCGGTAAGCCGATGCATTGCTCTAATTTTCCCACTATCCATATCGTAAACCTTGCGAATATATCCCAAGATATTTCGCTTCCTTTAGAAATAATATTACTATGATACAAAGTACTTCTGACGCTCTTAAAGAGATGTGGTATGTCATAACAAGCATATATTTTGTTGTCATTTACAAAAAAGTAAGGGTTTTCACGCGTGCACCCTAAAAGCCGATAGCTCTTTCTATTATTACCTCTGTGATCACAAGTGATTGCTTTTATACCCAAACCAATTTCCAGCAGTTTGGAAGTACAAAATTTTTCTTTAGGAGTACTTGTTTCAAAACCATCAAAAATTTCATGTGGTATATCATCTTCAGAGATATACCCCTCTGCAACTGCTTCACTACTTTCGCAATGGGTTTCTTGCGAATCCACAGTTTCAACATCCTCTACTAAGATATTTATGAACTCTGAATTGAAGTTCATCAAATTTTTTGGAATATTATGACTAGAGCACTCTGACGGTAATACAGTAGAATCATTAGAATACAATAGAATTTCTTTTAAATTCTTATATCATACATATGTAGAAGGGTTCGCTCATACGTCTTGAATTCTCCAATCTTTAAAAATAAATTTTCGAGAGGGTCTTGATTTAACCGAGAAGTTATTAAATAGTCCTGCTTCTCTTTCAAATCATCCCATAGCATACGTACCACATTTATAGTTTGTATTAGTCCATCAAAGCAGTATGTGTCAAATAATATTACTATGATACAAATTACTTCTGACGCTCTTAAAGAGATGTGGTATGTCATAACAAGCATATATTTTATTGTCATTTACGAAAAAGTAAGGGTTTTCACGCGTGCACCCTAAAAGCCGATAGCTCTTTCTATTATTACCTCCCTGATCACAAGTGATTGCTTTTATACCCAAACCAATTTCCAGCAGTTTGGAAGTACAAAATTTTTCTTTAGGAGTACTTGTTTCAAAACCATCAAAAATTTCATGTGGTATATCATCTTCAGAGATATACCCCTCTGCAACTGCTTCACTACTTTCGCAATGGGTTTCTTGCGAATCCACAGTTTCAACATCCTCTACTAAGATATTTATGAACTCTGAATTGAAGTTCATCAAATTTTTTGGAATATTATGACTAGAGCACTCTGACGGTAATACAGTAGAATCATTAGAATACAATAGAATTTCTTTTAAATTCTTATATCATACATATGTAGAAGGGTTCGCTCATACGTCTTGAATTCTCTAATCTTTAAAAATAACTTTTCGAGAGGGTCTTGATTTAACCGAGAAGTTATTAAATAGTCCTGCTTCTCTTTCAAATCATCCCATAGCATACGTACCACATTCATAGTTTGTATTAGTCCATCAAAGCAGTATGGACGCTATGGATGTGTCAATCCATAACTTTGCCGAAGAAAGAATTTCGATCGTATTAATGTTTCTCTGCGATAGAGCATTTCTTTCAGGATTCTTATTGAATTCTGAAACACTATTTAGGTGGTCAAACAGTGTATTCATGTTTGCAATGAACTCTGCCGTATTACTTGCACGTAATTTTTTGACAGATTCCGGGAAACAATCCAAACTTACAGCGGCCAAAATCGCGGAACCAACCTAGTGGCTAAATATCTGTGTCGCAAGCTCAACAGGTACTTGCTGAAAATATTCGGGATCAATATGTGTATCGGTAAGCCGATGCATTGCTCTAATTTTCCCACTATCCATATCGTAAACCTTGCGAATATATCCCAAGATATTTCGCTTCCTTTAGAAATAATATTACTGTGATACAAAGTACTTCTGACGCTCTTAAAGAGATGTGGTATGTCATAACAAGCATATATTTTATTGTCATTTACGAAAAAGTAAGGGTTTTCACGCATGCACCCTAAAAGCCGATAGCTCTTTCTATTATTACCTCTGTGATCACAAGTGATTGCTTTTATACCCAAACCAATTTCCAGCAGTTTGGAAGTACAAAATTTTTCTTTAGGAGTACTTGTTTCAAAACCATCAAAAATTTCATGTGGTATATCATCTTCAGAGATATACCCCTCTGCAACTGCTTCACTACTTTCGCAATGGGTTTCTTGCGAATCCACAGTTTCAACATCCTCTACTAAGATATTTATGAACTCTGAATTGAAGTTCATCAAATTTTTTGGAATATTATGACTAGAGCACTCTGACGGTAATACAGTAGAATCATTAGAATACAATAGAATTTCTTTTAAATTCTTATATCATACATATGTAGAAGGGTTCGCTCATACGTCTTGAATTCTCTAATCTTTAAAAATAACTTTTCGAGAGGGTTTTGATTTAACCGAGAAGTTATTAAATAGTCCTGCTTCTCTTTCAAATCATCCCATAGCATACGTACCACATTTATAGTTTGTATTAGTCCATCAAAGCAGTATGGACGCTATGGATGTGTCAATCCATAACTTTGCCGAAGAAAGAATTTCGATCGTATTAATGTTTCTCTGCGATAGAGCATTTCTTTCAGGATTCTTATTGAATTCTGAAACACTATTTAGGTGGTCAAACAGTGTATTCATGTTTGCAATGAACTCTGCCGTATTACTTGCACGTAATTTTTTGACAGATTCCGGGAAACAATCCAAACAAACTTACAGCTGCCAAAATCGCGGAACCAACCTAGTGGCTAAATATCTGTGTCGCAAGCTCAACAGGTACTTGCTGAAAATATTCGGGATCAATATGTGTATCGGTAAGCCGATGCATTGCTCTAATTTTCCCACTATCCATATCGTAAACCTTGCGAATATATCCCAAGATATTTCGCTTCCTTTAGAAATAATATTACTATGATACAAATTACTTCTGACGCTCTTAAAGAGATGTGGTATGTCATAACAAGCATATATTTTATTGTCATTTACGAAAAAGTAAGGGTTTTCACGCGTGCACCCTAAAAGCCGATAGCTCTTTCTATTATTACCTCCCTGATCACAAGTGATTGCTTTTATACCCAAACCAATTTCCAGCAGTTTGGAAGTACAAAATTTTTCTTTACGAGTACTTGTTTCAAAACCATCAAAAATTTCATGTGGTATATCATCATCAGAGATATACCCCTCTGCAACTGCTTCACTACTTTCGCAATGGGTTTCTTGCGAATCCACAGTTTCAACATCCTCTACTAAGATATTTATGAACTCTGAATTGAAGTTCATCAATTTTTTTGGAATATTATGACTAGAGCACTCTGACGGTAATACAGTAGAATCATTAGAATACAATAGAATTTCTTTTAAATTCTTATATCATACATATGTAGAAGGGTTCGCTCATATGTCTTGAATTCTCTAATCTTTAAAAATAAATTTTCGAGAGGGTCTTGATTTAACCGAGAAGTTATTAAATAGTCCTGCTTCTCTTTCAAATCATCCCATAGCATACGTAAAACATTTATAGTTTGTATTAGTTCATCAAAGCAGTATGGACGCTATGGATGTGTCAATCCATAACTTTGCCGAAGAAAGAATTTCGATCGTATTAATGTTTCTCTGCGATAGAGCATTTCTTTCAGGATTCTTATTGAATTCTGAAACACTATTTAGGTGGTCAAACAGTGTATTCATGTTTGCAATGAACTCTGCCGTATTACTTGCACGTAATTTTTTGACAGATTCCGGGAAACAATCCAAACTTACAGCTGCCAAAATCGCGGAACCAACCTAGTGGCTAAATATCTGTGTCGCAAGCTCAACAGGTACTTGCTGAAAATATTCGGGATCAATATGTGTATCGGTAAGCCGATGCATTGCTCTAATTTTCCCACTATCCATATCGTAAACCTTGCGAATATATCCCAAGATATTTCGCTTCCTTTAGAAATAATATTACTATGATACAAAGTACTTTTGACGCTCTTAAAGAGATGTGGTATGTCATAACAAGCATATATTTTATTGTCATTTACGAAAAAGTAAGGGTTTTCACGCGTGCACCCTAAAAGCCGATAGCTCTTTCTATTATTACCTCCCTGATCACAAGTGATTGCTTTTATACCCAAACCAATTTCCAGCAGTTTGGAAGTACAAAATTTTTCTTTACGAGTACTTGTTTCAAAACCATCAAAAATTTCATGTGGTATATCATCATCAGAGATATACCCCTCTGCAACTGCTTCACTACTTTCGCAATGGGTTTCTTGCGAATCCACAGTTTCAACATCCTCTACTAAGATATTTATGAACTCTGAATTGAAGTTCATCAAATTTTTTGGAATATTATGACTAGAGCACTCTGACGGTAATACAGTAGAATCATTAGAATACAATAGAATTTCTTTTAAATTCTTATATCATACATATGTAGAAGGGTTCGCTCATACGTCTTGAATTCTCTAATCTTTAAAAATAACTTTTCGAGAGGGTCTTGATTTAACCGAGAAGTTATTAAATAGTCCTGCTTCTCTTTCAAATCATCCCATAGCATACGTACCACATTTATAGTTTGTATTAGTCCATCAAAGCAGTATGGACGCTATGGATGTGTCAATCCATAACTTTGCCGAAGAAAGAATTTCGATCGTATTAATGTTTCTCTGCGATAGAGCATTTCTTTCAGGATTCTTATTGAATTCTGAAACACTATTTAGGTGGTCAAACAGTGTATTCATGTTTGCAATGAACTCTGCCGTATTACTTGCACGTAATTTTTTGACAGATTCCGGGAAACAATCCAAACTTACAGCTGCCAAAATCGCGGAACCAACCTAGTGGCTAAATATCTGTGTCGCAAGCTCAACAGGTACTTGCTGAAAATATTCGGGATCAATATGTGTATCGGTAAGCCGATGCATTGCTCTAATTTTCCCACTATCCATATCGTAAACCTTGCGAATATATCCCAAGATATTTCGCTTCCTTTAGAAATAATATTACTATGATACAAAGTACTTCTGACGCTCTTAAAGAGATGTGGTATGTCATAACAAGCATATATTTTGTTGTCATTTACAAAAAAGTAAGGGTTTTCACGCGTGCACCCTAAAAGCCGACAGCTCTTTCTATTATTACCTCTGTGATCACAAGTGATTGCTTTTATACCCAAACCAATTTCCAGCAGTTTGGAAGTACAAAATTTTTCTTTAGGAGTACTTGTTTCAAAACCATCAAAAATTTCATGTGGTATATCATCTTCAGAGATATACCCCTCTGCAACTGCTTCACTACTTTCGCAATGGGTTTCTTGCGAATCCACAGTTTCAACATCCTCTACTAAGATATTTATGAACTCTGAATTGAAGTTCATCAAATTTTTTGGAATATTATGACTAGAGCACTCTGACGGTAATACAGTAGCACCATTAGAATACAATACAATTTCTTTTAAATTCTTATATCATACATATGTAGAAGGGTTCGCTCATACGTCTTGAATTCTCTAATCTTTAAAAATAAATTTTCGAGAGGGTCTTGATTTAACCGAGAAGTTATTAAATAGTCCTGCTTCTCTTTCAAATCATCCCATAGCATACGTACCACATTTATAGTTTGTATTAGTCCATCAAAGCAGTATGTGTCAAATAATATTACTATGATACAAATTACTTCTGACGCTCTTAAAGAGATGTGGTATGTCATAACAAGCATATATTTTATTGTCATTTACGAAAAAGTAAGGGTTTTCACGCGTGCACCCTAAAAGCCGATAGCTCTTTCTATTATTACCTCCCTGATCACAAGTGATTGCTTTTATACCCAAACCAATTTCCAGCAGTTTGGAAGTACAAAATTTTTCTTTAGGAGTACTTGTTTCAAAACCATCAAAAATTTCATGTGGTATATCATCTTCAGAGATATACCCCTCTGCAACTGCTTCACTACTTTCGCAATGGGTTTCTTGCGAATCCACAGTTTCAACATCCTCTACTAAGATATTTATGAACTCTGAATTGAAGTTCATCAAATTTTTTGGAATATTATGACTAGAGCACTCTGACGGTAATACAGTAGAATCATTAGAATACAATACAATTTCTTTTAAATTCTTATATCATACATATGTAGAAGGGTTCGCTCATACGTCTTGAATTCTCTAATCTTTAAAAATAAATTTTCGAGAGGGTCTTGATTTAACCGAGAAGTTATTAAATAGTCCTGCTTCTCTTCAAATCATCCCATAGCATACGTACCACATTTATAGTTTGTATTAGTCCATCAAAGCAGTATGGACTCTATGGATGTGTCAATCCATAACTTTGCCGAAGAAAGAATTTCGATCGTATTAATGTTTTGCGATAGAGCATTTCTTTCAGGATTCTTATTGAATTCTGAAACACTATTTAGGTGGTCAAACAGTGTATTCATGTTTGCAATGAACTCTGCCGTATTACTTGCACGTAATTTTTTGACAGATTCCGGGAAACAATCCAAACTTACAGCTGCCAAAATCGCGGAACCAACCTAGTGGCTAAATATCTGTGTCGCAAGCTCAACAGGTAATTGCTGAAAATATTCGGGATCAATATGTGTATCGGTAAGCCGATGCATTGCTCTAATTTTCCCACTATCCATATCGTAAACCTTGCGAATATATCCCAAGATATTTCGCTTCCTTTAGAAATAATATTACTATGATACAAAGTACTTCTGACGCTCTTAAAGAGATGTGGTATGTCATAACAAGCATATATTTTGTTGTCATTTACAAAAAAGTAAGGGTTTTCACGCGTGCACCCTAAAAGCCGATAGCTCTTTCTATTATTACCTCTGTGATCACAAGTGATTGCTTTTATACCCAAACCAATTTCCAGCAGTTTGGAAGTACAAAATTTTTCTTTAGGAGTACTTGTTTCAAAACCATCAAAAATTTCATGTGGTATATCATCTTCAGAGATATACCCCTCTGCAACTGCTTCACTACTTTCGCAATGGGTTTCTTGCGAATCCACAGTTTCAACATCCTCTACTAAGATATTTATGAACTCTGAATTGAAGTTCATCAAATTTTTTGGAATATTATGACTAGAGCACTCTGACGGTAATACAGTAGCACCATTAGAATACAATACAATTTCTTTTAAATTCTTATATCATACATATGTAGAAGGGTTCGCTCATACGTCTTGAATTCTCTAATCTTTAAAAATAACTTTTCGAGAGGGTTTTGATTTAACCGAGAAGTTATTAAATAGTCCTGCTTCTCTTTCAAATCATCCCATAGCATACGTACCACATTTATAGTTTGTATTAGTCCATCAAAGCAGTATGTGTCAAATAATATTACTATGATACAAATTACTTCTGACGCTCTTAAAGAGATGTGGTATGTCATAACAAGCATATATTTTATTGTCATTTACGAAAAAGTAAGGGTTTTCACGCGTGCACCCTAAAAGCCGATAGCTCTTTCTATTATTACCTCCCTGATCACAAGTGATTGCTTTTATACCCAAACCAATTTCCAGCAGTTTGGAAGTACAAAATTTTTCTTTAGGAGTACTTGTTTCAAAACCATCAAAAATTTCATGTGGTATATCATCTTCAGAGATATACCCCTCTGCAACTGCTTCACTACTTTCGCAATGGGTTTCTTGCGAATCCACAGTTTCAACATCCTCTACTAAGATATTTATGAACTCTGAATTGAAGTTCATCAAATTTTTTGGAATATTATGACTAGAGCACTCTGACGGTAATACAGTAGAATCATTAGAATACAATACAATTTCTTTTAAATTCTTATATCATACATATGTAGAAGGGTTCGCTCATACGTCTTGAATTCTCTAATCTTTAAAAATAACTTTTCGAGAGGGTCTTGATTTAACCGAGAAGTTATTAAATAGTCCTGCTTCTCTTTCAAATCATCCCATAGCATACGTACCACATTCATAGTTTGTATTAGTCCATCAAAGCAGTATGGACGCTATGGATGTGTCAATCCATAACTTTGCCGAAGAAAGAATTTCGATCGTATTAATGTTTCTCAGCGATAGAGCATTTCTTTCAGGATTCTTATTGAATTCTGAAACACTATTTAGGTGGTCAAACAGTGTATTCATGTTTGCAATGAACTCTGCCGTATTACTTGCACGTAATTTTTTGACAGATTCCGGGAAACAATCCAAACTTACAGCTGCCAAAATCGCGGAACCAACCTAGTGGCTAAATATCTGTGTCGCAAGCTCAACAGGTACTTGCTGAAAATATTCGGGATCAATATGTGTATCGGTAAGCCGATGCATTGCTCTAATTTTCCCACTATCCATATCGTAAACCTTGCGAATATATCCCAAGATATTTCGCTTCCTTTAGAAATAATATTACTGTGATACAAAGTACTTCTGACGCTCTTAAAGAGATGTGGTATGTCATAACAAGCATATATTTTATTGTCATTTACGAAAAAGTAAGGGTTTTCACGCATGCACCCTAAAAGCCGATAGCTCTTTCTATTATTACCTCTGTGATCACAAGTGATTGCTTTTATACATAAACCAATTTCCAGCAGTTTGGAAGTACAAAATTTTTCTTTAGGAGTACTTGTTTCAAAACCATCAAAAATTTCATGTGGTATATCATCTTCAGAGATATACCCCTCTGCAACTGCTTCACTACTTTCGCAATGGGTTTCTTGCGAATCCACAGTTTCAA
This sequence comes from Dioctria rufipes, assembly GCA_963924295.1. Taxonomy (NCBI): domain Eukaryota; kingdom Metazoa; phylum Arthropoda; class Insecta; order Diptera; family Asilidae; genus Dioctria; species Dioctria rufipes. The sequence goes on along the minus strand of OZ002743.1, from coordinate 35,724,502 downwards.
CATCCTCTACTAAGATATTTATGAACTCTGAATTGAAGTTCATCAAATTTTTTGGAATATTATGACTAGAGCACTCTGACGGTAATACAGTAGAATCATTAGAATACAATAGAATTTCTTTTAAATTCTTATATCATACATATGTAGAAGGGTTCGCTCATACGTCTTGAATTCTCTAATCTTTAAAAATAACTTTTCGAGAGGGTTTTGATTTAACCGAGAAGTTATTAAATAGTCCTGCTTCTCTTTCAAATCATCCCATAGCATACGTACCACATTTATAGTTTGTATTAGTCCATCAAAGCAGTATGGACGCTATGGATGTGTCAATCCATAACTTTGCCGAAGAAAGAATTTCGATCGTATTAATGTTTCTCTGCGATAGAGCATTTCTTTCAGGATTCTTATTGAATTCTGAAACACTATTTAGGTGGTCAAACAGTGTATTCATGTTTGCAATGAACTCTGCCGTATTACTTGCACGTAATTTTTTGACAGATTCCGGGAAACAATCCAAACTTACAGCTGCCAAAATCGCGGAACCAACCTAGTGGCTAAATATCTGTGTCGCAAGCTCAACAGGTACTTGCTGAAAATATTCGGGATCAATATGTGTATCGGTAAGCCGATGCATTGCTCTAATTTTCCCACTATCCATATCGTAAACCTTGCGAATATATCCCAAGATATTTCGCTTCCTTTAGAAATAATATTACTATGATACAAATTACTTCTGACGCTCTTAAAGAGATGTGGTATGTCATAACAAGCATATATTTTATTGTCATTTACGAAAAAGTAAGGGTTTTCACGCGTGCACCCTAAAAGCCGATAGCTCTTTCTATTATTACCTCCCTGATCACAAGTGATTGCTTTTATACCCAAACCAATTTCCAGCAGTTTGGAAGTACAAAATTTTTCTTTACGAGTACTTGTTTCAAAACCATCAAAAATTTCATGTGGTATATCATCATCAGAGATATACCCCTCTGCAACTGCTTCACTACTTTCGCAATGGGTTTCTTGCGAATCCACAGTTTCAACATCCTCTACTAAGATATTTATGAACTCTGAATTGAAGTTCATCAATTTTTTTGGAATATTATGACTAGAGCACTCTGACGGTAATACAGTAGAATCATTAGAATACAATAGAATTTCTTTTAAATTCTTATATCATACATATGTAGAAGGGTTCGCTCATATGTCTTGAATTCTCTAATCTTTAAAAATAAATTTTCGAGAGGGTCTTGATTTAACCGAGAAGTTATTAAATAGTCCTGCTTCTCTTTCAAATCATCCCATAGCATACGTAAAACATTTATAGTTTGTATTAGTTCATCAAAGCAGTATGGACGCTATGGATGTGTCAATCCATAACTTTGCCGAAGAAAGAATTTCGATCGTATTAATGTTTCTCTGCGATAGAGCATTTCTTTCAGGATTCTTATTGAATTCTGAAACACTATTTAGGTGGTCAAACAGTGTATTCATGTTTGCAATGAACTCTGCCGTATTACTTGCACGTAATTTTTTGACAGATTCCGGGAAACAATCCAAACTTACAGCTGCCAAAATCGCGGAACCAACCTAGTGGCTAAATATCTGTGTCGCAAGCTCAACAGGTACTTGCTGAAAATATTCGGGATCAATATGTGTATCGGTAAGCCGATGCATTGCTCTAATTTTCCCACTATCCATATCGTAAACCTTGCGAATATATCCCAAGATATTTCGCTTCCTTTAGAAATAATATTACTATGATACAAAGTACTTTTGACGCTCTTAAAGAGATGTGGTATGTCATAACAAGCATATATTTTATTGTCATTTACGAAAAAGTAAGGGTTTTCACGCGTGCACCCTAAAAGCCGATAGCTCTTTCTATTATTACCTCCCTGATCACAAGTGATTGCTTTTATACCCAAACCAATTTCCAGCAGTTTGGAAGTACAAAATTTTTCTTTACGAGTACTTGTTTCAAAACCATCAAAAATTTCATGTGGTATATCATCATCAGAGATATACCCCTCTGCAACTGCTTCACTACTTTCGCAATGGGTTTCTTGCGAATCCACAGTTTCAACATCCTCTACTAAGATATTTATGAACTCTGAATTGAAGTTCATCAAATTTTTTGGAATATTATGACTAGAGCACTCTGACGGTAATACAGTAGAATCATTAGAATACAATAGAATTTCTTTTAAATTCTTATATCATACATATGTAGAAGGGTTCGCTCATACGTCTTGAATTCTCTAATCTTTAAAAATAACTTTTCGAGAGGGTCTTGATTTAACCGAGAAGTTATTAAATAGTCCTGCTTCTCTTTCAAATCATCCCATAGCATACGTACCACATTTATAGTTTGTATTAGTCCATCAAAGCAGTATGGACGCTATGGATGTGTCAATCCATAACTTTGCCGAAGAAAGAATTTCGATCGTATTAATGTTTCTCTGCGATAGAGCATTTCTTTCAGGATTCTTATTGAATTCTGAAACACTATTTAGGTGGTCAAACAGTGTATTCATGTTTGCAATGAACTCTGCCGTATTACTTGCACGTAATTTTTTGACAGATTCCGGGAAACAATCCAAACTTACAGCTGCCAAAATCGCGGAACCAACCTAGTGGCTAAATATCTGTGTCGCAAGCTCAACAGGTACTTGCTGAAAATATTCGGGATCAATATGTGTATCGGTAAGCCGATGCATTGCTCTAATTTTCCCACTATCCATATCGTAAACCTTGCGAATATATCCCAAGATATTTCGCTTCCTTTAGAAATAATATTACTATGATACAAATTACTTCTGACGCTCTTAAAGAGATGTGGTATGTCATAACAAGCATATATTTTATTGTCATTTACGAAAAAGTAAGGGTTTTCACGCGTGCACCCTAAAAGCCGATAGCTCTTTCTATTATTACCTCCCTGATCACAAGTGATTGCTTTTATACCCAAACCAATTTCCAGCAGTTTGGAAGTACAAAATTTTTCTTTACGAGTACTTGTTTCAAAACCATCAAAAATTTCATGTGGTATATCATCATCAGAGATATACCCCTCTGCAACTGCTTCACTACTTTCGCAATGGGTTTCTTGCGAATCCACAGTTTCAACATCCTCTACTAAGATATTTATGAACTCTGAATTGAAGTTCATCAATTTTTTTGGAATATTATGACTAGAGCACTCTGACGGTAATACAGTAGAATCATTAGAATACAATAGAATTTCTTTTAAATTCTTATATCATACATATGTAGAAGGGTTCGCTCATATGTCTTGAATTCTCTAATCTTTAAAAATAAATTTTCGAGAGGGTCTTCATTTAACCGAGAAGTTATTAAATAGTCCTGCTTCTCTTTCAAATCATCCCATAGCATACGTAAAACATTTATAGTTTGTATTAGTTCATCAAAGCAGTATGGACGCTATGGATGTGTCAATCCATAACTTTGCCGAAGAAAGAATTTCGATCGTATTAATGTTTCTCTGCGATAGAGCATTTCTTTCAGGATTCTTATTGAATTCTGAAACACTATTTAGGTGGTCAAACAGTGTATTCATGTTTGCAATGAACTCTGCCGTATTACTTGCACGTAATTTTTTGACAGATTCCGGGAAACAATCCAAACTTACAGCTGCCAAAATCGCGGAACCAACCTAGTGGCTAAATATCTGTGTCGCAAGCTCAACAGGTACTTGCTGAAAATATTCGGGATCAATATGTGTATCGGTAAGCCGATGCATTGCTCTAATTTTCCCACTATCCATATCGTAAACCTTGCGAATATATCCCAAGATATTTCGCTTCCTTTAGAAATAATATTACTATGATACAAAGTACTTTTGACGCTCTTAAAGAGATGTGGTATGTCATAACAAGCATATAATTTATTGTCATTTACGAAAAAGTAAGGGTTTTCACGCGTGCACCCTAAAAGCCGATAGCTCTTTCTATTATTACCTCCCTGATCACAAGTGATTGCTTTTATACCCAAACCAATTTCCAGCAGTTTGGAAGTACAAAATTTTTCTTTACGAGTACTTGTTTCAAAACCATCAAAAATTTCATGTGGTATATCATCATCAGAGATATACCCCTCTGCAACTGCTTCACTACTTTCGCAATGGGTTTCTTGCGAATCCACAGTTTCAACATCCTCTACTAAGATATTTATGAACTCTGAATTGAAGTTCATCAAATTTTTTGGAATATTATGACTAGAGCACTCTGACGGTAATACAGTAGAATCATTAGAATACAATAGAATTTCTTTTAAATTCTTATATCATACATATGTAGAAGGGTTCGCTCATACGTCTTGAATTCTCTAATCTTTAAAAATAACTTTTCGAGAGGGTCTTGATTTAACCGAGAAGTTATTAAATAGTCCTGCTTCTCTTTCAAATCATCCCATAGCATACGTACCACATTTATAGTTTGTATTAGTCCATCAAAGCAGTATGGACGCTATGGATGTGTCAATCCATAACTTTGCCGAAGAAAGAATTTCGATCGTATTAATGTTTCTCTGCGATAGAGCATTTCTTTCAGGATTCTTATTGAATTCTGAAACACTATTTAGGTGGTCAAACAGTGTATTCATGTTTGCAATGAACTCTGCCGTATTACTTGCACGTAATTTTTTGACAGATTCCGGGAAACAATCCAAACTTACAGCTGCCAAAATCGCGGAACCAACCTAGTGGCTAAATATCTGTGTCGCAAGCTCAACAGGTACTTGCTGAAAATATTCGGGATCAATATGTGTATCGGTAAGCCGATGCATTGCTCTAATTTTCCCACTATCCATATCGTAAACCTTGCGAATATATCCCAAGATATTTCGCTTCCTTTAGAAATAATATTACTATGATACAAATTACTTCTGACGCTCTTAAAGAGATGTGGTATGTCATAACAAGCATATATTTTATTGTCATTTACGAAAAAGTAAGGGTTTTCACGCGTGCACCCTAAAAGCCGATAGCTCTTTCTATTATTACCTCCCTGATCACAAGTGATTGCTTTTATACCCAAACCAATTTCCAGCAGTTTGGAAGTACAAAATTTTTCTTTACGAGTACTTGTTTCAAAACCATCAAAAATTTCATGTGGTATATCATCATCAGAGATATACCCCTCTGCAACTGCTTCACTACTTTCGCAATGGGTTTCTTGCGAATCCACAGTTTCAACATCCTCTACTAAGATATTTATGAACTCTGAATTGAAGTTCATCAATTTTTTTGGAATATTATGACTAGAGCACTCTGACGGTAATACAGTAGAATCATTAGAATACAATAGAATTTCTTTTAAATTCTTATATCATACATATGTAGAAGGGTTCGCTCATACGTCTTGAATTCTCTAATCTTTAAAAATAACTTTTCGAGAGGGTCTTGATTTAACCGAGAAGTTATTAAATAGTCCTGCTTCTCTTTCAAATCATCCCATAGCATACGTACCACATTTATAGTTTGTATTAGTCCATCAAAGCAGTATGGACGCTATGGATGTGTCAATCCATAACTTTGCCGAAGAAAGAATTTCGATCGTATTAGTGTTTCTCTGCGATAGAGCATTTCTTTCAGGATTCTTATTGAATTCTGAAACACTATTTAGGTGGTCAAACAGTGTATTCATGTTTGCAATGAGCTCTGCCGTATTACTTGCACGTAATTTTTTGACAGATTCCGGGAAACAATCCAAACTTACAGCTGCCAAAATCGCGGAACCAACCTAGTGGCTAAATATCTGTGTCGCAAGCTCAACAGGTACTTGCTGAAAATATTCGGGATCAATATGTGTATCGGTAAGCCGATGCATTGCTCTAATTTTCCCACTATCCATATCGTAAACCTTGCGAATATATCCCAAGATATTTCGCTTCCTTTAGAAATAATATTACTATGATACAAAGTACTTCTGACGCTCTTAAAGAGATGTGGTATGTCATAACAAGCATATATTTTATTGTCATTTACGAAAAAGTAAGGGTTTTCACGCATGCACCCTAAAAGCCGATAGCTCTTTCTATTATTACCTCTGTGATCACAAGTGATTGCTTTTATACCCAAACCAATTTCCAGCAGTTTGGAAGTACAAAATTTTTCTTTAGGAGTACTTGTTTCAAAACCATCAAAAATTTCATGTGGTATATCATCTTCAGAGATATACCCCTCTGCAACTGCTTCACTACTTTCGCAATGGGTTTCTTGCGAATCCACAGTTTCAACATCCTCTACTAAGATATTTATGAACTCTGAATTGAAGTTCATCAAATTTTTTGGAATATTATGACTAGAGCACTCTGACGGTAATACAGTAGCACCATTAGAATACAATACAATTTCTTTTAAATTCTTATATTATACATATGTAGAAGGGTTCGCTCATACGTCTTGAATTCTCTAATCTTTAAAAATAAATTTTCGAGAGGGTCTTGATTTAACCGAGAAGTTATTAAATAGTCCTGCTTCTCTTTCAAATCATCCCATAGCATACGTACCACATTTATAGTTTGTATTAGTCCATCAAAGCAGTATGTGTCAAATAATATTACTATGATACAAATTACTTCTGACGCTCTTAAAGAGATGTGGTATGTCATAACAAGCATATATTTTATTGTCATTTACGAAAAAGTAAGGGTTTTCACGCGTGCACCCTAAAAGCCGATAGCTCTTTCTATTATTACCTCCCTGATCACAAGTAATTGCTTTTATACCCAAACCAATTTCCAGCAGTTTGGAAGTACAAAATTTTTCTTTAGGAGTACTTGTTTCAAAACCATCAAAAATTTCATGTGGTATATCATCTTCAGAGATATACCCCTCTGCAACTGCTTCACTACTTTCGCAATGGGTTTCTTGCGAATCCACAGTTTCAACATCCTCTACTAAGATATTTATGAACTCTGAATTGAAGTTCATCAAATTTTTTGGAATATTATGACTAGAGCACTCTGACGGTAATACAGTAGAATCATTAGAATACAATAGAATTTCTTTTAAATTCTTATATCATACATATGTAGAAGGGTTCGCTCATACGTCTTGAATTCTCTAATCTTTAAAAATAACTTTTCGAGAGGGTTTTGATTTAACCGAGAAGTTATTAAATAGTCCTGCTTCTCTTTCAAATCATCCCATAGCATACGTACCACATTTATAGTTTGTATTAGTCCATCAAAGCAGTATGGACGCTATGGATGTGTCAATCCATAACTTTGCCGAAGAAAGAATTTCGATCGTATTAATGTTTCTCTGCGATAGAGCATTTCTTTCAGGATTCTTATTGAATTCTGAAACACTATTTAGGTGGTCAAACAGTGTATTCATGTTTGCAATGAACTCTGCCGTATTACTTGCACGTAATTTTTTGACAGATTCCGGGAAACAATCCAAACTTACAGCTGCCAAAATCGCGGAACCAACCTAGTGGCTAAATATCTGTGTCGCAAGCTCAACAGGTACTTGCTGAAAATATTCGGGATCAATATGTGTATCGGTAAGCCGATGCATTGCTCTAATTTTCCCACTATCCATATCGTAAACCTTGCGAATATATCCCAAGATATTTCGCTTCCTTTAGAAATAATATTACTATGATACAAAGTACTTCTGACGCTCTTAAAGAGATGTGGTATGTCATAACAAGCATATATTTTATTGTCATTTACGAAAAAGTAAGGGTTTTCACGCATGCACCCTAAAAGCCGATAGCTCTTTCTATTATTACCTCTGTGATCACAAGTGATTGCTTTTATACCCAAACAAATTTCCAGCAGTTTGGAAGTACAAAATTTTTCTTTAGGAGTACTTGTTTCAAAACCATCAAAAATTTCATGTCGTATATCATCTTCAGAGATATACCCCTCTGCAACTGCTTCACTACTTTCGCAATGGGTTTCTTGCGAATCCACAGTTTCAACATCCTCTACTAAGATATTTATGAACTCTGAATTGAAGTTCATCAAATTTTTTGGAATATTATGACTAGAGCACTCTGACGGTAATACAGTAGCACCATTAGAATACAACACAATTTCTTTTAAATTCTTATATCATACATATGTAGAAGGGTTCGCTCATATGTCTTGAATTCTCTAATCTTTAAAAATAAATTTTCGAGAGGGTCTTGATTTAACCGAGAAGTTATTAAATAGTCCTGCTTCTCTTTCAAATCATCCCATAGCATACGTACCACATTTATAGTTTGTATTAGTCCATCAAAGCAGTATGGACGCTATGGATGTGTCAATCCATAACTTTGCCGAAGAAAGAATTTCGATCGTATTAATGTTTCTCTGCGATAGAGCATTTCTTTCAGGATTCTTATTGAATTCTGAAACACTATTTAGGTGGTCAAACAGTGTATTCATGTTTGCAATGAACTCTGCCGTATTACTTGCACGTAATTTTTTGACAGATTCCGGGAAACAATCCAAACTTACAGCTGCCAAAATCGCGGAACCAACCTAGTGGCTAAATATCTGTGTTGCAAGCTCAACAGGTACTTGCTGAAAATATTCGGGATCAATATGTGTATCGGTAAGCCGATGCATTGCTCTAATTTTCCCACTATCCATATCGTAAACCTTGCGAATATATCCCAAGATATTTCGCTTCCTTTAGAAATAATATTACTATGATACAAAGTACTTCTGACGCTCTTAAAGAGATGTGGTATGTCATAACAAGCATATATTTTATTGTCATTTACGAAAAAGTAAGGGTTTTCACGCATGCACCCTAAAAGCCGATAGCTCTTTCTATTATTACCTCTGTGATCACAAGTGATTGCTTTTATACCCAAACCAATTTCCAGCAGTTTGGAAGTACAAAATTTTTCTTTAGGAGTACTTGTTTCAAAACCATCAAAAATTTCATGTGGTATATCATCTTCAGAGATATACCCCTCTGCAACTGCTTCACTACTTTCGCAATGGGTTTCTTGCGAATCCACAGTTTCAACATCCTCTACTAAGATATTTATGAACTCTGAATTGAAGTTCATCAAATTTTTTGGAATATTATGACTAGAGCACTCTGATGGTAATACAGTAGCACCATTAGAATACAATACAATTTCTTTTAAATTCTTATATCATACATATGTAGAAGGGTTCGCTCATACGTCTTGAATTCTCTAATCTTTAAAAATAAATTTTCGAGAGGGTCTTGATTTAACCGAGAAGTTATTAAATAGTCCTGCTTCTCTTTCAAATCATCCCATAGCATATGTACCACATTTATAGTTTGTATTAGTCCATCAAAGCAGTATGTGTCAAATAATATTACTATGATACAAAGTACTTTTGACGCTCTTAAAGAGATGTGGTATGTCATAACAAGCATATATTTTATTGTCATTTACGAAAAAGTAAGGGTTTTCACGCGTGCACCCTAAAAGCCGATAGCTCTTTCTATTATTACCTCCCTGATCACAAGTGATTGCTTTTATACCCAAACCAATTTCCAGCAGTTTGGAAGTACAAAATTTTTCTTTACGAGTACTTGTTTCAAAACCATCAAAAATTTCATGTGGTATATCATCATCAGAGATATACCCCTCTGCAACTGCTTCACTACTTTCGCAATGGGTTTCTTGCGAATCCACAGTTTCAACATCCTCTACTAAGATATTTATGAACTCTGAATTGAAGTTCATCAAATTTTTTGGAATATTATGACTAGAGCACTCTGACGGTAATACAGTAGAATCATTAGAATACAATAGAATTTCTTTTAAATTCTTATATCATACATATGTAGAAGGGTTCGCTCATACGTCTTGAATTCTCTAATCTTTAAAAATAACTTTTCGAGAGGGTCTTGATTTAACCGAGAAGTTATTAAATAGTCCTGCTTCTCTTTCAAATCATCCCATAGCATACGTAAAACATTTATAGTTTGTATTAGTTCATCAAAGCAGTATGGACGCTATGGATGTGTTAATCCATAACTTTGCCGAAGAAAGAATTTCGATCGTATTAATGTTTCTCTGCGATAGAGCATTTCTTTCAGGATTCTTATTGAATTCTGAAACACTATTTAGGTGGTCAAACAGTGTATTCATGTTTGCAATGAACTCTGCCGTATTACTTGCACGTAATTTTTTGACAGATTCCGGGAAACAATCCAAACTTACAGCTGCCAAAATCGCGGAACCAACCTAGTGGCTAAATATCTGTGTCGCAAGCTCAACAGGTACTTGCTGAAAATATTCGGGATCAATATGTGTATCGGTAAGCCGATGCATTGCTCTAATTTTCCCACTATCCATATCGTAAACCTTGCGAATATATCCCAAGATATTTCGCTTCCTTTAGAAATAATATTACTATGATACAAAGTACTTCTGACGCTCTTAAAGAGATGTGGTATGTCATAACAAGCATATATTTTATTGTCATTTACGAAAAAGTAAGGGTTTTCACGCATGCACCCTAAAAGCCGATAGCTCTTTCTATTATTACCTCTGTGATCACAAGTGATTGCTTTTATACCCAAACCAATTTCCAGCAGTTTGGAAGTACAAAATTTTTCTTTAGGAGTACTTGTTTCAAAACCATCAAAAATTTCATGTGGTATATCATCTTCAGAGATATACCCCTCTGCAACTGCTTCACTACTTTCGCAATGGGTTTCTTGCGAATCCACAGTTTCAACATCCTCTACTAAGATATTTATGAACTCTGAATTGAAGTTCATCAAATTTTTTGGAATATTATGACTAGAGCACTCTGACGGTAATACAGTAGCACCATTAGAATACAATACAATTTCTTTTAAATTCTTATATCATACATATGTAGAAGGGTTCGCTCATACGTCTTGAATTCTCTAATCTTTAAAAATAAATTTTCGAGAGGGTCTTGATTTAACCGAGAAGTTATTAAATAGTCCTGCTTCTCTTTCAAATCATCCCATAGCATACGTACCACATTTATAGTTTGTATTAGTCCATCAAAGCAGTATGTGTCAAATAATATTACTATGATACAAATTACTTCTGACGCTCTTAAAGAGATGTGGTATGTCATAACAAGCATATATTTTATTGTCATTTACGAAAAAGTAAGGGGTTTCACGCGTGCACCCTAAAAGCCGATAGCTCTTTCTATTATTACCTCCCTGATCACAAGTGATTGCTTTTATACCCAAACCAATTTCCAGCAGTTTGGAAGTACAAAATTTTTCTTTAGGAGTACTTGTTTCAAAACCATCAAAAATTTCATGTGGTATATCATCTTCAGAGATATACCCCTCTGCAACTGCTTCACTACTTTCGCAATGCGTTTCTTGCGAATCCACAGTTTCAACATCCTCTACTAAGATATTTATGAACTCTGAATTGAAGTTCATCAAATTTTTTGGAATATTATGACTAGAGCACTCTGACGGTAATACAGTAGAATCATTAGAATACAATAGAATTTCTTTTAAATTCTTATATCATACATATGTAGAAGGGTTCGCTCATACGTCTTGAATTCTCTAATCTTTAAAAATAACTTTTCGAGAGGGTTTTGATTTAACCGAGAAGTTATTAAATAGTCCTGCTTCTCTTTCAAATCATCCCATAGCATACGTACCACATTTATAGTTTGTATTAGTCCATCAAAGCAGTATGGACGCTATGGATGTGTCAATCCATAACTTTGCCGAAGAAAGAATTTCGATCGTATTAATGTTTCTCTGCGATAGAGCATTTCTTTCAGGATTCTTATTGAATTCTGAAACGCTATTTAGGTGGTCAAACAGTGTATTCATGTTTGCAATGAACTCTGCCGTATTACTTTCACGTAATTTTTTGACAGATTCCGGGAAACAATCCAAACTTACAGCTGCCAAAATCGCGGAACCAACCTAGTGGCTAAATATCTGTGTCGCAAGCTCAACAGGTACTTGCTGAAAATATTCGGGATCAATATGTGTATCGGTAAGCCGATGCATTGCTCTAATTTTCCCACTATCCATATCGTAAACCTTGCGAATATATCCCAAGATATTTCGCTTCCTTTAGAAATAATATTACTATGATACAAAGTACTTCTGACGCTCTTAAAGAGATGTGGTATGTCATAACAAGCATATATTTTATTGTCATTTACGAAAAAGTAAGGGTTTTCACGCATGCACCCTAAAAGCCGATAGCTCTTTCTATTATTACCTCTGTGATCACAAGTGATTGCTTTTATACCCAAACAAATTTCCAGCAGTTTGGAAGTACAAAATTTTTCTTTAGGAGTACTTGTTTCAAAACCATCAAAAATTTCATGTGGTATATCATCTTCAGAGATATACCCCTCTGCAACTGCTTCACTACTTTCGCAATGGGTTTCTTGCGAATCCACAGTTTCAACATCCTCTACTAAGATATTTATGAACTCTGAATTGAAGTTCATCAAATTTTTTGGAATATTATGACTAGAGCACTCTGACGGTAATACAGTAGCACCATTAGAATACAACACAATTTCTTTTAAATTCTTATATCATACATATGTAGAAGGGTTCGCTCATACGTCTTGAATTCTCTAATCTTTAAAAATAAATTTTCGAGAGGGTCTTGATTTAACCGAGAAGTTATTAAATAGTCCTGCTTCTCTTTCAAATCATCCCATAGCATACGTACCACATTTATAGTTTGTATTAGTCCATCAAAGCAGTATGGACGCTATGGATGTGTCAATCCATAACTTTGCCGAAGAAAGAATTTCGATCGTATTAATGTTTCTCTGCGATAGAGCATTTCTTTCAGGATTCTTATTGAATTCTGAAACACTATTTAGGTGGTCAAACAGTGTATTCATGTTTGCAATGAACTCTGCCGTATTACTTGCACGTAATTTTTTGACAGATTCCGGGAAACAATCCAAACTTACAGCTGCCAAAATCGCGGAACCAACCTAGTGGCTAAATATCTGTGTCGCAAGCTCAACAGGTACTTGCTGAAAATATTCGGGATCAATATGTGTATCGGTAAGCCGATGCATTGCTCTAATTTTCCCACTATCCATATCGTAAACCTTGCGAATATATCCCAAGATATTTCGCTTCCTTTAGAAATAATATTACTATGATACAAAGTACTTCTGACGCTCTTAAAGAGATGTGATATGTCATAACAAGCATATATTTTATTGTCATTTACGAAAAAGTAAGGGTTTTCACGCATGCACCCTAAAAGCCGATAGCTCTTTCTATTATTACCTCTGTGATCACAAGTGATTGCTTTTATACCCAAACCAATTTCCAGCAGTTTGGAAGTACAAAATTTTTCTTTAGGAGTACTTGTTTCAAAACCATCAAAAATTTCATGTGGTATATCATCTTCTTCTGCAACTGCTTCACTACTTTCGCAATGGGTTTCTTGCGAATCCACAGTTTCAACATCACGCGTGCACCCTAAAAGCCGATAGCTCTTTCTATTATTACCTCCCTGATCACAAGTGATTGCTTTTATACCCAAACCAATTTCCAGTAGTTTGGAAGTACAAAATTTTTCTTTAGGAGTACTTGTTTCAAAACCATCAAAAATTTCATGTGGTATATCATCTTCAGAGATATACCCCTCTGCAACTGCTTCACTACTTTCGCAATGGGTTTCTTGCGAATCCACAGTTTCAACATCCTCTACTAAGATATTTATGAACTCTGAATTGAAGTTCATCAAATTTTTTGGAATATTATGACTAGAGCACTCTGACGGTAATACAGTAGAATCATTAGAATACAATACAATTTCTTTTAAATTCTTATATCATACATATGTAGAAGGGTTCGCTCATACGTCTTGAATTCTCTAATCTTTAAAAATAACTTTTCGAGAGGGTCTTGATTTAACCGAGAAGTTATTAAATAGTCCTGCTTCTCTTTCAAATCATCCCATAGCATACGTACCACATTCATAGTTTGTATTAGTCCATCAAAGCAGTATGTGTCAAATAATATTACTATGATACAAATTACTTCTGACGCTCTTAAAGAGATGTGGTATGTCATAACAAGCATATATTTTATTGTCATTTACGAAAAAGTAAGGGTTTTCACGCGTGCACCCTAAAAGCCGATAGCTCTTTCTATTATTACCTCCCTGATCACAAGTGATTGCTTTTATACCCAAACCAATTTCCAGCAGTTTGGAAGTACAACATTTTTCTTTAGGAGTACTTGTTTCAAAACCATCAAAAATTTCATGTGGTATATCATCTTCAGAGATATACCCCTCTGCAACTGCTTCACTACTTTCGCAATGGGTTTCTTGCGAATCCACAGTTTCAACATCCTCTACTAAGATATTTATGAACTCTGAATTGAAGTTCATCAAATTTTTTGGAATATTATGACTAGAGCACTCTGATGGTAATACAGTAGCACCATTAGAATACAATACAATTTCTTTTAAATTCTTATATCATACATATGTAGAAGGGTTCGCTCATACGTCTTGAATTCTCTAATCTTTAAAAATAAATTTTCGAGAGGGTCTTGATTTAACCGAGAAGTTATTAAATAGTCCTGCTTCTCTTCAAATCATCCCATAGCATACGTACCACATTTATAGTTTGTATTAGTCCATCAAAGCAGTATGGACTCTATGGATGTGTCAATCCATAACTTTGCCGAAGAAAGAATTTCGATCGTATTAATGTTTCTCTGCGATAGAGCATTTCTTTCAGGATTCTTATTGAATTCTGAAACACTGTTTAGGTGGTCAAACAATGTATTCATGTTTGCAATGAACTCTGCCGTATTACTTGCACGTAATTTTTTGACAGATTCCGGGAAACAATCCAAACTTACAGCTGCCAAAATCGCGGAACCAACCTAGTGGCTAAATATCTGTGTCGCAAGCTCAACAGGTACTTGCTGAAAATATTCGGGATCAATATGTGTATCGGTAAGCCGATGCATTGCTCTAATTTTCCCACTATCCATATCGTAAACCTTGCGAATATATCCCAAGATATTTCGCTTCCTTTAGAAATAATATTACTATGATACAAATTACTTCTGACGCTCTTAAAGAGATGTGGTATGTCATAACAAGCATATATTTTATTGTCATTTACGAAAAAGTAAGGGTTTTCACGCATGCACCCTAAAAGCCGATAGCTCTTTCTATTATTACCTCTGTGATCACAAGTGATTGCTTTTATACCCAAACCAATTTCCAGCAGTTTGGAAGTACAAAATTTTTCTTTAGGAGTACTTGTTTCAAAACCATCAAAAATTTCATGTGGTATATCATCTTCAGAGATATACCCCTCTGCAACTGCTTCACTACTTTCGCAATGGGTTTCTTGCGAATCCACAGTTTCAACATCCTCTACTAAGATATTTATGAACTCTGAATTGAAGTTCATCAAATTTTTTGGAATATTATGACTAGAGCACTCTGACGGTAATACAGTAGCACCATTAGAATACAATACAATTTCTTTTAAATTCTTATATCATACATATGTAGAAGGGTTCGCTCATACGTCTTGAATTCTCTAATCTTTAAAAATAAATTTTCGAGAGGGTCTTGATTTAACCGAGAGGTTATTAAATAGTCCTGCTTCTCTTTCAAATCATCCCATAGCATACGTACCACATTTATAGTTTGTATTAGTCCATCAAAGCAGTATGTGTCAAATAATATTACTATGATACAAATTACTTCTGACGCTCTTAAAGAGATGTGGTATGTCATAACAAGCATATATTTTATTGTCATTTACGAAAAAGTAAGGGTTTTCACGCGTGCACCCTAAAAGCCGATAGCTCTTTCTATTATTACCTCCCTGATCACAAGTGATTGCTTTTATACCCAAACCAATTTCGAGCAGTTTGGAAGTACAAAATTTTTCTTTAGGAGTACTTGTTTCAAAACCATCAAAAATTTCATGTGGTATATCATCTTCAGAGATATACCCCTCTGCAACTGCTTCACTACTTTCGCAATGCGTTTCTTGCGAATCCACAGTTTCAACATCCTCTACTAAGGTATTTATGAACTCTGAATTGAAGTTCATCAAATTTTTTGGAATATTATGACTAGAGCACTCTGACGGTAATACAGTAGAATCATTAGAATACAATGGAATTTCTTTTAAATTCTTATATCATACATATGTAGAAGGGTTCGCTCATACGTCTTGAATTCTCTAATCTTTAAAAATAACTTTTCGAGAGGGTCTTGATTTAACCGAGAAGTTATTAAATAGTCCTGCTTCTCTTTCAAATCATCCCATAGCATACGTACCACATTTATAGTTTGTATTAGTCCATCAAAGCAGTATGGACGCTATGGATGTGTCAATCCATAACTTTGCCGAAGAAAGAATTTCGATCGTATTAATGTTTCTCTGCGATAGAGCATTTCTTTCAGGATTCTTATTGAATTCTGAAACACTATTTAGGTGGTCAAACAGTGTATTCATGTTTGCAATGAACTCTGCCGTATTACTTGCACGTAATTTTTTGACAGATTCCGGGAAACAATCCAAACTTACAGCTGCCAAAATCGCGGAACCAACCTAGTGGCTAAATATCTGTGTCGCAAGCTCAACAGGTACTTGCTGAAAATATTCGGGATCAATATGTGTATCGGTAAGCCGATGCATTGCTCTAATTTTCCCACTATCCATATCGTAAACCTTGCGAATATATCCCAAGATATTTCGCTTCCTTTAGAAATAATATTACTATGATACAAATTACTTCTGACGCTCTTAAAGAGATGTGGTATGTCATAACAAGCATATATTTTATTGTCATTTACGAAAAAGTAAGGGTTTTCACGCATGCACCCTAAAAGCCGATAGCTCTTTCTATTATTACCTCTGTGATCACAAGTGATTGCTTTTATACCCAAACCAATTTCCAGCAGTTTGGAAGTACAAAAATTTTCTTTAGGAGTACTTGTTTCAAAACCATCAAAAATTTCATGTGGTATATCATCTTCAGAGATATACCCCTCTGCAACTCCTTCACTACTTTCGCAATGGGTTTCTTGCGAATCCACAGTTTCAACATCCTCTACTAAGATATTTATGAACTCTGAATTGAAGTTCATCAAATTTTTTGGAATATTATGACTAGAGCACTCTGATGGTAATACAGTAGCACCATTAGAATACAATACAATTTCTTTTAAATTCTTATATCATACATATGTAGAAGGGTTCGCTCATACGTCTTGAATTCTCTAATCTTTAAAAATAAATTTTCGAGAGGGTCTTGATTTAACCGAGAAGTTATTAAATAGTCCTGCTTCTCTTTCAAATCATCCCATAGCATATGTACCACATTTATAGTTTGTATTAGTCCATCAAAGCAGTATGTGTCAAATAATATTACTATGATACAAATTACTTCTGACGCTCTTAAAGAGATGTGGTATGTCATAACAAGCATATATTTTATTGTCATTTACGAAAAAGTAAGGGTTTTCACGCGTGCACCCTAAAAGCCGATAGCTCTTTCTATTATTACCTCCCTGATCACAAGTGATTGCTTTTATACCCAAACCAATTTCCAGCAGTTTGGAAGTACAACATTTTTCTTTAGGAGTACTTGTTTCAAAACCATCAAAAATTTCATGTGGTATATCATCTTCAGAGATATACCCCTCTGCAACTGCTTCACTACTTTCGCAATGGGTTTCTTGCGAATCCACAGTTTCAACATCCTCTACTAAGATATTTATGAACTCTGAATTGAAGTTCATCAAATTTTTTGGAATATTATGACTAGAGCACTCTGACGGTAATACAGTAGAATTATTAGAATACAATACAATTTCTTTTAAATTCTTATATCATACATATGTAGAAGGGTTCGCTCATACGTCTTGAATTCTCTAATCTTTAAAAATAAATTTTCGAGAGGGTCTTGATTTAACCGAGAAGTTATTAAATAGTCCTGCTTCTCTTCAAATCATCCCATAGCATACGTACCACATTTATAGTTTGTATTAGTCCATCAAAGCAGTATGGACTCTATGGATGTGTCAATCCATAACTTTGCCGAAGAAAGAATTTCGATCGTATTAATGTTTCTCTGCGATAGAGCATTTCTTTCAGGATTCTTATTGAATTCTGAAACACTATTTAGGTGGTCAAACAATGTATTCATGTTTGCAATGAACTCTGCCGTATTACTTGCACGTAATTTTTTGACACATTCCGGGAAACAATCCAAACTTACAGCTGCCAAAATCGCGGAACCAACCTAGTGGCTAAATATCTGTGTCGCAAGCTCAACAGGTACTTGCTGAAAATATTCGGGATCAATATGTGTATCGGTAAGCCGATGCATTGCTCTAATTTTCCCACTATCCATATCGTAAACCTTGCGAATATATCCCAAGATATTTCGCTTCCTTTAGAAATAATATTACTATGATACAAATTACTTCTGACGCTCTTAAAGAGATGTGGTATGTCATAACAAGCATATATTTTATTGTCATTTACGAAAAAGTAAGGGTTTTCACGCATGCACCCTAAAAGCCGATAGCTCTTTCTATTATTACCTCTGTGATCACAAGTGATTGCTTTTATACCCAAACCAATTTCCAGCAGTTTGGAAGTACAAAATTTTTCTTTAGGAGTACTTGTTTCAAAACCATCAAAAATTTCATGTGGTATATCATCTTCAGAGATATACCCCTCTGCAACTGCTTCACTACTTTCGCAATGGGTTTCTTGCGAATCCACAGTTTCAACATCCTCTACTAAGATATTTATGAACTCTGAATTGAAGTTCATCAAATTTTTTGGAATATTATGACTAGAGCACTCTGACGGTAATACAGTAGCACCATTAGAATACAATACAATTTCTTTTAAATTCTTATATCATACATATGTAGAAGGGTTCGCTCATACGTCTTGAATTCTCTAATCTTTAAAAATAAATTTTCGAGAGGGTCTTGATTTAACCGAGAGGTTATTAAATAGTCCTGCTTCTCTTTCAAATCATCCCATAGCATACGTACCACATTTATAGTTTGTATTAGTCCATCAAAGCAGTATGTGTCAAATAATATTACTATGATACAAATTACTTCTGACGCTCTTAAAGAGATGTGGTATGTCATAACAAGCATATATTTTATTGTCATTTACGAAAAAGTAAGGGTTTTCACGCGTGCACCCCAAAAGCCGATAGCTCTTTCTATTATTACCTCCCTGATCACAAGTGATTGCTTTTATACCCAAACCAATTTCCAGCAGTTTGGAAGTACAAAATTTTTCTTTAGGAGTACTTGTTTCAAAACCATCAAAAATTTCATGTGGTATATCATCTTCAGAGATATACCCCTCTGCAACTGCTTCACTACTTTCGCAATGGGTTTCTTGCGAATCCACAGTTTCAACATCCTCTACTAAGATATTTATGAACTCTGAATTGAAGTTCATCAAAATTTTTGGAATATTATGACTAGAGCACTCTGACGGTAATACAGTAGAATCATTAGAATACAATACAATTTCTTTTAAATTCTTATATCATACATATGTAGAAGGGTTCGCTCATACGTCTTGAATTCTCTAATCTTTAAAAATAAATTTTCGAGAGGGTCTTGATTTAACCGAGAAGTTATTAAATAGTCCTGCTTCTCTTCAAATCATCCCATAGCATACGTACCACATTTATAGTTTGTATTAGTCCATCAAAGCAGTATGGACTCTATGGATGTGTCAATCCATAACTTTGCCGAAGAAAGAATTTCGATCGTATTAATGTTTCTCTGCGATAGAGCATTTCTTTCAGGATTCTTATTGAATTCTGAAACACTATTTAGGTGGTCAAACAATGTATGTTTGCAATGAACTCTGCCGTATTACTTGCACGTAATTTTTCGACAGATTCCGGGAAACAATCCAAACTTACAGCTGCCAAAATCGCGGAACCAACCTAGTGGCTAAATATCTGTGTCGCAAGCTCAACAGGTACTTGCTGAAAATATTCGGGATCAATATGTGTATCGGTAAGCCGATGCATTGCTCTAATTTTCCCACTACCCATATCGTAAACCTTGCGAATATATCCCAAGATATTTCGCTTCCTTTAGAAATAATATTACTATGATACAAATTACTTCTGACGCTCTTAAAGAGATGTGGTATGTCATAACAAGCATATATTTTATTGTCATTTACGAAAAAGTAAGGGTTTCCATGCGTGCACCCTAAAAGCCGATAGCTCTTTCTATTATTACCTCCCTGATCACAAGTGATTGCTTTTATACCCAAACCAATTTCCAGCAGTTTGGAAGTACAAAATTTTTCTTTAGGAGTACTTGTTTCAAAACCATCAAAAATTTCATGTGGTATATCATCTTCAGAGATATACCCCTCTGCAACTGCTTCACTACTTTCGCAATGGGTTTCTTGCGAATCCACAGTTTCAACATCCTCTACTAAGATATTTATGAACTCTGAATTGAAGTTCATCAATTTTTTTGGAATATTATGACTAGAGCACTCTCACGGTAATACAGTAGAATCATTAGAATACAATAGAATTTCTTTTAAATTCTTATATCATACATATGTAGAAGGGTTCGCTCATACGTCTTGAATTCTCTAATCTTTAAAAATAAATTTTCGAGAGGGTCTTGATTTAACCGAGAAGTTATTAAATAGTCCTGCTTCTCTTTTAAATCATCCCATAGCATACGTACCACATTTATAGTTTGTATTAGTCCATCAAAGCAGTATGGACGCTATTGATGTGTCAATCCATAACTTTGCCGAAGAAAGAATTTCGATCGTATTAATGTTTCTCTGCGATAGAGCATTTCTTTCAGGATTCTTATTGAATTCTGAAACACTATTTAGGTGGTCAAACAATGTATTCATGTTTGCAATGTACTCTGCCGTATTACTTGCACGTAATTTTTTGACAGATTCCGGGAAACAATCCAAACTTACAGCTGCCAAAATCGCGGAACCAACCTAGTGGCTAAATATCTGTGTCGCAAGCTCAACAGGTACTTGCTGAAAATATTCGGGATCAATATGTGTATCGGTAAGCCGATGCATTGCTCTAATTTTCCCACTATCCATATCGTAAACCTTGCGAATATATCCCAAGATATTTCGCTTCCTTTAGAAATAATATTACTATGATACAAATTACTTCTGACGCTCTTAAAGAGATGTGGTATGTCATAACAAGCATATATTTTATTGTCATTTACGAAAAAGTAAGGGTTTTCACGCATGCACCCTAAAAGCCGATAGCTCTTTCTATTATTACCTCTGTGATCACAAGTGATTGCTTTTATACCCAAACCAATTTCCAGCAGTTTGGAAGTACAAAATTTTTCTTTAGGAGTACTTGTTTCAAAACCATCAAAAATTTCATGTGGTATATCATCTTCAGAGATATACCCCTCTGCAACTGCTTCACTACTTTCGCAATGGGTTTCTTGCGAATCCACAGTTTCAACATCCTCTACTAAGATATTTATGAACTCTGAATTGAAGTTCATCAAATTTTTTGGAATATTATGACTAGAGCACTCTGACGGTAATACAGTAGAATCATTAGAATACAATACAATTTCTTTTAAATTCTTATATCATACATATGTAGAAGGGTTCGCTCATACGTCTTGAATTCTCTAATCTTTAAAAATAACTTTTCGAGAGGGTCTTGATTTAACCGAGAAGTTATTAAATAGTCCTGCTTCTCTTTCAAATCATCCCATAGCATACGTACCACATTTATAGTTTGTATTAGTCCATCAAAGCAGTATGGACGCTATGGATGTGTCAATCCATAACTTTGCCGAAGAAAGAATTTCGATCGTATTAATGTTTCTCTGCGATAGAGCATTTCTTTCAGGATTCTTATTGAATTCTGAAACACTATTTAGGTGGTCAAACAGTGTATTCATGTTTGCAATGAACTCTGCCGTATTACTTGCACGTAATTTTTTGACAGATTCCGGGAAACAATCCAAACTTACAGCTGCCAAAATCGCGGAACCAACCTAGTGGCTAAATATCTGTGTCGCAAGCTCAACAGGTACTTGCTGAAAATATTCGGGATCAATATGTGTATCGGTAAGCCGATGCATTGCTCTAATTTTCCCACTATCCATATCGTAAACCTTGCGAATATATCCCAAGATATTTCGCTTCCTTTAGAAATAATATTACTATGATACAAAGTACTTCTGACGCTCTTAAAGAGATGTGGTATGTCATAACAAGCATATATTTTATTGTCATTTACGAAAAAGTAAGGGTTTTCACGCATGCACCCTAAAAGCCGATAGCTCTTTCTATTATTACCTCTGTGATCACAAGTGATTGCTTTTATACCCAAACCAATTTCCAGCAGTTTGGAAGTACAAAATTTTTCTTTAGGAGTACTTGTTTCAAAACCATCAAAAATTTCATGTGGTATATCATCTTCAGAGATATACCCCTCTGCAACTGCTTCACTACTTTCGCAATGGGTTTCTTGCGAATCCACAGTTTCAACATCCTCTACTAAGATATTTATGAACTCTGAATTGAAGTTCATCAATTTTTTTGGAATATTATGACTAGAGCACTCTGACGGTAATACAGTAGAATCATTAGAATACAATAGAATTTCTTTTAAATGCTTATATCATACATATGTAGAAGGGTTCGCTCATATGTCTTGAATTCTCTAATCTTTAAAAATAAATTTTCGAGAGGGTCTTGATTTAACCGAGAAGTTATTAAATAGTCCTGCTTCTCTTTTAAATCATCCCATAGCATACGTACCACATTTATAGTTTGTATTAGTCCATCAAAGCAGTATGGACGCTATTGATGTGTCAATCCATAACTTTGCCGAAGAAAGAATTTCGATCGTATTAATGTTTCTCTGCGATAGAGCATTTCTTTCAGGATTCTTATTGAATTCTGAAACACTATTTAGGTGGTCAAACAATGTATTCATGTTTGCAATGAACTCTGCCGTATTACTTGCACGTAATTTTTCGACAGATTCCGGGAAACAATCCAAACTTACAGCTGCCAAAATCGGGGAACCAACCGAGTGGCTAAATATCTGTGTCGCAAGCTCAACAGGTGCTTGCTGAAAATATTCGGGATCAATATGTGTATCGGTAAGCCGATGCATTGCTCTAATTTTCCCACTATCCATATCGTAAACCTTGCGAATATATCCCAAGATATTTCGCTTCCTTTAGAAATAATATTACTATGATACAAATTACTTCTGACGCTCTTAAAGAGATGTGGTATGTCATAACAAGCATATATTTTATTGTCATTTACGAGAAAGTAAGGGTTTTCACGCGTGCACCCTAAAAGCCGATAGCTCTTTCTATTATTACCTCCCTGATCACAAGTGATTGCTTTTATACCCAAACCAATTTCCAGCAGTTTGGAAGTACAAAATTTTTCTTTAGGAGTGGTTAAATATCTGTGTCGCAAGCTCAACAGGTACTTGCTGAAAATATTCGGGATCAATATGTGTATCGGTAAGCCGATGCATTGCTCTAATTTTCCCACTATCCATATCGTAAACCTTGCGAATATATCCCAAGATATTTCGCTTCCTTTAGAAATAATATTACTATGATAATAATAATATTTATTTTATTCATCAATACATGTACATAGTTCAATACATAGGTTCTAATAGCTCCGGAATTTATAATTTTAAATTAAACCTGTACATTACATAATAAAAGGAACTAATCAATATTTATACGATATGATACAAATATTTAATTTACACTTCAAATCTGACCTCCACATAAGCTTTCGCTTGAGCGTGGAAATCCGTAGCGGCCTTTAGCTATTGTTTGTAAATTTACTTGCTTGTGAGAAAAAATATATATATATTTTTTTTTTATATTTGTAATACTAATTATGTAATTATTCCTACCCTACTCTGGAAGAGATTCTGAATAATAATTTCTGTTTTCAGATAGAAAAATTATAAGTTTTAATTTATAATTACTGACTGTAAGCTCATTTTTAAGTTATAGATGTAATTTATTAAACATTTTAGGACCTAAGATGCTAGCATGTCTTTGAGTATAAGTTTTATGACATTTTATTTCATGTAATGGGTTTGATAACTGATTTCGAGTAGCATAACGTGAACGATGAAGTGGAAACTTCCTTAGGTTCTTGTAAACGTATTTTAAAGCCACGAAAGAATATAATTGTCTTACATTCATCACATTGAACCTCATGAACGCCTGAGTAGTGGAGTAATATTTTGATTTTTTGAGGCAAAGCTTCACTATTTTATTTTGTAAATTTTGCAACGGATTGATAATGTTAGTGTAGGCTGATCCCCAGCCAATTATACCGTACTGAATAATAGATTGGACAATTGCAAAATAAATCATTCTCATAGTTGGCATCCGGATCATATTCCTAATCATAAGAATTTTATAAACTACCTTCCTCAAACGGCTGCAGATATGCGTGATGTGCTTGTCACCCTTCAGTTTATTATCAAAGATTACTCCTAAGTATTTAATCTGTGAGACTTGAGATAGCTGGTGCATTTCGTTCATACTGTCATCGTAGATTACTATCCTGTTAGCAATATCATCACCAAACTGCATATATTTAGTTTTTGCAATATTTAAGGCGAGTTTGTGACATTTCAACCATTTGTAAATTTTACGTAGACCTTCATTAGCTTGACGTGCTGCCAGTACTGAGGATGAGGCTTTGAACAAGATGACAGTGTCATCAGCGAAGGTAACTACGTGACCTATTATTTCCGCTCCTAATTTACACAGACCGTTAATGTATATTAAGAACAAAATAGGACCTAGTACTGAGCCTTGAGGAACGCCAGATTTAATGGACATTGGTAAACTAAGTACGCCTCCTATATTAACTATTTGACTTCTACCCATTATGAATGATTTAAGTAAATTGAGAGATGTACCCCTAATTCCAACCTGGTTAAGTTTATTTAGTAGTATTTCGTGATTCACCATATCAAAAGCCTTTCTTATATCTAAGAAGACAGCAACTAGCTTTTCATTCTTATCTAAGGCGGAATTTATGAAAGTCGTTACATCATAAATCGCATCACTAGTACTGCAACCGTTCTTGAAGCCATACTGATTAGTCGCTATTACGTCCCTATTTTTAAGGTATTCCATAAGTCGAACCTTAATACATTTTTCGAAGATTTTCGAAAAATTTGAGAGCAGGGAAATAGGTCTATAGTTGGTTGGTTCAGTCTTGGAATCTCCTTTATGTATTGGTACAATCATAGCACATTTAAGCTTTTCAGGAAATGTTCCTTCTGCGATTGCTAGGTTGAAAATATAAGTAAGAGGCTCACATATATAAGTTCCAATACTCTTTAATGTTCTGGCCGAGTAGCCATCCAGACCTGTGGATTTTTTTTCATCGAGCATTTTCAAGTGCATTTCAATTTCCTCTACAGATATTGGTACAAAGTTAAAAATATTGTTACCTGCAAATTGATCATCAATGCCAGGATTTACGAAATCGTGACGCTCATCATTATTATTTAAACTCATCGTTATACTAGTAAAAAACTTATTTAACTCTGT
This sequence comes from Dioctria rufipes, assembly GCA_963924295.1. Classification (NCBI taxonomy): domain Eukaryota; kingdom Metazoa; phylum Arthropoda; class Insecta; order Diptera; family Asilidae; genus Dioctria; species Dioctria rufipes. Next base: position 35,698,901 of record OZ002743.1, on the reverse strand, counting down.
TGCTATTTTTTTTGGCTCAGTAAGTAAATCACCGCTACTTGATTTAATGTGAGATATACTTGCATCCGATTTTCCCTTATTTGTAACTTCATTAATTTTACCCCACAGTTTTTTAGGGTTGTTTGAGACCTTTTCAAATTCCCGTCTATAGTAACTTATTTTCTCCATTTTGATAATAGCGTTTAATATATTCCTGTATTTCCTATACTGACATTTTAATGATTCATTAAATGGTTGATTCTTCACCCTTTTAGCTAGCTTATCTCTATGTCTAATAGATCTTAAAATCCCTGTAGTCACCCACGGCTTCAATTTTTTAGTTACATGTCTACGCCGGGTTGTCAATAACATGGTTGATTCACTAATTAATTTATCTAAGGTACTGGTAAAATTCTCAAAACATTTAGTAGCGTTGCATTCACAGAATACCATAGTCCAATTCTCTAATTTAATTTTATCTATAAGTTTAACTATATCTGTTTCGTATCGTGGAAGTGACTGCAGTATTGGTGTACCTAAAGAGTTCCTATTGGTTGTAGAAGCGAAATCTATTTTACATAGTGTACTGTAGTGGTCCGTTATATATGTTTGATAAATAGCAGGCTCAAATGTGTTAAAATTATTGTTTGTTTTGTAGTATATGTGATCCAGACATGAACTGGTGTTATTGCCTTTTCTAGTGCAGCCCAATAAATGCATTAAAAAACCTGCGTTAGATAAAACATCTAAGTATTCATGGGAAATTGCTGTCATCTCCCCTTCCAAAATGTTAATATTAATGTCTCCGATAAATATATGGTTCTCAAGTCCCCGCTTTTCCTGTAGATATAAATCTAAAGAGCTTATAAAGGGTAAAGGATCTGCATTGGGTGATCTGTATACTGCAGTTAAACACAAAGAGTGCCCATTAGACAAGGATAATTGCACTTCTAATGAATTGCACGCTGCGATATCACAAGTAATAGAGAAATAGCTATGATCTTTTTTAACATAAATTACCAATCCATCACATTTATTATATTTATTTGGTTTATTTAACATTGCGAATCCTGGTATACTTAAGCAGTCGCATTCATTTAGCCAAGTTTCAGTAAGTACAATTATATCAAAATTTACTTTTAAACCACTCAGCATTATGTTTAATTCATCGTAATGCTTACTAAGACTTCTTATATTCAAATGAAAGATTTTAATAGAAGTAGAATCTCCCAGAAATTCTCCACAAGATACTTCATCGCACAGTACTATCGTATTCACTGCTTGATATGAATTTAGTTCATTTAAAATATCATTCATTGAAAGAAAAGACTAACTAAAAAAACCAATAGTAATACCACCACCCAACCAAAGAATTGAAAGTTACATTGACTAGCTAGAAATAATTCTATTTAAATCTTCTGTATTGTTTATAGATATTAATCTGCTGCCATTAGTCTTCCTAACACAAATCCTACCGTTACTAATCCACACATAATTGTACTCATATTGTCTAGCCACTAGTTTAGTTTGCCTAAGCAACTCAGCAGTAGCGGGAGTAAGATGATCACCAACAAATACACGTCCTTCACCGAGTTTATTACTGATATCAGCTGCTGGTATTCCCGAACGTCCACTTTGCCTGACCATTGCCTTGTATGCGTTAACCCATATATCTCGTGTTTGCCTTCTCACAAAACGCACTATGACATTGTTGGCAGAACTTTTGTTTTGATTTTGCGCTCTGTACACATAACTGATAGCATTTGCATCATATTCCACTTTAATGGTATTTGCAACTGCTTTAATTACCGATGAGATATCTTCGCCTGGTGTTAATTTTATGCCAGTAATCGCCAAATTATCCCTCCTGTTCTCTTGTTGCAACCGCTCGTTTTCCGCTTTCAGGTTATTTACATCCCGCCGCAGATTTTGATTTTCTGTTTTTAGGTCTTTGACTTCAGTAACTAACTTTTTCATATCCTCGGCATACTCGTCGAATTTGTTTGATAAAAACTGTATAGATTTTTTTATTTCAGCCATTTCCTTAGACGATTGCTTGAGTAATCCCAAAACTTCGAGCTTAAATGTGGAAAACAAATCACTTACAGATTTTTCGGAGCTTGGCAATGTATCACTTTGATTTCTAACTGCTTTACAAGAATCACACTTCCATTGTTCTTTTTTTTGGCCAAGTTTACGTATATTTTCAAGTGTTTTCAAACTACAGCACTTCGAGTGCAAATAATTTTTACAAATTGTGCACATAATTATATCTTTTGGGTCATTAAAGACCTCTTTGCAACAGTCACAATTCGTAGGCATCTCACTACTTTATAACACGTCCACTTGCTAGCTTAGACCGACTACTAATCAACTGTGTTGGTACATTTTACGTACTATTACTGATACAAATTACTTCTGACGCTCTTAAAGAGATGTGGTATGTCATAACAAGCATATATTTTATTGTCATTTACGAAAAAGTAAGGGTTTTCACGCGTGCACCCTAAAAGCCGATAGCTCTTTCTATTATTACCTCCCTGATCACAAGTGATTGCTTTTATACCCAAACCAATTTCCAGCAGTTTGGAAGTACAAAATTTTTCTTTAGGAGTACTTGTTTCAAAACCATCAAAAATTTCATGTGGTATATCATCTTCAGAGATATACCCCTCTGCAACTGCTTCACTACTTTCGCAATGGGTTTCTTGCGAATCCACAGTTTCAACATCCTCTACTAAGATATTTATGAACTCTGAATTGAAGTTCATCAAATTTTTTGGAATATTATGACTAGAGCACTCTGACGGTAATACAGTAGAATCATTAGAATATAATAGAATTTCTTTTAAATTCTTATATCATACATATGTAGAAGGGTTCGCTCATACGTCTTGAATTCTCTAATCTTTAAAAATAAATTTTCGAGAGGGTCTTGATTTAACCGAGAAGTTATTAAATAGTCCTGCTTCTCTTTTAAATCATCCCATAGCATACGTACCACATTTATAGTTTGTATTAGTCCATCAAAGCAGTATGGACGCTATGGATGTGTCAATCCATAACTTTGCCGAAGAAAGAATTTCGATCGTATTAATGTTTCTCTGCGATAGAGCATTTCTTTCAGGATTCTTATTGAATTCTGAAACACTATTTAGGTGGTCAAACAGTGTATTCATGTTTGCAATGAACTCTGCCGTATTACTTGCACGTAATTTTTCGACAGATTCCGGGAAATAATCCAAACTTACAGCTGCCAAATTGCGGAACCAACCGAGTGGCTAAATATCTGTGTCGCAAGCTTAACAGGTACTTGCTGAAAATATTCGGGATCAATATGTGTATCGGTAAGCCGATGCATTGCTCTAATTTTCCCACTATCCATATCGTAAACCTTGCGAATATATCCCAAGATATTGCGCTTCCGTTAGAAATAATATTTCTGACGCTCTTAAAGAGATATGGTATATCATAACATCTTTAATAATATCCCTAATTGTTTGTCTTAAGCATTCTTTATATAACTTTTCCTGAAATAATCAAAAGATTACGACTCTATGATAATTAGATCCAAAGTTATGATTTCTTTAATATAACTACACAACCAAAAATTGGAAAATTTTAACCCGTTTCACTCCGTAATGAGATGCCGCGTTTCAAAGTTTGTAAAACTTTACATGTGTTGCCCATTGGTCTAACATAGCTATTTACAAAATTTGAATGCCATCTGTCGCTTATTTTAGTCGTTACAGTATGTTGCGAAAACGCATCAGTGGAGTTAAACACTAATGTAACAAAACAATAAATTTATTTCAACAGTATAAAACAAAAGCAAGCAAACTATAAAAAAACATGAGAAACACATAAAAAAAACAATCCAAATTAAAAATTCCAATTTTTTTGTAATATTACAGCCTACTGTGGAAAATTGGACAACACTTGACATGAAGTGGAATGTCATTACCAGCTTTAGAACATGCGCCGCATTTGAAAACCGTCTGACTCTTACAAACGTGGCATCGTTTTCTTTTCCTGTCGTCGATTTTTATAAGTTCATGTTTTTCGCCTAAATATCTGGCTGTTGCTAAAAGAGCCAGTGGTGTTTGCCGAAATGGTCTCTGGTTAGGTATATCATCAGCATAATCTACATCAAGTGGTGAAGTCAAAAGTGCGATTGTTATAGCTCGCCTAAACTCTAAAAGAGGTGTGGGTTTTTCGCTTAACTTTTTGTGTAAGCACCAAGCATTTGTTACGGCCATGTCAAGACAATGCGAAAACAGTGGCCACCACCACTTCTTTCCCTTGATTCCTATCCTGTATTGGGATAAGAAGCGATCAAATAGATCAACTCCCCCAATATTTTCATTGTACTTTTTCACGGTGTTTGGACAGCTTACTTTTATATATGATTTTGTATGCTGCGAAAAACGCTTTGCATCACCTACAGATTAAACCGCATCGCAGTTAGATAAAAAGGTCACTACAGAATTATCATTCCATTTGAGAGCAATACACTGGTTAGAACAATCATAGTTTTGGAATAGTCAACGGGCATTTTACTGTTCGATTATCCCTTACTGTACTCGTAGCAAAAAAGCAATCCTTATTAAGATTAGCTAGGAGTCGATGGGAGGTGAAAAAATTATCGAAATAAACCTTGTGGTTTCTGGCTCAATGACAACTTCTAAAAGTTTTTTTACAACATTTTCTCCCAGTTCCATCAATGGGTCAAATTCCTCATTTTTACCGGCATACGGAAAAAATCTATATACATGGTGATTCAGAACAAGATACCTTCTGATCAAAAAATTGTTCCACATATACCCCCCCCCCCCCGTTATTTATTTGAAAAACTTTTGTATCTAAAAAAATCAAAATTTTGGAAATATTTAAGAATAATTCAAAGATGCTTACTTAAAAATACACTTCGACAGCTACTATTCTTTGCTATTTAATAAGCCAACAATAACCAAAATCTATAGTGTGGTTCAAAAGTTATACTCATTTATTCTCACGAATATTTTACAACTGTGTCTACCATGGTACGGCAACATGGATTCATCGTAATCCGGGGATGTCGACCAGTACAATTGCTCTTGTGGAACAGGGTGGTGGCCCGAAAAGAGCAATATACCAAGAAACCTCTTCAACTGAGGCAAAGTCAATTGAAAATTTCTCTCGTTCTTTTGCTGAACATATATATTTGACTGCTGTACTATCATGCTGTAAATCGACTCATCAAAGAACTTTTCAAATAACTCGAGCGGAGTGCAATGAGAATATAGCGTTTCAAGGTTTTCTCTCGAGTGAAATTCTGAATTTTTTGGAACAGAGTTCGGAATATGTTGGTCGAATCCATACTTTCCCATTTTACTTGGCCAGCTAGCAGGATTTCGCAGAAGAGGGCTGTGATGCAAGTGAAGCTACGGGAATTACATCTTCTTCCTCCCATTCAGACAAGATTCCTCATTTTCCTTACGTGCAAGAAGTTTTCATAGCAATAGTAAATAAAATTTCAAAAATGGACTAAATCGGGCAACCGCTTCTTGTGTTGCCATATAAAAATTTGTAAAAACTTGTACAGAGAGGTAACCATACGTAATTGGCTACGAGCATTCATCTAGGCCCTAGGGTATCATAAGAATAGGGCGTGCGGAGCACTACTTTCCAATATTGAAAAGTAGGCGGCGTGACCACTGCGTTTAAGGATAGCAGTGACTTTTCTATCTAATACGTTTGCCTTGAAAGACATTTGTTAGATTGTGCTCCCAATTAAATTAAAACATTTAATTTAAAAATGGTCATGAATTGTTGTGTACCCCAGTGCTCTAGCAAATTTGATAAAAATAAGCGGGTCAAATTCCATCTGTTTCATAAGGAAAAAAACTTAAATCTGTGTGGATTTCTAAGTTAAAGTTGGGAAAGAAACGTTCAAAGTTCAAAATCTTATCAAATATCGGCACAATAGGACTTTCTGTTTATACAACATCTGTTTTGTATAAATTGAAATATAGCTTCAAATTTATTTAAGAAAAATACAGAGAGAATTTTTGTAACGCTTAGAAGTATTAATTTCTGGAATATTTCCAAAAATTCAGTTTGTCGTGCTATAATAGACTGCACGGAGTTCACTGTAGAGAAATCCGAAAATCCGGACTTTCATCAGCTAACCTTCTCTTCATATAAAAAGAGACCAACATTCAAGCTCTTAGTTGCAGTTGATGGGAACGGTTTGGTATTGTTTATATCCGATACGTTTGTTGGCTCCATCAGTGATCGCGAAATATTCGTAAAAAGTAATATAATTGAAAACTTTAAGAGGGGCGATATTGTTATGGTTGATCGCGATTTTAACATTTCAGATGTACTTGAGAAGAAAGGGGTAGCTTTAAACATTCCGCCTTTTTTAAGAAGTAAAAAGCAATTAAATGAAGCGGAAGTTATGGACACAAGATGTATTGCTAATAAGAGAATAATTGTTGAAAGGGTAATTGGTCTTGTGAAAATAAACGAAATTCTTTGTGAAACTATGCCAACATCTCTGCAAACAAAGTTATATCAAATTGCTTTCTACTCTGCAATTTGAAAAAATCAATTGCCTTGACTTCTTTATTTTCAAATTAACATTAATAGTAAGTATTTTGTAAGTCCATAATTGCTGTAAATCTTTTATTAAAAATCGTATTAGATATAATAACATTTAAAACAAAAAACATGGTAAACATAAAATAAATTTTCAGAAAATAAACTCAAATTGTAATAGCTTTAATTATTTTATTCCTAGTCAGCATCTTTTGTATGAAAATCATAAGTATAACAAAAATAAATAAATAAATAATTAATTTCAGTAATAACAATAGTTTTTTATAATAATAAACTGTAATAAAATGGACAGAAAATGGATTCGAAATACTTCCTAAGTAATGGTAAATTTTCATCCATAATCGACTCTATATATATTCCTTTTTGAGCCCAAACGATAAAATCACACACGTGAGCAGCAGTAACATGTAGCTGAATTTGGATTTGTGTATAGTACCTTCTATTCAGTCTTCCGGATTTTAAAAATATTGCTGAAGATGGATGATCTTTACGTAATGAATATGGACATTTTATTTCCAATATTGTTGTTCCATCGGGCGTAGCAGCTAGAAAGCTATCTTCTCTATCATTAATTCCCCAACATATGCGCTATACTTACCTCTAAAAAAATCCTCGTTCCGATGACCCCAAAACACCGGCTGTGTCCGCAAATTACAACCCTTTATATGTTGTCTTAGAAACTCAACACAATTTCTTCCAGTTTTTACAGTCCTGATAACATTATGGGCTATGGAAGCAGTCAACCTAGTCTGCCGAAATTTTTGCCATTTTTTGCATTGCGATTGCGTTTCTCTTTCTATACTAGCGCGTTGCGAGGTAGTGGTGATGCTATTTATTCTTAATAGCAGCAAATACTCCATGCTTTTTACACAGTATTGATGATCCAAGAAATATGCGTGCATATTACCGTTCCGTGAGATTAATGCTGGAGAGGACAAGCTTGAGTTTATACAATTATTTACAAATAGGTCTGTTTTCTTCCCAGTTATTCCAAGTTTCTTCCTGGTTTCGGATAATGCCAGACCTGAAGGTTCTCTGTGCAAGTATTTTCTTTGCTATGTTTACCTTAAATTTTGCAAAAATAAACACTTTGTTGCATATTTTATTTAAATAACCTAACCTGTAAGGTCATAGCGCTCTATGAAAAAAACACAAGCAGTTATATGCTTACATGCAACACTAAAACCAGCACCTGCAGGACAATTACAATTGGCTTGCAATATAAGTCTTTGCTTTGTTCCTAAGCAATTATTTACAGAATAGTCCACCATTTTTTTAGTTTCCGCAGACCATTTTCCTTTAAAATAAATAAAATCCTCAAATACCAGAAATGTAATTAATTTAGAGTATGAATTATAAAATAATTTCCTTCCTTTTTTAGTCCAGCCTCAGCCATTCTTTCAGTGAACCACTCTGAAATAGTAGGTACTTGGGGTAAACCAGCTGATTAGGTTCTTTTTCAAATACATAATTGATCTGTATGTTACATTTGGGAAAGACTTGTAGCTAGGGGCTGGTATTACATTAGAAGTATATGCCTTCCTGGACAATTTGTGTTTTTCCCAGCATTGATCTTATTACAGATTATTTTTTAATGTTATTAATGAATGTACATATATACCTTTTCGTCAATTCCCCTTTGTTACTAGCTATTTTTGTACCATGGAAATGGAGTTTTTCTTTGAGTTGCTCCATAGTCAGTAATAAAGAATTTGAATATTTTCTTCCTTAAAATCCAAACATTGCACCTATTTGACAGCTATAAAGAACGGACTGTCCATAAACTAAACCCGATGGTGTTGCCTAGAATCCAGTTGTCAGTTTTACAAGTATTTGCGCCCCATTGCTCTTAGATTAATTTTTGTTCCTAAATTGAAGAGAGATTTAATTTACTTCGTTGTCGTTTTATTTTACTGTTTTTTGTAAACTAACCAATACGGGTAGACACTGTATAATAAATTGAACCTATTTCATTATTAGCAAAATAAGAAAATTGCCTGGTAACAATGTCCAAGTTTCAAGCTAAAAAATCCGGAGCTTTCGAATTCGTTGTCCTGGTTTAATGATTTTACAGATGGCAGCCCTATGCTGACCAGCAATCGGAAACAATACTATTTATATATTGTTCAAAATTCTGAATTCTGATAGTATTTTAGTATACATATATAATAATCTCTATAAATTATCTCTCCTCTCAAACCTCAAATATAAGAAGAAATAAGACTCTATCAAATCAAAAATACCAATGTATAATGTAAGATAATCGAAATTCAAATTTATTTCGATAAATAATATTCGTTAAACAAATTGATATCAATATTCATGACAAACCAAAAAATATCGGAAATCAGTTTGCTTGCAAAACAATCATCTATAATCGCAATCCGCAATCGGATATAAACTCAAAAACACCAAATTGTTGTATTTTCAACTAGGTTCAAGCGGTTCAAGGAAGAATAAGTCTGAATACCTCCCTCAAATCTCGCAACTTGGTTTAATCAATTCAAATTAATCAAATAAACTATTCTCTAGTTAAATAAATACAAAAAATCTCAATCCAGTGCTTGCACATACCTAACAAAAGTATTCTTCAGAATGAAAAAACACCAAACGAATTAACAAATGACAAACTCTCAGCTTACCGAATACCGAAGAAAACTATTCTTCCGAAATGAAAAAAAAAACAACCTTACATGCACTTACATCATACAAAAAAAATTTCACCGAAGAAAAGAAAATGATAAAAACGACAAACGTTCTTTACAAACAGTTCTTTAACCGTCTCTGGTCTCCGAGCGCTTTTTTCTTGATTTTCTCCGCATTGTGGCTGCCGAAACGGCGAGGAGCGCGGCAGCAACTGCGGCGAGACTGTCGAATCGATTCCGAACTTTGCTCTTTGTTTTTCCTTGTACTTCAACCTGACAATGTATTTCAATTTGAATATCTAGACGGCGCTGTTCTGATACTTTTCAATAACAGTAACAGATGGTGCCACTATAATTTAACAATAATCCATTAAATTATTGAGAATCATAATTTATTATTAATAATTTTAATTAATTATTTACAATACGCAATACTTAAATATTTATAGAAAGTATTTAAATTTAATTTTCATTCACATTACATTTAATATAATTCAAAGCAACTTCTACCAACTTCAAGTTTAAACATTGAATTGACAGCCGCAGGCCGCACGCATTTTGTTGTGTTTTGCTTTGTATTATGGGGAGCGGGAGATCTTTTGATAGTTAATATGAATTTAGAGTTGCTGGGTAATTTCTGAAATAATATAATAATAGAATGCAGAGAAAAACACTGTGATACTTTACAGAATCGTTTGGGCAAAACTATCCAGAAGAATTCGACGGGTCACTGGATTGTATTTCACTTGCGGTTACATGTGCCTTCAACAAGTATGGAACTTTGCTGGCAGTCGGTTGCAATGATGGAAGAATTGTTGTTTGGGATTTTCTAACACGAGGAATAGCAAAAATAATTTCCGCTCATGTTCATCCAGTTTGTAGTCTTAGCTGGACAAGAAATGGGCATAAAGTAAGCTTATCTGAGCACTCGCCCAGTTTTGTGAATTATTAATGCATTTTACTTGCAGCTCCTCTCAGCTTCAACCGACAATAATGTGTGCATTTGGGATGTCCTTAGCGGAGATTGTGAGCATAAGTTTCGGTTTCCTTCTCCAATCCTCAAAGTGCAGTTTGATCCTAGAAATGATGCAAGGTTTTTAGTTTGTCCCATGAGATATGCAGCTGTTCTTGTAAAAATAGGAAGTAGTCATCAATGTTTGCCATTGGATAGCGATGTAAGTAATTCTTTGATCCACGAATGAATGCCGCCCTACAAAAATGTAATTCTGGGTATCTTTATATTTGCAGGGTGATTTGAACATTGTGGCATCGTTTGATAGACGAGGACGGCATATTTACACTGGCAATGCGAAGGGCAAAATCCTTGTACTTGATGTAAATAGCTTAGAGATAGTTGCCGGTTTTAGGATAATAGTAGGAACGTCAAGCGCCACAGCGGTAAAAAGTATTGAATTTGCTCGACGTGGCGAGTATGTTACAATCAAATCAAATTGGCTTTTATTGATTTTGTTTTTATGGTTTAAGTGCATTCCTTGTAAACACATCTGATCGAGTAATAAGAGTTTACGATTCTAAGGAGGTGGTGTCCCTTGGAAAGGACGGAGAACCTGAACCTATTCAAAAACTTCAAGATCTTGTGAACAAGTATGAATTGTTAGATTCCAATTAGATTTTCATTTTAACAGATTCTCCTTGTACATAGAACTACCTGGAAGAAATGTTGTTTCTCTGGTGATGGTGAATACATTTGTGCTGGTAGTGCAAGACAACATGCGCTATACATTTGGGAAAAGTCTATAGGTAATTTGGTGAAAATTCTTCACGGTACAAAAGGTGAACTACTTCTTGATGTTGTGTGGCATCCTGTTCGTCCTATAATTGCTAGCATAAGTTCTGGTCTTGTCTCGATTTGGGCTCAAAATCAAGTAGAGAATTGGTCAGCATTTGCACCAGATTTTAAAGAGCTAGATGAAAATGTTGAGTATGAAGAGCGAGAGTCGGAATTTGACATTCATGATGAGGATAAATCAGTCGATTTAAATGCAGAGGCTAAACATGATGAAGAAATTGAAGTGGATGTTACAAAAATTGAACCAGTAGCTGCATTTTGTAGTTCTGATGAAGAAATTGAGGATGAAAATGCTTTACAATTTTTACCAATGGCACCTGAAGTTGAAGATCCCGAAGATGGTTGGCCAGCACAAGAAGGAACTGATGGTAATCTTTCTAAAGAGAATGAACTTGTTTCGGATGATGGCAGTTCTATAACTGGGCCGACTACTAAAAAACGAAAAACTCAGAATTATGAAATAAATTTGCCAGAGGCACCAACGGATGGTATGATTATTTGGAAAATTTTATATTATCATGATTATAGCCAGAAATGTTTGTTTTTCAGAACCACATCCTCTTCTTCAGAACAAAAATAATAAGGAAAAGCAACCAGTTGGCGGGAAAAAGGGAGCTGGACGTCCGAAAAAGTAGTTCTTATTGGAAAAACGTGTGGTTGATGTTGTGCTGTTTTTTTTTGTTTTTTTTTGTTTTTAGTTTTACTGATTTCTCTGGAAGTTGTTGAAGTGCTCCTAATATTTAGTTCAATTATTTAATAAAGTCTACCTTTATATTTGTAAATCTGTTTTTAAAATCTCTTTGAATTCTCTTGTGAACTTTTCCTGCTTGCAAAGTATTTATTCCGATTCGTGACTCTTCTGAGACAAATAGAAATCCGCAACCCTCATTGCCATTATAATACACGATAATTTCTATTGTTCTTGTTTTGCTTAATCCATATGGAAAACATTTGGCTTATGGCGTTTGCGATTAACAAAACGAGGATCGGCTAAATGCATATAAGCATTTGTTCTTTAGTTTCCAGCTGATATTGAAGGCGTCAACTATGATATCTGATTGGAAGAGAGATGAGGCATGCCAAGGTGTGTTTTTGTACATATAAACATACTGTAAGAAAGAACTTATTCATTCCTGACCACTGGGCTTATTAAAGTTTATTTTTGAGCCCAAACTTGAAGGAGCATTACCTAATATAGTTCTAATGCTGAGAATATTCCTCATAGCTGCAATAAGTAATTCCAGTTGTGAGAGAAGCTTCTCTAAATTGAAACTGAATACAATTTATTTAAGGTCAACAATGTCCACGTTGATATTAACAAACATAGATATCGAACAAGAGGTACAAATTAACATTGACGAATGCATTAAAGAGTTTGCGTTGCAAAAAACACGTAGAATAAAATTATAATTAAGAAAGGAGTTTTATTTTGAATCTATTTGAAATAGTGACATACATAGTATAACCGACTTTTTTTACTTAAATGCGAAAATAGGAGGTGGCGGCAAATTTAGGGTTCGGTACAGGTGGCAGAAATCCACGCTACGCCACTGGGACTGAGCAACCTCTGGATCTGAAATATTTAGCATAGGTTATGACGACTTGGCGAATGGAAGTGTTTTGCGGTTGAACGTTCCTTTTCTACCCACGCTATCCCTATGACAGCCTTAACTGGCACAATTCCGAGAGAAAGCCTGGAGTTTGGAGCCAAGTCGACCCTATCAACCCAGTATATTTCACGGTCGTAAGGAGAGCAGATGCAACGCTAGTACTTTCTGCGGGATCCCCTTGCTTAGCACCAAGTAGTCAGACCGGTTACGGTAGACCTAAAAATGCCGTAGACTCTGAAAGAAAGCTTATCTGTACGACATTAAAGGAAACATCAGCTCATTGGTTGTGAGGTCCCTTCGGGATATTATTCTTTTATTTGTTTTTGCTTATATTGGACTTATTTTTATCTTTTCTCAATTTTTTTTGCGTTGTTATATTGCAAGTTGACATCAGACTACTTAAACTTTTGTTTCCTCTTTACAAAAGTAAAAGCATACCTAGGTAAGCCTTTCTACGTTCAGCAAAGTGTTACTATTCACGAATTTCGAAATTAATTTTGCTAGGCTTACAAGGGTGTTTGTTAAGTGTTCTGAAATGTACGACGCGGCACAGATGCGTCGCCACAGACCAGCTTCTTATAACCAATCGAAATTTCTGGCATTCCGTGATCTTGGATAATTTTTTTGCTTTTGTAAGCCGGACATTAGCGATCTCTTTAGACATGTCTCTGATGCTGTTATCAACGCAAATTTCGATTTCCTCTTTACCATGCGACGTGCCATATTTCGAGGATATTTTGCACTAAGATCTCTCGGAAAGGGTTGTATCTCTTATAAACTAGGAATTTCAAAATGTACTACACGTTTTCTATCGGATATAGATGTTTGACAGAAAATCTTTAACGGATTTTGCTGCATCGCAGGGTACGTATCCTTCCGGCAGGACGCTATTTCCATAAAGTATTCATATCCTCGTGTCGTTTGAAAATTAACTAGTGTATCTATCAGTCCTCTTACCTAGCTGTTAGTTATTTATGTGCTTTCTATCTCTTTCAGAAGCTACATTTGTGTGTATTGTTTTAACACATGTTGGGTTTCAATTGTTTTTCGATTTAAGGATCAGAAGAGAATAAATTTCGTTTAAGTAACGTTCAAGGGGGAGGAACGTTAAAGTAAAAATAAATGGAACTTTGTAATGTCAGTGACATATCAAGATCTAATTCCTGCAGGTTTGAAATTGTCTAGCTTAAAGGTCCGATATCTGGGATGTTATCGTTTCCGTGGATAGAAATATTATCGTGCAAATTTATCGTGAGGTTTCCCATTTTTTTTTAAAACTTAGATCTAAGCGTTTCATTAAAGAAATTGTAGTGCTTGCGTACAATACAAACAAATTGGTGGTTCATTTGGGATCGTTAGTGAAAATTTAATTAATTGAATGAAAATTCTGAATATGGTTGGAAAAAAGTGTGTTCTATGGGCTACGTTAAAATATACAAAACACACAAATATTAAAGAGGAAGCTTTGAGCTTGTAGTTGATTTGTATTACTCTTCAAATCTAGGCTCGACAGGCATGTTAGGGATTGCAATACCGAGAAGAAAACTGACATTTTTTTATGGAACTCGAAAACCGATTTTTATGCCGGAAATTTTGAATATTTTTATTAGGAATAAAACACAGATAAATCTTGATAAATATTCAATGAAAATAAAATTATATATTCAAACGGTTAATTGTTATAGAGTTTCAATAAAATATTCTGAAATGATGTCATTTTAAGATATTAAAGCTATTCAGAAATTAAAAACAACCAATTTTGTATATCTTTCGTTGTAATCCTCTTTTATTGAGACGACCTTTAGATGTGTTCAGATCTTTTTCCATTGCTTTCTGTATCAAATCCTTCATTCTTGCTTATGTTACTGTTGTTACTCTAAGAAGCAATTTATTGCCATCATTTTCAAGATTATGATCATCTTCGACTATAGAAGGACCTTCAACGTCATTTGAATTTGACAAGCATTGAAGCAACATCAAGACAACTTTTACAATCGTTGTTTTATTCAGCTTTTTATTGTGAATATAATGTTGCGCGTGTGGCCTTCGTTATTCAAAATTATTTCAGATAGACAGACCTTCTTCGCAAGTTGTTTTTATTTCACTCTACTGTTTACTCTTATAAGCTCACAAATAATTAATTCTATTTAATTATCATTTGCCATTTCAAATTATTGTAATCCAATTAGAGCATTTTCGCCTATTTATACACTTTCACTTGGATTCACTTCACTGTATAAGATAAGGCTCGTTCCAAGCGGTGACAAGTACTGTGTTTATACTCTACAAATTCTCCAGAAACTTCTCGCAGTTTCCACTCCAGAAACATCGATTTTCCACCTAAGTTTTTTATATTTGTTCAACATGGCTACTTTTTGGGATACTCCGGTACAAAAGCAAAAGGGAAAATTTGTTTTTAATCGTTATTTCATCACACACATCACACAACTTATTGATTTAGGGTAGCCAGTTTAAGGTCTTGGTTTGAGTCATACACAGGTCCCAAATAGCGAAATCGAGTGACTTGAAAAAACAAATGAAGATAGAAAAATGGAAAGAATGTTTATCTGCCAAGATACAGCTTTTTCGAATCATCTTCAGCCACCAATTATGCAAACGAATTCTAAAGAAATATGTATGTTCGTTTGAAGTTAAAAAAAAAAAAAAAAAAGAAATTCCTGCCTGCATTGAAAACTATTTTTTACCTTTTTTATTTGCCTGGGCACACGAATCAATCAAAATAATATACCTTTTGGTTCGTATCTATGATATATTTAGTCGAGATCAGTGAATTATTGAGGTTTGCTACGAGCTCTTCTTAAGCAGGCCATACACCATCAGTTCTGCCGTGGTTTTACTGCAAAACCACGGCAAAACTGATGGTGTATGGCGAAACCCACGTTTTGAGGTTGGGATATCTACTAAAACCAGAATTCAGGTCATGCCAGAAATATCTTTCTCAAAACGTGGGCAAGACGTGGGCAAGGCCATACGGCCATACACCATCAGTTTTGCCGTGGTTTTACTGTTTTGTTTTGTTCATAATCAAAGTTAACTTAATAATAAGCTAAGGAGTAGGCGAGATTTCTGAGTGTTGTACATTTAAATGTACACGGCAAGAAAAGGAAGAAAGAAAGAAAAAAATAATAAAAAAAAAAATCAAACTCTTTGAAATTTTTATGAATAAATTTTAAATTTTTTATGAAAGCGCAAATTGCATGCAACGAAACAGAATGGAAAATATTTCGTTTTCGTAAATAAATGAGAAGTGGCGGAGTTTTCAGGTTTTACTCTCATAAAATGTTCCTGCGCTTCTGTGAAAACCGTTTTTCATGAAATAATCACAATGTTTGGTCACATGTTGTTGCTGTAAATGGACACTACAAGATGACGGCAAGACGTGGTCAAGTTGGATGGTGTGTGGGGCTTTTTCTTATCTCGACTAAAACGTGGTTTTTAAAACCACGGCAAAACTGATGGTGTATGGCGCCCTTTATACATCACTTTGTTAGTGCAGCCACAGTAGCATACAGTAGAACAGCTTAGAACAAACTACTGAAAAGTGAATTTTAGAATTTCATTTAAAAAAAAAAAAAAAAAACCTCAAAATGTCTCCCATAAGAGGAACTATTAAGTATGATACGGAAATAAATGGGCGAACATGGACAGAGTAATATGTAAAATGGTTGCAAATAATGTTGTGACAGTTTGACAGTTCTACCAAATCAAAACCCTCGATAATACTTCCCATGCCATGAAACACAAATCTATATGTGTGCGTTGGGAGTCCGCTCTATAAAATGTTCTATATTGATACTTATGGAAAAGTGCCAGACATTGACTTTATATATGCTATAGAGCCTAAACTACTATCTATGCAGGAAAATAGTCTTCTATTCACTTACAGCTTGATTCCTTATCTTCCCAAACGCTACACTTACTATATACCTTACTTAACATAATAATAAAATAGTTTTGATTACAAAGTGATCTTATCATTTTACGCTCAATAACTCTCAGCTGAGTAATAAATATATGTGTATGTGCAGTCGGAGTCCGAAATCTATAGGCATATCATCGATTCCCACGGCATGTCATGACGGCACAACGGCAAATAAATGATTACTCAGCTGATAGTTTTTTTATGAGGAATCGTGGTCATTTGGTTCAGACAAATTTTTATACCCTAGCCTAGATGAAATCTATAGTTTATACTAAGTTTCTCATTCCGTTTGTAATACCTCGAAATAATGATGGTAGAGCAAAATGGATTGGACACCCATTCATAATATTAAAAGTTATTTTGATTTTTGCGTGTCCGGCCGTCTGTCCGTCTGTGCGCACGATAACTCGAGAACGCGTATATGTACTTAGAGAGCGGAAATTTTGTACACGGACTTTAAAAACAAAGTAAAATTAAGTTCGAAAATGAGACAAATCGGGCGACTCCTTCGTGGGGTTGCCATATAAAACTTTCCTTTCCACTATATATTTGGACACTGCCTGAGAACGCGTCGACATAGAGAGCTGAAATTTGGTACATGGTGTTTTCATTGTACTAGCAAATAAAATTTCAAAAATGGACTAAATCGGGCAAATCCTTCTTGGTGTTGCCATATAAAAATTAAGGTTTTTTACGTAAACTGTGAAAACGATCAGTCCAAGACATTTTTATTGTACTAAAAACTTCTTCAGAATACAAAATCCTATAAAGTTGGTTATAATCATTTTTTCTGTGCGACAAACCGTTCTAGAAATATATGCGAAAAACCACTTCAAAAATCAAACTTGCACAGAAGGGTGACAATACGAAATTTCATACGGGCATTCATCTAGGGTATCATAAGAATTGGTGTTAGACCAATTCTAGCTTTTGTACTTCTTTTAAATAATTTTGCTAGGCAATGTATAAAAATTTTATTTCGGTTCAGAAGATAAGAAAGCAAGCTTAATATTATCAGAATACTATTTTTCTGTAAGAATAGTAGTATAGGACGGGCGAATTATTCAAATAAAACTTTTGACAGTTTTACATAAAAACACTGAAAACATTTTAGAATTTCAGGGGCCGGATTCTGTAACTCGGAGAGTTTGGGAGTTGGGGAGATGAGAATTTTCGTTTTACTCGCGTAAAACTCCCTAACTCTCCATTCGCGATTCTCTAACATACTTGGGGAGTTAAAGAAAACGTGAGAAGTATGGAAATATTGAAAGACGGCTAACTCTGTGTGGGAGGGTCGTAGAGCATTGGGGTTTTTTCAATCGGATTTAGAGTCTAGAATACAAAAATATAGATGAAAAATAGGGGGGGGGGCTTTTGGGGATAGGGGTCGTATCACCCCTCATTCTGGGTTATCCAAAATACGTCATATTTGGTATCAAATTAAAGAGGGAGAAGCGGATAATCGAGTGGTGTACTTTTTTTTGATCATTTTAACTTCATAACTGACTGCCGAAAGACGGATTTTTTGCACTTGGGCCATATACATCCCAGTTCCTATATTTTGCATATATTTCCTCCGTTATTTGTTTCATATCCATTACTACTCTGTTGTGAACATTCTTCTCATGGAAAGTGAGTTTCCACGACTTACCAGTTCTTCATAATGATGAGCTGAAAATGTTCATATTTGTACAAAAAAAAAACGGCCATTTTTTCATCTTAAGAAGGACTGATTCACTTCTTTTCCATTTATCTCCAAAACGATTTATTGCACTGAAAACCTAAATACATATCTAACTAGGGGATAAAATGTAGATGCGATTTCAGCCTACATACAAGCTTTAACGTGTACATATTTAAAATTTTTATAGCATCTTTTCTGTACTGGAAGACGACCAAATTGACAATTTTCGCGTAATTTAAAATTTTTAGCGGGTACCTTGAGACACCAAAATCCATATTTCTTTGTAAGTATTCCAACGATTTCCATAATTTGTTTTTGTAAACATAGCCAGAATATGCAGTGAGTCTATAATTCAATTTGAAAATCCTAGGTACCTTCACAAAACACAACAAAAACAGCGAATACTGTTAGTTGAGAAATATTCTTTTTACTTCTCCACAACTAACATAGCTGAGAGTTTTATCGAGTGGAATAGAGAGTTTGGTAATTCTCAATATACAAATTCCTCGAGTTACAGAATTCCGAGTGGAGAGTTAAGTGTCAAAAGAACTCTCATCTCCACAATTCCACAACTCTTCGAGTTAGTGAATCCGGCCCCAGTGCTTCGTTGGGTCTCTCATGTGGTAGTGTTGGAGGCTGTTTCATGGCTTGTGAGGTATTCTCGAAGGTTTTGACCAAGCCGAATGACATGGGAAGTGGAATAGAAATAGTTTTGCTTGTCATTTCGCCCTCTTTTCTTTAGTACAAGTTTATGTATGCTATAAGTTCTCTTTCTTCCACTTAGGATTTACATAGGAACCTTTGTATTAAAAATTGACTAGTGTGTTAGTTAAAAACTGTTGAAAGATAAAGTATAGTCCCATATAGAAGAATCCTACTTAACTGACAGTTTTGACAAAGCTGTTCTGCTGTATGCATATACTGTGATACAGCAGTCGATATCGGGGTATTTGTTGCCTGGGCTAGTGGGGTATCTCAAGGCTCGATACTGGATCCACTATTATTTTCCCTATTTATAAATGATCTGCCGAATGTTATTTATTATCAATGCTCAATATCTCAATATCACCAATATACTGATTAAGTGAAGCTGCTGTTGTTCATCTTAATAACGACCTTTGCTCAATACATGAGTAGTATATACCGAATAAGCTTCATTGATTCCTATAAAATCTAATGCAATGTTAATCTATAGGTATAGACAGGATACGTCATCACTACTTCTTCTTGTATTTAATATTTTCATCTTATCTTATCGTGAAAAAGAAGTGAATCTAGGAATCATTATCAACAATACACTTTCTTGGTTTAATCAGGTATCTAATATAATGGATCTCTGCGAAAGTTCTCAATGTCTCCCTTCTACACTTCACTTTCCGCTAGGATGATGCTGGCTAAGACCGCTTTTTACTTATGCCAGCGAAATTTGATCCAAATCTGATTCTATTTCCCTATGTATGTTGAATATTGCATACAACTTCGCTGCTCAGTATATTTATAACTTAAGGCGTTTTGTTCATATTTCTTAGGACTATCCTTGGAGTTTGTCTAAAGATTTGCTATTTCTTAATTGTATTATCTAATCTGTAAGAACAACGTGTGTCTCCCTCAATCTTCACATATGTTAGTCTATCTGTATTTGGTACTAATTTCACGGCCACTGAGAAGTAGTATTTTACTCGGACTGTCAGGTCAGAACCTGGAATAGCTTACCCTTGATGTTGCGAATAGAAAGACGCGTTGATATGAGGTTCAAGAATGTACTGTTTGAACATTTTCGTGTAACTTAAATTTTTTCTTTTTCTTATTTTGTTATTTCTTTTACTCTTAAATAAAAGTTCAGATATTTTTACTTTAAAATTTCTTTGCTTTGTAATTTATACATACATATATATGTCGTTGCCTAGCATAAGAGTTAATTTTAAATGTATTTCTTTTTTATTTCTTTCTCTATAATTTTACTTACTAATTGTTTTTATATTATACTATTAGTTGTAGAGTATCCCTAAGTTTGATTAAGCTATTTTTGTTCAAATTATTTTAGATCTATCCCAACATATGTATCTATAGTTATAAGACCATCGGCCTCAATTATGTAGAACATAATCATAATAATAAAAATAATAAATAAAATAGATTTGTGAATGTAAGGTACTTATGCCCTCATTCATCTTGAATAATCATCACTCAAACCTTAAAAAAAAACGATATATACGAGTAGGTAAAATTATAATCATTTAACATGAACAAAACATGACACGATTTAAAATAGCATATAATTTAAATTCGAGTGCTACCTTCATTTTCCTATTTTTATATCCTTTAAATACCTAAATGAATTCACTGAGGTTTAAAAAACAAAACAAAAAAACCTCCACCCAAAACATGAAATTATTTTCTTACTTTACTCGTTCTGATACCTACCCCCTGTTGTGGAATCCCGGTCTTTTGTAATGCTCTTGAAAACTACTTGAAAGCAGGCTTGTAGCAACTAATATTTGGCTGCTTTTGCATGTTGCGATGGTGGTAAAATGAAAATTTTTGCATGCAATCTACTATAAAGATAAGATCCGGGATTTTGTTACACGTTTCACGAATAAACAACTCAAAAGCTCGAAATTTTTAGCCATCACCTGAAGCAACAATTACACGCGATACCATGTTTTGGGATTCCTGCTCGTCCTGCCAAGTTATGAGACCCAATATAACTCTAGTCTCCCGATTTAAGAAGGTTTTGTATAATTGCGAGGAAATTTAAAAACATTATGTAAACGCCCCGGACTGGACTAGATTTATTCTATTGTAGCCAAATTGGATTTAAATTGCCCAACGCTGTGGCTATTACATTCGAACTTAATTCACGTCGAACATGCAATGTGGATTACAAATTTTCTGTCAGTCCGGCTACTACATATATACCATCGTTGCTCATCGTCGTCACGTCAATTTGAATTTAAATTCCCTGTGAGGAGAGGAATATACGTCGAAGGACACCATCGTACCCTTACCTTACGTGCAGAGCTTCAACAAGCTTGTTATTCATTCTTGTAAAGTCTCCCTCCCCCAACTCTACCAGTATTCTTATGATGGAGTTAGTGTGGTATGGTGATGGTGTTGGTGGTATGAGCTTCAGGTGAACGCTAGATATAAGTTAACGTGGGCACCTAATGGCTTGACTTAAGAGACTCAACCGGTAAAATGAATTTTCCTTCCATCCCAGCATGCACATGTGCATGCGCTCCCAAATGAATGAATTCTACACGCCGACACCTATTTGCACCTGTTGCAATATCCGGAGTATATCATTGTCAGAACATATCCTTTCATTGCTGATGGCATGTGCAAAATTGTGAATTTTAATGGATTATCATGAAGGATGGCGAGTCGTAATATATTCCCCTCTTGCAACTGTACACCTTCCTATTTTTTCTTGATATTCTTATGCTATTATAAACGGGGGATCTTACGTATATTCTTTCTTCTGTCATATCTGGAAAATGTTATTCCTGGAAAGAAAATAATAAAAAATGCTTGGAGATTGAGAATGAAATATGAAAATATGAAAATGTCTGGGTCATTCCATAGTAAATCTATCAAAATTCGCTGCTTTACAACCCAGCCATCACCAAATTCGTTCTTCTTTTGCTGGAAGTGAAGTCTCATAATTACTTAGAATTCCGTTAATTTTTTTGGTCCTGTGAAGGATGCTGCATGAATTACAGTGATTTGCCGAATTTTGACTTGCTGAGTTATAAAGGGTTTTCCAATAAGAGGTGTTATTTTGATATTCAAAGAAAAATGCCAGTTTTTGAGACAAATGATCGGATCTTTATTTCATTACAAAGAGGAAGGTATGCCGTTAATAACAGGACCATATCCTTTTCATGAAATTTTCCATAACCAAATCGCAAAGTGGCTGCCCTATGTCCTCGATAGCCTCACGAATTCCATCTTTGAGGTCTTGAATCGACGCTGGGCTGTTGGCGTAGACCTTCTCTTTCATGTGGCCCCAAAGGAAGAAGTCGCAAGGTGTTAAGTCACAAGATCTCGGTGGCCAATTGTGATCACCTCATCGAGAGATAACACGGTCCGGAAACTTTTCCCGTAAAAGATCAATGGTTTCGTTGCTTGTATGGCACGTAGCGCCGTCTTGTTGAAAGTAAACGTTGTCCAGATCAATACCATCCAATTCCGGCCATAAAAAATCATTAATCATCTGTCGATAGCGCAATTCATTCACCGTAACTGTTGCTCCAGCCTCATTTTCGAAAAAGTAAGGTCCAATGACCCCGCGGGATCATAAACCGCATCAAACAGACACACGTTGAGGATAGAGAGGCTTTTCAACAATAACTCTTTGGTTTTCCGAGCCCCAGATGCGACAATTTTGCTTGTTGACGAAGCCATCGGGGTGGAAATGGGCCTCATCACTCAAGATGAGTTTTCGATGGAATTCCGATCATTTTCATGCATTTCTAGGACCCAATCAGCAAAGACTCGACGTTGTTGATGATCGGCCGGCTTGAGTTCTTGTGTTAACTGAACTTTATAAGCCTTAAGACCCAAATCTTTATGCAAAATACGGTGTAATGACGTTTGTGGAATGCCTAATTCCAAAGAACGACGAGGAATGGACAAACCTGGGTTTTCTTCAACACTTTCGGCTATAGCAGCAATATTCTCGGCTGTTCTTGAGCGACGTGCACGGGTTTTATTCTTCACATCACTAACTTGTTTCGACAGCTCGAATTTTTCTACCAATTTCTGTATTGCGGTCCGAAAGGTGCTTCACGACGACCCAAAAATGTTCGAGTTTTACGAACCGTCTCTGCCACATTTTCACAATTTTTATAGTGAATTTTAATAATTTCAATGCGTTGTTGAATCGTGCATCGTTCCATTTTTATTAATGGCGTAGTTTCTACTTGTCAAATGTCAAAAAATAACAGCTCCAAAAGTGACATCTACCGAAATAGCGGGCTAATTAAAATAACACCTCTTATTGGAAAACCCTTTATTAAAAAATAGTTCTAGAAATATTTTAGCGAAAAATATACAAGATGTCTTACTTTACAGCGGATACGGTGCCAGAGATGATAGAGGATGTAACCAAAAATCGTTAGCCGGGAGTGTGTAAAATACGTCGTTCGTGCGTTAGGGGTTTTGTGATTTTGGTTACTTTCATCATTAACAGCCTGTAGCATCCTTTTTATACACCCTTTAAAGATGAATTGCATGTCAAATGATAATAAACTGGTTAGCTTTCTAATAAATATCCGGTCACAGCTACACTACACGGTTAAAAATATTGGTATTATTTCGATAAATCAAAGTATACATATAAATCCCACTTTCTACATAAAACGAATACAAGTGTTAATTATAAAAGTTATAAGAAGCTTGTTTGGAATGAATTTGCTATGGTATAAAAACGAGGAATAGTTTTGCGGTATAAATTTTATGAGAAAGATGTATACTTTCAATTAATCATAAATCATAATTAATTATAAATTCTATATGGGTATAAAGACTTCGTATAAAGACTTTGTGTAAAGTTGATACTTTGAATTATAGCAGAAGTTTATAACATATTCATATAAAGTTTATCACTTTTTGTATTTGTTGTATCTTATCCAATTATGGATGGAATCCAGTAGGGGTAGAAGATTCCATTGCTGAAAGGAACGACTTCAATTCAAAACTACAATGTAAGCAATGTTGTATATATTTTAAACATTTTTTCTCCAAATTATAAATATTTAAAAATAATGTTTTGTTACAATGTATAGTCTATTCGTTTTTCTTGAAAAAGATGAATCATATGAACTTGCAATGGCAATAACAGTGTGATTTGAAATGCATTATGAAATTCACAAAACTGTATTACACTAAATTTTTTACATATAAATATAAATTCATTTTTATACGCTAAAATACATTTTATTTGAAAAAAATTATTTATGTTATGGGTTGAGTCAGGTGAAATAACAAACAATTCAGGACGATAATGAGTAAAATTCTCAATCCAAGAAACAGTTTTTATCATTTGAAAATGTCTCTGAATTGTTTTTAAAGGTAACTGAATGTATACACTTTAGTGCATGTTTCTTTAAACCTGAATAAGTAGTGAACGTTAATGAACAATTTTCATTGGCAATACATTTCAGTTGCAGAAATTTTGAATTAGTCAATTCATCGGTTAATCGGCTTATTCTTTTGTTTCCGTTTGATGGTGGAGGCAATAAACGAAGAAGATTAATAAATGAAAGAGTGCAGAAATCCCAATCTATGCTAGAAAACTACCTTTTATAAAAGTTTTATAACAATAAAATTATTACCTTTTTCTTTGTCTATCTCAGTGTATAAAATTTTTTTGCCTTTTGCTTTTACCGCAGTAAATATGTGGTGTTGTAAAGTGGGCCAAATTTCTAGAAGTCGCTCACTACAGTCTAAATTACGAGCATATATGGCAATATAAAAATGAGTACTTACCAATTCTGGGGCGGTATAAATGTAGGTAGAATTCCCATAAACGTTAAAACCGGATTCCTTAACTTGTTTTCTTCTTAATTTTAAAGTTGCTCTTAATTTTTCCTTTGCAAATTCAAATTGTTCTGGAAATGTAGCACTTTGAAGCTCATTCAAGTCCTGTCGAAAATCGTTAAAAATATCAGTACTTGAACTTATGGTTGGTAATACAACACTGTTATCTAATTTTTTCCTTTTGCCTTTATCATTTTTTTAGTTTGATTTACAGATATCCTGTATTGGAACGATTAACCAGCAACTCCTAGAACACAATATTATTAATTTCATTTTTCCAACAGTTCTTAACTTTCCTTACAGTTTCATTACGACCGCTTGATTTCACACACGGAAATAGTGATAGAAAGGCCTGACTAGCTGCCTCTAACTCCTGGCTAGTTGGATTAAATCCCACGTGTTCTTCGACGAAAGCAGACAAATAAGAAATAAATTTTCGTCTTTCGGTATCAGTCAACGTACCTTTACGCTCATATTCTACAAGAAGAATATCTCCATACGACTTCTTGCTAATGTAAGCTTTAAGACTCTAAAATAAATAGAACAGCTGTCACTTTTATCTAATAGAAAATCTTATTCTACATCAGATGTCACGTAAAGATTTGGTCCAATTGCAGCATTACATCTTTTCAACGTTGGCTCTGTCAATATGTCTGTAGATTTCTCACTTATATTTTTTTCACCTTCACTATTTTATGCACTTTTTCGAATTCACATGTGATAAATATACCGGCGTACATCTTAAAACCTGCCATGCTCTCTACTCAAATTTTATACTGCGAATGAAATAAATGCATGTTTATGCAAGAGTATTGTGTAAAAACGGTACTTTTCAGTTTTTATAGCAACCTCGTCGAGAATTAATAACAAAATATTATACATACGAATAGCTATCTTAACATGGTATGAAATATATCCATTCTAGTATAAATTTCGACTAGTTCCAAGCAATTGATCCTTTAAACAGTTTTCCAAGAAATGTGACTTATCTGAACGTGGGATAAAATTTATACGTAGGTAAGATAGGAAACATGTGTGCAAGTTTGAGTTATAGAATTTTGGAATAAAAATTATACATCTATGTAATAACTTAATTATATAAAAGTTTACAATATACATTTGATAAATTCAATTATGAATTCCATAAATCTTCAAATGAAATTTATCATATTACTTATAAAAAGAAACTGGAATATATATTTCATATACATTTTATCCTTATTTAGCTAAAAAAATTTATATATATTTCATTTTATCAAGTTTTATATTAATTTTAATGTACATAAAAGCTATAACATAAAAGAATAGATAAAATTTATAATTTACACCAATATTTTTTACTGTGTACTTCCTCGTCGTTATAGGATGTCAAAGTGAAATAAAAAAAAAGTCCTAATTTTTTGGAATTTTAATGATTTTCCCGCTAAAATGCCTGTGAAGCGTTACAGTTAGTTGCTAGATTATTAGTCATTTTTCAATTTTTTAAGCAACCCTAATTCCTATGGTAGGCCCTTTCTCTCAAAACGGGTAAATTACTTTTCATTTCTCATGCACGTAAAACTTTCTCCCATTGAAATCGCAAGGAGTGCAATCGAGGTATGCTGAATTTTGTTAGATTTGTAGTGAAAGGAATAGTTTATATGAAAAAAAAAGTTAAGGATAATAAAAATATTCTTTACCCTTAATATCTCGAAATGCACATCGAAATATGACCTGTCTGTGAAATTTGAATTAAAAAATGCGAATTTAAAGATGGCCGAAAAGAATGAAAAGTATATTGTGCATACAAATTTTATTTTGATTTTAATATATGGTGAAATAGCATTGATTATTTTTAAGCCCTTCTATGTATAAGATCCATCATTAGACTAGAAAATCTGTAAGAAAAAATCTAAAAAAAAAAAAGGATAAATTTATATAAAATAATCAAAATTCTATTTATACAGGGTGTCCCGTACGTACCGCATTTCCTTTATACCACGGATTCCTCACTCAATTTTGAGAAATAAATTGTATGGGAGGAGAGCCGGAAAATGCACGGTGTGGGCGGTAGGGGTGTTTTGCGATTTTGGGTGCTTTTTTATCCTAATACCATGTAACTTTCTTGTTATACACCCTATGAAGGTGATAGTAAACCCTCTACCATTTCCAACAAATGCCCAACCACCTCTCTACTCCCTTTCTGTCGGCAGTTATAGGATGTCAAAGTCAAAAAATTGGATAATTTTCCAATTTCTTTTTCAATTTCAACGATTTTCCCGCCAAAATGCATGATAACTACTATACAGTTTTATGACAAGATTTAAAGACCCCGGAATGTTACCTTTAATTTGACTATGCGCATGTACCTACCTAAATGCTACCGTTTTTTGAGATATTCCTGTTTCTATGATTCATAATTTAATTAATTTTGCTAATTTGCGTGGAATTGCATAAAATTAGGCGCGATTTCTATTATTATTAGCAAAATTAATGAAATTATGCACCATAAAATGGGAATATCTCAAAAACGGTAGCGTTTCGGTAGGTACATGCGCATAGTCAAATTAAAGGTAAAGGCCCTTTCATTCCGCATCATCTCCATGTGACCAGGAACCCACTGAAGGGACACCTTGTAATGGATACGCAATTTATCCACAGACGACCTGCAATCCCCCAGTAACTCAGATGTTATCCGAGGGCAACTCAGAGCCATCAAGCCTGCCTGGCTATCTGAAAGGATAGCAATGCATATCAAGGGTTAACTTCGCTGCCATTTATATGGCCAAGACTTCAGGCTGGAAGACAGTGGTGTGTCTACCAAGTGAGTACTCCATCTCAATATCAGGCTCAGGAAAGTAGACACCCGCCCCAGCTCCCTCATTAGTGAGAGAGCCGTTGGTGAAAATTTTTAGAGCGGACCGGGGAAGGCTCGATAAGGCACTTTCGTCAGTCCACGATTCCCTTACAGGAAAACGCACAGAGAACGACGCCCGAACCGTAGCTCAGGTACCATCGCATCACTTGATATACTGGTCAGAGGGTTTTCCAAGTCCAGCCCATACGTCAGAGAGCAATGAGAAGAGCCTTTCTAGGCGTCCTCCCAACATCCCCATGAGCGCAATCTGCACACAGCCCTTTTGGTATCTGCCTGAATGACAAGATCCAGGGGTGGCAGATTAAGTGGGATTTCAATAGCAGCAGTAGCCGTAATTCGCATGGAGCCCGTGATTCCCAAGCAGGTAATCCTTTGTAGGCCCGCCAGCTTGCGAATCGCAGTCCCCACAAGCGTCCTCGGCCACCATACATGTAAGCATGTGTCTAATGGTCGAGGTGTACATCCAGTGCACAACCCTTGGTCTCATGCCCCATGTGTAGCCAAAGGTTCTGCTGCATTGAGCGAAGACCTTCGTAACCGCTCGACGTATATATCATTTCAAATGTTGTGGTCCATTCCGGAAAGGACCACCCAGCCATTAAAATTTTGTATACGTTTTTGGTACTGAATGCTAGCCTGCAGTTCTTGTGCCATCTATGGAAAAAGTTATAATTGGTCTAAGACCCATACTATTATACACTAGATGAAAATAAAAGTTAAATAAAGTGAAAACCCAAAGTTCTGTATGACAATATCAAGATGGAATTGCCCGATTAGGTTCATTTTTGAAATTTTATTTACTATTTTTATGAAAACTCTGTGTACAAAATTTCAGCTACGTTTCAGACAGTATCCAAATATATAGTGAAAACCAAAAGTTTTCTATGGCAACACAAAGAAAGGGGTGCCCGATTTAGTTCATTTTTGAAATTTTATTTACTAGTGCTATGCAAATACCATATACCCAATTTCAGCTCTCTATATTAACGCGTTCTCGGGCAGTGCACAAATATATAGTTCAAAACGTAATGTTTGTATGGCAACCCTACGAAGGAGTTGCCCGATTTGTCCTCTTTTCGAA
Source organism: Dioctria rufipes (assembly GCA_963924295.1). Taxonomy (NCBI): domain Eukaryota; kingdom Metazoa; phylum Arthropoda; class Insecta; order Diptera; family Asilidae; genus Dioctria; species Dioctria rufipes. The sequence goes on along the minus strand of OZ002743.1, from coordinate 35,670,146 downwards.
CTTATTTTTTTTTTTAAAGCCCGCTTACAACATTTCAGCACTTTAGGTGAACGCGTTCTTGAGTTATCGTTCAGACAGACAGACGGACGAACAGACGGACAAGCAAAAATCAAAATAACTTTTAATATTATGCGTGGGTGTCCTATCCATTTTGCTCTACCAGAATTATGTATTTCTATGTATTACAAACAGAATCACAATCTTAGTATACCCTATAGATTTTATCTAGGGTATACAAATAGCTTCACAATCCAACTTTGTGCCAAACTTCGTACATTCGAATTTTTAGTTTAAGAATTTATTCTTAGATATTTCAAAAAAAGTTCGAGGAATTGATAAATTGATGCCTATTCTTCGAGTGTTCGGCTTTCAAGCATCGAATATTTTGAATCTTCTGGCTAACAGCTTCGAAACCTATCAATATCCCTAGACGGTATCATACCTATTCCCTATGAGGCCGAAGGCTTAAGAAAAACTAATTTCTACTTTTTAGTATATTTTAATAAACGTTTATTATTAAAAAGTTTTTTTTTATACCCTCGATGATGAAATCATAGGTTTTGCTGGTAGAACAAAATGGGTTGGTCACCCAAGCATAATACCAAAAGTTATTTTGATTTTTGCATGTCCGTCAGTCCATCCGTTCGACTGTCCGTCCGTCCGTCCCCCGCACGATAGCTCTAGAACGTGTTAACTTACAGCTGAAATTTTGTACATGGGCTTTTAAAAACAAAAATTAAATTTAAGTTTGAAAATCGGAACAATTGGGCAACACCTTCGTAGGGTTGCCATATAAAAATTTAGTTTTTCAATATATATTTTGAAACTGCCTGAAGACGTGTCGACGTAGAGAGCTGAGATTTTGTACACAGCGTTTTCATAACAATAGTAAAAAAAAATTATTCAAAATGATAAAGGGATGACCATACTAAATTATATACGGGCATTCATCTAGGGCAAGGCTGCCCAACCCCAGGCCTGCGGGCCACGGAGTGGCCCGCCAACGCATTTGAATTTGCCCGCCAATCGCCACTGTGAAATTTAAACCTAAACAAACAATGAAAGAATGAGACAGAGTTATACGTAATTACTTTCTAACTCTTCGCCTTAACGAGGTAATAACTAAAGAAGATGAAAATGAGCAAATATCATGTAGCTATTTCTAACACATTGACGTTGATATTGTTTGTACATAAGCGCTGTAAAACTTGTAATTTGTAAAAAAATTTATAATTATGAAAACAATTTCAGTGGTACAAAGTTTGTTAGTAAAATTTGTTTCGCTCCTTTCAATTATTTCAAGGTTTTTTCTGCGCCAATGCGTCAAGTCCAAAACAAACCAAAACCTTCAACACTATGAATTTGAAAGGGAAGAACAAAAATGATGGAATGAAACATATACAACGGATCGCCTGCTTCTTCGCTAACATGTCAATAATGTGAGTGAGTGAACTTTTGCATTGACAAACAGATTCAAAAATTGAAAATCATTTTTGGTTCGTTTCGTGTAAGTTTTTTACCTTTATTTGAATTCAGTTACCTATCAATTGGAGTGGTTGGCTGGCACATTAGCAGTTATCTTTTGAAGGACCTAATACTGAAATTGGTGTTTTAGTAAAAACAAAAAGCAACTAGGTAAGTACCTTCATACGAATTTACAGTTTCGAAATTTCATACCCGTGTTGAAACTAGGATCTACGATCTAACCTAACCGGTTTTTGGAATCGGTGACTTCACAACCTCAACCGTCGTCAAACGACTATGAACAATTTTGGAAATTAGTATCAAAAGATAACTACCCAGAGATGCGCGACCTAGATTTGCAAATTATATGCAGGTTTAGTTCAACATACGTATTTGAAAAAGCTTTTTTAACGCTTACATATCTGAAAAATAAATGCCGCAACTCGCTGTCAGCGAAACATATTTCTGATTTGATGCTGTTATCGACCTCCGATTTGAAACCAAATATTGAAAAATTATTAGCTCAGAAACCTGTTCAGAATAAATACCTATGTATATATGTACTTAACAGCGTGATTTTTTATTTATTCACACACTCATCCTTTTACATGTTAATAAAATTAGGTTAGGATAGTTCCGTAGTTTCAACGTGGCTCTGACTGTACCTATACATCTTTAAAATATCTTTATTGCCAAGATATGATGGACCCACCTACAATGCTTAGAGTTACAGTCGTGAGCTTGATTGGTTGTTTTTTGTTTTTGGCCCGTCAATCGGTAATGATTTGAAAAAATGGCCCACGTGGAAAAATAGTTGGGCGGCCTTGATCTAGGGTATCGTAAGAATCGGTCTTACATCAATTCTAGCTTTTTTACTTGTTTTATTTATTATTTTGTTCTTGACTAGCTTATAGCCAGATGAATAGATTCAATTGGAAATTCAGGAAACTTAGATAGCTTGTATTTAGCAGAAACACAAAATTCATATAGAAAAGTCACAAAATTAGAGATTACTCTTTAAGATTTTTTACCAGGGCAAACTTATAATTGTTCAAGAAGGCTTTTTTTGGATTCTCCGGTATATGGCAAAAGCTAAAAAACTTTTTTATTTGTTATTTCATCACACAACCCATTTTGATTTTGGGTGACAAGTTTCAAGTCTTGGTTTTGACTTGAGTGACTTGAAAAACAAATGAAAAAATAGAACAAAGAGAAGTAAATATTTCCGAAATGCTATTTTAATGGTGCACTTTATATATTTTCTAATTTTACTATTGCTCTCAATAATGCACAGCACCTACACAAAATGTGCACAATAAAACTGAAATGGTCGCACAAAAATTGAACGAATAATGTTGAAAAGCAATTTTATTTCCTCAGTTTTCAATCAAGCAGTCACAGAAATAACTCAGAACTATGGGGAAAGGAAATTTATTGACAGTGCCGCCAGTAGCTGTCGAAGTATTATTGCAAGTGATAGGCGGGGGAGGAGTGAGTGCGGGAAAGCAGTAGCAGCAGCAGCAAGAGTCGGTACTTGTTAAAAATGCAACTGCAACCTCACTAACCAATGTAATGTCAGGCGTACTCTCCATCATTCCCCAATACTAAGTTGGGGGAGGCAAGGGGTGGATGCATTCAACAACGTAATTTATTCGAAACTAGACGTAACCACGATTTGAGTGGGTGTGGGCCAACAAACCATAGATTAACCGTAAAACCGCATGTAACCCATGTTGGAAATAATTGAAAAACATAAAAACGTCCAGATCTAGGTTCGCCTGTATATACACATGCGGTGAGATTCGCGTTCTCCAGCACAGGCAGGCCATGCCATGGAGTGAACCTAGTCATGCATGCATTACCCATAGACACACCACTGGAGCAAGCATTTTAGGTATTCAATTCCTTCTCGAATGTAACAATATACTTTCAAGTTGTGGCAGCGGGGATGGTGGTGATGGTGATGGCAATGGTGATGACGATGGAGTGCGCCCGCCAAGTCCTATTCCTGCTTGCAGTGAAAACTGTTCAACGGCACAATGAGCATGCATTCGGAAACATAATGTCCATTAATACATGAACAGTTAGTTGCAAATATAAAACAATGCATTCGTTTTGTTGCAAAATACAGATAAATGTGCATATTCAATTCAAGGACATCCACACCCCACACACGCAGAGCCACACATATGCACATACACAAGGAGTAGAGAAAGGAGTAGCTATTTTAGTTGCTTGTAATCCATTTGTTCCATATGTCATCATATGGGAAGGATGCACACTGCATCTGGATGGGTTGTACTTTGTAATTGTTCCTGCTGTTGCTGATGCTGTTGCTGTTGCTGCACAAGATGGATCGAGGAGCACAAGATTTCCTAACATCATTGAAAACGAATGCATAAATTCGTAGCTATGCATCCCCATCACTAACGTACGCTAGCTGTAGAATATTTCACATGAGCTGCTAACTGTTGCTGTTTTCATGGACATACTAACTAAGTAGCATTAGAGATTATTTTTTTTTTCATAGCTTAAGGAGGTTTAAGAAAAGGGTTAGTCGTCGTGTTAAAGTTTATGGATATAGATGCACATTTGCGATTAGAGGATTTCGCGAGGGATTTATCATAATAATCTCTTGTTATGGTAAGGAAGGACCTCAGAGTAGGGTTACCAGATGCTAAAATAAAAAAAAGCAAAATCTATGCTAGAACAATAAATACAAATGCAGGAGATTTAAAAATATTAATACCAAGGGGAATACCAATTTTCATACAACTTTAGGTCCGACATGAACAGACATGAGAGATATCTTAAACGATGCATTATCATACTCTGGACATATTTTATTAACAATGATTATTTCATTTAAGCGGGGGAAAGATTAGGACTGTACAAAAAACAGTAAAAAAAAAGTACATCGAAAATTTTTTTAGCGAATCTAATACTAAAGTCAACACGCTAAATTTAGCTTGTTGTTTTTGATTAGAGGTGGCACCAGCAGTAAGTGTCCAAACAATTTAGCTTGAATTTATCGGCCTGGTCCGTTCTTTAGCACGCTAAAAATATTTCTTGATAGAGTTCTGAGAAATGTTAACAAAGAAAAACAAAACGATATGTAAAAACATTAACATATTGGAAAAGAGTGAGTAAAATAATAAAAATGCGTCTTCTTCTTCTCCTTTTAGTATCTCTCCTGAGTATCCGCTGTCATAATGGAGATTCGTTAAAATTTAGTTTAGCGCAGACCTTAGTAGGTACTAGGCTTAATACTTTATATTTTTTATAAAAAGATACGATCAACAACATGGAACAAAATATTTTTTCGAAAAAAGAAAAAAATATAATTTTAATATTTAGACCTGTATCACACTTTTGTTTGTATTTTTATTTTGAAGCTACAAGTCTTATCTATATATGTACAAAAAAATTCTGATAGAGTTCGTCTTTCTTTTAGAGATATGAATTTTTAAAGTCATCATATACCCAAAGTAATGAATATTCACCCGGAAACTGTATAACAGGGAATGGCCATTTTAGCCCGATATGATCAGACATGAGAGATGTCTTAAACGATGAATTATGATACTCTTAACATATTTTATTAAGAATATTTTGTTCAAGAAAGAATTTTTTGGGATTCTCCGGTATATAGCAAAAGCTAAAAATTGTTCTAATTTGTTATTTCATCACACAACCCATTAATTTTTGGTGACAAGTTTCAAGTCTTGGTTAGGTCACAAATAGCGAAATTGTGTGATTTGAAAAACAAATGAAAAAAATGAAAAAAAGAAGAAAGAAATGAAAAGTTTGAGAAAAATAGAAAAAAAAAGAAACAATTTTTTTATTTATTAAGAATGTTTATTTCAATTAAGCGGCAGAATGCTTGGGGGGGGGGGTTCAAAGTTTGATTTAGTACATTTTGGAAAGTACTAGATTTTTCGCTCCTTAGATCGGCTCTAATTTGGTTGGGTTATGTCCGATCGGAGAACGGGTTTCACTGTTCGCCTCATCTCAATAACAGCTACAATTTGTAAAAGAAAATGTTTCTCTGTATACTTTTATCGTGGGGTGGTAGGAGCCCCCGGCCGGTGGGGGGGGGGGGGTGGTTTCTAAACGGCGTGTTGTATATCAAATTAAAGGTCTAGCCGAGTAGTGCACTTTTTTCACGATTCAGAAAAGGGGGCACGTTTTTGCAGTTGGAAACCGATTTTCATGAACTTGGGTCGCATACATCCAAGTTATTGCATTTCGCATATAATTTTGCATTTCTTTCTTCCATGCCCATTAGTTCTCTGTTGTGAACATTGTTTTTCTCATAGAAAGTCATTTTCCACCATGCACCGATTCCGCACAATCACGAGAAGCAGAACAGTCCACTTTTTTATCCAAAAAATTGCTTAAGCTACATTCGACCGCCATAGCTTTCCTCCGCTTAATTGAAATAAACATTGCAAATAAAATATGTTCAGATCATCATAATGCATCGTATAAGCTATCTCTCATGTCTGTTGATGTCGGGCCTAAAGTTGTATGAAAAGTGGGCATTCCCTTTATCTATTTAGTATATCTAGAAGTCCTCTTAGTCCTCTTGCCTACCTTTAACTTATATTTGAGTCGCTTGTTTGCCAAATCGATTCACGCCATAAAAGAAAAGGGAGAAAATATTTATAATTCAACGGCCATAAAAATGTTGTCATGTAGTCTCTCATGACAAGAATTTTTATTAAATTGTTTTTTATTTAAATTTGAATATTTGTGAAGGGGGAAGATCTATTTTAGGAGAAGTATCTTTGACTCTGTTATTATTATTATATAAGTAGGAGTTAGGCTGAACATTCGACCTAAACTCTAAGCGTTACGACTTAAAAGATTTTTTGTGTTATGCCCCTGTCGTGTTAGCTCCAGTCCACTGTCACGCTTTTTAGAAAAGTTATTATCTTATTAGGATCTGTTTTTCGGACGTCTGTTGGTGTTATAAAACCATTTTCCAGAGTCTTAGGCGAGAAAGTCTTCCGCACATATACATATAGTTCAAATCTGCCCTATACAGCCTCGACGTTACATCGTGCGATTTTTATTTATTCCTAAAAATTAAAGGTATAAGCCGGAGCGTGGTTTACTTTTCGCCAGCAGCGCTGCCGACCTGTTTGCTGTCAGACTACGAATCTTTTATTATTACCTTATTATATAGAGAGATTTAATATAGCGTGGGTGCTCAATTAGTTTTGTAAATGTAAAGCTCATAAAACGTTTTGAAGAAGAATCTTTGAAAGCACTTAAATTTAAATTTAATAAGGAGCTGTTCAAAATTTCTCGGGGTAATAATAAAATATGAATTGCCCATTGGGTGTTATCACTCATAAACGTCTAATATACTTAAATAAACGCGTTCTTCATAACTAATGAAATTTCTAATTGCGTATAATATACAGAGCTCTCCCTAATAAATAATTTCCATTCCATTAGGCTTTAAGCAAATACGTATTCTTCCTTTATTAATTGTTTTGAATGTCAAGCAATAAACATATGTTATAATGTATGCGTGCAGACACACAATCATACATATGTACATATTATACCACATTTCAATGACCACAAACCCACAAGAGTCTCTGCCGTAATGGCGAAATTTATGTAGTAATTATGGTAAGTGCGCTGAGTAGTTCACGGTTGTAAAAATTGCAATAACCCCACCGCAGACATTAAATACTGTGGAATTACAGTGCCTTAAATTTTTGCTTAATTATTTTAATCCGCGAAGATTATAAGAAAAGCTTTCGCTATTACGACTGTAATATGAAGGCATTGCAATGTCTTATTGCAATATACTAAAATGGGTAGCCTACGGACGGATGGATCTCTTGATACCATGGCACCCTTTTAATCTGATTTTCTTCTCGAAACTTCTTATTTAATAACTCGCAGAGGTAAATGAATGATGCAAAAATCTTTCGAGTAATTATATTTTTAAGAGAATTTAATTAAATCTCTTCGTATAAACTTCTCAGATTCAAATGTAATTGTAATTCTTGTAATATGAAGCGAGTGTACATATAAATATTGGGCAAGTGTGTTGGTATGCTATAGGTATACTTATAAGGATTGGAAGACGGTACTTTGGGAATGGAAAGGAGAAAGAACTAAAAGTTGTGCTTAGAGAGTATGTGATAAATTCAAAAAGTATGCAAAAGAGTAAACAAAAAAAAAAATCTGATGAAGAGGAAAATTAACGTTGGGATTTTGTTGAAGTCAAATTTGAGGTTAGGGTTGTCACTATATAGTGATGAATACTCGTTTGGATTAGATTCGTAGAGGGATGTTAAGGTGTTAGTCTCGAATTTACTTCAATCTGAGAGATCTATTGTAATTTTTTGTTTTTTGGTTACTCCCATTCCATTAAGATTGTTGATGAAGTTTAGAATCTTTTTGGGTAGACATTTCATATATGGTTTGGGAGAGTAAGTGAGCTTCTAAACAGAATCGGTAGGATGGCGTATCAACGATGCTAATTTTGTTCAGGTTGTACCGTAAAGAGCAATTGCCTAAGAAGAGCCCGGTAAGGTAATCTGGCTCCATGGAGGATGTCTTTATTTTGTCAGAGGTGTTAACGAAAATTGTTACCTGATTCCGTTGTCCTTGCATTGCATTCCAATGATGGGATCTTTGATTTTTCTCAAATATATTTAAACTAGAACTGAAGAGGCATTTAGAAGTGTTACAAGATAGTTTTGGTCGAACAAAAGTGGTTTTAGCTCCCTCTTTTAGCTAGGCCGCCAGCAATATTATTTGTTGCTCTCATGTCTTAGTACCGATATGAGGATAATTTTATTTCTACTCGTCAATATTTTAAGGAGTCGAGTATGCGCTGCTAAAGCTGGACAGCTGGGCCAATAAGAGTGGATTGAGGGTAAACCAATCGAAGACGAAGCTGGTTCTCTTTACAAGAAGGAGACGGATGCAAGGTTTCAGACTTCCAAGGCTGGGTGGAGAGGAGCTTACTCTCTCAAACGAAGCACAGTATTTGGAAATCGTCCTTGATTCCAAGTTGAGCTGGAAGGCTAATCTAGTAGAACGTGTAAAGAAGGCCAGTGTGACCTTCTGCATGTGCAAGAGAATATTTGGCAGAAACTTGGGACTTAAACCCAGGGTGGTACGTTGGATGTACATAGCCATAGTTCGGCCCATCCTCTGCTACGGCTCCACGGTCTGATGCACTGCACTGACGAGGAAATGTAACTGAATGTGCTGTCAAAAATTCAGAGAGCATACATGGAAATTTTGCAAATATATAAAAAGCAAAACATAAACGCAGATTTCTTTCAATGTCAAAAAGTTGGTGAATGGTTTCTACACCAACTCGCACTCACTGTCGAATTTTTCACAATGTCCAGAAGATTCAATGTCAATTACGGACATTTTTAAGAATGCATAATTAAATACCAAACGATAAGGATTGTTTCTTGATCGTCTTAACGAATTTGATTATGCTCATGGGGTGCGCTCACCGACAGAAAAATAGTGACATAATGTCACTACCGAGTCACTACACAACGCTATCGTGCATTACACAGCAAATGACAGATAGTCACTTCTTTTTACTATCTCACGCGTTCACTGAGACGGCCAAGAGTAAAATGTAGCGCGCATTATTTCACTACTCGTATTTAGGATAGTAAAGTTATGCGATAATAAATTTGTGTTGTCAAAGTGACATTGATATGGAAATGGAAGCAATTTTGGTTGATGAGAATAATATGTCCTGTGTGATGGACCAAAAAGTTTTTTTTTTTTTTTTAAATATAAATCAATTTTAATGCATTACTTTATTTCCTTGTAATATCGAAAAAAGTTCATCTCCCAATAATAACGCTGTTTATAATTTGACGTTCATGTTTACTTTTAATTTACTTATTTTTTTGCAAATGTCAAAATTATTTGATTTGTTTACACAAGAGTCACCACTGTAGTGACTAACTGTCAAAGTAATTCTTTTAACATTTGCTCACAACAAAACGCTATCACATCGCTACAGGACACTATCGTGTCAGTGAATGCACCCATGGAATTTAGAAAATATCGCCTAACCTAAGAAGGATTCGTGCTGGTTTAAGACATGTAGATTTACTCAAAACACATTTTTTTTTATGCAAAAAGTAGACAGCGGTCAGAGCTTCTCTTAGTTTGATATTACCGATAGAAAGAAGACCTGATTTCCTCTATCAACAATTCAACGGCTTCTTGTTCTAAACTATTCCCAGGCTAACTATGAGTAAGATATCAGTTAAAAGTTTCCAATTCTAACAAAAAAATGTATTGTCATGTACAGGCTGTTTCCCCTTAGGAGGTCAATAGAGTGGGAGGTGATAGTACTCACCACGATAAAAAAAAAATGTATGGCATGGCGGGGGGAGCAATACTAACCGTTTAGGACTTATAGGTTGATTAAGAAAAAAAGCTTGTTTTTCACAAGACACCCTATATTTTAAGAAGTACTAGGCGCACAGTCACAGTTAAGAGCTCATTGTATGAACTTCATGGCCTATCCAGCGACTGCTCAACCAGCCCCATATCCCCCTACTGTCAGGAGTTACAGGGGTCTAAACAAAATATTTCGCAGTTTTTTATTTTTTTTAACTTTCACTTCAAGTTTTTTTTTGCAAAACGGTCATTAACATAATTTGTTTTTACAAACTGTAGACTCCTCTCTTTAATTTGACTTATTATACCTTATGTGCTATCTGCACCTGTTAAAGAGTGAGTAGCTCAAAACCTATTCATGTCATACCGAAATTATCCGATATTTTTTTAAAATGACGTGTTTTCAGTCACTAAGGGAACAAATTATGGTTTGAGAGTAGCTTTCAGAATAGGTTTTGAGCTAATAACTCTTTAATGGTTGCAGATAGTACAGAGGGTATACTAGGTCAAATTAAAGAGAAGAGTCTACAGTTTATAGTTTTTATAAAAAAAAGTTATGTTAATGACCGTTTTACAAAAATAATATAGGTCAAAATAAAACAAAATAAAATAATTCGAAATATTTTGTTTAGACCACCATAACTCCTGAGGGGAGGGGGTATGAGGCTGGTTGAACAGTCGTTTCAAAGGCCTTGAGCTTCTGCATACAACTGTGTCCTAACTGTGACCGTGCACCCAGTACTTTTTAAAATATGGGGTATTTTGTGAAAAACTTGCTTTATCACCCTGTAACTCCTAAACGGTTGATATTGCCCCCCCCCCCCTGCCAAACAAGCTTTTGTTTTTCTAGGTGAATACTATTACGACCTCCTAAGGAGAAACACCCTGTATATAGTTGTGAGAAGTAAGCATAACACGCCGTCCCGACTGTAAACTTTTAATATTAGTGTTTAGCCTTACACCTAAAAAGAACCTTTTGTGATCAAGTCTAGAGATCTTTGGAGAAGATCAACTCAAGATAGGTTCGTCGTAAAAATCGAAAGTAGGCTATGGAATTAAATTACTTACAAAACTAAACACAGAGCCTTACAATATCGTATAGCTAGCCTTTGCATGCAATCTATATAGAGCACATCGCATAGTGAGTCCCAAGACTAATTGATAGGGGAACCAATTTAAGAAATGCACCTTCAATTGGAAGATCATTGAGTAAACTAAAATTTGTTGTATGAAACAAAACTATTGCTTTCATACCATATATCCCAAATTAGAAAACTTAATAATCTTAAAAATCTCTTCATAGTTGTTACAGTGAAAAATCACAAGCAGCATGTTGGTACAATCAAACCATTCCTATCAATTCAAATGCACACACACACACATACATATACATACATGCATAAGTACATGTCTATGATGAATTTCATCCGAGACTGTAAATGTGTTGAAATCAGCATTAAAACAAATCAAATTATTCCTGCACTTGACTTTTTGCAATAAGATGAAAAAGTGTATTTTTGCCATAGAGTTGATAGCATTTAAACGGGAGAAACCACCTTAGACTCCCCCACGAGCACTTAAGTAAAAGAAACCAAGCAAACAGGTCGATTTCTCGTCTTCGTTCGTTCTGGTATATTACACATTGGCTGGAAGGCACACATAAGTATGGAGGTAAATTTCTGGATTGGACGTGCATGTCATGTTAATCTGAAGTCCCAGTAGACGTGCTCAGCTCAGGGAGAAGAAAATGAATGCTGATACAATATAGGAAAATATAACACTGACTTAAGGAGATAACTATAAAGTTTCTGTTACGAAAATTTCCTTTCAACGTAAGTAATATGATTGTGTGTATGTGAAATTGAATTGGTTTGTTTTACCTTTCGTCCGGAGGGAACGATTCCTCCAAATAATATCAAAATAAGCTATATAAGAGCGCTTCGTAGATTTATATATGTATATATTATTATATTATGTATGTATAGGTGTAGCAAGGAAGTTAAAATTTTTTGTAGACGTCATATTACACTACTTTACGGCAAGCTCAGTCCAATAATTTAACATGAGCACATGGGCTTAATCTGATGGTGTTCGTCACACACGGATTGGTTTTTGTGACAATCTCAAGAGACATTACTGCACCGTTGAGTGCCAGTATAACCAAGTGCATGCTGGTTGTTTGAGCGCAAGTCTATGCCGAGTTCAGATATTCTAGGATGCATAACGTCTACGATCATACTTCTTATCTTTGGTCGTTGTTCGTTCATCTGCGAGCAGAACAATAATCGGCAATCATCTGTTACGTCAGGTGCGTATACAGGGGGAGGGTCATGGGGGTCATGACCCACCTTCAAGCGCCACTTCACCTTTGCGGTGAATTGATTGTGGTGCGTTACTGTAGAGTGAGCTGTAAAAGTTTAACAGGACGATTTTCGTATGATACGGGCACGGTACGGCGATTAATACTGGTGCTATAACGAACTTTTCCAATCTACGGTGACGGCGTTAGAGCTGGGTTGGGCGTTTGTTTGTCTTCTTTTGAGTAGTAATAGTGGAGCCTGGGGTGGGTAAAATAGTCATTCGCTCGAAGCTCTTCGTCTTTGAAACGTGTACGATTTTTTTTTAATTTTCTTGTGTTTTTATATAGTGTCGAAAAGTCATCTATCATACCAATCACAGGATGATAAGTAATTTTGGAATACTACATATTTATTTTAGTGTTTGATTGTTTAAAAAAAGGCATGTAATGCTTAGCACCCCGATTATCATGATGCTTTTATATTTTTGTTGCACCAATTAGTTCAATAAATGAAAAAGCACACAATTTCGCGATTTGAAAATGTTATTGTTTCAAAGGAATTGGTCATCGATCATAAATTTTTTTTTCTGACATAATCGATGACCGGACAACTTGGTGGAGAGCTCGCAACAGAAGCATACAAACTTACTTAACGAATTTTGATTTAGGGTTCTTCCAGTAGAACCCTAGTTCCATGCAATCATCAACGTATAGTCACCCGTTGATTTTTCATAGTGACACTGATTCAAGCCTGAGTTGTTCATAATTTTTACGTTCGTAAGGAAGCATTAAATTTTTCTTAAAAATATACTTGCAAATTGTTCTTAAAAATTAATTTTAATGAATAATTTTCACCGACAACGGTGCAAACGAATTGGTGAATTGATTTTGGTGGTTCATTCTTTCGAACAAGGGCCACAAGAATTCAGTTTTCTTAGAAATATTTGACATTTTTTCTTTAGATTTTTCATAAACTACTGATGGTCGACTATGGTTCCACCAAAGTTGGATTGATTCAAGTGCCCCTAAAATTGATTCTACAATTTTTCTTCAGAATTTTTACGGAAAAACTATAAAAATAAAATCCATTCGCTTTTTTGTGAGGTAGTTGGCGTTACTTGGCTTGTACTATCGTATGGTAGTGGATGGAGTACAATTCCTCCTTACACTACCCGCACACATTCTAATTGCTGTCAATAGTTTTATTTGTTTTATTAAAAAAAAAACATAAACACTCTTCCTCTACCTTTTCCCCATCTTATTTCCTGTATTAAATCTTCCACCACACGTCTATTCAATAATAATTTTTGTTCCCAATAACAAGGAGGTACATTTGTACCTTTGGTATATCAACTAGAGGGTTCGGGTATGATGTGGATTCCAGGGTTAAGGAAAGTTGCAGGCTGTGAAATTAAACGTACAAAAAAAAAAAAATGAGAAAAAGGATAGAATAAGAAAAATATTAAGACAATTGCTCAAAACATTTCTTTCTTTACATTTTGGTGCCCTCAACTTTTTTTCTGTAATGTTTCAGTGGCAGCTCACTATTTTGTTTGTATTTTAAACTTTTCAAACTTCTCTTCAAAAATATTCAGATTAACTATTTCCACGAGCATAACAAATACATAAACAGAGTTCTACCACATAGGGAAAAATGCCTCAATTTTTCCGGCTTATTGCGCTTCCTTTAGTTATATATTCTAAGAGAGGAGCATACAAGTGTAACATTGGTTGTATTTTCTGTCTTTCTCAACGTTTTCTTGCTGCCCATTTAAATTACAATCCACGCTATATAGAAAGGTATGCTCGATATAAATTTTTAATAGGTCAGACGCAACAAAATTTGTAATTTGGTACATGTAAAACAACAACAAAATTATAAATACAGAATACATGAAAATCTGCCATAATTCGTAATTGCAATAGCAACACTGTGCCCTCCGGCTGCACTATGGCAGAACGGGGTTCATATTTGTAATACCTTTTTATTCTGTATAATATATGATGAGAGTTGCTGGTAGACAAATCATGATGAGCTCCACATGAGTACTAAAGATGAACGTCATGATGACATTTGTTTTCAATTAAAATCAAAACTGGGAAAAAAAAATCATTTATTTATTTGTTCACAAAGAGTGTACATGTGATACTTTATCTCTTTCACATTTTTTAGAAATCTATTCCTTATTTCGTTTTTGTGCATGTTACAATGAGCACATCGATGAGTCCACATAATGAGTATAACAATGAGCTTTATTAATAAGCATATCAATGTGCATTACGATGGGTATAAAAACGAGTGTCCTGATGAGTTTATAAATGGTGAGCAGAATCAGTTTTCTACTGATTTTATGATATAATTTTTTTATATTTATATATATTTTTTCATATATTATTTTATCATGTATTTTTCCGAATTCATACTCTGGCTTAAATTCAACCTTATCGATTTTTCAGTTAATGTTTTCTAAAATGAATACAAAAATGTGAAGGTATCTGCATGATTATGCAAGATCCTGAAAAAATTGTTGGTTGAGTCCAGTGGCAGTAGCCACATCGTATTAAAGAAGCTACTACTAAAGTACTAAAGGAAGAACGAACTATATTTAGCAAAAAGAGAGGTCGACTAAAAAACAGGATAAGTGCTGCAGATACTCTGATACGACAGTTTTCCCTTGGACGAACAAATTAAAAATTTAATTTAAGATCAACAAATTAAAGAATTTACTAAAAGTCCAATACATTACAAAAATAAATTGAAATTTTCCTAATAGGAATGTCATCACCGTGACAATCGAATACTGGGGACATATATATGGTATTGATATCATGCCATTGATACCAGTTCAAAGCCGGCCTTCGACACACTTTTGTTTGTAGTATAGTTTGACATTCGCTCTCACTAAAAAGCCAAAGTAGAAGTTTTTTGTAAAAATGTCACAAAATAAATTAATAATTAATAAATTAATTTCATTTTATATGAAAAATGAAAAATTTACTGGAGAGGTCAAACGCGTAGTTAACGTTATTAATAATTTGGAGCAAAAGACGAGCAGGGCTTTATAGAAAATTACATATTTTTAATAATTCATGGAGGGTGGACAAAGGTAATCCCTAGCTTCGAATTATAATATTTTTTTATCCTTAGGTTCAAAATTCATAATTGGAAAAACGATGTGTTCTGCTTCGTCAAACTTGGATTACTGTTGTGGTCTCGCTGCTTGGCAAAATTTTCTTCCTTTTATTAAAACTTGCACTCCATTTTAACAAAAATTTTTGATAGAATTAAAAATAGCTTGTCAAAAAAATGCAAAATTTTGTTGTAACTTTTTCCCGCTATGTAAAATGGCAGTGGTATCAATAGAAAAATGTCTCTACTAGGTTTGAATATTAGGATACCAGCAAAAATTGTTGTGTTTCAGTACTAGGTACGTTCACGGTATACCAGTTACTTCAGCTAGTATCCAACTAGTATGTGAAGACATACATCTAGTATACTACGTGGTTTTCGAATACCATGGCATCAATACCACATGTGTGTCTATGGTATAAGGAAAAATATTTATTTATTGCCGGTTCAGTATACATAAGTGAGCAGTTTCATGATATTTTATGAGGCCTTTACTAAATACTTATCGGAAGGTTAATCAAGACTTAATCTTCTTAATCTTTTTTCAACAATTGCAAACACCTTAATGTTTTTTTAAGCAAATTACCCTAGTAGAAATTGCTTACAGTTTTATCATGCCTCCTGCCCCGTATGTGTAATTTTTTAATGTAAACATAAAAAAGTATCAAAGTGTTTGTGATTGTTGAAGAAATATACCCTGGTAAAAATTGTTCACAGCTTTACTATGTCTCCTGATTGAAAAAGCATTAAGGTGTTTGTAATAGCAATGAGTAATTTTTACCAGTGTAAGTTTCTTCAACAATTACAAGTACCTTAATGCTTTTTCAGTCAAATTAGTATGAGTGTATATAAAAAATGTTCCATGTGGGTAGAAGACAAGATAAAATTGTGAGTAATTTCTACCAGTGTCAATCTATTCTTATAACACGCTGTGTTGATATTACTTGGTACATATACAAAACTAATTAAAAATCAACAACGAAACTACTAGATAATTGCGCAAACTAAGATGGAGTAAAAGAGATACCGTGTGGATGGCGCATTACGGTTATACCACAGACAGAATGCACAATTTATATTATAAAATTGTTAAAAGCCGCCAGCAGGTATGTCTCAAAACAGAATATTTTTAAAAATTCTTCTTATACATATTTAGTTGTCAGCGGGGTGATAATTTCAGGGTTAAGTTTGAGAAAATACTATATAAATTATAATTAGTTTTGCTATGACAAATTCATAGCGAATTTAGTCAATATGAAATTGACTGAGGTTGTTGCTAAATCTGTAGCTTGAGAATTGAATGGAAAAAATTCTTTTACAAACGAAAAATCTTTAAAAAAAGAAATTTCTATAAAAAGCAGGCGTTTGATATCAGCATGAACCGTATACTCATCAGTACGGCTTGGTTCCTGCCTGCCGTTTACGCCTATACGTATCTTTTTTTTAAAGGAAAAGTTTATAAGTAAAAGAGTTTTTTCGACTAAATCAAAAATAATTGTGTTTTTGTTTTTTTTTTTAGTTATTTAAGTCATCCAATCTATGTCATCCAAAACTTGGGCTATATTCCTGCGAATGTTGAACTTATATGCTTTTGTGGATTAGCGATTTTCATTTGATTGCTCTGTGTACTTAATTTAGATAAATGAAATAATCGACTGTTTTTTTTAAACAAATTCCTAAAAATCATTAAAAAGTTACAAATTTCCCCTGTATAATGCTCACTCCTCAAAATAAGTTTGGTAATAATTCACCACAAAATGGGTTTTTATATATACACCATAATTTATGACGGCACCATGTTGACGGAATGTACAAAATCAGTTCGTACTTCGTCCATTAGTCCGGAAGGTATAGAAATACGAAAGTCCTACGTACATATATTATGGTCGTGTGGAAGTAATTAGAAGTCCGGTCGTAAATAACAATAAAATGTAAGCTAGAGCGAAGCTAACCTGCATGCTCATATGAACTGTGTTGAGAAAAAAAAATGCATCTCGTGTCATAATTTAACCTACCTCTCTACTACCTCCGCAAAGTGCACTATCCTGAGACTGGAATAACCAAAGCGCACTGTCTTTTAAGGAAATGTTTAGCAGCATTAGTATGTTTGCATCATTATATAGTACCTATAGTACCTCAGTAAGTATGTATCGCTGTACGTACACTATACTACTTCTTCTTAGCCTAGGCGGCTATGCATTATATCTTTACCGGTATGAACTCGTATAAATACGCTAAAAACAACTTTATAGAGCTGAAACCGGGGTGTACGTAGATAGAAGCCGTTGCTTTAATTTATGGCACATTGTTGCCCTCGAGCCGTGTTTCAAAAAACATATTCCTGATGCAATTTAGTTAAAAGCTTCCTTTTTGCTGGCTGGGCTCAATTTACGCTTTCTGAAATTAATATGTGGTTCCCGGAATGCATTCACCGCGCTGTGTTATCCTTTATTTCGCTAAAATCGTGGCGAAGAAAGTAAAGTTCAATTAGTTGAAGTATGTATGCAACCGAAGCGAGCTCACAGGGATTTATTGCAGTGCTAGCATCTATTAACCTTTTGATTATGTGTATGAAACGTTTTTTTTGTTTTCTATTTTTTTTTAAGTTTTTATAAAATTGAACACTTTTAGGTTGGTAGAGCTCAACCTAAAACTGCACAATTTTATACCTAAGAAATCCTTAAAATTTTTGGAAAAGTAAACACAGAGCACTTGAAAACAGGACGCGAATCTAGTTTGGTTCTTTTTCAAAAATTTGAAATTTTTGTATACCTATTAAAAAACGGAAAACCAAAAATTATTTCTGCAGGGGTCGGTATTGAAGTATGTTATTGACCTAGTAATTAGTTTATGGATTTTTAGTTGGACCGGCAATGAACTTGGATTATTTTTGAGAAATGCAATCTCATATCTGGGACGGGTCTGGTCGGATCTGGTAAAAATAAACCCTTAAGGAAAGGTTACCGTCGAGAGGCATGAAAAATTTCTGAATTTTGGGATGCTTTTTTACATAAAATAAATAGTTTTTGAAATGGGTCTTAACGTATTTTATTCTTCTATCAATGAAAAGTAAATTTTATTTATATAAAAATGCAAAATGGCGGATTAAGCTTCCATAAAAGAAAGCCGTGCACGGCGTGTTTTGGTTTGCGCGGGGCGCTCTATAGTTCTGTCAGTAAATCCGGAAAAAATAGGTTGAAAATTATTAAACTAGATGAAATTTGGGGGGCCTTATCGGTTCTCGTTTTCAGAAAACCTCTGAATACCAGCCGTTAAAAAAAAAACCCAATTTTGTTTCCCTGTTTTTGTTTTTATTTCAACGGACGAGAAAAGTTTTCTAAATCAATTTTTGACAAAAACCGCTTCCTAATGGCCCCGAAAATTGAATTTCCTTTCAATTGCGTAGAGATTCATGTGAATCAGTTCATCCGTTGAAGCTGTAGAGCACCCTACTTCAGCATACAGAGGCCCTTCTTCTTCCTCCAAGAATTGATTATGCTGAATCTGAAGGTTAAAGATTTCACAAAATTTATGAGGGTACCCCTGAGGTAGTCTCCTCGAATAACCTTCTTACCCGGCTGAGACAACTTACATCTAGATGTGAAAATCTCACAAAAAAGAGGTCGAATTAAAACGAGCTAATGGCCCTCTAATGGAAAGCTCTATACATTCTCTCTCTCTCTCTCTTGCTATATTATGCCACATAAATTCTTCGAAATGATAGCTTTCTTTGGTTGAACAAAAAGTTAAAGAATTTTGAAAAAGTGATCCGGGTTTTGTACATTTGATCTAATTACAAATTTTAATGTAGTTTCTAGGAAATTTTTACTTCAAAAAATATTTTACTATACTTAAAACATTTCTGATGTGGGAAACAAGATTTTTCGAGTCAAGTTTTTATTAAATGCAATTTTTCTTAAACACGGAATTAAAAAAAAAAAAACAAATCAAAATATAATTTGGTCTTATGGGCGATCAGTGATAGCTGCTGAGGCGTTATTTCCTTAATTAAGTATCTAGAAACTAATCATCTCATCAACGATCGCCAATACGGCTTACGAGCTGGACGCTCATCTGGAGACTTGCTGACTTTTCTCACGGAACGTTGAAACCGCAGTCTTCACAATTGTGAGGAGTCCAAAATCGTTGCCCTAGATATTTCAAAGGCCTTTGATAGAGTCTGGCATCCAGCCCTTTTATCCAAACTTAAGGCATTTGTTCTCTCCCCTCCTCTTCTATTATGGATTGAAAGTTTTTTATCTCGTCGCCAAATACGTGTTGTATTAGATGGCGTTTCATCTGAACCTCACCCTTTAAATGCCGGTGTGCTTTAGGGCTTTGTTATTTCTCCATCTCTCTTCTAAATTTTTATTAATGATCTGCTTTCCCTTCCTTTAATTCCATCCATAGTTTCGCCGATGACAGTACCCTTGATTTCCTTTACTCCTTTGACACTCTTGCGGACTCCAGAACGAACGTCGCATGTCTTCAACGAGATTGCATGATTAGATCATTTAATACGGAATTGCCAATATCCTAGCTTGGGGCAAAGCGAATTGCATCGAGTTCAATGCATCTAAGTCCCAAAACTGTCTTATTTCATTAAAATAAGATCATTATTTCGATGGAGTACTGATTTACGATGCAACGTCTTTATGCATTCTTGGTATTAACATTTCCAGTAAGTTAAGCTGGACACTCCACATCTTCTCTATTGCCAAAGAAACATCGAAATGTCTCGGATTTCTGAAAAGGCGTTAGAAATATTTCAGCCCGTAAAATCTAGCGCTCCTCTACAAGTCTATATCAGACCTAGAATGGAATACAATTCCCATATCTGGGCCGGGGCTGATCGTACAGCCTTAGCTTCATTGGATATTGTCCAAAAAAGAGCCTTCAAGCTCATTGGCGATTTGGCAATAACTTTTCACATCGACTCACTTGAGCACAGTCGAAATGTTGGTTGTCTTTCGCTCCTTTATCGCTACACGCATGGCCAATATTCCGATGAAATATACAGTCTGACCCCTTGTAGAATGATTCCTGCATACAATACTCGCGCTGCAAACCGCACACATCGGCAGTTTTCTGTCTGGCAGGTTTCAGGGAACAGTTTTTCTGATGACTTGCCTCTTACTCGTGGTGTGCCTCAAGGATCTGTTTTGGGCCCTTTGCTTTTCAGCATGTATATTAATGATCTTCCTGAGGTTATTGAGGATTGTAAAATTCACATATATGCTGATGATGTCAAGTTATAGTATATTGGTCGTCCCATTGGTCTAGTGGAGGATTGTGTCGACCGTTTAAATTCTGACTTGACGAATGTCTCGAGTTGGGCGACAAATAATGATTTACAACTGAACCCCCAAAAATGCCAATGCATTCCATTTTATCGACGACCGATTGAAGTTTCTGATTTACCGCCTATATTTCTGGATAATCAAGTATTAGAAATTACTGATCGTGTGCGAAATCTAGGGGTTTTTCTCAACTTCCGAATGAAATGTTGTGATCAGATTAGTCATATTTTGAGAAAAGTTTATGGTTGTCTTCGACGGTTGTGTTCAATGCTGGTTAAGTCCCTGCTTCTACCCTACATTACAGCTAGCTGTCTAATATTCCTGCACTTGGATTCTGGATGCTCAATGAAATTAACTGTTGCAATCAATGACTGTACGAGGTTTGTGTTTGGCCTAAGAATATTTGATCATGTTTCACCACATAGTAGCCATATGCTTGGTTATCCCTTGATGGAATATTTAAGGCGTAGGCTTCTTGCATCCCTTCACAAAATTATACACTCCAAAAAGCCTCGGTACCTTTTTAACCAACTTGAATTTCTAAACTCTGGCAGACATTGCAACTTACTGATACCTAGGTTTCAACATTCCATAATGGAGGACTCTTACTTTGTTCGAGCTATTCGGGCCTGGAATAATTTACCAACTGATGTTCAGCGTGTGGGTTCGACTGATAGGCTCTGGAGGTTGCACAGAGTTACACTGCCACCACTTAAAATGTTTCCGTTCTGAAGGGGGTGGTCCTGGCATTGATCGAGTATATAGTTTTTGTAATTTCAGTTTGTTGTTTGTTAACATGATATCCTTTTGTATTATATAAATCTTTATTTTTATTTTTATTACTTATATCTTATTTTGTGTTTTATATTTCACATATGCATTTTAAATCTTATTTAAAGTATTTAGTTTAAGTTTTTAGTAAGCTAGTTAGTCCAACCTTCTTTGTACTAAAAAGATGTGTATTCTTATTGTACGTTAAGCCTTTAATAAATCTAAATCTAAATCCTTTTACCCATAACATTACCTTCGGTTTTACAATAAAATTCCGTGATGCTGCTTTTTTATCCCGAACTGTACGAATGTGGAATAGTCTACCATCTTCTGTCTTTCCTCCGGAATACAATCTGCGAAAGTTTAAGAGTGACATACATCAGCACCTCCGCCACTCTCCTCACACTCCCTAATTCTTTTCCGTATATCATAGGGTATCCCCTGAGCTTGGTTTACTAATATAAAAAGAAAAAGAAAAAAAAGTTGTGTGATTTGTAGCCATGCCACTATATTTAGCTAAATTTTGAAATTTTGTATACTTATTCTACTATTAAAGGAAGGAGGAATATAATATTTTGTTGTTGACTAAATTATGACTTCATTTCATCTATTAGTAATCCCAGTTATTTTTTCTTAATTTACACCAATTAATTTTCCATAAATAAGTTGTTCTATCGATTAAAATGGTACTTTTATAAATGATTTGCAGAAATTCTTATCAAAATGATTCTAGTGAATTGGACTTGTAAATCTTCTGCATCCTGTAAAGTTTATCTGCACTGTTTTGCGTATTGCGACTTTCTGAATTAAAATCTATTAGCCGCCTTCAGTTTCCCAATGACTAATCCATAATGAGCATTTAGAGTTTTTTTTTCTTTTTTTTATATAATTTTGTAATGCGCGAAATATCTACACATGTAGTAGGAAGTTTAAACGTTATCGAATAATTTTTGTAACGTAATTTCTGTAAGATAATTGTAAATATGTATTTCAGTATTAAAAGCGTGCTTTCAAGAGATAAATTGAGCGCCAAGTATAGTTGCCTTTTGGAAATTAAGATATTATACAACGAAATTAGCGCGGAATTTTCCATAAGTAATATATTAAATTGAATGCAAAACAAAAACTTCTATTTTCTTTTGCGAACTGAACAAATTAACTAAAAAAATATAATCTAGTAGATGAAGATCAAAAGTTAATTAGATTATTAAAAAGCAGGTCCCGAAAAAAGCGGCTTTTCAAAATCTTGCAAGAATCTGTAAAATTCTATGAAAATGTGTCATTTGAATATTTACACAATTTGACTGCCTAACTCTTGAGAGAACCACTGACGTGCTGCTATCTTCGCAAATTTTATCCATTTTAGAAGACACAATTTTTGCATCTATTCTACTCCCATGATGGCCTTTTCATCGCTGTCAACTAAAAGCAAACGAAGTAACTTTTCATACTATAGACGTTGACGTTTTCATAATATTTCACAGTTTTATAATTTTTCATATTTCAATTGGTAGCGCTTTTGTCATTATAAATATTTTAGAGTTGACTTTTAATATGGATTACAAATAGATAACTGCGAGTTTGGTTTTTTAATAAGCCCAAATGTATTACTTGCAGTCCTCGATGCGAAATATAATGGTTACTTCCAACATTTCTAGACAATTTAAAACCGTTCTTAAATAAAAAAAAATGTTGATGAATAAACAGGCTGATGTTCCGGAATTAAGGCAAAACCTTGAGTTTCAACAGGGCTTAGAAGGTTGAAGAAATTAAATACTTTCATTAGCGTGATGCACTTTTTATTTTTTTTTTCTTTTCCAATAAATCAATAACTT
The DNA here is from genome assembly GCA_963924295.1 of Dioctria rufipes. NCBI lineage: Eukaryota > Metazoa > Arthropoda > Insecta > Diptera > Asilidae > Dioctria > Dioctria rufipes. The sequence goes on along the minus strand of OZ002743.1, from coordinate 35,646,929 downwards.
AACGAATATAATAATTTAATACTTCGTCGGCCCCCCCTTGGCCTTTATCACAGCCTTACATCTATTAGACATCGATTCTGTTAAATTTCGTAATGTACTGGCTGGTATGGACTCCCAAGTATCCCTGATCAGACGTTTCAGTCTTGTAATTGTCTCCGGTCGATTCCTTGCCACCTTTAATTTCAATATAACCCAGACATTTTCGATTGGATTGAGATCTGGGCTATATGGAGGCCAGCTTAACACTTCGATATTGTGTTCTTGTAGGTAGGTCTTCACCTGCAAATTGAAAAATAAGCAAACATTATTATCCGGTCCAAAAGTTTTTGCTCCATGCTGGCAGATTAACTAAAAATCTTTAATTTAACAAAGTGTTCACAATGCTACTTATCGTTCTAGCAGTGTGACATGGAGCATTGTAATGCTGGAAGAGAAAGTCACATGTGTCTCCAAACAACTCGATAACTGCGGGCTCAAGCTGATTCCGTAGAACATCCAGATACACATTCGCTGTGACTTTTCGGTCAATAAAGCACAATCGACCTTTTTCATCTCCAGAAAAGCAACCCCACACCATTACACCCTCCGTTTTCTTAGGCAAATTCTGCATGCATTCTTCACGCAGTCTTTCTCCACGCCTTCTCCGAACGAACAGTCTGCCATCTCCAACATGCAGCTTGAACTTTGATTCGTCGGAGAAGATTACTTTGTCCCACATGTCTTGGGTCCACAAAACATGCTCCTTAGCCCAAATTAGACGCGTTCGCCTCATCTGCTGGGTCAAAAGTGTCTTCCTCATAGAACGGCTGGCTGGAATTTTGGCCTTTTTTATTCTCCGCCTTACAGCACTTGTGGAAATTTCTGTCCCACGTGTTCGATAAAGGTCATGCCGAAGGTCTGTAGAAGTCTTAAATCTATTACGTAGACTTTGGAGCGTCAAGAATCCATCCTCAACGGGTGTTGTCTTCCGCGGCCTACCAGACCCACTTTTACGTTTCGTATTGCCCGTTTCACGAAAGTTTTTTAAATTCCATGCAACAGTTCGTTGTGCACAGCCCAACCTAGCTGATATTTCACGTGTCGACAAATTCTCTCGTGACAATACCAACATATTACTTTTTAAATCTTCACTAACTTTTCCCATTTTTTTACTGTAACTTCACTTCATCAAGACGTATCAAAACAAAATGCAATATTTGAAAAATTCGGTTGCTATTTATAGAAACTAGATACCCGTAAGTACCTAATGACTGCAATAAAATTTACAGCCCTACCCTCAATTCCAAGAAATTCGAGCATTTGGCTTGAAAATGAAAGTGAGCAATTTTTTTTGCACAGCACTGTATATAAAAAATGTGATATATATCGATTTTGTACGACAGCCATATAATTATTTTATTGTATTATTTATGTATACTGTTTGCATAATATGTGTTTTAGAAACATAATAAATTATTAAAAAAACTAAAATAATTTTATTTGTACTTATTGAACAAAATAATTGAAAATCAACTCAAAAACAAAATCTTCTTATAAATTAGAACTAAAAAGCATAAAATCTTCTTATGCCTACATCAGGAAAATAAACTCAAGAAGATAAAATCTTATAAATTCTGATCAATCAGTGGATTCATTAGTTTTTTCATGAGTATAAATACCTACACTTTAGGTAACAAAACAATAAACATTAGAAACATAACTCAACATTTATAAACAAATCAAATAAATCTTTTCGTTATCAAATCAGTCATGGTGTACATTTGGTAAACTATGAATTATCAAATAAAATAAAATAATCAAAAAATGCCGTGTTCATCATCTTCCGATTCTGAATCAGGCCTGGTTATGACATCAACGACATTTTGAATCATATTATCTAATTCTACTACATCAGCAGGTTGAGTAACATCTTCAGCGTGTGTTGGATCTGATAGCCAATCCAAGTTCCTTTTCTTTCCTGAAGACTTATTAAGGCATTTAAGCAAGTACACCAATTTATTAGCCTCGTCAATTCCCAAACGGTTTCTCAGTTTTGACTGCATCAGACACAAAACTTGAAAAAATTCTTTCAAAATCCGCTGTGGATGCAACTGCAGTCAGAAATTGTTCACACATAATCAGAAACCATTTTCTGTGTTGCCTTTGCTGCCATTGTACATCTGTGGTGTTCAGTCTAAAAGATTCCACCAATCCATTGGTGGGGTTGTTTGAAACTGAGACCCAAATAGATATTGGGGAAAAATTGATGATTGGGTCATTATCAATGTAACCATTGACATAAAGTCTATTTCCAATTCAGCAAATACTGTGTTCCGTTGATCAGGGGTCAAGTTTTTGCCTGCCAATCTTCTGATCAAGAGTATTTGCCAAGTAATATGGTGCATCTAACGCCATATCGCGCCTTTTGTTGAAAGCAGATTTCACTTCAGCCGGTTGCGTTGATAAGTCTTTCTCTAGATTGTTTTAAATTTCGACAGCTACTGAAATCGTCATGCCATCTCGTTGGGAGCGATCTAAAGCTTTTGCGATTGGATCCAGCCTTGTTAGCAAATCCAAAAAATTATTGGCAACTTGAATGTAGTCGACAATTTGGTAAATGTCACTCTCAATCGCTTCTCGATGATTTTGGCAAATCTGCACTACTACTCCGCGATTTTCAACGAATGATCGTACTGTATCACAAATCGATTTTCAGCGTACGACAATAGGCATGATCAATTTTTTACCTTTGGCTTCTTTATACCGTGCTGCTGGCAAATGTTTATTCCTGAAATATTTAACGACTTAGTGACACCTTTAACTTCTACATCTTCAGCAAGTAGATTTAAGAAATGTGCACTACATTCATATTGGATAATATCAATGCATTCTTGCATTTCCAACTCACGTCGCATCTTAGTGACATTTCCAGTATTGTCCGTAACAAAACTGCGTACGTTAACTCTGAAATTTTCTGCAGTCTTTTTGATTGATTGCTTAGCAACAGCTGTCAAATATTCGGGAGAAACGTACAGTTATTATATTATCGTCTGATTCGTCTGTTCATTCTCTATGCATTGATATCACTGACATGTATATAAATGGACTACTTGTTGAACCAAAAATGCATGAAAGCAAATGGCACCACTTTCATATTCCTGTCTCTTTCCGTGAGAGCATACTTTCCCACTGAACTGTATCGATTTGGACCGAGATATTGCTTGTAAAAATCCTTGTAAAAAACAATTTCTTCGACTCATAATTAAAACTTATCGATACAAATAGTCCCAAATACTTTTGTGGTAAATTCGGTAAATGCCACGGACATGCATATAAATAAATTCCGAAATAATTTAAATAAGACGCCAGTTTACGACAGTTGGTAGCATTGGCAGTGAGAGCATACTTTTTGAAATCAAAATTGGTGCCACATGAAACAGGAGATCAAGCAGTCCATTTATATATATGTCAGTGATTGATATACATTGATATGCCTTTTTTAAACAGGAATGAGGTATAATTTGCCGCGAGTCGTATTGTATTGATATATATCACCAAAAATCATTTGATATATATCGGATATATATCATGATATATATCCATTGATATATATCCTGGAACCCTGTTAATATTATTGAACTTTTGTTAGTTTACTAAGCAATTTTGTACTCTTTCGATAATTCCAATTATTTTTGTCCTACTCGATGTACCTAACGTTCTTTAAAAAACGCTTTTCTATTCTATTCTTATTAAGGTTTGTGATGCTGTTTTTACCAAATAAATTAAAATAGAAAAAATTTGTTGTTTTCTTCAAAAGTCATTCACTGCACATTCAAAACGTTTCGTAAACTTGACGTAATTTTCATTTCGAAAATGAAACATTTTGGAGTAGGTACAGAATGCGAAATACCATTACACCAGGCGTGTCCAACTCGCGGCCCGCGGGCCGCATGTGGTCCAGGACGGCTTTGAATGCGGCCTAACAAAACTCATATTACTTAAATACTTTCTCAATTAATTTTATAAAACATTTTCTTTATCTATATAACATTTCCATGGGAGTAGTTACTTCTCGACGTAATAAATGTACAATTGCGCACGGTGGCCAAAGAAAGTTTTCAATGTGCAATTGTACTTAGTTAAATTGACACTGAAGACATTGGGGACATTATTTATTTTTCGGAAGATGAAAAGATTTTATGTTTTGCGAAATGAAATCAAGTCATTTATGGAATCAAGAATAAAATCTGTGCCAGAACTTAGTGATAAAAACAGGCTCACAGATTTTGCTTTTTTTAGTAGACTTGACAGCTCATTTAAATGAGCTAAATTTGCGTCTTCAAAGTGAAATACAACTATGCCTCAAACTATAGCGGCTTTCGAAATGAAACTGAAACTATGGTAGTCACAAATGCAAGCAAATAATTTTATGTATTTTGAAACGTTGGCTAAACACTGTCCTGAGAGTAACGAAAAATATGCAAACTTGATTTTCGATTTGATACAGGAATCTGAGAAAAGATTTCAAGATTTCCAAAAAAATCATCAATTTTTTTACATATTTACGACTCCATTTTTAGTCGACATAAACTTACCAGCAAATTTTCAAATGAAATGCAATCTGATGTTTAACTTTAAGAAAAATTTAATAATTTCTCTTTACTGGACTTTTATAAGAATTATCTTCCCAGAAAAAAGTACCCCTTGCTTCACAATTCATGCCATCGCTATTTGGAAGCACCTATTATTTGTGAGCAGCTATTTTCTTAGATGAAGCGCACAAAGAATAAAAATAGGAGCAAAATAACTTATGAGTACCTGGAGAACTCACTGAGATTTGCATCAGCTTCGATCGTAAAATATCGAAGCATTATTGTCTCAAAAACAATATCAAATATCACATCAATTTCATGTTGCTATTTCTTAAATTTTATAACAAAAAATTTATGAATTAATGAAGCTTAAATTACTTAAAATTGTTAACTAAGTATGTATGTATGTATATTCCTCGTTTTTGTTCATTAACTATCTTTAGGGTTCGTATATATAACTCGTCTACTTCCAATGCGGCCCAGGGAAGCTGAAAGGTTGGCCACCCCTGCACTACACTGACAGTCTGCGTTTTTCAGTTTCACTTCTCTTTGGTATGATGATTCGTTTCTGTTTCGCATTCGAGTCATTCCATAAAATATCACAAAGTACATGTTGCGGACACATTTTTAAAAAAATTGAATATTTGACTAGACAATGCATTACATGTGTAGACTTAAGATATGTAATTATGTTTTTATGATCAGCCGCCATATTGAAGAAAAAATTCAAAATGGCCGCCGCCGTCCCGCCAAAATCATCTATGCAAGCCTCTTCGCTGTTTGAAATATTTCATAAACGAAAAGAGATATCCATTTGATTTTTAGTCAATAAACTAAGAAAATCCCAAGCTACCAAATGCACTATTAACTTTTAATTAACGGTAAAATATAAGATACAAAGCTCCTGTTTCAATTTAGCTTAAATTATGGACATTTTTGGTAAGTTTAGAACCCTATAACTCCGAAATGCGGAATATACCGAAAATGAAACTCCTTGGGATTACAGGCTACACATAGATAAGCAATAGAAAATTATAAAAGCCTGGTGTAACCACGTCCTTCATCCTGGAAAACTGGAATGAAATTCCTGTTTTTTTTTGGAAAAAATTTAGATTATTGAGAACATATATCTGCAAATGGACCAATGTTTCATATGGGCTTTCTACACGAATATAAGAAAACTTCTCCAAATTCATAAAAATGATGTTCACCCGAATCATACTATACCTGGATTCTCTTGAGTAAAAAACTTGATAACTTTATTTTATTTAGGACGCAATCCAATGATCTGTTAAGCAGCATGATCCAATTCAAATCAAAAATCGTAATGGTCTTCTTCGATTGGTTCTTAGATTCAATCAACCAATTCGTAGTATCTTTTACATACTAGTGGATTACTAACTAGCATATCAACTGATACATGGCACTGTTTTGTGTAGAACACCTATAAACACAGATGGCTTCAGAAAATCTGAGTGAAATTATTCGGATCGTGATAGATAGTTTTCAATTATTCCCAAATACCAATAGAAAGAAATTCACTCATCGCCTCGGATTAATATGATTTTTCACAAACACCAAGATTAAGTTTTTCCAAATTCCAACAAATTACTTCCAATTCTGCCGTCCGAAAATTTTCTATTCCAATGATTGTGAAATAAATTACATCATTTTCCGGGTTATTCTATTATTTTTTACCTGTCATGCGGATAAGAGCGTGCCTAAAGTAAATCTTTAAAGTAATTCCTCACTTTTGGAAAATATTCAGAGCAAGCACGCAATTCAATTTTGAAAGCGGTCGTGCATTCAGAGCAACTGCAGATAACGTCTAGAGAATGGAATTGGAATATAAAAGTGGTAAAATAATTCACTGGTGCTATACATGGCAACCGGATTTGTCAGTTTGCCGGATCTCCGACATTCTGACAGAATTCGATTTTCCTTTAGTGTCTTTCTTGCGTTGAAAAGGAATATTTTTTATTTTTATTATGTTTGCTGCTCTTATTTTTATGTGTGGGATGGGTGTGCTTTCAATATGATATTTTTTTTCACTTTCGAGCTTTGAATAAAAGTATATTTGCTGGAAAAAATTCCCGAACAACGAAAATATTATCAATTTCATTTTATTACCTTTTTGTTTTTTTTTTTAATGTAAAATAATAGTTGGAAGCTTAACGATATAAAGGTCGGAATAAATGAAATCAAGTTACATTCACTTGGTGCATCAAACTTAATTGCATTTCAAATTGGTATGCGACAGAAAAACTGCATTTATTAGTATATACTATAAAGCCTTGAAGATGTTCTCAGGTTGCAGTATCCAGGTTTCAACTTGATATTTGCTACGAAGAGTGAATTAATGTTTCAAGCTGAAACCGGGCGTATAAAACGCTTGTGAGTGAATTCTACTAAAAAATTCCAATCAAAGGAGCCAGTTAAAGTCTCATTACCTTTGTATTAGAGATGTGATTAATACTGCTCTTGAATAGATTAACAAACATGAAAATATTATAATTCTATGAAAGACCCCGAAAAGATACACACTAAGGAGCAGTGATGCCAGATTATGCCATGGACTAACCGCCCAAATGACGAAAAAAGATCGCCCAAAAGGCGCCGAAATGTTTTTTTTTTAATAAGTTTGAATTTCTGATAAAGGGGTTACTATTTGATTAGTTTTTAACGATTTAATCGATTGTAGATTGCATTATACTAGAAAAAGTTTATCCCGCGATACTTTTTCTTTACAAAAAAATTGCTGCCAAATCAAAAAATTGGCACTCCAGGTCCGAATTTTCATTTTAATAAATTTATAAAAAAATAGAAATATTCAATTTTTTAAAACTGCTTTCACTGCAATAACTTGATAACTAAGCTCCCTTAAAATGAAAGGAAAAATTGTCAATTTAAAAAGTTATGAAAGAAATATTGAAACGGTTTTAGTGACAGTCCACCCAACCACCTCAACAGCCAAAAAATCGCTATTTTCGATTCGAGCGGCTGTAAACATTACTGAAGGCACTTTCACATAAAAAACAAGAACCGAAAAAAGTTAAGCGAAAAACTAAATTTATTTCACTTTAAAACAAGGATTTTTTCTCTAATGATTTAAAATCATGGGAACTAGGATAAATATGAATTTTACTGAGAAAGTAGTTATATTTATTTCAGATTTTTAAGAAACACATAACTTTTATGTTTTATCAGCCGAATTTTTCAGCCGGAAAAGTTTTTCCCCCGATAAAACATAAAATTTGTGTTTTTGTTAAAAATCTTAAATAAATATAACTACTTTCTCAGTAAAATTCTTAGTTTATTCTATTTCGCATGATCATTAGAACAAAAATCTTGTTTTAAAGTGGAATAAATTGAGTTCTTCGGTTTACATTTTTCGGTTCTTGTTTTTGATGTGAAAGTGCCTTGAATCTCTCTGAAATTTTGCATAGAAGTTTGAAATTACATTATCTAACAAATTCTAAATGGACATTTTAATACTTGTAAATGTATACATATTTGGACCACCCTTAACTAATGTATATATACATATGTTTTTGTTGTGAACTGAACATTTTATGAACAAATATAAAATAATACCGTAAATAAATTCCAAACATTTTTCTTCTTAGCTAGAATGACATGTCCAAGAACCATTTAATGTGAATAAAACCCATTTTCCATATTTTTCATATTTAGATTTTTAAATAAATTTTTATATATCCACCACCAGCTTTTGGACATCTGAGTTCACTGTAGTGTAGACAGCAGGCAGTTCACAGCTACATTGCAGTTCTGATGAGATTGCCCTACACTGCTAATCGAAACATGCAGTACTTATGCTCTCAAAATTTCTTTACGGAATTTTGAGTTTCGGCTACAAAGCCAGTAACTGACCAGTACCTCGGTACTTGTCTTTTAAATATTGCACGCAGTAGACGGAAAATCGCCTGTATACTTGTATATTATACGGGTCTCGAAATACTTAGCTCCCTCTTCTATTTAGTTAGAATGAGATATCCAAGAATTATTTAATGTGCATAAAACCAATTTCGATTATATTTTATATCTTTAAATAGAGCCCAAAAATCGCAGAAAATCAAAGCGCAGATTTTGTAAAAAGATATCCCAATTTGTGGAAAAGCGCCCAATCTGGCATCACTGCTAAGGAGTTGTGTAGTCGACTGAATGCAGGGCTGATTTTATTCCTGGACAACGCTTTTACATTAATTGCGTAACTATGTGGTAGAGTAGAGAGAGTTGAAAATTTATATTCTGATAACGGATATGTAATATTTGCAATATCTTTACGACTACAAAAAGTGCAATTGCTATTAAGTTTTGTCCATTTTGTAATTTTCCGAACTTTCTCTAATGTTGCAAGCCTACTAATTTTTTACGAACAACGATTTTAATTTTTTTTTTTTTTTTTTTTTGTGCAAGATGACATCTCAATAAACAATTGTCTCTCCACTAATAGGAAAGAAACAAGTAAAGTCTAAGACTAATTCTTATAATACCCTCCTAGATGAATGCCCGCACGTAATTTGGTATGATCATCCATTTGTACATGTTTGATCATTGCAGTTGTATTTCGCATATATTTCGAGAACGGTACGTCGGACAGTAAAAATGATTATAACCAATTTCATAGGATTTTATATCCCGAAGAATTTTTCAGTACACTAAAATCATATAGGATTGATCGTTTTCACAGTATACGTAAAACCACATAAAATTTTATATGGCAACACCAAGAATGGGTTGCCAATTTCGCCCGCTTTTGAAATTATATTTCTTATTTTTATGTAAACACTGTGTATAATTTAAAATTTCAGCTCTGTACGTCGACACGTTATCAGGCAGTGTCCAAATATACAGTAAATAAAATATATTAAAAGAACTTTTAAAATAAATAATTTTTGTAAATAAAATGTAAAAGTAAAAAATTAATTTTTGTTTCTCAGTGATATACATAAGAAAAGTTTAATTGCAAAATAAGAAATGCCACAACTCAGATTAAATATTAAAAGTTTGGGCATGATTTGCAGTTAGACAATTGTGATTATAGTTATGGATGCCCAAACTTTTAAGATTTAATCTGAGTTGTAACATTTATTTTTAATTTGCAATTAAACTTTTCTTGTGTATATCACTCAGAAAAAAAAAATTATTTTTGTTCTTTTTAGTGCATTTTATTTACAAAAGTTATTTATTTTAAAAGTTTTTTAATATATTTAATTTTCTACTTTTTAGTCATAAATTTTATTCACTCTTTCGACTCTCGAAACCCAACTCTCGAATCTCGATTCTCTACTCTCAACTCTCGAATCTCAACCCTCGACTCTCGAATATCGAATATTATTACTAGACTTTTGAATCTCGACTCTCGAACCTCGACTCTCAAAACTCGACTCTCGAATCAAGACTCTCGAGTTTGGACTGGTAGTTACCACCCCTGCCCCATAGCCCCTAACACGTAAGAAAATTTTACCCCCATCGGAAGGCTCCTCATTCACTCATCCTAAATCAAGAAACCCCATGTAAATCCATCCACTTTTGCTACCCTGAAAGTCTTTCGTCACGAACGACACACAAAGTTTCAGAGTCAGGAGTTTGTAAGTTGATAGAAAGTTATTAAAAATAAAATTTTCGTACGGCAAGTCTTCCAATGGGGGTCCCCGATTGATCCCATTTTCGAACTTAAATCTACAATTTATTTAAAAAAGCTATGCGCAAAATATCAACTCTCTAAGTGAACGGGCTCTCGAGTTATCGTGAGGACAGACGAACAGGCAGATAGACAGACAGACAGACGGACAGACGGACATGCAAAAATCAGAATAACTTTTAGTATTATGTTTGTAACACCTAGAGATCATAATGGTAGAGTAAAAAGGATTGGACACACACGAATAATATTAAAAGTTATTTTAGTTTTTGCAATTAGTGCAATAGTGTAATTTTCTTATTATCATCAAAATTCTCAAAGGTTTGCTATTTGGAAAATCTTCAAAATTTGACTTTGACGGTCATTGCGCAATTAATTTAAAATACTTGCGCAAGAAAATTAAATTTTGTGTGTAAATTTTAAGGAAATATTTTCTGAACTTTGGAGGAAAATTTTTTCAGGTCAGAAATTCCAACAATAGGGAGATATCCCAAAACTGTGTTCATCTGTTCGTTCATCTGTTCGATAGCTTTAGAACGCGTTGACTTAGAAAGTTTTGTATGCTGCATTTCTATAAAAATTGTGGTGAGATCATGCATTCATTCATCATCCAACGCCTTCGTAGGTTTGCGAAATGAAAATATATTAAGAGAGACTTATGTAAGTATGAAAAATTGAATTGTTTCTCTCTCAAAATTAAAATTTTGCGGTATTTTACGCGAGATATTGCGTTATTACTAAGTGAATTTAATCCTCTAATCTTTTAATCCGTTTTTTACATATGTCGGCCTTACTGTGTCGCGTCCATATATTTGCTTGCAGCATATCAGATCCGCGATAATAATTCGTTCCTTGTATTCACTGGTCTTGAGTAAACTTCACTTGTCATAACTGCAAACAGCCCACAAATAAGTGTTAGAATGTCCGAAGTTGAGGGGGGGGGGGAGTAGTCTGTGAAGAACAAGGTGAAAGCTATATAAGAGGAAAGCATGCATAGGTTAGGTTAGGTTAGGTAAGAGGGGTGCCGCTAGACAACCAGCCAGCCTCACTTAGACCTCCAATGGGTCCATTGTGCCCCTAGACTTCATGGCATAACCCTTCAAGCCGCAGATTTATCCTGCTTTCCTTGGGAAACTCAGGATATATCCAAGACCTTTAACCTAGATCCATCCTGCATCACTCCTGAGTTTTCTGAACTTTATACTTTGAAGCTCCCCCAGACTTGTAAAGAAGTAGCTACCTAGTAGCCTACCTCTTTTATTCATCAGAGCAGGGCATTCGCAAAGCACATGTTTGACGGATTCAATTTCCTCCGAGTTCCTACAACTCCTGCAGAAATCGTTCGCCGCTATTCCCAGTCTTCTAGCATGGTCCCCTATGGCCCAGTGACCCGTCATGACCCCTACTAGATTCCTGGTATTTATTCTGCTGCTATTAAGCAGTTCTCTTGTCCTTTTCCTGTCATATGCAGGCCACAATTGCCTCGCAATACGACAGGTATCCCTGTTGATCCATCGGAGGCCTGCCTTTAGATAGACGTCCCTGATGATTTCCTCTTTTAAAGCTCCGATTGGGATCCTCACGTAAGCTACAGCTGCGGAGCTATCCAATTCGGAGCCCTTTTTGGCCAACTAATCAGCCATCTCTTTGCCTGAGATATCCTTATGGCCAGGTACCCAGCTTAGGGTCACCTTGTGCCTTGCAGTCAATTCCTCAAGCCTGGTTTTGCATAACTGCACCAATTTTGATTTTACCAGCCCAGCATCCAGCGCCCTGATGGCTGCCTGGCTATCAGTATATATGCAGATGTGCCATTCGGGCTCTCTGCACATGGATACCAATGTTGCCGCCTGATAAATCGCTGTGAGCTCTGCCTGAAAAACACTGCATTTGTCAGGCAGTCTATAAGACTCGTGCCACAGGAGATCTCTAGAGTACACTCCAGCCCCTGTGCCCGCACTCGTCTTGGAGCCATCCGTAAATATAGAAATATCGGATGTAACGACCACCTCCTTCCACTCCCAGTCACTCCTGGTGGGTATCGTTGCATTGATACCTCCACCAAAAGTCAGAATGGGTACTTGATAGTCTGTTTCTACCCTGCAGTCCCTACAGTCTACCTTCTGGAGTATATATGAGTGCCCAAAACCCCTCTCCGTCCAACAGCCGCCCGCTCTCAGCCTGACAGCACTAGTTGTATGCATACTTGATGGAAGAAATTTGTTGGTTTGTTGTTTAGGTGTTTTAAGTTGTACTGAAGATCGCTTTGGCATCTCCCACGAGAGTACGTATAGTAAGGTAGTATGGGTGAAAGATACCATATGCACGAATTGGTACTTCTCACGACGAGGTAACTATACCTTAGTGAAATTGAAATTGAAATTGAAATTTTTGACTGTGTGGGTACTGTACTAATGCTAGGCAGATGGCCCATGATTCAATGAAGTTATGTGCTCATGTAAGTCAGGATAATAAAATCTCAGACATTGATGGAGAAAGGAGAAAGCCAGATATAGCATCATGGGCAGGGAGCGAATGGATGTCTTAGTTGATGAATAAGTTGATAAATGACGGAAATCCGGTATGTCTGTTAGTAGTATTTATATGGTTAGTATGCATGGTCAACTATAAGATCCACATGGTGAATCTCGAAGCTTATCCAGTCTGAATTGGACATATCTTAACCTTCACGTGGTCCCCTCTGATAGCGCCTATAAGGGTTGTATTACCTGTATAGGCCAAGTACAATTCTTTTAAACGGTGCTAATAAGATTAGGTCCGAACGGAGTTACCAGTACCGTTACATGCATGAAGATTGACACTGGGAGTATTCATGGTCCGTTGATCATGCTTTACGAAAGCTATACCAAATGGGCGGCCCGACATTGGCTAATTTGGTACTACGGGGTTGAGGAGCCCTGAATAACAAGGATTATCAACCTCAACTTGAGATGGACGCTTTATGGGAGCATCGTGGTGGCTGTGGTGAAGGATGCCGTGACCTTAGATCAGCAGAGATCGGATAGGTCTCGCTTCTGCCAGTAAGTTGTTGTCATGTCATGCTCTATTGGCACACTGGAACTCGTTGTTTCGCACATGAGGACGTTGATTGTCGATAACAATCCGAGCATGAAGAATGCCGTGAGATTAAGCCATACTTGGCAGGTGCTCACCTATAACCATAAGGAATTTCTGTCCTAAGTTGAGATAGACAGCATTCATATTACGATGTTGGTACCTGTTAATGTAATCAGAATCGGACTTCGGAAGCAGGAGGGAATTCTGTATGTCTTGGTCTTTGGAGCGAGACGCTGAAGATGATTTTTTATTTACGAGAGAATCTTGTGGACGGATGAGTCTATGCTTACCAGCATGGCCAGAGTAATGAAATATTTCATTTCTACCGCGACTGGTTAACACAAACGATTTTATCTATTTACATACAACAGCTACAGATGAGGGCTATAATTGAACTCTGATGAAATAATATGATTCTATAGATTTGAGTTCAAGGTCCATCAGCACCTACTGACAATATGATACTCACTTAAATTGGGGAGCATATACTAAAAAGAGAAACCTCTTGAACATCTGTTGAATACATCCGTACTCGCTAGTGTGTAAAAAACCACAGTGCACCACTATACCCTTATTCGCCTTCAGAAAAAGCAAGTGTATTTCTCTTTGTCACACACATGCTTAATTCTTTCTTACAAAATTCACATTAATTTTTTTCAAATGACACTTTCTCTGATGGGTCATCTCTTTCTATTGATCAGCTGTTCAAGACATTTCTCTTTAAGTATACACTCGCCAACTCAAATGCCATTAGGATGATCTAATATTCAAATGGGAGTGCTATTTCATTCATTAGATAATTCACAGTTCATCAAAATCTTTAGATGCTTTTAATATCAAGAAAGTGATGAATTTCTTAATTTGGTCCTTGTCACACAAGATATTTATGACAGTAAAAAAAGAAGAATATCCTGCGGTTTTATAATCGACCTATTATTTATTTTTTTCCTTGAGAGAATTTTCATATTCATTGCAAGTTTGTAAAGGTAAAATATATAACTTTTCTTTGCGATTATATTTCAGTTAAATGCTTCCATAATATTCTTAGACTACATTTTGCTGCTATAATAACAAACTGAAATTAAATCCGATGTCTCGAGTTTCACAAATTTAAGAACTGCGAACACAGTCAATTCCGACTGCACTTAATGAAAACTCAAGTTCTATTAAGGACCACTCAATTACAGTTTCTATCTCTGTAAGTACACTTTCATTTCTCAACTATCAGATCCTTTGCGATTATCCGAAAGGAGGGATTCTATAGTCTTACTTACTGAAGAAGGCTATTTCATTTTTGTTGTACTTGAATGTTTAACTTTTTCACTCATTAATTGTGCAACTTGCTGCACTCTAAGTTTCATGCTAGAGCTATCAGTAATCCATAATGTCGGCGAAGGTCCATAGTCGGTATTATGTAAGTATATAAAATTGTATAAAATTATTATTTTCAAAAAGTTTTATTCATAAATATAAGGTTAAACTTGGCCTGCCTTGAGTGGAAAACAAATAAAATGATTTAAAAAGTTTTGGAGCCTACCAAAGCCACAAAAAAGGAGAACAAACAACCGAAATCCTTTATAACAACTTTTCACAGGGATTACAAAACTGAGAGTGGGAGTAAGGCAAGGCAACAACAGTGGACAGGGAGTGTGGTAAGCCGCAGGAGGCATAGTAATGCTATTTTGAATTTAAGCAAAACTTGGGCATTTGCCAAGGACGAAAGATGAAATTCGTTAAAAGCGCATCGCTCATCTGTCAGACACTTTTATGCCGTAAACATATTTTGTTTTACGTTCTGAGTTATTTAGTGTCAGGATTTAAAAACTGCTGGGAATTCATTTTCACGTCAGAGTTTTCCCCGGGTGATGTAAATATTATAAAATCGCATAATTACATCTTTTAGGAAAGGTTTTATGAAAGTATATATGTATATTGCTTAGAGTTGGATTATTTTACATTTTTGAAAGGCTTTCAAATTATTTTAAATGCAAGAAATGCAAGTATGCCTTTTTGGTTGAATATGTATTTATATATGTGTGTGTGACTGTGTACTATAATATGTATATTTACTCTGATAAGTGCTAATCATCCATTAGTACCGACATCATTAGTATTATATGAAGGTCATAATGGAATTTGTTCAGGACCCACCCTGAATTAAACTCAGGTATAACGATACTTGTTTTGGATTATAGTGAGATTGTAACAAGCTGTGGATAAGTAGTATGGTAATGATTATTTTGATTAGTTAGCACGGAAGATTCAAGTGAGAAAGTTAGGAACATTCAAATTCAAACTTTATTCAATGTATACAACAAGACGAACTTTTAACTATGTATATGAAAATAGAAAATGGTGAGAATTAAGTTAAAAAGGAGAGAAAAAAAATTAAGCTATCTACAACTATGAGGCTTACATTAATATAAAGATGAGAAAAGAGAAAGAAAAGAGAAGAAAGACAATGATAAACTTTACAAATCTACCTAAAATTGTTGTCAGGAGCGGATCCACCTCATGCATTCGCGACCTCAATCAATCTCAACGGATACTAGGTACTGAATTAGTTTCTCCATGAAAAACCTCGTTGAGCTAATCATTCTAATGTCATTGGGAGGAAGAGAGTTCCATTTACGTGCAATGTGGATAAAGTAAGAGCGCTGCCCAACTAATGTGCGGAATCGGGATAAACTATAAGTAGGCTGAAGTGGCGGTGCGAGTGCAAGAAACCAAGATATTCGAATAAGTAAATTGGTGAACGCGTATTTATTAAACTATGTAGGAAACTTAGGGCGGTGACATCACAATAGGCATTCAACGAACATCCCAGAACTGAGGGAATATATTGTGACACATGATCGAAACGACGCAGTCTATAAACAAAACGCACACAATCGTTGAATGCGACATTTAGCTTACGATTACAAACTGCGTCAAGGGAAGAGAAGATAGTGCTGCAGTAAACCAAATGAGTGACAAGCAGAGCCTTAACCAGTTTAAGCCGCAATCCGACCGACAATAACCTCCCTGAGAGCCATAACCTGCGGAGGCCACCATAGATTTTGCTGACTATACTACAAACTTGAGCGCAGCAGGTTAGTTTGCTGTTAAGGGCAACTCCAAGACTGGTAATATTTTCGGAAAATGGTAATATGCCATTAAGCAGTATGGGAGGTAGTTGCCGCGTGTCTATATATCCACTATAAAAGGCCAAGCAAGTCGACTTCTTCGGATTGAGCAAGAGCCAGTTAGACTCAGCCCAAGCGGATATTCGAGCTAGATCGTTATTAATGCGAGCAACATAGTCATCCTGTAATCCAATAGGTCTAGACAAATAGATCTGCACGTCATTAGCGTATATATGTAAGTTTACATCCATCACAACCTGCGGAAGATCGTTAATAAACAAGGTAAAGAGTAAAGGACCCATAGTAGAACCTTGTAAAACTCCAGAATTGATTGGAAGTAAGTTAGATTTAACTCCATCGACTAAGACTTGTTGGGAGCGATTGGATAAAAATTCGCTGATCATCTTAACTGCAGTTCGGGATTAAAAAGAATTTGTCATATAATTTGTGTAGAAGAAGTGTGTGGTCAACGCTGTCGAATGCTTTGGAAAAATCAAGCAGAACTAAGATGGTTAGATGATTATTATCTAGTGCGCTTCGAATATCTGTAGTAACTTTCAGTAGAGCAGTCTTGCAGCCATGCCCAGGACGAAACGCAGACTGCAATCTGAACAGCAAGTCATTGCGCTCGACAAAATTAATTTACGAAGCCATCAACCTCTCCAATACTCTCCCTACGAAGCATAGTATACTTATAGGACGAAAATAGCTTGGATCATTAGGAGCAGTGCTCTTTGCCAGTGGTAGTACTATAGAATTTTTCCACTTACGAGGAAATTGAGAATACGTAAGACATGAATTATAACAGGGAACCACATATTACTGGAAGGAGAAGTTTTATAAATTTGGGTGGGATAGTATCATCACCGGTGGCCGCTGATTTGATACTATCGATGGCTTCTAATACCTCTGGAATTGTTACAGATCGGAAGCTGAAGTTCACTGATTCTTCTATAAAGTTTAAAGGAGCTACATGAGGAACTATAGGAGAGGCCAGCATAGGGGTTGCAAAAAAATTGTTGAGAACGTTTGGATCTATGCAACACGTTGATTTATCACTACCATGAATACCCCATTTACGCAGATTAGACCATAGTTTCTTTGGTGTTAGAGAGGGGTCAAGTATTCTGCTATAATAAGCTTTTTGTGCACTTCTTATATTTTCAGTTACTAGATTTCTTGCAGATTTATATGCAATACGACTCTGGGGAGTTTTGAGCAATTTGTAGCGATGGAAAAGATGTTCTCTTTCGGCAATTATATTCTCAATTTCGGGGGAGTACCAGGGGCATCCGTTAGCGCTTAAGCGCTTAGTCCGCTCAGGAGCGAATTTATCATGCAAGTAATTTACCAGTGCATAGAAAGTTTGTAATTGATCATCTACAGAGCTATAATTTTTGAAAAGTTGTCCTCGTAGGACAGGAAGATAAAGTCATGATCGAAATTACTAAGCGGACTTAGTTGATTGAAGAATAAGTCTTTGTTTAAGTTAGAGCTGAAGAACAGATTCAGGAGCGATGGATTGTTGCAATTAAATAAAGTAGACTAAGTAGAATTTACTACGTTAAGATGGAGTGACTCGAAAAGGTGTAAGAATGAATCCGCGTTTTGATCCCTACGTAGTACATTTACATTAAAATCTCCACCCAAGAATACATTAGAATACTGATGGAAGATTTTGGTGAAAATCTCTTTGAGCTCTGAAGTGTTCGCGGGGCAAAATTTGTTAGGAGGACAGTAGATGCAGGCCAACAGTAATTTGTCTGGCCCGCAGCCAACCACTACACAAATAAATTCAATTTCATTAATACTAGAATGTTTTATAACTCTAGATTTAAGTTCATTCTTTACATATACCGCCACACCGCCCCCAACACGACCTTTTCGATTATTACGATAAAGTTTAAATCCAGGAATTCTTACCATACTGGAAGGAATACGCTCGTTCAGCCAACTTTCAGAAATTAATAGAGCGTGCAATTTTGTGTCATGAAATATTTGATGCAATTCAAACATCTTAGCTCTTACACTACGCGCATTTAAATGACAGATGTTAAAACCATTCGACCTGGAGGGAAATATGTTAAGCATTGCATTTGGCAATTTTCACCCAAATCTTCCATCAAAGACTTATGGCAGCACGCAGTTGCCATCAAGGAAAGCATTTACCAAATGAAAAAAACTGCTGCCTCATGAGTAAATCAGTCTTCAGTGCTGCAGAAATTTGTACTTACTTCCATTTATTTCATTCTTTAGTCATAAGAAATAACTTTTATTTAAGAAAAACCCGTTCTAAGAAAATGAAAATTGCAAATCTAGCACAACTCCAAATTAGTTCTCAATAAGTTTGTGTGAGTAGTCGAAATATATAATATGTATAAATATAATATTTTAAACTATACAAATTATCCATTATATGTCTCTTAAATGCTGGCATGGGAACCCTTTTGCATCATTGTACATGTGCGGAATGGAGGTAAATACCCATACTGCAATTTGACAACAGAGTTGCCTTCAATGAAAATTTATTCAGAAAGTATACTTTACTGGATGCCTAGTAGCAACTTTTTGTTGTTTGTTAAGTTGCCGAAACAGGGTTGCGGGTGAACAATTGAAGCATTCCTTTTTCTCTTCTTGCTATGGTATATATCTAGCAGACCTGTAAAACTGCAATTACAAATACCAGTACGGTACCAGTACCTTGACTTGAAATATTTTAAGTACAAGTACAAGTCCCGGTATTGGTACTTAAAAACATTTCAAGTACAAGTCCCGGTACTGGTACTTTAAAATTTTTCAAGTACAAGTGCAGGTACTGGTACTGATCCTGGTACTTAAGTACTTAACAGGTCTGATATCTAGCGGCATGTATACCCCTATAAATAATAAGTTTATTTATTTTTGTTCGAAATAAGAGCATTTTCATAAAGGCTTGAAAGTTGAAACTACATTAAGGAGTCAAAGTCAATCCTTTGTATGACTTTAACAAATTAGCCAAGAAAAGCTGAAAGAATCAGTTCCTTGAGTGAACGATTGACTGATATGGTAGAGATACGGTGACTCAGGTCGTTTGAGTGAGTGTACTAACCCAGTCAAAACGAATGAATCGTTCACGACCTACCCATCACTAGTCTACACCACCTTTGGTGTATTATTTATGATGTAAAACAACCGATCACTGCTAATTACACATTTATTTTATTTGCTATGACGTGCTCCAGATTAACATTAGCGTAGGCTTTGGTGCCGTTTAGAAGTTTACAGTCTGAGCCCTAAAGTGAAACTGCTGAATCACTAATACTAGAACGAAGCTAGACCTACATACATTTATACAAAAGTGCATCTGGAATTATTTTGAAATAGGATGACGTTTAAAATATATTTTAACGTATGAACAACTTATCTAGCAAAAAAAAATCGCATTTTGTTTTTTTTTTAATTTCCAGAAAATGTTTCTATAGAATTTTTATTCACTCTTGGCTGAGCCGACAGGAATTATTTTCAGATTTTGTATTTCTGTCTCCAATAATGTACATAAAAATTCTAAAGAAAAATTTACGGCTTCTCTACATCTGGTCCAGGTAGCGTTATCATTAATTTTATATTGGAATTGGATCACACATACCTACATTCATGTATATACTATATCTAATTCATTCACCTATACTGCATACATATTATATCACCCACGAAATTGGATGGTTTCGTAAACAATGCAAGCAAAGTTTTTAAAGAAAAGAAAATAAAATCTTCAGAGAAATTCTAAACAGAAAGCGATGTGTGCAGTGGCGTTGTTAATGCCTTGAAAATGGGTCATACGGGTTCTGCTAACAAATCCCAGGAAGCAATTTTCTGGTACAAACCAAGCATATCATGCGATATTCGTATATGTTATATTATTTTTGGTAAAATGCTGGAATTCTTTAAAAATTTTAGTTTGGGGCAATTAAATTTCGGGAGCGCCCACGCCTAGTGGGGTCTGCGGGTGATTTATCTGCGCCACTCTTTTGTAGAATATAAGCGGAAGTAGTTCCTAAGAAATCAAATATCAGAAGAATTAAGTAATGCATAGATTAGTTTATCTTGCATAGGAGATTATATAAGGACGATAAAGACGAAATACTGGGAATATTATTTTTTGGACATCCAACACAGTTTTATATGCATGTAAATAGTTACACTGAGAAAATTTTCAATTGCTGTAACATATATTCGCCGCGTTTGATGACAGAAAATTAATTGCTAAAACTATTCTTTCCTGGTTAAAATATACGAAAACGTGATCATTTTCAACGCTTTTCTCTGACCATGTGATTGCATACAGTAACTGTGTTCTTTTGTATCCGCAGAACAGGGAAGAACAAAAGATACACAAAAGAACGCCTCATACATTTTCATGGAAAGATTTAAATGAAGCGAACAGTACAAATAGTTCGCTTCAATCGACAGAACAATTTGTTCTGTCCAGAATATGGGAGTTCTAGAACAATGTACACAAAAGAACACAGCTGGTTACGGATTTCGGGTTAGTTTCATTGTAAACGCATAGGTTTTTTTCAAACGCGTCTTCGTTCAAAATGACTGTCAAAACGTGTTTCTATATAGACAACCTAATATACAGTGGAGGAAGTTCACATACAGTCATGCAAATAATTTCACGGAGGTTGGCAATTCCTTTTAAGGCATTTTTTAAATAAAGTGCGGGAACTCTTAACAATAATTCTGTGAAATCACTTTGTGTATTGAGTGAGTTTACTTACAGTTATACTTGATGTTTATAACTAACTCGGAGAGAAAGCATACTTGAATTGGAAATTCTTATAAAGTCACTAGTGCAACGTTTAAAATATTGGAAATTTTAAAATATTGTTTATACAGAAGATTAAGGTGTATATGTATGTAACATTTTTGAAGAACATTCTAATAATTATTTTTCAATAGAATCACAATGCCACGTGGAAAGCTGCTTTCAGAAAAGGAAAACATCAAAATTAAAGCTTATAAAGATTGTGGGCCATCATATCGGGAAATTGCTGAAAGAATTTCAAGATCTAAAACGCTTATCAACCATTTTATTAATTTAGATGAAAATCATGCTAAAAATGCCAACTACGCAAGCAATAAAAAAAAAACTGCCTCCACGCCAAAAATCCCTAACTTTAGAGAAGCAAAGAAAAATAATGTTGTTTCACAAATTGTGGACAAAATTCAGCTGCCTGTAAGTGCAAGACATGTTAGACAAATCCTTCATAGTGATAGAAATTCCCTAAAAGACAGAAAAAACCGCCACTTACGACCGATCGTAGAAAAGCCAGAGTACAATTTTCGAAAAAGTACTGAGTTGGACAAGTGAATGGAACAATGTTCTTTTCAGGGATTTTGTGCAGAAGGAACAACGCACAATTCAAAAAGTTATATTGAGATGTTAGAGGACACCATGGTAGAATGTGTGGAAGAATTATGCGGACCTGATTTTGTGTTTCAGCAGGATAATCCGAGCATCATTTGGCTCGTATCGCAAAAGAATGGTTTTAGGAAAAAATATAACAGTTTTATCTTAGCCTGCAAGAAGTCCGGATCTAAACCCAATAGAAAACTTATGGGGTATTATTTCCTGACGTGTTTATACTAACGGGCGACAATATCACACTGTAAATAACTTGAAAGATGCTATGCTTGGTATTCTCTTAGCAAGGATACCTTAAGAACTTTAGTTGTATCAATGCCTGATCGTATTTTTGACACCATTCAAAATAAATGAGGGTCACCTAAGTACTAAAAATGGTAAATGTTTTGTTCTTTTGTTATTTCCTTTTAAAAAAATATTGAAGGTATTTTGGATGACTTTATGTGAATTTCCTTTCATTTTTTATAAATTTTATTTAAAGTTAAATTTTTTATAAATTAGTGCATAATTTTTCTTTGGAAAAAGATTTCCAATTATGTAATAAATATAATACAAATTCAAATATTAATAAATTCTTTTATTAGTTTTAAGAAAAGTCCTAAAAACCTGGTTTCCTTTTGTGAATTTCCTCCACTGTATGACACAGATTGGTCAAGTGGAACAAAAATCTGCAATGCCTGCCTCGACGTGATGTAAGGAAACCCTCAATTTTTTCTTAGAAATTTACTGTACGTTTTGTTTTTTTATAATTTGTATGCATTATTGGAGACCGAGAACGGGTGCTTGGGCTGCTAGCAATTTTTATGCACGCAGACGCGTAGATGAGCATTAATCATTCATTTCTTCTTAGAAATTTACAGAAGATGTTTCGGCAGAATTTTTATTCACTTTGGTGCCCGAAGAGAGTTTTGAGATGGGCATTTTTTCAAAAATATCGATATACTATGTCGGACGGCTCATCAACAAAAAATATCGATACAGCGATATATCGGATCAAAACTTATCAATCATCAGATCCAAACATGTATGCTTAATTATGGTTTCAAATAAAAAACTAAATATTGAAAAAGTCATAAATCGTGCAGAAATGTAAATAAGAGCAATTTCGGAAAAGAAAATTCTAAGAAAAAAGATACTGTGAGTCCGTTTCCTGGCATATTGATTGCTATAATATTTTTTGCTTATATAATTATCTTTTAAATTTAAATTTAAATTAAATTTTTGTTAACGTAAAATTAAAAAGCTCTTCATTTCTATACCAGCCAAACACAAATGTGTTGACATCTCACATGTTCCACATCAGCTGATATTATAAAAGACTACTTAAATCAAAAAATGTACTAGTTGCAAAAAATAATCTCATCCTTGACTATTTCTCTGGTTCCACTTCGCTAAAAATTTGAAGTGCGTGGAACTCGTTTTTGTACTGGTGCAAGTAAACTGGTGGGTATGTCAAGACGAGGTGAGGGTCTGAAAACTAGGTTACTTGAGACAGTAACGTTGCTTGTGAAAACTAGTTGGGGTGTGAAATGTTTCTTAGCTGTTTCTGGTTCCAAATCAACGAATTCCGATCAGGGGGCCTATTCTTGAATTACGAATGGTTTTTACGAATTTGGTATATAACGAATGTTT
The DNA here is from genome assembly GCA_963924295.1 of Dioctria rufipes. NCBI lineage: Eukaryota > Metazoa > Arthropoda > Insecta > Diptera > Asilidae > Dioctria > Dioctria rufipes. The sequence goes on along the minus strand of OZ002743.1, from coordinate 35,623,451 downwards.
GAACTCCATTCGTTATACATATAAGGAATGATTTGCGTATGAAAATAAAGAATATAGATTTCAAGAATAGCACATGCGCATTCATTTCGCATGGTTTTGAGAGCTTAATGTATACAGAATCTGCCTTCGTTATGCAAGCATAGGGTCTTTGGATGACATGGCTGGTTCAAAACATGAAAATGAACACACAAAAAATTATACTTTTCCCATATATTGTAAGGAAATATCGATACTGCGATATTTTTTTAAAGCAAATATCGACTCAAAATTTCCAGAATTTTATGCAAAAATATCGATAATCGGATTATATCGATATAGTTTGCTCATCTCTACGAGAGTTATTTCAGATACAATATTTTCATGCGTGCCGTTGTCGACCTCGCATATAAATTCTAAAGAAAAATGTCCAGTTGAGGCCTTCCCTATAACACATGAGGCATCGTTGATTTTATATTGGACCGAGGCATTGCTGGCTTACCTTTTGGTTACGTCAGCGAGTTCAGACATCGTCGAGGCATCGTTGATTTTATATTCGAGCGAGGCGTTGCAGATTTTTGTTCTACTTACTAAATCTTTGTATGTTATTACTTTGTTTATGGTCTTACTCTCTGAAAGCTTTCTTTTGGTTTTCGCGATTATTCCACATTGTGCGATATTATTTTTGAGACATTTACTCTACATCGCAACTCACCAAGACGTCGTGTGATTTAACTGAGATATCCTTAAATGATGCAAAAACTGATTGGGAGTTTTTTACGTGTCTCCATTTTTTCTACTATATATCATTTGGAATAATTGTTATATATACATATATATTTAGCTAATGTCTGAATAAAAAGGTTATCAAAACCGGTGTTCGAAACCCTCAAGGGTTTGTGAATAATTTTGAGATTAAATATTACTAAAATAACAACAACAACAAAAGTCGAGACTCATCAAAAAAGTTTGTATTTTTCAGCTTTAGTAAGAAAGACCTGTAAAGCACTTTTTGCTGCAACTAAAAAAAAAAATGATTGGCATGTGATATTTATTTCTTATTTTCTGCAGACCGTGCTTTCTAGTGCTTTCGTGCCAAAGCTGAACACTTAACAATGTCCATAATCGGCGATTAGAATAATTATTACGTCTCTGACCACACAAAGCAGTTAAACTAGATGGTCAAAAAGTTACTATTGAACATTCCAAATGTTTCTGTTACCCATTAAGACTATTTGTTTTGAATGTAAGTAATTGTAAAAACGATTATGAGTGATTAAATTAGTGAGTACGAGCATTTGTCTTGCCACAAAAACTCTTCAAGTTTAGCATGTTTGAAATAACCATTTAACCATTTTTGTAGTAGAGGCCATTTTACTCGTGAATAATATTTTTTTTTTACTTATATTTTTGATTAATTTGGCTTACTACTTTTTTTTTAGTATAGTGTGAGTTTCACTGAATCAGATTATTTTTCTCCAAACTTGGTTGAATCGACTCGAAACACACCACATAACCACACATCACCTAAACTCAGACTGAATTGATTTTCCATTAAATTTCGTTAATCTCAGTAACCCATCAATAGATGAATATTATTTTCCATGCCCATCATATACACCCGTGGAAAAATAGTCACACCATACCATACCCGATCAGGAAAATTGTAGGATAATTGAATTTTTAAGCCTCTTATAATAACTAAATCCAGAAGAACTTTTTTGACGTTGCTTTAGTAATGTGGATAATAGAAATTTGAAAAGAGAATTGTAATGCTAGCTGTGATAAGGAAATAAAACGAATTTTGATGGTATATAGAATTTTTGTTGCAAGGTAGTTTGTTATAATCTATGAACCGGTGGCGGGCATGATATACCTAAATTAATTTCAATATTTTTTTTCTTACATGCAGCTACAGGTAAAGAATGGTACAAAAGAAGAAATTTTCGAATTTGTCTTTTTTTAATATTATTTTTAAACATTAATAATGGGTTGTACCTCCTTTATAATCTATGTATATAATCTCTTCTATCCGTCTTGGCATTGATTCGTATTATTTTTTAAATATTCTAAATTAATTTCGTTAAACCATAAGCCTTCAATTAGTCTTTTTTTTAAATTTGCACCTCTTGATGGTCTGTTTTTCAGCTACTTTTCTTTTCATTCAACTCAAACATGCTCAACGGGTTAGAGTTTGGATTTGTGTGAGAAAATGAAAAAAAGAAAAATCACACAAAATGATGATTTCCCAATACCTTTTCTCACTTTTTTCCACTTTTCCCTCGTTTTCTCAAAACTGGCTTTTTGCAGATAACAAGTTATTTGAAAAAACCACAGATCTAAGTTCTGCTTTAATTCTTCTCTCTCTCTCCAAATTTGACAAAAAGGCGTTTGAACAATGAACAATCTTGCTTCGTCAGTTCCAAATAAAATCATATGATACGTTTGCGTTCATCCGGTCTGATCCTATAGTGAAAATTGCAACTTTTATATGGCAACACTATACTAAGAACTTGCCAAATTTGCTCACGTACACTGTAAAGAGGCACAAATTGCTGCCACAAAGTTTAGGGAAAAAATCCCTAGAAATGTAGGGAATGTTGCCTAAAATGTAGGGAACATTTCCTAAAATATAGGAAATATGCCATAAAATGTAGAGAAAATTCCCTAAAATGTCAGGAATATTCCCTCCATTTTAGGCAATATTCCTTACACTTTAGGGAATAATTTGTGCCTTTTTACAATGTCCTCCCTTTTCTCTTAAGACTACTATACTCCGTAAATAAGCTCCTACCTCTCCAAGTCAAATGCGTTCTCTTCACGAATTATGGTGTGGCTTGTGTGGCTTGCTAGTTGGATAGACAGATAATAATGCAGACAGTTTTACAAAAATCAAAATTATTATATATAATTTGATTACGGCTCTATCTAAAGATAAAATCCTTCTGTAAAGATGACTGCCCTTCTACTAATTTTCCAGAAAAATTTGAAAGACGTTCAATCTCGTATGTAAATTTGATTCATTATAAAACATCTCTAAAGTGCCTAATACGTTACTCCTGAACATTTTGCTAGAAGTTAAATAATAATAATTTTGCGGAATGCTACAGAACCTTTTACTCTACATATACACGACTACCTTAACCATCCTCAACTGAAGAAATCCTTCCAAATAAATAGATAGCTGCCGGCTCCCGCAGACGACAGCCTGTCTGCCTTAATAATTCTAGTTAGACTACCAGTTACGTTGGCTTCAATCATGAATGCAAAATGAGTTTCTGTCCATAGTTTTAATAAAAACAAATGCAATTACACAATTAATTTAAATGTAAATTTTGCCGGGGTAGGTACTTGGTTGGTGCGAACCCGACTCTGCCGTTGGCATAACTGCTCGAAACGCTGAAGTACTTTTGTTGGCTCGAATCATAGTACGTAGTACGTCGCTCAGTACCATCCTCCACTTGTGATGAATTCAAAGAAGTTTTATGAAAAGCTTCGTACTGAGTTATTTACGTGACTTGGTTTGAAGTAAATTCAATTCCCCGTGAGTCAGAATTAGGCAGTTTATGAAGATGATGATGACGATGATGATGACACTGACTCACTATTTTAGAGTGGGCATTAAGTATGGAAAAAGTTTCTGTCGTTTGTCTAATCGTGACTGAAAAATTTGAGTTTTGTATTTTTAACTAATAAGTAAACAGATTAAGGTAAACCAATGAAAGTAATTATACGTTGCTAAATGGGAGTTGCGGATTGTGGAAAATAAAGTTTTTTCTTCGTGTTTTACAAATAGAAGTGATTTGAGCAGGACCCCTTTGAAAAGCGGTGTATATTTATATCTTTGTAAATCATATCATTTCTCTGGTTTCTATATACTCAGTTTGTTGCAGGTTGAAGAACCTTAACGAGATACTTTAAAGTTTCCTTTCTATTATATTCTAGTATATTCATGAATGTTCTGAAATATTTTCTTCAAGCATATTCCTTCTACTCCTCATTTGTGGTTTTTTAACATTTTCCTTCCTATATTTAAGGCAGTCAATATTAGTTTGAAAATTTTTTGAAAAATGATAACAAATTTATTTTCAGTATTTGATCCTTCAACAAGACTTTTTAATTTTTCATTAAATTGATTAAGAACTTTTATTGGAATTTTAGGAAATAAACGAAGAAATGAAAGCTTAAATTATTTTTCTCAATTTACATAAAATAGATTTTTTTCTTAAATTTCTAGTTAGTACATATTTGAAGACAAAGTACAGTGGTCAAATTAGGACCCATTTCCAATAGAAAAAAAATTTTACATATATTTTTTTAATTTAGAATAAAAATTACTATGGTATCTTGTGTCAATTCTTTAACCATCTGGAGTTACACTATTTTTCTAAAAAGAAAAATCCGCCACTATATGTTCACAATATCGCAGATATCCCATAATATTTTTTGCGTGAAAACTACGTACCTACCGTCTTAAAATGGTGTCCTGAATTAGAATGTTCTAAACCCTCGTTTTTTTGTTATTTTTGTTTTTGAGGTATGGTTTTATACATATTTAAGGAATAACAAAAAATCTTTTTAGATTTAAAAAAAAAATTAATAATTGATTTCTAAGCCGATTTCATGGCCGTTATGTCGCTGTACTCTTCAATTGGCGGGAAAGATTCACCACGTAATTTTTTACTGAAACAAAAAACCAAAAAAGGATTAAATTTGTTATAAATTTTTCTACTAGGTGAACTAAAAAGAGGCAGAAAAAAATGTGAAATAAAAAAGTTGGGCGGGTTTGAAAAAAAAATGTGTTTTAAAAAAACAAAATCAACTTTAAGGTGCTACAACAATTATTTAAATAAACTTTATGACAAATATTTTTAGTTCACTTAGAAGAGAATTTAATACTGAATAAAAAAAAAACTTTGGTTCAATTAAATAGGCTGTTTAGTTTTTTGGCTATCACGCCCGCCAATTTAGTAAAATCGTGAAAATAACAAGTAAAAAAGCTAGAATTGGTCTAAGACCAATTCTTATGATACCCTAGATGAATGCCCGTATTAAATTTCGTATGGTCACCGATCTATGCAAGTTTGATTTTTGAAGTTGTTTTTCGCATATATTTCTAGAACGGTTTATTGGACAGAAAAAATGATTATAACCAATTTTATTGAATTTCGTATTCTGAAGAAGTTTTTAGTATATTAAATATGTCTTGGACTGATCGTTTTCACAGTTTACGTAAAAAACCTTAATTTCTATATGGCAACACCAAGAAGGAGTTGCCCTATTTAGTCCATTTTTGAAATTTTATTTGCTAGTACAATGAAAACACCATGTACCAAATTTCAGATCTCTATATCGATGCGTTCTCAGGCAGTGTCCAAATATATTATAGTGGAAAACAAAAGTTTTGTATGGCAACTTCATGAAGGAGATGCCCGATTTGTCTCATTTTCGAACTTAATTTTTTTTTTTTAAAGTCCATGTACAAAATGTCAGCGCTGTAAGTATACGCGTTCTTGAATTATCGTGCGCACAGACGGACGGATGGATGGACAGACGGATAGACGGACGTACAGACGGACAGACGGACGGACATGCAGAAATCAAAATAACTTTTAATATTATGCGTGGGTGTCCAATCTATTTTGCTCTACCATCATTATTTCGAGGTATTACAAACGGAGTGACAAATTTAGTATACCGTATAGATTTCATCTAGGGTATAAAAACTGGAGAAAAAGCGTTTCAAAGTTTTCAATAGGAAAAAATATGAATTTTTAGTTACTTACGCTGATAATCTGCTAATCACTTATTCCTGGTCCATATAACAAGCCTTCTAGTTCTTCAACTCAATACAACCATGGAATAGAAAGTCGGACTGGCGAGCGCTCGCATACGTCGAGCAAGTCGACGCTGGTGTGCTGATATTTTTACATAGTTTATCTATCGATTTAAAAAATAAAAAAAAAGATATTTTTTTTTATATTTTTAATTCAGGACACCCCCTTAATTTCGACGACTATGTTGACTTTGCCATCTTCAGTCATTATCTTAACCTGTTTATATCATTGACCCCTGTACCTGTTATAAACTTTGACCTGGGCTAGGATTGCGGAATATTAAACTTTTTTTGGTCGGATTATAGCAAGGGAAGGTTTTCGCAATTGTGTGATGTGTCGACGAGGTCTACGCCGTGGAAAATATCAGCAACATGTTTTGACTAATAATCTTTCAAGAATGCGTCCAAATTTGCCAACATATATGCAAGAACATACAGTTTTCTTCTTAACATAATAGGAGCATTAAATGTGGTATTTATTATTTTAGGAGTCCTCACACTATGAATTTATTACCAGGGATCGTAATGCCGTGGCAAAAAGCAAAATAAGAATTGGAAAGACATTCCTACATGTGGCACAAGTATAAATATATTTCTTTATTGATTTTATATTATCTATGAGACACCTTATGATTTTTTTGTGCTATACATGTCAATGGCGTATGTCAAATTCATATTTTTTATTATGTTTTGATTGTGTTGTCATACTTTTGCCACCGTATTCCGATCTTTGACTTTATCTTGGGGATCGGCAGAAAACAATGTGGTTGTCAGCATCACTGCTTGTAGCTCGCTTCAGACGATCATTTAACAAGGATTGGAGTTGTTGACAGATTCGAGTATTTGTCGTGTCTAGAACGAAAAACTGATACAACCGAACCCTTTCTGTGTGGTTATTGATCCTTTACTCGGAGCAGGCGGGATACGCTTGGGTCTGCCTGATCTACTATCTGTGAATGAGCTAAAAAACTTACGTTTTTGTGAGGGTTTTTTAGCAGTTTACAATATTAGGCCGCTTTGGCCTCTGTACTTTGAATCTCTCGTCCCCTACAAAAAAAAAAAAAAAAAACAGTATTTTGAGTGAATGTAGTATACTGCCTATAGTAATTTATTGCTGGCAGGTTCGTTTCACTACGGCGTTGTCCCAATTTATGTCTATGATGCTTTTTTGCCTTAGTTTTTTATTGGTTTTGTTAATATCAAGTACTCTTATGAACCCTAAGCATCACCTCTGGTGGATAATGGATTAAATTGATTAGTTTTTTTGGAATAAAACAAAGAATATACTTATGCCAAATTTCAATTGATTTCGACAGATTAAACAGAAAAAGTCAATTAACTTGTGTTCTGTCATTGTAATAAATGAATTTCATTTCGCTTCAAATTTTTGTGTACTTATTTAGAGTTTTGATCAGTTTACAATAATTCATGTCAATCATGATAAACCTGTTTTATATACCGTTCAAAATTTTACAGGGTAGTTTTCACTAATTTAAACTAATCAATTTGGTAAACCCCATTTTTATTTATATTATAGAATCGATTTTGAAAATTTCCTATTTTAAATTCCTGAAAAGTGTGTACATATAATACAATAATTAGAACGATAAACAATTATATGTTTGGTTCAACATAATTTTGAAATTAGTAATACTTTTTGGTCGTTTTTTATGGAAATAAGATTTATTTTTCGACGTAGTTTTACAATTTTTTTTTTTAATATTTTTATTTTAATGCAAAATATGAAAAAAGAAGCGGAGAGATTTAATCGTTAATTTGCCACTAGAAATTTCATTCCAATTATGGTTTTCGTATTTTTAAAATATTTTGTTTCAAATATTCCAGTTTTTTCGGTGTTCAGTTCGATTTCAGTTCGAGGCTCTGGTCTGAGTTAATTATTATTATTTTTTTTTGGCTTTGGAAAGGCATTCATAATTATGATTACTTTTATTTATTATTTAGATCAAGTTCAATTATCTCTAGTTCTATTTATTTAAATTGTAAGCCAGGAGCTAATCCTCTACATAAACAAAATATACTTATATCAGATTTCACCTTAGAATTACAGGTCGAATAAATATTTTGAAAAATTGCGTATGTATTGAAATAGTTTTTAATATACTACATACATATTTATATCACTCAAATTTCTACTCTATTATCAAATTACTTATCTTTTATGCAATTTTATTTAGTTATTAAATTACGAAGTCATAAAAATAATAAAATTTTAATAAAATTAAATAGTTGTAATATAGCCATTTTATACATACATATATCTCTTCAAACTCGAGTATAAATAAGAAAGTTACATATAAAAATCTACATACATGCATATGTATTAAAAAAAAAACTTGTTTTTCATTCGAATCTGATTAATTTGTACTCTAAGTATAGAAGTAAATTTTTAAATTTAGAATTTCCCACACCACTAGTAAAAACTATTCTTTGTGACTCGTGTTGCTAATATCTGACCGACGATAATTTTCTAAGGACAGATTTCAATGTCAGGGTTTCCCAAGATTATCACATATAGAATTCCTTGGAAAAACCAAAGAATTTTATTTTAGAAAATTAAATATGTTATCAACTTGACACAATTTAATTCACCTCCCTCAAAAGGAAGTATATATGCACAAAATTCATTTCTTCTTGGGTCTACTGAGATTGGCCGGCAGCCGATAGCGCAATTTTGGCTTTCAATTCATGGAAATAATGCAAAAATCTTTAGTTGCGTGGGAAGAATTGCTAGACGATAAAATCGCGTTACTTATCATTAACGCCATATAATTGCTTTAATCTTTGTTTTTTTTTTTTTTTTTTTTTTAAGAAATTCTATATAAGCTGAGTTAAATTCAAGCAGAAGTTAATTTGTCTTCAGAACGAGCGGAATTAATTTGTGCGAATTATCGTGTGTACATTCTCTAAGGATATATGCTTATTATGGACTAATTATGAAGTGTTTGTGGTTCTTAATTTTTACAGCAGTGCAAGTTAATGGTGGTAATGATCAATCTAGAATTTTGTTTCCCGATGATGATAAGTAAGTGAATATTGAAATAATTAAGGATTGTTGTTATAAGTGCTATAAACATCGATAATTTAAAATTTATATCTAAATTAGCTCAAATTATCTTGGAATAATTAATTTGCGGTTATTATTATACTTGTGGTAGTGTGAAATTGAGTTTTCTATAAAATACTTAAATTTATAATTACTGATCGTGAAGACTTAAAATGTGGTAATAATGTCAGTTTTAGAGCAAAAGAAAAATGTGTGATTGGACAAAATTTGTTGTGACGTAATTCCTCGAATATTATAACAACTTTAGAATATCGACTTTACTTACACGAAACAATAGCTTTCCTAATGAAATAATAAAAAAATAAATAATGCATTTTACCCCTTTTAGTAGATTTTCATTCATTTAGAAACTGCTCTTTACAAAGGGAATAAAGCAAAAGTTCTAAATTATCTGCGAAAAGTTTTTTCAAATTCAATGTTTTTCAAAAATTCCTAATAATAATTTAAAGATTATTTTATAATAAAAAGTGTTGAATTTAAACTTAACGAAATTTTGCCTAAATATTGATATAAACTAATTCTCACATATTTAATTGATTTTTTTTTGGATTATTAAAATTTATATATTTACTAAGTTACTATCATTTTCTGCTGGAGAAGCTGCATATGGTGATATACTTTGAAAGATTCAGAATATTTTTCTCATACCATAATAAAAGAGAAAATTTTAAATGTATCAATATACAAACCATCCCAAGTACAACTTATTTTACTATAAGTTATTTTTTCATCATAAAAATCATAAGAATTTTTCTTTTGATTATTAGTCACACTTTCTCCAACTTACAGATTTGCCTCACAAAGTAGAAGTTCTGGGTTTGAGGATAATGTCAAATTTGGACGGTAAGTACCTAAACTAAATTAAAATTAAATAAAACTAAATTTATTGAATGCTTCATAACGATTATATAGCCAATATGGGATAAAAACAACTCATCGGAACTATGGATCATCAAATGATAATAGGTAAAATTTTAACAAAATTCCAGTTTTTTAAAGTTAATTATTTAAGTTTATGAAATTTAGTAAATAATAATAATTATATCGTCGGTATAATTTACAAGTAAAAGTGCGATTATTTTTAGTTTTGATTGTTTGGGGGCAATTTCATTTTAAACGCTTACATGTAAAATCGAGGTATAGTTAATATTTAGTGTTAGAAATGAGCATTACAATTTTACACCATAAAAACGGTTAAATAATAAAGAATAAGATAAGATATAATAATTTGACTAAATTTTCGAATATTTTTAAATTATTGTATTTATCTTCTTTATTCTATGAATTTGGATACCATTTTACGTTGGTTTTGATTAGACGGCAGATTTTGTAACCAAGACTAATATTGATTTTTCTTTAGAATTAAGTTTACGCCGACGATCTTTTTCTACCGTAAATAATTTTTTTAGGTCCCAAAATAAATGAAATTCCGGCTAAGTGTAATGAAAAATCAGCAGAGCTATATGAGCTATTTTTTTAGAAAGCTCCGTTTTCAATTACATATTTTACTTGTTAATAATAATATCAGGGAAGGTAGTAACAATCCAAAACTTATAAGTACTCAAATTATGATAGATATTACAATGAAAATAATTATAATGAAAAAAATATGTAGTTAAAATTTCATCGTAAAATACCATACACCATATTCTTTGACCATACCATTCACACAACTACAACATATCCCGTGTGAATGACATAAAAGATTTGGGTTTTATTTCTCATATAAATTTTATTACTTTCCCATCATTTCGTTTATTGGGTTTTATCTTTCTTACTTGCAAATTATTTAGGTCAGGAGAATTCTCGAATATGCTAGTAAAATTTGGAATCGTTTTTATTCCTCTTTTAGGGTAGCGTAAATTCACCAGAGTTTTATTATTTAAATTGAAGAATACCAATCATGATACTCTATGAAAGACAAATGCAATTTAATAACAGTAAAAAGTCACAGAATCGATTGCATATATCTATCTACTGTGTTTGGTCAAAAGTGCATATCCCCAAAAATACCGTTTGGCAGTTATGTATATGAAAAACAAAAAAAAATCCCTGTCGTTCTGTACTAACTATATAATTGCACTTCCATTCAAAATGATTAAAATGATGGTGTCAAAATGCATAACTCCAAAAAGGAACAGCTGAACATTATTTCGGTTAAAAGTAGGGACCTTAAATAATTATTATTGCTGATTTTTTAAATGAATAAATCATGTACCAAGCGGAGGTTCTTCGAAGCGGGAATAAGTCACATAGTAATATATTTTTATGCAGTTTCATTATGAGAAATAATTAAAAAATGTGATTTTTAAAATTAAAATCATTCCATAATTATTTCTTTGGATTTTTAATATTTAAATCATGAAATAATAATTATTTTTTATTTTTATTTTCTTGATCAGAGATAAAAATCATTTTCCGATTTATATTTTTTTGATCAGAAATAAAAGTCATTTCATAATTACATAATTATCTGATGATTTTTGACTTACGTAAATAAATAAAAATTATGTGCTGCTAGTAAATTGGAAAATAAACCTTCAAATATTTGTTATTAATTACTTACCAAAAATAAAAATTACCAACATTTTGTTAAAGTTTTTATTACTGCACTACACGTTGTTTAATTTAACAAAAAGTGTTTTTCTAACATTAACATTCGATATATTACATCTAAGATCGCTAAGTATTAATTTCAATGCAGAAAATACCCTTCCCACACTAACTTGTGTGGTCGGAACAACGTGCACTATTAATGCAAGTCTATGCAATGACGACTTTATATATTTCTGTTGCTGCGAATTATATTCATCCTCGTCAGTGGATTCATCATCCACTTCTAAATCTCGTATTGAATTTTGTAGAAGAGAGGTGGCCTGTTGTATTGAACTCTTATCCAAGGAAAGTTGATCAAAAATCGCTGGAGAAGATGAAGAAGGAATGCCGTCTATCTATTTTGAGGACGAAATAATAATTAAGCAAAGGAACAATAATAAAAGAGTGGATATTCATTATTCAAACTGTCAAAAATATTATAAAGATTTTAAGCACGGCAGTCATAGTATAAGTTGTTTATTTGTTATATTTAGAATAACATGAAAAAAAAAAACGGTTTTTTCAAAATGTCGATTGCACTTTTCGACCACCTCTCTACTAAGAAATTCAATATGAGATTTAGAAGTTGATGATGAATCCACTGACGAGGATGAATATAATTCAGAAATTAGTTTTAAAATTAGGGCCGCGTACGAAGTAATAGAGACTTATAAAGAGAAAAGAATTGACGTCGATTCAAACTTATTGGATTACTGGCAGCAACAGAAATATATAAAGTCGTCATTGTATAGACTTGCATTAATAGTGCACGCTGTTCCGGCCACACAAGTTAGTGTGCAAAGGGCATAATTATGTAATAATGAAATGACTTTTATTTATGATCAAAAAAGTAAAAATCAAAAATAATTATTATTTCATGATTTTTTTAATTTTGATCGTAATAATTACGGTCCCTGGTTAAAAGCGTACAACTCTGTATTTTTGGACTTATGCACTTTTGATCAAATACCATAGATATGTAATAATTAAAAAAGACAAATATGTTGTCATATATAATTCTCTAGTATTCGCGCAACTCAAAATTCCAGGCCTTCTTTAGATTACCTACTAGAACTGTCATAAAAAATCGAAAATCATCTATCTACAGAATTACATTAACACTGGTCCTCTGATTTTTAAAAAGTTACTCCTCCTCGAGATCGGTTATAAGCACTTTTCTTCATTTATTTCAATCTACTGCTTTGCTTCACACCCTTATTCTAACTCCTTAACAGTATTGTTGGTTTCAGCTTTTTCGATGACTTTTGTCTTAATTTATTAACTTACTTTTTAAATAAGTTTTATCCACTCACTAACCCTTGACTATATAATTTTGTGCATTAGAGTCCCGCTGGTGACAAAAGTGGAATTTTGGGAAGCGTTTTAGGGAAGGGGTAGGGTTTCTTGTTTAGAATGAGTGAATGATGAGCTTTTGGACGGGGTAACTTTTTATTTTTATTTTTGGAGGTCTTGGGGTGGGGGTAGTAGCTACTCACCTCTGGGTTGTCAAATTTGGGACGTGTGTAATATCAAATTAACGTTCTTCCTGAGTGCTATTAAATGGTATATTTTTTTTCTTCTAGTGTTAAGTTCAATCATGTAGTTTTCATGCCTGCTCTTTAGATTTAGTTATCTCTGTCAATTGTAAGGTAGTATGTTACTGGCAAGTTTATTGTTTATTATCATTTTAGTTAAAAAAAAAAATGTAAAAGTAAAATAAAATAAAAATAAAATTAGAACATAAATTTCGTCATCTCCAATTAAATATTCGGGGTCATCCAGTTCAGTTCAAATCAAAATTCTTGAAGTTCCTACCAGAACCAAAAATATAGTATAATATAAATAATATGTAATATAAATTATATGATAATAATAAATATTCATATACTTACTTAATATGTTATAGTATTATCCTTTTATTTTCAAATTTGAGTTAAACAAAACAAAAAAAATTTATTTTAGTAAAATAATAACTGAAGATATAGTCAGTCAGTTGCACATAAGAACACTGCAAATAATTTAGAACGTTAGGAAAAGTTCGGGCTATCATTTATTAGTGACATAGTCTGATGGCGTGGGAATATTTCTCGAGGATTTTGACTTGGTAAATTTAAAGTATGTCGCTCCTAAAAATTCAAATTGATTAGAAGAAAAAGAGGTAGAAGTTCGCATTTTCTATCCAGTCTGATGGCGTGGGAATATTTCTCGAGGATTTTGACTTGGTAAATTTAAAGTATGTTGCTCCTAAAAATTCAAATTCATTAGAAGAAAAAGAGGTAGAAGTTCGCATTTTCTATCCATTTTTATACCTCGAAATGTCACCTCGAGTATGTAATATGGGAATATAAGCATAAAAAGCTGTCACATCAGCTGGCCCTTAAAATTATACAGAACAAAATAATACTGGTTCGGAGTATGGGAAGAGTTTGCGTGAAAGAACTTCTTTGGGATATTGCAAAGTCGAACTTCGTTTATGAAAGCCCTTATGGTAATTGTAAGTAAAGAAGAAATCTAATCTAATCTAATGTCTAAAGCAGTAGATAGGGCTAGCGTCACGGTTAGGCATAAGCTTTATGACAGACTACATTATATTCCTTATCAGAGTTATAATTTAAAAGATGATTTCACGTTCAGGAAAATTAGCATAATCCTTAGGTACAGAGGCGGACTTTCTGCTTTGAGTGTTAGTTTGGGGAGTTCTTTGAGTAACTTAGAGGAAAAGGAAAATTTGGTAGATTTTTCAGTAGAGGAGACTAAATCCAGGTAACTTGATTCTTTTCCTGAACACTGAGTTTAATAACTAAAATGCCTTTTTCTTCTTTTTCTTCTTTCAATTATAACAAATACGTATAAGGTCTTCTCTTTTCTCTCCTCTGATATATCTTGCTGTTCACATTCTGGGTATGGATTCTTTCTTCTTGTTTTTCTCTCTCCTTTATTTATATATATATATATACATATATGTATACAGACCTAATATTATTATTTCTTAAATTGTTTACTTTTATATTTTGCTCTACTTAGTCTGTTTTCTTCTTCTTTTTTTTATTTTTTTCCTCTTCTTTTTTTTTGTTTGATTTAGTTGGATCATGATTATTGACTACGAATTTGAGATTATAAACATTAATATTACCAACGTCGACATACGGCCTTAAATCCTTTGTCGTTGATAATTAGATAGTATCTATCCTGAGCCTATTTACACTTACATATAATTTGTTTTTGTTCTCATCGTGGAAATTGAGGGAAGATTTTTCCTATCGCTGTTTGGTTTGAGTTGCACATTTTCTACATGTACTTTGATGTTCGATTTTTCGAGTTTTTGTTTATAGATGTGAATAATGTTTTCGGATTCTAAAACTCTAAAAGAATTGAAATTTGTATATTTTTCGAAAAATTCCCTTTCGTAAAGCAACCAAACTACTGACATTGGAAATTAATAAAGTGCGTGAATATTTTAATGGTAAATTTAAATATTACTGGATGAACATTGTATTATTTTATCCAGTAAATAAATATGGAGCATTTATTGCATTTATAGCATTCCTGCATAATTTGATTTGAGGCCTTTTTGTTACTGGAATATGTTTCCTAAGTGAGTTGTTAAAGCGTTTAACAATATCAGTTATCTCCAGTCCAATATAGTTAGAAGACAGCATTGGATTATTTCAAACTATTTCATCACAACTAATATTTTCAGACTTTTTTTTTTATATGCAATAATCATTGGTGCGTTTTCATTTATTTAGTATGCTCTTATTTGTCGTTATAAAAGTAGGTGGCTTAAAAAAATTATAGTACCATGTGCATTGATTTCCTTTTTATAGTTTGCATGGCCTTGCATGGCCTAGGGACTTTGTTTTTGCCTACATTGTACCAGACTTACTTTAGTAGGGCAAAACCTTTCTTCGTCTCTCCTTAATACTTTTAATTTTCTATCTAAAAGAAATTGTTTTGTTGCATCTGCTTGAATGCATTGCAAATATACAGTATCTGATGGATATATTCAAGAAAGCTTCACTCATACACAATGAAATAATTGTCCTCCTTTTTTCGGACCCCATGTACGTAAAAATTCCCATGCGCAGCATTTCTGATAAATATTTTTACTACGCTCTGTGTAATTGTAAAATTTTGTGTAAATAAACTTCACAGAAATGCGCAGAAAATTAGATAATTGTTGCAAATTTTCAAATTTGTTCTATGTATTGTATGCAAATTTATATTTGAAAGATATTAACAACAAATAAAATAAAACAGAGGGGCTTCTTGTATCTGGAAGCAAACTCATTCACTACATCGAGCTCTAAAGTTCTCTTAGTGGATAATCATGTTTTTTTTTTAAAACCAATTTACAAAAGGAAGATTTTTCTTATATAAATTTCTTGGTTCGTGTTTGTTAATTTTAAAAGCTTTCGACCCTCTCAGCTGGAGCTCTTATTCTCATACATATACGGGTTAGGAGCTTTTTTATTCTTACTAACGAAAAAACAAAAAAAAATGAAAAATAAAAGGTATGAAAAATCTTTTAAAATAAGCACACAACATTCTAAATTTGCTTTATTCTCGACTTTGTATTTACAGCGAGACTGTGTGAGTAGAATTAAATTTTACAACTTAGCCAACTCTTTCTTAAGATTTCCTTTTTTTCCATAAACGGTGATCGAATATTTAGAATAAACGACGACTCTAAGAGAAAAAAATTATTTACAAACTTTGTTAGTTCATGAGAACGATTATATATTATGAAATTGTTTTTCTTTGGGTTTCTTTAAATGAAGAGGAAATTGAGTAGGATAAATTTCAGAAATAATTAATGCATCTATTAAAGATATTTTATTTATATACCGATTTCATTATTTTTTTATAGCGACAAGGAAGATTTTCACATTGAAGATATTCCTGGTGGAAATATTATGTAAGTTTTCATAAAAAAAAAACAACCAAAAGATAACAACACAAAACATAATCGCAAGCTTAAGAGTAATTACATTTTCATTCTAGTACCCATGTCAAAACTGTGAGTAATAATAAGAATGCTGGGCCTCCTTCATGGTTTCCTCATCCAGGAAATCCACAGCCTGGATTTCCGCATACTGGAAATCCACTATCAGGACATCCACATTTCGGACATCCACCATCAGGACATCCACATTATGGACATCCGCATTCAGGACACCCACATTTCGGACATCCACAATCAGGACTTCCAAATTTTGAGCATCCACAATTTGGATTCCCTCACATAGGTCATCCCAATTCTGGTCATCCTGGAAATTTAGATGGTAAACCCTTGTAAGTTTTAGATCGATCAACACTAGTTTTTAATGCATTACATGTTGAGTAAGGTTGCATCCACAACGATTCAGTCAAAGAAACCGTTAACAATTAATTCAAAATTCTAACTGTGTCTGATTTTAATTTCAAGTTTTTGGCCAAATATTTGTAGATGTGCGTGTGAAGCACTACATTAATTTGCTCTAATTGGTCAGCATAAGTTTTTGGAATGTCTCAAAAAGGACTATCGAATGTTATTACTTTGCTGTTAGCCAAAAATTATTTTTTTTTAAAATGAAACATAATTCGATTCGAGTTGGTTCATAAGTAATTAAGTAAATTAATTGCGAGTGATGCCATGAAGAAATCAAAAAAAATTATTTGAATTAATAATTAATTAATTAATTATTTCAAATTAAAGTAATTTCGTCGAACATTGTTATTATAGTCCAGTCATTACGACGGAAAAAATTGCATATAAATGCAAATGAATGGAGAAGGCTTATTTTTAGATATTGTGTAGGAGTGGAGAGAGGAGGGGTTTAGAAAAGCTTAACTTGAAATTGTCGACCAAGACTTCCTATGTGCTTTCTGCGCGGTAAAATTTTGTTTTTTGCGATAACTCGGCTCTCCGAAATGATACGAAAATTGCGATTATATACTTTTTGTTGCTTTTTTCTTATGCTGTACAATTTAGGTCATATTAGCGTTGGTCGTTATTGAGATATCGTACAAGAAAGTAAAAAATGAAGAGACTGAAGCTTGTTTTTTGCTGTTTTCTTCTTTCTCGTGATAATATCGAAAAAATGTCCATTATCAAACTTGTATAGCATATTTGTATACCTGCAATGCCAATTTTTTTTGGTAGATAAAAATTACGAATTTTAGCTTTCCACAATGTTAGGGGCTCAGAAAGTAGAAAATTAACAGACTGTAAGGAATTTATTGAAGTAGGCAACATAAATAAATAAAATAGCAAAACTATAAACACGCATGAAATTTATTAACAAATAATTGTTTTTGTGTTGTAGAAGATGAATATGAATGGAGGTCTGTTTTTAATAACTATATTTTTCTTCGTTTTCATGGTCCTGGTTCATAGTCTTCCTGCTCGGAATACTGATCGAATCTTCAACAACATGAGATGATTCTTCGAGGGTCGAATCATTTTCATCATCCTCGTTGAGCAAGATGTCGACTGTGGCGACATTGTTGCATGTTCATCACTGCAATTGAGGCAAATAATGAAAGAAGAAATCCCTGCTTTTCTGCACCCACAGGCAGCTTCACATTTTCCCTTGCACTTGCACGAAATGAGCTCCAAAGCTCAGATGGTGATGGTTCAACTGCACTGATAACTGGTTCAAGTCCATGATTTCTTCGTCGCCAACCCCAATTCTAGAGGATCCTTGTAAAATCCGAGCCACGTCTGTATCTGCTGATACAACAGAAATATATCCTGACGTACTGCGCTTTTCATTGGTGGGAGTGGTGAGAGTTGGTTCAACTTATTTTTAGTCACTGATCTAGTGAAGCGGCGGAATCGTAAAACATTTATAGATTTTTCTTGCTTATTACCGCCATATACATAGGGCGATGAGGAATTGTTCTCAAGTAGAAGTTAGAGCCACCGGACGAATTTTTCTTGTTTGAATAATTTCACCGTTTACCGTAGCTCGGGATACTTTTCGAGAGTGTTTATGAATTTTGATTTGCCAATACTGAAAAAAAGACGATGTGGTATCGCAACCGCTAAAAGCATGAAGGAAAAGTACTTATTATGCTTCAGACTAATCGTAGAATAGAGTTTTGCTGGTTTTCGGAATTATACATTTATTTTGTCCTGCGCGAGTCTCCTGATTTAAATCAAAAGATCGAAGTTTTTGCCGACGATTTCAACAGAGTCATAAACCGATGGTTTTTCAATTGCCGTAGTTACGATAAGAGGATCTGCATCCTCAAAGGTCTGTTCAACTTTGATTTCGACTTTTGTAAAAATAATGGCGAAGCATTTGAATAAAGTTTTCTTTGTTTGTGTCTCTAGAAAGAAACTACTCTTGGCCAACACTTGCAGCTGTAGTTTCATCGAATATAAATTCTGACGGTTGGTTCTCTCTCGAACGTCGTACTCTTTCCAAAGTTTTGGTTCCTGTGATACTCATGTCATTTGGATAATCGTCGAATATTTGTAACGGTCTCTCCAAAGTCTCTTCATTTTTTATTTTCTCGTCCAATATCTCAACAACGACCAACGTTAGGTGGAAAATTCATATAAACTAAATTGTACAGCATACAAAAAGTAACAAAGAGTTATAATCGCAACTTTCGTATCATGTCGGAACGCCGAGTTATCACAAATACAAAATTTTACCCCTTTGTTTTTGGAGTGGAGAAAGCACATATTTTGTCGACGTCGACCAAGATGACAATTTCAAGTTAAACTTTTGGGGGGGGGGGGGGGGGGGGTTCTTACACAATAATTAAAAATCAGCTTTTTTCAAAAGTCTCTAATGATGGGACTATATTGAAAATTATAAAAACACAAAGTGCCGACCCGACGGCAATTTACAGGACGAGGCATCTATAGAACATTGTTTTATGTAAAAAAGAATATTAAAAGGATAAAGTAAAATAAGCAAAATAAGTTAATTAGAATTAACGACATGAAATTTATTTCGATTTTTGTTTTTGCGATTATTGAATTTAAGTTAAGTTAAATTTGTTTTGCTCTAATTGGAATTTATTACACCGTTAATATTTCGGTTTAGGATTTAGTTAGACCATCCTCAAGACTAACATGTCAAAATTTAATTTTTTTAGCGATTTTTCCTTGAAATTTTTAATTAGTATGAATATTTTTGACAGTATAAATATATTTAGTAATTTTTTAAGATATTAATTATTCAACCGAGGGAGTTTTACTAAATGCGGGTAAAAGGAATTTCTTCAAGTTTACTGAAGCAGAAGAGACCATTGATTGGAATGCAGTACGCTATCTGCATTATATTTATGATCATAATGATCAAGGAAGGTTCCTAAGCGATATTGTGTCATATTTATATGGTAAAAATAGGGATCGGCCATGGTCTTCTGTTAGGCTTCGTAGTCTCATTTAGAAGAGAAATCTTGCATCCTTCAAGTGGAATCGTTATAAAATATCTTTGCTCTGTGATGAATACAAAACTTTGCGTAATCGAATTATCTGTTCTATTCGGCAGGCTAAAAAGAAGTAGCTAAGTTCTTCTTTGCCGGCTTGAAAGCTTTGGAAAAATCTTAATAATCTTGGAGTGGGCTCTTCGCCTTTTGTGATTCTGCTATTCATCCAGATGAACTTAATCGGCTTTGTCTGGACCAAAACACATCGGTTTCTGTGGCTGACAGCTCGTTCATTAGTAACTTTTCGAATATAACCCCCAAAAAAGTATATCTGGCCTTATACAGTATAGTATTAATTCCGTGGGAGTTGATGGTATCTCGCCTAAGTTCTTATAGCTTATACTACCCTTTCTTATTTCTCCCCTTACTCATATATTTAAATTCCTGCCTCACCATGTCAATATTTCCACAATCATGAAAACTATCTAAAGTCATACCGATAGCTAAAACATCCAAACCTAATTCAAGAGAATTTCGACCCATTACCTTATTGCCATTTCTATCTAAGGCCTTGGACAAATTAATGATTATGCAAATCTCAAACTATATTGAAGCAATCTACTTCATTCTCTTCAATTTGGCTTTCGCTCAATACACGCCGGCAATACCGCATTATTAAAAATAGTAATTGAGATTCGGAAAGCCTTGGGCTCAGATAATCTAACTATTCTAGTCCTCCTGGACTTCTCCAAGTCTTTTGGTACTGTGGACTACACGATTCTATGTAATAATATATTTTGGCCTTCACTCGTTGTGGGTCTCCAGTTAGTTCACTCCTGTAATAATAATCGCAATTTTATTATTCATTTTTGTCTTCATGTGAATTAGTTTTCAGCTGAGGGCATTTAAAAATTTCGGTTCGAATTAGCATGACCAAAATGGTGAACTACTGACACTGAGTCAATTTCAATTTTCAAGTTATTTTATATTGCTTGACTGTACAACAAGGCTTACAATCTTTTTGCTTGCACAATTAATTTTAATAACTACAAAATATTAAATTTAATTGAGTTTTTATAAAAATATATTTAACGCAAAGTGACTAAGTTACTAATTATTAAATAAAATATAACAATTTAGTTGTAACTAACAAGAGCCAGAAATGGAAAGAAGTTAAGAAACCGTGAAAAAAGCCGTAAGAGCAGCAACTATTTCTGAATCGGCTAGCTGAGGTTGTCCGTTGAATGTCCGCTGGTAGAGAATTAAAGATATTTGTTGATTGTACAAAGTAAGAGCGCTGCCCAAGGCTAGGAATTAGAAGCTGTCGGTGTTTTTTTTCTCAGAACGGAGGAAATTTAAATATTCATAAAGATACCTAGGCTCTTTCGCATATAAAATTTTATGTATGAAAATTAAGCTTCTGTATGTGCGATTACTTTTAAAGGAACATAAAAATATTTTGTGCTGATATGGACTGATGTGATCAAAACGTCGCAGTCCATAGATAAAACGTACACAATCGTTATAGGATAGGTACGTCAAGTTTACGACTGCAGACAGAGTTCAATGACGGAAAATTAGGCATAACTAAGGTTTTTATGAGTTTCAATCTTTTCTATGGATAATAACTCTGCAGTTAACCATAACTGTCGAAGATAGCTATAAACCTTGCGGATAAGACTCTTGATAAAGTCGTAATAGATCATACGATCACTCAACATGATTCCAAGGTTCCTGACTGTTCTCATATACGGCAAAGGAGAACTTTTTAAAGTTATTGCAGGAGCATAATTTACATCAATGTCATTTCTATATTGCAATATACAGCAAGATTTACTGTCATTAAGTGCCAGATTATTTACGACTGACCATGAGTTAATTCATTTAAGATCGTCATTCAATCAACTCAATCGGTCTATTAAGATATATTTGAATTTGAAATTGAATTTGAATATTTAGGGAGATAATTTATCAATAAGCTAAATAGCAGTGGTCTCAATATCGATCCTTGAGGTACTCCGCAAACCAGTGGTTAAAGCTTAGAACAAACAATCTTTAGTTTCACTTGTTGGAACCTATCACACCAAAAAGCTTTTTATAGTTACAATGGCTGACGAAGAAAAGTTATACAAAGAAAGGGGCTTTTGTAGTAATTTAGAATGATTCACACTGTGTAAAGCTTTCGAAAAGTCCAGCAGGGACTACAAACCTATTTTACCTTTTGTTAAGTGGAAATCGAGGATCTATAGTCACCTCTAACAAGGCTGCTTCGCAGCTGTGCCTTTGACGAAAGTTAGATTGACAGCATGACAGAAAATATGAAGTTTCAAGATAATCAAGCATTTGTGCTGTCATTAACTTTTCCAGAGCCTAAGCAATGTTGATTTTGATTCCCTTTTTCCTTGCTTTGTTCTTTCCCACATCCCTAGCTCTCCTCAAGGCATGATTTTTTAAAGAGTGCCATATGTTTTCCTTAACATTGTACCAATATAATTACAACAGCTTTGTTTAGCACATGGTGAAGTGTCAAAGTACCGAACCTATGCGTATTTTTTTTAATTAAGCCTGACTATATCTGTTCATGACAGACATGCTTTATTTGCTTGATTTATATAATATTTTCACCTAACTGACTAATTTGGTGTGTATTAAGCCTTAATCTACTCTAAGTAAAACATACGAAAAATCCAAAGATTAATTTTGTTTTACAATACCTCTTACGTATTTTTTCCTTTCTTATTCTATCTTCTACAGCCCTTCCTTAGGAGATAATATGCAAACATATCCCGGAGTAAAAACTGGAGGTATAAAAAGTGGAGGTATAAAAAGTCCTGGTGGTGTAAAGTCAACCTTTACTACGAGTCAAACGTATCTCGGAAACTAGTAGGTTTTATTTAAGAAAAAAAAAAAAAAGGAGAGAAAAGAAATAATCCATGATTTTTTTTTTTAGTCCAACATTTGATGTTAAACAAGATACAAAAGATTTCCTAATCGATGCTCAACGTATGCCATCAATAGGTGGTTGCATTTCGTTCAAAAAGTTGCCGACAAATAGTAACGTAAAATGTCAAGACATTACACAAACTTGTCGTGTTACTTGCATGAAAGGATACAAATTTCCCACAGGAGCATCGTCACTTCAAGTCAGTTGTGTTGACAATGAATGGGTTATAAAAGATTCGGAATGGTTGGAATTACCGTCATGTGAACGTAAGTATATGTTTGGTTTTATTTTTTATACATAAATTACAGTGTTACATATGCACTGAAATTAATTCTGTCATAAATTTGTATTACACAAGGACTTTTTCAATATTTTTAAAGATTTCGTTTAACTTTCATAAATGCAGACATATAAATAAGGGTTTTCAGCAAGCTTTCTGTAAGCTTAAAAGTTAAAATACTGTTGAAAAAATATAAAAATATTTGTGTACATAAAATGGTTGTAAGAAGGAGAAAAAACTCGAATCTTTTAATGTTTTTAATTAAAAACACAAGCCAGCTTTATTGAAATTGAAAAATTTCTTAAATATTCTCGACAGTTTCTGGACAGATCCGATCCGCTGCAAGTTATTTGGAAAATAATTAAAATAATTCATCTGAAGTGTAAAATTCTAAACTAAACAAAACTAAACTGGATTTTGTTCTAATATGTATTCTATCTCAGTTCACTCTCCAATGTTGGTACAAAGTAATTGATCATAACTGTTTACGCATTTAGTTAAGTAAGGAAAGTTAAATAAATTAAAATAAGCTTTTATTACTTTTCTCCCGGTGCCATAACCGGTGTATTTGCCCATTTACCACATACGAAACAAACCCTTCCACATCTATGTAAAAAAACTGACTGCCATGGCAGTTATACTAACTTGTAATAGGTTGTCTTACTGGTTTAAATATTGATCATCGGTTGGTTTATTATCGCAGGGGCTAGGGTTCCATGGATCGCGAGGCTCTGTGTTCATGTCCAAGGGTCCATTCATGAAGAAGGAACTGAATCCGAGTACCTTCAATATTGACTGCACCAAGAGCTCAATTTAAATAGTAAACAAATTGAAATGTCAAACAAATATTTTATGAAAAGAAATATATGAGGGGTATTCACACTCTTTAGCCTTTAGCTTACTTCGAAATGTAATTATGGGAACAGGGTGATAAAATGGCAGACCGTAGGAGCTCTCCCCGGTCCCGGAAAAATTGAGAAAATCCTCAGAATTCCTAGGATTCATAGTTATTCTAGAAAGAAAAATTGTGAAGATCCGGTTAAAAATAGCTGAGATAAAAACTAAAGTATCTCAACATTTATGAAAAGAACGGCTTAAATTAAGGAAATGCCGGTTTTTCATAGGATTTTTTAACCGTTTGGGTTGTTTCCCAAGTTGTTATTTCTATTATTACTACTTAATTATACACTATTTCAGTATAATGTTAGCGGATAAAATGGAGCCTGTTTTGTTGAGAATGGTTATTTCTAATTAGTTTTCAGCGCAGGCTAATAGTTTAGGAGAAATGTTAATAATGTAGAACAACCTCCTTTTACGCAATCTTTGCCGCTTTTTGCCGTGACAAAATGTAAAAATTTACAATTTACCTTTACGGAATAACGGTGGTTCGGAGGATTTTTTTTGTAAAGATGAAAAAGTTTCGTAATCGAACACTTATGCCTATGATTGAAAAAAAAATTAGAAAAATAACTCATGTAGTAATGGCGTATATGGGACCCAGATGGGGAAAACAGTGAACTTCGGCAGTAAAAGCTCAGTGTGGAAATATCTCGAATTCAAAATAAAAACCTTCTAATAGATAGAAAATTTTATTACCTTTAATTTAGATGCAAAATTTTTTCTCTAAGGGCATCCCTTATAATGTAGGGTCCGACAAAGTAAAATAGTGGTTTTCAGTTAAAACGTAATCAAGTTTTATATGGTGGAAAAAATATACTATGGAGTATACCGGATTGAAATTTAAAAAACGCCATTCGATAGAGCTCAGCGGGGGCTTTAAATAGACGCCCCACATGTCATATTTGGGGTTTAAGGAGGGTGGGGGTAACAACCCCGCACCCCAAAATACCCCCACTCGAAACTTTTGTTTCGATAAATTTAATCGCCTTGTCGAACTAAAGACGAATATCAAGTTCGTTTTTTGAACGGTCCCCTCCTCATCCCGCAAGAAAAGTTCAAATTTTGAAAATAATTAATAATTAATTTCTGAACTTCAAATACTATTATTAAGTAATTTAGGGCGGAAAAAGAAAATCGATCGCACCAATTTGTTTTTCGGTGATGTTTTATTAAGTTTCCCAGAAAGTTTCATGCTCTTTGATGCGCCATTACTTATGTTTTGGGCTCACAAATTTGCAATACCTTTTTTTGTGGGGGAAAACCATGATGCGGGTAGATGTAAATTGAACACCCTGCTAAATCAACCGAGTACCACCTAGAAAAAATACGAGTGCACCAGGCGATAGTCCTCAAAAGGATCTTTCATTTGGCACACTGGAAATTTTCCTAGGACACTCCCCTCCGCAGCTGCATCCGCTGACATTTGACGTTCAATCTCAGCTCCTTAGTACAACTATACAACCCGGTTTACACTGCAAATTTGTGAATGTAAAAATACAAGACCCTTGTATTGCATTTTATATGCATAAGCCTTGTATGACTTTACTGGGTTGTAATCAAATACATCTTTTACAAGGATACACTCTTTGATACAACATTGCGTGAATACCCCTATTATATTTTTAGGCATAACGAATTTTTAGTTTATGTAAATAAAACAATACAAAACGGAAACTAAAGTAGTAGATGACTTCTGCTCTCTTTATAAAAATCTAGACACACTAAATCGGATATCCATGAGTGTTCCATAAAAATCCTTTGTGAACGTTGAAAATATAGATTTCCAGGTTTCTTTCAATAGTTGTAAAGGAGGCAAACATTTCATAACGTTTCTTCAGGGTCGGATCTATGGAAAGGTATGCGGGGGCACTTGCCATGGGCGCTAGTTTTAAGGGGACGGCAATACGACGGAACTCTGAACCCATAACTAAATGAAAAAAAAAAATTTAATTACAAGAATTGGAAAACTTTTTCAGACCATACTTAACACTTCTTTCCGGAATCTAAAAGTTCCATTGCTGATACCACACTTTCAGTTGTGCATATACTTATACAGTCAATCAGTTTCCTGTCTATTGAATTTAAGTCTGTAAGCCTCTATAAGCTAATTAAACTAAAAATTCCGCTAAATTTTCAAATTGTACCTTTGTATCATATGAAATGAATTCAAAAATTGTACAAAAGTGGCTAGCAACCCTATGTTCCCCATCATCCATCAATCTTACCTCGAATGACAGAATATAAGGCAGTAGGTACAAGCACAAAACTACCAGAAAATTATTTTTATGCCAGCTAAATGTAGCTATTTTAGTCGGAGTTAAGGCCTTTAAATCTGAGTTAAAAATCGGCTAACTCCTTTTAACCTCAACGGCAGTACCCCAGAATTCCTACCCAAAGTTTTTTTTGACACCGTTTCAAATTTTACTAGTTTTAGCCGAGAAGATTCATATTGAAAAGCGGCAAAAATAAAAAACTAATCTCTAACATTATTTAAATTTTTAATTTGTTATCGTCATACTTATCTATGCTCCTTTGGTATAAGATCTTAGGAGATATTTCCTATTTAAGTCCGATTCAAGAGTTATTTTTAATTCCATATTCGCACAGTTCAGGATAGAAAATCATCGCGGAATTTTACTGTTCGGTCAAAAGTTTTTTAAAGGTAAAAAGATATGCGTTGGTTGCAATGCGAGTATTGCGTGCTGGAATCGTCTACAAGGGATCAGACTAGATATATACCTATAGCAGGAAAATCTTGGTTATCTTGGTTCCACTCCTATTTAACCAACAGAGATAATATCGTTGTATTTAATGTCCATTCATCCTCCTCATTCAAACAAATTTTTGGAGTGCCTCAAGGTACAATATTTGGACCATTAATATTTCTCATTTATATCAATGACATGCCTTCTTGTTTTATATCTGATTGCTTATTATACGCTTATGATGCTAAGATTTTTAAGAAAATTAATAACGTAACGGATTGTGTATTCATCTTCAAACGGATATACTAACGGCTGGAAAATTGGTACCATGATAACTGTATGCAAAAATATCTCGTTTCATCGGGAAAAAGATCCTATATTCTTTCAATACACCATTCACGACACTACTCTCTCTCTCGTATCAATGAGATAAAAGGTTTAGAGGTAATCTTTGACCAAAAGCTCCTCTTTGTGCCACACATAAACCTTATTACCTCCAGATCATTCCGTTTATTATGATTTATCTTTCGCACTTGAAAATCGTTTAGGTGAGCATTTTTTGATATCAGTCTTTTTTATTCTTTAGTAAGGAGCATTCAGGAATATGCCTGTCAGGTTTGGAATCCTTTTTATACCCTAGATAAAATCATAGGGGTATACTAAGTTTGTCATTCTATTTGTAACACCTCGAAATAATGATGGTAGAGCAAAATGGATTGGACACCCACGCATAATATTAAAAGTTATTTCGATTTTTGCATGTCCGTCCGTCCGTCCGTCCGTCCGTCCGTGCGCACGATAACTCGAGGACGCGTATACTTAGAGAGCTGAAATTTTGTACACGGACTTAAAAAAAAAAGTGAAATTAAGTTCGAAAATGAGACAAATCGGGCAACTCCTTCGTGGGGTTGCCATATAAAAATTTCGTTTTCCACTATATATTTGGACACTGCCTGAGAACGCGTCGACGTAGAGAGCTGAAATTTCGTACATCATGTTTTTACTACATTAGCAAATAAAACGTCAAAAATGGACTAAATCGGGCAACTCCTTCTTGGTGTTGCCATATAAAAATTTCGGTTTTTTACGTATACTTTGAAAACGATCAGTCCAAGACATTTTTATTGTACTAAAAACTTCTGCAGAATACGAAATCCTATAAAATTGGTTATAATAATTTTTTCTGTGCGACAAACCGTTCTAGAAATATATGCGAAAAACCACTTCAAAATCAATACTTGAATAGATCAGTGACCATACGAAATTTAATACGGGCATTCATCTAGGGTATCCTAAGAATTGGTCTTAGACCAATTCTAGCTTTTTTACTTGTTATTCCTCTTATAGTGCACAAATTTAGGCTGTCCAGGGAAAAATTCACCACAGTTATAATGCTCAGATTGGAGAATACCACTCTAGAGTATCATGAAAGACTAGTAAAATATAACTTAATGATACTGGAAAATCGCAGAATCTACTTGGATAGTACGTTTCAATACAAAATCTGAAATGGTAAAGTATATTGGATGAATTAGTTAGTGTCTAATATTGATTTGCATGTCCCTTCATGTAACTCGAGATCCCAGACCCCCTTCAGATTACTCACTTGCACAACAAACATTAAAGAAAAATCACCTATCTACAGCAGAGATGGGCATTTTTTATTCGAATAAAAATAAAAGATAAAAAACCGAAAAAAATGAAAAATCGAATAAAAATTTATTTGATTACAAATATTATTCGTTATTTGGTGAATTATTCGCAAATAATTATTTGTTTATTTGTTGTTTGGTGCAAGTTATTTGAGTTTCAAATAATTATTTTTTATTCGATCGTGCTTTATTTGATAATCAAATAATTTCATTATTTGATGAATTATTTGTGATTGCTTATAATTGCGATGGTCATTATTTGAATTTCAAACAATTATTTGTCATTCAATTATTTTACGTTTATATCCTTATGACCCTTGAGTAGACATAGATTTCATATTTAGGTATTTTTGAAAAAGAAACCTCTTTAGACGATGATAAGTTTTTTATTTTTGATTGTAATACATTTTAACTAAATTTTGATATGCACTAATAACATGCGTTTGCTTTTAATAAAATCCGCTCTTCAAAATGCTCATCAGTTAAAGAGCCACATTTAGATCCGCTTAATAATGTGGCTTGCGAAAAGAGCCTTTCTACAGGTGCTGAAGAAGGAAGTGGGGTATTATATTTTAAAAATATTGCCTTCAGAACTGGGTAGTCCTCTAACAACTCACAACTTAAATATTAAATAATTAGTAGGCATACTTTCTTAGTCTGGCTTGAAGTAAAGCTTTCACTTCAATCGTATTGTGTTAAGCACAAACTCACTTGTTTTTTATTTAATTGACTCTAAGATTATTCTGAGTAATCAAGCCCAATTAATTTACTTCTAAAGCTTCACAAATACTTAATTGAGCAAAAGTATTAAATTCCTTTTAAACTTTAAATTAAATTATGCCAAGAAACATCTTGCGGAAAGAAATGCTTGTACCAAGAATTAATTATTTGAAATTGGAACTAATGGACATCAGAAAACATATATCCATAATCGAATGACAAATAATTGTTTGAAATTCAAATAATGACCATCACAATAATAAGAAATCACAAATAATTCAGCAAATAATGAAATTATTTGCTTATCAAGTAATGCACGATCGAATAAAAAATAATTATTTGAAACTTAAATAATTTGCACCAAATAACAAATAATTATTCGAAACTTAAATAATTTGTACCAAATAACAAATTATTATTTGCGAATAACTTAAAATAAATCGATACTCAAATAAAAATTTATCCGAATAATTTTTTATTTGATTTTTTAAAAAAATCGTAATTTGATTGAAAATTTATTCGTATAATGCCCAGCACTGCTACAGAATTACAAAATCATACAATATAAAATTTAACAATATAGACATCTTCAACGCTAGCCCTCTGACATTTAAAAAGTTAATCCTCCGCGAGATCGGTTCGTAACACTCTCCTTCATTTCTGTCTATCTAATGCTTCTCTTTGCCCCTTTTTACAACTCATTACCAGCATTGTTGGCTTCCGCTCTTTCGATGAATTTTAGTCCTAATTTCTTTTTGCCTTTTTAATCTTCTAGCTTTAAGTTCACGCATGTATCTATGCTGCTTAGATTTAGTTTAAGTATTTTTGTGCTTTTTTTTTCTTTTTATATTTTGCTCATAATTTTACTTCTTTAGTTGTAGTTTATTTTTTGTAGTTATATCTCAACATTTCTTTTACCTTTTTCTTTTTAATTATTCTTCAACTTCTTCTTTTGTTTTGTTTATGTAAATCTATTAGCTAGCTAAATTACATGTATGGTAGTACATTATTGGAAAGCTTTCTGTTTACTACATATCTTTATAACCTTCAAAGTAAATAAGTAAATAAATAAATATTATCCTTAAATATAAATTTTTTCTCTGCTATTTGTGTTTTTACCGAACTCTTAAGTCATTGTTTTGAAGATCAGGATCGAGACTAACACACCACACTGCGATACAGATTTTATAGATTAAGTTAAATTTAATTTTAAGACTATTTTTTCATTTTACTTCCAGCCACATGTATACCAACATGTCAAAATAATGGAATTTGTATTGCGCCTGGCATATGTAAATGCCCACAAAATTATCATGGTCCAATTTGTCAGGATAAGAAAGTATATTGTCCATCATATCCTCCTGTGCCGAATAACTCGAATATGTCTTGCAATCCTTCGTAAGTACAAACAAACACATATCCACCAACCTCAATATTCAAAGAGAATTCCAACGAAATATTTACAATTTCAGGCAATGTACAATTCAGTGCTTGAAGGGCTATAAATTTCCAGATGGTAGTCAAATAACTAATATGGCATGCGATGATGGACAGTGGAAACATACCAAATCAGGACGAGCATCATCTCCGGAATGTGAACGTTCGTATAAATTGCAAAATTTTTATCAGAAAATAAAATTTCTCGAATATTTTCAGCAACTTGTAATCCAACGTGTAAAAATGGTGGCACTTGTCAGGGATACAATTCCTGTTTATGTTTGAAAAACTTCAGGGGCCCGCAGTGCCAATTTGGTAAGATACTCATTTTATCTTAAGTATTCGGAGCCTTTGTAATTTTGAAATTTTCTATTTTCTCACAAAGACAACAGTTTCTGTAACATCTCTCAGACCGGATTCAATGGAATTTACTCCTGCACTTTTAAACAAAACGAAGCAATCTGCCAGATAAGATGTCCACCTCCGATCGAGTTTCAGTTTCCTCCTGCCGATAATTATGTCTGCGAGTACAACTTGAACACTTTTAAACCGGCAAAGATACCGAACTGCATCTTTCGTAAGATAAAAACTGTTTAGTGGTTTGGAAATAAATGAAATTAAGCACACTTTACAATTTTAGCTCCAGGAACTACGATAATAAGAGGTGGAGAGCAGACAATTGAAAGGAGCCGTGGTGGAATAAAGACTTCCGTTGAGTATGGACAAGAAAATCAGCAAATAAGTCTTGTTCAGAGTTCGCCTGTGGCTACGTTTAAATCTGTACTACGATTATTACGAATGTTCTCATTAGCGTAATTAACTGGCCTTTGTTTGTATCCTCAGGTAGCAGATGGAGTGTACTCCCTTTATGTTTCCTCCAATTTAATTATGAAAAGTCCAGCTCCAGCTATGTGTGCAACTTGGGGTGGTGGAAATGTGAAAACCTTTGATGGATTAATGTACAAGTAAGCGTCTTTTGTAGTTTTCTTTTATTGCTGGAGAATTACATAAATTCATTAAAGGACACCATTACATTGCACGCATACTCTTATGAAGGATAAAACCGGAGGGACATTTAGTATCAACTTAAAGGCTTGTCCTTACGGAGACAAACAAGATTGCGCTCATTCAATTCAAATTTTCTTTGATGATGTTCTTTACAATTTTGCTAATGATAGTAAGATCTGAGATATATTTGTGAGCAATAATTAATTGGTTTTGTTCTATAGATGGAGTGGTCACTTTGAAAACTCCAAAGAAGACTCTTCCTGTACCTGTACAAATTTTAGGGATGAACGTGATTCCTGTGGCTGATTTCATCAAAATCGATTTTGATAAAATTGGCGTGACAATCTATTGGGATAAGGGCCAGTATATATTAATTGAAGCAAGCGCTAAATGGTGGGATCGAACATCTGGACTTTGTGGAACTTTAGATATGGATCCTGGAAATGATCTTGTTTCGAAAAGTGGAACAAAATTACAATCATTGAAATCTTTTGTTGATGATTGGGAAGTTCAATCGATTGGGGAAAAAGATTTTTGCAAAATGCCAAGTAGATTGGAATTTGAGAAAACTACATGTGAGCTGTCGATTGAAGAAAAAGGTCGTGAGATTTGTGGAATACTTCTTCGTGATGATAAATTAAAGGAATGTGTTAAGGTAGGTGTATAGGATATTTAAAAACAAAGCTACTTTCTTACACTGACTATAAACTCTAAGGTAACGTTGTATCTAGTACAGTTTTCCATAGTCTAGCACACCGGCGCCTAAACGCATCTATCTACCAATGATTAACTTTGAAATTTCTTAAATTTTCTTTTCACACTGCTGCCCAAACAATTCTTTCACCTTTAAGGCTTCAGTGAAATAATTTCTGCGGATCCTTTAACAATGATCCAGAAGCATTAGTGATCTTTTGAAATTTTCCCAGTTTTCTCTTAGTACGAAATTACTCAAAAGTTTTCGTATCTAGAGGGATGTGGTATCATTTCTTGCGTCATATTATAACATAGGGAATATGGAACAACTATTACACAGATTGAAAGTTGTAACAAAACTGATTATTATTACAACAATCAAATTTTTATTATCAGCATACATACATATCAATTGTTCTTTTTGTTGTTTTGCATCATGTAAGCATAGTTGGAGGACATAGCTAAGAAGGATGTTTCACTCGTTTAATTGCTACTCATAGGAATTCCAGATGGATGGACAGGGGAATCTTACATCTGGCATTTAAAATTTAGTCCGCGTCATTGAGTCTGTAGATTAGATTAGATTTGTGAAGGGGTGTGTAGGCGTTAGCCTCGCAATCTATTGTGAGTCCCCGTTGCATTTACTCCCTTTCTAGGTTCAGACTGTTAACAAAGTTTAGAACCATTTTGGGATTGAAGTTCCACACGTAGGTTGGTGGAGGAAAGGCATGTTCGAGGTGGAGTAGTCTCCGCCTGGTCAATGCTTCGTAGTTGTAGAACAAGTGCTCTAAGGTTTCGTGAGTATCCTGACAGAAACGGCAGGATGAAGTCTCAACCAAGCCCAGCTTATTTAGGTGATACCTTAAGGGGCAATGGCCTGAGAAGAGCTCAGTAATCATTTTGAGCTCTGTTCTTCTGTTTCTCCGCCAGCAGTGTTGATAAACTTTTTTGAAGTCCTTTTAGCCTTTCCCAATACATGAATTTTTGTTTATTCTCTCAGTCGTTTAGGGCAGCTCTGAGGTAACATTTTGAAGTCCCACAAAATGGCTCTGGTGCGACAAACTGAGATTCCGCTCCTCTTTTGGCTAGGCCATCAGCAATTTCATTGCCTTTCTTGTCCTCATGGCTAGGTACCCACATGAGGATAACTTTGTTCGTCTTTGATGAATTTCTGAGTGTTTGTAGACACTCCCAGACTATCCCTGACTTGACAACATTGAGGGCAGCTTGATTCTCCGAGAAGATATTAATGGTTGAGCCATTTATGGCTCTTTTAATGCAGGTATTGGCACATTCTATTATGGCCAATACCTCGGATTGGAATACGGTAGGAGTAGAGCCCAGAGCCTTTGATGTAATTGAGTCTGTAAGAAGTTATGCAGACTACTTTCCAGAAATATAGTGCCCAACTAGGAAACACATAGTGCGATCAATAGAAAGGGCTAGACAGTAATCACGGGGAGAGAGCTCTAGTTGAAATAGATGAAAGAGTGTAAGTCCCAGGACCAGTATTATTCGGCAACATATTGCAAGAAATCCTCATGCCAGCAATCGTGAACAGCATTCGCGAAATATCGCGAGATTATGTATACTCGAAAAGGGCATTACAAAGGACGCTAAGAATATTACTTACACATTTTTCAGAAATTAGAACAAAGGGATCTCTGAAGGAGGACGCAATTTCGTAACTGAACCTAACAGAAACTATTTGAAGATGCTAATTTCTTCAATACGGTCAGTGAACGTATGGTGCGGAATATTGGGAGATAATTGGCCACTTTTTCTTCGATGGAACTTTAAATGAAGAAATTTGAAAAAAATTGTAAAGCTTTGAATTTCCATTTAAGCACTAGAATACTGATGTGGTTCCAGCAGGATGCAGCTCCCCTACATTATTCGTTAGATGCACTAGGACAATTAAATAGCATGTTTCTAGGAAGATGGTTTGGACTTGGGGAAGAAGTAGGCTGGTCAGCTGGCTCGCCTGATTTAACCCCACTTGATTCTTTTTTTTTTAAGGGGGACCAATTTATGACAAAATATTTGCAAATGAGCCTACAACAAAAGAAGTGATGAAGGACCAAATTAAATGAGTTTGCAGAGAAATACCTGTAGATGATTTATTACATGTAGGAGAAACGGAGACTTGCATGCTATATTCAACAAGGTGCCGGCCATTTCGAAAATTTATTAGTGGAAGAATTAGAAAAGGAAGTATCAGGGACGAAAAGACAGTTGTTAATTCAAATCTCTCCTTATTCCGAATAAGAATTTTCAGTGGGTACCATAAAACGGGGTAACATTGGCAGATTTTGAAGGTTTTTATCGATTTTTTTCATATAAACTTTCGAAAAATTTAATATATTTTGGTGTTGTTATCGAATTTGACTTTTTGCTTATGTAAGCTAGTAAATAACAAAATTATATCACCTAAAACTTTAGAAAAAAAAATTTTTTCTTAAAGGATCTGCAAAAGTTACCCCTAGTTTGGGGCGTCTTTGGCAGGTGTATAACTTTAGACGTTTTCATAATTATTAAACATCAAAACAGGTGAAACTACGAGAAAATAGTATAAATCAGAATGATTTAGTAATTTGAGAAGATTTATTAGAAAAAGTTCTGATATTTCTGGGCATCCAACGGATGCTCTTGCTCTCTTTATATTTGAGGCCAATACTAAGGTTGGTTCGACGAATGAAACCACTAACATTATCAGGACCGGGCAAATTTTCTTAAATTGCTTAATATTCTTACCCTGTTTTTCGATGTACCGATATTTCTGAATTACATTGAATGGATCACTTGGGGTTATATATGTAGGAAAGCCCCACATCGCCAAATGTCTTATCTCCAGAGTATAAATCAACCGGGCCACCAATTTTCTTCTTGTGTACGTCATTTAGTCTATTATGGATCGTTTCACGCGACTCTTGTCATTTTTTACTCGGCACTCGGTGTCAAAGTCATCTCGCATGGCAATGTCACCCCGTTTTTATATATTTTTAATTTTATTTGCGATTATTCAATGTGACCAAAATATATCCTTAGTAAGGACATTTTTTAATGTTACCTCTTCCAAGTCCCTTTTTTAAGGATTTTTTCTATGCTTGATTAATTCTAGGCAACTTTTATTATTAGGATTTTTTCAATATATTCGGTAATTTTGGAGAAAAATGTTCAGGGAACACGTTGCGAGCTACACCCTGTATGAATGTCACACTGTACACGGAATTTTCGTAAAAATAGTAAATACAGTTTCTAATATATACTAAATCGGGCATTTCATGATGTTGCCATACAAAAATTGAGTTTTTGTTTAAGTATATTGTGAAAACGATCAGTGTTGACGTTTGTACTGCAAAGTTCTTCAAAATAAAAAATCATATAAAATTGATTAGAATCATTTTTACTGTTCGACGAACCATTCAAACTTGTACAGAGGGGTGACCATGCGAAATTACATACGGGCATTCATCTTATATTAGGGTATCGTAAGAATCTTAGATCAATTCTAGCCTTTGCCCTTGTTGTATTTAAATGTTCCAAAAATTCTATGAACTCTATCGTGAAAACTTCCTTTTTGAACGGGATGCTCTAAAAACTGCGATTAATTATTAAATAATTTTAGAATTTTAATTTCAATTTATCAAGCGGATCTAACCTATATTTTTGAGTAAAATTGACTAGTTTAAAATGAACCTCTTCCCTGAATGAGTTCTCCTCTTATAAATCCAGCAAAGTGCATTCCTTCTCTTTCACTGCCATTGAAATATTAATTTTTTTTTGCTTGATTTATACTTAAACAAAGTCAAACTCAAAATGATATTTTTGGTAAAGTTCTTCTTCTTCTTCATTTGAATAACACATTATGTATGCATTTGATCTTCCAGACTAGTGTCACTTACAAAACGTATCCATTTTATCTTCATTAACCACAAATGTAGAAGAAAATGTGCTTGCAAATCATTTTTGGTCCTTAGGTGTCCATAATTAGGTTTGCTATGGGACACACATCGCTCTAATGAATAATTAGTACTAATTGAACGTTTTGCCCTGTATATCTAGGATATAAGTTTCTCTAGTTTTAAATGGCTTTCCGCTTGTTCCGTTTCTTCCTGAAAAGGTCGCAGAAATGAATCAAAGTGTACTTATTCCCTGGTGCTTTGACCATCTCAAATAAAAAATAAACATTAAAAAAAAACGTATACTTAAATAAAACCAAAATAATGCCAAAATTGGCAACATTAAACTTGTTGCTAACTTTCTACTCAACACCCACTAGAACGACGACGGACTGCAAAATTTAGCTCAACTACAGGAGTTGGTTTCAATTTTCATATCATCATCATTTCTATGCGTTACAAACTACTAAAATTAACCCCCCTTCTGGCGTCGCGTCGCCTTGGTGAATAAAAGCTTTTTGCAGCTGTGAAAGTTTGTATTATGGCAACTGGTGAAACTTCTTATTGGTGATTGTGTTGTTGTTATTAAGTTCTAACCCGTTTTCCATTTCAAACCCCATTACTCAACTACATGAATCAGTTCGGTATGAATGTTCTATATTAAAGTTCATAGCAATGAAAGCGAAAACCTCAGTCCTTTTAGGCGGTAACCAAAGTCCTAAACTTTTAATCTAAGGACCATGATTTGAATACCAGAGGAAATCGCGTAACAGTATGTACATTTGTAGCTTTTTTCTTCCCCCATTTCCCTCTTCCCCTATATGAGTTAAAACTTTGCGCATAGCACTTATGTAATGTTTGAATACTTTTTCATATTTATTTTTAGGGATTCGATGAAAATACTTTAATTGCTGTATGCACGGAGGATTACTGCAAATGTGCAAATACAAAAAATCGAGATTCATGTGTTTGTGACACTGTTTCAATGATAGCGAAGGATTGTTTATTCAAAGGTATCAAACTAGCCCGCGGATGGAGAAACCTAGAAGTTTGCCGTAAGCTAAAAATTCAATTTTTTGTTGTTATGTAAATGAAACTGTCAAGAGACTTTTAGCTGTTAACTGTGAAAAAGGACGAGTTTTTTCTCCTTGCGGACCAACCCTGGAACCAACTTGTGGTTCACTCACAAATACATTAAAAGACACTTGTCACGAGGGTTGTTATTGTCCTGAAGGTATGTTACAGTACAAAGGTGACTGCATTCTTCCGGAACAATGCCCGTGTGCAATTCGTAATAAAGAATTCAAGAGTGGCAGCAAAATCACGAAAGACTGCAACACCTGGTATGATATGAGTAATTCCTTCACTTTCATCATATCAATGTTGTCATACTTTTTTTTTTTGATTAAAGCACTTGCCAAAAAGGAATTTGGAACTGTTCGGATGTAACATGCGGTGCACGATGTGGAGCTATTGGTGATCCTCACTATGTTACATTTGATGGAAAACGTTATGACTTTATGGGGAAGTGTTCCTATCACCTTCTTCGAACCGATGATTTATCTGTGGAAGCGGAAAATGTCGCTTGTCCTGGTAGTATATCAGCAGCTATGAACCTTTCTCCTAGTACTTCATCTGAACTTCCATCATGCACGAAATCAGTTACCATAAGGTTGCCATTAAATAGAAAAGATACGACTATCAAACTTGCACAGGGACCTGTTGTTTACGTAAATGACAAAGAAGTTGAGGACTATCCAAAAAACCTGGGGGATGACCTTATTGTGATACGACAAGCAAGTTCGACATTTGTTACGGGTATGTAACCACTTTGTAAAGAATCGTCAATGGATTTTTATGAGTTTTATCCTTTTTTTTTCCTTCTTTCGCTTTTTTATTTACAAATTTTCAGTGGACTTCGCCAATGGAATAAGAGTTTGGTGGGACGGTAATACACGGGTGTATATAGATGCACCTGCAAGTTTCCGAAATAAAACCCAAGGATTGTGTGGTACTTTCAATTCAAATACTCAGGATGACTTCTTGACCCCGGAAGGTGATATTGAAACTGCTGTGGAACCATTTGCTGATAAATGGCGAACGAAAGACACAT
This sequence comes from Dioctria rufipes, assembly GCA_963924295.1. NCBI lineage: Eukaryota > Metazoa > Arthropoda > Insecta > Diptera > Asilidae > Dioctria > Dioctria rufipes. The sequence continues at coordinate 35,585,232 of OZ002743.1, read as the reverse complement.
GTGATTACCTTTCCGATGCACCTATAGTTTATCCGTGCGACACATATCCTGAAAATAGACCAAAAGCAGAGAAATATTGTGATAATCTTTTGAGTGAAGTCTTTGAAGGTGAGTAGAGTCTACCTACATCATTCATTCATTCAGTCTCAGAATGATTTTATGTGAGAGAAACTTGTAACATTGGAATTAATTTATTTATAGAATGCCATTGGACTGTAGATCCTGAACCCTTTTACGAAAATTGCATGTATGATGTATGTGCCTGCAAGGGTGACATCTCGGCATGTTTGTGCCCCATTTTGGCAGCGTATGGTACTGAATGTAGCCGTCAAGGAGTAAACACAAACTGGCGCTTTTCTGTTAAAGATTGCTGTATTAATTTCGTTATGATAAGTATCGATCGATTCGTTAAATTTTGTCCTTCCACTTTCAGCTCTTAAGTGTCCTGTCGGTCAAGTTTATGATGAATGTGGGGACAGCTGTCTGCGGACGTGTCAAGATATAGTCAGGAAGGATATCTGCAAGAGTCATTGTGTTGAGGGATGCCGATGTCCACACGGAGAATATTTGAATGATAAGAATGAATGTATTCCTGCAGAGAAATGTCCTTGTTTGTATGATGGTACAAGTTTTGATGCAGGTTATAAAGAAGTACGACCAGGAAAGGAGTTTTTGGAATTATGGTATGTTACGTATTTTTGTGGTGTGTGTGTATGTGTGGGGGGTATTTAATTATTTTGGATATAATTTTTTTCTGAAAAGATTAATGGTTACGGTGGATGAGAATATTATGATTCGCAAATGTTTGCGGCAAGATTCATATTCGTTACGGTGACTTTGTGGTATTTATGCTTCTTGTGTTTTCGTTAAAGTAGAATGAAAAAACGAATTCAATTTTGAGATTGATTGCAAAGTGAGAATAAAAAAATCCTTACATGTAAATGAAAAAGCAATCCTACAACTTACACAAATTTCCTCAATCTGACTCTGTTTTGTGAAATTTTTTTGGCTTTTGTTCAGATTTTTCTACTTTCATCTATATCTTTAGTTATTACTCCACTTCATATTGTTCTTAGTCTTCCCACCCTTGGTTCTCCTCCCTGTAGGTTTCTTCTCATCTATGTTGCTATTGATTTTTGGCACGTATCTATATATTACCCTGATTTCGGGATTAATCTTGGCCAGGAAAACGTGGATTTCGTTCATGTTGATTTCTTTTATAAACTTTTTCCATTTCTGTATAGTAGGATTGACGTCACACAAAAGTTAAATAGTTGAACTTTTGTGCCCTTCGCAAGGTGTGGTTTAATTTTTAAAAACTTGAACTCTGAATCTGATGACCAGTTAAACAAGATCCTACATAAGAAATCTTCCAAAATTTTCTTTGATTACTTCCAATCCAATATTAACAATACTAACAATATCATCCGATCTTACTAAACATACTGTAATAATGCAATGTGGATTTTATTGTAACTTCGGCAGCCTTCATTTGTAATCGGCCAAGCAGAACTCGATAGCTATAGTGGTGTCGAACTGCCCTTATTGAGGGTTCGATCAGATCTATTCAAAATATCGAGTTACATGAAGAAAGAACGATATCCGAACGATTAGTTTCGTTTGACATTGAGTTATATGATTTGGACCCTGGGTTCCAATAAACTCCAATACTTGCGGCTATGAAGATCGCAGTGTACCTGCATACGAATGCAAAAATGAAAATCTTGTCCATCTATTCATATAAGATTTGAGAACAGAATCACCAGTCGAACTTGTTACATATGACACTAGGCGTCCAGGGGTACAGTATTTCTCTTGGGTGGGTCTTGATACTACCCATTGTAGGGTTGTCTGGAAGGAATTCTACAGTGGATATGATCACTTAATTGCTGAATTATTCTGCCCCATTTTATTCAATGATGGTAAGCCAATAATCCCTTCACCTCTCAAAAATGATAGACTTAAAAGTAAAAGAGGACATCAGAGGTGTCCGATTCTAGTAAAGGTTGTTCTCATGGTCTAATATCAACCATAGAAAATATATTATATCAAGAAAATTGTATTATATATGCCTGGAGTTTAACATCTACTTTCACTTTTTACCAATAAGTCAAGTTGAACCTGTACCCAGTTCACGAATCCTCCATGCATAAACGATCATCACTCCCCACTTTCCGCCCAACTATTCCATAGTTACGTGTATTGCAAGTTGGACGAAGTACCCAAACTTTTCTGGTTAGTCACTAGGAATCCTTACACTCTACAAGATGTCGTAAGGCTGCAACATAGATTGTGCGACAGACGATCATTGGACAATTTGACTATTATCCTATTACGGTTATTTCTTTAACTTACTCTTCTTAAATTATTTTTTGGCGATGTTCGATGTTTTACTCTCCATAGTGTATCTGAAGTGCTGTAGCACTTCAACTTCACCCGCATTTGATTGGTTTGTGTGGATTTCCTCAATCCTCATTTAATTTAACAAGTCCTTGTACTCACCAACAGGATCTGCGTCGTCGTAAATATTTGTGACCATGAATTTCAACAGTTTGGTCAGCTTGGTGTTAAATTGGAACCCTCAGACCTACTTCTACAGTATTTGAAGATATTAATAATTAAAAATCAGGGAGTGATGACGTATTGATCTTCTGAGCTTCATGCGCCTTGATGTGTGGGATCTTCTCTGAATTTTCCGAGCTTAGTACCATGCCAAACTTCGCTGATCATTGCGATTGCCTCAGCCAAGAATTTTTTTCGGGAGTTGCTTTTTGCATTTGATGATCATCTGATGATTTTTGAGCAGTCAAAACAAAGCAAACGTCATCCCTGTTTGATGCAAAGATGCAGCTCAGACTCTTGAACCATTTCTCTTAGGAGTTTCTTCAGTTGAACAGTAGAGCTCCCTGATTTGCAACTTCTATTTTTGTGATAATATTTCATATTTAGACTTAGTTTTTTCTGGCCTCAGGCTACTTTCTGCCAGCTAGAGGAGCATTAGAGTCATCCATTAATTTTATCAATCCGTTGATGATATACCGTTAAGGTGGAATTCTCTGTCTATATAAACTGTTTTAATTTTCCATATTGGCCACGACTATGTCCAGATAGGAGAGTCAATCTGAGCAGAACCAGTCTTACCAGAACATGACTAAGCTGACCAGTGCATCGCATTGCAAAGGACTCATCAGATCTTATACCAGGACTTCCTTGCAAATAATGTTGCAACTTGGGAGAGTTTCTACAGTAGTATAGCCTCTCTCTATCAAGCTATCCAGTACACATTGATGATACCACTTCTAGGTATTATTCTCCTTCGTCTTTTTTCGTCTTTTCTTTTTCTGATTCCTTGATAAACGCAAACTCTTTGACCTATTTCAAATAACTTTGATCGCCAACAGTATTTTTGTGAATTGAAAATTTTATATTTAAAGCAGATTCAACTACGCTAATTTTTTAAAATCATCATAATAATTTGTTCACATCCTCCTTCCAGTACTTGTTCAGAAGGTACATGGGAATGTATAGAAGCGACCCCAGAAGACAAAGAACGCTATCCTCCATCGGGAGCACTAAAAAGCAAGTGTCTCGCTGAACCTAATTCAGAATTCACAAAATGCGTTCCTAATGAGGCTAAAACATGCAAAAATATGCACAATTATGTTGAAACTTTTGAAGATTGCAGCCCAGGGTGTGTGTGTAAAATTGGCTATGTCCTTGATACTTTCATCGGAAAATGTGTCCTACCAGAGGAATGCTCCTGCCATCATGCCGGCAGAAGTTATAATGATGCTGAGGAGATTAGAGAAGATTGTAATACATGGTAATATGAGAATCTATTTCAATGTGTTATGACGGGATATATCCGTTTATTGCGCTAATTATTTTCAGTAAATGTAAATCCGGCAAATGGGACTGTACTAAAAATGTTTGTGCCTCAACGTGCAGTGTTTGGGGAGATTCGCATTTTTCCACATTTGATGGCAAAGATTTCGATTTTCAAGGAGCATGTGACTATGTTCTGTCTAAAGGAGCCGATAATAATGGAAATGGATATACAATAACAATTCAAAATGTTTTGTGTGGCTCAATGGGTGTCACGTGCTCGAAATCTCTTAAGATTGCATTATCCGGAATATCGAAGGACTCTATAACTTTATCTTCAGATCCGTCCAACCAGAAATCGATTGAAAGTAAAATTTTTTGCTGTTCTACTTGTAATCATCTCCGTTCTAAATCAATTCCATTCCAGAGTATAAAAAAATCAAGAGCGAAAATCCAAATACGTTCACAATTTACGATGCTGGTGTTTTTCTTGTTGTAGAAGTTTTAGACTTAGGATTGCAGGTGAAATGGGATCACGGAACACGTGTTTACGTAAAATTAGATGATAAGTGGAAGCGAAAAGTAGCCGGATTGTGTGGCAATTACAATAACGATGCTCAGGATGACATGAAAACTCCTTCTTTGGGCGTGGAAACAAGTCCAATAATATTTGGTCATTCATGGAAACTTCAGGATTATTGTTCTGTTCCTACTGAACCAATCAATGCATGCAAAGAGCATCCAGAACGTGAAAATTGGTCACACATAAAATGTGGAATATTGAAATCGGCGGTTTTTAAGGTAAGTTGTTGAGTGAATACATGCTCCGGAAATGTTGTTGCGGTTATTCAATGCTTTTAACAGGATTGCCATTCAGAGGTTCCATATGAGAAGTTTCTGAAACGATGTATTTTTGATACGTGTGCTTGTGATCAAGGAGGCGACTGTGAGTGCCTTTGCACGGCCTTGGCCGCGTATGCTTATGCCTGTTCCCTGAAAGGTGTTGAAATCAAGTGGAGGACACCGCAGCTGTGCCGTATGTATGCTCACAAATTCTTAAATTATTTATTTAACATGGTAATTTTGCAGCTATGCAATGTGACCCGCACTGCTCTGAGTACAGTCCTTGCACTCAGCCATGCCCAGTAGAAACGTGTGACAACTTTTTAGAGCAGGGCATAGAAGAACGAATGTGTTTAACAGAGACTTGTTTCGAGGGATGCCATATAAAACCCTGCAAGGAAGATATGATATACTTAAACGACAGCTTTTCAGAATGTGTCCCCAAAAGTACTTGCAAGCCTATTTGTATGGAGAAGGATGGGACGATATATTATGAAGGAGATATAACCCGTTCGGATGACTGTCAAACGTGTAGATGCACTAGGAAGAAGGAAATTTGCAGTGGTGCACCATGTAGTACCAGTCCTGTTGTCTGGCCATCAACAACTCCATCTTTACTACCTTCAAGTGATGGGACAGAAAATCCTTTAGATATATGTGACCCCACGATTCCTCATCATGAGTTCCCTGGAGATTGTTATAAATTCTTACATTGCATGCAACAGCCAAGTGGAATTTGGACATTTGTAGAGAAGACTTGTGGACCTTCAATGATGTTTAATCCAATTAGTATGACTTGTGATCACATTCAAGCGGTGGAAATTTTAAAGCCTGAGTGCGTCTTCTTGAAATTAACTTCACCAACGCCATCCACACATCAACCTTTGATTGCTCCGAAATGCATTGAAACTGAACTACTCATCGAGTCGCCAAGGGACTGCGGTAAATACCTTGAATGTATGGAAGTAAGCAATAACGCTTGGGAGTATGTTGAAAAGGATTGCCGTGATGGTAAAATGTTTAATCCTCTTATAAAAGAGTGCGATAAGACTGCATCTGTGTTGGCTATAAAACCCAATTGTTTACCAATTATATATTCCACCATAGAACCACCTACTTTGTGCCCACCTGGAAAAAAATGGTCTGAATGTGCAATCCATTGTGAGCAGTTGTGTCATTACTATCGAAATGTAATTCAGCTCAGCTACCTTTTACTAGGGTAGTCTTGTCATTGTGGAATTTATTTAATTATTTTTAATTATTTAAGGTTCTTCTCAAAAAAGGGATATGTACACAAGGAGAACTATGTGAGCCTGGTTGCATTGATATAAAGTCTATGGAGAAGTGTGCTGATGCTGATAAATTTTGGCGAGATGATAGCTCTTGTGTGACAATAAGTGAATGTCCGTGCATAAGTCCCAATGAAAAGCTTATCAAGGTTTCTACTTTCAACTACATACATCTCGTCTTTTTATTTTTATTTATATTTTATCCTTATTATTTTAGCCTCATGGAATTTATGAATCAATTGATGATGGAGAGTCTAAGCTTTGTCAATGTTTAGACAACAATTTAATTTGTATCCCTGAAAAACCAGTTACTGCACCTCCGCTTGGTAAGATATTTCGTCTGTCTTACATTAGATTGATTAAAAAAAATTATTAATTCTCTAATTTATGTAGAAGCTGTGAAACCTACAACCAGAAAACCTGATTTTATTACACCAAGTACTGAGCATCCACTTATAATTCATACAACTGTTTCCCCTCCACAACATTGCAATGAGGCAAAGTAAGACTTAAAAACTTTTTTCTGATTGTTGTAAATGACACAAAAAAAAAAAATTAAAATATTTTTAGTCTGATTCCGATTATATCCGGTCCTTTTGGATTACCCGATACTGCTTTTGCTGCCAGTAGCGTTTTGGGATCTTCTTTTCTTCCTCAATATTCAAGACTTCACAGTAAACCATCGTCCAAATCCAATGGAAGTTGGTCACCAGGGGCAAATGATCAAATGGAATATCTTCAGATTACTTTCTCACAACCTACACCAATCTATGGCGTTATTATGCAGGGAAGTCCAATTTTCGATCAATATGTTACCTCGTTTAAGGTAAGTCTCTTTACTGAAATTTCTCCTATTTTATTAGAAATTATAAAATTTTGTGCGATTGGTTGAAAGCATCGTATCTAATAATATGTGAATCTGATGGTGTAATGTATTTTATACTTTGTAGGCTATTCAGAATAGTAGAAGAGCTTGGAATTTCTGTCCTATTTCAGCAGTTTATTGACACATTTAGGTGATAGTGGGGTTTTACAGCTTACAACATCCAGTGTATCACAGCTGGCTTGACATTTCACGTCTTTTTAGAGGCTTTTAGATTCTTTGACATAAGCCTACAACTAAAGTCATAACTTAAAGTTACAAATACAACAAAAGACAGTCTCTTCCCACTTTAACTATTGTGCGATTTATCTACTTCTCTGAGAACACTTGAGCCAACATGGAGTGGATACATCTAATGCATACTATTGTGGAAAATGAGGAAAACTTTCCAAAGGTACCGTTCAGATACCTCAAAAGCATGGCACCATACTCCGTGACGACCGCCTTTTCGTTTTTAGAGATAAGAGCATGAAGAGAAATTTCTCTTGGCTGTCTTGACTGCTGAGTGGTGTTTTTTTTTAACATCAAAACACACATTTCATATCTTTATCTCAGACTTAAGCATTTTCGTATCTCCTCTTATATTCCCTCTACGATGATCGCTGGCTTCCTCACTTATTTCCTTTTTGAGTATTCAATAATCTCCTTAGTAGCTTCTTGGTTATCTCTCTGAGCTTCTGTATAGTTACAGCCGGGAACATTTCCCCTTGTTTTTCCTTATAAAGCGCACAGTCTGAATGGACTTAACCAACACTTGGCTTGGCTTGGCCTTAATGGCCTCAACTGACCTGACTGATCACTTTGGCACATACCGTTTTTTGAAGCATCTGTTGATCTCAATCATCAATCGTAATCAGCCATTCTTAGATTTTAAGCCGTTAGTGTAGTTGTTTTGCCAATCTTAAATTAAAACTCCAAGTAGTCCTGATCATAATTTGAGAAACATTCTTGTCAATTTTCTAAGAGATTTATACTCACGATAAAAGTTTTCATTAGGCAAAAATAGCTTGCACTTAATGGGAATTATCACTAAAATCTTAATAAATACGAAAAGTTAGTACAACTTCGCATCAAATCTGTGTATTATCGTTTCAAAACTACATACAGTTATAGAAAGAGCATAAACTTAGGTAATGACGTATCAAAAATAAAGAGACAATGCAATTTCACCGTTTGGTACATTATAATGTAAAAATAGTACATGAAGTAGATAAACTGGAATGCCCATTTTATACCCGAAACCTCCAGACATGAGAAATATTTTTAAACCTTGAAGGTGTACTATGATACTCTGAACATGTTTTATTAACAATATTTATTTCAATTTAGCGGGGGAAGCCGTGGGAGGGATGTGGTGTCAAGGCTCAATTTGGAAAATCTAGTACAAAATCGAATTCCTTAAGTCCTGAGAAGAAGTTTGAGTACCCACATTCCTATACTCGGGGGATTAAATAACTATTTATAGCCATCCTCATAATCACATTTTTAGTATTTCCCTCTTTTTTATTCGAACTGAGGTACTAGATTTTTCGAACCTTAGATCGGGTCTAACTCGATAGAGCTATGTCCGATCGGAAAACGGGTTTCACTGTTCCCCTTAGATCATAACCAGCTACAGCTCGTAGAAGAAATTTTTTCCCTGCATACTTCTAGGGTGGGGGTAGGTATCACCGGTGGGGAGGAGGTTCCAATACAGTATGTTGCATATCAAATAAATGATATCGTCGAGTACTATCGGGTGGTTTTTCCCAATTCAGAAGGCTTTCTCGTGTCGTTTTAGCCCCTAAAAACCCATTTACATGCACTTGGGTCACACACATCCCAGTTACTACATTTCGCATATATTTTTGCAGTTCTTACTTCCATAACAATTAGTGCTCGGTTGTGAACATTTTTCTCATAAGAAGTCATTTTCCACGACGCACGAGTTCCGCGCAATCACGAGTTTATTTCCAGTTTAACTCGTTTTTAGGGTTCCGTACGCAATGAGTGCCAACGTATTACTAAGTCTCCACTGTCCGTCCGTCCGTCTGTCTGTCTGTCTGTCTGTCAGCGTTCATAGTGTTAAATTTTGTAAGATGGTACGGAACCAACCCCTCCTGTGCGAGTCCGGGTCGCATTTGGCCATTTTTTTTTTTTTATTAACTACTATTTTTATAAAAACGCGTCATCAATACCAATTTTTTATATTGAATTTAAGAAGCCCAAAAACTTAGCTTAAAATAACCTAACCTAACCTAACACTGTGTACCCAAAATGTAGCCCTTTCTGCGTTTTTTGCAGTTTTTACTAACCATATCTACAAAGGAACTATTGGGACTTAACAATCCTACCCTGAGAACCCTATTGTCAATTCTTACTGCATACTCATAACTCAGGGGTGACCTACACAGAATGGAAATTTTTGACAATCCTGTACACAAATGATGCGGAGAGGAATCCGATATAGTGACTCACTTTCTTTGTCACTGTCCGGCTCTCTCCGGCATTACAGATTCCTTGGCTTAAAACTCCTAAATGAACTGTATGTGAAGTGGTTAGGGATTGTTGGAGCTAATGCTAAATTTTGTAAGACGATCCGGCTGGGATTTCTGGGCAATTTTGCATAAGTCTGGAAGATGCACAATGTGCCTTGTTGTGGCCGGCGTTCTAGTAGAGACTGCTTAGGGTTCTCAATCTTTTTTCAATCCATCCATTAAAGTATGGTATAAAGTGAGAATTCTTGCGAGTAAAATTTGACGAAGGAAATGTCAGATTTCGCGCCAGTTTAGAACTAAGCAAATCCTGATATTAAATCTCGACACATATATGTTACTGCGAAGAGAATAGATTGAATTACATTGTTATAACTGGCGTGTACGGCAGGCGCAGGCAGGAACTAGTCGTACTGATGAGTATTGGTTCCTGCTAATAAGCAACGCCTTATTTATTGCTGAATAACCGGGTTTTGAAGATAACGTCCATGTGGAGTAGAAACTCAGTCTTAAGTCTTATGGTAACAATGTAGAGGGCATGCAGATCTTTAGTTTCAAATTGAAATTTCATATAATTCGCGCACTCTGTTACATATACCTCCAAGGCATTAAGTTCGTAGAAATTGTGCAACGCAGGTACATTTAGCTTGTTTCATTAATCTCTGTGTTGCCTTAGCCTGTAGCCTAAGCGTTATGTTCCACATGAATAAAAATGAATTCTTGTCCGCACATAACCTCACTTCTGGTTATCTAGTGTCTGATTTACAATACAACATTTATTCAGTAGTTTCTGATATAAAAGCTTAGCAAATTTTCAGTATGGAGCTTCTAAGTTTTTAATTTTGGTCCAGAAATGCTTAAACGACGCCGTACAAAAATGATTAAATAAAAAATTCCAATTTGAAAAGTGGCTGCTCAAATTTTACCCCTTATATTAATTTTGTACAGAGGGTTGTGATGAAGTTAATGGCCAATCGATTTGCGAAACACCCCGATTCATACTTTCGCAAATAGTCATTTAAAGGGGCGAGTGCCGAAAGTTATTCATACAATCCAAGCAAGGCAAGCATTATATGAATTAATTTCACTTAGGGTGGCCAATTCCACAATAGTCAGTAAAACTTTACACAAGAAAATCATTAAAAAGTCCTGGTTTCACATTCACTTGAAATATTCAACAAGTTCGTGTTTTCGTAATAATTTCAATTCCACATTATCATATTTATCCTGCCACTATATAATATCTGTACCTCTAGATAACATATAGCTACGATGGCGGCCTATTCCACTACATAACAGACGAAGATGGACTTCCGCAAATATTTAATGGACCCGTTAGCGCACGAAAAACGAAAAGTTCGTATTTTAAAATTCCTGTCGAAGCGAAAGTGGTTCGAATTTATCCCTTAAAATGGCATGGATCTATTTCAATGAGAGTCGAACTTTACGGATGTAATCCTTTCAATGTTACCCCAACACCCTCTCGTTATGTAGCATCAACTTTACCACCATCAATAATTACAACTCAAGCGCCACTAAAGCCAACAGAAATATGGCCAACTATTGTAGAGCCAGTGGAACCTATTTGTATTGATGAAATGGGTGTTGAGAGTGGCCAGTTGAGTCCAAGTCAGGTAAGCTGTATATTTTGAAAATGTCATATCCTTTTTAACAGTTGTTCTTTGTATTTTTTTGGTACAGGTAAAAGCCAGTAGTGTTCTTTGGCCAAAACCAATTAAAGGTAAAAAACCACGTTTGTTTGATATGCTAAAGTTGAATTCTCCAATTGGATGGAGGCCTTCTATCGATGCACCTAATCAATTTGTTTTGGTATGAATCTAATTATTGGATTTAAGATGAAAAAAATGATATTTTATGATTTTAAACTTAGTTTGACTTCCTTGAGCCACGAAATGTTACGGGAATAAAAACCAAAGGCGGTCCTGATGGTCGGGTTATTTCATACAAAGTTATGTTTTCAAAGAACGGGAAGTTGTGGAATAAAGTTGTAACACCTGATGGACTTGTACAAGTTTTCGAAGGAAATTACGATGAGGATACTCCTAAAACGAATTATTTCCAATATCCAATACATGCTCAGCAAATCAAGGTGGTTCCTCTTGAGTGGCATAAGAATATCAACATGAGAATCGAGCCTATAGGTTGCTTCCATCCATATCGTAAGTATTTTCAACAACAAATTTGTTATGGAATTCTACCGAATACTTTTGATTCCAAGAACTAACCTAAGCCGAGGGAGATTGGATAATTTAAAATTTTTCATTTCTTATTTCAGCGGAATCAACTGTTGCACCTGAGCCAGAACCGCATCTTTGTCCGATTTGTCCAGAGGTCGAAATTAACACTTTGCCAATGGATGAAAATTGCAAGTGTCAGGAGCCAATGTTTTGGAATGGAAAATATTGTGTGGATAGGAATATGTGTCCCTGCATCGTTAATCACATAAGGTATGTTGTGATGTGTTGGAGCAATATGTCATAGTCTGGTGCTTTATTTATCCAAGTTAAGTCTTTGTTTTAGGTGCTCCTAATGTAGGGACAAGTTGTTGCACTTTAAACACTTCTTTGGTCCTTTATTTCATAGGTTATGATGAAGGAAATTGCGGCCAGGCATGTTTTTAATACACAGAGTCGATTTTGATAAAAAAAAATATAATTTTTTACACCCCCTATCTTTTTTCTTTATTTGTCTCAACTTACTTCCCATCTTGCAAATGCCATACAAATTCATCTTGTGCTTGGAAAACATTATAAAAAAATTTATAGAGTGTCACAAGAAAATTTAAGTAGGACACAGTGGCACAGCTTTCGTCATTATGATGATCAAGGAGTCTTTGTGCAATTGCTATAACGTTAGTTATCGCCTCTATTCGCCCACCCCCCATCAATGTTGATAGACCCCCGCCACTGTTGATTGATCTCGGATACTGGTTTGTATTCAGCGAGGACTTTTAAGATGACTGCCTTCAAATGTTCGTTACCAGCCATAGTACTTTTCCATTTCTTTTAGCTAATGTTATTTTTTTGCTTTACTGTTGTCCTAAGTTAGGCCCTGAATATTCTTCATTGTTATTTCCCCCATACTAGTCCCACAATACTTAGTTGAAATACTTCTACACTGCAAAGAGCTTTGCTTATGACTAGTAAGAATTAAAACCGTTTTTGTTACATGAACATTACATTGCTCCAGTTAGTGAGTTTTGGTGTCAATCTAGGTCTTTTCTAAAATATCCTTCTCTCTACTCGAACATTGACTTATTTAAGTACTAGTGCGGTCGTGAACTATGTTGTTGTTTCAGTTCCAGGTAAAGAAAGGAAATGGGACTTTTGAATTTTTCGAGTTCTCACGAGAAAATGTTTGATGGTTTTACAGATTTCCCAAGGACGTTTGTCTTGAGTAACACCAATAAACCTTTCTCCCTCAGCTGTGTATTCATAATTTCTTTCAATTTTATTTATCCGAAAAATGCGACCTATTAGCTTTTTTAACACTTGCTATCCTTTCCAGCTATGAAATAGGTTCAATCTATGAAAATGACAAGTGCGAAGAGTGTGTTTGTGTACTTGGCGGCATTTCCCAGTGTACAGAGAAAAAGTGTCCTCCATGTGATGAAGGCCTTCGAAAGGACAAATCTCGACCCTGCACATGCATATGTGAGCCTTGCCCGCCATTCCAACGAATATGTCCTTCAAGTGGAGATTGCATTCCCGAAGATTTATGGTGTAATGGTTACCAAGATTGTGAGGATGATGAATTGGACTGCTTCAAGAAAAGCACTACACCAGCTCCAGAGCCACCAAAGGAAGAATTATGTAGGATTTAATAACATTTTTGTACTTTACTTCTTTTCAGTCGGTTATTTGTTTCTATAATTGCAAACTCTAGACGTGAACAAGACTTGCCCAGTACCCGCTTGCCCTGAAGGAATGGAAGTTGAACTCACTGGAAAGAGCCGAGAAAGACAAATGTCGCAAATGTTTCAAACAAGGTAAGAACACAACAAAAGCAACGGAAATTGGAACAACATTTTTAATTTGCTTCAATTATTCAAGCTTTGTGGCAGTAAAGAGTAATAATCCTGCCAAGAAGGGTAGATTTTCGAATCAAAAGTTTGTTGATGGCCCAGAGGAGGAAGCTGATTCCCTTCCGCCTCTAAAGTGTCTTGAATACATTTGCGTTTTTTCACAAAAGAATAAATCCAGTACATGTCCCCTACCACAATGCCGAGAAGGGTACGAAGTGGAATTTGTAAAATCTAAAGACACCAAGGTAGACGAATGTGTTCCATACTCTTGTGTTCCAGTTCGGCAGAAAGACGCCATATGCAAAACATCTGGAAAAACATTTAAAACATTTGACGGCACTGAATTCAAGTATGATCCGTGCAACCATGTGATTGTAAGAGATTTGAACGGACACAATTGGGCAATAGTTTGTAAGGCTTTTATTTATTTTGTTGTTGTAAAAAAACATGTTAATTCAAGGAATCTTTATTTCGTACAGTGAACGTAAACTGCTCAAATTATCCTTCATGCTACCGAGAAGTTATAATCAAGGATGAAGTCAACGACTATACATTGACACTTCGACCAGATCTGACCGTAAATTTAAATGGGTTCGACTACACTGTAAGGCAGCTCGAGAAAACTTCATTCCATTTTGGATTTATTATATCTCAGCCAGGAAATACGATCCTGGTTGTATCCAAAAAGCATGGATTTTGGGTATCCTACGATGAGAATGGTGATGTGAAAGTCGGAGTATCTTCGCAATATGTAAATACTGTGGATGGATTATGTGGTTATTATAACGGTAATCCTAATGATGATAAGCGCATGCCTAATGGTTCACCAGCACAAAATACAGCAGAATTTGGTGATTCATGGTTTTCTAAGGAGGTTCCGAGTGACTATTGCAAAACTCAGATATGTGCTGAAGATGCAGGATCTGCATTGGAAATTTGTAACTCCATCAAGTAAGATTTGTTGGTGTTTTTTTGTTTTTTTTTTATTTGTTTTAAACATTTACTCTAATTAATATTAATTAATAATTTTTAGGCATGAAGTGTTCGGTTCATGTTTAAAGGCAATTGATTATGATGGCTTCATAGCGAAATGTGTCGAAGCTACTTGCGAGTGTTTAAAAGGCGAGAAGAGCAAAAAAAGTGACAAAGGGACAAGTTGCAAATGTTTTGCTTTGGAGCGTTTCGTTAAAGAATGCCTAGCAGCAGAACCCTCTGTGCAATTAGATTCATGGAGAGCAGTTCATGATTGCCGTATGTTTAAAGATAACTGAAATTATTGTTCGTGCTGTGATGTAATTTCCATGGTGATAATGTTCAAGATCTTTGATTGAACACTGAGTTAATGTCAGAATGTCGAATTTTGAAAAAGGTCAATGGGGTTTGTGTAGATACATTTTAGATGGGCCTTACAAGTTAGGTTCTTGATATTATTACTACCAAAATCGTGCTGGAAATTCATACTAATTAGTGAATTTGGAGGTTTTAGAGATTTTGAGGTTATTCTAGGATGACGATAATATTCAACGATTATTATTATTTTATTATTAAATAGGGGATGTAGGCAGATATGCTGCATCTCATTTAGTCACTGCAATCTGTAAATTCATTTGCGATATTACTCCTAATTGCCCTAGGACGCCCATTCGAACTTAAGGTCTTTGCAATATCCTCTGGCAATGGGAATGCCTTTTTTTTAGATGTTTTAGCCTTATGTATACAGCCCAGAGCCTTAGAGTCAAAGACGACGTCTGCAGCAATCTCATTGTCTTCCATACAGAAGCGACAGATCTTACTATCGACCTTATTTATCTTTTTAAGGTGATACTTAAGTGAGAAAGGCACAGTGAATAGCCCCAAGTTCGTTCTTGCTGAGAATGAGATTACTTTTCTCCTCTGTTGTGAATACATACTGAACTTCTTCGCCTGTCTTAGTCCTGGGGTATTTTCCGGTATGCCAATTTAATTCTGTTCTCCCAAATCCTGACTTGTGCCGAAAGCTGTCCAAAAACAGACTTAGTGCCAATAAATAGAAATCTGGCTATTATTTTTTTTGCAAGGCGGTCCGTGATCTCTTTGCAGTTAATGCCTTCATGTCCTAGCATCGAAATCAGCGTAACCTAATTTCTTTCGGCAAGTTACTTCAAGACAGTCCCAGACCAGCTTAGATTCAAAGGTTAACGAATTTAATGCTTTACGTGTTTCTTGGCTGTCTGGTATTATGTTTATTTTTACTCCAGGCATATTCTTTTGAATGATTTTGTAAGCACAAAGCTCTACAGCGTGAATTTATGTTCTGGAAAATCGTATATGATCTCCCCACCCCAGTGCTGCTGTGAGATGGCACTTTGGTTCATATATGCCCATGCCTGCACTACCTTCCATTTTGGACTCGTCCATATACCATTTAAGAGATTCCTTTTGTGGGTAAGTCCCCAGAATGCAACTGTTTATGGTCCTCTAAGATTCCTTGAATGGTGTTTCAAAGTTATGACAATTCGGTATAACGTCTGAGATTGGGGTGGCCATTGGGTTCTCTTGGAGTTCTTGGAGGACTTTCCTGTGGCCACCCGGATTGTCTGAACTCAGGAGATTTGCCTTTTGCAGTATTATTGCAGTGAGAATATAACCATAGGTAAAAGATTGTTTTAGAAAGGTTTGAAGTTATTTGCTCAACATGAGCTAGTCATGGAGATACTAATAAGCCGAAGGTTTCATGTAAGTTTTCAATAGTTCCGCATAATTTTTTCAATTGTGTAAGCCTTAACATTACAACAAAAAATTACTTATCTTGTGATAAATATTTTTCCATCAACCCCTTTAAATTCCTTCGAATAGAAGCCTAATCTTTCCTCTGTTTCTTGACATATTAACTCTATAAACTAAGGCAGTCTTCAAACCATTTGTTTTGAAACATCACTGACACCTTCCGGGATTGAAAAGGTAATTAAGTTAGAACCCTGTTGAAAGCAGAATGCCTAAATCCTTGGCGGGCATTGGCGGTGTTTTATTGCTAATTCATAGAGTCATATTCCAATTAAAGAAGCAGTTAATGGTAAATATTTTCCTAAAACGCAAAAAAAAAACAAAAAAAACTTAATCAATTTATGGTATACAAGTGGAGAACGTGTAACCAATAGCAAACATGGTCCGCAATATTGAAGCCGACAAGCGTATTGTTATGGCGGATTGCAATGGTTAAAATTTGTATTTATATTTGCAATTTTGGTTTCTTTATATGTAAGATATACGCCACGCCATGATGATTTCATATTAAGCAAATCTTGTTTTCAGTAAACAATGAACCTTGACTCCCTTATACTTGTTTATACTGCAGCGGAAATTAGTTCGTATATGCAAACTTTTCGCTCATCTGTGAATAACACATGTCTGTACTGACTTCATTTTTCCATTTAACTAATCACAATGTGCTGCTTACGACTAAACTGACGTTTTTGGTAATTTTGAAACTGTTGTCGTACAATAAGACAATGCCATAAAATATTTACTACTGCTTAAAATCTTGGAGAATGGTGTGAAACGAAGCCGTCAGTTTCTCTTTTTAGAATTTGTTCAGTCATTTTCTTTTTTTTTTAAAAAAAGGGGGAAAAAAAATAATGTTACCGTTAAATTTAATTTTACGCCATTTTAAATATTTATTTCATAATTCACTTCTGTACTGACATGATTCTAGATAAGTCAATATAAAAGAGGCGAGTCACTAGAGACTTACAGGTGTCTACATTTTTTGTTTGGCTTTTTGTTAGTCTATCAGCAACACATCCTGAAAATAACTTCTAGCATAACCTTCCTCTTGAAATTCATAACTGTTTGTAGATTACTACTACTCATTTTAGGAAAATAAATCTTCATTTATGGCCTTATCTGATCTAGACACTGCTTGTAATTCCATGAACATTTTCAAGGGTGACATTATATTATAATCGCAAAAAAATATGAACGATTTTTGACAGTATGTAATCGAAAGATAATCCACTACCTTACGAAAAAATTTAAATCATCCCCAAATGATTTTGATCCAGATTTTGACATAGATTCACTTTATGTGCATATTAGCTTCTTTCTACTGAAGCATTTCTACCCCAACTGGGTATTATGACCACAAGATTACATCACAGCAAACAGTACCAAGTTGGATTCTATTATTTATGGAATAAATTTACAGAAATTAGTTGTCCATCACCGCTGGTTTATAAGGATTGCTATAAAAGACGTTGCGAACCATCATGTGACACTGTGGGCAAAAATGAATGTCCTCTTTTACATGATGAATGCTTTTCAGGATGTTTTTGTCCAGAAGGAACTGTACGTAAAGGAGAAAAATGTGTAGTGGTAACAGAGTGCAAGGATTGTGTCTGTGATGGTCGTGGAAAATCCAAGTATGTTACGTATGATCACAAAAACTTCACATTTGATGGAAATTGCACGTATCTTTTGTCGCGAGATATAATCGTACCTGGTATACATACCTTCCAGGTAAGAAAACGCTCATTCCTAATTATTTCGAAATCCACAAATATTCCACTTTTACTCTTTTCCAACAGGTCTATGCAACCCTTGCACCCTGCGAAGGTACAAAGTCAAAAACGAAATCATCTAAATCCACTTGTGCCCAATCTCTACATATTCTTTACGGGGAGCATATAATTCATGTGCAACGTTCACCCGATAAATCTCTTCAGATTCTAGTGAATGGATTAGAAGTTAAGACACTACCTGTCAAAAAACCATGGCTTCATATAAAGAAAATCGGCGGCGAAACGGTAATTGATCTTCCAGAATCTCAAGTTGAGGTGATAAGTGATTTTGCTGATAATAGCTTCTCGGTATGTGAAACACTAGGAGGTTGGCGTTTTTTTTTATTTCGTAAATAATCATTAAACTGTTATAGATTCGCGTTCCAAGTGTAAAATATGGAGCTAAGATGGAAGGATTGTGCGGAGACTGTGACGGTCATCCCGAAGATGATTTGAAAATTAATCCGAAATATCAGAAAGAAATAAAGGGAACGAGCATTGCAGATATTGCAGAGACCTGGCAAGCAGATGATCCAAAATTAGGACTTGAAAAGGAAGAATGTATTAGTGAAGATATTGTTCTCAATGATTGCATTGTTCCTGATCCCGAAGTGGATCCTTGCTTTAAGATCTTTGATGAGAAATTATTTGGAAAATGTCATTTTATTGTGGATCCAATTACATATACTTCTGCTTGCCAGCAAGATCTTTGTAATCATGGTCCTGATCAGAAAGGAGCCTGTGAGTCTTTGGCTGCATATGCAAAAGAATGTGCCAAGAACGGAATTTGTATAGATTGGAGGAAAAATGGTTTTTGTCCATATGATGAGTGTCCTCCACACATGTATTATCAACCTTGCGGATGTGCCGAGACTTGTGAAACAATCAATATAAGGGATATATTCGCTGTTATTGATATACGAACAAATATAGAGATGGACAGTAAGGCTGAAGAGATTTGTAGCACGGACCGATTTGAAGGATGCTTCTGTCCAGAAGGGAAAGTTTTGAACAATGATAAATGTATACCTGAAGAAGAATGTACTATATGCGATGATAACGATCATTATCCAGGAGATATTTGGTTTAGAGATAAATGCACGGAATGCACATGTAATAAACAGGGAAAAGTGGAATGTACGAAGAAGGAATGTTCTATTCAAGAAGGCGTATGTATGGAAGGATTCTATGCTTTAAAGACAAGTAGTGAGGATGAATGCTGTCCGAAATTTATTTGCGGTAATCTACTATTTTTAAATTTGGCAAAAATAATCTTTTTCTTATCCAATAGTCCCTGAGCCAACTAAACCGCCATCTGTAACTTGCCCCGATGCTCCTGCATTAAAATGTGGCTCGGGACAAAATAGAAAACTTCTTACTGGGAAAAATGGATGCCAACAATTCGTGTGTGGTAAGCAGTTATATCTCTACATATATACAAAATATTTTTCTTTATTAATATTTATAATAGGTAGCTATATAAAAAATACAGAAATCATTTAGAGGAAAATGTGTTGACTGTTTCTTTTCGAATGTCATAGTGAAATTTTTCATTTCGTAAAGAAAGATTTTTTTCATCAATTTCATACATAAAATAAGAGGCTGGACTTGGAGGATTCAAAGTACAAATTGTTTTCTTCCTTTGAAGGGAAAAATACGCTATAGGAGTGTTCAAAAAGAAAGATATACAAATTTGTAGACACATTTTTCTTTGAGGCGACTTTTTTACTGTTTCCCTAGTACTACTACCATAAAAATAATTAAAGGTAGAGAAAAGTAGCGAACAGTTCGACGAAATGTTAAGAATTCTCAGTCTACCTCTCCTAAAGATTAAAGACATCCACCTAGCATCCACATCACGAAAAATAAATAAACAGTTCATATATTTTTAATAATGTTTGTCTTACAAAATTTCTGGAAAACTTTTCTTTAGAACTTTAATGCATCATTAATTGGCAAACGAGTGGACTGATTCCGTTATCTCGACCTCCAAAAAATTATATGATTTAAATTTTACTGAGGAGTTTTCTTGACAGATTTTCTTTAGAATTTCCATAAACTTTTGTATGCGGTCAAGTGAATTGGTCAATGTTTTTGCGTTACACACCAGAGAAAGTAAAGTATTTACATCAGTTAAAAAAAAACGTGTATAGCTTTTTCTCTTAGGAATAAATAAGTGCATAAAAATTCTGAAGAAAATTGTTCGAGTAAATTCCCAGTAAATTCCCAAGAAGAAAAAAAACTAAAAAACTGCATACCTACACTTATACAAATAATTAGTGTATAAAGCACTCGAATCAATACTTTTTGACCATTGTTAATTCAGGAAAAAAATTTCCTCCGACGGATGTGGTTTTTATACTGTCAATGTTTTTTTTTATTGCTCACTAAGTTAAGATATTGTCTTAGTACCTTTCACTAATTAACATAATTCTTAATTAGCGATTGGAAATGCAAAACTTTAATTTCTTGATTTCTGTCTCGGTATTACTAAGAGTTATTGTAAATTAATTTTTATTAAACCAACAGAGTGCAAACCTTTGTCCGAATGTGAACAGATCCCCAGTCAGAGGCCACTCAAACCAGGAGAGAAGCTAGTTACTGAAACCGTAGGCTGTTGTCCATCGCAAGAGATCGTTTGCGATAAACTACAATGCCCACCGAAACCAAAGAAATGTGATAACGAGTTTTATGAATTGATTAAAGATGTTAAAGATGATGAATGCTGTCCACTATATAAGTGTGGTAAGAAGAAATTTAAAGAAATTAATTAAGAATATATTATATTTTCAAAAATTTATTAAAGCTCCACCGAAAAATACTTGTCTGGTAACGATTAATGGTGTGCAAACTCTAAAAAGATTCGGTGATAAATGGTCGGATCCTGAAAATCCGTGTGTCCAAAAATTATGTTCTTTCGGACCTGAAGGTGTCCTTATCGAGCTTGAACAGGAAGAAATGTGTGATATTAGTTGTGAAAAAGGATTCAAATATATTGTGGATCCGGGAAAATGTTGCGGAAAATGCGTACAAGTTATGTGTATTTTAGCAGATCAATACTACAAGCCTGGAGATGAATGGTTTAGTGAGAATAATTGCACCAAATTCACTTGTGCTGATAGAGTAAATTTCCATTAATTTTTATTTATCCAGAATACAAATTTTAATAATTCATTTTTTTTTTCAAAGGGAAATCAACTTTCTGTTACGACTTATGAGGAAACATGTCCTGATATTAGCGATTGTCCAGAAAAATACCAGTACAGAAAAGGATGCTGCACACTATGCAAGCCTGTTCCAGAGTCTCTATGTAAAAATCTAGGAAAATTAGTGAAAATTGGATTTTTGAAATTTTGTCTTAATTTTAGTGAATTGTCTTCCTGAATCGTTGGCTGAATCTGAAACAAAAGATTTAGTGCAAGTTTATCAACCAATGCATGGATTGTGTATCAATAAAGAACCAATCAGGGGCTTTACCGAATGTCATGGATCTTGTCCGTCAGGCTCGAAATATAATAGATGTAAGAAGATTTGAAAATAAATTATGATAGTTTTATATTAAGAAAATATTAACTGGATTTTTTTTATGTGTTTTTTAGTGTCATATGGACAAGATAAAATCTGTGAATGTTGCTCAATTCGTGACTTCCAAGAGATGAAAATTCCTTTGATATGCGCTGATGGTTACAAAGTTTACAAATCGGTAAAAATATGATTTGATATTTTTTTTTACAAATTCTATTAAAACGAATGTTTTCAGGTACAAGTGCCATCTTCTTGTGGATGCCAACCATGTGATGAGCAAATTACTTCAGCTAGGATGGTTTCTGGTGTAAAAGGTGTTAAGGGTTAGATTAAGGGAGTGAATTTATAAATTTTTGTTGATTTGTACATTTTTCGTACATAGATACATGTGTAAATAAAATAAAATAAAATAGAAACTATTTTTTAGGGATGATTGAATTTTTTATTGTACATTATTGAATATCTTTTACATAATTCATCGCTGTGGCATTACTGCAATTAGCTAAACTGACTCAACAGATTGGAAAGCTAAAATGCTACTAATTGTAATTTAATTCCTCGCAGAAATCACCCAACTCTTATATATTGTAAGTATTGGTACTATGTGAATAAAAAATAAAATAAAACAACAATTGTACAAAATATAACCAGAAACTATCTGCGTTTACGTTGTAGAAAGTAAACAGTTATTTGAAGGGCAATGCCCACGTTTCATACAACTTTAGGTTCGACATGAACAATCATGAGAGATGTCTTAAAGGATGAATTATGATACTCTGTACATATTTTATTAACAATTTTTATTTCAATTAAGCGGGGGAAAGCTTTGGCGATCAGATGTAGTTTGAAAGACTTTCGTGGATGAAAAAGTGGAGCTTTTTACCGCTCGTGATTTTGCGGAATTGGAAGTGACGTCGTTGGAAATGACTTTCTATGAGAAAAGTATTCACAACAGAGCTCTAATGGCTGTGAAAGAAAGAACTGCAAAAATATATGCGAAATGTACTAACTGGACTTTATATGACTCAAGTGCATGAAAATCGGGTTTTTGGCAGTTAATACGTTATGAGAAAGTTTTCTGAATCGGAAGAAACAGTACATTACCCGATAGTACGCAGCAAGATCTCTCATTTGATATGCAACATATCGTTTGGAAACTACCCCCCTCGCCGGGGTTCCTACCACTCATAGAGTATCCCCAGAAAAATTTTCTTCTATGAATTGTAGCTGGTAATAAGTTGAAGCGAACGGTGAAAGCCGTTTTCCGATCGAACATAATCCCAACAAGTTGGATCCGATCTAAGGTACGAAAAATCTAGTACCTCATATCGAATAAAAAGAGGGAAATACTACAAAAGTGAGTGTGTGGATGGCTATTTAAGCCTCCGAGTATAGGAGTGTGGGTACTCAAACTTCTTTCCAGGACCTAAGGAATTCGATTCTGTATTAGATTTTCCAAAAATATACTGGAATAAACTTTTACCCCTAAGCCTTCCCCCGCTTAATTGAAATAAGCATTGTTAATAAAATATGATGAGAGTATCACATCTCTCATGTCTGTTCATGTCGGGGCTAAAATAGGCACTCCTCTTTACATGCAAGCTTCAGAAAAATTTCGAATTTCCATCACACTTCTCTGTCAAATATTTTGTTTTATTTTCTTTAATTTTTAAACTTTCTTTTCTGTTTGATTTATTAAAGAGGATTTCTTATTTGTTACGAATTATTCTCAGAAGATTTTTCTTATGAGGAATTAATCTGCTATTAGTTTTTTACGAGGAATTATCTTTGGAGGAATTGTTTGCGAAGAGTTATTCTTGCATAACATAATTTTGCCAGGAATTGTTTAGAGCCGTTTCCAAGCACAATATTTCACTTTATGCCATAGGATTTATATATTGGATAAAATTCTCACTGGATACTTTCTTCTCAGGGATCACCTACACATATTGAGGTTGATTGATGATCCTGCATACAGAGGATACGGGGAGGAATCCGAAACGGTGACTCACTTTCTTTGCCACTGTACGACATTCTCAGGAAGAACATAATGACATCTTGGCCCGCACCTCCGGAATGAACTGCATGAGGCCGGCCGGGATTGTTGGGTGCCAATATTGAACTTCAGAAGAGCATCCGGTTGAGACCTATGAGCAATTGCTCGTAGGTCTGGAGGGTGACAATGAACCTTGTTGTGGCCTGCGTTTCAGGGATCCCGTCTGCGGTCTCAACTTTTGTTTAATCCATCCATGTCTCTTTCTAAGATATTTATGATTTATTGACTTTATTTTATCTAATGTGGATACTGAAAATACTGATTATGAAAATGATTTTTATAATAAGGCTGAAGCCAGAGGGAAGGTAAATGACAAGAGATATGAATGGAAAAGTCTTTAAAAATTTCTAAAAATCACTCTAAAGCATCGTTCGCATTAATACAAATTTTCTTACTCAACAAGTTTTGAAACAAGTTTGCAACATTTTTGTTTTACTTTGGTGGAATTTATTTTTTCGTTTTTACTCAGGTCACATTAATCGATAGTTGATCGGTAACGGGCTAATGGCTTACTCCTCTGTAATTTATGTATGCGTTACTACAAACTTTTTAATACAAAATTAACATTTAGCATAGAAAAAAAATATTTCTAATTGCTTTTTTTTTTCTAAAAAAAAAGCTTACGAAACTTTTTCAAATTTGCAATTATTAAAGTACCCGTTTTGTTCTCATTTGAAAATGAAATAAATCCAAGCGATGATGAATTTCCAACTAAGGCTCCAAGAAAAGTAAAAGGGTCGCAAAACTTTATCTAGATGGAAGAAATCTTAACGATAAGTCACAAGTCATAAGTTACCACCATAATATAATGACTTAGAGCCCACCAAATGTAGCGTAACCGCATGTTGCAGTTATAGGCTGGGGATGGTGGGACGCAGAAGACAGTAAATGTATGAATTATGAATTGCCATAAATATCTTTGCTTGTATCAGCGAAATGCAAAGCAAGTTGACTTCGGTGTGCATTTACATTTCTAGTAATCTCTTTGAATTGTAAGTCGCGTATATGGGAAAGTGCTCCTACACTATGTATGTAGGTATATTCTCTATAGGTACCCACTTTCAGTACATGTTGTTGATACACACAAAAAGAACATGCTGATTTGCATGTGCATACTAATTAATTTATGCATGGTTTCTCCATCCGACTTTCTTTCAGTAATATAATTCATTCCCGTAATTACATTTTGCGAGCTTTATAAAAAGTCACGAGTCCTGAGTCAAGTGCATAAAATAGAACTGCCGCGTTAGTACAGTTCAACTATGAGGATGGAGAGTACTTTGACTTTTTATCTGAAGTGTGCAATTAAAATATATAAGCACATTTATATCTATATAATGTCGGGCATATTATGTAATATGTGTCTACAATATTTATACATTACATGAATCAGTTTTGGAGTTTTATATTCATATTATACACCAATGTGTAGCAGAAATTACTATAGTCAGCTGATGTAGAGATTTGACCTGGCAATTTTATTTTATGTAATATTCCCATATTCAATGAGATGTAACCAAAAGGGTTTTGAAAAAAAAAAATTTAATTTATAGAAAATTTTTAAACACATCCTTGAAAATTATTTATACCTCTTTATTAGTTCGACCCCACATCAAGGGACCATAATAAAGATTTATTCCACCTTCAGTATCTAAGTACCAGAACTAAAATGAGTTCGATCTCGTTTATCTGAAATAATTGTAAAAGTTTCATATTTCAGAAAGTTTCGATTGAGTTAAAATAGCAAAACCGATTTTATTCTAATAATCCATGAATTTGAAAACTATAGGGAAACACATGCACCACGGATATAAACATGCATTAGCTGTATACATATGTTGATAAGACTAGGCCACATATATACAGATATAATGTAGATATTAGAGTATATGCTTTTTGTGGAAGTATTAGGGCTCATATACAAACGTTAAAATTCTCTTGAATCTAAGATGAGCTCGTTCCATATATATGTACATATATATATATATATATACATGCCTCACTTAATCCCCTAAAAGTTCTCGAAGAAAATTATCACGAAATGGGGAAAGAGATTAAATTTAACATCATCCGAATACCTTCTCTACATGCAAGGATACATGTTACGGTCATGTCCATAGAACCCTGCATAAGATAGAATCTTAACAGGTCAAAATCCCAAGGATATTTTCAGGATAGATATTCTTCCATACGTGAAATATTCTTATATGGGCATTTAAGAAAATTTATTTAGGTACAATTGGAAGGAGCAGAATTTTCACGTTTTAATCAAGCCTGATTGCTTAAAAATTGCTGTTGTAACAGTTTTTTCTGTATGTCAAAACAAACAAAGATAACAATACTTTTTTAAAACATCACTAACTCAACCGATACAATCACAAGGCAGGCAAATAAGAGTACTGCGCCCGAAAAACCCAAGAAAAAGCCGTTTTTCCTTTTGAAGCTTATTGGGGAATTTCTAATCAATAGAGGAATTCTCAGAGGCTAATATTTGTAATCTTGATATTAAAAGCTAACGCCCTCTGGCAAAGTTAAGAGGTCGGATCAAATTAACGAGTCATAGTGGTTTGGTTATAGTTACGAGCTCGTAGATAAAAAATAGAACTCTCCGCTTCAGATATATTTCCAATGGGCACCCAAATAAAGCAAACCTAAAATATGGCATATGGTCAAAAACCTTCGTAATCTATCCGGATGCAGTTATTCCAGCAGTAAACCAACTTTGTGTAAACAAGGCAGCCATACGTAAAGAAAAACTAAAAACTTTATTACATGACAACTGAATGGGGCGAGAGAAAACTAGCTGATAACAGCAAACAACGAAGAGTTGCGTAGGCCTGAATATGGTCGCAGAATTTCATATCCGAATTAAGTGTAACACCCAAGTTACTGCCCTGTACATGTATGAAATCACAACATCATATACTGCGACTTATAAGGATTTATTTTTAGATTGTGTGAAAATGCTCACGTATTAATTTCGCTGTTAACTTTATGAACATAGTCTAATTTCATCTAAGGTAATTGTTAACGTTATCGGTCGGTAAATCATTGATATACAGGTTAAAGAGTATGGATCCCTGTAAAACCCCATATGTTAAAGGAAAAAGAAGGAAAAAATTGTCTTTACCAAGGCATATAAATACATTTTAACCTGTCGGATACGAGGTTATTAATTAAAATAAAAACAAGAATGCCCAAGAATTTTTCATTTAAAATGCTGTCAAATTTTGTTATTATCATATCCTGCGAAAAAATTCAATAAATGCTAGAAAGTATGCAGTTTTCAATGGATATTTGCAAGAAAAGTGCAAAAAATGCAAAAAGCGTTACATTTTGGGTTCTGAGTGTATTGATAATTTTAAGGGTAAGCTTTTGCGCTTCTTAAATCTAATATGAAAAATTGATGTTGATGACGTGGCTTTTGACAAAAATACCTACCTTGAGTTATATCTTCAAAAGGTAGGCGGCGAGAAATTTATAGACCATTGGAAAGGCCCAAGAATTATCTATCTAACAAATATTAAATCATCATCATCAGATGTAATAGTCAGAGCTTACAGTGTGATCTTTAAAAACATATCCACATACATATCTTTCAGTTCCGTTATCTTGGTGACGTTTTAGACGTCCCCCCGTCCTACACATACAAATTTTTGCTTGACCAATCTATAAGCCTTGGAGTGTAATACCCAAGATAGGACAACCCGCATAAAATAACCGGTTTATCGTCTTATCGCAATCCCGACTACATAGTAAAAAATAATTGCCTAAAGTGAGTGGCAATAATTTGTGCCACAAAGGTTAGGTATTTGTCGATTTGATTAGGGAAAGCTCCACCTGAAAAACGTAGATTAGGTTTTTATCCCTAAAATGTAGGTAATTTTTGTTTTTTCCCCTAAAATTTATGAACATTACCTAAAAAGACTTAAACACAATTGCGACGAGCGACGACAAATGAGGACGAAATTCCGCTGTCAACTTGTAAAACCACAGCGTCTCATACGAATACACCAAATTGCGACGAACGACCGTAAGCGGGCGACAAAGTTATCGTCGGGATTGATCAAATTCTAATTATGCCATTGTCGCTGCAGTACTACCAACAAAATCCAACGAATGAAATTGTTTTGGCATTTAGTTTTGTCTTTTTGAGATGGTAGCAAGCCGCGCTAATATTAAAAGAATGAGTTTTGATGAAAAATTGATAGAGGAAGTGCGAAATCATAAAATAATTTATGATTTACATGACAGGCAGAATAGACAAGTGGACCAAAAAAGACGTGGTTTGAATGGCTCCGGGAAATAATGCCCAACGAAATAACGCCCGAAAGTGATAAGTGAAATAAGACCCGAAAAGTTTGGGTCTTATTTCCTAATGAAATAAGGCTCGAAAACAGATATGAAATAAAATTCAAAGCAGATGAAAAAAGGGGGGGGGGGAAATAAACCAAAACCCAAAATTCAGATCAAGAGAACAAGCAAAATATTGTTAATGATGAGTGAAAAG
The DNA here is from genome assembly GCA_963924295.1 of Dioctria rufipes. Taxonomy (NCBI): domain Eukaryota; kingdom Metazoa; phylum Arthropoda; class Insecta; order Diptera; family Asilidae; genus Dioctria; species Dioctria rufipes. Next base: position 35,557,247 of record OZ002743.1, on the reverse strand, counting down.
TAAGAACGCGTCGCGCGGGTGGGGAGGAGCGTTGGAGCGACGCTTTCTCTCGTTGGGGCGGCGCGTTTTCAATTTAAAGTAAGAACGCGTTGCGCGAATTGGGGGGTGGTCGTCGGCATGGCGTACAGGCAGGTTGGGAAATATTTTCTTCATTTTCTGAAATGATTTTTGAGCATTATTTCATCAGGATCAATTTTGTTTCTTGGGCTTTATTTCATTCACGAATTTTTGAATTTTATATCATTATAAAATAATGCCCCAAACCGATAAGTTAAATAAAACATAAAAGTATGAAATAACATCCACAATTTTGGATATTATTTCACATTTGACACGTTAAAACTTATTATCACATTCGGGCGTTATTTCGTTGGGCGTTATTTCCCGGAGCCTGTTTGGATAGATATTGCTAGACGCTTAAATACAAATGGTGAAGTTGTGATATTTTGCATTTAGTTTGATTTTAATTTATTTAATTTTTGTAATTTCTGATGACAACTGCAGAAAAAGCGGAAGAATCTTCGCGATAGTTACAAAAAACATCACCGTCAAGATCACTTGCAAAATATGCAAATACTCTCAATAAAAATCCCCTTTAAAAATTCTCAAAACAGAAAAACAAATGAAATTTCAGTATATTCTTTTTTCACAATTGCCGTTCACTGCCTGTCGTTGCAATTTTTCTATTGCCTGTTTTGTAATGTAAGGAATTTTAAAATTTTGTTTTGTTTTTTTCCCCCTAAAATGTAGGGACTATTCCATAAAATTTAGGGAATATTCCCAAAAATGTTGGGAATACGTGATAGCACGACACTCCACCATAGGTGATAGAATGCCACTCCCATTTAAAAACATAATAGTATAGACCATAACTACTAAGTAGTACGGAAATTATGTTGGTGTACTGGGCACACTCAAAAAAAATATTGAAAAACAATATATGACTTGTTTTCAAAAACAATGTGCGAATTATATAAACGAACATATGTTTCCATAAAAAATAATACCTAATTTATTGGATGTTTTCTTCCCAATATCCGAGAGAGCTTAATATTTCGGGAATTTTACGTACTTTATAGGTTTTCTGGTGCCAAATACCGAAATTCATTGAATGTTCCATTGATTTGGGGAAATTAAACTGATTTTCCCTTTATAATAGAAAAAAATACATTTATTTTTAGGGAAAAAACGTGTCTTAAACTTAGGGAATAGTCCTATTATTTTTTACAATGTATTTATCTTACTCTATGCTTTTGAAGCTTTATTTAGATAAAATTAGGTTAATTTTGCGCACTGATCCTAAACAATTCAGGAGATTTGTTAATTCTAAGCGTAACTACGACAGTTACCCCTCTACGTTATGTCTTAATGACGTCGAAAGTAATGACCCTCTGATAACTGCTAATCTCCTGGTGACTTCTTCAGGACTGCGTTTTTGGATATTGACTGTGATATTAATATTAAAAATTATACCTACCTGAAGAGACTTCCACCGAGTTCCATTGAATCCAAAGACTATATGTTTGACAAATTTGATGAATTTGGCTGATAGTTTCTTGAGTGGTCCTGATTGCATTCCTTTGGACTTTCTGAAAAATTGTTTGTTGCTGCTAGTCTATTGTTTTTGTTCTTTGTAATCTATTTAATTTACCTATTTATTGAGTTGTTTTTCTAAGATTTTTGAAGCTTTGGTTTATGATGTTTTCTTAATTCATATAAACCTTTTTTTTTTCTCTTTTCAGAAATGCTTTATAAAGGGTAAGTCCACCATTACTAATTTACTGGAATTCTGCAATTTTTGTCTTTCCGCATTTGAAAGTGGTAAGTAATTCGGCTCTATTTTTAATTATCAGGGCTTTCAACAGAATTGGTCATAGGTTTCTCATTTATAAAATCTCTGTCCTTGAATTTCTTGCTGTTTTTGTCAATTAAATTTGTTCTTATATGCTAGGCCATATGCAGCGGGTTTTATTTCGAGGAACGCTTTTTAATGAACAATTCTTCGGTTGTCCCTCTGGGTAGCCATTAAGGACCATTGCTTTTCATAACTTATATGAATGATGTATTTATGACTATGTCTAACTCGAGAATTCAATATTATACTGTCGACGCCAATATTTTCTGTATCATTTCTGGTGAGAATGACTGTGTTCTTTTAATCTCAAACTTAGACGCTTTTCATAAATGCTGCCCGATAAATTTTCTTCCATTGAACATTAGTAAATGTACCACTTATCTCGCCAAAGAAATCCTCTTCAATTCAACTTCATTATCGATTATAGTTCATCAACTCAACTTTACAAAACCAAGGACTTAGTTCTGACTTTTCTTTCGATGACCAGAATGATGGAGACACAAATAAAGCAAATTCTTTTTTCCATATTCTTACCAGCAAACAAAATATGGTATGCACAAGCCTATTACATCAATATCTCGTCTTTATAATGATCACACTGATTCACTAATGGAAATCTCAGTTAAAGATTCAGTTTCGTTAAGGTTCCTTTTCTTAATCCTTGTAATCTTAATATGGAATTCTTTTTTTTTTTGTAGTAATCAGGGCTTTATGAATCTCAACTGTAAATAAATAAATAACAACATTTGCAGCATTAGCATATTGTTACTGATATAATTAACGTTTTTGAAGTAAAACAAAAAGGTGCGTGCAATAAGTAACCATTATTCAACAGTCTCTTAGTAAGGCGCGTGAAAAATACATAATTTCGTTGAATGGTTTTACTCTGAACATGCAATATTTAAATTTAACATATGAATATAAAAACCATCAGAAACCAGAACCGGAACCATCGGATATTTTTTCTTTAAATAATCAACAAAATAAATAATAATTACTAAATATCTCAATGAATTGAAATTGAATAAATATTTAATTCCTTTGTTTACATAACAACTGCATCAGATTTCATGTCTTGCATGTGCGCATTTTTCAAAATTCAATAAATTTTCCAAGAATTCATTGAATGTTTTCTGTCATTCACAGTCGTATTAATACAGAAATCCTGTTGCATTCGTTATGAAAAGAAATCGCCACATTTAAGTCATGTCCTTAATAAAGCAATGTACATCAGCTCTTCTAATGTTAATAAAAGTTCTTTTTTCTGATCTGGAAAGTTTATCATTCCTGTAAAAAGGGAGAAGGTTGTTTTCAAATTCTACCGCGGAATTCCACCATCAAACCACTTCTCGTTGTGGCACACTCTAAGCACAAAGAAACTGGGGCGTTACACGAAAATGGCATTCTATTATGTTCAGTAATTTAAAGTTCCTTTTTATTCTTATTCTGCGTTTTATCTGAATATCTTCCATAAAGGCAGGTCCTTTATTTCCTCTTTTTTTTTTATCTTAACAAATAAACTTTGCACTGAGAAACTTCCTCGTTGGCTTCTTCTTTCAGCCCTCTATTTTCCACAGACACCGAATTTTCCTGTTTGGTCCTTATGAATAGGCAAAAATTTTAAACCAAGGAATTTCGGGTATTAAATTCATGTTGAAGCGACAAAGAAAGAAAGAAAGAAAAAAATTTTCTGGATTATTTTGAAATTGAAAAGAAACTTTTCTTTAGAAATTCCTTTGCTTTAAATTTTTGTTAAGTTTGAAACCATCAAGTAACAAAAGGAAACATTGATAAAATGTGACTTTTTTCTGCTGCTGCTGTTATTGTTGTTGCTGTTGTAGAAACAAGGTTCATTTACACAATCTTTTTGATATAGATATACAATTTAAATTAATTTTTTCATTTGGTTTGTACTTTTGTAATTGTCAGAAATACAATTAATGTTGAAAAGTCTATTTCGGTTAGTTGTTAACGATATTAAGAAGGATAGGATGTTGATTCCCTTAGGATATCTTCCAGTACAATCGTTCCTGCTGCCTTATCAAACACTAGTCGCTCTTACCCTGCATGGCTTTTTTTTGTCATTTTTCCCTACTTAAACTTGATCCCGGACATGATTAACAATTGCGTGCACCCCTAATTACTTAAATACTTCAGCAAGACTTCTCAGTCTCTTTGTCTGTTTCAAACGAAATTCTGTAATAAGAAACAATTTAATAATCAGTTTAATTCTAATGGCAGACTTTTTTTATCTATTTTGGACATATATTTTTTTCTTTTAACATGGATATTCTTTCTAGGCATATGATTTGATTGATACTCATCATCGTCCACTAGACCTAAATCTTACGCATCTTAAATTCGCTTGTCATATATCTACCGAAACAATTTTTTTCAAGAACAAGGGATACAGTTGAATATTAACAGTTGTGCCACTGGGATACCTCAGTGTTGAGATATATCCGATAGATGTTCACTCTATAGCCTCTATTTTGACACCATATGTTATCGTCATATACAGGGTGTCCCGTAAGTCGACATCAAGCTTGAATCGGGTGATAGAATATATCATAACAGTTACCAGAAAAATATAAAAACAAAATCTATGTCATGTATTTTTCAAATTATAGACAATTCTTTTGTTTTCGAGAAAATGTACACCCTGTGATGGTTTTTTAGCTCCTGTTGCTACAAATCTTTACTTTTTTTTTCAATTTTATTTTTCCTATGTAATCCCAAATAATGCTGTTGCTTTAAATTCTAAGCCAACTGTTCCAGTTTGGAAGAAAATGTCACATTTTGCCGAACCAAAAATAGAAAGTTAATATTTCACCATACTTTAACTAACTGTAATGAAAAAAAAAATGTACTACGCCAGTTTGGAAAGTAACTTTAAAAGTTGACGCATTTAATAAGGATTCTAAAATGGTATAACACTTGCTACAATATTTCTTAGGTTATGGAAAAAAAATTGTTTTTCTTCAAGAAACCCAGTTTCGAAAAATTTCTTTTCACCTACTAAAATTGATTCTAGTATACCCAAAGCTTGCCGTAAGACCGTAACTTTAAGACTCTAGTTTGAGTGAGACGGAGAGTCATTGCATGAAATGTGAGTGAGCAAGATAGTGACTGTAACTGTTAAGATTTGGTCTATCACCCGATTCCGGCTTTACGTCGACTTACGGGACACCCTGTATATCAAGTTCTGGACATCTCGTTCCATTGTCCTTGGCCCCTGCCCTCATTATTATAGGCCATGGTTTTTGCGGTTCAAATAAGAAAAAAACCTAGCCACTGCCAGTGGCGTAGCTAACCTTGAATGGGCTCTATATCAAAACTCGTCCAGGGGCCACCATAGTTAAACATGATCGAAAATGCTAGGAGCAAAACCAAGTTTTTTACAGAATTTTATTTTAAGGCTCAGTTTTAATGTTATTATAGTTGTTCTTGCAGTTCAGGGCTTATAACGCTGCTGTATTTTTCAATTAGATCTAATGCTTTTGTTTTTTATAATATCATCAGGAACTCTGACAAGATTATCTGGTCTTAATATATCAAAAGTATTGTGAAGTCTATTAAAGTTTTTAAATCGGCACTGAGAAATGAAAATGTGTCACTTTCTTGTTCACTGAAATGGTCAAAGTGCCAAATGAATAATACCCTAATCATCTTCGATTCTTTACCTACCTGCCGAGATACTGCATTCACTTATATGATCTAATCAGTTTCTCATTTAGGTATAATTTTTAATAGACATATTCAGAACTCTTCCCAATCCATGAAACAGACTCTTTCACTACATGAGAGCCCTAACTTAGTCCTAACAATCTAAAATATTTGCAGTGTTCTTATGTAAATCTGCCAAAAGCTTGGTTTAAATAGGTCCTACGACCTAAACTATACTATTCATACAGAAAAATGGTCTGGGAAAATCTTAAGCTTACATTCTTATCTTCCCAACTGTAATTAAATTTTTATACTTTTCTTAACAAAATCGATTAAAGAAAGTTTATCTTAACCAAATGCCTACGATTCTCACAGAACTCTGTAGATAACTAGGCTTCACGATCTATTTTTACAACTCTATCAATTACACGTCCCTATGCACTGAAGAAATATATTTCCGCAACGTTGTCCTTCCATCACACGTGAATTACATTTTCTTTTTGCTGAAAGAGATTACCTATTCAGTCTTTTTAAAAGAACGCGTGAGTCTGTCATTCAGACTCTTTATAAGAGGATTCGTTATCTGACAACTCTGAAACTTCGTAAATCAAAAGAAGCATTTTACGAAGCTAAGCTAAATCCAGATCTATCTATCTATCAGTAAGAGAGCTTCGTATTCGGAGGTTTTAGCAACATTCTAAAAGGTCGAATCTACAGCTACTGTTCACGATATGCTATCCCCCCAAGTTTGTTAAAATAATTGCACCCGTCAGAGCTCATATTCTTGCCCATATAATCAATGATTACCAAATTTCCCACTTCATGAAAAAAGCTTGTATTCTCCCCATCTCTAAACAATGTAATCCTAATAGTGTAAATGACTACCACCAATCAGTTTTCTGATGCTCAACAGGAGTGACTCAGAAGGGAAAGAGTTGGTCGTAGCATCCGATCTTTCTATTTTTACGGATGGTTCAAAGACAAGTGCGGGCACAGGGGCTGGAGTGTACTCCATTGATTCCAGTGACGAGATGGCTGATGAGTTGGCCAAAAAAGGCTCTGAATTGGATAGCTCTTCAGCGGTAGCTTTTGTGAGGATCCCAATCGAAACTATAAAAGAGGAAATCATCAGGGGCGCCTATCAAAAGGCAAGACTCCGGTGGACCAACAAGGATACCTGCCGTATTGCGAGGCAATTGTGGCCCGCATATGACAGAAAAAGGACAAGAGAGCTGCTTAATGGCAGCAGAACAAACACCAGAAATCTAGTAGGGTCTTTACGGGTCACTGGACCATGCTAGAAGACTGGGGACAGCGGCGAACGATTTCTGCAGGAGCTGTAAGGACTCGGAGGCAATCCAATCTATCCAACACGTGCTTTGCGAATGCCCCGCTTTGATGAATAAAAGAAGTAGACTACTGGGTAGCTACTTCTTTTCAAGTCTAGGGAGCTGCAAAACAAAGAATTTAAGTATATCATAAGTTTTCTGCAAGAAGCATGATGGATCTAGGTATAGAGTTTTGGAGATGTCTTGAGTTCCCTTAGGAAAGCAGGATTGATCTGGGGTGGTTTGAAAAGGTTATCCCATGGGGCACAGGGGCACAATGGACCCACTAGACGTCTAAGTGATGCAGGCTAGTTGTCTCGCGGTACCCCTCTTACCTAACCTAATAGGGTTATATATAACCAAGCGAACGGATTTGTCGAATAAAATAATCTTTTATCTTCATGGCAGTCGGGCTTTCGGCGGCGGCATAGTTGTGAAACCGGTATGTTAAAATTTTTGCTCAGATATTAATGAGTTTCTGGACTCTTATCAGTTGTCTGACCTCGTTCTATTTGATTTCAGTAAAGCCTTTGATTCAGTCAACCAATAATAAAGCTCCAAACAAACTTCAATTTTTTCTCTTTAGTTATTAATCTCTTCAAAAGTTGTTTTTTCTGACAGATAGAAAGTGATTAAGGCGGAAAACTTACTATCCATATTCTTGTACATGAATTATGGTGTACCCCAAGGCTCGAATCTCGGATCTTTTTTGTTTAGTCCGTACGTGAATGATCGCCCAACTATTGTTAAGAATTCTTCCATTCTTTTCAATGCCGGTGATGTACAGATTTACTTGATCAGCCCAATATGATTACAAGAAGATTATATATTTCAAATCAATGAAGATCTAAGCGAATATATGAGTGGTCTTTGGAAAATAAGCACCGGCTTAATTCCTCAATCTAAATGCCTATTTACACAACCTGTTTTACCATATCTCAGCTCCTTGAAAAGCCTAGGCGTTGTAATGAATTCCACGTTTATCTACTGTAGCCTTATAAACAACATCATAGGTAACGTATATAGCTGCCTTCGACACTACGGTGCAGTGCATATTTGTTATCGATTGAGATGCGCCTTAATTTTGGGCGAACGCTTATCATACCATTCTTCATCTTTGGAAATATATTATTTCCGAAAATGAATTGAAGTTCCTGTCGAAAACTCTATGTCGCTTTCAATAATTCAGTTCGTTTTATATACCAATTGCGCCCAATAATTAAATGTTTATATTTATTTTTGATCTTGTAAAACGGTTGATTCGATCTTGAAATTTTTAGAATCGGTGAGGAGGCGGTTGTTTTTTCTATTGTATTTAATAATTTGATTTGAATCGTAAAATTAAAAATTTTTCTAAATATTAATGTAACGCTGGATATTGTTGGACCCACACTATTTGCACTTATTCTCCCACATGAAGTTTATGAAATTAGTAATAATTAAAATTCATGCTCTTGATAATTTCACTTATTAGATATATATAACCTTAACTAGCAAGCAATACAAAATGATAAACACAGCTATAACATTAACTAAATAAACCCTAAACTGAAATTAAAGCAAATATAATTAAATAATAAATAATAAAATATAATTAAACAATAATGAATTAGTGGAACGTAAATAAAAAGAACGTATAGCCGAACGCAGAAGATCAGCTGAAACGATAATCGATGTGGCATTACAACGATTGAACGATGTGATCGATGCGCATGATGTGGAGAATTGGATGACGGCGAGTCTCTCGGCACTTCCGTGGAGAATTGGAGGGTCATTTTTATTTCTGGCATGTGCTGGATGGTTCTGACCCTGGTGAAAGTTCATTTTTAACTATAAAAAAAGCGATAAAGAAGCATTTTTTTTCCTCAAAGAGCATCGGGTATTGTCCAAGGAGACCGCAGTCCCGGTGAATTAATTCCGAAGTCAACAAGTTAACGACGAACGGAAGCAGAAATAATCCATTCAAAAGAGCACGAGCCTACTTACGGATCACGAGGGATTCCGATGATCATCAATTCTATAACTCAGGGAAGTAAACGCCGCATGGGCCCCAAAAATAAATCTCCGTACTAACATAATAATCTGAAATAACCAAAAAACAAGGAAAATAAATAATACCTAACTTGTACTAACAAAAATTTAATTATCTTTCATGTAAGCAGGACGGCCGGCTAGGGTAATAATATTCCAAGGTATGAATGTAAAAGAGCATGAATTCCCATATTATATAATTTAATGACATTTAAAATCTTTTCTTTACTTATCACCTCAACTGATCATTTTTGAAAATAGTTAGGCTGTTACAATGTGTCTATGTATCGTAATTCAGTTCTGGGACATCTCTTAGATACTCCTCTTTCTAATCTTGACCTCTATTTTCTTCAAAACTTCATCTACAATAAATGTCCCGAATATCTTTACATCAAATTGCAATTTTTACCTTCTCCATAGAAACGTGAAACTGCTTCTCGCACGCTGTTGCAAGTCACAATTTGGTGTGAATATTCTTTCTTTGCACAAATCACAAGTGGAATATGTTGCCAACGAGATTCAAGACACAAGTTCCAGCAGGGTTTTCTTTTCTTAATTTATTTAATTCTAAAAGTGCATGTCAGTCTTTAAGTTTTGTTCGTCTGTTTGTTTAAGTTTTCAATTTGCTTTAATTATTATTAACAGGAATTATTTGGTATTTTCTTTCTTTCTCTACTCTTTTAGTTCTTATTTAGTTGATTTTCTTATTGGACTACCTTTGCATATTTTCGGTACGTCGACAGGATATTGTAATCTTTGTGCAGTTGCACCATTTAATAAACAATTTATGAATTTATTCATGATTCTCCAAACAAAAACTTTCAGCTGAGTAATAATTGTATATGTAAATGCGCCATTGTAGGATGAATTCAAATGATTTTGCCTGCTCAGATATGAGTAATTGAGCGTAAAATGGTAGAGCTACTTTTTAATCAAAACTATTTTAGCTAAAGTTGCCCGTTCTTAGAAAATGATTCTTTCTTAAGTTAATAAAAACAAAGTATTCTTTTATTTTTATTTATTCATTTAATATTTTGTTTTTTGTTTTTTTTTAGATCTTATTGTAATTTTTTTAATTTAATGTCGGGTCTCGAACGTGTTAGAGTCTGGGCTTTTCTTAAATTTATTCTGCTAAGTAAGGTATATATGACGTAAGAGATCCAGAGTTTAATTACGTCTCGATTAGATTTAAACTTCATCAACACATCATTTAGTTTTATCTTTTATACCGCAGTGCCAATATGTCTGACGCTGACCCTATATGCTCGTTTGTTTCTCTGTCCTCCAATATAGAAAATTTTTTCTTCAAATCTCCTACTTCCGGAATCATTACTACTGGGAATTTCAATGTCGTTTTCAACCATAAGTCCAGCGGGAAGACATGTTGAATTATTTAGCAAGTCCTTTAACTTGCAGCAGTTAGTTGATAGCCCAACTCGTTTGCCTGATATAATTAGCTATAGCGCCAACTTATTAGATCTGTTTCTAACATCTCATCCCGACAAGTACTCAACGTCAGTGTCATCTCCTCTTGGCAGTTAAAGATCATTGTCTCGTTTTGGCCCAATTCTCAATATCATCATTGAAACCCACCAGTCGTCCTCGTAAAAAGCGATTGGTGTGGCACTATGACCTAGCTGATTGGACTTCACTCAACAACTTCATTAGAGAGTTAAAGTGGTCTGAGTATTTTTCCTCGAAAGATTTTTAGTACTGCTCTGAATCCATTACCAACATCTTATGGTATGGGATGTGCAACTTCATTCCGCACATTGAAAATGATCTAAAGAGAAGCACGTAACACCTGTAAATCCATTATTCATTGATCTAAGTTCCAATTAAACAAAAACATTAGACAGAAAAGCTTTACTAGTCGAAAAGGTAGTAAGAGTCTCTGGTCTCATATTAAAACTGTCAAGAACAATTTCACCAGTTCTTCGGTACCGCCCCTAGTTTACAACGGGAACGTGTACACGGAATCATTGGACAAAGCTTATTTGTTTGCAGCTAACTTTGCTTTGAATTCATTCTTACCACCTTTTTGGAAAGATCCTCCACCAAAATACAATTACAGATAAAGACCCTCACATTTCCGCACAAGGGAGGTCTTCAAAGTATTTCGTTCCTGGTAATCAAGTGCTGCGCCTCTTCTTTATTAAAACCTCTACGCAAACTATTTCACTTCTCCTATTCGACAGAAGTCTTTCCTTCGGCATGCAAACTTGCACATGTTCAGCCAATATCCAAAAAAGGAGAGGAAAGCGATCGCGCATATTATAGACTATTTGTCCTTACTTCGATGCTTTCGGAGGTCTTCGAAGCACTCATCAACACCCAATTGGTGAAACATGTAGAAACTAATCACCTTATAAAAGATTGCAAATACGGCTTTCGTGCTGGCCATTCTACTAGAGATTTACTAACATTCCTTACCGAACATTAGAATCATATAGTAATAATAATAAATTTAGTGAGTCTGAGATCATCGCATTAGATATCTCCAAGGCATTCGATAGAAGCTGGCATCATGCTCTTTTAAATAAACTTCAGAAATTAGGTCTAGACTCTTTTTTCTTAAAACAGATTGAAAGTTTTCTCTCCCACCGTTCAATTCAAGTTATATTGACCGTTTCATAATCCCCAGTGTACCGCAAGGCTCTATGCTCTCTCCTACTCTTTTCCTCATTTTTATTAATAATCTGCTAGCTCTGAGTTTTAATCCTCTTCGTAGTTTTGTTGACGACAGCACCCTTGATTTCGTGTACTCATTTGATTCTATAGCTGATTCTCGTGGGAATGTTATAGCCGACAGACGAAATCATATGTTCAGCTCACTATCCTATGACCTCATAACAATACTCGCTTGGGGCCTAGCGAATTGTTTACAAAACGTAATGTTGTCCCTTATCACTCAAATGTACTCCAACTACCACTCAACCCATTTCCGTCGTTGGAGAAGATATCCCGAACTCACCATCTTTTAACATCTCATGCATTGAAATATCCAACAATTTTAGTTGGTCCGATCACATTTTTGGTATTGCCAAAAATGCGATGAAATGCGTGGGCTTCTTGCAAAGAAGAAATATTTTACTAGATCAAGAAATATTTTACTAGATCAGATTTGGTGCAAATCTACAAGTCTCAAATCAGGCCTAGATTGGAATATAACACTCATATTTCGGCAGGGGCTGGACGCACTGCATTGTCCGCGTTAGACAAAGTCCAAAAGAATCCCTTCTAGCTTATTAGCAATGACATATCAATAGCAACTATTGATTCTCTTGAGCACCAAAGTAATGTCGGATGACTGTCTCCCTTTTATCGTTACTTCTATGGTCATTGCTCTGACGAAATATCTTTGTTGATCCTTTGTAGAATTCTTCTTATGCGCATCACACGATTTGTAATCCGAGTTCACCCTTATTCCCTTGAAATCAAATTCGGCCGGACCATGAAATTCGGTGAATCATTGATAAGTAGAACAGGGGGTCTATTATTGAGCACGAAACGAAATTTCGGACCTCTCGAAATTTATGTACGAAAAACTATATTCGAGCTATGATTGAATACGAACGAATTCTATGTAAAGCATTATCATATAAAAAAAGAATAATCTAGTACAAAAACTCGATATGTAATAGATTTTCTGTTAATTTTAAATTTTCATATTGATGTGTTCATTCCTTTCAGAAAAATATTCAAGTGTTGTTATTTTAAAAATGGATATCATTGTTTTTTTTTTTTAAGAAGAGGAGGAGGGAAATTTAAGGATTATTCGAAAGCGAATTCGCGATCAGTCGAACATATTTGAGACACCTACGAAACAGTAAAGCGGGAAACACAGTGCTAGCCATTCCAACCTCAGCCTCACCCTCAACTTTGACAGTTCTATAGAATATATGAGATCAGGTTATGAAGAACCTGATGGCAAAGTTGGTGAGGTCGACCAGGTTGAGGTTGAAATCGAGTAGGTCTACTCTCTACTCTGCTGGAACTTTGTCAGCTTTGACAGATAATTTTTGTTATCGGGAAAGAGTACGCGAAATTTTTTGAAAAAAAATTTGGGAAGCATATCTAACGTGAAAAGTTACTCCTTCTGTAGTAAATTTTTAAGCCAACAGCCCAATTAACTGCTATCGTACAGAAATTGTCAAAGCTCGCATTGTGAGTTGTAAAAATTGGCAGAGTTCACCAGGTTGAAGTTCTTAAAGTTTTACTGAGGTCGAGGTTGGAAAAGTTAGTATTGTGTTTCCCGCTTTAGGCTTTGTAAGCATTTACGACAAATCAAATTCATTTTAATTTTTCAAAGTTCATGAAAAACTACCGGCTCTCAAATTTTCCCCAACGGGCCATTGTTGTTGCTCTAGTTTCACTTCCCATTGTGTAGCCGTGTGCCAAATCTGGATGGCTGACCATAAAATTAATCAACGTTTTATATTTATTTGTATTCGTAAGCTTGCCCCTAAAAATAATGCATATTTATTACCTCATTGTTTTTAAAAGTAAAAGTCTCAATACTATTAACAACAACTACTTACATGATTGTTTGCAAAAACTATTCCGCATTTCAATAACTCGATAAGTGAAATGTCAACGAGAAAATGTCCGAAAAGTTCCGCTCGAAAAATTGACTTTTTCGTGTTCAATGGTGCCAGATGTACGAAATTTTGTTTCGTGTTCAATAATAGACCCACAGTACGAATATGGAACAGTTTGCCAACCTCTGCCCCCCGCCCCTCATCTATGAGCCACAAACATTAAAGAGTAATACGCACTGTCACCTAGTTGTCTCAACCCAATAATCCTCAATTCCCTACCCCTTTTTCCTTTCCTACCAAGGCTGTGCTACGGCATCTTAGTGTATTCCCTGAGTGTTGGCAACAACATCATAAAAAAAAAAGATTTAGCCCATGGGAAGGCAACGTGATTATTATAAAATTAGTAGAATATAATTTTCTTGTCTGGATTTTAGTTCAGGCTCTATAGCATATATAACCAATGTCTAGTCACTTTCCTATAAATATCAATTTAGATAATCGAACCAACACGCACTTCATATGGATTTCTATTTTATGGCTTGGCAAGTACTTCTCGAGGGTTTTGCAATACTAAAATATAATTTTCCATTAATTAGAATATTATTATCTGAAAATTCACAAGTTACATAGGTATGTATCTAGGTAAAACTTTATAGGAAGATCATTTAACACCCTAGAACTTAAATTTAAAACATTTATATTTAAATGCACGATTTGAATCTGATACCTGGCGTTCATTTCTGTCGAGGCCCGTGTAGCTTTGAAATACTTGATACAGAAGTGCTATGCCCCTGGCTTCTGCCTTCTTTCCTACTTTGAGCGAAAATTGTACTCTCAGTTTATAGTTTTGGAAAACTCCGGAAAATTCATAGTTTTATTCAAATACTCAGAATTTCTTTGATTTCTGTAAATTCAAATATTTTTTCCTATAAATAGTCACCGGAACTATACTCACCAGAAGCATGGTATATTCAATATAAAGTTTCAAGCATGAAATGCGCTTGATTTCTCATAAGGAGGAATGCCAAAAGGCTTTCAAACGACACGTTTCTCATACATATGCAAATTATAACGCCATGACCTGTTGTAATAAGGACGGCAGTGCCTTGGTTCAGAGAATTCACTGCCCATTATTATAAATACTAGCTAAAGTTGATTTTTTTTTAATTTTTGTTAACTTTTTTAGTTTTTGTAATTTTTTTTAAATTAAAATTTTTAATTTTAAAGAAAAATTAAAAAAAAAAAGAGGATATGCTGGGATTCGAGCTTTTCTTAAGTTCTTTTCTGGTCTTTCTTTAATTTTTTTTAAATTTTTTTAACTTTTTTAATTTTCTCAATATTTAATTAAACAAAAATCTTTAAAAAACGAAGGCATGCTGGGATTCGAACATTTTACATTCAGAATTTTGACTTTTCTTAAGTTTATAATTAAAGTGAGATTAGACTTTGAATTACGTAAATGCAGGATATTGTCGTCAGCTACTTAGTTGCTTAGCTACTGTTGTCTCTATATTAATTATAAACCATACAAAGATGTTTTTTCACTATTGCCTTATTCATTAACCATAATACGTCAAACACTTAAAATTCTAATATCACTTTATCTCTTTTTACATGTCCTTTCTAGTGAATTTTATTACCTTTGTACTTTCAAATAATTATTCCTACCACTAAAGTAGAGCACGTTATATATGGATGTAATTACATAGATAGAAGGATGAAACGTATTAACTTGGACAGCCATTGAGTCCTTAAATGCATGCTAGATATATATATATATGTATATACGTATGTATGTAAAACATGCAGGCAGACAAAACGAGCCTTATTTTATGTCACCACAATCCTTGTGCCAGACATTGCCAGAGCAAACTGAACGCAGTTGTCATCTATTGAACTTTCCCACCAGGCAGGCATTCTATCCCCATCCGGTCCCAATCGGTTAGATTCAATTCCCCGAACAAGATGGCGAGGCGATGGTAAGCAAAAAAAAAAAAAAATAATAAAAAAATAAATAAAATAAAAAACAAGTACATATATTATATATTGTATAGTTTGTATATTGGCAGAAGTAAAGCATCTAGTGAAGGTGAACTATCGCACGAAACAAAGACGATCCAAATATTTGAAATATTAAGGCCCTCCAAGGAATAGTTGTAATGATACTTGAAGACAAAAGCCAGAACCTCTTACGTTCAGGCAAAGTTTTCCGGCGATGTGGAGATATACATAACATCGGCTCTAAAATAGGCTGAGAATAATAATATTTGATCCCCCAAACAGTTTTTGGCCAAGTGCCAAGATTCTACTAGAGATGGTGGTAGGAAGGCGAAAAAAAAAAACGGGAATTAAGTGGGCTGGGGTAGGGTCGAACGAGCACCAGCCGCCAACCTTTTACTTTAGTTAGACCGTGGTGTTTATGTATGTATGTATGTATGTATACATGGATATAGATATATTAATGTATGTATGCATGTCCTTTCTATAGTGCTGTGCTTGCAAGTGCTTCTTGAAGGAGCTTATGCAAGGAAAAGCAGCTGAGTACGACAATCCATACATACATATATGACGACTTGGCTAGGTGGGTCTCTTCAATATTCTTCCCTCCCACCACACTAAAAGCAATTTCTTGTACTGTGAGTAAATAGTTTTGTTTGTTATTAATTATGCAGATCAGGGTTTGGATACGAAATCCAAAAAAGCGGTAGAGGCATGTCTCGTAGCACATTGTTGCTTTGTTGTTGTTTTTTTTTCTTCTCTCAATTTAGTTATGCACGTAAAAGCCATCAGTAATGCAACGCGCTCTACCATTTATTCAAATTTTCGTAAAATTTCTCTCAACTCCATATTAAAAGTCCTTAATTTGCTAATATCAACTATCACTTTAAGAACAGGCTTGCTATCAGCCCCAGCCAAGATATTACCCACTCAGTATCTTTATTGTCGATGAGACGAGCCCAAGGACTAAAGGAAGGATCTTATCCAAATTCGCTCGTTGCGCACCCCTCAAGAAGGTAAAAGCCCACTTAACACTCAGGAGGATGCGATTGTTGTCGTCGGCATGATGATGGGTTCCATCCAACCGAGATGCAAGAAGGGAGAAAACTTTTTCCACAGACTAAAGCCTTTCTAGCCATATATTGAGCGCATTTATAATCTTAAAGCTTAACATTATAGAGTATGTCTCGCGCATCAATCTTCCAACTTTATACGGGACGGCTGCAGGCATGAATACTAATTTCGGTTTTCATTTACATTATGATTATGTGTGGGAAATATACGAGCCGCCATAGTATTTGTCTGAGTGAATATAGACAGGACATAGAATAGGCAGTTCTAGTGCATGAACGTGACATGCAACACATCCTACGGAGCACTGTGTCAAATAAATTTTATCTGCTGCTGTGGAATTTATGCACACTTTGAAGTGGAAACTAACAAATAGCTCGGTTCTCTTTCCCATGGACGAGTTACATAACCATATATGAGGAATATACTGTACTAGCATCTATGCATACGCCAAAATCAGTCGGGATAAAGCTAGAGCGCCAAACTTGACGAGATTTCGCTAGCGGCATGAACTTTATAATTTTTTTTTTTTTTTTTGAATATTTATTATTCAGCCGATTTCAGTTAGATTTGCTAGAAAATTCATAGAATTTAAAGGTTTTATGGCGGAAGCTTTAATTATTATATATTGCATGATTCCGCTATAATCTAACATATCTATAGGAAGGGTGAAGAGAAAAACAGAGCACATAAATGTAGTATATACGGGGGCTATTTCAAAGTCAGTAACTTTGGATAGAAAGAATTTTTTTTTATCATAACTCGAATTAATATTTGGCAAGTCTTGTTCTTTCAAAGCTTTTGGACACACTCTGCAACTCTCTCCTCATGTCAAGCACCTTGGAGTCTTCCTTGACTCGAAGCTGACATGGGGATTGCACGTAGAGGAAAAAGTTAATGCGGCTATGAGGGTCTTCGCTCAATGCAGGAGAACCTTTGGCTGCACACATGGGGCATGAGACCGAGGATTGTGCATTAGATGTACACCTCGATCGTCAGACCGATGCTCACATAAGCCTCCTGTGTATGGTGGCCGAAGACGCTTGTGGGGACTGCGATCGGGAAGCTGGTGGGCCTGCAAAGGCTTGCCTGCTTGGGAATTACGGGCTACATGCGATCTACGGCTAGTGATGAGCAAAATTGGTCTTGGTCTTGCAGTCTTGGTCTTGGTCTTGCAGAATATGCAAGACCGATACCAAGACCAAGATTGTAAACATGCTCACAAGACCAACACCAAGATCATGTGTACGTTAACAAGACCAAGCCCAAGACCACGTTATGCAAGACCAAGACTCATTATGCAAGACCACATTATGCAAGATAAAAACCTGGTAATTTGTGCAATAGCGAAGAATAGTTATGATCGGTACGTACTTTACCAGAATTTGAGAGAAAAACTGGGCAAAAGAAATGTAATAAATATATTGGTTTCACAAAATGTCGTTTCTGTTGCTTCCTTTCTCTTTCATTTTCATAGTTCAATCACAAGTCATAGCACTATTGTATTTTATTTATATAAAGATTAAAAGGACACAAATAACACATCCCGTGTACAGACAAGATTTATTTAGACGGGGATAAGGTAGTTTTTAACTATTTTTAAATTTATGGCATGATAAATCAATTATACAATTGCGCAAAAAAAACGAAATCCTAGATTAAAACTAAAACCAAAAGTTGACTGAGCAGCCCAAAGCTAAAACCTACTACAAGATCACAGACAATACCAAGACTGAATTGCAAGACCAAGAGCTAGAACAAGACCAAGACCAACACCAAGACTTGACTATGCAAGACCAAGACCAAGACCAAGACCAATGTTATACCAATCTTACCAAGAGCAAAACCAAGACTAAGTTTGCAAGACCAAGACCAACACCAAGACCATTATAGTCTTGGCCTTGGTCTTGTATTTTCACATCACTATCTACGGCTACTGCGGCTCTTGAGGTCCTACTCAATCTGCCACCCCTGGATCTTGTCATTCAGGCAGAGGCCAAAAGGGCTGTGTGCAGATTGCGCTCATGGGGATGTTGGGCTAGACTTGGAAAACTCTCTGACCAGTATACCACGTGATGCGATGGTACCTTAGCTTCGGTTCGGGTGTCGCTTCTCTGTGAGCTTTCCTGCAAGGGAATCGTGGACTGAGGGAGGTGCCTTATCGAGCCTTCCCCGGTTTGCTCTAAAAATCTTCACCGCCGACTCTCTCACTAATGAGGGAGCTGGGGCAGGTGTCTACTTCCCTGAGCCTGATTTTGGAATGGAGTACTCACTTGGAAGACACATCTCAATGGCAGCGAAGTTAGCCCTTGATATGCAAATCAAAGGGAAAGACATCGCTATCCTTTCAGATAGTCAGGCAGCCTTGATGGCTCTGAATGGCCCTCGGATAACGTCTAAGTTACTTGGGGATTACAGGTCGTCAGTGGATAAGTTGTGTTTTCACAAAAAAGTGTCCCTCCTGTAGATTCCTGGTCATATGGGGATCATGGGGAATGAAAGGGCTGACCTTTTAGCTAGGGCTGGCTCCTATTCTCAGTTCCTCGGACCGGAGCCCGCCGTAGTCTCTCATCAAAGCGGATGTTGATAGGAAACATCAGCAGAGATGGGAGAACCTGAGTTCTTGTAGGTGTACAAAACTGTTTCTTGGTGGGCCCAACGGGAATATCTCCGATTTTCTCATGGGGCTCGGAAGGAAACAATGTAGAACTGTGGTTGGCATCAGCACCGGCCACAGCTCACTTCACACTCATCTAATAAGGATGGGAGTTGTTGACAGCCGTGAGTGTCTGTCCTGCCTGGAGGGAGAGGCTGAGACAACCGAACACTTTTTGTGTGAGTATTCGGCCTTCGCCCGGAGCAGACTGGATACTCTAGGGTCTGCCCGTCTATCTGTGGATGAGCTAAAAAACCTTCCTCACCAAGACCTGATGCGCTTCATTAAGAGGATAGGAAGGAATGGGATTCAGGATAGTACAATGGGCCGCTATGGCCTCCGTGCTTGGGATGGGTTTCTACTGTTCCTCCTGTTTTTCGAAAAAAAAAGTAGGTGAAACAGACTCATGCTTCTTTCCCAAATGGGGCTGCCGCTTTCCATAGCCTAGACTGTTGGAATGAGATCCCAATATAAGATGATCACTCCCTTTAGTTGTAAAGTAAACCACGTGTCTGTAATATTGTTTTAGTATCTTTTAGTAGTAGTGCTTTATTAGCGGACGGAATAAATCTTTTTTTGCTTTATACTAAAAAAAATGCCAACTTATTTACTTCTGAATGTCGTATAACTTTTCTATTTGATACACCTGCTTGACACTTTATGTGTATATGTACATAAAGGGGATAGCAAATATTGAAAATAAAATTATTGTTGCGATTTGAGCGCCATCTATTATCTAAGTCGCTGACTTATCAAACAGTTTAAGTATACACAGGGTATGAAATTTTTTGTTCGTCGTTTAGACTGAAATTTATTGAAAATAATTTCAATGAATTTGCCAAATGCAAAAAATTGAGTTTTTTGATCCAGTGATCAGACTGATGGCTATCACAGATCTCCTATCATAGATGTTCAATGATGATGGAGGCCACTCAATTGCCCATATATTTTTATAGGGTGTCGAAGAACTGGCGCATTTCCTCTATACTCAAAATACTTTCCTGTAATTTCCTTATTATAGAGCCTATCATGATAGTTTTCAGCTCAGATGATAGTGGACTATCTAAGCTTTCCAACGATTGTCGAAGCATTACGTTCTCCTCAGCTAGCTACTTATAAGACGTCAAAATAAAAAAAAATTTGAAAAATATTCTTTTTTTTTAATTTGAACAAATTTCCCCCAAAATGCCTGATAACCATTTGTTATGGCCCAACATACGGAAGATTCTTCCAACAGCCAAAGGCACATCTGGTAAAATAATCAGCGATTGCTAAACAATTACCTTGCATGGAATTGTTCTGCAACTGTAGAATGTTTTGCTGATTAGCTGAACAGTTGGTGGCGATGAGCGCTTAGTGGAGCAATCGACGATTATAATAATAATTAACCTCGCATGGTAATTATTATGTAAGGCGATTGTTTACTACTAAGCGACTCAGGTGGTGCAAGTGGTAGAACAAACGACAAGGTTGTTGTCGTTTGTTTACATCCGCGTTGCAAGTAAAAGTTTACTTCCGAATATTGGGGCATAAAAGACCAATGACTGGTCTGGCGAAGCCGTTAAGTGAGCAATCGCAGCTAAGTCTTTTTTTAGAACTCCTCAAGTTTCATGTCGATTTAGGTTACCTAAGCGCCGGTAGCTTGTATTAAGTAAGATAGGTCAGTCCGCGTAATTAAAAGAATATTAGTAAATTGATTTAATGCGTTTTTATTGGAGAAGTTCGCGAGTTTGTTCGATTTCCGTTATTTGATTGCATTGGGACACGACACATTACATTTTCTTGCAAGATTTGAAAACCTTACAATGTTACCTTTCATTAAATCCTGCACATGTACCTACCTACATTTAAACCTTCTTGAGATAAACCAGTTTTTATGATTCAGTGTTTCATTTATTTTGCTAATTTTGCGTGAATTCCATTAAATTAGAGGCGATTTCTATCGGGAGGTTTATAACAAGGACGTTACAGAGTGTTAGGAAAATAAAAGATTCCTCTGATTAAATCGGCAATAAAAAAGCAAATCCAGCAGCGACCGACTTGCTGTACTAAAATAAGTATGGTGAGAGTTAACCGCTCTATCTAGGTGAAGTATTCTATATACAAACTGACTTATAAATTGGTTTTGGCGTAGGACATTGAAGTTTAAGTCTCCTTTGACTATAAAATCTTCATAGCCCTACGAGATATTAGATAGATAGTATTAAAATTCTCTGAAGCTTTTATAATCAAATAGTTTTGGGGGCAGTACATCGCAGCCCAGACGTATTTCCGAGTTCCATAAAAAATTTAGACGATCATCACCCTTTGATAAGATCATCAGATTCGCATCTAAACAGTCCGTAACTTAGATCGACAGCTCTCGCCCACGGCGTCCTTTGCGATCATCATGAAATAGCTTATAATCAGGGACCATTAAGATCGTAGAGGAAATATTATCATCCAACCGGGTTTCGGAAAAAATAAAATATCATATCAAGGCTGGAAGAGATGCTACGGAAATCAGTGATCCTATTACGCACACTGTTTGCATTGAGTGAACATATATTCAGCACAAATGATTTTCCGCACAAAATTTTAAAGAGGCAAATTGTTATTATATAAGAACTACCTAGTTGAAATCGAACTGAATAAATTTAAAGTAAAATTAATTCAAGATCATTTGCATCAGCTCCTAGCTATTTACTATTGTAGTGGCATGGCAAATAAATAAATTTACTTTACATCGGATTCGCATTGAACAGATCTATATGCAATTGTTCTGGATTGATGATTTTCTCTATCTGACTATCACTTCCCCTTCTACGTACAGGAAACGATTTCTTGTGGTTGCTAAGTGTATTCTTCCTATCTTGTGCAAGTTTCAGTCCCAGCGGGAAATCTAGTCCACGTGAAGGCTTGTGGTAGATGTGAAACTCAGTGCAAAAAAAAATGAAAAAGCTGCACAATTTTAGATCTATTCCAGATTTATCCCGGAAGAAGCTTGTTGGAAGGTGCAACGTTGTTTTCAAGATCATTCTTGTTTTATTTGTGAAACACAAATGCAGGCACTTATAATTTCGTTGCACAGAGTAAATTTATTTGTGAACTACACTAACTACACAAGAAATTAAATGAAAGAAAAACTTTCCAAATAATACGAATGTCATATAAAGTGTCCAATATAAGAGGCATGCATCATATCTTCCAAAGAAGGCATCCGATTTGAACGATGCTATGATTCCATTTCCCGGTGGGATGTTTCATATAATAAATAATTATTCGATGGTGTTAAAATCCCTGAGACATATGTACACCGAGTTTGCTGACGTGCAACAATCTAACTTAGAGGAGAGAAGATGCCCTTGCATTTGCTCAGTCTCCTCAGAAAAGCATTTTGCTTTTGATGACATGAGGAACGTGCAATAAAAGATAAACGTTGTGCCGCTGACTTTAATTTCAAGCGAAACACGTCAATGTAAGAATGTAGTGGTACCGAAGATATGTTCTTAACTATTTTACGAAGATTCTGGTTGCGCTTTGATGGAACTCCCCAGATAACTAGGAGGCAATGACGTGGGGGCAGATCCAAAATATTTACATTCAATAATTTGTTGCCTTGCTGATAATTGACCAGTGTGGCTTCGCATCTCGATAATTAAATACTGGCAGGGATTCATCTAAAGTTAATAATACTCGATCCTCCGGCTATTGAAATGTTTGTTCCCTTTATCAGCTCATCAGAAATTGTTCCTTGTAGTTCATGAATGTTTTCCTCAGCACCGCCGGCTGCCTGTATCTTTACACGGCTGCTGCAACTTTACACGGCTGCGCGTTATAACTAAGCAAACGCCATCAACACCTGAACTATCACATGCATTCTCCTTTTTATTTTATTAATAATTTCGACTGATATGGAAACTCTCAGCAAAACCCTCGAGAAATACTTCCCAACAGAATACTATATGAGAGCCCCAAAATAGTCCTAACATTCTAAACTATTGCAGTCTTCTTATGTAATTGCTAAAAATTTGATTTGAATAATTCCTAAACTACTATTCATACAGAAAAATTGTCTTCTTAAGATTACTTTTTTATCTTCGCAACAGTTAACAAATTTTTATATCTTTCCTAATAAAATTATTTAAAACAAGTAAAAAGCTAGAATTGGTCTAAGACCAATTCTTATGCTACCCTAGATGAATGACTGTATGTAATTTTGTATTGCCACCCATCTGTGCAAGTTTGATTTTTGAAGTGGTTTTTCCGATATATTTTTGGAACGGTTCGTTGGACATATCATATTTCATATCCTAAAGAGCTTTTCAGTACTATAAAAACGTCTAGGACTGATCATTTTTACAGTATACGTAAGAACTGGAAATTTTTATATGGAAACACCAAGAATCGGTTGTCCGATTTAGTTCTTTTTTAAAACCATATTTAATATTACTATGAAAACACAGTGTACAAAATTTAAGCTCTCTATGTCGACGCGTTCTCAGACAGTTTTTATAGTGAAAAACGTATGGCAAATTCTACGAAAGAGTTGCCCGATGATTGAAATTTTTGTATACCAACCCCAGGAAGGTGTTACCCGATTTGTCCCATTTTCGAACTTAATTTTACTTTTTTTTTTTCAAACTCATGTGCATAATTTCATTTCCGTAAGTGAACGCGTTCACGATAGACGGACCGACGGACGGACAGACAGATAGACAGACGAACAGACAGACCGACAGACATGCAAAAATTAAAATATGTTTTAATATTATGCTTGGGTGTCCAGCGAAATTTTCTCTACTAGCATTATTTCTGTGCGTTACAAACGGAATGACAAACTTAGTATACCTTATGATTTCATCTAGGGTATGCAAATTTATCTTACCCAAATGACTACGATTCTCCAAACAAAAAATCAATCTGCCTATAGATTCGTACTATGCTCGCACATACATTATTGAAATTATTACTCAGCTGAGAGTTATTGAGTGTAAAATGTTGTAGTTAATTTCCCTGCAAACATTGCGGTTCAAAATCGAATCAAATTCGTAGTAAATCAATTCGACTAGGTGAAGTTAAGCTTCGAGATTGAATTCGCTTGCGATGTGCTTGTGAATTGCAGGAGAAAAAAAAAACAGAACACCATATTGAATCGTATTGACGATCCGACAATGGTTCGCTAGCTCGACTTTTTTTCAAAGTTCTTGTATGTGTCATTTTGGATTCGATTTTTTTGTTTTTAATAATACGATCTGGTATCGACTTCTCTTGCAAAGCGATATCGAATAAATAAATAATAAATACTCACCGTAGTAAACCTTCACTTTGCCCTTCACTGAATAAAAGTTCAGCTTAAAATGGCGGCGAAGAATAATTTCATGACTAGAAAATATTTGCTTCAACAAATTCCGGAAATTGACTTTAGTCGAATCGTAGGTAACTTCGTATAGTATATAACAAACAAATCGTAGAAATTTCGAGCTAAGAGCGATGCACCTATTTCGAATTGTTGGAAATTTCGGCATGTTTGAAAGCGTCGTTTATGGTAAAAAAATCTAAGAGATTTCGAGCTAAGATCGATTCATCTACTTCGAATTTTCGAAAATTAGGGCATGCTGCTAAAACTTCGTTTATGTTAAAAAAAAATCAAAAGAGATTTCGAGCTACGAACGTTTCTCTATTTCGAATTCATTTCGTTATGGTGAAATTTTGTCCAATTGTGTGCAAGGTTTTAATCAAAACTTTTTTAATTATTTTGTTAAGTAAGGTATACATATAGTAAGTGTAGCCTTTGGGAAGGTAAGGAGCCAAGCTTTAAACGACTAGAAGACTAATTTCCTGTGTGGATAGTAGTATAGACCTTATGTCGTATATTAAATCAATGTATAGTTATTTTTCAATAAGAATCAATATAAAACAGTCCATATAGTCACCAACACAAAGAAAATGAAAAATCCGCAAATTTCCCGACCAAAAAACACAAACTTCTTAAGTTTGCTTATATTTAACGTTTAAGCGCAAGGTTTGGCCACAAGAATTACTGAACTTCCTGAAAAGAAGACTCCTTCCAAAAATCAGGTACAATTCGGTTGGGAAACCAAGTCAAACCAGCAGAAAAAGTGGGACCAATATTAGTAATTTCAATAGTCTATTAGCTAGAATTTCTATGAATAAGTAAATGAATAAAAATAAATCAAAGTTCTTTTAAAATATTCAAGAAAATTCCTCAAATCTTAAATTCTAAAATTCCTACGACTTTCTAGGTCAATGCAGAAATTTTTTCGAATTTCTTGTAGCTGTAACCCCCTTCTTTTTTGAAAATATTTCGAAAATTTTCGATAGCTCCCAATTTATTTCAATCAACACGAAATGAGATGAAAACAAACAACGAAACGATTCAAGCCGCCATCCATTCCCTCATTTACGATGCAAACGTGAAAACGAAAACAGGGGAATTAATTTGATGAGTTGCATTTAATGAGATGGATGAGTGCCAAATCAAAACAATTAGCACTCGTTGCTTCTACCGGGAGGAAAGTAGGCAGTCAGTCATTTGGCTATACTGTAAAATAATATATATATATAACTGTGTGTTTGTGTGAGTGCGTGTGTGTGTGCCTGCTGATATTCATGGATATATGATGATATGTTCGAGTATGTGTAAATATTGAAATAAAGCAGAGGAAGTATTATCAAGCCATTTACGGCTTGTTTAAAACCCATTCCTGACAACATAAGAGGAAACAGTTCCATGTTTTCAAGTCAGAGCCAACATATGTATGCACTGCTGGGCACAGAAGCAGTTGTTGCATTGGACCAAAGCCAGAATTTCATTTCATGCCTTAGAGATATGAGCCCTCAAATGCAAAGTTACGTACTTAAAACTGATTTTACCATGAAACTCAACAGGAACAACGACGGGAAAGGCGATAAAATGTGTGCTCTCGTTTTTGTTGCCAACATTTTCCGTCACAAAGACTGAAGCCTTTTGCCATTACTTCAATGGGTGAAAATAAAAAAAAAAAAAATAAAAAATTGAGCAGAGAAAAATTGTACGGGAATTGTAAAGTTAAAAGTTAATTTTCCACAGAATGAATAAATCTCCCATCAAATTCATTACTTAGGCGTGTTATTTTGCTTCCAGTCATTGACTTATTCCATTCCTGTAATGTAGGAACTGAAATATTTTATGATTAATTTTGTTAATTGTCTCTGTATATTTGTGAGTATTGAAATTGTGAAAATAGGTGCATATAATTACCCTGGTAGACAAATCATCAGATGAACATCATAGTGAAATTTATTCACGTTAGAATAAAAACTAGGAAAATTATCATTGAGTTGAAAAAACTCTTTATGCAAACGAAAAATCTTTAAAAAAGATATTTCATTGCAAAAAGAGGGCGTTTCATATAAGCAGGAACCGTATAATCGTCAGTACGGCTTGGTTCCTGCCTGCCGTATACGCCATAGCAAACAGCCAAACTGACCTCATATATAGAGTTAAAATAAGTTTTAAGTGTGAATTATATGAGGTGAAATACTACGTATTTACTTGTATGCCTAGCAAGATTTAGCCCTATGCGGGACTAGCATTTCATAGAGAGTCAATCTGAAATTGACTCAGTTCAACTCAATTCTCGAGCTGCAGACTTAGCAGCAAACTGAGTCAATTTCAGATTGACTTATTTCGCTAAAAGTTATCATTTATTTACTTGTTCACAGATAATGTTAATGTGATACTTCATCTCTTTCACGTTTTTTTTTTTTTTTTTTTTTTTTTAAATCTATACCTTTCTTCTCTTTTGTGCATTATTACAATATTAGATGTGTACATCGATTAGTTGGTATACATATGATGAGCTTCATGATGAACTTATTAATGAGCATAACCATGAGTATAACAATGAGTTTATTAGCGAATATATTAATGAGTTCGTAAATGAGCCGATCAATAAGTGTCATGATGAGTTTTTAAATGAGCTTATCAATGAGTATCCTGATGAGTTCATAAAGGAGAATCACGATTAGTTTACTACTGATTTTACAATTGAATCTATATATTTTTCCGAATTTTAACTCCAGTTTCAAATCAAATTCACATTTTTTCACACAGTTTATATATTTTCTAAAATGAATGCAACAATGTGGAGGCATTTGCATGATTATGTAGGATGCTACAAAAAAGTTGGTTTAAGCCAGTGGGAATAGCCATATTTTTTCAAAGCAGCTACTGCTAAAGAAAGG
The DNA here is from genome assembly GCA_963924295.1 of Dioctria rufipes. Taxonomy (NCBI): domain Eukaryota; kingdom Metazoa; phylum Arthropoda; class Insecta; order Diptera; family Asilidae; genus Dioctria; species Dioctria rufipes. Next base: position 35,529,872 of record OZ002743.1, on the reverse strand, counting down.
GCAGAAACCAATATTAGAAAAAGGAGAGGTCAGACTAAGGAACAGGATAAACGCTGCAGGGACGTTGAGGCACAAGGCATGTTAGGCATATAGTCCACAGTTCCCCCAGTAGCGAGGCGTGCCTATCTAAGCCGGGTGTTCAGGATCGACCAAGATTTATAAAAAACAACGAAATATGCCTTAGTCGGATTTCTTAAGTGGGAAGAATTTTAAATTTTTAAATAGTCATATATTAAGCGAAAGGTATCTAACATTGTGGCAGTGCTCAAGTGAGTCCATATGACAAGTTATTGCCAAATCGCCAATGAGCTTGAAGGCTCGCTTTTGGACAATATCCAATGAAGCTAAGGCTGTGCGACCAGCCCCGGCCTATATATGGCAGTTGTATTCCATTCTAGGTCTAATGTAGGACTTGTAGAAGAGCGCTAGATTTGACGGGATGAACTATTTCTTACACCTTTTCAGAAATCCAAGACATTTCGATGGTTCCTTGGCAACAGAGAAGATGCGATCTGTCCAGTTTAAATTACTGGAAATATTAATGCCAAGAATGTTTAGTGACGGTGAATCAGAAATAAATGCTCCATCAAAAGAAACGGGTGTGGTTAAGTTATGATCTTGTTTTAATGGGGTGAGACAGGTTTGGGTCTTAGGTGCATTGACTTCGACGCGATTCGCTTTGCCCCAAGCGAGGATATTGTTAAGATCGTTATTCAATGATGTAATCATGCAATCTCGTTTAACACATGCGGCATTCTCCCTGGAGTCCTCAAGAGTGTCAAAGGAGTAAGCGAAATCAAGAGAACTGTCATCTGCGAAACTATGGATGGGATTGAAAGTAAGGGAAAGCAATCATTAATAAAAATTAAAAAGAGAGTTGGAGATATAACAGAGCCTTGTGGCACACCGCCATTTATGGGATACGATTCAGATGTATCGCCATTTAATACAACACGTATTTGGCGACTAAATTGTAAACTTTCAATCCATAATAGAAGATGAGAAGAGAGACCAAGTGCTTTAAGTTTGCCTAAAAGGGCTGGATGCCAGACTCTATCATAGGCCTTTGAAATATCTAGGGCAACGATTTTAGACTCCCCAAAATTGTGGAGACTACAGTTCCAACGTTCCGTAAGAAAGGTGACTAGGTCTCCAGATGAGCCTCCAGCTCGGAAGCCGTATTGGCGATCGTTGATGAGATGATTAGTTTCTAGAAATTTCATTAATTTTAAGTCAATGATAGATTCAAGATACTTTGAAAGAATCGAAGTGATCGCAATTGGTCGATAATTTGAGGGATCGCTACCCTCTCCTTTCCTGCGAATAGTCTGAACGTGAGCTAGTTTCCAAGCAGTTGGGAATGTTCCTGTCGAATAAGACAAGTAGAATAGTTTGCGCAGAGGTTTAGCCAAGGATGAGGCACTGCTTTTAATTAACAGGGGACGAAAAACGATCAGGGCCTGCGGCTTTGGAGACGTTGATCCTCTTAAGGACCCTGAACACGTCTCTCGTACGAATGTGTATTGGTTCTTGTCCACATTCACACGGACGATGCAAAACAGGTGTTTGTGAAGTGGGTGGACGACAAAAATTTCAAGCGAATTTAGCAACAAGGTATTAGCTTTATCCAGGGAGTCAACAATGACTTCACCATTATTAAGTAGTGAACGTATAGAGGAACTTGTGAAGTTGTTCCTGATGGTTTTGACCAGGGACCAGAAACCTTTGCTACCTTTGCGGCTTGCCAAGATTCTTTGTCTAATATTCTGGTCAGGAAGCAATTTTTCTCTCTGGGTAATGGACTTGCAGGTGTTCCATGCAGTCTTGTAGACTTGTTTCAGTTCCGGATATGGATGCAATTGATAGGCGCGAAAGACTGAGTCTTGATTGCACTTATCGTTAAACCAAGAGCGATCTTGCTGTTGTTGAAATCTGCTGTGAGAATACGGAATATATTCACGCATGCCAAGATTTAGAATGTTACTAAACTCTAATGTGCATTCATCAACATCCCTCGAAGCAAAACAGACCAACCAATCAATTTCTCTATGATACTTATTGAGACTTTCCCAATCAGCATTCTTATAGTGCCAAAGAAGCCTTCTTGTAGGTGAAGAAGTAGGGCGGCAAAGGTTTGAGGTGGTAAATTGAGCCGTGATTAAACAATGGTCTGAATTTCCTAGAGGGGAACCGACTGAGATGGAATATTTGTCAGGATGAGATGTTAGAAACAAGTAGAGTAAATACCTCAAACATTAATACTATTATGTATTAGTAAATCGAGACTTAGTTTAGGTTTCCTAAAGCGCTCGTAAGATCTATTCTTGAGTATATATTCGTTGTCTGGTGTCCATACTATAACATAAATATTGTTCTTGAATCCATTCGAAAAACATTTAAAAAGATTTATTTTATGGAAAATAAATTACCCAAAATTACAACTTACACTGTGAGATGCAAATTAATTTTTTGTCAAGCCTGAAACTTCGGTGTGAAGTTCTTGTGCCTTACTTGGAAGAGATATACTTTCCTTTAAAATAAAATTTTCTGAATTGGTATTGTTTAAAAACGGGTGAGTATACCTGATGGGGATTGTGGGATAAACTTCAAATATCAAAATTTTAACTATACTTTATTAAAAATTCGGGTTTAGACAAAACTTGATTGCTTGGCTTCTTTGTGTTACTAATCCGCTCGATCTAATAAAAAATGCAGCTGCAGGCTGGCTGTTTTTGTGGAGATCTTTTATTTATTTAGTATTTATGACGTCAATGCAAATGCTGGTCTTTCCAGTATACTAGAGTAGAAATTCCAAAAATTCTGATAACCATCGGATTCTTCGCCAAGATGCATAGAGGGATTGTCTTGACCCCCCTCATATGTCATATATACTATCATGGGCGAGGACATCGACTTCCTCATACTGTTGACAGGGTTATGCCGTCACTTTACCTTCTGAAACCGATCCGAGGTTGAATTTCGAAACAACTGTTTTCCGCGCCGAGTTTTAAATACAAAGAAGCTGTTGATCAACACATATTGTTCTTGCTTGCCTTTAGTATATGCGACATGACATCCGCTATATTAAATTTGGGAAAAATTAAATTCTCTCCAGAAAAATTAAGATTTGGGAGCAGGTCTGAATTTATTCCAAGAACACAGCGTTTACAAACATATGTTATCAACACCTGGAGAGCGCCTTTTAATAGCCTTGTTTGGAGGTGGTCAAAACGTCAAATAGCTCGATTCAAGTGCTTCGCCAAATCAGCTAATAAAAATAAATTTAACCTAGCTGCTCTTTCTCCCCACCACAACAGCGGCAGAACAGCATGTTAACCGGACATATTTTCCGGTGCAAAGGTGGCTGCAGTACGATATGGATGCTAGAGAATTGGGTTGCAAAAATACTCCTCCCCGCGGGTTGGAGCCCACAACCACTCCTGCAAAACCCGCACTGGAATCGTTGCTCAAAACGATTTCTTGCAAATGCAAGAGAAATTGTGGCAAAATGTACGGCTGTCGTAAGGGAGGACTAAAATGTTGAGTTATATGCCAAAGCTATAGCGGTGAGACATGAGACAATCTAGTCGAACTTCAGGAGCAACTTGATGACGATGAAAGTGATGGTATCATCGAGAATCCTGCCCAATCAGCATCGAATATCACCATCTAATGTCAAGAGATCTGCGAAGAGGAAACCGACGATTTTGATTTGGCAGGATCATTGTTGATAAAAAAGAGTCAAGTAGTCTCGACAAAGACATCTTGAAAGAAATCCCTTTGAATCTTATAAGGAAAAAAAAACATCGCCTGGATTCTTAATGCTTTCAAGAAAAATCGCAATTCAAGCTTACCCTTATAAGGAAGGAATCGCAAAGAACTAGCAAGCGATGAAACATAGATTAAAAAAGAACGGGCTTGGAACTCTACCCCTATAGTGGTGTTGAAAGGAGGTCGCAAAATACAATTTTTAGGTTGCTCTGTGCCTTCATTCCAAGCGTAGGACCTTAAATATTGGTTCTAGGAAAAAAGTCGTAGAGATCAAAATTGTAGGAAATGTAATTCTATACAACTTTGTTCTTGCACGTTTATGTCCTAAAGTTAATAATAAACGAGATAATTCGATAATTATACTTTACCACTTTTCCCGCGTAGTATCGACTAAGTTGTAGGACTAAAGTTGTAAAGAATCAATTTACATTTTTGTTGAAAAGTTGAAAATAGCCGAGATATTGAGCAAAAACAATTCCTCCTTAAATTAATGATGCCGGCTAATGCACCTGCGGAATTTAGTCGCCATTTTAATTTAGACTACCAGTGAGGGTGGGGGGAATTTTTTTCATAACCAACGGGGCTAATATAACTCCCACCGATTTATTGCTCACCTTTGTTTGAACCATACCTATAAGAATATATCACAACATTACTGTAGCATGATCTCAGTAGATGGCTTCTTTTAATTTTCCCAAATGAAGGGAAGATATTATAAGAAGTTTCCCCAAGTAACAACTTTCTTACTGTATGTATAACAAAGGCTCTATTGTAGACTTAAGATATCTGTTCTGCGAACACAAAAGAACACAGCTATTATCAACGTATTCAAGCAACTTCTTGTGGATTTGTTATAATTATTACCTGATGATAGAATCTAGAATTTCTTATGATGACTAATGTCAGATTAAATTTATTTATTTTAAATTTCGTATTGTACGTGTACCGCCCCATCTGAGATCTCTGGTTATGGGATATTTCCTTTAGGTATGGTGATGTTTTCGTACTCCTCTTTAAGATCCAAGTATATGATAATGTATTAAAATATAGCTTGACGGTAATACTATTCATCAGCAGATAGAGGTGCGTCCATCTTTGAAACTGCTTTGATCTTCCTAGAAATTTTTCTATATAAACTTTGAAATGGGCATCAGTAAGCGAGGGAGAACCTTGCAACATTCAACAAAGATATTCTTCGGATTATTTATATACTCACTATCGGTTTTTTAATGGGGAAGGACTAACTAGGCTCATTCCGATTATATCTGACTATATTTCTTCCGATTTTCTAAATCTGCCGCGATAGATATTCACCCTAGGTGATAAGTGTAAAGCTTGTAACATGTATACGAGAAAATAGAACGAATCCAACAACTACATATATCCTAGGTATCGCATTATCCAGAAGCACATCACTTTTGAGAATACTGGAAGGTCATGTATGATTGCATCCCTCACAATACTTTGGCAATACTCTCTTTTAGGAAATTAAAAATTAGAGACATGGTCAGTGTACTTTGTACCAACAAGGACCATCAGACTATAGGATTGATCCTGCTGACCTTTGCCCAAAATACTCTAAAATGATATCCATAAGCTATCATTCTACAAAAAGCCAGTAATATGCGGTTAATTGCCATCAGCGGTCTCGATTCCATCGTCATAACATTTATGGTAGCCATTTTCGCAATCTTTGTGGTGGTTGACTCAACTCGATTAATAATCTTGTCTCCAAAGAAGATCTTTGATTCTGATGTAGCTATTGCAGCATCCTCAATCATTTATCAGTTTTGTTTATAGCACGAATACGTGGTTTGGATATTATCTTTCTTGTGTTTGAAACTGAAATTTTTTCGTCGTTTTGTTCCTTACATAAGTACTACATATAGGTGAAATTCACATGATTCCTGGGTTATGAGAAGTTATGTTCATTTCATTGTATCCTCGTTTGTTCTTTCAGATTTATTTTGATCTAATTTACCACACTTGGCTTTGCTTTATGGCCCAAGGGAGTTCATTTTCCTCTTCTGATTAAAATAAGTTCCCACATCTGGGTGGTATCCTCAATAAATTAAGGCGAATTTAGATATATAAAAATAAGGATATACAATGATTGAGCCTCTAATGCTATGAGAAGGCTAGTTATATTCAGATGAGTCCTGTTAGCTGAGAGCCTCCATTAGAGACTGCACAACCATGCAGCCATTCATCCTCACAATACGAGGCAGATAAAACATTTGCATTGGACATTTCTTTTATCGAGAACTCCTTCTAAGTAAAAACATATTAGACATGCTTTTAGGATGAATAGCTTTTTCCTACCAAAAAAAAACGACGTTGTGAGACTTACATCTAAATTTCTATAGAAGGAGTACACCTCAGCCTAGAATCATAAATAAATTACAACACCACTTATCAACATATTTCCCTGCCAGACCGATTTTGACCCTTCCTCTCATATGTGATTACTACAATCAACATTTTTTCTTTTGTACAGTAACAATTATACTGAATTTACATAATACAAAGCTTCCCTTAGAATTTGGATCAACAATTACACACTTCATTTACACGCATTATTCTTGAATACAAAAACGCATACGGAATTAAACAAGGTGAATTGCTTTCAGTATTTGCCTCAAGAGCAACCTCTTGAACAACAATTCAACAGCAAGTAGAACTGAACCATGGAATTAAAATTCTTGTGGATAGCAATAGTGTTTCAAATTACAAAACCCCTTCCATGCACAAGTTGTGTGGATGTCACTTCATATCCAGAAGGCCACCCCCATCTTCTGTTGCACCGACACCATCTACCCGCACCCACTCCGTCTAGGCAGACATTTATTCTAATCTACTGGTTGCGAAGTAGAAATGATAATGTCAAAACTAAAGAGCGATGATAAGCCACTTCCCTGCAACTCTCAGTTCGTATTATCGCACCCACTATAAATTTAAGGGAGACGGGAATTCCAACTTTCTCCAGTCTTGCCATTTGGAGCGAAACCTCAGAAACTTATCCAAAGTGTGGTTGTGTGAACTTGAATTGAGTCTTATATATACATATATGCGAGTATATATATATACAAGTGAGCTTACGCATTATGATGCTATCCGGTGGATAACTCTTGAAGAGGGGTAAAATAATTCGCAGCTGCCGATGTAGTGGTAAATTAGAGAAAAGTTGCGTTGTCTAAGTAGAGTAGAAGGAAAAAGTGCGTATACAAAACAAAAGTTAGAAACTACCCTGCTTCATCCCACTTTGTACACATCATACAAAAGCGTTTCCAATGTGAGGAATGTGCGTGTTTTGAGCTCTGGTCTTTCAAGTTTGGGATATTCGGGACGCGTTATTGTTGATGTACGTGTAGTAGCCTTTTTAAGTAGAAGAAGTTCTAAGAAAGGAGACAAGCTTTAGTTCCCAATTTTTGGCGGGAAAGTAAGTCACGTGCTTGTGTATTTATGTGTCAATAAGGTACAGCAAGTTGTCAGTAGTAATAATTGGAAAAGTATGTTTCAAAGCTGAGCTGCGAGCAAACCCTTGGAAAACAACTTGTGACAAATTACTTGAATCTACCTACAAAAAAGGAAAAGGTACTGAAAGCCCAATGAAAAATTGATTTGCTGAACGAGATCAAAAGGGCAGCAAAACATCATGGAACACTTAAATAGGCTTTACAAACTTGTCCTGGATATAGGTTGTCTCTGTCACGATGTTTTGATAGTCCCAGCTTCTATAGAATTGGGTGTTTCAAATCAAAAGTTAAAACGCACATTGTATACCCGGACCGACCTGACTGCTGTCTTTTGGGTAGCTAACCTCGTGCATATGTGTGTGTGTGTTTCGGGGTGTAGGAACCATATGAACTCTCTGGATTGCTCCATCAAACCTACATATCTACCTATGGATGCATGTATATATTATAAAACAAACTGTATATCTCTAGCGACATAGTATACTTAAAATAACTCCCTCGTAATTTACACATACAGGCGAACCGAACAACGTCTTTTCACCCTCGTGAGGGTGCTTTGTTCTTTGCTTTTATCACGTTACATGGAGGTGATGTACCAAATCTTTTCGTCCAAAACTACGAACACACATAAACAAAGGAGAATAATGCCTGGCAGCATATTTAGGCAAATATAAAAATTTTTGTATCTCATATCGATTTTCCACTTTTCCCATATAAATTGTCCTAAGGTTTCGGCAAGAGTATCTACGGATAAGAATCCGTGGCGAGGATGTTCTGGTCCTGGAATTTTGCTGTTGTCTATATAGAACATGAAAACATTTCTGTTGGGTTTTACTTTCGTTTAGTATCCGAGAGGTAATACGATTCTCACTCATCCAACGCATACGGTTTTATTGTTATTTATGTGCTGGTGCCGATGGCGGTCTTAAGGATTTCGATTTTGTGGGTTAAGGTAAGACACATTGTTTTCTCTGCCCACTTCTATATGTATGAGAAAAATTGATAAGAATATATTTAGTATAGGTATGTTTTGAGCTCGTTTGCATGCTGTTAGCTCAGGTCAGAGCCCAGCCGTCTGATTCAAACCCACCATTACAGAAGGTCGTTGGTCGTTCTATTCCAATCGAAAATTCAACTTGCGATTATATTATTCAATAAATGTAGACATCATAAATATCAAAACGACGACTTCGGAGCCAGAAAAAAATATTGATTTAAATGTCAAGGAGGAAATTGAAATCGGTTGTATCTCTCTGAGGAGGTACAACGTATTATTAAAGCTGTCGCAATTTCGATCGAAGTGCCATTTTTTAGGGGGAGTAAGGAATATAAGAAATATCTGATTTCAGTTTATATATTGTATGAAATACGTAAATGTTACAGAATCCTTCCATTTGACAGATATATCATGTTCTTTAATCCTAAGGGTATATCAACTAAGATTTCGCATTTTGAACTTTTCTCTAGCGGATAGGTTTTACCAGACTGAACAGAGATATCTATATTTGTGTCACTTTAGGTAAACATACTTCAAAAATAAGATGAATTGTCTTCAATTTCCATTCATTGGCTGGATAGGTCTCGATAACATAACAAATTGGAGCTGATATTGGAACAGCTACAAGCTATGCCATTATTGGCTTTAAACTTTAATTTACCGAAGGAAAGACTACGTTTTTTGCTGTTTTCATTAGTTTAGAGACCTCTACATACTTATGGTCGGTTTATGGACTACGTCGTATTGTAGTGGGAGACTTGAGTTAATTCCATTATGTATTTTACGTGGTCATGAAAATGAATGCTGCTGCAAATTCTTTTATCCACTTTAGTATCCATACGGGGTTTAATAGTTAACAATATTGTAGTTGAAAAACTGAACATTTGTTTTAACCGAAATCTAACCTTAGAGCTATATTTGTAATTGTTGTAAGATCAAACATAGCATAACAATTCATAGGTCCTATAGTATTCCAATCTGGCTAATTTGAATACAGCCTGATTATAAGATAACTTAAAATATTTCTTTACTTGTAATGACATCTTTACAAGGTTTTACAACCGTACAACATCCCTTAGTGTTTTAGGAAGAACAGAAATACAAAAATTAATCAAATGGATGAATGGATTGAGGCGAGGTTGGGATCCGAAAAGGGTCCCAACTAGGCCACAACAAGTCTTATTGTCCACCCTCATAAGTTTCAACCGGACGCTCTAACAAAATTCAAAATTGGTCCCCAACCCACATTTCCGGCTTCATGCAGTTCTTTCAATAAGTGTGAGCCAAGTAATCTATAACGTTTTTTCGAGAGGGCTAGACAGTGACAAAGAAAATGAGTCACCGTTTCGGGTTCTCTCCGCATCCTGTACCATATGACAAATTAGAGAAATAAATTTTATATATAGCAATTCAAATCAATAAGTAGGTTAACTGAAAAGGATGATTATTTGCATTTTGTTTAATATTAATATCAAAGAGAGAATAAAAGAAGAAAAAATTTAGAAACCCCTGTTCAATAAATGTGTATAGAATGGAGAATATTCCAATGGATTCCTTGAAGTGTCCATAGTGTCTAGAGTGTTCTATATTCTTCTTATCTTAAAATCAATCAATAAAGAGGACATTTTATGATTTTTAACGATTTCTAACAAGTTACTATTTATGGCGAAATACATCAGTTATCAAGCCTGAACTTGATTTGCTGAAAAATATTTCATACAAATTTTCTATGTCAACTTTAATTTCGTAAAGTTTTTACACCAAAGACATAATTTTTGTTTTTCTAAAATTATAGTTAACTCAATATCTGCTTCCTTTGAAAAGCTTTTAGAATTTTGGATATTATTCGAAAAATGCCTTCTACTGTGTGCTTTTATTTAAAAATTTTCATAATAAGTGTTTTATGTGATACCCGCCCCACTCTCCTTTAGTAAAATACTAAGAAATCCTCAGTTAGTCCACTTAAATAGCTACTGTACACTTGACTATCATCACCATATAAGTGTATACTGGCTTCACGATTGCCCTTAGATTGATAATTTAATATATAATAAGTTAAATAACATTGGATCTAGCACTGAGCCCTGAAGAACTCCAAATAGAGCCGGCCTCATATTCGAATCGTGATTGTTATAAAAAAACCTTTTGTGCTATAATCTCATAACAAGCCTTGTAGTCAAAGTAAAAGTCTAGGGAGAGAAACGAAATTATTGAATACCTAGTTTAGAAAGTAATGCTGATAATGGTTGATTCTGTTAAAAGACATGTAGAACTCGGAAAGCTATTAGATGTCAACCTTACAGTTATCTAAACCCTTTTCCATATGCGTAGTAATCATTAATACGGTTATCTCCCAATTACGATCTGCGCTGTAAACCGAGCTGCCAGAGTCTTTCCATGAAAACCAGGATTTTCTTATATATTATCTTTCCTACTACTTTTGCTAACAATCGGAATATGCTCGAATATTGGATTCTAGAGCAATTGATGATATTTTTGCAATGGATAAACTTGAGTGCATAGAAAAATGTGATGACGCGAGTCAACAAATTTCGTAAGTTGAGGATATATGAGGCCTATAAGAGGAAGAAAGATTTTATAAATTTGATGAAATTTTATCGAGACCTGTCGCTTCCGTTTTGACAGATTACAGTGAAGTTTAAAGCTCATGCAAACAAAAGACATCAAAGGAACTGTTAAGATAGAACTGATAAAATGTACTCATATACATCAAAGGGAATAAAGTTGCCATCATTCAAGTTGCTCTGGCTATTACAAACACCCGACTTCTTTAGATTCGTTTGTAACTGAATCATGTGAAGTTCTGTTTGGGCAGTTTGATTTTCATAAAGATCTATATCTTGGGCTACAAGCATTCTGATTCTGTACGTTAAGTACCTAAGGGTTATGAGGATTTTGTGCAAATTTTTATATTTTTTGTCTGTCGTGTGATAGCGATGGAGATAGGTGGGATTTTGTGTAAGGCCAAAGACCTATATGAGCGGTACGTATTTGTTTCGAGTACACGAATTAAATTTGAATTAAACATTATAGTGATACTCTATGCAACTTTGATTAATTCGACTAACTATATTAATCACAACTTCTAAAGTATACCGTTACGTTTTATTCTATAAAATCCAAAAACCGTTAATCCTACAGCATAGCAAATGAACAATCGAGCAACTCAATATAATTAATAAAATATATACATACGTATAAAAAAAAAAAAATTAATTAAACGAATTAACTTAACTTGCACTGACCACTCGATGCACTTTGAATTAATTTAATTGCTTTTATTCCAACTTTGGATTTGTTTCCTCAGATCAATTAGACAAAACCAAACTTGTACTTTTGACCTTTTAACAAACTCACGACTGAAACTCGACTTGGTTGATCTATTACTGAAACTAGACTCAGCGCGAGATTTATCTTAGTTTAGTGTTTTATAGGAGAAAATCCCCTATTCGATTAATCATTTCCGCTCATTATTTCTGGCAGCTTTCGGGTTTTCGCCTCAGCTACTAGGAATAGGGTTATTTGATTTAAAAAATCGTTTCTAAAATATGACCGCGGAGACCGCGAAATTTTAAAAGTGTCTACGTACAAATTATCGTGCAAGTAAGTGTTATTGTTTCTTTTAATGTCATGACTATTGTTCATAATTCATTTATTATAGGTATTCAAGAAGTGTGCTCGTTGTAACGTCGCTGGTTTGCCCGAAATATACATTAAAATAATGAATACTAATAACAGTAATTTTCTTAGTTCCTATTCTAATTTAGACTTAGGTGAAATCTCGGTAGATTTCTGGGATGATCTAAGGCATCGAGATGAATTACCCGCCCTCCCCCTATTGAGGTGCGCATATTAAGTACACCCATGTAGAAGTTAATCACATTTTCACATGTAACCGTCTTTAAAATCTATCTTATAATTTTCGTGCTGCATTGAAGAATAGATCTAGACCAGGCAAATATATTTTATTATATATTTTACATAATATTTCAGCTGATATATTACTGAAAATAGGTATCTTTACAACTTTTGTTACTTTCATTGATTTCCCCCCTATAGCTCTAGTCACGACCTCATATACTTACATATATTCATATCCAAGGAATAATAATTTTTAATTGGCCTTCAGTATAACCGGAAATTAGATGTATAATTTTTCTATATGCTTCTATTTCTCCCCGACTGACTCATCTCATTAGCATCTATCAGCATCGACAACAACATGATAATATTTGGAATCGCTTTAGAAATGGTCTTAGAAAAATATGAGGGGTTGCTTACACTTGCTTCAATAAATGGTATGGAATATATATATACGTTTTAGAATGTATCTTTATAAGAAAATTTATCTGCAAATAAATAATAATTTTAATTTTTTCGAGAGCATATCTAACTAACACTTTTTATTACTATATGGATGTAATTCCTTTTGTAATGTTATTTTTTTATTTCACTAAATTTGAAATCAGTTAAAATCAGTTACTTCGTTTAAAAGTAAAAAGCGACATTATCAAAGGGGCAGTAATTTTCTAGAACTTTATGGGTTTATTTTTCAACAGACAAAACATGCAAAAAACTAGCTTATAAAATGTATGTGTTTAATTCAATTACCATTTACCATAAATACAAGAAAAAAAATAAATAAACAAAAAATCATGAAGGCCTTTCGAAATTGTCAAAAATCAATTTAATAATAAACCAATTCATTGCAAAGCCTGCAGCTAGCGAATATAACATCAAGCAAGGCGTTTCGTATCAGCAGGAATAAATACTCATCAGTACGGCTTTCTTTCAGGCGTCTATGGTAGGCAGAAACTAGCCGCACTAATGAGAATTTTTTCGGAGATTCTTGAAGCAATAATATCGGCAAAATTATTATACGCTTAATGACTTGAAATATTAGAAAGGAATCGTTGATAGTAGCGTGGAAAGTAACGAAAACTCTGAAAACGCTAAAACCCAGTGCTCCGAATTTATGGAATAAATTCAAAAATTGTTGTATAAAATAAAACTTAATACTTTTATAATATGAAAAATAACTCCAAATCCAAGACGCCAGTCCTTCTAATAAAAAAAAATAAATCTGCTCTTAAATATAAAACACTCTGTTTTTAGAAATCGACTAAGTTCTCATTAGTCCTACTCATGCGACACAACGAATTTAAAGAAATCCACCTAAGACTTGACATACAGATTACATATATGTAAGTATAGGTATGCTATAATTCGTCTTAGAATTTTGGATGTACTCCGAATGAATGGAAATATATCAGACAGCTTCTGAACCAATTTTAATGTTAATAACCATGTATGAGACTGAAACCCATACCCATAGAATCATGAGTCAATATGTTATCAATTTCAATACCGACAACCAGCCAATTAATTTCATTTAAACTTGGATTCAAGTATCATTGATTATGTGGTCACAGAAACTAAACAGAAAAAGTAAAGAAACAAAAACAAAAATCAAAACAAAACACAAAATAAAAAAATAAATAAAAGCTGCACAGTAAAAATGGTCAAACACAGAAATGAAATAATAAATTTCGCAATAACAAATCGAAATTGTGCAGTACACACCTTTTCCCTTGTTTCAATCCATAATAGATCCCCAATGAATCTAGATAATGTATTTATTGAAACTACTACAACGATATCACGACTACTATAACAATTGTATCCCCGAAAAATACAAAGAAAAAGGATGTACCACTTAAGGCAAATCCCAAACCACTATCAGCACAAAAGGACCAGGTTGACCAAAAAGGGTATGTCAGGGATGATAAAAGCAGCAGTTACTCACCGATGACAACAGCAAATTTGCTCAAAGATGCTGTAAAGTTGTTTGTTGGTCAAATACCCAGACATCTGGATGAGTACGACCTATAAGACCAATGTTTGAAAACTTCGGTCCAATATAATATGAGTTTACCGTACTCAAGGACAAATATACAGGGATGCATAAAGGTATGAGAATTTATTTAATCTTGGTATACCCCGACCCCACATCTTATGTAATGACTTCATCTTGCAGTATGAGCTCTATTCCTATCTATAGTTGTGAATCTCTCATTAATTTGCATTAGGAGGTTTATTATGGACGTACTTGTCCTACGTTATGAACAAACAACGAATTAATTTGCAGCCTCAGACAGTCAATGTATACTCAATGGACGTCGTACATGGGATTTATGATTGAGAACCTTACGTGAATTGGGCTCCTTATCTAATTGTGATGTAGGCTATAAAGGCATATAATTTACGGTTGTATATTAAAGACGTCATTAATTGGGAATATACTGGTTGAAAAGATAGGCAAATTTGTTGCCATATTGCTTCAAGGACTCCCTTTATGTTCTACTTAAAATGTTTTGTAGAAAATGTATATATATGCGAGTCTGTATGTATTGTAAAAGTCATTCTTGAAGGAGATTTATTAAGCACTTAAAGGTAAGTATATTAGTCGATTTCTTTTTAAAGATTACTTAAACTTGGTTTACAAATTTCTTATTCATAGCATCTTTATAGATTATGAAGCTCTTAAAGAAAGAAATAAATATAAGACAAAATCAATGACAAATTGAAATGTTTATTATATGCAAAAGTATGTACAACAATTCAGTATAAATTAATGAGTGGCTTTTATAGATTAAAATTATGTAAATAAATATGTATAATGGAATATCGAGGTATTACTGAGCTACAAGTGGAATTAATTGAAGTTTTATAGTTGTTCGCTTATGGTAAGTAAGCAAAGCACAGACAATAAGAAGAGCTTACAACCAAAGAAAAAAGAATGTGTTATACAATTTTCTCCCTCTGGAACTCCGGAGAGTCGTTGCGTCCACAAGGTATATTATTCCAGTGGGACATGGAAGTATACAGTCATTAATGTAGGATCATTCTTTGAAAGGTCTTAATGCATGACTTCTCGTATACCACTTCAAACATTTTTTCTACAGGGATGTCGCCAATAACAAGGCTTCCCAGGGGAATTTATTAAGAGAAAATACTTGTTTTCCTTCAAGGGAAGTTTTTTGGAAGTACCTAAATACAAAATACATATCTAAGGATGAAAAAGGATGATTTTTCTAATTTTGAAAATACTTTAAATTTTACAGGGTGATAAAGGACATTTAAGAACATTCATCCCTACAAAGGTAGTAAATATTATACCTTCATTTATCAACAATTTTTTTTCTATCAAACATAATTCTGGATATATTCTAGCTAGGTGGTAATTTAGAATGGGACACCCTGTGTTGCGTATACAGGTACTCCATTGAATTATACAATTTCGAATTATAAAATTTCTAAATATAAGTTCAAGAACGAACAAAATTTTTACGTACTTTTGATACGATAAAAAAAAAGGAATTCTAAGAAGATTATGACAAAATTTTCCCTACGAAATTTTATGCACTAGATGCTTAGTGAGCCTTACTAAAAGGATGATCATGATGATTCGGACAATTTGTCCTCGACAGCTAAAATCAATTAGTTTCCTAAGAATTTTCCTCGATATTTTTTTTTCAACAATTTGTAATGGATGACAACAATGGCTTTGTTTCATTTCTGTGAACAAAATTGCCTTTGTATTTGAATCTAATTCTCTCTCTCCCTTGTTATTTATTTCCCTTCTAACGATCTGCATTCTTATTTTTTTTTTATTTATAAATAATTTCAATTTACGAACTTCTTCTTATCCTGTTGATTATATTTTGTAAGAAAATATCTGCTCGACATGATCGTGAGAAACGCTCATTTTCTGCGTCTTTCAGGATTTTAGTTCCGGAAAATCTATCTGTTTAAAGCGGTCCTCTCTCCTAATATATGGCCCTGCAATTCCATCGTGCGTGAATTTATTCCAAAGGGATGTTCTGGATCTTCTATTATGGCGAAAAACTTGTTAGCGAATTCTATGTCTACTATGCCAATGTAACTGGAGCAATTTTCCGAAAAAATTCTCCCACAGGCGTAAATGGGCGATGTAAAATATTAAGACAATGTTAACATTTACTTACATAAACGAACTTTAGGGAGATCTAGTCCTCCTAAACATACAGAGGCATTTATTAAGTTAATTAGTTAGTTTGAGAAGAGGTTGGGACCCCAAGGGGTCCCCCGAACGTAGGCCAAAACAAGGCCAATTGTTCATCCTCCGGACCCATAAGTATTCGCTCATAGGTCCCAACCCGACGCTCTTACAAAGCTAAGTATTGGCCACCAGCCCTCCTTGCCGGCTTCAAGTAGTTCGTCCAGGAGGTGTTAGCCAAGGATTCTGTGTCGCTTTTCTGAGAGTACTGGACAGTGACAAAGACACTGTGTATCGTTTTTGGATTCTTCTCCGTAACACCTGCATATAGGGTCATTAACAAGTCTCATCCTATAAAGGTGATTTGGTGCAATCCCGATTATTGACAGATATTCCCTCGAGGCTGCCTGCACCAAGACGTTCAAGCTCGTCCGGCCTTTCATTCCAGCTGATGTTGCTATGCATTGCCATCCTCTGAACAAGTACCATGTTATTCCGAGAGAGGGAACTCAGGGTGATTTTACACCTCAGGGTGATTTTATACTCCACAGAAGCACTTAGTATAACATTATCAATAAAGAAATACAACAAAGAAATTTGAAGTGGACCAAACACGAGTTGCATCAAGCCAACAACCACTAAAAGTGCAAATTTTCTATAGAAACATCATTAATTGGCAGGTTTTAGAGCTGCATACTTCTGCATAAAATATGATTCAAAAGAGAACATATTCTGCTTCTGCCCTATATTTCCCTAGGGGTTAAATAAGCTTCTTGTTAATGATAACGTTATTCGACCGAGTAATGGACAAAATGTATGAACAAAAGAATTCTCATGTATAATTTACAAAAATTCTAACCTCATGTGGACAATTTCCTAAAAAATTTCTCTCATCTTTGAATGAAATATTCGTTTAGAAACAACAAATTCACTTTACATACAAAAAAAAAAAAAAAAAAACACCAACAACATAAAAGCAGCAAACATTTAGGTTGAGATTTTAATTTCTGTACTAATTAACAAAACATTTCGCTTCAGAGAAGCTTCAACGGTTTAGTCATTTACATCTATGATGAGATACACTCAAAACAAAATGTTCGTCCTTGTTCGAAACACATATACATGAAGATATGAGGAAAACTGGTGCTGGGAAATGTAATAAAATTACACGAGTTTATGCTCTCTCGTGTTCCCCAAAGAATCTTTTAGCATTCTATTTGTGTCCGTTGTCCAGTTGCAAGCTCTGCAAATGGCTGGAATAAACCGTGATTATTGCCAGAGAGCATAAAGTTTATCTCATAAATTCTAAGTAGATGAATAATAATTATTTTGCAGGATGCCATACATATACACATTTTAAATAATATCAAGGACATGCTCAATTTCAGTTGTTAGTTATAGCTTTTGTCGAGGAGAATTTTCAAAATAGATTTAGTTTGTCTTTTTGTTGTCGAAATATACGAGTCGAGTATTATAAGGAAAAGTAAGTTCGTACAACATTCGTATTTACTTTCTTAGTGAGCCCGAAGTCTGTATGTTGCATCAATTTTAGAACTTTGGAAGATGAGGGAAATTTTGAATTCGAGCCCTGCAGTTGTCATTCTGTAATTGACAAAAAAAAAAGAGTATTCCACTAGAAAACTCACAGGTGTTTTGATATTAACAAAGTAAAATGAAGAGCACTTTGAAGGTGTTTCTGTTAATTAATAATTGTCGGAATAGTAAGAAGTTTAGTTCAGAATAAAAAATAAATTATTCTCTCTATACGTCTTATGAAAACGGTTAATCTGTTTTAAGGGATGGAGAATTGAAGAATTTTTATTTTTAACGATTCCAAATCAAATTATATATATATATATATATATATAATACATGGCTTAGTAGGCTAATTACAAATTGATAAATGCAAGAGGGAAAATCATCTGTCTCGTTAGCTCAGTGGTAAGAGCAGTCGCCCGGCAAGCGGAAGGTCCCGGTTTCAAACCCCGGATGAGACGGTTGTTTTTTCTTCTTGTATTTATAATTTGATTTGGAATCGTTAAAAATAAAAATTCTTAAAATTCTTCAATTCTCCATCATTGACCGATTCTAAAAGTGTAGGTTCGATTCCAGTCCGGAATGTTTTAAGGGATTTGTTTTTAAATGGTCGTGCTATCAATCATGTTTAACTATGAGCAAAAGTTTTCATTTCATCCAACAACTTTATTTCTTACGGATTTTTGTAAAACTGTTCAATGGACCGATAGCAGCCTACCCAAGTAGTCAAAATATGTGACAACAGAAATATGTGAACTTTCTGTCACATAATTGTTATATATAACGTGATTAGCAATATTGTTTCAACTAAATGTCACAAATCTTAGACATTCCTCTGACAGCCTTGTTAGGTCACTATTTGCTGTAAACAGTACCACAAGAATTGGTGGTCACATGAAATTGTTGCTGTCAGGTTATCGCCATTTTGGATACTTTGGATATTTTGTAGTGAACGCGAAAGTTGCTGTTAGTGGTTTTCGTTGTGTTTTTGGTGTTTGTGTTTAAAAACGGTAAAATTAAATTAATGACAAAACTATATTAAGCAGCCAATATAAATATAAAATAAATAATGAAAAAAATGTTAAAAACTTAAGTGTTGAACATACAAATCAATTATGGGGCAGAGAAGAAATACCGTCAGCGTCTAGTGATTTTCTATGTTTAGAGAACTTTAATAAAAAATTTGAAAACATAATTTTATACATACATTTTATAATAAATATATAGTTTTTGAACTGAAATAAGATTTTAATTTGGTTCTCCGTAACAAAATAAAAGCTGACATAAATGCCAACAAAAATCACACAAATTAACGACAAAAATAACACATTTCTTGGTTAAAAATGTCAAAAAATTGTCATCAATTTTTGTGAAGATTTTGTCTCTTAATTTTGTCAAAAAATATTGAAACAAATTATGACAAATGTATTCACAAAGTATGACAAATTTGTTGTAATGAATGTGACATTTGTTAGACGAAATGTATAAACCCTGGACACATTTCCTGGACATTTTTGTCACATGATTCTGTCGACAAATGACAAGTTTTTGTCGACAATTTGTCGTAGAAATTTCACAAATGGCTACTTGGGTAGGGTCTTCGAAGTCGACAAATAATTTATGAGGTTGAGGCGATAGTTTTTCTTTGTTTTTTGAAATCAAAATGATTCCTCTAAGAAAAAACAACTTGAAAATGGGAAAACATTTTTTTTTAAATTTTATTTTTAATAAGATAAGCTCCGAAAAGAGTCATTTCTCTTGACATTACACCAATTTTTTGGAAAAAATATTTATTCATTTATTAAAAATTTTAAAGAACAAAAAAAAAAAGAGCAAAGGGATCATTTTACCCGCAAGTTGAGGGTAAAATGATCCCTTCTACAAACAACTTAAAAATGATATTCTGACATTATAATTTCAAGATAAAACATTTATATGTTCGTGGCATTCTGTAAGAAAAGAGTAAAAAGGTATTAAAAAATAATCAAAATTATGATTTAAAACATTTTTTTCAAAAACTAAGGGGTAAAATGATCCCCTTCTCAAAGCGGGATCGTTTCACCGCAAAGTGACATGAATCACCTTTTGTTAATTATAAATTTAGTTGCACATATTAACTGAAAACGAATACCACAAATCAACTCATCAACTCTTCCTAAATAAAATGCGATAAGATAAAGATCGGTCATTCACGTCGTTTGAAAAAGCACACAACAATCCAAATACCTTACCTTGTATCATGAATGTAAAAAACCCAAGTTCACTTGTCACTTGTCGGATTCGAACTGAATCGTGTTTCCGAACATTGTCTATGGTTAACCGCTCCGTTCAGTGCACTGTTGCCAATATTACATTTATGTTGCACAAAAGGCGAACCTAAAAATCGAGGGATCATTTCAACCCGAAGGGATCATTTTACCCCCTCTACCCGAATCTTATAGGCTTACTAGCCATACAGCACAAAATGACCCAGGGACATGCCATTCTTGTCCCACAGATCGCATAGCTTTCCCGGGATTAACTGAAAGTATTCTATTCAGTATGTACTTAGGACATTATTTCTAAGAGTTATTAAAAATTTCCCATAAGTTATTCCGTGGGATATCCCAGAACTACTCTCCATTAAAACATTCTCAGTATTTTACAGATAAATACATATGTTATTTGCAGGACAATTTCGGACAAATATGGCAAATTCGTTTTTCCCCCTTCCAGAATTTATTTCGGTATGTTCTCTGACTCTCGTGATTCGCGTGTTTTTCTGGTGAAAGCATAAATTAGTGCTTGGTATGTATTGAAAGAAGCCATATGAGAATTGCATTGTTTGAGCCAGGTACAATCGTGAAGCGATATTAGAATTCTATTCACTTCTGAAATTACTTCTTGTTTTGGTAAAGTTTGTTAGTTGTACATTTCAGAACCTGATATTTTAGTAAGAATTCAATTTACTGTTTTAAAATGGATTTTTGTTTTGTACAAATGCATACACCTCTGGCATATACTTTCCAGCCATTATTTATGTTTTTTTTTTGTACAAATGCCTACCCGTAAAAAAGAATGCTACATTTCAAAAAAGTCTCACATAATATCCTCAGATATTCCTAAGTACATCCTGCCAACAAACTAGGAGATCCGTAAGACGTCCTAGATACGTTTGTAATGGGAATTTCACTTTAGTAAATGCGTTAACTGTGCCAGAGTACAGTCACAGAAATCCTGTGGGAAGGACCAAGGACATTGCAATTGCGGACATTCGTCACTCCAGGGATGCCATAAGTTGTTGACTGATACGGGACGGGATTACCCACGGACAATTTGTATATTTGAACAGGATTTTCCAGTAGCATACCACGATAATATTTTTGATGTGTTGGCAGAGTGTGTCATTAAGACTTTGTCTATTTTATGGCATATTCCCTACATTTTAGGGAATATTTCTTACATTTCTATGGATATTTTCCGTAAACTTTGTTGCAACAATTTGTGTCTTTTCACAGTGTGGTTTAGCATTTTCCAACTAGCATTTAAACCTTAGAGTAATAAAAATTAATTTTGTCACCAAAACTTAGTGCAAGTTTCGTGACAACCACTAAAATTTTCACCTCATGGTTAAAATTCGACGCCATAAGGTTACAATTAATCGTTACATTCACTCATAACAGTAAATCTCTATAAAGCGAATAATACTGATGATAAAAACGTGCTTATTCCTTACAAAAATCAGTACTAAGGGCCAAAACAAATCTGTTCTTCATGGTGATATTTATTTGTAATCAGCACGTTTTTATAACTCTAAAATTTCACGTAGAGGTAATTCCGCTTTATGGTACAAATTGCATAGTGATAAACACTTAATTTTCACAATCGAAAATCCTTATGAAATGAGAAAATTTTATAGTTATATACAGGATGTTTCCTATTAGGAGGTCAAAGAGCAGGAGGTTGATAGTACTTACCTAGTCGAACTAAAAATTGTATTGTAGGGGGGGGGGGGGGGGCACGGTTAAATAGACACCTATATGGTGTCTGTAAATATTTGTATGACACTAAGGAGTGCCTATAACTACAGTGTTGAAAGCAAGAATTGACAAGAAATGATACTGCTGTAGATTATATCATTTTAATTGAATGGTAACAGATTGGTGTGTGAAAAGCTTATTGTTACTTTATTATTTAGATTAAATAAAATGAGGTAAAACATATAAAAAAAAAATGTTTTGTCATTTAACTAGGTACTTTCTAACGAAAAGTCTGATTAGCTTTTGACAATAAAAAGGCCAATCGAAATATGCATCAAACTCTCGACACTACAAAGTAATTCTTTTCTAGCGACAACTCTAAAGGGCATTTTATTATTTATTTATTTATATGGCTTTAAAAATACATTCATCGGTCGCATGCAACACAATCTGTAATATGGTCAATAATCTGTCAAATTAAATATCACTTAATAGTTTCAATTTCATCATTCCAGAACCACAGGGTGATAGTAGAAGTTTATAGATATGCCACTTTATTGTTGTCATATCCATCAATTTTCATGTCAGTCACTATATGGGGAAATTCGTAGTAAAAATCACGATCTTATCACTATAGTCGGAAACAATTTTTGATTAGATGATTCGTCCGTTATTATCACTACAATGAAGTGTGGAGCACTGCTAGTGAAAGTCCTTCCAAATCCACCATATTTTTCTTGAAATCAGTGCCACGCTATTGGATACAAAATTTTGTTCGAAAATATTTCTTTTATTTCATAATGCTAGATATTTATAATATTGAAAATAGCCAAGAAAAAGTTTTTGGAGGTACTTTTAAGTTAATCCTAACATTACTTTGGCTGAAAAAACGTCGAGATAAAAAATTCAAATTTAAGAATTTCTCAAAAATTTTTGAGGCGTCTTGTTATTTTTTAATTTAAAACATATTATTTCATCAGTAAAATTTGAAGCGTTTATAATTCATTTGAATTAGAATTCCCTAATGCATTACATTACAGAAGATTAAAACCAAAGTCATGTTAACTGCGGCTAGTACGGTATAGTGGATTGGTGTTATACATTTCCGTAGAAATATCACTTGCGTATTAATATCTTTTTACATTACACGTATTTTTGTATGTGTAGTGCTTTTTTTAAATGAAAGTCACTATCTTGAAACTCATATCCTTGTAAAGTGATATAAACTAAAATTAATCACTTCATGGTGATAAAATTAGTAAAGTTGTCAAAATGGAACGTTTTATTCAATCATAATCATTTCCCAAAATGGTGTATAGACCAAGATTGGGACGTGTTCTGATAACAAAAGTGGTAGTTAGTGGGACTCTATTGAGTCTTTATCACGTTCCAATTACTACTTGTGACTATAAAATTTCTAGTTGGGTTATACTTAACAATTTCTTCTCTGTGCTGGAAGACGACTAAATTGAGTATTTTTTCGGGTAATGTCAAATTATCTTGATGCACCAAAATCGATATTTCTATGCAAATGTTGGATGGATTTCAATAATTCTTATCTCACAATATAGCTAAGATATGCGGCAATAGTAGGTATGTAAATTAAAAGGGTTTGCCAAGCTGGGCGGGGGAGTGGGAATAAAATTGGTAAAAATTTCGGATTTTTTAAAAAATATTTGTTTTTAAATAAATGTTTTAGTTCAAGAATTACCCAGGAGGACTAAATAAGGATAGTTAATTACAACCCCTATCTGTCCTCAATATAATTCTTTCCACTAAACCTCGATCCGATTATAATTACCGAATCTAAGATGAATTTCGTATCGTAGTACGTTTCATCGGTAATTATATTATCTTCAACGCCATCTTAATGCTAAATTTTGCAACATTTTAGCCACTTTTTACACCCTAGATGAAATCTATAGGGTATGCTATGCTTATCATTCCGTTTGTAATACGCAGAAATGATGACGGTAGAGCCAAATGGATTGGACACCCACGCATAAAATTAAGAATTATTTTGAATTTTGCATGTCCATCCGTATGTCCGTCCTCACGATAACACGAAAACGCGTATATCTAGAGAGATGAAATTTTGCATGTGGCCGTTAAAAGAAAAATGTAAAATCAAGTTCGAAAATGGAACAAATCGGGTAACTCTTTCGTAGGGTTGCCATACAAATATTTCGTTTGTCACTACATATTTGGAAATTTTGTACACGGTGTTTAGTAGTAAAATAAAGCTTCAAAATTGAACTAAATCTGGCAACCCCTTCCTGGTATTGCCATATAAAAATTTAAGATTTTTACATATACTATGAAAGCGATAAATGTTATACATACATATATATCCTATAATTTTGGTTATAATCATTTTTACTATGACCATACTAAATTACATACGGGCATTCATCTAGGGTATCATAAGAATTAGTCTTAGACCAATTCTAGCTTTTTCACTTGTTTTCTCTTAAAATTATCTATAATCTGTTATCTTTCATTTAAGAAAAACTACAAGTCATTTAGGCATAATTAATAAAATTAGATTGCATGGTTCGTCACACATAGGTGTTCTACTGGAAAACCACGATATACAGAGTAACAAGGTATGATTGTCCGGGCTGTCAAGTGTGACGTCACACGAATCGACTCTTAAAACGGGAAAAATAAAGTGCTAATATTTATGTAAATTTATTCCACTGGATCCATTAAAAAAGGTTGCAATAAAGATAATATGAGTTTCTTACCATAAATATACCTTGAATTTGTTAGTTTAAAGCTCATTTCAGGGAAATCAGTTCGGATCTAAACAAAGTGCCACGAAAGTTTTATCGATAAAAGATGCAAAATAAGACTAAAATACTTATTATTTCCACTCCTAATTGATTATTTAAGATATTTTTATTATTTATATAGTGAAATTAGTTAGTGGTAATCGTAATTTTCTAAAATGGAAGGCAAATTTGCAATGCATCATAACGAAGTGAAAAAAGTGGGGTTAGTAGCGAATTAAAATGTGGAATACAATTCTAATAATATTCGTTCAATTTATCTTTATGTTTAGAAAGTAAAATGGTACTTATTTTAAGATTTTAAATGGATTCAGTCGAATAAATTTACATAAATATTAAACTTTATATTTGTCATTTTTTAAGAAGCGCGTCATCGATTAACACCGAAAATGGCGAATCTATGGGGCCGGATAGTCATACCTTGTAAGTATGTATACCGTGCTGGAAAACCACCACCATTTATCTCGGCGAAATTCCAACTTGTTGCAACGAAGCCGAACATAATCGAAATTTTTTTTTTTTGTGTAGATAGATAGCGTTAAAAAAATTATTTTGTTAGATTGATAATTGTTGGACCTTTCCAATGGTCTATAGATTTTCCCAATCTCTTTTTTATTTTGAATATGGATATAGAAAAAGAGCTAAAAACGTAGAAAGGGTTACATTTGGGTGCAGAATTGTTTTGAACGTAACTTCACTTCATTTTGGGCTTGCTAAATCTAATATAAAAAAGTGGTCTTAAATTGGTGTTGATGACGGGTTTTTTGATAAAAATAGTAAGTAAATAAACAAAATACGAGTTAAAATTCCGAAATTTCAAATTTGTTGAGGTATAACTTCAAAAAGGGAGAAGAGGAGAGGAAAAATATATAGTCCAAATTTTAAGCTATCATCATAGGGTGTAACATTCAGAGTTACAGGGTGATCGATAAACACCTACTCAAATATTTTTAAGTCCCGTTATCTTGGAAATCGTTAGAATTCCCCCTCCCATATATTTCTTTACTTGCCTAAACATGACGAATAGGAATATTTTGATTCTAATCAATTTTTACAGTTTTTACAAAAAAAGTATCTACATAATTTTGGAACTTTCTTGATTACTTTTTCTCTGTTCTGTTTCTCTTTTTCAAATTTTCACCTTTCCCAATTTTCACCTTTCCCCACCCCTCAAATTTTGTAATACAAACTATTTGTTAAATTTGAATTAGGTGATTTAATTTTTTTTTCTCATTTTGTTTATGACTTTTTTTACTTTGTGTTTTCTGTTACTCCACCTTTGACTTTTCGCCCAATCTCGCCTTATGGTTAATCCACTCCTGTAACTGAAAACCCTTCTGTTATGAATCACCCTGTCCCTGGAAGACCGTTAAGATTTACCCTCCATCTCCCGTACATTTTTATTTATTTATAACACTTCAACTAATCACCTATTTCATTTATGATCACCAATTACAAATCATCCTGTATGTCCGGGTCAAAAACATTCCACAAATTAAAGATAAATCTTGAACATGCTATATATATACATATGTATGTAGGTGCTTGTGTATAAATAATTTACGCAAAACAAAGCACTTCCCGAATTTTCCTTCTGTACAAAGGACGAATTCTCTCAATAACTGGGGCAAAGCAAGTAAACTAAAGTAAGTAAAAGCACGAATCAAAGCAGCTAGACAGAAAATTATAAAGGATTCACTTCGTTCGAGAGCTTTTTACGTCTTCATTATCATCTCTCTTAACATTAGAGTGTCCTCGTCCTTCAATTTCAAACGACGACCCACCTTCACCTTCTTCCTGGAATGCCGACCGTTTGAGTCATCATCACTCAGAATAATTTTCGTTTTATATTCACGCGTCCTGATGCGTTTATGTCAGAGAAAATGATATGTTAATAGCGCGTGGCGTATCTTTCTCGGTGAGTGTTTCTTAAAGTGCCTTTTTAAAAAGTCGGGCGTCTGCTCTGCAAGGTTATTTCACACCGCAAACTGCTTATAAGCAGTTAATAGACGAACATTTTACAAAATAAGAAAACGTGCATTCGTAGAGTATACACTCTTACACTACACTCAACCATGCACACATTTCACCCTGGAACCCGCAAATAAAGGATATATGTACGTGCTTAGATTGTAAAAAAATATGATTGTATAGGTAATAGTCGCATATCTGCTAACGTGGAGGGAGAGCTTTTTTCGAGCAGTTTCGCGTTCTCGTAAAAGCTATAAGCAATTCTATACTATGCAAGGCTGCCTTTATATTGTATATTGGGATCATCCTGGTGATTTGTTATTGTTTTTGGATAATAATGCGCTTGCGCCCGATAGAGTTGATATTTACGGCCTGCCCAATTCAAACCACCCACTATTATCCTTGCCAAAATGTTACACATACATGTGCACACTAACATTCATACACTTCAGAGATAGGCTCGAATCTTATTTTTATGAGACTTTGTGTGGAGTGGAGAAGTTATAGCATGCTAGCGCGATTGCTAGCTGGGTATAAAAGACCCAGCTGCTCTGAATTTACTATGTATGAGTGTGTTCAGTGTTCAGGATTACGCGATATCCTTTTATGGGACACTCTCATACATACATATATAAGAAATAAATTCGAAAGTAATGTTTGCCTGTGTCTGTCAAAATATTTACCGTTCACCGAATACGTAGTATATTTTCTCTACACACATATGTAGTGTTGTATAGATGTATTTGTTAACGGTTATTAGATAGTCCTTATGAACCCGTAAGTGACGTCACGCTTTGCTATTAGTCTGGTTAGCTTTAGTTCAGTGCTGTGGCAAAAGCCGCTGAATCAAGTTTTATGTAGTTCTATACCCCGCGTATTCGAGGAGTGACAAACACCGCTCGGGATAATTTTCATAATTTTTGGTCACCGTTCTTTGCGTGTATATGTGCGTCTCGATGTTGTTATAATTTTTATGTTGTTATTTTTTTTTGTGTGCAATAATATTATTAATTATTTGAATTTATTTCGATTAACGTCAAAAGTTAAATGTATAAACGATAGAACTATCATAAGATTTTTCGTGTCGTGTTAAGGAATTTATTTGGAAATTTGAATGTTTAGATAATAATCAGCCGCTTGCGGGTCGTTACATACATGTTTTTTCGTGTTGTTGGAAAAGTCTTTTGATCTGTTGATTATCGTTAATCATCATCGTTGAAAATTTTTTGTATAATATACAGGGATTGAAGTTAAAACATATTAATATACAATTTACTTTGTGTGAAGAAATCGTGTGTATATCGGGTTTTGAAATTCTCAGTCAAGTTCCTTAAAGATTGCTAAAACGAAAAAAAAAAAAAAAAAAAAAAATAAGTAAAAATAAAAAAGGCATGTCACCAATAGTAAGCACATGGATGCAAAATACTAGAACATTTATTTCCATAATTTTCACCTAATATATAGAATATTATTTCCTTGAATATACATATATACAACAATCACCAATCATCGTACATAGAACATTACATACAACGTTAGTGTGCTTACAGAAACTCTTGAACATCACGGCCTGGCTAAGACACACAGAAAACCGACAATCGGAAAACTTGTGCTTGTTGGAAGACCTGTTGTTATCGATTTACACCAACGAACTTACGTGCAATAAACATTCACCAAATTCCGAATTGTGAATTAGAATTAATGACACTAAAGACCTCTCAAGGATTATCTTCGTTTTTATTATCATTCCGTTTGTAATTGGTGGGCAATTTCTGCTCCTCCTATATATATATATATATATCAATAAAGAAGAAGAGAATATAAGTTTAGTCCTTTTGGCCCGAGCCATATTTTCGCCGGTTGGTACGGTGCGTGTGTTGGTTACTATTTTTTCTGGCTGTCTTACAGCTGACAGTACTAATTAACACTGAAAAATTGCTTTACGTATGTGTTTACACACGGGTGTAAATTAGTTTGTAAGATATCTCGTTACCCGGTTAAATTTTCATAAAAAAAAAGAAAGTTTTGTGCAAATTAAAGCATTTAAAGTGTATTCTAAAAAATAAAAAAATAAAAATAAAAAATAAATAAAATAAATAAAAAAATCACCCATCAGGATTTGAAGTGCCTCATCGTTTAGCGCGCGCGGGAATTTCGGTTACTGTGAGTGATCCCAGTTTTTAGTGTTTTCTGCCAGAGTGAAGTGCTTCCCTTAAATGTCCTTTAAATTTGGCAAATTTTAATTGAAAAAAGAAAAATTTCAACAGAAAAAAAAAAATATATAAATAAGCTAAGTTAAATTTTATAATTTCAAAAATTGCCAAATTTCCAAGTGCAGTGTTTAAGTGCTTTTGAATAAGAGTTAAAGTGATTTGATACGATAACATTATATCCGAGTCCTTGTGAAAAGTGTTACGCCGGATAATTGTATAGAAGTCGCCTGGTCCTTCTTATTTCAGAGCAGCATAGCACCTAAGCTTAAAGATAAGGGTGCTTTAGATGTAAGTGTTTTGAAAAAAGAAAAAAAAAAATGATAATATTTTTTCTAGCTTAAAGCTGACATATTTTAAAGCTTTCTAAAAAACACTTTGCGTGTGATATTCGTTTATCCGTAAGCAGTCATTGCTTCTGTTGTTGTTGCTGCAGCGCTCCTGCTGCTGGTGCTTGTTCGTGGTAAAGAAGAAGTGTGTGCAATTAAGGAAATCGGGGCGTTTGCATACAGAATTGCATTTTTATGTGCAGCCATGGTTTATAACTTGTTGATTCTGTTTTGGTGTGTTTCTATCTCTTCTATGTATATAGGAATATATACATACATATATATATGTCGTTCCTTCCCCTGGCCCATTATGTGTATTATAGTACATATATACTATTGAGAAGGGTTTGAAGTGAAGTTTTACGCGACCATTAGTTGTCGATTCACATGTGACCTTGTAGACAACCTTTGTACCAGGGATATTACTTTTTTTTTTTTTTTAGGGGAGGCAATAGGGATGAATTTTATTTAGTTATGTTGCGTGTTGAGAATCCCTTAAGATGTCGCTTTATCGTAATGATGATTTGCGAATATGGTTTGAAATTTCCAACAAGTAACTGCCCTCTATAGGGAGTGTTTCAGGCTTATTTAACACGTTCGTTGTAATGTTGAATAGAAGGGACGAAGACCTTTTTGTACTTGAGTTTTTGTTCTTATTATTAAATTCTGTAGTACATTTGTCGAGAGATTGTGGAATATTCTTTCACTTTGTATCAGTTTTTTTTTTTATAGATGAAATTATAATAGTTAGCCGCATGTTGTAGAGCTGAATTTGTATATTTCTGCCACTCATATAATTTTTTTTTCTAATTTTGTATTTTTCTAGAAATCCATAGTTAATGCTTGTGCATTCCTGAATAGTGGTTTTAGAACTCTCTATACTTTATTTCGACAATTCGTCTATTGTTTTTAAGTAATGATTTATTTTTTTTAATAACCATTACCGGGGACAAAAGTAACACGACATCTCGGAGTATTAAGAATACACGTCAAGCTAGTAATTTCTTATAATTAGGTATTTATTTATAATATACATATGTTTGAAAATGAGTCATTTGAAAAATATATATAGCTGATGTTATATTTGAATTATATTTCATTGCTTTAACCTTAAATTCCATTTTGTTTGTTTAACAATAATAATTGATATTTAATTTAATTTAATTTTGTAAAGGTGGAGAGAATATTTATTCTTGCATATTTTTTTTTTTACTTATAATTAAAGTTGATTCTTGTTGTTATTAAAACTATTTTTTACTTAATTTCCTTAAAACAACTACTGATACTTTTGTCCGCGGTACATGTTACCTTCGTCCTAGGCTCCCAGGATGAAAGTAACAATCAACGTGTCTCCGAAAAATCCTTATAGTTCTTTAACAACTTCATTTGTAAAACTTGAAACTAGATGCAATTACAGCGGATCAACTTTGTTATTTAATTTTATCATTATTAGGTATTGACAGCTGAGCCAAATGTAAAAAATGATTCGTTTGTTCTCGGTCTCCGTTATACTAATTCACCCTATTTGTCCAACTGTCTGTGTTAGATTTACCATTTATTTGAGCTGTCGAATGTCGTAGATGTACTAACTGGAAATTTTTTTTTTTGTAACCATTTTACATATAAATTTGAAAATATGAGAAAATGGGCAACATCATCAAAAGTTTTCAGTAGGAAGAAATTATATGTAGAATTGGAAGCATTGGAAATTTTTGTGAAAAAAGGATATAAATTGAAAATGTTAAATTAGTCACAAAAAAAAAAAAAAACTTTTCACTCAATGTTGCCATAATAAAAGATATTAGATATAAAAGAAATTAGACAAATTTTGTACTGTAGTGTATTTAGTGGGAGCAGTTTCCGTGGTGGAAAACAGCCGCCACAGTCAGGGCTTGTTATAATCTCACTTGCAGGTATTGTTGAAGTAGTTTCGATGTCCTATCTTGGTGTAGTGGTTGCGATTGTGAAAACAACTACAGCGGGTGAATAACTCCAGTGCAGGTAGGTTCTTATTGAAGGTTAGTGCTACCCTACCAACGATGAGTTGTTGACGAGAGATCTGTGGAAGATGTCTGGATAGGGTCCAGCACGACAGTTGAAACAGTTGTGTTGAGAGGCCGTTTAGTAACCTGGTTTTTGCGTGCTGGTCATCAGTGGAAGCAACGTGACCTCGTCATAGTACGGATGCGTGACGGATACAGTCTGTTACTGTATACGGTATATTTACAGTCAGTACGCTGGTGTACCAAACGCTTGAATAAATGCCAAAATTATAAATGGCTAAGGAGACGTCTTGGAAATACCTATAAGAAAGTTTATTTGACGGCATAGGCATATGACCCATGAATAGAGGTCAGGTCGAGATATGGAAGTATAGTCTGGACTCAAGGTTATCCCAATGACAACCTGAGCGGGACCAAATGTTGAATCCCTATGCGTCGGGAGTGCACCAGATAGATGAGAATCCGGCCTGACCACCGATCTTCTATTAGGAACTTAACCGAGCAGACCCAGGGTCGCTACGGTTACTTCGGCGACGGTAGACGTAACGACGTTCTTGTTAACGTGTCTGCGGGCTTCGCTGCGGAACGTCCTCAGGTATAGAATGATCTAATCTCAGGTACCTCTGAAACAAAGATTATCTTTCCTAAAAGGATCATTAATTAAAAGATGATTCCCGTGTTAATCTTCTGATTTCTTTATTTATTGCGCACAGAAAAAGGCTAAGTAAAAAAACTGAGAAACCTGTTCTCTGACTGACATCTGAACAATAATTGATTTTTTACATTTTATTTCCAGCCTACCTAGCTATGGCTCTCTACGTTCAGCAAAGTATCGCTAGCGGTGAATTTTGTCATGAACCTAACTCGGTTTACACGGTGATTTGTCCAGAGTTTGGAAATGACAGTACTTACTCAGACGTGTCGCCACAGTGTAGATAATTTCGTAGTGTCTTGATTGCTTTTGTTTGTTAGAATGACTAACTTTGGGGAAATTTATTAAAAAATTGCTTGGAAGTGCTGTAGCTTTAATTTCATGGTAATAAATGAATTACCTTGTCGTTAAACTTTTGAAGGAAATAAAGCGAAGTAAAATGATTAAAATAAAGCTTAGAATGAGGAGTTTTGAGCCAACTATTCAATAAAAATAATTTACATATGAATTAATAGGTATTTTTCAGCAGAATATAAGTTAGTATTATTAGTAAGATCAAATGTCAATATTTTGGGGGTTGTACTGTCATAAAAATTATTTCAATTTAACCATTTCATCCTCGTAGTTTACTTGTTCATATTGCTAACTGTCCTTTCCATAAACAATAAACACTGAAACAGACTGTATAGGATCATTTCTTATCTCCCTCCTATCCAACCCACTCTGCCCCCGCCTAACGAGATACTTGGTGGCACTTGGGCAACTTTTTCTGCTACTAGGAAATCTGAAATAGTATACTTATACATTCTTAAAATGCTCTTAGTTTTGAAATGAATATGGGATTTTATAAATTAGTAAAGTCAATTTTACTCGGAGACTTATTATGAAAATGACTCACTTTTATTTTCTACAAGATAATATTTCGATTTACACTACAAAGAAGATAAAAGATTGGCTTAGACAAAAAATATAAATGTTTCAGATTGGTCAGCTCTTTTTTGTTTGCTTTTTTTTTATATATATTAAGCCAAGCTCAGGGGATATTCTATAATGCAAAGTACAGCATCGCAGGAAGGAGATATTGAAAGGATTAGAGGAAATGATTAAGGGAAATGGGAAGAGTGGTGGTGGTGCTGATGTATGTCACTCTTGAAATTTCTCTGATTGTAAACGTCAGGAAAAATAGAAGGTGGTAAACTATTCCACATTCTCACAGCTTTGGATAAGTATGCATCACGGAAATATACTGTATGGCCGAAAGTCTTTTGAACGGTGAACGGATGTGTGCGGCTTGCAGCGCGAGTATTTCGAGCAGGAATTAACTTACATGGGATCAGATTAGATATTCCATCAAAACATTGGCCATGCATGTAGAGATAAAGAAGCAAAATGTATTCCAATATTGCGGTGTCTCGCTCGAGCATTCGAGACAAGTAACTGTCAAATCATCAATAAAATGGATTGTGCAAAAGGGAATCCCAATAAACAAGCTAAAAGTGACAGTAACACTTACCGTCTTTAATTGCTTTTATTCGTTGTAATACAAAAACTGATTTTTACTCTACAAAAAGTGGATTTTTAATGGTTCAAAATATTTCATCTTTTTCATTCATAATTTTTGTTGAAATAAAAGTTAAGCAAAAAAATGAATTATTTTTTATTTACTTGGAATTTTGTAAACTGTTAGGTTTTACTTTCCTCGTTCTTCCTCCAAGGATTTTAAAACAATTTTTTTTTATTTCATATTCCTTTAACCCTGGAATACTAACCCGTTTTGATATTCGCTTATTGGTAACCCTGAGTAAATATTACTCACACACGAATAAATTATAAACAAAAGAGTTGAAATATTTTAGAGGAATACGATAACAGAAAAATGAAAGAACAGCATTCCCCCAAGAATAATTTAAGATTTACATAAAGAAATTTTAATTAATATAGTAAGGATAATTAGAAATGAAGGAATCACATTTTATACATCTTGTACATTTTTTTTGTCATGAATAGATTTTATACTACGATTTTGGGTTCCCGGCCATTGATTAGCATGAGGAATGAGAGGACTGGTCTGTTGGGCTCTCCCTCCCTTAAACTAACAATCACGCTTCAGGCAATGCACTTAAGAAGTTGGGACGCTGTGGTCATATGTCGTGAAGAGCAGTGCAGCCTTCAAGTAGAAAGTGAGTAAAATTTACTCACGGGTAGCATTCCAGGGTTAAGGTCCATATTCTTACCATTTCCAATTTAATATTATTGAATTTATTGTTCCGATATGAAAGACCAGGTTCATGTTTTAATAGCCTCAGAAATGCAAGCTCCCACTATATCTTTATTTACAATCTCTTATAAATAAGATTAGAAAACATTTGGTCCGACTGACCCTTGAAGAATGATTGGACATGCAAATTTTGGAACTTGTATTCCTGTGAATTTATAAAATTCTACCACTTTCATAGGAAACCCTTCAATCTTAAGTAGAAATTTTGAAAAATGTATTAATTACTTCACATTTGTCTAGTATTTAGTATTAAGCGTGATGGATGCCGAATTAAGCAATTTATACATTTACTTCTATTTTTTATTACTAGTAAAGAGTGCCTTAGAAATAATTATCGGGAGTGTTTTTTTTTTTTTAATAAAATCTAAAATAACACAAATTCTCACAAAATTACTTTTTCATATCTTTATTTAAACATTATAAATCAACTATGAAAGCTAATGCCATTTAAATGACCAACACGTATCCTACGACAAGTTTTCGGATTGAGTTTTTCATAAATCTCTGACATAAAAATCCGGTTCGATTTTAATGATAAAAGCGTGAATATGGTTTTAGAGGTGCTCGATCGTTTCTGATTTATACACGTAGACGCTTTTAGATTACCAATAAAAAGAAGTAAAAAACGAGTTTTCAAACAAAACTGAGGCCAAGCCTCATGAAAAAGTAGAAAATAAACTTTTCTTCACACACAGAGGTGGACTCAGATTTTTTGATTGGGACATTTCTTTTGAATATTCTTTCTCTTCATGAAACAAATCACTTATTACCTCTGATTGATCCTACTGAAATATATCGGTGATTGTCAGCGAATAAAATCTGAGTCCACCTCTGTGTGTGAAGAAAAGTTTGTTTTCTACTTCTTCATGCGGCTTGGCCTCAGTTTTGTTTGAAAACGTGGGTCTACGAGAGTCGAAAATAGTAAAAAAGAAATATATAAATAAATATACAGACAGACAAATTCGTGTACGAGTTAAAGGGACGGGCTGGCCTAAAAAAAAAACGAAAAAATCATATACGAATTAAATCGCAAATTTTTAGAACTCAGTCAATTTTACCATATCACGAAATTAAACGGTTTCAGAACTTTATTTTCAGCAATTCGATTATTTCGCTAACAGTATGGGATGTACCCCATCTACTTACCTGGAACTAAATTTTGCTCAATGCATATTCCTCAATTTTCGGAGTCAAAAAGTTGTTACGTACGCTAGCGTTCACTGATGGTCATCAGAGCTTACCTAGCATTATTTTGAAAAAAATCAGTCCAATTATACAACTTGCTCAGAAACTCCATCAAATAGTCATTTATGGAATATCGAACATGCCTTAGTTGTAGTTTAATTTGTAATGAGAGTTTTGTTTATTCGCATGGGCATTGATATGGAAATGAGACTTACGACAAATTAGTTCCAGAAGTCTTCATCTTCTTCGGCTGCATTTAAGAGTCAATTAGTGTACCTACGGCGGCAACTTTCATGGTCCATTGGCTCTAACTTTTGGGTATTACATATATATTCTCATTTAGTCTGGACTGGTACGAAGACGAGATCTATATGTGTGCCAGAGATCCAGTTCGCTTCATCAAAAGTCGAAATTTTCCTTCAGAAGGCACTCAAATTGCTGCACGACTAACCATTATATAATAATTTCTGTTTTTTAAAATAAATTTTCAATATACAGAAACGGCTGTGTAAGCCACCTTAAGGCTAAGTAAATTTGCAAGCATTTTGCTCTCCCTTTTTATTTTCCACAATTTTTATGATATTGATCTGAAACCTTCGGCAATATATTCGAAATTTTTCAGATCAAATGCAGCTGGGCTTAGATTTTTGAAAAAGGTGTGGCGTTTTTTTTTTCTAAATCAAAAACCTCAAAAAACCATGATATTTTCCTCCCGTCCATAAAAAATTTTTCATGTTCACATCAATTTTTATTATTCTTCATACATAGGTTTTCCAAACATATTTGTAAATGCTACCGAAGGTGTTATTTCCAAATTTGTTAATATTTTTCATGTTATAATTACTTATTCATTTATTTATTGATAAACACAAGAATGAAAATTGATGTTATTTTATTCAGTAGCCCAAAAACCGGTTAAGTCCTGAAAAAAGTTTATTTTATAAAAATCAATTTGTAAACGTCTATCGAAAGCTTTTCATGGTGGCAACGGGATCCAGTAGTCTAGGCGAATGCTCGAGTTTGCCTATACATATCGTATATAATCTTGAATAGTGGGTACTTTATAAGCATTATTGGTAGGCATTGCTAATTTGAGTAGAACGAAGGCTCACGCTACTATATAATTAAATTTTGGAAGCTCAGAATCGAGAGCCTAATTTTCTGCCATTCAGTCTTAAGCGTTCCATATTGAATTTTATATATTGCAAATACTTAACTGTCAGAATCAAAAATGGCGCAGTAATCAGATCTTTTCTCTCTCTAAAATTAAAATAATTTTTCTTATCCGTTTCTTATACAGAATATTTTCGGCTTATAGGTATGTAGGGTGGAAGTTGTAAGTACTGACAGACAAGCAAAAAATTGTATAGCATCGGGGGGGGGGGGGGGGCACCAATGCGGAGTTACCAAGCGATTAAAAAATGTGCTAGATTTTCGAAAAAAAGATCCCGTAAGCTCTTTGTTGTATAACCAATGAAAGTGATATGCAGCTTATCTGATAGTAAATCGTCTATGTCCAACGAATGTCGAACTATCACCATCACTCAACTACCCTGATATAGCTAGTTATAGGATGTTAAAATAAAAAAGTTTAAGTTTTAAAGATTTTCCCACCTAAATGCTTAATAACTGTTGCATTTGCTTGCAAGATTTGGAAACCTCAGAATGTTACCTTTAATTTGATCCTGCACATGCACTTACCTATATTGGACCATTCTTGAGATAATCCACTTTTAATGATGCATCATTATTTCGTTATTTTTGCCACTGTCATCGGTAAGCGCGCCTAAATTTATGCAATGTGACGTAAAATTAAACAAGTTTGCATCGTAAAAACATGTTTATCTAAAAAACGGTTACTTGTACGTAGATATATGTGTAGGATCAAATGATAGATAACATTCTGAGGTTTCCAAATATTGCAAGAAAATATTACGATTATCAGGCGGAAAAATTGTTAAAACTTAAAAAAAAAGGAAATATAGGTTAGACATTCATTACCTTCATAGATTGTATAACAAGGAAGTTACGGGGTATTTTGTGAAAAACTAGCATATTTTCGTAATTACCCTGTAACTCTGAAACGCTTGTGATGACCCCCCCTCACCCCCTCTCATACAATTTTATGTTTCTTCTGTTCTTCTAGATAGCTACTATTACTTCCTTCTCTAAGGACCTCTAAACCGAAAACACCCTGAATAATACAGAAGTAAAAACAATTCTAATCCTCAATTACCTATATTCAAAGTTCTGTTGTATAAAAATCCAGTAAACTCACACGTTCCCGTCAATATCTAAATATTTTATAAATCCCACCTTACATCCAACATCCAATTAAATCCTCTCTCTTCTAGTGTTGATTGAAAAAATTAGCCATAGAAGTGAAACACGGATTTGTATAATATTGCACTTCCAAATGAATTCCGTCCGCAAATTGGCGTTAATTCAGCACTGTTCCTTGATTACTTTCCACTGAAGTGTAGTTGGGACTCAAGCAACATCAAGAGCCTGTACTTAATATAACTACTCAAGTAATATAGAAATAAAAATTTCATAAGCTCTCCCCACCACCCTTAACATTTTGTTAAATACAGTCATTTTTAAATGCTTTTTAAACTAACTAACATTTCCACTTTAATAAATTTCTTGAATAACTCAGAAGGATACGACGACGAGTTTAAGAAACCTAAGCCATGGTAGAAGATTTGCACAAAAGTAGAAAAAAAGTAAAAAAAAAGTGAAAAAAAAAATCGATGCCAGATTATAGTATAGTGGCGAGTAAAGCGCTTTGCAATAACTTGCCAACTCCCTTACTTAGCATAATAAGTAGCGCCACAATATCGACAATTCTCTTTAGAGAAATTCACTGGTTTCTAAAATTTTTCGGGGAGGGTTTTTGTTTTTTTTTTGTTTTTGTACTACAGAGATGCTTTTTGTGTGTGTTTTTTTTTATGGCGGCATGGTGAAAAAAAAGAGGAAACTGTTACATCCGGAAATTACCAAACCACACCAATCTTGTGTTGTACGTTGTTACTTGGTTTCGAAATTCTGCTTGTGTTTTTTGCAGCGCAGGATGAATTTTTCCGCCGTTGCCTCCCCTTTGTTGTGTTGATCCAGTTTTTTCTTGTTTCTGTGGTAAGCACAATCCAGCCTTAATTGAAAGTTGCAAATTTAACGTTTATATTAAAAATGAGCCTTCCAGTTTGCACACTTAGTAACTCGAAATTATTCCATCGAATTCAAGATATATATACATATTTCTAGCCATCCCTACTCCATATCCTTCTCCCCTCGCCCTCCCCCATCCTGCAGTATTCATGTATACATTTTAGAGGAGGGGATGCTGCTACACTATAGCTAAGCTATACTCATTGGAGCAGATCTAGGCTCGTTCCCGTTCGTAGCTCGAAGCTGTGGTCGGGGACCGGATGAGCTGTTGTTTGTTCTTCTTTAAGCAGGAATTATTTGAATACAAATAGCACATTTGCAAAATTTATAAATACACATGTTCCCATCTCAGGCGTGATCCTTTCCCAGGATATACAATCATGAGCTGGAGGAATAGGCAAAATGTATGTAGGACGGATGTTTGGTGGGAGGCAAATATGGTGGAGGTGGTACATTTAGTTCTACTAGGAGGATACCGGCAAAAAGCATTTTTGTTTACATATCTACGGATGCATTCACATGGAAATGAAATTGTGCAGGACTACCTGTGTTTGTGCGGTAATGTTAGTCCAGAGAGCACCGAGAATGGTTCCCCAGCTGTATATTGTTCCAAAACCACGTGATGTTATCTTTGCTGTACGTTATTTTGGGCAATTCTATTAGGTGTTTCGTGAAATCATGTGGACCCAAAATAAACGAAACCAATAGACAAACAATAATGAAACACATCCCAGTTTATTATGGTTGATCTGCTGAGCACATATTACCGTCACGGTTGTAGATAGAAATGGGCTCTTAACTCTGGCGGTAATATAATTGCAATTCGTGCAAATGATGGCCACATCCCGTATCGATTGCCATAGCTGTAAGAATTCATAATGGATAATGGTCGTTCGACTCTCGGCATCACAACAACACTGTAGTTGAGTATGATGCGGGTATCCTGCCGTTCATTCAGTATGGCTTTAAGTTTTCTGTTTATATATCTAGGTATATGTGAGTGTATATCCTGAATGAATCAACATCATCTCCACCCGCACCTATACCTATTACAACAGCAACTCCAACTACAGTCAGCAATACCTTTTTAGTCTATACACTTTATAACCAACCACCACTTTTCGAATAAAGCAGACGCGAGAACTTGTTACGGGAAATCGAAATGATTCCCGCAGAATTGGGACAAAATAAAAGTAGGCGAGTGATGTAGAAGAAGGAACACGTTTTCATGGGCCGGAAAATAAAATCAACTTGTCGAAATTGCTGAAATTTTTGGCAACTTTTTCCGCAAATATATGTTAAAGTCGTCTAAGAAAGTTTATATTTCTGTTAGTTCTTGTCTCACTACCTTCAGATTTTCCGATAAGTTGTTTCTTCGTGAACTTTCTTTTTCCCCGAGTTCCTGGACCACGACATAAGTTATATTCCTGTTATTTTAGAAATCCCTTCGCCTGCCGATGCTCATAACGTTCTTCCTGTAGACATTTTACTCCTTCTAGTTCTACACGAATAGTACACAAAATATATATATAACGTATACTAGCTAACTATATATAACTTTGCTCATGTACTTATATATATATATATATATGAGTAAGTATGTATATATGAAAAGCTGTTGGTAGGTTTATGTGACTTTGCAGAGTTAAATACGAGCACTTGCAGGCTTAAGGTCATCTCGAGAAACGAAGAAAAATATCCTGACGTATGCGGTGAACGTTTTTACTTATTTGGTTAATTTTGATTCCAGTAAAGTATCCGAGTGGAAAATTTCACCTTAGGGCGAGGCATTTAAGATTAAATCTTTTCTTATAAATCACTTTCATTGCTTACAGTTGCTATGGTGGATAAGTATTACTATGTAGGAAAAGTTTGGAAGGTTTACAGTATTTTCGGTGTCTTTTTTTTTTTTTTATTATTATTTTTCTATCAGTTTTTGTTAAGTTGAAGTTCAAGGAGGATAAGAAATGTTATTTTCCAAATGAACTTTACTCTTTCATTATTTTTACTCTTTCTTACTTTTTTCTTTTTAAGTATAATTTTACAATCTAAATTGAATCTTTCTAATGCATGATAAAAAAAAAAAAAAGCATTAATATC
This sequence comes from Dioctria rufipes, assembly GCA_963924295.1. NCBI lineage: Eukaryota > Metazoa > Arthropoda > Insecta > Diptera > Asilidae > Dioctria > Dioctria rufipes. Next base: position 35,489,386 of record OZ002743.1, on the reverse strand, counting down.
TATAAAAATGAAATGAATCTATTGAAATTTCGAGAATATTTAGTTTCCTTAAATTCCAGGAATATTGTAATTCTAAAATGTTACAGAGATTATGCTACATACTTGAACTACATATATGGCCCCGAGTCGGTTGATGACCAAGTATGTCTTATTAGCGGATCAATAGAATACGTACCTACATTTGAGAAGAAAAGTACTGAGTGCTAGATCCTGCTAGATTTCGGAGACTTAAAACTACTGAGAGTCGCAGATTATATAAAGATTTAAGAAATAAGGTGAAATCAAAGGTTCGAACAGCTAAGGAATCCCACTACAAATGCAAACTGTTTCCTGACATGCCTCCGAAAATGATTTGACTTAATCTGGGAACAGCTGGTGTATGCGGTAGTGAGACTATCAAATTCACTCTCTGTCCCAACGAGTTGAACAGATATTTGGTTGGAAATCAATAATAGGCAGATTCCGATCAATATACGCAAATATTAGTCATATCTACCAATACCACGACAGATTTCAGTTTTCATGGTGTGGATAGGACTGAGCTACTTAATGTTATTTTTGCCATCAAATCGAATCCTATCGGTCCTGATGGTATGTCCCCCAAATTTTCATAGATTATTCCTTCAACTATTATTGGTCAGCTGCTGCATGTTTTTAATACTTGTATCTCTAAGTTAGTCTTTCCAATATCCTCGTAGACTTTTAATGTAGTTCCAATTAAAAAAAAAGGCATGTCTCCGACCTGAGGATTATAGGCCTATCATCTTGCTATGTTTTGTTTCGGAAGTATCTGTCAAAATAGCAGTATTGGCAAGCTCAACGTTTCATATTAAATAATAACTTCATAAGTGAATGAGAGTCCGGTTCTTGTCATAGGTTTAGTTGTGAACGTGTCGCCTTGAAGGTGACAACTGACATTTAGTCATCGCTCGATAACAAAGAGATTGTCATTTTGATTCTTCTTGATTTTTCGAAGACATTTGACAGCGATTAACATAAGAAATTACTGAGAAAATTTCACAGAAATTTTCATTTCTCGACTCTTTTAATTAATATCTTCTTATCCGATAGATTATAGCGTGTATGTCTGGGTGAGGAAATTTTTTCGCATTTTCTTCCTTTAACCTGTGGAGTTTTACACGGATCATTTTTTGAACCTCTACTCTTTAACCTAGATATCAACAACATGCCGTTTTGTATAAACTTTAATTAATGTCGATGACATTCAAATTTATCTTAGTCGCTCCATACGATTGATGGAATACCAGAACTATCATCCGTCTCTGTGGACAGTGCTCAATTCCGTACATGAACAAGGTCTGTAATTTGGGTATTACATTTAATTCGAATAAGAAATGTTGCAACCATATTCAGGTCAGCGTTTCCAAAGCTTACACAACCCTTTGTAGCTTATGGCTTATCAGCTAGAACTGTGGCCCCAATTGCGTTTTCATCTTATAAAACCACTTTACGTATGGTTGCCTTGTTATTCCCAAGATGAAATCATAGAGTATACGAAGTTTGTCATTCCGTTTGTAACACCCAGAAATAATGACGGTAGAGCAAAATGGATTGGATTCCCACAAATAAATAAAGTTATTATGATTTTTTTTATGTCTGTTTGTCCGTTCTTACGATAACTCAAAAACGCGTTCACTTAGAGTGCTGAAATTTTGCATACGGACTTTAAAAATTTAAGTGCGAACTCCTTCGTAGAGTTGCTATCAAAAAATTCCCCCTTCTTGGTGTTGCTCTATAAAAAGTTTGGGTTTTTTACATATACTGTGAAAACGATTATTGTACTAAAAAGTTCTTTAGAATATAAAATCCTATCAAATTTTTTTATAACCAATTTTGCTGTTCGACAACATATGCATATACGAAAAACTACTTCAAAAATCAAACTTGTCCAGGTGGGTGACCATACGAAATTACAAACTGGCATTCTAGTCCAGTCAGTAGGAGTTTTTGCCCTAGAAAAGCTGGGGTGGTTGTGATTTTTATACAGATTATTCAGCTTCGGACCCCGATGAAAAATCAAAGTTTAGACCCTTGAGCGGGCTCCGAACGGTCCGCCATTTTGGATTAATGGTACCAAAAATTGGCATTTTCAAAATTCGAAAATTTAATTTTGAAAAAAAAACAATTTTTGGTACCACTAATCCAAGATGGCGGACCGTGCGGAGCCCCCAAAGGTCTAAACTTGTATTCTTCATCGCGGCTCGGAGCTGAACAATATATATAAAAATCACAACTACCCCACCTTTTGTAGGCAAAATGCTTTATTTAGTCCCTATTCACTGGATTATTCATCTATGGTATTATAAGAATTGGTCTTAGACCGATTTTAGCTTTTTTGTTTGTTTTTGTATTACGATGGTTTATATCTAGCTAACTTGGTCCGACCTTTTAACTTATGTTATGTTAACTTTGCGTTTAGTTTTAATTTTAATTTTTTATTGTTTTTTATTATTATTTTTATTTTGGTTTTGATTTTGATGTCAGTCTCCATTCTGATTTCGAATGTTTATCCTAATTTGAATTTGGATTAGCCCGTCTGTTCAATAAATAATGTAAAAGATCGGGGGTACCGAGGGGGGACGAACGGAACCAGCCCCCCCAGAATGTCAGTGTTTTTTTAAAATAATTTACAAAACATGTATAAAATGTAATCGGTATATTATTACAAATTCTGATAAACAATAAAACCTTTAAATATATAATAGCCATTCTTATGTGCTCAGATAGGTGCAGCACGCGACTTTAAAGCCCTATTTTTGTGGCCGCTTTTTGGAGTTGGTACACCTATGCCCCCTCCCCCACACCCAAACCAAATCCTTGGTGCGTTACTGTAAAAGATTGTCAATCTTGCAGTGTCGTTTACCAGGAAATATATGTATTATATTATTATATATAATACCTAATAATACACAAATTATTATTGTAGGCTAAGTTACGAATTTGTTGCAAGTAATATAACTATTTGGAAACAACGTTTCTACAATGATCGGCTTCCAGATCTCGGGAATGAAAGTTTCTAAGAAGGTTATGGAACGGTTGCTCTCATTGTTAATAAAATATCATTCCAATTTTTATTTTAAACAGTCACGTAACATTTTTAGACCTGAACCAAATATGTTCCTAATAAATTACCAAGTAATAAACAAATTGGGAAGCAAGAGACAAGTATATATGTATCATGAAAGAAACATTTCATTAAGGTTTCTAGATTTAATAATCATGTATGGGTATTTATTGTTGACAGATATTTTTTCCTCTGTTCAAATTAGAAAAAAACATTGACGACGACTGTTTCACCGAACAGTTTATGGGGAAAGCTGGAGATTTTTAACGCGGTTTCCAAATTACGTAAATTAATAAATTAGCTTTATGTTGATGAAAATTTAGAACAATAAAAGAATTCTTAAATGTATCCTGAGGAGTTAAAAAGTGTTGCAAGAGCTTTCCTTCGTTCTTTTTGTAGGTCTTAATTTCAAAAGGCTTGCATAATAAGGAAGTAATTGATTATAAAAATTACTAGCATTCAGAAAGCTTATGAAATCAAAAGTTCACATTTTTTCTTGTACATTCAATAAAGCGGTGCCAAAAAAATAACTACCTAAATTAAGAACTAAAAAGGTAAAGGAATACAAGCAAATTTTTATCAATTAAAGAAGAACTTAATTTCATTTAAAAAGATTTTAATAGAGACTACTAGTAAATAACGAAAAATATAGTGTTACATTATGTATATATAAATGCACCTTTTAAAAGTACCTATAGTGTCAACACTTTGAATATTTAACGTAAGGGTATTCCATGAACGAGCTGTTGGAACAAGATAAGAACCTTTTATGCAGGACTTATGAAATCGTGGAATCAATATCCTCCTGTTACGTTGTAATATTGTAAATTGAAATAATTCTCGTGAGTACCCTGATTTGTTCGAGCTAAGTAGAGAAACATAGTCAAATCTTCATAGTTCAAAAACAAATACAGTCATTGAATGTCACCGCAACTTTCCTGGCACAAGCGTTTGAGAAACTCATTTCTACCATAGATGAAGTAGGTATACTTAATCTTAAGCGCATGCTAACAGGCAGCAGACCCGATGAAAGCTATAGACGTGTGAAATCCTGCATAAAATTTGTTAACCATGGCTTTAACATAATCATAATATTTCTCATATATTAATTTAATACAACTCCAAGCATTGTAACTTTACTTACAATAGGTAGTGAACATTATCTAAAGCAACCGATTGCATCTCAATTAAATCATCATTGTAAAATTTAATATACAATGAGACTTTCCAGGATTTAGTATCAAACGATTACATTTGGCCCAGGTATTAATTCTTTCCAAATCACAATTTATACGTTCAATACAGTCTTCAAGAAGATCGAACGGCCGACTTGAATAGAGTTGTACATTACAGGCATATAAGTGAATCTGTACATCTTTAACTCCATCTGGCAGATCATTGATAAATAAACTGAATAGCAAAGGTCCCAGTCTTGAACCTTAAGGCACCGCACGAAGTAAAGGAATTGCAGGGGATATATATAATATGGCAACAATTTCGACATGTTACTGCGAAAAATCTTCTTCTAATGATTTTGCTACATAATTTTAGAAAAAATTCGAAATAGTCTCGAAATAATAAATTAGACAGAATATAATTGTTTTAAAAATATGCTTAAATTTTGAAATGATTACGTTAATGATAACGTCATTATTCAGCACTTCCTTTGGTTCTTGAACAAAAAGTGTCAGGAAGTCCTGCTAATATGGTTTACCTACCGTCTGTGTTAAATATTAGTTCAATTGTCAATTCCTCACTCATCATTTAAAATATCTAAAAGTTTGTTGAGGCAACTATGTTAAACTCGATAATGCAAGCCCAATCTCTTCATTTTGTTTAGCTAAGCCTGTGTCACATATTAATTTACTGGAAATATTAATGCGATCAAGAATGTTCAGTGACAGTGCACGGGCAATTATTGCTCCATCAAAAGAAATGGTAATGCTTGAGTGATGATCTTGTTTTAAAAAGACGAGACAGCTTCGGATCTTATAGATGTATGGAATTCACTGCGATTCGTTTACATGCATTGTAAACTTACCCCATTTGAAATGTAAAATATTTCCTATTTTATGTGTATTTTGCATTCATCAAAGAAAATTGGGAAATCATATACCACCTTTCAAAAATCGAAATGTACTATGGAAGTTAATTCTAAAAATATAAATTATAATAATTCGACATTTTCAAGTCAACAGTGATTTACACATTATTTGGTATTTGGTTTGGATGTGAAGCCGAAAATAAGTTATATTCTCGGCCATACGTCTGTTATTTTGAAAACAAAAACATATGGGTGCTTGGGTAACCGAATTTAATGATTTATACCCTAGGCACACGACGTGCTAGAATGATCATTGATCCAATTGCGTAATTGTCAATTTTGTAAATTAAAAACTATGAAAATTGTGAAGTAATTTGAAAATAAAATGGAATTGAGCTTGTATCCGACAGCATTTTATATTATAAATAAAATACATAGCTATAAGCGAAAATCAAAGATCTTAAGACAACTTTCAATGATTTCAAATTTGCATATTTCACAAATGACATCTGACAGAGATTGGTGGAAAATCAACTGATTTTTCCAATAACTTGCAGTTTCTCACAACTGAAAGCGCACTTGTCGGCAAGAGGAATGAGGTTCAAATACAAACGAATGAGTTTCTGGGAGCGTAATTGGTGCAATGACGAAACGAATGATCATTGGACCAATGATATGCCGTGATCATTGCTCCATCAATGATCATTGATATGTCCCTTGTACCTAGGGTATTAAATCATTTGAGTGCCGCTATTTGACGTTACGAAAAAATCTGCATGCAGTTACTGAAAAGACCGAAATAAGTAAAGCAGAACCGCGTTGATAAGAGAGAAGGTGTCACATAATTTCTGAACCTTGAAAAAGACCCATTTTCTTGGCAGTCTTTTACACAATCACCATGACTATGAAATTTCCAGTTATTATCTAATTCTACTCCCAGATATTTAAAGTCATCTGCATATTCAACCTCTGCACCATTTATATGCAACTGTTCATTCTTGACCACGCATTTTGTCCATTTCGTCTTCAACATGTTTAATTTTAGATTGTTAGTTTTGAACCATAAATCAATATTCACTAGATCATCATGGATTTTGCTGATACACTCACTTGCATCTTCCACACTAACGTAAATGAATGTATCGTCAGCAAATAAGATAAATTTACTGTATACGGAAACAAATTTTTATATATAATTGACATACAGAAAAAAACAACATAACATCAAGTGTTGAACCCTGTGGCACTCCGAGAGCGACTTCTCTCGAATACGACTTCTACCGTTTACTTAAGTTTTTTTCCGACCTCCCAGATAGAATAGATAAGACTCGAATCATCTATATTCTTTCACTCGTATCCTGTATACCCCAAACTTCTGCAGTAAAATTCCTCTATTTAGAGTTTTAAAAGTGAAAGCTCTCTTTATATGCAGAAGCAATGCCGTTCTACGTAAGTTAGGTACGTAAACAATTTTTTTTTCGTAAGAATATATTTCATATTTTTACTTAATACTCGAGCTGGCATAAAACAAGGACACACATACCGACATAAATAATTCCAGATAATTTAAACAACCGAATATCACACAAATAAGTTTTATCATTTTTGGGATCCAAATGATAGAAACTATTTTTAGAGTAATCGATTTTGTCCATGATAATTTTTGTTCAAATAAATTAGAATAATGTAGACTCGAGGTCAGTAACTAACACATGAGTTTTTCTCACAATCAAAATCTCCAGCATACAATAATAGAGGTTACATAAAACATGTCCTTGCCTTGCGCGCTAACAAACGCCAGTCCATCGAGTCATAGGATGGATACCTATCTTCTTATTTAACCGCTACAAATATATTCTCAGGAAATTTCCTCGAACCTCTTAGTTAACAAACAAGGCCCTTTCATAAAATATCACAGAGAGAATGCCATCCTTATCTGTGAGCCAAAAGTCTTAAATCTCTGAGGATGTCTTCAAGTAGAATTGACGAACAATAGACGACTCTTAATTGAGTTTGAAGAATTTTTCATAACTATTATGAGATAAGTAGAGCTCGTCGGTTCATCCTTAGACAGACACTTGTTATTGTTCTCGGAACTCCTTGTGACAATATTTTCGAAATCCTAATAACATGCAGATTCATTTCCTTTTTTCTCTGTTCGTAATGACTTCAATTTAAAGTTTTTGCAAAATTCCTACTTAAAGTCCACAAAACTTTAAACTAAAATGAGCAGGACAATTTTCATAATTGACTGCAAACAAACATATCAACATAACTCTTTGCATATGGTGTGAACTCTGGCTGGAGAGTTAAAGGATGGTCATTTCAGTATGTTTGGAGAGTATTAAATATGCCCTTTGTAGAGAGATTTAACTAGATGTTCATATAGCTGTTGAGTTTTCAACTGTGGTACAGTTTTAATGTAATATCACACACGTACACACACACACACACACATATATACAAGGATAGAACTTCTAACATTATAGAGGACATTTTTCGCGACAAGCAAAATTAAACCAAAAAATATGGGTAGTTGATGGCAGAATTAAAGGAGTTTTGAAACTACTAGGAATGAGCAATTAAATTGGGATTGATATTAAATATCAAAATGGCTGTCAATTAAGTATATGAACTTGTTTTTAACAACAAAATTTGAGCATAATTCTAGAATTCCAATTTCAGGAAAAAATAATTTTGTGACAGGGTAATCAATTGATTATCTGTTTTATTATTCCTAAAAGTTTAATTGAATTTCAAATAACCGACGGATGAAAGGATGTCCCTAGCTGATGTAGGAACTTTTGGATCCATTATGGTCTGTAAATTTTCAACAGAAATGCATTTATTCTGGAAAGTAATCTCAAATGTTTTGTTTCGAGCTTCCACAGCTTCTTCGGAGAGCTGTTCGATTGGAGGCAGAGCATTCGAAATTGCTTCAGAATCATGACGGAATATTATATGGATCGTGGGAGACATTGGATGCCATTTACACAGATTGACGTAGAGTTTTTCGGTCTCTTTATCGTATTTTTGAAGTTCTTCAATGTTAATTTTGTGAAAATATTTCAAGTATGATTTCAAATCTATACAGGGTATTTCCTCTTAGAAGTTCAATAGAGCAGGAGGTGATAGTATTCAGGCTAACAAAAACTTGTATGGCAGGGGGTGGGGAGGGGGTAATATCAACCGTTTAGAAGTTACAGAGTAATTAAGAAAAAAGTTAGTTTTTCACAAAAAAACCTGTATATTAAAATGTGTAGGGCGTATGGTCACAGTTAAGAGCCCGTTATATGCAGAACTTCATGGCCTTTCCACCGACTGCTCAATGAGCTCCATAGCCCTCTCCTCACAAGAGTTATGTTTGTCTAAACTAAAAATTTCGGATTTTCTTACTTTTTTTTTTTTACTTTGACCTCTATTGTGTTTTTGCAAAATGGTCGTTAACATAACTTTTTTTTATAAAAACTATAACCTATAATCTATAATATACGGTATAATATGTCAAATTAAAGAGGAGAGTCTACAGTTTATGAAAACCTATAAAAAAAATTATGTTAATGACCGTTTTGAGTTCGAGTCCCGTATGGGATAAAATAAAAATAACTAACACATTTCATATCACAATCTATTAAATACAAAACAATCGGATTTTCATATTTCAATACAGTCAGTGATAAAATTCTCAGTAAAAGGTTTATTTCTAAATTAAATTTTTTCGTATCATGCAGTTAAGCTTATCGTTCATTATAATAGTGAAAGATTTCAATCAGTTAAGGTTGATGAGATAAGATAGATGTCCCGACAAATTTAGCTGGTGTCCCTCAGAGCTCTATATTGCGGCCTTGTTTTTTTTCCAGCTTCAAAAATTATATATTAAAATTACATTTATTTGTCTGCCAGCAACAAACTTCATTTGAAATCTGCTAAATCTAAGTGCATTGTATGTGCACTCGTATAAGTAGCTTTGGAACACATTACGGCGTTAAGTTACTATTTGTTAACTCTGCTCGTAACCTGGGTAAAATATTCAATAGAATTTTGATATGGAGTGATTATATTGATTAATAGTATATACGGAGGACTTCGCTCACTTAGGTCAACAACTAATTTTACACCAACCCATACACGACTCAAGCTGGTTAAAGTCTTTCATGTACCCATATTTATTTACGGATGTGAATCTTTCCCACACTTGATATTGTTTCTACTAGAACATTCATGATGACATTTGTTCGAATATCTGGTATGCTTAGGGCCTTCGACGGTTCGACTATGTTTCGCAATATAAATCCAACAGAGACAAGTAGCAAATTTCGTGTCTGACACTTGATAGACACGAAAATTGCTACTTGCCTCTGTTGAATTTTTCGAAGGCTTTCGATAGCTTTCAGCATAAACTACTTTTGGATAAACTCTCTGACAGATTCAAATTCAGTAGGGTTGCCATTAAATTCATCTACAGTTTCCTATCGGAACACACGCAACAGGTTAAAGTGCTGAGCTCTTTATCTACAACTACTACTGTAAAATCTGGTGTTCCTCAGGGCTCTATATTTGGACCACTTTTATTTTGCGCATTTATCAATAACTTGCCGGCAGTTAATCAAAACTCGAGCATTCAAATGTATGCAGATGACGTCCAATTGTATATATCTAGGCCTGTCCGTCTCGTCGAGGACTGCGCTTCTAGACTAAATGACGACTTATTCCGCGTTTACTAATGGGCTATAAGTAACCATCTTGATTTAAATGTGACCAAATCAAATTATATGATTGTTGCATGAACTGGGTCGATACATCTGATTTTCCGAATATCGCTATCAACAATTACCCTCTGTTTCGAGTATACATTATGCTCAACAGTGGCATGTGTTGTTGCGATCACACGAACGCTGTCTTACAAAAAGTTTATGGTACGCTTCTAGCGTCTGAGCACGGTTGGCGTGTTCACGAGGCGTTTATTTCAGTATTTAACCTTTAATGACTCTACGTGGGTATGTGTTTGCTCACTTGACTTGTTTGTATATTCTGCAGAATTTTGTTACTTATCATTATTATTGTTGTTTGTTTGTTTTTATTTACAGGTAGCTATGTTTTTTTATTCTATTTCATTTTAGACTTATTATTTATTAATTTAATTTTAAGTTTATTAATTAATATGTATTTGTATTTATTTGCCAAATTTTGGAATTTGTTGTAATTGTACAAACTAAAACGATCCTTTTTCAAAAACTTGTTGTATTCTGCCATAATAAAGTATTGTATTGTATTGTTTACGGATTCTGTATTTGATTGTCAGTTACAAGTTTACATAAACTATTGCAGAATTATTTTATTTATTTATTACCTGATGAGCTACAGTGAAATGTAAAACATTAAAGATAAAAACAGAATTTTTGTCAAGCTCTTATCTGGTAAATTTTATTTCTTACTTCATCTTATTTCTCCAATATGTATAACTTCTTTCTGAAGACAATATTGAAATCTTAGTCCGCAGAGTTTGCCTGATTGACGAATTTAATTCCTGAAAAATATCGGCTTGATATCCGTGGAATCTTCTCTGATTTTTTTCAGTCTGAATTAATTAAGCCGAAAATACTATCGTGACTTCCAAAGAATTTCCTATGATTTTCCCCAATGTATTCCCTGGACAACGTTGCCTTTCCCATAGAACATTTCATTAAAATTCTTTACTGAGACAAGTCCTAGGAATAACAAGTTTAGACGATCAAATTTTGTTAGAATATCTTGGTATAATTTTTGAAAATAGTTATGATTACTACCTCTGGGTTTCATATAAATATAAAATGATTTGATCTATAAATTTTAAGTGAGAAGTTCTTCGGGTTAGATTATGATGATCTTTCATTGCACACACACACACACAGTTACTCAGTTTTAATATTTTCCGTACCAAATCATTGTATTTTTTCGAAATGAGAAATATTCTCCTTCAACTCAAACTAAATATTTCTCAAACTATTTGAACAAGATGGGTGAAGTGGTAGATTGAAGGTCATCTAGTGAATCTTTGGTGCCCTAAATTAATTATGAATTATATATCATGAAGAAAAATTTTACTTTTATAAATTATCTATCAATATTCTGTTGCAACCATTAGTTGTTCAAAAATGCGTGAATAAGGTTTTTTCTAAAACTTTTATTTATTTTTCCCATGTTGGAATCGAACACACAAATTTTCAGAATCGGTGATAGATGGAGAATAGAAGAATTTTAAGAACTTTTATTTTTAGCGATTTTAAATTAAATCATATTAGAAACGTGAAGAATAAAAGTTCTTAAAATATTTCTATTCTCCATTTATGAGCGATTCTATAAAATTGTGCGTTCAATTCCAGCAGGGGAAAAATAAATAAAATTGAAAAATTTCCAATTTATTTGTTCACTTTCATTGTTATTTGTTAATGCCAGCTGAAAATAACTGTGGCTTAATAGGCTAAATAAAATCAAGAAATACAATTGGGAAAACCATCTGTCTAATTAGCTCATACGGAAGAGCAGTCGCACGGAAAGCGGAAGGTCCCAGTTTCAAACCTAGGACGAGACGGTTGTTTTTGCTCTTGTATTTCTGATTTAATTTCGAATCGTTAAAATTAGAAGTTCTTAAAATTCTTTTATTTTCCATATTCTGAAATTTTGAGATTTGCTTTATGGTGCAGAATTATTTGTCCAATACTATTGACAAAAAAAAGGATATAAATGACACAATATTGGCCATGCGTATCCAATTTTATTTAGAGTAAAATTGGTTCATTAGCGAAGATTGCATGAATCCTATATTATTGCGTCATTGAGTCACTCTGACCTTTCATGGTGAAATTAAAACCCTTGCATGCTACGTCGGGGCTTTTCAGTGTCGTAAGTATTTCTTGTTCTGCTTACTTCCAGTTATTGATCAGTTTTCCATCGCACGTTATAATACGATTCAAAAGAAGCTTCACTTTGCTTGAGTTGATCTAGTAAGTAATTTCCTGTACCTAGGACTCACAGCTAATTGCCTTTATTCAATCCCATCTTATTTTCTTAAAACGGCATCATAAAAGCAATATAAAAGTGAAGTTAAGTATTAGGCAAAATAGTTTTTTTTATTTTAAAATTCGAAAGCTATTATTAGATGCAACAGAAATCAATCAAAATATAATTGTTTTTTGTTTGTAATATTAAATTTTGAATTTTTAATACTAAAAGTGAATTTTCTTTCATTTTATCAAAGAATTAAGGAATTATTATTTTTTTGTGTGAGAACATTTTGAATTAATTTTAAAGTTACTATCTTCTCAAGCTTTCTTATCTCTAGCGCTATTATCACATTTTTGCAACAGGTAATCAGGCAGGCGATTTTAGTATTCTTACTTAATATAAGAAACTCAAATCTGATATTCCTACAGATTATACCAGATTCTGAAAAAAAATTTCACACTTGAGGATAGATAAGTTCTCATATCTAGTCTGTGGTCCTGTAGTTGCAAGGAAGATGATAGCAAAAATAGTTTGCTGACAGACGATCAAAATGGTTACTCCATTCTCTCAGAAAAATAAAATCGTCAGAATTGATTATTCATTTAACAAATTATCCATTTTGCTAAACTTAACTAAAAATAGTAGAAATATTGTAGAAATTAGTTAGTAAATAGTAGCTTTTAAGAATATTCGAAAAACATGTTAGGTTTTATAAAAGAACTATTGAAAATAGTAGATTCTGATATATAGATTATTTTTCCTGAATGACTAAGAAATTGTTTGATTCAATCAACAATTTCATAGTCGACTTTCTGAAAAAAAAATAGTAAATTGTTTCCCTTTTGGTTATTTCATAGTCATTTAGGTGGAAATCTACTTATTATATAATAGTCAAACGCATCTTAATATGGAAAAGTAGAAAAGGACCGGTAGTTTTTGTTAGAGTGGTGGTCACAATTGAATATTGCCTTGCATTGGAAAGTATTTAACATATTGTCCAAGCACAGCCTTTTTTTCTCTAAACCTTGGAACGCATTAAGTGGATAATTTTCAGTGATGTGTATGTATGTGAATACGCAATTATGATATACTATGGATTTAAAAATATCGGTCTTTTTTTCCCCCGAAAATAATATTCAAAACCCGTTATCTAATTAACTCGATCAAAAATAGAAAACTAGCTGGAAATCTTATCACATGCAATTTCATATATTTAAATAAAAACAAAGAATAAATGAATTCTTATAGTTACTATAACAAAAAAATATTACAAGTACCTATTTTATTTGTCCAATCCTTTATCATTATTTTTCTGGTTAAAAAGTAACTAAGGAACATAGTAAACCCCATTTCAATCATAAAAATAGTTCAAAAATAGTTTATTTTGTCTATCCATTTTTCTGAGTGTGGAAACGGGAGGTTTTATTAAAACTGGACGAAACAAAAATGTAATAGGAGAAATTGGTGCATTAATTTAACTAGAATCATCTAAGTCAGAAAATATCATATGGTGGCATATACCTTAGGTTTTAATTTTAATCCTCACTCTTCACCACCTTCCGTAATATACATTGCACACATAGTCATATGTTACCGAACTATACTTTTCCCTGTTCATTACTTGAAACTTTCATGATGAAAAATGAGTTCAAATACATACCGAACAAATTGTGTCCTTAACAATTGGTACTAATTCGCAGGTTTGGTATCTCATAGGTTGTTTACTTCCTTTATTATGTAATTTCCACAATATGGGACTCAACTGGGATAGAGAAAACCTCACATGCCAATTGAAGAAGTTATATGTATATGTAAAAAAATGGAGTAAATCTCATTTCAGAATGAATCTGAAGCTGGAAACACAATGCTACGGTCATCAAAGTTCATCAGTTCAAATTTCAATTTATTCCTATATCTGATAATAGAATAGAATGAAATTTGAGCTGATGAACGCTGATTGCCGTCGCATTGTGTTTGCCGCTTAACATGTTAGATCGAGTCTCCTAAATAAAAAAAAGAGGAAAATATTGAGTGGGTATGCCAGTGGTCTAGTTGATAGCACTACTGCACCCACAATTTGGGGAGAGGGACATAGTTGTCCCAAGGCCAAAAGGAGTCGACAAAATAGGGCTCTAAAGTCGCGCCTGCTCTCATCTAAGGTTTTATTGTATTTTATCGGACTTTGTAATAATATACAGATTTATGTTTTATGCATAATTTGTAGGTTATGTTTAAAAAGAAATAACCTTCTGGGGGGGGTCCCGTTTGCCCCCTCAGTGCGCCCCTGGTTGGTGTAGTTTCAAATCTCGATACTTATTGACACCAGGGGCCGGATTCTGCAACTTGGAGAATTTGGGAGTTTGGGAGATGAGACTTTTCGTTTTCCCTGATTAAAACTCCCTAACTCTCCATTCGAGATTCTCTAACATACTTGGGGAGTTAAAGAAAACGTGAGAAGTATCGCAATATTGAAGGACTGCTAACTCCGTGTGCGAGGGTCGTAGAGCATTGGGCTTCTTTACATCGGATTTAGTGTCTACAGTACAAAAATATAGGTGAACAATTTCTGGGGGAGGGTATTTTGCAGATGGGGGGTCGTACCACCCCCAATTGGAGGTTGTCCAAAATACGTCAAGTTTAGTATCAAATTAAAGAGGGAAAAGCCGGTAATCGAGTGGTGTAGTGTTTTTTTTTTATCATTTTAACTTCATAACTGACTTTTTACCGCCGAAAGACGGATTTTGTGCACTTGGGTCATATACATCCAAGTTCCTATATTTTGCATATATATTCCTTCCGTTCTTTGTTTCACAAAAAACGGCCATTTTTTCATGTTAAGAAGGACTGATTCACTTCTTTTGCAGTTATCTCCAAAACTATTTATCGGACTCAAAAACTAATGACATATCTAATTAGGGAACAAAATGTAGATATGATTTCATCCTACATATGAGCTTTAACGTGCATATTTAAAATTTTTATAGCATCTCTTCTGTACTGGAAGACGACCAAATTGACCATTTTCGCGTGAACTACAATTTTTAGCGGGTACCTTGAGACGCCAAAATCCTTATTTCTCTGTAAGTATTGCAAGGATGTCAATAATTTGTTTTTGTAAACATGGCCAAGATAAGCAGTGAATCCATAATTTAATTTGAAAATCCTAGGTACATTGGTACCTTCAAATGGTCAATAAAAGCAGACAATACTGTCAGTTGAGAAATATTTTTCTTACTTGTCCACAACTAACACAGCCGAGAGTTTTGCCAAGTGCAATAGAGAGTTTGGTAAATCTCAATACAAATTCCACGAGTAGCAAGCGAGCTCTCATCTCCACAACGCCTCAACTCTCCGAGTAAGTGAATCCGGCCCCAGTTCGCTACTTGTATGTCGCTAGTAGAAGGGAAGCTGCTCATTGACCCCAAGATGCCTGGGGATGTGAAAATTTCCATCTCTAACCATTGGTGGATGCCGAAGGAGGATCACTTTGTTATCCATTGCACGTAAGACTTCTTAAAAATACCGGCACCATTGTGATTATGCCTTTACAACACAACAATATAAACATATGTGTGTATATACTATATATGTATTAAAAATTAAAAATCCTAAAACAAATTCCAGTTTTCCATCGGAATTATACTCAAAAAGCTTTTGTATAAAGTCTGGAAAATATTTGTTTTAACGATTTACCCTTTTTCATCTTTCACCCCTACCTTAGGGCTAAACATTCAATTTTATGCAGTTAGACATTGCCAACTTCTCAATAGGACTTTTCATCGTTTTCATGTTGCTAGCTAAAATATAATATACTTAAAAACCCAAATTCCAAGATATAAGTAAAGGCCGAATTTAGTTCAGAACTTGTTCAAATGCATGAAATCCTTTAATTGCAAAGCTTTATATAAAACCGAAATATTCCAAAGCCGGAAATTGAGCTGCACCCCCCGAATTTCATGAAAATAACTTGATTTTAATAAAACGGAGACCTGGCTGGTGTCCTTAAAATAAATCCGCACATGCCGGAGTTGCCGGCTTGTCGACTGGATGTAATCAAAAACAAATTTTAATAGCATTAGTGGCGGAGATAAAACTGGGGTGGCCTCCAAACCTATACAGATGCAAACCTTTTCTGGCTGCGCCTGTATTTGGATGTATACATATGTAAATGCAAGTGCTGTGATTAAAACATATGTTTCATTATTTAATAGCCGGAAAGCTATTTCGCCTTCCAATCTTTCGAATAGCAGCTGCCTTAAGGCCCTATGTGGCACAACATAGCTGTTTCGTTTTTGCTGCAGTTGAGTAATTGCCAAGATATGGGGTTGAAATGTAAAGAGCTTTCCAGAGGCGTTTTTTTCTTTTCGTTTGTTTTTCAAGTTTTTGTTTTGTGAATCAGCCACAAGTGGAATAAATGCTTTTTCAAGGAAAAAAAAAGAAAAAAATCCGCTCAATTTAATCATTCATCGCTGGAATTCTTCGACGAGGTGGTGATGAAGAAAAATTTCAATTAAGGAATGCTTTGAATGCCAACGCTAACGGTGCGGTGCCCTGTACTCTTTGCTGTGGTCGTTTTGAGGACAAATTCATATTCAAGTATTCTTGCTTTCATGGTAATTAGATTATTTACTTCACACATTTGCATAAGTAATTGTAGATCGTAGGTTGAATTGACTTAATATGCAGCCAACATGGTTTGACTTATAGAGAACTCGTAAGTGCTAGCAAGTAGCATTACATACCTAGGGTACCTATTACATTATTGAAGTGTACCAGTAAAGTAAGTGGCTGGATACAGGAAGTAAAACTAGAAACTCTTCTATGGTAGTAAATTAAATAAATTCGAAAATTTCACAGTAGAAAGGATTTTACTTATTAAAAATGCCATAAGCGAAAACTATGGAATCAACAAGTACTTATACCTGCGATTGCTTGCTAGTAGAACAGCAATTGTTATTAGAAATTTATTATCACAGAATTTCACCAGAAGGATTAGAATAAACTAACTTGGGACTAATTAAATAATTAAACATTTACCAGTGTACCAATTTACCATGTATACATATGTATGTATGAATATAACACTGGAACTAATTAGCTCATTAATACTTACTATGTAGGCTTTCAAAGTACATAAAATATATGTGGTGTGTATGCAGGTATGCTTAGCTCGCTTAGGTTTTTAGTGACTTTATTAGACTGTAATTTATTACAATTAAATAATATTAAACTGTGATTTTTTTAAAAGAAATAGAGAGTCCAGCAGCATCAATATTTGGGTAGATACGTTCACTAATAATATATAATCGATTTGAAGTTTTTTCGATTAATAAAATAATTCAGTCAAGAGCGAATCGAGCTCGCGTAATGAGGGCTCCGTACCAGAACTTTATCAACGAACAATCCAAATTTGCTTATGATAACTGAATAATATTCCATCAGGCGTACGCAAGAGTAATTTTAAAAACATTTTGGTCTTATAAAAATATAAGAATAGCCAAGACTCTGTCTGTAATGCGGACGAATTCCAACTAGGCATGTTCAATCTCGTTACTTTTGTTACCCGGTACTCATTCGTTACTCCACGAAAAATATTCGTTACTTTTAATTCGTTACTTTCTAATTCAGTATTTTACATAAAATACTCTTCAATCAGCATACTCATAAGTACAATACAATCTTTTTGTGAAAAGGAGTATTTAATTAAATATGAAAACAATAGTACCCAATTAGAGTTCTAGAATTGAAAAATAAAAAACAAAACATTTAAGGAGAAAAATTAATGAAATTTTTCAGAAGTGAATTAATAGTTTTTAAGAAATATTTTGATTAGCATGGAGGAAGATTAATTTCTCAACATTTGCAAGAAAAAATCGATTCCTTCTATCTCTTATAACTAGTTCTGCCATCGAAAATATTCTTTCAGAAGGAAGACAAGTTGCAACTGATCCCAAATATTTTTTGCAATTGCACTTTGCTCTGAAGAAATTAAGTGTGTATAACTCATGCTGGATTCTCTGATAGTTTTGAAAAAAGTGAGGATTTTATTTTATAGAAATTATAGAAATTTCAGCATGTTGGCCGAAGCGAAATTTTTGGTTTTCTTAAAAAATTGAGGTACACTGTAAAAAATATTAACACTATTGCCTAAAATTTAGGGAATAAAAATATATTTTAGAGTATATTCCCTAATCTTATTGAAAAATACCTAAGCTTTGTGGCAAAAATTTATGCAAATTTTTTATTGTGTAGGGTGATCCGATGTACGAAAAATTCATTATTATGAATAATTTGAAAGGATTTTGAAGCTATTCAAGAAGATTTTACCATTCGGGTAATGATTTGCTCTCTTAATTTTTGTTTCTAACTCGTTTTCTCAGTCGCACTAGGGCAATGCATAGTTAAGTTCTTTCATTCAAGCGAAAATCGCTTGCATATATTTTGTGCGGCTGTTTCCTAAAGTCTAGTATCGAGTTCCATACATTTCCATACAAATTTTAGCGCCAGTAAAATCGCCAGCGAAAGTTTTACAAATAATTTTACTAGTGCAGTACAGAGTTTTCAGGTAAAAACTAAAGGTTTCCTCTATGTAAAATAAAATAGACGGCACTATAAACTCTCCACACTTTTTACTAAGCATTTTTAATGCACAAAACCTTATTGAGTTCAGGCAAAATAAAATTTAACGGGTTCTTAAAATATTTCACACTAAAATCGCTAGTAAATGATAACTTGGAGAAAACAAAATAATTCATTTTAACATTTTGATAAAACAATTTTAACTTTCAGAAATAAAAAAATGCAAAAATTTTACCAATCATTTAATGTTTCCCGCATTAAAATGCCTAGCAAAATGAGTGAAGTATATATAATGCCATCTATTTTATAAAAAGGAAACCTTCAGTTTTTACCGGTAATCTCCGTATTGCACTAGTAAAATCTTCAGTAATATTTCTGCTTCCGATTTTACCAGCTCTACAATTTATATGGAAAATGTCACATTTTACTCGAATTTGATACTAGACTCAAGGCATTAAGTGACTGGTAAAATGTTGGCATTTCCTATTTCTATGGCAATTCGCAGTTTCTTTGTTTTTTATTGATTGAAGAGTTAAAATTGTCTTGTCAAAATTCAAAAATGAATTACTCTGGTTTATCGAAATTAACATACATCAAAATGTTACTAGCGAGTTTAATGTGAAATATTTGGAGATCCTGTTAAATTTTACTTTACCCAAACTCGATACTAGGTCTAACTTCTTATTACGTTAACTTTAGCACCACCACCGCAGTTTATTGTTCACTTCTCAATCTCACTGTCATACTAGTGATGAAAAAAAGAAAAAGATTCGGTATCTATTTACGTGAACAGCTGGGCTGAAAAGTGGGATTACCTATTCCTGTTTGGTAATCGTATAGATACAATACTCAATGGCATGAAATTTTATCGGAAACTTTAACCACGTACCGCCGCGCCGTAGAACCATTTGTAGTTATTTGATTTCCATCGTTACAATGTATTCCTATAGGTAATAGATTACCGAATTTACCATGAAATAAAATCTTTGAATCAACTGAATATGAGTACAAGTAACGAATAATTATTTAAGTATGTATTCGGTACCCAGTTTTTAATGAAGTAACGAATACTTTTGTACCGAATGATTACTACCCGCACATCTTTAATTCCAACATGATTTATTTTTTTTAAAGAAAAATGTATTTAGAAAATAAAAATTATTATAAAAATAAAGTTAAAAAATGAAAATAAAGTAAAAAAATAAAAGAAAATTAGAAATATAAAATAAATTAAAAAAAAAAAGGTCAAACTAGTCATTTTTACATGGAGGAGAGCTATCCCGCCCTTTTCTCCCTCAAAACTGGGTAGTAAGAAGAGTAATGAATTTAAAACTGAAGCTAAATACCGAGGAGTGATACTAGACTCCAAGTTAAATTTGAGGATAAATGTGAATGAGCGCGTAAAAGGGCGGCCACTGCACTGTATACCTGCAAGAAAGCTTTTGGTTAAATAGTGTGTGCCCCACCGTCGTATCGTGCACTAAATCCATACCACCATTATGGGGCTATTCTTACCTATGGAATCTTGGTGTGGTGGAATACTCTAGAGAAAGCAATGCATCTAAAGAGTCTTACAAAAATACAGAGAGCTTGCTGTCTAAGTGTAACAGTTGCTCTTTATACATCGCTAACGGCAGCAATGGGGATCATACCCCGGCTTCTGGCCCCTGACATCATTGGGAAATGTATAGCTGCAAAAAGTGCACTAAGACTTAGAGATTCAGGCTACTGGACAACAGCAGGCCTCGGTCACAGCAGAATACTGAAGTTCTATCCTGGGCATTGTATACGGGGAGCCATGTCCCTAGACTAGACTTTGAGAAAACATTCTAAACATAGCACTCATAGTAGATAGGAATGGGATGATAATAACGTGGTAAAAGACTCTGATATATGTGTTTTTACAGATGGGAGTGGAAGCCGGGGTGTACTCACCTGTCTCTTTAATGCAGGAATCGTACCGATTACTGTAGTGTGTTCCAGGCAGAAGCTCTGGCTATTAGCAAAGCAACAGTAGGCTAAAACTATAACCTATGTTTCAATCAAGTCAGTGAACTCGATCACAATTAAGGAGCTTTTACAATGGCATAACATAGTGGAGTCATCAGGTTGAATTTTCTATCCTTTTCTCAAGTTTGTACTGTAAAGTTCTTTATGCTTCCCACCAGAGTGGATTTCACAGAGTAACGTCAGATTTGAACAATTCCTAATCTGACGTTGGCAGTTTCGAAAGTTTTTAACATTTGTTTCGAAACACTAGCTTCTAACAGATGTCGCACTACTGACTGCTAAATGTGAAGAGTCACAAAAAATATCATACCACGAATCAATGGTATCTAAAAATTCTAATTGTCAGCATTCCGTTAACATCAACCTATCTATCTCAGAGAATAGCTCGGTTTTTCTTTTGACCCTCATATCAAGTACTAGCTTGGCTGCCATTTGAATAGCAGCAGTAATTTCAGTTTCGAAGACAGTTTCTGTATATACATTATTTCAAGTCTCTGGAATGAAAACAACAGCACTAATACTTTTTCTTTAACACGCCATGTTTTTTAGCTCGAAATTCTAACCGAGCGCAGTTTTAATGCAATAACATCGAGGATTGACGATTAGACCCATTCCTCCATCTCACATACCAACTAACCAATGCCCCCTTCAAAAAGTGCCCTCGATTTTGATTGATGTATCAAAACTAAGCGGCACTTCAAGTAAAACCTTAAAAGTAGTCATTGTCTTTGATTATATGGATGGACCCAAGATATATCGATAAGGTTGGCTTAACAGTTGGCCAGCTTTTGTTCGATACCCGAACTTGCTTCTTCGGATACCATACCCAAAAGGCATAACTAAGCATGGGTTTTACTATCATCAGCGCACTACACTCAATTATAACTAATAGCCACCGCTGTAAAATCTTTCCCACATGCTCCCTCTACGTTAACTTTAAATCTTTAAGTCTTAGTATGTAGACATTAAGAAGCATAGCATGGACCGCATAAATTGCTGTTTTCTATTTTCTTTTATTTACACAATAGCTTACTTTTATTTGTGTCACGTGTTCCATTAAATCCAACAATAAACTCATAAATAATCTCAGAATAAGTAAAACTCCAAAATCTGTGTTATTCCGGAGTCCAAAAGAAACTTTTTCCCAACCACTTCAGTCGCAATTCTAAAGTAAGAAAATCGGCGAAGATTTAAAATTTCCATCTGAACTTAGTTCTAATAATAAAATAGTAACAGAAATTCTGAAAACTATTGCTGGATATAATCACTTTTGGTGAAGAGAACAGAATATCTATTAAGCATTCCGTCCGCATTAATTACGATAAAATCTTCTCACCCAATTGCAACCAAGAATTTTGTTCATGTTATGTTCACACTGCAAGATTTAAACGGGCCAACCAAAGCCAAGTCTAGCTTATAGCAAGCAAGCAGGCTTTCTCTGAAGTCTGAAATGGTTTAATCTGAACGCTTAGAGAGAAGCAACATGCAAGTGCCCTTGCACAGAGGTTAATTATTGGAGGACATACTAACAGATGATGGCGAATTCCAAGCATATCTCTGGTGTGGTAATTAAATTTAAATGCCGCTCCTATACTGTCGACCTGAATCAGATTTTATCGAATCACACTTTCATTAGAATTATCCTCCCTCCCAATCCCCCTCCACGGTATTCTCTTTTTCCTCTACACTTCCAGACAGACCAGGGCTATTATCAGAGCAGACCGGGACAGGCTGGATGGGAGTAAAACCCTTCGCATGCTCTGTACCATTTTGAAACCCAGGAAAACATTAAAGGGAAAGCACCAACAAAAACTCACACTTGATATCTTCTCCTGGAAATTCAATGTAGATTGTCCCTGAAGCCAAAATGAGATTGTTGGCACTATTTCAACAGTAAATTGATTTCAGATAATAGACCCACCTATCCTCTGCTGGCGGCGACAGAGAATCATTTCAACTTTTTATTGTTTCTAAAAAACAGAGCACACAATCAAGTGCAATTTGTGTAACAATTATTGCCTTCATTTGCCACACAGGGTGTTAGGTAAGCAAATTGTGACGACTATATTATTTCGGAATGTCTTATTAATGTTGACTTAAAGTTTATAGTGAGTAGGTAGTAAAAGTTAATTTAAAATTAGAATTTTATATTTTATTTTAAAACATAAAATCAATGAAATTATATGCAATACTCTGCATACTTTCCATGCAATATAAAAAAACCACAAAGGATTGCAAATTGAATTGACTTGTAGGATGCAAGGAGGAAGTTTATGAAGTTGTTTTTTGACCTCAGACATATAATTTAACTATAAGAAACGTAATATCAAAGACTATAATACAAAGATGTTGTACAAGGCCAAGCAGCTCGGGGGAATTAATTGTACCATGCAGGCAATGAAAATGCAAGGAGGATGCTAGAAATATCAAGGGTGTCGATGGGGAGCCATTTGTGTCTATAAACGTAAGGTGGCAAATCTACAGGATCACTTCAAGGAAGGTCACCAAGAGCAAACAATCCGATTAATATGGATGGAATAAAATGGAGCCCAAACAGGACTGGCATACTCCAAGATCGGGCTAACAAAAGCATAATAGAGGGTCTGGATACAATAGGATCATTAAACTCACGAGATCACCTCTTAACAAAAGCCAAAGTAGTGTTAGCCTTATTAACAAGATTTAAAATAAAGTTTTCAAATAAAGGTTTGAAATCAAAAATAACGCCATATCCTTAGTGCTGTTTAGTCCGGATAATAAATTTCAATTTATGAAATAATTCAGATATGAAGGACTATGCTTACGACAATAAGACATAACAAAACACTTCTCAACATTCAAAAGAAAAAAAATTCTTAGAACACCAGGAGTAGAAGAAGTTCAAGTCAGAGTTAATTAGAACACAGTCATCGTCATTCGAAAAATCTTGCTATCGTCAGCATAACAGAGAATGTTGGTATAAAGTAGCAACACGAGTGAATGTCATTGATATAAATGACAAACAATAGAGGACTAGATGGCTACTCTGGGGTACTCCAGAATTATTAATTATGTTTTTGCATAGTATACTACGAAAAGAGACATGCTGGGTACGGTTAGACAGGTAAGAGGTTAACCAAATTAGGACCGATGAGAAAAACCTAGAAAAGTAAGCTTATGTAAAAGTTACAGGAATTGGAATTGGTATTAATGCTGCGTCTTTGGATATCTTGGGAATAATTCTGATCAGAGGTGTGGTATCGTCGAACATTCTCTTTATGTCTACAAATTCACCATGGTTATGATGAAAAACTAGGATTTCTGGCCCAAATATCTCTTCCAGTGATTATTTCACTAAGTCAAACTTCATTCAGACAGATTGCGAGGAAGCAGTAGTAGGGGATCTCCGTGACAAGTTTTCGTCGGAACAAAAGATTCAAAATGGAGACGATGCGTTAGCTATTAGGGTAGAGGACTTTCGGGATAGGTATTTTCGATAACCAGAAATAGAAAGACCTAGAAAAAAACATCCACCACTACGATTATGGAGTAAAAAGAAATATTAGAGCAGGAAGGACTAACAACTGAAATAACGATCTATAATTGGTTATCAGTTTAAGGATAGATTCAATGCGTTTGGGAAGTGTATAGCAGGCAATAAGGTCACAACATATCATATTCATAGAGATCCAAATTTATTCATTAAGGAGCATATCAGAGCTGGGCAAGTACCAAAGAAAAAGTACTTAAGTACAAGTACAAGTACCGGAGGCCTGAGTACTTCAGCGTAAGTATAATTACCGCATGTATGAAAAGTACTTGTAACTAAGTACTAAGTCTATAAAAGTACTGAGTACTTTTTGAAGTACTTTTTAAAGTACTTTTTTAGAATCATTTTACGTTGGCAGTAATATAATGAAGTTTGTCGAGTTAATAGATATTAATAAATAAATACTTCTTGAGAACTGTACTATGTACAGTAACCAGTGGCTACTATTTATAGTTTTCGCACACCCTTTATCGCCTCCAATAATGCATAATGATTCTAAGAAAAAAATTTCCAGTAAATTTCCAGGTCAAGGCATCGTTTATTTAATATTGGAGCGGGGCATTGCTTGCTTACCCGTGGTTATGTCCACTGACATATATAATATGGACTGCTTACTTTTATATTTTACATGGGCGCAATTGCTTGTGTCAAAAAGAGTTCGTACGTCGGTGCCAACATTAAAAAAAAATCATTGGCGGGAAGTTGAAAAAGTGTACACGTAGCTCGGAAAGTGATTTTAATAAAACATTTAGAATTTCTTCTGCGTATCTAATGAATATATTGTCTTTGGTAAAACAGTTTTTATCAGTAATAACCCTAAATGATTAATTTAAAAGCATTTATTTCCACGAATCCACTAATTTATTTGTTGTTTTCAGTTCTCTCTCAGTTGGTACTTAGTGCTTAGACTGAAAGAGTCAGCAATATAGAAGTGAGTCCACTTTCTGCAGTGTATTTCTATGAACGTAGTCAGTCCGTATTATACATGTCAGTGGTTATGTCATCAAGCCGAGGCATCGTCGATTTCATATTCGAGCGAGACGTTACTGATTTTTGTTCTACTTGCTCAGTCTTGTTTGTATGTTATTAGTTTGTCTAAGTTTCTGCGTTGACGCGTGAGTGCGGCACATGCTTGGACAGTTCTTTGCGTGCTTTAAAACTCAACCAAAAAGGAGTTGGAGATTGTGTTTTCTTTTCTACGAAGAGTTAGATATTTGTTGATACTTAATAGACTCAGAAATACTTAAGTAAAAATCTTCGTACTTAAGTACAAAACTAAGTTTTAAGTACAAGAAAATAGACCCTAGTACTTATGTTCAAGTACTAAGTAGAGGCATTTCAAAAGTATTGAGTAATAAGTCTTAAGTAACGAAAATGTACTTTAAGTAGTACTTAAGTCTTTTTTTATTTAAGTATTGCCCAGCTCTGGACCATACGCTGACTTTCCGTAGGCATTAGCTGTGCTTCTATGTGTGAGACGGAGAAGTTTGTAGACTTAGATTTTATTGAAATTCCATCAACAATCATTGATACTATAGGTCTACCGGGGGTTTTTAATTGAAAACTCGATTCGACAGAAGAATGGAATACACTTTGTGCGGTATTTTGTTGATCAAAGCTCTTGTAAATTTGCTTTAATCGGTTGACACTTGTCGTCAAGCAAACGTAAAAAATAATGCAACAATATTGTAATAATTAAATCTTTCTGTACTTCATCAAAATCTAGATTTTAGTTTTTTTATTGTTCTATCTCCTACTAAAGTTCAAAGTACTCTTCCCACGTTCGATTTATATGGAATCGATTGGGTTAAATTAAGCATCTTTTTGTTGGTAACCTTAAAGAACTATAATTAAGCATATATTGAGTTGGGATACTTTGTATATATACAACTTCCACACCTTCACAAAATTTCCACAACTATAAACACGTTAAGTTATTTTAATTTTCAGAAAAAAAAAAAATAATAAAAAAACATGTCTGAACTTTCGTAAATAGCCAGGAAATAGAAAATATTTCTTCTTTTATAGCCCACATAAAACCCCAGCATGAAGTCAATTACTAAACTAATTTCGCAACATTTTTCCATCTCAATTTAGAAAATCCTTCTTTTCAATTAACTTTTCCCGTATGGTGCTTTTCTAACATTTACGTGTACTGAGAACTGGTCATTTACACCTGCCTCAAGTCACTTTTTCCTCCAAAGTTGTGACATAAAAGTTTCCTTACAGACGTCTCCCGCATAAGGGAGTTTTGAGGCTCCTTGCTTGCATCCCTTGCATTAACACAGTTGAAGTGAATGGCGGAAGTTTAAAGTTATGCACACTGCAGAAATGGGTGAACAGAACAGGGTAACCACACACCATTTCAATAGGACTTAAATCATTTTTTTTTTTAAAGTGCTAAAAGATTAAAATTCTTAACTTCCCACCTCCCGAAAGTGGAGCCTTTTCATTTATAAACTTTTTTAATACCACCTGCATCAGGTAGAAATGATAGGCACTATAAAATCCGAAAAAGCCACGGTAAATTCTGCTCATTCTTCCGAAAGAGCATCCCCGGATAAAAGCTTTATAAAATATGGAAGAGTGGAAGTGGAATGGAAATGTAAAAAAAAAAACAAAAAACTCTATCTTCCCAGACTTATCCGTCAATTACTGTTGGGTGAGGATGAGGACTGAGGAATATAAGAACACGGAGACGTAGAGCACATCAGCCTTACGGCTGTATGGGACCACGTCGTTCCTGTCCTGGATGCTCCTGTACTCTTCACTTTGCATTACTGAAACAAATTCCTATTGATTATTGCTTTCAATATTGTCACGCTGTTTTATTTGCTGTTTTTTTCTTTTTGTCGTATGCACTCTCCTCCCCTGGTGGATCGTCGTTACTCTGTGCTTGTTTGTAAATTTTTGTTTTTCCTTGGAACTGCCAGCTCCTATCCAACTATTCTGTACAGCAGTTTTTCGGAGGATGTATAGTGTGTCACCGTACTGAGAGGATACGAAAATCAATACATCACCACCACCCACCCAGAAGAGTAGAATTTCGACAAAATCCTCACACCTCAGATCGCATCGAACGAAAGGTGTTCTTCCTTCGATTCCCATTAACACACAAGGACCACAAAGCTCAAGTAGCACATAGGCATTATATTCACTGCTAGTTACACACAGCATAGACGCTCCACAATTGTGATTATGAATAACGCTATCAGGTAATGGGGAGCACTCCAACCTAAGGAATTGCCCTTTATTGATTAAGTTTTGGCAGGTCAAGATTTAAGGAGAACTAAAAATAATGTTCGTTCACAGGAGTTTCCTTTATGTTTCCCAAGGTAATTTTATGTATGCTCTAGTCCCAAAACGTATGTATCTGTATATGTATCCATATATGTATACAGCATACGTATATATTAGTGTGCATGGGTGAAGAAGTGTAGATGTTCAGGTGTTCTTTCAAGAAAGTTACTCTGCATTTTGGGTTGGAGGTGAGGATTAATGCTTTTGGCCTAATTGAAAGGTGAACATTTAAATTTGTGCCCAAAAATTTTACTAGGGAGTTAAAGAAATGGAGGTGAACGTGATAATGTAGAAATGGAAGAGCCTGCAAAATTTTCGATCTGTCTCAATTTAATTTAGAAAAAGTATTGTCTAGCTGGGATTCATTGTGAATTTGTTATGTAGTCAGTGTTTTTTTGCAATCTTGGGAAACTTATATCAACTACCGCACCCTTTCTTGCAGCTTCTTCCTGTAACAATTTTGAATTTTCCGTTTTTCCGCCTAAGAAATAAGATTTGTATTGAGGTTAGTTATAGAAATAAAAAGTTTTCGTTTAATATATGACGATTTGAAGGTAGTTTTTAAACTTAATCTTCTATAAGCATGGCCAATCCTAACAAACAAATCTGATATTTACGTAAGTGTAAAAACTTTTATCGGCGAGAAGGACTAAAAATTTTGTTTTTCGTATAAGGGGAACGAAAGATGCCAATCATGAAGGCCAAGAAGCCTATTGTGCTTACCTGCTAAGTATGGGAACCAACCATCAACTTACAGACCTTACAGGGTGATTATGAAACTTTTATGATTTTTTATAAAGTAGTCTGTATTTAGAAAATTTTTCACTAGCACGACTATTATCGAATCCTTTTAACTTTCTAAGAACGAAGAACTAGTTGCGTGCTCCACATCAATAATTTTATACCCCAGATGAAATCATATCCGTTTGTCTTCTATCTGCACGATAAATTAAAAACGAGTAGACTTAGAGAGCTGAAATTATGTGCACTCTTATTTTATGAAAAAATATGATCAGGTTAGGTTAAGTTAGGTAAGGTTAGGTCTTATAATGTCTTCCCCTAGAATGCGGTTAGGCTAAATCTAGCTTTTTACGTGCTTATTTATGTCCTTTTGGGTTACTTTGCAAACCTTATTTGGAGTGAATGATACTTATAAATATTTAAAATGCTTGGCGGTTTTGTCATCCTCCTCTACACACATTCGACACAGTTCGCTGTTGGATTTACCTATCGTCTTCAGAAAATACTGGAAGGGGTCATGTCGAGTGCCTACATTAATAAATTGGATGAGGGATTTCACTGCTAAGACCAATTTGATTGCGTAACTGGAGAGAAGGGGCGGCGAAGAATTTCTTCGGTTGCCAAATGCAGCATGTACTACATCAGATCAAATCTAGTTGTTAATCCTCCCATGTTGTAGTCCCCCCCCCCCTAAAGTGACTTTTTGGTAGGCCAAATGTTGGTTAGGGACTAGTATAAAGACTATAGGCTCCAGTTTTAGCCATATCGCCCCTTTTTCATTTTTCTCCACTCCTTCTCGTCCAGGAATCCAAAGCAAGCTTACTTTCTTATTCTATTCAACACTTGCGGTTTCTGTGGAAGCTCCACATTAGTTTCAACTCAAAGTTTTAAGAGGACAGAGCCAGGAGCGCAGCTTGAATGTCTACGAAAATGTAGCTATTAGAGTTTTTGCAACCCCTGTTTAGGCTTTCCTTATGCTTCAACCTCTAAAGTGTAGACCTCTATCTGAAAAGGCGGAATGGAGAGTTCCACTTAAAAATGTTCTTAGAGAGCTGAAATTTAGCACAAGGTGTTCTCTTCAGAAATGAGCGAAATCGGCCATCATCATTATGCAATTTTCCAGATTTCCAGATTATGACATAAAATAAAAAGGTTAGTCCAAAAGTTTAAAAATTTAATGTACGGAGAAATATAAAAACCTATGAAATTGTAATATAATCAGACTGTCCAATAAACTCTACTGAAGGAAATGCGAAAAAGCACTTTGAAAATTTCATTTGCATATTTTTAATAAAAAACTGTATAACTACATTTACGGGAATTCATCTGAGTTATCACCAAAATTGGTATTAAATCAATTAAAACTTTTTTCTAGTTTTTCTTTTCATTTAATTATATTTTTTATGGAATAGAAGAATTTTTATGATTTTTATTTTTACGATCGCTGTTTTTAAAGTCGGAACCTTCCACTTCCACCACTGAGTTACCGAGACAGATTCCATCTATGATCGATTCTAAACAAATTATGAGTTAGAGTCGCGTATGGGTCAAAATATTAATAAATATATTTTTTAGCACTTTAGTAGGACTTGAATCGGATCCAAAATATTTTTGTTGCGAACGCCTATAATTCAAAAACCTCCAATAAATGCCAGAAGGCAGACAATTTTTCATCTGTGTGAGCAATGTTTAAACTATTTGCTTAAATATATTAAAATTACGATTTTCATGTTGACCATTTATGAACAGTTAATAATGAAAGTACTGATTCTGGCGTTTAGGTTTTTTTTTGTTTTTCATTCACAAAATGTGTTTAACTAACAAGAAAGTTCCCAAAACAGACCCCTGTGGTACTCTCAACTGAACTTTCAGTGAAGGTGATTTAGTTTGCTCAACTCTTGTTTTCTGTGATGTGTTTGAGAGGAAATCTTGAAACCAATCCAGTTCCCTATTTCTTACTCGATATTTTTCCAACTTCATAAAGTGTAATTTTCCGTTAACTGTTTCCAATGCCCTCTTATAATCCAAAGTGACCGATGCTATTTTCTACTTCGTACCTATTTCTGCTTGCATGATGCTATCATCACAAATATTGCTGTATCACATAACTAATTAGATAATTTTCTACAAGTTACTGAAAAAACTATTTTTTCCAAGACTTTTTCATATAATGTATACTAGTAAGACATTTACTGGGTGGGAACTTTCACATTTTTTGGGCTTTTAGTTTTCGCGATCGGTGTGTTCAGAGATTCCCTCGGGAAAAACTGCACTTGAAAAGGACTTATTCGTTACCATCATACGAAATGGACCTAATACTATGAACACATAATCACTTTTGGGCTTCTGAAGATGAAATCCCTCCCGAACTGATTGAAAGTTTAACGAGGTGCTTATATTTGGAATATTATCCTCATATTTTACATACATTAGGGATTGTACTACATATTTCATTTACAATCTGCAAAAATCATACCTAACTACTTAAACTTTTACTCTTTCCTGTAAACATAATTTTTATTTGACCAGACAATATTCAAATCGCAAACAAGAAACAAATCACATTTTCACCAACTACGGTATGACATTAATTCTTCAAATTTCTCGCAAAACTACCTGCCGGAAGCTTTTGGACTGGAAAAAGACAATTTAACCGCAATTCACCAATAGTCTTTCTGGCATGAATATTTCTTCACAACTTCATATTGTCAATTTTTTATTATGTATAACGCCACTCCACCTTTGTTCTTTGAAATGCTATAACATCTTATTATTTCATAATTACTCAAGGCAATTTCTTAAATTCCAAAATCTTTATCTATGTATGTTTCAAATTTGTTTTCTTTAATTAATTCTTCAATGTCTTCATAATTATTGTCAAAACCTGGAGCATGGACTAATACGGTAATATGACAAAGAGGAATGGCCGTTTTAGGCCCGACATCTTCAGACAAGAGATATGTCTTAAATGATGTATTATTATACTCTGAACATATTTTATTAACAAGGTTTATTTCGACTAAATGCGGGTAGCCGGCGGGGGCTGGGGTCAAAGTTTGATCTAGTGCATTTTGAAAAATCTAGTACAGAATCGAGTTCCTTAGGTCCGGAGAATCCATACTCATTTTCTTAGTATATTCTCCTCTTTTTATCCGAACTGAGGTAATAGATTCTCCGCACTGTAGATCGGGTTTCATTGCTCGCCTCAGCTCATTACCAGTCACAATTCGTAGAAGAAATTTTTTCCTTCTGGTTGAGGGTAGGAACCCCCGGCGGGTGGGCTAATACCAATACTGCATATTGCATATAAAAATTAAAGATCTCGCCGAGTACTATTGCTCCCGATGCAGCCGGAAAACCCATTTTCATGCATTTGGGTCACATACTAGCTGGATTGCATTTCGTATATATTTTTGCATTTGTTTCTTCCATGGCCATAAGTACTCTGTTGTAAACATTTTCTCATAAGAAGTCGTTTTCTACAATGCATGAATTCCGCACAATCATGAGAAGTAGAAAAGTCCACTTTTTCACATAACAAAGTTGATCTAGTTACATCCGATCGCTAAAGCTTTCTCCCACTAGATAAGAATAAACATTGTTAATAAAATATATTCAAAGTATCATAATGCATGGTTGAAGACATATCTCATGTCTAGAGGTATCGGGCCTAAAGTTGTATGAAAACTGGCATTCCTGTTTAAGACTCAGAGTTGCCTAAGCAAAGTCTAATCTGAAGAGCCCAATAATTTGAATAGAGGATTCATATTTTTCGATTTTCGATATTCTTTTCTGTATTAATGGCTGTCATTTAGATGGAGAGCTCTTCTGTGATCATGACATATCCTCAATTTTTAGTTGTTGTTTCAATTGGTGAAATAGCGATAATGTCTAAATGGGGTGCCGCAGGGGTGTATCCTTGATTTCGTTCTATTAACTGATAAGGACTGCAATTATCAATATTATATAGCTGACATTTCTATATATCTGAGTGATATTTGCGTATGATAAAGGTGTCCAAATATGTCATTGTTGATCTTTATATTCATAATAATCATTTTCTACAGTGATTCATGATAACTCAATCTTCTTTTTTATAGTATGGTAAAAATCTTTAATAAGGTCAAATTATATTAATGATATCGTCGGCAAAATGTGTGGGTCACTAGAAAAGTTTTATTTATACACAAATTTTACTCGTCAATGATTTATGCTAATGAGATCCTTTTTCATTTCGTTGATATTATGTGGATGTGGAGTCTTCAATAAATTCAATTCGGTCTCTAAGCTAACTGTGTCTTTCAATTATATATTTTTTCGTATGTTGCCTATTCTTTTTTATGCCACTCACCTGGGGGCAACCTAATCTAATCTACTCTGCTCATGTCAACGCAATTTAAGTACACAAATTCAGTAACGTAGTTTCTTTAATTTCATGGACTTTCTTCGAATTATTTTTCTAAAAACTCTCATAAAAATAATTCCAAAAATCTTTTTGCTTTTGACGTTTTTTCAAATTGTTGGGTTCCTTTCTATCTCTGGTATCATAATAATTCCAAATGTCTTATCATAAAATAAATTACACTATGCTGGAACTGATATGGTATTTCTAACAATTTTTTTCAATGGATATATACATATAAGTAAATTAACAAATAGAGTAAAAACTGTCAAACCAATGATGCATCTCTAACCCAATTCGAAAATTAAAAGGATTTCATTTCTTAAAAGCATACATATATAAGTACACAAACATAGATGTATGTATATGTAGCTGCAGTAAATCTAAAGTGTATAGGTGTATAACTATAAATATATCTAAAGGAAAATCAAAATTGATTTTCATTTTATTTGCTTTCAACTTTGATAAATTCCATTTATGGCAATGAACCAATTTTATAACAAACGTTCCATCATAAATGGAATCAAATTTCTTCTTCTGTTAGCCAAAGATAATATTTCAGAGAAAAGTAGAGTGGTATAGACGTATTTAGGCCAACTAACAATGTAAACGAAAAAGAATTACCTAATATTGATATTTTATTCGACGCAAAATGACAAGAGTGCCACCGAAAATAGAACATTGCAATAATTATTAAGTGATATTGATTGAGGAAGAAAATGGTATAAATGTCAAGAAGTTTGCAACACCTGATGACGAATTCATCGTATTCTGCTCATAAATTCCTGTGGCTAGACGGAGAAATTCATTCACCAATTTTTTGAGAAACTTTTTGTAATTGGAATTATTTTTGATGGACTTCGGACAGAATTCCTCTGACTTTTCGATGCTTAGTTATTAGTATAAGAAATAAACAAACCATCTAAATAGAGGCAATGCTCATGCTTCTTTTGAATAGAGAAGTTATTCTTTTGATATCCAAATTCATTTTGATGTTGAAATTTTAACCAATTTAGAAATTTTTCAGTACATTTAAAGCCAGCTGTAAGACCAATAATAAACGTTTGAGAATACTTTGCATTAGTTGCGCAATACCAAATGATCGCGATACGTTTATAACTTGACTTTTTGGGTGAGAAGGGTTGAAATCTACAAGAAAACAAAAGCGGAAACAAACTTTACAACAGAACCAGAAAAGCCCTGATCAGGATATAACAATGTAGCTTCTATCTCTGCTGTGAACGACGGGAAAATCAGCTGTATACACTGGAAGAAAAACACACATAAGGGGGCTTAAATTTTTGGACAAAGGTGCTGCGTTTCTTTTTTTAAATCAAAAACCTCAAATAATCGTGTTATTTTTCTCTCGGCCTTAAAACTATTTCATGTTCACATCAATTTTTATTATTTTTCGTACATAGGTTTTCCAAACATATTTGTAAATGCTACCGGAGTTGTTTTTCCAAACTTGTTAATATTGTTGGTATTATAATTACTTTTAGAAAATTAAAATTGAGACCCCTGTAACTTGGATAAAAATTTATTGCTACATGAGAGTGAAGTAACTTTATTAAGAAACTCAAAAACCGAACAAATGCCGTAAGTAGTTTATTTTATAAAAATCAATTTGTAAATCTCTCTTTCCTGGTAAAAAGTGAACGATTTTTTCATTTTAATTCTGAAAAGTTTTCCATGGTGACGACGCGATCCAGTAGTCCAAGCAAGTACTCGATTTTGTATTATACAATTTTGAATAGTACTTTATAAGTAATATTGGCACTCAGGCATTACTAATTTGATTACAAGAAAGCTCACTACTACTACTACATAGTTAAATTTTTGGAAGCTCGGAATCAAGAGCTTTATTTCCTGGCATTCAGCCTTAATTGTTTGGGAGAAAAATCGGTTTCGTTTCTATCATTTTTAAATAAAATAAAAATATTGCATGTCGACAAAACTGTACAAAAATTATTAGTCCGCGCCAGTCATCAACACACTTATTTTACAGTGCCGCCGTTCAACAGTGGCGTGAACAAAAATCCATGGAATACTATGAAAACTGTCTGAGAAATTGAAACCAAAATTATTATATCACAAAAACACTTCTTGTTTTTTAATAAGATACGAGAATACATTTAGCTACCTGTTAAGAACTAAATTAAATTATGTTCAAATTTACACAAAATATTAATATTTCATAACTGTTGTACTGAAGTAAGGTACTAGAAGAGTTTCCTAATTAAGTGGTGTAGATGATGTTTTTAGTGTCCCTACCCACTACCCCGTCAGCTAAAGAGATATTTAAAGTTTCAGCAGACACCAAACTTATTTTTTATGTTTTATTTTTGTTATAATGACAAAATTATTGCTACGTAACTCTCTAATAGGACGAGAAATTTAATATTTTTGGATTTTAGACATTAAATTGATAAAACAAGTTGTAGTTTCTTAGCTATGTTACTATTA
Source organism: Dioctria rufipes (assembly GCA_963924295.1). Taxonomy (NCBI): domain Eukaryota; kingdom Metazoa; phylum Arthropoda; class Insecta; order Diptera; family Asilidae; genus Dioctria; species Dioctria rufipes. The sequence continues at coordinate 35,454,246 of OZ002743.1, read as the reverse complement.
CTTTTGAAATAGAATTTTTACTACCAGTAGCGTACCCACGATATGCCTGGGGGGGGGGGGCAAAAGTTGTCACCGGTCCCAAAAGGGTCGAAAAATTAGGGCTATTAAGTCGCGTACTGAGCCCATCTGAAAAAGGTCTCTAAATTTGATGTGCTAAAATCTTGTAATGGACTATAAATCCACTTTTTTATTCTTGAATAAATTAATTATAATTTCATAAATAATAAAATTCATTTATTTATTCATTTACATTACTACCCAACCGACGCAATTTGTCCCGCTTTTACAAAATTTTAAACAGATTACGTTTGGACTTTTTACCGGGTTAAACTTAATTTTGTTCAAGAAAGAATTTTTTGGGATTCTCCGGTATATAGCAAAAGCTAAAAAATGTTCTAATATTTGTTATTTCAACACACAAGCCATTAATTTTTGGTGACAAGTTTCAAGTCTTGGTTTGACTCATCAACAGGTCACAAATATTGAAATTGTGTGATTTGAAAAACAAATGAAAAAATGAAAAAAGAAGAAAGAAATGAAAGTTTGAGAAAAATAGAAAAAAAACAATTTTTTTTATTTATTAAAAAAATTTAAAAATTTTTAAAGAAACAGATGTGTGATGAAATAACAAATTAGAACATTTTTTAGGTTTTGCTATATACCGGAGAATCCCAAAAAAATCTTTCTTGAACAAAATTTTTAAAATGAAACCTAAAACCATACAAATTTATAATCCGGTACGAATATTTTCCCTACTTGTAAATTTTAACGCAGTTTCAATGAAATTTTTACTTCACTAAATACTTTATTATATTTAAATTAAATATATTTCTGATGTGGGGAAACAATAATCTTCGAGATTAGGTACATTTTGATTAACGCATATTTTAGTATTTACTAATACCTCCCAATAATCTACCACGGGGTTATTTCACATCATAACTGTTAATCACTGAGTGTGTTTGTAGGAGGAATTAAGTTCATGTTTTATTTTATTTTATTGGATTTTGTAACAATATATAGATTAAAGTTTATTCATGATTTTTAAATTACTTTGAAAAAACAGTGGCCTCCTGTGAAGGATCGGATACCGTTCGTATCTCTCGTCGGTGCGCAGTTACGCGGGTATGATATTGCTAGTATGATATTGCTAGTCTCGCGATTATGGAGTATCACCGATGATGCGATATCTCCAATAGTGGCGCAGTCGCCACTCATCAACACACCACTATAAGCCACTCTTAAACGCAACTACTTTTTATACAATTTAATCTCTATTTCTTATGGGTTTGGATCTACATCCTGAAATGAGGGATTCACAATAAAATTTCATATTACATAAAATCACACTTATACCCTCATATGATAATAAGCTTTGTGGTTTTTCTTTAATGGCCGATTTTACAGTATAGCTTAAACCAGAGGTTAGCTAAGCCACGAGTGTGGCTTAAGCCCAGAACTTAAGCCTACTCGGTTTCACAGTACTCAGGAAGCAGACGCTGATTTAAACCGCAAATGAAAAATTTTAAGTTGTTAGTACTGCGGTAATTGTGAATTTTTAAAGAAAAATTTACATTGTGAGTCCCTATGAAGAAGAAGACATCAAAATAAAATATTATTATCACTAGTTTGTTTAAACTGTGCGAAGTTTGTACAAGTCAGTCGAGCTTTTTATCTGCGATTGTATCATATTCAAAATCATCATAGCCGAAGGCTTCGACAGTCGGAACCGAAAATAAAAATCAACATCATCCCATTTCTCGAAATGTTACGAATGCCTTTTTATAATTTTTTCACACCTTGCGATATTGTATTATGCATTTCTTCGTTGCTTATATTCTTTGCATCAGACAAATAACACATTTTTGTCTTAAACTGTTTGGTTTTTTCCTAAAACGTTAAATGGAATGCTGTAACTAGCTACCAGACAGTACTCAAAACTATTTTTCGCTTGGAAAATTTCAATTTATTTTTAAAGTATAACTTTTGAAATAAGTTCGAATATGTTCGTTTAATAACCAAAATTATAATATTTAAGAAAACTACATATTTAGCAATAAACCCCATATGTGTTTCACAGCAACATCTGAAGCTTAAGTCTTCGAGATAACGGGGTTAAGTTAAGCTTGCCTTAAGCCAGTGATGTCACTATAGCCTTGACTGTGAAACAGAAATATTTATTAAGCCTTGACTTAAGCCATCGTTGTGACTTAAGCCTTGACTGTGAAATCGGCCATAAGTGATTAAAATTGTTGAAAGATCAAATTTTAAATTTCTCACCAAAAAATCACTTAACACAAATACCCGGTCTTAACATGTGCACGTCCAAGGAAAGAAAATGATAAATGGGCTGTGTAAGGGGAACTAGGCAGGGAATGACGAGGAGGAATGTCAAATGGAAGCTCTCTTACGATTATTAACAAAACTTTTTTTCAATTATTTATTATGAAAAATTTAAATCATTCATATAACTAAATCCATTCTCGAGATGTGACAACGACTATGTTGCACCTATTTTTCTTGAAATAGAGAAAAAAAATTATTTAAAGCTAATTTAGACCTTTTTAGATGATAGGCCCCATTCCTACTGAGATCTAAAGGTTACAAATACCAGAAAAACTATGAAACTGAAAAAACGTGAACTGCAATAAATTGAAAAATTATTTTAATTTCTTTTAGTTACGAGCCATTAAATCACCATCGAAGGGTAGGACAATAAAATAATGTTTGCCTTTTAAACTTTCTAGAATGTATGAATTTTAACAAAAAAAAAAAGACACTATTTATTTCTATACCAAGAGGTGTGGCATGGTAGGGTAAGGCTTGGATTAACTATTTTCGTATTCCACATAAACTCTGAAAGTTACATTAAAATTGGAATAGTCTGGCTCACCAATGGAGATCAGTTTCATATGAAATAGTTGCTGATTTTTATTTATGTGTATGGATCGCAATTATAGCACAATATAGAATTTAACTTAATTAGATGTTCTAAAATTAGGCTAGTCTAGATGGCCTTTGCAGCTGTAAGAAATACAGACCTTTATTGTTGTAGTAGGTAGCTTAGAATGGATTTATATTATTCGAATACGTTGTGAAAAAAAGAGATACCTTTATACTGCATCTTGTTACAAGAAACTAAAATAAAAATGTCTGTAAATTCTTGCTGAAATGTTCAATGGGACTGATTGTATTCCCAATGTACAGAATTTTCATATAGCAACTCTACGCCCAATCGGGTACATACAAGTAGTGTTCAAATATGTAATGAAAACCAAAATTTTTGCATGATAGCCGAGTGGAATAGTTACGAGATTTCGTTAAATTTTAAATTTAGATCTAGAATTTTTATAGAAAAAAAAACAAACTCTATAGAAAATTTCAGTTTTTTCAGTCCACGCGTTCATGAATTATCGTGTGGTCACACAGAAGGACAAACATGTTGACGGACATATAGATAGACGAGTAGATGAATAAAAAGGCAGACAGGCAGGTAGATATGCAAGGATGAAAATGCCTATTAATATTTTGACGGGTATCTAACCCATTTTGCCGTTTTATACCATTATACCTATGTATGCGTCACAAACACAATCAAAAACTTACCTAGTGTGAGCTTTAATCTCATCTTGGGTATCCTAATGGTACGGAGCTCACTGTTAGTTGATTTTTAAAAATATTGTTCGAAGTCATGTAATTTAGGAAACACAATTTCTAATTCAACATAACGATTTTTTTAAAGTTGATAGATGGCATTTATTCTAAAATTGAAAACTCTCTACACCTTGACAACCAGTTGCCTTACGCTATTAGTTACACCAGGTAAATTAAAGCCTCATTACATGAATTTCGTTGCAAGACCATCTATTTTTCAACTTTGATTTGATATTTGCTGCAGAAATTTTATTGACTGAATATATTGAAGACTGAAAGTCTTGAACTCCAAACTTAAACTATTCTACTTAAAACCGAAGTTCCATTGGAAATAAACTTTTTGTCCAGATAACTTTTCATGTCTCTTTTAGAGGAAGTTTATTGTGTAATAATAATAATGATCTGGAGTGAAAAGCAAATTTTCTTTTCTATTAAAATAAGTACGCTTCATTGAATGTCGCAAATTCAGTCTTAAGCAGCGAGGGTATACTACCAAGAGAAAACTCTTCCTACAAGGTAATGAAAAACTGCTGTTGACCTTGAAATGTTTAACAAAATGCAAAGCAATATTATCTAAGCTAACCTATCATTAGTACGTAAAAAAGAGATACATGAAAGTTATATAAATTATTAATTACAGCATGGATCACAAATAATGTACCTAGGTAAAAATTCTTTGTACTAAAGAGTGTATATATCTTGGGATTATCGTACTGTTTCATAAAGGAAATTTTCCATGTCTATAGCTATATTAAAAAAAAATGTAACCTAAAAATAGACATTTAAGAAAATTTTAATTGAATTTGTTAATGTGTAATTTATTTATGGCCTACCCTGTAGAACTATGACACAAATTTTTACCGTGTTCTGAACAATATTGAAATATCTTGTAGTATTTGGCCGTCGTGGGATAGAAATGTAAAATTGTTTTCTGAAAATTATGTTTGTCTTTAAATTTTTTGTTTGAAATGCCATTCCTAATATTCCCTGGTAACTTTTGTTAGTTTTTTAGCATAAAGTTATTCAAAACAAAAGACTTTTGCCCTAAATGCACCCAAACCACAGTTCGGAACTTCAGAATGTTAAAAACGAATTCGGAAAGTGTGTGAAAGAGTCAGAGCGAAATTTAACTCCCCGTTTTTCAGGGCTTTTTTCAAATTTCGGAATGGAATTCAGAAAACCACTAAAATTCAACAAGGGTCTTCAAAGAAGTGTGAATACCGATTTTTCACTGATTTCTTTCTAAATTTTGAAGGCATATCCGGCACACCTATGCCGCATACATAATGCAGAGTGGAGTAGAGTAGGATAGAGTGGCAACTGGCATCCTTTTTCCCGCACGCAGTAGTGTACGTGGCTATCTCTGTTTGGCTCAAAATAGCAAAGAGTGGAGCTACATGAAAATAGATTCTATTCTATTTTAACGCTGCCATAGCCGAAGGATTACAAACTGAAATTTCGAACTACTAGCATATAGATGGCGTGGAAAAAGCTTAATAATTCTTTTTATCATAACTAACATGTTTTAATGTTATTTTCTGATTTAATATTTTTAATGGAAGCTAATAAAAAACAAGAGATATATTTTGCGAACTTCATGACTTCAAAACCAAAAATTGATAGTACAAAAAGTGTATTCTTTTTCGAATTTATTATTTTGACAAACGACAGTTGTTTCCATGTTTGTTGATTTGAGGTTGCTATGGCATTTTGTTATATCAATTTCAAAGTTAGTTGTTGATTTGACATTGTTCTGGCAATTTGTTATGTTTAATTTCAAAGTTCACTCTGCTCTGTATTCCGAACAGCTTCGTTCTGGACTCAAAGTTCACTCTGCTCCAGACTGCTCCACTCTGCGTTGTGAATGCGACATTAAGTTGCACTGTAATTTTTTGTTCAAAGTTAGTTGAAATCGAATGACGATTTTTTGAAAATTGGGAATTATTATTAATAAATATTTCAGTGTTTTTGTTAATTGCGTCAATAAATTATGATACAGAGCATGTCAAGTCAGCTGAAATATTGGATTGCGAAACAAGCTGCACAAGATCAGTATGGCCCTCCGGATAAACGCTGCCGTACTTCACCAGCCCTAAATAAATCCAGTGCTTAGACCCCAATATCTTTCTGTTCTATTCTCTATTCAAAAGTTTAGGGTGAGAAGTCTTCTATAGGAAGGAGAAAATGAAGGCTTTGAATAAAGCGCAAAAAACATCCTTAAAGTTAAATGACATTCTTCCTTCGTTGCCTACAATTTCAAAAGAAGACTTTATAAGACTTGCAAATAAGTGGATTAGAAGTAGAAGTAGCCGAAGTATTGGTACGCATGGATTTTTTTTTAAAAATGAAAAATGTTTTATTATTATAATTTTTCGGAAAGTAATTTTTTCAAGTTTTAGAGGGTCGGCACTGACCACTTTCACCAAGAGATCGTTCAAGACCTTGATGACGGATTCTAACAAGTGTAGGTTCGATTCCCGTCCGCGGGAAAAATATATAAAAATTGAATTTACAATTTATTTGTGCGCTTTCATCGTTACTGGTTAATGCCAGATGAAAGCAAAACGTGGCTTAGTAGGCTAATTACAAATATCTCGTTAGCTCAGTGGTAAGAACAGTCGCCCGGCGAGGCGGTTGTTTTTTCTTCTTTTATTTATAAATTTGATTTAGAATCATTAAAAATAAAAGTTCTTAAAAGTTCTTCTTTTTCCATCATGACGGAAGTTGTTAAGCATTTCACGCGAATGGGACTGGGTCAGAAAAAATTTTGAGTTTTTACCAGTTCGGTACATTTTGGTCTATATTTTTGAGAATTTGGTATGAATTACTTAGGATTTCAATCGGAATTCAAATAAGAATAGACAAATTTTTTTCACGTAGATTTGAGGGGAAAGAACCCGGAATTTTATCGGAATTTTTTTAATTTTTCTTTAAGAATATTTAGAAAAATTCCAAATTTGGCACATTGGGACTACACTCTTACTCGTTAGAGTGTAACGTATGCTTGGTTATTGAAAAATGTAAACATTTCCCCTTCAGAAAACACCAAGTATATTTCTCTCTTTTACGCACATGCTCAAAATCCTTAAAACAACATTCTTTCAAAATTTGCATTCATTTTTTTTCCATGAAAACGAGATAACTTTTTGGGAATCTCTGATCGGTGGTAAAACGGCGTTCTCATGTTTTTCTTTTTCGTGTAACTTTTTTCAAAATTTATTAATTTTAAAAGTTTTTAATTTTAATTTGCTGTAACTTCCGCGTTCTTTCAATGTCTATGTATAATTCCCCTATGTATAATTCCATGTATAATTCCCCCAAACAAAAACAGAAAAATAGCTTTATTTTCAAATGCCATCTTTCTCTGGAGGTTGATTCTGAGTGCTGATTCTGATCTTTTGTCGTATCTTAGGCGTATATTTTTGTCAAATATTTTCACATTTAATCTCAAATTTGTCTTACCTCTATATTCACCATATTCATTTTGATTTATCCTTTTCATCAACCATAATATAAACTAAAATGAATTTGCAATGAATAAATATCAGAATAAACGCCTAAAAGTACGATAAACTAGTCAACTGCTTCCGAGGTTGTGACAAAAATTTTAAACTATATTAATTGGATATTCTACACCTGTCTAGAGCATTACAAATGCTTAAATTCAAAATAATATTTATTTATTCTAAATGTGAAGTGTCATTTTCAGTTCATTCTACATAATGCACGGTTTCCTGAGCTGACTAAAAATACGAAAAAAAAAAACATAGCACTAGAAAAGTTCATTTAGTTTTGCATATATTTTGACATTAAAGTGCGACAAATTTGAAGTGAAATGTCAAAATATGCGACTAAAACACGCCTAAGCTACGACAAAGAGATTAGAATGTGAGTCTTATCTTTTGTCGTATTTTAATGTCAAAATATATTACAAAATTAAATAAACTCTTCCACTGTTTTTGTTGTTGTTTGTTTTTATTCAGCTCAGCAAACCTTGCATAACGTAGAATGAACTTACACTTCACATTACAAACATAATATTATTTTGAATTTAAGCACTTGTTTTGTTCTAAGTAGGTGAATATCCATTTAACACATAGTTTAAACTAATTTGTCGTACTTTTAGGCGTATATTCTGACATTTATTTATTATAAATTCATTTTTGTTTATTTGTAACGAAAATAATTGAGAAGGTACAGATTTTTAGCTGGATATCTGCCCATTAGAAGAAATTTTATAGGAAAAGGTTTGAAAGCAGAACAGAAACACTACAAGTCCCATTTTTGATACTGAATGTTACTATAGTAGTAGCTTTTCATAGTAAGTACTTCATTTACATCGTTACACTGAAAACTAGTAAGATTTCTACTTTTTGCGCAACTTATAAAAATTTATTTGCTGCTGTAAGCCTTGAAAGAATAAATTCGAAACAAGAAGTACAAAATCCTGAATTTATCAAATTTTACTGTCGCACTCTACGAATGCTGTTTAATTCGAACCTTTTCTACCATACACTCTCTGTTGAGATTAAATGTTTTTTTTTTACAGATCTATTTTTATTGTACACCCCCGATAGACTAACGAAACAATTCATCTTGATTTTTGGTTGTTTTAATCCTCATAACCCTCCGCATCACATATTTCGGTTTTCAGGTATTTTAATTTTTACCGTGCAAAAATTCTCACATTGTATGAATGGATTTTCAATTTAAATGCTTTATACGATAGCGGAACGGTGAACCTTTTATTATCTCAGGACTGAACTCATTTTAATTCCAATTTTAATCCTCTCTCATATGTATGTGTATAGGTATGTTGTAGATATTGGAGAAGTTCAGATATCATGACTGCGATATTATTATTTTAAATTCTATAGGATAACTTTGAGGTATGCTAACTATTATTCAGTTCTATTCACCGAAATTGGTCTACTTTTTTTTATAAGGACATTCCATTTAGAAGTGGTCAAGTGTATACCAACCGTTTCGGATAATATGATAGCTGCAATACAAGTGAAAACTTCATAATAATAAATTTGGTTCAGTGCTTCCCCTAGAATTCTCATGCATGCTTGGAGTCCTATTCACAGGCCCATTAAAACCTCTTTACATCCATCAATAAACTATTCAGGCCCTTATTTCTCGAACGATGCTCACTTGTCCGATGGATGTTGTCTGCTTGTATGCTATTCCTTTTCCAACTAGATAGGATAGGATATGCCATACCTAACCTCCTACCTAGTCTCGCGTTACACTCTTCTGGTTGATGTTAACTTGCCCTTACCCGGTGCTGGGTTTCTGACCATTTACCTCGTTCGGACATAAATTGCAAATTCAGAAGAGCCTGGACCAAAAACTCCCTTCGAGTAATGCTGATCCTCCAGGAAAAGGGCTTAGGCATAGATATATATATGTAAAAAAAAAGTACACACATTTTTTATCCTTCACGTCGTATTGGTATGATATATGTACGCCTCGTAGAGAAGTATGTGTCACCTACCCCAAAATCGGGACTCTGCCTTTGAGATGTGTATATATATGTACTTTGCTTCTATATATGTCATATATGCACGGTTTATTTCTTTATAGCGGTGAATATGTATATTTGAAAAGTACGCGTTTCTACTAAACTTTTTTATATAGACTATTAAATTCGAGCCGAAATTCCACCATCCTACTGCTATCCAACACAGAACATCCATCCACTCCTGCCTCCGCCTCGTAACATCCAATGCACAGCCTGGGTCTGCTATTATAGGAACGATACGAAATTTCCCTTCATCCGTTTTTTATAAGCTGAGAAAACGGTAGAAAATTTTTTCATGGCCCATAAAAACTTATAACCTAGACCGGGAATATATCACCGGGGGTAAAATGAAGGAATATTAATTACTGTTCTGCCGTTGCGCGATTGTATCACCAGTGGCCGTGCATAACGAATTTATTTAATTTATTATAATATTCTTGGAAAGTGCTTCAATTACTTGGTATTTGTAGAATTGCACTTTTTTCGTCCTTTTTGGAGTGACTAGATAGAGTGGGTTCGCATATTGGCCTTGTCTTGTTCATATATAGGCCCGAATATTCAACCTGTGATTTTTCGATGAAAATCAATATTGAACCGCCAAGATTAGGACAATATAAATTTGCATTTTGAATAAGGGGTTCAAGTAATCAAAGCTTTTGTAATATGGCCCTTCTGACAGGGAAATTTATGACTAAAGTCTTTTAAGGAATTAAAATAGCAAGCCTTCAATTTATACTCTAGGGGAGGCATATGGAATAATGGTAGGTATATGATATTAAATTGGTTTATTAGCTATGTAAAATATTCTTGCAAGCAGGTAAGTAATACCTGTAGATATACAATTTATAATGGTATTGTATAGATTTACCGTTCAATCTTCGATTTCTCTCAAAATCTTTTAATTTTTACACTTTTCAGTTAGTATCTGAAAATCTAAACGAAAATGCACTAAATTGCAAATTTTAGTCTCTTTTTGGTTATAAGGGAATTGGAGTAATTTGCAAATAACACACAATTTCCAAAGTCAAGCATAATTCACATCAACTGTTTTTGGGAATTAATTATTATTATATTATTATATACGTGAGGAGTATTTTCCGGAGGTCCAACTTCTAAGTACTGCGATAATAAAGTCCAGTCTAAACGTTTACCCTTTTTATACAGCTTATTATCTCATTACGGTCAGCATTCCGGACATCTAATGGGGCTACGAAACTCTTTCCCACAGATTGCAGTCTTTGGCGAGCAAGACCTGCGCATTCGTAGAGTACCTACATGCTCTGTATATTTCATCCCTTTAGTACGGAATCGGCAGTTATGTTTTATACTTTTGGCCAATTTCTTAAGCATGTACTTAAGTGGGCTATGGCCAGTCATTATGCAAATGAATGGCCTCATTTGGTGCTTACCACTGTTGACGACTATTTTAAAGTCTTTGAATGGGTAGTTGATGAATTTCTTCACATGTTATCTAGTTCAGGAAGGCTGTGTAATAGTAGGCTTTTCTGTTTTGGACATTATTTCTTCCGCTAAGTACCTTTTTGTATGGTGGGTCTAGTAAATGGATATTTTGCTACTTTCCTAACAACGTAGTCAGCAGTCTCATAACGTTCATGCCTGGTATTCAACAAAGGAATTACTTTATCAGCCTTTGATAATAGATCCAGGATCTGGATCTTATAGTCGCAAACCAGCTTTGAAGTGAAGGTATTGGAATTTTTTCCTTCACCGCAAATTGGTTGCTGTTAACAGTATATGTTTGCTTGCCGATTGACTCTTTATAGGTAGATTTCGATGAACATTTCTATGTTATAGATTTCTGACAGAAAAATAGTTCGGTTGGATCCTAGGGCTTTGTGTAACTAACATTTCTAGACTCCCACATTTATCATGTCTTCTTTTTCAGAACCGTTTGAGATTACCAGGCGAGTGATCAACGTTGAAATTGGGGTCCACTGTTCTTCCAGGTTTGGGAATTTCTATGACTACTTCAAAGTGGCTTAGATATTGTGTCAATTGAACTTACAGGATGCTGAGTCATTGCGAAACCCTTCAAGAATTTTTTAATGACCAACTATGTCTCAAGTCTGCCTGGAGCAGGCAGTTAGCATCTTAAATTTAAGAGCAAGTAATCAAATTTATTTGGATTTGAAGGAACAGCGAGACTTCAAGTTTATTAGACACATTTCGAAAAAAAAGGTGAACATTTCGAAATTTCAAATTGATTCATATACTCAGATTTAAGTTTAACCCGGTAAAAAGTCCAAAAGAGTAATCTTTTACTTATACTCAGAGAAAGGTAGTGTTTGTAAGTTGTGTTGAAAGGTTGGGAGGAATAAGGTAGCAATATAGTTAGGAGTGAACTACTTTTGAAGTTACAGCAATATGTCGAATATAAAGAGGTCGGTAATCGTTATCACCCTGTATCTCTGAAACCTTTACCATATTATATTTTGTTTGCTTGCATGAGTACCTACCTGCTATCACTTGTTGCAATGTTTTGGTTTATAAATTTGAAACATGTGCATATCAGATTGCGAGGCATAATCATAAAACATATAATCATAAACATAATAGTTAAACTTTATATGATATAAAGTTGCTAGCTTTAAGGCTATCACCTTTTAGAATCACTTGGGTTTTCACATTTAACTCCACTTCAGTTGTACCTACTTGTTTTGTTGATAAGAAATTAGAAAATGCAAACTTATTTTTTCATTAACTCCTTGTATATTTTTCACTTTTTTTGGAAATTTACTAAGATTTCGTGAAATTCTCTAATGGTTCGTTTTAAAGAATTATTCAATTCGATCATTCTTGAAAATGAGAACAAATAATCAAAATTATCTTCATGATGGCAAACAAAACAAAATAAATAAATTTACAATAAGAAAAAATCTACATAGATAGGCTATCTCCATAATTGAAAGAAATGGAACAGACTATTCATTTTGTCATACAAATGACGTTCATTCCTATTGTAGATTAAAATTGAATTTTTTTGACAGGGAAAATTTAGCAATAGAGCCATCTATGTTTTCAATATAATAAATTCAGTGTACTGATTTGCTATTAAAATTATCTATCGCAGCACTCAGCTGACCAATAAATCGATGCCGAATGTTTCAAATTTTCCAACTCCATGGTTTGTTAGTGTTATTTGACCTAAAGTGCTGGAGATCCTTATTATGGAATTGTGGAAGGATAATATAGAAGAATATCGGAGCCCTAAGAAATTGTTTTGCTTTTGCAATTCAAGACGTATCTGCCTACCGGAAAATGACATTTGGAATAAACTGAGAGTATATACCATATGTTCATTATCTTGCAGTTGTTTGAAAGTATATTGAGTCAATTATGGAGATAGTCTGTCTAAGGTGCACATGCACAACTTTACCTCCATAATGCTTGCTGGTAGAAAACTTTCATTTTTTGGATTTCATCTTCGGAAAAATCCTAATAAGTTCTGGCTGGAGGTCTTCAATTTTTATTCATTTCATTTTTGAAAACAAACTTTAATTATTAACCTAGGTGTGAATTTGCACACCATCTTTTATCTCTAGTTGTCACTTACTTAGACTCTTACCTCACTCTATTGAATTAAAACAACAGGTCATATTGATATTCCTTCCTTTCTTTCTGGAGCCTGATTAGATTTTGTTTTGTAAGTCTTTGGCAGGGGGAGTGCATATAAAAGGTAAATAATTTTTTCGTTTGTATTTGCTTAAGTGACTTCCTTTAAATTATAACAGTTTTATTTTGTAGTTATGTTTTAGGACGCTTTGAGTATCTATCCGAAAATCGATGAATTTCATAATATCTTCAACGGTTCGCTTCTCGATGTAATAAGCATTTCTGAAACATGGTTAAAGCCTAATATTGGCTCCGAGTTTGTAAGCCTTCATAAATCTATTATTTTTCGTAATGATCATATTGG